>CM028136.1:536917500-546917500 GCA_016271365.2 Neoceratodus forsteri | reverse complement strand
CCCCCCCTCCGGAGAAGGCGGCAGACCGGACCCAGCCCGGCTGACTGAACAGCTTTCATACGAAGTCTCCCTACCATCACCTAACCTGCTCATGGTCGACTCCGTCAATGTAGGCTGAGACTTCTTTGTAAATAAGAATAAACTTAAACGATACTTATTCGAGATATTACTACAAAACAACAAAACTGAAAACTATGCTGCTAGTTTGAAGTTTGACTCCCGGCGGGCGAGCGTCATTGTCATCACTAAACCGCACTCGACGGCGGGAAAAAAGGAACTGAGGTGGTTGGAGGGTCGACACCCGAGACAGTCATTACCGCACGAGCTAAGGCTCGCGGTGCCGCTCCTTGCGGCTCCATTTCTGGTGCCGGCCCTCCAGCAAAAAGTTTGCTCCCACTGGGTCATAGTGCCTCCGGTGCTATTCCCATTAGTGTGAATGAGTGGTGGAGACTTATGTCCAGGAAGATTAGAGAAACCGTCTCAACAGATCCAGTTTTTATTACACAAAGTAGAGGACTTAGAATATAGAGGGAGGAGAAATAATATTCGTATTGTGGGAGTTCCTGAGGGGGCAGAGAAAGGGGAGATGAGACTTTCTTACAGAAAATGCTGCCTGAACTATTTCATTACAACTGGCCATGGCCACTGGAGATAGACAGAGCCCAAAGATCTCTTCCTTCTAAAAATCAACAAAATAAAAGATCGAGGTCCATAATTGCTTATTTCTTAAGGTACACAGTAAAAGAGGAAGTTTTAAAGGTAGCTAGAGAACACAAACAATTACACTGGAAGGGAGAACGCATATTCTTGTTTCAGGACTTCTCCACAAACACTGTTGAAAAAAGAAAATCCTTTACTGAAGTAAAAAAACATCTACAAAAGCTGGGATGGAACTATTATTTCAAATATCCAGCTGAATTAAAGGTGGCAATTCCAGGGAACTCTGCAGAACTGTACGATTCCCCTGACCAAGCATGGGAACTGATGAACAATCATTCAAAAAGGCCCCCACGTCAAATTGTCTCTAGAGAATCAAACAGACCAGCACGTGCCAATACAAAACACATGCATCCTTTACAACCAGCTATGCAAGCTTCTCCCTCACAAGACAAATCTGTCATGTCATCTCCCTCCACCAAGCACTTATCTACTCAAGTGGCCAGTAAAGAAATAAAGGACTGTACACCATTCCAATATGCTGCTGTGGTTAAATCCAATAAAAACAAGCAGAAATATGCCCCTACAAGCAGTGTACTTCGCAGAGCCAAAATACCTAGCAAATCATATCAGAACTACACCCAAGGCCATGCTACCTTTTTCTCCTTGTCAGCTGCCAAAAAAGGTTTTAAAGCCAGATCTAAAGAACAGATGGATTTGCTCAGATTTGCTTACCATGCTGGTGGATCAAATAAAACTTCCAAAATGCCTGATTCTCCTACTTCCTCCCAATGTGTTCAAGTGGCAGAAATGACTCCAGCCTGAATTCCTCCCCATACAGAATTGGATTACAAGGTCAAAAGTCATCACGCTTACTTTCCTGTGCAAGCAGTGGTCTAAAGATACAGGTTACTCACCTGTAACAGGAGTTCTAGGAATGGATATGTTGTTCAATCCACACTTACTGGCAGACTCCTAGTAGTTCTCCGGGAGGAGGGAGGCAAGGCGTGTACCCCCCTACTTGGGAAATAATGACTGGAGAACCGAGGTCCCAAAACCAGCATCCTGGCGTGACTTAAGGTTGATGTGGTAGTGGGTAATGAAGGTGCATACTGACTTCCAGGTAGCAGCCCTGCAGATTTCCTGGATAGGGATGTCCCTGGAAGCAGTCACCGAAGCAGCGGTATGGCGGGTAGAATGAGCTCTTATCCCTCTGGGAGGCTCCATGCCTGCCAACCTATAGCAGAGATCTATGCAGGAGGTCACCCACCTGCCTATCGTCTGCTTGGCTGCAGGTCTGCCAGGTGTGGCTTCAGTGTAGGTGACAAACAGCTGGCGAACCTCTCCCCAAACTTCAGCCGTCCGCTCCTTATAATAAGAGAGCGCTCTTCTAGGGTCCAAAGTATGGAACCTATATTCGGCCTCCGAGGTGTGATTGGGGTAGAACACCGGCAGAGTCAACACCTAGTTAAGGTGAAACTCCGACACCACCTTCAGAAGGAATTTCAGGTGGGGGCTCAGGACAACCTTGTCCCTGTGGAAGACCAGATAAGGAGACTCGATGGAAAGCGCCTGGAGCTCTCCCATCCTTCTGGCTGACGTGATAGCCACCAAGAAGGCGGTCTTCCACAACAGGTGGCAGATACTGCACCTGTGCATCAGTTTGAATGGCTTGCCCATGAGCTTAGCCAATACCAGCAGTAGATCCCATGAAGGTGGAGGTTCTCGCACTGGAGGGGATATGTGATCAAGGCCTTTGAAAAAATGCCCAACCACCTTTTCCTGCGCCACTGACTGCTTTCCTGCCCGCGTCCGGCAAGCAGCGATGGCTGCCAGGTGCACCTTAAGGGTCGTCGACCGAAGCCCTAGCTGAGAAAGGGACCATAGGTAGTCCAGAATGCTGGCCAAGGAACAGGAGGAAGGGTCCAACCCCTCATACTGACACCAAATGGAGAATCTCTTCCATTTGAAGGCATAGCATTTTCTGGTCGACTCCTTACAGGATGCCTCAACAACGTTGAGAACCTTTTCGTAAAGACTCAAGGCCTGGAACTCTAGCCGCTCAGGAACCAGGCCGTCAGGTGCAGGGACTGAAGGTCCAGGTGGAGTACCTTCCCTTGGTTGACTGAAATCAGGTCTGAGCGGGCTGGAAGCCGCCTTGGGAGCCTGGAGCTGAGGCTGAGGAGATCTGGATACCAGAAGTGGTGGGGCCAGTCTGGGGCTACCAGAATCACCTGCGCCTTGTCCCTCCTCGCTTTGAGAAGCACCTTGTGGATCAAGCGAAATGGGGGAAAGGCGTAGAAGAGCCCCGGGGTCCACAGCCTTGAGAAAGCATCCCCCTGCAGCGAGCCCTGCTGGGGGGGGGGGCGGGCATGAAACAGCCTCAGCTTTGCATTCTCCCTGGAGGCAAACAGGTCCACCTGAGGTGTGCCCCAGTGGGAGAACAGATTGTGTACTACCTACGGCAGGAGAGACCTCTCGTGAGATGCAGCACCCATCCGGCTTAGGGCATCGGCCAGAGTGTTGGAGGCTCCTACCACATGGATGGCTAGCAGATCTGCCTCCAGTCTGCTCACGAGAAACCAAGTGCAGAGAGCCTCCTTGCACAGAGGCAAGGAGTGCGTCCTGCCCTGGCGGTTTAGGTAGTACATAGTCGTGGTGTTGTTCGTCTGGACCTGGACCACTTGACCCCAAACAAACGGAGCGAAGGCAGTGAGGGCTAGTTAGACCACCCGAAGCTCCAGCAGGTTGATGTGGCATCGAGACTCCTGAGGGGACCAGAGGCCGTGCGCTCTGAGCTCCCCCAGATGGGCACCCCAACCCATCAGAGAGGTGTCGGTTGTTAGAGTGACCGTCGGCTCTGGGCGGACAAACGGGATACCCTCCTGCAGATGAGCCAGACCAATCCACCACTGGAGAGCATTCCCCATCTCCTGGGTCACTATCACTGGCTGGTCCAGAGGACTGGAGCTCTGTGACCATTGGCAGGCCAGCCCCCATTGCAGGGGATGCATTTGCCAGTAGACCCAACGTACCACACTGATGCAGGCTGCCATGAGGCCCAGGAGGCGCAGGAAGTCCCAGGCAGGGTGCAATTGCCCAACCAGAAATGACTGGGCAAAGGAGGAAAGAACCTCTGCCCTGTCCGCCGGGAGCCGTGCTCTGGCTCGAAGAGAGTCGAGCTCTGCCCCGATGAACTGAATCACCTGTGATGGCACGAGTTTCGATTTGTCCTCATTGATGAGGAGGCCAATCTGAGAGCAGACCTGGAGGGCCAGATCCCTGGACCGCTCCACCTCCAACCTGGAGGGGGCTGCAATCAGACAGTCATCCGGGTAAGGGTACACCTGGACCTTTCAGCGCCGCAGGAATGCTGTCACCACTGCCATGCATTTGGTGAAGACCCTAGGAGCTGGAGAAAGGCCGAAGGGCATGGCCCAGAACTCATAAAGGGATCCCTCTGCCCTGAAGTGGAGTAATCGCTGGTGAGACAGATGCATTGGGACGTGAAAGAATGCGTCCTGGAGGTCCAGAGAGCAGAACCACATGCCTCGTACCAAGGATGGAATGATCTGAGCCAGAGTGACCATCCTGAAGGTACGAGACCTTAGGTACTTGTTCAGGTCGTGTAGGTCTAGAATGGGGCGCCAACCCCCCGTCCGTTTTGGGACCAGGAAGTACCTGGACATAAACCCTGGGTCTGGTGGAGGATCCACCACCTCCCTGATCACCTCCTTCTGGAGGAGCAGGGCAATATCTCGGCTCGGTGAACCGACAGAGAGGCTGTGGACCCTGTAGCCCTCCGTGGGGCGATGGCTCGATAGGGTGGGGACTGATCGAATTCCAGAGGCAGACCCTTTCCTACCACTTCCAGCACCCAGTGGTCTGTGATGATATTGGACCAGGTGGAAAGGAAGTGATGGAGCCATCTCCCCACAGGGGGAACCCGGGGAGGAGTGACGAGGTTGGGGGCGACACCCCTCAACCCGTCACTGGGAAGGCTTGGAGGAAGGGCCGGCCGAGGGGCCTCCTGGACCTTTCCCTCCCGGCTTCCTGCTGGAGGAAGCTGCAGGCTTGGCTTTGGGATGCCAAGTGCGAGCCTGCTGGCCCTGATGTTGGTGTTGCTGGGCCGGACGTGCTGCAGGGGCTGAAGGCCAAAAAGGGCTTACAGTGCTGCTGGTGGCCTTTGTCCTTCTGGGCAGATGTGACCGAGTCCAAGGTGGCACTGGACTTCTCGATCCTTTGCAGATGACCCTCCACCCCGGGGCCGAACAAGTCGGTACCCAAGAAGGGAATGTTTGCCAGCTTGTGCTGGGATCCACTGTAAAAGTGGAGATCCGCAGTCAAGTTCTGCGGCGCATGGCCACTGTGGCTGCTGACCGGGCACGAGTCAGCTATGTCCAAGGAAGTTTGGAGTTTTGCTGTTTGGCCACAGCCCTTCCCTGATCCCGCACCTGCTTGACCGTTGTCTGGAGGTCAGCCGGGAGATGAGGAATCACCTCATCTGGGGAGCCCAAAAGGGCATGTGAAAAGTGTGCCATCAGAATGGCTGAGCTGGCCTGACGAAGGCCTAGGGAGGAAACAGCACAGACTTTCCACCCGGAGTAGTCCAGTTTCTTGGACTCTTTATCGGGTGGCTTGTCCACATCCCGAGCATTTCCGGAGTGCCGGAAGACGCTGTCGGTCACTAGCCCCTCCGCGGAGGGGTGCTCCGAGAAACTGGAGAGTGAACCAGTGGGAACGGCATACTTTCGAGCCATCCTGGCTGAAGGTGCTGGACAAGAAGCTGGCTGCTGCCACAGCTCCGGGGCTGGGTCAACAATGGCTTCAGCCACCGGGAAGACCTCCGTGAGGGGATACTTGGCCCACTCTGAAATGGGTTCGAGCTTCATCCCAGTGGACTCTGAGATGAGCCAAAGCATTCCAAGGAATGAGGATGGGCTCTCGTCCACCGACTGACCCCCAGTGGACTCCAGGTCGAGGGGCCTGGAGAACAGGGAAGAGCCATCGTCAGACTCTGAGGAGTCTGCAAACAGCTGCCAAGGGCCTGAGCCACCCTCCACCTGCCGAGGCCAATCAAGAGTGAGGGTGACCGACAACCGATGGGGCAAGCCCTGACCTGACCAAGAATCCTTGGTCAGGGCCCCAAATTTAGGTTGTGGAGGTGGGGGTTCCACCACAATGGGTGGCGCAGCCGGTTTCGGCTGAACAACCAGTGCCGGCTTCGGCGCCTCGATTACAATGAGGGGTTGTTTTGGCCATTCTGGTGACAGCCACTTAATGGCCGGGAAAGGCGATGGAGTCAGCTTATTCCCAGTCAAAAGGAGCTGCTGCCACATCAGATCCTCGTAGTGCCTATGCAATTTGCACGGAGCCTATTCTCCGAAGGGGCGAAGACAAGGATGGCCCGGGCGCCGCCACTCCATGGTGCGAGACCGGACGCGCCCGATGTTGGCGGGATCGGCTGGACGGGAAGAGGTCAGAGACCGAGATCTTCGGTGTTTCCGAGGGTGGGTCTGAGAGGGGCCGGGGGAAACCTGCTTCTCCCCCAGTTCAGGGACCTTAACTGGGGACTCCAGCACAGGAGGCACAGGCAAGTCCTCGGTTTCCTCTGGGGGAACCGGTGAAGAAGGGTTGTTGGCTTCTCCAGTCGACAGTCCATCTGACAGGTTGAGAAATATCTCGACTGCGTCGACAGATGTCTCGGCTGACTGACATGACGGGGATACAGTGAAGCCAGCGGCCTTAGCAGCAACCTCAACCAAAGTGGAAAGTCAACTATCCGGGGAAGGGGACCTCTCCTGCTCCCATGAACGTGGACAGTGGGACTTACCCTTGGAGTCCTTCTTCTTGGATTGAGAGGAATGTCCCGAAGGCCCCTCTCCCTTGGTGGAGAGGGATCGACAAAGCACCTTGAACAAAGCCGTATAGGAGGAGCCAAAAGACAGCAGGATAAATGCTGCGACCAAAGAAGATGATGCGGCCTGGGCCACGTCCTCCTCGATGGCGACCATTTGTTTGAGCTGTTCAGCCAAGCCCGCCGCCGCGGACACTGCCCAACGGGCCTCCTTCGACTTGACTGGAGAATAACGTTTTTCGGGGCGCCCAAGTTTCAATCTGTGGCGATCCTCTAAGACCGTGGCAAAGGACTTGCACAAGTCGCAGGCCTGCGAATCATGCTCAAGCCCAAGGCAGTACACGACGTGGAGTGTGGATCAGTCCAGGACATCTTCTACCACAGGGCACCGGCAGCAAATCTGGAGTCGATTTGTCCATCGCAGCCTGGGGAAGATAAAGACCCAAGTCTTGTAAATTTTTAAGATTAGTTTTGGTAAACCAAAGAGTTTGATCCAGGCCTAAAACGAGAGCTGCAAAGGAGGAACCTGAGCTTCAAGCTGTAAGGAAGATCTGGCATCATGGGCGGAGCCGAGAGTTTTATCACCCGGGTGGGTGGGAGGAGCCAGCCTGAAGACCTTCCGGCAAGATTTAAAGCGGCAAGGAACCTGCCAGTAAGTGTGGATTGAACATATCCATGTCCCTAGAAACAGGAATTATCTGTGAAGGCTGGTGTTCTCTTAAAGAGACAGCACTCCTCTGGTTTCTTTATTCTGTTAAAAACAATTCCAAAAGCTGTATATTTGTTGTCATTACAGACAGTTGTTGGAATAAAAATAATTATATTCATGGCTAGTATAGTAGCATATCTTCTGCCTAACTTGCTAGATTTTTTTTATTTATTTGTTTTTTTTTTTTTACGAGTAATGCTGATCAGGACACTGCATGCCTAATTTACAGAAATATTGGTAAGTCTTAACATTTATGGCTTACTAATATAAAAAAAAAGTATATATAGCGATTTTATGTCATTTTATGGCTCAGTGAACAGCTATAAATAAGTGGTGCCGTGTTGGGCAGAATCTGCTCATGTTTTAGTTAATAGAACCATTTTATTGGAGTGGATTTTTCTCCTCTCCTTTACATTGGTAACATATATGGGACACAGTGGTAGCAAATACATTAGGCCATAGGCCTCGGACTTCCTCTTAAAATATACTACTTTCTAAAAATAAATAAGCCAGTGTCATTATGGTTATTCCAGAATTTATTTTCCCTTTATTTTTTTTTTATATTTATTCACTGATTTACTTTCTCTTTTGCACTGCATCATAGCACAGAGACATACCGTCCTAGCAGAGCAGTATGCCAAAGGGAAATATCGTAGTCAAATTCTAAGAAAGCTTTATTAGTGCGACCCTGGTTCAAAACTACTTTCAGGCCTATTGCACAGTTTTCCTAGTAATAGCAGTAAGCTTGCTAATTGTTGACTAGATCTATCCACAGCCTTACTATGCTTTATGCATGATGAGGAGGCGTGGTTTATTGTGGCTACATTGTTATGTTACCACGTACTGCTGTGATATTTCCTCTGCTGTACTACTAATTTGACAGGAGCTGTATAGCGATTTATAGAAATGAACTAATCGCACAGCATACTAAATTACGGAATCTGGCGCCACCGGTGAGCTGGTTGCTCATATAAACTCGAGCTTAGGCAACATACACAAATTTATTAATATCATGGTATGTCTGCTGTGTTTCAGTTTAATATTTTCACATGCTTCTGGGGATTCTGAGTGGCCATACTTTGACACTATATAAAACAGGCTGGTAATATATAGGTATTTGTTACACCTGGAGTCTCATATACATGTATAAAATAAGTTTATGTTTGTTAGGTCACAATAGACAACTTTTGCCATGGCAGATGGTTCTCAATACTGTCCCTTATTCTCTGTTCTTTCCATCCCTCTACGTCATCACTTTTCACATTTTGGTATTCTGCTATATTGTGTGGCGACTGTTCAAATAATCCAGGTATAGCAGTGTGTTCACTTTCCTTAGGTCACAGCTAACTAAAACAACAGTATTAGCAAAGACGCAACAGTATATTAGTTGCTGCTCTAATCTTATAAAAACGTTTGTGTTTATAAAAGTATTTTTTATCTCTACTTTACATTACCTCTTGATATAAAGGTTAATTAGTTTAGAGATCAAGTTCTAATAATTTATTAATAGTCTTTTGTAGAAGTATATACAGTACTGGTACATTTATTGATATCTGTGGTGTTTTGTTCTTGCTCTGTTAGAGACATAATTGGTCAATAACTGTATATTTAAAACTGTTTACATTCCTTCACTGTGGGTAATGGGTTCCAACATTAATAACATTAGAATAGTTTCATGGAACATACAGGGTTGTAATGACCCTATAAAACGCACTCAAATCCTGTCTCACCTAAAATCTTTGCAGGCTGATATTGCCTTTTTGCAAGAGACTCATCTCACCCTGGAAGAAACAGCTAAACTTAAAAAGTCCTGGGTGGGCACAGTATATGGAAGCTCTTATAACTCCAAGAGTAAGGGTGTGTGTATACTTTTTCACAAAAAGCTGAACATAGTGGTGGAGTCTAGCACTGTGGATCCTGAGGGTAGGTTCCTAATACTCAACATCAGGCTTGAGGGGAAAAGTATTTCTTTAGTCAATGTATATGCACCCAGCTACAATCACTCCACTTTCTACACTGCTCTAGCAGATAAAATTAACAAGGATGCAACTGGGAAACTAATCTTGGCAGGAGATATGAACATGGTCACAGATGTGTTCATGGACAGTACCTATGCAAACCCGGTGGACCATTCAAATGCATCTAAAGCCTTGATTGCATTCTGTGAAGAGTCTGGTCTTACTGACATGTGGAGAATTATTCACCCAAAGGGACAAGACTACACCTTCTTTTCCAATAGACATGGTTCCCATAGTAGATTAGATTACATTTTTATACCAAAGTCACTTTTGGAGGGTTTTACATTTAGTCAGATAGGGAATATAATCATATCAGACCATGCAACAGTCACTATGGGCCTCACTTTAGATCACTCATTGCATTCAGAAAAAAGTTGGAAGTTCAATTGCAGTTTACTGAGGTATGATGACTTTCCGGATTGGCTCTCTAATGAGATAAAGATGTTTTTTGAAATCAATGACAACAAGGTTTCAGTACCTACCGTGTGGGATGCCTTTAAGGCCTTTATTAGAGGGCACATAATTTCATATTCCTCTCACAAAAAAAAAGTCAGAGAGGCTGAATTAAAAGACCTAGAACAAAATCTGAATCAAAAAGAGGCATGGTTTAAATCTACAGGGCCAAAAAAATTCCCTTTTGTACAGAGACATCCTCACACTAAAATATGACATTAATAAAATACTGAGCCAAAAAGATGAATATGATCTTTTTAGATTAAAGACAGGCATATTGGGAGGCAGGAGAATCTCAGGGTAAATTACTAGCACACAAACTGAAAAGGATATCAGAAGCTACAAAAGTTTCTTCCATCAAAAGCAGGCAAAACAAACAAGTCGTCACAAAGACAAAACAAATTCTGGGTGAATTTCGTACTTTCCATGAAACACTATATCAGTCAGAAGGGCAAGCTAGTCAACAAACAATGAAACAGTTTTTAAAAAATATTTCAATTCCTTCAGTATCCAAACAGGATAGAGACCAACTAAATAGACCCTTCACACAACTAGAGATTCTTAAAGCAATGAACTCTCTCCCAACAGCGAAAACGCCAAGTCCAGATGGCCTAACAGTGGAATTTTACAAGGACTCTACTAGGCTTCTAGCACCGATTTTATTAAGGGTATATGAATCTTCTGCAGCTACAAAAATATTACCCCCATCTATGTGTGAAGCTATGATAATTGTCCTACCTAAAAAAAACAAAGATCTGTTACACTGTAAAAATTATAGACCAATATCTTTAATTAACATAGACTGCAAAATTCTAACCGAAATTATGGCAAATAGACTCAATTTTGTAATTCAGAAATTGGTACATCCAGACCAGGTAGGTTTTATCCAAGGTAGGAGTAGCTCAGATTTATTCAGGAAACTTTTACATGTTATGCATGTAGCTAAAGACAATTCATCATCACCAGTTCTCCTGTCACTTGATGCCAATAAGGCGTTTGATAGAATAGACTGGAACTACCTTAATTTATCTTGCACACATTTAATCTAGGTGATTTCTTTTGTAACTGGGTCGACCTTCTGTACTCAGAAATATATGCAAGAGCTAAAGTAAATGGAAAATCCTCAGACAAATTTCAGATTCACAGGGGTACAAGACAAGGCTGCCCTCTATAGCCCTTACTATTTGTATTAGCGTTGGAACCACTCCTAATCAAAATAAGAACAGATAAATCAATTATGGGAGTTAAAAGTGGTACCCATCAGAAGATTTCTGCCTATGCTGCTGATATAGTTCTTTCTATCACAAACCTCCAGTCATCAGTTCCGGTTTTACTCAGCGTCTTACAAGACTTCTCCGTAATATCTGGTTTTAAGATAAACTTCAACAAGTCTGAAGTTTTATTTTTAAAGGACGAAGGTGACAAGTCTATTTTCTTGAGAAATAACATAAAGGTGGCATCAAAGGGAATATCATTCTTAGGCATTAAAGTGACTCAAAACATTTCACAAATTATAACAAACAATTTCACTAAACTTATAGAAGATATGGAGACAGATTTTACAAGATGGAAAAGAAAAAATTACTTACCATAGTAATCTTATTTCTTCTCAGTGATGCTTAGGAATTTATAACTTTGTGCAGTAAGCCTGAAGAGTTGGACTGCCCGGAGAGATGGAACACATGCAAATGAATAGAATTCTTTGCATGTGAGCATCTTTCAAATACTGCTTCCACCAACTGTAGTGTTCTAACCTACTCAGATTTGTGAGAAGCCTGGAAGGCAGGCATTAGGAAACTAATGTAATTAAAATCTGTAAGAGAGGGGTTTCCCCTAATCAAAGCATAAATTTAGAATAAACCCCCAAAGGGAGACTGATGCTAATAAAAACATCAATAAAACTGTAAAAGAGAACATTGAAAACTCCAGTTTAAAATGATTAAAATGATTAAAACAGGAAAATGCAACATATAATACGGCTTAATGGCACCAGCATGCAGAGTGCAGAGGCTGAAGTTCTGGAAGGGGAGGAAGGAAGGGAGTTATGAATTCCTGAGCATCACTGGGAAGAAATAAGATTACTATGGTAAGTAATTTTTTCTTCTAACCCCAGTAATGCTCAGGATATTTATAACTTTGTGCAGACTACCAAGCAGTACCACTAGAGGTGGGCACAGAACTTTATTTTGGAAATAGGCTCTGCAGGACTGCTGTGCCAAACCTAGCATCACCCCTGGATAAAATATCCAGGTTATAGTGTTTTGTAAAGGTGTGTACTGTTTTCCAGGTAGCTGCTTTGCAAATGTCCACCAAGGGAACCTCCCTGGCAGCTGCAAGGGTAGTAGCAGTTCCTCTTGTAGAATGCACCCTCAATCCAGTTTCGGGCTCTTTACCTGCCTTAGAGTAGCAGAACTGAATACACTGGACTATCCACCAAGAAATGGATCTTTTGAGGAGGGTTTACCCTTTCCTACATCCCCATATATAAGGAAAAGTTGTTTTCCATTTTTCCTAAGATCTTTAGTGGCTGTCATGTAGTAGCTGAGAGCCCTTTTCACATCCAGACTGTGCAATCTTCTTTTACCAGAACGGGTGTGGTCTGTGAAAGAGACAGGTAGAGTGACTGACTGGTTCAGATGAAAATCTGAAGCCACTTTAGGGAGAAACTGTCTGTTAGTTCTGAGGACTACCTTATCTCTGTGAAATGAGAGACAATCCTGGTCAATGCAGAGAGCCCGGAGCTCGCTAATTCTCCTTGCAGAAGTAATAGCCACTAGGAAGACTGTTTTACAAGTAAGGTATTTCAAGTGGGCAGTAGCCATGGGTTCAAAGGGAGGGCCCATGAGCTTGGCTATACACACATTCAAATCCCATGCAGACACTGGTGCCCTGTGAGGTGGGTGTAAATGCATTAGTCCTTTAAAAAATCTTTTGAAAAGTTTACCAGATGCCACTGATGCCTTGGTGCCCGCAGAAAGGTAGGCAGATACTGCTGCTAAATGAACCTTAAGTGAACTGGGTTGCAAGCCTAGTAAATGCAAATGAGTGAGATAGTCCAGGACTACTGAAACTCCAGCGTTTCATGGTACAAGGTTCATACTATAACACCGGAAAGAGAATGTCTTCCATTTGGAAGAATAAGATTTCTGTGTGGAGGGTTTTCTATAACCCTTCAAAATATTTAGGACAGCTTCTGAAAGATTTAAATCTGCATGCTCTAATTCTTCAAGAGCCATGCCTTGAGATGAAGAGACTCGAGATTGGGGTACAACACTGTTCCCTGATTGGAAGTCAGGAGATTGTGTCTGAGGGGCAACTACATCGGTTTGCTGACAGACATGGAGAGCAGAAGAGAGTACCATGGCTGCCTGGGCCAATCCAGAGCTATCAAGGTCAACGATGCTGAGAGGGACTTTAGCTTCAGTAACACCCTGAAGACTAGGGGGAAAAGCATACAGGTGCCTGCCTGTCCAGTCCAGAACCAGGGCATCCAGAGGAACTGTGCCCTGTGCTGGTGGTCTACAGCAATATTGTGGGAGTTGGTGGTTCTGGTGGGATGCGAACAAGTCTATCTCTATAGTGCCCCACCTTCTGAAAATGACTTGTACCACCTGCTTGTTCAGAGTCCATTCGTGATGGGCCTGGTTGATGCAACTTAGTGCAACTGCCAAAAGTATTGTCCTTTCCTGGCAAGTGAACTGCCTGTAAAGAGACCCTCAGAGAGTAAGCCAGTGCCCAAATCTTCATGGACTCTGTGCAGAGGAGGCCTGACCTGGTGCCTCCCTGTTAGTTTATGTAATACATTGTGGTGGTATTGTCTGTTCTGATCTGTACCACTCTGCCCATGATCAGTGAAGAAAAAGCCTTTAGGGCTAGTAACACTGCTCTCAGCTCCAGTAAGTTTATGTGCTGAAGGGACTCTGCTGCTGACCAGATTCCTTGGGTCGTGTGCTTTCCTAAGTGGGCATCCTAGCCCAATAGGGATGCATCTGTTGTGAGTACCAAAGAGGGGTTTTCTTTCTGGAAAAGCACTCCTTGCCTTAAATTGGATTCCTGTTTCCACCACAAGAGGGCCCTTAATAGTGGGCCTGTCACAGGTATAAGCTTTGAAAAAGGGTCTTTTTTCTGACTCCAGTGAGCCCAGAGGTGAAACTGGATAGAAACATAGACTTTGATGGCAGATAAGGACCGCTTGGCCCACATAGTCTGTCCATTTCCCTACCTACAGGATAAGCTGCAGATCCTAGTCAACCAACAGCCCAATTTTTTTTTTTCAGTTGTTTAACCAGGAGTAGCACACTAAGCTGAAAGCTTTTTTACAGGTGCGACCTGGGAGCACAGGGAAGTTAAGTAACTTGCTCAGGGTCACACAGTATGCAAGTGGAAGCTGTGGGATTCAAACCGAGGTCTGGTCTGCTGGATGTCACCAGATTTGCAGTTCAGAGCCTTAAACCACTGTGCTATACTGCCTCCCTATTTCTTCCTACCCCCCCACAAGAATTGCCTTATGTCTGTCCCATGTATTCTTGAATTCTCCCCCAGTTTTATGGCTCGCATGTGGAATTTGGATCCCTAGACTGTGCCTGTGGATACAGCCATATGACCCAGTAGTTGTAGAAACTGCTGTGCAGTTTTTGAGCTGTTCAGGACAAAGGAATTTGATATTGACTGCAGACTTTGCACCCTCTCTAAGGGTAAAAAGGCTCTACCCTGAAGTGTGTTGATTTCTGCCCCTATAAACTGCAGAATTTGAGCAGGGGTTAGGACTGATTTATTTTGGTTTTTGATGAAACCCAGGGACTCTAAGAGGACTTGGGTGATTTTAAGGGAGTTCCTTACCTGGTCTGGTGAGTTTCCCACCTCCAGCCAGTCGTCTAGATAACGGAAAACAGTCACTCCTTGTCTTCTTATATATGCCACTACAGCAACTAAGCACTTTGTGAACACCCTTGGTGCTGAGGAGAGACTGAAAGAAAGAGCTGAAAACTGATAGCGGCCTGAAGGGAGCCTGAATCTGAGGTATTTTCTGAAAGATTCCTTCATGGGGATGTGGAAATAGGCGTCTTTCAAGTTCAGTGATGCCAGCCAGTCCCCCTTTTGGATTGCTGGCAATATTCGAGCCAAAGTGACCATTTTGAACTTTGTTTTTTTTCAGATGCTTGTTCAAAGCTCTGAGATCCAGTATTGGCTGCCACTCCCCACTTTTCTTTATTGTTAGGAAGTATCTGGAGTAAAAACCTCATCCTCTCATGGTGGTAGGGACTAATTCCACTGCTCTGAGATGTAGCAACTTTTGGACCTCTGCTTCTAGCACTGCCCTCTCTGCTAGAGGAGGTGAGCAGTAAAGCCTGTTTTTTTGAGGAGTAAAAGATTTGAAGTCCAAAGACAGACCTTGACCCACTACCTCCAGCACCCACTTGCCTGTGGTAATGCTTAGCCAAGCCTGGAGGAAGTGGGTTGTTAGTCTGCCTCCGACAGGGAGGAAGGAGGTGGCCTGATCCTCAGGGGTTTTGCTTTGGTTGGGGTTGAGGTTGGGTTTGAGGACCCCTCCTAGAGCCCCTTCTACCCCTTCCCCTGGAGTATCCCTGTTGTGGATACTGCTGGTACTGGGGCACGGCTACTGGCTGGAAGAAAGATATGGTTGTAAAAGACCTTCCCCTACCCCCCTTCCATAGGGTCTAGTGAATGGTGAAGCACGCTCTTTAGCAGAGTTGCTTCTATAGGTTTCCTTGTATTCATTCACTTTTTCCATGTATGCAATCGTGGATTCCCCAAAGAGAGAGTTTCCCTCTGGGGGAAAAATCCAGAGCCTTGGATTGAGTGTCCTGAGTAAGGTTAGTGGCCCTGAGCCAAGCAAACCTTCTCTGGGCCACAGAGTTAGCCATCCATCTGGCTGCAGTATCATTAGAATCAGCAGCCATCTGGAATTGGTACTTAGCTGCCTCCAACCCAAACCTGGCAGTTTCAGCCAGGTCTTCGGACAGGGGTGAGGGGGCTTTGATGGACATGTCCAGTATTGACTGCCACAGGGATTTTTGATACTGGGCAGAATAAGCTTGGAAAGTAGCCTGTCTCATGGCCAAGGAAGCTGATAAATAGCCTTTTTTGGCCATGTTGTCTATTTTTCTGGAGTCCTTGTCTGGAGGGTGTGAGGACAGGGGGACTCTGGCCTTATCACAGGCTGCTTGCTGCATGACCCCTTGATGGTCAGGGTGGGGAAAAAAGAAAATCAGCTCCCGTCCTGTCCAACTGGTACTTCTTATCTATTCTCCTATCAATAGGAGGAACAGAGTTAGGGGTCTGTAAAAGTTTCAGGGTGTCTTTCTTAAAAAATTTGTACACTGGCAAAAGGAGAGCTTTTGAGGGTGTTAACCCCATCATATTTAAATATTCAATCTCTTCCTCATCCTCTACCTGCTCTGTAGTAGCAATGTCCAGAGCATCTGCCATTTTCCGTACAAATGAGAAATGGGAGGAATAATCCTCCGACATCCTGGGGGGAGAACCAAAATCTTGTTCAGGAGATACCTCTGGAGGAATTGGGTCATTGTCCTGAGAGAGTTCATCCCCCTCCTCAAAATACTGCTCTTCCTAAAAAGGAGGAAAAGTACCACTGCTGGCCTGGGAACCCTGAATAGGGGCAGGCTGCTGTGGAACAATGTTCTGCAGTGCCTGTATAATTTTAAAAGCCTGGGCTATCTCTTGAGCCGAAGGCATAGCCGGCATCTGCGCAGAAGTCCCTGGTTTAGCAGGGGAAGATTCTGTATGCTTGGTCTTTTCAGCTTTTTGAGGAACAAGGAGTCAGCCGGTTCTTTCCCTCTTTTTGCCCCTTTATCGCCTGTATCAGGGGCAGTGGTAGGCAAAGTTGTGGGTTCAGCCACAGTAGACTGGGGTGTCAGCTGGTCAGAGCCAGAGGGACCCCTAAGAAATTTCTTATTTGGCCTTTCAAGGCATTTTTCCAGAGTTTTCTCAAGAAAAGTTTTGCAAACTTCACACTCCTGGTCCAAATATTCAAATCCCAGACAAGCTACACATAAGGTATACTTGTCTGCCTTGACAAAAACATCTCCACATTTTAAACAATTTTTGAAACCAGGTTCTCCAGTTCTCTTTTTGGGTTTCTCTGACATGGTAATACAAAATAAACACCAACCACTAACAAGGCAAAACGCAGTTATTTTTTTTAAATAAATGCTTTTGCGATCGGTTCCAGAACCGATAGGAACCAAACCGGGAGAAACCGAAATGAACCGTTCGGCGGTTCTGTAACCGAAGAAAAATGGTTAGGAAAAATTTTAAAAAGGACCAAATTTAAAGCAAAAATAACAGGTTCTTTAAATCAGGGAACCGAAAATAAACCTAAACTAACTCGGATCCCTCACAATTATCTTGAACCGTGAGGAACCAAAAAAATAACTAACTTAGGCAATAAATAAGATTTTAAACTATCAGTAAGTAGAGGCAGTAAAATAAATTGAAAATACTTATGGTTTTGACGATTTTGAACTTTCTTCACGTGAAAGAGGACGACAGAAAACTCAGAGCGACCAGACTTTCAGGCGGAGAGAAAACTCTGAGTAGGTTAGAACACTACAGTTGGTAGAGGCAGTATTTGAAAGATGCTCACGTGCAAAGAATTCTATTCATTTGCATGTGTTCCATCTCTCCGGGCAGTCCAACCCTCCAGCTTACTGCACAAAGTTATGAATATCCTGAGCATTACTGGGGTTAGAACAATGTATTTGTCTTTTCTGGGGAAAATCCAAGCCTTTAATATGCTGATAGCTCCAAAATTTATTAGCTGTTACAACATCTTCCTGTTCATATCCCACCTCACCTTTATAATAAAACATACAGTATAATTAGAACATTTTTTATGGAACAATAAGCCACCTCGTATATCTATGCAGAAATTACAAGCAGCAAGAAAGAATGTAGGTTTCGGTCTACCTGATTTTAAGATTAGACACAACACCTTTATTGCCGCCCAATGTGTAAAATCACTCTGGCTAGACAAAAAAGGGGATTCTCCTTTATCGGTCTAAGTAGAACAAACATTATTAGAGGGTCGCCATCCTAGGGTTGAATTGTTCACTGACTCTACCAAATCATTTAATTCTAATCCTATCCTAAACAAGGTACATAGGGCATGGAAATCAGTAGCCTCGCTTCTAGATTGGAACCCAGGCACTTCTCCACATTGTCCTTTATGGGGTAACCATATTCTGCAGATTGACAATAAAAGCCAAGACTGGTCTCTTTGGAAATCCAAAGGTATAGCATACCTAGAAGATATTACTGATCCATCCACAGCTAGCCTGATGTCCTTCTCACAAACAGTCACTAAATACAAACTTCCATGTACTGAATTTCATAAATATCTTCAAATACGGGACATTCTTAGAAAACAAATAAATGCAGATATCTCCTTCCTACCAATCCATGTCTTAGATAAGGTACGCACAACAAAAGATGGCTATAAAAAAATTATATAACTTAGTACTGGACTCTAAATTGGACCCTACGTTACCCCTTCAAAGTAAATGGCAACAAGAATTGCAAACTAATATCTCTACACAAGAATGGGAAAATGTATGAAATTCAACTTTAAGAGCTTACAGGGAAGCCAAGGGTAGACTCAATCAGTATAAGATAGTACACAGATGGTACCTTACGCCCAGCAAGCTGGTTAGTCTGGGCCTTTCACAGGATGAGACCTGCTGGAGATGTAAATCTGACAAGGGCACTTTAACGCACATCTTACGGTCATGCCCTCTTATTGCTCAGTTTTGGGATGGTATCCAATTAGCTTGTGGAAAAGTTATGAAATGCAATTTGAAATGTACAGCCAAATTCGCAGTTCTGGGGATCAATTCTGAACTTACACAGCTGAATAGCAATCAGAAATGATGGTTACATGCTGCTTTTATTACAACCAAAAATATTATATTGAGACACTGGTTAAGCACAGAAGTGGCGACAGTGAAGGAATGCTTACAGGATATATATACTAGAGCCAATTATGAAAGAATCTCTTATTTAAATATTCATAGATTAGATACTATTTTAGATCTCTGGGAACCCCTTTTGAAAACAAACATCTAATTTGATGATCTATACATAACATGGTGTAAGGGGATAGTATCACTATTTTTTCTAAGTAATATCAAAATGTTAACTGATATCTCAGCTCATAAAAATTGTTATCTAGTACATCAATGTACGCTTTCTGGTACAATTTTACTTATCATAATAGATAGGTGTTTTGTGTTAAAGGTTACCTAGAGTTATTGTTTCTCTGTTTTGTGCTTCCTCTATTTTTTTTTCTTCTTTCTTTTAATGTTTTATGCTTCAAATATATATGTAAGGTTTGATGTATTAAAGTGAAAAACTAATAAAATATGAATTATTAAAAAAAAAAAAAGAACAAGGAGTTTTGGAAACCTGTATAATAAAACAGGTCCCCTCTTAAGGAGGGGGTGTATGTGACAGGGTGGAATAGGACTCTGTCCCATTTGTTATGCAGAAAAGTGTTTAAATGCAAGGATCTATTCTTTTCTGTCTCTTCTCAGTCTGGTTGCTCAACCACATTTTCCTGTGAGACTTCGGACTTGATCAACCCGACAATCTCGCAATTCTTTGCCTCTCACTGTCTCTCAGTTTTCTCTTGCTCTCTGTCTTTTCCTGCCTTGCATATCTAGATCTGCTGATATAAAAATATGTGCAAATCACTGTATGGAAATGTAACTGATACTGGGATCCCTTGTGTTTGGAAAATGTATAGCGTTACTGTTGAAATGTATGTAATTATAATTCGAGATGACTGCAAAAAGCTGTTGGAAGCTAGGGTTATCAAAAGTTCAATTTTTAAGCCTTTTGCAAACATTGTGCAAAATTGGGCCTCTCAGCTCAAGCATACTGTGTTCTAGCAGCTCCTGCCTGATATTTACAAAAACAGGATGCTTGCTAAGGATGGGGGTTGAAAGGACTTATAAGAGCTAAGCTGCAACTGCAGGAAAGATTAGAAGAAGAAAAAGGGACGCAGAGACTGAAAGAAAAAAACTATTTCATTTCTCATCTGTACCTAGTTATTCTGAACAAGTTTATTTTTTATGTTACTGCTACTGTAAATAAATATTTTTGGTGAATTCTACAACTGCTCCTGATTTTCCCTATACTTCCTGACCTGCACCTTGACAACAGTAGCATGTACACCATGAACAACAAGGGTGACAAAACCAAACCCTGCGGGATACCACAGGATAGAGGCTTTGGGTTGGATCAGGCCAACCCCATCGTCACCCTCTGCACTCTACCTGTTAGGTATGACCTGAACCAGTTAATGACAATACCGGACAGGCCACACCAAAGCCTCAAGCGATCAAGCAGCACCTTGTGATCCACGGTGTCAAATGCTGCAGAGAGGTCTAGGAGGACAAAATGGTGCACTCTCTCCTGTCCGCCATCAGGACATCATTAAGCACCCTCACCAGGGCAGTCTCTGTACTATGCCTGGCTCGAAATCCAGACTGAAAGATGGTAGAAGAGGGGCCGAAATTCCCCTTGAACTGAATAGCCACCACGTTTTCAATAACCTTCCCTAAAAATGGGAGGTTTGAGATGGGCCTGTAGTTGCTGAGGCAGTCCGGGTCCAATGAGGGTTTCTTCAAAAGGTGGTCTAACCAGAGCCTCTTTCAAGGCCAATGGGAAGACCCCACTCCTCGGGGAGCTCCGCACAATCTCAGCAGCCACAGGACCAATCAGGTCCAAAATCCAACCAAAAGGCAGGTTGGGCCTGGGTCTAGATCACAATTGTGTTGGCTGCAGCCTCGAGATTATATCCACCACCCCCTCCACCCTAACTACTGTAGCTCAAACTCATCCCAAACAGGAGGAGTGTTTCAGTACAGCTCAGGAAGGACAACCGTCCCTCTTTGAGTGAGGCTGGCAGAGATCTCTGGCCCTGATGGAGGACACTTTGTCGGCAAAGAACAGAGCAAGCTCCTCGCACCTAGAGCTTGAACCTGCTCCTCCAACATGGAGACAGGCAGGGTGTAAAAGTACATCTACCATGCAGAAGAGTTTTTTCAGGGAGATTACCCTCTGATAGTCCACATAATGTGACTTCAGAGCCAATCTGTCCTCCAGCGTCTCTCTAACCTCCGGCCCCTGATCTTTAACTCCCGGAGTTCCTCATCATGCCACAGAGGTCTCTGGCGAGTGGACAGGGACCGGACATGAATGTATACGATTGAGTCAAAGGCTGCAGTGACAGCCTGATTATAGGCCACCACTGCCTCTTCCGTCCCAATCACACATGCGGCTCCCACACCCAACAAGTCCAGCACTGCCTGTAGTTCCACTGAGGGCACACTTCTCAGAGGGCGTGCCGGACCATCTCCACAGGGGCAAGATCATTGGAGGGGGTGCCTTAACCGTGACCCCCATGGTGCTATGATCCGACCAAGCTACTGGATCTACCTTGAGGTCAGAAACGTCAAAACCTAACGAGAACATGAGGTCCAATGTGCAGCCGCCAGAGTGGGTCACTGTCCTAACATACTGCTTCAGGCCCAGGGCCTGCGTACTCTTAATAAGATTACAACCAGGTCCCGAGGACCCATCGTCCACCCAGGCATTGAAGTCCCCCAGAATTAACCACCTGGGGGACTCCAAAACCAGGCCGGCAATGAGCTCATCAAACTCCTGTAAGAAGTCCCCATACTTACCAGGGGGACGATAGAGCAGGAGGTCTCTGAAGCCCAAGCCAGAACCCCCTTGAGTGGCAACACATTCAAAGGTCCTCGTGGGACCAACAGGTAGCACCGTGAGGCACAGGTCAGATTTAAAACAAATGGCCACCCGCCCCTGCGATCCTCTCTCAGAGTGTGTATCACAGAGTACCCGTCCGGAACTGCTGCCTCCAAAATGGGAGTGGCATTCTCATCCAGTCAGGTCTCCGTGATACATGCTAGGTCTACTGACACTATCAAGTCTGCCATTATGGCAGTCTTGTTCCTCACTGATCTGGCATTAGACAACACAACCGCAGTAAGATGAGGGGGGGCTACAGGGTCAGCTAGTTGTCCACAACTTATGGTAGCGTCCTTGGGCATAGAAGCGAGACAGGTTGGACCCCTATCCAGTTCCAATTTTTCCCCAGGCATCTCCTTAATCTCACCATCCGGATCACGGACACCTCGGCAGCCACTCGGGCATGCCCCTCCCCCAGGCCTCCTCCTCTGAGCAATCCCAAATGCCTTACACCTCCTGTAAACTTCCATAGGAAGTGATGGAAGCTCAAAGGGACGAAGGTCCCAGAAGGAGGCTGCCAAGTAACTAAGCCTAGCAAGTCCCTTTCCCAAACACATCTTACAAATACCCTTTAAATCCCACAAATCAACTAAAGTTTAAACTCAATAACAAACCAGCCTACTCGAACCAAAATAACTAAAAGACAAAGAACCTCAGTGCACACGCACTGAGGCAGTGGTTACCCCAAAGGGCACTGGCCGGGAAACCAAGTTTCAAAGAAATACAGAATCACACATGCCCCCACAATGCAAAGCATCATGGGATGTATATGCAAATCACCACAGAATATTATGCTGATTCAACTTCAGGCAAATATGCATGGTGCCGAAAGGCCTCTCACACAGTTTGCAAAGGGTGCCAACAGAAAGACACAGACACGTGTTTCGTCCTACCAGGACTCATCAGTGTGCCTTGTCTGTATGACACCCCAGTGGAATGAACCAGCTACTCTAAGATGGTCTATCTGGGTTATGTTGTGGTGAACCCAACAAAAACAAAAAACAAGCTAAAAGACAAAGAACCTCAGTGCACAAGCACTGAGGCAATGGTTACCCCAAAGGGCACTGGCCGGGAAGCCAAGTTTCAAAGAAACAAAATCACACATGCCCCCACAATGCAAAAACTAATATCACTTAATAAAACCCACCCATAGACTGCTATAATTAAAATTACAAAATAATCACAGGCCCACACTCACTCCCACAATTCCCTCAAACATACACCCACACTCATACAATATATAAATTAAACACAGCAAGGGAGAAACATATAAGTTCAATGGCGAACCCCAGTTTCGTAAAACAATTGTAATGCAATTGTATAGAGAATAATGGATGGGCACCAGTTAATAACAATGCTGTGTTCCTATTGAGAGGTTGTCATGACAACCTAGTAAACCTCGAGACCGAAGCTTGTTGTTAACTGGTGCCCATCCATTGTCTTTTATAGTGTATGGGCACCAGTTAAATGAAATTTGTCCTTATGTTACTTTTTTTGCCTAACGCCGCTCTCCTTCAGGGCCAGCTCTCACTGCCATGGCCGTTCATTGCAAGCCGGTAGTTCCAGAGACACGCATGCGCAAAGCCATTCACATTGTTATGCTATCGTTATGACATACTCAAGAGGGTATAGCAACCTCTTGACGTCACAACAATAACATAACAAGGATAGGAATGCATTGAATTCCATGCTTAACAACCCTCTCCCATACATTATAGTCCGTTTAACAAGCATCACCAGCAGTCCAATAGAGTGTAATGCAATTTATGCTGCCAGAGCTCTCACCTCTGCAGCTCAAATACATAAAAAAGTTCTTAAGAGTCTCACACTCCTGAACCCCTTCCTGTTATTTAAAGTTACGCTTAAAATTTTGTTCAAAGTTTGTCCAATAAAGCAACTGGCAATCAGTTTATTTCAGACAGTTCACCAGAATAATCAAAACAGATAAGTCTAAAGTAAGAAAAGGATCACCGACCAGTTTCAGGGAACAGATTTTAGAGGTCCTCCAGAGGTGCTGACTCAGGATGTTCCAGTCTCCAGTCTTCAATCTTCAGAGCTGCCTCCCACCGAGCACCAAATGTGCCCCCCAAACTATCCCCCAAGGCCACGGTCACCCTCCAACAACCGCCCCACAGGAGCACACTGAGCCCAGTATGAGCCACCCCTAATCCTTAAGGGCTTTCACACAGTTCTCCCGCCTTATAGACACCACCAGGTTGGAGCCCGAGAGGAACCCCCCCAGGTATACGCTCAGGCCTTTTTCGGATTAAGCTGTCAATCTACAGATTTGATTTGATTATAGCTGTTGGTAATCTGATGTTTAGTTTATTATTTATGGGTAGAGTTTATATGAGGCATCAATTATTTATATGCTTATATTTATCTCTGTGTTTTTAATTGATTTGTTCTTGAATATGTGCTTACTTATTTGTACAGCACCCAGAGCCTCCGGGATTGGGCATCTTTTAAATAAATGTTGCCTTGCCTATAAAGTGTACCCAAGATTTCCCCCATGCCAGCAGGCACCCTCCGGTGACCACCTCACAGGTTACCTCGGTCCACGTGCTCTGAGTTTGGTGGACCCCCAGGTGAGCCCCCCCACCCTAGACTCGAGGCACCTATTGTCAGGACCTACTGAGGGGGAGGAATACAGAAGGGAACCCACCGAAGCAAGTTGCTGGGCTCCAGCCACCACAGCAGTACCCTCCTGACTGGATCTGAGATCATAAGTGGTTGATCCAGGGCATCCGTGCGTTGGTCCTACTGGACTCGCAGTGTCCATTCAGGGTCTCTTATGCGCAGCCTGGCTAAGGGAACCGTAGTAATGGCTGTGACCATGAGGCACAGAAGTCGCAGAAAAGCTCTCGCTGGAACATAATGGTTGGAGTAAAGATGATGGGCCTGGTCCATCAGACCCTCTGCTCTGTCTGAGGGAAGGAAGGCCATCCCCTGAGCCGTGTCCAGCACTGCCCCTATGTACTGGAGATGTTGGCAGGTGGTTAGAAAGGATTCTGGCATGTTGACAGTGATGTACAAAGCCTGCAACAGACTGCAGGTATGCGCCAGGGTGGGCAGCTATATGCCAATCATCCAGGTACAGGAAGACGTAGAAACCATGCCATCTCAAGGCAGCTGCCACCACCATCAGGCATTTGGTGAAGACCCTGGGTGCTGAGGACAAACCAAAAGGCAGAGCTCTGAACTGGTAGTGCGCTTCCTGAAAACGGAAGGGGAGCTAGCGCTGGTGGGGGGTAAAAACTGGAAATTACGTTCCTACCCCGTATTCTTGATCTTCTTGGATGAAGTCTCCACCACTCATTCACACTAATGGGAGTATGCTGGAGGCGCTAAGACCCAGTGGTAGCCAAACTTTTTCAGGAGGACCGGCACCGAGATGGAGCCACGAGAAAGCGGCACCGTGAGTCAGGCTTGCGTGGTATAGACTATCTCGGCGTCGACCCTCCAACCGCCTCAGTACCTCCCCCCCCCGAGGAGGTGCAGCGTAACTAACCTAGAGAGGACTAACCTAAAAATCTGATAGAAGATAGTCCGAATGACCAGTGTAAGAAGGGTCAAACAGCCAAGTCTTCACAGCCCAATGATTGAAGGAGTGAAGATCATAAACAGAAAAGTGAGCTCGGGGGATGGTGGGCGGGCATGTGAATGAGTGGCGGAGACTTCGTCCAAGAAGATGAAGAATTACGGTAGGTACGTAATTTCCATATCTTCTGGACATAAAGTCTCCACCACTCATTCACCACTAATGGGAGAGTACCGAGCTAAAATAATCCCCCGAGATGGGTGACAAGAGAGAGGATGTCACTTTTTAGGACAGAAGTCCCTTAAGAATTGTCCTGCCAAAGGACTGATGCTGTCTGGCATGGACGTCCAAGGCGTAGTGCTTAACAAAAGTGTGCATGGAGCTCCAGGTAGCCACACTGCAAATGTCTGCAATGGGAACATTGCGAATTTCTGCAAGAGATGCCACAACTGCTCTGGTAGAGTGAGCGTACACTCTGCCTTCCAGCTTGACCTGTGCCATGGAGTAACAGTGGCGAAGGCATGCCACCAACCACGCTGAAATGCACCTGATAGCAACAGGCTGAGCCAGCCGTATCGTGCTGAAGGAGACAGACAGTTGCTGAGTCTTGTCCAGATAGAACCGCAAAGCTCTCTTTACATCCAGATAATGCAGGGTACGCTCTCCCTCATTCTGGAAGTCAGCAAAGTAGACAGGAAGGACTAAAGGTTGATTCAGATGAAATTCTGAGACAACTTTAGAAAGGAACTTAGGATGAGTCCTAAGAACTACTTTTTCCTTGTGAAATACAGTGTACGGGGGGTCTGTGACCAAGGCGTGTATTTCTGATATCCTACAAGAAGAAGTAATGGCAACCAGGAAGGCCGTCTTCCAAGTGAGGAATTTCAACTCGCAAGTAGATAGAGGCTCGAAAGGTTTTACAAGTGAGCATGACTAGCACAAAGTTAATGTCCCAGACTGCAAATGGACATCTAAAAGGAGGTCTGGTATGCAGAATGCCTTTAAGAAACCTCTTAACTACAGGTAACTGAGCCAGAGACATGGAAAGTACTGGCTCATGATATGCAGAAATTGCACAAAGATGGACTCTGACTGTAGAGTATTGCAGACCTGAGTTTGAGAGGTCTAAGAGATACTCCAAGACTTTATTTGGTGGGCAGGAAAAAGGATTCCAAGAGGATTTTGCACACCAAATAGAGCAACGCTTCCATTTAGCTGTGTAGGTTTTTCTGGTAGCTGGCTTGCATGCAGCTACAAGGATATCTGAAACTCTACGAGAAACATCAAACCTGTTCACCTCTATCTCCTCAGGAGCCAAGGGTGGAGGTGAAGAGACCTCAGGCTGGGATGAATTACCGGGACCAGGAAAAAGTAGGAGTAGAACCCCCTGCTCTGCTGAATCTGTGGGACTGACTCTATGGCCTTTTTGCGAAGTAAGGTCTGAATTTCCTCTCGGATGAGGGAGACATGACCGGGAAGGTATGAGAATTGGTCCGGAGGGTTTTCTGGAGGCCACTCTATGAATTCTAATGTATGGCCGTGCTCGATGAGCTGCAGCACCCAGTCATCTGTGGTTATCTCCCACCACCAGTCCAGGTGAAGGGGGAAGTGACCCCCCACGACTGCCTCATGAGGTTCTTGGGGGGGTGGGTCTATCAAGGAGTCAGGAGGTGGAGCAGCTGCTGCTGAAGCTGCTGCAACTCTGTGGCTATGGGAGGTGTGGTGGGAGGGGTGGGAGAGCCACTGCACCCGCCGCTTGCCTGAGCCGGGAAGGGTTGGGCCTGCCCCGGGAAGAGTGACAAAAGGAAGCCTCTGTCCCAACTTCATCTTGGATGGATCTGAGAGCCCGTCCCTAAGGTCTGCAGTTAAGAGATGAGATCCTGAACATCTCTCCCGAGAAGTTTTAAACCCCTGAAAGGGGCGTCCATTATGTTAAACTGGGCATCCTGGGTGAAGCCCGAGACCCGTAGCCAGTAGTGGCATCTCATACAGATGCCTATGGCTGCTGCCCTGCCAGAGGCATCCACTGCATCATAAGCAGCCCTTAGGACGTGGGTACCGATGTCTGAGCCCGCTTTGAGGACCTGGAGGGTCTGCTGCTTCCCATAAGAGATTCTGAAACTGCACCATATGGGCCAAGTAACTGATGGCCCAAATGGCCAGAGTGGTAAAGGCAAAAGCACACTTGTCCATCTGATCCAGCTGGCGGGATTTCATATCTGAGGGAGGTAGCTGAGGTGGTCTGGCCTCTTGATGCGGTCATACGCAGCACTGATGATGAATGAATTGGCCTTGGGTTGTTCCCCAAAATATGGATTTGCCCGCTGGATCGTGGTAAAGTCTGTCAGCCTTTTTGGAGATCACCGGGACCATATGGGACTGGTTCCAAGCAGTTCGGGTAACATCCTCATAGCAGTTGATGAGTGGGGGGACCACCAAGGGAGAAGAGTCAGGTTGACGTAGGTACAGTGCCAACTGATGCCTCTCAGGATCCTGCCCCTTGGTCTCCCACCCCATAGTGGCCTGAAAGTGTTGCATGATGGCCATAAAGGTGGGGTCATCCGGGGGGATATGGGGACACTGCTTGAAGCCTCTTCCCCTTCTGGGAGTCTGAGGCCAGAGAAGACGACTCACTGCTGACAATCTCATCCACATCATCCCTGTTGTTGTCCCCGCTATCTTTGGGCTGATGATCATCTGAGCAGCTGGCTGACCCGGTGTTGGGCCTATGCCAGGGGGTGTGAGGAGCACTAGGGCCTGACCGAATAGGGGCCGGCAGAAGGGGGTCTGGAAGAGGCCCAGGGGGGCGGAATCCAGGGTCGGTCTGCTCGGGGTAGGAGCCTGCGTCTGAATGAAGGACCACAAGGCCAAGATCAGACCATAGTAATCAATGGGGGCCAGTGTTGATCCCCCAGGCAGTGGGTAGTTGTGGACTGGCGGAGGTCCCAGGGGCGTTGAGTATGGGTAACCCGGCGCAGGTCCCACCAGCACTGGATAGGGCTAGGCAGACATCGGCCCCGCAGCTGCCACCGTAGGATATCCAGGCTGAGGTCCTATACGTGCAGGTGGTGGTAGGACAGGCACCAATCCCAAAGGAGCAGGTTTCGGCCCGACAGGCGCAGGCCTGATGGGTGTTGGCTGAGGACGGTCCGGCGCAGGCCCGGGGGGCGCCAGCTGTGGAAGGCATGGCGCAGGCCCGACAGAAGGGATGGGCAGGGCTGGTGTGGGTCCCCCAGGCTGGGGGGGGAGGAAGGACTGGTGCAGGCCTAGCAGGCATCGGCTGGGGGAGTGCCAGAGGAGGATCCATGGGCACCGGTAGTGGGGAGATGGGTGCCAGAGTGGAGGGCAACTCCCCTGGGTGATGGCTGAGGAGAAACCAGGCCTGAGGAAGCACCAGTGTCCTGCTGCATCTGCCCATAAGAAGGATGAGCAGAGCTGGTGGCGGTCCCAGAGGATGAGACCAATGCCGGGAGCGCAGGTGTAAGTGGGGTGGCAGCTAGGAGACTGGTGTCTGCCGCATCTGCGCCGGTCAAAGAGACTATGGCCAAGCCGCCTGAGTGTGTGCCTGCTGAGAATAAGGGCTGAAACAGTAGGGGCTGGGGAGCAGGATGCAAAGTACCCTGATCCGAAGAGCTGCCCACCCACGACGGAGACCCAGGGCCCTGTAGCAGTTAGGGCATGCGCAGCTGAGGAGGTCAAACCCCCCCCGGAAGGAGGAAGACCCTTGAACGGTCAAAGACTGCTTGTGAGGAGACCGCGAGCAGGAGGCAGACCGGGGTCAGTCCTGATCCTTGTCCCAGTGCTTGCGTTTCCTGGAGGCCTTATCCTGGGACTTCAAGGAAGAAGACCCTGAGGACTGGGCTGAGGAACTGGAGGAGCTCCTGACCTGCAGCTCCCGTTCCATCAAGGTGACCTTCTGCTTAAGGAGATGGTTCTACAGGATCTTCTGGTGGCTGGGTTGAACTTCTGGCAGGCCTCACAGGCTTGGATGTTACAGGCAGAATGGCCATCCTTGTCTGGGATCTGTTTGCCACAGGCACACTTTGTGGTGCGGTTGGAAGATGAAGGAGGTTGAGAAGACAAACTGTCAAGTGAGAACACCAAAATTTCAATGTTAAAACTAAAAGAAATTGAAAAATAATAAAACGGGTAAACGCAGGAAAATGGTGGTCGATTGTAGCTGTGCCGGTTTCAGTGATCTGGCGTGCGATGGCAGAAAAGAACTGAGGAGGGTATGGGAGCCGCCCGCCTTTATAGGACTGGCTGATGTCAGGGGCTGTCATCGGAGGTGGGTGGCCCCCTCTGGTAGACTACTAGCTAGAAAGTTTCCGTGTGGTCCTAGTGCCTGGTGTCTATTGTCCTACTGGTGATGGCCTGCTGCAAGAGATACTCTCGAAGTAAGATCCTCCCTTTCCTCTGATTTAACCCCACTGATCACCACCCTCTGCTGCCTCCCTTTTACCCAACTACCCACCCAATTCACTACGGTTTTAGCCACCCCCAGGTCTTCCATCTTTTAGAGCTTCCTTTTGTGTGGTACCGAATTAGAAACCTTACTGATGTCGAAGTACAGCAGAGCCACAGCGTGGCCCTTGTCTATTTCCTTGGTCACCCAGTCACAGAAAAAAATCAAGTTAGTCTGACAAGACCTTCCTGCCAAGAAACTATGCTGTTTACTATCCTGCAGCCCATTGCTCTCTATGTAGTCCATGAGGTCCTCTTTGATTAGTGATTCCATCAGCTTCCTCATGATTGAGGTCAGACTGACAGGCCTGTAGTTCCCTGCTTGCTCCTTGTCTCCCTCCCGTGAAGTGGTACATCTGCCATTCTCCAATCCCTTGGAACTTCCCCAGACCTAAGTGAGTTGTTGAAGAGCCCTGCCAGTGGTTCAGCCAGTTCTGCTGGTAATTCCTAAGTATCCTTGGATACATCCCATCTAGTCCTGGGGCCTTATCTATCTTAAGGGCTGCCAGCCCTTTCAGATCCCTCTCACTAGTAAGTACTGGCGGCCTCACTTCAAGGACTCCCTTAGCGGCCGCTCTGATGGCACTTTCTGGCATGGACCCGCAGTCCTCCTTAGTGAATACTAAGCAAAAGTAGTCATTCAGGATGGTGACCTTTTGCTCATCCTCCTCTTTCACCCTATCCCCCTCAACTAGCCATGTGATGCCCCCCTTTTTTCACCGACATATCTAGGAAAATAAAAATTACATCCCTATCGTAATTCCTGATCTTTCTGTGTATCTTCACCATTCATCACTTCTGGGTTCTGGCTGGGGGTCACGACCCTGCGGGAGCTTTTTTTTTTTTTTTTTGGATGGGCGGAGTCAACACAATGACAGCACCGCCCTCAAAGCCAATGCACTGCGTAGTGCTCACGGGTTGGCCATTAGGTGTCATCGACCCCGCCGTCCCGCCAGTTCTGGGTTGCCATAGAGTAAGAAGGGTTGGGAGGGAGGGACAAGGAAGTCAAAGGAACAGACAAAGGAAAAGATATATAAATAAAAGGAGAAATAAATGACGGAGAGGACAGAAGGAGAGTTAGAAATCTAAGGGGATTGGGAAAGGGCCCCAATCTCTGGAAGCAGAAAGAAGAGGGAGGGAGGGAAGATTTAGAAATGGGGAGGGGGAGGACATACCCTGAACATCTGACCGTTTCCAGACTGTATAGGAACTGCAAAGGAGTAGCCAGAAGGCAGAATTGTCAGAACTCAAGGCACAGAATCACTGGCAATAAACTCCTGACATGAGCAGAAACGGCTATTCTGGAAGAAAGACAGGATGCAGGGTTGCCCTCACCCTGAAAACACATATCTGGATGTGAGAAACAAGTTTCTTAAATTAATTTGAGGGATGAGTCCATAAGAACTGGAACGGAGGAGAAGAGGGAAAGAGAGAGAAAAGAAGAGAGGGCAACCACCAACTCCCACCTCAAAGGGGTAGAGCCAAGGCACTGAGGAGAGAAGTGCCCTCTCCCCTGATCCCTCTCCCTCATTGTCAGAAGGTAAATTTCCCCCCTGTGTGCCCAAGGTCACCCCACTCCTGACCAGTGGAAAGGAAGGGGAGGAAGGGGGCACACAGAGGGAGGGGGACCCAGAGACTGAGGCTCCAGGGGGATGTAGGACAGAATTATGATGAATGGTGAAGATACACAGAAAGATCAGGAATTACAGTAGGTGCATAATTTTCATATCTTATCTGTGTCAATCTTCACCATTCATCACCTATGGGTGAGTACCGAGCCCCCCCGAAGGGGGCCCTAGACCCTAAAGGACTAAGTCCCTTAGCTCTCACTGTGTGAGACACTGGGAGGGAGAACCTTTACGGGTCTGATGAGGCCCGAGACTGGGGAGAGTGACATAGGGACCTCCCAGAGGGAGCAGGAAGTTGCCCTGACAGACGTGCCTCACCCTACAGGAGAAAAGATGGGTTCTCTGGTACGCAGAGGAAATCACCCTACACCGGGCCAAGGGTAACAACCTAGAAAAACGCAGCCATGCCATCTGCCTAGTGCAGATTGCTGTCCCTACGACCCTGGAAGCTACCTCGTTGGCGTCGTAAGATGCCCTCACTTGGTGCCTTGCTAGCTTTAGGCCACGTGCAGAGAGTGCAATGGCTTGTCTGGTTACCTCCGAATCAGGCATAGAGGCTAGGAATTGACCTAATCTGGACCACAGAAACCTATCATAGGTAGCATAGTGGGCCTGATGTGCAGAAATTGAAAGAAGCAACCATGCCGAATAGAAGGTCCTCCTTCCCCAGAAGTCAAAATCCATAGAATCACGATCCAGGGGCTGGTCATGGTGGAGGGCGCAAAGCCCATCAGGAATGTCCAGCTGTGTCAGTCCTGACTGAGGACGAGGCATACGACCTGGAGACTCCAGGAAGCACAATACCGCTGGCTCAGATCCCTAGGGGCTTGGACTCTGGAAAAGGGTCTTTGCCAGAATCGCAACAACGCCTCCTGGAAAGGAGCAGGCCAGGCGGGCACTCCAAGGGTGTCTGCACTGAAATTGCCTAGGAAGGCGCACGTCGAATGCTCCGGATTGTGCTGAGTGGGTGGGGTGACATGCAGGTCCTCCATCATCCTCACGAGGAAACGCTGATGCTCTGCGAGATCAGCAGCAAGAGAGATGTGTACAGAGGGCTCCTCTCCCCCTGAAGAGGGGGATGAGGAAGCAGAGGACCTCGGAGAGCCAGGGATTGGCTGCTCAGGGTGATGGTGGAACACCTGTCTGTCCATGGCCCTGACATACGAAGGGAAGTGAGCAGCTGCACCCCTGAATTGCTCCCAGGAAAGAGGTCCTCTAGGACCAAGAATGCCTGGGAGTGCAGGAAATGGTGACAGAGGAGTAGGGGCAAGGCCAATGGCAGAAGGCAGCCGTCCTGTGTCTGGGCAAGAGAGTGCACCAGAAGCCTCAAGAGAAGAAGGGGCTCCGGAAAACCCAACAATCGACAGCTGATCAACCATGCTGGATTTGCCTAGGCTGTGCCCTGAAGATTCGCCCCTGTGAGGAGACCGGGACTGTGGAATTCCAAAAGGACGGTCCCTACCCTCCAAAGACCAGGGCCCTCTCGAGGAGACCGAGAGAGAAGGGTGGGGGTCCGTGCTTCGACTCCTTCCCGAACCCGGGTGGGTCCCGGAAAAGGGTTGCCGCATCAAACCCAGACCCCTCAGAATCTGAAAGAACCCTCCTTGCAAACATCAGCCTAGGCAGCTGACAGCCTGGTCAGTCCCTGAGGGGACCACCCAGGGGGTAGCACCCTCCCTTCCCATAGGTGTTCCAATCAACCCTAAAGTTGGGCAATCCAGGCACACCACCAGAAGGGGTACCTCAACTGAGGGGGCAGAAAACCCTCCGCGCTCAGGCTGCAGAGCAATAGTGGCCTGCACCACTTCCTGCTGGTCAGCACCCCTGACCCTAGACTCAGGGGCAACCGCTCGCTCCTCAGAGGGAGGCTGACTCTGGTCAGCTAAGGAAACTACCAGGGCATCCACATGGGCCGCCAACTCCAAAGAGTCTGATAGCCAGTGCGAACCAGACTCTGTCTCCGAGGAGGTAGAGACTGAAGTCCGGTGCTAGACTGTATGTGGATGCCAGCTGCCGTCCTGACTGAAGGAGGTACCAGTCCGGGTGTCTGCACCAGAGCCAGCGCCAAACTCTCCAATGGCACTGCAAACGGTGCCCAAAGACACGGCGCTGAGAGCGGTAGCAGAAACGGAATCGATGCTTGCCATCCCGACCCACAGCGCTGTGAGCAGCACTGAAGTCAGGGACGGCGCTGACGACGGCACCAGAACTAGGCACGGCGCCATCCCCAGCCTCGGCACAACCAGTTGAAGATGGCGCGTAGAACCTCCTACGGTGTCGTCAGCACCATAGGCACCATGAACGGTGTTGACAGCAGAGACAGCGCTGGAGCGGTGGATCACTGCGTTGGCTCGCTGGGGATCAGGGGCCCATGGCGCCACAAACGGCGCCCAAGGCCCAAGACGGCACTGACGGACAGTTTCGAGGATGGTGCCAATCCAGGCTTCCCGGCCTGAGGAAATGACACTGGGGGAGCCTTCACCCCTGAAGGGGTGACTGCCAGAGTGGTGCCTCCTACCTGTCCCTGGGGGGGGGACGGACTGGGCCTCCTGCACCACAGAAGGGGCTTCTGCCACAGCAAGGCTACTAGAAGCAGAAGCCCCCTCCTCCACGGTCCGTGTAGAACCGGAGGGACCGCAGGAAAGGCAGAGAGACCGTGGTTTGCCAGACGAGAAGGCCTGTCCCCGAAATGCTGGAGCTTGTCCAACTTTCCACATGCATTGCTTGATGACATGACGATCCATGGAGAAGCAGGCGTCGCACGAATCCATGTTGTGAAGTGGGTCAAGACACGCGAGGCAATGATCATGCTGGTTGGTAACAGACTACTTGCGTCTGCACGGGCACTGACTTGTAGGGGGACGCCCCATTTTCAATGATTTCTTGCCCCCTGACTGAGACATGATCCACGAAAAACAATTTCAACAAAGACTCAATGTCACTGACAAATAAAGAAAGGAACAGTCTTACCACAGTGGCATCGAGTAGAGGTGAAAACAGAACCAGCAGGAAACGCAGGAAAATATACTCGGCGTCAACGACACGGAGTCGATACAGCAGTAGGCCTGTTGAAAGCAACTCCTCACGAGGTGTGACCTCTACGGTGGGAGATGAAGAACTGGCGGAAGGGCGGGGTCGACGACACCTAACGGCCAACCCGCAAGCGCCATGCAGTGCGCCAGCCTTGAGGGCGGGCGCCAGTCAGTGCGTCGACTCCGCCCATCCAAAAAAAAGCTCCCTCGGGGTCACGACCTCTGGACAGAACCCAAAGGTGATGAATGGTGAAGACTGACACAGATAAGAACAGGTCACTCACCTGTAACAGTAGTTCTAGAAGTGGTATATGATGTTCATCCACACTTTCTGGCAGTGCCTTTCCCTTTAAGACTTCGCCGTAACATCTTCAAGCTGGCTCCTCCCACCCACCCACCTGGGTGGTAATTCACTCTGCTCCACCCCATGATGTCAGCTTTGCCTGCTGGAAGCAGCTGTGTGTGCCAAAGCCAGGGGGTTGGGTGGGTCTGTGTGGATGAACATCATATACCACTCCTAGAAATGGAAATTACGTACCAGTTGGAGGCCCCTGCTACATGGATGGTTAGGAGATTGGCCCCCAGGCTGCACACGAGGGGTCCACACATGGAGAGCTTCCTTGCACAGAGGCAGGGAGTGCATTCCACCCTGTTTGTTGAGGTAGTAAATGATTGTGGTGTTGTCCATCTGGACCTGGACCACCTGACCCCGAATGTGAGGAGCAAAGGCAGTCAGCGCCAAATGAAGTGCCCAGAGCTCCAGCAGATTGATGTGGCATTGGGACTCCTCGAGGGTCCAGAGCCTGTGGACTCTGTGTTCCCCCAGGTGGGCACCCCAACCCTTGAGCAAGGCAGCGGTCATCAGGATGACCGTCGGCTCTGGGCAGACAAATGGGATCCCTTCCTGCAGATGCTGTGGGATTAACCACCACTGGACAGTGACTCATCCGCTGGGTCGCAGTGACCAGCTAGTCGAAGTGACCCATGCCCTGAGACCACTGACTGGCCAGCTCCCATTGCAGTGAGCGCATTCTCCAGCAGGCCCAACAGACCACGCTGCTGCAGGCCGCCATATAATCCAACAGGCGCAGGAAGTCCTGGGCAGGGCGCAAATGCCAAACCTGAAAGTAATGGGAGTAGAAACCTGAGTCTTGTTCTGCCCAGGGAACCACTTCTACTGCCTTGTTTCTGAGAAGGCCCTGAATCTTGGCAGTGTGAAGGTCTGAATGAGTAGAGGACAGACTGAGCTGTCATTTGGATGGAAGGTCCGGGGGATGTCTCTGCGAAACTGAGGGAGTACCCCTCCCGAATAATCAGGAGGACCTATTTGTCCGTAGTGATGGATTTCCACTGGTCATAAAACAGAGTCAGACGCCCCCACACTGCTGTGGAGGTGTCCACCTCGGGCAGCTGAGGTGGGACCAGGGCCAGATTTTTAGAGGGTGGCACTGGACACTTTCGGGCCCTGTGCCTTTTGCTGCATTTTCTTTTGTGGCTGAGGAGTTTGGTTTCTATTAAAGGCTCCTTGGCCTTTACCTCGAAAAGACTGCCTGTTATGAAATTGTCGATGGATCCTGCCCCTCTGAGGGGCTGCAGGCGCTGGCCTGGCTGTTTTAATGGCAGTCCTGGTTTTCTGAGTGGCCTCCAGTGCTTGCTCCACTTGGGAGCCGAACAGGTAAGCACCATCAAAGGGGACATTCATCAATTACTGTTGAGCATCAGGTGAGTAGTCTGACATTCTGAGCCAAGATTGCTGCCTGATACAGATCCCAGCAACAGCCGCCCTAGCTGCAGTGTCACAGGCATCCATAGAAGCTTTTAGCTGATGATTATTGGACACTATGTCCCTGGTAATAGTCTGAAGAAGCTCCATGTTAGCGTCAGACTCTGAGAGGTTCCTGACTATTGATTTAAGAGTGTTCCACAGGGTGTACTTGTACTGAGAGAAATGGCCCTGGTAAAGTACAGTTACGTAAGAACTTACCGTAACAGTATATCTTTGAGAGAGGCTCTTGCAGTAGGTACTAACCATAAAGACTTGGACTGTCAGGCACTAGGACCACACAGAAAACTTTAGCTAGCAGTGTCTGGTGGGGGACCGCCCACCCAACATCACGTGATGGACGTCAGCGTGACCCTATATATTGGGCGATCCCCACGCCCACCCTCACATTCTGCTGCTGCAGCCCTAAAAAGGGGCAACAGGAGAAAGGAGTGGGCTCCTGGAGCCAAATTAAAGCTAGGAATAAGTAGTAGCAGAAGCAGGGGGATGGTGGGAGGGAAAAAAGGTACCTATTGCAAGAGCCTCTCTCGAAGATCTACTGTTACGGTAAGTTCGTACGTAACTGTACTATCTTACATTGAGAGGGCTCTTGTGGTAGGTACCAACCATAAGGACTGAGTCCCAGGCAGTGTAATTCAGACAAAGGCTGAAGCACAGGAGGCAGGAAAGGTCTGCAGAACAGCAGGGGATCTAAGACAGTAAGCCCTGAAGGATGGCTAGTCCTAAGCCTGTCCTGCGCCAGGAGGCAATGTCCAAACTGTAATGCTTGGTGTGGACAGTTCCAAGCAGCTGCGGCACAGATCTCAGCAGCAGAAACATTTCAGAAAGAAGCGGAAGATGCAGCCATGCTTCTGGTTGAATGCCCTTTAACTTCCCCCGGAAGTGGCGTGTTGTATTTCTGGTACCAGAACAGAACAGCTTGCCAACCACTTGGACAAACACTGTTTTGAAACTGCTGCACCCTCTATTGGGTGCAAAAGAAATGAACAACTGATCCGTTTTACAGATATGCTTCGACTAATGTAATAACGTAAAATTCTGTGAACGTCAAGGGTGTGCAGAATAGCTTCACCCTGATTTGAATGCTCAGGGTAATACACTGGCAAGTGTATAGTCTGATTCAAAGTAAACTCAGAAACTTCCTTAGGTAAAAACGTAGGATTTGTATGCAGAGCCACTCTGCCTCTATGAAAAAACAAGGCAGGCTCCTTACACATTAGGACCTGAAGCTCAGAAATCCTTCGAGCAGACGTAATGGCAACTAAAAAGAGTGCTTTCCAAGAAAGGTAGTGCATGTCGTAACTCGCGGCCAGTTCTAAAGGAGGCAAAGTGAGTTTCTCAAGAATTAAATTCAAATCCCATGGAGGAACAGGGTTCCTAACCGGGGGTTTCAAGTGGAGAATTCCTTTCAAAAAGGTATTGGAAACCTCCAGCTGAGCCAATGATTTGCTATCCACTGGAGAGTGGTAGGCAGAAATGGCAGACAAATGGACCTTCAAGGAAGAATAGCCAAGGCCAAGGTCAGACAGGTGCAAAAGGTACTCCATGACCTGTGAGGCATAACAGCGAAGGTCCTTAGAGGTTGCCCAAATGGAGAACCTCTTCCATTTCATAGCGTGTGTGGTTCTTGTGGATGGCTTTCTAGCCTCCACAAGGACCTGTGCGACTCTAGAGGAGACCCCAAAGTGTGTAGCAACTATGTCAGAAGGTGCCACACGTGAAGGTGAAGGGACTTGAGGCCCAGATGGATCAGCCTGCCCTGCTCCTGGGTCAAAAGATTCTGGCAGAGGGGTAGAGGAACCGGAGACTCCACCTTCAACTGTTGGAGCAGAGGGAACCAAACTTGGTGAGGCCAAAAAGGGGCTATCAGGATCATGCAAGCCCCTTCTTGCTGCAGTTTCGGAAGTACCCTCTGCAATAGCAGGAAGGGAGGGAAGGCATACAGAAACCTCCCTGTCCAGCAGAGAAACAGTGTGTCTCACCAGAAAGCACCACACCAGGGAACGAGTGAGCAGAAACTGGGTAGTTTTGCATTGGAAGGGGAGGCGAACAGATTGAGATCTGGATGACCCCACAGATCGAATATGCCTTTGACTACTGACTGTCTCAGTTCCCACTCATGTGCTCTTGCCTGGGTGTGGCTGAGAGTGTTCACCAGGACATCTTGAAATCATGGGACGTGAACTGCCATAAGCGGTAGGCTGTGCTGAATCGCCCATTGCCACACACACATCACCTCCCTGCATAGGGGGTATAATCGTGTGCCTCCCTGTTTGTTCAGGTACCCAACCACACACATATTGTCCGTCTGGACAAGGAGTGACCCAGGTGGGAGAAGGGGTTGAAATGCCTGAAGGGCATATAGCACAGCCCACATCTCTAGCACACTGATGTGCAGAGAGAGCTCCCACTGAAACCAGAATCCCTGTGTCCTGTGGTCTCCCAGATGAGCGCCCCAGCCCTGACTGGAAGCGTCCGTTGTCAGGGTCTGAGCCAGAGGAGGTGCCTGAAAGGGAACCCTTCTAGTGAGATTGGACAGTTTCTGCCACAAAAGGTCTCGACGCATGGGGCTGGACACCAGGATTCTGTGATCCAGGTTGTCTGATCTCTGATCCCACTGGACCCTTAGGGTCCACTGCGTAACCCACATGTGGAGCCTAGCTAAGGGGACAGTGGGGCTAGCCACCGCCATAAGACCCAGGAGTCATAAGATGGAATGGGCGGTGGTCCATTGGCTGGTTGTCACTTGGTTGGCTTGCTAATGCAAGGTTTCCATCCAGTCCAATGGGAGGAAGGCTTGACCCTGAACAGCATCCGGCACCACCCAAATAAGTTGGAGGTGTGGGGATGGGACAAGGTGGGATTTAGGGTAATTCACTGTAATTCCCACTTGCCAAAAAAGGTCCAGGGTAGCAGTCAAAGAGACTACCAGGCTGTCCCTTGGCGGTGCCAACAGAAGCCAGTCATTGAGGTATGGGAACACACACAGGCCCTGGCAGCGTAAAGCAGCTGCCACCACTGCTAGGCACTTGGTGAACACCCTGAGTGCCGAGGAAGGGCCAAAGGGAATGCCTTGAACTTAAAATGTCCCCCCTGGAAGGTATACTGGAGGAAGCGGTGGTGGGAGTGAAAAATTGGGATATGATGGTAAGCATCCTGCACCTCCATCCTCCTGATGAACAGGACACCTTCAAATCTGGTTAAGTGTCCGGGCTGCTCTGGGGTAGCATTGTGCGGGTTTGATAGGTGGCCACCTGCTGCCACCCTCCTTTAATTGGACTGCTGCTCTCTGCTTGGCCACTGTTTGGCCCTGCCTTTTCTCTGTTGGATTATCAGTCTCTGGGCTCCGGCGCCCTCTGCTTTGCATTGACTTTTGCCAAACATTACTGCTATCTGTCTAGTCTCCCATTGGTTCCTTATAAAATTCTGCCACTAGGGGTGCCTTCTAACATATCTTGAATAGGTCTTCATTTCCTCACTGTACTCTTTACCACAAGTAGAGCCTCTGGCTGGTCTGCTTTCCTAATTAACCTTTGCAGAGCTTTACTTTCTGCTTCTCTAATCCACTTCTTCTAAATAATTGATATGCTAGCAGGAAACATCGTTGTTTTTGCTCTATCTCTAATTTCGGCCAAGGGTTAAAACAGTGTAACACGGTCACCCTTGGCAGTCTTAATTTTACACACACTATCTCTTTATCCCTAAGAGCTAATCCTATGTCTCAGTATACCACTAGCCTTCCTACCCAAATCAAATAGTACCACTATGGCGAAGTATAATCTGCTCTATGGGCACTCCTGTCATTTGTCCTCTTATTCAGCCTGAACACCGCCACATGGGCTCTCCCATGTAATCAAATGGCAAAAAACTCCTCAGAGGCTTACCGCAACTATAGCATCTCTAACTTGATTGCAGAGATAAAGCCTGATCTTCAACCTAACCCTATCCTCCTTGTTAGAGGCAGCATCTATTACCCTCTACATGCCAGGAGGAAGCTGCCATGGAGGTGTGCTTTCACCCAACCTGCCACTGTGCAAGGCTTTGTTCCTAGCCATGATCATTATTCTGCTATCTGGGGACATCAAACTAAATCCAGGTTCACCTACCTGTTTTTTTCCCCAAATGAGTTATCTGGCATGTCCAAGAAAAGAATTATATTGCCCATATCAATATCAGATGTCTTACCTGTCATCATGGAACTCGAGGCCTGGGTGAAACTCAACAATCCTGATGTACTCTGTCTCACAGAAACTTGGCTAAAACCAGTATACCTGATGACGTATGCTCCTTGCCTAACTATTCCCTGTTCAGTAGGGATAGATCCTCATCCAAGCATGGAGCTGGGTGCTCTATCTTTCAAAACCACCTTAACATCTCTATTGTCCCGACATCTGCCTCTCCAGCAGTGTGCGAATTTATACAGGCAACTACTGTATTGGGGAAAAGAAGCTCATATTATTCAGTTTCTATAACTCCTGCTGGGGGAATAGTAGGTCTTCAAGAACTCCTTGACATCACCTCCCAGACTGTAAATCATAATGAGGCTGTCATCCTAGGTGATCTTAACCTCAGCTGGTTAGGGTCAGCTCAAATATCCTTGCAATCACTCATGCTTAGTTATAATTTTCACCAGTTGATCTCTGAAGCAAATAGAGCCACGTCATCCCATCAAACTGCTACACTCCTAGACTGGGTGATGGTTAACCATATGGAACATGTGTTGAAAGCAGGAATCCTTGCAGATCCACTAACAGACCACTCACCCACTTTTTGTATGGTTGCGCCTCCATCAAGACTAATTACGTTTACAAATCTAGCTCATATTGACCAGGATGTATTTCTCTCTGATGTCTCCAATATCGACTGGGCAGGTATCTATCAAACAAAGGATGTGGAGGTTGCTCTACAGATATTCATAAATGAATTTCTTACCATTCAATATAAACATGCCCCCAAGACTACTAGGAGGGTCAGAGGAAAACAGACGAGGTGGCTGCATAAAGACCTCCTTGCTAATCTGCGCCAGAGGGACAAGCTCTGGATTCGCTACAAACAAACTGGCCTACAGTCAGATCTTATTGTCTATCATGAACTAAGGAACAGATGCAAGAGACAAGTTAGAGCTGCTAAAAGCAAACACTGCAAGGACCTTCTACAAAGCTCAGCCTGCGACCCGAGGAAATTCTGGGCTCATGTCAAAACATTTTTGGGTACCTTGCAGTCGGTCACTCCTGAAGAAATGATCATAAATGGGGCACATTGTAATGACCCTAGGACCATCTCAAACAGTTTTAACAATCTTTTCTCTGATCTGTCACACTATACCTTGGCTTTACAACCTAGTGGCTCGCACTCCAATCTACCTACCATACTACCATCAGACAACCACACTGCCCTATCGTATGATGCTCCTCCAGTGTCACCATTCTATTTCAAGGCTATATCAAGGGCAGAAGTGCTGAAATTACTGAGATCCATATCTGCCAATACCAGCTCTGGTTCTTACTCACTGGAATCTCGTCTTCTTAAGCTGGCTGCTCCACTCATTGCCTCTCCGATTGCCAGACTCCACACTTTATCCATTATCCAAAGCACTGTGCCAGACTTATGGAAATCTGCAAGAGTAATGCCTGTCTTTAAAAAAGGTGACCCAAAGGACATGGCCAATTACAGACCTATAGCAATTCTCTCTCTGTCCTTAGCAAGATCCTAGAGAAAATAGTTGCATCGCAGACCATTGACTACCTTACACGCTACAATCTCCTCTCAGACACCCAGCATGGTTTCAGAAAAGGTCATAGCACCACCATGGCTCTTCTTCAACTAACTACTGATATTCTGTCCAACATGGATTCTGGAAAACTCTCAGGTGCCATCTTCATTGACCTCACTAAGCCTTTCGACCTTGTAGACCATCCGCTTCTCTCCACTCTCCATAAATTCCATTTCTCTACCCCTGTTGTGGACTGGTTCTGTAGCTATCTGTCAAACAGGTTGCAAGCTGTCAAATTTAACTCCTCCCTGTCCAACACGTCTACTATCAACCTTGGGGTCCCCCAGGGCTCTACCCCTGGGCCCCTTCTGTTCTCAACTTTTATCAACAATGCAGCTGAGGTCCTGGAATCCTGCTCAGCTATTCTCTACGCTGATGACCTGCTCATCTATACTAGTTCTTCTAGTATTGCCTGCATAAACACATCACTTACTTCAGACTTTAATAAGGTCTGGCTACTAGACCGTAAGCTTGTACTAAATGAAAAGAAAACGAAAGCCATGCTCCTAGGTTCCGCACCAAAGATTAAGGCCTGTTCTAGTTGCTGGAGGTTCTTCACCCAGGAGGATTTCCACTTGAAAATGTTACTTCCTTCAAGTACCTTGGGATCCTGCTGGACCAGTCCCTGGTTTTAATCTTATATTCAGTCCTCGTGCAAAGCTGTAAACTCAAAATGGGGAGTAGCTACAAAACAAGCTACGTACTTACACCCTTGGCCAAATTAGCAATTGCCCAAGGTATTCTGCTCCCAACCCTTACTTATGGTGCCTCTATTCTTACCTCTGCCCATAAAACCTCCCTACTAAAATGGGACGTAACTTATAACAATATATGCCGATTTACCTCTTCGTCGCCTTGACTCAAACATCACTGCCTTCTTTATAAGGATCTGAATTGGCTCTCACCCTCTGCCAGTAGACAATACTACCTTGGATCACTAATGGACTTAATCATCCGGGAAAAAAAAACATCCCAGCTGGCGGTGTTGCTGGTCCCTCAACCATCCTCCCATGGTCTGCGATCAGCTGACAAATCCTTGCTTTATGTTCTGAGATGTCGGACGACTAAAGGCACAGGGTCCTTCCAATTCTCTGCTCTCAGGCTATGGAATGCTCTTCCACTCAACCTCCAGCTGTCTCAGTCTCACTTTGGATTTAAAAGTGAATATCGTCACTATCTATCCTTAGCTGATGCTTGTACATGCTTTGACCCAACCTGAAGCTCTTGAGACTTGCCAGTAATGTCACCCCTGCTCTAATCCAGCTCCAAGACTGTCTCCTCTTCCCCTCCCAATATTTTTCCTTCTCTTTGTAAATAACTTCTTGACTACTAGCTCTCTTCCTTCTCGAACCTTGTTGCTGACCATTCACTGTTGTTTTGCCAATTACCACCCCGACCTTCCTTCTGTCAGTCTTTCTTGTTATGTTTGAACATTCCTCACATTTCTCTATATAACCTTACTATCTTATTAACCCTTTCACCTACAGGTCGGGTCCATGGTTTCTGCACTTATTATACATCTTACTGCCATTATCTGTATAATGCTTGCCATTATTTTTTGTTGTTTCTACCCATTGTATTTTTGTAGCACTGCTGTACTGTTCCTCTATTTGTGTTATTGTACCCAAGTTGCTGCTGCTCAACTGTTCTCTTTTTGTTGTACTCTCCCAGATCGTGCCTGAAAATAGTCATTTTATGGCTAGTGCACCTATCTGGTTAACAAAAACTAAATAAATAAAATAAATGTCCAGTGCACAGAGCCAGTGTCCCTGGTGAAGCAGTGGCAACAGACCCGGCAGGGTCAGCATGCAAAATCTTTTGTACTCTACGTACAGATTGAGCGTGCTGAGGTCCAGTTGGACAGAGTCTTTTTGGGGACTAGGAAGAAGTAGGAGTAATATCCCCTTGCCACCTGGGTCCGAGGAACGGGCTCCATGGCGGATTTTTGCAGAACAGCCTGCATTTCCTCTCTAATGAGAGGACTGTGACATTTTGGGTGGTGAGAGGGACCTGGGGGATTTTCTGGAGGTCTTTCTGTGAACTCTATGGTGTGGCCTTGAGCTATTAGCTGAGGGACCTACGAGTGTGTCGTGATCACCTCCTACCAGGCCAGATGTTTGGCGAATCTGGCCCCTACCGGTTCCTTCAGAGCTGGCGGAAGAGGCAGGGGGCCCTTCCATGAGTCAAGAGGTAACGGGGTGGGGGAGCAGCGCCTCGTGAGCCGGCTGGGACTTGGCTGGAGGTGTGGCAGCTGCTGAAGGAGCATGACATTTAGTCTGTCTGGCAGGCTGTTGCTTGGTCTGGCACCTTTGCTGGTGGCGAAAAGGCTGCTTAGGCTTAGAGCTGGAGCGATACATGGACTGGACAGAGCGCAAGGCCTTGCCGCGTCACCCCCAAAGAGAACTGAACCTTGGAAGGGAGCATCCTGGATGGCCGCTTGAACATCCTGGGCCAAACCAGATACCCGCAACCAGGAGTACCTTCGCAGGCAAACTGCAGTGGCAGTGCTCTGGGGAGAAGAGACTACTGTGTCATATGTAGCCCTAAGGACATGAAGGCAGGAAATTTCTGCTGTCCTGACCATTTGGTCAATATTAGTCTTTGCCTCGGAGTCAGGCAAGGCCTTGAACTCTGACTTGAGATGACCTAGGATAGATTTTTGATACACGATAATGTGTCCCAGATAATTCAGGGCTCTGAGGGCCAAAGTGGAGGACGAGTAAACTTCACGTCCAAATTGGTCCAGCTGCCTCGACTCCTTATCAGGAGGAGAGGTACTCATGTGTTTTGACTAGGCTATATGCTCATAAGCCGCATTAATGATCACTGAGTCTGCCTTGGGATGGGAACTGAGGTGGTATTTGCCCTCAGGGACCCGATACAATCGGTCAACCTTCTTAGCGACCGCAGCCACCGATGAAGGCTGCTGCCAAACTGTGGAGGCCAAATCCTCATACAGGCCTAACCACGTGGGAATGAGAAGTGGTGACAGCTCTGGCATGTCAAGGTGCTCTGCCAGTCTTTTGCGTTAAGGGTCTTGGTCCTCAGTCTTCCATCCATTCGCATCTTTATTCTTTTGGAGGATCTCTTTGAAAGAAGGATCGGCGGGGGGACTTAGGAGAGTCCCTGGGCTTGGGTCTTCCAGGGGAGAAGTCTCGAAGCCCAAAGCAGAGGAGGAGGAAGGGTCCGAGTCTAACACCAATGAAGGACTTCTGTCTGGTGACAGAGCTCGTGGAAGAGGGACCTCCTTAGAGGTGACTGTGAGGCCCCTTTCGTTGTCAACTACAGTGGTAGGGCGCGAAGCCTGGCCCGAGGTAGAAGGATGAGATTCCACCGCCAAAAGGGATCTAGGCATAGGATCCAGGTGGACCGGCGTGGAGGCCGTGACCAGCTGACGTCAGTCCAATTCTGAAACAAGCTGGGTCTTGGTCTCACTCCACCAAGACTGAGGCGCCGTCTTAAAGTTCACCTGAGGCTGAGGAGGAGGAGGAGGAGGAGGAGAGGGTGGGGAAGGGATGATACCGGGGCATGTAGCTTGTAGGATGACAACCTGGCATCAATAACCCAGTGTCAGGTAATGGTATCCCAGCGTAATGTAGCTGGGCATAGAATAGCCTGACAACAGATACCCTGGCGTGGGATATCCTGGTGTCTGGTACCCTGGCAGCAGATACCCTGAAGGGGGGTAGTGAGGCAGAGGGAAGCCTGGCATCGAAAGGCCTGGTGAAGGCCCCGACAGAGCTGAGGGGCCTGACGAAGGCCCTAACAGCGGATAACCAGGCGTAGGCCCCAATGGAGGGGCCGAGGGACCTGATGGGGGCCCCGACGGAGCATAGGAAGGGCCCGCTAATGTTAACTCTGGCATCAGACCCGCCAGACGGGGTTTCGGCATCAGCCCCCGAAGGGTCCCACCAGAGTCTGGGGCAGGGCAATGGGCCCAGACGGTGAAGCCTGCGGCGCAGGAGTCGGCGGCTCCCAAGGGAGTTCTGGTGTCCCAAAGGACATATGAAAACAAGCATACTAGAGGTCTGGAGAAGGGGGGGTCTCAGTCTCAGTTCCCCCCCCACCCCTGAACAAGGGTGTGCGGAGGTCGCTAAAAGCGAGGGAGAAGAGGAGACCCCCTCCTCCATCCAAGACCCTAAGGAGATGCTCCTCCCTGTGTGCCTCCAGGATCTACCCCTTCCTGGCCGCAAGGGAAGGAGAGGGGAGATCTGAACAACAGGGAGACACATGGGGGAGAGAGAGAAGCCCAGAGACTGAGGCCCAAGGGGGAAGGTGGGCGGGATTTAGTGATGAATGGTGAAGATACACAGAAAGATCAAAAATTACGGTAGGTACGTAATTTTCATATCTTATCTGTGTCAATCGTCACCATTCATCACTAGTGGGTGAGTACCGAGCCCCCAAGAAGGGGGCCCAATACGTCCCTAAGGGACTAAGTCCCTTAGCCTCCAGTGGGGGGACACATCAGAGGGGAGAACCCTTATGGGCCCCGAAAGCTGCCGTCTCACTCTATGGGAGAAGAGGTGGGTTCTCCGGAAGTCGAACGAAATCACCCTATGCCAGGCCAGGGGTGACAACTGGAATAGGCGAAGCCACGCTGTCCAGCTAATGCAGATCGCTGTCCCTTCAATCATGGAGGCAACCTCATTGGTGTTGTAAGATTCCCTAGCTCGATGCCTTGCTAGCTCCAGGCCCTGAACAGAGAGGGCGACGGCCTGCCTGGTTTCCTCCATATCAGACATTGAGGATAGGAGTTGTCCCATCCTTGACCACAAGAACCTATCATAGGATGTATAGTGGGCCTGATGAGAAGTAATGGAAAGAAGAAGCCATGCTGAGTAGAAGGTCCTCCTCCCCCAGAAGTCAAAATCCGCAGAGTCTGAGTCTGGGGCCAGTCACGGTGAGGGATGCAAAGCCAAGAGGGAGTGCCCAGCTGCATCAGACCTGAAAGGAGGTGAGGCATGTGTCCTGGAGACTCCGGGGGAGTGCAATACCGCTGGCGCGGATCCCTTGGGGATGGAATGGTGGAGAAGGGATGCTGCCAGAGCTGAAGTGATGCTTCCCAGAAGGGGGCAGGGCAGGACAGGCGGGAACCACAAGGTTGGCCACACTGTATTCCTTTAGGAAGGTGCGCGTCACTTGGTTGGGATTGCCTTCAGCGGAAGGGGTAAGATGGAGCTCGTCCAGCATCCTCGTGAGGAAGTGCTGCTATGTTGTGAGATCAGATGCTGGGGAGATGTGGACAGAAGATTCCTCTTCCCCTGAGGAGGGGGATGTGGAGGCAGACAAGTCCAGTGATTCAGGGTTAGGCTGCGCAGGAGCGGGGTGGAACACCTGCTCATCCATGGCCCTAAGGTAGGAGGGGGAAATGTGCATCTGAACCCTTGAATTGCTCCTAGGTCAGAGGTCCCCTAGGACCGGGAATACCTGGGAGAGAAGGAGACGGAGACAGAGGTACGGTGGGCCAAACTCCTAGCAGGAAGAGTGTGTCCTCTGCCCGGGCAAGGGGGCCTAGTGGAGGCTCCCAACAGTGAGGGAGACCCGGAGACCCCAGTAGCCAAGAACTGTTCAACCAAGTCAGAACGACTGGAGCTGCGCCCGAGGGAAGAATCCCCCCATGAGGCGACCGGGACTGTGTGAGCCCAGAAGGATGGTCCCTGACCTCCAAAGCAGAGGTCCCTCTCAAGGAGAGAGAAGGGGAAGGGTGAGGATCCGCACTATGGCTCCTCCCCAAACCCGGGGGGGGGTCCCAGAGAGGGGCCACTGTGCCGAACCCAGGCCCCTCGATCCCTCAGACTCTGAAAGAGCCCTCTTCCTCGATACCACTAGCCTAGGCAGCTGACAATGCCGGGTGGACTCCGAAGAGACCACCCAGGGAGTAGCGCCCTCCCCCTCCTGGGGTACCCCAGGCTGTCCCAAACTTGGCCTGTCCAGCCACCCCAAGGAAGGGGGTGCCCCAGCTGAAGAGGCAGACATCCAGATGACTCCAGGCTGCACAGCAGTGGCCACCTGGACCACTGCTGGCTGGTCAGTGCCATTGACCTCAGTATTAGCCGGAACTGTCTGATCCACAGAGGGAGGCCGAGTGGGGGCCGAAGTGTTGGACACAGAGGAGTCAGAAGATTCAGAAGAATCCGAGAGCCAATCTGGATCAGACCCCAAGTCCTCCTCCAAAGAAGTGGACGAAGAGGCCTGATGCCAGACCACTCTCCAATCCCTACCAGTTCCTGGACCGTGAGCAGCTCCACCCCCGGCACCACAAGTGGCACCACACCCAGTGTCAGGCTCCCCCTCCGCACTGTGCCAAAGACGGAAGCAGCACCGGCTGCAGTGCCACACCCACTTCCGGTACCACGAACGACACTGGAGTTGAGGTTGACACCAACCGTGGCACCACCTCCCTCGCCAGTGCTGCGCACGGAGCCAGAGGTGGTGCTGATCATGGTGCTGCTCCCCTCCCTGGCACCGCGAATGGCACTGGAGTCAGAAGCAGTGCTGGCCCCAGCCTCAGTGCCGCGGGTGGCATCAAGACCAGGAACGGCCCCAAGAACGATGTCAACACCTCCCACAGCACTGCTACCATCCCTGGCACTGCGAATGACACCGAGAGCAAAAGCAGTGCTGAGGAACAGCACGGCATTGCATGCAGTGCTGCCCGGGCCCCTGGCATTGCTAGCAGCACCGGAACCAAGAGCGGCACCAACAGACAGTGTCGAGGGCCTGCAGGCCCCAGGACATGACACCGGGGCAACCCTCACCTCCAAAGAGGAGACTGCCAAGGCAGTGCCTCCCGCCCGACCCTGGAGAAGACCAGACTGGGCCTCCTGCATCACAGAAGAAACCCCACCACAGCAAGGCTAAATGAGGTGAAGGCCCCTCCTCCACGGGCTGTAGAGGACTGGGAGGGGACCTGGAGGAAGGGTCAATAGCCCTGGCCTTGGCCCGACTACTGCGAACCTGTCCCCCGAAAGTCGGCAGCACATGTCCGATTTTCAAGGCGCACAACTCGAGAACACGGCGGTCCATCGAGAAACATGTATGGCAGTTGTCCATATCATGGGCTGGACCAAGGCAAGAGAGACAGCAGTCATGCTGGTCCATGACAGAATATTGGCGACCGCAGGGACACCGACGCACAGGATGCCACCTAGCCTGGAACGGCTAAAGGAACAGCTCATCATCTGAAAGATCTCCCATGGTCATATAGTCCAACTTACTGTAGACCAACTTTCTGCTCTGCAAGTCAAATTACTTCTAAGATCTCCTTGATCGTATAGCCTGATTTGCTGTAGAACAGCCTGCTGCTCTGCCGGTCAGAAAAGACTGCAGACCAAGGATCACTCACCCTGGGGTGTACACAATTACACCTGTGAGTAACCAAAAGACATTCTGCTCTCCTGCTGTGAAAAGTACTATTAGGCAGCGATCCTACACCGCTCACTGAGGCCCCCTAGATGATCCTGTGAGCAAGCTACAATTCCCATGCCTGCAAAACTGTGAAGGATTCCCCAATGCTAGTACTGTCAGAATCTATACTCATTATTCTATACTGAACTGGTCCATGAAATACACGGATCCTTATGAACTACACCTTTCTGCATATCAAAATATTGATCTGGGTACAGAGATATTGCTGGGTCCAAACCTTCTGGCCCAGTGCTCCCCAGCAGCCGACCGTCAGTAAGTTGGGATGCATCAGGTTAAAGGAGGCTTCTGGGTGAGCCTCCCCTGAAACTACCCTGGAACTCTCCTAGCCATGTCCCCCAGAGCAAGACTTGTCTATACAACTGAATCGAAATCCGAAGAACCACCACACCGAAAGTCACACTGACAGCAGTCCAGCCTTGAGGGATTTTATGTACACACTGGACCATGTCATCAGGTCCCTTGTTGCTGACATACCTGAAAGTGTACCAACTGGCATGGACCTCAGCCCCGAAATCCCTGGGTTAGGCTCTCCTTCCTAGCTGGGGACAGGAAAACAAAAAAATGTCCTGGCTGTCTTTTGGAAGTCCAACCTACTTGAATGTGATAGGGTACTTTCCCCTTCTTTCCTGTCGAACTCAGCAGTCCTATATTTATTTATTTGAATTTTATTAACCGGGTGGACCCGTTGAGACTAATGAGTCCCTTTTTTCAGGGGGTGATCTGGGATTAATTACATGGAGACTACTGATAGTTACAAAGATATTTGCACACACTATACATGAATTATTACAAAATAAAGTTTTACAGTTGACCTCCTGAGCAGTGAAAGAATACTTATAGGGGATTTTAACATACATTGGTCTCAAGATGTTCTAAGAGAAGTTAAGCATGCCATACATGAGGCACAACTCACTAAACTGATTAACACCCCTACCAGACAGAATATAAAAACAGGGAATCACTCCATACTCGATTGGCTCCTTACTTCAAAGCCTTTAAATTTCACAGCTGTGGGCATATTTGCACACTCTGTAAATGATCATACCTCTGTCTTTGGAAGAATAATTTCCATAAATCCCCTCCAAGAACTTTCTGGGCCAGGGACTTCTCCAGCTTCAACCTGTCTTCCCTCCTTCATTCACTAACTGCAGTAGACTGGGACCAAACATGCCCCCCTCAAACAACTCTGTGTCAGAGAACAACATTCAACATGGATATCAGGAGAGCTTAAAAAGCTATGAAAGCCAGTGAGAGGGCATGGAAAGCCTTTAAATCCTCAAATATCTCACATAACTGGCAAAAATATAGACAGTTACGAAATTCATGTAAACTCGAACTAAAAAAAACAAAGCAGTTACCATCGCAATCTACAGGAGCATAACCTTCAAGACCCTAAAAAATTCTGGTTCCAAATTAACAACACCTTAAAGGGATGGTTATCAGATATTAACTGTAACACTGAAGTTGAGGGAAAAACCTGTGAAAGTCCTAGGGAAGCGGCAACCATGTTTAACACATTCTTCACTAACCTTGATATCTACAAGAATCCTTCTCAGCCCTCCTCAATACCCACTGACCTCACCACCATTGACCTCCCATGCCCTAACTTCCATTTTAGATTCATAACTAAGAAAGAAGTACTGTCACTCCTGTCCAAGTTAAAAATAACGGGATCTGCAGAACATGACAAGCTTGACCCAAAGCTCCTCAATCTGGGAGCCCCAACAATTGCCTATCCAATCACCCTACTCTTTAATATGTCCATCCTGGAAGGGGAAGTTCCTTCTGCATGGAAAGTGGTACTCGTAACCCCAGTACACAAGGGGAGTGCAAAACCCTAGTGGCAAATTACTGACCAATCTCTATTCTATGAACCCTAAACAAATTACTAGAAAGATTAGTCTATAACCAAATCACAGAATATGTAGAACAGTATAACTTGCTTACCCCATCTCAGCATGGCTTTCGTAAAAAACATGGAACAAACACTGCCCTGGTCCGATTAATCACAGATATCCTGGATGGGATAGATAATAGGATGATGACAGGAGCAGTGTTTCTTGATTTAACCAAGGCCTTTGGCCTTGTGGATCAACACAGTTAAAACATGCATAACCTGAAATGCATGTAAGAGAATGAACGGAAAAAGACAGACGTTGGTGCTGAGGCAGCCCCATGAATATGTACTGACATGAACATAGGCAGGGTTTAGAAATCCTGATATGGGTCCCCAGTACCTGTTGGCACCACAGAGCTAGCCTTGAGATGTGTTGTTTTTGATGATGAGCTGGCAATACAGCCTAGAGGTTAAAGCAATCCTAAAGATGGATTATTTTTACTAACAGTTTGAAATGTAATGGTGATAACTCACTAGTTTCAATGCACATACAAAACAATTATTATAAATGTAGAACATGTTATAACAACACCTTAAAACACACTTAATAAAACAGATAATTTCCTATTTAACCTACAGTAAATGGTGGGCCAACACCCTCGGTGACATCATTTCCTGTCAGAAGCCTAAAACATATGGCTGCCCCCAGCCCTTAATTACAAGCTGATTTACATATAAATAATTCTGGACTGCAAAGACTCACAGATAAACACAATGGTGCACTCAAATTAGCTTTTTATGGTCTTTCAGACATTAAGAAACCCTGTAGATGACAGTTCCTCTTTAAATGTGCAATCCAGGTCAAGATATATCCCTAGGTACTTAATGGATTCAACTACCTCAATTCCAGTCCTGTTTTAGAGTGTAGAGATGAAGATGTGTGCTCTATTAGAACTTGTGTTTCTGGAGCTGAACAGAAGAGCCTTTCATTTTGTGGGCGTTTAGTACCAGAACTCCAAGGACTGTTTGGTGCTTGTGAGTAGGTTGGTCAGTTCGAAGGTACCATGAGAACTCCTGTACACAACTGCATCATCCATGTACAAGATCAGATTTGCACCCCTGCAGTTCTTGGGCAAATTGTTTACATACAGGGAGAACAGCAGGGGTCCCAGGATTGATCCCTGGGGGGCATTGTCCACGATAGGGTGTGCTCCTGATAGTGCCCCTTTCCACTATACTTTTTGTGACCTATTAGAGAGACAGCTGGAGAATCACTGCAGAGCCAAGACATCGAAGCCAAGGGACCTCAGTTTTGATATGAGGAGCTGGTGATTAACTAAACTGAATGCCTTGGTAAAGTCTATGAATACTGCTCCTATCAGCTGACCAGTATCAAGGGTGGAGAAGACATCTGTAGTTAGGCGAACAAGGGCTGGGTCTGATCTATGATGTTTCCTGAAGCCATGCTGATGGGCAGTGAGAAGGCTATGTTGTTCAATGAAGTCCTGGAGTCGGCTGTACACAATTCTCTCCAGTATTTTGCTAAGAGTGCAGAGAACGGATATGGGGCGGTAGTTCTCAGCTAACTCCTGTGATCCGCCTTTGTGAACTGGGGTTACAAGGGCAACTTTTCATACACTTGGGACTTTCCCTTCGAGTATGGACTTTTAAAGAGCCAGGTATTGGGGAGGCTGTGATGTTTAGCAGCATTGGGTCTAGTTTATCGTGCCCTGCAGACCCTGTCATTTTGATTTTTCTTAGTAGTTTGAGAACCTCCTGTCTAGTCACTGGCTTGAGATGGAAGTTGGGGTTGGGAGAGATTAGATAGGGTAAGCTTGTTGGGGCGTTGGGGAGGTGGGGGAGAAGCTTTTAAATTTGTCCAAGTCTGTAATGAACTCATTGATAGCCACAGCAGAGTGCACTGGATTAGTGAGGCGCACACCATTTGCCACTATATCGCATGTATGAGGGCTAGCATTTCCCTTTAATGGTGCAGTTATTTGTGCCCAGAAAGTCTTGGGGTTGGAAAGGATTTTGGGTTGTAGGTTTTTGAGGTAAGTTTGTTTCGCAGTCCTTATGTTCTGTTTACATTTGTTTTGCAGCTCTCTGTATTTCAGCCAATCAGTGGAAAGGCCTGAGACCTTAAAGGTATTCCAAGCTGCGTCTCTAGTCTTCATGAGTTTTTAAGCAGTTGGGATATCCATTGGGATTCCTGCACTTTGACTCTTAGCTATTTAAATGGGGCATACTTTTTTGCTATTGATAAAAATTATATGCTCCTAGTGTTTGCCACAAACCATCTCTCGGTCGACACCCTGACCTCCTGATGAGGAAACATTGTGATGGGGTGTACATGATGCCTCTTCCCAACTCAGGGATGTCTGAAACAGCAGCATGCCTCCTGAGAACAAGGCATCTGGCACAACTACTAGACTTTTGGAGGGCAACTAACTGGATGTGACACCTTGGCTCGAGAATCTCTGAACACCTTATGCATCTGATTAAACCATCTCTTAGCCATAATGTGCTGGACAGCTCCTTCCCAATGAACCATACCAGGATGGTTGGAAAAAACGCACGACCTTCAAACGACCAGCCATGGATGGATGCATGCGGTGGAGTAGTTTCGAGGAAATGAAAACCCAAACCCTGCACATTGCAGATAGCCACTTTTTTCACCTGCACCTGCATTGTGCCAATAAGGGAAGCTGCCCCTTTATTACTGCCTGAAAACAGACAAAACCCAGATTCTCAACACTTAGATTACCTTCAGACAGTGAGAGGGGGTTTGAAATGGCCATGCCTCATTCTATTCAGTTCTGGCTGGGAAGTGCATCCTCAGCAAGAAGAGGCATATGTAGCCGGCTCAGTTTAAAAGGACAGATGCCTATGGTCTGGTGAAGTGGACACCTCTGTCTGGGAATCCCAGTAGGATAAGGTGACCAAGCCATCCTATGCAAAGTCAGCACCCTGAGGGAGAAGGTCATGTCCATAAGGCTGAACTTGATAGGCGTACTCTCTGCAGGTGTTGTGAATGGGATTCATGTCACACTGCCTACCCCGTCTGCCCTTTTCCTGAGTGTCTGCCCAGAAAGCATAGCATGATAGGGCAAGATTAGGTTCTCTATGGCTCTGCACATTTCTCAGCTGATACCAGAGTTCACTTACCATGAAGAACAAAAACTACAGTCCCTAGTTAAGGCAACAGGGCAGTTTAGCTCAGGAAGGCCATGACTTTGGCCACCCTGGCCCATTTCAGACCAATTATATATAACAGTGATGGAGACTGTAAAAACACTTTCCAGAGCCTAGATCACCATGTGGCAGTATAGCACAGTAACCTTGTACCAACCAAAGCAAAAAGGGCAAAACTTCCAACTTGCATTTTCGGTCACTCCTCACCTACTCAGAAGGTAACCCCTCGTGCGACTCTGGCTCTGTTCAGCCAAGATTACAGTCATCTCCCCCCCCCCCCATATCCTCCTCTTGACTTGCTGTCAAGGCTGGGGAGCTGTCTACAAACTGATGAGCTGGATTGCTCCACTCTGGCACACCTGTGGGTACCTGTAGGGATACCTCTGTGACCCGAGGGATCTGTATGGAATCAGGTATCCTCACAGGTTGGACCTGCAAATCACTGAAGAACTTGAACATAGAAAACTTTTACAGAGGATGACGCGCATAGACATTGTATAACTCAGCTTTATCACTGCCAATAGAACCATGGGTGCACCACTCCAGCGTGATGGTCCGACTGAGGGGAAACTGGAACAGACATATTAGACTTAATTATACAGTGTGGACAACAGGAACCTTGATGACAGGCCTTGAGCCTCTGTCTGGCTGATCAGGGAGTACAGATATACTATCCCCTGTAATGGGCTACACATTAGAAATTAAACAACCTCTGCAAACCACCCTAGGATTACAGAGACATCAGGCAGTACTGCACCCTGAATGTTCAAGCAAGCCATACTTACTGTCCTATGTGATACAACAGGGAACTGGGAACAGGAAGACTCTACAGAGTCATGCAGTGAAGCTGCAACCCCCAAGTTGACATACCAACATGGTAACTACAGGGGAACTGGACAAAAAACTCAGTCCCCCACCCAGCTCCAAAGTGAGCCCTTAGTTCACACACCCCTGCAAGAAGTGAAAATAAGTCTTCCAGCCAATGAAAATAGCCCTCGTGGACCCCTCTGGCTCTCAAGCTCATAACAGCAGTCCAGTGCTGCATACCCCCGCTCACTGTGTAGGCAACCCAACAAGCTGTCCCTGCCATGCTGCTATCGAGGCCGAGCACTCATGCTTGGAACACCAGGGCAGAATAACAAGGAGCTCACTGTGCTCTGTATGCTGCTTCCAGGCTGTCCTGCCATAGAGGCTGAGCAAGTAACAAAAGAGCTCACTGTGCTCAGCATTCCAATATCATCCAGCTCTGCATCGTGCACAACTGGGAGAGGGGTGCACATCAACGTCATGAGGAGTGCATGACATCTGGACGCACTGTGCTCGTACGCACTCCTGCTCCCCAAACCAACCATCGAGCCTGCTACCCACCAGAAAAAACCGTGGTGGGCGGTGCTGAAGCAAGAAAATAAAAAAGGAGTCTGGCAAGTAGCCAGTGAGAGACTGCCTTACAGAAATGGCATGAGGCGCCACAGCTGAAACTGCTGGCAAGGAGCAAGCAACAGTCACAAAAGAGAAACTGTGCAGACAGAAAAACAGTGCGAACTCCACCTCCAGGTTTTACAAACAGTAAAAAAATGTTTTAACTCGGGGAGGGATCGACAAATCCTATAGCCAGACATCCCGGCTACCATTTTGTCACACGGACAATTTGTCAGGGGACACTTGCCCACGGACAACCATTGCTCTGCATTGTTTCTGCATTAAATTTTCATTACCTGCACTTTTATCATCCATGCGGGAGAGGGCTCCCCGTCACGGCATCAGTTCTGAAGCCTGGTGGTCTAGTGGAGCTGAGGGAGGCAGCAGGCACAGCAAGAGGAGGTGCGCACCATGTGGTCGAGGCACGTACCAGGCAGCAATCTGCCAAAAGGTCAGGTGTGCACCACGCAGCAGGTGCAGCAGCATCACATGATGCTTCTTATGGCAATCACCTGATTAGAAGTCCAGGGGTGCATGCCTCATGAATGGCTGAGGAGGAATGCTCGTGTCCACACTGCCCACAATGGGGGCGGTTACTGACAGAAGGAGTCGCCAATCAGCAGCTCAACTCCTTCCCCTTGCTGCACACTACTGGCTGAGCCCACTGTTGGAAGTGAAGCAAACGGACAGGGAACAGGAGAGTATTGTGTACAGTTTCTCCATTCTCATACTGAGACACATGTTGTGTGTTCGACTTCGGAGGGCGACATGCCTTCGCTCAGAGCTTTGAAAACAACAGTTTTGTTAGGGACTCATTGCTGATCACAAGGGAAACAAGCTTTGACAGAGCCAAAAGGGCTGCCTGTGTTGGGGGTGGGGATGGGGGATAGAGAGGAGGGTTGGGTGGGAGGATATCTAATCTAATTTAAAAATAAAATCAGCAGCGTCCTGATCATGACACCAGGGGATTGGTCACAAGACAGAGTCAATAGGTTGTACTTCATTGATAGGCGGATTAGAATCCTGCTGGACAGGATCAGGAGCACTGAGTACCATGTCTACTTGGCCCATTCCGGGATTATCAGGATCATCGTGGCTGGCTCTCTCCTGAGCATTAGGAGCACTCTCTGAATGGGTGGGAATGGTGGTATGTTATGGAAGAACCTCCCTGTACAGTCCAGGACTCGGCATCCTCAGGGACTGTACTGTTTACTGGTAGTCTGCAACACCACCTGGACACCAACTGGGACAGCACTTGGGATGAGCAGAAGGGACCTCAGTCAACATCTCATCCAAAGGATGACACACCCCAATATTTCAGCATCTCCCTAATACTGCATCTGGGTGCCAGCATTTAAGGTATGAGCCAAAGTCCCAGTATGGGAGTAGAACACATGACCTTTTGATCCAGAGCTGCATGTGCTAACAACTGAGTCATACTTACAAGCTGAAAGGAAAGGAGTTGGGTTTTATGTAGGCAATTTCATACACACTGTATCCCAAAGCACTTTACAAGCCACAAACTGATGCAGCAGCCATCAGGAACAATAAGTTTAATAAGAGATCGTGATTAAACATTAAAATGGGGGTAGAGCCAACTTTGATGTATACTGGTGGATGTTTCATTGGATGTCAGACTGCTCTGTGTGTAATTTAGTTGTAAAATGTGGTATAAGGTTCTGATGTATTTATGACATTGTCATAAGGATGTATGATGTTTTACTGGATATTGGTCTGTACTGTGTGTAATCTGGTTGTAAAAAAAGTGGCATAGAGCTGTGATGTATTATGATATTGTGATAAAGATGTATGACAGAAGTGTATATTTCTGTAAAATGTAGTTTTGCACTTTTTGACTATTTGATTGCTTATCAATGGTCAGTAACATGTATTGTACTGTATCATTTTTATTTTTGTAATTCCTTTATTTGTAACCAGGTATTAATTGTTATGGGTCCCCTTGTAAATGAGCATAATTTTTGCACTCAATGGGTGTATACCATGTTTATTTTATAATGAATAAAAATCAATCAATCAATCAAGGAACAAAGTGAGGTTAAAGAGCTCCTGACCCCATGGGACAACTTTAGAAAAAGGTAGTATTTAAACATAATCCATTTTATATTTCATGTCTCTTTCTGTAATTCTCACCTTTATTTCTTCTTTACTAAGGACATCTGCATGGCAACAGGATTTGTGCCCTATCTGCTGTGGCTCCTTGCCTACACCTGACATCACAGTTCTGTTTATGACATCTCAGTCTGTTGCTGTAGCGATAATGATGATGTCATAAACTGGGATTATGATGTCAGGTGCACACAAATTGCCAAGAGTAGATGAAGTCTCGAGGACACTGATCTTGTTTTCATGAAACTGTCTTCAGTAATAATGAAGGGGGGGGGGAGATAATTGCAGAAAATGTAAATCTTATATTTTCAAAGTTATCCCAATGGTGTCAGGGGCTCTTTTAAGTGAGACCTGAGGAAGAATAAACACTGAGAGGTTCAGTGAGATGGAAGAAGGTTAAAAAAAAGCTAATGGGGGTGAAAAATAGAGAATTAAAGTCTGTGTGTGTGTGTGTGTGTGTGTGTTGGGGGTGATAAAGCTGGAGATCAAGTAGGTTCTGTGGTATTACAGAAGGTAGGGGAAATAGGCAGACTAGGTGGGTCAAGCAGTCCTCATCTGCCATCAGTTTCTATACAGATTTGAATGACGTGCTCAATGTCAACAGTGAGTAAGTGGTGGTGGTGAGATTCAAAGTCAAATCTGAGACTGTAGGCCAACAGCTGCACAAATTTACTTTCTTGAACTAAGCACCATATTGTGTCCATGTATGCTTAAGATACACAAGGATTACAAACTTCACTTTTTGTTTCAAAAATTTTCATGGAAGAATTTATCAAAGGGCTACCTGCTGGCTGGCGTGCTTTGATGCTGGCTAGCCAGGTTTGTGGGAGGATGTGGGAGCCATTTTGGTGGTGGATGTGGGAGCTGGTTTCGTGATGGATGTGGGAGCCAGGTTCAGGGGTGGATGTGGAAGCCAGTTCGGTGGTGGATGTGGGAGCTAGTTCAGGGATGGATGTGGGAACTGGTTCAGGGGTGGATGTGGTAGCCAGTACGGGGGGTGAATGTAGGAGCCAGTTGGGGGGTGAATGTGGGAGGCAGTTCGGGGATGGATGTGGGAGCCAGTTTGGGGGTGGGCTGGGGTGCTTCGGTGCTGGTAGGCCAGGTTTGGGGGTGGACGTGGGAGCCAGTTCACGGGTGGATGTGGATGCCAGTTCGGGGGTGGATGTGGGAGTCAGCTTGGGGGTGAATGTGGGAGCTGATTCAGGACTGGACATGGGAGTCTGTTTTGGGGTGGGCTGGGGTGCTTTGGTGTGGGCGGGCCAGATTTGGGGTGGATATGGGAGCCGGTTTGGGGGTGGGTTGGGGTGGTGCTGCTGTGTGGCAGTGCTCCCATCTAAGGTGGGACTGGCACTGAGTTCCAAGATCACAGCAACCCCTGCAGTGTGCGATAACGCTTACTCCTCCACAGGATGCTGCTGTTTGCAGTTCAGGCTGTATTGGGGCGCTGCTTGGTGCCATGAGAGAGAGCCTGGGACAACAAACTGCAGGATGACAACACAGCCCAGCCACCATGGTGATGATCCTAGTACTTATAGGCCCCACAATTTTACCAGAATTCCACAACCATGGGCGAGCATAGGTAAGGTGATGGGCAGGGAGGTCACCAGGTAGTAGATGTATTGAGGGGGGGACTTTATGAAAGAATATAAATAGCTATATGTCAAAATATGTTTTTTATTGAAGCATGCAGATGGCCGTGCCATTCTTATTCTGTGTGAAACATGGCATGGTACAGAAACAACTACATTCTGCCTAACTCCTTCTGTAGTCCATGGTGTGCTTCAGAAAGTACATCACAGAATAATCAATCAATCTATCTTTATTTGTATAAAGTGCCTTTCTAAAAACCAAGGCGCTTGTACAGATATAAAACAGCATAACAAATAAAATCATATAATCCACAGTTTAAAACTCAATAAATTACAATGGTGGCCTAAAAGTCTGGTTAAGTTGAAGTAAGTAAATAAGTTTTGAGTGCTGCTTTAACACTCTGGATGGTCAGGTGATGAGGTAGACCTGATGAGGTAGAGAGTTCCACAGGGTTGGGGCAACAAAACCAAAAGACCGATCCTCAGATGTCTTGCAACGGATCCTGGGAACTGCTAGCAATCCCTCGTCAGTGGGTCGGAGAGGACGGAGGGGACAGTACGGGCGAAGGAGATCTTGCAAGTAACTAGTTCCCTGATCATGTAGGGCTTTATAGGTCAGCAAACCGACCTTAAAGGTGATCTGCCACTGTACTGGCAGCCAGTGCAGTCAGCGGAGCACAGGCGTTATATGACTGGGCCTAGAGGTACCAGTCAACAGCCTGGCTGCCGCATTCTGCACCAGCTGCAAGCGTCGGATATCAGTCCCAGGTAGCCCTAGGTAAAGGGCGTTGCAGTAGTCAAGGCGGGAGGTAATGAAGATGTGGACTAACGTGGAAGATCATCAGGAGGAACCAGCTTTTTCACCCGAGCGATATTTCTCAGATAAGAAAACAAGAAAATAATATCATGAAATAAAAAAAATAATTACTTAATTAAGCACAGATCTCACACCCTAGATATAATATGCATAACAAAAGTCAAGCATGTTAGAAATGCCTTCATAATGAGTCCTTCAGTCACATAGTTCTCTAACCAACACTGTCAAACATGCTGCATTTCTAAGAATCAGTGCAAGTTATACAGTAGGACAGTGTAAACCTTCCCAAAATGTATATCATCATCCTAATTACAGATAGGAACGCAACAGCAAAACACAGCGTGAAACCATTTAAAAAAATAGCGAAGCAGAAAATATAAACTGATAGAATCACAACATTTCAGATGTGCTCTAAAACCAAATGTATTTGCTCGCTCAATCAATCAACATTTAATCAGGTTAACTGCTTGTATCACTAGGTGACTGCTGTGCATATCTGCTTTACAGTGGTCCTCCTAACTTTTATTGTCCCTGAACTATAAGGGAGGGTTTCATGTATAGTACAGGGAAATTGGGAATGGAAGGCTGGGGGTGTTACAGCACACAGTGGGTGGTAGTGGGAGGGCTTCTTTTGTAGTATAGGGAAATCGGGGACAGGAACGGAGGGATGGGGCAGTGCAGTGCACTGTAGTGGGAGGGCTTCTTTGTAGTACAGTGGGGAAATCGGGGAAGGAATGGAGGGTGGGAGGTACAGTGCACAGTGGGTGGTAGAGGGAGGCTTCTTTTTGTAGTAATGGGAAATCAGGATGGAATGGAGGGATGGGGCGGTACAGTGCACAGTGGGTGGCAGCAGAGGATTTATTTATAGTATGAGGATGGGAACAGAGGGAGGGGTGGGGTGGCAGTGCACAGTGGGCAGTAGTGGGAGGGTTTCTTTATAGAACAGGGTGGAGAGGAGAAGGGCAGAGCTGGGTGGGAAGAAGCTACTGCAGCCCTTAAAACATAGCTGATAAGGGACACCGGGAAGGGGATGGACTGGTTATGAGCGGAGCAGGGATGGGGAGGAGCTGTTTGGGTAGCAGTAGAGCATGGGCACCAGAGAGGGGGCAAGGGAGTGATGGGCAGAGAGACTCCAGATTTTTTTTAATTAGGGAAAAAATGCAGAGTCCTCGCTCTGTGATAGTTAAAGGACCAAGCCCCCCTGCAGCCCTAAGAATGACCACATAACAAGCCAACTGGCACAACAACTTTTCAGACAGTGTCCCTGTAAGTATGAACAATTCTGAATGGAAAGTAAAAGAAACTTTAAAAAAAGTTACATTTTTTTAACAATGCTTATGCAATGCCCCCCCCCACCCAAAAAGTGGGAATTTAGTAATGCAGCATCATTACATAGAACACCACTACTATGCATCAGAACTTCTGATTCTCAGCACTTCAGCAACTTCATAAATGCAAGACTAACTAATGCATTACTGGACAAAAATTAAATAAATAGACACATGCACCAGTACATAATTAGATAAATCTACGTATTCAGTTCATAATCATATTATTTAACAACTTGCACATTCAGCTATTATGTCCGTTTGCAGTGTGAAGCCAATGATCAAGTCTCCACCGCTAGATCAGGTCAGCAAGCAAGCAGGGTGAAAAAGAGACTTAAAAATACAAATAATATAACAATGATCAAATGCATATGGCATAAATTATTTGTTAGATTAAAACTATGAATGGGACTCTGGTGCTTACCTCACAGTGTGAGGGGATATTTAAACAGAACACCCAAAGAAATGAACCACCCTTGATAAAGTGCCTTTCGAGGCATGAAATGCCCTCGGGTGTTAGTAGGCTGTCGGAGTGCGTTAACTATAGGTTCAATATTTTTATCCTGTTGTAAGTTAATAACAGAATGGTTTTATCTGCATATTTCTGTGAGTATTTATAATGTTTGTTATATTTCAGTCAGCTGGATCTCGTGCTCAAATGTGCTGCGCAGTGGGCTATCTATGGAAGCACTGAGAAAGAAGTTGTGCAACAAATGAAAAACGAGGCATGAGCACTTGTACCAATGAGACTTGAAACTATTTAAAGAAAGATAAGACAAACATATGGGCAAAAGATAGTCATTCAGGTCCCACCACTGGAAATAAATGGACTGAGTGTTTTCTCATACTGATATTCATATATCCTCATATTTTTGACTTATCCCCCCCCCCCCCCAAGTCTCACTGTTACAAGCAGTCATGTCTCGTTTGCCACCTGTTCCACAACTTCTAATGCTTCCATAGTTAACCATGGTAAAGAGTAATTCACACATCAAGGAGCCAGCTCACTGAAATGTAACATAGAGAATAAAGTAGGGGATGGTGACACTCCTTTATAACGGCAAATAACGCCAGGGGTTTCTTTAAGGGAGAAAGTGAAACCAATTGTTATAAACAGCATTATAAATACACACAGTTTTATGCACATATTGTCTTTACAGAATAAGCAGTGGCAAAAGGATGACCCAGAATAAACCTAGCTATAGAAGTAAATATATCTTAACTATATCCTCGAGAATTTTTTTTTTGGGGGGTCACTATAGTATCCTTATACATTTCAGGCTATCATAGAACTAGGGGAACTGGATTTTAGCAAGGATATATATACTCCAAGAAAGGGAATATTCCATATCAAGATATATAAGAGTAGCTTACTACACCCTCAATCCATTTTAAATAAGGAAGAGAAACAAGATTTACAGAGGAAGTACTCATGAAAAGGAATATATGTCAAAGTGCTCATTCAACCTGGGGTAGTTCAGCTACCCAAAAGAGAACATCCAAAATGCTTCATTTTTCAGTACTGCTGTAAATAGGTCTCCTCCTCTGGGATCAAGCAATACTTTTATTTTATATGTTAGGGCCATTGAGGCAGAGAGACCTGAGAATATTTTGGCAGCTCATATAAACTATGCAAGCAGTTCTGGTGAGTGTGAATGGGGTTTCTATGGGAATGAGAAAGTCTTGCTTGGTACAAAAGGAGGGTTCCTAGATATAGCACTACAGTACTTTAAGGAAAACTACACCCAAAACCTGAAAAAATATATGTTGTGCAGAGTGTTTTAATTTGTATGTGAAGTTCTAGTGTTTCCTTCCCTCTGACTGGTATTAGGAGTTTTTCCCAAATTAGCCTGCTAGCTTTATGCTAGTTTTACGACCCCTGGGGATCTCCATACCTGACAGTGTAATTGTATTTCTGGTTCCCACAGTGCATTTTGTCTCATGTGATTGTGATGTAAGAGAGACCCAACATTCAGCACACGCATACCAAACAAACTAAATATCTTGGAAGCTTTACAAGCTGCACAAAAATTACCAGCAGCAAAGTTTTTCAGGACAGTAAAACCTTTAGGATGAGGGTGTCACCAAGCTGAATTCTACAGATTTTAAAATATAGCCATCTCTGTTGTTGTGAACTGACTGTAATGCAATGCTTTCTGCTGGATTTATGGGCTCTGCTACATCACCATTACATGAAACAAGGTGCACTGTAGGACAAAGAAATGCAATAAAACTATTTGATATGGTGCTCTACAGGGGTCATAAAACTACCCTAAAGCTAGCAGGCTAATTTAGGAAAAACTCCTAATACCAGTCAGAGGGAAGGAAACACTAGAACTTCACATACAAATTAAAACACTCTGCACAACATATATTTTTTCAAGTTTTGGGTGTAGTTTTCCTTTAAAAAAGAAGCATTTGCCAGGCACAGTGTTTTATAATCCATTCAGTAGCTGTGCTCAGTGAACCACACTGAACAATAACAAGCGGAATGCTACAGTATGTCGGCGGTAGCTCGGATACTATAAACATAACACAGCAACAACCATCTTCAGACTCTTTGTCTGTCCTCTATGGAGAGTAGCTATACTTACCACAGCAGGTGTAAACTGAACGGCAACCACTGGGCTCACTGTGGTGTGTGACGGCAAAACCTCACAGGCGGCAAGGGAATTAATTTATTTATTGATTTTATCTTTGTGCCCTTTAGACAATCTGTTCAGTTCCCTCAAATTTAAGGGAGCTGGTTATATATACTGTAGCTCCAAGAACAGGAAATGTTCTACTGACATCGAATTTGTGGTCAAATGATGAAGTGGTTTGATGATCACTTGGCACACTCCATTTTTTTAACCTTCTGCCCACAGGCATACTGTAGAATGATTGGGTCCCTTTTTGACACATAAAAAAAGACAGTTGAAGTAATTTATTGTATAAGCTTCAGCAGATGCATCCACAGGGAAATTACATTTTTTTCTGTTTTATTTCTCCATCATACCTTATACTATTTATATTTTATGACTCAGACAGTGTGCGCTGTATAGTCGGTGGAATTATGAGATGGTACTAATCGGATCAGTGTCATGGGCAATCTTGGCAAATAGTTTCTTATAAAAATATCATCATCATGTCATTATCTATGGAGTGGGACAGTGTTATTCATAAAGTAGCCTTGCTGCCTAGCACGTGTGTGAGTCCTATACAACGGGAAATAAAAGATCGGCTTTGGAGAAGACTGATGCGACAAGAAAGAATCAACGATCAGTCAAATAGTGCATATCCCAAATATAGAGCAGACATATTCACACCCTCTGTGAGTTCGTGTGTGTGTGGGTGAGGGGCTACATTGCGGTTCATCACACATGGAAGGGTTTCTGAGTTACTTACTCTCCAAATACATGTTTACCTTGTAAGAAATATCGGTTCCCCATATCATAGGCTTTGCCCATCCCACCCAAAAAGTTATAATGTTAGGGTACAGTATGATCTTACTGCCCATAGCAGGGATAGTTTTACAACTGGATAGTGAATGAGAAGAGAGAAGACTTGTGTTGGAGATTAGTTACACTGGCTTGATTTGTACTAAGTGGTTCTTCTCCTGGATCAGTACCGAAACCTCCACTACTTCAGCCATTATTGGTGATAAATGTATACATGGTGCTGTCCAGTGTCCACTTGGTCGCAAAGCAATCCTGATTCCAGAAAGATGTCCGCTATTTAGTCCTAAACTGCAGAGGAAGTGTTCTATTAACATCGAATTTGTGGTCAAATGACAAAGTGGTTTGATAATGACTTGGCACACTCCATTTTTTAACCTTCTGCCCACAGGCATACTGTAAACCGATTGGGTTCCTTTTTGACACATAAAAAAAATAGTTGAAGTTATTTATTGTATAAACTTCGGCATATGCATCCACAGGTAAATTCTATTTTTTTCTGTTTTGTTTATTTCTCAATTATACCTTCTAATATTTATATTTTATGACTCAGGCAGTGTACGCTGTATAGTCGGTGGAATTATGAGTTGGTACTAATCGCTCTGTGTCATGGGCAATCTTGGCAAATAGTTTCCTATAAAAATAAAAATACATCATCATCGCCAGTCATTATCTATGGAGTGGGACAGTGTTATTCATAAAGTAGCCTAGCTGCCTAGCACGTGTGTGGGTCCTATACAATGGGAAATAAGAGATGGGGTTATGGCTTTGGAGAAGAGCACTCATTCAACCCAGGGGTAGTTCAGCTACCCAAAGAGAACATCCAAAATGCTTCATTTTCAGTACTGCTGTAAACAGGTCTCCTCCTCTGGGACCAAGCAATACTTTTATTTTGTATTTTATATTAGGGCCATTGAGGCAGGGAGACCTGAGAATATTTTGGCAGCTCATATAAACTATGCAAGCAGTACTGGTGAGTGTCTACGGTACCCCTGGGGTGAATGAGCACTTCAAAATATCTCCGTTTTTATTAGTACTTCATCTTCAAATCGAGTTTCTCTTCCTTTTCTTAAAATGGATTGAGAGGGCAGCAAGCTTCTTTTATATATATATATATCTAGATTTGGAATAGCTCCCATTTTTGGGAGTACATACAGGTACATCCCTCCTAAAATCCCATTTCCCAAGTTCTATGATTCTGCTCTGTTGCAATATTGTTTTGTTGACCTATCACGAGACAGTAAATACAGGTTACTCACCTGTAACAGGAGTTCTAGGAATGCTATATGTTGTTCATCCACACTTACTGGCAGGTTCCTTGCCGCTTTAAATCTTGCTGGAAGGTCTTCAAGCTGGCTCCTCCCACCCACCCGGGGTGGTAAAACTCAGCTCCGCCCCATGACGCCAGATCTAGCCCGCTGGAAGCCAGGTTGTGCTTCGAAGCCGGGAAGGTTGGGTGGGTTGTGTGGATGAACAAACTATACCATTCCTAGAACTCCTGCTACAGGTGAGTAACCTGTATTTCTTGGGACATGGATATGTTGTTGAATCCACACTTACTGGCAGACTCCTAGCAGTTCTCTGGGAGGAGGGAGGCAAGGCGCGCACCCACTACTTGGGAAATAAGGACTGGAGAGCGGAGGTCCCAAAACCAGCATCCCGGCATGACTCAAGGTCGATGTGGTAGTGGGTAATGGAGGTGTGTGCTGACTTCCCAGGTAGCAGCCCTGCAGATTTCCTGGATAGGGACATCCCTGGAAGCAGCCACCGAAGCAGCAGTATGGCGGGTAGAATGAGCTCTTATCCCTCTGGGAGGCTCCATGCCCGCCAACCTATAACAGAGATCTATGCAGGAGGTGACCCATCTACCTATCGTCCGCTTGGCTGCAGGTCTGCCAGGTGCGGCTTCAGCATAGGTGACAAACAGCTGGCGAACCTCTCCCCAAACTTCAGCTGTCTGCTCCTTATAATAAGAAAGCGCCTTTCTAGGGTAGAAATTATGGAGCCTATATTCGGCCTCCGAGGTGTGACTACCGACAGAGTCAACACCTGGTTAAGGTGAAACTCAGACACCACCTTTGGAAGGAATTTCGGTTGGGGGCGCAGGACAACCTTGTCCCTGTGGAAGACCAGATAAGGAGACTCGATGGAAAGCGCCTGGAGCTCTCCCATCCTTTTGGCTTATATAATAGCCACCAAGAAGGCGGTCTTCCACGACAGGTGGGAGATATCGCACCTGTGCATCAGTTCGAATGGCTTGCCCACGAGCTTAGCCAATACCAGCAGTAGATCCCACGGAGGTGGAGGTTCTTGCACTGGAGGGGATATGTGATCAGGACCTTTGAAAAAGCACCCGACCACCTTCTCCTGCACCGACTGCTTTCCAGCCCGTGACTGCTAAGCAGAGATGGTTGCCAGGTGCACCTTAAGGGTCGTCGACCGAAGCCCTAGCTGAGAAAGAGACCACAGGTAGTCCAGAATGCTGGCCAAGGAACAGGAGGAAGGGTCCAACCCCTTATCCTGACACCAAATGGAGAATCTCTTCCATTTGAAAGCATAGCATTTTCTGGTCAACTCCTTACGGGATGCCTCAACAACGTTGAGGACCTCGTCGGAAAGACCTAAGGCCTGGAAATCTAGTTGCTCAGGAACCAGGCCGTCAGGTACAGGGATTGAAGGTCTGGGTGGAGTACCTTCCTCTGGTTAACTGAGATTAGGTCCTAGCGGGCTGGAAGCAGCCTCGGGAGCCTGGAGCTGAGGCTGAGGAGATCTGGATACCAGAAATGGCGGGGCCAGTCTGGGGCTACCAGAATCACCTGCGCCTTGTCCCTCCTCACCTTGAGAAGCACCTTGTGGATCAAGGGAAATGGGGGAAAGGCGTAGAAGAGGCCCAGGGTCCACGGCCTCGAGAAGGCATCCCCCTGCAGCGAGCCCTGCTGAGGGGGCCGGGCATGAAACAACCTCAGCTTCGCATTCTCCCTGGAGGCAAACAGATCCACCTGAGGTGTGCCCCAGTGGGAGAACAGATCATGTACTACCTCCAGCAGGAGAGACCACTCGTGAGACGCAGCACCTATCTGGCTTAGGGCATCGGCCAGAGTGTTGGAGGCTCCTGCCATATGGATGGCTAGGAGATCCACATCCAGTCTGCTCACGAGAGACCAAGTGCGGAAAGCCTCCTTGCACAGAGGCAAGGAGTGCGTCCCGCCCTGGCGGTTTAGGTAGTACATGGTCATGGTGTTGTACATCTGGACCTGGACCACTTGACCCCTTACAAACGTAGCAAAGGCGGTGAGGGCTAGTCAGACCGCTCGAAGCTTCAGCAGGTTGATGTGGCATCGAGACTCCTGAGGTGACCAGAGGACGTGCGCTCTGAGCTCCCCAGATGGGCACCCCAACCCATCAGACAGGCATCAGTCGTTAGAATGACCGTCGGCTCTGGGCGGACAAACGGGATACCCTCCTACAGATGAGCTGGAACGATCCACCGCTGGAGAGCATTCTCGATCTCTTGGGTCACGATCACTGGCTGGTCCAGAGGACCTGAGCGCTGTGACCATTGGTGGGCAAGCCCCATTGCAGGAGACGCATATGCCAGCAGGCCCAACGGACCACGCTGGTGCAGGCCACCATGAGGCCCAGGAGGTGCAGGAAGTCCCGGGCAGGGTGCAAATGCCCAACCTGAAATGATTGGGCAAAGGAGGAAAGAACCTCAGCCCTGTCCGCCGGGAGCCGTGCTCTGGCTCGAAGAGAGTCAAGCTCTGCCCCGATGAACTGAATAACTTGCGTTGGCACGAGTTCCGATTTGGCCTCGTTGATGAGGAAGCCAATCTGAGAGCAGACCTGGAGGGCCAGATCCCTGGACCGCTCTGCCTCCAGCCTGGAGGGGGCTGCAATCAGCCAATCGTCCAGGTAAGGATACACCCGGACCCTTCGGCGCTGCAGAAATGCTGTCACCACTGCCATGCATTTGGTAAAGACCCTGGGAGCTGGAGAGAGGCCAAAAGGCATGGCCCGGAACTCGTAAAGAGATCCCTCTGCCCTGAAGTGGAGGAATCGATGGTGAGACGGACGGATTAGGACATGAAAGAATGCGCCCTGGAGGTCCAGACAGCAGAACCACATGCCTCATTCCAAGAATGGAATGATCTGAGCCAGAGTGACCATCCTGAAGGTATGAGACCGTAGGAACTTGTTCAAGTCGTGTAGGTCTAGAATGAGGCGCCAGCCCCCATCCATTTTGGGACCAGGATGTATCTGGACACAAAGCCTGGGTCTGGTGGAGGATCCGCCACCTCCCTGATCACCTCCTTCTGGAGGAGCAGGGCAATGTCAGCTCGATGAGCCAACAGAGAGGCTGCGGACCCCGTAGCCCCCCATGGGGTGACGGCTCGATAGGGTGGGGCCTGCTCGAATTCCAGAGGCAGACCCTTTCCTACCACTTCCAGCACCCAGCGGTCCATGGTGATATCGGACCAGGTGGAAAGGAAGTGGCGGAGCCGTCCCCCCACGGGGGAACCCGGGGAGGAGGGACGAGGTTGGGGCCACCCTCAACCCATCACTGGGCAGGCTTGGAGGAAGGGCCAGTCGAGGGGCCTCCTGGACCTTTCTCTCCTGGCTTCCTGCTGAAGGAAGCTGCAGGCTTGGCTTTGGGATGCCAAGTGCGAGCCTGCTAGCCCTGATGCTGGTGTTGCTGGGCCGGACGTGCCGCAGGGGCTGAAGGCCGAAAGGGCTTACGCTGCTGCTGGTGGCCTTTGTCCTTCTGGGCAGACATGACAGAGTCCAAGGTGGCATTCTCGATCCTTTGCAGATGACCCTCCACCCCGGGGCCAAACAAGTCGGTACCCAAGAAGGGAACGTCTGCCAGCTTGTGCTGGGTATCCACTGTAAAGGTAGAGATCTGCAGCCAAGCTCTGTGGCGCATGGCCACTGCAGCCACTACTGACCGGGCACACGAGTCAGCTATGTCCAAGGAAGTTTGGAGTTGCTGTTTGTCCACCGCCCTTCCCTGATCCTGCACCTGCTTGACCGTTGTCTGGAGGTCAGCCGGGAGATGAGGAATCACCTCATCCAGGGAGCCCAAAAGGGCGTGCAAAAAGTGTGCCATCAGAACGGCCGAGCTGGCCTGACGAAGGCCTAGGGAGGAAGCAGCATAGACTTTCTGCCCGGAGTAGTCCAGTTTCTTGGACTCTTATCGGGTGGCTTGTCCACATCCCGACCATTTCTGGAGTGCCGGAAAATGCTGTCGGTCACTAGCCCTTCCGTGGAGGGGTGTTCCGAGAAACTGGAGAGTGAGCCAGTGGGAACGGCATACTTTCAAGCCATCCTGGCCGAAGGTGCTGGACAAGAAGCTGGCCACTGCCACAGCTCCAGGGCCGGGCCAACAATGGCTTTGGCCACTGGGAAGGCCTCCGTGGGGGAATCTCCTCGGTCCAGTATCTCCGTGAAGGGATACTTGGCCCATTTTGAAACGGGTTCGAGCTTCATCCCAGTGGATTCTGAGATGAGTCGAAGCATTCCAAGGAATGAGGATGGGCTCCCTTCCACCGACTGACCCCAGTGGACTCCAGGTCAAGTGGCCTGGAGAACAAGGAGGAGTTGTCATCAGACTCCGAGGAGTCTGCGAACAGCTGCCGAGCACCTGAGCCATCCTCCACCTGCCGAGGTCGATTGGGAGTGAGGATGACCGACAACCGATGGGGCAAGCCCTGACCCGACCGAGAATCCTTGGTTGGGGCAACAAATTTAGGTTGTGGAGGTGGGGGTTCCACCACAATGGGTGGTGCAGCCGGTTTCGGACGAACAACCGGTGCCGGCTTCGGCTCCTCCATTACCACGAGGGGTTGTTTCGGCCACTCTGGTGACAGCCCCTTAATGGCCAGGGAAGGCAATGGAGTCGGCTTATTCACAGTCAAAAGGAGCTGCTGCCACATCAGATCCTTGTAGCGCTGACGCAATTTGCGCCGGAGCCTATCCTCCGAAGAGGACAAAGACGAGGATGAGCGGCGCCACCACTTTCCAAGGTGCCGAGACCAAGACCGCCGATGTCGGTGGGATCGGCTGGACCTGCAAGAGGTCCAGGACCGAGACCTTCGGCGTTTCCAAGGGTGGGTCTGAGAGGGGTCAGGAGAAACCCGCTCCTCCCTCAGTTCAGGGACCCTAACCGGGAACTCCGGCACAGGAGGCAAAGGCAAGTCCTCAGTTTCCATCGGGGGAACCGGTGAAGAAAGGTTGTCGGCTTCTCCAGTCGACAGCCCGTCCGATGGGTCGAGAAAAATCTCGACTGCGTCAACAGGTGTCTCGGCCGGCTGGACCTGACAGGGACATAGTGAAGCCAGCGCCTTAGCCGCAATCCCTCGATCAAGTCGAGTGTCGACTATTCTGTGAAGAGGACCTCTCCCGCTCCCCATTAACGTCGACGTGTGGACTTTACCCTTAGAGTCTTTCTTTGACTGAGAGGAATGTCCCAAGGGCCTCTCAATTGGTGGAGAGGGACTGACAAAGCCCTTGAATGAAGCCGTAGGAGGAGCCCAAGAGAGCTTAATAAATGGTGCGATCAAGATGATGATGCGCCTGGGCCGCTCCTCGCCGAGGGCTTGTCAGCTGTTCGAGCTGTTCAGCCCAGCCCACCGCCGCGGACACCGCCCAATGGGCCTCCTTCGACTTGACTGGAGGATAACGTTTCTCGTGGCGCCCAAGTTGGAATCTGGCATCGCGATCCTCCAAGACTGTGGCCGAAAAGGACTTGCACAAGTCGCAAGCCTGCGAATCATGCTCAAGCCCCAGGCTGTACACGGACGTGGAGTGCAGATCGGTCCAGGACATCTTCTGCCCACAGGGGCACTGACGAAATCCAGGAGTCGATTTGTCCATCGCAGCCACAAGGGAAGATAAAGACCGAAGTCCTGTAATTTTTAAGATTAGATTCGGGTAAACAGAAGAGTTTGGATCCAGGCCCAAAACGCAGAGCACAAAGGAGGGAACCTCAGCTTCCGGTAAGGAAGATCTGGCATCATGGGGCGGAGCCGAGAGTTTTACCACGCGGGTGGGTGGGAGGAGCCAGCTTGAAGACCTTCCAACAAGATTTAAAGCGGCAAGGAACCTGCCAGTAAGTGTGGATGAACAACATATCCATGTCCCTAGAATTTTAAATTTTGGCTAGTGAAATTGAAAAGGGAATATAATTTATCAGTGAATATATCCCCTACTTCCAAGTAACATGTTTTTACCAGAATGTATTACTACGTTAAAGGTGGAAATAAAAGGCAGTAGTAATAAAGCAAATCAGTCAGTGTTTGGCTGTTTACCTGATATGTTGCCTGTAATTTCTCTGTCAGCACAGAGGATACGGAGTGCAAGAAAAATATTGCAAAACAGGCTTCTGGTGGGCAAATGCAAGTGCGGTTTATTTTGTGAGAGTCAAGGGCAGGTAACAACATACAGATTTTGATTGGGGAATCTATTGTTCTGTTACCTGCCCTTGGCCCTTATAAAATAAAGGGTTGTATTTGTACACCAGAAACGCATTTTGTAATATTTTTCTTTTGGGAACTTGTGCAGTGTACCCTCTATGTTGTTGGAAATTCTTAATTCAAGTGTAGCATTTACCCGAATCTCCTGGTAGCACCCAAAAAAAAAGTAACTGTATTTTCTCTGTTGCTGTTGTCTTTTGTTGGCTTCTCTTTGAATCCCTATTAACAAGCTTATTAATACAATACATCTTTTGTTTTACACTATATGTCTCTGACTAGAATTGCATCCTTGCCTGGTGCAGTGCTGTCTTCTGTCCCTCTGAACTCAGTAGTTTACCTGAACAACCCACCTCACTCCTCACCACCTCCACTTCGGACTGCTTTTTTGTCAGCATTAAGACCTTACAGAAGCAGCAATTTAAATATCAGTGACTTCTTCGTAAGGGAGTGGGGCGGTGTGCTGATGCACACAGAGCACTAGTCTCTTTTACTCACTTGTGGACTAGGTTCAGATCAGTTAAAATATCTCTGGTCTGGGCTTCATCTGGCAAATGGGGAGAAACGGTGGGGGACATCAGGCTTCCAATTCACATAACAATGCTGTATGCTGTCCCAGTCCCAACTCCTACTGGCGAGGGGGAGTGAAGTTAGACAAGAGACTTTCTCTTCTGTGGAGACAGCATGTCCCCCAAAATCAGGGCTTCTTTTGTTGTACAGGGAAATCGGGGACGGGAACAGAGTGGTAAGGTGGTACAGCTCACAGTGGGTGGCAGCAGGAGGATTTATTTTGTAATAAGGGGATGGGAACAGAGGGTTGGGGGTGGTGCAGTGCACAGTGGGTGGTAGCAGGAGGGTTTCTTTTTAGAGCAGGGTGGAGAGGAGCGGAGCTTGGTGAGGAGGAGCTACTGCAGTACTAAAAACATAGTTGGGGAGGGGATAGACTGGTGATGGGCAGAGAAAGGGTGGGGAGGAGCTGTTTGGATAGCAGTACAGCCCGGGCACCAGAGAGGGGGTGGGTTTGTGATGGTCGGAGAGAATCCGGGTTTTTTTTAATGAAGGAAAATATGCAGAGTCCTCACTCTGTGATTGTTAAAGGACTGTAGGCTCCAACCATGCAGCCCTAAAAAAAGAGATTTAAAACAAGAGGAAAAAATCAAGGGAAGAAACAAGCAGGTAAGGAAATTAAAAGGGGGTGGGATGGGTTAGGCCTTGTATCATCGTGTGAGAGCCACAGAAACCACTGAGTTTCTCAGCTGACGGACGGGAGGGAGGGGGGTAGAAATTGATTAAAATAAAAGTAGAAAAGTAGTAAGGGGGAAAACAACAGGGTTCTTATTTTTTTTTAGTTTGTGTATGTGTCTATTATTACTATGAAGCAGCAGCTGTGTGAACTGAGAGACTTGAGTCCTCTTCAAGCCAGACCAGCGCTACTGTAACTGCATGCTAGTTGCTGAGTCTGCCTAGTGAGGAAATGGAAATTACGTACCTACCATAATTCTTGATCTTCTTGGACGAGTCTCCACCACTCATTCACACTAATGGGATCTGCGCCGGAGGCACTAGGATCCAGTGGGAGCAAACTTTTTTGCTGGAGGGTCAGCGCCAGAGATGGAGCCGCGAGGAGCGGCACCGCAAGCCTCAGCTCGTGCTGTAATGACTATCTCGGCGTCAACCCTCCAACCACCTCAGTACCTTTTTTTCCGAGGAGGTGCAGCGTAACTAACCTAGAAGGATAGCCTAACCAAAACCCGAACATAAGATAGTCCAGACGACCCGTATAAGAAGGGTCAACAAAGAAGTCTTCACAGCCTAAGATTGAGGGAGTGAAGACCAACAACAGAGGTGAACTCGGGGGATGGAGGGTGGGCATGTGAATGAGTGGTGGAGACCAAGAAGATCAAGAATTACGGTAGGTAATGTATTTCCATATCTTCCTGGACATAAAGTCTCCACCACTCATTCATACTAATTGGAGAGTACCGAGCTAATAATCCCCCGAGAGGGCGGCAGGAGAGACGAAGAGCTCACAGTTTTGGGACAGGAGTCCATTAAGAATGGTTCTGCCAAAAGAAAGATGTCGTCTGGCATGGACATTCAGGGCATAGTGTTTGACGAAAGTATGCACTGAGCTCCAGGTAGCCACATTGCAGAAATCTGCAATGGGCACGTTGTGGATTTCCGCTAGGGATGACGCAACCGCTCTAGTAGAGCGAGCGTACACTCTGCCTTCCAGCTTAACCTGTGCCATGGAATAACAGTGGCGAAGGCATGCCACTAGCCATGCTGAAATACATCTGATAGCGACAGGCTGGCCCAGCCGGGTCTCGCTGAAGGAATCAAACAGTTGTTGAGCTTTTCAAAAGTCTTTTGTTCTATCTAGATAAAAATGGAAAGCTCTTTTGACGTCCAAGGAGTGAAGAGAACGCTCTCCTTCATTTTGGAAGTTCGCAAAGTAAGTAGTAAGGACCAAGGGTTGGTTTAGATGGAATTCTAAAACAACCTTAGGGAGAAACTTAGGATGGGTCCTAAGAACTACTTTGTCTTCATGAAACACAGTATACGGAGGGTCTGTGACCAAGGCATGCATCTCAGAGACCCTGCGGGCCGAGGTAATGGCCACTAGGAAGGCAGATTTCCAAGTGAGAAATTTTAACTCACAGGTAGCTAGAGGCTCGAAAGGTTTTTGAGTGAGCATGTCTAGCACAAGATTAATGTCCCAGGCTGCGACTGGATGTCTTATAGGAGGTCTGGTATGCAGAATTCCCTTAAGAAACCTCTTAACCACAGGTAACTGAGCCAGTGACAAGGAAAGTACTGGCTCATGATAAGCTGAAATGGCACAAAGGTGAACCTTAACTGTAGAGTATTGCAGACCTAAATTTGAGAGGTCTAAAAGGTACTCTAAAACTTTATGTGGTGGGCAGGAAAAGGGATTCAAAGAGGACTTTGCACACCAGAGCGAAAAACGCTTCTATTTGGCTGTGTAAGTTTTCCTAGAGGCTGGCTTGTGCACAGCCAGAAGAATATCTGAAACCCTGCAAGAGACATTGAACCTATTCACTTCTCTCTCTTCAGGAGCCAAGCGTGAAGGTGAAGGGACCTCAGGTTGGGATGGACCACAGGCCCCTGAGTCAGAAGGTTCGTCTGAAGGGGAAGCAGTTTCTGAGGAGCTTCCAACATACTGTTGAGTAGTGGAAACCATATCTGTCGAGGCCAGAATGGAGCAATGAGGATCATTTTGTCCCCCTGGGACTCGAACTTGAGAAGTACCCTATGAATTAGAGGAAGAGGCGGAAAGGCATATAGAAAGTGTTTTGCCCACTGCAGCCTGAACGCATCCTGACAGAAAATGCCAGGCCCTGGATTTCTGGAGCAGAAGAGATGCAGTTTTGTGTTGAGTGGGGATGCAGAAAGGTCCAGGTCTGGAGTTCCCCACTCTGCGAATAGTGAGTGAACTATGGTTGAGCCAAGAGATTCATTCATGAGGCTCTGCTCTGTTCTGTTGAGACGGTCTGCCAGTGTCTGCTCTGCACTCCCGCAGGTAGACCACTTGAATTAGAGCCTTGTGCTCCAAGCACCATTCCACACCTCATCGTTCTCTCATGTATAGGTAAGAGAGAGCACCGCCCTGCTTGTTGATGTAATACATCACTGCTTTGTTGTCCATTTGAAGAAGAAGGTTCTTGTGACAGAGAATGTCCTTCAAAGCCCGGACTGCATAAAGGACGGCTCATCTCTATGACATTTATGTGAAGCTGGGACTCATCCTGAGTCCACGTACCTTGAGTGTGGACAGTCTGACAGTGAGCTCCCCACCCCATCAGGGACGCGTCTGTGGTAATGGAAATCTGATGATCCAGAGGAGCAAAGGGATACTCTTCCAGAAGATTGTCCTCTTGCGACCACCAGGTGAGTGATCTCTTCAGAGGTTCTGTCACCTTGACGAGAAAGGACTGAAGGTGAGTGGTCGGGGACCACTCAGTACTGAGCATCCACTGAGGGGTTCTCATGTGGAGGCGTTCTAGGGGTACAGTGAACACTGCGGATGCCATGAGACCTAGCATCCGTTGCTTCGAAAGAACTGAAACCGAGCTGTTCTCTCGTATGTAGCGGGCCATCTGAAGGATATCGCTCCTCCTGTCCTCTGGAAGAAATGCTTTCGCACGGGAGGTGTCCAGAAGGGTTCCTATGAAAAGGAGCCTTTGGGAGGGCTGCAGCTGCAATTTTTTTAGGTTTAGCAGGACTCCCATGGACATGAGAAAGTGTGAAGCATTGGCTATGGCATCGAGAGTTCCCTGTCTGGAAGGGCTTGCTAGAAGCCAATCGTCCAGATATGGGAACACCTGTATTCCGATTTTTCTGAGATGCAGTGCAAGAATTGCACAACACTTTGTAAAAACTTGTTGCGCCGAGATTAGCCCAAAGGGCAGGACTCTGAACTGATAATGCTGTCCCAAAGCCACGAACCTTAGATATGCGTGATGCTTTGGGTGAATAGGAATGTGCTGGTAAGCATCCTGCATGTCCAGGGAGGCTAACCAGTCGTGTTGATGAAGCAAAGGTAACAGGGTTCCTAGTGATATCATTTTGAATTTCTCTCTGGGAAGGAATTTGTTTAGCTTTCTGAGGTCCAAAATGGGGCGCACACCCCCCCCCCCCAGTTTTCTTTGGAACCAGAAAGTAATGGGAGTAGAACCCTGTGTTCCGTTGATCCAGCAGAACTACTTCCACTGCCTTGTTGTTCAGAAGGCCCTGTATCTTGGAGGCGAGAAGATCTGACTGAAGAGCTGACAGCCTGGGCTGTCGTCTGGGAGGAAGATCCGGAGGGGTGTCCAAAAGATTGAGGGAATACCCCTCGCAGATTATCCGGAGGACCCATTTGTCTGAGGTTATGGACTTCCATTGATTGTAGAAGGGAGTCAGACGACCTCCCATCACTGAGGAAGAGTCCCCCTCGGGCAGCTGAGCTGGGACTTGGGCCAACAACTCAGAATGCGGCACTGGGCGCTTTGGGTCCTTGCGCCTTCTGCTGCGTTTTCTTTTGAGGCTGGGGAGCTTGGTTTTTACTAAAACTTCCCCTGCCTTTGCCTCGAAAGGACTGACGGTTATGAAACTGGCATTTATTAACACTCCCTCAAGAGGGGACAGGTGGAGGTCGAGCCAATTTAATGACTGACCTAGTCTTTTGTGTAGCCTCTAGAGCCTGTTCTACTTGAGGGCCGAAGAGATACACACCATCGAAAGGCAACGCCATTACCTGTTGCTGTGCATCATTCATGAAACCTGAAGTGCGCAGCCAGGAGTGACGGTGGGTACAAATGCCCGCCGACGCCACTTGGGAAGCAGTATCGAAAGCATCCATAGCTGCTTTAACCTGTTGGCTGTTGGACTCGATACCTCTGGTTATGGTTTGAAGAAGCTCTGAATTTGTGTCCGACTCCGGCAGAGCTTCAACCATTTGTTTGCGTGAACGCCAAAGGATATACTCATATTGAGAGAAATAGCCTTGGTAGCTGGCAATATGCATACCTAGGGTGGAAGCAGCAAAGACTCTCTTACCTGAGGTGTCTATCTTACGAGATTCTTTGTTAATAGGTCGAGCTGCAGTAGTTTGGAGAAGGACGACCTTATCATTCTCTGCCAAGACTACAATAGGATCCGCAAAGGCTTGGGATGCCAAAATGGGTCGACCCTTGGGAGCAGCATATTTCCTATCTATGGACTTAGCAACCGAAGGAATGACAGCAGGATTATTCCATACCATTTGAGACAGCGTCTCAAAGGAGGGCTGTACCGGATGAGTCAAATCCATAGGGATCTCCGGAACATGAAGGTACTGGAGTCCTAACAGTTTCCCAGGATCGATATCTGTAGTTTGGACAGAAAGAGTGGAACTCAAGTTTTTCAGCAGAGACTTAAGAGACAGGTCTTCGACCACAGGCTCTGCAGCAGGAATAGATCCTGTTCCTTCCACATCATCACCCAGCCTAAGGTCTGGGTCAGACTCAATGTCATCTCCTGACAGTCCAGGAGGGATTGTATGGACAGGAAAGGAGTGAAAATCAGAAGGAAATGAGGAAGGAGAAGGGTTGAAAGGAGGAGTCTTGAAGGCTGGATAGCGTTCTAGCGAGGCTCTCGGCGCCCGAAGAACACACGCCTAGGCGCCACACGCCGCCGTCAAGGAAGGCACCGACGAAGCACATGGCGCCAAGGACTCGCACTGACAGATGCATCAGCCGAGCGAGCGATCGATGCTGGCAAGGGTGTCGAAAACATCCCAAGACTCCAAAAAGCAGGATTTGAGGAGAGCAAGGATGAAACCAGGAGATAAAGGCATCGGACGGGTCTCAGCAGCTGCGGTGGAGGGGAAAACACTAAGGGGTGGAGTCAACGCACCAAAGACAGCACCGCGGCGACTAGGGAGGCTCAACCACCCTACCTGATCTCCCAAGAAGCCTGGCGCCCTGAGTGACCGGGCCAGGCAGCTGACCAACCTCTGAGTCCACTGTCCATAAGAGCGCCCACTGATGAAACTGGTCATCTGAAGACCTACCAGAAGGCGGGGTAGGGCCCGGCATGTTGAAGACGCCAGCTACCAGAAATAGAAACCGGAGACTCAAGGAGGAGACCGCAACTAGCCTTAATAACCTGACCGCTCACAAGAGACATATCAGAGGGCGCACTCGAAGTTGTGCCTTCTTTCTTGACCCGCGGTCAAGAAGAGCTCGAGGCCAAAACTGCGCTTAGAGTGCAACCATTTATTTTTATCTTCAAGGGGACCGCCAACCCCCTCAGGCACTGGACTGTCCGTTGTCAGACCCCACTCCGAAGGTGACGCACTGGACCCAGCCCGGCTGGCTGAAAAGCTTTCATACGAAGTCTCCCTACCATCACCTGACCCGCTCATGGTCGACTCCGTCAATGTAGGCTGAGACTTCTTCTTAAATTGAGAATAAATAAGCTAAGCAAAACTTATTCGAGATATTACTACAAAACAATAAAACTGAAAAACTAGGCTGCTAGTTTGAAGTTTGACTCCCGGCGGGTGAGCGACGTCGTCACTGAAGTGCACCTGTGCGGCGGAAAGGAACTGAGGCGTTGGAGGGTCGACGCCGAGACAGTCATTACCGCATGGGCTGAGGCTCGCGGTGCCGCTCCTCGCGGCTCCATCTCTGGCGCTGACCCTCCAGCAAAAAAGTTTGTTCCCGCTAGGTCCTAGTGCCTCCGGCGCAGATCCCATTAGTGTGAATGAGTGGTGGAGACTTTATGTCCATGAAGATCAGGAGGGAGAGAGAGAGAGAGAGAGAGAGAAGTACAGATTAAAAAAAGGAAATAAAACAAAAAGCATAGTATAGCTGCTGCTGCTGCAGCTGTTTGAGCCACTGAATCCAGTCCACCAACTGCCTGCAGTGCCAGTGTCTTTCTGTTGAGGGACAGGAGGAAGAGAAAGGCAGAAATCGAAATAAAAACTGTTAAACAACAAAGGCAAATACGAACATAAAAGGTTGGATTTGGTTTGGGGGACAACAAAAGCTTAGCTCATCTGTGTGTGAGAGAGACAAGAGTCTAGACTGGGTCTGGGGCACTGACAGAGTGTGAGAGTCCACTCCAGTGCCCACACTAGTGCCTGACTTTGAGGGACAGGACAGGAAGGAGAGAGACTAGAGGCAGAAACTGAAAAGGAAAAAGATATTAAAATAAAAAGAAAAAAAAAATCACATTATATTAAAGTGTTGCAGTTGTTTGAGACACTAAATTCTGCCCACATCAACTGCTTTCTGTGTCTGTGTGTCTTCTGAGGGACAGAAGGGGCGACTCAAGAGAAAGAGGCAGAAATTGAAATACAACTATTAATTAAACTAAGGCAAAAACAAACATAAAAAGTTAGATCTGGGATAGCTAAGTTTATCTGAGATTCTAGAGTGTGACTGTGTCTATTGAGAGTGAGTCCTGTAGTTAAGTCCACACGTACAAGTGGCTGACTGTGTGAGGGACAAGAGGGAAAGAGAGGCAGAAATTGAAAAAGAAAAAGATTAAAAAGAAAGACGCTCTAATTTAGCAGCTGCACTGCATCTGCGTGAGACACAATCTTCCACATCACCTGTTTTAGTATTTTGCTGAGGGAGAGGAGGGGAGGGGAGCGAGGGGAACAGAAGGGGGGAGGGAGAGAGAGGCAGAAACTGAACAAAAAAACTGAAAAGGGAATAAGTGTGGTGGTGGGGTGTTGTATTTGTGTATGTAGTTTATGTACACTGAACAGTACAGAGAAAAATATCAAATAAATAAAAAAGTATTCTTAAGAAAGTACAACGGTGAATGTACTGAAGTTAAAAAGTTTAGCAGTGTGTGACTACGCTATAGTGTTTCCAATTCTTGTGTTTTCTCAGGCCCCCAAGCACTAGTACACTACCCCCATCCCCCTTCCACCCAGTCAAGATCAGACACTCACACACAGATATTATAGAATATATTTTATTTGCAGAGTAAGCAAGTTAAAAAAAGTTAATACAAACACAACAAACAAAAATATGGCTATGCAAAAGAATAAAAAACAAAAGACTTTTTATTTTTTCTATGTGGTCAGCAGCAGCAGCCACTGGGCCTAGTACTACCCAAACACAAATACAGTCTTCTCAAGATAAAAGTGAAACTGAGTCTTCTGCTGTGGTAATGGATGTAACAGCAGCTGACGCTGATGTTCATCAGTCAATTGAATTGAACCGTGAAGGGGAAGCATCTGTTTCCTCTTCCTGTCCTAAGAAACAAACTTTGCTGGATTAGCAACAACAAGGAGACAATCTCTAAAGACAAAAAATATGACAAGGAAAAAAGGGCCAGAATGGTTCAAGCTCACTGGTTGAACAATTATAAATGGTTGTGATACGATGAAAAAAAGGGACTGATGTACTGCACAGTTTGCGAAAAGTATCCCACTTTCACAATATCAGGCTTTTCAAAAAACCCAAATGTGTTTGCCACAGGCTCTAACAATTTTAGAATTGAGTCACTACGTGCACATGAAAAATCAAATCCACATGTGCTGTGCCAGAACCAACACATTCTGGAAAGTGGCCAGCGTGCAGTTCACTGTGATATTACTGAGTCACCACTTTATCAAGCCTTTGCAGTGTTGGAAGAGGCCACAAAGGAGAAAATGAGCCGTCTGTTCAACACAGTGTACTCCAATGCAAAAAATCTGCGTCCTTTTTCCGACATGGATTGGCTATGTGAATTGCAAAAGAAAAATGGTATTAAGCGTGGTACTAACTACACAAATGATAAGCAAGCCAGGAATTTTTGCAGAGCTATATCTGGTGTTCTGTCCAAAACCCAGATACAGACTCTTAGAAACACAAAATATGTGACAGTTCTTGCTGATGGCAGCACGGATACGGCTATAGTTGAATGGGAAAATGTCTTTCTGCATTTTGTAGATCCTAACACAAAAGATGTATGTGCATATCTGATCCAGGCTGTGCCTTTGGAATTCGCACATGCTGAAAGTGTTTTTAATGCAATAAGAACTGCATTAGATTCACTGCATCTTCCTCTCACTGACTTATCAAATGTGAGCAATCTGGGGCCTGTTTTAATTTCTGTCAGTTTTGATGGGGCAAGTGTAATGATGGGTGAAAGGGGTGGAACCACTGCGAAGTTATGGGAGCACTGTCCTCACATCATTGCCATGCAATGTGTTGCCCATAAGCTGGAGTTGGACGATCTCGATGTAATGAAAACAAACCCCTTTATGTCAAAGCTTGAAAATACTCTAAAGGGTATATTTAAATTCTACCACTATAGTCCAAAAAAGATGAGAGAGCTGTAAGAAATTGCACATGTGATAGATACTGATCTGGCACACTTTAGCGCAATTAAACAGGTGAGATGGCTTGCCAGCAGATCATGGTCAGTTCATGCAGTTCAGGTGAATCTACCTACGGCTGCTCAGCACTTGCAGCAAAGTGCATCTTCTGCTGATGGTTCAAAAGCAAAGGTGCTGTTAAGAGAGGTACAGTCTGTTCACTTTGTCAAATCTCTCTGTATCCTCCAAGATTTTTTGCCCATACTTATACTGATACATATACTGATTTCTCCAACAGACACACTCCAGTGAAAATTAGTCTTCCTGTTTGTAAGAGGTGCAAATTGACTGCAATGCTTTGATGTGTAAACTGCTAGTCTAGGTTTCGAATCCACATCCAACCTTTATACCTGTCATACTGCTCATCTGTTTTCACTTTGACCAGAGGAAGAGAGCTTTATCTCTTGAACGCTAGTCTTAAAAATAATTTTGTTAGTCCAATAAAAGGTATCACCTGCAACATATTTGTTGTATTTTTTTTCTCTGCATTGCTGACTGGACTAACGTAGCTACCACAATTCTTTTTTTTTTTTTTGCACATACTTAGAAATCTTTCACTGCAGTTTCAAAGAGATGACTTAATAATTCTTGAAGTACCAAATCTCATTGAGACCTGCCTTCTCCAGCTAATGGAAATGGAACTGAAATCAAAGCCAGGGAAATACATGACAGCTTTCCTAGCTCATTACAAACCTCAAAACAGATGCATGGACTATGTCATTTCACAGAAGGGAGTTGAGAAGACCGTGCCCTTCACGTTCAAAGGCAACTGTCCTGAAATAAATTTTGGGACTGATATACAAATGCAGACTTTGTCTGACGCAGCAATAGATTACATCAATGTAAGATTTCAAAATTTATCAGAGGTGCCTCTGAAATGGTTTAAATGTCTGGATTTTAAACAGTTTGATCTACCAAGAGAACAACTTGCGGAGTTTGGGACCAATGAAGTGGCTAATTTGGCAGCATACTTTAATTTTTTTCACTGAAGAGCAGCAGGAAAATATTAGATCAGAATATGCTGCATTTTAAGCTCTGCTGAAATCTGCAGTTCACAAACCCTATCTGCAGGTGTATACAAGATTGCTGAAAGAAAAACGCCCCAGATTGTTCACATTCTAGAGTTAGTGGAAATACTACTGGCAATGAGTATGTCAACTGCAAAGTGCGAACAAGTGTTCTCCATTCAAAATGTGATAAAGATAAAAATAAGAACACGTCTGGCAGATGACACACTACAGTCACTTTTTTAGATAGCAGTACAGGGTCCCGATCTATGTGACTTCGATCCAGATCCAGCAGTAAACCACTGGCTGCTGTCTGGTCCAGGCACTCGACATGTTTATGGGCATGCTACTACTGAATCTGATGCTTCTGTGTCTCATGCTAGTACTGCTGCTGCTCCAGCATCACTTGATGTTGTTGACAGTTCTGAAATACAGGTTACTCACCTGTAACAGGAGTTCTAGGAATGGTATATGTTGTTCATCCACACTCATTGGCAGTATCCTTGCCGCTTTAAATCTTGCCGGAAGGTCTTCAAGCTTGCTCCTCCCACCCACCCGGGTGGTATAACTCGCTCGGGCCCCCATGACGCCAGATCTGCCCGCTGGAAGCTCAGGTTGTGCTCAAGGCCGGGAGGGGAAATGTAGGATGAACAACATATACCATTCCTAGAACTCCTGTTACAGGTGAGTAACCTGTATTTAGGACATGGATATGTTGTTCATCCACACTCATTGGCAGACTCCTAGCAGTTCTCCGGGAGGAGGGAGGCAAGACGCACACCCCCATATACTTACTTGGGAAAGAGAGACTGGAGAACCGAGGCCCCAAAACCAGCATCCCGCGTGACTCAAGGTCGATGTGGTAGTGGGTAATGAAGGTGTTTGCTGACTTCCAGGTAGCAGCCCTGCAGATTTCCTGATAGGGACGCCCCTGAAGCAGCCACCTGCAGCAGTATGGCGGTAGAATGAGCTCTTATCCCTCTGGGAGGCTCCATGCCCGCTAACTTATAGCAGAGATCTATGCAGGAGGTTACCCACCTGCTATCGTCCGCTTGGCTGCAGGTCTGCCAGATGGCTTCAGCGTAGGTGACAAACAGCTGGCGAACCTCTCCCCGACTTCAGCCGGCGCCTTATAATAAGCGAGCCTCTTCTAGGGTCCAGAGTATGGAGCCTATATTCGCCTCCGAGGTGTGATTGGGGTAGAACACCGCAGAGTCAACACCTGGTTAAGGTGAAACTCTGAGCACCACCTTCGGAAGGAATTTCGGTGGGGCGAGGACAACCTTTGTCCCTGTGGAAGACCAGGTAAGGAGACTCGATGGAAAGCGCCTGGAGCTCTCCCCATCCTTCTGGCTGACGGATAGCCACCAAGAAGGCGGCCTTCCACGACAGGTGAGAGAGAGCACACCTGTGCATAGGTTCAATGGCTTGCCCATGAGCTTTGCCAGTACTCAGCAGTAGATCCCACGGAGGTGGGGGGTTCCCCGACTGGAGGGGAAATGTGTGATCAAGGCCTTGAAAAAGCCGCCAGACCATCTTCTCCCTGCGCCATCGACTGCTTCCTGCCCGCGCCCGCAAGCAGAGATGGCTGCCAGGTGCACCCTTAGGGTCGCCGACCCAAGCCCTTTGACTAGAAAGGGACCATAAATAGTCCAAGATGCTTGCTAAGGAACAGGAGGAAGGGTCCAAGCTCTTGTTTCGACACCAAATGGAAAACCTTTTCCATTTGAAGGCATAGCATTTTCTGGTCGACTTACGTGGACGCCCAACTACATTGAGGACCCGCCGAAAGACCCAAAGCCTGGAACTCTAGCCGCCAGGAAACTCACAGGCCACAGTGCAGGGATTGAAGGTCCGATGGAACACCTTCCCCTGATTGACTGAGAGCAGGTCCGGGCGAGCTGGAAGCTGCCGAGTCCTGGAGCTGAGACTGAGGAGATCTGGTACCAGAACTGGCGAGGCCAGTCTAGCCATCTGAACACCTGCCTTTGGTCCCCTCCTCGCTTTGAGAAGCACCTGTGGATCAAGGGAAATGGGGAAAGGCGCAAAGAGGCCCGGGTCCACTGCTCTCGAGAAGGCATCCCCCTGCAGCGAGCCCCTGCTGAGGGGGCGGGCATGGAACAGACTCAGCTTGCTCTCCATGGAGGCAAAACAGGTCCACCTGAGGTGTGCCCCAAAGGGAGAACAGATGCTGTACTACCTCCGCAGGAGAGACCACTGTGGGATGCAACCCCTATCCGCCCAGGGCATCGGCCAGGGTGTTGGAGGCCCCGCCACGTGAATGGCTAGGAGATCCGCCCAGGCCGCGACGAGTGACCAAACGCGGAGAGCTTCTTGCATAGAAGCATGGAGCGCTGGCCCGCCTGGCGTTTAGATAGTACATGGTCGGTATTGTCCGCCTGACCGGACCACTTGACCCCGGAGGAACGGAGCAAAGGCGTGAGAGCTGAGCGGACCGCCGAGCTCCAGCAGGTTGATGTGGCATCGGACTCCGCTGGGACCAGAGGCCATGAGCCCGTGTTCCCCCAGATGGGCACCCCAACCCATCAGAGAGGCATCGGTCGACAGAGAGACCGGCCGGCTCGGCGGACTTAACGGGATGCCTCCTGCAAATGATCTGGAACGGTCCACCACTGGAGAGCTGCTCCATCCCCTGTGTCACCGGCTACAAGCTGGTCCAAGGGATCGCAGCTGTGACCACTGGCTGGCCAGTCCCCACTGAAGGGGACGTGATGTTCCAGCGGCCCAACGGACCACGCTGGTACAGGCCGCCATGAGACCCAGGAGGGCGAGGAAGTCCCGGCCAGGGCGCAATTGCTCAACCAGAAATGATCGGGCAAAGGAGGAAAGAACCTCGCCCTGTCCGCCGGAGCCGCGCCTGGCTCAAGAGAGTCGAGCTGCCTCGGCTGAATAAAATCACCTGCTTCGCTCGAGGTCTGACTTGGCCTCGCTGATAAGGAGGCCCAGTTGAGAGCAGACCTGGGGCCAGATCTCTGACCACTCCGCCTCCTTCCTGGAGGGAGCTGCTATCAGCCAGTCGCCCAGGTAAGGTACACCTGACCCTCGCGCGCAGGGAATGCTGTCACCACGCCATGCATTTGGTGAAGACCTGAGATGGAGACAAGTCAAGGGCATGGCTTGAATCAAGAGAGATCCTTCCGCCGGAAGCTAAGGCGAATCTTCTGGTGAGATGGACGGATAGGGACGTGAAAAACGCTGCCCTGCAAGTCCAGAGAGCAGAACCACACGCTGCTCCAAGGATGGTATTATCTGAGCCAGAGTGACCATCCTGAAGGTTCGAGACCCTAGGAACTTGTTTAGGTCGGTATGTGAATGGGTGCCAGCCCCCGTCTGCTTCGAACCAGGAAGTACCTGGACACAAACCCTGGGTCTGGAAGGAGGGTCCACCACCTCTTTACCACCTCCTTCTGGAGGAGGAGAGCGTCGTCGGCTCGACGAGCCGCCAGTGAGGCTGGGGATCCCGGCCCGAGGGCGACGGCCTGAAGGGTGGTGCCTGCTCAATTCCAGAGGCAGGCCTCTTCCCACCACCTCTCCAAGACCCACCTGTCCGTGGTAACAGCGGACCAGGCGGAACGGAAGTGCCGGAGCCGCCTCTACGGGGGGACCGCAGGGTAAGGTGACGGGATGGGGGCGACACCCTTCAGCCTGTCACTGGGCAGGCTTTGGAGGAGGGACCCCGCCGAGGGACCTCCTGGGCCCTTCCTCCCTGCCTCCTGTTAGAGGAAGCCAGCGGTTTGGGTTTGGGATGCCAAGGTCGAGCCTGCTGGCCCTGACGCTGGCGGGCCGGTCGCCGGGGCAAGAAGGACGAAGGGCTTAGGGTGGTTTGCGGCCTTTGTCCTTCTGAGCTGAAGAGACCGAGTCCAAGGTAGCATTGACTTCTCGATCCTCTGCAGGTGACCTTCCACCCCAGGGTCAAGAGGTCAGTCCCAAAAGGGAACATCCGCCAACTTGTGCTGGGTATCCGGGAAAGGTGGATATCCCTCAGCCAAGTCCGCCGGACGATAGCCACCGCGCCGCCACCCGATCTGGCACATGAGTCCCCTACATCCAAAGCAGTCTGGAGCTGCTGTCTGGCCACTGCTCCTGCCCTGGTCCCGCACCTGCTTAACCGTAGTCTGCAGATCGGCGGGAAGATGAGGGATGACTCATCCAGGGAGCCCAACAGGGTAGAGAAAATGTGCCATGAGGATCGGCCGAACTGGCCTGATCGGCTACCGAGAGGACGCGAGCGTGACTTTTCTACCGACATAGTCCACTTCTTGGACTCCCTTGTCAGGGAGGTTTGTCCACATCCCTGGGCTCCGGCGCTACCGAAAACGCTGTCGGTAACCAACCCTCAGCAGAGGGTGTTCCAAAACCGACAAGGAACCGGGACTGATACTTTCTGGCCATCCTGGCAAGGCACAGGGCAGAAGCAGGCGCTGCCAAAGTTCCAGTGCCGGACCCACTATGGCCTCGGCCACTGAAAGGCCTCCTCTGAGAATCCCTCGTCCAGAATCTCCGTGAGGGATACCACGCTTTGGAACGGGTTCGAGCCCATCCCGGTAGACTCCGAGATGAGCCAAGCAGTCCCAGAAGGACGACGGGCTATCGCCCATTGACTGACCTCCTGAAGACCCAAGTCCAGTCGCTTGAGAAGAAGGAGGAATCATCTTCGGACTCGGAAGAGTCCTCGAAGAGCTGCCTCTGGCCTGAGCCACCCTTCACCTGCCGAGGTCGGTCGAGTGAGGGTAACGACAGCCGGCGGGAACCTCAGCCGAACGAGAATCTCTGGTCGGAGCCCCAATTGGTGGCCGTGGAGGCGGAGGTTCCACCGAATCGGGGAGCAAGCTGGTTTTGGCCGAACAACCGCCTGGTATAGCGCCTCGGACAAGTCGAGGGGTGTGTCGGCCGCCCGTGACAGTTGATTTCTAATGGCCGGGAAGGCGCCTGAGTCGGCTTATTCCCGGCCAGGAGGAGCTGTTAGAACATAAGGTCTCGCATCGCCGACGCACTTCTGCCGAAGCCTCCTCATCCGGGAGGAGAGGACGAGGACTAGCGGCGACGCTGGCCATCATGCGGGTGCCGAGATCGAGACCGCTTTATGACGGTGGGATCGGCTGGACCGCCGAAGAGGTCCGAGACCGAGACCGGAGTCCCGAATTTCCGGGTCGGTGCGGGAGGTGTCGGCCGAACCGCACTCCCTTCGCCTCGAAGGTCCATCCGAGGGCTCCGGAACCGAGGCACAGGCGAGCCCACGGATCCTCAACTCCTCCCGGGAACCGGAGAGGGGAATCTCGCTGCCAAAGGCTACAGCTCTTCGTAATGGTCGAAAATCTCGACTTCATCAGTGGGAGTCTCGGTCAACTGACCTGACGGGACAGCGTGGAGGCCAGTGGCCGTTGCCGAGCGGTCGACCGCGCCGACGGTCGACGCCCGGGAGGGGGACCTTCCCGCCCCAAGAGCGCCGACGGAGGGATTCTACCCTTGTCCTCTTTTGGACCGAGAATAAGGTCCAGCAGACGCAGCCCTTCTCCTTTAGTGGAGAGGGACAGACAAAGCTCCTAAAGGAGCGCGTAGGAAGAACCCAGAGAGCGGGATAAATGCCGCCGGGAAGATACGCCCCGCCGCCCCTCTCGTGGGGCGACCATCCGCCGAGCTGATCCGCCCGCAATAGCCGGACACTGGCCTCCTTTGACTTCACCGGAGGGAACGCTTCTCGGACGCCCAGTTGCAATCGGGCAGCACGGTCTTCGAGGACGAGGCCGAGAAAGATGGAGTACAGGTCGAAGTCTGCGGTCGTGCTCAAGGCCTAAGCAGACATGACGTGAGTGTGGATCCGTCCGAGACATCTTCTGCCCGCATGGGCATCTCCACAAACTGAGTCGATTTGTCCATCGTAGCCAGCAGGGATCGAAGACTGAAGTCTTTTGCAAAATTTTATTTTTAAATCCGCAAACGGAGAAATAGGAACTAGTCGCAGAACGCAGAGCGCATGAGGAACCCTGAGCTATGCGGTAAGGAAGATTTGGCGTCATGGGGCGGAGCCGAGAGTTATACCACCCGGGTGGGTGGGAGGAGCAAGCTTGAAGACCTTCCGGCAAGATTTAAAGCGGCAAGGATACTGCCAATGAGTGTGGATGAACAACATATCCATGTCCCTAGAATCTGAGTTCTCCTAATTATGCTGTGCTAATTATTCTCTGCTTCATTCTGGCATTTGTGGAACTGGACAGGACATTCAGAGTATGGCACAACACCACTTGACTTGGACTTCTTCAAATCACCAAACTTAAACTGTAGTAACAGAAAAATTTTTAAAAAATCTTCATTTATACTGTTTTCTATCACATACTATTATTAATAATACAAACAACAATTTCTTTGTTGCTACATACTTTTTTCGTTTGCTTAAAATACGGCCTTCTGACTACTGGACTACTACTCACGACAGTGGGACTACCATTTTTGGATAGGCCAGTTGTCCTGGACTACCACGAATTTAAAATTTGTCGCCCCTGGTTGGGGGCAAACTCTCCACACAGAAATCTAGATTTCGGGATGGGGTGGGGGTAGAATCCAATAAAAAACTCTGCAAGAGGAGGAAAACTGGGCTGCCTCTCAGGCAGAAACAACCCAGCAACTGTCTCTCAGGCAGAGAGGAACTGCAGCGAGGTAAGAAATGGCACTTCATCACCACAGAAGAAATGGAAGGGGAAGGAGGGTAGAAGCTGCCTCTCACTGCCATGTGCAGGATGAAATGGTACTGCATCACAGCAAAAGAAATGAAGGGGGAAGGAGGAGAGTAAGTGCCACCTGCATTGCAAATGGGGGCGGGGGGATAACAGAAGATCTTCAACGGAATCTTTATCATCAGGTCACACCTACGGAACTTAGCCGTCAGGCACTAGGATCCCATGGAAGCTTTTCTGCAGCAGTCTACTAGGGGCCGCCCATGCCGATGTCAGGCTCCGACATCACTCACCCTATAAAAAGCGTGGGCGGCCCAGCTCCCTCCTCAGTTTTTTCCCCCCGAGCTGCAGGCCATGAGAGACAAGAGTTCCACTAGGGAACTGAGGAGAGAGAGAGAAAAGGTGCCCAGCAAGCAGAAGGGCTGGAGCAACAGGACAGCCAAGCTGGAGAGTGAAAGAGAGAGAGAAGAGGGCGATGGAGGGAGGGACGGCATGACCTGATGACAGAGATTCCCTCAAAGATCTACTGTTATGGTAAGTTCTTATGTAACTGTTCTATCTTCTTCAGGAATATCTCTGTCATCAGGTCACACCTATGGAATGAGTCCAAAGCAATGCTGAGAGCAAGGACTGTCTGGATGGCAGGAGACCAGAGGCCTAAGAAAGAAGGCCCTAAAACACAGCAAGGCCAAATCCTGCCCCTTCTTTGGGATGCAATTGGTGAAAGTGTGGACAGTGAAACAGACAACCGAAGCGGCCATACCCCTGGTGGAATGGCTATTAACAACCCTAGGAAGTTCCTTACCATACTTCCTGGAACAAAAAATAATACAGTTGGCCAACCATTTGGACAAGCACTGTTTTGAAACTGGAGTGCCCTCTCTACTAGGGGCAAAAGAAACATAACTGTTTGGACTTCCTGCAGTCCTTGGTACGGTGTGTATAGTAATGCAAAATTCTATGCACATCTAAAGTATGGCAAGCTCTGGATACTAAGTGGGCAGTTGGATGCACTGGTTTAGGGTAAACTCAGACACCATCTTAGGAAGAAACTTAGGATTAGTACGCAAAGAGACCCTGTCTGTGGAAAATCAAATAAGGCTGGTTACACGAGAGCCTGTAGATCTGAAATTCTTTGAGCAGAAGTAATGGCAACTAAAAATAACGCTTTCCACAACAGACAGCATAGCTCGCAAGATGCGGCTAGCTCACAAGGAGGCAGGGTCAGGTTCTCCAAAACAAAATTCAGATCTCAAGCCGGAACCGGGTTACAGATGGGAGGCTTCAGGTGGAGAATGCCTCTCAGAAAAGTATGGGTGACATCCAGCTGTGCCACTGTATGGCCATTGATGGGTACATGGAAAACTGACATGGCAGACAGGTGCACTTTGAGAGAGAAGTATTTGAGACTGGAATCAGACATGGTCAGGAGATGCTCCAAAACCTGGTTCACTGGACAGGTGAAATGGTCCAGCTGGTGAGAAGCGACCCAGATAGCAAAAAGCTTTCACTTCATACAGCAAGTGTCCCTGGTGGATGGTTTTCTGGCAGCCACCTTCTGAGACACCCCAGACCGAGCAATGGCTATGTGCTCAGGAGTCATGCATGGAGATGGAGGGACCTGAGGTCTGGATGGACCAGGGTCCCCTGTGCCTGTGTCAACAGGTCCTGGCAGAGCGGCAGGGGAACTGGAGGTTCCACAGCCAAATGTTGCAGTAATAGAAACCATATCTGCCAAGACCAAAACGGTGCCACCAGAATCAAGGTGGCACCCTCCAAGAGGGAAGGGAGGGAATGCATAAAGAAACTTCCCTTTCCAGGAGAGGGACAATGTATCTAGCCAGAAAACTCCAGACCCTGGATCTAGCAAGCAGAAACGTGGCAGTTTTGTGTTGAGTGGGGATGCAAAAAGGTCCAACTCTGGACAACCCCACCTGTTGAGCAGGTCTTCTGTGAGTGAGGTCAGCAGCTCCCACTTGTTCACTTTGGACTGTGCCCGGCTGAGGCTGTCCGTCAAGGCATTTTGGATGCCTGGCACATGGATGGCTGACAGTTCTAGACCGTGATCTAGAGCCCAGTACCAGACCCTCATTGCCTCCCAGCACAGAGGGTAGGAATGGGTCCCCCCCATTGCTTGTTAATGTAATAGACAACACTTCGATTGTCCCACTGCAGCAACAGTGGACCTGGAGAGAGAGATGGTTCTGAAAGGACTGTAAGGCATACAGAACTGCCCGCATTTCTAAAATGTTTATGTGGAGGTGAGTCTCCCAGTGGGACCAAAGACCCTGTGTCTGATAAGGGCCTAGATGGGCCCCTCAACCCTGACCCAAAGCATCTGTGGCTGAGGATTTGTTGAGGAGTGGGGATAAAAAAAAGGGACCCCCTTTAGGAGATTGGCCAGGTCCATCCACCAGTGAAGCACTTTGTGTACTGGCAAGGAGACAAGGATCACCTAATCTAATTTTTCTGAGTGCTGATCCCACTGAACCCCAAGGGTTTACTGTGGAATCCTCATGTGCAACCTGTTCCACAGGGAACATCAGAATGGCCGCGGCCATGACGCCTAGTAGCCTGAGGAATGTTCTGGTTGGGACATGCCAGCTCTGAGCCACCTCCTAGGCCTGAGCAATAAGGCGGTCTGCCCTGTCATGAGGAAGGAACGCCTTGCCCAGAGTAGAGTCCACCACTGCCCCTATGCATTGTGGTCTCTGAGAAGGCGTCGACTGACATGATGCCCAAGGAATGGAACAACTGCAAGGTGCACTCTACAGTAAACAACACAAGCTCCCTGGACTGGGCTTTCAGTAACCAGTCATCCAGGTACAGGAACACATAGAGGCCTTTGCACTGAAGGGTTGCTACGACAGCTGCTAAGCACTTGGTAAAAACCCATGGTGCTGAGGATGAGCCAAATGGCAATACCCTGAACTGGTAATGCTTCCCGTGGAACAGGAACGGCAGGTATCGCCTGTGAGGGGTGCAAACCATGATATGCAGATAGGCATCTGGCATATGGAGGAAGCATAGACAGTCGCCCTGCTTGAGCAGCGGGCAAAGACTGTGTAAAGTGAACATCCAGACCTTTGGGTACTGGATAAAAAGGTTCAACTCCTTGAGGTCTAGAATGGACCTCAAGTCCCCTGTTATCTTGGGAACCAGGAAGAACCTGGAGTAGAACCCCTTGTTCCTTTGCCGCCTGAGCACTGGTTCTATGGCCTGTTTGCACAGCAAGGTGATGATCTTCTACCTCTGTGTGGTCTGGACAGGGTAAAACAGGGGGACTGGGGGAAACATCAGGAGGCTGCTCTACAAGTTTGAGAGCATGGCCATGTTAGACTGTCTGCAGGATCCAAGCATCTGTTGTTCTGGTTCTCCACTGGGGCAAATGGAGGGAGAACCAGCCTCCAACCACAACTTCCTGGCTTGGGGAAGGAGGAGGTGGGTCCAGCAAGGAGTCACACAGAGGCTGAACTGGTGGCTGGGGCTGCACTCCCACCTCTGGATTGCTTGATCGAGGGGCTGGAGAAGGAAAAGGGAGCAGGCAAGGCTGAGCTGGCTCTCGTTTTACCCTGAAACTTGCCTCCAGGACGTGACTAGTGGGAGCCCTTCAGAAAGGAGGACCGTGGTCTGCTCCTGGGCTGGGTATGATATAAGGAGCGGACAGACCGACTCATCCTACCAGAAGCCTGCAGCTCATTAATAATGCCCTGCACATTTGGACCAAAAAGTTTGCGACCCACAAAGGGGGAATTTAACATCTTTTGTTGGACGTCATTGGCAAAGCCAGAGACAGGCAGCCAGGAGTGTCTGACGCAAATGCCAGAGGCAGCTGCCCTGCCTGTAGTGTCAGCCATTTTATAGGTGGCTCTGAGGAGGTGCTTGCTAACATCTTCTTAGGCCTGGAGTACCTTAAGAATCTCCTGCTTGTAAGAACCCTCAGAAAAGGTCTGAGCAGCTGATTTGCCCTTCCTCCAAAGGGTATATTGGTACTTAATAAATTGAGCCAAATAATTGGCAATCCGAAGGCCAAGGGTAGCTGAGGCAAAAGTCCTTTTGCCCCAAACATCCAATCTTGTGGACTCCCGGTTGGGGGGCAAGGAGCCAAGTTGCTTAGGAGCCTTAGTCCTGTCGTAGGCCACTTTAATGACCACAGAGTCAGTCAGCCTTACTAGGCATGGCTGGCACCATACTGGGTCTGTGCCAGGCTGCAGTGGCTGCATCATTTAAGGTTGGCAGCAGAGGAGGAATAACCTTAGATGGAGAGTCAAGGATCTCCAGGAAGTCCACCAGATTCCTCCTGGTTTCATCTTCCTCCTCAGTTTGGAAACCCATTGTTTCATGATATTGAAAAAGGAGGGGTCCATGGGGGGAGGGGGACACGAACTGGGAGTGTGCTTGACAGACTCCTCATTCCCTGAGGAGACAGTGGACCTATCAGAGGTTTCCACATCAACTTCATCCTCATTCTCCTCTTCCTCAGGGGGGATAAGATCAGGATGATACTCCTCTTCGATGTCGGTCTGCTCTGGAGAAGGGACCTCTGAACACCGCACCAACGACTCTATAGATGGCGCGGGGGCCTAACAGGCATTGACGCCGAAACAGCAGACAACGGCCTGGACAGTGACACTAGCTATTGGACAAGAGAAGTAGTAAGGGAGGTTAGGGGGTGCAAGACACTGGTACAACACGAACTACTATCTGAAGAGGTGGTGAGTAGGCCCAGTACCGATGGACCTTGAGGCTTAAGAGGTCTCAACGGTGGGGCAGGGGCTGACAACCCAGAGGCCGACAGCCCTTCCACAGCCCTATGATGGGTGGGAGAGGAATCCACTGTGAGGGGCCAGGAAAAAGCAGAGGCCTGCATGGGGCAAAGTGCCGAAGCCAAAGCTGTTGATGGGGCGATCCCAGGCGAAGAAAAGGAAGAATCCAGTGGGGAATGGGTTCGCCGATGGGAGGAGCAGTCCTTCGGTCATTCCTTATCCCATCGAGAGTGCTTCCTCGAGGATTTGTCCCAGGCCTTGGTGGCCTGCGGGCCCATGGAGGATGCTGGCGACTGGGCAGGAGGGAGCCGCAGAAGACTCCTGCTCTCTGCTAGCTACCTGTTGCTCCACGAGTGACTTCTGCATTTTTTTTTTTTATTGGTGCCAGGTGGTGGTGTTGAATTTCTGGCAGAACTCACAGGCAAGGATGTTATGGCTAGGCCCAAAACAGCAGACACAGAGCTGGTGTTTGTCGGTGGAGCTCTTTTCACAGCGGCAGTGACAGAAAAGAGCCAACAAAGAAGTAGTTCTCGACATACAAAGGAGAAAGGAATCACTTTCAAATAAAAGTGATTCAACAGTAAAAGAAAATAAAAGGTAACATTGATGGTTGAACTGAACGATGGAGCTTCCGCGGAGTCCATGCGCGAATGGTCAACAGTGGGAAAGAACTGAGGAGGGAGCAGGGCCACCCACACTTTTATAGGGCAAGTGATGTCAGAGCCGGACGTCGGCATGGGCGGCCCCTAGTAGACTGCTGCAGAAAAGCTTTCGTGGGATCCTATGCCTATGGCTAAGTTCCATAGGTGTGACCTGATGACGGAGATATCCCCAAAGATCACAAGATACCTTACCAACCAAACAAAACTTCTGCAGCTGCAGGAAAAATACACCACGGACTGTGGAAAAAAGTGCAGCTACGGAAGTTCCTGAGCAAAAAAAAAAAAGCCACTGAAAAGTATAGCATATCCCTTTCAAGGCTATTCTCAGTCAGTTTGTCCGCAGTTGCAGAAAGAATGTTATGCACATGCTGCACTATAGAGAGTGAGGCGTAATTCACCCTGAGCACAAAGCAGTGTACTAAAAATTGGGGTACAATTATAATGGGGGTTCAGGCACCAGCAACTGCAAACCTGTGGGCTGTATAGTAGTGTCAGTTGTTACAACACAAACAGCACACATTTCCATTGAAAGGCAACGAACCACAAATACAGGACACAGTGAAGCCCATAAAGGAGCAAAACAGGCAGTAGAGGCAGAGGTGGAAGTGTGTGCTATAGATGCAGGGAGAAGAAACACCTCAGAGAAAGACACAACCAACAGGTACATACTGGCAGTCTGTACATGGTCTTGCTGGTACAAGTGGTGCTACCAAGGTTCCAGTTGTGGGACTGGCTGCTTGCCTCACTGTGAGTGCTGGTTCTGCTGCAAGGCTGTGAAAGTCTCCTGCTCCATTTAACAAGGAGCACATGCTATTGTTCTGTCTGCTGGGCCTTTAATATTATTTTTGCAGCTGCTGAAAAAATGTTGCGGATTTTCAGAACTTGAGGAATTTGCAACTCCTACTATTTTTATGATCTCGCGAACTGTGGACATTTTTTTGTGAATGTGCCACAAATAAATTTCTGCAGTGCTGCAAGCCATTTTTCTGCAGCTATGGAATTCTTGTCTCTCTGAGAATCCAGCCCAATGTCCCTAGTGTGGTAGAATTGGAAGAACCAAATTGACAGGCACACTAGACACATTAGAAACTCCAGTTGGAGGTGCTTAGCCTGGTCAGTGGCTGCTAGCTTGAAATTCAGTGCTGAGAGTATATTTCTGAGCAAAGCCTGGAAGCCTCTGTTGTCTCCCTCCCAAGCCAACTTCCTACTCGTCTGACTAAACCCAGCTCTATCCCTAAGTGCTCCAACTTCTTTAGCAGCCTCCTGTGTGGTACCAAATCAAAGACCTTGCTGAAGTCAAAGCAGAACAAATCTATCACTTGTCTTCGATCGCCTTGCTAACACAGTCAAAAAACAGTATCAGTTTGGTCTGGCATGACTTCCCTGACACAATCCCATGTTGCTTATTGTCCTGTAGTTTATTGTCCTCTAAGTAGGCAAACAAGCTTTCCTGGACTATGTTCTCTATCAACTTACCTACGGCAGAGGTAAGGCCGACAGGCCTGTAGCTGTCTGCATCTTCCCTGTCCCCCCATTGTGGAGTGGTACTACATTGTTGGACCACCAATCCGCTGGCACCACTCTGGATCTCAGTGGGCTGTTACACAGTCAGGTTAGGGGTACTGCCAAAACTGTGGCCAACTCCCTAAGTTCTCGTGGATGTAGGCCATCTGAGCCTAATGCCTTGTCTATCCTGAGAGCTCCTAGGCCCTTTCTTACCCTGTCAACCAAGATCTGTACCCTGCCCATTTTCTGACCCTCCTGTTTGGAAGCTTTGACACCATTCTCCTGTAGAGGTCTGTCATACTCTACCATGAATACTGAGCAGATAATTGTTCAGTATATTTTCTTTCTGCTTATCTTCTATTAACCTCTCCCCTCAGTTAGCCTGACTACCCCCCATTCTCCTTTTTTCCCCTTATGTATCTAAAAAAATCTTTTTACCCATCTTTTAATCCCTCAGCAATCTGTAGGTCACTGTCTGCCTTTGTACCCCTGACTGCAACCCTTGCCTCTTTAAGTTTAGTTTAGCTTCCTACCCATGTTCTTGTACTCAGTGTAAGCTCTTCATTGTGCCCTTACTGCCTCTCCCTCACCCCCCACCTCGATAACCAGATAGACCTTTTGTGCTTGTTTCTTTTGGCAGCCTTCCTTGCACAAGGTTTGGTCACCTCCAAAAGTGCCCCCTTAATCCTACCCTACCGTTCTTCCACTCCTTCAATCTGGTCTACACCTGCCAACCTCTGCCTAAACAGTTACTGCACCTGTTCAAAATTCACACGTCAGAGGTTCAGAACCACTGTCTCTGAAGGGGAACCATTGTTCTCCACTGCCAGTTTGAAACAGACTGTGTTGTGGTCACTGGACCCCAAAGGTTTTCTGATGGCCCCCACCATATCTGAATTAGTGAGTACCAAGTCAACTATGATGTAGACTCCTGGTGCTTTTTGCTGCTGAGAAATCCTGGTCTGTATCTGGCAGGTTCAGATCTCCTACTAAGACTAGATCCCCTTTTACGGCCCTCTTCCTGATTTCTTTTCCTAACTCAATGTTTCCTTCTTTCTGTCCCAGTGGTCTGTAGAACACCATAACCTAATCCTTTTACCAACAGCTGTTGTCAGCTCCACCCAGATAAGAGTCCACTCCCCCCTCCTTTTTGAAGGTATTTATTTATTCTATTGTTCACTCCGCTCGATCTTATGTATTCTAGTCTGTTCTATTAGTCTGTTCTTCTGTTCTTTGATTACTGCGTGGGGGCTCATGGTAATAGCCCATTTTGCTGAGATTCCGGGCAAGAGGCTTCACAACATAAGTCTACACTGCACAATACATATAATTAAACAGTATAATCCTTTTATTTGTAGGCTACACACGAATACAGCATTCTGCTTTTTAGTGAAATACATGTACCTCTGCCTGTTTCAAACATAAAGCTATGCTTAATATAGTAAATCTTTATTAACTAATACAGGTACTCATAGACATGTTCTGGCTCATTAACAATAACCACACAACAATTCAGTCTTTAGGCATCTTATCATTTAGTTTCAAGTTTATTAAATGGGAAAAAATCTATGGGCATAAATGCATACATACTGTAGGTAATTTGTCAAAAATATATGCTCAACACAAAACACAGGAACAAAGACAGTGATATGCCCTTTTATTGTATAAGTGTGTAACCAAAGACAAACAAAAAATTGGAATGCTTGGGCAGTCATATATGATAGTATACATATTTCACCACAACCAATAATGCTGTATGGTATCAGTAACAGACACTTATTTTACTATCTACACTATACAGTTACTGCTGGGCAAAGGTTTAGGGCACTGGGTCCAAAGAATGCTGACAAGAAAAGTGCTGGCTAGGAGTGCGCAGGAATAATGGCACCGATTTTTCTTTTGCCACCCCCCTACTTTAGGATCCTCACTCTGAGGGGAAGTGGATCCCGGGGAAAGTTAAAAATCGTTGGGCCGTGGAATACAGTTTCCATGGCCCCATGTAAAATATTCTAAGTCCAGAGTGCATAAAAAAGGTTGGGAGACCAGAATTAGAACCCTGGTCTCCACTACTGCTGGCAGAGCCGCTCTATGCACCAGCCCTCCGTGCCATGGGAGCAGCTCGGCCAGCCTCCTAGATCCTGGTGCCCTTGTCTCTGTTCAGCACCATGGACAGCGACCAGGGGAGTGTTTGCAGCAAGCGCTGTAAATCCCCCACTCGCTGTCCATGTGAGCGCTTACCAGACTAGCGCTGTGAATTGTGGTGCTATTCTGGTAGCGCTCACTTGACTGGGTACCAAGGTTTAGTTAAGCCAATGAAATAGTGTGAACACTGCCAATATCACACAATTTTTACAAAACTGCGTCTCTTTGTCAATATCACAATTTTTTTTCAAATGATGTCTTTTTTTGAAACTAGGTATCTAAAAAAATGCACAGTTTGACAATTGCCCATTTTTTCTCTGGCATGCGCACTTTGCACAAATAGCAAGTAGCTTTTTGGCAGGAGGGTGCATCCAAGGCTATTTTCTGAAGAGTCCTGATTGTTGCTAACTGAACAGGAATTTAATGTGATTACAGACAAGTCGAGAAAAGCTCTTTGATAAAGAGTTTTTCTCTTGAAGCCTCCATGCATTTTCAAAGATGTTTTGCAATTACTACAATATATAGATGTACCTGCTGGTATATCTATATAGTGTATGTGTGAGTAAGCTGGCAGAGGAGATGAACAGAGGGTTGTGCCATCCATCGTCATGGGACTGGAAAGAGATGCCAATAGACATCAACACATGATACATAGAAACAGAATTTGATGGCAGATAAGGACTGTTAGGCCCACCCAGTCTGCCCATTTTCCCTACTTACTGCAAAAGCTGCAGAACCCACTTGATCTCCAGCTTTACCTTCTCATTGCTATCGCTAGGGCTCCCCTATGCCTGTTCCATGCATTTTTAAATTCCCCCATTGTGTTTATCCCCACCACCTCTGCTGGGAGTCTAGTCCATGCATCCACCAGCCTTTCTGTAAAGAAATACTTCCTCATGTTACCCCTTAGTGTACCCTCTTCCAGCCTCCTGTCATGCCCCCTTGTTCCTGAACATCTCCTTTTCTGGAAGATGCTACTAGCCGGTACCCTGTTTATGCCCCTTAGATATTTGCAGACTTCCATCATATCTCACCTGTCTCTCCTCTCCTCCAGGGTATACATTTTGAGGTCTCCCAGTCTCTCCTCATATGACTTTTGGTGCAGGCCCGGCACCATCTTTATTGCCCTTCTTTGAATTGCCTCCACTCTGTCTATGACCTTACAGAGATGCAGCCTCCAGAACTGGACACAGTACTCCAATGAGGCCTCACCAATAATCTGTACAGCGGCATCACCACCTCTTTTCTTCTGCTGGTAATACCTCTCCCTGTGCACCCCAGCATCCCACTGGCTCTCCCCACAGCCTTGGCACATTGTTTGGCCGCCTCTAAGTCATCAGATATGATTACCCACAAATCCCTTTCCTGTTTAGTGACTGCCAGTATCCCACCCCAATCATGTAATCCTTATCTGGGTTCTTGCACCCCAAATGCATGATTTTTCACTTTTTCGCACTGAATTTCAGCTGCCATACTCTAGATTATTCCTCCAATTTACCCAGGTCCCGCCTCATTTTTTCCTGGAGTGTCCACCATGTTGCAGATCTTGGTGTCATCAGCAAAGAGGCACACCTTCCCTTCCAGCTCCTCTGCAATGTCACTTATGAAGACATTAAGCAGGACTGGCCCCAAAAACTGATCCCTGTGGTACCCAGCTGGTCACCCTCCTTTCCTCAGTTTGAGCTCCATTTACCATCACCCTCTGTCTTCTATCACTCAACCAGTTCCTAACCCAGTTTACCACCTTGTAACCCACTCCCAGGCTGCCCAGCTTGTTCACAAGTGTTCTATGTGGAATGGTATCAAAGGCCTTACTGAAAACCAGGTAGGCCACATCCACCGCTCCCCCGATCCACTTCCTTCGTCACCCAGTCAAAGAAATCAATTAGATTTGTTTGACATGATCTTCCTGCTGTGAATCCATGCTGTCTCGGATCCTGTGCTCTGCTAGATTCAAGGTGTTCCAAAATCCTTTGTTTATGTAGTGATTCCATAATTTTACCGCTATTGAGGCAAGGTTGACTGGTCTATAGTTTCTAGCCTCCTCCCTACTCCCACTTTTGTGAAGAGGGACTACATCTACCCTATTCCAGTCCTCTGGAACCACTCCCGTATTGACTGAGTAGTTGAACAGGGCTGCCAGTGGTGCTGCTAGCACCTCCCATAGTTCCTTTAATATTCTAGGATGCATCTCATCCGGTCCCATTGCCTTGTCCACCCTTCAGTTTTGTGAGTTCTTTTAGGACTCTCTGTTCTTTAAATGGACTAGTGTCCACCTCCCTCCCATATTTGCTCATGTTGCCTTGCTGTGGTCCCTCACCTTCTCCTTCTGTGAATATGGAACAAAAATATTTGTATAGTACTGATGCTTTTTCCAGGTCCTTTTCCACACACTCCCCATCTTCCCCTTTAAGCCTTACAATGCCATCCCTATTTTTCTGCCAATTTTTACATGAGATTGAGCAGAGTGAAGTAGGTGCCACTGGATACCAGGGACATGATACAAGGGGACAGGCAGAGGGAGGCCGTGCCAGCAGGTACCAGGGAAACTATACTTAGGCATGAGGGGCACAGTTGTGTAGTGAACCTTGAACGAGAACATGCACAGCAAACAGCCTCCATCCACAGCATGGAACAACATGCCTTGCCAATGACATGTAGTTGGGTAGATAATGATAGAGTAACAGGCTGGTTCTGTAGTGTTAGAACCATGCATGTTGAGAAGGGTCATTAGAATTTTAGGTACGAATATTACAGTTCAGTGCTTCAACGTTAAGGGGTCTGTGCCTTACAAAATGTCAGGTTGCTCAGTGTGAAGATGTGCTTAGCACATGTACTCACTCCTGGAGTTTGCACTCACAAAAGGGGTTAGGGCTTTGCTATGCTAACTGCTATGGGACAGGACTCAGAGGGTAGTGGTAAATGGCATGAAATATGAGGAGAGGGAGGTGACCAGTGGGGTGCCACAGGGTCGGTGTTGGGGTCAGTCCTATTCAATATTTTCATTAGCGACACCGCAGAGCATCTGGAGTAAAAGGTGTGCCTCTTCACAGATGACACCAAGATATGTAACAGAGTGAACACACTGGAAGGGGTGGAAAAAATTAGAAATGACCTGATCCTATTAGAGGAGTGGTCGTGTGTCTGGCAGTTGAGTTTCAATGCGAAAAAGTGCAAGATCATGCACCTGGATCACAGGAATCTAAGGAAGGAGTACAGGATGGGTGGGGAAATTCTAGCCACCACAAGTCAGGAAAGAGACCTGGGAATTATCATATCTGATGAACTGAAGGCAGGAGGAGCAAACAGAATTTTGGGGTGCATAGGGAGGGGCATAACAAGCAGGAGTAAAGAGGTGGTGATGCCACTGTACAGACCACTGGTGAGGCCTCAGCTGGAGTACTGTGTCCAGTTCTGGAGACCACATCTCCGGAAGGACCTTGACAAAACAGAGGCAGTCCAGAGAAGGGCAACGAAGATGGTACATGGACTACATCAGAAGCCCTACAAGGAAAGACTTAAGGACCTTAACATCTATTCACTTGAGGAAAGAAGGGAGAGGGGAGATATGTTGGAGACTTTCAAGTACCTTAGGAGAATAAACAGGGTACAGGTGGAAAGCATATTTCGGAGAAAACTCTACACAAGAACAAGGGGGCATGATATGAGGCTGAAAGGTGGAAGGCTCAGGAGTAATTTTAGGAAGCACTTTTTCACCGAGAGGGTGGTGGAGCCGTGGAACAGCTTTACAGCAGAAGTAATGGATACGAAAACAATACATGGGTACAAGAGTGCATGGGATAGGCATAAGGGTACCCTGGAGATGTGCAGAGCAGGAGAGCCACAGATCAAATACGATCTGGGGCTACAGCAGTGAGTAGGGAAATGGGCAGACTAGGTGGGCTGTATGGTCCTTATCTGCCAACAGATTCTGTATTTCTATGCAAAGTGTTCACAGCACTTGTACTTCATTTTGTGCAAAGCAGCACAAGCTCAAATCCCTTTGTTCAACACTGTGCACCCAGTTTCAACATGTTGCCCAGCATCTATGCAAAAAATGGGCAGTTTCATTAGCTGTGGCTATTACCAAACTGCACTGGAATAGGTCGGTTAACATGAAGGTATGGGACAGTGATGATGACCTGGCTTCTTTGGGGGAATGTCATACGTGGAAAAAAATGTGAAACTGCATTTTTATCATATAACCCTATTTCAAAAATTGTGTATTTATACCTGTAAAAAAGGTGCAATTTGTCACATTGCAGTTTTTTTTTTTTACAAAATAAATGTGCTATTTGTGAAATTAAACATTTTCCATTAGCCAAGTTATGCAACTGAAAAACCCTAAAAGAATTCCAAAATTGCACAAAATTAGGAGAACGTTATGCGCAATTCAAGAAAATTGCACAAAACAGAAATTTCTACTTTTGCCTACCTCTATACAGTCATCTAAAATCTAGAGGAGTCTCATTAAGTACATAGTCAACTGCAATGGCATTTCACTAACCCAAAACGACGACTCATCTGCAAACAAAAGGCACTTTGTCAGTGAGAGTCCTTCTTCTGGTTCCAGTTCTTCAGGATTGCCTCTGCTGCAGCTAGTGTGCTATCTTTCTGTAAAAAAAGAATTAAGAGTAAAGCAAAACACTGATAAGAACCTATACAGCAATGATACAATAATAACCACAAAAACCCTGTTATGATCTGGAAGGGCAAAATGTAGAGATGATCAAGGTCTCCCTTGAGAAAAGAAGCTCTAGCCAGTCAATAGTTTTTAAAGTTATCACCATTTGATGCAGAGATGATAACCTTCTTGAGGTGTTACTGGTGCCACTTAAGGGATAGCATCGACAGGAGCAAATTAAACATGAAGTTAAAGATCAACTACAGCTACGTTATAAACATATTACAAACTTTACTCCTTTTCCCTAACCTAAGGACAACCAGGCCTTATTTATTACAAGTGAAATAAAGACATTGCCATTTGTCATGGTCAGATACAATCTTATTGCTCTCCTATTTGATGGTTTCAAAGAAAATCTCTCAGACATTTTTTGACCAGCTGGCGGAATCTTGTGTGAGGCACCATTCCATTCAAGCACACGAATCATTTTCCTCAAGGTCCTGGCAGCTCAGTACCAGGAACTTGAGGAAAATGATGTCATTGTTGCTTGAATGGAATCAGCACTCACCCAAAACTCCGCCAGCTGTTCTGAAAATGACTGAGGGATTTTCTGTGAAAGCTTCAAAAAAGACAGGCAGTAAAATAACATCTGAACATGAGAAATGACCGTTCCTGAACATTACTTGCAATATATATGGAGTGCTTGTTCTCATGGTGAGCAAATGCAATACATTAAAAGCATTTTAAAAACACTGCAATTGATCTTTAAAGATCTGATCAGGTAGAAGGTCACCTGGGGCCAGTGACCATCACATGGTATGGTTCAATTTGGCTACTACATCTAAATCATCCCATTCCAAGGCAGAAATATGGGACTTCAGAGGAGCTGACTTTGATAAGATGGCTAACAGAGTTAAGCTAGCCCTGGCAAAATGAAACACAGATGAGGGAGTACAGGCAAAGTGGGCAAGCATTAAGGATGCAATACTTGAAGCAACATCCCATTGTGTTAGACAGAAAAGGAAGTGTAAAAGAAGAAGGAAACCACTTTGGTTCTCAAATACAGTAGCAGAAAAGGTCAGAGCCAAAAGGCTGGCCTTCAGGAAATATAAGGGAACACAGCGGGATGAAGATAGGGAGGCATACCAAACTGCCCTAAGGGAAGCAGGGAAGGCAGTAAGGCAGGCAAAGTCCCAAACTGAGGAAACACTAGCACAAATAGTAAAAGAAGGTGACAAGACTTTCTATAGATACATTAGTGAAAGGAGAAAGTCCAGAGGGGGTATTGCTAAGCTTAATGGAGAAAAGGGAGCATGTGAGGAGGAGGACCCTGTAAAGGCATCTATCCTAAATAGATACTTTTGCTCAGTATTTACTGAAGAGAAGGTGGCAGGGCCCACAGCTCAGCATCATGGACACAGGGGGAGGGAGGTGAGCACTACTCCCTTCACAAAAGAAAGGGTCCTACAAGACTTGCTAAGCTCAGGGTGGATAAGGCAATGGGACCCGATGGCATACATCCCAGGGTACTCAAGGAGCTAAAGGTGGAACTAGCAGAGCCATTAGCAGAACTGTTTAGTGAGTCTCTGAGCACAGGAGAGGTCCCAGAAGACTGGAGAAGGGCTCATGTGATCCTGCTCCACAAGAGTGGTAGCAGGGAGGAGGCGGGAAACTACAGACCAGTCAGTCTTACCTCAGTAGTGGGCAAGATTATGGAGGCACTCCAAAGGGAAGGATAGTGCAAACACCTGGAATCCATAGGGGCACAGGATCCAAGACAGCATGGGTTTACAAAGGAAGGTCCTGTCAAACTAATCTCATAGATTTCTTTGACTGGGTAACCAGAGTGGTGGACCAAGGGGAGCAGTTGATGTCGCCACCTTGACTTCAGCAAAGCTTTTGACACTGTTCCACATAGAAGATTGATAAATAAGCTGGGTAGGCTCGGGATGGTCAGAAGTTGGTCAACTGGGTGCAAACTGGTTGACGGGCAGAAAACAGAGAGTGGTGGTAAATGGTATACAGTCAGAAGAGATGCAAGTCACAAGTGGGTACCTCAGGGATCAGTCCTGGGGCCACTTCTTCTTCAACATCTTCATTAGTGACATTGCAGATGGACTAGAGGGTAAGGCTTGTCTGTTTGCAGATGACACCAAGATCTGCAACAGAGTAGATGATCCAGATGGGTGGGCAGAATGAGAAGAGATCTGGATAAACTAGCAGAATGGTCAGAAGAGTGGCAACTGGGATTTAATGCAAAGAAGTGCAAAATCATGCACATAGGGAAGAGAAACCTGAAGCCACCTATAGGCTGGGAGGAGTTGTTAGCAGTCACAAAGGAAGAGAGAGAGTTTGGGCATCATCATCACTGATGACCTAAAATCATCCAAGCAGACCTCTAAAGCAGTAGGTAAGGCTAGGGGGGTTAGGTGTATTAGTAGGGGTATCACAAGTCGTAAGAGGGAGTGTATTAATCCCTCTGTACAAGACACTGGTTAGGCCCCATCTGGAGTACTGCGGCAGTTGGAGGCCACACCTTCACAAGGACATTAACCAAATTGAGGCAGTCCAGAGAAGGGCAACCAAAATGGTGCAGGGACTGCATCAGAAGACATATGAGGACAGATTAACGGAGCTCAATATGTATACCCTTGAGCAAAGGAGGAGAGAGGTGATATGATCGAGGCATTCAAGCACCTTAAGGGCATTAACAAGGTGAAAGAGTCTAACATGTTTAAATATAAGAAAATAGCAGGACAAGAGGACACAGCAAGAGATTAGAGGGGGCTGATTAAGGGGGAATGAGGAAATTCTTTTTCACATAAAGGGTGGTGGATGCATGGAATGGCTTACTACAAGAAGTGGTGGCTATGAATACAGTGCAGGGCTTCAAACAGGCATGGGATAGGCATAAGGGGGCAATACAAATGACTATGAATAGATAGGCCACTGACAGAGCAAAGGCCGATGGCACATTTATAAGGTAGAAAAACAAATGGGCAGACTGGATGGGCCTTGCGGTCCTTATCTGCTGTCAACTTCTATGTTTCTATGATGTGGGGAGGAAGGCTTTTACTTTTCTGGGGACTGGGGCTTCTTCTGGGTGGAGGGCAGGCTATTCACAAAGGATGGTCTACATCTGTCCAAAGAGGGCACCAGTGCGATGGACAGAGGAGAGATGTGGCAATCTACAGATCTTTAAACTAGGAGGCAGAGGTAGAGCAGTGACAGTTGGCAGAAACACAATCACAGAGCCAGAATGGTTCTATCCAATACAGTTGGTAGGAGGAATGGGGCAGTTAGGAAGGCAGACGGGGGTAAAAAGGCACCTTCATTAAGCAACAGAAGGGGTCCAGAGGGGTAAAGAAGGATGGGTGGAAGGAAAAAATGACTCACCCTGGTAATGTTGTTTCTTCTTAAGGGATCCAGCAGTAAGTGTTACAATAGCAATCAGTCCACTGGATTGAGTTGCCCCAGAGATAGATCTTATGCTAATTTTTGAATCTCAGAATTAGAACCAAGTTCAAACTCTGCACTGTGGTCAAGCCCCCCCCCCAAAAAAGATAGGGGGAGTTGTGACCACTAAACTAGCTGAACGGCTATCATAATTATTTTTTCAAACTTGTTTGCATTTTGAAAAATAGCAAGTAAAAGCAGAAATAAAAAACAGAAGAAAAAAACGTTTGTGATCCGACCACTTGGCAACAATTGTAAAGGCACTGTAAATGAAAATTACGAACTCGAACGCAATTCTTGATCTTCTAGGAATATTTTCAACACTGAGTCATACTACTGGGTCTTAAGTTAGAGGCACTAGGACCCTGCGGGAACCACAACTTTTTAGGAGGGTTGGCACCGAGGTAAGCTGCGCATGTGCAGCGCTGTGAAAGGGAGCTCGCAGCACAACGCTCACTTTGGCACCAGCCCTCAACCATCTCAGTACCTTTTTTACCGAGGCAGTACAGCATAACCCAAGTGCTTATGCACTTAATCTTAGGACGTAATAAGAAAGCCCTGGATATCCCCTGTAAGAAGGGTCAGTCTCTTTACAGCCAAAACCAACAACAAATGGTAAAGACCAATAAAACATACTGGAGTGAGGCCAGGCGATGGTGGGTGGGTGTGTGAAACAGTGGTGCAGATATTCCTAGAAGATAAAACATTTCAGTGCGTACGTAATTTTCTTATCTTCCAGGAATCGTCTTAACCATTGATTCACACTAGTGGTCAGAGTACCAAACTCAGGCAAAATCCCCCCCCGGCTAGGGTGGCAGGAGGCAAGGGCTCACTCAGGACAGTCCTTCCAAAAGTGGCATGCTGCCTGGCATGGACATCCAGGGCACAGTGCTTAACAGAAGTGTGTACTGTGCTCCAAGCTGCACCTCTGCATACATCACCTATAATTACAGACTGAATCTCTGCCAGGGATGTGGCAACTGCTCTAGTGGAGTGGGCATGCACCTGACCCTCCAGCATGACCTGAGCCATGGCATAGCAATGGCATAGGCAGCTGACAATCCAGGCAGAAATGCACTTGATTGTAACAGGCTGACCCTTCCAGTTATGATCGAAGGAGGCAAAGAGTTGCTTGAATTGGACAGATTGCTTAGTTCTGTCCAGGTAAATGTAAGGATCCTCTTTACATCCAGGGAATGGAGAGTGCACGCTTCCTTAATTCAGGAGGTTTGCAAAGTAGGCAGGCAGCACTAGTGACTGGTTCAGATGGAATTCAAACACCATTCTTGGTAGTAACTTAGGGTGTGTGCGGAGAACCATCCTGTCCTTGTGAAAAACAGCATACGGATGATCTGTGACCAAGGCATGGATTTCAGGCCCTTTATGAGCAGAAGTGATGGCAACTAGAAAAGCTGTCTTGCAAGTTAAGAACTTCAGCTCACAAGCTGCAAGGAGTTCAAAAGGTTTGCGAGTGAGCATATATAGCACAAGGTTGATATCCCAGGCAGCCACCGGCTTCCTGATGGGAGGCCCTGAGTATAAGATGCCCTGAGGAACCTCTTGAACAGTGGCAGCTGTGCCAGGTAGAAGGTACAGATGGGCTTGTGGTATGCAGATACAGCACATGGGACTGTAGAATACTGTAGGTCAGCATCAGAAAGGTCCAGCAAGTACTCCAGAATCTTGTCAGGTGGGCACCCAGAGAGGTCCATGCGGGTTTTGGAGCAGCAAATGGAATTCTTTTTCCATTTCAGTGTATACAAGTCTAAAGTGTCTCAGAGACCCTCTAAGATACCCTGTACCTGTTCACTTCTCTTCAGCAGCCACGCCTGAAGATGAAGGGAGCGAAGGTTTGGATGGACCAGGTGACCCTGAGTCAATAAGTCAGTCATGAGTGGAAGAATCCTCAGTTTGCTGACTGATGGTCTGTTCAACAGAAGAAATATCTGTCAAGGCCAGCAGGGGGCGACTAGAATCATCTTGCCCCCGTGCGCCTCCAGTTTGAGCAACACCTTCTGCACTACAGGAATTGGTGGGAATGCATACAGAAATGGATTTTTCTAATGCAGTCTGAATGAATTCTGACAGAAAACGCCATGTCCAGGATTTCTGGAGCAGAATCGAGGCAGTTTGGCATTAAGTGAGGGTGAAAAAAGGTCCACATCTGGGGTGCCTCACTCATCAAACAGCAATCTCCTGATCTCTGGAGCTAGTGACCAGTCATGAAGATCGGTCTCTGTTCAGCTGGGCTCGTATACCAGAATGTTTCAGACTCCTGGCAAATAAATGGCTTGGAGGAGAATCCCCTGTTCCAGGGACCATTCCACACTCTCATCGCTTCCCTGCAGAGAGGGCAAGGGTGTGCTCCTCCCTGTTTGCTGATGTAGTAAATCACAGACTTGTCTGTCTGGATAAGGATGGTTTTGTGGCTGACAAGATCCACTAGGGCTTACAGGCTATAAAAAAAAAAAAAAAAATAGCTAGCATCTCCAACACACTGATGTGGAGATGAGTCTCTGATTAGTGAGTCCCAGACACCTTGTGTTTAGAATCCCTGGTAGTGAGTCCCCCCACCCCAACAGGGAGGCATCCATGGGAAGAGTCACCTGAGGCTCCATCTGGGAGAAGCAGAAGCCCTGGAGGAGACTGTCCTTCACTGATCACCATGTGAGTGACCGAACCAGGGGCTTGGTCACCTGAATGAAGGGGTAGGTCTGAGGATATTATGGTTGTGACCAATGTGCACTAAGCATTCACTGAGTTGTTCTCATGTGCAACAATGCCAGGGGCACTGTGTACACTAAGGAGGCCATCAGACCCAGCATGCGCTGCTTGGAGTGAGCTTGAACAGATTTGCGCTCCATGACATAGCATGCCATCTGCAGGACTGCCTACATTCTACTGTCTAGAAGAAGGTATGGGCCTTGTTCATATCCAGAAAAGCTCCACTGAATAGCAGCTGCTGTGAGCTGAGACTCCTCTAGATTCAGCAGAACCCCCATGGAGGTAAGGAACTGAGAGGCTGTGGCCAGTGCCTGTTCCATCTCTTGCCCGGATGGATTGGCTATCAGTCAATTGTCCAGGTAAGGGTAAATATAGATTCCCAGTTTTCTCAGGTGATCTGCGAGTACCACAAAGCACTCTGTTAAGACTCAAGGTACTGAAGACAGTACAAAGAGCAGGTCTCTCAATTGATAATGCACAAAGATCTCAGTACTCGTGGAGACCAAAATTTGTAATTAAATCAGTGAAAGTTTATTCGTGACTTTACACCCAGACAATACCCACTTCCCAGTAGCCACCTTAACACAGGGTCTTCCTCAGGGGGTGGGTCCCTTGAGGAAGACCCTGTGTTAGGGTCGAAGTGCTGGGGAAGAGGGTATTGTCTGGGTGTACAGTCACAAATAAACTTTCACGGATTTAATTACAAATTTTGGTCTCCACAAGTGCTGAAATCTTTGTGCTTTCTGAACTTTGGGCTGGCAGCCCTTTCCAGCACTGACTGTGTTTCCAGTGTGCACCTCTTTTCTTAATCTCTGAATCGGTAACGTTGTCCCACCACAACAAATCTAAGATATCTGTGGTGCCTGGGGTGCACTAGTATGTGCTGGTATGCATACTGCATATCCAAAGAAGTTAACCAATCCTGAGGTTTCAGGATGGGAAGCAGTGGTCCTAGAGAAATCTTCTGAATTTTTCTCAATCCATGAACTTGTTCAGGTTTCTGAGGTCAAGAATGGAGTGCATGCCCCCTGATTTCTTTGATATTATGAAGTAGTGGGAGTAGAAGCCTGTGTTTTGTTCAGACTCTGGCACTATTTCCACTGCCCTGTTGCTCACAAGGCCCCAAATCTCCTGCACCAGAAGCTCTGACATTTGAGCTGATAAGAGGAGCTGCCTTCTGGATGGATAGTCTGGAGTGATTTCTGTGAAGTCCAGGGAGTATCTCTACCGGATGATCTTGAGGACCCACTTGTCCATCATGATGGACTCCCACTGACAGTAAAACTAGGTCAGGTTCCCCGAACCCCACTGGGGAGGAGAGGTCTGCCTTGGACAGCTGAGGGAGGACCTGGTCTACAGCTTCAGAGGGTGGCACCGGGTGCTTTTGGTGTCTTTGCCTTCGGCTGCGCCTTCTTCTGAGGCTGGGGAGACTGAGATTTGTTTTGAGGTCCTCTGCTTTTCCATGAAAGGACTGCCAGTTCTGAAAGAAACCATGTCCTTTTCCTCTCTGAGGGTTAGCAGGAACTGACCTGGAAGTCTTAAGGGTCGTTCTAGTTTTGTGACTTCTCTACCTGCTGTCCAAACTTGTAAGTTCCATCAAAGGGAATATTCATAGCCTGTTGGTGGATATCCTGAGAAATGCCAGCAGTAGTAAGTATCCAGAAATGTCTTCTGATGCAGATGCCTGCAGCAACAGTGTGGGAGGCAGTAGCAAAGGCATCCATAATAGCTTTGAGCTGATGACTGTTTTGCAATCAGCAGAATCTTACATGTAGTCTCTGAATCTGGCATGGACTCTGCCAGGGACTAAAGTGAGCTCCAAAAGGTATACTCGTATTTTGAAAAATGCACTTGGTAGCTAGCAGTGTGCATGCTTAGAGTAGCTATTGCATAAGCCTGTTTACTCATAGTGTCAATCTTGCATGACTCCTTGTTAACAGGGTGCACAGTGAACTCTTGGGGGAGAACATCCCTGTCATTCTCAGCGAGGTAAAAAAATGGGATCAGCTATAGGCTGAGAAACATACACCAGCCTCTTCTTAGCGGCAGTGTATTTCTTGTCTATCTGCTTGAAGATAGATGGTATTAAAGTGGGTCGACTCCAGGCTGCATCAGAGTTTCAAATGTGGGTGTAATAGGAGGAATGAACAGTTACATAAGAACTTACTGTAACAGTAGACCTTTGAGGGAATCTTTTTTCATCAGGTCACACCTTTGGAATTTAGCCACCAGGCACCAGGATCCCATGGAAGCTTTTCTGCAGCAGTCTAGTAGGAGTCGCCCATGCCAACATCACACACCGATGTATCTTACCCTACATAAGCGTGGGTGGCCCTGCTCCCTCTTCACTTCTTTCATCTTCCGGAGACCAAATGAGCAATGTGCAGACTAGTGCTTTGTGAAAGTGTGGACAGTACTCCAAGTTGCAGCAGCACAGATGTCTGTGGCTGACACATTCCTGAAACAGGCAACGGAAGTGGCCATGCCTCTGGTTGAGTGGCCATGAACAACCACAGGAAGTTCCTTACCTTACTTCCTGTAATAAAAAGTAATACAACTGGCCAACCATTTGGACAAACACTGTTTAGAAACTGGAACATCTTCTTTTTCAGGGACGAAAGAAACAAACAACTGACAGGACTTTCTGCAGTCTTTTTTTTTTTTTTTTTTTTTTTGAAACTCATCTTTATTCAAAAGTAGTATAGGTAGTGGAAAATACACCACAAATATACTACATCAGTAAACTCAGATTAATTAACCAAAACATACAGTCCATAGGATTCTAAATGTTATACTATTCTAGTAAAAAGAACAGAGGGTACTTCGCGGTGAGGATATGTATAAATCTGTTAAGCCAGGATTGAAATCCAAGTAATTTACCCTGCCATCTTAAATATTAGTAATCAGACAATAACATATATATAAACCATAACCAAACTGCAAACACCAGGGTTGTGACAGGGTTGAATAAGGCCCTGTCTCATTTGTTAGGCAGAAAGAGTTAAACGCAAGCATCTGTTCTATCCTCTCCTTTTCTGTCTGGTTGCACAACCAAATTTTCTCATGAGACCTAGGAACTGATCACTCTGACAGTCTCGCGATTCTCTGCCTTCACTTGCTGTTTCGGTCTTTTCTTCCCCATTGCTTATCTGCAGTTATAAAAATATATGCAAATCTTTATGTGAAACTGGGATTCCTTGGTTTGAAATATATATAGTTATACTGTTGAAATGACTGCAGAAAGTTGTTTGGAATTTAGGGGATTAACCCTCAGATGCAGTCTGAGCTCCTCTCAGGCTTGTTTGATTCATAGATTCATAGTTTCTGTCAGCAGATAAGGACCACCAGGCCCATCCAGTCTGCCCATTTACGCTAGCTCACAAAGCAACCAGTGACCCTTATTGGTCATTGGCTTAGCTTTTTCTTCCTATCTCTATTATTCCTTTGTTTCTGTCCCATGCATGTTTGAAACCCACCGCAATACGGGCTGCCACCACCTCCTCGGGCAGGCTATTCCATGCATCCACCACCCTTTCTGTGAAGAAGAATATCCTAATATTTCCCCTTATGCGGCCACCCTTCAATCTCATGTCGTGTCCTCTTGTCCTGGCACTACTGTTGAGCTGAAATATGTTGTCCTCTTCCACCTTGTTTATGCCCTTGAGGTACTTGAATGTTTCTATCATGTCACCTCTCTCCCTCCTCTGTTCCAGTGTGTACTAATTTAGGTCCTTCACTTTGTTCTCGCAAGGCTTGTGATGTAATCCGTTCACCATTTTGGTCGCCCTCCTCTGCACAGTCTCTATTTTATCAATATCCTTTCGAAGGTGTGGTCTCCAGAACTGTACGCAGTATTCAAGGTGAGGACTCGCCACTGTTTTGTACAGCAGAACCATTACCTCCCTCCGTCTGCTTGTAATTCCCCTTCCAATACATCCCAACATCCCACTGGCCTTTCCCACCACCTTGGTAGTCTGCCTAGCGGCTTTCAAGTCATATGTGATTATGACCCCTAAGTCTCTCTCCTCCTTAGTTATTGTCAGTACCTCCCCCCATCCTGTAGCACACTACATGGTTCCTGCATCCCACATGCATGATTTTGCATTTCTTTGCATTAAACCTTAGCTGCCATGCTCCTGACCATCCCTCCAACTGTTCCAGGTCTCTTCTCATCCCGGTATCCATCCTGTTTGCAGAGTTTGAAACTATTTGCAGAGCTGTCAACAAGAGCTCAGTTCTGGGTCATCATTTTCTATGTGTTGCACCTGCAAGGAAACTGACAAGAACTCTGATACATTTTGTGAGAAACAGAATGTTCTCTTAGTGAGTTCCCAGGAAAAGACTTACAAAAAGAACAGCAATACCTTTGCTAGAGAGAAAGAGAGAGACAAACTTGGAAGTAGAGATACCCTCAGATGAAGGACTTTGTTTTCTCTGTTTGTACTGCCTTTGTAAATACTTAAACTGAACAATTTTTATTTTTTATTTTACTGTTATTGATAAAAAAAAAAACGCTACTTGCAAATTTTATAACTGCTCCTGGTTTCCCTATGCCTCAATGACTAATGGTTTTAGAAGTGGGATTTACACTGTGCAAACTCTAGGCCAGAAGTTTTGTGCATGGGTACTAGACTTAGTATCAGGGAAGCGTAGCAGAAAGGTATGGATTCTGTAGCAGCAAGTCAAGGAGTCATTTCCAGAAGAATGGCAGCCAAACTAGCAGAGACAGAAGTCCAAGCTGAGACTGTATAGCCAGCACAAGTGATGGAAAAAAAATTACAGGCAGTGGCAGATCCTGAAAGCCTGACTGCCCTTTTCAAATGGTGGGCTATACAACAAAAAAAGACAGAGAAACAAAGGTGGGAGGAGATTCAGCAGAGAGAAAAATAGATTCTACGTTTAAAGGCGCAGAGAAAAGAAGAGATGCAATGACAGGAGCAGCAAAGAAGAGATGTAGCGATGGCTGGATGCCTTGCAAGCTATGAAAGCTGGAGGATCTTGCACAGGTCCAGAACAGCAACAAGACACAAACACCTTAAAAGACATTAACCCTACAAAGTTGTGCCCCTCGGATGATACTGAAGCATACCTGACAGCTTCTGAAAAGGCTGCCACAGCCTGCCAACGGCCAAAGCAGCTGGTACCTTACCTGACAGGTAAAGTCCAACTTGCCTATAGCAATATGGACATTGCACAGTCAGATAAGTATGACCTGATGAAAAGAAAAATCCTGAAAAGATATGACATCTTAGGAGAGACCGACAGGCAAAGAGTCTGGTCCCTGAAGTACAACTCAGTCGACAATCCTCGAGAAGCCTTCACCAGACTCAGAGAACTACTTAGGAAATGGATCCAACCAGAGGGCAAAATAGTCCCACAGATCATCAACACACTTGCAATGGAGCAAGTGCAGATCGCTGTCCCTACGACCCTGGTAGCTACCTCATTGGTGTTGTACGATGCCCTTGCTTGGTGCCTTGCTAGCTCCAGGCCACGTGCAGAGAGTGCAATGACTTGTCTGGTTTCCTCCGTGTCAGGCATCAAAGCTAGGAGTTGACCTAGCCTGGACCACAGGAACCTATCATAGGTAGCATAGTGGGCCTGATGTGCTGCAGTAGAGAGCAGCAACTGTGCAGAGTAGAACGTCCTCCTTCCCCAAAAGTCAAAATCCATGGAATCTTCATCTGGGGGCCGGTCATGGCTAGGGGCTCGAAGCCCATCAGGAGTATCCAGTTGCGTCAATCCTGACTTGGGATGAGGCATGGAACCTGGAGACTCCGAGGGGGGGAGGGCACAATACCGCTGGCAGAGATCCCTAAGGGCTGGGACTCCGGAAAAGGGTTTCTGCCAGAAACGCAATGACACCAGGGGGACATCACAAGGGTGTCCTCACTGAAATCGCCTAGAAAGGCACGCGTCGAGTGCTCTGGATTGAGTGGGTGGGGTGATGTGCAGGTCCTCCAACATCCTCACGAGGAATCGCTGATACTCCGTGAGATCAGCAGCTGGGGAGATGTGGACAGATGGCTCCTCTCCCCCAGAAGAGGGGGATGAGGAGTCAGAGGACCTCAAGTGTTCAGAAGCTGGCTGCTCAGGGGAAGTTGAAAAACCTGTCTGTCCATAGCCCTAACATAAGAGGGAAACTGAGCAGCCACTGTTCTGAACTGCTCCCAGGAGAGAGGACCACTAGGACCAAAAATACCTGGGAGCACAGGAGAAATGTGGCAGAGGAGTGGGGGCAGAGCCGACAACAGGAATCGGCTAACCTCCACCTGGGCTAGGGAGCACACCAGGAGCCCTAAGGGAAGAAGGAGCTCCGGAAAACTCCACAGCCGACAGCTGATCAACCAAAATGGAACTACCTAGGCTGCGCCCTGAAGAATCCCCCCTGTGAGGTGACCGGGGCCGTGAAAGTCCAGAAGGACGGTCCCCTACCTCCAAAGAACGGGGCCCTCGCGAGGAAACCGAAAGGGAAGGGTGGAGATCCATGCTACAACTTCTCCCAGAGTCCGGATGGGTTCCAGAAAAAGGCCGCGGCATGGACCCCATACCCCTCGGAATCCAAAAGTGCCCGCCTCCACAAGAGAGCCAGCCTAAGCAGCTGGCAACCCTGGTCGGCCACCGAAGGGGCTATCCAGGGAGCAGCACCCTACTCTCCCGTGGGTGCTCCGATCGGCCCCAAAGTTGGGCAATCCAGGCACACTACCTAAGGGGGTGCCACCACTGAGGGGTCAGAGAACCCGCCGAGTCCAGGCTGCAGAGTAATGGTGGCCTGCACCACTGCCTACTGGTCAGCACCCCTGATCCTGGACCCGGGAGCCACTGTCCGCTCCTCAGAGGGGGGCTGGTTCCGGCCTGTTGAGGACACTACCAAGGTGTCCACATGAGCAGCCAACTCCAAACAGTCAGACCACCTATCTGACTCAGAGTCCGATTCCAACTCCAAAGAGGTGGAGATCAAAGTTCTGTGCCAAACAGTGCGTGGACACCCACTACCATCACGACTGAAAAGGGCACCAGATCTAGAGACTGCACCAGAGTCGGTGCTGACGTCCCCAACCGCACTGCAAATGGTGCAGGAAGAGGACACGGCTCCAACAATGGCAGCAGCCTCGGAGCTGGAGCCTGTCATGGCACTGTCCTGACCCACAGCGCCACAAACGGCACCAGGCCAGAGATGGTGCCGACAACGGCTACGACCGCGCTCTCGACGGCAAGGTCGGCAACTCCCATGGCACCGACCCGCTCCACGGCACCGGGAGCAGCGCTGAGGACAGAGATGGCGCCGACGACTGCCCCGACTGCACTCTCGGAGCCAAGATCCGAAACCTCCATGGCACCATCTCTTCACCCGGAGCCGCGAGTGGCTCCAGAGCTGGACACAGCGCCATGCTCAACCACAGTGCTGTGGATGGCGCCAGAGCGAGAAACAGTTGAGAACAGTGCCGTTGAGGCTCCCACGGCACTGCGAGCAGAGCCAACGGCAGCAACAGTGCCGAGCGATGGACCCACACCGGTGCCATCAGGGCCCACGGTGCCCCGAATGGCGGCGAGGCCCAAGACGGCACAGATAGACGGCGTCGAGGACAGCGCCGACCCAGGCCTTCTGAGCCGAGGGTACGACACTGGGGGAGCCTTTGCCCTAGAAGTGGCGATTGCCAAGGCGGTGCCTCCCGCCCATCCCCCGGAGAGGATGGATTGGGCCTCCTGCACCACGGAAGGGGTCTCTGCTATGGCTAGGCTACAAGAACCAGAGGCCCCCCTCCTCCTTGTTCCATAGAGAACCAGGAGGAGACCCGGAGGAAAGGCCTAGCGAACGCGGCTTGGCCCGACGAGTGTGCGCCCGTCCCCCGAAAGTCGGTGGAGTTCGTCCAACTTTCCACGCGCGTTGTTCGATGACACAACGGTCCATGGAGAAGCAGGCATCGCACAAATCCATGCTGTGTAGCGGGCCAAGACACGCGAGGCAACGGTCATGCTGGTCGGTGATGGAATACTTACGGCCACACGGGCACCGATGCATGGGGGACCGTACCGTCTTCATAGATTTCTTGCCCCCCCGAACGAGACATGACCTACGGAAAAAACAACACAAAACAAGATCCGATATCGCAAATAAAGAAAAAGAAACAATCTTACTTTAACTTCTCAGGCAACATCGAGTGGGCAAAACTGAACAGGCAGGTAAATATAACACGGAGTCAACGGACTCGAAACAGCGCCGAAGACTTCAAGGTTTTTCTAAGGCCTCTCACACAGCACAGCTTCCATGAGGTGACCTCGACGGTGGGAGATGAAGAACTGGCAGGAGGGTGGAGTAGACAGCCCCTAACAGCCAACCCGAGCACCATGCAGTCGTCGGCCTCGAGGGCGGCGCCGCGATAGTCGTCGACTCCGCCATCCAAAAAAAAAAAAAAAAAAGAGCTCCCTCGGGGTCATGACCTCCAGCCAGTACCCAAAGGTGATGAATGGTGAAGACTGACACAGATAAGATCAGAATGAGTGAGCTTGGGGGATGGTGGGTGGGCATGTGAATGAGTGGTGGAAACTTCATCCAAGAAGATCAAGAATTACAGTAGGTACATAATTTTCATATTTTCCTGGACATAAAGTCTCCACCACTCATTCACACTAATGGGAGAGTACCGAACTAAAATAATCCCCTGAGCAGAGCGGCTGAAGAAAGGAGCTCACTCAGGACAGAAGTCCATTAAGGACTATCCTGCCAAAGGAAGGATGCTGTCTGGCATGGACATCCAGGGCATAGTGCCTCGCAAAAGTGTGCACAGAGCTCCAAGTGACCACACTGCAGATGTCTGCAATGGACACATTCCAAATCTCTGCCAGATATGCCGCGATCGCTCTGGTAGAGTGGTTGTACACCCTGTCTTCCAGCCTGACCTGTGCCATTGAATAGCAATGGCAGAGACACGCTACCTGTCATGCTGAAATGCACCTGATGGCAACAGGCTGACCCAGCCGGGCCATGCTGAATGAGACAAAGAGTTGTTTGGATTTGCAAATATCTTTTGTTCCATTGATGTAGAATCGCAAAACCCTTTTTACATCCAGAGAATGTAGGGAACGCTCCCCTTCATTCTGAAAATTTGCAAAGTAGGTCGGAAGGACCAAGGGCTGGTTCAGGTGGAATTCTGAGACTACTCTGGGAAGGAATTTAGGGTGAGTTCTGAGAACCACCTTGTCTTTGTGAAACACTGCGTACGGTGGGTCGGCGACCAGGACATGTATTTCAGAGACCCTGCAAGCAGAGGTAATGGCCACAAGGAAGGCAGCCTTCCAGGTCAGAAACTTCAAGTTGCAGGTTGCTAGAGGCTCAAAAGGCTTATGGGTGAGCATGTCTAGCACAAGGTTGATATTCCAAGCGGCTACCGGTCTTCTGAAAGGTGGTCTAGTGTGCAGGATTCCTTTAAGGAATCTCTTAACCAAGGGTAGCTGAGCCACCGACATATTGTGGATAGGCCGAAATTGCACAAAGATGCACCTTCACCATCGAGTATTGCAGTCCTGCATTTGACAGGTCTAGAAGGTACTCTAACACCTTGTTTGGTGAGCAAGTAAAGGGGTCTAGTGAGGACTTTGCACACCAAATGGAAAATCGTTTCCACTTTGCCGTATAGGTCTTCCTAGTGGATGGTTTGTGTGCTGCTAGGAGGATGTCTGAGATTCTCTGAGAGACATTCAATCTACCCACTTCTATCTCCTCAGGAGCTAGGCACGGAGATGAAGGGACTGCAGGTTGGGATGGACCACGGGACCCTGGGTCAGGAGGTCTGTTTGATGTGGAAGTTGTCTTGGTGGAACCTCCAGTAATCTGTTGATTAACAGAAACCAAATCTGACGAGGCCAGTATGGGGTAATGAGAATCATGCTGCCCCCCCCCGTGCCTCCAGATTGAGCAGCACCCTATGAATTAAGGAAAGAGGAGGAAATGTGTACAGAAAGCATCTTGTCCACTGCAGTCTGAATGCACCCTTACAGAAAATGCCAGGTTCTGGATTTCTGGAGCAGAATAGAGGCAGTTTTGCGTTGAGTGGGGATGCAAAAATGTCCAGGTACGGAGTGCCCCACTCTTCGAATAGCGATTGCACGATGTTTGAGTCGAGAGACCATTCATGAGGATCCACCTCCGTTCTGCTGAGGTGATCTGCCAGATCCTTCTGGATTCCTGGCAGGTAGACCACCTGGATCAGGGCTTCGTGCTTGAGACACCATTCCCAGACTCTCATGGCTTCCCTGCACAGAAGATAAGCGTGTGCTCCACCCTATTTGTTGATGCAATACATTCCGACTTGTTGTCCGTCTGAAGGAGAATTACCTTGTGACAGAGGACATCCTTCAGGGCTTGGACAGCTCTTATCTCCAGGACATTTATGTGCAGCTGAGACTCATCCTGGCTCCACAGGCCCTGGGTGCGGAGATCCTGACAGTGAGCTCCCCAACCGGCCTGAGATGCATCCCTGGTGATGGTGATCTGCATCTCCAGTGGGGCAAAGGGAAAAGCTTGGAGAAGGTTGTCCTCCTGAGTCCACCAGGTGAGTGACCTCATTAGGGGCTCCATCATCTTGATCTGGAAAGACTGCACATGCATGGTCAGGGACCACTGATTGCTGAGTATCCACTGTGTGGTTCTCAAGTGCAAACGGGCCAGGGGCACTGTGAACGCAGACAACGCCATGAGACCCATCATCCGCTGCATCGAGACAGCTCGAACCGAGTTGTTCTCCTTGATGAAGTGAGCCATCTGGAGAATGTCATTTCTCCTGTCTTCCGGGAGGAAGGCTCTTGCCCCGGAGGTGTCCAGGAGAGCTCCTATAAAGAGGAGTTGTTGGGAGGGTTGAAGCTGTGATTTTCCCAGGTTCAGGAGAACTCCCATGGATGTGAGGAACTTGGAAGCTGTGAGAACTGCTTCCTGTGTCCCTTGTCTGGAGGAGCTCGCTAGGAGCCAATCGCCCAGGTACGGGAACACTTGAATTCTGAGTTTCCTGAGATGCGTCGCGAATACTGCAAAGCACTTTGTAAAGACTCGAGGCACCGAGGATAGCTCAAAGGGCAGGACTCTGAATTGATAGTGCTGGCCCAGTGCCACGAAGCATAGGTACTTGTGGTGACTAGGGTGCACTGAGATGTGTTGGTAGGTGTCCTGCATGTCCAGAGAAGTCAGCCAATCATTCTGATGACTCAAAGGTAAGAGTGTTCCTAGAGATATCATCTTGAATTTCTCTTTGAACAGGTATTTGTTTAACTTTCTTAAGTCTAGACTAGGGCGCATACCACCTGTTTTCTTTGGAACTAGGAAGTAGTGGGAGTAGAAACCTGTGTTCCGTTCTGCTTGTGGAACCACTTCTACTGCCCTGTTGTTCAGAAGGTCCTGAATCTCGGAAGCAAGGAGGTCTGAGTGGTAGACAGTTTGGGCTGTCGTTTGGGTGGATGATCTGGGGGATCTCTAAGAAATTGAGAGTATCCCTCTTGAATTATCCTGAGGACCCATTTGCCCATTGTGGCAGACTTCCACTGGTTGTAACATTGAGTCAGACACCCCCCCCCCCCACTGCTGAAGAGGAGTCCCCCTTGGGCAGTTCAGGTGGTATATGGGCCGGTTCTTCAGAGGGTGGAACTGAGCACCTTCAGGCCCTGTGCCTTCTGCTACGCTTCTTTTGTGGTTGAGGGGCTTGGTTCTTGTTAAAAGCCCCTCGACCTTTACCACGAAAGTACTGATGGTTATTTAACTGCCGGTGGTTTTCGCCCCACTGAGGGGCAACGGGGGCGGTTTGGCCGTCTTAATAGCAGTTCTAGTTTTCTGAGTGGCTTCCAGTGCCTGCTCCACCTGTGGGTCAAACAGATAAACACCATCAAATGGGAAATTCATGACTCTCTGTTGAGCATCATTAGTAAATTCTGAAGTCCTCAGCCATGAGTGACGCCGGGTGCATATCCCAACCGCTGCTGCCCTAGAAGCAGTGCCGTAGGCGTTCATTGCAGCCTTAAGTTGCTGACTGTTGGACTCAATGCCTCTAGTAATGGTCTGAAGATGTTCCAAGCTAACATCCGACTCTGGAAGAACCTCCACAGTTTCTTTGAGCAAATGCCAGAGGGTATACTCATACTGAGAGAAATAGCCCTGAAAGCTAGCAACATGCATGCCTAAGGTAGCAGCAGCGAACACTCGCTTCCCCAGTGTGTCAATTTTATGGGATTCTTTATTTACTGGACGGGCTATGGATTCCTGAGGAAGAACGGTTTTGTCATTCTCTGCCAAGACCACTATGGCATCCAAAAAGGCTTGAGAGGCAAGGATTGGCCTAGGCCTATCTTTAGTGGGAGCGTATTTCCTGTCTATAGACTTAGCCACCAAAAGAATGCATGCTAGTCTGTTCCACACCATTTGTGAGAGAGTCTCGAGAGAGGGTTGCACCAGTGGTGTCAATTTCACAGGAATTTCAGGAACATGTAGATACTGAAGGTGCAAAAGCTTAACCAGGATCCACCTCAGAAGTCTGAAGAGAAAGGCTAGAGTTCATATTCTTCAGAAGAGACTTAAAAGAAAGGTCCTCGACCAAAGGCTCTTCTGAAGTGGAGGGTTTACTTTACACTCCAAAGGATGAATCCTCATCCATGTCGTCCTCTAATCACAGATCAGGATCAGACTCAATATAGTCTCCTACTAACCCAGAAAGGATAGTATAGAAAGAAAAGGGAGGAAGAAGAGCAGGGGAAGGCACTCCCTGAATCAGAGTCAAAAACCCCAGCACCCGAGGTGGTACCGGAGCTGAAAGCAGCATAGGCGCCGCCAAGGCCGGAGCAGAGGGCGGCACTGCAATTGGCACCGGTCGAGCACCTGGGTTCCCCAAATCCGACACCTGGGCACCAAAAGCTGATGACCTGAAAATACAAGGAGAAGTAGGAGAAAGCAGTACCTGTGCTGGCCCCTGTGCCGCAGCCATGTGAGAGGGAAAAGCACGAGGAAGCGGCATCGATGGCACCGAAGGTGTCATGCAATCAGGCTGATCCGACCACCCCACTCGCGGGTCCATGGCCCACAGGCCCTGGGGTCGGGTCTGTAGGCAAGGGCAGTCAGGACAACAGCCCCTCCATAAAAGCAGCCCAATGATGAAATTGCTCACCGGAAGACTCCCCAGGGGGTGGGGAGGGACTCCGGAGCCGAGGACCGTGGCCGCTAGAAATCGAGGCTGCAAGTGACCCTGACAGAGCCGGGGTCAGCCTCCTGTCCCAAGCTACCGATGATCTCCATGCAGACGTACCAGAGGATGACCTCGACTGGTACCGCTTCTTCAACTGGAGGGACGAGGAAGATCTAAGTGGTGCTGGGTCCCCGACCTCGATTGGGAACAGGCCCACTTCTTTTTGTGCTTCCGGGAGGACCACCCTTCCGCTCGAGCGCGGACTGCCCGTGGTCAGACCCCCCCCTCCGAAGATGGCGGCGGACCGGACCCAACCCTGCTGCTAAAACAGCTTTCAAGTGAAGTCTTCCTACTGTCACTGGCCCCGTTCACGGCCAACTCCATCAAAGGTGGGCTGAAGAAGACTTCTTTTCTTTGTCAGTTAAAACAAATAAAAACTTTAAAAAAAAAATAAATAAATACACTGAAAACTAATCAAATACTGAACGACTATGCTACTGTCATATAGATGTGAAAATCTGACTCTTGGTGGGCGAGCAACATTGTCACTGAAGCATGCTTGATGGTGGGGAAAAAGGAACTGAGGCAGTTGGAGGGTCGACGCCGAGATAGTCTATATGGCCTGAGTCAGCCTCGCGGTGCTGCGCATGCGCGGTCCTACCTCAGCGCTGCCCCTCCTGAAGATTTTTGGCTCTTGATGGGTTCTAGCGCCTCAGGCGTAGTCCCACTAGTGTGAATGAGTGTTGGAAACTTTATGTCCAGGAAGATCTACACTGATAACTGATTGTGATTTTGTTTCAGAGCAAGCTAACAATGTTTCTCTCCAGGCTTATTTTAAGCAGCTGGGGGTGAAGCCAAAACAGGGTGAACCAATGCTTAAAAAATTTAATGGGTTACTGTACAGACTTTGGTTAAACCTCAGACACAGGAACAAATAGAACAATTGCTTATACCACAAAAGTAAGGCACTGGGTCAGAACACAGCTGACCACAATGCCGTCGGCATTAACAGTGTGGCAAAAATGCCGTCCTTTTTATTTTTCTGGGGGGTTACGCCCTCGGCACCCCCCGAACTTAAAGATTCTCACTCTGGGGGAGGTGGAGCGGATCATGGGGCAGGTTAAAATTTGTGGGGCCATGAAATACTGTTTCCAGAGCCCCTTGTAACAAAACACAAGTCCTGATTCTGCCAAAATGGTTGGAGACCAGGATTAGAACCCTGGTCTCCACTGCCTCCCAGCCGAGCTGCTCCATGCTCCAGCCCTCCACGCCACGGGAGCAGCTCGGCCAGCCCCTGGTATTCTACTGCCCTTGTCCAGTGGCAGCACCATGGACAGCATCCTGGGGAGCGCACACAGCTAGCGCTGTATATCCCTGCTTGCTGTCCGTGATAGCACTACAAGGACTACGGTTATCTTGATGGGCGGTATTCCTGTAGCACTAATGTAACTGGGTACCCAAAAGTAAAGATCTGAGTTGTTACAGATAGCACATGATAGTCCTATGGCTCACTTGGTGAGGGACTGCACCATTGCCAGATTGCTGTACAGGTTTTACTGACCTGGAATTCATGAAGATGTTGCTACCTATTGCAGTTCCTGTGCTGAGTGCCAGAAAGTAGCCCCAGTGACTAAAAAAGACAAGGTGCCCGTACCCTTGACAGATGTGCCTTTTGACAGAATTGCAATTGATGTGGTCGGCCCCTTAACACAAAAGTTAAAAAGGTAATTGATTCATTTTGGTAGTATGTGACTATGCTACTCGCTACCCAGAGGCAGTTCCTATGCATACTGTCATAGCCCCAAAAGTGGCAGCAGAGGTTGCCAAAATGTTCAGCAGGGTGGGCATACCTAAAGAGATTATTACTGATCAGGGTAGTAATTCTCCCCTTATCAACCTCAGACAGACGGTCTTGCTGAGCATTTTAATCAAACTCTAAAATGCATGGTAAAAAGGTTTGTAAAAGGGGAAGGGAAAGGCTGGGACCAATACTTACCTTACCTGCTTCTTGCTCACAGGGAAGTGCCACAGGCATCAACGGGTTTTTCACCATTTGAAATGCTCTATGGTAGACAACACAGAGGGCCACTAAATGTAATAAAAGAAACATGCGAAGAGAACCCCATTCAGAAAAAATCTATTATGTGTGCCCTGAGAAAGAAGCTGGCAAAATATGCTGAAATTGCCACTAGTAATCAGGAAGAGGCTCAAAACGGTTCCATGTGATAATGGCGAGCGCGGAAAGCCGAGTGTACATCGCTGAAAATCAATTTCAGCGATGTACACCCTGGCGACAGCAAAGGCAGGGGACTTGCTTTTTGAGTGTGCCCCGCACTCGCCCACTAAAGGATTCTCAACTCCAGTGGGGTGCATGTTGGGGTGCAAATCTGAAACAAACAAACAGCTAGGTGCAATAAAATAAACATGCGCCCTGAACCGAACCCAGCACCCTCACAAGCCTAGCCTGCCACCCACCCACCACGCCACAGGGCCAGCTTGGCAGCCCACCACCGCACAAACCCTCCCTCCCCTTCAGCCCATCATACGGCATGCTCGCTCCCCCCCGTGCCTGCATATGTGTGTGTGTGTGCGTAAATATAGCAACATCCTGTCACTATATTCGCGGACACCCCCCCCCCAATCCGGTAGCCCTGTGGACAGGCGCCACAATTGAGTCACCCTTTTTGAAAGCACTCAATCGTGGTCACCATTGTCACGGGCTACCCTCAAAACCAGCAGAAGGCATATTATGACCATGGAGTAAAAGAAAAAGTTTTTGAACCACGTGAAAAGGTCTTGCTACTCTTACCCTCTACAGAAAATAAACTTAATGAAGTGGCAAGTGCCTTATAAAGTGCTTAGACACACTGGCACAGTTAACTATAAAACTGAAACCCCTGATAGGAAAAATCCTACTATGAAATACCATGCTAACCTCCTGAAGAAATGGGTTGAAAAGACACCAAAGGCTGCTTTGTTAGTTTTACCAGAAACTGATAAAGCATATATATATATTTTTTTGTGGACTTTATTTATTCTCCTCCATGGGCCGTTCATCCTTCCGGGGTGTTCTCCCGATGGGACTTCTACTCCCTGCCTGAACCCAATTCTCAGAGAGACTCCCCCAACTACCCAGGCAGACCTAGCCTCCCGGATCACCCCCAGGATGGGTTCGTTCTCCCCTAACGGCCTAGCTGTAAGTTAGAGAGGCCTTACCTGGGTGCTGGGTTGGGCCTGGAGTCCTCCAAGTAGGTGGGTCAGCGATGGGATGAGAGTCCTGCCTCTGGAGCCCCCATCATCTCCACAGTCCATGGCAGGGTTTTTCTCGTTAAGTTTTCCACCCCAAGGAGTGCAGCGTGCACTGACGTCCGCGCACGGCTGCCCTGCTGACGTCTACCGCACTCCTCCCCTTACGTCAGCTGGTGCTCCTGTGCTACCCCTGATCTCCATTGGAGGTTGCTAGGACACCGAGTGGCCCCGGAACCCTCCTCAGCGAGAGGAGAGCTGTCCTCGGGAAGCTCCATCCTCTCCCTCCCCTGCCTACCCCCGGCTACCCAAGTTTGTTCCCGAACCTGGGTCGCCGGCATGGTGCGACGTGTGGCGTCTAGCGCCTCAACCCTGAGCACCACCAGGCTGGCCGATTAAGAAGATATTGATGTAGCTTATGACAGACTGGACCAAACTGTGACTGCTGATGCTGTAAAGGTGAATATTTCCTTAACCTACGAACAAACCGCAGAAATTCTTAACTTGCTAAAGACATTTAACAGTACTTTTACCACAGTGCCAGGCCAAGCAAAAGGGATCGAGCACGTAATAGTGACAGGGAATGCGCGCCCTATAAGACAAAAGTCATACGGATTACCGCAGCGGTTAAGAGCAGAGGTGGTTAAGGAAATACAAAAAAATGAAAGAATTGGGCATCATCGAAGAGTCGAGAAGTGCTTGGTCATCACCAATGGTGATTGTAAATAAAAAAGAAGGGAGTGTAAGAATCTGCCTTGATTTTAGGAAACTTGAGTGTCTGAATTTGACAGTTATCCTATGCCCAGGGTAGATGATTTGGTGGACAGATTGGGGAGTGCCAATATATCAGTACCCTTGATCTCACCAAAGGTTACTGGCAAATTCCCCTGGCTAAAGAATCCAGGGACAAAACTGCATTTGCCACTCCTGTTGGATTCTATCAGTTCAGTTTATATGATGTACCTGCAACATTCTAGCGGTACATGGATGCAATTTTATCCCATCTTACTGGTTACTGTGCAGCATATACCTGGATGATATGTGGTGTACAGTCCAGACTGGAAAAGCCACCAGGAACACCTACAAGCAGTTATCCAGTCTATCAAAGAGGCAGGGCTGACAATTAATCCTAACAAATGTGCATTGGGCATGCAAGAAACCAGATATTTGGTCTATGTTTTGGAAAATAGAGAAGTAAACTAGAGATTTCTAAGACAGAAGCTGTAGCTAACAGTCCTATCCCTAAAACAGAGACATGTCAGGTCATGTTTAGGGCTGGCTGGTTGCCATCGAAGATTTGTTCTCAACTTTGCCCAGGTAGCTACTCCCCCCTCACTGAACTCACAGAAAAACGGTTCCCAATTAATGCGCAATGGACCCCAGAGTGTGATGAAGCTTTTCAGGCCATCAAAGCAGCATTATGTTAAGCTGCTGTTTTAAGAAGCCCAGACTCTGAGAAACAATTTTTGTACACAGCGGACGCAAAGTGAATGGTTGTCATATCGTTAAATCTTCTTGCCACAATGGTACTTGCAGAACAGCGATTCCGAAGTAGACATAGGTTTAGGAGAAAAATAAAACGAGAGTGTTGTTTTCCTTGTGGATGAAGCATCAGGACACCAGCGACGAAAGCAGCACGTGAAGCGAGCTGGGAGATGGAGTGAAAAGTACTGAGGCTGCTAGGATGCCCATGTATTTATACATATGAATGGAATGACATCATTGTGGGCGGCCCCCAGTCAGCACTGCTGGTGAAAGCTATTGTTGACGAGAACGCCCTCTGGCGGATACCTAAGTATATGACCTGCTGCAAGAGATACCCTCGAAGATCAACTTTTGTTACAGACAGATGCATCAGAGGTAGGCCTAGGTGCAGTCTTGAGGCAGCATATAGATGGGAAGGAACAGCCCATTTTGTATGGCTGCTGGATAATAGGCTGTTGTTGAATGCTAAGAAAACAAAAGTCATGTGGGGTTGCCCGACCCTAGCCCCTTTCTTTGGGGAATTACAACAGGCATTACAGGCTTTTATAGATGCTGATCTACTCCGAACACCATGCCTTTATTATTTTTTCTGGATTTACCAAAAAAATATAGAGATGCCCTTACAAGTAGGTTTTTGAGGACAGCCTGTTTGGCCGCACAGAAGGCCATAACAAAGAATTGGCTTTCCCAACAGGCCCCTACTCTTTCGATATGGCATGATATCATGATAAATATTTATAGAATGGAAGCTTTAACAGCCAAGCTTAATAAGAGAACCACTCAATGTGAGAATCTTTGTTGAAGGTGGGTCTTATTTATGGACAAAGAGAGACCAGATTTATTCCCATGATTGCGAACACAGAGGCTAATGCCCTGAACTCCCTACATAATATTACCCTTTTTGTGCTGAGTAGATCACCATCTAGATCTGAGTACCCGACTGTACCACCCTTTGTTGAGATAGGGAATGATCTGAGTTAATAGAAACTTTATAATGGAATCCAGAGGTTCTCCAAACAGGAAATATGCTTGTAAAATGCAACTCTTTAAGGCAATAGTGTATTCTCAACTGATGATAACTTTCCTATTCTTTTGTAATAGTTATTTATAATTTTTTGAACCGGCCAAATGGACATCAACTTGTGAACTAAGTGATACCTGTATTTATGTTCCCTACCTCTATGTATGTATGTATGTTTTGTCTATGTGCAATGCAAAAATCACAAATAAAGAAAGTTAAAAAAAAAGAAAAAAAGAAAACAAAAGTCATGTTGTATGGACGTAGAACTCTAGGCTCGGATAGAACCTCACTGCTCCCCCTCGTATCCTCATCTGGTATGCCCACAGATGTTGTGAGCTCCTTCAAGTACCTGAGCCTTGTCCTTGACCAAGGCCTCACTTTCAAATGCCATGTGGACCATGTTACCAGATCCATATACCAAAAGCTAGGCCTACTATACAGGCTGAACTCACAATTTATCCCGGAAACCAGGATAGCTGTAGCAAATAGCATCCTCCTACCCAACCGTACCTATGCTGCTCCAGTCCTACAGTCACTTGCAGTAAGGGAACTTGGCAGGATGGCAAATACTATATAATAAGACTGCTCGATTTGCAACCAAATCCCACCTGAGGCGCCATCCCTGTGAGGTACTTGACTCCCTAAACTGGCCGCCCCTTTCTCAAAGGCTCCAGTACCCTCTCCTGCGCACTGCCTACAAAATAATAAATAATTCTAACCTGACAGGCCTTGCTGGGCTACTGACTGACAAGCACCCAGGTAGACTGCTCCACACCTCTGGCAGAAAGCTCCTGGAGGTTCCTATGGTAAGGATGACAAAAGGTAGCAAGTCCTTCTCCCAAGCAGCTCCGATGCTCTGGAACTATCTCCCTAAGTGCAAAATGCTGGCTCCCTGATCTCCTTCAGAAAAGGGATCAGAACACACCTGCTGGACAACAGCATCTGTACATGCCAAAGATAGTTCAGCAATTGACCCCTAGTAACCTACCCTGCCTGAGACGTAAAAGTCTCAGCAAGAAGATGCGCAACTACATAAGCTAAATAGTGTAAAAATGGTCAGTGTGGTTTGATGTCTGTTATCAGTAACCATAGTAACTTGTGTTAAAACACTTTGTCAATGTTGGAAGCCACCGCCTGTTCAGTTGTATGCGATTATAAAATGTCTAGGTATGTTCCTCTAAAATGTAAGACACTTTGTATTGCTATAATTGTTCCTAAGATTGTCTTGTCTCACCAAAATGTCCTTTATTCAACAGGTTTTTGTAATTAATTTCGGGTCATACCTGAAAAAGGGTCCTCTTGGACCCAGTGAGCCTACCCAGTTAACAAAATGAAATAAATAAAAAATATATCAGTAGGAAGATGCACGACAGAGAGAACAGGTACTCCATAACTGAAATGGAATACCTTGCGGCAAAGTGGGCTATGGACTCCCTTAAATTTTATTTGCTAAGAGCAGACTTTGTCCTCATAACAGATCACAATCCTCTCTGTCGGCTTAACCAAATGAAGGATAAAAATTCCAGAATCACATGGTGGTATCTGGCACTACAGCCATTTAAATTTAAAGTGATGCACAAATCTGAGAAAGAGAAAGTCAATGCTGATTTTTTGTCAAGATACGTATCAGGAATTGAGAATTCCGAAGGTTGAAAACAAAAAAAATAGTATGAATTAAAAATTTTCTGTTTATTTTACTGCATATGCGCTGAAAGTACAGTTACGCAAGAACTTGCTGAACCATTAGATCTTCGAGAGGAACTCCTACAGCAGGCAACACCAGTAGGACTGAAGCCCAGAGGCACCAGGACCACATGGAAAACTTCTAGACAGCAGTTTATCATGGGAGACCGCACCCGCTGACATATGCCTATCCCCAGACCTACCTTGAGCATTTCCCGGAAAAAAAAAAAAAAAAGAACCCCGGAGAGGGGCATCCGTGATTTTGGCCTGAACATCAGGTGCAAAACCAGACACTCTGAGCCAAGATTGTGGCGAGGGTAATCCCTGCTGCTGCCCCATGCCCGAAAGCATAGACGGTGTCGTACACTGCCCTCAGCACATGGTTGCCCACATCCGATCCAGATTTCAAGAACTGGGCAAACTGCATTTCAGTGGGATCTTTAGGTAGGTATTGAACCAAATCCCACACCTTATCCCAGAGGACGTTCTGGTACTGGACCATACGGGCCAGACAGTTAAGGGCCCGAATGGCCAGTGTGGTAGAGAAATACACCCATTTACCCTATTGGTCCAGTTGTCGAGATTCCTTGTCTGGAGGGTGGGTGCTAAGGTGTTTGGACTTTTTTTATTTTTTTTATTTCATCATAACGTTATTTGTCACCACCTCCGCGGACCTGGCAGGGGCTATGACCCCAACCCCCTGGGAGTTGTACGTCCTCTGGCACATCGGGGCCATCAAGGGTCCTGCCAGGTCCTAGTATTTTTCTCCGTTTTTCTCCCCTGCACCTGTGCAATGGGTACAGCAGCTGTCTCCACCCTCTGCAGAGGCAGCCAAGCACCCTGGGTGCAGGCCGAACCCCTCTTGTTGTGCTGACGCATGCAGCACAAAGCCCTCTCCCCAAGGAAGGAGAGCAGTCTTCTGGACGCTCAATCCTTACCTCCCCTGGCCGACCCTTGAGCGACCAGAGTCCATTCTAACCTTTCTTTGACTGGGTGACCAAAGTAATAGACCAGGAAGGGGCTGTGGATATGGCCTACGTAGACTTCAGCAAGGCATTTGACACAGTCCCGCACAAAAGACTAATAATCAAGTTAGCCAGCCTGGGAGTGGGTCCCAGGGTGGTAGCCTGGGTAGCAAACTGGCTGCAAAACAGGACACAGAAGGTAATAGTGAATGGAACACATTCGAAGAAGGGGTCACTAGTGGAGTACCTCAAGGCTCAGTACTGGGTCCAGTCCTCTTTAACATCTTTATAGGTGACATTGCAGAGGTCTGGAGGAAAGGTATGCTCTTTGCAGATGACATAAAGATCTGTAACAGAGTTGATACACATGGGGGGTAGAAAGGATGAGAAGGGACTTGGCAGGTTGGAGGAATGGTCAGACATATGGCAATTTAGATTCAATGCAAGAAGTGCAAATAATGCACCTGGGAAACAAAAACCCAGGAGAAGAGTACACAATAGCAGGGGAGGTACTAACAACAACAAAAATGGAAAGGGACCTGGGGGTAGTCATATCAGATGATCTAAAGGTTGGTAAGCAATGTGAGAAGTCAGTAAGGAGAGCCAGGAGGATACTGGGATGCATAGGAAGGAGCATCACAAGTAGAAAAAAGGGAAGTGGTTATCTCTCTGTACAGTTGGTGAGACCCCATCTGGAGTACTGTGTGCAGTTTTGGAGACCTCACCTACAAAAGGACATAGACAGGATGGAAACAGTCCAGAGGAGGGCAACTAAAATGGTGCAGGGTCTGCATCAGAAACCATATGAAGAGAGACTGAGAGAGCTTAATATGCATACTCTTGATGAAATGAGGGACAAGGGGGACATGATAGAAACGTTCAAGTACCTGAAGGGAATCAACAAAGTCCAGGAGGGTAGCATCTTTCAGAAAAAGAGATGTGTAAGAACAAGAGGGCACAATTTAAAGATAGAGGGATGGCTCAGGAGTAATGTGAGGACATTTTTTTCACGGAGAGAGAGTGGTGGATGCATGGAACCGCCTTCCTGGCGAGGTTGTTGGGTCTAAAACAGTGGGGGAATTCAAACATGCATGGGACAGACATAAGGCAATTGTAGTGGGAGGTGGCAGGAAGTACGCTGTTGGTTAACTAGAATCTGCAGCTTATCCAGTAAGGAAATGGGCATACTGGGTGGGCCAAGTGGTCCTTATCTGCCATCAAAGTCTATGTTTCTATGTTTCATTCCTGAACTCGGGTCGACGGCGTGGCGCGCGGTGTGGTGTCCAGCGCCTCGACCCTCAGTGCCACCATGCCGGCCAGGCTTCTTAGTATGGTCATGGGACGCGTTCATGACCACTGAGTCTGCCGTGAGGTGTTTGCCCAAGAAGGCTTTACCAACCGGCACATGGTAGAGGCGATCAGACGTCTTGGCTAAGGCTGGGGTGGATGAGATGTGGTTCCATGCTGCCTTACTAACATCTTCATAAGAATCAATTAGAGGAGGCACCACCAAGGGGAGGGTCTACCTCTTCTGGAAGTAAATAGCCAGACAACAGCGCTCCGGGTCAAGTTCCTCTGTCTCCTAACCCATAAGGGATTGGATATGGTGCATCACGTCAAGGAAGGAGGGTTCATCAGGGGAGACTTGGTGGTCTCCCTAGGAGGCTCCTGACCATAAGAGGAGTCACTTGAATCTTCTGACAACTCTGAGGAGGAATTGTCCCCCGACTGATCATTGTTCGGGATCGGAGTATGTGGGTGGCGGTCATCCACATGCTGATCACAGGTCCTCTTGTAACCCTCAGAATCCCATGTGGGCCGGGGGTTACTAGGTCCCACCTACTGTGGGTCCTCCGGGGGGAGGAGGAGGAGGAGGAGGGGAAGGCCGCCTGGGTGTATCCTTGTTCTGCATGAAGGTCCACCAGACCATAAATAAGACCGTATAATCCACCGGTGGGGGAGGATTGCAGGGTGGATAAGGATACTGAGGAGGAAGATACAGGTATGTCAGTGGCGGAGCTGGCATGGGATATCCCAGTGTTAGTCCAGCAGGCACTGGCTGGGGGTCCCTGGGAGGCCCAGCGGGCATCAGTTGTGGTGCAGGATGGGGCTGAGGCGACAACGGTTGAGAAGTCGTCAGTGGAGGAGTCAGCATAGCTGGCGCCGGCCTGACAGACAGGTAAAGGCTAGCATCGGTCCAGTGAAGTAGCCGATGTGGGCCCCAAAGGCGAGGTTGGTGCCTCGGGGGGTGAATTCCTGCGAGGCATGGGCAGAGGTATCATCTGTGTGAAGAAAGAGGTGAGCGACTGCTCTGGGAGGTGCCTAGAAGGGCTAGCGCTGGCCCTGGAGTCAGGGAACAATGAAGGGAACGCCTGGACCAGAGGGTGGGGGTGACGGGTAAAGACTTGCTGCCAGAGTTTCCAACCCTTGTTCAGCCACCTGGCTAGGGACCTGTGGGAACTAAGGGCCTAAGCATCAGGGGCTATGAGGCAGGGGATGAAGTCCACTGCCCCAAGGAGTTGCCACCCATAATGGAAATGAGGATGGAAAGCTGTACCACTAGCAGCCTGGAGGAAGTGAGGGCTGCAGGGGAAGGAGGAACTGACCTCCTGCGGGAGGAAGACCCAGAAGCGGAAGCTGGTCTGTGCGGCGACCATGAGCGGAGGCGGACCAGGGATGGTCCCGGTGTTTATGCTTCCCGCTTGACTTCGACTTCTGGGAAGAAGAAAAAGATGCCCTGGAAGACTGAACCGGGGAAGTGGAAGAGCTTTTAGTCTGAAGCTCTTTCTCCATTGCGGCTAATTTTTCCTGAAGCAGGTAACTTTGAAGTATCTTCAAGCAGCATCTCTGTGTGGTCTGGTTTAAGTGCTGGCAGGCCTCGGTGTTATGGCTGGGGCCTAAGCAGAGCAGGCAGAAGAGTGACCATCTTTGGAAGGTATCTACTTGCCGCAGGCACACTTTGAAGGCTAGTCTGAGGACAAGGCTGGAGAAGAAGACAAACAGGATGGAGAAAACACCCAAATTCAATGTTAATACTAAATGAAACAAAGAAAATAAATCATGGGTAAACGTGAAGAAAATGGTGGTCGACTGAAGCAGGTGTCCATAGAGGTCCAATGTGCGCAGGTCGACAGTAGGAAAAGAACTGAGATAGGTCTGGGGGACTGACCCTTAATAAGATAGGTGGATGTCAGTGCGCTGATGTCAGTGGGAGCTATCCCCAGTGACAGATTGCTATCTAGAAGTTTTCCATGTGGCCCTGGCACCTGGCAGCTTCAGTCCTACTGGTGTTACCTGCTGCAAGAGCCCCCCCGAAGCAAGACCTGCTAATGTTAGAAGAGAATTAATAAAAAATTTGGAAACTTTTTTTTTTTTAGCAGGTTCCCTCTTAAAGATGGGGCATGTGACAGGGTTGAATAAGGCCCTGTCCCATTTGTTATGCAGAAAGAGTTAAATGCAAGGATCTGTTCTATCCTCTCCTTTTCCATCTCTTGTCTGTCTGGTTGTGCAACCAAATGTTCTCGTGAGACCTAGGAACTGATCACTCTGACAGTCTCATGATTCTCCGCCTCTCGCTATCTCTCTGCCTTCACTTGCTGTTTATGTCTTTTCTTCCCTCTTGCTTATCTGCGGTTATAAAAATATATGCAAATCTTTATGTGAAACTGGGATCCCTTGGTTTGAAATGTATATAGTTATACTGCTGAAATGATTGCAAAAATGCTTGGAATTCAGGGGGTTAACCTGAGATGCAGTTTAAGCTCCTCTCAAGCTTGTATGCAAACTCTTTGCAGAGCTGTTAAACAAAAGGTCAGTTCTGGGTCACCATATTCTGTGTGTTGCACCAGCAAAGAAACTGACAAGAACTCTAATATATTTTGCAAGAAAAAGAATGTTCTCTTAACCAGTTCCCAGGCAAAGACTTATAAAAAGAGCAGCAATACTTTTGCTAGAGAGAGAGGGAGAGACTGAAACTTGGAATTAAGAGATACCCTCAGATGAAGGACTTTGTTTTCTCTGTTTGTAGTGTCTTTGTAAACAGTTAAACTGAACAATTCTTTTTTATTCTGCTGTTATTGATAATAACAAAATGCTATTTGCGAATTTTAAAACTGCTCCCGATTTTCCTATGCTTCCTGACCTGTGCCTTGACGACAAGAGTGCACCGCTGAAATAGTTAAGAACCAATTAACCTGACTGATCTGTGACTCCAATTCACCCATCACATCCCAACAGGAAAGACCTTGCCCTATTATATCCAAAAAGAAAAGAAGGGGTGGGATTGAGAGATCAGAGGAAGTGATCCAGGGGGTAGGGACATACAAAATATACAGGTTACTCACCTGTAACAGGAGTTCTAGGAATGGTATATGTTGTTCATCCACACTTATTGGCAGGTTCCTTGCGCTTTAATTGTTGCCGGAAGGTCGTCAAGCTGGCTCCTCCCACCCACCCGGGTGGTAAAACTCTCGGCTCCACCCCATGACGCCAGATCTGGCCCGCTGGAAGCCAGGTTGTGCGTCAAGCCGAGGTCAGGATCGTAGGGATGAACAATATACCATTCCTAGACTCCTCTTACAGGTGAGTAACCTGTATTTCTAGGGACATGGATATGTTGTTCAATCCACACTTATTGGCAGACTCCTAGCAGTTCTCCGGGAGGAGGGAGGCAAGGCGCACACCCCGATACTTACTTGGGAAATAGAGACTGGAGAACCGAGGCCCCAAAACCTGCATCCCGGCATGACTCAAGGTCGATGTGGTAGTGGGTAATAAAGGTATGTGCCGACTTCCAGGTAGCAGCCCTGCAGATATCCTGGGTAGGGCCATCCAAGCAACTACTGATGCAGTGGTATGGCAGGTAGAATGAGCTCTTATCCCTCTGGGAGGCTCCATGCCCGCCAACCTATAGCAGAGCTCTATGCAGGAGGTGACCCACCTGCCTATCGTCCGCTTGGCTGCAGGTCTGTCAGGTGCGGCTTCAGCATAGGTGACAAACAGCTGGTGAACCTCTCCCTGAACTTCTGCCGTCCGCTCCTTGTAATAAGCGAGCGCTCTTCTAGGGTCCAAAGTATGGAGCCTAAATTCAGCCTCCGAGGTGTGATTGGTGTAGAACACCGTCGGAGTCAACACCTGGTTAAGGTGAAACTCCCGACACCACCTTCGGAAGGAATTTCGGTTGGGGGCGCAGGACAACCTTGTCTCTGTGGAAGACCAGATAAGGAGACTCGATGGAAAGCACCTGGGCTCTCCCATCCTTCTGGCTGGCGTGATAGCCACCAAGAAGGGTCATCCACCAAGGTGGGAACATCGACCTGTGCATCGGTTCGAATGGCTTGCCCATGAGCTGGCCAATACCAGCAGTAGATCCCACGGAGGTGGAGGTTCTCGCACCGGAGGGGAAATGTGGTCAAGGCCTTTGAAAAGCACCAATTATCTTTCTCTCTGCCATCGACTGCTTCCCTGCCCGCCACCGGGTAAGCAGAGATGGCTGCCAGGTGCACCTTAAGGGTCGTCGACCGAAGCCCTTGCTGAGAAAGGAACCACAGGTAGTCCAGGATGCTTGCCAAGGAGCAGGAGGAAGGGTCCAGGCCCTTGCCCTGACACCAAATGGAAAATCTCTTCCATTTGAAGGCATAGCATTTTCTGGTTGACTCTTATGGGACGCCTCAACGATGTTGAGGACCTCGTCGGAAAGACCCAAAGCCTGGAACTCTAGCCGCTCAGGAACCAGGCTGTCAGGTGCAGGAACTGAAGGTCCGGATGGAATACCTTCCCCTGGTTGACTGAGATCAGGTCCGGGTGGGCTGGAAGCCGCCTCGGGAGCCTGGAGCTGAGGCTGAGGAGATCTGGATACCAGAACTGGCGGGGTCAGTCTGGGGCTACCAGAATCACCTGCGCCTTGTCCCTCCTTGCCTTGAGACGCACCTTGTGGATCAAGGGAAATGAGGGAAAGGCATAGAAGAGGCCCGGGGTCCACGGTCTCAAGAAGGCATCCCCCTGCAGCGAGCCCTGCTGAGGGGGGCGGGCATGGAACAAACTCAGCTTCGCATTCTCCCTGGAGGAAAACAGGTCCACCTGAGGCGTGCCCCAGTGGGAGAAGAGATCTTGTACTACCTCCGGCAGGAGAGACCACTCGTGAGACACAGCCCCTATCCGGCTTAGGGTATCGGCCATGGTGTTGGAGGCTCCTGCCACGTGGATGGCTAGGAGATCCGCCTCCAGGCTGCGCATGAGGGACCATATGTGGAGAGCTTCCTTACATAACAGCATGGAGCGTGTCCCGCCCTGGCGGTTCAGATAGTACATGGTCGTGGTACTGTCCATCTGGACGTGAGCCACTTGACCCCGTAGAAATGGAGCGAAGGCGGTGAGAGCTAGGCGGACCGCTTGGAGCTCCAGCAGGTTGATATGGCATCGGGACTACAAGGGGACCAGAGGCCGTGCGCTCTGTGCTCCCCCAGATGGGCACCCCAACCCATCAGAAATGCATCGGTCGATAGACCGTCGGCTCGGGGCGGATGAACGGGATGCCCTCCTGCAGATGTGCCGGAACGGTCCACCACTGGAGAGCATTCCACATCTCCTGGGTCACTGTCACGGGCTGATCCAATGGAGCGCAGCGTTATGACCACTGGCTGGCCAGTCCCCATTGAAGGGGACGCATGTACCAACAGACCACGCTGGTGCACGCCGCCATGAGGCCCAGGAGGCGCAGGAAGTCCCGGGCAGGGCGCGATTGCCCAAACAGAAATGAATGGGCAAAGGAGGAAGGAACCTCAGCCCTGTCTGCCGGGAGCCGAGCTCTGGCTCGAAGACAGTTGAGCTCTGCCCTGATGAAGATTATCACCTGCTTCGGCACGAGTTCCGACTTGGCCTCGTTGATGAGGAGGCCAATCTGAGAGCAAACCTGGAGGATCAGATCTCTGGACCGTTACGCCTCCGCTCTGGAGGGGGCTGCAATCAGCCAGTCGTCCAGGCAGGGGTATACCCGGACCCTTCGGCGCCGCAGGAATGCTGTCACCACTGCCATGCATTTGGTGAAGACCCTGGGAGCTAGGGAGAGGCCGAAGGGCATGGCCCGGAACTCGTAAAGGGATCCCTCCGCTCTGAAGCGGAGGAATCTCTGATGAGACGGACGGACTGGGACGTGAAAGAACGCATCCTGGAGGTCCAGGGAACAGAACCACATGCCTCGTTCCAAGGATGGGATAATCTGACCCAGAGTGACCATCCTGAAGGTCCGAGACCTTAGGAACCTGTTCAGGTCGTACAGGTTGAGAATGGGGCGCCAGCCCCCCATCCGTTTTGGGACCAGGAAGTACCTGGACACAAACTCCGGGTCTGGAGGAGGATCTGCCACCTTCCTGATCACCTCTTTTTCGAGGAGCAGGGCACTATCGGCTCGGCGGGCCGACAGCGAGGCTGCGGACCCCGTGGCCCCAAGAGGGGCGACGGCTCGAAAGGGTGGAGCCTGCTCGAACTCCAGAGGCAGGCCTTTTCCTACCACCTCCAACACCCAGCGGTCCGTGGTGATAGCGGACCAGGCGGAAAGGAAGTGGCGGAGCCGTCCCCCCATGGGGGGAACCCGGGGGAAGTGACGAGGCTGGGGGCGGCACCCCTCAACCCGTCACTGGGCAGGCTTGGAGGAGGAACCGGCCGAGGGACCTCCTGGGCCTTTACCTCCTTGCTTCCTGTTGAAGGAAGCCACCAGCTTGGGTTTGGGATGCCAAGCGCGAGCCTGCTGGCCCTGTTGCTGGTGCTGCTGGGCCGGTCGATATGCAGGGGCCGAAGGACGAAAGGACTTCTGCTGCAGCTGACGGCAGCCTTTGTCCCTCTGGACGGAGGTGACCGAGTCCAGGGTGGCATTGGACTTTTCGATCCGCTGGAGGTGACCTTCCACTCCAGGGCCAAAGAGGTCAGTCCCCAAGAAGTGGACATTCGCCAACTTGTGCTGGGTATCCGCCGTGAAGGTGGATATCCTCAGCCACGCCCTGCGACGCATGGCCACCGCGGCTACTACTGACCTGGCACAGGAATCACCTATGTCTAGAGCAGTCTGAAGCTGCTGCTTCGCCACCGCCCTACCCAGGTCCCGCACCTGGCGGACCGTGGTCTGCAGGTCGGTCGGGAGATGAGGGACAACCTCATCCAGGGAGCCCAAGAGGGTGTGGGAGAAGTGTGCCATCAGCACGGCCGAGCTGGCCTGTCAGAGGCCGTGGGAGGATGCAGCGTACACCTTACGCCCGGCAAAGTCCAGCTTTTTGGACTCTTTGTCGGGGAGCTTATCCACGCCTCGAGCGTTACCAGAACGCCGGAAAACGCTGTCGGTGACTAACCCCTCTAGAAACCGGGCAAAGAGCGGTAGGGGACGTGATACTTCCTGGCCATCCTGGCGAGGCGCGAGGACAGGAAGCAGGCCACTGCCAGAGCTCCAAGGCTGGGCCGACAATGGCCTCAGCCACGGAAAGGCCTCGTGGGGTAATCTCCTCGGTCCAGTATCTCCGTCAGAGGATACTTGGCCTGTTTGGACACGGGCTCGAGCTGCATCCCGGTGGACTCCGAGATGAGTCGAAGTAGACCCAAAAAGGACGATGGGCTATCGTCCAAAGACTGGCCCCCGGAGGACTCCAAGTCGACCTGCCTGGAGAACAGGGAGGAGTCGTCGGATTCCGAAGAGCTGCCTCGGCCCTGAGCCACCCTCTACCTGACGAGGACGGTCGGGAGTGAGGGTGACCGACAACCTGTGGGGCAGGCCGTGATCTGACCGAGAATCCTTGGTCGGTGCCCCAGACTTCGGCTGTGGAGGCGGAGGTTCCACCACAATCGGTGGAGCAGCTGGTTTTGGCCGAGCAACCAGCCCTGGAGCGGGCAACTCGACTGGGGCGAGTGGTTGCTTCGGTCGTTCGGGCGACAGCCACTTGATGGCCGGGGTCTGGACCGGAGTTGGCTTAGACCCGGACAACAGCAACTGCTGCCACATAAGCTCCTCGTAGTGCCGACGTAATTTACGCCGAAGCCTCCCCTCATCCGAGGAAGAGGACGAGGAGGAACAGTGTCGCCGCTTACTAAGGTATAGAGACCGAGACCGCCGATGTCGGCGGGAACGGCTTGACCGAGATGAAGTCCGAGACCCTCGGGGGGACCGAGGGCGGGTCTGGGAGGGGGCAGGGGACACCCGCTCTTCACTCGGCTCGGGAACTTTAACCGGGGACTGCAGCCCTGAAGGCACAGGCAGATCCTCAGTCTCCACCGGGGGAACCGGTGAAGGAGGGCTGTCGGCTTCACCAGTCGACAGCCCGTCTAACGGATCAAGAAAAATCTCGACTGCTTCTGCAGGAGTCTCGGCAGGCTGGACTGACGGGGACACCGTGAAGCCAGCGGCCTGAGCCGCAACTTCGACCGAAGTCGAAGGTCGGCTGTCCGGGGAAGGAGACCTCTCCCGCTCCCACGAACGCCAACGGTGGGACTTACCCTTCGACTCCTTCTTCTTGGGCCGAGAAGAAAGTCCCAATGACCCCTCTCCCTTCGTGGAAAGGGACTGACAAAGCTCCTTGAATGAAGCCGTGTACGAGGAACTCAGAGAGAGTGGGATAAATGCCGCGGCCGAGGAGGAGGAAGATGCGGCCTGGGCCGCCTCCTCCTTGAGGGCGATCATCTGCTCGAGCTGCTCAGCCGAGCCAGCTGCCGCGGGCACCGCCCCGAGCCTCTTTAGATTTTACCAGCGGAAAACTGGCTCGGGCACCGAAGCCAATCGGCAGCGCAATCATCCAGGACGTTGGTCGAAAGAAAGAGCGACACAACTCGCAGGGCCTGCGGTCGGGATCTAGGCCAAGGCAGTAGACGCACGTGGAGTGCGGATCCGTCCTGGACATTTTCTGCCCACAAGGGCACCTCCGAAAGCCGGGAATAGATTTGTCCATCGCAGTCGCAAGGGAAGATGAAGACCGAAGTTTAGAAAACTTCAAAACCAATTTCGGATGAACCGAAGAGTTAGGATCCAGTGTAAAATGCAGAGCGCTAAGGAGGGAACCTGAGCTTCCAAGCAGTAAGGAAGATCGGGCGTCACGGGGCGGAGCTGAGAGTTTTACCACCCGGGTGGGTGGGAGGAGCCAGCTTGAAGACCTTCCGGCAACAATTAAAGCGGCAAGGAACCTGCCAATAAGTGTGGATTGAACAACATATCCATGTCCCTAGAAAAAAAAGTTATGAAACCGAAAGTATAAAGGAAAAAAGAAAGGGGTCCCAGTAATCCAAAACAAAAAATCTAGAACGGAACCTAGTCTTGCGAAGGTGAGGAACTCCTCTCAGCCTGCCCAGCTACCCGATTTGTCCAGGGAAGTTATCTTTCCTAATGTTTTTCTTCCCTAAGTTGGAGACGAGCTGTCAGGGCTTCCATGTCTTGTACTCGGTTCAACCTAGTACACCATTCCAATAATGTGGGGGGATCTCTGAGAAGCCAGTGTGATGTAATGCATTTTAGTGCTACCGCCAAAAAGATAAAGGCCAATTTACATTGCACAGAGCGCAGCCTTATTACCGTTGGGAACCCTAGTACCCAGTCAGTAAAGGTGTTAGGGATATCTAGTTGCAGTACATGTTGAACAGACTCCTTAGCTGCTGTCCAAAACTCCTCCAATCTGGGACAGCCCCAAAATATATGCCAGTGGGAACCAAGACCCCCACATCTTCCCCAATAATCTGCTGTGTATGTCACATGAAAATGTTGAGTTACAGTAGGTGTTCGAAAAAAAAACAGACTAAACCCTCCAGAAAAATTCTCTCCAGGTAGGGGAAGAAGTTACCTCCCAACCATATTTTAATCTTTGGAGCCAGTCTTCAGCAGGAATGGCACAGGAAGTCTCCGCCTCCCAAGCCGCTCTGATTTTGTGATTTTGTGTCTGAAATCCCTGGCTTCTTATACAGATCCGATATACACTTCAGTTTTACATTCAGTGATCACCCCGTATATAACGTCCTCCCATGGCGACTGGGGTCTATCCAGAAGGGCCTTACGGTTATCGCTATTGATAAAATGCTGGACTTGCAGATACCTATGAAAATCTTGGGCCGGTAGTTGGTACCTTGCTTGCAAACCCTGAAATGATAAACAAGACCCTTGTGCTAGAAGTTGGGCAAAACACGTTACTCTGTGCCGCTCCCAATAAGCATATCCTTGATCCAGTCAAGGGGCCAAAAAAATCAGGGTCATAACGAATAAGAGAGAGTGGACCCGACAGGGCATCTGAGGCTAACTTAACTTTATGTAGGATTCTCAAGGTGTGTTTGACCCCGGGATTTTTTAACTGGCTGATGTAATCCTGTGGTAAATTTGACAGTGCAAGAGTAAACAGGGGTTGTCCTCCACAGTCCGCATCTTCGATGTTGTACCAACCGGAGGCATGTCTCTGCCTAGCCCAAGCACACACTGCAGTCATTTGGCTCACTAAATAATTTTTTAAGTCCAGTCATGCAAGTCCCCCCGTTCCCTTGTTTGTATTAATTTTTTTTTTTTTTTTAATACGAAATGCGTGGTCTACAACCCTCCCCCCGTTAGGCTTGGTCCCCTCACCCATATTGGCTACCCACTGTGCACCGCTAACAAAATAAATAAATAAATATATATTTACATATGCACGTTATGGTAATCAGCACTAATACTTAGGGCATTGGTACTTACCATATAAGCATAAGTAACCAGGAATATTACTGTTATAACAATTATTGGGGCCTCTACTCAAAGGAGTGGAGCACCTCCACAACACGTATGTGAGGTGCAGAGACACTCCGCACTCATTGCACCCCCCCCACACAGGATGCACTAACGGGGGCGTGCAGCCCCCATGCACTCGATCCCTCATCAAGCGTGGGGGGCATGCATAGGGGGTAGCCGGTATGCCACGGAAACTCTGTTGTAAGCCCACTATGCACCCCGTGCCTCCGTCACTCAACAATGGGACCCAAAAGACAACCAAGACAGTCCGCCCAGGGGCACCCATCCCTGTACCCAGACGTGCCACCCACCTTCCCCATGCATGCCAACCCCCACACACACACTTGGGGCACCGGCCCCTGGACTGCATCCCCCCCCGCAAACCTCCAGCAGCCCGCCTCTGTGTCCCCTCACCCCGCATCACTGCCCCGAAGGTGTGGTGGGCAGCATGAACCCTTCCCTCCCCCCCAACACACATCCCTGTGCCAACTCCCCCGACCCCCGTTCTTCCCAGTCTGTTTGAGGGCAATGCATGGCCAGCGGCACATCCCACCTCTACAGCCGCTGACCGTGCGGACATCCACGGGGGAGTGCTGCCAATGTGCCCCCCACCATGTAAGTGATCCACCGAGGGTCCCAGGACGGGCATCCCACTGGATGCCCGCCCGGGTTCGTGGCCCCACCCATGGGTGCCCTGTGCGAACCTGTGCGTACCCGTGCACCGGGGGAAGGAGCCGCAGACAGGTGGCCGACAGTTGTGAATGCTGTTGGTGAGCACCTGTCCGCAGGTGCGGAGCTCTGCAGGCAGGATACGCACCTTTGGCGAGCAATTCTCGCCCGTTAGAGCACAGGCCCCAGTGCTTGTAATGCAAGTAGCAAGTCAAGAGTACATGTTGTGTTCTTTGTATTCTTCTGAGAAGTCATTGTATAGCCTACAGTGCTATCTTGCAGATTTATGTAACACTGCACTTATACTTGTATTTTGTATGCCTTCTTTGTTCTCAATTTTAGCTGATTTTACACATTTTGTATATCTTTAGATAACACTGTGGAGCCACCTAACTTTTGGCCAACAGGGCTTATGTACCTAGCCAGCTTACGAATGGAAAAGTTGTCATGGTAATTATCTAGGTATATAAGTTACTGCATTACATATCCCCTCTGAGACCACTGCATACCCTGGGGTATACTGGGAAACTCTCGGCTCCCAGTGTCTATATTGGTAAGACTCTGATTCAGGGTGAATGCTTATTTTCTGTAATAAACATGTTTATTACTGCACTTGCCGCTTGTCTGTGTTTCTTCTGCTAGCTTACTATCACCAAGGATCTGAGAAGCTTGGATGTATTTTGCCCACACCTTACATTTTGGGGAACGTGCGCAGGTGGTCTAAACTAGCGGAGATTCACTGTTTGCTGGCACTTTCCCTTGTGGGTAGTAAGCAGATGTACACACCCATACCACCTCGCCCATGTTTTTCACTCCGTAGCATCTTGTAAGCTCTGCTGCTTACTGGACACGGTTGATGCCATCTCACCCTGTTCAACAGCAGTTTTGACCTGCAGGATTGCGAGAGTGCAGACAGCCGACCGTCTGTTTGGTTCAACTACTGTGGATCGATACACAGCACGGTAACCACTGACGGGTCCATTTTTAGATTTCCCAACCCTTTCTACCATGTCCGATATCTGCGCAGATCTGACACTCGACGTCTCTAACTTTCTTGCTTCCCATGGAGACTGGAGCGACTTTGCGCTGGACGCAAGCCATTCTGATAACCCCATACTGGGGATCTCAACTCAGTACTCCGCGGTGAGACAAACAGCCAAAAAGTGTGAGGGCAAAAGGGCTGTTGGCCACGATTCTTTATGCTGCTTTGGAAGCCTCCGAGGTGAGGTTTCATTCCCTCGAACTGTAAATCCCAGCTCTTAAGAAAGAGATGGGACTGCAGGCATGTGAAAGTCTTTGGAAAGAGCAGAGGCTGGAAGAGGAACATCAGTCTCTGCGTAGGTAGAACAAGACTCTTTTGCAATGTTTTGTACAGAGTAATGATCGAGAGTTATGCATGTTGAGACAGAAATGCGATAGGCTGAAGCAGGATAAGAAGCAGGTGTTGCAGATGAATGATATACTAAGTGATATAAATGAATCTTTGCGAAATGAGAATGAGGAGTTACAGGAGGACGTGAAATGGGTACGTTTTGAGTTGGACAGGGAGCTTAGGGACAACTGCGAATTGAGCACCACATAAAGAGTGTTACAGAAAGAGGTTGTGAAAGGTGTTGATCAGAACAATGCAAAGGGTAGTTACATTGAGTGCAGGGCTAAGATGGCGAAGCTGCATCATCAGAGAGAGTTGCTGGCTGGTCATGTCAAGACGATGGGTGGTTTCCATTACATGCCCATCGATCTTGTGTCATCTGGCGATGACAGCAGCCAAGATGGCATTGAGCCCCCGCTTCCACTGTGATGTTTCCCAACCCTGCCATTCACAAGATGGTGCTTCCCTACGCTCTTCCAGTGTAACCCTATGTCATCAGTGTGATGACATTTATCATGTGTGACACCAAGATGGCGACCCCCATGATGGGGGGGCGGGGTTGAGGCCGAGTCTCTCCAATTGCCACCCTTAATAAGGGGGACAAGCAGATCATCGATCAAATGACAGACTGTCCTCGCTATGACAGAGATGACTGAGGAACAAAAGCAGGTCTTCAAGGAGCACTTACATGTCATGTTGAAAAATGCGCTACTCAGCCATCACTCATCCGCTCTGTGGCCGATGCCACAGCGGAGGCTGCCCTTTGCAGCGCACACAACCAACACACCTTCCATGATGCACGTCCCATGATTCAGAATAATCCCCTTCAGCTGGCCCACTCTGTGCAGCAGATCACTGACAGCATAGACCGCATGAACCCCAATGACAATCTCAGTTGCCATTTGGAAAAGGTTCGGTCCAAATGTGAGATGCTCAGTCTATCGACAGGCTACCAGGTACAGATCCTTTGGCAGACTGTCAACCCCAGCCTCTGGTTGAAACTCTGAGGAAGTGCGCCGAGCTGTGGATGTGACCTTCGATGATATCACAGAGGCACTTATCGCCGCACACACCCGAGGTGTGGTTGGCATCATGTTGGTCTATCTTGTCAAACAAGCTGCCAAGGAGAGTCCAGCGTCATACCACCAAAGGCTATGGCAGGCCTACCGCACTGGCAAAATGCTTTCACAGGAGGACACGGACAATGAACAAATTGAATACAAGACCTTGTTCATTCGGAACATGATTCCAGCCGTCCGTGACAAGGTCAAGCCTGCAGTTTTCCCCAGAATGGACACATTTTCAGATATTCTCAGGAAAACAGAGCGCGTCTATCAGCTCCATCTCTGAGATCTGAATTCTGTCTCAAAAGCCAAGGTGGCCATGGTACAATCCACCAGCAAGCCCACAACCCACTATATATTGGAGGGCAAGGCCAGGACACCAAGGCCACACCCTCTGATGAGAAGCAGAACTATAAGACGGGGTGAAACCATAACAGAAATAGGATTAGACCGAGAAATTGGAATAACCCTAATTCCAATCAGAATGACAATCGGGGCAATCGAAATTATCGACAAGGCCCCTCCTATCGAGATATAGTGGCAGAGAATAAAAACCTCCGTACACTCTTGTGCAAGGTCCAATCAGTGGCCAAGTCCATCCCAAAGCAGATAGTTGCAGCGTTAGCTCTGGTAACCCAATCCCCGATAGGACAAGAAGATACTAGAACCTCCCTGGACCAGGCCGTGCTAGGCTCAAATCCTGAGGCCTTGTCCATTGCAGCAACTACCACTACCCAGACCACCTTGTATCCTATGCAGGATCTGGGAAAGGCCCGACGAGACCCTGCTGGCCTGCATTTTCAGGAACCACCTGGAGAAGACAGTAGCAGTTCACATTAACAAACACAGGCCCCAGTCCATATTGTGAACAATACTTTATTGACACAAACGTAAGACCTTGTACTAAGGCCACGGTCAGGGGTTGCCAAACTATTCTATTGCTCGATACAGGCGTGGCTGTGTCTGTATTACATGATGAGGATCCAGCGAATTCTTCCTGGGCCACTGGATGGCAGACCAATGCACAAGGTGTGGATGGCACTAGACTGCCTATCTACTGTTCTATTGTACTTTCCGTGCTGCTGGGCACCCTCGACACGAATCATACTTTTGACCTTATGGTATTACGTCACCAACCTAGTACCCTGGGAATTGACTTCCTGGCACTACATGGCTGTGTAGTAGACTTAGTTAATCGACTCCTGATCCAAATCAGAGGGCAATACCATACGGTCATGATTTCTGATTCTCACGTGGTTGCCACCATTGCCATCAATGACAAGGAATATGACGTCATAGCTCTATTCCAGACACACAAGTTTTTCAAAGAACTGTTGCCCATCCTGCAGAAGCATCTTGATGTCTTCGCAACAAACAAACATGACTGTGGAAGAATGCACACTATCACTGAAATCCCTGGCCCTGACCATGACAGGCAAAGGCAATATCCTTTTCGTGCTGAGGCTTTGCCATCACTCAGGGAAACCATCCAGTCACTCCTCCAGCAAGGCATGATCAAGTGTTGTGTCTCAACCACCAACTCCCCCACTTGGCCCGTGAAAAAGCCCAATAATTCTTGGAGACTCACTACTGATTGCAGGAGACTTAAGTCACTCCTAGCTACCCCCCCACAGTAGCCTCAGGACCAGATGTGCTCAAATTTCTAACCCCAGACCTAAAGTGGTTTAGTGCCCTTGACATCTCCAATGGATTTTGGTCTTTGCCACTGACCCAGAAAAGCCAATACAAGTTTGCTTTCACCTTTGAGGGTCGTCAGTACATCTGGACCTGCCTCCCACAGGGCTTTCAGAACAGCCCTTCTCTTTTCCATCTACACATAATGGACGCCTTACAGGGTTTCTCTGCTCCACAATCCCTTCTGCAGTACGTGGATGACTTACTCCTGGCAACCACTACCAAGGAGCAACATTTTGACCTCCCTGATGAACTACTGACTCTCTTACAGACAGCAGGCCTCAAGTGTAATCCTGCCAAAGCACAATTGTGCCAGAAAGAGGTTATCTTCCTTGGTCTGTGAATCACAGAACAAGGCAGGAGCCCGGCCTGGATGAAGATCCAGGGCCTACAAGATCTGCCACTTCCTACCAGTGTGGCAACACTCAGACGTTTCCTGAGGAAGATCAACTACTCCAGGGACTTTATTTATGACTTTGCACAAAAGGCCACCCCTCCATATGTAGTAGTAGTAAAAAATGTTATTCATCTGAGAAAAACAATGAATAGGTACAACTCAACTAAGGCAAGCTCATTTCCAGTGAGACGCTTAGTATGTCTTAAATATAGTTGCAAAATCAAAGTATACAAAACATTATCAACACAACATATAATTTAACAATCAGAATAAATATACATACATACAATCACACAAATACCTAAGAATGTGCAAAAACAATTTAACACAAACAGACATGTATACAGATGCCTAAATATGTGCATAAACTTAAATAGAATCCTCAATAATAATAATAATAATAATAATAATAACACCTGTATGAGCTCCTGAAGAAGGATATTCCCTGGACTTGGGGTCCCATCCACATTAATACCGTGACCCTACTGAAACAGGTCTAGGCCTCTGCTCCAGCACTGGTTAACCCCAATCCAGCCTTACCCTTCCATTTGGAAACAGTCACTTCAGACATAGCCATGTCTGCAGTGCTGGCTCAGAAGGTCAATGACATTCTGAGGCCTATTGCTTATGCTTCCCACATGTTGTCCGCAGTAGAACAGAAGTACAGTCTTGGTGAAAGGCACCTTCTGGCTACCTACTGGGCTGTAAAACATTTCCTGTACATCACTGGGTATTCTCCGATCATTCTGCACACTCATCACACCCCTACAAATTTTCTGTTGTTGGACAGAGTGAATGATGGCTCAGTGTCTAATACCAGACTGACTCACTGGTCCCTTCTTCTCCAAGACTGTGACATACAGGTCCACACTGCCAAAATGCCCTCAGTTCTGGCTCATGGCCTCCTGTACCCAGGAGAGACCCATGATTGTTCACTTCAACCTCCTGAGTTGCCTGATCCAGGACCCTTTCTTCCCGCTACCCCAAAGCTCCTTGCTGACACTTCTTTGTGTCATGTCTTTACTGATGGCTCTGCCTCGTATCATCAGGGAGAACAGTTAGCTGGATTTGGAGTGCTCATCCTCATCCTAACAGTAACACTGTTCATGCCTCCAAACGGTGCAGTGTTGCATCTTTTCAGTATGCAGAACTGGCAGCTGTGGCCTGTGCTCTTGAATTGATACACCATGGTAAAACAGATACCATCATCTTCACAGAATCAAACTGGGTCTGTTGTTCACTAACAGAATTCCTACCATTCTTGAGAAGAACTCCTCGGCATCTTCTGATGGCACCCCTGTCAAATACATGTCACTCTTTGTGTATATTCATACTCTGACTCAACAGTTTAAACACAAGCTGTTCAAACACAAGGTGAAGGCCCATTCCAAGTCTGATACATACCACTGTTTCAATGATCGAGCAGACACTCTTGTCAAAGAGGGTGCTCGAGGGCGTCAGTATGACTCATCCTGTAGCTTTAGTAGCCGTACAAATAGCTGCTGTTAAAAAGAAACCTGAACCATTTGTGCCCTTGGATTTGTCCACAGCACAAAAATCTGATCCTCAGCTGAAAGGAGTTTTCAGATTTCTAGACAAAGGAACTGAACAAGAACTGCCAACCAACAGCCCCTACAAGAAACATGCCAACTTGCACCCATCAAGTGACAAGAAGTTGATATGGTACCAACCTGATGATCTTAACTACAAACTATGGGTAGTTCCTGAGCCATTGCGATCAGAGTTCATCCATCAGGTTCATGACACCTCAACTGGAGGATAACAGGGGGTGGAAAATACAGTCCAGGGACTGAAGTCAGTGGGCTGGTTGCTTGGCATTACCAAAGATGTAAAACATTATATCAACAACTGCCTGATCTGTGCGCAGAACAATCTGGCCCCAATCAAAAGAAATGCAAAATTACTTCCTCAGAGAAAATCAGGACCCTGGCATGCCATTCAGATCAATTTTATTGGTCCTCTAACCACAACTAGCAGAAACAACACATATACTCTTGTGGTCACTGACCTATTCTCCAAGTGGGTTGAGGCCTTTCCTACTCGAAATTGCACAGCAAAGGCAAGTACAAAAGTCCTGGTAGAACAATTGTTCTCCAGGTGGGGCCTACCTCTTAAGGTAGACTCTGATCAAGGAACCAGCTTTACACGTGAATTGATATGAGAAACACTTGAGCTTCTTGATGTACACCAGAAGTTTCAAATTCCTTGCCACCCTCAATCCTCAGGTCAGGTAGAAAGAGCCAACAGACGGATAAAGCAAATGCTATCCAAATTTATCAAGGACAAGCCCACGGATTGGGATTCCCTTTTGCCTTTACTCCTTATGGCAATTAGAGGCACTCCTTCAGTCACCACCCAGTTGACACCCTTCAAGGTGATAACTGGTAGAACTATGAGATTACCTGAACACCTGTTGATTGATCTGAATACACCTACTGCAGACAGTGTGTCTGTAGACACATACGTCGCAAAACTCAGATATGATATCATTAAAACCCATCTGTATGCTGCACATCACATGGGCAAGGCCCAGCAGCAATCTAAAGTTCACTTTGACAAGCACATACAAGAGGTGGACTGGCAAGTCGGAGTTCAGGTAATGGTACTCAGATTTGCACATCCTCTTCATCCCTTCTCCAATAAGTGGGAAGGACCCTACCCCATTATCAACAAACTCAGTCCAGCAGTCTACCAAGTTAGACTTCTCCAACAGAAGAAGCTTACTGACAAGTGGTTGCATGCTAACCAGCTGAAGTTGAATGAAAGAGAACGATTACTTTTCCTAACTCCATTGGGCAGAACAGTACCTATTGACCTTTTTCTTTCTTCCTTACAGGTACCCATGTGAGCCGGCTATCTTGCACTTGATCCTCCTACTAGGAATACTCACTCCCCTCTGTCCATGGCAAGAATACGAGCACTATATCCGATTACAACAAACGTCTAAGGCAACTCCTTCCACTTCTCGACCATCCTGAGGGAAGACACATAACCCCACAAAATAAACCCACCACCATCCCTGAAGGAGTCAGCATAGATGTTCCCAATAAACTGATCACTGTTCAGGAAGGCATGGACGCCTACCTGAGGGCCATGGTTGTGGCACTTGATAAATCATCCTTCTAAATTGAATGGCAAACTGACAGTCATGGACAGACACTTCCTGTTACCGGGCTCTACAAAGGCACTTTCCAAGGTTGGCCCAATACCAGGATTGCCCCAAATGGTATCCTGTCTATCCACCAAGCTAATTACAGACATTCGGGTTAATACAACCTCACCACTTTGATTGATCCCACCTTCTGTGCTAATTACCTAGAAGACTCTGCAAGAGACTTTTGTGTTCGCAATTACATGGCTACAGAAGCTATATTTTTATCTGTAATACCCCCTACTTAAGTAGAACTCACTGAATGTCCCCCACAGGAACCTGGCCCACCTAGTGGCTTGACTGCCACCTCACTCACAGGTACACTTGCGAATAACGTGTAGTTTATGCATGTCCCTATTATTTTTAATCTTATCCATTGCAATACGGCTGAATTTGGTACATGTTATAAAACTAACACTTCTAAGTTCTTTAGCACTATGTTACTAGATAGTCTTGCTACATACAGTACCAGACCTGCACACAGGATCCCATGGCTGGTTCACATACCATTGAACAGTTAGGTTTATTCAAGGCGCAGACCTGACCTCAAAAGCAAGAGAAAATTCTGCATCACGCAGGAGGCATGCCACTACTGATGTCACTGATGCAGCTGGCACTATATCCGGACTCTTTGGATCCAGCATGTCGATCTGGAACAGGGCAGACATTGCTGCCATCAAAAGTCAAATAGTTAAATTCCAGTTGGCATGAAAAAATATATTTTACCACCCCTATTGCATGGTGTAGATGGGCTTAGACAGGAAGAGAGGTACACTGTACACAACATGCACGATATTGCTAAGAGTTTTAATGACACTAAGAATAAAATCAATGAACCTGTTTTCCAGAATAACAAGGAGGCAGACAAGCAATACATTGCCAAGGAACTGTTATGCTCTGCTTAAGGCTCTTATGTCATAACCACTATCAATAATCTCTTCCAGGATCTGGAATCAGGACGTATTCCTGATATTATTCATGACAGACGCCTAGCTAAATGGTATTGTCCACATTGTAGGTCTACTGCTTGTATTACAATGTGCATTTCTAGGTTTGTGAACTTTCCAATGTCAACTGCTAGAAATCTGGGTTATGTCACACGTCATCCCAACAGAGGCCCATGCTACAATGTCTATCACTGCTCCATCCATGACACCATGTTTGTGACTTTCATGGTTTCCTTGCCATGCTTTGATCCAGAGACTGCAATCTTTGACAGACTGGCCTTCATTCATTCCATTTGGCATCTCGACAAGGACATCTACCGAAAGAAAATCGACCTTCCGCACCTTCTGGCCTTCCACCCCACCCTGGATGCTTGGGTGGCATACCATACAGACTGCTGTGCCAAAAAGGGACACCCCTACTTATGTTGCTGTGATGTGTTCACCATCATCAAGCCAGTTTGTGGTTACTCACCAGACAGCACTGACTGGTCTTTTACTTTGGACACTGATATTGCATGAAATGAATCTGGTACCCCCAGGGCAATAGCTTAATCTACTACATCATCACCAGTGGGAAACACTGGATGTCTCTATCAGAATTATGCAGAAGAGGTGCATTGCTTCACTACAAGACTGATTTCTTTCACCTGCCCAATTCATCAACAGAAATGGCAGATTCCTACAGCTAAAGTATCATACAATTCTAATGGGCACTACTGTGTAGTCACTAATCACAAATCATTCACTTATTGGTCCAAGTCCTGTGACATACAGTACCCTCATTTCTGTTTTATACCTCACCAAACTACTGTTATTGGTCATACAGTGATTACTCCAGTTTCCATCCCAGAACCTAATATTATTGATACAGATCCTGAATATTTGCTTGCTCCATCTCAGTATTTGCCTGTCTTTAATGTCCATATAGATCCCTTGACTTTGTCTCTTAAGACACTTTTAGGTACAGTAGAAAGGACACCCATCTAATCTACATCAGCAATAATATCTCCAAAGCTGGAGAAGCCCTTAATATCCAGATCCATGATGGTGATTTAAGCACTGCAATTTCTAACACATGGCTGGAGTTAACATTTAAAGGTTTTGTTATTGTTCAACTGTTTTTGATTATCTTTTTGATACTAACTCTTTGCTGTCTACTGCACATGTTCAATCAACATCATGAGCAACTCAAGTTTCTTTACAAGGCTCGTGCATCAGGTCTGTAAACAACTGAGGTTCTTCCCACTACTTTCCCATACTGTTGTTGCTTTTTCAGTAAGGCAAAAAGGGGGAGGGGAATGTTAGGCTTGGTCCCCTCACCCATACTGGCTACCCACTTTGCACCACTGACAATATAAATATATATATATATATATATATATATATAGATATATATATATGTTATGGTAATCAACACTAATACTTAGGGCGTTGGTACTTACCGTATAAGTGTAAGTAACCAAGAATATTACTGTTATAACAATTATTGCTTGTAATGCAAGTAGCAAACCAAGAGTATATATGTTGTATTCTTTGTATTCTTCTGAGAAGTCATTATATACCCTGCACTGCCATCATGCAGATTTATGTAACACCGCACTTATACTTGTATTTTGTATGCCTTCTTTGTTCTCATTTTTAGCTGATTAAACACATTTTGTATATCTTTAGATAACACTGTGGAACCACCTCACTTTTGGCCAATAGGGCTTATTTTATGTATCTAGTCAGTTCACGAATTTAAGAGTTGTCATGGTAGTTATCTAGATATATAAGTTACTGCATTACATATACCTTCTGAGACCAGTGCATACCCTGGGGTATATTGGGAAACTCTCGGCTCCCAGTGTCTATATTGGTAAGAATGTGATTTAGGGTGAATGCTTATTATTTGTAATAAACAAGTTTATTACTGCACTTGCTTTTTGCCTGCGTTTCTTCTGCTAGCTTACTACCACCAAGGACTTGAGAAGTGTGGATGTATTTTGCCCACACCTTACACCCCCAAATAAATTTAAGAAGGCCTTTATGCACTAAATTCCAACTGGAGGGTGGGAACTGATATTGGCAGGGTGTTAAAAAGAAAAATAAACTGAGGAAAAATATTAATTTTAATAGTTTCAATTCAACCTGCTACTAACAACGGCAGCAGGGTCCATCTGGCCAAATCCCTCTGCACCTCCCCACAAAGTTTCCGACAGTTAATGTCAAAGAGCTTTGCTGTATCAATGGAAATCTGTATGCCCAAATATCTAACTTGATCATGCTTCACCCATGCAAAGCGAAATGTGGTCTTAAAGTCAGGAGGGCAGAATCCACTCAGTCTGAAAGTCTCTGCTTTTGTAAGATTGATTTTATACCTGGAGACACGGCAGACCCTATCCAATAGTGCCAACAGACAAGGGATGGATGTCCCTGGATGGCTCACAAAGAAAATGGAGTCATCCGCGTATAGCACCACTTTATGTTCAATGCACCCCGCCATAACCCTGACAATCTGCACATCTTTTTCTACAGTTCTTTGCATGGTGTACATAGCACCTGAAAATTCTATGTACAGTACATCTAAAGTATGGAGCAATGCTTCCCCTGGATTGGCATGCTCCGGATAATAGGCAGGTGGATAGACTGATTTAAAGTAAACTCACAAAACACCTCAGGAAGAAACTTAGGGTTGGTATGCAAAGACATTGTCTTTATGGATAATCAAATAAGGCTGTTCACACGAGAGCCTATAGCTCTGAAATCCTTCGAGCAGAAGTAATAGCAACTAAAACTAACGCTTTCCACGACAGAAAGCATAGCTTGCAAGACATGGCTGGCTCAAAAGGAGGCAAAGTCAGCTTCTCTAGGACCAAATTCAGGTTCCAAAGCAGGACCAGATTACGGATAGCGGGCTTCAAGTGTAAAATGCCCTGTCAGAGAAGTACAGGTCAAATCCAGCTGAGCCACAGTATGACCATCAATGGGTACATGAAAGGCTGATATAGCAGACAAGTGCACCTTAATAGATGAGTATTGTAGTCCTGCATCAAACAAGGACATGAGATACTCTAGAAACTGGTTCACTGGACAGGTGAAAGGGTTCAGGGGATGGAAGGTGGCCCATATAGCAAAGCGCTTTCACTTCATCGGATAAGTGGCTCTGCTGGAAGGGCTCCTGGCAGCCACCAGGACATCAGCCACTTTCTGAGACACCCAAAACCAGACAATGGCTATGTCTTCAGGAGCCAGGCATACAGACAGAGGGACCTGAGGTTCAGATGAACCAGAGTTCCTTGTTCCTGAGTCAACAGGCTCTAGCAGAGCGGCAGAGGAACTGAAGTTTCCATAGCCAACTGCTTCAGTAATAAAAACAAAATCTGACAAGGCCAGAATGGGATCACTAGAATAAGGGTGACTCCCTCCATTTGGAGCTTGATCAGCACCTTTTGAATTAGAGGGAAAGCATCGAGGAACCTTCCTTTCCAAGAGAGGGACAATGCGTCTCACCAGAAAACTCCAGACCCTGGATCTAACAAGCAAAAATGCAGCAGTTTTGCATTGAGTGGGGGCGCAAAAAGGTTCAACTCTGAATGACCCTATCTATCAAACAGGTCCTCTACGACTGAAGACAGTAGTTCCCACTCATGCTGTCTGGACTGCAACTGGCTGAGGCTGTCCGCCAGGGTGTTTTGGTTGCCTGGAACACGGACAGCCAACAGTTCTAGACCGTGTTCTAGAAACCAGTACCAGACTCTCATCTCCTCCTGACATAGAGGGTAGGAGCAAGTCTCCCCCCCCTTGCTTGTTGATGTAATAAACGATGCTAAGGCTGTCTGACTGCACCAGGAGGGGACCCAGAGAGAGGTGGTTCTGGATAGCTTGTAAGGAATACAAAACCGCTCTCATTTCTAGCACGTTAACGTGGAGGTGGGCCTCCAACAGAGACTAGGACCCTGGAAGGGACCCAGGTGTGCCCCCCAGCCCAGACCTGAGGCATTCAAGGTGAAGATTTGCTACGGGAAGGGAATGAGGAAAGGCACCCCTTTCAGAAGATTGAGAGGATTCATCTACCATTGAAGAACCTTGTGGACAGGGGAGGAAACAAGACCCTGCTGATCTATATCATCGGTGCGCTGATCCCACTGGACACTGAGGGTCCACTGAAAAATCCTCATATGTAGTCTGGCCAAGGGGGATGGTGACTATGACTATGGCCACGGCCATCAGGCCCAACAACCGAAGGAAGGTCCTGGTGGTGACTGACTGGCTTTGGGCAACCAGCTAGGCCTGTACCAGACATTCCACCCTGTTCTAAGGAAGGAAGGAAGGCCATGTATTGAGTAGTGTCCAGGATTGCCCCACGGTACTGCAGTCATTAACATGGGAAGAGGATGGATTTGGGTAGACTGATAATAATCCCCAAAGCCTGAAGTAAATGCCTGGTGTGGTCCAGAGTCCGCAGCAGGAGATCTCTGGACTGATCCTTGAGCAACCAGTCGTCCAGATAAGGGAAAACATACAGGCCTTCGTGCCTGAGGGCTGGTGCTACTGCTGCCAAGCACTTGGTAAAGACTCATAGCGCAGATAATAAGCCAAAGGGCAAGATTCTGAATTGGTAATAGTCCCCCCGAACAGGAACCTGAGATACTGCCTGTTGGGGGAGCACACCTTGATATGCAGGAATGCATCCTGCATGTCAATAAAGCATAACCAGTCTCCCCACTTGAACAGAGGCAGCAGGCCAGGCAGGGTGCACATCCAGAAGTTCTTGTACTGAATGTAAAGATTTAGTTCCTTGAGGTCTACAACAGGCCTCAGCTCCCCAGTGTGCTTGGGAACAAGGAAGAACTGGGAATAGAACCCCTTGTGTCTTTGCTGACTGGGCACTGGCTCTATAGCCCTTTTGTGCAACAAGTAAGCACCTCCTCCTGCAACACTGGAATGTGATCTGGAGGGTAACAGGAAGGAACGTGTGGGCAATCTGGAGGCTGTTCCAGAAGTTCTAGAGCATGGCCCTGTTTGATGAGCTGCAGAATCCAAGCATCAGTAGTAAGGGTCCTACATTGGCCTAGATGGAGGGAGAGACGACTCCCTACCATTACCTCCTGGCTTAGAACGGGGGGGGTGTGTGCCAAGAAAGGAGTCACGCTGAGGTCAAGCCAGCTGCTGGAGTCGTACCGCCACCTCTGGGGCTTTTGGCAGGGGTGCCAGAGGTGGAAGAAGAGGCAGGCAAGGAAGCACTGGCTCTGCGCTTGCCCTAATGTCTGGTTCCTGATCCTGACTTTTGAGAGACCTTACAGAAGGAGGGTCTCGGTCTACTCCTGGGCTGGGTATGATGAGGAGAAAGAACAGACCGAATAGCCCTACCAGGGGCCTGCAGGTCATTAATAATATCCTGCATATCAGTGCCAAAAAGCTTGAAGGCCATAAAGGGAGCATCTAAGACTTTCTGCTGGATATCAGCAGCAAAACCTGAGACTCTCAGCCAGGAGTGCCTTCTAAAGCAAATGCCAGTGGCATCTGCTCTAGCAGTGGAATCAGACAAGTCATAAATGGCTCTCAGGAGGTGTCTGGTGACATACTCCACAGCCTGAAGACTCTTAAGGAGTTCTTGCCTCTGAGGACCCTCAGGAAGGGCCTATGCCATAGCCTTGCACTTCTTCCAGAGGGTATTTTGGTATATGACCAAATGGGATAGGTAACTGGCAATTCTAAGGCCTAGAGTGGCAGAGGCAAAGGTCCTCTTGCCCCAAAGATCGAGTCTCTTAGATTCCCTGTCAAGGGGGAGGGAACTCAGGTGCTTGAGCACCTTGGACCTGTCATGGGCCGCCTAGATGACCACTGAGTCAGTGTTTGGCTCAGTGGCATAGAAAAGCATACCTAAAGGAGCTTGGTAAAACTTATCAGCCTTTCTGGGCATGGCAGGCACTGAGTTCGGTCCGTGCCATGCAGCACTAGCAGCATCCTCCAAGACTGGAAGCAAAGGTGGGACGATCTTGGGTGGAGACTCCGGAATCTCCAGGAAATCCACTAGATTCCTCCTGGTGGAATCCTCTTCCTCAGTCTGGAACCCCATAGTGATTTGAAGCTGCTTCATGATATTGAAGAAAGTGGGGTCCTCAGGAGGAACCACGGGGCATGCTTAGCCGAGTCCTGGCTCCCAGAAGAGACAGTAGAGCTGTCTGAAGAAGCTGCCCCCTCATCTTTCTCCTCATCGTCATCTTCAGGAAGAATGAGATCAGGGCAGTACTCCACCTCTATGTTGATCTGGTTAGAGGCATGCGTCAATGACAATGGTACCGACGGTGCCCGAGGAAGGGCCAGATGGGAAGAGCGAACCGGCATCGACACCAAAGCGGCATCCAACAGCAGAGGCGATGAAGGTCCTGGCCGCAGAACCAGCTGCTGGATCAGGGCCATGGTGATAGAAGTGAGTATGGCATTGAAGTCGATGGCAGGGAAAGGAAGTGCCGTTGAAACTGGCTGCAGTGGGGGAAGAACAGTTCCCAGCACTGACAAGAAGGTTGCCTAGAGTGGCAGAGTCAATGGGGCCTGGTGCCTGAGGACACCGTGGCTCCGAAGGTCACAGTGGTGGGGCAGGAGTCAATGACCAGAGGGTCGACGGCTCCTCACCAGCTGAAGGAAAGCTGGTGAAGCTTGCTACCAAGGAAGGCCTGGAGGAAGCAGAGGCCTGAGCAACAGGTGGCCATCAATGGCACACTCGATGAATGAGAGGAAGAAGCCAACAAGGAATGGGAGTGCCTCCGGGGGGAAATGGTCCTCAGAGCGCTCCTTATCCCGGTGAGAGAGTTTCCCCAAAGACTTGTCCCAGGCCTTGGTGGCCTTGGAGCCCAAATAAGAAGCCGGCGGCTGGGCAGAGGTAACGCCAGAGTGCCCTTGTGCTGACTGGGCTGCTGGTTAGTCTATAATAATAATAATAATAAAATTTATTTGATTAAGCGCCTTACAAAATTTCAAGGCGCTGTACAAATCATCATGACATTCCATATAACAGTACAAACATTAACAACAAAACCACAAAATAGAAAACAATTTAAAATACTGCAGGGAATGCCTGATTCCATAAAAAAGACTTTAAGGCCTTCTTAAAACTATCCACCGTTGAACTTTCTCGGAGCTGGCGGGGCAGAGAATTCCAAAGGGTGGGCGCCACAAAGCTAAAAGCACGGGCTCCAGAAGACTTCAAATTTACCCTCGGAATCTCCAGCAACCCCTCGTCAGCTGAGCGAAGCTGTCTCAGTGGGATGTAAGGAACCAGAAGCTCTTTCAGGTAGTCGGGACCCAACCCATGTAGGGCTTTGTAGGTCAAAAGACCCACTTTGAAGGTGATCCGCCACTGTATAGGCAGCCAGTGCAGAGTGCGCAGCACAGGGGTGATATGATATCTCCTAGACACCCCAGTCAACAGACGTGCTGCAGCACTCTGCACAAGCTGCAAGCGGCGGATATCAACCCCAGCAAGCCCTAGGTAAAGGGAGTTGCAATAATCAAGATGAGATGTCACAGAGGCGTGGACCAAAACCGGCAAATCGCCTGGTGGCACCAGGTGCTTAATCCTGGAGATGTTTCTCAGATGAAAAAATGAAGTCTTGACTACTGCAGACACCTGATAGCGAAGGGTCAAGCCAGTGTCAAGCTCCACACCCAGATTCGCACCCGATCAGAGGAGGGATCTGATCTACCCAAGAACTAATCCAGGGTGGGACCTAATCCCTAAACCCTCAACCATGCGACCGGGGTCCACCACCATAACCTCAGTCTTTCCCGGGTTCAACTTTAAACCACTGATATTCATCCAGTCTTGGATATCAACAAGGCAATTATTCAGCACCGAGATAGCACTAGCCTGGTCAGGTCGAAAAGACAGGTAGAGCTGGGTATCATCTGCATAGCAATGAAACCTCAGCTCATACCGTCTTACAATGTCTCCGAGGGGTAGCATATATACTGCGAATAACATGGGGAGAGCACCGATCCCTGAGGTACCCCACAGGGGGGAGAGAAAGCCCCGGAGGAATGTAAACCAGAGACCACTCTCTGTGTTCTCCCCAGGAGGTAAGATGAAAACCATCTGAGGACAACACCAGAAAGCCCACAGATGGACCTCAGATGCTCGAGCAAGACCCCATGATCCACAGTATCAAAAGCTGATGATAGATCGAGGAAAACCAGAATAGAACGATGTCTCCGATCTCTCGCCATCAGGAGATCATTGAGCACCCGAACCAGAGCAGTCTCAGTGCTATGCCTCTTACGAAGGAACTTCTGCAGGGCTTTCCTGCGATGTTGCCGGGTGGTAAGGTTGAACTTCAGGTAGAGCTTGCAGGCGAGGGCTCTGTACCTAGGACCGAGGCAACAAATGCAGAGGTCATGTGTGCCGGTGGAAGAAACCTTCTTTTCTCGGTGGCAGCAATGGAAAAGAGCAGGCAAGACTGTGGTTCTCGACATACAAGAGAAAAAAGGAATCACTTCCAAAGAAAGTGATTCCACCACTTGAAGAAAATAAAAAATAAGTTTTGGCGGTCGACTGAACGATGAAGTTTCCGTGGATTCTGTGCAAGTAGGTCAACAGGGGAAAGAAATGCAGAGGGACTGGGTCCGCCCACGCTTATGTAGAGTAAGGGACGTCAGCATGTGACGTCAGCATGGGCAGTGCCTACTAGACTGCTACAGAAAAATGTTTGTGGGATCCTAGTGCCTGGTGGCTAAGTTCCATAGGTGTGACCTAATAAAACATATATCCCTGAAGATCATCTAAATTGACTGGTATGGTAGCAATGTTTAACCACTGCAGCCAGAGATGTCTACCTTGGTCAATGGCTGTAGGGTCAAAATCAAGTGCAGAATGCATATTTCTGAGCAAAGCCTGGAAAATTAGATCCTCTTGAGGCACAGAAGTTAGGCCTGGGAGTCCAGTCTAAGGAAAGAGTCTTTGTCGCTGCTCTCTGTAATAATGAGGTTGGGGTCAGACTCATTCCCTTCAACCTCCTCCCCGGAGGAAGGGTTGTAGAGATGGGTGGATTCCAGGCCCTCTAATCCAGAATGCAACCTCACCAACACCGGTAATACCAGTCCCAAGGGATGAGGGGCTGGTGTCAAGGGCTGCACCGGAACTGAATCCTGCATGGGGGAACCCCCAGGGTGAAGGGCGGCGCCAGAATCAGCACAGGAAATGGCACCAGACCAGGTCCTGAAGGACCCAAACCCAGTGCCAACACTGGGGCCAGACCCAGCACCAATGACCCAGCTGGCACTGAAATGACTGGCAATGGTATCATGGCTGATCCCACCACAGTGACACTGGATAGGGGTGCGGCCAGTGGGACAGCAGTCGGCAGCGCGGTCACTGGCAGTGGCCCATATGCTCTACCTGGTTTGATGGCACCACCAGCAGGTCCATCTCCACTGGCCCTGGCAGAGGCACACAGGCCAGATGCTACACCCACTGCTCCATAAGATCTGCTCAATGGTGGAACAGCCCACTGGAGTCCTCACTTACAAACTGAAAGGGATTCTGGGCCTGAAACCTTGACTCCTAGATGCAAAGGACTTGGGTGACGCTGACAATGCCGATGAGGGCATCGAGCTCTGGGAGACCGAGGATCTTGTGGCAGACCTCACAGACAGCAACCTCGAGCTGTGCCATTTCTTCCCCTTCTGACAGGAAGAGGAAGAACTCATGGCTAAGTTGTGCCAAGAACTCAAATGGGATCGGGAATAGGCCTGCTTCTTCTTGTGCCTCTGGGAGGACTGTTCTGCCTTCCTGAACAATGGAACTAGGGAAAGTAAAGCAGACATGGTCTCACTACTGGGTCAGCCTGCCTAAATACTCTCCCTATCGTCATCCTCAATAACTATTGACCGTGGACTTGGCTGGACTAAGAGAAACTAAGTAGACATTTTTTGGTAAAATCACTAAACTGACACAAAAAAAAAATCTAGCTTTCGGCACTGAAACTGAAGAACTGAACACTGCTGTCGTATATACGTGAAGTTCGGACTCCTGGGGGGCAAGCGATGTCATCACTGGTGTGCACTCAGTGGTGGGAAAAAAGAACCGAGGCAGTAAGGGCTGGTGCTGAGCTAAGCATGTGCCATAATCCAGTCTCGCAGTGGCGCACATACATGCAGCTTATCTCAGCGTCAGCCCTCCTGGAAAGTTTTTGCTCCTGTGGGGTCTAAGCACCTCCAGCTCAGATACAGTAGTGGGAATCAATGGTGAAGACTGGTTCCTGGAAGATCTGCCAGGGGAAGGCATAGCCAGCATAATCAGGAAGGGAGTCATCCCTCAAGGACAACTGAAAATTTCTTCTAGTTCCCAAGTAACTTCCTGCCAAAAGGTCTGACGAGTAGGGCATTGCCAGAAAATGTGTGTCTGGTTAGTCAAACATTCTCCGTAGTCCTGCAATGCCCACTCTCCTGATCCACATATTTAGCTACTATTTCTGGGGAACGGAAACAATTTTGGTATTACATTTCCAGGCAAATTCACACCAGTATATAGCTGTCATGAGACGATAGGCAGGAGATGCAAATTTCAGCCATTCTGCCAAGGAATGGACTGTTACTAATTCAGAGTTCCACTTCTGTAGAATAGATTCTGTATTTGCTGTCCTATGAGATGCATCCACTGTTCCCTTGTAATACGACTCATTTAAAGATGAAAAAGTGGAAAGGGTTTCTCCATGAGAAAGGCTACAACAGGACCCAAGTTCAACAAATAGGACCAGATTTGCAAATAAAGACAGTGGTCTGCTGCAGGTTCTTGGAACGTGGAATGTAGAGAGGCAAAGGGAATCCACTCTATGGCGGTCCAACAGTTGAAAAACACTTCCATGTTGCCTGGAGCCCTAGATGGCTCCACTTCCACATCACCAAATCAATCCTACTGAGGGGAGCTCAGTATCATAGGGTAAAGCCCTAAGCTAATTCAAAGAGATAGCTGTGAGAAATGTGTTCCTGATAGTTAACCAGTATTTTAGTGTTACAGCTGTATATCTGGAAAAATCTGAGACCAGAAGACAGCCTGGACAGTTGCCAAGCAGATGATAATTCATAGTGAACAAGCCATTAGCAGCATATTCAATCTGTTTCCAGTATGCATGAAAAATAGGGGACAGCCATAGGCATATAGTACGGAGCAGACATGCATGTGCATATAATTTCAGATTGGGTACATTAACTACTCCTCACTCCCTGGGCAGGTGAAGTAAGGAAGACTTGATGCGTGGAGGCATCCCCTGCCAGATAAACCTAGAGATGACTTTGTTCCAGGATTTAAAGCAAATTGTATCATGTATAATTGGTAGGGTTTGGGGGAAATAGAAGATGCATGGCAAAATATTTTGTCTGATGACTAAGCGGCGGAAAAAGCCAAAGAACAACTGGTTTGAATGAGTGACTTCTTTCATAATCTGTTGGGTTAGGGGCTCATAAATTAGGAGTTCCAAGTGGGATAACTGTTTTGTGTGTTTAATCCACAGAGATTTAATACAATTTTCTGCCATTTAAAAGGGAAATTTCTTTTTAAGCCAGCTGAAGGCGAGAGGTTATATACAAGACTTCCATCCTTGTGTGTTCAGTTTGTACTCTGCCAGCTTGCCAAAAGTAGTAAACACCTCCCAGTCTGCAGGAAGTGAAATCTCAGGACTTAACAGGGTGAGAACAACATCATCAGTGAATAGGGAAAGTTTGAAGTCCCTACCTGCTACCGGGACTCCTGTTATACTGTATTAGGATTACCAGGCTCCCTACCCTCCCGTCTTTCCACACTCTGGATGTGGTCACAATTATTGATGTGCCCTCATTTAAATACCTAGGGGTCTGGCTCAACCAACACCTTGATTCTTCACAGCACGTAGACGCCAAACATAAAAAACTCCACCCCAAGCTCGGTGCTCTATTTAGGCATAAAAGCTGCATCCCTCTACCTGCCTGCCGAGATATAATCACTAAAACGATCCTTCCCATCACTGATTATGGTGACATAAGTCTGCAGCGCTGCCCCCAAAGTCCACCCTAGCCAGACTTAACCCCTTCTTTCACTCCATCTGCCATTTTGTCCTGGGCTGGCTGCCCCACACTCACCACTACTCCCTGGCTGACAACCAGAGCACCCACTGTGCTTCCTTCCTTTCCAAATTCTGGCTGACATCACTCCCCCCACATTTCACTTTTCTACTCTCCCCTCAGCCCCCCTCCTCATACTCACTCCGTAATTCAGGCTATCATTCCCTCTCACTCCCTCTCGTAAATCTCTTGCTGGTCAGGCAGCCTTCTCCTTCCGCCTTCCTAAAATTTGGAATTCTCCCTCCCTAGCCCCCTAGCTTTTCACTCTGCAACCTCCAAATGCTCTCTCTCTCATCTCTACTCCAAGTCCACACTGCTCTCTCCTATAAATGCCCATAGTCATAGCCCTACCCTGCTTCGTTCTCTCCCCCCCACCAGTTTTTTCCTACTCCTACCAGTTTTTCTCCCACTCCCTGCCTTTCCCATTTTCTGTTTTTTTTCATCATACCACTGCAGCCTGGAACCCATGTCACGGGCTGGGTGTGCATCCAACTATGGTTGGCCCTTGTGGGGTTTGCATCCCAGAGGGCCGAAGGACTGCCTCTCCCTCTCCCCATCCCATCCATTTTCCCTCTCCTCCCTCCTTCCTATTCTCCCCCACTCTAGCATCTCTTCTCCCCACCCCTACCTTTCTCCTTTCCTGTGCAGGCCTGGAACCAAGGACACAGGCTGGGTGTGCATCCAACTGTATCTGATCCTTATGGGGTTTGCATCCCAGAGGGTCCAAATTGTCTGCCTATCCCTCATGCCTTGCCCTTCTCCCCTTTCTATCCCCCTCCTCTCCTGTCTCTCTTCTCCCTACCTCCATCTCCTCTCTCTGGCCTTCTTACTAATTATTGCCCTTCCTCCACCTCTGCCCTTCTCTTTGCAGGCCAAGCCTGCCATTCTCTTAGCAGTCTCTACCCCTCCCTTACCCCCTTTTTTGCTCCTCTACCCTTGCACAATGCCCTCATCTATATATCTGTTCTCCTCTCTGTGCCTCGGGACCTGCACCAGTACTGTGCAATGAATTACTATTTATCGAATGTATAATCTAGCGCATATACTTTCCTAATGTACAAAGCTATGCACTGTATTTAGTCCTCTGTATGATATGTTATTTTAGTAGTAATTATACCTATTGTACTTATCCCCCCTGGACACAGCTGGAAATGAGCTGTTAAAGCTCAGTATGCTTTTCCTGGTGAAACGTTTAAATAAATAAATAAATAAATGTGAACAGATCACTGATGTCAAGGGTTCTAAATACAGGGCAAAGAGAAGTAGGGAAAGCGGACACCCCTGCCTCATGCCTTTCTGTAGGGGAAAAAGGTGTGTAAAGGAACCATTAACTCACAAGTATGCTCTAGAGGATGCTGAAATACCCTGAAGCATCTCTACCAGCCTCTCTGGTAGACCAAAGACCGAAAGGGTGACCCAAAGGAATGGCTAGGCCATCCTCATTTCATTTTTATTTCAGGGTTTAACCACTGAGAACAGTACTCATTTAAAATGGTGACCCAGGGCAGGATACATATATTACAACAATACACACAAACATACCTTACACAATTCAAAAGTACAAAAATACAAATCTAAGAAACACAATAATTTACATTACAACATACATACATTTAAACATATCTAACCAATTATTGCACAACAACTCTGTTTTTTTTGTTTTTTTACTGTATCCATAAACCACTGTTTGAGAATTCTCATTGATGGAGGTCTTCCAGTCACCAAACAAAACCTTATTGGCAAACTATTCCATAATCGGGGAACCATATAACTAAAAAAATATTTTGACCTTTCAGTAGTTGACAATGGTACTACCAATTCTCTGTGTAACGCTTTCCTCAAGGTCGGTTTAAGTCATTAACCATCAACCTTTCATAAAGAAAGTCTGGAATGTCCCCCTGGACACCTTTATATGCAAAAATGATCATATGATATTTCCTCCTATCTATTAGGGAGAGCCAATCTAATTTCTCATACATCAGACAATGGTTATCTCTAGGGCACTGTAAAATTAATCTTGCTAACCTATTATACAGAACCTCTAATTTTTGTAACTTAACCTGACTGGCATGATCATACATCACTAAAATCAATTAATGGGAAAACTTGGGTTTCAACTATTTTCTTTAACAAAGAACTTCCTAAGATGTTTTTATTTCTATATAACACCCCTATTCTCTTACCTAAATCCCCCATAAGTTTATCAACATGGAAATTACCCGTTACCGAAGTATCAATCCAATACCCTAAATATTTATACTGGGAAACTTGCTCTAGTCTAACACCCCCTTCATCTATTATGACCAGATCAGTATTATTTTTTAATTTTAGTGCAGACCCCAAGACCATACACTTTGTTTTAGAGATATTAATTTTTAATTTAGAACGCCCAAAATATTCTTGTATGGTATTAAAACTTGATTGCAGCTGTACCTCAATTTCTTGTACAGTCCTAGCATAAGTGTATATTATCGTATTGTCGGCATATAAATGGTATGCCGACCCATTAACTGCTTCCCCAAATTTGTTCAAATATATTAAAAACAACAGGGGGCCCATCACTGAATCCTGTTGAATGCCTTCTCTGCATCTAGACAATAGTGCCACTGGAATCGTGCGGGTGTCAGCATGATCCAATAGTTGAAATGTGCAATGAACACTATCAATGAGTGTGTCTGTTTCTGACAAAGCCCACCTAAATCCTTATCCAAAAGGGCAGAAACTATGTTTTCCAATCGCCTGGCACAGATTGCCATAACAATTTCATAATCGCAGTTGCGAATAGAAATAGTCCTGTAAGAGGTTGAAAATCTGGGACCCTTATCTGGTTTAGGAAGGCTGAGATCATGGCACACTGCCAAAATGGAGGCAGCGTCTTATCTGACAATACAGACTGAAATACTTAAAGCAAAGGAAGGAGAAGCTGTTCCTGAAACTGTTTATAGAATTCAGCTGGATAACTATCTGGGCCTGGACACTTGCCAGTTTCAGAATCCTGGAAGGATAACTAGATCTCTTTGGCAGAGACTGGTGAGAGCGGTTACCAAGCCTTCTCCTCTGCCAATTTTGGAAGAGGCAGGGATCTGAGGAAAGCCAAAATTTCTGCAGGAGATGCCTGAATATCAGAGGAATAACGTTCTTGGCAGAACTGAGAGAACCTCCTGAATGGCTTTGGGTTAACGGGTAAAAGTTCTGGAGACAGGGTCAAACAGTTGCAAAATGCAGCTTGTGTTTTATGAACTTGTAGCCTCCTAGCCAAGTTATGTGCTCCGCAGGCCTCTCCCACATAATAAAAGTGCTGGAGGTAACATAAAGACAGTTCCACCTTGATATCCATGATGTTTTGGATGCCCTGCTTAACTTTAGCAATTTGAAAGGTTACAGTTGTGTCTCACTGTAGGCTTGTAGAGTATGCTGCAGTTCCTGGAGCTTACTGACATGCTTCTGTTTTTTAGAGGAATATGCTATAAATTCCCAATGGATAACTGACTTGAGCATGTCGCAAAGAGGTATAGGGGAAATTGTATGGTCTGCATTTTCCAGGAGAACAATAGGTATACTTTCCTACAGTAGAGTATGCAGCTCCTGACTGCTAAGCAATACAAGACTGAAATGCCAGTTGGTGCTATGCGAGCAAGAGTGGCCCTGAGACATTCTGAAGTAGTCCTGTACTGAGAAGGTTAGGCCGCATCAAGAGTGGGATTAAGGGTAGTGTTGAGGTCTCCTCCCAATAACAGTTAGCCTTATAGCTTGGGAAGCAGCTTATTGAAAAAACCTTGGGCCATAGACTTTCCGGGGGGTACACATTAGCCAGAGCCAATGGTGTGTTACACAAAGTATCCAACACTACTGCATAGCCACCTTCCATATTAGTCACTTGATCCTGGTGCTGAAAAGACACTCCACAAGGGATCAAGATTATTACACCCCTGTGTTTTCCTGACCTATGGGAGGAGGCAAACACTGTGGAAAAAAACAAAACTAACATTTTTGATATTCCTCATCGCAGAAGTAAGTCTCCTGAAAGAGTATAACATTGGGACGCTCTTTTTATGGCGGTGGGCAGAGCCTACAGCCATCTTGCTGAAGCTCAGCTGGAAAATGGTTCATCATGAAACACATGTTTTGGACTTTTCAGTGTATTCTTCCACTAATGCAAATCACTATGGCATTTGAATTAAATAATCCCTTCTTTCTGTTTAAAGATCTTGTGCAAGACTTTATTTTTACTGCAAATGGTAGTGTTAATAAACAAATGCCTTTAAAGCAGTGCCCTAGTTGTTTTTTAACCCCTCTGCTTAATAAATACTATAATTGTGCATGTTTTTAGCTCCATAATATCATATCTTCTAACATCCCTTGGTGGTCAACAATCCTGTATGCAGATGATCTGGTGTGCTCTACAACTCCTCTGCAAACATAGAAGAAATAAATAGTCAACTAACATCTGCATTTCTCATAATGCAAGAATGGATCCACAACAAAAGGCTCATCCTAAACATAAGTAAAACTCAGGGCATGCTCTTCGGATCTGCAACCAAACTTAGAACAAACCGCAACCTTTTCAATGTCTCCTATGCAAATGCCCCCCCCCTTACGAAAGTAACCTCATTCAAGTATTTATGTGTCCTGCTTGATGAAACTCTCAACTTTGGGCAACACATCATCGACACCTGCAAGTCAGTAAATTCCAAACTCGGAATAGCTTACAGGACTAGTCGGATGCTTACTCCTAAGCTAGATTGGCTATTTCTAGGGGCGTCCTACTTCCATCCCTTGCACACGGTGCTGTTACCTTCATAAATGCTTCGAAAACCACCCTAAGTAAGTGGGATACAACGTACAATAGTATCTGTCATTATGCCTTGGCTTCCCCACGTTTGAAGTACCATTGCTTGCTATATGCAGACCTTAGATGGCCTTCTCCATCTGCCAATCTACTCCTTGCCCTTGGTACTCTGCTGGACAACATCATTAGAACTAATCTACCTACATCTCTTGCAGGCATGCTGGTGCCTCTGTCCCCCACCTATGGCGTCCGCTCTACTGGACTCTCTCTGCTGTACACTCCTAGGTGCAGAACCCTAAAAGGAACCTCAGCTTTCTCCTGCCTGGCCCCAAAATATTGGAATTCCCTACCTCTTGATGTTCGCTCTGCACCTAGTCATATTGCTTTTAAAAAGATGCATCACACTCTCCTCGTCAAACGTGCCCTATGTTCCTGTTTTAAACCCTCATAGGGTGCTTGACAACCCCTTCCTCAGATCTCAAAATGTTTCAATTTTGCTCTGACCCCTTGTTACTGTTATATGTAGCACTTACCATGGATTATGTGTTAAAACTCTATTGCACTATGACTGTATGCTTATTATGTTTTGTACTATTGTGTATTTTCTGCCATTGTCTCCGTCATATTAGCAATACTGTTTACGTCACAGAACACTGTGTAGATTTTTCCTTGTATGGTTGATTACCTCTGAACTATACCTGTTGTTTGTTTTGTCTGTCAATTTTGTATTGTAACCTCCCAGGTCGTGTCTGAAAATAGTCATATTTGTGGCTAAGAAACCTTACCCGGTAAACAAAAACAAAATAAAATAACATTTGTTCCTGATGCTCTGCTAAGTTGGACTGCCGGCGTCTGCAGCATCATGATGTCAGTGGGTGGTCTGTGAGCACTGCCATCTGTCAGAGATGTTGTTCCAACTTAGTATTTCCTGGTCAGCAATGGGCTGCAGTCAGGGCATTTTGGTTTAATTTTTTTTAACTTTATTTTTATTGAGTTAAACTGTATACAGTACACAGTATATTCATCTTGTAGGTAGGCATATAATAATATCATAGCAGATATTACACATGCATACATCATTTTTTACAGTAAGGATTAATCATGCCCCTACTACATTGGTACAAGATACAGGGGATTACCAAAAAAAATAATTTATTTTTACTATCAGATATCAAATGGCTTCTACTACCATGAGCAGGGATTGTCAGCATAAGACAAAAACAATTTAACATTGTTAGCCCTTTAATATGGGTAGATCATTCCTTAAACCAAGACTTGTGTAACCAGTTTAGTTAATAAAGCAGTGCCCAAGTTAAACATTTATATAAGAGAGGCATGAGAGCCCCTAAGAGCATTCATTTTTCATGCTTCAAGTATTTATTAACATGCCTGTAAATCTGTATGAACAACATATTAAACCATCATTGTAAATGCCCACTAAGGGAATTAAAGTAAGCCAGACTCGTGGTCTATGTTCATACCCTTCGATCCAAGGCTTTACGCATGTCCAAACAGTTTTAGGTGCCAAAACAAGCAGAGCAACTGGAGAAGAAGTGTGCCACAACTGAGTAACGCAGCTCGTTCAGTGTTGACTCCATTTTAAGCAGACCCTACCAAACCCTCTTTTAACCCCCAGCCACTTATAACACATAGTAACCCACCAGTATTATTCGCAATTATAATGTGCCCATGGCTAAATCAGGGGATTGGGAGTCAGGATTCAGTCAAATGACTTAAGATCAGTACCAGTTATAAGTCTCACAGCTCTTTACTCACTGTCCTTTGAACCAGAGTCCACGTCTTCACTTTTAGCCTGGAATTCCTTCTTGATGCGGTCCAGTGACTTTACAGCATCTGCAAATTAGTAAACTCTCTCCCCATACACCACTCGCAGACTCGCTGGCATGAGGAGAATGTGGTGCACTCCCAGCTGTTGGAGTCGCACTCGAACCCCATCGAAGCTCTTTCTGTGCTGCCGGGTCGTGTAGTTTAAATCTGGAAACAGGTGAATTCATTTGTCTTGTCAATCTGACGGTCTGCATTTCTTCGCTTGGGCTAGAACCCTGTCTATGTCCATCACAGTTCCTAATACCACCATGAGGGTACGGGGTGGAAATTCATTAGTAATAGACCGATTTCTCCCACCACGTGTACTGATCCGGTAACTTTAAGGACCGTGATAGGATCTTCCACATTAAAAATGTCTTTGAAGAGATTTGCCACAAAAGTTGTAGGGTCTTCCCCTTCTGATCCTTCAGTGAGCCCGAGGATACGCAGGTGTGTGGCTCTGGCTGCATTTTCTAAATTTTCCAAACAACAGCACAAGATTACATTTTCTTTTATTAAGCCCGCCGATGCAGTTAAAAGCCATTTTGGCCGACTCTGATGCTGCTTTCGTTTCACCTTCCAGTACTCCCATTTTGGCATCAAGAACCTTACATTGTGCTGTGAAACCTTCTACTTTCTGGTCGAGTCGTTGTATGGCTTTAAGCAAAGCAGCATTGGAGGGCTGCAACGTTTCTTCTTCTCCTGCTCCGTGGCTGACCTCCTTACTCGCATCTTTACTGCAGCCCGGTTTGGTGTCTTTGGGTCTGGCTCCTTCTCCTCCAGCACCCGGTCTGTTTCTTCCCAACTCTATTTCTGGACCACCAGTAGAGCTACAAATTAGATTATTAGCTTCTGTAGTTGTTTGGCTTCTCTTAAGGCAATTTTCTGACTTTCAAACAGATTAATAAACTCCTATTATTATTGTTTTTAGTTATGTTTAACAGAGCTCTGCAATACTGTTGCTTCAAGCTCGGCAGCTAGTCATGCCCCCATTTTGGTTTAACACACTCTCCTTATCCTTATACTGAGTCCTTCGTAATTTCTTTTAAATTGTCAGATTTATGTGTCTAACAGTCTGTCATTGCAGTGTTTGTCTGTAAACTGAGTACTGGAGTGGCTTGTGCTAGTGTTTGACCTACTCTCAAAATTTGTGTTTCCTCACAGTTTAAATAGTACTGCTAACAGTGGCTTTGTAACAAACAGTGTGAGTTCTACTGCCCTATTTACCAATATAATCATTTTATTTCTCTGCTTTTATAATGCTGTCAGCTTGTTAAAGTTTGTTACAGTATATTTTATTTTTAACTGACTTTAATGTCTATGTGGTTACTTCTTGTTCAATTGTGTTGTTTCCTGTTTTAATTTTTTGCTGATATTAAGCACTGCTGCGCCACTGGTTATAAGAATGGGAAAGGGTATGCACACTTTCCGAAAGATAACCATTGGTGCAAGTGGTGGGCATTTGGTGTTAAATGTGCCTGCTAGGAACCAGCTGATCATAGTGTTTTATGTGCTGGCCACTTTACAGAAGTTCAATTTATAATTTCACAAACTCTTTTAGATACTATTGATTTTACTCCATCAGTGTTGCTTGAAATCACATGCATGTCCAACCATTTTTTTCATTTAAACAGGAAAAAAACAAAATGTCACAGTAATGTAATTCAGAATAGGAAAAGGACTGAGGCAAGTGATATTTATGAAAAGCCATGTTACAACTGTCATATCTGAATCACTGCTGAATGCTAACAGTGTGTCTGTAAAAGCGGCTGAGACAGGTATTTATTTTACTGTTACTGGCAGTGTCTGTGTTTATGGGTTCATGATAGTATTACAAATATGTACATTGCTGTCTGCTTTTGCTGGTTAATATTACGTGTATGTTTGCAGTACGTTATGTGCATGGATTTCTGTGACTGGTGCGCTTACATGTCTGTGTTGTTGCAGCTTACTTTTAAATCACTCTTCAGTCAGTGGATCACTACTCTGACATCGGTGTGTATGGATGAATGATATGGTGATATGGGTGCATTACAGTTATGTCTGGTTTATAGTGCATTGCTCAGTAATATATCTTTATGGATGAAGTATTCTATTATGGAGGAGTGTATGGGTGAAGGGCAATAGTACAAATGTGTGTAAAGTTGCAGGACACTTATCTGCACTCATTTTTGTGCCCAGCATTCTTGTGAATGTCTGCATGGGTGCACAGTATTACTGTAGGGTGTGTATAGGTGCAGGGCAATTGTACAAAGGTGCGTATTTGTGCAGGGCACTTATGCACTGTTATTTTAGTTCAGGTCATGGTTGCATATCTTTGTATTGATGCAGGGTACTGTTACGAGTGTCTATGGGTGGAAGACAATGGTACTAATGTGTGTATAGGCGCAGCACACTTATGCCTGGTTACTGTAGTGCAGAACACAGTTGCATATCTTTGTATGGTTGTGGGTTACTGCTACATGACTGTGCATGGGTGAAAGGCCATGGTACAACTCTGTGTATGTGTGCAGGACATTGCGATGTCTAGAGATTTATTGAAGCACATCTGTATCTATCTATATAAGAGTTTTTGGTAATGGTGTGTTATTGCACACGGCAGAGAGGAAATATAGAAACACAGAACTTGACTAAAGGGAGACTGAATATCTATCTACTGTACTCTGCCCTTGCTATACTAACTCACTCCATTGGCCTACTGCACTGTTGTACTATACACCCCTTCCCCCCACTACCACACCTCAAACCCTTACTGCCCCTCTTGGGGACTATGATTCCTCTTGCTCTGTCCCAGTCCTATTTAAACCCTAGACGGGAATTTGCATCCTACCAACCTCCACTCATGCTACTAGTGACTGCTTCTCTATTTTGCACAAACAGGACATAACAGTTTACCTTCTTTATATCACAGAGAAACTTGTATGTTTCAATCATGTACCCACACTTAATTCTGGATTTCAGTGAATAGATGTTTAGAGCCATAGTCTGTCTAGGTCTTTCCTCAGGTGAGGTTTCCAGAACTGGTCATAGCACTCCACGTGAAGTCTCACTAGGGATCTGTGCAGTGACAGAATCACCTTGCTTTGCCTACTGTGAAAACAATTCCCAATAAAACCCATCATCTCCAGTGCCTTTTTGTATGTTTTATTGCATTGACTTGTTTGCTGCAGGGAGTCACTGACTATGGCCCCCATATCTCTATCCTCTGTGGATGAGGGCAGTCTAATTTTTATCATCAAGTATTCTGTGCATTGATTATGCCTACCAAAGTGCACTTGTGCTCACAAATGGGGAGCATGCACAGGAAAAATGGTCCAGGAGCCACTGGGTGGAAGTGACCATTGCACAGTGTGGTTCCAATTAGATATGGGCAGGGAAAGCATCCTAAGACCAAAATCTTAGATTTTAGAAGGGCGGACTTCAGGAAAATGGGTGAAGTACTAAAGAGGCACCTGGCAGGCGTCAGACCAGATATGGGGGTGGACCAAAGGTGGTTCATCATTAAGGAAGGAATACTGGTTGCTATAGAGTAGTGTGTTAGGCTCAGGGGTAAGAAAACAAGGGCCAAAGCACCCAGCTGGATCAGTTCTAGGGTTGCCCAGGTAGTAAGGGAAAAGAGGCTGACCTATAGAGAATTCAGGAAGACGAAGAGAGAGGTGGATAGGGAAACTTACCTAAGGTTGGCTAGTGAGGCAAGTAAGGAAGTCTGGCGAGCTAAAACACAGAAGGAGCTGCAGATAGCTGAAGGAGTTAAGAAGGGGGAGAAGGCTTTCATTCACTATATAAGTGAAAAAAGAGACAAGAAGGAAGGGACTGTTAGGGTTAAGAAAGGGGAAGAGTGGGTGGAGGATAATGGGTGAACATAGTGCCAGTAACTGAGACTTGGGCATCACTACACCATGACTGGGACCTTGCGATCCCTGGATATAAACTATACAAAAGGGACAGGGTAGTTGGGAAGGGGGAAGGGTGGCAGTTTATATCAGGAAGGGAATAACTTGCATGAGGGAGGAGTTAGAGAAAGGGGCGGTGGAGGCATTATGGGTTCAATTAAGGTCCAATAGAGGGAGAAAGGTGAAGTTGGTGGTGGTGTACAGACCACCCAACCAGGATGAGGAGAGGGACAGAGAACTGAGTTCACAAATATTGGAAGATGCAGGGAAGGAGAGGCAGTAATTGTGGGGGATTTTAACCTGCACAAGGTGGACTGGAGAATACCATCAACAACATGTGCTAGGAGTCAGGTGATCCTGAGAGGACTGCAGAGTGGGTTCCTGACTCAGGGTGTCACAGAACTAACAAGAGCAGAGGCAATGCTTGATCTTGTGCTAACAAATAGGGAGCATGTACAGGAAATAACAGTCAGGGAGCCATTAGGTGGGAGTGACCATTTTGGGTGGGAGTGACCATTGCACAGTGTGGTTCCAGTTAAATATGGGAAGGGAAAGCATCCTGACTAAGATGAAAATCTTGGATTTTAGAAGTTCGGACTTCAGGAATATGGGTGAAGTACTAAGGAGCCTCCTGGCGGGCATCACAGCAGATATAGGGATGGACCAAAAGTGGTTCATCATTAAGGAAGGAATACTGGTTGCTACAGAGGAGTGTGTTAGGCTCAGGGTTAAAAACACAAGGGCCAAAGCACCCAGCTGTTTTAGTTCTGGTGTTGCCCAGGTAGTAATTGAAAAGAGGCTGGCCTATATAAAATTCAGGAAGACCAAGACAGAGGTGGATAGGGAAAATTACCTAAAGTTGGCTAGTGAGGCAAGTAAGGAAGTCCTGCAAGCTAAAGCACAGAAGGAGCTGCAGACAGCTGAAGGAATTAAGAAGGGGAGAAATCTCTCTTTCGCTTTATAAGTGAAAAGAGAGACAAGAAGGAAGGGATTGCTAGGCTTAAGAAAGAGAAGGAGTGGGTGAAGGATAATGGTGGAAAAGCAGCAATACTAAATGAATACTTCTGTTCCGTCTTCACCAAGGAGAAGGACAGACCAGTGCCTTCAGGAGGGACAAGAGGAGCAGGGGGAGAGGAAAACATAGATGTAGTGTTAGAGGAGGATACAGTTAAGGGATGGACTGCTAGCATTAAAGGTGGACAAATCACCAGGCCCAGACAGAGTACATCCAAGGGTACTAAGGGAACTGGACAAGGAGCTGGCAGGGCCACTGACAGACTTATTTAATAGTTCACTAGAGTCAGGTGTGGTACCACAGGATTGGAGAACAGAACATGTGCTGCCCCTTCACATAAGAAGTCCCAAGAATGACCCAGGGAATTACAGACCAGTCAGTCTGACCTCAATTGTGGGCAAGCTCAGGGAGACCATACTAAAGGAAAGGTTGGTGGAATATCTAGAGGAGCATGGTCTCCAGGATTCGAGGCAGCATGGGTTCATGGGGGTTGGGGGGGAGAGTGTAAAACAAATCTGATTGACTTCTTTGACTGCGTCACTAAGACAGTAGACAGGGGCCAAGTGGTAGATATCCTCTATCTGGATTTCAGCAAGGCATTTGACTCTGTGCCCCACAAAAGGTTGATCAGGAAGTTGGTGGATCTCGGGGTTGGGGATAAGATGGCCATATGGGTGGAAAATTAGCTGAGGGACAGAACCCAGAGGGTGGTTGTGGGGAGAGTTATCGCTCACCAAAAAGGTCACCAGTGGGGTACTGCAAGGCTTGGTGCTGGGGCTGGTGTTGTTCAATGTCTTCATCAATGACATTGGGGATGGTATAAAGGGCAAAATGTGCCTATTCACTGATGACACCAAGCTCTGCTGGAGAGTGGACACATTTGAAGGGATACAGGACCTGCTGATGACCTGGAAAAGCTGGGGAGGTGGTCCAGGATCTGGCAGCTTGACATCAATGCCAAGAAATGCAAAGTTATGCATACTGGAACCAAGAATCCCAAGACAGAGTACTAGCTGGGTGGAGTCCTGGTATCTGCATCAGAGGAGGAGAGGGACCTAGGAGTGATGATCACTAGTGACCTGAAGCACTCTATACAGTGCAAGAAAGCAGCAGCAAGGGCAAACAAGATGCTGGGATGCATAGCTAGGGGGATCAGTAGTAGGAGAGAGGAGATTATACTCCCCTTGTACAGGTCACTGTTAAGACCGCATCTAGAGTATGGAGTTCAGTACTGGTGCCCACACCTCAAAATGGACACTAACCTGCTGAAGAAAGTACAGAGGAGGGCTACAAAGATGACAGTGGATCAACAGGGCAAGGTACATGAGGAGAGGCTGATGGCACTGAACATGTACTCCATGGAGGACGGGGGGTGGGGGACATAATTGGGACTTGAAGTACTTTAAAGGTATAAATAAAGTGGATAAGGAGGGTCTCTTTTAATTGAGTGGCGACCATAACACAAGGGGGCACAGTCTTAAGATGGAGGGTGGGAGGTTTAAGAGGGTGGTCAGGAAGCACTTCTTCACAGAGAGGTGGTAGACACTTGGAATGCACTGCCAGAAGAGGTGATCTCGTTGAACACAGTGGGCAGCTTCAAGAGAGGCTGGGATAGGCAGGGGGAAAGTAAGGATCATGGGTAGGGAGGAGTGGGGAGGGGGCAGGGACAGTAGCTCAAGCTCTGGGCCCTGCAATACGAGCAGACAAGATAGACCAAATGGCCTTCTTCTGCTGGCTTCTTAGTATGTTAGTGTGACTCCTACTGCGCTTCCAAACAGCCTCATTTTTTTCTCTGAGCGAACACATTAGGAGTAATGCCAAACAAATGTATGTATCTCAGAAAGTATACACGTTACACATACACCACTAGCATGTATGTTGTTCAGGACAAAAAGACCTTTCAAATGATGGTAGTCACTAAACTGAATTCATTATATTGTTTCTAAATCCAAAAGGTGAAAATAGTGAAGGAAAATGAAAATTCAGGTAATCAGATGGCCATATTTTAAAAAATATAATTAGTGCAGCTTGGTGAATAGGCTCATTTGAAAGGTGTTTTTGTTCTGAACAACTTTCATGCTAGTTGTGTATGTGTAACTTAAATACTTTCCGAGAAAGTTACATTTGTTCTGCTACTGTGTTGGCTCAGAGAGAAAAAAATGTGGCTATTTGGTAAGAAATTGGTTAGGGGATAGCTGACAGAGGCTGGTTTAAATTGAGTTCACTCCAAGGAAGGGAGGGTGATGGGGAGGGGGGTACCTCAGGGATCAGTGCTGGACCCAGTCCTCTTTAATGTCTTTATAAGTGAAATTGCAAAGAAGCAGGAAGGGAAGGTTTGACTTGAACAGTGGTCAAGGGTATGGCAGCTAGGTTTCAACACAAAAATGTAAAATAATGCACTTGGGGCACAGAAATCCAGGGGCAGAGTACAAAATGGGTGGAGTGGTATTGACAACATTAAGAAAGCACACACACACAAAAAAAAAAACAAGCTTTTACATACAGTTTATTACTGTTTAACAATATTATGAGCCTATGGCTGCCGCTGTGCATCTGATGCAAACCTATAATCACGTTCCTCACTTGAAGCGAAAGGGGGGGGGTGGAGGCCATAACTGACTCCTTGTTTTTGTATTAAAGGGGTCAGATTTTTGTTTACAGCAAAAACAAGGAAATGGGTCATTTCTAAAATGTGCATACAAGCATGGGTGCCACTTTTATTCAGACAGTGCCACCACCGGCAGCTACCACTTCAAGGCTGCTATTACCCTCACCTACTACAATCAGGGGAAAACCAGAAGTAGTCTTGCAGCACTGAGATCAATATGATTAAGGCACATTTATCAGAAATTACTGCTTAGAAAAGAATGAGAAAGTGACTGTGATGACAAACAAGTCCCAAACCAGATCTCTAGTTTGTCAATAGTCTCCTCCTGAGTCTGATTTTTACGGCTACATGGGCCAAGCTCAACAGATGTTATGCCCTCATCAGATTTGTATAAGAGCACTTTGGAACCATGTGACCAGACCACTGTCTGATGTGCTGCCACAGTGCTCCAACATAATTTCCAATGATTCTGCTTATGCAGCCCTTCCCCTCCACGGGCCGCATAAGCCCCCCCCCTTCCCGGTGCACTACTACTTCTTTTCACAACTGCGAAAGTGGCGACAGCCATGGACAACATGGTGGCACTGACAAACTGCACACTCACGAGTATCGTACATAAGTAGTCATGTCAGTACCACCATGTTGCACATAGCTGACTCCTGGGCAAACTGCGCATCCGTGAGTATCATGCATGTACAGTACTGTAATCGCTGCAGTACTGGTTACAACTGACTCCAGAGTAGCGAGAGCACCGCTTATTCTTTTCAACACTCTTGCCACTCTTAAAAGCTCTCCACAGCCACATCGGCTCTGACTAGAGTTTTTTTTTTTTTTTAAACTGTTGCAGCATCCTGTAGCTTTTAACTAGACTGTGAACATAATTTACGTTGTGGGAAATCACAGTTGAGGGACGTGTCATCCTGTGGAGTTTACGAGAACATGTTCAATACTCCTAATCAGTCGCCAGATCCAAAGTCTCACACTGAGAGTCCCAATAAGTGATGCAGGACCCCCCTGTACTAAGATATTTAAACAGAAGTAACAATATACATCTGGATATTAGACAAAATTTTAGGAGTATGGCTATAGACTTCAAGCAAAGGGTGAAATACAGAAACCGATCCTAAAGGACCTGTCATAAAGAACAACAACAATACGAGAACTGTAGGGGAAATTGCACCAACCAGGATACAACAAAGTATACAAAATAACAATATGCGAGAAGGGCCAACTGGGCTCCTGCCCACTAGTGCTGCTATGGTAACCAGAGAAAATTCCTTCCAGCTGTACTTCCAAGACAGGGGGAGGGAAGGGCCCTCTCCTATGAAGAAACTAATGTTAGTTCCTGTGGGGGAGTAGTCACAATTAAGTTGTGGCCTCTATAACAGGTAGCCTGTTACTTTGGGGTATGATAAGTAAGTCTTTTCCAAGGCCCACCACCCTGTCACCAGAAATACGTCAAGCTGCAAAGATTGAAACAAGCACTAAACCAGCTCATGTGCTCTCCTATGCAGCAGTGAAACAGAGATTACTGGGAAGCATATCATATCTGCCAAGATGTGTAGCAGGTCAATGGAGGCTTAATAACAGTAATCTTTACAAATGGATCCAAACCACCTTATGAAGCGTTGGGTCTCGAACCTAAGGATGGCTGCTATTGGTAGTACTTTTGAGATACAGGAGCGATGGCTGGAAAGCTGGTACAAGTCTTGTTTAAGCTAAGAAGGTCTCAGGAAACCAATCTGACTCTGAGAGGAACACACACCCAGATCTAGAATATCTGCTGTGGGGCATGGCAGAACACCCCCCCCCCAGACCCCCATCTATAGAAAGCAACAGAGAGATCACTGCATTATACCATTCTCCTACTGGTGAGATCGTCACCCCCTATGTGGCTTTGCTGAGATCCTCAAGCTGTGCCAACTGTATAAGTTTTCTGCCACACACCAGTGGAATCCTAATGCCAGAGAAATTATATTTACTATGTGACAGCTTTTATCATGAGTCAGGCTGTGAGCGTTCGAGGATTCCCCCACTGACATGCAAGGAGTGATCCCCAAAAGCTCCAGCCTCACTGCTATCACAGTATATAAGTCGCCCTAGGACAGGCTTTGTCAAGCTTCTGATGTAGCAAAAAACGGGGTCCGGACCACCTCTGCAGAGGCCAGGAGGTTGAGCCACATGAGCGGCCCCCATGTGAGGCAGCCACAACCGCCAAGCTATGCTGAAGCCCACTGAGGATTTATACGAAGGAAGGAAGATAGGATCAATCATCACCAGGAGGGAAAATATGTTTAAAGCCCACAGAAGATCCTCCATCGGCCACCCCCCCCCCCAACTCTGGGTCCCGAAAGGGAGAAGACAGAACGAAGGCAATCCCTGCCCCTCATCAGGCCCCAGCTCCCCACATCAGCATATAAAAGTGTATTAGCACATACCTGCTATCAGGGAGTTAGAAATAAGGACTTCAATGCATGTAAAATCACATTACAGTCAAATTTGTTCAGTCCAGAAAGAATCAGTACCAAGTCCCTAATTAACAGGGAACCCATTGGAAGTGCTATAGAAGTTCCTTGGGATGGGGCCTGCTTTTTTGCTGTGTCAAAAACAAAATCTCCACTGTCTGGCTGCACTGCCTAGGTCATCCTTCTGACAGAGCAGTGCGAAGAGATCTGCCTGCTTGCCTGGATCATGGTGGTAGTGGAATGTCTATCCCTCCCCTTTTCAGGTCCTCTATAGCATCTTTATCTGAGTGGTAAATGATTGGCCCCTCTGGAATAGACACCTGAGCTTCGCAGGGAATGGGGTTTAGAGGCATAAGCCCACTTGCCGGAGGGCCTTAAGGCAAGGCAAGTAAGCCATGCGTTGTGCCCGAATGTCTGGGGCATAGTTCTGGTCAAAAAAACATTCTGGGAATTCCCAAAAGGTTTTCTTCTTTCGCCAAGCCTCTGACAGCACACATTCTTTAGTAGCATAGCTTAAAAAATCTCAAGATAATGGAGCAAGGAGGCTGCATTGGTCCAGATTTTGGGCTGAATGCCCAATGCACATGCTCCAAATGTAGGGGCTCAGAGTCTGGAATTTGCAGGGTACTATGGATTAATTTATCAAAGAATGTTATGATCGGAGGACCCTCCTCACCCTCTCGTAGACAATAAATTCATACATTCTTGTGCCTGATCCTGTTCTCTGGGTCACAGTATTTCTGCTCTAGCTGTACCTGCTTATGATGCATTTCCAGGATCAGGTTGCTTATGGCATCTGTCTGGTCTGAGAGGGCAGAAAGGGCTCCCTGCTGCTCCTTAGATTCTGTTTGCATGGTGTCTACATTGTACCTTAATTATTGCAAGGAACCGGCCACCTCGGCTCCAAGGACTTCAGTTCATCCAGAATCTATGCACTGGTAACCTCCAAGGGAGAGTGGGCTGGGTGTGAAGGAGATAACGCCATACTGTTTGCTGGCATGGAGGGTCCCAATCCCATCTCTTGACAGCGTCATTAAGAGCTGCATCTGCCTCCTTCTGTTTTTTGTTCCTTTTTCAAGCCTCCCATACTAACAGCCACCTATCTGTAAGTACGCGATGCAGTTCAATGCCTAATGACAGCTTTAATGTGTGTTTTGGTGAGGGTTAAGCAGAGCTGCTGAGATTCACTCCATTGCAGGGTATGTCGTCACTGGACATCCTCGTGTTTTTTTCTTTTTCAGTGTTCTTATAAGTGGTTTTGTACTCATCCACTTTTTATATGCCACTATCTTGTCACCAAACAGGGAGTTTCCTTAAAAAGAGAAATCCATAGGCTTACTCTGTGTGTCCTGGGATAGGATGGTAGTCCTGTCTAAGGCAAACTTCCTTTGAGATACTGCATGGGCCAGGGCCCTTGGAACAGAGTCACTGGTGCCCATGGCCATGTGGACATGGTACTTAACAGCATCTAGTACAGATCTGGTTGTATCAGCCAAATCCTGTGCCAATTCACTGTTTGCTTTCTCGCTCAGTGCCAGGATAAAATTCCATAATGTCTTCTGGTACTGGACTGCATATGCCATGTAAGCAGCTTGCCTGAGGAGCATGGAAGCTGCTGTGTACACTTTCTTGGCCATGGTACTCAGTTTTCTGGAATCCTTTTCTGGAGGCCACGCAGAGAAAGGCACCTTAGCCTTCTCACATGCAGCAGCCTGGACCACTCCCTCATGATCAACGTGGGTGACTGGACGTACAGGTACTTAACCCCCTGCCTGTTAATCTTTTAAATTTTCTTATCAATACCAGCAGCTGAAGTAGCTACTGACATGAATTTGGTAGTGGCTTTTTGGAGGAATTTGTACATGGGAGTAGCAACCTCTTTGTGGGACCCAAACCTATCATGTCTACAAATTCCACTTCCTCTGCTTCATGAGAGGGGAGTTTGAGGGTGTTTACTATTTCCCTAACAAATATATAATGAAATGTGTAATCCTCTGAAGGCCTAGGAGGAGAGCCAAATTCTTACTCAGGTGAACTGTCTGGTTCCAGGGGTTCAACCTTCTCATCCTTACAGGACATTGCTTCCTCTTCTCCAGGCAGTTGGAATGGAACCAGAGCCTATGGAGGAGGGGCAGGCATATTCATAAAATTTCCCATGGCCTGTAAGGCCTAGAAAAATTGCTATGCCCTTGGTATGTTCTCTGTTGAGGGCATTTGTCTTATGTCCACTGTCTACTCCTTTTCTTTTTCAGTAGGAGTGACAGAGAGATGTTTTTCTTTTTGTTTTTCCCTTTGCAGACACTGTTTCCAGTGCCTGCTCTGGAGCTCTTTTAGTTTTGTTATCATTGGTTTCAGGGTTTCCCCTTTCGGACCCCTTGGGAGTCTGAACCATCTTTACCATGTTTTTGTGATGGCTGTGCAGCTTTACCTTTTTTTTGTCTGCTCCTTTGACAGGTGCTGCTGACGATTTTGAGGGGATGAACCGTCATCTAAGCCTTTATTGCGTTTTGATGACATGGAGGCAGACTGAGAAGCCATAGTCTTCCCTATTTTTTTGGCTTTTTTTTTTTTTTTTTTTTGCCCTTTTCTTTTGCGTTTCAGGGCAAATCTTTATAGAATTCACAATTTATAAAATCGTGGTCTGGATACCTTAGACACTCACAGCTCGTGGCAGTCTGCCCATGCCAGGAGCTAATAACAATTGGTACAATTTTTAAAGCCTTTAGGTCCTGTTGGTTTCTCTTTTTATCTGTCAGTCATGCCAAACACTGATAGACCATGAATACTGTTATTGGTTTCCAAAACAGTCAAATAAATTTTAAAGGAGCACAAAGGGTATAAAGAAAGGTTCTAGAAAGAATTTGTTGACCCAGTTCCTAGAAAAACTGGAACCGCATAATCTTTTACCTCAAAAGCAATAGTTTTAGTAATGAATATGAGGTTTACATGTCAATTTCAAACAGGTTATTAGTCAGGGTGGTTCAGTTCCCCTCTAGCGGGAACCACAACTAAAATAATGAAAACCACGAAACAAACGCACATAAATAGTGGTTTTGTATAATAAAATTATATTTTTACTACAAGAAAGGTGGTTCCCTAAAGGCAAGAAATGAAAATGACCTACCGACCGTAATTCTTGATCCTCTTGGACAAGACTTCACCATTCATTCATACTGCTGGGTACTATGCCGGAGGCATTAGGACCCAGCAGGAGCCAAAAATCTTCTGGAGGGTCAGCACCAAGGTAGGACCGCGCATGCACGGTACCACGAGATTGGCTCGTGCCTGTGTAGGCTATCTCAGTGTTGACCCTTCAACCACCTCAGTACCTTTTTGACCAAGGAGGTGCAGCGTAAAAATAACTTACGAAAACACCTAACCTAATCCGAGCATAAGATAGCTCATTTGACCCGTGTAAGAAGGGTCCAGAAACAAAGTCTTCTCAGCCCAACAAACAAGGGAGTGAAGACCAGAAACAGGATGAGTGAGCCTGGGGGGATTGTGGGTGGGTGTATGAATGAAAGGTGAAGACTTGTCTAAGAAGATCAAGAATTACAGTAGGTTCGTAATTTTCATATCTTCCTGGACTTAAAGTTTTCACCATTCATTCATACTGCTGGGTGTGTACCAAGCTAAAAAACAGTCCCCTGAGCAGGGTGGTAAGAGACAGAGCTCACTCAGGACAGAAGTCCATTAAGGATTATCCTGCCAAAGGAAGTATGCTGTCTGGCATGGACATCTAGAGTGTAGTGCTTCACAAAGGTATGCACTGAGCTCCAAGTAGCCACTTTGCAAATTTCCACAATAGGAACAGAGTGGATCTCCACCAGGGACGCCGCCACCGCTCTGGTAGAGTGGGCATACACCCAGCCTTCCAATTTGACTTGCACCATCGAGTAGCAAAGGCGAAGACATGCCACTATCCAAGCAGGAATGCATCTAATGGCCACTGACTGGCCCATGCTGAACGATACAGAGTTGTTTGGTTTTTACAGATCTCCCCTGTTCTATCGATGAAGAATCATACAGTCCGCATGTCATCCAGAGAGTGAAGGGTGCATTCCCCTTCATTCTGAAAGTTACTTAAATAAGTGGGGAGAACCAAGGGCTGATTGAGGTGAAAGTCCGAAACCACTTTGGGAAGGAATGTAGGGTGAGTACGAAGGACTACCTTATCCTTGTGAAAGACAGTATATGGAGGGTCTGTGATCAAGGCATGTATTTCAGAGACCCTGCGAGCGGAAGTGATGGCCACCAGAAAGGTGGTCTTACAGGTCAGAAACTTCCAATTCACAGGTGACAAGATGCTCAAAAGGTTTACAAATGAGCATGTCTAGCACAAGGTTAATATCCCACGTGGCCTCCGGTTTCCTGACGGGGGGTCTAGTGTGGAGGGTGCCGTTCAAGAACCCCTTGACTAATGGCAACTGAGCCAGCATCATGTTCTGTACTGGCTCATGATAGGCAGAAATGGCGTAGGGGTGTACCTTCACCATCGAGTATTGCAGTCCTGCATTTGACAAGTCTAAGAGGTACTCCAACATCTTATTCAGCAGACAATGTAAGGGGTCCAGACAGGACTCTGCGCACCAAATCGAGAAACACTTCCATTTAGCTGTGCAAGTCTTCCTAGTGGAGGGCTTATGCGCTGTGAAGAGGATCTCTGAGATTCTCGGAGAAACTTTGAACTTACTCACTTCTATCTCCTCAAGAGCCAGGCATGGAGATGAAGGGAGTGCAGGCTGGGATGGACCAGGGGCCTCTGTGTCAGGAGGTCTGTTCACAGAGGAAGTTGCCTTGGAGGGACTTCCGACAACCTGTTGATCAATGGAAGCCATATCTGTTGAGGCCAGTATGGGCACTTAGAATCAATCTGCCCCCTTGTGCCTCCAATCTGAGCAGCACCCTCTGAACTAACAGAAGAGGAGGAAATGCGTGCAAAAAGTGTCTTGCCCACCACAGTCTAAAAGCATCTTGACAGAAAATGCCAGGTTCTGGATTTCTGGAGCAGAATAGAGGCAGTTTTGTGTTGAGTGGGGATGCAAAAAGGTTCAGGTCTGGGTTACCCCACTTGTCGAATAGCGACTGCACAACATTGGGTGCGAGTGACCATTTGTGTGGATCCACCTCTGTCCTACTAAGGCGATCCGCCAGGTCGTTCCAAGTTCCCAGCAGGTAGACTGCCTGAATCAGAGTATGGTGCTCGAGGCACCACTCTCACACCCTCATGGCCACCCTGCACAGAGGGTAGGAGTGCGCTCCACCCTGTTTGTTGATGTAGTACATCACAGTCTTGTTGTCCATCTGAAGAAGAATTACCTTGTGGCAGACAACATCCTTCATGGTTTGGACAGCGTAGAGAACAGCTCTCATCTCTAGAGCATTTATGTGTAGATAAGACTCCTCCTGGCTCCACACCCCTTGAGAGTGGAGATCTTGACAGTGAACTCCCCAACCGATCAGGGATGTATCTGTAGTGATGATGATTTGAGACTCTGGTGGGGCAAAGGGAAGACCCTGAAGGAGCTTGTCTTCCTGAGTCCAGCATGCAAGTGATCTCGTCAGAGGGTCTGTCACCTTTATATGGTAAGACTGCAGATGTGTGGTCGGTGACCACTGTGTGCTGAGCATCCACTGGGTTGTCCTCATGTGTAGAAGGGCTAGAGGCACCGTGAACACGGACGAAGCCATGAGGCCCAACATCTGCTGCATGGAGAGCGCGCTAACAGAGGTGTTCTCCCTGATGTATCAAGCCACCTGGAGAATGTCGTTCCTCCTGTCCTCCAGAAGGAAAGCCCTTGTTCTGGAGGTATCCAGGAGGGCTCCTATGAAGAGGAGCTGCTGAGAGGGTTGAAGCTGGGATTATTCCAGATTCAGTAAAACCCCCATGGAGGTGAGGAACTGAGAAGCTGTGGAGACTGCTTCCTGTGTCTCCTGACTAGATGGACTTGCTAGGAGCCAATCGTCCAGGCAGGGGAAGACGTGGATGCTGAGCTTTCGGAGGTGTGCCACAAGAACTGTGAAACACTCTGTAAAGACTCGAGGCGCCAAGGAGAGCCCAAAGGGCAGGACTCTGAACTGGTAGTGTTGACCAAGGCCACGAAGCGGAGATACCTGTGGTGATGTGGGTGCACCGGAACGTACTGGCAGGCATCCCGCATATCCAGGAATGCCAGCCAGTCGTACTGATGGAGGAGTGGAAGCAAGGTTCCCAGGCAAATCAACATGAACTTGTCCCTGAAGAGATACTTGTTTAACTTTCTGAGGTCGAGAACTGGGCACATTCTGCCTGTCTTCTTTGGAACCAGAAAGTAATGGGAGTGGAAACCCGTGTTCCTTTCTGCCCATTGAACAACTTCTACTGCCCTGTTTCAGAGAAGGCCCTGCATCTTGGAAGTGAGAAGGTTTGACTGAGCAGTGGACAGACTGTGCCGTTGCTTAGGTGGAAGATCCAGAGAGATCTCTGCAAAATTGAGGGAATAACCCTCTTGAATAATCCTGAGGACCCATTTGTCCACTGTAATGGACCTCCACTGGTTGTAAAACTGAGTCAGACGACCTCCCACTACTGTGGAGGTGTCTACCTCGGGCAGTTGAAGTGAGACCACGGCCAGATTTTCAGAGGGTGGCACTGGGCGTTTTCGGGCTCTGTGCCTTTTGCTGTGTTTTCTTTTGTGGCTGAGGAGTCTGGTTTCTGTTCAAGACTCCTCTGCCTTTACCTCGAAAGGACTGCCTATTACAAAACTGTCGATGGTTCCAGCCCCTTTGAGGGGCAGAAGGAGCCAACCTGGCTGTTTTATTTTTATTTTTTTTATTTTATTGGATACAATCGGAATTACAATCCTTTGAGTCACAGACTCTTTTGCAAAGGCTCCACGTCGGTTACAGAGGGTGGAGGGTAGACAAATACAGAGAACGCACAGTAAACAGGTAGAAATTCATAAAACAGTACTGCAAGTGCAGTCCAGGCATAATCTTAGTTAACTGGTGGTAGTAGTAGGCATCGATACAGGATAACCCTTGTCAGAGAGGTAAATGATGCTGACTCTTGGGATCTATCGAGACCCTGTGTCATTTTATTGGGGTATGAAAATACCAGAGGAGGGCAGGAAGTTAGCCACAGTTGCATTTTTCTGACTCCAGGAGTTGTACTCTGAGGGCTGATTTGAATTGGGAGAGGCTAAGGGTCTGAGAGATGGGGGGTAGAGTGTTTAGCCAAAGAGGGGCACGGTAGCGGAATGATCTTTGCCCAAGGGATGTTCTACAATGGGGGACCAGGAATAAGGAGGATGCTTGTGAGTCTAGTGTTACACCTGGGGGGGGGGGCTACGCTGACTACTGGGAGAAGGCCGATGGGCGCCAGCTGGAGATGGATCTTTTACGCTAGAACGCAGGAGTGGTACTTAAGTCTTCCTTGGAAGTTTAGCCAACCAGCCAGAGCGTAGAGCTCACAGGTATGTGTTAATCTGTCACACCCAGTGACTAGGTGGCAAGCTTTATTCAAAGCAGTGTTGATGCTACAAAGGGCTGTAGGGTCCACAGAGCCATATATCACTATCCCGTAGTCTATTAAGGAGAGGATAGAAGAGGTGACCACAAGTTGCATGGCCTGGGTGGGTAAGCAGTGTTTAAGTCTGTAGAGGATACCCACTCTAGTGTTAACAGCGGAGGAGAGAAGTTGTATATGATGATTGTAGGAGAGGGAGGTGTCTAATGTAATTCCCAGGTATTTAAAACATGTAACATATTCAAGTGGGGCACCTTGTTTGTTTTTGATTAGGAGAACCGACTGGCTGTGTGGACTTTGTCGGTGTACAAAGATCATGGATTTTGTTTTTTGATAGTTGATGATCAGGCGGTGTTCAGTGAACCAGGTTTCTAGCTCCCTGAAGAGGTCGTTGGAGGGCGCTGGGCTGTGGGTGTTTCCAAAACACTACCGCATCATCAGCATAGAGTAGCAGGTTACCGCTACATGACTTGGGGAGAGAGTTTAAAAAGAGGGTGAATAGTAGAGGGCCAAGAATAGACCCCTGTGGGACACCTGAGGAAACTGTTTTACAGGAGGAGAAGGTGGTATTTATCCTGACTTGCTGTGACCGGTCTGTTAGGTAGTCCTTGAACCACGCAGTAGCCTCTGGGACCACATTAAGTTGTGGAAGGACATAAAGCAATAGTTCATGACTGACCATGTCAAATGCCTTGGTCAGATCCACATAGATTGCCCCTGCTATAGAGCCTTGGTCGAGGGCCTCGTGGATGAATGAGGTGAGCTCAGTAAGAGCTGTGATGGTACTGTGGCCGGACCGGAATCCGTGCTGTTCCGGGCAGAGAAGGTTGTGTTTAGTCAGGTGTTCCGATAGTTGGTCCGACACTATTTTCTCCAGGGCCTTGGAGAGAGGAAGAAGTAATGAAACTGGTCTATAGTTGGTTGTGTTGGTGGGGTCGCCGCTCTTCAGAATGGGAGTGATTATGGCTCTTTTCCAGGTTGTGGGGAACTGACCTAGGCATAAAGAGAGGTTGAGAATTTTAGTGAGATGGGGTAGTCTGACATCCAGGGTCAGCCTAATGAGTTTTAGATCTAGGGAATCATTGCTGTGCCGTGTATTGGCAATAGCTTTAGAAATGTAGTGTTTTGCCTCGAGGCAGGAAATAACTCTCAGCCGAAAGGGTATAATATTGTTGTTACTCGAGGTATCAGTGGGAGGGGGTGGAGGGATAGTGTGGAAATAGTTAGGGGGGTAAATATGGGAGAGGTCCGAGAAGGCAGAGTTGAGGGCAGTCTTGGTTTTCTGGGTGGCCTCTAGCATTTGCTCAACTTGAGGACCGAACAGACAAACACCATCAGAGGGGACATTCATAACCTGCTGTTTGGCACTGGGTGAGAAACCTGATGTTCTGAGCCAGGAGTGCCATCTGATACAGATCCCAGCAGCAGCCCTAGCTGCAGTGTCATAGGCATCCACAGAAGCTTTTAACTGATGACTATTGAACTCTATGCCTCTGGTGACAGTCTGGAGAAGCTCCATGCTAACGTCAAGAGTCTGGGAGGTTCTTGACTATTGATTTAAGAGAATTCCAAAGGGTGTATTCATATTGAGAGAAAATGGCCCTGATAACCGGCAATACGCATGCCCAAGGTTGCAGCTGCAAAGGCTCGTTTTCCCAAAGTGTCAATCTTGTGAGATTCCTTATTGACAGGCCATGCTGAAGCCTCCTGGGGGAGGACCTTGTCATTCTCTGCAAGTACCACTAAAGCATCTTCAATAGGTTGTGATGCTAGGAAGGGTCTTTCCTTGGGAGGGGCATATTTCCTGTCTATGGCCTTGGCCACAGAAGGGATTAGCACTAGCCTGTCCCACACTGCTTTTGACAGGGTCTCAAAAGAGGTGGGCACAGAAGGCGTACAGTTCATAGGAATGTTGGGAACATGAAGGAACTTGATGTGTAAAAGCCTACCTGGGTCTACAGAGGAGGTCTGTAGGGCCAGGGTTGATTCCATGTTCTTGAGGAGAACTGGAAGGAGAGCTCCTCGACCAAGGATTCAGTCGAGATAGAAGGCTTGCCTTCCAAGTAATAGACTGTGTCATCTTCAACATTGTCAGAAAAAAGTAGGTCAGGATCAGGCTCATCATGTTCTACCTCCACCCGAGAGGTCAGAAGCTAGTCCTGCAAGGCCGAAGCCTGGCCTAGGCAAAGAGTACAAAGGAGACACTGGAACCCGTATCAGCACTGAGGACCCCAACGCTGCATGCGGCACTGAGGAACTTGTCACCAAACATGGTGCCAAAGAACCCGATGCCACACACGGCACTGAGGCACCCGACGCTGCACTGAAGTGCCCGACGCTGCATCAAAGCAACTGGTGCCAAGCGCAGCACCGAGGAACCTGACGTCATACGCGGCACTGAAAAATACAGTGCCGGTTGTGGTACCGAACTAGAAGGACCCCTATCAGACCTAGAAGAAGTGGGGGGGAGTGGTACCTATGCCGGCCCTGCGTGAAATATAGTAAGGGGGTAAGGCACATGGAACTGACACTGACGGTGCTGATACCAGAGAGGCTAAATAGTCCGTTGCCGGCACCGAACGCACATCCTATCCCAAATGTCCCGGCTGTGGCCCAGTGACTCCAAGGCCAGAGGGCCCGGGAACCGGGTCCACCAGCAAGGGCAACTGAGACCGACGCTGTACTCACTGCTCCATAAGAGCGGCCCAGTGATGAAACTGCTCACCGGAAACCCCGTCAGAGAACAGAGAGGGGCTCCAGTGTCAGGAATCCTGGCTGTTAAGGGCGGAGACCACTGGGGACTCCAGATGGGTCAGAGTGGGCCTACTGCTCTCCACTACCGAAGACTCCCTCGCAGACCTACCAGAGGGTGACCTTGAGTGGTACCGCTTTTTCTTCTTCTTCCGACGGGAAGGAGAAGAACTCGAGGCCAAGCAGCGCCGTGTCCCCGACCGAGACCGGGAATGGACCCACTTCTTTTTGTGCTTTCAGGAGGACTCCCTCCCGAGTATCGGACTGCCATGGTCAGACTCCTCTGTAAAGGGCGGCGGACCGGACACAGCCCCACTGCCAGAACAGTTTTCTAGAGAAGTCTCCCTACCGTCACCGATACCGTCCATGGTCGTCTCAGTTGATGGCAGGCTGAGGGAATTTTTTTTTGTCAAATTATTATTATTTTTTAATAAATAATACTAAAACAACTAATAGTAATCAAAACTGAACAACTAGAAGCGGCTGTCGTATAGACGTGAAGATTTGACTCCTGGCGGGTGAGCGATGTCATCACTTAAGAGCACTCGATCGCAGGAAAAAAGGAACTGAGGTGGTTGGAGGGTTGATGCCGAGATAGCCTACACAGGCGTCAGCCAGTCTCGTAGTACTGCACATGCGCGGTCCTACCACGGTGCCGACCTGTACCGCACATGCACGGTCTTACCACGGTGCCGACCTTCCTGATGTTTTTGGCTCCTGCTGGGTCCTAGCGCCTTTGGCATAGTACCCAGCAGTATGAATGAATGGTGAAGACTTTAAGTCCAGGAAGATCTGTGTTAACTTGCGGCCTGCTCCAGTCCCTGGGACGCAATAGGGAACCAGATAAACTACCAAAATCATAAATACATAACACAAAATAACCTAACTAATGCAGACTATCAAGGAAATAACTAAATATTTTTAAAAGAAATATAAAAGCTGGACCATTCTGGAGGCAAGAACAGTGGAGCTGTACTTCGCGGGGTGACTGCTCTCTTCAAGCAGAGAAACAAATCTGTTACGTGGAGTGTGACCACAGTGCAGAGTTTGAACTTAGTTCTAATTCTAAGATTCTAAAATTAGCATAAATTTTATCTTTGAGACGACTCAAGCTAGTGGACTGACTGCTACTGTAAAGCTATACTAATGGATTAATGGGTTTAAAAGTACTGTATACGAATGTTAAGAGACTGGGAAACAAAATGGATGAACTGCAGAAAATTATGGCTGGCTAGGATTTGGACATAGTAGCATTTACTGAAACACAGGTGACCCAAAATAACAGCTGGGATTTGCAGGTCCCAGCGGGGTGGCAGTGTATGTAAGGGAGTCAACAGTGGTGTTAGAAGAAAAGTCCATACCTGAGAAGAAAAGAGTCACTATGGTTTCTGATGACTGAGGTGGGGGGGTAGGAAGCTCAGGATAGGCTCAATCTACAGGCCACCAGGCCAAGTCAGTAGAGATGTATGCAGTACTGGAGAGAGAGAAATAAAGAAAGCAGCAGACCTTGTAGACTTATGCTCATGGAAGATTTTAGTTTCTCAGACGTAGATTGGGAAACTCCAGAGGCCAGGAGTCTAAGGAGTCAAAAGTCTGTGGAGGTTACACAGGACTGCTTTTTTTCAGGGAGGCAACCTGGGGTGAAAACGTCTGGGACCTCATTCTGTCCAACATGGACGTTACAAGTGACATCAAGGCGGAAGATCCAACAGGTCAGAGTGACCATAACTCCGAGATTTAGCACTGAGCTTGAGGTCCAGTGATTTAACTCCAGCACCATAGTTCCTGATTTTAGAAAAATGGACTTCGCTGGAAAGGGAGCTAATAATGGATAGACAGAAGGACAAACAGTAGATAATATAAAGAGGCGGATAACAAATGGGCAGTCATTAAAGGGGCTGTACTAGGAGTTTCCCAGGCTGCATTAGATACTATATGTTAGTATGACAAACACAGGAAGCTGTTGCAGTTTAATGGTTAGATGAAGGAAGCAATCAAGGGAAGAAAATCTTGTTCAGTTTCAATTGGCATCCATCTGTCCCCCAAGAAGGCTAAAAATAGGCAGAATCGCCTAGCCCTCCTTTCTTGATCAACAGAAACAAAATAAATAAATAATAAACAAACAAATAAAATAAATAAATGTTGGGACCTACAAGGAGAGGAAGTCACAAGCCAACAGGGAGCTGTATAAGGAAAAGCTGGAACTTAACAGACAACCTATTAGGACAGTAAAAACTAATGCTGAACTAAGGATAGCAGAGGGGGTTAAGGACAATAACAAGACTTTCTTCGGGTATGTTGGAGAAAAGAGAACACAGAAAGGATGATGAAAAATGGGGTAAAGAAGGAGGAGGGCATGGGGAAGCAAATGTTCTAATGAACAGTTTGGTGTTCACAGTGGAGGTTTTAGGCCCAACATCCAAAGGTGTGATTAAATTTGGGAAACCTGAGACAAAAACTGGAGATATGCGGGCTATCTAAGGACACTGTATTCAAAGGACTTCAAAATCTAAAGGTTAGCAAATCTCTGTGGTCATATGGGATACACCCCAGGGTGCTCAGGGAGATGTGTCATACACTGGCAGCACCCCTGACAGCCCTCTTCAATGAGTCCCTGGCAACAGGCAAGGCACTGAAGGACTGGAGGGTAGCAAACGTAGTACCCTTGCACAAAAGTTGGACTAAAGAGGATCCTGGGAATTAAAGACAGAGGAGTCTTACATCCACTGTGGATTAGATCCTGGAGGCAATAATTAAGAAACAGTTAGCTGAATTCCTGGGAGATAAGGTGCAGATAGACAAAAAATAGCATGGGTTTACAACAAACCTGCTACAGTTTTTCAACTCAATGACACAATCTGTTGACAAGGGTTAGACAGTTGATATCCTATATCTGGATTTCAGTAAAGCCTTCAACTTGGTGCAGCATGGGAAAATTATTATTTTTTTTTTTTTTGCACAATCTTTTTATTGATTTTACCATTAAAACAACAGCTACAACATGAGACAATAGAAAAACAATTGCAGACTTACAGATAAACAAACATATAGACAGGTGCCTTTCATTACATGTTCAACTGGTTTTACATGTTATATCCAGATATCATTCTCTATTTCAGTTAATTCACATTTCGTTCTAATAGAAACATAGACTTTGACGGCAGATAAGGACCACTTGGCCCACCAAGTCTGCCCATTTCCCTACCTACTGGATAAGCTGCAGCTTTTAGATAACCAACAGCCTACTTCCTGCCACCCCCCACTATAATTGCCTTATGTCTGTCCCATGCATGTTTGAATTCCTCCACTGTTTTAGACCCCACAGCCTCTCCAGGAAGGCGGTTCCATGCGGCCACCACTCTCTCTCCGTGAAAAAATATTTCCTCACATTACCCCTGAACCGTCCCCCCTCCATCTTTAAATTGTGCCCCCTTGTTCTTACACATCTCTTTTTCTGAAAGATGCTACCCCTGGACTTTGTTGATTCCCTTGAGGTACTTGAGCGTTTCTATCATGTCCCCGTCCCTCTTTTCATCAAGGGTATACATATTAAGCTCTCAGTCTCTCTTCATATGGTTTCTGATGCAGACCCTGCACCATTTTAGTTGCCCTCCTCTGGACTGCTTCCATCCTGTCTATGTCCTTGCGTAGATGAGGTCTCAAAACAGCACAGTACTCCAGATGGGGTCTCACCAACTGTCTGTACAGAGGGATAACCACTTCCCTTTTTCTACTTGTGATGCCCCTTCCTATGCATCCCAGTATCCCCTGGCTCGCCTTACTGACTTCTCACATTGCTTACCCACCTTTAGATCATCTGTTATGACTACCCCCAGGTCCCTTTCCATTTTTGTTGTTGATAGTACCTCCCCTGCTATTGTGTACTCTTCTCCTGGGTTTTTGTTTCCCAGGTGCATTACTTTGCACTTCTTTGCGTTGAATCTAAGTTGCTATATGTCTGACCATTCCTCCAACCTTGCCAAGTTCCTTCTCATCCTTTCTACCCCCCCTGTGTATCAACTCCGTTACAGATCTTTGTGTCATCTGCAAAGAGGCATACCTTTCCCTCCAGACCCTCTGCAATGTCACCTATAAAGATGTTAAAGAGGACTGGACCTAGTACTGAGCCCTGAGGTACTCCACTAGTGACCCCCTTCTTGAATGTGTTCCATTCACTATTACCTTCTGTGTCTGTTGTGCAGCCAGTTTGCTACCCAGGCTACCACCCTGGGACCCACTCCCAGGCTGGCTAACTTGATTATCAATCTTTTGTGCGGGACTGTGTCAAATGCCTTGCTAAAGTCTACGTAGGCCATATCCACAGCCCCTCCCTGGTCTATTACTTTGGTCACCCAGTCAAAGAAATCTATTAGATTCGTCTGACATGACCTACCTGCTGTAAATCCATGCTGCTTTTGGTCCTGTGCCCTGCTGGCCTCTAGGTACTCAACAATTCTTTCTTTCAGAAGTGATTCCATCATTTTCCCTACCACTGAGGTCAAACTTACAGGTCTGTAGTTTCCTGCTTCTGCCTTGCTCCCACTTTTGTGAAGGGGAATCACATCTGCCCTCCTCCAGTCCTCAGGTACCACCCCATCCTCCCATGATTTGTTAAAAAGTGTGGTCAGTGGTGTCACTAGGTCCTCCCTTAGTTCTTTTAGGATTCTGGGGTGAATCCTGTCAGGCCCCATTGCTTTGTCCACCTTGAGTTTTAGGAGTTCCTTCAGGACTCTTTCTTCTGTAAATGGACTGGTGTCAACCCCCCTTCCCAGAGTGCTTCTATTGTCTGGTTTAGTTAACTCCTCCTCATCTTCTTTTGTGAATACTGAGCAAAAGTATTCGTTCAGTAACTCTGCCTTTTCACTGTCTCCCTCTGCCCACCTCCCTTCCCTTATTAATCTTCACTATTCCTCCCTTAACCTTTCTATGCTCCCTAATGTACCTATAAAAGGTTTTATCTCCCTTCTTAACTGAATTGGCTATTATTTTCTCGGTTTGGGCTTTTGCTATTCTGACTGCCTTCCCCACTTCTTTCTGCTTTAATTGATACAGTTCCCTGCCGTGCTCCTTCTGTGATTCCTTATACTTTTTGAATGCAGCCTTTTTCTCCTTAACCTTCCATGACACCTCTTTTGAGAACGATAGTGTTTTTTTACTCCGCTTTGTTTTCTTTATCTGTTTCACACAAAGGCTTGTTGCCTCTATGATGGCAGTTTTGATTTTTCTCCATTGTTCTTCCACCCCTCCTTTTGGCCATTTGCTAGTGTATTCCTCAGGTATTCACCCATTTTGCCAAAGTCAGCCCTTCTAAAGTCCAGTATGCTTGTTTTTGTATGGCTCGTCTCCATGGTTGTGCTTATTGAACACACTGTGCAGTGGTCGCTTGTTCCCAGATGTCTACTGACTTTTAAATTTGTGATCCCTCTCCATTTGAGAGTACCAGGTCTAGTATTGCTCCCTCCCAAGTGGGTTTCAACACTAGCTGTCTAAGGCCTGCCCCCTGCAGGGCATCGAGAATGACCCTGCTCTTGGATGTGGCTGCAGTACATGTCATCCAGTTAACATCTGGCATATTCAGGTCCCCCATCAACAGTATCTCCTCTTTTTCAGCCATTTTGAGAATGTCCTCTATCATTTTCTTGTCCATTTCCTCCCCTTGAGATGGGGGTCTGTATACAACCCCTGTGCGGATTGTGATGCTATTCCCTGTCTCCAAGGTGACCCAGAGTGCCTCTTGTCCTCCCCCTTTACTTTTTAGTTCTGTAGCTTTGATCCCCTCCCTTATGTACAGAGCTACTCCACCTCCTCTTTTCCCCTCCCTGTCCCTTCTGTAGACTGTGTACCCCGGTATGTTGACATCCCAGTCATGGTTCTGCGTGTACCATGTTTCCATGACTGCCACAATATCCAATTGTTCATCTTCCATCAAAGCTACTAGCTCAGGAAGCTTGTTTCCCAGACTACGGGCATTGGTACTCATTGCCCTCCATTTAATGTTGGCTTTATCCTTTTTTCCCCTCATCCCTGCTCTTTTTGCCCTTGTCTATTTTTCCATTTATCCCTGTTCTGCCCTCTGTTGAGCACTGTACCTCAGTGTTTACCTTACTATCTGGCATGTTTTGTTGGGGGGGGGGCTTGAAATTTCCTGCCTCTTATTAGCACCTCCCCCCATGGCTAGTTTAAAAGCTTGCCAAGGAAGCATTTAAACCTGTCACTTAGAATCTTGGTTCCCTTTGTGGACAGATGCAGACCATCATGCCAGTATAGACCTTCATATCTCAAGGTGTACCCCCAGTCCCCAATGAAGTCAAAGCCCTGTGTTCTGCTCCAGTTTTGCAACCATTCATTAAACTGCATGGTGTGTAGTACTCTAGCCTCACCCCTGCCATGGACTGGCAGCACCTCTGAGAAGGTAACCGTGCTTGCTACCTGTTTGAGGCCCCTCCCCAACTCCACAATTTCATCCTGCACTGCACTGATCCCATGCCTAGCTAGGTCATTTGTCCCAAAGTGGACAATAATATCTAGTTCCCTCTCCTGTGATACTGCTTCTGCAATCCTGAGTTAAGCTTCTTGTCCCTCAAGCCATGGCACCAGGCAGGCACCTACTTCCCTCTCCTCTCCCTTCCCCAGGTCTACCCCTCTAACAATGGAGTTCCCTATCAGAAGCTGTTTCCTTCCCCTGTGGTGTCCCTTGCCACCCTTCTGTGGGTCTCCCTTGTGGATGTCCTCAGCATTCTTCTTGGTCTTCACTGAGGGTGCCATCATAGAGGAACCATGCTCTGCCAGACTGGCGTATGGTTTGTGTAGAGGTACAACTAGGGGGCTTCGCCTCTGTTCATAGTACAGGGATATAATAGCCATATACTTTATTACATGTGATATAGGGTAAAAGTCACACTATGACTTGACATGGGGTTAAGAGCATCTCTCCCAATCAATCTTATCCCATTATATTACGCCCTTGCACAAGGTAACCATTTCTTCCCTACTAAGCGAGGATAAGACAGCTGCCCACTCTCTATAGAAGGCCTCCGCCCTGTCCCGTAAAATGTCAGTGATAATTTTTCCAAGGCCAAATTTTGCAGCACTAGGTGGCGCCATTGTTCAATAGTTGGCACAATATTATTTACCCATGTATTCTGAATACAGTGCCTGTCCATTATTAAGAGGATTCTAATCCAGCGTGGCAGTGGTTCCCACTCATCTGCCTCATCTGAATGCATACCAAATAGCCCTTTAATAGGGTCCATTGGGATGGAGGTCCCCGCCATCTGCTCAGTTTCTTTAAATATCTTATACCAGGAGGACTGTAATACACAACAGTGCCAAAAACAGCGCATATACGTTCCTTCTTCCCTCTTACATCTCACACACAGTGGCGAGACAGAGGGGTTAGCCCTATGTACTGCAGTTGGTGGATAGTATAGCCTGTGCAAAAACTTATAGTAAGACTCCTTAAATTTATTACAAATCAAAAGGCCTCTGTGCCCCAGCAAGAGCTTTTGCTAATTTTCTTCAGATATCTCTATCCCATCTCTGCTTCACCTTCTGTGTATAATCCAACCATCCCTGTTTCCCGTCTTTTGCAGCCTTCCCAATGAACCCTCAAGGGTCTTTTTGCACTCCCATTATAGTTGCCTCTATTGAACTCCCCCCCCCCCTCCATTTTAAATACAAATGCTCGAATCTTTCAGACCCACTTTCTGTTTGATTTCCTCTAATGGGCTTAAGACACCCTTACTAATCAGGTTACCTACACATTTTACCCCTCTGCGTTCCCATTCCCGGAAGCCTCTATCTTCCAATCCTGGCAGAAAAAAAGGGTTCCCTGCTATTGGCATCAATAGAGTTTCCCCTTTCGTTATTCCCCTAGTTTTTTTAGTGAACCCCAGGCTTCTAATACCATTTTCGCCAAGGGGTTACGATCTCCCTGTACCCTGCAGGCCTGTGGACCTTTGCTATGTAAATATGCAGACAACTGTCCCATACACCCCTCCTGCTCCAATGTCACCCAGCTGGCAACTTCGGGGCGAAATACCCAATCAGCTATGTATCTCTGCTGAATGGAGAGAGACTAATTTGTTAAATCAGGGAAATTAAGGCCCCCCCTTTACCACTTCAGCTTTAAGTCTTTGAAGGCTCATCCTCAGCCTCTGTCCCTTCCAGATAAACTGTGTAAACTTTTTTTCTAACTTACCAACATCCCCCCGCATAATACACATGGGAAGCATCTGCATAGGCTATAGGATCCTGGGTAAGATGTTCATTTTTAATACATGTTAATACGCCCCATCCAGGATACTGGTAACTGCATCAATCTTCTTAAGTCTGTTTCTATTGTTCTAATTAATGGTATGTAATTTAAACTATATAATGACCAAAGTGTTCTACCCACCCTAATACCTAAATATATTATACCTGTCGACTTACATTGTATACCCCATTTTACATCCCCTTCTTCCACCTGAGGAAAGCACAGCATTTCTGACTTATTCAGATTAATTTTATAACCCAAAAACTCTGCAAAATTTTTTATCAACTCCAGTAGCGATGTCATTGATTTCTCTGGTTCTCTAATAAACAACAGCATATCATCTGCGTATAATGTGACTTTATGCTCAGTGTTCTCAACCCCTTTAACCCCCCGTACCCACTGGCATTGCCTAATTGCTGCAGCTAATGGATCCAATGCCTGGGCAAATAATGGTGAGAGCAGGCAGCCCTGTCGTGTTCCTCTTTCCAATGTAAAGGACTTTACAGGGTCCCCATTAATCAAAACACTGGCCCTAGGGGCCCGATACATCACCCTAATCCATAGTACGTATGGGTCACCCAGACCAAACCGGACCAACACCTCAAAAAGATACTCCCATTCCACCGTCGAATGCTTTTTCTGCATCCATTGATATAACATAAGTCTTCTCTAGATCTTGCCCAGCCCGCCACACCACACTGAGCAATCTACGCACATTGTGGTGTGATAACCTCCCCTTTATAAATCCGGTCTGGTCTGGGTGAACCAACGACGACAAATGTTCCTCCAGCCTCACAGCCAAAACCTTAGCAAAAATCTTGGGGTCACAGTTCAGCAGGGAAATTGGTCTATACGAAGCACACTCCAAAAGATCTTTATCCGGTTTAGGGACCAAACATATCGTGGCATCATAGCATGTGTCTGGTAGGCATGGGCAGACCTGTCCCTCCTCTACCTGAAATACTTCGCTCAACATCTCGGCCAACTGGCCTCCCATAGCCTTATAGAACTCTACAGGAAATCCATCAGGGCCACTTGGTTTACCTTGCCTTAATTTCCCTATAGCCTTCAAGATTTCTGCCTTTGTTATGGTCTGGTTTAAATGATTTTTTTGGGCCTCCGTAAGGCTAGGCAGTTCTACCTTATTCAGGAATTCCTGCACCTTCTGCCCTCCGTCCGTCCCTTCTGCCTTATATAAATGAGCATAGAAGTCTCGAAAGCAGGCTTTTAATTTCCCTGCCTCTCTTTGCACTCTTCCCTCTTTATCCTTAATCCCTGTTAATCTCACAGGGCATTTTCCCCCTTTCGTTAACCTAACCAGGAGGAAGCCTGGTTTATTAGCCCATTCAAACATCTGTCATTTATAAAAGAACCAGTATGTTCTATCGTCCCCCTTTACTAAAGAATTAAGTGCTTCTCGAGTAACCATTAATAACCTACCTGCCCCCTCTCTCCCTGAGCTACCCGTCTCTGCAACTCCTTTAGTTGCTTTTCTAGGCCTTGTCTCTTTTCTCATTTCTCTTTTTTATCTCTGGCCACATATGATATTATAGAGCCTCTAAGGAAGGCTTTACCAGCATCCCAATATATTACTTTAGAGACCCGCAACCTTACATTAGTTTCTTTATACAGCTTCCACCGATTCTCCAAGTAGTCTCGGAATTTTTTACTTTGAAGCATGTACGAGGGAAATTTCCACTGTGGGGGTGTATCCCTTTCTATTTTCATCTTAATCCTCCCTATTACCATAGCATGATCTGAGATATGGATAGGACTATGCGACATATCTATCACTCTGTCATGCCACATTCTAGGTATCAGTAAGTAATCTATCCTTGTCCATGTCCCATGAGGATTCGAATAGAACGTATACTCTCTAGCTCCCGGATTCATTACCCTCCAACCATCTAATAAATCCAGGTCCAGCATACCCACCCGCCATTGAGCTACTGCCTCCGTTATCAGTCTTCTACCTTCTGAGTGATCTAATGCAGGGTCTAGGATACTATTCAGGTCTCCCCCAATAATCAGGCCTGGGAACTGCTCTCTAGTAATCAGATCCAAGAGTTTCGGAAAAAACTGTGGTTCATATGTGGCCGGAGCATAAACATTTCACAAAGTAAGTGTCTCCCCATAAAGCTTTCCCACTAAGAAAATATATCTGCCCTCCTTATGATCCCTTACAACTCTTTTTACCTCAAACCCCTTCCTGTTTATTTACTCTCCATTAACACTGTAACATAACGAATATTTATCAACATCAACTATATTGATAAGTTGTAAAATGTAGAAATGTCCCATTATACACCACTGCCCCAACCTGCAGCAAGTGACAGTCTAGGATCGCATGGAAAACATTCGTCCGGGATTCTATTACTTTTATTACCCCCCCCCCAAGCTCTCCTTGATTATTATCTACTACAAACGAGGCTCTATTTGAACCCATGGGCAGTCAATATAGCAGCAGTAAAGGGAGAGTAGGCAACACACTGTCCCACCCTTCTCATGCCTTTCCCCATCAGCCCAACTCTCCCTTTCATAAAGTGGACCTGGTGTTTGCCGCTGTGATCTCTCCATGCTCACTCTCTCCACTTCTGGGCCTCTTCTCCTTCTAACAGCAGTATTCCAAGGCAGTGTCCATCATATCACTCTGCCACTCACACAAGTCCCACCAAGCCCCTTCCCTCTGTTCTCTTCTTTAATATCTATCTCGTCGAATAATTTTCCAGCCACCTCCTGACATAGTCCCCAGCTTCATTAGGCAGTTCAGATGGTGTTGGGAAAATGCATGAAAAACTTTTAACTTCTACCTTTCTGGAAGGCAGAGCAGAAGCCTCAGTGGTAACTCCATAAGCCAAGCTCATTTATTTAGTTGCCTTTGAAGCTCATTCAGAATTGTTCAACCTTGTTAAGCTCCCAAAGGAGTATGTCACCCCTTGTCGGATGTTTTAAAATTGCAGGTACACCATGAAGTTTTCAATTTTCAGATTTCTCAACTGAGCCATCAGAGCATTAAATACTTTCCTCTTCTGCGGCAACTTTAAGGAGTAATCCTGCGAAATAAACAAGCGTACACCCTCAAACTCTAGTGTTCCGATTCCCCTGTATGCCCGCAGAGTCGCCTCCCTGCCTTGATACGAGCGATAGCGGATAATAATTTGTCGCGGAGGTTGGTCCCCTGAAGGCCTGGGCATTACAGCACGATGCACTCTTTCTAATTTATATTTTCCATTTTTGGGTTGTAATCCCAAAAGCTCAAGTGAGGTCTTCGCACAGAAGCCCATAATGTCTCCTTTCTCCGCTCCTTCTGGAAGCCCTGAGATGCAAGTTTAACCTCCTATAATAATTTTCTTGATAATCCATTGCGTCCTTTAGATCTTCTAATTCCTTTTGCAGTCTTGTTACTTGGCTGGGAAGCTCCCCCGTATCATCTTCTAAGCGTGATATTCTCTCTTCAGCCTCAGCAATCCTGTTCGTGCGTGCTGATTGCTGTTCTAAGATCTCCTGCAGCTTAAGATCTATTTTCCCTTCCAACTTTATTAGCTGAGGTTCCAGAGCTGCAATCACCTGGTCAGTCACCTCGCGGCCTAAAGCTCCAATCTCCGCAGCTGATGAGCAGACAATAACCGTGCTCTCACCCACCGAGGAGGCCATGGATGCCACCACTTTCTTTCTGGATTTACCGGCCGACCTCTGACTTTTCCCTCCTCTGGAGACCAGATACTCCTCTATAGTGCTGTCAGGTATATATTGCAGTGGCTTTTTAACACTGATATTGATTTTCTTTTTATTTATTTTACTTTTAGTTGTCCGTTGATACAGAGCAGTGTGGGAGCACGTCTATTCAGCTAGCTGCTCATTAGCTCCCCCCGGGGAAAATTGTAAGTAAGGTGGATGACCTGGGTTTGGGGAAATGACTCACTAGATGAACTGGGAACTAGCTGTCAGGAAGGACACAGAGGGTGGTCCACAATGACAAATTCTCAGGGGTAAATAAAGTGTCCTGTAGAGCACCCAGAGGTCCGTCTTGGGGACAGTTCTTTAGAGACACTGGAGCAGGGATCAGTGTTCCCATTAAGAGTGCAGATCTGGGGGTTCACTGTATCCGCTCTAAAAATTTTCAGGGGTACAAACTAAATTACATGGATTCACTGTACCATTTCTACAAATTTTTTTGTGGGGTACATGTACTACAAACAGAATTATGGGGGTGCAGTGTACCCACTTCACACAAAAATGTACTTGAATTTCATAATTTGTACGTGAATTGCGTACCGTTATGTGCAAATGGGGACACTGGCAGGGATACAGGGGAAAAGAGAGTTTGTTGATAATCCCAGAGTGGACAGTGTTGAAGTATTTAATAATATGAAGAAGGATGTAGAGAAACTGGAAAAGTGGTCTGGCATTTGTCAACCTAAGTTCAATACCGAAAAATGCAAAGTGATGCACACTGGATGCAAAAATCCACAGATGGAGTTCTTCATCAATGAGGTAAAGGCAGAACACTCCAGAGAGGAGAAGGACCTGGGTAATATTTAGTGAGTCTAAAATCCTGCTGTCAATGTAGTAAAGCGTATAAGAAAAGAAGGCACACAGGATAGTGTGGTTCATCAGGCAGAATTTTACCATTTGCAAGGAGATGATTCTGCTCCTGTGCAGGTTGCTGGTTAGACCAAACCTGGAGTATTACGTGCTCGGATCCCTCATTTATTTATTTACTTATTTATTTGTTAACCAGGTAGATGCACTAGACAAAATATGCTTATTTTCTGGCACGATCAAGAGGAAGGCTAGAACACACTAGATATAATCCAGAAAAGGGCAACACAATACAAGGTCAGCAAGGTAAGACCTATGAGGAGAGACTAGGCTACCTCAACATGTACTCAATGGGAGCCAGTAGGGAGACGGGGATATGACAGAGGTGTACAAATACATTCAAGGGTACAGAACCTCAACATTGTTTTTTTAGAAACCAGATATGTTTCTCTTTCAAAATCTAAAAAAAAAAAAATTGTTTACTGGTAAGGACATAGATACATAGAAAGTGATGGCAGAAGGGGACCATAAGATCCATCTAGTCTGCCCATGTCCCTACCCCCTCTCCCTTAACTGCTACTCATTGTTAAGATGCCTTTGTAATTATCCCAAGCATTCTTAAAAGCCCCAACTATTTTCACCTCCATCACTCCCTGTGGTAGGCTGTTCCATGTATCAACCACCCTCTCTGTGAAAAAGAACTTAAGTGTGTTGCTCCTGAACTTGCCCCCTCCCAGTTTTATATCATGACCTTTAGTTCTTGTATAACTCTCGACCTGAAACAGGTCTAGAACCTGTACCCTATTTATTCCCTTCATTTAATTTATTCTTTGTTAACTGGGTAAGGACAATGGACCAAAGGTCCCTTTTCAGGCCCAACCCATGTACTTGAAAGTTTCAATCATGTCTCCGTTCTCTCTCCTTTGTTCTACAGAATACATGTTGGGATCCTTCAACCAGTAGGTTTCTGTCTGCCACCCTTCAAGTTTGGATGCAAATACAAAATAAAACTAGTAACAAGCTTAATTTGAACACTCTCTCCCCAATGGGGCATAACTCACATGACCCTTTTCTTTCAGCCAGCCTTTATTAAACACTGAGGACTCAAGGGAATTCAATATATAGGGGATCTGTACAATGGAGGGATTCTCAAATCTTTCTAACAATTACAAATGCAATTTGATATTCAAAAAAATCACTTCTTCAGATACCTCCAATTAAGAGAAGTGTTAAAAAATGAATCCTCAGAGGTTCCAGTTTGAAAAGGGAGAACCACATTTATGACTTGATCATTCTCTCTCATTCAAGAGAGAAGTAAACCTTCAGTAAGTAAGTAAACCTTTATTTTTCAAGCGCCCATTCCCAGGGGTTCAGAGCACTATACAGAAGCTTGTGTCAAAAATGTATATTTCTATTATAACTTTTTAACCCACTGATTAAACTAAATTAAAAGAGGGGTGGCTGAAGGAATTTAAAATAAAAATATTCCAGACTGTCAATGGGAAACAATTTTCAATTCATGGAGGTTGTCATTGAACAACAGGATAAACCAAGTTCAGTTTTTTTATTATACACCCCGCCTACTGAATCAATTCAATTCAAGTATTTTCAAACTTTTTAACAGATGCAGAAGTGAAGTGGAAACCATGCCCCATGTTACAGCAATGTGCCCACATTTAAAAAACTTCTGGCAGGATATTTTTATAAGAATTAATAAACTGCTACATATTAATCTTAGACCAGAAATGAAAATTACGTACTCACCGTAATTCTTGATCTTCCCAAGTATCTTCACCATTCATTACGTATGGGTCTAGCTGGAGGTCTGGACTCCGCTCAGGAAAAAAAAAAAAAGAGCTTGTATCTTTAAATTTTTCAGAGCTGGGGGAACCAACATTGGGACGGCGCCACCCATGAGGCCTGCATTCTATGTGGTGCTGGCGGAGTGGCTAGTAACCGACGCAGACTCCTCCCAGCTCTCAGTTCTGTCCGCCAGGAGAGAAAGATAGAAGACAGGGATAGAGTGATCTCAAGGGAGCCTGAAGGATTGGGAAGGTGGGGAAGAAATGAAGATAAAAGCTGACTGAATAGGGGATATAGATAAAAGGGAAACTACGAAGGGCAGGGGTGGTCAGCACACTGGTCAGCCCTAGGTAGAAGGAAGATAAAGCAGGGGAAGAGAAAAATAAGACAGAGAGAGAGAGAGAGCGATCAGTCCTCCTCCCCTTATCCTCCCCTTTTTTTTTTTTTTTTTTTTGATTGAGGCAGGGTCCCAGAGAGGGTGAGATGCCAAGATGTTCAGAATTTCAACCAGACCAAGAGTCTGAAGAAGGAGAGAAGCAATCAGCCCAGCCATGAGAGGGAGTGGATCAGGGTGTAGTCACACACCCACCCCTGTTTTAACTTGAGAGCTTTCCTGATTTGTCTGAATGGATAAGAACTGGAGAGAGGAGAAAGGGGGAGGAGTAAGAGGAGGACAGTAAAGGGATCATAGCGCCAAGATATCTTCCTACGAGAAGGAGGTACCAGGTGAGACCCTAGAGGAACTCTGTCTCTCTTTCTTGTTCATATGAATTTCTTGGTATATCTCCATGAAGGAGAACAAGATTGGGTTTAGAGAGATGGAAAACACAAAAAAAGTCTGTTCCCTGTCTTTCCACCAGAGAGCCCAAGGTGTTCCCTTCGAGACAGAAAGGAGACCTCTGAAGGGAACAAGAGAGCCTGAGGATTGCTTCTCTCATCCCTTTTCTTTTCTTGTAAATCACCAAGGGCTTTTCGAGGAATGAAACCCCCCAATGAGTAGGCTAGGCCAAAAACCGGGGTCAGGAAACACCAGATGGCGTGAAATTATGCAGAGTTTGCCCTAAAGAAAACCTACCATGCCCCCATAACTCTCACTCTTGAAGGAGCAAGGGTGTAGAGAGAGAAAAGGGGGGAAAGGTGCTCCCCAGTGCCTGGCCATAGGGAGGAAGGGTGGATCATAATGAATGGTGAAGATACTTGGGAAGATCACGGATTACAGTGAGTACGTAATTTTCATATCCTACCCAAGTCAATCTTCACCATTCATTATGTATGGGTCACAGTGCTGAGATGGCAAACCCTGAGGGAAAAAAATTCCCCCAGCCTCCCGTGGGGAAGGGACACAGGAGAGAGGGCCCTTGTATGGGCCTGGCGAGGCCCGTGGATGGCCTTGGGCCCGCGATGACTCCCGTGCCCCGGGAGATGGAATACGCCCCTGCAGTTCACTCTGCACCCTTCCAGAGAAAAAGTGGGCCCCAGAAGGGGGAGGATAGCACCCTATGCCGGGCCAAGGGTGACAACCATAAAAGGCAAAGCCATGCCGTCCGCCTAATGCAGACAGAAGTTCCTACCAGCCTGGATGCCACCTCATTAGCATCATATACTACCCTGGAGAGGTGTTAATGACTTGCCTGTTTCCTCACTGTCAGGCAGTGCTGCTAGAATCTGTCCTAGCAGCGTCTAGAGGTGCCTAGAATAGGCTAACTGGTGTGCCTGATGAGTCGCTATGCATAGAAGAAGGCGTGCCGCTGAAAACACCTTTCTACCCCAGTGATCTAACTCAGGGAGAGTCTGGGGGGCGGTCATGGTGAGGGCGACAGTGCCTGGATGGGGTATCTAGGAGTGCCACTCCCAAAGAGGGGTGGGACATGGCTCCTGGAGACCCCACAGCAGTGCAGTACCTGTGCATACAGTCCTTAGAGGCAGGAGCTGGGGCAGTGGGATGTTGCCAGACAGCATATGAGATGTCTGTAAATGGCCGCAGCCAGGGAGGTATGACCAGGTGGTCAGCACTGTATTTCCCCAGGAATGACAGTGTTTGTACGGGCAAAGTGGGACATGTGAAGCTCCTCCAACATCTTCGCTAGGAAGCACTGATAGGACATTAGGTCCACATCAGCAGAGTAGTGGAGGGAAGCATCCTCTTCCTCAGTGTAGGAAGTCGAAGATTTGGAGGAGCTCGACTCAGAGGCCACCTCAGTGCACCTAACAGTCGAGGTGCGGACCTGGTGTTGCCCTTGGGGAGGACCACCAGATGAGAAGAATAGAGCCACATGGAGGGCCATCCCCACCAATCGCAGGACTCTCCCTATGCACCGAGGAAGACAGCGCAGCATCAGCACTACGGCTCCTCCCAGAGCCTCTAGAGGCTCCACGGAGGGACCACTGCCCAGAATGAGCCCTAGAAACCCCTGCCCCAAAGAAAGAGACCTGCCCCTCGGGGGAAGTCTAGAAGATGAATCCGGGCTAGTAGCCAAAGAAGAAGGAGGCCCAGTCACCAAGGAAATGACCGTGGGCCCCTTCTGGGCACTGTCCCCAGCCGCTGAAGTAGTCCCCAAAGGTAGGTTGGACTCTGCACCAGAGACGGTGTCAGCCATGGCACCATCATCCCCAGGAGTGTCACAAGTGACACCAACAGAGTCCTGGCACAGGAAGCGGTGCTAGAGGGCTCAGGGGAGGCAGCACCGCAGGTGGCACTGTCGTAAGGCGCTGCAGGTCAAACATTCGCAGTAGGCCTCGGAGAAGCCTGGGCTGAATCTGAAGGCTCCTCAGAGCCAGGCAGCCAATCAGGATCGTCCCGATCTTCACCCGCTGAGGTGGAGGATGAGATCAGGGAGCTCTCCAACTTAGCTACTCCCTGGATTCTAGGCTCTCCGGCACTGAGATCAGCATCGCAGGGGAGCCCAGATGCATGATCGGCGCCATCCTGCTCACCGGCGCCGAAGACAGTGCCAGGAGCAGAGGCGCCACAGGGCTGTGGGGACCACTGGAGTGGACCCAGCGTATAGCTGCGGCACGCACTGGGGTTGTCCGTGTCTCAAGAGACCCTGGACTACAAGGGTGACCAGCAGCTCCTCCAGAGGGAACACTTCCCACAAACCCTCGCTGGGATCACTTGCCCCAGCAAGCTGTGGAACAAGAGGGGTCCCATCACTGCTGGCCCGTACAGAGTGGGGGGGGGCTCAGGGGTGGAGCCCAGAGACTTCGTCTACGCATCCCAAGTTCGTTGACGACTGTCGATAGTCCACAGAGAAGCAGGAGATGCACTCATCCATCACATGGCCAGGACCCAGACAACAAAACAACAGTTGTGGAGGTCTGACATGGTCATGGTCATGGAGTTGCCACAGGGGCACTGATGCATGGGGGCAACTCCCACTTTTTTTGAAGATTTCTTATGCCCCAACCGCATCGCCACTGCACGGAAAAAAATCAAAACAGAGAAAAGTTATCGGCACCATGAAAAACACTTAAAGAAAGAAAAATAAAGAATAAACTGGTGCTGGAACGGAACTGGTACTTACGGTGCCGAGACTCGATGTCGGTGAATGGTAGACCTTAGCAGAACAGTAAGTGCGTAGCACAGCTGAAGAGATTTCCCTCGCATATCCTTCCTCGACGGCAGGAGAAAGAGAACTGAGGGCTGGGAGGAGTCAGCGTTGGTTACTTGCCACTCCATGAGCACCACGTAGAACACAGGCCTTGTGGGCGGCGCCATCCCCATGGTGGCTCCTCTAGCTCTGAAAAATTTAAAGAGACAAGCTCTTCCCCCAAGCAGAGTCCAGACCTCTGGCTAGACCTATATGCAATGAATGGTGAAGACTGACTTGGGTAAGATCCTATACTAGGTCCCTCAGGAATTTCTTTACCACAATCTCTGCCAGAAGGCAATGATCTTAAAGAGCTAGTGTACTGCTTTGAATTAATAGTAATTTTCAGATGCAGTCAGCTATCACTTCCAGTATCTGAAGTATTTTTTTTAATTTTGTGTTTGCTAATTAGAAGATTTTCCACCTGGCAGTACTGGGGTGACATGTGGTGCAGCACTCTGCCTGGAGAAAAAAAAAGTCAGTTCTGTTCCTCCCACTTCATCATCAGAAATGAGACCAAACACCTTGAGGCACCACAAACATTGCAACCTGAGCAGTGACTTTCACAAGCTACCAATCTAAATGCAGGAAACTGTGACATCACTAGTAACCAGTGAGAGTTCGTCCCTGCTGCTTCATGTGAAAGCGAAATCTGGCAGTGAGAAATGGTTCTCACTGGTTACTAGTGATGTCATAGTCAGTGTAGTTATAGTGTTTTGATGTAGTGGGAGGAACAGAACTGAGTTTTCTTCCCCCCTCTAGACAGAGTGCTGCTCCTCACATCACCCCAGTACTGCCAGGTGGAAAATCTTCAAATTGGCAAACAGAAAAGAATAAATACTTGAGATATAAGAAGTGATAGCTGACTACATCTGAAAGTTTCAATTAATTGCAGGCAGTTTCCAGGCAGTACACTAGTTCTTTAATTCTTAAAACTAGCTTTTTACAATGCGAGAAGGTGCATTACCTGGATGTGAAAAGATAATACCCCATCTTCTTTGGAATTATGGAAACATTTGTTTATTGAATGCATGAGGCTGGAGAAGAATTATTATTACTCCATTAAACACATAAAGGTATACTGAGACATTTGGGAACCACTTCACAATGCATCAGAGATTATTATTTATTTTTATAACCAGTATATTACTGATTTGATTTAATTTCCTCGTTAGTTATCTGTAAAAATAATTTATGTTGTATTATTCTTCTTAACAAAAAAGGGGTACAATAGGGTGGGCTACTACACAGAACTGTCTAAAAAGAGAAGCATTTCAGCCACTAGAGGTCACTATCTCAAGTCGCTAGGGAGGAAGTTAAAGGATGACGTGGGAGGGTGGGCGCTCAATGGCCATGTGGGTACTGCGTTGCCCTCTCACACTGGCACCCTGGGTTCAGGAGCAGACTTAGGTGGCCAAGGGTGCTGAGGTGCTGTCGCTGTGTGGCAGGGCTCCCGGACATGAAGGGATGGGACGGTGGTTCCGTACCCACATATGTGGTGGTCTAGGGAGCCTGTGTTCTCCACAGGGTGTCGCTGTGTGCTTGCGTTTCCTGCAGGCACACTGCCCAGCACAAAACAAGAAATGGGCAGGGTTAAGGTAAAAACCCCAAAAAGTAATGTGCGCCGTGCCACTAGTACCTTTGGGCCTTACACCGAGTTGATCTGGGGTCTCTGGCAGAGGATCCAAAGCAGGTGGGTAGTGGCTTGCAGCATAACAGCTATAAGAAGCAAGAAAAAGGAAAAAAAAAAGACACAAAAGAATGTCCAGAAACATGTTTTATCAAAGAGTGAGGTAGACAAATGGAACAGCCTTCCCATCAACAAGGTTAATGCAGAAACCGTAAGCGAGTTCAAATCACAGTGTTACAACTTCAAAGGGATCATCAGCAAGAGGTGGATAAACACTGTAGGGGTGGTACTGGGGAGAGATGAGGACAGGATGAAAATAAGTACCTCACGTCAGACAAACTTAAAGTATTCTGTTCTTACTTCTATATTTCTATCCCTGGCACAGCAACTTCTATAAAATATCCTTCACTGTAGACTTACCTTAATAAAGCAGAAACGGATGTACTTTTCAAATTGCTTCTTTGACTCTGAGCTGTAAAAAGCGGACACAGGAATAGCTGCCAGTTTCTGCAGGGATAAAGACAATTACCAGTAAACTTACAAGAAAAACCATTACAAGGCAACATTTAATATCCATCAGCTCACAACTATAAAATCTGTCATTCTCTAAATTAAACAGAACACTGATGTAAAAGTACAGGATATGGGTTCTTGGCCCTAGGAACGAGAAAGAACAGTAGTTACAGCACTCCGATGTTGGCTCTCGTCACAGGTGAGTGTGGGAAGGCAGTGTGGTCTTGTTTAGAGTACTGAACTATGAAATAGAAGAGCACAGGCTTGAATCCCAATGTAGTCCTGGCCTCCATGTTTAACTGTGTGCAAGTCACTCAGCTTCTCTATGCCGTAGTCCATCTATCAGTAAAACTTGACAGGCGCAAGACCCCACAGAAAACAACATAAAATAAAGCCACTGCATCATGACTTCAGCTTCCAGTGGCATGAATCCCTTCCTGTCTTACTTAAACACCAAATTCATGACTAAAAGTGTCTTGTTTTTGTAATTAACGTTCAATTAAACACTAAAACATAATTATTACTGGGAGAAAAGAATTTGCAGTACAACCTATGAAACATTTGTGACCTAAGAGCAACATAGATGTTTTGCATCAGAGAAGCCCCATATAATCATAACATTTCTATTTCTAATTAATAGTGTTTTTCATGCAAACATCTCAGACTGCTTTACAATTACACACAACTCCATGCCAAACAATCACTTAAGTACAATTCTGCACCAGCACACTACACAACAGCTGTCTTACTCTACATGCCCAGATGTAAGCCAACTGATATTGAACAAAGTTAATCTTTTGGTGTTTTAATGAATGGGGTGGGGGACTTTGCTAGGACACCAGGGCAACTCCACTGTTTTTGTAACAAATCCAGAGAATGCTCAACTGGTGTTTCAAACACTCAAACAGTGAAAAACTGCAGACAAAGTAGATGGTTGAAAAAAATTATACAGCCTAATCATCACTCGTTTTTAGTGGACAGAGGCCTACAAGACTGCTCACCTGACATTTCTGAAACAGCAATAAAGCAGTTATCAGAGAAACGGATCTATCAGAGTGTGAGATGTGATTTGGCTTAATTAGTAGCCATGGCAGGCTAGGGATAATAAATAATCATAAACAGACTGCAGAAAGATTCTATCCCAGACAAGAGTGCATACTACAATCTGAAACCGAGCAGCACTTCTTTTGGACACAACTATTTTGAAAATATATAGTTTGAAAGTGGGATTACCTGGATTTTCTAACTGTTACCTATGAGGAGATTACATCCTGTGCCTTTGTAAGGAAACTTACAAAGTACGACGAGAGTACCGTCAGAATTTTATTTACAGTTATAAAATTCCTTTTATAGACAATTGGATGTAGATTGATATTTCAACAGAAAAAGGTAACAGTGCAAAGCCTAACAGACTGCTTAGAACACATTATCTCAGTGACATCTGTAGAAAAGAACTGATTGCTACTAGGTCAAGTGTTCCAGAATATATGGAAATTATACAGTGGTTACCACTATAGCTCTTATTCCAGGAATGGAACAGGCCCGCCAATATACAGTATATATTCTTTATGATTCTAAAACATGCGATTTGTATGGTAAAGGGGTTACAGTGTTCCCCCTTTTTCTTCACTGAGTTTAGATACTGTATACTGTTTTCTCTGAATTTCTTCTCTGTGAGTCTAGATATATTTATTTCTCAGAATTTTCCATGTTTATCCCCTTAGATGCATGAGAAAAAACTAAAGAAGTGTAATTAGAGTATTATTTACAGTGCTTGGATGCAATCTCTGCATATGTTGTTTGTGTTGTTATGTATGTGTTTATTTTGAAGTTTTTTACTTTCAATAAAAAATTCCCCTTCTCCTCGAGCAATGCCAAAGGATCTTTAATGTGCACCTGAACAGGCAGAAGGGATCACAGTTTAAAGTTTCAGCCGAAAGATGCCACCTCAGAAAAAATTACATACCATATTAATCTTGTTTCTTCCAAGGGAATTTTACTGTATTCTGACACATGCAGTATGGTCTCACCATAGGACTGCCCCGGAGCTGAAACGGTTAATAGAACCTATGCAAATGACAGAATGCAAGGCTCAAGCTCGGTTTTCAAACCACTGTCTCTGGTAAACATCCTGCAACCGTCACATTCTTACAAAGTGTGCATAAGAAGAGACTCTCCAACTAACTTAACCTATAAGCATAAACTCCACCCCCCTGTCTTCCACATTTCAACAAAGAAAATGGACACCATAAAGACTCAAGTCACAGATGTCCCAGAAAAAAACAGCCCAGATGTTTCTACTAATTGTTTAATCAGTATTTCGGAAAGACCTTTGAGCGTGAGCTCTTTTACAAAGGTTCCACGTCAGGGTGGACAATAAGACAAAGCAATCACAGCTGTAGTGCAGGGCCCCCAGGTTCTAGTAGGGGAGGAAGAGTGGGAGCTCAGAATACAGTAATATTCCCTTGGAAGAAACAAGATTACTATGGTAAGTAATGGTTTCTTCTAACCCCAGGAAATCGTACTGTATTCACACATATGCAGACTGTCCAAGCAGTACCTTTGGAGGTGGGCACAGCACCTATTTAGGAAACAGGATCTGCAGTACTGCTGTGCCAAATCTGGCATCACTCCTGGCCTTGGTATCCAGGCTGTAGTGTTTGGTAAATGTGCGAACAGTTTTCCAGGTAGCTGCCTTACAAATTTCCAAAGGGATATCCCTTGCAGCTGCTATGGAAGCAGCTGTGCCCCTTGTAGAGTGGGCCCTGAGACCTACAGGGGGTTCCTTGCCTGCTTTGCAATAACAGAACTGGATACAGGCAACACTCCAGCATGCAATGGTTCTCTGAGGCAGGCTTTCCTTTTCCTACCTCTCCATATGTTAGGAAAAGCCGAGTCCTATCCTCCCTGTGACCTTTTGTGTGATCCAGGTAATAGCTGATAGCCCTCTTGACATCCAAGCTATGCAACCTGAGCTAGAATGGTCAGTGAAAAAGACTGGCAATGCAATAGACTGATTTAAATGGAAATCAGACACCACTTTGTGGAGAAACTTCCTATTAGTCCCGAGGACTACTTTGTCCCTATGGAATGAGATGTAGTTAGGCTCTGCGGACAAGGCCTGAAGCTCACTAATCCTCCTGGCTGAAATCACTGTGAAAGCCACTAGGAAGACTGTTTTCCATGTCACATACTTGAGCTCTGATGAAGACATGGGCTCAAAGGGTGGCTGCATCAGCTGGCCGATGCAAATGTTAAGGTCCCACGCAGGAGTGGGCTCCTTGTGTGGGGGATGCAGATGTATCAGGCCCTTGAAGAATTTTCTGAACACCTGGTTTGATGCCTGGATGAGCCCTTACCTGCTGAGAGGTAAGCAGAAACAGCTGCCAGATGCACCTTAAGGGTAGATGGCCTAAGGCCAAGGGACTGAAGGTACACTAGGTAATCCAGTACAACTGAAAGGCTAGCCTGGTCATGGCCTATAACCTGCTGTTGGCACTAGACTGAATACCTCTTCCACTTAGTGGAGTAAGTTTTTCTAGTAGATGGCTTCCTGGAGACCCTGAGTACCTGTAGAACTCGTTCAGAAAGACTCAGACCAGCGAACTCTAAGTCCTCAAGAGCCAAGCCTTGAGCCTGAGGGACTGAAGGTTGGGGTAAAGGATTCTACCCTTTGAGGATGTCAACAGGTTGTGCCTCCTGGGCAGAGAGATTGGTTTGCTCAAAGACGGGGTCAGAAGCAGTGAGTACCAGGGCTGCCTGGCCCAATCCGGAGCAATGAGGATCATGGTTGCCGGTTGTACTTTGAGCTCGTTTAGCACTCTGAGTAACAAGGGAAATGGAGGGAAGGCATACAGGAACTTCCCTGTCCAATCCAGTAGCAGTGCATCCACTGGAACTGTGCCCACTGCAGGAGGCCTGCAAAAGAACTGTGGCAGCTGGACTGGGACTGCAAAGAAGTCCACCTCTGGGGTGCCCCACCTCTTGAACACTGCCTAAAGAACCTGCCTGTTTAATGCCCATTTGTGGTGATTCTGACTGATCCTGCTTAAGGCAGCTGCGAGGACACTGTTTTTCCCTGGGAGACAGCTGAAAGAGAAATGCCCAGTGAATATGCCAGCCTCCATATCCTCATGGCCTCTGTGCACAGAGGGGATGACCCTGTACCCCCTTGCTTGTTTTTGTAGTACATTGTGGTTGTGTTGCCTGTTCTGATTTGAGTCACCTTGCCTTGCAGCAGTGGAGTGAAGGACTGAATGCTCAGATGTACTGCCCTGAGCTCCAACAGATTTATGTGGAGCAAGGATTCCTGTGGAGGTCAGGTCCCATGCGCAGTCTGCTCTCACAGGTGTGCACCCCACCCCAAGACAGAAGCATCTGTTGTTAGCACCACTGAAGGTGACTGTTGCAGGAAGGCACTCTTTCTCTTACGTTTTCCCTCTCCTCCCATCACTGAAATGTTAGGATCAGAGTTCTTGCAACTGGCACCATTTTGGACAGACGGTCCCTTTTCTGTGACCAGTAGAATCTGAGATGAAATTGAATGTCCCTCATTTGGAACCAGGAGCATGGCACTGTTGCTGTTGCAGCAGCCATGTATCCTCGTAGCTGGAGGAAGTGCCTTGCTGGCCTGGGGGTAAACAGCTGAAAAGAGCTGGCCAGCTGCACCAGTGTTTCTACCCTCCCCTGAGGGAGGAATGCCTTTCCTCTTACAGTGTCCAGCTCTGCCCCTATGAACTCCAACAGCTGAACAGGAATCAGCACTGACTTCTTTGAGGTTTATCAAGAAACCCAGGGACTGCAGGGTATCCTGAGCAGTGGTTTAGGCCTCTGTAACCTGCTGAGGGGACTGACCTACCACTAGCCAGTCGGCTTCCTTAAGTGGGCTACCACCACTGCTAGGCATTTTGTAAACACCCTTGGTGCAGAGGTAAGGCCAAAGGGCATGGCTCTGAATTGGCAGTGACCTGATGGCAACCTGAATCTGAGGTACTTTCTGTGGGACTGCCTGACAGAGATGTGAAAATAGGCATCTTTCAGGTCTACTGATGCCAGCCAGTCTCGTCTGAGAGTAGGCAGGATGGTGGACAAGAAAAAATTACTCACCTTAGTAATGTTGTTTCTTCTAATGGAGTCTTGCTGTATTCTGACTATTGCAGGGATATCCAACCTTTGAACTGCCCCGGAGAGGAAAGAGTTAACTTTCCATGCAAGGCATGGAACGCTGAGCTCGAGCTTGGTTGAGACTCTGTCTGTTGTTGTTTGAACCCAAACCGCCAGATCTTTACGAGCTATACTCACTGGGTGTTCTGTGTGGAAACTGTAAACTCACACTAGCCAACTGGCTACTAAATTTAATAAAAAGATTTTTTGATTCCAAGGCAAAGACTCAAGTCAGGAAACCCAAAAAACAAAACACAACACACACACAAAAATAAGAGGGTGAGAAAAAGGGGGCACCTCTAGAGTGCCAACACTGTTCCTGCCCACCCACATCCCAAAACCCAGGTTCTGAGAGGGGAGGCAGGGGGGAAGGTCAGAATACAGCAAGACTCCATTAGAAGAAACAACATTACTAAGGTGCGTAATTTTTTCTTCGAACAACATGAAGTCTTGCTGTATTCTGACTATTGCAGACTACCAAACAGTACCTCCATGGAGGAGGGGCAGAACCTACTTTGGAAACAGGCTCTGAAGCATTGCTGTGCCAAACCGAGCATCACTCCTAGCCTGGATATCCAGAGAGTAATGCCTGGTGAAAGTATGTACTGTTTTCCAGGTGGCTGCTTGACAAATCTCTAAGATAGGAATATCCCTGGCAGCAGCCAGAGAAGCAGCTGTACTTCTAGTAGAGTGAGCCCTCAGGCCTGAGGGTGGGATTCTACCTAATTTTTCATAGCAGAATTGTATACAAGAGACAATCCACCTGGCAATAGATCTCTTAGCAGCAGGTTTTCCCTTGCCAACCTCACCATAAGTGAGGAACAACTGGAAGGAGTCAAACCTGTGACCCTTGGTGCGCTCTATGTAGCAGCTAAGGGCCCTTTTCACATCCAGGCCGTGTAGCCTCCTCTCCCCAGAGGAGGAATGGTCAGTGAAGAAAACGTGAAGAGACACAGACTGGTTAAGGTGGAAATCTGAAACCACCTTAGGCAAAAACTTCCTATTAGTCCTGAGGACCACCTTATCTCTATGGAAAGAGATAAAATCAGGCTCCACTGACAGGGCCTGTAACTCACTTATGCGTCTGGCAGAAGTAATGGCTACCAAGAACACAGTTTTCCAAGTCAAGTACTTAAGCTCTGCTGAGGACAAAGGCTCAAAAGGGGGTTGCATAAGCTGGGCAATGCAAACATTAAGGTCCCAAGCAGCGGCAGGGTCCCTGAAGGGAGGATTGGTATGCAGCAAACCCTTGAAGAATTTACAGAATACAGGGTGAGCTGAAAGGGAAGAGGCTTGCCTGCTGATAAGAAGGCAGAGACAGCTGCCAGATGCACTCTAAGTGTAGCTGGTCTGAGTCCCAAGCTATTGAGATGAACCACATAGTCCAGGACTGTAGGCAACCCAGCAGACTCTGGAGAAATATGCTTACCAGAGCACCAAATGGTAAACCTTTTCTATTTGGAGTTGTAAGTCTTTCTGGTGGAAGGCTTTTGAGAAGCCTTTAGAATATCCAGAACACCTTGAGAGAGATGTAAATCAGCAAACTCTAACTCTTCAAGAGCCAGGCCTTGAGATTGAGAGATTTGAGATTCGGATACCAAACCCTCCCCTGAGAACATGTCAACAGGTTGTAATTCCTGGGAAGAGACAGGGGAACGTGGACTGCTAAGGACAGCAAGAGAGGGTACCAGGGCTGTCTGGCCCAGTCTGGAGTAATCAGAATCACTTTGCAGGGCTGAGATCTGATTTTGACTAGTACCCTGAACAGGAGAGGGAAGGGGGGAAAAGCATACAGGAATTTCCCTTCCCAACTGAGGACTAGAGCATCCAGGGGGACTGAGCCCAACACTGGGGGTCTGCAGCAAAAAAGAGGAAGTTGGTGATTGTCTGGGGCTGCAAAAAGATCCATCTGTGGAGTGCCCCATCAGGAGAAGATTACCTTCAAAATTAGGGGATCCAGGGCCCATTCGTGATGGCCCTGAGATATCCTGCTGAGAGCATCTGCCAGGACATTGTCCTTCCCTGGGAGGTGCACTGCTACCAGAGAGGTATTCAGGGAATAGGCCACAGACCACAACTTCATTGCTTCTGTGCACAAGGCCGTAGCCGTAGACCGAGTGCCCCCTTGCTTGTTGATGTACCACATTGTGATGGTATTGTCTGTCCTGATCTGAACCAGTTTGTTCTGGAAAAAACTTGAAGTGCTAGAAACACTGCTCTGAGTTCTAAGAGATTGATGTGAAGCAGAGATTCTTGAGGTGACCACAACCCTTGGGCGGTCAGATCTCCTAAGTGGGCTCCCCAGCCCAAGAGGGAGGCATCTGTGGTAAGGATTAGAGAATGAGGTTGAGTGACAAAGGGAAGTCCCTGCCTTAGGTTGTCCTGATCCTGCCACCATTGCAAAGCCTGGATCAGGGTTCGAGTCACTGGGATCAGTTTGGTCAGAGAATCCTTTCTCTGGGACCAGAAGGCTCTTAAGTGGAACTGAATGTCCCCTCATCTGAAATCTTGCTCCTTGGACCACTGCCATAGAGGCAGCCATGTGGCCCAGGAGCTGCAGAAAATGCCTTGCTGGTCGAGACACCTGTAGGGTGAAAGAAGATGCCAATGTCACAAGGGTCCTTGCCCTGTCCAGGGGAAGGAAGGCTCTTGCCCGTATAGTATCCAGCTCCGCCCCTATGAAGCTGAGGAGCTGCACTGGCTCTAGAACTGACTTTGAAAGATTTAGAAGGAATCCTAGAGAAGTGAGCAGTTGCCGAGTCATCTGTAGGTGTGACTTGACTTGGTCTGGAGACTGACCCACTATGAGCCAGTCGTCCAGGTATGGAAAAATGGAGATCTTCTTTCTCCTTAGGAAAGCAACCACTACTGCCAGGCATTTTGTGAACACCCTTGGAGCTGATGTTAGACCAAAGGGCATTGCTCTGAATTGATAGTGGCCTGAGGGCAACTCGAACCTGAGGTACTTTCTGTGGGAGCATCTGATAAGAATGTGGAAATAGGCATCCTTGAGGTCCAGGGAGACTAGCCAGTCCCCTGGCCTTAGAGAGGGTAGAATTATTCCCAGAGTCACCATTTTGAACTTTGGTTCTAAAAGGTGCTTGTTTAAATATCTGAGATCCAGGATGGGCCGTCATTCTCCTGTCTTTTTGGGGGTTAGGAAGTACCTGGAGTACAATCACTTTCCACTGTGTAGGGGTGGAACCCTTTCTATGGCTCTGAGAGCCAAGAGGGAAGAGACCTCTGCCTCTAGGGCAAGGGCCTGGGCCTCTGAAGGATTTGCAGGTGGAAAGGATCTGGCTCTCATCTTGGGAAATTGTTTGAAGCTGAGAACCCAGTCCCTGGCTTACTACTTCCAGGACCCATTTGTCTGATGTTAAAGACATCCAGTCCTGGACAAAATAAGCCAGACTGCCCCCTACGGGTAGTGGAGAATCAGCCCGGGCAAACCCATCAGGGTGCCTGTTTGGCAGAGGCTTTAGGCTGAGGGGTGGTAGCAGGCCTGCTTGTATCCCGTCTGCCTCTCCCTCTAAAGAACCCCCTCTGAGCAAAGGCAGAAGAGGAGGCCTGGGCTTGGTAGAAAGGCCTATGAAAAGGCCTGCCCCTGCCCCTGGGATGCTGCCTCTGAGGAGTGGCTTGCCTTTCCTTGGCCTGAGCACTCCTATAGGTGGTCCTGTACTCATCCATTTTCTTTATGTAGTTCTCTGTCTGCTCCCCAAACAGAGAATTACCAGTAACAGGAAAATCCATTGCCTTAGCCTGGGTATCCTGTGACTGGCTAGCACATCTGAGGCAAGCCATCCTACGAAGGGCCACAGATGTAGCCATGACTCTAGATGAAACATCACTGGAGTCCACTGCAGCATGAAATTGCACCTTGGATGCCTCAATACCATCCGCAGCCACCTGCTCCAGCTCCTTGGCAAGCTGGTCGGGGACCTGTTTAGCTAGAGCCATGACAGTGTCCCATCTAGACTTTTAGTATCTAGCTGTGTAGGCCATATAATTAGCCTGCCTGAGTCCCAAAGATGCTGCCATGTACTGTTTCTTTGCCATGGCATCAATCCTCCTGGAGTCCTTATCTGGGGGGTGTGAAGCCAAGGGTATATTTGCCTTATCACAGGCAGCAGCCTGCACTACCCCAACATGGCTGCATTGCTGGGAAAGGAACTCCGTATCTGAGTCGGAAAGAGTATACTTCTTGTCCATTCTTCTGTCCACAGGAGGTATGGAATTAGGAGTCTTTAAAATTTTTATTGTCTGTTTCTCAAAAGACTTCTGGAGGGGAACAGACAGCCTCCTGGACTCTGGGATGTCCATCATTTCAACATAATCAGGCTCCTCCTGATCCTCTACTGCTTCCTCCATAGGAAGCTGGAGAGTTTCAGCCACTTTTTTGTAAACCATAAAGTGGGAAGTGGACTCAGAAAGCCTAGGAGGAGAAACACCTGAAGGTCTGTCTAGGGAGATGTCCGGGTCAATGGGCACATCCAGACTTTCATAATCACCATCACTATCCTCATACTCTCCCTCCTCCTCCTCCTCCGGTTCACAAAATCCTCTAAATTGTAATCGGAACCGACCGAACCGAGCCCCTAACCAATGGTGCGGTTCGGCTGGATTCAAGTTAGCGACGAATAATCCTTATCGCTTTGGCTATTTCATCAGCGTTGGAGAAAGAACTTGTGGATCCAACCGCTGACTTATCCTTTCTTTTTTAACCGAACCGACTCCTCAGAGTCGGTTCTCCTTTTGCCCGAAGAAGTTTCGCCCTGGTCAGAGGGCACTCCTTCTGGTTTGGTTGGAACCGAACTGGGCTGGCCATCCGGGTCAGCGGACTTCTTGGCCTCCCTTTCCCTGAACCTACCAACTCTCTTTTCTAGGGTAGCTGTAGGAAAACTTTTACAAATCTGGCAGTCTGAATCGAGGTGGTCAAACCCCAGACAATAAACACAGGTGGTGTGGGGGTCAGCCTTAGCAAAGGCTTCCACACACACTACAGTGTTGAAACCCAGTGGGCCCGGTTTTTCTCTTGGGTTTCTCAGCCATGGCCAGTCCTAACCAAACTTACCCTTTTTTCGGCAATCCGCCAGGCAAGACACCCTTATCGGTTCCTGACCGTGTTACGGGTCGTGGAAAAACCGTAATGAAATCCGTTTTTTTTAGAACCGATAAGGACCGGTTACCACACTCTAAAAAACAGAATAAACTTTTTTCACAAACCTGATCGGTTCAAACCGAACCGATCCGACGTTTACAAGTTCCTCACAGAAACTAAAAACAATAATCTATCTAGTACTCACAGTACCACAGACAAAGACTGAACCGACAGGTTACACAAAGAAATTCGGTTGAACCGAGGGGAAAAACGACACTTTAACTGACTAATCTGAACCGAGCAAAGGAGAAATCTCTGGAGCAACTGTTCAGTGAGGCGGAGTAAAGAATCTGGCGGTTTGGGTTCAAACAACAACAGAGTGAGTCTCAACTGAGCTCGAGCTCAGCGTTCCATGCCTTGCATGGAAAGTTAACTCTTTCCTCTCCGGGGCAGTTCAAAGGTTGGATATCACTGCAATAGTCAGAATACAGCAAGACTTCATGTTGTTTGAAAGTGACAATTTAGAATTTTGGCTTTGTCAAATGCTTGTTTAGATGTCAGATCCAAGATGGGTTGCCACTCCCCTGTTTTCTTTACTGTGAGGAAATATCTCGAGTAGAGTCCCTTCCCCTTTCGGGGCACGGGGACAGGCTCTACTGCCTTGTCCTGCAACAGTTTTACCACTTCCTCCTCCAGCAGCTGAACTTCTGATGCTGTGGCAGATTTGAAGACTCTTGCCCTCAGCCTGGGCAGAACCTTGAAGCTGAGGGCAAGACCTTGGCCCACCACCTCCAGGACCCATTTGTCTGTAGTAATGGACTTCCAGGCATGGAGGAAGTGGGCTAGTCTTCCCCCTACTGAAAGAGGGGAGGCAACCCTGGCGGACCCCTCAGGAAGCCTGCTAAGCCTGTGTGGTCGGCTGGGGGCTGGGGCCAGCCCTACCACTACCCCTCCTGCCCCTGCCTCTGAAATAATCCCTCTGTGGCTGGTAGACCGGGAGGTCCTGGGTTTGGAAGAAGGGCCTGTAGTGGGCCCGAGCTCTACTACCTCTACTTTGCTGCTTCTGGGGAGTAGCTGCCTTCTCTTTAGCAGCTGCACTCTTACAGGCTACTTTATATTCGTTTATTTTTTTCATATGGACTTCCTTCTGCTGCCCAAAGAGGGACGTGGGGCTCACAGGGGAAGTCCAGAGCCTTTGTCTGGGTGTACTGGGAAAGGTTAGTAGTCCTGAGCCAGGCAACCTTCATAAACACACTGAAGTAGCCATTGGCATCTACTGCCAAAAGGTGGCTGCATGTGCTGTGCAATACATATGTTCAGATCCCACGCTGGGGTGGGAGTTCTATGTGGAGGGTGCAAGTATAGCAATCCTTTAAAGAATTTCCTGAACACTGGATTCAAGGCCATAGATACTGTCTTGCCTGCTGACAGGTAAGCTGAAACAGCTGCCAAATGTACTTTCAGGGTGGGTGGTCTCAGACCAAGGGAATGAAGGTGGGTCAAATAATCCTGGACAACTGGCAAACCCGCCTAAGTATGGTCCAGACTCTTGTTCTGGCACCAAACAGAAAATCTTTTCCACTTGGACATGTAGGTCTTCCTAGAAACCCCTAAGGACCTCCATGATCCCTTCCGAAAAGGTGCAGGTTGGCATACTCTAGGTCCTCAAGAGCCAGGCCTTGAACCTGAGAGACCGAAGGCTGGGGTACAGGATCCTGCCCTAGGAGGAAGTCAGCAAGTTGTGCTTCCTGGGGAGGCTGATTGGTCTGGCAACTGATAGTGCCAGAACCAGGGAGTACCACAGCTGCCTGGCCCAGTCTGGAGCAATGAGGATCATTGTAGCCGGTTGGGATCTGAGCTTGTTCAGGACCCTCAGTAGCAATGGGAATGGAGGGATGGCATACAGGAACTAACCTGTCCAATCTAAGATCAGTGCATCCAGTGGGACTGAGTCCCTCACTGGGGGCCTGCAGCAAAATTGGGGAAGCTGGTAGTTGTCTGGGGCTGCGAAGAGGTCCATCTCTGGAGTGCCCCACCTTTTGAACACTACCTGCAACACATGCCTGTTAAGTGACCACTCGTGATGGTTCTGATTTATCCTGCTCAGTGTATCTGCCAGCACATTGTCCTTTCCTGATAGGTGGGCTGCTGACAAGCCAATTCCCAGAGAGTAAGCTAGACTCCATATTTCCATGGCTTCTGTGCACAGAGCTGTTGACCTTGTGCCTCCCTGTTTGTTGATGTAGTACACTGTGGTCGTGTTGTCTGTCCTGACCTGCACAACCTTTCCCTGCAGCATGCTGGCAAATGCCTGAAGTGCTAGGAAGACTGCTCTGAGCTTCAGCAGACTGATGTGAAGTAATGACTCTTGTCTGAGCCATGTGCTCCTCCAAGTGTGCCACCCACCCCAGTAGGGAAGCATCTGTGGTTGGCACTAAGGAGGGTTATTCCTGTAGGAATGGCACTCCCTGCCTGAGGTTGTCCATGTCCAACCACCACTGAAGTGCTTGCAGGAGCGCTTGTGTGACTGGAACCAACTTTGATAGTGAATCTCTTTTCTGGTGCCAGGAAAGCCTGAGATGATACTGAACATCTCTCATCTGAAATCTTGCCCCTGACACTGTAGCTGTTAAAGTTACCATATGGCCTAACAACTGCAGGAAATGCCAGGCTGGCCTTAGGCTTTGGAGCTTGAAGGTGCTTGCTAACTGTACTAGACTGTCTGCCCTTGTCTGGGGAAGAAAAGCCTTTCCTCTCACTGAATCCAGCTCAGCTCCTATGAATTCCAGGAGCTGTACTGGCTGTAGCACTGACTTTTTCAGGTTGACCAGGAACCCCAGTGACTGTAGTAGTTCCTGTGTGAGTGCCAGAGACAGCCTTACCCATTGAGGGGATTGCCCTATGACTAGCCAGTCATCCAGGTAAGGGAAGACTACCACTCCTTGCCTCCTGAGGTGTGCCACAACCACAGCCAAGCATTTTGTGAACACCCTTGGAGCAGAAGTAAGTCCAAAAGGCATTGCCTTGAACTGGTAGTGGCCTGATGGCAGTCTGAATCTGAGGAATTTTCTGTGAGACTACCTTATGGGGATGTGGAAATATCCATCCTTTAAGTCTAGAGATGCCAACCAATCCGATTGTCTTAGGATCAGAAGGATTGTTGTCAGGGTCACCATCTTGAACTTAGCCTTTATCAGATGCCTGTTTAGGTGCCAGAGATGCAGTATGGGTCACCGCTCCCCTGTTTTCTTTATTGTGAGGAAGTACCTTGAATAGAGTCTTTTCTCTCTCTGTGCCAGAGAAACTGGTTCTATTGCTCCTAAGGATAGGAGTTTTAACACTTCCCTTTCCAGCAACACTGTTTCTGATGGGAAGGAAGGTCTGAAGACCCTTGCTCTCAGCTTTGTTCTGAGTTTGAAGCTGAGAGCCAGGCCTTGGCCCACTACTTCCAGGACCCACCTGTCTGTGGTGATGGTTTGCCATTCCTGGAGGCAGTGGGCCAGCCTGCCCCCTACCGGGGTTGGGGAGGCGACCCCAGCAGATACCTCAGGAGGCCTGTTTGGGTTGGGACACTGTCTGAATGCTGGAGTTAGTTTGGTTACCACCTCTTCTGCCCCTGCCCCTGAAGTAACCTCTCTACTGCGGATACTGAGGGTGAGCCTGAGGCTGGAAAAATGGCCTATACTGACCCCTACCTCTACCTCCCCTGGCTTGTTGCTTTTGGAGAGTAGATGCCTTCTTTTTAGCAGCAGCATAAGCTGCCTTATACTCATCCATCTTTTTCATGTAAGCCTCCGTCTGTTACCCAAACAGAGAGGTAGGCTCACATGGGAAGTCTAAAGCCTTGGACTGTGTGTCTTGGGTCAGGTTAGTAGTCCTGAGCCAAGCGAACCTCCTGAGTGACACAGAGGAAGCCATTTGCCTAGCTGCAGTGTCATTGTTGTCCACAGCCATCCTAAACTGGGCTTTTGAAGCCTCTATGCCCCTCTTTGCAGCCTCCTCCAGATCAGCTGCCATAGGGGCTGGGAAAGATTTTGTGATTTCCATCACAGTGTTCCACAATGTTCTCTGATATCTGGCAACATAAGCCATGTATGAAGTCTGCCTGATGATCAGAGCAGATCCCAAATACACCTTCTTTGCAATGGAATCCATCCTCCTTGAATCCTTGTCTGGAGGGTGAGATGCCAGGGGGATGCCTGCCTTATCACAGGCAGCAGCCTGCACCACTCCTTCATGGCTAGGGTGCCGAAACAGGAACTCTGCTCCACCCTTAGCCGCCCGATACTTTTTATCCACCTTTCTGTCAACTGGTGGCACGGAAGTGGGGGTCTGCAGGACCTTGTTAACCTGCTTTTTCAGGGATTTATGGATGGGTAATAACAGTCTTTTAGAGACTAGCACATCCATCATTTCCATGTAGTCCTGTACCTCCTCCTCATCGGTTGACTCCTAGGTAGGAAGGTCCAAGGACTGGGCTACCTGTTGAATGAAGGCAAAATGAGAGATATAGTCTTTATCGCCTTTGTCAAGGGAGTCAGCACGATGAGGATCAGGGGAAATATCCGGTTCAGTCGGTTCCCTGTAGTCCTCTCTGCATCATCAGAAGCATCCTCATCTTCATCCTCACCAAAAGGACCCTCTCCGTGTTCCAAGGAACCGGGAACCGAAATAGAGCCAGAGGTGGAAAGATGTGGTCGCTTCTCAACCGGGACCGGAGTACACAGTTGGAGTGCCTGGATAATTCTGATAGCGTTTGCCATCTCCTCAGCGGTCGGAACCAATGACTTCTTCAGTTGCAGTTCGACTGCTGTATGCTTTTCCTTCTTTTTTCTCTTCCCTGCAGTTGCCAGATTAGCGGCAGTATCTGCAGGACGTTTTTTAGAGAAGGAACCATCACCCTGGTCAGAAGGCTGTACCTCTGGTTCATTTTGGCTGGTAGCCAGTTTGTCTTTAGGTGGGTCAGCAGCCTTTTCAGACATCTTCTCCTGCAGTCGTTTAAGTTGCCTCGCAAGTGTCGACTGAGGGAAGTTCTTACAAATTTCACAGTCCTCCTAGAGGTGGTTAAACCCCAAACAAAATGCATAAATTAAATGAGGATCTGCTTTAGCAAACGGTTCCCCACACTCTGTAAAATGTTGGAAACCTGTGGGGCCTGTTCGTTTTTTGGTCTGTGACATTTATTGGTCTCTTAAACCGATGAACCAAGAATAAACTAGGTAACTTAATTAAATTTTATAAATTAAATGTATACCACCTTACCGGACTGTAGAAATACTAAGCAAAGATTTTAAAATAAACAGTATCGGTTCCTTCTCGGTTAAAAGAACTGATAAGGAACAGAGAAACTCACCAAAAACTCACTACAATCTAGTCTAAGTCTTCCTGTGAATCAAGGACAGTCCTTCAAAAATCAAAAGAATTATAACGGACTTCAAAAAAATGAGACAAAATAAAATTCTTCAGGTAAAGTGAAGGAGAGCTCTCTGGAAACATCTTACTGAGACAAGCGGAGTAAACAATCTGACAGTTGCAGGAAGTGCAACCAGGGACAGTGGTTTGAAAACCGAGCTCAAGCCTACCATTCCACTATCTGCATAGGTTCTATTAACCATTTCGGTTCCAGGGCAATCCTATGGTGAGACCATACTGCATTTGTCAGAATATAGTAAGATTTCATGGGGTTTGAAAGACTCTTCTGAAACCTGGCCATATAAGCCATGTAGGCAGCCTGCCTAATGGCCAATGAGGAGCCTATGTAGGACTTCTTAGCCAAAGAGTCCTTCTTTCTTGAGTCCCTGTCCGGTGGATGGGATGCCAGGGGGAAGCACCCCCTCGTGGCTGAGGTGCTCAAAAAGGAACTCAGCCCCAGACTTGGCCACCCGCTACTTCCTATCCAGTTTCTTATCTACTGGAGGAATAGATGTAGGGGTCTGCAAAACCTTAGAGGCATGCCACCTAAGGGACTTATGGATGGGGAACAACAGCTTCTTAGCTGGTGACACATCTATCATCTCTACATAGTCTGGTTCCGCCTCCTCCTCTGTAGGTTCTTGAGTGGGGAGGTCCAGAGCCTCTGTTACCTGCTGCATGAATGCAAAATGTGTGGTAAAATCCTCTGATCCTTTGCCAGGGGAATCAGGATGCTGAGGATGAGGGGCAACATCAGGCTCCACGGGTTCCCTTACATCTTCATCACCATCCTCATCGTAGACATCCTCATCCTCGCCATAATCCTTGTTATAAGGATCAAAAGAACTGGGAACCGAGAAATTACCTGGGGGCTGAACCGAAGAAACTTGAGGACTTGACGGTGGAACCGAACCAGCAGTGGTTTGAAGAGACTGGATTATCCTTATAGCATTGGCAGTTTCCTCTGTGGTTGAAACCGTCAGGTTCATCAGTCGTGGTTCCTTCCCTAGATGTTTCTCATTCTTCTTTGACATGGTTACCAGTTCAGCGGCAGTTTTCGAGGTACGTTTTTTACTATGTGAACCGTCACCCATCAGAGGGTGATTCCTCCAGTTCCTTAGAGCTTTCCTTGGTCTAAGAAAAAGAAGGTTTGTCCGTAACCAGGTCAGCGGTCTTCTTTTCTCATCCTTTCCTTCAGCAGATTAAGTTACCTATCCAGCGTCGACTGTGGAAAGTTTTTACAAATTTCACAGTCTGCCTTCAGGTGGTCAAACCCTAGGCAGAATTCGCAGACCAAATGTGGATCAGCTTTTGCAAATGGTTCCCCACACTCAGTGCAATGCTGAAACCCTGTAGGGCCGGTTCTCTTTTTGAGAGTCTGAGACATAATAAAAACTACTAGACTTCCCTGGTACTTAGCCTTTAATTTTATTTATTTTTTTGGTTGGTTCAGCAACAGAGGGAAAAACCGAATGTCAGCCGGGTTTAAAATCCCAGCAAACAAATAAATCAGTGGGTACCAGAGAAGAAGGTAAATAAATACAGGTTACTCACCTGTAACAGGAGTTCTAGGAATGGTATATGTTGTTCATCCACACTGTCTGGCAGGTTCCTTGCTGCTTTAAATCTTGCCAGAAGGACTTCAAACTGGCTCCTCCCACCCACCCAGGTGGTAAAACTCTCAGCTTCGCCCCATGACGCCAGATCTAGCCCGCGGGAAGCCAGGTTGTGCGTCGAAGCCGGTTGGGTCGTATGGATGAACAACATATACCATTCCTAGAACTCCTGTTACAGGTGAGTAACCTGTATTTCTAGGGACATGGATATGTTGTTCATCCACACTGTCCGGCAGACTCCTAGCAGTTCTCCGGGAGGAGGGAGGCAAGGCGCAAACCCCCTACTTGGGAAATAAAGACTGGAGAAGCAAGGCCCCAAAACCAGCATCCGGCGTGACTCAAGGTTGATGTGGTAGTGTGTGATAAAGGAGTGTGCTGACTTCCAGGTAGCAGCCCTGCAGATTTCCTGGATAGGGACATCCCTGGAAGCAGCCACCGATGCAGCAGTATGGCGGGTAGAATGAGCTCTAATCCCTCTGGGAGGCTGCATGCCTGCCAACCTATAGCAGAGATCTATGCAGGAGGTGACCCACCTGCCTATCGTCCGCTTGGCTGCAGGTCTGCCAGGTGCGGCTTCAGCATAGGTGACAAACAGCTGGTGAACCTCTCCCGAACTTCAGCCGTCCGTTCCTTGTAGGCAAGCTTTGCTCTTCTAGGGTCCAAAGTATGGAGCCTATATTCGCCCCAAGGTGTGACTGGGTAGAACACCGCAGAGTCAACACCTGGTTAAGGTGAAACTCCCGACACCACCTTCGAAGGAACTTGGTGGAGGCGAGGACAACCTTGTCCCTGTGGAAGACCAGATATGAGACTATGGAAAGCGCCCGAGCTCTCCCATCCTTCTGGCTGACGTGATAGCCACCAAGAAGGAGGTCTTCCACGACAGGTGAGAGATGTCACACCTGTGCATCGGTTCGAATGGCTTGCCCATGAGCTTAGCCAACACCAGCAGTAGATCCCACGGAGGTGGAGGTTCTACACGGAGGGATATGATCAAGGCCTTTTGTAAGCGCCGACCACCTTCTCCTGCAGACCACCGACTGCTTCCGCCCGCGCCCAGTAAGCAGAGATGGCTGCCAGGTGCACCTTAAGGGTCGCCGAATCGGGCCCTTGCTGAGAAAGGGACCACAGATAGTCCAGAATGCTTGCCAAGGAACAGAAGGAAGGGTCCAGGCCCTTGCCCTGACACCAAATGGAGAATCTCTTCCATTTGAAGATGTAGCATTTTCTGGTCGACTTTATGGGACGCCTCAACGACGTTGAGGACCTCATCGGAAAGACCCAAGGCCTGGAACTCTAGCCGCTCAGGAACCAGGCCGTCAGGTGCAGGGATTGAAGGTCCGGATGGAATACCTTCCCCTGACTGACTGAGATCAGGTCCGGGTGGGCTGGAAGCTGCCTCGGAAGCCTGGAGCTGAGACTGAGGAGATCTGGATACCAGAACTGGCGGGGCCAGTCTGGGACTACCAGAATCACCCGCGCCTTGTCCCTCCTCGCCTTGAGAAACACCCTGTGGATCAAGAGAAATGGGGGAAAGGCGTAGAAGAGGCCCGGGGTCCACGGCCTCGAGAAGGCATCCCCCTGCAGTGAGCCCTGCTGAGGGGGGCGGGCATGAAACATTCACAGCTTCGCATTCTCCCTGGAGGCAAACAGGTCCACCTGAGGCATGCCCCAGTGGGAGAACAGATCTTGTACTACCTCTGGCAGGAGAGACCACTCGTGGGACGCAGCCCCTATCCAGCTTAGGGCATTGGCCAGGGTGTTGGAGGCTCCTGCCACATGAATGGCAAGGAGATCCGCCTCCAGGCCGCGCACGAGTGACCAAATGCGGAGAGCTTCCCTGCACAGAGGCATGGAGCGTGTCCCGCCCTGGTTTAGGTAGTACATGGTTGTGGTATTGTCCGTCTGGACCTGAATCACTTGACCCCATAGAAACGGAGCGAAGGCGGTGAGGGCTAGACGAACCGCTCAAAGCTCCAGCAGGTTGATGTGGCATTGGGACTCCTGAGGGGACCAGAGGCCATGCGCTCTGTGCTCCCCCAGATGGGCACCCCAACCCATCAGAGAGGCATCGGTCGACAGAGAGACCGTCTGCTCTGGGCGGACAAATGGGATGCCCTCCTGCAGATGTGCTGGAACGGTCCACCACTGGAGAGCGTTCCACATCCTCTGGGTCACTGTCACTAGCTGATCCAGAGGATCGAAGTGCTGTGACCATTGGCTGGCCAGCCCCCACTGAAGCGGACGCATGTACCAACGGACCACGCTGGTGCAGGCCGCCATGAGGCCTAGGAGGCGAAGGAAGTCCTGGGCAGGGCGCAATTGCCCAACCTGCAATGATTGGGCAAAGGAGGAAAGAACCTCGGCCCTGTCCGCCAGGAGCCGCGCTTTCCTCTCAGAGAGTCGAGCCTGCCTCAAGAATTGGATCACCTGCTTTGGCACGAAGTTCGACTTGGCCTGTGATGAGGAGGCCAACCTGAGAGCAAACGTGGAAGGCCAGATCTCTGGACCACTCCACCTCCGGCTCTGGAGGGGCTGCAATCAGCCAGTCGCCCAGGTAGGGTACACCCAGACCCTTCGCGCCGGAGGAATGCTGTCACCATTGCCATGCATTTGGTGAAGACCCTGGGAGCTAGGGAAAGGCCGAAGGGCATGGCCCGGAACTCATAGAGGGATCCCGCTGCCCTGAAGCAGAGGAATCTCTGGTGGGACGGACAGATTGGGACGTGAAAGAACGCGTCCTGAAGGTCCAGAGAACAGAACCACATGCCTCGTTTCAAGGATGGGATTATCTGAGCCAGAGTGACCATCCTGAAGGTCCGAGACCTTAGGAACCTGTTCAGGTCGTGCAGATCGAGAATGGGGCGCCAGCCCCCCCCGTCCGTTTGGGGACCAGGAAGTACCTGGACACAAACCCCGGGTCTGGAGGAGGATCCGTCACGTTCCTGATCAGGGCGATATCGGCTTGGCGAGCCAACAAAGAGGCTGCAGACCCCGTAGCCCCCCGAAAGGCGACGGCTCGGAAGGGCGGGGCCTGCTCAAACTCCAGGGGCAGGCCCTTTCCTACCACCTCCAACACCCAACGGTCTGTGGTGATAACGACCAAGCGGAAAGGAAGTGGCGGAGCCGCCCTCACGGGGAACCCGGGGGGGGGGGATGACGAGGCTGGGGGTGACACCCCTCAACCCGTCACTGGGCAGGCTTAGAGCAGGGACCGGCCGAGGGACCTCCTGGGCCTTTACCTCCCTGCTTCCTATAGGAGGAAGCCGCAGGCTTGGGTTTGGGATGCCAAGCACGAGCCTGCTGGCCCTGGTGCTGTTGGGCCGGACGTGCCGCAGGCGCAGAAGGACAAAAGGACTTGTGCTGCTGCTGTCGGCGGCCTTTGTCCTTCTGGGCGGAGGTGACAGAGTCCAGAGTGGCATTGGACTTTTCGATCCACTGAAGGTGACCTTCCACTCCAGGGCCGAAGAGGTCAGTCCCCAGGAAGGGGACATCTGCCAGTTTGTGCTGGGTATCCGCCATGAAGGTGGATATCCTCAGCCATGCTCTATGGCGCATGGCCACCGCGGCCGTGACCGATCTGGCACAGCAGTCTCCAATGTCCAGAGCCGTTTGGAGCTGCTGTTTAGCCACCGCCCAACCCTGGTCCTATACCTGCTAGACTGTGGTCTGCAGGTCGGCCGGGAGATGAGGGATCACCTCATCCAGGGAGCCCATGAGGGCGTAGGAGAAATGTGCCATCAGCACAGCCGAGCTGGCCTGGCGGAGGCCAAGGGAGGGTGCAGCGTACACCTTGCGCCCGGCATAGTCCAGCTTTTTGGATTCCTTGTCAGGGGGCTTGTCCACATCCCTAGTGTTCCCGGAACGCCGGAAAACGCTTTTGGTGACCAACCCCTCGGCGGAGGGGTGTTCCGAAAACCCGGGCAAAGAGCCGGTAGTGACCACATACTTCCTGGCCATCCTAGCCGAGGCACAGGACAGGAAGCAGGCCGCTGCCAGAGCTCCAAGGCTGGGCCAACAATGGCTTCAGCCACCGGAAAGGCCTCCGTGGGTGAATCCCCTCGGTCCAGTATCTCCGCCAGGGGATACTTGGCCCACTTGGATACGGGCTCGAGCTGCACCCCGGTGGACTCCGAGATGAGCCGAAGCAAACCCATGAAGGACAATGGGCTTTCGTCCATCGACTGGCCCCCAGAGGACTCCAGGTCAATGGGCCTGGAGAACAGGGAGGAGTCGTCAACGGACTCCGAGGAGTCCGTGAAGAGCTGCCTGGGGCCTGAGCCACCCTCCACCTGCCGAGGACGGTCGGGAGTGAGGGTGACCGACAACCTGTGGGGCAGGCCCTGACCCAACCGAGAGTCCTTGGTCGGCGCCCCCGATTTCGGTTGTGGAGGCAGAGGTTCCACCAGTCGGTGGGGCAGCTGGTTTCGGCCAAACAACCGGCCCAGGCTTGGGCACCTCGGCTACAGCGAGAAGTTGTTTCGGCCGCTCGGGTGACAGCCACTTGATGGCCGGGGAAGGCGATGGCATCGGCTTGTTCCCGGACAGAAGTAACTGCTGCCACATCAGGTCCTCGTAGCGTCAACGCAACCTGCGCTGAAGCCTCTCCTCTTCTGAGGAGGAAGACAAGGACGAGCGGTGGCGCCACTTACTCCGGTGCAGAGACCGAGACCACTGATGTCGGCGGGATCGGCTGGACCGAGACAATGTCCGAGACCGAGACCCTCGGTGTTTCCAAGGACGGGTCTGGGAAGGGGCGGGGGACACCCGCTCTTCCCCCGGCTCGGAAGCCTTAACTGGGGACTACGGCACCGGAGGAGCAGGCAGGTCCTCGGTCTCCACCGGGGGAACCGGTGAAGAAGGACTGTCGGCTTCACCAGTTGACAGCCCGTCCGATGGGTTCAGAAAAATCTCGACCACGCCGACGGGTGTCTCAGCCGGCTGACCTGACAGGGACACCGTAAAGCCAGCGGCCTTAGCTGCAACCTCGACCGAAGTCAAGTGTTGACTGTCTGGGGAAGGGGACCTCTCCAGCTCCCATGAACGCCGACGATGGGACTTACCTTTTGAGTCCTTCTTTCTGGGCCGAGGAATGTCCCGATGGCCCCTCTCCTTGTGGAAAGGGATTGGCAAAGCCCTTGAAAGAAGCTGAAATGAGGTACCCAGAGAGAGCGGATAAATGCCGCATGATCGAGGAAGAGGATGATGCAGCTCAGCCGCCTCAAGGGTGATCATCTGTTTGAGCTGCTCAGCCGAGCCAGCCATGTAACCGCCTCAACGGGCCTCCTTCAACTTCACTGGCGGATAGCGCTCGGGCACCCAAGCCAGAACTGGCAGCGTCTTTCCAGGACGCTACGAAAACGTAATGGTATAACTTCCTAGGTTTGCGGTCATGTTCTAGTCTGAGGCAGTAGACGCACGTGAGTGCGGGTCCGTCCTAGACATTTTCTGCCCACAAGGGCACCGCCAAACTGGGAGTTGATTTGTCCATCGTAGCTGCGAGGGAGAAATTTGACCAAGTCTTGAAAATTTCAAAATAAGTTTCAGACGAACCAAGAATTAGATCCAGTCTATACGCAGAGCGTTATGGAGGGAACCTGATTCCAAACTGTAAGGAAGATCAAGGCCATGGGGCGGAGCCGAGATTTACCAACTGCGGGTGGAGGAGCCAGCTTGAAGACCTCCGTAAGATTTAAAGCGCAAGGAACCTGCCAGACAGTGTGGATGAACAACATATCCATGTCCCTAGAAAGAGAGTTTTAGCTCAAAAAATAAGTGAAGGCTCGTTTCCTTCGTTAGGGGAACCGGACGGGAACCGAGAAACTTACCCAAATAGTGCTAAATTTAGACTAATCTACTTGAACACCAGAGACAGCGGTTCAAAAAACACAAAAAAATATCAGTACCGTATAAAACTGAGATGAAGTAAAATCTTCAGGAAAGATGTAGGAGAGCTCTCAGAGGCATCTGACTTAGGCAAGTGAAGTAAAGAATCTGATGGTTGCAGGATGTTTACCAGAGACAGTGGATATTGTGGCAGTCACAGAAACATGGTACACACAGAACCATGACTGGGATGTCAACATACCAGGATACACAATCTACAGGAGGGACAGTGAGGGTAAAAGAGGAGGAGGAGAGAGTGCCTCAGAAAAGCACTAGCAAACAGGCAATAAGGAGGGGTGAAGGAACAATGGGGAGTAATCAAAACAGCCATCACAGAGGCAACAAGCCTTTGTGTAAAGCAAATCAACAAAACACAACGAAGGAAAAAAACGCTATGGTTCTCAAAAGAGGTGGCAAGGAAGGTTAAGGAGAAAAGGATAGCATTCAGGAAATATAAGGAAACACAGAAGGAGCAGGACAGAGAACTTTATCAGTTAAAGCAGAAAGAGGCTGGGAAGGCAGTCAGAATAGCAAAGGCCCAAACTGAGGAAAGGATAGCCAACTCTGTTAAGAAGGGAGATAAGACCTTTATAGGTACATCAGGAGCTAAGAAAGACAAAAGGAGGGATACTGAGGCTTAATAAAGGGGAGGGAATGTGGTAGAGAGGACAGTGAAAAGCAGGGATAGTGAACTAATATTTCTGCTCAGTATTCACAAAGGAAGAGGAGGGGGAGGTACCTAAACCAAACAAGAGAAACACTCTGAAGACGTGGGTTGATACCAGTCCATTTACAGAAGAAAGGGTTCTGAAAGAACTAATAAAATTGAAGGTGGACAAAGCAATGGGGTCTGATGGGATTCACCTAAGAATTCTAAAGGAACTAAGGGTAGAACTAGTGACACCGCTGACTACTCTCTAACAAATCATGGGAGGATGGGGTGGTACCTGAGGACTGGAGGAGGGCGGATGTGATTCCTCTTCACAAAAGTGGGAGCAGGACAGAGGCAGGAAACTACAGACCAGTTAGTTTGACCTCAGTGGTAGGGAAAATGATGGAATCACTTCTGAAGGAAAGAACTGTTGAGTACGTAGAGGCCATTGGGGCACAGGACCCAAGGCAGCATGGATTCACGATGGGAAGGTCGTGTCAGACGAATCTAATAGATTTCTTTGACTGGGTGACCAAAGTAGTAGACCAGGGAGGGGCTGTGGACATGGCCTACCTAGATTTTAGCAAGGCATTTGATGCAGTCCCACAAAAAAGATTATTACACAAGTTAGCCAGCCTTGGAGTGGGTCCCAAGGTGGTAGCCTGGATAAAAAATTGGCTAGACAACAGGAGGCAAAGGGTAGTAGTAAATGGAGTACACAGTGAGGAAAGGACGGTTACTGGCAGAGGTGCCACCGAGGGTTCAGTACTAGGATCGGTCCTTTTAATGTCTTTATATGATTGCTTGCAGAGGAACTGGAAGGAAAAGTATGTCCTTTGCAGATGACACAAAGATCTGCAACAGGGCTGATACACAAGATGGAGTGGAAAGGATGAGAAGGGACTTGGCAAGGTTGGAGGAATGGTCACATGTATGGCAGCTCAGATTCAATGCAAAGAAGTGCAAGGTAATGCACCTGGGAAACAAAAACCCAGGGGAAGAGTACACAATGGAGGGTGAGATACTGACAACAGTAAAAATGGAAAGGGACCTGGGGGTAATTATATCAGATGACCTAAAGGTGGGCAAGCAATGTGAGAAGGCAGTAAGGAAGGCAGGGGGGATACTGGGATGCATAGGGAGAGGCATCAATAGTAGAAAACAGGAAGTTGTTATCCTTCTGGACAGACAGCTGGTGAGACCCCATCTGGAGTACTGTGTGCAGTTCTAGAGACCCCATCTCCGCAAAGACATAGACAGAGTGGAGGCTGTCCAGAGGAGGGCAACCAAAATGGTAAAGGGTCTGCACCAGAAGACATCCGAAGAAAGACTAAAGGAGCTTAATATGTATATCCTTGAGGAAAGGAGGGAGAGAGGGGACATGATAGAAACTTTGAAGTACCTCAAGGGAATCAACAAAGTTCAAGAGGGTAGCATCTTTCAGAAAAAGTGATGTGCAAGAACAAGGGGGCACAATTTGAAGACGGGGGGGGGGACGGCTCAGAGGTAATGTGAGGAAGTATTTTTTCAGAGAGGGTTGTGGATGCATGGAACAGCCTCCCTGAGGAGGTCGTGGAGTCAAGAACAGTGGAGGAATTCAAGAATGCATGGGACAGACATAAGGCAGTCAAAGTGGGGGGTAGGAGGAAGAAAGCTGTTGGTTAACTAGGATCTGCAGCTTATCCGTTAGGTAGGAAAATGGGCAGACTAGGTGGGCCAAGCGGTCCTTATCTGCCGTCACATTCTATGTTTCTATGTTTGACAACCGAGCACAAGCCTAGCATTCTGTCATTTGCATAGGTTCTATTAACCATTTCAGCTCCGGGGAAGTCCTATGGTGAGACCATACTGCATATAGCTATGATGAGTTGGGAAAGCAGCTACAGAGTGATTTGTTACACATGGAAAAGTGGTTTGCCAACTCTGCTTTGCAAATCAGTGTTAAAAAAACTCAATGTGTGATCTTTTCATTAGGTGTTAGAAAGTCTGAAATCCCTGTAATACAATTAAGATTGATCGATGGTACTAAATTAAGAAATGTAGAGTCTTGTAGATATTTAGGGGTGGTAGTAGATTCAAGATTGAAATATTCTGAGCATATCTGTCACCAACTGAGTAACGTTAATCAAAGATTAGGAGCCCTGAGGAGGTTGTCTGGGAGTTTTACAATTAAAACAAGGGAAAGGTTGGTGAATCAATTGTTAATCCCTGTTTTGGAACATGGGTCTAGCCTATATATGAATTCCCCTCAGATTTATATAAACAAAATAAACCAGGCCTATTATAGGCTTGGCAGGTTTGTGATTAAAGCTAAATTTGGAACTCACCATTGTAACATCTACAGAAGTCTTAGATGGTTGAAACCAGACCTAAAATGATTATATCACTGGCTGACCTGGTGTCATAAATTGATTTACAACAGACATAAGCATCCCCTAAATCAATATGTCCTATTAGAATCCCCTCAATTGTTAACCATTCCCTTAAGGTACTCAAGAGTTATACATACCTAATGTAAGGTCCAGGAGTAGAATAGGGGATACTACCCTGCAGAATAATCTTGCGGCTCCTTGGAATAAATTGCCTAGAGAGTTTAAAACAATACAGGGACACGTGCAGCTTAAAAGAGTTCTGAAAAGTTAACAACTAGAGAAATGTACTTGTTTTAGTTAGTGGATTGTTATTGAGGGATTCGATGACAGATCATTTTAAGATATATGTGCAATATGATTATGTATCGGTAAGAGAGAGATGATAATGTATGTATAATGTGTGTTGGTAACTGTTTGATATGGATGTATGAACTTACAGGACATTGCTGAAAATGGTCCATAAACCCAACAATTTGTATCCCGTTTAAAAATAACAATTTTTATCATTATACATCAGAATGCAGAAAGATTTCCTGGGATTAGAACAATAGCACAGTGTCCCCTAAACACCATGCTGGTGCAGCGGTATGAACCGGTATAACCAAGGGGAGAGTGCCACCTGCTGAGCTACCGACAATACTTCCTGCAGCACCGGGGGTTCTTACACAAAATGAATGACAGATAGATATATAAAATAAATGCTAGGAAAGTGGTAGTGTATAAGTAACATTATTCCATGGAGTGGTCAAACAAGCTAATAAATCACAAGAATGCCTTGTGAGGGGACAAGATTTTCGTAACTTAAGAGTTATGGTCTTGCTGCCACATACTTGGAGATAAATGACATGAGGAGACATAAATCCCACAGTAGTGAGAAGGGACACATACTGTAGGATAGAGTTCCAAACCAGTTTTGCTGTTTTATGTTCCTTCACTGGTATATGCTTCTCTGTTGTGAATGACACCACAGACTACATAGAATGCTATCTTTTTATAATGGTTTTGTCCCCATCCCCTTTTCTCTATTTTTGCATCCTCCTCCGTCTCTCCTGGAGCTACTGCAGTCAGGCCTACCCTCTGGCTGGGAGGGGAGTAAAGTAAGAATGGGTTGTTACTTGTAACTGCAGTTCTATTACTAGCACTCAGTTCACATATACATTTACACAGTCTTCCACTGAGCATGCTAAATCACTGGGAACAATCTTCGATTTTACTCCTCCTCCTCCTCCTCCTCCTACCACCTACCAATCTGTCCTCCAGCTCCACCCCACCGTGAACCAAATCTGCACAACAGAAACAGATATCCAAGTGAAGCCTTGCCAGGGGAGGTTGGGTGAGTCATGTGGATGTGAACTGAATACCAGTAGTAGTAGAGCTACAATTACAAGTGAGTAATCTAGTCTTCTAACTACCTAGATCCAGTTTACTAGTGTATCTTCTCTTAGGCAGATTCATAACAGCCCTCACTTCTCAGGAGTGGGCAAGGTGCTCCCTAGTTAGGTGAAAAGAGACTGGAGGACTTATGAACCAAAGGCAGCATCCCAGTGGCGGAGTACATCGATGCTGTAATAGGGCAAGAACGTGTGAGTATCAGACCAGGTAGCAGCCTTACATATCTGTGTAAAGATGTGGACCTGGCATCAGTACAGTATGTCTTGAGGAGTGAGCCTTTAGCCTTTCAGAAGGCTCCATCACAGCCAGCTGAAAACACGGGACACTACAGGATATGATCTACCTGCTACTTGTCTGCTTGGCTGCTGGTCTGTCTAGATGGCTTCAGAATAGGTAAGAATCAGTTGTTAAGCCTCCAAATAAAAGTCTGCCTTATGCTCACGATAACAGAGCAGGGCCCTGCAGATATCAAGCATGTGATGCGCCCACTTGGCCTCCAAAGCATGTGACTTCAGAGACATTACAGGCAACATCAAGGTCTTGTTCAAATGGAACTCTGAAACCGCCTTCAGGTAGAATTTCACATGGGGATTTAGATCAATCTTGTCCATGTGGAAAACCAGATACGTTGCCTCCACAGAAAGTGCCTGCAGTTCATTGGTCCATTTGGCTGAGATCATCGTGACCAAAAACACGGTCTTCCGCAACAAATCTGACAGATGACACTTGCCCACAGGCTTGAATGGCTTAACAATCAGCTGTGTCAGTCCCAGAGGTAAGCCCCAAGGTAAAGGTGGTTCGTGAACCAGAGGGGACAGATGACTAGCCCCTTAAAAAAATGGGTGACCACTTTTTCCTGCATCATTGTTGACGCCCTGGCCTTAGCATGGTAGATAAAGACAGTAGTAGGTGCACCCCGGGGATGTAGCTCGCAGCTGTGATTGAGACAGGGACAGGAGGTAGTCAAAAATGTACCATAAGTAGCAGGAGGATGCTAACAATCTGTGTTTCATGCACAAGCATGAAAACCTCACCCCCTTTAAGTTCTAAGTTTTGTGAGTCAACTACCTCTTAGACACCTCCAAAATGCTGAGAACGTCTGTGGAAAGCCCAACAGCCTGGAACTCTAGCCACTCAGGAGACAGGCTGTCAGCTGCAGGAAATGAAAATTACATACCTACCGTAATTCTTGATCCTTCTATGTATCTTCACCATTCATCACTATTGGGTATCTGGCCAGAGACTAGGACCCCGCGGGAGACCTTTTTGTTGTTTCCAGAGGTGGAGTTGACGAGGGGTGGCGCCTCCCTCAAGGCTCCACGTGACATGTATGCTCGCGGGGCTGGCTACACAGAAAGATCAAGAATCACGTAGGTAGGTAATTTTCATATCTTATCTGTGTCAATCTTCACCATTCATCACTAATGAGTGAGTACCGAGCACCCCAAAGGGGGCCCAGCACCTCCCTAAGGGACAGAGTCTCTCAGCCTCCTATGGAGAAGACACCAGAGGGGAGAACCCCTACAGGTCTGGGTGAGACAGGGAACTTCACACGAGAGATGGAAGGCACCCCCTGAAGCCACCGCCTCACCCTACGGGAGAAAAGACGGGTTCTTTAGAAAGCGGAGCAAATCACCCTACGCCGGGCCAAGGATGACAACCGGGAAAGGCGAAGCCATACCGTCCACCTAGTCCAAGTTGCTGTCCCCACTATCCTGGAAGCCACCTCACTGGTGTCGTACGACACCCCTGTCTGGTGCGTTGCAAGCTCCAGGCCCTGTGCAGAGAGGGCAATGGCTTGCCTGGTTTCCTCCGAATCAGGCATAGAGATTAGAAGTTGTCCTAGCCTGGACCACAAGTACCTGTTGTAGGCAGCATGGTGGACCTGATGTGCTGCCACGCAGAGCAGAATCTGTGCCGAGGAGAAGGTTCTCCTCCCCCAGAAGTCAAAATCCAAAGATTCTCGAGTCCGTGGGTCGATCATGGCCTGGGGTTCTATGCCCAGAGGGGGGATCCAGGCACGTCATGCCCGAAGGGGGGTGAGGCAGAGTTCCTGGAGACCCTGGGGGGGTGCAATACCTCTGGCAAAAGTCCCTAGGGGCTGGAACAGAGGTGAAGGGACACTGCCAGACCCGGTGTGATGCTTCCCAGAAGGGAACAAGTCAGGCAGGAACAGCAAGGTTGGCCGCACTGAACTCACCTAAGAAGGCACGCACCGACCAGTCTGGATTGCTTTTACTAAGGGTGGAGATGTGGCGCTCGTCAAGCATCCCCGAAAGTAAGCGCTGATAAGTGGTGAGATCAGCCACTGGGGAAAGGTGGATGGAGGGTTCCTCTCCATTGAGGGAGGAAGACGAGGAATCCAACGAGTCTGGAGATTCAAGGTCAGGCTGCACTGGAGAGTGGTGGAACACCTGCTCATCCATTGCTCTAAAATAGGTAGGGAAAAGTGCAGCTGAAACCCTGAACTGCTCCCAGGTAAGGGGTCCTGTAGAACTGGGAACACCAGGGAGAGAAGGAGTAGGCAGAGGCACTGGGGGCCCAGCACCTCCAAGGAGGAGCACGGCCTCTGCCCAGGCAGAAGGACCGAGCGCATGATATCAACAAGGAGGGAGACCCGGTGGTCCCAGCAGACAGAAGCCGTTCAACCAGGTTGGAACATCTGGAGCTGTGCCCGAAGGAAGAAATCCTCCATGAAGTGACAGGGACCGTGTGAGTCCAGAAGGACGGTCCCTGACCTCCAAAGCAGGAGCCCCTCTCGAAGAGTCTCCAGGGGAGGGGTGGGGATCCGCACTGTGACTCCTCCCAGAACCCGGGCGGGTCCCAGGGAGAGGCCGCCGCGCCAAACCCTGCCCACTCAACCCTTCCGATTCTGAAAGGGCCCTCATAACCACCAGCCTGGGTAAATGGCAACCTCTAGCTGACCTCTGGTAGTCAGCCAAAGGTACAGCACTCTCCCCTTCCCAGGGCACCCCGAACTGTCTCAAACTCGGACTGTCCAGGATCACCGAGGAGGGGGTTACTGCAGCTGAAGGGACAGACATGTCTGTGGTTCTGGGCTGCGCAATAGCGGCCACCTGGACCGCTTCAGGCTGGTCAATCCCATTGACCCCAGAACCAACAGAACCTGCCCAGCCAACAGAGGCAGGCTGAGTGGGGGCTGAGGTGCTGGACACAGAAGGACCGGAGGACTCGGATCAATCTGGGAGCCAGTCCAGATCAGACCTCGAGTCCTCCTCCAAGGAGGAGGACTGAGAGGCCTGAAACCAGACCACTCTGCGATCCCTCCCAGTCCCAGGACTGCGAGCTGTGCCACCTCCAGCTCCAGCACCATGAACGGCACCAAAGCCCAGAGCGGCATCGCAACTGGTGGCGGCGCCCCCCCCCCTCGGTGCCACGAATGGCACTGGAGTCGAAGGCAGCACTGGCCATGGCACTGCCCCCACTTCCCTGGTGCCGCGAACGGCACCAGAGTCGAAGGCAGCACTGACCGCGGCACCACCCCCTCCCCGGCACCACGAATGGCACCAGAGACAGAGGTGGCACTGAGCCCTGCCCCAGCGCCGTGAACGATGCCAAACCCAGAGGTGGCCCCGAGAGCAGGTCCTACACCGCCCATCGTGCCGCTCCCATCCCTGGCACTGCGAACGGTGCCAGAGTCATAAACAGTGCCGAGAGTTGGCTCGGCACCGTCTGTGGTGCGCCTGGGCCCTCAGTGCTGCAAGCGACACTGGAGCCAGGCGCGGCACCGACAGATGGTGTCAAGGACAGTGCCGGCCCAGGCCCATGGGCCCCAGAGCCCAACACTGGGGGAGCCTTCGCTTCTGTGGAAGCGATTGCCAGAATGGTGCCTCCCGCCTGGCCCCTGAGAGGACCACACTGGGCCTCCTGCACTGTGGAAGGAGCCCCGCCGTGGCAAGGCTAAAACTGGCAGACACCCCTCCTCCGCGGGCCATATAGGACTGGGAGGGGAACCGGAGGAGGGGTCGAGAGTCCGTGCCTTGGCCTGCTGACTGCGAACCCGCCTTCCAAAAGTTGGCGGCGCATGTCTGACTTTAAAAGCGTGCATTTCTAAAACCCAGCAGTCCATGGAAAAGCAGGCATCACAGTTATCCATATCATGGCCTGGGCTGAGGCAGGAAAGACACCAGTCATTCTGGTCTGTAATGGAGTAAAGGCAGCCGCAGGGACACCGACGCATAGGAGGCCGCCCCGCCTTTGACTTCTTTTTGTCCACGGGACAAGACATGACCAGACGAAAATAAACCAAAACAAGTACTCTGCATCGCTTAAGAAAAAAGAATGATCTTACCGGGATCTGATGAAGCGGCGCCTAGCTAAGACAATTCGACACGGAAACGATGGACTAGCCGCAAACGCAGATACTATCAAAGATTCTTCCACGAGGTTCTCACTTGATGGTGGGAGAAGACGAACTGGGACCAAGGTGGAGTCGACGGCAGTTAATGGTGAACCCGCAAGCACCATGTAATACATCGGCCTCGAGGGTGGCGCCGCCCCTGCTTCGACTCCACCTCCAAAAAAAAAATTAAAACATTAAAAAGTCTCCCTCGGGGTTCTAGCATCCGGCCATATACCCAATAGTGATGAATGGTGAAGACTGACACAGATAAGTTAATCAGGTCCAGGTGGCTGACTGTCCCCTCTGTCCTTATAAACAGATCCGAAAAGAGTGGGAACAATCATGGTGAATTGTTGCTGAGACCGATGAGCTCTTGGTACCAAAACTGATGAGGTCAATCTGGGGCAATCAGGATCAGAGATGCTTGATCCCTCCATGCCATGAGGACTACCTTGCGAACAAGAGGAAACTGAGGGAAGGCATACAGGAGACCCCTGTCCATGACAGGGCAAATGCATCTCTTTACACAGTACCCTGCAGGGAGGAAGCCACAGGAGTGTAGCCAGAAATTTCTGCTTTGTACACGCACTCTCCAGCTGCTGCCCCCCTTAAAAAATTTACACATCCTCACCAACTGCTGCCCCCCATTACAAAACAAATCAGATTGTTGTCTGATGACTCATCTAATCTCTAAACAGGTTGCACACATACCTATTACCTAAATAATATAATTTTAAACAGAGGCATTACTCAGTGGTCTACACTAACTCAAATACTCCAGATTAGAATGGTAATGGTAACAAAAAGGCATATGGTTTGGGACAGGTACTCAACAACATTGTACAGAAATATGTACAGTGAGTAGGCCTGCCTACACCCTTGGGGAAAGGTGTAAAACAGTCTTAGCTTCCTGTTTTCCCAGGAATCAAAAAGGTCTAAAGATAGTGTTCCCCAAACTAAGAAGATCTGGAACACCACCTATGGGTGAAGCGACCACTCGTTTGGTGCCTTCTTTACATGAATTGGGGCATTCACAAGCTGGTTGCTTCCAATCCCCCCTCCACATGGCCCCCAAGCTCTATATGCAGGGAGCAAGCCAGGCACCATGTCTGCAACCTGATCTCCACCCCGGAACAGAAGTGACAGAATGCACAAACCATTGGGGAGTTTATCCTGGCAGCATTTGTAATCACCTTATTTTAATGGTTGCATGTTGCCGCGGTGACAGGAATGTTGGCGACCTCCCCTACAGTGACACACGGTCTCCGACATCCCTGATGCCGCCGACTCCAGTCCCTGACCAGAAAATGCACCAACTCGGGGGGTCTCGGGAAGAACAGCAAACTCTGAGTCGGCGACTTGGTATTACCCAGCAACCCGGTCTATACTGCGGGTGCCAGCGGGCTGCTGTCGCCGTAAAAGCGTCACTGTTACAATGGTATACCTATTTGGTTATATTCAGGACCCCTTTTATGCTTTCTTTGCCATTTCTGCAACACCTCTTGACAGAGAAGAAAACAGTTGTGCTGCCCTGATTGTTCAGGTAGAATATGGTGATCATGTTCAATAAGAACAGCTACCACAAGGTGGTATTCAGTATCTGTTGGGCCACTCCAACCAGTAGACTCAGGTCTGGGTGCATCTGGCACCACTGGTGGCCCAGTTCCCAATTCCAACTGGATGGTTCTCATGCACCTATGGGTCCAATGTACCACAGCAGTAGCAGAGGCCATAAAACCCAGGAGCCTGAGGAAATTTTGGGCCAGGCACAATTGCCCAGCCCAAAACAACTGAGGAGATGATAACAGATCCTCAAAACTGTCTGGTAGTAGGTGAGCTGTGCCCTGCACTGAATCAAGTTCTGCACCAATGAACACAGTGACCTGCTTCAGAGTTGGTTCAGATTTGGAATGATTGACAAAGAGACCCAATTTTTGGAATTTCTGGATGGTCAGGCTCCTGGCTTGTTCCAGGTCATGAACCAAACTGTTTGTGAGAAGCCAACTGCAGAGGAAGGGAAATACCCTGATGCACACTATAACAGACACTTGGTGAATACCCTCAGGACCAAGGACAAGCCAAATGGCATGGCTAGGAACTAGTAAAGCATTCTGTCTACTATGAATCTGAGGAACAGTCTATGTGATGAGTAAATAAAGATGTTAAAGTATGCATCCTGGGGATCCAGGGAACAAAACCAAGCCCCTGGTTCCACAGACTGGATGATCTGGTTCAGAGCTACCATGCAAAACTTCCGGTTGCAGAGGAACTGGGTAAGTATGTGGGGTGCCATCCACTTCCCCTTGGGTACAAGAAAGTAGCTCAACACAAATCCCTGTTGTGCATGAGTTTCTGGGACAGGCTCTATCACATAGGAGCGGTTAAAATTTGCATTGTAGCACCAGGAGCAACTCACTCGCGAGCTTGTCCTCCAGTGGTGCATAGGACCAATGGGAGATATAGTCTTGAACTCCAGGAAACAAGCCCAAGCCCAACACTTCTAAGAACCATTTGTCTGTGTTCATAGCAGATCGCCGTGGGAGGAAGTGGGAGAGTTGGCTCCTGGTCAGGAGCTGCAGCAGTGATTGCAGTGGGGGAAGGGACTGAGACCCATATTCCATAACCTTTTGCCTTTGTGGCAGTGGGGAAAGATTGGCCTCCAGAGGAACCACCACTTCTCCCACTGTATTGGCCCTGCCTGCCTTCTTGTTGAAGCACTTGGCTGAGAGCTGCTGCTGAAACTGCAGCCTCTCTTGTTGCTGTGGCCGCTGCTGGCCATGCTCGCCCACACAGAACATGAAAGGAACTGGCACTTTAAAACCGTTGCTTCAGTTACTGCTTGGGGATACTGATCACAGTGACTGAATCCTGGATGACATTAGATTTCTCAGTCCTGGTGAAGTGCTCCTCCAAGTCCGCAGAGACTAGTCACAGTGAAGAGAATAGCTGATACCCTCTGCAGTATCTCCTACATCAAGGGTGAAAGACAAAGCAAGCCGCATGGAGATCGCAGCTGCCACTGCCCTAGCCAACTCATTGGTGGAATCTAGGATAACTTGTGTTTAACAGCTGTGAACCCCTGATCCCAAAAATCTACGATGTCTCGCTTACTCCCCTCTGAAACGAGAGGACACAGACTGGAGAGCAGCTCAAAGAGCTTGTGGCTATACCTAACAATATGGCTGCATAACTGGCCTGGCGAACACCCAACAATGTGGCTGCATAGACTTTTTTTGCTAAAGCAGTCCTGTTTCTTTGACACCTTGTCCAGTGGCTTATCTGACTCCCCCTACACCTTGGCCTTGTGGTACACTGCATCCGCAGCTAGTCGCTCCAGAGACAGATGCACCGGGAATCCACAGAGGTCCCCCACAACAACCACACAACTGTGGTACATACAACAAAATGGGGTCTGGCACGAGACCAGGTGCTGCAAAATGCTGAATGCAAGACCCAGTAAGGTCAGAGCTAAGGGAAAGATCACCTCCCAGGGGAAATCCCATTCCAGGATGTCTAGCAGCAGATGGTCTCATTCTTCTGGACCTCCTCTACCGGAGTGTCCAGCAATATGGACATTCTGACCTACATTAAAGCAAAGAAGGACGGTTCTTACAAAGATGGCTGGTCAGCTGGCTGTTTGTCATTCCGCTGACTGGGTGTGAGGGTATGGACAACAAGTCATCCAAATCGAAGTACAGCAATGCTGACAAGGGGTGTGGACTACCCGCTCCATCGGGGTGTCCACCACCGACAAGATACAGGGAAGCCCCCACTCCTGCCTACGCACCAGTGGTTGAGGTGGCTGAACTGCAATGGGATGCTGCGAAATTGCCAGCAAAGCCAAGATGGAGCCACAGGGTGCATGACTGGAGTCTGCACTGAAAGTGGCAGCCAAGTCCAGATTGGGTGCTTGACAGAGTCAATAGATCTCCACTCTGGGTTAATGCTCCACACGCCCACTGTTGCCAAGCTGCCTTCTCCCATCTACAACAAGCTTGATGTTGACAGCAGGAACCGGAAGACAATGAGGATGGACTTTACTATGACCACTTGTCAGCAATGTCAGTGGTGATGTTGAGAGCAAGATGGAGAACATGAACTGCCAACAGCCATACAAGCATGCCCTCATACAGCAGAACAAACTGGTGGCTGCAATAGGGTTGGGAATACTGGTTTAGAGCCAGGAGCTTGGTTGAACCCACTCCACCTGAAATTGCTTGGGATGTCATCTGCATCTGGGTCTGAGAGAAAGTGAGTTTTTTCCTGTGATGGACCTGTCATCACCGAAGCTGGATGGGTTAGTCCATGAACTGACCCGTGTCAAGGCCTACAGCTGCCCAGACCGACGTTCTGAGGGCAGACCAATGGGCTACATGTCAGCTCCACCTCATTAAAGGGTGACCAAACTTGAGGGCCCTCTGGAAGGGGAGAGTGCAAGTGTTTTTCAATAGATAGTGTCCCTGTAGCCAGCATCGACTCAATTTTGAGCTCATGGCACAGAGGAGGAAACACCTTTAAACAACTAGAAAGACAATATAAGGTCATAGATCATGTTATCTTCACAATTTGCAGGAAGATTTAAAGGATACAACTCTTCTACAGCCAGAAGGTCCAGACACTCTTGGGTATTGGAGCCAGCCTGCCTGGCCTGCAGCTGCGCTGCTGATCCTGCCATAGTGGATGGTCCCCGAACAGACCCCAGCTTATCTTGAAGCACATGCAGCCACTGCTTGTCAAATGCCTGTGTGTGCACAGCCTGGCAGCAGTGGCAAAGCTCCACATCGTGGGTGATGCCTAGACAGTAAGCAAATGCACCATGACCATCTGCCATGGACAAGAAACTGCACACCATGCACTTCAAACCCAGGCTTGTCCCTCTGTTCCATGGCAAACAGTGACACAGCACTGACCTGGAGTGCACACAATGAGCTGACAGGAGACCAAAATCCTTGAAAAATAGCCTGAAAACTTTGCAGAATCCAACTTCATTAACAGGAGCTGTGAAGGAGGAGACCTGTAGAAAATAAGTTCTGAGTGTAGTGGGGGGGTGAAGCTGGAGGATAATATGGTTGTGCAGTACGAGGAGTCAAGCCTGAAGACTGTTTCCTGTGACTGGGTATGCTCAGAGGAAGATTACCTAAGTGTGGATAGTGAACTGAATCTAGGCAGTTGGAACTAGCTTTATGAAACGTGCCCATGCTAGGCTGGTCCAGTGGCATGGTAGTAGTGCTACCACCTACCACGTTTCGAACCTGGGTTCAGGAGTGATCCTGAGTCACATGGGGCTGGCTAAGGGAAGAGAGGATGCATGTCCCATGAACTGCTCTCCTCCTGTCTTTCAGGGAAGGGGGGAGGGCGGGACATGGCACTCTGCTGCTTGCCTGGCACCCAGCGGAGGCTGGGAAGGCAGCAGTCGAAGCATCCAGTTAGGGACAGGTGTGCTGGTAGATGTCTGTGTGTACGTCCTCATGTGTGGGGTGTGTCACTGCACTGCTCAGCAGCCTTAGGAGAAAAATGGACATGTTAAATCCCAGACTGGCAGGATGAAACTCCAGTCCCCCAAAGGTGCAGTAAATACCTCCAAGAGAACTTTGAAAAACATAATATTTAGACGCAGTTCAGCTTATGTTTCATATTAGTTCTGTATTTCTTCTCTCCACTATTTATTACTGAAATAATCTGCATGCAATATGGATCCTTGTCAGGTTGGAACAAATCAGTTTGTGACCTGGCAGGAAGTTTGGTCACTAGGTTTCAAAATATTTAGCCAAATAAATATTTTTCGTGCCCATAATTTTAAGGGTTCAAAATTACTTTGTGGGCAGGTAGCCAGTTTGCTTATATCTTTTGAAATCCAGTAGGCAAACCATTTTTCTTAATGGTTATTGGCCACCTGATTGGTCCCACCCTGTTCAGTGTTCTTTTAGAGTTACTCTTTTCCAGTTGCTTATTTCTCATCTGAGGTCATAATACTCACTTATGACATCACTGTCATCCACATGGCAACATAATGTGTTGTCACAACAGAGGATTATGCTTGCAAGTGGGGGAAGGGAGCTGCTGGGACAGATGAACTCTAAGGAATAAAGGTAGACTATGTATTGCCTCAGTAATAAATAATGAGGACAAATCTATAGAATATATGACATATAAGCTGTACTCTTTCTAAATATTATGGTTTTCAAAGTTTTCCCAGGGAAGTCAGCAGCCCTTTAAAAAGGTCATTACTAGAAAACCAGAAATCCCATTAGAAATACAAGCATGATGTTCCCCTATATTACCACATGAATGGGCACCTGTGAGGTACCGCTAAATGTCTAAAACAGAAAACCATATGGCTCCATGACTTTTTGGCAACTGTCCCTATCATATTCAGTAAAAAGACTGACTGTAATGATGCTTTAGGGTGTCAGACTTTCCTTTTGAATTTCTAAATTCACAGGCCATATATTTTTCACATCATCATTATTTTCAGTGAAATATCTTTTCTCTTTTTCACCATGTCTTCAGGGTACTAATTTCAATGTGTCCCACTGAATTTGGAGGGGGTACAAACTTAGGGTCCCACTGACAACAGATTTTTGTAATAGGCACCAAATGGGACAAAAATAACCTTAATGTATTCCATTTTTAATGCAACTACTTGGGGCGGCTCAAACTATGATATTCCAAGGCATAAATTAGTGTCGCAGAGTTGATTAGCGGCCTTTGCTAATCAAAATGAAAAATGATTAGCAATCAACCGATTTTGATTAGCAGTTTTCTAAAATGGGTATTTTTTCCTTTAAACCATATAATCATTACTTGTGAATGTATATAGTGATAAAATAGACATTGTATACATAGTTTTGAGACTGTATTTGCTATTTTGACCAAACTGTCAGCACAGCCTTCCTATTACCCCACCTCAAGTACCCGGTACTGAAAATTCCCCGCCAAAATGTGATTCCGCACCACCACTACGTCATTCCACACCACAGGTGTGAAAAGACAGTTTGGCCAGTATTTGAAAAATGACAGCAGTCATGTTCCTGAGATGGTGTAAAAAAATGGCTATGCTGAAAATCTGGTGTCAAAATATCAAAAATGTCCAAGGTTATGAACATGCGTAGTGAAATTGCAACAACAGTCATAACTTTGCTATTTTTACATATTTTGACCCCAAATTTTCAATATAGCCTTCTTATGACCCCACCTCATGAACAATATGACTGTCATTATGCAAATCCCACCTGAAAGGTGAATTCGCCAACCAACCACAAAATCAACTTTCAGGTGGACATTGCATAATGACAGTCATATTGTTCATGAGGTGGGTTCCCCAAAAGGCTATGTTGAAAATTTGGTATAAAAATGTCCAAAAATAGCTGAGTTATGAATATAAGTTGAAACCCCATTGAAATACATTGAACCACATTTTCCTTAGTTTCTCATATTGCAGTCGCCGGTTCCAGCAGCAAGACGTGTCTTCAATTGGAGAGTGGCTCTTGAACCTAGGATCTGTTCAGGTGAGTGAGGGTGTGTGTGGGTGTACTGGGGGATGTGGGGGTGGGGGGAGTCAGATCAGCAAGGGACCATTTTCTTATTTGCAGGCTTAAAAAAAAAAGTTGAGGGACAGACGCCAGGGAATGAAACAATCGGGGACAGCTATCAGATGGGGGTGCCACTAGACACAAGGGAACAAAATAATAAGGGGGGCAGCGATTGGATGGTGGTAGTAGGGGGTGCCACTAGACATCAGGGATAGGGAAAAAAAAAACATAACGGGATGGCGATCCATGACGGTGTGTGTGTGTGGGGAGCTGCCACTAGACACCAGGTAATGAAAAAATAACGGACAGCGATCAGATGGTGGTAGTGGGGGTTCATAACCGCCCGACCAAGTCGCCCAGCCTGGATTCCACTCCCCTCCTAGCCCCCGTGACTGGGGAAGCTGGCTCCTGACTCCCTAGCCCAGCGGTGGGGGCGGCGATTTCTACAGCCGCTGACCAAGCCGCCCAGCCCGGATTCCACTCTCTCTAAGGTACGGCATCTCCACCAGCCTATTGGAAGCCGAGCGCCTTTTTGCTGAGCAGTCCCGATTGGTCAGGAGCCAAGGGCTTGCAATTTGAACTTTCCTCCGCCAAAAGGACTCTGCTTTCCCCTCTGGATTTGAACTTGGAACATTTACCCGAACAGACTTTTTGTTTTAATTGTGATTGTTGTAGAAAATACAGTTATTTTGACCTAAGCTACTGTTTACAAGTGATTACAGCCCAGTTACGTTAGAGTAGACTGTTAAACTGCCCCTTCGTTTCTGGCGCCCACTCTAAGTACTTCCTTTATCTTGCAAATCTTCTGCCCCTGTGCTACGTGACCTTGCTGTACCCTAGCTGCCTATAAATCTTGCTTTTCTCTTTTTCTCCAGTGGCCCCCCCGTGACTGGGGAAAGCGCTCGCTCCACCGGCTCACATAGCCCAGCGGTTGGACGGCGATTTCATAGCCGCCGACCAAGCTGCCCAGCCCAGATTCCACTCCCTCTAAGGTATGGCACCTCCACCAGCCTATCGGAAGCAGAGCGCCTTTTTGCTGAGCGGCCCCAATTGGTCAGGAGCCAAGGGCTTGCAATTTGAACTTTCCTCTGCCAAAGGACTCTGCTTTCCCTCTGGGTTTTTCTCCACCCCCGACCCTCGCCCATGCACCCATTAAATACACTCTAGCCCTGCCCTCAACTAGAATCACTCCACTGTCATTGGGAAATAATTGGACCTATCCCTAGGGCTCCTCATTTTGCACCAGGAAAGGCACTCTTTCTAGGCATCCTCACTCGTTACTCCCACCCCTTACCAAAACTATGGCATACTACACTTTTAGCATCCTACTGATCTGCTGCTGTGCACCTCTTACTCTGTACACTATCGAGGAGTCAGGCCCTGAAACATTACCTGCCCTACTATATCCTGTCATTCAATCTCTTACACCCTACCATATTAAGCAACCCCCCCCTGCTCTTGTCCTTACACCAATGTCCCCTAACCTGCTGCTCCCATCACCATTCATGGCTTCTGCACTCCCCTTATTATCTCTGCAGAGCCACATCTCATTAAAGCCCACCAGCAACGTCATGCTTACATCACCACCCTCAAATAAACGTCGTTCAAGGAATAAAGAGCTTAGGCATTCCATCTGCACACTTAAGAAATTACTTCTCCTACTTCTACTTTGCTCAGGCAATGTCGAGGTAAACCCAGGCCCTCGCTCATTGTTTAGCTCACCAACAGAGTAAGCGTCAGACTCAGGCCTTAAAATAATGTTAGTTAATATATTAAGACTTGCAAAAAAAAATTGACCAATTGCAAGTTTGGGCCCTTCACACAAAGCCTGATCTCACTGTCATTACGGAATCCTGGTTAAAAAAAAATCAACTCTGGATCAACAAGTCTCTCTCCTGGGATACAATCTTTATAGAGCAGATAGGGTATCCAGAGGAGGGGGAGTAGCTATATATGCAAAAACCAAATTCTCAATTAGTGAGATTTTTTGCAGCACTAAGCACAAGGAATATGAAATAGTCTCCCTAAAACTACACCTCCCATCTACGGAATGTATTACAATCATAGGTGGTTACAGGCCCCCTAACGGTGGCACAGACATCTTGAAGACTTTGAAATCTCCAACCACTTCTGCAAATACTGAAGTTTTAATCCTAGGAGATTTTAACCTTAACTGGCTCGCACATAAATCTCAAACCCTCAAATCCCTCTGTGATGAATTGGGACTTATCCAAATAGTGACCAAACCAACCAGGACTAACAAGGTAAACGCTGCGAATAGCTCCATTCTTGACCTCATTCTTACTACCCATCCTAACAAATTCCTCCGCACAGCTGTGTTTCACAATGACATAAGCGACCATGGAATAGTAGTATGTACCAAGACCCAAGCAAAAACGCAAAACCAAACCAAGTTCATAACCAAACGATCATTCAGAAAATTTCTACCAGCAAATTTCCTAAGCGACCTTTGCAAGGTTAGGTGACAGAATCTACCTCGCTGCAACTCCAGATGAGGGGGTCACAGTCTTAAATGAGAAACTCAACCATATAGTAAACAAACACGCACCATTCATTAAAGTCAGGACGTGGAAGTTCTCTCACCCCTGGTTCTCACCAGAGCTCAGGTCTGCTCTCTCTGAGCGCAACAAGCTATGGGCAAAGGCGAGGCATACTAAGAGTCCGGTAGACTGGCAGGCCTCTCGAACCTCAAGGAATGTCTGCGTCAAGCTTATCCACTCCATCAAAGCCAATTTCTATGTGACCACACTAGAACAGGCCAAAGGGGATGCCTAGAAAATCTAGAAGACCTTGAAGTCAATCGAAGGGAAATCGGTGGCATCACCCTTACCAACGAAAATCATTAAAAGCAATGTTACCATTGAAGACGGTACCAAATCCTAGAAGAATTTAACTCTCCCTTCGCCACCACTGGGCTAGCATTTGATTCATCCCCCTATTAGGCACGAGTGAACAGACAGGTTGACTCAGATCTCGCTATGCCAGTAACAAGCTGCCCTTTTCGGCTCCTCCTGATCAGCTTTAAAGAAGCGGAAGATGCCCTTATTAAGCTAGACACCAAAAAAAGTGCAGGAAATGATGGAATCGAACCACTCTTCTTAAAACTCGGATTCCCCCACCTTACTGCCCCATCCTCCACATTTTCAACCTTTCTATTTCAGCCTCCACTGTCCCGTCATTCTGGAAGCTAGCCCACATCCTTCTGCTTTTTAAATCAGGTGACCCTTGTGATCTGAATAACTACAGACCTATTTCGATCCTTCCAGTCCTCTCCAAAGTCTTAGAAAAACTGATTTATGCGCAACTAAAGCAACACATGGAAACCTTCTTGCTCCTGATCCCAGTTCAATCTGGTTTCTGTTCCAGCCATAGTACTGTTACTGCCCTCGCCAAAGTAACCGATGACTGGATCACTGCTATGGACTCTAAGAAGATAACGGGAGCTGTCTTCCTAGACCTAAGCAAGGCATTCGTAACAGTAGACCACTCCATAATCGAACACAGCCTTGCCAATATAGGTGCTACTCCAACGATCGTATGGTGGTTTAGCAGTTACCTCTCAGGGAGGACACAAAAAAATTAAAGCCGGTGGCACGTTCTTCTCACCCCTACCAATCACTAGAGGAGTCCCACAAGGCTCTATATTAGGTCCAATCCTTTTCTCTATATACATTAATGAACTCAACCGTCATATAACACAATCGAAACTCCACTTCTTTGCCGACAACACAGTTCTCTATACTTCTGAAGCATCTCTATCTAAGGTTAGGGAGATCCTTCAAGCTGACTTTGCCCAACTCAAAACTAATCTCATTAATGCCAGACTTCTCTTAAATGCTAAAAAAAAAAAAAACAAAGCTATGATCTTCTCTCCCAAAACGGTGCCCTCATTAACTTCCACCCTGCCGAAAGAATTCTTAGTTACATCCCTAGGCAAACCTCTCAAGTCACCCTCGTGTTTAAATACTCGGTTCTGATTGACAATAAGCTCACCTTCTCGGAATATATAGATGACCTTGCCAGAAGGTTAAAAATACGCCTAGGCTTCCTGTTCCGAAACAGGACACTTTTTCCACTCGACATCAGAACCAGGCTTGTACAAGCCACGTTCCTCCTGCTCCTTGACTATGGGGACATAATTTACACCTCGTCTACAACTTCAAATCTAAGGAAACTGGACATCCTTTATCACCGGGCCTTGTGCTTCATTACGAATTCCCCGATACAAACGCATTACTGTAACCTATATAGCAGTTTTAAAAGAAAAATGCTTTTACTAAATCTAAATGATTATCATATAAACTTTACAAATAAAAGATTTCAGAAAAATCTGGTTACAGAATAACAAAGCAAAAGTTGGAATTATACACAAAAACACACTGTAAAATTTAACTGTCTAATTTCTACCTTGTTTGTGGAAAATTCAGAAAGTCCAGAACCAAAAGAAGTTGGCAAAAATTTCAGTTCTTCTGTAGCATTCACTGGTTCTTAGTCTGTCTCTGTGTTGTGGCAGTCTTGCTTCTCTTGTGGTCAGGAACAAGTGTCCAAATGCAAGGCCAAAAAGCAAAATGCTCTGAGCTTCTGATGTGAGGGGACTTTTATGCCCGCTGTTTCAGTCTGCAAAAACCCTTTTTGCTCCCAGCTGGTAGTCTTTTTCCCATGCCTTTTTTCAGCTAGGTCCTTATGTTTTAGTTACAAAACAAGATGGGAAATGGTAGTGTAATTTCTTGTTTCTTCAGTCCCCCTTGCGGTGCATGAATCTACATTCTTTTGTTTAACTTTTATAAAGCATCATCTTTTAGGCCAGTAGGGGGTCTCTCTTGCTCTTTCCCCAAAATTTGAGGGAATTATTATATCTACTTCCCACAACCCAATTTCCTGTTTGCCTTTGATGTCCCAACTTTCCCGATAATATAACACCTGTAACATAATTCACACTAGCCTTCAAGAATGGCTATTTCCCAAATCCTGTTTCCAAAGCATCCTGCTTTGAAGTGAAAATGTTATGACAGGTGATGGTCTTCTGACACATCCTTGTTGAGCAGCCCTTGAAATGTAATTTAGCTTCCTGTCAAGCAAGCTTTCCCTCAGGTCACAGAGGAATGTCAAACATTTTGCAATACAGTCTCTCTCCTTATGTGACCCTTTCATTAACACTGGCATTCTTGTGGCATTTACACAACACAAAATCACATAAAAATATGACAAAATATGTCTGCATATATGACAGCAGTGGCTAACTCGCCACATCCCTCCCTCCCTCCTTACACTGAATTTATGGGAACACGCCTCTATCGTATGGTAGAGTTTCCATAATTCTGTTTACTGTTCTAACTGGTGAGATAGGCCATCTGCGTTTGCGTTGGCCGACCCAGCCCTGTGGGTAACTGTCATGTCGTAGGCCTGTAGGGCAATACTCCATCGGAGTAAGCGTCCATTGGTTTTACCCATCTGATTTAACCATATCAAGGGGATGGGATCGGTCTGGACCTCGAAGTGTCTTCCACAGAGGTATGGCTCTAAGTTCTTCAGGGCCCATACCAGCGCAAGACATTCCTTTCCTACTGTAGAATATGCCTGCTCCCGGGGAAGTAACTTCTTACTAAAGTACAGTATTGGGTGATCTTTTCCCTGATTAGATGTCTGGCTGAGAACTTCTCCAATCCCCACATCCGAGGCATCTGTCTGGACTACAAATTGCTTAGTGTAATTTGGTCTGGTCAACATAGGGGCACTGCGCATAGCGCCTCTTTTAGCCGTCAAGAATGCTTGTTCATAGGCTGGCTCCCACTTTACCCTTTTAGGCTGTCTTTTTTTCAGCAAGATAGACAGGGGGGCTGCCAGGATACTGTAATTGGGCACAAACTTTTGGTAGTACCTTGCGGTCCCTAGGAAGCTCCTAACCTGCTTCTGGGGTTCCGGTGTGGGCCATGCCTCTATTGCCTCAATTTCTGCTTGATTGGGATGAAGCTGCCCCCATCCCACTACATGGCCCAGGTATGCCACCTCTGCCATAGCCACCTGGCACTTTTCAGCCTTTACTGTGAACCCTGTTCTCTGTATCCTGCCCAACATTTCCTTCAGGTGGGACAGGTGTTCCTTCCAGCTGGTACTGAAGATGGCAATATCATTCAGATAAGCCACTGCGTACTCTTCAGTACCATGTAACACCTGGTTGACCAACCTTTGGAAGGTGGCAGGGGCGTTCTTCATTCCAAAAGGCATTACCTGGAACTTGAACAATCCTACTGGAGTGATGAAGGCTGACCACTCTCTAGCTCTGGCAGTCAACTCCACCTGCCAGTACCCTTTTGTCAAGTCAACTGTGGTAAGGTATGTTGCCCCTCCCAACTTGTCCAATAGTTCATCCATTCATGGCACTGGGTGGACGTCAGACTTCGTGACTGTGTTGAGTCCACGATAGTCGATGCAAAAGCGAGTAGAGCCATTCAGCTTGGGAACAAGGACTACGGGTGCGACCCAAGGACTGTGGGATTTCCGGATTACCCCTAAATCCAGCATTTCCTCCACCTCATTCCTAATGTCCTTTAGGGCAGCCTCAGACACCCGGTAGGCTGTCCACCACATGGGTGCTTGCGTCCCCGTGTCTACATCCTGTGTCATTAAGGGGGTTCATCCAGGCTTGGCCGTAAACAAAGGGGCAAAGTCCTCTGAAACCTCCCTCACTTTCTGGGACTGTTCTGGGGTCAACTGGGGTGGCAGTTTGACTGCCTCCACAGATGTCTCCCACTTGCTTTCCTCTAGCAAGTCCAGGAGGGTGTCTTCCTCATCCATTCCCTCCCCACGACTACACACTGTAAATACCATGTCAGCCCTATCTGCATATGGTTTCATCATGTTGACAATGTACATCCTATGGGTATGTTTCCTGTCAGGCAGTTCCACATTATAATTTATCACTGACCTGTCGGACTACCCTATATGGTTCTGCCCACTCGGCCTGCAGCTTGTCCGTCCAGACTGGAATGAGGACCATTACTTTCTAATCTGCACTGCATGAGCGAGCTCTGGCTCCGTGGTTGTACCAGACCTTTTGCTTCTGTTGGGCAGCTGACAGGTTGCTTTGGGCCGCTCCCATAAGCTCCTTCAGCTTCTCCCTAAACTTAAGGACATACACCACTATGGGAGTTCCCTGGGTGGTGTGCTTGCTTTCCCAGTCTTCTCGGATCAAGTCTAGGGGTCCACGCACTCTACATCCATATAAGAGTTCGAAGGGGGAGAACCCAGTCGACTCTTGATGCACCTCTCTGTACGCGAACAACAGGCGGGAAAGATATTTCTCCCAGTCTCTGCCATGCTATTCAGAAAATGCTTGGAGCATGGACTTTAGGGTACCATTAAACCTTTCCACAAGCTCACTGGCTTGTGGGTGATAAGGTGTCGTGTGTCTCTACACCACCCCACACTTCTCCCACAAACACTTCATCAGGTCCGACATGAAGGTACACCCTTGATCAGAGATAACCTCCTGCGGAAACCTGACATGGAAGAAAATCTTTAGCAAGGCATCTGCCACTTTGTCTGCCCTAAGTGAGGAGAGGGCTACCACCTCTGGGTATCAGGTGGCCTAATCGACCACTGTCAGGATAAACTTCTTCCAGGAGGAGCTTGGGGTACCCAAAGGTCCCACAATATCCATTCCCACCCTCTGGAATGGCTCCTCCACAATGGGCAAGGGAATTAGGGCAGCTTGGTTTTACTACCTGCCTTCCCTATTTGTTGGCACCGGTGACAAGACCTGCAATATTCCTTCACCTGCTGGGTGAAGTTGGGTCAATAGAAATTCTGGGCCAATCACTGCGTGGTGCGCATGATGCCCAGATGTCCAGATATGGGGATATCATGAGCAATCTTGAGCAACCGCTCACAGTACCCATAGGGAATGACAAGCTGCCTGCCCATCACCCCCTCCCTCTGACCTCAAATCCTGTGTATACAACAGTCCATTGTCCCAAAATACCCTATGCCTCATGTCACCTCCCTGTGTCCCATCAAATTCTGAACAAGCCCACAGCCTCTCCAAACTAGGATCAGGCCTCTGAGCAGCAGCAAATTCTTCACATTTTCCCAAAGCATAGGACAGGTTCCGCTCAGTTCCTAAACTGAGATCCATAGCTCTACCATCAGGGCATTCAGGGTCACTGCCATCCCTAACCTTCTGACCAATTGTTACCCCTCCCTCCTCAGAGTAACCTGCTGTAGCTGTCTGAACAGCTACTTGGGGAAGTCCTACCTCCCTTTCACTACTTTCCAGGTCAGGAGACACAGGCTGGGGAACCAGCCTCCTATTCTTTTCCACAGGGGCTTCTGTGGGGTTCAGGGAACTGCAAGGGGCCTTAGCCATCTGACTGCGGGTAACTGCACACACCATTGCTTACTGTAGATTATTCCCTATAATCACATCCAGGGTGATGTTGTCTGCCACTGCCACTTTTTGCACCCTCTCTCCTGTTTCACCCCAGTCCAGGAAAACACTAGCTAGTGGCAGGAGTTTTCTCCTCCCCAGTGAATCCCTTCACCGTTACAAACTGATCAGGTATAAGCTGTTCAGGCCCAATCAAATCTCGTTTTACTAAGGTAAGAGATGCCCCCGTGTCCCTTAACCCATGGGTCTGCACCCCATTTACAGTAACTGGGTGTGTGACGCTTGGCCAGCTGGTTATGATTGCTATGATATTTGTATACAGAATATGTTATTGAGTGTGTCTCATGAGACAGCCTGTGGGATGACCCCCCTCCCAGGTTTCAGTTAAAATGACAGGATATATGTTAAACAGCAGAGCTCTGTAATGTGATTAAACTTCCAAGACACTGCATGTTATGACCTGTTGCTTCTTTGAAGCTGGGAAACTAAAAATACAGGTTACTCACCTGTAACAGGAGTTCTAGGAATGGTATATGTTGTTCATCCACACTCATTGGCAGGTATCCTTGCCGCTTTAAATCTTGCCGGAAGGTCTTCAAGCTTGCTCCTCCCACCCACCCGGGTGGTATAACTCTCGGCTCCGCCCCATGACGCCAGATCTGCCCGCTGGAAGCTCAGGTTGTGCCTCAAGGCCGGGAGGTCAGGATCGTAGGATGAACAACATATACCATTCCTAGAACTCCTGTTACAGGTGAGTAACCTGTATTTCTAGGGACATGGATATGTTGTTCATCCACTCATTGGCAGACTCTAGCAGTTCTCCGGGAGGAGGGAGGCAAGACGCACACCCCCAACACTTACTGGAAAGGGCCTGAGTGAGGCCCCAAAACCAGCATCCAGGCGTGACTCAAGGTCGTGTGGTAATGGGTAATGAAGGTGTTTGCTGACTTCCAGGTAGCAGCCCTGCAGATTTCCTGGATAGGGACGACCCTGGAAGCAGCCACCGTTGCAGCAGTATGGCGGGTAGAATGAGCTCTTATCCTCTGGGAGGCTCCATGCCGCCAACTTATAGCAGAGATCATGCAGGAGGTTACCCACCTGCTTATCGTCCGCTGCTGCAGGTCTGCCAGATGCGGCTTCAGCGTGAGGTGACAAACAGCTGGCGAACCTCTCCCGATTCTCAGCCTGCGCCCCTTATAATAAGCGATCGCCTCTAGGTCCAGAGTATGGAGCCTATATTCGGCCTCTGAGGTGTGATTGGGGTAGAACACCGCAGAGTCAACACCTGGTTAAGGTGAAACTCCACACCACCTTCGGAAGGAATTTGCTGGGCGCAGGACAACCTTGTCCTGTGGAAGACCAGGTAAGGAGACTGAGTGGAAGCGCCTGGAGCTCTCCCATCCTTCTGGCTGGACGTGATAGCCACCAAGAAGGGCCTTCACGACAGGGTGAGAGAGAGCACACTGTGCATAGTTTGAATGGCTTGCCCATGAGTTTGCCAGTACCAGCAGTAGATCCCACGGAGGTGGGGGGTTCTGACTGGAGGGGAAATGTGATCAAGGCCTTTGAAAAGCGCCAGACCACCTTCTCCTGCGCCACCGACTGCTTCCCGCCCGCGCCCGTAAGCAGAGATGGCTGCCAGGTGCACCCTAGGGTCAGTCAGATCGGGCTCTTGACTAGAAAGGGACCATAAATAGTCCAAGATGCTTGCCAAGGAACAGGAGGAAGGGTCCAAGCCCTCTGTCCTGACACCAAATGGAAAACCTTTCCATTTGAAGGCATAGCATTTTTCTGGTCGACTCTTAACGGACGCCTCAACTACATTGAGGACCTCGCTGAAAGACCCAAGGCCTGGAACTCTCAGCTCAGGAACCAGGCCGCAGGTGCAGGGATTGAAGGTCCGGATGGAACACCTTCCCTGATTGACTGAGAGCGAGGTCCAGGCGAGCTGGAAGCTGCCGCGATCCTGGAGCTGAGACTGAGGAGATCTGGGTACCAGAACTGGCGAGGCCAGTCTGGGGCTATCAGAATCACCTGCGCCTTGTCCCTCCTCGCCTTGAGAAGCACCTTGTGGATCAAGGGAAATGGGGGAAAGGCGTAAAAGAGGCCCGGGGTCCACTGCCTCGAGAAGGCATCCCCCTGCAGCGAGCCCTGCTGAGGGGGGCGGGCATGGAACAGACTCAGCTTCGCGTTCTCCCTGGAGGCAAACAGGTCCACCTGAGGTGTGCCCCAATGGGAGAACAGATGCTGTACTATCTCCGGCAGGAGAGACCACTCGTGGGATGCAGCCCCTATCGGCTCAGGGCATCAGCCAGGGTGTTGGAGGCTCCTGCCACGTGAATGGCTAGGAGATCCGCCTCCAGGCTGCGCCACGAGTGACCAATCTGGGAGGCTTCCTTGCATAGAAGCATGGAGCGCGTCCCGCCCTGGCGGTTTAGATAGTACATAGTCGTGGTATTGTCCGTCTGGACTCGGACCACTTGACCCCGGAGGAACGGAGAAAAGGCGGTGAGAGCTAGGCGGACCGCTCGGAGCTCCAGCAGGTTGATGTGGCATCGGGACTCCCGCGGGGACCAGAGGCCATGAGCCCGGTGTTCCCCCAGATGGGCACCCCAACCCATCAGAGGCATCAGTCGATAGAGAGACCGAGCGGCTGCGGGCGGACTTACGGATGCCCTCCTGCAAATGATCTGAACGTCCACCACTGGAGAGGCGTCCACATCCCCTGTGTCACCGACACAAGCTGGTCCAAAGGATCGAATGCCATGACCACTGGCTGGCCAGTCCCCACTGAAGGGGACGGATGTTCCAGCGGGCCCAACGGACCACGCTGGTGCAGGCCGCCATGAGACCCAGGAGGCGCAGGAAGTCCCGGCAGGGCTGCAATTGCCCAACCAGAAATGATCGGGCAAAGGAGGAAAGAACCTCGGCCCTGTCCGCTGGAGCCGCGCCTGGCTCAAAGAGAGTCGAGCTACCGATGAATAGAATCACCCTGCTTGCTCGAGTTCCACTTGGCCTCGTTGATAAGGAGGCCCAGTTGAGAGCAGACCTGAGGGCCAGATCTCTGGACCACTCTGCCTCCTTCCTGAGGAGCTGCTATCAGCCAGTCGTCCAGGTAAGGGCACACCCGACCCCTCGTGTCGCAGGAATGCTGTCACCACTGCCATGCATTTGGTGAAGACCCTGGGAGCTGGAACAAGCCAAGGGCATGGCTTGGAACTAGAGGGATCCTTCCGCTCGAAGCGGCGAATCTCTGGTGAGATGGACGGATAGGGACGTGAAAAACGCGCCCTGCAAGTCCAGAGAGCAGAACCACACGCCTGCTCCAAGGATGGTATTATCTGAGCCAGAGTGACCATCCTGAAGGTTCGAGACCTTAGGAACTTGTTTAGGTCGGTAGGTTCGAGAATGGGGCGCCAGCCCCCAGTCCGCTTCGGAACCAGGAAGTACCTGGACACAAACCCTGGGTCTGAAGGAGGGTCCACCACCTCTCTTATCACCTCCTTCTGGAGGAGGAGAGCGATGTCGGCTCGACGAGCCGCCAGTGAGGCTGGGGATCCCGAAGCCCCCCGAGGGGCGACGGCTCTGAAGGGTGGTGCCTGCTCGAATTCCAGAGGCAGGCCTCTTCCCACCACCTCCAAGACCCACCTGTCCGTGGAAACAGCGGACCAGGCAGAACGGAAGTGCCGGAGCCGTCCCCCCACGGGGGGACCCAGGGATAAGGTGACGGGAATGGGGGCGACACCCCTCAGCCCGTCACTGGGCAGGCTTGGAGGAGGGACCGGCCGAGGGACCTCCTGGGCCTTTTCCTCCCTGCCCTGTTGAGAGGAAGCCGGCGGCTTGGGTTTGGGATGCCAAGGCCGAGCCTGCTGGCCCTGACGTTGCTGGGCGGGGCGCGCCGGGGGCACAGAAGGACGAAAGGGCTTAGGCTGTGGTTTGCGGCCTTTGTCCTGAGCGGAAGAGACTGAGTCCAAGGTAGCATTGGACTTCTCGATCCTCTGCAGGTGACCTTCCACCCCAGGGCCGAAGAGGTCAGTCCCCAAAAAGGGAACATCCGCCAACTTGTGCTGGGTATCCGAAGTAAAGGTGGATATCCTCAGCCAAGCCAGCCGACGCATAGCCACTGCGGCCTCCACCGATCTGGCACATGAGTCCCCTATATCCAAAGCAGTCTGGAGCTGCTGTTTGGCCACTGCCCTGCCCTGGTCCCGCACCTGCTTAACCGTAGTCTGCAGATCGGCAGGAAGATGAGGGATGACCTCATCCAGGGAGCCCAACAGGGCATGAGAAAAATGTGCCATGAGGGCGGCGACAGCTGGCCTTAGAGAAGGCTGAGAGAGGACGCGGCGTAGACTTTTCAGCCCGACATAGTCCAATTTTCTTGGACTCCTTGTCAGGAGGTTTGTCCACATCCCTGGCGCTGCCCGGCTAGCCGAAAACGCTGTCGGTAACCAACCCTCAGCAGAGGGTGTTCAAACCGGACAAGGAACCGGGGACTGCGATACTTCTGGCCATCCTGGCCGAGCGCGCAGGGCAGGAAGCAGGGCGCTGCCAAAGCTCCAGTGCCGGACCCACTATGGCCTCGGCCACGGAAAGCCTCGATCGGAGAATCCTCGGTCCAGAATCTCCGTGAGGATACCTGGCCCGCTTGAAGCGGGTTCGAGCTCCATCCCGTGGACCCGAGATGAGCCAAGTAGTCCTAGGAAGGACGACGGGCTATCGTCCATTGACTGACCTCCTGAAGACTCCAAGTCCAGTCGCTTGGAGAAAAAGGAGGAATCATCTTCGGACTCGGAAGAGTCCTCGAAAGCTGCCTCTGGCCTGAGCCACCCTTCACCTGCCGAGGTCGGTGGGAGTGAGGGTAACTGACAGCCGATGGGTAGACCTCAGCCGACCGAGAATCCTGGTCGGGCCCCAATTGGTGGCTGTGGAGGCGGAGGTTCCACCGAATCGGTGGAGCAGCTGGTTTGGCGAACAACCGGCCTGGGTATAGGCTCCCGGATAAGTCGAGGGTTGTGTCGACGCTCCGTGACAACCACTTAATGGCGGGGAGGCGGCGGGTCGGCCACTCCCGCCAGGAGGAGCTGTTGCAACATAAGGTCCTCGCACCGTCGGCGTAATTCGCGCGAAGCTCCCCTCATCCGAGGAGGAGGACGAGGCCGAGCGGCGACGCCGCCTGCGGTGCGAGACCGAGACCGCCTGACGGTGGGATCGGCTGGACCGAAGAGGTCCGAGCACCGACCAGAGTCCCGGAATTTCCGAGGTCGGTGCGGGAGGTGTCGGCGGAACCGCACTCCTTCTGCTCGGATGGTGCATCCGAGGGCTCCCGAACGGAGGCACAGGCGAGCCACGGATCCTCAACTCCTCCGGGGAACAGGAAGAGAAATCTCGGCTGCTAAAGGCGACAGCCCGTCAATGGGTCGAGAAAAATCTCGACTTCATCGGTGGGAGTCTCGGTCAACTGACCTGAGCGGGACACCGAGGCTAGTGGCAGAAGCCGGGCGGTCGACGGCCGACGGTCGGCGGCCCGGGAGAGGGACCTTTCCCGCTCCCAAGAGGCGTCGCGGAGGGACTTACCCCTGTCCTCTTTTGGACCCGAATAAGGTCCGCAGAACGTAGGCCTTCTCCTTTAGTGGAGAGGGACAGACAAAAGCCCTTAAAAGAAGCCTGTAAGAAGAGCCCAGAGAGAGCGGGATAAATGCCGCGGCCGAGGAAGATACGGCCCACGCCGCCTCCTCTTCGAGGGCGACCATCCGCTCGAGCTGATCCGCCGAGCCCGCCGCCGCGGACACCGCCAACTGGGCCTCCTTGGACTTCACCGAGGAAACGCTCGGACGGCCCAGTTGCAATCGGGCAGCACGGTCTTCCAGGGACGAGGGCGAGAAAGATGAGCACAGGCCGCAAGCCCGCGGGTCGTGCTCAAGGCCTAAGCAGTAACACACGTGGAGTGTGGATCCGTCCGAGACATCTTCTGCCCGCATGGGCATCTCCTCAACCGGAGTCGATTTGTCCATCGCGCGCAAGGGATAGAAGACTGAAGTCTTTTCGCAAAATTGTTTTTAAATCCAGAAACGGAGAAATAGGAACCAGTCTCAAACGCAGAGCAAGAGGAGGGAACCTGAGCTTCCAAGCGGTAAGGAAGATCTGGCGCCATGGGGCGGAGCTGAGAGTTATACCACCCGGGTGGGTGGGAGGAGCAAGCTTGAAGACCTTCCGGCAAGATTTAAAGCGGCAAGGATACCTGCCAATGAGTGTGGATGAACAACATATCCATGTCCCTAGAATATACATTTTATGATGTCTTCAGAGGAAGAACAGTTAATTTCAACTGGTGTTAAAAAGCTATATGGCATCTAGGTGTGAAAACTGCAGAGTTGTAAAAGGTCTTTTGATATGGGCTGGGAACAAAAACTGCTCAAAGATCACAGAGAAGGAACTGGGAAATCACAGATTTATAATTTCGGAAATGAGTTTTTACTGATGTCACCTTATTTAATTTACCTCCTGATAGGACATCCTGTGTGTATTCTTTTTTTATATTTAACAAGGAGGAGCTAGGTGACATCATGGAAAAGGTGGGTATAGAGACAGTTTAAACTATTTTGTGTCTGATCTTTAGTGACATTTCTATATGGGCTCTTAGAAACAACATCTAACTTTAAGCACTGTAAGAAGGTATACGTTAGATAGGAATCTCTAATTGTACTGTGGTAGGAGTTTATGTTTGTACTTTAACCTTGTTCTTTTAAGTGATTGCTTTGTGAAATAGTGTTCTGTGTTTACACTTTACATACTTTTTATCCATTTTTTAGTAAACCTCTTATTTTAAAGAGACTGCCTGGTGTGCCTTCGAAAGTCTTTCTTTTGCATGTGAAGTATAGATGGTTAAAATTGACAACTATTCATAAGCTTAATGGTGTTACTGAACTAGAAAAAGGTAAGAAATACCCAAGGTCTTTCATAAGAGTTTTAAGGGTTCATCTTGGATACCTGGTTAGGTGCCTTAGGTGAAAGATATTTGGCATTCCCCAAAGAGCAGAATTATCTGAGCTTGTACATTTGGGTATGCTAGCATAAGGGTTACAGTTTGAATCCCCCCAGAACTTGAGACCAAAGGTGATTCGGACCCACAAGCAGACAGGAGGGTTACCCTGTGCTGTTACCTGTTCACAATACCGCGCTCGGAGGTTGGCACTGTGGGAGCAGAGGGCCTGACCTGCTGAGTAGGTTTGTGACAGATTGGTTGGCAGCAGTGCTGATAATTTTCGTAACACAAGCGTTAAATTGTTCAGTATGTCAGCTTGATACTGTACAGCTCACTTGCAAAAAAAAAAAAGGCAGTGATTTAATTTTAAAAAAAGGAAACAGATTGCTTACAGTTAAATTCCTACCCGTTTTATTTTTTTTTCTAAAGTGCAAGTTAGAGTAGCCATAGTTAGGGAAGAAGATGGCTTCCAACTACAGTGGGCACACTGTAGACTACTTGAGGCAGTTGTGCAAGCACAGAGGAGTCCTGTATGAGGTGAGAGCCACCAAGCAGAACCTCATGGATGCCCTGATGACAGCAGATACCCAGAGCATTGAGTCACTGGCTGTGACTCTAAAGGACCAAACCTTGAGTGTGGAAGGGCTAGCGGCCAGCGCAGTGTCCAGATCCGATGAGGAAGACAGCAGGGCCAGTGCCAGCGAAGGGCCACAGCAGCAGGGGAAGGTCACCGGCATTCTGGAGCCAGAAGTACTCAGGCTGCAGATTGAGTTACGCAGAATGGAGCTGGAGTTCCAGGAGAAGAGAGACTGGGAACGGCAAGAGGTGGACTGGGAACAGTGAGAGGTGGACCGTGAGGAGCGTGAGCACCAGAAGCGACATGTACTGGAAAAGCTACGACCCCAACCACCCACACCACAGCAGGTAAGTGGCTTGGGTTCAATTGGAACTACAGGACTGAGTTACAAATTTAATTCCAAATTGATAGCCGAATTTAAAAAGGGGCAGGATATGGATGCCTTTTTAAATTCCTTTGAAAAAGTTTGTATTCAGGCTAAAATTCCTAGAGAGTCCTGGAGCGTCCAGCTATCCCCGCTACTTACCAGGAAAGCTCAGGATGCACTGGGTCATATGGACAGTAAGGACAATAATTATTGCAGCAAACTTAAAGCTGCACTTTAAAAAAAGTTTGATCTAACTGCTGAATCATACAGACCTAAATTCCGTAAGCTCAGGAGAAGCCCTGACATGAGCTACTAGGAGCTAGCCACAAAACAACACCAGTTTTTAAAACGTTGGTGGGAAAGAATTGAAGTAAACTCTGTAGATAAAATTGAAAATGTTATTCTGTTAGAACAGTTTTTTTTGTGCATGCCCTGCAGAGCTGAAAACCTGGCTGGAGGACCAAGATTCCAAAACAGTGCAAGAGGCTGCTGAACTCTCAGACCACTATGCCAAGAGCAGACCTGCTCTGAGAGGGAATGGGGTGGGCGTGGCAGCGCAGAAAGGGAAAAGCACACCTTCAAGGCAGCTAAAACCCTCACTGCCTCCACCGAAACCAGTTAGCCCCAGGTTTCAGAGAAAAGATTTCTCTGAGAAAATAAATGAATGTTGGGTCTGTAGAGAAACTGGTCATATTGCCAGACAGTGTCCCACAAGGGCAAGCAATACGCAACAGGGGGCTAGGAAAGAAGTGGGTTGTTTGTGTGTCCCTGGAAGCATGCCTGTGAACATGGGGGAACACATGCACCCAGTCACAGTGAATGGTGTACAGACACAGGGGTTAAGGGACACAGAGGCATCCTTGACATTGGTAAAAGGGATCTAGTAGAGCCTGGTCAGCTTATACCCAATAAATATGTCACTGTACTAGGGTTCACTTGTGAAGAGAAAACACTGCCACTCACCAGTGTTCTCCTGGACTGGGGTGAAACAGGGGGAACTGTGCAACAGGTGGCTGTACCCAAGACGTTAGCAGCTGACATCATCCTTGGCAACAATCTCAAACAGGGGATGGTGTGTGCAGTTACCCGTAGCCAAGTGGCATGGGAAAATTGTAGTTCCCTGAACCCCACAGAAGCTACTGTGGAAACCACTGGGAGGCTGGTTCCCCACCTTGTGTCTCCTGATATGGAGACTAATGAACAAGGGATAGAAATTTCCCTAACGGCAGCTAACCACACAGCTACTGAGGGTTACTCCGAAGAGGAAGGGGTGACCCATTGTCAGAGGATTAGGAATGACAGTGATCCTGAGTGCCCTGATGCTAGTGCTAGGGACCCTAGTTTAGAGACTGAAGGGAACCTTTCCCATGCCTTGGGAATGTGTGAGGAGTTTGCTGCTGCTCAGAGATCTGACCCTAGTCTAGAGAAGCTGAGGGCTTGGGCAGACTCTGATGGTGCACAATGAGGTGACGATAAACATAAGGTTCATTGGGAAAATGGACTGATGTATACTCAGGCTGTGCAGACAGAGGGAGGGGTGATAGGCAGGCAACTTGTCATTCCCAAGGGGTATCATGAGCAGTTGCTCAAGATTGCACATGATATTCCCTTGTCTGGTCATCTGGGAATCGCGCACACTACGCAGTGGTTGGCCCAGAATTTCTACTGGCCCAACTTCACCCAGCAGGTGAAGGAGTATTGTAGATCTCGTCACCGGTGCCAAGAAATAGGGAAGGCGAGCAAGAAAACCCAAGCCGCCCTGATTCCATTGCCCATAGTGGATGAGCCATTCCAGAGGGTGGGGAAAGATATTGTGGGACCTTTAAATACCCCCAGCTCCTCTGGGAAGAGATTCATCCTGACTGTGGTGGATTATGCCACCCGGTACCCCGAGGCAGTTGCCCTGTCCTCACTGAGGACAGACAAAGTGGCAGATGCCTTATTTGGGATTTTCTCCCGTGTTGGGTTTCCGCAGGGGGTTATCACCGATCAAGGGGGTTCCTTCATGTTGGACCTGATGAAATGTTTGTGGGAGAAGTGTGGGGTGGTGTAGAGATGCACGACACCGTTATCACCCACACGCCAATGGGCTTGTGGAAAGATTTAATGGCACCCTGAAGTCAATGCTCCAGGTGTTTGCTGAACAGCATGGGAGGGACTGGGAGAAATACCTTCCCCACCTATTGTTTGAATACAGGGAGGTGCCCCTACAGTCAACAGGATTTTCCCCCTTCAAGCTCTTATATGGACGCCTGGTACGTGGGCCCCTAGACTTGATCTGGGAAGACTGGGAAGGCAAGCACACCACCCAGGGAACTCCCATAGTGGATTACGTCCTTAGGTTTAGGGAAAGGCTGACGGCGCTTATGGGGACAGCCCAGAGCAACCTGTCAGCTGCCCGACAGAAACAAAAAGTGTTGTACAACCGCAGAGCCAGAGCTCGCTCGTGCACGGTGGGTCAGGAAGTCCTGGTCCTTATTCCGGTCCAGAAAGACAAGCTGCAGGCTGAGTGGGCAGAACCGTACAAAGTAGTTAGGAAGGTAAATGACGTGAACTATATTATAGAGTTACCTGACAGAAGACAGACAGAAAGGTTGTACTGTACCATGTCAACATGATGAAGCCATATGCTAACAGGGCTGACATGGTGTTCGAATATGTGGTCCTGGGGAGGTGACGGATGAAGGAGACCCCCTTCTGGACTTGCTGGAAGAAAGCAAGCAGGAGTCCTCTGTGGAGGCAATTAAATAGTCTCCCCAGCTGGCCCCAGACAAGATCCAGGAAGTAAGGGAGGTTTTAGCAGACTTTGCCCCCGTTTAGTGCCAAGCCTGGACTAACCCCCTTAGTGACACACAATGTGGAGACAGGAACATAAGACACCCATACAGCAGACAGCAGATCGGGTGTCAGAGGCTGTCCAAAAGGACATTAGGAGGGAAGTGGAGGAGATGCTGGATTTAGGGGTAATCCACAGATCCCACAGCCCCTGGGCCTCACCCGTAGTCCCTGAGCCCATGCCAGATGGCTCTACTCGTTTCTGTGTGGACTATCGTGGACTGAATGCAGTCACGAAGTCAGACGCCCACCCGATGCCCCAGACAGATGAACTCCTGGACAAGTTGGGAGGGGCAACCTACCTTCCGACTACTGACCTGACCAAGAGGTATTGGCAGGTAGAGTTAATGGACAGAGCTAGGGAGAGGTCAGCCTTCATCACTCCATTAGGCTTATTTGAATTTAAAATAATGCCTTTCGGAATGAAGAACACCCCACCCACTTTCCAAAGGTTGGTTAACCAGGTGTTAAATGGTGCTGAGGAGTACACCGTGGCGTAACTGTATGACCTTGCCATCTTTAGTGCCAGCTGGGAGGAACACCTGTCCCACCTTAGGGAAGAGCTGGGCAGGATACAGAGGGTTGGGCTCACTGTCAAAGCTGAGAAGTGGCATACCTCGGGCATGTTGTAGGCCGGGGACAGCTCCGTCCTAACCAAGCAAAAATAGAGGCGATCAAGGCGTGGCTCAGACCAAAAACGCAGAAGCTAGTCAGGAGCTTCCTTGGGACAGCAGGGTACTATAGGAAATTTGTACCCAATTACAGTGCCCTGGCTGCTCCCCTATCCGACCTGGTAAGGAAAAGGATGCCTAAGAAAATTACCTGGGAACCAGCCTGTGAAAAAGCCTTTACCAGATTGAAGGAGGCACTGTGCAGTGCTCCTATATTGACAAGTCCTGACTATAGCAGACCTTTTATAGTTCAGACTGACGCCTCAGATTTGGGTATTGGGGCAGCACTGAGTCAGACATCCAACCAAGGGAAAGATCACCTGGTAGTGTACCTGAGTAAAATGTTACTTCCCAGGGAGCAGGCATACTCTACTGTGGATAAAGAGTGTCTTGCCATAGTGTGGGCTGTAAAGAAGTTAGAGCCATGCTTATATGGGCAGCATTTTGTGGTACAAACTGACCACAACCCCCTGGTTTGGCTGACACAAATGGGAAAAACTAATGGTAGATTGTTAAGATGGAGTCTTGCCTTACAAGGGTATGACATGACAATCTTACATAGGGTTGGAGCAACCAATCAGAACAGCAATGGGCTTTCGCGTCTTTATGAGGAGTGAACTGATTTGGGAAGCTCATCCCATGCCGGTGATAGAGCCCCCACATTTAGTCTAGGTGGGGAGGATTGTGACGCTTGGCCAGCTGGTTATGATTGCTACGATATTTGTATACAGAATGTGTTACTGAATGTCTCTCATGAGACAGTCTGTGGGATGACCCCCCCCCCCCCGGTTTCAGTTAAAATGACAGGATATATGTTAAACAGCAGAGCTCTGTAATGTGATTAACTTCCAAGACATATCATTTTATGATCTGTTGCTTCTTTAAAGCAGGAAAACTAAAATATACATTTTATGACGTCTTCAGAAGAAGAACAGTTAATTTCAACTGGTGTTAAGAAGCTATATAGCATCTAGGTGCAAAAACTGCAGAGCTGTAAAAGGTCTTTTGATATGGGCTGGGAATAGGAACTGCTCAAAGATCACAGAGAAGGAACTGGGAAATCACAGACTTATAATTCGGGAAATGAGGTTTTACTGATGTCACCTTATTTAATATACCTCCTGATAGGACATCCTGTGTGCATTTTTTTTATATTTAACAAGGAGGAGCTAGGTGACATCATGGAAGAGGTGGGTATAGAGACAGTTTAAACTATTCTGTGTCTGATCTTCAGTGACACATTTCTTTGTGGGCTCTTAGAAACAACATCTAACTTTAAGCACTGTAAGAAGGTATACATTAGATAGGAAAGTATAATTGTATTGTGGTAGGAGTTTATGTTTGTACTTTAACTTTGTTTTTTTTAAGTGATTGTATGCTTTGTGATATAGTGTTCTGTGTTTACATTTTACATATTTTTTATCCATTTTTTAGTAAACCTCTTATTTTAAAGAGACTGCCTGGTGTGCCTTCGAAAGTCTTTCTTTTGCATGTGACGTACAGATTGTTAAAGTTGACAACTGCTCATAAGCTTAATGGTGTTACTGAACTGGAAAAAGGTAAGAAATACCCAAGGTCTTTCATAGTGTTTTAAGGGTTCATTTTGGATACCTTTTTAGGTGCCATTAGGCGAAAGATATCTGGCATTCCCCGAAGAGCAGAATTATCTGAGCCTGTACATTTGGGTATACTAGCATAAGGTTCACCATTTAAATCCCCCCCAAGAACTTGAGACCAAAGGTGATTCAGACCCACAAGCAGACAGGAGAGTTACCCTGTTCTGTTACCTGTTCACAATACTGCGCTCGGAGGTTGGCACTGTGGGAACAGAGGGCCTGACCTGCTGAGTAGGTTTGTGACAGGGTGCATGTGCTCCTTCATGTTTACAGGCACGCTTTCATGGATACACAGTGCACCCAACTCTGTTCGAGCACCACTTTGACAACTCTGTGCATTTTTAGGACACTGTCTAGCAAGATGCCCTGGCTGTTTACAAGACCAACAATCATCATTTCTTTTATCCGAGAAATCCTTTTTTGGTAACTTGGGGCTTCCCCCTTTCGGCGGAGGCAGTGAGGGTTTTAGCTGCCATGAAAGGCATGCTTTTCAGTTTCTGCCCTGCCACATCTGCCCCTGGCATAGCACTCTGAGAGCTCAGCAATTTGCTGTGCCGTTTTTGGATCTCGGTCCTCTAGCCAGGTTTTCAAATCTGCTGGACAAGCCCAAAAGAACTGCTCTAAAAGTACAACCTCCTCAATCTTCCCCACAGAGTCTGCTTCCACCCTCTCTGACCAATGTTCTAAAAAATGATGTTGTTTTGTGGCAAGTTCCTCGAAGCACATGTCAAGGCTTTTACGGAGTTTCCGGAATTGAACCCTGTAGGCTCTCAGGAGTCAGTTCATACTTTTTAAGCAAAGCAGCTTTAAGTTTCTCATAATCTTAGCTATCATCATTGTCCATTTGGCCTAGTGCCTCACGCCCTTTACCAGCAAGTAGAGGGGATAGCTGGAAGCTCCAGGACTCCCTGGGTATTTTGGCCTGGATAAAGACCTTTTCAAATGAATAAAAAAATGCATCCATATCATCCCATTCTTTAAATTCAGCTATTAATCTGGAATTTAACTTGTACCCCAGCCCTGGAGTTTCACGTTCACCCCCTGCCACTTACCTCCTCTTGCACTGGTCACTGGAGTCTTAGCTTCTCTAGTTCAAAATCTTTCTGGCACTGCCTTTCTTTTTCCGTGGCTTCTCTCTGAAGCTGCTTTCCTTTTTCCTTGGCCTCTCTCTCTGGTGCTGCTGTTCCTGCAACTCCATTTCGAACTTCCTCTGCTTCAATTCCCTTTGCTACTGGGCTTCAAACTTTCTCCACTCGAATTCCAGCTCCAATTTCCTCAACTCTAGCTGCAGCCTCATCCCTTCCAGCTCCAGCTTTGTGGTGGCCTTCCCCTGGTGCTGTGGCTCTGGGTTCCCTCTAGTCTCACTGTCCTCCTCCCTGTGACTGGACACTGCAACATCCCTTGGCACCCCCATGCCCAAGGTCTGGTCCCTTTCAGTTACTTGCCATTGACTCAAGGTTCGGGGCAACAGCTTGCTCATCAGTTGCCACGAGAAGCTCCACGAGGTTCTTTTTGGTTCGCCCCTCGTACTGGACCCCTCTTTCCTGACAAAGTTGTCTTAGGTGGTCTGCTGTGTATTTGCTGTAGTTAGAAGCCACCTTCGTCCCTAACTACTGCTACACTTACACCAAAAAAAAAAAAAACAGGGTAGGGAACTTTATACTGTAACCAAATTGTTTTTTTTCCAAATCTCTGCTCTGTGTATTGTTTTCAGATTATCAATCTGATACACTGGCCTCGAATCCAACCTCTATGCCTGTGCCACCAATATCTCTCAGATCCCACCACAGCGCACCCAGATCTGTCACAAACCACTCCTGGGGGCCAGGTCCACTGAGCTCACAATGCCCACCCCTAAGTGCAATCCATGACACGGGGGAACAGGAATACCCTCCAAGTGTCCATCAAGAGTGCCAAGTTCACAACTGAACACCCACCATGAGGTCCCAGGGCTTCCTCTCTCTAACCTGTATAAGGATACAGTACAGTCTCAAGTCTGTAGCCAGGTGATAACTCTCCTCGGTTGCTGTACTAGACTCAGGCATTACAAACTCTTTGGGGTTTGACCTAGTAAACCTGTTTGTGTCTTCTCCCATGGGGTGTGCAGCACCCAGTTCCCCCTTTTACAGACTCCTCCCGAGACCTGTGCATCTCCCTTACTTAAGGCACCTAGATATTCCCTTTTTGGATCCTAGATTTGGTAGCGAATGCTGACACCTGGCATTACCCAGGTTGGTCTCAGAACTGAATAAAACGTTTTACCTTTACGCATACAAAATCACTCACATGCAGTTTTAAAAGCAAAATGCTTTTACTAATTCTAAATGATTATCATACAAACTTTACAAATAAAAGATTTCAGAAAAATCTGGTTACAGAATAACAAAACAAAAGTTGGAATTATACATAAAAATGCACTGTGAAATTTAACTGTCTAATTTCTACCTTGTTTGTGGAAAATTCAGAAAGTCTAGAACCAAAAGAAGTTGGCAAAACTTTCAGTCCTTCTGTAGCATTCACTGGTTTTTAGTCTGTGTCTGTGTTGTGGCAGTCTTGTTTCTCGTCGTCAGGAACAAGTGTCCAAATGCAATACCAAAAAGCAAAATGCTCTTGAGCTTCTGATGTGAGTGGGGTTTTATACCCTCTGTTTCAGTCTGCAAAAACCCTTTTTGCTCCCAATTGGCAGTCTTTTCACATGCTTTTTTTTCAGTTGGGGCCTTATCTTTTAGGCCAGTAGGGGTCTCTCCTGCTCTTTCCCCAAAATTTGAGGGAATTATTATATCTATGTCCCACAACCCAATTTCCTGTCTACCTTTGATGTCCCACCTCCCCGACAATACAACATCCGTAAGATAATTCACACTAGCTTTCAAGAATGGCTACTTCCCATATCCTGTTTCCAAAGCATCCTGCTTTGAAGTGAAAATGTTATGACAGACGATGGTTTTCTGGCACATCCTTGTTGAGCAGCCCTTGAAATGTAATTCAGCTTCCTGTCAAGCAAGCTTCCCCTCAGGTCACAGAGTAATGTCAAACATTTTGCAATACAGTCTCTCTCCTTATGTGACCCTTTCATTAACACTGGCATGCCTGTGGCATTTACACATACACAAAGTCACATAAAAATATAACAAAATATGTCTGCAGATACGACAGCAGTGGCTAACTCACCACACTTCATTATGTACACCTTGGAAGACAGGAGGGTGAGAGGGGACATAACAGAGACCTACAAGTACCTCACGGGGGTGAGATGGGTGCAGGAGGGGAGTGTCTTTCAAATGAGCAAGAGCACCAGAACCAGAAGGCATGTGATGAAACTGGCAGAGGAGGAGGGAGTTTAGGAGGAATGTGAGGAAGTACTACTTCACTGAAAGAGTGGTGGATGGCCGGAATAAACTGCCAGCAGAAATGACGGAGGTGAGAACAGTAGCTGTTCAAGCATGCGAGGAACAGACATGGGGTATATTAGGAAATAGGCAGGGAGGATTGCCAGAGACCAGTAAGAGTCTGCAGAGACAGACTAGGCATGGACCATCTGGGCAGACTGGGTGGGCCAAGCAGTCTCTGTCTGCTGACAAATTCTATGTTTCAATGTTTCTAACATGTTTAAATTGAAGAACAATTAATACATTTTGTAAATGTTCATCCACTTGGTAAAGTAGTTCCTAGTAATTTGTTTTATTGTCGTTTTACTTTTTTAAACTTTTTTTTTTTTTTTTTACTTGAAACTTTCTGTTTATTGAATTTATGCATAAACTCAATACACAACATCCAGGTACAGAGTTATATGAAGAAGTCAATACACTGTACAGTGTCGTTAGACAAAAGTCAGGATAATTTAACCTATACACTTATGTAACCACAGTATGGGGGGTAATCAAATTTTTAAACTTAATGGTTTCAAGATGAGGCCATGCCATCAAGGAAGGAGACCTAAAGTGGGGGAAAAAATGTCCACAATGTCCATTATCCTGTACCAAGGTACCACGGCATGGTAACCGCCATGAGGTCTGCATACTTAAACCAGAACAATGCAAGCAAGATTATGACGCTAAGCCCCCACTACAGAGCAAAGCCTGAGCTAGAAGGGCAGTAGAAATAACAACTAGATCAATAAACTCCGGTGTACAACCTTAGGTATACAAATCAAAATAATACAAACAGGAAAACATACGGTGAACAGTATCTGCACAATAAATTGTAATGTTTCCCACTAGGCTCAGCTGATTACCACCACCCCACAGCTCGAAGGCAGCATACACAATTAGAATGAAACGCTCATGAGTGTCAGTATCCTATATTTATTTATTTATTTGTTTTTGTTAACCAGGTAGGCACACTAGACAACAAATGCCTATTTTCAGGTGCGACCCGGGAGGTTACAAAACAGAAAAAACATGGTACAGAGTCACGGTAGCATACAAGCACAATGCAGAGCAAGAAGCTAGTACGAAAACAAATTAGAGGCATCCCTATGAAAGGGAAAAGAGGCACTGGGTGACTAATACATTTAAGCAGAAAAAGTAAAGTTCAAACCAGGCAATTCAGTCCAAAGGTGTCCCAGAAGTTGCCCCATCTACACTCTCCACACCCTCCGATGACTCTTTCTCCTCCAGCTGTGCTTGATCAGCCTCCAGTTTTTGAATTAAATTGCCCTGCATCTTGAGGGTTGTTAAACAAACAAGTCTTAGAGCCCACTGTGACACAAAGCCGAATGGGAAATAAAAAAGCAACCAGCAAGTTCAGGGACCAAAGGCGAGGCTTAACCCCATCAAAGTCCTTGCATCACTGGCACATGAGAGGTCCAGGTAGAGCTATATGATCATGTTTTCTGCCAAAAGTTCCTTTTTAGCTCTAGCTAGTACCAGTACCCAGTATTGAATCTGATTGATAAACATCAGAAATACCGTCCTTGGCACATAAGAGGAGGTAGTTGCTGCTGGTCTTGGGGTCACCCAGTAGGCTCTGTCGATGTGACCAGGTTGTGGGGGGTCCCACCAGTCCAACACATGGAGTAACTAGTCCTCATAAAAGGCTATAGGATTAGATCCCTCAAAATTCTCCAGGAAACCAGTGATCCTAACATTCCAGTCCCTCTGTCAATTTTCCAACATTTCAAGGTGCAGTTTAAGCAGAGTATTTTCCCTAATGAAAGTCGCTGAAGACGCCATAGCTGTCTCCACGTGCTTGTCTGCTCAGTCTACCTTCTCAGTTAGGCCACTTACCGAATGTTCAAGCACAACCAACTGATTCGTGAAATCATAAGATTTGGTTTCAAGGGATCATAGTGCGATGCCCAGGTTTTTAAACATATTTTTGATATCCTGTATATCTGAGGTCGTGATCCCCTTGGCAGAGTGCTGCATCATATGCTCTGGCTTCGATGGACCCGCAGGCCCCAATTTTGGCTTAAAATAGTCTGTAGCTTTCGACTGAGCTCCATGAGGCTTCCTCATCTCTAGATTTTGAGTCAGATGTGTCAGGAAATTCAGTTCAGCAGTACTAGCCAAAGTTTTTTTAAGAGATATAAAAAAAGTTTGTATTTTAGCATAAGATATGATTTTTTTTAATGCTCCTCCCCCCCCTGACCAGCCACTCCTTCTGTACCAGGCCTGACCACCCTACCACAGCTGGTGGCCATGCGCTCCCCCGCCACGACCATCAGTTGATCTCTGGGTGACCCAATGTAACCCTTTGTCGGATGGGTCCCCCTGTCTAGGGGAGAAGTGCCCAGAGGCACAACTGCTTAGCCTGGGGACTGGCGGCAGGGTGGTCAGTATGGGGCTATCCTGGGACCGGTGGCTGTCATCCAGTCGGGCCAGGGGGCATTTTCCAGTTTTCTTGGCCCTCCCCACTCAACCCTGATTAGCCTGTGGGAGTGGCACCTTGAGGCGGGGATGTTCGGGGGCGAGTCGATGTTTCATGTCCCCTAGTGCATCTCCAATCCGCCTCCAGGTGCCAAGACCCTTCCTACCCCGGGAGGCGTCCAATGGACAGCTCTGGATCCCCTCCTGGTCTCGCTCCTGGCACTTTCCGGGCTGGGGTCTGCGAACCTGGGTAGCCAGCGTCCACTCACGAACCCTTTGCTCAGCTATGGAGCGGCAAGATATGATTTTTATAAACTCTATAGCAGGAGCTCTCCAAAGTGCGTCCTTTTGCTCAGACGGCAAGCTCTGTCCCCTACTTTCTTTTTACTTTATTGTAATTGTAAGCTTTGTGTTGGTTCTCAGGAAGTTAACAATAAAACAGATTTTTTTTCTTTTAGTTTCATTACATCATACTGGATGTCTTACTTTTATTATGTTTAGCTTCCTTTGGTTTCCTTACTAGGGTTGCTTAGAGAGCTTCTGTCTCTTTCTTTGAGTTGATGATTGGCACACTCCTGTCTTTTTCCTAGAGTCCACCCCATCCTCCTTTTCAGGTGCTGGAGTGGTGCTTGAGACCTGTTATAATTTGTCCCCAAGGGCTCCCATCCCACCCCTGCCTCTCACTGCTCTTTGCCTTGTCTGTGTTCGCTGTGTTATTCAGAGCTGGGTGGAAGGGGGTTGTGGTAGTGGGTAACAGTCGACACCCACCAGGTAGATTAACCAAGGCTGGGTAGTGAGACACCACTGTCCAGGATGAAAGTGTGTCTGTTCGCGGATGACATGAAGGTCTGTAACAGGGTGGATACACCTGAGGGAGTTGAAAGTATTCGGAGGGATCTGGAGAAATTGGAGGGATGGTCCAAGAAATGGCAATTGTCCTTCAATACAGGGAAGTGCAAGATCATGCACTTTGGCAAAAAAAAAAACAGGGTGCCGAGTACAGAATGGGGTTGGGGGGGGCCTGTCCTAGAGGTTACTGAGCTGGAAAGGGACCTTGGTATAATCATTTCAAAGAATCTGAAGGTGACAAGGCAGTGTGAGAAGGCAGTGGCAAGGGCTAACAGGATGATGGGTTGTATTGGTAGGGGAATAACTAGTAGGAAGAGGGAGTTCATAATGCCCTTGTACAGGCAGCTTATCAGGCCACATGCTGAGTATGGGGTCCAGTTCTGGAGACCATACCTCAAGAAGGATGTGGCGAGACTGGAGTGTGTCCAGAGGAGGGCGACAAAAATGGTGCAGGGCCATGGGCAGTCAGTATACGAGGAGCCACTAAAGGAGCTGTACATGTACTCCCTGGAATGGAGGAGGGAGAGGGGGAACATGATTGAGACCTTCAAATATATCAAGAGTATAAACAAGGTGCCAATAGGCAACATCTTCCAGCTCAAGGGCACACGAGAACAACAGGGCATGATACGCTGATATTTGGGGGGTGATTTGGGGAACATTAGAAAATTCTATTTCATGACGCCCGTCAGCACAGCGGTCGGATTTCCACTTGCGACGCCAGCGACCCGGGTTCGGGAACAGACCTGTGTCATCAGAGGGCCGGCCGGAGGAGGAGGACTGAGCATCCCATGGACTGCTCTCCTTCTCCAGGGGGAGGTTGCGGTGCATGACCGGTGCTAGAGAGACCCCTTGGTGGAGGCTGGGGGTGTCACAAGCAGCCGGGGACAGCAAGATTCTGAGGGGCGGGACGGACGCAGGCATCATTGCATGCTCCTGCCCCTCCCTTACAGAGGAAGACAAAATGCCACATCCAGTGCCTTGCTGGCGCCCACCTTGCTGCTCCCAAATTGCTCCCAGGCTGACTCCCCTCGACCTATCCCGATGTCTGCGGCACTTAGGGCTGGTGTTGCAGCCCCGCCCTGAGGGGAAGCCTTGGGGTATCGAGGGAGAGGAGCGGCTCATATGGGTAGCGAGGGACAGCGAGGACAGTGACCCAGGCTGAGGTACCAGTGCTGGATGTGGCCCAAAAAGTATAAATAAAAAGAAAATTCTATTTCACACAGAGGGTGGTGGATAACTGAAACAGACGTTCGGAGGAGGTGGTAGGGGCAGGAACTGTGGGGGGCTTCAAGAGAGCATGGGATAGATACAACAGTCTTTTAGATATGGGGGGGGGACAGAGAGAGACACGATAGGAATTAGCAAAAGTCCTAGCAGCTTGCTGGGCACACCGGACAGACTAGGTGAGACTGTCGGTCCTTTTCTGCTGTCACTTTCTATGTTTCTATGAAAGTAGAATGGAGAATTGGTAACACATTCTGTGTAGCTGGTGGGGTACATAGCAGAGCTGAGCAGAGTGTGAATGATGGCGTCGACTTTGTGACTTACGGACAGCATGACAATGGGCAGCTAGAAGTGCACCATGCAAGCTGAACAGGGTAGCTTTGTAACAAAACACATACAAGGTACAACATCAAAGTAAACACTGCATTTTTACTGCTTGGAGACTGGTAGTCTGGGTGGCAGAAGATGGGAGCATTATGATTTAGAAATGGATTAAAACAAAAAAAAGTACAAAAAGCCTTAAAAAACATTACACTCATGGGGTGGGGTGGCAGGGGGCTACAAAACGATTACATTTTTCTTTGAAAAGGTTTTTTGATTTTGTTTTGGGTCAGGAGGCTCACTGTGGCCTGGAAATGTAGCTCCATAACTTAACTGCACATTTCTTGAGTGTCAATGCATGGTCAGGTGACTAATTTTCACCAATTAAGTTTTTAGGATTTCGCTACCCATTTATAACGTCTGGAAAACCACTCCTTGTAGTATCATGTTATCTTATTGTCATGTACACTAAGGAACACAAGTGATTAATTTCTGAGAGCAAACAATGAGCTTGGAGATTTCAACCTGTTCACTTCATTTACAAATAAACAAGGTAGAATGATACTTACAGTATGTGCAGACTGCAAAACATGCCTCTGAAAGGTAAAGAATGCTGTGTAAACTACAAATATAATTCCTTACCTTATGCTTAATCATCCATTTCACAAACTTGTAGTCATAAGGATCACTACCCTCTATTTCTGAGAGGTCAACATCTAAAATAAAATAACAGAAAACCCTGTGTGTAACACTGGAAAAAAATCAAATACCTGGCATTCTGTATACTGTAACATGAAAAGAATTCAGATAGGGAAGAAAGTGGTAAAAGGTTACATGAGGATTTCAGTTTTCACTTTTGTGTTAAATGTTCAGGTTTTGTATTGCTGTATGATGTTTGTTTTTACACTACTGCCTATGGGTATACTTTTTTTTAAATTTAATAGCCAAAATCTAAAATTAAAGCAACAGTATCTGTTAGCCCGCAAAAAATGTTATCATACGGTTTTTAGCATTCATTTCGTTCTCACATAGTTTCAGCATCAGTATATCAGTATTTCTCTAAAAGGTTTCTGAAACAAAGAACAGGTACATACCCACCTCAACAGTAGATCTCCAAGAGAATCTCTTTCATCAGGCCACACCTATGGAGCTATACATAAACTCAGGTGTAATGTGAGGAAGTATTTTTTCACAGAAAGGGTGGTAGAGGCATGGAACAGCCTCTCAGCGGAGGTGGTGGGGCAAAAATGGTAGGGGATTCAAGAATGCATGGGATAGGTGCAGGGGAACCCTAGCAGTAGGAAAGAGGGTAAAAGCCGGAGGTCACGTAGGATCTGGGGTACTGCAGTAGGTAGGGAAAATAGGCAGACTAGGGGGGCCAAGTGGTCCTTATTTGCCATCAATTTCTGTTTCTATAAGTCACCAGGCACCAGAACCACATGGAAACTTTGCAAGCAGTCAGCCAGGGGCTGCCCTTGATGATGTCAGACGTCGGCTGATGCATAAACATGGGCAGTCCCTCCTTTCCTCAGTTCCCCACAGGACATCATGCTCGGAGGACCTCTCTGTAAGGAACCAGCAGAGAACCAAGTACTCTGTGAGCCCAGGTGAGGCAGAGGATGAAGGGTAAACTAGAATGGAGATGGAATCAATCCAGGTTAGAGTAGACCCAAAAGGGGGGAAGACAGGTGGGATGCATGGCCTGATTAAAGAGATTCTCTCGAAGATCTACTGTTACAGTAGGTACATTTTGCATCAGGTCATACCTATGGAATGAGTACCAAGCAGTACTGACAGTGAACAGTCTGGGTGGCTGAAGCCCAAGTAGGTCAAAGCCAGCCCTTTTTCGAGATGCAATGTCCAGTCTGTAGTGTTTAGTGAAAGTGTGGACAGTACTCCAGGCGACAGCTACACAGATTACTGGAGCAGACACATTTTTGAAACAAGCAACAGATGTACCCATGCCTCTAGTGCAACAGTTCTCAAACTTTGTCATAGTGAGGCTCCCCTAAGCCATGAAAAAGATCTTAAGCCTCCCCCAAAATACTGAAATATTTTTGTTCCTCCCCATAGAAAAATAGCCTACTTTTCACAGTACATCGGGAATAAATTGAAACCTCTTTGCATAGCTTGCTCTCATGTTATTAAGCTTATTGTAACCCCCTGCCCCCCACAGGACAACCTACTTGCTCCAATATTTTGACTCTTGAACCATTGTTACCCCTTACTGCCATACCTTCATGGGTCAGGCTGCTTTTTCTGTTGCCCATCTAACTGGAATAACCTTCCTGCTGACCTCCGCCTCTCACCCTGCTCTTAAGCAACTTCTCAGGGATCATTTTGCTCCCTCCTGCTCTTATTCCTTGTACCTGTATGGTTAACTCTTGTATTTGGACAGTTCTGCTGCCAGTCTAATTGATCAATTGTTCCTCGCATTGTTAGTTTATTGTTCTTAATTTGTTTGCACTTTTATTCATTTTGTATTGCTTGAGTGTTTTGCAGTTACATTTTGAATTGTATTCTCTCACTACCCTTCCCTGGGTACACCTGAAATAAGCCATGGCTCAGTGTACAGTACCTTCCCTGGTCACCGACTTGTGAATAAATACAAACATTCACCTACTATTATCCTCTTTCAGTTTGCCTTATCCCTTCACTCAAACTCTATAAAGTTCAAAATTTAAATACAGTACCTTTTCAAGACTTGCTTGAGCCTCCCCTGGAACAGGTTGGGGCCTCCCAGGGAGGCCGGCCTCGCCATTTGAGAACCCCTGCTCTAGTGGAATGACCATGAACAACCCCAGGAAGTTTCTAACCATACTTCCTATGACAGAAATTATAAAAAGGATCTCAGAAATACTTCATTCTTATTGGCTGTCAGCATTCCAACAGCTGTACATTAATCTCTGTTACTCTGTCATTAACAGTCTGATCACCATAGCACATGAATTTTTCCTGTCAGCATTCCACTCTCTAACACTGCTGAATGACTGGAATGATGCATTCTGATTCTGAACCAGCATTCTGAAACAGTTGGTGGATGAACTATTTTATTAAAACTCTCCCTCTCGATGAAAACATTCAAAAAGTACACTTCTAGCACTTTTCTTCTGAAATCAGATTTTTATAACAGCAATAAGACATTCCCAGGAGTTAGATTTAGATTATTTATTTTTTTTTTTATTTAGTTGTTTAACCAGGTATAGCACACTAAGCTGAAAGCTTTTTTACAGGAGCGACCTGGGAGCACAAGGAGGTTAAGTGACTTGCTCAGGGTCACACAGTATGCAAGTGGATGCTGTGGGATTCAAACCCAGGTCTGGTCTGCTGGATGTCACCAGATCTGCAGCTCAGAGCCTTGGACCACTGCACTATACTGCCTCCTTACAGACAGTTAATCACCCCCTAAGGATGTAGTATGGCACAAGAAGCAGACTGTTAATCTAACCCCTGGTCATGCTTTACTGAGTAAGTAATACAGTTCCCTAACCTTTTGGACAGGCACTGTTTAGAAACTGGGGCGCCCTCTTTCCCAGGGATGAATGAAACAAAAAGCTGCAAGGACTTCCTGCAGTCCTTCGTGCGGTGTATATAGTACTTGATTATTCTATGTACATCTGGAGTATGGAGCAATGTGTCCCCTGGACTGTCATGCTCAGGATAATAAACTGGCTGGTGGATAGTTTGATTTAAAGTAAACTCAGACACCACCTCTGGTAAAAACTTAGGACTGGTATGCAATGACACCCTGTCTTTGTGGAAAAACAAATGAGGCTCACACATTAGAGACTATAGCTCTGAAATCTTTCGAGCAGAAGTGACTGCAGCTAAAAACAACGCTTTCCATGACAGAAAGCATAAGCCACAAGTCACAGCTGACTCAAAAGAAGCCAAAGTAAGCTTTTCCAGAACAAAATTCAAGTCCCAAGCTGGGACTGGATTACAGATGGGAGGCTACAGATGTAGAATGCCTCACAAAAAACATACGGGCCACCTCCAGCTGGGCAATCACATGACCCTCTATAGGCACATGCAAAGCTGATATGGCAGCCAGGTGCACTTTGATAGAGCAGTACTGCAGGCCTGACTCCAATAAGGACAGCAGATACTCTAGAACCTGACTGACTGAACAGGTGAACAGATCCAGGTGGTGAGAAGCAGCCCCATAGGTAAACTGCTTCCACTTCACAGAATAAGTAGATCTGGTGGAAGACTTTCTAGGAGCCACTAGAACATCAGCCACTTTTTGGGAAACCCCAAAACAAGCAATGGCTATGTCTTGGGCCACTGACCGCATTGCTAAAATTGTTCACAAAGCAGGAGAAAACATTGATGTCCTAGTACACATAGGGACTAATGATCTCGCCAGCCGGTCAGTTGTGGAGACCAAGGAACACCTGACTAGGCTGGGTAACAAACTATCATCTATTTCGTCCGGCATCTCCTTCTCTGAGATCCTGCCAGTCTGGGAGAGGGGAGCAGATGGACGGAAGGTCAGAGAAGGGAGATAGGGAGCTAAACACGTGGCTCAAGGACTGGTGCCAGGAAAAAGGACACAGATTTGTAGGGAACTGGCAACAGTTCTGGGAGCAAAAGTTCTTTAAATTTGATGGATTGCATCTGACTAAAGAGGGAGTCAGTGCATTGGGGCAGAAGTTTGACGTCTTTGCAGAATATTTAAACTAGCAAATGGGGAGAGGGGTGCAGCACCCCATACGTCGAATGGGAAGAACACCCCTCCCCCCTCAGCTAGTGGTCAAACAGGAATTCAGCATGTTTGCCGTTCATTTGCATCACCAGGTAAGAAAAAAGGTTTGTCTCCCCATACGACATTAGGGAGTAATGCCAAACTTCACCCAACAACTAACACACCAAAATCTGGCCAATGGAAAATCATGTACACAAATGCTCACAGCCTGGGAAATAAGATCCCAGACCTGCAGGCAATAATGTCAGAGGCTAAACTGGACATAGTAGCAATTAGTGAGACGTGGTTTACCAGTAACCACACTTGGGAGACTTCAGTACCTGGCTATGTATTGTTCAGAAGAGACCGAGGTGCAAAAAGGGGGGGAGGAGTGGCCTGTATGTTAATGAAAATATCAAAGCTACAGAAATTCAGAATACACATAAGGAGCCAGAAGAACTGTGGGTCACCCTGGAAACAGGAAATGGGACAGCCATAAGAACTGGGGTTGTCTACAGGCCCCCAGACCAGAGGGAGGACATAGACACATTACTGTTAGAAGATATACAAAACATGACAGCTAAAGGGGAGGTTCTGATAATGGGAGACTTCAACATGCCAGATACAGATTGGTCAATACCAGCAGGAACATCTGCCAGAACTAGACTCATAGTGGATTCCTGCAGGGGAAGGCCTCAAACAACTGGTACAGCAACCCACAAGAGACAGGGCTATCCTAGATCTAGTACTGACTAACAAAGAAGGGATCACAGATCTCCAGGTAGAAGGTCACCTGGGGCCAGTGACCATCACATGGTATGGTTCAATTTGGCTACTACATCTAAATCATCCCATTCCAAGGCAAAAATATGGGACTTCAGAGGAGCTGACTTTGATAAGATGGCCAACAGAGTTAAGCTAGCCCTGGCAAAAAGAAACACAGGTGAGGGGTACAGGCAAAGTGGCAAGCATTAAGGATGCAATACTTGAAGCAACATCCCATTGTGTTAGACAGAAAAGGAAGTGCAAAGAAGAAGGAAACCACTTTGGTTCTCAAATACAGTAGCAGAAAAGGTCAGAGCCAAAAGGCTGGCCTTCAGGAAATATAAGGAACACAGCGGGATGAAGATAGAGGGCATACCAAACTGCCCTAAGGAAGCAGGTAAGGCAGTAAGGCAGGCAAAGTCCCAAACTGAGGAAACACTAGCACGAACAGTAAAAGAAGGTGACAAGACTTTCTATAGATACATTAGTGAAAGGAGAAAATCAGAGGGTATTGCTAAGCTAATGGAGAAAATGGAGCATGTGAGGAGGAGGACCCTGTAAAGGCATCTATCCTAAATAGATACTTTTGCTCAGTATTTACTGAAGAGAAGGTAGGGCAGGGCCCACAGCTCAGCATCATGGACACAGGGGAGGAGGTGAGCACTACTCCTTCACAAAAGAAAGGGTCCTACAAGAGCTTACTAAGCTCAGGGTGGATGTAAGGCAATGGGACCTGATGGCATACATCCCAGGGTACTTAAGGAGCTAAAGGAGGAACTAGCAGAGCCATTAGCAGAATTGTTTCGGTGAGTCTCTGAGCAGGAGAGGTCCCAGAAGACTGGAGAAGGGCTCATGTGATCCCGCTCCACAAGAGTGGTAGCAGGGAGGAGGCGGGGAACTACAGACGGTCAGTCTTACTCAGTAGTGGGCAAGATTATGGAGGCACTCCTTAAGGAAAGGATAGTGCAACACCTGGAATCCATAGGGCACAGGATCCAAGACAGCATGGGTTTACAAAGGAAGGTCCTGTCAAACTAATCTCATAGATTTCTTTGACTGGGTAACCAGAGTGGTGGACCAAGGGAGCAGTTGATGTCGCCTACCTTGACTTTTAGCAAAGCTTTGACACTGTTCCACATAGAAGATTGATAAATAAGCTGGGTAGGCTCAGGGTGGGTCAGAAGTTGGTCAACTGGGTGGCAAACTGGTTGACAGACGAAAACAGAGTGGTGGTAATGGTATACAGTCAGAAGAGATGCAAGTCACAAGTGGGGTACCTCAGGGATCAGTCCTGGGGCCAGTCCTCTTCAACATCTTCATTAGTGACCTTGCAGATGGACTAGAGGGTAAGGCTTGTCTGTTTGCAGATGACACCAAGATCTGCAACATCGTAGATGATCCAGATGGGGTGGGCAGAATGAGAAGAGATCTGGATAAACTAGCAGAATGGTCAGAAGAGTGGCAACTGGGATTTAATGCAAAGAAGTGCAAAATCATGCATATAGGGAAGAAACCCTGAAGCCACCTATAGGCTGGGAGGGAGTTGCTAGCAGTCACAAAGGAAGAAAGAGACTTGGGCATCATCATCACTGATGACCTAAAATCATCCAAGCAGACCTCTAAAGCAGTAGGTAAGGCTAGGGGGTGTTAGGGTGAATTAGTAAGGGTATCACAAGTCGTAGAGGAGGTAATAATCCTCTGTACAATACACTAGTTAGGCCCCATCTGGAGTACTGCATGCAGTATTGGAGGCCACACCTTCACAAGGACATTAACCAAATTGAGGCAGTCCAGAGAAGGGCAACCAAAATGGTGCAGGGACTGCATCAGAAGATATATGAGGACAGATTAATGGAGCTCAATATGTATACCCTTGAGCAAAGGAGGGAGAGAGGTGATATGATCGAGGCATTCAAACACCTTAAGGGCATAAACAAGGTGAAAGAGTCTAACATGTTTAAATATAAGAAAAATAGCAGGACAAGAGGACACAACATGAGATTAGAGGGAGGCTGATTAAGGGGGAATGTGAGGAAATTCTTTTTCACAGAAAGGGTGGTGGATGCATGGAATGGCTTACCACAAGAAGTGGTGGCTATGAATACAGTGCAGGGCTTCAAACAGGCATGGGATATGCATAAGGGAGCAATACAAATGACTATGAATAGATAGGCCACTGACAGAGCAAAGGCCGATGGCACATTTATAAGGTAGAAAAAGAAATGGGCAGACTGGATGGGCCTTGCGGTCCTTATCTGCAGTCAACTTCTATGTTTCTATGTTTCTATGTCTTCAGGAACCATGCATGCAGATGGAGAGATCTGAGGTCCCGATGGACCAGGGTTCCCTGTTCCTGTGACAGTAGACCCTTACACAGGGGCAGAGGCACTGGGGGTTCCACTGCAAGCTATTGTAGCAAGAGGAACCAAATCTGTCAAGAGTAAAAGCCTGTATGCTGTTGTTCTCGAGGCACTGGTTCTATGGCTCTCTTTTGTAACAAAGTCAGTATCTCCTCCAGAAACAGGGGTTGGTGTTCTGGAGGATAACCGGTCATTAGTGGGGGGTTATCAAGACGTATGTCTAGAAGTTCCAGAGCATGGCCCTGTTCTATGATTTCCAGAACCCATACATCTGTTGTCACCTCTTCCTGGTTCAAGTGGAGGGAAAGGCGGCCCGCTACAACCAACCCTGAAGGTAAAGATGTTTCGGGGGTGTACAAGGAGTCAGGCTGAGCCGGTTGGGTGGCTCTCCCTGCTCCACCACCTCTAGAGTTTTTGAGTGGGCACCTGAGGTGGTACTGGGGGCTGGCAAGGCTCCTGCTCCCTTGCCCCCACCTAGCTGTCTGACTGCTGGTCACTGTCTGACACCAGCTTGACAAAAAGGATCCCTACTCCGACTTCTAGGTTGGGTATAATAAAAGGAGTGCACAGACTTCAAGGTTCTTCCTGAGGCCTGAGGAGTGGATAGGCTATCTTGGACATCAGCACCAAAGAATTTATGTCCTCGAAAAGGGCCATTAAGAATGAACTACTGCACATCATTCGCAAAGCCTGCTACCTTAATCCAAGAATATCTCCTGAGACAGATGCTAGAGGCTGTAGCCCTAGCAGAAGCATCTGAGATATCATAGGCCATGCAGATCAGATGGTTGCTCACATCAGCCCCAGCAGGAAGGACTTTGAGAAGCTCTTGTTTTGAAGTAGCCTCTTGCAAGGCTTGTGCAGCTGCCTTGTCCTTCCTCCAGAGTATTCTGGTACTTCATCATGTGGGCCTGATAGTTAGCAATGCAAAGGCTCAAAGATGCTGGGGCAAAAGTATTTTTTTTCACAGAACATCCAGCCTCCTGTACTCTTTATCAGGAGGGAGGAACTCAGGTGCTTAGGTACCATGGACCTGTCATGAGCAGTATTAATGACTACTGAATCTGCCTCAGGCTGGGTTGCCAAAAACAGTTTCCCAGAGGGGCCATGTACATTTTATCTGCTTTTCTGGGTACAGTCTCAGTACCCTCCCCTACAGCAACAAGAGAGTCCCGCAGCACATCAGAGCCCCTTTTTGACAATCCCCACAACAGACTGCTCCGGCCTACTGCAGTCCAGGGTTATAAGGGCTGAGGTCTCGGTGCCCCCTTCCCCCACAGCAACAACAGAGTCCCGCGACACACTGGAGCCCCGAATCGGCAATCACCACAACAGACTGCTCCAGCTCCCTGCAGTCCAGGGTCATGACGGCCGAGGTGTTGATGCCCTCCCCACAGCAAAAACAGGGTCCCGCAGCACACTGGAGCCCTGACTTGGCAAGCCCCACAGCAGGTATGCTAGGGCTCATCTGAAAGTCGGCGTTTGCGGCCACTGGAACTGTTGGCATACTGTTACAGATAGACTGCATATTACCAATTGCTGGCCTGTTTTACTGCACTGTATCAGTGATTCTGCTGGTACTTTAATGCACTCGGGCCGATTAACAGCATTGTGTTAATGATTCTGTTGGTACTTTAAGTCATGATTTCTACTGAATTATGTCTGTTTGAAGCACAGTACTGAATTGTTTTATGTGCATTTCTATTGTCTTAACTGGTGCCCACTAAGTGTGAGAGTCTCCCAGAGTTGCTCTTCAGGCTCTCTCTCCAGCCCCCTCCTCCACTTGCTGAGCCAGTCTCGCCCGTTCCCACTTTCCTGCCTTGACCCCTGCAGTTCCCTTTGTTTGCTCTTCTGACCTTTCAATCCCTTAATCCTCCTCTGCCTTTTTTTTTTTTTACAGACTGCTCCAGCAGTCCAGGGCCATGAGGGCCGAGATCCCAGTGCCCTCCCCCTCAGCAACAACACAGACCCACAGCACACTGGAGCTCCAGTTTAGCAATCCCCACAACAAGTATATTAGGGCTCACCTGAAAGTTGGCATTTGCAGCCACTGGCGTGGCACCACTGTTGCCTAAACACTCCTGGTGTGTAGGGTAAATAATAATATTACAGATTCATGTGTCTTGGAGTCTGCCAAGAAACATTTGTAAACAAGCAAGGAGTACCAATACAGTTTATTATACTACTTACACTAAGCATGTGACAGAGAAAATCACAGGGGAGATGGGCTTCTCACCACTATCCTGAAGAATGTACATAATCTCCAGGATTGTAGATCTTAGGTTTTTTAAGGGCTTCTCTCTCTCCCTGCTCTTCTAGAGTACTAATCTTCTACAGAAGCTACAGTAGGTTTGCAGACAGCTAAATACTACAGATAATAGCATAACAACAGGGATTACCTCATAGTTAAAGATATGAGAAACAACAGGTATTGGCCCCAAGTCATTCTCCACTGGATAATGACTTAGCAGACAGAACTACTAATGAGTATCATATGAGACAGAATATGCTTCCATTAGCATTATAGCTTGGACAAAAGAAATGTTAATGGGTTCAAACTACAAGTGGCATTTCTTACTTATGTATAATATAAGACAAAGACATAAAGGCTTTCTCTCGCTCTCTGTCAGCTTGCTTAGACACAGAGAACTGCTGACAGGGCTCTATTACATGTGGCATATCTGCCTGAGTGTAAAACACACACTACATATAATTATATGAGAAAATAAGTATACAATAATCACTGATGATCCCTCAGAGTCATCTTATCAGTGATTAGGTAGATTATATATGGAATATATATGAAAGACAAACATAATCTAGATAAATGTATTATAGCGAGGTATAATAAATTATGCATGATAAACATTAGAATAGTGCAAATAGCAGTATCACAGTACAACAGACCAGGAATACAGTGTGAGGTGTATGTGGGACAACAGGGACATAACCCAGGCGTAACACCGCTTAGCTGTTCCTGCCCACCCAAACCTGGTGTTCCTCTTATAGTGACAGTGCTTGCATTAGAACCAATCAGCTCACTTTCTTACCCCCATTCTCCTGGCACGTTTGGTTCTGTCCCTCCTTTCTAGATCACCCCCCCAAGTATGAGTTCCTCCCAGCCAGCATATGACCTATTTTCATCTCTCTCAAAGTGCGCTATTGCGCTGTTGCTCTACCTGCTGCACCAACTAGGTTTTTCTTTAGAAATTCTCCCTCTCCATAGCCTCTCCCACTCTGCAAACCTCCCTCACTTCCTACTACTACACAGCCCCTTATCTCCCCCGTGTATATGTTCTCTTCCCCCCAGCCTGCCCCCCTAACTGAATAATGAGGCCCCTTAAAACCATATTATTATTGTGCTATTATTAGCTTTTTACCTGGCTAATGAATCCTGTGTGACTAGCTTAGCTAAAGAAGAAGATTTCTTGAAAAACTTTCAACATACCTTTAATCCATCTCCTTACCCACTTTCCCCCCCTCCCAGGACTTATTGCTCATCAACCCTGTTCTCCCTCTTGTTCTTCTTACTAAACGAGACTGCCGTCTCCTGTTCCACTTTGTATCCTTAGCAACCATCACTTGGCATTCCCCTCTCACCCCCCGCCAACTCTTACCATCATTCCTCACTCTCCTCTTCCTGCTAGCAGGCGATGTCGAAAGAAACCCTAGCCCTAACACACCCCTCGTCTCTCACACCAACCCAATATGGGGCCAAAAAACACGGGCTAAGGTTCATACACTTAAATATCCATAGCCTTTTGCCCAAACTCCCAGAGCTGGTAGCCTGGGTCTCCCTCTATAAACCTGACATCCTTGGAATAACAGAGTCCTGGCTAAAACTATCCACCCCAGACTCCCTCTGTTACCTGCCCAGTTACTCCCTTGTCAGAGCTGACCATCTGGAAGCCCGCAAAGGTGGGGGGGGCTTCTTGTACTACAAGGATTCCTTTACTGGTACCCTCACGAGCCAACCTGCCACTAAATCCCCCACCAAATGGATATTTCTTGAACTGACCATCAGGACCACAAGAAAACTATATATCGGTTGCTGACAACTGGTCTCTTTCACCTGCTTACTAGCTTCGGATCCGTCTCCCCCGGGACACCATAATCCTAGGTGACTTCTACCTTAACTGTCAAGATAGCACTCACTCGGACTCCACAACCTTCTCAAGCGCTATAATCTCTCACCCAACTCTTCTCCACCCCTACCAGGTTCAACAGCCTTTCCCATAACCACTCCACCATCGATTAGATCATGACAAACAGAGAAGACAGGATCACCCATGCTGGTATCTTATCTGATTCCATCAGCGAGCATTTGCCAACCTTCTGTATCTGGTCCACTAACCTCCTCCCCCCAAGTATCTGACCTTCTGGGAATGCTCCAAATTTGACCTCTCAAAACTACACAATGACATCATGGCTATCGACTGGGCTCCCCCTCTACATGATGAAAGAGGTCTCCCCTGCACTTAGTTTCTTCCTCATGGCTCTCACTAGTATCCAAGAAAAGCATTTCCCTCTAACCATCAGTAGAGTCTGTGGGGGCGATACCCACTGGCTCTCAAGGACCTCCTAAGACTGATGAAGAAGCATGATGCCAAATGGGCATCCTTCAAAGCCTCCTTCTCCCCACAACTATGGAATGAGTACAGAAACCTGCGCAACTGATGCAAATGACTTATCAACTCCTGCAAGGCAACTTACCTCCATAACCTACAATCCTGCAGCACTGGCAACCCCAGTCACTTCTGGTCAGCAATCCGCTCCCTACTTGCTCCTGGAGCCAAAATGCCCCCTCTCCAACTCTCCACCCTTTGACTGATCCAGCGGGTGTTGCTGATGCACTAAATAATAAGTTTACCAACTTGGAGGAGTACCTTCACAAATTACCCTCTCAAAACACCTGCCCCCCCTCCCCCAGTCCAGCCTACCTCTTGCCGCCAAAGCCTACCATTCCTTTTCAGGGCTATCTCCCCCAGATATACGCATAAGCTAATCCTGAGCCTCCCCAACAAGGGCACTGCTGGTAGCGACAGCCTCCCCCCCATGCTTCCTCAAAATCGTAGCTCAAGAAATTGCCAAACCACTCACTAAGATTTTCAAACTCTCCCTCACCACTGTAACAGTTCCCTAGGTATAGAAACAGGAAAGAGTTGTCTCTGTCTTTAAATCTGGAGATCCTACTAACATGGAAAACTACCGCCCTATATCCATATTCTCCTCCCTCAGCAAGTTACAAGAAAAGACTGTTCATCACCAGGTTACTGACTACATAACTACATATAACCTTCTCTGTCCCCAGCAACACGGATTCAGAAAAGGCCACAGCATCACCACAGCTCTGGCCTGTTTCTCTGATCATGTTCTCCACAAAATGGACGATGGGATGCTTACTGGAGCTGTCTTTGTGCACCTCTCCAAGACATTTAACTTGACAAACCACAACATCCTCATTGACCAACTCTGTTGCCTTGGACTGTCCCCTGCCACCACGGACTGGTTTCACAACTATCTCTCTGATCGCACCCAAGTGGTGTGCACTGGTGGTGCTACCTCCTCAATCCTACCTGTCTCCACCGGTGTACCTCAGGGATCCATCCTTGGGCCCATTCTTTTCGTCCTCTTCATCAACTCTCTCCCCCAATACTGTCTCTTCTGCCACTCCTTACTATATACAGACAATTTTATCCTTTATCTGAGTGATAAATCCTTGGCAAATCTTTCCACATTACTTACCGCCAACTGCTTTCTAGCCCATGAATGGTTCACTGCTAACCAACTGCTGGTCAACACCAAAAAGACAAAATCAATGCTCTTTGGCTCTAAACCCAGGCTAGTCAAACTCGCACAAACCCACAACTCTCTCAGCATTCAATCTCCTGATGGCTTACCCCTTGAGACTGTCAACTCCTTTAAATACCTGGGCGTTACTCTAGACCCTGCCCTTACTTTCTCCAACCATGTAGATATCCTCATACGCCGCATAAACCAGAAACTGGGAGTAAGCTACCGCCTTATCAGGTATCTCACCCCTGAAGCTCGGCTTGTAATTGCCCAAAGCAACCTCCTCCCATTACTAGATTAATACGTCCCTATCTACACCCCTACCTCCTCTACAAACCTGACCCGGCTAAACACCACCTATAACAACATCTGCCAGTTTGCCCTTTTGGCCCCATATACCTCCAAGCACAGTTCCCTCTATCAGGCCCTTGGGTGTCTGCCCCCACCAGCAAGACGCAACTTTCTCCTGGCCAGTACCACTGAAAAGACCATCCAAAATCTAGCCACTTCTCCTCTCTCCTACAGTCTAAAGTGTCTCTCCAGGACCTCCACCTCACTGCTGGCCCCATGCTAGACTGTTCTCTAGTCTCCACTGGCATGAGCAAATGGGCTTCGCCTGCAGCCCCTACCCTCTGAATAGCCTGCCCCCCCGCTAAGAATCTCAGACTCACTCTAGCATTTCCACTCTCTCTCCTCAGGTCTGCCTAATGTCCCCTTCCCCTTGCTCCTGCTCCCCGGCTGATTTAATTGCTCCTTACTCTCCCCCCTTCTGGTCAATGCCCATACAACCTTACATAACCCCCTTTTTCCTTATTCCATCCTCTGCCATGCCTTAACTTGTATTTGAATTTGCCTGTTAGTTACAGTGTCCTATTACTGCGTTTTATTGCGCTGCAATTTTATTCTTTCTAGTTGCTTTATGCATGTTAATGTGTGTAGCCTCTTAAAGAAACTCACCTCAATACAGGCTTGGGCTATCCACACGGAGCCGGATGTACTTGTCATATCTGAATCCTGGTTTCGTCCATCCACGCCAGACAAAGAGGTCAATATCCCCAACTAGCTGTTATTCAGAGCCGATAGACTAACCAGAGGCAGTGGTGTAGCCATCTATGTTAAGGACAAGTTTACGGTCGCTACCCTCGACACTACATCAGTTGCCAATGCCTCTGAATGCCTGTCCTTAAAAATCGAAATATCCACATCAATGGCCCTCCGTGTCATAGGATGTTATAGACCCCCATCCTCGGGTCACAGCTCCTGTCCCACCTATCATCTACTATGAGTACCGACACAGTGGAAACAATTATTACGGACCTTAACTACGATCATTGTCAAGGCCGCTTTTCCACTTAAACTTTTGTGACTCTCATGGGCTCACCTCTACTTATTAATGAACCTACTCGGATCAATAAGAAAACCTCACGAAAAATACATTATTAGATGTACTTCTAGTAAGCAAACCCCATTTCTTCTCCCATGCTGAGATCTTTCCTGCCGACGCTACTGACCATTGCTTTATTGCTGGCATAAGAGCAGTCCCTAAACCAACAGCCTCAGCAAAGTTCTCTACCAAAAGATCAAAACGGAATTTTGACTCGCTTGCATATATCAATGACCTGAAAGCCTCCCTGCTTTGGCAGACCTTTTATTTAGCCAAATCAGTAGAAAGAAGCATATGCCATTTTCCACGAAATTGTATCCAGCGCTCTTAACACCCACACACCCTTATCAAAGTCCACATAAAGGCTAGAAAGTGCCGTTGGTTTACAGCAGAAATCAAGGCCACACTATTAAAAAGAGACAAGCTCTGGAAGCTAGCACGCAAATCCCACAAAGCTGAAGACTGGCATCTTTTCAGAACAGCCAGAAACCACTGTACAAAGCTAATTCGGGAAACCAAGTCCAACTTCTATCACTCTGAACTTGACACTGCCTCCAACTGCCCTACCAAGTTCTGGTCCACAATAAAAGAGCTTTCTGGTAATACCACAGGAAACACTCTCCCCTCAAAAAATTGTTTCTGACAATGTAACTATCAACAACAATAAAGAGATACTACAAGCCTTCAACAAACACTTTGCTACTGCAGGGCTAGCTTTTGATAACTCACCTGCACGCAACCTATGCTCCCAGCTTACCACGCAACCTTTAGAATCTAGTCCCTCAGATGCAGTCTTCATTCTCTCCTGCCTCACTAAAAGAGGTCGAAGATTTCCTCCTCCAGTTGGACACCAGAAAAAGTGCTGGTGCTCACACCTTTGATCCATACTACCTAAAGATTGCCTATCGTGTCTTGGCCGTACCTATTACGCATCTATTTAACTTGTCCCGTTCTCAAGGGGCCCTCCCCAAACTGTGGAAGACCGCACATGTTATTCCATTGTTTAAATCTGGAGACCCCTGTGATCTAAACAACTACAGGCCCATCTCCCTTCTCCCGGTACTATCAAAATTTCTGGAAAAAATAGTGAATGCCCAGCTGAAATCTTTCACAGATGATACTAACCTGCTAAACCCAATGCAATCTGGTTTCAGAACTGAACATAGTACAATCACGGCCCTGGCCAAGGTGACAAATCAGGGTTTTAAATAACTGATTAGCGGTTTTTTTCTTGGGACGATACTAACTGTACAGAAAGTATTTATATAGATTTTCTAGAAGTGCTGTGTTTGTTAAACACAGTGAGGCAAGAGCTATGCATTTTCACAAAGATTTAGCACTTTTATGAGCAAAACGCTGATCAATTTTTAGAGTTAAATAAATCCCTGCAAATGACTGGCAGCACGAGCTAGAGAACAAAAAGTTTGTCTGTGCCGTTTTTCTAGACCTAAGTAAGGCCTTCGACACTGTCGACCACAACCTCCTTCTTTCTTTATTAAAAGCTATTGGTCTAGATTCTACCTCCTTGCGTTGGTTCCACAACTACCTTTCTGATAGGCACCAACAGGTCAAGGCCGAAGGTGAACTCTCCCCATCAAATCTGTTAAAAAAAGGCGTCCCACAGGGATCCATCCTGGGGCCACTCCTATTTGCCATCTACATCTACAATATAGACTCAAGCATCAATGAGGCGAAAATTCATCTGTTTGCAGATGATACAGTAATCTACCTAAGCCGTACAACTCCTGAAACTGCCTATAGCGACCTGCAAGCTGACTTCAACATACTTCAATACCAGCTCCTTAGTGAAAAATTGATATTTTCACCTATTAACCATGCAGCCTACCCTGCTCTACCCCCCCCCCCATCACCACCCTCCTAGGAGAAACCCTGGAATTTTTGCCGAAATTCAAATACCTGGGGGTCTGACTAGACTTCAAACTCTCCTTTTACAGACCATGTGGAGGATTTGTTAAAAAAAACTGAGGCAGAGACTAGGTTTCTTCTTCAAGTTAAACCGCTTACTAACTACAGAGGCGAAGAGACAGCTAGTTCAGTCTACGTTCCTTTTCCTAATTGATTACGCCGACTTTATATACACCCAATGTGCTACTTCATACCTCAGTAAATTGAACATACTTTACCACAAAGCCCTGCACTTCATCAGTGGTCTCCCCTTCGCCACCCATCACTGCTCTTTATATGTGGCCGTAGGTTGGACCTCCCTACACTACAGACAAAATAAAAATGCAGCTCTCTGGACATGCAGAGCTATCACTGGCAAACTTCTACAGTACATTGTTGATTGCCTGACTCTCAATATGCCTGGAACCTATGCCCTAAAAAGCTGTTCACTGATTTCTCTGAAAGTGCCCAAAGCCCTAACGCGCTTTGGGAGAGCTGCCATAGGATTCGTTCTACCGTCACTCTGGAATGTGCTACAGAAATCACTGAAACTGAGGACCCTGTTAGTCTCATCTGTGTTTAAGACCTTATACTCAAAATACATTACAGAAGCCTGCAACTGCTTCCAATGATCCTAGCTTACTTATACCCCCTTCCACATCCTCCCTGCTTTTCTCATCCTCCTTCCTTCTTGTATCAGTGCATAACTTGTCCCTGAGCCACCTACTTATCTACCGCCCTAAATCTCACCCTCCCTCACCCACCTATTCCTTGTATACCCACAGCATCTCATTCCTTCGTTTCTAGTGTTATCCCAGTTCCAGAACCCCCCCCAAACTGGCTGCCCACTTCTCCCGACACATGTCTCTCCCTTGATATGCCTGGGTCTTTTTAAACGTACTATATATGTCTCTTTGCCTGTAGCATCCACTTCAACTAATCTCTTCACTGGACTATAATGCCTTTACCTTACAGGAATACTAAACCATGTATGTTGCTGTATCTGGTATAAATTTTTACTGACTTGCTACCCTATTGTTATGTATACCCTTACTGACTGTCTTTTACCTGAGCCCAAATGTATTTTTACTTATCCTGTCTATTGCAGGCCTATCTGTACTGTTGTACTTTTGTAACTACTGTCTATTTGTCTGTATATAAATGCAATGTTACTTGACTTGTGTAATGCAGGTCCACCTTGTAAATCAGCTTGCTCAATGGTGTTCACCTGGATAAAGAATTTGATTGATTGATTGACTGACTGTATAATGTCTTTGATTTCTCAATGCCCATTGATGTCTCCACATGCTTTGTACCCTATACTTTTGTACTTTTGAACTTTTGTACTTGCTGTATTCCTGTACCATTCTTAGTGGCCAAGGTCATGCCTGAAAACGGCTCTTGGACCAGTGCACCTACTCAGTTATGAAATAAATAATTGTTGGGCCTGTACCATGCAGCAAAGGTGGCATCCTCTAAGAGAGGAGAGGTGGCACCACAACTGCAGGAGATTCTGGCAACTCCACAAACTCTATGAGGTTTTTCTTGGTTGTGTCCTGTTCCTCCAGGTCAAAGCCCATGGCAGCTTGTAACTGCTGCATCCTGGGGAAGAAAGTGGGACCCTCTGGAAGGGATCTTGATTTGTTTATCACCGAGTCCTCACTACAGGTGGACACAGTGGAGTTGGTGCCCCTGTCATCAGGGCTTTCAGAAAACTCCTCAGCCTCCGCCTCCTCATCCTGCATTATCAGATCAGGATTATATTCGTACTCATCATTTAGCAGGTGATGGGGAGAAGGGAGTGGGATACGATCACTTGAGCATCGGCGCCTGTGTGGTCAACAGGTGCGACTGGAGGAGTTGATGAGGGAAGCTGAGTCCCCAACATTGAGGTCAAGGTACCAGCCATACTAAGCCTGGAAGTGCAAGTGCCAGTCTAAGCCCTGACCTTGGTGTCATGTCGATGGTTGGGAGGTTAAGCGGTGTCATTGCTGGAGTTCATGATGGCACAGAGGAGGATGTATCTGCTGTGTGTAGGCCAGGGGCAACCTGGAATGCACCAGGGAGGCTCTTTCCTTCTCCTTGTCCTGGTGATTGTGTTTCTGACTCCCCGACTCCTTGTCCCAGGATTCTGAAGACCTGGACTCAGAAGACAGGACCAGTGACGCAACGGTGCTCTTCTGCTGGAGCCCCTTCTCCATGTTGGTCACCTTCTGTTTAAGGAGGAATTTTTCTAGGGTCCCCTTATGGCATTTTCTGGTCATAGAATTAAAAGTTCTGCAAACTGTGCAGAATTTCACGCTATAGTCTGGGCCTAGGCAGCAGACACAGATGTTGTGGAAGTCACCAGGGTAGATCTTCCTACCACAGGCACAATACCAGAAAAAATTTGATGGTTCCTTCGATGACATACAAGTATGGAAAATCACTATAAAAGTGATTTTTTTTTTTCCAGAAAAAGCAAAGAAATAAAACAGTGGCTACTGCAGCAGTGTTTCCTTCAGTGGTCCAACAAGTATGGCTGACAGTGAGAAAAGCACTGAGAAGAGAGGCTGCCCATGTTTCTATATCAGCCAGCATCTGATGTCATCGTGGGTGGCCCCTGGCTGACAGCTTGCAAAGTTTCCTTGTGGTCCAAGTGCCTGGTGGCTCATAGTTCCATAGGTTTGACCTGATGAAAGATATCTTCGAAGAAGATCATGTATTACTAACTTTATAATTAATAATTAATGATGCATGTCATTAAAGTTGCCTGCCACTAGCAATTTTTTTAATATTTTCCTTTGAAGTTACTTTCTGACTTCTTACTGTGGATGTATTAGGAGGGTTTTAGCACATATTTCTGATGGTTAATAGCCCACCACCAAACTAAAAGTTTTCTTTTCCTCATTGTGTGTGGTCAGAGAGCAGCCACTTTTAAAAACTTTAAAACCCTGTATCTTAGTTCAGGAGTGAAATGCAATGAAAAGAAAAATGGACAACACTGATTTTTCTTTTGCCAGAAATACACTATTACTAAAAAGCAATATGATAAAATTGTTTTCTGCTAACAAATACCGTTTCTTTAAGATGGCAAATTATGATAACTCCCCATGGAGATGACCCATTGGTGCAGTGGTAGCACTACCCCTCACGATGACAACTCGGGTTCAGAAATGAGCCTGAGGGTTAGCTGGGGAAGGAGGACAGACTGTTCCAGAGAACACTTACCTCCTCGGGAGAGGGAGAGTTCCCAGGCTCAACCGCACTACTGCCACCTAGGTGACCACAGGTGGCAGTGCATGTGGAGCAGAGCTTAGCGAGGAGGGACGGTACTGACACACACTGGCTCCCCTGGCTCGACAACGTCCACTGGACAGCCTCTCCTTCCCCCAGACCTACCCCTTCCCTACTAGGTCCAAACAGGGATGTAACCCACTGTCTTCTCTGAGGACCTACTATATCCATGAGTGTAACTCACAATTTTTGTAATATTATGTAACATATAAACTACTACATTATGTAAACTAAGTGTATCTATGTTAAATGTTCCTTTTACTGCACTTGTAATGTTATCCTCTGTTTTAATCTGCACTGTAATAACTGTCTTGATGTCTACCCCCCGTGACGAGGTGTCTTTGTAAATGAGTCTCTGACTCAAAGGCTGTAAACCTGATTTGTAATGAATAAATAAATGAATAAAACTCTAGTGCGCATGCTTATGAGTAGCTCCAGCCTGCTAGCATCCCAGGGGGCGGAACAACAGTGAACAGGGAAAATTAAAAAAAACACATCAGGATGACCTTGACCCTCGGTCCATAGGTCCTGCACTGCAGTCTCAGCACTCACCTCCAGATTGAGCAGTACCTCCAACAGGGCCTGGGCCACCCATATTGACTCTGCCATGGGGGAGGGGTAAGTCGGGGAGGAATAAGGAGGAATAGGATACGTCCAGGATAAGGCAAGGGACAGGGCTAGGAGCGGGGTATCTGGTAGGGGCAGGATGGGGAGATGGGAGCAAGAAAGAAAAGAAAAAAACAGATAACTCCCTATGGGGATGCAGTGTAGCTTAGAAGTTGGAGCTCACAACAGGGAATCAAGAGATCTTGGTTCCAGACCCAGCACACAGTGGGGTCCTTAGTCAGATGATTTAACTTTCCACTGCTTTACTCCTTACAGCAGTGAACTGGGCGAAAGCAGGCCTTCACTGCAAATTAGATGCTGTTTCTCATTCAGGTTATCCCCAAACACCTTAATTTCCTCATTTTAAAACTCAGCTAAATTAAATAAACACTACACTCTCATGTATTGTTAATTGTATCGGTTCTTTTGTCATCAGTCAACTGTAGTTCTATGTTGGGTGTATATAATTTTGTTTTTATTTATTTGTACTTTTGTTAGTAGTCCCCTGTCACTATTCTGGGTGCCTCCATTTTCTGATTCTTAGAGGGGAACAGTTACCACCTGGGCCCCACACGGTGTAGGGCTGGTCCCACCGTGCACTTTGTGTTTAAAAACATTGTGGTTTATTTACCATTTACTGCAGTATAGCAAACTGCCCCGACTATTTTGCTTATAAAATGGGTTCAGAAAATCCTGTATTCTGATTCGTCAAAACAGGTCACCTGACCATGTATTAATTTTCAAGAAACCCACAGTTGGGTTCCTGGACTATAAAATCCTGAATGAGAGCAATGTAAAGTGACCTAGTCAGATCACTCCACCAGACAGAAATGTAAAAAAACTACAACTGTGGCATTCTCATTAGGATAAATCCACCTAGTGAAGAACTACAACTATGGCATTCTCAGTAGAACAAACACATTAGGCGGAAAAACTATTTTATTACAAATGCATGTAGAAAGTTTTTTTTTGTTTTTTTAATATTTATTTAGGTAAACCTCTAAAATAAAGTTGCCCATTTTATAAGCAAATGAACCCCACTCCAGGGCATGGGTTTACTTAAGCAATATACCATGAGAGGGTGTCGGTGATGGCAGGATTTACCCACACCTGGTGTGTTGTTTGGTCACAAGGCCATTGGCTGAGTGAGTGACTCACACCAGAAGTGGGTAAATCCTGCCATCACCCACACTGTCAAGTGGGATACTGCGATTATACAATGCCCCTCTTGTTTGGTTGTTGTTTTTTTTATTTAAAAAAAGAAAAAAAAAAGAAAAGGTTTTTTGTTATATTTGTAGTTGTTCCTCCACAAGAAAAATAGTCTTGGGTTGCTGGGGCGGTCATTTCCTGCGCACGTGCAGGGAAATCATCTACACTGTTGCCGATGTTACCAGTTCAGACTGCCCTGGCTCTAATTTGGTTGTAGGGGCCAGGACAGCCTTGTCAATTTGCTGTGTTGCCCGACTACAAGTACAGAGCTGTGGCTCTGTTTTGATGCACTGTCCTGCTCCATACATTTGTGCTGTTGTTCCCCAGCCCTCTTTTGCTTCTGGGTTGGGGAAACAAAGCTATCTTGTTTTTTGAAGGGTTAGTTTTGCCTCGGTCTTGCTGTCCTGATGTCAGGATGTAATAGGGTTGTTTGGAACAATGGCCGCCAATTTGTGTTGTACAGCTGTCCAGTGAAGTGAAAGGCTACGAGTAGCAAGTGAGGGAGAGAATGAAGCAGCTCAGAGTCAGCATGCATCATTCAGACATGAAAGTTATTTTTTTTTTAAAAGGGGCAACTAGGAGAGCGTCCAGTGTTCTTTGAGGTTTTTATTTATTTACATCTTGTTTGGGACTCGGGCTTTACCGCCGTAAGGGAAGGGGCAGCTCATTTGTGCTTTTGAATTTCGTGGTTAGCCGGGGCTGATTAATATGGCAGCCATTTCATTTCGCTCCTGTTGCCCGGCGCACTCAGTCCCCACCCTGGATTTTTTATGTTGGAGGTGTTGGACCGATACTCAGTGCGAAATAGATGAGGCTGGCTGGTATTGGTACTACTTCCTGTTGGGTGATGACACAATTTAAATGTTGTAAATCGTGCCAGCCAGCCAACCAGGAAGGAGGATTTGGAGAGCCCATTGTATAATGAGAATTAATCCACACCTGGGTGGTTTAATTCACTCATGCCCCCCCACCCCATGTGGATTAATCTCAGTAAACCCATGCCCTGTCATGAGTTGTCCCACTTAGTCGTGAGGCTGACATCTTCTTTTTTATGCCTCCCATCCCCTAAATGCCACTCCTTCAGGGCCAGTGCCTTGTCCACCACTCTCCGACCCCACACCACCTACTTCCATCCCCTATAGCAGTCTACCTGAGAGTGGCCCCGGTATATCACTGGTACTGGGAGGGTCCCTCTCCTCAGAGGGAAAATCACCTTTTCGGCCCGACACAGCTTCTCAGGCACCACAGGGATGGGTCCGGGCTAGCTCCGGGGCTTTGGGTGATGGGGGCCTAAGGCGCTCGTCATCTACGTCTGGTTGGGAGGTATTTCCTTGTTCTGTGTGCCTCTCGCACACCGCAGTTCTCTGCCTTGCTTAGGGCGCAGAGGGTCCTGGGGTGGGAGAGAGCAGGGGACGTGTTGAGGCAGCATGTCTCCAAGCACCCTCCAATCTACCCACAGGTTTCCAGGCTGAACCCACCCCCCCTAGGAGGGAGACGTCTAATGGACGCCAATGGAACCCCTCCCTGCCGAACTCCGCTCCTGACACCCGGGCTCCGGGCACGAACCCGGGTCGCCAGTGTGCCGAGCGACCCCTTCGCTGCCCACAGAGCCGCCAAAGCTGACAGCCTGTTATAACAAAATCTAGAATCCCCTGCCGATGACATCAGAGCAGTAGGCAGCACTGAGAATATTCAATAGCCTGCACTGCATGTTAAAGTTTATATAAACTCTGATCTTTTATGTGCTGGTCTCACTGTCTTCAATGGGCTACGTACAGTCACAGAGGATTATAGCCTATTAAGTCACTGGAGAATAGCAGTCCCAGAAAACATTTGATCAGAGATTATAAAAGCTCTAACATGCACTGCAGGCTACTGACTCAGTGCTGCCTAATGCACTGTCATCGGCAGGGAATTCTTAGATTTATAGTAAAAGAAGATGCCAGTCTACAGCTAAGCAAAACTAGTCTGATATAATCTACCATACTACAGCAAACAGTAAGTACACCAAAATATTTTTGTCCACAAAAGTGCACACTGGGACCAGCTCTTCATTTGAGTATGGGGTCGTCTGTGCTGACTGATCCATTTTAAAACCTTGTTTGTTCCAGACAGCTGCATGAGCCATGAGAACATTATGTCTCTGTGCCCATTTACAAAGTTTACTCTATTCAGCAAGTCCAAATAACCTGAAAAACTCTCAGTAAATGCATTAAGTAAAATGTATATATATATACACACAAGGAAACATCCTGCTTAACCACGCTTAAGAAAGATGTGAAACTAACTGCTGGTAAATAAGGTATTTTATAAAAGCAATCTTATATACTTCTGCAGTGAACGTGGTTAAACAAAATATATACAAGTGAACACTGGATAAACAAAGTCAGTGCTACAGCAAAACGACAACCTATACTAGCTTACTCAACAATTACACTGATAAAAACTGAGTTTCTAAACATTAAAGGGTAATTGTGCAAATCAGAATCTGCCCCCTCCCCCAAAAAAAACATTGCCCCGATTAGGCTTTTCACAAACCGAACCTTTATTTTTAATGTTTTACATACTTTATTTAGTTGTTGAAAAGTTTTGGATGCCACAACATGGTGGACACTGAGCAGTTCCATTTCAAGTGGCGTGCGGTGCCGCACTTTCACTGAAATGGAACCGCAGCATCCACCATGTTGCGCATCCCAGACTTTTCAACAACTAAATAAAGAGTAGTAAAACATAAAAAATAAAGGTTCGCTTGTAAAGCCTAATCGGCAAGTTTTTTTTTTTTTTTGGGGGGGGGGGTGCGATTCTGATTTGCTGAGCTACATTGAAAAGGGCATAACGTTACATGAAAGTGATATGGTTCTGCCCCTTTATTGGGCAATATTGCAGTTCTGCCCCTTTACTGGAGAACTGTGCAATTTTTTATACCTGTTTTTTTTCAACAGATACAAAAAACATACTGGAGCAACTAAGAGAGGGCAGCAGAGAGCAACTAAATAGCTCAAAAATAAAGAGTGTACTCTGATTTGAAGAAAGTTTAGACAGACTGTGAACAATACATTTTCTCTGGGAAAAAAAGAAGGTGAAGAGGAGACATGATTTAAGTCTTAATCTTCAGTGGGATTACAAAGTTGGCTCAGAGGGCATCACCTGTGCTTGAGGGCAGACAGAATTAGGAATAAAGTAAGGAAGCCTTTTTTTTCACCCAGAGCAGTAAACCTAAAGCACAAATTACTAAAGAAAGCAGTGCAGGTGAGGGTACTGAATGTTTTCAACTAAATCTGGATCAATTCCTTATGGAAATGACATTACTGGCGGCAACATATAATTGGATGGGGGAAGGCAGGGTATCCAGAGGTTCTGAAATGTATTTTTACGTAACAGCGCATGTTGCAACTACTGGCGTAGCAGGAAAACTATCACAATGGCCCCATGGTCTGTTATCTAACTTTTCCTATGTTCCTATGTACTTTCTAAATATTACAAGCAGTAAGGCAAATATTCAAAATGATTTCCAAAAATACAGAAAGCGTTTAACTCACTGAGCCCTGATACGTCAGTAATGATGAAGTACCCTCCCTCAGGAACAATAGGTTTCAGTCCAACTTCTTGTAGTAATTTGGCCATCTGGTCACGCTTCCCTTCAAGCTCTCGAGGGAGAGCATGAAAGTAGCACTCCGGATCATTCATATTGTTCAACTCCTTTAGAAAGCCTTGTGCTACAGCCTCCTGCAGAAACAACAAAGGATCAACACATGCAGTAAAGATGTTATCAGGTCAAGTATTATACACAACACCCCTGTAGTCAAATGTTAGGAGGAGCGTTTTGAACACGGTCTCTTGACTGGTGGGACTGGGAACACATGACAGCTCTGAACAATGTAGAAAGTGATTGCACACCTGAGATCTGCGCCCACTTCTCTTCGAGAATATCTAGAAAACGAAGTGCTACCCAACACATATGAAAAATGTGAACTGATAGAGACAGCTTTGAATTTCTTTGAAAACAGGACTCAAAGTGGAATTCCAATATTTTCTTTCAATGGTACTCTATTGTAGGGCATGAGAAGCATTAAAATTGCAGTACTGCAGTATCTAAACTGTCTAGGACTTTTGTTCTGTCATAGTTAACCTTGATTACCATTTGAAGGAGTAGTTAATCATTACGATTTACTGAATAATGGGTTTAATATATGTAAGCAACAAGACACAATGGGGTGGTGGTTGTCATGGGTTAATGCATGCCCGGGAGCATAGTGAGGTATGAGGCGCATGCACAGAGTGCCTTCAGCACCTGGACGTTTTTAGTATCAACCATTTTCACATACACTGTGGTTCAATAATAGTAGCAAGATGCCCCAGAATAAAGGACAGTTATGTTAACCAAAAACTGGGTTTATTACAGAAGTTGAAAAACGTTTTTCTCTTGAAACCAGACATGCTATGGCAAATGGGATCTTGTTACCTCACATCGATTATGCTGGAGGGTTATATTTTAGATCAGCTAAGGAAACAAATGCACTAACTGTTTTGTATAATAATATTTGTTGATTTGTTTTAAACCTTCCCCTATAGACCCACCACTGTTCTCTATATTCACAGCTAGGAAGGCTATCTCCTACACCCCAGTTTACATATTGCTATGGGGGTTTGATTTTTAAATTGTTATACTCAAAGACCCTATTTCCTCTGAGGAGTCTGGTTACTGTTCGTGATACAACCTTAAATCTGCGGTCATTTAAAGGGACTCTTCTTTATGCTCCCCCTCTAAAACTAAAGCTGGATCCCATTCTTTTTTGCATGCTGCTCCTTCCTTCTGGAATCTACTGCCAGAAAATGTAAGGTCTGCCTCATTTCTATCTAGTTTTAAGGTTAAACTAAAAATCTTTTTGTAGGAATGTGATGTTTGTACTTGTATATAATTAGTAACGTATTTGTTATGTATTGTTGTTTGCATTTATGTGCATTTTCTTTTGCTTGGGTGGGGCCTGAAAATGGACTTGTTCCAGTGTTCTTACCCAATTAACAAAATAAAAATGAAATGAAATAAAAATGCAAGAACTTACTGTAGCAGAAGATCTTCGAGGGGATCTCAGTCTTCAGGTCACACCGCAGGAACTTCAGCGTCGGCAAAGCAGGATCCACATGGAAGATTTTCAGCAGTACAACTGGGGCCGCCCACGCCGAACTCCATCGACATCATCAGTCTTATAAAGGCGTGAGCGGCCCGCTGCCTCCTCAGTTCTTTCCCCCGGAGACAAAGGAAGCATAGCTCTAGCCATGGGGGACCGAGGAGAGAGAGAGAGATGCCCAGGCCTATATAAAAGGCTGGATACACCAGATAGCCAGCTCCAGTAAGAAGCCCCAAGAAGGGGAATGGTGGGAGGGAAAGCAAACCTGATGACTGAGATCCCCACGAAGATCTACCATTACGGTAAGTTCTTATGTAACTGCTCTATCTTCTTCATTGGTATGTCAGTCATCAGGTCACACCACAGGAACAGGTGCCAAGCAGTTACAGGTGCAGACAGACAGTCTGGGAGGAAGGCCAACCATAAATTTAAGGCAGGAGGCCCTGCACCACAGCCTTGCCAAATCCTGCAAGGGCTCTAGAGCCAATGTCCAGGCTGTAGTGCTTCGTGAAAGTATGAATGGTACTCTAGGTGGCAGCCACACAGATGTCAGTGGCTAAGACCCCTCGGAAACAAGCCATAGAGGCAGCCATGCCCCTTGTGGAATAAGCTTTAACAACTCCAGGCAATTCTTCGCTGTACTACTTGTAGCAGAACACAATGCAGTTTGCCAACCATTTAGATAAACACTGTTTAGAAACCAAAACACCATCTCTACTGGGGGCGAGGGAAACAAACAACTGCTTCGACTTTCTACATTCCTTAGTCTGAAGCTGGTAGTACTCCAAAGTTCTGTGCACATCTAACATATGCAGCAGTAATTCCCCTGGATTGGCACGCTCAGGAAAATAAATAAGACGGTGGATAGATTGGTTGAGTATAAACTCAGAGACCACCTTAGGGTGAAACTTAGGATTTGTGTGTAAAGACACCCTGTCTTTGAGAAAATTAAAATATGGCTCCTTGCAACAGAGGGCCTAAAGCTCTGAAATTCTTTGAGCACAAGTACAGCAACTAAAAATAACGCTTTCCAAGAGAGAAAGCACAGCTCACAAGCTGCGGCTGACTCAAAAGGAGACAGGGTCACTTTTCCAAAACAAAATTTAAATCCCAAGCTGGGACGGGAGGATGGATTGGAGGTTTCAGATGCAGAATACCCCTTAAAAAGGTAGAGAGACATCCAGCTGAGCTATAGTACAGTCACCCACAGGCCCATGAAAGGCCTAAATAGACAAAGGTGCGCCAGCAGGACCATTGGGCACCGCGAACCCCTTGACACATGGAGGCCCCGCCTGGCACTGACCCACCCGCTGACCTCGCCGCATCCAACAACAACAAGGCCAGTAGACAAACAATACAATTGCAATCCCTGCTGCTGCACACACAAATATTTCTGGGGCAAAGAAGTAACATTAGACACAGTACACACTCAAGCCTGACTGACTGATATACAACGCCACGCTTACCTTACCCTTCCCGGCCTTCATCACCCTCAACTTGCTAAAACGGAAAAAAGGCAGCGCCAGCATCACATAGTTGCTTCGGTAGACGGTAGTTGGTTGTCTCCTTCGCCTTTACTGACTGCAATGTGAAGAAGTCTGGGGCCCCGTCAGATCTCAGCTGCTCGCCCATTGGGGAAAAAAAATATATCCTGCCCATTTGTTGTACATGCAGCTCCTGCCCTCCACGCTGATTGTCCTGGCCACACAGTGATGTGACAGAGAGCCTGTCTCAGACCTGTAAAACTGCAGCATGTTTCCACATTCCCCTATATGCTGTACATCATGGTGAGTGGAGGAGCAGTTGGAGCCAATCACAGGGCTCCACTCAGTCACCAGTCCCTTGCTATTTTTGCACCTCCTCCTCGGACCTGAAAGATTTGGTTCCCACTCAGGTCCGTGACGGCTCCATAAAGATGATCCCTTTGGCGCTCTTGGAGTCCTATTCAACCAAGGACTAGTTCCAGTCGGCGCTGAGTCGGAGAAGGAGAATCTCGCTGGGTAAGTCGCTAGGCGCCGCTTATCGATTCGCAACTGAACTTGGAGGGCCGAAGAAGAGAGAGAGAATCGGACTCGGGACTGGGAGAGAGAAAGAGAAAGCATGCCGTGAGAGACAACTCAGTCACACAGAGAAGACCACTGCTATCTGCAATTCTGCATGCATCTTAAGCCACAGCCACTCAACTGGTAACCCGTTCCATTCTGATCTTGAGTACTGCTGCTGGCCTGCTTATCCTCGCCACCGCTGATACAGCCCTCAGTGCTAGTGTGCTCAGTACTGCTTGCTGTGCGCCGACTGCTGTGCTGTCTCTGTAAATCATTTATTTCTTTTAAGAAATAACTGTTACGCTCAGCAAGCAGCAGCAGCAGCTGGCCAGAAGACCACAAATCCAGTGTCTGTACTACTGTTGCCCAGAGTCAGAGACCAAGTTTCTTCTTAGGTATGTATATTTGTTTCAATTGTTTGATGCTGTCAGTGTATTACTGATACTGCCTGCAATTAAGGTAAGGATAGTTGGGAATGGGAGATGAGATGGCTGCTACTGACTCCTGTTAAAGCCAAAAGGGTACTGCATTATTCTCTGTGATGGCAGTTTTTATTATTCCCCATTGTTCTTCCACCTCTCCTTCCTACCCATTTGCTAGTGCATTTCTTAGGCACTTGCCCAGTTTACAAGTCAGCCCTGAAGTCCAGTACTTTTTATGCTTGTATGGCTTGACTCTATTGCTGTGTTTATTGTGAACCATACTGTTCGATGGTCGCTAGTCCTCAGATGGCTACCCACTTCTACATCTGTGATCATCTGTTCATCTCCATTTGAGAGAACCAGGTCTAAGATTGCTCCCTCTCAGTGGGCTCCAATACTAGATGTCTAAGGCATGCTCCCTGTAGGGCATCTAGAATAACCCCACTCTTAGAAATGGCTGCTGACATCTGGCATATTCAGATCACCCATCAGCAATATCTCCCTTTTTCTGCCATTCTAAGTATACTTTCTAATAATAAAGCTGGAGTGGTTTACCCCACAAGACTGAAAGCAGGAGGACATCAGGTCTTAAAGGCAAGATGAAATTTTTTCCTGACCGATGGAGGTGGTCACTTTGCCGTAGTGGTCGGAAGCTTAATCATAATTCAGCTGAATGATGAGACTAAGAAATCCTCCAATTTTATACCATAATATTTGTTCCTGACGATGAGGTGGTCACTTTGCCATAGTGGTCAGGCTTAATCATAATTCAGCTGGATGATGAGACTAAGAATCCCTCAACAATTTACAATAAGGAAGCATATTGGATTATATGGACAATGCAGATGTTTAATGCAGCAGAGTGGGGCAGAGGTAATAGAGCAGGGAGAGCTCTGTTTCCTTAACTATATGCTTTTGATTGTAGAATGATTACTGGGGGGGGCCCCGCCCCGTCTGTGGAGCCCCAGTCATAGAGTTTGCTGGAGGCCCCCAAAGTCCTAGAACCGGCCCTGCACCTTGAAGGAGGAGTACGGGAGATCTGAGTCAGACAGAGAGATCAGGTAGTCCAGGATCTGGCTCACCAGACAGGTGAAAAGTCCAGATTATGTCTGGCAGCCCAAATGCCAAACTGCTTCCACTTCATTGCATATGTGGCTTGGGTAGAAGGCTTCCAGGAAGCTACAAGGAAGTCCGCCACTCTGTTGGAGACTCCAAACCTGGCGATGGCTATGTCCTCAGGAGCCAAGCATGCAGATGGAGGAACCTGAGGTTGGGATGGACCAGGGACCCCTGAGCCTGGGTCAGAAGGTTCCTGCAAAGGGGAAGAAGGACTGGAGGTTCCTCCGCCAGTTGCTGTAGCAGGGGAAACCAAATCAGGAGAGGACAGAATGGAGCTATCAGAATCATGCTGGCCCCCCTCCATCTGCAATTTGATGTGCACCCTCTGAAGTAGAGGGAATGGACTGCATAAAAGAAACCTTCCACTCCAGGAGAGGGAAAACATGTCCCACCAGAAAACTACAGGCCGTGGATCGAGCGAGCAAAAATTGGGCAGCTTTGTGTTGAGTGGGGTCTGACTCTGGATGACTATCTGTCGAGCAACTCTTCTGTGACAGATAAGAGGAGCTCCCACTCGTTATGCTGGATTGAGTCTGGCTAAGGCTGTCTGCCAGAGTGTTTAGCACGTCTGAGACGTGGACCACCAAGAGTGTCAGGCTGTGATCTAATGTCCAATACCACATTCTCATGGCCTCCCCCCCTTGTTGATGTAGTACACCACATTAAGGTTGTTTGACTGCACAAGCAACTGACCCAGAACACGGAGGTTCTGAAAGGCCTGCTTGGCATACAGCACTGCCCGCATCTCCAGGATATTAATATGTAGGGAGGTCTCAACCTGAGACCAGGAGCCCTGGGTTTGAAAAGGACCCAAGTGAGCTTCCCAGCCTGAACCTGCAGCATCCGTGGCGAGGATCTGCTGTGGAGAAGAGATCTGGAATGGAACTCCTTGCATCAGGTTCAAGAGATCAATCCGCCACAGACTGGGGAGGAGACCAGCACCAACTGATCTAACTTGTCCGTGTGTTGGTCCCACTGCACTCAGTCTCCACTGGAGAATGTGCATATGGAGTCTGGCCAGTGGAACAATGGGAATGGCAGCATCCATCAGACCAGTCTCAGGTACACCCTGGCAGTAATAAAAAAATCTCTGGGCTACCTCTTGAGACTGGGCTATGAGACACTCCGCCCTGTTCTGAGGCTGGAAAGCCTTTCCCTGTGCCAAGTCTGGAACTGCCCCTATGTATTGCAGCCTTTGGGACAGCATCAGGACCAACTTGGGCAGGTTGACAGTAATGTCCAGGGAGAGGAACAGCTGGAGAGTTCTCTCTAGAGTCTGCAGCAGCTGCTCCCTGGATGGGGCTTTTAGGAGCCAATCATCCAGGTAAGGGAAAATGTACAGTTCCTCCCTTCTAAGAGCTGCAGCTACTGCCTGCTAAGCACTTGGTAAAGACCTGCAGTGCAGCGCACAAGCTAGAGGGCAGAACCTTGAACTGGTCATACTCGCCCTGAAAATAAAAAATGGGGGACTCTCCTGTGTGGAGAAAAGACCGAGATGTGCAGGTAGGCATCCTGCATGTCCCGTGAACAAAGCCAGTCACCTGTCTTGAGAAGGGGCATCAAGCCTGGCAAAGATACCATCCAGAACTTTTGGTACCGGATGTACAGATTGAGGTCCTTTAGAATCAAAATGGGCCTCAGATCTCCGGTCTTTTTGGGGACCAGGAAAAACCTAGAATAGAACCCCTTGATCCTCTTGTGCCTGGGTACTGGCTCGATGGCCTGTTTGTGCAGAAGGGACTGTACCTTCTCCCGGAGAACAGACAAGTTAGCCAGAGGGGTAATTAGAGAGCAGGTGATGGTTTTCGGGAGGCTGCTCGAGGAGCTCCAGCATGTGACCTCTTTCTATAATTTGCAGAATCTAGGTATCCAAAGTTATGGTTCTCCACTGATTGAGATGGAGGAAGAACTGACCTCAGACCACTCTTTTGGTTGGGGACCTGAAGAGGGTCTGGCAAGGAGTCAAGCAGAGGTGGATCCAGCCACTGGGGCTGATCCATCACTTCTCTGACACTTGGCCATGGCTGCTGCATTGGAGGGGGCGGGCAAAGCAGTGGAAACTCTTCGTTTGCCTTAGGGCAGAGAGGCTGCATCAGGTCTATTGGACACCTTGAGAAAAGGAGGGTGCTGTGCAGCTTAGGCTGTGTATGGCAGAGGGAGTGGACAGATTTTATAGCCCTGTCGGATGCCTACAAATCATTAATGACATCCTGGACATCAGGCCCAAAGAGCTTAGTGCCACTGAAAGAGGCATTAAGCACCTTCTGCTTAACATCAGCAGCAAAGCCAGAGACCAACAGCCAGGAGTGCCTACATAGGCAGATGCCGGTGGCAGCAGCCCTGGCATTATTGTCAGACATATCATAGAGGTTCTTGAGGAGGTGCTTGCTAACATCCTCAGCAGTCTGCAAGCACTTGAGAACCTACTGCTTCTGTGTGCCATCTGGGAGGGCCTGAGCGGCAGTTTTGCCCTTCTTCCCATTGGAGTTCTGGTATTTTACCATACGATATAGATCATTTGCAATCCTCAGCCCAAGGATAGGGGAGGCATAAACCCTCTTGCCCCAAAGGTCAATTCAATGTGACTCTTTGTCGGGGGGAGAAAGCTAAGGTGCTTAGGCACCTTAGACCTGTCATGAGCTGCCTCAATGACCACTGAATCGGTTTCTGACAGGGCAGCATAGTAGGGAAACCCCTGGGGGGCATGATAAAGCTTATCTGCCCCATGGGGCATAGCTGGCACCATGTCTGGCCTGTGCCAGGCTGCAGTAACAGCATTCCTCAAGGCCGGCAAAATAGGAGTGATGATTTTTGAGGACGACTCGGGATCTCCAGAAAGTCCACCAGATCTTTTCTGGTGACATCTTCCTCCTCAGTATGGAAACCCACTGCTGAGAACAACTGTTTCATCACATGGAAAAATATGAGGTCTTCAGCAGGAGACCTAGGGGTGTACTTGACAGAATACTCACCAACAGAGAAGGCTGTGGACCTGTCTAAGGTAAAGACCTCATCCACCTCCTCTTCCTCATCAGGAAAAATTAGGTCAGGGTGGTACTTCTAGATGTCAACCTCTTCTAAGTCTAATTCTAATGTTGGAGGCACCGACAATGGCCTGCAGGGAGCTTCCCATGGCCTACGAGGAGAAGTCAATGATGAAGCTGCCATTGACGGCGTTGGTGATGTGGGCCTACATGTGCCCAGCTGGTGAACAATCGCCGAGGTAAACCTGATTAAAATCTCATTCAGGTAACGGACCGTCAAAGGCAGCGACAATGGGGTCGATGGTGCAGGGAGTGACAACCCACTGGATGGATCCTGTGAACCTGAGGAGCCTGTAGCCAGAGTGGAAGAAGAGGGTCAGGCCTCGATGCGAGAGCCATCGACGACGCACCCATTGTGAACAGAGTATGGGCCGATGACCCGGAGGTCGACAACCAGACACCCTGAGAATCAGGCAGATGCGCTGTCAGTACGGGTCTGGAGGGCACAGAGACCTGGACAGCAACTTTGTACGTCGGTGCAGCCATAGCCGATGAGGAACCCCTGGATGAAGGTGGACAGGCAGTCGGGAAACGAGATCACTGCCAGGGAGGAGTGATAATGATCTCAGTCTTTTTTATGATCCCCCCACCCCCGGAGGACTTGTCTCAGGCCTTAGAGGCCTGGGAGCTTGATGACCCTGCCAGTGATTAAGGCCAGGACCCTGGAGGACCCCTGCCCGGAACTGGCTGCCTGTTGCTCCATCAAGAACTTGTTTAAAGCCTTTTTTATGTCACCTGAGGATTGTTTGATTAAACTTCTGGCACAGCTCACAGTCAGAGCCTGCGTGGTCAGGCCCAAGACAGCAGACACAGACAGAATGTTCGTCTGTTGAGGTAATCATCTTTCCGCAGCGACAGAAAAGAGAGGTTGAAGGATTAACTCTCGACATTAACAAAATAAATGAATCTCTTATAGAAAAGAGATTCCATAAGCAATGAGTAAGAAAAATCGACAGACGAAAATTGTGTGAAACTGCATTGGAGCTTTCGCGGAGACCCATAGGAACAAGTCGACGGCAGGAGAGAATTGAGGAGGTAGTGGGGCCGCTCACGCCTTTATAGGGTTGATGACGTCGATAGATGTTGACGGCATGGGTGGCCCCAGCTGCACTGCTGAAAATCCTCTCTGTGGATCCTGCTTCACCGACGGTGAAGTTCCTACGGTGTGACTTGATGACTGAGATACCCCCAAAGAAGATCCGTTTTTACTGTTTTTAAATGAAAGTATTTTGGTAACCCCCATCAGACATTAGAAACATGACAACTGGCTTCAGCACATTATAGTTATAAGTATTAAACTTTTTGGACATTATAGGACTAATTTTTCCTACCAATGTGAACTGGCCATATTCTAAGTAGCCATAATACCCAAAGCTTGACACCACTGGAGCTATGGTATTTTAACTCGGGATCACTTTTCCTTTTTTTCCAACTTTTAATTTTTTTATTTTGCATGAAGGATAAGCAAACACGTGCAACAGACGACCAACAAAGAACAAATGCTGCATCACAACACCACAAGATACAGAAAAACAGTCATGCAGTAACTAATCTCATCCTGATTAAGAATGACTCGGTCATCTAGAGGCATACAGACGTTCATGGAACAAAATACGAAAAAGCCAGCAGAAGAAAGCCATTTGATCTATCAAGTCTGCTCATACTGCAGGGTCCAAAGCTTGAGCTAATGTCTGTGCCCTCCCTCCCCACTCCTCCCATCCTCCCTACCCATGAGCCTTACCTTCCGCTTATGCCTATCCCAGCCTCTCTTAAAGCTGCCCACTGTTTTCAACGAGATGACCTCTTCCGGCAACGCATGCCAAGTGTCCACCACCCTCTCTGTGAAGAAGTGCTTCCTGACCACCATCCTAAACCTCCCACCTTCCAGCTTAAGACTGTGCCTCCTTATGTTATGGTTGCCACTCAGCTTAAAGAGACTCTTCTTATCAACCTTATTTATTCCTTTCAAGTACTTGAAGGTCTCAATCATGTCCCCTTTCTCCTGTCTTCCAGGGAGTACATGTTCAGTGCCCTCAATCTCTCTTCGTATGCCTTACCCTACTGACCAGCTATCATCTTTGTAGCCCTCCCCTGGACCTTCTCCAACAGGTTAAAGTCCTTTTTGAGGTGTGGGCACCAGTACTGAACTCCATACTCTAAATGTGGCCTTACTAGTGACCTGTACAAGGGTAGTATAACCTCCTCTCTCCTACTACTGATCCCTCTAGATACACATCCCAGCTTTTGCTGCTGCTTTCTTGCACTGTGTGGAGTGGTTCAGGTCACTAGTGATCATCACTCCCAGGTCCTTCTCCTCCTCTGACACAGATACATGAACTCCACCCAGGTAGTACTCTGTCCTGGGATCTTTGGCTCCAATATGCATAACTTCGCATTTCTTGGCACTGACGCCAAGCTGCCAGATCCTGGACCACCTCCCCAGCTTTTCCAGATCTTTCTTTCTTTTGTGAATTGCAGCTTAGATTTAATGTTGTATAAATTATTTATGGATTTGTATTTATTTATTGTTCATTGTTTTAAATTATTGTAAGGCACCTTAGTTTGAGAAAGGCGCCATATAAATAAAGTTTCATTTCATTTAATTTCTGTAGGTCCTGTATCCCTTCAGCTGTGTCAACTCTCCCATAGAGCTTTGTGTCATCTACGACTAGGCACATCTTGCCCTTAATGCCATCTCTAATGTCACTGATGAAGACAGTGAACAACACCAGTCCCTTCACCGAGCCCTGCGGGACCCCACTGGTTACCTCTCTGGTGCCTGATAACCTCTTCCCCCACAACCACCCTCTGGGTTCTTTCCCTCAGCCAGTTTTCCACCCATCTGGCCATCTTTTCCCCAACCCCGAGATCCACCAACTTCCTGATCAACCTTTTATGGAGCACAGAGTCAAAGGCCTTTCTGAAATCAAGACAGAGGATGTCTACCACTTGGCCCGTCTACTGTCTTAGTGACACAGTCAAAGAAGTCAATAAGATTTGTTTGACACTGTCTCCGCGCCCCCACCCCTATGAACCCATGCTGCCTTCATCCTGGATACCATGCTCCTCTAGATAGTCTACCAACCTTTCCTTTAGTATGGTCTCCATGAGCTTGCCCACAATGAAGGTCAGACTGATTGGTCAGTGTGGATTCTTAATGAACACATGCATCACCCATATACGACACCTTAATTCAGAAAAGGGTAGGCATTATTAAACTGTGCAGTAAGCTTCTCAGTGTTGTAGATGTGTATCATCTGCTCTCTCCAAGAAGCTAAAGTGTGGACGGTGGGAGTTAGCCACAACCTGGTAATAACCTTTTTAGTCACAATCATAACCATAGAGATATTAAGCAGGTTCATAAGATCCAGGGTCTGATAGTCATCTGGAGCATCTAACAAGAGTACTGAGTGGCTAGTAAGTTGCACACCCCCAAGGAATTCTCACAATACTTGCTCTAAAGCTGAATAAAAGGGCTGAAAAATGGGGCGAGACCACAAGATATGGCCATGTGTGGCCTGCAATACTCCACATCCATTTTTTATTTTATTTATTGAAATGTTTCACCAGGAAGGCACACTGAACAACAAGTTGCTCATCTCCCGGTGCAACCTGGGGGGGTACAACTGGATGAAGAATTAGACATACAGTTTACCATTTAACAAATCCGAGAAATTAAACATTCAATGGCATTTGTAACACAACATACAGTTAAAAAAACATTATAAATGATCATACAATCTTACCTATGACATAACATACAGATACATTTATCATACCTGTGGAATATGCATTTAATTACAAGTGGCATATCTGAGGAAAATAGTACAGAAATTTAATGTAGCCTTGGAGCCAACTCCTTGTAGGAATGGATCATAGTAAAGAGGCAGATCATTCAGCAATTATTGAATGCATGAGGTGCAGTGAGGGGACATCAAGGAGGGTAGAGGGGTACACAAGGGAAACCAGCTAGGGGAAGGAGAGGATAATGATGGAGGGAACATTACTGGAGCAAAGTGAGCAAAAAAAATCCATGCCAAAAATCCATGCCATGTGATCTGGTACTTAACCAGTATGGCAGGTGTCGGTGGGATCACTTTTCAATGCAACTGCTGGTCCTTTAAACAAGAATTGTCTAACGTTGTGAAACTGTAACTTCATTTATCCTTGGGATTGTTTGTTTATTTATTTAGGGAATTTTACCCAGCAATAAATAACACACATTTTGAAGAATTTTGTGTGGATATCCTTCATTGGAGTTATTTCTTAACTCCAGGTCTGGAGTGCTGGTGCTCCTTTTTTTGTTGTTACAGTTATTGGGTGGTAGCCTTGCTCCAGCACCCTGCCTGTGGTCTGTGGTGCGCAGCACAAATCCACTGTTTTTGGATGCAGGAGTATGCCTGATGAAGGCTTGACAAAAAAGGTGTAATCTCTGGCTGAGGGATGCAGATGTACACCAAGCCTTGTTCATGGGCAAGTCTTTTGATGCGTTGTCCCACTTTACTCTGTTGCTACCCCCCACCCAGACCTGTCCAGAGTTTAACTCTGCTGAAATCCCCCCAGCTACCAGTGACTTGGTGCGGTGCATGTGCCAGTAAGTTTGCCTTAAGAAAGTCTATATTCTCCCTTTCCAGATTAGGCGCTGTTATATTTAAAATCATACAGGGAGTGCCCCCATATCTGCCCTTGATGCAGACATAACAGCCCTGTGGGTCCTGATGAACTTCCAGGGGGCAGTTCTTATGGATTAATATTACCACTCCCCTCCTATGTGTGTGCGCCACGTAAGATGCAGCATATACTGCCCCCACGCAGGAGCTCCTGAGTTTCTTGTGTTCCTCTGCCGAGCGGTGAGTTTCTCGTAGAAAGGGCAATCACTGCCCCTTTGGCTTTAATTCTCATAGTACCCTTGTGGATTTTATTGGGCTATTAAGGACCTTTATATTATATGTTGTTATTCTCCTTTCAGCCATGACCAATTATTAGGGTTAAAATTTATAGTCTCCCTCAGGATGGTACAGTCTAAGGAACAGGCAGCTGGTTGAATCAAACCCAAACATGGTTTTTCAAACTTTGTACAACCAAGAAGAAATAAAAACTTGCGGCACCCTTAGGGGAAACAGAACTTCAAAAGATTAGGTTGTATCCCTGCAGCTGTTCTGATGATGAGTGTGCTGCTGGGTGATGCCCCCACAGTAACAAATTGTAAATGTTCAGTCACCCTCCTACACAATTCCTCCTGAAGGCTTTTAGTGAGGCCCTGTCTCAAGTAGAATCTATGCTAAAATCTAGCTTTTAAGTCCACTACCTGCTCCCTGTGCCCCAGTGGATACCAGCCAGCGTGGTGCCCCCCAACACTGAAACTGGAGCAGTACCCAGCCTGGCCTCCCCCAATGGCACAATGGTTTTCTACTGTTCCAGCTGGATGCTGCAACAACAGGTCCCAGTGACTGTCCTTTTTTGCCCTCTGTCTGTGGTTACACCCAGCTGCACAGTCCTCCCTTATTATAATCCCCGTAGGCCTGCATGGCCTGGTTGCAGGCCATGGCCACTCTGCTGTTCCGAGGGCACACTGCAAGTGCTGCAGTGACCCTAATTGTGTGGAGGCTGCTCCTCTCCACCCAAATTCTTCTTCAACAATGCTTGACCCCAACGTGGGGCATCGGTGTTCCATTGGAGGCTGCAGTCTAAGCCTGCCCCCCCAAGTCCACCCATTGGTCCCCCTCGCTGCTGTATGTAATACCTATGTCCCACTTAACTGATGGGATCTTTAATGTAGCCTTGCTGTCCACTGGGTGTGGGCATATGGCATACATGATTTGGGGCTTCCTGGCTGCCAAGATGCACTTTGTTCCTTGCTATGGGGAGAGTGCTATTAGCAGGCTATGTCACTGCACATCACCAACCACCTGTGGGTGCTGCCCCAGTCTCAAGAGCCACAATACATAGAAAGTTTGCCATCCCCACCTCCAAGAGATCAAGGTGGGACTAAGCCTTTTAAGGTTACCATGGCGATTCCCATTTAATGAGGCTCACACTTCCTTAACACACACGTGTGTCACTACAAGAACTGTAGCTAGGCACCCTCCATACCTCTCTAAGTAATAATGCCAATCATAACAGCATGGAAGCCCCCCCCCCCCACACCAGCACAACCTCTTGCAAGGCATTCAGCTTTCAACCCGGTAATGCTTCCCCCCCACCCAACATTTCTAACCCCCAGGTCCTCCCTCCCAGCAATCCATTACCGACTGATGCCAGATACTGTAGGGAGAGGCAATCTACAGGACAAGGGGTGGGGTTTTCACCACTTTGATTGTAGCACATGGACTCGGCACTAACCGCCATGTCACTCCTCTGCTGCCGTAAGGCTTCAGCATGGCAAACTGGCATTACCCTCTCTCCCATCAGTTACCAATTTCTGAAACTTGGCACAGTACTTTAACATTAAGCCCTTATAGTCAACAGTCTAAAACTCTCCATCCTGCATAATTCTAACAGTAAAACAGGCAAGGATATCATTATTTCCGCCCATCAGAAGCCTGTATCTGGTTGCCCAGTTCTTTCTTCACCGAGGGCTAACCAAGGGAATTGCCGAGGAAGTGGCTTCATTTGCCTCCCAGCCCATGAGGTGTCCTGCACTAAGGTGGATCGGAGTGCCCTTCAGGGAGGTGGATTGCTGTCCATCCCATTTCCTAGATTTGTGTACTGTGTGCCAGGGGTTCATTTCAGGGACAGCCTCAAGGGCAGAGTCTGGAGTGGAAGTAAGTTCAAAGGGAATCCCGACTTTTTTAAGAAGTGGTTTGGCCTCATCTAATGTCTGGAAGAAGGTGGTGTCTTTTATGTGAAGGCTTTAAACTGAGACTGCGCTATTACTTGCATTTTGATGTTTGTGTTCAGTAGGTCTCTGTGGATTGCCAATAGCATATTCCAGTTAAGTGGGGTGAAGTCATGGTCAAAAAATAGCAAACAGTCACCAGCTCTGACCTCTTCCTTGCTCCAAGCAGTAAGTAAAACATTCATTTTCACCCTGTAGTCCAAAAATCTCATTACCATGGACCTAGAACGAGCTTTAGGGTCAGTAGGTCTGGGAGTCAGGGCTCGGTAGTCACGCTGGATCTGTAGTTATTCTTCCTTGGGTAAATCAAATTATTTCCTGGGGGAAAGAGTCCATAAAAATGTTTATGTCACCCTGCTCCATCCCTTCCGGCAACCCATATATTCCGATATTGTTGCATCAGGAGTACAGCTGTAAGTCATCAAGCTTTTCGGTTAGCTCCTGTTATCGTAGATATCAAAGTGCTGTGCACTGCTGCTCAGTTGTGGCCAAGGACTCAGTAAGGCTGCCCTCTCGATCAGCTGTCCTCTGCTGAACATCCTGCAGGCCTTGAGACATTTCCAGCAAAATGGTCTTGAGCCTGTCCATCGATGACCCCAGCTTCTTCAGCCCAGAGAAGAGACATTTAGAGGTAATAGTAAACTTTTCCTCATTTTTCTCCTCACTTAGCCAGCTTGCCGACTCTGACTGCACAGATTTGAAGCGGTTTCGATCCCAAGCAGTCGAGGCTACCCATTGCTGTCAAGTGTTCCAACACCTCTTTGTTTTGTTTTTTTAGCATTTTTATTTATAAATTTTGAAAGCAAAACTTACAATAAAGGTTGTATGAAAGGATACATGAATTGATTATGTATCGTGTGTCCACTTAAAAAGGCATATATCAAGACAGCTTTCCCAGCACCACAACACTGGGGGAAATGCACTTTATTACATTTCTTGTCTATTCTATCTATGGCCAAAAACAACAGAGTATTATAGGGTTACTGTATCCAGTGGTTTATAAGTCGACCCTAACGCACCCACCCTGTAACCCACATAGGTGTTGCACATTTATTTTTATTATTATTGTTACGCGGAGTAAACAATCTGACGGTTACACTGGGAAGAACCACAGACAGAGGTTTGAAAACCGAGCTCGAGCTCAACGTTATATGCTTCTGCATAGAGTTAACTCTTTCCTCTCCGGGGCAATGCAAGTGCTGGGGCTAACTGCATTATGTCTGAATATAGCAAGACTTCATGTTGTTTGAACCACCAAGTATCCAGATCAATTTGATGAACAATGCTAGTATATCTGATTAAATCGAGCATGCAAAGTTGCGAGGACTGTGTGGGAGAAGAGTTCCCCTTCCCCAGCAAAAACCATGAATACAAAACTTCGGCACTCTGAATACGTAAGGTTAAGCAGCCTATATATATATATATATATATATATATATATATATATATATACACACATACACACACGTTTACAAACATACAAGATTAGTTGACTAATGTGGGTACAGTATGCCTTTGTTACTCATGGTGTTGGCCCACGTGGGCACTCTTATCTGCACAACAGAAAGCTACTGTGCCATTACTCCGCCATGTGGGTCACACACAGAGGCAGCCATCTTCAGTATCATGCTGAAAGGCAAAAGTTAGGATCTGCAGAAAACATGGTACAATGGAGTCCCACACCACACAGAATTAAAGATTAAAGCCCCCATAACGTATATGCTGAATGAAAGTGTCCTTGTAGAGCAAAGTTCATAAAATAACTCCATGTCCATTTAAGCAGTCCTTAGCTGGGGAGAGAAGTATTCTTTTCAGGCAAGGGAATTACAAGCTTGTAGCCCCACAACTTTGGAAAAAACAATCAAACTCAGTAACATGTTCAATCGGAACTTGGAGAATGAGCCATGAGCTTATCAAGGACCCCATAACAGTTATCACAGTTCTGATAGTACTGAACAACTGTCACCTTGAGGTACTCACTCCATGTCAGTGTCAGTGTCCAAGTCAACATCCTCTGTACCTGTCATGGCCCTCCCAATATGCTGAGCTAGCTTCTCTGCTTCCCTCAGGTCACGGAACAAGTAGGGATGACCATTCCAGCTGACCTTAAGCTTCAGAGGGACCAGGAGCAGGTGCCGTATCTGAATGCTTTCTCCATTGTCTTGTTTAATACAAGCAGTCGTGGAACAATGAGGAGGCATCTTCATACTTTAAGTCCCTTTTCCTCTTGGCAATAACTAGGATTCTGTCACCCCCCCCCCACACACACACACTCCATTACAGGCAATCAACAGGGTCAGAGGCCCGGCTCCATCCATTACTGCTCTCCTGGGGGTAATCCAATAGACTTTTTCTATTAGGAAAGCAGGATCCTCTTTTGACAGTCCCAGTATTTGTGCAAGTACTGTGACGATACACTCCAGTGGTGATTCCCACTCAGCTTGACTAAGTAGTCAAACTAGTCTTAAATTCCTTTCCCTGGTCTGGTTTTCAATGGTTTCCAGTCCTTGATGGAGAAGGGCATTCTCTTTAATCTGTTTAGTTGTATTAGATGGATTTGAGCACCAAGCTGTCCATCTTCTGTAGGTTTTGCTCAGTGTTCTCCATTCAGGGCTCTAGGGTGGAAACCCTTGGCGTAACAGCATCCAAGTTTTTGTCCATATCTTGGACCATCCTGACCAGCTGTGTCAGCACTGCATTAATCATTTCAAGAGACACCTCTTCTGTGCCACAGCCACCTGCGGCTCTGTCCAGTAGCGGCATCTGAAAGTAACTGACTGCTGGTGCTGTATTTCTCATTTGCCCATTTTGGTGTCCCAACAGTTGCTCTACACTGATGTTAGAATTTTAATGGTGGAAAACACAGTAAAACACTATTTTTCATCAATTAAAGGCTCTGTTCCTTGGGAGCTCAAGCTGGGCACGTCTTCTCTGCTCCACTGCTAAGCCATGTCCCCCCCCCCCTTGCTTTTTAATTTAGAAACCATCAAGTTCTTGTGGGATGCAGACTGGTCTTTCTGTGTCTAGGAATCACTTTTGTGGGGTTGTGAAAGTAGACGGAGTATGATTCCTTGCATCGAGAGTGGAAGCCAAGGTGAGCTGCATCTACATCGGTAGAGAGTGGAAGCGGAAGTCCAGCCAGAAATCTTTTAAAAAGAATTTCTGGAAGGCATCTTTATGTAGGTGTGCTGCATCCTGGCTGCCGGAAGGGTTCCTAACCCAGTGGCTGTCACCAAGTAAGGCACTGGGTTCCAAACTCTCTTGGCCAATCAGGACACAGCATTTCCCCTACCCATTTTACATGATATCCCACTTCTGACACAACTTTCTTGGGAGGCAGTATAGTGCAGTGGTTTAAAGCTCTGAGCTGCAAACCTGGAGACCTGGATTTGAATCCCACAGCCCCCACTTGCATACTGTGTGAACCGGAGCAAGTCACTCAAATTCCTTATGCTCCCAGGTCACACCTGCAAACAAGCTTCCACTCAGTGTGTCTCTCCCCTGGTTAAAAAAAAACCAAACAATTATTATATAATGTAGGTAAGAGCCAAAACTTAGGGATATAGAGGATAATGTATTGGCAGTCATACACAACAAGCCTGTGTTTTTATCGAGAGGTTTTGATGGCAACCAGGAACCTTGAAAGCAAAGCTAGAGAGGTTCACTGATTGCCATAGAAACCACAAGATGAAGACACAGGCTTGTCTGTTTATGGACACCCACACACTATCTTTTATAGTGTATGGGCATCCATGTCCATTTCAGACACTCGGCTTCCTTTTTGTGAACTGATGGTTGGGGGGGGGCAAGCTCAAATTACTGGTTCAGTGTGCTGTGCCTGTTTTTGTAAGTTCAAGTAAAAAAAAAAAACAGCTAAATTTAATAAAGGAAAGCAGCTGTTTGGTGACGTTCTAAGTTGTTGTGCTGCAGTAGTGACATTACTATTCCAGCACAACATAATGATGTTCCCACTGCAGCACAACAAGCATATTCCTGGCATGGAATTCCATGCATAACAGCATTCCACCATACACTATATAGAGATGAGCAATCATACACAACATAGAGGATAATGTATGGTCCTCTATCGTTAACCGGTCAGTTAACAGTCAAGAGGATGCCAGGGCGACCATGTAACCTCGGCGGCTGGGGTTCACGTCGCCATGGCAACTCCTGTAGACGGTTAAAATTGACTGGTTGTTTATAGAGGGACCATACATTATTTTGTAGTGTATGGTCTCAATGAAAAGGCTGCTTACTTTCTGATTACTAGTCACCGCGAGCCGCTCAGTCCTTCCTAACCACTGCTGTTCATGCGTCGGTTCCCATTGAAAAAAGCGTGCATTACGCGCCAATATAGCGTTAACCTATCGATGTGACGTAGCATTGATAGGTTAACAACATATCTACATCACATCGATAGGTTAACAACCTTAGGAAATTATGATTTCCTAAGGTTAACAGCGTTCTACCACATACATTATAAGGATGTTTTCCGATCAAGAGGTTTCCGTGGCAACAAGGGACCCTGAGAGCGCAGCTCGAAAGGTCTCGTTACCACAGAAACCTGGAGAACGGAAGACATCCTTGTATGCGTGTGATTGCCAGTACACAATCTTTTATAGTGTATAGGTAACCATTACTTCGCTCCGCTGGTCAAAAAACATCCCGAGAACTTGAAAAATAACTTACGGTGGCGCAATTCCTTCTGGTGCCGTTCACTTCTTGAGCTCTCACCACTGCAGTACACTTCATTGCGCACGCACAAAGATATTCTATGTTGTTGTGCTGCACTAGTGACATAGCCAGTGCAGCACAACAAGCTGATTCCACTAACTGATTTCTATGGGTAATCACGTTCCACCATACACTATAAATGATTTATTTTAACAATTGAAAAATTCTAAATGCTGAAGAATTCTACATGAAGATAAATCATTTATCACAATGTTATGTGCATTACAGAGGATTGTGTATGATCGCTCAAACACAACAAGGGTATTTTTAACTCAAGAGGTTTCCATGGTAACTGAAGACCTCGAGAGTGCAGCTCGAGGGGTCTCGTTACCATGGAAACTTATTGTTGCTGTATATGGCGATCATACACATCTTTATAGTGTATGGTTGCTCATACTAAGACTGCACTTACTTTTCCACATTTGGTAGTTTTGCTTCTTCTACCTGTTCTTGGGTATCGTCAGTCAACCTATCGCGCATGCGCGCAGCTTCTAAGCATGTACCCCTTCTAGGTGTTATGCTGCACTAGCTACGTAGCTAGTGCAACACAACAGCTACGATGACGTAGCTAGTGCAGCATAACAACGCTGTTAGGAGCTTGGATTTCCATGCTCAACAGCGTTCTACCATGCACTACATCTGCATTTACTTCCACTTTGGATAGGTTTCAAAGGAACCCTTAACTAATGGGAGAGCAGACTATAAGATACCTGATGACATCACAATGGCCTCTGCTACTCTCAAAACAGCAGAAAAAGGAAACGGAAAAAGATAAATCATAATAAAAAGAACTATTACAAGCTTTACAGCTTAAAATACATTGCACGAATTGGATACACAATGGCAGTCTCATGATATGCCAGTTATCACTTGGAGGGGGCCAGAACCTAGATAACTCACTCGTGGCTCTGACACTTGTGGCGATTGTCCTGCCCCTTCACTCATAAAGATAAATGTTATATTTTGAGTTAGGCCATACTGTATCCCAAATATGTTATTACAGTTAGTTGCATAGGCTGAATAATAATTCTGTTTTGTACTTCACAATAACAATACTTTGGTAACATATATTTTTATTTTAAGTGCAAATGTTGTTAAATATTGCAACTGACAGTTGCCTGCCCACCCATCAGTGGCTTATTTAAAAAAAATTTAATATAGTGTGTGTTTTGGGGCATTAGGGATTATCACCTGCTTCTGCCTGATCCTCTCTCTCTCTCTCTCGGTGGATAAGTTTCTCCTTTTATGTATTTTTAGTCTGAGGTTTTGCCACAGGAGACCTAATCCAGCGGGCTCCTGTTGCAAAAATGGTACTTGTTGCCATTTCAAATCTTAACAGATGTCAGGGGCCTTGTGCTGCGCACACAGGAGATGGGTGTGAGACTCAACTAGCAGGTCTCGACACAATTTGTGTGAATGGTGATCTTCAAAAAAACTATCAGGGAGCACCCTTAAATTAAAAAATCAGGTAACCACCCTGAGTTAGCCATCCAGTACCATCTCCCAATATTACATATCAAGGGAGCACTTCGGATCTACTGGTGCGCCCCTTTCCTCTGCATGTGAGACACTGTTGCTCAGAGAGGAGTGTCTCACATGCAGCTGCCCTGGAAATTGACACGTTCAGGACAAATAATTTAAATTTTGATACAGTATTGATCAATCTCAATTAATAACACATTAATACCACCGCCAAGACCACTATTACAGCTGTAGGAGTAGTCTCACTTCTATCCTTTGGGTATCAGAATTGCTCAACTTCAGTGCATGGTTCTCAACCCCTAAGAATGCGCATAACAGTGGTCTTGGTAGCGGTATTAACATACAGTAGAAAAGAGGAGCTTCCAGCCATGGAGCAAGCAGTTCAGCAGCAGAGGGGCCTGAAGAGCTCCAGAAGTGGAGCAGCCTGAAGACCTGAAGAGGCGCTGCCAAGAGAAGTCCGATCATTAGCTGGGGGAGCGCTGATGAGAGGGAGTCCAGTCTGCCTACCTGGCAGTCCTTGTAAGGGTTAAAAGAGTTGTAAGGGCCAGGCAAGTTAGAGGACTCAGGCAGACAAGCAGTGGAGGCAGGCACATCAAGTGTCTGACCACGAAGCCTTGTAGGTGCATTGTGGACTCAGCTGGCAAGGTTGACAAGTGGCAGAGAGGTGGAACGGAAGTTAGGTGCTACAGAAAAGATGCTAGGGGGGGCATGACCTAACACCAGGTACCTCCAGCATATTCAGCTGGCAAGTTGAGTCCAGTGAAGGAGTGCAGGCAAACAGGGAGACTTAAAAAAAAGTCAGAAGGGGATGGCCTGCCACCAGACACATTCAGATCAGAGTAGTCCTGGCCCATAGTTTGACAAGTTGCGACAGAAATGGCAAACTATATGTACAGTAACCTTGGCTGAGGTTTCTGGCTGGTGGTCAAGGGGCAGAGTCCAGAAGAGGTGGGCCGGAAAAAAGTGTAGGGTGTTACCTACATTCAGGCACCCCAATCCAGAGAGACTTGGCAAGCACAAAGGCCAACAAGTGGCAGGCCTTAGGCAAAATTGGCTGCTAAAGAGCTGCTGATGATATTGAAAATCATTTTAGACACAATCAGCTTGTATTTGATATATATTTAAATAATTCCCCTCTCTCTTGTTTATTACTGAGGAAATCTGTACTTAAATAGGATGTTTGGCCGGCCTGGTGGCGCTGAGGGTTGAGGCGCTGGGCGCCACACCACCTCGCGCTGCACAGCGACCGGGTTTCAGGGCGACCCAGGTGCAGGAGTTGGCAGGGAGGAAGTTGGAAGCGGCGTCTGGAGGACTGCTCTCCCTCTCCTGGGGAGGGATTCAGGGGGTTTACCAGCGCATTAGTGGCCCCCGGTGGAGACCGGTGGTACTACATGCGTTGGACAAAAAATTAGGGGATGAGCGAGGCAGGCATCTACGAGGGTAGCCTATGTGCCGACGCCACTGCACACCACGCTGGTGGGGGAAAAGAAAAAAAGAAATGCCTCCTACACAGTCGGTGAGATGACGGTGGCCCCAGGGGAAATCGCCCACATCCCACATCCCAAACACTGGCCCAGACATGCCTGGATCTCTCTCCATGGTCGACCCACGACAACAGGGTAAGGCACTCTTTACACTCGGGAGTCAGTCAGCTGAGGGAGGAGCGGAATCAGCCCCAGAGATGCTACCGGGGGTCGAGCCTGCCTGTGGTCATTCGGGGGAGGAGACCCTGGCAGATGTGGAGGGTTCAGGCTGGGAGTAGGGTGAATTCCGAGTGGGCACTCCTGAAGGATGCCCAGGGGTATAGGTGTACAAAGAAAGTTAAAAAAAAAAAAAAAAAATAGGATGTTTATCAGACTTTATCTAGTCCTGTAGCATATTCTCCACTTTCCTGTGACATCACAGTTTGTTGCTGTGGGAATGAATGCAACATCACAAGTAGAGTATTACATTTTCTGGTGAGGAATAAGCAAGAAGGACAGATGGAGGTTTAACAAACAAAGACTCTGTCGTCATACCGCAAATTTCATCAGTAAGAAATAAGACAAAACACAGAACTCATTTGAAATATCGGCTGAATTTTATGTGCTATGTTTTTCCTAAGTCTCCATGGAGGCATCGCTGCTCTTTAAAGCAGCAGTATTTGTTAGACACTATGTAGCTTTTTTTTCCAGCAACAATGTTTTTCTGGAAAAATCATCAATATATCCATTTTTTTCTTTTTATTTTATTCCTAAACTAAGATACAGGATTTTAAAGTTTTTAAATTTCCTACTCCCTTGCCATGCCCCACCATGAAAACATCAAACAGCTTAGCGTGGTGCTATTCTGTATACTATCAGAAATGTGGTAGAACCATCCAAATACATCTACAGTATGAATCCAGGATGAACATTCTACACATAACTTCAATGAAAGAGATTTGTTAAAAATTGCCACTGGCAGTAATTTTTTATTTTACTTATAATTTTTAAGTTTCATAGTGAAAAACATTACAGCATTCACAGCTCATCCTGGAAACAGCGAAAGGACAATACAGATGGTCATGTATAAAGCATGCCATTATTATACAGTGCCAGTGAATCTCCAGGCAATTTCTAAGAACAGGAAGGGCTGAACTAACAGTTTAAACATACAGTCTTGAGATCTACAGGAAGATATCGCATGTGGAACTGTAGCCCAAGAACATGTGGCAAGACATCCAAAATAAATGTCTAAAAGTCTCCTACAAATACTCATGCCCAAAATCAGCCAAATGGGTGCCACATATATAACTTAAGAACTCCCCTGTGTGGTAGAGTCCTTCCCCACTAAATAGAATATTGGCGCAAGTGTAAGATATACAGTTCGGCATCATCAAGTTGACAATATCCCAACAGTAATAACAGGGACAGATACCACCCCACCCCACCCCCATAGTAAGAAAATCACAATGATTAACAGATAAGAACATGCAAAACATCAATGTTTAAAGTGTGCTCAGTCATGGAGACTGAGAAGAACGGCAGACAGGATCAGCATAAAGCCTCAAGTTTCATCTTGTCCCTCAGCTGGATCAGTTTGTCTTGGATGCCTGTTTCGATCCTTTTCCATTTCCTTACCTGCATCCAAGGGATCTGTAAAATATAAACTTTGTCCCGATGCACCAAACGGAGTTTCAGAGGGAACATAATGGCATGGGGAATATTCACCTCTCTAAACTTCTCATATACTCCATCAAACTTCTTTCTCCTTTGTTGAGTGGCATAGGAGACATCAGGAAATAGGTGAACCGTGTTCCCCTCGATACTGAGAGTAATGAAATGTTTTGCCAACTAACAAAATACTGCTGCTCTGAGGCAACCAGCAACAAAATGATGTAAACTGGAACTAGGCACTCCCAGTTCAAGGAGACTTGGCTGGTATTTTGGCTAGCAGTGGAAAGCAGCATAAGAAGAGTTTGGTGCACTATCCTGGCAAGCGGACCAATGGCAGGAGGGGCCAGAAATGATGGGCCTCCTCTCTGAACTCAGTTGACATATTGGCCAGCACTGAACAGCACCACTAAGCATCTCCAGCTTTACAAAACCTAGTAGCACCAGAAGAGTAAGTATGGACATCCCTTGCTTACAGTGGCGTGAAAAAGTATTTGCCCCCTTCCTGATTTTCTCTATTATTGCATATTTGTCACACTGGATGTTTTCAGGTCTTTAGACAAAATGTAATATTAGAAAAAGGGAACCTGAGTGAACAAATAACACTTGTTTTTTTTTTTTATTTCACTTATTTAATGAAAAAAAGTTATCCAACACCAATTGGCACTGTGTGAAAAAGTAATTGCCCCCTTACACTTAATAACTGGTTACGCCACATTTAGCTGCAATGACTGCAACCAAACACTTCCTATAATTCAATATCAGTCTTTCACATTGTTGTGGAGTAATTTTAACCCACTCTTCCTCGCAGAACTGCTTTAATCCAGTAACATTTGGTAGGTTTTCGAGCATGAACTGCTCATTTCAGGTCCTGCCACAGCATCTCTATTGGGTTTAAGTCTGGACTTTGACTAGGCCACTCCAAAACTTTAATTTTACTTCTTTTTAGCCATTCTGATGTGGATTTGCTCTTGTGTTTTGGATCATTGTCTTGCTGCATGACCCAACTACGCTTCAGCTTCAGCTGACAGAAGGATGACTGGACATTCTCCTTAAGAATTTTCTGGTACAGAGCAGAATTCATGGTTCCTTTAATTATGGCAAGTCATCCAAGTCCTTAGGCAGCAAGCATCCCTCACCATCACACTCACCACCACCATGTTTGACTGTTGGTATGGTGTTCTTACTGTGGAATGCTGTGTTTGCTTTATCGTGAGACATTATGGGATCCATGTTGTCCAAAAGTTCCACTTTGGACTCATGTGTCCATAGAACATTTTCCCAAAAGGCTTGTGGATCATCCAGGTGCTTCTTGGCAAATGAGAGATGAGCATTTATGTTCTTCTTGGTTAGCAGTGGTTTCCCTTGCTACTCTCACATGAAGCCCATTTTGCCTAGTCTCTTTTCTGATTGTGAAGTCATGAACACTGACCTTAGCTGAGGCAAGAGAAGCCTGCAGTTCTTTGGATGTTGTTTAGGATCCTTTGAGACTTCTTGGATGATTTTACACTGCGCCCTTGAGTAATTTTGGCAGGCCGCCCACTCCTGGGAAGGTTCACTACTGTTCCAAGTGTTCTCCATTTGGAGATTATGGCTCTCACTGTGGTTCAATGGAGTTCAGAGCCTTAGAAATAGCTTTTGTAACCCTTTCCAGACTGATAGAGGGCAACAAAATGTTTTCTGATCTTTTCAGGCACTTCCTTTGATCATGGCATAATGTGCTTGTTGAATCTTTGTGCTGGCAATGTGATTCTGATGGTAAGGGCCAAAATAAGTGAGGTTTATATTGAGCAGGGCTGGCTGTAATCAAGCCTGGCTGTGTTCAATCAGCTGACTCTAATTATCCCTTTAATTGGGTTGATTTAACTAGGGGCAATTACTTTTTCACACAGTGCCAGTTGGTGTTGGTTAACTTTTTTTACTAAATAAATGAAATAAGTAAAAAAAAAAAAGTGTTATTTGTCCACTCAGGTTCCCTTTATCTAATATTATATTTTGTCTAAAGACCCGAAAACATCCAGTGTGACAAATATGCAATAATAGAGAAAATCAGGAAGGGGGCAAATACTTTTTCACGCCACTGTAAATCAACTGGAGTTTGGGCCCAAAGTTCATAGGTTCACTAAGTTCTTTAGCTGCAAAAAAGGCATATCCCATAATAGCTCCTATAGGACAAGTTGTAGTATTTCATAATCCCCTGTGTAGAGATCTATTTATCGAGATATGTTTTAAAGTTTTCTTTAGTGATACATGAGACAACTTCAATAGGAAGTCTATTCCAAAGGGATGGTGTTCGTAGTGTGTAAAAATATTTTCTGTTTTTGGTTTTGAATCTCTCACGCTTAATCTGTAGTGGATGACCCCTGATATTAAGTTGGTCATTCCAATATTTAATATCAAGATCCACCATCAATAAAGAATAGTTTAGTATATCGAAGAAGAATAGTATATCGAAGAAGAATAGGATATCCCCTCTCTGTCTTCTGACCTCCAAGCTATGGAGTCCTAGATTATCTAGTCTGTCTATGTAAGAATATTGTTTTAGTGACGCTATTGATTTGGTCTGTCTTCTTTGTACCTTCTCCAGTTTATTGATTTCTGTTTTTTTTTTTTGAGCCTGGGTCCTCACAAGAGCCCAGCTCAGGGCTGGTAATGATCAACTGGGATCACAAAAGTCCTTCTTGGGGCTGGAAAAGGTAAAGCTAGTCCTGTTTCTTGTGGAAGCCTGGGGGGGAGGAGGGCAGCACCACACCGTTCTTACAGACCCTTTACAAAACCTAGTGGCACAAGAGGAGGGCATCTTGGGGAGGCTGTGTGTCCCACTCGGCACAGGGAGCAAGGCACCTGTAAAGCTGGTGCTCTCACTTCAGGCCTAGGAGAGTGCCCAGTAAGAGCACCTCTTCCCTTAGTCAGCTTGTGGTTGGGGTCCAGATTTCCAAGCTGGACCTGGGTCTTTGAATGAGCAATTCCTTCCTCTCTATTTCCCAAAGATTTGAGTGTTTTTATCTCAAAATCAGGGGCCAATATTCAAATATGCTTAAAAGCGCAGCGCTGGCACATTGCGCTGGCGATCTTATTCTTGCCTGCGTGCCCGAAGATGCTGTATTCAGTCGAATAGCACACCGGCACTATTCGACTGAATATAGGGCCATGTCAGCCAGCATTATGTCACCTAACCCTGCCCCAACAGGGCTCCCAAAGTAGGCCGCCAGAATGGATAGCACCAGAGCGCTATCTGCAATATTCAAAGGGACACATGCAGATGAGCCCATTGGGCATGCAAAATGCTAAGGGGCCATTTGCATATCCAACATGGGCTCATTTGCATGGGTAGCGAGGTAGGTTAGCGTGGTGCCACCCCCCAACTGCCTAGTCCCAGACGTGTATATATCCCTGGTGTTACTGTTCCCCCTCCCCCAATCACCAGCCCCACCATATATAGTATTATCCATGGTGGTAGTGGTGTCCCTTCCCTCCCTCCAACTGCTAGCCCTGCTGTATAGAGTAACATCCCTGGTGGTAGTGGTGTCCCCCTTCTGATTTCCAGCTTGCCAGTACAAAAAAAAAACCCTGGCATCCAGTGGCACCCCCCCGCCCACGGCACCGGGCATACCCCCACACACGCATACACTGACTGTAGAATTATCCACTGTGCTGTAAACTTTTGAATATCAGCCCAGGAGATTAGTCCCTAAGCTTGACCAGCTTAGGCTGTGGATCCTGCCTTATTGTCCTGATGTTTTTACTGAGACTTGGCTTTCTACCCAGACTGTTGATTCTGATGTTGTTATTTCAGGGTATGTTGCCAACAGACAGAAGCATAGTAAACGTGGTGGTGGAGTACTTATTTACACACGTCACAATCACATTTCTGATGTTTTATCGCATGTCTTTGTACCATCTTCTCATGAGCTTATCCTGTGCTGGTTAACTTTCTTGCCCTTCTTCCCAGTTTCTATCTGGTATCTGTTTTTCTCCTAAAATGATTCTGACTTCCTGCTTCTCTCCCTGATATTTCTTCCTGTCTCTCCTCTCTGCTTCTGGTGAGTTTCTGCTCCTTGGTGACAAATGTTAACTGGCTCTCCACTATGGCTAAAAATATTCATGTATCTGAATCCCTAAACCTCATGCAACTGATCTCTGAGTTTACCACCTTAACCCCTAACTTGGGGGGTGAGAAGAGAGGGACACAAGGAGGCATGGTCTGAGATTGGAGGGAGGAAGATTCAGAAGAGACATGAGGAGGTACTTTTTCATGGAAACGGTGGAGTCTATGTGGAACGCGCTGCACGAAGAGATGGTGTCCTGTAAGTCAGTGGGCAGTTTTAAAAGGGGATGGGACAAAGTGAGGGGAAGGGGCACCATGATGGGGAAGGGAGGAGCAGCTGCAGTATAAGGGATTGCTAGCTGCACACTGGAGCAGACTTGATGGATCATATGGCCTGTATCTGGCAGTTTTGTTTTTTTCGTAACTCCTCTAATCATTCATTGATGGTGTCTTATCTTCACACCCTCATCATTTTGCCTCTGCTGGCACACTCCTGGATGCTTTCAGTGATCCTCATATGGTTTACTATATATGCAACCTAGACTGTCGCCCCAAACCCTCTCCAAGTTTATCTTAGCAAGATCGTTTGGATCACCTAACCTCTTCTGCCATACTAGAATCTGATGATTTTCACAACACTAACTGGTCACTCCTCCCTGCTTCTACTGATACAGATGATGAGTCTTCCTACTTCCAATCCAAATTCGAAGTCCAAGAGTCTGCCTGGTTTCTACAGAAGGTTCCAGTGAGGAACTGTTGAAACAAAAACACATTCGCAAAACCAGTGCACAGACCAATGCGGTGGCCACAACAAACCATTTTGCCCAGAACTTGCAGGACAATCAATCTAAATTCTACCATTAAGTTCTGGAAGGTTTTCCATTTCCTTTTTGATAACCCTATCCAGTCTTCATCCCCTGACCTCAGGTTAAGAGGTGCACCTATCTCTGATCTAATTTTCAAATTTTTTTTTTTTTTTTTTACCTTGGCTATACTCGGAGGGGGCCATCTCGACTCCTTTCTCGCCAGGTCCCGACGCTACGGGATCCCAGCTTCATCATGCTCGGTGTCTGGGGTTTTATATTTTTCCCCATTTTTGTTCCTTATCCCCTAAGGGCGCCAGCGTGAAGGACAAACGTAAGGATGAACGGTGACCTAATGCACGTCACCGTCAAGCACCTAGCAGCGCCCTCCCTCCAACTCCTTACAGCCATGCACCCTACTGCCCATGCTTCCACCGGTGGTAGTGTTATAGGTGCATATGCCACCCAGTAACCCACCCCACCCTGGAGGAGGACAGCATCCATTAGGACACTCAATTCTCCTCCCCCCAGCCAACCACCGATGACCTGGGACTGTTCTTGAACAATGGTTGCTGGCATAGTGCCACCGGGCCAGCCTGATTTTTGAATTTTCTGATCTAATTTTTCATTTTTTAATTTTTTAGTATTTTTTATGTACAGTTTGTGGATTGAGAAGGAGGGTATCATTGCCTACAGGAAGGTGTGGCATTTGTGTCTTTCATGTTGGTTGGGAACAGGATAGTCAGCATGTTTGTTCTGTGGTGGAGGGAAGGGTGGAGGAGTTCAGCAAAGAGAAGAGCTTCGGCAAGCTCCCTGACTCCCAGGAACTGGACTCATCCCCAGAGACTGCCCCAGACTCTTCAATCTGGGACTCTTTGCCCGACCTTGACCCGGGGGGGAGTGGGGTTCACTTGGGGTATTATCCTGTGCAAAGATTCTCCTGAGAGGGTTTACTTCCAGTGACTACCACAATGATATTTGGAAGCAGGGACGGAATCTCAAGTGAATCGACCACCCAGACCTCGTCAATGGGCTGAGACTGTCCAACAAGCTTGGGACTTTGTTTGGTGACCACTTGACAGCGGGGTGCTCACCCTCGAACATGGTCTGTGGTGTCGAGGAAGCCACTGAAGCAGAACTCGGGGAAGGGGGGGCACTGTGCCCTTGCCTTGGATTCTTGGATTATTTCAGGGCTCGAACAGCTGGTGATAATGACATGCAAAAGACTTGAGCAGAACTGCCAGACACAGCAAGCAGCTCATCATTGTAGATACCAAGACAGTACAGGCAGCTGCCATGAGGATCTGCCTTTGACCTCTTCTATTTGAAGCAACTACACCATTTGAATCCAGGGGTTTAGCTCAACAATTCCTTAAATGTCAGAAACCGAGTGGTAAGGTCCCAGTGAAAAAAAAGTCCTTAGGGAAGAAGACTGTTGCTAAACCGGGACAAATCTCTAACTGAGCAAGTAGCACAAGGCAAATAACACTGAAAAGCAGTGAAACTGATCAAACATCAAAAAACAACTATGGGACAGAGCTACCAAGGGGCGACCTCATGTTTTCAGTGGAAAGGCAGATGTGCGGCATGGAGGGCCAAGGGAACGAGAGAGAAGGGATGAGCTGAAGCTTTAGTTAATGGGCTTTCTGAAGACTTTGCACATGCTTAGTGGTCTACATTAGTGTGATTAAGTACAAGGAATCCAGGTAGTTGTAAGAACAAAATTACCAGACTGCTGGCCTAGTAGCAGTATCTCTGCTTATCAGGTGGTAGGCCTGGGTTTTTTCACTGAACCAGAGATCTGTATCAGAGGCCAGTAGAGACAGGTATGCTTCCAGCTAAAAGCATTCTGCCTCAAATTTTAAATTTTATTTAAAATTTTAAACTTTTCTGTAACAGGTCCATCTTGAAAATGGGCCTCTGACACACTGATGTGTATTGTAAAATCTACCTGTATAAAAATACATTTTCTACTTCTTCAAGGAAGGTGGGTGGCTCCTGTCAGTACATGGTGGTGGTGGGGGTGGGGGGGGCTATGTGGGCAGGAACACATGGCCCTGTAACTACCCCTTCCACTGACAAACAGATGAACATTTCTTTAATGAATGTAGGTTTTCTGCTTTTTGCAAGACATTGGTGCCATGCTCAGCAGGCAGAGTTAAACACAGCACCAGCTGCAATTGGGATTCAGGATTATGACAGACCACTCTCTAATGCGAGAAGGACTTAGTGAAGGGTGGAACATGGTAAAAGAGTTGAAGCATGATTAGATGATACCACCATGCTCTCCAATAAAAAGCAGTACCACACTGACCACTGGGCTCCCGGCCCCTTCCCTCACTCAGTTCCATTGTTCTGGTCATCTTCCCTGCCTGTCAATCACCCTTATCTGAAAAGTGAGTTTGTGGGAGGACTGAGGAAGGTCTGGCAGAGAGGCGTCTGGGTGCAAGCTGTGAGAGCTCTAGGTGTTGGAAATGGAGCGTGCTGATGAGCTGAAGGAGTGCCTAGCACCACAGCAGGAGGTTAAAACAGCAACAAGTTTAATTTTCATCAAGAAAAGAACAATCTTAACTCTTGTGCTATCTCGACATTATTTAGTGACTTACCTCATCAACATACTGTATGTCAAATAATCCATTCGTACACATTGCTCATTAATGAGTCTTCAAAAACTCAACTACAGTACTTGACTAATCTCAACTAACAGTGTTTGTTTCCTGTTCCCCTTCCGATTTAGATAAATTAATGTCCATTATTCAACTGTATCTAATTTTACACATCTACACTTCATTACAGCAAGGGTACCTACTATTCCATCCCTCTTCAATGAATGGCAGAAAATATGTTAATCAATCCACAGCAGGCGAGTATATGACTGTGAAGGAAAAGAGAAGTTAAATGAAGGCCAATCACTCACCTGTAAGGGGGTTGGACAAGTATAAATAGAATTCTGATGGACAGTCATAAGATGTTTTACTAGGTGCTCAGGACCAATGGACCAGCCAAGCTAAATAAAAGAGAAGGATGATATTATACCGATTTGGTTAGTTTCACATTGAAATTTAAATAAAACAATGACTGAAAAGACAAAGTTACTTACAGTACTTGTAACTGTAGTTTTATTAGAGGTATTCTTTCCATAGTCAAACTAGTAACGTTCCAATGAGCACACATAAGGTCCTTGCAAAGCCCTTTGGCAAGCACTTTACTTCCTCCCTTTCTTGATCCTCCCCTTCTAGGCTATAAACCTTCACTTAAACTGCATGAAAATTAAGCAGCCACCCATTAAGGGCTAGTAGACAAAGCAGACTGGGAGAGCCATGTGACTGTAAAAGAAATACCAGTAGTAAAAAGTACAGTTACGTAAGAACTTACCGTAACAGTAGATCTTCTAGAGAGGCTCTTGCAGTAGGTAATTACATATAGGACTGACGCCGGCTGACGGCAGGACCCTACTGGAAAATTTCTAGCTAGCAGTCCTGATAGGGACCGCCTCTGTCAGGGTGACCGCATCATGCGACATCGGTATAAAGGGGCGGTCCGGACGCCTGCCTTCCAGTTCTTTCCCCGCCAGGCCCGGAAGGCCCCAAGAGAGAGAAGCAGATGTTTCCATTCCTGGAAAAAGAGCTGAAAAGCCTAGGGGATGGAGGGCGGAGTGATACCTACTGCAAGAGTCTCTCGAAGATCTACTGTTACGGTAAGTTCTTACGTAACTGTACTATCTTACTTCGAGAGGGCTCTTGCAGTAGGTAATTACATATAGGACTGAATCCCAAACAGTCTGGAACAAATAAAAGGCACCGGGAGGAGGAAACTACTCCTGAAAGAAGCAGTAGCCTTGCAGGCCTCAAGACAGGAGTCCTTGCAAAACAGCTAGCCCGAAGCCTGCTCTACGGCGAGAGGCAATGTCCAAACTGTAATGTTTCGTAAAGGTATGGACGAAGTCCAGGTGGCGGCAGCGCATATGTCTGCCGCAGACACATTCTTGAAACAAGCCGCAGAGGCTGCTACTCCACGAGTGGAGTGACCTCTGACTTGACCCGGAAAGTCTTGTTGTACTTGTCATAACAGAAAGCGATGCAATGAGCCAACCACTTCGACAGGCATTGCTTGGGAAACAGCATTGCCTTCCCTTTTGTGAGCAAAAGAGACAAACAACTGGTCACTTTTTCTGAGATCCTTTGTCCTATCAGTGTAGTATTTCAGAATCCGGTGAACATCCATGGTATGGAGTAAATATTCTCCTCGACTGGAGTACTGCGTGAAAAAGGCAGGTAACTCTACAGACTGATTCAAGGTAGACTCCGCTACCACCTTAGGCAGAAACTTAGGGTTCGTGCGAAGAGCCACTCGTTCTTTGTGAAAAATCAAACAAGGAATTTTATACATAAGGGCCTGGAGCTCGGAAATTCTTCGAGCGGAAGTAATGGCCACCAAGAAGAGCGTCTTCCACGAAAGAAACTTCAGATCTGCGGATGCCGCAGGTTCGAAGGGAGGAAGGGTAAGTTTCTCGAGAACAAAGTTCAAGTCCCAAGAAGGAGCAGGAGTCTGAACAGGGGGGCCTCAGATGAAGGACCCCTCTGAGAAAAGTCTTAGACATCTCCAATTGGGCAAAGGTTTTATCAGCGAAAGGAACATGATATGCAGAAATAGCAGCCATGTGCACTTTCAAGGAGGAATGACTGAGACCCAGGTCGAAGAGATGCCGTAAATATTCAAGCAGAATGGCCACTGAACAGGAGAAAGGCTCCACATTCCTAGAAGTGGCCCAAATAGAAAATCTCTTCCATTTCATGGCATAAGTGGACCTAGTGGAGGGTTTTCTAGCCTCCACCAGAATCTCGGCCACTTTTGGAGAGACACCAAAATGAGATTGGGCTAGGTCTGCAGGAGCCATGCATGAAGTTGTAGGGACTTGAGGCCCGGGTGGACCAGGGTCCCCTGATCCTGGGTCAGCAATCCTCGAGATAAAGGAAGAGGAAGAGGAGGAACCTCTGAGTATTGCTGTAGAAGAGAGAACCAGATTTGCCTGGGCCAGAAAGGAGCGATCAGAATCATTCTTGCACCTTCTGTTGTCAGTTTCTGCAATACACGAGGGACCAGAGGAATTGGGGGGAAAAGCACAGACGAATCTGTCCTTCCAGTTTAGAGACAGAGCGTCACTCCAGAAAGCGCCTCGCTCTGGAGCGAGCGAGCAAAAGGTGGGAAGTTTTGCGTTTTGGGAAGAGGCGAACAGGTCTACCTGTGGAGTCCCCCAAAGCTGGAAGATGTCGTCTAGAACCTTTTGGTCCAACTCCCACTCGTGTGGCACAGCAGAGGAGCGCTTACCTTGTCTGCCAGGGTATTGTCGACTCTGGAACATGGATCGCCGTGAGGTGAAGGTTGTGAAGCGTTGCCCAGTCCCAAACCCTCATTGCTTCCCTGCATAGAGGGTAGGATCAAGTCCCTCCCTGCTTGTTGATGTACCACACCACGCATAAGTTGTCTGTCTGGACAGCTAGGTGACCGGGAAGAATGTATTGGTGAAGGGCTTGGAGAGCATATAGAACTGCTCGAAGCTCAAGCACATTGATGTGGAGAGCTAGCTCCAATCTGGACCATAAACCCTGGGTTCGGTGAGGACCCAGATGGGCTCCCCAACCTTCGCCTGATGCGTCTGTGGTCAGAGTCTGGGAGGGGGGAGGATGACAGAAGGGGACCCCCCCCCGAAACAGGTTCTCTCGGACCATCCACCATTGCAAGTCTCTTGACATCGGCGAGGAGATCAGAACCAGATGATCTAGGTCGTCTACAAGTTGATCCCACTGGGAGCGGAGAGTCCACTGAGAGATCCTCATGTGGAGCCGAGCTCGGGAAACTGTCGGGATGGCGGCTGCCATGAGCCCCAAGAGACAGAGAACCGACCTCGCCGGAACCTTCCTGCGTTCTGATAGCAGGGAAATCTGTGACTGAAGAGAGGCCGCCCTGTCCAGAGAAAGGAAGGCCTTACTCACCATCGTATCGAGGATAGCCCCGATGAACTGTAGTCTCTGGGAGGGATCCAGATGAGACTTGGAATGGTTGATGGTAGTACCCAGGCAAGTGAAAACCTGCTGGGTGAGGGAGAGAAAATGCAGGAGCTCCTCCCTGGACAAGGCCGCCAGGAGCCAGTCGTCCAGGTAGGGGAACACCTGAACTCCCATAGTACGCAGGTGGGCCGCTACCACAGCCAGGCATTTGGTAAAAACTCGGGTGCCGAGGAAAGACCAAACGGGAGTGCCCGGAACTGGTAATGGTCCCCTGGAAAGCAAACCGGAGGTACTTATGGCGCGAGGGACAATGGGGATGTGCAGATATGCGCCCTGCATATCCAGCGACAAAGCCATTGACCCGGCCAAAGAAGGGGCAGAAGGGTTTGTAGGGAGAGCATCCTGAACCTTTTGTATTCCACGTAAAGGTTCAAGGAGCTGAGATTGAGAATGGGTCTGAGATCTCCTGTCTTCTTTGGGACCAAGAAGAAATGAGAATAGTAATCCGTCCCTTGAAGGTGAGGGGGAATGGGTTCTATGGCCTGCTTCACAAGAAGGGCGGATATTTCTTCCCAGACCAAAGGAAGATGGTCCCTTGCATAGGACGACTTCAGAGGGGGGTGCCGGGGTGGTTTCTGTAGAAACTCTATGGAGTGCCCCTCCGCTATAATCTGAAGCACCCATGAATCCGTTGTTATCCTCTCCCAACCTGGAAGGTGGAGGGAGAACCTCCCTCCTACCGGTTCCTCCGGAGAGTCCGGAGGCGGTGGGAGAGGGGAGGAGTCAGCTGGTGTGGGGCAGCGCCGCAGCTGGGGCACCCACTGCTTTTTTGGGTGGTGGGGGCCTGGCAGCTGCCGGGGCCCGGCGTTTAGTGGCCCGCCTTCCTTGGGGTTTCGCTTGTGGCCAACTGCGTCTGCAAAAAGGACGGCGCTGTGGGGGATGGGGATGGTACATGGAATCCACGGATTTCAGAGCCATCCCCTTCTCCTGCAAGTCGGTGATGATGTCCTCGACATCACCGCCGAAAAGCACTGAACCCCTGAAAGGTGCTTCCTGGACTACTGACTGCACCTCCGGGACCAAACCTGACACGCGGAGCCAGGCATGTCGCCGAAGACTTACGGCGAACGCGGAGCTCCGCCCGGCAGTGTCCACTGCATCGTATGTCGTGACAACAGGCCGAACGAGCGGAACGGACTAAGTCAGCTGACTCCTGCTTGACTTGGGAGTCAGGTAAGGAGTCAATCTTGAATTCCGCCTGCGTAAGGATGGCCTTCTGGTAATCCCCCATATGAGCTACATAATTCAGGGCCCGAATTCCCAGTGTGGAAGAGGCGATATTTTCTTCCATACTGGTCCAGGAGGCAGATTTCTTATCCGGAGGAGACGAGCTTACATGTTTGGGATGTGCTGACGGGCCGTGAGCGGCGCTAATCACGACAGAGTCTGCACAAGGGTGAGAATCCAAAAAGTCTACACCCTCCGGAGCCTGGTATAGCCTGTTGGACTTCCTAGGAAGCGGGGCTAAAGCCGACGGTTGTTTCCAAATAGTGGAAACAAGGTCGGCGTGAGGCTCAATCCAGGATGGCACTAAAGTAGGAGCCAACAGGGGCAGGTCCAGATGTTCGGCGACTTTGACCCGCTGAGGATCTGGTTCCAGAGAGCGCCACTAATGTACTTCCTGGATCTTCCTGAGCAACTCCGTGAAGGAAGGGTCCTCCGGAGGAGGCTTCGGAGGGGTCCTCGGCCGGGGCTTGGACGGAGAGCGAGGCTCGTCATCTCTCTCGAAGCATCCGTCGGAAGAATCTGAGGAATCCGAGAGCGAAGAAGAAGAAGAATTAGAAGCAGAATAAGACTCCCTGACACGTCTAGGGGGAGGAACGGGTTCCTTAGGGGGAATCCCTGGACGCGTGTCCTGCTCCTCTCGGGATCCAGAGGGAAGGGGTCTGGGGTCCGGAAGTGGTGAGGGAGTGTGCCGTCTCAGGCGCACGGGTGCCGGGGCGCACAGTCGCCGTAGGCGTTTCTCACTCGGTGAGCTGAGCCTGGCCTCAGCCCACCAGGAAGCCAGAGTCTCTGCAGATCCACCGCGCCGAGGGGCGGGAGGTGGAGGAGGAGGAGGAGGGGATAAGTATATGGATTGTATCCGTGAAGGCAAGTATCCAAACCCGTTGCGGGAAAACCGGTGCCGGGTATTGAGGCGCTGGTACTGCGCGCCGGGCGGAACCGGGCGCCGGGTACTGCGGCGCTGGATACTGCGGACCCGGGTATGATGGCGCCGGATAAGACGGCGGGTACCCGGCGACGGAGGAGCTGCTGGAGCAGACGGTCCGAAGGAGGCTCTCGCTGGCGGGTCAACATTGAGAGGCCCGGGAGGGGGGGTCCCGACGGAAGGGGAAGATCTCCCACCGGCGCCGGTGGGCCGAAGGCCGACCAACGCGGAGCCGGGCGTCTCAGGCGCCAGATCCGTTCCCTAGGGGAGGGTCTGACGGGGTGGAATATCCTCGCATTGCCCGGGACGGTGGGGAAAAGTCCCGGGTCAGGCTGGGGTGACTCGGGCTCCCTAGACGGCAGCGAAGGCTGTAGGGAACCGGGTACGACAGGGGTTGGAGGGTCCGCCGAGGTTCCGGCCGCACGCCGGGGCCGACGCGGCGTTTAGGGGTTGGTTCTCGGCGGCGCGGAGGAGCCGGCGTCCGACTTACGGGTCCTCGCCGGAGGGGCGGCCGAGGGAGGGAAGCGCCCGGTCCAAGGGGGATGAGGTCGCGGCGCCACCCTGAAGGGTCGGGCGCCTTATCAACCTTCTCCCTGGCGGACGCCGGAGGAGAGCCTACGTCCGACTTATGGGAGTCGCCTGCACAGCAGGCCGCAGCCTGCGGGCGGTACTGGAGGCGGAGGCCTCCTTTGCCCGGAGGTGCCCGCAGGCCCGAGGAGAGCCCGACGGGGGAGCCGACGCCCTCCAAAACCTTGAGGCTGCCGCAGACGGTCCCCGGAGGGGATATTACTCTGTGCCACGACTCCGTCCGGAGTCGCGGGCGAGGAGTCCTTCTCCCGGTGCCTTTCTTTGTCCCGCTTTTTACGATGTCCTTCTGGAGAAGTCGACGCCTGCCTGAGCTTCTTCAATTCTTTTTCCATTGAAGACATCTTTTTCTTTAGAAGATGGGCTTCTAGGGACTGTTAGCGTCATCTGCGGGTAGCCGCGTTGAAGTGCAGGCAATGCGGGCACTTGTCGACTGGGTGGTCAGGGCCTAAGAAAAAGGCAGAGAATGGCCGCCCTTTGTGGCAGTTGGGCCGCACAGTCGCACTTGTTTTTGGAAGGTGTAGGGGACTACATACACCGACGCTGACCTGACGATGAGAAGAAAAATACTGAAACTTCGTAAAACCGACGAAAGAACAGGCTTTGCTACACGAACTTTACCGCGAGCTGCAATGCGCTAACGGGCGAAAGAATTGGAAGGCGGCGCGCCCGGGACCGCCTTTATACTGACATCGCATGACGCCGGGTCACCTGATCGGGGCGGTCCCTCGCCAGGGACTGCTAGATAGAAATTTTTCCGTGGGGTCCTGCCGCCGGCCGGTATCAGTCCTATATGTAACTACCTACTGCAAGAGCCCTCTCGAAGTAAGATCTATAATTACAAGTAAGTAAATAAGTCTTGTAGCTACCTGGAATCCTTCCATGTAGTTACACTGCAGAAGACTACCAGCAGTGCCTGGGCTAAAGGGGCAAAGCCCACAGCTGTGCTGAAGACAGACTTTAGGATGAAGGACTATACAGCAGCATCCCTGTACACATACAAGTCCTGAACATAACAGGCTGCGAAACTGTGAGCGGACAACCAGGTGTCAGCCCGGAGAATTTCAATGACTGGAATACCCCTGGCAGTGAAGTGTAGGCATCTTTGTTCCTGGTTGAAAGGGTTCTGATACCAGCAGGCAGTATACATGAAGCCAAAGTGTAACAGCAGAATGCACTACACGATCCATTGAGAGAGAGAGCCTGCTTGGACACATGATGCCCTCAGGAACTTAGGTGGGACACAAAAAGCTGTCTGCTAGTCCCCAAGAAGCCTTCTGTACTATGATGATAGAACAGAAGAGCATGCACCTAACATCCAACCTATAGATACATTCTTTGCCATAAAGGTTTTTTATCCTCCAAGGCAGAACAGGCAGCTCCTCAACCCTGTTCCCATGGTCCATGACCGTTTCTCACCTCCTCTGGTCAGGAGTACCTATCCCCTGTGGATTCCCCCCACCCCCCAAGACAACATGTCCAGAATGCTCCCAGACCAGAGGAGTGGGCCACGGAACAACAGGCAGGGCTTCACTCAGCCAGTCCTTTATGTTTTTCCCTGTTTTCTGGTCCCTCCCTCCCTATAGCTGGGGCATGCATGTTGGTGTCATCAAGGTACAGGTCAGGAAGCAAAGGAAAACCAGGAGCAGTTTCAAAATTCGCAAACAGCATTTTATTATTAATAGAAAAATAAAAGAATAAAAATTGTTCAGTATAACTATTTACAATGGCAGTACAAACATAGAAAACACAGTCCTTCTGAGTGGAATAGGCAGACTACTGGAGTGATGGAGGCACGGACAATAAACAAGTTCAAGGTTAGGTAGAACAGATTTAGGGGTCTGGTAATGAAGACAGGGATAGTGAGGAGGGGAGCAAGATCCATATGGAGGTAGGCCTGTGGAATAATAATACATGTTAGCAACCCAAGAGCAGACTGAATGGAATGCAGATCTTTCTCTGCCATCACCTTTCTATGTATGTATGACAGGACATGGCTCATGATGGCACATAATAAGGATTAGGAAGAAGGGGGGTTGGGTGGAAGCAGGGTGCGATAAGGCAGAAGCACTAAATGAGTACTTCTGCTCAGTACTTACTAAAGAGAAGAGGGGTGACACCCAAGGTGGGAGAAATGGCAGAAGCAGGGGAAGTGGTGACAGATGGGGAAATCGTGGAGAGCAGAGTTCGAGAGGATTTGAAGGCACCGAGGGTGGACAAGGCGCCAGGCCCAGATGGCATCCACCCCAGGGTACTGAAGGAGCTGGCAGAGGTCCTTGCAGGACCTTTGGCAGACCTATTTAATGCCTCACTACATTCGGGGTGTATACCTCAGGACTGGAGGATGGCTCATGTGGTGCTCCTCCACAAGAGTGGCCCCAAGGATGAACCGGGAAACTACAGACCAGTGAGCCTCACATCCATCATGGGTAAGCTAATGGAGACTATCCTAAAGGAGAGGCTGGTGGCCCTCCTAGAGGCCAAAGGACTACAGGACAACAGACAGCATGGCTTCATATGTGGCAGATCCTGCCAAACCAACCTGGTCAAGTTCTATGACTGAGTAACTAGGCAACTGGACAGGGGCCATGCAGTGGATGACCTGTATCTGGACTTCAGTAAGGCATTCGCCTCAGTGCCACATGGAAGGCTGGGAAGGAAGTTAGTAGGCACAGGGGCGGGTGCAAAGCTGGTGAGATGGGTAGGAAACTGGCTGCAGGGAAGGCAACAGTGGGTGGTGGTGGGTGGGGAGCTCTCACACCCAAGGGCAGCGATGAGCGGTGTTCCACAGGGCTCAGTGTTGGGACCAGTGTTGTTTGGGAAATTCATTGCAGACATATCATGGGACATCAAGAGCAAAATCAGTCTGTTTGCTGATGATACCAAGGTAGGCACAGTGGTGGATGACCTAGGGGGATGGCAGGGGTTGCAGGATGATCTGGCAAAGCTTGAAACCTGGTCAGACACCTGGCAACTGGGTTTAATGCCAAAAGTGCAAGGTGCTGCATTTTGGGATGAAGAACCCAAGGAGGAATTACCAGCTGGGGGAGTGCAGCTAGCCCAGACAGAGGAGGAGAAGGATCTGGGTGTGCTCATTACAGGGTCAATGAACAACTCGGCACAATGTAAGAAGGCAGCTGCAAAGGCCAACAAAATGCTGGGTTTATTGCAAGGGTATATCCTCGAGGAGGAGGAGGTGATTCTGCCACTGTACAGGTCATTAGTTAGACCACACCTGGAGTACTGATGCAGCACTGGCGTCCATATCTGAAGAGGACATTAAGTTACTGAGGGGGTGAAGAGCGCAAAGATGATCAAGGGCCTGGGACTTATCATACACGAGGAGGTTGAAGGAGTTGAACATGTACTCACTGGAGGAGAGGAGAGACAGGGGTGACATGATTGAAACCTTTAAATACATGAAAGGAATAAACAAGACGGGTACAGAGGGGCTGTTCAAAGTAAGGGAGGGGAGCCACCAGGGGCCATGATATGAGACTGGAGGCGAGGAAGGTTCAGGAGGAGATGAGAGACACTTTTTTACAGAGAGGGTGGTGGCTGGGTGGAATGCGTTACCTGCTGAAGTGGTATGCAGTAGAACAGTGGACTGCTTCAAACGAGGATGGGGCAGGACAAGGGGGAGGGTTAACGAAGGGGAAGGGTGGAAGGGAGGGGCAGCTGCAGAATAAGGGGTGCTAGCTGCACATTCGAGCAGACTTGATAGACCTCTAGGCCTTTATCTGCTGGCAAATTTCATATGTTCATATGATATCCAGGATTCACTGGTTGGATATGATCGATGACTACAGGGGCAGGAAGTGCATTAGACAGCTCCCAAACAGAAGATTGGGAAGGGACTGAAGTGGGCAACGGATGGAACCTTCCTCATGTCACCTGGAAGAAGAATAAGGCTTACTAGTACCCTGGTTGATGCTGGAGCCCCTGTGACCCCACTTCTACCCTTGAGACAGTAACTGTAGGAATTTCCCTTGTCACCTCAATCAAGATCAGCAATGAAAGGATGTTGAGAAAGAATGCTGTTCCTGAGAAACACAGTACTGAGCACAGGCGATAGCACTGACTGGCTAAATCGACTTTAAGGTGTTACTGAAGGCCTGGATACTCTTCAGCATCCTCAACCGTGGTCCAAAATAGGAAGGGAAACCACTTGTTTCTACATGAAAATCGCAGTGGTCATGCACGACATGTGGCATCAACCTGGTCAAGTGTCACCTGCAAATGGTGCTTGGATGAGGCCAATGCTCAGTCAACCAAAATGGACACCTTCTTGGTATTCCACAAGAAGCACATTTCTTATCTCCAGCAGTTTTCCACAGACAGTTGAAAGGAAAGGGTAGTGTACACCAAGTAGCTAGCGTGCCCAAGGTGCCCAATGTGTGCACCTTTTTGCCCCAGTCAGAGAGACACATTGACTTAATCAGAGGATGAGCAGGAAGTGCCCTAGAGGACTTACCCTGTGCAGTACAGTGTCAGCCATGTGCCCCTTGGGTTATGGGTATTCAGTAAAGGGCTAACAGCCCTCAGGCAAAACCATGCTGCAGTGGTCACAGCATCGGGAAGATGAACCTATGGATTCTAGGTGATTCCAGATGGCCTTGGTGGTAGTCCATAATCCCCTGACTGTTGGGAAAGGCCAGAAAGAAGGGTCCTTCTTTCACTAAGACACCTAGGAACTTGTAAGCCCTCAAATGCTGCCCATCCAACAGAGTGGCTTTGAATATGTAGAATATCCACCAAAGAATATTCAAGAATAACTTTAGGTCTTCCAGGTGGGACACCAGTGACTGCCAAACTACTGCATCATCCTCATCGATAGATAAGGCTTCTTAGTTGGTCATGTGGACCACCATGTCCAGTCTGCTCAAACCAGCAGGTGACAAAGAGGCCCCATCGGCATTAGGTTTGGTTCTGGGAAGAAGAAGGCATATTTTTAGTGGGTGGGCCCTTCCCCAGCTGGGCAAGTGAGAGTAGAAAGGGGAGCAATCACAAATGAGTTGCAGTGAAGGCAGCAAAAGTGATGAGCCAGGCACCACAGGTGGCCCTTACAGGGGGGGCTGGGGACAGTAATGTCTCCTCATGAGGAGGGTCGAGAGGACTGAGAGGCTGGGGTCCCTGGCCTCAGAAGACGGCTTAAGAGCTGCGGAACCATCTCCAGCACCCTATGCCATTCTTTTTGAGATGCATCTGTTGGGAACTTTTTGCTGAGGCCGAACATGGGTGGAAGCCAAGCTCTGAGTTCATACGCCACTTATGCCCTTTTTGTTTGTGTGGATTTGACTACTAATGCTGACCTGAGCTTGACAAGGAGTTTGAACAGGACTCGCACTACGATATTGAGTAGGAGGAAGAAGACCCAGAAGACTTTGAAGGTTTTCTCAGTGGAACCATCGCCAGTAGGCTTGAGGGTATTGGGGACTACCAGTGGCCCATACAACCCCCAGCACCAGTTAACCCCAGGGGCTCCAAAACTAACAGAAGAGGGATGCTCTGACGTATATGTTCACCATGAGATGCACTCTCACCTGGGAGCTACCCAATACTGAAGCACTACCTGTCTTGACTGACTCTTGTTCTTTGGATAGATAGTTAGGAGAACCTGCTGTCCAGAAGGCATCAAAGACTCAAGATGAGAAAATCTTGACAGGCAGAGTCATTAACAGTTGGGCAACTTATGGGGCCTGCAGCCTGATCCGGTGTCTACTGTGTGCTCAACTTTGATGGAAGCCTGATGACTAAGAATCAGTGGTGATTGAGAACCACAGTCAGGTCCCCCTGAGACTGATGAAAGCCTGCTTCTCCTGTTGACCAGAGTCCCGCTGCAAGAGTGTCAGGACGTGACCTACAATTGTGACACTATGAGTTCAAGGAGTAGTCCCAGTTTCTGGTTGAGTTGCTTTTAACTGAAGAGTAAACTTATTGGATTTTGCTGACCCTTCCGAAAAGTGCTTCTTGCAGCATGTGAGACTGTCAGACTGCATGGTCTGGTAGACCTCACAGTTCTTCACCTCGTGGATTGGTCCCTATCAATCCAGGCAGATGTACTGCAGTCTGTGATGGACATCTTGTGTTTGCAGAATGAGCAGAACTTGAAACCTTCTTGGGCTACCATTACTGTAACACACACAGAGAAATACGTAAGAAAGTCCTAAGAAGAGATCATCCCTGTACCAAAAGAGAGGGTGCAGGGGCTCTAGAGCGAGCTGGAGAGGATGAGGATGGGGTGCTGGGGCCGGGTGGGACCCCAGAGAGGAGTAGCTGGGAGAAGCAGAGAAGGAACAGCAGGGCTAAACCCTGTGAGGGTATGGGGGTGGGTGGGGGTGAGGAGAACAGAGGGGCAGCAAGTGGAGGGAAGACTCAGGTCAGGGGGAAGGAGGAGTTAGGTACCACTGAGGGGGTAGCAAGTAACAGGTCTGCAGTGCTGGCATCAGAGGTGATAGTGGAGGTGCTGGAGATCATGGGGGGAGAGGAGGAGAAGGGTAGTGAAGGCCCAGATGTCAGGATGGGAAAGGAAGACGGGGGAGCAGAACAGCAAGGTAGAGGCAGAAATGGGGGAAAGATGTAGGAGTCACAAACGGTGCAGACAGAGGTAATAACGAGCAGGGCAGTGTGGACTCTGGAAAGGTGGACAGCGAAAACAGGAGGAGGGGGGTTATAGGACAAGAAGATGAGGGGGTACTAGTGCTGGGGGATTCTATACTGAAAGGGGTCAGATTGGGTGGATGGGAAGAAAGGCACAGTTGCATCTGGGTCAAGGCTATTCCGGGGTAGGATGAGGCAGGAACTTCAAATGTGCACACAGAAGGGGAGGGAGAAACCTCATATAGTGATGCACGTGGGTACAAATGATTTGGAGGGCGAGACAGTAGAGGTGGCAAAGGGGTGGTTCGAGGAGTTGGGTAGGCAGTGTGAAGAGGTGGGGGGGGGGGGAGTCGGTGGCATTCTCTGAGGTAGTCCCGATACCATGTGTGAGTACAGTGAGGGAAAAAAAAGGATAGAGGAGTTCAATTAGTGGCTGAGGGATTGGTGCTGTACCAGGGAGTATGGATTAGTGTCTGACTGGGGCAGGACCTGGGGCAATAGTGACCTATATGCAGGGGGACAGGTTATATTTGAGCAGGAAGGGGAAGGGAGTACTAAAACAGGGAATAGAGGGGTATATATCATGAAAGGTGGATTTAAACTAGGAGGGGGGTGGCGAGGGGACTTCTGATAGGAAAGGGGTCCAGAAAGGGGAGCCTAGTGAGCTCACCCCCCCCCCTAGTTATGGGTAAAGGCAGTATGGAAGTGGCACAGGGAGGGATAAGGGGGAGGAAGAATAGAGGTAGAGAAGGGGAGGACACAGGCTGGGAGGTGGTCTCATTGAATGCAAGAAGCCTAAGAAATAGAACAGCAGAGTTACAGACCATCTTGGTGGTGGAGGGGGTGGACACTGCAGCCATCACGGAAACGTGGGCCACACAGTATCAGGACTGGGATATGATGATCCTGGGGTTCAGATTATTCAGAAAGGACAGGGCTAAGGGGAATTTGGGGGGGGGGAGTGGCAATCTATGTAAGGGAAGGGACAAAGTGCATAAGGGAGGAAGGGGAGGCGGGGAGGACAGGAGCATTATGGGTGCAGTTCCAAGACACAAAGAATAGGACACTGAGAATGGGGGTGGTGTACAGGCCACTGGCTCAGGGGATTGACCTGGATAGAAAATCAGCTGAACAAATTAGGAGGGTCTGCAGAAAGGGGAGCACAGTGGTGGTGGGGGACTTCAACTTACCAGGGGTGGAGTGGGGCACCCCATCCACCACAAGTGCAAGGGAGTGGGTCCTGCTAGAAGCATTTCAAGACAGCTTTCTGACACAGCTGGTCCAGGGGATGACTCTGTTAGAAAGGACTCTGGACCTTGTACTGGATAACGGGGAAGCTGTAAGGAATCTGGAAGCGGAGGAACCACTGGCTGAAAGTGACCACTATTCTGTGTGGCTCATGCTCAACATGGGGAGGGAAACAGGTGGCACAGGTACAAGGGTGACTGAGTTTAGGGGGGTGGACTTTAAGAAGATGGGGGAAATATTGGGCATGTACTTGGCAGGAATGCAACAACACATGGATGCAGACCAGAAATGGAACATCATAAAGGAAGGGCTGGCGGAGGCAACAGAGTCTTGCACTAGGAAGAAAAGCAAGATGGGAAGGGCAAAGAAACCCAGCTGGCTGACACAGGAGGATATGGAAGGGGTGAGAGCCAAGAAAGCAGCATTTCAAAAGTACAGGAAATCGGGGGTGAAGATAAGGATATGTCCATGCTAAAGTCCTAGGAGGTTACCAGACTGGTCAGAGCGGCCAAGGCATCCAGGAAGCTGAGACTGGTGCAGGGAATTAAAAAAGGAGAAAAAGACTTCTTCCTCTATATCGGAGAGAGAAAGAAGAGCAATGATCAGCTGGTGAGAGCAAGGATCAGCTGGTGAGGATTAAGAAGGATGGGGGTGGGTGGAGAAGGGGTGGACCAGGCACAGGCACTTAAACACTTCTGCTCTGTATTCACACAAGAGAAGGGGGGGACAGACTCCCCAGGTGAGGGGGGTGGTGGGGAGGGAGGGGAAGGCGATGACAGATGCAGGGATTACAGAGAGAAGGGTACTACTAGATGGGTTGAGGGCATTAAGGGTGGACAAAGCACCTGGACCTGATGGCATTCACCCTAGGGTACTAAGGGAGTTGGCAGAGGTCCTGGTGGGGCCACTGGCCGACCTGTTCAATATCTCCCTGGACATGGGATGTGTACCATAGGACTGGAGAATGGCCCATGTGGTGCCCATCAGCAAAAGTGGTCCAAAGGATGAACCAGGAAACTATAGGACAATGAGCCTCACATCGACGGTGGGAAAGCTCATAAGAGATCATACTAAAAGAGAGGCTAGTGAGCTTCTTAGAGGAAAACGGTCTCCAGGATGATCAACAGCACGGGTTTATAGCAGGCAGATCCTGCCAGACAAACTTTGTAGAGTACTACAACTGGGTGATGCAGGAAATGGACAAGGGCCATGCAGTGGATGTCCTGTATTTGGACTTCAGCAAGGCCTTTGATTCAATACTGCATGGGAGGTGGTGGGGGACTCGAATATGTGGGGGGCGGGACTAAAAATGGTGAAATGGATCACAAACTGGCTAACAGGAAGGCAGCAAAGGGTGGTGGTGGTGGGACCTTTCATCACATATAGCGGTGACGAGTGGGGTACCACAGGGATCGGTACTGGGACCAGTGCTGTTCGGGATTTTTATCACAGATAACTCACATGGGATCCGGAGCAAGATCAGCCTGTTTGCAGACGATACCAAGATGGGAGCTGTGGCTGATGACACGGAGGGGTGGAAGGGGTTGCAGGAGGACCTGACTAAGCTGCAGGAGTGTGAGGAAACATGGCAGTTGGGGTTCAACGCCAAGAATTGCAAGGTTATGCACTTTGGAGCCAGGAACCAGGGAAGGGCTTATGACTTAAATGGGGTACAGTTGGGGAGCTCCACAGAGGAGAAAGACCTAGGAATGATCATTACGGGAGCACAAACAACTCTGCTCAGTGCAGGAAGGCAGCAGCAAAAGCCAACAAAATGCTAGAGTGTATTGCAACAAGGATCTCCTCTAGAAGGAGGGAAGTTATCCTGCCCCTGTATAGATTATTGGCCATGCCCTACCTGGATTACTGTGTGCAGTACTTGTGCCCATTCCTGAAGGACATCAGATTGTTCGAGGGCATGCAGTAAAGAGCCACAAAGATGATCCAGGGATTAGAGAGCAAGCCCTACGAGGACAGGCTGGGAGAGCTGAATATGTATTCACTGGAGGAGAGGAGGGATAGGGGGATATGATCGAGATCTTTAAGTATCTGAAGGGGATAAACAAGACCAACACAGAAGGGAGTTTTCAGATGAGAAGGGGGAGGGACAGAAGAGGGCATGGAGTGAGACTGGAGGGGGAAGATTCAAGAGGGAGATGAGGAGACATTTTTTCACGGAAAGAGTGGTGGACAAATGGAACACCTTACCAGATGAGATTGAGCCCTGTAAGACAGTGGGCAGTTTCTAGAGGAGCTGGGACAGGGGAAGGGATATTGGGGAGAGGGGGTGGGAGGGGCAGCTGCTTGATGAGGGGCTAGCTGCACCCTCGAGTAGACTTGATAGACCATGAGGCCCGTTTCTGCTGGCGATTTTGTATGTTCATATCCTCTACTGAACAAGGAAAATGGAGTTCTAATAGAACAAGGTAACAAAAAGCAGTTGAAAAACAATTAGAAAATTTAAGAAATTCAAAAGTGATTTACCAAAGGTGGGAGATATCAATGGAGCAACCTCCCCTTTTCACAGGACAGAAAGATATGGAGCACGGAGAGGCTAGGGTGCAGTCTATGTTGTAACCAAGGCAATCTGCCATGGCCCAACTCCATGGCACTGTTCGGGGAGTTAAGAGGGGATGCCCCAGAGGCCCCATCCTGGGAGGTAATCCAGGGTGAATGCTGGTGGAAATAGGCAAGTCCCAGGGGATGGAGGCTGAGATAGCAATTTGGAGTCTGAGGAGGAGAGAAAAAAAAAAGTGCAGTCTGAGCTGAAAGGGGAGGGTGGCCCCCTGTTGGCTCCAAGTGGCGACACACAAGCTGCGTGTGTCCACATACTGCAGTCGTAGTGTGCATGTATGCACAGGGGAGAGACAAAAGGGAGGATAAAATTATGTGGCCTGCAGCATGACATCTGATAAACTTGGGCCCTGCGCAGTTCACTAAACCCCTCATTATTCTTATGTGCTCCAGTGAAGGGGGGGACCTGCCCAATCTGGCCCTGGTCTAGGGAGTAAGCTGGGGTGTTGGAAAATGTGGGCCGCAGTTGGGAGAAACCAGGCTGGGTGGCCGCCTGTGGCAGGTGGGGAACAGGACCAGGATGGCAAAAAACAGGTTACTTACCTGTAAAAGTAGTTCTAGGAGTGGTATATTATGTACTTCCACACTTCTGGCAGTGTTCCTTTCCCTTTAAGGCTTGCTGGAATGTCTTCAGGCTGGCTCCTCCCACTCACCTGGGCGGTAACTCCCTCAGCGCTGCCCCGTGACGTCTGATCTTACCCACTAGAAACAAGACCGGTGTGCCACATGCCAGAGGTGGTCAGGTGGGGCAGTGTGGATGTACATCACATACCACTCCTAGAAAGTACAGTTACGTAAGAACTTACTGTAACAGTAGATCTTCGAGAGAGGCTCTTGCAGTAGGTAATTACATATAGGACTGACGCCGGCCGGCGGCAGGACCCCACGGAAAAATTTCTAGCCACGTCAGGTGACCGGCATCATATGACGTCGGTATAAAGGGGCGGTCCCGGACGCCCGCCTTCCAGTTCTTTTCTGCCACAGGCCAGAAAGGGCCGGACGAGAGAGAAGCGGATGTTTCCATTTCTGGAAAAGGAGCTGAAAAAGCCTAGGGGGATGGAGGGTGGGAAGGTATTACCTACTGCAAGAGCCTCTCTCGAAGATCTACTGTTATGGTAAGTTCTTACGTAACTGTACTATCTTACTTTGAGAGGGCTCTTGCAGTAGGTAATTACATACAGGACTGAATCCCAAGCAGTCTGGAATGAAGAAAAGGCACCGGGAGGAGGGAACTACTCCAAAATGTAGCACTAGCCGTGCAAGCCTCAAGACAGGAGGCCTTGCAAAACAGCCAGCCCGAAGCCTGCTCTACAGTGAGAGGCAATATCCAAACTGTAGTGTTTCGTAAAGGTATGGACGGAAGTCCAGGTGGCGGCAGCGCATATGTCTGCCGCAGACACATTCTTGAAACAAGCTGCAGATGCAGCTACTCCTCTTGTGGAGTGGCCTCTGGCTTGACCCGGGAGGGTCTTGTGGTACTTGTCATAACAGAAAGTAATGCAATGAGCCAACCACTTAGACAGGCATTGCTTGGAAACAGCATTGCCTTCCCTTTTGTGAGCAAAGAGACGAACAACTGATCAGTCTTTCTGAGATCCTTCATCCTGTTGGTGTAGTATCTCAGAATCCGGTGGTATCCATAGTATGGAGTAAATATTCCCCTTGGTTAGAGTACTGCGTAAAAAAGGCAGGTAGCTCTATGGACTGATCTAAGGTAGACTCTGCTACTACTTTAGGTAGAAACTTAGGATTAGTGCGAAGAGCAACTCATTCTTTGTAAAAAAATCAAGTGAGTTTTACATCAGGGCCTGGCTTCGGAGATTCTTGAGCGAGTAATTGCCACCAAGAAGGTCTTCCACGAAAGGAACTTCAAATCTGCAGAAGCTGCAGGTTCGAAGGGAGGAAGAGTAAGTTTCTCAAGAACAAAATTCAAGTCCCAAGGGAGAGCAGGAGTACGGATGGGGGGCCTCAGATGGAGGACCCCTCTGAGAAAGGTCTTAGAGACCTCCAATTGAGCGAAAGCTTTATCTGCGAAGGGAACATGATAGGCTGAGATCGCTGCCATGTGAACCTTCAAGGAGGAATGGCTGAGATCCAGGTCGAACAGATAACACAAATACTCCAGCAGAAAACCCGCTGAACAGGAGAAAGGCTCCACATTCTTGGAGGCTGCCCAAATAGAGAATCTCTTCCACTTCATGGCATAAGTGGACCTGGTGGAGGGCTTTCTAGCCTCCACTAAAATCTCCGCCACTTTTGGAGACACACCAAAATGGGATTGGGCTAGGTCTGCAGGAGCCATGCATGTAGTTGAAAGGATTTGAGGCCAGGATGGACCAGGGTCCCCTGATCCTGGGTCAGCAAACCTCGAGATAGAGGAAGAGGAGGATCCTCTGAATATTGTTGTAGAAGAGAGAACCAGATTTGCCTGGGCCAGAAAGGAGCGATCAGGATTATTCTTGCCCCTTCTGAGGCTAGTTTCTGCAAGACTCGTGGGAGCAGAGGAATTGGGGGAAAAGCATACATGAATCTGTCCTTCCAGTCTAGAGACAGAGTGTTGCTCCAGAAAGCGCCTCGCTCTGGAATGAGTGAGCAAAAGGTGGGAAGTTTTGCGTTTTGTGGGGAGGCGAACAGGTCTACATGCAGAGTCCCCCAAAGCTGAAAGATATTGTCTAGTACCCTTGGTCCAGTTCCCACTCGTGAGCCAGAGCAGAAGATCGGCTTAGCTTGTCCGCCAGAGTGTTGTCGACTCCTGGAACATGAATCGCCGTTAGGTGAAGGTCGTGTTGTGTTGCCCAATCTCAAACCCTCATTGCCTCCTCGCATAGAGGGTAGGACCGAGTTCCTCCCTGTTTGTTGATATACCACACTACACACATGTTGTCCGTCTGGACGGCTAGGTGGCCGGGAAGGATGTATTGGTGAAGGGCTTCGAGAGTGTACAACACAGCTCGAAGTTCGAGCACACTGATGTGGAGAGCTTGTTCCAGCCTGGACCAGGAACCCTGAGTCCGATGAGGACCTAGATGGGCTCACCAACCTTCGCCTGATGCGTCTGTAGTCAGACTCTGGGAGGGGGAAGGATGAAAGAAATGGACCCCCCGAAACAGGTTCTCTCGAACCATCCACCACTGCAAGTCTCGCACCATCGGCAATGAGATCAGAACTAACTGATCCAGGTCGTCCACCAGTTGATCCCACTAAGAGCGAAGAGTCCACTGAGAGATCCTCATGTGGAGTCGAGCTCAGGGTACCGTCGGAATAGCGGCCACTATGAGCCCCAGAAGGCGGAGGACTGACCTCACCAAGACCCTTCTGCGTTCTGATAGCAGAGAAATTTGGGTTTGAAGCGAGGCCGCCCTGTCCGGAGGCAGGAAGGCTTTGCTCACAGTCGTATCGAGGATAGCCCCGATGAACTGTAGCCTCTGGGAAGGGTCCAGATGAGACTTGGAATGGTTGATGGTAATACCCAGGCAAGAGAAAACCTGCTGGGTGAGGGAGAGAAAACACGCAGGAGTTCCTCCCTGGACGAGGCTGCCAGGAGCCAGTCATCCAGGTAAAGGAACACCTGTACTCCCATTGTACGCAGGTGGGCCGCCACCACAGCCAGGCATTTGGTAAATACTCGGGGGGCGGAGGATAGACCAAAGGGGAGCGCCCTGAATTGGTAGTGGTCCCCCTGAAACGCAAAACGAAGGTACTTGTGATGGGAAAGGTGAATGGGAATGTGCAGATAGGCATCCTGCATATCCAGGGCACAAAGCCATTGACCTGGCCAAAGGAGGGGCAGAAGACTCTGCAGAGAGAGCATCCTGAACCTTTTGTACTCTACATAAAGATTCAGGGAACTGAGATCCAGACTCGGTCTGAGATCTCCTGTCTTTTTTGGGATGAGGAAGAAATGGGAATAGTAACCCGTCCGAAGATGAAGGGGCATGTGCTCTATCGCTTGCTTCGTGAGAAGAGCCGAGATTTCTTCCCGGACCAAAGGAAGGTGTTCCCTTGAAAAGGACAACTTCAGAGGGGGGTGATGGGGTGGTTTCTGAAGAAACTCTATGGAGTGTCCTTCCGCTATAAGCTGGAGCAACCAAGAATCCATGGTTATCCTCTCCCATCCCGGAAGGTGGAGGGAAAACCTCCCTCCTACTGGTTCCTCTGGGAAGTCCAGAGGCGGTGGGAGAGGAAAGGAGTCAGGTGGTGTGGGGCAGCGCCGCAGCTGAAGCACCCGCTGCTTTTTTGGGCAGAGGGGGCTTAGCAGCTGCGGGGGTCCGACGTTTGGTGGCCTGCCTTCCCTGTGGTTTCGCCTTTGGCCGATTCTGTCTGCGAAAGGGACGGCACTGCTGCTGATGAGGACAGTACATGGAATCCACTGATTTCAGAGCCGTCCCCTTCTCCTGCAAATCGGTGATGTCCTTGACATCACCTCCGAAAAGCACCGACCCCCGGAAAGGTGCCTCCTGAATAGCGGATTGCACCTCCGGGACCAACCCTGACACACGGAGGCAGGCATGACGCCGTAGACCCACGGTGAAAGCGGAGCTCCGCCCGGCAGTGTCCATTGCATCGTATGTCGCCCGCAGAAAGTGGCGACTGGCCGAACGAGCAGAACGGACGAGGTCAGCTAACTCCTATTTGACTTGGGAGTCAGGCAAGGAGTCCAGCTTGGATTCCACCTGAGTAAGGACAGCCTTCTGGTAATCCCCCATGTGGCCGATGTAGTTCAGGGCCCGAATTCCCAGTGTGGAGGAAGCATAAATCTTTCTTCTGTACTGGTCCAGAAGGCGAGATTCCTTATCAGGAGGGAACGAGCCGAGATGCTTTGGGTGTGCCGACCGGCCATGAGCAGCACTAATCACAACATAGTCGGCCCAAGGGTGAGAGTCCAGGAAGTCAACACCCTATGGAGCCTGGTATAGCCTGTTTGACTTCCTTGGAAGTGGGGCTAACGCCGACGGCTGTTTCCATATTGTGGTGACAAGGTCAGTGTGAGGCTCTATCCAGGGTGGCACTAATGTAGGAGCTGTCACAAGCAGATCCAGATGTTCAGCAAGTTTCAGTCGCTGAGGATCTGGTCGCAGAGAGTGCCATTGATGAACCTCCTGGATTTTTCTAAGCAACTCCGTAAAACAGGGATCCTCCGGAGGAGACTTCGGAGGAGTCCTCGGCCGGGGGGGCTTGGACGGAGAGCAGGGCTCGTCGTCTCTCTCGGAGTATCCTTCGGAAGAGTCTGAGGAATCAGAGAGTGAAGAGGAAGAAGAAGTATAAGTCACCCTCACCTGACTCGGGGGAGGAACAGGTTCCTTGGGTAATATCCGTGAACGCGTGTCCTGCCCCTCTCTGGACCCAGATGGGAGAGCCCTGGAGTCCGGAGGTGGTGAGGGAGTGTGCCGCCTCGGACGTACGGGAACCTGGGACGGCACCGTCGTCGGAAGGCGGCTCTCAACCTCCATGGTGAGCAGAGCCTTGGCCTCGGCCCACCAGGAGGCCAGAGTCTCTTGCAGATCCACCGGCGGCTGTGGGGGCGGTGGAGGAGGAGGAGGAGGAAAAGGGTACAGGTTATACCCATATGGAGAGTATCCAAAACGCGGCTGTGGAAAACCCAGTGCCGGGTGTGGTGGCGTCGGAAAGACCGGGGTCGGGTACTGTGGCGCCGGATACTGCGGTCCCGGGTACGTCGGCGTTGGATAAGACGGAGGGTACCCGGGAGCCAGGGGAGCTGCCGGAGCAGACGGCCCGGCTGGCGGCCTCATGGGCGGGTCCACATTGGAGGGCCCGGAAGGCAGAGGGCCCATCAGAGGGGCAACATCCAGAAGCGGGGTGTCTCCCCGGGTCAGAACCGGGCGTCTGGAGGGGGCCTCGGGCGCCAGAGCCGGGCGCCTGTGGGGTCGACGTCAGATCCGGATCAGCCAACAGAGGAGGGTCTAATGGAGGAGGAAGATCCCCAGAGTCATCCGGGGATGGAGGAGAAAAATCTCCGGGGTCAGTCTGGGGTGACTCTGGGTCCCCAGACGGCAGCGAAGGCTGCGGGGAACCGGGTACGGCGGACGTGGGGGGGGGGTCCGTCGTCGGTTCCCTCGCCCGCCGAGCGTCGGACGAGCCAATGTGCAGCTTGAGGGCGAGCTCCCGGTGGGCACCGAAGGGGCCGGCGTCCAGCTTAAGGGAGCCGTCACTGGAGGCGGGCCGAGTGGAAGGGTCGGCCAGGTCCAGTGGGGTAGAGGCCGCGCGTCACCCCGAAGGGTCGGGCGTCTAACCGGCCCCCTCCATGCAGGCGTCAGAGGCGATGTCCGACTTACTCAAGTCTCCCGCGCCAGTAGGCCGCAAGCCTGCGGCCGAACCGGCGGGAGGCCTCCAATAGCCGGAGCGCCCCACGAGCCGAGCACGAGCCAGATGGGCGGGCTGACGCCTCTGGACACTCGAGGCGGCAGTTGAGGAGCGGTCCCCCAGAGGGGACATTACCTGTGTCCCTGCGACTCCAGAGGGAGACGCAGTAGAGGAGGTCTTGTCCCGGTGCCTCTCCTTGTCCTTCTTTTTCCAATGTCTTTCGGGGGAAGTGGACCCCTGCCTCAGTTTTTTGAGCTCCTTTTCCATAGAACTCATCTTTTTCTTCAGAAGATGGGCTTCCAGGGATTGTTGGCGCCTTTTCCGGGTAGCCGCGTTGAAGCTGAGGCAGTGCTGGCACTTCTCGACCGAGTGATTAGGGCCTAGGCAGAAAAGGCACAGGGAATGGCCGTCCTTGTGCGACAGTTGGGCGCTGCATGAGTCGCACTTATTTTTGTGCTCGGAGGGTGTAGGGGACGACATACACCGATGATGACCTGACGTTATATGAAAAAAACAACGAATTTCGGTAAAACCGGCGAAGATAGGGCTGACGAGCACAAACTTTACCCACAAGCCGCCGGTCTAAAAGAACTGGAAAGAACTGAAGGCGGCATCCGGACCGCCTTTATACTGACGCCGTATGACGCCGGTCACCTGATGTGGGGGCAGTCACTTACCAGGGACTGCTAGCTAGAAATTTTTCCGTGGGGTCCTGCCGCCAGCCGGCGTCAGTCCTATATGTAATTACCTACTGCAAGAGCCCTCCCGAAGTAAGATCTACTGTTACAGGTGAGAAGCAAATGATTTTATACCTTTTATTGGACCAACATAGATGTTGGAAAAAAAAAAAAAATGTCTAAGCTTTCGGACCAACCAGGTCCTTCCTTGGAGGCTTATGCCAGTTGTTTAGAGAATCACATTCTATTAACACCCAGATCATACATTAAAAAAAAAACAAAGATCATACATACTATTATGTGATTCTCTAAACAACTGGCATAAGTTTTCTTTTTGTAACATCCATGTTGGTCCAATAAAAGGTATTTGCTTCTGGGTCTGTTTTTACAAGGACCAAAACGGCAATTAAACTAATTATGTATGTTACAGGTGAGTAACCTGTTTTTCTAGGGACATGGATATGATGTACAAGTCCACACTTCTGGCAGAGTCCTAGTAGTTCTCCAGGGAGGCAGGGACAAGGCGCAGACCCCCTACTTGGGAAAAGAGATTGGAGAACTGAGGCCCCAAAACCAGCGTCCCCGTGTGACTCAAAGGTTGATGCAGTAATGGGAGATGAAGGTGTGCGTCGAATTCCAGGTAAAAGCCCTGCAGATTTCCTCAATAGTGACATCCCTGGAAGCAGCCAATGAGGCAGCAGTATTACGGGTGGAATGAGCCCTTAGCCCTACAGGAGGCTCCATTACCCCCCCAACCTACAGCAGAGGTCGATGCAGGATACAATCCACCTGCCAACTGTCCGCTTTGCTGCTGGTCTGCCAGGCACGACTTCAGCATAGGTGACAAACAGCTGGAAAACCTCTACCCAAACTCCAGTCTTGCACTCCTTACAATAGGCAAAGTGGGACCATGCTCCGTGGACAAATCCTCTCCCGACTCCTCTGCATCCACCAAACGGGAGTAAAGGAGGAGCCCTCAGACTCTAAGGATTCATTGAATAGTGGCCGACTACCACAGTCCCTTCTGTCCCAATGGGGTCTGTCAGGAGTGATGATGACCAACAGCCGATGGGGAAGCCCGGGAGCAGTACCTGCATCGATAGGAAGAGAGCCCTACTTTGGTGGCTCCACCTGGATGGGCGGAGAGGCCAGGGTAGGCCAAGCCAGAGTAGGCTGAGGCACAGGGTCGGGGTGGGGGTCAGGACCGGCTTTACCCGGTAAACATGAGCTGATGCCACATGAGCTCCTTATAGCACCATCGCATTTTATGGTGGAGCCGCTCCTTGTTTGTGGAGGAAGCAGAGGAGCAGTGACGATGACTGCCCAAATGCCAAGAGCTAGAACGCTGATGTCGACGTGGGCTGCTCAACTCAGGACTTCGGGATTGAGACCTCGACCACCACCACTGGGAACACTGATGGTGAGTCTCGGAGGGAGCCGACGAAAGCGGAGGATCCTTCTGGATTACTGGATCCCAAGGGGTATGGACCGGATCAGCAGGCTGGCCCAACCCACCCTGAGAAACAACAGGCAGGACCAGAGTCCTATAGAGGGAGGTACTGGCTTCCTCTGGTGACACCACATCGACCAGGTTGATAAAAATCTAAACAGGCTGGTCGGCAGGCGTCTCGACCAACTGACCCTTCACGGAGACCATGGAACCAGCGGCCTGGGCCGAAGGGTCGACCGTAGTAGGAACCTCCAGAGAAGCACAGGAATCCGAGGCCAGAGAGCACTCATGATCCCACGATCGACGACGAGACTTACTTTTTAGTCTCTTTTTTTTGAAGATTTCAATTTTGTGCTCCTGGAAGGGCCCTGCCCAATGGTTGGGAGGGACTAGCACAAATCTCAAAACGCCCCCGTGAAGGTGGCACCAAAGGAAGGTGGCACAAAGGCAGAAGCCAAAGAGGCATGCTCCACAGCCTGAGCTGTAGCCTCTTCAAAAGCCAGGAGTTGTTCAGTGGACCCCTCAGTTGCGGAGACCACCCAATAGCGTCCTTTGAGCAAACGGGGGGATCTTGTTCATCTGGACGGCCTAAGAGAAGCAAAGTGTGCCGGTATAAAGTAGAAGGATGCAAAATGTTACAGAGGCCACACACCTGGGGATCGTGTTCGTGTCCTAAGTAGAAGACACGCGTACTGTGTGGGTCCATCCAGGACATCTTCTGCCCACACTCACACTTTTAAAATCCCAGTGCCAACTTCTAGTTGTCCTTTTCGGAGATCATAGAAATCGCCTGAAGACAAGAATTTTGCCAGTTCACATGTTTTGAAAGCAAAGGGCCTACTCAATGCAGAGAGTGATAAGGAGGGAACCTTCTTCCAGCAGAACAGAAGATCTGACGCCACGGGTCGATACCAAGGGAGATACCACCCAGGTGGATGGGAGGAGCCAGCCTGAAGATGCTCCAGCAAGCCTTAAAAGGAAAGGAGAACTGCCAGAAGTGTAAAGTTGTACATCATATCCACATCCCTAGAACATAGGTTACATACCTGTAACTGTAGTTCTACTAGTGGTATACCGTTTTATCCACTCTGGGAAATTCTGTTGAAGACAGCTGAGTCATCAGAAGTCTTCAAGCTAAGTTCCTCCCACTGCCTAGGTGGTATATCCTCTGGCTCCTCCCTGTTACATCAGATCTGTGCATGCTGGAAGGAGGGATCCGGGTGCCACTTGCCAGAAAGGTTGGGTGGTTATTTATTTATTTAATTTGTTCACCGGGTAAGAGCACTACACCGAGGATTCTTTTTTAGGCTTGACCTGGACAGATCATGCAATACAGAACATACAAAGACATAAAATAAACATTCAGTAGCAATAACAAATACATAAAACAGTTAAATATCATTCCTATCGTGGATCTTGTGTGGATGTGAACTGTATTTCACTAGCAAAACTGCAGTTATAGGTAAGCAACCTATATTTGTAACAAGGTTGACAAAGTTCCCTATCAACACTCTGGCAGACTCCTAGCAGGCCTCCATGAGGAAGCAAGGCGCTCACCCATATTTGACGAACAGAGACTGGAGGACCAAGGACCCAAAAGCAGCATCCCAACAACTCATTAAGTCAGTGCTGTAATAGGAGATGAAGATGTATGCTTTACACCAGGTTGCAGCCCTGCGTATCTCCACACTGGAGATATCCCTGGAAGCAGCCACTGTGGCAGCTGCATGTCTCGTGAAATGAGCCCTAAGCCCCTTAGGCAACTCCCTACCAGCCAACCTGTAGCAGAGGTTGACACAGGATGTAATCCATCTGGCAGCTGTTGGCTTAACTGCCTTTCTGTCAGGCGAAGCTTCAGGGTATGTCACAAACAGCTGGCGAGCCTCACCCCAAAATCCAGCCATGCGCTCCTCACAGCAAAAGTGTACCCTCCACAGGTCCAAAGTATGGAGCCTGTGATCGTCTCTGAGGTCAGGATGGTAAAGTATACTGATAAGTTAATCACCTGGTTAGGGTGAAACTCTGATATGACCTTCAAGAGGAAATTCGGGTGGCTGCAAAGGATGACCTTGTTCTTGTGGAAGACCAGATAAGGAGACTCCACGCCTAAAGCCCACTGATCTTTCTGGTTGATGTGACAGCCACCAGGAAGGCAATCTCCCACAACAGATGTGACATCTCATACCTGTACATTGGCTCAGACAGCTTGCTCAATGAGCACTGCCAACACCAGAATTAGGTCCCACAGAGGCGGAGGTTTGTGCACTGGAGGGGGACATGTGATCCAGGCTCTTTTCCTTCAGGAACCAGACTAAGAAGTGCAGGGACTGAAAGTTCAGCTGCAGGACCCTTCCCTGCTGTCAGGTCAGCATATGAGATCAGAGAGGCAACCTCCATGGAGGCCCGCTGCTGAAGCTGAGGAGATCCAAATATCAGAACTGCCAGGGTGAGTCTGGGACTATAATGATCATCCATGCCTTGTCTTTTTGGACCTTGACCATCTTGTGAACCAAGGGGGAAGGCAGGGAAGGTGTGAAAGAGGCCAGGAGTCCACAGCCTTGCTAAAGCATCTAACAACAGTGTCCTGGACTGTGGGGGTGGGCACAAACAGCCTCAGTTTTATGTTCTTCCATGAGGTAAAGAGATCTACCAAAGGAGGACCTTACTGGGAGCACAGGTGGTCTACCACCTCCTGATTAAAGGACCACTTGTGTGATGTCTCTCCCAGCCAGCTGAGAACATCCACCAGCTAGTTATTCTCTCCTGCAACATGTATTGCCAGGGGATCTGCACCCAGGCAGTGCATGAGTATCCAGGTGTGGAGAGCCTCTTGACACAAGGGACAGGAGTGCGTTTCACCCTGCCCATTCAGGTAGCCACGGTGGTTGTCTTGTCTGTCTGGACCCGAATGGCCTGATCATGAATCAGGTGAACAAATTCTGACAGATCCAGATGCACTGCACAGGGCTGCAGCAGGCTGATGTGGTGTCAGTACTCCTGGGTGAACAGAACCCATGAGCTCTATGGTCTCCCAGGTGTGCTTCCCACCCCACCAGAGATGTATATAGCATAAGCATTATTGATGGTTCTGGGCAGACAAATGGGATTCCCTCCTCTAGAAGTTGTGGGTCCAGCCACCACTGGATGGCATGCCACACGGTCTGGGTCACTACAACTGGCTGGTCTAAGTGACTTAGGTGCTGGGACAACTGTCAGACAGACTCCCACTACAGGTAGCATATCTGCCAATGAGCACAACAGATTACACTGGTTGAGGAACCAATGTACCCCAACAGCAGCAGGAAGTCCTGGACAGGGTGCAAGTGACCAACCTGAAATTATCAGGCAAAGGACTTAAAATCCGATGCCTGATAAACAGGGAGTCTAATTCTGCCCCAATAAACTTGATCACCTGCCAGGGGACCAGCTCTAACCTGACCAGGTTAACCAGAAGGCACACATTCTGACAGGTCTGGAGGGCCAGATCCCTGGACCTCTCCAGAACCTCCTTGGACAGTCCGGCAATCAGCCAGGTCTCCAGGCAGGGAAACACCCCTCCACCCTTGACCACAGGAAGACTGCCACCACTGCCATGCACTTGGTGAAGACTCTAGGCACGGACGAGAGGTAGACGGTTATGACCTGGAACTGGTACAGGATCCCCTCTGTATGGAATCAAAGGTACCGTAAATGGGACAGATGGACTGGGATGTGGAAGAATGTGTTTTGGAGGCCTAGGAAACAGAATCACATATCCTGCTCCAGCGACGGAATGGCCTGATTCAAAGCGATCATCCGGAACTTGCTCTTCTGTATGAAATGGTTCCATTCGTACTAATCCAGTATTGGGCTTTAGCCCCATGCCTGTTTTGGAACCAGGGAGTACCTGGAAACATATCCCTGAGTGGCCAGGGCATTTGGTACGCAGGCTACTGCCCCATCCCCTAGGCACTGAACGATTCTGGCTCTTAGCGTGGACCTGTCCTTCGATACTCTGGACTCCTGAGAAGCTTGGAGTTGGAACGGCAGGACAGACTCAAAATCCAGAGGCAACCCACTGCCTACCACTTCTAGAACCCACCTGTCTGACGCAATGGCGGTCAATGAGGCAAAAAGTGGTGCAACTGACCCCCAACTGGAAGCTGGGACAGGAACTGGAAAGGAGGGGGGATAACACCAAACAACCAGTTACTGAGCAGCTCTCAAGAGGGCTCCAGCAGCTGAGGCCAAGGAGCAGCATCAGCTTGGCCCCCCCACCCCCCTCCCCGCCGTCAAACCTGGGTTTCAGTTGCAGTGCTGAAAGTGTCCCTGGTGGGTCTGCTGCTGAGGTTGCTGTGGCTGAAAAGGCTGAAACTAAAAGGCCTTCTTTTTAGGCTTTCAGGCCTTTTGGTCCTTCTGGGAGAAAGCCACAGAATCTAGGGTGGTGCTGGACTTCTCAATCTGCGTGAGATATCCTTCCACACCACAGTCGATGAGGCTGATGCCCAAGAAGGGGACATCGACCAGCTTATGCTGAATATCCACTGTGAAGGTGAAAAGCCTCAGCCAGGCCCTACCACACATGGTGACAGCCATTGCTATAGTATGTGCACAGGAGTCACCCATGTACAAAGCCATCTGAAGCTGGTGTTTAGCTAGTGATTGACTGTGGTCTCTGATCATCTTAATCAGAAGCTTTCTGCCATCTGAAAGATGGTGGAGGAATTCCCCAAAAACCTAAAACAAGGAATGGCCAAGATTTGCCATCATGACAAGAGAGGCTGGCCTGATGAAGACCCAGTGATGCATTACCATACATCTTTTTAGCTGCATGGTCAACCTTTTTGGACTCTTTGCCAGGAGGTTTGTCCACATACCCTAGGCCCCCGGATTTATGGAAGACAGATTCCGAAACCAAGCCCTCTGCAGAGGGTGGTGAGAAGGCCCAGAAAAGGAGCCAATTGGGGCCTCATACTTGTACAACATATGGGAAAAGAATGCCAGGCATGATGCTGGTTGCTGCCAAAGCTCCAAAGCCAGTCCCAAGATAGCCTCAACCATGGGAAAAGTAACTCCAGGGAACCATCCATAATGAATTCTGACCTAACGTCAAACCAGAGTGCCAAATGATGTCGGCCTATAGTCAGTGGCCAGCTCCTGGACTGATTCCCAGTAGAAAGTATGAGTCCTGGTCAAGGCCATGGACAACTCACCTGTGGAGTTGTCAGAAGATTCTTCAAAAATGCCATCAACCATTGCCACCATGGACCACCCTGGTATTTTCAGAATGGGTGATTTTTACCGAGAGCAGAGCAGGACTCCTTGGTTAGGACCGCCAAAAAGGGGCTATGGTGGAGGTGGCTCCATCGGAAATAGTCAAAAAGCAGATGCTGGGGGCTAATGAGAAGCATGGACCAGCGTGGGAGTGACCAGTGAAGGCTAAGGGACTGAAGGTTCAGGGGCAGAGCCCTACCTCTCTCAGCAATGGTCTGCTATTACCAGAGGTGCGCCTTGTAACGGTGATGCATTTTTTATTGATGTTACTCCACGTCAGAGGAAAATAAGGATCATCATCAGCAATGTCTCCCGGTCAAGCAGGATCAACAGCACGAGTGTCATCTCGACCTAGAATGTCAACCTGAGGGTCGCTGTCAAAGGGTGTCCACCAAAGGGTTTGTGTAAGCCATCTGCCTCAGCAGGTTAAGCACTAGAGGCTTTGGAGGCATGACCACTGGTGGAGGCAGCTACCAAAGCAACTCAGCCAGGGTCAATGACTGGGCCTCTCCTGGGTGAGGACCATCCGACAAGCTTGAGAAAAACCTCGACTGTCTGCTTGACAGGAGCCAAGGCTGACAAGCCTGACAGGGCTACCATGGAGCCCTCAACCATCCCCTCAACCACAGGGAGCACGATGAAGGCCAAGCAATTGTAGAAGTCAAAGGAGTGGGAAAAGCATGATCTTTTTTGATTCCACAACCTGCAACAACACTTTCTGTGCTTCCTGCTGCAGTGAGCAAGGCTCTTTGCAAATGTCGGAAGGACACTGTCTAATGCTGGGGGGTTGGGAGGGAGGTCAGGAAGCACTTCTTTATGGAGAGGTGGTGGACACTTGGAATGTGCTGCCAGAGGAAGTGGACTTGTTGACGAGGGTGGGCAGCTTCAAGAGAGGCTGGAATAGGCATAGAGAGAAGGTAAGGATCATGTGTAGGGAGAATGGAAACGTTGGGAGGAGTGGGCAGAGCCAGTAGCTCAAGCTGTGGACCCTGCAATACGAACAGACTACATACAATGGTCTTCTTCTGCTGGCTTTTTCGTATGTTCGTATGTCAGACACACCTCCCTGAATTCATCAGAGAAAGAACCTCTGACAAAAAACTCACTGCTGCTGTCACCACTCCTTCTTCCATGACTGCAAGCTGAGCTGCCAACATGTCTGTCATCGAGGCCCTTTTGCAGTCTTTCGGCCAATCAAGGGCCCCTCAAGCCTTCCAGCCTTCGATGGATGCTGGCAGCATGGCCTGGTACAAACTGCATCCCTCAATGTCGTGTTGCTCGTCCAAGTAGTATAACCTCATGTCATGTGGATCTGTGGCGTACATTTAGAACTTAAACCTGGTTTCTTGCTCTCCATCATCAATTGTAATCGCAAAGTGGACCCAGAAGACTGCGGAGCAACTTTAAAGTGGAATATGGACAAAAAGTTGAAGATTCACCTGAGAAAGCACTTTGAAAACTTGAAATCCACCAACGCTTCAAAGCTGTGAAGGAGGAGGCCTGTCCCTTCCGGCAGAAAGAAAGATCTGATGTCACGGGACGCAGCTGGAGGACATGTCACCCAGGTTGTAGAAGAATCTTGGCTTGCAGACTTCCGATAAGTCAGCTGTCTCCAGCAGAACTGACAGAATGCGGACAGTGAACTGTAACCACATTGTTCTTCCGATGAGTCAGCTGTCTCCAACAGAATTGCCAGAATGTGGATAGTGAATTGCATCCACATTGTTAGAAAAATATTTCATGTCTCCTACTGTGATTTATGTACTTCTCTCTTATTGTCCATACCGTGGATCATGTGTATAAGTTTTCTCTTATAAAAGATAATAAAGTACAAGAAGAAAACAACTAATAATAAGGCATACTGTTATATTGTACCTTAGCAGTTTAACTGCACTACTGCAAAAATTTATATTTTTCTTATACTGTATCTCACGTATCTATATAGTTAGCAATTAATTTAGAATGCAGATGGATTACTGACAACTGCTTTAAATTTAACACAGCACAGTATTTAAAAATCCTGTAAACTGTGAATGCTTCCATTACCTGCCTTTTTTGGTTTTTACCTTCCATCCAGTTACACTGAATGTCTTCCCAGCACTTCCTATAGTTATCGTTCTCTCCCACATTCCTGGCAAAGTAGCTGTTGAAGAATGAAACTGCAATTACTGACCTACTTAGCTAGATTTCATTTTTGCGTTATATTACTTACAGCCATGATCACAAGGATAAATCACGACTTCTGGCAGTTATCACTTTTAAAATTGCAAAGAAACCTTACCTCTGCTAGTCATGGTGGGGGGTGACAGTGACCGGGTGAATGTCTTAAAAAGACAGCACACACAAACAGTACCAATAGAACAGAAACTTAAATTATACATATGCCCAGCCCAGTGGCACTGGGAGTATTATGCTGCTCTACCATGCAGAAGACCTGGGTTCACTTCCGGAGCCCGACACCTGGCACCAGGCCAGCAGAGTCATGGGTGCACTATATAGGACATTCAGACTGTAGTGGTAGGGGTGAGGCCATCCCACTACAAAAGCACTTCCTTTGGTGGGGCTGAGGATTGGCACTGGATATTATTGGTGACCACATGACATCATAATTTTGCCTGAATGAATGCTGTGTCAGGACATTCCCATGTAAAAGGGGTGGGTGAGGTTCGGCTTCGGAGGAGTGGTGTGATGTCCTGCCCATTCATGCCCTCTGATGCTAAAGGCCCCCACCTCTATGTTGCATCTTGGGGGCAGTGAAGAGACCGACTGCAGCGGTAAAGTTGTGGGGGAGCACCAACGGACTGGTAAGCAGGAAAGCAGCTGGGGAAATTCACCAGAACTGAGGTGGGAGTTTGGGTGAAAGAAAAATATTTATTGAACTTGCATTTTCTCACATAAGGGAGGTCAGGCACATCACAGAGTCGAGGCATGCAGTTTCTTGAAAGAGAGGTGGGGGCCTTTAGGGTCAGAGACACCACAGGGGCATGAGTGGACAGGACATCACACCACCACTCTTCTGAGGCCTGCCTCCATTTCAACCTCACGCACGGCCTCCCCTCCAACATCACTGCCGAATCTAAGCTTGGCCCTTTGAAGTTTAAACTTCGCCAACACCTTACTGCGGTCAGCAGCTGCTACTGTCCTCCCTAAGCTATCTAGTATAAGGTCTTTATCATTCTCCATCACCTTCAACCTCCCTGCTCCCACACACACTAACTAGCTATCCTACATCAACCCCTCTCCTCGACTGGTGGTATTCGCTCCCACCTACACTCTTTCCTAAGGCTTTTCCTCCCTATCTCACCTCTCCCTAACCCCGCCTTTCTCTGAAATGTTGCCGTTTGTCATTCCTTACCCCTCCCCCCTGCACCCAATACCCCAGTCTTCCTCCCCTAATTACCCTTTCTGACACTCCCCCATCTCAATTATTCTCTCCCATACAAGTTATCTTGACAAAGTCACTCACAGACTGCTATATTACGTGTTTGTGAACCTACCTACTTTCCCCTCACCCTGAGAGTTCCAGCTTTTAAAAAACATCAAACTTGCAATTCCCATTGTGCAGGATACATCCACCCCATGAGTTCCAGAATATGAGCAACACACATCCTTGAGTTCTAGAGTCCAAAATACACATCATGTGATTTCTAGAGTACCAGAAACATACACACTGTGAGTTCCAAAGAGCTAGACATGGCATTTTTTTTATTAATCCAGGATACACCTGCTAAGATGTAGTATCTTGTTTCCAATGGAGTCCTACCCATACCCACTCTTATGGCCAAAAGGACAAAAATGTATGAAGGTCAGGTTTAGTCATGGTCACATGGTGAGATAAATGCCATAACCCTCTGTGTTCGGGACAATGCATGCAATTTGAACAGTGAGCGCATTTCTTTAAAAAAAATAAATAAATAAAACCAGATTAAGCATAATTAGCAGAATCATGGCTTTAAAGCATCCTGACGTCTTGAGAAGCAGAGCCGTATTAGCCATTGAAATGATGTAGAGACATATTCTAATTTTGGCCCACCCCATGCTGGGGACTTTGGGGGACATTTCATGAATCCCACCAAAGTTGTAGAGATTTTCAGAGGTAACAATCTTGCTATTTTAGAGCTTTTTCTGACCAAAAATGATCGAACTCACTATTTTCAACACTCACTGTGTAACCCTATGCATATAGAATCCTGTTCTTTATTCAGTTTACAGGACAGTTCCTTCCGTATGTAGGCTAGAGAATAGGGTTACATGTGCAGTGCGTGTAGGGTTATACTGCGATCTTCCTGAATCTGGGTCACTGCTGGCCAGTCATGAGTGGAATGCTGCAGCTGCGCCAATGGGCCTTATAAAATAATATTAAAGACCTTTTGCTCATATATACAGGTCAAGGAACCAGAGTGATGCTACTCTGGTACCCTTAATTGCTTTCCTGGGGTGGCAGTGGTGATTGCTGCAGTGCTATCATAGCGGGTCCTGGTGGTGGCACGGACAAGGTGCTTTGACGGTGTAGGTGACCACGTCCCATCTGGCAACCCCTCCCAAGTCAGCCATGCATGAGAAGAGAGAAGACGGAGGGAGAAAATGGCAGCAAAACTGACACCAGTACGACAGAGGACAGCCTCCTTGTGGTCCTTCATGCCAATGGACCCCAGAGTGCACCATCAGAGGACCCCTTCAACTCACGTTACAGGGTCACACAGCAGTTTTTTCATCTAGGCCAGGGGAGGTATCTGGCAGGGAAATGCTGGCACCACAGGAGCACAAGAGCAAGCACCGATCCTCCTCTAAGCCACAGGAGGCCCCTGGCAAGAAAAGCCAGCCACAGGGTGATGAGGTGGAGATTTGGAGGTCAGGAAGGCTTCATAGCAGAGCACTCGTGCCAAACAAACATGATTGATTTCTTCGGTTGGGTTACTAGAACAGTAGAACAGTGAACCAGGGTGGGGCAGTAGATGTGGTGTACCTAGACTTCAGCAAGGCCTTTGCAACTGTTCCCCACAGGAGACTTGCTAACAAACTTGAACTTACAGGAGTCAGACAGAAAACAGTAAACTAGATTAGAAACTGGCTGCAGAATAGGACTCGGAGAGTTTTGGTCAATGGGGCATTATCAAGGGAGGGAGGTGTGACCAGTGGCGTTCCACAAGGATCGGTGCTGGGCCCAGTCCTCTTCAACATATTCATCAGTGACATCACTGATGAACTGGAGGGGAAGGTCTGTCTGTTCGCAGATGATACAAAGCTCTGTAACAGAGTGGATACACTAGAGGGGGCATTAGGTATAAGGGGGCATTAGGTACGGAAACTGACCTAAGGAGGCTGGAAGAATGGTCCAGAAGTTGGCAGTTAAAATTTAATGACAAGAAGTGTAAGGTAATGTACCTGGGGAAGTGGAACCCAGGAAAAAAGTACATATTAGAAGGGCATCAATTAGAGGAGACAAAGATGGAATGGGATTTAGGCGTGATCACTACCAACGACTTAAAGGCAGGAAAACAATGCGAAAAAGCAACGCAGAAGGCATAGGAAGCATAGGAAGGGGTATTATGAGCAGAAAGCAAGAAGTTATCATGCCCTTCTGCAGATTGTTGGTGAGGCTACACGTCAAGTAGTGTGTCCAGTTCACGAGGCCTCACCTAAAAAAGGACATCGACTGTCTGAAGACAGCGCAGAGAAGGGTCACAAAGATGGTGCAGGGGCTGCATCATGAGCCAAACAAGACAAGACTCAAAGAGCTGAACTTATTCTCTCTGGAACAGAGAAGAAACAGGGCGGACATGATAGACACATTTAAGTACGTCAAGGGAATTAACACAACTCAGAAGGAAAACCTCTTCCAGGAAAAAAGGGCGGCGCATACAAGAGGGCACAACTTGCATCTGGTGGGAGGCAAATTTAAAAGCAACTCTAGAAAGTACTTTTTCACACAGAGAGTGCTAGACCCATAGAACATCCTACTACCAGAAGTGGTGGCATCAAAGACAGTAACGGAATTCAAACTCGCTTGGGACAAGCGACATGGGCAATTTAGGAAAAAAATATAATGGGTGGGGGTAGCCACCTTGGGCAGACAAGATGGACCACATGGTCCCCATCTGCCGGCATTTTTCTTATGTTCTCAGGATGGAATCTTAGGTGGCAGTGACACATGAGTGTGACAGGCAGACGGGACTGCTGCCAGACCTAACGTGGGGCACCAGGTGGCAAGGGAAAGAGTTAAAAAACAAACAAAAAACAACAAAATATTTTCTTCAATTATACAATGTTTAGTGATAACACTGAAAAATAAAGGACAAGAAACATATAATGGTCACCTATTTTAATGTGCTTATTTCCGGTATAAACTATCCATTCATACACCTCATCGCTGATGCAGAGAGTATCGTACTGTATACAAAAGTCTGAAACCATCTTTAGTTCTTCCTCTGTAAATACCTGAAAATTAAAACAGAAACAGGAGGTGAACAGAGCCACTATGACTATTTTCAAAATGGTTTAATCATGTGAAATAAAAAGTAGAATAAAGCTCTACCTTTCCTATGGGATTATGTGGTGTGTTGATTATAATTGCTTTGGTTTTTGAATTAAATTTACTTGCAAGTTCAACAGGGTCCAGACACCAGTCTTTGCTGCTCATCATGCCCTTTTGGGTTTTCTGTAAAAGAAAACGAAAAGATCATGTGCTTTCATGGTATAAACAATGCAATGTTCTTCAGCACTAAACTGGGCAAACTGCAAAATTCAGAAATAAAGGTTTATAACAGTATATCCCCAATTCACAAAATCTTTATGTTTTTGACATCAAATAATTTTCTGAGCAACAATTTAATGTCAGGAAAAAAATCAGTATTCATTAAACATATGCATATTTGTGACAAAGCTATACAAAGAAAACCTAGGTTTGCATGTGCGTCTGTTCCCAGTGGCCATGCTGTCCAAATGCAAACCAAACACACTAACCTAGCAGACACACACAGCTAGGCTATTTGATTCCCCCTGAAGACCTCAAGTAACTTTTCTGGTAGAGGGCTTGGGGGCACCCCCACCAATACCTTTCAACTGACAACTTTTCATTGGTGGGAGGAAAGCAACAAAAGTGCACCACCCTGGTAACTCAGTTACTCTCTTCCATTACTCACAGCACATGTCAGTCCCATTAACAGAGTAAGGAAACGTGTACCAGAAAGGAGGGGCTGGAGGTGGTGGAGTCATTGCTGATACTAGGCAGGCTGACTTGTCAGTGTGTCAATCATAAAGCAATGACACTGCCCAGTCTGTTTCTACTCTCCATCCCTCATGGGTACATACTTATTCAGTCTGGAAAAGGGAGTGGCGTGTACCTCAGATTAGAGAGGAGGTGAAGGAGAAGATGGGAAGTGCACCTCTATAAACCTCCCTCCCTCCCCCCATAAACTGTCAGGATCTTGTTGGGGTAGGTCAAATGGGGGGGGGGGGGTGTGACAGCAACTTGGGGGAGTTATCTGGCAATGCTTTTAAGTTTCACTCTTTGTGTGAGACTCACTCTTCCGGACTCAAGTCTCACTATGCATTTCAATAGGCATTTCACTTTTTTTTTTTTTTACCTTACTCCTAACAACTAAAGATTTACAACATACTTCAATAGTAGTAGTAGTCTTTATAGATAAATAGATATATGTGTGTGTGTGTGGCACCCTTCCTGGAGGCTCAGGGTGCCATTACAAAACAGTAAAATCACAAGAATCTTTAAACTGCATAAATAAATTAAACAATATCCACTAAAATTGAACAGAAAGTATAAGAAAACAGTAGGACAATGAAAATACTTACTCTTTTGGTTTACCTAATCTCACCCTTTCTGATGTGTTCTGAAATTGCCAGCTTTGATTTTGGGTTGGGCTGGAGAGGAGTCTGGGTAGGGAGGGGATTGAGCTGCTCAATGGACAAGAATATGACAGAAGGCATCCTTAGGATGGCAGAGAAAGGGGAGATACTGTTGATGGGGGACCTTAATATGCCAGATGTTAACTGGAGCACCTTTGCTGCAGCCACATCCAAAAGCAGGGTCATTCTCGATGCCCTTCAGGTGGCATGCCTCAGACAGCCAGTTTTGGAACCCACTCATGAGGGAGCAATCTTAGACCTCGTACTCTCAAATGGGGACAGTGAGAGGAGCTCAGATCTAGAAGTGGGTAGCCATCTACGAACAAGTGACCACCAAACGGTGTGGTTCACGATAAACTCAGCTACAGAGTCAAGTCATAGAAAAGTGAGGGGGGGGCTAATGAGCCGGTTAGACTAAAGATGCACTTCTCCCTCGCTCCTAGTACCGCTGCAAAATAACCGAATAAAACTGCATTTCTACTGGAATCTAATTGAACTACGAGAAAGGGAACCTGTGGGGGAACAGAAGATGGATGAATATGTGGTGTCCAATGTGTCGAAAAGCTCACGAACCACCGGGAAAAATCCAAAGAAGCAACCGTCGGCCCCACACGTGGAAAATGCAGGCCATATCTCCCTCTCGGCTGCGGAAGTCAGTGCATTAGGCCGCGAGGTTACCCAGCAAGTGTTGGCCGCCCTGGAGCCTAAGCTCACCAGCTTGGTTACTAATTTCGATCACAAATTGCAGGAACTTGTGGAATTGCATGCTACACAGGCTACCAGGCTGAATGAAGCGGAACAGCGCATCTCCGACATTGAGGATGCCACATCTCCACTGCCAGAACAGATTATAGCTTTACAAAGGGAACTGCAGGAACTTAAGGAACTTTTGGATTACCAGAATTACCAACGCCGTTTAAACCTGCAGCTCCGAAGGTTGCCTGAGGGAATGGAAGGACTGAATGCAATGCACTTTTGTGCCAAGTCACTGCCTGAGCTCCCTGGACTCTCACCAAAGAATGGTCGTCTTAAACTTGAGAGGGCTCATACAGCAGTTATGCCTAAACCTGCACCGAATCAGCCTCCAAGACAAATAGTTATGAGATTTCATAACTATTCTGATTGAGAGCAAGTTCTGAAAGCTTATAGAGAGAATCCTGTACTACAACATGAAGGACATAAGTTGTTCCTCTCTCAAGATTACTCCACTCAACTACTGAAATGCTGTCGGGCCTTCAATCCTGTGATGGCACAGTTGTGAGAAGCCAAGGTGAAGTGCTATATGCTTTTTCCTGCAACCCTTAAAATCAAACACGAAGGGGACGTTTTTTCATTCTGGGAGGTACCAAAGGCGGAGGTGTTTGTCCGAGACCTTAAGAAGAAAATAGGGTGATGCTACTAATGCTGATTTGTGTGGAATTTTATTACCTGTGGCTTTGGCTCAATCATTGGGCTGTGCTGGAATTCGGGACAGGCTATGAGATTAAGGTACTGTTTTGTGATGAATGCACCAGAAACAAGGGGACTGGTCGCTGTGCAGGGTGATTTCCTATTTCTTTTAGATGAATGGCGATTGATGGGAGTGGACTGCTCTGGGACTTTTGGAAGGATGGGGGAGATGGTTGATTTTTGAACAGGCCTGAGGTTGGAGCTATTTTTTGTTCGCCCGTTACACCTTCCTTCAGATTGCTCGCTTCTTCTCCTCCCTGGTAAACCAAGGCAAGGGATGTGAAGGGAGAGACTCTTGAGGTGTCCTGCACATGCTGAAAGACTGAAAAGTGTTTGTTTTTCTTCTCAGAGCTGCGTTTTCTTTCTTTTTCTCATTTGATGGGAACATAATGATAATTAAGGGGGATATACTGTAGTATTTCAGGTGGTTCCCTTTATATATAGGGAAGAAGATCAAGCGGAAGGGAGAACTGGCATGTGGAAGAGCGGTAGGGAGGGGTGCGGTTGTGAGGGGGAAAGAAGGAGAGGTGGAACACCTTTTGCTGACCCGTGTTGTGTGCTCTCCGCTCGGGCATGCTCTGCCCTGAGCCATCCTGACCCCCCTTGACATGTTGCTCCCTCTACTTGGTCGCCCTGTTAAATAAGTCTGACTTATTAGCATATGTTGAGGGCAGTGAAGCTGAACATTTCTTTTTACTCTTTTCCCCCTTTCTCCTTCTGTATTTTTGCTCATTTTGATCACTTACACGTGTTAGATGGTTTGGAGGAAGGGGGAGGCACTATATTCTTTATACATTTGTGGCGGGAGGGGAGGGAGGGAGATGTCTTAATCTTATGATGGGGAAGGGATGTAAAATCTCTGCCTTTGGCAGCTACTGTTACAGTGGGGTGGGGAGGGGGAAGTTCTGTACATAGTTAATGTTTGTTTGTTATTCTGTAGTTTGTTACTAGTTTCAAGATCCAAATGTACAACCAATCTGAAGATTCTTTTGAAGACTGGAGATGGGGAGTCTGGGAATGTTTGTAATAGATACTGGCTGGGAAAGGTAAATGGCCTGAAGCATGGCTAGTCTGAGAGATCTGACAATAGTTTCATGGAATGTAAGGGGAATAGCCACCCCAGTTAAACGCACGATGTTGCTGACTGCCCTGAAGCAACAAAATACCCAAGTGGCCCTCCTTCAGGAGACCCATCTTACGGAGCAAGAACATATTAAACTGAAGTGGAGTTGGGCTGGGGAATGCGATGTGGCCTCTTAATTCCCACAAACGAGGGGTGGCTGTTCTCCTACATAAGAAGATGCCATTTCAGCTGGAGCGAGTTGTAAAAGATCCTGCTGAGGGGCGCTATGTATTTGTTGTGGGGAATATACAAAGGGAAAAAGTCACATTTGGGAGTATATATGCACCTGCTGTCCATGACCCACTATATTATAGGGCTCTTATGGATCTCTTAACTGAAGAACAATTCCCAAATGTAATAATGGGAGGAGATATGAACTGCTTGCTCAATCCAGCGTTAGATCATTCGAAGGGTAAGGGAACCCCTAAAGGGGCCATTCAGGGCTGGATGGACGATATGATTGATTTAGATATTATTGATGAATGGCAAACAGCTAATCCCACTGCCAGAGAATATACATTTTTTCACCCCCACCGCACCTGGTCCAGGCTGGACTATTTGTTCCTACCTCGGGCCTGGTATTTTCGTCTTGCATGTATTAAACATAGCCCAATCCATATTTCTGACCATGCCATGGTCATAATGACCTTGCAATGGGGAAGGGAAGACCGAACATATATTGAATGGAGATTTTCTAATTACATGTTAGCAAATAAAGAATTTAAGGAACAATGGAAGCAGTATGTGCAGGCTAATTTAGAGACGGCCACCTCCAGGGCTATTTTCTGGGACGCAGGAAAAGCATTCATGAGAGGGGCTATAATCAGTTATGTGGCACATCACAAAAGGAAAGTTAAGGAACATAGGATGAACTTGGAGCACAGGCTTAGAGTTTTAGAAAGAAGGGTAGCTTGAGGGAAGGGAGGAGATAACCTATGTCAGCTACTGGCAGGCACTCGGGAGGCATTAAATGGTTTATTAATGGGAGAGGCGAAGAAAACTTGTCTTTTTGTGCGGAAACATTTTTATGAATGGGGTAATAGGCCTGGAACGATGTTGTCTAACTTAATAAAGGGAAAGTGTGGAACACATTTGATACAGGCCATCAAGGGAGAAGATGGTAAACTCCGGAAGGATAAAAAATCTATAGGAGAGAGATTTATGAGATTTTTTCAAGAGTTATACCGGTCTTAAACTGGGACAGGGAAACACAGCATGTCTGACTTTTTCAATAGACTTAAAATACCCCAGATTACAGAGGCCCAGAGAAATTGGCTAGGCTCTACAATAACTAGGGAAGAAATAGTTAAAGCCATTGTAGCCCTTAAGAGAGGGAAGACTAGTGGTCCAGATGGCTTTCCAGCCGAATATTATAAAGTTATGCAAGCTCATTTGGTTGAACATTTGGAGGCAGTGTTTAGGGAAGCCCGGGAGGAGCAGGGGAGCTGCCACGTTCCTGGGGGGAGACAACTATTTGCCTAATTCCAAAGGTGGGGAAGGATTTATATGAGTGTGCTTCTTTCAGACCAATATCCCTTTTAAATTGTGATTATAAAATTATGGCCAAGATTATGGCCACTAGGTTGGAAAAAATTGTTGCCAGGGGTAATCCACCCAGTCCAGACCAGGTTTATTCGAGACAGACACTCCTGTCATAATATGAGAACCCTTCTAAATGTGATATGGGGGGTCCGCAAATGGATGGGAGCCGGTGAACGTTCTATCAATGGACGCAGAAAAAGCGTTTGATAGAGAGGAATGGCCATATCTGATGGAAGTCTTGGCCCGGTTTGGTCTGGGTGGAGAATTTATCGGGCTGGTCCGGCAGATGTATAAGAGCCCTAGGGCACGGGTTTTAATTAATGGCACCTTCTCAGATAACTTCACACTAGGTAGGGGTACACGACAGGGTTGCCCACTCTCTTTTTTGCCTTGGCGCCTGAACCGTTGGCTATTGCTATTCAAGCCAGCCCAGACATTTCAGGAGTGGTAGGTAGGATGGGAGGGGACTGCAAATTGTTGTTATATGCTGACGACATGTTACTATATGTGACTAAGCTGTCTCAATTCATGCCCCAATTATTAGCACTGATTGATGCTTTTTCTAAATTTTCTGGTTACAAATTAAACTTGGAGAAATTGGAGGAGATGAGAATTGGTAAGACTGCAGATCTAGAAACAATACAGGGGTCAGAGTGGGGTTTCAGAACAGGCCAAGGGGCATTTACATATCTAGGTATAAAAGTGGGGAGTAATATTGGAAGCTTATATGGTCTTAATTATGTTCCACTCCTACAAACTATAATTGCAGATTTGACCAGGTGGCATAAACTCCCTATCTCATGGTTAGGGAGAATAAATTTAATAAAAATGAATGTCCTTCCAAGAATATTATATCCCCTCCAGATGCTGCCTGTAGGGATATAGACGGTCGACATCAAGAGGGTGGAGAAGGCCTTCTCAGATTTTATTTGGCAAGATAAGCGCCCAAGAGTGAGCCTGGCTAGGCTTAAAGCCTCTGCGCAGAGGGGAGGTCTCCAATTTCCAGACCTGAGGGTTTATCACATGGCTATACAGTGCAGATACATACAAGATTGGATTGGTAGACCCAGAGAAGCAAGATGGCTTGATTTAGAGGAAAGGGGATGCATATCTATCTATACGAGGTTGGCAGGCACACTTTAACTTGCCAAACCCAAACCCCTTGAGCAGGACTGTAATAGAAAGTTGGAAAGGATCGAGTAAACAGAAAGTGGTGGGATAAGACAATACGTTGCTCTTACCCTTGGGGGGAAACCCTTTTTTTCTACCAGGTCTGGAGGATGCAGGATTTCGAGAATGAGGGGAGAAAGGTATCCTATGTTTAAAACATCTCTTTACTGAGACAGGATTGGATTCTTTTGAGAATCTACAGAATAGGACGGGTTTGGGTCAGCAACATTATTTTTGATATTTAGGGTACATTGTAAATCTCCTAGTAGACTCCAGGTGGGGACTCCATGTGGGACCAATTGGAACACTCTACTCTGGTGGGACAGAAAAAAAACCAAAAGGTACATTTCACAGAATGGCTAAGGAAGGAAAAGCTTTGCTTTTGGATAAAACAGAGAAAACCAGACAACCATGGGAGAAGGACTTGGGGCTCTGTATATCAGAGGAGAACTGGAGACTGATATCCCAACTCCATCAAGGTATACTGTTGTGTAATAAATATAAGGAATTTCGTGGTTCACAAATATAACCCTGCTGTGTCCCCGGTGTGCCCCAAATACAATAATAATTTAGCAACCTACTACCACTATTTTTGGACTTGCCCTGTCTTACAAAAATTCTGGAGGGACGTGATAAATGAGTTGCAGGGCACAGTGGGAAGGCAGCTCCCAATGTCTCCCTTGTTGCTCCTATTTGGAGTTGAAGATGTTGGGGAGGAGGAATGGATGCCTGTCCAGAGGTGGCTGTGGGTGGCACTGGTTATGGCTAGGCACTGTATTCTTAATACATGGGTGTCAGCTATACAACCTACTATTTCCCAGTGGAAAGCCTTAGTACTCCAGGCACCTGCTCTGGAACATCTGACCTATGTCATAAAAGATAAAGAAGAGCTCTTTCACAGGACTTGGCGGCCCTACCCGGTATCCTTGTCAATGGTGGACAACATAATGTTGAGTGAAGGATGGATCCGAGTTTGTGCCTCTCTCCCTTCAATAGCCTACCGACTCTTAGAGAAAAATGGAAGGGTTTCTATCCCCTTCGTCCATCCGGTCTATACTGAGAATAACTGTATTTGTGATCTCTTATGATTGTTTTTTTGGTTTTTTTTTTCTCTTGGTTTTGCAATCAAATGATGGAAATGGATCTTGATGTATATAAGTTATGGATCTATCTTTATGTATGTTGTGTAGGCTGTCTGTCATGTATATTGAAAAAATCAATAAACAAATGATGCAAAAAAAAAAAAAGAAAAGTGAGGGTTCTGGACTTCAGGAGGGCTGACTTTGGCAAGATGGGTGAGTGCCTTAGAAAAGCACTAGCAAACAGGCTAGAAGGAGGGGTGGAGCAACAATGGGGAAACATCAGAACTGCCATCACAAGAGACAACAAGCCTTTGTGTGAAGCAAATAAATAAATCAAAATGAAAGAAAAAGCCACTATGGTTCTCAAAAGAGGTGGCGGTGAAGATTAGGGAGAAAAAAAATAGCATTTAGGAAGTATAAGGAAACACAGAAGGAGCAGGACAGAGAACTGTACCAGTTAAGGCAGAAGGAAGCAGGGAGGGTAGTCAGAATAGCAAAGACCAAAACTGAGGAAAAGATAGCCAACTCTGTTAAGAAAGGGGATAAAACCTTTTATAGGTATATCAGGGAGCGTAGAAAGACAAAGGGTGGGATAGTGAGGCTGAATAGAATGGACAGTGGGTGGGCAGAGAGGGACAGTGAAAAAGCAGGGATACTCAATGAATACGTCTGCTCAGTATTCACAAAAGAGGAGAAGGGGGAGGTGCCTAATCCAATTAACAGAAGCACGCTGGATAGGGGGGTCAATACCAGTCCTTTCTCAGAAGAAAGGGTTCTGAAAGAACTCCTAAAACTGAAGGTGGACAAAGCAATAGGGCCTGATGGAATTCACCCCAGAATTCTAAAAGAATTAAGGAAAGAACTAGTGACACCACTGACCACCCTTTTTAACAAATCATGGGAGGATGGTGTGGTACCTGAGGACTGGAAGAAGGTGGATATGATTCCCCTTCACAAAAGTGGGAGCAAGACAGAGGCAGAAAACTACAGACCTGTCAGTTTGACCTCCGTGGTAGGGAAAGTAATGGAATCACTTCTGAAGGAAATAACTGTTGAGTACCTAGAGGCCAGTGGGGCACAGGACCCAAAGCAGCATGGATTCACAGCGGGAAGGTCATGTCAGACAAATCTAATTGATTTCTTTGACTGGGTAACCAAAGTAGTAGACCAGGGAGGGGGCTGTGGACATGGCCTACCTAGACTTTAGCAAGGCATCTGACACAGTCCCACACAAAAGATTAATAGTCAAATTAACCAGCCTGGGAGTGGGTCCCAGGGTGGTAGCCTGGATAAAACATTGGCTGGACAACAGGACACAGAAGGTAACTGTAAATGGAGTCCACTCTGAAGAAAGAGAGGTTACTAGCGGGGCACCGCAGGGTTCAGTACTGGGTCCAGTCCTTTTTAATGTCTTTATAAGTGACAGTGCAGAGGGACTGGAAGGAAAAGTATGCCTCTTTGCAGATGACACAAAGATCTGCAACAGGGTTGATACACAGGGAGGTGTGGAAAGGATGAGAAGGGACTTGGCAAGGTTGGAGGAATGGTCAGAAGTATGGCAGCTTGGATTCAATGCAAAGAAGTGCAAAATAATGCACCTGGAAAACAAAACCCAGGGAAGACTACACAATGGGGGTGGGGGAGGTAGTAACAACAACAAAAATGGAAAGGGACCTGGGGGTAATTATATTAGATGACTAAGTTTAGCAAGCAATGTGAGAAGGCAGTAGGGAGGAGCTGGGGGGATACTGGGATGTATACAGAGAGGCATCATCAGCGTTATCCCTCTGTACAGACAGTTGGTGAGACCCCATCTGGAGTACTGTGCCCAGTTCTGGAGACCCCATCTCCGCAAGGACATAGACAGGATGGAGGCGGTCCAGAGGAGGGCAACTAAAATAGTGCAGGGTCTGCAAGAGAAGCCATACAAGGAGAGACTAAAGGAGCTTAATATGTATACCCTTGAGGAAAGGAGGGAGAGGGGGGACATGATAGAAACTTTTAATTACCTCAGTGGAATCAACAAAGTCTAAGAGGGTAGCATCTTTCAGAAAAAGATGTGCAAGATCAAGGGACACAATTTGAAGATAGACGGGGACAGCTCAGGGGTAATGTGAGGAAGTATTTTTTCACAGAGAGGGTGGTGGACGCATGGAACAGCCTTCCTGAGGAGGTTGTGGGGTCTAAAACTGTGGGAGAATTCAAGAATGCATGGGACAGACATAAGGCAATTTTTATTGGGGGTAGGAAGAAATTGGCTGTTGGTTAAATAGGATCTGCAGCTTATCCTATAGATAGGGAAATGGGCAGACTAGGTGGGCCAAGCGGTCCTTATCTGCCGTCAAAGTCTATGTCTCTATGTTACTTACATATCATCACACTGAAGGTGCCAGTGAGCCACTGTAGCTAAGCAAGGACAGTGTGGGGTGAGGTGAGGGGCTAAAAATATGTATTGGAGGGAAGGGGTTACAGCAGAAGGCCAGATGTTTCTTCATTTTTTCTGGTGGGGTCAGAAAAAGCAGCTTTGTCCACTGGTTAGAGCACAGCTGTCAAACTAGAGACCCAGGTTTGACTCCCTGCCTCTTACTCACTGCGTCACCCTGAGCAAGCCACTTAACCTCCCTGTGCTCATGAACCTCTCTGTTATCAATCTCTGCATCTTCTGAATCTCCCTGTGCACCTAAGTAATGTCAGCAACATTCTATACCCTTCCCCAGGACCGCAAAGCACTTTGGAGTACAGTTTGTATGAAAGGTGCAATACATTAATCCATCAGTTAGGGCTAAAGTATGCAAATCAAAAGTTAAAGGGAAATGTCCCTGGAGCCTTGGTGAAACTACTGTGCACTAGTGTGTAGTATGATCAAGCAACACAGTGCTGATGTCACCCTCACTTCGGTACACTCTATGCAAGCATTACTGTGTCAGTATTTTATTTTGTGGGACAAGATGGTGCCGGAGTTAGGGTAACATCAGCGCTGCATTGCTTAAGTGTTCGTTCAGACCCCAAGGACACCATACTACAGATTCACGGAGACTTCTCGAACTTTATTTTTCTACCAAACACAGGCATTTGGCTATCTTGGCTGAGGTGGGAGGGCTAGTAAGCGGGGATTATTTATTAAGTTAGTGCAGGCTCAAGGCATCATGCCAGCAACTGGAACGCCAAGTGAACTGTAAATGTTTCACAGGTAACAGCTAATTAGTTTTAATATGATTTCATGATAAGGATTTGGACAGAATAATTTAATTCTCAAGCTGACAATATTTATATAAAAAACACTCGAAAATCATACTAAGCAAAATGCCTTCAAAAAGCAATCCACTTGCCATGCCGGCAGCCCTGGTCTGCGCCCAAAGCCTATGACAAAGCTACAAGTTGGCAGGGGTGGCTTGAGTATATCAGAAGAGGGTCTCTACCTCATGGCTAAGGAGGCTACTCCAAGGTCGCCTCTTGGTACTTCCAAGGTGTGACAAGAAGGCGGCTTGAAATCAGGCAATCGTCGGGTGGGGTCTACTGGGCCTCCAAGGATCTCAAGTGCAGGGGTCGAGGTAGGAGGAACCACTGGATCACAAGGTTTAATGCACGCTGGGAGAGCTGAAAGATGGAGGGAAAGGCAAGGTACTCTACCTGGGGGCCAGAAACCCGGGCCAAGTGTACACCTCGGGGATGCTACAAGTCTCGATGGTTGAGAGGGACCTGGGGTGGTGGTGGATGTCAAGATGAACAACTCTGAGACTTGTAGGAGGGCAGCAGCCAAGGCCAACAGGATGCTGGGATGCATCGATAGGGGGATCACCTCCAGAAGGAGGGAAGTGATACTCCCTCTGTATAACTGCTTGTTGAGGCTGCACCTTGAGTACTGCGTGCAGTTTTGGAGGCCACACTTAAAGAGGGACACTAAACTCCTGGAGAGGGTCCAGAGGAGGGCAATCAAAATGATTTGGGGCTTGGGGGACAGGACCTATGAGGAGAGGCTCGAAGAGCTAAATATGTACACATTGGAAGAGAGAAGAGACTGGGGGGACATGATAGAGGTCTTCAGGTACATGAAGAGGGTAAATAGGGGAGGAACAGTCAGGGTGCTTCGAAGGAGGAGGAGGGGGCCACTAGAGGGCATGGGTGGAAGCTGGAGGGGTGAAGATTCAGGAGAGAAAGGAGGAGGTGCTACTTCACTGAGAGGGTGGTGGAGCCATGGAATCGCTGCCTAGGGGCTGGTGGAGGCAGAGACAGTGGAGGGATTCAAGAGGGGTGGGACAGGTGAGGGGAAGGGTTCTGGAAGCAAAATCCAATGCAGCAAGAATATCCGGAACTGGGAAGGGAGAAGCCAGAGAAGGCGAAGGGGGCAGCAAGGTCAGCACCCAGGGTGGGGGCTGACCAAACAAGCAGACACGAAAGACTGTTAGGCCTATTCTGCTGGCATTTTAGTATGTTAGTACGGACCTCCAGCTAGTGCTTTAACAAGGGACTGACAGGGCAACTGGACCACCAGTGAGCCAATAAGTTGTTGGGAGGGTTAAGGAGGGAGGGCCTTCCTGATAGAAGGCCTTTGTATCCAGCATAGGGCAACTGTCACAATGCCAGGTAGCGCAGCATCTGCAGGTGCAAGCCAACATGCAACTGAATTCAAACCAAAACTGTGCCTGCTAACATCTGGAACAAAGATTTACACTGTGCTGCATTAGGTGGGGGGGGGTCCTCCGCCCCGTGCTGTGCGCTTACAGTTGTGTACAGCAGATTTAGGCAGAGGCACAACAGTGTGGATGCAAAGCGCCCATTTTGTGCCGCCTCAACTGTAACTGAGCACTGGGCCCCGAGGCAGTAAGACTATAATGTTCTGAGTCAATCACTGATAAAAATGAAGTTTAAACTAAGGTATAATAAAATTGTTTGGAACCTGTCGCGGGGGAATGGGTCCACCTGTGCTCCTGATTTTGCCTGAGCACAGCTGGATGGGCCTGATCTGTCTGCTTATGCAAGTAAAGGCTGACAGTTCCCTGTCAAATGCTCAGTTTCAGAAATCTAGTCTTCAGTCACTGTGCATACTGTATGTAACGCACCAGCTTTCCAAGGTTTGAATACTGGTCTAGAATCCACTCATACTCCTTTGCTCACTATGACTCCTCTTGTATCTCTATCCCCCCTTTTCTCTGATAGGACATCACATCAGTACTGCAAATTACCACCTATTAATTGGAAAGAGACTAAAACATCACCCTGAGCTCCTATACAGCATGCCTGTGCAATGCTGATCAACATTCTGCAAATTTACGCTTGTACCTTTCAGTCCTAGCAGGACAAGAGGACACAGCATGAGATTAGAGGGAGGCAAATTAAGGGGTAATGTGAGCAAGTTCTTTTTTACAGAAAGGGTGGTGGATGCATGGAACGGCCTACCTCAGGGAGTGGTGGATATGAATACAGAACAGGGCTTCAAACAGGCATAGGATAGGCATAAGGGAGCAATACATTCACAAGGCAGAAGAAATGGGCAGACCAGATGGGCCTTGCGATCCTTATCTGCCGTCAACTTCTATGTTTCTATGTCCTTTTATTTAAGGAAACTATATTTCAGAAATGGAACTGCAGTCTACGGTCATAGCTAAAAAAATATCGATCCTTATGCTTCGACCCACTTTTTCCAAAAAAACATTTATTGTACTTGGAGTATTTGCACCTGTAGACCTGCCACAGGGCTCTCGGTACTATATGGCCCTCAGCTGTGTAAAAGAAATGCCCATGGTTTTATCCAGGAAGTCTGGGACAATGGGGCACACAAGGGCAGTTGGGCATTAAGCAAACAGACTTTTATTTTTTAAACAACACATTGCACATAACCGGCATTCCAATCAAGCACAGTAGCTCTGGGTTTAATTGAGAGGATGGTACAACACTTCTGCTCCTCCTGTGGAGAAAGATAGGTACAGCACACAGTTTACTCATTTGAAATAGGATCGGGGTGGATCTAACAAATTGAAGTCACTTCCAGTTCATAACACTGTTTTGATAGCACTCAGACAGCTTCTGATTCTGCTCTTCTGGAAACTTGTGTCTCCTGAACAATAGGAATTCAAGACCCAGCAAGGCACAGCAACATGCTTCAGTATCTTAATTTCTTAGAGGTCTCGCACTCGGAAGATTTGTGTTAGGTTGCTGTTCCACACTCAATGTACTCATGTTGTTACAAACTTTGGGAACACCCAGCTGGGTGACCAGGCCTCCTAGAGGGGTAACCTGTTAAGTGCCATCCTACACTTCAGCTCCAGGCTGCTTGAAGCACAGGGTTCATGAAACAAAATACAGGCCTTGGCACTTCCAGGTACCAGATGTAACTATGTATTCAGTCTGCCTTCCCCAGCAGAACTAAAAAGATGGACTCACATGCTACACCCTGCTAGTTGAAAACTCTTCCTTCCCCACTGCCTGGTCTCTGGAATGACCCTTCTGTTACTAGGCTGTAAGTTCAATGTGACAACAGTAGCACTGGGCCAGGGGTTACACAATTTCTAGTTCCTGTCACACTAGTTGAACGGCTCTTGATCTAAACATTCAAGACATTATGTTTATGTTGTTTGTTACTATAACACATACATTTAAGTCTAAGGGGGAGAAAAACAATAAAACATCTGCTCACTGCTTCAGAAAAATAAACCAGAAAATCTAAGACCTGTAATTTTAGTAATGGCCTAAAATTAAAGCACAGATTTCAAAGTGATAGCTTCCCAATGAAGCTTGGTCTCCACATTAATACGTGGCATTAGTCGCCTCAGCAACCCCTGCCCTAGTTAATGAAACACAAGGATCTGTCAAAAATGATTAAACAAAAAATTCAAAAATCGGTTAAATACTCACAGGTCTTAAGGGAATAAAGACAGGGGTTGCTCCAGCCATCCTGATCATTGGCTCATAACAGTCATAAAACGGTTCTATTATTATTACCTAGAATAAATAGACAGAATTAATAATTATTTATTTCCTCACAGAATGCACTTTTATGTCAGCATTTTACAATAAAATCTACACTTAGATACGAAGAAGGATGGTTGAGGAGATAAAATCATCCTCAGATTAGGGACACTGCAGAGTGGGGACAGTCCTACATCCTGCAGAGTCAGGATTTGTTTCACTCATTTTGTTGTTTCTACTTGCCTCCCATGGAGGTATTATGAGGGGTTTCTGGGCAAAAATTATTTCCTTATTAAACTTCTCTTCCTGTGATTTTTTTTATGAAACCTGACTGCATAGAGTCAGGTTTTTTGAAAATATAAACTATGCTGATGCAAACAATTAAATAGAGAATAATGGACAGGTTAGTGTCCATTACCGGTGAATAATACCATCGAGAGGTTCTGGACACATAGGAACCTCGAGAGTGAAGCTCGAGAGGTTCCTGTGTCCAGAACCTCAAGATGGGATCACCGGTAATGGACACTAACCTGTCCATTATTTTTTTTTAATATATGGATCCAGTTTTTGTGTTTTGCTGAGGGACAGTTGGCAGGTGCAGAAAAGGTTTGGTCATCCTGACAGCCGCACTGTCGCGCGCTTGCCTCCCGCCCGCTAAGCAGACTAATAGAAAATGTTTTCTTTTTCTTTTTAGTCATACCTGTTATTATGTTCTGTGCAGCACAAAAGATCAACGAGCTATATCGGTGTTGGGGGGGCGCAAAACAGCGAAGGACAGAATACGCTCTCGCTAACCGAGAGATGCCGCCATGTTTTCAAAAATATTCCACCCGCCCACAGAGGGAAAGTGGCAAATGATAGACCATGCTGTTTGATTGGCACTCCCAACATGGCCAGGCATCAAAAACTGCTACGCTTGTGCATTCCACTTTCAGTGATAATAGCATCGTTCAGAGCACCAAACGATAGTATTACAGGTTCTGAACGATACTATTATCACTTTTGAACTGTGCTATTATCACTGGTGACCGACAGTATTACCACTTGCTGTCCAGTACTATTACCAGGATTTTTTTGTATACTTTAGTGTAGTATTAAATTGCATATCCATATATTAATAACATTTATAGGGACTCAGTCAAACAGGCTGGCATTGGTCCCTCTGACTAAAAGTGGGGGTTCACAATGTCATGAACACAGTTAAGACCAAGGGCCTAATCTACAAAGCAGGTTGGCTAGCACTTTTTTCGTGCATTTCCAACCAGAACACTGCACCCCAACAGTGCAAACATCAGGTGGCATTTGCAGCCACTGGCCAACCTCTTCATTTCTCTTCTGCAGGTGCACAACTCAGCAGAAAAGCAGGGGGCCGGAAAACATTGGGCAATAGACCAATTGAATGGGATGCGCGCATCCTGGCCCTGGTGGATCCCCTGGTCTGCACTACCCAGTCAGGGTGAGGGATTCTGGGGTATGGCTTTAAGATGCCTTTAAATGAAACCTGTGCTGAACCTGTATGTCATGTTTCCCTGTAAAAGCTGATTATTAAATACTAGTTTCAGTTCTCTTACTGTTATATATCTCTAACTTTTTTTTTTTTATATCTAAAGTTTTTTGCCTGTCAACTGCCACTTTCTCCTAACTTCGGATCCCTGCCAACCCCCAGCCCGGACTGCTGACCCCCTCCCATCATGACTGGCAGGGATCCACGTAGAGCAAGGCCTGAGGAAGGAGAAGACCGTCATTATTGATGACTGAGGCACATATCTTTTGTGGTTTTCTTCTTCTTCCCTATCCCTTCCCACCACCCCGTGACGTCAGGGGTAGCCACTGGTGGCCTAAGAAGTGCACATTGGGCTATCGCCAGTTCCTGTGAGGGAACAAGCGCCCTGGCTCATTGCGATGGGGGGGGCTGCTATGCTAGAGCTCAGCCATCTCCCCTCATGGCTGGCTTGTACTCCCCTTGGGAGCACTCCCCAGCCTGGCCTCCCGATCCCAGTAACACTGGGTTCACTTCTGAACCTGGGTCACCAGCATGGAAGCACGACATGCTTCCACTGAGCCATCGGGTGCCCCTCTATCAGTTTTTTAGTTACTGTAGGAGGTGTTTCTGATTTACACACAGGTATTAAGTATCATTTTCGAATTGTATGATATAGCTGATGTCTCTTGCTCAGCTCTACCACCGTTGGCACAATGCAACCATGTTCTATTATAGACTGCTGTGGCTAAGAGGGACATAAAGTACATCGTACAGTTCCAAAATAGAACTTATCAGAATGCAAATCAGTAAAACCACTGTGTTTACTAAAAGTGCCATATAGAGGGAACAACAACAGAATCAGAACCAGTACTTAAAAACAGCCGTTACTGGGGAAAGTGGCTTACAGGTTCAGTGCAGTTCTAATAGTGCCATGAATAGGCAGTTCAGTTTTGTACCACCTTCCCTGGTCACTGGATCACCTCCAGGACCCTGATGTGGATGTTGGGGTGGGGGGGTAATTGATGGCTAAACAAGCTGCTATGGTAGCCCTAAACACCCACTGGCTCTGAAATATAGTGCATGCTGTGTGAATGCCACCCCCTCCCAGACTCCTGTCCAATCTGACATGCACCTACACACACTATGCTGTGGTCAGAAGGAAGTGCACTCTGTACACAGTGAATGCCGCAGAGATTCAGTGTCTGCAGAGGTTGGCCTCCAGGTACCAGAGACGCTAGTCACACCCTTACAGCGGTACATAAGGCTTTATATATGGAGCTCTAAATTACTTACTTATAACTCTAGTTCTACTACGGATGTTCCTTCCACATCCCCTTTGCTGCAGACTCCACCCAACATAGGCAAAGGCCTTTGAAAGCAACTGGCTGAAACCCTTAATGACTCATCCCTTTTCTCAAGTCCTTATCCTCCATGCTCCAGATCTTACAACTGCAGGAAAAAGTGGTGCCACCTTTTAGGCACTAACAATAGCTGTAACTGCAGCAGGTTGGGAGGGTTGTGTGACTGTGGATGGAATACCAGTACCTTTACAAGTAAGTATCTGAGGGCTTCATATTTGTACACCTAGCCCAAATGCAATGTAGGCTGGTATATACCTGCTAGTCTGTCCCAGGACCCCCTCCTTATGCTTGCAACTCATGCACTACTAACTACTAGGCTCTATGCAAATGTGAGGATCCAGCTGTATGGGAGCTAACTTTAGGAATTAGCACCCACATAGTAGACCGAATCGGCTACACAGTGGATGTGATTTCTGGGTAGCCAGTAGCCCAGCTCTCGATTACCCAATACGGTCCAACAGACTAAGACTGTTTGACCTGGTGATGGGCTACTAGATGTCAGACATGCTCCATTCCCCTCCAAAGCTGCACAAGTGATCCCCCCTCCCATTCAGCAGGCAAATAGTGCCTGAAGCACACACATACCTTCCCAAACAATAAATGGTTCTCCCAGCAACATATACCCCCCCAAGTCATAAGTCATGCCTACTTCTGTACCCACCAACTTGATTAGTAATCATCCTTCCAAGGATAGGTTGTATATATACTCCCCCAAATTGACAATCCCCCCATACTGATAGCACACCTCTTCCCAAGCCAGATTCTGGCAAGGCCCTCTCTAGGACATTGTGACAGGGTAGAATAGGACCCTGTCCCATTTGTTTTGGAGAAAGTGTTTAAATGCAAGGATCTGTATTCTTTCCTCTTCTGTCTGGTTGTGCAACCAAATTTTCCTGTGAGACTTTAGACTTGATCAACCCGAACAGTTTCACAATCCTTTGCCTCTCACTGTCTCTCAGTTTTCTCTTGCCGTCTTTCTTTCTTGCATACCTGTATCTGCTAATATAAAATATATGAGAATCAATGTATGGAAATGTAGCTGATATAGGGATCACTTTTGTTTAGAAAATTGTGTTACTGTTGAAATGTATATATTTATAATTTGAGATAACTGTAAAAAGCTAGAGGTCACTTGGGTACAAATACCTGAGCCATTTGTAGCTGATGTGGGAACCTCAGGAAGGTCTCAATGTTCTAGTAGCTCCTGAAAGCTACAAAGGACAGGATGCTTGTGATGGGGGTTGAAAAGAGTTATAAAAACAACTAAGCTGAGGCTGCAAGGGAGATTTTTCACAAGAGATTTTTTTTTTTTTTTTTAAATTGTTTAACCAGGAGTGGCACACTAAACTGAAAGAATTTTTCACAAGTGTGACCTGGGAGCACAGGAAAGTTAAGTGACTTGCTCAGGGTCACACAGTATGCAAGTAGGGTGCTGTAGAATTAACCCAGGTCTCCAGATTTGCAGCTCAGAGCCTTAAACCACTGCACTATACTGCCTTACTTTTTATTTTGATTTTATTTTGCTTCTGTATATAGTAATTCTGAACAGGTTTATTTTATGTTACTGCAACTACAAATAAACAGTTTTGTGGAATTTTACAACTGCTCCTGGGTTTTCTCTATGCTTCCTGACCTGTGCCTCAAAGACAGATGGTTTTAGAAGTGGAATTTAAGCCATGCATACCTAAAACAGGATATTTGTGTGTAGGTACTGGACCTAGTACCAGGGAAGCACAGAGGAAGGTGTGGATTCTGCAGCTGAAGTCCAGTCTGAGATTGTACAGCCAGCACAAGTCATGGAAAAAGAACAGGCAGTGACAAAACCTGAAAGCCCGATGGACTTTTTGAAATGGTGGGCTATACAACAAAGAGAGACAGATGCAGAGAGAAAAAGAAATTCAACGGATAGATGCATTGAGGAGAGGAGATGCAGCGACAGAAGCAACAGATGAAAGAAGAGGTGCATCAACAGGAGCAACGATGGCTGGATGCCTTACAAGCTATCGAAGGCAGAGGATCCGGCACAAATCCAGACGAGCAACAAAATGCAAGCAACCTAAAGGTCATTAAACTTACAAAGTTGTGTCCCTCAGATGATATTGAGGCATACCTGACAACATTTGAAAGAGTTGCCACAGCCTGCCAGTGGCCAAAGCAGCAATGGACAATCAGACCGGTACCCTACCTGACAGGGAAAGCCCAGCTTGCCTACAGCAGTATGGACATCGCACAGTCAGAAAACTCTGACCTGGTGAAAAGCAAAATCCTGAAAAAGTATGACATTTCCAGAGAGACCTACAGGCAGAGATTTCGATCTCTGGGGTACAACTCGGTTGACGATCCTCGAGAAGCCTTCACCCGACTCTGAGAACTCCTGATGAAGTGGATCCAACCAGAGAGCAAAACAGTCCCACAGATCATCAACACATCTGCCATGGAGAAATTCATCAACATCTTGCCTACAGATGTGCAGCTGTGGGTAAAGGAACACTGACCACAGAATGGGGAAAAGGCGGTTTCTTTGGCTGAGGACTACCAAATGGCCAGACAGATGCCACAGCAGCGAGGTAACAGCCAAGCACCGGTAAGAAACTCTTTTTTCCCATTTAAATTCTAAGCCTGCTAAGAACTCTGGCGGAGATAACAAATCTGTGCCAAAAGATGTTATCTGCTATAACTGTAATAAGCGAGGCCATTTTGCAAGAAACTGCCGTAATAAAGAGTGGCACTGGAACAGATTTGTCCTTGGCAAACTGGGGCAAGTACCTAACAGATGTGAAGGTGGGGAATATGTAATAGGACTCATTGATTCGGGAAGCAGACAGACCCTAGTGCATGTTAAAGTGCTGGGAAAACACTGTGCAAAGGGACCAGGTACTGGTGACATCTGCATCCACAGGGACACTCGATACTATCCCACCACCCAAGTGATTCTGACCATTAAGGGTGTGTCGCACCAAATGAAAGTGGGGGTAGTGTCAAAGTTACCTGTACTTGTGATCATTGGGAATGACTTTCCAGGATTTACTGAACTGATCAAAGAGGGAATAAATCCTGATGTTTCAGCAGCTGTGGTGACAAGAGCTCAGGCAAAGAAAATTTCAGACAGTGGGGACACTTTTCCTTTCAGTAATTTTGATTCAGACTTGTTTGTTGAGCACAGTTGCAAGATCTAGAAATCCAGGAAAGAAAGACAAAGCCTGAAGAAACTGTGGCAACAAATGACTGATGGACATGAAGGGTTAAAATATGAAAATGCTGAAACTAAATTGATAACAGATTGTGATTTTCTTTCAGAGCAAGCTAACAATGTTTCTCTCCAGGGTTATTTCAAGCAGCTAGGGGGTAAAACTAAAACAGGGTGGACCAATGTTTAAAAAATGTGATGCATTACTGTACAGAGTTTGGGTTACACCTCAGACACAGACAGAACAATTGGTTATACCACAGAAGTATAGAACAGAGTTGTTACAGATAGCACATGATAGCCCTATGGCTGGTCACTCAGGGAAGGATCGCACCTTTGCCAGATTGCTGTGTAGATTTTACTGGCTGGGAATTCATGAAGATGTTGCTACCTATTGTAATTCCTGTGCTAAATGTCAGAAAGTAGCCCCAGTCACTAGAAAAGACAAGGTGCCCCTGGCACCCCTACCCTTAATTGATGTGCCTTATGAGAGAATTGCAATGGATGTGGTTGGTCCTTTAGACAAAAGTAAAAAGGGTAATAGATTTATCCTGGTAGTATGCGACTATGCTACTTGATACCCAGAAGCAGTTCTAATGCATACTGTTACAGCCCCAAAAGTTGCAGCAGAGCTAGCCAAAATTTTCAGCAGAGTGGGCATGCCTAAAGAAATTATTACTGATCAGGGTAGTAATTTTGGTGCTGCACTGCTTAAAGAGCTGTACAGACTGCTGGGTATCACTGCCATAAGAACCTCCCCCTAACTAACACCCTCAGACAGACGGTCTTGTTGAGCGTTTTAACCAAACCCTAAAACATATGTTAAAAAGGTTTGTAAAAAGGGAAAGGAAAGATTGGGACCATTCCTTGCCTTACCTACTTTTTGCTTACAGAGAAGTGCCACAGGCATCAACAGGGTTTTCACCATTTGAAATGCTGTATTTTTTTTTTTTCTAGGATTACAAGTACCTTTGAGCCAAGGCTCTTTTACAAAGGTTCCACGTCAGAAATCGCAAACAACAAGGAAGCAACAGTGAAATAACAGTAAACAATTCACGTACAACAGTGCTATTGAAAGGGGTCAATTATAGGAAAAGTAAAGTGTAGAGGAGGAGGAGAAATGTAGGTATTTAACAGAGGCAGCTACAGTAAAGTGGTGAATACAGCTAGAACGAATGTGCCCACAGGGAATAGGTAGGGTCAGGCATCCGGAGGTGGCAGAGAAACAGAGAGGAGAGGGGAGGATGACGAAGCAGCCAGAGATATTTGTCGAAAAATAAATGGGAAGGAGTGACAGAAGAGAAAAAGGGGGCAGGGTGAGGGGGGAAATAAGTGCTATAATGGGGCAGGAGAGACTAACAAGGTGGTATGAAGACCCGAGATTTGAGAGTGGCGCCTCAGGAGCTGGTGGAGGGGGACTGGGGGGGCCTGGGGTTAAGCAGTATATAAGTTAGGATTAAAGCTGTGTAGGTCATCAGCTAGGAGAGGCAGTCACAGGAGCTAGAGGCAATGAGATGGGCCTGGAGCCTGGTTTTGGACAGACCTAGTGTTGAGGCACAGGAGGTGGTGTGATTGAGACCATTCATCCATAGAGGAGTTCTATAGGCAAAGGAGCGTTGGCCCTGCGTAGTTCGACAGCGAGAGACTTGTAAAAACTGGGTTGTTGAGCTCCTGGTGTTCTGTCAGTTGGTGTTTTGATGTAACAAGGCAGTAACACTGGGGTGTGAGGCCAAGGTTGATTTTTCCCGCAATAGCACATGTGAGATACTTTATACGGTTGGAGAGTTGGAGCCATCCAGATTGTTCATAAAGGGCACAGGTGTGGGTGAGGCAGTGGGCACCAGTTGTGAGTCGGCACGCTTTGTCAAGTGCAGTTGTTATACGTCGGAGGGCAGACGTCGTGGTGGAGCCATAGATAATGAGGCCATAGTCAATAATTGACACCACAGAGCTCTGGACGGCAATCTTCAGGGCCACTGGGGTGAGGTGCTGTCTGTGCTTGTAGAGTAATCCAAGGCGTGTGTTGGCAGCTTTAGCCACGCTGTCAATGTGAGCCGTATAGGTGAGACTGGGGTCAAGCAGAATCCCTAGGTATCTGAATGAGGAATCTTGTTCGAGGACAGTTCCTTGCTTGGTGGAGATGGCAAAGGGGTGTTGCTTGTAACGGTTATGTGAACTGCAGAATAGCACTGATTTGGTTTTCTTGTGATTGAGGACTAGTTTATGATTGAAGAACCATGTTTCAATGGCACTGAATCAGAGTTGGAGGCTGTGTTGTAGTGGTGAAAGGTCCTTGTGCATAGAAAAGACAATAGCATCATCCGCATACAGGATGATTAGTTCCAAGCAGGATTGTGGTAGGGAGTTTAAAAAGAGGCTGAAAAGGAGAGGGCCCAGTATGGACCCCTGAGGGACTCCAGAGCGGACGGGCAAGGTGTCCGAGACAGCATTGCCAATTTTTACTCTTTGAGAGTGGTTGTCAAGGTAGCTTCTGAACCAGCAGGCTGAGTCCGGTGCAAGGCCAGCAAGAAGTAGTTGGTCATACAGCAGCCGGTGATGGACCGTGTCAAATGCCTTAGAGAGGTCGATGAAGACAGCCCCAGTAAGAAGACCTTAATCAAGGAACTATGCACTGCAGCGGTAAATTCAAGCAGGGCAGTGGTGGTACTATGCCCTTTTCTAAAACCGTGCTGTTGTGCGCACAGAATATTATATTTGTCCAAATAATCAGTGAGCTGGTCCGCAACAATACGCTCTAGGGCCTTGTATAGTGGTGGCAACATGGAGATCAGGCAGTAGTTAGAGTGGCAGGTCTTATCCCCACTTTTGTGGACTGGGATCACAGTGGCAGTTTTCCATATTTTCAGGGAAAGTACTGGTGTGGAGAGAGAGGTTAAGAATTTTAGTTAGGAGACTGAGGGCCTCGTCAAGTGTAAGTGATAGCAGCTTAAGGTCCAGAGTGTCACTGCTGATTCTGGAAGTGGAGATGGCTGAGGCGATGTGGCGGCGAGCTTCATTCATCTTAATTTCCCTGAAGTAAAAATGAGGGTGGTTTCACAGAGTGCAGGGTGTGTTAGAGGGGGGTGTGACTGACTGTGAAGAAATCAGGTGGTAGAACAGTACTGAGGTCAGTAAAAGCCGTGTTAAAGGCATTTGCAATGACCATGGGATCAAGGGTAGTGGACCCTTCAACAATTAACATGGCCGGAGGGGACTTTGATCTTTTCCCAATAATGTGCTTGATATAGTCCCAGAAAGCACGACCATTTCCCCAGGTGTTGGTGAGGACATCCTTATAATATGAGCTTTTCGTGAGACAAATGGATTACGTGCAGGCATTATGAGCATGTTTGTATTTCTGGATGTCAGATTGTTTGCCTGTGGCTTTAGCCACTGCCCACAGGTGGTCCCTAGATTTCAGCTGGGAAAGGAGCTCTGCAGTTATTGAAGGGTTACAGAGGGCTTTTGTTTTCCATTTTTTTGAAGGAGCAGAGAGGTCACAGGCCTTATTGAAGGCGGTGATGAAGTAGCAGAGGGCTAGGTTAACATCCTTGTAGATGGGCAGCCAGTCTTGCAAAGATAGGTACTGTTTTGAGATGGGTAAGTTGACCACGGGGGAGGACTCTGCCAGTAATGATTATAGGAGGTGGCTTTAGAAATTTATTAGACCATTCACATATAACCGGGGAGTGGTCACTGAGAGAGTCTGGGAGAACGGAGGTAAGAGAGATCCTGGTAGGGTGACTGGTGAGAACCCAGTCCCGCAGGATACTGGTGCCAGTTTTGTAATTTATCAGAGTTGGTGTGGTGACCAATTATGAGAGGCTAGCAGCTGCAAGGGCATCCTTATGAGTGTAGACATCAGATGCGAGCCAGTTTATATTGAAATCACCAAGCAGAATGTGTTCAGAGCCAGGAGCTGACGAAGTTAAGAACTTCTTTCATGCCAAGATCTTGATCTCAAGGTGGAATGTATACAGAGACGATGATGGTGAGGGCGTTTCGATTGGGACCTAGAAGAATTTTAATGGGTAGAAACTGGGCCGAGGAGGCAGGGACGGGGTTGGAACAAGGTGCCCCAGGAGATTATCCTTAATGTAGATGGCACAGCCCCCTCCCCTTTTAGAGACATGGTCCAGTCTGAAAACACTGTAGCACTGTAACGTAATTGCCAGATCAGGAACTTTTGGTGTCAGCCATGTTTCAACTACAGCAAGGATGTCAGGATTATGTTGGCTGATAAAGGCTTGGAGTGCATCAAGCTTTGGTAACAGGCTGCAGATGTTAATGGTTGCGATGGTGAGGGACCCTGCCTTTTTCAGAAGGCTTGAACATTGCCCAAGATCAGTAGGAAGAGCTTCATTGAACAGAGGCGCAGGTCCAGTACTGATAATTTGTGTTTCATTTTAGCATATGGGCAGTAGGTAGAGTCCATATGACAGCCCCGATCATATGCAGTGTGGTACAGTAGGGATCGGCTGGCATTAAGACCAATCTTAGTGGTGTTAAGAAGTAGCCAGACATTTCCAAGTGGAGGCCCATGGAGAGGACTGGTCGAGAAGTGGAGCATTCCCAAGGTACTGCTGGTATTGATTAAGTAGATAGTGGGTACGGTGGGGGTGGCAGGGGCCTGGGAGAGAGAACAAGGGAGGAAAGGGAAGGAGGGAGAGAAGGGGAAGGAGCAGGTGGGGGAGGGAACTCATAGCTGGTGTAGGGTGAAAGAAAAAAAAAAGAAACAGGCAGGGAGAGGTAGTGAAGAGAGAGAGCTGAGAGTGAGCAGGAACGGTGAGGATGGGGTATGTGAGCAGCTGGGGAGAGAGAGAGAAAGAAAGAGAGCAGTGTAGGCTGGAGCTAGGCGGGACAGAAAGGTAGAGAAAAGGCAAGCAAGTGTTGTAGACCAATAGGAGGGACCAGCGGGCAATCGAGGGTGGAGTGTGAGGAAGAGAGGCGGAACTAGAGCGTATTTAACTAGGGTGAGTGGGGGGAGGAAACTTCACAGAAGTTCAGTCAACTTTAAACAGCAAAACATTTCCCCAAGACAAAATCTCCAAATTAGAAGCAGTACAATATAAGCATTTCCCCAAAACAGAATTTCCCAATTTGAATCAGTACAGTAGGCTGAAAATAATCCTGGTCGAAAATTTCGGCAAATAGGATTTAGTAGGGAGGCAGTACAAGGAAGGTATATAGAAAGTAAAGCAACTGTGACTTTAAGAGGGTAGACTTTTTTTAAATGAAAGAACAAGATCCCTCTAGTGGCAGATCTGTATGACCTGCTAATGGAAAACTAGCTACTAAGGAAAAAAAAAAAAAAAACAGAAAACAGTCATTTTAAGTATGAGGAGCAATTGTGGCATCAGGAAGAATTAGCCAGGGAAAAAGCCACTCGAGATGCAACAACAGAGGGCAGTGTCCAATCAGGATGTGGCTGTGGGACGTGCCAAAAATTGAACGGGATGGCTGAGTCCTGTCGTACCTTTACAGGGTAGAGGAGCTTTCTTCCAGGCAGACCAGCTGAGCAGCGCAGGTGGAGGCTTAGTTAGAGCCGACCAACCGGGCAAGGCTTCGGTAGGCAGCCAAGAGGGACACTGGATGTGATAAAAGAAACATGGGAAGACAACCCCACTCAGAAACAATCTATATCTTCTTATATGTATGCCCTAAGACAGAAAATGGCAAAATATCTCGAAATTTCCCGTAGTAACCAGGAAGAGGCTCAAAACCAGCAGAAGCTATATTATTACCATGGAGTAAAAGAAAAAGTTTTTAAGCAAGGTGAAAAGGTTTTGCTACTGTTACCCACAACAGAAAATAAGTTGTCAATGAAGTGGCAAGGGCCATAAAAGGTTCTTAGATGTACTGGCACTGTTAGCTATGAGATTAAGACCCCTGACAAGAAAAATCCTTCTATGATATACCATGCTAACCTCCTCAAGAAATGGGTTGAAAAAAATGCCAAAAAGCTGCTTTGCTAGTTTTACCAGAAACTGATAAGGAAGATACTGATGTAGCTTATGATAGACTGGAAAAAAATATAAATGCTGATGCCATAAAGGTGAATGTTTCCTTAACCTCAGAACAAACTGTAGACATTCGTAATGTGCTAAAGACATTTAACAGTACTTTTACCACGGTACCAGGCCAAGCAGAAGGGGTTGAGCACGTAATAGTGACAAAGAATGCTCATTACTGGGCAAAAGTCATACAGGTTGCCAGAGCGGTTAAGAGCTGACGTGGTTAAGGAAATACAAAAAATGAAAGAACTGGGTATAATGGAGGAATTGAGGAGTGCTTGGTCATCTCCCATGGTAACTGTAAACAAAAAAGAAGGGGGTGTTAGAATCTGCCTTGATTTCAGGAAACTTGTCAGAATTTGACAGTTATCCTGTGCCCAGAAGAGATGATTTGGTAAGACAGACTGGGGAGTGCAAAGTATATCAGTACCTTCAATCTTACCAAGGGTTACTGGCAAATACCTTTAGCTAAAGAATCCAGAGATAAAAGTGCATTTGCCACCCCTATAGGATTCTATCAGTTCACCACCATGCCCTTTGGTTTACATGGTATGCCAGCTACATTCCAGCAGTACATGGATGTAATTTTATCCCCTCACACTGGTTATTGTGCTGCGCACCTGGATGATGTTGTGGTGTATAGTCCAGACTGGAAAAGTCACGTGGAATACCTACGAGCAGTTATCCAAGCTGTCAAAAATGCAGTCTGACTATTAATCCGACTTATTGTGCACAGGGTATGCAGGAAACCAGATATTTGGGTTATGTGTTGGGAAATGGAGAAGTTAAGTCAGAAGTTTCTAAAATAGAAGCTATAGCTAACAGTCCTGTACTTAAAACAAAGAAACATGTCAGGTCATTTTTAGGACTGGCTGATTATTATTAGAGATTTGTTCCCAACTTTGCTGAGTTAGCTACTCCCCTCACTGAACTCACAAAGAAACGGTACCCAAATAATGTGAAATGGGCCCCAGAGTGTGATGAAGCTTTTCAAGCCATAAAGGCTGCATTATGTTTAGCACCCGTTTTAAAAAGCCCAGACTTTGAGAAACCATTTCTGCTACAAACGGATGCATCCGAGGTAGGTCTAAGCCAAAATGTAGATAGGACAGAACATCCTATTCTGTATATAAGTAGGAAAGTGCAGGACAGAGAAAAAAGGTACTCCACTATCGAAAAAGAGTGTTTAGCAGCAAAGTGGTCCATGGAGTCCCTCAAATCTTATTTACTAGGAACTGATTTTGTTCCTGTAACTGTTCACAATCCTGTCTGTTGGCTTAACCAGATGAAAAATTAAAATTTCAGAATCACACGGTGGTACCTGGCACTGCAGCCATTTAAATTCTCTGTAATTCACAAATCTGGTAAAGAGAATAGTAATGCTGATTTTCTGTCAAAATATGGATCAGGAATTGAGGGTTCTGATGGTTGGGGAAAAACCTAATGTATGGGTTTTAACTGTACTTTTTGCTGTAATGTTAAAAAAATGGATGCAAATGTGCTTAATGTCTGAATGCAACAAGTATTATTAGAAAAGAAAGAGTTTTGGAAACCTGTTTGATAGAACAGGTTCTCTATTAAAGAGGGGGTATATGTGACAGGGTAGAATAGAACCCTGTCCCATTTGTTTTGCGGAAAGTGTTTAAATGCAATAATCTGTATTCTTTCCTTTTCTGTCTCTGTCTGGTTGTGCAACCAAATTTTCCTGTGAGACTTCGGACTTGATCAACCCGAACAGTCACAGTCCTTTGCCTCTCACTGTCTCTCAGTTTTCTCTGCTGTCTTTCTTCCTTGCATATCTATATCTGCTAATATAAAATATATGAGAATCAATGTATGGGAATGTAGCTGACATTGGGATCACTTTTGTTTAGAAAATTGTGTTACTGTTGAAATGTATATATTTATAATTTGAGATAACTGCAAAAAGCTAAAGGTTGCTTGCGTACAAATGCCCGAGCCTTTTGCAGTTGCTGTGGGGACCTCAGGAAGGTCTCAATGTTCTAGCAGCTCCTGAAATTTACAAAGGACAGGATGCTTGCAAAGGATGGGGGTTGAGAAGAGTTATAAAAACAGCTAAGCTGAGCTGCATGGGAGATGTTTTACAAGATATTTTATTTTGCTTCTACATACAATAATTCTGAACAGGTTTATTTTATTTTATGTTACTGCAACTAAAAAGAAACAGTTTTGTGGAATTTTACAACTGCTCATTGGTTTTCTTTATGCATCCTGACCTGTGCCTCGACGACAGACATCCCTTGTTTCTTGTGGAAAGAGCAAAGACTTGCCCTTTGCGCTCCTCAAGATCAAGCCACTCATAACGTACTCGTGAGGGTCATGGACCATTCACATGGTGCCCCCCATCCCCCCATAACCCTGCAAAAGCCCACAGTCAAAAACAATCATTATTCTGAGTGGGCCATGGCCATCACAGAACATTTATTAATGCCAGTCAATATGGAACCATCAAGTGTTAAGGGTTTGTATCCCACTCAGTGGACACACATTCTGAATATTGGGCCTACAGTCTCCTAGCTTCCTGGATTCTGCCATATATTTACATGCAGATGCAGATTACAAGCAGTTCCAGGGCAGAAGGAAGCTAAGTATTCAATTTATAGAAACAGAGACAAAGGACCTGAAAGCAGCCTCCATGTCCACATTCAGGTCTACGCTGCAATGTGTTGTGAATGTGTATGCAGAGGACCAAGTAAAAGCTCTGCATACCTCCTCAAGGGGATGCTCTGGTTTCATAGCCAATTCTGCTGCATGCCTGGTTCAATGAGCGGGGGAGAGACGAACCACAATGGAACACTGCTTAATTCACACTACAATCCCTCAGGAGAGGTCTGCTTAGAAGCTGATCGGCCTTAGCAGGAATCCACATAGGTCACACATAACTGTTTGCTGTTCCCTAAAGTTTTGCTGTCTGGTAAAGAAACAGAAATGGCATCCTGCCATCCAGAATCTAAAGCTTTTCCTCACCACAGCTAGCAAGTATTCTGGGAATGAAAGCAAGCAGCATCAAGGACTACACTGTGTGACACTGAGACATTAGCAAATCCAGCTATGTAGCAAAGTAGCAACCGCTACCCCCTTAGGCCAGCAAACAGCTGCTCTTTTAGCCTAATCTGAGCTTTAAAAGGGGGCATTTTACATTTTGGAAGGAGAAGTACTATGCCCTTGACAACATTTTTTATTAATTAATTCTGTTCATATTCTAGATCTGTCCTGATCTGAGACAGCATTGTGGGTAAAAACTTGGGACTGGTGCTCAGCACAACTATGTCCTTCTGGAATACTGAGTATTTAGGATCAATAAGAAGCTCTTGAATATCACTGACTTATCTGGCTAAAGTAATTGCCACCAGGGAAACCACTTTCCAGGTAGCAATACCAGAGTATTAAACAGCTGATCCTATAGCATAGCAAAATGCTATGCAAAACAGAAGATGACAGAAACGTAGAACTTGTCGGCAGATAAGGACCGCCTAGCCCATCCAGTCTGCCCATTCTGTCGCTGCCTATACTGTCACCACAGACTGTACCTGACATCTGGCTACTCCCCCTACCCCGCTTTCCTACCAAGATTCCTCTGTGCCTATCCCAATGCCTGCTTGAAGCCCATCATTGCTTTCACCCCCAACATCTTCACTGGAACACTGTTCCAGATGTCCACCACTCTTTCAGTGACGAAGTATTTCACATCCCTCCTATATTCTCCCCTTCCAGCTTCACTGCATGCCCCCTTGTTCTTGTGCACCTTCTCTTCTAAAAAATGTCTCCTTCTGTACATTATTCACCCCTTACACGGTACTTAGAGATCTCTATCACGTCCCCCTCTCCCCGTCTCCTGTGATCCCTCAGTCTCTCCTCATAGGGCTTATGATGCAGTCCCTGCCCCATTTTAGTTGCCCTCCTCTGGACAGCCTCTGCCTTGTCTATATCCTTCCTGAGTTGTGGTCTCCAGAACTGGACTCAGTACTCTAGGTGGGATCTCACCAATGATCGATACAGTGGTAACACCACCTCTCTCCTGCTGGTGATTCCCCTCCCTTTGCACCCCAGCATCCCACTGGCCCTGCCTACTGCTTTGTCGCACTGCCTCACCACCCTGAGATCATCAGGTATGATAATGCTAAGGTCCCTTTCCTGTTTAGTGATCATCAATACCTCCCCTTTTACACCGCCTCTAGGTTTCTGTGTCCCTGTCTTTGAGCTGTGTAACAGTAGCTGCATTCTGTTTTGTGCATTGCAATAATGTCTCTTTATTCCTGGCTACAGCATCCAAAGCAGTTAAAAAGGGACCTGGCTATAATAAATGAAGTGACACCAGGCGATTTAAGAGATTGTGCCGAAGTGTCACTTAAGGTAGCAGAGAGCGTTGTGCATGAACTTAAAATTGCCACCCCACCTGCTAAACGTAGATGCACGGAATACACCACATACACAGCAGAAGTTCGTTTTGAAGTTGGACGTTATGCCGCTGTGCATGGTGTAATGAATGCTGTGCGATTTTACTCTGGTAAGTACAGCAAACCAATTAATGAAAGTACTGTTCGCAAATTTAAAAAGGATTACTATGACAAATTAAAGAATGAGCCTGATCCCTCCTGCATGTCACCCTCCCTTCCCACAAAACCGAGGGGACGACTTACTCTCCTTCTGGAAGAGGTAGAGAATGAACTTAAGTCAATTATCAAAAGTTTATGCTGTGAGGGTGCAGTGATCAATGCGAGAGTAGTTGTGGCTGTGGCAGTCAAGGTAGTGAAAGCTACAAACCCTCAATTGCTGGTCGACTATAGGGGCCACTTGAGCTTCACCAGACAGTGGGCATGGCATCTACTGAACAGACGGGGGTACTGTAAGAGGAAGGGGACCAAAGCGGGAAGAAAAGCCCCTAATTATTTCCCCATGTTAAAAAATGCCTTTTTAGAGAGTATTTCAAATGCCTCCATGCAGGAATTGATTCCAGCTGAACTAATTATAAATATGGACGAAACGATGAATCCCTAAATATGGCAAGTAAATACTGCACTGCTGGATATATGCTTACTGTAAAAGGTAACAAAACCAGTTCTCATTGTATTTATTTATTTTTACAGCCAATGCTTCTTCTGCCTTCAACAATGTGAGCTGATCCTGATCCTGTTCTGTCACCGCTACGGTGCTGAACAGTGCTGTCTGTGTGTGCCGCACTGGGGTGGGGGTGGGGTGTTGAAGCTGTATAGAGAATATACCTAAATAAGTGTTTTTTGTCGTTTTAATGGTAAAAAAATAAAACGTTAAGTTTCTGTACTGGAAACATTTTTTGTGGTTTTATAATATTCGCGGTAAACATGATTCCGCAAACATAGCAAGAATTAATTGGCAGTAATAATTACCAGTTCTACAGTACTTCCTTCTCTCTATATGAAATTAGATTCCTCTTCCGAGCAGTAGTCAATAAAAGAATGCCCTGCCACATGAGGTTGTAGAATCAAGGGATTTTAACTCCCTTAAAGAAAACCTTGACAAACGCGTGAGCAAGTATAACTTGTAAACCAACTACTGCTGAGAAGTGGGGGATGGTCACAATATGCTAACTGGCCTTGTTCCATACTACCAACCAAGTCTAGTACTGTGTAGAATGTTTTTCTGTCTGTATAATGTAAGTGTACAACAGTATATTGATATAGAAAAAGTTTACAGAATAACCCTGATTATTCAAACCAGCTAGGTGACAGACACTGTTTGGATAATTGGGAGTTCGGTTAACTGGGACTGCCCTGGCTGTTCACCCCACTTTGTCCCAGACTCTGTCCCACTCTACTGTCAAACACAGAATCTTTACTGGACACAGAAATCTCCTTCTGGGGAAAAAAAAAAAAACCTACTGTCTCCTCCAGCATTTTACATCCATACTTGTGCACTGCTTCATTTTCAAATCAGGACCGCAACTGAGCACACAAAGCCACAACACCAGTTGAGTATTTCAAACTTTTTTTTGGTACAAATCAGGACATGATAGTTACTGCTCATTACTGTGTCTTTCCCCCAACCTCTAAAGCTACTCTCAGTCAGACTTTCTGCTTAATGCATTCTTTCTTGATCATACTGAACTTCTAGTTAGTATATACAAATTAAAACAAATATAAATGGTATGATTTTAGTATAAACATGTTTCCAAAGGGATCTAATTACTTTACATAATATTCTCATTTCTATGACTTGGGATGAACTTATATAATATACAGGGGTGTCGGCAGGCATAAGCACTGTACTCGAGTACAGTAAAAAAAGCAGGCAGGGGCAACAAAGAGGAAAGCAAGGACATTGCAAGTCACATAGTGTCGGTCATGCTGAGCCCGTCTGCCTTTGTTGTTCGCTGTGGGGCACTAACGCCACTAGTCAAATACACAAACAAGAACTTACCAGGCAGGCAGGCAGAAAAACAACGGAAGGAGGATTACAGGAAGAAACTAATTAATTGAACTCAGACATGGCAAATGGGAAGGGGGTGCAATTGTTGGTGTGGCATGGCAGCGCATATTTTGGTTTATATTTACAAAACGGGGGGGGGGGCAACAGTGCATCAATTTTGAGTACAAGTTTAAAATTCCTGGCTACACCCCTGAGATATATAATTTTCCCATGGCACTGGAAGACATTGGGCCCAGTTTTCAAACACCTTGAGAATGCCACAAGCCCCTGGTGTGCCAAACATATGGCACAGGGAGCTTGCGGCATTCTCTAGGCGACAACTTAGATTTTCAGTCCTTTGCACCAAATGCAGCAAGTTAGATCAGCTCCCCCTGGTCTAACCTGCACCATTTGGGGGACCCTTTATGGGGCTTACACCAAATATTTAGCATAAGCTGCTGTAAGCGGGAAACTGCTGCAACTGTGTCAGTGTACAAAAATTGGGCGCAGCTACGTAAAGGAGTTTGGCGCCATTGCACCAAACAATGAAACAGCTGCATCAAAGGAGTAGGGCGCAGTTGCACCAAACAATGGCGCAGCTGCATCAAAGAGTTTAGCGCTTGCTTGCACCCAAACAATGAAACGCTTGATCAAAGGAGTTTGGCGCAGCTGCAATAAACAATGGGAAGGACGAGGGCTTGACGCCTCCCTGCATCAACCTTTGCAAATCGGGCCCATTACCTCACCCTATAGAGTGGTACACCTCAGATTTCCAATATTCTTTTTCAGCATATCAGGGGAGTACAAGACGTCCAACTAGTAGGTAAATGAGTGTAGAGCAGGTGTGAAGTAGACCTGAAACCAGGATGTAGGTTTGCTGTTAACAGGTCAGCAAGTACAAGCAGCTGTACCACCCACAGGACAGCAGAACACCTGCAGGACTTCCGTCTTGCACGCAGCCTTACAAATACAAGCACACCACAACATGCTGAAAAAGTATAAGAAATACTTACTTCATCTCCTTCTTCAACCAATCCCTGTATTGAGCTGAACAGGGAGCCATACGCTCCAACACTCACTAGAATTTCTTTTAATGGATCTATCTGGCGTCTGTACATGCTCCCATACACCTGAGAAAGTGCTTTTACCAATGATGGATGTCCCTGATAGAAAAGGGGAAAGAAGCAGTGGTTTAATGAATCTGTAATACAACGTTGAACAGAGCTGTGAGGACAGTTTTAGTGCACTGCAGAAGTCATAGTGCTAATATGCCAATACATCTAATTAGCTGAGTATATGAGCTAGTGTGGCATTTGCCCCAACAAATATAAACAGTGTTTCTGCCTTCTGTAAATTCTGACTTTGAAGCATGGAGTTTAAGAAGGTTCTGAATAGGACAGCTCAGTGGCATGGTGGGCCGAGGCACTGGCTGCCACACCAGCGATCCAGATTTGGACATGGACTCAGGTTGCTCGGGGCCGACTGGGGAAGTGAGGATTGAGCAGCTGTAGGACAGCTCTCTGTCCTCAGGGAGGTGGGAATGCAAGTCCCACCGGTCGGCTGCCACCTGGGGGAATCTGGGCAGCAGGATAGCAGACATAGGGGAATGGGTTCCCACACTTCATCACCATGGGTCTCCCCGTGGAGGCAAAGTATGCACAACGCATCACTGTATGTGCATGGGCCCCAGGGAGAAAATGGAAGAAAACACGCTCCAAACGAAGCTGGGTAACAGCCCAGTCCCCCACAGGCTCCGCACCTCTAACTGAGCCCTTCTGGGCATTCCTGTCGCAAAGGGCATGCTGGGATAAGTTAAGCCCCAGATAAGTTGGGTGAGGAGGCTGGGGGTGGGGTGGACAGGAGGATAACTTCAGAATTGAGAAGAAGTTCTGAATCTATATCTGTGTATAATATGTACTTTACTGTACAGTTCTCATTTACAGACAAGATTAATATTTTGTAATATATAGATACATGGCCCACCATACATAACTATTCCACACTGCCCTAGTGGCAATCCCCCTCTTTGTTACTGTCCCCCCTTTTTTAGCTAAACCCACATGCCTGTCCCATTCGTGCTTGAACCTGGTAATTTAGTTGCCCTGTACCACTTCATCTGGCAGCTTATTCCACTTGTCCACCACCCTCTCCATAAAGAAGAGCTTACGGATATCATTTTTGAATTTCCCACTGTCAACTTCAGTGATTTCCCTCTCATCCTTGTATCTGAACTCCAGAAGAAGAGTCCCTTGTTATCCACCCTATTTATCCCATGGAGGTATATACATGCCTCAACCATGTCACCCCTTTCCATCATATATGGCTATATTACATGGATAAGCCTGGTTACCAATACATAATCCATACAAAAAAGATGCAGTTTCATACTTGCGATGTCATTTTCCCCAATACTATCCAAATGACTGTATTATACCACTGTAACAGGTCCCACTGATTAGTATTATCGCATAAAATGTCTTCCTTGTGCAGTAAAGTCATCAAGATAGGCTCGAGAAGGCTTTTACCATAACCGTCAGGTACAGTAAAAGCTAGCTGGCATCTAGAATAAAAATGGCTCTCATCGCTGGAAGCCCTTATAGCTTCAATTTTAGGCTGGCCAAGGAGGAAATGAAAACAGGGACCACTTCAGTGGGTGTAAACATGGCAACACGGACTGCAAGATGAGCCAAAGCAAGTAAGAATGTGGAATAGGCGTCGCAGGGAACAGTCAATCTGCTGAAAAATATTAGTTGGTGATATTTGTGTAGCAAATGTGGAGGGAGGCATTTAATTCCTTAGCATCCTTCACCTAACAGCTGCTAATACCAGTAACTGAGGGAGAAACAGGAGAAACAAAGTGGGGTTGGGGGGGCTGGTAGTGGGCGACAATGGAAAAGGAATGCAGGATGGGAGCTTACTGTGAACTCCAATCTATGTATTACAAAAAATAACAAAGAACTATGTTTCACTTGGGTACAATACTATCTCAAGGTTCTGGTGATACAAGGGAACCACTGAACTTCACTTTTAAAGTTCTCATGTCACCAGAACCTCCCAATGGTATATAACCTCTTAATACAGTTATTTATCATTCTGTTTTTATACTTAAATAGAATGCTCTTAGTCAGACTGCAGACCTACTGTATAGTTATCATGTGGTAAGTGTACTGTGGGTGTGAAATAACCATATAGTTTGCAAATTCATACACCTGAACTCAGAAACTGGAAAAGTTGTTTTTTCCCCCCAAGAATTAACAGTATCCTGGGTGATCAATGATAAACTCCTCAGCTATTTAACAGCTTACCATAGCATTATTCCCTCATGAGCCCCAGACCACCCTATTATAATCATTATAATACACATTAGTATGGATATTAAAAGGAACTCCTGTTGTAAGAACACCAGTATTATAAGAAACATTTTTTATCACATTTTTTCTAAGCACCATAGTGTTATCATGCCTTAATACAACATAATTGTCTTGAATATATAAACATTGGATCTACTTTATTCTTATTTCCTGTATTTCCCAGGCTCCCCAGCCCCCCTCACCAATGCTTGGGGTCAGTGCAAAACATAACAGCTCTCCAACCCTCTGTGTCCATGAGCCAGAACCCCCCCCCCCCCGGAAGAACACAATCCAGATTGCCAGTCAGGGGTCCTGCCAGTTGTGTGGGTGGGAGGCAAGTATGCAGAGCATGATTCACACCTGCCTCATCATCTTTTCTACCTGTTTTCTCCTTGAAGTCCCCTGAGCTGAGGCGCGCATGTCTGCACATGCCTGTGGAGGGAAACAAGCACTACAGAGTCCTGCAGCTTCCCACCCTTCATGCCAGCCCTGACTCACACTACCAGGCCTCCACCTGGTGGCAATATAGCACACCAGTGCCTGCCACAAAGCCCTCCACCCCTCTGAGAGGACAGCCATCTCTGGGACGCTATTCTCCCCCCCCCCCGGCCACCCCCAGCAACCCAAGATTGCTCTCAATCTTCAGTCGCCAGCGTAGCGGGTGGCTGCACTACTGCCGTACCACTGCGCTAGCTCATAAGTGCCATGGGATCTTTTAAGGTACACCAGAACAGGCACACAGGACCTCAGTTTTTTTTAAATAAGTACTTTATTGAGAAGATTGGCCATATGTACATAAACTGTACCTGAACATTTCACATGGAGTACATTCTACAAACTGGCAGGTGATGTTAGCAATACATTCTTTTCACATATTGCATTTCCTTAACTTTTTAATAGTCCTAAAACTACAAGAAAAAACTATATTACAACTACAAAAACATTTACTAATTCTATGCGACTATACCACTTTCCTATGATTTAGCTTAGTCTTAGTCTGGTTTCCTAGTGGTGAGGGCCCGGGGGTAGGACCGGACCCACTCCTACTTCATGCAGAGGAACCATCATATCTTCAAAAGTGTACCTGGCCCGCCTTGGGTTACATATGTCCAGAAACTACAGCCAGCCATTCTGCTAATGCAGGCAATTCTACCTGTAGCCACTTCCTGGTGACTGCCTTACCTATTGCTGTAATGCAGATGTACCAACTGTATAAAGAGCTAGCTCCCTTCACTTTCAGGGGTGGAAGGTCCAGAAGTAGGAAACACAGCTGTGCAAGGATACTGAACAGACCTTTTAGTCTCGGATTTCAGTTCCTCCCAGAATAGTGCCAAGGCTGTACAGGTACAGAAGATATGCAAAGCAATGCGCCCGAAACGAAGGAACCCTAGGGAGAGCTCTAGAATTTTGGGGGTGTGTGCTGACAACCACCGAGGAGGAAAGGGACCGGGGGAATATCATTACAGATGACCTAAAGGTGTCTAAACAGAGTATAAAGGCTGCAGGGAGGGCCAGTGGCATGCTGGGATGCACAGGCAGAGGTGTCACTAGCAGAAGGCAGGAGGTGGTGATGCCACTGTATAAAACACTGATGAGGCCTCACTTGGAGTACTGTGTGCAATTCTGGAGGCTGCACCTTCGTAAGGACATTGACAGGGCGGAGGTCATCCAGAGAAGTGCAACTAAGATGGTACACAGCTTGCAACAGAAAACATACGAAAAGAGATTAAAGGACCTCAATATGTACTCACTGGAGGAGAGGAGTGAGTGGGGGATATGACAGAAACATTCAAATACCTTAAGGGCATAAACAAGGTGCAGGGGGAGACATATTCCAGCATAGGAGTAGTACAAGAACGATGGGGCATGATATGATATGATATTGGAAGGTTAAGGGGAAATGTTAGGAAGTTTTTCTTCACAGAGAGGGTGGTGGACATATGGAATAGTCTGCCACAGGAGGTGGTGGGAGCTAGCACAGTGGAGGGATTTAAGCATATCTGGGACAGGCATAAGAGAACCTTAGAGGTGGGAAGGAGAGGCGAGAAGCCTATAGCAAGGTAGGGTCAGAGGCTGCAAATTAACGTAGGGCTTATGGACAGACTGGATGGGCCCGACGGTCCCTATCTGTCGACAATTTTGTATGTTTCTATGTATGCAAGGCCTGAGTTTGCCCACACTGCCTCATAGGACCACAGTTTAATGTCTCTTCTGAAAGAGGACACCTCACAACAGCACAGTATGCAATGAACACCATGCTGGGGCATCGATATGGTTACCCATAACTTTCCAAAGGGAAGTGCCCCCTGAAGAGGTACCAACACCACTTCCTGCAGAACCTGATTTAAAATAGTGACCAACCCAAAAAAAAACAGAATACTTGTGTTAGGTTTATGTAATATGTTTAATCCCAAAAGATATCCGAAGTAGCACTCGCCCCGGAAGCCTGCCATGGTAGGGTTCCGGGAGGCAAGTGCTACTTCAGATATCTTTGGATTAAAACATATTAACTAAACTCTAACAACAGTACTCAGGTTTCCTTGGTCAGTCACTGTTGAGCCCAGCTTCTACATTATGATTCAACATTTATTCACTTTGAAGCTCCAGTGTTCAGGTCCCAGAGCAAAATGTTCTCTTTGCCTGGAGCATCTGATGTTCACTGGGGGTCTCCCATATGACTACTAACCAGGCCTGACCCTGCTTAGCTACTGAGATCTGATGGGATCAGGTTCCAAGATGGTGAGGCTGCAGGCAACACAGTAAGCAACATAGAGGATAATGGATGGGTAACCGGTTAGATTAGCGTTTCACGAATAGCACTGTCTAAAACAGCGCTTCAAATACCACGTATGCCTTTACAGTGACATGGGTAGAATAGCACACGTCAGTTACCGCTACCCATGTAGCTGTGAAGGAATATGGGAGAGTCAAGTAGCTGGAAGCGAGGTGCCTAAACATAGAATTAGACGGCATATAAGGACCGCATGGCCCACCTAGTCTGCCCATTTCCCTCTACCTAACTGATAAGCTGCAGATCCTAGTTAACCAACAGCCTACTTCCTCCTACCTCCCCCCACTAGAATGACCTAATGTCTGTCCCATGCATTCTTGAACTCCCCCACTGTTTTTGACTTTACGACCTCCTCAGGAAGGCTGTTCCATGCATCTACAACCCTCTCTGTGAAGAAACACTTCCTCACATTACCTCTGAGCCGTCCCCCCTCTATCTTCAAATTGTGCCCCCTTGTTCTTGCATATCTCTTTTTTTGAAAGATGTTACCCTCTTGGACTTTGTTGATTCCCTTGAGGTATTTGAAAGTTTCTATCACGTCCCCCCTCCTCTCCCTCCTTTCCTCGAGGTTATACATATTAAGCTCTTTAGTCTTTCTTCATATGCCTTCTGGTGCAGACCCTGCACCATTTTGGTTGCCCTCCTCTGGACAGCCTCCACCCTGTTTAAGTCTTTGCAGAGGTGGGGTCTACAGAACTGTACACAGTTTTCATTAATGTAAATTATACTGAAGTTGTTATATATATACAGGTTACTCACCTGTAACAGGAGTTCTAGGAATGGTATATGTTGTTCATCCACACTCATTGGCAGGTATCCTTGCCGCTTTAAATCTTGCCGGAAGGTCTTCAAGCTTGCTCCTCCCACCCACCCGGGTGGTATAACTCTCGGCTCCGCCCCATGACGCCAGATCTGGCCCGCTGAAGCTCAGGCCAGCCGGGCTGGAGGTTTGGAATGTAGATGGTCAACATATACCATTCCTAGAACTCCTGTTACAGGTGAGTAACCTGTATTTCTAGGGACATGGATATGTTGTTCATCCACACTCATTGGCAGACTCCTAGCAGTTCTCCGGGAGGAGGGAGGCAAGACGCACACCCCCAATACTTACTTGGGAAAGAGAGACTGGAGAACCGAGGCCCCAAAACCAGCATCCCGGCGTGACTCAAGGTCGATGTGGTAATGGGTAATGAAGGTGTTTGCTGACTTCCAGGTAGCAGCCCTGCAGATTTCCTGGATAGGGATGTCCCTGGAAGCAGCCACCAGCAGCAGTATGGCGGTGAGAATGGCTCTTATCCTCTGGGAGGCCTCCATGCCCGCCAACTTATAGCAGAGATCTATGCAGGAGGTTACCCACCTGGCTTATCGTCCCGCTTGGCTGCAGGTCTGCCAGATGGGCTTCAGCGTAGGTGACAAACAGCTGGCTGAACCTCTCCAATTTCAGCCGCGCTCCCTTATAATAAGCGAGCGGCCTTCTAGGGTCCAGAGTATGGAGCCTATATTCGCCTCCGAAGTGTGATTGGGGTAGAACACCCGGCAGAGTCAACACCTGGTTAAGGAAACCCGGCACCACCTTCGGAAGGAATTTCGGTGGGGCGGGACAACCTTGTCCCTGTGGAAGACCAGGTAAGGAGACTCGATGGAAAGCGCCTGGAGCTCTCCCATCCTTCTGGCTGACGTGATAGCCACCAAGAAGGCGGTCTTCCACGACAGGTGAGAGAGCACACCTGTGCATAGGTTCGAATGGCTTGCCCATGAGCTTTGCCAGTACCAGCAGTAGATCCCACGGAGGTGGGGGTTCCCACTGGAGGAAATGTGATCAAGGCCTTTGAAAGCGCCAGACCACCTTCTCCTCGCCACTGACTGCTTCCCGGCCCGCGCCGGTAAGCAGAGATGGCTGCCAGGTGCACCCCTAGGGTCGCCGACCCAAGCCCTTGACTAGAAAGGACCATAAATAGTCCAAGATGCTTGCCAAGGAACAGGAGGAAGGGTCCAAGCCCTTGTTCTGACACCAAATGGAAAACCTTTCCATTTGAAGGCATAGCATTTTCTGGTCGACCACGGGACGCCTCAACTACATTGAGGACCTCGTCGGAAAGACCCAAGGCCTGGAACTCTAGCCGCCAGGAACCAGGCCGCAGGTGCAGGGATTGAAGGTCCGGATGGAACACCTTCCCTGATTGACTGAGAGCAGGTCCGGGCGAGCTGGAAGCTGCCGGAGTCCTGGAGCTGAGACTGAGGAGATCTGGGTACCAGAACTGGCGAGGCCAGTCTGGGCTATCAGAATCACCTGCGCCTTGTCCCTCCTCGCCTTGAGAAGCACCTTGTGGATCAAGGGAAATGGGGGAAAGGCGTAAAAGAGGCCCGGGGTCCATTGCCTCGAGAAGGCATCCCCCTGCAGCGAGCCCTGCTGAGGGGGCGGGCATGGAACAGACTCAGCCGCGCTCTCCCTGGAGGCAAACAGGTCCACCTGAGGTGTGCCCCAAAGGGAGAACAGATGCTGTACTACCTCCGGCAGGAGAGACCACTCGTGGGATGCAGCCCCTATCCGCTCAGGGCATCGGCCCAGGGTGTTGGAGGCTCCTGCCGTGATGGCTAGGAGATCCGCCTCCAGGCTGCGCCACAGTGACCAAATGCTGAGAGCTTCCTTGCATAGAAGCATGGAGCGCGTCCCGCCTAGGCGGTTTAGATAGTACATAGTCGTGGTATTGTCCGTCTGGACTCGGACCACTTGACCCCGGAGGAACGGAGCAAAGGCGGTGAGAGCTAGGCGGACCGCTCGGAGCTCCAGCAGGTTGATGTGGCATCGGGACTCCCGCGGGGACCAGAGGCCATGAGCCAGTGTTCCCCCAGATGGGCACCCCAACCCATCAGAGAGGCATCGGTCGACAGAGAGACCGTCGGCTCGGGCGAATCGACGGGATGCCCTCCTGCAAATGATCTGGAACGGTCCACCACTGGAGGCTCCCACATCCCTGTGTCACCGACACAAGCTGGTCCAAGGGATGCGCAGCATTGTGACCACTGGCTGGCCAGGCCCCACTGAAGGGAACGCATGTTCCAGCGGGCCCAACGGACCACGCTGGTGCAGGCCGCCATGAGACCCAGGAGGCGCAGGAAGTCCCGGCAGGGCGCGATGCCCAACCAGAAATGATCGGGCAAGGAGGAAAGAACCTCGGCCCTGTCCGCCGGGAGCCGCTCTGGCTCGAAGAGAGTGAGCTCGCCCGATGAATAGAATCACCTGCTTCGCTCGAGTTCCGACTTGGCCTCGTTGATAAGGAGGCCCAGTTGAGAGCAGACCTGGAGGGCCAGATCTCTGGACCACTCCGCCTCCTTCCTGGAGGGAGCTGCTATCAGCCAGTCGTCCAGGTAAGGGTACACCGGACCCTCGGCGCGAGGGAATGCTGTCACCACTGCCATGCATTTGGTGAAGACCCTGGAGCTGGAGACAAGCCAAGGGCATGGCTTGGAACTCGAAGAGGGATCCTTCCGCCGGAAGCGAAGGAATCTCTGGTGACGGACGGATGAGGGACGTGAAAAAGCGTCCTGCAAGTCCAGAGAGCAGAACCACCGCCTGCTCCAAGGATGGTATTATCTGAGCCAGAGTGACCATCCTGAAGGTTGAGACCTTAGGAACTTGTTTAGTCGTGTAGGTCGGAGAATGGAAGCCAGCCCCCGTCCGTTCGAACCAGGAAGTACCTGGACACAAACCCTGGGTCTGAAGGAGGGTCCACCACCTCTCTTACCACCTCCTCTGGAGGAGGAGGCGATGTCTGGCTGACGAGCCGCCAGTGAGGCTGGGGATCCGAAGCCCGAGGCGGCAGCTCCTGAAGGGTGGTGCCTGCTCGATTCCAGAGGCAGGCCTCTTCCCACCACCTCCAAGACCCACCTGTCCGTGGAAACAGCGGACCAGGCGGAACGGAAGTGCGGAGCCGTCCCCATGGGGACCTAGGAGTAAGGTGACGGGATGTGGGGCGACACCCCTCAGCCGGCCACTGGCAGGCTTGGAGGAGGGACCGCGAGGAACCTCCTGGGCCCTTTCCTCCTTGCCTCCTGTTAGAGGAAGCCGGCGGCTTGGGTTTGGGATGCCAAGGCCGAGCCTGCTGGCCCTGGCGTTGCTGGGTCGAGCGCCGAGGCACAGAAGGACGAAAAGGGCTTAGGCTGTGGTTTTGCTGGCCTTTGTCCTTCTGAGCGGAAGAGACCCGAGTCCAAGGTGGCATTGGACTTCTCGATCCTCTGCAGGTGACCTTCCACCCCAGGGTCAAGAGGTCAGTCCCCAAAGGGAACATCCGCCAACTTGTGCGGGTATCCGGTAAAGGTGGATATCCTCAGCTAAGCTCGCCGACGCAAGATAGCCACGCGACGCAACCGATCTGGCACCGAGTCCCCTATATCCAAAGCAGTCTGGAGCTGCTGTTTGGCCACTGCCCTGCCCTGGTCCCGCACCTGCTTAACCGTAGTCTGCAGATCGGCGGAAGATGAGGATGACCTCATCCAGGGAGCCCAACAGGGCATGAGAAAATGTGCCATGAGGACGGCCGAACTGGCCTGAGAAGGCCGAGAGAGGATAGCGTAGACTTTCGCCCGACATAGTCCATTTCTTGGACTCCTTGTCAGGAGGTTTGTCCACATCCCTGGCGCTGCGTGCCGAAAACGCTGTCGGTAACCAACCCCTCAGCAGAGGGTGTTCAAAACCGGACAAGGAACCGGTGGGACCATACTTCCTGGCCATCCTGGCCGAAGGCGAGGGCAGGAAGCAGGCGCTGCCAAAGCTCCAGTGCCGGACCCACTATGGCCTCGGCCACGGAAAGGCCTCCGTCGGAGAATCCCTCGGTCCAGAATCTCCGTGAGGGGATACCTGGCCCTGCTTGGAAGCGGTTCGAGCTCCATCCCGGTAGACTCCGAGATGAGCGAAGCAGTCCTAGGAAGGACGACGGCTGCTCGTCCATTGACTGACCTCCTGAAGACTCCAAGTCCAGTCGCTGGAGAAAAGAGGAATCATCTTCGGACTCGGAAGAATCCTCGAAGAGCTGCCTCTGGCCTGAGCCACCCTTCACCTGCCGAGGTCGGTCGGGAGTGAGGGTAACTGACAGCCGATGGGGTAGACCCTTAGCCGACCGAGAATCCTTGGTCGGAGCCCCAATTGGTGGCTGTGGAGGCGGAGGTTCCACCGGAATCGGTGGAGCAGCTGGTTTTGGCCGAACAACTGGCCTGGGTATAGGCTCCTCGGATAAGTCGAGGGGTTGTGTCGGCCGCCCGTGACAGCCACTTAATGGCCGGGAAGGCGACGGTCGGCTTATTCCCGCCAGGAGGAGCTGTTAGAACATAAGGTCTCGCGATCGGGACGCACTTACGCCCGGCCTCCTCATCCGAGGAGGAGGACGAGGACGAGCGGCGACGCCGCTTTACCGCGTGCCGAGACCGAGACCGCTATGACGGTGGAATCGGCTGACCGCCAAGAGGTCCGAGACCGAGACCGAGAGTCCCGGAATTTCCGAGGTCGGTGCGGGGAGGTGTCGGCCGGAACCGGCACTCCCTTCGGCTCGGATGGTCCATCCGAGGGCTCCGGAACCGGAGGCATAGGCGAGCCCACGGGATCCTCAACTCCTCCCGGGAACCGGGAGAGGGAATCTCGCTGCTAAAGGCGACAGCCCGTCCAATGGGTCGAGAAAAATCTCGACTTCATCGGTGGGAGTCTCGGTCAACTGACCTGACGGGGACACCGTGAGGCCAGTGGCCGAAGCCGAGCGGTCGACCGAAGCCGACGGTCGACGGCCCGGGGAGAGGGACCTTTCCCGCTCCCAAGAGCGTCGACGGAGGGACTTACCCCTGTCCCTCTTTTTGGACCGAGAATAAGGTCCAGCAGACACAGGCCCTTCTCCTTTAGTGGAGAGGGACAGACAAAGCTCCTTAAAAGAAGCCGTGTAGGAAGAACCCAGAGAGAGCGGGATAAATGCCGCGGCCGAGGAAGATACGGCCCGCGCCGCCTCCTCTTCGAGGGCGACCATCCGCTCGAGCTGATCCGCCCGAGCCAGCGCGCGACACCGCCAACCGGGCCTCCTTGGACTTCACGGAGGAAACGCTCTCGGGCGGCCCAGTTGCAATCGGGCAGCACGGTCTTCGAGGACGTAGGCCGAGAAAGATGAGCACAGGTCGCAAGCCTGCGGGTGGTGCTCAAGGCCTAAGCAGTAGACACACGTGGAGTGTGGATCCGTCCGAGACATCTTCTGCCGCATGGGCATCTCCGAAACCGGAGTCGATTTGTCCACCGCGGCGAGGGATAGAAGACTGATGTCTTTTGCAAAATTTATTTTAAACCGAAACGGAGAATAGGAACCAGTCACAAACGCAGAGCGTTAAGGAGGGAACCTGAGCTTCCAAGCGGTAAGGAAGATCTGGCGTCATGGGGCGGAGCCGAGAGTTATACCACCCGGGTGGGTGGGAGGAGCAAGCTTGAAGACCTTCCGGCAAGATTTAAAGCGGCAAGGATACCTGCCAATGAGTGTGGATGAACAACATATCCATGTCCCTAGAAAAAATGTTATTTATTACTGTGGTTTTTAATGCCGCTTATGTAATTTTGTAAAGGTGCCCTGAGCTTCGGAAGGGCGCCTTATATAAATACATTTTTACTTACTTACTCCCGATGTGGTCTTACCAACTGTCTATACAGAGGGCCAACAACTACCTGTTTTCTACTGGTGATGCTTCTCCCTATGCATCCCAGTATCCCCCAGCCCTCCTTACTGCCTTCTCACATTGCTGGCCCACCTTTACGCCGCCTGATATGACTACCCCAGGTCCCTTTCCATTTTTGCTGTTGTCAGTATCTCACCCCCACTGTGTACTCTTCCCTGGGTTTTTGTTTCCCAGGCATTACTTTGCACTTCTTTGCATTGAATCTAAGCTGCCATACATTTGACAAATTCTCCAACCTTGCAAAGTCCCTTTTCATCCTTTCCACCCCACCTTGTGTATCAACCCTGTTGCAGATCTTTGTGTCATCTGCAAAGAGACATACTTTTCCTTCCAGTCCCTCTGTAATGCCACTTATAAAGACATTAAAAAGGACCGGCCCCAGTACTGACCCCTGCGGTACCCCACTAGTAACCCTCCTTTCTTCACTGTGGACTCCATTTACTATTACCCGCTGTGTCCTGTTGTCCAGCCAGTGTTTTACCTAGGCTACCACCCTGGGACCCACTCCCAGGCTGGCTAATTTGTTTATTAATATTTTGTGCGGGACTGTGTCAAATGCCTTGCTAAAGTCTAGGTAGGCCATGCCCACAGCCCCTCCCTGGTCTACTACTCTGGTCACCCAGTCAAAGAAATCAATTAGATTTGTCTGACATGACCTTCCTGCTGTGAATCCATGCTGCCTTGGGTCCTATGCCCCACCGGCCTCTAGGTACTCAATATTTCTTCCTTCAGCAGTGATTCCATCATTTTCCCTACCACTGAGGTCAAACTGACAGGTCTATAGTTTCCTGCCTCTGTCTTGCTCCCACTTTTGTGAAGGGGAATCACATCCACCCTCCTCCAGTCCTCAAGTACCACACCATCCTCCCATGATTTATTAAAAAGGGTAGTCAGTGGTGTTACTAGTTCTTCCCTTAGTTCTTTTAGAATTCTGGGGTGAATCCCATCAGACCCCATTGCTTTATCCACCTTCAGTTTTAAGAATTCTTTCAGAACCCTTTCTTCTGTGAAAGGACTAATACCAACCCTCCTATTCAGAGTGCTTCTATTGACTGGATTAGGTATCTCCCCCTGCTTTTCCACTGTGAATACTGAACAGAAGTATTCGTTCAGTATCCCTGCTTTTTCACTGTCGCTCTCTGCCCAACCAACTTCCTCTTTATTCAGCCTCAGTATCCCTGCCTTAGTCTTTCTTTGCTCCCTAATGTACCTATAGAAGGTTTTATCCCCCTTCTTAACCAAGTTGGCTATCTTTTCCTCAGTTTGGGCCTTTGCTATTCTGACCGCCTTCCCCGCTTCCTTCTGCTTTAACTGGTACAGTTCTCTGTCCTGCTCCTTCTGTGTTTCCTTATACTTCCTAAATGCTATCGCTTTCTCCTTTACCTTCCTCTCCACTTCTTTTGAGAACCATAGAGGTTTCTTCTTTCGTCTTGATTTGTTTACTTGCTTCACACAACGGTTGTTGCCTCTGTGATGGCGGTTTTAATGTTTCCCCATTGTTGCTCCACCCCACCTTCTTGCCTGTTTGCTAGTGCTTTTCTGAGGCACTCTCCCATTTTGACAAAATCAGCCTTCCTGAAGTCCAGTACCTTCACTTTTGTGTGGCCTGACTCTACAGCTAAGTTTATCGTGAACCACACTGTTTGGTGGTCGCTTGTTCCCAGATGGCTACCCACTTCAAGATCAGAGATCCTCTCTCCGTCCCCATTTGAGAGTACCAGGTCTAAGATTGCTCCCTCTCGAGTGGGTTCCAAAACTAGCTGTCTGAGGCATGCCCCCTGTAGGGCATCGAGAATGGCCCTGCTCTTGGATGTGACTGCAGCAAAGGGTTAACATCTGGCATATTCAGGTCCCCTATCAGCTATATCTCCCCTTTTTCTGCCATCCCAAGGATGCCTTCTATCATTTCCTTGTCTATTTCCTCCCCGAGACGGGGGTCTGTATACAACCCCTGTGCGGATTGTGGAGCCATTTCCAGTGTCCAGGGTGACCCACAGTGCCTCCTCTCCTCCCTGTTTACCCTTTAGTTCTGTTGCTTTTATCCCTTCCCTTACATAAAGAGCTACTCCTCCTCCTCTTCTTCCCTCTCTGTCCCTCCTGTAGATTGTGTGCCTGGTAGAGCTGTTCCCGTGGTGGAGAGGTTGTGTATTCAGGGCAGAGGGGACCCAGAGACCTGTGTTCTGTTCCCAGTCTCCCAGGTTGTGGGCTTACAATTTTCCATTCTGTCAGATGTTTCTAAATTTTGTTTGTCCCTACCCAAGTGGTATTTCCCCCCCCTCAACTGTTGGTTTTATTTGACCCCCTCCCATGGTTCTTCCCATCCCCAAGCTCCCCCCCCCCCGAGTTGATTGTATAAAGATAGGGGTGAGTGGGGGGTGCAAAGCAAATTTAGTCATTTACTTAGCCATGGTAGCAGTCCTCTGTATGTTTTTGGACGGCTACCATTGGCGTTGTTGTTTCAGATGGCATTTTTTCATGGGCACTGTTATTGTTGGCATAGTTTGTCCTTCGCGGTTCCTGACCATGCTGTTGTGACTTACGGCATCTTGACCTAGTGCCAATGGATGGGCACTAGTTAACAACAATGCTGTGTTCCCTTCAAGAGGTTGTCATGACAACCTAGTAAACCTTGAGAACACAGCTCGAGAGGCTTACCGTTTGCATAACAAACTTGAGAAGGGAACTCTGCGTTGTTATTCACTGGCTCCCATCCATTGTCTTTTATAGTGTATGGGCAACAGTTAAACAAAATTTATCCTTACTCTTTCGTTTTTTTGTTTTGCCCCGTTCTCCTTCAAGGACAGCTCTCACCACTGCAGCCGTTCATCCATTGGGAAGTTCGAGAGATGCGCATGCACAAAGATGTTCATTTTGTTATGCTATCATTAAATAAGTTAATTAGAAAATACAGTTGGAACTGGTTCCATTTTAAATAACCCATTTTTATGTTCGCCATGTGCATGTGCGCACAGTGAACATTTTGTTATGATAGTTGGGTTTTGAGAGGTGTGACACCGTCCTCCAATGCAAAGCAGTCTTTAAGGGGCGTGATCAATCATCAGGCAGGGTCAGCATGATACAGGTTTGACTTGCTGGACTGAGACGTTCTCTACTTGAAAAGAATAAGCTGACCCAATCATGAGTCAGCTCTTTCCTTTGATGTACGCAGGCCAGCAGACACAGCTACTCTGTCATGAGTCCTAGGAATTTCAACTATCCAGGAACAGCCCTGAGCTGTTCACTGACACTTTTTTGGGGTGGGAAGAGACACACGCACACACTACTTTTAAAGGACACATAAATCCTCTTTTTACACATTTTGTACTAGCAGTTCTAACTATATTCAAATGCGAATAACTGTAAAATGGAAAATGATAGCATGGTACTGTCAGCACAAAAATATCTACAGAATGAGTGGCATTTCATTTATAGATACTTTTTAGTTTTTTATAATAAGCAAAAAAAAACAGCAGAAAATTAATTTTTTTCATGTTTTCAACACATAAATGTGAATAACTTAAAACCAAAAACTGATAGCATGGTACCATGAGCATGAAATTTGTTCAGCAAACGTGTATTTACAAAATGAGTGGCATTTCATGTATAGATACCTTTTTTTTTTTCATTGCCTTACCTATTGCGGCAACGCAAATGTACCAAAAGTATAACTGTTGGGGGTAGAAGGCCCAGAAGTAGGAAACGCAGCTGTGCAGCGATACTGAAGAGAACCTTTATTCTCCGATTTCAGTTCCTCCCAGAATATTTAGTATCAGGCAAAGTGATCTACTTTGATCTATCTTAATTTTAATGTTCCCAGTAGCCAAGCCTGCAGAAATCCTAACATATCGTCCCCCTCGCATCCTTCAGGGAGACCCACGATTTGTATGTTAGAGGCCTTTTATGCGTTCTCAAGGGCCTCCAGTCTTTAACGCAGCCGTTTGTTTTCCTGCACAATTTTAGTTGCTGCAGCTAAAGCTAGAGTTGCATGTGTTTTGGCAGAAGCTGCAGCTTTACAGACTACTTCAATTTTAACATCCTGCTCTGTAAAACAATGTAAACTGGACTTCACCTGTAAGTCTATTGCATGCATTGATGTCTGCAGAGCCTTCCAGGGGGATCAGGTCCCGCCGACTACATCGTGCTGGTTGCGGCCTGACCTTCAGTAATGGGCTGTTTCTTTGAACCGCTCCCTCTGGCTTTCTGAGCGTGCCCCATCACCCTATGTGGTATGCAGCTATGCAGCAAACTGCGATCTGCACAGCACTGTCGTCGGTTTCCAAGAAAAAAAGTAGATATTTTAAGTTTTTTGAAGTTTATATGGTTCTTGATGTGCCAAGCCGCCCACAAGAATGTCTTGTCGGCAGGCATGCTCAACAGCACCCCCAAGTCAGTTTTTCAAGAACAAAGTTTAAAGTCACAAGGCGGAACTGGTTTACCAATGTAGAGCCACATGTGCAGGATGCCCTTAAGGAATGTGCAGGACATTCCAGTTGTGCCACCGTACACTCATTGAAAAGGGCATGAAAAGTCAAAACAGCAGTCAAATTCACCTTAACAGACGAGTACTGGAAACCAGAATCAGACAGAGACAGAAGGTAGTCTAGTACAGTATTCAAGGGACACGTAAATAAGTGAACAGGAAGCACATGAAATGGAGAAACACTTCACTTCAAAGAACAAGTATATCTAACAGAAGGCATTCTAGCCACAAGCAAGACATCTGCCACCTTGGGGAAACCCCAAGACAAGCAATGGCTATGTTTTCAAGAACCATGCATGCAGATGCAGAGATCGCAAGTCTGAGTGGACCAAAGACCCCTAGTCCTGGGACAGCAAACCCTGACACAGAGGAAGCTGAACAGAAAGTTCTACTGCCAGAAGCTGCAGAAGGGGCCACTAGTATTTGGGTGGTATGCTCTGCCAGCAGCTTGAGCAGCACCCTCTGTTTGAGAGGTATCGGAGGAAAAGTGTAAAGGAATTTTGCTTTCCAGGAGATGGACAACATGTATTGCCAGAAAACTCCAGGTCCTGGAGTGAGTGAGTGAGCAGAAATATAGCAGTTTTGCATTGTGTGGGGATGCAAAAAGGTCCAACTCAGGATGATCCTACCTTGCAAAGAGGTTGTTTATGACAGATGTCAGCAGCTCCCATTCGTGAGCCAGGGACTTAGACCTGCTTAGTCTGTCTGCCAAGATGTTTTGTACACCTGAGAGAAACACTGCTGACAGCTAAAGACCATGAGATATGGCCCAGTACCACACTCTCACTGCTTCCCTGCACAATGGATAGCAATCAGTGCCTCCTTGCTTGTTTATTTAGTGCATGGCATTATCTGCCTGAATCAGCAAGGGATCAGGGATGAGATGGCTTGAAATGCCTGTAGAATAAGTAGAATGGCCTGCATTTCTAGAATATTTATATGGAGGTCAGACTCCAGACTGGTCACGTGCACCAAGTCTGGAATGACACGAGGTGGGCACCAAAGCCAGACCTCATGACATCTGTTGTTAGTATTTGCAAGGATGCCGAGTAAAAGAGTGGGACACCCTGCAGCAAGTTTTGGCATTCCATCTACCACAGTAGAGCACAGCAGAGTGGGTACATGACAAGAACCATTTGTTATAGGTCGTCCACCAGCTGGTCCCACTGAACCTGAAGTGTCCACTGTGGAATGCGCATATGATGGGGGGCATAAGGGATGATGATGATGATTATGGTCGCAGCCCTCGGGTCCAGCAAACGTAACATTGTCCTGGCTGATACATAACGACTTCTGCATATGAAGCGAGCCCAGGCAACCAACGCTTCTGCCCTGTCTGCAGGCAGGAAGGTGCCGCCCACCACCGTGTCCAGCCCTGCTCCAATATAATAGAGGCACTAACAAGAAACATGGACTGTTTTTGGTTTGTTCACCATAACACCCAGTTCCTCACACAACTGTTTCGTTCGGACACTGTGTACAGAATTGTTTCCTTGGATGGTGCCTTGTGGAGCAAATTGTCCAGATAAGGGAAGACAAACAGCCAATCCCTCCGAAGGGCTACAGCCACTACTGCTAAGCATTTGGTAAATACCCACAGTGCCGAGGATAAGCCAGAGGGCAACATTCAGAATGGACAGTGACTGCCCTCCTGCATGAAGTGGAGGTACTGTCTGTGGCATTTGGGAATCCTGATGTAAAGGTATGCATCTTTCATACTCAAGGCACATAGCCAATCCACTGTTTGAAACAGCAGAATGACAGCCTAAGGAGAAATCATTTGATACTTTCTGTATTCTATGTACTCGCTAAGACCTCTTGGGTCTAATTCAGGACACAGATCTCCTATCCACTTGGGGACCAGGAAGTATCAGGAACAGAACCACTTGTTCTTCTCCTGAGGGAGAAGGGGTTCAATATCACACTTCTGTATCAGTGTGTGAACCTCTATCAGCAGAAGGGACACATGGCCTGGAGGATAATGACAAGGAGGCGGAGGATACACTGGAGGGGTAGACAGCAGCTCCAGAGCATTCCCCCCCCCCCTACTATTTTCAGCACCCACTCATTTGTGGTTATTTCCTTCCATGTTGGAAAATGACATGAGAGCCTTTCCCCACCTGTACACCCGGAGGCACACACAGAGGGGGAGGGGGTGTGGAGTCAGAAGGTACAGGGCGGGAAGGCAGGGGCGCTGCCTGGACAGATACCTTTGGGTGCCTTTTCAAGGGCACCTGGGAGAGGGGACCCAGGAAGGCACCCCTGGTCTGAGCACTGGGCTGCTAATGAGAGGCTCGACCACCGTGTGGTGACAGGCCTATGAAACGTGCACATAATATGCCCCCTTGAGGGCTGAGGGGTCAGGGATTCAAGTGACCTAAGAGTCATCCCTGAAGGATGAAGTCTGCACAAGGTGGATTCCACAATAACCCCCAAACAACCTGAAGCCTCTAAATGGGGCACTGAGTACAGACTACTGTATGTCAGTGGCAAAGCCAGCCACACATAACCGAGAATACCCATGAAGACAAACACTAGATGCAGCAGCCCTGGCTGAAGCATCTGAGGCATGATATGCAAAATGCAAAAGACGCTTACCAGTGTCAATACCTGCAGTAGCAACCTTCAATAAATCAGCTTTAGTCAGGACTATCAGGCAATGTGTTAATAGTAGTCATGGTGGACTTCCGGAGGCTGTTCTGATATTTTATCATGTACACCTGTAATAGGCTATCCTAAGGCCCGTAGAAGTATATGTTCTTCTACCCATAACATTCAGTCTCCTGGATTCCTTATCAAGAGGCAAGGAACTCATATGTTTATGTTCAGGAGCCTAGACCTATCATGAGCAACCATGATGACTACTGAGACAGTTTCAGCCTGTGAGGCACAGTAAGGCTTGGATGAAGGGGCATGATATGGCTTGTCAGCCTTTCTAGAAATAACAGGCAGAGTATAAGGCCCATGCAGCCAGTATAGCACCATCCGGTTCAGGGTAAACCAGAGGAATAAATATGGAGGGAGTAGTGGGAACCCCCAATACAAAGCCCACTGCACTCTGCATTTGCCTCAGTAACGCCTGAAATAAGGCATCTTTGGGAAGGGACCATAGTGTATATAACACTGTATCCTCACTACAAGAGGACAAGGTAAAGCCATAATCCAGACCACCCTCAAAGCAATGTCCCAGCACTCTTCATCCAAATCCTCCTTCGTATTAAGGAGGTCAGGATTATTCTCTTCCTCATTATTGTCTGGAATGATGACAGGAGGTTCAGGAAGAGCCAGCGTCAAAGGTGGTGGCTGCAACAGAGGTATTACAAGAGTGCTTTAAGAACCCACTGACAATGATGGTGCTGACGGGGTAGGCCCCATCGATAGCACAGCCATGTTCGTCGGTGGGAGAGCTGGCAATGAACACTAAAAGAATTCAGACATGGTGGGCAGCAACCTGTGAACTGATAATGTCTTGCAATGGAGTTGGGGAACATTCGTTGACAGGATGGTACCCATCAGCACAGGCTGTGAACTACACGTATTAGGTGTCAAACAGCAAAAGCCAGGCCCTAATCATGGTGCCTCTGATGGTGGGGTGCTTTAGGAATCGTGACTGCTGGAGTATTCGACAACAAGTACTTACCCTCAAACCAGAGTGGGTAACTTGACCTCAACCACAAAATAGAAGCTTTACTTTTATGCTTGTGGTGATGGCTGGATGACAAGGACTTTGAAAATCTGTCTTGGTCCCAGGACTTGACCACAGCAGCACCGTCAAATGCTGGGGAGACTTCCTGGCGGCAGTAGTCAAGGAACACGGCAGAGAAACTGGCTTTGAACCGCAGCCTTGTCACCAGCATCCTTGGCCTTTTTGGCTATAAAGGTCTCAAGGGCCTTCCGAAAGCATCTCCTCTTGGCCTGGTTGAACCCCTGGCAGATCAGCAGGCCCTCACATTGTAGGATAAACACAGAGGGGAATAAGCAGTGTCTTTGTAGCTGCAGATACAAAACCTAAATAAAGGTTCTTTCAATGGTGGCATAAAATGACAGTGAATGCTGTAAACAGAGTTGAAAAATAAAAGTCGAGTAAGATGGCGTTTCACTACAAATCCGATGAACAGCAGACAGCGGGAGAAAGAACAGAGGAGTGATGGGGTTACCCGTGTTATATAAACATAACATCTTACGTCATCATGGGCAGCCCCCAGCATGCAAAAGTTTCCGACTGGGCCTGATGCCAACAGCTTACAGTTCCAAAGGTGTGGCCCAATGGAGGACATACCCTTGAAGAAGATCAGTTATTCCAAAAGCTGTACAGATCCTAAAGACTGTGCCTCTTGTAGACCAATCCCAGTTTTAAATTATTACCAACTGTATACTTCCATTATTGCTCAGATACTGGTGAAGCTCATGTCATTGTTAGCGCACATGGACCAGACCGGTTTTTCACAGGACATTAGTCATAACATTCAGGGACATTTCATATTATTATTATTTATTTACAATGCACCCAGCTGAGGGCTTTTCATGTTAGTCTGGATGCGAAGGAGGCCTCCGCAGGTGTCTTGGCAGTTTTATATGTATCATTATAGATCAAGGAAGCGTTCCCGACCAGTTGGAGCACTTCTTTCCTCTGTACATGAGAAACTCTTACTCTGTGAAAAGTGCTCATGCAGCTGCCCTGCAAGCGGGAATAATCCTGTAAGTTTTTTTTTTTTTTTTATATAGATTGTTACTGGTTTTTGTCCCCCATTTTCTCCCCATCCCCATGCCCTGGCCATGCGTGTGTGGAGGCATGAGCACACTATGTCCTGGGGTGCCCTCCCACTGCATTGCTGCTCCCTCCCACCTACACTACCCACTGAACCTCCACCCAGTGGGAGCAGAACTACAGTGGGGCGACGACCACCCCAGGAGAGGAAAGCTGCCTTTTGGCTGCTCAATCCTGCTCCCCGACTCTCCAATGAACCAAGGTCATTCCCAACCGGTCGCTAGGCGTGCAGAAGGTAAGGTGTCCAGTGTCTCAACCATCAGTACCACTGGGCTGGCCTGTAAGTGTTTTTTTAATTAATGCATTACTGATCAAGCTCAATCAATAATACATTAATACCACAATTGAGACCACTCTCACAGTTATACGAGTAGTCTCACTTGCATTCTAAGGGTATCAGAACCGCTCACCTTCGGTTTGCAGTTCTCATTCGCTAAGAATGTGTACAAAACCACTCTTACAACTGTAAGAGTGGTCTTGATAGCAGTTTTCACAGACATTATAAATCATGACATCATTCTTAGCCAATCAGGATTGTTTATTTTATACATTCCAGACACTTTTATAACAATAAGAGAGTGACTCATGCACATAGTTCCAAAATGCTGAAATTCTAAGTTCAGTTGGCACAGCCCATTTCCAACAAAGGGGATTCTCTAATATTCTACAAAATAAAGCCTTCTGATTTGAAATTAAAATTCAACTGTTTTAAATATAGAGGATTGTGCATGATCAATCGTACACAACAAGGCAGTTGTAGGATAGAGAGGTTTCCGTGGTAACCTCCGACCTCGACAGCGTAGCCAAGGTCTGGATCCGGGGTTACGGTGCTTTTTCTGTCCAGAAGTAGTGACACTCCCACTCGACACTGTTTTCTTTATTTGGTGGGATTACAGTGATTGGAAGAGCGGGTAACTCCAGAAAAAAGTGCGCCCCAATCTTGGTGCCCTGTTCAGGAACCGTAGTTGCATCCTTCCTACGGCTAGGCGTGACCTTGTTCAGAAGATGATACTGCCCAGTTTCGACTACTGTGACAGAGTCTATGGTGCTGCCCCTAAATCCTCCCTGGTCAGACTGGACACCCTCTTCAGTTCCTTCTACCGCTTTGCCCTGGATGCCCCCCTCGCACCCACCACTGCAATCTTTATCGTGCCCCATCCTTCCACTCTGTTACGAACAGGCAACTCTCCCACTGTGCTAAATTCGCCTCCAAGCACTGGTTGGGTGAGCAGTCTTCCTACCTCACCTCCTCCTTTATAACAACCCCCCCGATCCTCCCATTCTCTTAGATCAACCGGCTCCCGCACCCTGGTAATCCCCCACAGAGCCACCCTAATCGACCAATCCAGTTACTCTCACCGCCTCCCAAAAATTTAGAAATCCCCCAAATCCAGCACTCATCCTCCACCTACTCCATCAGCTCTGCCCTCAATAATTACCTTGCACCTAGCTGCTCCTGCCATGTCCCTCCCTAATTCCCTCCTCTAAGTCCTGGATAAACCCTACCCTTTACTGTCACCTTAATTTTACCCTGTGCACCCACCCCTCCCAATTTTCTAGCTCTCTTCCCCTTCCCCCAAATTGCTCCCCCTTACTGGCCTCCCTTGATCTCTTACAGAATGTAAGGGACCCGGAATGCTCCCCATCGGTCCACGCATCCTGATGGACTATTGATTAGGCCCCATCCCCTCCAAAGGTGTGAATTCTCTCCCCCTCAAGGGTTCAATTCTCACTCTCTCCATCTCCTATCACTCTCTTAATCCCCATCTACTGACCTTCTCCAACGCCCTGACAGGGTACCCTGCATCCTGAAGGGTCCCCTCTTGGATTAGGTATTCCAGATGGGGCCTAACCAGTGTCTTGTAAAGAGGGATTATTACCTCCCTCATATCACAAGTCATAAGAGGGAGGTAATCCCTCTCTACAAGACACTGGTTAGGGCCCATCTGGAGTACTGCATGCAGTACTGGAGGCCACACCTTTACAAGGACATTAACCAAACTGAGGCAGTCCAGAGAAGGGCAACCAAAATGGTGCAGGGACTGCATCAGAAAACATATGCAGACAGATTAACGGAGCTCAATATGTACCGTATACCCTAGAGCAAAGGAGGGAGAGAGGCGATATGATCGAAACATTCAAACACCTTAAGGGCATAAACAAGGTGAAAGAGTCTAACATGTTTCAATATAAGAAAAATAGCAGGACAAGAGAATACAGTACGAGATTAGAGGGAGGCCGATTAAGGGGTAATGTGAGGAAGTTCTTTTTCACAGAAAGGGTGGTGGATGCATGGAACGGCCTATCTCAGGAAGTGGTGGATATGAATACAGTGCAGGGCTTCAAACAGGCATGGGATAGGCATAAGGGAGCAATACAGATGAGTTTGACTAGATAGACCATTGACAGAGTAAAGGCCAATGCCACATTCATAAGGTAGAAAAGGAAATGGGCAGACTGGATGGGCCATGCGGTCCTTATCTGCCGTCAACTTCTATGTTTTTATGTAAGGTCCTATTCCCCCTCCTAGCATTTAAGTCACATCTCCTCCTCCTTCTCCTCCTCCTCCCTCTTTAAAGCCCTACAGCCTTATCCCCCCTTTCTGTCTAGCCCCATAGCCCCCTTGCAGGGTTCCCCACATCCTGAAGGGGTCTCTCTGGGACACTGCCTATCCCCTTCTCTCTGGTCTTTGTGTCCAGCCCCATAGCCCCCTTGCAGGGTTCCCCACATCCTGAAGGGGTCCCTCTCTGGGACACTGCCTATCCCCTTCTCTCTGGTCTCCCCCAGTCCTCTTGCAGGGTTCCTTGCATCCTGAAGGGGTCTCCAGGGACACGACTCTTCCCCCCTCCTCACCTCACCCTTCCCTCTGCTTTCCCTTTTTTCTTTCATGTAAGCACTTCTTTACTTATTAACCCGGCACTTATTATTGTCCACTCTTTCTACCTATTATGCGCAACACTGTTGTAAAACTGCTTGTAACACCTGCCTTACAACTGTATGTTAATGATGATCTTGTAACTTACATGTTTAATGTCTTACTCCTATTGTACCCCTTCCCCCCAGGTCGCACTGGGAGACGAGCGACTTTCGCTCTGTGTGCCTTCCTGGTGAAACATTTAAATAAATAAATAAAATAACATTCAAGGAATGGGCTGTGAAGACCACGGGGACAGAGCCAGAACCGCAGCTAAACGGATATGGAAAACTAAACAGAGTGAGGTAGTGATTTTTTCGTGTTGTGCACTGGCCAGCAGGAATGGCCAGAACTTTACCCGTAGGTTATGCTGGGATTTCCTCATGGGTAAAGATCCAACCGGACCAATCAGGTTAGGGGATTTAGAGATCCCATTGTATAATCATACACAATCTTTTATAGTGTATGGATAATCATACTTTGACTCCAGTGTCCCATCAAAAGCCAAAAAATAACTTACTAAGGTGCGGTTTCTTAAGTGCCGTTCACTTCCAGGCCAGCTCTCACCACTACGACCCACTTCATCGTGCATGCGCAACAATGTTTGATCTTGTTGTGCTGTACTAATGACATATTCAGTGCAGCACGAGACTGTGATGCACTCAGTGCAGAACAACGCTGTTCCAGGCATGGATTTCTATGTGGAATGTTCTACCGTACACTATAAAGGCCTTTACTATGATATACTGTCTTATACAGTATGTTTATATGTACAGTTCTTGGGGTCAATTCACAAAAGGTCCAGGAATGCCACAAATCTCGGGTGCACCAAACATATGGCGCACAGTGCTTGCGGCACTACCCTTGATCCCGTGTGCCGACTGCTGCAAGTTAGACCAGCTGTTTTTCTGGTTTAACTTGTGTCAATCTTGGGCACCCTTTTTACGGGGCTTGCACCAAATATTTGGCGCAAGTTGCCGTAAATCGAGGAAAACTTGCAAATGCACACAAGATTCCTGAATCGAGCGCACTGTGCAGCAAAGTGTTTGATGCAGCTGCACCAACAAATAGGCTTGACAAAAGCCCTGCATCCCAATTTGTGAATTGGGCCCCCTGTCTCTCTTATGGTTATAAGCGTTTCTTCTCAAGTCCTTTGTGTGCCAGAACTGCTCAGCTATGCTTTGCAGTTCTCTCACTCAAAGAACTCAAGAATGCACTCTTAAAATCATAGGAGACACAGCAACTGTACATATAGAGCTCGATCATGGCATGCATTAATTTTCCAGCCTCTTTTATAGAAGCAATCTGGGCCCTTTATGCTTCACAGAGTCCTTAACGGAAGGTAAATGGGACACTTTCCTGGAGATTCTCTCTGGGGTGAGAGATTAGGCAGAGATGCCTACTGTCACACCATTTATTTGCTTTACAAGACCCATTGGCCTGATGGGTTTATCAGAACCCTCAGATTAGGCAGACAGGTAAAAGCTTTGTTGTTTATATAGGATAAAACCATTAGAGTAAAACTATTTTCATGATCATCCTGAGGGTTGTTTTGGATGGATCCGCTACAGACTGATGATATCCAGCTTTATTTGACAAATCCTGAGCAGTCTGTTTGCCGTTTATACACTGGCCTATGACTTTTTTAGTGAATTATACTGCTACTATTTGTAGGAGGATAAAACTGAGGTGTTTATGTACATTATGTCTCCCCTTCCCTGACGTCTGACCTCCCACTAATAAGGGTGGTGCGGTACTTTACATATTTGGAGTGGTAATTCCTAAGAATCTACAGTACTGTATCTCTGTAAAGTCAACTATGGGATGCTTATTACATCAAGTTACCGCAGACATAGCTAGGTGGGGCATTTTAATGTTGCCTCACCATGCTAGGATTCACAGTTAAAATGAAACTTTTGCATTATTTTCAGTATGTTCCTCTGTATATACCTCAGATAATTTTTTGGGAACGGAATATGAAGATACAAAGACAATATAGGCAGAAAGAAGCCCATTCAGTGTGCCTGCCCTACCCAACTACTCTGCACAGGCCTTAGTGGCCACCCCCCCTTTTTTTTCTGCCACCCCTTTTCTAACTTACCCCATATGCGTGTCCCACCCCTGTTTGAAGTTACTCACCGGTCCTGTCAGTACCACTTTATAAGGCAGCTGGTTTCACTTGTCCACTGCTCTTTCTGTGAAAAAGTACTTATGAACATCCCTCTTGAATCTCGCTCCTGAGAGTTTAAGTGAGTTTCCCCTTATTCCTGTATTTATACTTAATGAGAACAGTACCTTGCCATCCATCCTATTTATCTCGTGCAGGTATTTGTAGGTTTCGATCACTGTCTCCTCTTTCCCTCCTTTTCTCGAGGGTGTACATGTTCAAGTCCTATCCTCATATGTCTTGCTCCTTAGTCTGTGCATCATTTTGACTGCCCTATGTTGTATTGTCTCCACCTTTTCAGTCTTTCCTCAGGCATGGATTCCAGTACCTTGCACAGTATTCCAGATGATGACACACTAGTGACCTATACATAGGAGGATCACTTCCCAGCTTCTACTGCTCATCTTTCTCCCTAGGTATCCCAGCACCCTATGTGCCTTACCCACATCTCTGTTACAGTGTGCTGTTGATTTTAGGTTCTACAATATTATGACCCCAAGTCCTTTTCTTCTTTGCTGCTTTCCAGCACTACTCCCCTCATTTCACACTGCACTCTTGCATTCCTCCCAGTGTGGATCACGTTACATTTTTGAGCACTGATGTCCAGCTGCCAGACCTCTGACCTGCTCACTGTTCTGCCCAGAGTCTGCCGAAAGTACCCTTACCCCTTCCTTCGTGTCCACCCCTTGCACAGATCTTTGTGTCATCAGCAAAGAGGCAGATTCTTCCCTTTATGTCATAAATGTTGCAAAACAAACACATATGCCTATGTTGCAAATAAACACACTGAAAAGGCCCAGGCCCAGTACTGACCCTTGAGGTACTCTGCTGGTTATTTCCCTTACTTCTAAATACTCTCCAATAATCAGTACCCTTTTTGTTCTACCCATATTCCAGTTTTTCATCCAATTTACCAATGTTTTCCCCACCCCTAAGTCTCTTAGTTTCTTGACCAGCCTCCTGTGGAGGACAGAATCAAAGGCTTTGCTAAACACAAGAAAACTCTGTCTATGCCTGCCCCTTATGTATTACCTTGTTTGGTCACTCAGTCAAAGAAGTCAGCTAAATTGGTTGGGCACAATCCTCCCCTAGTGAATCTATGCCATATGCGGTCCTGTAGTCCATTTCCCTCCTGAAATTCCACCACTTCCTCCCTTAGTATAGACTCCATAATCTTTCCCAATATAGATGTCAAACTGACTGGACTACAGTTACTTGGCTCATCCTTTCTCCTGCTGTTGTGTAGTGGGACAATGCCGGCTGCCCTCCAGTCCCTAGGGACCACACCTATGGCCAGAGAGCTGCTGAATATTGTCTGCTAGTAGCTCTGCTACTTCATACCTGTGAGCATTTCCAACACCCCTTCCCTGTAATTTAACCCATGCCGCTTGTGCACATGTTCTCCTCCTGTCCCTTCCCCTGTTAAACCCACATTTCGGTAGGGGTCCATCTTTCTCCTTAGTAAAAACTGAACACAAGTATTTGTTTAGTGTTTATGCATTTCCTTTTTCCCCTCTCCTCCAACCTTTTCTCACTCTTCAACCTCACAAAACACCCCCAAACTTTACGCTTATCCTGGATATACCTGAAGAATAACTCTTCCCCTTGCTTTACCCTGTTTGCTCGCCAGCGTTCTATCTCCGCTTGACTTCCCTTACCTTCTTGATAGTCACCTTTGCTGCTGTTTCCAGTTACGTCTCCACGGCCTGTCCTTTTTGGCTTACTCTGTATTTCAAGAATGCCCTTCTTTTTCCTCTTAACAACTTCATTACTTTGGCTGTGAAGCATATTGGGCCCTTTGCTCTTTTCCCTTTTGTTACTTTCACAGTTGAATTGTCTGCCACATCTTACAGTTTTTTTAAATTCTTTCCATTTTTTCTCTACGTTTTCAACCAGTTCAGTTCTCTCAGTGCTTCCTAATACCAGTCCCCTTATCTTGGTAAAATTATTTTTTTTGAAGTCCCATACCCAGGTTACCATGTTCACCTCACTGGTGTTCCTTATCTGGACCTGCAATGCCACTGCTCTATGGTTACTGGAACCTAGTGGTTCCTGGACTACAATGTTTTGGATCCTCTCACTTTTGGAAAGAAACAAATCAAGCAAGGCCCTTGCTTTATGGGGCTCTGGTCTAACTAATCTAGAAATGCCTCTTAACATGCATCTGCCAGAGCTGATTTCTAGTATTTTCCACAACTGGAACTTTCCAATCTACATCTGGCACATTAAAATCCCCTACAACAACCACTTCCCCTAACTCGTCTGCTTTTCTTAATGCCTCTCCCAGGACATTATAAGCCCCCCGATACTGACCAGGTGGTCCATAGACCACACCAATCCTGATCTGTTTTCCCATGACCTGTCACTGCCATCACTCACAGGGCTTCTAGTCTTCCTGGCTCTTCTGGGCTATTTCAGTTCCTTCCATTACATACAGTGCTACTCCCCCTTCCCTGCCCTTTGCTCTATACCTTCTGAACAATGAGCAGCTTGGTATGGTCATATACCATTCGTGATTCTAGGTTGTTCATATCTCTGTGACCACTACCTGTTCTAGGCCCCCTTCTGCAACCAGTGCCTGAAGTTCCGAGATGTTGTTGCCAAGGCTCCTTGTATTGGTGCACATCATATTCAAACATGTGACTCACACCCACACCCCACTTTTTCCCTTTATCCTGGGAATGATTGTTTCCATTAGTCTGGTTGATGGGGAAGGCCATGCTGTCCCATCACTTGTGCCACTGAATGTGTAATTCTGCCACAGACCCCCCCCCTTCGCTAGTTTAAACTTTCTATGTGCTGTGCCCACCTTTTTCCCCAGTGCCCTCATTCCTTCCTCACTGGGATGCAAGCCATCACTTTTGAACAAACTCCAACCACTCTAGGTCTGACCCCACTACCTCGAGAAACCTAAATCCCTGTTCCCTACACCAACTCTTAAACCATGCACTGAACTGAAACACACAGTATTGCTCCCTCTGACTCGGGTATAGCCTTGGTTGCACTTCAGAGGTTGCTACCTATGCCCTCTCCTTTGCTACCTTCCCCAGAGAACAGAGGTCTGACTTCACTGGTTCCATTCTCCTTCTGCTCAGATCATTCATGCCCACATGCACAACAACATTTGCCCCCCTCGTCCTCCTCTCCAGTGAGTTACAGCACTTTGGCTATAAGGCTGTTTGCTGTCACCCCAGGGAAACAGTAGACCACCTCTTTACCATTTGTTGTGAGACCTAACAATAGACAGAAAGAATAGACACATTTCTTGTTTTGTGTGCACAAGTTAAAGACCCTGGGTTAGTTACATATAGAATAATATATGGGGTGGTGTGTGTAACAAGAATTTTACACACACTTGAGTTGTTGGATGTCACATAAACCCCAAGAGCGAAGCTCGAGGGGTTCATCTAGGCATCCAACATTGGGTGTGTGTGTAAAAGTCGAGTTTCTCACACTGCCCCATATTTTATTTTATATAATTGCTGGGTTTAGCTTTTATCGAAGCAATTATATAAAGACTTTCTGTCTTGACCGTGATCGCGTGCTGAAAAGATAACTTTGTTTCCTGGTAGTTTTTTTTTTTTTTAATGTTTTTTAGAAGTGAGTTTTTTGGTTTTTTTTTTAAATAATCTTCAAAGATTTACCGTTGAAGTCCATGTGGCAGTGCAGTCTCCAGGTGCAAGTAATGTCCAGGTGCAAGTCAGAATGGAAGAGCTGTAGCTGGTGCCTGCGCAAAACACGGCGTGTGTTAGCCGTTATAAACACTCTTTTATAACAGCAAAATTACACCTGGTTTCCCTATGGGGAAAAAGCTAAACCCAGCTGTTATAAGGTTTTAAAATTGTCTCAGAGTGGCTTTCAATTGTTGGATCTGGAATTATATTATGCACCTTATCTGGCTGAGTGGGCGGCGTGGCCCTATGACTCAGTCTCACTGGCAGGAAAGAAGTAGCAGAGCCAACCCCTCTTTGTTTTTGGGGGAGTCTGGGATTGAAGAGTTTCCTATATCACATCACTTGGGAGTTAACACTAATATGTGTTGTTGGAAACAAATGATTCATAAATACAATTTAGGTGAGCGGTTATAGAGGATGTCCAGGTGTTTCCACTCTCCTGTTTTTATTCCAGCAGTTTTGGATAATAGTTTTTTGTGCTTTGGAAAGACAATGCTTCTTTGTGATGTTACAGCTATTGGTCAAGAATCAGCCACCGACATTTGTGCAACTTCAGGAAAAATTTAATCTCTTCAAAGAGGACTGGTGCATATACTTACAACTGAGAACCTATGGTATGTGTTTACTAACTATGCCGGTGGCACGCTGTGTCTGAATCAAGTCTACTGATTCGGCTGTTTCAGTTGGCATTTTAGGGACCTTTGGGAAATGGAAGATTTCCTTCTTTTATGGGTCTTTGTTGTAAATGTAGAGGGCAATTGTCAGTGGAATATTACTGAAAAGGGAGCACGAGCTGGTAGCCTCTGTCTCTCCCGAGACATGGTAACTTATCACCAGTGATTCAAATGAAAATGTACGGGTGGGAGCACTCACCTCTAAACATGTAATCAGGGAAACTGTCAACTCTAGGTGTGGGCACACTCTCACTAAAGCAAATCCTACAACTACACATTCGCCTGCTTAGCGAGAATTTGTACTGAAGTGTACAGTATAGTTAGATTTTTTCATAGTTTTTGTGCAGCAGGTCCAGCTTGGTATGGTGGTGACAGTAACTTGCTGGAGGCAACTTGGGGAATTCACTGTGACTCAGGGCATATTTTTTGGGATTGCCCAAGTTTAGCATTTTATTGGCACGAAGGTATCCAGTGCAATGGGATTTCTTTTACTACTCACAGATCCACTGATGGTGGATAATTTGATTCTGGGCCTCTCTCCTACTGCTGCCTAACGCCCACCTGAAATCAATTTCTGGAACATATGTGTGGCAGCTGAAAAAAATAAAGTGCTAACCAGGAAGCGGCATCGGGTAATGCCAAAGCAAGCAGAATGGAACACATGCCGCGTTAGTGAGATTTATATGATGGAAAAGCTTACTTATAGAGTCTAGCTACAGCTGGGTAAATTGATGGAAATTTGGGCCCATGGATAACATATTGTACCCCTACACCCCAACCTTGTCATGTAAAACTGTTTTATTATGGTTTAGAAACTTTCTAAACTAAGCATCACATTCCACCAGTTGTATTGTTCTGACCAGCAAAACAGTTTTGTCACAAACTCTTAATAAAAATGATCATTAAAAAAACAATAAAATACAGTGGATGTTACTTTATGGTTCTCAATGTGATTGGTTGCACTGATGTGCAAAATGGGGGTCTCTCTCTCATTTTGTAGTAAATTCTCAAATAACTAGAAATAATTTCCTTATAGTCAACATGCTAACGCCTGTTAATATTATATTGTATGTGTTGAACAGACTTCAATCTTAAATATAGCAAAAGATTTGTAGTAAAATGTAAACAACATTGCGGCTATGTAAATTAATTTACTACATTTAAGAATACTTACAAAGCCTCGAGTATACTGATTAAATCTATCAACTGCGGTAGCATTTGCCAAAGCTTCCTTTATGTAGCTTGGAGGTGACATATCCGGAAGCCCTTGGCCAAGGTTGACAATTTCAGCATCCGCAGCCACGGAGGTAAATTCAACCCTGGAAGGAACAAGTAGGATAAAATTAGTTCTAGAAAATGACTCCGTATGTGTACATGTTTCTCTTATTGCAGATGTAAAACAATCATTTGAGCAGGTTCCATACCATCATTAGATTCTAAAAATTGCTCCCTTTGCGCCATGCAATCTGGGGAGTTAAATGTCCTCTACCAGTATTATCTCCAGTTTTAGTATTGGACTACACTGTACCTTGTTAAGCATAGTAAAATAACGGTTAGGTTCAACTTCCAGAGCCTCAGTTGTGATACTGGGAAAAGAAACCCAGACTTATAGGGCAGTACCAGAGTAAGAAGGAAATTATCACTATACGCAGTCTGCTTTTAAGTACAGGTGTTGATATATGAGGAAAGCATTGCTTTCCACAGCAGTTTTGTCAAACTTATATTCATTCTCTCATTCTGCCACACACACACACACACACACACACATATCATATCATCTTTATTTATAAAGTGCCTTTCGAAATCAAGGCGCTGTACAATGATTCACATAAATATATAAATTAAAATAATAATTTAAAAGCTATAACTAGGATAAGCTAGACCAAATAAATATGTCTTTAAATCATTTTTAAACTTCTCAACGGTTGCACACACACACACACACACACACACACACACACACACACACGAAGCATAATAAACTCTGGTGGGTCACTATCTAATAGTGGCCTGCACTTGTGTAGCGATAGCAAGTGACACAAAGGGTAACAAACTGAACTACATCCAGTCCAGGCACTGAAATAACCTGAGGATAATCTCAAAGTGGTTACATGTGTGGGGGTGGTACAAGACCTGGGCAATCAGTTTACTCTGAGAAGGAGGAGTCAGGCCAACAACACCCTTGTGTGGTCCTCCTCAAGTGGGAGAGGGCCAAACACAGAACCCACCCAATCAGAGTGGGCAGAGTGGGGCCCAGCTGAGGGAAAGAGAGGGAAGCTCAGAACTGGTTCCCTTGGTTGACCACAAAATGGAGTCCTCATTAATATTATCTTACATACATTAAGCCCCAGCATCTAAGAGCAGACCGTGTGTGTGGAGAGGGGCAGAACTGCGGTATATTTTTTAAAATAACTGTAAGCCACTGTTAAATTAGATATACGCAGGGCCCCCAGTTCTCTGCGGCACTTTGTCTTGTTTTCTGCAGCAGGGCTCCTATGCTTCCGCGGCAGCATTTTTTTGATTTCTGCGGCATGATTTATTAATTTATGTGGTAGACTGCAGTTCTACCAGTGGATAAAATATGATGTGATGTCATCAATGACCTCCACATGCAAGGGGCATAGACGAGGGACTTCGGGATTACTGGGAAGGGAGCCGGGCACTATGGAAAAAACTGTATATTTGAATGAAAATTCATCAAGAACAATGAATTATGCAGTACTATGTATATTCTGCAGCATAATGCAAATTCTGCAGCCATGGAATCACAGATTTCCGGGGGCCTTGGATATACAGCAACATTCTAAGTGTTCCCAACTGGGTTCTGTGGCAATCCTTCTTTTTTATATTTTATTCATTCTAAGTGTTCCAAATTGGGTTCCATGGCATTCTTTCTTTTATTATATTTTTTCCATCATGTATTTGTGCTCCATTCCACCCTTAGCAGCCCCTCTCTGGCAATCCCCACCCCAACCCCCGCCTGATCACTCACTCATCCAAGACCCTACCTTACCCCTTGCACCACAATGGGTGGGTGCCTTGAGAACTGATGCAGAGCCTGCAAATTGTCACCATCATCTGCTGCCGGGGGGAGTTTTTCCTCCATTTCTCCCTCTACCCAGGCCACAAAATGTGCTCTGGCACTCAGGTACTGTGTGAAGATGCAGCAACGCCACCACATCTGCTCTCGGCAAACTAGGTAGGTAGCCACTGCGGCACCACTTAGGCTCTGCTAGGTGGTGACAGAGCAGCAGCTCATGCTATCCCTCCTCTTCAAAGGAGGGGCGCCATCCCTGGATGCTCAATCCTCCTTCCCCCAGCCAGGCCCCGAGCGACCTTGGTCCATTTCCGAACCCAGGTCACCACTATGGCAGCAGGTGAGGCACCCAATGCCTCAGACTTTTGCGCCACTGGGCTGGACCAATTTTTGACTAAACATGCCATACAGCCATTTCTTTAAGTGATACAGGTATTGTCATTTCACTTACAAACAGAAAAAAATCTGAACATGTTAGAAGCAGTATTGTTAGATCTGTTAATCATGATGCAACATATCGGTTATCCCGAAATACAAGTCAGATTCAGTTATGCGACTACGCTCACCATGCCATGACCCATGGAAGCAAAACAGGATAATGTAATAACATTCAAACTGCCAAATTTGACCTTCCAAGTCACTGTTTCCACAAAAACCTTACATTAAATAAAAGGATAATACAAGCATTCCATTAGGTATACAGAGCAAATTTATTTCATATTAAAAAAACAAATCCCCAAAGTACATTAGTAAAAACCCATAGCTCCATTAACTTAATCAAAGTGTAAACAGGCAGTGAAGATAATAAACAGGTAAAGTAAATCCACTCCCTTTCTTAAACTAGTCCAACAAGAACTCTGAAACTTAATGAATGCACGGTCTGAAATTCTGTCATGCCATAACCAGCTCACTCACAGTTTTTACCTCGTGGCCACTGCCATCATGGACGTTTATACTGCCCTTATCAATCATCCAGAGGCTGGTATATTTTTGTATAAATTAACATGATACTCACCCTAGGTTGGCAAACTTGCAGGGAAAAATAAATGAAAGCAGCTCCTCTTGTAAAGCACTTTGGGATTAAGCACCTTGCAAACCTTTCCCAAACTAGTCCATGAGGCTCACTTACTGGAAACAATTACAAATCCTCTGAAATTTCCACTGTAAGTCCAATTAAACATTCAGTCTCTTCCATCCGATTCGGCATCATCTTCCTACCTGTCTTGTGGCACACTGTTGAATTCCACTGTTATCTTGTCCACCCGCTTCTAAGCCTACTTTGAGTCAGTGAACTGGTAAGATTTACCACTGCACTTGATTCTTCGGCTGGCCTGTGAACAACCCGTAAACTTCTAAGCTGCTGTCTCATTTGGTTGAATAGCTTTCTTCTTGACTGAGTGGCATAAGTTCAGTCAGGGAAGAGTCTAATTTTCTGGTCTTCCATTTGCACTGGGTGGTTTTTAATGCCCACTGCAGTATTGTATCTTTGACCTCCAGTCCCCTGACGACAATTAAACTGTCTGTAGTGCTGCTACACTACTTTGCACAGTCTGAAACATTACCCAGTAAGCTCTTTTAATATCATTCATGTCAAGGCCTAACTCTCTGGGTAGCAAGTTGATAAGCCATGTCCTGAAAAAAAAAAAAAGAACACTAAACTCTTTCCCGCTACACCTTCGGAAAGGCTGACTACCTGGAGGTTTGTTACTTCACGGGCCCTGTTTTCCAAAGCCTCTAATCATGACCAGAGGTACGCATTTTCTGTAGTTAATTTAGATTCTGAGGCTTGCGTTCTCTTGGAGCAGTCATCTGCTTCTTGTAGCCGCAGTTACAGCATTCTCAATTTTTGTGACTCGTGTTTCCATACGATTTAATATTTGCTCAGTCTTTTTGTCCATCTCACAGATGGCTTTCAGAACACACTCTCAAGGCCAGCCACCCGCCCCATCCAGGTTACTGGCTCCAATACTCCCCAGCTGTACTGAAGCCTGTTGCGTAACTGCTGGTGCGGCTGCTAGGATTTATTTTCTGGGCCACCAGTGGCTCCCCTAGAGCACGCCATCTCTAAGGCTAGTATCAAACACTTAATTGGAACTTAAGGAACACAATTCTGATGGTTTGGGAGTCAATTCATTCCAAAACATGGGTTAAAATCCGTGAAATTAAAGTTTCTCTGCAGGAGCTGAAGCACATCCTGTCTGGTGCCTGACTCTCCAGCACCCCCACTCAATGGCATTCTAAGTGTTCCAAACTGTGTTCCTTGGCATTTTAAACTATGTTCCATCACACTCCAAGTGTGCCTGGACAGTATTCAGCATTCTGGTGAAAGATCTTCTGATGTTTCTGTTTGTCTTCTTAATGTTCCATACTTTGCTTTCTTAAGACATCAATCCAGCAGTATCTATGAAACTTACAGACCAGATATGTCATGTATTCAAGGTGGCTAAGAGCTGGTTGTTTAGAAAGCAAGGGGTGATAGGAAGGTTGTAACTTCCCAGTTCTCATGCCAGTGTCCAACCCAGCTAGTGAGTCAGTGAGAAAAGGAGCTGCCCTGCCTTAATTGGTTGAGGCTTTAAACGTACACCGGGGAAAGAGGTTTGCTTTCCAGGTGCAGGTTCAGGACGTGTTCACCTCTGCTCCTGAAGCATCTTCTGTTCCGACAACCTTGGTCTGGTCAGCTTGTTGATGTTTCCAGGATCCTGCCCACTGTTGTTCCTCAAGCATCTTCTGTTCCTGTGACCAACATGTGGTCCAACTAGCCAACATTTTGAGGATCTTTTTTATTAATGTTTCTTCAAGTATCTTCTGTTCCAGTGACCCAGACGAGGTCCAACTAGTTGACATGTTGAGGATCCTGGTCATCATTATAATTAAAGTATCCTTTAAGTGACACCAAAGTGGTTCAAATAACTGAAATCGCAAGAATCCTGCTCATAGTTGTTCCTGAAGTATCCTTTGTTCTAGTGATCTAGGAGTGGTTCAAATAAGCAAAGATCCATGACCCAACAAGGGTGAAAAGAGTCCCTTAACAATAGACCCTTACCTTGAACTAGAGAACCAATCAGTTCTGGACACTGTTCGATGAACAATGAAGCAGAGAACACTAACTGGTTACTAGCAAAATATAATGGTGATTCCCCATATCTTCCTTTTAAAAATAAAAGAAAATCACTTTAGAGCTTTGCACCATGCAGTTTAATGAATGGTTGAAAAAATGGTGTGGAGCACAGGAGTTTGGCTTCATTGGGGACTGGGGTTCCACCTGGAGGGACACCAGCCTATACTGGCAAGATGGTCTGCATCTGTCCAGGAAGGGAACAAGTCTTTTGAGCAATCGGTTTCAATGCTTCATTGGCAAGCTTTTAAACTAGTCAAGGGGCGAGGCACTGATAAGCAGCAGGAAAATCCCAGCCTCTCCCTACAAAATAGAGTACTAAATGAGAAAAAGACTGAGGTAGAAAGGTCAGTGGGGGATGCTGCAAAAGAAGGTAAAGCCATCAAAAAATGGAGAGCAACGAGTACCAATGCCCGTAGTCTGAGTAACAAGCTTCCTGAATTAGTGGCCTTGATGGAGGAGGAATATCTGGATATCGTGGCAGTCACAGAAACATGGTACACACAAAACCATGACTGGGACGAAACATACCAGGATACACTATCTACAGGAGGGACAGGGAGGGTAAAAGGAGGAGGAGTAGCTCTTTACATAAGAAGGAATCAAAGCAACAGAACAAAAGGGAAAACAAGGAGGAGAAGAAGCACTGTGGGTAAATTTGGAGACTGCAATGGCACCACAATCTGCACAGGGGTTAGTATACAGACCTCTTCTCAGGGGAGGAAATGGACAAGGAAACGATAGAAAGAATACTTAGAATGGCAGAAAAGGGAGATATTGCTGATGGGTGATCTGAATATGCCAGATGTTAACTGAGTGCAGTTGCAGCAGCCACTTCAAGAGTGGGGTTATTCTAGATGCCCTACAGGGCATGCCTTAGACAACTAGTATTGGAGCCCACTCTGAGAGGAAGCAATCTTTGACCTGGTTCTCTCAAATGGAGATGAAGAGAGGATCACAGATGTAAGTGGGTAGCCATCTGGGAACAGCGACCATCCGAACAGTATGGTTCCACAATAAACAGCAAGAGTCAAGCCATACAAAGGCAAACGATTGGACTTTAGGAGGGCTGACTTTACAAATGGTGGGTGCTAAGGAATGCACTAGCAAATGGGCAGGAAGGAGGGTGAAGAACAATGGGGAATAATAAAACTGCCATCACAGAGGTAACAAGCCTTTGTGTGAAGCAAATAAACAAACGAACGATGTAAGAAACCACTATGGTTCTCAAAGGAAGTGGCAGCGAAGGTTCAAGAGAAAAGAAAGCATTCAGGAAGTACAAGGAATCACAGAAGGAGCAGGACAGAGAACTGTATCAGTTAAAGCAAAAGGAAGCTGGAAGGCAGTCAGAACAGCAAAGGCCCAAACCGAGGAAAAGACAGCCAACTCAGTTAAGAAGGGGATAAAACCTTTATAGGTACATCAGGAGAGAAGGAAGACCAAGGGAGGGTTAGTGAGGCTTAATAAAGGGGAGGGAGGGTGGGCAGAGGGTGACTGTGAAAAGGCAGAGATACTAAACAAATATTTTGCTCAGTATTTACAAAGGAAGAGGGAGGTACCTAAAACAAACAGTAGAAACGCCTGATACAGAAGTTGATACCAGCCCATTTACAGAAGAAAGGGTTCTGAAAGAACTCTTAAAACTGAAGATGGACAAAGCAATGGGGCCTGATGGGATTCATCCCAGAATTCTAAAAGAACTAAGGGTAGAACTAGTGACACCACTGACTACCCTCTTTAACAAATCATGGGAGGATGGGTGGTACCCGAGGACTGGAGGAGGGCAGATGTGATTCCCTCACAAAAGTGGGAGCAAGGCAGAAGCAGGAAACTACAGACCTGTTAGTTTAACCTCAGTGGTAGGGAAAATGATGGAATCACTTCTGAAGGAAAGAACTGTTGAGTATCTAGAGGCCAGAGGGCACAGGACCCAAGGCAGCATGGATTCACAGCGGAAGGTCATGCCAGACAAATCTGATAGATTTCTTTGACTGGGTGACCAAAGCAGTAGATCAGGGCGGGCTGTGGACATGGCCTAGCCCAGACTTTTAGAAAAGGCATTTGACACAGTCCCACACAAAAGATTAATATACAAATTAGCCAGCCTGGGAGGGGTCCCAAGATGACAGCCTGGAAAGAATTGGCTGGAGAATAGGACACAGAGAGCAAGAGTAAATGGAGTCCACTCTGAAGAAAGGGGGTTACTAGTGGGGTACCGCAGGGTTCAAGATTAGGACTAGTCTCTCAATGTCTCTGTAAGTTTACATTGCAGAGGGACTGAAGAAAAGATGTCTCTTTGCAGATGACACAAAGATCTGCAACAGAGTTGATGCACAAGGTGGGGTGCAAAGGATGAGAAGGACTTGGCAAGGTTAGAGGAATGGTCAAATGTATGGCAGCTTAGATTCAGTGTTAAGAAGTGCAAAGTAATGCACCTGGGAAACAAAAACCCAGGGGAAGAGTACACAATGGGGGTGAGATACTAACAACAACAAAAATGGAAAGGGACCTGGGGTAGTCATATCAGATGACCTAAAGGTGGGCAAGCAATGTGAGAGGGCAGCAAGGAGGGCTGGGGATACTGGGATGCATAGGGAGAGGCATCACCAGTAGAAAACAAGAAGTTATTATCCCTCTGTACAGACAGTTGGTGAGACCCCATCTGGAGTACTGCGTGCAGTTCTGGAGACCCAATCTCCGCAAAGACATAGACAGGATGGAAGCTGTCCATAGGAGGGCAACTAAAATGGTACAGGGTCTGCAACGGAAGACATATGAAGAGAGACTTAAGGAGCTTAATATGTGTAGCCTCGAGGAAAGGAGGGAGAGGGGACATGACAGAAACTTTAAGTACCTCAGGGAATCAACAAAGTCCAAGAGGGTAGCATCTTTCAAAAAAGAGGAGTGCAAGAACAGGAAGTACAATTTGAAGATAGAGGGGTGGCTCAGAGGTAATTTAAGGAAGTATTTTTTCACAGAGAGGTTGTGGATGCATGGAACGGCCTTCCGGAGGAGGTTGTGAGTCAAAAACAGTGGTGGAATTCAAGCATGCATGGGACAGTCATAAGGCAATTCTAGGGGGTGGGGGTAGGAAGAAGTAGGCTGCTGGTTAACTAGGATCTGCAGCTTATCCATTAGGTAGGGAAATGGGCAGACTGGGTGGGCCAAGCGGTCCTTATCTGCCGTCAAAATCTATGTTTCTATGTAAGTTTAAGAAAGGAATAGTATATACCAGTTATTGCTGCTTTTGAATCTTGAGCAAGTTAGAAACCTGAAAATACTGTGTTGTACAAGCCTGTAAAATACTTTAAAGTATAAGACTGTAAGGCACATGGTTTGTGATTATCTTCTATTACAGCTTGTGTTAATATGAATGGTTTGTAGTATTTCCTGGAAGACAACGGTGAGTTACTACTCCAATAACTGTTAAAGTTCTTGTTTCTCCGAGTATGATTCCTACATCTCCTTGTGATAGAGGCCAGATGAGAAAACCGAACTGCCAGTAGCTACCATCACCCAGGTGCGACATGGAAAGACCATCGACCACTGAGTTCTTTCCCCCACCAAATCAGTGGAAATACTAAGATTCATCTTTGTTTTTTGAGGAGCCAGAGCTATTTAGAGCGGTTCCTCGTTATAACCAGTATCAGATTTAATGAACTGCCTGTTTGGACCCCACTAGCACCTACTTGATGACTGCTGGAATCTCACCTGAAGCTGACTGTGGCTAATTACTGTTAACTGCTACTGCTGTTAACAAGTGCTCCCATCTGGTCCCACAGCATCTCCCCTGCTAATCCCCCCTCCACCCACAGCTACAGCCTGCTTCAGCTTGTAAAGAAAAAGTCCAGCAAGAAAAAAACAGTACCTGATGGCTGAATCTAAGAAGTGCAAGACTTTTGACCGCAAACAAAAAATGGGGTGACAAACGCTGGCAGAAGAGTACAGTCTTCCCAAGTCCACTGTCAGGAGGCTGAAGAAACAGGAAGATACATTCCAGAAAACTCCAGAACTTTGCATCCAAATACTGTGAGCAAAACAGACTGCAAGGCAAGAAAATACAAAAACCACAAAGGAGCTCGCACTAGGACAGGGTGCCATGGAAAACTCAGAATCAAAAACACAAATCCAGGCACTCACCACCACAAAAAAACTTAGCCCAGAAGGGAAACATTTTAAAAAAGGTTTATTTAATTGAACGACGCGTTTCTGGTCCCACTGGACCCTTTATCAAAGCCTTTGATAAAGGGTCCAGTGGGACCAGAAACTCGTCAGGCGATTAAATAAACCTTTTTTTAAATGTTTCCCTTCTGGGCTAAGTTCTTTTGTGGTGGTGAGTGCCTGGATTTGTGTTTTTGATAATGAGGGCAAGAAAATGCAGCTCGCCAGTAACATGGAGGTAGATTTCGCAGTCCGACTGTGGTTCTACAGCCAGCAGGAGGCGGGGGGTACCCTTGTTGGGCGTTATTCTACAGGTCGAAGCAGATTCCTTTACTAAAGCCTTCTATGGAGAGGACACTAGCTTTAAATCAAGTCCAGGGTGGTTGTGGTGTTTTCAGAAATATAATGGTACCCCTATGGCGCAAGTTTGTGTGGAAGTGTCACTTGCACTTCTTCCGCACACCTGCCACCCTTATGCATTTTCTACCACATCATTTTGGTAACTGTTGGCAGGGTTGTAGGTATAACCCAGTGGATCACGATCATATTTTTAATTTTTGTCCAAAATTGCAATCAAATTGGATGACTGTGGTGACCCCGATAGACACCTTGACTGGCTTCTCTTTCAAGGTGACCCCTGAATTTATTTTTGATGTCAATACCCCCTCCCAATTGCGGCTTGCCCCACAAGTCGTTGATCTGAATTTACATCCCGGCAGCTAAAAAGGTGATTACTTGCCTATGAAAGAAACCTGCCCTGCCGACTCGGGGGTCGTGGCACTCTATTATGCTGGAAATATATGCTATGGAAAAATCTACAGCCACTCAACAGAAATGCTAGGAGCAATTCGAATTGCGTTGAAGGTCCTGGGTCTTCTATTATGCGTACACTGACATACATTGAAGCCCATAGTAATTTGCACTTGTTCTGGCCAATTGGACCCTCTTTTTTTACAGCTGAGAGACAGGGCTTCTCTCTGAGGAGTAAGGGCAAAATTCCTAAAGCACTGCTACTGTTGGATCAGTGTCCAGCTCATCCAAGCACCAACGAGCTGCACCCCAGGGATAGAAACATAGAATCTGGCGGCAGATGAGGACTGCTTGGCCCACCTAGTCTGCCCATTTTCCCTACCCGTTTCATATACTGCAGATCATAAATTATCTGCAGCTTACCCTCTCTTTTCTATCGCTAGAGTTCCTTTATGTCTGTTCCATGCGTTTTTAAAATTCCCCTAACATTTTTGCCCCTACAACCTCTGCTGGCAGACTGTTCCATGGATCCACCACCCTTTCTGTGAAAAAATACTTTACTTTCTCACGTTATTCCTAAGTCTACCACCCTCTATTTTCATATCATGGCTCCTTGTTCTTGAACATCTTTTTTTTCCTTTTTTTTTTTCCCCAAAGATGCTACACTCTTATACCTTATTTACACCCCTGAGGTATTTGAAAATCTCTATCATATCCCCGTCGCTCCTCTCCTCCAGGGAATACATATTGAGATCCTCCGGTCTCCCACAATATGACTTTTGGTGCTGTCACTGCACCATTTTTGTTGTCCTTCACTGAACCGCTTCTACTCTATGTCCTTCCAGAGATGCGGCTATCAGAGCTGGACACAGTATGTGACAAGCACAGTACTCTACCTGCCTGCGAATACAACATCATGCATCCAGCCAATGGATAAGGGGGTTACAGCAACATTAAAAAAAATATATATACAGAAAGCAACTCCTACAGGACATTATCTCGAGAGACACTGGCTCTGAATTTGTAAGTATCCTCAAAAATTATACAATCAAGGACATAAGCTGTGTTACAGCTCTAGCGTGGGAGCAGGTCACCCCCTCACAAAATTTATAACTGCTGGAAGGATGCTTTAGGGCCACTGTTTACACCCGCCGGGGATGCAGATACAGCAGCCAAGATGAAGGTAACAGAACTGGATGAAAGTGACAATGCTGAACAAGAGACCTTGCAGCTGGCATGCGATTTAAGTTCATTTCAGACACTGACACTAAGCAGCCTAATGAATGGCTCCAGGTAGATTACAGCTGCCCAATTAAAGAGACTAACAGAAGCAGATACTGTCACAGAAATAAAAAAAAATGAAATTCGAACCACAGAGCCAGGCTGTGATCCTGACGAGGAGGAGGAAACTGAACCAGAAATCTCTGCAGAAGCTGGTCTGGCGGGACTCAATAAAATTTCTAGAGCACCAGCCATATGTATCATCCCTCCAGCTGCTGCACCCAAGAAAAATAATTTCACAAGCAAAGTTAGAACAGACCAAAAGAAAAAAAGACAGTCTGCACTAGACAGTTTAAAAAATAAATAAATAAAACAGTACTTTTTTTTTTTTTTAAACAGTGCCTTTTTTAGCCTTTTGATACAAATAAATGTCTCTGAACATAACCACACTGCTCATTGTGTTTTCTCGCAAGTGACGATTTTTTTTCAGCATTTACTAGTATTTTCACCTATAAGGAATCCTCACTATAACTGATTTACTGGTTCCAGAGCCGTTTGTTATAACAAGGGACCGCTCTATTTAGTTTAAATGCCATTTTGGCAGGTTTGAGCCCCCTCTCTAACTTGTGAAGTTAGTTTAATATAACATTTTTAATCCTTGTGCATGGCTGCATAGAAATTCCTAATTCTATGTTAATTTGCATTTCTATCTCCCCCAGTACCACACTGTGAGAAATGAGGACTTACCAACTTACAAGAAACATACACAATGACAGCACAACAAGACCAATGGTCCATTCAGTCTGCCCATGGGTCCCTATCTAACCCCAGGATCTATTGTCCATACAGGGCTTTAACCCTCCCCATCCACCCCCTATTCCCCTTCCCAATTACTGTTGCCATGAGTAACCACTATACCCTTCACTGACTCCCAACCATGATTGAAAACAATGGTTTCGACACCCACCACCTTGGTTCCACAGCTCCACCACCTTTTCTGTAAAATAACTGAACCTCCCTCCTGTTAGTTTCCACTTGTGCCCTCGAACTGTTACTTATGCTAAATAATTCCCCACAACTCACCTTGTTTATTCCTTTCAGGAACTTGAACGCCTCTGTCATATCTCCCCTCCCTTCTCCCATCTGGTCTCCAGCAAGTACATGTTCAGTACCTTGAGACGATCCTCATAAGACCCACTTTGGTGGCCCTGAATCCTCTTTGTCACCCTTCACCACACCGTCTCTAGCCTGTCCTTAACTTTCCAGAGGTGAGGACTCCAGAACTGGGTACAGTAGTCCAAGTGTAGCCTCACCAAAGATCTATAAAAGAGGTAGTACTACCTCTTTTCTTTTGTTTCCAATACCCCTCCCAGCATTCTATCTGCCTTACTATAGACTTTGTTGCACTAGCTTGATTGTTTGAGGGTGTCACTAATGATTACTCCTAGGTCCCATTCCACAGTCATAGTGCTATATCTTTTACCCCACCATCCAGTACTCTGTCCTGGGGTTCTTGTTCCCTAGGTGCATTACCTTGCACTTTTTGGCACTAAATTTCACCTACCAAACCAGTCTTCACAGGACACTTTGCATTTCCCTGATTCCCTCATCGCTATCCACCCTCCTACAGAGCTTAGTTTTATCTGCAAAGGGATACAACCTGCCCCGGATTCCTTCCCCAATGTCGCTGAGGAGCACACTGAAGAGGACTGAGCCCAGGACAGGTCCATGTGGTACCCCAGTTGTGACACCCCTCTCCTGATTTGACCCCATTAACCACAACCTTCTGCTGCCTCCCCTTTACCCAGCTACCTACCCATCTTACTATGTCCCTAGCCACACCATGATCCTCCATCTTCTTCAGCAATCATCTGTGAGGCACAGAGTTGAAAGCCTTGCTGAAGTCAAAGTACAGTAAATCCACGTTGTGGTCCCTATTGAATACCCTCATCACCCAGTCAAAGAAAACTATCAGGTTAGTCTGAAAAGACCTCCCTAGCACAAACCCATGCTGTTTACTATCGTGGAGACCACTGCTCTCCAGGTAGTCCACAAGGTCCTCACTGACCAGTGACTCCATCAGCTTTCCTACTACAGAGGTAAATCTGACAATGTAGTTCCCCACTTGTTCCTTGTCTTCTCCCCCCCTCCAATGGAGCAGAACTACTTCTGCCATGCTCCAGTCATTTCGAACTACCCATGTCTGTCATGAGCTATTGAACAGTCCTACCAGGGGTTCAGCCAGTTCTGCTGCCAGTTCTCTAAGCACCCTCAGATGGATCCCATCAGGTCAGGTCCTATCTTTAGAACTGCTAGCCCTTCCCAGACCCTTTCGCATGTAAATGCTGGCTGCCTCATTGCCAGGACTTCTTTGTGGCCCCTTCGATGCCACTCTCTGGCAAGGGCCTGCTGTTTTCCCTTCTGAAGACAGAACAAAAGTAATCATTACGGATGGCAGCTTTTTGATTTTCTCCACTGTTGACCCCCTCCACAATATGCAACTCAGTGTCTGCTTTTGCCTCCCTAACTGCTCTCTTTGCCTCCTTATTTTTCAATACGTATTCTTGTTCTCTTTGCGTTTCTTTGTATCTGGTGAAGGCCTTTTTTCTTGCTGGGCCCTCACTACTTCCCAGACCCTTAGAGAGAATCATAATGGTCTCTAGTATGTGTTACTTTTGGTTACTATTCTCATGCATAACTCACACGCCTCGAGAATTACCCTCTTTATCGCCCTCCATGTCTCTTTCACATCTCCTATGCGGTCTACTCCAACCAACTTGTTCTGGACTAACTCCCTCAACCTGCTGAAGTCCGCTCTTCTGAAATCAAGGACCTCAGCTCTCGAGTGGGGTTTTCCAGTCCCAAGGGCCAGTTCGAACCACTTGGAATTGTGGTCTCCGTTCTCTCATGGTTCCTCTACTCTCACAGCTCTCACAACCTCTGAGTTGGTGAGCATGACATTGAGAATGGCAGCCTGTCTGGTGAGTTCCTTAACTAACTATCCCAGTAGACAGTCCTGGAATGTATCCAGCAAGGCTTGACTTCTGGTTCTCCTGGCTGCTAGATTATCCCAACAGGTTCAGGTCACCCACTACCACTACTTCCCCTTTGCCACTCCCCTTTCTAGTTCTTCCCCAAGCTCCCTGTCCCTCTTTTCCCCTTGCCCTGTTGGTCTACAGATCGCCCTCAACCGTAGTTTCTTGCCTGAGACAGCCGAGAGCTGCACCCACAATGACTTTGTCTCTCCATTACTACCCTGATGCACCCATCTTCCACAACCTCAATGCCATCCTTAACATAACAGGCCACGCCTCCCTCTCTACCTTTTCTTCAATCCCTCCTGAACACTGTGTACCCAGGGACTGCCAGGTCCCAGTCATTATTTTCTGAGGCCCGAGTTCCTGTGATGGCTACAAGGTCCATCTCGGTATCTGCCATTACTATCTGGAGCTCACTGATTTTATTACCCAGGCTCCTGGCATTAAGGCAGACGCCCTTCCATCTAACTCCTGGACCAGTTTTAATGTACTATTGTACTCTGCTTGTATTTTTGTGATTCTGCACCTCATGGAAATGATGTTCTATGCTTTCTGGCAAAAACTGTTCAAAAAAGCATCTGACCATCTCCACATGGCCTCACAATTGCTGTGTTTGTCACATCACAGTCTGTTATCATGGTAAGTACTATTATCTCACAAACACAGGCACTGTTCAGTCTAATGAAGATAGTCACATGCTTTTTATACAAACGTTTTGGACAGGCTATCAATATGCACTATGATGCCTAGAAAGAAAAACTGAACATTAAAACAAGGTATTCCCTAGTAAACTGTAATAGCAGAACCATTATGTTTATGAAAGCACATACCGAAGTGCGGGCCTGCTTAACAGGACGTAAAAACACAGTTTTAATGAGAGCAGCGCTTGTTGATATTATACAGAATTAGAATTTATTAAAACTTCAGAAGGAGGCAGTGGTTAAAGAGAATCACTGGTACAGCGTATCACTTTAAAATAATCAATGCTATAATCGTGATCCATAGAGAGGTACTGACGCCCAGCAGAAGAGAATCTGCATTGGGCACAGTACGGTCAGTTTTCAATTTTCACATTAACATCTTACACAAGTTTTCCAAAAATGTAACTCACAAGAACTCTTGGAATTCAGCACTACACTAAGGTGGAGGATATTGACACTCTTTATTTAACTCCTGGTGTAGCAGAGACTTGCAGAAGGGAAAACTACAGAAAACAAACTCCAGACAACCAAGGCAGATGTTGTCCAGAGGAGGCTGCTGGCTCAAGCACTGTGCCCAAACTGAAAATCTGCTTTATCTTTACAATGTTATAATGAAATGCAATGAAGACTCCACACCTCTAATGCATCAACTGTGAGAGTTACACCCCTATGGCAAGAGAGGTTTCCTTTGTTGGTGCAATGACTACAGAAACTTCAGGAATTAATAGCAAAAAAGTATGTACACCAGTTTCCTCCCAGTTTGATGAGTTGTTATCAAGCAAGATGTAACAACTGAGAACAAAGCTGACAAATTTAACAACTACTCACAAGCCAGAATGCATGTGTAATAACATCACCAAGATTTGAGTTACTGACAGCATCAAGAAACATCCATGGGATTATAAACTGAATCAACCGTTCTCAAAATGTAGCCCAGATTAAGCTAAGAATGTAACGGCAATCACATACTGCAACACATAATTAGGTGACTGTGGCCTAGGTGCTAACATCTTCAAGAATTTGTAACAAGAGTCATCCATACACAGTTTGATTACAATTTCATAGGTTGTTTTCAAGATACAGCCTCAAATGGAGTTTAAAATGTTGCAGCCTATCACAATCCATAGCACATGCATATTTTTGTGACCAAGGGCAATTGCTGGCAGCTTCAAGTAATAGCAGCAAGGAACTTCCTTAAAAAATTAGATGAGAACGAGCTAAGTTGTTTTCAAGATACAGCCTATTTAATCTACTCAAAATCAGTAAATGGAGTTGAGAATTTTAACAACAAATCAACAAGCCAGAATCCATATGTAATTTGGTCATGCCTGAAGTATCGGTAGCCTTAAGAATTAGTAGCAAGAAACATCCATACCAAGTTTTATTACAACTGGGTAGCAGAACCTATAAATAATTAGTTCACCAATGACAAGATTCTAACAGAATGATGAAGCAGAAACAACAATAAGTTATATACCAAGGAATACTCTATACAGTACCGAGTTTGACCATAATTATGTAAATAATTTTAATTCATTTCTTGCCTATTTTTTATACCTTTTTTTTTGTGCTACAAGCCCTAAAAGTGCACCTCGTAAAAATAAATAAATAAAAACTACTACTTCTGCTACTGAAACACAGTCAAAAGATGACATCATTAAATATGGATTTATGATAACAATCTTCAATTTGGCAACATAAATAATTCGGTCTGATCAGATAGGGCTACTAAATACATCAAAAATGAGAGAACTAGAAGGCATAAAGTGGCAATTAACAGAGGAACGTTTAGATAGAATATCTGGAATTATATGACTGGTAACTATTGTAAGCAAATCAGAATAAAGGAAACCCATTATTTAATACCACACAAACTCCCATAACCACTCCCTTAGTTAATTATCCTCATTTTAGACATGGCCACAACTGTTTATCTACATTTCAGACCCACCCACAATAGTTTATCCACATTTAGGAATGGGATATAAGCATGGTAGTTTGTCCACATCAATTCTACTGAAAAATAAGAAAAAGGGCACCTTCCACTTCAGCTACCACAGAGCTTTTAGAGTCCTGGTTTCAAAACTCCTATTCTTATAACAGTAATAAGATTAAGTTAGCCAGAGTGTACTCAGAATTTATTTATTTATTTATTAGCTTTTGGTAACCAGGTAAGTGCGCTAGGCAACAGACCTGCCTATTTTCAGGCACGACCCGGGAGAGCACAGGACATTGGTTACAATATGCAGAAATGCACAGACATAATATAGGTGTACAGGAGCAAAACAAGATATACATTGGGTAGCACAGTAATAGTTACATAAGGGTACATTTTAGGCATAGATCATAATAAGGATGTACACTAAAGCAATTAGGGTAACCATAAGACAGCTGAGGACAGTAACAACATCAAGGTTCATAGCCACCTAGACAAGCATATTGCATGGGAGAACATTAGTATAGTACTCAGGGTCAGACCCGACAGCCTGCAGTGGGACAAAGCAAATTAAGAGCATTTGCATTGGCCAGAGGCTAGAAGGTGGGTGAACAGCGAGTTTTTGAATTCTCAATGGGAGGCTGAAGTTTTCACCATAAGGGAGTGAGTTCCAGAATTTGGGAGCAAATGGGTAAATGCCTGTTAACCCATTTTGTCATGCAAGGTCTAGTGGAGAGCATGGGGACAGAGGAAGACCTGAGGGTACGGGTGTGTGAGTCAGGAGTCAGGAGGTTGGCAAGATAGACAGGGCAGGGAGGTTCAGACAGGAGTCGATAAAGCAGACCAGGAGTAGGTTCGAATATCCTTAGGTGACAGCCAATTTAAGCCAGCATAAAGGAGACAATGATGGGTAAGACGTGGGGCAGTTAAGGCGAATCTACAGATGTTGTTGTAGACAGTGTCCCATTTGTGGAGTGTAGCAGAGTTTGCAGCAAAGAGGAGGGGCAGAGCATATTGGAGCTGGGGTTAGAGAATACCTCTCGCAACAGAAAGTCTAGCGGAAGGAGTGAGGGAGTGGCACACGCGATAAGCTCCGCCAATTTTAGCACTGACGGCACGGCACACCATACTGACATGTTGAGACAGGTCAAGTGTGGGATCCAAAGTGACCCCAAGGTACTTGAAGGACTCAGTGTTTAAGATGAGGGAGCCATCAAGGCATTGAACCCGGAGCCTGTTCGCAGGGGCAGACAGTTTCTTAGAGGATCCGAATAGCATAGCACAGGTTTTTTCTAGGTTCAGGACTTGGTGGTTGCTAGAGAGCCAGGTCTGCAGGAACTGGAAGTCACTAGTGAGAGTGGAGTTGATGGCAGCAACCGATTTTGACCCAGAGTAGAGAACAAGGTCATCTGCATACATAAGAGTGCAGCTATGCCGGGACATGGTGGGAATATCATTTAGGAAGAGGGAGAAGAGTAGAGGTCCAAGAGTGGATCCCTGGGGAACCCATGGGAGATGTTTAGGGGAGGAAAGGCCTCAGAAATGCTACTGCCTGAGTCCGACTGTCAAGATAGCTATGGAACCAGGAGAGGGTTTGGTCAGATGCTCCAATGGATTGGAGTTTCTTTAGCATGAGAGGATGGTGTACCATGTCGAAGGCTTTAGACAGGTCGATAAAGACGGCCCCAGTGAGTAGGCCACGGTCCATATTATTTCTGATGTCATTTGTAAGTTGTGTAAGTGCAGAGGTGGTATTGTGACCGGGCCGGAAACCATGTTGGCACGGGGTTTGAAGATTAAACATGTCAAGGTGAGCAGCAAGCTGGCGGTGGACTATTTTTTCAAGCAGCTTACTGAGAGTGGGCAGAAGAGATATAGGGCGGTAGTTGGACATGAGTTTGACATCGCCCTTTTTGTGTATAGAGATGGTTCTGGCAGTTTTCCAGGTGGATGGGACAGTAGACGTATGAATAGAGAGGTTAAAAAGCCAGGTGATAGATCTGGTCAGCCAAGGTGCATACTGCTTAAGTATGCAAGGATGGATGCCCTCAGGCCCTTGACCCCCGCGTGCCGGAAGGGAGTTAAGTAGCTTGCGAACTTCAAGGTATGTGGTTGGAGCTAGAACGAAAGGGAGGGTGGAAGGGCGAGGGAGGAGAAGAGGGACAGTCAGGTTGTGGGCTAGTTAGAGTAGTGACTGGTGGAGAAGAAAAAGGGCATTGAAGGCGCGGCAATGGTGTCATGGTTGGTGCAGTGAACACTCTGAATGTTCATGTCAGCTGGATTCTGTTGCTTGTCGCTGCAGAGAATGTCCTTAATTTTGGACCAGTACCTGCTGGATTTGTAGAGGATGTTATTAGTAGGTTCCTATAGTAGGTGCTTTGGCAATACGTAATTTGTCTTTGCAGTTGTTACGTAATGCACGGATAGTCTTCAAAGTCTGCACGAGGTGCTAGATCTTCCACCTGGACCAAAGTTTGTCCCTAGATTTGAGAAGTTGAAGCAGGGGGCGTGTTAGCCACTTGGTTACTTTCCCTGCCATCCTATGTGTGGTGACCAGGATGTGAAGGTTTTGAAGAGAGAGGAGGACGGAGTTGAAATATTCTGTGGCTATGTTAATGTCCTCTGTTCGGTAGAGAGGGGACCAGTCAACCTGGTTAAGGTCAGTTAAGAAGTCCTCATGACTTAGGCGGGAGAGATTAGGAAAGGTTACAGTTTTAGCAGGGAGGGAGGAATGACAGTGTTCCAGACACAGTAGATGGGATAGTGGCACTAATTGTGTCAGGTAGCACACCGGCTGAGGCAACATATTCATTCCTGTTAGTAAGTATCCAGTCAAGGAGGGTGGCACAGTTGCCCCCACGTGATACCCTTGTGGGTTCATGTATGAGTTGGGATAGATTTGCCTTGCTAGCTAAGGAGGATAGGTTAGCTGAGTTTTTCTCAGACCAGTCAAGGTTAAAATCACCAAGGCAGATAATGTCATTCTTGCCTGTAACTGTAGGCAGAAACCCTAGGAGTTCAGTGATGCCTTGTGTAGCATTTTATGGGGGGATATAAGTACAAAAAATATGGAATTTCTTTACACCCCCAAGAAGCAGTAGGGAGTGCAGATTCACAGTTTGGTAGGAGGGGTCCTGCAGAAGGGTAATGTTTAGGTGAGTTTTGAAGTAGGGCAAGGCCACCTCCCTTTTAGTGCCAGGACGGTCGACACGAAGCATGCTGTATCCAGGAAAGTGGCACTGAGAGTCAGGCACTGTGGGCTTAAGCCAGGTTTCTGTGATGGCAAGGACGTCCGGGACGTTAGTATAGATCCAAGCCTGGAGGTCGGCCATAAGGCTCCTAGCATTCAGGTGGGCGAAAGTTAGTCCATCGGTTTTAGGGAGAGTGGTGGCCGGGGGAAGGTTATGACAGGATGCAGAGATGGACCAGGGTTGATCTCAATGTCGCCGGATAGTATAAGAGATAGGGTTAGTAACCGTAGCGGGGTGATGAGGTACGCCCTGATAGACATGCAGGGTGGCAGCTTCAGGTGAAGGTATCTGACTAGTGGGCTAATACACTTGCTGATGAGAGCAGAGGGGGGTAGAGGTAGTGGAGTGGCAGTAGCAAGCATGTTGGAGTAGTAGAAGTCAAACTGAGTATAAGTATTGGCAGAAGCTGTTGATGTGTTCAAGCAGTAAAGCTCAAAGAGGACAGGAAGGCAAAGTATTCCCATGAGGAGCGCTAGGAGGGGAGGAGGGGACATTTTTGACTAGAGAAAGGAGTGAAGTAGAGAGGAAAGAGACAGCAGAGAGCTCCTTTAATATAAATCACCAAGTGAAAACAGCTACTAGAGAGTAGTAAAATGTGACAAGTGAGGTATTGGGAGCAAATTGCTCGAACTTAATCAGGCTCCCTCTAGTGGCAAAACAATATAAGGAGCTAATGGAGAAGTTGGAGGGGGGGGGAGATCCAGACAGCAGCAAAATATCGCGAGGGCAGAGGCTATTTAAGTAATACCAGCGAAGGGTGGGGGGATTTCAGATAGAACACAGGTCCTGGGCTTGCAGTGACTCTAAGCTTTTAAATACAGTTACAGGCAAATACAAATAGTTTTAGCTGGTTCATTTTAAAACTTTCAAAATCAGGCACAAAAGTAACAGTTCTGCTCCGTTTGAGCCTGGGCAGCAACTCGAGGTGCTACTCTGGCCAGGATTCATGCGCTGAGCAGGGGAGCTTGTGGCCGTTTCAGAAAAGGCGCCAGATGGCCAACGGTGGGTTTGGGGCTTCTGCGGGCAGGGAGGGCTTCAGGGCAGGCCCTCGCGACCTCCGGTCTCCTCAGGGAAGGGGGGTGGTCTCTTAACAGACTTCTGCAGCTGATTAAATGTTCTGGTGTTTAATTACCCATATCAGCCAGTTATTCTGAGTATACTCCAGCTAACTCAATGTTATCACTTAAATATTATTCTTCAAAAACTACTACATTGGAGAACAAGACTTCTGTCTAAAGCAGGATCAGCTGAAACAGTCCACTGTTTTAAATTCAGGCAACATAAGTACCTAGAGGTAAAAAGAAACAAGCATTTGTCAATGCCGAATGTTGGCTTGCTGGCACTGGCATTGGTAGTGCAGGAGTTAGAGAGATGCACAATAGGGTTGGCAGTGAAGTAGTGAACTGACGCCAACCCCAGCCCTACCATGCAGAGAGTGACAGGCACTGGGGTGTGCCTTTGGGTCGTTGGCCATAATGCTTATGCCATTTCACCTCACCCTACCCCGCAGAGACAGACAAGTGCTGCGATGTGCCTTGGGACCTTACGCTCACCCCATTCCATAAGGGAATATACTGATATGGGCGCAGTGTAGAAGAACTGGGTGAATGTTGGGGCCGAAGAGTCTAAGGCACACCTCGACAACTGTCACTGGCTGCAGGTTGGGGGGGGTAGAATGGCATAAGCACTGCAGTCAACAATGCCAACTCACACCCCTGACGCCTGTTAGTCTGTACAGGGTGGGGCACTGCAGTTGGAAAACCTAATGCTGAGGGCATTTTTTTTGGAATTTTCACTCTAAATTTTCAACATAGGCCGTTTGTGACCCCACCTCACGAACAGTGGCATTATGAGTTTGTTTGCTGAAAGGTGATTTTATACAGCGACTGTGCATTTTGGCGGCACAGGTGCGAAAACACATTTCGGGCAGGATGTGAAAAATGACAGCTGCACTGCTCATGAGGAGGTGTAAAAAACAGCATTGTTGAAAATCTGGAGTGAAAATATGAAAAATTGTTGACATCACGAGCATGCGTATAAACAGTGCAATGCACGGCCATAACGCAATTATTTGGGAGATTTGTTTAACCAAATTTTCAACATAGGCATTTTTGGAACTCTGGTCATGAACAGTGTCACTGTGATTTTGTTAATGTGGCCCAAACATTCATTTTCCACAGCAACCGCGCCAGTGTGTGACACGTATGAAAACACATTTCGGGCAGGATGTGAAAAACGACAGCTGTACTGTTCATAAGGAGGTGTACAAAAATGACAGTGGTAAAAATCTGGAGTGAAAACATGAACTGGTGACGTCACGAGCGTGCACAGAAACTGCGCAGTGCACGCCCATAATGCAATTATTTTGGGTGTTTGTTTTACCAAATTTTCAATATAGGTACTGTAGGACCTCCACTCATGAACAGTTTCACTGTAATTTTGTAAATGTGTCCAGAACATTGATTTCGCACAGTGACATTGTGCACCACATGTGCGGAAGCATATTTTGCGCAGGATGTGAAAAATGACAGCTGTACTGTTCATAAGGATATGTGAAAAAAGGGCAATGTTGAAAATCTGGAGTAAAAATATTAAAAATTGTCAAAGTTCGGCGTGCGTTGAAACTGAAACAGCATACGCTCGTAACCTGATCATTTTAATTGTTCCACCAAATTTGCAAGATAGGATTTTGGGACTCAACCTCATGAACAGTGGCAATGTCATTTTGTTAATCGGTCCCGAAAAGGTGATTTCAGCGCCAGTGAGCGCCAAAATGACGGGGCAATAACTTGATGACAGTGCATGCGTTCACGAGGTGGGGTCCCAAGCACCCCATGTTGAAAACTTGGAGGCAAAATTTAAAAATAAATGGCTGAGATATCCACCTAAGCTGAAAAACAAACAAAAAAAAAACTATTTATGCCATTATACAGCTTACCAGCATTTCTTCAGTTCGCGGTCGGCTTTGAAGAGTGTAGACATGTTCCCAGTCCACCAAACATTGTCGCGCTGGGCTCCTAAGGTAAGTATGGCGTGAGAGGTGTGTGGGGAGGTGGGTTACGCAGAGGGTGGCTGCGGGTTGGGGAAGGGGACCCCACAGTGAGGGACCATTTTCTTTCCTTTAGGTACTTGGTGGGGGCGGGCAAAAAAACACTGAGGACAGTTTTCTTTTTCCACAGGTGTATAAAAAGTGTTCTGCCAACTGGGGTGGGCTCCCAGTGTGTGCCACGATTTTGGGGGGGTGATGTTGTCACACTGGGGTGGGCTTCAGTGTGGCACAGAATAGGGGCGGGGCCTCAACATGCCAACGATGGTCGGCTTTCATCATGGGGAGGCACACTGGGGTGGGCTCCCAGTGTGCCACACAATCTTGGGGGGGGTTATTTAGCATGCAGACAGGGGGATTGGGCACCCCTGAAGTTGGCATTGTGCAGCAGGCAGCAGCGGCAGCCACTGCCACCATGTTTACTGAAATATTTCACCAGGAAAGGCACGTTGGGAGGCATGTTATTGTGCCGCTGCATAATGAGCTTGCCTCCCATTGCAGCAGCACTTTTCTTAGAAGTTTTGACCACTTTGAATATTACTGATGCCAGCGCCTGCATGCTGGCTTATTGGAGAATGAGGGACGCACCTACTGATGCGTGCCCTGCATTCGCCCATACTGACCGCACCTCTGAAATCTGCTATTACCGCAAGATGTTGGCTGGCACGCAAGCGCGAGCCAACATAATAAAAATGGTTATGTCCACTGCACTAATGGTGGAAGGAGCTCAACAGATGAAGGGTCCTCTTTCTTTGCATTTTTGTATGTTTTGGTCATTCAAAATGATAATACTGTTGGTATTGCTTTTACCAACAGATACAAAGTTAAATACAGGAGAGAACTGTTTTGGGGTAATTAGTGGTGCACACAGTGCACCCGACAGTGCCATGATCATCTCAGATGACATTTTATATTCTCCCACTTCTGGATGGCAAATTCAAATGCTGCACCTGTGCACACTGTCACACTACCAGTAAAATGACAAATTCCAGACATTCACACTCTGGTAAAACAGTTAAAATTAAAAGTATACATCGGGAGTTTTCAGAATGCTCTGTCGAAGGGCTGTTGCCTCAAACTGGTCAATGCTTGTAGGGTGAGGTAAGGGAACTGTGTAATAAATATTTAAATACAGTAGCATGGAGCAATTTATGTAAGAACCAGTACTGAAAAGCTGAATTGATGGAATAGAGTACACATCGGCTGGGTCCAATGAAGAGTCACAAGTAGTGGTGCAGAGTGCCTGCAAAGAACTCATTGCTCCAGCACAATTTTTGCAACTCTATGATAGGACCTACATCCCCAACAGTCGCAGTCCTTCTCTTTGCCATGTGTTCTTTCTGGCAGGGCTGACACATGGACTACAGGCCCAGGAAGGAGTTGAACAGGTGATCCCAGAAAATTAGGTAGGCCTCCTGAAACCAATGCCAGAAGGTCTCGCGGGGGTTAAAAGGAATGTGCTGGCTGCTGAGGAATCTCTGTAATGTATCTGACTGCCAGCTCGAAGGGAGACAGCATGGAGAGAGAGAGAGAGAGAGAGAGAGAGAGAGAGAGAGAGAGCACCAAGCCAGGCAGCCAGACCTCTGAGAAGGCGAAGCAAGGTAAAACTGTATGCTTCTTTACTGTGAAGACAAGAGTTTGTTTTTTTCTTATGCATTGCCTGCTTGAAACTGAAAGAGTACATAACGTGTAGCTCTGCACTTCAGCATGAACATTCATAAACTCGATGTCTCGGCTATTACAATTTAATAAAGAATACATTTTATTCAATTTTCAGTTCTCCTTTGCAAGATTTATGATGCATCTTGGTAAAGTATCCAAAACATCTGTATATAAAAAAAATTTGCCTATCCCCAACTGACCTCATAGTACCTTTGTTTGTGACATTTAATAATGCACACCATGGCAACAGACAATGAAGTCACAAAAAGCAATTTTAAAGGTCAGTTGTGTCCAGCCAAGTGTTTTTTTTTCTTAAGACTCCAGTCCCCATTTTCAAACGATTAATGTTGCACTAACCGTGAACAGCCCTGGAGCTCAGGGGTTAACCATACTAAGACGCGCCATAACAGCACGTTAACCCAGCAGCCACCACGTTAACCTGGCAATGTGAGCGCACAAAATATACCACTGCACCTATGCAAATGAGGGATCTCTCATGCATAACGAGTACAGTGTTATTTATTTATTTGCATGTTTATTAACCCTGTGGGTGTACTGGTCCCAGGGACTGTTTTCAGGCACAACCCATGACATTAAGTTGTCACGTCACAGGTAATAGAAAAAACGCATACGTGTCAAGATACTGTACTTTAGATTGTTAAAATACAGCTGGCGTGTAAAGGAAGGACAATACATACATCAGTTCAGTACAGTGGGAATAAACACCAGGCCCTAAGAATGTATTCAACCAATAAATAATCACACTGTACACAATTTAAAGAATATACACAAACTCAGATTTAACATATAAAAGTCCAATAATGTGTAAGAAACAATCATGTCAATACATGGATTATAACTTAGTATACTCAATAGTTTTGGCAGTGCTAAACAGCTACCATCAAAGAGCTGTTTAACACTGCCAAAATCTTGCTCTTGAGTGGTTGCAATGGCCGTGCCCACCCTCCCATAACGCATGCTGTCATTATTAGTGCCATTCCTTGGTGCCTAATATGGTGTCTAGTTGTCCCTCCCCCCTCCCCCAAACTATTAAAAAAAATCCTGACCCCGCTCCATATCCGCCACACTGCACCCCCTCCCTCACCCCAGAGGTGGGTCCGAACCATGGTTAGCGACTGTGACTGACACAGGCCTTGGCTCACCTCCTTGGCCAGAAGCTGTCTAAGTATCAGTGAGTGCGGAACAGCTCCCGTACTCATGACCTCACTCAATGTCAGTCAGATGGCAGACAGCTGAGGAACTGAGCAGAAGGCTGTGCTCATCACCGTGGCTAACTGTGGCTTAGACCAATCTTCGAGCTGAGGGGGATTGCGGGATGGTGGCTATAGAGCAGGCAGGTTGTGAGGAGGGTTCGCACACAGTTCAGGGGGGAGGGAGACCACTAGACACCAAGGAAAGAACACTGAATATTTACAGGGGTGATCAGGGGTGAAGGGACCACTACATGCCGGGGAAAGAACACAAAATAATACCAGGGGTGTTAGGGAATGTAAGGACAACTAGACACCACAGAAAGAACAAAACATACCAGGGGTGATCGGGGTTGGGGGGGAACCACTAGATGCCAGAGCAAGAACATGACATAACATCAGGGGTGTTCAGACCACTAGATGCCAGGGAAAGAACAAAACATAATGCCAGGAGTGATGGGGGGTGGGGAGACCACTAGATGCCTGGGCTGTTCACTTTAGATATGGTAATTTTTATTAAAAGAAAATCAACAAAAACAAATATCAATTTTCTATGCATTCAAACCTATGATCAACAGATTATGCAAAACAAAACATCACAAATACTGTTTTCAAGCCCTTTAGATAAGGGAAACAGCATGGTACAACATGCTAATAATCCCATAGTGGGCTCGCAAATAGCTCCTTAGCACTCCTCATGCCAAATGGGCTCATTAGCATATTAGGGCTGAACTTGGCTCACAGGAGCCTTGTTGCTGTCCTGTTTTGGGCAGCACTATTTCCAGTGAGCTTCCCTGAGGGCCATACTCAACCTTGGGCTGTACCAGCGCAGTGCACAGTCGCCTTCAGCTGTGCTGGCACAGCCCCATATTCAGACAGGCAGCACACTCTGATTAGGGCCGCCAAGCACCACCTGCCATGCAGTGCTACTGACTGTGCTTATGGCCAGCTCTAATTATTGGGCCTCAATAACATATGTAATGCAATATCAAACATATATGTACAAAAGTCGGGCACACACAACCTCAAATAAGAGGGCACCAGTCGCCGCTATTTTCTACAACATTTTATTGAAATAAAAAACACAGGCTACGCCCGCCTGACGCATTTCAGATTATATGAATCCTTTATCAAAGGCTAAGGCATTGATGTAACAAGTGGTTGTTAAATACATATGGTCATATGACATAATTTCATGAACGGTCATCTCATTGGTTGAAAAAACATTTCAAAATCTTAAAACAGACCAGACACTGTGTTGACTTCTTAAACTCATAAATAAATCTAAAAACAGTAATACCACTCTATTTACAATCATAAACAAACAAATAACAATGAAGATGAGAAAAACATCAATCAATCAAATCAATCAATCTTTATTTTACCAGGTGAAGCACCATTGAGCAAGCCCATTTCCAAGGTGGGCCTGGGCATACAGAAAAGACATAGGGAAAAAAATAAAAGATATACATATGCAAACACAGGTACAGCAATACTACTCCTAGTAAGAAGCAGCACAAATGTAACAGCAAATAAAAATACAAAAATACAAGGCCATACATAAAATAGATAAATAAGCAAGATACAAATGCAGCAGCATAAAAATATACAAAGCTATACATAGGATAGATAATCAGGCAGACAATGGAAGATTCGCCCATGTAACGTTAGTAATGAACAATACATTTATATACCCTGTAATGTTAGTGTTGACAATACGTTATATACCCTGGGAGAGTGAAGAGCAGCCAAGACAAAGTATAGCCTAAGATAAAACAGGAAGAAGAAGCCTGGCGTGGAATGCTTTAGGTAGCGCACCATAGGAGGTAAAGGTTGATCTCAGGGTGTCGGAACCTGACAAAGCACGTCAGGAGTAGCACTTACAGTGATCAGAGAAAAGTTTTGCATAAAGGAATTTTAATTTGGGGACTTTTATGGGAATTGCTAATTTTAGAGTTTTTTGACGCTTGTTCCATAGCTGGCGTAAGGCCAAGCTTAAAGGATGAGCTGCCAAAATGGGTTTTTATCTTCGGTAACATTAGAGAGATATAAGAGTGGCTTCTCAGGGCATAGTTATCTGAGGCACATGGGGCAGTCGGAGATATACTGAGGCAACATCTTGGCAATCGCTCTGTAAGTCCAAAGGACAGCATTCCTTTGTCTCCTGAAAGCAAGAGACGGCCAACCCACTACCGAGTACAAGTCGCAGTGATGGGTAGAATAAGGTTCACCAGAAATTAAGCGAAGGGCTCTGTGGTAAAGAACATAAACTTTGGCTAGGGCTGTCCCATGAGCTTGACTGTAGATGAAGTCGGTATAATCCAATAATGATAAAAAGGTAGCTTGGACCAGCCTCCTCTTGGCCTCACAGGTGAGAAGGTGCTTGATTCTGTAGAATACACTGAGCCTCTGTTTCAGTTTCTTTGCAATCTCATCTACATCATCCAAGAAGGACAGACGGCAGTCGATCAACATTCTAAGATATTTAAATTTGACAACATAGCCAAGGGGTTCACCAAGCAACGTGGTGAGCAGCTGCACAAAGTCTGCTATGGGCGGCAATGGAGCAGAGCTGTTCAGGGTCAGAAGCACTGCCTTAGTTTTTTTTTTTAGCATTTAACAGCAATTTTTGTTTAAGCAAGTTGTGTTGCAGGATGTTGAAATCTTTCTGCAAATCTGAGCATGCCTGCTCAGGAGTAGGTCTAGACAAGTATAGGACAGTATCGTCCGTGGAGAGATGAGAGATGAATATCTAAGGATGTGATCCCTAGGTCGATATTGTTGATGTAAAGCGTGAAAAGCAATGGACCCAGGATAGAACCCTGGGGTACCCCTCTACTGATGGGCTTCGGAGGAGAAGAGGATACCCACAGCTTTTACCTGCTGAATGCATCCGGAGAGGTAGGAGGAGAACCAGCTCAGAACTAGCGCCTTGTCTAGGCCATTAAATAAAAACATAGCCTGGAAAAAAAAAGGGGGAGGGGGGAACGCAGTAGGGAGGTCAAATGACAAAGCTACAGTCAAAAAGTGAAAACTGTAAAAAAATCTTGAGAACATTAAAAAAAAAAGATGTACAGTTAATCTCTATAAATACACCATCATAGTTAAATATTGATATATACTGAAATTCAACAGTGGGAAACAATTAATTTTCTCAAAAATGGCTTAAGGTCAAAACCTGAATTTAACCCTGGTCTTCTTGGCATCTAGGTTAATGATCCAGAATGCTTCCCTTTGCAATAAAAAGTCATAAAAGTTTCCTCCCCTTGGTTTGGGGTTCACTTTATCAATTCCTTTAAATAAGAATTTATGTCCTTCCTGGCCTCACGTTCTGACCATACAGTATGTGCAGCAGTTGCATACATTGTCGCCTCTTTCTATGACTTGCACATGCTCGCCCACTCTAGTTTTAAGACTTTTGGTTTTTCCCCCACACAATAAGCCACACACTCACATTCAGCCATATATCTACACCCTCCCCTCAGTGTCACAGGTGATTAATTGGTGTATGTCAAATATCTTCCCAGTGTGTGGATTGTGGGAATCTTTCCCCGTACTTATGTTTTTACAAACAATACATCTTTCGCAAGCATAGCAACCCACTACTTATAAATTCAACCAAGTGCCACTGCTTCTTTCAGAAAAATGACTATGGACTAATTTGTCTCCTAATGTTGGGGCTTTCCTATATGCCATTCTGGGTGGGATACTTGCTATTTCCCTGAAGCCCAGGTCACTACCCAACACAGTCCAATGCTTTTTAATCAAACTCTCCAGTTCTCCTGCATGTGCAGAGTAGGATGTTTCAAAATTAAACCTGGTCTCCACAGTGTTTGATTTCTCTTTTGTGGTTAGTAGACCCTCCCTTTCCTGATTTTTAACATAGTCCCACCATTCCACAATATTTGTGTTACTATATCCTCTAGGGTTGCCACCTGTCAGGTTTTTTACCTGGTGATCAGGTTTTCAGGGTCCCCATCAGGTAATCCAGTTTTGCTCTGTGGTGGTCAGGTTTTTGAGCCATTTTGAGTGCTCACACACTTTTAAAACAGATTTTGGCATCTCATTCATTGTTGTAGCTACATGTCCTGGTTACAAACAAGTTCTGTTGTCAATATAACCTTTTGTTTGTGAAAGCAGTCAACGTGGGAGGTGTAAAGTATGGTCATTAACACCATTAGCACTTAACCTAATCTTTTTCCACTGCATATTAAAGTGGCATAGCAGCAAAGCTGCCCCCACCTTTTGTAACAGCAACACAGACAGTTGTCTTCCACTTTCATTTGATGGTAAACATTTTCATCTCTAATAACATTTAGGCATTTTAAACGTTTTAAATTATTTTTTCCTCAAGAAAAAAAAGTGTGGTCACTTCTTTGACTTTGAAATATTACTGTGGACATGAAATGGAAATGGAGCCAGAAAAATATATAGTACACATTATAGAAAACAATTTCTTTATTATGTATTACTATACACAAGGGCCCAGATATTCAAAAGGGTTGCTCCATGCGCAACAGGGTTGCGAATGCGCAAGTCCTACATTGCGCCATTCTGCGATATTCAGCAGGAGGCAGTTGCTCCACTGGCAACAGGTTGCGCCAAAGAGCAATGCAAATGAATGCATGCTCAACAGGAGGAGGAACCGGCATAACCTGCGCAACCCGATATTCAGTCGGTTGTGCGAGTTAATGCATCGCCAATAACCTGCTGCACAACCTTGAGCCAAAAAAAAAGGATCAAGTTGAGGGCCACCCACAGGTGAGCTGCTGTATTGCAGGCGCAACACAGCAGCTGCCACCCATGGCTGGCCCCCAACTCGGTCCCTGTGCCCCCCCACCAGCCCGATCGCGGGCATCACAGTTACATGAAACCCCCCACACACATCTCCCACAGCCCGATCGCGGGCAGTACACGTACATGAACCCCCACACATCTCCCACAGCCCGATCGCGGGCAGTACAGTTACATGAACCCCCACACACACATCTCCACAGCCCGATCGCGGACAGAATGTATGAACCCCAGTGCCCGATCGCGGGCAGAATGTAACCCTCCCCAACCCGAATATCTCCCTGGTGATCCAGTGGACCGTAAAGCCCGATCGCGGGCAGAATGTCACATCACACCCCCCAAACATCTCCCTGGTGTCTAGTGTCCCCACCCACCCGAAGCCCCTCCACCCGCTCCCCCGCGGCGGGCGACAGCATCCACTGCCTGCTGCCCGCTCCGTGACTGATCGTGTCGGTGCTGCACGCCATTGCAGAGCTGAGTGCGGCAGTTTATACCGATGACATGATAGTCCAGATTTGTGAATGAACATCATTCACAAATCTGACTGTCATGTACGGGTAGGGCTGCACGCCCATTGGCTGTAGCTCTGCACCACGGGCGGCAGCCCTACCGACAGTCAGTCGATGGGCGGGTGGATGCTGTCGCCACGCCGGCTGCGGGGAGGGGCTCTGGGTGGGTGGGGGACACTAGACACCAGGGAGATGTTTGGGGGGTTGTGATGTGACATTCTGCCCGCGATCGGGCTTTACGGTCCACTGGACCACCAGGAGATATTCGGCTGGGGGAGGGTTACATTCTGCCCGCGATCGGGCACTGGGGGTTCATACACGCTCTGCCCGCGATTGGGCTGTGGGAGATGTGTGTGGGGGTTTCATGTAACTGTACTGCCCGCGATCGGGCTGTGGGAGATGTGGTGGGGTTTCATGTAACTGTACTGCCCGCGATCGGGCTGTGGGAGATGTGTGTGGGGTGTTCATGTAATTGTACTGCCCGCGATCGGGCTGTGGGAGATGTGTGTGGGGGTTCATGTAATTGTACTGCCCGCGATCGGACTGTGGGAGATGTGTGTGGGGGTTTCATGTAACTGTGATGCCCGCGATCAGGCTGCATTGTGCATCGGTCCCCGACGGCTGCTGCCTGGCAGGGTGGCCAGGAGCAAGTCCTCGGGGATAGGCACACCGACATGCAAATGGGGCCATAAATAGATGCAAATGGCCCCCCCTGCGCCTTGCATAAATTATGGCCCCATTTGCATGTCACCTTTTGAATATCGGAAATTTGAGCATGGCGCAATGGTACTTGCGCCACCGCAAGTTTAATGCTCAACTCTGGCAACTTGCGGTGGCGCAAGTTCCACTCGCCATCTTGTCAGTGCTGTGGCTGGGGTGATATTCGAAGGAGTTGCTCAATAGCGCAACTCCTTTCAATATCACCCCGGCCACACCCCTGCGCAAGTATTTTGAGCAGCGCAGGGGCTTGCGCCTCAGAATGACGCAGTTTGAAAATCTGGGCCAATGTATACAGTTGTATGCTATTTACAGTATTTCCCTTGTCTTCCCCCAGATCATATCAGTAAATTAAATTTATCTCTGTATGTTTATCTTGTAAACCAATGTCAATTAATAAATCAATGCATACATAAGTAAATGAATAACTAGGAAGAACCTAGGAAAGTAACTTTAACAGGTACAGTATCTTATGATTTTTATTGAACTGCTGCTTTAAGTGTTGTCTTTTATTGATATAACAATTGGCTTTCTAAGAGGAGCAATGCATGATGAGTCATGAAAAGGGGTGGGGCTAGGGGTGGAGCTTAGGATCCGTTTTTTGCCTCATCCAGAGGTGGCAACCCTAATATCCTCTCTCTAGGAATCTGTTATTCAAGTCTATTGCTCCCTTTTCAAATCTTTCTGTTGTACCACAATTTCTTTTTACCCTAAGGAACTGTCATTTTGTTATATTTTTTGTGACATATTTATGGTGGCAACTACTGGCTTGTAACAGAGTATTCCCATCTGTTTGCCCATTTGGGCAACTGCTGCACAAGCCTGCCTGCCTGACTCCCTCCGAGTGGGCAAGAAAGGAGCCTGCATCTGCCCCAGAGTCAGGCGACGGGCACTCCTCACAACTGCTGCATAAGCCTGCCCGACTCCCTCTGAGTGGGCAAAAAAAGAGCCTGCATCTGCCCCAGAACCAGCCGGCAGGCACTTCTCAAAGCCCATTTGGGCAACTGCTGCACAAGCCTGCCCAACTCCAAGTGGACAAGAAAGGAGACTGCATCTGCCCCAAAGCCAGCCAACAGGTACGGACCGCGACTCAAGACAGTAACTGTGCACTTCACTTGAATTTTAAAAGTGGCACCTTTTTCCAGTCTGAGCCCTCATTTGGTTTTCGCTTGGGATCTGCAGTCCTTTATCTGTAACCCACTGCCATCTGTAACTGCTGCTCACTGCTGGGCAGTTTCTCGTCTTTATTTTATTTACAACCTAGTTTGCAATCTGGACTCTAGTGGCTTAAATCCCTGTATCTCTTTGATGGTTTCCACCAACTAAGGGACAGAAATACAGGTTACTCACCTGTAACAGGAGTTCTAGGAATGGTATATGTTGTTCATCCACACTTATTGGCAGGTTCCTTGCCGCTTTAAATCTTGCCGGAAGGTCTTCAAGCTGGCTCCTCCCACCCACCCGGTGGTAAAACTCGGCTCACCCCATGGCGCCAGATCTGGCCCGCTGGAGCTCAGGTTGTCGTCGGGCCGGGAGGTCGGGGAATATGTGGATGAACAACATATACCATTCCTAGAACTCCTGTTGGCAGGTGAGTAACCGTATTTCTAGGGACATGGATATGTTGTTCATCCACACTTATTGGCAGACTCCTAGCAGTTCTCCGGGAGGAGGGAGGCAAGGCGCACACCCCCAATACTTACTTGGGAAATAAGGACTGGAGAACCGAGGCCCCAAAACCAGCATCCCGGCGTGACTCAAGTTCGATGTGGTAATGGGTAATAAAGGTGTGTGCTGACTTCCAGGTAGCAGCCCTGCAGATTTCCTGGATAGGGACGTCCCTGGAAGCAGCCACCATGCAGCAGTATGACGGGTAGAATGAGCTCTTATCCTCTGGGAGCTCCATGCCCGTAACTTATAGCAGCAATCTATGCAGGAGGTGACCCACCTGCCTATCGTCCGCTTGGCTGCAGGTCTGCCAGGTGCGGCTTCAGCGTAGGTGACAAACAGCTGGCGAACCTCTCCCCGAATTTCAGCCGTGCGCTCCTTATAATAAGCGGGCGCCCTTCTAGAGATCCAGAGTATGGAGCCTATATTAAACCTCAGTGTGATTAGGGTAGAACACCCGCAGAGTCAGCACCACAGTTAGGTGAAACTCCGACACCACCTTCGGAAGGAATTTCGGGTGGGTGCGCAGGACAACCTTGTCCCTGTGGAAGACCAGGTAAGGAGACTCGATGCAAAGCGCCTGGAGCTCTCCCATCCTTCTGGCTGATGTGATAGCCACCAAGAAGGCGGTCTTCCACAACAAGTGAGAGAGATCACACCTGTGCATTGGTTCGAATGGCTTGCCCATGAGCTTTGCCAGTACCAGCAGTAAATCCCACGGAGGTGGAGGTTCTCGCACCGGAGGGGAAATGTGATCAAGGCCTTTGAAAAGCGCCCGACCACCTTTTCCTGCCATCGACTGCTTCCCGCCCGCTACCGCGGGCAGAGATGGCTGCCAGGTGCACCTTTAGGTCGCCGACCTAAGCCCTTGACTGGAAAGGGACCATAAATAGTCCAAAATGCTTGCCACAGAACAGGAGGAAGGGTCCAAGCCCTTGCCCTGACACCAAATGGAGAATCTCTTCCATTTGAAGGCGTAGCATTTTCTGGTCGACTCCTTACGGGACGCCTCAACAACATTGAGGACCTTGTTGGAAAGACCCAAGGCCTGGAACTCTAGCCGCTCAGGAACCAGGCCGTCAGGTGCAGGGATTGAAGGTCCGGATGGAACACCTTCCCCTGATTGACTGAAAGCAGGTCCGGGCGAGCTGGAAGCTGCCTTGGGAGCCTGGAGCTGAGGCTGAGGAGATCTGGGTACCAGAACTGGCGGGGCCAGTCTGGGGCTATCAGGATCACCTGCGCCTTGTCCCTCCTTGCTTTGAGAAGCACCTTGTGAATCAAGGGAAATGGGGGAAAGGCGTAAAAGAGGCCCGGGGTCCACAGCCTCGAGAAGGCATCCCCCTGCAGCGAGCCCTGCTGAGGGGTGCGGGCACGAAACAGCCTCAGCTTCGCGTTCTCCCTGGAGGCAAACAGGTCCACCTGAGGTGTGCCCCAGTGGGAGAACAGATCTTGTACTACCTCCGGCAGGAGAGACCATTCGTGAGATGCAGCCCCTATCCGGCTCAGGGCATCGGCCAGGGTGTTGGAGGCTCCTGCCACATGAATGGCTAGGAGATCCGCCTCCAGGCTGCGCACGAGTGACCAAATGCGGAGAGCTTCCTTGCATAGAAGCATGGAGCGCCGTCCCCCTGGAGGTTTAGGTAGTACATGGTCGTGGTATTGTCCGTCTGACTCGACCACTTGACCCCGGAGAAGCGGAGCAAAGGCGGTGAGAGCTAGGCGGACCGCCGAGCTCCAGCAGGTTGATGTGGCATCGGGACTCCCACGGGACCAGAGGCCGTGCACTTAGTGTTCCCCAGATGGGCACCCAACCCATCAGAGAGGCATCGGTTGATAGAGACCGTCGGCTCGGGCGGACAAGCGGGATGCCCTCCTGCAAATGGAATGGAGCGGTCCACCACTGGAGAGTGTTCCACATCTCCTGGGTCACTATCACTAGCTGGTCCAAAGGATCGCAGCGTTGTGACCACTGGCTGGCCAGTCCCCACTGAAGGGGGCGCGTGTGCCAGCGGGCCCAACGGACCATGCTGGTACAGGCTGCCATGAGACCCAGAAGGCGCAGGAAGTCCCGGGCAGGGCGCGATTGCCCAACCAGAAATGATTGGGCAAAGGAGGTAAGAACCTCGGCCCTGTCCGCCGGGAGTCGTGCTCTGGCTCGAAGAGAGTCGAGCTCTGCCCCGATGAACAGGATCACCTGCTTTGGCTCGAGTTCCGACTTGGCCTCGTTGATGAGAAGGCCAACTCGAGAGCAAACCTGGAGGGCCAGATCTCTGGACCACTCCACCTCCCGTCTGGAGGAGGCTGCTATCAGCCAATCGTCCAGGTAAGGGTACACCCGGACCCCTCGGCGCCGCAGGAATGCTGTCACCACTGCCATGCATTTGGTGAAGACCCTGGGAGCTGGAGATAAGCCGAAGGGCATGGCTCGGAACTCGAAGAGGATCCCTCCGCCGAAGCGGAGGAATCTCCGGCGTGACGGACGGATAGGACGGAAAGAACGCGCCCTGTAGGTCCAGAGAGCAGAACCACACGCCGTGTTCCAGAGATGGTATTATCTGCGCCAGAGTGACCATTCTGAAGGTTCGAGACCTTAGGAACTTGTTCAGGTCGTGTAGGTCGAGAATGGGGCGCCAGCCCCCCGTCCGTTTCGGAACCAGGAAATACCTGGACACGAACCCCGGGTCTGAAGGGGGGTCCTCCACCTCCGTGATCACCTCCTTTTGGAGGAGGAGAGCGATGTCGGCTCGGCGAGCCGCCAGTGAGGCTGCGGACCCCGAGGCCCCTCGAGGTGCGACGGCTCTGAAGGGCGGGGCCTGCTCGAATTCCAGAGGTAGGCCTTTTCCCACCACCTCCAGTACCCACCTGTCCGTGGTAACCGTGGACCAGGCGGAAAGGAAGTGTCTGAGCCGTCCCCCCACGGGGGGAACCAGGGGTGAGGTGACAGGATGGGGCGACACCTCAGCCCGTCACTGGGCAGGCTTGGAGGAGGACCCGCCGAGGAACCTCCTGGCCTTTACCTCCCTGCTTCCTGTTGGAGGAGCCGATGAACTGGGCTTGGGATACCAAGGTCGAGCCTGCTAGCCCTAGCGTTGCTGGGCCGGGCGCCATGGCGCAGAAGGACGAAAGGCTTAGGCTGTGGCTTGCGCCTTGTCCTTCTGAGCGGAAGAGACCGAGTCCAAGGTAGCATTGGACTTCTCGATCCTCTGCAGGTGACCTTCCACCCCAGGGCCGAAGAGGTCAGTCCCCAAAAAGGGAACATCCGCCAACTTGTGCTGGGTATCCAAAGTAAAGGTGGATATCCTCAGCCAAGCCCGACGACGCATGGCCATTGCGGCCGCCACAGACCTGGCACATGAGTCCCCGATGTCTAACGCAGTCTGGAGCTGCTGTTTAGCCACTGCCCTGCCCTGGTCCGCACCTGCCTGACGGTAGTCTGCAGATCTGCGGGAAGATGAGGGACAACCTCATCCAGGGAGCCCAACAGGGCGTGAGAAAAATGTGCCATGAGGGCGGCCGAACTGGCCTGGCGAAAGCCGAGAGAGGCGCAGCATAGACTTTCCTCGGCATAATCCAATTTCTTGGATTCCTTGTCGGGAGGTTTGTCCACATCTCTGGCGTTCCGACGCCCGAAAACGCTGTCGGTAACCAACCCCTCGGCCGAGGGGTTCCAGAAAACCGGACAGGGAACGGTAGGGACCCGATACTCCTGGCCAACCTGGTCGAAGGTGCAGGGCAGGAAGCAGGACGCTGCCAAAGTTCCAAGGCGGACCCACTATGGCTTCGCCACCAGAAAGGCTCCGTAGGAGAATCCCTCGGTCCAGAATCTCTGTGAGGATACCTGGCCCGTTTAAAGCGGGTTCGAGCTTCATCCCGGTGGACTCCGAGATGAGTCGAAGCAACCCTAAGAAGACGAAGGGCTATCGTCCATTGACTGTCCTCCGAGGACTCCAAGTCTATGCGCTTGGAGAGAGGGAGGAACCATCATCGACTCAGAAGAGTCCTCAAAGAGCTGCCTCGGCCCTGAGCCACCCTCCACCTGCCGAGGTTTATCGGGAGTGAGGGTGACCGACAGCCTATGGGGCAAACCCAAAGCCGACCGAGAATTTTTGGTCGGAGCCCCAACGAATGGCTGTGGGGGCGGAGGTTCCACCAGAATCGGTGGGGCAGCTGGAATTGGCCGAACAACCGGCCTGAGAACAGGCTCCTCGACTACAACGAGGGGTTGTTTCGGCTGCTCCAGTGACAGCCATTTAATGGCTGGGGAAGACGACTGGGTCGGCTTATTCCCAGTCAAAAGGAGCTGTTGCCACATAAGTTCCTCGTACCTCCGACGCAACTTGGGCCGAAGCCTCCCCTCGTCCGAGGAAGAGGAAGAGGAAGAGCGAGACCGCCTATGACGGCAGGATCGGTTGGACCGCGAGGATGTCCGAGACCGAGACCGAGAGTCTCGACTAGGCCGAGGAAGGCGAGGAGAAGTGTTGGAAATCGGCACTCTCCTCGGCTCGGACGATCCCACCGAAGGCTCCGGAACCAGAGGCACAGACGAGCCGACAGGATCCTCAACTCCCACCGGGGGAACCGGGGAGAGGGGATTTTCAGCTTCTCCAGCCGACAACCCGTCCAGCGGGTGCGAAAAATCTCGACCGCGTCGCTGAGTCTCGGCCAACTGGCCTGACGGGACACGTGAGCCAGTGGTCGGCTGAGGGTCGATCAAGTCGACTGTCGACAAGGGAGGGGATCTTTCCGCTCCAAGAGCGCCGACGGAGAGACTTACTTTGCTCTTTTGGACCTGGAAGAAGGTCCGAAGTTGGACCCTCACCTTTGGTCGAGAGGGTCAGACAAAGCTCCTTAAAGGAAGCCGAGTAAGAGGCACCAAGAGAGAGCGGGACAAATGCCGCAGCCGAGGTAGAAGCGGCCCGCGCCGCCTCCTCTTCGAGGGCGATCATCTGCTGATCTGCCGAGCCTGCCGCCGCGGACACCGCCAATCGGGCCTCTTTAGATTTTCACCGGTGGAATTCTTTTCTCGGGGCGCCCCAGTTGTAGTCGGGCAGCACGGTCTTCAAGGACGTAGGCCAAAAAGGAAGAGCACAAGTTGCAGGCCTGCGGGTCGTACTCAAGGCCCAGGCAGTAGACGCCGTGGAGTGCGGATCCGTCCTAGACATCTTCTGCCACCGCAAGGGCACCGCCAAATCCGGAGTCGATTTGTCCATCGCAGCCGCAGTAGGAGAAGAAGACCCAAGTCTTTTGCAAAACTTTCAATTTCAACTTTTCAAAGAATTAGGAACCAGTCTTAAGCTAACGCGCTAAGGAGGGAACCTGAGCTTCCAAGCGTAAGGAAGATCTGGCGTCATGGCGGACCAGAGTTTTACCACCGGGTGGGTGGGAGGAGCCAGCTTGAAGACCTTCCGGCAAGATTTAAAGCGGCAAGGAACCTGCCAATAAGTGTGGATGAACAACATATCCATGTCCCTAGAACAGGATTTTTGCCTGGTTTCACTGTATCTTTACACTGCTTAAACTGGTTTTGATTGTGCTTGCTACACCAGTGATGATTTTGTTAAAGCTACATCTTCTCTCTTATTAATTAGAATCCAGACTAGTGACTGCATTTATTTAGACTGTATTCTTGCATTTCTAAGTGTCTATTTTTCCACTGGCAAATTATATTGCAAAGCCTCTAGAGGGCAACAATCACGCGTAGGTTGCAATCCTCTTCCCACTGCTCTCCCCCAACACTTCTAGTCCTGGGTCCTTCATACCTAAAGCAAATTACCCACGTTCTAATAGTCAGTGGTATGATCTGAATCTGTGACCCTGCCACTGCACCAAAGAGGCTGCCACATTTCAGTAAGATACTTGCAACCTCTTTTATCTGGTTCTATGTAATAACAGCGCAGAAACATCAGCGAACGTCAAAACAGCAAAATTATTACAGCGACAACAACAATAGCGCACGCACACAACAGTGAGGCACAAAACAGCTACAACATCTCATACTGTACCTACAGAACATCTATTATAACATTCCAGCCAGCTGCTTGTAATTGATTTTAATGCGGGGGGTTCTGCTCCCCCACACCTCCTATCTCTAAGATTCTTACTCCATGTGGCACAAGGATGGTGGAGGTATCGGCCATCACCCATCGCTCAAATGTGCAGTCGCTCTTTAAACACACTCGCTATATTACCACTCGCTATTGCTGATGCGCTCTTATTGAGTTGCTATTTTAACTTCGCTGTTATCATGTGCTACCCTTTTATCTCAGACCATGACCAATATGACTATACATCGAGTGGCTACCAGACTGGCGCTACTCATACTGCTGTCTCTTAGCACTGACACATCCCCGCCCCCCAAGCAGGTCCCTCACCCTGCCAGCCCCACCTTCACACACTCTCCACTCTACCACTCCCCAGCCCACCTACGGTGTCAAGCACTCCCCTCTGCACCCCCACCAGCTCATCTGTCCGCACACCCTCCTCCTGGACTCCCCTTGGCCCCCCTTCTATCTGGCCATCCCAGCTCTTCGGTCTCTCCCCATTCCTATCTTTCTCCAGAGCCGGGCCACGCACAGTACCCAGCCCAACCTAATCAGAAAGCACATGGTTCTTTTCAAACTCGTCTACCTTCTACTTCTACTGTCAAGCAATGTCCACCCCAACCGAGGCCCCGCAGCAGACAGCCCTAACTGCCCCTCCACATCCACTGGTCTATGTATGGCCTCCATGAATATTTGCAGTCTCCTTAAAAAAATTCCCAACCTACAGGGCTGGGTTGCCCAACACCAACCAGATATCCTACCACTAGTGGAAACATGGCTAGCCAAAAAAAAAAAAAAACCCTAATCACTTTATTACCATACCAGGTTACACACTCTTTCGGGAAGACAGGGTTGGGAAACATGGAGGTGGCTGTATGATATACCTCAGAGACACGTTGAAAGGGCTTGCCCTCCCCCCCACCTCAACTGTAGCATGGTGCCTAAGCAATCTCCCTCAAAATTTCCACTGATTCCTCCAGATCCCCCCTAATATTCACGGCTGCCTATATCCCCCCTCGACACCACTTCCCTGCCTTTCTGTCACTTCTAGAGCACCTCTCCAGTCTGCCCAGCAAACTGGAACAGATCACGATGGGTGATCTCAATATTAACCGACTCTCCCGCTCTGACTCCCAAGCCAAGGATGCTATAGCAGCCCGTGACCTTACACAGTTGGTAACTACTAACACCTGGTTCCACCCTACCAAAGGCACTGCCACACTTCTGGACACTGTCCTTCTGAACAGACCTCATAAAATCATCAGCACCGCTGTACTACCCAATGCCCTCAGTGACCACTCTCTAAGCACCCTCTCCTGGTCCTGTAAAATGAAAAAAACAGCACCAAAAACTGTTCTCTGACAGCACATTCACCCTAGCACGCTAACACAACTTAGAGAGGACCTTGCCAGCTGGGACTGGTCCCCAATTAAAGTAGCTCCTGACATCGACACTTGCTTTCGGTTACTTTGTCCGATCATTTCACCATGTAACATCTTTGCTCCCCTTACTAAATCATCTATTAAGGAGCATAACTCCCACTGGCCCAGTGGCACTGAGGGTTGAGGGGCTGGATGCCACACTTCGCACCACACCAGCGACCCAGGTTTGGGAACAGGCTCGGGCCTCCGGGAGTTGGCAGGGGAGGGAAGAGATTGAGCATCTGGAGGGCCGATTTCTCTTCCCGGGGTGGGCTCTAGGGGCTGCGTCGCACAAGCACTACCTCTGGCAGTGGCCGGAGGAACCCAAGACTGCATCGCCACGCACAGCGAGTGGGTGGAGCTGCGGCAGGCGTCGGCATTAGCCCAGACGCCATTGCACGACTGATCTCCAGGGAAACAGAAAACAGAAAAAAAAACTCTGGAGGATAGTCGAACGCACCACCGCCTGCACCACACTCCCAATGCTAAGCGCCTCACTCTCCCCGTGGCCAACACTCCAATTGGCACTCTATCTGGGAGGATAGGGCGGCCCTTCCCCGTGGCAGTTCAGATCCGGGGGTGTCGCTGGTCAGAGTGAATGGAGTAGCTGCGGTCGTCACAACAGGAGGTAGAGAGCAGGTAAGGTGGATGCCGGAGAAAGTTCCTCCAGAAGGGGTTCAGAAATAAAGTAAAAAAAAAAAAGGAGCATAACTCCCCATGGATAATCCCGGCTATAATCAGTCAACTGTGGAGTAGAGATAACCTCTGGTACAGAGCAATCAAATCTGGCAAGCCTATAGTGCTGCATGCAATAAATGCACCTGGGCCATCCGCAAGGCAAAATCAGACTACTACAGATCCATGCTTGCCTCCTCCTGGGGGGCCGCCCAGAAGTTCTGGGATAATATTAAGGAGCTGAACAGAAAGTCTACAATGCCCCCACCCGCCCAGCTTGACATAAATGGCTTGCTCACCACAGACCCACAGTGTATAGCCGATAGACTTAATGAAGCTTTCTCAGACCTCAGTGCAGTCCTCCCCACCAACTTCTTCGACCCTGACCCTGCTCTCTCCCCCCACTTCCACCACCCCCTTTTTTACTTCAGGGCCCTCACACTGTCTGAGGCCAAACCCTACCTACTTAAAGCTCTTGGTGGCACTGGCTATAGTAATGACGCACTGGATCCAAAACTCCTTCGCCTAGTTCTGGACGCAGTCCTTGCACCCCTTACAAGCCTTCTCAATTACTCACTCTGTCACAGCCAATTCCCCCTTGCTTGGAAGACTGCAGTGGTCACCCCTATACACAAAGGTGGGGACCATACCTCCCCCCGGAACTACAGACTGATCTCGATACAGCCCACCGTCTCGAAAGCCCTAGAAAAAGTTGTGGCTGACCAAATGACCGAATACCTTGACAAACACAATCTCCTCTGTGCGGAACAGCACAGTTTTCGCAGGGGGCATAGCACCACTACCGCCCTCATTGAGTTTTCCAACTATTTACACACAGCCCTGGATAAAGGGCTCCTCGTGGGTGCAGTATACATCAATCTATCAAAAGCCTTCGATACCGTTTGCCATCCACTCTTTCCCAGTTAGGTTTTTCACACAGCCCTCTGTCCTGGTTCTCCAACTACCTCACCTCCCAGTCACAGTGTGTGAAAATCAACAGTACCCTCTCTAGCACTCAGCAGGTCCGCTCGGGTGCCCCACAAGGCTCGATCCTTAGACCGCTGCTTTTCAGACTGTACCTAAATATGCTCCCCAGCTCCTGCTCAGAAAAAATGCTCCTCTAGGCGGACGACACAGTCCGTTTCACATCCCACCAGACCCCCTCCCACCTCCAAAGTGCCCTGCAACACTCTTAATCCGTATACCGTTGCCGCAGTGACTCCCTGATCGCGAAGACCACCACAGCAACAGGAATCGAGCAAAATCCACCAGTTGCTGGGGTGGTCTGTACAGCGATTGGGACTGCCTCGTTGGGTGTTGGCCCCCCTCCCCGGTCCAACTCTGACTCGGAGTTTGAATCCTAGAGACCGGGTGTGTGGGGGGTGGAGCCCCACATAGGGGTGTTGAGGTACAGCCCCGATAGATACCAGAGGCATCCCCAACACTGCAATGTCGACAGTCGGCACTGCAGCTGTCGCTGCCAGGGATGTCTCTGCGAGGACTGTCGCTGCGGCATGGGTAAACCCTTTTAATCAGGCGGAATCCTGGTTTCTGGACCGTCGCCTTGTAATTAACCTAAAAAAGACGAAGCACATGCTATTCTCGCATTCCCACAGCAAACCCAGGGATGTCCCACTCACTGTCCTGTCTAGCACCCTCCTTCCCCTCAAGCAGATAAAAACCTACAAATATCTGAGCATCACCTTCGACTCTGCTCTCTCTCTTTTCAAGACCACACATACACCCTCGCTACAACCATAAACACACGTGTTGGCCTACTGTACCACAAGAGCTGTCTACCACCTGCAACCCTAAGGCTGGCCATCACCTCCTCTGTACTATCCCTAGTGGACTACAGTATCCTGGTGTACGGTGCAGCAGACAAAACCGCACTCAATAAAATCAAAATGTCCCTGAACAAAGCCTGCCACCTACTTATGGGCTCCAGCAGACTCACCCACACATGTACCTTATATGACTTGCTTGACCCATACTTTCTGAAAAAAGCTTATCACATACTAGCAGCACCAATAATGCATTTATTTAACCGGTCTCTAATCCAAGGCTCTCTTCCTGCAGAATGGAAAACTGCTCATGTTATTCCGCTATACAAAGCAGGGGACCCAAGTGATTTGAACAACTATAAGCCAATCTCCCTACTGCCTATACTTTCGAAAATGTTGGAAAAAATTGTGGATACACAGTTGAGATCCTTCCTGGACAACTCAGAATTTCTTAACCCCATGCAGTCTGGATTTAGAACCAAACACAGCACTATTACTGCACTGTCCAAAGTTACTGACGACTGGCAACGGGACCTGGACAAGAAAAAATTTTGTTTGTGCAGTGTTTTTAGATCTTAGCAAGGCCTTTGATACCGTCGACCATTGTCTACTTCTTTCAGCGCTAAACAATTTAGGTATGGACTCAATCGCACGGGACTGGTTCCAGAACTACCTCACAGACAGACAGCAACAAATAAAGGCCGAAGGAGAGCTTTCACCACTTAAATCAATAAAGAGAGAGTCCCACAGGTTCCATATTGGGTCCACTACTGTTCAACATCTATATTAACAATCTGAACTTAGGAATCAAAGCCAGAATCCATTTATTAGCCGATGATACAGTGCTCTACCTAAGTCGAGACTCCCTGGGCCGCATCGCTGCATTACAAGATGAATTCAATAAACTGCAAAACCAGCTCATTGACAAAAAACTTTTGCTAAACGCAAAAAAAACCCAAGGCAATGCTGTTTGCTCCATCTAGCACCGGGGCCAACTCTGCAGCCTATGACACTGTTCCTCCTATAACCACCCTACTTGGTGAAAATCTTGAGTTCGTGCCGAAATTCAAATACCTGGGTATATGGCTGGATAACAAACTCTCTTTTAAAGTGCATATTGAAGAATTACTGAAAAAGCTTAGGCAAAGGCTTGGCCTCTTCTACAGAATTAAACATCTCCTTACTGAGACTGCAAAAAGACAGCTTGTTCATTCTACATTCCTATCATTAAGTGATTATGCTGACATTATATATGGCCAATGTCCTGTCTCGCAGCTTGCTAAATTGGACGTATTGTACCACAGAGCCCTAAGATTTATAACTGGCCTTCCATCCTCCACGCACCACTGCGAGCTATATACTGCAGCAGGGTGGCCTTCGCTTCAATTCAGAAGGCATAGAAATGCAGCCATTTGGACACTTGAGCCTCCAACAAACTCTCGACTACATTGCTGCCTGCTTTCCTCCAAGTCCACCTAGTAGCTACGGCATAAGAAGTCACTCACTAATTTCCCTAAAAATTCCCAGGATTACCAATGACTTTGGTAGGGCAGCCATAAGTCATGCATTGCCCTCATTATGGAGAAGGATGCAAAGCTCTTTGAAACTCAGCACTCCTGTCAGTATTGCTATGTTCAGGCATCTTTACGACAAAACATTTACTGAAATTTGTAAATGTTACCATAGCTTCTAGGGGTTCTATTAGTGGCCTCATCTCTAAATCTACCTCTCTCACTCTCGAATCCTACCCTGTTAATCCCTCCTTAAACATGTTAAGTAACCAGCTGCCTTGTTTGGCCTTCGGAGCCTTTGGCACCTTCCCTTAACTAAACCTACATGCCACTTTAATTAGTTGTACTGTTGGAATTTGGAACTTTTAGGCCCTCTCTAAGCCATGGCCAATTTCCAAGCCAATGACCACCGCCTAAACTAGATTTAGTTCCTGAGGGATGAAATGGTTATGATCTGCATTCCCTCAGCTGAATCCAGTATAAACTAACACCTTCATACATGTATAAGAAAGAATGTACATTCCACAATTAATGTCATGTGTTGTTGTTTACCTGTTCCCCACTAGTGCAATGGAATGTTTATACTGTATCGTTCAAATGTAATTCTGTATTCCTACTACTACATTTTGTATGTATTCTATGTATGTATATCCATCCTTGACTAACTGCAGGTCCACCTTGTAAATGAGCTTGCGCAACGGTGATCGCCTGGATAAATAAAGATTTGATTGATTGATTGATATGACCTTGCTGATTTTCTCAGCCTTGAGGAAAGGTTGCACTACCAAACCTGCCTCCTAACCAAGAAAACTGTTGCAGGCTTTGCACCTCCAGGCCTAATTTCCATCCTCACCCCCTCTGTCCCTGTCATCTCCATCCGGAGCGCACTCAAGTGTACACTTCAAGTGCCCAGGGTCAGAACATCCCTGGCCCAAAGGTCCTTCTGATACCAGGCCTCGACCTGGAGCAATGCCCTCCCCTCTGATACTGCATCTCAACTAAGAATAGGGCCCTTCAAATCTGCCCTTAGGCAACACCTAAGCACCACCCGCAGCTGTAACTTCACATAGCTGCTTGCTTCCCCACCTCACTGCCCCCAAACTGTCTCATGCCCTGGCAGAACATGTAGCTGCCCAAGTGTCACCACATTTGTTTTAAGTTACTACCTATTTTTATTTATAACAGAACCAAAATTGCCGTCTCTGGTGTACTAAATGGTTTAGCTACATCACTGTATAGGACCTGTACAGAGTTTCACTCTCTTATGAATTGTATTCCTGGTATTTATGTACATACATGTATAGTGTTTTCCTGTATATAGTTTTTGCTGTCATATGAATTTTATCCATTGTATTTACGTACATACATGTAAAGTGTTCCCTACGTTGATCTGTACTCTTATTTAACTATTTCTGTATTTGTATATACTATCCGTTTCCTGATGAGAAGCCTTTGTAAATGAGTCCATGACTCAAAGGTTTACAATTCCAATTTCTACTAAATAAATAAATAAAATAACTATATCAGTGCTTACAGTTTTATCTCCTTCTTTGTTTAGGGTAACATCAAGATACTCAATTTCCTGGGGTGCCAGAGAGCCAGCTTCCACAGGAAGTGTTTTCTGCAGCTCTGCACTTCTTGCTCCTAATTTACCGACTAAAACATATAATTTTAGTTGAACCTTTTATTTCAACTGAACTCAGTGAATTCTGCAGATTCTCAGCTCTCTAACGATACCAGACTTGTGATGGGGCGTACTAAGCAAAAGCAGCCTCTTTCGGCTGCAAATTTGAGGCCTTCTACTGCATCTCAACCTCAGCCTCCTAGCTCTGATCAAGACCATGCGGTGGGGCCTGCTACTTCTGAGGACCCTCCATGGCAAGCACTCGTAGAATCTGTCAGAGCAATGGACTCAAAACTTGAAGAAACACTTTCTAAATTGGAGACCCATGATGCAGCGATAACAGCACTGAGCTCAACTGTTGCTGATGCAGACAAGCGATCTCTAGCAGCTCAGACTACAGTAACTACCCTGGTGAAAGAAAACCAGCAACTAAGATATCGCCTGGAGGGAGTGGAGAATATGATTCGGGCGGGGAACGTCAGAGTAGTTGGCCTACCTGAAGGTGTGGAAGGGGTGAACTTTTTGTCCTTTATGCGGCAGTGGCTGGCTAAGACCCTATTGATCCTGGAGGATTTTGAATGGACAGCTCTGTGGCAGGCATACCGAGCAACACCAAGGGTACGGCCTGCAGACGTGGGTCAACCAAGGATGCTGATCCTAAAAACGATGGGTCCGGAGGTCCGGAACATCCTAATAGGGGCAGCCCATTCAGCTTCTCCTTTGGAGATCCAGAACCACGAAATCAAGTATTTCCTGATCTCTCCTACCAGAAATGCTCGAGAAGGAAACAATTCGACGCAGTTCACCAGAAGCTTCGTTTGTTGGGGATAGCACACTCCTTCTTGCTACTAGCCCGTCTAAGAGTCACATATGGGGATCGGAGTTGGCAATTTACAGACCCGAAGGATGCAGGTCACAGGGCCGAAAAAGCGGCTACTGAATTTAACGGTAAACCAGGACTGGAAAATGTGGTCGGCTCTGATTCGGAGGAAGGCTCAGTACTAACTCTGACTTTTTCTTTAGTCATTCATTTTACTTTGCCCAATAGTTAAAAGTTAGAGACTGGGATACCGAGGGTGAAGTGATATTTTGGGAGAGGGGGTAGTGTTGTTTAATCCTTCTCATAGTTATACTGACGCAGTTTAAAATTTTGTTCATGTTATTTCAATTGCTCATATTGTATACTGAGATCTGTTCTAAGCTAACTGTTTGTATGGAGGGTGGGTAGGAGCAGGAGACAGCGGAGTGCATGGGAACCATATCTACTTTTAATATATTTTCTCTTTGAAAACACTACTGCACTACCGGTTAGTGCAGTTAAAATTTTGGGATACTCCATCTAATAAACGGACTATCACCTTAGCCATGAAGCGGCTGGCAACTTGGACCTTCTTATGGGACAGTTGGTGAAATTTGCTAATAATTTTATTTTATCTTCCACTCCTGCTGCATACTATGTAAGAGCCAGAACGAAGTGATATTCCATATTTTGCTATTGTAACTGAATGAATCCTCTTGCATGAGGGAAAAAATGCTGTCATGTCTTTTTATAAAATCAATAAAAAGAAAGTACAAAAAAAAAAAAGATACTCAATTTCTTTATTATTCTCCTTAAAAGTAAATCTCAAATTAGGATTGGTTCCTTGCATAAAATTAATGAATTCACATGAATCATCTACACCCCATCATAAAAACATCATCAATAAAACACCGCCACAGTGCAATTCTGTTAAAAAAAGGATTATTTGTGCAGTTTAAAACATACTGATCCCATTTTCCAGCATAAATATTAGCAATAGAGGGGGCACAAGTGGCCCCCATCACTGTGCCCTTTGTTTGCAAGTACAGTTCTTTATCAAATAGAAAATACTGTACTTTAAAACATATTCCAAAGGTTTTAGCAAAAAGTCTGTCGAAGGTTTAAATTCTTCCCCTCGTAGATTCAAAAACACTGCTGCTGCATCTAGTGCCCCTTTGTGGTGTACAGAGATTCAATGTCAATCATTAGAAACACCCAATCATCCTCCATTTCAATCTCTTGTACCAATTTCAGTATGTCAGTGGTATCTTGTATGTAAGAGGGAAGGTTGCTCACGAATGGTCTTAAGTGATAGTCCACATATTGCAATAGAGATTCCATGAGTGAGCCTATTCCTCATACTATTGGGTGGTCAGAAGGATGAGTTACTGATTTGTGCAGTTTGGGCAAAATATAAAAAGTCACTTTAACTGGTAAATTAATGGTTAAAAATTCCTACACTTTCTTATCAATGTATCCATCCTCAAATACCTTATGTATTGTCTCATCTATAGAAAATTTGTAATCCACTGTGGGGTCGTTATTTAACTTCTTGTAAAACGCTCTGTTGTCAAGTTGCCTTTTGACTTCACGTATATAGTCTGCTTTATCCATTAACACATTACAGCCACCTTTATCAGCTTTTTTTATAATCACATCCTTGTCCTTTTGTAACACATCTACTGCAACTCTTTCCTCCTGGTGAGGCTACTGTAGGTACTGTAAGCTTTGGGGGATTATCAAATTTTTTTTTTTTAAGTTATTTTCTACAAGCTGTTTAAAGACAGTTGTAGCTGCACTGGGAGGTGGGCAGAAAGTCAAGGGAGACTGAAATATTTTCTGACGATTTTAATCTTCATTACTAGATACTGTGCTAGTAACATTTTCTGTTTCTTCTGATTTTTTTGTTGTAGAATGACAATACTAAGATTTCTACAAGCAATGTTTAAATCAATCATCGTTTGAAATTTATTGATGGGGGCTGGTCGGTGCAAAACTCAATCCCTTACTTAGCAAATTTCTTTCATTATCAGTCAGAATGTGTTTAGACAAGTTTATTACCTGAGGATTAGATATTCCTTCTTGATTTACCAGCGTCTCCCCCAATATCTCTCGTTACCTCTGTAATTCTGCTGTTGATATTGCCCCCTTCCTCTAGTGTTGCCATCTCTTTCCCTTCCTTGTTCTCTTGTATCCCCTTGTTGGTTTCCTCCTCCTTGTACTGTTAGTCTGAGGCTGCGTCGTGGAACATATGGTGGATCTTCCTCTGAACGGTCTCTCTGATAATGGGTGTTGGTTAATTACTCCTTCTGGTTCCAAATCGCTTGCTGTGCTAAAGTCAAAGGAAACATGCTGTTGTTGTTTTAAGATCCTCCTCCTATTGCTTTTTTCCAGGTATATATTCGGTCTAGCTCATAATCGTTCTTGTCCCTAATGAACTTAGTTTGTTTCAATTATTTGAGCTCTGCATCCAGTCTCTGTATAGATTCTCTCAGTTTATTTAACTCCTCAAATTCCAAATAATTACAATAGTTTAACACTTCTTTCTCTTTTTGTTTTATCTTCTGTCTTAGTTGCTGTTCTCTTTTCTTACTGAATCTGATAATTAAATCAATTAACCCTTTATAATAATTTACATACAGTATGTCATTTATAAATGGTATATTGTTGTCTTCATTTAAATTTCGTTTGTACAATATGTTGTATAATATGTTGTTGTTGGATTCCAATTGTGTCTGTTTTAATTAACTTTTAATATGTTTGTACTGGTCACTGTGTAAAATGTCATTTTTTGCTAATCTGCTTACCAGTTTAAATAAAAATGAAATGAAAAACTTGAAGCTCGCTTTGGTCAAAATCTCTTCCCAGGCTTTCAAAAATTCTCGGTCATCCTGTCTGTATGTTGGATCTTTAACTATTCATAGACCTCTTGGAATTCTTTTTACTGCCACATATGCTTCCAAATTAGTGATGTTCCAGTATACTCATCTTAGCTGATAAGTTAATTTTTCTAACCCTTTGAATGCACTGTATAACGACTGCTCACCAGGTGTCTGGTTGACGTTCACGTGTCTCCATTAAAGACAGGTTACTTCTGCTCACTGCTGTGAGTAAATCATTCACATAGCCTAGTGGATCCTGTGTTCTCCTGGAGAAATCCAAGTTCAGCGTTGCTTCCAGTGCCATTTTAATTTATTGTAGAGTCGTCCCTCAGACTTCAGTGGTGCTTTTAGTAAAGAGGTTTTACGCCTCGATAATATCGGACTGCAACCTGTACATGAAAACTCCGAAACCCAAACCAGTGAAACCACAGAAGGAGTTTGCACTGGGACAGTGGTGCTCCTGACAAAAAAAAAAAAAAAAAATCACAGAGTACACGTAGACAGTGGTGCAAGTGGAAGACAAGAAGTACAGGAACTCAAGCACTGGCAATTATGAAATGCAGAATGAAGATCTTCAGTCTAAAGTATAGCGGTGTCAAAACACAACTATCTAATTTGACACTAGTAGATTCAGTTAGAGATACTGAAGTATTTCTAGGAAAATAGCATTGTTGTACAAGTCAAATGTTGTTATGGAGACCCTGATTGCAGATCACAGGTCCAGGAACTGTCACTATGTTGCTGGTTTAAGAATATCAGTTTCAGTGTCAGTGTAATGAAGTAGAGGAACTCAGTTCCTGCTGCAAAAAAGGTACAGGAACTGAGTTCCTGTGCGTTCCTGATCACTTTCATCACTGCATGTAGAAAAGTTAGGTACGCACCACCTCAAATGAAGAGGGCACCAGTCACCACTATTTTCTATAACATTTTATTAAAATAAAAAACACAGGCTATGCCCACCTGACACGTACTGGATTATATGAATCCTTCATCAAAGGCTAAGGCATTGATGTAACAAGTGGCCATTAAATACATATGGTCATATGACATCATTTTAAGAACTGTCGTCTCATTGGTTGAAAACATTTTAAAATCTTAAATAGCCCGGACACTGTGTTGACATCCTTAAACACATAAATACATCTAAAAACAATAATAACACTCTATTTACAATCATAAACAAACAATTAAATAACAATGAAGGTGAGAAAAACATAACCTGGGGAAAAAAAAGGGGGGGGGGAGACATAACTCCTTGTGTGGGTTCATCAATATCAGAAATATATAGTATATCAACGATATAACATCGAAGTTAAAAATAATTTTTGTAAATCTAATAGTTTTAAACTTTTTTTTATTTGGTAGAGAGCCTTTCTATAAAGCCACAGTGTCTAACTAAAACACTTTTCTGGCTGCCCCAACTGCGTGGAGGATTGAGACACCAGGCTTCTCACCTCCTACCTCACCGGAGGTCGGGCGGGGGAAAGAGAATGGGTTTCTGATAGCAAAGGGCTGAGTCAGAGAGGAGAACTGTCTATCACCAGGTGGTGGCCTACAGGTAGAGCCAGTGCTTGCGTGGCATAGATGGGAGAGGCTGTGGTTCCACAGCATGTGTGTGCCTCCACATGCACACATGCTGCCATGGCTGAGGAACCAGGGGAGAAAATGGAAAAGGTTAGTGCAGGCTGCATGAAGACCTACCCACTTATGCCCGGTCCACACCACTGCCTGGACCAAAAGTTCATACTGGATGAGAGCCATCGGGAAGGGGGAGGACAGCCCTCCCCTTCATGGCCTTGCCATGGGTGAGGTAATCCATTGGAGTTTTTGGGTCAAGCAAGTCCAAGGGAGGTGGATGCCAGATAGGGGAGGAAGGGACAGGGCTAAGAGCCCACCTGCAATGACCACAAGGCAAAAAGCTTGATGCAAAAAATAATAAAATATTTTTTTCTTTAGAACTTTACAGTGCTGTCTATTGTGCATTTTGCTGTTCCAAAACTACTTCCAAAGGCCAGCTTGTTCACAGACCTCAATGAGCCAGCTATGCTCAATAGGGCTGCTAAACATTCCCTTGTGCACATAAACAGCACTGCAGGCAAACAGGAAAGCATACAGAGGTTATGCGTATCACATAGGAGGCCCTCTAACTCCATTCACATGCCTCCATAACTGCTCCCAGTTACCTCCCATTAGGCAGTAACGGAGCTGCATACATGCAAGCTGGTGCAGCAGTGCAGGAGTCGGGCATATCACTGAAACACTAGTGATTTTAAAAACTGGAGTGAGAGGCAGAAACTGATGGACAAGGGAGTGCAGGAATGGGGGCTAAGGTGTGAGGTACCACTGAACCACTCCAACATGGACCTGCGCTATGGAGCTGGAGAATGGTGCTTCACAGAGGTGCCTAATCCTGGAACTAAAACTAACAACATAAAATGAAGCACCTTGGAGTTTTAATAACAACAGGTTGATCTGGATTTATGTATGAAGCTGGATAGTACCAGGGAGCTTTTAACAAAACAGAACAATTATCTCATAACTGAATGTCATAGCTGCCATTCACTTCTTTATATGGCAAGTCCAGGGCAAAAGAACAAATGCGCAAAAGTGCAAATGCAGCCTAGACAGAAAACTTTTTTACTACATAGTAAGCAGGTATACGCCTGCAACGGTCTGTCACCAATGCTCCAGCACTTTGACTCCACTCCAGCTGTTAAATATTTAGCTAACTTAAAGACTGTGTCACAATGTCAACTAAATAAGAGTACACAGAGACTACAGCTACCAAAGTCAAGTGTAATTGTGTTCGTCCTTACATAACAATTACAATTCATTGCACTTTTGCACTCACGCTCTTTTGCGCTGCACTTACTGTGTGAAGAAGTGAATGGCAGCTATGACAAACAGACACAAAGAAAGTGACGGCAGAAGAAGATTCACTGTTCGTCAATTCTGCTCTGTAATGGCTATCAACTATATGGAGTCCCGTAGGCCTGACACCTTATGGGACTAGCCCTCATCCCGCCGTGCCACTCCCTGTATCTGTCCCACTCCACTCTGAACCCACTAATTGTCCCTGTCTCCACCATCTCACCGGACAGCCTATTCCACAGCTTTATCACCCCCTCTGTAAAGAAGAACTTCCAGATGTCTTTCATCAACCTCCCCTTCCCCCCAGAATGTGTATTCATGTCCCCTAGTTATAGTGTTTTCATTCCGTTCCCCTATGTACACCCAATGTTTTCCTACTAGAAACTTGTATGCTTCTATCATCTCCCCCCTTTCCCTTCTGTTCCTCAGCGAGTACACACTGAGGTCTTTGAGCTGTTCCTCATTATGTCTGACTGCTGCTCCTGGATCACCTTAGTGCTCCTTTTCTGCATCACTTACATCTGGTTCCAGTCCTTTCTCAGGTGTGGACTCGAGTACTGGGCACAGTACTCGAGATGTGGTCCCACTTGTGACCTGTACCTGGGCAGAATCACCTCAACCCTTCTGCTGCCACAGCCTTTGCTAATGCACCCCAACATTCTCTTTGTCGTGCTGTAAGCTTTACTGCTTGTGCTAAGACTCTGAGGCTGTCACTAATAACTAACCCCAGGCCCCTTTCCTCCTTTATCATTGCTAACTTCACCCCAGCCAGTCAGTATTCTCAGTGAGAGTCACCTTGCATTTCTTAGCATCGAAAGACAAATGCCAGACTTTAGACCATTTCACTAGGCGCTTCAGATCCTGGCACAACTCCCAGGCCCCCCTCCTCATTATCTACCCCTCCACAAAGTTTTGTGTTGTCCACAGAGACACACATCTTCCCCATAATACTCTGCTCTATGTAGCTGATAAACATATCACACAGGACTGGTCTTGGAACAAACCCCTACAGCACCGCACTCATGACCTCTCTCGCTTCAGATTCTCTTCCATTTACCGCCACCCTTTGTTGTCCCCCTTCAACCAGTTTTCCACCCAAGTAGTCAGTCCCTCCCCAGCCCCAAATCCTCCAACTTTTTCAGTAGATTTTTATGTAGCAGCAAGTCAAAGGCCTTACAGAAGCTGAGGCATAGGGCATCAACAGCTTGACCCTTGTCAACAGCCAAGAAGATGATCACGGTTGTCTGACACAATCTTCCCGCTACACAAACCATGCTGTCTATTGTCCTATAGCCCATGCCCCTCCAGGTAATCTACCGTTTGCTCCTTTATTATGATCTCCATGAGATTCCTCCAAACAAGGTCAGGCTGATAATTATAATCTTGTGATCCTGTTTTACTAAAAGCTGCCTGGTACTAGCCAGCTTCAGGCTTAAATACAAAATCAGCCTTTTGTTATTTTTAAAACTCCAGGGTGCTTCACTTTGTGTTGTTAGACAACTGAACCACCAGTGAGCACTCACATGGGGGCAAGGAACCACCGGACCACCATGGAACCACTTACTTGTGTTTATGGGGGAAGGTACTACATTACTGAACAATGCTTTATAACACTACACTATGCTGCACCACATTTGCGAGCACATCAGGATATTGCTGGGTGCAATCCCCTACTGTGCCAGATGACATCTGGAATGGAAATTTGCTTTGTGCCACACTTACAGGGAGGACTTCTCCACCTGTCTTGTGTACCAGGCCCTGAGAAATCACAGTTTCAGTTGCTGGTACGAACCATTTGTTTTGAACTACCCCACCCTGATGATTGCAATTCATCACTGAGCTTAGGACCCCCCCCCGAGCTAAGAGACTGCAGTTGTTAAAATCTGGGACCCCATTCTCAGTCTAAAATTGCAGTAATGGTTTATTGACCTGTCCCCTACATGTGAGACACCCTTATTCTGTAAAGAATGCCATATACATAGTTAAAACTGGAAACAACCATGGTTTAGAACGGTTTTAACATTTTTACAAATATTATCAATTGGTCTCAATCAATAATATACTAGGTCTCACTTCCGGTTGGGACATGGCAGCATGAAGACACAGGAGAATAGAGCTCTTACCCCACCAGTCTCATTTCAGACTTTTCTTCCCCAAAATCTCTACCATTCTACGTTAAAATGTTCAATTTCAAATGCTGACAGACTGAGGAGGAGAACTAAACCAAAATAAAGCTGCATTTAAAACATACCTTCAGGGAATGGCATGCCATGATCGCAACCGTTACCAGCCGCAAGAGGGACTTGCCCGACGTCGAGGAGAGCGGCCTACAGAGCTCTGACTCTGCCTCGCTGGTTCACCCTATCTGATAGTAAATGGAGGAAACAGGATAAAAAGAAACAAATGCCAGAAATTTCTAACTCGGAGGCAATCCTATTGGCGATCTCGGAGTTTCACACCAAAATGAGGGATGTTTTTAAAAGAAATTCGCACAGACCTCACCAAGATGCAGTCGAGGGCCGCAGAGGCAGAAGGACAGATAACAGACAACACAAACAAAATCTTGATCCTAGAGAGAGCAGTACATGAATTAGCCGAGGAACAACTCTACACATCTTTAAGGCTAGAGGATATGGAGAATAGGGGAAGGCAAAAGAACATAAGGGAATATGGTATCCATGAGGGGGAAGAGGGAAATGACCCGGCAGCATTTGCTGATTACTTGTTGTGCCAAGCCCTGGATTTGGGCCCAGAATTTCACACAGATGCTGAAAGAGCGCACAGGGCACGGGGCCCCTTGCCCTTCCAAGCCTGAGGCACGTCCAAGATCATTCGTCATGCGCTTTATTAGCTTTTATCAGAAAGATCAGCTACTTTTAAAAGCCTGGCACAAACAGAAGGTAATGTGGGGAGAGCAGAGCATCATCTTTGATAACAACTATACACCAGCTACTCAGCGCATGCGACGGGAATATTCTTCATTATTCCTCTCCCTCAGAGCTAAGAATTTGAAATTCCACACCCCCTATCCAGCCAAACTGGTTGTTCAATTCCCCAATGGATCTACAACGTACACTACAGCAGCAGAGACCAGACTGAATCTGCTCCAACGTGGGATTCTATCAAAAAATGACCCTAAACTAGAAATAAGGGCCTCGACTGTACCTTCTAGAAATGGCTCCCAAAATACATCTCGAGCAGATATTGGAGACCAGCAACTGTAGAAAATCCTGGACAGAGTGCGATCACTAAGTAATTCTACTGTACAGGCAGAATAGGATCAGAGCTCCATATCAGGTACTGGCATGCTAATGGGGGGGGGGGTGTTGGGGGACAGGAGAGGTCGGTCGCGGTGCTGTGAGTGGGGTTGAGGGAGGGCTATTGCTCCAGTATAGGCTTCACTATAATATTATTATACATAGACTAGCCTCTAATACATACTTGGCTGGTGACTGAGGCCTCCGGAGCGCCTTTCTCTCCCCCTTCCTCACGGTGATCAGGCTGGTCCCCCCTCCCCCCAAGCGCCTTCTCAACCAGAAGGAAAAAAGTTTTCATGCCTCACAGGTGGAATGCTCTGGCATGCCCTTTCAAAGAACATTACGGACTGCCACCAGTGATGGACTATAAATGCCTCTTTCTCCCACAGTGAGGCTCTAAGAGTATAGTTTTTGAAGGATAGCTCATGGATTTTTGGGACTCGCGGCCCGCGTGGGGCCCATAAGGACAATGATTACAGCTACACATTTTCTTTTAGGACTCCTATGACAGGGATTGCATGTGGAGTGGAATGGGAAAAGGAAGGATTTGCCTCCCCACTCCTCCCTAATCTACACGTTCCAGACATCACGAGGGTTTCACTTGGGTTTTAAAATGGGGGACAGATTTTGCTACTGAGGTGGTGGGGGGGGGGAGAGATTGCTGTCCTGACCTTGTGGCAACAACAACATCTCATTCCATAAGTGGGAACCAGCGGTAAAATATGCTGTCTCTTCTCTAGTCAGAGGAGATATCCCATTCCCAGGTCTAGTTTTCACTAGTTGGGGCTCATATACAAGGATGGGTTTCCACAACACCTCCAGTTCCCACATGAACCCCCTTTGGAAATATACAGGTTACTCACCTGTAACAGGAGTTCTAGGAATGGTATATGTTGTTCATCCACACTTATTGGCAGGTTCCTTGCCGCTTTAAATCTTGCCGGAAGGTCTTCAAGCTGGCTCCTCCCACCCACCCGGGTGGTTAAACTCTTGGCTCCGCCCCATGACGCCAGATCTAGCCGCTGGAAACCAGATTGTCGCGTCGAAGCCAGGAAGGTCGGTGGGTAGTGTGGATGAACAACATATACCATTCCCTAGAACTCCCTGTTACAGGTAGGTAACCTGTATTTCTAAGGACATGGATATGTTGTTCAATCCACACTTATTGGCAGACTCCTAGCAGTTCTCCGGGAGGAGGGAGGCAAGGCGCACACCCCCGATACTTACTTGGGAAATAGGGACTGGAGAACCGAGGCCCCAAAACCAGCATCCTGGCGTGACTCAAGGTCGATGTGGGTGATGAAGGTGTGTGCCAACTTCCAGGTAGCAGCCCTGCAGATATCCTGGATAGGGGCATCCCTGGAAGCAGCTACCGATGCAGCGGTATGGCGGGTAAATGAGCTCTTATCCCTCTGGGAGGCTCCATGCCCGCCAACCTATAGCAGAGCTCTATGCAGGAGGTGACCCACGTGCTTACTGTCCGCTTGGCTGCAGGTCTGCCAGGTGCGGCTTCAGCGTAGGTGACAAACAGCTGGCGAACCTCTCCCCGAACTTCAGCCGTCCACTCCTTAAAATAAGCGAGCGCTCGTCTAGAGTCCAAAGTATGGAGCCTATATTCAGCCTCCGAGGTGTGACTGGGGTAGAACACCGGCAGAGTCAACACCTGGTTAAGGTGAAACTCCGACACCACCTTCGGAAGGAATTTTGGGTGGGGGTGCAGGACAACCTTGTCCCTGTGGAAGACCAGATAAGGAGACTCGATGGACAGCGCCTGGAGCTCTCCCATCCTTCTGGCTGACGTGATAGCCACCAAGAAGGCGGTCTTCCACGACAGGTGGAAAAAAAAAAAAATCACACATGTGCATCGGTTCGAATGGCTTGCCCATGAGCTTGGCCACTACCAGCAGTAGATCCCACGGAGGTGGAGGTTCTCACACCGGAGGGGAAATGTGGTCAAGGCCTTTGAAAGAGCGCCCGACCACCTTCTCCTGCGCCACCGACTGCTTCCCAGCCCGCACCCGGTAAGCAGAGATGGCTGCCAGGTGCACTTTAAGGGTCGTCGACCGAAGCCCTTGCTGAGAAAGGGACCACAGGTAGTCCAGAATGCTTGCCAAGGGACAGGCGGAAGGGTCCAAGCCCTTCCCCTGACACCAAATGGAGAATCTCTTCCATTTGAAGGCATTGCATTTCCTGGTCGACTTACGGGACGCCTCAATGACGTTGAGGACCTCGCCGAAAGACCCAAGGCCTGGAACTCTAGCGGCTCAGGAACCAGGTCACCAGGTACAGGGATTGAAGGTCCGGATGGAATACCTTCCTCTGGTTGACTGAGATCAGGTCCGGGCGGGCTGGAAGCCGCCTCAGGAGCCTGGAGCTGAGGCTGAGGAGCTCTGGGTACCAGAACTGGGCGAGGGCCAGTCTGGGGCTACCAGAATCACCTTGCCTTGTCCTCCTCGCCTTGAGAAGCACCTTGTGGATCAAGGAAATGGGGAAAGGCGAGAAGAGGCCCAGGATCCGCGCCCTCAGAAGGCATCCCCTGCAGCGAGCCCTGCTGAGGCGGGCATGGAACAGACTCAGCTTTGCATTCTCCCGAGGCAAACAGGTCCACCTGAGGTGTGCCCCAGTGGGAGAACAGATCTTGTACTACCTCCGGCAGGAGAGACCACTCGTGAGACGCAGCCCCTATCCGGCTTAGGGCATCGGCCAGGGTGTTGGAGGTTCCTGCCACGTAAATGGCTAGGAGACCCGCCTCCAGGCTGCACACGAGGGACCATACGCGGAGAGCTTCCTTGCATAACAGCATGGAGCGCGCCCCGCCCTGGCGGTTCAGATAGTACATGGTCGTGGTATTGTCCGTCTGGACCTGAACCACTTGACCCCGTAGAAACAGAGTGAAGGCGGTGAGAGCTAGGCGGACCGTTCAGAGCTCCAGCAGGTTGATATGGCATCGGGACTCCCGAGGGAACCAGAGGCCATGCGCTCTGTGCTCCCCCAGATGGGCACCCCAACCCATCAAAGATGCCCTCCTGCAGATGTGCCGGAACGATCCACCACTGGAGAGCGTTCCACATCTCCTGGGTCACTGTCACATGCTGGTCCATCGGATCGCAGCACTGTGACCACTGGCTGGCCAGTCCCCACTGAAGGGGACGCATGTACCAACGGGCCCAACGGACCACGCTGGTGCAGGCCGCCATGAGGCCCAGGAGGTGCAGGAAGTCCCGGGCAGGGTGCAATTGCCCAACCAGAAATGATTGGGCAAAGAAGAAAAGAACCTCGGCCCTGTCCACCGGGAGCCGAGCTCTGGCTCGAAGAGAGTCGAGCTCTGCCCTGATGAAGAGTATCACCTGCTTCAGCACGAGTTCCGACTTGGCCTCGCTGAAGAGGAGGCCAATCTGAGAGCAAACCTGGAGGGCCAGATCTCTGGACCGCTCCACCTCCGCTCTGGAGGTGGCTGCAATCAGCCATTCGTCCAGGTAGGGGTACACCCGGAACCTTCAGCGCTGCAGGAATGCTGTCACCAGTGCCATGCATTTGGTGAAGACCCTGGGAGCTAAAGAGAGGCCGAAGGGCATGACCCGGAACTCGTAAAGGGACCCCTCCGCTCTGAAGTGGAGGAATCTCTGATGAGACGGATGGATCGGGACATGAAAGAACACATCCTGGAGGTCCAAGGAACAGAACCACACGCCTCGTTCCAAGGATGGTATTATCTGAGCCAGAGTGACCATCCTGAAGGTCCGAGACCTTAGGAACTTAATCAGGTCATGCAGGTCGAGAATGGGGTGCCAGCCCCCCGTCCGTTTTGGGACCAGGAAGTACCTGGACACAAACCCCGGGTCTGGAGGAGGATCCGCCACCTTCTTGATCACCTCTTTTTCGAGGAGCAGGGCAATATCAGCTCGGCGGGCCAACTGACGGCTCAAAAGGGTGGAGCCTGCTCGAACTCCAGAGGCAGGCCTTTTCCTACCACCTCCAACACCCAGCGGTCCATGGTGATAGCAGACGAGGTGGAAAGGAAGTGGCGGAGCCGTCCCCCCACGGGGAGACCCCAGGGGGGAGTGACAAGGCTGGGGGCGGCACCCCCAACCCGTCACTGGGCAGGCTTGGAGGAGGAACCGGCCAAGGGACCTCCTGGGCCTTTACCTCCTTGCTTCCTGTTGGAGGAAGCCGCCGGCTTGGGTTTGGGATGCCAAGCGCGAGCCTGCTTGCCCTGTTGCTGGTGCTGTTGGGCCAGACGAGCTGCAGGGGCCAAAGGACGAAAGGACTTATGCTGTTGCTGACAGCAGCCTTTGTCCCTCTGGGCAGAGGTGACAGAGTCCAGAGTGGCATTGGACTTTTCAATCCGCTGGAGGTGTCCCTCCACTCCAGGGCCGAAGAGGTCAGTCCCCAAGAAGGAGCGTCCGCCAACTTTTGCTGGGTATCCGCCGTGAAGGTGGATATCCTCAGCCATGCCCTGCGGTGCATGGCCACCGCGGCCGCTACTGACCTGGCACAGGAATCACCTATGTCCAGAGCAGTCTGAAGCTGCTGCTTCGCCACCGCCCTACCCTGGTCCCGCACCTGGCGGACCGTGATCTGCAGGTCGGTCGGGAGATGAGGGACAACCTCATCCAGGGAGCCCAAGAGGGCGTGGGAGAAGTGTGCCATCAGCATGGCCGAGCTGGCCTGTCGGAGGCTGAGGGAGGATGCAGCGTACACCTTGCGCCCAGCATAGTCCAGCTTTCAGACTCCTTGTCGGGGGCTTATCCACATCCTAGCATTACCGAACGCCGGAAAACGCTGTCGGTAACCAACCTCTCAGCAGAGGGGTGCTCCGAGAAACTGGGCAAAGAGCCAGTAGGGACCACATACTTCCTGGCCATCCTGGCCGAGGGCACAGGACAGGAAGCAGGCCGCTGCCAGAGCTCCAAGGCTGGGCCGACAATAGCCTCAGCCACCGGAAAGGCCTCCATGGGGAAAATCCCCTCGGTCCAGTATCTCCGTCAAGGGATACTTGGCCCGTTTGGACACGGGCTCGAGCTGCATCCCGGTGGACTCCGAGATGAGTCAAAGCAGACCCAAGAAGGACGATGGGCTATCATCCAATGACTGGCCCCCGGAGGACTCCAGGTCAACCTGCCTGGAGAACAGGGAGGAGTCATCGTCGGATTCCGAAGAGTCTGCGAAGAGCTGCCTCGGCCCTGAGCCACCCTCCACCTGCCGAGGACGGTCGGGAGTGAGGGTGACCAACAACCTGTGGGGCAGGCTGTGACCCGACCGAGAATCCTTAGTCAGTGCCCCAGACTTCGGTTGTGGAGGCGGAGGTTCCACCACAATCGGTGGAGCAGCTGGTTTAGGCCGAGCAACTGGCCCTGGAGCGGGCGCTTCGACTGGGCGAGTGGTTGCTTGGTCATTCGGGCGACAGCCACTTGACAGCGGGGTCTGGACGGGTCGGTTCGAGACCGGACAACAGCAACTGCTGCCACATAAGCTCCTCGTAGCGCCGACATAATTTACGCCAAAGCCTCCCCTCATCCGAGGAAGAGGACGAGGAGCAACGGTGTTGCCGCTTACTTCGGTATCGAGACCGCCGATGTCGGCAGGACAGGCTTGACCGAGATGAAGTCCGGGACCGAGGGCGGGTCTGGGAAGGGGCGGGGGACACCTGCTCTTCCCTCGGCTTGGGCACTTTAACTGCGGCCCCGAAGGTGCAGGCAGATCCTCGGTCTCCACCGGGGGAACCGGTGAAGGTGGGTTGTCGGCTTCACCAGTCGACAGCTCGTCTAACGGATTGAGAAAAATCTCGACTGCGTCGACCAGGAGTCTCGGCAGGCTAGCCTAGCGGGGACACTGTAGAAACCAATGACCCTGAGCCGCAACCACGACCGAAGCCGGCCGGTTGGCTGTCGAGAAGGAGACCTCTCCCGCTCCCACGACCGCCCGGCGGTGGGACTTACCCTTGACTCCCTTCTTTGGGCGAGAAGAATGTCCGATGGCCCCTCTCCTCGTGGAAAGGGACTGACAAAGCTCCTTGAACGAAGCCGAGTACGAGGAACTCAGAGAGCGGGATAAATGCCGCGGCCGAGGAGGAAGAAGATGGGGCCTGGGCCGCCTCCTCCTCGAGGGCGATCATGTGCTCGAGCTGCTCAGCCGAGCCAGCCACCACGGACACCGCTCAACGAGCCTCTTTTGATTTTACTGGCGGTTAATGCTTCTCGGGGCGCCCGAGCTTCGATCGGGCAGCGCGATCATCCAGGACGTTGGCCAAGAAAGAGCGGCACAACTTGCAGGCCTGCGGGTCGTGATCTAGGCCTAGGCAGTAGACGCATGTGGAGTGCGGATCTATCCTGGACATTTTCTGCCCGCAAGGGCAGCTCCGAAAGCCGGGAATAGATTTATCCATCGCAGCCGCGAGGGAAGATGAAGACCGAAGTTTAGAAAACTTCAAAACCAGTTTCAGACGAACCGAAGAGTTAGGATCCAGTCTAAAACGCAGAGCGCTAAGGAGGGAACCTGAGCTTCCAAGTGGTAAGGAAGATCTGGCATCATGGGGCGGAGCTGAGAGTTTTACCACCCGGGTGGGTGGGAGGAGCCAGCTTGAAGACCTTCCGGCAAGATTTAAAGCGGCAAGGAACCTGCCAATAAGTGTGGATTGAACAACATATCCATGTCCCTAGAAATGACAATTTCTCCACGATCAGTCTGTAGTTTTTAGGTATTACAGGGGAGAGGATGCAATAAAAGATCTTAAGACCCTATAAGGGCTAAACAAGACAGATGAATACTCTAACTCCCCCTAGAGGATTTTGGGGGTCCCCTATCACACAAGGCTTCTCGCCCTTAGTCAGGTATTGGTCCCTAGTTTTCTTGGATACCTAAGTGCTTTCCCAGGGGTAGCTATCTAGCACCCTAATGGGCCACATGGGTTTGGTGGGGTGGAGGATATTCCGCCCCCCCCCAGTAATATTTGGAACTAGGTATTACCATCACCTACTAGAGTTTAGGTCCCAACCGACTCAGGAGCAGTTTCTGCAGTTTTCAAGACTGCTCCCAGAGGGGGTGTTCCCTCTCGGGTGGGTCTATACCCACCTTTAGGTGGGTGGTGCCCCACTTTCCTAGGGCAGAGGGTTCCTAGGCCCTAGGACCAGGGCGGGAGATGGTCTTTTCTCCCCCACAAATGGAAAACCACATGTATATAGTTTTCTCTGTTAGGAGACAGGTTATTTTTCAATGGTTATTGAGGCTAATTAGTTGGTTTGGTTCAATGGTTTTGTTAACTTTGAAAATGGATGGTGACACAATGTCAATTTGGAGATTCTATACCCTACACTGGTTGGACGGTTCGTGGTCTGAAGGACCTTTCATATGGATGCCCCAGGATTGCTGTGTTTGGTCTAATTAGACCACCAAAGGGAAGGAGGGATTCCAGCAAAGGCATACTTCCTAGCTTTTTAAGCCCACCAGAGACCAGACAATGCTCCAGCCTGCTTAAGACTACACTTTTTCCCTGTGCCAATGGTTAATGTTCCGGTAAAAATCTTTTCTCAAAATGTGAAAGATTTGTGTTCCCCTAATAAGCGATATACGATAATGCAGCATTTGGGAAAACATAAAGCGGATTTATATGTTTTTTCTACAGGAGTCCCACCTTTCTTCCCTTGAACATTCAAAACTACACTGGGTGGGGAGATATAAAGTAGTGGGCTCTTCTCATCAGAGGGGACATAAGAGGGGCACAGTAATTTTAATCCCCTCCACCACCTATTTGGATCTACAGGACAGATACGTAATTTTAACAGGCACATTATATTCCCAGACAATAACTTTGGTTAATACCTACCTCCCTCCACAAACTTCTTTATCGGTGGTACAGACCTTCCTACATTGGGTAATGGACAGACTTAAAGGGATTTTGATTATGGGGAGGGATTTCAACTTTGCATTTAATCTTCATTTTGACTCTTCTAACCCTAAACCGAACAGGTTACATAAAGCATGTAAATATTTGAAAGGAAACCTGGCTTTTATGGGCATAGACTATGTCTGGCGGAGATCATTTCCCTCTGTACTGGGGTATACTTTTTTTTGTTTCGGGACGCCATGGAACGTATTCTAGGCTAGATTACTTTTTTGTTACCGGGGAACATCTCACATTAGTTCAAGACATTTTAATAGAGCCAAGGGTATTATCTGACCATAACCCACTAATCCTTAAAATAGATTTGGGTAAACAAAAGAAATTCAAGTTCTGGAGATTCAATGTGTCCCTCCTCAAGGATCAGGAATTCCTGGATTCCATGCAGGAACGAATTCCACAAGTAATTCAGGATAATTTAACTCCAGATATATCCCACTCAATTCCATGGGATGCATGGAAAGCTGTCTTAAGAGGTGAGATACTGGAATATGCCTCTCAGAAACAAAAAAAGCAAAATGCTAGACTTGATTTTTTTTAACGGACCTTTTGGCTTCATACCAACTTTTATTTCTAGAAGGCGATACTGATCTCCAGATGTAGATTAGAGGTTTAAAACAAAAAATAAAAATAAAAAAATACTACATTATAGGACCCTCCAGAACCTGGCTTACCTACGCCAATATAACTACAAGGGGGGTGCAAGGTGGGCACGACTACTAGCCCCGAAGTTAAGGACCAATAAAGGGCACCTACAATTCTAAAAATAAAATCTACCATAACAGGCACTACCACTTGTAAGGAAGAACAAATAAAACAGGTCTTCACTCAATTTTATGAGACTCTGTATGCAGCCCCTCATCCACCCCCAGAAAAAAATACCCTGACATCTAATTTCTTAAATAGGCTCCCTTTACCCAAATTATCTGATCTCCAGATCAACCAGTTATAACGTCCTATCAGAACTGAAGAGATCCTTCAACAGGTCAAGCATATCAAATCCCTGAAATGCCCCAGCTCAGATGGCTTCAGCCCAGAATGGTATAAAACTTTTTAATTTTCCAGTTACTCCCTAGCTTTCTACCGGCATGTGGTGCTGTTGCGGAGGGGTAAGCCCCTCCCCTTTCCTCGAGCTATGCTGTCCTCGCCCCCTAACCTAAGCCTGACAAGGATCCCACTCTCCCATCATCGTATCGCCCAATCTCAGTTTTAAATGTGGACTACAAAATATTCATGGCCATATGGGCCAAAAGATTAGAACCAATACTCCTTCAGTTAATACAAGACGACCAATCTGGCTTCATAAAGCAGAGAAGTACCCAAGATAACCTTCGTCGAATCATGTTAATTATGGAATACATTCAGGCCAGAAAGATCCCCTCCATAGTAATAAGCCTAAATGCTGATAAAGCGTTTGATAATGTGGAGTGGGAATTATTATGGGCTACCCTCTCCAAATTTTATTTTCCGGACTCTTTCCTTACTTGCCTGAAAAACATTTATGCATTCTCGAAAGCCTACATTCGTGTTAATGGATCCTTGTTCCAACCAACAGCTATACAAAGGGGCATGAGACAGGGATGTCCTTTATCCCCGCTTTTATTTGCCCTTTATATTGAGCCCTTGGCAAAGGCTATCTGGAGAAATACCGAGGTAGAGGGAGTTCCCATTGGTCAGAGAACATAAGGTAGCCCCATTCGCAGATGATATTCTGGTGTCCGCCCTCTCCCCGGAGACCTCCCTCCCAGCCCGATGGGAAACCCTGGCACTCTTTACTGAGGTTTCGGGGTTCCAACTAAATATAGCTAAAACAGACCTGCTCCCCCTAAATTTTACCCCATTCCAATTTCTTAAAAATAAATATCCAATAAAATGGCATCGAACACAGTTTAAATATTTGGGCATTAATATTCCCAGGAACTTAGACAATTTGGAGTTCCTGAATTATGAACCCGTCAGTACAAATTCAGTTGGACCTATCTGCCTGGTCCAAATCACCTTTAAATTTTTTCTAAAGGATAGAGTCCATTCGTATGATTATTCTGACCAAATTGTTGTATTTATTTCAGAATATTCCTACTTTTCCCTCCAACTTTTACTTTAAATCGTGGGACAAAATTATTTCCAATTTTATCTGGCATGGCCAGAGACCTTGGATCAGGATGTCCTTGCTGCAGCTCCCGCTCTCGCAGGGTGGGACCAATCTACCTAACCTGAAATTTTATGCTCTTGCAGCGTTTTTTAAAATACCGTCCCTTTGGTTGACTCCAACTTTTGAAGCACCCCGGAAGGATTTGGAATTTGCGATACATGATCTATATGATAAAACAAGGATAGCCTTAGCCTCAGTAACTAAAATTCCGTTTGCGGGATTTTACACCTTTTACTGCCCAAATCTTGAAGCAATGGCATAGGTTGAAGAGGCATCAGGGTTTCAGAGAATTTTTTTTCTTTTTCACATTAATCTGAGAGGACGATAAGTTTCTCCCTGCTTCCACAGACCACACTTTTGCAAAACGGAGAAGGGTGGGACTACAATTTTTCAGGCAGTTCCTATCTCAGGAGGGTATTGTTTCATTTGAAACCCTTCAAACAACTTATGGCTTATCTAATAGTGACCTTTACAGATACACTCAGGTAAAAAAACTACCTTCTGAGGCAGAGGGATATAGTGCCTGAACAGCCAAATCCTATTCCAATGTTTTGTAAATATCTCAAGGACACCATGGCTGGCCATTGATAGGGACACCAGGTTGGAAATTTATATCTGATCCTTAGGGAAGGGATGGGCGATTCATCATTTTAAAGAGCTGGTGTAGGGATCTTGAAATAGAAATATCAGAACAGGATTGGTTACATGCTTCCCCGTTGGCCTGCAGGATAACTCATTCTACTATACGGCATGAATTTGCCTGGCAATGTCGAATCAGGTTCTTTCGTTCTCCGGCTATCCTCACTAAGTACCTCGGTTTCCGATATTTACTCTATGGAATCCCTTATGGCCAAATTGCATAACAAAATCCCTGTGAATGAGGTGTTCTGGAGGCCATGGGTGTTCTATATATCTAGACATGACCCTGATTTTATCCCTTGAAGTGTTATTTAACATGAGTTTTCTGCTGCTTGAGGAACCTTAAGTTCTGAGCACATGTACAGGGACAACCTTCACTTTTGCAACAACAACTGTTGTCACAGGAAAATATCTTTTAATACATAATACAGAGGAGGCTGGAATGATTGTGAAATAACAAGTTCAATCATATTGTAATAGAGTTACTTTAAATAGAAACAGTGGCTTGAACTTAAATCTATCAATCATATTTGCACATATTGTAAAGAATTTCCCTATTGTAAGCCAACAAAGTTGATTGTACCTGATTTGTGGTCACATCCACTAAATAAAAATAAATAAAAAAAATAAATAATATACTAGGTCTCACTTACATTCTTAGAGTATCAGAACAGCAGGCATTGGCCAACTGGTTTGAGCCAGAGTCATCGGGAGCCGGCTTTTGGGGGATCAGTCTTTCATATAGTGCACAGAGTCTGCACAAAATGGCAGGCCGGTAGGAACAACTATTCTTGTCTCTTCTTACTTTGCACAAATAAAATTTGGTAATTTTTGAATGTTATTGCCTGTGTGGAATTATTTTACCTGACGTCCAACACCATGAGGCCACACTTTCAGTGTATTCTGATGCTCTCTACATCCTGGGGGGAAGGGTTCCACATCCCGCTGGAGCACGGCCACCTGCAGGTGTGTGGGTGGTAGGGCGCACAGGACACAGGGAGGGAGGGAGGGACATGTTGCACTGTGTATCGTGTGAATGTGCCAATGCATGCTCACATCGCAGACAATATTCCAATGCCAGCATCCCTATGGGGAGGGCTACACAGCAGGAAGAGAGGGGGAAGACAGGCAGAAAACATGCTGGTTAGCAGGATGATCACTGACCCTCTGCAGGTCCCACACTGTTGACCCAGGCACCTCCTGGAAATCTAGATCCATTGACTGGCAGGTAGAGCGATTCCCCCCTCCCCCGCCATAGAGGGCAAGCCTTGGGGGAGCAGGGAGAGGTAAGTCCGGAAGCAGGGTGGCGAGGCTGAGAGGGTTGGTGGGAAGGGGGGGGGGGAAAGAGTACCAGAATGGCAAACTGAAGCCCATACCCTAAGAATGCAATGCAAGACCACTCTTACAATAGCACAAGTGCTCTCGGCAGCCATATTAACATATTAAATGGATGGCAAGATGGCACACCATTGTACCAACCATACTTTTGAGGCCCTACACCAAAGGCCCTTACTAGTCATGATGGGGAGGTGTCCCCACAATACCATGTCACTAGTTTGCAGTTCAAATGGGGCCACCAGATGCAAGTGGGCACAAACGAGATTTGCACCCACTTCAATATTAATTAGCAAAGACAGTCTATTCATGGCATACCACCAGCCATATGCCCAATGCCATGCACAGACCCCTTGGCACCAGCACTACCATCGCAGTCATCTGCCTAGCACCCTGTCCCATACCTTTGGATCTGCTTTTTGGCCAAGTGACAGTCACTGTTCCTGTCATCTGGCCATACTTACTTGTGGTCCAGTGAATCCCACTCACACCCCTGTCCCTCATCTTTCCCCAACAGCCAGCAGAACCCTCCCCCCAGCACCCCAGCACTGACATGTTGAAGTACCAATCTCACAACGAACTTCGCCCCTCTCTCCCACCGGCTTCACACTGGGCTGCACTTAACGCCAGTAGTTCCAAGAGCAAGGTTGTTACAAACTCAATAGTGCTCTTTGTGAGGGATGCCATACTTTCTGTATGGCTCTGGGAGGCATAAGCATAGCAACTGCAGTCATTTCCCTACACAGTTTTAACTATGCAAGACTTGTGACCCCTGTTAAACAGAGTCCCTCATTCAAGACTCTCTTGCAACCTAGAATGGATCCCATGAATGCCTTATTTAAAGCCTTAATCCTCAGAAAAGTGGTCTAAATAGGACGGAAAGTAAAGTTGTTCTAAGAAGGACTAAGGTGTTGACACCCCTGGAGATTAAATCAAGTCTTGAAAGGATTAAGGTTTTTAACACCAAATTTAACAAAAAAAATATAACTTTTCTGATTTCTCATTTTCTTATTTTTTTCATTCTATACAATTACTCACCAGACATTTTTGTCCAGCCCTTCGATTCTTTTTGCATTCTGATGCTTCAACGAAGTCATCTAGTAGACAGACAACACAAAGTTAATTTCGTTCCACAGAAATATTATTCATAGCAAGGAAAGTGCAATTCAGATATACATGACTGACTTTCTATGAAAAACCAACCAAAAAAAAAAATCAATGCCTGCACCCTGCCATAGCTTTAATACAAACTGTTGAAAGTTACTTTCAATCTTTGCAAATACAAACAGACATCATTTATTTATACTTTGGTCAAAATAGCTGCAGAGAGACTGGTCCTAAAGTCATTTTGATTAATATAACCATCACAGATGCATTAGAGTACAATGTACCTCATAGAAAAACTGACGGTATCTCTATATCAATGCTGGAACAAAGAAGCAATGAATCATACAAACTAATTTAAATTCCCATTTGTTATGCATCAATATGTGCATGATTCTTGGTTATACTCAGGATTTTTCACCGAACTCTTGTACAACACAGTAGCACATTCTGCGAGATATTCATACAGTCCAAGTTATTCAAAGCATGCCCATGTTCAATCTGACTGCTTGAACATATTCAAAAAGCCCGTTTTTGGCAGAAGATGCCCGTTTTGAATCTCTAGAGAAATTATGAGCATTTACAATAGTAATAATTTAGGCAATCTCTGACCTTGACGACTCTGGACAGGCAGTGTTATGCCAATAAAAAGTGTTTTAAAATTAACTAAGTATACAAATTGCACATGCAGAGATTTTGAATCTCTGGTCCGTAATCTGCGTTTTCCTTTAGGAAACAAAACAAACCAAAAAAAGCACCAGGCACCATATTAATGTGGCAACAACAAAAATATAGCACCCCCTCCCCAATTCTTTTTTACTGCACATACTCCAATATTTAAATGGCTGGAGTATATTCTACTGTACGTACGCCAGACATTTAAATATTGCTAGTAAGTCCAGCCTGTTGGCGTGCCATCCATGACCCAGTTTCAAGAACAAGCCTGTGCCACCGGAGGGCCTGCAGAGGATGGAGGATTGAGAGTCTCGGAGGATGCTCTCCTTCTACGGGGCAGGAGGGTTCTGCCTCCACTGTAGCACTGCCACCTGGACGCCCACGAGATGCCTGTTTTGAATCTCTAGAGAAATTATGAGCATTTACAATAGTAATAATTTAGTGGTAGTGCAGGTGGAGGCCCCAGTGGGAGGTAGGATGCCAGCCGGGCTCTGCACTGGCATTCTATGTGTGCCAGTGTCCTGAAGTTGGAGAGAAAATGAGAAAAAATCCTAGTATGCAAAGGCAAACCTGGGCTCTATCACAACAGTGTCCTCTACCAAGGAATCTCCTACTGGGGAGACATCTCCAAAAAACTCTCCTCTGGCCTGGAGAGGAGCATGCTGTAAGGAAAAAAAAAAGAAGATTAGAGTAGAAGTCAGGAATGGGGCTGGGGCTGGGTGGACGCGGGCGGAAGAGGCAACAATGTGATAATGGGGGCACAAATTGTAACATAAATCTGCATTGTAACTGTGATGCAGTTACATGCAACAACCATGTAAGAGCAGTGAAATTACCCCTGCTGCATGAAATATATGATTACCTACCACACAGTTGCACTGAAACGGACACAAAGTGTGACCAATAAATACTGCCAGTAGCATGCTATATTGCTGTCATTCCACGAGTTATATAAGCATTCATCCTTATAGTGTATTAACATCAGTTTACTTTGCCCTTACTGACCAGATTCAGTAATGGGCCCGTGAACAACATGTTAAGACTGCTAAAGAATTAGGTATGTAAGGACAGAATAACCTGGTGTTAACACTGGAGTTATGTTTATTAACAGAGGCCAACTTTTCAAAAGTTTTATACACCACACATATACGCATTCTATGTTTGAGACACTATCAACCAGCACCCCAATGTAGTTGTAAGATCTACCAGTGGTGATGATTTACAGGGCCCCTTTAATATGCAGCAAGATTGATTATCTAGGCAAAACCCACTACTTACGGTATCTTTGTTAATACTAACCAGTATTATAGAAAAAGTTACGTTACTCCAAAAGGATAATGACAAATAGAAAACTAACCGGACAGAAGGGCCAACCAGGTTTAGAATAAGAATTCTTACCTTGCTGGAAGAAAATGTCACCGCCCTTGAAGTAGAAAAAGTCCTCAGAAATCCCTTACTGACTCTCAGGTAATCCAGTGTTCGATAAGCAAAATACATACCTGCATAATATTGCATAAACACTGTTAGAGGGAATAACTCTTAGTCACTTCAACAAGTCACAGTTGTTATATAACATAGTGAGGGTATCAGAAATAAAAGTCTCAGAATGTTGTATGTTTTGCCAGTTTGACCAGGAATGACCTGGAAATGACCTTCAGCTCAGGTGTGCCTGTCTAGGCCAAACATACTAAATTAATTAAAACTAAAAAATGCCTTGTGGTTTGGATATGGTCCTTTTATACAATATTCTGCAACATTTTCAAGGGAACATTTTGTTATTTTATTTATTTACAAATTGTAGTGAGAAAGAAATAACATGACTTGCTGGAAATTTGACCCAGGCCCCCAGAATACCATCCTGGTGCTCTTACTGCTGAGCTACAGTCCCACACAGTTGCATGTATTACCCAGACACACTTTTTTTCTGTTATTGCATATCCTGCAACTTGGAACAATCGAGATGACAAGTCAATGTTTTGGAGGCAGTGTTAGCCACTGCTTAGCAACTAAATCCCAAACTGTAGTGAGAAAGAAATGTGCTCTACTGGGAACTGAGTCCACACCCCTGGAATACCGTCCCACTGCTCTAACCACTGAGCTACAGGTGCACATGGTTGGACCCGGGGTTCCTGGTCACACTTTCTTTCTCTGGTAATGCAAATCCTGAAACTAGGAGTAGTTGAGATGACAGTTTGATGTTTTTTGATGCAGTACTAGACACTGCTCAGCAAATTCCAAATTGTAGTAAGAAAGAAATAACGTGACCTACTGGGAATTGAACCTATGCCCCCAGAATACCATCCCAGTGCTGTAACCACTGATATGCAATTACTATTTTAAGCAGACAGGCTGTATATGGTCCCTACCCTGGAACATCTGTGTGGCATGTACCAATCTCAGCAAGGCCTGAAATAAATTACTAATACAAGTATATTTAGTAAAGAATATAATAAATTTTCAAACTACACATTTTAAATTTACATTTTCATGACGTAAATCATATAATAACTACTATTTATACAACATATGTTTTGGAATAAATGCACAGATAAAAACTAATATGGGACCTGGGAACCCAGGTCAAGGGAAAAAAGACAACAGGAAGGAGGAGAACGGGACTGGTGGGGGGAGGAGGAGGAGGAGGAGAAGTAGTGGCAACTGTTATGGAGTTGAAAGGAGGGAACGGGCTAGTATGGGAAGGGAGGAAGCAGGCATGGGAAAAGGGTCTTCAGAAAACTGTTTTGCAGTACTAGAGGGAAATGAGGAGGACGGAGGTGATGAGATTGGAGGAGTAACTGATAGAAGTCCGGAGGAAACTGAGTTTGGGGGAGTTCTGCTGGGGAATTGCAACAGGGGCGGAAGGGGACCTACTGTGCAGGAGGAAGGAAGGAGCCGGGAGTGAGAGGTGGGGAGGAAGGGAAGCAAGCAGTTAGTAAGAGGGGTGGAATCTTAGTGTTGGGGGACTCAATACTAAGAGGAGTCAGGTGGGGGTAGCAAAGGGGAGAGGCATAGTTACATTTGGGTGGAGGCCATGCCGGGAATGACAGCGGAAAGGGTGGGATAATCTATTCTAAAATATGCTAGAAGGAGTAGAGAAGCCTCATTTAAGTATACATTTGGGGATAAATGATCTGGCTGGCATGATGGTAGATATAGCCCAGAGGAGGTTTGAGGAACTAGGACAATTATGTGAAGGGGCAGGAAGATCAGTAATGTTCTCAGAGATACTTCAAGTGCCCAGAGCAAGCACAGCAAGAAAGCTGAGAATAAAGGATTTTAATGAATGGCTAAAAACCTGGTGTCATGCTAAAGGGTATGGGCTGGTGGGGAAGGGGGGTGGACCTGGAAGGACAGTACTCTCTATGCCAAGGATAGACTACACTTGAGCAAGAAGGGAAAGAAAGTGTTGAAACAGAGGATGGAGGAGTACATAGAGGTAGTTGGGAATTTAAACTAGGAGCGGGGGGAGGTGGTAGAGACCACAGGTTGGGAAGCCATACGAGCTTACCCCCATAGCAGTGACAAAGGGCAAGTACTAGTGGCGATGCTAGTAAAGGAGGGCAGAAGGTGGTCACCCTGAATGTTAGGAGCCTTGGGAAGAAAACTGCAGAGCTACAGACTCTCATGGCAGAGGCGGAGGTGGACATGGCAGCCATCACCGAAACATGGGCCACTCAATACAATGACTGGGACCTGTCAATACCAGGGTACAGGATATTTCGTAGGGATAGACTGATTGGGGAAGGGGGGTGGCACTATATGTGAGGGAAGGACTGAAGTGTGTATGGGAGGAAGGGGAGGAGGGTAGTACGGAGTCACTATGGATGCAAATCCAGGATTCCAAGAACAGGACTCTCAGGATGGGGGTGGTGTACAGCTGCCCTCTCAGAGAGAGGAGTTAGACAAGAAATTAGCAGGACAGATCAGAAGGACCTACGAGAAGGGTAGTGTGGTGATTGTGGGGGGCTTCAACATGCCTGGAGTGGACTGGAGTACCCCCAACAACCAGGAACAGAAGGGAGCAGGTACTGCTGGATGCTTTCCAGGACAGCTTTGTGATGCAAATGGTAAGTAAACCAACCAGGTTAGGTAATACCCTTGACCTCGTGCTGCCAAATGTGGAGCTTGTGAGGGAACTGAGGGTGGAAGAACCACTGCCGGGGAGTGACCACCCCTCAGTATGGTTCACGTTGGATGTGGGTAAGGAAGGAGTGGAATCTGGCACAAGGGTGCTGGACTTCAGGAGGGCCGACTTCAGGAGGATGAGGGAAGTGGTAAAAGGGTACCTGGCCAGAAGTCAAGCTAGTATGGGCACTAACCAGAGGTGGGAGCTCATAAAGTTGGGGAAAGTGGAGGCAACCAGAACCTGCAGCAAGACCCAAAGCAAGAGGCTAGGGCAAAGAAACCTAGCTGGGTGAGCAAGGAGGTCATGGAAAACGTAAGGAGAAAAAGAGCTGCCTTTAGGAGGTACAAAAAAAAAAACAGGGAGAGGGGAAGGACAGGGAGTAGTACCTGAAGGAATCGAAGGAGGTGACAAGGGCAGTAAGTGCAGCCAAGGTGTCTACGGAACTCAGGCTGGTGCAGGGCATTAAGAAGGGGAGAAGACTCTTCAGGTACATCAGAGAGAAAAGGAGCTGTAAGGACCATATAGTAATGATTAGGAAGGGGGGGGGGGTTAGGTGAAAGCAGGGGGTGATAAGGTAGAAGCGCCAAACAATTACTTCTGCTCAGTATTTACTAAGAAAAAAAGGGGATGATACCCAAGGTGAGAGGGAGGGCAGAAACAGAGGGGGAGGGGTGACAGACAAGGAAATCACAGAGGGCAGAGTTCTGGAGGGTTTGAGGGCACTGAGGGTGGACAAGGCACCAGGCCCAGATGGCATCCACTCCAGGGTACTGAAGGCGCTGGCAGAGGTCCTGGCGGGACCTTTGGCAAATGTATTCAATGCCTCACTACACTTAGGGTGTGTACCTCAGGATTGAAGGATGGCTCATTTGGTGCCCCTCCACAACAGCGGCTCCAAGGATGAACCGGGGAACTACAGACCAGTGAGCCTCACATCCATCGTGGGTAAACTGATGGAGACTATCCTGAAGGAGAGGCTGGTGGCCCTCCTGGAGACCAAAGGGCTACAGGACAGCAGACAGCATGGCTTCGTAAGTGGCAGATCCTGCCAAACCAATCTGGTGGAGTTCTATAACTGGGCAACTAGGCAACTGGATGGGGGGCCATGGAGTCGATGCCCTGTACCTGAACTTCAGCAAGGCATTCGACTCAGTACCGCATAGGAGGCTGGGAAGTAAGTTAGAAGACACAGGGGTGGATGCAAAGCTGGTGAGATGGGTAGGGAACTTGCTTCAGGGAAGGCAACAGAGGGTGGTGGTGGGTGGGGAGCTCTAGTCCCCAAGGGTAATGATGAGCAGTGTTCTGCAGGGCTCGGTGTTGGGACCAGTGTTGTTTGGGATATTCATTGCAGACATATCATTGGACATCAAGAGCAAGACCAGTCTGTTTGCTGATGACACCAAGATGGGAGAGGTGGTGGATGACCTAAGGAAGATGGCAGGGGTTGCAGGATGACCTGGCAAAGCTGGAAACCTGGTCGGACACCTGGCAATTGAGGTTCAATGCCAAAAAGTGCTGCATTTTGGGGTGGAAAAAACCCAAGGAGGAGTTAGCAGCTGGGGGGATTGCAGCAAGCCGAGACAGAGGAGGAGAAGGATCTGGGGGTGCTCATTATGGGGTCAATGAACAACTCGGCACAGTGTAGGAAGGCAGCTGCAAAGCCCAACAAAATGCAGGGTTGCACTGCAAGGGGTATACCGTCGAGGAGGGGGGGAGGTGATTCTGTCACTGTACAGATCATTAGTTAGACCGCACCTGGAGTACTGCGTGCAGTGCTGGCGCCCATATCTGAAGAGAAACATTAAGTTACTGGAGGGGGTGCAGTGCAGGGCAACAAAGATGATTAAGGGGCTGGGGGACTTGCCATGGGAGAGGAGGCTGAGGGAGTTGAACACATACTCGTGGAAGAAAGATGGGGCAGGGGAACATGATTGAAACCCTCAAGTACATGAAAGGAATAAACAGGACAGGTACAGAGGGGCTGTTCAAAGTAAGGGAGGGTAGGGACACCTGGGGCCATGAAATGAGACTGGAGGGAGGAAGGTTCAGGAGGGAAATGAGGAGACACTTTTTTATGGAGAGGGTGGTAGCTGGGTGGACTACGTTATCAGCGGAAGTGGTATGCAGTAGAACAACGGACTGCTTCAAAAGGGGCTGGGACAGGGCAAGGGGGAGGGTCAAAGTAGGGAAGGGAGGGGAAACAGCAGAATAAGGGGTGCTAGCTGCACATTCGAGCAGACTTGATAGCTCACTAAGCCTTTATATGCTGGCAAATTTCATATGTTCATAATATCCTGGTCAGGCTGTGGAGATATCACTGATGTCTCCATGTTCCTATACATCATAGTGATATCTCCATGTTCCTATACGTCATGGTGATATCTCTATGTTTCTATACGTCATAGAATGGAAAGTGAAAGTATTTCACTTTCCATTGCGTGGCTCTATCTCTAGGACCTGCACCCGCCACACACAAATCAAATCAAATCATCTTTATTTTTATAGCGCCTTTCAAAATCAAGGCGCTGTACATAAAAACCATACACATAAAGATAAAATTTTAAAACAAGCATAAAAACAAATCATCCGTAGCTAGGAAAAGCTAAACTAAATAAATAAGTCTTTAACTCCATTTTGAATCTATCGACGGTTGGGCATTCTCTCAACCAACGAGGTAGAGAATTCCACGGGGCTGGTGCTGAAAAAGCGAAGGCACGAGATCCTGATGTCTTTAATTGAACCCTGGTAATCTCCAGCAATCCCTCGTTGGTGGAACGGAGAGGACGGAGGGGGCACTAGGGTACCAGGAGATCTTTCAGGTAACCGGGTCCCTGATCATGTAGGGCTTTAAAAGGTCAGTAAACCAACCCTAAAGGTGATCCGCCACCAAACAGGCAGCCAGTGCAGTTCGCAGAGCACAGGTGTAATGTGACTGGTTCTAGAAGTCCCAGTCAAAAGCCTGGCCGCCACGTTCTGCACCAGCTGCAGGCGGCGGATATCAACCCCAGGGTGCCCTAGGTAGAGGGAATTGCAGTAATCAAGACGGGTAGTGACAAAGGCATGGACCAATGTTGGATGATCACCCGGAGGAACCAGGTGTTTCACCCGGGTGATATTCCTCAGATGGTAAAAAGAGGATTTGACGACAGCTGATACCTGAGATTTTAAGGTCAAGCCATCATCAAAAATAACGTCCGGGTTATGCACCTGATCAGAGGTAGTGAGCGACATACCACCCAGTAATAAACCTGATGGTTGTCCAGCCCCCAAACCTGCACCCGGACGACCTGGGTCCACTACCAGCACCACAGTATTATCCGGATTCAGTCTCAGCCTGCTGGAACCCGTCCAAAGTCTGATTTCAGCAAGGCAATTATTTAGCATGGAGAGTGCATCATCTTGCCCAGGCAGAAAGGACAAATACAGCTGAGTATCATCTGCATAGCAGTGAAAACCCAGAATGTATTGCCTGATGATATCTCCCAATGGCAGCATACACACTGCAAACAGCATGGGGGCTAGAATGGAACCCTGTGGTATCCCACAAGGTAGGGAGTGAGCGCCAGAGGAATAAATTCCAGTGGCAACTCTCTGAGACCTGTCCGTGAGGTAATAATGGAACCATTTGAGGACTGTACCAGACAGTCCACAAAAGAACCGCAGGTGCTCCAACAGCACACCATGGTCTACAGTGGCAAAATGCAACAGAGAGATCGAGAAGGACCAGAATGGTATGTGCCTTTCAATCTCTAGCCATTAGGAGATCATTCAATACCCGGACAAGGGCAGTCTCTGTGCTATGCCTCTTCCTAAAAATCGGACTGGAGAGCATCATAGACATTGTGAGTTGTAAGATGATCATCCAATTGCAACGCAACCGCCTTTTCAATAACCTTACCAACAAAAGGCAGGTTAGAGGTAGGCCGGTAACTGGCTAGACAATCTGGGTCCAAGGAGGGTTTTTTAAGGAGTGGTCGAATAACCGCCTCCTTAAGGGGGTCAGGAAAGACCCCCCTCTCCAAAGACTTCCAGACAATGTCAGCAAGGATCGGGCAGATAACTTCTACACATCCAACTAGAAGGGTTGTAGGACCCCGGATCCAAACTACAACTGGTTGGTCGCAGTGTTTGGATGATCTTCACAATGTCAGTGAACTCTAGCCAGCATAAATCTGACCAGACAGACCGAGTGCATGCCACTTCCTGTCGACCACTGCAATCCCTCATAGGAGAGGTCGGACCGATGCCAGACCTGATGCTGGCAACCTTATCTGCAAAAAACCGAGTGAACCCCTCGCATCTCAGCTGAGAACAAGCTTCTCTGGGCTGGAGACAGATTGGATTGCACAATCTGTCAACAGTCCAGAAAATCTGAGCCGGTCGATTCTGTGCAGCAGAAATCTCCCTGGACAGGAATTCTGCCTTCTTACGGGTGATTTCTGATTGATAGCCATCATAATGTGCCATCAACCTAAGCCTGTCAGCATCATGGCCGGACCTCCGCCAGACTCTCTCCAACCTTCGGCCAACTCGCCTTAACTCCTTCAAGGAGCCATCAAACCAAAGGCTCCTTGAACGAAGGGTGACAGGCCGAACACGAACAGGAGCAATCTTGTCCAGAGCATCTTCCACAGCCTTATTATAGGCTAGCACAAGATCATTTGGGCTCATGCATTCACCCGACAAGCCCGACAGATCCAGCACTGCCATTAGGTCACTGGGGTTAATACCCCTTAAAGGGCGGTACTGAACTATCTCCGTAGGGGCAGACCTATTAAGTGGAGTCCTGAAGCTGAACCTTATGGTGTGATGGTCAGACCAGCTGACTGGTTCCACCCCCAAGTCAGCAATTTCCATACCCAAAAGAAAGATCAGATCCAGTGAATGACCCCCTACATTGGTCAAGGAGGTAACCACCTGTGTTAGGCCCAGCGACATCATCAGCTGGAGATTTTGGCCAAAATGCAAGAGTTCATCATCGACTCAGGCATTGAAGTCCCCCAGAACTATCAATCTGGGGGACCTCAACATCATGTCGATGATGAAGTCTGCTATCTCCTGCAGGAATTCTCCACCGTCTCCTGGTGGACGGTAGACAAGGAGAGTCCCGCAACCTACATCCTCTCCTAGGATATATTCAAAGGATCTGGTACTTCCCAATGGCACATCCACAAGGCCCAGCTCAGTCTTAAACATAATGGCTACACCCCCGCCCCTACGATCCAACCTTGGACGGTGTATCACCGAGAACCCGGCTGGTGTTGCCGAGGCCAATATAGGGCCTGGATTTTCATCCAGCCAGGTCTCGGTGATGCAAGCCAGATCAGCTGATCCAACAAGATCAGCTATAATAGTGGTCTTGTTTTTAATATATCTGGCATTGCATAACACCGCCAAGGTGGGATGAGCTGTCAGGGAAGACCTCGGCACCTGCCCACTAAAGTCGGAGCCCTTGGGTATGGGGACAAAACGCTTGGCCCACCCAGTCTGCCCATTTCCCTACCTAATGGATAAGCTGCAGATCCTAGCTAACCAGCAGCCTACTTCTTTCTACCCCCACCCCGTAGAATTGCCTTATGGCTGTCCCATGCATGCTTGAATTCAACCACTGTTTTTGACTTCACAACCTCCTCTGAAGGCAGTTCCATGCATCCACAACCTCTCTGAGAAAAATACTTCTTACATTACCTCTGAGCTGCCCCCTATCTTCAAATTGTGCCCCTGTTCTTGCACACCCTTTTGAAAGATGCTACCCCAGGGCTTGCGTTAACACACTACTGACGTCCCCCTCAGGCAAAAATCCTAATTTTGATGCACTACTATGAAAGCACTGCATCTGCTTTGATGCAGCCCTTCTCTGCTTAATTGGTGCTGCTGTCACTTTAAATGTACTGCTTCTCCATGGGACAGTGAGAGAGGCGGTCATGATTGGTCCTGTATTTTTGTTTCTTCTTTACATATCGGAGGCAAGCTGTGATTGATGATGGGACTGTAAGGGGGCAGGGGACCCAGCTGAGTAGGCGTTGCCAAGTTATCAGTGTGGACAGCGAGTTGACAGTAAATCTGGAGTGAGGAGTATGTGGGCCAGCAGTCTTTTTCAGTTTGTTTACCTGATCTGTGGCAGTTGAACCGGTGAGGGAAAGACAAGTAACTTATGGAGTGGTAGTCTCTGTCTGTTTGGGTCGGGAAGAGCCAGCAAATTGGGAGAACTGAACGCGGAGGAGCCAGGGGTGGTGAGCTTGACAGTGGCAGCAGCAGAAGACAGTGCCTGGTTTAGCGGTTCCACCTACGAGGTATTGGTGTCAGACGGAGCAAAGGAACGTGTCCCTTCTTTGCGTGGGTCCTCTGAGTGTGTCAGGAATCCGGTATAGTTCCACACTGGAGACTGGGTGTGATGGTTATTCAAGCCAACATCAATTCAGAGAGAGAGACTGTAAAAGTTGCTGTTACGTGGGGCCATAAAGCCAAGCATTTTTTTGTCAACCTACTCACTCAGTGCCTCTGAGTAACTCAGAGACCGGCTTCCTGCACTTTCTATGGGCGGGCTGAGGAATTAAAAAAAAAAAAAAAAAAGCTATCTGCTGCTAGATGAATGCCTGTGCTGCTCCATCACAATTGGGGAAAGTTGGGGTACTTTTTCTGTTTTCCCTGGCACCCAAAAACAACAGCATTTTATTTGGTGACTTCTACTCCACAGACTGCCTTGCACTGAATCTGATTCAGTCTGTGGAGCAGTCCGGTGACCAGGGCAAACAGATTGCACCTCTGCTTTTGCTACTGATGTGGCAGCCGCAGGCATTTCCAACAGCCGGTAACTACTTGTATGTATCTGCTGCTATATTTTTTTATTAAAGCGACATCCTGACACACAATAAAAAGGGCAGAGTGGTCTTCACTTTTACGTGTCATGCAGGGCAGAGTACCACTGTGCTGATGAGCCATGGCAGTAACTTGTATAGACTATACCTTCTGGCAAGGGGAAGGGGAAAATTGTTTAACCAGGAGAGGCACACTAAGCCGAAGCTTGATTCCAGATGCGACCTGGGAGCACAAGGAAGTTAAGTGACTTGCTCAGGGTCACACAGTATGCAAGTGGGGGCTGTGGGATTCAAACCCAGGTCTCCAGGTTTGCAGCTCAGAGCCTTAAACCACTGCGCCATACTGCCTCCTAGCTGACATATTAGCCGTTTTAAAAAAGCCATTTTTTGTTTTTTTCATGAACATATAAATCTGGTGCAATGACCCCCAACTTCTGGCTTCTGACCCCCTACTTTAGGAGAAGGGGGTCAAACTGACCCCCTGATTTCCGACACTAACGCAAGGCCTGCTACCCTCTTGGACTTTGTTGATTCCCTTGAGGTACTTGAAAGTTTCTATCATGTCCCCCCTCTCCCTCCTTTCCTCGAGGCTATACATATTAAGCTCCTTTAGTCTCTCTTCATATGTCTTCCAGTGCAGACCCTGCACCATTTTAGTTGCCCTTCTCTGGACAGCTTCCATCTTGTCTATGTCCTTGCAGAGATTGGGTCTCCAGAACTGCACACAGTACTCCAGATGGGGTCTCACCAGCTGTCTGTACAGAGGGATAACTTCTTGTTTTCTACTGATGATGCCTCTCCCTATGCATCCCAGTATCACCCCAGCCCGCCTTACTGCCCTCTCACATTGCTTGCCCACCTTTAAGTCATCTGATATGACTACCCCCAGGTCCCTTTCCATTTTTGTTGTTGTTAGTATTTCACCCCCCATTGTGTACTCTTCCCCTGGGTTTTTGTTTCCCAGGTGCATTACCTTGCACTTCTTAGCATTAAATCTAAGCTGCCATACATTTGACCATTCCTCTAACCTTGCCAGGTCCCTTCTCATCCTTTCCACCCCACCTTGTGCATCAACTCTGTTGCAGATCTTTGTGTCATCTGCAAAGAGACATACTTTTCCTTCCAGTCCCTCTGCAATGTCGCTTACAAAGACATTGAAGAGGACCGGTCCTAATATTGAACCCTGCGGCACCACACTAGTAACCCCCCTTTCTTCAGAGTGGACTCCATTTACTATTACCCTCTGTGTCCTATTCTCCAGCCAATTCCTTACCCAGGCTATAAGACAAGAATAACCTCCATCTTGACCCCATTTCACCCCAGGGCGTCTCCTGGACCCCACAACCCCAATCTTCCTTCCCCTTTCCTGTCCCCCACCAGGCCCAGCTCTCCACCTTTTTTATGCTTCCTAAGAATGCTCAAAGCACAACACCTAAAATAGGTGTCAGATGACAATGGTGGACATTCAAAAGGGACATAATTCCCTGAGCCTGGTAGGGGAATTCTGCCCAACCGTCACTGAACCTCCCCAACACATTATAATAAAAATCAAATAGTTTGAAGAGGAGTAAAAATGAAATAAAAATAATAAACAAAACAAAACCTATCACTCTAAAATAACAAAAAATAATAATTCACTCCTCCACTCTCTCTCATGGGGGGGGGGGTCAAAAACCCAGACACTGTTACACTTTAAAAAGAAAAGAAAAAACAAATTATATATAACCAAACACTTATCCAAAAATAAAATAGAGCACTAATTCATTCATAAATCCCAATAGTCCAGCACTTCCTAGTTACAGGCCACTTAAAACTACTTTAAAATAAGTAATTAAAACAATCCAAAGCTCTGGAAATAAATCTTATAGATCACAAAAAAGAAACCCCATACAGAATCCACTCTACAGAGAGTTCAAGTCCCGGAAAATGACATAATCTCTACTTATTAAGAGAATATAGTTAGATAAATAATAATAAATACAGTTTCACTTTCAACCCCTGGTACTCTCACTATCTTGGGAGTCAGTACTAAACCAGGCACTGTCACTGCCTAGGTAATGTAATGAAGATGAGTATTTGAAGTTCCCAGGCACTCACACTACCTGGAAAATAGAAAGATAATTTTGGCACTCTCACTGCCCAAGAAGCGGTAAAAATAAGTTCAAACCAAAAATATATTTCCACCAAAGAGTCTAGGAAATGTTCTCTCCAAGAGGGTATCTTAAACTCAGTTCTTCTTTAGGCTCACAAAAATATCCAATCCCAAATCCAAATGAACTCAAAATTCAAATCTCCTGGCTTCTGAAAAAGTCATTTCAAAAATACTAGAATAGCAGTCAGTCCATCTGTTCCAATTTCAGTTCAGCCACTAAACTCCATTCAACAATTTTCCATCACGAAAAGGGGATTTCTGGAAGGAGCCAAGAGTGTGCAAAACTCGCAGATGAATAAAGGGATATCCCCTCCTCCCCTCTACACCACCCCAGGCTAACCTAATTCCCCACCACCTGCGACCCACAGCTACAGACGCCCTAAGGGATAGGCAATAAAGTACACCCCTAGAGGAACTTAGGAGAGCCCCAAATCCTCCTCTGGCTCCCCAAAGGCCAAACGAGGCAACTCCCGCTCGGTCCCAGGTACCGCAATGGGACAACGGTCCAAGGTGTAGGGGAAGAGGGATTCCCCACCCAGCACCACTCAGTGACCCTCGCCGCCCCTAGGTTCCAGAGAAGCGGTAACTCCAAAACCCACGAAAAAGTTATTTTGGAGCATTCGGTAGCAATTTAAAACACTCACGAACTCGTCTATCAGCGTCTATCACACATATGCCCCTGTATCTGTTTGATCCTGCTGTTATTTGTATGTAAAAATTTATTTAAAAACGGTATGCTGGCTCGTTCGCTCTCCTCTTGGTACAGCTGGCAGCTTCTTTTAAAGAAATCAAGTTAACCTTAGCAAAAGTGCAGAGTTTTACTAACTAGCATGATACAGACTGCTTTACTTTGAAGGACTGGGATCGCCTAATGAGTCTGTGTTGCTACCGCTCAGTGACGCTACTTTTCAGGGGGAAAGTGAAAGTATCCTTGGTCAACCTGTATAAATAGTTAATCTCGCTACTCTGTCCTCCCCTTCAGATCTTCTGCCCCTGATAGGGCAATCGACAGCTGCCTCTACGTCCACGGCTCTGCAGCTACCAGCCACGATCTCCAGAAGACTGGCCCAGAACCCCCAAGAAAGGTATGAAGACCTGCTCCACAAACGGCATTCAAAGCCGCCACTCTCATTGGGTGGCACCATTCTTTACTGGACCTCTGACTGGCTGCTTTATGCCTGGCCTCCCTCACTGGCTAGCGGCCTTCTCTCTGTTCTCTGCACTATTCTCTGCCATCCCTCTGCACTCCTCTACCTTCAATTTTTCTCCCGCCCGCCCTCCCCAGCACTCTTTAAATAGGCTTTCTGTCCTGAAAGCCATACCTCTAGAGCTCTCATCCAATAAGTTGTTGGATCTTCCCTCCTGCTCTGCTGTAGACTACTCCTCTCTCACTAACCTCATTAACCCAGCCCAGAATTACCTCCCAGCTGCACTCCTAAAGACTTCTTTGTTACTCACTCGCCTCTGTAATCCTACCTTCACTACATTTCTCCATGCTCACCCACTTTACCCACAGTCTTACCTTCTAGTTGTGCAAAACACAAGCTACTACCCTATCAATTTCCCAGCTCCCTGCCCTTCTTGGGTAAGCTTCACTATTTCTATCTGCCCTTTTCCTATCCACCCCCCAACTACCACCCCTTATCTATAATAAGAAGGGATCACTACCTCATTCTGCCCCCCTCCTCTGCCTCCCACCCTGACCCCTCCATCTGCTTCCCCTTAATTGTGTAACCCCTGTACCTTTCTTTGCCTTCCCCCACCCAGCACAGTTCTTCTCAATGGTGCTGCTAGCCCTCTACATTCTCCTGTTCCTACCCACCTGCTACATTCTTCCAAATTCCTTACGGCAACCCCTCCGGACCTATGGGTTTCTCGTGCTCCGTGGCACAGACCCTTGTATAAGCTTCCACTCCTTCCAGGGTAAGCCCAACCTGCACTCCCCCACCGTAACTCAGCACCCGCTTCCGAAGGCATATCCTGTGCTTCAGATGCCGGTGATCTCTGACCATCATCACAATCCTACCCACCCTGACAGGCATAGGCGCCCCCCTTTCATACAAACTACTCAGGCACTATTTAGTCAGAGTTACCTTGCTTCTCCTCCTCCTCTCGGGCAATGTTCACCCCAACCCTGGCCAAATATGTATTCCGATCACAACACCATCATAAGAATAAGCCCTTAACACTTGCCTCTATCAACATCGACAGTTTACTACCCAAACTAGCAGAACTTCAAGTCTGGATGGCTCAGCCTACTCCTGATGTTCTTTCCGCCAATTAAACATGGCTCACTCCTAGAGTCCCCGACAATGTGGTCACCTTGCCTGGCTATAACTTATATAGGCAAGACAGGTTGAGTAAATGAGGTGGGGGCTGTATACTATATATTAGAGACCACCTAAAAAGTCTCACTCTCCCTCATGTTACCCAGAGCAACAACTCCCAGTTAATTGCTGTCAAAATCTTACTGGGGCAACACAGATAATCCCTTAATGTTCTTTCAGTCTATATCCCCCCCTTGGGCACAGACATCTGGATTCACTATGGTCACAGACTACCCTGAAACCCTTTCACACCAAACTGAGACGGTGATACTGGGCAACTTTAACATAAATTGGCTCGCCCTTGAAGCCACACCATTTAAAGATGCCATCACATCTATCGGCATCACCCAGATGGTTACCTCCCCCACACGATTTAACCATAAAACTGGTTCGGGAACCGTCCTGGACCTTATCCTCACCACACACCTGGATAGGCTCACAAACACCCTGGTCCTCCCTGACTCCTTGAGTGACCACTTCTCTGTTTTATGTTTCTGGTCAAATAAGATCAACAAACCTCCAGCAAAAACTGTTCACTGTAGGCCCTCAAAAAAGGTAATCTTACCAACTTTAAAGCCTTCCCAGCTCAATGCAACTGGTCCCCTCTCAATAATTTCAACAATGTGGATGATGCTCTTTCATACTTCATCTCCGAATTCAACAAAGCCTGTGATTTTTTCACCCCTTTCTGTAAAACAAAGGTCAAGGGTCCCTCCAATTCCTGGATCACTGCCTCCCTAATTAACCAAATGAAACAAAGAGACAATCTGTTTCATAGGGCTAGGGACTCCAGGGAGCCCAGTGATATAAAACTCTATAGAGTGGCTTGAAACTGCTGCACTCATGAAATCCATGAGGCAAAAAAAGGATACTTCAAAGGAGAACTCACCAACTCATGGGGCAGCAGCCGTAACTTCTGGGAAAAACTTAAGGACCTCACTGGCAAGCCCAACAAAATTTCCCCATCTCTGCTCCAGGTAAACGGTGTTAACACAACAACAAACTAACAGCGAATGCCGTTAATACGCATTTACTGACCTAAGTGGTATGCTCCCACCCTCGTTCTATGACCCTCCTCGCTCTGACCAAATGCCTGACTCTTCTAACCCCACTCCTAATGTCCCTCCCTTCTACTTCAGACGGGTCATACAGTCCACGGTAAAAAAATACATACATAGAATCATTGGAAAGTCTAGATTCAGTGGTGACACTTTGGACCTCAAACTATTCCATCTCTCCCTTGAGGCTGTCATTGCCCCCAACCAAGATCCTTTACTTATCTCTCTCCCTTAAACAATTTCCCAGCCAATGGAAAGTTGCTATAGTTACACTGATCCACAAAAGTGGGTACAAGACACTAAATACAGGTTACTCACCTGTAACAGGAGTTCTAGGAATGGTATATGTTGTTCATCCACACTTATTGGCAGGTTCCTTGCCGCTTTAAATCTTGCCGGAAGGTCTTCAAGCTGGCTCCTCCCACCCACCCGGGTGGTAAAACTCTCGGCTCCGCCCCATGACGCCAGATCTGGCCCGCTGGAAGCTCAGGCTGTGCTGGCCGGGGAGGTCGGGTGAATGTGGATGAACAACATATACCATTCCTAGAACTCCTGTTACAGGTGAGTAACCTGTATTTCTAGGACATGGATATGTTGTTCATCCACACTTATTGGCAGACTCCTAGCAGTTCTCCGGGAGGAGGAGGCAAGACACCCCTTAATACTTACTTGAGAAATAAGGACTGAGAACCGAGGCCCCAAAACCAGCATCCCGGCGTGACTCAAGGTCGATGTGGTAATGAGTAATAAGTGTGTGCTGACTTCCAGGTAGCAGCCTGCAGATTTCCTGGATAGGGGCGTCCCTGGAAGCAGCCACCCGATGCAGCAGTATGACAGGTAGAGCGAGCTCTTATCCCTCTGGGAGGCTCCATGCCCGCCAACTCATAGCAACGATCTATGCAGGAGGTGACCCACCTGCCTATCGTCCGCTTGGCTGCAGGTCTGCTAGATGCGGCTTCAGCGAGGTGACAAACAGCTGGCGAGCCTCTCCCGACTTTCAGCCGTCGCTCCTTATAATAAGGCGCCTTCTAGGGTCCAGAGTATGGAGCCTATATTCGCCTCCGAGGTGTGATTGTAGAACACCGCAGAGTCAGCACCTGGTTAAGGTGAAACTCCGACACCACCTTCGGAAGGAATTTCGGTGGGGCGAGGACAACCTTGTCCCTGTGGAAGACCAGGTAAGGAGACTCGATGGAAAGCGCCTGAGCTCTCCCATCCTTCTGGCTGGACGGATAGCCACCAAGAAGGCGGTCTTCCACGACAGGTGAGAGAGTTCACACCTGTGCATTGGTTCGAATGGCTTGCCCATGAGCTTTGCCAGTACCAGCAGTAGATCCCACGGAGATGGAGGTTCTCGCACCGGAGGGGAAATGTGATCAAGGCCTTTGAAAAAGCGCCCACCACCTTTTCCTGCGCCACCGACTGCCCCGCCCGCGCCAGGTAAGCAGAGATGGCTGCCAGGTGCACCTTTAGGGTCGTCGACCTAAGCCCTTGACTAGAAAGGGACCATAAATAGTCCAAAATGCTTGCCACAGAACAGGAGGAAGGGTCCAAGCCCTTGCCCTGACACCAAATGGAAAACCTCTTCCATTTGAAGGCGAGCATTTTCTGGTCGACTCCTTACGGGATGCCTCAACAACATTGAGGACCTCGTCGAAAGACCCAAGCCTGGAACTCAGTCATTAGGAACCAGGCCGTCAGGTGCAGGGATTGAAGGTCCGGATGGAACACCTTCCCCTGATTGACTGAGAGCAGGTCCGGGCGAGCTGGAAGCTGCCTCGGGAGCCTGGAGCTGAGGCTGAGGAGATCTGGGTACCAGAACTGGCGGGGCCAGTCTGGGGCTATCAGAATCACCTGCGCCTTGTCCCTCCTTGCCTTGAGAAGCACCTCGTGAATCAAGGGAACTGGGGGAAAGGCGTAAAGAGGCCGGGGTCCAGAGCCTCAAGAAGGCATCCCCTGCAGCGAGCCCTGCTGAGGGGGCGGCATGAAACAGCTCAGCTTCGCCTCCTGAGGCAAACAGGTCCACCTGAGGTGTGCCCCAGTGGGAGAACAGATCTTGTACTACCTCTGGCAGGAGAGACCACAGTGAGATGCAGCCCCTATCCGCCCAGGGCATCGCCAGGTGTTGGAGGCTCCTGCCACATGAATGGCTAGGAGATCCGCCCAGGCTGCGCACGAGACCAAATGCGAGAGCTCTTTGCATAGAAGCATGGAGCGCGGCCCCGCCCTGGCGGTTCAGGTAGTACATGGTCGTGGTATTGTCCGCCTGGACTCGACCACTGGACCCCGGAGAAACGGAGCAAAGGCGGTGAGAGCTAGGCGGACCGGCGGAGCTCCAGCAGGTTGATGTGGCATCGGGACTCCAGGGACCAGAGGCCATGCACCTGTGTTCCTCCAGATGGGCACCCCAACCCATCAGAGAGGCATCGGCCGAGAGAGAGACCGGCTGCCTCGTGACAAATGGGATGCCTTCCTGCAGATGAGATGGAACGGTCCACCACTGGAGAGCGTTCCACATCTCCTGGGTCACTATCACTAGCTGGTCCAATGGATCGCAGTGTTGTGACCACTGGCTGGCCAGTCCCCACTGAAGGGGGCGCATGTGCCAGTGTGCCCAACGGACCACGCTGGTACAGGCCGCCATGAGACCCAGGAGGTGCAGGAAGTCCCGGAGATACCATTGCCCAACCAGAAATGATTGGGCAAAGGAGGTAAGAACCTCAGCCCTGTCCACCGGGAGCCGTGCTCTGGCTCGAAGAGAGTCGAGCTCTGCCCCAATGAACAGGATCACCTGCTTCGGCTCGAGTTCCGACTTGGCCTCGTTGATGAGAAGGCCTACTTGAGAGCAAACCCGGAGGGCCAGATCTCTGGACCGCTCCACCTCCTGTCTGGAGGGGGCTGCTATCAGCCAATCGTCCAGGTAAGGGTACACCCGGACCCCTCGGCGCCGCAGGAATGCTGTCACCACTGCCATGCATTTGGCGAAGACCCTGGGAGCTGGAGATAGGCTGAAGGGCATGGCTTGGAACTCGAAGAGGGATCCCTCCGCTCGAAAGCGAAGGAATCTCCGATGTGACGGACGGATAGGGACGTGAAAGAACGCGTCCTGTAGGTCCAGAGAGCAGAGCCACACGCCGTGTTCCAGAGATGGTATTATCTGTGCCAGAGTGACCATTCTGAAGGTTTGAGACCTTAGGAACTTGTTCAGGTCGTGCAGATCGAGAATGGGCGCCAGCCCCCGTCCGCTTTCGAACCAGGAAATACCTGGACACGAACCCCAGGTCTGAGGGGTGTCCTCACTCCTTATCACCTCCTTTTGGAGGAGGAGGAGCATGTCGGCTCGATCGAGCCGCCAGTGAGGCTGCGGACCCTAGGCCCCCGAGGTGCGATGGCTCTGAAGGGCGGGCCTGCTCGACCCCAGAGGCAGGCCTTTTCCCACCACCCTCCAGTACCCACCTGTCCGTGGTAACAGCGGACCAGGCGGAAGGAAGTGTCGGAGCCGTCCCCCACTGGGGAACCAGGGTAGGTGAGGATGGGGCGACACCCTCAGCCGGCCACTGGGCAGGCTTGGAGGAGGGACCGCCGAGGGACCTCCTGGGCCTTTACCTCCCTGCTTCCTGTTGGAGGAAGCCGACGGCTTGGGTTTGGGATGCCAAGCTCGAGCCTGCTGGCCCTGACGTTGCTGGGCCGGGCGAGGGGCGAAGAAGGACGAAAGGGCTTAGGCTGTGGCTTGCAGCCTTTGTCCTTCTGAGCGGAAGAGACCGAGTCCAAGGTAGCATTGGACTTCTCGATCCTCTGCAGGTGACCTTCCACCCCAGGGCCGAAGAGGTCAGTCCCCAAAAAGGGAACATCCGCCAACTTGTGCTGGGTATCCGAGGTAAAGGTGGATATCCTCAGCCAAGCCGACGGCGCTTATAGGCCACATCGGCGCCACCGACCTGGCACATGAGTCCCCGATGTCTCAAAGCAGTCTGGAGCTGCTGTTTGGCCACTGCCCTGCCCTGGTCCCGCACCTGCCTGACCGTAGTCTGCATATCCGCGGGAAGATGAGGGACGACCTCATCCAGGGAGCCCAACAGGGCATGAGAAAAATGTGCCATGAGGACGGCCGAACTGGCCTGACGAAGGCCGAGAGAGGACGCAGCACAGACTTTTCGCCCGGCATAATCCAATTTCTTGGATTCCTTGTCGGGAGGTTTGTCCACATCCCTGGCGTTCCCGGCACGCCGGAAAACGCTGTCGGTAACCAACCCCTCAGCAGAGGGGTGTTCCAAACCGGAAAGGGAACCTGTAGGGACCGTGATACTTCCGGCCATTCTGGTCAAGGCGCAGAGCAGGAAGCAGGCGCTGCCAAAGCTCCAAGGCTGGACCACTATGGCCTCGGCCACCGGAAAGGCCTCGTAGGAGAATCCCTCGGTCCAGAATCTCCGTGAGGATACCTGGCCTGTTTAGAACGGAGTTCGAAGCCCATCCCGGTGACTCGGAGATGAGAAGCAACTTAAGAAGGAGGCGGGGCTATCGTCCACTGACTGTCCTCCCAAGACTCCAAGTCCATGCGCTTGGAGAAAGAGAGAATCGCCCTCGGACCGCGAAGAGTCCTCAAAGAGCTGCCTCGAGCCTGAGCCACCCTCCACCTGCCGAGGTTTATCGGAGCGAGGGTGACAGACAGCCTATGGGCAAACCCAAAGCCGACCGAGAATTTTGGTCGGAGCCCCAACTAACGGCTGTGGAGGGCGAGGTTCCACCAGAATCGTGGGGCAGCTGGAATTGGCCGAACAACCGCCTGGGAACAGGCTCTCGGCTACAACAAGGGATTGTTTCGCCGCCCGTGACAGCCACTTAATGGCCGGGAAGACGACTGGTCGGCTTATTTCCAGTCAAAGGAGCTGTTGCCACATAAGTTCCTCATACCTCCGACGCAACTTGCGCTCAAGCCTCCCTCGTCCGAGGGCAGCTGGCGCCGCCATCAGCGGGAAGCCGAGATCGCTTATGGCGGGCGGGATCGTCGGACCACGAGGATGTCCGAGACTGAGACCGAGAGTCTCGACTAGGCCGAGGCGAGGGAGAGAAGTGTCGAAACCGGCCTCCCTCGGCTCGGATTTATCCCACCGGCGGCTCCGAACCGAGGCACAGACGAGTCGACGGATCTCTCAACTCTCACCGGGGAACTGGGAGAGGGGATTTCAGCTTTCCAGCCGACAATCATCTAACGGGTCGAGAAAAATCACCGCTGGTTGCCGGAGTCTCGGTCAACTGACCTGACGGGACACCGTGAAGCCAGTGGTCGAAGCTGAGGGGTCGACCAGCTCGACTGTCGACAAGGGAGGGGATCTTTCCGCTTCCCAAGAGCGCCGACGGCGAGACTTACTTTTGCTCTTTGGACCTGGAAAAAGGTCCCGAGAGATTGGACCCTCACCTTTCGTCGAGAGGGTCAGACAAAGCTCCTTAAAAGAAGCAGAGAATGAGGCACCGAGAGAGAGCGGGACAAATGCCGCAGCCGAGGTAGAAGCGGCCCGCGCCGCCTCCTCGTCGAGGGCGATCATCTGCTCGAGCTGATCCGCCGAGCCTGCCGCCGCGGACACCGCCAACCGGGCCTCTTTAGATTTCACCAGTGGAATTCTCTTCTGGCGCCCCAGTTGTAATCGGGCAGCACGGTCCTCGGGACGAGGGCAAAAAGAAGAGCACAAGTCGCAGGGCTCGTGGCCGGGCTCAAGGCCCAGGCAGTAGCGCAGCGGGAGTGCGGATCCTCTAGACATCTTCTGCCCGCAAGGGCACCTCCGAAACCAAGAGTCGATTGTCCATCGCAGCACGAGGAGAAGAAGACCAAGTCTTTTAGCAAAACTTTTGATTTCGAATCAAGAATTAGGAACCAGTCTTAATCGAGAGCGTTAAGGAGGGAACCTGAGCCTCCAAGCGGTAAGGAAGATCTGGCGTCATGGGGCGGAGCCGAGAGTTTTACCACCCGGGTGGGTGGGAGGAGCCAGCTTGAAGACCTTCCGGCAAGATTTAAAGCGACAAGGAACCTGCCAATAAGTGTGGATGAACAACATATCCATGTCCCTAGAACTAATAATTACCATCCTATATCCATCCCCCCACCAAAGCCCTCGAATGCATCATTGCCAACCAGTTTACAGAGTATCTTACCAAATATAATCTACAATGCCCACAACAGCACGGCTTTCATAAGTCGCACAGCAACACCACTGCCCTACTGGCCTACACCAATTACATCCACCAGGCCTTGGATGATCGCCACTTAGTTGGAGCAACCTACATTGATCCAACTAAGGCATTCGATACAGTGAACCACTCCCTCCCTTTGCTTGGGTTCTCTCCTGAGGTTACGTGCTGGTTCAGAAGCTAGCTTTATGGATGGACCCAGCAAGTCAAGATCTTCGACACTCTTTCAAATAGTCTTCCAGTTCATTCTGGAGTTCTGCAGGGCTCCATCCTTGTCCCACTTCTCTTCAGCTTGTTCAACAATAATCTCCCCCGTGCCAGTAACACCAACATGGTGTTGTACACGGATGATGCCAGCCTCTTTTCCCGTGGCCCCACACCATGCACACTTCTGGTTGACCTACAATCCAACTTCGAACTGGTGGAGACCTGGTTTGAGCAGCACAAACTGCTCATGAATTATAAAAAAACAAAGTCATGCTCTTCGCTAACCCCCACAACAGTCACAAGGCAGCTAGTTTAGTCATCCATAACAACCAAAACCAACCACTTGAGTAAGTTCAAGCCTTTAAATATCTTGGTATAATGCTGGACACTGCCCTTTCGTATAATCTCCATATTAACCTAATTGTCAAAGTTGTTAACTCTAGGATAGGGATCCTATATCGGCATCAACACTACATGATCTCTAAGGCTCCGAGACTAGCGGTCACCAGCTCTGTCCTTTCACTTGTCGACTATGGCCTAGTTATATACGGTGCAACCCCCGAAATCTCCCTTAAGAGAATTTCACTTGCACCTAACAAGTCATGTAGGCTAGCCTCTGGATCTGACATGCAGACCCACACCTGTGAACTTTACGACAGCACCCGCTGGCTCCCACTCAAGGCAAGGGTCACCTACCATACGTGCCTACTCACTAAAAGATCAGTCTTGGTCTCCCCCCACTGAGTCCTTTATTCAGTCAGCACCTAAAGCAAAGTGCACATGGAGCTCCAAAAAGCAAACCTACCTCGTCTCCTTCGCCAAGGCTTCTCTCTCGCTCAGTGGACCTTTGCTTATAGAGCTCCCATCCTTCTCAACTGTCTCCCCTCAGACGTTCTAGCTGAACCACAACTGGGGGCTTTCAAACTAAAGCTTCGTCAACACCTACTAATTCAAAGCTGCTGTGACTGCTTTACCTAGGCCTGATTCCTGTCCCCCCCCTCAATCCTACTTCCCAACCCCTCCCTCTGCTCTCTATCTATGTCTCCCCTGCTCTTTTATCCCACCACGCCTGGCCCCTCTCCCATCTCCCGCCCACATCTCCCTAGCTTCCTGCTTACAGTATCTTTTCTGTATCCACCTCCCTACCTTGCTCCTCCTCCCTTGTCATCTCCTATCCCCCAAGATCCCATCCCCCCTCCATCTCTGTGTCTCCCTGCCTCATCCCCCTCCGGACCCTCCAAGTCCACTTAAATCTTAACAAAGTCCCAGACTGTTTCTCTTTAATCTTTAAAAAACAGAATTCTAGTGTTAATACATGGTCAACAGATACTATTTCTCTGCATTCCAAGAATGCGTACTTCCCTAGGACAAAAGGCATTATCCTACACGTTACCTACTTTTTTAACACAATACAGTCCGTTTTTGATTGCGTGAATCTTTCCCTTTGCTCTTTTAGGCATAGGTTGAAAGAGTATCTTTTTACAGAGTGTAAGTGTAAATGTTTTGAATGAGAACATTGTGACACATTTATATGTAGTAGTAGTAGTAAAAAATGTATTTTTATACAGGAATAATACATGTCATTTGGATAATACAATCCAGTTTTCAAGACAGTCCTGTGCAAACTCTCCAAGTTTCACATAATCAAACCAACCACAAACAATTGAGTACAAAATATAAATAAAATATAAATAAATACACAAAACTCTATCCCTATACACCTTACTCGACAACCTAAATTACAAACATTTTATAAAAAGAAAAACAAAAATCAATATCAAACACATACACATACACACGCGTAAACATAACACATCTCTGTTGTGTATATTTCTTTCCTGTTATTTGTATTTTCTTTTTAAGATGTATGTATTTTTATATTGTACTTATTTGTTACCTGTACACTGATCGTCTATAAAAACAGGTCATTTTTGGACCATGGTCCTATCAGTATAAATAAACAAATCCCTCTCATCTGCTGCTTCCTCTTCCTCCCCTCTCCCCTATTGTTTCCTCCTCCTCATACTGCACTTTCAACCCACCTCCTTGCACTTATCTCTAGACTAGGTCATACCTCTGACTGCTCATTGTACATGCAATTTATCTTGTCTTTGTAACACTGTGTTTTTTGTAAATGCAGCCTGTGTTGTGTAATCTGTAACCTCTAATTTACTCATTGTACATGCAATTTTATCTCGTCATTGTAATACTGTGTTTTTTAACTCTACCTGTGTTTCATATTCTGTAACCGCCAAGTTTGTACCCCTATTTGTTGTACCTCTCTTTACTAACATAGAACATTTGTAAAAGAACAGCTGGTTCAAAGGTCACTGTAATCCTAGTACTCAATAACTAAAAATAAATAAATTAGGATTATTTATATATTTGCTTTTGTTTACCAGGTGAGCGCACTAGACAGCCAAGTCCCTATTTTCAGGCTCAACCCGGGAGGGTTAAAATGGTACAATACATGAACATCAGGCATATACAGGGTTAACATACATTAGGTTCAGACACATTATATAACATAAGAATAAGACATATAGATTAAGGCACTTATGTAACATACGAATAAGGTACACAGATTACAATTTAGACCAAGCACATTGAATAGAGTCATTCGTGAGGTACATTGGTAAATACATGAGGTGGCAAATAGCTGAGTACAGGAATAGGCGACGGTAGACTCCCAACGAAGAATACCAAGGTAGAAAGCAGTAGGATAAGTCAGAACAGGGTACAAAGAGCATCAGGTAGATTATCAATCATTATTATTAGTAACCAAGATTACTGAACGTTACAGTGGCAGGATTAACCAGATACGTTTTTTAAATGAATTTTCATATAAAAATAATGGCAGGATCAACCAGACAACTTATTTTAAATAACTTTAAACTGGCAGGATAAACCAAATAATTTTTCTTAAAATAAAATATGTCATCTGTTATGTTGCTGGGGGATAATTTAGGGAGAAAGTCAAACTACTGTTAGGGCTACCAAACCTCAGAGTGGCAGGATCAATCAACCAAATACATTTTTAAAGTATTATTTATGTAAAAATATTGGCAGGATCAACCAGAGAACTTGCTTTAAATAATTTTAAACCAGCAGGATCAACCAAATAGATCTCTCCCCATATATATATAGATATATAATATAGATATATAGATATATAGATATATAGATATATAGATATATAGATATATAGATATATAGATATATAGATATATAGATATATAGATATATAGATATATAGATATAGATATAGAAATATATAGATACATACACACATATACACACACACACATATACGTGTGTGTGTGTGTGTATGTATGTATCTATATATTTATATTACACACACACACACACTTTTTTTTCAAATAACATGTCACCTCTTGTGTTGGGGGGGGTATTAGGCATTGTGTTTGGGGGGTTGTGTTGCATGTGGCCCAAAACATGTGTTGTATAAACAGAACATGACATGGCCTGACTGAAGATACCATATTTATCTCCACTCGAGGCCAGTGAAATCAAGATATCTTATAAGATGGCTTATCACTGGCCTCTCGTGAAGATAAATATGAAATCTTCAGTCAGGCCATTTCATATCCCCTACATATAATAAAACAAATATTCCTACATATGTCCAAAGGACCTATACCTCTCCTAGAAGGGGAGACAGGAATGGTAGTAGTAGTAGGAGCTGTAATTGCTGGCTGGGCAGTCGGCAGCGGGCCAGAGTTTGAGGAGCTCCTGTGCTGGTGGACCAATTGGAAGAGAGGGTGCCAAATTCGAACAGTGGCTGGGCTACATAAGTCTAGCCCAGTCACCTCACTCGGGAAGGAGCTGTAACTGTGTCCCACACCACGCACCCCGGACCCGACCTCTATTAAATGGTCTGTGGGGGCAGATCCTTAGGGGAGGGCACGGTGTGATTGACTGAGACTGAGCAATAGGAAGCATGGATTGTTGCAGGATTGAGGGGGAAGGGCATGAGATTAACATGTTGTGTGCTGGGTATTGTGTGGGTAGTTCATATTGTTGATACCCAAAATGAGGGTGGACTTGGGGGCAACCAGATCGGGCGTTTTCGGAAGGGTGATTGGGTGTACGGGGTGTGGGGCAGCCATAATATTAAACTGGGCATGGAGGTTTGGAGGGTGTCCAGTGTGTTTTCAATTGGAGGGTTTTAGGGAAGAGATCAGGGGGTCAGAAGGCAGCTGGAAGGGGGAGGGTGAGGGATGGGGAGGCAAGGTGGGGTATAGATCAAGTGTGGTAGACATGGTCAATATCTAATGGTATACCCTCGAGGACTAGTGGACAAGGCAAATAGGATTTATGCCAGAGATTAGGTGGATCATATGGCTACTCTGGAGGAGTGGGGGATCAACGTCAAATTGGCATACCTCAGGGGACTAGTGGACAAGGCAAAAAGGATTTATCCCAGAGGTTAGGTGGATCATATGGCTACTCTGGAGGTGTGGGATGGAGCGGAACAAGCAACATACAGGAAGCATGCCGTAGGGAGGGGGCTGCTCAGAGGAAGCAGATGAGAGAGGGGGAGGTAGGAGTGAGCAAAACGGGGGCGAGCATCAAGCTTACAAACCGTTTCACCATACTATACATGGGAGATGAAGTGGAGGAGGATGGTGGGATGGGGGAGCAAGTGGACAGAGAGAGTTTGGTCAGTAGGCTGATGGGGGAGGGAGAAAGAGGAAGGAGCCTGAACCAAAGGAAAGGACAGAGGAGAGAGGGTCATGAACCTAGGTTGGATGGAAATGAGTTAGATGGGGAGGCACTGAGTGAGGACAGGGTGGAAGGAGACAGGATTGGGGACAGGCCGGTGTCCAGATTGGGGAAATCATTCAATGAGGCAGGAGCGGTAGGGAGTTCTCTAGTCATGTCCGATTCGAGACACGAATCACTAGGTCAGGTGGAGAATAAGGTAGGGAGAAATACAGTAGATGGGGTGGGAGGTGCAGGTCCAAAGGGAGGGGGGGAAACAGTGGGAGGTTACTCGGGTGGGAGATTGGAGGATTAAAGCTCAAAAAGGGAGATGGGGTGAAACTGGGGGAGAGGACTCTGGCCACCCAGGAGACTGGGAAGGGGGGCGAGGAGTAAACTGGCAGTTGCAGGTAGGAGGAGTATGGTAGGGCTCGCATATGAAGGTGACCCCCAGATGATGGGGGGGAGCAAGCAGGGGGTCGTCGCTAGAAGGAGGAGCCTGGAAAGTACTAAACGGGCTATTAAAGACCCTCAGGCTGATGGGAGAGGTAGGAACAAGCAAGGGTTCAATGACAGAAGGAGGAGTCTGGAAGGATTAAAGCAGGCTAATAAAGTGGGGGGTGGAGCGAAAGTGATATTGCTGGGGGATTCCATGACCAGGGGTATCCATTGGGAGGGGGAGAATAAAAGCAGCCCAGTCAAGGCTAAATGTATACCAGGTCTATCCATACACAAGGCCACAATCCTCCTATACTCGTTAGCACTGGATTGTGGGGGATCCCCAGACTTCTTAGTATATTTGGGGACAAATGAATTGGAAGGGAATAGCGAGCTGGAAATACAGGCTAGATTCCGGGAGCTGGTAAGGGTTTGTCACTCTATAGGAAGCAAAATTTATTTTGCTGAGATTCTGCCGGTACCAAGGGCAACCAGTAAGACCAAGCTAAAACTTAGAGCGGTGAACCGGTGGCTCAGGGACTGGTGCAGGGCAGAGGGGTATGGGCTGGTAGGTGACTGGGGGATACTTGGGAGGATAAGGGGCTATATGCCAGGGATAGGTTACATCCCAACCTGGAAGGCAGAGAAATCTTGAAATTAAAACTTGCTGGATTTTTAAGTGAGAGGTGGGGTTTAAACATAAAGGGGGGGTGGGTCAATTAAAAGAAAGGACTCGGGGGGGCTGTTTGAGGGTACAGATTTAGGGCATGGGAAGAGTGCGGGGGTTGCATTGAAAATCCAAGGAGAATTGGGCAGAAAAGGGACTGCACAGAGCTGGAGGGACTGGAGAGGGGGGAAGAGGTTGGGGTGGAGGACAGTCCTGATCAGTGCCAGGAGCATGAGCAATAAAATGCCTGAGCTTCAGGCTATGCTGGCTGAAGGAACAGCGGATGTGGCGCAATTACAGAGACATGGGCCACCCAGAAAAAATGATTGGGATCTAAATTTGGAGGGTTACACGATTTTCAGAAAAGATAAGGGAGTGGGAAGAGGGGAAGGGGTTGCACTGACAGTCAGAAATGACATAGTGGTTAGTGGAGTGGAGGAGGCTGGAGGGGGTGTGGAGGTGATATAGGTAACCCTGCAAACCAGGGAAGGAAAAAAAATTGATAATGGGGTGGTATACAGGCCACTCGCAATGGAGGAGACTCTGGAGGATAAACTGGTTGAGGACATAAAGGGTCACTGTGGCCTTGGTAAGGGTAGGGTGGCGGTCATGGGTGACCTTACTATGCCGGGGGTGGATTGGGACACCATGACATCCTCTGTATCCAGGGAACAGCGACTGATGGATGTCTTTCAGGATGCCTTCCTGGTGTAACAGGTGGGGGAACCTACAAGAGAGGGGAGGATATTGGACGTTGTTCTAGCGGACAGTGACCAGATAAGGGGCCTGGAGGTGTGTAGTCCACTGGCGGGTGGGGATCATGCCACGGTCTGGTTTCTGTTGTATCTAGAGGTGGAGGAGAACAGCACTAATACAGTAGTGGTAGGTTTCAGGGGAGTGGATTTTGTGGGTATGGGTAGGATTCTAAGAGAGAGGTTGGAAAAGATTAGGCTGGACATGGATGCTGGAAGTTTATGGGAGACCATTAAAAAAAGGGTTGCAGGAGGCTACTAGGTTCTGTACAAAATTTAGGAGAAAGCATGGCAGAACCAGCAAACCATGTTGGTGGACTAGGGAGGTGCAGGAGGCGGTGAGGGATAAAAAGGCTGCCTATGCATGTTTTAAACGATCAAGGGGGGATAAGGAGCGAGGAGCATCAGCTTTTGGCCAGGAGGGTCACCAGAGTGGTGAGGGGTGCCAAGGCAGGGATGGAGAAAAACCTGGTTAGGGATATTTGAAGGGGGGGGAAGGGATTCTGTAAATACATAAGAGAGAAGAGAAAAGAGGACACAGATCAACAGGATTAAAGTTGTGGGGGGATGGGCTCAGGAAGAGGGGGATCAGGCAGAAGTGCTAAATGAGTACTTTGCCTCAATCTCTGCAGATGGGGAAAGGGGATCCCTACAGATTGATGGGAGTGAAGAGGAGCCAGCAAAAGCGAGAGGTCAGTCGGAGACCAGAGGATGGAGGGAGGCTAGGGTGCAGGCAGGGATTGACCCAGAAGGGGTGGGGAGGTTGAATGAGGTTGAGGATTGGGGGGGCAGAGAAATCACAGTGAAAAGGATGATGGAGGCCCTTCGGAATCTAAAAACTGATAAGGTGCCGGGGCCGGATGGGCTACACCAGAGAGTTATGAAGGAACTGGCGGATGAACTGGCAGCTCCATTGGCTGCACTCTTAAACATCTACCTGCAGACAGGATGGGTGCTTCAGGACTGGAGGGAGGCGTATGTAATGCCTATCCATAAAGGGGGTTCTAGGGAGGAGATGGGGAATTATAGGCCTGTCAGCCTAGCATCTGTGGTGAGCAATGTAATGGAGAGCTTTACCAAGGAGAGACTTGGGAGGCAGCTGGAAGGGTTAGAGCACCAGGATGATAAACAGTACGGCTCTGATCCGGGGAGATTGTGTCAGTCCAACCTTGCAGAGTTTTATGACTGGGTGACGAGGGCTTTGGATAGACATAGTCCGGTGGACATCTTGTACCTGGATTTTAGCAAGCCGTTTGATTAGTACCCCATAAAGGGCTGATAGAAAAGCTGGGGGAGATGGGAGTGGAAGGACAGGAGCTGAAGTGGGTTGAAAACTGGCTTTGGAGGAGAATTCAGAGGGTAATGGTCGGTGGGATAGTCTTCTCCCCTAGGAAGGTACTCAGTGGGGTCCCTCAGGGTTCAGCGATGGGACCACTCCTGTTTCATGCCTATGTCTCAGACACAGGGAGGGGGGTTAAGAGTAGGCTAAGTCTCTTTGCAGATAATTCCAAACTGGGAACACTGGTGGACTGGGAAGAAGCAAGAGAGGTAGTCCAAGGGGATCTGGATACCCTGGAGGGGTGGTCAAGGAGGTGGGGATTGAAATTTAATGCCAGGAAATGTAAGGTACTGCATTTGCGGGTCAGAAATCCAGGCCATGTTTACACCCGGGGCAGGGGTCACACTGCAAGCCACAATGGGTGAGCGGGATTTAGGGATGGTGGTAGACATCAAAATGAATAACTCTGAAAACAGTAGAAGAACCGCAGCCAAAGCAAACAGGATACTGGGCTGAATAGCCTGGGGAATTACGTTCAGGAAGAGGGAGGTGATCCTCCCTCTGTACAATGCCTTGGTCAGGCCGCAACTTGAGTACTGTATTCAGTTCTGGACACCTCATCTGAAGAAGGACACAGCACTGTTGGAGAGCGACCAGGATGATTCAGGGAATGGAGGGGAGAACCTACTGTATGAGGAGAGACTTTTAGGAGCTTGGGATGTACACACTGGAGGAGAGGAGGGATGGGGGACATGATAGGAGTCTTATGTAAAGGGAACAACTGATAGCAGAAACAAGGAGCTGTTTAGGCTAAAAAAGGGGGGACAACCAGGGGCAAGAGTGAAACTTGAGTGGGAAATTATGGGGGGGACGAGGAGGCATTATTTCACTGAGAGGGTGGTGGAGCCATGGAATGCGCTGCCCAAGAGGCTGGTGGAGGAAGGCACAGTGGAGGGCTTCCTAAATGGGTGGGACATGTACAAGGGGATTCCAAATCCAATGAAGACCCTCTTGGGGGCTGGGGGGGTGGAATAGCGAGCAACCACTAGGTGGCTGGCTACCGAGCAGACATGACAGACCATTAGGCCTATTCTGCTGGCTTTTAGTATGTTAGTATGTTAGCAGTAATCTGAAGAAAACATTAAGGGCCCCATATTCAGAGCCAGATGGCTGCATGTCAAAACAGGTGTGCCACGCAAAACAATATTGCCGGCTTTGACACAGTATTCAAACAGATAGCTCGGTCTGTTTGGATCTCACTATCTGTACAAATCTCGGGCAATGGTCGCACGGCACACAGGAAGGAGTCGCCATGCTGTGCACCGCACCACCAGAGCTCTGGGCTAAAAACTACCCATGGGGGTAAAGCGCGGCACACACTGGTTAGCACCGTGGCCCCTATGAGCAATATTCAGCCCAAACATATAGATCAGTCCATTTGCATACCCATTATGGGCTTATCTGCATGCCGCGCATCGGTCGAGTGCGCCAGGCTAGGTCCCTCCTCCCAAACCCCAATCCTCTCTGACAAACTAAGAATGCATACCCTGGTGGTCTAGCGGTCCCTCCCTAGCCCTGCTCCCCTCCCATAATATGTGACTGTCATCCCTGGTGGTCTGTGATTTAAAAGCCCAGGCACTGCTCATTATCCAAAATGTTTCTGTCCCTTGGTCTAGTAGACCCCCACCCTGGCAGGTCCTACCACCCTGCACCTACCCCCGTCCCAATCCAGAGAGCCAGCGACTGGCACAGCCCGGCCACAGCCTGGGATCTCAAAAAGTGCATATTGTACCAGCTGATTTTATAGTGTACGCACCTTGAAATCGCAGTCTGCGGCAAGACATGGTGGTGAGTGGAGGGCTGTGCTGGTTGCCGGTTCAGGGTTGGGATGAAGGGGGGTGTGGAGTGGTGAGACAGTACCTATCGGGGTGGGGGGGGTCTACTAGACCACCAGGGACAGATATATTTTGGATACAGGCAAGTCGGGTTGGGAAGGGGGACCGCTACACCATCAGGGAGTACTGTTATATATTACAAGAGTGCAGCGAGGCTATGAAGAGAGATCGCGAACACAAGGAACCAGCCATTAATGGTGCGTGGATGGTGCGGGCACCCACCCCCTCCATGCACCATTAAGGGCTGGGTTTCAGAAATGTTAAACTGCGCAGCACATGCGGCTGTTTAGTGCTTCTGCAAATGTTCAATATAGTGCTGCACTGCATATGCATGACCGATCCCTCATTTGCACGTGCGCAGCGTGATACTGTGTTCGGCAGTGCTATGGGGGGTGCACCACACAGAGGTAGCCTTTGAATACGGGCATACCACTGACAACCTGCGTTATTCCAGGTTAGCGCGACACAAACCCAGTTTGTGCCGCACTAACCTTTTGAATATGGGACCCTAAAAGAACTATAGTTACAAGGTAGGTAACTTTTCCTGCTAACACAATGTTTTAATCTTCTTACCACTTTAAAGCAGACTCCAAGCAATACCACAAGGAGGTGGGAACTAGGATTACTATGAAATAGGTTCTGAAGGACAGATGCCCCATAGATACATAGATACATAGACAGTGTCGGCAGATAAGGGCCTATGGCCCACCCAGTCTGCCCATTTAAGTTTGTAAGTTCAGTTTATGTTTTCCAGGAAGTCTGTTGCCCCTTACCCCTGATCTCCAGAATTCCTTTACGTCTATCCCATGCATTCTTAAATCCCGTGATTGTTTCAGCCCCCACCACTTCCTCTGGCAGGGTGTTCCACTTGTCCACCACCCATTCTGTGAAGAAATTCTTCCTCACGTTCCTCTGAATCATCCTCCCTCCAACTTCATCCCATGCCCTCTAGTCCTGGAACATCTTTTTCACTTAAAAATAGTGTATTCCTGCACCCTGTTCCTCCCTGTAAGATACTTGTATGTCTCTATCATATCCCTCTCCCTCCTTCCTCCAGGGAGTACATGTTCAGTGCCTTCAACCTGTCCTCATAGGACTTATGATGCAATCCATGCACCATCTTTGTTGCCCTCCTCTGAACCTTCTCTACCCTGTCTATGTCCTTATGTAGGTAAGGTCTCCAGAACTGCACAGTGTACTCCAGGTGCGGCCTCACTAGTGTCTTGTATAGTGGAATTATGACCTCCTTTTCCTGCTGGTGATGCCCTCTGCCTATGCATCCCAGCATCCTATTTGCTTTACCTGCTGCCTTGTCACACTGTTTCCCTGCCTTGAGGTCATCAGAGATGAGAACTCCAAGATCCCTTTCCTGCTTGGTGCATGCTATATCCTCACCCCCCAACTGATATATTGTGCCAGGGTTTTTGTGCCCCAAATGCATTATCTTGCACTTCCTTGCATTGAATTTCAACTGCCAAACCCCTGACCATTCTTCAAGTTTCTGCAGGTCCCTTCTCATTCTGTCTGCACCCTCTGGTGTGTCTACTCTGTTACAGAGCTTTGTGTCATCAGCGAACAGTGAAATTCTGCCTCTAGGTCCTGCACAATGTCACTGATGAAGATATTGAATAGTACCGTCCCAGCACTGATCCCTGTGGTACCCCACTGGTCACTCTTCCTCTGTGGAGTGACAGCCATTTACCACCACCCTCTGTGTCCTGCTGCCCAGCCAGTTACCTACCCACCGCACTACTGTCCTGCCCACACCCATATTCCCAGTTTGTGCAATAGTTTTCTATGTGGCACAGTGTCAAAGGCCTTGCTGAAGTCCAGATAGGCCACGTCCACTGCCCTCCCCTGATCCACCTCCCTAGTCACCCAGTCAAAAAATTCAATGAGGTTGGTCTGACATGACCTTCCCCTGGTGAAACCATGCTGCCTTGGGTCCTGTAGTCCATTGACAACCAGATGTTCCACCAATCTCTCCTTCAGTAGTGCTTCCATGATCTTCCCCACTACCGAGGTGAGGCTGACTGGTCTGTAGTTCCCCGCTTCCTCTTTGTTCCCACTTTTGTATAAGGGGACTACATCTGCTATCCTCCAGTCTTTGGGTACCTCCCCTGTTTCTAGTGATTGGCTAAACAGGATAGCAAGAGGTTCAGCCACCACCTCTCTTAGTTCTTTAAGGACCCTGGGGTGCACCCCATCTGGCCCCATTGCCCCAAACCTAGCATCCATGCTGAAATGCACACAAATACAGTAAAATGATGTGAAGGTGTGAGTTACAGACCAGGTTGTAGCCTTAAAGACATCCAGCAGCGGGATGCCCCTGGCAGCTGCTATGGAAGTAGCTGTACTCCTGGCAGAATGAGTGTGTGTGTGGGGATTGTTTTCCAACTTTACTGTAAAAATCTGAAATAGAGAAAAACAACCAGCTAGAAAGTCACTGCAGCAGCTGGGTGACCCCCTAGCCATTTCACCCACCATATGGGAAAAAAAGAAAGTTAAGAAGTCTGGTAGAGTGGAAAGAACCTGACATTTGTTCACCACTCTAGCTTAAGTGAAAGCAACCAAAAAGGAAACCTTCCATGTATGAAATTTCAAATAACTTAAAACCAGAGGTTCAGAAGTTTCCTGCATGAGCTGAGAGAGAGAACAGAGTTGGTTAACTGTAGGGTTATGGTGGTTAAAACCTTTGACAGATATCTTAAACATTTGTTTCCATAGACGCCATATGGCGTCGGAACCATCCATTCCTAGCTCCAACCCAAAATAGCCACCGGGAGCAAACGAGCTAAAGATGCTGGTGGAGGTTATCACTCCTCACTTTGTGTGGATCTGAAAGCTAACACAATTGAGAGGTGTACTTACCCAGAGAAATGCTTCTGTTTTTTTAACCAAACAGGAAAATGTTTACACATGAAGATATAGGTTAGACTGGTTTCTAGTTTTCTGGACACTTTAACAACTTTCAATATTGAGCTGAAAAATTTAAGCCTGCAAACTAGCCCTTCAGGAACCACACTTTCAGGTGGAGGACTCTGAGGTTTGGATAAAGGAACTTTCCTTGAGATGGAGACTGGAGGTCATGGGCCCGCTTATGAAATGACTTGTGGATGCCACAAGCCCCTGGTGCGTCGAACATATGGCACAGGGGGCTTGCGGCATTCTTTTGGTGCCGATCGCAATTTTCCATCAGTGTGCCAAATGGTGCAAGTTAGACCAGCTCCTCCCTGGTCTAACTTGCACCATTTAGGGGACTTTGTTTTTAAATTTACTATGCTTTATGTAGTTCCCTGGCGGCCACCCCATTTTGCTCCTCCACCCACAGGCACACCCTAGAAGCACCTGCTCACAGTGCCCCCTGGATTACCCCTTGGGGCGAAGCCACTGAAGCCCCCCAACTTAAACTCCTTAGGATCTCAAAGTACGGTTGCCACAGGGCCTGGATCTGCCATGGGAGTGGGAGTGTCATTGGGCATGCCAGGGCATAGGTTTTTCTGGTGTTATCAGGGATGGGGCATGTCCACTGCATGCCAGCAGCATTATCACACCACACATCTAACTCGCCCTCCAGGAGACAGCACTAGCAGGTGCTCCAGTAACGGCGCGTCCCGTGGTCACCCGGGAGCACAGAACCGGAAGCACTCTATACCCCCCTGACCCCCCTCCAAAGGAGTGGAAAGCGTGCTATGGCCAGTCAATCCACTTTCACCCCAGCCGGCCCTCGAGCATCCTGAATCCATTCCCGAACCTGGGACGCCCGCATCGCAGCAATAAATCTTTCTGCTGTACCGGTGGGCCGGTATAGGAGACCCTTTTTACATGGCTTGCACCAGAGTGATGGCACTAGCCGGCGTAAATTGTGGAAAATGTTATAAATGCGCCAAATGACTAAAACTGGGCACAGTTGCATCACAGGAGTTTGGCGCAGTTGCATCAATCATCAGGGCTTGACACAAGTACTGCACCAACCTTTGAAAACTGGGCCCCATGTCTCAAAGGCAGCTACAGAGGGTTCTTGACAGCCAATATAAGCAGCAGACAGTACCTGGGTTGCATGGCCCAATCTGGGTGCTATTAGAATCGTCACTGCACTCTGTTCTCTAAATCTGAAAAGGACTTACAAAAAAGGGACTGGGGATGCATACAAAGGTCTCGGTCTTCAGCACATCAGTATGATGTCCTCAGATACTGTGCCCATTACTGGAGGTCTGCAGCAAAAGCGGCTCAGTTTCTTCTTTCCTAGAATGCAAAAATACCTATTTACCACATCAAGAGCTAGGGACAATTTTTGAGTCAAAAGACCTAGTCTTCTTAGAGACTCTGCTAATACATTTAGCTTCCCTGCTTGATGTGCTGCAAGAGAACCACCATTTATGTAGAACACTGTAGTTGTATTGTCTGTTCTGACTTCTACTGTGTGCGTGTGTGTGTATATAAAGAGCAGCTGACACCATTATGCCCTCAGGTCAGGCAACTCATAGAAAGGAGTTGCCTGGCTGAGGACCTAAATTGTTCATATTATAAATTTTCCACTTCAGCCATTATGTAACTGCTGCTTAAAATAAATAACCTTGGAGAGAAACATCATTAGTTTGCTCTGAAACAAAATCACAATTGGTTATGCTCTACTGCTTTTAAAGTTAACAAATTTTCCACTTCTATCTCAAGCAAAATCAAATGTTCTGCTGGTAGAGCTCATTATAATGTATGGTAGAACACTGTTCTTGGTAGAAATCCATATCTAGAACAACGCTTGTTGTGCTGCACTAGATACATAGATACTGCAGCTCAACACCTTTGAACATCTTCATGCATGCATGTTATGCAAACTTCAGCTCTTCCTGAAACAGCAGCGGCGGTAAGAGTTGATCCGGAAAGAGTGCGGCACTGGGAAAGTGGGAGATATTTTTAAGGCAAACAGACTCTTTTTTGTGCATAGTGGACCATACACTATAAAAGATAATGCATGGTCCGCTAGACACAACAAGCGCGAGTAGCCATCTCGAGGTTGCCATGGCAATCAAAACCTCTTGAGCTTCACTCTCGAGTTTCAAACGGTCACCATGGCAACCTCTCGATGGCTGCACACACTTGTTGTGGATAACGAACCATATACTATCCTCTGTGTTTTGTATGGAGTTGACATTTTGGAATTTTTACAAATGACATGGAAATTCCCTCTTCTATCATCTCCAGGACCCACTGGTCAGTGGTGATTTTTCCCCATTTCAAGAGACAGAAGGAAAGGTTACCTCCTACTTACTGAGCTTAGGGAGAAACAACATGGACACAACAATCAGACATAAGTCTAACATGCAGCAGAGAAAGCCTGGGGTTTGCATCCTCTTCTAACTTTATCTCTTGTACCACCCCTTATTAGTAAACGATTGATTTGGAAGTAGGGTCTGCTTTTGGGAAATCCTCCCGTATCCTCATGTGGAGTAAGGTCTGAAGTAACTATGACCGCTGCTATCCTGTTTGGTGAGGGTCGTGTACGTCCTCCTTTGCTCCCTACAGACTTCTCAGAGAGGCTCCGTTAAAGGAAACTCAAAAGATTTTTGTCATAGGTCAGTAGACAAGTTAGTTGTCCTGAGCCAAGCAAATTTTGTGACTACTGCATCACTCACAGTTCTTGCCGCGTCACTCAAATCAACAGACATTTGAAGCTGCTGTCTGGAACCCCTAGCTCAGCCTTCACTGTAAGAGCAATATGTACTTTGTCATCCTGCAGCATATTCTCACACAAAGACAGTGTGGAAATCCAGAGGGAAAATCGATAATAAGAGGAGAAGCAAATACATGAAGGCTATCTTTATGGCAGGTTCCAGATGAATAGCTATTTTTTCCCATAAAAATACATTTTTCTCGGATCTTTAAGAGGAGGAGATGATGATGAAGTATAATTTTTTTTATCCACAAGTAATTGTTTATAAAAGTCCTTCAGGAGAAAAACATAGAAACATAGAATTTTATAGGCAGATGAAGACCATCGGTGCATCCGCTCTGTCCACTTCCTGCCTTGGTCGTAGTATCAGTCTAGTACTGGCAAGACTAATTTTCTTACACCATACCCACATTTTCCTAATACAAACCACCTTCAGAGTCCCCCCCACCCAGAGTTCCATGAATCTGTGTTTAATTTTAGCACTTTCATATATTAACCCCTTATGTCCAGCAATCTTTTGTTGCCACTGTTACTTCAGGTGTCTTGTTTCTTTCCTGGACTTCCGGATCTTGGAGCTGTGCTCAAACAAGTCCAAATCAAAATCAGCGAAAGGAAAAGCATCCCCACATTCTGTGATTTTCTTTGATTGTGCTCTTGTTATCACAGCTGCTGAAACATCAGGATTTACTTCCTCTGTGATTAACTCAGTAAATCCTGTAAAGTAATTTCCAGTAATCACAGGTACAGGTAACTTAGGTACTACCCCCACTTTCATTTGGTGTGACACCATTAATATTCAGTCACTTGGCTGGTGAGATAGTATTGAGTGTCCCCATGGATGCAGTGACACGAGTACCTGGTCCTTTGGCACAGTGTTTTCCCAGCACTTCAACATGCACCAGGCTCTGTCTACTTCCCGAATCTATAAGTCCTTTCATAGTCTTATCTCCCAACTTGGTATCTGTTAAGTGCTTGCCCCAATTTGCTAAGGACAAATCTACGCCAGTGTTATCCTGCTTACTACGGCAGTTTCTTACAATATGGCCTGGCTTATTATAGTTATAACAAGTAAAGTCTTTGGGTGCAGATTTGTTACACTCACCAGAGTTCTTATCAGACTTGGAGATAAATCGGGGAAAAAGAAGGTCTTACTAGGCTGTTATCTCGCTGCTGTGGCATCTGTCTGACCATCTGGTAGTTTTACAGTGAAAGAAACAGCTTTTCCCCCACTTTCTGGTCGGTGTTCTTTCGCCCAAAGCTGCATGTCTGTAGACAGGATGTTGATGAACTGCTCCATTGCAAGTGTGTTGATCTGTGGGACTGTTTTGCCCTCTGGTTGGAGCCATTTAATAAGCAGTTCTCTGAATCGAGTGACGGCTTCTTGAGGATTGTAGACTTGAGTTGTACTTCAGAGACCAGAATCTTTGACTGTAGGTTTCTCCTGAGATGTCATATCTTTTCAGGATTTCTCTTTTCACCAGGTCATAGTTTTCTGACTGTGCAGTGTCCATATTGCTGTAGGTAAGTTGGGTTTTACCTGTCAGATAAGGCACCAGCCTGACTGCCCACTGCTGATTTGGCTACTGGCAGGTTGTGGCAACCCTTTCAAAAGTTGTCGGGTATGCTTCAATATCATCCGAGGGACACAATTTTGTAAGTTTAATGTCTTATAAGTTGTTTGTGTCTTGTTGCTTTGCTGGACCTGTACCAGATCTTCCAGCTTTGAAAGCTTGCAAGGCATTCAGCCATCGCTGCTTCTGTTACTGCATCTCTTCTCTTGTCTTCTCTGCTTCTCGAGTTGCTGCATCTCTTTTCCTCTCTGTGCCTCTAAACACTGAATCTTGTTGGATTTGGTAGGATCTAAACCTGATGGCAAAACACGACACAGGAGACAGGTGTTACAGATTAAAAGTTTATTCTCCAAAGACATGTAAAAAGGACAGCATAGCAATACAATACCTGCTTTGAGTCCAGACCCTCCGAACACCGGGTGTCATAACAGCAAAACTGATAGAACAATTCTTTTACACAAAGTTATATACTTAGAGATAAGAGAGTCCAGTTACCTGGTAATGTCCTCATTTGTGAAGTGGATATGCTAGACAAAGCATTTCTATTGGTGTGCATGGTGGGTGACTCGCACCCAAGGCCATCATATTTTGCATATGCACAGTGACCAAGTATTATGCTTACTACAGCTACTTTGTGTTACAATAGAACAATTCATTATGTGTGCTGATCATAGCATCATGACTAATGGCTGTGAGTGGCGCTGTTAGACCATATATATATATATCACAATCCTAACTGATCATACTAATCATTGCAGTTATGGCTTGTATCTGAAGGTGGCATGCTAAGACCACAAATATATCTATGCTGGATAGCAGTTTGTCAGTAAATCATAGCAAAACATTAGTAAATACTGGTATATCTTATACTATAAGATAGAAAATGGTAGCCTACATTAGGGATGGCAGGCCTACATATCTCCCCCTTGTTGCCTGAATAGAAGGGCAACATTAATAGGGTAAGAATGGCAGGTTACATACAGGCTGAGTGAGTTTCACAGAGAAATTTTAATTGTGCACAATGTTGTTTCAGTGTGAGTCGTAAACAGCATGAGGTAATAACTAGAAAAACAAGAAAACTTGAATCACCACAAAGCCTTTGAATGTGAATTCCAACCAAGTGTTGGACAGTGCGGTGCTTAAATCACCATTATGAAACAGAGTATTCAGAGAATTACCTGCCTTAGTAATATTATCTTTTAAATAGTTTTTTATTTTAATGGGTTCACCACAACATAACCAAGACACACTGTCTTAGGGTAGCTGGTTCATTCCACTGGGGTGTCAAACAGACGAGGCATACTGATGAGTCCTGGTAGGACGAAACACGTGTCTATGTCATCTGTTAGCACCCTTTGCAAACTGTGTGAGAGGCCTTTCGGCACCATGCAATTCTGCTTAAAAGTTGAACCAGCATAACATTCTGTGGTGATTTGCATATGCAGCCCATGATGCTTTGCACTGTGTGGACATGTGTGATTTTGTATTTTTAGTAATATTATTACTAATATGAATGTGATGTGAATCCTTTCTAACAAGGATTTGAGATTCAGGGTGAGTGGATCGATTTGCACATTGAAAACTGGTAAATACTGTGCTATAGCATTCAGATAGTCAGTGCCACTATCCAAGTAATCACATTCCAGGATGGGAACAGGGGTGATAACTGTATGGCCAATGATAGAGAGTTACTAAGGTACAAAACTGAAGCTGGGCATGGTGACGTCACATACCAAAAGTTCATAGGTGAAGGTCTGGTAGTTGGTTACAACACAGTATTGTCCATCAGAACTGTAGGTCACATGAACTTGAAGAAGTCGCCACTTCATGAGCTGGACTGGGCAGGTATGGAAGCATTCGTCATTATACTGGTGAGGCACTGTACATCTTCTTGGGATTCATCTCTGGAGGTGTTCATATTTGGCTTGTCAAAATGAACAGTGACATTAACAGTCTCACTGGCAAATAGGTCATCATCAAACATATATGACCAGTCCATAGAATTCAGCGAGTAACCACAAACTGGTGCAGTTACATCAAAAATGTCACATCTGCACAAACAGCGGTAGCCCCGTTTGGCAAAACAGTCTGTATGCAGGGCCACCCAGGTGTCAAGCAGAGGATGAAAAACCAGCAAAGGAGGCAGGTTGATCCATTCTCGGTAGATGTTGCCCTCTAGATGTCCCACGGAGTGGATGGTCGCAAGCTTGTCAAAGGTAGAAGAATCTTTGTCAAACACTGGATGAGATAAAATGAAGGTAACATACATAGTGCCCCAAATACTACACACTGACTTGTAGCATAGCAGGGTCCTTGATTCAGGTGTGGAGTCACATAACCCAAGTTTCGTGCTGTGACCAAAGAGAAGGACACAGTCTTACCCATGCACTTGGAAGTACATGATAGGGTTTTACAATGTGGGCAGTACCATTTGACCAGACGTCTATCATGGATCAAATCTGGGATCCTTCCTGATTCCAGATCTCAGAAGAGACTGGTAATAGTGTTTATGGCAAAACTGCCATATGCTAAACATATGATTCCCCTGCCTATGTGCTGATGTTTAACCTCTTTACAGTTTTGGAAGATCAATTCACCGATTTTGTTTCCGGGTCTCATCAAATAAACATGCAATATCATGCATGTTATACACAGTGACTCTTTCCTCTTGGAAAATACCCTCAATATTGTGTAGCCTGGGCTGTACCACATCCTGGCCTAATTTGCTGTTGAAAATTTTGTTATGTCTTTGAATATGGGCCAGATCGGCTCGGTTCCAAATTGACATTCCTGTCCCAAACATACCTATGCCTGTTACACCAGCTATACTCCTTTTCAGGCGTTTAGGCCTGAACACCCCTCGATGTTCAGTTGTGTGATGCCCAGCTACAGGGTCCTGTGCACGTGCTTAATATCCTATCATTAAATCTAACATTACAGTATGTAACTGTGACACATTAGTGGATGAACAATGACAAATCTCGGCCATGTTCCAATGTGTGAGGTTCAACACAACAGGAACATGCATAAACTGTACATTATTAATGAGAGTCCCAGGGGATGGAGGTTGCTACCAGTCCACTGATTGGGCCTGGCTCCGGAGTAAGACATTGTAGAGGTTTGTCTTTTACTGCTGAAATGACTGTAAAAGAAAGTGCAGTGCTGCAATTGTGTGATTGAAACAAAGTTTGTGCATGGTGGTGTTATGAAAGTAAGTGCAAAAGTCTTTATTCATTTTAACTGTAAGATTGTAAAGGCCAGTATTTGGCTGGGTAACTTGGCGTATGCACAAAGTTCCATTGGGGCAAATAAGTGTTCGGCCAACCTTGGAAGGTCCCTTTTGCAAGGCGGGCTACTGGAAATTGCTGTCCAGCAAGACTGTCAGTTTTTCCATTCAATCTGTAGAGTGTAGTAGTCTGGAGATACCACCATGGTTTTGGGATGGGCATCTTGAGATAGGCATCTTTTCCTTCACGGACAGTCACATGGGTAGATGGGATGTCGATGGTTACCCCTGTACTTGGAGGGGGTATGACAGGGGTAGAAAGGGAGTAAGCCGGATCCGAAGGATTCATGGCATAAAGAAATGCATGAAGATGTACCTGGTACTCTGGGTGTGACACGCCTGCCAGCGTGCCTGACAGAAGGAATAGAAGTATTATCATTTTTCCTGAAACAAAAGAAAACAAAAAGGTTGCTGGCAATCACAAGGGAAGAAAGAGACTTGGGCATCGTCATCACAGACGAAATCATCCAAGCAGACCACTAAAGCAGTAGGTAAGGCTAGGGGGGATGTTGGAGTGTATTATCAGGAGTATCACAAGTCATAAGCCCCAATTACTACGGTATTTAATGCCTCCCTAAGAGTGGGCGTGTTCCCAGACACATGGAAATCTGCGCTGGTTACACCAGTTTTCAAATCAGGTGATAAAACACTCACCGCCAACTATAGACCCATTTCCATCCTCCCGCCTCTCCCCAAAGCACTTGAGAGAATAGTTTTTGAACAGCTCACTGACTTCCTTGACAGGCATAAATTACTCTGCAACAATCAGCATGGTTTTCGTAAAAAACACTCTACCATCACCGAATTGGTGGATTACACCTCCCAGCTTTACAATGCCCTTGATCAAGGAATGGCGGTGGGGTCAGTTTTCACTGATGTCACAAAAGCCGTTGACTCAGTTAACCACCAGCTACTACTAAACGTACTGCTCTCAACAGGATTGGCCCCAGATACAGTTATCTGGTTTCGTAGTTATCTGTCACAAAGAACTCAACGAGTTAGAATCGGTGATTCACTCTCAGACCCAAAGGTAGTGACCCCTGGAATACCCCAAGGGTCCATACTTGGACCACTCCTTTTCAGCCTGTTCATTAACTGCCTCCCTGAAGCCTGCATGGCAAGCATCATATTATATGCAGATGATGCCGTTATATCGGTCCCTGGCAGGGACCACTTGGCCATCACGGAAGGCCTACTCGATAGTTTCCAAAAACTCCAAACCTGGTTCTGCCAACATAAACTGCTACTAAACCATAAAAAAAAAAGCATGCTGTTCACAGTCCCGCAGAATAAAAGGAATTTCAGCCCACTTCAAATTCAGAATCTTGAAGTTGACACACTAGAACAAATCTCCTCGTTTAAATATCTGGGTGTTTGCCTTGACGACACTCAACTTCTCCCACCATACTGACCAAGCTGTCAAAACTGACAACATGAAATTGAGCATCCTCCATAGAAACAAGCACTCGATGACACCAGCTGCCCTCAAATTAGCCACAGGCAGCACTGTATTATCCACTGACTATGGGTTACCAATATACATAGCAGGGTCAGACACTGCCCTAAACAGGTTAAAAACGCTAGTTAACAGGGCATGTCACCTGGCACTTGGGGCAGACCGTTGGACTCACACCTGTGTCCTCTACTCCAAGACTGGCTGGCTCCCTGTGCACTTAATGGCACAATACCAAACCTGCCTAATAGTAAAAAAAGCACAACTAGGCCTCTTGCCGGAATCCCAATGTGGTCTGTTAAAGAAGCCAGTGCAAACAAGGCAAACCAGGACTGTGTCTAAAGGAGGACTCAAAGTCCCTTTCAAGCACACGTCTTTGGCCCAGAAATCCATTACCTTTAAGGACCCTAAATGGTTTAACAAACTACATGACACGCTTTCAGGAGGCACAAAGCTGAGCCTGTTCAAAAGAGGGCTTCGGTCCCATCTAAAGGGTCTTTCTACCTGTAACTGCACCAACAAATTATCCACCATTTCCTCTTATTTACTTGCCTTTCTTTACTACCACCTCTCCCACCCAATCCTTCCATTAATCGATTTACCTCTCTCCCTCCTCCACCACCTTACCCCTCCTCATTCCATACCCACACCACCTCCTCTTGACAACACCACTTAGGTTGTTTACCCCTCTCCCCTATTTCATTCCCCTGCCAAAATATCGCTTTACTGCTGACATGTTATTTCCTTCCTGGCTAGCCCTACCCTGCAATCATATGATGTAATGCACTTTATTGTACTGTTAAGTTGTACCTGAAACAAATAAGTCTTGAACCTCATGTGATACCATACTATTCTCATGATGCCTTCCCTGTGATCTCTGTTATCTTCCTGGTATTGTACTTGTATTGTACTGTTTTGTCCTTGATTTGGAACCTTTGAAAATGAGTCTTTGACTCAAAGGTAATAATCCTAATCAAAAAAAAAAAATAAAAAAATTAATAATAGGGAGGTAATAATCCCTCTTTACAAGACACTGGTTAGGCCCCATCTGGAGTACTGCGTGCAGTACTGGAGGCCGCACCTGCACAAGGACATTAACAAACTGGAGGCAGTCCAGCGAAGGGCAACCAAAATGGTGCAGGGACTGCATCAGAAAACATATGAGGACAGATTAACTGAGCTCAATATGTATACCCTACAGCAAAGGAGGGAGAGAGGTGATATGATCGAAACATTCAAACATCTTAAGCGCACTAACAAGGTGAAAGAGTCTAACATGTTTTAATACAAGAAAAATTGCAGGACAAGAGGACACAGCATGAGATTAGAGAGAGACCGATTAAGGGGTAATGTGAGGAAGTTCTTTTTCACAGAAAGGGTGGTTGATGCATGGAACGGCTGACCTCAGGAAGTGGTGGATATGAATACAGTGCAGGGGCATCAAACAGGCATGGGATAGGTATAAGGAAGCAATACAGACGAGTATGAATAGACAGGCCATTGACTGAATAAAGGCCTATGGCGCATTCATAAGGTAGAACAAATGGGCAGACTGGATGGGCCTTGCTGTCCCTAGCTGCCATCAACTTCTATGTTTCTATACAGGTCTCCCTCCCCCAGCTAGGGGAAGGAAAATTTAATCACCTTTGTACAGTTTCAACATATTGGCATGGTACCATTTGTCTACAGATTTCTTCCGTTTTGTGATCCGTACTTGGTAAACTGCAGGGCTCAATTTGTTGATGATGTCATAGGGACCTGCCCATTTATTTGCAATTGGGTAGGTAGGGTTGGAGAATTTCAGTACCATTACTTGGTCTCCTACTTGCCAATAGACTTCTTTGACATTCTTATCAAAATACATTTTGGACTGTTGTTGGGCCCGGCCAAAGTTCTTGGCGGCAAACAGGTAGGTCTGGACAAGATTGTACTCCGGTTGTGTAACACAAGCATCCGCCGACACTCTGTCCGCAATGGGGGTGTTTAGATCAATCCAGAGATGTTCTGGTAATCTCATTTGTCTGCCGGTCATCACCTCAAAGGGTGTACTGCAGCTGGGGTAGCTCTAATTGCCATTAGGAGTAAGAGCAACAAAGTATCCCAAATTTTGGCATTTGCGTTTGCAAACTTACTCAACATAAATTTTATTTGTCTGTTGGCTCTCTCCCACCTGTCCAGATGACTGAGGATGATATGCCATGTGAAATATTTGGCTAACTCCCAATAACTCCAAACATTCTTGCATTAGTTCTACTGTGAAAGTAGTCCCGTTGTCAGAGCCCACCTTAAGAGGAAGGCCCCACCTATTGAATATGTGATCCACCAGGATTCTGGCAGTGGCTTTCACCTTAACAGCCTTACATGGGAAGGCTCCTACCCATTATGAGAACAAGTCAGTCATCACAAGTGCATACTTGTTACGTCTGCTAGTGGTAGACAAAGATCAGATGAAATCAATCTGAACTGCATTCCAGGGGCCTGCCTTTGAGGAAGCAGTTTGGCATTTTTCTTGCCCAGGATAGGGCTGTTCTGTGCACAGGTAATGCAACTGTCCACACAGTGTCAGACATATGTTGTCATTCCTGGCCACCAGCTCATGATTTTCAGTCTTTGCAGAGTCTTGTCCACCCCTTGGTGTCCACCAGTAGGGGTGTCGTAGACCTGATCGACTAATTCTGATCGGAGTGTTTGGGGGAAATCACCCACAGTGTTTGACTACCAGAGTGACACAGGGCCAACTTCTGATCCTGGGAAGGATGGAGGTTGTCAGAATGTCTTCTGAATGGGTTATTCAAAGACATTTCTTTCTTTGTCTCCTTGGAGAGGTATTTGTATACCTCCTTTATCTCTGGATCTGTCAACTGTACAGCGGTTAGATCCAGGGGGACCACTGTGGCCCTTCTGTGAGCAGCCATTAGTGTGGCAATGGGAGGGGGCATGGTCCATACCTCCCGCCCTCGAGCACCATCTTTGGCTAAGGTGTCTGCTCAATCATTGTAGTCATGGAAAGGTTCAGCTTTGGGGTGGGCTTTAATCTTGTGGATGTACAACCTAAAAATGAATTGTTCAGCAAGGGTGACAATGTGAATGAACAAGTCTCTGTATTTCACAGGGGTGCCCTCTGAAGAGGCAAAATCATGGGCCTTCCAGAAAGGAAGAAATTCTGTTAGGGAACTGCACACCCAGTAAGAATCCAAGAAGAGGATGGTATCTTCTCCTTGGCCATGGATGATTTCCAGGGTACAGGTAACTGCAGCAAGTTCTACATACTGTGAAGATTTAACAATGCACTTCCTGGACACCTCACAGGTGTCACCTGCTGGAAGAAGGACCAGGACCCCAAAGCCTATTTGCTGTCCTTTGTGGTGGGAACAGGATCCATCTGTAAAGATGTGACGTACTGCAGGGTCCTTAAGGTTGCTCTCTGTGGCAGGGAGGAAAGGGCCTGGTTCTGGCAGGGTTGGTGACTCTTGGCCACATCCATGTGGCTCACCTAGGTATAGGAGACCATGTGCCAAAATGGAGGGCATTTTGGCAGGAGCACAATGATGTCTCGATCCTGTAGAAGGAGAGACCAATGGGTGAGTCTGGTGTTAGACACGTTGACTTCCTGCAAAAGATGTACCTAATGTTTCCTTCCCCTTTGCCCCGTACGCTATCTTGTACTCTCCCTGTATGTCACCTTGTGCCTTTACATTCCCCCCATGCTGTAATCAACAACCATTCCAAATAACTGAAGGATTAATTCCTGCATGTGAGGTATACTACTGCCCGAAACTAATAGAAATTGTATGAGAATTTTAATGAGACTGCCTTCCTACTTTGTGGCTGGAACAGATTGATTCAGTTTTAAAATCAAGCTTGCAGTGTTGGGCGTGTAGGGATCGGTGTGGAACTGGGGACTGCCTATGCCCAGACGCCCTGTACTTCACACTTGCTCCCTGGTTGCACAGCAACACCCTTAGGAGCACACATGGACAGACACTGCTCTGCATACATTACATTGTAGGTGGATCAGTACAGCGATGCACCAGAGGTAGCGCCCACTCTGCAGGCACATAAAAACACATCACTGAAGTGAGACACACTCTTAGAACTTTTTGAAACTGCACCAGACAAAGCCCACGACATTGGAGCAAGGTAAATACATGAGAAACTCTATACAAAGCTAAAGAATAAGTGCTTGATGGTAAAACAAATGTAAGGCATTTGCAACCAATGACTAGTTTTTAAAGAACTGTAACATGTATATCACCAGCTCCTGCATAAAAATGGCCCATTGAAAAGGGTAACAAAAACTTTAAAGGCCTTAGCTGCAAAGTAAAAAGATACTGTCAGGCTATTTAGAGGGCCTACACACGAATCGATCAGAAACAAGAAAAGAAAGTAATAATATAACAGATACAACAGTACAAAGTCAAGCAATAGTGGCCAGGACTGTAGAGCTGTATTTTACCACTGCTTTTAACTTCAAGAGACATTCATATGTCATTTTATTCAAAGTAAAATTGCTAAAAAAAAATGTTAAGATGTAGGTTATATTCTGTATATGAGCTGAGAGAGAGTAAGGAAATGCAAGACACAAGCAATAACAGAACCATGACTGGTAAACAATAAGAGAAATACTAAGCTAAGAAGATAGAAGCTTTGTTAGCATTTACATAAGCTGAAAAAAATGTTTAACTGTTAAGTCATTACACACAGAGGTAAAAGGAGTTGTATCTAAATGCACCTCCCTAGTCCATAGGGAACTCGTAAGCTTACTGAACATCTTTATCTAACAGACTAAAAATGAAAAATGGTCACCAAATAAAATAAAGAAGATTTATGTGTGAGATTGAACAGCATGTGAATATGAGATTCAGTTTTTACATGTAACTCATAAGGTGGCTAGTACAGCTTTGAACATAAAGAGCTTTAACAGTAATGGCAAGGCAAATGTTTATGTGGATAAACTTAGTAGCGGATAAATTTTGTGCTGATGAAACAATATTGTATTCCTCTGAAATTTATTTAAACCATGGTAATTAATTCATTTAGCCTTTAAAGAGATAGTAACGCATTATGATGGAACTAGAGATACAAAGTTTATCATTGCCTTACAGTGATTAACAATCAACTGAGATATGAATCTATGCATTAATATTTTGCCAAAGCGTAATATGGTCAGATATGGAAAAATTTTGTCTGATCAAAAATATAAATATAAAAAATAAGTTCGAAACAAAAAATGAGAGGTACAGAAAAATGAATATTATGTTTGTATGTTTTTTTAGATCTTTGCCCCTGATGAAGCCCAGAGTTGGGTGAAATGGGCCACAGGCAATCACTGTTTTCATAGTAAAGCAACAAATAAAAGGAAACAGATTTTATACAAAACAAGTGTGGCTGGTTGATGAACAACAAAACTTTTTCTCTGCATCTTGGAAGCCATACTACCAGCCCTCCACATAAACTTTTAGGGCTTATCTATAACCAAAAGGTACCCACCTGACGAACCTTCTCTCTCTCTCTCTCTCGAGAAGCCACATATGGCATCCCTCATGTGGATGTGGAACAGGGAAGGTCTGTTGTGGAATCCCTGTGGGAGGCAGTTCCACATGTACTGACGTCCTTCAAAAGTGAAGGCAAACCTGTATTGGCTCTCTATGGCCAATGGGAATGACCAGAAACCACTGGAAATGTCCAACGTGCTGAACCACTTGTGTTCAGGCTTCAGAAGTTTGAGCACAGTCGGGGCCGAGGCTACAGTTGCTGCACAACTAGGAGTGACTTGGTTAAGTCTGTGGTAGTCAATGGTGAGCCTCCAATTATTGTTGGGCTTCTTGACTGGCCAGATGGGAAAGCTGACTGAACACAGAAAACCTAATGACCCCTTGTTTCAAACGGGAGTCAGTGGTGGCCCTCAAAGAGGATACTGCTCCTTTTGGCAATGGGTATTGCATCTGGCACGGTGGTTCATCACCAGTGATTTGTATGAGGGTGTCCATTTTCCCACAGTTATGTTTGTGTTTGGCAAAGGCATTGCTATGCCTTTCCAGAATTGGCATTACTTGAGAGAAAAGCTCATGGTGTTGGAGCATGAGGATGAAGTCATACTCCACATTGTTGATCTTTACTGCTGCTACCACATGTGAGTTAGAAATGAGAAACATGCAGGATTGGACAGGTATCGGAAGTAACAGCCTATTGGCTAAGTCCACAACGCCACTATAGCATGCAAGAACATCAATCCCCATGAGGTCAAAATGGTGTGTCACTTCCAAAGTACAATAATGACTGGTATGGGTTTGGACCGGTATGTTGTGACTACAGTCCCCTCAAAGGTCTGCATAGAAGTGGCCTTCCCCATTGACAACATGATAGCTACGGGTCCTCCTGATGCAGCACAGAAACAGTGGTGCCCGTATCTAGAAGTAATTCAAGGTGGTGGCCCCCAACTAGCACTTCTACACATGGGCGGCCAGAATCATCAGTCACCAGGGTGGTGATGATGCAAACTGGGGCCTCACACCGTCAGTCCAATCAGTCTTATTCTGACTAGGGGTGGTGGATGGCCTCAGAATATGAAGACTTTGTTTGTGCATCCCTATCGGGCTCAGCTTGCAAACAAAGATGCATACAGGATAGCCGCTATGGTCTTGTGCGGAAGAACCGCTGAAAGTGACTGGACTTTGGCCTTAAACTCCTGGAGCCAGTGGTTTTCCTCGGCCAACTCTCTGTATGAAGGGTTGGACTACTGTTTTTGTCCATTGTTCCCCTTCTCCTGATAGAACTTATGGCACTCTGGGTGTCTGTTCTTATTTGACCCTCCTTTGTTCAGGTAGGAGAGCTTGTCCTGTTGGAAATCCTTTGCTTTCCCTTCCCTTCCACCAATACCGGGTGGCTGACTTGGTGCTGTACCACACCGCAGCCACTTTAGCCATTGAGCCTGAGGCCAGGTCGCGTGCGTAGATTTGGTACGCGCACTCCACTTTGTCCATGATGACGCTGAAGCAGTCCCATTTTGGGAATATCAATGCCTCTACCTTCTCGCGAAGGCCTGGCAGCATGTTTTTCAAGAACAGGCTCTTGTACTTGATTGAATGATGGTTTGCAGCCTTCTCGGCCAGCTCCTTGCCAGACTGACTGGCAAGCCACAAGCGGCTGTCGTACTAGGCCAGGGTTTTAACATATTGCTTCACTGGATGAGCTAGCATCACGCCGACCAAATTGGGGTTGTGCAGCACCAGAAGGCTGTCTGCGACTACGTCAAATCAGACCCCAGCGTCATGACGTACTGCTTCTGGTAACTTGGCTTACAATGTGGGATCCACAGTTTGTTTCAAAACCTGAACTCTATGCTTGGCTAGGAGACTGAGCATTTCACACCGATTCTGAACCTTTTTCTAAATGGGAACTCAAATTGCTGCCAGAGGCCGTCCGGCCTACTTTGTCCGCAATCATTTGGATGGCTTGTGCAGACTGCATAGCATTCGGGGCAGGCCCCATCTGCATTTGCATGGCCTTGGCTACTGCCTCAGCCATGGCGGTGGCCACGCCCTTAAGGAGGCTGTGCTGTTCTACTTCCCTTTTCAACAAGTCGACCATGGCTTGTCGGATCGCTGGCGACTGCGTCTCGGTGACTCCTGCCCTGGTGACTGCTTGCTCAAGCAAGGCCTCAACTTCAGTCTTGTCAGACTTAATCAAGACGACTACTGGTGGTGCATGAGGCCTGCACCCTCCGGCGTCCCAAAGACCACCATCTTGGAATTCTCCGTCACTGCCGTTTTCTGATGACGCCAGGTTGATAGGCGAGGCATACAGCTAAGCTTTCACATGACCCTTCAGGATTGCCAACTGCTGATGTAATCTCACCATCTTTGCTCTACACGTAGAGTGATCTATTCTGCCTTTGAACTGTCCCATGCTAACATGGATTTGCAAAACTCTATACGCGGCACTTACTTCGTGATTTTCCCTGACCTCCCTGTCCAGTGATTTCTGATATCTCCCTATCCCATCATACAACTTCTCATTCTCACTCTGCAACATCTCATTCGAATCAGTCAACACATCATTCAGCTGTAATGCTTGCTTCTTATCCTGCTGTAACCTTTCACAATCCTCTCTCAAGCTAGAAATCTTTCTATCTCTTTCTTGTACAGTACATTGCATTTCATTCTGTGTCTCATTTCTGAGACTTTCAACTTCTTGTTCTAACTCTTTCCACTGCTAGCCCATATCTTGGGATTTGGAGCCCAACACATTTTTCAGAGCTAGGACCTCCGTTTCTACTGCCTGTAGGGCAGGTTACAGGGCAACAATCACTACTCCTTTCTGGTCATGTTTCTTGACCGTATGTTTGTTATCCGAATATAGTGTACACACATACTATATTGGGTGACCGTGCAATTTCGCGTCCAGCACAAAATCGCCCCAACCTCCATGGGAGGTTAGAAAGTTTAAGACGTCCAATCTGAGCTCAGCGCTAATTGCCATTGTGGAAGGTTCCCCTTTAGCTGCGAGTCCAAGGTGCATCAATCCACCTTGTGCTACACAAGTAGACAAGTTACACATATGGAATACAGAGCCCCCAGACCAGTGATGCCGCTGAATGCAGAGCATCAGTTCGAACGCCTTCGTGACTCCCATTACGTTCAGGTGCGGAGGGCCAGGAAGATGGTCCGTATTGGTTGAATAGGTGGGCGTAGGTTTGAGTGCCTTTGTGAATCCTGTGTCCACTCCCTTGCCTGTACACCTTTTGCTCAACTTGGTCAGTTCTGACCAATCAGGTCCATGCCATGGTCGCCATTTGTTGGATTTGGCAGGATCTAAACCTGATGGCAAAACACGACGCAGGAGACAGGTGTTACAGAATAAAGGTTTATTCACTAAAGACATGTAAAAAGGACAGCACAGCAATACAATACCAGCTGGGAGTCCAGAACCTCCGTACACCGGATGTCATAACAGGAAAACACATAAAACAATTCTCTTACACAAAGTTATATACTGTACTTGGAGATAAGATGGTCCTGTTACCTTGTAACGAACTCATTTGCGTAGTGGATAAACTAGACAAAGCATTTCTATTTGTGTACATGGCTGTCGACTCGCACCCAAGGCCGTTATATGTTGCACATGCACAGTGGTAAGTATTATGTTTACTACAGCTACTTTGTGTTACAATAGAATAATTCATTATGTACTGATCATAGCATCATGACTAATGGCTGTAGGTGGTGCTGTGAAACCACAAATATATCACAATCCTCATTTGTTATACTAATCCCTTTCCACAGCTGTGCCCTTGATCGGGCGCTTGGACTTGGCGGTGCAGCTCTCTTCGCCGCCACTGCCCACCTTCCCCTGCCAGCAAGTCAAGAGAAGAAGCCGCCTCAGGTATGGTCACAAGTCGAGAGCTAAATTTTTAATTTCTGGCACCTCCACTCGGCTCCAGCACAACTGGACAGAAAACTAGCTGGACCCAGCTGATTGGCTGTGTTTCGACCCTCTCTTCCTGCTGCTAGCATGGACGATTTCGCGAGTCCCTGACTCCAGATATCTGCTTACTACTCAAACTGTGTCCCGCCACCCACTCCCACCCCGACACTATTTAAATCCCCCCTTGCCTTAGCAACTCCACCCACGAGCTATGTCACCCAATCGTTTCATTCCACTCTTTTTCCCCCCGACAAGGCAATTACAACCCCAATCCATTACTGGTTGTATTAGTTCCCCCTTACAGCATTAGTAAGCCATACATTAAATCAAATAAATTTACTTTATTAAGTAGTCCTTTATCTCTGTTAACAATTACTCCTCCCACTCAGTGTACAGCTGGGAGGTGTGTTCCACAGCTGTAGTCACCTCTTCTCTGTCTGCCTCCTCCCAATATAAAAATAAATTCTGCTCACGGCTCTTCTTTTGTTACCTCTAACCCCTTTCAGGCTGACTATGACTATTCTCTCTATACTTTACCTCCCCATCCTCACGCTCACTCCTGTGCAGTCTCCTGCTATGCCTGATCCTACCTCCCCCATATGCCTTCCACCCCTGTATATAACCTCGCAGTGACCCCTTCTCCTGTCCTCTCTACCTGGACATAGTACTCCTACTGGCTCTGTGCTACCCTCCTACCTATGCCTCCTTTCCTCACCTTGATACATTTGCTAAAATTTCAACCTCCTCCCTCACCCCTATAACTCTACCTTCACTTATTCCCAGTCCTGGAATAACAGTGCCAAAATTCACTTCCTAATCACTGTACTCTTGCTGCTATCCTTGGGGGACATAAACCCAAATCCTGGGCCTTCCTTCCCGAACACCTCCATATCTACTCCCTCCACTGCTGTCCCATCACTATCAAACCCCGTTGCCCTCCCACGTTTACTAAAAATTCTACACCTTAATATTCGCAGTCTTCTCCCTAAACTTGACCTCCTCCAGCCACTGGCGATATCCCTTGTCCCAGATATTATTATTCTCTCCAAAACATGGCTAAACAGCAAAGTGGATGATCACACCCTCTCTGTCCCGGGGTTCTCTATCAGCCAGCAAGACAGAACCACTAGGAGTGGTGGAGTGGCTAGTTATGTCTCCTCCAACATCCAATTCACCAGCATCCTGGCCAGGTCAGTCCCTAAAACTTATGAAGTACTCGTACTAAAATTATCCCTCCCTTTCTCAGTACCTATCTTTATAGCTGGTGCCTACTGTCGCCCTGGCCTCCCACCCTCCTCTGTCACTGAGCTCATTAACTGCACAGTCTCCCACTCTCCCTCCGGGGAAATATACATTATGGGTGACTTTAACCAAAACTGGCTTTCCCCCTCCCTCAGTAAACCACGAAATGACATCGACGCCCTAAATTTGTTCCAGCTTATCCTGGAGCCAACCTGCATGAACCCAAAAATGGGAACTCACTCCCTAATTGACTGGGCCCTTACCTCTCATCCCCACAGTCGTCAAATCTGGACTATTACCCGACACCCTAAGCGATCACCACATGACCTTTATTGCATGGAAAATCCATAGACCCAAGTCCCCCCCCTTAAACAGTATAATACCGCTCATATAAATCACTGAACCTCACCCCCCCCCGCAAGAACGTGCCCAAATAAACTGGGAACCTGTTGCCTTAGCTCCTACCACTGATGATGCTCACAGCTACTTCCAGGTCAAATTTCTAGAATGTTGGAACAATCATGCCCCCCTGCGGCATTCCACAGTCAGGGGAAAACACCTCCCTTGGATCACTCTTAATCTCCTGATATGCCAAAGAGCCAGGAATCAGGCCTGGAAAATGTACAAAGCCACAAATCTACCTCATGATTATGACATTTACCGCTCGCTGTGGAGCAAGTGCACTAAAGCCACTAGGTTAGCAAAATCTGAATACTTCTGCTCCACTTTCCAGACTCCATACTTTTCAGCTATGCTTCCCTGGTACCAGGTCCAGTACCCAAGCACAAAACTCCTGGCTTAGAGCATGCATGGGGTAAATTCCACTTAGTCTGACACCATCTGTCGACAACGCATATGTCAAGAAGCACAGGAAAACTAGGAGCAGATATAACATTTGCAAGTATCATTTTATTATTATAAATAACAATAGTATAAGTAAGTAATACACCATGACAGGTGTGCATTAAAGGATTTTAATGAGGCATGTTAAGGCACGAGGCCAGCATTTAATGTCCCACGCCTGAGAAGCGATTAAAATCCTTTAATGCACACACTGGAGTAGCTTATCACACTTATAAAATGGGCCACCATCATAAAGGAATTAATATGATTTTTTCTGATGGGGATTAAAACATATTTACTATTTTCAAAAGAGTGTACAATACATTACCTCTAAAACATCTAAAAATGGAAAAATAGTCCCTATTAATGCATAAAATAGCACATCTCAGCAATAGGTTAACTAGTACAGTACTTTGTAGTAAAAGGTATTTATTAGTAGAGTTGGAGGACTATAAATATTTTCTCCACAACGTAAATTATCACATAAATGCACTGTAACATCTGTAAATTTGTAAAACATAAGCAGTGTTTAAAACTTGTCGTTACACTGTAGTTATATATTTTTGTAGAAGGCAATCGTCTATTTTTGTTTTTTTACTTATGTGTTGTGGTTTAGTACATAAAAAGAAAAATGCTATAGGGTTGAGGTGAAAGGTTAGTAAGAAAAAAAAAAAAAAAACCCTTATACCTGCCAGGTTGCCTTTTTCTGTTAGGGAAGGGGGGTAGATTTCACCTGAAAACACCTATATATGATTCAAATGTACGTGCTTTTGTAAACATCAGCAATGTATCTGAGCAGTTTGGGTCTGCCTCTGCCTATGTAACTGTGTTTACCCACCTTTTCTCTGTTTATAAAGTATTACTGTATTACACAGAAATATATAGGACTATGATGGCAGAAAAGGATCATCAGGTCCACCTAGTCCGCCCTGTGTGCCTAGAATTGGCTAGGCTTCCACTGTGATCCCCCCCCCGATCCAGCAACCCCTTATTTATCCCAAGCCCTTTTGAACCCCTCCACGCTCTTCTCCCCCACCACTACCTTAGGTAGCCCATTGCAGCTGTCCACCACCCTCTCAGTGTAGAAAAATTTCCTGAAGTTACCCCTAAAGTTCCTTCCCTCAATCGGAAAATCATGACCCTTCGCCATCGGCCTCTCTTTCAACTGGAAACGGTTTATCACTGGCGCCTTATTAATACCCTTGAAGTATTTAAAAGTCTTGATCATAGAAACTGAAACTAAAGAGGACCCTCTTGGGGGCTAGGGGGAGCGGTAATGCGAGCAGCCATTAGGTTGCTGGCTTTCGAGCAGACAAGACAGACCATTTGGCCTATTCTGCTGTTTTTTTTTTTTTAGTATGTTAGTATATCCCCCCCCTCCCTCCTCTGTTCCAGAGAGTACATAGAAACATAGAATCTGATGGCAGATAAGGACTGCTTGGCCCACCCAGTCTGCCCATTTCCCTACCTAATGGATAAGCTGTAGATCCTAGTTAACCAGCAGCCTACTTTTTCCTACCCCTACCCACTAGAATTGCCTTATGACTGACCCATGCATTCTTGAAATCCACCAGGTTTTGACTCCACAACCTCCTCAGGAAGGCTGTTCCATGCATCCACAACCCTCTCCGTGAAAAAATGCTTCCTCACATTACCTCTGAGCCGTCCCTCCTCAATCTTCAAATTGCCCAGGTCCTTCAGCCTCCCCTCATATGGTAGGTGCTCCAGCCCCCTCACCATCTTTGTTGCCCTTCTCTGAACTCGCTCCACCCTCTCTACATCCTTCCTGAGGTAGGGCCTCCAAAATCGGACCCCATACTCCACATGAGGCCTAACCAGTTGCGTGTACAGGGGTACTATGACTTCTCTTCTCCTACTGCTGATCCCTCTCCTTATGCAACCTAATGTTCTGCTTGCTCTTGCCACTGCCCGTGCACACTGCTTTTCCATTTTCAGGTCCTATGATATGATGATGATGATGCCCAAGTCCTTTTCTTCTTCCGCTACCTGCAGGAGTCTGCCTTCCAGTGAATACTCTGCCCTCCCATTTTTTTTGCCAAAATGCATAATCTTACACTTATCTGTACTGAATGACAATTTCCACTCTTTGGACCAATCCTGCAACTTCTCCATATCCCTACGCATCATGTCCACACCCTCTTGTGAATCCACTCTATTCCAGGCATTTGTGTCATCCGCAAAGAGACTCATCCTCCCTTCCAGCCCCACTGCTATATTGGCAAGTGAAGACCAAGAGCAAGAGGCCGAGAACTGCAAGACTGTCAGAGTGATCAGTACCTAGGTCTCACAAGAACATTTGGCTGCACAATCAGACAGACAAGAGAAAAACAAGGAGAGAACAGAACAGAACAGATCCTTGCTTTAAACTCTTTCTGCATAACAAATGAGACAGGGTCTTATTCAACCCTGTCACAATCCCTTAGTTCCCTTGTACCTCTGTCACTGTCCACTCTACCACAAATCTTTGTATCAACCAATAAAAAGAGACATCCTACCTTGTATGATCTCACCAATCTCACAAATCAACATGTTAAAAAGCACTGGGCCCAGGACCAAAACCTGAGGTACACCAATTGCCACCTGCCTTACCCTTGATTTGAACCCATTAATGACTACCTTCTGCGTCTTATCCTAAAGCCAATGTCCCACCCAACCTTTCAGCTCATCTCTAATCCATATATCACCCAGTTTCGCCATCCTGTTCTGCAGTACTGAATCAAAAGCCTTGCTAAAGTCCAAATGTGGGCTATCCAGAGCCTTGCCCATCTCCAGATCTTGTGAAACCCATAAAATAATCAAAAGCAGTTTGTCTGAGAAGACATTCTCCTTACAAATAAATACAGTTCATTATTCTGGAGCCCCTGTATCGCCTGGCTGTCCACCAGCCTTTCCTTCGGGTACTGTATGTATATCCTCTTTTTTATGGGGTTAAGTCTGCTGCCTCACAGCATTTGGAAGAAACAACTATACAGAAGGGTTTCTAAAACAGCTGGTGGTGGATAAATCATACCAATATATAGGAACGAGGGAATTAAACATTTCTTAATTACCTGTATTTGTTTAAATTTTGACATTTTCCACCCTTTCCAACGTTGTACCTTATTCTCACCTTTCACTATTGCAGTTTCCCAGTTCAAAAGTGGCATATTTTGTACGCCAAAAATGATACCCCAAATTTTTATAGGTTAATTTACAATTTGGATTCTCCCAATCTGAGGCTGAATGAGTGTAAGTTTACCAGTCTGAATTCCTTTACATTTGTTAAGGTGTAATCTTGCACTGGAAACAGATGCATATGTCTGCATTTCCTAAAGTATATTATGTATGCTATTTGTGTTATCTAAGAATAAACATACATCATCTGCATAGGTAAGAATCTTTATTTTGTCCATACCATGGCTTCCAGACAACCCTTGGATGTGGGTCTGACTTCACTTCCTGATACATGGGTCCAGGGAAAAAATATATAAAAGTGGGATCAGAGGGTACCCTTGCCTGACACCTTGCAATAGTTCAATTTCAGTACCTATTTGTCCACAAATTATAGGGCAAGTTGTGGCTGAAGTGTACAGTAGTTGTAACCAGTGAATAAAAATACTCTGGTTATCCAATAAGCTTTTAAGGTGTGGAACACAAATGAGTGGTTTACGTGGTCAAAGGCCTTACTTTGATCCAGTTATATAAGAATCCCCAATTTTTGATGCACATGATAATATTCTATAATTTCCCTAATAATAATTAAAGAATGCTGGATTTTACGATTTGGAAGTCCACAAGACTTGGTGGGATGGATCAAGATTTAACTACAGACCTTAGGCGGATGTTCAGTAGCTGGGATAATATTTTAAAATCTGCGTTTAGCAGACTTATCGGCCTCCAGTTTTGTATACTGTGTCCATCACCTGATTTATATAAGAATATAATGAATTCTTTCATAAAGTGTTTGAGGACAAAGTGTGTCTGGAAAAAACAGAAGTACACTTGTTCAAGGCAAGCAGTCAGTTCACTAGTAAAGTTTAATAAAATTCATAAGGCAGGCCATCAACTCCTGGAGAGGCCCCCTCAGTTTTAAAGTTCCAATAACCTGTTCAATTCCCTGAGCTAAGTTGGGTTTTATCAAGTCTTGTGCTTCACAAGGGGTAACAGTTTGCTAGATATTAGAAAGGTATGTATCTATATCCTTTGCCAAGGGTGGCAGTTCTGTATTAAAGGATTTTAAATGCCGACTCACAATGTCTTGTAGCTCCTTATTCATGGAAACTAATTGTCCGGCTTCATTTCTTAGGCAGGAAAAGGATGAGACTTGCATTTTACATGCTTCAAAAGGGTCTCCCAGGAGGTTTTTTGGTGCCATAAAGTAGTTCAGCTCTTATTGAGCTGGCCCTGTTGTATTGATATTTCCTCATTTCTGCTTTAAGGTTAATTTGAGGGGACAAATCCTATCTAGAGATGGGAACCAAAGATAATTAACATTGTAGCTGGGTTCTAAGTTTTAAATAATTAAAAAATGTACTTCTCTCGGTGTTCCTACCGTTCTTCTGGAACCAATATTTTAAATCCTGTTTTGTGTCTCCCCACCAGGCTCCTGCATCTTCATACAGCTCAAATACAGAGGCCCAAGCTCTTAACCCTTTACTACCATTTTGCACCGCTGGAACAGATAATATGGAGCTATTAAATTGCCACCTTTTTTTGGTTGGATAAATTAGGATTTATTTCACTTTTGACCTTAAGAAGCACGTGATCCAATAATTCTGTGAGGAGAATTTCTAAAGAATGGGACTGTACGTCCTGTGATAGAAAAAAATAACCAGTAGTCGTAAAATTATTTCTCTTCTAAGTAAATGTGGGCCCTGATACTGGTGTTCAGCACAATTTAATAAGTCTGCTAACATGATACACTTTTTCAAGGCTAGGGAGTCGCAACAGATCCCCAATATATTGTTTATCCTTATTATTAATGTTGCAATTAAAATCCCCCCCAAGTAGATGGTACGAGTAGTAACTAGTTACGGCTGTAGGAAGGCTAAAACGGACAAGACAGAAAAGAGCAGGGGAATTTCCCCAGTGTCCTGGCCAAATTTCCCCCATTCACTAAAAATACCACCAACAGCTTAATGCTTAATCTGGTTCAATGTCAGTTGGCATCCATCTGTATCTCCCTCCCCCCGGGACGAGGCTAAAAATAGGCAGAACTGTCTAATCCTCCTTTCCTGGTCAACAAAAACTAAATAAACAGAATCCAACTGCTTTCCTCGCCTGGGCTATTGGCCTTAGTTGTAGTGCCACTGGAGAAGGGTTTGGCTAAATCCTGTGGAGAGACGGTATCATTACTGGCTCTCTCCATATTAACTAAAGTTTTCTTTACTGGTGAGCGCTGTGTGGACACAGGTGCTGAAAATGACAGCCTTTAAGATGCTCTCATTATCACAGTCATAGGACAGACTCTAAGGCAGGACTGTAGCCTAACATGCTCAAGTCCTAAACACTTAAAACACAAACTATGGAGGTCAGCCTTAGGGACTGTACCGTCACAGCCCACACATTTTTTAAAAACTGGTGGGAAGGTGTATTTCTCTGGCTTTCTCGGACATGTGGTGTTACAGGCAGAAACAGTTTTGAAATTATACCCTTTTTATATGCATTACATAAAGGAATGATCAGAGGGGTGGTGCAGTGCAATGGGTGTGCGGCCGTAGTCTTTCGGGATACCTTCAAAAGACTAAGGTTCTGCCCCGTTTGTACTCACCTTTCTGGGCTAAGTGCAGATGCTCACCTCTCTGGGATGAAGCAGAGATTGCTGGACTCTAGACTGAACTGGCAAGGGTGCAGAGGACCTTCTGTCCCACTCAGTGCCCACAAGACTGCCACTGCCCCACAGAGGATACTAAGGCACAGGCAGAGTAGCTGGACCTTGGTGGGCTCCAGGAGGGTGAGGAAGGGTGCACACTTGTTAGTCTGTAACACTGCAGAATTTCTTCCAAAAACTAGCATGATGGGGCAGCTGAGAGGACACACCTGTAGGAGTGGGAAGAGAAGAAGCTGGGGTCTTCAGAAGGAGTGACTCCAAGGAGGGAGGAAAAGGCTTCAAGCTGAGGAGGAAGGGTCAGGGAGATTAAGTGCCTGAGAGGTGCTTCAGCTTGGAGGGATGGAAAGAGTATCCAGACGATCATTTGAGCAGCAGGAGGTGGGAAGGAGCTAGATGTCACTGTCCACCTGAGGACAAATGACCAGGCAAGGGACAGGGTAGTGGTACTGCTGAGTAATTTCTGGGAGCTGGGAAGGGGCCTCAAGCAGGTGGTATGCATGGTGGTTTTACCAACATGTTACCTGTGTATGGCCGGGATAGGAGAGAATACATCAGAACCAGAGTATTTAATAATTGGTTGAAGGTATGGTGCACAGAGACGGGCTTTGGCTACATTGAGGACTGGGAGCCAGCATGGGAGGATATGGGTCTCTACTGGGAGACAGCCTGCATCCTAACAAGAAGGGAACCACAGTCCATAGTGGGAGGTTTAAATGCTACTTGGATGAGCATTAAAACTCACCGGAGGTGAGGCTGTAAAACCAAGGGAGGCAACAAATTCTCTCCCTCAATGATGGAGCTTTAGGGAGGGAGGGCCAGAGGGGAGTAACCTCCCCTATGGCAAGAGAGCAAGAAGACGGGTTGAAACAAGGCAGAGGAAAAAGAAAGTATAAATCATGTAAGTAAGAATAAAGAAGTAAAGGAGACAAGGAATCAGAGAAGGTAAAAAGGGAAGCAGTGAGCCAGCTCGTTGGTGCAGAGGCATGGCTGCTATCTGCGGCACCAACTACGGGTTTGAGCGGATCCAGGTGGAGACGACGAGTAGGATAGAGCAGTCCACTGGGACTGCTCTCCTACTCTGGGGGAGGTGGGGTTGAGTGTCTGATGCAATGTGGACCCCTAGCAGAGGCCAGGGGTACTACAGTGATCGGCGCCAGCACATACAGAGAGCGGGGCAGATGCGGGCCGTCACTGCATGTCCCGGCCCCCGAGGGACTCACAGCTACAAAAAATGCCGGAACCTGCTAATGAGCCAGCTCTGGCGCTGTCCCCTCTGGCCATGTAAGTCCACCGCTGGCGGCCCCACTCAGGGGGGAAGCATGCTCAGAGTATGAGGGGGCAGATTGCCGGAGCCTGGCGAGCCCATTCGTGGGGCTAGGGGATGCCCAGCAACAAAAAAAATATAAATAAAATAAAATTTAAAAAAAAAAAAAAAAAAGGGAAGCGGTGGGTCACGGCGAGCTTCAGGGAACAGCAAAGGCAGGAATGGGGAGGAGGAAAGAAGGAAGAGAGGGAGTGAGGTATGGAGAGCCTTGTGTGACAAAGCAAGGTTTGGGGAAATAAAATTCTGGACGTGGAAGCCATCATGGTGGAGGCCTGCCTGTATTTGGTGACCATAACAGAGTCATGGTGCACTAAACCCGAGAAATGGGACGTGGCCATACCTGGCTACTCTATATTCAGTAGAAACAGGGCAAGGAGGAGGACTGGAGGGGTTGTGCTATATGTGAGGGAGGGAATCAAGGCCACAGTGATGCAGGGCACCAATAGGAAAAGGATGGGCTGGAAGTGCTGTGGATCATCCTGAGGACAGGCTCTGGGGCCACTATCCGTACCGGGGGTAGTGTACATACCTCCAGAATAGGGAGGATTTGGAGGAGACCCTTGGGGAAGCCATCATAAGAATGGTGAGTAAGGGGGATGTGCTGCTAGTTGGTGACTTCAACCTGCCAGACGTGGAGCTGAGCCTTCCAACTGTGACTTCTGCAAGGAGCATGGCCATCCTTGACTCCCTACAAGGGGTTTTCTCAAGCAGCGAGTGCCAGTCCTGGTGCTTATAAACAGGAGTAGCATTGCAGACGTCACAGTGGGCAGTCCCCTAGGTAAAAGTGATCACCGTACAGTGTGGTTTAACATTAAGATGGGAACAGGGGACTTCCAGTGACATCATCAACTGGAATGCAGCACTAGACCCAGAGCTCAGATCATCGAGGGGGGAAAGCTCCTGAAAACTAAATACAGATGCTCTAAAAGCTAAATTATATACATATAGGAGCGCAGAAAGTTGATGGCTGGCAGGAGGAAAAAAAAAAAAAAAGAAACAGCCCAATTCCTGTGGATTACAAATTACAATTCCGACCGATTCGGAGGCACTGGCTGACATGGCAGCCCACCAAGGCGCGCAGCACCAACAAGAAACACTGATATTTTAGCTGAACTACAGGAGTTTCGTAAAGAAGTACGAAACTTTGAGGAGCATATAAAAATGGAGTGAACACAAATGGGGCAAAAGATTACAGACCTCGAAACTCAGCAAACGTCAACAGATACCAGAACTGATAGATTGGAGCGACTGGTAATGTACCTAGTAAACAGTAATCAAGAGCTAACGGAAAAAGGTGATGACTTGGAAAATCGTTCCGGACGCTGTAACCTTAGGATATCAGGAGTACCCGAAGAAGAGGAAGGAACAGACATGCTTGCCTTTCTGGATCATTTTTTCCGGGATATTCTTCAGCTTGACCCTACCTTCCCACTAGATATAGAACGGGTGCATAGAACCTTGCAGCCAAAACCCCAGCAACCAGACAAAAGACCCAGAGCTATTCTTTTAAAACTCCTCAGCTATCAGATTAAACAAAAATTGTTAATCAGAGCTTGGCGCATGAAAGAGCTACATTACAAAGGCACTCAAATATATTTTGATGACTACTCACCAGCAGTCACTGCCAAAAGGAGAGCATATGCCCCAATATTGAGAACACTGAAGGCCCAGCAGCTAAAATTTATAACGCCCTACCCGGCACGCCTCGTGGTAATGTACCCTGAAGGCCAAAACGTGTATGAAACACCGGATGAATCCATCCAGGCACTGACGAGCAGGGGGATCATGGCTGCATGAACAGCCAGACAAACGACAGAGGAGGAACAGCGAAATACTCGAGGTGAAATCTGGGAGAGAAAAAAAAGAGAACAGCAGTCTAGGAGGAGACAGGGCCTTACCACGCTTCAAGACATCAAGAATTACTGCAGAAATTCGGCAGAGACACAGCAACCTGAAACACCTCCTACAAAACAGGTACTGTGTAAACTTTCTTCCCAGATTTAGTGAGAACATAAGGACCTAAAGGCGCCAGTAAACCAGAGACAGAAATTAAATAAAAGACTGTAAATCACGTCTAATCCTGCAGGATAAATGCCACACAGATTTAAGAACACCGTGCCAAGAACAGACTCTTAAGTAATGGACCATAAGTATAAAATGTTTTAGAATGGTACCAATTAAAGTAAAGCAAAAAACAATACTTATGGATCCAGATTATTACAACCAGGTAACCCAGAAACTATGGGCACAATATAATAATGACAAAGGAGGGTACGCAGGAATATGTACCTACTGCACGAGTATTGGGGGAGAATGAATAGTAACTACGGACAAAAAGATAATGTGAACACTCGTAGCAGGGAGTAATACCATGCAGTTGATGGTGTGCAGGGGAAATGCGCAGACACCTGCCATGTTTACTGTACACTAACGGAGACTCCTTCCGAGCCCATTATTTCAATGTGAAGAAAATTCAGACCCCCCCCCCAAATCGGTGTTCTTTCACTAATCATGAAGGGACAGCCTTTGGTTAAAATTCTGACCTGGTTGATTCTGGTGCTGCTCCAGTTGGGAAATTTTCATAACACAGCCGTTGCCACTCCGTGGAACGGTGTAGGGGGCCCTCAGACTAGCCGGGAACTTACCCTCAAGGGAGTAAACAGCAACCCGTAAGTGGAGAGTACCTTGATTTCTCCACACCTAGGAAGTTAACTATTGGTAACTTTGACAATCGGTTAACCCAAACATAGAAACATACAGGTTGACGGCAGATAAGGACCGCAAGGCCCATCCAGTCTGCCCATTTCTTTTTCTACCTTATAAATGTGCCATCGGCCTTTGCTCTGTCAGTGGCCTATCTATTCATACTCATCTGTATTGCTCCCTTATGCCTATCCCATGCCTGTTTGAAGCCCTACACTGTATTCATAGCCACCACTTCCTGAGGTAGGCCGTTCTATGCATCCACCACTCTTTCTGTGAAAAATAATTTCTTCACATTCCCCCTTAATCGGCCTCCCTCTAATCTCATGCTGTGTCCTCTTGTCCTGCTGATTTTCTTATATTTAAACATATTAGACTTTCACCTTGTTAATGCCCTTAAGGTGTTTGAATGTTTCAATCATATCACCCCTCTCCCTCTTTTGCTCAAGGGTATACATATTGAGCTCCATTAATCTGTCCTCATATGTCTTCTGATGCAGTCCCTGCACCATTTTGATTGCCCTTATCTGGACTGCCTCAATTTGGTTAATGTCCTTGTGAAGGTGTGGCCTCCAGTACTGCACGCAGTACTCCAGATGGGGCCTAACCAGTGTCTTGTAAAGAGGATTATCTCCCTCTTACGACTTGTGATACCCCTACTAATACACCCTAACATCCCCCTAGCCTTACCTACTGCTTTAGAGGTCTGCCTGGATGATTTCAGGTCATTGGTGATGATGATGACAAAGTCTCTTTCTTCCTTTGTGACTGCCAGCAACTCCCCTCCCAGCCTATAGGTGGCTTCAGGGTTTCTCTTCCCTATGTGCATGATTTTGCACTTCTTTGCATTAAATCCCAGTTGCCACTCTTCTGACCATTTTGCTACTTTATCCAGATCTCCTCTCATTCTGCCCACCCCATCTGGATCATCCACTCTGTTGCAAATCCTGGTGTCATCTGCCAACAGACATGCGTGTTACCCTCTAGTCCATCTGCAATGTCACTAATGAAGATATTGAAGAGGACTGGCCCCAGGACTGATCCCTGAGGTACCCCACTTGTGACTTGCATCTCTTCTGACTGTATACCATTTACCACCACTCTCTGTTTTCTGCTCGTCAACCAGTTTGCCACCCAGCTGACCAACTTCTGACCCACCCTGAACCTACCCAGCTTATTTATCAATATTCTATGTGGAACAGCATCGAAAGCTTTGCTAAAGTCAAGGTAGGCGACATCAACTGCTCCCCCTTGGTCCACCACTCTGGTTACCCAGTCAAAGAAATCTATGAGATTAGTTTGACAGGACCTTCCTTTTGTACACCCATGCTGTCTTGGATCCTGTGCCCCTATGGATTCCAGGTGCTGCACTATCCTTTCCTTAAGGAGTGCCTCCATAATCTTGCCCACTACTGAGGTAAGACTGACTGGTCTGTAGTTCCCTGCCTCCTCCCTGCTGCCACTCTTGTGGAGTGGGATCACATGAGCCCTTCTCCAGTCTTCTGGGACCTCTCCTGTGCTCAGAGACTCACTAAACAGTTCTACTAATGGCTCTGCTAGTTCCACCCTTAGCTTCTTAAGTACCCTGGGATGTATGCCATCAGGTCCCATTGCCTTGTCCACCCTGAGCTTGTAGGACCCCTTCTTTTGTGAAGGAAGTAGTGCTCACCTCCTCCCCCCCCCCCCCGTGGCCATGGTGCTCAGCTATGGGCCCTGAGGCCCTACCTTCTCTTCAGTAAATACTAAGTAAAAGAATCCATTTAGGATAGATGCTTTTACAGGGTCCTCCTCCTCACATGCCCCCTTTTCTCCTTTGAGCTTAGCAATACCCCCTCTGGACTTTCTCCTTTCACTAATGTATCTATAGAAAGTCTTGTCACCTTCTTTTACTGTTTTACTAACCCAAAGACAAGATACAAATTTGTTTCGATTCACTTGCATAACGAAAATTAGCGCTATCTATTATAGACTACTGGATATCATGCCCTGTTGGCAAAATGTTGTCATAACTGATTGAGAGGAAATTTTCAAGTTGGGAAAAAGGACAAACAAGGTATACAGAGTTTTAACAACAATGGGAAATTAACAGGATTTGAGATACAAAATAGAGACTTCAAAATGTGCAAATGGTTAGATCAATCTTAGTATTATCCCTCAACATAAACTGGATACACAACCCAGTAAAGCGGGCACGCCTAAATCAATACCTCAAAGCCCAAAACCCAGACATAGTGTTGTTGCAGGAGATGCACTTAACCTCCTTAGAGCACCAAAAACTTAAAAATGTTAAATACAAATTAATAGCTGAAGCAGCCCGTAACTCAGGTAGGAGAAGGGGAGTGGCAGTATTAACATCTAGAAATCTCCTGGTACAAATTATTGACCGAGATATAGATGAGGAAGGAAAGTATGTAGTGGTGGTAATACAGATCTATGCATGTAAGATGACACTGGCTTCATTATATATCCCACCTGGGTCCCACAGAAATTTAGCCCAAACATTTTTTTCTAAACTGGCAATGGAAATGCAGGGTCACCTCATACTAAGAGGAGACCTCAACACAACCTTACAACCACACCTAGACGCCACTAGACCCCTCCCCAATCGAAATAATCCCCTACAAAAAATCTATCCAACACAACATGAATGCGCTGGGACTGGTTGATGGGTAGAGGAAGTGTTTTCCAACCAGAAAAGAATACATGCATAGGTCTGCTCACTCCAACACAGCAGCACGGCCAGACTACATCCTAATGAACCAGGAATGCCAGGCAATTTTAACAGACATTTGGCATGGGGGCGAGAGTCCTCTCAGACCACGCCCCTATAATGGCAAAGTCTGAAATAGGGGAAGAGATAAAAAGAACACACTGGAGACTAAATCTAATGCACCTGAGAGACCCAAACTTCAAAAAACTAATGAAAGAAGTTATCCCTAGCATAATAAAAGAAAATTCTCATCCAGAAATTTCAGCACCAGTACTGTGGGACACATTAAAAACAGTAATAAGGGGAGAAATAATAAAATATACTAGCAGACAGAAAAAGGAAAGAGAAAAGAAATGGGTAACTTTACACCTTGAACTAAAACAGCTACAGACCCAAACTAATGTGACAGAGTAGATAAGCACACAAATAAAAGGTATTAAACAACAAATTCAAAAAAATGTTAGACCAGAAAATAGAACAATTATTGTACTTAAAATTACAAAATCAAGAGGGCGGACCCCGGGGAGCAAGAAATCTAGCAAGAAAATTAAGAGAGAAAAGCCAAAACATATATAACCAGCTTAACAGATCCAATCACAGGCAAGACCCACACACTCCCAAAGGACATAAGGGACACCCTAGCAAAGTTTTATCAGGCACTGTACATGGAACAAACACCCCCCCCCCCAAATATCCCAAATAGAGGAATATCTAGGAAAATTAGATATACCAAAGTTAAATCCAGCTAAAGCAACTAAACTAATAAACCCAATATCTATAGAAGAAATTAAACAAGTTTGGACCAAAAATGGCTCAATCTGAGCAATTTTTCTGAGAAATTCAAGCATGTGAGGATTTAGTTTTTATTTTTTTTATTAACGCAAAAACATTCAAACAGCCATTTTTTGCACAGACTTGGATCATGTCTTAATTTAGAGTCCCTCTCATGATTACATAACTGGTCACTCATAAATCCCACCCGAAATGTTAGTTCAGGGGGCAACACCCCTGAAACACAGTCTGAGGGAGTGTGGTTGTTGGAGTTGGACAAATTATATCTGCTTTTGTTTTGTTTTTTTGTGGGGGGGGTGGACCTTAAGCCTGCCTATATGCACAAAAGGCAATTTCTTTGACTTGCTTTTTTTCACATCTTTTGAAAAGCATGGAAAAATACTAAGTGAAATTGTGTTCTGCACATCAACATAGACTTGTTTTTTTTTTTCCACCAAAAAGAAAAATAGTTGTATAATACCAGCACGTTAAGACATTTTTTGGCCCAAACTTTGGTAATGTCTTCATAAGGGCTCTCCCTTGCTTCCCAAGACCACATAACTGGTCAGTTTTAAATCCCCCAAAATGTGTTTTCAGGGGGGCAACTAAGTCAGGCCAACAGCAGAATTCCCACAGGTGGCTCATGCAAATGGCCACCAGTTTCACAAAAAAAAAAAAAAAAAAAAAAAAATTAAAACCTTTGCACAAAACAGAACACACAATTAAAATTTTTCACATTTTCAACCTTCTAGAACTTTCAAACAGCCCAACTAATCACTACAAAATTTACAGAATCTAGAGATCCTGAGACCAACTAAGCACATACAAATTTCATGTTACTGTATTCCATCAAAGGAAGGCCAAAACATTAAGGTGATAATATCACAGTTTAACACAGAACAGCAACTGTAACCCTAACCACTGTTCAATGTCTGCAATTAAATACCTGTTCAGTGAAATGGCGTGAAATGGCATGGCATACATTATTTTGTATACAATTCTGCCCAGCCTGGTGACACCAGCTGGTCTTGCATGACACTGCAATGCAGAGGTGGGCAAGCCAGAGCAGGCTCAAGCCTGGCTCAAGTATAGTGCCAGGCTTGGCTCGGGTCCACCTCTATAAGCAACTGTAAGCAAAGGTAAAACCAAGCCAGTTATATTCAAAGTAAGCATTTCTGTCAGCCTGAGCAGTCAGTGTAGTGTCTGAAATGTTCAACTCATTGGTAGAGAACAGCCTGTAGTAGTCAGGGCTCGGTTCGTGTTTTGGCCTGTAGAGTCAAGGCAGACCCCCAGCTCAGTTCTGGCTTGGATCTGGGTGAAAAACATTTCTGGCTTGCCCACCTCTACTGCAATGTGGGTGACCCCCAGGATGGATTCTTGGTTCCACTCTCCCAGTGCAGGCCAGTGGGGTTCAGGTCGGATGTAATGCACTAACTTGAGGGTGTCAGGAGGTAATACTGCACACTCTTCACGTACTTCCTAAGGTAGGAAACTGGATGGCGGACAAACCCTACGAGGAGAGACTGAGGGAGTTCAACATGTACTCCCTGGAGTAACAGAGGGATGGGGGGACATGTAGAAACCTTCAAATATATGAAAGGCATAAAGATGGTACAGAGGGAATTTTAAGATTAAGGAGAGGAAGGGACACTAGGGGGCACAATCTAAAGTTGGAGGGTGGTAGATTCAGAAGGGAAATAAGAAAGCTCTATTTCATGGAGAGAGTGGTGACAGGGTGGAATGCACTGCCTGAGGAGGTGGTATCCTTGAAGACAGTGGGCAAGGAAGGTCAGCAATGAGGCACTGGGGAGAGCGGTAACAGCTAGTACGAGCATGAAATTGGATATGCAGGTGGGGGGGAACAGCTGTAATGTAACAGCTGTAATGTAACAGACTGCTAGTTGAACACTCGAGCAGATTAGATGGACCATCAGGCCTGTATTTGCTGGCATTCTTCGTATGACCACTGTGGATGACCTCATAAGATCAGTCATCCCCTGACTGTAGGAGAGAGACTGCTGGAAATCTGACCTTGTAACTGGGTGGTAAGAAGATTTACTATAGAGAGCTGAAAAACATCCTCCACACCCTCCCAAAGGAATATTACCACTTGCTAGCCCACCAATCTAACAGCCACTGACCACACTAGGTTCCTTCTCTGACTTCCGTATTAGTTATATTTTCCTCAGTAAGCAGGGAAAGCATGCAGCCCACAGTTCCCATGATGTCCTACTGTTTGGAGATACCCTGTACTCTCCATGGCTGTTTTTCGGAGGGTACAGTTTGTGACTGCAGCCATCTCTGCTGTGGACTTATGGTGGCGCCAATGATATCCTTGCATACATGTGCCCCCCGAGGTTTGGTGACATACTTGGAATTCTGATTCCTTGCATGTTCCACGTACACCTCCACGTGAATGAGAACACTGAGGTAGCCATGCACCTGTTTCATAAGGAGCCTCTCCACAGCCAACAAGTTGCAAAGGTGTCAAGAGTTTGAAGGGGTCTGGACTGGAGATACACATATAGCAGATGTGCCAGAGCAGCAGACTGACCGATGAGACAGCAGCAGTTGGGAGTGGAGAAAAAAATGGAATGATAAAAATCCTTCTCAGTGTCAAGAGTCTAAGGCCTTGTACACACTGCCTATTAAAACGTTTTAACTCTGTTAAAACATTTTAAGGAGGCTTCTTGCAAACAATCTGTGTTCTAATACCATGCTCAGACCCTGCTCGGAGCAAGGCATGAGCAGTTTTAGTCCAACATGGCTCCCTTAATCCAGGTTAACAGCAGTGTGGATGTACATGCTGTAACATGGGTTAAGGGATCTCTTTGTACAATTTCTGGGCTTGCACAGCCCAGAAAAACTGCACAAATCACTTCTTGGACCTAGTGCAGAGCTGAATAATACAAGTCTCCACTTGTGTTCTTTTTGGTGGCTAACCCCTTTCTCAGGTATCCTGGCACACACTGCAGCACCAGTAACGCCTTGTGCAGGTGCCACAAAGATAATGGAAGGATTGCAGTTCTTGACAAGACAGGAAGTAGTATGGTGGATCGGAATACTGTGTTGGGTTGTACTACCATCATTGCCAAGCACTCAATCAAAATCCTGACGCTGGATGGTTTTTTTTTGGGGGGGGGGGTGGAGTTTACCTCGCGCTCGCCCCCAAAAAATTTTACAACCAACTCCAGTCCTAGCAAACTTCACAAAAAAAAAAAAAAGGAAATCGGAAGCAGCGGGATTCAAACACAGGATGGCTGGTACGCCATGTACACTGTCGACTCCTTGCCCTCACCACTAGGCCATCGGGGCAGCTCAGCTGACTCACGCTCCGGACATCATCCTATAATTCCCAGGGTGACGTGAAGAACTATCCCACAAACTAGGCCCTGACAGGATTACCGCCCCCCCTTCACGGTATTCCCAGCCGCCGTACGACTTCCTGTCTGCCATACTTCTTGCTCAAACTCTGCAATTGAGCCTCCATGTCCACCCATGGACTGACTGGAGCACTGGTACAGTAAGTGACTTACACAAGGTCACAGCGAGAGTTTGGCCTTGGTAGGGTCTGTTGAATTGTGAGCTTCAGGTTCCCAACAAGCAGGTGCTCTAACCACACTTTCCTCACAATGTACTGATATCACTGCCTGTTAACTAAAGCAGGACATTTCATGGACTCTTGAGACAGACAGTGATGTTACTGAAAGGCAAGTTGTAATTAACAGCATACAGCTTGCCCTCCCTCAGTTACATCATTTTCAGGAATATTCATAATTCCGAGACGAGTACCTTGCCTGAAAGATCTTTTCATGGGCTTTCACAATTTGACTGACCCCTGTAATATTTAGTTCCCCTTTGAGGTAGATCCGTGTTACACAACACTGAATTTGATTTCTGTGGGCATCCTTTAAGGACATATACATGAAAATCAGACATTTGTTACAGTTACAAGTAGTCCTACGACCCTGCTTGTGACATCAGTCTCTTGGGGTGGAAATTACTGTCACTAGTATGACATTTAATATCGGCTCCAGACAGCTTGTTTTCATGTAGCCATATATTTCAAGACCCACATCAAACTAAGCTCAACTCACCATCTAAATTTTGGCATGTTATACACTCCCTTCTGGACTCCCAGTCCTTGCAGTGGATGGTTTCACCTGTCTCTGACTCTGCCTCTGTCACCGAGATCCTTAACAAATTCTTTACAACTTGTGCTCTTCCTGATCAACCGGTGCCGGCCTCCTCCCTCATCTGGAGGCTACAGTTTCCCTCCCAGTCTCCCCTCAGAAGGCTTACTAGGCATTAATGTCCTTTAAATCCTACCAAATCTAGCCCTGATGGACTCCACCCCAGCTTCTCCACATCTTTGCCCCGGCAATTATCACCCCTCTTGCACACCTTCTAAACCTCTCATTCCACTCCTGCACCGTCCCACTGGCCTGGAAAGTTGCCAAGGTACTGCCCCTTCATAAAGATGGAGACCCATCCTCCCCTGCCAACTACCGGCCCATATCTCTTCTTCCTTCCCTCACCAAAGTTCAAGAGTCAATTGTTTATGTCAGGCTTGCTGAGCTCCTATCCAGTACTGACACCGTCTCCTTTACAAGCAGGCTTCAGGAAGCATCACTCAACCATCTCCTCCCTACTACGTGTCATAGATTCCACCTTCTCAGGGATGAACCAGAGTCACATCATCTCTGCCATCTTTATCGATTTGGCTAAGTTATTTGACTCGGTGTCCCACTCTCTCTTTGCCATCTTTATCAATTTGGCTAAGGTATTTGACTCGGTGTCCCATTGTCTCTACCACCTTTATCGATTTGGCTAAGGCGTTTAACTTGGTGTCCCACTCTCTCCTCCAGAATAGACTACCTGCTGTTGGCTTGGCAGCTCAGATAGTAAACTGGTGCTGCTTCTACCTCTCTGTCTGTCAACAGTCAGTCCAGGCGGGAAACACCCCATCATCCCCACTCCTTACCCTTGCTGGAGTTCCACAAGGTACTTGGCCCCATCATATTCTCCCCTTTCATTAATGACCACCCTTCTGTCTTCTCCAACACACACATCCACGTTTATGCAGATGATACCATCCTCTATACCTTGGGACCATCATCCACAGACGTGCAAGCACCGCTCCAGCATGACTTTAACAAAGCTCTAAGCTGGTTGCATGCCAACAAACTCAAAGTAAAAACAAAGAAATTGTGTCAAGTGACCCACGGTGCCAGGCTAAAACTGGTAAAGCTTTAGACTCCCTGGTGTTCACCCCCCCCCCCCATGGCCCTCCCCAGAGGTGGTCCCCTCTTTTAAATACCTAGGTGTCTGACTGGATAATCATCTTGACTTCTCTACTCACACTGATACAATCTACTCTAAGCTCCGCCCCAAGCTAAGAATCCTATACCGAAACAAAGCCAGCCTCTCCCTTCCTGTACATCGTGAGTTAGTCACTAAAATGATACTTCTGGTGTTTGACTGTACTGATGTAGTCCATGGCACTGCCCCAGCAGTGTCCACTGCCAGGTTTGATTCCCCTCCTGAACTCAGTCGCTTTGCTACCAACTCCCCTTTTTGCACACCACTGCTCCCTCTACTCCTCACTCTCTACCACCCCCCCCTACCCACCAGCGTCTGACCATCTGTTTGTCCATTACTGCCAAATATAGCTTGGGACCCTTCTAGGGTTACCACCTGTCCCTATTTTCGCAGGACAGTCCTGATTTGGACAGCTGTGTCCTGCAGAAAAACATGAAAAATACTAAATGTCCTGACATTATAGTAGAAAAAATATTTTCTGAATTTCCTCTAAATGTTGCAAAAAACTATAATACCTTAACTAAAATATCTTAAAATAATAAAAAACACAAGAAACAACTGAAAAACTATAACGCTTAGTCTTAATTCTGATTATTTAGAGAAAACATGTCTGTTGCATTGGTCAAGATGACATATTGTCCTGCGAATAATCCTGTTTCAGTAAGCAATGTCCCACTTTGGGCTTCTTAAAAGGTGGTAACCCTAGACCCTTCCTCCCTCTCTCTCCTCTCTTTCATCCCCTGCCAACCCTCTGCGTTCCGGGGACTCTCGCTCCTTCTCCCATCTCCATACAACTTCTAGTCAGTCAGCTTTCTCCTACTGCTTCCCTTTCCTCTGAAATCAGCTCTTCTCTGACACTAGCCTTTCCCCCTTGCTCCCAATTTTTAAGCGCCCGCTCCAACTCTCTCCCATGCTCCCCCTTGTTCCTGCCCCTCTACCTTCCCTGCCTCCATGTGGACCTCTGTATAGCCTCCTGACTCATACAGTTCTATCTTTAAAGCTGATTGTTATCGTAACTTTGCATTCTGCCTTTTGTAATTATGTAAAGACGTTGTAACGAGGGGTCCTTAACTCTCCGGTATCTCCACTATGTGTTTGTCATTGCAGTCCCTTTCGTAATTATGCACTGATTCATGACTCTTCCCTCCGTTTGTACTGTATCCCTTTTCCCAGGGTTGCACCTGGAAACGAACCCCTGCTCAGTGTGCCTTTCCTGGTTACCAAATTTTAAATAAATGGCATTACAAGAAAGCAAAAACTCTACTTAAAGATGCTGCTAGCTACCTCTTCTGATTACTTTCGTGTAACAAAACAACCCACACTTACAGAACAGGGGCACTTTTGAGCGTCGCAATAGGCCTAAGGGCCACAGGATGTCACTGCAGAAACGACAGAAAATCGGTGATGCACGGTTACTAGGGTAAAATACGTGTTACAAATTCCTTTAAAACATTATCACTTATACAACAGATAATTATGCAGGCGAGTTTTGTAACAGCCTGCAGGTATTCCGTCACGGGGTTAAAGTCCCCCACAATCGCCAATTTGACTTCACTTACTTCTCCAGACTCTTACACTCGATTGCATTTGCTAATCACAAAGGTCAATGTCTAGATAGCACATGAACGTATACATGAGGCTGTGCTGCGCAGTGACAACTAAACGCGGCATCACACACTCCGCCCCCACATCGGACCAACAGAAAGGCCGGCTTGTTGCGGCGCCACGGAGATACAGCACATGAATGGCAACGCCCACTTGGATGTTATTGTCCTGGCAATTCCGTCCGAGCAAAGGATTTTAACGAGTTGCCATGTTGTAGTCGCGTCACAGTCCGGAAGCAGCTTCACCAAAAACCATGTGGAGTGGGTGGTGCACTGATGTTCGCTTTCTTTAATGGTAGCCAGATTCATTCTGGGGGATCCTTAATACATTACATTTATCATTTTCTTAGTCGGATCCACTTAATCGAAATCCGATACGGTAATTGTAAATGAAAGTTAGCAGGAAGTGATAACAGCGCACTTGTTTTTTCATAGCCACATTCTATTTCAGACGTTGCCTGTATTAGGCATGTTACAGCAAAGTAACTGTACTTGAGTCAGTACAACGTACAGTCACACTTGGGATCACGGGGGTTGAGGGCGATGGTGGAGAACACCGTACCATTTGCGTAACTGTAGTTGCTGCTCACCTGGAGCACTCCCAACTCTATAGCAATGCACCCTAACGCCAACTACTGTATTATAGGTCGCTACCACCCTTTCTTTCAGAGTCCACCGTTTGAGGAAGCACCCGCTCAATCAAGGGCAACAAGAGTGCTTGATGAAAATTAGCAAGCTTGCAGTTTAGTCCCCGAACAGGTCTTAGTGTGCTAGCACAAAGAACTTGAAATCCAAACCGTGAATGCTTGAAACCAAACTTGTAGTCCACAATTGGAAAAGTTCAAAGACCCCAGCCAGCAATTGCAGTACTCACGTGACACACGGATGCAGCAGTTCAGTTGAGGTGGCGGACAGTACACAGCAGCAGGTCAGACAGCAATCAGTAACATACCTCAGTGGCCTGGGAATTAAACCTTAGGACTCTCTTGAAAGTTCTGTAGTAGCAGCAAAGCCCTTCTGGCTCACACCTCTCAGGTTACAGACGTTCTGGCTCAACTCTCAGGATAGAGGCCTTCTGGCTCAGTCACAGGAGCACTGCACAGTGGCTTCCCAGGGAGCCCAGACCCCAGGAATGAACCCCCCCCCCCCATGTCCAACTCCCTTCTAGACTAAGAGCACCCAGTTACTCAAGACACATGCCCAGTGGCTCCCTGTTCCCCGATCTACCCCACTAGATAAGTGCTAGCAGGCCCTTTACCTGCCTCAGGAGCAACCTGGTTAGGATGCAGGTCTTTGTCTCCACCCCTACAGTTCAGCAGCTTTGATATGCAGGAGTCTTCTACTTGTACAGTACAAGCCCATTGACAGCTCAGTTGGCAGCTGGCCATGGGGACAGTGGAGGGCTTTGCTGGTCACCAGGTTGGGGGGTCCACTAGACACCAGGGAATGGCGTTACATAATTCTACAGTGGTTTGGGGATAGAGAGGGGCGGTCCGCTAGACACCAGGGAATGGTTTCTCTTTACAGGGGATCAGGATGGGGCTGGGATATACTGGACACGAGGGAAATGGTGTCTGTGTCGAGCGGGTTATCAGGTGGGGGAAGGGACCACTGGACACCTGGGAATACATATTCACACATTGGACATAGGTGGGGGAGGGACCACTGGATATGAGGGAATTATAATTTTCAACATTGGGCCACTGATTGTGGGGGGCACTAGACGCCAGGAAAGATATGTTTTAGCATCAGACTAGCGATCGGCAGGGGAGGGACCACTGGCAACAGGGAATTATATGTTTTCACATCTGGTCAATCATGGTGGGGACCACTATAAACCAGGGAATTATATATTTTTCACATATGTCTGGCGATTGGCAGGGGGCACCAGGAGATGCCAGGGACTACTGTGTTGGGGTGGGAGCCAGATTTCACCCAGCCAAACTACTAGGCTGCTGAGTAAGTCGGTTTTGATCGGTGGTATGTGCGGTCCAAGGGGACTGAGCACAATGGCCTTGTGTGGTGCACATACTCTGATTCAGGTTCCTGCCCCTTCATTTGCATTGTGCCCCCCTCTGAATATTGACCAGGCACAAACCCAGTTTGCCCATGCTAACTGGGCTTTTGAATATGGGAGATCCGCATAAAACCCGGTTTGCACAGGCAGACTGGGATTTGTACCTGAAAGTTTTGAGTATGTGGCCCCTGATGCTGAAATAAATCCAGAGGATGCTGGAGTTGCAAATTCAAAGCATTTATTGTGGCAAACAGGTACTAATACATAGTGCAGGAGTGAGCTCACAGTACGCCACGAGACATGCCAGTGCTTCAACCGCAGTCTTCATCAGAGGGTGGGGTCTTCCTGGCTAGACAGTCCCTTTTATACCAGAGATAATAATCAGCACAGAGCTGCCAGGTGGGTGCTGTGTTTAGAATTAAAGCTAATTTGTCAGTGGTTGTGGGAGGATGTGAACAAGGGACAAAATACTAATTTCATAGTTTGATATACACAGAACAATAATATGTATATGTTGAGACTCAACCTTGAAAAAAGTGAGGTATTAGTAGTTGATTCAGGCAGTGGGGGAGAGCAGTTTCTGCTGAAGAGGAAAGAGGGCTACATCTTTGCTTCTCTAGGCTTGAAGCTTCCACAAAGGTGAGAAAGCTGGGGGTCATTCTGGACAAGAAGCTAACATTTGAGGCTTAGGTGCTGACAGTAGTTCGGAGTGGCTTTTACCATCTTAGGAACACCAGCCATATTTTTATTTTTTGTTAACCAGGTGAGTACACTAGCAGTCGATGCCTGTTTTCCGGTATGACCTGGGAGATTACAAATAAAATTACATACAAGGCGATACATACAGTTGGATGCAATGCAGAACAGTGAAAGGAGGATACATGATGAATAAACTATTACCTCACTGAAGGGGAACATTTTGCAACAGTATTAGGGAAGTTGCAATGGACATGTCAACATAAAGCTACATAAAAGACATATAAGTACCATGATTTTAGGTCAACACTGAATATACAGTTTAGTTCCACACAGAGATTGTTCAGGTTCAATGACACGAGTAGCATGCCACGCTATGAAGATGTTTACGGTACCTAAGACAAAACAGACACTGAAGGGCTGAGTCAAATTTCAGATGGTATGGAGTTTCATGACTTTGGGGCAGCATATGTGAAGGTTGGTCCACCAGTCCTGTCATCACCAGTGTTGTGTCCCTTACTCTACCCACCCCAACCCGAGGTCCACATGCCTCTAGTACATGCGTTTCTGACATCTAGGCTCAACTACTGCAGTGCTCTTTACCTCAGGGTTAATGGAGGTACTCTATGGTACCTGCAACTGGTGCAGAATGTAGCAGGAGAAAAGAGCAGATTATGCATTTCTGCTGCATTAGTAAGGGGTTGGCTCAACCTGAGAAAAGTATTAACTTAAAAAAAATGCAGGTGTGCTACAAGTAGGCATTCTGGGGTTAGCAGCACGATTTTTAAACAATTAAAGGCAAGATTGAAAATGGAAAGTAATCATTCCATACACATAGTAAAAAGAAGATTAAGTTGTAGTTGTATGCAAAGGCTGCCACTGTCCCAGTTGCATTATAATGCTGTCTATAGCGCCCTTTCCACTTCGCATCATCAAAACATAGTTTTCTCGGCAGGCAGTCCGTGGCTTTGGCTTAAGAAGGAAGTAGAATAGCATTATTAGCAAGTTTTATTACTAATTATTCTTGCACAAAAAATGTGAAAAATGGCTAGTTTAGGTCCTGGGGCAGGCAGCTACTGGACATTAGTTGCCGGCCCAACCAAAAGAAGGTATCAGCAGCTCTTTAAACAGTTGTCAAAGGAAAAGTGAATAAAAAAATTTTTAGAAAAAGATTTTAAGGTGAATACCAATGCGGGACATCCTGGAAATTGTCTTTGTTAAAGTTGCATAGGTACTTTAAAGGTGATAGGAAACAGGTTGTACACTTCTAGAGGCCCTCTAGTTGTTCTTTTATTGGTTACCCAGTATTCAGATATGTTTTTTTGACCTTTTTTGTTAAATTAATAATCTAATTGTGTTGCCTTTTAACTACCACGAATCACTCTCTCCTCAGAAGTTGCTGCTGTCTCTTTTTATACTGCCTGAATATTCCTTGACGTCACAAACACCTTTCCAGGCTATTCAGATGAATAGCATGGAATGGGAGTTTCGGATGTCTTAGAAATATGAAAATCAAGAGCAGTAGCTGGTGAGGAGAGTGGAACTCAGTGTAGAACTGAGGACACACCAAAGCTAGATTATTTATCAAAAAATTATCAAAGCATATCAGAATATGTACAATAAATGGCATGGAAAGGAAGATGGAAAGGCAGTTCACTATGTAAAAATCATTTCCTATTTCCTTTAAGAGTTAAAAAAAATAACTTTGTTTTGTGTTGTTCTCTATCATCTACATATGAACTGGTAGTTTTGTTTTTCTTAACCAAGATACACATGTTTGAATTGTGAAATTATTTTTGTATGTATTATAAAAGTGATAAATTAGTAAAACTGTATATGACAGAAGTAGTTTGGATCCTCGTCATTGTCACTATAGCGGATGTATACAGTATGTCTTCTTTTTCATACTCTTTGGCTGATGGTTGAAGACTCCATATGGCAACCCTCGTCATGAGTGCTGCTGCTGGGTATATCCAAGAATTCGGGTCTCATCATTTTGATGCCACTAACAAGCCACAACTCTACCGCGGGGGTTGGGATCAAACTGTTCAATATCTGGTGACACCAACTGGACAGTCATCAAGTCAGTCATGGTGTCACATCTCAGTTTTGATCATCAGTCACTTTTTATTTGCTACATAATGTTGAATGTTGATGCCCTGTTCACATTATGCTTTTTTTAAAAATGTATAATTTTTATTACATTTCTTTGCACGTACATAATTATACAATAATATTAATTCATAACATTTTACTTCCCATCAGAACCATTCCTTCTTGTCATCTGTTCTTCTACCCCTTATGCCCCCCCCACCATAGTTATAGCTCCTAGTCCAGTTATGAAAGGTATCATAGTTTATCCATTGCCATAGAACGCAGGAGTATAGTTAAATTGTTCTTTAAACAACTAATAATGGTCCAACCAATGTTTTACCCAGGCTACCACCCTAGGACCCACTCCCAGGCTGGCTAATTTGTTTATTAATCTTTTGTGCGGGACTGTGTCAAATGGCTTGCTAAAATCTAGGTAGGCCATGTCCACAGCCCCTCCCTGGTCTACTGCTTTGGTCACCCAGTCAAAGAAATCAATTAGATTTGTCTGACATGACCTTCCCGCTGTGAATCCATGCTGCTTTGGGTCCTGTGCCCCACTGGCCTCTAGGTACTCAACAATTCTTTACTTCAGAAGTGAGTCCATCATTTTCCCTACCACTGAGGTCAAACTGACAGGTCTGTAGTTTCCTGTCTCTGTCTTGCTCCCACTTTTGTGAAGGGGTCTCACATCCGCCCTTCTCCAGTCCTCAGGTACCACTCCATCCTCACATGAGTTATTAAAAATGGTAGTCATTGGTGTTGCTAGTTCTTCTCTTAGTTCTTTTAAAATCCTGGGGTGAATCCCATCAGGCCCCATTACTTTATCCAACTTCAGTTTTAAGAGTTCTTTCAGAGCCCTTTCTTCTGTGAAAGGACTAATATCAACCCCCCTATCTAGAGTGCTTCTATTGACTGGATTAGGTATTTCCCCCCTGCTTTTCCATTGTGAATTCTGAGCAGAAGTATTCATTCAGTATCCCTGCTTTTTCACTGTCACTCTCTGCCCAACCATCTTCCTGTTTCTTCAGCCTCAGTATCCCTGCCTTAGTCTTTCTTTGCTCCCTAATGTACCTGTAAAAGGTTTTATGTCCCTTCTTAACCGAGTTGGCTATCTTTTCCTCGGTTTGGGCCTTTGCTACTCTGACTGCCTTACCTGCTTCCTTCTGCTTTAACTGGTACAGTTCTCTGTCCTGCTCCTTCTGTGTTTCCTTATATTTCCTGAATGCTGTCTTTTTTTCCCTTACCTTCCCTGCCACTTCTTTTGAGAACCATAGTGTTTTTTCTTTTGTTTTGATTTGTTTATTTGCTTCACATAAAGACTTGTTGCCTCTGTGATGGTGGTTTTGATGTTTCCCCATTGTTGCTCCACCCCACCTTCTTGCCTGTTTGCTAGTGCTTTTCTGAGGCACTCTCCCATTTTGACAAAATCAGCACTCCTGAAGTCCAGTACTTTCACTTTTGTGTGGCTTGACTCTACAGCTAAGTTTATCGTGAACCACACTGTTTAGTGGTCGCTTGTTTCCAGATGGCTACCCACTTCAATATCAGAGATCCTCTCTCCATCCCCATTTGAGAGTACCAGGTCTAAGATTGCGCTCTCCCAAGTGGGTTCCAACACTAGCTGTCTGAGGCATGCCCCCTGTAGGGCATCGAGAATGGCCCTGCTCTTGGATGTGGCTACAGCAAAGGTGCTCCAGTCAACATCTGGCATATTCAGGTCCTCTATCAGCAATATCTCCCCTTTCTCTGCCATCCCAAGGATGCCTTCTATCATTTTCTTGTCCATTTCCTCCCCCTGAGACGGGGGTCTGTATACAACACTTCTAAATGTAACCATAAGTCAGAGATCTTATACCATAGGTCTACTTCTGAAAAGATAATATCTTGAAATAACTTTTCTTCACTATAATTTAGAAAGGTCCATTGGAATACTTGAGACAATGTATTTGCCACCATATAAGCATATGAATCTGGACAGCCGGTCCTCCTAGCCTTCTGGGAATTATCAAACACTTCCACACAATTCTTGCCCCTAATAACATTTTTAAAAATACTTTTAAATTTTCAAACCAACTTTCTGTTGGGGCTCTTAATACGTTTTGGGTAGTATATATTAAATATGGCATGGCCATCATCTTGATGATATCCAGTTGCCCCCAAATAGAGAGTGAAAGGTTATTCCAATTCTCTAAAAGGGGTGATATTTTTCTTTTGTTTTATTGTAGTTGATTTTTATATTTTTATCTTGATTGGGTGTAAATTGTATTCCTAGGTATTTTATATGGTCCTGTATTTTGAATTCTTCCTTGTATTTCTCTAATCTGTTTGTTCCCTGCTTAGATATTTTCATAACTACTGATTTACTTTTGTTTATATTGTATCCTGAAGTGTTAGCGTAGATCTGTATACCCTGGAGAAAAGCATCAAATGACTTAATAATGTTTCTGGCTATTAATAAACTGTCATCGGCTAATACACTAAGCTTCACTTGTTCTTTATCTAATTGTACTCCTTCTGTAGATGGATTTTTTCTGTTCAGAGGGCCATAGGAGTAGCGTCGGCGGTGGAAACATGGGAGCTAGGGTATCGCAAGGAGCTCCCCTTCCCAGATCAGGACAGCTGCAGGCAGAGAAGCAGCAGAGGGCCGTGGGAGCAGCATCGGCAGTGGAAACACAGGAGCAAGGGCATCGCAAGGAACTCCTCCTTTTCACAGATCAAGACAGCTGCAGGCAGAGAAGCAGCAGAGGGCCATGAGAGCAGTGTCAGCGGTGGGAACACGGGAGCAAGGTAGTGCCTTACTCAGCAACCTACAGACTGCTGCACTGTATTACAGGAAAGACATTTGTGTGAATACTGGACACTTTTACCAGTCGGCCAATGACTGAAGATTGTTTCTAGCTCTGTTCAGCAATGTGTCGCCTGCATGGCATCTAGGGGGATTTCTAGGGGCTTCTTAAGAGACCTGTAGGGGGACTGGTGTAGCGACTGGGTCTGCACAGTATTTCCAGTGTGTGTAATGCTTCTGTATAGTGAGTGCAAGGCACGTTAGGGGCTGATAGCTGCACCAGATTTTATTTTATTACTGTTGTTACAAGTGTGGAGTTGCAGGGGTTCTGTGGAAATTGTTGGGAAATGAACTCCGCACATGCGCAGAAGCTTCCTGCCGGTAACTTGAACTCTCCTTGTCTCCCCAGGGCATCGCAAGGAGCCCCCCTTCCCAGATCAGGACAGCTGCAGGCAGAGAAGCTGCAGAGGGCCGCGGGAGCAGCATCAGCGGTGGGAACACGGGAGCAAGGTAGTGCCTTACTCAGCTACCTACAGACTGCTGCACTGTGTTAACCCGTCGATACTTCACATTGAGTGCCCCACCCAGGCTTGTCCAGTAATTTATAGGCACAGTAGATAATGTGACTTGGTCACGTGACCGGCTAGTCAAATTTCTAAGTCCCTACTTTTCAATTTGCAGGTTATACAAGTAGACCACTAGGAGGTGCTGGTGTACCAAGTACTTCACTGGATGCACACAATGATATTGGTTAATGCTAACAGCAGGTTTCCGGGTCAATAGAATAGTGGTCCTAACCCAGTATTATAGGCAGTTCAGGAGTTCTTCCACCCAGGGTTTGAACATGGAACCTTTGGCAGTAGGGGCTGGAACACTAACCATTTCCCCAAATCGGCAGTACTGCTTATTTCTGATGCACTGGGTCAGATAAACTATTAGTACTGCATTGACGGTAGGAAGTTTCTCCAGGATAGCCAGAACACGTACAGGGATTTAAGGGTGCAATAAAATTGCATCAGAGGATGGGGAACCTATGGTGTCAGTGGGGTAAGGAATGGTGGTCGGCCACCCAAACAACAAGTAGTACAGCGGGCATATTTGGCAGGGTAGTGGGGTGTACTGGGTCATGGTACTCCACATGGCCTGGAGGTTCGGGGGTTGTATGGTGTGCAGGAATCTGGCACAGCTTAGGGAGGAAGTCAGAAGCATGAGTTGGGAAATTGGAGATCAGGAAGGGAGCAGAGACATGAGAAGTGACTGGAGGAATATCAAGAGGGGACATGGCGGACAGGAAATAGGAGCAGTAATACAGGACAGGGTTCATGGGAGCAAAGGAACAAAAAGAAACACAGAAAGAGGGAAGGGGGGATCCAAACCTAGTGGGATATGGGGATGAGTGAGTAAGGTGATAGGGACATGGCATGGGAAGGGAAGGTGGAAAGCATGAAGAAGTTTCAGGAGGAAGAGGGCTGGAAGTTAGTGGGGGGGGGGCAGGGCGAGAAGAAACCAGTATGCAGCGGAAGGGGAGTACCACTGTGGAAGAAGGGCAGATGGGGGCATTGTGCTCAGTAATAGGTATGCCGAGCTGCAGAAGCAGGACAAGGGTGAGAAGAAACCCGTATGCAGCGCAGCAGGAGGAGAGTACCACTGTGGAAGAAGGGCAGATGGGGGCATTGTGCTCAGTAATAGGTATGCTGAGCTGCAGAAGCAGGACAAGGATGAGAGAGTTGGGGTGAAGGAAAAGGGTGATCAGGGTAGGGTAGCAGGGATGCCCTTAGGAGAGGAGATTGCAAAAGTTCTGCCCCAGAAAAAGGAAGGGGAGTTGCTGGTTTGCAACATGGGTAATAGCAAAGGGGGAAGCCACTTGGGGGAGACGTCTGCTGGAAAGGGGCTTTGGATAAGGAAGGGAAGTTGCTGGAAGACTGCAAGGGAAAGCGTATGGAAGGGTTGCCATATGGGGGCTGTGGTAGCCTGAAAACAGCTCTAGATTCCAGAGGCAGCATGAGGGGGGGAGTCTGAAATCATGGGGGGTTGCCTGGAGGCAAGGACACCTGAAAATGGAAGAGGCAAAGGAGGTCAGAATGGCACCGTTGAGGTGGGTATCAAGATCAGGGATAAAGAGGTAGGGCAAGGGCAGATCTGTATGGAAAATGGGGCTAATGTGACTGACCACAATAGTAGATCAAGGGTCTTGAAAGAGATGGGGGGAGTGAGGAGGAATGGAGACATCCAACCCCTAGGCAGAAGAAGGCAAATCAGAGACAGGTAAGTGCGCTTGCAGAAGGACAGTGGAAGGGGGAACAAACAGAGCTGTTAACCGCAGAGTGTGGGATCAGGTGGGAGGAGGGGAGGACTAGACCGGGGGGCTGAAGGGACACAGAGATGGGCCCTGGGTCTAGCCCCAGTAGCAGACAGTTGCGCGGGGCAAGGAAGAAGGAGGTCAAGGAAGAGAGGAAGTTTCAGGGGTAAGGAAATCAGGGGCTAAGGGGTGGGAGGGTGGTGGGTAAGCCAGTAGATTGTGAAGTGAGACCCATAATAGTGGAAGACAAAGTTCAGATTGTTGGGGATTCCATAGTAAGGGGCATTGGTTTGGGAAGGGGGGCAAAATCTGGGTCAGTTGTCTGCCAGGCATGACAGCAGCAGAGGTGATCCATCATATTCCCTCCAGGGGGAGATTGCAGGATGAAAGAACACACCTAATATTCCACTTGGGAACAAATGACCTTGCAGAGCATAGTCTGATGGAGGTGCACACTAGGTTTGAGGCTCTGGCAAGGTTCTGTCAGAACCGGAGCTTTAGATCAGTAGCATGGGGGGGGGTACATGATAGAAACTTTCAAGTACCTCAAGGGAATCAACAAAGTCCAGGAGGGTAGCATCTTTCAGAAAAAGAGATGTGCAAGAACAAGGGGGCACAATTTGAAGATAGAGGGGGGATGGCTCAGAGGTAATGTGAGGAAGTATTTTTTACGGAGAGGGTTGTGGATGCATGGAACAGCCTTCCCGAGGAGGTTGTGGAGTCAAAAACAGTGGTGAAATTCAAGAATGCATGGGACAGTCATAAGGCAATTCTAGGGGGTGGGGTTAGGAAGAAGTCAGCTGTTGGTTAACTAGGATCTGCAGCTTATCCATTAGGTAGGGAAATGGGCAGACTGGGTGGGCCAAGGGGTCCTTATCTACCATCAAATTCTATGTTTCTAAGTTCTCAGAAGTACTGCTGGTCCCACGAGCGAGCTCAGAGAGGAAGCTGAGAATAACTGAGTTCAATAGCTGGCTCTCCAGCTGGTGCATTAAGAAAGGCTATGGAAGGGTAGGAGACTGGGGAAATAAATGTCAGGACGAAAGCCTGTTCTCCCTGGACAGGTTACACTTAAATAGGCAGGGCAAAGAAGTGTCGAGGTAGAAAATGGAAGAGTTCATTGAAAGAGGCTATAATTTAAACTAGTTCGAGGGGGTGTTGCATGAGAAACCCATAAATAGGATAGATAGGGAGGGGCAAGGTAGTTCGGGCAGGAGTAGTCTACAGGCCACTGGGACAGCAAGAAGAAGTGGACAAGCAGATGATGGAGAAAATTCTGAGGATGTCAGAGAAAGGGGAGTTGCTGCTGATGGGGGACCTTAACATGCTTGACGTGGTTTGGAACACCTGGTCGGCAGCATCAACTAAAAGCAGGGAGATACTGGAATCCCTTCAAGTTGCCCTCCTCAAACAGTTGGTCCAGGTGCCAACTAGGGAAGGGGCGGTGTTAGATGTGGTGCTAACCAATTGGGACAGGGTAGAGGAACTAGTGGTGGGGGAAAACCTTGGTGCCAGTAATCATAGCACCATGTGGTTCACGGTCCGCACAGCGAGAGCCCCAAACAGGTCCAAGGTGAAGATTACCGATTTCTGGCATGCAGATTTCAAGAAGATGGGAGAATATATTAGAATGTCTTTGGAAGCAGTGGAGCAGCAAATGGTGGGGGTGCAGGGCACACAGGATACCATAAAGAGGTCACAGTGGAAGCATCGGACCTCTGCATAAAGAGGTCCAGAAAGAATAGGAGGGAAAAGAAAACACTGTGGTACTGCAAGGAAGTGGAGGGTTGCATCAGGGCTAAAAGGTCAGCCTTCCTGAGTTTCAAAAAGACATGGGGGGAGGAATGGGAGACATACCAGTTTAGGCAGAAGGAGGCGGGCAGAGTGGTTAGGTGAGCAAAGGCAACGACGGAGGAGAGCATCGCCAAGGCGGTTAAGAATGGGGACAAGACCTTCTTTAGGTATATAGGAGAAAGAAGGAAAACAGAAGGGAATTCCTAGCCTGAAAAATGGGGCAGGGGACAGGGTGGTGGGGGACCAGGAGAAGGCTACACTGTTAAATGAATACTTTGATTCAGTTTTCACAAAGGAGGCAGAATGGGAAGATGGCAGATCAAGGGTGGCAGGGACTGTAGGAAAGGGAGTGGACGTGAGCCTATTTCAGGAAGAGGAGGTATTACAGGAGCTCGAGGTCTTGAAGGTTAATAAAACCATGGGACCTGACTGGGTGCATCCAAGAGTCTTGAGGAAACTGAGGGAGGTGCTGGCTGCTCCACTGGCGAAATTGTTTAATAACGCCTTAAAATCAGGGGAAGTGCCAAAGGATTGGAAGTGTGCAAATGTAATTTCCATACACAAGGGTTGGGGGAGGGAGGAGGTGAGTAACTACAGGCCAGTGAGTTTAACTTCTGTGGTTGGGGAGCTCATGGAGAAGTTGCTTAGTAACAGAATTAAAAGTTACCTAGAGGCAAACGGTTTTCAGAACCCAGACCAGCATGGGTTCACAGGGGGCAGATTGTGTAAAATAAACCTAACAGAGTTTTTTGACTGGGTCACTAGGGCAGTGGATCGGGGGCAGGGGGGCTCGGTGGACATGGCCTACCTTGATTTCAAAAAAGCGTTCGACTCTGTGCCGCACAGGAGACTATTGTACAAAATGGCCCGTTTAGGACTTGGGGAGGTGGTAGTTAAGTGGGTTGGAAACTGGCTAGAGGGAAGAACACAGAGGGTGGTGGTAAATGGGGCAGCCTCAGGGGTATCAAATGTCATCAGTGAGGTTCCCCAGGGGTTGGTACTGGGATCTCTTCTGTTTTAATATCTTTATAGGGGATATAACAGTGGGGCTGGAGGGGAGGATGAGTCTCTTCACGGATGACGCAAAGGTCAGAAATAGAGTGTATTTACAAGAGGGGGTGGACAGGATGCGTAGGGGCCTGGAGAAGGTGCAGGATTGGGCCAAAGAGTGGAAATTGTCGTTCAGTACAGATAAGTGTAAGATTATGCATTTCTGCAAATAAATGGGAGAGCAGAGTATTCAATGGGAGGTACACTCCTACAGGTAGCAGAAAAAGAAAAGGATTTAGGCATTGTCATATCACAGGACCTGAAAATGCGGAGGCAGTGCACTGGGGCGGTGGCAAGAGCAAGCAGAACACTAGGTTGCATAAGGAGAGGGATCACCAGTAGGAAGAGGGAGGTCATAGTTCCCCTCTACCCACAACTGATTAGGCCTCACCTGGAGTATGAGGTCCAGTTCTGGAGGCCGTACCTCAAAAAGGATGTAGAGAGGGTGGAGAGAGTTCAGAGGAGGGCAACAAAGATGGTGAGGGGACTGGAGCACTTGCCATATGAAGGAAGGCTAAAGAACTTGGGCATGTACTCTCTGGAACAGGAGGGAGAGGGGGGATATGATCGAGACTTTTAAGTACTTCAAGGGTATAAATAAGGTGCCAGTGAAGAATCTTTTCCAGTTGAAGGAGAGGTCGAGGGCAAAGGGTCATGGCTTTCAGATTGAGGGGGAAAATTTTAGGGGAAATTGCAAGAAGTTTTTCTTCACTGGTGGTTAACTGGAATGGGATGCCTCAGGTAGTGGTGGAGGAGAAGAGTGTGGGGGGTTCAAAAGGGCTTGGGATTAACACAAGGGGTTTACTGGATCTAGGGTGGGGGAGTACAACAGAAGTCTAGTAGATTCTAGGCACACTGGGCAGACCTGGAGGTCCTTTTCTGCCATCACATTGCTATGTATGTATGTATTCTAACGTTAAGATGAACAATGTGGGAGAAAGGAGACACCCCTGACGTACCAAGTTTAACATCACAAATTCTTCTGGCAATGTTTTATCCATAGTTTGTATTTGTATTTTTATATACTTGTTTTGTTAAAACTAATATTTCTTCCAGAATGGCCCATTTTTGTAATATTTGTAACATAAAGCTTCTATTTATCAGGGCGAATGTTTTAGTTGCGTTGATTGCTATTGCACAATAAATATTTTTTTTTATTTTATGTTCATCTTTATTAATTGAATAATGCCCTGTATTTTAATATTTGCTTCTGTTATGCTCCTTCCATGCAAAAAGCCACATTGATTTGGGTGAATGTAGTTATATATTTTATGTATGTCTGGACTCTTGTGTTTATTATTTTGGCGATTAACTTATAGTCAGAGTTAAGGATTGCGATAAGGTGATAACTGTCTGGATTATCTGGAGGTCTGTCCTGTTTGGGAATTAGAATTTTTCTAGCCTGATGTATTGATGTGGGAAGATCTATTTTTTTTAATTTAGAAGTTCCTTCATGATTTGTTTTATCCAGGGTGCCATTTCTTGGGCAAAAGCTATATAAATTCATTGGTTAAACCATCCATTCCTGGTGTTTTATTTCTTGGAAGTTTTGTAATATTTAAGTTTAAGAGATTTCTTGGTATTCAAAATATTAGGGTTTAATTTTTGATTTTGCAATGAAGTCTGTCACTAATTGTGGATCTGGTTCAAAATTATGATGGTATATGGTTTTATAGTAATCTATGGATATTTTAGCTATTTGTGGGGCACTTATGTATATTGCCTAACTGGTCCTTAATACCGGTAATAATATTTATTTGTTTTGCTTGTCTAAGGAGGGTGGCTAGTAATTTGCCAGATTAGTCTGTATGGAAATATTTGCCTTTTTTAATACCATAGAACTATTAATGATCGCTGTAAAAGAAATATCACTATAATCGCGCTGTCCCTTTAAGTACAACATTAGTTTTACAGCGGTCATTCCTTTCATTTTTCAGCCAACCACATGGTACTGTTTCTAGGGAAACGGCGCTCGCTTCAGTCGGCGTTCACAACACAGAAATAGTGAGATTGTATAACATTCTCTGGTGCAATTTTTTTATTTTTTTGTTTTTTACATGCAATACACAGTGAAGGATTATTCAACAGTCAACAGGTTTTCTTTATTTTCTCAGCGACGATGTCGAGACACAAACTTTCTCACGCTCGCCTTGTCTTCGCTTTCAACTTGGTGAGTAAACTGCCCTTCGCTCTGAAAAAATAAAGGATGGATAATCATTTTGTGACACAGACAACAACAAGGATAGCAGAATACTGTAAGTAGAGTTACCATCTAAACAGTGACTGTGTGCTTCCAGTATCCATGCCTTGCAAAAACCCTGTACACAGTCGTCCTTGCGGGTAGAAAGCTTTGCTATGCTATGCTTGCTCAGGTAATGCCCTGATAAGGAACAGCATAACACCATGGTCACCTGCCTTTTGTCACCGATACCAGCCACCTCAATTTGTTTTTTTCCTATGCTGTCCATTGTCCACTGTGAGCATGGAAGTAAATTTACTCCAGTTTCATCCAGGTTAAGGACCAACTTCTGAGGCACTAGCTCCTGCTTAGCGGCTGTAGCAATACGGTGCAAAAACTGTGCTTTCAGCTCAGGAAAATCAGCAGGAGTCTTTCTAGCAGCTTTAGTATCTTTTCTTTTACTGAATCCAATACGATTCAGGAATAACCATGACCACTGATGAGAGAAAGAGAGGGTTCCACCGTTTTCTGCCAAAATTTGAGGGTGAGTTGTTTTAACAATGCCTGTGGCTATAGCTGCTAGAACAGGGCCATTGACAACTGCACCCTCAGCTCGTAAAGCCTTTATGACAGTTCACAATTCTGTCTCAATATCTTCCATAAGGAGAGGTGGCCTGCCTCTTGGTTTAATAGGAAGACTTTTTTCAATTGCTTGAGGGTCTGGATTAAGTTTTAACTTGTCCATGTAATCTCTTTTGAAAGTGCAGACAGTACTTTCATTAATTTTGGAGTGGTACTTGGACTCATAAAATCGGGTTGCATTCATTACACCATGTTGAACGGCATACTGTCCAGTCTCAAACCTGACCTCTGGTGAATAGACTGCCTGAAAAAGCTTCCTTTTTTTACTAGGAGGAGATGCAGAAGCAACCTTGAGTGCAACATTTTCTGCCATCAATCTAGATACACCTGCAGTGACACTTAGTAGCTCGGTGTCAATATCGGTAGCTTGAAGTGCAGCAAAATCCCGTTTAGCTGTTTTTTGTGGGGTTTTCAGCCATTTCGCGAGTGACATATTTGCAGATACAGCAGATGCTGATAGAGGACTGGAAAGGTACTGCATTTGTAGATGGCATTAAATGACACTGTTTAGTGGCAGCCAGTAGCAGTGCGCAATATTTTTTTAATACCAGTAGATCTTGCTTATTTTATACTTCCTATTTTTTAATGTACTGATGAAGGTACGATAGTGGGTGCACAGGATTCTGAAATGATGCCAAGAGATGGACTCTGAAACTATGTTCAGTAATGTGTGCTGAAACAATGCCTATTGATGGGTGCCTGATATTACATATGAAGTGTCTGAGTCGTAGTAACAAGAGTGAAATAGGGGATAGAAAGTCACTATAGACTGAAGTTCTCTGAGTGCATGGGTGGGTACTGTGCTGAACTGTGTGACAGCCCCAGGGTAATGTTATGAAAGTATTGTCGTATTGCAGTAACTTGGTATGGTGGACAATGCTAAAAATAGCTGAATTAAGGGACCCTGGGGTGAAGCTTTCATAGTGGATGAGAGGAAGTTTCAACCAACCCCTATTTTACTGTTTTGGTAGAGTATTTATGACTGAGAGGGGTTCTTGAAAAAACAATATAGTTTTGAGAACTTTTTTATTTCTTAAGGAGGGAAGTGTGTGTGGAGTTAGGCTGCACCCTTGGCTGTGACTGATGTACCACTTTTCCATCTCCTTATTTCTTAGCAACATTTAATGCTTTTCTCTTTGCTTTTCTTCTCCCCCCCCCCACCCTAGGTTGATCACCTAGTGTAGCTCTTTACTGTCCCTACAAAACTTCCTGCTAGTTCTCTCTTTTCATTCTTTTTCTATTTCCATCAATCCAGTCCATGGAATGATGTAAAACACTCAGAGAAGTGTTGTATAAAGTACATAAGTGCATTTTGTGTACAAAAAAACATGAAGGCTATTTTAAATTGAAATACTTACAGTTAATAAAGCCCTTTTAAAGAAAAAGGATTTAGAAGTCATATAAAACAATGTCATTAGTACAGTTATAAGAAATCCTTAAGATATTTTCATAAATTCACACTATAAATCTGTTACTGTGTAAGGTTTTATGTATGAGGCTGAACAAAAGAATGTAGAATGCTTCATAAAAGTCCTTAGTCACTGTGGATCAGCGATATAGAGAGTCAATATCTGTGGAGATATACACTGTACCTTTAATTGAACTAGGAAGTCCCCCGAAACAAAAAAAACTTTGGTTTTGAAACAGCATGTTCAGACATGAAACAACATGTCCAGACATGTAAATACAGAAAGGGATTAGTCAGGTGACCCCACCAAAAGATATAAAAATCTCTTTACTGAGTTCACTTCAGTGGGGCTCAGCCTTGAGAGAGGAGGGAGGTTCTACTGCTACTGTAGACAAGCTGTTGAATGCAGATGAAAAGGGTCTTAGGAGCTCTAAGATCCAGGACTGTATTATGGGAGAAACTACTGATATTAAGTAGTGATTTTCTTTGCAATTTTTTGGTTTTTATTTATTATTTTTTGAACTTTTGAAAAATAAATATCACACCATGGTGTGTTTTAAACCTGTAAATTTGCCTCGTCTGAAGTTTATTCCCATACGGTGTGACAGTCAACATACCAGGGTATATAATCTACAGGAGGGACATGGAGGGTAAAAGTAGCTCTCTACATAAGGGAAGGGATCAAAGCAATGGAACTGAAGGGTAAACAGGGAGGAGAGGAGGTACTGTGGGTCTCCCTGGAGACAGGAAATGGCACCACAATCCACACAGGGGTTGTATACAGACCCCCATCTCAGGGGGAGGAAATGGACATGGAAATGATAGAAGGCATCCTTAGCATGGCAGAAAAAGGGGAGATATTGTTGATGGGGGACCTGAATATGCCAGATGTTAACTGGAGCACCTTTGCTGCAGCCACATCCAAGGGCAGGGTCATTCTTGATGCCCTACAGGGAGCATGCCTCAGACAGCTAGTTTTGGAACTCACTCGGGAGGGAGCAATCCTAGACCTAGTACTCTCAAATGGGGACAGAGAGAGGATCGCAGATTTAGAAGTGGGTAGCCATCTGGGAACAAGTGACCACCAGTGTGGTTCATGATAAACACAGCCACAGAGTCAAGCCATACAAAAGTGAGGGTACTGGACTTTAGGAGGGCTGACTATGGCAAAATGAGAGTGTGCCTCAGAAAAGCACTAGCAAACGGGCAAGGAGGAGGGGTGAAGGAACAATGGGGAAAATCAAAACTGTTATCACAGAGGCAAGAAGCCTGTGTAAAGTAAATAAATCAAAATGAAGGTAAAAAAACACTATGGTTCTCAAAAGAGGTGGTGGGGAAGGTAAGGGAGAAAAAAATAGCATTCAGGAAGTATAAGGAAACACAGAAAGAGCAGGACAGAGAACTGTACCAGTTGAAGCAGAAGGAAGTGGGGAAGACAGTCAGAATAGCAAAGGCCCAAACCGAGGAAAAGATAGCCAACTCAGTTAAGAAGCGGGATAAAACCTTTTATAGGTACATTCGGGAGCGTAGAAAGACCAAGGGAGGGATAGTGAGGCTTAATAAAGTGCAGGAGGGGTGGGCAGAGGGTGACAGTGGAAAAAGAAGGGATACTGAATGAATACTTCTGCTCAGTATTCACGAAAGAAGAGGAGGGGGAGGTACCTAAATCAATCAATAGAAGCACTCTGGATCGGGGGTCGATACCAGTCCATTCACACAAGAAAGGGTCCTGAAAGAACTCCTAAAACTGAAGGTGGACAAAGCAATGGGGCCTGACGGGATTCACCCCAGAATTCTAAAATAACTAAAGGGAAAACTAGTGACACCACTGACTACCCTTTTTAACAAATCATGGGAGGATGGTGTGGTACCTGAGGACCGGAGGAGGGCGGATGTGATTCCCTTTCACAAAAGTGGGAGCAAAGCACAGGCAACTACAGACCTGTTGGTTTGACCTCAGTGGTAGGGAAAATGATGGAATCACTTTTGAAAGAAAGAATTGTTGAGTATCTAGAGGCCAGCAGGGCACAGGAACCAAGACAGCATGGATTCACAGAGGGAAGATCATGTCAGACAAATCTAATAGATGTCTTTGACTGAGTGACCAAAGTAGACCAGGGAGGGGGCTGTGGACATGAACAACTTAGATTTTAGCAAGGCTATTTTTGTCATACAAATGTACCTGTTTTGTGCAGTTGTTCCAGTCTGACTCCCAAGTTGTTTGAGAAGCTCTAGGGGTACTGCCTCTCCCTTAGGGTCCCTGCCACAGTTAGCGCATGCACAGTAAGATCATAGCAGCCACTTTGTCTCCGTTCCCTGTAACCTGATCAGCTCTTTTGTTTCACCTTTTAGGCTCCCTCCCTCCCCTGCACACGCCTCTGCATGAATCTACACACCAGGAGCAGACTCGAGGTGAACACCACAAAGGTAAAGGCCTTTTCCCTATCATAGGCAACTGTTGTGGTGGTGGTGTTGTCCTGTTGACACTTTGCATCAACTCCCAGCCACCCTCCCACCCATCCAAGGCAGGCCCTCCTTTTAGTGACATCACATGAGTAAGTCAAGTGACCCTCTCATAGTTTCTAAGTGTCTACTATTCCATTAGCAAGTTATCTTTTCTGACTACTAGGAGTCAGGTTTGCACCCTTGTTTTTACCCTTTTCTTCTGCTCCCTTCCCCCACTATTCCCTTACCACTCCTCCTATTCTCCATTGTCTCTGCTCTGCACTGCACCTCATTTAGCATACCTGCTTCCCCCCTAGACTGGGTCTTGAACCCTGTACCTCCTACACCATAGTCTGGCACCAATCCGCTGTGCTATAGTGCAAGCCCTTTTAACCTCCTCTCTCCAACATATTTCTATCAGTGAGCACCTCAACCTATCTCACCAAGGTTCTCCACTGATACCTCCTTCTTTCAGTAGGCCTAATGCCTCCCCCCCTTCTCTCACTTCCTGTCTCCACTCAGCCCAGTATACCCATAGCCCAATTTGTTTGGCCCTCCTCTTATGCTACATATGGTACCTCCAGCCTGACCTTCCCTACACCCCACACCCAACCCCCATCTAGGGACCCCCACCACTGACCCCCATCAGCCTCCTAGCTCATCTTCCTTCACTCCCTTCCCATCCCCCTGTCATCATCCAGTTCCCCCCTACCCTGATCTGATGAAAAGTAAGCTCCTTAAGGCTGCCCTTCTTCACCACATCATCCTCCTTCTCCTCCTATCAGGCAATGTTCACCACAACCCAGGTCCATACCTTTAGGGCTCCTCTCCCTGTGACAGGTCGAGTGAAATTGCCTCTCTCAACATCTGCAGCTTGCAGAAAAAGTTCACTGCCCTCCGAGGCTGGCTTGCTCAGCACTCACCAAGCATCCTTGCCTTGATTGAGAGTTGGCTCTCCAAATACACCCCTGACTCCGCCGTGGCCCTAAATGGTTGCTCACTCTTCCGGGCTAGTAGACAAGGAAAAAGGGGAGGCAGCTGCGCTCTCTACATAAAGGATTCACTATAAGCTCTACCTGTCCCACTCCCACCCCCGGCACATGGAGCACAAACCCTCACAGTCAAACTGCTTCTTGGTAACCCTGGAAAAACCTTGTGCATCATGGTAGTTTACATCCCTCCTCGCAACCAAAGACTTGCTTTTGATACAGCCTTGACCTGCATCTCCCAACTTCCTTCCAACAGTCATTGCTGTGGGGGATTTCAGTGTCAATTGGCTATCCCCCTCCTTCTCGCCCTACAAGGATTCCGTCTCGGCCGTGGATCTCACCCAAATTGTACAAACTCTCACCAGGCACAATGACAAAATGGGCACTTCAACTCTCCTGGACCTCATCCTCACCAACCGCACCAATAATTTCTCACAGGTCATAGTCTTACCAGACACTCTTAGTGACCACTCCCCAGTTACCTGCTGGTGGTCAAACAAGGCCCCCATCACCCCCCCCCATAGTCTCCCTTCATAGGCACATAAAAAAGGTTCTCTATACCAGCTTAAGTCATACCTTATGCACTGTGACTGGTCCCCCACTGATATAGCCCAGTCCATTGAAACCACCCTCCTATTTCATCTCCACTTTCAACTCTGCTTGCAACATCTTTGCCCCATTCTCAAAACAATTTACAAAAAACAGAGACACCCCCTGGATCACCCAGCCCCTACTTGATCAGATGCGTCATCGGGACAATCTCTGGCACAGAGCCTTGGAATCGTGTCTCCCCTGGGACAGGCAGCTATACAGAGAGGCCAGAAATAAGTGCACTTGGGCTATCCTCCAAGCCAAAGCTGCTTACTGTAAACATGCCCTCACACCTACATGGGGCTCTGGATGCAATTTCTGGCATAATATTTAAGAACTCAGTGGAAATGTGGTGTCCCCCCCCCAGCCCAACTTTCTGTTGAGGGTACCATCATCCAAGACCCCGTGGACATCTCTAACACACTGAACACCACTTTCTCTGACCTCAGTAGTGTCCTTCCACCCAACTTCTTTGACCTCTCCATGAAACTGCATCTACACCGATCAACCAGAAAAACATCCCCCCCTTTTGCCTTCAGGTCATCTCTTCCCGAGAAGCCAGGTGCTACCTAGCCAAAGTCCTGGGCAAGTCCTGTCACAGTGGTGATTCCTTGGATTTAAAACACTCCTGAGGCTGGCCTGTTGGCGCAGTGGTTGGATTTCCGCTTGCTACGCCGGCGACCCGGGTTCGGGAACGGACCTGGGTCATCGGAGGGCCGGCTGTGGAGGGAGAAGGATCAGCATCCCAGGACTGCTCTCCTTCTCCGGGAGGGAGGGGGGTTGAGTGCTCGGTGCATGAGCGGCACCCAGCGGAGGCTTGGTTCGTCGCCAACCCACCGATGCCGGCAAGACTTCAGGGCGGGGCGGATGCTGGCCGTCATTGCACGTCCCCGCCCTGCCTACAGGGAAAAAATCCTGCTGGGTCGTCTCCATGGCCCCCTTCCTTCTGGGCCCCGATTAGCCTCCGGTACCAGCTCTCCCAACCAGATACCTGTAGTGTGGTGCTGGTAGGGGAACCGCTCCTAAACCCTGCCCTCTGGGGGGCAAGCCAGGGGTGACTGTGGAGAGCTCGGTGATCGCCAGAGATGGGGATACAGAGGGGCCATGGCCAAGGGCTGAGTTACCAATGACCCCAGCAGGCAAAAAGCATAATAAATAATAAAAAAAAAAAAACTCCTACACCTGACCATTGTCGAGGTCCTCTCCCTGCTCCCCAAAATACTAAACCTGTCACTCTGCTTGGGCGAATTCCCAACACCGTAGAACCGTGCTGTAATTACCCCCATCCTGAAATGTGGCGATCGCTCCTCCCCTAGCAACTACCGTCCCATTCTGCTCCCTATCTCCAAGCACTCAAAAAAATTGTATTGGACCAGCTTACTGATTACCTGTCAAAGCATAACCTGTTGTGCCCTGAACAACATGGGTTCTGCAGGTGCCATAGCACTACTACAGCCCTACTTGAATACACTACACTTCCTTTATCCACAACACACTTTACCATGGACACATTGTTGGGTCAGTATACACTGACTTAACCAAGGCGTTTGACACTGTCAATCACACTTTGCTCCTCAACCCCTTTCTCTCCCACGAGGCCACATCCTGGTTTGCAGACTACCTCTCTGACTGATCCCAGCAGGTCAAGATTAACACCACCCTTTCCTCCAGTCGTCCAGTCCTCTTGGGTGTGCTACAAGACTCTGTCTTGGGGCCACTTCTCTTCAGCCCCTCCCCAACTCCTGCGCAGGTAAACTTATGTTTTATGCAGATGATGCTGTCATTTTCTGGCACCACATGCACCCAAACACCCTCCAACAAGCTCTCCAGGGTTTCTTCACTGAAGTCAAAACTTGGTTTGTAGCCCATCGACTAATCTTAAATTATAAGAAAACCAAAACCATGATTTTTGCGCATCGCCAGAACCCACACAGGGACTTCACCTTGAATATACTTAACTCCTTAGGCACCACACTTGAGCAAGTCACAATCTTCGAGTATCTGGGTATAACCTTGGACACATCCCTCTCCTACCATGCTCACATCCAACTCCTGTTCACTGCCCTCAACTCCAGACTCGGATTCTTGTACCATCACAAACACTGCCTCCCACCTGAGGCATTCCATCTGGCCGTATCCTCCTCGGTCCTCTCCTTATTGGACTATGGCATAGTAATTTTCGGCTCTGCTGACCCGACCGCTCTATGCCATGTTAAAACTGCTCTGAACAAGGCCTGTTGCCTAGTCACAGGTAGTGATAACCGTACTCACACCTGTTGTCTATATAGGATGTCTAGCTGGCTAAACTTCGAGGGTAGACTTAAGTACCACACCTGCCTACTAGCCAAGAAAATCTACCTCAGGCAAGGCCCCCCCCGGGCCTTCATTCCCTTATCCAACTCGCCATTCCTCGTAGGGACTCTAGATGCTCTACCAAGTCCTCCCTCCTTGTTCCCTGCTGCAGGACGTCCATGGGACAAAGGGACTACCCCATCGTGTCCCCCCTCTGGCTTAATGGCCTCCCATTCTCCATTTCACTTGAACCCAAGCTTGGCCTCTTCAAAGCTAGCCTAATGAAACTACTCCTTGAACTCTCATTCTGTGACTGCACCTAGTACACCATCTGTGCCCCACATTTTCCCTATTTGGGCAACCTTGGGACCACCCTGTCCTTCGCTAACTCTGTGGCTTAGTTTTTGCTCCATTAACGCTGGGTCACCTTGTTACCCTAGAATGTATTAGTAGCCTCATACTTTGTAAACACTGGGTCTACCAAACCCTAGATTGCTTTGTTTTCTAACTTTAGATTGTATTGGTAGCTTTATATTCTGTAAACAGCGGGTCTACCTAACCTTTGAATGCTTTGTTTCTCTAAACTGTGTGCACTATAATTGTCTACTCTACAATGTACTTTGTTTAACTCTGTATCTTGATGTGGAGTCTTTGCAAAGGAGTGTATGACTCAAGGATCGTAAATCCTATTGTGAAATAAATTAAATAAATAAAAATAAGGCATTTGACACAATCCCACACAAAAGATTAATAAACAAGTTAGCCAGACTAGGAGTGGATCCCAGGGTGGTAGCCTGGGTAAATAATGGCTGGACAACAGGACACAGAGTGTAATAGTAAATGGAGTACCGCAGGGTTCCGTAGACACTCACCTGTTTTTAATTTTTTGTAATATATGGAGGAGAATTTTATTTCTGTGGTACTGTGAGGGCAGGCTCTCTTGAAGTGAAAAGTCAGACACTGACTGTCTCTCTCCACCCCCATCCCTTTGTGTCACGCCTGCTCGCTCACTCACTCTGTGTCTCTCGTGAGCGAGTTTTCTTTGGTACACAGTCCTACCTTTACTTGATGTTTTCCTTCGGTGTAGGTAGGATTAGCCAGCTAATTATGTTGGAAAGCAGTGGTACTGGAGTGAAGGGACGATTTTCTCTCACTAAGCAAGAGACGGGCGCCATGTTTTTTCAACGGTTTTGCCCGCCCACAGAGAAACCACGTAGAATCAGGAGGCACAGTTTTCTAAATGTCACCACGCATGGTAAGAGGTTGCCATGGGGATGTCTGGAAAAGGCCTATGGCACTGAAGTGTTTGGAGGCTGTGCTCTTCAGGTTTGGTGATAATACTATCGTTGAGAGCTCGAACGATAGTATTATGAGTTCTGAACAATAGCATTATCACTTGTCAACGATGATATTATCACTTTGGGTAGTGTGCTATTACTAGGGTTTTTTTGTATGGTGTAGGATACTATTATATGGCCATCTCCATATATTACATATATTAATATAACTATTAACCTACCCAGACAAAAACAAATTATTTATTATTTGCACATACTTCTGTCTGTACAACTGGAGTTCATCTTGTTATTTATCATGGAGATACTTACATTGAAATATTGATTTAGTGTGCAGCTTTAACTCAAACATACATTTAATACATTTATACTTACACATATGACTTACCTCACAAGCTCGTGCTTGTTTAAAGCTCAGATTGGTATTTATACCACCCCATTTTATTTTACTTTTAGGTCAGGGTGAGATCCTACATGTACTTGCTTATAACTTGCACCTTTCTTTTCAGTCTGTAAGCTAGGGTTGTAAATTTGAAAGTATTGTAAAACTAGAAATTATCATGAATTTGGCTGATAAACTATGTTTCTGAAATATGCAAATGAGTTATGCAAATGTACACATGGGACAAAACTAAGCATTTACAAAAATACATGTAAAATATTTAAAAATACATGTAACATGTATAAAATATATATACCATACATAAAATATATTTAACAATTATAAAAAATGTATGTAACATGCAAAGAATACAGTATATATTTTGAAATATACTATCATATTTCAGACAGTGTGTTACTAAATAGATTGACATGCTTTCAAGCAATGCATGAGGCAGAATATGTGTTTTCATTATATGCTGAAAAACGCTGTGTATTATATTTCATTGAGTCAATGTAGTTCTCAATATTGTGACATATTTTTGCATACTATGGGTTAGAAATATGTCAGCGTATTTAAAAATACATTTCATAATATATTATATACTACATTGGGACAATGTATTTCTCGTTGTATTGACATACATTAACGCATATTTTTCAATATATTCCATTTTTGTAAGGGCAGACAGCAGACAGTTGGTTCCAGAGGGGCGCCATACATCACATAGTTCAAGTGGGGGGGGAGCCACACAAGAGCAGGTAGGTCTCTGCACAGTACACTCACCAGACAGTTGGTTCCAGCAAGGGGCACCATACGTTATGTAGTTCAGGTGGAGAGGGGGCACCACACAAGATCATGTAGGTCTCTGTAATGTGCACTGAAGTAGCGGACAGTTCTTTCCAGCAAGGAGCACCACACAACACATAGTTCAGGTGGGGGACACCACGCAAGATTAGGTAATTTGTTCAAGAAAAAAGGGGTGCCACGCTAGATCAGATGTTTGTTCCAGCAAATGAGGCACCACACAATTAGGCAGTTCACTTTCAGGTAAAAGGACACCAACAGTTAGGTAGTTGGTTCAGACAAAGAGGTACCACAGATTAGATAGGAGCATAAATACCTAGCAAACTTGTCATGATGAGATAGGCAGTCACTAAACACAGGGGCAGTGCCACTTCAAATGCGGTTCAACAGGCAATCTTTTATAATCAGGGTCATTAGCACTTTAACTATAGTTCAGCAGGCAGAATCACCAATATTGATTAGCTCATTTTAATATTCTGGGCCCCTTAGTGTTAGCTCCTGTGGAGCTTCTGTGCCCTGCCACTGTATCAGCTCTTCTGGAGCTCTGTGTACACCCACCCTATGGGCAGTCCTGGGCACTGGTGCAGCCCATTGCTCTGAGGCCTGCTCCAGGAGGGAGCCTTAGTCAGCCCTGTAGGTAGTCCTATCTGTGGGGCCTGGCTTACCCCTTTGAGCTTCTAGACAGCTTCACTTAAATCTGCATCCTATGGGTGGCTGTCTTGTGCTAGGGCTCTCGTCCACCCACCGGTGTGGCCTGAGCCATTCTAATTGTGTGTCAGCTGATGCTGTTTGTTTATTTAAGAAGAAGAAGAAGAAAAAAAAAACTTTTACTGGTTTCAGGTGGTCAGCACAGCCTGGGTGTGCTGCCACCACACTCACCACTACCTGGGCCTTGCTGCTGGATGGGTCCGGAGAATGGGGTCACTGTATCCCTTTGCTGCTGCTGAAAATGAGAGGCCAGAACTGGAGGTCTAGCTGTCTGGAGGTTACCTTAGCTACTTACGCTGCTTGGGCTTCTTCTATGGGGGAGCTGCTGGACTCATCACCACCACCATGACCTGACTGAAGGGCTACCAGACAGAGTGGAGAAGTGACCTGCACACCGACCAGAGAAGGGGCATGCTGAGTAAGCCAATGGAACCTGCATCAGCCTTGCCAGGTAAGCCTTATTGGACCCTATTGCTCTTGTGTCCTCCCTCCCAGTCCTGCCTCACACACCTCAATAATTACTCTGGCCATTCTTAAGGGCTTTGGGTTCTAAAGTGGAACCCTGAGTATGAGCCACTAATGGGTCCAATTTTTTAAACTACCTAATGTACTGGGCAAGGGACAACGGTCGGAACGTGTGGCCACCCAGTTTTGAGATGCCTGTGTAACCCCAGTCCGGTATGCCGTTTGTATCTGACAGCAAAACCAGATGGGCTGGGTTCGGGGAGGAATAGGTCACTCGGCACAAAGGCTAGGTTTGGCTACTCTGCACAGGGGCACCCAAGTAACTCCAAGCACAGGAAGCAATAACTGTAATGTCCAATACCAGAAGTGGGATTCTAAAGTGTGGCTTTTATTCACATCCAACAGAATAAGCAAAGCATAGATGGACCCCCACGGGGCTATACTCCTGGTAATGCAGATTAAAAGAGACAAGAACACATCCTCATCACTTTAGCCCTCAGGCTCTGAACCCACTGGGCACACAGCCCAGACTTGCACGCTGCTTTGGGTTACACAGCCCGAACTTGTACACTGTTCTGGGTTTTCCCTGGCTCAGCTCCCTTGCCAGCCACTTGGACACCTTCCATACTTCATGCAAGCATTTTCTGGTGGCTCCCTACACCACCTAAGAGCACCTCGGCTCCATCAGGGAATCTTTCTTTCAATTCCACGTCTGGGTACTTTCCTCAGGCACTGGCCAAGTACCTGAGAGAAAGCAAAAGGTATCTCACAGCAAATCCGTAGAGGTGAATTTGGTTACTACTGATGAGGGTCTCCCACCTCTCACTCCTACAGTTCATACCCGGCCATTTCTCTAGATAGAAACACCTCATCCCTTAAAGCTTTGCAATGTAGATACTTGCTAAATGTATTTCACATTCCATCTACTTGTCTTGCTTCCCATTTGTGCTGGACTTGAACATACTTATACGTGGCTTTGTCCATTACTCTAGACCCCCCACAAAGTTAAGCAGTCCAATCCCAACTTTCTTTCTTTCCCTTTGTGCTGGACTTGAACATACTTTTAAGTGGCATTGTCCATTACTCTAGACCCCCCACTGAGTTAAGCAGTCCAATCCCCACATTGTCCAACTGTACTTGGCTCTCTTTTCCTGACCCCACAGTAACAGTCCCTTTAGTTTCCTTCTGTTCCAGTGAAAACACTTGGCCCTTTTTCAGAGCAAACTCACCGTTTGGTTACAAGTGCCCCACAGGCGTTTCCTCCACAAGGAATCTTCCTGTCTGAGCTTCTGGTGCCTCAGCACAACTTAAACAGGCAGCTTCTGTCCCTTAGCCGGACCAAGGGGGTTTGCCCCTGGAAAACAGGCAAACACCTTCCGCCCATCCCCTCTGGGATGGGGCTACTGAACCACTGAAAAGCAGTCTCCACCACTTCAATTACCAGTTCCTGTGTTCCTCTTCAGGTGGAAACACACACCTTACCAAAAGTAGCTCTTAAACAGAGCTTAAAGCTCTGAGAGCCTACACACACTCTGCTGCACTACAGTTTTTCTCCAAGACTGCACACAGACTGGCTTCAAATTCCCCAACGTTCTACTCTAACCTCCAACTGCAACATTCCATTGTGGCGTATTCAGCTGCAACAGTTCTAAAATGATGTCATCCCTCAGTCTCAGCTGAGACTGAGAACAGAGTGAGACAGTGTGAAATCCATTTAACTGGAGTTTTGCAATCTGCCTTTCCTGCCTACCACTAGGCCTTACTGGGATTCTAGTAACCCTAGGTAACAGGGGGGTTACACCTGCCTTTGGGGTGTTGGGTTTCTGAGAGATGACAGGCAGCAGATAACAGAGACATTTTTTTTTAAATGCAGCCCAAGCTTTACAGGGGGACTGGCTGCTGTAGGAGAAGTTGATTTGCGGGGGGTTTACTGGCACAGGTGTAATGTGGTGTCAAGCTGTTGACAGGGGTACTTCTGTGCAGGCTGAGGGGGGAACTGGAGGGGATTTCTGGAGTAACTGACTACCAGGGAAGGGGTTTACTGGAAACTGGCTGCAGGGGTAATTACTGGTATAGGGTACATACTGGGGCCCAAGTTATTGGGGGTACTTGCTACTGAGGTACTGCTGGGGTTTCTTACAATGGGCAGAATGCCCAAAACAAACAGTCCCCCCCCACCATGTTTCTACAGGATGTTATCTGAGGCCCCTTACATAACCCTGCTGCTCCTCTGGCTACACTGTGGGCCCTAAGGGGTTCCACAGCACCCACAGTGCTCCTCTCTATGCCCCCAGGGGTCACAACCCTCACTTCTGAAGGGCCCCAACTGTGGGGAACTACCAGTTGGCCAGCTGGGGAAGAAGGGGATGAGCGTCCCAGAGGACAGCTCTCCTCCTTCTAGTGGGGGGTTTCTGTTCTCCAGTGTTTGACTGAAGGACAGGGGGAAAACGCCAGATGCAGATACATGCCAGCACACCACTGCACACCAGTTATCCCTGGGAGAAAATGGTAGAAAAGAACATGGGAAGCAGGATGATGACTTAACCCCATACAAGCCCCACACCGCCTCATAGGCACCCGCCTCTCAGATCAGATCCTGACGCAGTTGGAGAGATTGTTTTCCCTGGGGACCACACCATGAGAGGAGCACAGTGGGGGATCAAAGGAGGCTGGGGCTAAGTACCTGAACAAGCCGAATGATGGGAATGGGGGGGGGTTGGCCAGATGGGGGCCATCCAGCAATGGGGAGATGCAGAGTTGGGGAGCTTACACTAGGACTACAGAACAGTGTCTGGAAGTGGAGCATTCTGCTTAGCTGATGTGCATTCTAAAGGGTTAGGTTAATGGTTGGAAACCCTCTTGTACAATAAGAGAATTTTAAGTTTAAAATACTAATTGAAACAATTAAAACCATTTTTGGTAAAGTTAAAACTTTTTAAATGTTTTTCATTATGCACTTCTTTTCAACACCCAATGTTGATCTCAGCTGTTTATGTTTGTTTTCCGTTCTATTTATACAATTCCACATTTCATTTACTGTCCTCCATGCCTAGTGCCTATTGGAGTTCCTGAGGGGTCGGTACTTGGTCCATTTATTTTCCATATATTCACAGCTGATCTAACTCTAGGTTTTAATACTGGTCAGTTCAATTTGTGGACACATGAAAATAGGAAGTACCTGTGCAACACAAAATGAAGTAATGTGAATTCAGAATGATGCTAACATCATTACTGATTGGGCTGGCTTGAGGGGAATGAGTTTTAACCTGGATAAATGCAAAGTTATGCATTTGTGTTCAAAAAATAGAAATCATAATTATTATTTATGTGGAAAGCAATTGAATACTATACTTGAAAAAGATCTGGGGGGTTATGTAACAAATGATTTAACTAGCTCAAAACATATGAATGAAACAATAAGAAAAGCCTAAAATTTGGTGGACCATTAGAAACAATACTACGTCCAGAGTATCAGAGGTCCTTGTAACACTACCCTCACCTAAACTATTGTTCACAGTTTTAGTGCCCATACAAGAACAATTATGCAAATCAATTAGAAAGGGTACAAAGGAAAGTGACTAAGCAATGAAAAGCGTTAAATGAGATACATTATAATTAATGAAAGATTGAGTAGACTAAACCTCATGTCACTTGAAGAAAGAAGGTTAAGAGCGGACCTGCTTCTTATGTGGGGAGTTGTGAATGATCCCTGTTTATTTACTGAAGCAGGCTTTGAATTTAAACAAGATAAGGCAACAAACAGAGGAGATCCGCTTTAGCTATGCTGCACTAAATACAGCAGTATTAGGAGGACATTTTACTTCTCCCAAAAGGTGGTAAATCCTTGGAATGCTGTTCTAATTGAGATGATACTTAGCAAAAATAAATACATTTTTAAGCATAAATTAAACACATGGATCTTGGGAAAAGGAGAATTGTGTTATCATAAGTTATGAAGATGGAAGCTATTTGTGGGCATTGTTGCCTTTAGCACCCTGTGTCTCCTTAGTATGCCATTTTGTGGCTTAGAGTTAGCCCCGATGTCCCCACTCAGTGACCCATAAGGTCAGGAAGCAGTGTATGTTGCATGCTAGTTAATCTTAGTCACAGGAAAAAGTGCTGTTAAACTATGGCTGTTCAAATACAGCTGATAATATTGATGACAGCCTTGAAGCAGCCATATTTAATGATGCTCCCCATTAATTATTTGAAATCTAAACAATACTTAAGCACACTCAAAATGTAGGGAATAAAGGGCATCTTACAAGACAAAAAGGGTGCTATAAAATGGAATAAAAGGGTGTGAATACAAAATTGTTACATAGCCTAAACTGCTGCTTTAATAACATATTAAGGTACTTGTAGGAAAATTAGGCTAAGATGCAGAATATTTCATTATTAATAGTAATCAGATCTAATACTTTTAGTTATTTTATTATTACTTATCACACCTTAGTAACAGTCCTATGATGAAGGAATTCCTGTGCAAACATGACAAAGAACTTGGGCTAGCCATTTCCTAAAAATTGTCATGCTATGGACTGAGGTTACAGCAGAAAGAACAATTAAACCATGTACAAGAAAGGCAGTGTGATGAGGAGAGAGTTAATCTCCAGATGCAGTATTCAATTAAATGCTGTAAATCCTCAATCCATGGACCTGTATTTTTACTCAGTGATAAGTCCCATGATGAGATGCGAGGCGTAACATAAGCAGGTTCGCATCACAATTTGTGACCCAGGAATCAGCAAATGCAATTCAATTGCCAGAATGATTAGCAGTGATCACTAATCATACTGCTGGCAGATGCTGGCACTGTTTATGGCACTGTGATTTTAAGAAATGAGTTTTTTTTTTTTAACTTCTATTCCTTCAAGATTCTCACTTCCCCTCCCTCCATTTATGTCCCTGATTGGTGCACAGGCGTCTAAAGGCCCTCCCCACCCCCACCCCTGGCTGGCTCACGGATAGGTGCACAGATGTCTGAAGACTCCCCGGACTGACTGATTGATAGCTGTGTGGATGTCTGAGGACCCTCCTCTCTGGCTGACTATTGATGCACTGGTGTCTGAGTATCCCTCCACCCGTTCTCAGCATGGAAGAAACATGGCTCAGTCCTTTGTTGCTGCGCTGCTGCTGCTGTGGAAGAAACTGGTGACCAGATCAGAGTACTTACTGAAGAGAAATTGTGACTTTTTTTTTGTTTTAGGGTTAAATTTGTTGTGTCTGTAGCGTTGGGATGGAATGAGAGCTAGAATTTAAATGGTCATTTTCTTTTATTTTACAGGGTAGTTCAAGAGCCAAGTAGTTGAGCCGCCAGCCAGCTGGGAGTGGAGGAGGCCCAAGATCTGTGAGGAGCTAAGGGAGCCGAGGCAGAGTGCCAGAAGATGTCAAGATACCCAAGGAAGAGTGCCTTGAGGAGCCAAGGAAGCCAGGGCAGAGTGCCATGAGGAGCGAGAGCTGAGCAGGCCGGAGGAGGAGATGAGCATGGACAGTGGCATACCAAGATGCAGAGCAGGCTGACGACAACGCAGGCGAGCAGCAGAACAGAGCAGCACAAGGATCAGGGACTCTAAAAAAGCAAATGAAAACTTTTTATTCTTATGGATGAGGAGGCAAAGGTAGAGACCAGTGTTGAATGGTTAGCAGGGCACAGGCAGACTTAGCACTCAGAATTGGGGGGGGGGAGGTTAATTGCTGCCCAAATAGAAAAAAGGGCACACAATGGCAAGCAAGCCCAAAAAGGGAACACTGCAACAAACAAGTGACTACTCTGTGGACAAAACTGTATCTAAGGGGGTTGGGGGGCAAAAATGAAAATCTATGGACACATGCTGGCCCAAAGGGGACATTGAACAGTTTGCAAAAGTGACCTGGTGGACAAAACTGTAAAGAAATTGATCCAGTCATGGGGGGTGGACTTTAAACTTTTGTGCCAGAGCCTATGCCAGCCCTGTGTGGGCCAAAGGTGATTTTAAAGTTATGTGCCCTGCAAAATGCAGAGATCTGGACAGGACATGTTCAGCCTGAGTGAAAACATGTGAAATGAAGATAAAAAAGTACATGCCTTGCAGTTGCAGTGATATGGACAGAAAGGGACAGAGGGAGATAATTGAAGATCTTCCACGGAGTGATCTCTTGCAGTAGGCAATATTCTTTGGTCGTCGCCAGAGGTTGCTGTGGCGCACAGCAGCTCATCTAGCAGTCTTTTTTTACCAGGGACCGCCCACACATGACATCAGCTTCCTGTTTCCTATATAAACGTGGGCAGTCCATGGTATCCTCTGTTCATTTTCCCGCCATCTTCAGCTCATGCGCAGCAGCTAGAACTTCTGAGCAGCACTCATCGACAAGAATTTGGATTACTAAACAAATGTCTAAAGACTCTTTAAGTAAACAAGCACTATTTTGTTGATGTCATTGCAGCAGAAAGATATACCATTTTGACAATCACACCTCTTGTGTATGGTGTCTGGGACCCACACACGACACCAATTCCTGCAGCTTTTGTCAGAAATTCAATCAAGCAACTCGTCAATGATGGTCACTTGAAATTCAACATCTATTGATGAAGCAGAAAATGTTTCTCTTATAGAACCAGGGGGCTCATACCAAAGACTCCCACACCACTGGTTCTTGTTCTAGGAAGAAAAAGGAGAAGGAGAAACCTTCCTCACACTCCCTGCCTTGATGCTTGTTGACGGCCACCGTTTCAGGTGTCCCTCTGTCGATGATGCACCTTCACACCACTTCTTTGTCGACAGGGGCTCATATCCTTTTGTTGACGGTGCTTTCCAGCACTTTAAATGCAGTCCAATATACGGCTGCCCCATCGACGGGGGTTTATACCCTCTCATCGATGCATTTTCCAGCACTTTAAATGCAGTCAAATACACAGCTGCTCCGTCGATGGCATCTGACAACTTAAGTGAAAATACTTCTTTTCCCCCTATGGGCCTGTTGATGAGACCCCGCATTCCTCAGGGGAAATTTATGGATTATGCCCTGCTTACTTCCCCTCCACCTTCCCAGGCGGCCACCTACAGGGGTCAGATGGACAGAGATCACGACCCTGGTCTTTACTACCCAGGGGCAAGACCTGCTTAGACTGCGTGTCCTATCCCCTCTATCACCCCACTTATCTCTCAACATGCCCCTCCTTCCTAACCCCCTCCTTCTCAGGAATTGAACATCTCCAACGTAGTCCGACAGGTCTTGCATGCCGTGTGGCACTCCCAGCCCTCTGACCCAGGAGAGCAGGGTGATTCTTTCTGATCTTCTACTCCTCCACCTAAACGTTTTCATAATGACAGGGATACCATATCACCCTGGTCCCCTCCTCCTCACATGAAGGACTATTTCTCAGAAGAACAAGAATTACCGGCTGACTTCCCCAGTGATTTTGATGAAGAAGAGTTCCAAGAACTGGATTTTCCAAATCCTGACTCTCCCTATTCGGAAATCTCTTCTCTGGATGAGGACCTACCTACAGCTTCTGCAGCCTCTTCCCCAAATGACCCAAACTTTAATGAAATGATGGTTCAAATACAAAAGGTCATGGGATTCTCTACTACAGAACATGACAAACAACGTAATGATATGGCAGAATATCTTGAACTACCAGAACAGTCTGTTTTAGTGGTCCCTCCACTAATCCCAACCTGCTAGAATGCCATGCTAGCAGCCAGGCATCAACTTTCAGCTATTACAGCCTTTCCCCGCAAGGCAGATTGTCTATATCAAGCTCCTATGGACCATCCCTTTCTATCCACCACCCCATAAGCAGATGCTGTGGTCATTACTGCCTCTCATTATCATACTAAAAGACCTAAACACATGAGCTCCTTACCTCCTGATAAGGAGTCCCAAAGAATTGACTATCTGGGTAAAAATGTTTTTTCTCAGGTACCATGAATATCAGAATCTTAAACTATATGGGTCATATGATTAAATACCAGCATACCTTGGGGTCCTCTGCCATTGAGCTGATCAATAAACTCCCTTCCTCACAAGAAAGGGAAAAATTATTGGCTACATTATCAACTAGCAACTCTGTCTCTCATCACCTACTCAAGTTGGGATATGATGCCGTAGATACCTCAGCCTGACTATCAGCCACTGGTATTTCCTTGTGTCGCCATGCCTGGCTTTGCATTTCAGGTATTGCAACTGATATACAACATAAAGTAGCTAATGCCCCCTTTAACGGGTCCAAGCTGTTCGGACCAGGCACTCAGACTTTACTAGATGACCTACAAACGTCAGGCAGAACCCTACATATGGTTCATGGCATGTACCATACTCTGCGTACAAACTACTATACTCAGTACTCCTCTTATTCCAAAAGATGTGGAAAATACAGAGCAAAAAATACTAAAAGCGGCTTCAGAGGGCATATTCAACCCACCAGAGGCAACACCTCTGCCGCAAGAGGAGCCCAGTCCCGCCCTTCTGGAGGGGAAGGGCAGCCCAGCTCCCAGTGACCCACTAGGGCTTTCCCCACGCCTCCTCGACCAGGCCTCAGAGACTGTGGGAGGTTGTTTTGCTCTCCATTTGGAGGCTTGGCAAACAATCACTTCAGACAAATGGGTACTCCATATTATACAGAGGGGTCATACTGTGAAATTTATCTCCAATTCACCCCCCCCATCCTCCTCGGAAAATTAATTATCCATCAGATCATATACCCATCCTTCAGGAGGACTTGAGGGCTCTTCTGGTCAAACAGGCTGTTTCACCAGTACCTCCTTCAGAACATCAAATGGGATTTTACTCCCACTTCTTTCTGGTATCCAAATGAACTGGAGACCACAGAGCAATACTGGACCTCAGAAAACTGAATCTTTTCATCCAGTATAAATGTTTTCACATGATAACTGTAGCTTCCATCATGCCAGTACTGAAATAGGGAGATTGGCTTTGTGCCCTAGATATGAAAGATGCCTACTTACATATTCCCATTCATCCTGCCCACCACAAATTTCTGCACTTCCACCTACTGGGTCAAAACTACCAGTTTCAAGCACTCCCATTTGGCCTCTCCTTGGCCCCTAGGGTGTTCATCAAATGCCTGGTGGCAGTCGCAGCAGCTTTAAGAAGAAAAGGTAATTTTATCTTCCCATATCTAGATGACTGGCTAATCAAAGCAGACTGTAGAACAGCTGTGCTTATCTCCCTCGAAGCTACCCTAAAAATGTTTCACATTCTTGGGATCACAGTCAACTGGCCAAAGTCCAACCCGACCCCGACTCAATCCCTCCAATACATTGGAGCTGTCCTAGATACAGCCTCAGCCAGAGCTTACCTTGCAGCCGCCTGGCACGACACACTTGTGTCTCTGGCATCATGCATACAAACTCAGAAAGTCATCACAGCCAGACAAATGCTGTGCCTTCTGGGTCATATGGCCGCTACCATCCCTACGGTGGCATTCACCCGTCTTCATATGAGACCTATTCAGTGGACTGTCCAGAATCAATGGTCTCGAAGAAAAGGACAGTTTGAAGACAAGATCAGAGTCACTCCCTTCCAGAAGCCAGCCCTGACTTGGTGGACAATCAAAACCAATTTATGTCAAGGAATGCCCTTTCAGTCCCTTCCTCCCACACAAATGTTAACCACAGATGCTTCCCTGGATGGATGGGGTGCACACTTGGGTCCATATCGGACACAAGGCAAGTGAGCCACTTCTCACCCTCAGTCTCACATAAATCTAGAGATGAAAGCAGTTTGCTAGGCTCTTCAGGCATTTCAACCCCACTTAACTCCAGGACTGTTGCTGATCCAATCAGACAACACTATAGTGGTGTTCTACCTCAACAAGCAAGGAGGTACAAAATCCCATACTCTATGCAGGGAGACCCTTTCAATCTGGCAAGAAGCCATCCAGAAACACCTAACACTAACAGCTGTCCACTTACCGGGACGTCACAATTTACTGGCTGACTAGCATGAATGGACACTTCAAGAAGAAGTACTCCAGAAAATCTTCAACCTCTGGGGAACTCCACAGTCTGATCTGTTTGCCTCCCCAGTCAATTATCATCTCCCCAACTATTTTTCCATTATCCCGAGCAAAAAGGGACGGTCTATAAATGCCCTGTCCCAACCCTGGACAGGACTCTTCTTATATGCTCCCCCCCCGTCCCGCTCCTGCAACAGACCCTGCTGAAATTACAACTAGAACCCACCACAATGATCCTCATAGCTCCCCTGTGGCCTCGGAAAATATTGTATCCCCTTCTTCAACAACTATCAGTCCAGGAACCCGTTCTGTTGCCAATCAGACTGGACCTCTTGACGCAGTGTCAAGGGACCCTCCTGCACCCCAACCTGAAGGCTCTACACCTTCACACTTGGCTCCTGAGGATGCTTTCATAGCCAGATTATAAGTGTCTTCCTGTGTTGCCAATATTCTCTTGGCCTCATGTAAACCAGCAACCAGAGAAACATAAATTCCAAGTGGAAACGCTTCTCCATATGGTCTGCTTTTCGATCATTGGATCCCTACTCCTGACCACTGATTAAAGTCCTAGACTACCTGGCCTCGTTATCTGAGTTAGGTTTGAGCTATTCCTCCATTAAGGTCCATTTGGCCATGATTTCAGCCTTCTATGAACCACTAGATGGCAGATTACTATACCAACATCATCTAGCAAAAATGTTTTTGAAAGGAATGTTACATATCAAACCACCTATTGGATGACCCACTCCTTCATGGGATCTCAATTTTCTAATAGAGAAATTAACCCTTGAACCATTTGAACCAGTGGCCACTTGTGACCTCCCTTTCCTTTTATGGAAAACCTTTTTTCTAGTGGTTATTCCTTCAGCTCACTGTATTTCTGAGCTTTTTGCCCTCATATGTAGAGAACCCTACCTGATTTTTCACAAAGACAGGGTGGCACTCCGTACCAACCCTTCCTTTCTTCCTAAAGTAGTGTCTGAACACACTCTAAACCAAACCTTGGAGTTACCAGTATCTTACTTCAAGAAACAGCTCTTGCAGCAGGTTACACCATTGGGACTGAAGACGGCAGGCGCCAGGACTCCCCGGAAATTTTCTAGCTAGCAGTATTCAGCGGGGACTGCCTCCGACATCGGTCCCGTCCCCGACATCAGGAACAGTACATAAGGAGGCGGTCCCCCAGAATCCCCAGTTCTTTTCCCACTATTGACTCGCCAGCATCGGCCTCTCGGTCTCTACTTAGCGCACAACGACTTAGAACTTCAAGAGTTTCTTCAAAACTAATGTCCTCTCCAACTCCTTCACTTGAGGGACACCTTTCCAAGTGTGCCTGCGGAAAATGGATTCCTTTCAGGGATCCCCATTCCTCCTGCATGCAGTGCTTAGGCCCGGACCACGACACCAAGGCCTGCACCTTTTGCCAAGGGTTTAACAGCCGCACCAGGATCTGCCACCAGAAGGCACTTCAGGCTTATCTGCTGGAAGAAAAACTTAGCAGGATGGACCAAGAACCTTCCTCCAGGGGCGATTCTTCTTCCAAGGCCCATAAACACTGGGACAAACACCGGGAGAAAGCAAGGTCCAGATCCCCGAACCGGGCCTCAGACTCCCATAGCTCAAGCTCCACCAGATCGGACCACTCTCTCTCCAGAGCTCGTTCTCAGCCCCCTCAAAGTCTGGGCTTCAGGTGGTTCTTCGACTCTCCAGCCCATCAAGACTTCAAGGCCCTCTGCTTCCTCTACTCCCTCTCGGGCCTCTTCCAAGTCTTCTGAATGCCACAGGTCTTCCTCATCGACCCGACGTCGGGACCCTGACTCCAGATCAGTCTCCAAGCCTCCCAGAGGTCCGGATCCACCACCCAGGAAGAACAAGGACCTGACATCCCTAAAGCGGACGACGGACCCGTCGTCGGTCAAGCATAGGAAGTTGGCCAGACATTTGCCGGAGCTGCGGACACCAGCCAGGCACCAGGCACTGGCTGGGCATTCACTGGACCCGAAGTCATCAGCCAAGTGACCGACGTCAGCCTTGCATTCACTGGGGCCGAAGACCGCCTCCCAGTCACCGGTGGACACCGGTCACAGGGATTCCACGGAGGAGGATACGACTGCCCGAAGACCAGGCGAGCGACACTGAGGATGCTGGGCTCCCGAGGGAACCTTCGCCCACACTGGAGACACCCGTGGACCCGGTGACAGACCACCAGCACCAGGCCAATCATCGGGCATGAATCTACAAGAAGTAAAGGATCTCTTTACGTTCTGGTGGGACACCATCCGAAAGGATGTGGTCCCCATTAAACCTGCTCCTCCTCCCTCTACTCCTTCACCTCCTACGCCCCCTCTTCCACCCAAGGGGCCAGCAGGATGACCACCAACCCCTAAGGAGCATACTCCACCTCCTAGGGGTAGATCCAAGGACAGGAGAAGGCCTCCCTCAAGATCTCCATCAGGGTCCCCACCCCAAGCGACCGGACGTCGGCCGTACTCACCGTAAGGGGTAGAATCCAGATTGGATACCTCGGATTATTCCAGATCTCCTTCTCCACTCAGCATTCCATCACCTGACCCACATGACCTTCCCAGGTCTCCTCTGGATGATCCCTTCTTCTCCGTGACCATGAAGCACATCCAGGACAACATGGGGTGGGATGCTGAAGACCTCGACCCTGAAAGACAGCGCCTTGCCCGTTATCTTCGGCAGAAAGACCCAAAGCCTGTGGTAGTGCCACCCTTGGTGAACACCTTCACGGACGTCACCAAGGCTGCGTGGAAGCATCCGCACTCCACTCCTGCTGTGCCGAAGAAAGCTGACCACCTGTAGAAGGCCCCAAAAGAGGACCAGTACTTGGCTGAACAACCTGTGGCAGACTCCCTGGTCATTACGGCCTCGCATGACCGGTCCCAAAGACCGCAGCACATGAGCACACAGCCACCAGACCAGGAATCCAAACAACTGGATGCCCTGGGGAGGCGCATGTATGCAGCTGCTACATGCTCCATCAGGTCCCTGAACTACCTAACTCACATAGTACAGTTTCAGAACACCCTGTGGGAACAGGGCCAGGACCTGGTTGATAAACTTCCAGATGGCGATCAGAAGGCGAAGCTCCTAAACCTTCTCCGCACAGGGTCTGATGTGGGTACCCAAGTACTACGAGCCACATACGATTCTGTGGACTCGTCCACCAGAGCTGCAGCTTCAGGCATCTGTCTCCAGAGACACTCTTGGCTCCATGTCTCTGGCTTCACCCCGGACGTACAGAAGAACATTCTTGACGTACCCTACAATGGCGAAGTACTTCTTGGTGAACCCTCGGAGAAGGTTATCACCAAACTTTAGGACGCTGGGAAGGCAGTAAGGTCTGTACAGGCCATGTACAGATCCAGGCCTGGTTCCTTTCATAGGAACCAGAGCCGTTTTCGCAACTGGCAGCAAAGACAGCAGCCACGTTCTGGCCAGCAACAAAAGGGCACTTTTCAGCATAAAGCCCAGGCTAAGTCATCCCCAGGCAGAGGCCAACACTACACTAAACCGGCCCAGCCTGCAGGACCAGTGCTGCTACAGCATGACTTCTTCCTGGCCCCCCCCTCCTCTGGATCAACGGGCACAAAAGGTCGGGGGTCGCATTGCTCGCCACTTTTTAGGGTGGCAGTCGATTACCACCGACTGGTGGGTTCTTCAATTGGTCAGGAAAGGCCACTTCATAGAATTTCTCGACCACCCACCGGCAAGACTTCCCCTGCTTTCCCATTACTTGGGTCAGCACGTCCTGCTGTTACAGCGGGAGGTGCTTGCACTTCTCGGAAAAGAAGTTGTAGAGCACGTACCACAGAACCAGAGGGGTGCAGGATATTATTCTCACTTCTTTCTGGTTCCCAAGAAAACAGGGGACCTCCGTCAGATACTGGACCTCAGCGACCTCAACGAGTCGATTCTGTACAAACGCTTCCGCATGGTGACCCTCCCAGGTCTGATTCCCATGCTCAAGCAGGGTGCTTTTCTAGCGTCCTTGGACATGCAGGATGCTTACCTGCATATACCCATTGCTCAAGCGCACAGAAAGTTTCTGTGCTTCGAGTTTCAGGGTCACCATTATCAGTTCTGAGCCCTCCCCTTCAGGCTGTCATCAGCACCTCGGGTATTCACGAAGTGCATGGCGGTCATAGTGGCGACTCTGAGGAGACAAAGCCACTACATGTTCCCCTACCTGGATGACTGGGTTCTCATGGCGCCCTCTCAGGAGGCCCTGATGTCCACCATTCATTATACTCAGTCTCTGTTCGAGACGTTGGGCATCATTATCAATCAAGAGAAGTCACGCCTGGTTCCATCACAGACTCTGCACTTCATAGGCACAGTTGTGGACACCGTCCAGGGGAAAGCTTTTCTCCCCCAGGACAGAGCGGAACACATCAGATCCCTCATCAGGGACATTTTGGCGAAGAAGACCGTTCCTGCCAGATTGGTCCTTTGCCTGCTCAGACACATGGCTGCGGCCATTGCAACAGTCCCGCTAGCCCATCTCCACATGCGGGTGACCCAGTGGATGTTACGGGTCCAATGGGATCAAAAGCAAGACCATCTGCAGCTCCCAATCCGGATCACGAAAGCTGTAATCTGGGATTGGCAATGGTGGCTAGATCTGAAGAATCTGTCGGCGGGAGCCCCCTTCATTGCGCCGTCTCCAATTATGACACTCTCCACAGACGCCTCAGGGCTCAGATGGTGTGCACACCTCGACGGTGTCCAGTCTCAGGGCCTGTGGACAGCTCAAGAGACTCATCTCCACATAAATATCCTGGAAATGAGAGCAGTTCTTTACACCTTGCAGGCCTTCCAGTCAGAGATTCCACCGGGTACTCTTCTGTTACAAACAGACAATTCTGCAGTGATGTATTACCTCAACAAACAAGGAGGCACCCATTCCTACCCGCTATACAGGGAGGTCATGAGGGTGTGGGATTGGGTTTTGCAACACGGCGCAAACCTCTTTGCTGTTCATGTCCCAGAAGTGGACAACGTCATCGCAGACGGCCTGAGCCGTTCTTAGGCTAGAGTCCATGAGTAGGAACTACTCCAGGAGGTAGTAGAGGATCTGTTTAGCAGATGGGGTACACCAGAGTTAGACCTTTTCGCGTCCCCATCCAATGCAAAACTGCCCAATTTTTGCTTGCTAGATCCAGGGCTTAGTGTTTTCAGGCGAGACGTGTTGTCCCTCTCCTGGGCGGGCAGATTCCTCTATGCCTTCCCCCCCTTTCTGTTGATCCAGAGGGTCCTCCTGAAACTTCGCAGAGAGCAAGCGACGCTGATACTTATCATGCCATTCTGGCCCAGGCAGATCTGGTTCCGTCTACAACATCAGCTGTCCCAGGAACCTCCGGTGCCTCTGCCAATCAGCTCTCACTTGTTGTCTCAGGAGGCGGGCTCCTTGGTCCATCCGGACCTTCGTACGCTGAGCCTGCACACTTAGTTCCTAGAGACATAGCTATTTTGTGACACGGGGTCTCGCAAGAGGTAGCTGACGTTCTGGTGGCTGTGAGAAAACTGGCCACTCATGCTACTTACGCCATGAAGTGGTGCCGTTTTTGCCTATGGGCTCAAGCGTGGGGGTTTTCGCTTCTAGACTGTCCAGAAAAGTCGGTCCTGGATTACCTCCTGTCCCTTTTTCAGACAGGCTTGGCCTACTCCTCAATTAAAGTACACCTCTGTGCCATCTCAGCCTATCACACTCCTATACGCCAACGCACAATATCTCAGTTGGACACGGCATGAGCCTTCCTGAGAGGTGTTCTCCACCTTAGACCTCCAATTAAGGATCCAATTCCTCCATGGGATCTACCCTTTGTCCTGGAGCAGCTTACGCTGCCACCCTTTGAGCCAGTCACGGATTGCGAGCTACCTCTTCTTACTTGGAAGATGTTGTTTTTAGTTGCCGTTACCTCGGTCAGAAGAATTTCTGAACTTCATGCACTCATGTGCAAAGAACCTTATTTGGTTTTTCACCAAGACAGGATATCCCTACAGACTAATCCTAAATTTCTGCCTAAGGTAGTCTCAGCTCTCACCCTTAATCAGGACATCGATCTACCAGTGTACTTCCCCAAGTATTCTAATTGAGGAGAGGCCCTGTTGCACACTTTAGATGTGCATAGGTGTCTCCGATACTACCTGACCAGAACCAAACACCACCGAAAATCAGACCAGCTTTTTGTCTCCTTTGCCCACAGGATGATGGGAGCTCCTGTTTCCAAGCAGTCACTGTCCAGGTGGCTCATTCACTGTATCACGTTCTGTTACCAGAAGTGCAACAAACCCCTACCAGGCGCGGATAAGGGTCATTCTGCAAGGGGGGTGGCTACCTCCTTTGCGGCCCTAAAGAATGTGTCCACCTCGGCCATCTGTGCTGCAGCTACTTGGAGCTCTGTGCACACTTTCATCAGGCATTATAGCCTGGATATTACATCGAAGCGAAGAGCAGGTTTTGGTCTAGCAGTCCTTCAAGGACTTCTGTCCTAGGTTCAGGTTCTATTAAGGATTTCTACCTTCCCTCCTCCCAGTGGTGTGGGATTTCCATTATTGCTTGGGAATCAGTCCTAATCGTGTAACCTGCTGCAAGAGCTGTTTCTCGAAGTAAGACAGTACAGTTACGTAAGAACTTACCGCAACAGTAGATCTTCGAGAACAGCTCTTGCAGTAGGTACTTTCTCTCCCACCATCCCCACTGGAGGTAGATTCTCATTCTAACATCCTTCTCCTAGGATCAGGTGTTCTCAGCATCTCTCTGATTGCCATTTGATGGCGGATCCTCAGTCTTCTCTTCTGATGTCATCCAGCGGCTGGGAGTCTCCGATGGGAGAACTGGGGATTCTGTGGGACCTCCTCCTTATGTACTGTGTCTGACGTCGGGGGCAGAACCGACGTTGGAGACGGTCCCCGCCGAATACTGCTAGCTAGAAAATTTCTGTGGGGTCCTGGCGCCGGCCGGCTTCAGTCCAAATGGTGTAACCTGCTGCAAGAGCTGTTCTCGAAGATCTACTGTTTAGGTAAGTTCTTACGTAACTGTACTATACTATCCTGAATACCCCAACCAAGGTGAACATCTACCACATATCTTAGATGTCCATCGTATATTACGTTACTACACTGATCAAACAAAATCGATCAGACAGACTTCTTAACTGTTTGTCACCTTTGCCTCGGGCCGAGAAGGACTCTCATTTACTAAAAGAACGCTTTCTAACTGGTTGATGCATTGTATTACATTTTGTTATACAAAATACAACAAACCTTTACCAGAACTTGTCCAAGCTCATTCCACTAGAGCTATGGCCACTACTCCGGCTTGCTTTAAAGGAGTCTCCAGTTCAGATATCTGCAATGCAGCTATCTGGTCCACAATCCATACATTCATGAAGTACAATCTGGATTTTGCTTCACACTGTAGGATGGCCTTTGGTCGAGTAGGCCTTCTATCATAAGGTCCACCCATCTTGGGTATATTGCATGGAACTCATCCCCAGTATATTACCTACTGCAAGAGACCACTCCGTGGAAGATAGTACAGTTATGTAAGAACTTACCGTAACAGTAGATCTTTGAGGAGTGTCTCTTGCAGTAGGTTCGTTCCCACCCTCCATCCCCCTCCTTCTGTAGGAGAACAAATTCTGGTCCAATGACTTTGGGTTGGGATACCCTTGGTACCTCGGGTTCCTCTCAGTCCTCGCTTTTGTGAGCCAAATCAGGCGGGGGAACTGAGGATACCAGGGACCGCCCACATTTATATAGGAAACAGGAAGCTAACATAATATACTAAAAACGGCAGCAGAATAGGCCTCATGGTCTATCGAGTCTGCTCGGGCCTCAGCACCCTGATTGGGTTCCATAGCCATCTTCCAGGTTCCTTTCATGCTTACTCCCTCTCTCAATCCTGCACCGCCATCCTCTGCTTCACCCCTCGCCAATACCTGTCCCATCCTCTCTTGAACCCTTCCACCATAGCTACCTGTACCAGCTCCCTGAGCAGCTCATTCCATGGTTCTACCACTCTCTCAGTGAAGTACCTCCTCCTCCTTCCCCCCAAGCCTCCCCCCCAGTCTTCCAACTGTGCCCTCTGGTGACTCCACCCTTCATCAGCCAAAGGATCCTATCTTGGTTTACCTTATTTACTCCCTTGAGGTACTTGAAAACCTCAGTCATATCCCCCCCGTCCCTCCTCTCCTCCAGCAAGAACAGGTTGAACTCTTCCAGTCTCTCCTCATGTGTCATATCCCCCAATCCCTGGATCATTTGGGTTGCCCTCCTGTGAGCTCTCTCTAGGAGCTGGATGTCCCTCCATAGGTGCGGGCACCAGAACTGCACACCGTACTCAAGGTGTGGTCTAACCAGGCCATTGTACAGCGGCAAAATCACCTCCCTGTTCCTCGAGGTAATCCCCCTGGTGATGTAGTCCAGCATCCTATTTGCCCTGACCACGGCCCTCCTGCACTGCTCTGAATTACTCATGTTGACATCTACCTGGACTCTCAGGTCTTTTTTCCCTGCCGAAGCCTGCAACACATCCCCTCCCACGGTGTACACATATTCGGGGTTCCCTCGCCCTAGCTGCAGCATCTTGCACTTGGAGGAGTTAAATTTCAATCTCCAGGTGCATGACCACCTTTCCAGAGTATCCAGATCCCTTGCAGAGCCAACCTCCCCTCCTCCCCCTCCACCACTGCCCCCGCTTAGAGTCATCTGCAAAGAGACTCCTTTCGCACCCAATATCTTCCCTGATATCAGAGATGTAGGCATTAAACAGGAGCAGCTCCAGAATTGATCCCTGTGGGACCCCACTAATGACCTTCCTAGGAGATGAGACCTCCCCCCGACCACTACCCTCTGGGTGCACTCAGAAAGCCAATTTCCAATCCACCTCTAACCATCAGTGGTCCTACCCCCATCCTCCTCAGCTTCTCCAGTAGGCCCATGTGAGGGACCAAATCAAACACCTTGCTGAAGTCCAGGAATAGTACATCCACCGGTCTTCCCTGATCAAGTGCTGATGTCACCCACTTGTAGAACTCCACAAGGTTAGTCTGACATGCTCTGCCTGGCACAAACTCATGCTGCCAGTCATCCAGGTATCCCTTTTCTTCCAGGAAACCCCCCAGTCTCTCTTTAAGTATGCCTTCCATTATCTTTCCCACCACCGACGTCAGACTGACAGGTCTATAGTTCCCTGGCTCCTCCTTCGAACCCCCTTTATGGATGGGCACAACGTACAAGCTAATGTTGTGTGGGTGGTCCCTGGTAAAAAAAGACTGCTAGATGAGCTGCTGTGCACCACAGCGACCTCTGGTGATGACCCAAGTACATTACCTACTGCAAGAAACAATCCTCAAAGATCTACTGTTATGGTAAGTTCTTACATAACTGTAATTTCTGTGCCCTGTATCAGCAGTGAAATTTTGCCATGACTGGCAAGTGCCAGATTGGATAATGCACTGTGGCCTGCTTAGCCAAGTGATGAAGCAGTGAATTCTGAAGACAAATGTTTGCCTTTGTGGTGATTAAAAAAATAATGTAACTATAATCATTATGCTGATCAGTATTGCTGTGTGAAAAAATTACGTTTTGTGCCCTGCAATATGCAGTGAAGTCACTGTGTAACAGTACAAAGAAATGGCGTAGTGCCCTACACACTGTTTTTGTTTTTTCTGTATTGGGGGATCAGTGCTGCATGGAAGTGGAAGGTTTTGTGTTGGGTTTGATTTATAATGCTGCTAGGGAGGAGGACGATTTTTAACCACAATTTTATAAAGATCTGCAGAGTACGTTGGTCCAGTCTGCGTGTTTGTTTTTTTGTTTGGGGGGGGGTGACCACTTTAACTGCTGCTGCAGTCTGTGTTGTGAAAATGTAATTAACCCTAGCAGTTCGCTCCACTTTTCTGCAGTCTAAGCGTCTATGCTTGTTCTTCACATGAAGTTATTGTGCTAGGAGCCAGCCTTTAGTTCATGGGAAGAAGGCTGCTTTGCCCAAAGGCTGTGGAGAGGCCAGGGCCGGGACAGTCACGGTTTTTGAGTTTCACCCAGCATACTCTGCTTCACCTGCTGCTATGCGTTTATTCTTTTTTTTTTTTTTTTTTTACAAGGTTATCCTCTCTGCCAGTCTACTTTGGGGGGGGGTCTGCTGCTGCAGTCTATGTTGGGAATGTTTTATTAACCCTGGCAGTTCACCCCTCTTTTCTGCCGTCTTCTGGGTCTACACTTTCTCTTCACATGAAGTTATTGTGCTAGGAGGCAGCCTTTATTTCGTGGGAAGAAAACTGCATTGCCCAAAGGCTGCAGGGAAGCTGAGCAGGGACAGTCATGGTTGTTGAATTCTGAACCAACATATACTGCTTCATACTTTTATTCATTGTGCAGGGTTATCCTGTCTGCCAGTCTGTTTTTTTTTTTTGGGGGGGGCTGCAGCAGTTTATGCTGGGAAAATATAATTTGCCATCTGCTGGGTCTACGCTTTCTCTTTAGATTAAGTTATTGTGCTGGGAGGCAGCCTTTACTTCATGTGAGGAAGACTGTGTTACCCAAAGGCTGTGGAGAATCTGGGATGGGGAGAGTCAGTTACTGAATCGGAACCAAAATAGACTGCTGCAGCTTCACAAACACTCTGCTTGCAGTGCCAGCAGGGGAGACATTCACCCAGCTCCACCTCATCATTCACAGAAATAAAATGGAATCTAGTCATCATTGAAATGTGTCACTTTTCAAATTCACCCTAGGCAAGTGCACATACATGACCCCTGTCTGATTCTGCCATCTAACTTCAAACTTTACCATTTCAGTCTGACATGGCACGTGCAGTAAAGCTATCAAGTGCTGAAGGTTGGTGCAAAAAATATGACCCAGTGAACAACTGGCTACTGAGGTAGATTTTGCAGTGCGTCCAAGTTACAAATTGTACTGTCAATACAAAGATGAGCCCCATGGCTTGAGGAACTTCAGTGAAGCATTAGTGGCAGAGATAACAGGCTCCCTGCTTCAAGTTCACCCAATCCAGAAGCATCTACATAAAAAGCAGCACAAGAAAGCTATTAAGACATTTGGTAAAACAAGGTCACCATTTGCTATATATTGACACACCACAATTGGTAAGTTGAGTCAGGGGGAGGTGTAAGGAGTTGGGACCCTCAGTGAGCTTAGACATTTACACAATTTTAATTTATTTGTAGGGGGAGCTTCAGGCAGATGGAGATCCTGCATGTGAGGGCCAAAAAGGACATCCTAATTAAAAAGTTGGAAGCAATAGCTGAACAAGAGAATCAACGTGGACTGCATTTGGGCAATAAATAAATTAACGTTGTTAACAGGAAAGAACTCACAATGTGTATTGGCAAGAACATTGAAGAAAACCTGCTGGTAACTGTCCAAAGTGCAAATTATTTTTCAGTGCTATTGGAAGGTAATGGTGTAATTGAAAAGGAACTCATATACGTCATTTATATTAATACAAAAAATGGACAAGTTGAAACTAGGTTTCTGTGAATGAAAGCTGTATCAGATGGCACAGGTGAAAGATTGAAAAATCTTCTCTAAAATATTTTTGTAGAGTGTGGCCTTGGGTGGGATATTCAGAAATGCGCCAGAGGCAGGCGCAATAGCAGCGCAGCGCAAGTACACTGTGCCAGTGTGCACCGAATGCGATATTCAAAGGTTGCGCACGATGACAAGCACCAGCGCAATATGGCTGAATATCGCAGGGATGCGCTATAGCGCAACCAGGGCTGCGCCAGGGAGCAAACCAGCAAATGCCATAGCGCCACCAGGACTGCGCAAGGGGCAGAGGCGCATGGACCAGTAGAATGGACAACAGTTACAGCTGGGAGCATGCCACCAGAGCGGGACAGACCACCACCAGGGTGCAGAGGATGCCAGAAGGGAGGCATGGCAGGCACACGGCTGCAGGCCCCCGACCATGCACACCACAGTGGTGCACAGAGGCAGTGTGGCACCAATGTCCACTGGCAAACAGCCACTGGCAACACCCACAGGAAAGCACAGGACTTGCCACCTGGACCACAGCTGGCAACACACATGCCAACAGCACACAACACACATGCCACACAACACGAACAGAGTGCACACGTACGCCCCAGGGCACACCCATCAGCCACTGGGCACAGACCACCAGGCACAATCCCCTGTCAACCACAGATGTACCACTCGGCTACCATGCACACCACTGCAGCATGGCTCCACACACCAGCTGCAAAGTAGACACAGACACAGATGGCTAGCAATAGAAAAGTGTATTAAAACCAAGCAACAATAAACTACTGTATGTACAGAACAACAAATAACAGGTACAGGGAGCAGGGAATGGTGAGGCCACAAACAAAATGATAGGCCAGGGAAGGGAGGCAGGGGGACAGGGGACATGGCTGGGTAAGGGTACAAGGGAGGGAAAGGGAGGGGGGACAGAAAAGGGAAGGGAAGGGGGTCCAGGCCAAGGGGCCCTATTGGCGTCCACACTCTACTGGCACCTGGTGCGCCGTCTTCTCTGCGGCCTGCACAGGGCCTGCCGTATCAATCGCACCACATGGAGTGTGGCTGTGGTGACTTGCAGTATCTGCTGCAGGAGCCTGGTGTTAACAACATCCTGTTGTACACCTAGGACAAAGGAGGGGACACAGTATGAATGCATTCAATCGTAGCCCACCCACTGTGCACAGCGGACAGTGGTGACATGTGCCCCTGAGATGGCACACAGCCTCCCACAGTGTGTGTGCCCACACGAGCCGCTATCCCGACTATCCACAGCCAAGCAGAGCACTGCACACCAACACCACCCACGTGCCGCACACCGCAACCATGGCAGCCAGGCAACCGGGCTTAGCGGCAGGATGGCAGTGGCACGGCTGGAACCTGGGTGCACCCACAACCCACCTGCAGTAGCCACACACATGTGCGATAGCCACGGTATGGTGCAATGGACCCCGCCGGCGATGCACAGCTGGAATGGCCATGTGCACAGGGGGCTGTGGCCCACCCCCTCCCTGCACAACATCAAACCTTGAAAGAGTGCCTACCTGCTTGCTGCAGCGCAACCTGCGCCTGTCTGGCAGCACCTCCCATGCGGCCAGCAACCTGTGCCTGTGCCTCTGCGTTGGCCTTCCATCGTCCACCTGCAGCACCAGCCATCCATGCATGGCGCCTATCCTCAGGGCCTAGTAGGGAGACCTTGAGAAGGACACATGAGTACCTGGCAACACCCCATGCACCCCCCCTCCAGCACAGCATGCTCCCTGGCCCTGCGCAGTGGCGGTGCGGTGGCACAGCACACCCATGGTGCGCTGACATGGCCAACAGAGTGCACAGCCACAGCCCCCCCTTGCAGCATGGTATGACACCCTGCTGGCCCCCACAGAACACTGGAATGGCACAGACATGGACGTAGTGCACTCACCTGGACGTGGCATGGCGCCCCTCCGGACGCATGCCAGCAGTGCCTGTAGCCTGTTGGGATCCCTTCTCCACAGGTCTCCATAGCAGTGGCGGCATTGCTCCACGCTGTGCTGCACCCCAGTGGCTTCCTTCAGCCCCTCAGCCACCTCCTGCCACACCTCAAGTTCGTGGCCAATCCAAGGGCACCTGGCCAAACAGACATCCCACATGTGGCTCCACCAGGGCCACAAGGTTTACAAGTTCTACCAGGGACCAGTTGGGTGTCCTTGCAGTACTATGGCATGGCATGCTCAATTCTGCAATCGTAGAACCAAAATGGCACCCAGTAGCGCATGAGCCACACATGCTGTGGGTGCGTGACTCACTTGGTGATGCTCTGCCATTCCCAATCACGCATATACAGTGCTGCGCGATACAGCTGGTGCAGCATTGGCATGTGCCGGAGGGTCAAAGGGCACCTGTGTGGTCATAGGTCAGCACACGCACTGTGCGCTACAGCGCGATAGGGCACGCCATGCATGGTGCGCAATAAGGGCATGTGGGCCCCACGGTCCATGGGCCAATTGTGCATGGGCACCATAGGCCATATAGCGCATGAGTGCCACATGCCCTATAGCGGTAGAGCGCCATACCGTGTGTAGTGCAGTGTGCAGAGCATGCACCACCGACATACACGACGGCAGTGCACGCATGCGCACTGCTAGGCCTACTGCGCACGTCATACAGTTGCGCCATAGTTTGTGCATGCGCAACACCACTGCGCTGTGCGCAACTTCGCGATATTTAGCCGGAATATGCAGATGGGATGATCAGCATATCCGTGGTGCATCGGAGGCATTTGCATTTCATTTCAGTTGCGCATCCCCTCATTTGCATGTGATGCGCTATAAATGCGCCACGGGACTGCACAGGCACCAGACCGGTATTGCATCCTTTAGAGGTGAGCCACCAGGCTGTGGGCCTGTCGAGACAGTGGACTGGGAGGGCATTGTGTGTTGCAGCCATCACTGACCACATGTTCATACCCACAGGAATAAGCATAATGGAACAGGAGGAGGTTGAGGAGCGTAGGCCTGCACGGAAGCGCAGGCCCAACTTCACGAGGGCAGAGAGCGATGCCCTATTTGATGCCTACCTGGACCAGGAGCCTCTCCTGAGTGGCTCAGCAGGCACCCCACAGGCCTGGGCGACAGCATGGAAGGGTGTGGCCAGGGCTGTGAATCAGCAGGGCAGCCATCAGAGGACAGCACAAGAGTGCAAAAAGAAGGTAGGCACAGACCGGACGGTGGACAGCCTGATGTGCCACAGCTGACGCCGCAGGAGGAGTTGGTGGCGGCATCCATGTGGCACAGCGCTGTCGAGGGTGTGCCCAGTGGAGGATTCCAGACGGGGGGGCAGTCCATCACTGCATGGTGGGTACAGCAGCGTCTGGGGAAGGGGGGAAGGGGGCAGGGGTGTGTGCCAGTGGCTCTAACGTGACTGTGTTCCTTTTCAGCTCCAAAGCGCCTGCATGCAGCGGCAGGGTTGGGGGTGACCACCATGGGGGTGTTCCTGGACCTGGAGGACCATCCATCCACCTCCACCAGTGTCCAGGATCCAGATCGCAGGCAGCCCAATCCCCTGTCCAACCGGATGCCTGTGGCACGGTTGCGAACGAGGACCTGGCTGTGTTTCAGCATGACGACAGCCATGGCATCCAGTATGCAGAGACACAGATCGGGGTGGGGTCCGGGACCGATGACGACGACGTGACTGTTATCCTGGATAGTGGTGCTGCCATTCAGGGGGAGACATCCATACCATATACCCGCCACGGCAGCGCAGATGGTGTCCTGGTGGAGGTCGTCCACCCACCGGCCACCACGCCTGGTGCAGTGCAGTCTGAAGGGGGTGGCGGTGATGGTGCAGCCGCCCCGGCGCCATTCCACGCACAGTGGCCGGAGGGGCAGCAGTGGCGGCAGCAGGATGGGGTCAACGGGGGGGGTGGGTGCAGTGGCCGCTGACATTGCACCGCAGACTGATCAGCCCTAAGGGAGCCCCGCTGTGCAGCCCCCACCAGCGCGGGGGGCTGTGCTGCAGGGTCACGTAATACCCATGGGTCGGCGCAATGCCCATGCCCACCAGGGCGCTGACCCCTTGACCCAGCACACCCATCTGCTATGGGCCTCCGTGGAGCAACAGATGCTGGTCATGGCAGGGGTGCGTGCACTCCACACAGAGCTGCACCAGTCCGCAGGGAGGCATGACCGGGACTATGAGCAGTTCCTGGCTGAGACCACACGCATGTGGGAGGGCATGACCGCAGCCCTGCATCGGCTTACCGATGCAGTCACGGCCGGCCTAGCACCACTGGCCACCCTGGTGCATGGCCATCCGCTGCAGACCCCGTGGAGTGCTTTCACAACCCCTTGGTCACGGCGTCGTGTGACCCCTCAGTGTCAATGCCAGGATCTGCTGTGGGCATTCCGGGCACGCCTGGAGCGGGCATGTTCGTGAGCCTGCAGACCCCTGTGAGGGACGGGTCGCGTTCCTACAGTGACACACCTGGGGGACCACCAGAGACCCCCCCTGTGGCTGCCGCACAGCCTGTGTCTGCTGAGCAGTCTCAGTGGGGCCATCCACATGTCCGTAGTGGCCATGCGACCACGCGGCGGTCCTGATCCGCCACCCTCCTCATCTGCTGTCTGCCGCTGCCCTGTGTGCACATTGCTGCGGCGTGTGCATGTGCATTCCAGGGACATGTCATCCATGGTCCACGCTGCACACCCACCCGGCCGCTGGCCACTGTGGCATGTGCATGATGATGCCAACATGACACTGGCCGCTACTGTGCACTGGTGTGCAGCGTCTGACACATGCCCGTTGGTGGCCTCTGGGTGGGTGCATGTGGGTGCCCGTGTGCATGTGTGTGCGGGTGCTTGTGGGGGTGTGTGGGTGGAGTCTGCAGTGCTGTACAGGGTGCTTCCATGGAGTCCAGTCCCATGCCCGTCCACGCTTCCCTTCGGCCATGTCTGTCATGAGGCCCGGCCTTGCATGCCTGTGCACTGTGCCATGATCACTGGGACATGCGTGTGGTCATGTTCACCTACCTGCGTGCACCGTAGTGCTCTTCTGCAATTGTGTACCAGTGCTGCTGGGTCATCCTGTTCAGCTGGGGTTCCCGTCGCTGGGGGGGGCTGCCCATCACCACCTGGCCCGGCGGCCGTGTCGTCCCCACTGCTGTTCCCCTCTTCGACCTCGACAGCTATCCCACAGTCCATGGCCATGTTGTGTAGCATACAGCAGGCCAGGAATAGGCCACAGGCCTTTGAGGGGCTGTACTGTAGGGCACCGCCAGACCTGTCCAGGCAACGGAACCGGGCCTTCAGCAGCCCAAACACATGATCAGTGATGTTCCATGTGCTGGTGTGTGCCTCATTGTATCGCTCCTGCGCTGGGGTCGACAGGCGTCGGTATGGGGTGAGCAGCCAGGGCCGGAGTGGGTATCCACTGTCACCTGTGTGTTGACATGTGTGGTTAGCATGCTGGTCTGTGTAGCTGCCCCCCCTGCCTTCCTAACCACACCCTCTGATGCTCCTGGCCTATCATCCCTCCACGCCCTGCCCTGTTGTGCCAGGCTGCCCATTCCAGATGCATACTCACCTACTAGTTGGCCGGTGGGGATGTCCCCACTCTCAAACCTGTGGCACAGTGCTGACTGGTGCCAGATGAAGGCATCATGTGCTCCACCAGGGTGTGTGGCACAGACATTGATTATGCATCCCCTGGCATCGCACACCACCTGGTAGTTGACACTTGGGTAGCCCTTCCTGTTGATGTAGGCTACCTCCTCTGGCCCAGGTGGTGTGCAGATGCCTATGTGGGTGCAGTCGATGGCCCCTAGCACACCAGGCATATGTGCCACCCTGTGGAACTCCTGCATGTTCGCTGTACACTCTGCCTGTGTGCTGGGGAATTGGATGTATTCTGCAGCATGTGGCAGCAGTACATTGAGGAATTGTGTAAGGAGCCGTGATGTGACTGACTGGGTTATGCCTGTGGTATCCCCTGTTGGTCTCTGGAAGGTTCCTGTGGTGAGCAGGCACATGATGGCCATGATCTTGGTCTCCACCGACAGGGCGTGGCTCCGTCTTGTGGGTGCCTGCATCTCATCACTGCACAGCTCACAGAGCTGCCTCAGAATTGCCCAGTTTAGGTGGTACCGGCCTACAATCTCGGTGTCACTGTACTACTGTTTAAAGGTGGTGCGGGCATGGTACCACCTGTTCCGGGCATACTGCTGATGGGCCCTTCCACTGCTGCGCCGCTCTGCCTCCTGCCTCCTCACACCCCTCATTACTGCCTCCATCTGGAAGATGGCACTGGCCATGGTCTGGGATGTCCTGCCCCTCCCCCCGGGCAGCTGTCTACCCTGGTACCTCCGGCTGTGTGCTGCTGCGTGTGCCCCTGCGCTGGGTGCACACCTGCATTGGGGTTCCCTGCTGGCAGCCTGTTGGCTGTGGCCTCTGTCTCCCACCCATCTGGGTACTTTCACTGCCACTCCTATGACTGGGCTCGCAGGCTCACGCTGCAGTTGCTGCCCCCAATGCTGTCTCATGCACACACACACACACACGCAGGCACATTCAGGGTCACATACCCTGTCCCACACTCTGTGGCACTTCCTGCCTCTGTCTTGCACCACTCCTGCTGTCCTGCCTGGCCAATGGCTCTCTCTCTCTCTCTCTCTCTCTCTCATCTCTGTTCCCCTGTGGCGCAAGCCTCCATCCCTTGCTTGTTCCCTCTTTTTATGTGCTCAAGTTTGCTCTGCACATGTCCCTGTTACTCCGCGCTTGCGCTGTCAGTTTGCTGTTGAATATTGCACTGCACCACTTATTCATGGCTACGCCTAATGCACTTGCCCATGCATTCATTAGGGTTGCGCATTGGTGCCCTGCGATTCGCTGAATATCGCTCTTTGGCGCATTTCCGCACTTGCGCAGGTGCATCTCAGTTTCGCCATGTGCAACTGCTTTGAATATCCCACCCCTTATGTAAAAAAATTGTGGAGTTTGGGGCTGATGGGGCATCTGTCAACATGGGTGTAAGACAAGGACTTGCTGTGCTTTTGCAGGCAGAAGAAGTTGAGTGGTTAATTGCTGTTCACTGTTTCTCACACAGATTTGAACTGGCCATGAAAGATGCTTTGAATAAAACCTAATTCAATGATGTTTCAAGCTTTGTGACCCAGCTTTTTTAATCTCTATCAGAAAAGTCTTAAGTGACTGAGAGACTTGCGGTCCTGTGGCCAGGTGATGGAGATGTCAGTTGAGAAGCCCAAGAAGGCTCATAGAACACATTGGGTACAGCATCAACTTCTTGCCATCTGGGCTATTACCAGATCATTCCCTGTAATGTGTGCCCATTTAGAATCTATGGCTACAGATCCAACTCATGACCAGACCAAAGCCAAGGGTGTGTTGCAAATTATAACTAAATTCCAAATGGTGGCACACCTTTTGCATTCTGAACAGTTGCATCAGCCAGTTGCCAGATTTTCACTGTTACTTCAAAAAAAGTAGTTGAAATGCCCGAGCTACTTAGGTCTGTTGAAACGCTGAGAAACACTGTTGAATCTGCAAAGGAGAGTAGTCCATTAGGTGGAAGTGAACTTGAAAATCTCTTGAAAAATGGGGCTGATGTTCCTTTAGGAGATTGCCCTGAAGTTACTTACAAGGGTGTGAAATTAACACGTTTTATTGACCAAGCTGTCAAAAAGTTTTAACAGCAGTGTGAGAAATATATTACAAACATTGAGAAGTCATGTGAAGCCAGGTTCTTTTGGACTGATGACTCCATCTATAACCATGCAAGATTGTTAGATACCTGACTTTGGCCATCTGACCCAAAAGAATTGGAGCTCTATGGTAATAATGACATTATATGTCATACCCCTTTTTAGTACTCCGCAGTCAAAACCAGTGGCAGAGTACTATAAAGGGTACTCAAATAATCATCTTTACCAAGTGAGTAAATTTCCATTACTCTACTAGCTGATCATTATTCACCGCTTTTGCAGCCTGGCTGTAATAGCACTCTTGTGCATGTAAAATGGCAAGAGTTTAAGGTTTTGCTCAAATTAACTTTTGGAATATGCCTTCTTCCACTGTCTGGACAAAGCTGGTATGTGACTTTCAAACTTCATATCCTAATCTTTTGAATATTGTTAATATTAGAATAGTTCACAAGTCTAATGCAATAGTGGAAAGGTGTTTTTTAACTATGAACAAGGTTAAAACTGCCTGGAGAGCATCTCTGATGACAGAAGACGCTGTTGAAACACTGATTTACATTATAGAACAGGGCTCACTTCCAGCTGAATTCAAAATAGAAAGGGCTGTAGATATATTTTTTAGCTGAACGCCAAGATGCCCTGATGATATGGCAGCTCAGGATGTTGAACCTGGGCATCCCTCCAATAAATAAAAAGGGGGGGGGGGTTAAAATTACAGGCTACATGCCTGGTGGTGGAGGAGATTATGTGATTACTGTTGGCACTTAGAGCAAGCAGCTCCTGTATTTTTCCAGTACTGTCATGCAAAACCTGCTTTCTGAAAGCAACCAAACTGACAACAGTGTTTTGCTTAAAAGTTTTATTATGTTTTTTAACTGTCAGAAAACTGCCTGCAGTTTTATTATGATTACGGTTACATTTTTCATTGTAGTCTTCTTCCATCTCATGGTCTTCAAATTGTATTTCTTTGTCTTCTTAAAACAAGGTAATATTTTTGAATTATTGTGCTGAATAGCTGCCACTCCATCACGTGTGCCTGTACTGAATGCCAGTAGCTACCATTTTTTTGTAAAACGAACTTAAACTGCAAACTCAGTATGTCATGCCTGAGAAAAAATTGATAATGTCATAAAATAAAAAAGATTCTCAAAACTATGTGTGCTGTACATTATTGGGGTATGTGCAATTGTGTTTTCTTTAAAATGTGGCTGTATGGACAATACCCTCCGGGGTAACCCATGCCTCAGGGCATTTGCTCTGGGGTTCTTTTGTAGTATGTGTACAGTGTCAATTTTATCCATATTTACAGTGATAATACATAATTATATGGTTTAAAGTAAAAATACCTATTTTTGAAAATTGCCAGTCATTTTTTATTTTGATTAGCAATGCTACTAATCAACTTCCTGGCACTAATTTATGCCTTAGGATATACCTATGTAAGCCCCCCAAATGGGCTTATCTGGCAGGGCTACAGCCCTCCTCTCCTCCACTGCAGCAAGGGGTCCCTGGTGGGGCTTGAACCGGATGGTGCCCTGTCTGTTTGGCCTTGTGACCACTAATAATATATATCCCCCACTCCAGGGAAAACCAGGTAGTGGGGACTGCATAAAATAGCAACTGAAAAGCCACCGGTTTAGGGGAAATTGCTTTCAGTTTTCTTTAAGGGTATATGTATAGGAATTGTGGCTGAGACTGCTTTGGACTAATGTACACAAAGATGGTAGCCCCCATAGGATTACATAAACCAGGGGGCTGCTGGGATTGGGCTAAAGGGCACTGGAAAATCGTGGGTCTGTTGCAGCCAATCCAGAGAGGACTGTGAAAAAGAAATAAATAGTACTGGAAGCCTCCCAAAAGGGGGAGAGCCAGAGTGAGATGGGAGAGAGATGTGTGGGCTTCCCAGCCCAGAGTTGTATCCAGGCCCCACAGCCTAACCATCCAACCTTTGAAAAGTACAGTGAGTGCTAAAAGCAAAGGTTTGCAGCAGAATCAAGAGAACTGTTTCTGAAGTGTGCTGCAGACAGCCAGGTGCCATGTGTGCTCAAGTAGAGAAAGAGAGAGAGAGAAAAAGCTAGAAACTGAGTGGGAACTGAGAAGCTGTGGGGGAGTGAGCTGCCTGGCTTTCCTAGACTGAAACTTTTACCACAAGACTGAGCTATCTTGCCCCCACCCCCAACGGAGGTGTAATTCTAGAAGTGCAAATTCCAGCAAGAGGAGAGACTGAGTGGTGCTGTGCCAAAGACTGAGAAAGGACAGCACTTCTGAGAACAGAGAGTTTAAGTGTAAGAGAACTGGGTCCAGAGACTGTAAAAAGCTCAGCTGTGACTAATCGTCCAGAGTGTGCAACAAAGGGGTCTAGGGGACCACATTTCTGAAATCCCTAGACCAAAAAAGAGGAAAAGGACTAGTGGCTAGAGATGCCAAGAGGCCTGTCTGGTGACAACTGTCTACAAAGGCTGCACAGTGAAGTTGGCAAGGCCATGCCAATGAAGAACAGTTTCTTCAGTTTCCTCAGTTCTACAGTTCTGCATTCTTGGTTTAGCATCATCCAGGGACCTCCATGGTACTGTGCATCTGCAAGTGGACTGCAGCTCAATCAGCTGCAACGCCCCAGTGTGGACTGCCAAACAGTGAGTACCCTGAGCTGCGGCTTTGGGGAGTTCCTGTAGCTAGCTAGCTAGTTAGATTGCTGGGGCAAACCACATAAGGACTGTGTTTAGTCTAAAAAGTTTGGACAAAGCAAAGAGGCAAGTATTTCCTAGTTCTTTGGGCCCCAACGAGAGACCCAGGCTTACATCACTGTCCGGTGAGGTACCCACCGCATCAGGGACATTTAAGGGTGCCCTCTAAGGTGGAGGCAAAGGGACAGTGTGGGGTTGTTCAAAGTGCTTAAAAAAGGTTGTGTTGCTTACTACCTCCTTTATCCCCCTTCCCCCAAATAAACCACAGTATTGTTTGCATATTAATTCTTCTGGCAGTAAATTTGTGGGCTCCAGTTACTGTGTGTGGGGGGATTGTTACTATGTGGGGAAGTGTACTAGGGGGCAAATACTGTTATTTCCTGAGGGGTAATCTGCAAGTTGTTCACAGGTATCTCCTGCCACTGCCCCAGGTGGCGGCACGACACCAACTTACCATCGAGTTACAGAACCTAGGATGGGCCCCTCAAAGGTGTGTTTTTGATGGAACCGTGGGCCCCAGGGCAGCCAAGGTGAGTCAAAGGGCTGTTATCCCTAGACCAGATAAGGCATTCCTGTTATGCAGTGGGGTGCCTCAAGGTCAGTCCTGGGCTGGTCCTCTTTAATGTCTTTATAAGTGACACAGCGGAAGAGCTGGAAGGAATGGTCTGCTTCTTTGCTGATGACACCAAGATCTGTAACAGAGTGGACACTTGGGGGTGGAAAGGATGGGCAGAGATCTGAAAAAAATGGAGTTGTTGTCAAGAGTATGGCAGCAGGGTTTTAATGCAAAAAAGGACAAAATAATGCACTTGGGCCATAGGAAACCAGGAGGTGGAATACAAAATGGGGGGAGTGATACTGACGATGACCAAGCAGAAAAGAGACATGAGGGTAATCAGAACAGATGACATAAATGTGCCTAGGCAGTGTGATGAGGCAGTCAGGAGGGGTAGTAGGATGCTAAGGTGTGTAGGTAATGGTATCACCAGCAGGAAAGGGAGGTGGTGTTGCCCCTATATAGATCACTGGTAAGACCCCACCTTGAGTACTGTGTCCAGTTCTGGAGACCACATTTCTGGAAAGAAACAGAGTTGAGGTGGTCCAGAAGAGGACTACCAAACTGATACAGGGTCTGCATCAAAAGCCCTACAAGGAGAGGCTAAAGGAGCTCAATATGTACATCTTAGAGGGGCGATATGATAGAGACCTTTAAATAAATCATGGGGGTTTAAAAGGTATGGATGGGGTGTATTTTTCAGAGAGTAAGTTGCTCAGAACAAGGGGACATGCTATGAAGCTAGAGGGGAGGTACATTCAGTAGAGAAGTGTAGGTGTACTTCTTCATAAAGGGTGTTGGATTCATGGAACAGCCTTCCAGCAGATATAGTGGGAGCAAAGACAGTGGTGGGGCTCAGAAATGCCTGGGGTAGGCACAAGGGAGTTGAGGTAAGAAAGGGGGGAAGACTGTGCTGTGGATCATGTAGGGCGTGTAGCAAAAATGAAGGTAATATAAATGGGCAAGTGGCCCTTATCTGCCATCAGTTTCTATGTCTATGTTTCTATCAGCCTTACCATAATTCAAAAGGGGCCTGAATGCACCTCAGTAGTATTACAGGACTTAAAAGGCATGAAGACATCTCATGGGAAACAAACTGTGATCAGAGCCAATACAGCTGCACCGAGTTGCTAAAATTGTTCAGAAAGCAGGAGAAAACATTGATGTCCTGGTACACATAGGGACTAACGATCTCGCCAGTTGGTCAGTTGTAGAGACCAAGGAACACCTAACCAGGCTGGGTGACAAACTATCATCCATTTCGTCCGACATCTCCTTTTCTGAGATTCTGCCAGTCTGGGAGAGGGTGGCAGACGGACAGAAGGTCAGTGAAGGGGAGATAGGGGAGCTAAAAATGTGGCTCAAGGGCTGGTGCCAGGAAAAAGGACACAAATTTGTAGGTAACTGGCAATGATTTTGGGAGCGAAAGTTCTTTAAATTTGATGGACTGCATTTGACTAAGGAGGGAGTCAGTACATTGGGGCAGAAGTTTGATGTCTTTGCAGAATATTTAAACTAGCAAATGGGGAGAGGGGTGCAGCACCCATATGTCGAATGGGAAGAACACCACTCCCCCCTCAGCTAGTGGTCAAACAGGAGTTCAGCATGTTTGTAGTTCATTTGCATCACCAGGTAAGGAAAAGGTCTAGCTCCCCATACGATGCACAGGGGAAATGCCAGACCTCGCCCAACAACTAACACACTGAAATATGGCCAATGGAAAATCATGTACACAAATGCTCGCAGTCTGGGAAACAAGATCCCAGACCTGCTGGCAATAATGACAGAGGCCAAACTGGACATAGTAGCCATTAGCGAGACATGGTTTATCAGTAACCACACTTGGGAGACTTCAGTACCTGGCTATGTACTGTTCAGAAGAGACCGAGGTGCAAAAAGGGGGATGGGGTGGCCCTTTATGTCAATGTAAATATCAAAGCTACAGAAATTCAGAATACACATAAGGAGCCAGAAGAACTGTGGGTCACCCTGGAAACAGGAAATGGAACAGCCATACGAACTGGGGTTGTGTACAGGCCTCCAGACCAGGGGCAGGACATAGACACGTTACTGTTAGAAGATGCACAAAACATGACAGCTAAAGGGGAGGTTTTGATAGTGGGAGACTTCAACATGCCAGATACAGATTGGTCAATACCAGCAGGAACATCTGCCAGAACTAGACACATGGTGGATTCCCTGCAGGGGGAGGGACTCAAACAACTGGTAGAACAACCCACAAGAGACAGAGCTATCCTAGATCTAGTACTGACTAGCAGAGAAAGGATCACAGATCTCCAGGTAGAAGGTTACCTGGGGGCCAGTGACCGTTACATGGTATGGTTCAATTTGGCCACTAGAACTAAATCATCCCATTCCAAGGCAAAAATATGGGAATTCAGAGGAGCTGACTTTGATAAGATGGCCAACAGAGTTAAGCTAGCCCTGGCAAAAAGAAATACAGGTGACGGGGTACAGGCAAAGTGGGCAAGCATTAAAGATGCAATACTTGAAGCAACATCCCATTGTGTTAGAGAGAATAGGAAGTGCAAAAGAAGAAGGAAACCACTTTGGTTCTCAAAAACAGCAGCAGAAAAGGTCAGCGCCAAAAGGCTGGCCTTCAGGAAATATAAGGGAACGCAGCAGGATGAAGATAGGGAGGCATACCAAACTTCCCTAAGGGAGGCAGGGACGGCAGTAAGGCAGGCAAAGGCCTAAAACGAGGAAACACTAGCACAAACAGTAAAAGAAGGTGACAAGACTTTCTATAGATACATTAGTGAAAGGAGAAAGTCCAGAGGGGGTATTGCTAAGATCAAAGGGGATAAGGGGGCATGTGAGGAGGAGAACCATGTAAAAGCATCTATCCTAGATACTTCTGCTCAGTATTTACTGAAGAGAAGGTAGAGCACCTCCCACAGCTCAACACCATGGACACAGGAGGGAGGGGAGGTGTGCACTAGTCCCTTCACAAAAGAAAGGGTTTGACAAGAGCTCGATAAGCTCAGGATGGACAAGGCAATGGGACCTGATGGCATACATCCCAGGGTACTAAAGGAGCTAAGGGTGGAACTAGCAGAGCCATTATCAGAACTGTTTAGTGAGTCTCCGAGCACAGAAGGGGTCCCAGAAGACTGGAGAAGGGCTCATGTGATCCTGCTCCACAAGAGTGGTAGCAGGGAGGAGGCAGGGAACTACAGACCAGTCAGTCTTAGCTCAGTAGTGGGCAAGATTATGGAGGCACTCCTTAAGGAAAGGATAGTGCAACACCTGGAATCCATAGGAGCACAGGATCCAAGACAGCATGGGTTTACAAAAGGAAGGTCCTGTCAAACTAACCTCATAGATTTCTTTGACTGGGTAACCAGAGTGGTGGACCAAAGGGAGCAGTTGATGTCGCCTACCTTGACTTCAGCAAAGCTTTCAATACTGTTCCACGCAGAAGATTGATTAATAAGCTGGGTAGGCTCAGGGTGGGTCAGAAGTTGGTTAACTGGGTGGCAAACTGGTAGGCGGGCAGAAAACAGAGAGTGGTAGTAAACGGTATTCAGTCAGAAGAGATGCAAGTCACAAGTGGGGTACCTCAGGGATCAGTCCTGGGGCCAGTCCTCTTCAATATCTTCATCAGTGACATTGCAGATGGACTGGAGGGTAAGGTTTGTCTGTTTGCAGATGACACCAAGATCTGCAACAGAGTAGATGATCCAGATGGGGTGGGCAGAACGAGAAGAGATCTGGATAAACTAGCAAAATGGTCAGAAGAGTGGCAATTGGAGTTTAACGCAAGAAAGTGCAAAATCATGCACATAGGGAAGAGAAACCCAGAAGCCACCTATAGGCTGGGAGGGGAGTTGCTGGCAGTCACAAGGGAAGAAAGAGACCTGGGCTTCATCATCACTGATGACCTGAAATCATCCAAGCAGACCACTAAAGCAGTAGGTAAGGCTAGAGGGTTGCTGGGGTGTATTAGTAGAGGTATCATAAGTCGTAAGAGAGAGGAAATAATCCCTCTTTACAAGACACTGGTTAGGCCCCATCTGGAGTACTGTGTGCAGTACTGGAGGCCACACAATCACAAGGATATTAACCAAACTGAGGCAGTCCAGAGAAGGGCAACCAAAATGGTGCAGGGACTGCATCAGAAAACATATGAGGACAGATTAACGGAGCTCAATATGTATACCCTAGAGCAAAGGAGGGAGAGAGGTGATATGATCGAAACATTAAAACACCTTAAGGGCATTAACAAGGTGAAAGAGTCTAACATGTTTCAATATAAGAATAATAGGAGGACAAGAGGACACAGCATAAGGTTAGAGGGAGTCCGATTAATGGGTCATGTGAGGAAGTTCTTTTTCACAGAAAGGGTGGTGGATGCATGGAACGGCCTACCTCAGGAAGTGGTGGATATGAATGCAGTGCAGGGCTTCAAACAGGCATGGGATAGGCATAAGGGAGCAATACAGATGAGTTTGAATAGATTGGTCATTGACAGAGCAAAGGCCAATGGCACATTCATAAGGCAGAAAAAGAAATGGGTAGACTGGATGGGCCTTGCGGTTCTTATCTGCCGTCAACTTCTATGTTTCTATGTTATTACTTGTAAAGTGGCAGCATGGCTTATAGTGCAGCGGCGGCGATATCAGGGTGACAGCAGCGGCAGTTTCTGTGCAGATGGCACAGCTGCCAGAGCTGTGACAGTGTGCTATTCGCAAGATGGTGGCGGTGAGTAAACTGTGCATGCATGATACTTGCACATGCACAGCTTTCCCTGAAGTTCGCTTCTGAAGTAGTGCACCTGTGGGGTGGGGGCTACCGTGCTGCAGAGGGAAGCTCCATCGCAGAGGACAGGGCCAATGGAGACAGTGTTGTCAAAACGTTGCTGCATCACTGTAAAAGAACACAGGGTCGCATTCTGGTTGTGACCCTCTTTTCTACTACAGTGATGGCAAAACGTTTGCAGAGCTCTACCTACGCAGCCGTAAAAAGTGGACTGGACATATCACTCTAAACACAGGATAAATGGTTCTTCTATGTGCTTTTTTGCCTTGAACACAGACAAACAGGATGCTGAAGCATCTCTCCCTTGAGATAGCATACATGAAAATGTAGGAAAGAAGAAAACAGATTTTTGGACAGTGCCAGCAGAAACTTGTGGTATTGAAAATCTGGACTTTTTGTTAAGAAACTCAGAAATCCGGAACCCGGCTTCTGATAACTGATGTCAGGTAAGAGACTGTGCTTCATGAAAGACAGAATTGAACTTGTAGCTCTGAATTGCTTCATTCATCAGAGAAATTTTAAGTATTCATTTTTGCTCAACGGCACGTGTTGGGACATAGCATTCTGGTGGGGGATCAGTCTATTGTTTAAATGCAATTCAGTGGGTATTCATTATAGACAGTTATGTCTGCCAAAAGCTAAACCATAGTGCTATCTTAAAATACATGTTTTTGGTTACAGACTGGAACTGATGACTTGTGTTGAAATACCAAATGATGTAATGTCCACAATGCAATGTACAGTATGAGTGTGAAACCTAATACTGTGCATTCTTAGACTGTGGTGTATAACTTAGTAAATAAATATATCACATAAATAAAACTTGTTTTAATCTCTTCTGGATGATGAATGCATGATATAAAAACACATAATTTGTCAGCAGAAACGGACTGCTAGGCCCACCCAGTCTGCCCAGATGTTCACTGCCTAATCTGCAGACCTTCTCTTGTCTTCTGTGACCCTCCTGCCTCCCTGCCTCTTTTCTAATTATCCCCCATGTCTATCCTATGCATGCTCGAAGTCCCCAACTGCTATAGCCTCCACCACTTCCGCAGGCAGTCTGTTCCAGATGTCTACCACCCTTTCAGTGAATAAATACTTCCTTCCATCTCTTCTGACCCCCCCTGCTCCATTGCATGCCCTTTGGTCCTGGCGCTCTTTCTTATTTGATAGAGACTCCCCCTGCATCCTGTTCACTCTTTTGAGGTACTTGTAGATCTCTGTTACGTCACTTCTTTCTTTCTCCTCTCTTCCAGAGAGTACACATTGAGATTGCTTTGTCTCTCCTCATAGGACTTTTTGTGCAAGCAGACCCCACACTAGCCTCCCTCACTTACTCTAAACAAATTCAGAACACAGACAAGATATGCAAAGATAGAAAAAAGGTACAGTCACCCAGTAGAAGCCACTAACAAAACACCTCCTGTGAGGATAAGGGGCTGCTACCAGGTGACTGCACCGCATTTTCTTTGGCATATGCCCCGTACATTTGCAACACTAAGTTTAAATAAACTTTTTTCTATCTTGGCATATTTTGCCTGTGCATTTAGTTTGTTTAGCCTGTAAGGGAGGTTGGTGCGAGTTCTGTTGGCTTTGACTCCTTTGGTTTGTGACCTCTTGCACAGCACTAGCCTTGGGTGATACTTTTCCTGCTTGGTTTGCAGCTCTTGTACAAATCCTGCATCATTTCATTTGCCTTCCTCTGGACTGTCTCCAACCTGTCTATGACCTTTCTGTGACTTCATACATATCAAAGAACCTTTTTAAACTTTGGCTGGGAACACATACAAGCCATAATAATAAAAACAATTTGCTGTCACTCAAAGGAAAATATTTTGAAGATTTTAGTCCAGAGTTATGACACATTCCAAGAGTTGGGCTGCCTTTGTTGATTTATCCAATGGGCGCATAGCTCCAGGAAATGTCCCTTTTAAAGGCAACCCATTTATATATATATATATATATATATATATATATATATATGTATAGATAACCCACTCTTACGTGTTTGTCACGCTCTGATATACGCACGCCTTGGTGTGCGTCAACCACCCAAGGCATGCATATATCAGAGTGCGACCACACATCGTAGAGTGGGTTATCTATGTTATAAAATGGCAAAATTGTTTTGAAGGGGGGTAAAAGTGCAAATGTGCGGTCGCGCTCTGATATATGCACGGTCATGTGATGTGTTTTATACAATCAGAACACTTGATTTGGAGACTATCATCATCTCCATTTTATAAATATATATATATATGCAGTGATTTATTGAAGCAGTGGGTTCTTCCATAATCTAGAAGGTCTTAATATCCTACATATTAATAGAATATCAGACATGAAAAGAGCTTAGGTATTTACAGACATTTAGGAGGTAATGCTAACACAATAGAGAGGAAGTCTAACTTAGTTAGAAAGCAGTTCTGTGAACCCCAGAGTGAAACCTCACGACCATGAACAAGTGTGTCCCAGTGCTAAGGCTTTCTTTCATCTGCTGTTTGAATCTCCTAATCCTCCAGATATGACAGTAGCATTATATTCTTCTCCTCCTCTATTGTATTGTAGAGCACTTTGGGATATCGTTGTGACATTATGGGTAGAGATGAGTGCAATGGCCCAAATTTGCAAATTCTGTGGAATTAGCAAAGTGTGAATTCACAAAGTTTGACCAGCGAAGTTGTCTTTTTTTGGCGAATTGACCAAAATCCACTCATGAAGTGGCCACTTTGCCCAAAAAATGGACACTTTGTGGTAAAAACCATTTTGTCAACACTGAAGTTCCTAGAGTCCATGGAAACTTTGTGAAACTTTATGAAGATGAATTCTGGCCACTTCATGGCCACTTTGCCAGCAAGGTTTAAATTTGCAACACCTCTGTGAACTAGTGGTTAGGGTGCCTCATTCAGAAAGCGAGATTGCTGATTCAAACCCTGTTAGAGCCAAATACGCTGTGACTTATGGGCATGTCACTTGACTTGAACTTAACTTGAAGAAATAAGGACTGACAGGCACAGTCCCGTAATTAGGCAAGCTTGGGCAGACAAGATGGCTCAATAGGCCTTTATCTGATAAAATATTATTGGTTTCAGTGTTTCTAAAGCACTAAGCATCTTATAAGTATCTATGCAACATCGTCCAATTTGCCATTTCCTTGGTCGTTCTTCTGTGGGAGTACTTTTCCATGTCTCCATCTCTTCTCACCATGATTACTGTAACTGTTGTTTCATTATCCTTCTCCAAACTCCACTTGATAATCTTCAGCAGGACAAGCTGCTGCTGACCAACTCCTCACTTGATCCAGAAGATGTGAACATGTCAGTTCTGTCCTCAGAGACTTACACTGGTTATCAGTCAATTTCAGAATGTATCGTAAATCTGCGCTTAGCTTTTAAACTCCTCCATTAAAGTGAACCAAGCTACATTGTTGAACTAATTTTCGTGCTCTGCAACTCACCTGCTGTGCGCCTCACTGCAGAATTTACTATTATTGATGGTAGATCATTTAAACAATAATACCCAAATAACCCCGGCAGTTCTTTGGGGTTAATGCCCATCGGGGGGGGGGGGAGGTGTTGATGTGCCTTGAGCAATGAACCCCAGCAAAGGCCCTTGGAAATTCTTGGTTGTAAGGGCATTATAGCGATTATAAGGCTAATTGCAGTCATAAAGAAAAAAAAATGCTTTTATAAAAAAAAGGGAGGGATCAGAAGCCCTACATATGGAACCATAATAAATTAGTTGCACCTCGGAACTGGAACTATACTGGAGACTCAATAGTTCATTGCAAAATGGCATTATTTAGTATAAAAATAGCTAATATGCAGTGTTCCTGTTTTTGCTGTGCCATTTTCAACCTGAGCAGTGGCATCCTTGGAAGTGTCTCCATAGCTCTTTACATTTAAACATAAAAATAAGAGTTTACATGCCTGCGTTGCTTTGAGCTATACTGGACATTTATAAGGGATCAATGCTAGTATAGCAGCCATAGAGATGCATTGGCCACATGAATAATTAATTAGACTTATAATGTTCTCTGCTGCATTACCACTCTAGAATAGCATTTCTGCAACTATTCATCAACCTAATTCATATCCACTCTTTAAATTTCATCTTTAAGATGATCTTTTCTCCCTTACCTTTGAGTTTTAATGTGATCTTTCTTACAACTTTGGTTTACAGTTTTCTAAAATAATTACGTTTATGTATTTGTTTGTTAACTGGGTGGGTGCACTGGTCCCAGGGGCTGACTTCAGGCGTAACCTGGGCCATCAAGATGGGCCATAACAGTTCACAGTAAAAAGCACATATAGGTCAAGAGCCAATAGAATAATACAATACGGTTGATTGACACAGGTAATGAACACAAAAGTTTCAGTGCAGGGTGTAATTGATGTACCAAGATTGGGGGAATGAAATCCAAGTAATAAATAACGACAATGTACACAATTTAAAGATTATACAGAAAGCAACCCGATGTCACAGAAATGATGAGAACAAAAAACAGCAAGACTGATAAAAACCAAACAATGGATATCTAACCTTAGTGTCAGGGGAAGGGGGGGCTTTTCCAAGCAGAGGCAGCTATGAGGGAAGATTGATGGTGTGATTTGAATAGGGAGTTTGTACCCAGAGGGTGGAGGGAAATTGGCAGGCTGTACCAGTGTATTGGAGTGGCAATAGAGAAGGTCTTATGTCCCAATCAAGTGACAACTTGTGGACACTCCAGGAGAAGACACCTAAGCCTTCGGGGTATAGCTTGGGCTTGAGGAGGAATGACAGTGGGGAAGAGTCTTTATCCCAAAGAGATTTGTTAAGGAAGCATCTTTATTTTGCAATTGTTTAACCAGGAGAGACACACTAAGCTGAAAGTTTGTTTACAGGTGTGACCTGGGAGCACAGGGAAGTTAACTGACTTGCTCAGGGTCACACAGTGTGCAAGTGGGGGCTGTGGGATTCAAACCCAGGTCACCAGATTTACAGCTCAGAGCCTTTAACCACTGCACCATACTGCCTCTTTAACTCCCTATCTTAATAGGTATTAGCTGGGAACTTCCTGGGAGAGCCAGCCAAAGGCCTGGTGAGTGGAACACGGGGCCATCAGATCAAACCTACAGATTTTGTTATAAGTTGTGTTGAGTTGGAGCATAAGATTTGCATATAAATAGGGGAGCAGTAGTCCAGAAAGAGAAGTAGTGTATCTTGAGCAGTGGAAATCTCACTTCTAGGGCATAAGGTCATTTAGATGGAAGCCAGCATCCAGTCTCTGATTTACGCATCAAACCATAATCCCAGTGTGGTCTGAAATGGCCAGAGAGGGGTCAAGTGTGACACCCCTCCCCCCAAATATTGGAAGGCAGTCACTTGTTTATGTAGGGGGGGCGGTGTCCATCAGAGGACAGGATGTTCAGGAGTTTAGTGTCTGCCACCCATTTAATGAACCTGAGTTTCAACCTGAACAGCATAACCTCAGTCGTTTTTGTATTGACTATGAGTCTGTTGGCTAGAAACCACTTCTGAACAGCACTTAACTCTTCTGTGAGGGTAGAAGATACTTCAGCCAGGGTCTTGACACTGAGGAAAATAATTAGGTTGTCAGCATATAGAATCGTGACCTCCATATGAAGAAAATGGTGTGTTCTTTTATTTAACTCAAAAGGGGGGTGCGCTTCTATAGAAACCCTGACTAGGGTTCAATAGTTAACATATTTTCCTTTTGTGTGTAACACATAAAAAGGGAGCACATACCAGGAACAGTCAAATTACAAGCCATCTCTCAGCTTCTCTCCAGCTCAAATACAAAGGAAAAAAAAACTCTCCTCAAGATTTCTGTCAAATCTTTAGCTTAAAATTTTTTTTAATATATCATAATACAAGACGTACAGATCTGCCCCAGTCCTGACACAGCCAGCCACCAAAAAAGGCCCTAAACAACGCTTCACAACACAAGCTTCCTCAGGAGGCTGTGTCGGGACTGGGGCCGGTCTGTATGTCTTGTATTATGATATATTAAATAAAGCAAGCTAAAGATTTGACAGAAATCTCGAGGGGAGTTTTTTTCTGTTCTCTTTGAGCTGGAGAGAAGCTGGAAGGAGGCTTGTAATTTGACCATCCCTTGTTTGTGCTCCCTTGTTCTGTGTTACAAACAAAAGGAAGATACTGTATATAGAAGCACATGGCATCCCTTACACTCCTTTGGAAAGGAGTCTATAAATAAGGAGAACAGAATTTGCCTGAGGATGGATTCTTGAGGAGGCCCAGTTGTGACACCTGGTGTGTTGGATGTAGCACCACTGTCAAGACCACCTGTATTCCCCCTGAGAGGTAATTGCAAAAGCAGGTTATGGTCATGGTGGAGAACCTAGTGCAGTGCTGTTTGTTTAGTACGATGCTTTGGTCCACTAGATCAAAGGCCTTAGTTAGAGCCATGAATTTGGCATTGGTTAGTTTATCTTCATCCATGCCCCTGATAACTTGGTCAGTAAAGCATGCCAAGGCAGTATTGATGCTGTGGCCCTTTCTGAAACCATGTTGGTGGGGGAAGAGAGGTTATACTTAGTCACATGATCTGAGACATATTGGCAGACAGTTATTTTAAGTATATTGCTCAGGTAAGAACGGATGGATATTGGTTGGTAGCTGTCAAGCAGGGTGGGGTCACTGGAATTAAATATAATGACCACTCTGGCCTTTTTCCAGACTGCTGGTATTGACAAGGAGATCAGGGATGGATTAAAGATGATAGCAAGAGGTTTAGTTATAATGTTGGGCATTAGTTTAAGAAACCTTGGGCAAAGACCATTGCTGCCAGCATTACCTTGGTTGGGGAGGGCCTTAAGAAGATTATGGATCTTGGGGGCTGTGGCCTTAAAGTGGAATGCTGGGGCCTCCAGATCTAGCTGTTATGAATACAAGAAAGATCCTTGGGTGGGAGCTTGCCCAAGTAGTTGAACAGGCCTGTAAATATGGTGTTAAGGGCCTCAGTAACATAGAAAGGGTCCATTAGGAATCCAGCCTCAGTTCTCAGTTTGATGGAGTTTTGGTTATTCCAGGGTTTGATATGGGAATGCATTACCAGAAATTTCGGGGTTCTTCAGGTTCAGGTTGGAAGGTTTTTAAGATATTCAGCCTTAAGGGTTTTTACCTCTTGCTTGCATAGGTTGTGCAGCCTTCAGTGTTCTTTCCAGGAAGAGGGTGAGGGAGTGGATTTGAATGCAGTCCACATGGCATCCCTCTCCTTCATTTTTCGGTGTAGCTCTTGGGAGAGCCCTCTTGTGTTCCCATCCTGCAGTCTCCAGCCAATTACTAAGAAGTGTTTGTCCTGGGTGGTTTAAGCGGCAGCAGTGAAGAAGCCTATGGCTGAGTTTACATCGGATAAAGTGTGGAGGACTGACCAATAGATTGCACTAAGACCCAAGAACAAGCAGGATGTGTCGCCTTTAGAGACGTCTGAAAGGAACAGAATCTTGTGGAGGGTGAGGGTGCTTGCAGGACCACATGCAAAACATTGGGGAGTGGTCACTGATGGAACTGGACAGGGCTCCTGCATGGATGACCAATCCTCTCGATTAGTGATGATCCAATCAAGAAGGGAGTGGTTTGAGGACATATAGTTTAAGCAGGTGGGGGTAGTAATAAGTTGGGAAAGGCTGGGAACTTCCGGTGACGTCACAGAATCATAAACAGTGCTTGAGAGTAAACCTAACGTGTCAGCTCAGATCCTCAGTTTTAAAATGGCAAACTTGCAAAGTACAAGTAAACTTAGCTTAATTAAAATGTCAGTGAAACAAAAGCCAAGAGATTTTGTAGCCGGAAGCTTTCAGCCTAAAATCTCTGAGGCTACGAAAGGAAGGCTGGCAGGCCCCGACCTCACTGTGGCACTCCAAATCAGAAAATCCTTGCGATAATGAAGAGAATGAAGTAAACTATATCATCACCTCTAAACAACTGATCAGGGAGTTACAGAACATCACAGGCACTCTAAGGAGCATGAAAACTGAAACAGCAAGCATGAGAAAAGAGGTATAAGAAATTGGTGCCAGAACTGCAGACCTAGAGCATGGACTCACCAATATATGAGATCGGGGCAACCATCACAACACCACTTGGCTGCACCTATACCACAGAGAATGATTCCTTGCAGAGTAAATTGATGACATAGAGCAAAGGATGAGGTGCAATAACTTGCGGCTGAACAGAGTGCCTGAGGACATGGAACAAGGAGTGATGGAGGAATTTGTTGAATCCTTTTAGAAAGAATTATTGAGATGGAATAAGGACACTAAGTTGCAAATTGAAAGGGTGCATACAGCCCTAGCTCCCAAGCTAACTGATGGTACTGCTCAGCCATGTTCAGTAGTAGCCCGCTTCATGGACTACTGGGTCAAAAAGAGTCCTGCAGGTGGCATGGGAAAGAGAGACCTCACTTTTGGTGACTGAAAAATCTACCTAGAGAACGACTTCACTTCTATGTGTAACCAGGGTGCGGGTGGGGTGTTATTAGTTATTATTGCGTGGTGCCTCCAGTTTTGTAACCCACTACCTGGCTAGCCTGGGTTCGGGGAGAAAACATTCGCTCAGCATCAGGGCTAGGTTTGCACTTCTGGTCAGAGGCACCCAAGTAATTCTGGACACAGGAAGCAATAACTGAAAATGTCCAAACCAGGAGTGGGATTCTAAAGTGGGGCTTTTATTCACTTCAACACAAGAATACAAAGCAAGATAGACCCCCACAGGGCTACACTCACTAGATATGCAGATCTATAGCGGTCAGAACACAGCTTCTTCATCACACAACAACCTTCAGGTTCTGAACACATCTGGGCTCCCAAGCCAGAACTGGTACTCTCACTCTTGGATTCCCTGGCATGGCACTTGGCCAGCACTAGTACGCTTTTCCATATGTCATGGACTTTTTTGTGGTGGCTCCCTCAACCACCCATGAGCGCTTCTAGCTCTAAAGGGAAAAAACACAATCCTTAATCCCACGTCTGGGTACTTTCTGCGGATACTGGCCAAGTGCCTGGGAGAAAGCTATAAGTGCCCAAAGTGAATCCGTAGAGGTAAATCTGGTTATTCCAGATGGTGGTGGTGGTGGTGGTGGGGGGGGGTCTCCCATCTCTTGTTCCCAAATACATACCCGGCCATTCATTTGGAGTGAATACCTTTCCTTGAACTCTCTGTTTCTAGTTGCTATCTCAAAATGTATATCACATTTAACAATCTACTTTCCATGTAACTGGTGTCCTGACTTGCAATGTTCTCTAAGTGGCTATGTCCATCCCTGTAGACCCCCACTGGTTAGATACATTTCAAACCATACACATATCTTAAAGTACTGTACTGGGCTGTCCTTTCCTGACCCTACAGAAGCAGATACTTTTACACAACTCTCTTGGTGAAACATAAGCTCTATGTCAGAGCAGACTCACCATGGTTCGCAGGTGCCCCAGGGCTTCTCACACAGAAAACACACATCTGGTACCTCAGTACAAATTCTCTAGCCAGGCAGCTTTCCCTCTTCCAGCAGGCCAGAGGATTGCCCCTGAAATGCTAGTCTTTCCCCCCATCCCTCCAGGGATGGGGCACTGGAACAAACCGGAGAACAGTCTCAACCACTTCTACTGGTTTCTTCTGTGTCCTTCTCTAGGGCGAGAACACACACCCTCTTCTTGTTGTAGCTGTATTACAGAGCTAGGCTCTGAGGGGCTGTCAACTGCAGCACACCTCCTCCTTCCACCGAGTCTCCCACCAGCCTGACTTTGAAAACCCAAACATTCTAACCTAACTCCCTGCTGCAGCATTCCACTGTGGCTTATGCTGCTGCGAGAATTCTAAGTGATGCCATCCCTCCAGCTCAGTTGAGACGGAGGACTGAGTGAGACAGTGTGAAACCCATTTAACTGGTGTCTCACAAGCTTCCTTTCCCTGCCTGCCACTAGATCTAAGTGGGATTCTAGTAACCCTGGGTAACAGGGGGGTTACACCTGGTAATGGAGCACTGAAGAAAGATCCTGGCTGTCATCAGAGAGTTAAAAAGAAAAGAATGTGAATGTGCAGCACTTCACCCCAGTTCAGCTGAAACTCTTCACATCCAATGGTGTTCATTTATTTCCAAGCCTGGAAGAAGCCTTGCACTGCCTGTCACAGTGGGGGATTCAAGTGGACAGTGGAACCCAGATCGTGAGTCAGAAGGTCAAGGCCCTGACCCCAAAAATCAGTGGAACCAGCAGAGCACAAAGTAAGTGCACCAAGAGCTCTCTCCATTGACTTCCAGGAGTTGGGGTGCAATCCTGAACAAGAAAAAAAATCTCCTGACTCAGTTCCCTCGAAATCTCAGGGAGGCTCGAGACTGACCGCAGACTTGGCAGAACTAATGAACTGTGGTAACTGAACTTAAAAACACAGTCTTTACTGTGCACTGAGTTTGATTTTTATGTATTCTAACTCAGTTGCTTAATCACTGACAAAGAAATTGCTTTGGAGTTTCCCTATTTTGCTTTTCTTTTGCCAAATAAGGTAATGATGGCATAGGAAGTTAAAAGAGGGGACTGTTTGTTCGAGTTTGCTAATAATGTTCCTTTTGGTTCCTTTAGTGGTTGTTCAAAGAAATTAATTATTTGTGGTTTTCCTTTTTGTCTAAGGGAGAAAAGATTTCAACCACTTCCCCAAGTCACTGCACACATAACCTGAGATGGAGCAATGGAGGGGAGGGGTGGGGTGAACTTTGGCACAGAAACAAAAATCCAAGGGGAAAAATGGGCCTATGCCCTTGGCGGTTTGTGGTGGATTCCTGCCCAGCTCACAAGATGGCTGCATTAGTGTTTTCGTGGGAATGAGTGCAAGTGCCCCAGCGGTATATACTGAGAACCTCGTAGTACTTACAGTCAGCAGAGGGGACAGATAAAATTGACCAACCAGGGGGCAGTTGTGGAGTGCTGGTCCTGAGGGCATCTTTGATCCTGGGCTCGGGGTCTCTTGGTGTGAGAGGTGAGTGGTGGAGATGATGGGCATCCTCCTAAGGCTGCATACTTCTGCAGAACAGGAGGGTCGTGGCTCCCAAAAACCTGGAGACAAGCAAAGTCTGAGATAACATGTATGAGTAACTGGAAGCCAGTCAAATGGCAAGTGGCACAGGCACCTGACTGTGGAGGGAGGGAGGCAGAGGCGTTGCAGTCCCCCGATGTCAGGAGGACCCATTAAAAAGGATAGCAAGACAAGTATACAGTAATGGGAGACAAAGCCCACACCGGAAAGATGCTCCACGGCCTGCTACTCTGGCCTGGGGGTCTGCTGAGGGGCCGTGCCTACCAAGATGATGGGGCTCAACTAATTTGATAAATCTGGTAGCTAGAACTAATAAGGCTGGCCAAAGATAAATAACATAATATGGAGATAGGGAAGGAGATGCTAATTGACTTGGGAGCAGAACTGTTCTGGGAGGGACCTAGACAAACTAGAGGAATGGTCAAGAGCGTGGCAGCTAAGATTCAATGCAAAAAAGTGCAAAATTATGCATTTGGGGACAGGAACCCAGGGGAGGTTTACATGATCTGGTGAAGATACTGATGGCAACCAAACAGGAAAGGGATCTGGAGGTAATCCTATCAGATGACCTAAAGGTGGCCAAACAATGTGCCAAAGCTGTAGGGAGAGCCAGTGGGGTACTGGGGTGCATAGGGAGAGGTATCACCAGCAGAAGAAAGGAGGTGGTGATGCCACCATACAAATCATTGGTGAGACCCCATCTGGAGTACTGTGTCCAGTTCTGGAGGCACATCTCTGTAAGGACATAGGGTAGAGGCAGTTCAGAGAAGAGCAACAAAAAGGGTGCAGGGCCTGCACCAAAAGTCATATGAGGAGAGACTGGAGGACCTCAATATGTATACCCTGGAGGAGAAAAGAGGAGAGAGAGGGGAGGGATATGATAGAGACCTTCAGATATCTCAAGGGCATAAATAAGATACAGGAGGGTAGCATCTTTCAGAAAAAGAGATGTTCTAGAACAAGGGAACATGATGTGAAGCTGGAAGGGGATAGACTAAGGGGTAACGTGAGGAAGTATTTATTCACAGAAAGGGCGGTGAATGAATGGAACAGCCTCCCAGCAGAGGTGGTGGGGGCTAACTCAGTAGGGGAATTCAAAAATGCATGGGATGGGCATAGGGGAACCCTAGTGATAGGAAAGAGAATAAAGCCAGAGATCAAGTAGGGTCTGTGGTTTTTGCAGCAGACAGGGAAAACGGGCAGACTGGGCGGGCCAGGCGGTCCTTATCTGCCATTAATTTCTATGTTTCTAGGTGCAGGCTGTGAGGTACTAGGAGGGCATGCACACCCCACTCTGCAGCACAACAGAGTGGTAACCAAGGAAAGAAGGTTGTGGCAATCCAAAGGTGTACAGAGATCTGGGCACTTAACAGGGAAGCAGTCTGACACCTTGAAGTTTATAAATTTTGTAAATCTCAAGTGTTTAGTTTCTGATGTGTTCTACAGATCCTGTGGGAAGTGCTTTGGTTGGGTTATAATGGAAGAAGGGAACCAGGGGGAGAGACCGCATCAATGGCAGATCTAAGGATCAGAATGTATAAAGTTAAAGGTATAAACTCACTTATTAAGAGGACCAGGATATTAAAAGAATTGGATGCCTGGGGGTGGGGTGGCATTCAAAAGGTTCTGCATAATGTGGGTGCAGACAAGGAAGGCATGGGTACAAAGGGTGCAGCAGCAAGAGCACCCATCAAAAAGGCGAGGGACAAAAAGGGCAAAGTATGGCACCACACACAACTTGGTGCTGTACTATTGCAGGGGGCTCTGCCCCCATACCCACCAGACTTATTATAACAAACTCTGCAACAGGGCATATCGGGGAGCAGGAGGCAGAGAAACACCCTCCCTGCACCACGCTCACAAGTCCTGTGCACCCACATTACGGCACCCTTGTTTCAGCACTTTTGTTTTTCCACCTTCTTGATAGTGTACCCATTCAAACAGGAAACTCACCTTGTGCAACAGGAACACCAGAAACTATGCATGAGAATGAATCTGAAAAGTTTATTCATCTGCTTACCTGGAACACCCACAAATGAGATGGGTAGCCATTCTAGTAAGGAAAACTACACCCCTGCAAGTAGAGAAAGTAGTGGAGGATGTGGAAGGGAGAGGGATACAGGGCTGGAGAACTTACAGAACAGTGTCATGTCCTATAGTAAACACATATGCCCCGAATAATGGGAGGAGGGAGAGAGAGAGACAGACAGACAGACACAGGGGGGAGGGACTTTAACACTGCCCCTCAGGCTGCTTTGGATAAATCAGGAAGTTGGTACAGAGGGAACAACTGGACAGCACACTGTCTTACAAAAATCATGAAGGAAACTGGGTAGGTTAACTTGTGGTGGGTGCTATATCCCAAAGGAAAAGAGCTTCACCGTTTTACCCTCTTTCCTAGTACTCAAGAATAGAGCTCTTCCTGGTTACCCAGGAATGGCTGCATGCAATCCAAAATAATGACCATGGACCTGTCCATAGACCCAGTGAACAAGAACATGTTATTAGCACTAAATGTCTCACACCTAAACAACCAGGAACTTTGCACCACAATAGAGGGGGAAGTCAGAGACTACTTACAGAATAAAGAGGGAGACACATCTGAGGCAGACAGGTAGGATGTTCTCAAAGCGACACTAAATGGAATATTTATCTCCTATGCTTCCAGAAAGAAAAATGTACAGAAGTTGGAAGGTCTGATGTTTGATGCAGAGGCAGAACACAAAGTCACGTTAGACCACATACTGAAAGAGAATTTAAAACAATACATAGGCAAACTGACCAGGTTGTTAGAGCAAAAGATAGAAGGCTGCCTCAGATAAATGAAGTAGAGATATTTGAGTCTGGCATCAGGGTGGGAAAACTGCTAGCCTGGTAGCTACAGCAGCAGGCTCTGAGTAGGACAGTTCCCCAAATCCAGGATGGGAAAAGGAGTAGCAAAGTATTCCAATCTGAAAAAAATTCAGACTTTCACAGGTTACTACAAAGACCTGTATTCTGCAGATGGGGGCACTGGGGAAAACCTCAGCAATTACTAGCAGACACAAATCTCAAACAACTCGCAGAGCAGGAAAAAGAGGCACCCGTACCACAAAGGGAAACTGAAGAGATAATCCCAACAATGCAGTAACTCTTTAATGAGATTCAGGGTTGGGGGGAGAGGCACCCAGAACGTGGAGGCAGGCCCAGATAATGGTTATCCTAAAGGTAGGAAGGAACACTGTACTGTGTACAGGCCCATATCTCTTCTGATGGTTGACATGAAGATATTCACATTGATACTGGCCAATAAGCTTCAGAATTGCATGCAAAACCTAACAGAGCCAGTCCAAATAGGTTTTATTAATGGAAGGGTAATACAAGGCAATATTATGAGACTCCTCAATGTATGTTTTTTGCAGGCCATGAAACAAGAGCTGATGCTAGCCATGGCTATGGACACCAAAAGGCCTTTGATAGGGTGAATTGGACACTTGTGAATGGGGTCCTAGTGTCATGAACTTTAGCCAGGGGTTTTGAAAGTGGGTTGGGGCCTTGTACACAAACCCTGAGGCAGTGGTCAAGGTGTATGGGTTGAATGCCACCAGATTTCTGTTAGTGAGAGCCACCAGACAGGGGTGTCCCTTTTTCCCATTGCTTCCTGTCCTGTGCATAGAGCCTCAGGTGGTAAAGATTAAGAACAATAATAATCAGGCCGCTTGACCGCCAAGAGCTGGTATTGGGTAGTGTATATGGGCCGGTGGGTGGTGACCCAGGCTTCTTTATGGAGCTAGCTGACAAACTGATACCTTTTCACAATCTCCCCTTTTTACTGGGCGGGTACTTGAATATCCCTCCCACCCAAGATCTCAACCGTTCAACCTGCTCCCTTAGACCTTTCTCAGCAGCTCAGCTTGCCTTGAGGGAATTCATGGAGTTGTTGGGTCTCTGTGACCCCTGGAGAATTCTCAATCCGCTATCTCGCAGTTACACCTTTTATTCAATGGTGCATCATACCTCCTCAAGAATTGATTATGTACTTACAGTACTTGTCTCGTCTTTCTTCCTGGTCTCTATAATGCCAGTCTTGAACCCATTGTGATTTCTGACCATGCGGCAGCCTGGCTGCTCCTTACCCCAAACCCTAACCAACAGCGTGATACCTCATGGAAGCTCAACACCCAGCTTCTTAAGGACAATCAAGTGGTTACTAGGATTTCTAACCTTATCCAGTCCCTTGTCACTACTAACCAGAAAACTGTTAAGAGACAAGATCATGAGTGGTGTGCCCTGAAATGTTTTTTGAGAGGTGAATTTATTCGTCTGACCTCCACCCGGAAGCATCGCAGAGAAGCGGAGGAGTTAGCAACCATTGCCCAAATACACTCCCTAGAGCAATCCCTCTCTCCCATAGCCTCTCCAGATTCCCTCAAGAATCTATTGTTCCTCCGGGACAAGCATGATACTGTCCTTCAAGAGAAAGCTGAATATTCCATTTTCAAGACTAAGTCCAAATACATTGAGCAAGGAGAGAAGGCAGGGCGTCTACTTGCCCTCCGACTTAGGAAACTGTAGGCCTCCTTTCAATCTCTGCCCAAGATGGCTGCTTAAAAACTCTTTCCAGAGAAGTGGTGGCGGTTTCTGAAAATGTCTACTCCACTCTATATGGCAAACGCCCCTTTCCTCCGACCATCACAGAGATGTTGTCCTACCTGGATGCTGCTCCACTGCCCCATCTCATGGAACACCAAAGTGCTGTTCTTTCTGCCCCATCTCTCTAGCAGAGGTAGAAGCCACAATAAATAGTTTAGCGCTAAACAAAGTTCTTGGCCCTGATAGGTTTCCTTTGAATTTTTACAAAATTTTCTCAAAGACCTATCCCCTATCTTACTTCGACTCTATCAATACATGTTCTCCACACAAGAATTAGACCCTTCACTTCTGGAAGCCTCCATAATCCTTCTTCTTAAACCAGACAAGACCCCTCTAAACTGTTGAGTTACTGGCCTATTTCCTTACTAAACTGCAATATTAAAATCCTTGCCAAACTTTTAGAATCTCTTATTAGGAAAGTATGGTCCGGGTTATTAAGTCCAGAACAGGTCGGTTTTGTTCCTGGGAGATCCTCTGCCGACCACCTCTGCAAGATGGATCATTTGTTTCGGGTGGCTCAAACCTCTCCTCTCTCGATGGCCTTAATTTCTCTTGATGCAGAAAAGGCCTTCAGTAGAGTGGATTGGTCCTTTTTGTGGCTTACCCTTCAGAAGATGGGCTTGCTGTCTTCATTTCTTCAATGGCTGAAAATGATTTATTCCTCTCCTTTGTCAAAATCAGCTTTTCCTCTATACCCTGGCACATGTCAGGGTTGCCCCTTATCCCCCTTCCTCTTCAACCTATATCTTGAACAGTTTATCCGATGCCTTAAATCTTCCCCCAACATAAAAGGCATCCCCATAGATGACCTAACCCCCTCTATTTCGGTATATGCGGATGATATTCTGCTTCCTCTTTCTGATCTGGCTTTTTCTTTTACTGAGGCTTTAAGTGTGATCGATCAGTTTAGTCGATACTCTAATTACAAATTTAATCTCAGTAAAACAGAAATTTATTCCCTCAATCATCTTATTGGTAGTTTAGACTTTGCCTCTTTTGGTATCTGCTGGTCTTCTCGCTCCCTTAAGTACTTGGGCATCTCTCTTACTTCTGATTCTTCTTTATTAGTGAAACTGAACCTTGAGAACCTCCTGGTGGTGATCCAACAAGAACTAACCAGATGGAAGGACCTTCCTATCTCTCTCTCTCTCTGGGGTAGGATCAATATAATTAAAATGAATATCCTTCCTCAGCTTTTCTACCCCTTAAGTATGCCTAATATCATACTTCCTCTCTCCTTCTTCAAAGTATCCATTCCCCGATTACTTCCTTCACGTGGTTGGATAAATCACTCAGACGCTTTTATCTTAAATTGGGCCTCCCTAAAGACTTTGGCAGACTCCGTCTTCCAAATTTCCTGCTGTACTATTGGGCTAGTCATCTTTATAAGTGCGGGAAGAGGTTTTCTAGTCTGCAACTTGTTCATGAACCCGAGTACATCCCGGTCTGGTTACAGACAGAATCCTGTCTTTTTGCTCTCCATAATCTTTCACCTGCTGCAATTCTCTTTACTCCAAGGAAAGCTCTACCAGATTCTGTTACCGACCCCCCCCCCCAAATCAGTACTTCTCTTAAAGTCCTCTCTCAAATTTGTGCCTATCTGAAAATCTGCCCAGCTAAAGATTATATGCAACCTATTTTCTCTAACTTAAACATTAAGATTGTGGAATGCCCATTAGCTCCTGGTTGGCTTCCCTTACCACAGAATGTCAGTATTTCTGATTTTTATTCTCAGTCTTCCCTTCTGACAACCCCGGAATTAATGGGTAAACTGTTGAGCTCAGTGCACATCTTCAAACATTTTCAGCTCCGGCATCTAGTATTACAACAATTTGGATCTGTTCCTAATTCCTCTGGTCTCAGAGACTTCCTTACTCAGGTGCAGGATTGGATTCTTAAGCCCCATTGCACTTCCGAACTGTACTTATGGTTGCTCACTGCTCACCCGTCCCTTTCCCTGATTGGTTCCAAACTATGGGAATCCTTATTCCCAGATGTCGATCTTGACTGACCAAGTCTTTGGATGAATCTCCACACTTACCTAACTCAAGACCAGTTGAGACTCACACAGTATGATATCTTAAATTCGGGTTCGGGTGCTCATTGATCTCTTGATGGCAAGAGATCGAAAGAGCCATTCCATCTTGGTCCATCTCGATCTCTCCTCAGCATTTGACACTGTGGACCATGGGGTACTTCTCAAACACCTGAGATTCATCTGTGGCCTGTTTAATATAGTCCTTGGGTGGTTTAGATCTTTCCTCATGGGCAGAACTCAGAGGGTGGTGTCAGGGATTAATTCCTCCGGCCCAGTCTCTCTGTCATGTGGGGGTTCCTCAGGGTTCGGTGTTGTCCCCCATGTTGTTCACACTGTACATGCTGCCCCTCAGAGACATTGTAAGAAGGTATGGGCTAAGGTTTCACTGCTATGCTGATGATACCCAGCTCTACCTATCTTTTGCACCTGTCCAGGATAGAGCTCTCTCTTGGTATTTAAAATCTGCCTCGCTGAAATCCAGAACTGGATGAATTCGAGCTGGCTGAGGTTGAACTCAGAGAAGACAGAGGTGATGGTTGTGGACTGGGGTCACCAGGCAGAGGGGATGGGAAGTGGTTTGCCCTCAGGACTTTTTCTAGGTGGCTCCCAGCTACCTACCTCTGAGTGGGTGTGGAACCTGGGGGTGATTTTTGATGATGGGCTGACACTGCGATCACAGGTGTCAGCGGTCATCAAATCATCCTTTTACCATCTGAGGAACATCTCCAGGATTAAGCACCTAGCTTTGTCCAGTGATCTGCCTACATTGGTCCATGCCTTCGTGACCTCGCACCTTGATTATTGCAACTCCCTGTATCTAGGACTACCAGGGATTGATGTTCGCCGCTTGCAGCTTGTGCAGAACGCTGCAGCCTAGTTATTGATGGGTACTCCCCATACCTGTCATATTTCTCCGGCGCTGCGCAAACTGCACTGGCTGCCAGTACAGTGGTGGATCACCTTTAAAGTCAGTCTTTTGACTTATAAAACCCTACACGGACTGGGCCTGGACTACCTGAAAGAGCTCCTGGTACTCTACTGCCCTAGGTGATCACTCCGCTCGGCGGATGAGGGGTTGCTAGAGAGTTCGAACGTTTCTTTAAAATCTTCGGGGGCCCATGCTTTTATGTATGCGGCCCCAACCCTTTGGAATTCTCTACCCCATCTGCTTTGGGAGTGCGCGTCCGTGGAGGAATTTAAACATGCCTTAAAGACCCCATTTGTGGTTGATGGCATATCCCTGATGATGATATTTTATTGCATTTTATGAACACAGTATTTATTGTATCTGTGTTTATTTCATTGTTTTTATGTGAAGTTTGCTGTTAAGGTGCCTTGGTTTTAGAAAGGCGAAGTAAAAATAAAGAATTATTATTATTAGTAAATAACATGTATTACACTACAGGCAGACTAGCTAAAATGGGTCGCCTTCCCTCCCCATTTGCACCAGATGTGGGAAAGCAGAGGGCACCCTATTACATATTTTCTGGTTTTGTGAGGAAAGTGTCCTCCTTATGGGAACAAATAGAAGAACAGAGTGACCCCCCTCCTGGGTTTAACTGACCTTTTTTCCTCTGAAATATTATAATTGGTGACTACTCCCAGATCCCAGTCAAGGAGAGGAGGTATTATATGGCCCTCATTTATTTGACAGTTAAAAAGATAATCCTTAGGCACTGGTTGGATCAGTCCCATATTTTATACTCTGAGTGGCTGCAGGAGCTCTCTTTCTGTCTCCGGACTGAGCGTATGATTGCCAGCCTCCGTCACCACTTGCCCATAATTAATAAAAGATGGGGCAAACTCCACGCTCTTTACTTATCCTGAATTCTTGAGCGCTTTCTGGGTACCCCACCTAAATGCCTGTTACATACTCGTCTTCCTGTTTCTGTTAAGATCTGTTTCCTAATGGGTTGTCTTGCACACTCCTGGGGGGATTGGGGTGGAAGGGGTAGGGAGATGGCGGGTTGTTCTTTTGTTCCTTGTGTTTGTTTTTTCTGGTTCAATGTACATTCTCATTGTTTTATACATGCTTTGTGTAATTTTCTTCAAAATTAATAAAGTTGACTAAATTTCAAAAAAAAGAACAATAATAAAGTACATGGAACTGAAGTGGGGAAATACTCACAAAGTATCCCTTTATGTGGATGACATGCTCTTTTACATAAGTAGTCCAGAGACATCCATCCCAGAACTACAAATGATTCCACAGGACTATGTCCAGTGCTCAGGGTATAAAATCAACTATACCAAATCTGAGACATTTTGGCTCAGTGGTACATGCACAGCAGCCCTTAAAGTGCACTTTTCAAACTCCTAGGCTACTAATCATACCTTCAGATATTTGGGAGCATGGATCACACCATGGCTGGTGGACCTATTTCACCTTAATTATGAAAAAGAATCTACGTAGAGATCAAGGCAGACTTCAATAGATGAACTCTGCTGCCCTTTGCACTCATAGGCAGGGTGGGAATAAATAAAAGAAACATACTGGCCAGCTTACAGTCTTACAGGATTTAGGACACTGTCCTACATGCTGGGCCTTTGGAGATCTTAGGTCTCAGCTCCAGGCAGCATGGGCAGAGATTGCACTCCTCAAATTTCATATTGAAGAGGAAATACATTATAAGAACCACCCGCCATTTCCCCAGCATCCAACAGAAAAACCTCGACCGCAGAGGGTAGTTGGTCCAGGAGGTTGGCAGGTGGTTAGGAGGAGCAAATCAGGTGCCCCATCACTCTCTGCTCTCCAACACATTACCTCCAAAACCATATAAACACTACAAACAGGTATCTGCCTCTATCTCTGAAATCAAATAAAGAGGCAGAAGACACTGCAGAGCAGGACACTGCGGCACAGGAGCTACACAACAATACTCACCCAAATCAGGAACCAAAACTAAACAAGCACAAAGGAAATCCAAAACTTGATCATAGGAGACTCCATGATTCGGGAGTTGATACCCATCTCCAGCCAGGGGTGATGGTCAGATGTCTCCCAGGTACATCAGCATGGAGAGACACTGACGCATTGCTAAATTGTTCACAAAAGCAGGAGAAAACATTGATGTCCTAGTACACATAGGGACTAATGATCTCGCCAAGCGGTCAGTTGTGGAGACCAAGGAACACCTGACTAAGCTGGGTGACAAACTATCATCTATTTATTCGGCATCTCCTTCTCTGAGATCCTGCCAGTCTGGGAGAAGGGAGCAGATGGACGGAAGGTCAGAGAAGGGAGATAGGGGAGATAAACACGTGGCTCAAGGACTGGTGCCAGGAAAAAGGACACAGATTTGTAGGAACTGGCAACAGTTCTGGGAGCCGAAAGTTCTTTAATTTGATGGACTGCATCTGACTAAAGAGGAGTCAGTGCATTGGGGCAGAAGTTTGGCGTCTTTGCAGAATATTTAAACTAGCAATGGGAGAGGGTGCAGCACCCCATCGTCAATGGGAAGAACACCCTCCCCCTCAGCTAGTGGTCAAACAGGAATTCAGCGTGTTTGCCGTTCATTTGCATCACCAGGTAAGAAAAAAGGTTTGTCTCCCCATACGATGCACAGGGGTAATGCCAAACTTCACCCAACAACTAACACACCAAAATCTGGCCAATGGAAAATCATGTACACAAATGATCACAGCCTGGGAAATAAGATCCTAGACCTGCAGGCAATAATGTCAGAGGCTAAACTGGACATAGTAGCAATTAGTGAGACGTGGTTTACCAGTAACCACACTTGGGAGACTTCAGTACCTGGCTATGTATTGTTCAGAAGAGACCGAGGTGCAAAAAGGGGGGGAGGGGTGGCCCTGTATGTTAATGAAAATATCAAAGCTACAGAAATTCAGAATACACATAAGGAGCCAGAAGAACTGTGGGTCACCCTGGAAACAGGAAATGGGACAGCCATAAGAACTGGGGTTGTCTACAGGCCCCCAGACCAGATGGAGGACATAGACACATTACTGTTAGAAGATATACAAAACATGACAGCTAAAGGGGAGGTTCTGATAATGGGAGACTTCAACATGCCAGATACAGATTGGTCAATACCAGCAGGAACATCTGCCAGAACTAGACTCATAGTGGATTCCCTGCAGGGGAGGTCTCAAACAACTGGTACAGCAACCCACAAGAGACAGGGCTATCCTAGATCTAGTACTGACTAACAAAGAAGGGATCACAGATCTCCAGGTAGAAGGTCACCTGGGGGCCAGTGACCATCACATGGTATGGTTCAATTTGGCTACTACATCTAAATCATCCCATTCCAAGGCAAAATATGGGACTTCAGAGGAGCTGACTTTGATAAGATGGCCAACAGAGTTAAGCTAGCCCTGGCAAAAGAAACACAGGTGAGGAGGTACAGGCAAAGTGGGCAAGCATTGAGGATACAATACTTGAAGCAACATCCCATTGTGTTAGACAGAAAAGGAAGTGCAAAGAAGAAGGAAACCACTTTGGTTCTCAAATACAGTAGCAGAAAAGGTCAGAGCCAAAAGGCTGGCCTTCAGGAAATATAAGGGAACACAGTGGGATGAAGATAGGGAGGCATACCAAACTGCCCTAAGGGAAGCAGGGAAGGCAGTAAGGCAGGCAAAGTCCCAAACTGAGGAAACACTAGCTACGAACAGTAAAAGAAGGTGACAAGACTTTCTATAGATACATTAGTGAAAGGAGAAAGTCCAGAGGGGTATTGCTAAGCTTAATGGAGAAAAGGGAGCATGTGAGGAGGAGGACCCTGTAAAGGCATCTATCCTAAATAGATACTTTGCTCAGTATTTACTGAAGAGAAGGTGAGGCAGGGCCCACAGCTCAGCATCATGGACACAGGGAGGGAGGTGAGCACTACTCCCTTCACAAAAGAAAGGGTCCTACAAGAGCTTACTAAGCTCAGGGTGGATAAGGCAATGGGACCTGATGGCATACATCCCAGGGTACTTAAGGAGCTAAAGGAGGAACTAGCAGAGCCATTAGCAGAATTGTTTAGTGAGTCTCTGAGCACAGGAGAGGTCCCAGAAGACTGGAGAAGGGCTCTTATGTGATCCCGCTCCACAAGAGTGGTAGCAGGGAGGCAGGGAACTACAGACCAGTCAGTCTTACCTCAGTAGTGGGCAAGATTATGGGAGGCACTCCTTAAGGAAAGGATAGTGCAACACCTGGAACTATAGGGGCACAGGATCCAAGACAGCATGGGTTTACAAAGGAAGGTCCTGTCAAACTAATCTCATAGATTTCTTTGACTGGGTAAACAGAGTGGTGGACCAAGGGGAGCAGTTGATGTCGCCTACCTTGACTTCAGCAAAGCTTTTGACACTGTTCCACATAGAAGATTGATAAATAAGCTAGGTAGGCTCGGGTGGATCAGAAGTTGGTCAACTGGGTGGCAAACTGGTTGACTGGCAGAAAACAGAGAGTGGTGGTAAATGGTATACAGTCAGAAGAGATGCAAGTCACAAGTGGGTACCTCAGGGATCAGTCCTGGGGCCAGTCCTATTCAACATCTTCATTAGTGACCTACTAGATGGACTAGAGGGTAAGGCTTGTCTGTTTGCAGATGACACCAAGATCTGCAACAGAGTAGATGATCCAGATGGGCAGAATGAGAAGAGATCTGGATAAACTAGCAAAATGGTCAGAAGAGTGGCAACTGGGATTTAATGCAAAGAAGTGCAAAATCATGCACATAGGGAAGAGAAACCCTGAAGCCACTTATAGGCTGGGAGGGAGTTGCTAGCAGTCACAAAGGAAGAAAGAGACTTGGGCATCATCATCACTGATGACCTAAAATCATCCAAGCAGACCTCTAAAGCAGTAGGTAAGGCTAGGGGTGTTAGGGTGTATTAGTAGGGTATCACAAGTCGTAAGAGGGAGGTAATAATCCCTCTGTACAAGACATTGGTTAGGCCCCATCTGGAGTACTGCGGCAGTATTGGAGCCACACCTTCACAAGGACATTAACCAAATTGAGGCAGTCCAGAGAAGGGCAACCAAAATGGTGCAGGGACTGCATCAGAAGACATATAGGAGACAGATTAACGGAGCTCAATATGTATACCCTTGAGCAAAGGGAGGGAGAGAGGTGATATGATCGAGACATTTAAACACCTTAAGGGCATAAACAAGGTGAAAGAGTCTAACATGTTTAAATGTAAGAAAAATAGCAGGACAAGAGGACACAGCATGAGATTAGAGGGAGGCCGATTAAGGGGAAATGTGAGGAAATTCTTTCACAGAAAGGGTGGTAGATGCATGGAATGGCCTACCACAAGAAGTGGTGGCTATGAATACAGTGCAGGGCTTCAAACAGGCATGGGATAGGCATAAGGGAGCAATACAAATGACTATGAATAGCTAGGTCACTGACAGAGCAAAGGCCGATGGCACATTTATAGGGTAGAAAAAGAAATGGGCAGACTGGATGGGCCTTGCGGTCCTTATCTGCCGTCAACTTCTATGTTTCTATGTTTCTAGCTTATTATTTCTGTTTCTGACCCTACATATACCACTATCATAGACATGCTGGAAGAAATTGAATAGGGCAGAACATAACTTTGGGTGAGGAAGAAACCAAGGATAAAGAGGAGGATACTGTTACTGCCAAGAAAGGAGGGAAGACTGGGTCTGCCAGACCTACCAGCACACTATCTCACAGCACAAATTTCCTATCTAGTAGCCTGGGCAAAACAGAGATGGCAGTTGAGATGGTATGCAATGGAAAATGCAGACTCCAAGATGGCACTCCTGCATGCCCTCCTCACAGCAAAGCTCCTTCTGGAGAGCAGTAGAGGTATCTCTAACCCATGGGTAAAACATTCTGTCAACATCCTGACTCGCATTAGGGAAAGAACAGGGACACCCAATGAGATAGGATCCTTGACTCATTATAGGGGAGTCTGGGTTTGACTTAACAAGAACAGATGAGGGTTCAGGAGCTGGAACAAGGCCTTCACAAGATTTTCACGGTTCTTGGAAGGAGGCCACTGTACTACCTTTCAGGCATTCAAAGAGAAACACACACACTGGGCAGGAGTGGCATCTATAGATTCTTGCAGGTGAGTAGGTACCTCCAGGAAGGAAACAGGATATAGCACATCCAGAGAGAGCAGACTAAATGGGAAGAGTACCTGTACTGGGTGGTCATCCTAAGAGACTACCTAAGATACCTATCAATAGTGTATAGAATGCTGCTGAGGGCAGGGGGAAGCAACACCCAGCAAATCAGGGAAAGGTGGGCAAGGGAAGCTGGAATAGAAATAGAGGAGGAACAATAGAACGCGTGGATTAAAGAGGGCTGGAAAGTCACAGCATCTCAAAACTGAAGAGAGTTCAGGTGGAAAGTCTTGAGATTTTCTATGTCCCCACAATTGCCAAATACTTCAGAACAATGAACACAGATAAGTGTTTGAGGGGAGCAAGGGATGCGCTACCACATCCTGTAGAATTGTCCATGATTAAGCCATTCTAGTCCTAGATACTGAGAGAACTGGAAACAATGTGGGAGTTGGAGTTGGAATGCCCCAGGGCTTGCAACACTACCTTTTGGGAGCATCAATAATTGGTATACATACCTGAAAGAAATAATTACTCAGTATTCTTGCCCTGGCTGCGCTAAAGACTATTACAGTACACTGGTTAGGCACTAGGGAACCAACTGTAGGAGAATGGTTGTGAAGAGTAAAGTAAACATGTAGCATCGAAAACATTACTTCCACCCTCTGCCTCATGGGGGAAAAACTTACAGGCTGGTGGGTATCATGGACTACATGCCTCTCCTGGGAGGAAGGAAACAGTATAGCAGTAATCTTGGAGCAAGTGGAAGAAGGGGTCTAGAATACTTACATAAGGGCACAACAGAGACACTCCTTAGAGTCTGATTGGTTCAATAACTTTATTTATATTCAGTTGGGCACACCTGAAATTGCTGTTAATGCCAGGGGTGACAGCACTGGGACAACATAAGCACAGTCATAACACAAAACAGGTCAGTTAGGGGTAAGCGGTCACAAAGATGAAATACATGCAGGAGTCAATGTAGTAGCATCAAAATAAGCTAACCTCTTGTTCTTGTCTCCCTTTCTCTTTATTTACCTCCATTTCCCCCTGGGCTGTCTTTTTTCTTCCTCCTGGTCTGGCAATCCATGTCCCTGGATACCTCCTGGTTGGACGAAGAGGTGAGGACAGGCTTCTACTCAGGAAGAATGGTAGGGGTGGATGTATTCCAGAGGCGTACCCTCAATTTTGGTTTTCTTACACTTACATGTGTATGCAGAAGAGAGGAGTGCATACAACATGAAAGGGTATGGTATGGTATGGTCACATAAGAATATGGTATATGGGAAACTGGTATGGGGTGGGCTGCAAGGGGGGATGGGGAGGTGCACAGGGGTGGAGTTGGCATGGGGTAGAGGGGAAGAGAAGAGAAGAAAGGAGTAAAGGTACATGGTGACAACTTAAAGAGAGAAATTCATCCATGAACTGACACAATAGATCTCCAAGGGGAGTTACCTATACTGAAGTGTAACCAGCCTTGAATGGGAGGTGGAGGAAAAGAAGTGAATGACTGAAGTGAAATGTATATTGCACTTGTGAATCTCAATGAAGTTAAGTTTAAAACAAAAGTTGGGAGGCCGGCCGGGTGGCACAGAGGGCTGAAGTGCTGGACATCTCACCTTGCGGCAAGCTGGTGACCGGGGTTCGGGAGCGAGCCTGGGTCATTGGAGGTTGGCACGAGGGGGAGGGCAGAGCTGGATTGAGTGGCCGACAGGCGCCCTCCTCTCCGGGGAGGTAGGATGGCATCCCTCACTAACGGCTGCCCCCTGGTGGAGGCTGAGGGGCTGCACAAGCAGGGTGCTGGTGATAGGCTAATGGGGTGGATGGAGGAGGTGCATTACCGGGGCTGTAAGGCGCATGCATGCCTCCACATGCATGTGAACTTCTCCTGGGGCCCTCGGGAAAAATGGGGAGAAAACAGAGGAAAAAAGAAAACTGGCGGCAGGATGGTGACCGACTTTCTGCAGGCACTGCTCCCAGACCAGGTGTAAGGTAAGCCCTGGTAATTCCAGGGGACGGAGCTGGGGAAGTCGATCAGTTGGGGGCCTTACGGGGAGGAGATGAATAGAAATAATATTAAAAAAAAAAAGTTGGGAAAGACTGAGATGCTTCAAGAACTCATTATCCTTAAGCTGGGTGCCATACAGCCAGTTTAAGTTGAGTCTCCTAACATAATGATCTTCCTCATCGGGGGGGGGGGGGGCAGTTACCAATTCCCTGAATTACTTGAGTGGACCAGGCAAACCACCTTTGAGGGGATTGTAAGAGAAGCCAATATACATTATTTAGGCAGATCCTAGTGAGAGTTTGGTAATCAGTCATTCACAAGCAGTGTCATTGGTAGTGCTGCTAGAAACTAGGGAAGCACTTAGTGTATACCAGAAGTATATTAGGACCATGCCTCCTTTTTTGGAGCCACATCTGTCCTGCTTGATCTTGATAAAGTCACTATTTTTTTTCCAAATCTCGTTTTTATTATATATTTTATATCACATAAACAATACAATTAATATTCCTCAAATGTTAGATCCTTGCACACCTACTGAGCTTTGTTATTATTGGCAACAGGCTTTGGGGACTTCTTGGACCCCAGAAATTTGGCAAACAATATGGCATCATCTTTATACATATATTAAACAAGATAAATATAGATTGCTACAATATCAAATGCTTCACAATTTGTATTATACTGCTCAGAAATTATATAAGACGGGTAAGTTGCCCTCCCCTTTATGTACCAGATGTGGACTGGCAGACGATTCTCTGAAACATATTTTGTGGGACTACATTAAGGTTGTCCCTTTTTGGAACAAGAATTAAGAGCAGCTGTCTATTATAATGGAAAGCTTAAAAACACCAGATTTACATCAATTTATTGTTTGCTTATTCTTTGTTATTTTTTGTTTACGTTCCCCTGCTGTTGGTCTATTAAATATTGTAGATAATGCAGCAATTATTTCACTGAGCCTTTCAAAATATATCAAACTTTTTCCTGCTAAACACACAATTGCTCTTTGTGACATCACAGTATGTTGCCATGGTGAGCACTATGTTGTCGTAAACAAAGGCGCTGTGAGGTTAACGAGAGAGGCAAATGTTTTCAAATGTTTTCTTCACAGGCTTTTAGATGGACAACAAGATGGGCTGCAAATCTTGGAAAGGAACACTGAAAATGAAAAAAATGTATTCACTGTTGAAGTGTAACAGCTGAAACATCTTATTTATGAAAGCACATGCTGAAGTGCAAAGTTGCTGTTTTAAAGTTTTTTAAATCCTTCACTGGGGCTTGATGATCAGCTTACACCAGAAGTTAGCTTGGTGGGCTTGTATCCCTCACAAGTTACTGGCCTAAAGAGAGGCCCTATAGCTTTGGTGACTCTTACAGCTAAGTTAGTAATACTACACCATTGGTGTGATGAGGCTATTCCTACCATACAGGAATGGCATATGGAGATGCTCCAGGTTTTGAATGCAGAGCGCCAGATTGTCACAATGAATGATTGACTTCATATACATTGACATAATTTACAATCCTTATATGCTTCACTTGACTGATAATAGTTATCCTCCTTTTTAAATTGTAATAGTAAGCTTTCTCTTTTGTGCGGCATCCGGAAGCTCCTAATCTCCTTTTTTGTGTAGGCGTATGTTACATCTATAGCAATGTATTTGCCTTTTTTTACGACATACCAGAATAGTCTGACTAGAAGCTGAAATAAACTACCTCATGATTTAACTACGATTAATGATTTGCACAAGTTTAAATACAAGTTGCACAATTACATGAAGGTTCAATGTCAATGTTTTAGATGATTGTTTTATTGTATATAGTTTTGCATACTGTCTGATGAATGTTGGTCATCTGTAATTTTGTAGTTCATTTTTGTAATTTATTTGTATGATTGTTTTGTACTTGTCTCTAATGTTTAAAAATGTGTAACCTTTTATAAACCACAGGAATTTGTTGTAAATGGGGTTTCTTTATTCCAACAAAAGATCCTGTATAAAAATAAAACTTTTATCAATCAATCAATCAACTTTTTGTGTGGTTCTCTTAATGATTGTTAGGCTCCAGGTTGGGTGGAGGGTTTTGAAGGGGTCTTTTGTTATTATTATATAATTTTTTTTTTTAATTGTGTACAATAATCCCATCAATTGTCTTTGTGTGTTGTGATTTGTTAAACTTAACAAAATATATATAAAAAATCAATTAATATTCCATAGATAATTTTTACATCCTGTCCAGGAACAAGCAATACAAATTAAATAAAAAGAAAAAAAGAGGCATTAATAGAAAAACACAAATTATAGCAGCAGTTAAAAATAACTACCACAAGTTACCCCCCAGCCCCCCCCTTTTTTAATCTTCTTCATTGAAGAGTCTTGTAAGATACTTAATCCACTGCCCTCTTCCTAGATTTGCACAAGTGGTGGAAAAGTCTGCATTAACTCTCTCCAAAAATCTCCTTTGAGTTCACCCATTTCTTCAATAAAATAACCTAACCTTTCAATCATCACTGTTTCTTTTAATATATGCCATCATTCATGTTTACTATTCTGGGGAAGGCTTTGGCTGTTCCAATATTTAAGAATTACTCTCTTCATTGCCATTAACCCTACACATAAGGCCTTATACTGATTATTGGATAATTCCATTGAATCACATAAATTAAACAAGAGAATCCTAGAAGAACTAGGATTATTATTTCCTAATAATTTGATATATATTCTGTAATAGTGACCGATCAAGCCCTAATTTGAGGACATTCCCAGAAGTTATGAAAAATATTAGCTATCTTACTGCACCCATGTTAGCAGAAATTGTTGCATTCTGGATTAAGTTTTAGCAATAACTGCTGGACTAATGTAAGTTCTATTTATATGTTTTTTGTTGCATTTATCTTACTTTTAGTGTTATAAGATTTTTATTAGCTCCAATCCTGATCTTCCTCCATTCATCTTCATTTGTTCTGTATCCCAGATTCAGCACCCATTTATTATTTATTCTTCCCCTTTTTATTTTGTAAGAGCCAGAAATCATTAAATGTATTTTAGATAATCTTTTTGTTACTAATTGTTCAATTAATTTATTTTCTTTTCCAATTTGACATGAAAAGTCAGAGCCAATTAACCTTGCTTTATTGCAGTATAATATGAATGATTCAAAAATAGTTCTGTATGAAATAAAATAATTGATCACGCTCTTATTCATTTTCTTTTTATATTGTTGATATGTTATAAATAGATTATCTTCTAACCAGTGTTTCCAGCATTTAATACAGTGTTTTCTAAGATTTTTCCCATTTTCTTCATAGGTTCCTCTTTTGCTTTTCTGTCCACTTTTAAAGGTGCATGAAGCCATATAATTGTATCCCCTACTAATCTTATCTTTCCCTGATGAAGATGAGTTACTGCTTGAAAAATTACAATATCTTTTGTTCTTTCAGATTTTATTCAAAAAGAATATTCTCTAATATTTACATAGAAACATAGAATTTGACAGCAGGTAAGGACCGCTTGGCCCACCAGGAAGGCTGTTCCATGCATCCACAACCCTCTCCATGAAAAAATACTTCCTTACATTACCTCTGAGCTGTCCCACCTCTGTCTTCAAATTGTGCCCCCTTGTTCTTGCACATCTCTTTTTCCTGAAAGATGCTACCCTCTTGGACCTTGTTGATTCCCCTGAGGTACTTGAATGTTTCTATCATTTCCTCTCTCCCTCCTTTCCTTGAGTGTATACATATTAAGCTCCTTTAGTCTCTCTTCATATGTCTTTTGGTGCAGACCCTGCAACACCAGGTCGCCCCTGAAAAAGGGACTTGTCTGTCTCAGTTGGCCAACCCGGTTATCAAAATTCAAATAAATAAACCATGTTAGTTGCCCTCCTCTGGACAGCCTCCATTCTGTCTATGTCCTTGTGGAGATGGGGTCTCCAGAACTGCACGCAGTACTCCAGATAGGGCCTCGCCCTATGCATCCCAGTATCCACCCAGCTCTCCTTACTACCTTCTCACATTGCTTGCCCACCTTTACGTCATCTGATATGACTACTCCCAGGTCCCTTTTCATTTTTGTTGTTGTTAGTATCTCACCCCCATTGTGTACTCTTCCTCTGGGTTTTGTTTCCCAGGTGCATTACTTTGCACTTCTTTGCGTTGAATCTAATCTGCCATACCTTTGACCATTCTGCCAACCTTGCCAAGTCCCTTCTCATCCGTTCCACCCCACCTTGTGTATTGACCCTGTTTCAGATCTTTGTGTCATCTGCAAAGAGACCATACTTTTCCTTCTAGTCCCTCCAAAATGTCACTTATAAAGACATTAAAGAGGACCAGTCCCAGTACTGAACCCTGTGGTACCCCGCTAGTAACCCCCCCTTTCTTCAGAGTGGACTCCGTTTACTATCACCCTCTGCGTCCTGTTGTCCAACCAATGTTTTACCCAGACTACCACCTTGGGATCCACTCCAAGGCTGGCTAACTTGTATATTAATATTTTGTGTGGGACTTTGTCAAATGCTTTGCTAAAGTCTAAGTAGACCATGTCCACAACCCTTCCTTGGCCTACTACTTTGATCACACAGTCAAAGAAATCTATTAGATTTGTCTGACATGACCTTACCACTGTGAATCCATGCTGCCTTGGGTTCTGTGCCCTGCTGGCCTCTAGGTACTCAACAATTCTTTCCTTCAGAAGTGATTCCATCATTTTCCATACTACTGCGGTCAAACTAACAGGTCTGTAGTTTCCTGCCTCTGCCTTGCTCCCACTTTTGTGAAGTGGCATCACATCCACCCTCCTCCAATCGTCAGGTATCACCCCATTCTCCCATGATTTGTTAAAGAGGTTAGTCAGTGGTGTCACTAGTTCAACCCTTAGTTCTTTTAGAATTCTGGGGTGAATCCTGTCAGGCCCCATTGCTTTGTCCACCTTCAGTTTTAGGAGTTTTTTCAGAACCCTTTCTTCTGTGAAAGGACTGGGATCGACCCCCTATCCAGAGTGCTTCTGTTAATTGGATTAAATTAAGCAATAAGGCATGACAGGGGGTGTATTATGGTGGGATAATGGCCCACCTCGGGGTGGGTTGAAGCACGAGGTGTAGCCGAGGGCTTCCACCACCCGAGAAGGGCTGTTAGCCCACCATAACACACCCCCTGGAGTGCCTTATTGTGATTACAAAATGGGTAATTTTTAATAAATTTTATGCAGTTTTAAATATTGATGCTTTCAGCTGGGCTGTTGTGCTGGGATAATGGCCCAGCTCTCGGCCAATCAGAATTCAGCATTCTTTCTACCCATTTCATAAAGACAAATATCAAATAGGGGAGCATCACCATTTTAATGACTTTTACCCTTCCCTAGGAGGACAAGGACAGATTTAGCCAAATATCTGGTTCTGTTGAATTTTCTCTTTCGCTATTCCATAATTTAACTGAATATTAGTATCTGTTTTATTCATTGATATTATTCCCAAATATTTAATTTGTTCTACTTTTTTAAAAATAAATATTTTTTTGTAATCTCTGTCCTTGTCTCCCCGGGTCATTTCCATTTTCATTGATTTTTGTTGGTTAAGTTTATAACCTGCAAAAGAGGAAAAATTTTCTATCACTTTTAACAATGCATTAATAGAATCATTTAAATCCCTATAAAGGGCCAATGTGTCATCTACCAAGATGCTTAACTTCTATGTCTTCTGCCATAATCCCCTTAATCCAAGGATTTACTGTAATATGACATAGTAATGGTTCAAGGTATGCCACCCTAACAGCGACATTTCTACGGTGACATGCATCGATATCAACAACAGCGCCATGCCAGCATAGATGTGCCACTGGAAGGGGGCAACAACTTCCCCAGACCTGCACCCCTTCCCTGAACTAAGTCCGACCTGGAGTTAGAATCCTTTAGTTCGGGGGGCATGGGGGGTTCAGGGGGCAAAGCCCCCAATATGAAAACAGATCCAAACTGAGTGGCTCCATGCTGACTGCAACTTGCGGTCAGCATGGAGCCTGTCACTGTAATGATGGTTGTGATCCTTTTTGTTGTGCCAGCATGGTAGAGCCATGGTTCAATATACAGTATAAAGATGATTGGGGATAGGAGACACCCCTGCCTCACCCCATTTCTCATTTGTGTTTTGTCTATAAGTTGTCCGTTCACAATGAAATTAACCATTGGATTACTATATAAATTATCTATGATTCTCATTATTCTTGTAGGTAAACCCCATTTTTCTAACTCTCTAAATATATTGGGCATGATTTTCAAAGCATTTGTGCACGGCACACCTCAGCTGCCCCAGCACAAATGAGATGTGCCATGTCTGAACTGTGGTATTCTCAGAAGATGCACCGGGGGATGCTCCCAGTGCATCCCCTCTGTGAGTACCACAGTTGCACCCAGCCCAAAATGCATTGGCACAACCCCCTGGTCAGGCTAGGAAATCAATGGAGCAGTGCATCTTCAGATGCGCTGCGCCCAAAGTTGCCATTCACAGTCACAAACATGCAAATGGGGCCATTTGCATATCATTATGGCCCCATTTGGATGTATCTTGCAGGGATGCACTCGGCAGAATGTGCCAGGTGCCCTGCAAGTGTGGCAGTGCACACTATCACAACAGCCTAGGCTAGTGGTCCCCCCCTGCCTGTATCCCCATAATGTCAGGAAATTGCCCTCTACCATAGTAAGCTATTGTATCTCCCTTCCCTGCCCATAGTGCTATATTGTCAAAAAAATAGTCATTTTCCAGAGTAGGTGATTGTTTCCTCCCTCCCTCCCTGCCCGTAGCCCCATGTTGTCAAACAAATAGCCATCTGCACTGTTAGGTGATTGTATCCCCCCTCCCTGCCCCGACCCGATCGCACTGGCATGCCGCTCCCAAAAGTATCCCTGGTGGACCAGCATATCCCCCACCCACTCAGGCACCCCCACCCCATTCTCCCTGTCCCAGTATGTCCCGAATGTCGGTGGGCAGCACAACTCACCTGTTCACTGCCATGGCTGCCCACTGACAGAGCTGTCTGTGAATGACAATGTACTGTACTACTGTAAGCACATTGGTAGACTGTGTCGACCAGTGGGCTTGCAGTGTGTACTGTAAGCTGGCATTCACAACTTTGTGAATGACCTGTGTCTGCTGCCTGCTGACATTCAGGACATGCTGGGATGAGGGGAGCGGGTTGGGGGGGTGCCTGAGTGGGTGGAGGGTCTGCTGGTCCACCATGGATACTTTTGGGAGTGGCATGCCAGTGCAGTTGGGTCAGGGCAGGCAGGGGGTATACAATTGCCTAACAGGGCAGACGGCTATTGTTTCGACAACATGGGGCTATGGGCAGGCTGGGGGCATACAATAGCCTACTCTGGCAGATGGCTATATATAGTGACAATACGGGGCTACGATCAGGAAGGGGGGATACAATAGCCTACTATAGCAGATGGCTATCTTTATTGACAATATGGGAATACATGCTGGGGGGGATCGCTGGACTGCCAGAGTAGGTAGGCTGCCATGCTGCTGTCTGCAGTATGGCAGCCTGTCTGTGGGTGGACACCCACTTAAGTCTTCTTGCTGTAGACTTATCTTTTGGAGGCACATCTCCAGACCTGCTCCATTGATGCGCCTCCAAGTTGGGTTGTGAATTGGGCTGTGCACCATATGCATGGGCACACCCCCTGCACAACCCCTCCAGATGTGCTGAATAACTTTATGGGTGGTGTGCAGCACGTTGGTGATGCACTGCTGTATCCCTGCCCTACCAGAATCGTACTAGTGCACAAGTCAGGGATGCACCGGCGCATCCCTTTTGTGAATCCTGCCCATATTCTCTTTTTATTAGGTCAGAAGTCTTGCTAGCACCCAAGGCCACTGTAAAATAAGTATCACCACCAGCCCAGTTGCACTGAGGATTGAGGCACTTGACGCCACACATCGCAGCACGCCAGTGACCCGGGTTTGGGAAAGAGCATGGGATGCTGGGGGTCGGCAGGGAGAGAGAGGATTGAGCATCCAGGGGACTGCTCTCCTCTTTTGGGGGGGAGGGGGACTAGTCATCCTGCTTGCTGACTGCCCTCTGGCAGTGGCTGGACGGCAGTATGGGTCAGGAGGCTCAAAACTGATGTCCTTGTGTCGGCAGGAAGGGGGGCTGGGCAAACACAGGAAAACTGAGCCTGGCATGATGATGGTCCACTGCTCCTGGGAGTGGTCCCCCAGATTCTGGATTAGAAACATAGACTTTGATGAAAATAAGGACCGCTTGGCCAACCTAGTCTGCCCATTTCCTTACCTACAGAATAAGCTGCAAATCCTAGTTAACCAAATGCCTATTTCTTCCTGCCCCCCCAGAAGAATTGCCTTGTCTATCCCATGCATTCTTGAATTCTTCCACAGTCTTAGACACCACAACCTCCTCAATAAGGCTGTTCCTTGCAATCACCACCCTCTCTGTGAAAAAATACTTTCTCACATTGCCCCTGAGCTGTCCCCCCCTCTATCTTCAAATTGTGTCCTCTTGTTCTCACACATGTCTTTTTCTGAAAGATGCTACCCTGTTGGACTTTGTTGATTCCACTGAGGTACTTTTTTTTTTATTTTAGTTGTTTAACCAGGTGAGACACACTAAGCTGAAAGCTTTTTTACAGGTGCAACCTGGGAGCACAGGGAAGTTAAGTGACTTGCTCAGGGTCACACAGTATGCAAGTGGAAGCTGTGGGATTCAAACCCAGGTCTGGTCTGCTGGATGTCACCAGATTTGCAGCTCAGAGCCTTAAACCACTGTGCTATACTGCCTCCTACTTAAAGGTTTCTGTCATGTCCCCCCTCTCCCTCCTTTCCTCAAAGGTATACATATTAAGCTCCTTTAGTCTCTCCTCGTATGCCTTCTCTTGCAGACCCTGCACCATTTTAGTTGCCTTCCTCTGGACTGCCTCCATTATGTCTATGTCCTTGTGGAGATGGGGTCTCCAGAACTGGACGCAGTACTCCAGATGGGGTCTCACCAACTGTCTGTACAGAGGGATAACAACTTCCTGTTTTCTGCTGGTGATGCCTCTCCCTATACATCCCAGTATCCCCCAGCCCTCCCTACTGCCTTCTCACATTGCTTGCCAACCTTAAGGTCATCTGATATGATTACCTCCAGGTTCCTTTCTATTTATGTTGTTACTCTCCCCCCCACCCCATTGTGTAATCTTCCCCTGAGTTTTTGTTTCCCAGGTGCATTATTTTGCACTTCTTTGCATTAAATCCAAGCTGCCATACTTCTGACTATTCCTTCAACCTTGCCAAGTACCTTCTCATCTTTTCCATGCCTCCTTGTGTATCAACCATGTTGCAGATCTTTGTGTCATCTGCAAAGAGGCATACTTTTCCTTCTAGTCCCTCTGCAATGTCACTTATAAAGACATTAAAAAGGACTGGACCCAGTACTGAATCCTCATGTACCCCACTAATAACCCCCCTTTCTTCAGCTTGGACTCCGTATACAATTACCTTCTGTGTCCTGTTGTCCAGCCAATGTTTTACCCCGGCTACCACCCTGGAACCCACTCCCAGGCTGGCTAATTTGTTTATTAGTCTTTTGTGTGGGACTGTCAAACGCCTTGCTAAAGTCTAGGTAGGCCATGTCCACAGCCTCTCCCTGGTCTACTACTTTGGTCATCCAGTCAAAGAAATCAATTAGATTCATCTGACATGACCTTCCCACTGTGAACCCATGATACCTTGGGTCTTGTGCCCCACTGGCCTCTAGGTACTCAACAGTTCTTTCCTTCAGAAGTGATTCCATCACTTTCCCTACCACAGAGGTCAAACTGACAGGCCTGTAGTTTCCTGCCTCTGTCTTGCTCCCACTTTTGTGAAGGGGAATCACATCAACCTTCCTCCAGTCCTCAGGTACCACACCATCCTCCCATGATTTGCTAAAAAGGGTAGTCAGTGGTGTCACTAGTTCTCCTCTTAATTCTTTTAGAATTCTGGGGTGAATCCCATTAGGCCCCATTGCTTTGTCCACCTTCAGTTTTAGGAGTTTTTTCAGAACCCTTTCTTCTGTGAAAGGACTGGGATTGACACCCCCCATCCAGAGTGCTTCTGTTAATTGATTAGGTGCCTCCCTCCTCCCCTTTTGTGAATACTGAGCAGAAGTATTCGCTCAGTATCCTGCTTTTCACTGTCCCTCTGCCCACCCACCGTCCATTCTATTCAGCCTCACTATCCCTCCCTTTGTCTTTCTACACTCCCTGATGTACCTATAAAAGGTTTTATCCCCCTTCTTAACCGAGTTGGCTATCTTTTCCTCAGTTTGGGCCTTTGATATTCTGACTTCCTTCCCTGTTTCCTTCTGCCTTAACTGGTACAGTTCTTTGTCCTGCTCCTTTTGTGTTTCCTTATACTTCCTAAATTCTATATTTTTCTCCCTAATCTTCCCTGTCACCTCTTTTGAGAACCATAGTGGCTTTTTCTTTCATTTTGATTTGTTTATTTGCTTCACACAAAGGCTTGTTGCCTCTGTGATGGCAGTTTTGATGTTTCCTCATTGTTGCTCCACCCCTTCTTCTAGCCTGTTTGCTAACTTGCTTTTCTAAGCCACTCTCCCATCTTGCCAAAGTCAGCCCTCCTGAAGTCCAGTACCCTCACTTTTGTATGGCTTGACTCTGTAGCTGAGTTTATCATGAACCACACTGTTTGGTGGTCACTTGATCCCAGATGGCTACCCACTTCTAGATATGAGATCCTCTCACTGTCCCCATTTGAGAGTATGAGGTCTAGGATTGCTCCCTCATGACTTGGTCCCAAAACTAGCTGTCTGAGGCATGCCCCTGTACGGCATCAAGAATGGCCCTGCTCTTGGATGTGGCTGCAGCAAAAGTGCTCCAGTTAACATCTGGCATATTCAGGTCCCCCATCAACAGTAACTCCCCTTTCTCTGCCATCCTAAGGATGCCTTCTATCATATCCTTGTCCATTCTCTCCCCCTGAGATGAGTGTCTGTATACAACCCCTGTGCAGATTGTGGTGCCATTTCCAGTCTCTAAGATGACCCAGCATGCCTCCTCTCCTCCCTGTTTATTCTTTTGTTCCATTGCTTTTATCCCTTCCCTTACATAGAGAGCTACATCTCCCCCTCTTCTCCACTCCCCATCTCTCCTGTAGGTTTTGTACCCTGGTATGTTAATATCCCAGTCATGGTTCTCTGTGTACCATGTTTCTGTGACTGCTATGATATCCAGGCATCCCTCTTTCATCAAGGCCACCCGTTCAGGGACTCCAGGAGGGGGGAGAAGCTGGCAACCTCCTCCTGGCCTTGCTGTGGGGGGCAATACATGGGGGAACTACCGGGGGGCCACCTAGCACAGGAGCAGTGTGACTGGAGAGGAAGTCCCTCCAATCAGAGGGCTGTAGCCGTCTTCCAGAGCTCTGGTGGAAAAAGTACAAAAATGAAAAAATAAGTATCATCCTCTTTTTGAATAAGTTCAGTCAGGGCTTGAGCTCTTCTAACTACTAATGCCGTGGTTCTCCTGGGAATAAATCCATTTTGGTCTGGGTGAATGGAGTGGGGAGATCTATTAAAAGTCTATTGGCTATTAGTTTTGCAAAAATTTTATAATCTGAATTTAAAAGAGCAAGTGGTCTATAGCTTTCCAGATACTGTTTCAGTTTATATTCTTGAAATAACAGAATTACGTTTGCTTCCATCACAGAGTTCAAGAGCTCCCCTACCCCATCCACCCACTCTGTTATCATCCTTAGTATCCATGGGGTCAACTCCTTCTTAAATACCTGATAAAATTCATTGTGAATCCCATTCAATCCCAGACTCTCGTTTCAAGGTAGTTTTTTTATAGCTTTATATATTTCCTCCACAGTGAACTGCTCATTATTTATACTCATTGGCTGTACATCCGCTCTGGACAGAAAATGTTCCAAGTTTGTTGGTCACTGCTCTTATTACTTTGATACATTTCTTTGAAATAATTTAATACAAACTCCTCCATCTCATCCCATTGTGATACCATCCTTCCCTCCTTATTTTTAAACCTACCAATATATATTTTTTTCTCTTTTTTAATAAGTTAGCCAACAACCTTCCCGACTTATACAACTGTAGCTATATTGTTTTCTTTACTTTTTTGATGTTAGAATCTATCTTCCTATTCATTCTCCCTTCAAATTTAAGTCTATAATCCATCCATTCTTAGTGGTATTTGTCATGATCTTCTACCGTTTATTCAATTCTTTTAGCTTTAGATTGATTTCTCTCTTTCTTCTCTATTCTTATTTTATTTAATCATGACTAATAAGAAATCATTGCCAAGTCTTGACCACTTTAAGAGGTTCCCATAATGAACAGACGTGGCTTTGTCCTGAGTAATTAAAAAAAAACAATGTTTTTGTATAGTCTTTAATGTATACACAACATCTTCTTGTTTTAAAAATCATTACTAAAGTTCAAAATTCCTTTCTTTTGTAATTAGTTTTCAAATTAAGAACCATTTCTTGTACTGCATGATCTGAATAAAGGATGGAACTTATTGAACCATTTTCAAAAAATGACATTAAAGATTTTGACATAAAAATATAATCTGTTCTTGAAAAGGAATTATTTTTCTTATAATGTGTGTATTCACATAGAGTCAAATTCCTAGTTCTCCAAGGATCCACCAGACCATTTGTATCCAAAAGATTCCCCAAAAGGAGTGAAATTATTTTATTGTTCCTAGATATACTAGATATCTTGTCTAGAAGGGGCTTTAGAAAGGCATTATAATCGCTGATAATAATGATATTTTCTGCCTGAATTTCAGTTAGGCCTTCCATTAATTTAGCCAGTAACACATTATGTCATTCAAATGGGGCATACAGTGTGCAAATTGTTATAACTCTATTTTGAATACTACCACAAACTAGAAGAATTCTTTCTGTGTCATCTGTCCATTTTCTTAAAAATTGAAATTTAGCACTTTTCCTAATTAGAAGCATTACACCTGCACTTTTCTTTTGAGCCTGGTGAAAAGTATAAATGTAAAATCCCATTTGTATTTACTTTTTTAGATTTTTTTGCATCTAAATGGGTTTCTTATAGTCCGATGAAATCTGCTTTTTTTTTATTCATATATCTTATTACCCTTGACCTTTCAATAAGAGAATTCAGGCCACTGATGTTGAGACACATTTAAAAAATTGCTGTGTACTACCCATACTGATTTTTAATTTTATACAATAGGAGGGATTGAGCATTTCCAGAATCTACCACAACCAACCTACTTCTTCAAGGAAGATCCCTATCCCAGTCTCAAACACACCGCCCTCTCCGTCCCATAAACAAAAACCCAATCCATATTTTATTAACATAAAACACATTATTCCCCAGTATAGACCATGAGAGCTGTGTATCTTCTTGTTTTTTATTCCCATTCCCCTCCATCCACCTCTTGAGTGTCTCTCCCCTATATTTCAATTCACTGGTATTGTTATAAGTCCTCTGACCGTAAAAGGAAGCAAAAATTGAAAAACCCATTTCCCTAGTAATATAAGTCCTCTGACTGAAAAGGAAGTGAAAATGAATCATCCCCTTTTTCTATTTCAAACCCCCCTTAAAGTCTCATTAAATTGAAAATCTTCCTGTACTTATTTCATTTTAGCTGAGAAAAGAGCCGAAATTCTTGTTTTCAGCTCTTTTAAAGCATCCTGTAGATTGTCAAAGACAAGTCTTTGACCATCTAACACCACCTTCAGTTTTGCTGGTAACAGCATAATAGTTTTTATTCCTTTTGCCCAGAGTCTATTCCTCAATACATCAAACTTTTTCCTCTCTGAAACTAAATCCAGTGGCAAATCATAATAAGCAAACACTGATGTCCCCATAATCTGCAAACGCGTTTCCTTATAAACCTGTGCCATCAGTCTTTCTTTGTCTTTAGCTCTCATGAATTTCACAATAATTGGTCTCGATGGTCTTCCATCCTCAGCTCTGGGCTTTGTAGCTCTGTGTATTCTGTTTGCTTCCATTTTAATATTATCTGTATCCATTTCCAAATATACTGCCACTATTGTTGTAAATGTGTTCCTAAAGGTAGAACTGTCATCCCAGTCTTCTGGAACCCCTAAAATTCTCCTATTTTTTCTACTTACTCTCATTTCAAAGTTCATTATTTTTGCTTGTGTTTTCTTTTGTGTGGTTTCTAAATATTTAATCTGCCTAGCCATAGGATTACATTGATCTTCAAGATCAGTTAATCATTACATTTCTGACAGTAGTTTTTTAATGGACAGGTTTTCAGATATCAAGCCATCCAGTGAGCTTTGAAGGTTAGCAACTTTTTCACCAAGTCCGTTATGGTCAAGAGTTTTTTTAAATAACAGCTGCAGCCTCTTTCAAAATCAAATAGGTTCAAGAGGGCATCTCAGTCTCTTCCTCTTCTTCACCACTACTGCAGGAGTGAGTGTCCTCTTGTTCTTTTCTAGTTTTTAGATCATTCTCACTCACAAATTCATTTTCAGGGTATTTTTCAGACCTTTCCCTTTGAACTCTCCCCTTTGTTAAGTTCCAACATTAAAGTTAAACTTCCTTGCCGTTCACATCTTTCTGATGTGGCCTTTTCCCTGGGAACTGTTTGTTCTCCATGGGCGACCTCTTTTAACATAAAGTTAGTGGATATGTGTAAGTTCCCAGAGGTCTTCTGTGCTGGCAGAGAGGTATTAGTTATAACTTCATTGTAACCCTGATCTGGTAGCAACAGCCACATTTCAGAATTGGTATTTTCAATTTGAGTGAGGATTTTATTCAGATTATTCACACTGATTGTAGAAAAGAAGCAACAGTAGCGGTGGATGAGGAAGGGGGAGTAGGTACCTGATTTGTCTCTTTCAGTTTTTCTTTCATAAGGTATTCGTTCATTGCCATCCTCGGAGTGTGTTCCTTTAAGTCTTCTAGTTTCTTCTTATTGTCAGAAAATAAACTTGTGTTCTGCCTTTTTACCAATTGGGACCCCATATGGTTTACATTCAGTTGTTTTTTTCTCATGAATCTCTATTGTATCCACTTTATTCTGCAGCTGGAGTTTCAGTTCTGCCTGTTTTACTTCATTCAGACTCTCCTCTGATACCTTTGATTCAGTCAATGTATTTTTAGAATTTCAGGGACTGTGAGGGCTCTTCTGATTTTTATTCTCCCTTTGCTCCATCTGTTCCTCTACTCTTACATGGGATGACTTTATCCCATTGCTACCAGAGCTCTTATTCTGATTTCAGTTCTGTTTAGGTGAGAAAGACTTTGTAACTGCCAATACAGTAAGAGTTCTGTCCTCTGCCATCTTCTTTACTTTAGAACTCATAATTTTTTTCAGAGATCAGCAGTTTCCCCACTCTTGATTGTCTGCACCTCCTTCACTTTTTTTTTCATTTGGGGTACCTGCTAGAAACTTGAGAATTTTGCCTTTGCAGTTTTTACTTTTGGATTGATTAACCTGTTGTTGGTTAGGCAGCTTCAGTGGCAGTGCAATGGATGTTCCCACTTCTGGAAGGTCTACAGCTTCTTCACACACCAGGCTTTTCCCATTTACCTTGGCAGACACATTAGTTTTAACCAATACTTTTGCTGTCTCTGGAACGTCTCTGTTTTTGTTTTATTGAGCTCCGGGGCCCCAAACTCCATTGCTGCTACTGGTTTGCGTTTAAAATTTTGTAGTACAGTTTGCCTTGACTTCATTGGTGTTTGAATACTTTTCCAATATTTCTGCTCACCAAGTACTTTTTCACCTCTTTATTTGGGGTCATCATATTGATTGCAGACAAGACCTTGGCTGACTTTTTTGACAAATCAGTCCCAGGTATTAGATTCTCTGGCCCAGATATTCAAAAGGGTTGCGCCAGCACAAGTCCGAAAATGCACCATTCTGCGATATTCAGCGGGGGGCAGTTGCGCCCCCCCCAAAGCACGCTGAGCAATAGCACAATGATAATGAATGTATACGCAACTGAAGGGGGAGGAACCATGCATAAATGGCGCAGTGCAATATTCAACAACATGCGCCATGCACAATAGGGGAGTAAGTGGAAGTTGCGCGATAGCAGAAATGAGCCAGAATAAAAAGGGACAAGGGAAAGGTGCAAGAACACCACAGGGAAGGCACATGAGGCTGAACCATAGCTGCACAAAGAGGGCAGGAGGGACACACAGGGCAGGCCAGGGAAAGGGCATCCTGAACAGTGAGGCACAGGGAAGGTGTGGGGAGACACAGCCAGTGCAGAAGGGGGAAGTGCCACACAGCACAGAGGCCACCACATTTAGGTGTTCCCGGTGCAGGGGAAGTAGCAGTCAAGACAGTGGGGGGAACACAGAAACAGCTGCCAGGGGGGGTGAACACAAGCCAGGGATATGGCCAGTGCCACCATCCAGATGGAGGCAGTAATGAGGGGGGTGAGAAGGCGGGCAGCAGGGGGGCACAGCCGTGGAAGGGCCCATCGCTGGCATGCCCCCAACAGGCAGTACCGAGCCTGCACCAGCTTCGAGCTGTACAGCGATACTGAGATCGTGGGCTGGTACCGCCTGAATCGGGCAATTCTGAGACAGCTCTGTGAGCTGTGCAGTGATGTGATGCAGGCACCCACATGACGGAGCCATGCTCTGTCAGTGGAGACTAAAGTGACAGCTTGCATGTGCTTGCTCACCACGGGTACCTTCCAGAGACCAACAGAGGACACCACAGGCATAACCCAGTCAGCCGCATCATGCCACCTCACCCAATTCCTCAGTGCACTGCTGCCACATGCTGTGGAGTACATCCATTTTCCCAGCACACCAGCAGAGCGCACAGCAAACATAAAGGAGTTCCACAAGGTAGCACGTATGCCTGGCATGCTAGGGGCAATAGACTGCACCCATGTGGCCATCCACACACCACCTGGCCCTGAGTGGGCCGCATATATCAATCGGAAGGGCTATGCTAACATCAACTGCCAGATGGTGTGCGATGCCAGGGGGCGCATAATCAATGTCTGTGCCACGTACCCTGGGGGAGGACACAATGCCTTCATCTGGCACCAGTCAGCACTGTACCACAGATTCGAGAGTGGGGACATCCCCACTGGCCACTTAGTGGGTAAGTATGCAAACCACATAGACAGACTTAGGGCTTGGGAGGGGCATGGTCAGAGGTGACATGGGTAGTGGCCTACATGGCCTGGGGCAGGGCGATGCTGATCACCAAACTAACCTCCACCCTCTACACACAGGTGACAGTGGATACCCACTCTGTCATTGGCTGCTCACACCATACCGGCAGCCCGCGACCCCATCGCAGCAATGCTACAATGAGGCACATGCCACCACACTTAATGTCATCGAGCGGGTGTTCGGTATGCTGAAGGCACGTTTCTGTTGCCTGGACACCTCTGGCGGTGCCCTACAGTACAGCGCCTCAAAGGCCGCCTGTGGGCTATTCCTGGCCTGTTGCATCCTGCACAACATGGCCAACGAATGTGGGATAGCCGTACAGGTCGAAGAGGGTGACAGCGATGGGGACGATGAGGATGCCGGTGACAATGGTGATGAGTAGCCCCCCTTGGGTGATGGGACCCCTGACTGCTCCGGCTTGCACAGCTGCACCCGGACACCATCACAGAGTAGCACTTCAGCCAACCCAGGTAAGTCATGGGGCCATGTGCAACCACCAGTGGCAAAGGCACAACCCACAAACATGCATGGACACACACCAGGGGTACATGCCATCAAGGGAAGTGGCCGGGCATGGAACCACACACACCGCCAGGGATGGGCGAGGACTAACATGGCACATGGTCAGACACACACACACAACCACAACTCACCAAGCATGCACAAAGTTGAGGAGGCACGCCGACCCAGAACGCCACCCCTAGCCACACACATGTCCACAGACCACCACGCCCACTGCCTGTCATTATGCGTGTGTCAGGCGCTGGGCACCATTGCACAGTGGTGTACAGTGCAATGCAGGCATCATCACGCACATGCAACTGCGGACAGCAGCCAGAAGGGTGTGCAGATGGACTGTGTGTGTGCGTGCAGGGCCGGGTACCCACCCGTGCATTGCCTGCTGAATGACACAATGCACACAGGGCAACATCAGACAGTAGCCACACTGGGAGACAGGTCAGTCACGTGCCACAGTGCCACAGCCACCATGGATGCGTGGGCGGCCCCGCTGAGACCTGCCAGCAGTGACAGGCTGACCACTGGCCTCATGGAGTGGCACAGATGGTCCCCCAGAGGTTCCACTGTGTGAACGCGACTATGCTCACGCAGGGGTCTGCAGCACACTGAACATGCCTGCGCCAGGCGTGCTCGGGATGCCCACAGCTGAACCCGGTGTCAACAAGGATAGTGTCACACGACACTGGGAATGGGGGGTGGACAGTGCACTGCGTGGTGTCTGCGACGCATGGGCACATAACTGTGTGCCCAATGTGGCCATGACAGCAGTGAATGCCTGTGTCTGCCTGTCAATGGCAGCGGTCACATCCTCCCGCAACCGGTCCATCCCTGCCAGGAGCAGAGTGGTGCCTCTGCTGCGACGCTCCTCTGCCTGGTGCAGAGCCGCACTCAGTGCATCCACCGCCGTCACAAGCCACATCTGCTGATTGACTGATGCTTGCAGTATGCAGGTGTGCTCATCCAAGAGGTCATCTGCCTGATCAGCATGCTGTCCCTCAGGGTGTTCGCGGCCCTGATGCTCATCACCCCGTGAGGGCGGGCGCTGCACACCAGGGCCAGGTCTGGGCATGTCCACAGGTGGTGCACTGATGCCGCCCCCTGACACTGTACCCTCATGCCCATTGTCTGACTGCTGATGCTGCTCCTCCGGCTGCCACTTCCAGGGCTCAATGTTGCCGCCGCAGTGGCCACAACAGTCCCACTGTCCTATACACACACCAGTGCTGCCCCACCGGTGCTGACAGGCACAAGCTGGGACTGTGATGACACGCAGGCCTCCACGGCGCACAACCCACAGCCATGGCTGCGATGTAACCTGCTGTGTGGCCATCCTATGGCACACACGTGTCACTGCCCATAATGTTAGCGACGTCATCATTGGTGATGGATCAGGCGCCAGCCCGAGTCTCAGCATGCTGTCAACCATGGACGCTGGCACGCTGGGACACGAGCAGGGCCTCCTCCACACCTGCTCCACCAACATCAGTCTGGACGTCCAGGCGGGCCCACTGTCGCCCTGAGCTGCGTATTCCTGTGGAGGTGGATGGGCCCTCCTCCATCTCCATGTGACCGGCCTCAGTGGAGAAACCCACCACCGCTGACCCATGCAGATGCTCAGGAGCTGTAAGGGAAAACAAAGTCGCGTTACTGCATGTGACCTACCCTGTCTCCCCCACCGATAGACAGACCATGACCTACCATGCAGTGACGGGCTACCACCCTTCTGTAATCCACCACCCAGAACACCCTCAATGGCGCAACACTGCATGCTGCCAGCAACCCGCTCCTCCTGTGGGGTCAGGCGTAGCACCTCTGGCTGTCCCCCACCTGTCGCAGACCATGCTGCCCTGATGACAGCCACCTTCTTCTTAATCCTTCACCTGTCTGTGCCCATCTTCTTCTTGCACTCCTGCACGGAGCGCTGGTGGCTGCCATGCAGGTTTACAGCACGCGTCACCTCCTCCCATGCAGCAGCATGGGCCTGTGGTGTTCCCTGGTGTCCACTGAGAAGCAGCTCCTAGTCTAGGTAGGCCTCAGACAGGGCATCCGTCTCGGCCTTAGTAAAATTCGGCCTCCTCTTCCTCCCACGACTCTGTTCCTCTTCCTCCACAACACGCTCTGTCATGATTCAACCTGTGAGAATGACAGGTGTTACCTGTGACTGTGCAGTCCCATGCATGTCCCAAAATCCACAGTTCACACTCCCAAACAGCATGCAACTCACCGCAATAGACTGCAGTAACCGACTATGGCCAGTGCAGCCCAATGTCGCACTTTTATAGCGCAACCCATGCAAATAAGGCGAGGCGCATCTTTATGTGGATGCAAATGCAGTGACTGCACCATTGAATGACTGATTAGCTGATTTGCATATGCCGGCTGAATATCGTGCTGTTGCACTTTGCGCAATTGTGTTGAATGTGCTGAGCCAAGGGCGCAGTTCTGTGACATGCGCAGTACACACCTAACTGTGCATACCGGGGTTGATGACGCAGGCACCTGCCATGCTGCTGACGTGCTGTGCGCGGGAGCCAATGCAGGGCACTGCCACCATTGTGCCAGTGGTGCTAGAGCGCTGTTCACCTATATGGTGCTGTGGCACTGGGGCGTCGTAGGCGCACTGGGGCAACAGCGCAGTAGGCCGCTACAGGAGGTGGCACACAGGCACCCAATCATGCTACATACATTGGGTTCCAATCCTGCTGTGGCTGTCTGTGCGCCAGAGACCCTTGACCCTGTGCCCAACCTTTGCCCCCTAGGCGCCCTGCGTCAGGCATGGGTATACCACTATCGCGCTGTTCGGTGACAGCACGATAGGGAATGCCAGCACTGTACTGTGCAGCATCTGCACATGGCAGGACCGTGCTGCAGAGTGCCATTTTGACTGAACTGAGCAGCAGAGATGGCGCGGAGGCGTGCTGTGCAGTGGAGCCAGGTAGAGCTGGCAAACCTTGTTGCCATTGTGGAGCCACATGTTGGGTCTTTATTTGGGGAGGCACCCCTGGACAGGGCCAGGAGTCAGGTGTGGCAGGAGGTGGCCGACACTCTGGAGGAGGCCACCGGTATGGGGCGGATGGCAGAGCAGTGCCGCCACTGATATGGGGACCTGAGGCAGAGGGACCCAGACCTGCTTGCCCACCTGTGAGCACATGCCAGGAGGGGCACGGTGCCACGGCCAGGTAGGTGCAACATCCATACACTTTTATCGTCCATACGGGTATCACGGTTGCATGTGTCTGGCACATGGGGGGCTGTCCGGTGTTGGCCGTGGTGGTGTTATCGGGGTGTGGGGTGGGTGGGTCTGGCTGTGTGGGATTGCACACACATGGGGGCGGGGGAAATTGCTACAGGATTGTACTGATGTTCCTCTCTCCATGTTTTGCACCTTAGGGCCCGCAGAACGCCAGCAGGCCATAGACCGGAGGTGCCACCTGGAGGAGCAGCAAGCCAGGAGGGGTAATGGTGGTCAGCGGCGTATGGACCACCCTGATGATGGTGAGTGCCTTACATCCATGATTACTATTGCATGCTGTATAACTGGGCAGGCAGAGGGGCATGGCCACCATCCATTGACACCACTGCCATATACTCAACTTGTTACAGTCAGCACCGTCCAGTGGCACTGCATGTCTGGGAGTGCATCAATGGTGGTCCATGCATGCACCAGGCACATGGCTGTGCCACTGCCTTCACACCGCATAGCCAAGTCACTGTACGGCCACGGTGGTGCTGTGCAGGACATGGGCACTGGGTGTGTGCAGTGGTCCACATGGCTGTGGCTGCCTGGGTAGGCAGGTCTTGTGGACACGGTCACTGTGGGTGGTCGCACACCATCACAGGGGCATGGCACATGGCTGTATGCCATGCACAATGGGTGGGCTGCCGGGGGCTGGACAGTCACACTTATTGACTCTGCTCCCTCATCCTAGATGGACGGTGACTCCAGGTGCTGGAGCGAGGACAGCAGGAGCTGCTCCAGGTGGCGAGGGTGACTCTGGAGCTCCTGCAGAGAATGGACCACCACGGGGTGAGGAGTAGGAGATGACATTGGCACCATGTGGAGGAGGACCGGGGCAGATGATGATCACCCATGCCCTAATTACACCTTCCCCGGACCCACCCTCACACCCCTTCTCTCTTCCATATGTTCACCCCTGCCCTTACCTGCCCCACCTGGTATGTGGCCCTTCCCCATTGTATATAGTTGTATATAGTTTTGTGTTTCGGTTTTAAATACATTTGTTTGTTATGACAACTGTGGTGGTCTCTGATTTACAGTGGGCTACAGGTGCTCAGCTGCAGTGATGTGCATGGCGTCAGGATGGTGCACACATGGGGCGTGTGTGTGTGTGTGTGCAGAGGTGAACTGCCTATGGTGTGGGCAGGGGGATCAGTCACTGTCTGTGGTTTGTGTGTTGTACTCTGTGCACTGGATGCCTGTGTGCAGTGGTCCATGGGGGCCTGCACTGTGTGCATAGCACCCCTGTCAGACCGTCCATGGCCTGTGCAGCTGACACCCTTGCATGTCTGTGATATGCACGGTCTGCTGGCGTGTCAGTGGTGGCTGTTGTGGCCAGTGCTGGGACGGGATGTGTCCTTGGGAGGGTTTGCAGGGTGCTGTACCGCTGGAGGTGGGGTCCGGGGCATGCCCTGTCGCATGTGGGGTACCTCATGTGCTGACGCATGGTCGGTCTCTTAGCTGTACCTGGGGGGGGGATGTGCAGGGCGGCACTGTGTATGCATCTGTTGCATCACTGTCTGCTGCCACCCGCTGCAGGGTGTCCATGGTGGGGCTGCCTTGCATGGCTCCATGGTGCACAGGGTTGCATTGTCACAGTGGGGGGTGGTGGCATGCATGGGGTGTCCTGCACTGTTGGGTGCTACTCCTGGGCAGGGTGTATGGGGATCATGGTGCAGGGTGTGCTCTGCATTTGTGGGATGGTGTGGTACAGGGTGGTCGGCCATCCTTGTATGCTGGTCATAGCTTGCCAGGGGGTGTGATGGGGCACCATAGCCTGGCTGTGGGTTGGTTGCTGGTCTCCATGGGCCAGTGGTTATTCCAGCCCTCGCCCAGTTGTGCAGTGCATGGGGTGTGGGGGGACGATGTCTGTTCTGCTGTGTGTTCCTCCGCCCATCTGTGGCATGGGTGATGGGCCCCTGCATCCCTGGTTGTGCTGTTGCATTGCTACCCTGCCGCTGGAGGGCATCCCTGGTTGCGCTATGGCACATCTGGACTGCTCAGCTGAACATCCCTTGTTGCGCTATGGTGCATCAGATATGCTCAGCTTCACCTCCCTAGTTGTGCTATGGGTGCAGGTGGTGCCTCTTCGATGCGTCAGCCATACGGCGCGATCTTGGCCTCTTGATTTTTTGAATATCTGCGCTTCTTGCACATGGGCGCAGTGGACTTGCGCTTGCTCCTGCTGTTGCACACTTTTTGGGCGCAGTTTGAATATCTTGGCCTCTGCCTCTAACAAGAAGGCTTTTCTGAATTCCGCATGTGAGAGTGCCAGATAATATCATCAGGAGCAGTGAAGGAGCTGCTTCATCTGACCTCAGCCATCCTCTATCTTCTCATGGTAAAGTCACTAATGCAGCAACTGGAGTCAGGGGTGGAGATTTTTTAATCATGTTTGTTATGTAAATGACATCTGGATTTTAGAGTGAATTGTAGGCCTCCAACTCAAGAGAATTAAGACAGGAAGCTTCAGACATTAATGTGCACAATGTTTAACCCATACCTGTTTGCCCATATCAGGTCATTGTTGGAGAGCGGGAAGGAAACTGGGCCAGGGTTGTTTTTGACATTCCTTGCCAAGAACAGCAGCAGTAAGGGGATGAGAGAGCTTAGGATGCTTATTGGGGGCAGCCATAAATATGCAGGAAGGATGTAAAGTCACCCAGGAGGCGCCCCTGTCTCTTTTCCAAGAGAGCTAGATGGACAAAGGGATATGTATGAAGCACATGATTGACTGATGGGGACTGGAGTAAGTTGTGGCTGTTACCAAAGCTTGATAGAGCAGCTTGGTCCAGTGCCAGTACATATGTGCACGACTTACTGTATACAGTATGAAGGACCCTGTTAAGAGGGAACCCGTAAGGAATGTGGCTGCAATACAGTTCATTGTACCAGGGAAGCACACCAGACTAGAGTGGCAGAGTGGCCTACACCTATCTTGCACTATGGTTTGGGGCTAACAGTTACTGAAAAACCTAGGCTAAGGTCACTTGACCCCAGGGCCTGGTGTATAGTTGTACCACAGACACCTATAAAGGCAGTACAAAGATTGCCTGACCAGGTAGGGTGCTGGCAGCTGCCTCTGTCTTTGCAGTGTAACAATACAGATTCAAGGTTAACAGAAAAGGTGTATGAATTGCTAACCCATATGATGTGCTACCAGGTACAGTTTTCAAAGCAGTGCAACAAAACAGAACCAACATTAACAGAATATGTTTTACGAAATGCTGACCCAGATGGGGTGCTAGCATGTATGACTTTCAAAGCAGTGCAACAATACAGAACCAACACTAATAGAGTTGGTTTATGTATTGCTGAGTCAGATGGGGTGCTAGCAGGTATGACTTTCTAAGTAGCACAACAATACAGAACCAACATTAACAGAATATATTTTATGAATCACTGACACAGTTGGGATGCTAGCAGGTACAGCTGCCGAAGCAGTGCAAGAATACAGAATCAATATCATCAGAATATGATTTACGTTTGCAGCCCTTGATGGGGCAGTAGCAGTAAAGCTACCTATGCATTTCAATAACTGTGGAACCGTACAGAAATTGTGGGACTCAGCTGGTGTGACACCTAGCATGGGACTCTATTAGAGTGGGTGATACTGCCTAGCAGCACATAGCAACAATGCAGTACTTACAAACTTGTTTGTTATCATGTGGGTGTCGGTTTGATCAGAGGGCAATTAGGTTAGCTACTGACTGTTTTATATTCCATATTTTCCTCATTATGTATCGGCGAAGTGTTTTATATGTTTTTTATGAAAGACATTATATAAAATAAATATTATAATTGCTAATGGTCAATAATCCACTGTAATCAAGTAAAATACAACTTTTGTAATTCATATGTATAATTACAACTTATGAAGTTCTGTCTCATTTTTGCTTTCAGCTGCAGTTTTGCTTGGAAACTAAATTACAGTGCAGTACTACAAAAAGCCAGTAATTATAACAAAATAAAATACGGGAAGTGGTGTTTATTCATACACTACTTCTCATACATTATTCTTTATATAATTACTGATTGACCCTGATTACACATAGAAAACTGTGGTGTAATCCACCATTACACATAGTCGCAAGTTATGGCAAGCACGAGACAGCATCTAGCTGTTAATCAATCAATCAAGACAGTGCGACCAGGAGCTCCTGCCACTCTTGAGGACTGACCTTTTCTTAAATCTGTTGCAACAGTTCTTCTATTTCTAAGCCTAGTCTATCCTTTACTATTTCTAGTCCATAAGGTTGGCCACCTGTGGGCACCCCCTTCTCCCTCCCTTGATTATGCTATAGTGTCCTCTTTAATTTTCCTTTTCCCTCTCAGGTCCTCATACAGGAAGGTTATTGTGGTGACCTCCAAGTGTACGTAAAATAGATTGTGTTTATTGTTGTTGGATTTAGTATGTAATAGCACTACGTTATAAAATACCTTAATGTATATACCTTACGTTTATGAAACTTGTAAATGTTGAAAATACCATAACACTTGGTGTTTTGATAATGGTAAAAAGTACTAGGTGACTATTATAGAAATTAAGCTAGTTGTGTTATTTAAAATGCATATATATTGTTGTAAACTTAAGTAAGAAATGTCATGATTTGCATATATCCCATGATGCATTGCATTATGGAAGTATGTATGATGTTGTATTTCTTTGAAACTTGATTTGTTGCCAATGCCCTTTGGGGTAGACCTTCTTTCAGTGATTCTACATTGAGATTCTTTGTATATAGCTTGTTTTTTTTTTTTCTTTTTGAGCTCCCACTACACAAGCAAATGGGGCTTACATAGGGGTGGTCGTTACATCTCAACTACTGAAGGGATCAGAGATCAGTGTCAGTAGGTGCTGGCTAAGCGCAGAGAAAGGACATTCATAGTCTGTTGCTGCAAACTGATGTACTGAAGAAGAAATATGCCATTGCAGAAGGTTATGTCTTGTATTTTGAATAAACATCACACAGAGATTGTGTGTTGAACCTGAAGTTCGGTGTCTGGTCCATCTGTTATCCCACAACCCCTCCACAGACTTGGTGTCAGAAGTGGGATAACTTGCTGGAAGCATCTGGACTGGCCGAAGAGGGATGTTTTCTGGTGGATATTGCCCTGATATCCCAGGTGGATCGATGCACCAGGAGTTGCAAGAGGAGAACCCAGAGAAGAAAGTCCATGGAGTTCTGACCAGAACCATAGCTGACAAACAGAGAGAAGCTGCTGCCTGGACTGGACCTGAGAGCTCGGAGGAAGGCCAAGCCTGAAGAAGATGGAGAGATGCAGTTTGAGGCAGACTGGAGCTGCGAGAGACAACACCCTGGAGGTGGAGACCCTGATGAGGATGGTCCACTGGACGAGTGGGCAATGGCTGGAGGCAGACCAACTACACAGAGAGGTGGAACACTGGTGCCAGGTGCTCGAGAGGTTCCTGCTAGAGAGCTTGGGCAAAGAGTCAGAGGAGGATTTTTCATGTGTTCAGTTTGAGGAGGACCCCCCGACTGAGCAGAATATTCCTTTGTTTCCTGTGTTCCCAGGATGTTACATGTTGGAGGTCAAAGATGCAAGTATGGCGCTTGAATGTGAGACCCCAGGTAAGACTGTGCCTAGTGATATTGTGCTGGGCTTGAAGACTCCAAGCAAGCAAGAAGAAGCCTATGAGGCTGAAGGGACTTTTTCTTGTATTGATGCAGCTAATTAACAGTATTGACTGAGATATACTGCATGCTAAAAATACTAATATTATTAAACTGTTACAGTATGTTAAAGTTAAGGAGGGTAGAGGTCAGTTAAAAAAATGTCACGCTTGGAAAAAGGAAAACTCTCACATAGGTTACAAGGTATTAGATGGTAACAGATGGCTGAAAATAGCACAGTGAATAAAAGGATGTTCATTAAGACACCCCAGAGTTAAAAGGTTTAGGAACCTGCTGTTTAACATTGCAGGGTATTAAGCATGAGAGGTTCCTTGGGGTCCTGTAGGTTTCTGTAGAGACCTGCCTGGGAATAAGATGACCAAGGATTTTGGGGTCATAAGTTATAAAAGGTTGAAATAGGAGAGTAGAAACTACTGTTGCTCCTTCCATATTCCCGCAGACACTTTATATAAGACAGAGGTGTCAAGTTAGTTGCAGGCAAGGCCAGAGGTGGCTCTGCAATTGTCCCTTTCTGTAGGCAAATGTGTAGCATGTTTGGTCAGGGAGTGGGCCTGATGTCAAAGAAAGAGGTACCCAAGGACAGAGAAGGTGTCTGAGGTAGTACATGTTTTATTCTTTTCTAAGTGAAATCCTACAAAGGAGAAGTGGGTGGAAAATGGATTGGAGCCTGTGTTGGGGTAACACCTTGAGTGTATACCCTCAGGTGTCTATATCTGTAAAACGTGAAATGAATCAAGAGTCACAGTGGGTTTCTGTAGAGGGGTTGAACCTAGGAATTGGCCCCTGCTTAAAACGTACTTGTCTGGTGGGGTTGGAGCAGGTAATTACTCACCCCAGAAAAGTCTTTCTATGGTACTGGACTTTACAGCCATCCAGATTTTTGGTTAAGAAATGTGACAGACTTTCCCTAAAATGAGATGGGAAGGTAGAGTTAGTCTGTATTGAGAAATGTGTTTATGCCTCAGGGTAAAGAATTATAATAGCCACTATGTTTATGATAGAATGTGTATCATTAATAGGAACACTGAGATGTAGCTTCTGAAGATGGATGGGTAGAAGCTCCATCCCTTCCTGGGACAGGAATGTGGTAAGTAGTCTGCAATAACTGCTTCCCTCTTAAGGTGGGGGATATGTGACTGGGAGCTCCGGCCACTCTTGAGGACCAACCTTTTCTTAAATCTGTTGCAACAGTTCTTCTATTTCTAAGCCTAATCTATCCTTTACTATTTCTAGTCCATATGGTTGGCCACCTGTGGGCACCCCCTTCCCTTTCTTGACTATGCTATAGTGTCCTCTTTAATTTTCCTTTTCCCTCTTAGGTCCTCATACAAGAAGGTTATTGTGGTGACCTTCAAGTGTACGTAAAACAGATTGTGTTTATTGTTGTTGGATTTAGTATATACTAGCACTATGTTATAAAATACCTTAATGTATATACCTTATGTTTATGAAACCTGTAAATGTTGAAAATACCATGGCACTTGCTGTTCTGATAATGGTAAAAAGTACTAGGAGACTATTACAGAAATTAAGCTAGTTGTGTTATTTAAAATGCATGTATATTGTTGTGAACTTAAGTAAGAAATGTCATGAAGATTTGCATATATCCCATGATGCATTGCATTATGGAAATATGTATTATGTTGTATTTCTTTGAAACTTGGTTTGTTGCCAATGCCTTTTGGGGTAGACCTTCTTTCAGTGATTCTGCATTGAGATTCTTTGTATATAGCTTGTTTTGTTTTTTTTCTTTTTGGGCCCCCACTACACAAGCAAATGGGGCTTGCATAGGGGTGGTCGCTACATCTCAACTAGTGAAGGGATCAGAGATCAGTGTCCGTAGGTGCTGGCTAAGTGCAGAGAAAGGACATTCATAGTCTGTTGCTGCAAACTGATGTACTGAAGAAGAAATATGCCATTGCAGAAGGTTATGTCTTGTATTTTGAATAAACATCACACAGAGATTGTGTGTTGAACCTGAAGTTTGGTGTCTGGTCCATCTGTTATCCCACAACCCCTCCAGAGACAGCACAAGCTCATTAACTTTCCTTCTGCTGAACAGACTGTGAGAAGACAAAAAAACTATGCTTTCTGACTGGATCACTGACAAGTGCCCAATTCACGAACGACTTGTGCTGCTGCAAGTCCCTGGTGTGTCAAACAAGTGACGCGGGGGCTTGCAACAGGCGTTTGGTGCTGATCGCAATTTTTTATTGGGTGCACCAGATGCAGCAAGCTAAACCAGCTCCCCCCGGTCTAACTTTTTATCTATGGAGGTCCCATATTACAGGACCTGCACCAAACCTTTGGCACAAGCTGCCATAAACTATGAAAAATGCCACAACTGCACCAGCCCTTCCTGGTCGGGCTCGTTGTGCCAAAAAGGACTCTTTAGCACAGCTGTGGTAACATTGGGAGATGACACAGGGCTTAGCATAAGCCCTGTGTCATTCCTCGTGAATTGGGCCCTGGGTGTGAAAGTGCAAGTCAGGCTACTAGTGGGGGCATCTCTTTCTTATGACTGGTGTGAATGGCTCTTCATGGGTGGCATAGGTGACTTGTGCCATGCCTGCCAACATTTTGTCTTGTAAATTTTAAGTCAGTAATCATAATAAATAATACATGGGTAGGATTGTGTAATTAGATTTTACATGCACCTTCAGTGTGTGTGATGGCTTTATAAACCACTCAAGCTGTACTCTGCAAGCTGCAAAACTGGGATTGTATGGACATTTTGCACTGCTGCCGAAAAGGCAATTCTCAGTACCGGTACATGTGGTGGTGTTGGCGGTGGGAGTACAGCATAATGCAAATCTTCATTCTAGATGTTAATGTCTTCTGATATAATGATTGCCCACAAAAGCAGAATTGCAGTGTTGTGGCATGTGCTCAGCACATATTGCAACAATGCCACAAATCTGGGCTGTGTTTCCAATGCCAGGCATGGTAGTGTCTCCCCTCTCAGCCCCCCACCTCGATCAACAGTTCCAGGGTGAGCCAGTGTTTCCACCTTAAGTCTTGTGCCAATATTCCCTGATGATCCATCAGTTTCTGTGTCCCTCAACCCCATGCAAGTAATACCTGATGATCTAGTGGTCCTCATGACTGCCATGCTGAACATCTGACTGTTGCACTTGCTTGCACACTTGCAAACAGGCAGTAACCAGCAGCAGCATAGTTGCATATAGTATATGCTGTACATGGCCTTTCAGATTGTTTGCATAGCACCCCACACTTTCTTTATTATGCTTTTGCAGCATTATTTGTGGGTGCAAGGGAAACATTTGTAATCCTGTGGGGCTGTAAAAACTGACATGGCACACAGTGTACAACTCCTTCTACATAGGGTTACCAGGGGTGGATATCCACTGTTTGCAGCTGGTGCAGAATGTGGCTGCCAGGTTGTTGACTGGCTTGCCTCATTCATGCCATGTCATGCCTGTGCTCTGCGACCTGCACTGGATGCCTATTCAGTGGCTGATCACCTTCAAGATCGGTTTATTGACCTATAAGGCCCTAGATGGACTGGGACCGTGTTACCTGCAAGATCTTCTTCATCCCTACCACACCCTCTTCCCACTCCACTCCACTGACTAGGGATTGCTGGAAGTTCCCAAGGTTCATTTGAAGACCTCAGGTGCCCGAGCTTTTGCATTTGTAGCACCTACCCTGTGGAATTCTCTACCTTGTCAGATAAGAGAGTGCCAGACCATGGCGAGTTTTAAATCCGCATTAAAAAATGCACCTGTTTAGTCTAGCGTTCCCCGAGTACTGATTTTGGGGATTTTACATCTGTATTTTTATGAGTGTGGATTTTACTTTAAATTTTATTGAGCTGTATTTGTGCAGGCACTTTGATACTTTGTGAAAAGCACCTTTTATGAATACATTGTGATGATGATGATGATGCTATTTGTGGCAATTTTGCACCACTGCTTATAGCACTACATTGAGCTTCTGGACTCCTTGGATCACCAGCCACTGGATTTGGTCTCCCTTGTGCACAATAGGGGAACCCTCTAGTAGGAGTACACTTCAGTGGTTTCAGAAAGGGGAAAGAAGGGTCACAACAGTATCAGGATCCAAGACAGGAACACTCCAGAGAGGTTAAAAGGCAGTGTCTATGGACGAAAAGTGGTCTGACTCTTTTACTGGCAGGAATAATAAGCAATAAAAAAAGATCACACAGTTGGCACCCATGTTTACAGTCTGAAACAAGAGAGGCCAAGGACTGAATGGGCATGGGATATGAACTATCCTCTCACCTACACTACATGGGGTACAGCCATGATGGGGAAGCCTACAGTGCAGCTGGCTGTTCTGTACTCATCATGTAGATAAACAGTGCGTCTGTCTCCAGTACTGCCATTCTGGCTCCTTTCAGTAGCACTAAAATCTCATTAGATAAAAAACTAAAATTATTTTCAGTCTGCTACTCAATGGACTGATGGCTTTTTATAACTGATTTACTGGCGTCCTTTTGATTTCATCTTTGGCAAGAAGCTAAATGCAAACTGTATTTCAGAAGAAACTATTGCAGATTCAATTACTTCAGGCTCCCACTTGCGCACACTTAGCCTAAGTCCCTCTAAGGATAAATTTGTGCAGATGCCATTGCTGAGTGTCCATTTTTCTTTTTACAGCAGAGCACTAACATTCAGATTTATGTTCTTTATTAGCACGCCTCACCAGTGTAATATTTACAGTGATAGATATCATTACTAAATCTATTTCCATTTCCTGTATGCTCACTTCAGGAAAAGACCTCTGACCCATCCCAGATAAGTACTCTAATTTATGTTACGCAATATAGCTAACCTTGCTTCTACCCAATTACTTATAGCTGACAAGGGCTGAAGCACAGCAAGCCATGTGACATGCCTGCCGTCACACATTGTTCAAGGGTCCTTAGGATTTGAACCTATGTCTTTTGCTCACAAAGCTAAACCTTAAATTAGTTTTCTCCAGATCTGCATCTCCATAGATGACTTCTGGAGTCCAAGTAATTTCCTTAAAGAATACTACTTACATCCCTTGGGATGATACACTATCCATCACAGCAGTAATAGCTTTATCTTTATAGGGCTCCCAGAAAAGCTACTCATGAGTGTGTCCTGCCCATTCCAACATCCTGCCTCTGATTTATTAGGATGGGATAGAAGTTTTGGATTACAGAACATCCTTCCCTGGGTGCAGAACACTTTACAGAACACAAAAATACACATCAATGCAACCCCAAACACCTTTGCAAGCAGTTGGGGGTTACTGCTAGTCTTTGGCTGGTCCAGATTATTCTACATGCTAGACATTAAGGAGTCAATAGGCACAACTCTGGCCTAGGCCCATAAGCGTTTACTGCTCCAGCCATGTTTCTGCCCAGGCAACTATGTAAATTGTAAAAATACCCTGTGCTTGGGTTTTCCTGTAAAGAAGCCCTGCTCTGTCAGGGTACCCACCCTCACAGGTACACAGTGGAAGCCGTGTAATGGGGATGGCTGGATGCACTTAAAATCATCCCCATGAAGTGGCCGTCCTGATTAACAAAAGACATTTAAGAAATTAAAAAAATGGAAACATTATTTCTGCATATTTCTCAATGTGTATGACAGTAAACACATGCAGTACTTTTAGCACATTTAAAAAAAAGAACTTCAGTGCACTTAGCTTGTGGAAAAGTCAGTGATTTTTAATTGTTCTGCATCAGATGATATAGCACTCTGCATGGCCTTTTCTACTGAATACAGCATGCCCAGCTCTCGATCTCTCTACTTGTTTGGCATCAATACATGATGGCTCTAACATTTGCCATCACCTCTTTACTCTTGATCTGTGGCAAGCTGTCATCATTCTCTGGACCTTCGTGACCCTCCTCACCCCCTGTCTTGATGCTGCTTTGTGACATAACTATGGCAACATCCCAGCTGGTCACCTCACCCCATTATTGTCTCTGCTTGGTCAATATCCATGAATGACTTGAATTCCATCTCTGTCATGAATTCCAGCCTCTGTACGCCTGTTCTGCGAGATGTGGCTGGCTTGACTTTTAGAAGTACCATACCTTTTGGCAACTTTGGCTAGAGAGGACTTGGGGCTTAATAGAAATTTTATAATATTTACTCTGTCAACTAGAGACAGTTTCTTGCACTTCACAGGTGTATTCTTACCTGGTTTGGGAGGGTTAGTACCCTGGGGGAACTTTAGGTTCCAAAGAAGGTTTCAGGGGTTTAAGGAACTTGGGCAGACTCAATGGACCATTGGTCTTTTTCTGCCATCGTCTATTTTTCTATGTTTCTTAGCGACTGTCATGCACTGAGTGCATGAATTCACTAAAAATACCACCAACAGCTTAATCTGGTTTAAATTTCAGTTGCTTACCATCTGTATCTACCCCCCCCCGGTCACCCCTGAAAAAGGGACTTCTAGGCCCAGTGGGCTTACCGGGTCAACAAAATTCAATAAATAAATAAATGAGTGAAGCTAGGAAGTGAAGGAGCAGTCTTAAATAGCAGCTAACTGCAAGGGGATTGTCATTATCAGTGTGAAGTGTCCCAGTCAATAAGTTTAAGGTCCCTATTAACAGGCTGATTTTGTATTGACAGTCCATAGGAATTAAACTGCGCTAGCAGAAATGACCATGTAAGGTGAAAGACCCCATTGTCAGCGTCCTGATTAAGCAGATTATTCTGTATAATGCAGGATCTCCTATAGGGAGGGAAGACATAGACAGTGTGGTGAAAGGTGAGATGAGAGAGCCACACTGCCAGCAACAACATTCGCCCCTTGAAGTCTCCAGCTGCAACCAGTCAGAAGGCACTTGCCAGGCTCTGAAGGTGCCACTTGGGTCCCATGTCTGGGGACTGGCACTTGTCCACTCTGGACTGCATCTCTGGGGCTATTACTTGACTAGGCTAGTGAAACCAACAGCTATCTCGTATTAGGAGTGAAGTATATTGGTTAAGGAGTAAGCCAGGGGAGTTGGGGGAGTGTCCAATGATAAGGGGTGTGGATATGGGCGGCAGAAGGGTGGGGCTGAGGGGAGGCTGGGGCAACACTCAGAAATTATAGGATGTTATGTTACAGCAAGCAGGAGTGGGGGATATTAGGGATAGAGGACCCTTAGATAGGGATGTTGATGCTAAGGGGAAAACTTACAGGGTAAACATTCTGAATATAAAGAGAGTGGAGTGGGAAGAGTCAGGAGGGGCTGTTGTGGGGAAGCCTAAAAGAGCAGACTGTGGGAAGGGAGCTGCTAAGGAGAACAGGGCAAGAGGGGAGGAAGGGGGCAGTTTAGAGGGGCAGTTGGGGGAAACTCAGGTTACTTGATGGAGGCTGGCATAGAGTGTTATAATAAATTTGAGCTACTAAGCAACCTAGAGGGGGAGGAAGGGGTTGGTGGAAATGAGAAAACTGATACAGAGGCCGGGAGGAGGGAGTCAGATACCCATAGGGCATCACAGACCAGCAATGGAAAGGATAGAAATAGTCCCATAGGAAGAAGGGGAAACGTAAATGGTAAGCAGATGGGGGAGATGCAACATACTGCAGACATGAGGGAGGAGAACACGACTGGAGAGAAACTGGGAAACAAGGAGGCGGGGGTGTCCCCCCTTCAGGAGGGGGGTCTGTATCAAGGATGGCACCCTAGGTAAAGGGGACCCACAGAGGGCCTCTGGAGGTAGGGGTACTATTACAAGGGGGGGAGGATGGCGGTGTGGGGGAAAGGGAAACCGTCAGGGCCAGGATAAATGGTTCGGATAAGAGAGGGTTAAAGGGGACACCTATTCAGGGGGGGTCTGAGTTAAGTGGGCAAAATAACAAGGGAGGCAGAAAGGGGAGGGTGACAAGGGGGTCTCTAATATGGTGGGAAGACTCCCATGGAATTGAGATAATGAATAAAGCGGGAGATGGGGGGTTGAGAGCGCGTAGTGGAGGTAACCATGAGGACGATGGCAGTGTTCAGGTTCTGTTATTGGGAGACTTAATGATTAGGAGTATCCATTGGGAGGGACAGGGGGTGGATGCCATAGCCAGGTGAAGGTAGTGAGTATCTCTGGGCTAACGGTGCATGGAGCAAAGTTCATGGTGTATGAACTGGTTAGGGATTGTGGAGAGGGAGCAGTTCCTGGTGCATTGGGAACTATATGATCTAGAGGAAATAGCGTTTGAAATCCAGGCAAAGATTCAAGAACTTGCCAAGTCTGTCAGGATAATGGATGCAATATTTCCTTTTCAGAATATTGACCGGTACGCAAAGAGCCTCAGTGGAGAAAAAATAGAAGATCACAGAGGATAATTACTGGCTCAGGAAGTAGGGTGAAGAAAGTGGGTTGGGGTGTTGAGGAACTGGAAAGGAGTTTGGGAGGATAAGGGACTGTATGCCAAGGACAGGCTTCATCTTTCCCGTTAAGGAAGGAGATCCTAAACAGGGGTGGCTGACTACATTCAAGAAAGGGGGGTTTAAACTTGTGAGGGAGAGGGATAAGGAGGGCTGACCAGTAGCCTCTCCTCCAGATGAGGGGAGTAGCCTTCAAACCCAAGGGGAGGAGGGGGGAAACAGACTGGGGAGGAGGTTTCAGGAGGAGCAGAAGGAGGATGGAAGTATAAGGAACCTGGTTGGGGTTTGACAAAGGGATAAGGGGTGGGGGTGGTGTTAGTAAATGCCAGGAGCTTGGGAAACAAGTTGCCAGAGTTCCAGGCCATGCTGTTCGGGGGTGGATGTGGCAGTGGTCACGGAAACGTGGGCCAACAAAAACCATGACTGGGACCTAAACATGTGGGGGTACACTTGCTTTGGAAGGATAGAAAGGAGGGAGGGCAGAGGGGGTGGAGTGGCTATGTTCATTAGAGATGACATAGAAATTGCTAGGGTAGAAGAGGCAGAGGGAAACGTGGAAGCCTTATGGGTCATCTTACGAACCCCCCGGCAGGAGGTAAGGTCATGGTGGGTGTAGTATATAAACCCCCGGGATGGGTGATGTTCTGGAGGATGGTTTGCTGGACAACATCATTGCCCAGTGTGGACCAAAAGGGGGAGGGAGTGGTGTTGATGGGGGACCTTAATATGCCGGGTACAAACTGGGGAACCATGTCCTCTAAGGTGGCCAAGGAGCAGAGGCTGCTGGACGGCTTCCAGGATGTGTTCTTAACACAGCACGTGATGGAGCCCACAAGGGAGGGGCATGTCCTGGACGTGGCTCTGGTGGATGGGGATCTGGTAAGGGACCTGGTTGTAGAGGATTCCCTGACTGGGAGCGACCACAATACTGTTTGGTTTCAAATAAGCATGGGGATGGGGGGAGAGATCTAAGACACTGGCAGTGAACTTCAGGGGGGCAGACTTTTTGGGTATGGGAAATATTCTCAAGGATCAGTTGAAGGGGATTACAACAATGACAAATGTGGAAAAGAGATGGGAGGTCATAAAATGGGGACTTCATGAGGCAGTCAGGACCTGCGCTAAGGTGAAGCGTAAGGGAGCAAGGTCACATAAACCATGCTGGTGGTCCAGTGAGGTTCAGGTAGCAGTCAGAGAAAAGAAGGCAGCCTACAAAAATATAAAACAACGAGAGGATAGGAAAAGAAATGTACCATCTTGCCCTGGGAAAGCCACCGGATGGTTTGAGGCAAAGTCCAGTAAAAAGCGGCTGGCACAGGAGATATGGGAGGGAAAAGGATTCTTCTGGTACATTGGGGAGCGGAGAAAACTAAGGGCCATCTTGGCAGATTGAGATCAGAAGGAGGGTGGGTGGAAGAGGTGAGGGACCAGGCAGAGGTATTAAACGAGTACTTCGACTCTGTGTTCACTAGGAAGGGGGAGGGGGATGGGATATCTACAAAGCAAGGCACGATGGGGATAGAAGCGGTAGTGAGAGGGATCAGGGGAGCAACAGAAATGGAGCAAGAGGGAGGGAGAGGTACCCCAGCGGTGTCACATCATGATAAGGATAAAAAGGCCAGTAAGGTGGAGGGGACGGATGATGCATTCTCCACCGAAAGGGTGTGGTTAGCCCTTAAGGCCCTAAAGAAAGATAAATCTCCTGGGCCAGATGGCATTCATCCAAGAGTACTATGGGACTTGGCGGACATACTGGGTGCACCCCTGGTGGAGCTCTTTAACAGGTCGCTTGAGACAGGGAGGGTACCTAGGGATTGGTGAAAGGCTCATGTAGTGCCAATCCATAAGGGGGAGTCGAGGGAAGTGCCAAGTAATTATAGACCCATCAGTTTGACCTTGGTGGTGGGAAAATTAATGGAGAGTATACTAAAGGAACGATTGGGGGTGTACTTGGAGGAGGTGGGAGGTCTGGATAGTCGGCAACATGGGTTTGTGCCAGGTAGATCGTGTCAAACCAATCTTGTGGAGTTCTACGAATGGGTAACATCAGAACTGGACAGGGGAAAGCCTGTGGATGTATTATTCTTGGACTTCAGCAAGGCGTTTGACTTTGTCCCCCACAATGGTCTGGTGGAGAAACTGACGGGGTTGGGAGTAGGCCCTTTGATGGTCAGATGGATTGAAAACTGGCTAGCTGGACACACTCAGAGTGTAGTGGTCGGTGGGGAGCTCTCAAACCCTAGAGAGGTTGGTAATGGGGTACCACAGGGCTCGGTCCTGGGTCCAATCCTTTTTAATGCATACATATCGGACATCAGGGAGGGTATAGGGTGTGAAATGAGTCTCTTCCTGATGACTCCGAGATGGGAGCAGTAGTTGAGGGGGAAGAGGGGAGGTTGGCCCTGCAAGGGGACCTGGACACCCTGGAAAGGTGGGCTCACACATGGAAATTAAATTTCAATATCACCAAGTGCAAGGTGTTACATCTTGGGTGGGGAAACCCTAAACACAGGTACACCCTGGGAGGGGAGGCGCTGGAGGCCTCAACAGGGGAAAAAGACCTAGGGGTCATGGTGGATGCATGTATGAATAACCCTGAGCAGTGCAGGAGGCGGTTAGCAAAGCAAACAGGATGTTAGGATGCATCATAAGGGATCACCTCTAGGAGCAAGGAAGTGATTCTGCCGCTGTACAATGGACTGGTTAGACCACACCTTGAGTACTGTGTACAGTACTGGAGACCACACTTGAAGAGGGACATACAGCTCCTGGAGAGGTACAGATGAGGGCAACTAAGATCATCGAGGACTAGGGGATTTGACGTATGAGGACAGACTTGAGGAGCGCTGCCTGTTTTCATTGGAGGAGAGGAGAGACGGAGGGACATGATTGAGGTCTTCAAGTACCTCAAGGGAATAAATAGGGTAGACGCAGAGGGGATCTTTAGACTAAAGCAGGGAGGTATCACCCGAGGGCATGGTTTGAAGTTGGAAGGTAGAAGGGTGAGGGGGGGAAAAGAGGAGGAGATTTTTCACGAGAGGGTGGTGGATTCTTGGAATGCGCTGCCTGGTGAGCTGGTTCAGAGATCCACAGTGGAGGGCTTCAAGAGAGGGTGGGACAGACACAGAAAGAGGATGTATCGGATGATGGCCTGGCCCAGGGGGTGGGGATGGATGATTGGGTTTCTGGAACACAAGGGGGGGGGCCTCGGTACCCATCTAAGGATCTGAGGTTTGAGCAGACTTGATAGACCGTAAGGCCTAATCTGCTGGCAATTAGTATGTTAGTGTGCCATCGGCCTTTGCTCTGTCAATGGACTATCTATTTATACTCATCTGTATTGCTCCCTTATGCCTATCCCATGCCTGTTTGAAGCCCTGCACTGTATTCATATCCACCACTTCCTGAGGTAGGCCGTTCCATACATCCACCACCCTTTCTGTAAAAAAGAACTTCCTCACATTACCCCTTAATTGGCCTCCCTCTAATCTCATGCTGTGTCCTCTTGTCCTGCTATTTTTCTTGTATTGAAACACGTTAGACTCTTTCACCTTGTTAATGCCCTTAAGGTGTTTGAATGTTTAATCATATCTGTCTCCCTCCTTTGCTCTAGGGTATACATATTGAGCTTCGTTAATCTGTCCTCATAGGTTTTCTGATGCAGTCCCTGTACCATTTTGGTTGCCCTTCTCTGGACTGCCTCAGTTTGGTTAATGTCCTTGTGAATGTGTGGCCTTCAGTACTGCACGCAGTACTCCAGATGGGTCTTGTAAACAGGGATTATTACCTCCCTCTTACAACTTGTCATACCCCTACTAATACAGCCAAACATCCTCCTAGCCTTACCTACTGCTTTAGTGGTCTGCTTGGATGATTTCAGGTCATCGGTGATGGTGATACCCAAGTCTCTTTCTTCCCTTGTGACTGCCAGCAACTTCCCTCTCAGCCTATAGGTGGCTTCAGGGTTTCTCTTCCCTATGTGCATGATCTTGCACTTCTTTGCGTTAAACCCCATTTGCAACTCTTTCGACCATTTTGCTAGTTTATCCAGATCTCTTCTCATTCTGCCCACCCCATCTGGATCATCTACTCTGTTGCAGATCTTAGTGTCATCTGCAAACAGACAAACCTTACCCTCCAGTCCATCTGCAATGTCACTGATGAAGATATTGAAGAGGACTGGCCCCAGGACTGATTCTTGAGGTACCCCACTTGTGACTTGCATCTCTTTTTACTGTATACCGTTTACCACCACTCTCTGTTTTCTGCCCGTCAACCAGTTTGCCACCCAGTTGACCAACTTCTGACCTACCCCGAGCCTACCCAGCTTATTAATCAATCTTCTATGTGGAACAGTATGGAAAGCTTTGCTGAAGTCAAGGTAGGCAACATCAACTGCTCCCCCTTGGTCCATCACTCTTGTTACCCAGTCAAAGAAATCTATGAGATTAGTTTGACAGGACCTTCCTTTTGTAAACCCATGCTGTCTTGGATCCTCTCCTCCTATGGATTCCAGGTGTTGCACTATCGTTTCATTAAGGAGTGCCTCCATAATCTTGCCCACTACTAAGGTAAGACTGACTGGTCTGCAGTTCTCTGCCTCCTCCCTGCTACCAGTCTTGTGGAACGGGATCACATGAACCCTTCTCCAGTCTTCTGGGACCTCTCCTGTGCTCAGAGACTCACTAAACAGTTCTGATAATGGTTCTGCTAGTTCCACCCTTAGCTCCTTTATTACCCTGGGATGTATGCCATCAGGTCCCATTGCCTTGTCCACCCCGAGCTTATCGAGCTCTTGTAGGACCCTTTCTTTCTTTTTTTTTTTTTTGATATTTCTGTTTATCCCTCCTACATCCCTACCACAGCCGTCCCATCAGGAGTTGCCAATGAAGCCCATCCCTACCAGCGTAATACCTGTCAGCCTGGGATCCTCCATCTGGCAGTGGATTACACCCCAGGCAGAGTTGGGGTGGGACAGGACACCCCAAATCATTGTAGTTTTGTCAGGCTCCCTTGACTGCAGGCTGACACTGGCACATCGGGATCGGACTCGGTGCTCCATCTTTCCGGCTCTGGAATGGTTTTTGCCTGTTCTGTAAGGGATGTTGCCAGCCCCTGACGTCAAGGCACAAGCGCTGACGTCCACAGTGTCCTCCCCCTGGATGCTGCAGCCCCTAGTGGTGATTGGTCTCCAGGCCTCCACTCTCGACCAATCAAACCCCTGAGGTGCAGACATGCTGTCATGCCCCCAGCCTCTGCCAGAGGTCACCACGCACTGGGTTGGATTCCCACCCTCCCCCCGGAGCAGGCGAGCCATAGTCGGACGCTCAGCCTTACTTCCCCGGCCAACCCCTGGCTCCTGAGTCCGTTCCTGAACCGGGTCACCGGGTGGTGCAGTGTGGCATCCAGTGCCTCAACCATCAGCACCACCGGCCGGCTATAGGACCCTTTCTTTTGTGAAGGGACTAGTGTACCTCCCTCCCCCCGTGTCCATGGTGCTGAGCTGTGGGCCCTGCCTTACCTTCTCTTCAGTAAATACTGAGCAGACATATCTATTTAGGATAGATGCTTTTCATGGTCCTCCTCCTCACATGCCCCCTTATCCTCTTTGATCTTAGCAAGACCCCCTCTGGACTTTCTCCTTTCACTAATGTATCTATAGAAAGTATTGTTACCTTGTTTTACTGTCTATGCTAGTGTTTCCTCGGTTTGGGCCTTTGTCTGCCTTACTGCCTTCCCTGCTTCCCTTAGGGAAGATTGATATGTCTCCCTATCTTCATCCTGTTGCGTTCCCTTATATTTCCTGAAGGCCAGCCTTTTGGCTGTGACCTTTTCTGCTACTGTTTTTCAGAACCAAAGTGGTTTCCTTCTTCTTTTACACTTCCTTTTCTCTCTAACACAATGGGATGTTGCTTCAAGTATTGCATCCTTAATGCTTGCCCACTTTGCCTGTACCCCATCACCTGTATTTCTTTTTGCCAAGGGGCTACAAGAGATAATTCTGCCTCCCTTCTCACAGCTTGTTTGCTGGGGGTGTTGGACTCTGTGCTCTATTTTTTGTCCCCATACTGCAACTGATTGTTTTTGTGCATGTGTATCTGGGATTCTGACTGCAGGACTTGTGGGGTTCCCAGAAGTACTTTAAGAGCTGTATTTACTCTATCTCCACTAGCGACTGCCATACCCAATTCCATTTGTACCTGCTAGCCTGCTGTACCATGCATTTAGCCTGCTAGAACTCTTGCCATTTCACTGTGGAGTCTCTTACCTGATGTTTATTTCAACTGTACTTCTGGTGTCTCTCCGCCATTGTGCTGGATTTCCTGCGCATGCGCACTAGGGCCCATGTCCCGACTCTGTTCCCAATAGATCGTGCATGCGCAGTAGGGCGTTGTATTCCCAAATAGCTACCCTCTGCATACTAATTTGGCCTTTGTCTTCTCTCCCATATAGGCCTCAGGAATCCCCCCTCCCCACTAGAATGCCGACCGTCCTCTACTGCACACATCCAGAGGAACAGGACACTCCAAGAGGCTGCAAGAGGTAATTCTGCCTCCCTTTCCCAGCTTGTTTACTGGGGGCGTTAGCCCATCGACGCTTTATGTCGACTGCCCCACCCACCCAAGCTTGACCCTTAATTTATAGCTCCTCCCAGTCACTGACTTCCTGCCTTTTTATTTACTAATTCCCCATTTCTTCATTTGCAGCTTATATTACCTCTCCACTAAAGGGAGCTTGCATACCCAGATGCTCTGCTGAGCTTGCCTCTCTATTCTCTTCACTGCTCTCTACATCCCTCTATACACTTGCTCCTTATTCCTCCTCTCAGCTACCTAGATATCCCATTTGTTAACTCTTGCTCTTAGGTGCCTAGCTATCACTGCTTCTCCTGCCTGCCCATCCCACTCCTGGTCACTGAACACTCCCAGTGCAGCCACTAGGAGTCGCTACAGTATCCCTCCTTTTCTTTGCGATCTATACCCCACAGGCCACCAGCTATCACCTGGGACTACCTCTTACCAGGCTACTTAGGACACACCCTGCCCCAGGGTTTGAACATGGTACCATAGGCTCCAAAGTCCACTTCTCTACCATTATGCCACAGTGGTAGTCTCACTTAAGGAAGGTTATTTATACTTCTTATACATAGCACTCACACAACAGCAAGCATGATGGCTATTCACACTTGCGCACTCAGCCTAGCCATAATGATCCTCCTGATACCAGTCATACCACACCCTGATCCTATACCCCTCTCACCCAGTGTCACACCTCTAATCTGCACCATAGTTCCCTGACCTCCCACCCTTGAAGCACCCCCAGCCCTCCCGCACCCCTTCTCTACCCTCACTCCCACCACCTCTCCTGTCCCTCACCCCCCTGAGACCCTGCTCTTTCTCACCTTTCCCACTCTCCGTGTCATACCCATCCCCTGCTCACCAGCTACCAGACCCTCACTCAGCTGCACTACGCATCGGGCCAAATATTGCTGCTCACTGGTCAGAATAATCACACTGCTACTATTACTGTCTGGGAACATTCACCCAAACCAAGGCCCTATGCCCACCAGCCAAAACATACCTCCTACTACACCAGGGCTCTGCATTGCCTCCCTGAACATCTGTAGCCTCCTGAAAAAGCCTGCAGTGCTCCAGTGCCGGATCATACAACACCAACCTGATGTTATTGCCCTTGTAGAGACCTGACTCTCAAAAACCACCCCTGACTCCTTCATCTCCCTTCCTGGGTACATCCTCATCAGGGAAGACCGGGTGGGCAAGCACGGGGGTGGTTGTGCAGCTTACATGTGTGACACCCTCCTGGGCCATGCTCTACCAGCACCCAGGCCTGAAAATGGAGCTCAAGCTCTCACTCTAAAAATCACTCCAGATCCTGCAAGAGGCCCACTCTTCCTCACAGTCACCTACATTCCACCAAGGGACCAGAACCCCGCTATGCTGTCTCTCACTGACTACCTTGCTAACCTACCTCACAAAGCTGAGCAAGTAGTCACTGGGGACCTCAACATCAATTGGCTAGCCAGCACTGCATCCCATGCAAGAGACACCTTCGCCACCCTCAACATGACCCAGTTAGTCTCCCAGTCCACCAGATACAACCCCCATACTGGTACCAGCATCCTCCTGGACTTTATTATATCCAACCGCCCCCACAAAATCCAGGATATCAATGTTCTCCCCAACTCACTAAGTGACCACTCCCAAATCATTTTCTCATGGTCATCTACCACCAATAAGCCAGAACCAAGAATGATCCTACGCCGGCGCCTCCACCCAGGTGGCCTTGGTAAGCTCAAACAATATCTCACCCAGATAGACTGGTCACCCATCAATCATGCTCCAACCATTGACCAAGCCCTCAACCTATTTATGCATTCCTTTAACAGGGCATGCAACCTCTTCACACCTTTCGCCAGGACCCAGACCAAAAAACAAAATGCTCCTTGGGTCACTGCATCCCTCATCCAGAAACTTAAAACAAGAGACAACCTCTGGCACATTGCTATGGAATCTGGCAAACCAGCTGAAAGGCAAGTGTACAGTGCTTAGAGCAATAAGTGTACCTGGGCTATCCGCCAGGCTAAGGCCGAGTACTACTGCACCACCCTTACCTCCTCCTGGGGGTCAGCCAGGAATTTCTGGAATAATATGAAAGAACTGAATGGGAAGACTCGCTCCCCCCCTTCCCAACCCACCATTAATGGAATTGTCAGCACAGATCCTCTTGGCATAGCGGAATGCCTTAATACTACTTTCTCTGACCTTAGCTCTGTCCTCCCCTCCAACTTCTTTGATGCTGTTCTGGTCTCTCTACCCCTGAACCTCCCTCATGCACCATTCTACCTACACACAATATCCCCTCTCGAAAGCCAGGCCCTACCTACAAAAAGCTGTCAACAACAACAGCCCCTGTAATGACCCCCTGGACACTAGGATCCTATGCCGGGTCTTGGATGTTATTCTGGTTCCCCTAACAGACCTGCTAAACCATTCCCTGTGCCTGGGACAATTCCCCAGTGCCTGGAAAACAGCCGTCATCATGCCCATACACAAGAGTGGAGATTGGCCCTCTCCTAGTAATTACCGTCTGATCTCCATCCTCCCCCACTCTCAAAAGCTCTTGAAAAGGTGGTTGCAGACCAACTCGTGGAGTACCTGAGCAAGTATGACATTATGTGCCCTGAGCAGCATGGTTTCTGCTCAGGTCATATCACCACCAAATGGGGAACGAGAAAGGATCTCAGATTTAGAAGTGGGTAGCCATCTGGGAACAAGTGACCACCAAACAGTGTGGTTCACAATAAACATAGCCATAGAGTCAAGCCACACAAAAACAAGAGTACTGGACTTTAGGAGGGCTGACTTTGGGAAAATGAGAGAGTGCCTCAGAAAAGCACTAGCAAGCAGGCAAGAAGGAGGGGTGGAGGAACAATGGGGAATAATCAAAACAGCCATCGCAGAGGCAACACGCCTTTGTGTGAAGCAAATCAACAAAACAAAATGAAGGAAAAAACCACTATGGTTCTCAAAAGAGGTGGCAGAGATGGTTAAGGAGAAAAGGATAGCATTCAGGAAATATAAGGAAACAGAAGGAGCAGGACAGAGAACATTATCAGTTAAAGCAGAAGGAGGCAGAGAAGACAGTCAGAATACCAAAGGCACAAACTGAGGAAAAGATAGCCAACTGTGTTAAGAAGGGGGATAAAACATTTTATAGGTACATTAGGGAGTGAAGAAAGTCCAAGGGAGGGATACAGAGACTTAATAAAGGGGAGAGAATGTGGGCAGAGGGTGACAGTGAAAAAGCAGGGATACTGAATGAATATTTTTGCTCAATATTCACAGCGGAAAAGGAGGAGAAGGTACCTAAACCAAACAAGGGAGAAACACTGAATGGGGGGTCGATACCAGTCCATTCACAGAAGAAAGGTTTTTGAAAGAACTCTTGAAACTGAGGGTGGACAAAGCAATGGGGCCTGATGGGATTCACCCAATAATTCTAAAAGAACTAAGGGTAGAACTAGTAACACCACTGACTACTCTCTTTAACAAGTCATGGGAGGATGTGGTGGTACCTGAGGACTGGATGAGGGCAAACGTGATTCCACTTCACAGAAGTGGGAGAAAGGCAGAGGCTGGAAACTACAGACCAGTTACTGTAGTTTGACTTCAGTGGTAGGGAAAATGATGGAATCACTTCTGAAGGAAAGAATTGTTGAGTACCTAGAGGCCAGTGGGGCACAGGACCCAAGGCAGCATGGTTTCGCAGCAGGAAGGTCGTGTCAGATGAACCTAATAGATTTCTTTGACTGGGTGACCAAAGTAGTAGACCAGGGAGGGGCTGTGGATATGGCCTACCTAGATTTTAGCAAGACATTTTACACAGTCTCACACAAAAGATTAATATACAAGTTAGCCAGCCTTGGAGTGGGTACCAAGGTGGTAGCTTGGATAAAAAAATGGCTGAACAACAGGACGCAAAGGGTAATAGTAAACAGAGTCCACAGTGAAGAAAGGAAGGTAACTAGTGGGAACCGGAGGGTTCGGACTGGGACCGGTCCTCTTTAATGTTTTTATAAGTGACATTGGAGAGCACCTGGAAGGAAAGGTATGTCTCTTTGCAGATGACACAAAGATCTGCAACAAGGTTGATACACAAGGTGGAGTGGAAAGAATGAAAAGGGACTTTGGCAAGGTTGGAGGAATGGTCAAATATGTGGCAGCTCAGATTCAGTGTAAAGAAGTACAAGGTAATGCATCTGGGAAACAAAAACCCAGGGGAAGAGTACACGATGAATGGGGGGTGAGTTAATAACAGCAACAAAAATTGAAAGAGACCTAGAATTAATTATACCAGATGACCTAAAGGTGGGCAAACAATGTGAGAAGGCAGTAAGGAGGGCTGGGGGGATACTGGGATGCATAGGGAGAGGCATCAACAGTAAAAAACAGGAAGTTGTTATCCCTCTGTACAGACAGTTAGTGAGACCCCATCTGGAGTACTGTGTGCAATTCTGGAAACCTCATCTCCGCAAAGATATAGACAGAGTGGAGGCTGTTCAGAGGAGGGCAACCAAAATGGTGCAGGGGTCTGCACCAGAAGACATACCAGGAGAGACTAAAGCAGCTTAATATGTATACCCTTGAGGAAAGGAGGGAGAGGAGGGACATGATAGAAACTTTCAGGTATCTCAAGGGAATTAACAAAGTACAAGAGGGTAGTATCTTTCAGAAGAAGAGATATGCAAGAACAAGGGGGCACAATTTGAAGATAGAGGGGCGACGGCTCAGAGGTAATGTTAGAAAGTATTTTTTCACAGAGAGGGTTGTGGATGCATGGAACAGCCTTCCTGAGGAGGCTGTGGAGTCAGGAACAGTGGGAGAATTCAAGAATGCATGGGACAGGCATAAGGCAATTTTAGTGGGCGTTAGGAGGAAGTAAGCTGTTGATTAACTAGAATCTGCATTTTATCCATCAGGTAGGGAAATGGGCAGACTAGGTGGGCCAAGCAGTCCTTCTCTGCTGTCAGATTCTGTGTTTCTATGTTTCACCACTGCTCTCCTGGAGTTCTCCAGCTTCCTGCATTCTGCTCTAGACTCTGGCAACCTTGCCAGAGCCGTGTTCATCGACCTCTCCAAGGCCTTTGACATGCTCTGCCACCCCCTCTTGCTTGACACCCTCATTTACATTGGTTTCTCTGCTGGTTGCCTCACTTGGTTCACCAGCTATCTCTCATCTCGAGCCCCATGTGTAAGAATCAATAGCGCCTTGTCCGATACCCAGCCAGTCTGTTATGGAGTTCCTCAGGGCTCCATCCTGGGTCCCTTGATCTTCAGCCTCTAAACGCACTTCCCAAAGCCAGTGGGGATGGCATTAAGGGCAAAATGTGCCTATTCACAGATGACACCAAATTCTGTGGGAGAGTGGACACAGATGAAGGAATACAGGACCTACAGGAAGATCTGAAAAAGCTGGGGAGGTGGTCCAGGATCTGGCAGCTTGGCTTCAATGCCAGGAAATGCAAAGATATGCATATTGGAGCCAAGAATCCCAGGATAGAGTACTACCTGGGTGGACTCCGAGTATCTGCATCAGAGGAGGAGGAGAAGGACCTGGGATTGATGATCACTAGTGACCTGAGGCACTCCACACAGTGCAAGAAAGCAGCAGCAAAGGCAAACAAGATGTTGGGATGCATATCTAGGGGGATCAGTAGTAGGAGAGAGGAGGTTATACTGCCCTTGTACAGGTCACTGGTAAGGCTGCATCTAGAGTATGGAGTTCAGTACTGGTGCCCACACCTCAAAAAGGACATTAACCTACTGGAGAAGGTCCAGAGGAGGGCTGCAAAGATGATAGCGGGTCAGCAGGGTAAGGCATATGAGGAGAGGCTGAGGGCATTGAACATGTACTCCCTGGAAGACAGGAAAGGGAGAGGTGACACGACTGGGACCTTCAAGTACTTGAAAGGGATAAATAAGGTTGATAAGGAGAGTCTCTTTAAGTTGAGTGGCAACCATAACATGAGGGGGCACAGTCTTAAGCTGGAGGGTGGGAGGTTTAGGAGGGAGGTCAGGAAGCATTTCTTCACAGAGAGGGTGGTGGACATTTGGAATGCGCTGCCAGAAGAGGTCATCTCATTGAAGACAGTGGGCAGTTTTAAGAGATGCTGGGATAGGCATAGTGGGAAGGTAAGGATCATGGGTAGGGAGGATGGGAGGAGTGGGGAGGGAGGACAGGGACAGTAGCTCAAGCTGTGGACCCTGCAATACCAGCAGACTTGCTAGACCAGATGGCCTTCTTCTGATGGCTTCCTCATATGTTTGTATGTTCATAAGTATACAAGTACTGCCCTAGCACAGTTAGGCTGAAAGAAAAGTTTTGTATTTTGGTGCATATTCCCCTGTTAAAAGCGTCCATTTGCAAAATATTGTACCTGGGGAAGAAAGCACATAAAATTAATCTGTGTTTTTGGCCCTAAATATCATATAAAACAAAATACCAAAGGAAAACTACTGTAAACCACCTTTAGTTTTATATGGAAGGTAATGAAGGTATCAGGAATCCCAAGGGTCTTACTGTTAGATGAAATGTAACAAACACATGTTTTACAACCTGCTACAAACAATGCATTAGTAATGCCTTTTGTTTTATATTGCTGGTTTAATTTGCATGTAACTCTTATGTGGCACTATCCCAAGGGCTACTACTCCTGCCTGCTTAACTACTAACAGGTTGAGGGGCCTAGGTCCAATGGCGGGTGCCTCCACCCAGAGGTCAGGGTTTGCAGTAGTTAAACTAACTTGGTCACAGCCCTCTGGGACACTGTAACCCCCCTTTCTTCCCACTAGTGGCCCACACAATGCATTAGGAATATCTTCACAATGTACACTTACCCCCAGGACTGGCTCTGTCGACTGGACCCCAGGGACCCCCTGCAAAACAAGATGATACGGTGCAAAAACCACAGTACAATACTTTAACATAAACAAATACCTCAGCCAGTGTAACTTTGCTGAAACCAACAGATCTGATTTATTTAAGGAGCTGTAACAAGGAAGGGAGAAATCAGGTTAATTAGGTTAAACACATTAATCATCACTGTACTGTGCGCATATTCAGAGTCCCAAATTGTCACTTTCACTGGGTACCCAGGATGGGGGGAGGGGCTAGCCAGGATCGGTGCAGCTGGTCGGGGCCCTGTGATGGAAAAACACTGGCACAATACCCAAATTGTAATCCGGAGCCGGTTGGCTCAGTTCGTGAAGAAATGAAAAAAAACAACAATTAGATGACACACTTGCAATTTGATAAACAGATGGCAGGGAGCTACTCTGCTTTGTACTCACAAACTCAATGCCGGGAACTGGATGGAAGCCAGATTGTCCTGGATTGCCAGGAGGAGCAGACCATGTGGACAAGGTCCTTGTGACTGGACCCCACTGCAGTTTAGAGCAAATGGATGTAGTCTAGATTAAGCCGGGGTTTACTTCCAGCTTCATGCACTCAATTCACTGTACAGGGGATTTGAAATGCAATTCCCCACAAGCACTACACACATTTATATGTAAAAGGAAAGTACTATACCAGGCAGGCTGCTTCTCTATCCCAATCCCAATCGCAATTACTGCACAATACCTGGGAGAACACACAGCAGATTCAGTTCCTGACAGACCGAGCGCGATTCAGCAATTTCTCCAGTCTTCTACAGGGTGAGCCTGGTTTCTACTCTTCAGATCTCCCTGATTCTCTTCACAGGTCAGATTCAGTCTGAACAGGTGCTTGCACAAGCTGCAGATCGAAACTTAGGGCCTTACACATGTTTCCCGCGCTAAAACTACACACAGAAGAAGCACCCAGCTCCTTGTCTCTTCACTGCCCCAAACTGATCTGATCTTTCCAGTAGACAGAGCCGGGCATTTCCTTTGAGTTCTTCCCAGTTCAGTTGACTGGTTTGGCTGTCACTCACAGTAAACTCCCCCTGTTGGTGGAAAAAAGGTGCCAAAGTCAAAACTACATTTCCCAGAGTCACTGCCCTTACAATCCCCTTACAGCAGGCTCCAGAGGAGAGTCCAAGTTCTGATTCGCCCAGAGCAGGCTCCATTTTAAAGGATCCCACCATGATTGGTCCAATTCAGCAGTTCAGAACCAACATGAGGAGTTACTCTGCACTGTCCTTGCTACAAGAAAGCAGCGTAAATCAAACTGCATTTTCATTATTACTCTAACAGGTTACAAGCAAACAATGACATCTTTGAAGAGTGCTCCTTCCCCACTTAGCGATGGCAGAAAGCAGATGTTGGCAATAACAGAGCAGGACTCAAGCAGAAAACACACAATCCCCATACAAGCGAATTATGTCTGAAGCAGACAGCTCTTAAAAGACAGTACCAGAGGCTCTAAAAGCATTCACAGATAAACAGCTAAACGCCAAACACCATTCAGGCTTGGAGCATTCAAGCAAGTTCTGGAAGACTTTTGGGAACCCCCATTTGCAGGGGTTACACCTTCCTGGCCTGGGAAAGCTTGGCGTCACGTCAAGCAAGTACCCCATAAGTTTCAATACACCCATATACATTTACATCAGTATCACATTAACATACATGCAATCATCAGTCAATATATCACTTTACCAGAAACACATTTCTGAAACATTGCAGTATGTCACTTTTTACACAGTATTACACACACATTGTACCATAACTCAGGTTATTACCTCTTGTACATGAAATCTGAAGAGAGGGGGGCCCTTCCCTATCAGCTACCTTGGGGCTGGATGGGACAGGGGCACCATACCTAGAGGGCAACACAAGTAACTTGGAGTTAGCACTGATGTTCAGTTTGGGCAATGAGATCGGGGACACATACACTCCTTTATGGACAACATTGAGAGGCAAGTCCACGGGCCTCCCAGGGGAATCATAACTGAGGTGCACCACAGGCTTTACAGCTCGACCAGTCTTTCTAGGGGGAACTGTTGCAGTCTCTGCACTCTGAGCCTCATTTTCAGCACTGTCCTCACTTGTCAGGGGAGTCTCCAATGGGGTAGAGAGGCTAGAACTTGGGGCACTTTCAGCTCCAGGAGTTACAATCTCTGAGTCCACAACACTTGGCTCACATGGAGAGCTTTCTGACACGGACAGTGAATTATCAGGGCACTCAGCACACTCTTCTTGTTCTGGTATGTCACCAGTCTGTTCCAGTCCATCATTTTCCTCCTCTGAAAGCTCAAACAGTTCAACCATACACAATGATGCCATATCATCTAACTTAATGCTTTGCACTTCACTTTCTGGGAGCATTGGCTCCAGAGACAAAGCTGGGGGCTTAGACAGTCCAGAAGGCCCAGCTTCATCTCCAGAATTGACTAGGGGATTGCCCCGAAACAATTGACTCAGTTCATAAGAAGGGTAGTATTCAAAACCACACTCACTTTCCTCTGTCATGGACTGACAGTCATGTTCAACTGGGACTTGTGGAGGGGAACACTTTAACTCAGCTTCTGTAGGTGCAGACTTTCTTGATTTTTTCTTAGCAGCAGCTCTAGTCACAGGTCCAGAGGGGGCATTTTCTGGGGGCTCAGACTCAATCAAGATTTGTCCAATGGGCAGTAAATGATTTCTATGCATTGTTTTAACATATTGAATTATTTTCAGGCCTTACTTTATACACAGGCAGATCATCTAGTTTGCCCACTACAATGTGAGGGAAATGGTGCCATCTGTCAGCAAGCTTGTGTTTGCCATGCAGTCCCAGATTTCTTAGCAATACCCTATCTCTCTCCTGGAGTTCCTGTGCTTTCACCTTTTTATCATACCTTTCTTTGTTGGCCAGATTTCTTTTGGCAGCCATGGTTTGAACCAGTTGGTATGCATGATTTAGCTGGGCCTTTAACTTTTGCACATACTGTAAATAGTTGTCAGCTTGAACCCCATCAGGAGAGGCCCCAAAGCACACATCTACCGGCAGTCGAGCTTCTCTTCCAAACATCAGGCGGTAGGGGGAGAACCCAGTGGCATCACTTTTGGTGCAGTTGTAGGCATGTACCAGGGTGCTAATTTGTTGGCTCCATCTAGGTTTGTCCTTTGGGTGGAGGGTGCCTAGCATATCTAGCAAGGTGCGGTTGAAACGTTCAGGCTGTGGGTCCCCCTTGGGGTGGTAAGGGTGGTTCTGGACTTTCGCACTCCCTACAGAGAAAGCATCTCTTTGCTCAGACGACTCTCAAAGTCTCTCCCTTGATCAGAATGGATTCTTTGTGGAGCCCCATAGTGAACAAAAGAGTTTTCTACAAGTACTTTAGCCACAGTGGATGCCTTCTGGTCCTTGGTGGGGAAAGCTTGGGCATATCTTGTAAAATGGTCAGTGACCACCAGCACATTACTAATATTTCTTTGATCTGACTCCAAACTCAGAAAATCAATACAGCCCAGCTCCATGGGTGCACTGCTGGTGATGTTAACAAGGGGGGTAGCCCTCTGGGGCAAAGCTTTCCTTTGTAAGCAGCGACTACAAGTGTGAATGTGTTGCTTCACATCAGCCCCCATCTTAGGCCAACAGAATCTTGATCTCACCAAGTCAAGTGTTCTGTCTATACCAAGGTGCCCCATGTGGTTGTGTAAGGACCTCAGCACTGAGTCTCAAAAAGCAGTGGGCAGCACTAGTTGTTGTTTGTCTACTTGTCCCCCTCTGTCTACTGTTTCTCTGTATAACAGTCTATTGATCAGTTTCAACTTAGGACCTTCTTTGTATAACAATGCAGTTCTCAAATCAGTGGAATGTAATTTGGACACATCTTTCCCTGCATAGAGGGCTTCTAAAGCTGATTTGATCATGGGATCTCAGGATTGAGCCAACCGAATACTGTCATTGTCCAGCTGAGGCAGTGCACCAATGTCTATTGCAGAAAAGAGGCAATAAGCAGCAGGTATGCAATTCTCAGAAGGTCTCAAACAATCCACCATACAGTCCACTGCGTCCATGGACATTTGTTCCTCCCTGTCAAACTTCTGGCAGAGTGCTCGAATATCAGGTTCTGACAGTCTGACCTAGTCATTCTGGGGAACAGGCCTCCGGGAGAGAGCATCAGCATCTATGTGGTTCAGGCCTGCTCTGTATTCAACAGCATAGTCGTATGTAGATAATGCAGAAAGCCACCTATGGCCAGAGGCATCCAATTTAGCTGAAGTCTGCACATAGGTCAAAGGATTATTGTCAGTTTTTACTAGTATCTTAGCCCCATACAAGTACTCATGGAATTGGTCAACAATGGCCCACTTCAAACTAGGAATTCTAACTTATGTACAGGATAGTTCTTTTCGGAGGGGGTCAGGCTTCTACTGACAAAGGCCACTGGTCTCAGGCCATTCTCATGCTCTTGGTACAACACAGTCCCCAACCCTTGCAAGCTAGCATCAGTGTGCAGGACATAAGGTTTTGTTGGATCGGCATAGGCCAACACTGGAGTGTGGGTAAGTTGATATATAATCTCATGAAAAGCAGTCTCACAATCAGGAGTCCAGCGGGCCCCAAATACTTCACTTGGATGAAAATACACTCTTTCAGTCTTGAGGGACGCTGACTTTTCGTATCTTTTGTGGGTTGGGGGATACCCTTGAGTAAGGTTAAGTAAAGGGTGGATCACTCTTGAATAGTCCTTGATGAAACGCCGATAATAACCACAGAATCCCAGGAATCTCTGCAGTTCTTTTAGATTTTTGGGATGTGGCCACGTGGTCAAGGCCTCAACTTTACTTGGGTCGGTCTCTATTTCCTCGGTGGATACTATGTGTCCCACGTGCTTTACTGATGTTTGAAAGAATTGACACTTATCAATGGACAATTTAAGGCCAAAGTCTTCCAGTCGATCCAACACCTTGAATAATCTGCTCTCATGTTCCTCCAGTGAGCTGCCAAACACAATAACATCATCTAGGTATACCAGGCATTCTAGTAAGTTCATGTCCCCCACTGCACACTCCATCAAATGTTGAAAAGTGGCTGGGGCGCCTGAAATCCTTTGAGGCATCCTCATGAATTCATAGAAGCCAAGCGGACAGATAAAGGCTGTCTTCTCACGGTCCTCTGGGGCCGTCAGGATCTGGTAGTACCCACTGCGGAGATCCAGCACAGAGAACCACTTGCTCTCATTTAGACAGTCCAAAGCATCCTGAATGTGGGGCATAGTGTACTGATCAGGGATAGTCCGCCGGTTTAAAGTGCGATAATCCATGCACATCCTTACTGTCCCATTCTTTTTTCTCACTACCACAATGGAGGAAGCATAGGGGTTTCTGGATTCTTGTATTACACCAGCAACTGGCATCTCTTGCAGATGCCGTCTCACATCATCTATGTCAGCACATGCCAGGCGTCGAGACCTCTCACGAAATGGCCTTTCATCATGCAGCCGGATATGGTACTCAGCTCCTTGCACGTATCCTACGTTCCATTCCTTTAAAGAAAACACCTGGTCTCTCTGGGCAAGCTTCTCACTGATCCTCACTTTCCATTCAGCTGGCAACGGGGAGTCACCGAAATCAAACAAGTCAGGCGTTACTCCATCATTCTTCCCCGAACTCTTACTACTGGGTAGCACTGCAGTATCTGCACAATGCACATTAGCCAGGGTGCAACCTCTATTTACTCGAATCTCTCTGTCAGACACATTATGAAGTTGAACCATTACCCTTCTGGCATAAGCATGGGCTCTAGCAGGCAAAATACTAGGCTTGACCAGCAATCCCTCCGGCAATTTTCCGTCGCCTGGTGCATCCAACATTAATATTTTATTCTTGACATCCTTTCTGATACGGACCTCTCCCTGTAAAGTACACTGGGCATTTGGCGCTAGGATCAGAGACTCAGGATCCTTCTTCCAGACAATTCCAACTGGTTCCTCTGGTTCTACTTTTTCAACATCTCTCTGTGCCTCATAGGCCTTCTTAATCAAGGCTGGAATTCTTAAAGCTCTACCAGCCCTTGACCCCTGTTTTTCATAACACAACTGTGTTAGCCATCCAAACATATGTGCATTAGTCCCAATTAGTAGAAGAACCCCATCATACAGTCCGGTAGGGGGACACACTAGGGCCAGGGTCTCTACTTGCTCGGCCACTCCAGCCACAGAGGTGGGAAAAGACAGCCAAATTCGGATATATCCAGAGTAGGGGTAGGCCTTGTCACTTAACCCACAGACATGCAGCACCTCCAACGGTTGTAAGGGTACATGAGACAAATGCTTCTGATACCAGTCTTAGAACATAATTGTCACTTGGGAGCCACTGTTTAATACAGCTCTTGTAGACACTCCATTCACCTTTACAGTGGTCTCCATGGAGGGACCCACTATTCTGGACCAGTCTGGAGAGGTGGTAGCGGGGGCCTGGGCAACTGACCTTGCCACAAAGGGATGTGAGGTAGCAGTTTTGGGGCCCTCACTGGGATCATTTCATGCACCTCTTAACCACTGACTTTTTCTCTGAAGCTCTCCTTGTAGCCTATATGCAACTTTGTCTGTGTCTTTTGGGGACCAGCATTCTCTCTTCATGTGCACACCCATCCCACAATTACAGCAAAACATACTTTCTGGAGTTTTAGCTGGCTGAGGCGTCACACTGGGAGCCAGGGCGTGGGTACTACTAACTGGAAACCTTGGTGCCATCTCTGTCTGCGGCGTGATAAGCATTTGGAGACATCTCATCAATTTCCCCACTTCCATGGTCAAGCCATTGAATTTTGAGCTGTTGTCAGCAAGAGATGCATGGGTGGTTACCCCCACCCCCATAGCAGATGCAGTCGGATGAGGGTCGGGGCCTGTACTTGCAGGAGTGGCCTTCATAAAGAGACTGTTTTTATTTCCCCAAACTCTCTCAACAGTTCGCCCCATTGTGGCATATCTTTTTCCTTCTCAGAGCACTCATTAACTGCCAACCTCTGCCCCTGAACTTCACTTGATGGGTCACCCTCAGTCACTCGGGTCGTAGCCACAGCTATTGGTGCAAGTCCCTCCTGAGGTCACCTTTTCTCAACTCCTCGAATTTCTCTCATTAGCTCATCATAGGAGGGTGGGGATTCCAGTCGATTTGCCAGGCGTAACTGAAGCAACAGCAGTTCTGAGAAGGGGGCAGACTTAAGGATCCTGTCCAGCCTGGTTCGGTCCAGTTCAATCGCTGGCAAACTACCCTTTCTGAGGCATTCTTGTAACAATTTTTCCAGCTGAGATACATACACAGACAACAACTCCTCTTGGTACTGTTGTGCATTTCTTACTCTCCACCACAGGTCCTCATCAGAATCTGGGCTCCCATACACATTCTCCAAGGCCTCAAGATAGTCCTGTGCAGTCGCTTCAGGGTTACTGGCCTGTTTAGCACGGATGGTAGCCAGGGCAGGACCTCGGAGGCTCTCACTAACCCTCTTTCACTTTTTGGCTTCCGAGCATTGCCATTCTAGCACTTGAGATGCAACATAGTCTACCCAGGTCTCCCAGTCATCCTCCCCTTGGGGGGTGGGGAGGGTGCCAGAGAAGATCATCAACCTTCGGTAAGAGTCGTGACTAATGGCAGGTGCAGAAATAGGAGCCTGCATTGGTTCAGCCACCATTACGGGTACTGGAGCGGGAGAGGGTGTTGGGGGAGGAACACCCCCAGGTGGCAAAAATAGTTCCTTCAAGTCCTCCACAGTTTTCCCTTCCCCCAGCAACCATTTAGCAAATGTCTCCTCAAAAGCTTCAGATAGTGGGGGGGCTCATTCCCCCACGGGTCTTTACTGTCCTTAGTTATCACTCTCCAGACAGTGAGGGCTCCCTCTGGGGTAATAGTCTGTGGCACTTTGAGCTATCTATGTGATCCCTAAACTCTACTAGGGCCAGGAAAGTGTGGGTGAGCCGATTAGCATGTCGACCCACCACCACAGGGTTTTGTAAACCTTCCACCTTGGAAAGTACTCCCTGTACAGTGTTTGTATTGATACCCAGGGGGATGTCCAGGATAAGCATAGCATTTTGGAGGTCGAGCTCCTCCCCAGTACACCACTCCACCAGCTGGTGCACAGCCACTTCTGTCGGGGTACCCATTTATTTATTTATTTTTTACAGTGGTTCGTAAATATGGCCACTAGAGGACACACAATCCCAGCGGTGAGCCTCCAAGATGTAACGCTTAAGTGGCGCTATCCCAAGGGCTACTACTCCTGCCTGCTTAACTACTAACAGGTTGAGGGGTCTAGGTCCAATGGCGGGAGCCTCTACCCAGAGGTCAGGGTTTGCAGTAGTTAAACTAACTTGGTCACAGCCCTCTGGGACACTGTAACCCCCCTTTCTTCCCACTAGTGGCCCACACAATGCATTAGGAATATCTTCACAATGTACACTTACCCCAGGACTGGCTCCGTCGACTGGACCCAGGGGACCCCCTGCAAAACAAGATGATACAGTGCAAAAACCACAGTACAATACTTTAACATAAATGAATACCTCAGCCAGTGTAACTTTGCTGAAACCAACAGATCTGATTTATTTAAGGAGCTGTAACAAGGTAGGGGGAAATCAGGTTAATTAGGCTAAACACATTAATCATCACAGTATTGTGCGCATATTCAGAGTCCCAAATTGTCACTTTCACTGGGTACCCAGGATGGGGGGAGGGGGGCTAGCCAGGTGCAGCTGGTTGGGGTCCTGTGATGGAAAAACACTGGCACAATACCAAAATTGTAATCCGGAGCCAGTTGGCTCAGTTCGTGAAGAAATGAAAAAAAAAACAACAATTAGATGACACACTTGCAATTTGATAAACAGATGGCAGGGAGCTACCTTGCTTTGTACTCACAAACTCAATGCTGGGAACTGGATGGAAGCCAGATTGTCCTGGATTGCCAGGAGGAGCAGACCATGTGGACAAGGTCCTTGTGACTGGACCCCACTGCAGTTTAGAGCAAATGGATGTAGTCTGGATTAAGCCGGGGTTTACTTCCAGCTTCATTCACTCAATTCACTGTACAGGGAATTTGAAACGCGATTCCCCACAAGCACTACACACATTTATATGTAAAAGGAAAGTACTATACCAGGCAGGCTGCTTCTCTATCCCAATCACAATTACTGCACAATACCCGGGAGAACACACAGCAGATTCAGTGCCTGACAGACCGAATGCGATTCAGCAATTTCTCCAGTCTTCTACAGGGTGAGCCTGGTTTTTACTCTTCAGATCTCCTTGATTCTCTTCACAGGTCGGATTCAGTTCGAACAGGCACTTGCACAAGCTTCAGACCGAAACATAGGGCCTTACACGTGATTCACGCGCTAAAACTACACACAAAAGAAGCACCCAGCTCCTTGTCTCTTCACTGCCCCAAACTGATCTGATCTTTCCAGTAGACAGAGCCGGGCATTTCCTTTGAGTTCCTCCCAGTTCAGTTGGCTGTTTGGCTGTCACTCACAGTAAACTCCCCCTGTTGGTGGAAAAAAGGTGCCAAAGTCAAAACTACATTTCCCAGAGTCACTGCCCTTACAATCCCCTTACAGCAGGCTCCAGAGGAGAGTCCAAGTTCTGATTCGCCCAGAGCAGGCTCCATTTTAAAGGATCCCCACCATGATTGATCCAATTCAGCAGTTCAGAACCAACATGAGGGAGTTACTCTGCACTGTCTTTGCTATAAGAAAGCAGGGTAAATCAAGCTGCATTTTCATTATTACTCTTAACAGGTTACAAGCAAACAATGACATCTTTGAAGAGTGCTCCTTCTGCCCACTTAGCAATGGCAGAAACGGAGCGATTTGGCAGTAGCTCAAGTGGGACTCAAGCAGGAAAACACACAGTCCCACCATACAAACTAATTAGGTCTGCAAGCAGACAGCTCTTAAAGAGACAGTACCAGAGGCTCTAAAAGCACTCACAGATAAACGGCTTAAACGCCAAACACCATTCAAGCTTAGAGCATTCAAGCAAGCTCCTGGAAGACTTTTTGGGAACCCCCATTTGCAGGGGGGTTACATGCATTTTCTTGATACTAGATGAAATGTATTTTTAAGCCCAAACTTCACATATTGCTATATGTTGAGAAAATATACCTGTTTGGGAAATGTTTGACTCCATGTGCTTTTAGTTTCCTGGCATCCATTTTGTGGATTACTAGGGGCTCAAGCTGGCAGACCTCTGTGGGCTTTATAGAGCTCTTGCATAAGGGAGTCTGGGAACAAGAAAGGTGGGACTTCCTGCCTGGAAGTTCCTTACTTTATTTTCTTATTGCTTTCTTTTCTGATTGTTTATAAGCTGATTTGTGTTAAAATGTTGTTTTTGCATGTCTTTCTTACTTTTCTGTATAAAGCAGCCATATTTAAAATTGTTGCAAACATTTAACTAACATTTAAGCTATGTTTGACAGGTCAAATATCTCCAGCCCTATAAAAGGAGCTGGCTGAGCACAGTCTGAGAGATAAGATGAGACCTGAACTGTGGAGGGAGCAGTCCTTTGCAAGAGTGAAACTGGCAGATGCAAAAGGGGAGTAGTCGGTGCTGGGAGCAGTCTCCGAAAGACTGACCAGTGGCGGTGCTAGCCAAGGCTGAGATGTTTTGGTCCAGAGCTGAGATGAGCAGCTGGAGGGGTAATTGGTCTACCAAAAATATGGGCTGCAGACCTGCAGGTAGGACCACCTTCAGGTGCTGTTCTTGTCCCTGTGAGCCTACCGGCTGAGTGGGAACCGACAGCCCTTTAAGCCAAGCTTTTACAGTTGCCCAAGATCATCCTGACTAGTCCAGTAACACAGAAGTTCCAGATTTGCACTGTTTGAACTGTTTATGTTATTGCCAACTGTGTGAAGTCCTTCTGTAATAAAATGCAGTGCACTATGGGGCATTAGAAAATAACTTGTCTCGCCTTCTGTGTCTTCATCCAACCCACCCTCCCACACAGCCTCCAAAGTGCTGTGCAGGCTGTTCCTTCCTCCTCTAAATTTACTGTGCACATAATGAATGAAGGTACCTTTTTTTGTAGCATCGTGTCCCAAGAGCGAGTGTCCAGTGGTTGTTTCCCAGCACGTTTTGTTTTAATGTGAGTGCTCACAAATCAGGAGAGCGAGTGTGAACTGCGGCGCAGTAAATCGTACCATAGAGTAGTAAAAATGAAATGAGTGAATAACGCAGCAATGTAGTGCGGCAATGTAGAGTAAAATTACAGTATATATTTTAAGGTTAATTAATTAGGAAAGTTAAGAAACTCGGAATACTGTGGAAGCAGGGAAATGATAGTGGCAGGAACTGATTTTCATTTTAAACTGCAAAATTGTGGTGGCTACTGTTGTGAGAAGATTCATTGTGGGATTGGCCAAAATAGGGTAACAATCAAGTTGATTGACATTTATGGGTCTTAGGATGGCGTAAGCAAGTGAAAAATAAACAGTGCCATTTTCCCAATTGGGTAAATAATAGCATTTGTTTTTCACTTGAGTCAGATTCTTGGCAAAATATCTTTGTTATTTTGAATGGCCACATGCATTGTATGCATATAAATATACTCCATCATGTATCCCATGTTTACATCAATGTGTCGTGTTTTCCAGGCTGATGTTGGGCGGGGGGCAGAATGTTTAACCTGTATCGGTGACAAAGCAGTGAGAAAGGATAAATATTAAGGCCAGTCACTAATGTGAAAAAGTTTCCAGCTGCTGCTGTCACAGACATGAGTGCAGGTAATTTGTGATTTTCACTGTGTGTTTCGGCTTGTGTGCAGAATGCTTAGCATGACAGGTCAACAGCTCATCCTTAGTATTCTCATGAGGCATTCTCAATGCATGCCAGACTAGGGCCGTTGACCTATTCCAATAGTGCTGAGTTCTGTACACAAACTGTGACATACTCAGAACCCCAATTTACTGGCCTCATGAAGAGAACTGTACAGGATGTTGCCTATAAAAGAAAGCAATGTAAAATATTGTTTTTTAAAACCGAAAGCAATATAAAATACCAATTTTTTAAAAGAAAGCAATATAAACTACCAAAAAAGGCAGTGGGGCACTAATGAGCAGCTAACTGAGCGGACATGTCCTCCCTTGCTCCGCATCGCCAGCTTTAAAAAATAATACATTTTAAAAGTTTTGCCCCTAATTTCAGTCGCTGAGTGAACGGACTGAGTGGCAAACACATCATGGATGAATACCTGACCCCAAATGCAGGCAAAAGTCAAAGGCTCACCGGGAAAAGCGGAAAGAAGCAAGCAGCCGGGCAACTATGGCGAAAGAATGGGCACAGTCTCACTGATGGCAGTGGAAGTCAGCACGCTAGGCCAAGAGCTAACAGGCCAAGTCCTTGCAGTGCTTGAACCCTGTCTATGTAAGCTGGAAACTGAAACAGATGACAAGTTGCAAGAGGTCCTGACCCAGCAAACTACACAGGCATCGCGGATTGCAGAGGCTGAAGATCGTATTTCTCAGTTGGAAGACGAGATGACTTCAGTCCCAGGACAAGTAGCAGCACTGCAAAAGGAGTTGGAGGACTTTAAGGAGGCCTTCAATTATCAATAAAACTACCATCGTAGGCTATATCTATTACTGAGGGGTCTGCCGGAGGGAAGAGAAGGAGCTGATGTCATGGGGTTCTGTGCAGCAACTTTGCCAAAGCTTCTGTGATTGACACCAAAAAAATGACTGGTTTAAGATGGAAAGGGTGCACAGAGCAGTGATGCCTGGGCCACCAGCGGATCAGCTCCCTAGGCAAGTGATAATGCGATTTCATAATTTCCAGGATAGAGAGGCAGTGCTGCGAGCATACAGAGAAAAGGGTCCTGTAGTGTATGAGGGCCATAGACTCTATATCGCATGATTACTCAGCCAGAGTGCTGAAAATAAGAAAGTTGTTCAGTGTGACCATGGCAAAGCTGTGAGATTTGAAGTTGGAACATTTTATAGTCTATCCAGCTATGCTTAAAGTCCACCATGAGGGTGCCACATACTCGTTTTGGGAAGTAGGCAAAGCGGATGCTTTTGTGCAAGATCTGCAGAAGAAAGTTGGGTGAAGAAGAATGGATTGTGGAGGGTTGGTGACCTGAAATGTTAACCTGAGTTGTATTGAGTTTTGACTTTACCCCTGATCCCCCGTACTGGGCTGCCGCCCGTGATCGTATGATGCCTCGTCGCCTTAACTGGACTTAAAGGAGGAGCAGAGCCATGTCTGAAACCACTTGCTGAGGTACTTGCTAAAGGGACATGGATAACACCTGGATTTGCAGGGAAATGTATGGAACAGCAACCTGCATGAGGAGAATTTGAAATTCAGAAGGGATGTAGGCTGCAGGCAGGCTGATGGGGGGGCAGGGCGCAGCATGTGGGTTTGAATGTGCCACCTGGGTCCTCACCCAGGCTTTGACCTGCAGGGCTGGTCCCTCTTCATCAGTTTTCATTCTGGATACCTTAAGGATACAACATGGATAGAAGATCAGTGGACTATAAATAGACTTGTGTACTCTGGTATGGTGGGGGCGGGGAGGGAGAGGTGATGGTTGAGGGACAGAGGCAGCCATAAAGGGGGGAGGGGGGCATGTTGGTTACAGAAATGTGGGTTAGGTTATTGTTCACATGCTATGAAACTAAACTAAGTTTGGACCTGACCTGCAGCACAGGTTAAGTAAGGGACATTTGGACGGTGTTGTAAGCCAGTGGAGAGGAGGAGGGGGAGACACGCTCTTCGAGGGGGACTGGTAGATGCTTATGTGCAGTCAGCAGTTAGTGCCATGGTACATAATCATTGTGGGGCTCTGGGGGTGGAGAGAAGGGCATAGGAAAAGGGCCCGATGTGGACCTGTTTAATTGTTATTTTGGGGAAAGGGGGAGGGTTATTTGGTAAAAGCATCTTTGTGTGCAGTCTACTGATACAACTGATGGACCATCATGGAGGGGTGGATAAGAATGGGGAACAATAAGAGTGCAAAGTAGTTATACAGAAAAGAAGGGGTTGGGCGGTGGGGAGGTGGAACATGCCTCCATGTTTTGGAAGAGAAGGGAGAAGATGGGGAGGTAGGGGAGTTCAGAATATGTTATCGTGTTCTGCATTGTTTGTCTTTATAGAAATACATCCATTTTAGGTGCATGAAATACATCACTCAGTTGGATACAGTAGGGGAAAGAATTTGGTGGGTATGGCTGTTTACCTGGGGTTTAATGAAATAACATGGCTCATGGAGATGGGCAGAGCGCAAGGATATGGATTGGTATAATGGCTAAGTTAAGAGACATGACTGTAATAACCTGGACTGTTAGTGGGTTGCTACACCGTCGAAGTGTACAGGTCTCCTGATGGCACTCAAAAGGCAAGGAACCCAGGTCGCGCTGCTGCAGGAGACCCACCTTACGGATCTTGATCACGCAAAATTAGCTCGGGGGTGGGTTGAGAAGTGTTTTGCAGCATCATATTCATCTCATAAAAGAGGGGTCACTATCTTACTGCACAAAAATCTCACATTTCAAGTTATGAGGGTGATGAATGATCTAGGAGAGGGTAGATATGTATTCGTTACAGGGGAGCTATGTGGAGAAACGATTACATTTGGTAGTATCTATGCCACAGCAGCTTATGATCCTAATTTTTACCATACACTACTCTTTGCTAGTCAAGGAACAATTCCAAGAGCTTATAATGGGAGGAGACATGAACTGTACCAAGGACCCTCCTGGATCATTCAGGGGGTCGGAGTAGGACCGGGAGGCAATAAAACAATGGCAGATAGGTATGGTGGATTTGGATTTGGTGGATGGGTGGTGTACAGCCAACCCAGGAGCGTGGGAGTACACATATTATTTGAACCCTCATAGTACATGGTCACGCATTCACTATATCTATATGCCCCGGGAATGGTACACAAGAGTGCAAAATATTAAACACAGCCCCGTACATTTCTCGGACCACACAGTGGTTATCCTGGTGACCACTGTGGGTGAGCAAAGAGAGGGGCCCCCTCCATGGAAGTTCCTCACATATATGATGGGAAATAAAAAATTTAGGGAATTTCGAGAGAACCAGTGGGAGAAGTTTATTAGGGCTAATGCGGGCTCCCCCATCACCAAAGCTACAATCTGGGATGCTGAAAAGGCGTATATGAGAGAAATGATTATAGGTATGTAGCCAGAGTGAAGAAACAGAAAGAGGAGAAAAAGTTGGAACTAGAAACATGCTTAAAAGAACTGGAGAGAAGAGTGGCAGTAGGAGAAAGGGGAGACGCTAGGGGCTTACTGGAGGTTACCAGGGAGGATTTGAATGCACTGTTATAAGGAGAAGCCAGGAAATCATTGATGTTCTGTAAAAAACAAATGTATGAATGGGGTAATAAAGTTGGTCCATTTCTAGTCCACTTGATGCGGGAAGGGAAATGCCCCACTCAGATCACTGGTATTAGGGACAAGGGGGACAATTTTCACAGGGAAAAGCAGAGAATCAGAAAGTGTTTTTGGGTCTTTTATAAGAAGTTATACCAGACGGAGTGTGGTGGGCAGTTGGGACTAGCCAGGACTTTCCTGGATGGATTGGCACTGCCAAAAGTAATGAGAGAACAAAGAGATACTCTAAATCAGTCAGTTAAGAGGGTGGAGGTTTTGAGGGCTATCCAAAGACTGAAAGTGGGTAAGGCTAGTGACCCAGATGGCTTCCCAGCAGAATACTATAAAATCATGACAAATCAGCTGGCAAGCCCACTATGTAAGGCTCTCCAGCATCTGGAGAGGGGAGGTGTGGAGCTCTCTGGATCATTTTTAGATGTGGTAATATGCCTGATCCCTAAGCCGGGAAAAGATCCAACAGAGTGTGCATCATACAGGCTGATTTCCCTGCTGAATTGCAAACTTAAAATACTGGCAAAGATTTTGGCCGCTTGACTGGAGCTGGTGCTGCTGGAACTCATTCACCCAGACCAGATTGGGTTTATAAAAGGACGCCTTTCACATCATAATGTTTACTGATTGTTAAATGTGGTGTGGAGAGCAAATAGGTTAAAGGAAGATACATGTATATTTTCCATGGATGCAGAAAAGGCATTTGACCGAGTAGAATGGGGATACCTATTTGAGGTGTTGACCCGGTTTGGTATGGGTGACACATTTGTGGGTTGGGTGCAGGTGATGTACAGGTCCCCCAGGGCTCAGGTATTGGTGAATGACGTACTCTCAGAAAGATTGGAATTAACTAGGGGCACCAGGCAGGCGTGCTCACTCCCCCCTCTCCCGCTTTTTGCCTTGGCATTGGAACCATTGGCGCTGGCAATATGGCAATGTGAGGAGATCAGAGGGATGGAGGACATGTCAGGCAGGCAGCATAAAATCACCTTATATGCAGATGATATGCTGCTATTTGTGAGGAATCCAGAGACCTCCACGACCCCATTGTTAAGCCTAATTGATCATTTTGCACAGTTCTCAAGATATAAGATAATCTGGATAAATCTGCGTTGCTGAGTTTACCAGGTGGTGGGGGGGAGGGCATATGGGTACTAAAAGTAGTGGGTCAGAACTTCACGTACTTAGGCATCAGGGTGGGCAGGTCCCTGGGGTCTTTATATGATCTGAACTATACCCCCATTATCAGGGCAATAGAGGCTGATCTCCGTAGGTGGATCCCCCTGCCCATATCTTGGTTGGGGAGAGTTAACCTGATCAAAATTAACATCCTTCCCAGGATTCTGTACATCATGCAGATGGTACACATTGGGCTTACAAGGGGGGATATTAAGAGATCAGAGGCAGCCTTCTCCACCTTCATATGGCAGGGGACGTGCCCAAGAGCAAGTCTACAGAAGTTGAAAGCAGCAACGGTCAGGGGAGGACTGAATTTCCCGGATCTTCTGAACTATTTCTTAGCTATACAACAGAGATATATTAGTGACTGGGTTCACCAACTGAGAGTGGCTAGCTGGGTGGACCTGTAACAGGTTGGTTGTCAAGGCAGGATTATGTCTTGCCTGGATAGGAGAGGGCGTAGGGCATATCAGGCACAAGGGGAGCGGAATCCACTGGCTCTGGTGGTTCTAGATGGGTGGGGCCAACTAAGGAAGAGTAGGAAGATAAAGGGAGCGAAAACATTGCTGTTATCAATAGCTAAGAACCCCTTTTTCTTGCCAGGTCTGGAAGACTCAGGGTTTAAGGCTTGGGAGGAGGAGAAGGGAATTTGGAGTATTGGAGACCTATGCCTGAGAGGAGACTAGTGCTCCTTTGTTGAATTAGAATGGTACCTGGGCTTAGAGAAAAGTCATCTCTTCAGATACTTTCAGGTTCGAGCCTTTATTACAGGTATGGGAAGAGGAGGGACTGACACTCACGAGCTGGAACAGATAGAGCACCTAATATTGCAGGCCAAGAAGGATCCTAGGGGCTTCATATGGAAGGCTGCATGGGAAGCAAAATACTCCTGACCTAACTCTTAAAACTAAAGGATTATGGGAAAGGGATATGGGGTTTCAAATAGAGGAGGAAAACTGGAAAATGCTGCTTATCATGCACATGGGCATAGTGGTATGCAACAGAGTTAAGGAGGCCTTCTATAGGTTTGTGCATAGACTCTACTGCCCACCCGCTATAGTGTATAGGTTCTACCTGGCAATCTCCCCTAAATGTGGTAGGTGTGAGAAGGAAGAGGGAACATATTTCCATTGTTTTTGGACATGCCCAATACTACAAAGGTTTTGGAGGGTGATAATATTAGAAGTGGGGAAGATGATGGGTAGAATGCTTCCACTCCACTGGAGCCACTGTTGTGCCTACTTGGTGTAGAAAGCATGGGAGAAGATGAATAGATTCCGCTGGCAAGGTGGGTGTAGGTCCTACTTATACTAGCCAGGCACTGTGTCCAAAACACCTGGGTCTCGAATGCAACCCTCACAGCACAGCAGTGGTGGACATTATCCCTCCAGACCTTAGCACTGGAAAAGCTCATGTTGACAATAAGGGGGAGGGGAGAGGGGTTTCTCCACAGCTGGGCACCATATCTGGCTAATTTGAGCCCAGCAGAGGCCGTAATGTTACAGGAAGATTTGGAAGCTTAAAGAAAGGGAAGGAACAAAGGAACATGGGGATCACCTGAGAGAGAGACTATGGCCTTCCCTATAGTCCAGAGAAGGATAGAAATGTTAAGAGAATAAATTACACCTGCCTAATATGGTATAAAATGTGGGTAACATCTGCAAGAAACATCTGTCTGTGGAATGTTTTGTCTGTTGTTAGAACAGTGCACCTAGGGATGAAATGTATGAAGCACTGTTGGTTACATTCATTTTTTGTTGTGTGATGTTGTATGTGGATGTAAAACATAAAACTTTTAATAAACTGATTATAGAAAAAAAAAAACAGAAAGCAATATAAAATACCAGTTTTTCTCATGGATGTTTATTGAGGTACAGTTAAATATGGATAATTTGTTGTTGTTTATTTAGGTATAACCATTGAGGGTACGCTCATTCACAATTTATTTTATTTACTGTAAAATTGGAATTACAACCTTTGAGCTAAAAGCTCATTTACAAAGGATCCTCGTCGAACAGAGGGTGGGGAACATCAAGTACATGGACAGTGGAGAAAAACAGAAGCAGGTGGAAGGCATTGTCAGTTACACATCATTAAAAAGGCTAAACAGGGCGGCCGGTGGCACTGAGGTTTTAAGCGTGGACGCCTTGCCAGCTGCCGCACGTCGACCGGGTTCGGGAATGAGCTCGGGTCATCGGAGGTCAGCAGCAGGGGAGGGCGGAGCTGGATTGAGATGCCGCAGGCAAGCCTCCGGCATGGGAGGATGGGCAACCCCTCGCCAATGGTGACCCCAGTGGAGGCTAGGAGTGGCATGGGCTTAGAGGGGCCAGGCGTTAGCCATGGGGTGGGGGAAAGGAGCCGTAACCGGGCTGTAGGGTGCATGCGCCTACTCCTGGGTGATAAGGAGGCAGAAAACACCAGCAGCAGCAGGATGATGACCGACTCCCTCAGGCTCGCCTCGGCCGGGCATAAGGTAGGCACCGGCCATTCCGGGCTGGGTTGGGGGTTATCGAATGGGGTGGCCGACCAGAGGAGCAGAAATACAAATTATAAAAAAAAAAAAGGCTAAACAGCATTACAAATAGAAGGATGGGGAGAGACAGAATACATTGCAAAAGCCATCTCTTAATTACATGTTACAGAGGAGAATAGTCCCATAACAGATTAGGTGAATAAAGTGCAGATTCCAACTATATACAAAGTATGAGAATTCCCAGATTGCAGCTATAGAGTTTAGATAGGTTCCCGGAGGGAACAATTAATGTGACCACCAACAAGTACAGCCATTAAGGGAGAGCAAGCTAAAGGACAGATGGGTGAGGGGGACAGCACAATGGTGGGTGATAGCTTAAGGGTCAGGCGGGCTAAATGGATGTGGAGGTGAGGGGTATGAAGGGTCAGGAGGGCTAAGTGGATGAGGGGATGGGGGGAATGGGGGACCAAGGGGTGGGTAGGTGGAGATTAGCAGGAGATTCTTAGGAGTCATGGGTCACTGCAGCCAAGCCATATTGTGTCGGGGGGCACCGGGAGGGCTAGAAATGGCTGGGGTGTTCTTTGCAGCAACATTGTACTGGAGGGGAGATGGACTTCTGAATTTCAGATTTGAACTGGACAAGGCAAGTAAGGCTAGTAGTGGTCTGGGGAGGCTAGTAGTGGCCTGGGGGAGCTCATTTAGCCAGGTGGAGACCCTTACCGCAAAGGTTCACCTCCCCAAGGCAGTTCTTCTGAAAGGTACTAATAGGGCGTGTCTTGTAGCACTTCTTGTGGTGTGCTCAGCCAGGACCGGATGGAATAAGGCTTGTTGGGGGGGGGTGCAAGACCTAGAGGAGCCTTCTTCCCTAGAAGGCAGGAGTGGAGCTTGATTTGGTCCATGAGAGGAAGCCATCGTGTCCCAATATAAAGGGTGCACGTTTGCGTAAGGCGATCTGCACCTAAAACAAAGTGGCATGCTTTGTTGAGGGTAGTATGGACCCTGTGCAGGCTGGTTTCAGAGGCTGCACCATATACCACATTACCATAGTCCAGGATGGGTAGAACTGTTCCTCTTACTGCCTGGACCCTAGCATCAGGTGTGAGGCAGAACCAAAGCCTATATAGTGCCCCTAACTTCCTATTGGCAGCAGTGGTAATATTTCATATATGTTCATTGAAGGAGAGGGACTCATCGATTGTAATCCCTAGGTACCAGAACGAGGGCACCTGATCAAAGCTGGAGTGGTGAGTTGCACAAAATCGAGAAGGGAGAGGTATACCTCCTCTTTTGGCTTCCGGCAAAGAGCATTGACTTGTTTTTTTTGCTGTTGAGCACTAGCAGGCTATCTTTGAGCCAATCCTGTAGGAGGTCAAAGTTGTACTGCACGTCCTTAGTGAGTGCATCTTGGCAAGAGCCTTGAGAGAACACCACCGTGTCATCTGCATACAGCAGTACCTTGGAGGAGGGGCACGCTTCTGGAAGGTTGTTCACAAAGAGGTTGAACAGGAGTGGGCCCAGGATGGACCCCTGTTGGACCCCCACTGTGACTTCACTGGTCTCGGAGATGGCTTCATTGATTGTCACCTGCTGAGAGTGCCCAGACAGGTAGCTGGAGAACCAACTGACCATGTCAGGGGATAGTCCAAGGCAACTTAGTCTGTGCAGCAGCAGCTGATGATTCACAAGGTCAAAAGCCTTGGTTAGGTCTATGAAGATTGCTCCGACCAGTTAGCCTTGGTCAAGTGCCTCGTGCATGTAGTCTGTGAAGGCAATTAGGGCAGTATTAGTGCTATGCATCTTATGGAAGCCATGCTGTTGTAAGCAGAGGAGTTTATATTTATGCAGATGGTCAGTGAGTTGGTTGGCTGTGATTCTCTCCAGTGCTTTGGAGAGCGGAGACAGAATTGCGATAGGTCAGTAGCTGGATACTAGTGCCTGGTTGCCTCCTTTGTGCACAGGAGTGACCAGAGTGGATTTCCAGGTAGAGGGGAAAGCGGACAGGTGGACAGACAGGTTAAGCAGCTTGGTGATGGGAAAGACAACCTCTTGTAAGGCAATGGAAATCGGTTTCATATTGATTCCATCAACCCCCCATCCTTGTTTTACCCAGGACACTTGCAAGGTATTTTCTTGTTTCCTTTACGGTCACCTGTCTGAAGTAAAAGCTTGGGCTGGGCTTGGCAGAGGTAGAGGAGGGCAACTGGCTGGAAGCTGGCATTCCATCAGGGTGTGTGGAAGGTTTGGGAGGCAGGACTGCGCTGTAGTCAGAGAAAGCCTTATTAAAGACATTGGCCATACCGGTATCATGAAGTATGATTTCATCATTGTGGCAGAGCATGGTGGGGGGTCCTGTTATCAGACCCGAGAAGGTTTTTAATTGAGTCACAGAACTTCTTCCCGCTATTCTAGCAGTAAGATTGCTGGTTCTTGTGGAATGATGCACATTTGTCTTGTAGGCTGTATATATGATGTATTTGTAGTAAGCTCTCAGTCTGTGATATGTTGATTTATGTATGTATTGTACCTATTGTAACTTATATGTATAATAGTATGTATGTAAAAACAGGACCTCCTTGGAAACAAGCCTCGTCTCAATGGAGCTTGTACCACCTATCCTTTTCATATACATTTTATGAATAAAAACTATTACTACTACTACTACTACTACATGCCTTGGCCTGTCATATTGCCTAGGTGCACCTGTTTCTGGCTGCTTTGTAGTTTTGGATATCCGCAGTTATCCCTGTTGCCTTGGCCCGGTGCCAAAGTAGATCCTGTTGTTGCATCATACCGAGAAGCTTAGGGGTGACCCAGTCCATACTACGACCTTTTATTATTTTCTTACGGTGCGGGGTGAACTTGTCTGCAGCTGCGTTAAAATGAGTGAAATGAGTGAGGAAGAGTTGGAGGGCAGTGTCAACAGAAGGGTATAAGTCAAGGAAGCTCCATTCGATGCCTGAAAGGTGATTCCTGAAGTCGATCATAACGCTGTTTTTTATAACTCTGTTCCTCACCAATTTGGTGGGGGGGGGGGTTGGCCCATTTTGTCGACCACTCACATTGGATAGGTGAGTGGTCACTGAGTGTCCAGGAGTAACTTGACATCAGTTAGCCTTTCTGGTAGAGTTGTTCGTACCCAGTCGATCAGAGTGCTTGTACCGGTGCAGTACTTTTTATTCTGGTGCAGCTCTTGACAGCCTACGTTAGGTAGAGTCCATGTTTCAAGATCTCTGTGCATGGTACTGGAGCTGGCAAGCCAGTTGCAGTTAAAATCCCCTAGTACAACAGTCTCCTTGTGTTGGCTAGCCTGGGTGTAAAGATTAGCAAAGACTTCTAGCTCAGCTTGCTGCTGCCCCGGTGGGATGTAGACTGCCATAACGATCAGGCCTTTTTGCCCCTTGCCTAGTAGGATTTTTATCGCTAGGCATTCACAGTCATTGTTGGCAGTAGCCAGTTGAATTCTGTGGCACTGCAGTTGGTTCCGGGTGTATATGATGCAGCCACCACCTCTTTTTCCGGAGCGGTCCTGTCTATGAAGGTTGTATCTGGCGATGGAGACTACTAAGTCGGTTGTTCACGGGGAGAGCCAGGTCTCTGTCAGAGCAATGACATCAGGCAGAGTATGTGCCACCCAAGCCTCAAACTGCGTTAGTTTGGCTAGGAGGCTGCCAATGTTCAAGGCCACAATCCTTAATTGCCCCGTAGGAATAAGGTCACAATGGTGACCTTATTACACAAATACAAATACACAAATACTTAAAAAGCAATATTACAATATAATTTCGAGCAATTAATCATTCGTTTCCACACCCTCCTCAAATATACAACAAACAGAATAATAAATTACAACAATCAATTAAAACATTCACATGGATGAATATTAGAAAGCAACTGATTCTTTAAAGCAGAGACTGGCAAGGGTTTAGAATAAGGATCCCTGAAATGGAAGGGGAGTTTATTCCAGAGTTTTGGGACCATAATACTAAAACTATATGAAGACTTTCAGTAAAGAGTTTAGGTACTACTAACTGGGAAAAATGGGAATTTCTCAAGGAAGGATAAATGTTCCTGAAAGTCAATCTGTCCCCTAAGTACTCTGGGATTTGGAAGAGGGAAAAGGAAGAGGGAACATATTTCCATTGTTTTTGGACATGCCCAATACTACAAAGGTTTTGGAGGGCGATAATATTAGAAGTGGGGAGGATGTGGGGCATGAATACCATTTCTGGTACTAGCAATATTACAAACTGCTGCCATTTAGAAATAATTTATTTTCCTGTTTAACATGGACATAAACTACATCAAGCAGTCCTAATGTGGTCCACACCAGCTTTGACTACGTCAGAAACACCCGGCGAATTTACTAAAAGGCCAGTAAGACAGAACAACAGAAGTGGGACAGTATTTAAAACACAGCACCTACAGAAATACAGGCTTGCATCTTAAATAAGCAGTTCTCCTTCAAAGTGGGTTTCCACTTTTCTGCAAAACCCTGCCATTTGGCATCAGCAGGATTCAAATCTCATAACATTCCCAAACATGAATTTCTGGATATGCCATTCTTATTACTAAAAAAATGTGCAGGACAATAGGCTCTTTGTCTCATAGACTGCATCTATGCCTGCTGCTTTTCCTGCTTTGAGTTTATAATCCACTGTTATGACATTATAACCAGTTACCATGGAAATGATTTTCATGTCACAAGAAGAGGATTGTAACTTCAGGGAAGGACAAGCAGCAGGAACAGATACCATCTAAAGGGATAACAACTAGTTTTCACGCAAATGTCTTCATCAATGAAAAAAAACAATGTCAGAAATTGAAATTAGTAGAACATTTTGTAAAACTGAGTTCTGCTATAGCCAATTCAAATTTCTTTTCTGCCAATCAGAAAATCGCTTTAGGACTGGCCTGTTATTGCTGTAATAGCGATACTGTTCGCTATGCCAGTGATCTGGGTTGAGGAACAGACTCTGGTTGTATAAGGGCCAGTTGGAGGGGGGAGGATTGAGTGACCTAAGGACAGTTTTCCTGCCGGGTGTGTGTGTGTGTGTGTGTGTGTGTGTGTGCTGCATCTTGTTGCCTGACTGCCACCTGCTGGAAGCCAGGTGGCACAACAGTGGAAGCACTCAGAAAAGGAGCGGGGTAGCTGCCAGATTCCAGGCATGCATGTGGAGGTGTCACTGCATGCAGGCACCCTGCAGGACAAAACTAGGAGCTGGATGAGAAAGCCCTGGTCTGCTGTGGTGCCAGCACTCCCCTCAGGCCCCACTGACAACTGACATGGCAGACCACACATCACTGTCATTATCCTAGGTAAGTAGTGAATGAGCTAAGTCTTAAGGACATGTAACCCCCTTAAAAATGGGGGTTCCTAGAAGTCTTCCCAGAACTGCTTAAGAGCGCCTTGCCTAACTGGTGTTCGGTGCAATGCCGCCAAAATGCGGCCGTTGTGGGTGTTTTTAAGCCTCCAGTACTGTCTCTTTAAGAGCTGCCTGCTTGCAGGCTTCAGTGGTTTGTACAGGGGGGGACTGGGGTTTCCCCTACTCGAATCCCACCTGAGCCGCAGTGAAATCGCTCCCATTTTGTAGTCGCTGTAAGTACAAAAGGGAGCCTGACTGATAGAGGTAACTGTTTGGCTATAATCATTTAGAGTATTAGTGAAATTACAGTTTGTCTATCCTGTCTTCCTTGCAGCTGGGACTTTGTGTGCTTGGCCCCTCCATTTTGGACCTGGATTGTTGAACTGGGTCAATGGGGTAAAGAGGGACACCTAAAAAGGAAGACTGCTTGAGCCAACCAGAATTAGGACTCTCTTTGGGGCCGGCTGGCCATAGGGGATACAGCCAGTAATTCTGGGAAATGAAGTTCTGGACTGTGGTGCCTTTTTTGCACCAATGAGGACCGAATTAAGTGACTGGCATCTGCAGCCCACCAATGGGATCGGGTGGCGCCCGAACTGAGATGCTCTGCCCAAACTGCCAAGGGGCAGAGTCGTTGTGGCTGTGAGCGAGGAAGGAGCTCTGGGCTCCTGCGCCGTTGAGTTTACGCACGGGAAGCGCGTGTGGAAGGCCAGATTCAGGCGCCTTGAACGCCAGCAACTGTTGGACCCAATCTGCTAGGCAGCGGTCAGAGGAGGCTGTGCAAAAGCACAGCTACCTACCAGGCTCATCCTGTAGAGGACTGGAGAATCTGCTTCAATCGCACTCGGTCTGTCAGGACAAGTGAAGCTGCGTCGTTGGGCACGGTGTACTGTAGTAAGGCGATCAGGATTATATAGCAGCTGCCTGGTATGATACCCCTCTGCTCTTCATATAAATGTGTGGAGAAGTGTCTGAACTCCAGGCTCAGTCCTGCAAGTGGTGTGAGAGTGCTCTTTTGGTGGGAGTTGTGAGTATTAAATCAGGGTAACTCCCTGTCAGATGTTCCAAGTGAGGGCAAGATTTGTCTGACTGCTTTACTGGCTACACGAACTGAGCCTGCTGGCTCTGCTTAATCCCCGTAGGAATCAAGTGCTTATTTTCTGCATCAAGGCCCCAACCAGCTGCATCGAGAGGCTAGTCTTCTATGCCCTGGGTACCCAGAGACAGTGACTTATAGGGTTTGGCCTGTGCACAGTGCCCTAGATAGATATATAGATCTATATGTATTAGAGTGGTAAGCTAATTGACTTGATCTCCCCCAGTCCTTGTTATCTCCCCCTAAATAAATCAGATTGGTTGTTTTGCAAAGGTATACTGACTGAACTGTGTGTCTATGTTGAAACAAAGCTGGGGGTAACTGTGTATAGCAAGAGTAATGTGGTTGTCGGGTGTGGGCCACTAGTGGGAAGAAAGGGGGGTTGCAGTGATCCGGAGGGCTGTAACCAAGTCATAGTAGACTGTTTCAACCCTGACCTCTGGGTGGAGGCACCCACCATCGGATCCAGGCCCCTCAACCTGTTAACATCAGAGCAGGCAGGGGTGGTGGCCCTTGGGATAGCACCCCCTAGGGGTTACAGACATATAAATATACAAAACTTGTGGGTAGATCTATAGTCCTTATGAGTAGGATTGTGTTTTCCAGTTAGTACTATAGTTGACTGTCTTATGCTGCATGGAAGGACATTTAGGATAACAATTTCTGTTAGAGGCTGGGCTAGGATTGGTTAATTCTACTTGCTGTAAGGAGAGTGGTGTGGAGAGGCTGTATAGGTAGTGTGGACCATGAGTAGGATTGTAGGTGCAATGGTTGTGGGGCAGCAATACAGATGAACATCCTGTGGAGGCTGGGAGGGTATCCAATATGCCACAGGCTAAGGAGGCTTGCGGAAGAGGTTCAGTTGCTTGGCAGGGAGCTGGGGAGGTTGAGGGAGGATGGGAGGATTGCGTCGGTAGGAGGGCTGACATCTGAGAGTACTGTGGGGGCACCACAGAGAAGGAACAGTGTGGCAAGGGAGAGGTCAGGGGGAGGAGGCACAGTAGACAGGAAGCCAGTTGATGAAGGGTGGACTCTAGTAGGACCTAGAAAAAGAGGAGCAGCAGTAGGCAGGAGGGAGGAGGAAACACACAATAAGGCAAAGGGAGGAGGGAACATGTTTGCTGTACTAGCAACACATGGGAAAGAAGACGCAGGAGGAGACTGAACAAGGGATAGTACTCACAAAGAGAAGGGAGAGAGGGGCATTACTAGTGGAGAGACTGAGTATGGCATGGCAGGGGAAGGGATAATACTAGGAGAGGTGAGGAGGGAGAGGAAGGTTGGCAGTCAAACAGGAGGAGGGGTCTCAATTAAGAATGACGGGGGGAAGACACTGGGGCACACTGTAAAAGCACTGTCTTGAGTGGCCCCAAAAATGAGAACCTCGGTGGGGGGGGGTGAGGGGTGGCGATGGGCACCAGAAAAGAGGAGGGAAGTGTACTGGTGTTGGGGGGCTCCATACTCAAGGGGATCAGATGGGGCAGCAAGAGCTAGAGGCACAGTAAGATCTGGGTGGAGTCCATACCAGGATCACAGGCAGACAAGGCAGGACAGGCAATCCTAAGGTGCGTAAGGAGGGGTAGGAGGAAACCACACATTGTGGTACATGTGGGGACAAATGACCTAGCGGTGAAGTGGTGGAGGTAACAAAGGAGAGGATTGAGGAAGTGGGAAGTTGTGTGGGGAGACTGAGGAGTCAGTGGCATTCTCCAAAGTGCTCCCAGTACCCTGCACAAGCACAGTGAGAAAGGAGAGGATTAGGGAGTTGAACACATGGTTGGTAGAATGGTGTCAGACTAAGGGATTTGGGGTTGTGGGTGGCTGGGGCAGTACCTTGGATAATAACAATCTGATGCAAGGGATAGGCTGCACCTGAGTGGGGAGGGGAAGGAGGTATTAAAGCAAAGAATGGGGGAGGTATATTGTGACAAAGGTGGATTTAAACTAGATGGGGGGTGGCAAGTGGATGGCAGGTAGGCAGGGATCTGATAGAGTGGAGTCACAGCCTACCCCCCCAGGCTAGCAGGGAAGGACTCAGGGAGGCCGAAAAAGGAGGGAGTAGAAGGAAGGAAATGGAGGTGGATGAAGGGAAGGGGGCCGGATGGAGGGTGGTCTCGCTGAATACAAGAAGCTTAGGTAACAAATCTGCTGAGCTACAGTCATTCTTAGCAGTGTGGAGGGTGGATATCGCAGCTGTCACAGAAACGTTGGCAACTGAGCACTGGGACTGGGTTCTGGCAATCCCAGGATATAAAGTATACTAGAAGGACTATAAGGAAGGGAGGGGCGGTGGGGTGGCAGTCTATGTGAGGGATGGGATCAAATGCACAAGGGATGAGGGGGAAGAAAGGAGAACAGAGGCAATCTGGCTGCAGCTCCTAGACTCAAGGGGTAGGAAACTGAGGTTTGGGGTGGTATACAGGCCACCATCCCAGTCTGAGGAGCTTGACAGGGAATTAGCAGGACAAATCAGTAAGGTATGTAGAAAAGGGAAGGTGGTCATCTTGGGGAATTTTAACTTGCCGGGGATTGACTGGAGCATTCCAGTCACCTCTAGTGCTAGGGAGCAAGTGCTCCTGGATGCAGTCCAGGAGGGTCTCCTGATACAGCTGGTTAGTGTACCTACTAGGCTAAAGAACACTTTAGATCTGGTGTTGTTGAACGGGGAGGCAGTATGGGAAATAAAGGTGGAGGAGGCACTAGCCGACAGCGATCACCAAACGGTGTGGTTTAATATCACAATGTGCGGGGAGCCAGAGAAATCAGTTACCGTACTCAGTAAACTTCAGAAGGGCAGACTTTGGGAGGCTGCAGAAAGTACTGAAAGGGAAACTAGAGGGCATAAGGCAGGAGATGGTTGCAGAGCAGAAATGGGATATTATTAAAAGGGGGATTACAGAGGCAACAAAAGCCTGCACCAAGACACAGAGTAAGAGGAGCAGAGCAAGAAAACCATGCTGGTTGAATAGCGAGGTAGTGGAGGTGGTGAGAGCAAAATGAGAGGCGCACCAGAAATATAGAAGGACAGGGATGGAAGTGAACAGGGAGGAGTATGCAAGACAGTCCAGGGAGGTGATCAGAAAAGTGAGGGAAGCCAAGGGCCAGAGGGAGCTGAGATTAGCACAGGGAATTAACGGGGTTGGGGGGGACTTTTTCAGATACATCAGGGAGAAGAGGAAGTGCAAAGAGACAATAGTGAGGATAAAAAGGGGTGGGGGCAGGCAGAAGCACTGAATGAATACTTTTGCTCAGTGTTCACGGAAGAAAAGGGGGGTCCGCTACCACCATGGGCTTTGAGGGTGGGGATGGGGGAGAGGAGGCGACAGATGGAAGAATTGGGGCAAGTAGAGTCCTAGAGGGACTGAGGGCACTGAAGGTAGACAAGGCACCAGGGCAGGATGGTATCCACCCCAGGGTGCTGAGGGAGATGACGGAGGCATTGGTGGAGCCACTGGCGGATCTGTACAGCACCTCACTGGAGTCGGGATGTGTGCCACTGGACTGGAGGATGGCACATGTAGTACCATTACACAAGAGCGGACCAAGGGATGAACCGGGTAATAATCGCCCGGTAAGTCTCACCTCCATAGTGTGCAAACCCATGGAGACAATACTAAAGGAAAGACTGGTGTTGTACCTGGAGGACAATGGCCTCCAGGATGTGAGGCAGCATGGGTTTGTTTCAGGGAAGTCTTGTCAAACCAACCTGATACAATATTATGACTGGGTGACAGGTGAGCTGGATAAGGGTCATGTGGTGAATGTTCTTTACTTGGACTTCAGCAAGGCCTTTGATTCTGTGCCTCATGGGCGGGGCTTGGGGGGAAGCTAACTGGTATAGGGATGGGGCAAAAATTATGAACTGGATTACAAGCTGGCTGAGTGGGAAGCTGCAACAGGTGGTGGTGAGAGGGGAGCTCTCAACTCCAATGCCGGTGATGAGTGGGGTGCCACAGGGCTCTGTGTTGGGGCCAGTATTGTTTGGGCTCTTCATATCAGACATGGGACATGGGGTGGTGAGCCAGGTAAGTCTGTTTGCTGATGACACCAAAATCGGATCAGTGGTGAAAAGGAGAGGAGGGATGGAAGCAGCCGCAGGGGGACCTAAGCAAACTAGAGGAGTGGTCAGAGAGGTGGCAGCTGGGGTTCAATGCAAAGCAGTGTAAAGTTATGCACTTTGGGGTGAAGAACCCAAGGAGAGAATACTGGCTGGGAGGGGTTAAACTGGGGATCACTGAGGAGGAGAAGGACCTAGGGGTAATGACAACAGGGACCATGGACAACACTGCCCAGTGCAGGAGAGCAGCTGCAGAAGCAAACAAAATGATGGGGTGCATAGTGAGGGGTTTTTCATCCAGGCAAAGAGAGGTGATCTTGCTGCTCTACAGGTCGCTGGTAAGGCCGCACTTAGAGTACTGTGTGCAGTTTTGGAGGTCATACTTAAAGTGTAATATCAGGCTACTGGAGGGGGTGCAGAGGAGGGCAACAAAGATGATATGTGGCATGAAAGGGACAGACTATGACAGCAGGCTGAGAGACCTGAATATGTACACCCTGGAGGATAGAAGGGATAGGGGGGACATGATAGAGACATTCAGATATCTGAAGGGAATCAGTAAGGATGGGGAAGATGGGGGTCTTTAAGTTAAGAAGGGGGAGAGTCACCAGGGGGCATGCACTAAGAATAGAGAGGGGAAGATTTAGGAAGGAAATGAGGAGACACTATTTCACAGAGAGGGTAGCAAAATGGAACACCCTGCCAGAATGGGTGGTATCATGTAAATCTGTGAACAGTTTCAAAGGGCATGGGACAGGGAACAGGGAGAGTGAGGGTGGGGGAGGTGGGGTGGCAGTGGGATGACAAATGGGAGGGGTGGGCAGCTGCAGAGCTAGGGGTGCTAGCTGCACACTCGGCTGAACAGAATAGACTGGGTGGTCTGTTTCTGCTGGCATATTCGTATGTTCACATGTATGTTCGTGAATAACCAATAAGTCTGTGAGAAAACTGGTGACGGGGCTGGGGGTGGTGATGATGTTGGGTGAGCCAAAGGGTGAGGAGAAAGCCGACTTAAAAAATTGCTTTAAATTACAATAAACAAAATCAAATCAATTACAGTAAAGAAGCAAAACAATGGGATTAATTTTGGGATAAAGATAAAATTATGTAATAGGGCTTGGGTAGGTTAAACTGTAGACAATTTCTGACCTTTGCTTTGAAAGGTCACTAGCTGTTCATCTTCTGGACCGATGGTGGGAAGGAGTTTCACAGAACTGGTCCTCCCCACACAGATTTTATCTTAAGCAAGGAACATTTAGTAGCCCATGGTCCCTGGATCAAAGGACTCTACCTGGCTGGGGCAGGGGCCGCAGTTCATTGATGTAGGCAGGACCAAGACTGTTTAGAGACCTTAGTGGCCACTGGGATTGAGGGAGGAGGGGGTCTAAGACCAACTCTGTAACTCTGTACAGCGCCTATTTATTGTCCAAAACACCTTCTGCAGTTTCACAGTGTGGTCAGTTGTTCCATCTGATAGATCTCACTTACTCTGCCCCATCATTTTTGCTTGGATAGAGTGAGTTTCTTTTAACAACAGTACTAACATAGCTAATGATGATCAGAACAGCTAATAGATACAGAAGATAATAATTCCTTTTCGGTTAATAACCGCGCTGTAATCACCTCGAGTGGTTGCCAGGACAACATAGTAAACCTTGAGAGCGCAGCTCGAGAGGTTTATTGTTGTCCCGGCCACCACGAGAGGTGATGTTTGCATGGTTATTAACTGAAAAGTAGTCATTATTTTTTATAGTGTATGGGCAAAAACTCAATGCTAGTCCTTACTTTTTATGTTGATTGCACGCATGCCCAAGAAACATGTTGCGGCAGGTTGCCAGAAGCAGGTTGTGGAGGCACGGCACTGTTGTGGCCAATACCCCCACAGCATTTAAAGGCTTGGCCCTCTTTTCCCAATGGCTTGACACACTGCTGCTGACACTAGTTTAGCCAGCGTGCCACAACCTTAAGTTTTAGCCGCTGCAATCAGGGGCCACCTCGTCATTGCAGCATCATCCGCTGCAATGAGGGAGCGACCCCTCATTGCAGGGCTCCCTTGCATTCCCTGCCTGTTAGCTGAGGGGTTGCTCAATCCCCCTCAGCATCATGTCTCCTCCCCTGTTTTTTTTGCTGACGGGGGTGCGCAATCCCCGTTGGCATGTCCCCCCCCAACAAGTTCTTGTATGCTGAGGGGATGCCCAATCCCCCTCGGCTCATGAGACCCCCCCCATGCCAGTATGTGCCGATTGGGGTGCCCAATCCCCATCGGCATGATGTGGCCCCCTATTTTGTTGTGTGCCGACGGGGTGCCCAATCCCCATCGGCTACAGCTGGGCCCCCAAAAAAAGAGTCCATTGGCACACTGGGAGCCCACCCCAGCATGCCACAACTCCTGAAAATAAAAACGGTCCCGCGACGTTTTTTTTTTTTCCCCTGTGAAAAAAGGAAACAATCCCTCAATGGTCTCCCTGCCCCCCTCCAGCAACCCATACCCACCCACTGCGCAACCTGCCTCTCCACACCCCCCCATCACCCCATACTTACCTCTGGAGTCTGGCGCGATGATCTTGGGTGGACTGGGAACACGTCTACACTCTTCAAAGGCGACCGCGAACTGAGGAAATGCCGGTAAGCTGTGTAATGAAATAAATAGGGTTTTTCAACTTTGATGCATATCTCAGTCATTTTTTGGAATTTTAGCACCAAATTTTCAACATGAGGTTTTTGAGACCCCTTCTCATGAATTCAGCCACTGTCATTGCGTTAATTGGCCCGGAAAGGTGACTTTGTGGTCACTGTGCGGAATCACCTTTTCGGACCGATTAATGAAACGACAGTGCCAGTGTTCGTGAAATGGGTTCTCAAAAAGCCTATATTGCAAATTTGGTGGAAAAAATCCAAAAAATGACTGTTTTTAGGAGCGTGCATTGTGCAGTTGCTACGAATGCTCGTACTGTTGCAAATTTGCAATATTTTGATGCCAGATTTTCAACATTGGCATTTTCCCACACCTCCTTGTAAACAGTACAACTGTCATTTTTCACATGCTGGCCGAAATGTGTTTTTGCACTTCCGGCGCAGAATAACGCGGTCGCTGTGGGAAATCAGTGTTTGGGACAGATTACAAAAATGACAGTGACACTGTTCATGAGCAGAGGTCCTAAAATGCCTATGTTGAAAATTTGGTGTCAATACTCCATAAAATGACTGTGTTACTAGCGCGTGTTGCACAGTTTGCACGTACACTCGTAAGTCCGCGAATGTATATGTTCACTCCAGATTTTCAACATTGCCATTTTTCCACACTTCCTTATGAACAGTGCAGCTGTCATTTTTCACATCCTGGCTGAAATGTGTTTTTACTCTTCCGGCGCACAATTGCATGGTTGTTGTGGGAAATTAGTGTTCAGGACGCATTAAGAAAAATCCCACTGACACTGTTCATGAGCAGAGGTGCTAAAATGCCTATGTTGAAAATTTTGTGATGAAACTGCATAAAATGACTGTTATGAGTGTGTGTTGTGCAGTTTCCACGCATCCTTGTAACTTCGCAAATTAGTAATATTTTCACGCCACATTTTCAACACTGGCATTTTTCCACACCTCCTTATGAACAGTACAGCTGTCATTTTTCACATCTTGGCCGAAATGTGTTTTTGCGCTTCCGGCTCAGAATACCGCAGTCGCTGTCAGAAATCAGTGTTTGGGACAGATTAGGCTCGATCGAGTGAGTGAGAGATAGAGGGGTGGAGTGACCGAGCTCAACTGATCTCTGTCGGGACTGCTGCGGATTTCTTTGTGGGCAGGAAAAGGCACTAACGCAGGCAGGAGCCCAGTACAAAAGGGCAGCCTGCAGCGCTGGGAGACACAGAACGAGCAAGTGAAGGAGGGGGAGTGAGTGAGCTCAACGGAACTCTGTTGGCACTGCTGCGGATTTCTTTGTGGGCAGAAAAAGGCAGCAATGCACACAGGGGCCCAGTACAAAAGGGCAGTCTGCAGCGGTGGAAGAAACAGAACGAGCGACTGAGAGAAGGGGGGAGTGAGAGAGCTCAACCAAGCTCTATCGTGACTGCTGCGGATTTCTTTGTGGGCAGAAAAGGGCAGCAACACATGTAGGAGCCCCATACAAAAGGGTAGCCTGCAGTGCCAGCAGAAACAGAACGAGTGAGTGAGAGAGGAGGGGTGAGTGAGGTCAATGGAGCTCTGTCAGGAGTGCTTCAGATTTCTTTGTGGGCAGAAAAAGGTGCCAGTAGAGGCAGGAACCCAGTACAAAAGGGCAGCATGCACTGCCAGGAGAAACAGAATGAGCGTGTAAGACGGGTGGAGTGAGCAATCTCAACGGAGCTCTTTTGGGACAGCTGTGGATTTCTTTGTGGGCAGAAAAAGGTGCCAACGCAGGCAGGAGCCCAGTACAAAAGAGCAGCCTGCAGTGCCAGAAGAAATACAATAAGCGAGTGAGAGAGGGGGAGTGAGCGAGCTCAGCGGAGCTCTATCATGATTGCTGTGGATTTGTTTTGGGGCAGAAAAAGGCAGCAATGCATGCAGGAGCCCAGTAAAAAAGGCCAGCCTGCAGCGCTGGCAGAAACAGAATGAGCGAGTGAGAGAGAGTGAGTGAGCGAGCTCAACGGAGCTGTGTCGGGACTGCTGCAGATTTCTTTGTGAGCAGAAAAAGGCACCAATGCACACAGGGGCCCAGTACAAAAGGGCAGCCTGCAGCAGTGGGAGAAACAGAAAGAGCAAGTGAGAGAGGGGGAGTGAGCGAGCTCAACGGAGCTCTATCATGACTGCTGCAGATTTCTTTGTGGGCAAAAGAAGGCGGCATTGCAGGCAGGAGCCCAGTACAAAAGGGCAGCCTGGAGCAATGGCAGAAATGGGACGAGCGAGTGAGAACTGGGAATGAGCAAGCTCAACAGAGCTCTGTCAGGACTGCTACAGATTTCTTTGTGGACAGAAAAAGGCTCCAACAGAGGCATGAGCCCACTACAAAAAGGCAGCCTGCAGCACCAGGAGAAACAGAATGAGCGAGTGAAACAGAGGGAGTGAGCAACCTCAACAGAGCTCTATCGTGACTGCTGTGGATTTCTTTGTGGCCAGCAAAAGGTGGCAATGCAGGCAGGAGCCCAGTACAAAAGGCCATCCAGCAGCGCTGTCAGAAACAGAACGAGTAGGGAGGGGGACTGAGCAAGCTCAACGGAGGTCTGTCGTGACTGCTGCAGATTTCTTTGTGAGCAGAAAAAGGCAGCAATGCAAGCAGAAGCCCAGTATAAAAAGCCAGCCTGCAGTGCCCGCAGAAATGGAATGAGCGTGTGACAGAGGGGAAGTGAGTGACCTCAATGGAGCTGTGTCAGGACTCCTGAAGATCTCTTTGTGGGCAGAAAAAGGCGCCAACGCAGGTAGGAACCCAGTACAAAAGGCCAGCCTGCAGCAACGGGAGAAACAGAATGAGCGAGTGAGGGAGGGGGAGTGAGTGAGTTCAACAGAGCTCTGTTGGGACTGCTGCGGATTTCTTTGTGGGCAGAAAAAGGCAGCAATGCACCCAGGGGCCCAGTACAAATGGGCAGCCTGCAGCGGCGGGAGAAACAGAACGAGCAAGTGAGAGGGGGGAGTGAGCAAGCTCAACGGAGCACTTTCGTGACTGCTGCAGATTTCTTTGTGGGCAGAAAAAGGCGGCAATGCAGGCAGGAGCACAGTACAAAAAGCTAGCCTTCAGCGCCAGCAGAAACAGAATGAGCAAGTGACAGAGGGGGAGTTAGCAAGCTCAACGGACCTGTGTCGGGACTGATGCATGTTTCTTTGTGTGCAGAAAAAGCCACCAACAGAGGCAAGAGCCCAGTACAAAAGGCCAGCCTGCAGCTCCAGGAGAAACAGAATGAGCAAGTCAGAGAGGGGGAATGACCCACCTCAATGGAGCTCTGTCGGGCCAGCTGCGGATTTCTTTGTGGACAGAAAAGGGTGCGAACACAGGCAGGAGCCCAGTACAAAACAGCAGCCTGCAGCACCGGGAGAAACAGAACGAGCGAGTGACAGAGGGCCAGTGAGTGAGCTCAACGGACTAACTCAATCAACATTCGGCATTGACAAATGCTTGTTCTTGTATACCCATAGCACCGCTTTCCCAAAGGGCCAGCTCTCACTGCCATGGCCATTTGTTGTGAGCCACGTCTTCAGATCCATGCATGCCTAGATCGGCTCCCGTTGTTATGGTATCATTGTGACGTAGTCGAGAGGGTTTAGCAACCTCTTCACATCACAATGATACAATAACAACACTGTAAATAGTTTGATTTCAGTGGGTAATAAGAACTCCCCATACATTATATTTCTGTGAAGTACTTTAGTCTTTTTATCTTGTCAAAGGGCTCCCAGAAATTGATTCTCTATTTTTGTTGCTAATATCACTATCATAAGAACATGAGAAAGTAGCCAGCAGAAGGAGACCACATGGTCTATCTTGTCTGCTCAATTTGTTGTAGGGTTCTGGTTTTACCCTACATTAGTCTCCCCAACTCCCTCGCTCCATCCCCCTTCCCCTTCCACCTTCTTGGTCCCATGACTTCCCCCTTGTTTGTCCCGGGCTTTTTGGAAAAATTCCACTGTTCTAACCACCACCACCTCCTCTGGTAGCTCATTTGAGGCCGACACCACCCTTTCTGTGAAGAAGTGCTTCCTCACCTCTTTCCCGTATCTTCCCTCCATCAGTTTCAACCCTCCATCAGTGTCTCCTAATAATTAAAACCTCAGGAAATCTTACTGTATTCTGACTTCTGCAGTATGGTCTCACCATAAGACTGCCCTGGAGCCAAAATGGTTAAAAGAACCTGTGCTAATCATAGAATGTTAGGCTCGAGATTGGTACTTAAATCACTGTACCTGGTAAGCACCCTGCAACCATCAGATTCTTTACTCCGCTTGCCTAGTACAGACGCCTCAAAGAGCCTTCCATCTTTCATGAAGATTTTATTTTCTCATTTTTCTGTGTAACCCCCCTACAAATGGGGGTTCCGAAAGTCTTCCTTGGGCTTGCCTAAATGCCCACTGCCAGGCTGGTATCCTGTGTCTTAGCATTTTAAAAGTATTTGTATGAGAGTGCCGTAATGCCTCTTTGCTCTGTCTCTTTAAGAGGTGCCTATTTGTGGTGTAAAACTAATCTGGGTAGGGGCCAAGTAGTTTCAGGCTCAAGTCCCACCCGGGCTGCCAGATAATCACTCCGTTCTGCCATCGCTAGTTGCGCAGAGGGAGCTCTATTAGAAGCTGTACTTATTTGCTAATTATCTATTAGAATAGTAATAATATTGTAGTTTGTCTAACCTGCCTTCTTTGCAACATGGACAGTTATGTTTATCACCACCATCTTGGTCCTGGACTGCCAGAATGGGCCAATCAGTACCTTTGGGGGCCCTAAAATGGAGTCTGTCCCCAGGAGTCTTGTGGGAGTGAATTTCTGTAGGAATTGTAGTTCTAGGTGTAAGACCCCTGCAAATGGGGGTTCCCAGAAGTCTTCCAGTAGCTTGCCTGAATGCTCCAAGTCTGGGTGGTGTTCGGTGTCTGAGCTGTTTAAATGTGGTTCCAAGTGAGTGCTATTTGAGCCTCCACGTACTGTCTCTTTAAGAGCTGTCTGCTTGCAGACTTCATTAGTTTGCATGGGGGGACTGTGTATTTAATGCTCGAATCCCGCCCGAGCTACTGCCAATTCGCTCTGTTTCTGCCATCACTACATGTGCAGAGGGAGCCTTGTTGAAAGACATAACTGTTTGCCCCCATACAAATTAATTAAGTCTGCAAGCAGACAGCTCTTAAAGAGACAGTACGTGGAGACTCAACTAGCACTCACTTGCAACCACATTTAAGCAGCTCAGACGCCGAACACCACCCAGACTTGGAGCATTCAGGCAAGCTCCTGGAAGACTTTTGGTAATCCCCATTTGCAGGCGGGTTACACGCTACTGATGGATTGGATGGGAAAGTTTCTGTATGCCTTTCCCCCATTTCCCCACTACTCAGAGTACTGAACAAGCTCAAGGTTCAACCAGCAACAATGATCCTCATTGCTTCAGACTGGGCCAGGCAGCCTTGGTACTCACCACTCCTGACTCTATCAATATCCAAACCAATCTCCCTGCCCAGGAGACACAACCTATGGACCTCATCTCAGGGCAGGGTTCTGTACCTCAATCTCCAGTCCCTCAGACTCGGAGCTTGGCTCTTGAGGACTTCAAATATGCTGACCTACACCTCTTGGAGGAGGTGCTGGAGGTCCTCAGGGTAGCTAGAAAACCTTCTACCAGAAAGACTCACTCATCTAAATGGAAAAAAATGTAGGTGCCGTATTGGTCCTTTTAAGAACAGATCCAGAAACAAATGATTTAATACCTTTTATTGGACCAACATGGATGTTGCAGAAAAGAACAAAGTGCTGTAGCTTTCGAAACTTTAAAGCTTCTGAAGAAGGACCAGGTAGGTTCGAAAGCTAGAGCACTTTGTTCTTTTCTGCAACATCCATGTTGGTCCAATAAAAGGTATCAAATCATTTGTTTCTGGATCTCATCTAAATGGAAGAAGTTCTATATTTGGTGCGGATAGAGACAGATAGATCACTACCAAGCTGGCTTGTCAGTAATTTTAGACTATCTGGCACATTCGCATTCCCTAGGCCTTTGGCTTTCCACCCTTAAGGTGCACTTAGCAGCTGTCTCTGCTTACCTTTCTGCTGGAAAAGGGACATCCCTGGCCTCTAACCAGGTATTCAGAAAGTTCTTCAAGGGCCTACTGCACTTGCATCCCCCTCACAGGGAACCCATTCCTGCATGGGACCTTAACATATGCATTGGCCAGCTAATGCAGCCACCATTCGAACCCATGTGTTCAGCAGAGCTTAGGTACGTGACATGGAGAACAGTGTTCCTGGTAACCATCACCTCAGCAAGGAGGATCAGTGAGCTCCAGGCCTTGTCCACAGAACTAGACTACATAGCAGGACAAGGTGGTCCTAAGGACCAATAGGACATTCCTCCCTAAGATGGTATCAGACTTCTGCCTTAATCAGTCTATGACTTTTCCAGTCTTCTTCACTGACCATTCTACCTCAGGGGAATGAAGACTGCACAGTCTTGATGTCAAGAGAGCTATAAGCTACTACTTAGATCACACAAAAGGACACAGGCAGGATAGAACACAGCTCTTCCTGACCTATGGAGAGGTGGGGATGGGCAAATCTGCCTCAAAGAGGACCATTGCCCACTGGATCGTGGCCTGTATCCAATTTTGTTACAGCAAAGTGGATAAAGAGCCCCCTGTAGGTATCAGGGCCCACTCTACTAGGGGTACAGCTGCTTCTATAGCAGCTGCGAGAGATATCCCTTTGTTGGAAATCTACAAAATGAGCTACCTGGAAAACAGTTCACACCTTTACCAAACACTACAGCCTGGATACCCAGGCCAGAAGTGATGCCAGATTTGGTGCAGCAGTACTGCAGAGCCTGTTTCCTAAATAGGTTCTCCACCCTCCTCCAGAGGTACTGCTTGGGTAGTCTGCAGAAGTCAGAATACAGTAAGATTTCCTGGGGTTTAAAGAAAAAATTACTTATCATAGTAATCTTGTTTCTTCCAAGGGAATCTTTCTGTATTCTGAGCTCCCACCCTTCCTCCCCTGCTAGAACCTATAGGCACTGCAACACAGCTGTTCATGCTGTTCAAATCCTATGGGTGTTTCTTTTTTGGGCTTAATGACTTGAGTCTTAGTGTCACCCACATTTTTGGAAAAAAGGGGAATAGTTGGTGTTGGATGTTGCTAAATTGTTAGTTTGCTGTTAGTATAGTTTAAATAGCTTGTTATTATGCATGCTCCATAAGAATCTGATAGTTGCAGAGTGTTTACCAGGGACAGAGGTTTGAAAACTGAGCTCGAGCCTAACATTCCATGATTAGCATAGGTTCTAGTAACCATTTCGGCTCTGGGGCAGTCTTATGGTGCGACCATACTGCAGAAGTCAGAATATAGTAAGATTCCCTTGGAAGAAACAAAATTACTGTGGTAAGTAATTTTTTCTTCAACAGCTTACTACATGCCTAAAATATGTGGGCATGTCCCTTTTCTTTGTTCATGCTTTCTTAATATAAATGTGGTTTAAAACTTAGTAACTGCTCTAAAATGTAAATGTGATAAGAACAAAATACAAGATTAGCTGTACCAAGTGGTGGTAAGAATACTATACATTTATTTCACCAAGTATTTGGAGCTGTTAATTTAAAAAGGACACAGGAGACCCCAAGCCTGACAAGTTACCTTTGTAGTTATCAGTTACAGAATGAAAATATGAGAATATCTCACTGCCTTTGCACAGGCTTGGTTCCTGCATGATAGTTCCAGCACAGAATGCTGGCAGGATTCTGAAACAGTTGTCTAGACCTAGAATGTCAGAGGGATTCCAACACAGTTATGAACAGATTTAAAAAGTTTGCTCTCACATGTGGTCTGAAATGGGAGTGACTGGGGACAGTACAGGATTTATACAAAAATCACAGAATACTTCTTTAATGCAATACATCTATAAGTGCTTGAGTAAAATCATAACTTGCCTTTAGAACTCTTTGGAAATCAAGACTGATCAGCTGAGGTACTTGAGATTCAGAGTAAAGCTTCATATATTCAATTACTTATAACTTGAGGAAAAAGAAAGGTAAGTTTATTACATACTATATTAGGTTATTTTAAATTTAAAGAAATTATGTTGTTACTTTACCAGCTTGCTTCTGTTTCAGGGTTAGGCTATACCGCTTGTATGAAATGTAAACATTTTCAACAAGTTTTTGTAAAACTGTCAGTTCTGAAACCTATTTTTCTCAGAGCATTAATGAACTGTGAAGCAGAGCACCATCACTGGGTAATCCTGTTGTCAGGAGGGCAGTCACGGAGGACTATTGACCACCGTAACTGGTGTAGCCAGTATGCTACATTAGAAAGTAATAGTGGAGCTTATCAGACCAGCGCTACTTGCATAGCATAAAGCTTTCGGTAATTTATTTATTAATTTATTGAAATGTTTCACCAGGAAGGCACACTGAGCAACAAGTCATTTGTCTCCAGGTGCAACCTGGGGGGGAAGGGGTACAATAGGAGTGAGACATTAAACATTCAGGTTACAAGATCAACATTAACATACAGTTGTAAGGCAGGTGTTACAAACAGTGTTACAACAGTGCTGCACATAACATGTAGAAAGAGTGGGCAATAATAAGTGCTAAGTTAATAAGTAAACAAGTGCTTACTTGAAAGAAAAGGGGGAAGGGGAGGGAGGAGTGAGGTGGGGGGCAAGAGTCGTGTTCCTGGAGACCCCCTCAGGATGTAAGGAACCCTACAAGGGGACTGATGGGACCAGAGAGAAGAGGATAAGGCAGTGTCCCAGAGAGACCCCTTTAGGATGGTGGGGGAAGGGAGAAGATCAGAGATACAAGCTCCTTGGGGGGGTAGAAGAGGGATCAATGGAGAGCATTCGGGGTCTTTTACATTCTGTGAGAGATCAAGGGAGGCCAGTAAGGGGAGCAATTTGGGGGAAGGAGGAATAGAGATTTGGGGAGTGGGGGTGCACAGGGTAAAATGAAGGTGAGGATAGAGAGGTAGGGTTTGTCCAGGGCTCAGAGGAGGGAATTACGGAGGGACATGGTAGGAGCAGCTAGGTGCAAGGTAATTACTAAGGGCAGAGCTGATGGAGTAGGTGGAGGATGAGTGCTGGATTTGAGGGGGGAGGGAATTCCAAATTTTTGGGAGGCGGTGAGAGTAACCGGATTGGCCAATTTGGGTGGATCTGCAGGGGACAACCAGGGTACAGGAGTCAGTTCATCTAAGGGAATGGGAGGGAGGGAAGGTGTTATAAAGGAGGAGGAGGTGAGTTAGGAAGGGATCCATATAACTAATCCGGTAATACAATACCAGATCCGGTAACACAACGCAGTATTGCCTCGAGCTGGCAGCTGTGGGGTGAAGCCCCCCAAACTAAGATAAAGTATTGAAAACATTAAAATACAAGATAAAGTAATAAAATATGAAATTACATGAGTCTGATCTGACTAAATGAAATGTTTTCACTGTTTTAATTTGAGAACTCCAACCCCACCTCCCCAGATTTTGAAAGACAAAGTGAGTGTGTGTGTGTGTGTGGAATGCAGGAGCAGAGCCTCCCGACTAACACAATCTGAGAAAATCTTTTTTTTCAAATTTGCTCTTTTGTCTGCTGGCTGACTGGCGGTGCATCTGCCGATCAAGAACCCTTGTGCTCCCACTTCCAAATCGGCCTCGCTCCCCAACACCCTTGGTTTACCCTCAGAGGTGGTGTTATAGACCGACCCTATAGTGCCACAAACTTGGGACTGATCGGGGAGCCGGCTTGGAAGCTAATTGAATCTAAGGGCAGGCTTCATTCATGGTGGCCATCAGTGGTTTTTTTCAAGGTTACCCCAGGGGCGGGGACGTGCAATCCTGTATCTGCCCTGCTCCTCCTTAGCTCTTAGGTGCTGATCACTTGAGGTTCTCCTGGCCACTGCTAGGAGTCCCTCAAGCACCAGGAACTCACCCCACCTTCCCCCCGAAGAAGGAGAGCAGTCCATGGGACGGTCAATCCTTCTTCCACGGCCAGTCCTCCGGTTCCCTGAGTCCATTTCTGAACCCGGGTCACCAGTTTCGCAAGCGGAAATCCTACTTCTGTGCCGGTGGGCTGGCCGATGTGAGAAAATCTAACTGAACAGGTACTTTGCGACTTACATAGCTGTGTGCATCATGATGGTGCACCATGACATCATGTCGAATGGATGGTGTCATGCTACGCTGGTAGCGGAGCTGTAACCATGGTCCAGTAATCTCCACTATTGCCAGTTAGGCACACCTGTATAGGTTTTTATCAATTTGTCAGAGTATGGGGCTCCACACCCTCCGCGTTTCTTTAATTTAAAATGGGGATGATGGGGTGAGCCTCCTATTTAAAATTGCTAAAAGGATACCAACCATACCAACTAACCCTTCTACCACTTCTATGCTGTGTTATCCTAGTTTTATACCAGTTCGTAGTCCTCCCTATCACTGTCAGAAGCAGGTCTATGGTAGCAGGGATCACTGTGTCAGTCTCTGCACCTCCCCCCCCTACTCATTTTCCCAACCATGCATCAGTGCTGCAGCTGGGAGGGTGGACATGTGGCAGCATGGGCAGCTAATGAGAATGTTACTGGCTGACTGAGACTGAGTGCTCTTTAGAGATGTGGCCCATCACTAAACATGTCCCCTCTGTGTTCTGCTCAACTTCCCCTGGCCTGGGACAGAAACCCAGGGCTGCTCCTAAACCTGGGTCTGTCAGTACAGTGGTGAAATGTTTTGCAGTTGTACCAATGGACTGATTCTTAAAGGCTTTATCTGGCAAATGACATCCACTGGATAAGGGATTTGTAAAGATTATGAACAGTATGCAACCTAACAGAAAAGGTGAACATTGAGCCGTTCAAGATTAAATTACAAAATGGTTAGAAAAAAATGCCTTGTCTTTTATTTTTATTATTTCTCCTGATATCCTTGGTTCTGGCAGCATTTCCCCAGCCCCATCACTGACCTGTGTTACGGACTTTCAGGTTAACCACCACTTACTCTCTAGTACTCTCTACGAGAAAGGGGGTGACATGATAGACATGTACAAATACCTCACGGTATTATTAAGGTACACGAGGGTGGTATTTTATATAGAAAAATATGTTCAAGGACAAGGGGTCATGCTATGAAGCTGGAGGGGGGGGGGAAGATTCAGATATGTGAGGAAATAGTTCTTCATGAAAAGTGTGGTGGATACCTGGAACGGCCTCCCAGCAGAGGTGGCAGGTGCTAAAACAGTAACAGGATTCAAGCATGCATGGGATAGACACAAGAGGACCTTAGAAGTCAGGCAAGGGGGGGGGGGACCAGAGATCAAGTTGGGTCTGTGGTGGCACATTAGGAAGGGAAAATAGGGCAGACTGGGTGGGCCAAGGGGTCCTTATCTGCCAACAGCTTCTATGTTTCTATGTTACTCTGAGCCATGCTTGGTGGTGGCCTGCTACGTTCAGTTGTGCTGGGCCTGCGGGGAATGCCGAGTGAACTGTGGTGGTTTCCTAGTGTTTGTTATGTTTTTTTTCATCCACCAGGAGCTATGCATGATGCAACTGTGCACATGTGTCTTAATACACATATGGATGCCTCCTTTCCATGTTTGCTGGTCCCGCTTGGTGGCGGCCAAGGAGCAGGACTCAGTGTCCCCCCTCTGATGGATAAGAGCTGTCCTTGAAATGCTCAGTCCTTCCTCCCCTTGTCTGGCCCCCAAGTGAACCTGGTTCATTCTCAGACCCTGGTCACCGGTATGAGTGGAGGTGAGGCGTGCAGCACCTCAGCCCTGCGACCCACTGGGCTGCCTTCCTGCCTAAACTTTTATAACAGTGGCATCTTCATATTCAAAGTACAATTGGCGGTGTTATCCTGCAGAGCCATGAAACTGGTTAGAGTGCATCCTGAGGTTCTAAACTATAAAGAAATAATCACTGATATTGTAAAACCTCATAATCTAGTTTTTGCAGACAGGAGCGACTAATTCATCTTCCTTAAAAGAACACAGATTTTTCTTTTTTTGTGGCCTGACACCCTTTTCGCCTCTGTTGTTCCCCAACTCCCACACTGATCACCAGGGTCACTGTAGTTGCATCTGTTCCCCCAGCCAGTAGGGGGAGGAACTGACTGCCTTCACAGCCCCAAAAAATAATGCTCTGTGGTTAGCTGATGAGGGTGCATGAATTTTATTTATGTATTTATTAAAATGTTTCACCAGGAAAGCACACTGAGCAACAAGTTGCTCATCTTCCGGTGCAACCTGGGGGGAACAGGTACAATAGGAATGAGACAATAAACATTCAGTTTACAAGATCAGCATAAGCATACAGTTGTAAGGCAGGTGTTACAAACAGTGTTGAGCATAACATGTAGAAAGAGTGGACAATAAATAATAAGTGCCAGGTTAATAAGTAAACAAGTGCTTATGTGAAAGAAATGGGGGGAAAGGGGGGAGGGAGTAGTGAGGAGGGTGAGGGGGAAGAATCATGTCCCTGGATAACCCCACAGGGTGCGAGGAACCCTACAATGGGACTGATGAAACCAGAGACAAGGGGATAATGCAGTGTCCCAGAGAGACCCCTTTAGCATGGTGAATTTAGATGGCCGATACCTTCCCTCTCTGTGAACTGGGCAGACTAGGGACGGACTCTACTGTTTTTTTCCCCTTTTCCTCCATCCATGCCAAATGTCATAATACACCATACCTGGACACACCTGGAGTACTGCATGCAGGTCTAGAGTCCACACCTCCAGAATGACAGGGGCTGCATACAGACCATACAAAGGAGGGCCATGAGGATGATTCAGGGGCAGCCGGGGAGGTCGTACGAGGAAAGGTTGGCCATCCTTATCATATATACACTGGAAGCCTGGAGCAGAAGGGGGAATATGCTTGAGACATACGTGTTCTTCCAAGGAATTAACAGGATTGATTGTAAGGACTGGTTCTTGAGGAAGGAAGGCACAGTAATTAGAGGACATGGGTGTAGTTTGGTGGGGAGGGATTCAGGAGGGATGTGAGGAAGTTCTTTTTCACAGAGTAGGTGGTGAATGAATAGAATGAACACTGCCCAGAGATAAAATTGAAGCCAAGACTGTGACAGGGTTTAAACTTGGGTGGGGCAGGTATGAGGGACTAGTGGGACCAACAGGTAGAGGAGGAGGAGAAGAGAGAGATACCTAGGGAAGGGAGTAATGTTCAGCAGCTGGAGCTATCGGATCTCTAAATCCAGTCTGTTTTGAGGTCGAGCATGGAGCTTGGCAATACCTTGGCAGGCTGAATGGCCTCTGGATCATTTCCTGCTTACACCATTTATGATTCTATGTTAATACTAGTATAAATTTCTGTTTGTATGATTCTAGTTACTGTTACATCTGTGGATTGTAACTTGTACTCTCCCGAATAGTGCCTGAAAATTGGCATTTTATGTCTGGTGCACTTACCTGGTAAACCAAAACTAAATAAATACATAGATCCTGCTGTGAGTTGGGTTTGGATGGGGGCTGCTTTTCTTTATCTGCATCCCCCCTCCCAGCCTTAGGCATTCCCTGTCTCCTTCAGCAATTGTCAGTCATAATCATTTTCATTTCACCTCCTGCTCAGACTTTTCTGGGCATTCCCTGAAGTAACGTTAGCCAAAACAAACTCCATCCCAGTGCCACCTATGGGATGGAAACCTCCTTAAGAAGGTTAATTTGCCTTTAAGTTGCCCTGAAAAGGTAATAGTCCCTATAATGAGGCCAGAAAGCATGATTGGCTACAGCCCATAAGTATTGAAACTTCTTCAGCTCAAGCATCCTCCACTCCAGGACCAGCAAGAGCCGCCAGACAGACCGGGTAAGCCTACAGCCCAGACCGGGGAAGCCGTGAGCAGCTGCGGTTGGCTCCTGCTCTACGCTTTCTCCCCTGATTGGACTCCCATTTTTTTGCCATTGCTTCTGATTGGCCTTTCTGTATCCTGCACCTCGGTGTTTTCGGAGACCAGTCTCAGGCATGGCAAAGTGCCGAAATTTTATTGTTAGCATTTGGGTCCTTGTCTGTGAAAAATAAATAAATAAATAACTGCTGTTTAAATGTGTAGATGTTAAATGCTTTAACTCCCGATGTAGCTTGTGAATGTTGATAGTTCACTGCTGTTTATACTGCTGTCTGAAATTGTTGCTTTGACTTGCCTCCTGCTCTGACTCTCTACAACTACTTAATTTTCCTCTCTTTTCTCCCAAACCTCCCCACTCCTATCTGTGTAGCCCCCCACCTCACTTGGTGCCAGGACAAATTGCTGCCTGCCCCTGGTCACCCTCCCCCCCGCCTTCCACTAGCTAACTCTTTCACTTCACCTTGCCATCTCCACGCCCCCCCCCATTCACAATTGGTGTCATTTTCCCCTTTGTCTCTCTCCTCCCTAAAGTTGAACCTGTCTGTGATTTCCTCCACTAGATCCTGCCCTTGATTGGCCTCGCTGCTGGTGTGGCCGTGGCTATCCTCCACTCCAGGACCCGCAAGAGCCACCAGACAGACCAGGTAAGTCTACAGCCTGGACCGGGGAAGCCGTGAGCAGCTGCAGTTGGCTCCTGCTCTATGCTTTCTCCCCTGATTGGACTCCCATTTTTTTGCCACTGCTCCTGATTGGCTTTTCTGTACCCTGCACCTCGGTGCTTTCAGAAACTAGTCTCAGGCATAGCAAAGTGCCAAAATTTTACGCCCGCCCCTCCACCCCCACCTTAATTAAATAGACCCAAGCACCACCCACCTTTCCCTAGACCCAACTTGTTTAAACCCAATTTTGCCACCTCTGTGGTTACATCCTCCTTTCTTGCTTCTCTTCCCCTTTTTTCTTTTCATACCACTCCTCTGACCCACCCTCTCTGCCTCTCCACCAACTCTGCTGCCACACTACCTGTGCCCTAGCACTGCCTCTTTCTTCTTCCCTCTTTAACCATGCATTTCTGTCCCAATCTTTTCATTCACCTCTCTATCCTTGCCTCCCTGCTGCACCTCTTGTACCTTCCTGAGTGCTGTTACCCCCCTCGCCCCCCGCTTACCAACTACAATACCCCTATCGCCACCTAGGTACACTCCACTTTGAGCCCTGCTCCCTTGCACAGCTCGTCCCGGCCCCTGACTGGCATTTCCTGAGTTTCTCCAGAATCAGGTACTGGGCACACCTGTCCCCACTATCATATATGCCAACTCTCTGGGACAAACGCCTGCCGCCCTGTCTAAGTCTTGACAAGCAAAGGACACAGAAGTTATCCTATAAGAAACTCCAGTTGTGCACCCTGAAGCTCCTGTTTCTCCTCCTGCTGATGTCTGGCAACGTGCACCCTAATCCAGGTCCCACCCCCTTAAGCTTGGACCGGCATGCTAAACCCTCTGGAAGTCTGATCATCGCAAACATCAATGCCTGCAGCCTCTTACCTAAGTTGGATGCCATTTGAATATTTGCTAATTAACACCAACCTTATGTCCTCTCAATTGTTGAAACTTGGCTGACACCGAAAAGACCTACCAGGATACAACGTGCACAGACTTGATCGTGTCTCCAAAAAGGGAAGAGGTTGTGCAATCTATGTCAAGGACTGTCTCGTGGGCTGCCCCATCGATACCCCCACACATGACTCTGCAGCCCTGTTTCTCCCAGTAAAATTCTCCATGGGGTGCACAACAAAGTGCTCACCATTGTCTCTGTCTACCTCCCCCCAAAAGAACAAGGGAAAAGTCTCAACTCCACTCTGAATTTTATCAGAACCCTCCCAATAGGCTCTGAGACAATCATCCTTGGTGACTAATATTAACTGGCATGCATCTGATGCAGGTGCATATAGGGATACCTCTCGGCAGTAAATCTTTCACAAATGATCCTATCCCACACAAGAAAAAATTACAAAACTGGCACTAGTACCCTGCTGGACTGGGTTCTGACCAGTCACCCTTCCCATATCCTAAGCACCTCCGTGCTCCCAGACTCTTTCAGTGACCATTCCCCTGTTATTTGTGAATGTTCAAACAAATTCCACAAGCCTCCGCCCAAAGTCATCACTAGTCGAGTGCTCCTCCGTGGTCGGCTGAATCACCTTAAATCTTGCATCAGCCATTATGATTGGACCTCCTGTCTATAAAGCCATGGATGTCAACACAGCTCTTAACTACTCTGTCTCATCCTTCAATGCTGCCTGCTACCTCTACGCCCTGCACAAAAAGCGAAAAGTGAAGGCCCTAAACAACCCCTGGATAACCGGTGAGTTTCTGGCACAGCTGAAATCAAGGGACCACCTCTGGGCCCTAGCTAGGGCCTCTGGTACTCAATCCGAAATTCAGAATTACAAACGTGCCTGCAACAACTGCATGAAATCCATCAGACTTAAGAAAAGCCTGTACTACAAAGAAGCTCTCTCCAATACCTGGGGAAACGGAAGTGAGTTCTGGAAGAACAATAAAGAAATCACAGGTAAGCAGCCCAAATTCTTGCCATCTATGCTAAAAGTTGATGGGTCCATCACCCTTGATCCACTGGTCATTGCTAACACCTTCAACAATGCTTTCACTGACCTAAGTAGTGTTCTCCCTCTGAATTTTTTTCCAGGCCTCTGTCTCCTTCACTCCCTGCAGCTTCCCCATGCCACCCAACCTCCAGTCATGTAGCTATCCCGTCCCATCAAATCACTCCCCCCATTTTATTTCAAAGCTATAAAGAAACATGAAGCCCGCAAATATATCACTAAAGCTATATCCAAGTCTAGAACTAGTGGAGACTCGCTCGACCTCAAACTTCTGTCTCTTACCCTTGAAGAGGTCCTAGGTCTCCTTACTCATATTTTCAACCTCTCCCTTAGGCACAGCCAATTCCCACACCTTTGGAAAGATGCTACTGTTACACCAGTCCACAAAAATGAGGATAAGACCAACCATGGAAACCATCGCCCTATCTCCATACTCCCTCCTCTTTCGAAGGCCCTGGAACGCATAGTGGCCGACCAACTTACCGACTTCCTGGAAAAATGCAACATACTTATGTCCCCAACAATATGGCTTTAGAAAAGGCCACAGTACAACATTGGCCTTACTGGAACTTATTGGAGAACTACATATTGCACTGGATAAGGGCCATCTAACCGGGGCCGTCTTTGTCGACCTGAAAAAAGTGTTCAACACCATTCATCATCGTCTGCTGACAGAACAGCTCCGGTTCTCTGGGCTCTCACCTGACGCCACAGACTGGTTTAATAGCTACCTTGACAATCGGACACAAAGAGTAAAAATTGCTGGGATTCTCTCTGATGCCAGATCAGTCCACTCCGGTGTCCCCAAGGGGTCTATCCTGGGCCACTACTATTCTGCCTTTTCCTTAACACCCTTCCTCAATACTGATCTGAACAAATCATTTTATATGCAGATGATGCAGTAATTTTCACTTCTCACAAGGAACCTGAGCCACTTCAACACAATCTCCAGCAAGGATTTGCCTCTGTAGAAAACTGGTTTAGTAGGCACAAGCTGGTCCTAAACCATAAAAAAAACAAGGTCAGCTTCAGCAGCCACCACAACCAACACAAGCAACACCCCTTCAACATCACAACCAGCCTCAGAAATACCCTTGAGCAAGTTCAGTCATTCAAATATCTCGGGATATCACTGGACCCATACCTAATATATGGCTCCCACTTTGACTATGTAGCCAAAGCTGCAAGCTCTCGACTAGGCCTGCTATACCACCACAGAAGTCACCTTACTCCGGAAGCCTTGAGGATCGCTGTCCAGAGCTCGGTGATCTCCATTATAGATTACAGCCTAATCATATACAGTTCTGCATCAGCCACTGCGCTCAGACGAATATCAACATCTCGAACAAGGCTTGCAGGCTCATCTCTTGTGCCCCCCCGCCTGACACATACCTGTGACCTTTATGCTCAAACGGGATGGCTTCAACTCTCCAAATGCATAAGGTATCTAACCTGCACTATATCCAAGAAAGCTTCCTTGGGCCTCACACCACCTGGTGTCCAAACACTGCTGTGGCCAAGCCTGAATATTCGGAATACCAGACGATCTGAAACTCAACTCCTCCAGGTTCCCTATTGCCGCATCTCATTAGGCCAATGATCCTTTGCCTATAGGGGGGCTTAGCTGGCTAAACTATCTCAGCCCTGACATCACCTCTATGACTACACTCTGCCCTTTCAAAGCTAAACTTCGCCTTCATCTCATTTCTGCCAGCTCACGTAACTGCATTATATAACCGGCCCCCTTAACTTCTTCTAATCAGCACCATGCACTTATCCCACTTCTTCACCCCACTCTGTTCATTCTATACCATACGCCACCCCCCTGTCTGTTTGTTTGACAACTATCTTTGGCTGCTCTCCCCCCAGCGTTATCCACCTTCCCCCTTGTTTTTCTCTTCCACCCTCCACTTTGTCTTCCCCTATGTAATATTCTCTATTGTACAGCTTCACCTAATCCTTGGCATTATTTTTTTTCATCCATGTTGTAATTGTATGTATTGTAATTGACATGGAACCTTTGTAAAAGAGCCTTAGCTCAAAGGTACTTGTAATCCCAGATTTAATAAATAAATAAAGATCATCATCAGCATTACTAAGCATAAACATTCTGCTTTCACAGCAAAACTAAAGCATCAACAGTACTAAGGTTCCATAACATCCTAACCGTCAGCCCTAATCTTCTAGCTACCGATCATTCACTATACTGTTGCAAAGTTACTCTGCTCAGGTAATGTGGAGATAAACCCTGGCCCCCCTCTGCAACTCACCTCGCCTACAGATTTTGGTGAGGCCACAGGTCTTAAGATGATGATGGTGAATATTCTAAGCCTGACCAAAAAACTTGTACAGTTGCAAGCTTGGGCTGCACATACCAACCCAGACCTGATCATAATTACTGAGTCTTGGCTAAAAAAGACTAATACTGACCAACAAATCTTCCTCCAGGGATACAAACAGTTTAGAGCAGACATGGCTTCTAGAGGTGGAGGTGTGGTTATATATGCTAAATCCAAGTATGCAGTCACTAATATCAGCTGCAAATCTTTAGTCAAGGAATTTGAGATTGTCTCACTGAAGCTTCATCTCCCCTCCTCAGAATGCATTACTATCATAGGTGGCTATAGGCCTCCATCTGGTGGCAATGAAATCATTAATCTTTTGAAATCCTTATTCTCAGATGCGAAAACTGAAACAATATTCCTAGGGGATCTAAATATGGATTGGCTAACACATAAATCTCATTGCCTCAAATCCTTTTTCGACGAGCTAGGTCTAATCCAAGTAGTTAATGAACCCACAAGGAACAATGTCCTAAATACTGCCAACAGCTCTATCTTAGATGTGATATTAACTACTCACCCACATAAAATATCTCACTCAGCTGTGTTCCATAATGACATGAGCGACCACGGGATTGTTGCTTGCATAAGATCTCAAATCAAAGCCCGAATATAGCCTATCTTTATAACAAAACGATCCTTTCGTAAGTGCAGTGCAGCAGACTTCCTTTCTGACCTGGGCATGATCAGTTGGCAAGACCTTTACCTTGCCAAAGACGTAAATGAGGCAGTCTCCACCCTTAATGCCAGTCTTACTAGATTGGTAAATAAGCATGCCCCCTTTATCAAAGTTAGGGTACGAAACAACTCTAACCCCTGGTTCACCCCAGATCTTAAGGCAGCCCTCACAGCCTGTGACAAGCTCTGGGCGAAAGCTAGACATTCAAAGAAATCTACGGATTGGCAGGCTTTTAGAACAGCCAGGAATATCTGTGTGAAAAATATCCATTCTGCCAAAGCTAACTTCTACATCTCTACCCTTGAACAAGCAAAAGGTAACCCACATAAAATATGGAGGACAATTAAATCTATAGAAGGGCGGCCTGCTGCCCCTTCCATTCCAGCTAAGTTAATCGCTAGTGGAAAGATAGTGGAAAATAAGTCCTTAATCCTTGAAGAACTTAACTCTCACTTTGCCACGGCGGGTCTAGCCTTCGACTCTTCACCTTATGCTGGTACTGCGATGAGCCAACCTAATCCCCAATTCCTAGCTCCGCACCCAACCCATTTCAACTGCGTGAGATAAATTTTAAAGAAGTTGAAGATGCTCTCCTTAATCTAGACATCAAAAAAAGTGCTGGGGATGATGGTCTGGAACCCTTCTTCCTAATGATAGGGTATGCCCACCTCACTGCCCCATTCTTCATATCTTTAACCTTTCCATTATATCCACTATTGTGCCGTCCTGCTGAAATCAGCACACATCCTTCCTCTGTTCAAATCTGGTGACCCTTGCAATGTGAATAACTATAGGCCTATCTCCATCTTGCCTATCCTCTAAAGTTTTGAAAAACTGATCCATAATCAGTTAAAATCTCACTTGAAACCTTCTCTTATTAACCCAGCTCAATCTGGCTTCCAGGCAAATCACAGCACAATCTCTGCTTTAGCAAAAGTAACCAACGACTGGATCTCTGCTATGGATGCTAAGAAGGTAACTGGAGCAGTCTTCTCGGATCTTAGTAAAGCTTTTGATACTGTTGATCACAACTTACTAGTCAATTGCCTCACTAATTTCGGGGCTACGTACCTTACTACCCAGTGGTTCTCTAGTTACCTATCAGGGAGATCCCAGAAAGTAAAAGCAGATGGCTTTTACTCTGCTTCCTTACCAGTTGTTAGAGGTGTCCCCCAAGGATCCATCCTAGGCCCTATCTTGTTTTCTTTATACATTAATGCTCTTGATTCCAACATATCCACGTCTAATCTGCATTTTTTCGCGGATAACACCGTACTATATACCTCTGGCTCTACGCTATCCGAAATTAAGGGAGTGCTTCAAGCAGACTTTGCTCAACTCGAACATAATCTAATAAAGGCAAAGCTTCTGCTCAATGCAAAGAAGACCAAAGCTATGACAGTCTCTCGTAGTACCGTCACAGGTATCTCCCAGCCCCCGCCCAATGACTTTATTGTTACCACGTTAAATGAACCATTGGAAGTCGTCTCCAAATTCAAATATCTGGGCATCTGGATTGATAACAAACTCTCTTTCAGTGACCATATAGAGGACGTTTCCAGAAAGCTTAAAGCCAGGTTAGGTTTCTTCTTTAGGAATAGGCCCCTTTTCCCTCTTGAAACACGAAATAAACTCGTCCAGGCCACTTTTCTCCCCCTTCTTGATTATGGCGATGTAATTTACTCCTCTACTACTCATGCTAACCTAAGTAAATTGGACAACCTCTATCACCATGCATTACAGTTTATTACCAACTCTCCCTACAGTTCGCACCACTGTGACCTATATGCAGCTGTTGGATGGACATCTCTCACTACTAGACACCTGCTCCATGCTGGTCTTTGGACCCTTAAGCAACTCCTGCACAAACTACCAAGCTATCTTTTATCTCTCATTAGTATTTTGCATAGTGCATACTCTCTAAGGAAATCTGATTTCATACTGCTCGATATACCTAGGACTCAGACCTCCTTTGGTAAACGTGCTATTGAGCATGCCCTTCCCTCTATTTGGAACCAAGTGCAAAACGTGCTGAAACTAACCAACACAGTTTCAATTAACTTCTGTAAAGTACTAAGTGCAGCCAAGATAAAAGACAAATGCAACTGTCATTAAACCCCTTCTTAGCCGGATGAGGGCTTGTGCATTCCGTGTAAGTCCATAATGTGCTTTGCACAGGTTAACTGCTTATTGTTCGCACTATCTTTTAAACTAAGACACTACTTCATTCTCCATCATCTGACCTTTACTGCAGCAATCCCACTCCTGCTCCCCTCTACCTTACCTACTCTATATTTTTCTGTTGCTGCTCAATTGTCTTAATTGTCTAAAATGAATGTATTGCAAATACCGGTTACCATGTCTTGCATTGTTAGTATACTACCTAGAAATATTCATCATCCAATGTGGTGTTCTCGTATGTATTAACCAACTTGTATTATACGATTACATGCATACATGTTATATTACTGTCTATCATTTAATTTCCATTTATTTTTCTTTTTTCTTTTTTTTTCTTATTTATTTATGTATGTTCGTTATCAGTGTATATGTCTCAGGACCTCCTTGTGAATGAGCTTGCTCAATGGAGTTTTCCTGCAATAAACTTGAACTTGAACTTGGAAGGATCTTCATATGTAGCTGCCTGCAGACCCAGTGAACTTTTAAATTAACATTTGCACCCTTACTCAACTTCTTTACTATTCTGTTTATGACTGTTGCTTTATGTAAGCAATAATACCCGACAGGGTGGGCAGTATTGGGCAATACTGGACTGCTCAGGGGTGTAATGAGGCCCGATGCTGCAGGCAGAAGGCCATATAGCCCCTGGAAGGTCCTGTATCGCCCAATACCTCCCACTCTGGAGGGTGCTAATGCACTTAGAAAATGGTCCCATGTATTTTATGTGTTTGAAAAAAAAATTTAATGTTAAACTGTTAAAACTCTTAGTTTTTTTTTTATAAAATAGTTCCTGTACCTGCATATGAATGCTGTGCTTTATTTTACACATAAAGTATTTTGTCCTACTTGGCCTTTGTAGTTGTAGTTGATTGTCATGGTTACCTGACCACAACCAGACTCACTGTGAGAAGCCAGTCAGAAAAGACTTGCCTGCTTCTGTTGTAAGCTGAGAAACTTGCTATACTGCAGAGAACAAACTAGAATGCATTTGAGGAACTGGGAACCTGGTAAGATATAATATTGTTGGGGAATTGTTAGGAAGGTAAGCTACGATTTCTACAGAAAGTTTCATTTTTTCTTATTGGCATTAAGAAGAGAATTGCAGGATTCCATTAAAGTGTAGTAATTTTATAACCAGAGAGGATGAAATACAACTGAAGTTGCTTGATTCCTGTGCTAGAGACCTAGGATTTGGAAGGAAATTTGTACAACATTTTAGAAGTGTCCTGCTGGCTGAGCAGTGAGTTTATTCCTGGTTTCAGATAAGGGTTTGTGTATTAGAATCAGACATAGCAAAGTGTCTTCACTGAAAGGCCTGTTTACATCACAGGCGTCACTAGTCAATCAATTGATTCTGGGTGGGGCTTTTATCACTGAGCTGTCTTAGGCAAACTACACAGTAAGAAGCCAGTCAGAAAAGACTTGCCTGCTTCTGTTGGAAGCTAAGAAACTTGCTATACTGCAGAGTACAAACTAGAACGCATTTGAGGAACTGGGAACCTGGTAAGACATAATATTGTTGGGGATTTGTTAGGAAGGTAAGCTACACTTTCTACAGAAAGTTTCATTTTTATGTTTGCTTGCACGCATGTGCAAGAAACATAGTGCCATTATCCGAGTTTTCGGAGGTGTGTCACCCCCTCTTCCAATTCAGTCAGTGTGTCGGCGGCGGTGGCCCTGTCTGCCAATGCATGCTGGAGCTGTCTATGACAAGCTCCAAAATGCAGTGGCATACAGTTCAAAGGGAGCTACGCTTCAGTGAGCAGCGATAAGATATCACCTGCTCATGTGCAGCTCCCCTTACACACACACACACACACACACACGCACACTTGCTACGTGCTGATCCCCCCCACGCACACACTCTATAGCCGATGGGGGTGCCCAATCCCCGTCGGCTGTGCTGCACTTCCCAAAGTTTTCCAAATGCCACGCTGGTGCCCACCCCAGCACGGCAAGTTATCGATAGCCAACGGGGTGCCCAATCCCCCATCGGCTCCACTGTCCTCCCCCAGTACTGGTGCCACGCTGGGAGCCCACCCCAGCGTGGCAACAAATGCCATGGCCGACGGGGTGCCCAATCCTGTCGGCTTCACACCCACCCCAGCCATCCTTGTGCCATGCTGGGAGCCCACCCCAGCATGGCAAACATCCCGCATGGTCTTTAAAAAAACAAACCCTGAAAAGCAAAAGCGGTCCCACGCAGTCTCCCAGCCCCCTTCCCACAACCCGCACCCACCCACTGCGCACCCTGCCTCCCCACCCCCCTCACCCCATACTTATCTCCTGAGCATGGCGCACGATCTTGGTGGACCGGAACACGCCTGCACTCTTCAAAGCCGACTACGTAACTGAGGAAATGCCGGTAAGCTGTATAATGGGATAGATAGGGGTTTTCAACTTTATTGCATATCTCAGGCATTTTTTGGAATTTTTGCACCAAATTTTCAACATGGGGTTTTTGGGACCCCTCCTCAAGAATTCTTGCACTGTCATGGCGTTACTCGGGCCTGAAGGGTGATTTCGCAGCCACTGCGTGAAATCACCTTTCCAGAATGATTAATGAAATGACACTGCCAGTGTTCATAAGGTGGGCTCTCAAAAAGACTATTTTGAAAATTTGGTGGAAAAATTCCTAAAAATGACTGTTTTACGAGCGTGCTTGTGCAGTTCCTTACTATCAGTAAGTTCACGAATTTTCAATATTTTCATTCCAGATTTTCAACATTGCCATTTTACCACACCTTCTTATGAGTAGTACAGCTGTCATTTTTCACATCTCACCCACAACGTGTTTCCACCCATGTAGCGCACAATGGCGCAGTCAGTGTGAAAATCAATGTACGGGACAAATTAAGAAAATCACAGTGACACTGTTCATGAGCAGAGGTCTTAAAATGACTATGTTGAAAATTTGGTGAAAAATTCCTAAAATTACTGTTTTTGCGAAGAGCATGCGTGCAGTTCCTCGACACCTCGTAAGTTCACGAATTTTCAATATTTTCACTCCAGATTTTCAACATTGTCATTTTACCACACCTCCTTATGAGCAGTATAGCTGTCATTTTTCACATCTTGGCCAAAATGTGTTTCTGCCAATGTAGCGCACAATGGCGCAGTCGATGTGCGAAATCAATGTATGGGACACATTAAGAAAATCACAGAGACACTGTTCATGAGCAGATGTCTTAAAATGGCTATGTTGAAAATGTGGTGAAAAAATTCCTAAAAATGACTGTTTTTCGAGCGTGCATCTCGCAGTTCCTATGCATGCTCGTAAGTTTGCGAATTTAATATTTTCACTCCAGATTTTCAACATTGCCACTTTATTAACACTTCCTTATGAACAGTACAGCTGCTATTTTTTCGATATGTCCGCCTGGAATGTGTTTTCAAGACATGTAGCGCATAATGGTGCTGTTATGTGCTAAAGCAATGTTTGGGACAGATTAAGAAAATCACAGTTACACTGTTCATGAGCAGAGGTTTTAAAATGGCTATGTTGAAAAATCTGGTGACAAAAGTCCATAAATGACTGTGTTACGAGTGAGCATTGCGCAGTTTCCACGCACCCTCGTAAGTTCATGACTTTGTAATATTTTCAGTCCAGATTTTCACCAGTGGCATTTTTCCACACTTCCTTATGAACAGTACAGCTGTCATTTTTCACAACATGGAAGTGTGTTTTCACATTTTCAGTGCAGAGATGCGTGGTCGCTGTGGGAAATCATTGTTCAGGACAGATAAAGAAAATCACAGTGACACTGTTCATGATCAGAGGCACCAAAATGCCTGAGTTGACAATTTGCTGTAAAAAATCCCCAACCTAATTATATTACGGGTGTGCGTTGCACAGTTTTATGTACGCTCGTCACTTCACCATTTTTTTAAATATTTTTACTGCAGATTTGCAACATTGCCATTTTTTACACCTCCACATGAACAGTACAGCTGTCATTTTTTACATCCTGTTTGGAATGTTTTTGCACCTGTGGTGCTAAATGCCGTAGTCGCTGTGCATAAGCAGCTTTTGGCTAACAAACTGATATTTCCCCTGTTCATGAGGTGGGGTCACAAAAAAATGTTGAAAATTTGGAGTGAAAATACTAATGAATGCCTGAGGTATTAGGGTTTCCAACCATAACGCCTAACCCTGTAGAGAATGACAGGCATCAGGAGTGTGACTTGGGATTCTTGCCTGTAATGCTTATACCATTCCACACGCTGCAGCCAGTGAGAGGCATCAAGGTATGCCTTGGACTCTTTGGCCCCAAAGTTCACCCCATTCTCCTATATCGCACCCATCTCACCATATTTTCTAATGGAATGGGGTGCGATAAGGCCAAAGACCCCAAGGAACACCGTGGACGCTTGTCAGTGTCTGCAGGGTGGGGTGTGGTGAAAGGCGTGGCGTTATGCCTGACAACCCAAAGGCACACCAATGCCTGTCACTCTCTGCAGGGTGGTGGTGGGGTTGGCTTCAGTTCAATACTGCACTGCCATTCCTATTACGCAGCTCTGTAACTTCTACACTACCACTGCCAATGCCAGCAAGCAAACATTCGGCATTGACAAATGCTTGTTTCTTATTGGCATTAAGAAGAGAATTGCAGGATTCCATTAAAGTGTAGTAATTTTATAACCAGAGGGGGTGAAATACAATACAACTGAAGTTGCTTGATTCCTGTGCTAGAGACTTAGGATTTGGAAGGATATTTACGCAACATTTTAGAAGTGTCCTGCTGGCTGAGCAGTGAGTTCATTTTTATCCCTGGACTCAGTAGAGTGGTTTGTGTAGGAGCAGTGGTCTAGTAAATTGTGGTGTTGGTTGACTTACTATAAAGGACAGTATTCACCAGGGTGGTGGATCTGTGGTGTATTTGATTGTTTCTAACAGTCACCAGTGGTTGTGGCCTACCACCCACCCTCCCCTCACCCGCCCACCCCAGACATGGCATTTCCTTTATAGCCAAGGTTCTGACATCACTTCTTCAACAGGTCTTGGGGCAGAACTGTCATATTCTTAATAACCCAGCACAGTGCATAAAGGGTAAGTACGCACCAAAAAACAAACAAACAATGTTTTATATATTATTCATTGTATATTATAAGGAAGAGGGACATGTGGGAAGTGGTGCAATGCACTGGCTGTGGGGCAGCAGTTTTCCAGGAGACATTCTGGAACCTGCGTTGCTGCCCAATTTGCAGGCAACTGTCAGCTCTGAGGGAGGAGGTTGCCCACCTCCAGGCTGAACTGGCAAGGACTAAGGAGGCCTCCCCCACCCAAAGAGCATCAGTTCCACAACCACTGCCTTAGAGGTTGCCATGTGTGAAGACCAGATGGACTACAGTAGGTTCTGGGAGGGTGAGGGTGGTGGAACAGAGGTGTAGCCCCCGAGTTGTACCTCTACACAAATCATATGTCAGTCTGGCAAATCAAGGTTCCTCTATGATGACACGCTCAGTGGAGACCAAGAAGAATGCTAGTGACATCCACAAGGGAGACCCACAAAAGAGTGTCAAGGGACACCACAGGGGAAAGAAAGAGCTTCTCATAGGGAACTCAATTGTTAGGGGTGTAGACCTGGGGAAGGGAGAGGAGAGGGAAGTAAGGTGCCTGCCTGGTGCTATGGCTTGGAGGGACAGGAAGCAAATCCTCAGGATTGCAGAAGCAGCATCACAAGAGAGGGAACTAGATATCATTGTCCACCTCGGGACAAATGACCTAGCTAGGCATGAGATCAATGCAGTGCAGGATGAATTTTTGGAGTTGGGGAGGGGCCTCAGACAGGTAGCAGGCACAGTAACCTTCTCAGAGGTGCTGCCAGTCTATGGCAGGGGTGAGGCTAGGGTACTGCACACCATGTAGTTTAATGAATGGTTGCAAAACTGGTGCAGAGCACAGGGCTTTGGCTTCATTGGGGACTGGGGGTCCACCTGGAGAGATGAAGGTCTATACTGGCATGATGGTCTGCATCTGTCCAGGAAGGGAAACAAGCTCATAGGTGACAGGTTTAAAGGCTTCCTTGGCAAGCTTTTAAACTAGCCAAGGGGGGGAGGTGCTGATAGGGAACAGGAAAATTCAAGCCTCCCCCCACAAAACATGGCAGGTGGTAGGGTAAACACTGAGGTACAGAGCTTGACAGAGGGCAGGACAGGGGTAAATGGAAAAATAGACAAGGGCAATAAGAGCAGGGATGGGGGGGAAAGGATAAAGCCAACATTAAGTGGAGGGCAATGAGTACCAATGCCCATAGTCTGGGAAACAAGCTTCCAGAGCTAGTAGCCCTGATGGAAGAGGAACATTTGGATATTGTGGCAGTCACAGAAACATGGTACACGGAGAACCATGACTGGGATGTCAACATACCAGGGTACACAATCTACAGAAGGGACAGCGAGGGGAAAAGAGGAGGTGGAGTAGCTCTCTACAAAAGGGAAGGGATCAAACTAAAAAGAAGGGGGAGGACAAGAGGCACTCTGGGTCACCTTGAAGACAGGGAATGGCATCACAATCCGCACAGGGGTTATATACAGACCCCTGACTCAAGGGGAGGAAATGGACAAGAAAATGATAGAGGGCTTTCTCAAAATGGTTGAAAAAGGGGATATACTGTTGATGGGGGACCTGAATATGCCAGATGTTAACTGGACGACATGGACTGCAGCCACATCCAAGAGCAGGGTCATTCTCAATGCCCTACAGGGGGCATGACTTAGACAGCTAGTGGTGGAACCCACTCAGGAGGGAGCAATATTAGCCCTGGTACTCTCAAATGGAGAGAGGATCGATCACAAATGTAGAAGTCAGTAGACATCTGGGAACAAGCGACCACTGCACAGTGTGCTTCACAGTTAACACAACCATGGAGACAAGCCATACAAAGACAAGGATACTGGACTTTAGAAGGGCTGACTTTGGCATAATGGGTGAATACCTGAGGAATGCATTAGCAAATGGCCAGAAAGGGGGGTGGAAGAACAATGGAGAAAAATCAAACTGCCATCATGGAGGCAACAAGCCTTTGTGTGAAACAGATAAAGAAAACAAAGCGGAATAAAAAACCACTATGGTTCTCAAAAGAGATGTCAGGGAAGATTACGGAGAAAAAGGCTGCATTCAAAAAGTATAAGGAATCACAGAAGAAGCACGACAGGGAACTGTATCAATTAAAGCAGAAAGAAGTGGGGAAGGCAGTCAGAAAAGCCAAGGCCCAAACCGAGAAGAAAATAGCCAACTCAGCTAAGAAGGTGATAAAACCTTTTACAGGTACATTAGGGAGCATAGAAAGGTTAAGGGAGGGATAGTGAAGATTAATAAAGGAGAGGGGAGGTGGGCAGAGGGAGACAGTGAAAAGGCAGAGAAACTGAATGAGTACTTTTGCTCAGTATTCACAAAAAAAGAAGAGGAGGAGTTACCTAAACCAAACAATAGAAGCACTCTGGGTAGTGGGGTTGACGCCAGTCCATTTACAGAAGAAAGAGTCCTGAAAGAACTCCTAAAACTCAAGGAGGGCAAAGCAATGGGGCCTGACGGGATTCACCCTAGAATCCTAAAAGAGCTAAGGGAGGACCTAGTGACACCACTAACCACACTTTTTAACAAATCATGGGAAGATGGGGTGGTACCTGAGGACTGGAGCAGGGCAGATGTGATTCCCCTCCACAAAAGTGGGAGCAAGGCAGAAGCAGGAAACTACAGACCTGTTAGTTTGACCTCAGTGGTGGGGAAAATGATGGAATCACTTCTGAAAGAAAGAATTGTTCAGTACCTAGAGGCCAGTGGGGCACAGGACCCAAAGCAGCATGGATTCACAGCAGGAAGGTCATGTCAGATGAATCTAATAGATTTCTTTGACTGGGTGGCCAAAGTAATAGACTAGGGAGGGGCTGTGGATATGGTCTACCTAGACTTTAGCAAGGCATTTGGCAGTCCCGCACAAAAGATTAATAATCAAGTTAGCCAGCCTGGGAGTGGGTCTCAGGGTGGTAGCCTGGGTAGCAAACTGGCTGCTCAACAGAACACAGAAGGTAATAGTGAATGGAACACATTCTGAAGAAAGGGGGGTTACTAGTGGAGTACCTCAGGGCTCAGTACTGAGTCCAGTCCTCTTTAACGTCTTTATAGGTGACATTGCAGAGGGTCTGGAAGGAAAGGTATGCCTCTTTGCAGATGACACAAAGATCTGTAACAGAGTTAATACACAAGGGGGGTAGAAACGATAAGAAGTGACTTGGCAAGGTTGCAGGAATGGTCAGACATATGGCAACTTAGATTCAATGCAAAGAAGTGCAAAGTAATGCACCTGGGAAATAAAAATCCAGAAGAAGAGTACACAATAGCAGGGGAGGTACTAACAACAACAATAATGGAAAGGGATCTGGGTGTAGTCATATCAGATGACTTAAAGGTGGGTAAGAAATGTGAGAAGTCAGTAAGGAGAGCCAGGGGGATACTGGGATGCATAGGGAGGGGCATCACAAGTAGAAAAAGGGAAGTGGTTATCCCTCTGTACAGACAGCTGGTGAGACCCCATCTGGAGTACTGTGTGCAGTTTTGGAGACCCCATCTACGCAACAACATAGACAGGATGGAAGCAGTCCAGAGGAGGGCAACTAAAATGGTGCAGGGTCTACGTCAGAAACCATATGAAGAGAGACTGGAGAGCTTAATATGTATATGCTTGATGGAAGGAGGGATGGGGGGACATGATAGAAACTTTGAAGTACCTCAAGGGAACCAACAAAGTCCAGGAGGGTAGCATCTTTCAGAAAAAGAGATGTGTAAGAACAAGGGGGGCACAATTTAAAGTTAGAGGGGGGACGGCTCAGGGGTAATGTGAGGAAATTCTTTTTCATGGAGAGAATGGTGGACACATGGAACCACCTTCCTAGAGAGGTTGTGGGGTCTAAAACAGTGGGGGAATTCAAACATGCATGGGACAGACATGAGGCAATTATAGTTGGGGGTTGCAGGAAGTAGGCTGTTGATTAACTAGAATCTGCAGCTTATCCAATAGGTAGGGAAATGGGCAGACTGGGTGGGCAAAGTGGTCCTTATCTGCCGTCAAAGTCTATGTTTCTATGTTTCACTGTTTTACTATTAGTATTTTTTTTAATATTCATTGACTGTTTTACTTGATTTGTGCCATGTGCTCTTTTTTCCTTCCATTTTTATTTGTGACTGTGAGAGGGGCTGCATTAACAAAATTAATTAATTGGGGACTCGGCATAGGCATGGTAGTGACGAGTGCAGTCACACTGAGGAGCAGCCTGCTGTGGAGAAAAAAAGGCAGGTCGGTGTGTCGGGGGCACAAGCTAAGTGTGATCACTTTAGGAAAGTGATTTTATTTACATGGAACAATAATGATTTTGTTTTAGTTATTTCTGTGTTGTTGCCATTGGGGGTGCTGTCGATGCAAGCTGGGTTGTTGTGGAGCAGCGATCAGTATGTGATGTGCTAGTGTTACTAGGTTTAGTTACAGAACCTGGCTGGACAGGCGGAGGAGTTGGGGCTTGAGTGATGAGCTGGTGAGCTGAGGACAGCACTGCTGCCACTGAATAAAAGTGTGTGAGATTTTTTTTTTCATAATTAAAACAAAAAAATTCAAGCAGGGCAGTAATGACAAGTGTGTGGGGGTGGGGGTGGCATGTCCGTCGCTTAGCAAGAGAAAAGAGATAGCAGCTGATGACTTTCAAAATTCAGGGTGGCCCAAGGACACCTGAAGTAATGGGGCACCCCAATTGGCTCTTGTGTTTTACAGGGCTTTATTAAAATACCCGCACAACTCTGGCATGTTCTCAATCAATCAGATGTCTGGGACTTTCTTTGCCATTTTCTAATTATTATTTATTTATTTATTTATGGATTCAGTTCATTTTAACAGATTCTTAAGGATCTGGTGTCTTCAGGGGTTGTTTCTGGTAAGTCTTGGACCCCGTTTCAGATGTGTTTCCCAGGGTAATGTTAGCAATACCATTTGGGGGAACAGTGCCTTTCTCTTGTTAAGGCACATTTCTTTCTTGCCAGTGTCTGGTTCCATACCATGTTTGGTCATCAGTCATGGGGCCCAACAACCTGAAATTGTCAGCTCCGCCAATTTAGGCCTACTACCTACAGTTGAGGATAGCAATGCAAGCAAAGAAATACACTGTATTTTTCACACATTACAGAATATAGAGAATAAAATGTATGGGCAACCATACACAACAAGGCTGTGTTTCCATCACGGGGTGGAGATGACCGCATATGAACCTTGAGAGCGAAGCTCGGGAGGTCCATGCTATCATCTCAACTTTGAGAAGAAAACACATGCCGAGTTGTATGATTGCCTATATTTTACTTTATATAGTATATGTTTTTTTACACCAGAGTGACAGACCCCTGCTGAAGTGAAAACAAAAAATATTGCCATTTCTTTGTTCTGCTCTATGATCGAAATAAAATTGACAGACTTTTGAAAAGTAAAAGGTACAACTTTGGGCACTGGGTGGTTAGTAAGTAGCTAGGTGTGGCATAGATGAAAAATTTAAAATTGTATGACCTTTGAACTGTGTAGAACAACTGTTCGGAATGCGCACAACACCACTTTGGAATGCGCACAACAGTTTAGAATGTGCACAACATAGTGCATAGTAGAGCATTGTTCTGTATAGAATTACATCCCTTTCAAAATGCCATTGTATCACAGTTCAAAGTCATGGAATGTGATTGTACCCTTCTGTGGTACAACAGCATTCTGAACCCTCTAGAGACTGCACAAGTTAGTTTTGTTCTGAAAGTGAAAGAACTGCCACACACATTTTACATAATACTATACACTATAAAAAAGATGGGATGAGCAACTTTATGCACAACCAGTGTGTTCTACCATCTTGGGGTTCTGATTCCCAAGGACCTCTTGAGCTGTACTCTCAAGGTCAGAGAGAATCAGAACCCCTCTGTGGCAGAACACAGTGATTGTGCATAGTTGTCCATCCAGTAGTCTCTATGTTTTCCCTAGAAAAAGGAAGGTCATGAGGACAAAGATTGACAGTGTGGACTTGGGGATTTGTTTTCCATGTGTTTAGAGCGGCAGAACTGGTGGGCATACCCTGCATTTATGTTGAGATAAAATTAGGGTCAGTGGGCCCCCATATTCAGAGCCAGCCAGATGCACGGTGCAAATGGATGCGCCACACAAAAAAATGGACCGACCAGCTCTGACAGGGTATATTCAAACAGAATGCACGATTGGAACAGATTGTGCATTGTGTGTGAATATCGTACCCTGGATGCGCAGCACATAGTGGGCGGCCACCATGTTTGGCACAGTGCATCCAGGGTTAGGGGCTGAAGACTGCCAATGGGGGAATGCGTGGTACATACCTGGATGCGCCGTCTCCCCGAAGGGCAATATTCAGCCAAAATATGCTAATGAGCTAATTGGGCATGCATGGCGCAAAAGGGCCTCATGCATGCCCATTATGTGCTCATTAGCATGGCTGCGGCAGGCTATATGCACCAGGCAAGCCCTCCCACTCCCTATCTCTGATCCCCGATAGTAATGTAAAAACATATTGTCCCCGTTTCCATAGTGTAGTGGACCCCCCTCCCTAGCCCCAATCCCTGATTGCTGTAGACATCATAATGTCCCCATTTCTACAGTGTAGTGGATCCCCTTCCCCAGCCCCGATTCCTGAGTGATGTAAAATAAAGGAATAATGCATGACAGGGTGCGTATCATGCTGGGATAATGCCAGCCTGGGGGGTTGGGTACAAGGCCACAGGCCAAGTGCGTCCAATGCCCCAGGCGTGGCATTATCCCAGCACGACACACATCCTGGAGTGCATTATTCCTATTATACAATGGCTTGTTGTTATACACTACCGGTCAAAAGTTTTAGAACACCCCCATTTTTCCAATTTTTATTGAAATTTACGCAGGTTAATGTCTCAATGTACTCTGAAATTAAAGCATAGAACAAATAAACAATTGGAGATAATAAAGAAATCATAGAATCATTTTGTTTAACAAAATTGAATCTAAATTTTTGACTCATCAAAGTAGCCACCTTTTGCAGATGTACTGTAACCGCCGAACACACTCGTGGCATTCTTCCTACAATGGACATCAAATATTGTTCGGGAAGTTCTTCCCAACACTGTTGCAGAAGTTCCCACAAATGTGATGCACTTGTAGGTTGCTTTGCTTTCACCCTTCTGTCCAGTTCATCCCAAACCAGCTTGATGGGGTTTAAGTCTGGAGACTGTGCTGGCCATTCCATGATTTGAAGCCTACCGTCTTGTTCTTTTCCTCGAAGGTAGTTCTGACATAGCCTGGAGGTATGTTTTGGGTCATTATCTTGCTGTAGGATGAACCCCTGACCAACTAGGGCGTGACCAGAGGGTATTGCATGGCGCTGCAAATGCTGTGGTAGCCCTTTGGTTCAGGGTGCCAGTCACTTGTGCTGTTGTCCTGTGAGCGCCTATCACGCAAGCTGTTGACTCTCAGAAACTTGTCTTCTGATTCTATTGTGGCTTTGGGTCTGCTAGACCTCTTCCTGTCAGAGTTTCCTCCAGTTTCCAAGTGCCTTTTGATGGTGTAGGAAACTGTACTCACTGACACCTTGGCTTTCTTTGCAATTTCTCTACAGCAGTTTTTGCTAACCTAAACTTTTTTTTAAACCTCTAGCAGTTTACCGCTTACATTTGTACCATTTCAGGTTATTCACTGGACTTGAATTGCTTAAATTTCAATAAAAACTGGAAAAATGAGGGTGTTCTAAAACTTTTGACCGGTAGTGTATATAGAATAAAAAAATAATTTTAAAGAATGTTTTTATTAGTGTGGAAAAATATTTTTGTTTCTTAACAGGAGATGGAAAAAAGAAAAGAAATAAGAGGCGGACACTAAAGCTGTGGTGTTATGCTGGGATAATGCCATGGGTCCAGCCCCAGATTGACCAATCACAGTCCAAGATTCTTTCTTGCCATTGTATAATTCATATTTTCCCTGTTTCCATAGTGAAGGGAACCCCCCAATGCACTGAGCACTGTACGGAACACACATTACAACGTGTCCCTGATTCCATAATGTAGTGTCCCCCACCTTCCCACCCTGGTAGGCAATAGCCCCCCTCCCCATACCCCCCAACCCGACCTGTGCTGGCGACTGGCACAGCCCTTCACAACCTGCCACAGCCAGCCACCGACTGATCAGTACCCAAGCCTGTACAGTACATAGTACGCGCTCACTGCTTGTCGCCAACCAATTTTTTCCTACAGTACATGGTTCAATCATCTGAAAGTGTCTCTGTGCCATGGTAACCGATGGGTAAAAGATGCGGACTGAAGTTAAAGAGCAGAAAAATAATTCCTAATAAAGACTAAGAAAATACCATTTTTGTTTTAAAAATGGTTTGAAAAAGTGACGATCATTTAAAAATATTGTGCAAGGGGTCTACTGCTTATACTGCATATGCCATGAGTGCGTGTTTGATACTGAATTCATCTGCACTCATTGATGTTTGACCTCGTTGTACTCACTTGTGGCTCCACCACTTTTGAGATCAACAAGGTCAAACATAAACTTGTACAGATGAATTCAGTATTAAACGCGCACTCATGGCATATCCCTTTCTCTCTCTCTCTCTCTCTCTATATATATATATATATAATATATATATATATATATATATATATATATATATAAACCCCACTCTGGAGTGGGGGGCTTACCTTATGGGGCTACAGCCCCACAATGTTCTGCCAGTGGTCCTGGGTGGGATTTGTGCAATGTTACCCTTATGGTTTCTGTGGCTATGGCCGCTGCCAATTCTGCACTGCTCGGTTCTGGGCAGAAAGGGGGGCTGAGGTCCAGGATGCAATTTGCACCCCTGGGTGTTGAGGGAGTAGTTTTTGCAGTCTGATAACGCAGCAGAAGTGGACTGCCAAATGTAAATAATGAAGATGGCCATGTATGCACTGTATGCAAATGCATGGCCATCACGGTTAAAGAAGCTGTGGCTCCAAAAGTGCTTTTGGCTGTGCGGCCACTTCTAAAGATTATTCCCTAGCTCCAGGGTAGGCAGCAGAGCCGGGAATCAGCATAGAAATGCCTCCAGGTGTGGGGAAGTTGGTCTCTGCCCTCGGAAGGGCATATACCAAAAGGGGAGCATGTATTGGGGGGAGGGGAATGTAAACAGATATGGCTGCCCCATGAGTTTGCCAGCCATAGAAGATGCTGAGAAAAATGTCAGATTGCACCAAAATGCCCCGAAACTGGACAGCCAACCAGGTGGGGACTTTGAAAAAACTATAAAATGGACTGCAAGCCTTGCCAAATGAGAGATTCTCTGTGGGATCCAGGTAGGAGAGACTATTGTGGGCTGCTTAGCCCTAAGGCTTGCCTTGTGCCCAATGGACTGCCCAGTTCCGAAATCCAGGAGAGCGAACTAGAGCCACAAGAGTTTTGGATTGGCAGATGCCATCTATTGAGTTGGACTACATGAACTGTTTGTTGCATCTGGGACTGATTTTGCCCCATCTGAGAACTGAACCTGCTGCTGATGAGTTTGCAAGTTGTGAGCAGCAGCCTGTACAGCTGAGAAATTGTAACCTGAAGTGAGACTGTGGACTTGCAGCAGAGAAAAAAGATTTTGCTGCAGAGAGTAAAGAGGTTTGCATCGGAGGATAGAGAGACTGATTACCCTTGTGCCCCCTGGGATAAGAGTTTGGACTGTGTAACTGCTGCATAGCCTAAGAGAAGTGGTGTGGGTGCTGGGGCTAGAGACTGAGCAAAAGCCCAGCCACAGTTTGTTGTTCCAGAGAAGCTGTGTATTAAGCTTCTCTGGAATGCTTTTGTGGGCTGCCAGGTTACAGGTGGTGTCCGCCCCCAGCCGCAGACCACCAGGTCCACAACATTAACCTCAAAGATTGCCCAGAAAGAAGAGTGACTGGACCACAGTGCACTCAGCGAGAGTGGGGAGGGGTCAGAAGCACATCCCCAACTGGTCCAGCTTAATAACTCCTATGCTGTTTTGGAGGAACAGGAATGCCCCACACAGGCACCTGCAGCTGGGACCAGGGAGGATGGTCGGGACCTCCAATCTGGAGCCCCAGGGAAGGGAGGCAAGGGACCCTGGAGGAAGGGGAGCTTCTCCTAGTGAAGGACTCTATTGTCTGGGGTGTGAAATTAGGGACACCTAGCAGGGGAGAGATGGAGGTCAAATGCCTCCCAGGAAGCATTGCATGGAGAGATGGGAAACGAATCCATAGGATCGCTAGGGTGATAGCCAGGAAGGAGGAACTGGATGTCATTGTCCACCTGGGGACCACTGACCTGGCGAGGAGAAAGGTAGAGTTAGCTAGAGTCCAGGAGGATTTCAGGAAGTTGGGGGAACCTGAAACAGTTAACACATTCTGTCTCATTCTCGGAGGTGCTACCTGTCCAAGGCATGGGGGAGGCCAGGGCACTCCACAGCCAAACCTTCAACTCCTGGTTGAAGGACTGGCCTGGAAGAGAAGGATTTGGCTTCATATAGGACTGGGACCCAACCTGGGCAGATGCAAGCTTGTATCAGGAGGATGGCCTGCATCTGTCCAGAAAGGGGGCCTCAGTCCATAGTGAGAAGTTGGAATGCTTCAGCAGAGAGCATTTAAACTGGCCAAGGGGGGACAACCAGGACAGCCAGGTGGCTTAGGAACACCCCCCCCCCGTGAGAACATGCAAAATTACAAGCTGACAACAGAAACAACTCAAGCAAACAGTGAGAGGCAGGCAGGGAAAACGAGTATAAGGGGGATGGGGGCAGAGCACATGAGCATGAATATCAGGGTGAGGGTAAGAGGCAAAGTAGAGAAAACAGGAACAGAGGGAGGGCAGGGTGTAAAACATGGAAGGTCATGCTCAAAAATGCCCGCAGTCTGGGAAATAAGGTTCCAGACCTGGAAGCCTTGATGACGGATGCAGGCCTTGACATAGCAGCAATAACAGAGACATGGTATTCTGCTAATTAAAGCTCGGACGTCAATGTACCAGGCTATATCCTGTTCAGAAGGGATAGGAAAAGTTCTAACACTCACCCCATTCTATAAGTAAATAAGCTGAGATGGGTACAGTATAGGAGAATGGGGTGAGTGTTAGGGCTGATGACCCCTGGGAATGCCCCCGACACCTGTCAGTGTCTGCAGGGTGGGGGTGGGGTGTTAGGGTTGGAAACCATAACACCACATTTGCCTGCATTTGTTGCTTTAGTAACAACCCTAACTGATGCATTAACAAAGTTTTTTGCAATGAATTTCCTTACTTTTTCAGATAGTTTACTTGTATCTTTGTTTCCCTTCAGGCCCTGTGCTCCCACCCTCGATAACTGCCCTTATTATGCTGTGGGCCCTGCGCTCCCATACTCCGTAATCGTTCTTATGCATATATCTATATACCTCTGGATGCACAGGACTTTCCAAGTCCTGCACTTCCATTTATAGGACAACAGTGACCAAGCTGTCAGCACGGCCACCTTATCACCCCGCCTCATGTATCCCATACAGAAGATTTTCGAATCCCCACCAGAACATAATTCTGCGCAGTTGCAATACCATTAATCACCACAGGTGCAAAACACGTTTTAGCCAGGATTTGAAAAATGACAGCTGTGGCATACATGAGGTGGGGTATTACGATGGTTATGTTAAAAAACTGGGGGCAAAATATTTACAAATTCCAAGGTTACGAGTGTGTATAGTGAAATTGCAAAAAATGGTCATAACTTTGCCATTTTTACATATTTTGACCTCACATTTTCAACATGGCCTTCTTATGACCCCACCTCATGAAAAATATAACTGTTATTACACAGATCCCACCTGAAAGGTGAATTTGCGAAGTGACCGCATAATCACCTTTCATCCAGGAGTTGCCTAGTAACAGTCATATTGTTCATGAGACGGAGTCTCCAAAAGGCCATGTTGAAAATTTGGGATCAGAATCTCAAGAAATGGTTGAGTTATGCATAAAAGTTCAAACCCTCACTGAAATACATTGAACCGCATTTACCTTAGTTTCTCATATTGAAGTTGCCAGTTGCAGCAGCAAGACGTGTCTTCGATCGGGAGAGCGGATATCTAACCTGGGACCTTTTCAGGTGAGTTAGGGCATGTGAGGGTGTCAGGAGGGGTCTGGGGAGGTGGGTGCACAGTGGAAGGTTGGGTGGGGTGTGTGGCTTTGATCAGTGATCGACAGTTTGAGAAACATATGTGCTCGGGGATCAGGCACTGGGGATTGGGGAGGGAGGGCCACTAGGCCACCTGGTAATAAAAAAATTACCAACAGGTGTTTACCTAATTGGGGACCGAGGAATTGCATCCTGGGGTCAGTGTGCTCCAAAAATGCCTTAAAAAAGGTAACTTTGTCACAGATGTATTTGTGCTGCAAATTGCGGCAGCTGCTTCACGAAACAAGGGGAGTTTGTGACTGAAATTGCAGCAAACTTCCCTTGTTTCGCGAAACAAGGAAGGGTATTTCATGAAACACTGACTCCTTTTGCCACAATTTGTGGCACAAACTCCCCTTGTTTCACTAAACACTGCAATTTGCAGCACAAATACATCTGCAGACACAAATAACATATTTCTGGACATTTGGGGGCAAACTGACCCTAGAATCCTATTCCTCGTGCCCCGATTAGGTAATCACAACTGTTGGTGTTTACCATTTCTGAGTAATTTTTTTAAATATTTAAATTTGTTTGCCTTGCTAACTAAAAACAAGATGGCGGAATTGTGACAAAACTTTCTGCATTTGTAAAAAAAATGCATTTGTGGCAAAAAAAAAAGCTATTTCGAGGTTGCCTGCTAACTTTTCACATAGGAAATAATGGGAAACTTTGAAACTTAATAACTTTTGAATGGATTAATATTTTTTCACCAAACCTTCAAAAGGCACATATGTGACCCAAGCCTGACATACCCTAAACATTTCAGACCAAACACCCAAACCATTTCTGAGAAACGGCATGACAAAGGATTTGCATAAAAATGGTAATTTTCACATTCGTTGACATTCCTTATCTCCACACCTGCACATTTGATTGGAACAAAACTTTCCACATCAAGAGATCAGTGGTCTCTGATGGCACATGAAAAATTTATGTGAATCAGTCGAACGGCTGCAAAGCTAATAAAGCACAAATTTTGGGTTTAACATAGAAGTGACCATTGAACCCTAACTATAGTTGCTGTACTGTGCCACTATAATTAATATATATGTATATATGTATGTGTGTGTATGTATATGTGTGTGTGTGTGTGTGTATATATATATATTTAGGGTTGTAAGGAAACTTCAATGTTTAAACCCAAATTTGGCACTTTAATAACTTTGCAACCGTTCAATCAATTCACATGAAACACATTTGCATGAAAGTTTACATGCACAAGCTCATGGGGTAGATCTCATGACATGCCAAGTTTTGTTCCAGTTGGATGTGCGGATTCTGAGATACAGATAGTGGAAAAAGTGAATTGTTTGGATTTTTTTCACATTGGTTAAAATGGGTTTTCTGTCAACTTGGCTAGCGCCCAGACAGTTTGGAATTTTGGTCTGAAATTTACAGGGTAGAAAAGGACTGGCCCACAGATATGCATTTTTCTTGTTTGGTGAAAAAATATTAATTCATTCCAAAGTTACTTAATTTTGAAATTTTGAATACTTGGTTCTAAGCATGTTGAGTAAGCACCAAAAAAAAGCTGTATGAAATGAAAAAAAGAATTGTTTTTTTTCATATGACATCATCCTTTTTCATTTGAGGAAAATCCTTTTTTTGTATGGCCACCATCTTGTTTTCAGTTTTGCCTGAGAAATTCAAATTTTGAAACCCCAAAAAATGATATTCTGGGGAGGAACCAACATTTGTAGCTTGCTTAGCTAAACCCCGGTAGCTGCATTCTGCACTTTACAGCTCGAGAAATGCCCTTAAAATGTGCGTCATACGAAAAAAGATCTTGTTTCGTATTATAACTCATGAAAAAATATCCTTTTTCGTATGGGAAATCAATGTATTTCAATGTGATTTTCAACTTTGGTGCATAAATTTGCCATTTTTGCATATTTTGACACCAAATTTTCACTGTGTCCTTTTTGAGACTCTTCATCATGAACAATGGGGTGTCATTTCACAAATCCTGCCTGAAGGGTGATTTTGCGGTTGGTTGGCGAAATCACATTTTGGTTGGGCTTTCAAAATTTCATCATACTTATTCATGAGATGGGGTCATAAGAAGGGTATGTTGAAAGTTTGAGGTCATAATATGCTAAAATGGCCAACTTGTGCGCATCAGTTGGCATTTCGCTACGCCTGCTTGTAACTTTGTTAATTTTCAATATTTTAACTCCACATTATCAACATAGCCATTTCATTATACCACCTCATGAATGTGATAGTTGTATTTTTTCAAATCTTGCCCAAAATGTCTTCTTCTGCCACTGCTGCAGAATTACGCTGCGTGGCGTGGAATTACGTTTTGGTGGGGATTTAACAAATTTTACTGTCAGGTTGATGAGGTGGGATAATAGAAAGGCTATGTTGACAATTTGGTTGCTGTCGTCCTACAAATGGAAGTGCAGGGCCCAGAGGGCCAAGTGCTTCCCCATAAACATACATATATACATCTATGCAGGAATGGGAGCAGGCAAGGGAGAGGGCCCTGCACTCCCACAGAAAAATAAGGATACCATTATACAGTCTCAAAAAGTAAGAACATTCTTTGCAAAAACCTGTGTTAATGCAACATTTAGGATTTAGCCTAAAACAACAAAAGTAGGGAAATATGGCTTTAGGGTTTCCAACTCTAAATCCCCAAAGCCAGCCCTAAAGCAAATTAGGGGCAGAGTCTCCCTAGGGTTTTCAACCCTAAAGCTCACCCCATTCTATACTCTCCAGAAACATACACACCTAATGGGGTGAGCTTTAGGCCCAGCCCCGATCCCCATCAAAATAAAATAATGTATCCCCATAGTTTCATCGCTATTCTTTGTTGTTTTTGAACAGCCATTTTGTGATCACTTTTCTTGTGACTACAATGAACTAGCATGCATACAGCAGACACTACTCCCTGACCTTATGGGATAACAGTTATACAAAAACAGCTGAGAATACTTATGAAAACGAGGTCTGAGCTTTAGTAAAAGGAGAGCTCCTTATATTAATTTAAATGTGAAAAAAAGTGGTAAAGCAGACTCAAAGTTGGGAAAGTATGATATAAAAGTCAGACGATAAGGTGCAGTCTAAAACAGAATTATGCATAAAAAAAGTTCACCTCTGTCATGCACTGCTGCTTTAATTCATAACAATTTCCTTTGGTGTTACACTCTTATCAGTAACTCATTCTCAGGTGCACGTTTGACCTTACTTGCTAGGGTAGCTGTAATTGCATGCATTTCAAAAATAGCACGCTACCGAACTGCTCTGGCACAAACTGTACTGCTTCTGCTTGAAGGACCCACTTGCTGGGGTCTAAGTTCCAACCCTCACTTAATGGGCTTGCTGGTATGCGTTCTACCTTCACCCTGCTTGCAAGGATTACATTAAGTCCATAGTTTTCAGGACCTTTGTGTGGGAACCTACAACTTCACTTTGTTAATTTTCCTGCTAGCCTCTCAGCGTTGCACTTTGGAGCACTGGATGTTTGCTGTTTTCTTCCCTCAGCAAGGATGCTGAGCCAGGGTACCACCATCTGGGTGACCCACTCCATAGCCCCTGAAGGGCTACTGGTTACAGTCTCCACCATTTCCTCCCTAGAGTTGCTTGGACTTAGCTTCTGACTCTGGCAAGAAGACTCTGGCTTACCAGGGGCCTACTGTGCAGACACAACTGAGTACCCTATCAGATCTTCCTTTCAGAGCTGATCTGCACTGAACATAACTCTTTGGAGGATAGTTCTGTCCCCTTGTATTACTTACAGGCAAATTCATCTGGCCTGAGCTGGTGGTGGTGGTGGGGGGACCATACTAAGTGATCCACATTTGACATAGAGTTACATACACTAACTATGTACATGAAAACAACTACTGTCCTTTAGATTCCATCACCTCTAGCTCCTTGTCTACACCTGATGACATAGTCCTGTACTTGTGACATCATTTCCCCAGCAAGAGATACTGATGTCACGAGCAGATTATATGATGACAGCTGTAGTCTGGTAGCCAGAGCAAAGCCTATGGGGCAGTACTCCTCTTTTCATGCTCATGTGCCTAGTTATCAAGAAAAAGGGGACAGTAAATACAGAAATTATATTAAATATAAGATGAAGACTCTAAAAATTATGTTTTTTTTTAAATATTTTATCCATCTTCATTACCAGAGCACCCTACCTCCTCCTGAACACCTCCCACGCCTGTCCTTCCCTATCATTTACATGCCTCTGATCCCTATGGAATACCTTCAATTTGGTGTCACCTTCTGGGGGGCTTTGGTGGCCTCTCAGCAGGTCTAGCTAATGTTGGTGGAGGCAAGTGGTTTGCTTGGTGGGGACCAAGAGTGCCAGCATCCCACTGCTCACTTCTGCCTTCAACAATATCCATGTGAATAGGGATCAGCATTCTGCTGAGAGCATTATGCCGGGATGGTAAGGAGGTAAGGATCTCATTGCTGTGCTGCTTAGTGTGGTCTTTATTGACACAAAAGCTGCTAGCAGTGTAATTAGCTCATATAAAATTCATATGTAAATTAAAACACTTCTTCTTCCTTCACTCCGCCTCACGCCGACGTGATCACCTGATGTATTACATAATCAGGGCTTCTCAAAGGTGCCTTGAGAAAGCCCTGATTGGCGAAACACGTCAGATGATCACGTCAAACGTGGGGAGGGGGTGAAGGAAGATGGAAGTGTTTTTGATTTTACATATGGATTTTATATGTGGACTGAATTTTGCCTTTGCGCTTTTGCGGATCAATAAAGGATTTATACACTAGAAAAAGCAGCAACTTGGTGAGTCCTTTACCTTCCTAACCATCACGGCATATTAGCCAAGTAGCCTTCAGCAGATGCCGGTCCCACTGTGACTGCACGGACTGTTGTTTCCATATTTAACCTTAGACTGTGTCACTGCTATTCCTTGCTGCGGTTGCACCTCCATTGCATCTTATCACTCTGGGTCTTCCCACAGTTACTCCCAGCCCCTCAGAATATGGGTGCCACAGGCTCCATGTGCACTTGTACCTACGTTTACATGCCTGTGCATGAAACCAGCCTGTGGCCTCCCTCCCAAGAGCAGATTCCATCTGTACCACTACCTGTGGTCACCTAGCTGGTTAGGGGTACAGCAGTGGCTGTCTTCCTTCCTGGTCAGAGAAGGACAGCATCCACTTGGATGCCCAGTCCATCTCATCCCAGCTTACTGCTTACATCTCAGACTCATTTCCGAACCTGTGTCACCAGCACTGGGGCTACACCACTGCCACTGTGCCAGCAGATCAGCTACGATGATGATGTGTTTTCTAACTGTGCTCTGAGACATCAAGGGCACTTTGAAGTTCAGGGGGGCTGGATATTCAAAGGCCAGTAAACAACCTACAAGCCTTGGTTTGTTGCCCGCAGCTGGATCTGAACTGAGAGTTACACTCAGACATACAAGTCTAAAATGGGTATGTTGGGACAGGCTGCACACTAATATGTGGGACAGGAAATGGTTACAGTAGTTGTTTAGAGTACACACTGGGGATCATTAGAGCTAGGTGCTTTCTTCAAGAAACTCTGAAGGTGGATTTGTCACTGCTCTGTTTTCTCTGACCTTTAAACCAAACTGGTTCAAAAGGACGCCAGCAGTCAGTTCAATACTGACTTTCAGACTTGCTGATCCAGACTGTCTCCCAGACTTTCCTTTCTCAGTTCATTTGACTCTTGAAATCAAAAGATGTCAATAAAAAGAAAAATAAAGATGATGCATGAGAGCAAGTAAAGCTTTTATGTGCTCTACTTATGGAATTCACTGAAGTTCGAATGAAAATGTGATGGTATGATTCTGTGTGATTTGTACCTATAATTCAAAATGAGAGGAGAAAAATGCATACCAAACAAAATGTGCTTCAGTCCTAATGATAAAGCAGTGATGCAATTAATAATTTATTTTTTTTTGCCACAAAGGTTTTTATCCTCTGGTAGAAGGCTTGGGCGGCTATCAGCTCTGTCCCAGCACTCGGCTGCCACCCCTTGCCTCCTCCCATCTGAAGTCTCAATCTCCTGTGGATCCCCTCCCCCCTACAGCTGGGCTGGAGAGGGAGGGCCATCCTTTCCCCCCCTCTGCCGAGACACATCCAGATACAGCTGGGAGCACCCTGCATTTTTGTGTTTTCTTCCTGTTTCCTGTGCTGGGGTGCACATGCCAATATGCATGCACAGGGAGGCACGTGCGCTCATATTAGAAGTCCTGCAGCTCCCTCCCTTCCTGTGCTGTCCTGTGGGCCCACACAACCACCAGGCTTCCACCTTCGAGGAAAGGAGGGAGAGGGGGGACATGATAGAAACTTTCAAGTATCTCAAGGGAATCAACAAAGTCCAAGAGGGTAGCATCTTTCAAAAAAAGAGGTGTGCAAGAACAAGGGGGCACAATTTGAGGATAGAAGGGGGGGGCTCAGAGGTAATTTAAAGAATTATTTTTTCACAGAGAGGGTAGTGGATGCATGGAATGGCCTTCCGGAGGAGGTTGTGGAGTCAAAAACAGTGGTGGAATTCAAGCATGCATGGGACAGTCATAAGGCAATTCTAGGGGTTGGGGGTAGGAAGAAGTAGGCTGCTGGTTAACTAGGATCTGCAGCTTATCCAATAGGTAGGGAAATGGGCAGACTGGGTGGGCCAAGCGGTCCTTATCTGCCGTCAAAATCTATGTTTCTATGTTTCTATGTTGGTGGCAGTCATTTAGCAGGAACAACATGCCTCCTCCCTCAGGAGAGGAGAGCAGTCCATCGGACACTCATCCTCTCCCTCCCTGGCTGGGCTCCCAGCAAACTGAGACTGCTCCTGATCTCAGGTCACCAGCATGGTGGGCGGTGGGGCTACTGCCATACCTGTGGGCTGACTACAATTAATCATTTTTAAATGTTTTCTGTAGTCACTAACACAAAGAGTAAATAAAATAAATGTGAGTTATTACATTCTAAATAAATAAGAATCATCATTTAAGAAACTATATCAAGGTTGTTAAAATTGATAATTTTATATGAAGATGGAAACTTAGATACTACAATAATGCATAAAATATATTTGGTGACTCGAACCCTGACTAAGTACCCTCTTTAAATTAAATAACTCCACATTCTTTATTTAGCACATGTAAACAGAGTTTTAAAAGCACGCTCTAAGAAATTTTATTGAACTGTCTTGAACTGAGCGGTGCTGGTGTGATATCAACTTATAATTACTGGTTAGCTTTAACACACGGATTTTGAGAGCTGTAAAATGCTGTAATAACTGGTGACTCCCTTTATCAACTGGATTTTGGTTGATATTAAATGCCATAATAACTGTGTGTGATGTCACACCAGTTATTACAGTGTTTGCTTAGACATGCTCACATAGAGTCTGACCAACAGCAGGAAAGTGAAAGCAGAGCCAATCTTGACGCTATCAAACCTGCACACAGGTCAGCAGGAAATGAAAGTGTGAGCCAGTCTTGGTGCTGTAAGTTAATTTCTTGTTAAAAGTGTCATACATCAGTTATTGTAAAAACACAGGAAATCTATGTGATTAGTTTTTTTTTGTTTACAGACCTTCAGCGTATGATGACCTCATAAACCTCTCGAGCTTCGCTTTCAAGGTTTATGGGTTATCACACACCTTGGATGTGTATAAAACACCTCAAAACAGACAGATGCCTATTGTAATTCATAGGTATGATGTCATACCCATGTGTTACAGAGTTTTCAACCTCACACTGATCACCAACTGTAGCTGAGAAGCTATTGGCGCATGCTCAGAATGCTACAGCAGTGCAGCTTTGGGTTATTCACAATTTCTCATTGCTGGTTAGTTTTTGCTGAGTACATAAATGTGTTGCTTTCTGCATTTTGCCCTATGCTTTTGCCATTTATACAATACCTGTCATTTGTTTAAAAAGTTTGCAAAGTGACGACTGGGCCTCTCTCTTTCTCTCTCTCTCTTGTTCTCTCTGTCCCCCCACTCTGCCATGTCAAATCAACAGCTGGCTGTTCCTGACTGTTAAAAACACTTTTATCCTTTGCATTTTATCTGTACAATACTTGCAGCTTAATGTTCAATGTTTTATAAATCAAATGTGTTTTCTGAGTTAAATCAACGGTTCCTGTTCAGCAAGACTTTCTCAGTAAAGTAAAACATTAGTTTCGAGCATACACTTTGCATCCATCTCATTCATAAGATAAAACAGCGTGCAGAAACCAGTAATTATAAAAAAAGCACAGAAAGTTTTTTTTTTTTACACACCCTCAGTGTATGATGTCTGCATAAACCTATGGAGCTTTGTTCTTGAGGTTTATGAACATCACACACCCTGGGTGTCAAACACAAACTCGTAACACTCCACTTTCTATACCTTGTTCTATATTTAATGAATTGTCTTCCATCTTTAAAGGGAACATAAACAATGTTGTTTACGTTTTCCAATGGCATTGTAAATTTGGTCAATTGTGGTCTGGTTAATTACTCCAGTGTGTTTTGTGTGCTTGTTTTAAAATCTGCTCCTGTTTTTTTCCTTATTTTGGGTCCTAAATGAATGCAACCTTTTTTCAAACAACATGAAGTCTTGCTGTATTCTGACATATGCAGTGATCCCCAACCTTTGAACTGCCCCAGAGAACAAAGAGCTAACTTTCTATGCAGAGCATAGAATGCTGAACTTGAGCTTGGTTGGAGCCTCTGTCTGGAGTGTTTCAAACTCAAACCGTCAGGTTCTTTACTCCGCCTCACTGAACGGTCGCTCCGGAGATTTCTCCTTCAGCTCGGTTCAAAAGTCGGTTAAAGTCTCAGTTTTCGTCGTTTTTTTAAACCGAAAAAGTTATCCGCACAATCGGTTCAGTCTCTGTCTGTAGTGCCGTGAGTACTAGATAGGAATTGTTCTGTTTTCTGTGTGGAACTTGTAAAAGTGCAGGTCGGTTCAGCTGAACCAACCATTTGACAGTGAAATTTTGTGTTTTACTTAGTGTGTGGTTACCGGTTCTTATCGGTTCTAAAAAAAAACATGTTTTACTGCAGTTTTTTCCAATACCCGTGACACGGTTAGGAACCGATAAGGGTGTCTTGCCTGGTGGTTGCCATAAAAAGGGTAAGTTGGTTAGGTTGGCCATGTCTGAGAAACCCAAGGAAAAAAACGGGCCCACTGGGTTTCAACACTGCAGTGAGTGTGGGGAGGTCTTTGCTAAGGCTGATCCCCACACCACCTCTGTTTATTGTCTGGGGATTGACCACCTCGATTCAGACTGCCAAATATGTAAAAATTTTCCCAAATCTACCCTTGAGAAGAGATTAGGTAGACTGAGGGAAAAGGAGGCCGAGAAGTCCGCTGACCCAGATGGCCAGCCCGGTTCGGTTCTGACCGAACCAGAAGGAGTGCCCTCTGACCAGGGCAATACTTCTTCGGGCAAAAGGAGAGCTGATTCCGAGGGATCAGTTCCGACAAAAAGAAAACGCAAAGAAAAATCATCCGATTCGGATCCAGAGGTTCATGTTCCAACCACCGAAGAGATAGCCAAAGTGATTCGGATTGTGGAATCGCTTTGCCCGGTTCCTACCGATCCGGCACCTTCTGGCAGGGGTTCGGTTCGGTTGGTTCCCCCGGTTCAAGATTATACCCTTGAAGATTTTTATGAACCAGAGTTTGAAGAGGAAGGGGAATTTGAGGACGATAATGGTGAAAGTGAGGGTCTGGATGTGCCTGTGGAACTGGACATCTCCCCAGACAGACCTTCAGGTGTTCCCCTTCTAGGCTTTCTGAGTCCCCTTCTCACTTTATGTTTTACAGAAAGGTGGCTGAAACCCTTCAGCTTCCTATGGAGGAGGCATTGGAGGATCAAGAGGAGCCTGATTATGTAGAAATGATGGACATCCCAGAGTCCAGGAGACTGTCTATTCCCCTCCACAAATCCTTTGGGAAGCAGACACAAAAAATTCTAAAGTCTCTTAACACTATACCTCCTGTGGCTAGAAGATGGATAAGAGGTATACACTTTCAGGCTCAGACACAGAGTTCTTATACCAGCAATGCAGCCATGTTGGGGTAGTGCAGGCTGCTGCCTGTGACAAGGCAAATATTCCCTTGGCTTCACACCCCCCAGACAAGGACTCCAGGAAGATTGATGCCATGGCAAAGAAACAGTACATGGCATCTTCTTTGGGACTCAGGCAGGCGAATTATATGGCCTATACTGCCAGGTACCAGAAGTCCAGGTGGAACACTGTACTGGCACTGGCTAAACAGGCCTCCCCCCAGCTAGCCAAGGAGCTGGAGGAGGTGGCTGCAGATGGGATTGAGGCATCAAAAGTACAGTTTCATGCTGCTGTGGACTCCAATGATGTGTCATCAAGAGTCATGTCTACATCTGTGGCTCTTCGGAGAATGGCTTGGCTCAGATGTACTAGCCTCTCACAGGATACTCAGGCTAAGGCCATGGATTTTCCTGTAGTAGGTAATTCTCTGTTTGGGGAGCAGACAGAGAATTACATGAAGAAAATGGACGAGTACAGGACCACTTATAGGAGTGCTCAGGCCAAGGAAAGGCAGGCTACTCCTCAAAGGCAGCAGTCTAGGGGCAGGGGCAGGCCTTTTCATAGGCCTTTTTACCAAGCACAGGCCTCTTCTCCTTTTTCGCAGAGGGGGTTCTTCAGAGGGAGAGGCAGAAGGGGGATGAGCAGGGCTGCATCCACTCCTCAGCCTAAGACAGACACCCTGATGTGTCGGCCGGGGTTGACTCTCCTATTCCAGTAGGGGGCAGGCTGGCTTACTTTGTCCAGGACTGGAGGTCTATTACATCAGACAAGTGGGTCCTGGAAGTAGTAAGCCAGGGACTGGTTCTCAGCTTCAAAAAATTTCCGAAGATGTGAGCCAGACCTTTTCCACCTGCAGGGCTCTCAGAAACCCTTGCCCTAGAGGCAGAGGTTTCATCTCTTCTGGCCTTAAGAGCCATAGAGAGAGTTCCTACCCTACACTGGGGCAAAGGTCTGTACTCCAGGTACTTCCTTACCCCAAAAAAGACAGGGGAGTGGCGACCCGTCCTAGACCTAAGATACCTGAACAAACATCTTTCAAAACCAAAGTTCAAGATGGTAACTCTGGGAATAATTCTTCCCTCTCTAAGGCCAGGGGACTGGCTAGCCTCCCTGGACCTCAAAGATGCCTACTTTCACATCCCCATCAAGTGCTCCCACAGAAAGTACCTCAGGTTCGAGTTGCCCTCAGGCCACTGTCAGTTCAAGGCAATGCCCTTTGGTCTAACTTCAGCCTCAAGGGTTTTCACAAAGTGCTTGGCAGTAGTCGTTGCCTTTCTAAGAAGGCAAAAGATTTCCATTTTTCCATATCTGGACGACTGGCTCATAGTGGGCCAGTCTCCAGACCAAGTCAAGTCGACCTGCAAGTGACCCAGCAAGTGCTCACTTCTCTAGGATTTCTTCTCAACCTTCCCAAGTCAGTTCTTGAGCCAGTGCAGCTCCTTACCTTTATAGGAGCAGAGCTGGATACTGTCAAAGCAAGAGCCTTTCTTCCCCTGGAGAGGGCAAGAGTTCTTATAGAACTGGCTTCTTCCTTCAGCCTTCAGGTGTCTCGACTAGCAAGGCATTTTCCTCCAACTCTTGGGCCACATGGCAGCTTCTACAGCAGTGGTCCAAGGGGCAAGATTCCAGATGAGGGATATCCAGTTCCATCTGAGGGCCTTTTGGTCCCAAAGGAAGGATTTCCTTACCAAATTGATTCCTGTGACTAGGGCCCTGATCCAAGCCCTTCAATGGTGGCAGGATCAGGACAACTTAAGGCAAGGGGTTCCATTTGCCACTCGGTCTCATTCAGTGGTCCTTACCACGGATGCTTCTCTTCTGGGCTGGGGTGCCCATCTGGGGGCCCTCACTGCCCAGGGACTGTGATCCCCTCAGGAATCCCTTCTACATATCAATCTCCTAGAACTCAGGGCAGTTTTTCTGACCCTGAAAGCTTTCTCTCAGTTAGTGCAGAACAAGGTGGTTCAAGTCAGAACAGACAACACCAGCACCATGTGGTACATCAACAAATAGGGATGCACTCGGTCTACGGCCTTGTGCACAGAAGCCAGGAAGTTGTGGTCCCTGGCTTATTCCCTGCAGGCCTCTCTGATAGCAGTTCACCTTCCAGGGAAGGACAATGTGCTAGCAGGTGCACTGAGCAGGATCTCTCAGGGCCATCACAAATAGTCCCTGGAGCCTCAGGTACTGAAAGTGATTTTTTCAAGGTGGGGCACTCCAGAGATAGATCTCGTCGCAGCCTCAGACAATCACCAACTTCCTCTCTTTTGTTGCAGACCCCCAGTCTTGGGCTCAGTCCCCCTGGATGCTCTAATTCTGAATTGGGAAGGGAAATTTCTGTATGCCTTCCCTCCCTTCCCACTCCTGTTCAAGGTTCTAGTCAAGATAAGGTCTCAACCTTGCAAAGTGATTCTAATTGCTCCAGATTGGGCCAGACAGCCTTGGTACCCCCTGTTGTTGTCCCTAGCAGTCCATCTTCCCCTGTCTCTTCCCAGGAATTACAACCTGTTTACATCCTCTTGGTGGAGGATTTGGTACCCCAATCTTCAGTCTCTCAATCTCAAGGCATGGCTCTTGAAGAGTTAGAGTTTTCAGACTTGCATCTTTCTCAGGGGGTTCTGGATATTCTCAAATCTGCTCGAAAGCCCTCCACCAGAAAGACTTATAACTCCAAATGGAAAAGATTCAGCATTTGGTGTTCCAAGAAGCGTATTTCTCCAGACACTGCTGAATTGCCTACAGTTCTGGATTATATGGTCCATCTTAAAGGCCTAGGCCTCAGACCAGCTACTCTCAAGGTACACTTGTCAGCTGTTTCTGCTTTTCTGTCAGCGGGACAGTCTTCCTCACTATCATCTCATCCTGTGTTCTGTAAATTTTTTAAAGGATTGCTTCACACCAGTCCTCCCTTTAGAGACCCTGCCCCTGCCTGGGATTTGAATGTTTGCATTGCTCAGCTTTTGCAACCTCTTTTTGAGCCTACGTCCTCAGCAGAGCTTAAGTACTTGACTTGGAAAACTGTGTCCTAGGTAGCCATTACCTCTGCCAGGCGTATCAATGAATTGCAGGCCCTGTCAGTGGAACCTGATTTTATCTCCTTTCACAGGGATAAAGTGGTCCTTAGAACCAATAGGAGGTTTTTGCCCAAAGTGGTTTCAGACTTCCATTTGAATCAGTCTATGTCTCTCCCTGTTTTCTTTACTGATCATTCTTCCTCAGGTGAGAGGAGGCTACACAGTTTAGACGTTAAAAGAGCCCTTAGTTACTACATAGAGCATACCAAGGGTCACAGGTTTGACTCTCTCCAGTTGTTCCTCACTTATGGAGAGGTGGGAAAGGGCAAACCTGCCACTAAGAGAACCATTGCCAGGTGGATTGTATCTTGTATACAATTCTGCTATGAAAAACTGGGAAAGATTCCTCCCTCAGGCCTGAGGGCTCACTCCACCAGAGGTACAGCTGCTTCCCTGGCTGCTGCCAGGGATATTCCTCTCTTAGAAATTAGTCAAACAGCCACCTGGAAAACAGTCCATACCTTTACCAAGCATTACTTTCTGGATATCCAGGCTAGGAGTGATGCTCAGTTTGGCACAGCAGTACTTCAGAGCATATTCCCAAAGTAGGTCCTGTCCCTCCTCCGTGGAGGTACTGCTTGGTAGTCTGCATATGTCAGAATACAGCAAGACTTCATGTTGTTTGAAGAAAAAATATACTCACCTTAGTAATTGTGTTCCTTCTATTGGAGTCTTGCTATATTCTGACCTCCCTCCCTGCCTCCCCTCTCAGAACCTGTTTTTGGGAAGTGGGTGGGCAGGTGCAGTGTTGCACCCCAGAGGTGCTCCTTGTTTACACCCTCTTCCTTTTGTTTGGGTGATGATTTATTACTGTTATTTGTATTAGATTGGTTTTTGGATTTTGGGTTTCCTGACTTGAGTCTTCCTTGGGAACCCAAAACTTTTTTCTGCCAGTTGGCTACTAGGAATTTTACAATTTCCACATAGAATTTTTAGTTAGTGGGCTAATAAGAATCTGACGGTTTGAGTCTGAAACACTCCAGACAGAGACTCCAACTGAGCTCCAGCTCAACATTCTATGCTCTGCATAGAAAGTTAACTCTTTGTTCTCCAGGGCAGTTCAAAGGTTGGGGATCACTGCATATGTCAGAATACAGCAAGACTCCAATAGAAGAAACACAGTTACTAAGGTGAGTAATTTTTTCTTCCTTCCCAATATTCTTTTTTTTAATTGTCAAAGCATTTCCAGACTCTAGTGACCTTAGTCGAGCTAAAAACTACAATGAAACAGAACACAGTGATGTCGACTCAGCTGCTGTCATTGGGTTCCACTTCACTGTACTCTTTAGCTTAACCGAGGTCACTGGGTTTTGGAACTGCTAAGTAAATAGATATGAACTTTGGGTGGGAAAAGGACTGCAGTAATTTGGAGCCCATGGTAAGGAAAGCAATAGAACTACTTTAAACCAAACACAAAACACTACACTGGGGTAATTACACAGGCTTCCCACATGCCCAGACTTACAATTATATCGAAAAATGTAAAACATTGTTTATGTTCTCTTTAAATTGCTGATTCAGGAAGGCTGTCATCTGATGGCTAAGAGATGACAACTGAGATTCTGCCAATCAGTAACTTTCTGAAAATGAATGGTAACCTGGGGTTGAAGTATGAATTGATACAAGAGGTAAATCCTCTCGCAAGTCAGACTGTGCATCTTCTTTCGAAGTATCTAGAAGTTACCAGTTGATTCTAACATGCGAAAAATACTACATTACCTTAATGGAGTTGCCATGATGGGGTGCTGAACATACAGAGCAACTGATGCCTCTGGGCAATGTTTGCTTACACAGTGTTTTTATTTGTATACAGCTCAGTTTGTTTCAGATGTTTTCTGTATTTCACTTCCCATAATTCTTTCTTACTAAGTGTAACAATCCCATCCCCTATGGTAGGGTGCTGGGTGCTTACTACCATACCGTTAACAGGGATTCGATTCCTCTGCTTCAGCCTCTGTTGGATAGAGGGGATGGGAGGAGCATAAGCATATAAAAGTGTCCTCCCATGACCCAGGATGTGGGGTGTTGGTGGGGACTGACTGTGTGAAAGGAAAAGGCTAGCCATTCTTGGAGTGGTGGGAGAGAGGATGTTGCAGCCCACGTGCTCTCTCTGGCAAATGTCCTTGGGTGATGGGTGGGGGACCAGTGCAGTGCCCTATGCCAGGGTGCTGGCTGGGGGATGCTCTGCATGCATGTCAGTGCTGTGTGGGATACATGGGGGGGGGTTACTGAGATGCTCCTAGAGGGACAGGCCCAGCATGAAGCTCATTAGAGTGGTTGGCCCAGGACATGGGCCAGAGCAGTACATTTCCTGATATGGGCTTCTGCCTTGGTATGGAATGCCTGTCACCCTCAAGTCCCAGAGGTGGCACAGGGTCCAAACACCCTACTTGGTCAGGGGTATTGCATAATACATCTGGATGCTTGGTCTGGCCAGGGTGGACCTCAGTCTCTCGGATGTTCCTTGACTCAAAGCTTAGACCTGGGGTATGCCCTCAAGGAGTGCCACCTAATGGTCAGAGGACTGACGAGGATTCCTGTGAAGAGGGTTCAAGCATATGGTGGGCTTGGGAAGTGACACACACTCCATAGATAGTGAAGGATGGAAGTGAACCAAGACCTGAGCTGCACTCTGGGTCAGTAAAGGAAAACATCCCCAAGGTACAGGTAGGACATTGTCTTTGACAAAGTGGGGAGGGTCTCCAAGCAGGTGAAGCTGGGCACTTGTGTCCAGACAAGTGAGCAGTCCGGTCGGGGGGCTAGAAGATGCTGCAGTGGAAGTGGAGCTTCAGCTGATAGAAACATAAAGACATAGACAACATTGGTGGAAAAAGACCATTGGTCTATCCAGTCTGCTCAGTTTTACCCTTCCCTCCCCTGTAACCAGTTATCTAGATGTGGGCCACAAGTGGGCCCTGCCATAAATGCATGGGTACTGGAAGTTCCCAGACACTGGAGCACAGCCAGGGATACTGGTCTGGTGGGTTCTAGGCAATGATTTCATCATGAACATTTTTGGGTGCCTTGTTTGGAATGCGGGTACAGATTTTGAATATCACTACAAGACTTACTAAGGAAGGCAGAAGTATCTAGCTGTGGAACTGAAATTCCTAGTACACATGTAGCTAAGGTGGGATCAGGAAAGTTATGAAAGGATTGGAAAGGCTAGAGAAGCAGGGACCGGGAAAGTCCAGAATAAGTGTGCAGGTTAGGCAGCAGCTGTAGTGCTGGGACCAAGGAACACTCGAGTGAGTTACCATAATTAATTGTGTAGCTGACAGACTGAATAGGACTTTGTGAGTAGATGAATTTACTGTTGTGCCCCACATGCCAACTACCTCAGTAAAGGAGAGTCAAGGACTAGATATTTCTGAGTGTTTATTTCTACCAAACTTTAGTACCTGTCTCAGCAGCTCCTAAAGAACGGAGAAAGGGTGAACCACTTAGATAACTCAAGCCATAGCACTTATCTATGTTCGGACACAGTAAAAACAAGTCTGCTTACTACATGTAATGTAAAACCTTGATACTCCAGGTTGCTCTCTCTGTGTTACTCAGTGTAAACCCTGTTTCTAAACCTCTCTGTATAGCTGTTGCAATACTGCTAGCATAATCTGAGCTGCCTGTATAAGGAACTGTTCCTCTGGCTTGTAATGTATTGCCTTCTCTATCCTGTGTGTTCATGTACGGTCACCTGCTATGATGAAAATGTCAATGTAAATTTGTCAGTTGTTCTTTTTCTAGTATACTGTACTCTCCTGGGTCACACCTGAAAATAGGCACTCTGTTGTCTAGTGTTCTTACCCGGTCACCAAAAAACAGATAAATAAACTCAAAATGTTAGATTGTTTGCAAGGGGCTCTTTGTGATCGGAAGCATCAAACTCTCCCCTAGTAACAGAAGAACCCTGGGATCACATCCCAGGCACAGTCACGATGGTTGGTGAACCCACAGGAAAGGGAATGTATAAGAATATTGTCATGTGAACAGTACTTTTGTCCCTAAAACTTTGTCTGTTTTGGCAGCTTATTACCCACTTGAAGTCATCATGATCGTCTGTTTATGACATTACAGTGATTTCCTTGGCAGCATACTGTGATGTCCATGTCAGAAACAGAGAGTATTGTGACTTCAAAAGGGGAAGACCAGTAGGAGTATATGGCCTGTATGGTGCAAGTGCCCAGTTTTCAAACAAATGTATTCAATAATTAAGAACAAGAGGAGGATCAATACTGAAAGTATGTGAAATACAAGCCATAATTTGTCCAATTATTATGTTTCTTAATGTTTTTCTTGAGGTGTCAATTGCTGTTTAACCACATAATTTAATTTGAATCCATAGGACCACACTCTCCTGAAATGACTTGAAGATTTGCCCTATTCATTCTGTTATCCTTGGAAAAGCTTGTTACACAGATTCAGCAGCAGATGGCAGCACAAATCACTTATTTAGTGAAGTCTGTTATAGCTATTTGGTTCATGGTAATCAAAGAAACATAGACAATGACAGCAGAGAAAGACCAACAGTTCAGCCAGTCTGCCTAAGTTCCCTGTTTAGCTGTGAGACCTACTGTTCCTCCAAGGTCCTAGTCCTTTCTCTCCTCCCTTCATTTTGCTCCCTGATTCTGCCACCCAGAGCAACCACTATACCCTTCATTCTCTCCCAACTATGTTTGAAACCAATTGTTTTTTCACACAGCACCTCGGCTGGCAGACTGTTCCATGGCTCCACTACCCTTTCTGTACAGCATTACTTCCTTGTGTCCCTCTTGAACCTCCCTCCCATTAGTTTCCACTTGTGTCCGTGTCACCACAAGCTAGTATTTGAGCTAAATGGTTCCCCACGGTTCACCTTGTTAATTCCTATTAGGAACTTGAAGGTCTCTATCATATCTACCCTCTCCCTTCTGGTCTCCAGTGAGTACATGTTCAGTGCCTTGAGGTGCTCTTCATAGGACCTGCCTGTTGGCTCTGAATCATTTTTGTTACCCTGGGCTGCACTGTCTCTAGTCTGTCCCTATCTTTCCTGAGGTAAGGAATCCAGAACTGGGTGCAGTACTCTAGGTGTGGCCTCACTAAGGATCTGTATAAGGGAAGTATTATCTTCCTTTTGGTTATCAATACTTCTCCCGATACATCCCAACATCCTGCTCGCCTTGCTATATGCCCTGTTGCAGAGACTCGATTGCTTGAGGGAGTCATTGATGATAACTCCAAGGTCTCATTCCTCAGCTAAAGTGGTCATGGTACAGTATGAGCCAGTGCTAAACAACTGGAACACAAATTGTAATGAGAAGAAATAATGTGGCCAAACTTGGAATTGAACCCAGGACCCCAGAATACCATCCCAGTGCTCTACCACTGAGTTATTAGGCTAACACGGCAGCAGCCTGCAGTTCCCAATTATAGCACAAATTGTAATGAGAAAGAAATAATGGGACATAACTGGGAACTGAACTGGTAGTGGTAGAGCTACGGGATGATATTATGGGGGCCTTATCTCCTTTGTTATTAGTTGCAGAATATCTTATTAGAGAAAGCAGTGTGTGACCATGGGAACCATCAGGCTGCTGCCCATTGAGTCTAATAGCTTAGTGTTTGAGAACGGGGATGGTTTTCTGGGGGAAAGGGTTCAATTCCCAGTTAGGTCACGTCATGCCTTTCTCATTAAAATTCCTGTTCCAACTTAGCTCAGAAGTGGTTTCAAATACAAATAAAAATAAACAACTTAATAATTCTTTCTTGAAATGTTACATGTCATAGACACAGGCTAGCTGAAAAACATTTAATATAAGAGGCAGATACAGAGTCATTTTTTTCTTTTGTACTTTTTGACCAGGAAAGGGAAACTGAGCCGTCACAGCTCATTCCCAGGTGCATCCTGGGAGATGGGTTATGTGGTCCTTTTTTGGCAAGGGTAATGTTGACCAGGATACCAGGGAAAATTCTATACTCAAATTATGTGCCATGTGACCTTTAACTTCACAAAAATTCCACCAACAACTTAATCTTGCTCAGTATCAGTTGTTTTCCATCTGTATTCCCCTTCCCCCTGCCCCTGGATGAGGCTGAAAAATGGACAGAATTACCTAGTCTTCCTTCCCAGTCAACAAAAACTAAATAAATAATAATAATAATAATAATAATAATAAAAAAAAACTTCCACCAGGACAGTCACCAGAGATGGCAGAAGGGACCTCGGTTTAACACCTCATTGGAAGGATGCACTTCATAGTGGAGCACCCACACCCGACTGCTGCACTACAGCGTCAGTACTGGGTATTAGCCCATTTTAAAAGGCATGTATTAAACCATTCATATTAAAATAGTGACATGACACTGCACACTCTGTTCACTGAAGTTTGTTTATTTCATTTAACTACTTTGGCCTTAGTTCCAGTTGCTATGGATTGCTTTGTAAAAATAGGGTACCAACAGGTTCCCTATTGTGCTGCCACCCATTTCTGCCATGTACTAACAGAGTTCATGGTCACTTGTGGGGGGGGGGGAGAAATCATCCCTCAGACCTGTGCAAATACATCATCCAGATGTTAGTCGGTACAGACTTTTCACGCACTAACGTGCTGGTTAGTAAGCCCACTGGAGTCACATCATGGCATAGTACCAGTCACATGGTCCTATACCATGCTGCCAGTCTAATTGGACTAGGGGTGCTGCCAGTTGGTTCCCCTTTGCTCCCCCTTACCTTATGGCTCAGTTCTGGGTCACCGATCAACTGAATTTTATAGTAACCACTATTAGCTCCTTGGTGGTCTAGTGGCCTCCACCCACTACCAAGTCCCTTTTTTTGGTTTTCGCTATGTGTTCCTCTGCTGGTCACTCTGACTGACCCCATGTGGATAATCACCCTGGTCCTGTCATCTTACACCCCTGGGGCTTACCTGGCTCAGCTGATGTCCTTCTGCAGGACTAATTCGGAGGTGCTCAGTCATCGTCGCAGGGCCTGTGAGGGACAGGGTCATCACCTCACTGTGGTTGAAGGTTTCTCCATTTCTCCCTTTAAGGGCCCACATGCTTGCAGTGATGAGATGTGCATGCTCCACTTCCATGCATTTAATGTGTCAGAGGCTCAGCAGGTAGCACACCCGCCTCTGAGGCCAGGAGATCAGAAGGCTATGGGTTCTATCCCCACACTAGGCACTTGGGTTAAATCCTAATACTGACACTGTAGTGCAGCATGAGGGGGGTGTTGCACTTCTGAGGTGCCGTCTTTCAGATAAGATGTTGAACTGAGGTCCCATCTGCTAGTTCAGGTGGATGTTAAAGATCCCATGGCACTTCTTGAAAAGAGTAGGAGAATGTTTTTTTAGAGAAGTTGGACTTCATTACAAGCATAATACAAAAACCATCACAAAAAACATAATAGCCATATCATAATAATATATTCTTCATAAACAAATAAAAGAAAGATGAAAAAATACATACATATATAATTTCACAGCTTAATCCACTGATCGTAATTGAACCATAAATATTTGAACTGTGCATTTGACCTTTGGGTCATATCAAATTGAGTAACTTTTTGTAATGCTTTCCTAATGTTCCCCACAATTTCTATCTGAATCACCCATTTTTGTTGTAATACCCAAAAGCAACGAGCTTGCCAAATGTAGTATCCAACTATGGCCAGAACAACATATACAGTGTCAGAATGATACTTCCCATTTAATAGGGGACTGGTGCCATACATAATTTCAGGGTAGGACAGCCTAGAAAGATAAGGCTCTTGCCATTCTGTGGTCAATAGAACCCAAAAGACCTGTATAAAAATACATTCCTTAAATAAACGCTGTTGCATTTCAATTGATTGGGGGCATGTGTCCCATGGACAATACCTATCAGCTACCTGTTTATGCTTACGGTTTCCCTTTACACTAAGCCTACCAGAATTCCCTAACCATAAGCTATCCCACACATATGGAGTGATTCTAGGGTTTGTTAGCTGTTTTAAAATCTGTGCCATCTGGTTTACAGGACATAAAGGGAATTCTATAGAGTTCTGACCTTCAGACAGTAAAATGGTACTATAAATGACCTTCCTATCCAAAGACAGAAAACTGTGTGAACTAAGACCCCATCTCATTACCTGTTTTAAGGTTTCCAGACCATATAAGGGAAGTCCAGGTACCTTCCCTAATAGCCTACTGTTACCTTGTTCCCATAATACTATACATGGGTGCAACCATAACCTCACCAAAGGTTTCCATACCTTCACCCCTGGCCTCAGAGCCAACCCCAAATTATAACTAGAAAAGATACATAAAAAAGGCCACAAGATTAATCATCCCAACCCTTCCCTCTGAAATGGGACTATAAGAAAATTCCCTCTTTATAGTGTTTAAACGTGAGCCCCAGAAGGCCTGAAAAAAAATACTGTATAGTCTTGTGTAAACACACACTGGAGGGGGGGAAACACAACATAAGAATAAAAATATAGGGAACCAATATGGACTTAATTAAATGCACTCTCTTCTTTTTACCTATCTGCTTGTGGTTCCAGTCTGAGATCAGCCTACCCGCTCTAGTAAACCCAGTTTCCCAATTCAGGATTTGTGCATTCTTGGGACCAAAAGTTATGCCTAACACTTTGAGGGGTTCAAGTGTAATCCTAATACCCTCATAGAACCAGAATCCGGGATCAGAGTGGCCCCTAATGGTACTCCTTTACTTCTGTCAAAATTAAGTTGTGAATCTGACATCCAGGAATAAGTACTCAAGATGTTGAGTAGGGCCCTTCATTTGTATCTCTTCCCAAAGTAAGCACCGGATCGTCTGCATAAGCCAACATTTTTCCCGGGGGGATGTCAGCGGACACCTGTATTCCTCTAACTTCCTGCCTTTGAATAATGGCTCTGATAAGAATGTCAATACCAAATACATACATTAGGGTGCTCAGGGGACAACCTTGCCTTACTCCTCTTCTAACTAAAACTCGTTTCCCACTCCACCTATTCACATTTGAAAAAATGACTGCATCTTTATACACTGCCCTTATCCAGGATATGAATTCAGAAGGTATCCCAAAGGCCTCTAATATGGAAAATAAGAAGTTGTGTGACATTCTATCAAATGCCTTCTCCTGGTCTACCCCTACTACCCATCCTTGGAGGTTAGTTATGTCTCCTTGAACAAAAAGTTCCCTTAACACAATGAAATTGTCACATTATTGTCTCCCTGGGATTTCACACGTCTATTCTGGACTAATCAAATATGATAACACATTCATGAACCTTGCTAATAGAATTTTTGCCAGTAATTTACGGTAGGTATTAAGTAGACTCAGAGGTCTCCAATTATTAATATTTTCAGTGGGGCCTTTTTTATGTATTAAGACCAGTACCACTTCTTGCATAGAGGCTGTAAACTTAGAACTAGAGAGCATGTAATTAAGCAGAATAGTAAGGGCAGGAGCTAAGTCCTCTTTAAACAATTTGTATAAGCCTGCACCAATCCCATCCATCTCTGGGGCAGAATCTGATTTCAAGTTTCCTATGGCATGAAGGACCTCAGTTTCTGTAATGTCCCTAGTCAAAACTGCCATATCATCTGGTGTGACTTGGGGTAAATTTAATGATTTTAGGAAACCAGTGGCCTCTTTACACATGGGGTCCTCACCAAATAGATTCGGAACCTGTTCTTCTACTACCCCTAATAAGCCCTCTGGAGTACTGACCTTACTACCCGAGGGAGTAATTAATTCTGTAATGATTCTTGTATCTACCTTGTTTTTGCATTCCTTATAGTGGTCAAAGCCTCCTTTTGAAAGTTGTGTCCCAAATCTGGCCTCTTGCCCTAAGGACTGAGCCCTATTATACTGAAGCTCCCTCATCAGTTTACTAACGGCTGTAATCGGAGGCCCACAATCCAAGGAAGAGGACTCTGAGAGGGAAATCAAGTGCTGCAGTTGCTGTATCAAAGACAAATACTGTAAATAAGTTTCAAAGTTTTGTATCCTACCACCAAGCTTCCATATCATCATAACAGTCAGCGACTGATAATCTGGCAGACCATTCTCGTAGCCACATTTTCTTAACTTTAGGGTCTAATAATAGGGCTTCATTCAGATTCCACTTGTTGTTTTTTTTTTACATCATGGGGTGTCTAGCCATGTTAATTTAGCTCGCAGTGCCATATGGTCTGAGAATTCACATGCCAAAGTGGAGCAATCTATAACCTGTAAAACTTTGGACACAAAAATGAAATCAATTCTAGTTCTAATGGTTCCCCTAAAGCATGTAAAACCCCCAGAGGGATGAAGACAATGGTAGGCATCTTTAAGGTCAGCCGTGGATATTCAAACACCATGAAGTCTTGCTATTATTAGGACTTATGCAGTTAGCCTCTGGCTCTGAACTGCCCCGGAGAGGAAACAGTTAACTCCAGAGTAATCTGGAGTTCCACAGCGCGAGGGCGCTGTTCAAAGCTCTATCTGGCCAGTTTCAAATGAAACTGCCAGATTCTTTACTCCGCTTTCACTGAACAGTCGCTCCGGAGATCAGCTCCTTCAGCTCGGTTCATTTCGCAGGTTTATTCGGTTCATTTGAACCGGCAAAAGTGTTTATTTTACCGCGTTTTCAGTCAAAAGCTCTATCTGGTAAATCGTAAGTACAAGTATTTAAGTCTGTGTGGAAATTCATTATCGGTTCAGTCTGAACCGATCGGTTTGCTTTAAATAATGATTTTATTCATTGAATGGGCTTTTAGAAGTGCGGTTCCTGGTTCTTATCGGTTCTAAAAAAAACCTTGGATTAATCTTGGTTTTTTCAAATACCCGTGACACGGTTAGGAACCGATAAGGGTGTCTTCCTTACGCGCCGTTTAAAGGCAAGTTTTTTGGTTAGAGCTGGCATTATGTCTGAGAAACCAAAAGAAAAACCGGGCACACTGGGTTTCAACACTGTGATGTCTGTGGGAAGCCTTTGCCAAGGCTGACCCACACACCACTTGTGTCTATTGTCTGGGGCTGACCACCTCCTGTCAGACTGCCAGGTGTGTAAAAAATTTCCCTGCAGCCACCTGGAAAGAGATTGGGCGGCTCAGGGGCGAGAGCAAAAGTCCGCTGACCGGATGGCCAGCCCTGTCCAGCACCCACTGGACCAGAGGAGTGCCCTCTGACCAGGCGAGACTTCCTCGGGCAAAGAAAGGCTGGTTCAGAGGAACCAGTCCCAGTAAGAAAGACAAAGAAATCAGCTGGTCTGGAGTCCAAAATGTCTCTCCAACTGCTGCAGAGATAGCAAAAGCCATACAGATTGTTCAGTCTTTGTCTCAGGGACTTGTTGAACCCCTACAGTTGGAAAAGGGTGGCTCATTCAGGTCCAGTGGTTCGGGATTATGATGTTGAGGATTTTATGAACCACAGGAGGGAGGAGGAATTTGATCAGTGTATTTGTGACTGGGAAGGTCTGGACGTGCCCATTGAGCGGACATTTCTCCAGACAGACCCTTAGAATCTCCCCTTTGCTGTCTGAGTCCCCTTCTCATTTTAGGTTTTATAAAAGGTGGCAGAAACCTCAGCTCCCTTTAGAGGAGGCTGTGATGAGCAAGAGGAGCCTGATTATGTAGAAATGATGGATATTCCAGAGTCTAGAAGGTTGTCTATTCCTTTGCATAAGTCATTTAGAAGCAAACAACAAAGATTTTAAAAATCCTCATTCTGTTCCTCCTGTAGATAAAAAATGGACAGAAGGTATACTTTATCAGGCCTGATACAGACTTCCTCACTAAGCAGTGTAGTCATGTAGGTGTTGTTCAAGCTGCAGCCTGTGACAAGGCTAATATTCCCTGGCCTCACATCCTCCTGATAAGGATTCCAGGAAGATTGAAGCCATGGCGAAAAACAATATATGGCAGCTTCGTTGGGACTCAGGCAGGCTAATTATATGGCTTATGTGGCTGAATATCAGAAATCTAGATGGGACACTATATTGCAGTTAGCCAAAGCAGGCTCAGGGCCAGCTGGCTAGTGAGTTGGAACAAGTGGCTGCTGATGGCATTGAAGCCTCTAAAGTTCAATTTCATACTGCTGTTGATGTTAATGATGTTTCCTCTAGGATCATGGCCACTTCTGTAGCTCTCCGTAGGTTGGCATGGCTCAGATGCACTAATCTGTCCCAAGATACTCAGTCAAAGGCTATAGATTTTCCTGTAGTAGGAAATTCTCTGTTTGGGGATCAAACAGAAAATTACATGAAAAGATGGATGAATACAGAACTACCTACAAAAGTGCCCAAGCTAAGGAGGCATGCCACTCCACAAAGGCATGCCCCAGGGTGAGGGCAGGCTTACCACAGGCCTTTTATCAAGTTCAAGCCTCTTCAGCCTTTGCACAGAGGTTTTTCAGAGGCAGAGGTAGGCAGGGCACAGGCAGACCGTTTCCCTCTCCTCAGCCTAAAGCTGCTGCCAAGCAGGCACCCTGACAGGTGCCCAGGGCAGATCTCCTGTACGGTGGGGGCAGGTTGGCTTATTTCAGCCAGAACTGGTTGTCCCTAACCCCGGACAAATGGGTTCTGGGTGGTAAGCCAAGGTCAGTTCTCAGTTTCAAACAGTTTCCAAAGATGAGAGCCAGACATTTTCCACCTGCAAATCCTTCAGAAGCCCTTGCTTTGGAAGCACAGGTTTCTTCTCTTCTACGCTGCAAAGCAGTGGAAAGGGTTCCTCCTTGCCATCAGGGCAAGGGTCTGTACTCGAGATATTTCCTTACCCCAAAAAAGACAGGAGAATGGCGGCCCATCCTAGATTTAAGGTTCCTGAACAAGCATCTTTTGAAACCAAAGTTCAAAATGTTAACTCTGGCAATGTTTTTGCCTTCCCTAAGGCCAGGGGACTGGCTAGCTTCCCTGGACCTCAAGGACGCCTATTTTCATATCTTGATCAGGCCTTCTCACCGAAAGTACCTCAGGTTCAAACTACCCTCTGGCCACTACCAGTTCAGAGCAATGCTACCTTACCTCTGCTCCAAGGGTTTTCACAAAATGTCTAGCTGTGGTAGTGGCTCATTTAAGAAGGCAAGGGGTTGCTGTGTTTCCCTACCTGGATGACTGGCTCATAGTAGGTCAGTCTCAGATCAGGTAAAATCCCATTTGCAAGTCACCCAGCAGCTTCTCACTTCCTGGGATTCCTGTTGAATTTTCCAAAGTCAGTTCTGGAACCAGTTCAGGTACTAACTTTCATAGGTGCAGAATTGAACACAAAGTCAGCCAGGGCATTTCTTCCCTCGGAAGAGTGGACAGACTCATTGCCCTGGCATCCTCCTTACCCTCGGATCTCTCGACCAGTAAGGCACTTTCTGCAACTCCTAGGGCACATGGCTGCTTCCACAGCTGTCGTGCAGGAGCAAGATTTCAGATGAGGACATCCAGTTCCACTTGAGGTCCTACTGGTCTCAAAGGAAGGACCCCTTACCAAATTAGTCCCAGTGACCAAAACCCTGATCCTGGCCCTTCAGTGGTGGCAGGATCAAAGCAATTAACTCAGGGGTTCCCTTCTTACCCGTTCTTCATTCCCTCACCCTCACCACGGATGCCTCCCTGTTGGGGTGGGGGCTCACTAGGCGACCTTTCCACTCAGGAGTGTGGTCCCTCAGGAATCTCTGCTCACATCAACCTCTTGGAACTCAGAGCTGTTCTCTTAGCTCTCCAGGCTTTTCAGCTACTGTCCAGAACAAGGTAGTTCAAGTCAGGACAGACAACACCACAACAATGTGGTACATCAACAAGCAAGGGGCACTCGGTCTTCAGCCTTGTGCACAGAAGCAATAAGTTATGGTCTCTGGCTTACTCCTGAACACCTCCCTGATAGCGGTTCACCTTCCAGGAAGGACAACGTCCTGGCAGATGCCCTCAGCAGGATTTCTCAGGGCCATCACAGATGGGCCCAGATCCTCTGGTGCTGGGGTCAGTCTTTGCCAGATGGGGCACCCTCAGATAGATCTTTTCGCAGCCCCAGACAACCACCAACTTCCTCTGTTTTGTTGCAGGCCTCCAGTGCTGGGATCAGTCCCCTGGATGCCTTTCAGTTGGATTGGAAAGGGAAGTTCTTGTATGCCTTTCCCCCCTTCCCTCTCCTATTCAGGGTACTAGTAAAAATCAGAACTCAGCCTGCAAAGTGATTCTGATTGCTCCAGACTGGGCCAGACAGCCCTGGTACCCTCTTCTCCTGTCCCTTACATTCCACCCTCCCCTGAGCTTGCCCAGGACCCATGACCTGCTGACCTGTGCACAGGGGAGAGTGTGGTATCCGGACCTCAATTCCCTCCACCTCAAGGCCTGGTTCTTGAGGAGCTAGAATTGCTGATTTACACCTTTCTCAAGGTGTCCTGGATATTTTAAAGGCTTCTAGGAAGCCTTCCACTAGAACCACTTAGAGTCTAAGTGGAAGAGGTTTTCCTTCTGGTGTTCTGAGAAACAAATTGTACCAGAATCTGCTGACTTGGCCATTTTATTGGACTATTTGGTCCATCTAAACTCCCTAGGCCTCAAACCAGCTACCTTGAAGGTTCATCTGGCAGCTGTTTCTGTTTTGTATCTGCAGGAAACCTGTTTCCTCTCCTCTCACCCTGTGTTTCCAAGTTTTTAAGGGTTACTTCACTAACCCTCCCTTTAGGGAACCAGCTCCTGCCTGGGACCTGAATGTTTGCATTGCTCAGCTAATGCAATCCCCTTTGAGCCTCTGTCTTGACAGATCTCAAGTTTTAACTGGAAGACTGTTTTCTAGTGGCTATCACTTCTGCTAGACGTATAAGTGAATTACAAGCCTTGTCAGTGGAAAAGGATTTTATTTCTTTTCACAGAGATAAGGTAGTCCTCAGGACTAACAGAAAGTTTTACCTAAAGTGGTTTCAGATTTTCATCTCAACCAATCATCTCTCTTCCAGTATTTTTCACTGAGCATTCCTCCTCAGGGGAGAGGAGATTGCACAGTCTGGACGTCAAAAGAGCCCTAAGCTACTATTTGGAACGCACCAAGGGTCACAGGTTCGAATCCCTCCAACTCTTCCTTACCTACGGAGAAGTTGGCAAAGGGAGACCTGCCACTAAGAGGACAATTGCAAGGTGGATTGTCTCTTGTATCCAGTTCTGTTACCAAAAACTAGGTAGAGAACCTCCCTCAGGACTGAGGCTCATTCTACCAGGTACAGCTGCATCTCTAGCGGCTGCTAGAGATATTCCCATTTTGAAATTTGCCAAGCTGCTACCTGGAAAACAGTCACACCTTTACCAAGCATTATTCCCTGGATGTCCAGTCCAGGAGAGATGCTCGTTTTGGCACAGCTGTGCTTCAGAGCCTATTCCTAAGTAGGTTCTGGCCCTCCTCCATGGAGGTACTGCTGTGTAATCTGCAATGGTCCTAATATAGCAAGACTTCATGGTGTTTGAAGAAAAAATTACTCACCTTAGTAATTGCTTTTCTTCTCATGGAGTCTTGCTATATTAGGACAACCCTCCCTCCTACCCCTCTCAGAACTCCTACTTGGGTATGGGGTTGGCAAATTAGTGCAAGCACTGTGTCATGCCATTTTAGTCTCTCTAGTCCCCCCGTTTCATTGGGTTAGGGAACTAGGTAATTCTGTTTTTTGTTAAGTGGTAGATGGCCCCCTCCCTGGACTTGAGTTTTTTGGGGAGAGGGGGCCTATTAGTGCTTGTCAGGGGTGATTCTAACAATAATATGTAATATTGTTATTATTCTGTGATTGTTGTTGTGTTTTGTTGTTCTACTACTGGTAGGTAGCCAATGGCTAGTGTAGAGTTTTCCACAGACTTGCTATGTTGGTTTAACCGTAAAGAACCCTGGCAGTTTCATTTGAAACTGGCCAGATAGAGCTTTGAACAGCGCCCTCGCGCTGTGGAACTCCAGATCACTCTGGAGTTAACTGTTTCCTCTCCGGGGCAGTTCAGAGCCAGAGGCTAACTGCATAAGTCCTAATATAGCAAGACTCCATGAGAAGAAAAGCAATTACTAAGGTGAGTAATTTTTTCTTATGTGTCTGACGGAGACTGAATCGCTCAACATTTTCGAGGTTTGGAGGCCCCTATCAACTTGATGGAGACTGCAATTAAAATCCCCAATGCATAGCACCAATCTTGAGGTGTGTAAATATGTCTGGATGTCCCTAAATAGAGCTGCCCTCAATGCTTTGGTCTGACGGTCATAAACAGAAATTAATCTAAACCTTTCCCTACAATATGAAATGTCTGACATCAAAGCTGTCCCTGGAAAATATCTAACAATCTGGCAACATGCAGATTAGGGTTAGAAAAAAGAATTCCAATCCCATCACAGGTATCAAGACCTGTGGACCAAAAGGATGATCCAAGGGACCAAGCACGGGAGGCTTGCTGCAGTTCCCTGTTAGATTTTACCCTTGTATCCAAAAGGCACGTAATATCACTAGGATTGTCCTGTAAAGTTAACATTGCACCACTTAACTTCTTCTCCGCCCTAATACTATTTATATTGATTGAGGTAAGAGAGAGATGATCCATCCGTCTGGTAAAAGGAAAGAACTAAACTACCATTCTAAAGCGTTCTAGACTTTCTGCTCTGTCTTGTCCGTTTTGCAATTGATGCTGACCCTCCTCCATCTTCAGTGTCTGTACTGGAGAGGATAGAGGAATTATCCATACCCTCATCCTCTGTGTCCCTATCAGTGGCATCAGAAGACAGTACTGCAAATTTGTTGCCAAATTTCCAGGAACTTGGGAGGGGAACATTACTGACCCGTTTGGTGACGATCTTCCCTACTTTGGTCCTCTTCTGTGACACAGTCTTGTAAACTGTATCTTCTGTGGGGGAAGGGGGAGGAGGAGGGATAGGTGCATTTCTGGCTGGGCCTCTACCCTGATGTCCTGGGAAGGGGAAGGAGTGGGGTCACAAACCACCTGATGACTCTTCTCGACCTTCAATATTTTGAGGCAGTGTTTCATCTGGCATAGTACCTTGAACCGGTGTAATACCGGGAGTACCTTGTCTCAAAGATTCTAGCCCAGCCCTTAAACTTTGTTCAGCCATTCTTTTGGCCTGCTGCTGTTGTGCCATGTTGATGATTCCCTCATGGGAAGGGCAATCGTCATGATTATGAGAAGCCCAAGGGCAACAACCATATGCGTGTCCCGTGTGCTCACATAAATTACATTTAAAAAGATTCAGACATTTCCCAGAACTATGCCCAAACTCTAAACAATGGCTACATTTCACTGTATCACATGCAGAACTTAAATGGGCCCTAGAGCCACACTTGAAACAAGATGTAGGTTGTCCCACATAGAAAATAGCTCCTCTATCCCTTCCTAAGTAAAAGGAGCTGGAAAGGTGAACAGGCCCAGAACTGGCTGTGTATAGCTTCACTCTTATTCTCTACCTTCCATCCCAGATCTGTTCACTGTCTAAGGTGGGGGTGGGTTTATTCAAAATTTCACAGCACTAAGTCAAAATAGAATATCTTCGATATTCACCCCTCCATTTTTGAACATTACCGTGATATTTTTGACTGCAGGCTTCATCAAGGAAATAACATGAAATGGTGCCCACACTGATGCGTTCTTACATGTATTATATTGTGCCCAAAACCTATCCAGATTTGAGACGTTTTTAAAACTTACATCATAGTTTGCATTGCCTAACCCTATCAAGGCAAACATTTCTGAGGAGAAAAAATGCATTGACCCCTTCAGTAGAGTTTTAGCAATGTGTACCCTGCCTGAAGGTTCACTCAAACCACGTTTGTATAGAAGTCTAACTGCGTTGCGATGTGGTGCAGGCTCCCCCTTACTTTGAAAGAGGTCAGGAAGTTTGAATATTGCCCCAGACCCTTCTCTTTCTTCTGCAGTATTTTGTATTAGGGCTGGAGCTGGACCTAGTCTTACTGGATCTTCACTTTCTGCTGGATTCTCACGCCTAGTTTCAATTACTGTCACATTATTATGAGATGTAATCTGTCCTGAAATGTACTCAGCTCTGTCTTCCCTTCCTCCTCAACAGAACTCCCACCTCTTACCCTGCCTTCCTCACTATTGGATCACAGTTTTAGATTTCTGCTTACAGTTTTCAGATTTCTGCTTGTTACCTGCACCATACTGTTGCTCGTTTGTTCCTCCCGGCTGCCAGAATCGGGATAATAGCCGCACATGCGCAGAAACGCGACCTGGTCTCCGCTGCATACTAATTGGGCTCCTTTGTTCTCCTCTCACAATATAGGCCTGCAACTCCGACCCTCCTGGCCCCCGATGGCGGATTCCCACGAGCTCCTCCAGGAGCAGACACAACGCGGGCCTGCAGAGAGGTAATAAACTACCTCCAGCTGCAGCACCCTTGAGACGGGGGTTAGCCCATCGACGTGCTGCACATCCCACCACTCACCCTGGGTCATCACTACCTATATAGGAGCTGTCTTATGACATCACTTCCCCTCTATTGTTTTACTAAGTCCCCACTTTTCCATTTGCAGGTTATATGTCTTATGACATCACTTCCCCTCTATTGTTTTACTAAGTCCCCACTTTTCCATTTGCAGGTTATATCTGCTAGCCACTAGAAGGACCCTCTGACCTTTCCACCTCAGTCTCCCCACCTGAATCCCCATCTACTTCCTGTAACCTCTCTACCTGACTAGGCTACTTCTCTCCCTACTCCCACCTCTACCTTTGCCCACACCTCACCCTCGCCCTGCCATCTGGCTAGCCCTACTCACTAACTCCTGCCCTATCGCCTGATCCACACCCAGCCTGTCATTAACCCCAGTGACCACTAGGAGTCGCTATTTCAACCCTGTTTTCTGGCCCAAACACAGCCCGCTTTAAGTCACCTAGAACCTGGATCCCTGCTCTCAGCCAGGTCCTATCCCAACTGCCCTGCCAGGGTCTTGAACCTTGTCCACCAGAGTCCGTGACAGTACCACTACTCCAAAGTGGTATCTACGCTTTCTGAGGGGCAACCAAGATGCTTGAAACTCACCACCCTGCTATTACCAAGGCACTATGCTTGGGCACCTCTTCCCCAAATCTGGTAAAATGTCCCCATCAATAACCCTTGTACTGATCTCCCCATTTACTGTCCCTTCCCATTTAACTCCCCTCCTAGCACCTACCCAGCACCCCCCACACGGCTATTCTGACTCATCCTACTAATGCTCCCTATAAGTCCACTTCATCCCTCCCATCTAGCTCCTGGTCCCATTTCCCTATGCCCCCCTCCTCCTCAGTCTTTTCCTTTGGCTGCCTTCTAGCCTCTCTCTCCCACACCAGTACCCACTCCCTCCGCTCAGCCCACCCTACTGGTGCCTCCAGCCAGCGCATGGCAAAATCTCGGTCTCTCCATGTTCTACGCTGCCACCTAACCATTGCCCTACTCCTTCTGGCTGCAGGGGATATACACCCTAACCCTGACCCAACCCCAACCTCAGGCCCCGACCACCCCATACCGAACCCCTCAGCCAAGGCCACCAGCGACACTCGTTCTGGCTACCTCCCCCGAGGCTTATGCCTTCTCCACCTAAATATTCATAGCCTAGCCCCTAAGCTCGATCAGCTCCAGGTCCTAGCAGCCCACCATGCCCCTGACATAATCATCCTATCTGAGACCTGGCTAAACCCCAGCCTACCAGATAATACCATCGCTATTCCAGGGTTCACCATCACACGGCAAGACCGGCCCTCCAGAGGAGGAGGGGTGGCTATCTACATCAGAACAGCCCTCCACTTCACTGTCTCTCTTACAAAAGCTGAACCCAAAGCTTACGAGCTTCTTATGGTAAAACTGTCCCTTCCCTCCTCATTACCTATCTTTGTGGCCAGTATTTATTGCTGCCCTGGCAAGCCAACCACAATAGTCACCGACCTTCTGTGCCAGCTCTCATCTCTTGCCCAGTCGGGTGAACTATATGTCATGGGTGACTTTAACCACAACTGGCTAGCACCCATCTTTAACAAAACCCAAACTGAGATAACCGCTCTCAACCTTAGCCAAACCATTACGGAACCCACACGCTCAAACCATAAGTCCAGTAATCACTCTCTCCTAGACTGGGCGCTTACATCCCACCCACACCGCGTCATCAGTTCAGGCCTCCTCCCTGATTACATTAATGACTACCACCTAATCTACTTGGTCCGCAAAATCCACAGAGTCAAATCCCCTCCCAAATTTATATTCCAACGGTCATACAAATCCCTCAACCTCTCCCCCTTCCTGGAAGATCTATCTCACTCTAATTGGTTCTCGAGCTCAAGCTGCTCTAACATAGATTCGGCCCTTATGCACTTTTGGAACACCTTCCTCACCACCTGGGACAAACACGCCCCCCCTGCACCGTGCTAGAGTCCATGGGTCTCACCTACCCTGGATATTCCCTGAGCTGATAGCTTGCCAACAAGCCCGTGACAAGGCCTGGTGGAACTACAAATCCATGCTCCTCCCAAGCAACTATATCACCGACCGCATGCTCCACAACAAGTGCACAAAGGCCATCCATTTAGCTAAGACTGAATATTTTAACAACACCCTAAATGCAGATCTTGGGAGACCTTCTAAATTCTGGAAAGTCATTAACTCCCTTTTCTCCCCCCAAACAGCAAGCCTTCCACCTCTCCTCCTCGCCCAAAGAACTTTCCTGTCCTACCCCCTGAAGGTAGCCTCCGAGTTTAATTCCTATTTCACTACTTGCACCCTGGCCCTCCTCGATTCCCTACCTCCTGCAACCACACCCGCCCCCCAGACATCTATCCCCCTACCGTCTGGTAGGTACCCCTTTTCCTTCAGCCACATCTCCCCAACCGAAACTGTAGATGCCCTTCACTCCCTCAACCCCTCCAAAGGCAAATCCCCTGATGGTCTTGATAACAAACTCCTCTTCCTATCTGACCCTACCATCGCTACTCCCCTCGCGGCCCTACTAAATCTTTCTTTCACCACCAAGTCGCTCCCCTCCAAATGGAAGCATGCCACTGTCCTACACCTTCCAAAAGGTGGTGATCCTACCTCCACTACTAACTACCGTCCCATCTCCCTCCTCCCCGCCCTCGCCAAACTCCAGGAACACCTAGTGCTATCCCAACTCTCCCACTTTCTCTCAGAAACTAACTTCTTCACCCCATTTCAGTCCAGTTTCAGAAAACACCACTCTACCACCTCCTCCCTACTAAGACTCACGGACTCCATCCTCACTGGGATGGATAAAGGGCTAATCACTGCCGTTGTTTTCATTGACCTAGCAAAAGCCTTCGACACGATATCCCATTCTCTCCTCCTATCCTGCCTAACAGGGGCTGGGTTAGCAGCGTCCATCACAAACTGGTTCAGTGCCTACCTACTAAATAGAACCCAATCCACTAAAATAGCTGACCACACCTCCCCCCCATCACCACCGGCGTTTCCCAAGGCTCAGTTCTTGGCCCCATCCTCTTCTCCATCCTTCTAAATGATTTGCCTAACTCTTGCTCCACTACCGCAATCCACATGTATGCAGATGACACGGGTCCTCTTTACCTCCGGCCGGACCCATGAAGAACTCACCTCCAAACTTCAAACCGATTTCAACAAAATCCAACACTGGTTCAATATCAACCAACTCTCCCTAAATGCCAAGAAAACTGTCTCTATGTCTTTTGGCACTAGACAGCATCTATCCAAACTCACCCACCCTCTGATCTTCCATACCCTAAATAACACCATCCTTGATGAAGTGCCCTCCTTCAGGTATCTAGGGATTTGGCTTGATCACCACCTCTCCTTTTCCACACACGTGGATGCCATCATTCCAAAACTGCGTCCAAAACTTAGTGCCCTCTATAGAAACCACACTAGTCTCCCGCTACCTGTCAGACGTGAATTAGTCCAGAAAATGATTCTACCCTCCTTCGACTACTGTGATGTCGTTTACAGCTCCGCCTCTAAGACCACCCTAGCCAGACTTGACCCCCTCTTTAATGCTTTCTGCTGCTTTGCCCTCGATGCCCCACCGCTCACATCACTGTGAGCTCTACCGTTCACTGGCCCTGCCATTCCTGAGTAACCGGTGCCTGAATCATAGCGTTAAATTCGCTTCCAACTTCTGGCTCGGCTCCATCCCACCCTGCATCGTATCCTCCCTATCTTCCCCACTTACCCCCACCCACGCCCTCAGGTCTACTGACGCTAGGCTATTAGTCATCCCTCACCGAAGGACCACCGCTGGCCCATCGGCCTTCTCTTACCTCTTCCCTAAACTCTGGAACGGCCTACCGGCCCAGATCCACCATTCTTCATCCAAACACTCCCTATCCTCTGCCCTCACTAACTTTCTTGCACCAAATTGCAACTGCCCCGACCTCCCCCCGATAGCTTCTCTTCCCTCGTCCCCCCTTAGCACCTGACCAGCGGCTCAGCCTTCACCTAATTGTCTGGCTTATACACTGCCCTACGCACTTACACTCTCACTCTTATTCACTCTTATTCACTCCTAATATCTCCCTTCCTTCCCTCCTTCCTAAATAACCTACGCTCTTCAGCCTTACTCACAGCTACTAACTCCCCTCTCCTTCCCCCCACCGCACCTAAACCACCCCCCAACACCTAGTGTTTACTAGTCCACTCCTCCTCTACCCACTATCTTGGCTCTCCAACTCCTACTGTCAACTTGGTGCATCTCGCTTCAGCTCAAGTCCTGTTACTGGCACTTATGTAATCATGTATTGCCCTCGATGTGTTCCCATGATATGTATACCCTGTCCTTGATGATCATGTTCTGAACTGTTCTCCTTATGTAACAAGTTCAAATGTAATCCCTCTAAACTATGTACATTATCTGTATTGCTCTACTTCTAAATTCAACTTTTGTATGTATGCCTGCCTCCTCTGTAACCCTTCCCCCCAGGTCGCACCGTGAGATGAGCATCTTTTTGCTCAGTGTGCCTTTCCTGGTGAAACATTTTCAATAAATAAATTAACTACGAGGCATCTGCATAGATACATTTACAATATTACTAGGCAAATCAGAAACAGTGTCAGTATTATTAGAAACAGAAGGAACATTACCACGGGATGTGCTGGAGCTCTGTGGAGGTCCTACGGTGGTGGCCACAGCTGCAGACACGTTATCTAACATTTTTACGTACATGGGATCCTGAGTATCAGGAGTCCACAACCCACTGCCCGAAGGTTCCCATCCTGTGTCCTCAAGGGCATGCACTGGGGACCAGTTCGAGCCCCCTATCTCTTTATTCCTGAGGGGGTCACATGCTGTCTCAGGCCTGTCCTCTTGTGTGGCCGGAATTGATACATCCATCTGAGAATTGTCCTTACTCCAGCCTGGCTTTAACTGTTTAGAAAGAAGGGAAAAGACCAGTGTAGGTGGTGCTCCCTGAACCTGAGGCTCATGCTCTAAAGCGGTAGACTCCTTCTGTGAACTGCGCCTTGGTCCAAGGCATTTTCCTTTTTTACTCGACTGGGTGTTTGAAGGCTTTTTGGCACACAGGGGGATCCCTGTCTAAGCTGCCAGCCTGTTTCTGTGTCGAACCCTCCAAAACTGTGTCAGACGATGTAACCAGCGAAGGAACTGTTGTATTGTCAGACTGCCCAAAGTCCACATCAGCACTATGCTGACTCAGCGGGGAAGTGACAGCTGCGTTGCTAGAAATGACAGTACTTGCTTGTTCAGGAAGAGCAGCTAGCTCCCGTTCCAACTCCTGAACTTCTTTCAATAACTGCGACTTTTTTTCCAATAAATAAAACTTATTCTGTGCTGTGGACAAAGGGTCTGGTGTGCATGTATGGTCTGCGTACCTCGGCAGAATTCCTCTCGCGTGCTCTGAGGAGATATGGAGCTATGGAGCTTTCTTCAAAAACTTCAGCAGCAGCTAATTCAGCTTCAACTGCCTCTTGTGATATGATTACAGGAGAGGAGGCCCTCTCTCCTGCACGTTCTACATCCATCTCCTCCAGCGTTTCCTCAGCACTGGCCATCTAAGCGTCAGACAGCCAAGGGTTCCCCCTACTGTCGAGTAGGGGAATTTCCCCAGTGCCCTGGCAAAATTCCCCCCCATTCACTAAAAATACCACCAACAGCTTAATCTGGTTCAAGGTCAGTTAGCATTCATCTGTATCCCCTCCCCTGGGTCATGCCTGAAAATAGGCAGAATTTATCTAGTGTACTTACCCGGTTAACAAAAACTAACTAAATAAAATAAATAAATGGAGACACCCCTAGTATATAGGCATGGGGTCCTCTCCAATGTTGCTGCCACCAAGATTTCTCTAGGTGGCAGAGAAACCACAGGACATGCAATGTCCTCTCCCCGAGGCAGGCGATCTGTCCTTGAGATGCTCAGTCCTCTCCCCGCTTGCCCCAGAGTGACCCTAGTCTGTTTCTGAACTTGGGACACCAGTGGGGCAGGTGGTAAGGCAGCTTGTGCCTCAGCCCGCCACACCACTGGGCCAGTCTTCTCAGTCCCCATTTCTGTAGCACTCTCTGGTGTGCAGTAGAACTCCCCTCTCAAACACTGTTCCCCCACAGTGCACGTTGGTTCACTGTGCCCCACACTATCTCTGTCCCTCTGCTGGTTCCTCTAAACTTAGCGACACTCCTAACACCTTCCTGTAACAGTTCTACTGACAGCAGGGTTGCTAAAGTGTGCAACTGAGTGTGCAAGGCTTGCCATACTCTGAGCAAGGCCCAGGTGGCCATTTGCAAGGCAACCCTTGCCCCCTCCCACATGGTAATAGACTGTTTTCTGGATGCGAACAAAGGACTTGCGACCAGTGGTATTCATAGCACAATGCAGTGCAAGTGAAGGGACTGTCTCTAAGTCGTTGTTGCACCCACTTAGCGATTGTCCCTTGGGGGGGCCACATGTATTAGAGCAGTCTTGAATTTCTTTTTTTTTTTTGGGGGGGTTATTTTCTTCTTTATTCCCCTTCTACCCCTTGGCTCTGGTCTTCCTCGGGAGCACCAAGGAGTCATACCCCTGCAGTCTGCTCCTACCTGGACAGTCCTCCATTGCCCTTGTAGCCTCGGATTACCCCCCGGGTGGGGACGAGGTGGGCTCCAACACCCCGACAATTCAGTAGCGTCGGTGGGTCGAGTGCCAGGAGGGCGGCCGCAAATTGGGGCAAGCTCCAGTGCTCTGTCTCTGCCGGAGCCGAGAGGTATTTTTCCCTTTTTATGGGAAGTGGCTGGTGCCCTGATATCAAGACATTGATTCCGATGTCTGCCACTCCCCCCACTCCTCCTTCTGTTCCTTAGCACTTGCTGTGTCTCCGGCCTGCGCCAGAGAGCAGCCGATCACACCGTACAGGGACCCCTGTCCCTCCCCGGGAGAGGAGAGCTGTCCTCCAGACACTCAATCCTCTCCTTCCCCTGCCAACCCCCGGCAGCCTGGGCTCCCGAACCAGGTCGCCAGCATTGCGCGAGGTGTGGCATCCAGCACCTCAACCCTCAGCACCAGTGGGCCGGAGTCTTGAATTTCTTAAGTAGGCATAGATACTGGGCGGCCCTCCTCCCTCTGTCTGCTGCTTGTGTATTTCATCCCAGTCCTGTTGTCTGCAGTCTGCCTGATGACTGGTTTCTGCATGTAGGTGCTAAGCAAGGGCCGCTTGTTGTTGAACTCCCCCTCCCTGCATACTCCTGTGTTAAACCTGAACTCCACCCTCGCCTACTCTGGTTTTAACCTGATACCGCCTCATCTCTAATCCCGGCCCCGCCATTAAGTGCCCTGCTGACCTCTGTCCTGGGACTATATTAGTGACTCCCCTTGTTGTTTTTTCAGGTACTGCCCCACCGTGCCACTGTTGAATCTGTGACTGGCAGAAGGTCGCCACCAGCCAGGCCACCTCCCAAAGATTCCCCGCGAAAGTAGCACTTCAGGTATGGCATTTTGGCATTTAGCCATGGATCCAAACCCATGGATGTGACTGGCGTACAGCTTTTTGTTAGAAAAAGCCAATTGGCTGAGTCCAGACTCAGCAAGGCCATGATTGGCTTGAGTACTCCTAGCTTCTTGGACTGCTCGCCATGGCTTTTTTTCAGCTTTTGCACCAAGCCTTGGGGCTGGAATTTAGCATTTTTCAGTCGTTAATCTCGCCGGTCTTTGGCCACCCCCCCTCCTCAGGCCACCTTAAATGCACTCAAATCCCACCCACGTCCTTGCACATCATTTTTCTTGGCTGTCAGTCCAACCAGTGATCTTAACTCATTGATTTAAGGGGACATACCTCTTATGCCGTATCTCACTGTTGTATTGTGAATTGTATCGAGCACTGCTGTGGCTAGACATCTGTTTTCTTCCTAGGTGTGATACACACTGATGAAGTGAATTATAACATACTGCAAGCAGTTTGGGTTTACTGCAGATTGACTGTACAATCAGGCACTGTTTTAGGGCCACTTAAGCAGCAGGACACCTGCTGTGACCAGTCCACCTCAGAATGAGGGCAACTGCTTTGTTTCCCTATCTGTCCTTACTATTACTATGTCTCATAGATCCTTATATGATCACACAGCCACATCACAATGGCACGTTTGAACATAGCACCTCAGTGTATTGCCAGGGTCTCTTTGACTTCCCAGATTGGTGCATATGTACCTTCAAGTTTCCTGAACTGGAACTGGCCAAACATCTTCCCTGGTGGGCAGAAACTTCTGCTGCTTCAGCAAAAGAGGTTACCACTTTATCTTCCTCAGCTACCATACCTCAACACTCCCTGCTATACACAGTCAGGGTATTAATATATGTGGCATTAGGTCCATTAGGTACTAGCCCGGGAGACCCCCCCCCGCTCCTCCTATTAACAACCACAAATGGGAATGGACCAGAGCATTTAGGCTACTTAGAGGAGCTTGCAAGGAGCTTCTCCTCCTTCTATTGTTGTGCTCTGGCAATGTTGAACTTAACCCTGGTCCTCCTGCAAATATCACATCTCCGGCAGACTTATCCAGCCTTAAAGGAGAGAGCTTCATGCATGTCAATGCATGTAGTGTTCTAAAAAAACTTGCATTTATTCAGGCCTGGGTCTGTCATTCCATGCCTGATGTCTTGGTACTTACAGAGTCATGGCTCAAACCTGGAACCTCTGACAGGGAGGCAAATATCCCCTTGTACTCCCTTTTTAGAACGGACAAGCAGACTAGAGGAGGAGGAGTTGCAATCTACAGTATGTTAAGGATAAATTCTCTGCTTCAGTCATTAACTCCACCTCAGTTAAAAAAGAATTTGAAAGTCTCTCTCTCAAAATTGAAATATCCCTGTTTGTCTCACTTTGTGTTACAGGATGCTATAGGCCCTCGTCGGCAGGACTACAGCTCCTGAACCACCTGCGTAACCCCCTGGGATCTTCGCCCTTGGAGTTTATCATCCTAGGAGCTCTTAACTTGGACTGGTTTTCTAGTGTCTCAACACCACTCAAAACCATTTGTGACTCCCTTGGTTGGTCTCAACTCATTACTGAAGCTATGCGTCCCAATAAGAAGAGTCCAAATAATGGTACCTTGCTGGACCTTATCATTGTTAGCAAACCACATTTGTTTTCTCATTCAGGAGTATTGTTCTCTGATATCAGTGACCATAGTTTTATTGCCTTTGTAAGATGTTTCCCTAAAGTAGATCTGCATATAAATTCACCATTAAGAAGTGTCGTTGTAACTTTGACCCCTGTGCTTTCATCACAGATCTGTGTACTTCCTTGCACTGGCAGGATTTCTACCTGGCAAAGTCGGTGAATAGGGCTTATGACATCTTCCAAGAAATGGTGCTGGGGGCACTGGACATGCATGCTCCTATAGTTATAGTCTGTGCCAAGAGAAAATCACACTAATGGTTCTCAGCACATTTAAAGTCCACCTTGACTGATAGAAACTCACTCTGGAAAAAGACCAGGAAAACTAAGCTCCCAACTGACTGGATATCATTTAAGAGGGCTAGGAACTATTGCACCAAGATGGTTAGAGAGGCTAAGGCAAACTTTTACTGTGCAGAACTAGACACTGCCTCAAAGTGCTCAGCCAAATTTTGGAGAACCATAAAGGAAGTGGAAGGTCACACATCTGGAAATTCCTTGCCAGAAAAAATCAACCTTGGAGGCATTATTGTCTGTGATAAGCCAATCATCCTGGAGTCTCTTAATAACCACTTCATTACTGCAGGCTTAGCCTTTGACTCCTCCCTTGCCAGTACTCTCTGCTCCCAACTTGGTATACACGACCAAGAAGCCCCTGTCACGGGTTCTTCATTCTCCCTTCAGCCTACATCCTTAAAAGAGGTTGAAGACCTTCTGAAACAGCTGAATGTTAGGAAAAGTGCAGGAGCAGATTTTCTTGACCCCTTCTTCCTGAAAATTGGTTATCACGTCCTGGCTGTGCCAATTACCCACCTGTTTAATCTATCCATCTCTGAGGATGTCCTCCCCTCTTCATGGAAAACTGACCATGTGATTCCCCTTTTCAAGTCCGGAGACCCCATCGACATAAACAATTATAGACCTATTTCCTTACTCCCCATCCTGTCCAAGTTGCTGGAAAAAATCGTGAGCACTCAACTAAGGAATTACTTGGAATCCTCTAATCTTCTTAACCCATTGCAGTCTGGCTTCCGACCATGGCATAGCACCACTTCGGCACTTGCTAAGGTTACTAACAATTGTCAACGTGAATTAGATGCCAAGAATTTTATTTGTGCAGTATTTTTAGACCTAAGCAAGGTGTTTCAATCATGGCCTGCTCCTTTCTTCCCTCCAGAACATTGACCTGGACCATCTCTCCTTGAGATGGTTTTCTAATTATCTCGTAGATCGGTTTCAGCAGGTTAAAGTGGAAGGGGAACTCTCTCCACTAAAACCCCTTCTGAGAGGCGTGCCACAAGGATCTATTCTAGATTCCTTGCCTTTCGTAATTTATATTAACGGCATAGATGCCTACATCAAACCTGCCAACATACACCTTTTTGCAGATGATACGGTACTTTACATCAGTAGACCGACTCCTCAGGCAGCTTCTAGTCATCTTCAACAGGAATTCAATCAACTGCAACAACAGCTTGTAAACCAGAAACTGCTCCCTAAATGCCAAAAAGGCAATGCTCTTTTCTCTTCTTGCACCTACAAGAAATCTGTCCCCCCTTGAAATGCTACAACCGATCACAGCCCTCCTAGGTGAACCATTGGAGTATGTTTCCAAGTTTAAGTACCTGGGTGTATGGATAGACCACAGACTCTCTTTTCTTGACCACCACAAAGAACTGACAAAAAAACTTAGACAGAGGCTGGGTCTATTCTTTAGGATCAAGCATCTTCTTACAAGAGATGCCAAGAAAAGACTGGTCCAAACCACCTTCCTTTCCCTTCTTGATTACGTGGACTTTCTGTACAGTCAGGGTTCCGCTGCAGCGCTCTCTAAACTTGACACGCTTTACCATAGAGCTCTAAGGTTTATCACTGATCTTCTGTATACTATGCATCACTGCTCCCTATACAATGCTGTGGGATGGACATCTCTCCCCTACAGAAGACAGAGAAATGCCACCCACTGGATGTTCAGAGCTAGCATTCAGGACCTGCCACAATATATCTTGGATTGTCTACCCCAAGCACGCTAAGTACGTATACACTGAGAAGTGCCTCTTATATCTACCTGACAGTGGCCAAGGTCAAATCACGCTTTGATTGGCCATCCATAAGCCATGTGTTACCTTTGCACTGGAACAAGTTGCAAAAAAACCTTGAAACTGGCTCACACCATCAACTTATCAGCATTCAAAACATTCTATGCTTGTTCTTTCAAGGAATCCTGCAATTGTTTATTTTTTTTATTTATTTGTGAAATCAGTTTACAACCTTTGAGCCAAGGGCTTGTTTCCAAAGGTACCTCGTCACATTGAGGACATACATAGAGTTTTAGGTTACATAGCACAGGTTTGCTAAAAATAGGCGTTCATCAGAGGCGCCACGTCACACTGAAGTCAGACAAAATACATATAAGTTACAGAGTACAAGTAATTGAGACAGGTGTTACACAAGTTGGTATCATATATTGAGCAATCTATTGGCATACCATTAAAAACAGCAGGCACTGGCCAGGTTAGACAAAGGTACGGCTTCTTCTGATCTCTGCCTTACCTCCTGAGTTTTTTACAGTGGCTTGTTGGTCACTTGTTTGTATAGTCCTACATATACGACCCCATCACATTCAACCCCTTCCCCCCTCCTCAACCGCTTCATATCCAGTGTTTATATTCTGTGACCTTCCCAGGTTCCCCTTTCTTCTCTATTCCCTCCCCTTCTTACCTATCCCCCCTGTATTTTTCTCTACAGACCCCCTACCTACCCTTGCTGCCCCACCTTGCTCCCTGAGTTTTCACCTGTTTTTCATCAGATATCATTTTGTCTAATTATTGTATTTACGAACATACGAATACGAAATTTGCCAGCAGATAAAGGCCTAGAGGTCTATCAAGTCTGCTCGAATGTGCAGCTAGCACCCCTTATTCTGCAGCTGCCCCTCCCTTCCACCCTTCCCCTTCATTAACCCTCCCCCTTGTCCTGTCCCATCTTCGTTTGAAGCAGTCCACTGTTCTACTGCATACCACTTCTGCAGGTAATGCATTCCACCCAGCCACCACCCTCTCTGTAAAAAAGTGTCTCCTCATCTCCCTCCTGAACCTTCCTCGCTCCTATCTCATATCATGGCCCCTGGTGGTCCTCCCCTCCCTTACTTTGAACAGCCCCTCTGTACCTGTCTTGTTTATTCCTTTCATGTATTTAAAGGTTTCAATCATGTCACCCCTGTCTCTCCTCTCCTCCAGTGAGTACATGTTCAACTCCTTCAACCTCCTCTCGTATGATAAGTCCCCCAGCCCATTGATCATCTTTGTCGCCCTCGCTGCACCCCTCCAGTAACTTAATGTCCCTCTTCAGATCGGACGCCAGTACTGCGCAGTACTCCAGGTGTGTCTAACTAATCACCTATACAGTGGCAGAATCACCTCCTCCTCCTCGAGATATACCCTTGCAATACAACCCAGCATTTTGTTGGCCTTTGCAGCTGCCTTCCTACATTGTGCGAGTTGTTCAGTGAGCCTGTAATGAGCACACCCAGATCCTTCTCCTCTCTGTCTGGGCTAGCTGCATTCCCCCTAGCTGGTAACTCCTCCTTGGGTTCTTCATCCCAAAATGCAGCACCTTGCACTTTTGGCATTAAAGCCCAGTTGCCAGGTGTCTGACCAGGTTTCAAGCTTTGCCAGATCATCCTGCAACCCCTGCCATCCCCTAGGTCATCCACCACGCCAACCTTGGTATCATCAGCAAACAGACTGATCTTGCTCTTGATGTCCCATGATATGTCTGCAATGAATATCCCAAACAACACTGGTCCCAACATCGAGCCCTGTGGCACACCGCTCGTCACTGCCCTTGGGTGTGAGAGCTCCCACCCACCACCACCCTCTGCTGCCTTCCCTGCAGCCAGTTTCCCTACCATCTCACCCAGCTTTCCACCGCCCTGTGCCTACTCTTCCTTCCCAGCCTTCCATGTGGCGCCGAGTGAGATGCTTACTAAAGTCCAGATACAGGACATCCACTGCCTGGCCCTGTCCAGTTGCCTGAGTGCCAGTCATAGAACTTGACCAGGTTGGTTTGGCAGGATCTGCCACGTATGAAGCCATGCTGTCTGCTGTCCTGTAGTCCTCTAGGAGGGCCACCAGCCTCTCATTCAGGATAGTCTCCATCAGCTTACCCACGATGGATGTGAGGCTCACTGGTCTGTAGTTTCCCGGTTCATCCTTGGGGCCACTCTTGTGGAGTAGCACCACATGAGCCATCCTCCAGTCCTGAGGTACACACCCGGAATGTAGTGAGGCATTAAATAGGTCTGCCAAAGGTCCTGCAAGGACCTCTGCCAGCTCCTTCAGTACCCTGGGGTGGATGCCATCTGGGCCTGGCGCCTTGTCCACCCTCAGTGCCTTCAAACCCTCTCGAGCTCTGCCCTCCATGATTTCCCATCTGTCACCACTTCCCCCTGCTTCTGCCATTTCTCCCACCTTGGGTGTCACCCCCTCTTCTTTAGTAAATACTGAGCAGAAGTACTCATTTAGTGCTTCCATTGTAGTACCCTTCTTCACCCAACCACCCTCCTTCCTAATCCTTACTATGTGGTCCTTACAGCTCCTTTTCTCCTGATGTACTTTAAAGTCCTTCTCCCCTTCTTAATGCCTTGTGCCAGCCTGAGTTCCGTAGATGCTTTGGCTCCCCTTACCCTTTGTCACCTCCTTTGATTCTGTCAAGTACTCCTCTCTGTCCTCCCCCCTCCCTGTTTTCTTGTACTTCCTAAAGGCAGCTCTTTTCCTTCTTACCTTTTCCATGACCTCCTTGCTCAACCAGCTCGGTTTCTTAGCCCTAGCCTTCTTGCTCTGGGCTTTGCAGCAGGCTGTGTTGCCTCCACTATCCCCAGCTTTATGAGCTCCCACCTCTGGTTAGTATCCATACTAGATTGAATTCTGTGCGTACCCTTTACCACTTCCCCATCCTCCCAAAGTTGGCCCTCCTGAAGTCCAGCACTCTTGTGCAGATTCCACTCCTTCCTTGCCCATATCAATGTGAGCCATACTGAGTGGTGGTCACTCCCTGACAGCAGTTCCTCCACTGTAAGTTCTCTCACAAAGTCCCCATTTGCCAGCACAAGGTCAAGAGTATTCCCTAACCTGGTTGGTTCACTGACCATTTGCAGCAGGAAGCTGCCCTGGAAGGCATCCAGCAGTAGCTGCTCCCTTCTGTTCCTGGTTGTTGGGTGCTCCAGTCCACTCCTGGCATGTTGAAGTCCCCACAATCACCACATTACCCTTCACTTGGGTCCTCCTGATCTGTCCCGTTAGTTCCTGTCTAACTCCTCAGTCTGAGATGGTGGCCTGTACACACTCTCATTCTAAGAATCCTATTCTTGGAATCCTGGATTTGCACCCAAAGTGACTCCGTGCTACCCTCCTCCCTTCCTCTCTTACACACTTCAGTCCTTCCTTCACATATAGTGCCACTCCCCCTCCTTTCCCAATCACCCTGTCCCTACAAAATAACCTGTACCCTGGTACAGACAGGTCCCAGTCATTATATTGGGTGGCCCATGTTTCTGTGATGGCTGCAATGTCCACCTCTCCCTCTGCCATGAGAACCTGTAACTCTGCAGTTTTCTTCCCAAGGCTCCTAGCATTAAGGGTAACCACCTTCCACCCTTTCCCCCTCTCCCAGCATCACCAATAGTACTTGCCATTTGTCCTTTGTCACTGTTATGGGAGGTAAGCTCATATGATTTCCCAACCTGTGGTCTCTGCATATCTCTTCCCCAACTGCCACCCCCCCACTCCTAGTTTAAATTCCCAACTTCCTCTATATACTCTTCCATCCTCCATTTCAACACTTTCTTTCCCTCCTCACTCAAGTGTAGTCTGTCCTTGGCATAGAGACTACTGTCCTCCCAGGTCCCTCCCACCCCCCAACAGCCCATACCCTTTAGCACAACACCAGGTTTTAGCCATCGTTAATTCCTCTATTCTCAGCTTTCTTGTTGTGCTTGCCTTTGCTGGCACTGAGTATCTCGGAAAAAGTTACTGATCGTCCTGCCCCTCACATAGTGTGCTAGTTCCTCAAACCTCCTCTGGACTATATCTACTGTCTTGTCAGCCAGGTCATTTGTCCCAAGATGTATAATTAAATGAGGCTTGTCCCTACCCTTCTAGCATATTTCAAGAACAGACTGTCCCACTCTTTCCGCTGTCATTCCTGGCATGGCCTCCACCCAAATGCGACTATGCCTCTCCCCTTGCTACCCATAACTCCTCTTTGAGTCCCCAGCACTTAAGATTCCACCCTCTACTCCCTACTTGCTTCCGTTCATCTCCTCTCTCATTTCCAGCTCCTCTTCTTCCTCCTGCACATTATTTCCCTTTTACCCCTGTTGCAATTCTCCCAGCAGAACTTCCCCCCGCTCCAGTTTGGTCCAGGCATTTATCAATTACTCCTCTAATTTCATAATTTCCCTCCTCCACTTTCTTCCTCTCTAGCAGTGCACCGCTATTTTCTGAAGACCCTTCACAATGCCTGCTCCCTCTCTCTTCATAGTAACGTGTTCTCTCCTCTCCACTCCATGACTTTTGCCACTTCTTCGCCTCCCCTCACAAGTCCCTATCTCCTCCTTCCATTTGTCTTTTGTCTCCTGACCTGGTTTCCCCGGCAATCGTTCCTCCTGGCCTGGGCCCCTTTGTGTCTGCTTCCCTCCTTCTGACCCTCTCCTCACCACTGTCTGCTTAAATCGCCCTCCCTCATCTCCCCTTCTTCCTCCCGCCAGTATTGGGCTAAACCCACCCTGAATCTGCCTTGCCTGTCTTAGTTCCTCCTGCAGACCCTCAATCTCCTTTCTAAGTTTTTCTATGTGGTTTGCACACTAAACATCCTCCACTCTCCAGGCAATGTTTAGAAAGATTGGTGCACCACAGTTGTTGCAGCCTACCACCCTACCCATTGCTGTCATTACCCACCAGGGACCCCCCACCCTTCCAGATGCAGGATACCAAACACTCCCCCAAGTCTCCCCTCTCCTCCCTCTATCAGTGCAAAACATTTTCTTTATTTCCCTTACCTCCTTTGTTGCACACGTTTAGATATATTGAGCAACTGCTTTTTATATTCCTATCCTTCCTATCCACACTCAAAAAGAGACTTTAAGTAGCCACTGCACAACCTTCTTCAAACTCCTACTCCTCCTTTTCCCAATGCAATATCAATGCGAAGAAGTAATAATGAAAGCTCCTAGATTTGCATTTACTTCCCTCCACTGAGAGACAGTCAGCTCTTCACTTGCTGCTGTCCCTTTCCTGGATGTCTGCTTTTGTTATGACAAGTGCATATCCTTTGCCTGTTTGAGAAGTGATGTCAGAACCCTAGTATAAGAAATAATGGACCAGGGGTGGGTGGGGTGTGGGGTTCGAGGGGTGGGACCACCGAATCTTCCAGAAACAATCAGGTAGCTGAGGCCTCTGGTCAGACCATTAGCACCCTTCCCCACTGTGCACTCAACTTTGCAGCTAGTGAAGCCAGCAACAATGAATCACAATTTTACTCAAAGCCCTAAATAGGTTTGCTACCCAAAGAAACAGGACTCCAATTCAAACAGCTTCACCAGCAACACATCAAATAGGCTTGGAATTAGAAGATATAGGTCTCAATTCAAAGAAACAGACCCAGTTAAATTACACCAATTTTGTTTTAAAACAGAAGAAATAGGCCTCTACAAATGCAGCCTGCCACACAGTGAACCATACAAATGAGCCCACTTATAGCTACCAAAACAGGTTTCAAAATTCCAGCAGCCCCAAACAATACCCTGCTAGTCCCTTAGTAGTAAGAAAGGAAAGAAATAACCTTCTGCCAAGTAGAATCCACGAAAAACAATGTAAAACAAGAAGCTACTGTACTGTAGATCTGATCCTGTCCCCCTTCTAGTTCCTTTATCTTCTCATGGCTCATGTTATATGTTTAGTTATCTAGGCCCTGCTATTGTTAGTTACCTTGTACATTGTATCTTGCTTCCGGCCTAGTTAGGTAGTTATTTATTCATTTTTTTGCCTTATTGTATTCATTGTGTTGTATAATGTCCACTGATACTTGTCTAGGTCCATCTTGCAAATGAGCTTAGCTCAATGGTACTCGCCTGGTTAAATAAAGCATTTGATTGATTGATTGAGGTATTTCCTGAGTTAAGCCTACATTAGCCTGCAGTGCACAGTTCCGTAGAAGAATGTCCTGTCAGGTGCCTCAAGTGGACACTGAGTCAGGTTTGATGTATATCTCTGGAATACCGATAAAGAGGACATATCCATGTGAGTGTATGCTCTTCTGAAACTGAAAAAGGACACTGGCACTGTTGCTTATTGTCCCAGCCTCACTGCCATGCTGAGGACAGTGTTGGGGAGTGGACTTGGGACATGTAGATATGCAACTGGAGCTGGAAAAAAGTGATGTTGATGCAAAAGCAAAACTAAAACAAAAAAACACTAGGATTAATTCTAGAAGGATCATTTGTCTTTTAAGATACTAACAGAGATGTTTGATGAGGTTTGGTATCTGGAGTAAGGGCGGTCCCAAGTTGTGGGGGAGGGTGGTGTGTCTGAATGCCAGAACCCTGGGCAACAAGAATTGTAGTCACTGATAGCCGAGGGAGAGGTGGACATAGTGGCCATCACAGAAATGTGGGACACACAAAACCATGACGGGGACCTCATAGTTCCTGGGTATAAACTGTATAGAAAGGATAGGGGTGTGTGAAGGAGGGGTGTGGCCCTGCATGTGATGGAGGGGATAACTCGTACCAGAAAGGAAGAGGCAGAGGGTAAAACTGAAGCATTGTGGGTACAGGTACACTCCACTAGGGGGAGGAAACTAAGGATAGGAGTGGTCTAGAGGCTACCCTCCCAGGAAGAGAAGTTGGACAGGGTACTAGGGTCTCAAATCATGGAAATGTACAGTAAAGGGGAGGTGGTAATAATGGAGGATTTCAATCCACCTGGGGTGGACTGGAAAATCCTGGCTACCTTCTGCACTTGGGAGCAAGTACTGCTGGATGCATTTTAGGGTGGTTTCCTGACCCAGGGTATCATGGAACCCATTAGGGAGAAGGCTGTACTGGACCTGGTCCTGTCCAACTGTGAGTATTTTCAGGATGTGAAAGTGGAAGCGCCACTTGCAGGTAGTGACCAGCACATGGTGTGGTTCCATCTGGATATGGGCAGCGGGATGGTCAGGACCAGGACAAGAGTTTTGAGCTTTAATAGGGCTGGATTTGGTAGGATGGGAGAAATTCTAGTAGGACATCTTGCTGGGATCAGAAGGGAGATGGATGTGGAACAGAAATGGGCAATAATAAAGGAGGGACTGATGGAGGTCACTAGTGAGTGTGCCAGAATCAAAAGTAAGAGAACTAAGGCCAAGAAGCCCAGCTGGTTCAGCAAGGAGGTGGCAGAAGCTGCAGATGATAAGAGGCAGTTTTCTGGAAGTACAGACGTACTCAGAAAGAGGAGTACAGGGTGTATTACTCTGCTAAATCAAGGAAGGCGAGAAGAGTGGTTAGGGTGACAAAGGCTAGAAGAGAAGTGCAGTTAGCACAGGGGCTAAAAACAGTGGAGAAGAACTTTTTCCACTATATAAGGGAGAAAAGGAACATCAAGGATCAAATAGATTAAAAAAGGAGTACGGTTTGGCAGAGGGTAGTGAAAAGAAAGTGGAAGTACTTAAGTACTTCTGTTCCATCTTCACTAGAGAGAAGGACAGACCAATGCCACAAGGGAACAGGGGTGGGGACTGGGAGGAAGTCATGAGCGTGTTATTCAAGCTGATGGTGTACTTAAGGGCCTAAGGGCCCTGAAGGTGGATAAATCCCCAGAGCCAGATGGCGTGCACCCAAGGATCCTAAGGGAACTGGCAGAGGCTGTGGTAGATCCCCTGGCAGACCTGTTTAACACCTCTCTGGAGTCAGGGTCCCCAGGACTGGAAAACTTCACATTTGGTGCCTCTCCATAAAAGTGGGCCAAAGGATGAACCAGGGAACTACTGGCTGGTCAGCCTGACCTCAATAGTGGGCAAGCTGATGGAGACCATCCTGAAAGAGAGATTGGTGAGCTTTCTGGAGTATAATGGGTTCCAGGAAATGAGAGACAGCTTGGATTTGTGTCAGTGAGGTCCTGTCAGACTAACCTAATTGACTTCTTTGGATCACCAGGACAGTGGACAAGGGCCAAGTAGTTGATGTCCTGTGTCTGAACTTCAGCAAGGTCTTCGATTCTGTACATCACAGGTGACTGATCAGGAAGCTAAGAGACATGGGGGTGAAGGCTAAGCTTGTTAGGTGGGTCAGAGGTTGACTGCAGGACAAAAAACAAACAGTGGTAGTTTGGGGGAAGGGGGAATTTTCAGAAGCCAGGCCTGTTACCAGTTGGGTGCCAAAGGGGTCTGTGCTTGGTCTGGTGTTGTTTGACATATTCATAAATGACATCGTGGACAAGTTTATGGGTAAGATCTGCCTGTTTGCAAGCAACACAAAGCTCTGTGGGAGGATGGGCATGGAGGAGGGGAGAGAGGAACTCTGGGAAGACCTAGCTAGGCTACAGAAGTGGTTTGGAATTTGGCAACTGGGATTCAACACTAAAAAGTGTAAAGCTATGTACTTGGGGGTGAAAAACTCAGGGCCCAAATACTGCTTTGGTGGTGTACAGGTAACCAGGTCAGAGGAAGAAAAGGACCTGGGTGTAATTATCACGAGTGATCTGAAACATTCAGCACACTGTGGGAAAGCTGTAGCCAAAGCAAATCAGATGCTGGGCTGCATAACCAAGGGAACTACCAGCAGGAAGGTGGAGGTCATTCTGCCACTGTACAGGTCTCTAGTGAGACCACACCTAGAGTACAGTTTGCAATATTGGTGCCCTTATCTTAAGAAGGATATCAACTTGCTGGAAATGGTCCAGAGAAGGGTAGCCTAGATGATCCAGGGCCAGCAAGGCAACACCTACAATGAGAGGCTCAGGGGGGCTCAACATGTACTCCCCTGAGGACAGAAGGGAGAGGAGGGACATGATTGAGATCTTCAGGTACCTTAAAGGTATAAACAGTGTGAGCACCAAAGGCCTCTTTAGCCTTAGTGGAAATGAGACCACTGGAGTAACAGCATAAAGCTGGTGGGGGGAAGGTTCAGGAGGAGGATGAGGAGACACTTGTTTACCAAGAGGGTGGTAGCTAAGTGAAATGAGTTGCCGGAGGAGGCTGTGTCCCCAAAAATGGTGGAGAACTTCAAGAGCGGTTGGACTATGGTGAGGGGGGAGTTTTGCAGATAGGGGGACCGCTTATTTGTATTTTACGCCCAATCCTGGAGGCTCTGGGTGCCATTACATATATCAACAGGATTAAAGCAGCATAAAATAACAATACACATTCCATAAATTAATACAATAGTTTAATTACAGGCTTTAAAAACTATCTAAAAAGGCTTTATTAAAAAGATAGGTCTTCAGGCCCCTTTTAAATGCCTTCACCGATGGGGTCTCCCTCAATGATTTTGGCAGTGAGTTCCAGAGGGCCAGGCCAGCCACCTCGAAAGAGCAGTCTCCTGAGGTTTTCAGCCTGGCCCTTGGAACTGCCAGGAGGCCCTCAGTGGAGGAGTGGAGGGAACATACAGGGATGGCAGGAGTAAGGAGGTCAGACAGCTAACCAGGGCCCAGGCCTTATAGGGCCTTGTAGGTGAGCAGGCTGACCATGAAGATCATCCTCCACCTGACAGGCAGCCAGTGCAGATTCTGCAGGACCGATGTCACATGTCAAGACCTGGGAAGGCCCATCAGCAACCTCGCCACCGTGTTCTGCACTAGCTGCAGTCTGCAGAGGATCCCCCCATTGACCCCAAAGTATAAAGCATTACAGTACTCCAGCCTCGAGGTCACAAAGGCATGCACTAGTTATGGCTAGTCTTCTCTGATGGAATCAGAGATTTAACTCAGGCGACATTCCTCAAGTGGTAGAAACCACTTCTGACAACAGATGACACCTGAATTTCAAGTGTCAACCTGTCATCAAGGATGATGCCCAGATTTTTCACCTGGGGGATGCCAACAATGGAGTGGATCCCAGGACCAAACCTGTAACTACTCCAGAGGCATCCCCATCACCCCATTGACCAGGCTCAACCACCAGCACCTCCGTCTTGTCTGGGTTCAGCCTTAGCCAGTTGGAGGACATCCAGTCCTGAATCTTGGTCAGATCCAGGTCATGGGGAATATGGGGAGGGGGCAGTTACTCTGTAAATGCAGTGGGAACTGCACATTCAAGCAAACTAGATAGACCATAAGGCCTTTATCTGCTGGAACATTCATATGTTCGATAGTTCATATGGTATGCTCTAGCAGGATGCGCGGACATGCCCTGGGTTAGTAAATTCAGGAGTGACATTAGGAGGCACGTCTTCTCTCAGAGGGTGGAGAATGACCTATGGAACTGTCTGTCTTATTAAAGCAGATATCAAGAGAATACATTTCCTCAAGGTCAGCCTGGACAAATTTCGACATACCAGGGAAATCACATGGTACCTGGAGTAGCAGAGTAGGTAGGGAACCCTTTTATCTCAGTACATGTTTGCACAGCATACTTACTCATTTCTACTTATAGGGAGAGCATTAATCTCTGCTTTTGAAGGAGAGAGGATGCTATGTGCAACTTGAACCAGTCTAAAGCTCATTACGTGCACTCCTTCTCAAACAAGCCTGCTGTAATTGTAGATAATTGATCTGTACTTTGTCTGTTCTATATTATGTACTGTGTATGGTCCTATTTTAATTGCTCTGTACTTAATCAGTCCTGACTTGGAACCTTTGAATGCTCAAAGGCATTTCCTAACATCAGTAACGGGTTGCAGGCGAAAGTGGCTACATGAAACAAAGTAGAGCCACGACGGAAAAAACAGTAATGCAAGAATGTAAGCCAGGCTACACACTAACTGCTTTTGAGAAAACAAAACCGTGCAACACTTGTAATGGATAAACATACTTTTAATAACTATACAAAATAAAAGCAAAATAGCAGCATACATACATCCCAACCGAACACCAGAGTTTCACACTGTGACATGCGTTTTATTTCAAGGCATGGCTAAAACAGCAGCCAAATTGGGGCTGCACCCAAAGAGGGGGCCTGATGCTAAAGTCTTTTTGGTGCTACATGAGGGCTGCTGTTATCTTCCACTGGAATGCCTTACTTAAAGGGACACAGTCAACTTCCTTAGACCTCAAAGTGTATGTAGTTTAATAAACACGTTATGAATGATCACATTCTGTAGAGATTGCTGATTTAGCTAGTAGTTTGATTCTGATTCCTTTTTCCTTTTTAAAACTGAAAAGCAGATTGTGCCCCCATACTGATGTTACCACACCAAAATGTGTTTGTCACCATCCTGGATCAACTTATACTGCATCCTCCCACCCTCTGATCATTGTCCTCAGTAACTTAAAAGCCTTGTCCTGATACCTAGTGGTCCCCTCCACCCTCCAATTGCTGGCTCGGTACATGCACATCCATTTCCCTGCTGTCTAGTGGCCCCCACACTGCAGGCACTGACCACCCACTCTGCAAACCCCCCCTTACTTGCAGTGTCAACACCATGGGAGCCCATATGGCAACCAGTACATTCCTCCTCTCACCTCCTTAGCCAGCTGCCATATGGACTGACAGGGAGCATGCATCCAATGTACTGTACAGGGCACGTGTCCTCTGTACTGTACAGGGAGCACATCCTCTGTACTATACATTGTGACGTTTGGTTATCTTACTAGGGATATTGACACTGTAACATCATCATGAAACCTAGCCTGCATCAACATTCCACTGGCCAGTTATCAGCCAATTCTGTGTCAGCAGAAGGGACAAGAAAAAAGTATTTTATGAGGCTCTTCATCTTGATCTGTGCTTCACAAGTCTTATTATTTGTCTTCCCTTTATCTACTCTCAGCAAAGTAATTCTGTTTGTTCTCAGCAAACAGTCTGTTTATATTCAGGGCCTGTCTGTTTAGTTTTTCAGTCCTTCTTTTATTCTTATGGCCCCCGGACTTGTACCTGGCAGCCCCGCAGCCCCATCACCAACTTTTTTTTAATTCTTTGGTAACCGAGTAAGGCCCACTAGGCACAAAGCCCTTTTCTGGGGTGACCCGGGAGCACTGAGGAAGTTACATGACTTGCTTAGGGTCTCACAGTATGCAAGTGGAGGTTATGGGAATCAAACCCAGGTCTGCTGGGTGTACCATGCTCATTCACAGCTTGTTATTCTAACCTCTAGGCTATTTTATATAACTGTATAAGCTATATTACCAGCGACATACTGGTTATCCACACTTAATGAGTACCACAGAATGATAGTGACCTGCCCTGTCAGTAGTGCGGTACAGTGGTGGACGCTGGCTTGTAGTGGGCCAATGAGGAATTTTCTCCTCTTGTTTTCCTCCCCATGGTGCTGGCGTGCAATTGCGTGCATGTATGCATGCGATGGCACATGTGCTTGCCAACATCTGTTGATGACCTCACCCCATGTGGCATCTCCACTGTGTTGCTATCCGGTTTCCACTGGGTGGCACTCAGGCAACAGGACAGTGAATCCCCCTTCTGCAAGGGAAGAGGGCAGTCCAGAGTACACTTACTCTTCCCTCCCACTGCTGTTCCCCAACAACTTGTGCTCATTCCTGATCATGGGTCACTGGCATCGTGAGCTGTAGCCCTATCACTGTGCTAATGGGCTGGCTAGGGTAGCCTGTCTTTTTTTGTTTTATCATAAAGGCGTTTCTCCTTGGCTCAGTGCAGATGGCTATCAGCCCTGTCCCTGCCCAGTGACCTCCTCCTCCAGGACTTACTGAATCCCACGGAGTCCCCATGGATTGCCCCCCCATGGCAAAGCCAGGAGGGAGAGGCTGTCCTGTCCCCTAGAGACATGCATCCATAGTCTGGGTCCAGTATCCTAGGCAGTGGCGTGGGTTGTGAGCACACAGGCAGGGCTTCACAAAGCCTGCTCACCCATTTTCAGCTTTTCTCTCCAAGCCTCTATTCTAGACCAACGTCAGCACAAGCTGTGTGGAGGCACACCCATGCTGCAGCAAAATAGCAGCCCTGCCTTCAGTGTTGCTCATACCTGCACTGTCATTAGGCCTCCAGCTGGTGGCAATTATGGATGGAACCAAGAGCCTCCCCTCCCCAGGAGAGGAGAGCAGCCCTCTGGAGACTCGGTTCTCTCCCTCCCTGGCCGACCCTCCAGCAACCTGAGTTCGCTCTCAAACCTGGGTCACTGGTGCAGTGGGCAATAGCACTACCACTGCGCCACTGGGCAGGATAGCCTGTCTTCTGTTTTTCTGAGAGTTAACTGGTTTACTTCCGTTTTAACCCTGGCTCCTCTAGAAGCTTGGGCATTCTGCCAGTGTAAAAAAAATTAAAGGAATTAGAGAAATAGAAGAAAACTATTATAAGTAGTCTGCCTTTCTGCCTGGTGTCTGAGGTAAACTGGGGCATTTTCTCATCTTCAGAACAGTCTTCTTTCCTCAGAGTTGTGTACTTAATCTTTTCTTAACGTTGGTCTGGATTTGTTGGGGCTAACATTAGTTTGTGACCATTTTGGATGATTACGCTATACATTAGTAAGCTTTTGAGATAATGGGATTATTTTTTTTTTTTTACTTTTATTCCTTTTTGTGCCCACTGTTTTTGTGTCTGTTTCTCGCGTGTCACCTAAACTAATGCATTTTTGCTATTTTCGTTTTCATTTTGTTTTTATTTTATACTGAAAAGCCTGTGAATAAGAATTACCATTTTCACAAGTGTCCAGTTATAATCAAACAAACTTACAATTATAGTAATAAATAAACAACATCAATAATAAACATTCCAATGTAAAAAGAAAATCAATTATAACACTTACATATAGGACTAGTCAGTAAATAGTTTTTGAGGGACCTCTTAAAAGTCGATATCTTTGTACAGTTGACTATACAGCTTGGTACTGTAACTTACTGTAAAGTTTTATGGTCATGAAATTCATTGGGTTTTGAGCAAAAGATGTATGGAACAGAGGAACTTAAAAATTATTTCTATTTTGTATTCATGTGTTAACAGTACCAGCCTTTTTAGGAAATAATCTGATAATACAGTTAGGTAAATGACCTAAATAAACCTTGTGCAGAAAAATAAGTGATTTAAAACTAAATGTTTCAGACATAGACAAACAACTAAAAGACTTAAAGAGTTGACAGTGGTGAGTCATTTGTGGAAGACCGTTAGCAAAGCCAACAATGTTATTAAATGTGGACCTAAGTTTGGTAAGCATTCTTTTGGATGAATAAGAATATATTATTGAACCATAATCCATAATTGAAATTAATAAACTATGAGTAAGGATTAGCCTGGTTTCAGAGGTAAGATATTTGTTAATTCAATATAACAACTCCAACTGTTTATGTAGCTTACCAATTAAATGTAGTACAGGTTGCTCAAAAGTCAAATGAGAGTCAAGGATAAGGTCTAGATACTTAAATTCAGTAACCTGTTCAATTTGATTTCCTGCATTGTCAAACAGCGCAAAGTCATTAATAGGAATTTTTCTTAAACTCAAAAAAAAAAACACATTGATTTTGTTTTAAGAAAATTCAAAACCGGTTTATGTGTATCAAACCAAGTACACAGAGAACTAAAATCCTTTTGTAAGTTTTTATGAAGATTTGAAATGTTATTTCGAACAACATGAAGTCTTGTATTCTGACTAATGCAGTTAGCTCCAGCCTTTAAACTGCCCTGGAGAACAAAGGGTTAAACTTTCTATGCAGAGCATAGAATGCTGAGCTTGTTCTCGGTTGATGTCTCTGTCTGTTTCCCTTTGAAATCTAACAGTCAGATTCTTTACTCCACCTCAATGAACAGTCACTCCAGAGATTTCTCCTGCAACTCAGTTTGAAAGTCGGTCGAAGTGTCAGTTTACCGTCGGTTTTTAACCGAAATGTGTTTCTGCATAGTCGGTTCAGTCTCTGTTTGTGGTACCGTGAGTACTAGATAGGTTTTGTACTGTTTTTCTGTGAGAAACTTGTAAAAGTGTGGATCGGTTCGGCTGAACCATTCATTTGTTGATCTTGTACTTACTGTGTGGTTACCGGTCCTTATTGGTTCTAAAAAAAACTTGTTTGGTACATTTTTTTCCAAGACCCGTGACACGGTTAGGAACCGATAAGGGAGTCTTGCCTGGCGGTTGCCAAAAAGAGGGTAAGTTGGTTAGGTTGGCCATGTCTGAGAAACCCAAGAAAAAAACCGGGCCCACTGGGTTTCAACACTGCAGTGAGTGTAGGAGGTCTTTGCTAAGGCCGATCCCCACACCACCTGTGCTTATTGTTTGGAGTTTGAACACCTCGATTCAGACTGCCAAATTTGTAAAAACTTTCCCAAATCTACCCTTGAAAAGTGATTAGGTAGACTGAGGGAGAAGGAGGCCGAGAAGTCCGCTGACCCAGACGGCCAGCATGGTTCGGTTCTGACCGAACCAGGAGTGCCCTCTGACCAGGGTGATACTTCTTCGGGCAAAAGGAGAGCCGATTCCAAGGTTTCGGTTCCGACAAAAAGAAAACACAAAGAGAAATCATCCGGTTCGGATCCAGAAGCCCATGTTTCCGACCACTGAGGAAATAGCCAGAGCAATTTGGATTGTAGAATCGCTTTGCCTGGTTCCGACCGATCCAGCGCCTTTTGGCAGGGGCTCGGTTCGGTCGGTTCCCTCAGTTCACGATTATACCCCTGAAGAATTTTATGAACCGGAGTTTGAGGAGGAGGGGGAGTTTGAAGATGATGATGGTGAAAGTCTGGATGTGCCTGTGGAACTGGACATCTCCCCAGACAGACCTTCAGGTGTATCCCCTCTTAGGCTTTCTGAGTCCCCTTCCACTTTATGTTCTACAGAAGGTGGCTGAGATCCTCCAGCTTCCTATGGAGGAGGCAATGGAGGATCAAGAGGAGCCTGATTTTGTGGAAATGATGGACATCCCAGAGTCCAGAAGACTGTCTATTCCCTTCCAAAAAATCATTTGGGAAGCAGACACAAAAAATCCTGAAGTCTCCCAATTCTATACCTCCTGTTAATAGAAGAATGGGCAAGAGGTATACACTTTCAGGCTCAGATACAGAGTTTTTATATCAGCAATGCAGCCATGTTGGGGTTGTGCAGACTACTGCCTGTGATAAGGCAAACATTCCCTTGGCTTCACACCCCCCAGACAAAGACTCCAGGAAGATTGATGCCATGGCAAAAAAACAGTACATGGCATCTTCCTTGGGACTCAGGCAGGTGAATTATATGGCCTATACAGCCAGGTACCAGAAGACCAGGTGGGACACTGTACTGGCACTGGCTAAACAAGCCTCCGCCCAGCTAGCCAAGGAGCTGGAGGAGGTGGCTGCAGATGGGATTGAGGCATCAAAAGTTCAGTTTCATGCTGCTGTGGACTCCAATGATGTTTCTTCAAGAGTTATGGCTACATCTGTGGCTCTTCAGAGAATGGCTTGGCTCAGATGCACTAGCCTCTCGCAGGATACCCAGGCTAAGGCCATGGATTTTCCTGTAGTGGGTAATTCTCTGTTTGGGGAATAGACAGAGAATTACATGAAGAAAATGGATGAGTACAGGACCACTTACAGGAGTGCTCAGGCCAAAGAGAGGCAGACAACTCCTCAAAGGCAGTTTAGGGGCAGGGGCAGGCCTTTTCATAGGCCTTTTTACCAAGCACAGGCCTCTTCTCCCTTTTCACAGAGGGGGTTCTTCAGAGGGAGAGGCAGAAGTGGGATGAGCAGGGCTGCATCCACTCCTCAGCCTAAGGCCCCTGCCAAGCAGACACCCTGATGGACCTGCCTGGGTCAACTCTCCTATTCCAGTAGGGGGCAGGCTGACTTACTTTGTCCAGGACTGGATGTCTATTACATCAGACAAGTGGGTCCTGGAAGTAGTAAGCCAGGGACTGGTTCTCAGCTTCAAAAAGTTTCCGAAGATGAGAGCCAGATCTTTTCCACCTGCAGGTCTCTCAGAAACCCTTGCACTAGAGGCAGAGCATTCATCTCTGGTGGCTTTAAGAGCCATAGAGAGAGTACCTACTATACACTGAGGCAAACATCTGTACCCCAGGTACTTCCTTACCCCAAAAAAGACAGGGGAGTGGCGATCCATCCTAGACCTAAGATACCTAAACAAACACCTTTTAAAACCAAAGTTCAAGATGGTAACTCTGGGAATATCCTTCCATCTCTAAGGCCAGTGGACTGGCTAGTCTCCCTGGATCTCAAAGATGCCTATTTTCACATTCCCGTCAGATGCTCCCACAGAAAGTACCTCAGGTTCGAGCTGCCCTCAGGCCACTATCAGTTCAGAGCAATGCCCTTTGGCCTAACTTCAGCCCCAAGGGTCTTCACAAAGTGCCTGGCAGTAGTAGTTGCCTTTCTAAGGAGGCAAAAGATTTTCATTTTTCCATATCTGGATGACTGGTTAATAGTGGACCAGTCTCCAAACCAAGTCAAGTCAGACCTGCAAGTGACCCAGCAAGTGATCACTTCTCTAGGATTTCTTCTCAACCATCCCAAGTCAGTTCTCGAGCCAGTCCAGCTTCTTACCTTTATAGGGGCAGAGCTGGATACGGTCAAAGCAAGAACCTTTCTTCCCCTGGAAAGGGCAAGGGTTCTTATAGAACTAGCCTCTTCCTTCAGCCTTCAGGTATCTCAACCAGCAAGGCATTTCCTCCAGTGGTCCAAGGGGCAAGGTTCCAAATGAGGGATATTCAGTTCCACCTGAGAGTTTTTTGGTCTCAGAGGAAGGATTCCCTTACCAAACTGATCCCAGTGACTCTGACCTTGATCCAAACCCTTCAATGGTGGCAGGATCAGGACAATTTAAGGCAAGGGGTCCCATTTGCCACTCAGTCTCATTCAGTGGTCCTTACCACGGATGCTTCCCTTCTGGGCTGGGGAGCCCATCTGGGGGCCCTCACTGCCCAAGCACTGTGTTCCCCTTAGGAATCCCTTCTCCATATAAATCTCCTAGAACTCAGGGCAGTTTTTCTGGCCCTGCAAGCTTTCTCTCAGTCAGTACAGAACAAGGTGGTTCAGGTCAGAACAGACACCACCACCACCACCATGTGGTACATCAACAAGCAGGGATGCACTCAGTCTACAGCCTTGTGCACAGAAGCTATGATGTTGTGGTCTCTGGCTTATTCCCTGCAAACCTCTCTGATAGCAGTTCACCTTCCAGGGAAGGACAATGTACTAGCAGATGCACTGAGCAGGATCTCACAGGGCCATCACGAATGGTCCCTGGACCCTCTGGTATTGAAGGTGATTTTTTCAAGGTGGGGCACTCAAGAGATAGATCTTTTTGCAGCCCCAGACAATCACCAACTTCCTCTCTTCTGTTACTGACCCCCAGTCTTGGGCTCATCCCCCTGGATGCTCTGATTTTGAACTGGGAAGGGAAATTTCTGTATGCCTTCCCTCTCTTCCCTCTTCTGTTCAAAGTTTTAGTCAAGATAAGGTCACAATCTTGCAAAGTGATTCTGATTGCTCCAGACTGGGCCAGACAGCACTGGTACCCCCTGTTGCTGTCCCTAGTAGTCCATCTTCCCCTGTCTCTTTCCAGGAATTACAACCTGTTAACCTCCTCTCAGGGGAGGATTTGGTAACCCAATCTTCAGTCTCTCAATCTCAAGGCATGGATCTTGAAGAGTTAGAGTTTGCAGATCTGCATTTGTCTCAGGGGGTTCTGGATATTCTCAAAGCTTCTCGAAAGCCCTCCACCAGAAAGACTTATAACTCCAAATGGAAGAGATTCAGCATTTGGTTTTCCAAGAAGCATATTTCTCCAGATACTGCTGAATTGCCTATAGTTCTGGATTATATGCTCCATCTTAATGGCCTGGGCCTCAGACCAGCTACTCTCAAGGTACACTTGTCAGCTGTTTCTGCTTTTCTGTCAGTGGGGAAGTCTTTCTCACTATCATCTCATCCTGTATTCTGTACATTTTTTAAAGGATTGCTTCATACCAATCCTCCCTTTAGAGACCCTGCCCCTGCTTGGGATTTAAATGTTTGCATTGCTTAACTTATGCAACCTCCTTTTGAGCCTATGTCCTCAGCAGAGCTTAAGTACTTGACTTGGAAAACTGTTTTTTGGTAGCCATTACCTCTGCTAGACGTATCAGTGAATTGCAAGCCCTGTCAGTGGAACCTGATTTTATTTCCTTTCACAGGGTTAAAGTGGTCCTTAGAGCAAACAGAAGGTGCTTGCCCAAAGTGGTTTCAGATTTCCACTTGAATCAGTCTATGTCTCTTCCTGTTTTCTTCACTGATCATTCTTCCTCAGGAGAGAGGAGGCTACACAGTTTAGATGTTAAAAGAGCCCTTAACTACTACATAGAGTGTACCAAGGGTCACAGGTTTGAGTCCATCCAGTTGTTCCTCACTTATGGAGAAGTGGGAAAGTGCAAACCTGCCACCAAGAGAACTATTGCCAGGTGGATTGTGTCTTGTATACAATTCTGCTATGAGAAACTGGGAAAGATTCCACCCTCAGGCCTGAGGGCTCACTCTGCAAGAGGTACAGCTGCTTCCCTGGCTGCTGCCAGGGATATTCCTCTCTTAGAAATTTGTCAAGCAGCCACCTGGAAAAAAGTCCTTACCTTTACCAAGCATTACTCTCTGGATATCCAGGCTAGGAGTGATGCTTGGTTTGGCACAGCAGTACTTCAGAGCCTTTTCCCAAAGTAGGTTCTGTCCCTCCTCCATGGAGGTACTGCTTGGTAGTCTGCATTAGTCAGAATACAGCAAGACTTCATGTTGTTTGGAGAAAAAAATACTCACCTTAGTAATTATGTTTCTTCTATTGGAATCTTGTTGTATTCTGACCTCCTCCCCCCCCGCCTCCCCTCTCAGAACCTGGTTTTTGGGAAGTGGGTGGGCAGGTGCAGTGTTGCACCTCAGGGGTGCTCCTTTACACCCTCTGCTTTTTTGTTTGGGTGTTTATTTTGTTGTTATTCTTATTTGAATTGGTTTGTGTTTTGTGTTTCCTGACTTGAGTCTTCCTTTGGGAATCCAAAACTTTTTCTTGCCAGTTGGCTAGTAAAAATTTTACAATTTCCATATAGGATAGCTAGTGAGTTTTTGCTCATAAGAATCTGACAGTTAGATTTCAAAGGGAAACAGACAGAGACATCAACCAAGCTCAACCTCAGCATTCTCCAGGGCAGTTTAAAGACTGGGGCTAACTGCATTAGTCAGAATACAGCAAGACTCCAATAGAAGAAACATAATTATTAAGGTGAGCAATTTTTTCTTCCTGAACAAAACAAAAGAGCATCATCTGCATACATTTAAGTTTAGTATGCTGACAAATATTTGAGAGAGAGAGAGAGAGAGAGAGAGAGAGAGTTAAAGCAGCAGTGCAATGAAAAAAGTTATTCCAAAAAGCTGTTTTCTGCTATGGTTATGAAAATTATTGGCAGAACTGCTGATATGGGTTTTCTGCTTCCTATGCCGTGTACTGTACATTTGCATTTTGGTCTGGATTCTTACCCTCCTCAGGTCATCAATATTATTTCTATGCAAAAATTAGGTGGTCATCTTTTTTTCTTGAGAAATAATTATTTTAAAACTTTCATAAAATTCTTAACTGATAACAGGAACTGCAGATTTCACTACCAAAATAAACTGGAAGACATCTGGCATTGATTAGGGAGAAAAAAAGGTGGGGTCAAATTTCAGCCCATTTTCATTGCACCGCTGCTTTAATAAAAATTGAAGAGGAGAGGGGTCCAAGAATGGACCTCTGTGGGATTCCACATCTCAAAAATGACTGTTTGGGAGACTGACCATCAATCAAGGTTCTTTGTGATCTATTTTGTAAATAATGTTCAAACCATGTAATGACTTATTTGGCTTAAAAGGACAGGAAATCTGTGCAAATTGGCAGCAGTTAGCAATGCTTATAGTAAGAGAAGTGATAAACTTGCCTCCAAATGAACCATATTTAACTATACCTTAATAAACATTGATGTGAAAAACTGTGTTTCAATTGTTTTCTTTTTATGAACAACATTCTGAACAGTTATTTTCTTGGAACCAGTAATTTGGAGTGTTTACTACGTCACGGTTTGAGTACAGAAGCTAAACATGAGTTATTGTCCTACCAGAACCATGCTTGGAGTTCTTTCCTCAAACCGTGACATAGTTAAAACTCCAGATCAGTGGTTCTGTGAAGAGAACTGCAACAGAATGCTGCCCATAAAAACAAAACAATGCAAAATACAGTTTTTCATATCACTTTTTATTCAGGTACAGTTACATATAGATCATTTAGGCTTATGGATATCATTCCTGTAAACTGGAACATTATAAACAGCTACTAATTAGAATCATTTCCTGTACTCTTTAAACTCATATTGCATGTTTTTTTTTGACAAAAACTATTATTGCTCATTTTTAGCTCTGAAAATAGTGGAATTGCTCTAAATCCAGAATCTGCATTAAGTCCCACATGTATGCAATTTTCTTCCACAAGTTCTTTTTGCATCAATTCAAGTCCCACGTGTAGAAAAGTGTACACAAGACTCCAAAACATTTCGACCTAAGATGCAAAGTGTGCAAAAATGCTGACACAAGAAGAATCAGTCAAAGGCTAACTATAGTGGAGCAAATAATCTCCTTTTCTGATAATTATTAGAAGCCTTGGCTTTCTGTAGACTCTTCTCATACATTAAAAAATGCAAAGCATACCACAAAAATGTCTGATTATGTCCATATGGTATGCTCTGTCCATTGTGCACTAGAAAGACCAATGCTAGGTTTCTTCCCCCCCCCCATCATATTTTCCTACCTCAGGTCTGTCTTGGGGGGGGGCTCTTCGATCCTGTCCCTGCACCCTCTCACTTGGCTATCTGCCTCAACCTTGCTGGGTCACCCCTTGAGCCCCACGGATTCCCCCTATGGCAGGGCCAGGGAGAAGAGTGCCATTCTCCCCTCACCTGGAGACCCATATCCAATTCTGGATCCCTGGCCAGGTGACAGTGTGGATAGGAGGGCAGGTAGGCAGGACATCATGGAGCCAGGGCTGACCTCTTTCTGTTTTTCTCCCTTACCAGGCCCACAGTGACACGGAGGGCACATGTGCATGGAGGCACTCCTGCACTCTGGAACCATGTGCCATTCTACCATTCCTCACCAAAGTCTGCCTTGCTAAGCTCAGTGCTACCACCAGGTCTTAACCTGGTGGCAGCCAATAACCTGTGTAACCGACCATCCCAGTCCAGGAGAGGAGAGCTGCCAGGTGGCCGCTCAGTCATCTCCCAGCCCTCCCCCTGGCCAGCCCCCTCATGGCCTAAGCTTGTTCCCAAACTCTGGTTGCTGGTGTGGCAAGAGGTAAGGCACTTACAATGCCTCAGCCCTCTGCACCATTGGGCTGGCCCAAATGCTGGGTTTCTCATCTCCTGTAACCCAGCAAGCTGGTGTCCTGGAAGAAGGTATATCTGGTTTTCACTTGGCAGTGACAGCAAACTGTTACACCCCTAAGCTACTGTAGCACAAATAAATATGCCATAGTGGAAAACGTGACTGGCACTCCAAGGAGTCAGGTGGCTCAAATACATGACCTGACTCACAAATGGCCCCAGCCTGGTGGGGAGACACAAGTACACACAGATGTACCAGGTCATCATTCGATGAACTTGGGCACAAAGGATGTTTTACCTGACATGCTCATTAGATGTCTAGGTGCTAGAGATAATTCTGGCAAGTTTCGAGATAGAGTTCTCTATGCTGTACTCAAGGGACTGAGGATTTCTGCAACCGACTGTATCATGCAGCCTCCAGGGAGTATCATGCAGTAGTCTAGACACACTGGCTCACCTACTCAGCATAAAAGTCTTAGTTCTGGTTTTGCTTTAACAAAAGGACATGGGTTTCTATATGGTTTACTGGGTAGTCCCCAAAATTTGGTGAGGATCAGCCAGTGTCCCAGATTATATGATTCTTTGTTGGACCAGTCAGATTTATGGTGGTATCCTCAGAGCAGTTTGGTTTGGGAATTTGTAGACTTACAGGGACCTATCTGATTCATAAAAGAACACATGAAGCAGCCAGCGAGGCAAAATAATGCTGGCAGAGGTGTACTGGTTATAAATTGGATGGAAATATCAGCCCCCCAGTGCAGTGGTAGTGTAACCACTCGTGACGTTGGTGACCTGAGTTCAGCAGTGAGCTCAGGCTGACAGAGGGCCAGCAGAAGGGAGGAGAATTGAGCATCTTCAGGAGGGGGAGGGATTGCAAAGCCTGGTGTATGCCTGGCCCCTAGCAGTAAGGTATGGGAAAGGCACCTGAGACTGCTGCGTAATGAGCAGGGGGTGGGCAGATGCTGACACCTGGCACATGAGTGTGAGGGTCACACATCATGGCATCATTGCACACAGTGCTCCTCTGGGAAGAAAATGGAAAAATCCTCAGCAGAAGGATGGTGCTTGGACCCTCGCAGGCCCTGCAACTGACTAGCTGGGCCTGCTGGTCCAACTACTGAATCCAGTTCACGGCGGTGGATTGGGGGACCCTGCCATCCTTGGGGGGGCAAGCCCTGGGGGTACTAGCCAGTGGTAAGTCCCAGTGGACACTGGGGTGATGTGGCTGGGGGGTCCAGGCTGATGGGGGCCATCCGAGGCATGGGGGAAAAGTAAATGGGATGGAAACAAGTTTGGAATCCTTTCAGCAATTCATCTGTCAAAGACCTGAGCCCTGGCCCAACAGACAGTGTATGTACACCTAGGGGAATATTAACTAAATCAGCAATTTTTTCCAGTAATGTCTTGATGTCAATATGTTTTAAGTCCTGCAACATATTTTCCTGTGCTCCAGAAGGAATGCTCTAGTGTTGAATTTTTTTTTTTTTGAAATTTCTCTTTATCCTCCTCACAGCCTGCCTCCTCCGACCCTTCAGCGATGACCCCCGGACATCCCACTGCCCGGAACCCTGCCCACACAGACCACAAATCCCCCATAGAGCCGTGGTTTACCCCCCGGGCGGGGACGAGGTGGAGGGGTTCTAACCCCGTAACTTACATTTCGTCGGTCTCGTGGTCTGTTGGGCGGGCACGGGCACATCATGGGCACGTCCGAGGTCCTCACATCTTTCCAGATGAGGCAGGCTCTTTTTCCTCTTTTCTCCCTCCCCGAGCAGCTGGCGACCTCCCTGGCGTCGCCAGTGGCGCGCGTCGGCGTCCGTGCTGCTCAAGCGGCCAGCCATCCCCTAGTGGGGCTTGCAGTTCCCGAGCCTCGCTCGGGGTCAGCCTGAAAGTGCGGGCATCGGCCGAATCCTCCCGGGCAGGGCGAGCTGTCGCCGGACGCTCAAGCCTGTCTCCCCCCGGCCGACCCACCGACTACCCGAGTCCGCTCCCGAACCCGGGTCGCCGGCGTGGAGCGAGGTGTGGCATCCAGTGCCTCAACCCTCAGCGCCACCGGGCCGGCTCTAGTGTTGAATTTTTACAGCCAGTAGAGGTGTCCAGCAGCAGAGGCACAGGAACCACTGTTTGAACCGTGAGAGGAAATAGACTGCCAAATTTGTGCTGGCAAGAGGCCCTAAGAACAAAATCAAAATCATATTGGATACGGGAGACTATGTTCAGTATAACATAAGAGCAGAATGCCAGAATTTTGGACATAGGAAATTCATAACAGGCAAATAATATATATTTCAGAGTCCCTACAAAGATTAATAGCTACTTCTGTACAAAAGGATTTTGAAAAAATACATATTATAGACAATAATAACTTATACAGTAGCTTGAAGGGAACATTTAGTTACTGCAAAATATCTCCTGAAGTGTGAAAATAAAATGCACAGATATGCATTGTACAAATTTAGGTGGGCATGTTAGTTGACTACTTCTCAGATGTTGTTAATAGGAGGTTTGGTATGTTAGATTATCTTTGCAAAAATTACTGATTAATTTCTGTACAGCATTTATTTTTACACTCTGATTCTACACAAAAAGAACAAGAAAAATGGATTGTTCAAGTTATTCATGGGAAAAACTTTGAAACAGAAGGTGCATTAATTAGTCATTCATTGTCCCCACTTTTACTTTCTGTGATATGTGTGGTAGGAAGTTTCGTTTGATCAGTCATAAGATTATTTATAAAACAATAACTATAATACTACATTAAGTAAAAGTTTACTTGGGGGGAGGAGTCAACATGGTTGCAGGGAGCTGCTGTATGAGTGAACTCCATGCCAGCTGTTCAAACAAAATGGCATTTCCAACTTTAACGTATTGATTCTTCGACTTTTTGTTGATAGCTGGTAAGAGAAAAGCAATGTCCTCTACCTCTTCTGAAGAATTTGTATGTCCAAGAATTCAACTGCAGGAGAAATACTTCAGGTTGGAGACTAGTATGGAGGGTGTCACAAGAGCTAGAGAGGGAAGCTCTGGCTCTCTGATAGAGTCACTGACAGAGGACACAACAGAAATGAGCTCTTAAAAAAAATCAAGAGACCCCTCTTGATTCCATAGCCATTGGGATAGTTAAATCACAAAAACTAAAACCGGAGTTAAAACATTATCTGTTTGTAAAAAGCCAGCAGGGATAGCTACTGTGACAGTTGAAACTGAAGCAGAATTTGTTACAGCAAAAACTGAATTTGGATGTACACAGAAGCCCCTATCTGTTACTGATTTATGTTTGCTCGATTTCTCCCAAGTCCGCAGAGTCGATGGATTCAAGTATGGTCACAGGTGCTACAGGTGAGAGACACTCAATTAATTTGCGGGGGGATACACCCAAGAAATTGTTGCAGTGGACATAACCCTTTGACCAAAAATGTCACCCTTTGTCTGAGAAGGTGGATTTCTTATAGTAAGATGCACAGCAGATTTGGGAGAAGATCGAGCTTGTAACCAAAAATGTAGAATCCAATAAAAAAGATATTGAAAAATATCTAAATAAAATTGTAGGAATGGAGGCTACTATGGCTAATTTAATTCAGGATAATTTTGCTATGTCACAAAATATAGAATTGTTTAAAAACCAGCAATGCTACAAAAACTTGTGAATAGTGGGGCTGCCAATGTCTGTTGATCAGGAATTTCATTCTACTCAAGATATGCTGAACAATATATTTATAACTGTGTTTTATTTACTTGAAGATAACCTGCTCTTTATTATTCAGGCATACAGAATACCACCAAAACAAGCAACACAATGGACAGCTTCAAATCTTCCTGTAACACAATCTGCCATGGACACAATAACTGACAAAAAGTCTACAGTCATGCTAACATTTGCATTGGAGCCAAACAGAGACCTGATAGTTGGCCTATCTAAATTAAAATCTCCACTTACTTACAAGACATTCAAGTTTCAATTTCTCCCGATTATTCATTTGTCACTCAGCAAAGAAGATATTGTTTTTTTGGCTACAGACAAGAATTACGTGAGATGGGGGCTGAATTTCAGCTCCTTGCCCTGGCAAAACTGAGAATTAAATATAAAGGGGCACAACATCTGTTTTATAATATGGATCAACTGTCAACTTTTATTTGAGCACAGTACAAACAGGACACTCATAAAAATAATGAAATGGATTCAGCAACAGCTTTAGAAAAAGAAATGATGAACACGATGTAAAATGGAAGAGCTAAATTGGGAAATTGTGCTAATTTTTCTGTAATATGTTATGAATATCTAATATATTTACTGGGACATAATGGTAAGGTAGGATTAATCTGATAAAATACTAAGGTAGGATGTTGTGCCAGATGAGAAACTAATATGATATGAACATTAATGAGAAATATTAAAAATACATAATAATAGTAATAAACTTTATTTATATAGTGCCCTTCACGGAGTATCAGAGTGCTGCACAATAAACAACAGTTTAAAACCATAAAATATTAAAATATAATTCAATAATCCAGAATTCCATTATAACAATCCATTACAAAGTGACACCAAATGCAAGCTGAAATAAATAAGTCTTTAAGGCAGTGTTAAAGCTCTCCACTGTCAGGCACTCCCATACCTGACAAGGCAGAGAATTCCACAGGGTTGGGTTCCCAAATGAAAACTCCCTCAATCCAGAGGTTTTTAAATGTACCCTGGGAATCTCCAGCAATTCCTCGTCAGTTGAGTGGAGTGGTCAGAGGGGGCAGTAAGAATGCAGGAGATCTTGCAGGAAGCTCGGTCCCAGTCCATGTAGGGCTTTATAGGTCATCCTCCACTGAACTGGCAGCCAGTACAGTTCACGCAGCACAGGCGAGATATGGCTGGATCGAGACGATCCAGACAACAGTCTGGCCGCAGCATTCTGCACCAGCTGCAGGTGGCAGATATCAACCCACAGAAGCCCTAGGTAATGGGAGTTACAGAAGTCAAGGCGTGAAGTCACAAAGCATTGATCAAAGCTGGTAGGTTGCCAGATGGAACTAGGTCCTTAATCCAGGTGATATTCCTCAGATGGAAAAAAGAGGACTTAACCATGGCCAACACCTGAGAATGAAGTTTCAAACCATCGTCAAGAATTACCCCAAGATTTCACACCTGTTCAGAGGTCGGTAACTGGGACCCCACCAAGCCACAGTCCTGAGGGGCACCCCATCCCCAACCCCTCTATCTGGTGACCAGGATCCACCACCAACACCTCAGTCTTGTCAGAATTGAGCTCTAACTAGCTGGTATTCATTTAATCCTGGATTTCTACAAGGCAGTTATTAAAGACTGAGAGCGCACTATCCTGGTCGGGCACAAAAGACAGGTAGAGCTGTGTATCATCTGTATAACAGTGAAACCTCAGCCCATACTGTCTCACAATGTCTCCTAATGGCAGCACATACACCGCAAACAACAAGGGGGACAGTGTGGAACCCTGTGGCACCCCACAAGACAGAGAGAAAACCTCGGAGAAATAAACCCTCGAGACTACCCTCTGCAATCTACCAGTGAGGAATGAATGAAACCATCTGAGGGCCATACCAGACAGGCCACAGATGGCATGCAGGTGATCGAGCAGCATCCCATGGTCCACGGTGTCAAAAACTAAAGAGAGATCAAGAAATACCAAGATGGTAAGGGATATCTGGTCTCTCGCAATTAGGAGATCATTGAGCACCTGAACCAGAGAAGTCTCGGTACTATGCCTTATACGAAATCCGGACTGGAGAGGATCGTAGATGTCATGGATGGTAAGATGGTTCTCTAACTGTAGCACCACAACCTTCTCAATAACCTTTCCCACAAAGGGAAGATTAGAGATCGGTCGGTAGTTGGCGGGACAGTCTGGGTCAAGTGAAGATTTCTTGTGAAGGGGAGTCACCACTGCTTCCTTCAGGGAGCAAGGAAACTAAACCATCTCCAGTGAACACCAGACTAATTCCACAAGGACCGGGACGATGACATCAATACAGCCTAATAAAAGGCGAATAGGGCCCGGATCCAAACTACAACTGGTTGGGTGCATAACCCTGAGAATCCGCATGACATCCTCGATCCCCAGCCACTCAAACTCCATTCAGCGAAGCTAAGGTGAAGCGACATTCCGCCGACCACCATCCCCCCCACAGAATGAGCTGAATGGATCTCCGACCTGATGTCAGCAACCTAATCAGCAAAGAATTGAGCAAACTCCTCACACTTTTCATGAGAAAACATTCTCTGAACTTGTAGACAGGCTGGATTGCACAGTCTGTCCACAGTTTGGAAGAGCTGAGCTGGTCGCTTATGAGCTGCAGCAATCTCCCTGGACAGTAATTCTGCCTTCTTATGGGAGATTGTTGACTGATAGTCTCTAAAATGTCCCATCAGTCTAAGTCTGTCGCATCCAGGCTAGTTCTCCACCAGCTACGTTCTAACCTTCCCCCCTCTCACCTCAGCTCCCTTATAGCCCCATCAAACCAGGAGGACTGAGGTCAGAGAGTGAGAGGGTGAATCTGGACAGGAGCCAAGGCATCCAGAGCCCCCAGCCCAATTATAGGCTTGTAGAAGGTTCTCAGGACCCTCGCTTGTACCTGGTAATCCCGATGGGTTCAATTCCATCAGAAGACCATCTAGGGTCACACCCAGCAAAGGGCAGTACTGGACCATCTCCACAGGGGCAGGTCTATAAGGGGGAGCAAAGAAATTGAACATAATGGAATGGTGATCTGACCAACCGACTGGTTCCATCACCAAGTTGGAGGTTTCCATCCCCAGGAGGAAAATAAGATCCAATGAATGGCCTTTAATGTGAGTTGCAGAGGTAACTGCCTGTGTGAAGCCCATCGAAAACATAAGTTGGAGGAAGTCCTGACTAAATGAAGAGAGTTCGTTGTCGACCCAGGCATTAAAGTCGCCCAGCACTATCAACTTGGGGGACTCAAATACCATGTCGACAATGAAGTCCACAACTTCCTGCAGGAACAACTTCTCAGTAGAGATGCAGCAAATTTAAATTTCTCCAGCGAAGTGCCCATGAAGTAGGCACTTTGCGTTGACATTCTGCCATGCGGAGTGGCCAATGTAAAAGGCTCACTTTGCCTTGTAATTATTACTTTGCGTTGTCATTCTGCCTTAACGTGAAGTAAGGCAGAGTGACAAGTCTATTTGGCAGCCCCCCACACATCACATGGCTTACAGTACTGTAAGTCACATGCTTTAATATCTATGTATTTATTTATTGGAAGAGGTTATTGTTAAAACACTAATCTATGCTTGTTGTATGGAACTCTCTTTATGTTTAGGTTCAGTTACGTCACAGCTAGTTTTTGTTAAGTCTTAACTTATATTTATTCCTGTCTTAACCTGAGTAACGAATCAAATTGTCATTGTATGTATGAATACTATTTATCTATTGATATTTATGCTCATGCACTTAAAATCCTGTGTAATTCTGTCATGATTTACTTGATTGCTTAAACAGATTGTTAACTAAAACTGAAAACTCAATAAAGTATATTATGGAAAAAAAAAGTCACATGCTTTAGCCAGGCAGGAAGGAAGTGACTCATGCAAGGAGATACTTTCACTTTCTCCTGTGCAAGCTGGAGAGAGAAGACAGTGCCAGTGAGATTGTGAGAGCAGAGATTTAGAGAAAGAGCAACACAGAGAGAGACCCAACAGCTTTTTTAAAAGCTACATTTCTTTGTATTTTGTGTAGACTCTTTTTTTACTTAATTTGTTTCTTCGAATTTCTTTTTTTCTTACTTTTATAAGTTGTTTGTCTGTGTATGACTGTGTGTTATGTGTGTCTTGTGTGTGACTGCTTTGTGACATTGTTCGGACCGAGGGAGGGCAGTCAACTGAGTTGAGTCAAGCAGAGATGGAGCAGGGTCAGGGAATGTCTGAGGCGGGTGTAGTTCCGGGACCGTGGCATGGCCAGGGAGGAGTGCGCACTCGTGGGGGGCATGCCCGGTTCAGGTTGGACCAGACAAATATCTTGCAGGCCCCCCTGCTGGAAGCAGGACCACCACATCCTCAGGCAGTGGCACCACCACCTCCAGCTCATCCTGAGCAGGATGTGCCTGCGCCCCAGCCCCAAGTGTGGAGCCTCAGTGCTGTGACCAGGCTGCCAGTGCATCTAGTCCCCCCCGCCTGTGCCTGGTCCTCCCCGCACCTCCGTGGTTTGGGAGTTTTTTGATTGTGTTGGGGGGGAACAACAGCCTGGTCAGGTGCCACATTTGTAGGGTGGAAGTGCGCCGTGGCCCCAAGGGGACTCACCTGACTGGGGACTGGGGTCCAGCACACCCACATGATCAACCACCACCTGGTGGAGTGGCAGGCTGCCACAGAACGGGCCAGGCCTGCACCTGCTGGCCCTTCTGTGGCAGAGGGTGCAGCTGTGCATGGCCTAAGATGAGAAGGAGGGCCATGGCAGCACCTGCTGCTCCACCAGCACCACCACCACTGGCAGCTGCAACATCTGCAGACCCCAGAGAACTGCCTGTAAGTCAGGCAGACATCTCAGTTCTCTGGAGTGCTGTGGACATGACGAATAAGAGGGTGAGTGCTGTCAAGCAGCAGTTGAAGTGGATAGAGGTCCATCAATTGCAGCTGATGTCCGTGCTCCAACTGCTGCTTGACCACCTCTGGATCCAGCACTAGTTTTTTTTCCCCCTCCCATCATGTGCCCCCCAACCTCCCTGCTGTGTCATAAAAATGTATTCCCCCACCACCCCCTGTATCTAATTATGCACTTTTTTCTTATCTTCTGTATGCGTGACCCCCCCTTCCTTCTGTTAAGTGTGTGCGTGCTGTTTTGGTTCTCCTTGTTTTAAGTTAAAATGGTTTGTCCCTGCCATCATTATTTCAACTTAAAGGAGTAGTCCAACCCAAATTTGAAACAGCACATGTTATGCAGTGCATGTAATGTCCCTCCCCTATTGTGTCCTTCCCTCGGTCTGCTATTAGGACCTTTTACTAAATCACTAAATAGCGTCTTCATGTTAAATTGCTTCATTGCCTTTATCGCTCTGACAATGCACCCTGTGTCATGTGACAGTGATGTAGCATAGTTCATTGATTTACCAAATGCACAGTTCACAACAGCAGAGCTGTGTAACTGACTAGCATTTTTCATACAGAAACCCCACTCACCTAGTTCTGAGGTGCATGCTAAACTGTAACAGTTGCCACTTTGTGTCACTGCATAAGAACAGTTACACAGCTCTGCTGTTGTGCATATGGTAAATCTATGGGCTATGCTACTTCACTGTCACATGACACAGAGTGCAATGTCAGAGCGATGAAGGCAGTAAACCGATTCTACCTGAAGAAGATCCACAGGGCTCATAAGACTACCATAAAGGTAGCAAGCTAATTTAGTAAAAATTCCTAATAGCAGACAGAGGGATGGATGCAGTAGGACTTTACATACAAATCTGAAGTGCTCTGCATATATTTTTTTCAAATTTTGTGTTGACTACTCCTGTAACAAAATCAGAAATCCATAATGCCGCATGAATAGATACCACTAAAAAGTTTCACTGCTAATGCAACTGTATTTATGACAAAACAAGACACACAGTAATGAGCCTTGCGTTTTGCCGGTTAGGCCTTCAGTGGTGTGCCTAATGAAGGCTTAAGCTGCAAAGCGCAGTGGTCATTTTTGTGTGCCTTGTTTTGCCATCAATAAAGTTGGAGTATCATTGAACTTTTTTTGTGGCATGTATTTATATGGAATGGTGGCTTTGTGTGTTTGCCTTGCACTTTTTGAGCCAGATATTGTGTACCAGCAGCTGTCCACATAGTGCAGTGTACTTCTTATAGCCCTGTTATATTCCAAGTTAAGAATATTAACCCTGACATATTTTAGGTGCCTCAGTATTGTTTACTTTCTGTCGTGGAGTGTTTGTTAAAAAGCAGGACTGAGTAGTGCAATAATACTGTGCTAAACTGCATGTGTGCAGTGTAATGTCCTGTGTGTGCAGACACTGTCCAGCTTCTTGAAAACATATATATGCTGACTTATTCCAGTGTTTGTGGTATAAAGAATAAAGATAAGAATATATAACGTGTATTTTATTTGTACCATCATCAGCAGTGGACAAAGTCATATAATATGTCTTCAGAGGTCTCGGTGCAGTCGGTGGTCAATGTGCACCTCAGTCACAGTGCACACGTGACTTTTAGGAGACTAATTCATAGCACTGCTCACTCCTGCTGTTCAACAAACCGTACCCAACAGACATGAAATATTGCTGAGGCACCCCAAATATTTTATGGTGTACAGACATTATAAAGTCAGAATGTATAACAGGTCCAGTCCACTGCCACCACACTGTGCTACCACTGGTGCCATGTCATGGAGTACAGCAACTTGCTGCAAAACTGCCACTGCTAGTCTAAACTAGAAAGACATCACTTAGTCCAGAACAAAAAATGCAAAGAAGAAATGTGGTGGCACAGTATGGTGGCAGTGGACTGGATCGGTTATATATTTTCTGACTTTATAATGTCTGTACACCGAGAAATGTTTTGGGTGCCTCAGCAATATTTCATGTCTGTTGGGTACGGTTTGTTGAAGTGCTATGATCTCCTAAAAGTCATGTGTGCACTCTGACTGAGGTGCACACTACCCACTAACCGTACCACTTCTGCTGAGGGGCCACATGCAAACAATGGGTTTTAAACCACAACTCAGCTCCTCCCTCAATGGTTTCTGTTTGGTTCTGATGGGCAGGTTATGACTTTGCAACTGTCACAGACTGACGGGTAAACACTGGGCCTTATGTGACTCCAAGTAGAGTGAGGGTCAAGGGTTGCTCTCCCTTCTGTGGGAAAGCTAGATCAAGCAGTAAAACAGTCAGTTATCATGAGGAGGCAAACTAGGAGAGAAGCCAGAAAATCTGATTTGGGTGCCATGTGGATGAATGTAACGTGCTGTGACACCAACTGTTACATTCATCACAATAAATACAAAGCTGCACAAATTAAAAACGGAGAATTACAATGGGCTAAAGAGTACAGATAATAAAGAACACAACTCCAGACTAGTAAGCAGAGTTATTTTATTAAGGGAAAACAGTAAATAAAGCTTGCAAAAACAATTAGTAAAACATGTGTTTTTGCATGTCACACTTTTTCAGGTAAAAAAGCAGCAAAATGGAGTGGGACACCCCATCAAAAAAAATATGGATACCCTAGAACTCTATAGTTATGTTATTTATCTGCACATATAGCCAGCATTCTGATTTGGTCAAAAACATATGCCTGACAGTTCTTGATTTAAAAAAATGTAGTATTCACTATATGGTGGACATTGGTAACCCCTTTTCATGAACAGACCCACCTACCAAGTGGAAAGCAGAGCAGTGGTAGCCAGTGCTGCCATCCAGCCGCTGCCGTACCCATGTTGTTCAGCCAGTCTGGTGTTCCAGGATCTAGGTGTGTCCAGATTCGTCAGCCATACAGGCTGCCTTCCAGTTCCTTGCTGGTCTTCCAGATGAAATCATCCAGAGAGGACTTCAGCCCAGCTGTTTCCTGATTCATCGCTTGGGATTTTGGATGACTTCAGACCAGCTGTTCCTTTCCTGTTCCAAGGTTTCATCTCCAGATGATGTCAGCCAGAGATGACATCAGTCTAGCAGTTTCCAGACGTGCCATCCTGTCATTTCCGGAAGATTTCTGCCCAGCTGTATCCGAAAAATGCTGCCAGGGAGAGTCTTTGGCTGGAGATCCAGGTGCTATACCATTTTTGTTCTTCAAGGGACTGGGAAGTCCAGACTTTTCTTACCTTATTGACATTGCAATACACATCCTACAGCTGGCAGACTACAGACTGTTTGAACTGTCCACAAAGACTCTCCCTTTCGGGACTACAGTCCTACAAGAACTGTGCTTCACCGAGCTTTGGCCCAGGAGAGACTCTTTCTTGGACTTGCCTTCTGGCACCGTTGTCACTAGTTGGGACATTTAGGGCATTCCATCCTCCCAAATGTGTATTGTATATAATGTTGATGTTTTTCTACTGTTTTGTACTTTTCTACCTTTTCTAAAAATATATTTTTGGAGATTCTCCAGTGTTTTGGTGGGAAGGGTTATGGTTGTGTACTGTGTTTGCAGATTAGGGGTGTGTTTTGTCTTTTCTCTTTCAGGTGGATCCTGATCAAGACAGAAGAGAAGAGAAGACAAGAAGAGGAGCGGAGGGATTCATCATAGTTCCTCATTGTGTTTTCAAGTGTTGTGTTTAAAAGTACTTTGTAGTTGTTAACATGTGTTAACCTTTCCTTCCACAGGTGTAGTTGTGTGGGAGTGTAATGCTTATGTGTAGTGTTAGCTCCTTGGTTTGGTTTGCAGGTGTCCAGGCATGGGGGAGGTTCCCCTGTTTTGGGTAATTTTGTTTCTGGTCAGATAGGCTGTCCCTAAAGGACTAGGGGGATAGGCAGGCTGTGGTCCTGACCTGCAGTACGGGGCCGCAGTACTGGTCTATTAGAGCTATGCTCTGGACAGTTCTTCCAGGGCCACTGCTTACCATAATAAGATCATAGTGTGGGGGCTGCTGCATCAGCCAATGGCCTCTGGGCCCTTAGTGTTGCCTGCCTGTGCCTGGCACATGGTAGGAGAGGGCCTGATCACCCCTCTCCGTAGGTAGCACATAGGGTAGGATGGTCTGGTGCTGGGTAGGTAATGACTGTGGGCAGTCATTTTTCTTATCAAGGGTGAGTGTAACTCCCTTGTTCACAGGGGTTACTAGAATCCCACTTAGAATCAGTGGCAGGCAGGGAGAGGCAGTTTGTGAGATGCCAGTTAAATGGGTTTCACACTGTCACACTCTGTTTTCAGTTTCTGCTGAGCTGGAGTGATGATGTCACCTTAGAATTCTCGCAGCAGCATAAGCCACAATGGAATGCTAGCTGCAGGGGTTAGCAGTAGAAAATTGGGAGATCCAGTTCAGTCTTCAGAAAGCAGTCTGCATGGAGACTCAAGAGAGTGAGGAGTGCTGCAGTGTGCAGCACCTCAGAGTCAAGCTCTGCTATAGAGCTACCTTAGAAGAAGGGGTTGTGTGTTCTCACCCTAGAGAGGAACACAGAAGACCAGTTGGCGAAGTGGTAGAGACTGTTTCTAGAAGTTGTTCCAGTGCCCCATCTCCGGAGGGATGGAGGGGAATTCAAGGAATTCAGGGGCAATCCTCTGGTCCAGCCTGGAGAGGGAGAAGCTGCCCACGAGTCATGTTGTTCAGTAAGTACCAGAGATTGTGTTGTGGGAAGAAGCCATGGGGCACCTGCATACCATGGTGAGTTCTTCTCTGATAAAGAGACGATGTTCACCGAGACAGTGTTTAGAGTAAAAGTGTCTGCCTACTGTGGGATCAAAGGAAAACTTGCCAAATACAGAACTTTTAGATTGTGTATGACTTAGAAGCATCTGCAACAGTGGGGGTCTAGGGTAAAGACAGAGCCACATACAGAACTTTTAAAGTCAGGACTCATCCAGAAGAGAAGTGTAGAATGTTAAATACACTAAACATTTTGAGAGAGCATCTACAAACAGAGTTTTGAAGAAAGGTGTCGTAACCAAATGAGTGGCTGAGTATAGATTTGGGAGTGAAAGGTGGGAGACCCCACATCTGGAATAACCAGGTTTACTTCTCCGGGTTCAGTTTGGGCACCTATGGTTCAAACAACATGAAGTCTTGCTGTATTCTGACTATTGCAGTTAGGTCCTGCCTTTCAACTGCCCCGGAGGACAAAGAGTTAACTTTCCATGGCCAGCATGGAATGTTCGGTGCGAGCTCGGTTGAAGCCCCTGTCTGCTGTTGTTTAAACTCCAACCATCAGATTCTTTACTCCGCCTCACTCAACAGTTGCTCCGGAGATTTCTCCTCTGCTCGGTTCAAAAAAAGTCGGTTAAAGTGTCATTTTTCGCTCGGTTTCTACCGAATTTCTGCTACTGAATCTGTTGGTTTAAGTCTCTGTCTGTGGTACCGTGAGTACTAGACAGGTTTCACATTTAGTTTCTGTGTGGAACTTGTAAATTTGGGATCGGTTCGGTTTGAACCGATCAGGTTGGTCTTAAAAAAAGTTTTGAATTTATTAGAGTGTTTTAACCGGTCTGTATCGGTTCTAAAAAAATGGATTTAATTACTTTTTTTTCCAAGACCCATAACATGATCAGGAACCGATAGGGGTGTCTTGCCTGGTGGACTGCCGAAAAAAGGGTACGTTTTCAATAGGATTGGCCATGTTTGAGAAACCCAAGAAAAAAAACGGGCCCACTGGATTTCAACACTGCAGTGTGTGTGGGGAAGTCTTTGCTAAGGCTGATCCCCACACCACCTGTGTTTATTGTCTGGGGTTTGACCACCTCGATTCAGACTGCCAAATTTGTAAAGGTTTTCCCAAAGCTACCCTGGATAAGAGATTAGGTAGACTGAGGGAAAGGGAGGCCGAGAAGTCCGCTGATCCGGATGGCCAGCCAGGTTCGGTTCCGACCGAACCAGAAGGAGTGCCCTCTGGCCAGGGCGAAACTTCTTTGGGCAAAAGGACAGCTGATTCTGAGGAGTCGGTTCCAGTTAAAAGAAAGAAAAGAGAAAAATCATCTGGTTCGGATCCACAGTTCTTTCTCCGACCGCTAATGAAATAATCAAAGCGATAAGGATAGTTTAGTCGCTAACTTTGGTTCCGGCCGAACCGGCACCATCTGGCAGGGGCTCGGTTCGGTCGGTTCCCCCAGTTCCGGATTATACTTTAGAAGAATTTTATGAACCAGAGGAGGAGGGAGAGTATGAAGATAATGATGATGATGGTGATTGTGGAAGTCTGGATGTGCCTATTGACCCAGACATCTCCCCAGACAGACCTCCAGGTGTTTCTCCTCCTAGGCTTTCTGAGTCCCCTTCCCACTTCATGTTTTACAAGAAAGTGTCTGAAACCCTCCAGCTTCCAATGGAAGAAACAGTAGAGGATCAGGAGGAGCCTGATTTTGTTGAAATGATGGACATCCCAGAGTCCAGGAGACTGTCTATTCCCCTTCATAAATCTTCTGGGAAACAGACATTTAAAATTCTAAAGACTCCTAACTCCATGCCTCCTGTGGAAAGATGAATGGACAAGAGGTATACCCTTTCAGGCTCAGACACGGAGTTCCTTTCCCAGCAATGCAGCCATGTTGGGGTAGTGCAGGCTGCTGCCTGTGATAAGGCAAATATTCCCTTGGCATCACAGCCCCCAGATAAGGACTCCAGGAGGATTGATGCCATGGCAAAGAAGCAGTACATGGCAGCATCTTTGGGACTCAGGCAGGCTAACTATATGGCCTACACAGCTAGATACCAGAAGTCCAGGTGGGACACTGTGCTGGCTCTGGCTAAACAGGCCCCTGACCAGCTTGCCAATTAGCTGGAGCAGGTGGCTGCAGATGGGATTGAGGCATCCAAGGTGCAACTTCATGCTGCTGTAGACTCCAATGATGTTTCATCTAGAGTCATGGCTACATCTGTGGCCCTTCGGAGGATGGCTTGGCTCAGATGTACTAGCCTATCAGAGGATACCCAGGCTAAGGAAATGGATTTCCTTGTCATTGGTAATTCTCTGTTTGGGGAGCAGACAGAGAATTACATGAAAAAAATGGATGAGTACAGGACCACCTACAGGAGTGCTCAGGCCAAAGAAAGGCAAACCACTCCTCAGAGGCAGCATTCCAGGGGCAGGGGCAGGCCCTGTCAAAGGCCTTTTTACCAAGCCCAGGCCTCCTGTTCTGCTTCTGCTCAGAGGGGCTTCTTCAGAGGGAGAGGCAGACGGGGAATGAGCAGGCCTGCTTCCACCCCTCAGCCTAAAGCCCCTGCCAAGCAGACACCCTGATGGGTCTGCCTGGGCTGATTCTCCAGTACCTGTAGGGGGCAGGCTGGCTTACTTTGTCCAGGACTGGAAGTCTCTGACATCAGACAAGTGGGTCCTGGAAGTAGTAAGCCAGGGACTGGTTCTCACCTTCAAAAAATTTCCCAAGATGAGAACCAGATCCTTTCCACCTGCAAATCCATCAGAGACCTTTGCCCTAGAGGCAGAGGTTTCTTCCCTCCTGGCTCTCAGAGCCATAGAAAGGGTTCCTACCCTACACAAGGGCAAATGATTATACTCTAGGTACTTTCTAACCCCCCCAAAAAACAGGAGAATGGCAGCCCATCCTGGATCTAAGGTATCTGAACAAGCACCTTTTAAAACCAAAGTTCAAAATGGTGACTCTGGGAATAATTCTGCCCTCTCTAAGGCCAGGGGACTGGTTAGCCTCCCTGGACCTCAAAGATGCCTATTTTCACATTCCCATCAGGTGCTCCCACAGAAAGTACCTCAGGTTTGAGTTGCCCTCAGGCCACTATCAGTTCAGAGCAATGCCCTTTGGCCTAACATCAGCCCCAAGGGTGTTCACAAAGTGCCTGGCAGTAGTGGTTGCTTTCCTAAGAAGAAAAAAGATCTCCATATTTCCATACTTGGATGACTGGCTCATAGTGTATCAGTCTCCACACCAAGTCAAGTCACATCTGCAAATAGCTCAGCAAGTGCTCACTTCCTTAGGATTCCTCCTCAACCTTCCAAAGTCAGTTCTCGAGCCAGTGTAGCTCCTCACCTTTATAGGGACGGAGCTGGATACAATAAAGGCAAGAGCCTTCCTTCCCCTGGACAGGGCAAGGACCCTTATGGAACTGGCCTCTTCATTCACCCTTCAGGTGTCTCGACCAGCAAGGCATTTCCTACAGCTCCTGGGCCACATGGCAGCCTCTACAGCAGTGGTCCAGGGGGCAAGATTTCAGATGAGGGACATTCAGTTCCACTTAAGAGCCTTCTGGTCCCAAAGAAAGGATTCCCTTACCAAACTAGTCCCATTGACTCAAACCCTGATCCAGGCTTTGCAATGGTGGCAGGATCAGGACAATTTGAGACAGGGAGATCTTCCCTTGTCAATCTTCACCATTCATTACTTACTGGGTGTTAGCCGGAGGCGCCCCGCCCGCGAAACTATTATTTATTTTTTTTAAAGTTTGCCCTAAGCACCGCCCTCGAGTGCGTCATGCGTCATCTGCATGATGGCCGTTAGTAGCGACCGACTCCTCCTCAACTCAGTTCTGTTTCTCCGCCGTCGAGGCAGCACCTGTCCACAGCGTAGCACTGGTAGTTGTAGTAGTTTCCGACTCCGTTTTCCTGACACTCGACGCGATATGGTAAGACTGTTCTTTTCTTTCTTCGGTGCGGGTGTATTTCCTACTGTGTTTTAGTCTCGTTGGTTTCAGCGTTATGTCCGGTTCTGGAGCTAAGCGTTCTTAGAACGAGCGGGCACCTATCGTCGGTGCTCCTGTGGCGGCATTTCTCCGTCTCGGACGGCATAGCGTTTGCCTTCGTTGCCTGGGACACCATGATATGATTAGATGCGGCGCCTGTTTCTCGATGGACCGTCGCGTCCTCAAAGTCCGCGCGTTCAAGCTCGGCAAGGCCCGCCGACTTCGAGAGACGGCGTCGCTCACGGGAATCTCGGCGAGATCTTTAGGCCCTTCCCGGGTCCCTCCCGGGCCTCTCTGATCTGAGGGAGGGTTTCCTCATCTATCTTGCCGAGGAGGAGGCCCCTTCGCGGTGTTGAGGCGTCGTAGCCCTCCCGGGGCATGGCGCTGACACCGCCTCGGCAGTCACCTCTTCAGTGCAGGCTCCCCCTGGGTCGAGGCCCTTGGCTTTAGGCCCGGCTTGGGTGGACCCTCGGCCGCGCCCCGGCGCCGTTCGGATCCTGGCACCGTTTGCGGTGCGGTGATCAGCGGTGCCGTTCAGCGCCCGCTCGGATCGGTGCGTTCGCGGCACCGGTGATGAAAGCGGCGCCGTTGGCAATGCTGCCAACCCGGCACCGTTGGCGGTGCCGGTGGACATGGCGGCGCCGTCAGCGGTGCCGCTCGCCTCACCGGCAGCTGCCCGTGGTGCGTTAACCTTCCCCTTCCCGGGCAGTGCGCGAGCCTGCGAGGCCGCTGGGGGTGTGGGTTAGGCCTTCCTGCTGCCGGCGTGGGGCGGCGGCGTCACCAGCAGTACGGGGCGGTTCGGCCCGTGCCTCGAGGACCCTGGGGTGGCCAACATCAGTCCTGCTGGTCTCGTCCTCCTCGGGCGATGAGCTCAATGTGGACCCATCCTGGCATCCCCATTCTTGAGATCTGGGTCCTCGGTGGCTAGGGGTACCAGGCGAGCGCAGCAGGCCCTCCTCTGTCCCCCACCATGATCTCCTGAGGTTCCTTGGCTGGGGTGGCCGAGGTCCTGGGGGCAGGCGTGGGGGTGACGGAGGGGCTCCCTCTCTGGAGGCTCGGTGATGGCTACCCCGGGTGCTGTTGCCTCCTCTGAGGGACAGGGGACATTGCAGTCGGAGGAGGGCCTCTCAGAATCCGAGGGGTTGAGGGCAGGCGGCCTGCTGCCGGTCTTCTTAGCCACCTCAGGGGGTGGCCAGGAGCCATAGTGAGCCCGTCCCTCCCCAGGGTTCTAGGTGTCCTCGGCAGCGTTTGTGCAGACTGCCCTTCTGGATCCATGCAGTTCGGCGTCGTCGCAGGGAGTTTCTCCCCAGGGCTCTTCAGGCTCCGCTTTCCCAGAGTTCCGTTCTGCGGCCTGGTTTGATATCCGGGATCCCTCCTACTAGGGCTCCTTTCCTGATTCAGAGCCCTGAGAAGCAGTTGCCTCCCTCGGAGGTGCCCCTCTCCCATCTCTCTCCTTCACCACCCCGCTCCCGGGCCATAGCCGGTCCCTCTGGGTCCGTTATCCTGGGAGGCAGTTCAGAGGATTCTGGCGGCCTTCCCCTCATATGTTAGATGCAGCATGAGGCGGGTCTTTCGACTCTCCCCCACCGCCCAGAGGAATCCTCTGACATTCCAACTCCCCATCATCCTCGTCTCCCTCCTCTGAGGAGAGGAACCCTAACTCATCTGTCCTCCAATGCTGATTTCACAGAATAGCAGCGTTTCCTCTCGAGGATGGTGGGAGATCTGGATTTCCTATGTTGGAGACAATACCGAATGGGAATGCGTGAATTCCTTGGTGAATTCAGTGCCCAGCATCTGGTGGTACCTTCCTGGCCTATCCCCTTCCAGGAGGCGTCTATCTGGTCCTGGCAGTTCCTGCCGCTTCTTCCAACCCCAGTGGACTGCCAGCGTGGTATTTTGCCCCTCTGAGTCTCTGGGTTCCCTTCCAACCCGTCCTCAGGTTTGGTATGCCTGGATACTCCTTCTGAGGCGCCGTTGCCTGGTGCACGACGCCCACAGTTAGGACTCTCTCCAGTTAGGCCGTTGAGGCGAAGAGTGTTCTCTTCTTCGTGCGAGTGCATGTATTGCATCACATCAGGCTCACCGCTGCCTATAACGGCATTTGTGGTCGATGATGTCCCAGCTGCTGGCATCTATGCCTGACACGAACCAAACCAGACAAGCCATTGCCCTCTCCTGGTAGGCCTGGAGCTGGCAAGACATAAGCAAGGCATCTTATAGCGCCAATGAGGTGGCTTCCAGGCTTGCGGGGACAGCGATCTGCATCAGGCGGACGGCATGGCCCGTCTTTCAGGTTGTCACCCTGGCCCGGGCGTGAGGTGATTCGCTCCGCCTTCGGGGACCGTCTTTTCTCTTCAGAGCTAGGAGACTTTTACAGGGGCTCCCTCCGTCTCCTCGTCTTCGGGAGGCACCTCCTAGCTCTTCTCCCACTTAGGCTTTCTGAATAAGCCAGGGTCTTCTCCTTCTGTTTTCTCACCAGCAGAAGGCTGGGGGTCTTGTTCCCTCAGGGTATTACCTCTTCCCCCTCCAGGAGAAGAGAGCTTGGTACTCACCCAGGAAGTAATGAATGGTGAAGATTGACAAGGGAAGATATGAAAATTACGTGCCTACCGTAATTCCTGATCTTCTCTGTATCTTCACCATTCATTCTCCCGCCCACCATCCCCTCAGTGGCCTCTTCCTGCTTGGCTTCTCCACCTCCGTCTCCTTCCTCTCTACAAAAAAAAAAAAAATTTTTTCTTAAAAACTAGGAAAAATTGCTTAATTTTCAAAAAAAAAAATCCTTCTTTTACGGGAGTTCTAATTTTCAGAAAAATTAATTACTCTAAGATTCATGGGCCATCTACGTGGATTGCATTGGCGATCAGACTGCACAACTATCTCTTGCCGTTATCCTGACAAGATATCTCTGGGGTTTTGGCCTGGTTCAGGCTATTCAGTTGATCCTGCAATCCCATGTTCCAGATATTGCCCTGGAATCAAACCCCCCTCTATTCTTGCCCTGCAGAGCAGAGGAATGGGCACGTCTGTTCCTTTTTCTTTTAAAAAAAAAAAAAAAAAAAGGGGGGGAGAAATGCTGAGGGAACTCTTTTCGACTGCTATAGGCACCTTGGTTTTGGGGTCATGCAACCAACCTCAAATTTCTTCTGTAAAAAAAAAAAGAAAAAACAAACAAGAGGGGAAATGAGAAGGTAATCTCCTTCTGCTAGTTGTATATTGGTTTCTCCTTTTAAGTGTCCTCCTGGACAATTTTTACAGAAGAGCTGTGCTGACCATATCAATCCCGGCCAGCCTAAGCCTTGGCCAGTCTGTCTGAGTCCATTTCTATGTAACGCCTGAAAGGCTTACATTTTCCTTTCTAAGTCCCAGAGCAGCACTCTCCTGCTGCCTGGGGTTCCTTCCCTCCTCGGGTGTCCTCGAATTCTAGGCCTGTCGCGGCCAGGAACCCGAGGGGTATCATCTTTCAATGGCATGTTGAGGATAGGACTATGCCCTCAGAGAGTCTGTCTAAGCGGGTTTGGTGAACCTTCTCTTCAGCTCTATCTCCGAGGATTCTTGCTTCCCTCTTGATCGAGCCTTCAGCTCTAAGCTAACTATGCTAGTTGGGCATTCTGGTCCCTTCAACATCCCATCTCTCTCTTCTCTTTCTTCTTCTTCTTCTATTTTCTCATCTCCTTACTATCTCTCCTCCTAGAAATTAGCCCAGGTGAGGCCTGCAGTCCCTAGGCTAGGGATACTTTATCTCCTCTGTCCTTCCTCCATCGGCTTATTCCTTTTTCAGTTCATTCTTCCTTGCTTTGCTATCCCTCGGCTATCTTGCCTCGCTATCTATATTCTCTGCTCTCACTTTTGCCTCTCCGGCTCACAGAACTGAGTTGGAGGAGGAGACGGTCGCTACTAACGGCCGCCCCTCGCGCATGACGCATGACGTCACTCTCGAGGGCGGTGCCGTTAGGCAAACTAAAAAAAAAAAAAAAAGCTCCCGTGGCGGGTGCGCGCCTCCGGCTAACACCCAGTAAGTAATGAATGGTGAAGATACAAGAGAAGATCAGGAATTACGATAGGTACGTAATTTTCATTTCCTTTTGTCACTCAGTCTCATTCAGTGATACTCACCACAGATGCCGCCCTGCTGGGCTGAGGAGCCCACTTGGGGGATCTTACCAGCCAAGGGCTGTGGTCACCTCAAGAATCTCTGCTTCACATCAATCTCTTGGAACTCAGAGCAGTGTTTCTGGCACTGCAAGCCTTTTCCAAATCTGTACAAAACAAGGTGGTCCAGATCAGAACAGACAATACCACCACAATGTGGTACATCAAAAAGCAAGGAGGCACGGTCTACGGCATTGTGCACAGAAGCAATGAAGTTGTGGTCTCTGACCTATTCCCTGCAAACCTCTCTGATAGCAGTTCACCTCCCAGGGAAGGACAATGTCCTAGCAGATGCTTTCAGCAGGATATCCCAGGGCCATCACGAATGGACCCAAGATCCCCTAGTTTTGAAAGTGATTTTCTCGAGATGGGGCACTCCAGAGATAGATCTTTTTGCAGCCCCAGACAATCACCAACTTCCTTTCTTTCGTTGCAGACCCCCAGTCTTGGGTTCAGTCCCCGTGGATGCTCTGATTCTGAATTGGGAAGGGAAATTCCTGTATGCTTTTCCTCCCTTCCCTCTCCTGTTCAAAGTGTTAGTCAAGATCAGGTCTCAACCATGCAAAGTGATCCTGATTGCTCCAGACTGGGCCAGACAGCCCTGGTACCCACTGTTGCTGTCCTTAGCAGTCCATCTTCCCTGTCCTGGGAATTACAACCTGTTGACATCCTCAGAGGAGGATTTGGTATCGAACCTCAAATCTCTCAATCTCAGCATGGCTCTTGAAGAGCTAGAGTTTGCTGATCTACACCTTTCTTAAGGGTTCTGGGTATCTCAAAAGCTTCAAAGCCTTCCACCAGAAAGACTTACAACTCCAAATGGAAAAGGTTCACTATTTGGTGCTCTAATAAGCATATTTCTCCAGAATCTGCTGGGTTGTCTACAGTCCTGGACTATATGGTTCCATCTTAATGGCTTGGGACTTAGGCCAGCTACATAAAGTGCATCTGGCAGCTCTTCTGCCTTCTTGTCAGTGGCAAGCCCTCTCCTCTGTCAGCCCATCCTGTGTTTTGTAAGTTCTTCAAGGGATTGCTGCACAATCCCCCTTAGGGACCCTGCTCCTGCTTGGGACCTTAATGTTTGCATTGCTCAGCTTATGCAACCACCCTTTGAGCCTTTGCCCTCTGCAGAGCTTAAGTACTTGACTTGGAAAACTGTGTTTTTGGTAGCCATTACCTCTGCCAGGCGTATCAGTGAATTGCAAGCTCTGTCAGTGGAGCCTGATTTCATCTCTTTCCATAGAGATAAAGTGGTCCTAAGAACTAACAGGAAGTTTTTTCCTAAGGTGGTTTCAGATTTCCACCTTAATCAGTCTACGTCTCTCCTTGTTTTCTTCACTGACCATTTATCCTCTGGAGAGAGGAGGCTGCACAGCTTGGATGTTAAAATGGCCCTCAGCTACTACATAGAGCGCACCAAAGGTCACAGGTTTGAGTCCCTCCAGTTGTTCCTCACATATAATGAAGTTAGTAAGGGCAAACCTGCCACTAAAAGATCTATTGCCAGGTGGATTGTCTCTTGTATACAATTCTGCTATGAAAAACTGGGTAGAACCCCACCCACAGGCCTGAGGGCTCACTCTACTAGAGGTACAGCTGCTTCCCTGGCTGCTGCCAGGGATATTCCTCTCTTAGAAATTTGTCAAGCAGCCACCTGGAAAACAGTCCATACATTCACCAAGCATTACTCTCTGGATATCCAGGTTAGGAGTGATGCTCGGTTTGACACAGCAGTACTTCAGAGCCTATTCCCAAGGTAGGTTCTGTCCCTACTCCATGGAGGTACTGCTTGGTAGTCTGCAATAGTCAGAATACAGCAAGGCTTCATGTTGTATGAAGAAAAAATTACTCACCTTAGTAATGTTGTTTCTTCTATTGGAGTCTTGCTGTATTCTGACCTTCCCCCTGCCTCCCCTCTCAGAACCTGTTTTTTGGGATGTGGGTGGGCAGGAGCAGTGTTGGCACCCTAGAGGTGCCCCTTTTTCACCCTCCTTTACTTTGGGTGTGTGTTGTGTTTTGTTTTTTGGGTTTCCTGACTTGAGTTTTTGCTTGAAACCAAAAAACCCTTTTTTAATAAATTTAGTTGCCAGTTGGCTAGTGTGTTTTACAATTTCCACACAGAACTTCTAGTGAGTTTTGCTCATAAAGATCTGACGGTTGGAGTTTAAACAACAGCAGACAGGGGCTTCAACCGAGCTCGCGCTGAACGTTCCATGCTGGCCATGGAAAGTTAACTCTTTGTTCTCCGGGGCAGTTGAAAGGCAGGACCTAACTGCAATAGTCAGAATACAGCAATACTCCATTAGAAGAAACATAGAATTTGACGGCAGATAAGGACCGCTTGGCCCATCTAGTCTGCCCATTTTCCTACCTAACAGATAAGCTGCAGATCCTAGTTAACCAACAGCTTACTTCCTCTTACCCCACTAGGACTGCCTTATGTCTGTCCCATGCATTTTGAAGTCCTCCACTGTTCTTGACTCCACAACCTCCTCAGGAGGCTGTTCCATGCATCCACAACCCTCTCAGTGAAAAATACTTCCCTCACATTACCCTGAGCTGTCCCCCTCTATCTTCAAATTGTGCCCCTTGTTCTTGCACATCTCTTTTTCTGGAAGATGCTACCCTCTTGGACTTTGTTAATTCCCTTGAGGTACTTGAAAGTTTATATCATGTCGCCTCTCTCCCTTCTTTTCTCAAGAGTATACATATTAAGCTCCTTTAGTCTTTCTTCGTATGTCTTCTGGTACAGACCCTGCACCATTTTGGTTGCCCTCCTCTGGACAGCCTCCACTCTGTCTATGTCTTTGCGAAGATGGGGTCTCCAGAACTGCACACAGTACTCCAGATGGGGTCTCACCAACTGTCTGTACAGAGGGATAACAACTTCCTGTTTTCTACTATTGATGCCTCTTCCTATGCATCCCAGTATCCCCAGCCTTCCTTACTGCCTTCTCACATTGCTTGCCCACCTTAGGTCTTCTGATATAATTACCCCAGGTCCTTTCTGTTTTACTGTTGTCAGTATCTCACCCCCATTGTATACGCTTCCCTGGTTTTTGTTTCCCATGTGCATTACCTTGCACTTCTTTGCATTGAATCTGAGCTGCCATACATTTGACCCTCAACCTTGCCAAGTCCTTCTCATCCTTTCCACTCCATCTTGTGTATCAACCCTGTTGCAGATCTTTGTGTCATCTGCAAAGAGACATACTTTTCCTTCCAGTTCCTCTGCAATGTCACTTATAAAGACATTAAAAGGACCGGTCCCAGTACTGAACCCTCAGTTTCCACTAGTAACCTCCTTTCTTCACTGTGTACTCCATTTACTACTACCCTTTGCGTCCTATTGTCTAGCCAGTTTTTTATCCAGGCTACCACCTTGGGATCCACTCCAAGGCTGGCTATCTTGTGTATTAATCTTTTGTGTGGGACTGTATCAAATGCCTTGCTAAAATCTAGGTAGGCCATGTCCACAGCCCCTCCCTGGTCTACTACTTTGGTCATGCAGTCAAAGAAATCTATTAGATTCGTCTGACACAACCTTCCCTTCGTGAATCCATGCTGCCTTGGGTCCTGTGCCCCACTGGCTTCTAGGTACTCAACAATTCTTTCCTTCAGAAGTGATTCCATCATTTTCCCTACCACTGAGGTCAAACTAACTGGTCTGTAGTTTCCTGCCTCTGTCCTGCTCCCACTTTTGTGAGAGGAATCACATCTGCCTCCTCCAGTCCACGGTACCACCCCATCCTCCCATGATTTGTCAAGAGAGTAGTCAGCGGTGTCACTAGTTCTACCCTTAGTTCTTTTAGAATTCTTGGGTGAATCCCATCAGGCCCCATTTCTTTGTCCACCTTCAATTTTATTAGTTCTTTGGAACCCTTTCTTCTGTAAATGGACTGGTATCGACCCCGTCTTCAGAGTGTTTCTCTTGTTTGGTTTGGGTAACTCCCCTCCTCTTCCTTTGTGAATACTGAGCAGAAATATTCATTCAGTATCCTGCTTTTCACTGTCACCCTCTACCCATTCCTCCCTTTATTAAGCTTCAGTATCCCTCCTTTGGTCTTTCTTAGCTCCTAATGTACCTATAAAGGTTTTATCCCCCTTCTTAACAGAATTGACTATCCTTTCCTCGGTTTGGGCCTTTACTATTCTGACTGCCTTCCCAGTCTCTTTCTACTTTAACTGATAAAGTTCTCTGTCCTGCTCCTTCTGTGTTTCCTTATATTTCCTGAATGCTGTCCTTTTCTCCTTAATCTTCCCTGCCACCTCTTTTGTGAACCATAGCGTTTTTTTCCTTCGTTGTGTTTTATTGATTTGCTTTACACAAAGTCTTGTAGCCTCTGTGATGGCTGTTTTGATCACTCCCCATTGTTCCTCCACCCCTCCTTCTTGCCTGTTTGCTAGTACTTTTCTGAGGCACTCTCTCATTTTACCAAAGTCAGCCCTCCTAAAGTCTAGTACTCTTGCTTTTGTATGGCTTGATTGTATGGCTGTGTTTACCGTGAACCACACTGTTTGGTGGTCGCTTGTTCCCAGATGGCTACCCACTTCTAAATCTGAGATTCTTTCTCCATCCCCATTTGAAAGTACCAGGTCTAAGATTGCTCCCTCCGAGTGGGTTCCAATACTAGCTGTCTGAGGCATGCCCCCTGTAGGGCATCAAGAATGACCCTGCTCTTGGATGTGCCTGCATCAAAGGTGCTCCAGTTAACATCTGGCATATTCAGGTCCCCCATCAACAATATCTCCCCTTTTTCTGCCATTCTAATAAAGCCTTCAATTATTTCCTTGTCCATTCCCTCCCCCTGAGATGGGGGTCTGTATACAACCCCCATGCGGATTGTGGTGCCATTTTCTGTCTCCAGGGTGACCCAAAGTGCCTCATCTGCTCCCTGCTTACTCTTTAGTTCTGTTGCTTTGATCCCTTCCTTTACATAGAGAGCTACTCCTCCTCCTCCTCCTCTTTTACCCTCCCTGTCCCTCCTGTAGATTGTGTATCCTGGTATGTTGACATCCCAGTCATGGTTGTCTGTGTACTATGTTTCTGTGACTGCCACAATATCCAGGCAACCCTCTTCCATCAAGGCCACTAGTTCAGGGAGCTTGTTACACAGACTACGGGCACTGGTACTCTTCACCCTCCACTTTTTGATAGCCTTACTCCTTTTAGCCCCATTTCTGTCCTTACTGCCTTTACCTTTTTTTACATTTAAATCTGTTCTACTCCCTAATAACTTCTGTACCTTGGTGTTTACCTCACCAATCACCATGTTTTGTGGGGGGGAGGCTCGGATTTCCCTGCTCCTTTTCAGTGCCTCCCCCCTTGGCTAGTTTAAATGCTTGCCAATGAAGCATTTAAACCTCTCACCTAGGATCCTGGTTCCCCCCCTGGACAGATGCAGATCATCAGACCAGTATAGGTCTGCATCCCTCCTGGTGGCTCCCCAGTTCCCAATGAAGCCAAAACCCTGAGCTCCACACCAGTTTTTCAACCACTCATTGAATTCCCTGGTGAGAAGTGCCCTAGCATCTCCCTTGCCATAGACAGGCAGCACCTCCGAGAAGGTTACCGTATGCGCTATTTGTCTAAGACCCCTTCCCAACTCTACATACTCCTCTTGCACTCCTCTGATCCCATTCCTAGCCAGGTCATTTGTCCCTAGGTGGACAATGACATCCAGCTCCCTCCCTCATGCAGCTCCTCCCATGATCCTGAGGATTCGCTTCCTGTCCCTCCAAGCCGTGGCGCCAGGAAGGCACCTTACCTCTCTCTCCCCTTCCTCCCCCATTTCTACCCCCTAATGATTGAGTCCCCCACCAGGAGTTGTTTCCTTCCCCTGTGGGGTCCCATGCCACCCTCCTGTGGGTCTCCTTTGTGAAGGTTCCCAGCATCCTCCTTGGTCTCCACTGCAGGTGCCTCCATAGAGGAACCACTATCCACCAGAAGAGCGAATGAATTGTGGAGAGGTACAGCTGGAGGGATGCAACTCTATTCCACTACCTCTCCCTCCTTGGAGTCCCCTCGTCCAGCCTCTCCTCTTTCTTAGCAGCCTCTGAGGTAGTGGCATTGGCCTGGTGGTCCCTGGGTGGGGAGAGGTTTCATGAATCCTAGCCAGGTCAGCCTGGGGCGGAACCTCCTCTCTCAGACCAGAGAGGTGTCTGCAAATAGGGCAGCATCGCAGCCTCCAGAATGTCTCCCGGAAAACTGCCGCCCACAGCCATTGCACTGCACCACTCCTATCATGTCTTATTTTGTGTCCTCTTACTGTTTCTCAGGATGCTTATTCTCTCCTCTCCTTACAACTCTCACCCTTCCTGTTTTGGGATAGCAACTTCCTATCTTCTTCAGTAGCCTCCTTCTTCCTTGCTCAATATCAGACCACCAGCAGCTGGGGGGGGGGGTAGAGTGAGCTACTTTTTTTACTTTAGGGTTGACAAAACCAATGTTTCTCTATGATCCTTTCCTACCTACTGCCAAACAGGAAGTTCCTGTTGACAGTCAAATCCAGTGGCTATAAAAGCAGAACTGGCTTTGGGTGGGTGGGATGGAGAGCTATTAGTAAGAAAAAAGGCTAGCAACAGGAAGTTGTAATTGGACTCACCTGCTTTTATAGTGTCTAAACCACACCCCCAGGTAAGCTCTCTTTCCTCCTACTGGTTTAGCAAAGTCAGCTGATACAGTACCCTTCACTGCACAGAACTCACACTGCCTTTCTTTCTTTCTTTTTTTAATCCTAAATAAGACCCCTTCTACTTCTAATAAAGTTATCTGTCTACTTAATCTTAACAGACACTGACTCCTGCTGAGATATACGTTTTAAATTAATAAGAAAATGTAGCTTCTTTTAGTTAGCTGCTTTCTGCTCTACAAGCAAGGCTAGCAACAGGAAGTTGTAATCTGACTCACCTGCTTTTATAGTGTCTAAACGACACCCCAGGTAAGCTCTCTTTCCTCCTACTGGTGTAGCAAAGTCAGCTGATACAGTACCCTTCACTGCACAGAACACACACTGACTTTCTTTTCTTTATTTTTTTAACCCTGAATAAGACCCGTTCTACTTCTAATAAAGTTATCTGTCTACTTAATCTTAACAGACACTGACTCCTGCTGATATATACATTTTAAATTAATAAGAAAATGTAGCTTCTTTTAGTTAGCTGCTTTCTGCTCTACAAGCAAGGCTAGAAACAGGAAGTTGTAATCTGACTCACCTGCTTTATAGTGTCTAAACCACACCCCCAGGTAAGCTCTCTTTCCTCCTACTGGTTTAGCAAAGTCAGCTGATACAGTACCCTTCCCTGCACAGAACACACACTGACTTTCTTTCTTTTCTTTCTTTTTAACCTAAATAAGACCCATCTACTTCTAATAAAGTTATCTGTCTACTTAATCTTAACAGTCACTGACTCCTGCTGAGATAAGCGTTTTAAATTAATAAGAAAATGTAGCTTCTTTTAGTTAGCTGCTTTCTGCTCTGCTAGACAAGCAAGGCTAGAAACAGGAAGTTGTAATTTGACTGTCCTGCTTTTATAGTGTCTAAACCACACCCCCAGGTAAGCTCTCTTTCCTCCTACTGGTTTAGCAAAGTCAGCTGATACAGTACCCTTCACTGCACAGAACACACACTTTCTTTCTTTTCTTTCTTTTTTAACCTAAATAAGACCCCTTCTACTTCTAATATAGTTATCTGTCTACTTAATCTTAACAGACACTGACTCCTGCTGAGATATACGTTTTAAATTAATAAGAAAATGTAGCTTCTTTTAGTTAGCTGCTTTCTGCTCTACAAGCAAGGCTAGCAACAGCATTACTAAGGTGAGTAATTTTTCCTTTTCTCTCAGGCAGTTGGCCAGTGTCTGAGGAAAGCACCCAGATGTGGGATTTTGGATTTTCCCTGAGAGCCAGAATGTGCTCATGGGTGGTTTAGGGAGCCACCAAGAACCTCCATGTTATATGGAAAGGTGTCCTAGTACTGGCTGGGGTGCCAGTTCGGGCCGTGAGAGCCCCGATTCATTCAGAACCTGAGGGTTCGATGTTAGGAAGTGCACTCTATACCTCAGTAATCTGCATTCCCAGTGAGTGTAGCCCTGTGGGGGTCCATCTTTGCTTTTTTATTCTTTGTGTTATGTGAATAAAAGCCACACTCTAGAATCCCATCCTGGTCTGGACATTTCAGTTATTGCTTCCAGTGTCCAGATTTACTTGGGTGCCCCTGACCAGAAGTACAAACCTAGCAGAATGCTGAGCAAATGTTTTCTCCCAGGGACCCAGGTTGATGGCCATGATAAATGGTCCCCCCATGTGTGAACCAGGTAGTTGCCACTCTTGGTTTGCCTGTCTAAGTATGGCAGGCTCTGTAGTAGAGGTAATGGGTCCACAGAGTTCTGTAGAGATAATATTTGTAGTAATAACCCCCACCCCTCTCAGTGGTGCCTAGATGTGAGAGGAGCAGCCCTGCTGGTAGAAACAAGGGGGGGGGGCAGTGGGGGAGGTTACATGTACATCTGTTTAGTAATGGTACCGTTCAAAAACATTTCATGTAAATATACATCAAGTTCTTTTTTAAATATTGTAGTAAGATTTCTTGGCACCTTTTTATAAAACTCAGTATTAGATAACTGTCTCAACAATTCCTGTTCATACTTAACTTTATCAAGTATGACAATGGCCCCCCCTTTGTCAGATGCTTCAATTTCTTTTGATGTGTTCTGCGTCAAATCTTTCAAGACTTCATGCTCTTCCGTTGTACAGTTATTGAATCCTGGCTTTTGATTGTTGTTTAATAACTCCTGAATATCTCTTTCACATGCTTTTTTTTTAACTCTTTTTCCTTACCTTCCCAGCTGGAACTCTGTCAGGCTGTCCCTCTCGCCGTGACCACTGTACTGACCGTTGTGTTCCCCACATCTTCAAGTTAGTTATGCCCCACCCCGGAGGCTCGGGAGGGGCTACAACCCCCAGGGAGGTAGAGGAGGCAGTGGTAAGGAACCAGTGTTGGTCGTGTGGTGGTGTTGGCACTGGAGGAGCCCTCGCCTATCCGGAAGGAGGGGTGTTTTCTTCCCTTAGTTATGCCCTCCCAGATGTGGGGTGTGCAATGCTGTTCAGCCCATGACGAGAGTGCTCCCACTCACGTCCGGAAGACAGCCGCCCACATCTTCCCCATGTTTCCAAGCCATGATAGAAATGTTTCTGGAGGATGCAGTGTTTTCCCATCTGCAGGTGCCTCTCTGGGCTGAGGGAGGAGGTTGCTCATCTCCAGGCTGAGTTGGTCAGGATTTGTTGGACCTCCTCTCCCACCCAAGGACCACCAGGTTTGCTGCCGTTGCCTCAGAGGTTGCCAAGAAAGAGGAGTGGTTGGACCACAGTGGGCTCAGAGAGGGTGAGGGTGGTGGAACAGAGGTGCATCCCTCCAGTTGTACCTCTCCACAATTTCTATGCCATTCTGGAAAAGTGTGGTTCCTCTATGGAGGTACCCACAGTGGAGATCAAGGAGGATGCTGGGAACCTCCACAAAGGAGTTCCACAGGAAGGTGGCATGGGACCCTACAGGGGAAGGAAACAACTCCTGGTGGGGACTCCATTGTTAGGAAGGTAGAACTGGGGGAGGAAGGGGAGAGGGAGGTGAGATGCCTGCCTGGCACCATGACTTGGACGGACAGGGTGTGAATCCTCAAGATCACAGGAGCAGCTGCACAGGGGAGGGAGCTGTATGTCATTGTCCACCTAGGGACAAATGACCTGGCTAAGAAAGGGATCAGAGCAGTGCAAGAAGCATTTGTGGAGATGGGGAGAGGCCTTAGACAAATAGCACACACGGTAACCTTATCGGAGGTGCTGCCTGTCTATGGCATGGATGAGGCTAGGGTGCTCCACACCATGGGATTCAATCAGTGGTTGAAAAACTGGTGCAGAGCTTAGGGATTTGGCTTCACTGGGGACTGGGGGTCCACCTGGTTGGATACAGGCCTATACTGGTGTGATGGTCTGCATCTGTCCAAGAGGGGAACCAGGATCCTAGGTGAGAGGTTTAAATACTTCATTGGAAAGCATTTAAACTAGCCAAGGGGGAGGCACTGGATAGGAGCAGGGAAATCCTAGCCCCCCCAAAAATCAGGGTACTAAGTGAGGTAGACACCAACATAGAAATGTCAATAGGGAGAAGCGCAGGGGTAAATGGAGAAAGTGACAAATGCAATAAGGACAGGGATGGGGCAAAAAGGGGTAAGGCCATCAAGAAATGGAGGGTAATGATTACCAATGTCCATAGTCTGGGCAACAAACTTCCTGAACTGGTGGCCTTGATGGAAGAGGGATGCCTGGATATCATAGCAGTCACAGAAACATGGTACACAGAGAACCATGACTGAGATGTTAACATACCAGGGTATACAACCTACAGGAGAGACAGGGAGGGCAGAAGGGGAAGGAGTAGCTCTCTATGTAAGGGAAGGGATAAAAGCAACTGAACAAAAGAGTAAACAGGGAGGAGAGGAGGCACTGTGGGTCACCTTAGAGACTGGAAATGGCACCACAATCTGCTCAGGGGTTGTATACAGACCCCCAAATCAGGGGGAGGGAATGGACAAGGATATAATAGAAGGAGTACTTAGGATGGCAGAGAAAGGGGAGATACTGTTGATGGGGGACCTTAATATGCCATATGTTAACTGGAGCACCTTTGCTGCAGCCACATCCAAAAGCAGGGCCATTCTTGATGGCCTTCAGGTGGCATGCCTCAGACAGCTAGTTTTGGAACTTACTCATGAGGGAGCAATCTTAGACCTTGTACTCTCAAATGGGGACAGTGAGAGCATCTCAGACCTAGAAGTGGGTAGCCATTTGGGAACAAGTGACCACCAAACAGTGTGGTTCATGATAAACTCAGCTACAGAGTCAAGCCATACAAAAGTGAGGGTTCTGGGCTTCAGGAGGGCTGACTTTGGCAAGATGGGAGAGTGCCTTAGAAAAGCACTAGCAAACAGGCTAGAAGGAGGGGTGAAGCAACAATGGGGAAATATAAAACTGCCATCACAGAGGCAACAAGCCTTTGTGTGAAGCAAATAAACAAATCAAAATGAAAGAAAAAGCCACTATGGTTCTCAAAAGAAGTGGCGGTGAAGGTTAGGGAGAAAAAGATAGCATTTAGGAAGTATAAGGAAACACAGAAGGAGCAGGACAGAGAACTGTACCAGTTAAGGCAGAAGGAAGCAGGGAGTGTAGTCAGAATAGCAAAGGCACAAACTGTGGAAAAGATAGCCAACTCGGTTAAGAAGGGGGATAAAACCTTTTATAGGTATATCAGGGAGCATAGAAAGACAAAGGGAGGGATAGTGAGGCTGAATAGAATGGATGGTGGGTGGGCAGAGAGTGACAGTGAAAAAGCAGGGATACTGAATTAATACTTCTGTTTAGTATTCACAAATGAAGAAGTGTGGGAGGTGCCTAATCCAATTAACAGAAGCACTCTGGAGTGGGGGGGGTTGATCCCAGTCCTTTCACAGAAGAAAGGGTTCTGAAAGAACTCCTAAAACTGAAGGTGGACAAAGTAATGGGGCCAGATGGAAGTCACCCCAGGATTCAAAAAGAATTAAGCAGAGAACTAGTGACACCACTGACTACCCTTTATAATAAATCATGGGAGGATGGTGTGGTACCTGAGGACTGATAGAAGGCTGAAGTGATTCCCCTTCACAAAAGTGGGAGCAAAACAGAGGCAGGAAACTACAGACCTGTCAGTTTGACCTCTGTGGTAGGGAAAGTGATGGAATCACTTCTGAAGGAAAAAAATTGTTAAGTACCTAGAGGCCAGTGGGGCACAGGACCCAAGGCAGCATGGGTTCACAGCGGAAAGGTCATGTCAGATGAATCTAATTGATTTCTTTGGCTGGGTGACCAAAGTAGTAGACCAGGGAGAGGTTGTGGACATGGCCTAGCTAGATTTTAGCAAGGCATTTGACACAGTCCCACACAAAATATTAGTAGTCAAATTAACCAGCCTTGGAGTGGGTCCCAGGGTGGTAGCCTGGGTAAAACACTGGCTGAACAACAGGACACAGAAGGTAATTGTAAATGAAGTCCACTCTGAAGAAAGAGGGGTTACTAGTGGGGTACCGCAGGGTTCAGTACTGGGTCCAGTCCTTTTTAATGTCTTTATAAGTGACATTGCAGAGGGACTGGAAGGAAAAGTATGTCTCTTTGCAGATGACACAAAGATCTGCAACAGGGTTGATACACAAGGAGACGTGGAAAAGATGAGAAGGGACTTGGCAAGGTTGGAGAAATGGTCAGAAGTATGGCAGCTTGGATTCAAGGCAAAGAAGTGCAAAGTAATGCACCTGGGAAACAAAAACCCAGGGGAAGATTACACAATGGGGGAGTAGTAACAACAACAAAAATGGAAAGGGACCTGGAGGTAATCATATCAGATGACCTTAAGGTTGGCAAGCAATGTGAGAAGGCGGTAGGGAGGGCTGGGGGGATACTGGGATGTATAGGGAGAGGCATCACCAACAGAAAACAGAAAGTTGTTATCCTCCTGTACAGACAGTTTATGAGGCCCCATCTGGAGTACTGCATCCAGTTCTGGAGACCCCATCTCCACAAGGACATAGACAGGATGGAGGCAATTCAGAGGAGGGCAACTAAAATGGTGCAGGGTCTGCAAGAGAAGCCATACGAGGAGAGGCTAAAAGAGCATAATATGTATACCCTTGAGGAAAGGAGGGAGAGGGGGGACATGATAGAAACGTTTAAGTACCTCAGTGGAATCAACAAAGTCCAAGAGGGTAGTATCTTTCAGAAAAAGAGATGTGCAAGAGCAAGGGGACACAATTTGAAGATAGAGGGGGGACGGCTCAGGGGCAATGTGAGGAAGGATCTTTTCACAGAGAGGGTAGTGGATGCATGGAACAGCCTTCCTGAGGAGGTTGTGGGGTCTAAAACTGTGGGAGAATTCAAGAATGCATGGGATAGACATAAGGCAATTTTTGTGGGGGGTAGGAAGAAATAGGCTGTTGGTTAAATAGAATCTGCAGCTTATCCTCTAGGTAGAGAAATGGGCAGACTAGGTGGGACAAGTGGTCCTTATCTGCTGTCAAGGTCTATGTTTCTATGTAAGCCCCTGTGCATTGCAGTGCCGCTGGTCTCCATCAGGGGCCGCTACTGTACCAGGTTATCCCTGGATCCCTCCCCGAGAGAGGAGAGCAGTCCTCTGGATGCTCAATCCTCTCTCTCCCCTGCCGACCCCCAGCGCTCCAGGCTCATTCCTGAACCCGTGTTGCTGGCATGGCGCAAGGTGTGGCATCCAGCGCCTCAACCCTCAGCACCACTGGGCTGGCTTTCACATGCTTTTTGAAAAGCCATTACCACCGGTGAAGATTATGGAATATAAACTGAAGGTTTCTTTAACTTATCCCAAGTGGTCACAAGTTCACTATTCTGAGAATCATTCAAAACCTCTGGTTCCACAGGGTCCAGTTTCTTTATGGAATGCTATTTTCATGTCCAATTTACATGCAAATTTGTATAAATCTAACATAATATCAAATTCTTTAGGACTGATGGTGGGACATACTTTAGTCCTTTTTGTAAACCTTTTTCCTCTGCTGGTGTAAGTTCATAATTTGTTATGTTTACCACCAAATTATTTACTGATTCCAATTGTGTATCCTCCAGAGGTGTCTGCCTCTCCCCTGTGGCCATCTCCCCCCTCTCTGTCAACCTCTTCCTCTGCCCCTTTCCCCTTGTCCCTCTCCTTGTCTTTCTTTGTCTTGTTGGAAATGTACAAAGCGAGGGCTCCTCCTCAGAGTTTTCTGAATTATTGGAATTTCTGGGAGATTGGGATAGGTTGGGAGTGCCGTCGCTGTAGTCCAAGCTGGAATAATAGTCACTGTCCTCTCACTGGTTTGTTGTTTGGGGGACAATTCCACCCTTATCTCTTCTTGTGGGGCCTGTTGATTTGGAGGAGGGGGTATGTTCTATACTTCTCCCTCCTCCCTTCTTACCAAAAAAGGACGGCTTTGATTTTGATTCATTGGGGCCTCAGTATTATTAATATTTGGACCATCAGAGTCTGACCCTGACCCATGGGTATAGATGTCATTATTTTCATGGCCATCTTGTCTTTTTAAAATAGGTCTGGGGACTGCTCTCTTATTCTTTCCCCATTCAAAAATATGACCTTCTAAGTAATCGCATCTGTCTCTTTCACATTTGTGTTCTTTAGTTTTCTTAATGCGCATATTTATTTATTTAGTTTTTGTTGACCGGGTAAGTGCACTAGACAAATCCTGCCTATTTTCAGGCACGACCCGGGGGAGGGGGATAGAGATGAATGCCAACTGGCCGTGAACCAGATTAAGCTATTGGTGGTATTTTTAGTGAATGAGGGAAATTTGGCGAGGACACTGGGGAAATTCCCCTCTTTTCCATAAGTGTCATGGGATCTTTAACATCCACCTGAACTACCACCAATCCAAGCAGATGGGACCTCAATTTAATGTCTCATCTGAAAGACGGTGCCTCAGAAGTACAGCACCCCTCTCATGCTGCACTACAGTGTCAGTACTGGCATATTAACCCAAGTGCCAGATGTGGGAACTGAACCCACAGCCCTCTGATCTCCCGTCCTCAGAGGCAAGTGTGCTACCTACTGAGCTACTGACATTGCTAAAATGCTAGAATGGTAGCAAATTAATTTTTATTTAGTTGGGGGTCAGTATTTTGACACACAGATAATATAATCATGACTGGGGCTGTAACAGGTCCCCAAACACAACACAACTAAGATGTCTGCAGTAAGAGTTACAACAGCTGCTTACTTGGAACCACGATGGAATAACACTAAACATGATACTGTATGTCACAATAATTGTGCAATATGAAAAAATTACTCACCTTAGTAATTATGTTTCTTCTAATGGAGTCTTGCTGTATTCTGACAACTGCAGTGATTCCCAACCTCTGAACTGCCCCAGAGAACAAAGAGTCAACTCTCCATGCAGGGCACAGAATGCTGAGCTCGAGCTTGACTGAAGTCCCCATCTGGAGTGTTCCAAACCCAAACCGTCAGATTCCTACAAGCCCAACTAAACTAAAAATTCTATGTAGAAGTTGTAAAAATTCTTACAAGCCAACTGGCTGAAAAAAATTTTGGATTCCCAAGGAAGACTCAAGTCAGGAAACCCAAAAACAAAACCCAATGTACTAAAAATAACAATAATAAATAAGCACCCAAACAAAAAGGAGGAGGGTTCAGCAAAAAACACCCTTGGGGTGCAACACTGCACCTGCCCACCCACTTCCCAAAAACAGGTTCTGAGAGGGGAGGCAGGAGGAGGTCAGAATACACAAGTCTCCATTAGAAGAAACATAATTACTAAGGTGAGTAATTTTTCTTCAAACAACATGAAGTCTTCAATGTATTCTGACAATTGCAGACTACAAGCAGTACCTCCAAGGAGGAGGGACAGAACCTACTTTGGGAATAGGCTCTGAAGTACTGTTGTGTTAAACCGAGCATCACTCCCAGCCTGGATATCCAGAGAGTAATGCTTGGTAAAGGTGTGGACTGTTTTCCAGGTGGCTGCTTGACAAATTTCTAAGAGAGGATATCCCTGGCAGCAGCCAGGGAAGCAGCTGTACCTCTTGTGGAATGAGCCCTCAGGCCTGAGGGTGGAGTTTTTCCCAGCTTTTCATAGCAGAATTGTATACAAGACACAATCCACCTGCCAATAGATCTTTTGGTGGCAGGCTTGCCCTTCCCCACTTCTCCATAAGTGAGGAACAACTGGAGGGAGTCAAACATGTGACCCTTGGTACACTCTATGTAGTAACTAAGGGCTCTTTTGACATCTAAACTGTGTAGCCTCCTCTCTCCTGAGGAAGAATGATCAGTGAAGAAAACAGGGAGAGACATAGACTGGTTTAAATGGAAGTCTGAAACCACTTTGGGCAAGAACTTCTATTGGTTCTAAGGAGCACCTTATCCCTGTGAAATTAGATCAAATCAGGTTCCACTGATAGGGCTTGCAATTCACTGATACACCTGGCAGAGGTAACGGCTACCAAGAACACAGTTTTCCAAGTCAAGTACTTAAGTTCTGCTGAAGACATAGGCTCAAAGTGGGGTTGCATAAGTTGAGCAATGCAAACATTCAAACCCCAGGCAGGGGCAGGGTCTCTAAAAGGAGGATTGCTATGAAGCAATCCTTTAAAAAATTTACAGAATACAGGATGGGAAGATAGTGAGGAAGACTTCTTCACAGACAAAAACGCAGAGACAGCTGACAAGTGTACCTTGAGAGTAGCTGGTCTGAGGCCTAGGCCATTAAGATGGACCATATAATCAAGAACCGTAGGGAATTCAGCAGTGTCTGGAGAAACCTGCTTCTTAGAACACCAAATGCTGAATCTTTTCCATTTGGAGTTGTAAGTCTTTCTGGTGGAGAGCTTTCAAGAAGCCTTGAGGATATCCAGAACGCCTTGGGAAAGATGCAGATCTGCAAACTCTAACTCTTCAAGAGCCATGCTTTGAGATTGAGAGACTGAAGATTGGGGTACCAAATCCTTCCCTGAGAGGATGTTAACAGATTGTAATTCCTGGGAAGAGACAAGGGAAGATAGACTGCTAGGGACAGCAGCAGGGGGTACCAGGGCTGTCTGGCCCAATCTGGAGCAATCAGAATCACCTTGCAAGGTTAAGACCTTATTTTTACCAAAACTTTGAACAGGATCATGTCGCTTAATTGTTTGTTCCAACCTTGCTCCATATGTAGAATACTCAAGGTCTGTTTCAAAAATTTAACTTGATGTTCTTTTTTGAGAATGACTGCTTTAACTTCTGTTTGGTTTTCTTCTACATGTTTTAATATGATTTTAATCAATCCAGCACTGTTATCCAAATTATGTGTCTGCCAATCTAATAAAAAGTCTTTCCTCCTAGGGCCAAAGGCTGGTTGTTTTGTATATCTCAGGCCTCATGGAGCCCTGTTAATTTCTAGATAAGCATTCATTGTGACTTACTGCCAGTAAAGGTGTCTTGCCTTTCATACTGCTTTCTCTAGTTCCATAAAGGCTCTTTTAATATTGAGAGGTTCTTGGATAGCGTTTCTTACATTTGTTGTTCCTATAGCCATGGACCTAGCATCTGTTTCCCTAGCCAATAGAGGGTTTACATCCCCTGGTTAAAAAAGGGAATCAACAAATGTATTTATGCCAGGTCCTGTTGCAACAACTGTTCGAGTGGAAAAAGTCTTGCATGTGCTGTTTGTATTAAAACATGTCCATTGGTACATAAGTCTGTTGTGTACTCGCCTTTTTCCCTTCCCTTCTTTTTCCCTTCCCTTTCTTCCGCCTCTTTCTTGCTTTCTTTTCCTTTCCCTTTCCCTCCTTTGCCCCCATTTTTTCCCTCTTCCCCTCTTTTCTGCCCTCCCCCTCCTTTTTTCCTCATATGTCTATGTACATCTAGGACTGTAAAATATGTATAAATACACAGGTCATTTTAATTACAGCACTTTTTGTGGGCAATAAGTTTTTATATTTAATATAAGATGATATGTTATGATGTCTGTCTCTGCTAGGTTTATATACTGCTAATCTAATATTTATATGGTGATTGTTTCTTGTACTGGCACTTTAAATGAAGATCTTTATAAAGGATGTTTGCACCCATTGGTTTACGTCTTGAGAAAGCGTCAGAGCGATGCAAAAACATTTGGCATGTGGTGAGGAGTGCTGCTGCTATGTGATATTTTATATGGAGCAATACAATTTGTCTTTTTTAATTTGGGCCAAGTTCTGAAATCTTTATCATCTTACCATTGCAGCCTCACTTTTTTGTAAATTGTATAGCATTGACTTTACCACCTGGAACAAGGACCTGACATTGTGACTGGGGCCACCCACTCACCAGTACCATAAATGGTGCCAGGAGCCGGAGCGGCACCAGGCCACAACACCGAGGCATCCACTGAGGAAGATTGAGTGTATAGCATCAGCCCCACCACTGAGGACAAGGACCCAGTATCACAGCGGATATCACCTCACTCACTGGCACCATGAACAGTGCCAGGAGCTGGGGCAGCACCAGATTTCAACACCGAGGTGTCTGCTGGGGAAGACTAAGCATACAGCTTTGGCCTCACCATCAGGGACATTTGCTGTGCAGGACAGATAGACATGGGTTCACAGCTGGCCACCCAGAAGGAGATAGCTGTCCACCAGACCCTCTACCCAGGGCCTCTGATGTCTCAGTGAGGCAAAATCAGTAAGGACCCTGTGCTTCTTCGACACCAGAAATGCCAGTTAGGGGCCCAAGGAAAAGGCCCAGGGACTGTACCTTGGCTTGAGTCAAGGCAGGTCTAGCAGCATTGATGCCAGTCTGTCACATGATGGGAAGCTGCAGACTTTCTTCATCTTCTTAGCTCTCTTATCTTCTTTAGCATTTCAGCATCACTAAGACAAAAAATAACAAAGGGAGAAATCACCATGAATAAAAAACTTAGCTGTGATGCAGTTTAAAATATGTTGACGGTCGACGAACTGAGGTGATGTCATTCTCAGGGTGTACACTTGATGGTGAGAAGAACAGAACTGAGATGCATGAAGGACTCAATGACAGCTGTAGGCTAGCATGCGCACAACCATGTGAACTGTGTGAGGTATGTGGGCAATGTCAGTAGCTGATGTCGGCTCACTCCTTGCAGAATAAAAGCTCCCCTGGGGTCCAGGTGCCTCTGGCCCTAGACCCATAAGTATGAATCAATGATGGAGACTGATTCTTGGAAGATCATCATTACTATGGTGAGTCATTTTTTCTTCTCTCCTGATAGTCCGTTACCCCATCCAGTTTAGTTTCATCTGCAAACTTTATTACTTAGTTCTCCATTTCATTACTGAATTTATTTATGAAGTTGTTAAATATGAATAGGACCAGTATGAAATGTCAATTGGTTACTTGTCCTTCACTTGATACAAACCCATTTATTCTTATTCTTTGCTTCCACTATAGTCAGCTGTCAAACCATTTAACCTATGAATTACTAATCTCTATCAGTTCTAATCAGTTCAGATTCATAAATCAGCTTGATATAGTATACCATGTGAAAAGCTTCATCAAAAACTAGAAACATAACATTCACTGGTAAACCCCTATCGAAGATTTTTTTTGCCATTCAACTTTTATTGAAAATTCCTTACAGAGAATACAACCAAGTGACACAAACAAAAACAGCAAATTTTGACATACATAATTCCATACTAATTAGTATATATTGTTACATGCATCTGTCATCTAACAATAGGATCCATTCCCTGCCAGTTTTCTACCAGCTCCCTTAACTCACCTTCCCCCCCTCCCAGCACAGAGCTAAAACCACCTCCATCTAATATCTACAGACCGGAAGAACACACCTCATTTTTGAATGGAGTATAATGTATATAGGGGGCCCCAAATCTTGTCAAACCTAGGTAAATTATTCTGAAGGATAGCTATGGTTCTTTCTGCTCTCAGATTAGCGAGTAGTTCCTGCAACCACTCTATATAGGTAATCTCTTCTGTATCCTTCCAGTGCTTAAGAACCACCTTTTTAAAAGATGCCGAAATTAAAACCATATGGGATCTCCTATTCCTTACTAGGATAGGAGCAACATCCTCCAGCACACAAACCTCTGGATTAAAATAATCACTCAAGCCCAGCAAAGGATCCACCCTCCTTTTAATTGTCTCCCAAAGTGATGTTACCTTAGGACATTTCCAAAAAATATGTAAAAGGTCCCCACAACCTTGATGACATCTAGTACACACTGAGGAGGAACTCACCCCAATCCTTGCCAACTTCTGGGGAGAGTAATAAATGTTATGTAATATCTTAAACTGCATCAATCTAAGTCTATCTTGCAGAATATATTTGTGGCAGCTCATCCATAGTGAAGTCCAATTAAACACTTTATCTTGGAATATCGCCTCCCAGAAGGCAGTCGGCGCAAGATTTTGAGAATAAACCCAGTTAAATAAAATATGATGCAGCTTAGCTACTGCGTGGGCCGAACCCGCTAGAGGGACTAAGTCTGTTTGCAAGTCCACTTTTGCGGAAATTACTGGATCTGGACCCAGCACCCTTAACAGAAGGTGCCTAAGTTGAAACACCTTAAAAATTTCTGTTTTTGGGAGGCGATATTTAGTCAGAATGTCAACTGACGTAAGTAAGTGTCCTTCTGCCGTAATAAAATCCCCTAAATGACATTCCCCCAGTTGAGATAGCCAAGCATTATTTAAGGACTTACCACCAATTAGGAACCGGGGATTACCTCGTATAGGCTGAGATGGGTCCCTAATATGGTTATATTTTAGGAACGCACATAACTGCAAATGAACCTTAACCGATATGTCTATTGGGGAGTTTTTAAGCCTAGGAGGCAAGGATTTGGGATTGATGTACAATAGAGCACTCGGTGAAAGGCCCTGCTCTTTAATACATGATAACTCCACCTGCAACCAGAAGGGTATGTAACCATTATGCTCCTGAGAGATAAGATCTTGTGAACCCCTATCCAAGATTTTGTAAAATAGCTTATAAAAACTCAGTAGTCTTGTCAGACCTCCCCTGGTGAACCCATGCAGTGTTGAATCCATGTAACCTAGGTCCTTGAATTAATTTTCTATGCCCTCTCTTATGAAACATTCCATCATTTTACACAAGATAGATGTGAAACTGACTCCCTTTTGGATTGGAACAGTTTTCAGAGAGTTGTCTGTTTCCTTATTTTTCAGCTGCCACCAGCCTCGTTTTCCCAGGGCGTTGGTTCTCCTAGCACAAGGCTGGGAAGGTCACCAAAGGTCAGCTTTGGTAGTATGCTCTTCTGATGAAACAGAATTTTCCCTTAGCCAGTAAAAATAAGTCAACTACCTTACAATTAAGACATAGTCACGACTGCTATGTAAATAAAGGTGTTCACTTTAAAGAGTCAGGGTGCAACTCCAGAATATCAACAGTACAAAAGAGAGAACACACTTTTACAGGAAAAATAAACAAATGGTTTTAAATAACAGGAGTCAGAAAGGAAAACACTATAGACTGCTTTAACCTAACAAAAAATACTTGCCTCTCACTAAGCTCAAAGAGAGAACTGATATTGAAAACTATCCATCACTCCCACATGAACCTTAGCTGAACAGCAGGCTCTGCCTACCACGGAAGGTCCCAGGCAAAAAGCCCTGCTCGAAAGTAATTCTCTAAATTTATAGCTCACATCTGAAACTCTGTGATGGGCCATCCCTTTGAATCAGCCAACCATTTAAATTTTTCTGTACAAGTTTGAATTCCCTTGCCCCAATCAACTTAAAAAAACTGTAGATGTCCAACAAAATCAATTTAACAACCAGTTTGTATTTGAAAGGTCCAATCCTTTGAAAATGTGTATATGTGTGTGTCTATCCACTGTGGTCATTCCTGAGATTTATTATCTATTACATTGTCCAAACGGACAGCCTGCTAGTGGCGTAGAATCCCAGTGTGTTTTTTTTTCTTGTTAGAAAGCCCAGGAAAACCTCTGGTGAGACTCAGAAGACCATAAAATAGTTTCAGTAAATCCAAACAATTAACTACTTAGTTCCCATTTCTGTCACAGTCTGCACTTTAACATTTTACCCCGTTCCCATTCTTAAATAATGGTGCCACTAATGGTTCTTTCTAATCTTTTGATATGTCTTCATTTCTCAGGCGCAGTTTGACTTGTTCAGTCAGTGGCTCTGCTGTTACTGCTGCCAATTCCTATAGCAGTCTAGGATGTTTGGTGTCTGGCTCAGCTGATTTGTCTATTCTTATATTTTGTAACTTCTCAAATACTTTCTCCCTCATGAATATTCATCTCATACAGTATATCATCACCAGTTTGCTCACCTGTTTCTGTAGTACCATTGCTCACATTCCCACTGTTACTGAATACACTGCAGAAGTGCTTATTTTACCCTCTGCCTCCTTGTTAGAATTTATTATTGAATTACCATTAACTCTTACTGGGTCTAGTTATAATAGTGGTGAACCTCCATGGCAATAATAGCTACATCCATCACCATAAAATTAGGTGTCTGTGGTTGTTGGAACAGCAGATGGCACTGTTACAACCTCATAAGAACATAATATATGCAGACAGAAGGAAGCAAATGCCCATCTAGCTTGTCTGCCACTTGCTCAACAGATGGTGCCTGTAAATCCTCTCTTATTTAGACAGCTATCCGGTCTTTCTTCTCTTATTTAGACAGCTATCTGGTCTTTTCTCTCTTATTTAGACAGCTATCCAGTCTATCTTTGAATATCTTAAGATTTCTACTGTTTACTACATACTCAGGTAATGAGTTCCAAGACTGAAGTACCCGCTGAGTAAACCAACGTTTCTTTTAGTTGTTTTAAAACGCTTGCCACGTAATTGAAATTTGGGCCCTCTGGTGTCTCTGCTGTTTTGTTTAAATTCCATACATAAATAATTTCTCAGATCCTGATTTTATATCATCTTGACTGTAATTAAATTCCCCCCACCCTCCTTATCTCCAGAGAAAACAAGCCCAGGTTTTCCAGTCATTTCCCATAGTTCTTTTCTTTCAAGTCTCATATTAGTTTTGTAGTTCTCCTTTGGACTCTTTCAAGCTTAGCAATATTGCCTATATTCTGTGGTACCCAAAACTGCCTGCAATATTCCCTGTGCAGTCTCACCAGGGATCTGTATATAGGCAGAGTCACCTCCTCATTCCTGCTTGTAATGTTTCTCCTTATACACCCCATGATCCTGTTGTACTTTGTCACTGTCTCATTACACTGTTGGATTTCAGATCATTTGATACTATCACCCCAAGATCTTTCTCACTTTCAGTGGTTTTAAGAATGCGATTACCTAATTTATATACTACTTTAAAGTTCTTCTTCCCACAATGCATAACAACACATCTCTCCTGATTGAATCTCATTTTGCTATCTTTAGACCACTCATAAAGCTCCTTTAATTCTTCTTGTAATTAACTTACTTGCTGGATGTTTTCAACTAAAATGCAAAGGGGCCTAAAGAGACAGGATGACTGGTCTAGGAATGGCAGCTGGGTTTCAATGCTAAAAAATGCAAGATTATGCATGTGGGTAACAATAACCAAGGGGCAGTGTACAACTTAGGGGGAGAGAACATTTCAAGTTCCAAGCAGGAGGGGGATCTGGACGTCATCATCTCAGATGACCTGAAGAAGGCCAGGCAATGTGACAAGGTAGTGGCAAAAGCCAGCGGGATGCTGGGTTGCACAGGTAGGGGTATAACCAGCAGAAGGAGGGAGGTTATACTAGCGCTGTATCAATCATTGGTGAGGCCTCATCTCAAGTATTGCATCCAGTTCTGGAGACCCCATCTCCAGAGAGACATAAACAGAGTGGAGGCTGTACAGAGGAGGGCAACCAAGATGGTAGGAGGCCTACACAATACCCCTATGGAGACAGGTTAAGGGAGCTAAACATGTATTTATTGGAGGAGAGGAGGGAAAGGAGGGACATGATTGAAACATATAAATACCTCACGGGAAGAAACAGAGTGCAAGTTGACAACATTTTCCAAAGGAAAAAGTGCTCAAGAACTAGAGGCCACAACTTGAAACTAGACGGGGGGGAGGGGAAGAGGCTCAGAGGAAACGTGAGGAAGTACTTTTACAAGGAGAGGGTGGTGGACAGATGGAACAGACTGCCAGCTGAGGTCATGGGGCAGAAATGGTTACAGGCTTCAAGAAGGTCTGGGACAGGCACATAGGAAGCCTGAGGACACTAAGGGACTAACCGTTAGACTAATGGGTGACCATTAGACTAATCTGGGATTCACTTGATACAAAATAGGGCTGACACAGTGGGCCTGGGTACCCTTATCTGCTGTCAACTTCTATGTTTCTATATGACCTATTTTGGTGACATCAGTGACAAGGCTTTTAATTTTGCTTACTAAGATGTCTCACATCCCATTTACATTTGTATTTCTAAAGTCCTCTTTACACCTCCATTTACTAAATTCATCCTTCAGTTGTTTAAAATTAGCCTTATGGAAGCATTTAATTTTGTACGGCCTTTAATTTTGTTAACTTGTTTCTGAATGTTAAAAGTGACCATGTGGTGGTCACTATTACCTAGTGGCTATCTGTGGCATGACAGTTTTGTGTTACCTCTCCCATGTCCCTTAAAGTAAATGTGTGATGTGCTGAAACCACATGTTGGGCTTCATAGCCCGCTACCCTGGGGGGACGATAGCCCAGCTGTGTAAAAATAAATATTTTTTACTCACTGATTACAGTTTGGGAAGGGATCGTAATTTTTCCAAACTGCGAGCTAGCTGATCCCTTCCCATTTCCTAGACTGCCTGCTCCCCGCACCCACGCTGCCCCGTTTTGTGACGTGGTACCAGGGAGAGTACGGGGACGCGCCCCATGCAAGCCTATGGGGCTTATTTTCAGAAAGTTTTTTTAATACTTTAAACTACCTTTTGATAAAAAAGAAAGACACCGCTTAACTAATAGGGACCCACAGATAGAGTCACAAATTGGGGGAGCGTGGGGGCGGGGAGCAGGCAGTCTAGGAAGTGGGAAGGGATCGGCTAGCTGGCAGTTTGGAAAAATTATGATCCCTTCCCAAACTGTAATCAGTGAGTAAAAAATATTTATTTTTGCACAGCAGGGCTATTGCCGCCCCAGGGTAGTGAGCTATGAAGCCCAACGTGTGACATCACACATTTCCTTTAAGACAACGTACAGAATATTATTTCCCCTAGTAGCTGTTTTGACGAACTACTCCAAATTTTAATTTCTTATATGATTTGCTCATCTACTATCATTTGCACTGCCTTCCTCCCTAGTATCCACTCTACCCCAGTTCCATGGGTCTGTCTGCTGATGCTGGATGCATCAGTTCTTGCTCATCCAGTAAGGGAATATAGCCTGAGTCCACCAATGTGGCCTTACAGTGCTATCCCCAGATAATCTTTCTGTACTGGGTTCACATCAGGTGTTTCACCTCCTTATATGGAGGGATCAAGGGGCATTCCATGGGCAGAAATGCAGAATAATTCCCTGGATAAGTTTCTTCTCACTTCACGCCGCTCTGTCCCACCCTACATGCACGATGTCGATGACCCATCCCACCACCATTGTGGAGCTGATGATGTGCGTAGTTGCTATGCAGCATGTTGTTATGTGCCATACTTATGTGTCCTTTTCACATATTCCACTCTCCTTTGTAGAGTGGGTCCTAACATTGTAAAGGAGGCACTTACTGCGCAGTTCAGTTGATGGCCCTGCCTACGTCTTTACAGGATAGGGTTTTGATGAATGCATCTGATACTATTACTGGCAGCTACAACTCAAATCAGCTGCTATTTATTTCTGTTTCTGGAGTTTTGTAAGTCAGGTAAAAATCAAATCATAGGGGTTCTAGGAACTTTTATACAAGTACAGCATTTCAGTGTATTACAAACCTACACTGCTGGCCAGTCAAGCAGCAAGATGTCTATTTTAAGAAGGCTCTAATATAAAGAAAAAACTGCAATTCTAGCTGTGGATTTGACATGAGCTTATAGAGCTAGCTTGTATTTCTCCTTAAAGTATTGGCTTATGGCTTGGTTTCCTATACACAAGCAGGATTCTTTGAGACACCACTATAAATCATTCGATAAGCACACAGGCTGTATTTATAGTCTTATGTTACAATGAGTGAGGGGTTGGGGGACTGCAATCAGAGTCCATCTGTATTTCAGGACATTTTGCACTTGGCAAGGCACCATGCTCGTTTTCATGGAACATTAACTAATCCTGAATCTGAATGGTTATTTAATTTTTCTTTTACTGAGTAACAAAGCTACAGGATATAATGGGCTGGTGTGCTGCAGTTCAGCAAGGCATGTGCATCTTTGAAAATAGCATTTGTGTGTTGTCCCACTTGCACTGTAAAGCAGAATTCCCAAATGATATAATAAAAGAGCCAGAGATGGCTATGATCATTATGTGTGCCACATGGGTGGTTTTTCTGCAGGGCATGCTCAATGCATGCAGCCAACTTTTATTATGATTGGCACTGAATCCAAATGCTATATCTGATGACAAAACATGCCCTGATTATTAGAAGGCAACTCAGACCTGCATGTGTACTATAGCCATATAAATGTAGTCATGTTTGTTCTCAAACTTTGTTTTGATTTGCAGACTCTGCAAGGATATCACCAAAGTACACCACCAGGATGTCTAGACCTTGTATGTTATGGGGGCGATGGTACAGACTTCAGGGTAGCATTTTTCTTCAAAACAAGCAGTGTTTGCAAGGGTAGACAACTAACTATACAAAACTAAATTTAGATGATTTCATTAGGCTTGCAAGTCCGAACCCCATACTCTAAGTGCGGTCTCACCATGGCTTTGTAGAGAGGCATCAGTACCTCCCCCCCTTCTGCTGGTGATGCCCCTCCCTATGCATGTAAACAAGCAGTGTTTGCAAGCGTAGACAACTAACCATAAACAACTAAATTTGGATGATTATATTAGACTTGCAAGTTCAAGATCCCTGGTGGGAGCCATGCCTAGTTTAACAAAGAATGGATATAATTTAAGACAGAAAAAAATATATTAATCTCTGTTTTACTGTGAGTCTTTTTCCTGAGCTGAGGGCACTTACTTCCCCCACAGGCATAAACTTGTTAGTTATGTAACCATGTTAGTTACAATAATGACAAAAATGAAGTACATCATTCCTTGTCTTTCACACACCCTTTTGTTCAAAGAGGCCATCACACATGGGATATGCTGTAGTCAATCTGGGAACAGTGGTACGCCCCAGCTAAAATGTTTCACAGCCTCCCTTATCTGTGCCTAATGTTTCTGCAAAAAAAAAAAGTCTGTCTCTGCAGGACAACAAGCTCACTTTGAAGTTTAGGGCTCTTGTCTGCCTCATATAGGGTATTACATATGTCTTTTAGGGACAGGGCTCCCCTTGAATCCCTCACGAGGCAGGACCTGAAGAGACTGGGGGTGGTTGGAGACATGGCAGCTAAAGTTCAATGCCAAAAAGTGTGCAGTAATGCATTTGGGATGCAAAAATCCACCAGCAGTATGCACTCTGGTGGTGGGGGGAGGAAATCAAGAAAACGGAACAGGAGAGGGATCTAGGGATCATAATATCCAGCAGCCTCAAGGTAGGGAACCAATGCAGCAAAGCAGTTGGAAGGGCAAATGGAATGCTGGCATGCATAGGGAGGGGCATCACCAGCAGAAGGGGGGAGGTACTGATGCCTCTCTACAAAGCCATGGTGAGACCGCATGTAGAGTATGGGGTTCAGTTCTGGAGACCACAGCTATGCAAGGATATAGAAGGCTTAGAGAGAGTTCAGAGAAGAGTGACCAAAATGGCGAAGGGGATGCAGGGGAAACCATAAGAGCAGAGGTGTAAGGAACTGGCTATGTATATGCTGGAGATCAGGAGGGAGAGGGGTGACAAGATTGAAAATTAAATATGTAAAAGGGAGCAACAGGGTAAAGGAAGGGAGTCTACTTAAAAGGAAAGTGGGGGCAAAAACAAGAGGACACAGTCTAAGGTTGGAGAGTAGAAGATGCAAAGGGAATGTAAGGGGGAAGTTCTTCACTGAGAGGGTGGCGGAGGCCAGGAACAAACTTCCAGAAGAGGTGGTGACAGCTGATACGGTGGAGGGATTCAAGAGGGCATGGGGCAGACATATGGGGTTGGGAAGTGGGGGTTAGGAGAGGGTCAGTGAAAGAGTATGAGTAGGGAAGGGCAGGGGCAGACTAGATGGACCAATAGGCCCTTTTCTGCCGACATTATTCTGTGATTCTTGATGAACCGACTCATTCTCCATCCAGGGCACTTTATACAGAGGCACCTGGGGCCCCATACATAGTCGCTAATATATGCCGTAATCTGGTTGCAAGGACCACTTTCTGGCACAGTTCTGCTTTGCACCACTTTGTGCTATACACAAAAGGGTTGCAAGAACATCCCTGCATTAGTGCATGTGTCAATGTACCACCTCAGTGAAAGGAGTGAAGGGGGGTGCAAGTAATGATGGTGCTGTGCCATGCTCAGCAGATCCCTGATGCCATCACTGCTGGTTGCAATACACAGTGACCACATGGTGAAAATAACTACTGAAAACAGTTCTTTATGCAAGAACTCCTGCCCGGTGTTTAGGGGTATGCAGATGGCAATCCATGGGAAGGGGGCACATACAGCACAGAAATCCAGTCCAAGGATTGAAAAAAGTACTCAATACCTGGGTTCTGATGAGCAGTTCCTGGTGGCAGGGGATGCAGCAGAGGCAACCTTCAAACTCAGCTTTGGGGCGCGGGGGGGAGGGGTACAAACAGATTACAGCACTTTGAAATAAAGCCACTGTCCAGGCCAGGTTAAAAGGAGAACAACCAATTTAATTTACAATTAATCCCACTTCATGGAGCACTGAAGGAAAATTAACAACAGGCAAACAGCTCAGGCTTCATGGGCACAGAGCCCTTAACAGCGCAGACCACAAAGAACTCCATGGCACAGACTTCTGCTTCTTGTCCAGCAGAACCAGGTTGAGCTGTTTAATATGGTGATAGCAGCAACACACAACCGGGGCAGAAAACAAACTGCTGGACTGCCTCAATCTTACCTTTCTCACTGAACTCTCTTCTTCTTGAACATGCAAGGTGGCTAAACCACCCGGGCCGTGAGCGTCCCCAAACCCTCTCTCTCTCTACTTGGGTGGCCGACCCCACAGCATGGCTCTCTACAACTCCCACCTCCTCTGCACCATTCTGGGATCTGTTCTCTAGACTCTCCCATGGTTGGACACAGATGGACAGGGGACACAAGAGCAGGCTGCCACCACTGCTCCCCACTTCACAGGCTCTCACCACTCCGAAGCGCCCCACTGTGGCAACCAGCTGCTTTCCAAGGAAACTCCCTCTCCAGCCTTCCCCAGTGCCAGGGTTCACGAGGTAGGCCACCATACACGCCTCACTGGGCCCGGACTCCCATCTCACGACGAGGAACCCCAATACCGACCAGACTACTCCACTGCCTTACTGAGAGACAGCAAGGGAGGTGGGCTGGGGTGGTAAATGCCCCACCCTGGCCCCAAACCTATGGCCCCGAATGTCCACACTCCTCAACCGGACTGGGAGCTCTCTATCTCAACAAATCCCACACCCAGTCCCCCCTCCCCAATGATGCCAAACCTCCTAATTTTTGCTGCCCGCCCAAGCTCCGCCTGCCAGATGGCGGGACCCAGCACAAACACGGCAAAATTTAAATAAGCTCCTACTATAAGCTTCCCGAAGGGGGAATTACATTTAATAAGTTGCTGCCTTGCATGCCAGAACATTCATTCTGCTTGGGGGAAGGCTGAGACAGATGGAAAGAGATGGGTGTGGGGATCCAGTGGATGACAGGGAGTATGTTTGGAAAAAGGGGAGTGAGCTGGGGCCACTGGACCACCAAAGAAGACTGCTGAGGGACCAAATAAATAGAATACAACTTGGCCCACAAGCAACCCTTAAGGTAAGGGATGGGGTGGGGGATAACATTGATGGAATTTTCACTGTTCACTTTGTGTAATGTCACGGCCCAACCCCTGCAGCTGCCATTGTTCCAGCATGCTAGTGGTCACACAGCCTGTGTGTGACCACTAACATCTAGAACACCAATATGCATAATACATGCAGTGCTGCAGTCCCAGGAAACAATCCACCCCCTGTAGACAGCAGCCCATCTTTGTGGATGGAAATGTTGGTGGGTGGCAATATGGGGGAGCCCAGTGCACCCCCTGAACATCACCACCCAGCACTACAAAGGTGTACAGGGCCCCTGATGTTTATCTACACCTGTTGGTCTGTCCCAGGTATGGCAGAATTTCAAATTAGGCCCCAGGACATTTTTAAGCTGAAGGGCCCCCCCAACCCTTCTTGGGCCTGCCCCTACAACCTTCCATGAGACATTAGAAACATTAATTAGTGTGATCTCTTGAGAAATTATAAGTATTATCATGGTCAGATTATTAAAGGAATAATGCACGACAGGGTGTGTGTTGTGCTGGGATAATGCCATGCCTGGGGGGGGTTGGGCACGAGGCCGCAGGCCGAGTGCGTCCAATGCCCCAGGCGTGGCGTTATCCCAAACGACACACACCCTGGAGTGCATTATTCCTATTATACAATGGCTTGTTGTTATACAGAATAAAATAAATCATTTTAAAGATGTTTTTGTGTGGAAAAATATTTTTTGGTTTTTTAAGAGAAGATGAAACAATCAAGCCCATCATCAAGCAGAGCATGAAGCCCATCATCAAGCACAGCATGAAGCACATCATCATCTACATGGGTTCACAGTGCTGAGACTAGACGGCGACGTGCTGGGATAATGCCATGGGTCCAGCCCCAAACTGACCAATCACAGTCCAAGATTCTTTCTTGCCATTGTATAATGCACTTTCATCAGTAACTCTCCACTTTCTTGTCATCAGTATATCCACTGCTACCTTTCACTGAAAGCTTCTCTTTTAAAATGCACCCCACTAGAATATAATATCCACCTACATAACAGGAAATTGATTTAATAAATTAATTAACTATTACGATGATTGCCTTAGATCTTATTTTGCACAAATCCTCTTAAAGTTCTCCTGAAGGCATCAGCTGCTCTTTAACTTGTGTTGATGCTATATATTCAGGCTGTCCTCTGCATTGGCTGCAGTTGTTCCACTGAGATTAAAGGGGAAGAAAGCCTTTCCCAGCATTAATGCCATGGGACTGTTAGGTCTCGAGTAGAACAATCACCAGCAGAAATAGTTTTTTTCTTACTATTGTTATTTTTAATTCTTACCTCTAGCAGATCTTTCAGCTCTTGCCTGCCCACCGTCACAATATTGAATCACTCTCAGATGCCACTGCAGCTAACGGGAAGGGAGCACAATACCAGTACTGCCAGCAGCATTCAGCTGTGCTGTATCTACCTTCCTGGCTGTAACTCATTGTAGGCAGTTCGTGTTCTCTGTGGTTGACATCAGCTGTGGGAGCATCTGGGAGAGTTTTGTTATTGGGAAGATAGGCAGGGGTCACAGGAACAACCTAATTCATAGATTCATAGAGGTTGATGACAGAAATCTGGCCCATCCAGTCTGCCCATTCCTTTTCCTGCCTAATCTAAAACTACAGACCCTATGTGATCACCAGCCTCTGTCCTCCCACCCCATTCTCCTACCAATGGTGTCTTCAGTCCCTGTTCGGACTCCGGGTTCCCTTTCCTGACAGATTTTGCAATACCCATGTGTCTATCCCATAGTTTCTGAAGGCCAGTAACCATTTTGGCCCCCACCACTTCTGCTGGGAGGCTGTTCCATGGGTTTACCACCGTTTCTGTGAAGAAGTACTTTCTACTGTTCCCTCTGATCCTTCCCCCCTCCAACTTCATATTGTGACCCCCTAGTCTTCGGACACCTGTTTTTGTTGAAAGATGCTCTCTACCTGCACCTTGTTTATTCCCTTTAGGTATTTAAATGTCCCAATCATGTCTTCTCTTTGTCTCCTGATCTCCAGGGAGTAGAGACCCAGATCCCCTAGGCGTTCCTCATAGGGCTTCTGATGCAGGCCCTGCACCATTTTGGTTGCCCTCCATTGTACCCTCTCCATCCTGTCCATATCCTTATAGAGATGAGGCCTCCAGAACTGTGCCCTGTACTCAAGGTGGGGTCTCACCAGTGATTTATACAGCGGCAGAATCACCTCCCTCCACCAACTGGTTATACCCCTCCCTATACAGACCATCATATGATTTGCCCTTCCCACTGCCCTATAACATTGCTTTGCCACCTTTCATCATCTGATATTATAACCTCCAGGTCCCTCACCTGCCCTATTACTGTGATTACTTTCCTTCAATTCATACTTGGTCTGCATTTTTTTGTGTCTTAAATGCATGATTCTGCACTTCTTGGCACTGAATCTCAACTGCCAAGTTCCTGACCTCTCCTCTTATTTTCCCAGGTTTGCCTTCATTCTTTCCACACCCCTGGTGTGTCTACCCTATTGCAGATTTTTGTATCATCTGCAAACAGGCACACCTTCCCTTTCACTCCTACCACAATGTCCCCAGTATATATATTAAAGATGACTGGGACCAATACTGACCCCTGTGGCACCCCACTTGCCACTCTGTCCTCGTGCATTAATGTGGGGTTATATCTCTTCCATTCATCATGATTTCCCTTGATTCTAAAATGCTCATGTTCTCAGCTGGAGAAACACTGGCACTAATCTAGCCTCACCATCCATTTAGAAACCTGTAAAAATACACAGAGACGTTAAAATGAAAATCTGTAATGAGAGGAACTGTTGCCTGTGTGGGGAACTAACCTATGCAGGAGGGTGAACTAACCTGTAGAGTGCAGTACAAAACAAAGGAGCCTGTGGTGCAGGTGCTCTTAAATAAATATGCATTGTTGGAACTACATGTTATGAGCTTTGAGAACTATGGAGGCCCTATTCTTTGTTTAATTTTTTAATTTTTATTAAACATTTTCCTTGTACAGACAGTAAACACTACAAACAAGGAAGAAAACATGTAACAAGAACAAACAGCAGCATAGATTGCAATGTCCGTCATGCTTCAATATTAATAATGTCCATATGGGAGGCAAAATCTGAAAGCTTGCATTAGTTTTGCCTTAAGGTTCGGAGTTCAAGACTATAAAGTGCAGGCCATTCATTTTGCTTTGTTGTCCTATAAACTATCTGCTGGCTTGTCCCTAAGTCACAGAAGTGGTAACAAATGGTACCAGTACAATGTCCATCCATGATATTTAAGAAACAAAACTTGCAATAAACTCAGTTTATAGCAGTCAGCAGTTATTATGATATATGCAGCAGATTATTCTATTTGTTCTATGAGCTCTATCAGAAGGCAAAAAGTGTCAAAAATTTAGGAAATGAAGTCTGTATTAACATCTAATTGCTATAATACCCAACGATACCACAGTTCATCACATTTTTATTCCCATCCCTGAATGTTATATGTTGATCTTTCCATATAATAAACTGAGTTTACTAGCTAACTTCAATTAGCCAGAGTAGGCAACATTTTGGAAAGACACAGTCTTGTGACATTTTTATGTTTGCTTGGACGCATGTGCAAGAAACATAGTGCCTTCATCTGAGATTTCGGAGGTGTGTCACCTCCTCCTCCAATTCAGGCACTGTGCTGGCAGGCGCGGCCCCTGTAAGCCAATGTATTTTGGAGCTGTCTATGACACGCTCCAAAATGCAGTGGCATACAGTTGAAAGGGGAACTACGCATGGTGAGCAGCGATAAGAAGCTGCTCACGTGCAGCTCCCAACCCGCCCAGGCGTCGCGGTGCCCCGCCGCGGCGTATAACCGACGGGTGCCCAATCCCGTGGGCTGAACTGCGTCTGTCTCCTCCCCTCCTCCCAATAGTTGATGCCACGCTGAGGCCCACCCCAGGCGTGGCAATCCATCATGTTGCCACGGCGGGGTGCCCAATCCCCGTCGGCTGAAACTTTAACGTCCCCCTCCCCAAAGTCCTTGTGCTACGCTGGGAGCCCACCCAGCTTGGCAAGCGGTCCAATTTGCTAATTTTTTGCTGGACGGGGTGCCCAATCCCGCCGGCTGAACGCCCACCCCCAAAGTCCTTGTGCCATGCTGAGGACCCACCCCAGCGTGGCAAGCAATCCACGACATCTTTTTTTTGTTTTAACCTGCAAAACAAAAGCGGTTCTGGCGTCTCGAACCCCCTCCCACAACCCGCACCCACCCCCTGCGCACCCAGCCTCCCCACACCCCCCCTCACCCCATACTTACCTCCGACTCGGCGCGATGATCTTCGGTGGACCGGGAACACGTCTGCACTCTTCAAAGCCGACCGCGAACGGTGGAAATGCCGGTAAGCTGTATAATGGGCTAGATGGAGGGGTTCAACTTTATTGCATATCTCAGGCATTTTTGGGAATTTTTGCACCAAATTTTCAACATGGGGTTTTTGGGACCCCTTCTCATGAATGATGTCACTGTCATGGCGTTGATCGAGTCAAGGGTGATTTCGCAGTCACTGTGCAGTCACTGTGTGTAAATCACCCTTCGGACTGAATACCACCATGACAATGACATCATTCATGAGAAGGGGGCCCAAAACCCCTATGTTGAAAATTTGTGCTAAAATTCCAAAAATTACTGTTTAATCAGCGTGCTATGCAGTTCTCACGCGACTCGTGAGTTCGAATTTCAATATTTTCACTCCAGATTTTCAACATTGCCATTTCACCACACTGTCTTATGAGTAGTACAGCTGTCATTTTCACATCTCACCCAAAATGTGTTTCCACCCTTGTAGCGTAGAATGGCGCAGTCGGTGTGCGAAATCAATGTACGGGACAAATTAAGAAAATCACAGTGACACTGTTCATGAGCAGAGGTCTTGAAATGGCTATGTTGAAAATTTGGTGAAAAAATTCCTAAAAATGACTGTTTTACGACGTGATTGCGCAGTTCCTAGCTTCATAGGTTCTTAATTTTCAATATTTCCACTCCAGATTTTCAACATTGCCATTTTCCACACCTTCTTATGAGTAGTACAGCTGTCATTTTCACATCTCACCCAAAACGTGTTCCGCCTCATGTAGCGCATAATGGCGCAGTCGCTGTCGCGAACTCAGTGTATGGGACACATTAAGAAAATCACAGTGTCACTGTTCATGAGCAGAGATCTTAAAATGGCAATGTTGAAATTTGGTGACAGAATTCCTAAAATGACTGTTTTTCAGTGTCTGCGTTGCACAGTTCCCGCATGCCTTTCGTAGGTTTTCTTAATTTTCAATATTTCCACTCCAGATTTCCAACATTGCCATTTCCACACCTCCTTATGAGCAGTACAGCTGTCATTTTCACATCCTGCCCAAAACGTGTTTCCGCATTTAGCGCACAATGGCGCAGTCGGTGTGCAAACTCAATGTATGGGACACATTAACAAAACCACAGTGACACTGTTCATGAGCAGAGGTCTTAAATGGCTATGTTGAAAACTTGGTGAAAAAATGCCTAAAAATGACTTTTACGAGCGTGCGTTGCACAGTTCCTATGCATGCTCGTAAGTTTGCAAATTTAATATTTTCGCTCTAGATTTTCAACATGTCCATTTTATTAAACTTCCTTATGAACAGTACAGCTGCAATTTTTCATATGTCACCCAAATGTATTATCGCACATGTAGCGCACAATGGTGCTGTTGGTGTGCGAAAGCAATGTTTAGGACAGATTAAGAAAATCACAGTTACACTGTTCATGAGCAGGGGTCTTAAATGGCTATGTTGAAAATTTGGTGACAAAAGTCCATAAAATGACTGTGTTACGAGTGAGCATTGTGCAGTTTCCACGCATCTCGTTAGTTCATGACTTTGAATATTTTCAGTCCAGATTTTCACTAGTGGCATTTTCAACACTTCCTTATGAACAGTACAGCTGCCATTTTCACAACATGGCCAAAGTGTGTTTTCACACTTTCAGTGCAGAGATGCGTGTGTGTAGTGGGAAATCATTGTTCGGCACAGATAAAGAAAATCACAGTGACACTGTTCATGATCGGATGCACCAAAATGCCTGAGTTGACAATCTGCTATAAAATATCCCCAACCTACTTATATAACGGTTGTCGTTGCACAGTTTCTATGTCCTTCGTGGCTTCACCATTTTTTAAAATATTTTTACTCACATTTGCAACATAGCCATTTTACACCTCCCCATGAAAGAGTACAGCTGTCATTTTTTACAGCCTGTTCGGAATATTTTTGCACCTGTGGTGCTAAATCCCGTAGTCACTGTGCATAAGCAGCTTTCGGCTACCAAACTGATATTCCCCCTGTTCATGAGGTGGGGTCACAAAACAAATATGTTGAAAATGCAAAGAAGTGCAAGATAATGCATATGGGGCACAAAAACCCTGGCACAATATATCAGTTGGGGGGTGAGGATATAGCATGCACCAAGCAGGAAAGGGATCTTGGGGTTGTCATCTCTGATGACCTCAAGGTAGGGAAACAGTGTGACAAGGCATCAGGTAAAGCAAATAGGATGCTGGGATGTATAGGCAGGGCATCACCAGCAGGAAAAGGGAGGTCATAATTCGCTATACAAGACACTAGTGAGGCCCCACCTGGAGTACAGTGTACAGTTCTGGAGACCATACCTACGTAAGGACATAGACAGGGTAGAGAAGGTTCAGAGGAGGGCAACAAAGATTGTGCATGGGTTGCATCACAAGTCCTATGAAGACAGGTTGAAGGAACTGAACATGTACTCCCTGGAGGAGGAGGGAGAGAGGGGATATGATAGAGACATACAAGTATCTTACAGGGAGGAACAGGGTGCAGGAAAACACTATTTTAAGCGAAAAGATGTTTCAGGACTAGAGGGCATGGGATGAAGTTGGAGGGAGGACGATTCAGGAAACATGAGAAAGAATTTCTTCACAGAACGGGTGGTGGACAAGTGGAACACCCTGCCAGAGGAAGTGGTGGGAGCTGAAACAATCACGGGATTTAAGAATGCATGGGATAGACATAAAGGAATTCTAGAGGTCAGGGGTAAGGGGAAATAGACTTCTAGGAAAACAAACTGAACTTACAAGCTCAAATGGGCAGACTAGGTGGGCCATAGGCCCTTATCTGCCGACACTGTCTATGTATCTATGTATCTATGTATCTATGTATAAAATTTGGAGTTAAAATACCAACGAATGCCTGAGGTATTAGGCTTTTCAACTAAATCGCCCAACCCTATAGAGAATGACAGGAATCAGGGGTGTGACTTGGGATTCTTGCCTGTGATGCTCATACCATTCCACACCCTGCAGTCACTGAGAGGCATCGAGATATGCCTTGGACTCTCTTGACCCCCAAACTTCACCCCATTCTCCTATATGCACCCATCTCACATTTCCTAATGAAATGGGGTGCAGCATGAAACCAAGACCCAAGGACCACGTCACGTGTCAGTCTCTGCAGAGTGGGGTGTGGTGAAATGGCGTGGCCGTTATGCCTGACGACTCCAAATGCACACCCCAATGCCTGTCACTCTCTGCAGGGTGGTGGTGGGGTTGGCTTCAGTTCAATACTTCACTGCCATTCCTATTACGCAGCTCTGTAACTTCTACACTACCACTGCCAATGCCAGTAAGCAAACATTCGGCATTGACAAATGCTTGTTTTAGTTGTTTTTGGTAAAATTTTATTTATTTATTTATTAGCTTTTGGTAACCAGGTAAGTGCGCTAGGCAACAAACCTGCCTATTTTCAGGCATGACCCGGGAGAGTACAAGACAATGTATACATTTTACAGTAGCACAACATGACAATAAGGTACACATAGGACAGCAGGAGAAGTAACAGCAACGTAGGTTATTAGAGTAGTAAGCAATAATCTCCTTCAAATACAAACATAATAGGTTCCATGCAGAACAAGACTAGGATTGAGTCCATGCCACAGGCTAGCAATAGGGTGAAATAGGTTACAAGCACTTGCAGTGACCCCTGTCATGCAGGTGAGAGAACAGAGAGCTTTTAAATTCCCGGTGGGAGGCAGAGTTTTTAATGTGTAGGGGGAGAGAGTTCCAGAACTTAGGAGCAAAGTGAGAGAATGCCTGTTCGCCCATTTTTGTAGTGCAAAGTCTGGTAGAGAGCATAGGGACAGTGGAGGATCTGAGGGATTGGGTATGGGGGGCAGGAGTCAGCAGGTTTGCCAGTTTGTCAGGGCTAGGAGGTCTAGTCAGTGAGTCAATAAAGCAACCCAGTGAGTAGGCCCTTAGATCCTTGGGTGATAGCCAGTTTAATCCAGAGTAGAGGAGGCAGTGATGAGTGAGGCGAGGGCAGTTAAGGCGAATCTACAGATGTTGTTATATACTGTGTCCCATTTACTAAGTACAGAGGAGTTGGCAGAATAGATAATGGGAAGGGCATATTGAAGCTGGGGTAAGAGAATTCCCTAGCCACTGCAGAGTCTGGCCGAGGGAGTGAGGGAGTGGCGTACACGATAAGCGCCACCAATTTTTGCATTGACAGCTCGGCAGACCATGCTGATGTGTAAAGACAGGTCCAGGGAAGGATCAAGTGTGACCCCCAGGTATTTGAAGGATGCCGTGTAGGTGATGGGGGAGCCATCAAGACAGAGAACTGAGAGTCTGGGGGCGGTTGAAGGTAGTTTTTTTGTAGATCCGAACAGCATAGCACGAGTTTTATCCTGGTTAAGGTTTTGGTGGTTGTTCGAGAGCCAGCGTTGAAGCACCTGAAAGTCGTTCGACAGCGTGGAGTTGGTGACATCTATTGATTTGGATCCGGAGTAGAGTACTAGGTCGTCAGCGTACATAAGGGTGCAGCTGTGTTGGGAGAGAACAGGGATGTCATTTAGGAAGAGGGAAAAGAGGAGAGGACCAAGTGTGGACCCTTGGGGGACTCCACGTGAGATGGTTATGTGGGAGGAGAGAGTCTTGTGGAAAGCTACCGCCTGAGTGCGATTGCCCAGGTAGCTGCGGAACCAGGAAAGAGTCGGGTCTGATGCACCAATAGTTTGGAGCTTCTTTAGCATGATTGGGTGATGAACCATGTCAAACGCTTTGGACAGGTCAATGAAGACGGCTCCGGTGAGAAGTCCATGGTCCATATTGCATTTTATGTCACTGGTAAGTTGAATCAGAGCCGTAGTGGTACTGTGGCCTGGTCTAAACCCGTGTTGGGAGGGGGTTTGGAGATTAAACTTGGCAATGTGTTCTGCAAGTTGGCGATGGACTATTTTCTTGAGGAGCTTACTGAGAGTAGGTAGAAGGGAGATTGGTCGGTAGTTTGTCATAAGTTTGACATCACCTTTTTTGTAAATCGGGATGGTTCTGGCCGTTTTCCAGATTGATGGAACAGTGGACGTATGGATTGAGAGGTTGAAAAGCCACGTGACAGGCAGGGTCAGCCATGGTGCAAACCGCTCGAGGATACCAGGAAGGACACCATCCGGCCCCTTGCCCCCTGTTGCTGGGAGCGAGTTAAGCAGCTTGCGTACTTCTCGGTAAGATGTTGGAGCCAGCACAAGGGTAGGTGGAGTGTGAGAAGAGGAAGGGTCCTGATGAAGGTAATCTTGAGGCAGATTAGTCTGGGATGCACCTGGAAGCGTTGAGAAGAGGGAATTGAAGGCGTTGGTAATAGTACTTGGGTTATTGCAGTGTACGCCTTGAATGTTCATGTCTGTTGGGGACTGATGCTTTTCATTGCCAAGAATTTCCTTTATTTGGGCCCAGTACTTATGCGGGTGTTTGGAAGAGGATTTAAGGAGGTTCTTGTAGTAGGTACTTTTGACAAGGCGAATTTCCCTTTTGCATTTATTCCTCGAGGCTCGATAGGCTTCATAGTCAGTGCGAAGATGGGATACCTTCCACACTGCCCAGAGCTTGTCTACTTTTTAGGAGTTGAAGCAAGAGGTGCGTTAGCACTTGGTTACTATCCCAGCCACCCGTGTGGTGACTGGGATATGTAAGTTTTGTAATGCTATGAGGACGGAGTTGAAATAGTCATTAGCGAAGTTAATGTCCTCAGATTGGTAGAGAGGAGACCAGTCAATCAGACTGAGGTCATTTATGAAAGCATCAGCATTTAGATGGGAGAGGTTAGGAAATGTGACTATTTTAGGAGGGAAGGAGGAGATGACGGTGTTCCAGATGCAGTAAACAGGATAATGATCACTAATGGTGTCAGGGAGCACTCCCGCCAAAGTAATGTATTCCTTTCTGTTTGTGAGTATTCAGTCAATTAGGGTGGCACAGGCACCGCCCTGTGAGACTCTGGTGGGTACCTGTATGATCTGGGATAGATTTGCCTTACTAATCATGGAGGATAGGTTGGCTGAACTGTTCTCGGACCAGTCAAGGTTAAAGTCCCCAAGGCAGATAATGTCATTTTTGCCTGTTGTTGTAATTAGGTTTTCCAAGAGTTCAGACAGACCTAGTCTGGCATTTTTAGGAGGGACATATATACAAAAAATATGTAGATCTTCCTGGACATAAGTCTCCACCACTCATTCACACTAGTGGGATCAGCGCCGGAAGCACTAGGACCCATCGGGAGCAAACTTTTTGCTGAAGGGTCGGCGCGAGAGATGGCGCCGCGAGGCATGGCGCCTCGAGCAGCGGCTCGAGCGGCAATGACCATCTCGGTGACGACCCTCCAACCGCCTCAGTTCCTTTTTTCCCACCGTCGAGTGCGCTTCAGTGACGACGTCGCTTGCCTGTCGGGAGTCAAACTTCAAACTAGCGCATAGTTTTCAGTTTATTTTTTTGTAACATTATCTCGATAGTAGTATCGCTTAATTTTATTCTATTTTCTAATATTTTAAATTTAACTTACTTGAAGAAGTCTCGGCCTACTGGACGGAGTCGACCATGAGCAGGTCAGCTGACGGTAGGGAGACTTCGTATGAAAGCTGTTCAGTCAGCCGGGCTGGGTCCGGTCAGCCTCCTTCTCCTCAGCGGGGTTCCGACAACGGTCAGTCCGATGCCCGGGGGGATGGGCGGTCCCCCCGTCGGCATAAAAATAAACGGTCGCATTCTCGGCACCGTTCGGCCTCGAGCTCTTCTTCGGCCCACAGGTCAAAAAAGAGAAGGCATCACTCGAGGTCGCCCTCTGGTATGTCTGCGCGTCGACGGTCGGTTATCGTAGCTAGTTGCCGTTCTCCTTCTTCGGAGTCGCCAACTGCTGGTGACCATCGTCCTCGACATTGGAGCCCTTCCCCGCCTGTAGGTAGGGCTCCGGATGAGCAGTTTCATCAGTGGGCCACTCTTATGGAGCGATGGGCTCGGAGGTTGGTTCTCCTGCCTGGCTCGGTTGCCACGGAGCCCCCGGGCTCCTCCAGTGATCGGGTAAGGCGGTTGGACCTTCCTAGTCATGCGGCGCCTTCTTCGGTGCCGGTGACTCCAGCCAAGTGTTTCCCCCTCCATGGCTGCGGCGCGGGGGCCACACCGATGCCCTTATCTCCTGGTTTTTCCTTCTCTAGCTTTCCAGGTTCCTGGGGCGTTTCCAGCACCTTCCGCGGGTCTGTTGGCTTGTCAGTGCCGTTTCGGTGCTGCTCGGCCTTCTGGCACCATCCAGCGGCGCCCGCGTCAATCTCGTAGCGCCGTTGGAATCTAAGCGGCACCGTCGGGCGGCCCCTTAGTTCGGCGGTGCCATTGGTGGTGCCGCTTGGTCCGGCGGTGCCGCTTGCGGTGCCACGTGCCTCTTCGGCGCCGTGCCCCTCTGCGGTGCCGTTCTCAACCCGTTTTGCCTTCTCGGCGCCGGGAGCCCTCGGGGACTCTCCTTGTTTCTCTGCTATTTCCTCCTCTCCTAATTTTCACTCCTTTCCTGTCCAATCAGTCCTTTCTGGACCATCAGGAGATGATGTTGAGCCTGACCCAGACCTTCGGTTGGGTGATGAAGTGGAGGAAACAGGATCTTTCTTTGCTACAGAGCCTGTGGTCGAGGACCTGTCCTTTAAGTCTCTGTTGAAGAACCTGAGATCCACTCTTTCTCTCCAGACTACAGACATCGATCCTGGGAAGATATTAAGACTCCAGTACCTTCATGCTTCGGAGATCCCTACGGATTTGACTCCTCCGATCCAGCCTTCCTTCGAGACGCTGTCTCAAATGGTATGGAATAATCCTGCTCTTATTCCCTCAGTGGCTAAATCCATTGATAAGAAGTATTCAGCTCCCAAGGATCGTCCCATTTTGGCATCCCAAGCCTTTGCGGATCCTATTGTAGTCCTGGCAGAGAATGATAAGTTCGTTCTTCCTCAAACTACTACAGCTCGACCTATTAACAAAGAGTCTCGTAAGATTGATACATTAGGTAAGAGAGTCTTTGCTGCCTCCACTCTAAGTATGCGTATTGCCAGTTAACAAGGCTATTTTTCTCAGTATGAGTATATCCTGTGGCACTCTTTGAAAAGAATGGTTGAAGCTCTTCCGGATTCGGACTCCAAGTCAGAGCTTCTTCTGACCGTTACTAGGGTATTGAGTCCAATAACCAACAGGTCAAAGCCGCTATGGATGCTTTTGACACTGCTTCTCGCTCAGCAGCCGCAGGTATTTGTACTCGGCGCCATTCCTGGCTGCGTACTTCTGGCTTCACGAATGATGCTCTGCAGCAGGTAATGGCGCTGCCCTTTGATGGCTCTTTTCTTTTCGGCCCTCAGGTGGAACAAGCCTTAGAGGCCACTCAGAAGACTAGGTCGGCCATTAAGTTGGCCAGACCTCCGCCTGCTCCCTCTCGGGGGCATGTGAACAGACGTCAGTTTCATAGTCGTCAGTCCTTTCGAGGCAGAGGCAGGGGAAGCTTCCATAAAAGCCAACCTGCCCAACCTCAAAAGAAAGTGCAGCAGAAAGCGAAGGGGCCTAAAGCCCCCAGCGCCACCTTATGAATTGCTGGCCTAAGTTCCATCCACATTGCCCGAGGTGGAACTTTCTCCTCCGGTGGGAGGTCGTTTGATGTACTTCTACAACCAGTGGAAGTCCTTAACTTCGGACAAATGGGTCCTTCGGATAATTCGCGAGGGTTATTCTCTCAATTTTTTGGAAACCCCCCCGAATTGTCCTCCCAGACGACAACCCAGGTTGTCAGCCTCTCAGTCAGACCTCCTCACCGCCGAGATCCAGGGCCTTCTAAGCAACAGGGCAATAGAACTGGTGCCCCCGCATCTGCGGAGCACAGGGTCTCACTCCCATTACTTCCTGGTTCCAAAGAAGTCTGGGGAATGCGCCCATTCTAGACCTCAGAAGTTAAACAAATTTCTCCCCAGGAGAAATTCAAAATGATTTCCCTAGGTACCCTGTTACCCTTGCTGCATCAGCATGACTGGCTGGCCTCCCTGGATATGCAGGACGCTTACCAGCATATCCCCATCCACCCGACCCACCGCAAGTTCCTCAGGTTTGTAGCTCTGGGTCAGCATTATCAGTTCAGAGTCCTGCCCTTTGGGCTATCCTCGGCGCCGCGAGTCTTTACAAAGTGTTGTGCAGTTCTCGCAGCGCATCTCAGGAAGATCGGACTCCGAGTGTTTCCCTACCTGGATGATTGGCTTCTAGCAAGCCCTTCCAGCCAAGGGACTTTGGAAGCCATGCAAACGACTTCTCGTCTTCTTACGTCCATGGGAATTCTGCTGAATTTGAAAAAATCACAACTGCAGCCCTCCCAGAGGCTCCTTTTGATAGGGACACTTCTAGACACCTCTTCCGCGAAGGCTTTCCTTCCAGAGGACAGAAGACTCGACATCCTTCGGATGGCCCGTTACATCGGGGAGAACCAATCGATTACAGTCTCTCTGCAACGCATGTTGGGTCTCATGGCGCCCCGGTGTTCACTGTACCCCTGGCCTGGTTGCACATGAGAACCACCCAATGGATGCTTTCCACTCAGTGGTCTCTGACCTCACCCCCAGTCTTATCCCATCAAGGTGACGGAGCCCTTCAAGGTCTCTCACCTGGTGGACTCAAGAGAGCAATCTCCTGGAAGGTTCCCTTTGCTCCCCGGATCATCAGATCTCCATCACCACAGACGATCGCTAATGGGATGGGGAGCTCACTGTCGCCCCTCCACACTCAAGGTGTATGGACTCAGTTCAAACTCTTCTCCACATAAATGTCCTGGAGATGAGAGCGGTCCTCCACGCGATCCGAGCTCTGAAGGATATCCTTTGTCACAAGAACATTCTCCTTCAAGCGGACAACAAAGCTGTGATGTATTACATCAACAAGCAAGCGGTGCTCATTCTTACCCCCTTGCAGGAAGCAATGAGGGTGTGGAGTGGTGCTTGGAGCACAAGTCTCTGATTCAGGCGGTTTATCTGCCAGGTATACAAAACGATCTAGCAGATCACCTCAGCAGAACGGAGGCAGACCCTCACAGTGGTCTCTCGATCCAGCCGTAGCTCGGTCACTATTCAAAGAGTGGGGACTCCAGACCTGGACCTTTTGCATCCCCACCAACTAAAGCTGCTCTCTTCTGCTCCAGAAACCAGGGCCTGGCATTTTCTGTCAGGATGCGCTCAGGCGCGGTGGACAAAACGCTTTTACACCTTCCACCGATCCTCTAATCCAGAGAGTTCTCCTCAGTTCGAGTCTCAGGGGACCAACATGATTCTCATTGCTCCCTCCTGGCCTCGGCAACTATGGTTTCTCTGCTCAACAGTATGTTGGCAGCCTCTCGAGACCACTTCCTTGCAAATCAACTTTTGACTCAGGGTTCGTTGGTCCATCCTACCTGAAATCACTTCACCTTCATGCTTGGCTCCTGAAGAGGTAGAAGTGAATCGATTCAACGTCTCGAGAGTCTCGGACATCCTTCTGGCTGCGCTGGAGCCAGCCAATTAAAAACGACGCTCCCAAATGGAAACGCTTTTCTCTCTTGTGCAAAGTCCTCTTGAATCCCTTTTCCTGTCCTCCTGACAAGGTTCTGGAGTATCTTTTGGACCTATCAAACTCAGGTCTCAGTACTCACAGTTAAAGCTCACCTTAGTGCCATCTCAGCGCTCCATGAGCCGGTTTCTTCCTTGACTCTGGCTCAGCTTCCTATGGTGAAGAGATTTCTTGGGATTCTTCATACCAGACCCCTGTTAGGCATCCAGTTGCAACCTGGGACATTAACCTGGTGCTGGACATGCTCACTGGAAGCCTTCGAGCCCTTAGCTACCTGTTAGCTAAAATTTCTTACCTGGAAGACTGCCTTCCTGGTGGCCATTACCTCAGCCACAGGGTCTCGGAATTCATTCCTTGGTGACGGACCCTCCGTATACTGTATTCCATAAAGACAAGGTAGTTCTCCGTACTCATCCTAAATTTCTTCCCAAGGTTGTGTCAGAATTCCATCTAAACCAACCTCTGGTACTTCCCTCTTACTTCGCTAATTTCCAAAATGAAGGGGAACGATCTCTTCATTCCTTGGATGTTAAGAGAGCCTTGCGGTTCTATTTAGATAGAACCAAGAATTTTCGCAAGACTCAGCAACTGTTTGTTTCTTTCAGTGACACCCGGCTGGGTCAACCTGTCGCTATTAGATGCATCTCATCATGGTTAGTGGCATGCCTTCGACATTGCTACTCCATGGCTCAAGTTAAATTGGAGGGTAGAGTGTACGCTCACTCTACTAGGGCGGTCGTGGCATCTTTAGCGGAGATTCGCAATGTTCCAATTGCGGATATCTGCAACGCCGCCACCTGGAGCTCAGTGCATACCGTTAAGCATTATGCACTGGATGTTCATGCCAGGCGACATTCCGCATTCGCAGAACTATCCTTAATGGTCTTCTATCTTAGACGCGTGAGCTCTGGCTCTCCTGCCACCCTTTTGGGGGATTATCAGCTTGGTACTCTCCCACTAGTGTGAATGAGTGGTGGAGACTTATGTCCAGGAAGATATGAAAATTACGTACCTACCGTAATTCTTGATCTTCTTGGACGAGTCTCCACCACTCATTCACACGCCCACCCTCCATCCCCCGAGCTCACCGCTGTGTTGGTCTTCACTCCCTCAAATCTTTAGGCCGTGAGGACTTCTTTGCTGACCCTTCTTACATGGGTCGACGGACTATCTTATGTCCATTTTTAAGGTTAGATTTACTCTTTCGTTAGTTGCGCTGCACCTCCTTGGTAAAAAGGTACTGAGGCGGTTGAGGGGTTGTCGCCGAGATGGTCATTGCCGCCGAGCCGTGCTCATGGGCGCCATGCCTCGCGGGCGCCATTTCCTCGCTACCGACCTCCAGCAAAGTTTGCTCCCGATGGGTCCTAGTGCCTCCGGCGCTGATCCCACTAGTGTGAATGAGTGGTGGAGACTTGTCCAAGAAGATCAAGAATTATGGTAGGTACGTAATTTTCATTTTTTTGACTCCCCCCAGAAGAAGGAGGGAATGAAGGATTTCACAATTAGATGGGGTGGGGTCCCTAAGGAGGGTGATGTTAAGGTGCTTCTTATAGTAGAGGGCAGGGCCACCACCCCTTTTTGCCCCAGGTCGGTCGGTACGTAGCATGTTGTATCCCGGGAGGGAACACTGAGAGTCAATGACAGCAGGCTTTAGCCAGGTTTCGGTGCAGGCAAGGATGTCAGGGCCGTTTGTACTCACCCAGACCTGAAGGTCAGGGAGGTTGGCTAGTAGGCTCCTGGTGCTAATGTGAGCAAGAGTCAGACCACAGGATTTAGGAAGAGAGGTACCCAGGGGTGGCAGAGAATGGAAGGGAACATGAGGCGGACCCGGATTGACCTCTATGTCCCCGGCTAGCAAGAGTGACAGCAGAAAGATCCAGATCAAAATGGAACAGCAGAACCTGCCTTTAATTCTAATGGAGAGCTTCAATTTCCGATTGAGGTACCTGACAAGGGCTACATCCGCACTGATGAGAGCAGTTGGGGAAGAGACGGGTGAGCGGTCAGAGCTATAATGTTGGAGTAGTAAAAGGCATCTTGTGAGTGAGCAGTGATAGTTGCGGTAGGAGTGTTAGGACACGTGAGTGCAGAGAGAAGCAGGAGACAAAGTGTCCCCATTAGGAGAACCGACAGGGGTGAGAGGGGCATTCTGTAGGAGGAATAAGTAGTGAAGGGTAGTGAGAACAGGTCAGTTGCCAATCAACGACGTGCAGCCCAAGATTTGAGCTCCAGCAATGAATGCAAACTGGCTTCAATCTTAGGGAGAGAGTAGAAATATTCAGTTAGTAATCAGGCTCCCTCTAGTGCCCAACGAGTATAAGGAGCTAATGGAGAAGTAGGAGGATAGAAAAAATGTGATAGCAGCAAAATATCGCGAGATTTTATGCTATAAAGGTAACACCAGCCAAGGGTGGGGAGGTATTGTTAGGCGGGCGGGGCAGTGGCATGGCAGCAGGAGCTTCCGGTGGGATTGAAGCCCTCTCTGCTGGTGGAGTGCGACGCTCCTTGCAGCGTGTTTGGGGGAGAGTCCCTGGCTTACACAGGCCCTCGTGACCTCCTGGAGCTCGGAGCTCCTTTCAGGGGGTGGGGGAGAGCCCCGGTGCTCCGCTTCTGCTTGCAGGTACTGCCTGAGGAGTGAAAGGTAGGCAGTTAAATACACTTGCGAGCAGATTGTGGAGGGGTTAAGCGTTTCCTTTGTTTAACACTTGGCAAGGTAAGCTGTGTGCAGGCTGGCTGGGAGCAGACAAAGAAATAACAGAGCTGATTTGCTTTTCTAACTAATTAACACAGTAAAAGATCCTGCAGCTAAGTTAATTAAGGCAACAACAGAAAGCAGTGATATTTCAGCAAAATCAGGTTAAAATATATTGTTAAAACCTATCAGCACTGTTGTGGAGTCACAAATTGATGATGTCTGACTTTCAAATTAAAGGCGCGAAAAGACAACACATCAGTTCCCTGTGTGCAGAGAGTTCAGCTACCTTGATGCGTTTGCAGGCAGGGATGCAGCTTTAAGGGTTACACCTCTCAAACCACTGGGGAAGATTCCTAATGGTACCAAAGAAGGGATCACTATCTCTGGGTCCACAAATATAGTCTGTAAGGCCTGTTAACACTTGCCAGAAGTCAGAAAGGCAAGGACATTGGCAAAATATGTGGCTATGCATGGCCTGTGTTTCCCCACATTCTCTCCAGTATCTACCCTAGGACCTGCCCATAAACTTAATTTGAATGGCAGGGGTAATAAAGTACCACATTCTTTTTCCAAGCATAATCTCTCCAGTAATTGAAGGAGGTGACTTAGTAAGTTTTTGTGGTGAATTTGTACCACTGATCTACGTGTAGCCCCTCTACAAATGGGGGTTCCCGAAAAGTCTTCCTTGAGCTTGCCTAAATGCTTACTGCCAGGCTGGTGTCCTGCGTTTCAGCAGTCTAAATGTGATTGCCAGAGAGTGCCTGTATAGCCTCTGTGTACTGTCTCTTTAAGAGCTGCCTGGATTGCAGTCATAAGTAATCTGAGAGGGAGCTCTGTTGAAAGATGTAACTATTTGCTGAAAATCATTTAGAGTGATAATGATAATGTAGTTTGTCTAACCTACCGTCTTTGCAGCAAGGACTGTTTTGTTTATTTCCACTATCTTGGTCCTGGACTGCGAATTGGATCAATCAGTACTGGTGGGACCTAAAATGAAGCCAGACTACAGGAGCTGTCTGGAGTCAAAATCTGTAGGAATTGTAGTTTTGGGCTTTTTGCGCCTTTTTGCACCTGAAGGGGAGCCTTTGTTGTGACTGACAGGAGGATCAGCCAACCAAACCTTTTGGATCTTGGGGAATTTCCCAGGCTGCTGCCGCTAGTTTCAGTTTTGAGCTGAGAAGTGAAGAAGTAACAGCTCAAGTGATTTTGAGCAGCAGTTCTGTGTAGTTTTGCATGGGAGAACTGTGAAAGGGCTGAATTTTGGTCTGCCTGCTGCCCCTGAGAGGGAAAATAGAGTTTATTCGGACTGAATCCGAGTTGTGAGGACTATTTAAGACACTGGACTGTGACCAGGGTTTAATCTGAAGAAGACTGAAGATTTGCTGAATGTGATCGGCCTGTAAGGATTTCCAGCTGCTTTTGAATCCCTGGTTTGTGCAGACACTTTGCGATTGTGACCAGAGAGCGGTTTGTCTGGTACAGTAGAATTTCCTTACATGTAAATGTGCTGTGTATTGAAAGTGGGTCGTGATTTGGTTCCCCACCGTGTGAACTGTGTTCTGCTTGCTGGTACTGTAGAATCCTTTACATGTGTAACCCCTAGATGGCGCTATCCCAGGGGCTACTACCCCTGCCTGATTTGCCACTAACAGGTTGAGGGGCCTGGATCCAATGGCGGGTGCCTCCACCCAGAGGTCAGGGTTTGCAATAGTTAAACTAACTTGGTCACAGCCCTCTGGGACACTGCAACCCCCTTTCTTCCCAATTAGTGGCCCACACAATATATCAGAATTACCTTCACAGTATACACTTACCCCAGGTGTGGTTCTGGCACTGGGACCTCCTGTAGAAATGAGATACAGTGCAACAATCACAGTACAGTACTTTAACATAGACAAATACCTCAGACAGTATAACTTTGCTGAAACAAGCAGCTCTGATTTATTTAGGGGATATAACAAGGACAGGGGAAATCAGGTTAATTAGCTTATCACTCTAATAATCTCATTTATGGCTCTGTGCACAGGCCTATCCCTATCAGTTACTGTCCCTGGGTACCCAAGCCCTAGTGGCTAGTCCAAACCGTGGCAGCTGGTAGGGGCCCTTTCACACAGAGAAAAGGAGAATTAAACAGTCAGCAGTACAGTAATTCAATTTGGATTTAATGTGGCAATTCAACAGGGAGCGACCCTGAATTAGTACTCACGACCTCCAAATAAGATAGGGTCCTTCAATGTCAGCAGGGCTCACTTGAGGTACACAAACCTCTTCACACATCCATATAAAAGAAAGCACTATACCAGGCAGGCTGCATCTGTATCCCGATCGCAATTACTGCACAATACCCGGGAGAACACACAGCAGATTCAGTTCCTGACAGACCGACTGCAATTTTCAGCAATTCCTCCAGTCTTCTACAGGGTGAGCCTGGTTTCTACTCTTCAGAGATCCTTTGATTCTTTTCACAGGACGGATTCAGTCCTAACTAAGCTGTTACACAAGCTGCAGACCGAACTCTGGGTCTTACACACGCTTTTGACTAAAACTGCACACTGAAAAGCACAGGGCTCCTTCCTTCTTCACTGCCAAAGCTCAACTGAAACTCCAACCCGACAAAACCGGCACTTCCTTTGAGTTCCTCCCAGTTCTTGACTGGATTGGCTGTCACCACAATAGACTGCTGCTGTTGGTCCAAAAAGGTACTGAAGTCTAAACTACATCTCCCAGAGTCACTGCTCATACAATCCTCTTGTGGCTGGCTCAGATTATGAGTCCAAGTTCTGATTCGTCCAAGGCACCATTTTAGAGCTAGCTTACCCCACACTGATTGGTCCAGTTCAGCAGTTCAAAACTAGAATGGGGAACTAGCAGACACAGTTCTGATGCAAAAGAAAGCAGGTTAGACAAACTGTAATTTCATTATTACTCTAAATAATTTCTGGCAAACAGTTACATCTTTCAGATAGGTTCCTTTGCACTCCTAGTGACTGCAAAATGGAGTGAATTGGCAGCTTTGAGTGGTACTCAGAGAAGCACACAGTCCCCATACAAACTAATTATGTCTGCAAGCAGACAGCTCTTAAAGAGACAGTACCAGAGGCTCTAAAACACTCACTGATAAATGGCTTAAATGCCAAACACCATTCAGGCTTGGAGCATTCAAGCAAGCTCCTGGAAGTCTTTTGGGAACCCCCATTTGCAGAGGGGTTACACATGTAAATGTGCTGTGTATTGAAAGTGGGTCATGATTTGGTTCCCCACTGTGTAAACTGTGTTCTGCTTGCTAGAAGCTTTATCTAGCCTAATCGGACTGAATCCGCATTCATCTCCATTTGGCCTGGGCCATGCCATGCTGGCCCTGCCAGACTACCCACTGCACAGAGAAAGTCACCGACAAGAGACCTGCCTTGGGGATCAGCCCCCTGCGCTGCGCTTGAACAGGAACAATACCTCGGCGAATTGTGTGGGCCCTGCTTCTCCTGGCATGCCAGATTAACCACCTGCTGTCTTGATTTTCATCCAGCCTGTGTTCAGTCTTGGATATCGTAAGTAATCACCAGGGTAGCTCCCTGCAGCAACAGCCTAATCTAAAAGTGTGTCATCTGATTGTCTTGTTGTTTTCTTTTCACGAACTGAGCCCTCTGGCTCCGGATTACAAATAGTGTGTGTTGTACATGTTGTTTTCTTCCATCGCAGGGCCCCAACCAGCTGCAACGTTCCTGGCTAACCTACCATTCTCCATCTGGGTACCCCGAGTGTGTGACTGTTTATGGACCCTGAAGTGCATGCATAACTGTTTGATTGATACAGCCTTTAAGCAAATTAACCTGATTACTCCCCCTCCCTTGTTCAAGCCCCTTAAATAAATCAGATCTAACTCTTTTTTGCATTTACCCTGACTGTGGTTCCAGTTTGTTCAAGAGTACTGTACTGCTGTTATTTGCTGTGTATAACCTTGTTTTACATGGGGTCCCCAGGGCCGGGCCAGAGGAAAGCCCCGGGTGGTAAGTGCAAACAGTGTGGGTACTTGTGTGGTGTATCTGGGTATTGTGAAAGTGATTATTGTTTATTGTTCCGGCCACTGGTAAGGAAAGAGGGGGGTTACAGTGTCCCGGAGGGCTGTGTCCAGGTTAACTTGACCACTACCAACCCTGACCTCTGGGTGGAGGCACCCGTTTCAGAACTCAGGCCCCTTAACCTGCTACTAGCCAAGCAAGCAGGGTAGTAGCCCTTGGGATAGTGGCACCTAGGGGTTACATATGTGTGAGTGGTTTGTAGTTCGACACTTCACTTCTACAAGGTTGATGCTAAGGTAACCCCCAGGTGGCACTATCCCAAGGGCTACTACCCCTGCCTGCTTGACTACTGACAGGTTGAGGGGCCTAGGTTCTATGGCGGGGTGCCTCCACCCAGAGGTCAGGGTTTGTAGTGGTTAGACTAGCTTGATCACAGCCCTCTGGGACACCATGACCCCTTTGGTTCCCTCTAATGGCTCACACAGTACACAGGAGTTACAGCCCCAATACCCCACATATTCACACTGTTCACTCTTAAAGTACCATTTACCCTCGAGACTGATTCTGAGGTTTGTCTCTGGGGACCCCAAGTAAACTAAGGTTAATCAATATACACAAACCAATACAATGCTTGATATGTAGGTACTGACACTTCAGACAGTTTAAGGTTTAACAACATCAAATCTGGTTTATTTAGGGGGAATAAAACACGGGAGGGGGAAATCAGGTTAATTGTCATAATTAAATCACAGTACTGTGCACACATACAGGGTCTGAAAAGTCACACTAGTACCCAGGTTGGGGGGAGTGCTAGCCAGGTCCGTTGCCTGGGGTTGGCTGGCAGGTGCAGATGGACAGGGCCCTGTAGAAGAAAATATATGCACAACACCCAATTATAATCCGGAGCTGGATGGCTCAGTCCATGAAGAATTGAAACAACAATAATTACATGACACACTTGTAATTAAAAACAGGCTGCAGGGGAATACCCTGATTTGTACTCACAATACCCAAGCTGAGAACCAGATGGTGGATGTTCTTCTGGGTTGCCAGAACAACAGGGCATGGAGATAAGGTCCTTGTGGCTGGACCCCACTGCAGTATATAGCAAACGGATTTAGTCCGAGACAAGCTGGGGTTTGCTTCCAGCTTCAACACACAGCACAGGGGGATTGGAAATAGCGATTCCCCACAAGCACTACACACATTCATATGTAAAAGGAAAGTACTATACCAGGCAGGTTGCTCCTAGATCCCAACCGCAATTACTGCAAAATACCCGGGAGCACACACAGCAGCTTCAGTTCCTGACAGACTGAGCACGATTCAGCAGGTTCTCCAGTCTTCTACAGGGTTAGCCTGGTTTCTACCTTTCAGACTTCCTTCTTTCTCCTCACAAGTCGGATTCAGTCCGAACTAGCGCTTACAACGGCTGCAGGCCGAACCGCAGGGCCTCACACATGCTTCCCGTGCAAAACGATACACCGCAGAAGCACAGAGCTCCTTCTCTCTTCACTGTCACAACTGATCTGATCTTTACAGTCACAGAACAGGGCATTTCCTTTAGCTGCACACCATTCTGTTGGCTGGTTCGGCTGTCACTCACAATAAGACTCCCTCTGTTGGTGGAAAAGAGGTGCCAAGGTTAAAACTACATTTCCCCGAGTCACTGCCCATACAATCCCCTTGTGGCTGGCTCAAAATTAAGAGTCCAAGTTCTGATTCATCCACAGGCTCCATTTTAGGGCTCCCTTAACCCAACTGGACCAGCACAGCAGTTTAGGTCCAAAATGGAGAGGTAACACTCACAGAGTCCCAGCTGCAATAAAGGCAGGTTAGACAAACTACAATTTTGCTAATGCTTTAAATGATTACAGGCAAACAGTTACAGCTTTCAGATGGGCTCCCTTTGCACTTCCAGCGACCGCAAAATGGAACGATTACTCCGCAGCTCGGGCGGGATTCGAGCATTAAATACACAGTCCCCCATACAGACTAATTAAGTCTGCAAGCAGACAGCTCTTAAAGAGACAGTATGTGGAGGCTCAAATAGCACTCACTTGGAACCACATTTAAACAGCTCAGACGCCGAACACCCCCAGACTTGGAGCATTCAGGCAAGCTCCTGGAAGACTTTTGGGAACCCTCATTTGCAGGGGGGTTACACTAAGGTATTCATAGCGAGTTCCTGTAGACCCCAATATTGTACCCCAATTAGGTATTTCCACTTCTCTCCTTTTTGGTGAGCAATTAAGACAATTAGCAAGAGGTCTGGGTCTTGTGGCAAGGTTTTAAAGCCATCACCCAAGGCAAAATTGTATGGTCATATTTGTAAATAATGGAAATGGGCTGTGGCTGGAAAGTGAAACTCCTGCTGCAAATTACTAATTGTTTTGAGACCTGGGGGAGTGAAGAATTACTGCACTCCACTGCAGTTACAGAAGATTACTTCTATGGCATTAGGACGGTATGTGGTATTGTATGCCAATGCCACAGCCAGGTGGTGAGGGTTGGGATGAGATATTTTTTACAAGCTAGTCTCCAATGTTGGAGAATTATTGCTGTGTGGGTGGAAAAGTGCTGGAGTGGGATGGCCTCGGAGGGGTGAGCAAATAATATTTTATCCAAGTTATATAAATCATTGCTAGTGAATGCAATCTCTTTTCAGTAAGCTTCATGCTGCAGATAGATCCAGCAGCATATGAGATGGCGTTGTGCCACTACGCAGTATAACCTAATGTTTGGAAGATTAAGCCCTCCTTTTTCCCTTTGGTTAATTGTAAAACTGAGTACTTTATATGCAGTCCACCCCAGCCCAGTCAAATCGAGAAAACACCTTATTCCAGTGATAGAAGTACTGTGCTTCCAGAACTAAAAGTAGCATTTACAAGAAACAAAATAGCCTATGAAAACTATTTTGTAGTACTGTGTCTATTCTATCTCAAAGAGATAATGTGAGACGTGTCCACAAGGCTAGATCCTCTTCAGTCTGTTTGGTTAGGGGTTCATAGTTTAGGAGCTGTAAATGGTCAGGGTTTTTTGTCAGTTAAATTCCTAGGTATTTCATAGCCCCTTGTTCCATCGTGTAGGTAAGTTACTTTTAAGGCCTGAAGAAGGGGTGAAGTTTATATGTTAAAACATAGGTTTTCAGAACATTTAGTTTAAAACTAGACAGTTTACCAAAGTCATCTAATATTTGCCACACCTTAGGGATTGAAGTTTTTGGGAATGTTAAAATAATATAATCTGCGAATAGACCAATGCAATAGTTCCTCCCTCCCAGAGGGTCCCCCCATATCTGTAGCTATACAGATGGCCTGGGCCAGGTGCTCTTTATAGTGTGTGAATAAGAGTGATGATAGTGGGCACCCTTGCTGAGTCCCTTCTGGTTAAAACTTTAAGGTCTGACAGGCCACCATTCACATGAATACAGGCCTGAGCTGCCGCATGAAGAGATTGAAAGAGGGTTAAAACTAATCATTTCACAGGGTATCCCAAAGAAAATGCAAAAAACAAAAAAGTGGCTCCGTTCACTGATGTGCCCAGTCCAAACACTGAAAACAACAACAAAACAAACAAACAAACCCCAAAACAACAGAAAAACCAAAAAAAAAAAAAAGCACCGACAGCCGAGATGAACTGCAATACTTCTTTAATATTGTATGAAATATAAAAACTCACTATCATCTTTTTCAAATGGGAAAACACACCCGAACTAAGCCCGACCAGTTTTGCGCTTTCACGCCTCTTCAGGGAGGCCAGTCATGCACTGATCAATTGTTTATATACTCTAATTGCCTTACGGTTATAAAGTGCACAGATTAATTAAAGTGTAAGATACTGGGCAAACCACAAACGACAACAACCCATATTCCCAGCTGCACAAGTTCAATAGCACATTACATGTTCACAATAAGCCATTCACAGTTTAATCCCATTTCTATCCATGTTGCAATTAATAATCATAGACTGGTAATCACACTGGGAAAAATGTTTCTTAACTATGCTCAAATCATAAAATTAAATAGCGCTAGTTGTATATAAAAATAGGGCAAGGAGGAGATTTCAGAAATTGAACTGCTCATAGGGAGATCACAGAGGTCAACTCATATGCTCATACACTAACTCTCTGATTTCTAGAGAAAATGTTTTGATAAAATGTTTTCATAATCTTTTATGAGGTAATCTGAGTGTTGTTGCACAGATTTGCACTGTGTCTTATACTTCAATTAATTTGTACACTTTATCACCTTAAGGCAATTAAAGAAAAATAATTCATCAGTGTACTACTGGCCTCCCTGAAGAGGCACGAAAGTGTGAAACCGGTCGGGCTCAGTTCGCGTGTGTTGCTGCTTCCCATTTTAAAATGCTAATAGTGAGTTTTTGTATTTTATACAATGTTAAAGAGGTACTGCAGTTCACTTCGGGTGTCAGTGCCGGTCATTTTTGTTGTCCCAGAGCAAATGCCAGGACACCCTGTCAGATGTTTTTTCAGCATCCAGAATAAACACTACCAGGGGCAGTGATCTCTGGAGGGCATAATCTATCAAATGTACAGTGAACATCGTCATGCAACTGGCAGTGTCCAATAAAACTGACTTGGTCTTTGTCTATAATTCAATGTGCTTACGCAACTGGATGAGATGAGATGAGATGAGATGATGCTTGTGTAACTTTATTTGCTTGGTGGCTTTCCGCCTCTCTATCCATGGGATATACCATCCTGTAGGGGTATGACTCAAGGAAACCTAGAGGAGGGTTCCCCCCCACAGGTGCCACAGGAATGATTGCATCGGCTAAAGGTAGGTTAGGAGAAAGCCCACGGGTAAGAGAGATGAGCCGCTGGAGGAGGAGGAGGAGGAGGGGTGGATGGTGGGCAACGAAAAATGAATCCTGGCGAGGCCCAGAATGTGTGACCTTTTAAGCTCGATGGGGGAGTGACATAATTGCTCTGCCCACTGAATCTCAGGCTTAAAGCCCTCCCATTAAATGTGCTTATGCAACTGGACAAGATGAGATGATGCTGGGGGAACTTGATTTGCTTTGTGGCTTTCTGCCTCTCTATCCGTGGGATATACCACCCTGTAGGGGTACGACACAAGGAACTCTAGAGGAGGGTTCCCCCTCTACAGTGCTGTGGGAATGATTGGGTCAGCTAAAGGTAGGTTACAAAAGAAGCCCAAAAAGAATACCCGAAAAGAATACCCAAAGGTGTGAAACATCAAAGAGGTGAGGATAATGAATAGAGTCTGAGAAGATGATAAGGGCGGACTTCCTAATGAGAGAGGGGATAGCCAAGGGCCACCATCCGCCTCCATCCAACAACAGAACCTAACTAAGTAACCTAAGAAAACACTAACTCTAACTAATATTATGACCATTGGCACAGAAGAGATGAAAAACCCCCTTTGAGGAGGAAACCTCTGGGGATCCAAGACCTAGGTCGCCTTCCCTCCAGGCTGACGACATTTGATTTGAGGATGACGTTTGATCGGAGGATGTATGTCGGTAAAGAGAAGGATTCGGTAAAGAAAAGGATATGAGTAGGAAAGATGATGATGGGATGGGGGAAAAACCCCAAAAGAAGGCACAGATCGAAGAAGGAACATGAGGCAGCAATGAAGACTGATGATGATGATCGCCACAGGAGAGTCCATGTAGAATTCAGAGGAGCAAGAGGCATCCAGAAGTGCTCGAGGAAACTCCAGATGTGCTCACAAGGAAACCGAGTATAAAGCAGACTGGCTTGAGTGAGCGATGCGAGTGAGCAGACACTGAGGCTGATGAGGCATGCTTGATTATGCAATGTGAACAATTAGACCGTGAATGATTGGACCCTGAGGTTGTAGTCAATGAGATAGCATAGGATTCAATGATAGGAATGCTCGAGTAAGCAATGTAAATAAATAAACCTTGAGGTAAGGCTGAATGAATGATGACTGGAGTTATGAACTCGATACATATGGCAGGATGGCTGCGGGTTGATAAAGTAGTAGTAGTAGTAAAATGTTTTTATTCATCACAAATGAATAAAGGATAAATTCGATTGAGCATAGCTCATTTTCAACGAGGTCCCATTCAGTAAAAATACAATATATAAAAAGGGAGACTGTTACAACAACATGCAACACCACTTAATAACATTTGGCTAATAAGAAAAAGTTCAATTACAAAACCAAGGAAAAAAATATTATACATAAAATACATAAAATACAAACAAGCACAACATCCATATAATTCAATTTTGCTCTAAACTAATAATAACAACACATACTATATATAATCATATAACCATTATGTATCAGTACAGCATTGCCTTTTTTGTCGTGAGCTAATTTGGTACGCTAATGTGGCATAGGAGTCATGATAGGTACACCCAAAAAGAAATATCAATAGCATGCCATGAGTTGAGTGAATCCTGGATGGCCGGTATGGAATAAGAAGAGGAGGAGACAGGAATGAACTTGAAAATGAACTAGTACGAAGGAAGTATTAGGAAGTAGGCTCCTCGAAAGGAGCTAGACTCCGAGGCTAAGAAGGCATGTCTGGAACTAGAGGCGACTCAGGTGGAGTGATCGAGGAGCAAAAACCAGACGATGTATGATAAGGAGTGACACTAAGAGTGGAGTGAAGCCAAGATGGCTGGTACTAGCAAAGGCGCCAGGACAAAGAAGGGAAAATTTAGGAAACGGAGGAGGTATGATGATGGAATGAAGCCATGGAGGCTGGTACAGGAAAGCGAGGCATAAAAGGACAAAAGACGATAGAGAGGGCAATGGGGTAGCATAGGAACCAGCCAATATGGGATGAACTTGAAATGGAACATGAATGATGGTGGAGAGCAGCCAGTCTACTACTAGTACTTATGAGTTATTTTGAGATATCGATTGCAGGCCAGAAGGAGGCAGCCGAGGGAATACTGATTGAGCATTTGAATAGATGAGCAGGTCAAAGCGAGGTATCATGAACCAGCATGTTCTTGACTGGATATTGAGTCGATTCAAGGTAGCAGGGAGATGAGATGGCATAGTAGCCATGATAGGTATGCCCAAAAAGAAATATCAAATGCAGGCCACAATTGGAGTAAATCCTTGAAGGCCGGTATGGGATGAGAACTGTAGTGTGGTGAGTCAGAGGACGTGAATCCCAATGGCAAGCATGAAGTAAAGCATGTGAATTATGAGACCTTCGTCTGGAACTAGATGCTCGAAAGCAAGGAAGTAAGATGAGGTAAGGATGACTGAATGATGACCGGAGTCATGAACCTGATACAAGCAGCAAGGGGCTGCAGGTCAAAGAGGTGGCATATGATTAAGGACAGATATGCCCAAAAGAAATATCGATCGAAGGCCAGACGAGGCAGCTGAGGTATACAGATTAGGCAGCTGAGGCAGACAGATCAAGCACTGCAGGAAAGAGTGGCGAGGTGAATGGAAGCAGAGAAAGATGATTCCGGGCTGCAATAGGCTAGAGATGGTCATCGAGCCCAGGAGTAGTGGACATAGAAATGTTAAAATCCAGAAACACAGGTTGTGCCATGAGCAATGGCATGGAGGGAGACATGAACCTGGATGAGGGATGTGAAGGAGGGAATACAATTATTTTTTTGGGGCTCAAACAGTGAAAGAAGGAAAGGAACTACATTTAGATGATGCAAGGCTTGAAGTAGAAAGGAAAACTGTGATGCCACCATGTAGGCAACAGGAGTTTAAAACAAAACCACCAATGGAAGGAAGGGTAAATGAAAGAGTCCGTAAAGACAGCTGAATTCCAAACTGCAGCGCAACACTACACTTCCAAAACAGGCTAATGCAATGGAATGACACCAGACAGACAAGGGGAAAAGGAGGACATGAATATAGAATGAGATGCCAAAATCATCGGAGAAACAGACTGAGCACAGGCATGAAAGGAACAGAACATACTGTACGGATGCCCTGGGAGAATAACATAGGACAGGAGCCCAGCAAATTATCAAGGCTTACATATGCGGCAACCACATGATTTGCAGGGAAAAGTCAAAGGAAACGCAGCAATGTCACAGAGGAGTAGATGAGAGGTACACTGAAGCAGGACTAGGAACAAGGAGAAACTGAAGCAGAGAAGGGGAAAGTCCCCCGATGTACAGCACCACCAGCAGAGACAGAGACCTAGGAGGCATGGGGAGGAGTAGGCAATGGTATGAGGTAAATAACATGAGCAGCAGAGGAGGAGTCCAAGCAGAGAGGAAGAGAACAGAAGCCCAAGGCACCGCGCAATATGTGGCAAAACTCGGCAGAGCCCCGAGGGCGTACTCCATGGAAAGCACCAAAGTCCAAGCACCACAGACCACCCAGGAGGTGGCAGCGAGGAGAGGGAAGCAGGCGGCTGGGTGAGAAGGACCTGTATGGCGAGGAGCGGTGAACAACCTGATCCCTGCAAAGGAGAGAAGAGGCGGTGGATGGCACACCCGGAAACACGGGCAAGCACAGAGAGCCACAGACGGAATGCTGAAGCAGAGGGGCAGTAGGAGAACTAGAAAAGTGAGAGAAATCATTGAGGTATGGGGAAGGAGCCAGTAAGGAAGTGGAGGGGGGGAACAAACTGGGGAAGCAGCAGGGAACGAGGGAGAATGGGGGCAGGAAGGGAGAAAGAGGCACAGATGATGGCTGCAGACAGCGGCAGGGGAGCCCAAGAGAAGCGAGCAGCGGAGAGGAGCAGCCAACAGAAGAGCAAGGGAGAAAGGCAAACGGAGGATAGTGATCGGGTGGCCTGAGGCGACCGCAGAGACAGGAGTAGCCTATGGGGCCAGGAGCGAGGAAGAGCAGCGCCTCTGGCCTCAACGAAAAATTAATCCTGGCGAGGCCCAGGATGTGTGACCTTTTAAGCTCGATGGGGGAGCGACGTAATTGCTCCACCCAATGAACCTCAGGCTTAAAGCCCTCCCATTGTTTGGAGGAGACGGTCAAGTCTTGTGGCCCAGATTACTGTAAACAATATTTAAATTTAGAACTGAGATGGGGCAATAAGAAGACAGTAATGGGTATTTCTCAAGTCTGAGAATCACTGAGATTGTGGCATACTTCCAAGTATGGGGTAGAGAGTCACCTTCTGGAACACCAATGAAGGTAACATGGGTGTGAGATCATCAGAAAACTTTACAAAATTCAGCCAGGTAGCCATTTGGGCCAGGACATTTACTGGTTTTGGCACACTGAATGGAAAGCTGCAGTTCCTCCAATGTGATTGGAGAAAGTAACTCACTCTGCTGTTCCTCAGTGAATACAGGAAGGCCCAGGTTGTAGAGATATGCCCTCAACTTTGACTGATCAGGAATGTCCCTTTGGGTGCACAACTCCTTATAGTATTTCACCATTATTTGGCGGAGGATACTATGTTCCCTAATTATGTTTCCCATAACAGGATCCCTGAGTTGGAGTACACAAGATTGTTTTTTATGAGCTCTGAGTTGCCTAGCAAGTCTGCAGTCTCTGCAGGAACCCCCCTCATAGAAGTATTGCCGTAAGTAGCATAACTGTTGTTCAATACGGCAATCCATTAGTCCCTGTAATTCCATTTTAGTCTGGTTAATAGAGTAAGGACCCTGATGTCTCAATTAGTATACATTTGTAAAGTTTTTAATTTTTCCTGCAAGGCTACCAGTTTTACCTCTCTCTGTTTCGTTTTGCAATATGTGTATGCCATTAAATGGCCTCTCAGCACTGTTTTCACTGTTTCCCCACAAAGGGGTGGTAGTTGGGACTAACATCTCCTTGGTCATTTTCTGATTACATAATGGTTAGCTGATCCGTTATCCAGGTTCAGAATGTTTCATCTTCCAAGAGGGCAGTATTAAGCCTCCAAGAGGTTGCCTTACATTGGTTGCCCAATTGAATTTTTGCTATAGAAACTTAGAAGGCGTCGGCAGAAAAAGACCAATGGTCCATCCTGTCTGCCCATAGGCCTCTATAGAACCTTGTGACCTGGCATTGATCAGGGGTTGTACCCCTTCTCAATGGTTATCTGTCGTCGAGTCACAGGTCAGAAAGCATAGAGAAAACCCAGGAGCAGTTGTAATAATTCCACAAAACTCTTTATTTCTAGTTACAGGAACATAAAATAAAATAAACCTGTTCAGGATAACTATATACAGAAGCAAAATAAAATCTCTTGTAACTAAAATCTACTTTGCAGCTTAGCTATTTTATAAGGCTTTTTCCACCCCCACCAAAGCAAATATCCTGTCCTTGCAAAATGTTCTGTTCTTGTCAATTTCAGGCAGGATCTGCTAGAACAGTGAGAACTTCATGAGGTCTCCACAGTCTTTGCAAAAAGCTTGGGCATTTGCTCTCAAATGACCTCTAGCGTTTTACAGTTATCTCAAATTATAAATATATACATTTCAACAGTAACACAATTTTCTAAATAAAAGTGATCCCATTATCAGCTACATTTCAAAACACTGATTCTCATGTATTTTATATCACCAGATCTAGATATGCGAGGGAGGAAAAACAGAAATTAAGAGAAAACAGAGAGACAGTGGGAGGCGAAGGATTGTGAGACTATTTGGGTTGATCAAGTCCAAAGGTCTCACAGGAAAATTTGGTTGCGCAACCAGACAGAAGAGACAGAAAAGGAAAAAATACAGAGCCTTGCTTTTAAACACTTTCTCCAAAACAAATGGGACAGGGTCCTGTTCTACCCTGTCACATTATCCCAGTCCTTCCCCATCCTTGTCCCTAGCAGTGATGACTATCCCCTTCATTCTATCCAATGCATGCTTGAAACAGCCCAGATCTTCCCTTGTCAATCTTCACCATTCATTACTTCCTGGGTGTAAGCGGGCGGCGCTTCCCGTCACGCGAAGCTTTTTTTTTTTTTAAAAGTTGCCCTAGCGGCCCGCCTCGAGAGCGGCGTCATCGTCATGCGCGGCGGCCGTTAATAGCGACCGACTCCTCCTCCAACTCAGTTCTGTTTCTCCCGCCGTCGAGCAGCACCTGTTCGGGCGTCCATATTTTGACTGCGTCAGCGACTCCTCTTTCCTTTTCAGCGTCAATGGTAGACGGTTCTTTTTATTTCTAAGCGGCGCCGGTGTGCTTTCCTACTGTTTTTCTTGTTGATTTTGCGTTATGTCGGTTCCGAGCTAAGCGTGTTTGAAGACGGCGCGCCCTATCATCGGTGTTACTGTGGCCGGCATTTCTCCGTCTCGGACCGGCATGACGTTTGTCTTCGTTGCCTGGGACCCAACCATGACATGGATTCGTGCGACGCCTGTTTCTCCATGGACCGCCGTGTCCTCGAAGTCCGCGCGTTCAAGCTCGGCAAAGCCCAGCCGACCTTCGGGGGACGACGTCGCTCAAGGGATTCTCAGGTAAGGTCTCTAGGCCCTTCCCCCGGGTCCCCTCCCGGGCCTATACGGTCTGAGGAGGAGGGGGTCTCCTCGTCTTTTCTTGCCAAGGAGGAGGCCCCTTCTGCGGTGTCGGGGGAGCGTCGTGTCCCTCCGGGGCGCAGGCGCGCTGACACCGCCTCGGCGATCACCTCTTAGTGCAGGCTCCCCGTGGCGAGGCCCTCGACTTTTGGGCCTGGCCTGGTGGACCCTTTGCCGCCTTTTCGGCGCCATTCTTGATCCTGGCACCGTTTGCGGTGCCGTGATCAATCGGCGCTGTTTCCGCGCCAAGTTGAGTCTCGGCGCGTTTCACGGCGCCGTGATCAGAGCGGTGCGTTGGCAGCGCTGTAGGGATCCTGCACCGTTCACTGGCGCCGGTGATCAGGGCGCGCGTTGGCGGTGCCGCTTGGGCCTGGCGCCGTTCACGGGCGCTGATGGATCAGGGCGGCGCCGTCGGCGAGTGCCGCGCCGCTTTCGATGCACCGCGCGCCGTGGGCCTTGTCCCTCCTCCAGGCGGTGCCCGGCAACGCCGCGCCGTTGGGGTGTGGAGCTAGGCCTGGCTGCTACCGGCGTGAGGGAGGCTAGCGGCGCCTCCCTTGGTACCGGGGCCGTTCGCGGCCCCGTAGCCTCGGGGACCCCTGGGGTGGCCAGCATTGAGGTCCTGCTGATCTCGTCCTCCTCGGGGCGATGATTCTGAAACGTGGACCCATCCTGGCACCCCACTCTTGAGTCTGGGTCCCCGGTGGCTAGAGGTGCCAGAGCGGCGGCAGGCCCTCCCTCTGTCCCCCTTCCGTTGTCTCCTGAGGGTTTCCCGGCTGGGGTGGCTAGGAGCCCGGGGGCAGGCGTGGGGGTGACGAGGGGAGCTCCCTCTCTGAGGCCGGTGACAGCTACCTTCACGGTGCTGTTGCCCTCTCTAGGGACAGGGGATGCTGTGGTGAGGAGGAGGCCTCTCAGTCCGAGGGTTGAGGGCAGGGTCTGCTGTGTCTTCTTTAGCCACCCAGGAGGTGGCCAGGAGCCAGTGCAGTGCCTGCCCTCCTCCAGGGTTCTAGGGTGTCCTCGGCGTTGTGTGGACTGCCCTTCTGGATCCATACCCAGTCCCGGGCATCGTCATAGGGAGGTTCTCCCCAGGGCTCTTCAGCTCCGCTTCCCCAGAGTTCCGTTCTGCGGCCTGGTCGATATCTGGGATCCCTCTTTCCAGGGCTCCTTTCCCGGATTCAGAGCCCTACGTGAAGGCAGTTACCGCCCGCGGAGGTGCCCCTCTCCCATCTCTCTGCCTTCACCACCCCGCTCCCAGGCCATGTCGGTCTCACAGGTCCGTTATCCTGGGGGCAGTTCAGGAGTTCTGCGGCGGCCTTCCCCTCATATGTTAGAAACATCGCCAGGCGGGTCTTACCATCCCCACACCGCAGGAATCCTCTGAGCATTCCAGTTCCCCATCATCCTCGTCTCCCTCCTCTGAGGGAGAGGAACCCCCTGCTCATCTGTCCTCCGATGCTGATTTCACAGAATATCAGCGTTTCCTCTCGAGGATGGTGAGGGATCTCCGGATTTCCTACGTTGAAGAGACAATACACCGAATGGGAGGCAGCGTGAATTCCTTGGTGAATTCAGTGCCCAGCATCTGGTGGTACCTTCCTGGCCTGTCCCTTCCAGGAAGCGTCTATCCGGTCATGGCGGTCCCTCAGCTTCTTCCCCAACCCGGACTGCCAGCGTAGGTATTGTGCCCCTCTGAGTCTCTAGGTTCCCTTCCCAGCCGTTCTCGGGTTTGGTATACCCTGGATACTCCTTCTGGGCGCCGTTGCCTGGTGCGACCGCCCACGGATTCGGACTCTCTCCAGTTCGACCGTTGAGAAGCGAAGAGTGTTCTCTTCTTCTGCGAGTGCATGTATTGCATCACATCAGGCTCACCGCGCTGCCTACAACCGGCATCTGTGTCGATGATGTCCCAGCTGCTGGCATCTATGCCTGATATGGAGCAAACCAGACAAGCCGTTGCCCTCTCCGCGGTAGGCCTGGAGCTGGCAAGACACCAAGCAAGGGCATCTTATGACGCCAATGAGGTGGCTTCCAGGCTTGCGGGGACAGCGATCTGCATCAGGCGGACGGCATGGCCTCGTCTTTCCAGGTTGTCACCCCTGGCCAGGCGTAGGGTGATTCGCTCCGCCTTCCGGGGGACCCGTCTTTTCTCTTCCAGAGCTAGGAGACTTTTACAGGGGCTCCCTCCGTCTCCTCGTCCTCGGGAGGCACCTCCTAGCTCTTCTCCCACTTAGGCTTTCTGAATAAGCCAGGGTCTTCTCCTTCTGTTTCTCACCAACAGAGGCTGGGGTCTTGTTCCCTCAGGGTGGCCTCTTCCCCCTCAGGGAAGAGGAGCTTAATACTCACCCAGGAAGTAATGAATGGTGAAGACTGACAAGGGAAGATAGGAAAATTACGTACCTACCGTAATTCTTGATCTTCTCTTGTATCTTCACCATTCATTACTACCATCCACCATCCCTCAATGGCCTCTTCCTGTGGCTTCTCCACCTCCGTCTCCTTCCTCTCTCTGCATTTTATATAAATATAGGAAAATTGCTTCATTTTCCAAAAAAAAAAAAAAAAAAAAAACAAAAGTAAAAAAAAAAAAAAATCTTGGGGGGGGTTTAAAATCCAGAAAAATTATTTACTCTAAGATTCATGGGCCATCTCATGGATTGCATTGGCGATCAGACTGCTAGACTATCTCTTGCTATTCTTATGGCAAGATACCTCTGGGGTTGTTTGGCCTGGCTCAGGCTATTCAGTTTTGATCCTGCAATCCCGTGTTCAGAATAGTTGCCCTGAAATCTAATCCCCCATCTATTCTTGCCTTGCAGAGCAGAGGAACGAGTACGTCTGTTCCTTTCTCTTCTAAAAAAAAAAAAAAAAAAATGCTGAGGGAACTCTCTCTGACTGCTATAGGCATCTTGGTATCTGGGTCATGCATCTAGTTTAAAAAAAAAAAAAAATTTTTATCTGAAAAAAAAAAGGAAAGGAGAAATCAAACAAGAAGGCAAATGAGAAGGTAGGCTATCCTTCTCGCTGTTTTGCTAAGTGGTTTCTCCCTTTAAGTGTCCTCCTGGACAATTTTTACAGTAGAGCTCTGCTGACCATATCCAATCTTAGCCAGCCTAAGCCTTGGCGGCCTTAGCCAGTCAGTCTGAGTCCCGTTTCTATCTTGGAGCGCCTGAAAGGCTTACATTTCCATTTCTAAACCCTGAGCAGGCTCTCATGCTGCTGGGGTTTTATTCTTCCCCTCCTCGGCTGTCCTCCAGTTAAGGCCTTCCAGACCAGGAGCCGAGGTGGGTGTCAAGCAATGGCATGTTGAAGATGAGGACTATGCCCTCCTGAGTCTGTCTAGCGGGTTCGGTTGAACCTTCTCTTCAGCTCTATCTCCGGAGTTCTTGCTTCCCCTTTAGTCGAGCCTTCAGCTACAAGCTAACTATGCTAGTTCGGCATTCTGGTCCTTCAACATCCCATCTCTCTCTTCTCTTTCTTCTTCTTCTTCTATTTTCTCATTTCCTTACTCATCTCTCCTCCTAGAGTCGCCCAGGTAAGGAGGCCCTGCACTCCCTAGGCTAGGGATGTTCTTATCTCCCTCTGTCCTTCCTCCATCGGCTTATTCCTTTTCAGTTCATTCTTCCTTGCTTTGCTATCCCTCGGCTATCTTGCCTCAGCTATCTATATTTTCTGCTTTCATTTTGCCTCTCCAGCTCACAGAACTGAGTTGGCGGAGGAGTCGATCCTTCTATGGCCGCCCCCTCGCGCATGGCATGGCGTCGCTCGGTAGGGCCGTTAGGCAACTTTAAAAAAAAAAAAAAGCTCCCGTGGCCAGTGCTGGCCTCCGCTTACACCCAGGAAGTAATGAATGGTGAAGATACAAGAGAAGATCAAGAATTACGGTAGGTACGTAATTTTCCTTTTCTGCTGCCACCACCTCAGTCAGCAGGCAGTTCCATGGTTCCACCACCCTTTACATTAAGTAATACTTTCTCACATTCCTCCTCAACTTTCCCCCTGTCAGTTTCCAGTCATGCCCCCGTGTTGTTGAACTGATGTTCCTGTTAAGCAGTTCCTCTTGAGACCACCTTGTTTATTCCTTTCAGGAACTTGAATGACTATCATATCCTTTCTCTTCCTTCTAGTCAACAAATACATATTCAGTGCCCTAAGTCGTTCCCGGTAGGACTTTCCTTGCTGGTTCTGAGCCATCTTTATTACCTTGTGCTGTACTGCCTTCAGCCTATCCTTGTCTTTTCTAAGGTGTGGGCTCCAAAACCGGAGACAGTACTCCAGATGTTGTCTCACCAGGGATCTATGGAGGGGGACTATCTCCTCCTTTCTTCTACTGACAATACCCCACCCTATACATCCCAGCATTCTGTTTGCCTTACTGCAAGCTTTGTCACATTGGCTAGCCTGCTTAAGGGTTTCACTAATAATGACTCTGAGGTCACGTTCCTTTGCTGTAGTACTTTTACCACACCCATCCAGTATTCTGTCCTGGGGTTCTTTTTCCCTAGGTGGCACTTTCTGGCATTGAAATTAAGCTGTCAGACCCTAGACCATCTCTGCAGCCTCTGCAGAGCCTCTTGTAATTTTCTAATTGCTTCGGCACTATACACCCTTCCACAGAGCTTTTGTGTCATCTATGAAGAGACCTAACATACCCCGGATCCCTTCTCCAATGTCATTGTTGAACATATTGAAAAGGACTGGACCGAGGACAGACCCCTGTGGTACCCCAGTTGTGACTGCCCTCTCTTCCGACTTAACACCATTTAGCAGTACCCACTGTCATCTCCCTTTCAGCCAATTTTCCACCCATCTGACTACATCCCTATCTATCCCAAGGTCCCCCAGCTTCTTCAACAGGTGTCTATGGGGCTCAAAGTTGAAAGCCTTGCTGAAGTCAAAATACAGCAGATCCTTGGCATGGCCTTTATCCAATTCCTTTGCAACCCAATAAAAAAAGACTATCAAGTTTGTCTGGCATGACCTCCCTGGCACAAAATCATGCTGTTTACTATTCTGTAGACCATTACCCTTCAGACAGCCCACAGGGTCTGCTTTGATAAGAGACTCCATCAGCTTTTTGACAGTAGAGGTGACACTGATGGGTCTGTAGTTGCCTCCTTGTTCCTTATCTCCCCCTTAATGAAGCGGGACGATATCAGTCACCCTCTAATCCCCTGGGACAACCCCCCGATTGAAGCAAGCTATTCAAAAGGCATGCTAGAGTTTAAGCCAGTTCATTTGCCAGTTCTTTGAGCACCCTCAGATGGATCCCATTCAGACATGGGACCTTGTCTGTCTTGTGGGCTGCTAGACCCTTTCATACCCCATCCCAGTAAATGTTGGCCTCCCCATCTCTGGGACCCCTCTCTCAGACACTTTAATGCCACTCTTAGGTAGGGGCCCACTAGCTTCCCTGGTAAAGATGGAGCAAAAGTAGTTGTTGAGGACTGTTATAGATATCATAGGTATGAACAGAGCTTATTCAGACTTGCGTCCATTATGCTTGCTCAATTTATTACAGGTGTTCCTTATCCCTAAATTATCCAGATTTTTATTAAAGACATTCATTGATGAATTGCCTATTACTTCTAAGGTTAAATTATTCCAGATAGGCACAACCCACTGGCTGTACCAGTTATATATTCTAACTAGGTTACACTTATTTGCCTTTAGCTGCAATGGATGCGCCCAAGTGTTGCAGATCTGATCTTTTAATTCTAGGCCCAAGTTCTCCCATAATTCATTATCTGTTAATGCTTTGTAAAGCAGGCACATATCCCCTCGAGTTCTCCTGTATTCAAGGAAATACATGTCCAACTGTCTTAATGTGGCATCATAATCCATCCTGCTTAAGCCCATGATGGTTCTGGTTGCTATCTTTGTACCCTCTCAATTTTGTCTATCTCACCATTTTTGTAAGGTGACCAGAACTGAGCACAATACTCCAGAGTGGGTCTCACCAGGGAACATACGAAAATATGAAGAAGCCAGCCGAAGAAGGCCATTTGGTCTATCAAGTCTGCTCATATTGCAGGGTCCACAGCTTGAGCTAATGTTCCTGCCCTCCCTCCATATTACTCCCATCCTCCCTATCAAAGATCCTTACCTTCCCCTATGCCTATCCCAGCCTCTCTTAAAGCTACCCACTGTTTTCAATGACATGACCTCTTCCAGCAGCGCATTCCAAGTATCCACCATCCTCTCTGTGAAGAAACGCTTCCTGACCTCCCTCCTAAACCTCCCACCCTCCAGTTTAAGACTGTGCCTCCTCATGTTGTGGTTGCCACTCAGCTTAAAGAGACTCTCCTTTTCAACCTTATTTGTTCCTTTCAAGTACTTGAAGGTCCCAATCATGTCCCCTCTCTCTCTCCTGTCTTCCAGGGAGTACATGTTCAGTGCCCTCAACTTCTCTTCATATGCCTTACCCTGCTGATTGGCTATCATCTTTTTAGCCCTTCTCTGGACCTTCTCCAACAGGTTCATGTCCTTTTTCAGGTGTGGGCACCAGTACTGAACTCCATACTTTAGATGCGGCCTTACCGGTGACCTGTATAAGGGCAGTATAACCTCCTCTTTACTACTACTACTGATCTCCCTAGATATGTATCCCAACATCTTGTTTGCCTTTGCTGCTGCTTTCTTGCACTGCATGGGGTGCTTCAGGTCACTAGTGATCATCACTCCCAGGTCCTTCTCCTCCTTTGATGCAGATACTCGGACTCCACCCAGGTAGTACTCTGTCCTGGGATTCTTGGCTCCAGTATGCATTACTTTGCATTTCTTGGCATTGAAGCCAAGTTGCCAGATCCTGGACCATCTCCCCAGCTTTTCCAGATCTTCCTGTAGGTCACGTATCCTTCAGCTGTATCCACTCTCCCACAGAGCTTGGTATCATCCATAAATAGGCACATTTGCCTTAATGCCATCCCAATGTCATTGCTGAAGACATTGAACAACGCAAGCCCAGCATGGGAGCCCTGTGGGACCCACTGATTACCTCTCTGGTGCCAGATACTCCCCCCCCCACAACCACCCTCTGGGTTCTGACCCTCAGCCAGTTTTACACCCATCTGGCCATCTTTTCCCCAACCCCAAGGTCCACCAAATTCCTGATCAACCTTTTGTGGGGTACAGAGTCAAAGGCCTTGCTGAAATCAAGATAGAGGATGTCTACCACTTGGCCTCTGTCTACTGTCTTAGTGACACAGTCAAAGAAGTCAGTCAGATTTGTTTGACACGATCCCCCCATCATGATCCCATGCTGCCTCTCATCCTGGAGGCCATGCTCCTCTAGATATTCCACCAACCTTTCCTTTAGCATGGTCTCCACAAGCTTGCCCACAATGGAGGCCAGACTGCCTGGTCTGTAATTCCCTGGATCATCCCTGGGACTGCTTTTGTGTAGGAGCACTACATGTGCTGTTCTCCAGTCCTGTGGTACCATGCCTGACTCTAGTGAACTGTTAAATAGGTCTGCCAGTGGCCCTGCTAGCTCCTCAGCCAGTTCCTTTAGTACCCTTGGATGTACTCTGTCCAGGCCTGGTGATTTGTCTACCTTCAATGCCAGTAGCCCCTCCCTCCCTCACTCTATCCTCCTCTATCACTACATCTGTGTTCCCCTTACCCCCAGCACCTCTTTTCCATCCTGAAGGCACTGGTCCAGCTTTCTTCCTGGTGAAGACAGAACAGAAGTATTCGTTTAGTATCTCTGCTTTTCCCCCATTATCCTCCACCCACTCCACCCCTTTCTTAAGCCTAATAATCCCTTCCTTCTTGTCCCTTTTCTCATAGAAAAATAGAATTTGATGGCAGATAAGGACCGTTTGGCCCACCTAGTCTGCCCATTTCCCTACCTAATGGATAAGCTGCAGATCCTAGTTAACCAACAGCCTACTTCCTTCTACCCCCCCACTAGAATTGCCTTATGTCTGTCCCATGCATTCATGAATTCCCCAACTGTTTTTGACTCCACAACCTCCTCAGGAAGGCTGTTCCATGCATCCACAACCCTCTCTGTGAAAAAATACTTCCTCACATTACTTCTGAGCCGTCTCCACTCTATCTTCAAATTGTGCCCCCTTGTTCTTGCACATCTCTTTTTCTGAAAGATGCCACCCTCTTGGACTTTATTGATTTCCTTGAGGTACTTGAAAATTTCTATCATGCCCCCCCCCTTTCTTCGAGGGTATACATATTAAGCTCCTTTAGTCTCTCTTCATATGTCATCTGGTGTAGACCCTGCCCCATTTTGGTGGCCCTCCTCTGGACAGCCTCCACCCTGTCTATGTCTTTGCGGAGATGGGGTCTCCAGAACTGCATGCAGTACTCCAGATGGGGTCTCACCAACTGTCTGTACAGAGGGATAACAGCTTCCTGTTTTCTACTGGTGATGCCTCTCCCTATGCATCCCTGTATCCCCCCAGCCCTCCTTACTTCCTTCTCACATTGCTTGCCCACCTTTAGGTCATCTGATATAACTACCCCCGGTCCCTTTCCATTTTTGTTGTTGTCAGTATCTCACCCCCCCCACTGTGTACTCTTCTCCTGGGTTGTTGTTTCCCAGGTGCATTACTTTGCACTGAATCTAAGCTGCCATACATTTGACCATTCCTCCAACCATGCCAAGTCCCTTCTCATCCTTACCACCCCAACTTGTGTGTCAACCCTGTTGCAGATCTTTGTGTCCTCTGCAAAGAGACATACTTTTCCTTGCAGTCCCTCTGCAATGTCACTTATAAAGGTATTAAAAAGGACTGGACCCAGTACTGAACCCTGTGGAACCCCACTGGTAAGCCCCCTGTCTTCACTGTGGACTCTGTTTACTATCACGCTATGCATCTTGTTGTCCAGACAATGTTTTACCCAGGCTACCACCCTGGTAGCCACTCCCAGGTTGGCTAATTTGTTTATTAATCTTTTGTGCAGGACTGTGTCAAATGCCTTGCTAAAATCTAGGTAGACCATGTCCATAGCCCATCCCTGATCTACTACTTTGATTACCCAGTCAAAGAAATCAATTAGACTTATCTGACATGACCTTCCTGCTGTGAATCCATGCTGCCTTGGGTCCTGTGCCCCACTGGCCTCTAAGTACTCAACAGTTCTTTCCTTCAGTAATGATTCCATCATTTTCTCTACCACTGGGGTCAAACTGACAGGTCTGTAGTTTCCTGCCTTTGTCTTGCTCCCACTTTTGTGGGTGTAGAATCACATTCGCCCTCTTCCAGTTCTCGGACACCGCACCATCCTTCCATGATTTGTTAAAGAGGGTAGTCAATGGTGTTACTTAGTTCTTTTGGAATTCTGGGGTGAATCTCATCAAGCCCTATTGCTTTGTCCACCTTCAGTTTTGGGAGTTCTTTCAGAACTCTTTCTTCTGTGAAAGGACTGATATTGACCCCTCTTTCCAGAGTGCTTCTATTGACTGGATTAGGTACCTCCCCTCTTCCTTGTGAATAATGAGCGAGTATTTGTTCAGTATCCCTGCTTTTCACTGTCCCTCTCTGCCCACCACCCTCCTCTTTATTCAGCCTCAGTATCCCTCCCTTTGTCTTGCTTTGCTCCCTAATGTACCTATAAAGGTTTTATCAACTTTCTTAACCAAGTTAGCTATCTTTTTCCTCGGGTTGGGCCTTTGCTGAATTTATTTGCCTTACTTCCTTCTGCTTTAACTGGTACAGTTCTCTGTCCTGCTCCATCTGTGTTTCTTATACTTCCTGAATGCTATCTTTTTCTCCCTAACCTTCCCCGCCACCTCTTTTGAGAACCATAGTGTTTTTTTCTTTCATTTTGATTCATTTGCTTCACACAAAGGCTTGTTGCCTCTGTGATGGCAGTTTTAATGTTTCCCCATTGTCACTGCACCCCTCCTTCTTCCCTGTTTGCTAGTGTTTTCCTGATGCACTCTCCCATTTTGACAAAATCAGCCCTCCTGAAGTCCAGTACCTTCACTTTTGTATGGCTTGACTCTACAGCTGAGTTTATCAATAATCACACTGCTTGGTGGTCACTTCTTCCCAGATGTCTACCCACTTCTAGATCTGAGATCCTCTCTCCATCCCCATTTGAGAGTACCAGGTCTAAGATTGCTCCCTCCTGAGTGGGTTCCAACTCTAGCTGTCTGATCTCTGTAATAATTACAACAATATAAGTATATACATTTGCAAACCAAGCCTTTTTGTAACCACAGAGAAGCAAGTGGAGAAAGAAAGAATAGAAACAGCACCTGAAGGAAGGGAGATAACATGGGGAAATTGTGGGACCATCAGAGTGGCTAGTTCCTAGGTGCCACAAGAAAATTTGATTGTGCAATCAGACAGGCAAGAGACAGACAAGTGGCAGAATAGGAATAGAGGACAAAATAGATCCCTGCTTTTAACTCTCTCTCTCTGCATAGCAAATGGGACAGGGTCTTACCCAACCTTGCCACACACATCAGCCAGCAAAGACATATCAGTGGCATCACAGCTCATTTTCAAAATGTTTTTCAAAGGCCTTAATCACCTGTACCCTCCAGTGAGGGACCCTGTCCCTTCCTGGGACTTGATTGCATGCATTGCCCAGCTGATAGAGGCTTCTGTTATCTGAATCAATCATTTGCCCTTCCTGTTTTCTTTATAGAAAAGCCCAGCTTGGGGAAGCAAAAGCTCCACAGTCTGGATGTGAAAAGGGCACTGTGTTACTACTTGTACCACACAAAATGTGTCAGGTCCACTGACACTCAACTATTTGTCACTTATGGTGAAGTGGGGAAAGGCAAACCAGCATCAAGAAGAACCATTTCCTACTGGATAGTTTCCTGAATACAGTTCCATTATGACAAAGCTTTAATACAATGGCGTGTGAAAATCCTGTAACCTCATTGGTCAAAACATGTCATATGACCACTGGTAAATCCTGCATAACACACGGCTGATGAATGGCATTTATAAAAAATCATAATTAAACACATTTTAAATTTATTTTGCACATGGGTCCATTGTATAATCGCAATAAGGCACTCCAGGGTGTGAGTTATTGGGTGACTTACCCACTTCTTGTGTGGTTTAGACACTTGGCTGCACCTTGTGACACACCACACAAGGCGTGGGTAAATTCCCAATAACCCACACCCTGTTGTGCCTGATTGCTTAAGTAAATTGCCACCCAGAGGTCTCAGAGCACACTCTACAAGGGAAACCTCTGCCTCTGTGGCAGCATCAAGAGGTATCCCCCTGCAAGAAATTTGTAAAGAAGGCACCTGGAAAACAGTACATACTTTCACAAAACACTACTGTCTGGACATGCAGTCCAGAAAGCATGCCAATTTTGTCACTGCTGTCTTTCAGAACCTTTTCCCTAAATAGGTTATGTATCCTGCCTCCTGAGGTACTGCTATGGAGTCTGCTGTTATTAAACATAATTAATGGGGGTTCTTCTGGGATTTGAAGAAAAAAATGCTCATGGTGGTGATGTTGTTTCTTCCAAAGGGATTCCTCACTATGTTTAACAATCCCTAATCTCTGCCTACCTTTCCAGAACATGGAAAAGGATTCTGACAAGAATCAGTTCTTTTCAGCTTGCTTGAGCATTACTTGTTACAGTGCCTTTACAATTGTTGCTCAGTGATCTGAATTATAGTTTCAAAACAAATACATTTGTTCTGTGTTATTTTCAAACATTCTTTTAAAATCTTAGAATATGTGTTAGCCATTTGCTAGTTTTAGTGATAACAGCTCACCCTAGCTTTAGAAATAAATCTGACATTAGAAGGAAGGGGTGAGTGTGACCACATGACCACACAGCAGAGTTTGAGTTTCATTCCAAAATTCCATAATTTGCATACAATTCTAAAGCTGCCAGAAGAGGAATGATTGCTGTCGTTAAACAAAGTGAAGGATCATTTTGAAAGAAACTACATTATTATGGTGAGTATTTTTTTCTTCTGTCTTTTGCAACCAGATTATAAAACAGAAGATAACAACATTGTTTTTGTCCATGCCAAGTGCATTTCAAGCGTGAGAGTGCATTCTTGCAGATGAATTATTTGCTGAGTGAGTCTGAATTAGTTCACTGAACTGCAGACAATATTGTATATTTTTACTAATGTGGCTGCTTTACAGGAAGCCATGTGTGATCTCCAAATTAGGGGTACAAGACCTCTCAACAGGCAAAAAGTAATAGTTGGAAAACAGTCATAGCCAGAATAAATCAAAAGGTATTTATGGAAATAGAGATGCAGGAGAAGTTTGCCTTTGTTCAATATGGAGTGCCCGCCCTGTCCCAGAAAGGTCAATGCCTGTATTGTATTCGGTCCTGAAAATGTGTCACCAGGTATCTGGGATTATATGATCTCTGTCAGAAGAAATAGACTGTTCTCCATTATATTTACAAGTACAGTCACGATATAAAGATTAATATTGATATTCAATAAGTTCTCTGGGTTACAGTTTTATATAAACTGAGCTCAAGTAGGTTGGGGGAGGCAGGAAAAAGAACACAGGGAAATGGTCAAAATATATGGTATTCAGAGAAGTATAAGAAAACATAAAGGTCAGATTGAATTATTCATAGATTCAGTCATTCATATTTTGTATATGGTCCATATCTTTGTGCACAATTATCGCTGCTTCTATATTACTCCTAACCTGTATCCGCCCTTACAGAATGTACCTCCTTCAGTAACAGAGATCTTACCACTACAGTGACAGCCTATGGTAAAGTATGAGGGTACTGCTGCACATTGTGTGTAACATAACTATTAATATCAAGGGATGTTAATAGGGGCATAGCTATAGTACAGGCATTGCATGTATGTAACAAGTACAGTAGATGTCATTTGCTTTCCATTTTCCACTCTTTTCTATTTTTCTGAATGACCTACCTTCAGCTTACTCTTCTACTGATATCCATATGCATGCAGATGATGCTGTTCTGTATGACTCTGGTACCGCCCTCTCTGATGTGGCAACTAGCCTTCAGCTGAACTTCAATAATGTGCAGTGCTGGTTTCACTCAAATCAGCTGTCTCTCAATGCCAAGAAGACGGTCTCTATGACCTTTAGCACCAGACAAAAACTCACCAGACTTACTGTCATTCTTTCCTTCCATACCCTTGAGGGATCTATATTAGAAGATCTCTCCTCCTTCAAATACCTTGGGCTTTGGCTTGACAGGAACCTCAACTTTGCTGGTCATGTGGATGCAATCCACAAAAAGCTTCTTCCCAAACTAGGTGCTCTGTACAGACACCATGGCTGCCTTCCTCCACCGGCTTGTCTGGAGATCGTTCAGATGATGATCCTCCCTATCTTTGACTTTGGAGACGGTGTATAATTTTGCCTCTAAGACCACCCTTAGTAGACTGGACACTCTCTTCAACTCCTTCTGTCAGTTTGCCCTTACTTGTCCCCCACATACACATCACTGTGACTACTACACCACTCCCCCCCCCCCATGGGATCAGACATCTTGCCCACTGCGCCTCTTTAGTGGGAAAGCTCTGGCTTCGCTCCCTTCCACCTTACCTCTACACCTTCCTCTCCACCCCCCTACTCCCTCCACAACTCCCCATATAGAACCCTTGCTCCCCTGCATAAACTTCCACTTCAGGGAGAGCTGCTTTCTCCAATCACTTTCTAAACACCTGGAACTCCTTCCCCTTAGATATCTGCTCTGCCCCATCTACTCACTCTTTGGCCTATCTTCTGCGTCTCCACATTTCTCCATCCTGTAATTTGCTGCTGAACCACCTACTTCACCACCTCTCTTTTTCCTGCTCTGCTGTTCTATTTTTTCCACCTTCTCCTCCCTTCTCCTTGGCATGCTGCATACCTACAGCACTGGCTTGGTTTACACTGAGCAGTGTGGATTCTTGCTCCTGTGAGTCATGAAGTGCTTCCCATCCTCCCCCCCCCGGGCCTTTGACCTTACTCATTTTCTCTACCTCTCTTTTTCTCCCCAACTATTTTATTCTTACCAATTCCACCCCCTTTCTGCCACTCCTTGGCTTGCTTTTACTTATAGCGCTGGCTAGGTTTACATTGAGCAGTGTTAAATCTGCTCCGGAGGGTATTAGCTGCCAACCACTCTATCACACTTTGTCCTCTCTCTCCTATCCTGTTTTTTTCCCTCTTGGGTTCTTGTCTCACTCATCTTTTTTACCTCTCTTTTCCTCCATAACTATTCTATTTTTACCAATTCCACCTCCCTTCTGCCCCTCCTTGGCTTGCTTGTACCTATATCACTGGCTGGGTTCACATCAAGCAGTGTAGAATCCACTCTGGAGAATACTAGCTCACCTACCTCTCCCTTACCCCTTGTCCCCTCTCTCCTATTCTTTTTTTCCCAACGGCTTCTTCTGTGTGTAAGTGTGTCATCCCAAGGTTTTCTGCTCTAGTGTGTTATGGTCCACTTTCCTTTTATTTTAGGTGCAAATACCAGTGTTTCTGTTCTCTATATACCCCACACCAATGTACCTACCCTGTTTGCTGTATAACCCCTTGTGGGGTGTACATCCCAGGGGGTGAAGAGGTGTAGGTGTACTGTACTCCCTCTTTCTTCCTCTCCCTTATCCCCCCTGGCTGGCAACTGTCCTCACATACTACTCTAGAGCTGATCCAGCCAACTGTATTCAAGGTAATGTGTGATTTATGTATATGATTTATGCTTTTGTTTATGTTTTGTTTTGTTTTTTACCTATTTTTTCCCCTCTGGTCATGGTCTGCGGAGCCTCTCTCAGGCATCCTGCCTGTTCCTGCCCTGCCTGAAGTCTTCCTACCTGAGCCTCCTCTCTCCTTCCTCTCAACCCACACAGCCGGCACCCCCAGCTTAACCCCTCTGGGGTGGGGCTGCCCCTTCTCTTGGGTGCTCTGTACAGTCAGTCTCCAGCTTGTGGGTGAGGGCCCAGGTGGAGGACACTATAAGGCTAGGCAGGTTAGACCCGGCAGCGGGCATGGGGGCAGGTGTTGTCGCCTACCCCACAGGCCGGTGTTTTCCCTGTTCTGGTGTGCACTCCCCCCCTCCCATGTGTGGTGCATGTTCCTGATGATATGGTGCATGGCAACCCTGCCAAGCATCAGCCACACTATGTACATGCTGCCTGCATGCTGGAGCACCCCCGATCTCCACCAGGAGCCACTGGCATGCCAAGTGATGTCACATCCTCTTCCGGGGAGGAGAGCAGCTCAGCGGGTGCTTAATCCTCACCTGCTCCTGCCAACCCCCGGTGCCCGAGCTTGCTCCCAAACTCAGGTCACCGGTGTAGTGCAAGGTGTGGCATCCAGCACCTCAAACCTCAGTGACACCGGGCCAGCCTATGTTTATGCTTGTAAGGGTTTATTTTATTTATTATTTATTTAATTCTATTATTTTACTCTATTTATATATGTGTGTGTATGTAAATTCCATTTATGTACTTTGGGCCCCATATTCAAAAGTGGCAGGCTGCATCACGTAAGTGTATGTGCCGCACAACACAACTGCGCTGGAACAAAAAAATGGTATCGTCAGAAGGTGCGCTGTGAAATGTGATTGCGCATGTGCGTCTCAATATCATGAACATACGATTGCACATTGGGTGATATATGGCACGGCAGGTGCCCCAAGCTGAGTGCGAAGCATATAGAGTCGCACGGTGTAAAGCCACTTGTGCAGCGTGCAGAGTTGCAGTATTAAGCAAGGGTATGCTACTGGCCCCATTGCACAGTAAGCACTCAAACAGCACATTTGCATCTCATTACTGGAATGTATGCAGTCCATTTGCATACCACCTGAATGCGCAGACACAGCATTTCAAGGCAGCACCATCACTCCACAAAGGTGATCTGGGGTTACTGCAGCCTAGCAGGCTGGTGAGAATGAATGGCTGTGTGTGGGTGATCTGCATCAGCCTGAGTACAGTGCTACACACCCGCAGTCCTTTGAAACCCAAATGTATGCCAAGGTGTGTGACAACTGGTCAGAATATGTGGCACAGTCGCACACATGACATTACAAGCTTGGAAGACTGTGAAATAAGTGCACTACTATTGCTAATGTGTGCTGATAACCAAGCAGCTCATAGTATCATATAATGTTGCATAACAGTCTTAGTGGTCAGTGTGTGATGTTACCTACTCTATGTGGGTCAGAGAGTGACTGAGGGATGACACTCGTGACGTACCCCGTACTGTGTGACAGTTGGGAGGTTTGCAGTGCCACTACCCATGGCCATGCCCTAGGTGGTCACGTGCACAACACTGACAGGGTCTGGTGCACTTGGAGCATGCTCCTGCCACTCCAAGGCTGCAGGTGGTGCCACCCCAGCCCCGGGCTACTCACAGTTGTGCACTGTCCATCACGAGTACACCACAGTGACCGAACCTAAGGCCCCTGTGGCAGTGTCACACTGCAGGGATGGCACCAGTGACATGAATGTGGTTCCTGATGGTGTGGGTCTGGCACAGGTGTACAGTGTGCAGCTATGGCGTTCCACCATGGATGTGTGTCACTGGGCTGTCCCTGCCCATGCCATGCTGCCACCATTACCACTATGCATCCTGCTCACTGTTGTACCAGATGCCACCATGGATGCATGCCTCCACTGGGTGTCACTCTGCAGCCACATGGGTGGAGGCCATGGCACCTGATTCATGTGCCGCATTGTAGATGTATGGGTGGCAGCTGGGAATCCCCTACCTGGGTGTGGTGGCTGACTGAGCAGTGCAGGTGGTGTCCAACACCAGCACCTTGCAGTTGCCCAGTGGGCAGGCACAGCGTGGCTGTGGCTTTGGTTACTACCATCCTGGCATGACTGCTGTGTGTGGGTGCCTGGAGCACATCCTGGTGCACCTCCAAGAGCTGTCTCATGGTTGCCTGTCTGCAGTTCAGCAGCCTGCTTATGGATGGCTGACCGATTTAGGCCATCCTTTTTTCTTCCTGTCTTTGTGCAGCACACTTGTGGGTTGCATGGCACATGTGCCACACATTTTGGCTGAATATACACATGCGCGGCACATTCAGGTGCCCGCTCCCTTTTCATGCACAGCAAACATTATATATGCATGATTGTGCATTCCGATATGTGCGATGCATCCCTCCCTTTTGAATTTCATGCTTCCGAGCATTTCCCTGAATGTACCATGTATCTCCATTATATGCCGTGCATCTCTTTTGAATATGTGGGTCTTAATCTTTATCTGGATGTCAAGTGCTGCCTAGCTATACCACAAAATGCTTGGACAATTTTAACCATATAGGTTACATGTTAAAGTTTCATTATATGTGCAACCCCTAGGTGGCGCTATCCCAAGGGCTACTTCCCCTGCCTGCTTGGCTAGTAGCAGGTTAAAGGGCCCGAGTTCTGAAACGGGTGCCTCCACCCTGAGGTCAGGGTTGGTAGTGGTCAGGCTAACCTGGGTACAGCCTTTCGGGACACTGTAATCCTCCTCTTTCCTTACTAGTGGCCAGAACAATACACAGTAATCACTTTCACAATACCCCTGTGTAACAAGGGATAAAAAAGTTTGTCCCCATATTGCAGCCTAACCTCATTTTGGTCTGAAATATCATGTGTCTGTGTAACAAATGTTGGCCTATATAATTGGATCATACGAACATACGAAATTTGCCAGCAGATAAAGGCCTAGAGGTCTATCAAGTCTGCTCGAATGTGCAGCTAGCACCCCTAATTCTGCAGCTGCCCCTCCCTTCTACCCTTCTCCTTCATTAACCCTCCCCCTTGTCCTGTCCCATCCTCGTTTGAAGCAGTCCACTGTTCTACTGCATACCACTTCAGCAGGTAACGCATTCCACCCAGCCACCACCCTCTCTGTAAAAAAGTGTCTCCTCATCTCCCTCCTGAACCTTCCTCGCCCTATCTCATATCATGGCCCCTGGTGGCCCTCCCCTCCTTACTTTGAACAGCCCTCTGTACTGGGCCTTATTTATTCCTTTCATGTATTTAAAGGTTTCAATCATGTCACCCCTGTCTCTCCTCTCCTCCAGTGAGTACATGTTCAACTCCTTCAACCTCCTCTCATATGATAAGTCCCCAGCCCCTTGATCATCTTTGTTGTTCTGGCTGCACCCTCCAGTAACTTAATGTCCCTCTTCAGATACGGGACGCCAGTACTGCATGCAGTACTCAGGGTGGTCTAACTAATGACCTATACAGTGGAGAATCCCTCCTCCCTCCTCGAGGATATACCCTTGCATACAACCCAGCATTTTGTTGGCCTTTGCAGCTGCCTTCCTACATTGTGCCGAGTTGTTCATTGACCCTGTAATGAGCACACCCAGATCCTTCTCCTCCTCTGTCTGGGCTAGCTGCATTCCCCCTAGCTGGTAACTCCTCCTTGGGTTCTTCATCCCAAAATGCAGCACCTTGCACTTTTTGGCATTAAAGCCCAGTTGCCAGGTGTCTGACCAGGTTTCAAGCTTTGCCAGATCATCCTGCAACCCCTGCCATCCCCCTAGGTCATCCACCACCGCGCCTACCTTGGTATCATCAGCAAACAGACTGATCTTGCTCTTGATGTCCCATGATATGTCTGCAATGAATATCCCAAACAACACTGGTCCCAGCACTGAGCCCTGTGGAACACCGCTCGTCACTGCCCTTTGGGTGTGAGCTCCCCACCACCACCACCATCTGTTGCCTTCCCTGTAGCCAGTTTCCTACCCATCTCACCAGCTTTGCACCCCCCCGTGCCGACTAACTTCCTTCCCAGCCTTCCATGTGGCACTGAGTCAAATGCCTTACTGAAGTCCAGATACAGGACATCCACTGCATGGCCCCTGTCCAGTTGTCTAGTTACCCAGTCATAGAACTCGACCAGGTTGGTTTGGCAGGATCTGCCATGTATGAAGCCATGCTGTGTGCTGTCCTGTAGTCCTTTGGGCCTCTAGGAGGGCCACCAGCCTCTCCTTCAGGATAGTCTCCATTAGCTTACCCACGATGGATGTGAGGCTCACTGGTCTGTAGTTTCCCAGTTCATCCTTGGGGCCACTCTTGTGGAGGGGCACCACATGAGCCATCCTCCAGTCCTGAGGTACACACCCCAAATGTAGTGAGGCATTAAATAGGTCTGCCAAAGGTCCTGAAAGGACCTCTGCCAGCTCCTTCAGTACCCTGGGGTGGATGCCATCTGGGCCTGGCGCCTTGTCCACCCTCAGTGCCTTCAAACCCTCTCGAACTCTGCTCTCCATGATTTCCCCATCTGTCACCATTTCTCCCCTGCTTCTGCCATTTCTCCCACCTTGGGTGTCACCCCCCTCTTCTCTTTAGTAAATACTGAGCAGAAGTACTCATTTAGTGCTTCCGACTTATTGCACCCTGCTTCCACCCAACCCCCCTCCTTCCTAATCCTTACTATGTGGTCCTTACAGCTCCTTTTCTCCCTGATGTACTTAAAGAAGTCCTTCTCCCCCTTCTTAATGCCTTGTGCCAGCCTGAGTTCTGTAGATGCTTTGGCTCCCCTTACTGCCCTTGTCACCTCCTTCGATTCTGTCAAGTACTCCTCTCTGTCCTCCACCTCCCTGTTTTCTTGTACTTCCTAAAGGCAGCTCTTTTCTCCTTACCTTTTCCATGACCTCCTTGCTCCAACCAGATCAGTTTCTTAGCCTAGCCTTCTTGCTCTGGGCTTTGCAGCAGGTTTGGTTGCCTCCACTATCCCCAGCTTTATGAGCTCCACCTCTGGTTAGTGTCCATACTAGATTGAATTCTGGCCAGGTACCCTTTACCACTTCCCCATCCTCCCAAAGTCGGCCTCCTGAAGTCCCAGCACTATTGTGCCAGATTCCACTCCTTCCTTGCCCATATCCAATGTGAGCCATACTGAGCGGTGGTCACTCCCTGACAGCGGTTCCTCCACTAAGTTCTCTCACAAAGTCCCCATTTGCCAGCACAAGGTCAAGGGATTTCCTAACCTGGTTGGTTCACTGACCATTGCAGCAGGAAGCTGTCCTGGAAGGCATCAGCAGTACCTGCTCCCTTCTGTTCCTGGTTGTTGGGGTGCCACAGTCCACTCTGGCACGTTGAAGTCCCCACAATCACCACACTACCCTTCTGCTTGGGTCCTCTGATCTGTTCCTGCTAGTTCCTGTCTAACTCCTCCATCTGAGATGGTGGCCTGTGCACCACTCCCATTCTAAGAATCCTATTCTTGGAATCCTGGATGGATCCAAAGTGACTCCGATACTACCCTCCTCCCTTCCTCCCTTACACTTCAGTCCTTCCTTCATATAGTGCCACCCCCTCCTTTCCCAATCACTCTGTCCCTACGAAATAATCATGCCCTGTGGTGCAGAGGTTCCAGTCATTGTATTGGGTGGCCCATGTTTCCATGATGACTGCAATGTCCACCTTCCTCTGCCATGAGAACCTGTAACTCTGCAGTTTTCCTCCAAGGCTCCTAGCATTAAGGGTAACCACCTTCCACCCCCATCCTGCCCTCCTTTCCTAGCATCACCAACAGTACTTGCCATTTGTCCTTTGTCACTGTTATGGGGTAGCTCATATGGTTTCCCAACCTGTGGTCTCTGCATATCGCTTCCCCAACTGCCACCCCCCACTCTAGTTTAAATTCCCAACTTCCTCTATGTCACTCCTCCATCCTCTGTTTCAACACTTGCTTTCCCCTCACTCAAGTGTAGTCTGTCTTTGGCATAGAGACTACTGTCCTCCCAGGTCCTCCCACCCCCAACAGCCACCCTTTGCTTTAGCACCAGGTTCTTAGCTATCCATTAAATTCCTCTATTCTCAGCTTTCTTGATGTGCTTGCCTTTGGCACAGAGTATCTCTGAAAAAGTTACTGATCTTCCTGCCCCTTACATAATTGTGCTAGTTCCTCAAACCTCCTCTGGACTGTATCTACTGTCTTGTCAGCCAGTCGTTTGTCCCAAGATGTATAATTAAATGAGGCTTGTCCCTACCCCTTCTAGCATATTTCAGAACAGACTGTCCCACCTTTCCGTGTCATTCCTGGCATGGCCTTCACCCATCGACTATGCCTCCCCTTGCTACCCCACTAACCCTGTTAGTATGATCCCCCAGCACTAAGATTCCACCCTCTTACTCTCTGCTTGCTTCCATTCATCTCCTCTCTCATTTCCAGTTCCTCTTCTTCCTCCTGCACATTGTTTCCCCTTTACCCTGTTGCTAATTCTCCCAGCAGAACTTCCCCGCTCCAGTTTGGTCCGAGGCATTTATCAATTACTCCTCTAATTTCATCATTTCCTCCTCCACCTTCTTCCCTGTCTAGCAGCGCAAAACTATTTTCTGAGGCCCTTCACAAATGCCTCCCTCTCTCTCTTCATAGTAACCTGTTCTCTCCTTTCCACTCCATGACTTTTGCCACTTCTTCCCTCCCTCACAAGTCCCTATCTCCTCCTTCCATTTGTCTTTTGTCTCCTGACCTGGTTTCCCCGGCAATTGTTCTTCTTGGCCTGGGCCCCTTTGTCTCTGCTTCCCTTCTTCTGACCCTCTCCTCACCACTGTTGGCTTAAATCACCCTCCCTCATCTCCCCTTCTTCCTCCCTCCAGTATTGGGCTAAATCCACCCCAATGTGCCTTGTCTGTCTTAGTTCCTCCTGCAGACCCTCAATCTCCTTTCTAAGTTTTTCTATGTGGTTGCACACTAAACATCCTCCCACACTCCAGGCAATTTTTAGAAAGATTGGTGTACTGCAGTTGTTGCAGCCTACCACCCTACCCATTGCTGTCATTGCCCACTTGCGACCCCCCACCCTTCCAGATGCAGGATACCAAACACTCCCCCAAGTCTCCCCTCTCCCTCCTCTATCAGTGCAAAACATTTTCTTTATTTCCCTTACCTCCTTTGTTGCACATGTTTAGATATATTGAGCAACTGCTTTTTATATTCCTATCCTTCCTATCCACACTCAAAAACAGACTTTAAGCAGACATTGCACAACCTTCTTCAAACTCCTACTCCTCCTTTCCCCAATGCAATATCAATGCGAAGAAGTAATAATGAAAGCTCCTAGATTTGCATTTACTTCCCTTCCACTGAGAGAGCAGTCACCCCTTCACTTGCTGCTGTTTCTTTCCTGAATGTCTGCTTTTGCTATGACAGGTGCATATCCTTGCCTGTTTGAGAAGTGATGTCAGAACCCCTGGTTAAAAGGAAATAATGGACCAAAGGGTGGGACTAGCAAGTCTTCCAGAAACAAACAGGTAGCTGAGGCCTCTGGTCAGACCATTAGCACCCTTCCCCCTCTGCACTCAAACTTTGCAGCTAGTGAAGCAACAACAATGAATCACAATTCTACTCAAAGCCCCCAAAATAAGTTTGCTACCCAAAGAAACAGGACTCCAATTCAAACAGCTTCACCAACAACACATCAAAATAGGCTTGGAATTAGAAGATATATATCTCAATTCAAAGATACAGACCCAGTTAAATCACACCAATTATGTTTTAAAACAGAAGAAATGAGTCTCTACAAATGCAGCCTACACACAGTGAATCAAACACATGAGCCACTTATAGCTACCAAAACAGGTTTCAAAATTTAACAGCCCCAAACAATACCCTACTAGCCCTTAGTAGTAAGAAAGAAAAATAACCTTCACCAAGTAGAATCCACAAGAAACAATGTAAAACAAAAAGCTACTGTACTGTAGATCTGATCTTGTCCCCCTTCTAGTTCCTTCTGAGAAGCCAAAGCACTGAGTTCCAAACTCTGTGATTTCCCTTGTACTGCTTTCAAAATTAGACAGCTCCAAACTCTGTGATTTCCCTTGTGCTGCTTTCAAAATCAGACAGTTCCAAACTCTGTGATTTCCCTTGTGCTGCTTTCAAAATCAGACAGTTCCAAACTCTGTGACTTCCCATGTGCCACTTTCAAAATCAAACAGTTCCAAAATCATATAAAGCTTGTGAAGCCACAAGACAAACTAAGTCACAAGTTGCAATATTACAGTGCCTTTTGACATTGTGCTGACCATGTAAGTAATAGCAAACATTTGGCCTATGTGACTGCAAGCAGGAACACAGGATAGTGTCCAAATTGCCCTCTTGACTATCTCTAGTGTTTATCCTTATGTGAACAGGCCAAAATGCTTGTATGCACATTCCTAAGTCCAAACCTATTTCTTCCTCCTGGACTTTGGTAACTGGTAGTGACAGCTGTTACTAGCCATATATGATAATAGAATGTACACTATCTATACTTGTGCTGACCAAGGATGAGCTCATACATATACCAAAGAAAAAGTATTACCTTACAAGTTGATGTTCGTGCTTGTTTTAAACCAATCATGGAAAACCATAGGAAATGATGATGCTGTCTTCCACTATATAAGTAAGCCAGCACACACTGTTATTTTGAAGAATGTACCACTTGTAATCTCTCACTGTGATTATTGTTATAATTATTAAATTCTTCCACCATCAGTCTCGTCTCCGTTCATCTCTTTTCTAAGTATCTGTAATTGATAATTTACTAACTGTAATTTTTTCCACAACGCTACAATTGGTGCCTTAAAGACTCAGATCGCTGGTGCTGCATGTGAGGAGGCCGCCTAACTGCTGGTTGGTTAGCTTGTGAGCCCCATAGCAAGGTGACGACGCTCGGAGATGTGGTGCTGCTGGCTCAAAGTGAGAGAAGAAGGTACACACAGACGGTCACAGCCACTTGACAATCAGGTGATGTATGCTTTGTATGCTTCTCAAATTGTTTAAAATAAAAAGTAATGCTTAACTCTGTAGGAACTCATGGGGCAGAGTAGGTAGCTGAAGGTACTGGGACTTGCAAGCCAGACCTCACAAGGGAGCCGTAAGACGTAACCAAACGGACCGGGGCACCAGTGCATGGGTGAGCCTGGCTGTGGAGGCTAAGCAGCAAGAAGATAAAAAAATGAGTATGGAAACAATAATAGGCTGTTTTCTAGGAAAACACCTAAAGGGGAAGCGTACGAACCAGTGCCTGATGATCAACAGGCACAATTGTATTTTACTCAGCAAGTGTCCCTTCTTAATGAGGGAGTAAAAAATGAAAAGGAAATCTTTGCAAATGCATTGCAAGGGCTGTGGCAGTATAATCAGACTATTCTGTGTCACCGAAATAAAGAAGTGGCTCAGTTGAGGGATGAAAGGGATCAAAATACTAAGTTGCAACAACAATTAGAAGAATTAACATCAAAGTATAAAGATAGCATCCCAATAGATCAACACCAAGAGTTAGAGCAGCAGTGTATTAATTTTAGGGAACAGTTAATAAAAGCACAGGGGGGTTTGTGTCTGTTAGACAGAAATAATGCCCTCCTACAAATTAAGTTAGACCAACAGTCACAAGAGCATGCTGGTGAGACTAGGTGCCTGTACACTGAGCTCCAGGATGCTGCAAGCAAGATCCAGGAGTTACAGGAAAAACAAGATGAGTTAGATGAGCTCCTTACTGAAAAAAGGGGTGGGACAGTAACCATTCAAATGGCACCTGTAAGCACACGGGAAATGACCGCAGCTGGGGGAGCTATGTCAGCTGCAACCCGACATCAACAAGAGCAGTATCTACTAATGTTAGACTCCAAATGGCTAAAACATAGATTAAAAAAGGAATATACCGAAAAAACTGGGAATACGGAAGAAGCTGAGAGGTATAGGAAACAAGAATTCTGGGTACATGTTGATTAGTATAAAAAAGTGTCAAACAAAGCTGGTTGAAAATTAAATACTACACTTGATGTTTATAGCCATGAAGACCCAAGACATCATTATCACCGGCTTGGTGGCAGCCATAAGACTTTCTGCACATTAATGTGGAACAGACTAATGTCAAGTGTGAGTATGAACAGTCCATTACTTTGTTAGTCAGTTGGAACTGGGACCCTGTTGATACAAACACCTACACGACGCGGGCATGGAAAGCCACCGGGACCAAAAATAACCGTATGTTTATATCTACAAATTGGTGTGTGGACATACTTAACAGCTGGTCCAGCTGCAAGGCCAGAGCTCAAGACTGGATCACAGCAAAGCTACATGGACTGAAACAGAAAAATGGGTCTCTTTGTCATAGATAGGCCACACCAAAGGACAATGGTGTTTATGTGTTAACTCTGTCCTACTGTCTTTGGGGTGATAATAGTGTTTGTAACTATGCTGGTGTAAACAACTCATTACATTTTGCAGTCTCAGATGCCATATACTTAACTGTAACACCAACCGAATGCCCAAATGTGACAACAGGGCCAGAGAGTGGACTTACATCAACACCTATTGATCAAATGCTTGTAAATAATGTAAAGTACAGTAGAGTGCATATAAATCTAGATTTCTCTGGCTGGAATATAAATGTTAACAGTAGTTGTGCTGACACTAGCGTGTCAAAGTTTTATGCCACCATGTTAAGTGCCTTCCATGCTAAAACAGGGAGTATGATGGCCCCTCTTATTAGTAAAGAAAGAGTTAGTAATACTAGAAAGAAATGAGATTTATGGGGAGACCTGGCTGGACTTTTTGGATCAGGAATGAGCATATGGAATAGGGCAGACCTTGAGGCCATTAAGGGGTACCAAGACCAGTTTAATACTAACACAGGAGAAAGGGTCTTGCTGCCACTTACATTAGGCTAGCAAGGTTTGGCAATGGAAGAGCGTTTATCTGTGTACAATATACATGAGGTGGGCCGCCTGTTTAAAGAGGTAGAGCACAAGATTAATAAAATTGTGGTATTGTCCAGATTGCCTTAATGTTAATGATAGTAAGTGTATAACTTTTTGTATTAAAGCTCGAGCCCCACCTATGTGGTGGATTCGCAAGGTAACCAAAGTATATGTTAAACCACAAGTGTTTAGATCCAACAGTACTCTTAGTTGCACCATGAGGGTGTCCCTCGTGGTAAGACTACCTCAAGTTGAGTATAACAAGGAGGTGTACTCCCAAATAGTAAAAGTACATTCCATAGGGTATTTACAAGGCCAGTATTATGCATATCGAGTCTCGCCCCCAGAGATCCTAGTATGTGGCAATGATAGGTCCTGGGTAGCGCCAAACTTACATTGCTGTGAGGAAATAAATAATCAATGGATATGCCAGTGTGACGTCATGTCACAAACGCAAACCATCTGTGGGGAAATTCCCATGGATCAAGCTGAAAACAATACTGCCTGTTATTTTGAAGAATGTACCACTTGTAATCTCTCGCTGTGATTATTGTTACAATCATTAAATTCTTCCGCCATCAGTCCCATCTCCGTTCGTCTCCTTTCTAAGTATCTGTAATTGATAATTTACTAACTGTAATTTTTTCCACAACGCTACACCCTGATACACCACACAAGTAGCCACACTGTTTGCACTTATCACCAGGGCTTTCCTCTGGCCCGGCCCTGGGGACCCCATGTAAAACAAGGTTATACACAGCAAATAACAGCAGTACAGTACTCTTGCACAAACTTGAACCACAGTCAGGGTAAATGCAAAAAAGAGTTAGATCTGATTTATTTAAGGGGCTTGAACTAGGGAGGGGCGTTATCAGGTTAATTTGCTTAAAGGCTGTATCAATCAAACAGTTATGCATGCACTTCAGGGTCCATAAACAGTCACACACTCTGGGTACCCAGATGGAGAATGGTGGGCTAGCCAGGAATGTTGCAGCTGGTTGGGGCCCTGTGATGGAAGAAAACAACATGCACAACACACACTATTTGTAATCTGGAGCTGGAGGGCTCAGTTTGTGAAAAGAAAACAACAAGGCAATCAGATGACACACTTTTAGATCAGGTTGTTGTTGCAGGGAGCTACCCTGATGATTACTCACGATACCCAAGACTGGACACAGGCTGGACTAAAATTGAGACAGCAAGTAGTTAATCTGGAGTGCCAAGAGAAGCAGGGCCCACATGATTCACCGAGGCGTCATTCCTGTTCAAGCATGGAGCAGGGGGCTGATCCCCAGGCAGGTCTCTCATCGGTAGCTTTTTCTGTGCAGTGGGGTAGTCTGGCAGGGCCAGCGTGGCATGGCCCAGGCCGAATGGAGATGAATGCGGATTCAGTCCGATTAGGCTGGATAAAGCTTCCAGCAAGCAGAACACAGTTCACACAGTGGGGAACCAAATCACAACCCACTTTCAATACACAGCACATTTACATGTAAAGGATTCTATGGTACCAGCAAGCAGAACACAGTTCATACAGTGGGGAACCAAATCACGACCCACTTTCAATACACAGCACATTTTCATGTAAGGAAATTCTACTGTACCAGGCAAACCACTCTTTGGTCATGATCGCAAAGTCTCTGCACAAACCGGGGATTCAAAAGCAGCTGGAAATCCTGACAGGCCGATTGCATTCAGCAAATCTTCAGTCTTCTTTAGGTTAAAGCCTGGTCACAGTCCAATGGCTTAAATAGTCCTCACAACTCAGATTCAGTCTGAACAAATCTATTTTCCCTTGCAGGGACAGCAGCAGACAGGCAGGCCAAAACTCAGCCCTTTCAGAATTCTCCCATGCAAAACTATACAGAACTGCTGCTCAAAAATCACTTGAGCTGTTACTTCTTCACTTCTCAGCTCAAAACTGAAACTAGCTGCAGCAGCCTGGGAGATTCTCCAAGATCCAGAAGGTTTGGTTGGCTGATCCCCCTGTCAATCAGAACAAAGGCTCCCCCTTCAGGTGCAAAAAAGCACAAAAAGCCCCAAACCACAATTCCTACAGATTTTGACTCTAGACAGCTCCTGTAGTCTAACTCCATTTTAGGTCCCACCAGTACTAATTGGTCCAATTCGCAGTCCAGGACCAAGATAGTGGAGATAAACAAAACAGTCCTTGCGGCAAAGAAGGCAGGTTAGACAAACTACATTATCATTATCACTCTAAATGATTTTCAGTAAATAGTTACATCTTTCAACAGAGCTCCCTCTCAGATTACTTATGACTGCAATCCAGGCAGCTCTTAAAGAGACAGGACACAGAGGCTATACAGGCACTCTCTGGCAATCATATTTAAACTGATAAAATGCAGGACAGCAGCCTGGCAGTGAGCATTTAGGCAAGCTCGAGGAAGACTTTTCGGGAACCCCCATTTGTGGGGGGGGGTTACATATGTATATGTACTTTGTTTATTATTCAAATGTTCCCCCCCCCAGTCTCCCCAGGATGCATCTGGAAACAAGCTATGTCGCTCAGTATGTATCTCCTGATGAAGTGTTTCGAATAAATTAATAAATAAATAGATGTTTGTGCTCTTATATTGTGCTGTACTCTGCTTATTCACTCACCAGTCCCATCCTTGGCCTCCCCAGGTGCAGGCCCTCCCATTCTACTGACCTGCCTGCACTCAACCAGCCCCACCCTTTTGGGTGCACCATTTCTGACTGGTCAAGTCAGAGTTGGGATGAAGAATGGAACACAGCTGCTTAGACCAGGCTAGGGCTTGCCTGTTTGGTGAGCCCTGTGGACACGGATGATGGTTGGCTATGTGTGTCATCCTGAAACCCCTGGAAGGATTGTTTTCCTTTAAGAGTTGCCCTCCACCCTTGCATGAGCATGCACACTCGCAGCTGGCCAGAGGGGGGGATGCATAGCAGGGCATAGCCCCCCTCATTGTCAACAGCATCTTCACCATGCCTCTTTTAGTGGTCGCTTGAAGAGTGATGCATCACAGCCATCCACTCTTGGTAGGATAGTGTGCTCTAGAATGCTTGGTTGCCCTCCCTGCCAGCCTCTACTCCTGATATCCCAGGCATAGGGTGGAAGCCCATATCCTTTACTATGCAGCACTTCTGAGCCAGATTTATACTTAGAGAATACTGGATGGGCAACTATGCAGAACCAGTGTGTTCTGCTACAGAGGGATTCTGAATCGCTCTGACTTCGAGAGTGAAGCTCGAGAGGTCCATGGGAATCAGAATCCCAAGGTGGCAAAACACACTGGTTATGCATAGAGTTGCTCATCCTGTATTTTTTATAGTATGTAGTACTGTGTGAAAAATATATTTTGTGAGTTCTTTTGCTTTCAAAATGAAACTGTCTCATGCAGTCTCTAGAGGTTCTAGAATGCTGTTCTACCACAGTAGGGTAGAACAGCATTCTAACCACAGTAATACTCAGGTATTCATAACTTTCTGCAGTAAGCCTGGAGGGTTGGACTGCCTGGAGAGAATGGAATGTATGCAAATGACGGAATCATCAGCATGTGATAACTTTTCAAATGCTGCCCTATACTAACTGCCAATGTTCTAAACCTCCTCAGATTTTACTCTCTGCCTGAACAGTCTGGTCACTCGGAGTCACTCTTTATCATCTGTCAGAAGTGAAGAAACTTATAAAAAACATATAAGTATTGCTTTATTTTTTCATTTGCTGCCTTATAGTGATTGTTTTATTTAGCTAAACTTGTTTTTGTAGTAATTTAGTTATTTTTGCTGGTTCCTCTCGGTGAGGGATAACCGTGAGGGAGCTGGGTTAGTTTTATAGCCTAAGTGGTTTTCTAGCGTAAAATCCACATTATTTTTGTTTTAAATATTATTTAAAAGTGTTTTTTTTTTTTTGTAACTGAGGTTATTGGTTACTGAACCACTAGTACTGGTCCCAGAATTTTTATTGGTTCGGTTCCTCCGGTTCCCTTTCGGTTCCGGAACCAAACATAACCGCATTGTTGTTGTTTAAATTTTTGCCTTTTGCGGTTCTCTTTTTGTCAGTTTAAATGGCAGAAAAAACAAAGAAAAAGACCAGTGAGCCTGGTTTTAAGAATTGTACTCAATGTGGGGACATTTTTGCAAAGGCAGATAAGCACACTATGTGTGTACGCTAGTCTGGGATATGAGCATCTTAAAGAGGATTGTCAAATCTGCCTGACTTTCCCTGAAAAGAACAATTGAAAAATGCCTGGAATAGCAAAAGAAAAAGCTTCCCAAGGGTCCCTCTGGCTCTGACCAGGCGATACCCTCTGTTACTGTAGCTGAACCCACACCTGTTACTTCCACCCCTGATACGGGTGATAAAAATACTAGGAGGTCTTCTGAACTGGCTAGCTCCCTGGTTCCCTCTAAAAAAGCATGTAAGCTGAAGCATACTGAACCCCCAAATGTTAACCAGGGGACTTCTATATCTGCTAGTGTCATGCCAACTCCTCTGGAAATTGCACAGGCTTTTAAAGTTATTCAGGCTTTGCAGGGTTCGGTGTCCCCTGTACAGCAGCCACCTGTCACGGCAGGACAGCCTGGCATTATCTCCTATTGAAGAGGAGGAATGCAGTGATTATGAGGAGGATGAAGGGGAACTCATCTTTCCTGAGGTCTCCCCTGAACAGGACTTTGGATCACCCCCAAGGACATCTGAAGATTTTTCTTCTCCCTTTACCTTTGTGAGAAAGATGGCAGATGCCCTTGACATCTCCACAAGAGAAGAAGTGGAGGGTGAGGAGGAACTAGAATATGTGGAGATGATGGGTTTAACTCCCACCAAAGCTCTCCTCCTCCCAGTCAATAAATTTTTTAAGAAAGATGCTCTAAAGTTGTTGCAGACCCAAAATTCTGTCCCCCCTCTGGATAAGAGGCTGGACAAGAAATATCAGTTGGAGAGGGAAGGGGCAAAGTTCCTTTTTTCCCATCTGGATCACCAAGGGGTCATCCAACAGGCAGCCTGTGATAAGGCTAGAGTCCCTCTGGCATCCCACCCACCAGATAAGGACTCTAGGAAAATAGATAGCATGGCAAGGAAAGGATACCGTTCAGCCTCCCTAGCCATGCAGCAGGCTAACTTCCAGGCCCATGCTGCCCAGTACCAAAAGTCCCTGTGGCAGTCAGTACTGGCCATTTCACAGAAAGCTCCCTCACCCCTGTCTGATGACTTAGTAGAAAAAGCTAGGTTTGGGAAAGAGGCAGCTAAGTACCAGGACCAGATGGCTGTTGATAACGATACTGCAGCCAGATGGATGGCAAATACGGTAGCCCAGAGGAGATTTGCTTGGCTGAGGGCCACAAATCTCACTGCTGATACACAGTCTAAGGCCCTGGATTTTCCTTTAGAGGAAAATGCTCTTTTAGAAGAATCCACTGTGGCATACATGAAGAAGGTGGATGAGTACAAGGCCACCTATAGGAGCAACTCTAATAGAGAGAAAGCTTCTCCATCCATCAGGCCTTATGGAAGGGGAGGCTGGGGCAGGTCCTTCCACACCAGGCCTTTTTTCCAGCCAGTGGCCATACCCCAGTACCAACAGTACCCAGAGCAGGGGTACTTTAGGGGCAGGGGTTGAAGGGGATCTAGGCGTGGAGCTCAAGCACAGCCTCCACCCCAAGCTAAGCAGACTCCCTGAAGTACAGGCCACCTCCTCACTCCCTGTCGGAGGCAGACGTTCCCACTTCCTCCAAGCTTGGCTGACCATCACCACAGACAAGTGGGCCCTGGAGGCAGTTGGTCAGGTCTGTCTCTGGGTTTCAAATCCCTTCCTCCTCTAATAGCCAAGGGTTTCAGTGCACCTTCTCTAGCAGAAAAGATTCTGCTGGAGGCAGAGGTCCAGAAACTGCTACTTTTAAAAGTAGTGGAACCTGTCCCAAGCTCATTAAGAGGAAGGGGCTTTTACTCCAGATACTTCCTCACCACAAAGAAAAGTGGGGAGTGGTGGCCTGTTTTGGATCTCAGAGCTCTAAACAGGCTTCTAAGAAAGCCAAAGTTCAAAATGGTAACTTTAGCATTGATTCTGCCAACAATCCAAAAAGGGGATTGGTTGGCATCACTGGACTTGAAAGACGCCTATTTCCACATTCCCATAAAGGAGTCTCACAGGAAATCCCTCAGATTCAAACTCTCTTCAGGTCATTACCAATTTTCAACTCTGCCTTTTGGCCTTTCTTCGGCCCCAAGGGTGTTTACAAAGTGCCTAGCACCAGTGGTAGCACACCTTCGAAGGCAAGGTATGACTGTTTCTCCATATTTGGATGACTGGCTGTTGGTGGGAAAATCACCACCACAGGTCATTCAGTACTTAAGCCTTACTCAAGGCCACCTGGAATCCTTAGGATTCATTATCAATCTTGAAAAGTCAGTCCTCACTCCTGCACAAAGGTTGCGGTTCATAGGGGCAGAGATAGACACCCTGCAGGGCAGGGCCTTCCTCCCTCTGGACAGGGTCAAAAATCTTCAAGAGGTAGCAAATTCCTTCACCTTGAACACAAGCAAGCCTGCAAGGCAGTTCTTGCAACTTCTGGGACATATGTCTGCATCCACACCCACAGTGCTGGGTTCAAGGTTTCAAATGAGGGTCATCTAGTTCCACCTCAGGGCTCACTGGAGTCAAAGAAAAGATTCTCTGTCAAAACCCATTCCGGTCACAAGAACCCTGCTGCAAGCCTTGCAGTGGTGGAAGGAAGTACCAAATCTAAGGGAAGGTGTTCCCTTTCAGAAAGACAACCCCTCAGTTCTCGCAACAGATTCATCCCTTTTGGGCTGGGGTGCCCATTTGGGAGATCATACAGTACAGGGCACCTGGTCAGCCTCAGAGTCCCTCCAGCACATAAATCTGTTGGAACTCAGGGCTGTTTTTCTGGCTCTAAAAACTTTTTCAGGACTGGTACAGTCAAAGGTGGTATAGGTCAGAACAAACAATACCACCACAATGTACTACATCAACAAACAGGGAGGCACCAGATCAGGGCCCCTTTGCACAGAGGCCATGAAAATTTGGACCCAGGCATATTCTCTGGGAGTCTCCTTGCAGGCAATACATCTACCAGGAAAGGACAATACCCTGGAAGATGCCTTAAGTCGAATCAACCAGGCCCATCACAAATGGACTTTGAACGAACAGGTGGTGGACATAATTTTATGAAGGTGGGGCACTCCAGAGGTGGACTTGTTTGCATCCCACCAGAACCACCACTTGCTTCAGTATTGCTGCAGGCCACCAGATCAGGGCACTTTGCCACTGGATGCCCTGACTCTAGATTGGTCAGAGAGGTTCCTCTACACTTTCCCTCCTTTTCTTCTGGTCTTCAGAGTGTTACTCAAGCTCAGGTCCCATTCAGCATCCCTGATTCTAATAGCCCTGGACTGGCCCAGGCAGCCATGGTACTCTCTAGTGCTCTCAATATCTGTGGCCAAACTGATAAGACTCCCTCTGAGGCACAATCTATTAACCTCCAACCAGGGGACCCTGTTATACCCGAACTTCAAGTCCCTCAATCTCAAAGCTTGGTTCTTGAGGAGTTAGAATATGCTAACTTGCAACTCTCTGAATTGGTGCTTTACATTCTGAGGGGCTATAGGAAACCCTCTACTAAGAAAACTTATTCTTCTAAGTGGAAAAGGTTTTCTACCTGGTGTTCAACTAAGGTTTTGATTCCATTACAGGCTGGGGTCCCAGCTGTTCTGGATTACCTCTCTCATTTACATTCTCTGGGTCTACAACCAAATTCACTCAAGGTACACCTTGCAGCATTGTCTGCTTACATTTCTGCTGATGCTAGGGTATCACTAGTTTCAAACCTCATTTTTAAAAGGTTCTTCAAGGGTTTGGCGCATCTGCACCCACTTCACAGGGTACCTGTGCCAGCATGGGACCTTAATGTTGGTATAGCCAAGCTCATGGGGCACCCCTTTGAGCCTATGGCTACAGCTCAACTTAAATATGTCACTTGGAAAACGTTTTTTCTAGTGGCAATTACTTCTGCAAGAAGAATAAGTGAACTACAAGCTCTCTCTGTGGAGCAGGATTATATCTCTCTTCACAGAGATAAGGTAGTTTTGAGAACAAATAGAAAATTCCTACCAAAGGTAGTCTCTGATTTTCACATCAACCAATCCATTAACCTACCTGTCTTTTTCACTGAGCATTCTACTTCTCGTGAAAGAAGATTTCATAGTCTGGATGTGAAGAGAGCTCTTAGTTACTATATTACAACCACTAAGGACCATAGGCAGGACAGAAAACAGCTGTTTCTGAACTTTGGGGATGTGGGAAAAGGTAATCCAGCTTCTAAAAGATTTATTTCTCATTGGATAGTCCAGTGTATTCAATTCTGCTACACAAAAGCTGGTAGGGGGCCCCCAACAGGGTTGAGGGCACATTCCACCAGGGGGACAGCTGCTACGCTCGCAGCTGCAAGGGATGTTCCTCTAGTGGATATCTGTAAAGCAGCTACCTGGAAAACAGTACACACCTTTACAAAGCATTACAGTTTAGGCATCCAGTCCAGAAGTGATGCTAGGTTTGGCACAGCAGTCCTGCAGAGTCTATTTCCCAAGCAAATGTTCTGTGCCCACCTCCAGTGGTACTGCTTTGTAGTCTGCAGAAAGGTATGAATACCTGAGTATTACTGGGGTTAGAAGAAACAATTTCTCACCTTAGTAATTCTGTTTCTTCCCAGTGATACTCAGGTATTCATAACTTCCCACCCTACCTCCCCTTCCAGAACTCAAGCCTCTGCACTCCCGCATGCTGTGCTACCACAAAAGGGTACACCACAATGTGTATATATGTTGCCACGTAGTGGTACAAGTTGGTAAACAAGGCTCATGGTCTTTGTTCTTCACATGTTTTGCTGGCATGCTGACTTTTCAGTAGTGTTTCTGTGTTTTCTCCAGTGGGAGTTTTTCTCTTATGATCAAATTGGGGTCATTTTAAATTATTTTTCTCTTTTCGAATACTTTTGGTTTTTTTACTGGGTTGCTTGTCTATTCAGGCTTCTAGAAAATCTGAGGAGGTTTAGAGCATTGGCAGTTAGTATAGGGCAGCATTTGAAAAGTTATCACGTGCTGATGATTCCATCATTTGCATACGTTCCATTCTCTCTGGGCAGTCTGACCCTCCAGGCTTGCTGCAGAAAGTTATGAATACCTGAGTATCACTGGGAAGAAACAGAATTACTAAGGTGAGTAATTTTTTCTTCCATGACATTGGAACTGTGGTAGAACAGCATTTTGAAAGGGATGGAATTCTATACAGAACAACACTCCTCTACATACTATGGTCAGGATATTCAAACTGCGCCAGGCAGTGGTGCAAGCCTGGGCGCAGCACAACTGGGATGCGCCGGTGCCAGGGCCAGGTGATATTCAATGGTGATGTGCCATGGCGTAGCACCATTAAATATGGCATGGTCAGTGCACATACTGCGCATGGAGCAGTGGCACTGCACTGGCTCAAGCCACAGATAGGGAGCACAGGGATGCACCAGTGCAAGTGCAGTTGCACTAGGCGCAACACCAGCAATATTCAGCAGGGGGCATGCAAATGAGGCCATAATATATGCAAGGTGCAAATGGGGCCATCTGTATGTCATTATGGCCCCATTTACAAGCCTTGCACAGGGCAGCCTAGTGACTTGCACCTGGCGCCCTGTACAGCATGATGTGTGCAGTGGGGATCCCAGGGCATCCCCCACCCCGTAGCCGCAATCGCATGGTATATGTTTAAAGAGAACTCCCTGGTAGTCTAGTGGGCCCCCCCAAGTCCCTGATACCCCGATAAAGATAATACATGACCATCCCTGGTGGTCTAGTGGTCCCCCCTTCCACCCGAGTCCCCGATATATGTCATTATGACCGTTCCTGGTGGTCTAGTGGAACCCCCCCTCGCCTGTTGCTGTGATCATGGTAAACTTCTACAAGTAACTGCCCTGGTGATCCAATGGCAAGCCCACCCTCTCCCACCCACACAAACCCCATTGCTCACCCGTGCCCTCCCCATCATCGGCAGGCAGCTACATCTCACCTGCATACTGCCCGGTCACTTGCTGAATGACAGGTACAGTATGGTATGTAAGCCCCATTGGTCCCCAGTGTGGACCATGGAAGCACCAGGGCATAGTGTGCTAGACAGTCAAAATATATGAATGACTTCAGTCACATATTTGGGACTATCTAATACAATATGCCTACCAAACCGATTGTCCACACTGGGGCCAACTGAGCTTACAGCCCATACTGTACCTGTCATCCGGGCAGGCAGATGCAGCTGCCCACCCGATGGACGGGGGCGGTGGGCAAGGGTTTCTGTGTGGGTGGAGGGAGTTCCACTTGATCAGCAGGGCATTTACTTACAGAGGTATACTACGATTGCAGCAACAGGCGGGGTCCACTAGACCACCAGGGATGGTCGTGTATTATATATATCGGGGAATCAGGGACTCGGGGGGGCACTAGACTGCCAGGGAGATGTCTTTACACATATACCATGTGATCGCGGCTACGGGTGGGGGGGCTCCACTCAACCACTAGGGTTCAATGTGTACGTGTGAATGGTGTTCTGGGTGGGCAGGTGGTTACCCAAGGCTGGACTGCTGTGTTGTGCCCTGCAATACTGCAGCCCACCTGTGGGTGGCCAGCAGTTGTTTCTACTCTGCACAGGCTCAGCTTTGAGCCCCCTATGTGGCGCAGTGCAGGGTTGCACTGGCATATGCACTGCACTTCCTGGGCTGAATATCAGGATGTGCAGCATATGCATGGGCATGCCCCCTGCAACTGCACCGCATATGATTACATTGCGCCTTGGCACATTGGGATTTGCGCTGCGCCGGGCAGCCTTCTCATTATCCCACTGGGGCACAATGCGGGGTTGTGCCGGCGCAACCACTTTGAATATCTGGGCTCATAAGTAGATACATTGGTACAATGGAGTGTAAACACAGGATGTTGGTGGTACAGTATATGGTCTGTCCTTGTAATTAACAAATAGCTCATATGCTCTTTTGTCATAATTCACAGCTGTGAAATCAGACATCTTATAAGTCATGGTTGTTATGGTAAAACTATGGACTATACCCTTTTTAGAAAGTTTGTGTCGCTCAGACTTTCCAAACATTTAAGGCAAACTGGAGTCAGTACAGAAGAGGGTCACAAAATGACCTGGGGCTAACAAGGCCGAATCTATGAGGAATGACAGGTGGCCCTGAGCATTTATTCACTGGAGGTCACACATGAGAGGTTCAGACATAATACAGACATAGAGCTGTCTGAAGGTTATAAACAAGTTGAAAAGTGAAGACCTAGTTGTTAGAAATAGGGACACGGTCACAAGACAGCATGATTGCAGGTTAGTTGGAGTAAATTCAGGAGGGATTAAGGACGTTCTACTTCACTCAGAGGGTGGTGGAGCCATGGAACAAATTGCTGATGAAAGTGGTGGGTTCAAACACAGCTGGGACAGAGCAAGAGGACCCATAGCCCCACTGGGGAGAATTCAGGGGTGAGGGTTGTTGGGGGGAGAGGGGAGAAATCCCTGGACATTAGGTCCAGGGGTGATGTAGTATAATATGGGCAGACCTGAAGCATTGGTCTCTTTCTCACAACAGATTCTATTTTTCTGTATTAACTTACACTACAGCATTCTCATGTAAATGATTCCTGCTTGTTTCCCATGCTAGTTAAGGAAGTCTGTGATGCTTTCATATCCTTGTGACATACATATAAATGATTTCTGTACAAAAACAGCTCAATAATGAACATGTGTGGCGCTATATTATTTATTGCAGCTGTGAGTCAAACTTGGAATGTGACTAAGTGTGACCTTTATAGCCGGGAAAGTTGCTGCTATTAACTATTTAGGGGTGCCGGGTCCAGCACTCCGAAGGTACCAACCCAGAAAGATTCCTTCCTTTCCCAGGAAGCACAGTGGGTGGAAGCACAGGACAAAACATGATCTCACTAAATGTCACCATAATCATTTTTTAAAAAAAGGTCATAGAATGTAGAGTCCCTTTGATTTATAAGAATAAGAGGACTTATTCTGGTAATGGAGAGGAGAAGAGGTAGCGTACTCAGGCTAACTCATGGGTTTGTTGCCTCTTTGGGAGATGGAAAGAGATCAAGGAATGATTTCTAAAAAGACGGGATAACAGAACTGCCAGTGATAATCTGTTTGTTATTGCTGTTGTAACGTTGTACCTTAAAGATTTAGCCTAAATCAGTTCATATTTCGATATTTATGTTTATGTTTGTGTGCACTCATGCACAGCAAACATTTTGTTACAAGAACGGGATTTCAGATTTGTGTCACTGTCAGGTCCAGTGCAACTCAGGCTGCAGTGGGCTCAAAAGTGACAGCCCAACCAGGAGCTGACTGATGCTGATGCCATTCAGTCTGACTGCTGGGTGTAAACTTTGTGTAGTTGAAAGGATAGAGCCATGCCACTCCCAGTGCGGTTCCATCCTTTCACGTACTACATACTGCCCAGCAGCCAGGTGAGCGGATAATCATCGGCCTGCTGGAACAACCCACCAGCCTCCTGAGTGCTCCCTCAGACTTCAAAGAACAGTTTTATCACATTCTACCTGATTAGGCATGCAACTAGGGGGGAGGGCAAGCGCCCGCTCACTTTTTTCTGCAGCTCGTAAATGCCCTTCGTAGCCACCTAAGAGAAACTCAGTTCCACCCCTCCTCCACAAGAAAACAGTCATGTACACATCTACTTTGAAGCCCCCTGACTACTGTCTCATCTTCTGATCTTAACTGTAGCATATTACCAATTTTTTTGTTAATATTTTATTTTCCAGTAAGATTTACAAAACAATGTTGCAAACAAAAACATGAAATAATCAATGCATAAAATATACAAATAATGACAGTTCAATTTAGCTAAAAAAATCAGTAAAAATACTTTTCCTTCACTTTTTAAACTAAAAGCAATGAATTTAACATACCATATTTCATAACATACTGACAGCAATCATCAAAAAAAAAATATGCAAAATATACTCTTTACCATATATCCATGTTTCCACAGTTTCCTTAAAAACAGAAAAATTAAGGAGGTTATTGTTCATAAGAGAACAGAAAAGGAAAACCTTTAGAGATAGGACAAAATAAATATCAGGCAAAAAAAAAAGAAAAAAGAAAATGTGTTGTTTATTCCACTAAATAGGCATCTTGATAGTTCGGTATAGAATATAGAGAGAAATAAAGGAAGATGGGGCGGAGTGTGGAAGAGTGACAAAACCGTCCTGGGCATATACTGAGTTTTCACTGGGTGATGAGTTTACTTAGAGCATCTCAATACTTACAAACATTTTTCTTCCCATCTCTCAAATCTCTAGCAAGTTTTTCACATATTATGTTCTCAATTAAAGTGTTCTTCCATTCTATAATGGTAGGAGCTGTTGTTTCTATTCAGTGTTTTAAAATGCAATTTTTATTTACACTAGAAATCAAGGCTATCATATATTGAAGTTTTGCAGTTATAGAAGAGGTATCATCGAACTGTCCAATTATACATGTTTTTTTTGTTGTTGTACTTTTTCTCCCCATGGTCCTGGATGGGTCCTTTTCCTTCTTCCGCTCACCCCCAGCATCATCCCCCAAGGATCAGACCCCTCCCTTATGCCCCCATGGCTTACCCATCATGGCAGGGTGGTGGGGAGTGACTCAACCCACCAGGAACGGATCCAGCCAAGGAGGTGTCATCTCAGGGGTGGCGCCTGCAGGGGACAGTATTCATGCTGCATGGCCAGGACCTATTTTTCTGCTTTTCTTGTGGAGGCGGAGTGTGCAATGTTGACAGTGGCACACAGCACATGCGTCCACATGCTGCATGTCGGCCGGCTGCTCCTCCTCTGCCCCCAGTGTATGGGACTCGGCATGCCAACACCTAGCCTCTGCTAGGCATCAGGCAAGTGGCAGTCCATGTTCCCCACCCTGCCTGAGAGAGGAGAGTTGTCCCCGGATGCTTGATTCTCTCCTTCCCTGGCTGACCCCCGGTGACCTGCCTGCACTGCGGACACCGGTCGCTGGCATGGCAGGAGGTAAGGCATGATGCCTTAGCCCTCCATGCCACTGGTCCAACCCCCAATTATACATGCTTTAATATTCATATTTTGAGTTAGCTGAGGTTTTTGGGACAGGCATTGTTTTGCCTGTTGCTACAGTTGTACTATATGAGGATATTTCCAAAACATGTGGCTCCCAGATGCATTTGGGCTATTATATTTGGGATAATTATCATTGCAGAGCTTCATCTTGAAAATGTTATCTGGGGAATAAAATAGATTGTGCAAACATTTATATTGGGTTATCCTGTCATTGACAAGTGAAAACGCCTTAAAGGGAAAACCCCAGATTTGTCTCCAATTCCATTGGTTTACGTCTTCTCCCAGTGTTATTTGACCACTTGGATACTGATTCTTCTGCTGTATTTATAGTTACTGAACTTAAATAACTATAAACTGATGTGAAAGTGAGTTTAAATTTCATAGCAGCTAAAAAGTTCTGAGTATTTTCACTCATCTGGGGTTTTAAAATGCCTCAGTATATGGTATTCAACAATATTCAATGCGAGCTGAGAGCTTTTAATCAAGTTTTCTGTCAATACAAAATCTTGAGCAACTGTGGAGATGTCTTTAAAACTGGTATCCCCAAATAAATCCTTAACTCTTACAATACTGTACCTGCTTCCTTCAACATATCCCCTTGCTTTACAAATGTTTCTAATTTTAGATTAGGATTCCCCCAGAGTGGCTGCTGGAGAGAAGACGACAACTCCAACATAAGTAATTGAGACACCTGTGCAATTACTCTGACTGAATCCATTATTATAGGATTGTTTACTATTGTAGTTTGATCAGCAAAAAAAGGGGAATGTGCACTGATGTTTTTACCTTTTAAAATGTCTTCCTCAGTCCGCAGCCACTCTGGTGAGTACAAATCATTTATTCTACTTTTAAGCCAGTGAGTCATTTGCAATCATCTGGTAGCTAAATAATATAACCTAAGATCTGGTGCCCTTAAACCTTGTTGTTCAAACCCCAGGAAATCTTACTGTATTCTGACTTATGCAGTATGGTCTCACCACATGACTGCCCCGGAACCAAAATGGTTAATAGAACCTATGCAAATGATGGAATGCTAGGCTCGAGCTCGGTTTTCAAATCACTGTCATTGGTAAACAGTTCTAAACCATCAGATTCTTTACTCTGCTTGCCTCAGTAAGACGTCTCTGGAGAGCTCTCCTCCATCGCTTGAAGAAACTTTATTTTCTCGGTTAATTCACTAGTAACATTTATTTTATTGGTATTCTTTTCACTGTCCTTGGTTTTCAGGTAGTAATTGTTTAGATTTTAGTCAAGTAGGGGTAAGTAGTCAATTTCCTCCCAGTTCTTCAACCGAGGGAGAACTGACAGTCTTCCTATTTATTTTACTGATTAAATTAAAGTTAAATTTGCTGTTCCGACTCGGTATAGTCGTTTTTTTCATTATTTGTGTTTTAACCAGGGTAACTCCTGGTTTCGTTCATATTTGAATTCAACCGGGAACTCCTGGTATTCTATTCTATTTTCATTATTCTGGGGTAGCTCCTGGTTTTTCTGTTGGTTTGTGTAACTGAAAAACAAAACAAATCTGGGTTATGTCACAGAAAACTAAAAAGAAAACAGGACCCATAGGTTTCCAGCACTATACAGAGTGTGGGGAACTTTTTGCTAAAGCAGAGCCACACTTAATTTGTTTATTCTGTCTGGGGTCTGACCACTTACAGACAGATTGAGAGATTTGTGCTAACGTTCCGCAGTCCGCCTTGGATAGACGGTTTAAAAGACTGTTAGAAAGAATGACTGAAAAGGCTGCTAACCCAACCACAGACCAAATGGATGAACCGGGAGAGCTGCCCTCTGAAAGGGGCGATAGCTCTATTTCAAAAAAACAAACTGCAGATAAGGCTGCTGAACCAGCCATTGCGGTCAAGAAAAAGAAGAAGGAAGAGCACCAGGAACCGCAACTGAAACAACCCACGGTTCTTTCTGCTGAGGAGATCGCTAATGCGATCAGGATTATTCAGTCACTGCAGTCCCCGGTTCCAGTTGGCAAACAACCATTTCCACAAACTCCCGGTTAAAATGTTATCCCCAGTTTAACAGACCAAGGTGGGGATCCTTATGGGGACAATGACTTTGGGAATGAGCCTGATGAAGAAGATGAAGATGATGAGGATTTTGGGGATCCTATTGATCCAGACATTTCCCCTAATCCTCACAGACCAGATTCCCCTGACAAGGGAACAGAGGATATTACCTCTTATTTTGCTTTTATGAAGCAAGTGTCTCAGTCCCTCGCTCTCCCATCCCAGGAATCTGTGGAGGATGAGGAGGAAGAGGATTATAAGGAGATGATAGATGTGCCTCCATCAAAGATGCTACTCCTCCCTCTCCATAAGTCTCTAAGAAAGCAGACTATGAAAGTTCTGCAAACCCCCACTTCTATCCCACCCACATACAGGAAGGTGGATAAGAAATACTGGGTGGCTAAGTCTGGGGCTGAATTCCTCTTTGGGCACCCCAGCCATGAATGCGTGGTACAGGCTGCAGCTTGTGACAAAGCTGGCATCCCTCTGGCCTCTCAACCTCCAGACAAGAATTCTAGGAGGGTGGATTCCATGGCTAAAAAAGTGTACTTGGGATCTTCTCTGGCTGTTAGGCAGGCATCTTAAATGGCCTATACAGTCGGATATCAGAAAAATGTGTGGACCATAATATTGCAAATTGCTAAGGCAGCCCCCCTCCTATGGCTGCTGACCTGGAGGAGGCTGCAAAAAGGGGTATCAAAGCTGCTAAGGTGCAGTTCAGGATGGCAGTGGATTCTAATGACACTGCATCCAGACAGATGGCATGTGCTGTGTCTCTCAGGAGGTTTGCCGAGCTTAGAACCACTAACCTGACACAAGATACCCAGACTAAGGCCATGGATTTTCCATGTGACCCTGTGTCTCTCATATATGAAGAAAATGGATGAATACAAGGCTGCATACAAAAGTGCAGTAGCCAAAGAAAGAGCTGCTAACACCCAGAAGCATCATGCAAGGGGTAGCAGAGGCAGGCCTACTTATAGCCCTTTCTTCAGTCTCAGGTTTTTCCCCAGCATCAGCCCAGGGGTTTCTTCAGAGGCAGGGGCAGAAGGGGCAGTGGCCACACTGGTTGCAGTGTTCAGCCAGCAGCACATTCCAGATAGACACCCTGAGGTTACTGTTCGGGTCGCTTCCCCAATTCCAGTAGGGGGTAGGCTAGCCCACTACTTCCAGGAGTGGAAAGATATCGCCACAGACAAGTGGGTCCTGGAGGTAGTGGGCCAGGCACTTGTCCTCAGTTTTAAAGCTATGCCAAAGCTGAGGTCAAAAGCTTTCAAACCCTCTTCCCCATCAGAAACAGCCCTGCTGGAAAAGGAAGTTTCAAGCCTTCTGCTACAAAAGGCAGTGGAACCAGTCCCTTCCAACCAGATAGGAAAGGGCCTGTATTCAAGGTACTTCCTCACAATAAAGAAAACAGTGGAGTGGCAACCCATTCTGGATCTCAGATGCTTAAGCATCTGTCAAAACCAAAATTCAAGATGGTTACTTTGGCTACATACTACCCACCCTAAGACAAGGAGACTGGTTAGCATCCCTGGATCTGAAGGACACCTATTTTCATATCCCAATCAGAAGGTCATACAGAAAGTATCTCAGGTTCAGGTTGCAATCAGGTCATTACAAATTCAATGCAATGCCTTTCAGACTGACATCTGCTCCAAGGGTGTTCTCAAAATGTCTAGCTGCAGTAGTGGCACACCTAAGATGACAAGGGGTGTCAGTGTTCCCCTACCTAGATGACTGGCTCATAGTAGGCCAGTCACACCAGCAAGTAAGGGAGGTCCTGTCAATAACAGAAGACACTCTCTACTCACTGGGGTTCTTGGTGAACCACAAAAAGTTTGTTTTGGAGCCAGTTCAGCTGCTCAGATTCATAGGGGCAGAACTAGATACAAAAAAAGGGATGGCTTATCTGCCTCAGGACAGGGTGGACAACCTTATCCAGGTGGCCAATTCCTTCAAACGTCATGTTTTCAGGCCAGCAAGGCACTTCCTGCAATTGCCAGGCCATATGGCAGCTTCCACAGCAACTGTGTCAGGGGACAGGTTCCAGATGAGAGACATTCAATTTCATTTAAGAGATCACTGGTTCCAGAGAAGGGATTCTCTCTCAAAGCTAGTTCCAGTAACAGTCACTTTTCTCCAAGCCCTACAGTGGTGGCAGGAAAGGGGCATTCTCAGGCAAGGAGTACCCTTCCTGCAGCAGGCTCCCTCTCTGGTACTCATGACAGATGCATCCCTCCTAGGGTGGGGAGCACATCTGGGGGATCACACTGCACATGGCATGTGGGAAAAGCAGGAATCCCTCCTGCACACCAACCTCTTGGAACTCAGAGCAGTTCTTCTGGCTCTTCAGTCATTTGTCAATCAGATAAAAGGAAAGGTGGTCCAGATTAGAACAGACAACACAACCACCATGTACTACATAAACAAGCAAGGGGACACAAGGTCAACTCCCCTCTGCACAGAGGCAATGAGAATCTGGGCCTTTGCTTACTCCCTGAATGTTTCCCTCTCAGCTGTCCACCTTCCAGGCAAGGACAATGTCTTCGCAGATGTCCTCAGCAGAATAAATCAGAACCACCACGAGTGGTCACTGAACAAACAGGTCTTGGAGATCATTTTCAGGAGGCGGGGCACCCCAGAGGTGGATCTGTCTGCAGCCCCAGACAACCACCAAATCCCACAGTATTGCTGCAGGCCCCTCATCAAGGGCACAATTCCTCTAGATGCACTTCCGCTGGATTGGACGGGGAGGTTCCTGTATGCCTTCCCTCCTTTTCCTCTGTTACTGAAAGTGTTGAACAAACTCAGGCTTCAACTAGCCTCAGTGATCCTCATTGCCCCAGACTGGGCCAGACAGCCTTGGTACTCCATGATCCTATCATTGTCAGTAGCCAAGCCAATCAGTCTCCCCAGGAGGTACAACCTGTTGTCATCCTCACAGGGCAGGATCATGTGTCCCAATCTACTATCCCTCTGACTCAAAGCATGTCTCTTGAAGACTTAGAGTACGTAGATTTACATCTCTCAGAAGGAGTCATGGATATACTGAGAGCCTCCAGGAAGCCTTCTACCAAGAAAACCTATGCTTCCAAATGGAGGAGATTTTCAATTTGGTGTCAGGAAGGGGTTAGACCATGCCCAAGCCAATCTCTCTATAGTTCTGGACTATATGGCCCATTTGCATTCCACAGGTTTAAGTATTTCCAGCTGGCAGCTGTTTCAGCTTATTTATCAGCAGGTAAGGCATCTTCTTTGGCTTCGAAGCCAATATTCAAGAAGTTTTTTAAGGGATTACTACATTTGCACCCACCACACAGGGAGCCTGCTCCCATGTGGGATCTGAACATTTGTATTGCCCAGCTAATGCAGCCCCCCTTTGAGCCCATGTCTACTGCAGACCTCAAATATGTGACTTGGAAAACAGTGTTCTCACCCCGGTGATACTCAGGTATTCATAATTTTATGCAGTCAGCCTTCTAAGTAGAACTGCCCAGAAAGAATTTGGAACATACTGTATGCAAATGATGAAATCTTTTGCATGAGCCACTTTTCAAATGCTGCCTTCTATTAACTGCCTTAGTTCTAAACTCCTCAGATTTCTCTCTCTGCCTGTCAAGACTAGATGCTCAGAAATCCTCTCCTCGTCATCTCTTGTTCTGACATGAGAAACCTTATAAAATATTATAAGTATTCTTTGCATTTCATTTGCTGCCTTTTGCTTATTGTAATTTTAGGTAAACCCATAGTTTTAGTATTTAAATGGTAAATTTTCTTGGTTTCTCTGACTAAAAAACTCCATTAGTTATGTTTCATTTTATTAAATTAGCTTGTTTTAAGAACGGCTAATACCAGTTCCTGAACAGATAGCCTTGGTTCATTTTACCTCAGTTCCTGGATCCCACAACGGTTCCGGAACTGACCACAACTGCTAAATAAACAAATTCAAATATTTTTTAGCGGTTGCAACTTTTATTGGTTTTACATTAAAAATGTCATAAAAACAGAGAAGAAACTGGTGATCCCGGTTTCAAACCTTGTATTCAGTGTGGTGAAATTTGAGTCAAACATTCTCCTGTTTTGCCTATCTGGACATCAGCATTTAAAAGCAGAGTGAAATCTGCATTACATGTCCTAAAAAAGGAAAAAAAAAAAAACTACTGAAATACCTGGATACGGTTTAAAAAAAAAAAAAAAACTGTAATCGCCCAAGGGTCCCTTGAGCTGTAACCAGCTGACACCCTAAGTTACTGTGGGTGACTCCACAACAAGTACTGTAACTGCTACCCTGAGATGGGCATATAAGCAGTTTTTAAGAGGCTTGTTGAACCATCTGACTCCCTGGTTCCCTCAATGAAATTAAAGAAAACTAAGCACACAGAACCCCCTGTTGGACAGCATTTTGGGGAATTCTGTGCCTGCTATAAAGCCTGCCAACTCCTGCAGAAATTACACAGGCCTGTTCTGATTGAGGAATTATTTGCCAAGACAGGTAAGCACAGTTGTGTGTTGCTTCCTTTGGCTATGATCACCTAAATGAACATTGTGAAATCTGTAAACTTTCCGCGGGAAAAAGTGTGGAGAAATGCCTGGAACAGCTAAAGAAAACACTTTCAGGCTTACAAGGGCTGTCTGTCTCTCAGCAGCAGACTTTTGCAAAGCAGTCTTCCTAGTATTTAAAAGAAGGAATATGTAATTGTTATGAAATGGAGGAGAACCTATTGAATCTGAGGTTTCCTCTGAACAGGAGTTTGGCTCTCCCCACAGAACTTCTGAGGTTTATTCCTCATTTTTCACATTGGTGAGAAATGATTGGGCTGACATACACTAAAAGCTTCCCATTCCTGTGAATAAATTATTCAGGGAAGATATTTTAAAGATCTTACAAACTCCAAGCTCTGTTCCCCCTCTGGATGAGAGGATGTATAAGAGATATCAGATGGACAGGGAGGGAACTGAAATTTAGACCCCCACCCTGTCCACCAAGGAGTGCTTAAAGTGACATCCTGTGACAAGGCAAAGATACCCCTGGCATCCTATCCTCCTAACAAGGAGTCCGAGAAAAATTGACAACATGGTTTAAAAAGGGATATTTATCAGGTTCCTTGGCCATCAGGCAGACACACACATTTCAAGCCTATATCAATACCAAAGTCACTATGGTAGTCAGCCCCTGCTATGTCAGCCAAGGCCTAGACTCTCCTGTCACATGATCTAGCTGAAACAGCTACATTTGGTTTGTGAGCAGCCAAATAACAGCTTAAGTGTCTGCTGCCAGATGGATGGCAAGTACAGTGGTTCTGAGGATGTTTGCCTGGCTGCGAGTCACAAACCTCACTCAGGACACCTAAACCAAGGTTACAGACTTTCCAGTTGAGGGTAATTCCTCTTTGGAGAAAGATAAAGCTTATTGAAAAAGGTGTGTGTGTATATATATATATATATATATATATATATATATATATATATATATATATATATATATATATACACACACACACCTACAAGAAGGCTGGGGCTGCACCTCAGTATCGGCAGTTCCCACAGAAGAGGTATTTCAGGCACCAAAGACAAGTGGTCCTGGATGTAGTGAGTCAGGGATTTTCTCTGAGCTCAGATTCCTTCCACAAAAAACAGTGGAAAAAGAACTAGAAAGGTTGCAAAAGAGACCAAATAAGGGCGCTTCAGGCTCTGACCAGCCAACACCCTCCAAATCTGCGTGTGAACCTGCTGTCTCTTACTTACACACCCCTGAGAAGGGTGATTCAGGCTCTTAAAAAAAAGGAAGGGGGGGTGAGTGGTCCAGCTGTCTCTCTGGTCCCCTCCATGAAAACCAAAAAGACAAAGCATGTCAAACCCCAGGAAAAACCTAAAGGAGTTTCTGGCATTACTATACTTAAATTATTTCCACACTCCCATAAGGGAGTCTCACAGAAAGTACTTCAGGTTCAGACTCTCATCAAGTCATTCTTTAGGAGTGTACACAGTGGTTGGAACACCTTCAAAGATAAGGTGTCACAGTTTTCCCCATACCTAGATGACTGGCTGGTGACTGTAGACTGACCCTAGCAAGTGAGTCTGCAACTCACCTAGGGTCTCCTGGACACTCCAGAGTTCTTGATAAATCTAAAGAAAGTCTGACCTTCAGCCATCTTAAACACTCCAGTTCATAGGAGCAGAGCTAAATACCCTGCAAGGCAGGGTCTACCTGCCCTTATGCAGGGCAAGAAGTATTCCACTAATAAAGGGCTCATTCAGGCTGAATGAGCCAAAAACCGCAAGACAGTTTTCTTCAGCTACTGGCAACATGGCATCTACCACTGGCACAGTCTTGGAATCCAGGTTACAGATTCGGGCCATTCAATGTCACCTCATGGCTCAATGGTGTCAGAGACAGGACCCTCTTTTAAAACTAATTCTGGTAACAAGGACATTGTTACATACTTCCAATGGAGGAAAAGAGGCAACCAATCTAAGGAAGGGGCTTCTTCTTTTTCAGCAAGAGCCCCTATCAGTTGTCTGACAACAGATGCATCCCTACTAGAGTGGGGCTCCCATCTGGGGGTTCACACCACCCAAGACACATGGTCAAGTGCACATTTACTCCTGCACATAAACCTGCAGGGGCTAAGAGTAGTGTTACTGCGCTAAAGGTCTTCACACAACTACTACAAAGGTGGTACAGGTCAGAACAGTCAATACTACCATAATGTATTACATACACAAGTAGGGAGGGACAAGGTTAAGCCGTCCCTGCTCAGGACTTATGAAAATATGGAGTCTAGCATGCTCCATGGGCCCCCTACAGGATATTCATTTGCCAGGTAGGGACACTGCCTTAGCAAATACCTTGACTCAGATCAACCAGTCCCATCAGGAATGGGCCTTGAATAGTCAGGTGGTGCAAGTTATCTTCAGGAGGTGGGGCATACCAGAGGTAGACTTGTTTGCATCCCACCACAACCAGCACCTGCCACAGCACTAAGACAATCAGATCTGGGACCAATCCCCCTGGATTCTCTGGTTCTCAGTTGGCCAGGGAAGGACCGGTACACTTTTCTTCCTTCCCTCTGGCATACAATGCATTTCTCAAGCTCAGGTCCCAGCCAGCATCAATGGTCTTGATGACACCAGACTGGGCCAGGCAGACATGGTTCTCACTGCTACTCTCCATGTCTGGGTCCAAACCAATATATCTTTTCTCAGAGGCACAACCTGCTAACCTCCAACTGGGAAGCTTCTGTACCCAAACCTTGGGTCAGTCAGGCGTAAGTCATGTCTCTTGAGGGCCTACTGTACAATATGCAGCCTTGCATCTTTTGACAGTGTCTTAGACATTTTATGTGGTTACAGGAAGTCCTCGATTAAGAAACTGTACTTTTCAGAAGGGAAAAGGTTAACTATTGGTGTTCAACCAGAAAATGGGTTCCAGCACATGCTGGGATCAAGCAGTGCTTGACTAACTTACCTATTTATATTCATCGGACTTGCAGTCTAGCACTCTCAAGGTCCACCTAGTTGCAGCATCTGCTTGCATATTAGTTGGACAAAATGTTTTAATGGCCCCAGATCCTAGCCTCAAAGAGGCTCTTTAAGGGCCTGGCACATATCAGCACAGGCTGGTGTTCCAGCTGTGCTGGACTATTCTACCAATTTGCTTTCACTGGGCTTGCAGACCAGTACCTTAAAGGCCCACCTGCTTGCATCATCTATTTACTTCTCAGTTGGACAGAATGTTTTTCAAACCTCAGACCCTATCTTCAAAGGGTTCTTTAAAGGCCTGGTCCATTTGCAACCCCTCACAGGGAACCGGTGCCAGCACGGGATCCTAGATGTGTGCATAGTTAGGCTCATGGGTTCCCCCTTTTTGAGCCTATATTTTCAGCTTATTTGAAATATTAAAAAAAAAAAAAGTTTTTCCTTGTGGTAATGACCTCTGGCAGAACAATCAGTGAGCTCAAGTCTCTCTGCATTGAACAGGACCACATTTCATTCCACAGAGACAAAGTTATCCTGGGAACAAGCAAAAAGTTTCCCCTTAAAATGACTTCTAATTCCCATTTGAATCAAACCATTATCTTCCTTATCTTTTTCACTGAACGCTTTCGTTCTGGTGAAAGGAATCTTCATGGTCTGGATGTCAAAGGAGCTTTTAGCTATTACTTGACAGCCACTAAAGTCCATAGGCAGGACAGAAAACAACTGTTCCTGACCTATGAGAATGTGGGAAAGGTAACCCAGCATCAAAAAGACCAGTTTCTTGCTGGATAGTACAGTTTTTTCAGTTTTTGTTATTCTAAGGCTGGAAAGGAGCTCCCAACAGAGTTGAGGACCCATTCCACAAGAGGCACAGCTGCTACCATAGCAGCTGTAGGGATGTTTCCCTGGTGGACATCTCCAAAGCAGCTACCTGTGAAACAGTACACACCTTTACGAAGCATTACAGTCTGGATATTCTGTCCAGTGGTGATGCCAGGTTCAGCACAGCAGTTCTGCAAAGTCTGTTCTCAAAGTAAGCTTCAAACAACATGAAGTCTTGCTATATTATGACATATGCCGTGAGTCCCAACCTTCGAACTGCTCCGGAGGTGAAAGAGTTAACTTTCCATGCCAGGCATGGAACGCTGAGCTCGAGCTCGGTTGAAACTCTGTCTGTTGTTCTTCAAACTCAAACCATCAGATTCTTTACTCCGCCTCACTGAACAGTCACTCTGGAGATTTCTCCTTCTGCTCGGTTCATTTTGTCGGTTAAAGTATTGTTTTTCTCGGTTTTCAACTGAAATTAAACTGCAACCGGTCGGTTCAGACTCTGTCTGTGGTATTGTGAGTACTAGATAGGTTTTACATTGATTTCTATTCTGTGTGGAACTTGTAAATGGTTTATCGGTTCAGTTTGAACCGATCAGGTTGTTTAAAATATATTAATCTGTCTTTTAGAGTGTGGTTACCGGTTCTTATTGGTTCTAAAAAAAACAGATTTTATTACAGTTTTTTCCATGACCCGTGACATGGTTGGGAACCGATAAGAGGGTCTTACCTGGCGGATTGCCATAAACGGGTAAGTTTGGTTAGGCTGGCATTATGTCTGAGAAACCCAAAAGAAAAACTGGGCCCACTGGGTTTCAACACTGCGGTGTCTGTGGGAGAAGTCTTTGCCAAGGCTGACTCCCACACCACCTGTGTTTATTGTCTGGGGTTTGACCACCTCAATGCAGACTGCCAGATTTGTAAAAATGTTCCTGCAGCTACCCTGGAAAAGAGAGTTGGTAGGCTCAGGGAAAGGGAGGCCATAAAGTCTGCTGAACTGGATGGCCAGACCGGTTCGGTTCCAACCGAACCAGAGGGAGTGCCCTCTGACCAGGGCGAGACTTCCTTGGGCAAAAGAAGAGCCGACTCTGAGGAGTCGGTTCCAGCAAAAAGGACTAGGAAATCAGCTGGTGTGGAGCAAAAACCTTCCTCTCCAACTGCTGAAGAAATAGCCAAAGTGATTAAAATTGTCCAGTCGCTTTCCCTGATCTGCACCGAACTGCACCTATCAGGTAAGCGTACGGTTTGGCTGTTCCACCGTTCAAGAGTATGATTTAGAGGAATATTATGAACCGGAGGAGGGGAAGAGGAGTATGAGGAGAGTGAATGTGGATTTGAAAGTCTGGATGTGCCCATTGACGGACATCTCCTCAGACAGACCTTCAGGAGTGTCTCCTCCTAGGCTTTCTGAGTCCCTTCTCATTTTATGTTTTATAAAAGTGGCTGAAACCCTCCGGCCCCTATGGAGGAAGCTGTGGATGATCAAGAGGAGCCTGACTATGTGAAATGATGGATATCCCAGAGTCTAGAGAGACTGTCTATTCCTTTGCATAAATCTTTTGGGAAATAGACAGTAAAAATTCTAAAAACTCCTCACACTATACCTCCTGTGGATAAGAGAATGGACAAGAAGTACACATTGTTAGGCTCTGATATGGAGTTCCTTACACAACAATGCAGCCATGTTGGGGTAGTGCAGGCTGCAGCCTGTGACAAGGCAAATATTCCCTTGGCTTCACACCCCTCCTGACAAGGACTCCAGGAGGATTGATGCCATGGCGAAGAAACAGTACATGGGACTCAGACAGGCAAATTATATGGCTTATGTTGCTAGATATCAGAAATCCAGATGGGATACTGTTATGGCTCTAGCAAAACAGGTCCCTGGCCAGCTTGCCAAGGAGCTGGAGCAGGTGGCTGCTGATGGTATTGAGGCATCCAAGGTGCAATTCCATGCTGCAGTGGACTCTAATGATGTGTCATCAAGAGTCATAGCTACATCTGTGGCACTTTGCAGAATGGCTTGGCTCAGATGTACTAGACTATCACAGGATACCCAGACTAAGGCCATGGATTTTTCTGTTGTGGGTAATTGTTTGGGGAGCAGACAGAGAATTACATGAAGAAAATGGATGAGTATAGGACCACCTATAGGAGTGCACAGGCCAAGGAAAGGCAGACCACTCCTCAAAGGCAGCTTCCCAGGGGCAGGGGCAGGCCTTTTCATAGGCCTTTTTACCAAGCCCAGGCCTCCTCTTCTGCTTATGCCCAGAGGGGGTTCTTTAGAGGGAGAGGCAGACGGGGTACAAGCAGACCTGCTTCCACCCCTCAGCCTAAAGTCCCTGCCAAGCAGGCACCCTGATGGGGTTTCCAGGGCCGATTCTCAACTATCTGTAGGGGGCAGGCTGGCTTACTTTGTCCAGGACTGGAAATCTCTGACATCAGACAAGTGGGTCCTGGAAGTAGTAAGCCAGGGACTGGTTCTCAGCTTCAAAAAATTTCCAAAGATGAGAACCAGATCCTTTCCACCTGCAAATCCACCAGAGGTACTTGCCCTAGAGGCAGAGGTCTCTTCCCCCTGGCTCTCAGAGCTGTGGAAAGGGTTCCACCCCTACACCAGGGCAAAGGATTGTACTCCAGGTACTTCCTTACCCCAAAAGGACAGGAGAATGGCAGCCCATCCTGGATCTCAGATATTTAAACAAGCACCTTTTAAAACCAAAATTCAAAATGGTGACTCTGGGAATTATTCTACCCTCTCTAAGGCCAGGGGACTGGCTGGTGTCCCTGGACCTCAAGGATGCCTACTTCCATATTCTCATCAGCTCATTGAAAGTACCTCAGGTTGAGCTGCCCTCAGGCCATTACCAGTTCAGAGCAATGCCCTTTGGCCTCACCTCTGCTCCAAGGGTATTCACAAAATGCCTGGCAGTAGCAGTTGCTTCCCTAAGAAGGCAGAACATTGCCATCTTCCCTTACCTGGATGACTGGCTCATAGCAGGCCAGTCTCCAGACCAAGTCAAGTTACATCTACAGATAACTCAGCAACTGCTCACCTCTCTAGGTTTCCTTCTGAATCTTTCAAAGTCAGTTCTAGAGCCTGTTCCGGTCCTCACCTTCATAGGCGCAGAGCTGAACACAGAGAAAGCCAGAGCCTTCCTTCCTTTGGACAGGGCAATGACCCATATCTCTCTGGCCTTCTCATTCACCCTGCAGGTCTCTCGACCAGCAAGGCATTTTCTACAGCTCCTGGGGCACATGGCTGCTTCTACAGCAGTAGTACAGGGAGCAAGATTTCAAATGAGGGACATCCAGTTCCATTTGAGAGCCTTTTGGTCTCAAAGCAAAGACCCTCTAGCCAAATTGATCCCAGTAACTCGAACTCTGATCCAAGCCCTGCTGTGGTGGCAGGATCAGAACAATCTGAGGCAAGGGGTTCCCTTTGTCACTCAGTCTCACTCCTTAATCCTTACTACAGATGCATCCCTCTTGGGGTGGGGAGTTCACATGGGCGACCTCACTACCCAGGGATTGTGGTCCCCTCAGGAATCTCTGCTCCACATCAATCTGTTGGAACTCAGCAGTTTTTCTAGCACTTCAAGTTTTTTCCAAATCTGTTCAGAACAAAGTTGTACAGGTCAGAACAGACAACACCACCACAATGTGGTACATCAACAAGCAAGGAGGCACTCGGTCTACGGCGTTGTGCACCAAAGCAATGAAGTTGTGGTCTCTGGCTTACTCCCTGAACACCTCCCTTATGGCAGTTCACCTCCCAGGCAAGGACAATGTCCTGGCAGATGCTCTCAGCAGGATTTCCCAGGGCCATCACGAATGGTCACTGGACCTCCGGTCCTGGAGGTAATATTTGCCAGATGGGGCACCCCGCAGATAGATCTTTCAAACGACATGAAGTCTTGCTATATTATGACATATGCAGTGAGTCCCAACCTTTGAACTGCTCCGGAGGTGAAAGAGTTAACTTTCCATGCCAGGCATGGAACTTTGAGCGCGAGCTCGGTTGAAAACTCTGTCTGTTGTTCTTCAAATTGAAACTGACAGATTCTTTACTCCGCCTCACTGAACAGTCGCTCCGGAGATTTCTCCTTCTGCTCGGTTCATTTAGTCGGTTAAAAGTATTATTTTTGGTTTTTTTGACCGAAATTAAACCGCAACCAGTCGGTTCAAGCTCTGTCTGTGGTATTGTAAGTAATAGGTAGGCTTACATTCATTTTATTCTGTGTGGAACTTGTAAACGTCTTTCGGTTCGGTTTGAACTGATCAGGTTATTTTTAAAACTTCACTAGTCCTTATTTAGAGTGCGGTTCCCGGTTCTTATCTAAAAAAAAAAAGGATTTTATTACGTTTTTTTCCACGACCCATGACACGGTTGGGAACCGATAAGAGAGTCTTGCTTGGTGGATTGCCATAAACGGGCAAGTTTGGTTAGGCTGGCACTATGTCTGAGAAACCCACAAGAAAAAACGGGCCCAGTGGGTTTCAGCACTGTAGTGTTTGTGGGGAAGCCTTTGCTAAGGCTGACCCACACACCACCTGTGTGTATTGTCTAGGGTTTGACCACCTCAATGCAGACTGCCAGATAGGTAGTAATTTTCCTGCTGCCCCATAGAAAAGAGAGTTGGTAGGCTCAGGGAAAGGGAGGCCAAAAGTCTGCTGACCCGGATGGCCAGCCAGTTGTCATTCGAGGGACCCTCTGACCAGGGCGATGACTTCCTCGGCCAAAAGAAGAGCCAGCTCTGAGGAGCTGGTTCCAACAAAAAGGACTAGGAAGTCAGCTTGCAGGCTGCAGCCTGTGACAAGGCAAATATTCCTCTAGCTTCTCATCTCCCTGAAAAGGACTCCAGGAGGATTGATGCCATGGCAAAGAAACAGTACATGGCAGCATCTTTGGGACTCAGACAGGCAAATTATATGTCTTATGCTGCTAGGTACCAGAAATCCAGATGGGATTCTGTGCTGGCCCTGGCAAACCAGGTCCCTGACCAGCTTGCCAGGGAGCTGGAACAGTTGGCTGCGGATGGTATTGAGGCATCCAAGGTGCAATTTCATGCTGCAGTAGACTCTAATGATGTGTTATCTAGAGTCATGGCTACATCTGTGGCACTTCGCAGAATGGCTTGGCTCAGATGTACTACCCTGCCACAGGATACCCAGTCTAAAGCCATGGATTTTCCTGTTGTGGGCAATTCTCTGTTTGGGGAACAGACAGAGAATTACATGAAGAAAGTGGATGAATATAGAACCACTTATAGGAGTGCTCAGGCCAGGGAAAGGCAGGCCACTCCTCAAAGGCAGCATCCAAGGGGCAGGGGCAGTCCTTTTCATAGGCCTTTTTACCAAGTCCAGGCCTCCTCTTCTGCTTTTGCCCAGAGGGGGTTCTTTAGTGGGAGAGGCAGACGGGGTACAAGCAAGCCTGCTTCCACCCCTCAGCCCAAAGCCCCTGCCAAGCAGGCACCCTGATGGGGTGGCCAGGGCCGATTCTCCACTACCTGTAGGGGGCAGGCTGGCTTACTTTGTCCAGGACTGGAAGTCTTTAACATCAGACAAGTGGGTCCTGGAAGTAGTAAGCCAGGGACTGGTTCTCAGCTTCAAAAAATTTCCAAAGATGAGAACCAGGTCCTTTCCACCTGCTAATCCATCAGAGGCACTTGCCCTAGAAACAGAAGTTTCTACCCGCCTGGCTCTCAGAGCTGTGGAAAGGGTTCCACCCCTTCATCAGGGCAAAGGGTTGTACTCCAGGTACTTCCTTACCCCAAAAAAGACAGGAGAATGGTGGCCCATCCTGGATCTCAGATACCTAAACAAGCACCTTTTAAAACCAAAATTCAAAATGGTGACTTTGGGAATTATTTTACCCTCTCTAAGGCCATGGGACTGGCTAGCGTCCCTGGACCTCAAGGATGACTACTTCCATGTTCTTATCAGAAGCTCCCATCGAAAGTACCTCAGATTCGAACTGCCCTCAGGCCATTACCAGTTCAAAGCAATGCCCTTCGGCCTCACCTCTGCCCCGAGCGTGTTCACAAAATGCCTGGCAGTAGCAGTTGCTCACTTAAGAAGGCAAAAGATTGCCATCTTTCCTTACCTAGACGACTGGCTCGTAGTAGGCCAGTCTCCAGAACAAGTCAAACTACACCTTCAGGTACGCCAGCAACTGCTCACATCTCTAGGTTTCCTTCTCAATCTTCCAAAGTCAGTTCAAGAGCCTGTCCAGCTTCTCACCCTTATAGGTGCAGAACTGAACACAAAAGAGGCCAGAGCCTTCCTTCCTCTGGAAAGAGCAAGGACCTTGGTCTCTCTGGCCTCCTCTTTCACCCTACAGGTCTCTCAACCAGCAAGGCATTTTCTGCAGCTCCTGGGGCACTTGGCTGCTTCTACAGCAGTAGTGCAGGGAGCAAGATTTCAGATGAGGGATGTCCAGTTCCATTTGAGAGCCTTTTGGTCTCAAAGGAGAGACCCTCTAACCAAATTGATCCCAGTGACTCGAACCCTGATCCAAGCCCTTCAGTGGTGGCAGGACCAGAGCAATCTGAGACAGGGGGTCCCCTTCACCCCTCAGTCTCACTCTTTAATCCTTACTACAGATGCATCCCTCTGGGGTGGGGAGCTCACATGGGTGACCTCACTGCCCAGGGATTGTGGTCCCCACAGGAATCTCTGCTCCACATCAACCTGTTGGAACTCAGAGCAGTTTTTCTAGCACTTCAAGTTTTCTCCACATCTGTTCAGAACAAAGTCGTACAGGTCCGGAACAGACAACACCACCACTATGTGGTACATCAACAAGCAAAGGCACTCGGTCTCTCGGCCTTATGCACGAAGCAATGAAGTTGTGGTCTCTGGCTTATTCCCTGAACACCTCCCTTACGGCAGTTCACCTCCCAGGCAAGGACGATGTCCTGGCAGATGCTCTCAGCAGGATTTTCCAGGGCCATCACGAATGGTCACTGGATCCTCTAGTACTGGGGGTAGTATTTGCTAGATGGGGCACCCTGCAGATAGATCTTTTTGCAGCCCCAGACAATCACCAACTTCCCCTTTTTTGCTGCAGGCCCCCAGTGTTGGGCTCAGTCCCTCTGGATGCCTTAGTTCTCAATTGGGAAGGGAAGTTTCTCTATGCTTTTTCCCCCTTCCCTCTCCTGTTCAAAGTGCTAGTCAAAATCAGATCTCAACCCTGCAAGATGATCCTGATTGCTCCAGACTGGGCCAGACAGCCCTGGTATCCACTCCTTATGTCCTTAGCAGTCCATCTTCCCCTGTGTCTCCCCAGGAATCACAACCTGTTAACCTGTGCCCAGGGGAGAGTTTGGTATCCGAACCTCAAATCTCTCAATCTCAAGGCCTGGCTCTTGAAGAGTTAGAGTTTGCTGACCTACATCTCTCCCAAGGTGTATTGGATATCCTGAAGGCTTCTAGGAAGCCTTCTACCAGAGCTACTTATAATTCCAAATGGAAGAGATTTTCCATATGGTGCTCTGGCAGGCATATTTCCCCAGAAACTGCTGACTTACCCACAGTTCTGGATTATATGGTGCATTTGAATGCTTTGGAGCTGAGACCAGCTACCCTAAAGTGCACCTGGCAGCTGTGGCTGCTTTTTATCAACAGGTAAACCTCTTCTCTTTCAGCTCATCCTGCTGTATTCTCCAAGTTTTCAAGGGGTTGCTTCACCAGCCCTCCATTCAGGGACCCTGCCCCTGCCTGGGATCTTAATATTTGCATTGCTCAGCTTATGCAACCTCCTTTGAGCCCTTGTCTCAGCAGAGCTTAAGTACTTGACTTGGAAATCTGTGTTTTGTAGCCATCACTTCTGCCAGGCGCATAAGTGAATTACAAGCATTGTCAGTGGAGCCGATTTTATCTCCTTTCATAGAGATAAGGTGGTCCTCAGGACTAACAGAAAGTTCCTGCCTAAGGTGGTTTCAGACTTCCACCTTAATTAATCTATGTCTCTCCCTGTGTACTTCACTGACCATTCCTCCTCTGGTGAGAGGAGACTGCACAGTTTAGATGTCAAAAGAGCCCTTTGCTACTACATAGAACGTACCAAGGGTCACAGGTTTGACTCCCTGCAACTGTTCCTCACTTATGGTGAGGTTGGCAAAGGGAAACCTGCCACTAAAAGATCCATTGCCAGGTGGATTGTCTCTTGTATCCAATTTTGCTATGAAAAACTGGGTAAGGTTCCTCCTTCAGACCTGAGGGATCACTCTACCAGAGGTACAGCTGCTTCCCTGGCTGCTGCCAGGGACATCTCCATTCTAGAGATATGCCAAGCAGCTACCTGGAAAACAGTTCAGAATTTTACCAAGCATTACTCCCTGGACATCCAGGCTAGGAGTGATGCTCGGTTTGGCACAGCTGTGCTTCAGAGCCTATTTCCTAAGTAGGTTCTGACCCTCCTCCATGGAGGTACTGCTGTGTAGTCTGCATATGTCATAATATAGCAAGACTTCATGTTGTTTGGAGAAAAAATTACTCACCTTAGTAATGTTGTTTCTTCTAATGGAGTCTTGCTATATTATGACCTCCTCCCCTGCCTGCCCCTCTCAGAACCTCTGTTTTTGGGATGTGGGTGGGCACTGCAGTGTTGGCACTTAGTAGATGCCCACCTTGTTGTTTTCACCCCTCCTTTCTTTGGGGTGACTTGGTGTTGTGTTTTCATTTTTTGGGTCTCCTGACTTGAGTCTTTGTTTTGGGACCAGAAAATGTGTTCTTATGTTTAGTAGCCAGTTGGCTAGTGTAGGTTTACAGCTTCCACACAGGACCTCAGTGAGTTTAGCTCATAAAGATCTGACGGTTTGAGTTTGAAGAACAACAGACAGAGTTTCAACTGAGCTCGAGCTCAGCATTCCATGCCTGGCATGGAAAGTTAACTCTTTCACCTCCGGAGCAGTTCGAAGGTTGGGACTCACTGCATATGTCATAATATAGCAAGACTCCATTAGAAGAAACAACATTACTAAGGTGAGTAATTTTTTCTTCTGTGCCCACCTCCAAAGGTACTGCTTGGTAGTCTGCATAAAGTTATGAATACCTGAGTATTACTGGGGTGAGAAGAAAAAATGACTTACCATAGTAATTTTGTTTCTTCCAAGTGATACTCAGGTATCATAACTTTCCCACCCTGCCTCCCCTTATGGAACCTTTAGCCTCTGCACTCCTGAATACTGTACTCTCAGGGTATAAATGCCATTTCTGGCACACATGTTGTGATTGTGTTCACTATTGTTGTCCCCTTCCCCTTTTCAGGTGATTTGGACATGCAAGGGTATTCTTTCATATGTTATGCCCTCCAGTTGGAGGCCCCTTTTTCTGGGTGTTAAGGGAGTTCCCTCTATTATTATTATCATGATTAATATTGTTATTATTATCATACTTTGTCCCTGTGGGCCTGTCTTTCCAGGCTTCCAGAAAATCTGAGGGGTTTAGAACTAAGGCAGTTAATAGAAGGAAGCATTTGAAAAGCGGCTCATGCAAAAGATTCCATCATTTGCATATGTTCCAAATTCTCTCTGGGCAGTTTTGCTTGCAAGGCTGACTGCATAAAGTTATGAATACCTGAGTATCACTTGGAAAAAACAAGATTACTATGATAAGTATTTTTTTCTTCCTGGTAGCCATTTCCTCTGCTAGAAGGATCAGTGAACTCCAAGCACTGTCCACAGAGTCTGGGTACATTGCTGTCCATAGAGACAAAATAGTTCTGTGAACTAACAGGAAACTTTTGCCTAAGGTGGTATCAGAGTTCCACCTCAACCAGTCTATTACTTTGCCAGTCATCTTCACAGACCATTCCACCTCAGGTGAGTGTAGGCTACACAGCCTGGATGTGAAAAGGACAGTCTGCTACTATCTCGACCACCCAAAAGGTCACAGACAGGATCAAACCCAGTTCTTCCTCACTTATGGAGAGGTGGGAAAAGGAAAACCTGCCACAAAACGATCCATTGCACGATGGATTGTAGCCTGTATTCAGTTTTGCTATAGTGAGGTGGGCAAGCAATCACCTGCAGGCCTCATGGTCCAGTCAACTAGGAGTACTGCAGCTTCTCTAGCAGCTGCTAGAGATATCCCCCTAGTGGACATCTGCAAACCTGCAACTTGGAAAACAGTCCACACATTCACCAAACATTTTTGTTTGGATGTCCAGGCCAGAGGTGATGCCAGGTTTGACACAGCAGTCCTGCAGAGCCTGTTTCTGAAATAGGTTATAGGCCCACCTCCAAAGGCACTGCTTGGTAATGTGCATAAGTCAGAATACAGTAAGATTTCCTGGGGTTTGAAGAAAAAAATTACTCACCATAGTAATCTTGTTTCTTCTAAGGGACTCTTACTGTATTCTGAGCTCCCTCCCTTCTTCCCCTACTCAAAACCTATGGTTACTGCACTACAGCTGTGGTAGAGATGTTGCAAACCTGGGGGTGTATTATGTTTTGTTTTTTTGTGCATCTGTGACTTGAGTTTTAGTGATGCCACTTTAAAGTTTTTCAAAGAGGGGGTAAATCCTTTATTCATACCCTATTGTCTGTTGAGGAGGATTGTTATTATTATTATTATTATTATTGTCATTATAGTAGTAAGAAACTGCTTAGTGCATGCTTCATAAGAATCTGACAGTTTAGAACTGTTTACCAGGGACAGTGATGTGAAAACTGAGCTCAAGCCTACTAGCATTCCATCATTTGCATAGGTTCTATTAACCATTTCTACCCCTGGGGCAGTCCTATGGTGAGACCATACTGCATAAGTCAGAATACAGTAAGATTCCCTTAGAAGAAACAAGATTACTATAGTGAGTAATTTTTTTCTTCTCGATGTCTGGTCAGTTTAAAGTATGCTTGCCAGTGCTTTTTGTTTGACCATAGAAATGTATTAATTTTTTTGTGTAATGTAGTGAGCCATGAGGTGGGTATAGTCCAGGGCAACATAGAAAACAAATGCAACACCCTGTGTAATATAAACATTTTACCTGAACCTAGCCTACCTCCAAAGGCCTAAAGGGAGTTTATTCCATTTCTCAAGGTCACTTTCAGCTTTCATTCTGAAATTAGTTAAGTTAGTTGAAATGGTTTTCTTTATTTATTTTTATGTATTTTAATACCCAAATAGTCTATGTATTCAGGTGCCCAGGAAATTCCCAATTATTTTACTTCAGTAGCTGGGATGCCCCCATTTAAGGAGAGGAATTGAGTTTTTCTTTATTCAGTTTGTATCCTGACACAGAACCATAATTAGCAATCAGCTTTACTAGTGCTTTGGTAGAGTTAATGGAGTCCGAAAGTGTCAGAAGTATGTCATCTGCATAAAGAGAACACTTGGGTGAATTGTTACCTATCCAGCTCACTTTTATTTGAGGAGAAGCATTGATTTGGAGAGTCAAAGGACTGTTTGCTATGTTGAATAAAAGGGGTGAAAGTGGGCAGCCTTGTTTAGTACCTCGTTCAATCTTAAAGAATTTTGAGATTTTCCCGTTAACCATCACAGCAGCGGAAGGATTGCCATAAAGAAGCTCTAGCCATGTTGTAAACTCATCAGTGATATTATGAGCCTTCATAGATTTAAATAAGAACTTCCATTCTACATAGTCAAAGGCTTTTTCTGCATCTAGCTCTCCCAAGGCAGTTTTATTTCTTTTTGCTATGGACATTATGTGCAAGATCTTCCTAGAATTATCTGAAGTAAGTCTTTGTTTAATGAATCCCATTTGCTCAGGACAAATAATTTCATCCATGACCAGCATCAACCTGGAAGCTGAGATATTAGCAAGGATTTTGATATCTGTATTTATGAGGCTGATGGGTCTATACATTTTACGATATGTTTCCTCTTTATCTGGTTTGGAAATTAACGTGGTGATACTTTGTTGCATGGATGTAGGTAAAGATCAGTATCTTTTGCTTCATGATATACTTTAAGTAATAATGGTGAAATAATATCTGAGAATGTTTTATAAAAATTCGAGGGAAATTATAACAAATTTAACAACATTCCTAGCCAGTCAATCCTGAAACAATAGTCCTCCTTATGCCAGAGCCAGAACTATCACTACCACTTGACACCTCTTTGTCTAGGCCAAGCAAAATGTAATAAAACTGTGCTTTGAAGTATGGAGCCAGCAGCCAAGCATCCCGTGACTGGTCTCAGCAGCGTCAGAAGCACAGTGTTAAATTATGCACTGATCTAGTCCTATGCTGACTGGCCATGGTATCAGTGGGAGCTTCTAAAATGGCATGAATGTTTGCACTGTAAACATTGTTGGTGTTGCTGCAGTGGCTGAGAAGATATCTCAGCTATCATCAGTGACCTGGATGAGGACCAGAAGAGCAGATTAGTGAAGGACCCACTGAGTGGCACTCACAGCCTAAAGGTCTCAAGTGAGATGAGCAACCCATCAGCTGACAAGACCAGTGGGGAGGAAATGGTAGCATTCAGGACCATTTCATTGAGTACCTGTGACATGTAGTCAGGATTCAGAGTGGCATCTGTATTCGTTGGGTCCACCCAGAGGCAGACATGTTGACTGTTGGGAGAGAGATAATAGTTAGATGGAGATTATATGGGTGCTTAGGTGGCAGGTTGTATTGATATCTAACCAAGTTAACAAACACAGAAACAGAGCCCTCGCATTAGCCTGACACACATTACAGTAATGCTAGGTTGCACTGATAGCCTGTAGTGTTGCTGGGAAAGGATGAAGTAAAAGTCTGGAGTAGGTACAGTCATAGTCTCTGGTGGATTTAAACCTCTGGACTTGATGCATTTGCTGTTGCATATGCCAATAAGTGGATTTCTGCTGTCCTTAATTTGCAGCTGTATGCAAAAACTCACATCTCATTTGGGTGATGGTTATGGGATTTTGGTGTCAGTTAATTCTCATTTAGTTTTCAATTAGATGATGTGAGAGAAGCAAACTGGTGGGACAGTCTCTTCATCAGTGCAGTCTGCAGCTTGCATTTGGCTGGTCACTTTCATGTGTCCAGAAAGATGGCCTCAGGCACTGTAAGAATACTCATAAGGAAATAAATTCTGGCAGGGGGCCCCCACCTTGTCACTTTGTGCTCTGCAGGTTTGGTTTTGAATTGTTTGATAAAATTTATTTTTAAACAGGATACAAATTGTTAGGATGTGAGTCCCATTTTCAACAATGTTCTGTAAGGGAATGGATATATTTATTGGTATGTTGATGGGTTAACTTGCTCCTGAGTACAGGTGTGCATGCTTGAAATACATTTTAATTTATATATTTTATAAAACTGCTAATCTAGATTTGCACCCAATTAGTACATAAATAAGATTGTTATCATAGTGGTGCAAGTTTCAAACCTTAGTAATCACTTAGTCTGCTTAACTAATGCAGTCAGCCTTCAGTGTTGAGCTGCCCCGGAAAGAATGGAATGTATGTAAATGATGGAACACTCATTGGCTCGTGCCAATTTCAAACTGCTGCCCCTAGTAACTGCTGCACTCTGAGGTGCTCAAATTCATTTCTCCACCTGCCAGTTCAGATGCATTGGAGTGCTTTCAAGTCCTTTGATAAATCTTTTATTTTCAAAGAAATTGGAATCTTTTACTTTTATTTTAAGATTGCAGCCCCTATTTCAGGTATTTAGCTAGTTTTAGTGTTTTATTTTCTTTAGTTACAGCAGTACTTCATGATTTTGTGGAACCACAATGAACCACTGTTTCTGTGGTACATTTTACCACCTTTTTGCTTAATTACTTTTTACACTCGGTTCCCTTTCGAGACCGTTGTATTTTGTGCTTTATTGGGGTTTATCTACTGTTGCCCGGTTCCTTTCCTGTCAGAAACTGAGCGCTTCAGTCAGTTCCCCCTTATATTTCCTCCTTGGGAAACTGACTGCTTTTAAAAAAAAAAAAGAGTGGATCCATCCCACTTGGGAACCGTACTTTCTTTTTGAATATGTGTTTGTTGTTCCTGACACTAATGTCAAAAACACCTACAAAAAAGAAACGGACAGGACCAACTGGGTTTAAAAACTGTACTTGTTGTGGACAAATAGTTGTCAAATTAGATAGGCATGATTTGTGTATTTAAGCAATAAGGCACAACAGGGTGTGGGTTATTGGGGATTTACCCATACCTTGTGTGGTGTGTCACGAGGCACAGCTGATCACCCAGTCACCCAATAATGCACACCCAGGAGTACCTTATTGCTATTATACAATGGACACATGTGTAAAATAAATTTAAAATGTGTTTAGTTATGTTTTTTATAAATGCCATTCCTCAGCCGTGTGTTATGCAGGATACCCACAGTCATGTGACATGTTTTGACCAATGAGGTTACAGGATTTTACACACCATTTATAATTCCTGTTTGGGAACTAGTCATATTTTTGTAAACTGTGATATCTGCAAAACTTGCCTGAAAACACTCAAGAAAAGGGCCAAAACATTAGCGGAGACGACTACCCCGGCATCTCCATCGAAGTCTTCTGAGGAACCCTCCTCTTCTAAAAAAGAGAAAAGCAAGAAAAATCCATTGACAAAACTGACTCCACTAAAGCAAAAAGACCAGTAGAACTGGTCTCAGAACCATTTCTGGCTAAGAAAAAACATAAAGAAAAGCATACCACTGCACCTCCTGCTGAAAAAGCAAAGGAGCTCTGAGTGATTATGCTGGTTCTGCCCTCTGCTGAGGAAATTGCAAGGACTGTGCAAGTTTTGCAGGCCCTCCATGCTGTTGGTCCCTTGGTTCCTCCACCAGTTACTCCAGTTCCCACTTTGGTTCCAGCTTCTCAGGAACCGGTTTATCTATATGAGGAACCGGGGAAGGGGGAGGAGGAGGAGGAGGAGGAAGAAGAGGATAAGGGAGAACCCATACAGCCAGAAGTCTCTCTGGAGCAGGACTTCGGTTCTCCCTCCAGGGGTCCAGAGGACTATTCTCACAACTCTTTTGTGAGGCAGATGGTCGATACCCTTGACCTCTCCATACAGGAGTCAGTCAAGGACGAGGAGGAAGCTGATGTTCCAAACATGATGAGTCTCACCCCCACAAAAAGATTGTTACTGCCCATCCATACATCCTTCAGGAAGGCAGTATTAAACATCCTGCAAACCCCAATGTCTGTGCCAAAGGTGGACAGAAAGGTGGATAAAAAGTACCAGTTAGATCTAGTGCTGGCTTTTTATTCACTCACCCTGACCATGAGGGAGTGGTACAGGTGGCTGACTGTGACAGGGCCAAGGTGCCCATGGCATTCCCATGCACCTGGCAAGGATTCTAGAAAAATTGATGCCACGGGGAAAAAAGGATACATGGCAGCTTCACTCCTTGTCATGCAAGCCAATTACATGGCTTATGCAGTTCAATATCAAAAACCCTGTTGGCCACAGTTCTGGCTATGTCAGATAAAATACAGCGGAAGATGGCAGTGGCTTTCAAAGTTGTAAGCAGTTCTCATGGCTTTACTGGGTGCTGGAAAATGAACACTGCAGCGTGTAAACAACAACCAGCACTCCAGGCAAAGATATTAATTTGAAACTTTTACTAGTGCATAATTTTACTTACAAAATATAAATTTTCACAGCACATCAAGTGATAAATTCACCAAGAGACTGTCATACAGACAACCCAGCCTCAGCACTTCGGGGTACACAGCCCCTTCATCAGGAGATGGCAGTGGACCTGGCTGAGGCTGCCAGGTCAGCACTACAGTGAAGCCCACCAGGCTGAAGCACAGCACAGCCACATTCTGCAGTACAGCTACTGTAGCAAACAATGCAATTTCAATGGGAGTTAATCCCTTTTGTCATGCAGTAAACCTGTGACACTGCGCTGCATCCTGGTGGGCGGGCTTCACTGTAGATGCCACAAAATATCAGATCTTCCCCTTGTCAGTCTTCACCATTCATTACTGCTGGGTGTAAGCTAGAGGTGTGCACCAGTATGGGAGCTTTTTTTTGTGGGGGGGGGAGTAGCTGGTGCCAGTGGCACTGCCCACGAGGCTGACAGATTGCATGGTGCATGAGGGCTGGCCATTAGGTGCCACAGACTCCTCCACCACTCCAGTTCTGTTTCTCCCGCCATCGAGGTTGCACCTACTGTGTGAGTTTCAGTGCTTACTGCATTATCAGGCCTGTTCCATACAGTATTTCGATGCTGTTTTGCTGCTTCTCCATCCTTGTTCTGATTTCACCCAACACCACTGGATACTGGTTCTTTTTATTATTATTATTGCCAACGGAGCTGGTCTTTTTCCTGTGAATTGTTGGATTCTTTTTGCTTCATGTCTGGTTCGGCGGCTAAGAGAAAATCCAAAGTGGGCTGTGCCCCCATGCGTCGGTGCCCCTGTGGCCGGCATTTTTTCGTGACGAACCGACATGACGTTTGTCTGCAATGCATGGGTCCCAAACACAATATGAACACCTTCGATGCTTGTTCCTCCATGGACTGCCACATTCTGGAAATCCACACATTTAAAGTTGGTAGAACCCCGCCAACTTCTCTTCGCCTCAGGCCTTTCCCCCACAGATGTTGCGACCAGACTTCAGCATGACTTCAATAAAGTTTAGCTCTGGTTTAGCTCCCATCAACTCTCCCTCAATGCCAAGAAGACAATTTCAATGACCTTTGGCACTAGGCCGAGTTCTGCTCCCCTCTCTGCCCACCTTCCATACCCAAGATGGTACGATCTTTGAGGATTCCACCTCCTTCAGGTATTTGGGGGTTTGGCTTGACCAGCACCTCATCTTCTCTGGTCATGTTGATGCCATCCTGAAAAAGCTGCGCCCCAAACTTGGCGCGCTATACAGGAACCATAGCTGCCTCCCACTACCGGCCAGGCGTGAACTAGTCCAGAAGATGATATTGCCTATCTTTGACTACTGTGATGTAGTATATAGTGCCACTCCCAAGTCCTCCTTAACCAGGTTGGATACCCTTTTTATGGCTGTGGTAGGAGCCTGCAGCCATCTTACTATCTGTAGCTGGAAAATGGAGTATCGTGGAACACGTTTTGGACTTTTCAATGTATCCTTCCATGCCAACTAAAATAAAATACTTCCTTCTTTTTATTAAGAATATGGGAGACATAACTCCAAGCTGCTTATCAGATGCTATTAGGAAACTGAAACAGCTTGTTAAATATTTGTTAAATATTGGTTGCCTATTAAACTGGAGATTTGTTTACCCCCTTCGGAATGCAACAAACTGCACATTTAAATACTTAGCATTTAAACAGCTTCTTAATACTAGTTTCACTTGGGAATGTACTGTCTTTCAGGAAAGATTCATGCCTCATAAATGTCACCCTTTCCCAGCAAATCTATGATTTACACTGTTTTTGTTAATATCTACAGACATTATCTGATGAGCACCGTCTCAGACATATGCCAGGTCTTCACTGAACTGCTTAAACTAAATATGTAGCAATCAGAAGCCATTTTCTACTATGCTTTTTGGGAAAAATACACACACACTGTACACACCATCCTCATGGCCACAACATTCAAAATAAATATTGCATTCTAATATGTTTTAAAGAAACTATGTCAGTGAACACAGTAAAGTTCAGTTTAGAGTAATTTCCTTTAAATATTTCTTATCCTATATTTTGTACACACACACACACTCACACACACACGCACACTACACAGTACACACCATCCTCATGGCCACTATACTGCAGGGCGGCCTGGGTTCAAGTCCCAGCTGAGGTACTTATCCTTTCTCATCTCTGTATGTGTTCCATAAAATATGCACATCAAACTCCTGTGTGATTGTTACAAGCAAATATTCGTGTTGCTATTAGGTTGTTCATTTGAGAAAGAGTAATGTGCTCGGGGACAGCCCAGGTTCTAGTTGTCTCAGTGGCGCAGCTGGTTAGTGCAATCAGAATGGTGTTTCAGGCGGCCTGGGTTCAAGTCCCAGCTGAGGCACTTATTCTTTCTCACCTCTATTTGTATGTGTTCCATAAAATATGCACACCACACTCCTGTGTGATTGTTACAATAAAGAAACTGTTTGTTTATGTCAGTGACTACAGTGAAGTTCAGTTTAGAGTAAATGTCCTTTAAATATTTCTTATCCTATATTTTGTATCCTGGATAGCAAAGGGGAGATGCTACATCCCATTGTCATAGTGATCTTCATTTACACATTTTTGCACTGTATTTACTCAGGCTGTCCCAGATTAGATTCAATATCTTGTTTTCAGTTGGGTCATGATTTTCCCATTTTGATAATGTATTTCTTCAGGGTAGCCTAGTCCAGGACCCCCATATACAAAGAAGATGTGCAGCACATCCCGGCGGAAAACGGAGATGTGCCACTCAACTCCAGCAATGCACTGCAGTGTGATATTCAAATGTACGGGATGCATCTGCCAAAAGGGTATGGGCCAGGGTGCACACAGATAGTATGCCATGCAAGTCGAGGGTGCATTCCCATGCATATGCCATGCTGCAGCTTACTCAGTGGAAAATTCACCCCTTGCAGTCCAGAGCAGAGCATCCCACAGCTAGGCCATGGATAGCTGGCTTAAACTGGCCAGCCACCCACAGGCAGGCTGCGGAAGTGCATCCTGGTGGACTAGAGTTACCCCTCCCATCCTCGATCAATCCAACTCCATTCCCAAATTGCCCCATAGTGTAGGGCCCCCTGGACCCAGTCGCACCAGAGGAAACCACGGTCCATATCCATAGCATAAAGGACCCCCACCCACTGCCTTGGTACATAGACAACCCCACTCCCCCCATACCTGACCTGTTGCAGAGACTGGCACTGCCCTCCGCACTCTGCCACAGCCAGCCGCTGACTGCACTGGACCCAGGCCAGGGACCTGCACTCCAGAATGACCCAAGTCTTCCACCCACCAGTGTATGCAGCTGTGTTTATGTCCCTTGCAAATCGTAAGAGGGAATTGACATACTGTACCTCCAATGTATGCCTTGTCGATGTATCTTCCTGCTGTCATACAGTCTCCCCTGTTCCCCTGTGTAATATACCACCCTACGGACTGCTGAGGTATCTTGGGTGCCATATCCTGCAATGCCATTTGTAGTGTATGCTCCAAGCTATGGATAGTGCATTTGCAGTTCCCAGCTTGTACAAACAAATAGGAGGTTGACTGTAACATACCTGTTCCTGGACCTGTGTGAGTGAGTACAACATCAGCTGTCACCAGCACTGAGCAGTGCAACAGCACCAGGACGATGGATTCGCATGCGAGTACCTGAGGTGTATGGCCACTGGGTGTTATCGCCCACACACAGCTTGTACCTATGTATGACAAATTCTAGCGTTCTACTACTAGTGCTCTGCCACCCGAAAATAAGATGCCATTTCTTCTGTGAACTACACAGGCTAAATATATAGCAATCAGCAGGCATATTCTAGGAAAATACATTGTAAAAATGTGTAAAAGGAAGACCACATTGAAACTGCCTCTCAGCAGATCTGCACTGTGCAAATTCATTAGAAATAATGGGTAAAAGCATCCCAAAAGCTCTCCACAGCCATATCTGCTCTGACCAGAGTTTAACTCCTTCTGTCGCTTCATTCTTGAAGCCCCCTCTCGCACCCATCCTTGTTCTGTCTACCACTCCCTGGCCTTCTCCTCCTTAGAAAATCACCGTCTCCTCCACTGTGCCAAATTCACTTCAAAATTTTGGTTTGGATCACTCCCCATCCATCTTACCTCCTCCCTATCTATGCTCCCCCTGCCGGACCATTCCCTTAGGTCATACGACTCTTGGCTACTAGTAATTCCTCAGCAGTCTACTGTTGTAGGACAAATGGCCTTCACTCATCGCTTCCCTAAGCTATGGAATACCCTGCCTCCCTAGATTCACCACTTCTCCTCCCCCCACTCCATCTCCTTAGCCCTTCAAATCTTTCTTGCTGTGAATTGCACCTGGGGCTAATGTCTCTAATCCTTCCCCTGCTGCTTGCCACTGCTCCATTCTCTGCTTCACATGAAGGTTGCACATCACTGTTCCATGGTGTTGATTACAACTGTATTCTACTATAGCACTTCAAGGTATATTCCTGGGCTTTTTTGCACTGTTAATCTGTCATGACGTTTTTTTCTTTGTACCAGGTATGTTGTATGCTCATGATGTATGTTTTGTAAAATGTATCCTATTGCTCCCAATCCCCCCCCCCACAGGATGCACCGGGAGGCAAGCAACTTGTTGCTCAGTATGCCTTTCCTGGTAAAACATTCCAATAAATAAACTTTTGGAGGACAACGTCATTCTAATGATGCCATGGCAAGATCTCTTGACCCTGCCTCCGGGTCCCCACGGTTCTATACGGCCCAGTGAGGAGGAAACCTCCTTGGATTCCAGCCTTACCATTGAGGAGGATTCTTTCACAGTGCTGGAGGATCATCTCAGTTCCCTGCAGAGCTGGGTCAAGGGCACCGCTACAGCAGTCACCTCCTCAGAGGTGCAGGCTCCCCTGATGTTGCAGCCCACAGCTGCTGGGCCCTGCACTGGCAGACCCTCAGCAATGCCTGTCAGTGCCGCTTCGGATCCCGGCGCCATTTGCGGTACTGGTGATTGAGGTGGTACTGCAGGTGGTGCCATGTCCCTTGGCAGCGCTGTTCAAGGCGCCGTTGGTAAGAGAGCTCCCAGGGTTGCTAGTATGGTGGTATGTGTGGTCTCCTCCTCTTCGGAGGCAGATGACTCACTGGCCGATCTGGACTGGCACCCCGACTCCTCAGAGTCAGGGAGTCCTCTTGGATGCGGCACCAAGCGGCCCAGTGTTCACCTCCTGGGCTCCCCTGATTCTGTGATCTCTGCGCCCCCCCATGCTGACATCGGTGTTGGGGGTGCTGCGGTGGATAGCAGTCTTGAGGGGCCTGGTGTGGCGGTCCTGACCGAGGGGGCAGGGGCAGCTGACATTTCTGGTGCTGCCATGGCCTCCTTGGTGGGGACGGGGACCTCCTCTTCTGTGGCCTCCGTCAGGGGGCCTGTGGGATTGGGGGACCCCTTGGCACTGGGTTCAAGGAAGAGGGCAGCCTCAGAGTCTGAGGGGTTGAGAGGCTGGGGTGAAGTGTGGAGGATTTCTTCCACTACCCTGTGGGGGTTGGGCAGGAACTGGAGTGCTGAGGCCCGCTTCTCCTCCTCTGAGACTTCAGGGTTGCCCTTTGTGGGCAGTGCTGAGGGTTGCCCTTCTGGAACCATGCAACCTCAGTCGCACCACAGGGGAGATTCTCCCTCAGGGCTCAGCCAGGTTCTAGTTTCACATTTACAGTGTCCATTTACTGGATCGACCCCCAAATCCCTCCACATGGGGGAATCTGCTGCGGGGTCTTAGGGCCCTGGCAGAGGCCAGGCAGTTTTGGTGAGGTGCCCTTCCCCAATCTCTCTGCAGACACCTCCCCCTCTCCCAGGCCATGTGGGCCCTACGGAACCTTTAAACTGGGAGATGTTCAGGGCCACTGCGTAAGCTTTCCCTAGGTATGTTAGAGCTATGGATGAGCAGGTCTTTTGCCAGTCTCCCTCGCCACAGGAGGACTCTGAACATCCGAGTGCCTTTGCTTCCTCAGCTTCCTCATTTGAGGAAGAGGAACATTCTGTCCACCTTTCCTCTGATGTTGATTTAACCTAATATCAGCGGTTCCTCTCGAGGTTAGTTCAGGAGCGCCACATCTCCCATGTGGTAGGACGCAATGCCGATTGAGAGATGCATGCTTTTCTGAGTGAATTCAGTGCCAACCACCTAGTGGTGCCTTCCTGGCCTATTCTCTTCCAGGAAGTGTCTATCTGCACCTGGCAGTCACCAGTCGCCTCACCCCTAGCTCCAGCTGACTGCAGGAGGAGGTATTGTGCTCCCCAGGAGTCTCTTGGTTCTCTGCCTCACCCACCCTTGAGTTTGACAACTTTAGACACTCCTTCTGGGCTTCAACACCCAGCACATGACCTACCACTGGATCTGGATTCCGCTGAGTTCGATTGGTGGGGGAAGATACATTTTCTCCTCAGCTCATGTGTTACTGTGCATCAGCTCACATCAGGCTCACCATGCTGCCTACAACAGGCACCTGTGGTTGATGTTGGTGCAGGTTTTAGCATCCTTGCCTGATTTGGAGGAATCTAAGCAAGCCATTGCCCTATCTGCACAGTGCCTGGAGCTTGCATAGCACCAAACAAGGGCCTCATACAACACCAGTTTGGTGGCCTCCAGACTGGAGTCCCTGTTAGTTGAGCGATCGCTTTGATTTGTTAAAATCCCGTTGCTGAATGGGTATAAAATCTTTGAAAAAAATCACCCCATTCAAGACAATGGTGCGCGCACACACAGCCTTCGGTTACTGACATCACAAAACAGGGCTGCGTGTGCCGGCGTGGGGGCGTGGCCATAGGATCCAGCAGGTCTGGGAATAAAATTACGAGGGGCATAACTTTTAAATAGCCATTAAAAAAAAAGGAAAACTTTGCACATTTGGACTCCTGGCCAGGTCAGTTATCGTTTAGTTTTCAGTAAGGGGCTAGTTGAAAGCTGCTCTTTAACTTGACATGGATATTATCCATTTTGTTTTCATCTTCTTAAAGTGGGGACTGCATCAGTGCATTTCATGGAAGAACCCATAGGGATTTTCCTTCCCCTTTCTCTTTCTCGCTTCTCCTATACCTTAGAGGTCATTCTGGATACAATCCTCTCCTGTTTAAGAGTTTTTACCCCCTTGACTAAGTCATCAGCGAAACAACTGAAAATAAATAAATAAATAAATAATTCAAATCTGGAGATCTGGGTATGAATCCCACAGCCCCCATTTGCATACTGTGTGACCCTGAGCAAGTCACTTAACTTCCCTGTGCTCTCAGGTTGCACCTGTAAGCAAGCTTCCAGCTTAGTGTACCACTCCTGGTTAAACAATTGAAAAAAAAAATCAGGTGATAAACTGTAGAGGGCCGTGTTCCAGGACTTTCATCCCAAATGTGGGTTTAGAGGTGGGGGGGGGGGCTGACTCTGCCATGTTTTATATTCTCCAAGACCATTTCAAATTCTCTTGTTCTGAACCTCCGTCCAGTGGTTCCTGAAGTTGTCGGGATCCTTGCACCTGTGGCTTCATATCTTTCAGGTTTTTGAGGCTAAAATAAGCCAAGGGTCTTCCAACTCAGCATGGCTGAGGGCTTCCCTTCTTCCCCTACATATGTTGTATCTTTCTCTTTCTCCCTTTTCCTGCACTGCCACCCAAGGGTTGGAGGCCTATGGCCTCTTAGGGTAAAAAGTCCAATCCCGCTGTCCTCTGGTTGGCTTATTCATTTATATCCTTTCCTTTTCCTCTCTCTTGGCTCTCTTGCCTCACCTTGGTTTTCTCTATCCCCCTTTTTTTTTCCTTTCTCTCACTTCTCCGGCAGGACAGAATTGGGGTGGAGGAGGAGTCTGCGGCATCTAACGGTCAACCCTCATGCACCACGCAGTACATCAGCATCATGAGTGGCACCATCGGCACCGACTCCCCCCTCAAAAAAAAAGCTCCTGTATAGATGTACACCTCCAGCTTACAAACAGCAGTAATGCACGGTGAAGATACAAGAGAAGATCAAGAATTATGGTAGGTACGTAATTTTCATTTTCATATGGTAGTGGATGCCAATGACACTGCTACCAGGCTCATGACCCTTTCAGTCTCCATGAGGAAGTTTGCCTGGCTTAGAGCCACAAACCTCTCTCAGGATACCCAACCTAAGACTATTGATTTCCCCTGCAAGAATAATTCTCTTTTTGGGAACAAAACAGAGGCCTACATGAAAAAAGTGGAGGAATACAAGGCCACCTACAGAAGTAATGTGGCCAAGGATAGGGCCTCCACTTCCTATAGGTTCCAGACAAGGGGAGGCAGGGGTAGGGGCTCCCACTCCTGGCCTTTCTTTCAAACCCAAGCAATGCCAGACTACCAGCAGACTGGGGGTACTTCAGAGGTAGGGGCAGAAGGGCAGCTAGATGGACAGAGCCAGGCCCCCCAGGGCAAGACTCAACCCAAAGAGAACCCCTGACGTGTTTGTGCAGGTCGCCTCCTCCCTACCAGTAGGTGGCAGGATGGCTCACTTCCTCCAGGCTTGGCAGTCCATCACCACAGACATTAGGTCCTGGAGGTAGTGAGCCAGGGTCTTGTCCTAAGCTTCAAAACACTTCCCATGCTAAGGAGCAGAACTTTTCTACCAGTAACCCCATCAGAGAGGGTGCTTCTGAAAACAGAAGTTGCCAACCCATTGCAAATCAGAGCAATGGAACCTGTCTCTCTGTCCCAGAAGGGCATGGGGCTCTACTCCAGATACTTCTTAATGCAAAAGAGAAACAGGGACTGGTAAACAATACTAGATCTCAGACTCCTGAGCAAGCATGTGACAAAGACAAAGTTCAGAATGGTCACCCTGGCTATAATTAGACCCACTCTCCAGCAGGGAGATTGGCTGGCATCCTTGGACCTTAAGGATGCCTATTTCCACATCCTAATCCGACCCAGCCATAGAAAGTTCAGACTTCCTTCAGGTCACTACCAGTTCATGGTCGTGCCCTTTGGCCTAACCTTAGCCCCAAGGGCATTCACAAAGTGTCTAGCTGTTGTGGTAGCCCACCTGAGAAGGCAAGGGGTCACAATTTTTTCTTATCTAGATGACTGGCTAGTATAAGACAGTCCCCTCAACACACCAGAGATTCTCTGGCTCTAGTCCAGAGCACCCTGGAGTCTCTAGGGTTCCTGGTGAATGCCCAGAATGACAACTAGACCTGGTCCAGGTGTTGGACTTCATGGGGGCAGAGCTGGATACCCTGCAAGGAAGGGCATTCCTCTCTCAAGACAGGGTAAACAGTATTTTGCAGCTGGCAGGAACCTTCACATTAAACAGGCCCAGGCCAACCAGACATTTCCTGCAGCTACTAGGCCACATAGCAGCAGCCACAGCCCTATTGCCAGGCTCAAGATTCCAGATTAGGGACATCCAGTTCCACCAAAGGACTCACTGATCCAAAAGGAGGAATCCTCTGGCCAGGCTGGAACCTGTCTCACAAACTCTCATACAGCACTGTAATGGTGGATGGACAGACAAAATCTCAGAGAGAGAACCCTCTTCAAAAAGGAGAACCCCTCATTGATTCTCACAAAATATGCATCCCTACTTATGGCCAGTGGTACATGGTCCCCTCAGGAATCACTCCTGTAAATCAACTTGTTAGAACTCAGAGCAGTGTATCTGGCTCTTCAGGCATTTGCACCTCAGCTACAGGGCAAGGTGGTGCAGGTCAGATCGGATAACACCGTCACCATGTATTACATCAACAAGCAGTGAGGCACCACATCAACCTTACTATGCACAGAAGCCATGAAGGTCTGGAGCCTCACCTATTCCCTGCAGGTGTCCCTGTCCACCATCCACCTACCAGGCAAGGGCAATGTTCTGGCAGACTTCCTAAGCAGGATAAGCCGGAACCATCACGAGTGGTCTATAAACACACAGGTGCTGCAATCAGTGTTCACAAGGTGGGTATACCAGAGATAGATCTCTTTGCCTCCCCAGATAACCACCAGCTGCCACAGTTCTGCTGCAGGCCTCTGGTCAAGGGGACTGTGCCAATGGATGCCCTGACATTGGACTGGTCAGGCAGATTTATTTATGCATTTCCTCCCTTTCCTGTCTTGCTCAGGGTCCTGATCAAACTCGGGCCCCAGCCAGCAACTATGATCCTGGTGGCTCCAGATTGGGCGAGACAACCATGGTACTTACTCATGTTAACATTGTCAATGGCACAGCCAATCCACCTCCCTCAGAGGCACAATCTGTTGACAACCTCTCAGGGCAGGATACTGTACCCCAGCCTCAAGTCCCTTTGCCTCAGGGCTTGGTTCTTGAGGACTTAGAGTTTGCCAGCTTACACCTCTCTGAAGAAGTCCTCACTGTCCTTGGGGTTCTCAGAAACCCTCAACCAGAAAAACGTATGCTTCCAAAAAGATGAGGTTCTCTACATGGTGTGGCCACAAGGATATCCACCCTGCCATTACTGGGGTGCCTATCCTTTTGGATTACCTGACCCATTTAGAGTCACTGGGCCTTAGGCCTCCTACTTTGAAGGTGTGCCTGGCTGCAGTCTCTGCCTACATCTCAGCTGGTAAAGACAGATCCCTGGCATCTCATCCTGTCTTTTGAAAGTTCTTTAAAGGCCTGCTGTACCTGCACCCTCCCTTAAGGGAACCAGTGCCAGCCTGGGATATCAACAACTGCATTGCCAGGCTGATGGAAACCCCCCTTCGAGCCAATGGCAACTGCAGATTTAAAGTATGTTACTTGGAAAGCTATTTTCCTAGTAGCCGTTACTTCGGCTAGATGAGTAAGTGAGCTTCAGGCCCTGTGCACAAATTTGATCTATATCTCTTTCCACATGGATAAGGAGGTACTCAGGAAAAATAGGAATTTAATTCCTAAATGCTATCAGATTTTCATCTGAACCAGTCTATCACATTGCCAGACTTTTTCACTACCAACTCCAGCTTAGGGGAGCAGAGATTGCATAACCTGGATTTCAAGAGGGCACTTTGTCACTATCTGGATGAAATGAAGTCCTACAGACCAGAGGTTACTCAATTATTCCTCACCTACAATATGGTGAAATGGGTAAAGGTAAACTAGCATCTAGAAGGACCATTGCACACTGTATAGTAGCCTGCATACTGTTCTGTTACAGTAAAAAGGGTAAGCAGCCACCCCTGGGCCTTGGGGCACATTCTACCAGGGGTACAGCTGCATCTGTAGCTGCAGCAAGGGATATACCCCTACTGGAAATTTGCAAAGCAGCTACATGGAAAACTGTTCACACATTTACCAAACTGTTCAGCTACCCAGTCTCCACTCACAAAGGAGAAACACATGCGTTGAAGGATAAATTTTATTATTGAAAATAATAAAACAACAGCAGCAAGATGCTGGACACGCCCAACCAGGTGCAACCAAACGTTTTCGCACAGCTCTCTCTGAGCCTTGACAAAGCCTGAGGGCCGGGTGAAAACATTTGGTTGCACCTGGTTGGGTGCATCCAGCATCTTGCAGCTGTTGTTTTATTATTTTTGATAATAAAAGTTATCCTGTGACACATCGTGTGTTTCTTCTTTTGTGAGTGGAGATTCGATATCCAAGCATTTGGACACATTGGATGGATTTTGTGCTTTGGGTTGCAGTCCTTGCTGCCTTGCAGCCACCTTTGCCTGAAGTGAAAACATATTTACCAAGCACTACTACTTAGATACACAGTCCAGAAGTGATGCCAGGATTGGCACAGCAGTTCAGCACAGCCTTTTTCCGTAGATTGGTTCTCTGCCTTGCCTCCAAAGGTACTGCTTGGTAGTCTGCATTAGTTAAGCAGACTGAGTGATTCCAGGGGTTTGAAGAAAAAATTACTCACCAAGCTTCACCAGAAACTTGGTCTCCTGCATCGTGTGAGCCCATTCCTCACTCAGACATGTAAGTTAAGAGTAGCCACTGACATGCTCTTGCCCACATTTTTCTATGGGCCTCCATGTTATACTCACTGAGAAGCACAGAGATGCAAAATACTGAGACCACTATATCATACAGTTGGGCACTTTGCCCTTGGCACACTGCCCCAAGAACACTACTGCAAGGTACCAAAGTCACCGAACTGGCCTGCTCTTGAGGAAAGATTAATGTACCCTTCTTTTTGTCTGGCCTTCAAGCTTTAGCAAACAAGCGCGCCCCCAACCCCCAGTCTGACTGGCATTAACCTTAAGGTCTTCTGACCAACAGCTTCTCCATGCCCCCAGAGTCCAGACGTCTCAAGGGCTCCAATCGGTTGCAGCCTATATGCTGTCCCTCTGGAACGGCCTCCCTAATAATCTCCAAGAGTGCCGCTCCTTTGGAGGCTTTAAGAAAGGCCTCAAGACCCATTTGATGGGACTAAGTCTCTGCTCTTGTGACTGCTGAACATTCTGAACACTCCAATAGGCCACCTCATTGGCTCTTACCGGCCACCTGGCTTGCCCTTGCCTTTCAATATTGTGCCCCTTACCATTCTGATAAACTATGTGTACTTGTTATATTTTTCTGTAACTGTTTTATTCCTCACGCTGATTTTAAATTGTACCTAACTGCCTGTGTATCATCTATTATGTTCCTACTGCAGTGTATGTATTACCCAATTGCTTGTGCTGTTTTCTCTTTGTATGTAATTAATCCTGGGTCACCCCTAAAAAAGGGACTATAATGGTCTCAGTGGGCCTACCTGGTTACCAAAATTTAAATAAATAGTAATTATGTTTCTTCCAAGGGATTACTCAGTCTGCTTAAGCTCCCACCCTGCCTCCCCTACCAGAACCAGGAAAAAGGGATCTCTTGCTTGCATCCCAACTGGTCACTATATGTCACACTACCTTTTGTTTTTAGGCTTGATGGTTAACATTTTTAAAACCAGTTGTGTTCTATGTCTCTTCTGACAGGGACCATTCTTTAGAGGCCCCCATGCGGGGGAGGGTGCTTAGTAGTTAGTTAGGGTGCCTTCACTTTGTTGGGCTTCATAATAACTCTGAACACCTCAGAGTACAGCAGTTACTAGGGGAAGCAGTTTGAAATAGGCATGAGCCAATGAGAGTTCCATCATTTACACACATCACATTCTCTCCAGGGCAATTCAACATTGAAGGCTGACTGCATTAGTTAAGCAGACTGAGTGATCCCTTGGAAGAAACATAATTGCTATGGTGAGTATTTTTTTCAAATGGCAATTGTCAGATGGTATGCTGTTTATGGAATTCCATGCCCAACAATGATTGAATAATGTTATGAAGTTTATTTCCATTCATAGGATATTATGCTCAGTTGCACAGGAGATGCCAGTTGGAATGAACTAGTAGGCCATGGGTTCAAATTCCACCACAGCCATTGACTTGCTTTGTGACCATGTGCAAGTCACATACTCTCCCTGTGCTTATCTTCTTTCCAGCTCTTCAATGTCAGCCTGTGCAGAGATGTCCAGTGCAACGATCTATAGTACATATGGGTTGCCCTCCCTTGTGTTTATTATTCCCCCTTACCACAGCCCCTTACTGTCATCCTATCCATTTTTTCCTCTTCTCTCTGCTTCACCCCACCCACACCCCCAGCTAGGATTCCTTCTTCCTTACAAAAAAAATAACCTCCAGTCTTCTTTGTCTCTCTGTCTCTCCCACCACCCACCCAACCGGAATCCACTGTTTAAAAAAAAAGATCTGCCGTCTTTATTTCCCTTTACCAGTGGTCCTAGAAATTACATGTGCTAACATTGTCTACCCTGCCCCCAGGCTGGGACATCCTTTGACCTCAGATATTTAACAGACAACAGTTAGTGTACAAAGAGCTCCCCAGACAGGACTCAGGTCACCATTTTGCCTTGCCACTCTGCCACTCTCAGCCGCCCCCCCTCCTCATCAATACTCAAAAAGCCCTGCCAGTGGGCCAGTGGTGAGTATACGAAATACCCTCCGAGCCTTCATGGTCAGCGGAAAGTTTGGGTCTGCTGCTTCCATTTTTTTTTATTGCTTTACCAAGCCTCCTCAGTTTCCATTGTGAGGGTGATTATCCTTGGTTTGGAATGGGTATAAACTACCAGAGGCTGCATGGTATGTAGAAAACTCTGACAGCTGGGGTGACTGACTGAGCAGCAGTACAGCTGAAGCTGCTTAATAAGTATGGTCCCATGGATAGTGATTTGTTCCTATTAAGTGTCCGTCCCTATTATCAGAAAGCTATAGGAAAATGAGAAAAATGATTCACCTGTGTTTAGTGCTGCTCATAAACTTGTTTATTTAACACACAAAGATAATATCTGAAGCTTCCTTAAGCTTTCTTGTACACTTACGCTTTCTTCTATCAAATACATACCAAAAATAACTAAAAAAGAAAAGAAAACAAAACAAAATCAAATTGCAATCCACTGTTTAACACAGTACTGTACAGTGATGATTTCTGCTACTGAACACATTCATAGATCTTATTTAGAAGAGTCTGATTTTTTTTCTGCTTCGGTTCAGAGTAGATCTTACTTATGAGGGCTGTTTCCAGGCTCTGCAGCTTACTCCATTCATTGTGTTCTCCATTTTGAATACACCATGAACATCAAGGACTGCTAGTGAGCATGGGCTTCCTTGTTTGTGATCAGCACAGTCGGAGTGATCATCCTGTACCTCAGATGACTCAACATCTGAATGGTTATCCCATCGGATTCTTTTAATAGATTCACAGATGTCTGCACCTGTGAGTTCCCCTTCAGTAGGCAATTCCTTGTTCATATCCACAAACACCAAGAGCTCCTCTGATTTCATGAATTCTGATATTGCTACATCTGAAAGCTCTGCTAGCTCTAATTGGGTGTCAGCAGGGGGGCTTGTCTGGTCCATACTCCTATCAGCGCCAAGGCTGTTTTTTTTTGAGGCAATTGCTAATTACTAGCTATTTTATGTTGTTCCAGGCTTTGGCAGCCTTGTAGATTGCATCGAGAAGATTGACAGCTTTAGCAGTTGCTGATGCCTGTGCATTGCTCCCCTCGTCAGTTGATCCTGGTGGACATAAGAGAGCAATAATTTCCCTTCAGGTTGCTGATGACACTCACATCCATAGGGTATATGAGGCTACTTGTGTTTGGGGGAAGAAACACAATTTTTTTATGGGGGTACATATCCATGACCACAGAGAGGAGTGCTGAGCAACTGTCCAAAAGTAGGAGACTTGTTGCTATTTCCTTTTGAGCACATGCTCCTACATATTAAGTCAGTCCATTAAGATTCAGTCAGTCATCCAGGCATTGGATCAACTGTGATAGGCTACTGGGAGGGTAGTTACAGTGGTGTCCCCCAGGATGAAACCCACTTTTAAAGCACTCTGCAGTATGCTGCAGCAGACCTACTGAAAAGTGCAATGTAATTTCAATGGCAATCAGTCCCTTTTATCATGCAGGAAACTGGTATTCACTTCATCCTGGCAGTGTCACATTTTTCTGAATTACAAAAGGGACTGGTACTTGATTAGTCGTGCTATTCAATAGGTCTGCTGCAACATTCCGAAGTGCTGCAAAATACTGCAGAGTTTTATCCTGGGGGATGCCACTGTAAGTCTTTTGGTAGGTACATGGGATTATTGCTTTTCCCAGTCAGCAGCAGCTTTCTTTTGTCTGTGCCATCCATGTTAGCTCAGCACAGGATCGATATACTGTTGTACCCTATTGTGCATGGCTGGTTGGGAGGAGTGATGCAGAAGTCAAGACCTCTGCTGGGGAGGTGGTCCACTGAGCAGCTGCAGTGGCTCAGAGGGATGAGCCGAGGCAGTGCAGGGCAGCTGTGCGTCTGTGGACTGGTGCTCGAATCCTGGTCTCAGACTAACATACTGCATTGTGCATTTTTTAATTTTTTTGCTCCCCGGCGGTGTTTCTCCACATTCCTGTGTTGACCCCCCTCTGGAATTGATTATATTAATAATGGGGGTTTGGGGGTGCAGCCCCCTTAAGGGGGGGTGCATGGGGCAGAGCCCCCTGCAGAAAACAAAGAAGTCTGCTTTGTTGTGTACCAACTTTGCTGTCGGCATTCTGTTCCAGTGCTGGCAATGTATCTGCTGTATTTACAGTGTGGTGCATTGCTGCACTGTTTTTGTGTATGTCGACATGACCCCTTGCCATTTTGTAAGAATTTGGGTAACAGTACTGATCCAGTCTGTTAATGCTGCTGCATTGGAATGCTTACCCTGCTCTTCCTTACATACATAGTACCATGATAAAGTTTTCTCCAAGACGGCCAGCCATCATGGACTCAAAGCTGTCATGTACTTAAGAAAGGAGGTTCTCAATAGGAAACTTCAGGACGGAAATAAAAACGTCATTGATCAGCTCATATATTCAGTATTGGGGAATAGCGCCTACTCCCCACAAGAAATCCCAAGCAGACATAGACAACCCATTGTAGGCGTTATTTTTAAAATCTGGTTTTACATCTCGCAGCTATCAGGTCTCTAGAATTAGTTTGCATCATAGCTTCATTTGAACAACCTTTCTGTCATTTTCATTTATTGGTTTTGTGCCTAAAAACAACTTGCTTTATCTTTATTACTACTGTTTCTGTTTCAGTGGTCTTCTGAACAACTCTGTATAACTTTTGATCCATGATTTTGTTATTGTATTTAATAGTTTAATACAATTTTCATTTACCTCCCTCAGTGACAGAAACCTCTTCAGACCTTCACTTTCAGTACAGTGTTCATTGCCTCCATCAGTTGCCATTTGAGAAAAGAGCAATATGTCAGGCTTGGTGTTCACTGGTTCAGCCTCAGAGTCCTTTGAGAGATCAACACAAACTGGATCAGGTTCAGTGCAGGCAAAAGAGATAGTCTAATGGTGTGAATTCAACAGGAGAAGGAGTTGAGTATTGCTTATTATTACCCACATTAGGAAAATGATTGGAGAAATGTGTTTATAAACAACTGGTGTTGCACCTAGATTCCAAAGGATTATTGGCTGAACAACAGCACTGATTTAGATGGGGTTATGGCATGTTGATGACTCTGGTTGGGTTGGCGAGCACTGTGCTTGACGCTTGTGATCAGGGGATGATGATGGGTGCGGTGTTTGTTGACCTGACCAGGGCCTTCGACGTTGTCAATTATGGAATATTACTAAGGAAACTTTACTTCTATGGAATAATAGGTACTGGTCTAGATTGGTTTAGGAGTTACCCAGGTGGTAGAGTGCAAACGGTTAGGCTAGGAAACTCTTTGTCGGAATTTACGTAGACGAGGTCTGGTGTCTCGCAAGGATCAGTGTTGGGACCCTTGTTGTTTTCTGTTTTCATGAATGACCTGCTAAAGGCACTCACAGAAACAGAATGTATACAGTATGCAGAAGACACAGTCTTTTTCTAGCTCGGGCCAATCAATTACTGAGATTCAAAGGTCACTACAGGAAGATTATAACAAACTCACAAAGTAGATAACTCAAAACAAACAGGTTTCATTTTATTTCATTTCATTTTTATTTGATACTTGTAGGCAAAATAAGCATGTCTGCCCATTTTTATATGCGACAAGTACAAATACATATATTGACAAATAAATAGCAACACATTTAAACAATCAGTAATTACAATAAGCAGACTGTTTCACAAAACAGTTACATTCATCCTTATCATACAACCATTTCCATAAAATGTTTTTTTTAAAGTAAATAAAGATGGGCACTTTACCAAATAAGAGGGGAGAGAATTAAAAGAGAAGGAGCTGTAAATAAAAAAAGATCTCTCACCAATTGATTTCTTACATAACGGAATGAAAAAGGTGGGTTTACTCTGAGAACGGGTGCCACATGCATTTAAAGCCTTAGGAAATAACATTATAGAATCTGGTAACAAACGAACAATCCCATTAAAAAGAAATTGAGCTGACCTAAATAACACCCTGTTATTAAATGAGATACAACCCAAGAGTTTAAGCAAATCACAGATGTGAATAATTGGTGCAGCACTCATCATAAATCTTAAAACTGAATTAAATTTTACCTTCAGGCGACCCAAAATACTATCTGTAGTAGCAGAATAAATAATTAAACTGTAGTCAATCAAGCTAAACAAAAAACTGTGAGTCAGTAATTTTCGAGATCCTTGAGTGTGAAAGGAATGTACCCTACATAACATTCTTTATCTTTGAAGAGACTTACAAAGAAATTTTATATGAAACTCAAATGTCAAATGGGAATCAAGGCAAATACCCAAATATTTGAAAGATTCAACTTTTTCAATAATATTACCCCTTAGATCTAAAACAGGGTGTAGGTGTGAGAGTTCCATCCTGGGTCCAGTGAAAACCATCAGCTTGGTTTTAGTTGAGTTAAGCACCAAATGTCTAGTAATAAGCCATTTCTAGAACCGAGTAAAATCATCCTGTACATACTTCAATGCTAAGGTGTAGCCATCATCAATACAATACAGCATCGTCTGCATAGAAAGACATTATAGAACTGATACAACTAAGTGGTGCAGAATTAATGAACAATGAAAAAATAATTGGGCCCAGGATGGAACCCTGGGGAACAAATTTTCACGGTAATTAGAAGAAACTCCATTGACTATGGTACAATTATATCTTTTCTGTAGGCAATTAGAAAACCATTTAATGACATTCTGAGAAAAACTACATTCAGAAAAAATAAAAGGTACCAGTTCAAACAACATGAAGTCTTGCTGTATTCTGACAATTGCAGTGATTCCCAACCTTTGAACTGCCCCAGAGAACTAAGGGTTAACTTTCCATGCAGGGCATGGAACGCTGAGCTCGAGCTTGATTGAAGTCTTTGTCTGGAGTGTTTTGAACTCAAACCGTCAGATTCTTTACTCTGCCTCACTGAACTGTCGCTCTGGAGATTTCTGCTTCAGCTCGGTTCGAAGTCGGTTAAAGTTTTCAGTTTTTCATCGGTTTAAACTGAAAAAAAGTATCCGCATAGTTGGTTCAGTCTCTGTCTGTGGTGCCGTGAGTACTAGATAGGAATTGTTCTTTATTTCTGTGTGGAACTTGTAAAAGTGCAGTCGGTTCAGCTGAACCGAACATTTGATTGTGATTTTTGCTATATTTAGTGTGTGGTTACCGGTTCTTATCGGTTCTAAAAAAGACGTGTTTTAACTGTTTTTTTCCAATACCCGTGACACGGTTAGGAACTGATAAGGAGTCTTGCCTGGTGATTTGCGAAAAAAAGGGTAAGTTTGGTTAGGTTGGCCATGTCTGAAAGCCCAAGAAAAAAGCGGGCCCACTGGGTTTCAACACTGCAGTGAGTGTGGGAGGTCTTCTTAAAGCCGATCCCGCACCTGTGTTGTGTCTGAGGTTTGACCACCTCGATTCAGACTGCCAAATATGTAAAAATTTCCCAAATCTACCCTTGAGAAGAGATTAGGTAGACTGAGGAAAAGGAGGGCGAGGAAGTCCGCTGACCCGGATGGCCAGCCAGTTGGTTCGACCGAACCAGAAGGAAGTCTCCCTCTAACCAGGGTGATACTTCTTGAACCAAAGGAGAGCGATTCTGAGGGATTGGATCCAACAAAAGGCAAAAAGATAAATCGACTGGTTCGGATCCAGAGGTTCATGTTCCGACCGCCGAAGAGAATGCCAGGGCGATTCAGATTGTGGAATCGCTCTGTCCGGTTCCGACCGATCCGGCTCCTTCTGGCAGGGGTTCAGTTTGGTTGGTTACCCCGGTTCAAGAGTATACCCTTAAAGATTTTTATGAACCGGAGTTTGAAGAGGAAGGGGAATTTGAGGATGATGATGTAAGTGAAGGTCTGGATGTGCCTGTGGAACCGGACATCTCCCCAGAGAGACCATCAGGTGTTTCCCCTCCTAGGCTTTCTGAGTCCTCTTCCCATTTTATGTTTTACAGGAAAGTGGCTGAAACCCTCCAGCTTCCTATGGAAGAGGCTGTGGAAGATCAAGAAGAGCCTGATTATGTAGAGATGATGGATATCCCAGAGTCCAGGAGACTGTCTATTCCCCTCCATAAATCTTTTGGGAAACAGACACAAAAAATCTTAAAGTCTCCTAACACCATACCTCCTGTGGATAGAAGAATGGACAAGAGGTATACACTCTCAGGCTCAGATACGGAGTTCTTATATCAGCAATGCAGCCATGTTGTGGTAGTGCAGGCTGCTGCCTGTGACAAGGCAAATATTCCCTTGGCTTCACACCCCCCTGACAAGGACTCCAAGAAGACTGATGCCATGGCAAAGAAGCAGTACATGGCATCTTCTTTGGGACTCAGGCAGGCAAATTGTATGGCCTATACAGCCAGGTACCAGAAATCCAGGTGGGACACTGTACTAGCACTGGCTAAACAGGCCTCCCCCCAGCTAGCCAAGGAGCTGGAGGCGGTGGCTGCAGATAGGATTGAGGCATCTAAGGTTCAGTTTCATGCTGCTGTGGACTCTAATAATGTCTCATCAAGAGTCATGGCTACATCTGTGGCTCTTCGGAGGATGGCTTGGCTCAGATGTACTAGCCTCTCACAGGACACCCAGGCTAAGGCTATGGATTTTCCTGTAGTGAGTAATTCTCTGTTTGGGGAGCAGACAGAGAATTACATGAAGAAAATGGATGAGAACAGGACCACTTACAGGAATGCTCAGGCTAAGGAAAGGCAGACAACTCCTCAAAGGCAGTAGTCTAGGGGCAGGGGCAGGCCTTTTCAAAGGCCTTTTTACCAAGCACAGGCCTCTTCTTCCTTTTCGCAGAGGGGGTTCTTCAGAGGGAGAGGCAGAAGGGGGATGAACAGGCCTGCATCCACTCCTCAGCCTAAAGCCCCTGCCAAGCAGACACCCTGATGGGTCTGCCCGGGTCGACTCTCCTATTCCAGTAGAGGGCAGGCTGGCTTACTTTGTCCAGGACTGGATGTCTATTACATCTGACAAGTGGGTCCTGGAAGCAGTAAGCCAGGGACTGGTTCTCAGCTTCAAAAAATTTCCAAAGATGAGAGTCAGATCTTTTCCACCTGCAAATCTTTCGGAAACCCTTACCCTAGAGGCAGAGGTTTCTTTTCTCCTAGCTTTAAGAGCTATAGAGAGAGTACCTACCCTACACTGAGGCAAAGGACTGTACTCCAGGTACTTCCTGACCCCCAAAAAGACAGGGAAGTGGCGACCCATCCTAGACCTAAGATATCTGAACAAACATATGAACATATGAAATTTGCCAGCAGATAAAGGCCTAGAGGTCTATCAAGTCTGCTCGAATGTGCAGCTGGCACCCCTTATTCTGCAGCTGCCCCTAGTTCAAGTTCAAGATGATAACTCTGGGAATAATCCTTCTCTCTCTAAGGCCAGGGGACTGGCTAGTCTCCCTGGACCTCAAAGATGCCTACTTTCACATTCCCATCAGGTGCTCCCACAGAAAGTATCTCAGGTTCGAGTTGCCCTCAGGCCACTATCAGTTCAGAACAATGCCCTTTGGCCTAACCTCAGCCCCAAGGGTTTCACAAAGTGCCTGGCAGTAGTAGTTGCCTTTCTAAGAAGGCAAAATATTTCCATTTTTCCATATCTGGACGATTGGCTAATAGTGGGCCAGTCTCCAGACCAAGTCAAGTCTCACCTGCAAGTGACCCAGCAAGTGCTCACTTCTCTGAGATTTCTTCTCAACCTTCCCAAGTCAGTTCTTGAACTAGTCCAGCTTCTTACCTTTATAGGGACAGAACTGGACACACTCAGAGCAAGAGCCTTTCTTCCTCTAGAAAGGGCAAGGGTTCTTATGGATCTAGGCTCTTCCTTCAGCCTTCGGGCATCTCGACCAGCAAGGCATTTCCTCCAGCTCTTGGGCCACATGGCAGCTTCAACAGTAGTGATCCAAGGGGCAAGATTCCAGATGAGGGATATTCATTTCCACCTGACAGCTTTTTGGTCTCAGAGGAAGGATTCCCTTACCAAACTGATCCCAGTGACTCTGACCTTGATCCAAGCCCTTCAATGGTGGCAGGATCAGGACAATGTAAGACAAGGTGTTCCTTTTGCTACTCAGCCTTGTTCAGTGGTCCTTACCATGGACACTTCTCTTCTGGGCTGGGAAGCCCATCTGGGGTCCCTCACTGCCCAGGGGCTGTGGTCCCCCCAAGAATCCCTTCTCAATATCAATCTCCTAGAGCTCAGGGCAGTTTTTCTGACCCTAAAAGCTTTCTCTCAGTCAGTACAGAACAAGGTGGTTCAGGTCAGAACGGACAACACCACCACCATGTGGTACATCAACAAGCAGGGAGGCACTCGGTCCACGGCCTTGTGCACGGAAGCCATGAAGTTGTGGTCCCTGGCTTATTCTCTGCAAACCTCTCTAGTAGCAGTTCATCTTCCAGGGAAGGACAATGTGCTAGCAGATGCACTGAGCAGGATCTCTCAGGGCCCTTATGAATGGTCCCTGGACCCTCAGGTGTTGAAAGTGATTTTTTTCAAGGTGGGGCACTCCAGAGATAGATCTCTTTGCAGCCCCAGACAATCACCAACTCCATCTCTTTTGTTGCAGACCTCCAGTCTTGGGCTCAGTCCCCCTGGACACCCTGATTCTGAATTGGGAAGGGACGTTTCTGTATGTCTTCCCTCCCTTCCCACTCCTGTTCAAAGTTTTAGTCAAAATAAGGTCTCAACCTTGCAAAGTGACTCTGATTGCTCCAGATTGGGCCAGGCAAGCCCTGGTACCCCCTGTTGCTGTCCCTAGCAGTCCATCTTCCCCTGCCTCTTCCCAGGAATTACAATCTGTTAACATCCTCTCAGGGGAGGATTTGGTACCCCTTTCTTCAGTCTCTCAATCTCAAGGCATGGCTCTTGAAGAGTTAGAGTTTGCAGATCTGCATCTTTCCCAAGGGGTTCTGGATATTCTCAAAGCTTCGAAAGTCCTCCACCAGAAAGACTTATAACTCCAAATGGAAGAGATTCAGCATTTGGTGTTCTAAGAACATATTTCTCCTGATACTGCTGGATTGCCTACGGTTCTGGATTATATGGTCCCTCTTAATGGCCTAGGCCTCAGACCAAGCTACTCCCAGGTACACTTGTCAGCTGTTTCTGCATTTGTCTGCAGAAGCTTTTCCTATCTTCCATCCTAGTCTGTACTTAGGAAGTGAGCTTGGAAAACTGTGTTCTTGGTAGCCATTACCTCTGCCAGGCATATCAGTGAATTGCAAGCCCTGTCAGTGGAACCTGATTTTTATCTCCTTTCACATGGATAAAGTGGTCCTTAGAACCAATAGAAGGTTTTTGCCCAAAGTGGTTTCAGGCTTCCATTTAAACCAGCCTATGTCTCTTCCTGTCTTCTTCACTGATCATTCTTCCTCAGGAGAGAGAGGAGGCTACACAGTTTAGATGTTAAAAGAGCCCTTAGTTACTACATATAGCATACCAAGGGTCACAGGTTTGACTCTCTCCAGTTGTTCCTCACTTATGGAGAAGTGGGAAAGGGAATACCTGCCACCAAGAGATCTATTGCCAGGTGAATTGTGTCTTGTATACAATTCTGCTATGAAAAACTGGGAAAACCTCCACCTTCAGGCCTGAGGGCTCATTCCACAAGAGGTACAGCTGCTTCCCTGGCTATTGCCAGGGATATCCCTCTCTTAGAAATTTGTCAAGCAGCCACCTGGAAAACAATCCATACCTTTACCAAGCATTACTCTCTGGATATCCAGGCTAGGAGTGATGCTCGGTTTGGTACAGCAGTACTTCAGAGCCTATTCCCAAAGTAGGTTCTGTCTCTCCTCCTTGGAGGTACTGCTTGGTAATCTGCACTTGTCAGAATACAGCAAGACTTCAAGTTGTTTGAAGAAAAAAATTACTCACCTTAGTAATAATGTTTCTTCTATTGGAGTCTTGCTGTATTCTGACCTCCCTCCTTGCCTCCCCTCTCAGAACCTATTTTGGGAAGTGGGTGGGCAGGTGCAGTGTTGCACCTCAGGGGTCTTTTTTGCATGCACCCTCCTTTTTGTTTGGGTGCTGATTTATTATTGTTATTTTTAGTACATTGGGTTTTGTTTTTGGATTTTCTGACTTGAGTCTTCCTTGGGAATCCAAAACTTTTTTCAGCCAGTTGGCTATTAAGAATTTTTATAATTTCCACATAGAATTTTTAGTTTAGTTGGGCTCATAAGAATCTGACGGTTTAGGTTTGAGTCACTCCAGACAGAGACTTCAACCAAGCTTGAGCTCAGCATTCTATGCCCTGCATAGTAAGTTAACTCTTTGTTCTCTGGGGCAGTTCAAAGGTTGGGAATCACTGCAGTTGTCAGAATACAGCAAGACTCCATTAGAAGAAACATGATTACTAAGGTGAGTAATTTTTTCATCCCCAGCCCCAAGATCCACCAACTTCCTGATCAACCTTTTGTGAGGCACAGAGTCAAAGGCCTTGCTGAAATCAAGATAGTGGATGTCTACCCCATGTCAGCAGTTTCAGTGTATAGCACTAAAGGTATTTCTTTGTTGCAGGTAGTTCACTGCAGACAGTTTTGCTTGTCAGGGTTCATCATTGTGTTTTTCAATGTCAAAGTTGCAAAGGAGCTGGTGGTCGGGATCATCTTTATGGGCTGCCCACTTTTCACACCGAGAGGACCGACTCAGCCAAGCCTTGTGTCTGAAGTGGAAATGGCCTTCATTCGGAAGTCTTCCAAAAAGGTAAGACAGGTTTCTATCATGTGCAAGGAAGGTTGCACATAAGTAATTAGTTGTTTTCTCTTATGAAATAGGCAAAATATGGTAGTTAAATGCTCATTATGGCACTACAAGGTCAGTAGTGACTGGGGAGTAGCTGCTGCTTGAAATCCTCATGTGCCCAACATTCTAAAGCTTGGGCTGTGCCACTCCCCTGGTAGGGGTGTATGATACCCTGTTATGACTTCCAATTAACAATGCTGGAGTGAACAGAAAAGCAAATTATGGTTAAGTATGAAGTAAATTTCTTCTTTCTTTATCTGTACTGCCTTTCCTTGATTGATCACCCTGGAGGACTCCCTAGTCTTTTGTCTTTCACACCCCCCCATTATGGAAGTAAAGACAGGTTAAGCCCCTAGCTTGTGGTACGCGGCAGGGAAGACCGCCCGGCTGTGCCGCCTTTCCCATGCCAGCCCCAGAGCCCTTCTACCAGACTAAACCTGGCGCCTGATTGGCTAAAGGTGAACAGCGCCACTCTCTGATTGGAACACCCTCTCGTTGGCTTGTTGATCGGGAAAATCTGCTTTTGCAGCTTTTTGCCATAGCTGGGTACTGTCTCCATAAGAATTTTGCTGGACTTTTTATTTATGTTGTGAAGAAACTGCATTACTGTCTTCTAAAAGGTCTAAACTTTAATTGCTGAGCTTTGGGCTGATTTTTCTTGGGGGATGTCTAATGTATAGAGTGTTACAGCTCTTTACTGAATTTTTGTTCTGGGTATGAAATTGCAAAGCTCTCCACTTGAGCCTTGATTTAAATATTTATTTTATTCTGAGCAGGAACTCTTGGTGCCATTCTAACAGCCCACTCTGGCTGCAGGCTGCCACCCCCACCCCCTGCCTTCAACATGTTAATTCTTTTGTTCGATTCCCATGCCCACCGATTACCCTTTGCTCTGCTAGCAACTAATTTATCCCTGCCTGTTGCTTTTGTCTCTCTACCAGACTAAGCCCTGCTGGGCTGAAGCCCCTAGCCTGTGGTCCTTGGCAGGGAAGACTGCCCAGCAGTGCTGCCTTTCCCACACTGGCTCTGGATCCCTTCTACCAGGTGAGGTCACCGAGGACAGCCAGGACTACACCTTGGAAGTCTTGTTGGCTGCTTTGTCCAGGACCTAGTGCCCGATTGGCTAAAGGTGAACGGTGCTGCTCTCTGATTGGAGCACCCTCTCATTGGCTTCTTAATCGGGGAAAATCTGCTTTTGCAGCTTTTCGCCGTAACTGGGTACTGTCTCCAAAAGAATTTTCTCCCTCCCAGCTTCCCCCACCCCTGCAACTTATTAAATATGCCTTCTCCCCTCACATTTTTCAGATCCTTAGCCTATTGGGCTCAGTCTCCCCTTTTTCTCACTCTCCATTGGATCTGCTCATATCACGCTGAGTCCTTGCTCATTGGCCACTGCTTCCCAAGCTCTCACTGACAATTGGTTTTGCTTTGTTACTAAATATGACAGGCTTCACCTCCACCTGATCCCTTGGTTATAAGACTTGATTGCTCTCCTCTCGACCTTGTCCAGTGCTGGGTAGGCCATAATATAGAATTTTATAGCATCCCACACATCCTCTACCCCATTAAAACTTAACCCTTCCTGATCTCTAACCCACTGAACATACTTGCACTAGGAGCTCCCCTAAAATGACCACTTGTTATTGGATTCATACTTCTCAAGCAAGTACTATGCTCTCTGGCACATTGTGCACACTAGGTCTGCATTTGGCATCCTGCACTATAATGCTGTGGACATGTCTCATGCAATTGTTTCTCCCAGTGCTAGTGTGCTCCCTAGCTGCTTTGCCTATACGGCTGGAACCTGATAATTCCCTGGATTACACAGGCATCTCCAATAATGACTTGTAGAATTTCCAGTGCCCCTTGCCTTGCCTCATTCTTTTTCAGCCATGCGCACAGCTAACTGTTGTTATGGATTATTCCCCTCCATGTGGCACATTGCACTGCTCTCTTCTACTTCCTCAGCTCGTGCTGTCTCTCCTGCTCTTGCGCATGGATAATAACTGCTATCTGGTCAGGGCGCTAGTTTATGCTCACCTGGGATCTAATAAAGCATATCATATGGATTCAGCACCTACCTCTAACATTGTTTACAAAAGGGGCTGGACACATCCCTTTAGGCTATTGCTAAATGCCTTAAAAAAAATGCTTCTGCTGCTCCTTCTTTGCACCGGCAATATTGAACTAAATCCTGGACCCACACTCCCTATTCCCACTCCGTCGGATCTCCTAATGCAAAAAGGCATGTCCTTTTTGCATATCAACACTTACAGTCTCTTGAAAAAACTTGATGCTGTACAGGCCTGGCTCTACTATCTTAAACCTGATGACTTCATAGTTACAGAAACCTGGCTGAGGGCCTCCACCCAGGATCATACCATTAATATTCCTGGCTATAATATCTTCCAAGCTGATAGACCCTCCAGAGGGGAAGGGGTAGCTATTTATGTGCGGGACAAATATACTGTCTCCATGGTAGTTCTTTCCTCTGTTCCCAAGGAATTTGAGTGCCTATCTCTAAAAAGTCAGCTCTCTAAATCTATGTCCCTGTCTATCGTAGGTTGTTATAGACCTCCATCAGCTGGGCTTTCAGTAATGGACCACCTGCATGACCTGTTATCCCGGACTACCTCAGAATTCATCATTTTGGATGATCTTAACTTAGACTGGCTGTCTAACTCCTCTAAGGCTATAAAAGACCTTTGTAACTCCTTTGGACTCAGTCAACTTATTACGGAAGCCACACTTCCGAACTCCAAAAACCTGGAGCACAGTACCCTGCTGGATATTGTCCTTTTGAACAAACCCCATCTCTATGCTCACTCCGGAGTTTTCTCCAATGACCTCAGTGATCACTGCCTTATTGCCTGTGTCAGGTCACCCCCCAAATCCTCCTCGCACCCTGGGTTTACCTTCAAAAGAAGTTACAGAGATTTTAATGCTGCCGCCTTCCTTTCTGACTTACAGAATGCCAATTTGCAAAACTTCTGCTTGGCCTCCGCAGACGGTGAAGCCTATCAGCTCGTTCACAGTGTCCTGCTCGATAACATTAACAAACATATGCCTCTGATTAAAATCCATACAAAAAAGAGATCTTGCCCTTGGTTCACCTCTGACTTAAAGGAAGTCTTACTAAATAGAGATGCCTTGTGGAAAAAAGCAAGGAAACTAAGACCCCATGGGACTGTACCACCTTCAGAGTGGCGAGAAACCTCAGCACCAAACTAATCAGATCCAAAAAGGCTAGCTACTTCCAATGTCAACTAGAAGCTTCCTCAAAATCCTCCTCAAAATTTTGGAGAACTCTTAGGGACCTGGAAGGACATAGCTCTGCAAATTCTCTACCTTCTGAAATTTGCTCACAGGGTGTTAAATTCACTGATGAACACAACATACTTAAACTACTCAACAATCACTTCGCAATGGCAGGGATGGCCTTCGACACATCACCAGCTAGCGCCCCTCGGGATCAGTCAGAGCATCCGATTCTTCCTTGCTCCACCCCTGCATCAGCCTTACATCATGATGCCTCTTCAGTAACCTTTTCATTCAGCCAGGTGTCTTTAAAGAATGTGGAAGACCTTATCCTGGAATTGGATGTGAGGAAAAGTGCAGGAGCAGATCTTATAGAATCTTTCTTTTCAAAAGTTGGCTTTTTTGTACTGTCCCTCCCAATTACTCATATATTCAACTTATCCCTGTCCTAGGGAGTCCTACTTGCTAACTGCAAGATGGCACATGTCATACCATTGTTTAAATCTGGTAGCAGGAGTGACCTAAACAATTATCACCCCATTTCATTGCTTCCTGTCCTATCCAAATTACTGGAAAAAGTGGTCAACGCACAGAGTAGGAATTTCCTGGAAACCAACAGTCTCCTCAATCCAATCCAATCTGGGTTCAGTCCAAAACATAGTACTATCTCAGCACTGGCCAAAGTATCCAATGACTGGTTAGCTTCCCTGGATGCAAAAATGCATGTCTGCGCTTTGTTCCTAGATCTGAGCAAAGCGTTCGACACTGTTGACCATGATCTGCTCCTCATTATTCTCAGAAACCTTGTACTTGACAGTCCGGCATTGTCATGGTTCTCAGGCTATCTTACGGATCGACAGCAGTGCGTCAAGGCGGGGGGGGGGACTACTTCCCCCCAAAACCCCTGTTAAGGGGCATGCCACTAGGATCAATCTTAGGCCCCCTGATTTTCGCTATCTACATTAACAACATCGCTGTTGGGATCAAATTGGCTAATATACATCTCTTTGCTGATGTTACAGTCCTGTACCTAGAAAGGCCCACCCCTGAATCAGCATGCATGGACTTGGAAGCTGATTTCAACACTCTACAAAACAACCTCCTGTCTCTAAAGTTGCTACTGAACGCAAAGAAAACCAAAGCAATCCTATTTTCGTCTCCAGCAAATGCACTAAAAGCTCACACCCCATCAACGATACCACAGATCCTTACTTTATTAGGGGAATCCTTGGAGTTTGTGACAAAATTTAAGTATCTGAGCATGTGGTTTGACCAAAAACTTTCCTTTGGTGAGCACATGGATGAACTGGCTAGGAAACTGAATATGAGACTGTTCTTATTCTTTAGACTAGAGAACTTACTCACTCACGACGCAAAGGTTAGGCTAGTCCGATCAATGTTTTTGCCTCTATTGGACTATGCTGGCCTCATTTACATGCAGTCCTCTCCCTTCACCTTATTCAAATTGGACACACTGTATCATCAGGTGATCAGATTTATTACAGGAGCACCATACCACACTCATCACTGTACACTCTATATTATGAGGGAATGGCCTTTACTTAGCCTCAGATGTTGCATGAACACAACGCTCTGGACTTATAGAGCTATCCCCAACAAGCTGTCTCAGTATATTTCAAACTGTTTGCTTTTCTCTCCAGTGAGCACCTATGCTTTGAGGAGCCTCTCATACATTTCCTTGGTACTCTCAAAGGTCAGGACTCGCCTTGGGGCCACAGCCATTAGCCATGCCCTCCCTGTAATCTGGAATAAGATCCAAAAGTTGATAAAACTCGTATTACCGGTAAGCATTACGCAATTCAAGGCTCTACTCCAATGCAAACTCTCTGAATCATGTGAATGCCAAACCTAAGTGCATCTCTGCCCTGAATCCTCGAAGTACTGCACAGAGGTGACTTCTCTCCACATATCTCCTTCCTACCCCTCCATCCCCTACTAGAGCCTAGCCAGGGCTCCCATTCACTTACCCCCCAACCCTAGCATACTCCTGCCAGCCCCCAGCCCTCTTATCCTGTCAACCTAGGCCCTGTCCCCAGCACTCTTTCTACCTGATAACACTCCCCCCACCTCCTTCCCTACTTCTTACCCTTGCTTATTGTTTACAAATTGTGCTTCTGTACCAATTACTGCCTTGTTAACTCCATGTATCACCTATCATTGCCTATTGCCATGCTCAGGAAAATGTCAATGTCAATGCAAATTATACTTATCTATTATTACTCTATTTGTGTTTGCCAAGGATCATTGTTCTTGTATATAACTCTCTTTTTCTAATGTGCCTATATCTGTTATTTCTATGTACCTGTATTACATGTATTGCCTTGCTTACTGTCCCAGGTCCACCTTGTAAATGAGCTTGTCTCAATGGTGTCTTGCCTGGTAAAATAAAGATGATTGATTGATTGATTGATATAATTCTTAGTAAAAATTCCTGTTTTGTTGTTGTTTAGGCATTGTTTCACCTCCCTGGTGATAGTAGCAAAGACACTTTTAGGAACTTATGTATGTACAGTATATTTAATTATCCTGGCTCTACTGAGTTAGTAGTGGCCCAGGAAAAAGAGAGAAAGAGAGAGCATAGTGTTTAGGACTTGCTTCAGCTGAAGTGAGTAGCCCCTCCAGTACTAAAAGTAAGGGAGATTTTATAGTATCCGTGAGAAGGAATGTATAAATATTAACAGACAAAAACATGCAGGACTGGTGCCCTATTTCAAAATGGATAAATAATCAATCAACAACAGTTATGAGAAAGTCCTGAAAGTCCCTTCCCTGTTGAGATGGTCAGCTACCACCCTTTGAGGGGTCTGTCCTCTGAGGGACTGCTGGCGTTAGCCGACTTATCTAAGGTGGACACAGCATGTGCGATCGACACCAGCGAGGCGGTGGCCACCTATAATAAGGTGGTATCTGAAGCGCTGGACGTCGTCGCACCAGTACGTATACGATCCATATCCTCTCACTTGAGATCCCCCTGTTTGATGGGGATCTCAAGGTGATGAAGATTAAGGGATAGAAGTTGGAGCGCTGCTGGCGGAAGACCCAGTTGGAGGATGACACACTGGTCCTGCGTGCTCACTATGGTGAGTACCAGAAGGCAATTTCCCATAAGAAGGCAGAATTCCTGTACAAGGAAACTGCAGCAGGGAAAAACAGACCTTCTCAGCCTTTCCAGACTGTGGATAGTCTACTTCATCCAGCCTGTCTACAGTTGAGAAAGACTTTTTCAACCACTTTCCGTGAAGAGTTTTTGTTCTGTTTTTCTCTGACAGAGTGTCATCAATACGGTCAGGGATTCCATCAGTGAGGCAATTGTCTTGCAGTGGTCAGACTGGGAGGAACAGAATCACTCAGTCAGTCTGGGAGGAGTTTAAACCTGAGGAGGTGGCAGAGGTCATTGAGGATCTCAGAGCTAAAGTACACATACTGTGAACTGGATCCAGCCCCAACATGTTTCTTAATGAGATGTGCTAGGACTGTTGGCCCAGTGTTCGCCAAGTTAGTCCTGAAAGAGTCCCTAGTGAGGCCCCTCCTGAAGAAACCATCTCTCGACCCAGATGTCCTGGTGAATTACTGTCCCATCTCCAACTTGCCATTTTTGAGTAAGGCTGTTGAGAAACTTGTGGGGCAACAGCTTTAGGATCACTTCGTGTCCGTTGACATTTATGAGCCATTCCATTTGGGTTTTAGGGCCAGACACAGCACTGGAATAGCATTAATTAGGGTGCATAATGATATGCTTAGGGCTAGAGACAGAAGACAAGTCAATTCTTGTTCTTCCTGATCTCTCATCAGCCTTTAACACTGTGGATCACTTCCTCCTTCTTGATTGGCTCTGTGAGTATTGTGGATTCTCCGGTGTTGTCATCAAATGGTTTGAGTCCTATCTCTCTGACTTGGTGCAACAGGTAGTGATGGAGAATTTCTCCTCCTCCCCAATGCCCCTGTCATGTGGAGTACCTCAGGGCTTGATCTTGTTGCCGATGTTATTTGCAGTGTACATGCTGCCCCTGGACGAGATCATTTGGCAATTCCGTGTGGAGTTTCACTGCAATGCAGATGATACACAACTGTGTTTGCCATTTGCCCCTGGAACATCCAGTACTGTAGATGTGCTTAACGACTGCCTGGCTAAAATCAATGATTGGATGTCATCCAGCTGGTTGTGACTGAACCCAGATAAGACGGAGGTGCTGGTGACCGAGCCAAGTCGTGGGTGTGATGGGAGTGCACCTGGAGCTGACAAAGGATTTTTTCTGGGGTCTGCTCCATTTGTGGCCTCCCTGAGGGTGCAAGATGTTGGCGTGATCCTAGACAGCAGATTGACACTTGAGGATTAGGTGTCTTCTGTTGTCAAAATTGGTTTTTCACTTGAGGATCATTGCCAGGGTCAAGCCCTGCATTCCGCCTGAAGACCTTCTGACACTAGTGCACGCCTTTGTTGCCTTGACTACTGTAATGCTCTGTACTTCAGGATCATGGGATGGACCCTCCGCAGTTTGAAGCTAGAGGAGAACACAGTGGCTTAGTTACTGACGGGCCTGTCTAGGTCCAGTCGTGTGACCCCAGTCCTGTGGGCTCTGCAATGGCTGCCTATCAGGTGGAGGGTCCTTTTCAAGGTGGGCTTGCTCACCTCTAAGATCCTATATGGACTGGATCTGGGCTACCAGACTGAGCTCCTTACACTGGCCACCTCTGTCCGCTCTCTCCACTCCTCGTCTAGGGGCCTCCTAGGTGTTCCCAGGGTTTGGCTCAAGACATCAGGCAATCATGCCTTCAGTTTCACTGGGCTGACCCTGTGGAACTCGCTACCATTTGCAGTCTGGGGGGGCCCCTTCCACTGGGGTGTTCAAGCAGAGGCTAAAAGCCCACCTCTTCCACTTGGCGTTTGCCAAGGAGACCATGTGATCTACCTGATTGCCTGAGTGAAACTATGAGTTATTTATACCTCTGACTATACATTTTTGGTATCTTATATATGTGTAATTTGTGTTTTTTTGCTTTTATCACCGTTTAATGCTGTTATTTGTATTGTTTTATTGTTAGGCGCCCAGATCCTCTAGGATTGGGCGCCATAGAAATAAAATTTGCCTTGCCTTGCCAGTTATGAAGTTTGTGTAACCATTTGAAAGACTATTTGAAGTTGGAAAAAACACAGTTTTCTTCTTGTTTGCTTCTGTTAGCCTTTAACTGTTAAAAGAATAGTTCACCTATAAGACAAGTTTCTCAGTTCAACAACAGTTTCCATTACTTGCCCTGGCTGGAGGCTGTGAATGGTTTGGGCTGACTCTCAGCAGCCAGCTAGGTACTGTTTTCCTATAGGACTGGCCTCCACCTAGAAATTATGCTTTTATAGAACCTAGGATCAGAGAATTTTGGCAGTTAAGGGGGAGGTTCCTAGTAATTAAGGGAAATAAGCTAAAAACTTTTTTGTAATGTGAAGCTAAATCATGTGGTTAGTGAATATGTAAAGTATTGTCATTTTCAGTTGTAATGAATTTGATTATCTGTTTCTTTTGTTATTTTAGTACACTGAATGTTAATAGTGTAAAATCTGAATTTGGCAGATCATGTGATTCAAGCCCCAGGAATTCCTCATTATTCATTCAGTAGAAGGGGGTGGGGCCGAGCACTTTAAAAACCCGTGCCGGCCTGAGGCTCGAGTGCTCAGGCATGAGTGGTGCATTTGCCACTCGGGAGAAATTTCTACTGATAAGAACTATTTTTTTTTTCATAATTTGTTAAAGTATTCTAACATTTATATTGCTATTGCTTAGTCGGGTATATTTACAGTAGTAACAAATATATAAATCATATTTAAAATGGGAGGCCAATATGCTAGGGAGTTTTGTTGCTTCTTAAGCTTATTATTATTCAGCCAGGGACTATTACTCATTGCAACTTCCCTTGAAAAGACCTATGGTCAAGACAGGTTATTTAATGATTTTACTTATTCTAATGTGTTAATAAACTCGAGTAACTTAGTTCCAGATAATACCAAGTGCTTAAGTTGCTTAAAAAAAGGGCTGTATTTATAACATTGGGAAATATGTTGAACCAGTCATTAATACTACTTCTATTTCAGTTTTTCTTGTAACTACTATAATGTGTACCATGTTGCTTTTATCTGGGGATATGGAGACTAACCCAGGTCCTCCAATCAATGAAAAACTCTTGAATAAACATGTCCGGCACTCAGGAGGCCTAGATTTGCTCACCTGAATGTTCAGAGTTTTGTACTAAAGAAAGAAAAGATCGATGCTTGGGTTGCCAGTCATGACCCTAATATATTTAGATTAACTGAATCTTGGTTAAAACCTACAACAGCAGAAAACTTTATTGCACTGGAGGGATATAAGTTAATATGAAAGTTTAGTGCTGGTAAAAAAAAGGTGGGGGGATTTTAGTTTATTACAAGCATGTATTTGAACTGAATTTAGTAAGATCTGTTTATAACCCTAGCACTGATTGTGAATGGCTACTACTGGAATTGAAACAAGGAAGATCCTTTAGGCTGAAATTTTGCATGGTATATAATCCCCCTAAAACAGGCCAAAAAGGGTTAAAAGATTTTTTTATGTATATTGCTTCCTCGTAACTTGGGGGTGATTTTTTTGGTTATGGGAGATTTTAATATTCATTGGGACCCAACAACTGACCCTGAAATTGAGTTCCTTATTAAAAATGCCAGTTTAAGTCAACTTATGCACATCTGTACTAGAATGAATATGAAGAGTAATAAACATACCATTCTTGACTGGATATTAACAAATAACTCAGCAAATGTAAAAAGTAAAGGTGTATTTTCAGATGTGGTGTGTGACCATTTGGCCACTTACTGCACCTGGAAGTATAAACGGATCAGACCACCTTCGAGATTTATTTCCTATAGGAAGTTCACGAATGAAATCAGTGATGGTTTGTTGAAGGACTTGCAGCAGATTGATTGGACTTATTGAGACGCAATTCCTGAGGTGGCTGCAGAAGTTGACTATTTCACTGCATCCCTTCTGGAACTGCAAAATAAATATTTCCCAAAAGTTACCAGAAGAGTAAGAGGAGTTGTGAATAAATGGATCACCCCACAACTGTTCCGTTTAATGAAAATGAGGGACACTGCATGGAACCTTTTTAAAATAATTGATAGTGATACTGATTTTAACAATTATAGAAGGCTAAGGAATGAAAGTATAAATTAAGATTGAGTAAATATAATTACCATTTAAACCAACAGGATACTGCGCTAAAGAACCCTAAAAAATTCTGGTTGTCAATAAAATCTCTTATAAATCCACCTGTGAATCAGCAGACTAAAGTATTCTATAATAATAGTGAGGAAATAACTAATATGCAGGAAATTAGTGATACCTTTTTAAGCAAATTCTTGGACTTAACTAAATATACTTGAGAGTTTGTTCCTATCGACAACAATGATGTTGATCCCATAAGGAAAGCAGCTATAAGCCCAACTTTTTATTCGAGCAATTAAACCTTGTCAAGTGTTTAAGCTATTAAAACAGATTCCAATTAAAAACTCAGGAGCCTGTGAACTTGAACCCAAATTGTTAAGACTAATTGCTGCACACGTTAATTATCTTTTGGCAAAAAAATGTAATTTGTCTTTGATTACTGGATGCTTCCCTAGTCAATGGAAGCAAACCATAATAAAACCAATCTTTAAAAGTGGGTGTACAAAAGATATGGATAACTACCGACCAATTTAATTGCTTCCACCTCTTGTGAACTTTTAGAAAAAATTGGTAATTAACAACTCACTGGATATTTCCACTCCGGTGGCTCCCGGACACCTGAGCAGCATGGCTTCTGTAAGTATCACGGTATAAGAATGGCCTTGGCCAGGTTCACGGACCACATCAGTGGAGCTATGGCTGAGGGGTTGCTCACTGGTGCAGTGTTCGCAGACCTGTCCAAGGCCTTTGATCTGGTGAACCATTGCCTGCTGCTTAGGAGGCTGGGAGACATTGGACTGGCAGATTCCCCATGTGAATGGCTCCACAGTTATCTTATAGGATGACCCCTGAGGGTGTGCAATGGTGGAAAACTGTCTAAAAGTAAAACAATGGAACAGGGAGTTCCCAAGGGCTTCATCCTGGGGCCTCTCCTCTTCACACTGTTTATTGATGGAATACCATCTATACTGAAAACAAATAAAATAACGTACGCAGATGATATAATATTGTACAGCAGCGCTTCCTCGGTGGAAACTTTAATAGAAATTTTCATGAATTGGAGAATTGGTTAAAAAAAAACATAATTTGTCCTTAAATTGCAAAAAATAAAATCCCAAAAGTATGCTTTTTGGATCTAGATCTAGATTGGCTAAATCAGCAGAACATGAAATAACAGATTCTTTAGGAAATAGATTGGAATAGATTACCCAGTTCAAATATTTAGGAATCCTGTTGAATCCAAACTTAACTTTTTCCACCCATATTAAATCTATAAGTCAGCAGGTTAATCAGAAATTGGGCATACTTTTCACATTACAGGATACACTCACCTTATAGGCCAGAATGGCAGTAGCTAGGAGCGTACTTCTTTCCACATTGAATTACAGTTCATTTCTTTTCATGGATTTATCGAAATAGGATTTATCACTTTTGACTTAAACTTTTCACGGCATTTGTAGGTTTGCACTTAAACTTCTCTACCATACCCATCATTGCATGGTTTATCAGCATATGTGTTGGCTTCCACTGAGGTTGAGCAGCGTGTATAATTTAAATTGTCTTACTGATTATGTTTTAAGAGAGAAGGATAATTCACCTCTTTTTCCATTATTCCTCTTTAAGAATGATGAAAGAAGCCAGCGTGGTAGCGCTGAGGGTTGAGGCACTGGATGCCACACCTTGCGCCACACCAACGACCCGGGTTCAGAAGCCAGCTCGGGTTGTCGGGGGTTGGCCGGGGAGGAGAAGATCAAGTGTCCAGAGGACTGCTCTCCTCTCCTGGAGAGGGATGAGGTTAGTGTCCCCTGCACTTGCGACCCCGTGTGGAGACTGGAAGTTGCTGCAGAAGGGAACACCTAGTTATGGGACTGGGGCAACAGTGGATGTCCTGCAGGCAAGTGCAGGAGTGCATTTCTAATGCACCAGACATCATTGCACATCCGGGCCCCTGGGGCTTAGGCAGAAAGCCCTTCTCCAGCAAGCACCATGATGCCCACGACAGGCTACTGCTCCTCTCGGCCAAACAACACTCAACATAAATTGGAGCTGGGGCTCAAGGGTGATGTTGGTCTCCCTCCCATCCCCCTCTGGGAAGGGCCCCTCCGTAGAGGGCAAGCTGTGGTCCTCCCCATTCCACAGCTGTGTAAGAGGCTGGCCAAGGGAGTGTTGAGAGCCTGTGTGCAGGGCAGAAAGGGGATAAGGTGCCGTCCCCGCAGCTGAAGAGGTGAATAAACAGAATTGACCAAAAAAAAAGAGGAATGATGACAGAGAATTATGCTCTAATGGTACTAAAAAGTTTGCTATTCTGAACACAAAAACTAAAATGGGAGAGCGTAGTTTTGCTAATAGGGCTGCGAAATGTTGGAATAACCTTCCTGGGTCACTTCAAGGAGCTACAAGTCACCAAGTTTTTAAATTAAACCTGAGGAAACAACTTTCTTGTCAATTACAATGTAAATGTTTTTTTTAGATTGTGATAGTAACTGTATTGTTAATTTAAATGTATGTGTATGTATTACTATAATTTTTGTAACATCTTGACTGTATATGTATCATCCTGGGTCGTGCATGAAAAAGGGCCTTTGGCTCATTGCACTTACCTGGTAAACAGAAGTTTAAAAAATAAATAAAACAAGCAGTACAGGGACACGTACAAACACAGTAAGTGCAAAACTTGACAAGTGATAAATAGGTAAGGCCAGATAGAGCAATTAACTAATGATTATTTACATGTACACTTATCAATAGACAGGAGGTGCTTGCGAAGATCTTTTATAAAAGCCTGGTGGGACTTAAAGCATCTTAGCAACATAGGAAAGGAGTTCCAGAACTTGGGTGCAAATACAGAAAAAGCTTGTTCTCCCATCTTAGTGGCACAATTAGGGACAACCAGAAGGGACTGATCCATAGACCATAGGTTATACACCTGTGAGGGGGGCTTAACCATGTTGGCTAGTGCGGCAGGTGTTCCAGTTCTGATAACATTATCAGTGGTACAGACTGCTGTGAAATGCTGATATGAATGTGGGAGAGCCATACCAGCTTTGTGTATAGGGTGCATTGATGAGGGCATGGAGAGGGCGAAGTGACATATTGTTATAACATGTCTTCCACTTATTTAGTATCCTCTTGTTTGCTTCCAGGTAAGATACCAGCCCATAGCTGAGGCTGGGCCTCAGGACACACTGTGCAATAGCCAGTCTTACTGCTGCATTTAGGGTGTACTTACTTTTATAGGCAATGCCAAGCTATATGTTGAATGATTTACAGGTACGTGCCAGGTGCAGGTTAAAGTCCAGTGCAGGGTCTAGGGTGACTCCTAGGTATTTGAAAGAGTCAATCACTTCAAGTATGGAACCACCATTATAATGTACTGAGAGGGCAGAGGAACAGGCCATGATTCTTGGCACTGAGCCAAACAACATAGCAAGTGTCTTTTTGGTGTTCATGAGAAGTCTGTTTTGAGCTAGCCAGGATTGAATGGAATCAGAAATTAATATTTAACTGCTGATTGATGTCATCTATGTCGGAGGCACTATAGTACAGAACCATGTCATCTGCAAACAGTAGAGCACAGCAAGAGCTGACTGTAGAGGGTAGGTTATTAACAAACAAGGAGAACAGTAAGGGACCTAGTATGAATCCTTGTGGGACACCAGCACTAGTGGTATTCTATTTATTTCGATGAATAGCTGTTACCAAGCGAGATAGCTTTCAAAACAAGAGGCAGCTGCAGCTGAGAAACCCAGTGTGTGTAGCTAGTAGGGCGTGGTCTACAAGGTTAAATACCTTGGTTAAATCAATGAAAATGGCCCCTGTTAGCATGTCTTTATCCATGACTCTCTTTATGTCATTTGTAATTTGTATGAGAGCAGTGGTTGTACTGTGTGCATGCCTAAAGCCATGCTGTGCTGGTGTTAGTAGGCTATGTAGCTGAAGATGTTCAGTTACCTGGGAGGCTACCAGTTTCTCAAGTAACTTGTTAAGCACAGATAGGGTGGATATGGGGCAGTAATTTTACAAGCATTTGACGTTGCCTTTTTGTGAATTAGAACTACTCTGGTTATCTTCCAGACTTTGGGCATTGCCCCAGTGGAAAAGAACAAGTTGAAAAGCCGTGCGACATGTGCTTAACATATGCAGTGAGCCTGGCTGGTGAAGCTGCCCTGGAGCGCGTGGAATGGAATTTAGAATGTAGTTCAAATCTCTGCCCTCTGGGTGATGCTGCATTGTACAGCATAACGTCAGATCCTTTTCTCCACCTGTACTAGCAAGTTGCCCCGAAGAGCTCTCTTCAGCAACTCGCTTGAAGCGTTCGAGTGTCCAAAAGAAGTATATTGCATTTCATCTTTTATTATTTTTAGTAGTCTCTGCCCTCCAGTTTATAATTATTTCTAGTCCCCAACTGGAGACTTCTCTAGCTCATTCACTGCTATTATGCCTTGTCATTCCTAGAGGTGGGCAATTCTGAGCAGGCTCGAGCCTGCTCGACCTCTATAAGAAACTGAGAGCCAAGGTCAAATTGAGACAGGTATGGTCAAAGTAAGCATTTTTGACAGCTTGTGCCATTAGTGTAGTATCTGAAAAGTTCAACTCCTATTTACAGAACAGCCTGCAATAGCCAAGGCTTGGCCCGTGTTTTGGCTCATGGAGTCAAGCCAGATCCCTGGCTCGGCTCTGGCTTAACGCTATGTGAAAAATTCCTGGCTTGCCCACCTCTAGTTATTCCCACCATCACCTCTTTTGTTTTCCAGATTCTCATTTTGTTTTGCCATTTATCATTTCTTCTCCCAGAGCCTCCTTCTTTTTCTTTCCCCACATATATATCCCTTATGTTCCCTTCCCTCTACACTAACTTTGCTTATTTCTCTTTTAGATATTTCATGAAGAAACCCAAGGTCGAAATGTCGATTTTAACTCTATTTTATATTTTCAGCATGCATTTAATACTACCATTTTGCTTTATTTCTAGTATTTTGTGGGGTTTTTAGTGAGTTTAGTGAGTTTTTCTGGTTCCGCACGGTTCATAGGAACCGGAGAACTCTTATTATATTTTCGTTATTTGGTTTTAACCGTCATTTTTACCTCATCTTTGAGGTAAACCTCAGGTAAACTTATCGAGTTTTTCCCTTTCGTTACTGTTTTTTCTGGGTTTTCGTCCCGGGGTCTTGCCTGAAGAACCAAGGCGAATGTTCGTTCTACTGTTAAATTTATCACTTTTTCCCCATATTTTGTTTTTAAAATAACTTTATCACAATTGGAACCAGACTGTGATTTGTGTTTCTCTAAGGGAATATTATTTTTTTCTGGGCCCTCTGTACTTATGTTTGGCATGTCGGACAAGCCCAAGAAGAAATCAGGACCTACTGGTTTTAAAAATTGTGTTAAATACTTTAATCTCCTGGCTAAGGCCAATAGCCACGAGTTGCGTTGGAAGTGTTTAGGCCCCAGTCATATTTTTGAAAACTGTGAGCTGTGTAGCAAATTCTGATCAAAGACAGTCAAAAAATTAACTAAAAAAACTTGAAGGACTCATGGCTTCTCAGACTGCCTCCGAGTCACCTAAATGGTCTGACGAGGGTCCCTCCCAGTCTAAGAAACTCTCAAAGGACCACTCTGAAAAACCCTCTGATAAACAAAAAAGATATGCAGAGCAGGCTTCAGATTCAGATCCTGCTAAAAAGACACAAAAAGAAAAACATGTCACTGTCCCTTCTGCCAAAGAGCAAAAGGAGACAATAGCAGACACAGTACCTGTGCCCTCTCAGGAGGACATGAAAAAAGGCCTGGCAATTTTTTCAGGCATCCCAGGCCATAGGATCTTGGATGGGGTTCCCAGTCCCCCCTCAACCTCTGGGCCCTGCCCCGGTTCCTACCAACCAGGAGGAGGAATTCTATTTTGAAGAAGAGGATGAGGAAGGAGAGCCCATTGAGCCAGGTAGTTCTCCTGACCAGGTGTATGGCTCCCCTCCCTGGGGTCCAGAGTACTATTCCTTACATTTCTCCTTTGTCAAACAAATGGTGAGCACTTTAGTCCTCTTCACTCAGGAGTCTGGAGAGGACAAGGAAGGCTGACTTGCTTGACAGGATGGGATTAACTCCCACTACAAGGTTACTTTTGCCAGTACACAAGTCCCTGAGGAAAGCAACCTGCAAGCTCCCTCAATCCATACCTCTATACAGGCATAGACAAAAGATAGAAAAAGTACCAGCTTGTCAAGCAGGGCGCTGAGTACCTCTACACTTACACTGACCATGAAGGGGTGGTTCAGGCAGCTGCCTGTGATAAGGCCAAATTCCCCTTCTCTTTCCAGCCTCCAGAGAAGGATTCTAGAAAACTGACAGTATGGGGAAAAGTATACATGACTGCCCCTGAGGGCAGATCGTATATACAGTATGGCATACACAGCACAGTACCATTAAGCACTATGGAATATAGTGCTGGCTATCTGTGACACTCTCCATGGGGAACAGGCTCAGGACCTAGCAAATACAGTCAGGTCTGCAATGGATACTACAAAGTACCAGTTTCATATTGCAGTAGATGCCAATAACACTGCTTCCAGAGTTCTTGCACATGCTATCTCCCTAAGGAGGTTTGCTTGGCTTAGAACAACCAATCTGTCACAGGATAACCAGACAAAATCCATGGATTTTTCGTGCAAGAATGACTCCCTCTTTGGTGATAAGACAGAGGCTTACATGAAAAAATGGAGGAATACAAAGCCACTTACAAGAGAAACACTGAGAAAGAAAAGACATCTACTTCTTACAGACCTCATGGAAGGGAAGGGAAGGTAAAGGTAGAGGCTACTACCTTTGGGCCTTCTACTCCATGCCCATGCCCTTTGACTACTCTCAGATAAGAGGCTTCTTCAGGTACAGAGGAAGAAAGGCTGACCAGGCTTTGACCTCTAAGGTCCAGTCCAAGCAAAACCCCTGATACGTGTGTCCAGGTCGCCAGTCCTCTGCCAGTAGGAGGAAGATTAGCCCATTTCTTCCAGGTCTGGAAAAACATCACCACAGACAAGTGGGTCCCGCATGTAGTGGGTCAAGGCCTTACCCTGCAGTTCAAAATTTTCCATCTCTGTTTGTAAACAGACATTTCCATCATCACTCCCCATCAGAAAGAATTCTCTTAGAGCTGGAGGTCACAAAGCTTCTGCAAATGCAATGGAAAAAGTATCTCCTTCTCAGTGGGGAAAAGGCCTTTACTTAAGGTACTTACTAACCCACAAGAAAAATGGGGAATGGTGACCCATTCTGGACCTCAGATTCCTAAACAAACATCTTGACAAAATCAAGTTCAAGATGGTCACCCTGTCCACAGTCATCCCACCCCTGCAGCAAGGAGACTGGGTGGCATCTCTGGACCTGAGGGATGCTTACTTTCACATTGCCATCAGGCCCAGCCACAGAAAGTACCTGTGTTTCAGGATCCCCTCTGGTCACTACCAGTTTGCAGCCCTTCCCTTTGACCTTTCCTCCACCCCAGGGTATTCACAAAGTGTCTAGCTGTGGTGGCAGCACATCTCAAAAGGCAGGGGGTGATGGTTTTTCCTTACCTAGATGACTGGCTAGTCATCAGGAAGTACCATCAGCAGGTCAATGACTCCCTCCACCTCACACAGAGCACTCTAGATGGACTAGGGTTCCTCATCAATGTGCAAAATTCAGAGACAGAACCAGTACAACTTCTAGAGTTCATAAGCGATATGGATGCCCGGCAGGGCAAAACATTCCTGCCCCAGGAAAGGGTAGTGAACCTTGTAGGGCTTGCAGATTCATTTGTCCTAGGTCAGCCCAGGCCAGCAAGACACTTGCTTCAGCTTCTAGGACATGTGGTCTCCACCACAGAAGTAGTCCCAGGCACAAGATTTCAAATCAGGGACATTCAGCTCCACTCAAGGTCCCATTGGTCACAAAAGAGACACCCTCTGTTCAGGCTGGTACGAGTCACAGAAATGTTGCTACAGGCCCTAGACTGGTGAAAGAAACAAACAACCTCAGGAGGTGTACCATTCCAGCTACAAGCTCCACAGTTGTCCTCACAACAGATGTCTCCTTGCAGGACTGGGGTGCCCCCTTGGGGGACCTAACAGTGAATGGTGTCTGATCTCCTCTGGAGTCCAGGGAGCATGTAAATCTGCTGGAGCTAAGAGCAGTGCTCCTAGCTGTCCATGCATTTGCACCACATGTCAAGGGTCAGTCTGTCCAGGTCAGAACAGACAACACCACCACTATATATTACATCAACAAGTAAGGGGCACAAGGTCCTCAAAGCTGTGTGCAGAAGCCATGAAATTCTGGAGTCTGGCTTACTCCCTAGAGGACCACCTCTCAGCAATCCACCTCCCAGAGAAGGACAATGTTCTGGCAGATTCCCTAAGTAGGATCTGCCAGAGTCAACACGAGTGGACCCTAGGCAGGCAGGTGTCTGCCACAGTCTTCAGGAGATGGGGCACACCAGACATAGACCTATTTGCATTCAAGGACAATTTTCAGCTTCCACTCTACTGTTGCAGGTCTCCGGCAGTGGGGTATAGTCCGTATGGAGGTTCTGTTCCTTGACTGGACAGAGAAGTTTTGTATGCCTTCCCTCCATTTCCTCTGCTCTTTCAAGTCCTCCTGAAGCTGAGGAGTCAGACTTCATCCATGGTCTTGATAGCTCTAGACTGGGCCAGGCAGACTTGGTACTCCCTGCTCCTGACCCTGTTCGTCAGACAGCCCATTAGGCTTCCCCTGAGACACAACCTGCTGACCAGATCACAGAGCAAAGTGACATATCCGAACCTCAAGTCTCTGTGCCTCAAAGCCCGGTTCTTGAGGAGTTAAGAGTACTCTAATTTTAACTTCTCAGACCAGGTCCTCAGGGTCCTTAAGATCTCCAGGACCCAGAAAACATATGCCTCCAAGTGTAAAAGATTCTCCTTGTGGTGGGCCCCCAGGCAGATCAACCCTCTTCAAGCAGATCTGCCTTCACTGCTGGACTATTTGGTACACCTTCTGGCTCTAGGACTCAGACATGCTACCCTAAAGGTTCACCTGGCTGCTATTTCTGCCTATGTATCAACAGATAAGCAGAAAAGAGTAGCCTCTCACTCTATTTTCAAGAGATTTTTCAAAGGTCTCTTGTATTTGTATACCCCAGTGAGGGAACCTGTCCCTCCCTGGGACATGAACATCTGCTCATGGAACCCCTTTTCGAGCATATGGCCCCTGCAGATGTGAAGCATGTCACTTGGAAGACAGTCTTCCTAGTGGCCATCACCTCAGCCAGAAGGGTGTGCGAGATGCAGGTCCTCTGCACTGACCCTAACTGCATCATCTTCCACTGGGACAAGGTAGGTATGAGGACCAACAGGAGATTCCTTACCTAGGTGGTGTCCAAATTCCACCCGAACCAGTCCATCACCCTTCCTGTGTTCTTCACAGAGAAATCTAGCTCTGGTGAACAGAGATTGGACAGCCTGGATGTAGAAAGGTCTTTCAGCTACTACACTGGGCGCACCAAAGATCACAGATTTTCTAACTCTCAGCTATTTCTCACGTATGGTGAGATGGGAAAGGCAAACCAGTTTCTAAATGGACCATAGCCTGCTTGATAGTTGTCTGCATTCAGTTCTTCTACTCCAAAGCCGCCAAACAGCCACCTCAGGTCTTAGGGCACACTCACTTGTGGCACTGCTGGATCTGTGGCAGCAGCCAGAGATGTTCCTTGTTGGAAATCTATAAAGCAGCCACATGGAAAACAGTTCACACCTTTACAAAACACTATTGTCTGAACATACAGTCCAGAAGGGATGCCAGGTTTGGCACTGCTGTACTGCAGAACCTTTTCCCCAAGTAGGGTCCGCACTTGGTTCTCAAAGTACTGCTTTGTAGTCTCCATATGTTAAGTATAATGAGGGATTCTGGGGTTTGAAGAAAAAATTACTAACATGATAATATTGTTTCTTCCAGGGGATCTCTCATTATGCTTAAATCTCTCCACCTCCCTTCCAGAACCAAGAAAAGGTTCTACAATCACCAGTTGTCATTTTATTTTGTCTGCTTGAGTATTACTTGTTGGCATTCACAGACTTCATTTTTGGCTAAACATTTCTTGTTCTGCCATACTTGGCTTTTGGGCCAGCTTGTTGTTGCCCTTTGGGCTTGTATTTTTATATGGCTTAGCTAGGTTTGTAGACTAGGGGGGCTATTTTTGGCTTAGGCTCCGAAGGATCTGACGTTATGCTGTAGAATGCAGCACCACCCAGACAGTAGAGATTTGAATTGCATTCTAAATTCCATTCCATGTGCTCTGGGGCAGCTTCACCAGCCAGGCTCATTGCATATGTTAAGCATAATGAGGTATTTCCTGGAAGAAACAATATTACTATAGTAAGTAAGTAATTTTTTCTTCTCTGAGTTACAAAAAAGCTCCCTCAGCAACTTTTGTCAGTCAGCTACAGACTTGCAGGAGAAAGACTTCCTGAAACACCAGAGAGGGAAAAAGTCTATGCAAGCTAAAAGTGGGAATGTTTGTTGCTGAACAGCTGGTTGAGCTGTGCTGTTGTGGTACTGCCTTGGTATAGTGGTATGGATCACTGGAACAGAGGGACATAAGTGAGGGATTTTGGATAAAACTGTCAGAGAGCACTAAGGGGAGTGCTAACTAGCCACAAGAGAGCTGAGGGCAGACTCCGATGGACCTGAGCTGTTTGCTTCTGGCTAGACTGTACTTATGGGAAAGTGCAAAGATTGGTGAGACCCCTCCTTAGCAAAGGCCTTCCCTACTGTAACCTTGGTAAGCAGAAGCTGACACCATGTAGCTAAGCTTTATTGGTGAAAACAGAAGAGCCAGTCTCTGAAGTAGCCAGATGAGAAAAAAAGTTTTTATTGTTTTGCATCTGTTAGTGTCCAAAAACTGCGAAAAGTAAATAAATCGTGCCATCATGTGGGACTTTTACCTAAGTTCTTGCCTGCTGTGTCCTTCATCACCCACACTTCCACAGCCAGGCAAGCCGCAGCCTCACGGAAATGAGGTCACAGGCTACTCCTACTGTGGAAGAGCAAAGTCTCTTTCTTCCTCTGGAATGAAGGAGAAGGCCCATTATCTGTTTCTTTAACTGTTGCTTTAACAGTGCTGCTTCTTGTGGCAAAGCGTTGAACCCATCTGACCCTTTAAGCAGTCATCTTTAACTGTTGGCTTTTTAACAAAATACTGATGACTGCATCAGGTGCAATGTAATGGATGAGGTTTCTTTACTCATTCACATCTGGTCTGACAGTCATTACATAATACCCTTTTGAATTACATCCAAATCTGTGTAGATCTCTTTGTGCATTCAGATGCTCCTTCCTCTGTCCCAAGTGAAACTTTAGATTTTACTGTAAGCCCCTACAAATGGGGGTCCCGCAAAAGTCTTCCTTGGGCTTGTCTAAATGCTCACTGCCAGCCTGAGTCCTGCGGTTTAGCAGTTTAAACATTGTTACCTGTGAGTGCCTGCATAGCCTCTGTGTATTGTCTCTTTAAGAGCTGCCTATATCGCAGTTATAATTAATCTGGGAGGGGGCTGAGTGTTTCTATGCTCGAGTCCCACCGCGCTGCCAGATAATTGCTCCGTTCTGCCATCGCTATCTGCGCAGAGGAAGCTTTGTTAGAAGATGTACTTATTTGCTGAATATCTGTTAGAATAGTAATGATATTGTAGTTTGTCTAACCTGCCTTCTTTGCAGCATGGACAGTTTTGTTTATCACCACCATCTTGGTCCTGGACTGCCGAAATGGGCCAATCAGTACCTTTGGGGACTCTAAAATGGAGCCTGTCCCCAGGAGTCTTGTGGGAGCAAAATTCTGTAGTAATTGTAGTTTTGGAACTTTGGCGCCCAAATGGACCTGGATGGGGAGCCCTTGTTGTGACTGACAGACAGATCAGCCAACTGAACCTTTTGGATCCTGGGAAAAGTCCCAGGCTATATGCAGCTACAGTCAGTCTGAGTTGGGAAGTGAAAGAGTGTACAGCTCAAGATAGTTGTGCAGCAGTCCTGCGTAAATTTGCGTGGGAGAAGCGTGAGAGGGCTGAGTTTTGGCCTGCATGCCTGCCTGCTGTCCCTGAGAGGGAACGGAGGACTTTATTGAACTGAATCTGAATAGTGAGCAATTAAAGCTACTGACTGTGACCAGGCTTTAAACCTGAAGAAGACCGAAGATTTGCTGAATGCGACGGCCTGTCAGGACCTCCAGCCATCTCTGAACTCTGGTTTTAGTGCGGAGACCCTGTAATTGCGATCGAGAGCCATCTGCCTGGTACAGTGGAATTTCTTTACATGTAAATGCGCTGTGTGCTGTTGGTGGGTCGTGATTTGGTTCCCACTGTGTGCTGAACTGTGTTCTGCTTGCTGGAAGCTGCATCCAGCTCCAAACTAACTGAATCCGTATTCATCTCCATTTGGCCTGGGCCTTGCCACACTGGCCCAGCCAGATTACCCACTGCACAGAGAAAGTCATTGACGAGAGACTTGCCTGGGGATCAGCCCCCTGCTCAATGCTTTGAACAGGAACAACACCTTGGTGATTTGTGTGGGCCCTGCTTCTCCTGGCACTCCAGCTCAACAACCTGCAGTCTTGATTTTGTCCTGCCTGTGTCCTGTATTGGGTATCGTGAGTAAACATCAGGGTGGCTCCCTGCAACAACAGCTAAATCTAAAGTGTTGTCATCTGATTGTCTTGTTGTCTTTTCTTTCACGAACTGAGCCCTCTGGCTCTGGATTACAAATAGTGTGTGTTGCGCATGTTGTTTTCTTCCATCACAGGGCCCCAACCAGCTGCGACGCCGACCTACCCTGGACAAAGTTACTGGCTAGCCCACCTTCTTCCTACCTGGGTACCTAGAGTGTGTGACTGTGTAGGGACTCTGAAGTGCATGCATGACTGTCTGATTGATTTAGCCTTTAAGCCAATCAACCTGATTACGCCCCCTCCTTGTTCAAGTCCCCTGAATAAATCAGATCTAACTCTTTTTGCATTTAACCTGACACTGGTTCAAGTTTGTATTGAAAGCACTGTACTGTTGTTTGCTGTCCCTAACCTTGTTTACAGGGGTCTCAGGGTCGAACTGGTGGAACCAGCCTTGGTGGTAAGTGCAAACAGTGTGGGTACTTGTATGGTGAATATGAGTCATTGCAAAAGTGATTACTGTATATTGTTCCAACCACTAGAAGGGACAGAGGGGGTTACAGTATCCCGGAGGGCTGTGCCCAGGTTAGCTTGACCACTAACAACCCTGATCTCTGGGTGGAGGCACCTGTTTCAGTACCCAGGCCCCTCAACCTGCAACTCAGCTAGGCAGGTAGGGGCAGTAGTTCTTGGGATAGTGCCACCTAGGGTTACATCTTGGAAGCACTGCTGGGATTAGCGTCCTCTAGTGGCCAGAGGTGGAAATTACCCCATTATGTTTAGAACTGGTGACAAAATGGATGGAGCTTGCTACGACAAGCTCAAGATCTCCCCCCATAAGCTGCTAGTACACCGAATGAGGGAGTGGAGTGAGGCTGAGCAGGTAGACCCCCGACAGGCCCTCCTGTTAATGGATGTCCCATTAGGGACCACTAATGCTTTTATTGTAGAGGCTGTGGGCATGTTAAGTGTTTGGGGAAGGCTTAAGTGAAGGGAGGGATTCAGACCTGTTTGACCAGACCATGGTGGTTCTACTCTCCTGAAGCTCTCCCATAGATCCAGAGAAAGTACCCCTGTTATTCTGTCAGAAGAGGCCCAGAAGGGGTGGATGGTCATCCGTTTGCACAGTGATCCGGCTACCCTGGGAGGGTCCTCCAACATAGAGGGGTTCAAAGACAAGCTGCTTAAGTTGTTAGTTTCTGAGGGATGATCTGCCCAAGAATTAATGAAGGTGCTAGACCTTTCTGAAGAACCCACACCATTGCAGTCCCCGACAGTGTCTTCTGCCTCCCCTAGGGTCTCCCCCATGGTCATCCCCCCCCATAGTAATTCCATCTGTGCACCTGAACTCTTACCATAGACCTACACTCTTTTCGGGCACAGTTCCAGTGCCCGTAGGGGACGATGACCTGGAGACATGGATGGACTATGCTACCCCCGGTCCAGGAGTGGCAGTGCTCTGAGGGGGAGAAAAGAAAAAGACTCATGGAAAGTTTGAGGGGCTCTGCACTGGAGGCCATTCATTTCCTATGAACCACTAGCCCGGAGGCTACTGCAGCTGAATACCTCTCTGCATTGGAAGGGGTTTTTGGAAGTACTGAATCAGGGGACGATTTACTGTGGAAATTTAAATCCGCCAAGCAATAGAAGAATGAAAAGTTGTCCATGTTTGTTACCAGAATTGAGAGGACTCTGTAGAGGGCTCACAGAAAAGGAGGGGTGCCTGCTAGTGAGCTGAATCGGGTCAGGTTGGACCATATTCTCAAATCAGCCAGGTACTCTAGTGTGGTGATGCTAAAACTTAAGTTTCAAGATAGGAAGGCTAACCCTCACGAGTATTGTCACCTCATGAAAGAGATTTGTGAAGCTGAGAATGATGAAGAGGGATGGGAGCCCTATGCTTGGGTTGCCCGTACCTGCCAGACCCCTGAGAGAAGTTACAAGACTGAGGGGCAGCAGATGAGAGAACTAATTAAAGAACTGGCAGAGTTGAGAGTCAGTCAGCAAGCCGCTGAGGTGGCCAGAGATAACTAACCCCTACCAGGCACCTCCTGAGTTAAAGAGCGAGACCCCGCCTAGTGGGGTGTGGGTACGCGTCATCTCCTCGGAAATCCGGACTGAAGGTAACCTACTGGAAGAAGTATGAGAATTGAGAGCCCTGGTGGGGGATCTACTATGAGCCACACAAACCACTAACCCTGAGGGAAGTCGAGAGGACCAAGAACACAAGTCACAAGTCAAAGAAGGGCCTTGAGGTACCCTGATGTACCCAAGAGAGAGATGGCCGCAACCACTCAGAGGCTCTAGAGAACCCAATTTTGTTACCACTGCGGGAGGATTGGCACACCCAGTTCACCTGTCACTCACCGGAGAACTTGAGAAGGGTTACTATTAGGCTATTAGCCTTGATTTGATGGAACAAAACAGGCCGCAACGTGGAGCCGCTGAAAAGTTATTCATCTAAGGCTGCTGCCAAGTCGACATCCAAGTCTGCATCACCCGAGTGGTCTGAGGTGGTGGGCCCTTCGATGGAAACTACAGTGATGGTGAACAGTGTGTCTGCTCGGGCCATGCTTGACATTGGATCTCAAGTAACTATAGTGTTCCAAGACTGGTATCAAAAGCATCTGCCTGATGTGCCCCATGACCCTTGGAAGGCTTACATGTGTGGGGTTAAGCAAGAAGTCTTATCTGTACTCTTGGTATATTCAGATCTGGCTATCATTCCCTACCTCATTGGCTGGAGCAGTTGAACTAGTTGAGACACTTGCCTGAGTGTGTCCCCCCACCGGACTATATGATGGGGTTCCCCTGTTAATTGGGACAAACGCCCATATGTTTGGGAGACTGGCACAACTCTGCCACGAGAAACAAGGGCAATGGACTGGGCGGGCTCTGAGAATTCCGGCTCTAATCAAAAGGGCCTATGACTTGCAATGGAAACCTGAGGAAGTAGACCAGGATGAACCTGTGGGGATCATGTGGAAGAAGGATCCTGACTCCCTGGTACTGGCACCTAATGCCCAGTGTACCATTCACGGGGAGGTCTGCTTCCGGAAAGATGTAAAGAACAAGATATTAATGTTGGATGCACCAGGTGATGGAAAGTTGCCAGAGGGATTATTGGTTAAACCCAGCATTTTGCCTGCCCGTGCCCATGCCTGTGCATGATGAGTGATGGTCCAGATTCGGAATGTGTCAGATCGGGAGGTCCAGGTGTACAGAGGGTGCACCCTAGCTACAGTGCACTGTGCAGACACTGCCATATTACCCAGTAACAAGTACTATGGCGAGAAGGAGAGAGTGACACCGGACTTATTTGACTTTGGTGATTCCCCTTTGTCAGCTGAATGGAAGGCTAGAATTAGCAAGAAACTCACCCAGAGGGACCAAGTGTTTTCTGCAGAGCCCAGGAGCTGTGCTGTATCAAGACCATGAGGATGGTTTGAGACCGGTAGCTTTCACCAGTAGGAGCTTGACCCTGTCAGAGTGAAACTACCCTGTGCACAAGCTGGAGTTCCTTGCCCTAAAATGGGCCATCATTGACCAGTTTCATGAGTACCTCTATGGAGCAAAGATATTGGTGAAGACTGACAATAACCTGTTAACCTATATACAGACTTCAGCTAAGTTAGACGCCACTGGGTACTGGTGGCTTTCTATTTTATCAACCTATGATTATGCTGTTGAATACAGACCGGGATTGAACCATATTGATGCTGATGCCTTGTCATGAAGGCCAGTTTCCAAGAGTGATTGGGTCAGGCTGTCTGAACCTGACATCTGAGCATTGTGCCAAAAGTCTGACAGAGATGAACAGATGTCCGCAGACACAGTGGACTGTCTAGTAGATTGCTTGGGCCCTCCTGATACCTGCATACCGGCTGCCTATTGCTATTTCTCTGCTCTAGACATTAATGCACTACCTCAGTTCGATAATGACAGTATTCAGTGGGCTCAATCCCAAGATCCCATGATTCAGCCAGCACTTGATGCCCTGCATGTGGGTAAAGATGTGTCTAAGTTGCGTTCCCCTGATTTTCGAACTGCCCTATTGTTTAAAGGACCTGTAAAGAAGTTATTCAGAATACAGCCTGCAAAAACTATAGCAATGTAGGTTGTTGGCTTACCTACAAAACGCTGTGCTCAGTTTGCTTCCAAATGTTGTCATTTGTGAGTCGCTAGATTGTAAAGGTCCTGGCATAATATAAACAAATCCCCCAATCGGCTGCTCCTGTAGCTTCCTAAAATGGCGGGTATGTCTGTACGTGATGATGTAATCTGAGTGACAGCACTCCTGAGGGTTAATATATGTGTTATGGGGACCTTATAAATTACATATAGAAATATTATTAAGAAAGCACTTCTGCATAAAATCCTTTACTGTGCAGGTGTGAAAAGGTTGTCACACCTGCACTGTAAAGGATTTTATGCAGAAGTGTTTTTTTAATAATATTTATATATGTAATTTATAAGGTCCCCATATCGCATGTATTAACCCCCAGGAGAGCTGTTGCTCAGATTACATCATCACGTGCAGACGTACCCGCCATCTTAGGAAGCTACAGGAGCAGCCGATCGGGGGATTTGTTTATATTATGCCAGGACCTTTACAATCTAGCGACTCACAAATGACAGCATTTAGAAGTAAACGGAGCACAATGTTTTGTAGGTAAGCCAACAACCTACACTGCTGTGGTTTTCTGTGCCCTGATTATAACCCCTGTTTATGTTTCCTTTAAAGAAGGCCCCAGGTTGAAGTTGCATAATCAGTTGTTATACAGAGAGACAGTGGATCGTAATGGTCAAGTAGACAAGCTACAATTAGTCCTGCCCAAAGCCTTTAAACACTTGGTACTGAGGTCCCTCCACAATCACATGGGGCACCTCAGTATTGACACGACTCTCGACCTGGTGCGATCTCGATTCTACTGTTCCAAGATGGGGGCCAATGTTGAGCACCATGTAAAGACCTGCAGTCGTTTCCTTCAAAGGAAAGCCCTGCCTCAGAGGGCTGCCCCCCCTTGTCAATATCACTACCAGCACTCCCATGGAACTGGTTTGCATAGACATTCTGTGCTTAGAACCCAACCAGAGGAATATTGGCAATGTGATAGTGGTTACTGATCATTTCACATGGTATGCACAAGCTTTCCCAACTAAAGATCAAAAGGACTCTACCGTGGCCAAGGTGCTAATGGAAAAATTCTTCGTCCACTATTTTGCCCCCCAGCAGATCCACTCTGACCAAGGCAGAGACTTTGAAAGTAGGCTATTTAAAGAAATGCTCTCTCTCTCTCTGTGGGGAGTGTGGAAGTCAGAACCACCCCTATCACCCATAGAGAGGACCCTCAACCAGAACACTTTAACCACACTCTTCTAGACATGCTGGCACCCTCCATCCCAAAAACAAGCATAAGTGGAGCCAGCAGATTAGCACCTTGGTACACACATACAATTGCACCAAAAATGATGCTACTGGGTTCTCCCCCTACCGTCTCATGTTTGGGAGGGAGGCCCGACTGCCAGTTGATGTCTGCTTTAGGGTCTCTCAAGATGGGGTCCAAGCCAAAAACTACCTGCAGTATGTACAGAAATTGAGAGCTCAATTGACCCATGGATATCAACTGGCACAGACAATGGCTGCCAAGAGAAATCTCGCCAACAAAGAGATGCACAACAAGAAATTAAAGGCTCAAGAGCTATGGCCCAGAGACCGTGTGTTGTTACGCAACTTGGGACTGCATGGCAAGCATAAAATTGCTGATAGGTGGCACTATCTTCCTCATGTAGTAGTTGGAAAATTGGATGATCTACCAGTGTACAGGGTGGGCCCAGAGAATAACTCCAAAGCTGTCAAGGCCATGCACCGTAACCACTTGCTGCCTATCGGCCAAGTTATAATTGAGGCTGAACCATCAGAAATTGATTCCCCTGGGCCGGTGACTCATGCTACTGCTAGGAGGACACAGAGTCCATCTACTTCAGCTGTTAAAGGTTCAGAGCCCTCTCCCCGGCAGGCCTCGAATGATAGTGACTGTCAATCCTCCTCTGATGAAAGTGACTATGCTAATGCCTATTATCCTTCATATGAACTAAGTCAGTTGTTTCGAGGCAATCCTATGCAGAATCATGGGGATGAAGCTGGACCTTCTGGACTGCCTATCCACCCAGCTTCTTCCCTGGACCCAGTGCCCCTGAAAGTGAGGTGCAAAGTATCCTATCTGAGGTGGCAGACTCTCTGTGTCTTGTAGAACTGTCTGACTTGCCCAAAGAAAGGGCTGGTGATCTGAGTCTCCTGGGGACATGCCAGAATTTGAGGAGCAATATGAAAGTATTGACAGCACCCCTCAGTGTCACAAAACCTAATTGTGCTAGAGTCTACTCAGAATGCTAACCTGGGCCTTCATCAGAAGGTAATAATGAGCAAAGTGTGGTGGAAACAGAGTCTGCAGAGCCAGAAGCTGATAGTGTTCAATCTGGACATTTCAACCAGTGCAGAGGCATCCCTCACTACAGGAGAAGAACTCAGTGCCAATGTTGACTGTCCAGAGCCTGTGTCTGTTACCCCCAGATAATCTGGGTGACCTGTTAAGCCAGTGGTACGTACGTTTCAGCTATGATTCCCCTGGGAGGTCTGTGGACTTGCCTCTCAATGTGGTCCACAAGGGTGTTTATATTTTTCCTAGTTCACTACCCAAACTGAGCTTAATGTTGATTGTTATTCCTTCTCAGTATGGTGCCCCTGCCCCATCCAGCCCCAAGTTAGCTGATAGGGAAGGGCCTCCTCTTACATTGTTTAATGTGCAAGAAGTTATAACATGAGTCAGTATTGTGAGGTTACAAGTATGTTACTCGTAGTGAAATCAGTATCACATGTATGAAACATGCATAAGTATTGTCATTATGGATATGGTATTGTGAAGTATAGTGAATATGTATAGTAAAGTGATAAAGTTTACGTTACCTGATGCATCAGATGTTATTTTGCATAGTATGCTAATATTATAAATGTCTCATATATATATTTGCTTCTTCAATATCGTGATGGTATAGACTTGATGCGGACGCCAAGTTTTCTCCAAGCAGGGAAGGGTGTAACCCCCCCCCACAAATGTGGGTTCCCAAAAAGTCTTCCTTGGACTTGCCTAAATGCTCACTGCCAGGTTGGAGTCCTGCGTTTTAGCAGTTTAAATGTTGATACCTGCGAGTGCCTATATAGCCTCTGTGTACTGTCTCTTTAAGAGCTGCCTATATCGCAGTTATAATTAATCTGGGAGGGGCTGAGTGTTTCTATGCTCGAGTTTCGCCAGGCTGCCAGATAATCGCTCTGTTCTGCCATCGCTAGTTGCGCAGAGGGAGCTTTGTTAGAAGATGTACTTTTTTGCTGAATATCTGTTAGAATAGTAATGATATTGAAGTTTGTCTAACCTGCCTTCTTTGTAGCATGGACAGTTTCGTTTATCACCATCATCTTGGTCCTGGACTGCCGAAATGGGCCAATCAGTACCTTTGGGGACTCTAAAATGGAGCCTGTCCCCAGGGGTTTTGTGGGAGCAAAATTCTGTAGGAATTGTAGTTTTGGAACTTTGGCGCCCAAATGGAGCCCTTGTTGTGACTGACAGACAGATCAGCCAACCAAACCTCTTTGGATCCTGGGGAAAGTCCCAGGCTGTTTGCAGCTACAGTCAGTCTGAGTTGAGAAGTGAAAGAGCGTACAGCTCGAGATAGTCGAGCAGCAGTCCTGTGTAGATTCACGGGGAGAACCTGTGAGAGGGCTGAGTTTTGGCCTGCATGCCTGTCTGCTGCCCCTGAGAGGGAACGGAGGACTTCATTGGACTGAATCTGAATAGTGAGAGTGATTAAAGCCACTGAACTGTGACCAGGCTTTAAACCTGAAGAAGACTGAAGATTTGCTGAATGTGATTGGCCTGTCAGGACCTCCGGCCATCTCTGAACTCTGGTTTTGGTGCAGAGACCCTATAACTGCAATCGGAGAGCCATCTGCCTGGTACAGTGGAATTTCTTTATATGTAAATGTAATGTGTGCTGTTAGTGGTTGTGATTTGGTTCCCCACTGTGTGCTGAACTGTGTTCTGCTTGCTGGAGGCTGCATCCAGCTCCAACGGACTGAATCCGTATTCATCTCCATTTGGCCTGGGCCTTGCCACACTGGCCCAAACAGATTACCTGCTGCACAGAGAAAGCCATCGACGAGAGACTTGCCGGGGATAAGCCCCCTGCTCAATGTTTTGAACAGGGATGACACCTTGGTGATTCGTGTGGGCCCTGCTTCTCCTGGCACTCCAGCTCAACAACCTGCAGTCTCAATTTCATCCTGCCTGTGTCCTGTATTGGGTAACATAAGTAAACATTAGGGTAGCTCCCTGCAACAACAGCTAAATCTGAAGTGTTGTCATCTGATTGTCTTGTTGTCTTTTCTTTCACGAATTGAGCCCTCCGGCTCTGGGTTACAAATAATGTGTGTTGTGCATGTTGCTTTCTTCCATCACAGGGCCCCAACCAGCTGGGACGCCAGCCTACCCCGGGCAATGTTCCTGGCTAGCCCTTCTTTTTACCTGGGTACCCAGAGTGTGTGACTGTGTAGGGACTCTGAAGTACATGCATGACTGTCTGATTGATTTAGCCTTTAAGCCAATCAACCTGATTATGTCCCTCCTTGCTCAGGTCTCCTGAATAAATCAGATCAAATTCTTTTGCATTTAACCTGACTGTGGTTCCAGTTTGTATTGAAAGCACTGTACTGTTGTTGTTTGCTGTCCTAACCTTGTTTTACAGGGGTCTCAGGGTCAAACTGGTGGAGACCAGCCCAGTGGTAAGTGCAAACAGTGTGGGTACTTGTATGTTGAATAGGGTCACTGCAAAAGTGACTACTGTATATTGTTCCAGCCACTAGAAGGGACAGAGGGGGGTTACAGTGTCCCGGAGGGCTGTGCCCAGGTTAGCTTGACCACTAACAACCCTGACCTCTAGGTGGAGGCACCTGTTTCAGTACCCAGGCCCCTCAACCTGCAACTAGACAAGGAGGCAGGGGTAGTAGCCCTTGGGATAGCGCCACCTAGGGGTTACATTACTATATGGTCTACTTGCTCTAAAATGTGTGATCTCCTTTTGCTGTGGCTTTTCTGGCCTCCAATAACAATATTCACTCACAGTGAGGCTCAATAATTTCCCAGAGCTATCCAGGTGTGTACGAAAACAATAGCTGTAAGGGGTTTTGACCCATTTCTTTATTTGTTGATGGATCTGAACAAGTCTCTTCACTTCACCTTTTCCTGGGGGCAGCCATGGTGCGCACAACCACATTTTAATTGGCCATTCATGTTCCTGTTGCAAGCTATATTTGGCTTCTATTGCTTTTACCTCTGTTCTTGGTAGTTCCTATTATCTCTGGTGCGGGGTACTGTTTGCAAGAGGGGACATAGAAATGGCTGTACTTGGTTCTTTTGCTGCAAGTTCAGTGTCCTCTTCATCCATGACCTTCTCCATCATCACTCTGAACACTTGCTGTTCAGGCTGTTCTTCAGGTGTGACAGTCTGGCTACTGTCTTTCTTCTTCTTTGGCTGGGGCTGGCAGGGCTGACTAGGGACTGACCTCTGGGCAGGCCACAGGGTTGGCAGCCACATCAAGAGATGAGTTCATGACATCAGCAGGTGTCAGCTGACCCAATAAGTCACCTAACAATTCTGGACTGCCAGTCAGACTCACCTCTGAGCATGACCCACTCCTACTAGCGAGCACACCAGTTTCTGACAGTTCCCTTGCTCACCACAGAGCTGGCCAGGGAGGAAGCCCCTTGACCACATCCAGGACCTCTCCAGGTCACCAGTTGTATGGTTCAGCTTCACCCCTTGCATCCCAGCAGGCACCCTTTGAGCCTGAGGCCTCTTCCTTGGGCCAGACCTTCAGCTAAGGCCTGCTCCTCATCTTTTCGACCTTGGTTAGGATCTCTGTTTCTGATTTGGTCAAATTGGTGGTGGTGGTAGGGGCAAGCACAATAGCTTGCATTTTCTCCCCTTCTTCTGTGGGCCACAGCTCAGGGGACCATTGGTGGAGGGCTGGGTAGTTGTGATTCCAGTACCCAGAATGGTGTGGTCATGACAGGTTTCACACATCTTCACTGTTAAGACTTTTGGTGTGTGGTTGAAACAGCAGTCGCAGTACCTTGGGGGGTGATGCAGCTGGCACCAACCCCCCCCCCCCACATGGGCCTGAACCTGGGCATCTGAGCAAGTTTGCTCTGTCTTTGGCATCTTAGAGCACTCATCTGTTGATGATGCAACCATTCCTCTAGTAATGGAGGGTGTCTGAACTGCATGATGTCTTGGTGGTCCCTGCTCTCCTGACATTTCCTGACTTTCACTTTCTTTTGCAAAGTACAAAAAAGTTCAGCATTTTTTTTAAATCTATACCATGCACATACTAGATGGTCAATGCAATTTGAAAAATTACATTTACTTTATTTCAAAGACCTGTTCCCTGTTCTGGCTTCATTTGGTTTTGGTTTACCAGTGACAAATCCCTGGAGGGTGACAACGTGAGTGGAGTCCTTGAATAAAGTCTAATGGGAATATTGGAAAAGGTTCATGGGCATCCTTCCTCTTGAGGGCAACTCAAGGTGTTGTGGAGCAGCTGGGCAGTCACTGACTCCTTGAGCTGTAATGATGCAGTGGCAGCCAATGACAGGTCTCTGGTGTCCTCGGTGGTCAGTTTGGAAGGGTCAGAGGGCAAACTGTTGTGTTTTAGGACTGTTGGTTGGTCTGGTATATGCTCTGGTTCTGCTGGGTCTTTTGTGGTTTGGTTCTGTCGCTGCTCTCAAGTGCATCCTTGCTCTCCTCCATGTAGCAGTGCTCTCACACGTGACCAGCGTGCAGGGCTTCTTCATTTCCTACCCGTTTGCTTACGGAGAGGGCCTCAGGACTTGGGCACCAATCACATGGTGCCATGCTAATTTTCCTGTTACATGTGCCGGCTGTTTTCTCCCAGATGATCCATGTGCAGTCCAATCTGCTAAGAAAATAAACTGCAGACATAGTGTTAATTTTTTTCTTGACTGCAAAACTTGTGGGCCATTTCTCAGTGGTTTCTGAATCAATTTGCACAAACAACATTTAAAGGATACCTACAATAAAACATCCTTTTTACATTTTTATTTTTTTGTAAATTACTCCATAGGCTTGTAAAGAGAGGCTGTCGTTTACATTTATACTAAAACTGCATTTATTATAGTAGGATAAATGCAGTTTCATAGAAATAGAAAATTGTAAACAAAGCCTGTTCTGATTCAAAACTCCTGCTCTCAGAATTCTAAAATGGCTTCCTTGATGACATCACTCATGACAAAAGCTGACAGCTGTGTTCTAGCTCTTCTAACTGTTTTCAAATGTGAATAACTTTAAAATGAAAATGATACCCTGGTACTGTGAGCACCAAAGTTGTTCAGCACAAAATATCTACAAAATGAGTGGTGTTTCATTTATACATACCTTTTAGTTTTTTTTAATTAGCAAAAAAGGCAGCAGAAAATGCAATCGTTTGTCACTTTTTCAACAAACAAATGCAAATAACTTTAAAACAAAAAAGATAGCGTGGTATTGTGAGTACAAGATTTGTTCAGCACAAAAATATCTACAAAATGAGTGGTGTTTCATTTACAGAGATCTTTTATTTTTTTTAATAAACAAAAAAAGCAGCATAAATTTCAACTGTTTGCCACTTTTCAAGAAACAAATGCAAATAACTTTAAACAAACAAGCATTTGTCAATGCGAATGTTGATTGTGTTGGTCTGTTGAGCTCGCTCCTGCCCGTGTCACTTGCTCAGTCTGTTTCTCCCAGTGCTGCGGCTGCTCTTTGTACTGGGCTCCTGCCTGCGTTGGCACCTTGTTCTGGCCAGTAAGAAATCCACAGCTGTCCCGACAGAGCTCTGTTGAGGTGGCCAAAAAAATCTACAGCAGTCCCAACACAGGTCTGTTGAGCCTACTGACTCCCCCTCTTTCACTCACTAACTCATTCCATTTCTGCTGGCGCTGCAGGCTGGCCTTTTGTACTGGGCTCCTGCCTGCATTGCCACCTTTTTCTGCCAACAAAGAAATCCGCAGCAGCCACGATAGAGCTCCATTGAGCTCACTCACTCCCCCTCTCACTCACTCATTGTGTTTCTCCTGCCGCTGCAGGCTGCCCTTTTGTACTGGGCTCCTGCCTGCGTTTGCACCTTTTCAAACAACATGAAGTCTTGCTATATTATGACAATTAGCAGTTTGGTCCTCCTCTAGAACTGCCCCGGAGATGAAAGAGTTAACTCCATACAGGATGGAGTTCTGAGCTCGAGCTCGGTTTTCAAAGCTCTATCTGGGCAGTTTCAAACTGAAACTGTCAGATTCTTTACTCCGCCTCACTGAACAGTCGCTCCGGAGATTTCTCCTTCAGCTCGGTTCATTTCTCGGTTCATTTTAAGTATTCTCGGTTAAATTTAACCGAGAACAGTGTTTTATTTTACCGCATTTCGGTTCAAGCTCTATCTGGTAACCGTAAGTACAAGGTTTTAGTCTGTGTGGAAATTGTCATTATCGGTTCGGTTTTGAACCGATCAGTTTGCTTTAAAACTAATTTTAAACATTTTAAAATATATTTAGAGTGCGGTTCCCGGTTCTTATTGGTTCTAAAAAAACCGGATTTCATTACGTTTTTTTCAAATACCCGTGACACGGTTAGGAACCGATAAGGGTGTCTTGCCTGGCACTGCCATTAAAAGGGCAAGTTTTTGGTTAGGCTGGCATTATGTCTGAGAAACCCAAAAGAAAAAATGGGCCCACTGGGTTTCAACACTGTGATGCTTGAGGGAAGCCTTTGCCAAGGCTGACCCACACACCACATGTGTTTATTGTCTGGGGTTTGACCACCTCCAGTCAGACTGCCAGGTATGTAAAAATTTCCCTGCAGCCATCCTGGAACAAAGATTGGGCAGGCTCAGGGAACGAGAGGCCAAAAGTCCAGCTGACCGGATGGCCAGCCCGGTTCAGTGTCAACTAAACCAGAGGTGCCCTCTGACCAGGCGATATTCCGGGCAAAGAAAAGCTGGTTCTGAGAAACCAGCCCCAGTAAAAAATCTAGAAAATCAGCAGGTCTGGAATCCAAAATTTCCTCCAACTGCTGCAGAAATAGCAAAAGCCATACAAATTGTCCAGTCACTGTCTCAGGGGCCGTCTGAACCACCACTAGTTGGCAAAAGGTTGGTTCGTCCGGCCCCAGTGGTTCAGGAGTATGATGTTGAGGAATTTTATGAACCACAGGAGGGGGAGGAGGATTATGAACAGTATGTATGTGGCTGGGAGGGTCTGGATGTGCCCATTGAACCGGACATCTCTCCAGACAGACCTTTAGAATCTCCCCCTATGCTGTCTGAGTCCTCATCTCATTTCATGTTTTATAAGAAAGTTGCTGAAACCCTCCAGCTTCCCTTAGAAGAGGCTGTGGATGAGCAGGAGGAGCCTGATTATGTTGAAATGATGGATATTCCAGAGTCTAGGAGATTGTCTATTCCTTTGCATAAGTCATTTAAGAAGCAAACAATAACAATTTTGAAAAATCCTAATTCTGTGCCTCCTGTCGATAAAAAGATGGACAGGAGGTATACTCTATCAGGTCCTGATACAGACTTCCTTTCTGAGCAGTGTAGTCATGTAGGAGTAGTGCACATTCCCCTGGCTTCACATCCTCCTGACAAGGATTCCAGGAAGATTGATGCCATGGCAAAAAGAGTATATGGCAGCCTCTCTGGGACTCAGGCAGGCAAATTATATGGCTTATGTGGCTAGAAATCAGAAATCTAGATGGGATACAGTTATGCAGTTAGCCAAGCAGGCCCATGGCCAGCTGGCTAGTGAATTAGAACAGGTGGCTGCTGATGGCATTGAAGCTTCTAAAGTTCAATTTCATGCTGCTGTGGATGTTAATGATGTTTCCTCAAGGGTCATGGCCACTTCTGTAGCTTTTTGTAGGTTGGCATGGCTCAGGTGTACTAATCTGTCACAGGACACTCAGACTAAGGTTATGGATTTTCCTGTGGTGGGGAATTCTCTGTTTGGGGAGCAGACAGAGAACTATATGAAAAAGATGGATGAATACAGAACTACCTACAAAAGTGCCCAAGCCAAGGAGCGGCAAGCCACTCCCCAGAGGCACACACCCAGAGGTAGGGGAAGACCCTTCCACAGGCCTTTTTATCAATTCCAAGCCTCCTCTGCTTTTGCTCAGAGGGGCTTTTTCAGAGGCAGAGGCATATGGGGTGCAGGTAAACTGGTCCCCACCCCTCAGCCTAAGGCAACTGCCAAGCAGGCACCCTGATGGGGTGCCCAGGGTTGATTCTCCTGTACCAGTAGGGGGCAGGTTGGCTTACTTCAGTCAGAACTGGGTGTCCCTAACTTCGGACAAATGGGTTCTGGAAGTAGTAAGCCAGGGCCTGGTTCTCAGCTTCAAAAATTCCCAAAGATGAGAGCCAGGCAATTTTCCACCTGCAAGCCCCTCGAGACCCTTGCTCTGGAAGCAGAGGTCTCTACCCTGTTAACCTTCAGAGCAGTAGAAAGGTTCCTCCCTTACACCAGGGCAAAGGTCTGTATTCCAGATACTTTCTTACCCCAAAAAAGACAGGAGAATGGCGGCCCATCTTAGATCTAAGATATCTGAACAAGCACCTTTTGAAACCAAAGTTCAAAATGCTAACTCTGGCAATGATTTTACCCTCCCTGAGGCCAGGGGACTGGTTAGCCTCCCTGGACCTCAAGGATGCTTATTTTCATGTCCTCATCAGGCCTTCTCACCGAAAGTACCTCAGGTTCAAACTGCCCTCAGGCCACTACCAGTTCAGGCAATGCCCTTCGGCTCCTCTGCCCCAAGGGTATTCACAAAATGTCTGGCCGTGGCAGTGGCTCATTTAAGGAGGCAAGGGATTGCTGTTTTCCTTACCTGGACAACTGGCTCATTGTAGGACAGTCTCCAGAACAGGTGAAATCCCACTTACAAGTCACCCAGCAGCTTCTCACCTCCTGGGATTCCTGCTAAATCTACCAAAGTCAGTTCTAGAACCAGTTCAGGTACTCACTTTCATAGGTGTGGAATTGGACACAAAGCTGGCCAGGGCCTTCCTCCTTGGAAAGGGTAGAAGTTGATTGCCCTGGCCTCCTCTTTCACTCTGCAGGTCTCTCGACCAGCAAGACACTTTTTGCAGCTCCTGGGGCACATGGCTGCCTCCACAGCCGTGTTGCAGGGAGCAAGATTCCAGATGAGAGACATTCAGTTTCACTTGAGAGCCTATTGGTCTCAAAGGAGGAACCCCCTTACCAAATTGATTCCAGTGACCCGAACCCTGATCCTAGCCCTTCAGTGGTGGCAGGATCAGAGCAATTTAAAACTGGGGGTCCCTTCTTCCTCTCCCACTCTCACCCTCACTCACGGATGCCTCCCTCCTGGGGTGGGAGCACACTGGCGACCTCTCCACCCAGGGAGTGTGGTCTCCAGGAATCTCTGCTCCACATCAATTTGCTGGAACTCAGAGCTGTCTTTTAGCTCGTCAGCATTTTCTGCATCTGTCCAGAACAAAGTAGTCCAGGTCAGAACAGACAATACCACAACAATGTGGTACATCAACAAGCAAGGGGCACTCGGTCGTCGGCCTTGTGCACCGAGGCAATGAAGTTGTGGTCTCTGGCCTACCCCTGAACACCTCTCTGATAGCAGTTCACCTGCCAGGAAGACAATGTACTGGCGGATGCCCTCAGCAGGATTTCTCAGGGCCATCACTAATGGTCCTGAATCCTCGAGTGCTGGGGACAGTTTGCCAGATGGGGCACCTCTCAGATAGACCTCGCAGCCCCAGACAACCACCAACTTCCACTGTTCTGTTGCAGACCCCCAGTGGTGGGCTCAGTCCCCTGGATGCCTCCTCTTGGATTGGGAAGGAAGTTTCTTTATGCTTCCCTTCCTCTCCTATTCAGGTGTTAGTAAAATCAGATCCCAGCCTTGCAAGGTGATTCTGATTGCACCAGACTGGGCCAGGCAACCCTGGTACCCACTCCTTCTATCACTGGCAGTCCACCTTCCCTGTGTCTTCCCAGGATTCACAACCTGCTGACCTGTGCCCAGGGAGAGTCTGGTATCCAACCTCAAATCCTCAACCTCAAAGCTTGGCTCTTGAGGAGTTAGAATTTGCTGATTTGCACCTTTCTCAGGTATCCTTGACATCCTAAAGGCCTCTAGGAAGCCTTCCACTAGAGCCACTTATAATTCCAAGTGGAAAGGTTCTCCATCTGGTGTTCTGGGAAGCATATTGCCCCAGAATCTGCTGATTTGCCCATTTTGTTGGACTACATGGTCCATCTTAATTCTTTGGGCCTCAGGCCAGCTACTAAGAGTTCATTTGGCAGCTGTCTCTGCTTTTATTTCAGCAGGAAGCCTTCCTCCCTTTCCTCTCACCCTGTATTTTCCAAATTTTTAGGAGGTTACTCATACCAATCCACTTTTCGTGACCCAGCCCTGCCTGGGACCTAATGTTTGCATTGCCCAGTTAATGCAACCTCCCTTGAACTCTGTCTTCCGTAGAGCTTAAGTTTTAACTTGGAAAACTGTATTTCTAGTGGCCATCACTTCTGCTAGACACATAAGTGAGTTACAAGCCCTTTCAGTAAAAATGATTTTATTTCTTTCACAGGGATAAGGTAGTCCTCAGGACTAACAGAAGTTTTACCTAAAGTGGTGTCGTTTCCATCTTAACCAATCCATCTCCCTTCCAGTATTTTTCACTGAGCATTCTTCCTCTGGTGAGAGGAGATTGCACAGTTTGGATGTTAAGAGTGCATTGAGTTACTATTTAGAACGTACCAAGGGTCACAGGTTCGAATCCCATCAGCTGTTTCTCACCTATGGTGAGGCTGGCAAAGGGAAACCTGCCACTAAGAGGACAATTGCCAGATGGATTGTCTCTTGTATCCAATTTTGTTACCAGAAACTGGGTAGAGACCCCCTGGATTGAGGGCTCATTCTACCAGAGGTAGCCGCTCTAGCTGCTGCTAGAGACATTCTATTTTGAAATTTGTCAGGCTGCAACCTGGAAAACAGTAAGCACCTCACAAGCATTACTCCCTGGATATCCAGGCCAGGAGAGATGCCTCGATGCACAGCTGTAAGCTTCAGAGCCTATTTCTAAGTAGGTTCTGTCCTCCTCCATGGAGGTACTGTTGTGTTCGCTAATTGTCATAATATAGCAAGACTTCATGTTGTTTGAAGAAAAATTACTCACCTTAGTAATGTTGTTTCTTCTAATGGAGTCTTACAGGCTATGACCATCAGCCTGCCCCTCTCAGAACTTCTACTTGGGTAGGTGGGCAACCTAGTGCAGGCACTGTTTCTGCAGCATTGCAGGATTTTCTTCCCTTTGGGGTTTTTGGGAGTGTTGTTTCTATTGTTAAATGGTATTTTGCTGGCCCCTGACTTGAGTCTTTGGGTAGGGTCCAGCAGTGTTGTTTTATTGTTGCTATTGTTGTTGTTGTTGTTGTTATTAGGTAGCCAGTAGGGCTAGTGTAGGTTACAGCTTCCACACAGACCCTTAGTGAGTTCTTGCTTTGTAAAGATCTGACAGTTTCAGTTTGAAACTGCCCAGATAGAGCTTTGAAAACCGAGCTCGCGCTCAGAACTCCATCCTGTATGGAGTTAACTCTTTCATCTCCGGGGCAGTTCTAGAGGAGGACCAAACTGCTAATTGTCATAATATAGCAAGACTCCATTAGAAGAAACAACATTACTAAGGTGAGTAATTTTTTCTTTCTGCCCACAAAGAAATCCACAGCTGTCCCGACAGAGCTCCGTTGAGGTCACTCACTCCCCGTGTCACTCACTCATTCTGTTTCTCGTGGCGCTGCAGGCTGCCCTTTTGTACAGGGCTTCTGCCTCTGTTGGCACCTGTTTCTGCCCACAAAGAAATCTGCAGCAGTCCTGACAAAGCGCCATTGAGCTCGCTCAATCCCCTTCTGTCACTTGCTCAGTCCGTTTCTGCTGGCGCTGCCATCTGCCCTTTTCTATTGGGCTCCTGTGTGCATTGCCGCCTTCTTCTGCCCACAAAGAAATTTGCTGCAGTTACAATAGAGCTCCGTTGAACTCGCTCAATCCCCCTCTCTCACTCGCTCATTCTGGTTTCCCCGCCACTGCGGGCTGCCCTGTTGTACTGGGCCCCTGAGTGCATTGCTGCCTTTTTCTGCCCACAAACAAACCTGCAGCAGTCCTAACAGAGCTCCATTGAGCTCACTCACTCCTCCTCCCTCACTCGCTCAGTCTGTGTCTCCTGCCGCTGCAGGCTGCCCTTTTGTACTGGGTTCCTGCCTGCACTGGCGGCTTATTCTGGCCAGAAAGAAATCTGAAGCAGTCCCGACACAGCTCCACTGAGCGCTCTCACTCACTCATTCCATTTCGTCCCGCGCTGCAAGCTGGCCTTTTGTACCGGGCTCCTGCCTGCATTGCCACATTTTCTGCCCACAATGAAATCCACAGCAGTCACAAAAGAGCGCCGTTGAGCTCACTCACTACCGCTCTGTCACGCACTCATTCTGTTTCTCTTGGCGCTACAGGCTGCGCTTGTGTACGGGGCTCCTGGCTGCATTGGCACCTTTGTCTGTCCACAAACAAATCCGCAGCTGTCCCGACAGAGCTCCGTTGAGGTCACTCAGTCTCCCTCTCTCATGCGCTCATTCTGTTCGTCCTGGCACTGCAAGCGGCCCTTTTGTATGGGACTCCTGCCTCATTGGCGCCTTTTCTGCCCACAAAGAAACTGCAGCAGTTCTGATAGAGCTCTGTTGAGCTCACTCAGTCCCCTGTCTCACTCGCTTGTACTTCAAACAACATGAAGTCTTGCTATATTATGACCTATGCAGTGAGTCCCAACCTCTCGAACTGCTCCGGAGGTGAAAGAGTTAACTTTCCATGTAGAGCATGGAACCTTGAGCACGAGCTCGGTTGAAAACTCTGTCTGTTGTTCTTCAAACTCAAATTGTCAGATTCTTTACTCCGCCTCACTGAACAGTCGCTCCGGAGATTTCTCCTTCTGCTCGGTTAGTTTGTCGGTTAAAAAGTATTAATTTATCATTTTTTTTGACCGAAATTAAACCGCAACTGGTCGGTTCAAACTCTGTCTGTGGTATTGTAAGTAATAGATAGGCTTACATTTATTTTATTCTGTGTGGAACTTGTAAACGCTTTTTGGTTCGGTTTGAACCGAACAGTTTATTCTCAAACTTCACTAGTCCTTCATTCGAGTGCGGTTCCCAGTTCTTATCGGTTCTAAAACAAACGGATTTCATTACGTTTTTTTCCACGACTCCGTGACACGGTTAAACCAAGGAGTTCTTGTTTACGGATTGCCATAAACAGGCAAGTTTGGTTAGGCTGGCATATGTCTGAGAAACCCAAGAGAAAACCGGCCCTACTGGTTTCAGCATTGGTGTTTGTGGGGAAGCCTTTGCTAAGGCTGACCCACACACCACCTGGTGTATATTGTCTGGGGTTTGACCACCTCAATGCAGACTGCCAGATTTGTAAGAATTTTCCTGCTGTCACCGTAGAAGAGGTTGGTAGGCTCCAGGGAAAGGGAGGCCAAAAGTCCGCTGACCCAGATGGCCAGCCCGGTTCGTCCCAACCGAACCAGAGGGAGTGCCCTCTGACCAGGGCGATACTTCCTCGGGCAAACAAAGAGCCAGCTCTGAGGAGCCGGTTCCAACTAAAAGGACTAGGAAGTCAGCTAGTGGGGAGCCAAAAGTTCTTTCTCCAACCACTGAGGAAATAGCTAAAACAATTCAAATTGTCCAGTCACTTTCCCCAGTTCTGACCGAACCGACACCATCAGGAAGCGCTGTCTGCCGCCGGTTCCACCGTTCAAGATTATGATTTTGAGGATTTTATAGAACTGGAGGAGGGGAAGAGGAGTATGAGGAGAGTGAATGTGGTTTTGAAAGTCTGATGTGCCCATTGAACCGACATCTCTCCAGACAGACTGTCAGGGTTTCTCCCCAGGCTATCTGAGTCTCCTTCTCATTTTATGTTCTAAAGAAAGTTGTTGAAACTCTCCAGCTCCCTGTTGAGGAAGACTGTTGATGACCAAGAGGAGCCTGATTATGTAGAAATGATGGATATTCCAGAGTCTAGGAGACTGTCTATTCCTTTGCATAAATCTTTTCGGAAGCAGACAGTAAAAATTCTAAAAACTCCTCACACTATACCTCCTGTTGATAAAAGGATGGACAAGAGGTATACATTATCAGGCTCTGATACAGAGTTCCTCACACAGCAATGCAGCCATGTGGGGGTAGTGCAGGCTGCAGCCTGTGACAAGGCAAATGTTCCTCTAGCTTCCCATCCCCCCTGAAAAGGACTCCAGGAGGATTGATGCCATGGCAAAGAAACAGTACATGGCAGCATCTTTGGGACTCAGACAGGCAAATTATATGGCTTGTGCTGCTAGGTACCAGAAACCAGATGGATACTGTGCTGGCCCTGGCAAAACAGGTCCCTGACCAGCTTGCCAGGGAGCTGGAACAGGTGGCTGCTGATGGTATTGAGGCATCCAAGGTGCAATTTCATGCTGCAGTAGACTCTTAATGATGTGTCATCAAGGGTCATGGCTACATCTGTGGCACTTCGCAGAATGGCTTGGCTCAGATGTACTACCCTGTCACAGGATACCCAGTCTAAGGCCATGGATTTTCCTGTTGTGGGCAATTCTCTGTTTGGGGAGCAGACAGAGAATTACATGAAGAAAATGGATGAATATAGGACCACCTATAGGAGTGCACAGGCCAAGGAAAGGCAGGCCACTCCTAGGCAGCTTCCCAGGGGCAGGGGCAGGCTTTTTCATAGGCCTTTTTACCAAGTCCAGGCCTCCTCTTCTGCTTATGCCCAGAGGGGGTTCTTTAGAGGGAGAGGCAGATGGGGTACAAGCAAGCCTGCTTCCACCCCTCAGCCCAAAGCTCCTGCCAAGCAGGCACCCTGATGGGGTGGCCAGGGCTGAGTCTCTTCTACCTGTAGGGGGCAGGCTGGCTTACTTTGTCCAGGACTGGAAGTCTTTAACATCAGACAAGTGGGTCCTGGAAGTAGTAAGCCAGGGACTGTTTCTCAGCTTCAAAAAATTTCCAAAGATGAGAATCAGGTCCTTTCCACCTGCAAATCCATCAGAGGCACTTGCCCTAGAAACAGAAGTTTCTACCCTCCTGGCTCTCAGAGCTGTGGAAAGGGTTCCACCTCTACACCAGGGCAAAGGGTTGTACTCCAGGTACTTCCTTACCCCAAAAAAGACAGGAGAATGGTGGCCCATCCTGGACCTCAGATACCTAAACAAGCACCTTTTAAAACCAAAATTCAAAATGGTGACTCTGGGAATTATTTTCTTTCTAAGGCCAGGGACTGGCTAGCGCCCTGGACCTCAAGGATGCCTACTTCCATGTTCTCATCAGAAGCTCCCATGAAAGTACCTCAGATTTGAACTGCCCTCAGGCCATTACCAGTTCAGAGCAATGCCCTTCCGCCTCACCTCTGCCCCGAGGTATCACAAAATGCCTGGCAGTAGCAGTTCCCACTTAAGAAGGCAAAAGATTGCCATCTTTCCTTACCTGGACGACTGGCTCATAGTAGGCCAGTCTCCAGAACAAGTCAAACTTCACCTTCAGGTAACTCAGCAACTGCTCACATCTCTAGGTTTCCTTCTCATTCTTCAAAAGTCAGTTCTAGAGCCTGTCCAGCTCCTCACCTTCATAGGTGCAGAACTGAACACAAAAGAGGCCAGAGCCTTCCTCCCTCTGGAAAGAGCAAGGACCCTGGTCTCTCTGGCCTCCTCTTTCACCCTGCAAGTCTCTCGACCAGCAAGGCATTTTCTGCAGCTCCTGGGGCACATGGCTGCTTCTACAGCAGTGGTGCAGGGAGCAAGATTTCAGATGAGGGACGTCCAGTTCCATTTGAGAGCCTTTTGGTCTCAAAGGAGAGACCCTTTAACCAAATTGATCCCAGTGACTCGAACCCTGATCCAAGCCCTTCAGTGGTGGCAGGACCAGAGCAATCTGAGACTGGGGGTCCCCTTCACCCCTCAGTCTCACTCCTTAATCCTTACTACAGATTCATCCCTCTTGGGGTGGGGAGCTCACATGGGCGATCTCACTACCCAGGGATTGTGGTCCCCACAGGAATCTCTGCTTCACATCAATCTGTTGGAACTCAGAGCAGTTTTTCTAGCACTTCAAGTGTTTTCCACATCTGTTCAGAACAAAGTCGTACAGGTCAAACAGACAACACCACTACAATGTGGTACATCAACAAGGAGGCACTCGGTCTACGGCCTTGTGAACCAAAGCAATGAAGTTGTGGTCCCTGGCTTATTCCCTGAACACCTCCCTTACGGCAGTTCACCTCCCAGGCAAGGACAATGTCCTGGCAGATGCTCTCAGCAGGATTTCCCAGGGCCATCACGAATGGTCACTGGATCCCCTAATACTGGAGGTAGTATTTGCCAGATGGGGCACTCCGCAAAGAGATCTTTTTGCAGCCCCAGACAATCACCAACTTCCTCTTTTTTGCTGCAGGCCCCCAGTGTTGGGCTCAGTCCCCCTGGATGCCTTCCTTCTCAGTTGGGAAGGAAGTTTCTATGCTTTTCCCCCTTCCCTCTTCTTTTCAGGTGCTAGTCAAAATCAGATCTCAACCCTGCAAGATGATCCTGATTGCTCCAGATTGGGCCAGGCAGCCCTGGTACCTACTTCTTATGTCCTTAGCAGTCCACCTTCCCCTGTGTCTTCCTAGGAATCACAACCTGTTAACCTGTGCCCAGGGGAGAGTTTGGTACCCGAACCTCATATCTCTCAACCTCAAGGCCTGGCTCTTGAAGAGTTAGAGTTTGCTGACCTACACCTCTCCCAAGGTGTATTGGATATCTTGAAGGCTTCTAGGAAGCCTTCCACCAGGGCTACTTATAATTCCAAATGGAAGAGATTTTCCATTTGGTGCTCTGGCAAACATATTTCCCCAGAATCTGCTGACTTACCCACAGTCCTGGATTACATGGTGCATTTGAATACGTTGGGGCTGAGACCAGCTACCCTAAAAGTGTACCTGGCAGCCGTGTCTGCTTTCTTATCAGCAGGTAAACCCTCTTCTCTTTCAGCTCATCCTGTATTCTCCAGGTTTTTCAAGGGGTTGCTTCACACCAACCCTCCATTCAGGGACCCTGCCCCTGCCTGGGATCTTAATAAATGCATTGCTCAACTTATGCAACCCCCTTTTGAGCCCTTGCCTTCAGCAGAGCTTAAGTACTTGACTTGGAAAACTGTGTTTTTGGTAGCCATCACTTCTGCCAGGTGCATAAGTGAATTACAGGCATTGTCAGTGGAACCTGATTTTATCTCCTTCCATAGAGATAAGGTGGTCCTCAGGACTAACAGGAAGTTCTTGCCTAAGGTGGTTTCAGACTTCCACCTTAATCAATCTATTTCTCTTCCTGTGTACTTCACTGACTATCTCCTGCTGGTGGGAGACTGCACAGTTTAGATGTCAAAAGAGCCCTTAGTTACTACATAGAACGTGCACTAAGGGTCACAGGTTTGACTCCCTCCAACTGTTCCTCACTTATGGTGAGGTTGGTAAAGGGAAACCTGCCACTAAAAGATCCATTGCCAGATGGATTGTCTCTTGTATCCAATTTTGCTATGAGAAATTGGGTAAGGTTCCTCCCTCAGGCCTGAGGGCTCACTCTGCCAGAGGTACAGCTGCGTCTCTGGCTGCTGCCAGGGACATCCCTGTCCTAGAGATATGTCAAGCAGCTACCTGGAAAACAGTTCACACTTTTACCAAGCATAACTCCCTGGATATCCAGGCTAGGAGTGATGCTCAGTTTGGCACAGCTGTGCTTCAGAGCCTATTTCCTAAGTAGGTTCTGTCCCTCCTCCATGGAGGTACTGCTGTGTAGTCTGCATATGTCATAATATAGCAAGACTTCATGTTGTTTGAAGAAAAAATTACTCACCTTAGTAATGTTGTTTCTTCTAATGGAGTCTTGCTATAGTATGACCTCCCCTGGCCTGCCCCTCTCAGAACCTCTACTTTTGGGATGTGGGTGGGCAGTGTGGTGTTGGCACTTGGTAGATGCCCACCTTATTTTCACCTCTCCTGGGGTGTTTGGGTGTTATGTTTTTATTTTTTCTGGATCCTCTGACTTGAGTCTTTGTTTTGGGACCAAGAAAGATGTGTTCTTATATTTAGTAGCCAGTTGGCTAGTGTAGGTTTACAGCTTCCACACAGAACTTTGGTGAGTTTTGCTCATAAAGATCTGACAGTTTGAGTTTGAAGAACATCAGACAGAGTTTTCAACCGAGCTCGCGCTCAAGGTTCCATGCCCTGCATGGAAAGTTAACTCTTTCACCTCCGGAGCAGTTCGAAGGTTGGGACTCTCTGCATAGGTCATAATATAGCAAGACTCCATTAGAAGAAACAACATTACTAAAGTGAGTAATTTTTTCTTCTTCTCCCACCGCTGCAGGCTGGCCTTTTGTACTGGGCCCCTGCCTGCACTGATGCCTTTTTCTGCCCACAAAGAAATCCGCAGCAGTCCTGACAGCGCTCCGGTGAGTTCGCTCACTCCCCCTCCATCACTCGCTCTCTCGTTCTGTTTCTCCCAGTGCTGCAGGCTGCCCTTTTGTACTGGGCTCTTGTGTTGGGCCCTTTGTCTGCCCACAAACAAATCCGCAGCAGTCCCGACAGAGCTCAATTGAGCTCGGTCACTACCCCCCTCACTCATTCGATCTTAATGTGTCCCAAACAGTGATTTCCCACAGTAACTGTGCTATTCTGCAGCAAGAGTGCAAAAGCATATTTTAGCCAGGATGTGAAAAATGGCAGCTGTACTGTTCATAAGGAGTTGTGGAAAAATGCCACTGTTGAAAATGTGGCGTGAAAATATTACAAAATTGCGAAATTACAAGGGTGCATGGAAACAGTTCAACGCACGCTTGTAACACAGTCAGGTTATGGAGTTTCTTCACCAAATTTTCAACATAGGCATTTTAGGACCTCTGCTCATGAACAGTGCCACTGTCATTTTCTTAATCTGTCGTGAACAGTGATTTCCCACAGCGACCGTGTTATTCTGCGCCAGAACTGTGAAAACACATTTTGGTCAGGATGTGAAAAATGACAGCTATACTGCTTATAAGGAGGTGTGGAAAAACTGCACTGGTGAAAATCTATTGTGACAATATTACAAATTTGCGAAGTTACAAGGGTGCGTAGAAAGTGTGTAACTCACACTTGTAACACAGTCATTCGATGGGCTATCATTACCAAATTTTCAACATAGGTATTTTAGGACTTCTGTTCATGAACTGTATCACTGTCATTTTCTTAAATTGTCCCGGACAGTGATTTCCCACAGCGACTGCTCTATTCTGCGCCGGAAATGCGAAAACACATTTTGGCAAGGATGGGAAAAATGACAGCTCTACTGTTCATAAGTAGATGTGGGAAAATGCCAATGTTGGAAATCTGGAGTGAAAATATAAATTCGCAAAGTTACGAGCGTGCGTGCAAACTGCGCAACGCATGCTCGTAACACAGTCATTTCATGGAGTAGCATTACTAAATTTTCAACATAGCTATTTCAGGATCTCTACTCATGAACAGTGTCACTGTCATTTACTTAATCTGTCCCGAACACTGATTTTCCACAGCAACCGCGCTATTCTGCTCCGGAAGTACGAAAACACATTTCTGCCAGGATGTGAATAATGACAGCTTTACTGTTCACAAGGAGGTGTGACAAAATGCCAATGTTGAAAATCTGGCGTGAAAATATTGCAAATTCACAAAGTTACGAGCTTGTGTAGCAACTACGCAGCGCACACTCGTAAAACAGTCATGTTTTGGTTTTCCACCCAAATTTGCAACATAGGCTTTTTGAGAGTCCACCTCATGAACATTGCACTGTCGCTTTAGTTATCGCCCCGAAATGTCATTCCGCCGCAGTGACCGCGAAATCACCTTCGGGCTGATTAACACCATGACAGTTCAAGAATTCAGGAGGAGGGGTCCCAAAAACCCCATGTTGAAAATTTGGTGAAAAAATTTCAAAAAATGACCGAGATATGCACTAAAGTTGAAAAACCCTATTTATTACATTATACAGCTTACCGGGTATTTCCTTAGTTCGCGGTTGGCTTTGAAGAATGCAGATGTGTTTCCGGTCCACTGAAGATCGTTGCACCGTGCTCCGGGTAAGTATGGGGTGGGGGTGTGGGGAGGCAGGGTGCGCGGTGGGTGGGTGCGGGTTTGGGTGGGGCCGGGAGACTACGAGGGACCGTTTCCTTTTTGCAGGAAAAAGAAAAGGCGCCTGGGACCGCTTTTCCCTTTACAGAGGAATGTGGCATGCTGGGGTGGGCTCCCAGCATGCCACCTATGGCTTTCTTTTGGGGCAGCAGTAGCTGCAGGGATTGGGCACTTGGCCAGCACACAAAGGTGTGGGATCATTATGCCGACGGGATTGGGCACCCTGCAGCATGAATAAAAGCGGAAAGCGGGGAGGTTTACAGAATGCCGATGGGGAGTGGGCCCCGTCTGCAACACAAAGACAGGGCACTGAAGCTGACAGGGATTGGGGCCCCAGTCGGCAAATAAACACGGTGGGGGCGAGGGGTGATACTGTTTCTGAACATAGCAGCAAGCTGTCGCCATGTTCACAAACAATATCAGGGCTTCTGTATCCCGCCCTGCAATGATGGGTCGCTCCCTCATTGCAGCGGATGGCTGACACTGCAGTGATGAGGCGGCCCCTGATTGCAGCAGCGAAATTCTCAGAACTTGGTGTGAACGTTCCAAACTGCTGTCACCAGCAGCTTGCAATGGCATTTGGGGAAGTGGGACAGCCTTTTGCAGGCTGTAGGGGCATTGGCCACAACAGTGCCACGCCTCCACAGCCTGCTTCTGAGCAAGCTGTCCCAATATATTTCTTGTGCTGTGCACAATCAACATAAAAATGATAGCATGGGACTGTGAGCATGACATTTGTTCATCACAAAATATTCTACAAAATGAGTGATCTTTCATTTATATACGCCATTCAGTTTTTTATAATTAGCAAAACAAACAGCAGAAATCTTTTTCATGTTTTGCAACAAGCAAATCTAAATATCTTTAAAACAAAATGATAGCATGGTACTTTGAGCACAAAAGTTGTTCAGTGCAAAATATCTACCAAATGAATGGTGTTGCATTTATAGATACCTTTTAGATTTTTATAATCTAAAAATGGCAGCAAATTCAATTGTTTTCCCTTTTTGGAGGTATGGAATAAATGGATTATGCTACCTCCATACTGGAAATATTGTTGATACTTTTTGCTTTCATGCCGATTGACCCGATGACATCACTTGGGAGCTCTTACTCATGCTGTCGTCGGGTCAACAGGCACCTAACAAAAAATATCAACAAAATTTCCAGTAGGAGGGTAACATATTCCTTATATATTCTTTGCAAAAAAACTGTTAATGCATCAGTTAGAGTCGCTATTAAAGTGACAGTAATATGGAAATCTGATGTTAGGGTTTTCAACATACAGCAATTTAGTATTGTTGCACACCCTACCATATGTTAGTGCTTACATACAATATTTACAGTGTGATCCTATCAGAATCATCTACCACACTTCCCAGGTGGTTGAAGGCAATCAGCTGTGCTTCATGCCTCATAACCCACCTTTGGGCATGTGGTAATTTAGCATTATATCATGGACATAAGTGAACAGCCAATGAAATGGTCAGACTGGCAGTTTACCACCGGTGTAAATCCTCTGATAATCACTAGCTGTTGATGGCCAAATGGTAACCATCTAAATCCTAATCATCTGCAGCATAGGAATAAATGCAATAAAACTAAAAAACACAAAGCCACCTCATTAAAAGTTGTATTTTATTACAGTAAAAAAATTAACCTTGGTATAATTGCAATAAGCCACTCGGAGGATGTGGGTTGTCAGGGGTTTACCATGGCTGGCAGGATTTACCCACCAGCTGCCATAGGGCAAACCACTCCAGCTGTGGTAAATCCTCTGATAATCCACACACCCTCGTGGCTTATTGCTTAATTGCATCACACCCTGTCATGTGTTATTCCTTGCTTACAATTTACATTGTGATCCTAAGGGAATTTTTTTACTGCACTTCCCAGGTGGTGCAGCTGCATGCATGTGCATCCATGGCTACAGAAGTGCTTCTTTGTCTTACCTAATGATAGTTGTGGTTGCTTGTGTTTCCTTTGCCAGTTGGTTGCTTTGGAAGGAGGGGATGCAGAGTTAGTATTTAAAACCCTAACATCACATTTCCATACTATTGCCACTTTAATAACAACTCAAACTGATGCATTAACAAAGATTTTTTTGTAAAGAATATATCAGGGATATGCTACTCCCCTACTGAAAATATTGTTATGTTTTGTTCGAGTGCCAATTGACCTGACAACATCACGAGTAGCAAAACCACACGTGATGCCATCAGGTCAATCAGCATGAGAACAAAAAGTATCAACAATATTTCCAGAAGGGAGATAGCATAATCCATTTATGCCATACCTTAAAAAAAGTGAAAAAAAAAACATTGAATTTGCTGCCATTTTTTGCTGATTATGCAAAATCTGAAAGTTATCTATAAATAAAACACCACTCATTTGGTAGATATTTTTTGTACTGAACACCTTTTGTGCTCAAAGTACCATGCTGTCATTTTTGTTTTAAAGCTATTTACATTTGTTTGTTGTGAAAGGTGAAAAAAAAAATTTTCTGATTTTTTTTGATAATTATAAATAAACTAAAAGGTATATATAAATGATACATCACTTATTTTGTAGATATTTTTGTGCTGAACAAATTATGTGCTCACTGTACCATGCTGTCATTTTTTCTTTTAAAGTTATATGCATTTGTTTCTTGAAAAAGTGACAATTTAATTTTCTGCTGCCTTTTTTGCTATTTAAAAAAACTAAAAGGCATCTATAAATGAAACACCACTCATTTTATAGATATTTTTGTGCTGAACAAATACCGTGCTCACAGTACCATGCTATCATTTAGTGTTAAAGTTATTTGCATTTGTTTGTTGAAAAAGTGACAAACAATTGCAATTTTTGCTGCCTTTTTTGCCAATTAAAAAAAAACTGAAAGGTATGTACAAATGAAACACCCCCCATTTTGTAGATATTTTTGTGCTGAACAACTTTCGTGCTCACAGTACCAATGTATCATTTTCATTTTAAAGTTATTCATATTTGAATACAGTTAGAAAAGCTAGAACACAGCTGTCATCTCTGTCAAGAGTGACATCATCATGGAAGCCATTTTAGAATTCTGAGAGCAGGATTTTTGAATCAGAAGCGGCTGAGTTTACAATAATGCTATGAAACTGCATTTATCCTACTTTAATAAATGCAGATTTTTGATAAATGTAAACAGCAGCTTCTCCTTAACAAGCCTATGGAGTAATTTACAAAAAACAGATGTGTAAAAAAGATGGTTTAGGTATCCTTTAAAACAATGTGAGAGGCCTAAGGGTACCATGTGCATGATGCTCCTAGTGCCACTGACTCCCAAGTCTTGGATAAGTACCCATGTGTAAGGGTCGGGCCCCCCTCCCATGTCTAGGGGTATTTGGTAGCTGCTCTCATCCAGAGAATCACCCACCTTATACCATGAAAGCCGGTACTTTCTCTTTACCTTGCCACCCAGGCCAGGGTGAATTTGGGACCAGAGCAACCAATACACAGTTTTGGAGCACCATTAATGGTGAGACTCATGCACAAACAGAAATCCAAACTGGAGTTGGGATTAAGCGGGATGTACAAATATTTATTTTGCTGTCCTGATGTCACACAGCATTTAAAGGCATTGCCCTTGTTATTCAATTTCTTCCACATTGTCCTCATATTTGAATTTGCCATTATCCTCCCTTTATTCACTTTATTCGGCTGAGTCTTCTCACATTCAGTAAACTCTCACAGACCCAAACCCTTTGCCCTCTGGGATTTCAAGCCTTTGGTATTTTCTAACATATTATTTCATTTTTACACTGTACTGTAAGGGAGACCCCTTTGCCATTCATCTCACTTTCTCTCTACCATGTGGGGTCCCTCAGGGCTCGGTGTTGTCCCCCATGTTGTTCAAGGTGTACATGCTGCCCCTCGGAGACATTGTAAGATAGTATGGGCTGAGGTTTCACTGCTATGCTGATGATATCCAGCTCTACCTGTCTTTCGCACCCGACCAAGATAGTGCACTTTCAGTATTTAACAACTGCCTCACTGAAATCCAGGATTGGATGAATTCCAGCTGGCTGAACTTGAACTCAGGAAAGACTGAGGTGATGGTTTTGGACCCGCCACTGGATAGAGAGGTTGGGGATGGTCAGCCTTCTGGGCTTTGCCTGGGAGGCCTGGCTTCTTACCTCTGAATGGGTGGGACCTAGGGTGATTCTGATGATGAACTGACACTGCAGTCTCAGGTGTCAGCAGTCATCAAGTCCTCCTTTACCATCTGAGGAACATCACCCGGTCAAGCACCTAGTTCTGCTCACCGACCTTCCCACACTGATCCATGCCTTTGAGACCTCAAGGATTGATTACTGCAACTCCTGTACCTAGGGCTATCGGGTTGATATCCACTGCTTGCAGCTAGTGCAGAACTCTGTGGCCCAGTTGTTGATGGGGACCCTTGGGCGTGTCACATCATGCGGTGCTGCCTTGAACTGGCTGCCCATTCAGTGGGAGATCACCTTCAAGGTTGGGCTGTTGACCTATAAAGCCCCACATGGACAGACCTGGACTACCTGAAAGAGCTCCTGTCCCCCTACTGCCCCAGGCAATCACTCTGCTCGGCTGACGAGGGGTTGCTAGAGATTCCAGTCATTTTAAAAGTCAGCCAGTCCTGCATTCATGTATGAGGCCCCAGCCCTGTGGAATTCTCACCCTGCCAGTTTGAGGAGGCACAACCATGGAGGGCTTAAAGAAGCTCCTAAAGGCCCATCTGTGGCTCCAAGCCTACCCGAATTGATTTTAGCTATATTGTATCTCTGTTTTTATTGTACTATTTATTCCGTATGTTGCTGCCTTGGCATTGTGAAAGGTGCTCTTTAAATAAAGATTATTATTATTTCATTTATGTTATATACTTTTATGACTTGGTCAGCTAGGTTTTTTATCATTCAATTTAGGCTGGCTATTTACTTATTAAGGATGTATTTTAAATCCTATTTATTACTGTGTTTGCATGTATGAATACTGGGAAGACATATGTCAAACAATAAAACCTGAACCAGTACACTCTCACTGTACCTACAGTTCGAAATGAGCTTACATTTCCTATGCCTGGTACACTTGTGCTGTACCAACAATTGATCCTGATTTCCCTCCCTTTGCACTAAAGGGCTTTCTGCTACTGTTTGTTCACATTTATTCTTCATCCCAGTAGTAATTAAATTTCAGTTTTCACACTCCCTCCCTCCCATTTATGGGGTCCCTGGAGACCTGGTGCTTCCAAGACCACTTTGTGGTGGCATCCTCCCAGGCAGGCTGAGTACGAGCCTGGGAGCAAACATGCCTGTGTTTAGTTAGTGCCAGGCAGCAGCAGTTACATTCTGGTTCTGTAAATCAGACCATGATCTACTCTTAAAATCTGTACTAGTTGGTCCAGTCGTGTGTGCCTCCCTCAACCAACATCACTGATAGTTCTAGTGGTTCAAAGAACTGGCTCCTGCCTGGCTCGCCCATCCTGGGGACTTACTGACCCCATCTTTAATCAGGCCCCCTCCACACCTAATGATCAGGGATTCAGGACTGTTCCCCATGATGTTGCTACATTAGCTAAGTAACTTGTCTCTTAAAAACACACGCACACACACACACACACACACACACACACACACCATCTTTAATGAAAAGCTTACTTACAAGTGTGCTCACTTTCAAGCACACTTAATGGCAGGAGTGGAACCTCATGGATCCCAGCAACCTCTCTTGTGGGGTGGCCCTCCACAACTCCCTGTTCTACCATTCGGGTCTCTATCTTCTGATTCCTCAAGGCGGTGGCTCCTGTAGTCCATCTCCTACTAACTGGTGTTATTGGGGGTGTCCTTTCCATCAGAACCCAGACTGGGTTCTGTGCCTCCAGAGACCTTCCCTGATGAAGCGCATATGCGTAAAATTGGTCAGGCCTTTACTTTTGTGTGAGGGGAAATGTCGTCGCCTGTGTGGCACTGCTTGTTTTTGACTCAAAAAGTGTGAGTAAAAACTTTCTGCATCATTGTGGAGGCTAGTGCTGTGCTTCTTTTCACTTGGATTGTGTATTGTTTTGCACCTGCACAGCGGTAACTGGAGCAGCTTTTTCATTGTCTTGCTCTTCTCCTCCAGAGACCTTGCCAGAGGGGACCAGTGCCAGCCAGACCTGGGGACCCTGCCACCATCCCTGAGCCCACAGGCCCCTTGGGCTCAGCCATATCGGGGGTGACTGGACTCTACCATTGTCCTTCTTTCTCCATTAGATTTTCCTGTCAGATTCACAGCCTGTCAACCTTTCTTGTAGTGTAAAGGGGGGAAGATCAGAGCCATGAATAGTTATGTCTGAGTTTCCTGTTGCTGGCTGAGTCAGAATGCTACATTCAGACACCCTGTCTCCAAGCTTCAAGCTCACTAGACAAAAACTCCCAGGGTCCGGTTTAACCCTGAAAGTGCTGTCTAGCAACTGGCCTTGAGCTGGGTGAAGAGAGGCTGGTTACACATACTTTTGTTTGGGATAGGAGGGAGTGTGTTTATGCTCAGGGCTGAATGTGACATCTCCAGACATCAAGTACAGTACATGTGTCACTAACTCACTGATTACGTTACAGTGCTGTTGTGCTGTCTGCACTGTTCTCTTTTATTTACTTTAATTGAACATCCTTCTGTTAGTTTTACGGGAGACAACTATGGCTGTGTAACCCTAGGTGGCGCTATCCCAAGGGCTACTACCCCTGCCTACTTGGCTAGTAGCAGGTTAACAGGTCTGGGTAATGAAACGGGTGCCTCCACCCAGAGGTCAGGTTTGTTAGTGGTCAAGCTAACTTGGGCACAGCCCTCCGGGACACTGTAACCCCCCCTTCCCTTCTAGTGGCCTGAACAATATACAATAATTACTTTCACAATGACCCTTATTCACCAGGCAATTACCCACACTGTTTGCAATTACCACCAGGGCTGGTTCCTTTAGCTTGACCTTGGGGACCCCCTGTAAAACAAGGTTAAGCACAGCAAATAGAAACAGTACAATACTTTTGGCACAAACTGGAACCACAGTCAGGTTAAATGCAAACAAAGTTAAATCTGATTTATTCAGGGGACTTGAACAAGGGAGGGGCGTAATCAGGTTGATTTGCTAAAAAACTACATTAATCAGACAGTTATGCATGCAGTTCAGAGTCCCTACACAGTCACACACTCTGGGTACCCAGGTAGGAAAATGATGGGCTAGCCAGGAACATTGCAGCTGGTTGGGGCCCTGTGATGGAAGAAACCAACATGTACAACACACACTATTTGTAATCCGGAGCCAGAGGGCTCAGTTCGTGAAAGAAAAGGCAACAAGACAATCAGATGACAACACTTTTAGATTTAGCTGTTGTTGCAGGAGCTACCCTGATGTTTACTCACGATACCAATACTTGACAAAGGCAGGATGAAATTGAGACTGCAGGCTGTTGAGCTGGAGTGCCCGGAGAAGCAGGGCTCACTAATAATCACCAAGGTGTCGTTCCTGTTCAAGGCGCTGAGCAGGGGTTGATCTCCAGCCGGGTCTCTCATCGATGACTTCTCTGTGTAGCAGGAATTCTGGCTGGGCCAGTGTAGCAGGGCCCAGGCAAATGGAAATGGATTCAGTATGTGGAGCTGGATACAGCCTCCAGCAAGCAAAACACAGTTCAGACACACAGTGGGGAACCAAATAATGACTCACTATAAGCACACAGCACATTCAAATGTAAGGAAATTCCACTGTACCAGGCAAATGACTCTCTGGTCGCAATTACAGAGTCTCTGCACAATCTGGGAGTTCAGAGGTAGCTGGAAGTCCTGACAGGTCGATCGCATTCAGCAACTCTTCGGTCTTCTTCAGGTTAAAGCCTGGTCACAATTCAGTGGTTTAATTCGCTCTCCAAATTCGGTTTCAGTCCAAAAAAAAAACACAAGTGCCCTCTCAGGAACAGCAGGCAGGCATGCAGGCCAAACTCAGGCCTTTCCACAGTTCTCCCATGCGTATCCACTATGGATTGCTGCTCGAACTATCTCAAGCTATTACTTCTTCACTTCCCAACTCAGCTCTAACTGAAACTGCAACTAGTGTGGGACTTTCTCAAGATCCCAAAGTTTCAGTTGGCTGATTTGTCTGTCAGTCACAACAAGAGATCCACCTCCAGGTTATTTTAGGTGCCAAAAGTCCAAAACTACAATTCCTACAAGTTTTGGCCCCACCAAGCCCCTATAGGCAGGCTCCATTTTAGAGTCCCAAATGTGCTGATTGGCCCATTCTGCAGTCCAGGACCAAAATGATGGAAACAAACAGAACTGTCCTTGCTGCAAAGAAGGCAGGTTAAAACAAACTGCAATATTATTACTACTCTAACAAATGATCAGCAAACAAGTACATCTTCTAACAGAGCTCCCTCTCAGATTAATTATGACAGCAATCCAGGAAGTTCTTAAAGAGACAGTACACAGAGGCTATACAGGCACTCTCTGGCAATACATTTAAACTGCTAAAATGCAGAACACCAGCCTGGCAGTGAACATTTAGGCAAGCTTAAGGAAGACTTTTCGGGAACCCCCATTTGTAGGGAGGTTACAGCTGTAAGGTGGTATCCCTGCTAGTCCAGTGTTAGGTGGTCTATTGCTGTTCGTTTTCAATATCCAGAATTTATGTTCCCCTCCCTCCCTCTCTTTTTCCAGTAATACAGCATTATATTTTATTTTCATACCTGACTGCCTTGTTTTGTGTTGTGATTCTGTAGTATAATAAGTTCCTGAATCAATGTCTGAAAAGGTTTGCAACGTATCAGTTTGCCCATATAATAATTACATATTCAAACAACATGAAGTCTTGCTATATTATGACATATGCAGTGAGTCCCAACCTTGAACTGCTCGAGGTGAAAGAGTTAACTTTCCATGCCAGGCATGGAACGCTGAGCTCAAGTCGGTTGAAACTCTGTCTGTTGTTCTTCAAACTCAAACAGTCAGATTCTTTAATCCCTCACTGAACAGTCGCTCCGGAGATTTCTCCTTCTGCTCGGTTCATTTTGTCGGTTAAAGTATTGTTTTCTCGGTTTCGACCGAATTTAAACCCAACCGTCGGTTCAAGCTCTGTCTGTGGTATTTGTGAGTACTAGATAGGTTTACATTAATTCTCTTCTGTGTGGAACTTTGTAAACTGTTTATCGTTCGGTTTGAACCGATCAGGTTTAAAATATCTTAATCTTTGATTTAGAGTGTGGTTACGGTTCTTATCGGTTCTAAAAAAACAGTTTTATTACGTTTTTTTCCACGACCCGTGACATGGTTGGGAACCGATAAGAGGGTCTTGCCTGGTGGATTGCCATAAACGGGTAAGTTTGATTAGGACTGGCACTATGTCTGAGAAACCCAAAAGAAAAACCGGGCCCACTGGGTTTCAACACTGCAGTGTGTGTGGGGAAGTCTTTGCCAAGGCTGACCCCCACACCACCTGTGTTTATTGTCTGGGGTTTGACCACCTCAATGCAGACTGCCAGATTTGTAAAATTTTCCTGCAGCTACCCTGAAAAAGAGAGTTGGTAGGCTCAGGGAAAGGGAGGCCAAAAAGTCCACTGAACCGGATGGCCAGCCCGGTTCGGTTCCAACCGAACCAGAGGGAGTGCCCTCTGACCAGGGCGAGACTTCCTCGGGCAAAAGGAGAGCCGACTCTGAGGGGTTGGTTCCAGCAAAAAGGACTAGGAAATCAGCTGGTGTGGAGCCAAAACTTTCCTCTCCAACCGCTGAAGATATAGCCAAAACTATTCAAATTGTCCAGTCGCTTTCCCCGGTTCCGACCGAACCGGCACTATCAGGTAAGCGCCTGGTTCGGCCAGTTCCACTGGTTCAAGATTATGATTTAGAGGAATATTATGAACTTGAGGAGGGGGAAGAGGAGTATGAGGAGAGTGAATGTGGATTTGAAAGTCTGGATGTGCCCATTGACCCGGACATCTCCCCAGACAGACCTTCAGGAGTCTCTCCTCCTAGGCTTTCTGAGTCCCCTTCTCATTTTATGTTTTATAAAAAAGTGGCTGAATCCCTCCAGCTCCCTATGGAGGAAGCTGTGTATGATCAGGAGGAGCCTGACTATGTGGAAATGATGGATATCCCAGAGTCTAGGATACTGTCTATTCCCTTGCATAAATCTTTTGGGAAACAGACTTTTAAAATTCTAAAAACTCATCACACTATACCTCCTATGGATAAGAGAATGGACAAGAGGTACACATTGTCAGGCTCTGATACGGAGTTCCTTTCACAACAATGCAGCCATGTTGGGGTAGTGCAGGCTGCAGCCTGTGACAAGGCCCCCTGGACAGGACTCCAGGAGGATTGATGCCATGGCAAAGAAACAGTACATGGCAGCATCCTTGGGACTCAGACAGGCAAATTATATGGCTTATGTTGCTAGATATCAGAAATCCAGATGGGATACTGTTATGGCTCTAGCAAAACAGGTCCCTGGCCAGCTTGCCAAGGAGCTGGAGCAGGTGGCTGCTGATGGTATTGAGGCATCCAAGGTGCAATTCCATGCTGCAGTGGACTCAAATGATGTGTCATCAAGAGTCATGGCTACATCTGTGGCACTTGGCAGAATAGCTTGGCTCAGATGTACTAGCCTATCACAGGATACGCAGACTAAGGCCATGCATTTTCCTGTTGTGGGTAATTCCCTGTTTGGGGGGCAGACAGAGAATTACATGAAGAAAATGGATGAGTATAGGACCACCTATAGGAGTGCACAGGCCAAGGAAAGGCAGGCCACTCACTCCTCAAAGGCAGCTTCCCAGGGGCAGGGGCAGGCCTTTTCATAGGCCTTTTTACCAAGCCCAGGCCTCCTCTTTTGCTTATGCCCAGAGGGGGTTCTTTAGAGGGAGAGGCAGAAGGGGTGCCAGCAGGCCTGTTTCCACCCCTCAGCCCAAAGCCTCTGCCAAGCAGGCACCTTGATGGGGTTGCCAGGGCCGATTCTCCGCTACTTGTAGAGGGCAGGCTGGCTTACTTTGTCCAGGACTGGGAGTCTCTGACATCAGACAACTGAGTCCTGGAAGTAGTAAGCCAGGGACTGGTTCTCAGCTTCAAAAAGTTTCCAAAGATGAGAACCAGATCCTTTCTACCTGCAAATCCACCAGAGGCACTTGCCCTAGAGGCAGAGGTCTCTTCCCTCCTGGCTCTCAGAGCTGTGGAAAGGGTTCCACCCCTACACCAGGGTAAAGGATTGTACTCCAGGTACTTCCTTACCCCAAAAAAGACAGGTGAATGGCGGCCCATCCTGGATCTCAGATACTTAAACAAGCACCTTTTAAAACCAAAATTCAAAATGGTGACTCTGGGAATTATTCTACCCTCTCTAAGGCCAGGGGACTGGCTAGGCGTCCCTGGACCTCAAGGATGCCTACTTCCATATTCTCTTCAAGAAGCTCCCATCAAAGTACCTCAGATTCAAGCTGCCTTCAGGCCATTACCAGTTCAGAGCAATGCCCTTTGGCCTCACCTCTGCTCCAAGGGTATTCACAAAATGTCTGGCAGTAGCAGTTGCTTCTCTAAGAAGGCAAAGAATTGCCATCTTCCCTTACCTGGACGACTGGCTCATAGTGGGCCAGTCCCCAGACCAAGTCAAGTTACACCTACAGATAACTCAGCAACTGCTCAACTCTCTAGGTTTCCTTCTGAATCTTTCAAAGTCAGTTCTAGAGCCTGTCCAGCTCCTCACCTTCATAGGCGCAGAGCTGAACACAGAGAAAGCCAGAGCCTTCCTTCCTTTGGACAGGGCAAGGACCTGGTCTCTCTGGCCTCCTCATTCACCCTGCAGGTGTCTCGACCAGCAAGGCATTTTCTACAGCTCCTGGGGCACATGGCTGCTTCTACAGCAGTAGTGCAGGGAGCAAGATTTCAGATGAGGGACATTCAGTTCCATTTGAGAGCCTTTTGGTCTCAAAGGAAAGACCCTCTAACCAAATTGATCCCAGTGACTCAACCCTGATCCAGGACCTACAGTGGTGGCAGGATCAGAGCAATCTGAGACAAGGGGTCCTTTTGTCACCAGTCTCACTCCTTAATCCTTACTACAGATGCATCCCTCTTGGGGTGGGGAGCTCACATGGGTGACCTCACTACCCAGGGGTTGTGGTCCCCTCAGGAATCTCTGCTCCATATCAATCTGTTGGAACTCAGAGCAGTTTTTCTAGCACTTCAAGCTTTTTCCAAATCTGTTCAGAACAATGTTGTACAGGTCAGAACAGACAACACCACCACAATGTGGTACATTAACAAGCAAGGGGGCACTCGGTCTACGGCCTTGTGCACTGAAGCAATGAAGTTGTGGTCTCTGGCTTATTCCCTGAACACCTCCCTTACGGCAGTTCACCTCCCAGGCAAGGACAATGTCCTGGAAGATGCTCTCAGCAGGATTCCCCAGGGCCATCACAAATGGTCACTGGACCCCCTGGTCTTGGAGGTGGTATTTGCTAGATGGGGCACCAGGCAGCTAGATCTTTTTGCAGCCCCAGACTATCACCAACTTCCCCTTTTTTGCTGCAGGCCCCCAGTGTTGGGCTCAGTCCCTCTGGATGCCTTAGTTCTCAATTGGGAAGGGAAGTTTCTCTATGCTTTTCCCCACTTCCCTCTTCTGTTCAAAGTGCTAGTCAAAATCAGATCTCAACCCTGGAAGATGATCCTGATTGCTCCAGATTGGCTCAGACAACCCTGGTATCCACTTCTACTGTCCTTAGCAGTCCATCTTCCCTGTGTCTTCCCAGGAATCACAACCTGTTAACCTGTGCTCAGGGGAGGGTTTGGTACCCGAACCTCAGATCTCTCAATCTCAAGGCCTGGCTCTTGAAGAGTTAGAGTTTGCTGGTTTACACCTCTCCCAAGGTGTAATGGATATCCTGAAGGCTTCTAGAAAACCTTCCACCAGAGCTACTTATAATTCCAAATGGAAGAGGTTTTCCATATGGTGCTCTGGAAAGCATATTTCCCAGAATCTACTGATTTACCCACAGTCCTGGATTATATGGTCCACTTAAATACCTGGGGCTGAGACCAGCTACCCTAAAAGTGCATCTGGCAGCTGTGTCTGCTTTTATTTTCAGCAGGTAAGCCCTCTTCTCTTTCAGCTCACCCTGTATTCCCCAAGTTTTTCAAGGGATTGCTTCACACCAACCCTCCATTCAGGGACCCTGCCCCTGCATGGGACCTTAATGTTTGCATTGCTCAGCTTATGCAACCTCCCTTTGAGCCTTTGTCTTCAGCAGAGCTTAAGTACTTGACTTGGAAGACTGCGTTTCTGGTAGCAATCACTTCTGCCAGACGCATAAGTGAATTACAAGCTTTGTCAGTGGAGCCTGATTTTATCTCCTGTCATAGAGATAAGGTGGTCCTCAGGACTAACAGGAAGTTCTTGCCTAAGGTGGTTTCAGATTTCCACCTTAATCAATCTATATCTCTTCCAGTGTACTTCACTGACCATTCCTCCTCTGTGAGAGGACCTGCACAGCTTAGATGTGAAGAGGCCCTTAGTTACTACAGAGCGTCACCAAGGGTCACAGGTTTGACTCCTCAACTGTTCCTCACTTATGGTTGAGGTTGGTAAAGGAAACCTGCCACTAAAAGATCCATTGCCAGGTGGATTGTTTCTTGTATCCAATTTTGCTATGAAAACTGGGTAAGGTTCCTTCCTCAGGCCTGAGGGCTCACTCTGCCAGAGGTACAGCTGCTTCCCTGACTGCTGCCAAGGACATCCCTATTCTAGAGATATGCCAAGCAGCTACCTGGAAAACAGTTCATACTTTTACCAAGCATTACTCCCTGGATATCCAGGCTAGGAGTGATGCTCGGTTTGGCACAGCTGTGCTTCAGAGCCTATTTGCTAAGTAGGTTCTGTCCCTCCTCCATGGAGGTACTGCTGTTAGTCTGCTTATGTCATAATATAGCAAGACTTCATGTTGTTTGAAAAAATTACTCACCTTAGTAATGTTGTTTCTTCTATTGGAGTCTTACTATATTATGACCCTCCCCTGCCTGCCCTCTCAGAACCTCTGTTTTTGGGATGTGGGTGGGCAGTGCAGTGTTGGCATTTAGTAGGTGCCCACCTTGTTGTTTTCACCCTTCTTTTTGGGGTGACTTGGTGTTGTGTTTTTCATTTTGGGTCTCCTGACTTGAGTTTTGTTTTGGGACCAAAAATGTGTTCTTATGTTTAGTAGCCAGTTGCTAGTGTAGGTTTACAGCTTCCACACAGGACCTCAGTGAGTTTAGCTCGTAAAGATCTGACGGTTTGAGTTTGAAGAACAACAGACAGAGTTTCAACCGAGCTCGAGCTCAGCGTTCCATGCCTGGCATGGAAAGTTAACTCTTTCACCTCTGGAGCAGTTCGAAGGTTGGGACTCACTGCATATGTCATAATATAGCAAGACTCCAATAGAAGAAACAACATTACTAAGGTGAGTAATTTTTTCTTCAAACAACATGAAGTCTTGCTATATTATGACAGTAGCAGTTTGTCCCACCACTAGAACTGCTCCGGAGGTGAAATGGTTATTACCATTCCAAAATAGAACTTTGAGCACGAGCTCTAAGAAGCATCTCTATCTGTGTAATTTCAAACCTGAACTGTCAAATTCTTTACTCCGCCTCAGTGAACAGTCGCTCCGGAGATTTCTCCTACTGCTCGATTCATTTCTCGGTTTAAACAGTGTTTTCTCGGTTCGATTCAACCGAGAATAGTTTTATTTTAACCGCAAAACTGTTTGGTTCAAGCTCTGTCTGTGGTAATCGTAAGTAAATTTAAGGTTTTGTCTAAGTGTGGAACTTGTAAGTTTATCGGTTCGGTTTTGAACCGATCAGCTGAGTTTAAAACTCATTAACTTCAAAGTTTAACATTTTAGAGTCGGTTCCGGTTCTTATCGGTTCTAAAAGCAGTTTTATTACGTTTTTTCCAATACCGTAACAGGTTAGGAACCGATAAAGGGTGTCTTGCCTTGCACTGCCGTTTAAAGGGCAAGTTTTCTGGTTAGGCTGGCATTATGTCTGAGAAACCCAAAAGAAAAACTGGGCCACTGGGTTTCAACACTGTGATGTCTGTGGGAAGTCTTTGCCAGAGGCTGACCCACCACCATGTTCTATTGTCTGGGGTTTGACCACCTCAGTCAGACTGCCAGATATGTAGATTTCCCTGCAGCCACCCTGGAAAGAGATTGGGCAGGCTCAGGGCGAGAAGGCCAAAAGTCCGCTGACCGGATGGCCAGCCGGTTCGGTGCCAACTGAACCGAGGAGTGCTCCCTCTGACCAGGCGAGACTTCCTCGGGCAAAGAAAAGCTGGTTCTGAGGAACCAATTCCAGTAAAGAAAACAAGAAAGTCAGCAGGTTTGGAGTCCAAAACCCCTTCTCCAACTGCTGCAGAGATAGCAAAAGCCATACAAATTGTCCAGTCACTGTCTCAGGTTCCGTCCGAACTGCCACTATCTGGCAAAAGGTCGGTTCGTCCGGTTCCAGTGGTTCAGGAATATGATGTTGAGGAATTTTATGAACCAGAGGAGGGGGAGGATGATTATGAACAGTATGAATGTGGCTGGGAAGGTCTGGGTGTGCCCATTGAACGGACATTTCCCAGACAGACCTCTAGAATCTCCCCTATGCTATCTGAGTCCCCATCTCATTTTATGTTTTACAAAAGTTGCTGAAACCCTCCAGCTTCCTTGGAAGATGCTGTGGATGAGCAAGAGGAGCCTGATTTTGTAGAAATGATGGATATTCCAGAGTCTAGGAGATTGTCTATTCCTTTGCATAAGTCTTTTAGGAAGCAAACAATAAAAATTTTAAAATCTCCTAATTCTGTGCCTCGTGTAGATAAAAAGATGGACAGAAGGTACACATTGTCAGGTCCTGATACAGAGTTCCTTTCTCAGCAATGCAGTCATGTTGGGGTAGTTCAGGCTGCAGCCTGTGATAAAGCTAATAATCTCCTGGCTTCACATCCTCCTGACAAGGATTCCAGGAAGATTGATGCCATGGCGAGAAAAACAGTATATGGCAGCCTCTCTGGGACTCAGGCAAGCAAATTATATGGCTTATGTAGCTAGGTATCAGAAATCTAGATGGGATACTGTTATGGAATTAGCCAAGCAAGCCCATGGCCAGCTGGCTAGTGAACTAGAACAGGTGGCTGCTGATGGCATTGAGGCTTCTAAGGTACAGTTTCATGCTGCTGTGGATGTTAATGATGTTTTCTCTAGGGTCATGGCCACCTCTGTAGCTTTTCGTAGGTTGGCCTGGCTCAGGTGTACTAGTCTGTCACAGGATACCCAGACTAAGGCTATAGATTTTCCTGTGGTGGGAAATTCTCTGTTTGGGGAGCAGACAGAGAATTACATGAAAAAGATGGATGAATATAGGACTACTTACAAAAGTGCCCAAGCTAAGGAGCGGCAAGCCACTCCTCAGAGGCATACCCCAAGGGTAGGGGTAGGCCTTTTCACAGGCCTTTTTACCAGACTCAGGCCTCCTCTGCCTATGCTCAGAGGGGCTTCTTCAGAGGCAGAGGCAGACGAGGGGTGGGCAGGCCTACTCCCACCCCTCAGCCTAAAGCTCCTGCTAAGCAGGCACCCTGATGGGGTGCCCAGGGCCGATTCTCCTTTACCGGTAAGGGGCAGGCTGGCTTATTTCAGTCAGAACTGGGCTTCTTTAACCTCAGACAAATGGGTTCTGGAAGTAGTAAGCCAGGGTCTGGTTCTCAGCTTCAAAAAGTTTCCCAAGTTGAGAAGCAGACTTTTTCTACCTGCAAGTGCTTCAGAGACCCTTGCTCTGGAAGCAGAGGTCTCAACCCTGTTGGCTCTCAGAGCAGTGGAAGGGTTCCTCCCCGCACCAGGGCAGGGGTCTGTATTCCAGATACTTCCTTACCCCAAAAGACAGGAGAATGGCCCATATTAGACCTCAGATATCTGAACAAGCATCTTTTGAAACCAAAGTTCAAAATGGTAACTCTGGCAATGATTTTACTCTCCCTAAGGCCAGGGGACTGGTTAGCCTCCCTGGACCTCAAGAATGCCTATTTCCACGTCCTAATCAGAAGCTCCCATCGAAAGTACCTCAGATTCGAACTACCCTCAGGTCATTACCAGTTCAGAGCAATGCCCTTCGGCTTTACCTCTGCCCCAAGGGTATTCACAAAGTGTCTAGCAGTGGCAGTGGCTCACTTAAGGAGGCAAAGGATTGCTGTTTTTCCCTATCTAGATGATTGGCTCATTGTAGGCCAGTCCCCAGAACAGGTAAAATCTCACCTGCAAGTTACCCAGCAGCTTCTCACCTCCCTGGGTTTTCTGCTAAATCTACCAAAGTCAGTTCTGGAACCAGTCCAGGTACTCACCTTTATAGGGGCAGAGTTGGACACAAAGCTAGCCAGAGCTTTTCTTCCCTTAGAAAGGGTGATGAATTTAGTGACTCTGGCCTCCTCCTTCACCCTGCAGGTCTCTCGACCAGCAAGACACTTTCTGCAGCTCCTGGAACACATGGCTGCATCCACAGCTGTTGTGCAGGGAACAAGATTTCAGATGAGAGACATTCAGTTTCACTTGAGAACCTATTGGTCTCAGAGAAGAGACCCCCCTTTCCAAGTTGGTCCCAGTGACTCGAACCTTGATCCAGGCCCTCCAGTGGTGGCAGGATCAGAGCAATTTAAGATTTGGGGTCCCCTTCATTCCCCCTGCTCACAATTTGACTCTCACTACAGATGCTTCCCTTCTGGGTTGGGGAGCCCACATGGGTGACCTTTCCACTCAGGGAATGTGGTCCCCCCGGGAATCTCTGCTCCATATCAATTTTCTGGAACTCAGAGCAGTCTTTTTAGCTCTTCAAGCATTTTCTGCATCTGTCCACAACAAGGTGATACAAGTCAGAACAGACAACACCACAACAATGTGGTACATCAACAAACAGGGGGGCACTCGGTCTTCAGCCTTGTGCACCGAGGCAATGAAGTTGTGGTCTCTGGCCTATTCTCTGAACACTTCCCTCATAGCAGTTCATCTTCCAGGGAAGGACAATGTCCTAGCGGATGCTCTCAGCAGGATTTCCCAGGGCCATCACGAATGGTCCCTGGATCCTCAAGTGCTGGGGATAGTCTTTGCCAGATGGGGCACCCCTCAGATAGATCTTTTTTGCAGCCCCAGACAATCACAAACTTCCTCTGTTCTGTTGCAGGCCTCCAGTGTTGAGCTCAGTCCCCCTGGATGCCCTTCTCCTGGATTGGGAGGGGAAGTTTCTTTATGCTTTCCTTCCCTTCCCTCTCCTATTCAAAGTATTAGTCAAAATCAGATCTCAGCCTTGCAGGGTGATTCTGATTGCCCGGATTGGGCAGGCAGCCCTGGTACCCTCCTTCTGTCATTGACAATCCATCTTCCCTTTGCCTCCCCAGGATTCACAACCTATTAACTTGTGCCCAGGAAGGGTTTGGTATCCGGACCTCAAATCCTCAACCTCAAGGCCTGGCTCTTGAGGGAGTTAGAATTGCTGATTTACACCTCTCTCAAGGTGTTCTTGAAATCCTAAAGGCTTCCAGAAAGCCTTCCACTAGGAGCTACTTATAGTTCTAAATGGAAAAGGTTTTCCATTTGGTGTGCTGGGAAAATATTTCCCCAGAATCTGCTGAGTTGCCCATTGTATTAGATTACATGATCCATCTTAATTCCTTGGGTCTCAGACCAGCTACCCTGAGAGTCCATTTGGAAGCTGTATCTGCTTTTGTGTCAGCAGGAAAGTCATCCCCTCTTTCCACTCACCCTGTGTTTTCCAAGTTTTTTAAGGGATTACTCCATACTAATCCACCCTTTTGGGAACCGCCCCTGCCTGGGACTTAATGTTTGTATTGCCCAGTTAATGCAACCCTTTGAACCTCTGTTTTCTGCAGGCTTAAGTATCTAACTTGGAAAACTGTTTTTCTGGTGGCTATCACTTCTGCTAGGCGTATAAGAGTTGCAAGCCTTGTCAGTGGAAACTGACTTTATTTCTTTCCACAGGGATAAGGTAGTCCTTAGGACTAATAGGAAGTTTTACCTAAGGTGGTTTCAGATTTCCATCTTAACCAATCTATCTCCTTCCAGTATTTTTCACTGATCACCCTCTTCTGGTGAGAGGAGGTTGCACAGCCTGGATGTTAAGAGAGCTCTTAGTTACTATATAGAGCGTACCAAAGGTCACAGGTTCGAATCCCTCCAACTTTTCCTTACCTATGGTGAAGTTGGGAAAGGCAAACCTGCCACTAAGAGATCAAGTGCCAGGTGGATTGTCTCTTGTATCCAATTTTGTTATCACAAACTGGGCAGAGATCCCCCCTCTGGCTTGAGGGCTCATTCTACCAGGGATACAGCTGCGTCTCTAGCTGCTGCCAGAGACATCCCTATATTAGAGATATGCCAGGGTGCTACTTGGAAAACGGTACACACTTTTACCAAGCATTACTCCCTGGATGTCCAGGCCAGGAGAGATGCTCGGTTTGGCACAGCTGTTCTTCAGAGCCTATTCCCTAAGTAGGTTCTGCCCCTACTCCATGGAGGTACTGCTGTGTAGTCTGCTACTGTCATAATATAGCAAGACTTCATGTTGTTTGAAGAAAAAATTACTCACCTTAGTAATGTTGTTTCTTCTAATGGAGTCTTGCTATATTATGACCTCCCCCCCAGCCTGCCCCTCTCAGAACTTCTACTTGGGTGGGGTGCGGGCAACTTAGTGTGGGCACTATTTTATGCCCTTTTAGTGTTTCTCCCCTTTTGGGAGTTTGGGGTGTGTGTGTTTTATTATACTGTTGTTTTATTCTCATGTTGTTAGAATTGTGTTAGTAGTTCTGGTCCCTGACTTGAGTCTTGGGTGTTGGGACCAGCAATGGTTACATAATATTTAGGTAGCCATTTGGCTAGTGTAGGTTACAGCTTCCACACAGACCTTAGTGAGTTTTTGCTCGTAAAGATCTGACAGTTCAGGTTTGAAATTACACAGATAGAGCTGCTTCTTAGAGCTCGTGCTCAAAGTTCTATTTTGGAATGGTATTAACCATTTCACCTCCGGAGCAGTTCTAGTGGTGGGACAAACTGCTACTGTCATAATATAGCAAGACTCCATTAGAAGAAACAACATTACTAAGGTGAGTAATTTTTTCTTCTGTACCATTCAGTACATATTTATAAGTGATAAGGCACTGAAGGGAAAAGCTTGCTCTGCCTTAAGGAAGCAGTGCATTATACAGTGAAAAATCTCCTGTCTTGCTGTCTGGGTGGCATGGTGAGCTGAGGCAGGGGCCTCACCACCCACCACACAGGCGACCTGGGTACAGCAATGAACTGGGTCGCCCAGAGACCAGGCAGGATTGAACATCTTGTTAAGGCTGTACTCCTTTGGGGACAGGCACAATGTGGGCCTGCGGTCATGCTGTCACATGCAATAACAGTGCGGCACTATACCGCGCTGTGAAAACAGTGATTAAAAAAAACAAACAGTAAAATACGTATTTTCTGCAGGGGGCTCTGCCCCCGTGCCCCCCATTACATATGTAATGTGGGCACCATAGTAGGCATTCTGACATGTGGAGAAAAACTATGGAGAGAATGGCTTGGGCAGGCAGGATGATGGCAATGTACCCCACAGGCTCTGCACCACCTAATCATGGAGGTTCAAGAGGTGGAGGTAAGTACTGGGTTAGCTGGCTAGTGGGTCTGGAGGTACCTTCTGGATAGACCTGTCCATTTGTCAGGTGGACAAACAGAAGATGGAAAAAATCTGTCTTGCAAGATACTCTTTGCTTCATTTAATGAAAAAGAAGGTAGGTGAGTTAATGGGGGTAGATGAAGAATCACTGGGAATGGTGGAGGAGCCTTCAGGCTTGTGCAAAGTGATGTAAACCTAGTTGTCAAACAAATGCTTAATGGGTACCACACTGCTGATTAAAGGACCAGTTTGATGCTTTTTCTTTGCCAACCAGTGGGTGTGATCACTTACCCCACATGCTGCTATGGCACATCCATGAATGCCCCAGTACTGTGCACTGTACTGCCTGACACCCGCACACAGTGTTTCTTGTTGCTGTGACACTGTATTAATGGATGTGTTCAAGCCTGCTATCAAAATCTCGCTGAGAAAATCTCATCAGCCATTCTGTAAATTGCAACTTCTAGTTGCTCCTTGGCATCCGTTCAAGGCTGCAGTGCTGTTGAAATCTCGCTGTAGAAATCTTGTCACTCTTTTCACGAGTCACAATCTGCAGTCAGCTATTTTGTGAGTCACAATCTCCAGCATGGAAGTAATAAGGCTGGAATGGCAATTGTATATGTAAATCTATGTGATTATCATCCTGACATAAGGAGGGCATGATGATTTCTGCTTTGTACTCCATTTAATGGCACCAGAAAAAATACAAACAATAGAAATACAGCCAACCCGGCCCACCCTCCACCAGTGCTCCCAAATTAATAAGCTCCCCCAAACAAAACACACAAACACTTCCAACCCAGTGCAGACTGCCACCCATTATTGCCCATCCTGAAGATACAAAGGGCAGAGGGGTTATCATGACCAGCTTAAGTTTGGGCAGAAACATATCTGAGTGTGACAGTTGTTACCCTGCAAATAAAGTTTGTGTAAACACAGTGGACCTGGCGTAACATAAAGTACTGTACTGTAGTGACTTGCAGCAAAGAGTAAAGCATGCTGCACAAGAAATATACTCATAATGATTACTGCTTTCCAGAGATAGCCCACTGGGTCATACCTAGAAACCCTCAGAGGCATAATGTTGGCTCCAGTACATGGCAGCACCAAACACTTGCAGCATAGCAGCCATCTTCAAATATATGCACTCTTTCTATGAATTTATATTAGCCCATCTGTGTACAACACAGTATGTCACTTGACTTCGCATGTTGTGGTATGATATAAAATTAGCCTTTTTTTGTTTCATTATTATTTTAATATTACTTGGATGTCTTAATTGATGGGCCTCTGTGACCTGATGCCCACAGATTGCACAGTCACAAACTGAAAGAAAAAATTACTCACCTTAGTAATTATGTTTCTTCTAATGGAGTCTTGCTGTGCTTCTGACTATTGCAGCTAGCTCCAGCACTCAAACTGCCCCGGAGAGTAGATGGTTAATTTTCTATCCGGAGCATATAACGTTGAGCTCGAGCTTGGTTCAAACCTCTGTCTGCTGCACTTTGAAGCACAACTGTCAGATTCATACGAGCTAATGCTAACTAACTATTATGTGGAAATCGTAACATTTTTACTAGCCAAATGGCAACCAAATAGTTTGGATCCCCAAAAGACTCAAGTCAAGAAATCCAAAATCAAAAACCAGGTAGTGAACAACTTAAGACTGTTAAATTAATAATATAACCCACTACCCCTCTCTAAAAGGAGGGAGTACCCAAATGCACCCCTGGGGTGCAACACTGCACCTGCCAGCCCACTTTCCAAAAACAGGTTCTGAGAGGGGAGGTAGGGAGGGAGGTCAGAATACAGCAAGACTCCATTAGAAGAAACATAATTATTAAGGTGAGTAATTTTTTCTTCAAACAACATGAAGTCTTGCTGTATTCTGACTATTGCAGACTACCAAGCAGTACCTCCATGGAGGGAGGGAAATCAAACCTACCTTGGGAATAGGCTCTGCAGTACTGCTGTACCAAACCGAGCATCACTCCTAGCCTGGATGTTCAGGGAGTAATGCTTGGTGAATGTATGGACTGTTTTCCAGGTGGCTGCTTTACATATCTCTAGCAAAGGAATATCCCTGGCCGCAGCCAGGGAAGCAGCTGTACCTCTAGTCGAATGAGCCCTCAGGCTTGAGGGAGGCATTTTGCCTAGCTTCTCATAGCAGAACTGAGTACAAGAGACAATCCACCTGGCAATAGTTCTCTTAGTGGCAGGTTTGCCCTTGCCCACTTCCCCATAAGTGAGAAACAACTGAAGGGAGTCAAACCTGTGAGCCTTAGTATGCTCAGTGTAGTAACTAAGGGCTCTTTTAACATCCAAACTGTGTAAACTTCTTTCTCCTGAAGAAGAATGATCAGTGAAGAACACAGGGAGAGACATAGATTGGTTCAGATGAAAATCTGAAACCACTTTAGGTAAAAACCTCCTATTAGTTCTAAGGACCAACTTATCTCTATGGAATGAAATAAAATCAGGCTCCACTGACAGAGCTTGCAATTCACTGATATGCCTGGCAGAGGTAATAGCTACCAGGAACACAGTTTTCCAAGTCAAGTACTTAAGCTCTGCTGAAGACAAAGGCTCAAAAGGGGGTTGCATAAGCTGAGCAATGCAAACATTAAGATCCCAAGCAGGGGTAGGATCCCTAAAGGGGGGATTGCTATGAAACAATCCTTTGAAAAATTTACAGAATACAGGGTGAGATGATAGTGAGAAAGGCTTTCCCGCTTACATAAAAGCAGAAACAGCTGACAAATGTACTTTGAGAGTAGCTGGTTTGAGACCTAGGCCATTAAGATGAACCATATAATCCAGAACTGTAGACAATTCAGCAATGTCTGGGGATATATGATTCTTGGAACACCAAATGCTGAATCTTTTCCATTTGGAGTTGTAAGTTTTTCTGGTGGCAGGCTTTCGAGAGGCTTTGAGAATATCCAGAACCCCCCTGGGACAGATGCAAATCTGCATACTGCAACTCTTCAAGAGTCATGCCTTGAGATTGAGTGACTGAAGACTGGGGTACCAAATCCTTCCTTGAGAGGAGGTTAACAGGTTGTAATTCCTGGGAAGAGACATGGGAAGATGGACTGCTAGGGACAGCAACAGGGGGTACTAAGGCTGCCTGGCCCAGTCTGGAGCAATTAGAATCACTTTGCAAGGTTGTGACCTTACCTTGACAAGAACCTTGAACAGTAGAGGAAAGGGAGGAAAGTCATATAGAAATTTCCCTTCCCAGTTCAAAATCAGAGCATCCAGAGGGACTGAGCCCAATACTGGGGGTCTGCAACAAAACAGAGGAAGTTGGTGATTGTCTGGGGCTGCAAAGAGATCTATCTCTGGAGTGCCCCACCTTGAAAAAATCACTTTCAACACCAGAGGGTCCAGGGACCATTCGTGATGGCCCTGGGAGATCCTGCTCAATGTATCTGCTAGCACATTGTCCTTCCCTGGAAGGTGGACTGCTATCAGAGAGGTCTGCAAAGAATAAGCTAGGGATCACAATATTTATTGCTTCTGTGCACAAGGCCATGGATCGAGTGCCTCCCTGCTTGTTGATGTACCACATGGTGGTGGTGTTGTCTGTCCTGACCTGAACCACCTTGTTCTGCACTGACTGAGAGAAAGCTTGCAGGGCCAGAAAGACCACCCTGAGTTCCAAGAGATTGATATGAAGAAGGGATTCCTGATGTGACCACAGTCCCTGGGCTGTGAGAGCATCCAGATGGGCTCCCCACCCCAACAGAGAAGCATCAGTGGTTAGGACCACAGAGTGAGACTGAGTGATGAATGGGACTCCTTGCCTGATGTTGCCCTGATCCTGCCACCATTGGAGAGCCTGGATCAGAGTCTGGGTCACTGGAACTAGTTTGGTTAGAGAATCTTTCTTCTGAAACCAAAAGGCCCTCAGATGAAACTGAATGGCCCTCATCTGAAATCTAGCCCCTTGGACCACTGCTGTAGAAGCTGCCATGTGGCCCAGAAGTTGAAGAAAGTGCCTTGCTGGCTGAGAGACCAGAAGGTGGAATGAAGAAGCCAGTTCTGCAATAGCCCTTGCCCTTTCCAGGGGAAGAAAAGCTCTTGCTTTGACTGTATCCAACTCTGCCCCTATGAAGGTGAGTAGCTGTACAGGCTCAAGAACTGACTTGGGAAGATTGAGAAGGAATCCTAGGGAAGCGAGCACTTGCTGAGTCACTTGAAGGTCTGACTTGACTTGGTCTGGGGACTGACCCACAATGAGCCAGTCGTCCAGGTATGGAAATATTGAAATATGTTTCCTTCTTAAAAAGGCCACTACTACTGCTTGGCATTTTGTGAATACCCTTGGAGCTGATGTCAGGCCAAAGGGCATAGCTTTGAACTGATAATGGCCTGAAGGCAATTCGAACCTGAGGTACTTTCTGTGGGAGCACCTGATGGGAATGTGAAAGTAGGCATCTTTTAAGGCCAGGGAGGCTAGCCAGTCCCCTGGCCTTAGAGAGGGAAGGATTATTCCCAGAGTCACCATTTTGAATTTTGGATTTAAAAGATGTTTGTTCAGGTATCTTAAGTCTAGGATGGGTCGCCACTTCCCTGTCTTTTTTGGGATAAGGGAGTACCTGGAGTACAGACCTTTGCCCCTGTGCAATGTAGGAACTTTCTCTACAGCCTTTAGAGCCAGTAGAGATGAAACCTCTGCCTCTAGGGCAATGGTTTTGGAGATGCTTGCAGGTGGAAAAGATCTGGCCCTCAGCTTTGGAAATTTCTTGAAGCTGAGAACCAGCCCCTGGCTTACCACCTCCAGGACCCACTTGTCTGAGGTAACAGACATCCAGTCCTGGACGAAGTAAGCCAGCCTGCCTCCTACAGGAATGGGGAGTCGACCCGGCTGACACATCAGGGTGTCTGCTTGGCAGGAGCCTTAGGTTGAGGATGGATGCAGCCCTGCTCATCCTCCTTCTGCCTCTCCTCTGAAGAACCCCTCTGAGGAAAGGGAGAAGAGGCCTGTGCTTGGTAGAAGGCCTATGAAAGGCCTGCCCCTAGCCTGCTGCCTTTGAGGAGTTGCCTGCCTTTCTTGGCCTGTGCACTCCTATAAGTGGTCCTATACTCATCCATCTTTTTCATGTAATTCTCTGTCTGCTCCCCAAACAGAGAATTACCCACCACAGGGAAATCCATGGCCTTAGCCTGGGTGTCCTGTGAGAGACTAGTACATCTGAGCCAAGCCATTCTCCGAAGAGCCACAGATGTAGCCATGACTCTAGAGAACACATCATTGGAGTCCACAGCAGCATGGAACTGTACCTTAGATACCTCAATCCCATCAGCAGCCACCCCCTCCAGCTCTGAGGCTAGCTGGGGGAGGTCTGCTTAGCCAGTGCCAGTACAGTGTCCCACCTGGACTTCTGGTACCTGGCTGCATAGGCCATATAATTAGCCTGCCTGAGTCCCAAGGCAGATGCCCTGTACTGCTTCTTTGCCATGGCATCTAGCTTCCTAGAATCTTTATCTGGGGAGTGTGAAGCCAAGGGTATATTAGCCTTATCACAGACTGCAGCCTGCACAACCCCAACATGGCTGCATTGTTGATACAAGTACTCTGTACCAGAACCTGATAAGGTGTACCTTTTGTCCATCCTTCTGTCGACAGCAGGTACAGAATTTGGAGCTTTTAAAATCTTTTGTGTCTGTTTCCCAAAAGACTTATGATGGGGAATAGACAGTCTCGTGGACTCTGGGATGTCCATCATCTCCACATAATCAGGTTCCTCTTGTTCCTCTACAGCTTCTTCCACAGGGAGCTGGAGGGGTTCTGCCACTTTCCTGTAAAACATGTAGTGGGAAGGGGACTCAGAAAACCTAAGAGGGGAAACACCAGAAGGCCTGTCTGGGGAGATGTCCGGTTCAATGGGCTCAACCAGACCTCCCACACCATCGTCATCATCATCATGATAATCTTCATCCCCCTCCAAATCCGGTTCATAGAAATCTTCAGGGGCATAATCTTGAACCAGAGGAACCATTCGAACTGAGCACCTGCCAGAAGGTGCCGGATCAGACGGAACTGGACAAAGCAATTCTACAATCCTTATCGCATTGACAATCTCTTCGGTGGTCGGAAAATGGGTCTCTGGAACCGAACTGGATGATTTTTCTTTTCTTTTTCCTTTTGTAGGAACCGATCCCTCAGGACTGGCTCTCCTCTTGCCCGAAGAAGTATCACCCTGGTCGGAAGGCACTCCTTCTGGTTCGGTCAGAACCGAACCAGGCTGGCCATCCGGGTCAGCGGACTTCACGGCCTCCTTATCCCTGAGCCTACCTAATCTTTTTTCCAGGTAGACTTAGGGAAATTTTTACAGATTTGGCAGTCTGAATTGAGGTGGTCAAACCCTAGACAATAAACACAGGTGGTGTGGGGATCAGCCTTAGCAAAGACCTCCCCACACACACTGCAGTGTTGAAACCCAGTGGGCCCGGTTTTTCTTTTGGGTTCCTCAGACACAGCCATCCTAACCACAAACTTACCCTTTTTATGGCAAACAGCCAGGCAAGACACCCTTATCAGTTTCTAACTGCGTCACGGGTATTGGAAAAAAACACAAGAAAATGCAGTTTTTTTAAAACCGATAAGGACAGGTAACCACACCCTAAGTTTAAAAACAAAGACAGAATATATAAATCACTAAACGGCTGGTTCAGCCAAACCGGTTGAAAAATAAATTTTTACAATTTCCACAAGTTTACTATGTCTCGTTCACTACCTAGTACTTACTGTACCACAGACAGAGATCTGAACTGAAACTTGCGAAAAATAAATCGGTAAAACTGAGGACTTTAACCGACTTACGAACCGTGAGCAAAGGAGAAATCTCCGGAGCGGCCGTTCAGTTAGGCGGAGTAAAGAATCCGACAGTTGCACTTCAAAGTGCAGCAGACAGAGGTTTGAACCGAGCTCGAGCTCAACGTTCTATGCTTTGCATAGAAAATTAACCCTCTACTCTCCTGGGCAGTTTGAGTGCTGGGGCTAACTGCAATAGTCAGAATACAGCAAGACTTCATGTTGTTTGAAATAACAGGAGGAGCACCCACCCAGCCTAACCATTTTTATGTTGCTTGCATACATGTGCAAGAAACATAGTGCCATCATCCAAGTTTTTGGAGGTGTGGCAGCCCTCTTCCAATTCAGTCTGTGTGTTTGCAGGTGTGGCCGCAATTCTCCAATCAACGCGCAGCTGTCTATGACAGCAGTTGAAAATGCAGTGCCGTACAGTTGAAAGGGAGAGCTATGCTTCAGTGAGCAGTGGTAAGATCACGCATTAACCATGCGCGCTTCCCCACATACACACACACGCACATACTGCGGCTGCTATCCCTCACAGACACACTGTATATCTGACGGGTGCCCAATCCCTCGTCGGGCTGTGCTGGCTCCCCAACAGAGTTTCAGGTGCCACGCTGGGAGCCCATCCCAGTGGCAGCAGTCTGTATGGCCGACAGAAGTCGCAATTCCCCGTCAGCTCTACTGCTCCCGAGACTATCGGGTGCCACGCTGGGAGCACACCCCAGCGTGGCAACAGGTCCCATGGCCGATGGGGGTGCCCAATCCTCGCCTCGGCTCCACTGCCCCACCCCAAACAGCTTTCCAGCTGCCACGCTGGGAGCCCACCCCAGCGTGACACAAGTCCAGCGTCACAGTCCCACGCATCTAAGTATAAAAACCTAAAAGAAAAACCATTCCCCACAGACTGTCCTGACCCTCCTCCCCACCCGCACCCACCCTCTGTGCATCTACCTCCTCACACACCACCTCACCCCATACTTACCTCTGGAGTCCGGCGTGATGATCTTCGGTGGACCGGGAACACGTCTGCACTCTTCGCCGACCGCGAACTGAGGAAATGCCGGTAAGATGTATAATGGAATAAATAGGGTTTTTTCACTTTACTGCATATCTCGGATATTTTGAGGAATTTTTGTACCAAATTTTCAACATGGGGTTTTTGGAACCCCAGCTCATGAATTCTGTTACTGTCATGACATTAATCTGCCCCGAAAGGTGATTTCGTGGTCACTGCGCAGAACCACCTTTTGGGACTGATTTATGAAACGACAGTGTCACAGTTCATGAGGTAGGCCCCCAAAAACCCTATGTTGAAAATTTGGTGAAAAAATTCCCAAAAATGACTGTTTTACGAGCATGCGTTGCGCTGTTCCTACGCACACTCGTAAGTTCGCAAATTTTCAATATGTTCACTCAAGATTTTCAACATTGCCATTTTACCATACCTCCTTATGAGTAGTACAGCTGTCATTTCTCACATCTTGTCCAAAATGTGTTTCCGCGCATATAGCGTACAATGGCGCAGTCTGTGTGCGAAATCAATGTTCGGGACAGATTAAAAAAATCACAGTGACACTGTTCATGAGCAGATGTGTTAAAATGGCTATATTAAACATTTGGTGAAAAAATTCCCAAAAATGAGTGTTTTACGAGCATGCGTTGCGCTGTTCCTATGCACACTTCGTAAGTTCGCGAATTTTCAATATTTTCACTCCAGATTTTCAACATTGCCATTTTACCACACCTCCTTATGAGCAATACAGATGTCATTTCTCACATCTCACTCAAAATGTGTTTCCGTGCATGTAGCGCACAATGGTGCAGTCGGTGTGCGCAATCAATGTTTGGGACAAATTAAGAAAATCACAGTGACACTGTTCATGAACAGAGGTCTTAAAATGGCTATGTTGAAAATTTGGTGAAAAAATTCCCTTCAGCCATTCTGCAATGTTACTAATGAAGACACTGAACAGGACTGGCCTCAGGACCGATCCCTGCAGCACCCCACTGGTTACCCCCTCTCCCTAGACTGCACCCCATTTACCACCACTCTCTGCTTCCTGTCTGTTAGCCAGTTTCTAACCCAGTTTACCACCCTTTCCCCCATGCCCAGCCTACCCGGCAGTTTATCAGCCTCCTATGTGGGATGGTGTCAAAGGCTTTGCTAAAATCAAGGTAAGCGCTGTCCACTGCCCCACCCTGATTCACTTCCTTTGTCACCCAGTCAAAGAAATCAGCCAGATTTGTCTGACATGATGTCCCCAGGAAAGACACAGTGCATGTCTTGGGAGGAAGGCATGGAACTATCACTTCCAAATACCTGAACAGCACATACAATCAAGTAACATTCGGCATTGACAAATGCTTGTCTAATAGTGTTTCTGGGCCCAAAATGCTGGTTGTATTTGGGCAGTGTTCAGTACTGTAAGTACAGCACTACTAACCTTTGCAGTAAATTTATGTTATGAAGTACATGACTATCAGCTGACAACACTCATACTGTACTGCACTGTATGTCATTGCATTCAGAGCTGAAAGCCTCATGGTTCACGTTCACAAGGTGCTCAGAGGTGGTCCGGCCATGGGGTACCATTAGCCTTTCGTGAGGAATGGGACGTTTTTATCTCCTGCCCTGCAGCTGTGGCCAGCCAGTGGCCTATAAGGAGGCCCATATGGTTGGGACAGGGTTTTTTTTGTTGGCCACAAGGTAAATCACATTAAAGGTCTTTACACAAATGGCAAGGTACCGCAATTTTCTGTGCAGTATTTCCTGGGAAACATGGTAAAATATTAAGAGGTGTGTTGTCCAACTTGTGTCTTGCAGGTGGACAACACCAAATGCTCCATGTGAATACTGACCACATTGGCTGTCTGATTCCCATTTCATTTCCTCTCCCACAGCCCCATCCCTGTACTGAGTAATAAATGGGATATTTTTGTACTTTGTGTCCTGTTGTTGTTTGTTTAACTCTACATTCTGGGAGGGACACAGAGCTGTCCGACAGGGATTTTACAGTGCAGATTAGCAGGGGACATCAGCCAGCAGATGTAGCCCTTGCTTTATGTCCTGTTGTTATTTCAGTTTGCATACTGGAAGGGATACAAAAAGCAGGAGTCAGGACTAGCAGTGGTTGCAGATGAGAACAATAGCCAGAGGACCTACTCGGCCATCTCCCCCCCCCTTGAGTTTCTAAAATGGTAACAATGCTGTATTACTATAGGACATACTCAGTCAAGGATATCTCTGCACTGCTGCCAAATGCAGGTAAGCTCAATATCTCCTTAAGACACTAAGGCACCTTCCAACCTCCCCAGTGACTCTTTAGCTGCCCAAGTTACCCTCCATCATTTCCATTTAAACCTCCCTTGCAAAGAAATACAATAACAAGTTGTTTTTTTTTTTTACATAAAGGCCCAGATATTCAAACTGCGCCATTTTGTGGTGCAAGCCCCTGCGCCATTCAAAATAGTTGTGCAGGGGTGTGGCCAGGGCGATATTCAATGGAATTGCACTATGGCGCAACTTCTTTGAATATTGCCCCCTGGCCACACCCAGTGTGCATGGCACAGTGGAACTGTGCCAGTACAAGTGGTCAGAGTGAAGCATTGAGATGCGGTGGTGCAAGTTCCATTGCGCCATGCACAGCACCTGCGATATTCAAAGGGTAACATGCAAATGGGGCCATAATTTATGCAAGGTGCACGGGGGGCCATTTGCATCTGATTATGGCCCCATTTACACGCCATTAGCATGCAGATGCGCTGATCCCCGGCGACTTGCGCCTGGCGCCCTGCCAGGCAGCAGCCTTTGAGGACAGACGCCCCCTGCAGTCCAATCACGGGCAGAACAGTAGTGTTCCCCCCCAGCAGCCCGATCGCGGGCAGAACAGTAGTGTCCCCAGCAGCCTGATCGCAGGCAGAACAGTAATGTCCCCAGCAGCCCAATTGTGGGCAGAACAGTTGTGTCCCCAGCAGCCGGTGCGGGCAGAACAATGTAGTGTCCCCCCAGCAGCCCGATCGTGGGCATAATGGTATGCTTCCCCCATTAGCCCGATCGCGGTGGACGACGAGCAGCCCGATCGCGGCGGCATCCCTCACCCCCGTCCAAAATCCCTGGTGATCTGTGGCCCCACCCCACCGCCCAGGCCCGCCACCCGCTCCCCGTCAGCGGCGGGTGGCAGCACCACCGCCTGCCGCCCGCCCGACTGACAGCTCGGTAGGGCTGCACGCCCATTGGTTCAGAGCATGAGCCAATGGGCGTGCAACCATACCGTACAGAATCAGTCCGATATGTGAATGAATTATTCATTTATTCACATATCTGGACTGTTTGTATGTATAGACTGCATGCCGATGGCTCATGCTCTGAACCAATGGGCGTGCGGCCTGCAACTTATCAGTCGGCGAGCAGCAGCCCAGGCGGCAAGCGGGTGAGCCTGCTCCACGCCCGGCTGGCGGGGGCGTGGTAAGCAGGACTCCGTGGGTGGGTGGAGTGGGGCCACTAGATCACCAGGGATTTTGGAGGTGGGGGTGAGGATGCCACCAGCGATTGGGCTACTCGCGCGATCCACTGGACCACCAGGGATATTGGACTTTGGTGGGGAGGTCTGATGCCAGCGATCGGGCTACTCGAGGGGTGGGGGCGTTTCGATTATGCCTGCGATTGGGCTAATGGGGAAGCATACTGTTATGCCTGCGATCGGGCTGCTGGGTGAGGGAACACTACTGTTCTGCCGCTGTCGGGCTGCTTGAGAGGACACTACTGTTCTGCCCATATCGGGCTACTCGAGAGGTGGGGGATGTTTCAGTTATGCCGCGATTGGGCTAATGGGGAAGCATACCGTTATGCCTGCGATCGACGGGCTGCTGGGTGGGGAGCACTACTGTTCTGCCTTGATCGGGCTTCGGGGAACACTACTGTTCTGCCTGCGATCGGCTACTGGGGCACTTCAGCCCGCTGATCGGGCATGGGGGCACCGCCAGGTCTAGCAGGAACAAGTCCAGGCCACCCACAGGTGGCAGCTGCTGTGTTGCACCCTGCAATGCGGCAGCTCACCTGTGGGTGGCCCTCGACTTGTTCCTTTTTTTTTCAGTGTAACTTTGTGCAGGCGCAGCTAGGGGTTGCGCCTGCATAACTCTGCATGGCCTGGGCTGAATATCGGGCTGTGCAGTTTATGCATGGTTCCTCCCCCTTCGGTTGCACATGCCTCCATTATCATTGCGGTGTTGCTCAGCATGATTTGGGGGGCGCAACTGCCTCCTGCTGAATATCGCAGAATGGCGCATTTCGGACTTGCACAGGCGCAACCCTATTGCGCATGGCTCAACTCTTTGAATATCTGGGCCAAAGTGTAAAAGCATGATTTTCCCCACACCCTAACACTTATGGCCATAAGTTAGATCGCCTGAAAGATGGTCTAACTTATGTGTGCATCTGTCATGACTTGTAGCACATTGGGAGCCCTATAATGACACACGTGCCAATATCTGAAGTACACGTCTTCATTTAAATACAAATCAGCATCAACTACCACAAATGCACAAAAAATCTGCGGATAAGCATTCAGACTTTTTGCTGCATTTACTATACTGCAGGCACCCACTAAGATTGGGTTCTGCATCTGTGATATGACCATTGAAAATCCATAGTAATATGCTTGTTGAACAATTCACTTTACGGACGTTGAACAATTTGTTATTTCAGTTTGCATAATTACAATCATAAACAGATCTGTTCATTGGACACACTAAAAAATAAGCAACCGTAATCATACAGAAGGCAGAAAAAGACGTTTCTGAGAATTTCCTGTCTGTCAAAGAGACACGGTTAACCCCCTTAGGCCTCAAATTGTCCTCACTTTAAAAAACACATTTTTTGATTGCTAACATTCTATAGATGTAATCCCCCCTCAGGTGGGACTTACCTGATTTGTCCCTCGGGAGCCTAGCCTCCCATTTCCTTCTGCTCCCTCTGTTGTGCACCGCTGTCAGTCCCTTGTCTTTGGAACCCCTAGGTCTCCGTCCAGCCCCCACACTGTTTCTGAAATTAATTGGGACTGGAGGAGCAAAGTTACAAGACTGCCATGCTGCCAGCACCATGAATGTGCAAGCGGTGGCCCGCACATGCGAAGTAGCACATTCTGGCTTTCTCACAGCAATTGCGGCAAAACAGTAGCCTCTCTGATACTCCCATCCCCCAGAATAAGCTAGTTGGGGGTCAGACACACAAAAGAGGTTGTTTAAGAGCCTCAAAATGTGTTATTTTAAAAGCACCAATGACCGCTTATGGAACATCTTATAGCTATTAATGAGGAGTTCCAATGAGCGCTTAGGAACTGGCCTCATGCATATTAATGAGGCTGCTATTAATATTAATGTACTGTCTGCCGGCTTCTGGTGGGGAATTGCAAAACAGTACTAGTGACAGGCATAAGAAAAAATTTTAAATTCTAACTCTGCAGCCAAATGACATCGGGGAAAGGCTGCTACAGAACTGTGGGGACAAAGTTTATAAAAACATTGACCACAATAAGGCTTGAAAGTTGTTGGGACTGCTGTATTACTGCATTGCACTGTGTACAATAGCAGCCATGTTTGATACTTTGACCCCCAGTGCCAGCCAATCAGAGACTTGGGTGCCTAAACTTAAAGAAATGACTACTGGGAGGAGGAGTGAACCCTATTTTAGATGCACAAATCAATATCCAATCAATAATCCAAGGGATTTAATGTTTACTAATTCTTCTGACAGACAGCTAATTTCAGCCAATCAGAGACTGCCATTTCTGTAGTGAAACCCCAGGGACAGTTACAGCTTGGGGCAGTCTGGCTTGGTCTCTCTGCGAGACAGGAGGGCTCAGACTGTGTTGAGAGGAAAGTTTGGAAGTCATCCCAAGGCTTCCACTGCCAAACACTTGGAGAACTGCCTGTGTCCAGCACCTGGAACCCCAGGGGTGAGAGTGTTTTCTGCTGACTCCTGCATCATCCTGAGAAAGTCCTCAGCTTGAAGAAAGTGTTGAATTGCCTGCCCAGAGTTGCAGTTTGCCTAAATTAGCCTGAAGCGGATGCCATCAGCAGAAAGAAGTCTGTGGATGCTCCTGTGCCAGGGGGCCAGAGAATATTGTGAAATCCTGCTGTTTAGAACCTGGGGCTTTTAGCTAAGAGCCCGTGTGCTGTTCAGCCTGAAGCCACGCAGAATTGTATGCAAAAGTGTTTGTGCTCAAGCCACTCTGGAGACAGGCAAGGGACAAGCCAGCCTTTACCAAGTGGGGTGGAGTGGACTGGGATGCAGGGAGGCACAGGTGCATGCCTGAGTGGTAGGGCACTCTTGACCTATCTGGAGGAGTCGGACCGTGGGGTCACTCCTTGGGTCTGGGCTCTTAGTGGACCAGGAAACCCTGCACAGGGCTCCTGCTCTCCAGCAAAGAAGATGACCAGCTGCCAGATGCTGTAAGCAAAGCAGAAGGTGACAAGCTGCCAGATCCTGCAAGTCAACCAGAAGGTGTCAAGCTGCTAGACAAATCTACCTCATCCAGCAAGCCTACTGCAATTCACATTGCTGCTCAAGGCCCCAGCTCGGTTGCCTGCCTTCAGATACTGTTTCCAACCCTGAAAACTGGGACTTCAGAATCATGAGTAAAACAGGGCCTGCCCTGACCTGGGGAGTTAGTTTAAAGTTGGTTACAAGTTTAGTGTTTGCAAGAAGCTGCCATTTTCAAAGTTTATTCCAAGGGCCCCAATGCCGGCCAACCCATGGCAATGAATAGGCCTGCACTTTAAACTGGGTACCCAGGTAGACTGTAGAGACACTGGTACCAGTGAGGAGATGAGCAAAAGTAAATGTATAGCTGTTGTTGTGGGTGGGAACTGTTATTGTTCATGGGTTTTGCCAACTATTCCAGACTTACAATTGCCTGTTTCTTTGCTTTCCTATTCACCTTTCCCTATAATAAAAATATTACTGTTGTTGCTGTTAAAATTGTCTGAGCATATTATTAGCTACAGTCACCAATTACATGTGTTTTACGGTGCTATAGTTCAAAGTGGTATTCTGTGTGAGGGGTGACTGGAAGGGGAGATGGGTAGGTACTGCATCCCAGGGGTTTGTATCCTACAAACATTTAGCCCACTATAATTTTACTCTGAGTTGAGGCACCACAGTATTTATTTATTTCTGGGAAAGAACCCCCGATTGTCACCAGAACAGAACCCAGGCCCCTTAACCTGTATTGTAGTTATCAGGCAGGGGTAGTAGCCCGCTGTTGCATAGCGCCTGAGTTACATCGAGATTACTAATGTAGCTTTTACTAATTACTAATGCTAAGGCTTTTGAGCAATTGGTTTAAATGCTTCATTGGCAAGCTTTTAAACTAGTCAAAGGGGGAGGCACTGACAAGCAGCAGGAAAATCCCAGCCTCTCCCTACAAAACAGGGTACGAAATGAGAAAAAGACTGAGGTAGAACGGTCAATGGGGGATGCTGCAACAGAAGGTAAAGCCATCAAAAAATGGAGAGCAATGAGTACTAATGCCCGCAGTCTGGGTAACAAGCTTCCTGAATTAGTGGCCTTGATGGAGGAGGAACATCTGGATATCGTGGCAGTCACAGAAACATGGTACACACAAACCATGACTGGGACATAAACATACCAGGATACACTGTCTACAGGAGGGACAGGGAGGGTAAAAGAGGAGGAGGAGTAGTTCTTTACATAAGGGAAGGAATAAAAGCAACAGAACAAAAGGGTAAACAGGGAGGAGAAGAAGCACTGTGGGTAAATTTGGAGACAGGCAATGGCACCACAATACACACAGGGTTGTACTATGAACCCCTTCTCAGGAGGAAATGACAGGAAATGATAGAAAGTATACTTAGAATGGCAGAAAAAGGAGATATGCTGATGGGTGATCTGAATATGCCAGATGTTAACTGGAGTGCAGTTGCAGCTGCCACTTGAAGAGTGCAGTTATTCTAGATGCCTACAGGGGCATGCCTTAGACAACTAGTACTGGAGCCCACTCGAGAGGAGCAATATTAGACTTGATTCTCTCAAATGGAGATGGAGAGAGATCACAGATGTAGAAGTGGGTAGCCATCTGGAACTAGCGACCATCGAACAGTATGGTTCACAATAAACACAGCAATAGAGTCAAGCCATACAAAGACAAAAGTACTGGACTTTAGGAGGGCTGACTTTGCCAAAATGGTGAGTGCCCAAGTAATGCACTAGCAAATGGGCAGGAAGGAGGGGTGGAAGAACAATGGGGAATAATAAAACTGCCATCACAGAGGTAACGAGCCTTTGTGTGAAGCAAATAAACAAAACAAGACGATGTAAGAAACCACTATGGCTCTCAAAGGAAGTGGCAGTGATGGTTCAAGAGAAAAGAAAGCATTCAGGAAGTACAAGGAAACTAGAAGGAGCAGGACAGAGAACTGTATCAGTTAAAGCAAAGGAGGCTGGGAAAGCAGTCAGAACAGCAAAGGCCCAAACCGAGAAAAGATAGCCAACTCAGTTAAGAAGGGATAAAACCTTTTATAGGTACATCAGGAGCAAAGGAAGACCAAGGAGGATAGTGAGGCTTAATAAAGGGGAGGGAGGGTGGGCAGAGGGAGACTGTGAAAAGGCAGAGATACTAAACAAATATTTTTGCTCAGTATTTACAAATGAAGAGGAGGTACATAAAACAAACAGTAGTAACACTCTGGATACAGAAGTTGATACCAGTCCATTTACAGAAGAAAGGGTTCTGAAAGAACTCTTAAAACTGAAAGGTGGACAAAGCAATGGGACCTGATGGGATTCATCCCAGAATTTTAAAGAGCTAAGGGTAGAACTAGTGACACCATTGACTACCCTTTTTAACAAATCATGGGATGATGGGGTGGTACCCGAGGACTGGAGGAGGGCAGATGTGATTCCCCTTCACAAAAGTGGGAGCAAGGCAGAAGCAGGAAACTACAGACCTGTTAGTTTAACCTCAGTGATAGGGAAAATGATGGAATCACTTCTGAAGGAAAGAATTGTAGAGTATCTAGAGGCCAGAGGGGCACAGGACCCTAGGCAGCATGGATTCACAGCGGGAAGGTCATGCCAGACAAATCTGATAGATTTCTTTGACTGGGTGACCAAAGTAGTAGATCAGGGAGGGGCTGTGGACATGGCCTACCCTAGACTTTGTAAGGCATTTGACACAGTCCCACACAAGATTAATATACAAGTTAGCCAGCCTGGGTGGGGTCCCAAGATGACAGCCTGGGTAAAGAATTGGCTGGAGAATAGGACACAGAGTAATAGTAAATGGAGTCCACTCAGAAGAAAGGAGGTTACTAGTGGGGTACGCAGGGTTCAGTATTAGGACAGGTCCTCTTCAATGTCTTTATAAGCGACATTTGGAAGGACTGGAAGGAAAAGTATGTCTCTTTGCAGATGACACTAAGATCTGCAACAGAGTTGATGCACAGGGTGGGGTGGAAAGGATGAGAAGGGACTTGGCAAGGTTAGAGGAATGGTCAAATGTATGGCAGCTTAGATTCAATGCTAATAAGTGCAGGTAATGCACCTGGGAAACAAAAACCCAGGGGAAGAGTACACAATGGGGGGTGAGATACTAACAACAACAAAAATGGAAAGGGACCTGGGGGTAGTCATATCAGATGACCTAAAGGTGGGCAAGCAATGTGAGAGGGCAGCAAGGAGGGCTGGGGGTATACTGGGATGCATAGGGAGAGGCATCACCAGTAGAAAACAGGAAGTTATTATCCCTATGTACAGACAGCTGGTGAGACCCCATCTGGAGTACTGTGTGCAGTTCTGGAGACCCAATCTCCGCAAAGACATAGACAGGATGGAAGCTGTCCAGAGGAGGGCAACTAAAATGGTGCAGGGTCTGCACCAGAAGACATATGAAGAGAGACTTAAGGAGCTTAATATGTATAGCCTCGAGGAAAGGAGGGAGAGGGGGGACATGATAGAAACTTTCAAGTACCTCAGGGAATCAACAAAGTCCAAGAGGTAGCATCTTTCAAAAAGAGGTGTGCAAGAACAAAGGGCACAATTTGAAGATAGGGGGCGGCTCAGAGGTAATTTAAGGAAGTATTTTTTCACAGAGAGGGTTGTGGATGCATGGAGCGGCCTTCCGGAGGAGGTTGTGGAGTCAAAATCAGTGGTGGAATTCAAGCATGTATGGGACAGTCATAAGGCAATTCTGGGGGTTGGGGGTAAGAAGAAGTAGGCTGCTGGTTAACTAGGATCTGCAGCTTATCCAGTAGGTAGGGAAATGGGCAGACTGGGTGGGCTAAGCGGTCCTTATCTGCCGTCAAATTCTATGTTTCTATGTTTCTATGTAGCTGGTACTTTGATTCGGATTCCGTTTTAAAACTGAAAAACAGACTGACCATCAAACTGGTGTTACCACACAAAAATGTGTTTGTTTACAGTGCCTAATCAACTACCTCTGCATCTTTCCAGGACTTGGGAACACCTCCAACACAGTCTAGACATTCAGGATGCAGCAGAAGGAGAGGAGAGGAAATTATTACATAATGAGTGGCTGCACCATTTGATGGTGTTAAGTTTCAGAAAGTGTGCAATATGAGGTAGATCAAGGTCTGAAACAAAACAAGGTTGGGGTATAATTACACCATTAATTATTGGTGATCATTTTTTATGTACAGAACGGGAATTTTATCTCCTGTTACAACCACGTGGTTAATATATATTTTTTTACATTATTTGTTTTACTCCCCCTTGAACTCTAGTGACCCCCACTCCTTCTTGCTCTACAAGACCCCGACTTACCTCCGAGAACCTCACTTGAGCTTCTCCTCTGAAATCACATTGCAGCTGGTCCCCCTGGGCTATCTCAGATGTAACCCTTCGCTGGGTGGGTTCCCCTCCTCCGAGGGGGAAGGCACCAGGGAGGGGTCATCCCAGTGCACTCTCAGTTAGGGCCCAGGGATGCTGCTGAGGATGAGGAGACTCCCTAGAGATCCCAGAGGTGTTGGGAGCCCGGAGAGCCGTCATCTGGCAGACACAGAGTGGATTTTCCAGTTTTCTACTTCTTGTGTCACTACAGCCGTGCCCCCAGTCCCACTAGGGGCCACTGCCAAGTGATGTCTCCCACTCCCCCACCCCCAGGAGAGGAGAGCCATCCTTGGGATGCTCAATCCTCTCCTGCCCCTGCTGACCCCCGGCCACCCGAGTCTGTTCCTGAACCCGGGTTGCAGGTGTGGATCGAGGTAAGGCACCAACGCCTCAACCCTCTGCGCCACCGGGCCAGCGGTTAATATTTTTGGTTACAACCGGGAGGTTGTAATCAGTAGCTGTCAATCAAGTGCCATCACAGAGAGCTAATTAGCACATAGTCTCTCTGTGGGCTGGCTGAACATCTTACACAACACGCCGGCTCCGTTACCAAGCACTGGTACTGGCACTCAAGCTTTGCCTCACACTGTGAAGGCAAGTAACTTTTTAAATATTTTTAAATATCTTTCAAACAACATGAAGTCTTGCTATATTATAGACATTAGCAGTTTGATCCAGCTCTAGAACTGCCCCGGAGTGAAATGGTTAAAACCATTCCAAAATAGAATTTTGGCACGAGAGCAGCTCTATCTGTGTCATTTCAAACTTGAACTGTCAGATTCTTTACTCCGCCTCAGTGAACAGTCGCTCCGGAGATTTCTCCTTCTGCTCGGTTCATTTCTCGGTTTAAAAAGTGTTTTCTCGGTTGGATTTAACCGAGAATAGTTTTATTTTAACCGCAAAACCGTTCGGTTCAAGCTCTATCTGTGATAACCATAGGTAAATGAAGGTTTTGTCTGTGTGGAACTTGTAAGTTATCGGTTCGGTTTTGAACCGATCAGTGGGTTTAAAACTCATTTAAAAGTAAAAGTTACTATTTTAGAGTGCGGTTCCCGGTTCTTATCGGTTCTAAAAAATGGATTTATACAGTTATTCAATACCCGTGACACGGTTAGGAACCGATAGGGTGTCTTGCCTGGCACTGCCGTTAAAAGGGCAAGTTTTTGGTTAGGCTGGCATTATGTCTGAGAAACCCAAAAGAAAAACCGGGCCCACTGGGTTTCAACACTGTGATGTTTGTGGGGAAGTCTTTGCCAAGGCTGACCCACACACCACATGTGTTTATTGTCTGGGGTTTGACCACCTCCAGTCAGACTGCCAGGTATGTAAGAATTCCCCTGCAGCCACCCTGGAACAAAGATTGGGCAGGCTCAGGGAACGAGAGGCCAAAAAGTCCGCTGACCCGGATGGCCAGCCCGGTTCGGTGCCAACCGAACCAGAGGGAGTGCCCTCTGACCAGGGCCAGACTTCCTCGGGCAAAAGAAAAGCTGGTTCTGAGGAACCAATTCCAGTAAAGAAAACAAGAAAATCAGCAGGTCTGGAGTCCAAAATTCCTTCTCCAACTGCTGCAAAGATAGCAAAAGCCATACAAATTGTCCAGTCACTGTCTCAGGGTCCGTCCGAACCACCACTATCTGGTAAAAGGTTGGTTTGTCCAGTCCCAGTGGTTCAGGATTATGATATTGAGGAATTTTATGAACCAGAGGAGGGGGAGGAGGATTATGAACAGTATGAATGTGGCTGGGAAGGTCTGGGTGTGCCCATTGACAGACAGACCTTTAGAATCTCCCCCTATGCTGTCTGAGTCCCCATCTCATTTTATGTTTTATAAAAAAGTTGCTGAAACCCTCCAGCTTCCTTTAGAAGAGGCTGTGGATGAGCAAGAGGAGCCTGATTTTGTAGAAATGATGGATATTCCAGAGTCTAGGAGATTGTCTATTCCTTTACATAAGTCTTTTAGAAACAAACAATTAAAATTTTAAAGCTCCTAATTCTGTGCCTCCTGTAGATAAAAGATGGACAGAAGGTATACACTGTCAGGCTCTGATACAGAATTCCTTTCTCAGCAATGCAGTCATGTTGGGGTAGTTCAGGCTGCTGCCTGTGATAAAGCTAATATTCCTTGGCTTACATCCTCCTGACAAGGATTCCAGGAAGATTGATGCCATGGCAAAAACAGTATATGGCAGCCTCTGGGACTCAGGCAAGCAAATTATATGGCTTATGTAGCTAGGTATCAGAAATCTAGATGGGATACTGTTATGCAATTGGCCAAGCAGGCCCATGGCCAGCTGGCTAGTGAACTAGAACAGGTGGCTGCTGATGGCATTGAAGCCTCTAAGGTTCAGTTTCATGCTGCTGTGGATGTTAATGATGTTTCCTCTAGGGTCATGGCCACATCTGTAGCTTTTAATAGGTTGGCCTGGCTCAGGTGTACTAGTTTGTCACAGGATACCCAGACTAAGGCTATGGATTTTCCTGTGGTGGGAAATTCTCTGTTTGGAGAGCAGACAGAGAATTACATGAAGAAGATGAATGAATATAGGACTACTTACAAGAGTGCCCAGGCTAAGGGCGGCAAGCCACTCCTCAAAGGCATGCCCCAGGGGTGGGGTAGGCCTTTTCACAGGCCTTTCTACAGACTCAGGCCTCCTCTGCCTATGCTCAGAGGGCTTCTTCAGAGGCAGGGGCAGGCGAGGGGTGGGCAGACCTGCTCCACCCCCAGCCTAAAGCTCCTGCGAAACAGGCACCTGATGGGGTGCCCAGGGCACTCTCCTGTACCAGTGGGGGCAGGCTGGCTTACTTCAGTCAGAATTGGGCTTCTTTAACCTCAGACAAGTGGGTTCTGGAAGTAAGCCAGGGTCTGGTTTTCAGCTTCAAAAAGTTTCCCAAGTTGAGAAGCAGACTTTTCTACCTGCAAGTGCTTCAGAGACCCTCGCTCTGGAAACAGAGGTCTCATCCCTGTTAGCTCTCAGAGCAGTAGAAAGGGTTCCTCCCCTGCATCAGGGCAGGGGTCTGTATTCCAGATACTTCCTTACCCCAAAAGACAGGAGAATGGCGGCCCATTTTAGATCTCAGATATCTGAACAAGCATCTTTTGAAACCAAAGTTCAAAATGGTAACTCTGGCAATGATTTTACCTTCCCGAAGGCCAGGGGACTGGCTAGCCTCCCTGGACCTCAAGGATGCCTATTTCCATGTCCTAATCAGAAGATCCCATCGAAAGTACCTCAGATTCGAACTGCCCTCAGGTCATTACCAGTTCAGAGCAAAGCCCTTCGGCCTTACCTCTGCTCCAAGGGTATTCACAAAGTGTCTAGCAGTGGCAGTGGCCCACTTAAGGAGGCAGAGGATTGCTGTTTTTCCCTATCTAGATGACTGGCTCATTGTAGGCCAGTCCCCAGAACAGGAAAATCTCACCTGCAGGTCACCCAGCAGCTTCTCACCTCCCTGGGTTTTCTGCTAAACCTACCAAAGTCGGTTCTGGAACCAGTCCAGGTACTCACCTTTATAGGGGCAGAATTGGACACAAAGCTAGCCAGAGCCTTTCTTCCCCCAGAAAGGGTAAGGAATTTAGTGGCTCTGGCCTCTTCCTTCACTTTGCAGGTCTCTCGACCAGCAAGACACTTCTGCAGCTCCTGGGGCACATGGCTGCATCCACAGCTGTTGTGCAGGGAGCCAGATTTCAGATAGAGACATTCAGTTTCACTTGAGAACCTTTTGGTCTCAGAGAAGAGACCCCCTTTCAAGTTGGTCCCAGTGACTCGAACCTTGATCCTAGCTCTCCAGTGGTGGCAGGATCAGAGCAATTTAAATGAGGGGTCCCTTCATTTCCCCTTCTCACGACTTGACTCTCACTACAGATGCTTCCCTTCTGGGTTGGGGGCCCACATGGGCGACCTTTCCACTCAGGGAGTTTGGTCCCCCAGGAATCTCTGCTCCACATCAGTTTTCTGGAACTCAGAGCTGTCTTTTAGCTCTTCAGCTTTCTGCATCTGTCCACGACAAGGTGATACAAGTCAGAACAGACAACACCACAACAATGTGGTACATCAACAAACGGGGGCTCTCGGTCTTGACCTTGTGCACCAAGGCAATGAAGTTGTGGTCTCTGGCCTATTCCCTGAACACTTCCCTCATAACAGTTCATCTTCCAGGGAAGGACAATGTCCTAGCGGATGCCCTCAGCAGGATTTCCCAGGGCCATCCGAATGGTCCCTGGATCCTCAAGTGCTGGGGATAGTTTTTGCCAGGTGGGGCATCCCTCAGATAGATCTTTTGCAGCCCCAGACAATCACAAACTTCCTCTGTTCTGTTGCAGGCCTCCAGTGCTGGGCTCCAGTTCCCCTGGATGCCCTTCTTCTGGATTGGGAGGAAGTTCCTCTATGCTTTCCCCCTTTCCTCTCCTATTCAAAGTACTAGTCAAAATCAGATCTCAGCCTTGCAGGGTGATTCTGATTGCCCGGATTGGGCCAGGCAGCCCTGGTACCCTCCTTCTGTCTCTGACAGTCCATCTTCCCTGTGCCTCCCCAGGAATCACAATCTGTTGACTTGTGCCCAGGGAAGGGTTTGGTATCCGGACCTCAAATCCCTCAACCTCAAGGCCTGGCTCTTGAGGAGTTAAGAGATTTGCTGATTTACACTCTCTCAGGGTGTTCTTGAGATCCTAAAGGCTTCCAGAAAGCCTTCCACTAGGGCTACTTATAGTTCTAAATGGAAAAGGTTTTCCATTTGGTGTGCTGGGAAAAATATTTCCCCAGAATCTGCTGAATTGCCCATTTTGTTAGATTACATGGTACATCTTAAATTCCTTGGGTCTCAGACCAGCTACCCTGAGAGTTCATTTGGCAGCTGTGTCTGCTTTTGTGTCAGCAGGAAAGTCATCCCCTCTTTCCTCTCATCCTGTGTTTTCCAAGTTTTTAAGGATTACTCATACTAATCTCCTCCCTTTGGGAACGGACCCTGCTTGGGACCTTAATGTTTGCATTGCCCAGTTAATGCAACCCCCTTTTGAACCTCTGTCATCTGCAGAGCTTAAGTACCTAACTTGGAAAACTGTTTTTCTAGTGGCTATCACTTCTGCCAGACGCATAAGTGAATTGCAAGCCTTGTCAGTGGAGACTGACTTTATTTCTTTCCACAGGGATAAGGTAGTCCTTAGGACTAATAGGAAGTTTTTGCCTAAGGTGGTTTCAGATTTCCATCTGAATCAATCTATCTCCTTCCAGTATTTTTCACTGATCACTCCTCTTTGGGTGAGAGGAGGTTGCACAACCTGGATGTTAAGAGAGCTCTTAGTTATTATATAGAGGCGTGACCAAGGTCACAGGTTCGAATCCTCCAACTTTTCCTTACCTATGGTGAAGTTGGGAAAGGCAAACCTGCCACTAAGAGATCAATAGCCAGGTGGATTGTCTCTTGTATCCAATTTTGTTATCAGAAAATGGGCAGAGCCCCCCCCCTGGTTTGAGGGCTCATTCTACCAGGGGTACAGCTGCGTCTCTAGCTGTTGCCAGAGATATCCCTTTATTAGAGATTTGCCAGGCTGCTACTTGGAAAACGGTACACACTTTTACCAAGCATTACTCCCTGGATGTCCAGGCCAGGAGAGACGCTCGGTTTGGCCTAGCTGTTCTTCAGAGCCTATTCCTAGTAGGTTCTCCCTCCTCCATGGAGGTACTGCTGTGTATTCTGCTAATGTCTATAATATAGCAAGACTTCATGTTGTTTGAAGAAAAATTACTCACCTTAGTAATGTTGTTTCTTTAATGGAGTCTTGCTATATTAGAACCTCCCAACCTGCCCCTCTCAGAATCTCTACTTGGTGGGGTGCGGGCATCTTAGTGTGGGCACTACTTATGTCCTGTTAGCATTTTGTCCCTTTGGGACTTTGGGGGTGTGTATGTGTACGCGTGTGTGTGTTTTATTATACTTATGTTCCATTTTCATATTATTAGAATGGTGTTAGTATTTCTGGTCCCCTGACTTGAGTCTTGGGTGTTGGGACCATCAATGGTTATTATTATTTAGGTAGCCATTTGGCTAGTGTAGGTTACAGCTTCCACACAGACCTTAGTGAGTTTGGCTCGTAAAGATCTGACAGTTCAAGTTTGAAATGACACAGATAGAGCTGCTCTCGTGCCAAAATTCTATTTTGGAATGGTTTTAACCATTTCACTCCGGAGCAGTTCTAGAGCTGGATCAAACTGCTAATGTCTATAATATAGCAAGACTCCATTAGAAGAAACAACATTACTAAGGTGAGTAATTTTTTCTTCTAGTTGATTCTGCCTTCGAAATGACAAAAATCTATCTGGTTAATCTTGCCACCTATACCCTTCGAGTGTGACTTTCGCTCAGCAGCTATGTCAACGTACTATGACTTTGCGGAATGCAGTTTGCACTATAATGTGAAAAACAAAACCAACACAAAAGAAAAGAAAAAACAAAAAGGAGAGACAATGTGTGTGTGTGTGTGTGTGTGTGTCTGTCTGTCTCTGACAGAAGTGCTGCACTAACTGAACTGTGCTGAAAGAAACAAAAATGATCACCAGTAATTAAATAAAATACATAGGTGGATGTGTGTAAAACCAGAATGTCACACACACACACACACACACACACACACACACAGTGTGGGATGCTTTTATAAACCCCTCGGGCTTTGCCCTCAGGATTTATCTAGCATCCCACACCTCAGGTGTGTGTAAAATTCTGATTACACCCACCCACCCATGTAGTATTCTGTATTTAGCATGCAATTCAGTTCTTCTAAGAAAGGAAGCAGATAAAACAGCCAACATCAATGAATTTTAGAGAAGGCAAGCAACTGTAAAATGTGGGCTTTTTTTTTTGGCCCGGACCCCCAAGTCCCCCTACAGGGAGCTCAGTCCCTGCCCTTCCACCATCTACCATGTCCAAGCTTACCCCCCTGGGTGCATCTGCCGGGCGGGCACCCCTCTTCCAATGGTCGCATTTGAGCTAAGCCCTGGCTTACTCCCCAGGGCGGGGCCAAGGGAGTAGTACCACTCCCACGGTGGACACTGAGATCATCAGAATGGTAGCAGAGCAGGACGTCATGGCTGGGGACTGGAGTTTTCAATTCTGCAATCCCCTGAAGGCAGGATGTGCAATGATGCCCATGGGACACGCCCGATGTCTATCCCGCCTCCCACATAACTCAGCACCGGTCATTGTGGATACCTCAGCCTCTGCCAGGGGCCACTATTACACTGGATCATCCCCCCAGAGAAGGAGTGCCATCACTCAGACACTCAATCCTCTCTGCCTGGCCAGCCCTCTGACTTCTGGGCCCGTTCCCGAACCTGGGATGTCGGTGTTGCAAGTGGACGCCTTGCCGCTGCGCAGGCAGTCTGGCCCCAAAATGCAGGCTTTTAAATAGAAATAATATGCAAAAAGGGTTGACCTTGTCCCTTTAATTCTGCCTGTTATATTTCATAATCCTACCTCAAAATGTCTTCTGACCTCACAAAGCACCTCATGTCTAATACTCATAGCAGGTATTTCTCTTTTTGCTCTGCTATCCATCCCAATTACTGTGTTGGCCCCATGTGATTGACAGTATCACATGCCTGAAAACTAAAGCAGCCAAGCAATTTGCCCAGCCACTATCCAAACTGACAAACTCAAGTTCTTTGCTGTCACTTAGAGTCACAAATTTGATGCCAGACAAGGGGCTAGCACTATCTTGGATCACGTTGTCAGCAACAGAGCTTGCAAGTGAAGTACCTGTTTTAGTTTCAGAGGTAAAAGGAGCAGCAGGGGAGCCAAAGTGTGTGGCTGTTGAGAACAGTGGGGGTGGCAGTACAAAAGAGTGCTCTGTGGTTACCACTGAGGGCGCTCAGGACAGGGACACCTCAGTGAATGTGAGCGTCTGCAGTGTCACTCCTGTCTGCTGGACAAACACGGCATCTTCACTATCTGAGAACAGCAGCTTTGTGTAAGAGCTAGATAAAGAAGGTCTCGAATCTTTGTCCCCTTAAAGTACTGTACAGCTGCAGCAGCATATCCAGCTTCATATCCATTTTAGCTAGTAATGTAAGTTCTGCACATGGACCACCTTGACCTCTTGCCAGAGCTGCAATATGTCCTCATGGAGCTTGTTGACTGCCCTGTGCAGTGAGTGCACCAGGATTTGACTGCTTACACTACTTGTACTCTCTTCAGATGGTGATTGAGGTTGGGCATTGGGTGGTCGATGGCTGTTGATTGTAGCACTGCATGGGGAGGAGCCAGCAAGTTAGCTGTTGCTGAGCTGCCGGGCCCTGCTGTTGGCTCATCTGTCTCCGTATGTTAATCATCTGTCTCCCTATGTTTATCATCTGTCTCCCTATGTTCATCATCCATCTCCCCATGTTCATCATCTTTTTCCCTATGTTCATCTGTCTCCCTGTGTTCATCTGTCTCCCTGTGTTCATCTGTCTCCCTGTGTTCATCTGTCTCCCTATGTTCATCTGTCTCCCTATGTTCATCTGTCTCCCTGTGTTCATCTGTCTCCCTATGTTCATCTGTCTCCCTGTGTTTATCTGTCTCCCTATGTTCATCTGTCTCCCTGTGTTCATCATCTTTCTCCCTATGTTCATCATGTACGTATACCTCATATAGCTCATGAAAGTATGACTCATCAGTTGCGATCACGTTGCAGTACAAAGCAAAATAAATACACCAAATGAGTTTTCAGTAACGCTTGTGTGTTCCTGCTCCTGCTTAAACCATCCCCACCTGGATTATTGAATTTGGCATCAGATTAGTGTTGTGTGATACATTTGTTATGTTTGCTTGCATGCATGTGCAAGAAACATAGTGCCACCATACGAATTTTCATAGGTGTGCCACCCCACTTCCAATGCCTTGCTCTTTCTTACAGGTGCGGCCTCACTGCACCAATAAATGTCCGAGCTGTCTATGACAGCAGTTCAGATGAAGTGGTGTACAGTTGAAAGCCAAAGACCGCTACAATCAGCGGTGGTAAAGTGTAGGCAATTTGCATACTGCCGTTGGCAGGCAATTTACATACCGCCATCGGCAGTATGCAAAGTGCCTACATTCAGCACTGCATGTGAACAGCTGTCATAGACAGCTCCGTTTTCTAGTCCCCCAACAAACACCTGGTAGCACGCTGGGAGCCCACCCAGCGTGCTCATGCCCTCCTCGCACATCAGAGTGGCCAATGGGAAGCTCCAACCCCATCAGCTCCACTGCCCCCCTCCCAAACAGACTTCCAGGTGTCACGTTGGGAGCCCACCCCAGTGTGGCAAAAGTCCTGCATCGTCTTCCTGAAAAGGAAAAAAAAACACCTTAAAAAAAAAGGTCCCTCGTTGACTGTCTTGCCCCCTTCTGCAACCCACACCCACCCTCTGCGCACCCACCTCCCCACACCCTCCCGATCCCATACTTACCTCCAGAGCCCAGAGCAATGATCTTTGGTGGACCGGGAACACGTCTGCACTCTTCAAAGCTGACCGCAAACTGAAGAAATGCTGATAAGCTGTATAATGGCATAAATGGGGGGTTTTCAACTTTGGTGCATATCTCGGCCTTTTTTGGGAATTATTTCACCAATTTTTCAACATGGGGTTCTTGGGGCCCCACCTCATGAACTCAGTCACTGTCATTTTGTTTTTCAGTTCCGAAAGGTGATTTTGCGGTCACTGCATGGAACCACCTTTCAGAACTGAATAACGAAATGACAGTGTCACAGTTCATGAGGTAGGCCCCCCAAAACCCTATGTTGAAAATTTGGTGAAAAGATTCCCAAAAATGACTGTTTTACGAGTGTGCATTGCGCAGTTCCTACACACTCTCGTAACTTTGCAAATTTTTAATATTTTCACTCCAGATTTTCAGCATTGCCATTTTACCATACCTTCTTATGAGCAGTACAGCTGTCATTTTTCATAGCTCACCCAAAATGTGTTTTTGCGCATGTAGTGCACAATGGTGCAGTCCGTGTGCAAAATCAATGTTCGGGACATATTAAGAAAATCACAGTGACACTGTTCATGAGCAGAGGCCTTAAACTGGCTGTGTTGAAAATTTGGTGACAAAAGTACCTAAAATGACTGTTACGAGCGTGTATTGCACAGTTTCCACGCACCCTCGTAAGTTCACGAATTTGAAATATATTCTGTCCAGATTTTCAACACTGGCATTTTTCCACTCCTCCTTATGAGCAGTAGAGCTGTCATTTTTCACACCCTGGCCAAAATGTGTTTTCGCACTTCCGGTGCAGAATAACGCGGTTGCTGTAGGAAATTAGTGTTCGGGACAGATTACGAAAATCACAGTGACACTGTTCATGAGCGAAGCTCCCAAAATGCCTGTGTTGAAAATCTGCTGTAAAAAATCCCCAAACTAATTACATTACGGGTGTACGTTGCACAGTTTCTACACACACTCGTGATTTCACCAGCGTTTGTATATTTTCACTCCAGATTTTCAACAATGTCATTTTTACACCTCCTCATGAACAGTACACCTGTCACTTTTCACATCCTGTTCAAAATGTGTTTTCGTACCCGTGGCACCAAATGGCACAGTCGCTGTGCAAAATTACCTTTCACCTAACGTACTGATAGCGTCACTGTTCATATGGTGGGGTCACAAAAAACTCACGTGGAAAACTTGGAGTAAAAATACCAAGAAACGCCCAGGGTGTTAGGGTTTTCAACCATAACGCCCTACCCTGTAGGGACTGACAGGCTTCAGGAGTGTGACTTGGGATTGTTGACAGTAATGCTCATGCCATTCCACCCCCACCCTGCAGCCAGTGACAGGCATCAATGTGCACCTTGGACCCTTTGCCCCCAGAGTTCACCCCATTCTCCTACACTGCACCCATTTTTTTTTATACTTCTTTATAAAAGTAAGTATTTTTACAGAGTTAGAACTGTTACAAATAGCAATATTTTCATAACAATGCACTATACTCTACAATGTTAAGATTCTGTGATAGAAAAAAAGGAAAGAAAGTCTATTTAAAAAAGAGTTAAAGAAAAAGGCAATAAATTTCCCTCTGGATATTACTTATTACTCAATAAGCTCTATACCTTGTACTAACACTTCTGTGCAGGCGATATACAATCAGTTACCGGTATGATGTTCCTCCTTCAATTTATCCTTTAGAAGAAAAACTGTAGTTGACAGTTAAACAAGAGTGAATTACATCTGCATAAACATTAAAAATAAATTACAGCTTAAAAACATAAACTAAGCCAGCATACAGTAGGTTCATTGACCTACGCAGCCAGTATAGTGTTATGCTTGTGCAACTGTGAGTTTGGTTTCTGGCCGTTCACACTCTATTCCAGAGGACTTACCACCCTGTAGGGGTATGATGGCAAGGAACCCTCGGAGGGGGTTCTCCCCCTAGAGGTGCGACAGGATGTTTCCTGTGGCTAAAGGTACCTTAGGAATCCCCCTAAGGAGAGAGTGCTGCGCTGGAGGAGGAGGGGAGCATTGTGGGGCAAAGAAAAAATACTTCACAGAGAGAGGCTTAGAGGAACTGCTGCTTATATAGTTCAGGAAGTGGGAGTGGCTGGTTGCTTGGCCGCTGAACTTTAGGCATAGCCTTACATTTCACTGAAATATGCAGCCAGTATAGTGTTATGCATGTGCAACTGTGTTAGTTTGGTTTTTGGCCGTTTGCACTCTTTATTCCAGAGGAATTACCACCCTGTAGGGGTACGATGGCAAGGAACCCTCAGAGGGTTCCACCCCTAGAGGTGCCACAGAATGTTTCCCATGGCGAAAGGTACCTTAGGAATCCCCCCCCAAAAATGTAGTATCATCCCCAAAAAGGAGGCGACAAGAAGCATAATGCAAGCAGTAACAGTGACGTGGAAGCAGTAACTGTAACGTAGTAGTAGAGAAGTATAGGCAGTTTGATAATTCAATGATATGCTCAGTTGTTGTAGTAACAGCCCAGGTTTGTGTAGCACAATGCAGATGGTTTGCATTGAGAGAAGGGGATCCCCTAAGGAGAGAGGGAATGGCAGGACATCCTCTACCTCCATCCAACAACAGAACCTGCCTAAAGAGACTAGGGAAAATAACTATGCTAACTAAGAGTTACGACCTGAGGCAATGGAGGAGAGAAAAAAACCCTATGAGGAGGAAATCTCTGGGGATCCAAGGCCTAGGTCGCCTTCCCTCCAGGCTTGGGAAAATTTATTAAGTGATGGCTCTGCAGCTGCAATTTGGAAAACTCAATTAAAGGGAGGTGGAAAATATTCCAATTTGGAGGGAGGCTCTCACTCAAACCCTCTAGCAGGAACATCGTGGAAGGTTGCGAGAAAACTCTGCAACAATATGTGCATCCAAGGCACAGGAGGAGAGCAACTGCTGAGGCACTCACCTGGCCTGTCCGCCCTAAATGAACCAGGTGAACCAGAGGTAGTCATGGGGAGAATGCGGTGAAGGTGCCTTGCTAGGGAAACCTCTAAAGTCAATGGTCAACCATTATAGTGGAACACTAGAGCCAAAGGAGATCGTCGTAACCACCCTTCACCGCTAGTCTTAAATTCTACACCAGGAGCTGCTGTCGTGTAGCAGGCAACTAAAGCCAAGCCCGGGGCAAGGACATTCCCAGCTATGGGTCAGGTGAGAAGGATCCCACCCCAAGTTAAACATGCTCGATGATGTGGACTAAATGCAGAGTGAGACTGTCGGCTGCAGGAACCCTGCGCCAGATTAGAATGGCTGGCATGCCCCAGAAATTGACTGAGCCGAAAGCTGGTGAGCTGAATGAGCACGGCGTGCTGAGATCGTAATGAGCATGGCGTGCTGAGGCCTTGCAAGGTCGAATGCAGATACAGTGCAGCAGAATCCCAGGCTGAAGCCCAAAGGATGGCAGTATGCATGAAGTAATGGATTGCGTAAGCAAGGAGTAACAGCTGCGAAAGCAAGTGCAGACCTGCACATAGGTCAGTAAGCAGTAGTCGTGACAGGTAAACCAGAATACGAAACTTGTATAGCAATTAAACTGAACTGGGAGCAAGTCAGCCAGACAGTACAAAGCCAAATCAAGGTGACAGACTGAGGATTTTCGTCGGCAAAGACAGATCTTTAATATCAAGCTACATTAACAGCCTCAACAGGAGCTAGTTGGCTGACCTCAGAGTTAGAAATGCAATAAAACAGGGAGACAATGCATTAAAGCAGGTGTAGCCAGGCAGTGCAGGGAAGCTGCAAGTAAAATGAGAAGCACAGGTAGGGTCAGAGTAAACTGAGTCAGGTGAAAAGAATGCAGTATGCAACATAAAGCAGCTAAGGCTGAGCTGAAACACACAAGTAATGAATGCAGTTGCATTGCAGTAGTTTGAGCGTGGTGAGCACAGTGTTAAAACACAGGCACTGGGTACAATAGTAAGTAATGTAAACAGCAGTGGCTGCAATTGTAGGTAACTGAAAGCAGCAGCATGAACTCTGAGTAGGTTCACAGTAGTAGTGCAAGTAATTTGAGAGCTGCAAACGAAGGCCAGCAGTATGAGCTCTGTAGTAGCAGTATGCTAGGAGTTTAGAAAATAAAAGCCCCCCAAAAAAACTAAACCAAAACACAGCAACAAAGAACAGGGAAAGGCCCCAAAAAAGAAGCAAAACACGTAGCCAGAGGAATACAAACCAGAAGCAAGAAAACAAACACCGAAGTCCAGCAGACACACACATAAACAGCAGGTGGGGGGAGGTAGGCCCCAGCCAGCTCAGAGGACAAACCAACATAGCCTCCAGCTGTAAAGAAAAAATGCTTCACAGAGAGGCTTAGAGGAACTGCTGCTTATATAGCTCAGCAAGTGGGAGTGGCTGGCTGCTTGGCCACTGAACTTTAGGCATAGCCTTACATTTATAACATTATCATTGAAGGTGATCTTAATATATACCAAAAGTGTACTTGGTGTGGTTATTTAAGAATTACAGTTAATGATAGCTAGAGGGAACTTTGGGAGGAATATTCAGGTTTGAGACTTCTCAAGCATCAAGAGGCCACCCATCTCATGATGGGAGGGAAGCCTGATACATGTCCCATCTTGTCCATCTGTTAAGAAATGCCTCTTGTCTGTTTTGTAAATTAAAGGTCATTTGTTTGAATCCCTCTATATGAGAGACAATAGCTTTCCACTCCAGTACTGTGGGGGAAGGCTCCTGGAGCCATTTTTATGTTTGCTTGCATGCATGTGCAAGAAACATAGAGCCATCATCTGAGTTTTCGGAGGTGTGTCAGCAGTCTTCCAATTCAGTCAGTGCATTTGCAGGTGTGGTCGCAGTTCTCCAATCAACGCCGCAGCTGTCTATGACAGCAGTTGAAAATGCAGTGCCGTACAGTTGAAAGGGAGAGCTCCTCTTCAGTGAGCAGTGCTCCCCGCCTCCACACGCATGCACGCACACATATTGCGTGCTCATGCGCTCCCCCCACGCACATACTGTATGGCTGACAGGGGTGCCCAATCCCCCGTCGGCTCCATGTCCCCCAAAAAAATGCTTTCCAGGTGCCATGCTGGAGCCCACCCCAGTGTGGCATGTCAAATATGTCGACAGAGTGCCCAATCCCCGTCGGCTCAGGCACCTCCAAACAGCCTTACAGCTTCCACGCTGGGAGCCCACCCCAGCGTGGCACAAGTCTGTATGGCCAACAGGGGTGCCCAATCCCCCGTCAGCTCCAGGTCCCCCCAAACAGCCTTCCAGCTGCCATGCTGGGAGCTCACCCCAGCTTGGCAAACGTCCCGAGTCATCTTCCTTTAAAAAAAACCAAACCTGTAAACAAAAAATGTTCCCTCGGTGGTCTCCCAGCCCACCTGCACCCACCCACTGCACACCCTGCCTCCCCACACCCCCTCACCCCACACTTACCACCAGAGCACAGCACGACGATCTTCAGTGGACTGGGAACACGTCTGCACTCCTCAAAGCCGACTGCGAACTGAGGAAATGCCGATAAGCTGTATAATGCAATAAATAGGGTTTTTTTCAACTTTAATGCATATCTCAGTCATTTTTGGGAATTTTGGTACCAAATTTTTAACATGGGGTTTTTGGGATCCCTCCACGTGAATTCTTGAACTGTCATGGCGTTAATCGGGCCGAAGGGTGATTTCCAGTCACTGTGTAAAATACCTTTCAGGACTGAGTAGCGAAACAACAGTGCCAGTGTTCATAAGGTGGGCTCTCAAAAAGCCTATATTTGCAAATTTGGTGAAAAAATTCCTAAAATGTTACTGTTTCTGACGTCGTTGCGGATTCTTATGCATGCTCATAAGTTAAGTGAATTTTAATATTTGCACTCCGGTTTTCAACATTGCCATTTTACCACACCTACGTACTTATGAGCTAGTACACAGCTGTCATTTCACATCTTGCCCAAAATGTGTTTCTGCACATGTAGCGCACAATGGTGCAGTCGGTGTCGAAAGCAATGTTTGGGACAGATTAAGAAAATCACAGTGACACTGTTCATGACCAGAGGTCTTAAAATGGCTATGATGAAAATTTGCTGAAAAAATTCCTAAAAATGACTGTTTACGAACGTGCATTGCGCAGTTCCTATGCACGCTCATAAGTTCGCAAATTTTTAATATTTGCACTCCAGATTTTCAACATTTCTGTTTTACCATACCTCCTTATGAGCAGTACAGCTGTCATTTTTCACGTCACCCAAAATGTGTTTCCGCACATGTAGCGCACAATGGTGCAGTCGGTGTGCGAAAGCAATGTTTGGGACAGATTAAGAAAATCACAGTTACACTGTTCATGAGCAGAGGTCTTAAAATGGCTATGTTGAAAATTTGGTGACAAAAGTCCATAAAATGACTGTTACGAGCATTGTGCAGTTTCCACGCACCCTCATAAGTTCATGACTTTATAATATTTTCAGTCCAGATTTTCACCAGTGACATTTTTCCACACTTCCTTATGAACAGTACATCTGTCATTTTTCACAACATGGCCGAAATGTGTTTTCACACTTTCAGTGCAGAAATGCATGGTCGCTGTGGGAAATCATTGTTCGGGACAGATAAAGAAAATCACAGTGACACTATTCATGATCGGAGGTCCCAAAATGCCTGTGTTGACAATCTGATGTAAAAATTCCCCAAACTAATTGCATTACGGGTGTGCGTTGCACAGTTTCTATGCACACTCGTGTCTTCACCAGTTTTTTTAATATTTTCACTGCAGATTTTTAATATTACCATTGTTTACACCTCCCCATGAACAGCACAGCTGTCATTTTTCACATCCTGTTTGGAATGTGTTTTTGCACCTGTGGTGCTAAATGCCGTAGTCGCTGTGCAAAAAGCAGATTTCGGCTAACAAACTGATATTGCCACTGTTCATGAGGTGGGGGTCACAAAAAAAACATGTTGAAAATTTGGAGTGAATATACCAATGAATGCCTGAGGCATTAGGGCTTCCGACCATAATGCCCCACCCTGTAGAGAATGACAGGCATCAGGGGTGTGACTTGGGATTCTCACCTGTAATGCTCATACCATTCCACAGCCTGCAGCCAGTGAGAGGCATCGAGGTATGCCTTGGACTCTTCGGCCCCAAAGTTCACCCCATTCTCCTATACCGCACCCATCTCACCATATTTCCTGATGGAATGGGGTGCGCGCATAAGGGCCAAAGACCCCAAGGCACACCGTGACACTTGTCGGTGTCTGCAGGGTAGGGTGTGGTGAAATGGCATGGCCGTTATGCCTGACGACCCAAAGGCACACCCCAATGCCTGTCAGTTTCTGCAGGGTGGTGGTGGGGTTGGCTTCAGTTCAGTACTTCACTGCCATTCCTATTATGCAGCTCTATAACTCCTACACTATCAATGCCAATGCCAGCAAGCAAACATTCGGCATTGACAAATGCTTGTTTGGTTACTGTTTTGTAGGTCGCTGTCAGAAGGACCGACCATAGGAATTTGGTCTCTCTCCCTCTCACTGGAAGTGGGGGTAGTCCCAAGAGCAAATTGATTGCAGAGAGGGTCTCTGTTAAGCAAAAAATATTTCTTATATTCTGGGTAATGTCTTGCCAAAAGAGTTCCAGGGTAGGACAAAAATAGAATACATGGGCTTGGGAGGCAGTTGGAGACTGACATTTCCTCCAGCTGGCCAGAGAGAGAGAGTGTGATTCCTCTTAGAGGAACTAGGAAAAATTGAGTCTTTCAGCCTCATGGGTCTGTTGGCTTATCAAAGATTTATATATATGGAATATGGCATGTTCTCCTGCCCGGGAGGTCTAGAAAGATACAAAAGGCCAGCCATCCTCAGTGTACTGAGAACAGCTGGAGACTCTTCTTTGATTTAGCAGAATAAAATCCTTAAGTTGGTAGTAGTGAAGTAAATCATTAGCTTGCCACTGAAATCTGACCCGAGCCTCTTCAAAAGAGATAATGGTATCTTGTCTCAGTGTTGCCAAGAGCAACAAAGTCTCTAGAGGCCTGCGAGGTGTACCAAGGGTCCACTCTGGCTGGAGGGAAGTCTGAACTTGAGGTAAACCAAGTGTATTTCCAAAAATGGGATCTTGCCCTTCTTGTGGAAATGCTCCGGCACCAACCCTCCATGATGGGGGGTAACTAATGCAGGGAGACTTGGGGCCATTATTTTAAGGTAGGAAGGGTGAAATAAGACCTGAGGAAGGGGATATTGTGTGGGTCTAGATAGATCAGTTTTTTTCCAGAGGGCATTATATGTAGGGTTCCCCCATAATAATGCCAGACGCATTTGGGAGGCTTGCCAGTAGTAGGATAGATCTGGAAGTGCTACACCTCCTACACCCTTAGGTAAGGACATAACCTGCCTTCTGATTCTAGGTTTCCTATTCTGCCAGACAAAGGTTAGAAATAATTTTTGCCAATGTAAAAGCTCCTGTTTTGTTGTCACACAGGGAATGGACTGAAACAAATATAGAAGTCTGGGCAGTGCATTTATTTTTAAAGCCTGCATCCTGGCATAGATAGAGAGGGGAGGTGAACTCCATCGCCTCATATCAGTTTTTAGGGTTGTAATTAAGGGGGAATAATTTAGTTTAAATAGCAGTGAAAGGTTTATTGGGATCTTAACTCCCAGGTATTTTATAGAGGGCAGATTCCACTTAAAAGGGTATATATGTTTCATCTCAGTCTGGGGGGAGTAATTAATTGTCAATGCCTCAGGTTTTGTGGTCTTTAAAACATAACCAGATAGTGCTAAGAATAACGATAGCAACTGGAAAAGTGTTGGTAGAGAGGTATTTGCGTTAGACATATAAATTAATATATCGTCAGCAAATAAGGCTAGCTTGTGTTCTGTGCCTGCTATAGTTAGACCTTGTATTTCTGGGGTTTGTCAAATTAGTTGGGCTAGGGGTTCAATATAGAGGGCAAATAAAAGCGGAGAGAGGGGACAGCCCTGGTGCAATCCCCTCTGCAGTGGGAAATTTTTAGAAATCTGACCATTAGAACAGATTAAGCCCTGGGGGTTATGATACAATTTAAATATTGTTTGTATAAACTGTTCTGGGAAGCCACATTTTTATGAGTACTTGTGTAAGGAAAGACCAGGAGACCTTGTCGAAAGCTTTTTCAGCATCCAAACTTAAAAAGAGTGCAGGGGTATTTTGTTTTGTATAAGGTCAATTAGGTAGATACTACGTCTTATATTGTCAGACGCTTGACGCTCAGGTATAAAGCCACATTGATCTTGGTGGATTAGGGAAGGGGCAAATTGCTTTAAACGGTCAGCTAAAATTGCTGCTGTTAATTTATAATTTGTATTTAGGACATATATAGGGCGGTATGAGGAACAATTAGTGGGGTCTTTATCTGGTTTAGGGATTACAGAGATAATAGCGTAATCACAGGAGGGAGGGACTATACCAGTGGAAGAAAAAATACAAAGAAATAGTCTTAAAAGAATAGGGGTTATCTCAGACTTAAAAGTTTTGTAAAATTGCCCTGGGAGGCCTTCAGTCCCCGGGCATTTCTCTGTTTTGAGAGAACTAATTTGACTTTGGATTTCCTGGGAGGTATTGGGAGACAGTATCTCTTTAATATTGTTTTGGTGGAGGGAGGGGAGGTCTATTTTTTCTAGGAAGGAGGATATTTCTTTCTGGGAGGGCTGTTGGGGCTAGCGTAAAGTTGTTTATAGTATTCTAGAAAGATACCCGATATCTCCCCAATAGAGTGGCGAAGGTGACCTGTTTTACTATTCTGTATACTACTTATTGTTGCTTTGGCTTTCTGTACTCTTAGGCGGCTAGCCAGAATTTTGAGTGACCGAGGACCCCTATCATAGTATTTCTGATGTAGAAATAATAACTTTTGTTCTACATAATAATCAAGTAGGGAGTTCAGCTCCTTTTTAAGAGAGGTAAGTTCCTTCACAGGGGAGTAATACACTGCACCCATTTCAACGTATTTCATTATGGAGTAAGGTGAATGTAAAGCCCAAACACTCCAAGGCACACCTCAACACTTGTCAGTGTCTGAAGGGTAGGGTAAGGTGAAATGTTGTGACCATCACGGGTGATGACCCAAAGGCACACCCCAATGCTTGTCCATCTCTACAGAGTGAGGGTGGAGTTGGCGTCAGTTCAACACATCACTGACATTCCTATACTGCATCTGTCTAACTCCTGCACCACCACTACTAATGCCAGCAAGCAAACATTCGGCATTGACAAATGCTTGTTTTACACTGCTTTATTAATATTTTTGAAGTGTCAAATAAAAAAGGTCCACTTGTTTGTGTGCCAACAGTCCAGGAACATCCATGTGCACTCCGATGCTGGCCCATCGCTGCTGCTGCCTAATGTTTAAGTGGCTCCTGAGAGATTTGCAGTTGGGTACAAAGTAACCCACACTTGCAGGAAAGAAACCACACCAATGACTTCAGAATAAACACACACACACACACGCACACGCACCCGTATGCTGAGGTGAAATGACAGCAGCACAAGAACCGGAGCTTTCTGTTGGCTGTTTGCACTTCTGTACTATGTTGTGCTTGTAAGCTGTTGTCTTTTCGTGCCTGCATTAAGTTCTATTGTTTTGCTTATTTTGAAGCCATTTGTGTGGTTTCTTTCCTATGAGTGTACCTTCCTTTGGACATGATTGCAGATCTCTCAGGGCTGCTTACCTCTTAGGCAGCAGTGATTAACCGGCATCAGACTGTACATGGACTTTCCTGGATTCCAGTTTGGCACAAGTGACCTTTTTTTTTTACACTTCAAAATTATTATTAAAATGGTGTAAAAAATTAAAACACACACTTCAAATATTAAGCAGATCTACTTAACCAACTACTGCAGGAGTAATAAGAATTCTATTCTGCCAAACTTCTATATGAAACCCTATCGGATGAGATTAGTTATACCAATATATAAAAAGAAAATGAAGGAACAGAGACAAATCAATTATTGTTAAGCTTTATTTAAACGAACATCAATCTGTATCAAAAGAACTACTAGAGATGCAGCTTGAACTGAAAAACACAATCAGCCCTTTTTATGTTTGCTTGCACGCATACACAAGAAACATTATGTGGCAGCTTAGGAGAGAAGTGGGTTTTGGAGGTGCGGCACTGTGATGGCCAATGCCACCACTGCATTCTTGGGCTTGGCCCTCATTTCCCAATGTGATGGCACACTGCTTCCGACACTAGTTCAGCCAGAATGCCACCAACTTGAAACAAATTAGCCGCTGCAATAAGGGAGCGATCCATCATTGCAGGGCGGTGCCTTGCTTGGTGTAACATTTCAAAACAACATGGCGGCAGCTGTTGCCATCCGCTCACAGTCCCCATAAAAGCAGATGGGGGTGCCCCATCCTCCTGTTGGCATGCCCCCGCCCCAGTTCATTTGCTGAAGGGGAGCCCAATCCCCGTCGACATAATGTCCCTCCATTTGTTGTGTACCAAGGTGCCTAATCCCCCTTGGCATCATGCCCCCCCAAACAGGCTTTCTTGCTGATGAGGGCCCAATCCCCATTGGCTTAAGTCCCCCAAAAACACAGATGGTACACTGGGAGCCCACCCCATTGTGCCCAAAGCAAACCTGCCAAAAAAAAAAAACTTCAAGCGTCCCCAAACAAAGAAAATGGTCCCTCGCTGTCTGGCCCTCCCCCAACTCACACCCATCCTCTGCGCACCTCACCTCCCCACATCCCCACTCACCCCATGCTTACCTCTGGAGCTGGGCGTGATGATCTTCGGTGGACTGGGAACATGTCTGCACTCTTCAAAGCCGACCACGAACTGAAGAAATGCCGGTAAGCTGTATAATGGCATAAATGTTTTTTTTTCAACTTATGTGGATATTTCGGCCATTTATTTTGACTTTTGGCACCAAATTTTCAACTTGGGGTTCTTGGGACCCCTCCTCATGAATTCAGTCACTGTCATGGCATTATTCAGTCTTGAAAGGTGATTTCACGGTCACTGCGTGGAATTACCCTTTGGAACTGGTTATCGAAACAACAGTGCCACCGTTCATGAGGTGGCTCCCAAAATGCCTATGTTGCAAATTTGGTGACAAAATTCCAAAATATGACTGTTACGAACACGTGTTGAGCAGTTTACATGCACACTCGTAACTTTGAGAATTTTTGAGATTTTTACTCCAGATTTTCCACATTGCTATTTTTACATACCTCCTTATGAACAGTACAGCTGTCATTGTCCACATTCGGACCAAAATGTATTTTCGTACATCCGCTGCACAATGGCGCGGTCGCTGTGGGAAATCAATGTTTGGGGACAGATTAAGAAAATCACAGTGACACTGTTCATGAGCGGATGTCCCAAAATGCCTATGTTTAAAATTTTAGTGACAAAATTCCACAAAATAACTAAGTTATGAGCGTGCATTGGGCAGTTTCTATGCACACTCGTAATTTCGAGAATTTGTAATATTTTCACTCCAGATTTTCAACATTGCCATTTTTGCACACCTCCTTATAAACAGTACAGCTGTCATTTTTCATATCCTGCCTGAAATGTGGTTTTGCATATCTGGCTCACAATGGCGGGGTCACTGTGGGAAATCAATGTTCGGGACAGATTAAGAAAATCATAGTGACACTGTTCACGAGCAGATGTCCCAAAATGCCTATGTTAAAAATTTGGTGAAAGAATTAAAAAAAAATGACTGTTACGAGCATGCATTGTGCAGTTCTCACACACGCTCGTAACTTTGAGAATTTTTAATATTTTCACTCCAGATTTCCAACATTGCCATATCTTCTCGCCTCCTTTTGAATGGTGCAGCTGTCATTTTTCACATCCTGCCTGAACTGTGGTTTCACACATCTGGTGCAGAATGGCGTGGTCACTGTAGGAAATCAGCGTTCGGAACAGATTAACAAAATCACAGTGCCACTGTTCATGAGCAGAGGTCCCAAATGCTTTCATCAGGTGGGGTCACAAAAAGGCCATGTTGAAAATGTGTAGTGCAAATACCAACAAATGCCTGGAGTGTTAGGGGTTTCTAACCATAATGTCCCACCCTGTACAGACTGACAGGTGTCAGGGGTGTGCCTTTGAACTGCCAGCTGTAATGCTCATGCCATTCCACCCCCACCCTGCAGCCAGTGACAGGAATTGAGGTGTGCCTTGGACTCTTCAGCCCCAGAGTTCACCCCATTTTCCTATACTGCACCCATTTCAGTGTGTGTCCTTATGGAATGGGGTGACTGTAAAGCCAAACACCCCAAGGCACACCTCAACACTTGTCGGTGTCTGCAGGATAGGAAGAGTTGAAATGGTGTGAGCATTATGGGTGATGACCCAAAGGCATACCCCCATGCCTGTCCATCTCTGCAGGGTGGAGGTGGGGTTGGCATGAAGTTCAATACTTCACTGCCATTCCTATTCTGCATATGTCTAACTCCTACACTTCCAATGCTAATACCAGCAAGCAAACATTCTGCATTGACAAATGCTTGTATATATAGTTACTATATCTCTTATGGTTATGAGAGTGCATTCTCGAGTTCTTTGGGTGAGAGAACTGAGAAGCTAAGCTGGGCAGTTCTGGCACACAAAGGTCTTGAGAGAAAACTCTTATGACCATAAGAGACACAGCAACTGTGCATATAGACATATTATAAATCATGCTAAAGATAGCTGTTTTTAAAAAATGGAACTTGAGTTCAATATGACTTTGTAGAAAACTATAGAAATTCTTTGAGTGGGAATGGACTATGCCAACTGAACTTAGAACTTTGGCACCAGGTCCAGGGTCTCCTGTTCTCTTGTTGGGTTTCTGACCCCTGGAATAAGAAGCCACCCTGGAATGCTTCCAGGAGTGACTTCTTCTGCTGCCAGCTTTCAGGACACTCCAGTCTATATCTGATAGACTGAAGTCTCACTTGATCACCACCTCCCCCTGCTTTGTTGCTTTTCTGATCTTGCATCCCAGTCCTCTGTCTAGCTGATCACTGTAGTTGAGTGGTCTATAGACCATCCTAATATTACCATCCTGCCCATTTCTGACTCAACCAGGACCCATAGTGACTCAGTCTTAGTGCTGTTTGCTTCCTCCCTTGTGGCCTTTTTAACCTGCCTGTACAGGGCTAGTCCTCCTACCTCTTCCTTTTCTTTTCTGGGGAGCAAGAACTGAGGGATAGTGAGGCCCCAGTCATGGTTTTGAGATGCCCAGGTCTCAGTTACTGTCACCAGATATGATTGACTTTTTGCCACTAGGGCTTGGAGGTCCCTATCTTATTTCCCTGGCTCTTAGTCTTGATGCAGGAAATTCTCCATGATGTCTTCCCCCATCGGCCCCCTAGCTTTATCACTGCGGATGTCTTCATAATTGGCTTCAGGTAGATGTGCGCTGCAAGCACCAGGTTGTGTGTACCTGCTTGATCTCCTGTCCCGTATTTTCCCCACACCTTGTTGCATCTTCCCCTCCTCATATAACTCTGTTCCCATCCTTCCTATCACTGCAGCATCTGCTTTCTTCTTGCATACCCCCCGACCCTATCATATCATCCTGGGGGGACCCTATGGTCCACTCTGTAAGACAGCTTAGGGCCTAGTGCCTTTTGGAGCTCCCTCCACACTGGTTTAAATTCTGGTCAATGTATTCTCCTAGCCTCCCACAAGGTGCATGTTCCCCGTCAAGGTGTAGACGATCTGCTGAAAACAGAGTTCTGTCTTCCCAAACCGATACCCAATCCCCCATATTGCCAAAGTCCTGCCACCTGCACCACCCCTTGAGTCACTTATTGAAGTCCTCAGTCCTTAGTTTTCTAGCCTGGCTGGGCCATGGCGCTGTAAGCACTCCAGAAAAGACCTCTGTGCCATCCCATTCCCGAGGTTTTTCCCAGCACCCTAAAAATGCGGCCACTCCTCCTTTGTAGCTCCTTCCCCTTTACTGGCCTTCCTCCTCCCATGACAATTGTGCCCCCCTCAGCATCAGGACCCTCTTTCCTCCCATCTTCTCCTCTCTTTCCCTACCCCATGCCTGTTCCCTCCATGCAGACTGATCCACTGTCCTAGTCCCTGCCCCTGATGCTTCCCTCTGTGTAGCCTGGATCCCCTCCACTCTCCTATTGTCATTGCCTCCCCCTGTGTGGCTTGGTGTTCCTCCCTTGTATGCATCCCCTGTTGCCTTTCCTGCTGCCTTGACTGCTCTGGTTACCGTCTCCCATCTTACCTCCAGTTGGCACCCCCAGTCCAGCCTAGTCCCTTTTTCTTCCCTTCCCACCCAACGTCGCTTACAGGTCAGACTGTTTAACTTTCTTCTTCACTCTACTCCTGTACTCTCTATCTACCTCTCCTTTTGTTCCCCTCTTGCCACCCACCAAGCAACCTGCATTCCTTTTCCATCCCTACTTCTAGAACAAACTGGTACACAAACTGGTGTCCCTTCTCTCCCCTCAATAGGCTACTCACTTGTATTTTGAGCCTGTCCCTTTTGTACTTTTAAAGTTTGGGAAGCCTCCCACCAAGAGTCCTTTACTTGGCTTGTTCCAAGACCTAGTATGCCCTGGATTTTAACCCTCTTTGGGGATCTGAGGGGCTTGTATCTGTTTCTGATTTCCACCTCCAGGGACTAAGTTTGTATTAACCCCTCCTTTCCCCTTGCCCCCTCCCACAGTGTACACCAGCCTGCCCTTAGGTCCCTTTGGGGTCTCTGTGGGAGCAGTCTTCAGGTCACTGGGTTCCATTTGGCTGAAGTACCTCTCAGTCTGATAACTTCAGCCTTGGTGTGGTTTAGTTGTACCAGAAAGCCCAGTCTCCTGCAGACTAAGGACCCTTCCATCTCTTAGAGCATCCATTGGAAGACACATACCACCCCCAGCAGATTCCCCCATCCTCCCTATCACCTGCACAGTATAAAATCTAAGTCCTATGGTTACTCCCTCCTCCTGATTTGGCTGTTCAGCTAACCTTAGATAGGGTGCTGTGACAGTATGACCTACCATAGGTATGATATTGTGGCAGATTGCTATTACTTCCTTCCCTCCCCGAGACCTACCAGTAGGGCCTACCCTAAATAGGGCATAGTGGCAGATTGCTATTTCTCCCTTCCCCATGACCTACCAGAATGGCCTTCCCCAGACACCTATGTTTCAGCACTCGCACCTTGTGTAGCTTATCTAGAACTCTCCTGATTTATACCTTCTACTACTTCCCTGATTTGCCTTGTTATGCTCCCTAGACCTACAAGCAGCATTCCCTGTGGAACTGTGGAATCCCTGTGGATACCCCTGCAGATGATGTCCTCCTGCAACATGGTCTTCACTCTCTAGGATTACAAATGCTCTGGAGTTGCTAAGCTCTATGGGAAGAAGTAGGGGGCTGCCAGTGTTTGATTGGCACCAGTCAGCCACATTGTTGTGACACCCTCTGCAAATGTCACTGCAGGTGACTGCCAGTTTGTGCCATTAGGGCCGCCTGCTAAGCCCCCCAGCTGCCTATCCTCTTTCTCCTTTCTTAATCCCACAGCATGGAAAATATTAGTTTTCCTGCATCTGAAAAGAACCTGTAAAACAAAAACAAGCTTATAGCAAAAGGTAACCTGTGAAGTGGGTACATGAGGAAGGGCGCCATCCATTACGGCGACACCTTCCCAGTGTAATCCACTCATGGTGACGGAAAGGTAGAGTAACTGGATGAGGGGTGGGTGAACTAGATGACAGGATGTCGCTATACATATGTGTGCAGGGGGGTGAGAGTGAGCACGGTGAGTGCGGACTGGGAGGGGGTGGAGAGGCTGTAAGGGTGTGGCACTGCAGTTGCCGGTTGAGCTGCGTCGTGGTGTGGGGGATTGGCTAGTGGCTGGGGTGGCTGAGGTGCAGGTCCGGGCACTGGTGCGATTTTATTGCGCCCGGCCCAAACCTTTTATTTTTCTTTCATCCCCCTGACCGCACCTTGGGTTGAGAATCCTTAAGTAGGGTGCGGGGCACAACCCCTCCCACAGAAAGCAGTAAAAATATGTCCTGGTGTCATTGTGCTGGTGCGCCGGGGTTGTTAGAGTGCTGAAAATGTGTTCGGCATTCGGACTGAACAATAACGGTGATCATCTTTAGGCGTTCGCCATTATCTCATAGACCCATAGCAAAGAGTAGTAGTTTTTTGTTTGCTTCTAATGTGATCTATTTGTCTTTTTGTTCTGTTTTACCACTTAGCCTCCCCTCCCTAGCAATCTAAGCACACCTGGAAGGGAATAATATATAGTGCTTGCAGCAAATAACACTGTCACAGTTCTGCTGTGACTTTCAATACCCTCCTCTCAGCATGACCTCCCCACAGCGCCCCTCCCCAACTACACAAATACCCTGGTAAACAGAAGTAGATATTATACTTAAAAGCCCTTTATGGAGGAAATGACAGTTCCACTGGAAAAATTTGTTTCCAGGGCATTTCAGAAAAAGGAACAGGATCTAATGAAAATATTACTGAAGTACCCTCCGTCACAGTCCAGCCTGTATTTTCAATTGTGAATATACTTTAGTACTGTATAGAACTCTACATCTAATGCAAAAATAGAGATAAGGTACTTAATGTTTTATTTGTCTCATACTGTAGGAACCATGCAAGGTCTGTTCTTTAGAAAGGAAGTTACAAGGGAGGGCAGCTGTAAAGTCTGCAGAAACAGTAATTCCCAATGGCCACAACTTTTATCAGAACCGTTACTCAATACACAGTGCCTCGTCATAGTTTATTTCTGAGGAGGGGATTAGCGGGGTCAAAGCAGTGCCGGTGAACTGTGTTTTATAAATATTTGTCTTGGAATACATTGTAATTTGGCTACAGCACATTTACATGTACTAAATCTATTTTTTTCTCACGGTTTTTGTCATCTGCTCTCAACATAGGTCACCCAATATGAACCCAATGGATATGGTTTGGCATGCAATAAAAACATACGGAGAAAGACCAAACCACAAATGAAACAAGAACTGCTTGACAGAATAAAAGAGTTTTGGAGGCTTTTAACACCAGCACAGTGCAGGTGTTACATTAGACATTTGGAAAAGGTGTTGCTTGATTGTCAAGGACAGCCACGTAACTGGAACGTGATGGATATCATTGCATTTACTGTGGAAATTAATATTGATGTGTATAGTATACTGCACTGGAAAAACTGCAGAAATCACTCGTTTTAAGGTTGAAATAGGTTGGAACTAAGGGCTATTTACATTATTATATTATATAGAGAATAATGCCTGTGCAGGTGTGTGTTATGAGGATTTTTCACACACCCAGGGTGTGTGATAATCCATAAATGCTCTCAGGGTTTATGAGATTATCACACACCGAGGGTGTGTGAAAAATCCTCATAAAACAAGCCTTTTCAAGCATTATTTTTTTATAATAACTGGTGCATGGTTTGAGAGAGACAAAAACTGTAAGCTATATTTGTATGAGTGATCATATCTCTGAGTAGCCATCATAGTCACATAAATACAGTGCACTTTCTTTGCACTTTAGTGAACTGAGAGTGTGAGGAAGAAAATGTCATAATAACCCCCTATTGAGTTATTACAGAATTTAGTGGGTTATTACAGCATTTTATTTATTTATTTATGATTTATTTATTTATTCATTCATGCATTCTAGGATTACAAATACCTTTGAGCACCAGGCAGCTCATTTTCGAAGGTTCCACGTCAGTAGGGAGGGTTACATACAGGTATGGGTTATCAGGAGTAGATATCAAGTCATTATAGGGGTAATCAGTTATTTTAATATATTATATCATATTAATATCATGAATTGTTTATAGAGCATGTAGTTCAAGATAGAATAATTTTCTGTTGATATTCATAGTAATGGGGGCCCCTGTAAATATAGGTATAAAGGATGCATGGCCATGGTCATATTTACAGATTTGGCTACAGGCATATCATGCAACAGTATAATTTAGTTTAACCTTGTAGTTTTCTAGTATTCATGGTCACTTTATATCTAAAGTCTCTGTGCTTAAAATAGAGGCACAGTTTGATTCTGGCTATTAGTGCATACCTGGGGCACAGTGAGGCATGAGGGTACAGGCAGAGAGCCTCCAACCCCTGGATATGTGGTAAACAAATCTAAGCCCCAGAGTGTCTTATTGCTTATATAAAATGGGGTTTTAGTGAAAAATAATCCCTTTTAAGATATATGAAAAAATATTTAAATTATTTTACAAAAAGGTAAAATAGTTCCTCCACCTTTTGATGTCCTGAGGGCATGCTATATGCTTACTGTGTTCTTACTAGCTAGAATGGAATGAGGGCACTAAAGACCAGGGGGCAGAGGTTAGAGAGGCGTTGGAGGAAGATCGCTCCTGTAAAAAAGCTTTCAGCTTAGTGTGCTACTCCTGGTTAAACAACTAAAAAAAAAAAAATGGAAACCAGATCCCAGGAGGACAGGCTGGTTCTGATGACCCCTTATGATGAGTATCAGAATGCAATCATCCACAAAAAGGCAGCTTTTATGTCTAGGATGACTGCAGCTTTGAAGAATCGACCAGTTTAGCTCTTTTGGGTTGCAGACAGGCTATTACATCCTGCCTATCTGGAACCCATTAGAGCTTTTTCAAATCAAAAATGTGCGTTCACTCGGTTCTTCTCAGAAAGAGCGTCCTCTGATAGGGCTGGGATTTCTCCGGACAGTATACCAGCATCCAACAGTGGTGGTCCTTGGGAGGGCAGGTGCATTAGGTCTCCTTGGGGGGAGTTCTGGACATTTACGATGGTGGAGGTCTGTGGGGTGATCTCGGGGCTTAAACCAACATTCAAACAACATGAAATCTTGCTATATTATGACAGTAGCAGTTTGATCCAGCTCTAGAACTGCTCCGGAGGTGAAATGGTTAAAACCATTCCAAAATAGAATTTTGGCCACGAGCTCGAAGAAGCAGCTCTATCTGTGTTATTTCAAACCTGAACTGTCAGATTCTTTACTCCTCCTCAGTGAACAGTCGCTCCGGAGATTTCTCCTTCTGCTCGGTTCATTTCTCAGTTTAAAAAGTGTTTTCTCGGTTGGATTCAACCGAGAATAGTTTTATTTTAACCGCAAAACCGTTCGGTTCAAGCTCTATCTGTGGTAACCGTAAGTAAATTGAAGGTTTTGTCTGTGTGGAACTTGTAAGTTATCGGTTCGGTTTTGAACCGATCAGTTGGGTTTAAAACTCATTTAAAACTAAAATTTAATATTTTAGAGTGCGGTTCCCGGTTCTTATCGGTTCTAAAAAACCGGATTTATTACGTTTTTTTCCAATACCCGTGACACGGTTAGGAACCGATAAGGGTGTCTTGCCTGGCACTGCCGTTAAAAGGGCAAGTTTTGTGGTTAGGCTGGCATTATGTCTGAGAAACCCAAAAGAAAAACCGGGCCCACTGGGTTTCAACACTGTGATGTTTGTGGGGAAGTCTTTGCCAAGGCTGACCCACACACCACATGTGTTTATTGTCTGGGGTTTGACCACCTCCAGTCAGACTGCCAGATATGTAAGAATTTCCCTGCAGACACCCTGGAAAAAAGATTGGGCAGGCTCAGGGAACGAGAGGCCAAAAAGTCCGCTGGACCCGGATGACAGCCCGTTCGGTGCCAACCGAACTGAGGGAGGCTCCTCTGACCAGGGCGCGAGACTTCCTCGGCAAAGAAAAGCTGGTTCTGAGGAACCAATTCCAGCAAAAAAACAAGAAAATGAGCAGGTCTGGAGTCCACAACCCCTTCTCCAACTGCTGCAGAGATAAGAAAAAGCCATACAAATTGTCCAGTCACTGTCTCAGGGTCCGTCCGAACCGCCACTATCTGGCAAAAGGTCGGTTCGTCCGGTCCTAGTGGTTCAGGAATATGATATTGAGGAATTTTATGAACCAGAGGGGGGGAGGATGATTATGAACAGTATGAATGTGGCTGGGAAGGTCTGGGTGTGCCCATTGAACTGGACATCTCCCCAGACAGACATTTAGAATCTCCCCCTATGCTGTCTGAGTCCCCATCTCATTTCATGTTTTACAAAAAAGTTGCTGAAACCCTCCAGCTTCCCTTAGAAGAGGCTGTGGATGAGCAAGAGGAGCCTGATTTTGTAGAAATGATGGATATTCCAGAGTCTAGGAGATTGTCTATTCCTTTACATAAGTCTTTTAGGAAGCAAACAATAAAAATTTTAAAAACTCTAATTCTGTGCCTCCTGTAGATAAAAAGATGGACAGAAGGTACACATTGTCAGGTCCTGATACAGAATTCCTTTCTCAGCAATGCAGTCATGTTGGGGTAGTTCAGGCTGCCTGTGATAAAGCTAATATTCCCTGGCTTCACATCCTCCTGACAAGGATTCCAGGAAGATTGATGCCATGGCAAAAAAACATATATGGCAGCCTCTCTGGGACTCAGGCAAGCAAGTTATATGGCTTATGTAGCTAGGTATCAGAAATCTAGATGGGATATTGTGATGCAATAGCCAAGCAAGCCCATGGCCAGCTGGCTGAGTGAACTAGAACAGGTGGCTGCTGATGGCATTGAGGCTTCTAAGGTTCAGTTTCATGCTGCTGTGGATGTTAATGATGTTTCCTCTAGGGTCATGGCCACATCTGTAGCTTTTCGTAGCTTGGCCTGGCTCAGGTGTACTAGTCTGTCACAGGATACCCAGACTAAGGTTATGGATTTTCCTGTGGTGGGGAATTCTCTGTTTGGGGAGCAGACAGAGAACTACATGAAAAAGATGGATGAATATAGGACTACTTACAAGAGTGCCCAGGCTAAGGAGCGGCAAGCCACTCCTCAGAGGCATACCCCCAGGGGTAGGGGTAGGCCTTTTCACAGGCCTTTTTACCAGACTCAGGCCTCCTCTGCCTATGCTCAGAGGGGCCTCTTCAGAAGAGCAGAGGCAGGCGAGGGGTGGGCAGACCTGCTCCCCCCCAGCCTAAAGCTCCCATAAGCAGGCACCCTGATGGGGTGCCCAGGGCTGATTCTCCTGTACCGTAGGGGGCAGGCTGGCTTACTTTAGCCAGAATTGGGCTTCTTTAACCTCAGACAAGTGGGTTCTGGAAGTAGTAGGCCAGGGTCTGGTTCTCAGCTTCAAAAGTTTCCCAAGTTGAGAAGCAGACTTTTTACTACAAGTGCTTCAGAGACCCTTGCTCTGGAAGCAGGGGTCTCATCCTGTTAGCTCTCAGAGCAGTAGAAGGGTTCCTCCCTGCACCAGGGCAGGGGTCTGTATTCCAGATACTTCCTTACCCCAAAAGACAGGAGAATGGCGGCCCATATTAGATCTCAGATATCTGAACAAGCATCTTTTGAAACCAAAGTTCAAAATGGTAACTCTGGCAATGATTTTACCCTCCCTAAGGCCAGGGGACTGGCTAGCCTCCGTGGACCTCAAGGATGCCTATTTCCATGTCGTAATCAGAAGCTCCCATCGAAAGTACCTCAGATTCGAACTGCCCTCAGGTCATTACCAGTTCAGAGCAATGCCCTTAGGCCTTACCTCTGTCCCAAGGGTATTCACAAAGTGTCTAGCAGTGGCAGTGGCTCACTTAAGGAGGCAAAGGATTGCTGTTTTTCCCTATCTAGATGACTGTCTCATTGTAGGCCAGTCCCCAGAACAGGTAAAATCTCACCTGCAGGTCACCCAGCAGCTTCTCACCTCCCTGGGCTTTCTGCTAAATCTACCAAAGTTGGTTCTGGAACCAGTCCAGGTACTCACCTTTATAGGGGCAGAATTGGACACAAAGCTAGCCAGAGCCTTTCTTCCCTTAGACAGGGTAAGGAATTTAGTGGCTTTGGCCTCCTCCTTCACTCTGCAGGTCTCTCGACCAGCAAGACACTTTCTGCAGCTCCTGGGGCACATGGCTGCATCCACAGCTGTTGTGCAGGGAGCAAGATTTCAGATGAGAGACATTCAGTTTCACTTGAGAACCTATTGGTTTCAGAGAAGAGACCCCCTTTCCAAGTTGGTCCCAGTGACTCGAACCTTGATCCTATCCCTCCAGTGGTGGCAGGATCAGAGCAATTTAAGATTGGGGTTCCCCTTCATTCCCCCTACTCACGACTTGACTCTCACTACAGATGCTTCCCTTCTGGGTTGGGGAGCCCACATGGGCGACCTTTCCACTCAGGGACTGTGGTCCCCCCAGGAATCTCTGCTCCACATCAATTTGCTGGAACTCAGAGCTGTCTTTTAGCTCTTCAAGCATTTTCTGCATCTGTCCACGACAAGGTGATACAAGTCAGAACAGACAATACCACAACAATGTGGTACATCAACAAACAGGGGCACTCGGTCTTGGCCTTGTGCACCGAGGCAATGAAGTTGTGGTCTCTGGCCTATTCCCTGAACACTTCCCTCATAGCAGTTCATCTTCCAGGAAGGACAATGTCCTAGCGGATGCTCTCAGCAGGATTTCCCAGGGCCATCACGAATGGTCCCTGGATCCTCAAGTGCTGGGGATAGTCTTTGCCAGATGGGGCACCCTCAGATAGATCTTTGCAGCCCCAGACAATCACAAACTTCCTCTGTTCTGTTGCAGGCCTCCAGTGCTGGGCTCAGTTCCCCTGGATGCCCTTCTTCTGGATTGGGAGGAGTTTCTCTATGCTTTCCCCTTCCCTCTCTATTCAAAGTACTAGTCAAAATCAGATCTCAGCCTTGCAGGGTGATTCTGATTGCTCGGATTAGGCCAGGCAGCCCTGGTACCCTCCTTCTGTCACTGACAATCCATCTTCCCTTTGCCTCCCAGGAATCACAACCTGTTGACTTGTGCCCAGGAAGGGTTTGGTATCCGGACCTCAAATCCCTCAACCTCAAGGCCTGGCTCTTGAGGAGTTAGAGTTTGCTGATTTACACCTCTCTCAGGGTGTTCTTGAGATCCTAAGGCTTCTAGAAAGCCTTCCACTAGAGGCTACTTATAGTTCTAAATGGAAAAGGTTTTCCATTTGGTGTGCTAGGAAAAATATTTCCCAGAATCTGCTGATTTGCCCATTGTGTTAGATTACATGGTACATCTTAATTCCTTGGGTCTCAGACCAGCTACCCTGAGAGTTCATTTGGCAGCTGTATCTGCTTTTGTGTCAGCAGGAAAGTCATCCCTCTTTCCTCTCATCCTGTGTTTTCCAAGTTTTTAAGGATTACTCCATACTAATCCACCCTTTCGGGAACCAGCCCTGCTTGGGACCTTAATGTTTGCATTGCCCAGTTAATGCAACCCCTTTTGAACCTCTGTCTTCTGCACAGCTTAAGTACCTAACTTGGAAAACTGTTTTCTGAGTGGCTATCACTTCTGCCAGGCAGCATAAGTGAGTTGCAAGCCTTGTCAGTGGAAACTGACTTTATTTCTTTCCACAGGGATAAGGTAGTCCTTAGGACTAATAGGAAGTTTTGCCTAAGGTGGTTTCAGATTTCCATCTTAATCAATCTATCTCCTTCAGTATTTTCACTGATCACTCCTCTTCTGGTGAGAGGAGGTTGCACAGCTTGGATGTTAAGAGAGCTCTTAGTTACTATATAGAGCGTACCAAAGGTCAAGGTTGAATCCTCTAACTTTTCCTTACCTATGGTGAAGCTGGGAAGGCAAACCTGCCACTAAGAGATCATTGCCAGGTGGATTGTCTCTTGTATCAATTTTGTTATCAGAAACTGGGCAGAGCCCCAGTTTAAGGGCTCATTCTACCAGGGGTACAGCTGCGTCTCTAGCTGCTGCCAGAGACATCCTATATTAGAGATTTGCCAGGCTGCTACTTGGAAAAGCGGTACACTTTTACCAAGCATTACTCCTGGATGTCCAGGCCAGGAGAGATGCTTGGTTTGGCACAACTGTTCTTCAGAGCCTATTCCTAAGTAGGTTCTGCCCCTCCTCCATGGAGGTACTGCTGTGTATTCTGCTACTGTCATAATATAGCAAGACTTCATGTTGTTTGAAGAAAAAAATTACTCACCTTAGTAATGTTGTTTCTTCTAATGGAGTCTTGCTATATTATAAACCTCCAACCTGCCCCTCTCAGAACCTCTACTTGGGTGGGGTGCGGGCAACATGGTGTGGGCACCTTTTTATGCCCTGTTAGCATTTTTGTCCCCTTTTGGGGCTTTGGGTGTGTGTGTGTGTGTTTTATTATACTTATATTTTATTCTCATATGATAAGAATTGTGTTAGTATTTCTGGTCCCCAGACTTGAGTCTTGGGTGTTGGGACCAGCAACGGTTGTTATTATTTAGGTAGCCATTTGGCTAGTGTAGGTTACAGCTTCCACACAGACCTTAGTGAGTTTGGCTAGTAAAGATATGACAGTTCAGGTTTGAAATAACACAGATAGAGCTGCTTCTTAGAGCTCGTGGCCAAAATTCTATTTTGGAATGGTTTTAACCATTTCACCTCCGGAGCAGTTCTAGAGCTGGATCAAACTGCTACTGTCATATATAAGAACTTCATTGGAAGAAACAACATTACTAAGGTGAGTAATTTTTCTTCAAACAACATGAAGTCTTGCTATATTATGACAGCAAACGTTGTCTCACCACTAGAACTGCTCCGTGGGTGAAATGGTTATCATTCAAAAAATGTACTGACTAGAAGCATCTCTATCTCGTGTATTTCAAACCTGAACTGTCAAATCTACTCCGCCTCAAGTGAACAGTCGCTCGGAGATTTCTCCTACTGCTCGGTTCATTTCTCGGTTTAAGCAGTGTTTTCTCGGTTCGATTCAACCGAGAATAGTTTTATTTTAATCGCAAAACCGTTCGGTTCAAGCTCTGTCTGTGGTAATCGTAAGTAAATTAAAGGTTTTGTCTGTGTGGAACTTGTAAGTTTATCGGTTCGGTTTTGAACCGATCAGCTGGGTTTAAAACTTATTAACTTTAAAGTTTAACATTTTAGAGTGCGGTTCCTGGTTCTTATCGGTTCTAAAAACCCGGATGTTATTACGGTTTCCAATACCGTGACACGGTTAGGAACCGATAAGGTGTCTTACCACTGGCCCGTTTAAAGGGCAAGTTTTTCTGGTTAGGCTGGCATTATGTCTGAGAAACCAAAAGAAAAACCGGGCCCACTGGGTTTCAACACTGTGATGTCTGTGGGAAGTCTTTGCCAAGGCTGACCCACACACCCATGTGTCTATTGTCTGGGGTTTGACCACCTCCAGTCAGACTGCCAGATATGTAAAATTTCCTGCAGCCACCCTGGAAAGAGATTGGGCGGCTCAGGGCGAGGCAAAAAGTCCGCTGACCCGGATGGCCAGATTCGGTGCCAACCGAACGGAGGAGTCCCTCTGACCAGGCGAGACTTCCTCGCGCAAAGAAAAGCTGGTTCTGAGGAACCAATTCCAGTAAAGAAAACAAGAAAGTCAGCAGGTTTGGGTCCAAAACCCTTCTCCAACTGCTGCAGAGATAAAAAGCCATTCAAATTGTCCAGTCACTGTCTCAGGTTCAGTCCGAACCGCACTATCTGCAAAGGTCGGTTCATCCGGTTCCAGTGGTTCAGGAATATGATGTTGAGAATTTTATGAACCAGAGGAGGGGAGGATGATTATGAACAGTATTAATGTGGCTGGGAAGGTCTGGGTGTGCCCATTGAACCGGACATTTCCCAGACAGACCTCTAGAATCTCCTCTATGCTATCTGAGTCCCCATCTCATTTTATGTTTTACAAAAAAGTTGCTGAAACCCTCCAGCTTCCCTTGGAAGAAGCTGTGGATGAGCAAGAGGAGCCTGATTTTGTAGAAATGATGGATATTCCAGAGTCTAGGAGATTGTCTATTCCTTTGCATAAGTCTTTTAGGAAGCAAACAATAAAAATTTTAAAAGCTCCTAATTCTGTGCCTCCTGTAGATAAAAGATGGACAGAAGGTACACATTGTCAGGTCCTGATACAGAATTCCTTTCTCAGCAATGCAGTCATGTTGGGGTAGTTCAGGCTGCAGCCTGTGATAAGCTAATATCCCTGGCTTCACATCCTCCTGACAAGGATTCCAGGAAGATTGATGCCATGGTGAAAAAACAGTATATGGCAGCCTCTCTGGGACTCAGGCAAGCAAATTATATGGCTTATGTAGCTAGGTATCAGAAATCTAGATGGGATACTGTTATGGATTTAGCCAAGCAAGCCCATGGCCAGCTGGCTAGCGAACTAGAACAGGTGGCTGCTGATGGCATTGAGGCTTCTAAGGTACAGTTTCATGTTGCTGTGGATGTTAATGATGTTTCCTCTAGGGTCATGGCCACATCTGTAGCTTTTCGTAGGTTGGCCTGGCTCAGGTGTACTAGTCTGTCACAGGATACCCAGACTAAGGTTATGGATTTTCCTCTGGTGGGAAATTCTCTGTTTGGGGAGCAGACAGAGAATTATATGAAAAAGATGGATGAATATAGGACCACTTACAAAAGTGCCCAAGCTAAGGAGCGGCAAGCCACTCCTCAGAGGCATACCCCCAGGGGTAGGGGTAGGCCTTTTCACAGGCCTTTTTACCAGACTCAGGCCTCCTCTGCCTATGCTCAGAGGGGCTTCTTCAGAGCAGGCAGGGTGTGGGCAGGCCTGCTCCCACCCCTCAGCCTAAAGCTCCTGCTAAGCAGGCACCCTGATGGGGTGCCCAGGGCGGTCTCCTTTACCGGTGAGGGGCAGGCTGGCTTACTTCAGTCAGAACTGGGCTTCTTTAACCTCAGACAAGTGGGTTCTAGAGTAGTAAGCCAGGGTCTGGTTCTCAGCTCAAGTTTCCCAAGTTGAGAACCAGAATTTTTCTACCTGCAAGTGCTTCAGAGACCCTTGCTCTGGAAGCAGAGGTCTCAACCCTGTTGGCTCTCAGAGCAGTGGAAAGGGTTCCTCCCTGCACCAGGGCAGGGGTCTGTATTCAGATACTTCCTTACCCCAAAAAGACAGTAGAATGGCAGCCATATTAGACCTCAGATATCTGAACAAGCATCTTTTGAAACCAAAGTTCAAAATGGTAACTCTGGCAATGATTTTACCCTCCCTAAGGCCAGGGGACTGGTTAGCCTCCTGGACCTCAAGGATGCCTATTTCACGTCTAATCAGAAGCTCCCATCGAAAGTACCTCAGATTCGAACTACCCTCAGGTCATTACCAGTTCAGAGCAATGCCCTTCGGCCTTACCTCTGCCCCAAGGGTATTCACAAAGTGTCTAGCAGTGGCAGTGGCTCACTTAAGGAGGCAAGGATTGCTGTTTTCCCTATCTAGACGATTGGCTCATTGTAGACCAGTCCCAGAACAGGTAAAATCTCACCTGCAAGTTACCCAGCAGCTTCTCACCTCCCTGGGCTTTCTGCTAAATCTACAAAGTCGGTTCTGGAACCAGTCCAGGTACTCACCTTTATAGGGGCAGAGTTGGACACAAAGCTAGCCAGAGCTTTTCTTCCCTTAGAAAGGGTGGCCAATTTAGTGACTCTGGCCTCCTCCTTCACCCTGCAGGTCTCGACCAGCAAGACACTTTCTGCAGCTCCTGGGACACATGGCTGCATCCACAGCTGTTGTGCAGGAGCAAGATTTCAGATGAGAGACATTCAGTTTCACTTGAGAACCTATTGGTCTCAGAGAAGAGACCCCCTTTCCAAGTTGGTCCCAGTGACTCGAACCTTGATCCAGGCCCTCCAGTGGTGGCAGGATCAGAGCAATTTAAGATTGGGGGTCCCCTTCATTCCCCTGCTCACAATTTGACTCTCACTACAGATGCTTCCCTTCTGGGTTGGGAGCCCCATGGGCGACCTTTCCACTCAGGGAGTGTGGTCCCCCAGAATCTCTGCTCCACATCAATTTGCTGGAACTCAGAGCTGTCTTTTTAGCTCTTCAAGCATTTTCTGCATCTGTCCACAACAAGGTGATACAAGTCAGAACAGACAACACCACAACAATGTGGTACATCAACAAACGGGGGGCACTCTGTCTGGCCTTGTGCACCGAGGGCAATGAAGTTGTGGTCTCTGGCCAATTCCCTGAACACTTCCCTCATAGCAGTTCATCTTCCAGGGAATGACAATGTCCTAGCGGATGCTCTCAGCAGGATTTCCCAGGGCCATCACAAATAGTCCCTGGATCCTCAAGTGCTGGGGATAGTCTTTGCCAGATGGGGCACCCCTCAGATAGATCTTTTGCAGCCCCAGACAATCACAAACTTCCTCTGTTCTGTTGCAGGCCTCCAGTGTTGGGCTCAGTTCCCTGGACGCCTTCTCCTGGATTGGGAGGGAAGTTTCTTTATGCTTTCCTTCCCTTCCCTCTCCTATTCAAAGTATTAGTCAAAATCAGATCTCAGCCTTGCAGGGTGATTCTGATTGCCTCGGATTGGGCCAGGCAGCCCTGGTACCCACTCCTTCTGTCACTGACAATCCATCTTCCCCTTTGCCTCCCCAGGATTCACAACCTGTTAACTTGTGCCCAGGGAAGTGTTTGGTATCCGGACCTCAAATCCCGCAACCTCAAGGCCTGGCTCTTGAGGAGTTAGAGTTTGCTGATTTACACCTCTCTCAAGGTGTTCTTGAAATCCTAAAGGCTTCCTGAAAGCCTGCCACTAGGGCTACTTATAGTTCTAAATGGAAAAGGTTTTCCATTTGGTGTGCTGGGAAAAATATTTCCCCAGAATCTGCTGATTTGCCCATTGTATTAGATTACATGGTCCATCTTAATTCCTTGGGTCTCAGACCAGCTACCCTGAGAGTCCATTTGGCAGCTGTATCTGCTTTTGTGTCAGCAGGAAAGTCATCCCTCTTTCCACTCACCCTGTGTTTTCCAAGTTTTTAAGGATTACTCCATACTAATCCACCCTTTGGGAACTGGACCCTGCCTGGGACCGTAATGTTTATGTGCCCAGTGAATGCAACCCTTTGAACCTCTGTTTTTGCAGAGCTTAAGTATCTAACTTGGAAAACTGTTTTCTGGTGGCTATCACTTCTGCTAGATGCATAAGTGAGTTGCAAGCCTTGTCAGTGGAAACTGACTTTATTTCTTTCCACAGGGATAAGGTAGTCCTTAGGACTAATAGGAAGTTTTACCTAAGGTGGTTTCAGATTTCCATTTTAATCAATCTATCTCCTTCCAGTATTTTTCACTGATCACTCCTCTTCTGGTGAGAGGTTGCACAGCCTGGATGTTAAGAGAGCTCTTAGTTACTATGTAGAGCGTGCCAAAGGTCACAGTTGAATCCCTCCAACTTTTCCTTACCTATGGTGAAGTTGGGAAGGCAAACCTGCCACTAAGAGATCAATTGCCAGGTGGATTGTCTCTTGTATCCAATTTTGTTATCAGAAACTGGGCAGAGATCCCCCCTCTGGCTTGAGGGCTCATTCTACCAGGGGTACAGCTGCATCTCTAGCTGCTGCCAGATACATCTCTATATTAGAGATATGCCAGGCTGCTACTTGGAAAACGGTACACACTTTTACCAAGCATTACTCCCTGGATGTCCAGGCCAGGAGAGATGCTCGGTTTGGCACAGCTGTTCTTCAGAGCCTATTCCTAAGTAGGTTCTGCCCTCCTCCATGGAGGTACTGCTGTAGTCTGCTACTGTCATAATATAGCAAGACTTCATGTTGTTTGAAGAAAAATTACTCACCTTAGTAATGTTGTTTCTTCTAATGGAGTCTTGCTATATATGACCTCCCACCTGCCCCTCTCAGAACTTCTACTTGGGTGGGGTGTGGGCAACTAATGTGGGCACTATTTTATGCCATTTAGCGTTTCTCCCTTTGGGGAGTTTGGGGTGTGTGTGTTTTATTATACTATTGTTTTATTCTCATGTTGTTAGAATTGTGTTAGTAGTTCTGGTCCCTGACTTGAGTCTTGGGTGTTGGGACCAGCAATGGTTGTTAATATTTAGGTAGCCATTTGGCTAGTGTAGGTTACAGCTTCCACATAGACCTTAGTGAGTTTTTGCTCGTAAAGATCTGACAGTTCAGGTTTGAAATTACACAGATAGAGCTGCTTTTTAGAGCTCGTGCTCAAAGTTCTATTTTGGAATGGTATTAACCATTTCACCTCCGGAGCAGTTCTAGTGGTGGGACAAACTGCTACTGTCATAATATAGCAAGACTCCATTAGAAGAAACAACATTACTAAGGTGAGCAATTTTTTCTTCTGTGACCTGCACCCAGGCCTGATGTGGTTACTTGTTGACTGCTTCGGAGTCCTGGATCCAGCGTTCACTGAGATTGTCAGGTATTCTCCTTTGACAGGGGTCCTCCCTGATTCCTTAAAGAGGCTCTGGTGAATCCCCTGCTGAAAAACACATGGTTGGACCCTGATGTCTTAGTGAATTATCAGCCTATCTCGCACCTTCCTTTTCTAGGGAAGGTTCTGGAGAAGGTGGTTGCAGAACAGCTCAAGAGTCGCCTCATGGACTTCCAGATTGATGAACCGTTCCAGGCTGGGTTTAGGGCTATTCATAACATGGAGACCACATTAGTAAGGGTGTTGAATGACCTGCTCATGGTGAGCAATAGAGGAGAATGATCAATTCTCGTTCTCCTTGATCTCTCTTCAGCATTCGACACTGTGGACCATGGGGTGTTATTGGGCAGGCTGCGGGAATTTGTTGTACTCACCAGCAAGGTCATCAGCTGGTTTGAGTCCTTCCTTGGGAGGAAGGTCCCAGAGGGTCATATTGGGGAATTATTCCTCAGGCCCGATGGCCCTGCCCTGTAGAGTGCCCCAAGGCTTTGTCCTTTTCCCCATGTTGTTCGCATTGTACATGCTGCCCCTGGGTAAGGTTATAAGGCAGTATGAGCTGAGTTTTCACTGCTATAATGATGATACTTAGCTCTAACTGTCCTTCACACCTGGAAGATCTGACATGGTTGATGTACTGAATACGTGCCTGGCCAAAATCCGGATCTAGATGTCGTTGAACTGGCTGGGGCTCAACCCAGGGAAGACTGAAGTATTGGTGGTTGAACTAGGTTGAAGTGTAGGAGTGGAGGCCTCTGGGGAAGGTTTAGTGCTCTTTATTGGTCTGACTGAACTGGAGGCCTTCCCTAAGGTGAAGAATTTGGATGTTGTTTTGGACAACAAGCTGACACTTGATACTCAGCTGTTGGCCGTTTTGCTGGTCAATTTTTACCATCTCCACAACATTGCCTGAATTAAGTCCTTTGTCCCCCTGATGATCTGGCAACTTTAATACATGAATTTGTCGCCTCAAGACTTGACTACTGTGACGCACTCTACCTTGGGGTCAGTGGAGGTGCGCTGCATCACCTGCAGCTGTTGCAGAACACTGCAGTCTGGCTATTGACTCACCTGCCAAGGTCCAGCCATATCACTCCAGTTCTTTGCAAACTACATTGACTGTCAGTGTGCTGGGGCATCACCTTTAAAACACGTCTTCTGACTTATAAGGCCCTACATGGCTTGGATCCAGGCTACCTTAAGGAGCTTCTGCATCCCTACATCCCAAGTCGCTCTCTCAGGTCAGCAGTGGAGGCCCTCCTGGAGGTCCCCAGGGCAAGGTTAAAATCCTACGGGGACCAGGCATTTGAAGTTGCAGCCCCGGTCCTCTGGAATTCCTTGCCGGGGTACCTCCGGGCGGTGCCTTCTCCTGAGATATTTAAAAAGAATTTATAAATTTTTCTTTTTCAAGAAGCATTTGGGGCCTGAGCTTCATAGCTTCATGCCATCTATGACAAGCAGTATTAGAATAGGTAACTTGAATTTTACTGACTGAGTTTTTATTTAAATCTATGTTGATTTATTGTTATAAATGTATGTTGCCGTTTGTCTTTTATTCTGTAACAGTGTCCTGTGTCTTCGGGGAAGGGCGCCTGATACAAATAAAATCTATTAGTACTACTACAACAGTATGCGGCCCCTATTAATACTGTTTTTCCTTTTTTTCTTTCTTTTTCAATTTACTTACGGACAGGAGTGGGTGAGCAGGCTTATAAGTTCTGTTGAAGTTCCTCTATGTGGAGCATGAAGGTGTAGCCTAGTGGTTAGAGTAACAAGTTGTGATTGCAACTGGTACATCCAGAAGACCTGGGTTTGATTCCCAAAAACTCCACTTGCATTCTGTGTTACTCTGAGCAAGTCACAACCTTCTAATGTTCCAGGTCACCCCCCAAAAACAGGCACTTGTGCCTAGTGGGCCTTATCACTTAATAAAGAATACAAAAAAAAAAGTGAGTGGAAGTTGCGGCAGCCATTAGACAACTGTGATGCTTCAAATGTTGAAAGAGCTGTGTGGGTAATTAAACTTAACTGGGAAAATTTGAAGTACAGGGAAACAAGCAAGCAGGAAAGCTTGTCAGAAAGTGAGGAGTGGGAAAGTAGGTGGGTGAGTGGGACAGTGAGTGTGCATGGGGTGAAGGTGTGCAAATGGTTTATCAGTAAGTGCTAACTGGTAAAAGATCTGTGTATAAACTGAGTTCAAAAACAGTGTGGTAAACAACTGTAAGTAGTCAGGTACAGTAAATGGATCATGCAGTCAAACACAAATAAAAGAGTGGGCAGGTGGGCAGCTGAATGGCTTAGGATTTAAAAAAAAAACTGAACGAAAATGAAAGGCTTCCCATGTAGAAGAAAATAATCACATTAAAATCTATGAAGTAGATGGGGAGAAACCATATTACTTGCCCTGCAGCTGTGCATATAATTTTTTGTGAAGTATCTGCATCAGTGAAAAAAATGGCTGCATTTAAAAATGAACATTAGGTGTAGCTGGCACTTGGATATGGAATGCCCTGCATCCAAGTCTACAGAGACTTGATTTTATCCATTTTTTGTTCTCTCCCAAGGCTATGGCTAGAGCCAAATCTTGGTCGATCGGATTTCTTTACCCATTTTATATGATACAGATATACCATATTAAAAGAGATACATTGTGGCCCAAGTCATCTTAAAGCTATCAGGTTATTTTCAAGTGGAGTGACAGTCCAGTGCTGAAGGAAATATTACATAGCTCACATTTTTTATGCTTGTTTCTCCGGTATCTGTTTAAAACCCCGACCGCGCATATGCGTGGTCAAAAACCGCATGGGCATAAATGTGTGCACGGTCTCTGAGTTTACATATATAATTTAGCATGATTTCAGACCACGCTAAATTATATGGACTGCTCGGTGCGGTTTTTGTCCACACTGTTTATCACTGCAGCATTTTGACATGGTGCCTGCTTCACCAATGTAAATACCCTGCACATATCTTGCATTATCTTGCATTCGGCGCATTGTTGTATTGCAACCATTCGTGGTGCACTGCTGTCTAGAGTTGCTCTCACAATTGCACTTTATTTTACTGACAGTCTTCACTGTGCAGTTATTGTGACTGCTTTGCAACTGCATTGATTATCTTCACTGTGCATTTTTTATGACTACTCTGCCCTAGGGATGGGCGAAGTTGGCAAAATTCGCTCCATGAATTAATCTGTGAATTTTGCACAATTCACAGAGCGCTCATCGATCCACAAAGTGCAAAGTTTTGCCATGAAGTACAGAATTTCACCTGCAAAGTTCTACACTTCGTGGCAAAAACTCTGCGATTTGGGAGAAGTTGAAGTTGCTGAGGTCTGAGAAAACTTCACGAAGCTACCTGAATGCAGATTTTTGCCACTTTGTGGTGACTTCGTTAGCAAATTAAATCTTTATCACATCTCTACTCTGCACCTTGCACTTTCCTGTACCAGTAAGGGAGCTGTGTAAGGCCAGAATACAGCAAATGCATATTTGTATGTCCTTCCAGTACTCCGTTACTTTGGGGTCTTTGCCAGAATATGTGGGCTCACACAGCTACTTTCTCATCACACTGTCTTCAGCATGCATGTGTTCTAGCTGAGTTCCACTTGCACTGGAGCTGTGGCACTAGGAAATAGTGCACTCTCACCTTCCACACAAACTCCATCTTGGAGAAGAGGAAGTACGCCACACACCTTTTCATACTTTATCCCAATGTGTTTCGGGGAGGAGGATATGCAAGTACTAGTCCTACTTCACCCTTATGTAATCAGTAGTATACCCCAGGTCCTGGAGGTATCTAGACTAGAGAGTACAGATTGCCCCTTTACCTGTACTGGAGTCCCACATTGTGTTAAATGCAATAATTGGTAGGCTATCTTAGGAGACTTTAGGAAGGGTCTGGATTTGTTTATGTATATAATCACTACATTGGAAATAACAAAACTGGTCTGTGTTTCTCCATCTAAAATGCTGTATAGTGTTCTCGTAGGAATGGACTACCCTTCCTGTAACATTTGACATATGGTCTGCAGACCTAATGTGGCCTATCTGTGAAACTATGGGTGAGCCTTAACTGGGGTAAAGGTTTCACCCTACACCCACCATTGATATAACCAAAGGAAGTCTTTAATGGACCTTCCCCTTATGCCCCTTTTCCATCCCTCTAGTACTGTGGCTATTCCTCAGAAAGCCATAGTGGCCATATTTTTAAGGTGTTCTGGGTTAAACAGCACTGCCTGTAGAGGGATTGTGGTTTCCTCTGTCAGGTCAATAGATTTCCCGTGTGCTTTATAATGTGTATTTCCCCAGAGCAGTGCAACCCTCATTTGGACTGCTATCCAGTATCCAGCCAGTAATGGAACCACCCACCCACACTTATTTTTGGGAAGGTATAATGCAGGATGTCTAATTCTAGGCCTGGCACCTTGCCATATAAAAACTGTATTTGCTTTTGCCATACCTTCAACACTTTTTGAAGGACTGAGTCAGGGACACTTCAGAATAAATAAATAAGTATCTAGTGAAGGCATTCATTTTGACTGACTGAACCCTAGAATAAAAAGGTAAGGGCACTAGGGCCCATCGTTCATAATCTGATGTTAGTTCTGTTACTAGGGGAGTGTAGTTATCCTCGAATAAGGACCTTGAGTGGAGACCCAGAGCAATGCCTACGTATTTAAATTTAGTGAGATCCCATTTTCTTGGGTAACACTGCCTTATTTGCAATGAAGTCTGATGGGAGAAGACCAAAACTTGTTTTAGATGTGCTGGGGTGGGGGAATGACCTGATATTCTAGAAAAGTACTGTATTTCAACCATGACTTTGGGAAGGAAGATTCTGGGTCACCCAGATATAGCAGAACATCATCCACATGTAGGGTTATCTTGTGCTATGACTCTCCAATGGGGATGACACTGATCCCTGGGTTATGCCTGATGCTTTGAGCTAGTGGTTCAATATAAAGAACAAACAGAACTGGGGATAAGGGCCAACCCTGGCAGGTGCCTTGCCCTAATGAAACCCCCCATGAAATGTGCAAAATAGCTCTTAAATAGGCCAATGATGCTTTATAAATGGTTGAATTATAGTGAATGAAAGGGTTGGAGAAGTCAAACCCAGCAAGGACCCCCTTAAGGTATACCTAAGGCACTTTATCAAATGCTTTCTCTGTGTCTAAACTCATAAGAAAGTCTGTGTATTTGGTTTGGTTCAGTTAAAATGGTCTACTATATGTACCATCCTCCGGATATTATCCTGTGCTTGAGGGCCATGTACAAATACTGTCTGGTCTAAGTGTATCAGATGTGAGATGATGGGCTCTAATTGTCTGGTTAGTGTTGAAGTCAAGAGCTTCAAACACCATGAAGTCTTGCTATATTATGACAGAAGCAGTTAGCCACAGCACTTGAACTGCCCCGGAGAGAAAACAGTTAACTCCAGGCAGACTGGAGTTCTAAAGCTCGGCGCTGTACCCAAAGCTCTATCTGGCTAGTTTCAAACTGAAACTGTCAGATTCTTTACTCCGCTTCACTGAACAGTCGCTCCGGAGATCAGCTCCTTCATCTCGGTTCATTTCTCAGTTAAAAGATATTTCGGTTCATTTGAACCGGCAATAAGTATTTTATTTTACCGCATTTCGGTTCAAAGCTCTATCTGGTAAACCGTAAGTACAGGATTTCAAAGTCTGTGTGGAAATTAATTATCGGTTCGGTTTTGAACCGATCGGTTTGCTAAAAAAAGTATTTTAAACATTATATTGGGCTTTTAGAGTGCGGTTCCCGGTTCTTATCGGTTCTAAAAAAACCTATTTATTTCAGTGGGTTTTTTCAAATACCCGTGACACGGTTAGGAACCGATAAGGTTGTCTTGCCTGGCACTGCCATAAAAAGGGCAAGTTTTTGGATAGGCTGGCATTATGTCTGAGAAACCCAAAAGAAAAACCGGGCCCACTGGGTTTCAACACTGTGATGTCTGTGGGGAAGCCTTTGCCAAGGCTGACCCACACACCACTTGTGTTTATTGTCTGGGGGCTGACCACCTCCTGTCAGACTGCCAGGTGTGTAAAAATTTCCCTGCAGCCACCCTGGAGAAGAGATTGGGCCGGCTCAGGGAACGAGAGGCCAAAAAGTCCGCTGACCGGATGGCCAGCCCAGTCCAGCACCCACTGGACCAGAGGAGTGCCCTCTGACCAGGCGCGAGACTTCCTCAGGCAAAGGAAGGCTGGTTCAGAGGAACCAGTCCCAGTAAAAAGTCAAAGAAATCAGCAGGTCTGAGTCCAAAATTGCCTCTCCAACTGCTGCAGAGATAGCTAAAGCCATACAGATTGTCCAGTCACTGTCTCAGGGACGGTCAGACCACCAACAGTTGGCAAAGGTTGGTTCGTTCGGTTCCAGTGGTTCAAGAGTATGATGTTGAGGAATTTATGAACCACAGGAGGGAGGAAGATTTTGATCATTATGTATGTGGCTGGGAGGGTCTGGACGTGCCCATTGAACCGGACATTTCTCCAGACAGACCTTTAGAATCTCCCCCTATGCTGTCTGAGTCCCCTTCTCATTTTATGTTTTACAAAAAGGTTGCAGAAACCCTCCAGCTTCCTTTAGAAGAGGCTGTGGATGAGCAAGAGGAGCCTGATTATGTAGAAATGATGGATATACCAGAGTCTAGGAGGTTGTCTATTCCTTTGCATAAGTCATTTAGGAAGCAAACAACAAACATTTTAAAAAATCCTCATTCTGTCCCTCCTGTAGATAAAAAAATGGACAGAAGGTATACTTTATCAGGCCCTGATATAGACTTCCTCACTGAGCAGTGTAGTCATGTAGGTGTGGTACAAGCTGCAGCCTGTGACAAGGCTAATATTCCCTGGCCTCACATCCTCCTGATAAGGATTCCAGGAAGATTGATGCCATGGTGAAAAACAATATATGGCAGCTTCTTTGGGACTCAGGCAGGCAAATTATATGGCTTATGTGGCTAGATATCAGAAATCTAGATGGGACACAGTATTGCAGTTAACAAGAACAGGCCCATGGCCAACTGGCTAGTGAGTTGGAACAGGTGGCTGCTGATGGCATTGAAGCCTCTAAAGTTCAATTTCATACTGCTGTGGATGTTAATGATGTTTCCTCTAGGGTCATGGCCACTTCTGTAGCTTTCCGTAGGTTGGCATGGCTCAGGTGCACTAATCTGTCCCAAGATACTCAGTCAAAAGCTATGGATTTTCCTGTAGTGGAAAATTCTCTGTTTGGAAAGCAAACAGAAAATTATATGAAAAGATGGATGAGTGCAGAACTACCTACAAAAGTGCCCAGGCTAAGGAGAGGCATGCCACTCCACTAAGGCACACTCCAGAGAGGTAGGGGCAGGCCTTTCCACAGGCCTTTTATCAATCTCAAGCCTCCTCTGCTTTTTGCACAGAGGGGTTTTCAGAGGCAGAGGTAGACGGGCACAGGCAAACCGTCCCTCCCTCAGCCTAAGGCTGCTGCTGCCAAGCAGGCATCCTGATGTGGTGCCCAGGGCCGATTCTCCTGTACCGGTGGGAGGCAGGTTGGCTTATTTCAGCCAGAACTGGGTGTCCCTAACTTCGGACAAATGGGTTCTGGAGGTAGTAAGCCAGGGTCTGGTTCTCAGCTTCAAACAGTTTCCAAAGATGAGAACCAGACATTTTCCACCTGCAAATCCTTCAGAAACCCTTGCCTTGGAAGCAGAGGTTTCTTCTCTTCTAGACTGCAAAGCAGTGGAAAGGGTTCCTCCTTGTCACCAGGGCAAGGGGCTGTACTCAGATACTTTCTTACCCCAAAAAAGACAGGAGAATGGTGGCCCATTCTAGATTTAAGGTACCTGAACAAGCATCTTTTGAAACCAAAGTTCAAAATGTTAACTCTGGTAATGATTTTGCCCTCCCTGAGGCCAGGGGACTGGCTAGCCTCCCTGGACCTCAAGGATGCCTATTTTCATGTCCTGATCAGGCCTTCTCACCGAAAATACCTCAGGTTCGAACTGCCCTCAGGCCACTACCAGTTCAGAGCAATGCCCTTCGGCCTTACCTCTGCTCCAAGGGTATTCACAAAATGTCTAGCTGTGGTAGTGGCTCATTTAAGAAGGCAAGGGATTATTATGTTTCCCTACCTGGACGACTGGCTCATTGTGGGTCAGTCTCCAGATCAGGTAAAATCCCACTTGCAAGTCACCCAGCAGCTTCTCACTTCTCTGGGATTCCTGCTGAATTTACCAAAGTCAGTTCTAGAACCAGTTCAGGTACTAACTTTCATAGGTGCAGAATTGAACACAAAGTTGGCCAGGGCATTTCTCCCCTCAGAAAGGGTAGAGACTCATTGCCCTGGCATCCTCTTTCACCCTGCGGGTCTCTGACCAGCAAGGCATTTCTGCAACTCCTAGGACACATGGCTGCTTCCACAGCTGTAGTGCAAGGAGCAAGATTCCAGATGAGGGACATTCAGTTCCATTTGAGGGCCTATTGGTCTCAAAGGAGGACCCTCTTCCAAATTGGTTGCAGTGACCCAAACTCTGATTCTGGCTCTCCAGTGGTGGCAGGATCAGAGCAACTTAAGACAAGGGGTCCCCTTCATTCCTGTTTCCCACTCTCTCACCCTCACCACGGATGCCTCCTTGCTGGGGTGGGGGGCTCACTTGGGCGACCTTTCCACTCAGGAAGTGTGGTCCCCTCAGGAATCTCTGCTCCACAACAACCTACTGGAACTCAGAGCTGTCTTTTTAGCTCTTCAGGTTTTCTCAGCATCTGTCCAGAACAAGGTAGTTCAGGTCAGGACAGACAACACCACGACAATGTGGTACATCAACAAGCAGGGGGGCACTCAGTCATCAGCCTTGTGCATCGAAGCAATGAAGTTGTGGTCTCTGGCTTATTCCCTGAACACCTCCTAATAGCAGTTCACCTTCCAGGAAAGACAATGTCCTGGCGGATGCCCCTCAGCAGGATTTCTCAAGGCCATCACAGATGGTCTCTGAATCCTCTGGTGCTGGGGTCAGTCTTTGCCAGATGGGGCACTCCTCAGATAGATCTTTCGCAGCCCCCAGACAACCACCAACTTCCTCTATTTTGTTGCAGGCCTCCAGTGCTGGGCTCAGTCCCCTGGACGCCTTTCTGTTGGATTTGAAGGAAGTCTTATATGCCTTTCCCCTTCCCTTCTCTTCAGGGTATTAGTAAAATCAGATCCCAGCCCTGCAAAGTGATCCTGATTGCACCAGACTGGGCCAGACAGCCTGGTACCCACTGCTTCTGTCCCTTCAGTCCACCTCCCCTGAGCCTGCCTAGGGTCCACAACTTGCTGGCCTGTGCCCAGGGAGAGTGTGGTATCGGAACTCAAATCCCTCCACCTCAAGGCTTGGCTCTTGAGGAGTTAGAATTTGCTGATTTACACCTTTCTCAAGGTGTCCTTGATATTTTAAAGGCTTCAAGGAAGCCTTCCACTAGGCCACTTATAATTCCAAATGGAAGAGGTTTTCCATCTGGTGTTCTGGGAAGCAAATTGTCCCAGAATCTGCTGATTTGCCCATTTTACTGGACTATTTGGTCCATCTAAATTCCTTAAGCCTTAGGCCAGCTACCTTAAAGGTTCATCTGGCAGCTGTCTCTGCTTTTGAATCAGCAGGGAAGCCTGCCTCCCTTTCTTCTCACCCTGTGTTTTCCAAGTTTTTTAAGGGGTTACTTCACACTAACCCTCCTTTTCGGGACCCAGCTCCTGCCTGGGACCTGAATGTTTGCATTGCTCAGTTAATGCAACCCCCTTTTGAACCTCTGTCTTCAGCAGATCTCAAGTTTCTAACTTGGAAAACTGTTTTCCTAGTGGCCATCACTTCTGCCAGATGCATAAGTGAATTACAAGCCCTGTCAGTGGAAAAGGATTTTATTTCTTTTCACAGAGATAAGGTAGTCCTCAGGACTAACAGAAAGTTTTTACCTAAAGTGGTTTCAAATTTCCATCTGAACCAATCCATCTCCCTTCCAGTATTTTTTACTGAGCACTCTTCCTCGGGTGAGAGGAGATTGCACAGTTTGGACGTCAAAAGAGCCTTAAGCTACTATTTGGAACGCACCAAGGGTCACAGGTTCGAATCCCTCCAACTCTTCCTTACCTATGGCGAGGTTGGCAAGGGGAAACCTGCCACTAAGAGGACAATTGCAAGGTGGATTGTCTCTTGTATCCAGTTCTGTTACCAAAACTAGGTACAGAACCCCTCAGGACTGAGGGCCCACCTACCAGGGTACAGCTGCATCTCTAGCGGCTGCTAGGGATATTCCCATTCTGGAAATTTGTCAAGCTGCTACCTGGAAGACAGTTCACACTTTTACCAAGCATTATTCCCTGGATGTCCAGTCCAGGAGATGCTCGGTTTGGCACAGCTGTGCTTAGAGCCTATTTCAAGTAGGTTCTGACCCTTCTCCATGGAGGTACTGCTGTGTAATCTGCTTCTGTCATAATATAGCAAGACTTCATGGTGTTTGAAGAAAAAATTACTCACCTTAGTAATTGCTTTTCTTCTCATGGAGTCTTGCTATATTATGACCACCCCCATCCTGCCCCTCTCAGAACTTCTACTTGGGTAAGGGGTTGGAAAATTAGTGCAAGCACTGTGTCATGCCATTTTAGTTCTTTTCCTTTCCCCTTTTCTTTAGGGTTAGGGAACTAGGTATTTCTGTTTTTGGGTAAGATGTTGGCCCTCCTCCTGGACTTGAGTCTTTTGGGGAAGGGGGGCCTAATAGTGCTTGTTGGGGGTGATATTATTATTATTATTATTATTATTGTTGTTGTTGTTTCTGTTATTGTTTTTTCCTACTAGTAGGTAGCCACTTGGCTAGTGTAGGGTTTTTCCACACAGACTTGTTGCTTAGTGTTAGCTACGTAAAGATCTGACAGTTTCAGTTTGAAACTAGCCAGATAGAGCTTTGGGTACAGTGCTCGCGCTTTAGAACTCCAGTCTGCCTGGAGTTAACTGTTTCCTCTCCGGGGCAGTTCAAGTGCTGTGGCTAACTGCTTCTGTCATAATATAGCAAGACTCCATGAGAAGAAAAGCAATTACTAAGGTGAGTAATTTTTTCTTATAGTCTATGTTTAGTATAGTGTTGGGTCTGCATGATGCAAAAATGGTGGGGTTCTTACCAGGCTTAGGTATCAACGATATCACCACCTGTGTCTTGGATTGGGCCAGGGCTCCTTGATCTCCCAGGACAGCTGAAAAGGCCCTTTGCAACAGAGAGACCACCTTGTCCCTGAATTGTTTATGTCCCCCTCCCCAAAACATCTGAGCCAAGGCATTTGCCAGTTTTGAAGTGGGTGATTTCCCAGAAAATGTCTATCTTGGATATAGGTGCTATCAAGGCAGTGTTTTGTTCCTTTGTAATCTGAGTGAGGGTAAGTTTATTCAAGAAGGTTGCTATCTCTTCCCATTGTACACCTTCCTCTGCCCTGTACAAGGTTTCATAATAGGTTTTAAAGGCCTACCTCAAAGACATTAACATTTTTAATTATGTAGCACACCTTGTTGCACCCACCACTGCTCCCTCTACTCCTCCCTATGGATTCATGATGGGAAGGTCGTGTCAGATGTATCTAATAGATTTTGGGAGAAAAATAACATTCAGAAAGTATAAGGAATCACAGAAGGAGCAGGACAGAGAACTCTGTCAGTTAAAGCAGAAGGAAGGGGGGAAGGCAGTCAGAATAGCAAAGGCACACACCAAGGAAAAGACAGCCAACTCAGTTAAGGAGGGGTGAGAAGGCAGTAGGGAGGGCTGGGGGGATACTGGGATGTATAGGGAGAGGCATCACCAGCAGAAAACAGGAAGTTGTTATCCCCCTGTACAGACAGTTGGTGAGACCCCATCTGGAGTACTGTGTCCAGTTTTGGAGACCTATCCTTGCAAGGACATAGACAGGATGGAGGCATTTCAGAGGAGGGCAACTAAAATGGTGCAGGGTCTGCAAGAGAAGCCATACGAGGAGAGACTAAAGGATCTTAATATGTATACCCTTGAGGAAAGGAGGGAGAGGGGGAACATGATAGAAATGTTTAAGTACTTCAGTGGAATCAACAAAGTCCAAGAGGATAGCATCTTTCAGAAAAAGAGATGTGCCAGAACAAGGGGACACAATTTGAAAATAGAGGGGGGATGGCTCAGGGGCAATGTGAGGAAGTATTTTTTCACAGAGAGGGTGGTGGATGCATGGAACAGCCTTCCTGAGGAGGTTGTGGGGTCTAAAACTGTGGGAGAATTCAAGAATGCATGGAACAGAAATAAGGCAATTTTTTTGGGTGGCAGTAAGAAATAGGCTGTTGGTTAAATAGGATCTGCAGCTCATCCTCTAGGTAGGGAAATTGGCAGACTAGGTGGGCCAAAGTCTATGTTTCTATGTTTCTTTGACTGGGTAACCAAAGTAGTAGACCAGGGAGGGGCTGTGGACATGGCCTACCTAGACTTTAGCAAGGCATTTGACACAGTCCCACACAAAAGATTAAGAAACAAATTAGCCAGCTTCAGCGTGGGTCCCAGGGTGGTAGCCTGGGTAAAAAATTGGCTGGACAACAGGACACAGAGGGTAATAGTAAAAGGAATCCACTCCAAAGAAAGGGGGGTTACTGGTGGGGTACCGCAGGGTTCAGTACTGGGTCCGGTCCTTTTTAATGTCTTTATAAGGGACAGTGCAGAGGGACTGGAAGGAAAAGTATGCCTCTTTGCAGATGACACAAAGATCTGCAACAGGGTTGATACACGGGGGGTGGGGTGAAAAGGATGAGAAGGGATTTGGCAAGGCTGGAAGAACGGTCAAAAGTATGGCAGCTTAGATTCAATGCAAAGAAGTGCAAAGTAATGCACCTGGGAAACAAAAACCCAGTGGAAGAGTACACAATGGGGGGTATTAACAACAACAAAAATGGAAAGGGACCTGGGACAGTCATATTAGGGACAGTCATATTAGATGACCTAAAGGTAAGCAAGCAATGTGAAGGCAGTAAGGATGGCTGGGGGAATGCTGGGATGTGTAGGGAGAGGCATCAGCAGTAGAAATCAAGAAGTTGTTATCCCTCTGTACAGACAGTTGGCGAGACCCCATCTGGAGTACTGCGTGCAGTTCTGGAGACCCCATCTCTGCAAGGACATAGACAGGATGGAGGCAGTCCAGATGAGGACAACTAAAATGGTGCAGGGTCTGCAACAGAAGCCATATGAAGAGAGACTAAAGGAGCTTAATATGTATATCCTTGAGGAAAGGAGGGAGAGGGGGACATGATAGAAACTTTTAAGTACCTCAAGGGAATCAACAAAGTCTAAGAGGGTTGCATCTTTCAGAAAAAAAGATGTGCAAGAACAAGGGGACACACTTTGAAGATAGAGGGGGGACGGCTCAGGGGCAATGTGAGGAAGTATTTTTTCACAGAGAGGGTGGTGGACGCCTTTCTGAGAAGGTCGTGGGATCAATAACAGTGGGGGAATTCAAGAATGCATGGGACAGACATAAGGCAATTCTAGTGGGGGTAGGAAGAAGTAGGCTGTTGTTAACTAGGATCTGCAGCTTATCCAATATGTCGGGGAAATGGGCAAACTAGGTGGGCCAAGCGGTCCTTATCTGCTATTACAGTCTGTGTTTCTATGTTTCCCTATCCATCCTTCCCCTACCTTCACATTGCCAGTCCCACTGTGCCTCTTTCACCTCTAAATGCTGGTCTGGGTCCCTTCCATCTTATCTATCTTCACTCCTCTTCCCACTCCCTCTGTTTCAGGGATCCTCACACCCTCTCCATTCCACACCCGCTCTCCTCAGCTGGGCAGTTAGCCTCCTCCTATCGCCTTCCCTCTATCTGGAATCTGCTCCCCTCCTCCCTCCATTTCTTCCCATCCACTGGCTCCTTCAGGCACCAGCTAAATCTCCTTATTAACAGCATATGCTCCTGTTACCCTTCTCCCTGATCCTCCCCTGTTTGAGCCCCTACTTTCCATGATGTTGGTCCTCCTCCTGGGTTCTACCTCAGACCTTATCAGGCTCCCTGCCTTCTAATCTGCACTATCGCCATTCCCCTGTGCTGGCCTCTTTCTTGGCACATTATTGCTGCTCATTGTGCCTTGCTGATTTTATTTGCACTTGTATTGTGTTATAGTGTACTTTGATTACACTTTATTTGTACTGAGCATCAATAGTGTATCTCCTGTTCCCTTCTCCCAGCTTGCACCTGGAAATGAGCCTTGGCTCAGTGTGACTTTCCTGGTTACCGATTTTCAAATAAATAAAATAAATTGCTGCACTGTTTTTATGCACTGTTACTTGCTACTCCCCCCTCAGATGCATCTGTAAATGAGCCTTGCCAGCTCAGTATATCTTTCCAGGTAAAACATTTGAAATAAATCAGTAGGAAAGTGACCACACTTCCATATGTTGAATTTTTTACAATGGTTTTAATTCAGAAAAGAAATGAACATTCAACTATATTGGAGAAGAACACATGATTATTTAAATATTGAGGGCAGAATTCACAAAGCAGATGTATTGGGCGCAAATGAGATGCGCCAGTGCAAAACGGATGCATTGACCAGAAGCCAAGCGATCCACAAAGGCATGCGCCACTGGAAGCGCCTTGTGCATCCCCACTGTGAATTGCACAGAAAGGGCAGAGCGCAACTGAAAATGCGCAAGCGCAAGCAGGATACTCCAAGCCACCCAGTGGACCAACATAGTGAATACAGAGTAAGTCAGCAAGGCAGGAAGGAGCTAATAGGGGACAAAGTGGTGGGACACAGGAGAGAGGAACACAGGTCCAAAGGGACACACCAGAGAGGCCAAGGGCACAACAGTGGCCACAACAGGCACAGAACCATGACAGGGACCCAAGAACAGCACACAGAGCCAAAATCCACAACCCACACAGGTCAAGGGCAGGCACACAGGACAGGCACACTGCAGTGGACAGGGCTGCACAGAACAGCATGCAGGTGCAAATAGTAAGGTAGAGGGCAATGGACAGGACCAACCCCACAGGTGGCCATGACTGTGGCAGTGGGGGGGGGACACAGGGCGACACCATGCTGAACAGTAGCCAACACACCGTGGCACCACAGTGTCAAACAGCCAGGCCACAACCCCCCCAAGCACAGGAAACTGCACACAGGTACACAGCAATTATGCAGCAGTGCAATGTAAGCAGGCCACACGCAGCACGGACACAGAGACCAGGGGCAGGCACACTAGCAGCAGGACAGCGGGACATGCACATGGCTCAGGCAATGGTAGTGCCACATGTAGGGGGGGCCTGGCAGAGGGGAGGGAGACCATACAACACCGCGGGGACACAGCCATGGCAGGAAGGGGACAGGGAAGACCCCCCCCCAACAGTACACACACCCAGGAAGGTGGAACAGTGAATGACCACAGACACCATAACAGAGTGTAGAAATATGTATAATGTAATCAGAAACAAAATATACAATAATAGCAGCAAAGCCAAACAGTGAAACTATGTGCAACGGTCATATAAAATGGAAGGGGAGTGAGGGACAAATGACAGAACATGGGTGCAGAAGGGGGGAGGGTGCGGGAGCAACAACAGAGGAGTGGAGGGGGTGGGTAACAGTGGCTATTTACAACAGGGACAGGCCCCTACATGGCTGGGGGCTACAAGCGTGACTGCGCACCTCTGCGCCTCAACCTCATGCAGCCATGAACAGGCAGAAGCCGTTGGAGTCCCCCGACAGCCGCAATGAGCCGCCCAGCAGTCTGCTGAATGGGCCGTAGTGCAATCTGGATTGCCTGGGTGATCCGCTGATCCATGTCCCCCTTACAGTCCATGGCTCCTCCACCGCCAGCCGCAGCATGATGATCCCGGAGACCTACAGCAATGACACAGAGAACACATACTAAGGACCGTGGTGGACACACCATCCCCACCAAGCAGTAGCCCACCCCACCAGAGAGGCAAAGCCCACAGAAGGGCAGCACCTACCTGCTCCTGGACGGACACCATGTTGAGCCCCCGTCACACCCTGGCATCGCTCCTCAGTGGCCTCTGCAGCCCACCGCCTGGCTGCCAGCCCTGCAAGACACAGCAGACAGAGACCACCATGAGGAGACACAGCACTGCACAAACCAAACCCCAACACCATGTGCACATGCAGTGTAGGAGTACCTAGCTGGTGCAACAGTGGTGGCCGCCCATGCTGACCACACTGGTGGACAGCTGCTGTGCCCAAACCTCCAAGGTGCCATCCCGTGGGCATGCACCACACATGGTGGTCCCTCCTCATGTGATACACAGTGAACCGGACCCATACACAGCACTGCAGAGTGCCCCCCCTTGTGGCATGCAGGACAGGGCACCACAGAGTGGGTGCAGCCACACAGCCATGTGTGCATGGTGTGGTGGACCCATGTGGGTGTGTCCATGTGTTGTGTGCCATACCCATACCACATGCACCAGCAATGCCCACGTACGTGCAACACCTACCTGGCCATGGCAGTGCACCCCTGTGTGCACATCAACGCAGCTGCTGAAGACGGTCCCTGTCCTTCCGTTCGAAGTCACTGTAGCAGTGTCTGCACTGTTTCCCAGTGCGGGGAACACCAGTGTGCCTCACCAGCCTCTGGGCAATGGTAGTCCACACATGTGACCTGGGCATCTGCAGGTCCTCACAGTCAAACAGCTGTTCCTCCACAGACATCACCAGTGCTACCAGGTGAAGCAGCTCCAGGTGTGACCAGTTCATGGCCCTATGCCCAATCCTCCCTATCCTAGGTATCGCAATTCAAATCTGCCCAATGGTGCAATCACGGGATGCCTGGCGTAGAACACAGATGGTGCCACTTGTGCCAGCAGGCCATGTGCTGTGCACTGCACACAGTATCGTGAAGTGCGACTGGTCTGGCAAGTGCCCAGTGGCACATGTGCAATGCGCACCACTAAGGCATGGCAGGGGCCTCATCTGGGTTGGGCATGCATGATGCAGACGCGTCCGCCTTCTTACATGTGGCAAGTGTGATCACACAGAGCGTCCGTGATGCACCTCAGCACACGGTCACGCACTCGTCTGTAATGCGCGATCCATGAACAACACCGTCAACCAGCACATTGGGCACCACGCAGGTGGGCGTGCAATGCACTGACAGTCTGCACTGCATGAAGGGCACCAGCTACATGGCCGTGATGTGAATGACAGTACAGCCATGCACATGCGGGGATGCGCCTTGGATACAATGGACAGCACATGTGTGCAGCATGCGCCAAGGCTGATGTGCCTGATTCAGGTACATGCACCGAATGCGACACGCATGCCCGGCACATTTGCCATGTGTGTATGAGTCCAACCTGGCAGATGCGCTGTGCTGATTGAGATGAGAAGAGGGCAGTTATGCAATTCACAGACAATGCGCCCAAATCAGCCCCATATTGCATGCAGGGGCATCTTAGTTGTTTAGCATCTCATTAACACAGTTTCAGACCTCATTTGCATGCCCTGAGCCATAAATGCTCCCAACTCATCCCACACTGAGTTTAGGTGACTGAGAGGAATCACAGCCTTGATAGTAAGTACACAGCTATTCCTACGAGTAATACTGCAGGTACTGTGGAGTGGCTCTGTGATGATGGGGTCCTCTGCCTACACCACGGCACATCCCAGGGTTGGGGGAATCTGCGGACTGCTACAGGAATGTCTGATGCACACTGCCGTTTGTGTACAGGCACAGTTGCACTGTAGCAATGCCACATGTTGGGACCAGCTGAGCACATCCCGTCGCCAGCATGCCATGTTCAGGGACCCCTGGTGGGCGACATGGCGTCCCATGCACTGCCCCATAGGCAGCACCATTGAGGGTGGCATGATGACCGATGTGCCCACACCAGCAGTGTGGTGTGCACAGTGTGTGTGCAGGGATGACAACTGTATGTGTACATCGGCATGTGGCACTGGTGGTACGGCCATGGCCCTACAGCCATCCGTAATGTGTGCAATGTAAACGCTGGATGCAGTCAGACCCAGCACAGCTCACTATGCATGACCATGCACATGCACAGCCTACTGGCCCTGGCCGACAGGTGCTGGTGTGCCATACCGCAACCAATGCCCATCGGGATTGGCCACATGGGACCCCACCTGAGCGTGGCTAATGTCTGTCTGTACTCTCCCACAGAAACCACGATATTGGAAGGCAACAGTACCGCATGCAGATTGCGGCCAAACTTCACTAAGGATGAGGAGCAGGCCCTCATCGAGGCATGCCACCTATGGCTGGATGTCCTAACTGGCAGGGGTGGCAGCCGTATGGCGCGGTCAGATGGCTGAGAGTCAGTGGCCCACCATGCAAATGCCATGGGGGCATTCAACCGCACCACTCTGGAGTGCCAGAAGCACTGAAACGATGGGTGATGGAGGGTGAAGGAGAAGGTGGCCAACATCGAGGCATCCCTGAGGTGGACGGGGGTGGCCAACCCATGGACAGCTGCATGAGCCCCGGTGAGGAGCTACTTGTGGTAACCATCACCAGGGCTGCCATGCAGGGTGTCCTAGGTGGGAGGTTCCAGACCAGTGGAAGCCTGTCGCAGCACTGTAAGTAGCTGTGGAACCAGGGTGTGGCTGGCCCCATGTGTGCCCCGGCTGCCATGCCTGTCCAGGTGTACCATGCAGTGCTACTGTGTACCCAGGGGCTGTGCTATGTGTCTTGGCTGTGCATGGCCATCCCATGCTGTGCAATGCAGGGCCGCATCACCCATGCCCGTGGTGGTGCATGTGCGGTGCCACCGCCGGCAATGCAACTGGGTGACACACACTGTTGAGCATGCCTGTGCTGCCAAACCCATGCATGGTGCCATGTGACCACGGCCTGTCACCACATGGTACTGGTCACAGCATGTGCATGGCTGGTGAGGCGTGGTGAGCACAGCACAGCCATGCTGTGGACCGGCAGGCGCACCCATGGCACTACACCCCGCCACTCTGTACATGTCTGCATGTCTGTCTGCCACTGATTCTTCAAGTGCACTTACCATGTTCTCCCATCTTCTTTCCACAGCTCCATCATGCCTCACGGGTGCAGCCATGGCCATGGCTACACAGGACACCCTAGCAGGTGATGATGCAGGCCTGTTGCACAGGGTTGATGTCACCATTGTGGATAGTGCCATCTCTGGAACATCCACCGCAACAGACCCACCAGACACAGCCCCAGTTTTGGTGGACCCATCAGACCACTCGGCCATTGCTGGGACGGTGGCCAGAGTGGACAACGGGTGTCTGATTGGGTTCTCTGATGACCACAGTGACACGGTGAACATTGCCGATGCCCTCCTTGTGCTTAACACTGGCACATAGGGGCATACAGTGATGTCACCGTGGTCGATGATGCCACACTGATTGAGGGGAACTTGGTTAACAGTGGAACATGCCGCATGCAGGTGCCTGTGTGGGTGGCCCCGGACTCCACTGATGGCCCTGTTGTACATGGCGCAGCTGCAATGGCTGCACTGCTGCCCACAGTAGTGGGTGCTGTGCACACTGCACCTGAACCAGTTGTGGTTGCCAGGCCATCAGGGGCATCCAGTCAGGATGTTACGGTGCATGCGCATACACTGTTGGAGCGTGATGACACTGGCCATGGATGCGCAGTGGCCAAGCATGGCCAAGACCCACCCATGCCACAGCCTGCCAGGATGCAACCACCACCCATGGATGCCCCAGGGTAGGCTGTCTCACCCCTCGCTCGTCGGTGATGCCACCGTGACCCTTCAACCACTGATGACATGGAGGGCTATGTCCACCTCCTGCTTGACACTGTGGAGGGGCAGGCTGCCCTCTGTGCAGAATTCAGGAGCCACAGGACAGTGATGGTCCTGGAGCACAAGTTCATGGCTGCATGGCTGCCCAGGTATTGACCAAGGCACACCTCTTGCGGGTTGGCATGACCGCAGCATTGGAGTGGATTGCAGCTGCTGCAGAGGTGGTGCCTGCAGTCATTGCACGCCGTGGACATCGGGCATCCAGTTGGACACCTAGGAGCACCTCCTGCACACCCTGGCAGCAGCATCAGGTGGACCCTCTGCTGCTGACGCCGTCGCCACTTGGCACAACACCCAGTGCCCCTGGCTCAGATGTGGACCGTGGGGTCAGAACACCAATGAGCACTTGTTCACGGTCTTATTGCAGTATTCCTGCAGGGTTGGTGGCTACACCCCCTGTGGCTGGTGGTGCCACAGTGGCATTCACCAGTCATGGCAGAGGCTGCCCACATGTCTGTGGTGGCTGGGGTGTCACCCTGTAATGTCCTGGTCCCCATTCCATCAGCAGCGGCCCATACCTCCACTGTGTCCCGCACGCCTAGCCAATGGTGCCTGGGGAGGCGTGTGTGGCAGGCACCTGCCTCAGTGCACCACCACCATAGGCTTCCTGTGCAGTACAAGGTTTTATTTAACTCCAAAAATTGATTAGCGTTTTGCTCATAAAAGTGCTAAAACATTCTGAAAATGCTTAGCATTTGCCTCATTGTGTATAACAAACATAACACTTCTAGAAAACCTATATAAATACTTTCTGTAAAGTTAGCATAATCCCAAGAAAAAACTGCTAATTAATTATTTAAAATCCTGCAGTACCACCTGCGTGCCATTGTGTACTACTATTGTGCCAGGTGGTATGGGTGTCATGAGTGCAGTCCAGTGTCTGCTGTTCCTGTGTGCCAGTTGCAGTGCACACTGACCCATGCCATCCCTGGCACAATCATGGTGGTATGAGTGTGTTGCAGGCTGTGTGTGTGTGTGTGTGTGTGTGTGTGTGTGTGTACACCACTGTGGGCCTGTCCGTGTACTGTCCTGTGTCCGCCATGCACTGCATGGCTCTGTGACTGCCTGTTCACACCATAGTGCACCTCCCAGATACAGTACATACCTCCAATACTCACCTGCGGTTCCAGATATTCTCCTCCACCAGCCTGCTGCGGTACTGCCTGGCCTGTGCTGCCAGCCATGGGTCCCAGCAGCCCATTGTGGCATCTGTGCCATGGCCCGTGGTGGTGCTTCTTCCTCCCAACCCCCCTCCTCCCCCCGGAACTATAGCCCTCACTGGCCATGGCAGGTATTCCACGGTCTATGGCCATTTTGTGCAGCATACAACAGGCCAGGAATATGCCACAGGTCTTCTCAGAGCTATACTGTAGGGCACCACCAGACCACCACAGAAACCAGAAGCATCTTCAGCATGCGAATCGCTCTCTGTAAATGATGTGGCGTAGCGATATGTGTCTTGTTGTACTGCTCCTCCACTTTGTTCCAGGTCATCAAATGGGGGTGAGGAGCCAGGGCCTCAGTGGATATGCCGTGTCACCTTTGGGGGAGATTGGGTGGCCTTTAGTGCATTGGTCCCATGTGTGGCATGCTCCCTGTTCCCGCTCCAGTCCACACTGGTGTGAGTGCATGGCATCTACCACTGTCTGTGCCTCTCCCTTCCCTGCATTCCTTCCTCCCTATACTGGTGGCTGTTGTGGGCCGCTGTCTGCTTGTGGTGTGTATGTCCCTGCCACACATGCACCCCTATAGCACTGCCCCACACCAGTCATGCATTGCTTGTGTGCTGCCCTGTGCCTGCACACCTCCACTGTCCCTCGGTACCTGCGCCTATTGCGCATTGTGCATGTTGCTCTCTGCACACACACACACACACACTCCTGTCCTGACACTGGTGCCCTATGGTGCAGCTGTTACTATGTCCCATGCATCTAAAAGATGGCCACTTGGTATGTCCCCTGCCTGGAACCTCTGGCAGAGGGCCAACTGCTGCCAGATGAAGGCATTGTGTGTGCTCCCAGAGTGTGTGGTGCAGACATTGCTGTTGTGCCCTGTGGCATTGCACACCACCTGGCAGTTCTCTGAGTGGAAGCTCTTGCAGTTGACACAGGTGATGGCCTCATCACCGGGTGATGCACGGATTGCCACATGGGTGCAGTCTATGGCCCCTATGACGCCTGGCATGCGTGCCACCCTGTAGAACCCCTGCATGGTTTCTGTCCACTCCACCTGCGTGCTGGGGAACTGGATGTATTCTGAAGCATGCAGTTGCAGTGAGATGAGGGATTGTGTGAGAAGGTGGGAAGTGGAGGCCCGTGATACATCAGTGGTGTCTCCAATGGGCCTCTGGAAGGTTCCTGTGGCGAGCAAGCACATTACTGTTGTCACTTTGGTCTCCACTGAGATGGCATGACCACATGCAGTGGGTGCCTGCATTTCTTCATGGCACAGCTCACAGAGCTGCCTCAGAATGGCCCTGTTCAGGCAGTATTGGACTACTGTCTCCACATCCATCAGCTGCTCGAATGACAGCCTGGCACGATACCACCGTGGGGCAGGCCGTCTACAGTGCCTTCTGCCTCCCCATCTCCTCATCCTCATCCTCATTAGTACACCGACCATAGCAAATGGTGCTGCATCCATGATGCTGGTGGTAGTGTGCTGTCTGTCTCTCTGGCTCTCTCTCACACTCTCCCCCCCTCTCTCTGCCAGTGTGCAGGGTGCTGCTGTTCAGCCACTGACCTGCAGGTGGCTTGCATTTAAGTCTGCTTCTTTTATATTTATCTTTTTATGGTGCATTTGATATTTGCACTGGGCTTGCTCTCTCACTGCACCGTCATTTAGCACTGTGAATCACTTTGCACTGTGTATGCATGTGTCTGCCCCCGTATTTGCGGCACATATCATTATGATGCACCTACAGTGCATCTGGTTCAGCGTGATGCATCTCGGATGGTCCGGCGCATCCACCCTGTGTGTGACTCACTTCCTGGTGCATTAACACTGCTCTAGATAGCTTCTGCCAGAGTACAGGCAGAGACACCAGGAGGAAGGAGTTGCTGTTATTATAACTAAACTTCTCTACTGGAACTATATTGGCCTCCTTCCCTCCCCACCATCACCCCCACCCACCCTAAATTAGTTCTAGTTTTATAGGCACAGGATTTGACAGACAACAGGAACTTCCTGTTTGGGAGCAGGAAGTGAGTGATCACAGAGCGACCAAAGACTCACCATCCTAGAAGGAAGAGTAGCTCTCCGTCCCCCCCAGCTGCTGGAGGTTTGACTCTGAGCAAGGAAGGAGACTACTAAGAAATATAGGAACTTCTTGTCTCAGAATAGGAAGATCAGGAGCTTAAAGGGCACAGAGGCAGTAAGTAAGTAGGAAGGGAAAAAAAACAGAGGAAAGAATAAGTATTCCATACAACAGTTAAGGGACCAGAAATAAGACATAATAGGAGTGGTGCAATGCAGTGGCTGTGGAGCAGCAGTCTTCTGGGAGACATTCTGGAGAATGCGGTGTTGTCCCATCTGCAGGTACCTCTCTGGGCTGAGGGAGGAGGTTGCTCATATCCAGGCTGAGTTGGCCAGGATTTGTGGGACATCCTCTCCCACCCAGGTACCACCAGTGCTACTGCCATTGCCTCAGAGGTTGCCAAGAAAGAGGAGTGGTTGGACCACAGTGGGCTCAGGGAGGGTGAGTTTGGTGGAACGTACTGCTCCACAATTCATATGCCATTCTGGCAAAGTGTGGTTCCTCTATGGAGGCACCCATAGTGGAGACCAAGGAGGATGCTGGGAACCTCCACAAAGGAAACCCACAGGAGGGTGGCATGGGACCCCACAGGGGAAGGAAACAACTCCTGGTGGGGGACTCCATTGTTAGGAAGGTAGAACTAGGGGAAGGGGAGAGAGAGAGGGCTGCCTGCCTGGTGTCATGGCTTGGAGGAACAGGGAGCAATCCTCAGGATTGCTGGAGCAGCTGCACAGAGGGAGCTGGATGTCACTGTCCACCTAGGGACAAATGACCTGGCTAGGAAGGGGATCAGAGAAGTGCAGGAAGAGTTTGTGGAGTTGGAGAGGGGACTTAGACAAGCAACACGCACGGTAACCTTCTCGGAGGTGCTGCCTGTCTATAGCATGGGTGAGCCTAGGGTGCTCCACACCATGAAATTCAATCAGTGGTTGAAAAACTGGGGCAGAGCTCAGGGATTTGGCTTCACTGGGAACTGAGGTTCCACCTGGAGGGATGCAGGCCTATACTGGTGTGGTAGTCTGCATTTGTCCAGGAGGGGAATCAGGATCCTAGGTGATAGGTTTAAATGCTTCATTGGCAAACATTTAAACTAGCCAAGGCGGGAGGCACCGGAAAGGAGCAGGGGAATCCTAGCCCCCCCAAAAGATCAGGGTAGTAAGTGAGGTAAACACCAATATAGAGATGTCAATAGGGAGAAGGGCAGGGGTAAATGGAGAAAATGACAAACACAATAAGGACAGGGATGGGGCAAAAAGGGGTAAGGCCATCAAGAAATGGAGGGTAATGAGTACCGATGTCCGTAGTCTGGGCAACAAGCTCCCTGAACTGGTGGCCTTGATGGAAGAGGGATGCCTGGATATCGTAGCAGTCACAGAAACATGGTATGCAGATGACCATGACTGGGATGTTAACATACCAGGGTACATAACCTACAGGAGAGACAGGCAGGGGAGAAGAGGGGGAGGAGTAAGCAACTGAACAAAAGAGTAAACAGGGAGGAGAGGAGGCACTGTGGGTCACTTTAGAGACTAAAAATGGCACCACAATCCGCACAGGGGTTGTATACAGGCCCCCATGTCAGGAGGAGGGAATGGACAAGGATATGATAGAAGGCATCCTGAGGATGGCAGAGAAAGGGGAGATACTGTTGATGGGGGACCTGAATATGCCAGATGTTAACTGGAGCACCTTGGCTGCAGCCACACTCAAAAGCAGGGCCATTCTCGATGCCCTTCAGGTGGCATGCCTCAGACAGCTAGTTCTGGAACCCACTCGTGAGGTAGCAGTCTTAGACCTCGTTCTCTCAAATGGGGACGGTGAGAAGATCTCAGATATAGAAGTGGGTAGCCATCTGGGAACAAGTGACCACCAAACAGTGTGGTTCACGATAAACTCAGCTACAGAGTCAAGCCATACAAAAGTGAGGGTTCTGGACTTCAGGAGGGCTGACTTTGGTAAGATGGTAGAGTGCCTTAGAAAAGCACTAGCAAAAAGGCCAGAAGGAGGGGTGGAGCAACAATGGGGAAACATCAAAACTGACATCACAGAGGCAACAAGCCTTTGTGTGAAGCAAATAAATCAAAATGAAAGAAAAAGCCACTATGGTTCTCAAATGAAGTGGCAGTGAAGGTTAGGGAGAAAAAGATAGCATTTAGGAAGTATAAGGAAACACAGAAGGAGCAGGACAGAGAACTGTACCAGTTAAGGCAGAAGGGAGGGTAGTCAGAATAGCAAAGGCCCAAACTGAGGAAATGATAGCCAACTGGGTTAAGAAGGGGGATAAAACCTTTTATAGGTACATCTGGGAGCGTAGAAAGACAAAGGGATGGATAGTGAGGCTGAATAGAATGGATGGTGGGTGGGCAGAGAGGGACAGTGAAAAAGCAAGGATACTGAACGAATACTTCTGTTCAGTATTCACAAAAGAGGAGAAAGGGTAGGTGCCTAATCTGGATAGGGGGGTTGATCCCAGTCCTTTCACAGAAGAAAGGGTTCTGAAAGAACTCCTAAAATTGAAGGTGAACAAAACAATGGGGCCTGATGGAATTCACCCCAGAATTCTAAAAGAATTAAGAAGAGAACTAGTGACACCGCTGACTACCCTTTTTAACAAATCATGGGAGGATGGTGTGGTACTTGAGGACTGAAGGAAGGCAGATATGATACCCCTTCACAAAAGTGGGAGCAAGACAGAGGCAGGAAACTACAGACCTGTGAGTCTGACCTCTGTGGTAGGGAAAGTGATAGAATCACTTCTGAAGGAAAGAATTGTTGAGTACCTAGAGGCCAGTGAGGCACAGAACCCAAAGGCAGCATGGGTTCACAGCAGGAAGGTCATGTCAGACAAATCTAATTGATTTCTTTGACTGGGTGACCAAAGTAGCAGACCAGAGAGGGGCTGTGGACATGGCCTACCTAGGCTTTAGCAAGGCATTTGACACAGTCTCACACAAAAGATTAATAGTCAGATTAACCAGCCTGGGAGTGGGTCCCAAGGTGGTAGCCTGGGTAAAACATTGGCTGGATAACAGGACACAGAAGATAATTGTAAATGGAGTCCACTCTGAAGAAAGAGGGGTTACTAGTGGGGTACCGCAGGGTTCAGTACTGGGTCCAGTCCTTTTTAATGTCTTTACAAGTGACATTGCAGAGGGACTAGAAGGAAAAGTATGCCTCTTTGCAGATGACACAAAGATCTGTAATAGAGTTGATACATAAGGAGGCATGGAAAGGATGAGAAGGGACTTGGCAAGGTTGGAGGAATGGTCAGAAGTATAGCAGCTTGGATTCCATGCAAAGAAGTGCAAAATAATGCACCTGGGAAACAAAAACCCAGGGGAAGATTACACAAGGGGGGGGAGGCAGTAACAACAACAAAAATGGAAAGGGACCTGGGGGTAATCATATCAGGTGACCTTAAGGTAAGCAAGCAATGTGATAAGGCAGTAGGGAGGGCTGGGGGGATACTGGGATGTATAGGGAGAGGCATCACCAGTAGAAAACAGGAAGTTGTTATCCCTCTGTACAGACAGTTGGTGAGACCCCATCTGGAGTACTGCGTCCAGTTCTGGAGACCCCATTTTCACAAGGACATAGACAGGATGGAGGCAGTCCAGATGAGGGCAACTAAAATGATGCAGGGTCTGCAAGAGAAGCCATATGAGGAGAGACTAAAGGAGCTTAATATGTACTGTATACCCTTGAGGAAAGGAGGGAGAGGGGGGACATGATAGAAACTTTTAAGTACCTCAGTGGAATCAACAAAGTCCAAAAGAATAGCATCTTTCAGAAAAAGAGTTGTGCAAGAACAAGGGGACACAATTTGGAGACAGAGGGGGGACGGCTCAGGGGCAATGTGAGGAAGTATTTTTTCACAGAGAGGGTGGTGAACGCATGGAACAGCCTTCCTGAGGAGACTGTGGGGTTTAAAACTGTGGGAAAATTCAAGAACGCATGTGACAGACATAAGGCAATTTTTGTGGGGGGTAGAAAGAAATAGGCTATTGGTTAAATAGGATCTGCAGCTTATCCTGTAGGTAGGGAAATGGGCAGACTAGGTGGGCCAAGCGGTCCTTATCTGCCATCAAAGTCTATGTTTCTATGTTTCTGTTTGCACCAGCACATCTCACTTGCACCCAGTGTATCTCTTTTTGTGAATCCGGCCCTGAGAATTTAACATGAGGTGTTGATATACTATGGTATTAGATCAGGGGTTCTCAAATGGTGAGGCCAGCCTCCCTGGGGAGGCCCCAACCTGTTCCAGGGGAGGCTCAAGCAAGTCTCAAAAATACAGTATTTAAATTTTGAGTTTTATGTATTTTGTGTGAAGAGATGAAGCAAACTGAAAGAGGATAATAGTAGGTGAATTTTATGTACTAATAGATGACAAGGGAAGGTGAATGAGCCAAGGCTCATTTCAGGCGTACCCGGGGGAAGGGTAGGTAGTGAATACATTTCACAAGGTAACTGCAAAACAATCAAGAAACACACAGTGAACAATAGTGTAAACAAATGTCAATGATAAACTGATGAGTGGTGGTAAATGATCAATTTGTAGACTGATGGCAGAACAGCCCAAATACAATGATTCAGCATAGAAGTTCTAGGAGCAATAGTAGGAAGGAGCAAAGTAATCCAAGAGAAGTTGCTTAGGAGCAGGGAAGGAGGGGAGAGGCAAAGTACGCAGGAAGGTTATTTCATATAGAGAGGAAACAGAGAAAGTAGTCTGACCCATGAAGGTACTGCAACAAGGGGGTAACAATGGTTCAAGAATGAAAATAGCAGAGCAAGTAGGCTGACCGGGGGGTTACAATAAACTGAATAATAATATTTGTTTATTTTATTTATTTGTTATTCAGATAACACCTTTGAGCACAAGAGCTCTTTTTCAAAGGTTACACATCAGTATAAGACAAAGAACTGAATATGAGCCAAGTACTCAAAGGGGTTTCAATTTATTCATGGTGTACTGCGTAAAGTACAGCATGTTATTCTTCCTTGGGGAGGCCCAAGATTATTTCACTTTTTAGGGGAGGCTCAAAATCTTTTCCATGGATTTGGGGAGGCTCACTGTAACGAAGTCTAAGAACCATTGTATTAGATATATCCAAAATAAGAAAAGAGTAGACAGAATTTTTGATTAAAATATTCATAATTACAGAACCCATTGTGCATCCTGGACATGATACCCATGGTGAATACAGTAGATTCTGGTTGTGTGTCTTTCAGAGATAAGCCTTTTTATGTTTACTTGCACGCATGCGCAAGAACATTGTGTGGCAGCTTAGTAGAGAAGCGGGTTGTGGAGCTGCAGCACTGTGGCGGCCAATGCTGGCATTGCATTTGTGGGCTTGGCAGTGTTCACTTAATGCAGGCCCAGTGTCCTGATGACACTGGTTCTGCAGAAGTGCCACCAAGTTGAAACGATTTCACCACTGCAATCACGGGCCGCCTCGTCATTGCAGCATCAGCCATTCCGCTGCAATGAGGGAGCGACCTGTCATTGCAGGGTGGTACCTTTCCTGGTGTAACATTCCCATCAACATGGCGGCTATTGCCCTATGAAAGCCAAAGGGGTGCCCAATCCTCCTGTTGGCATGCCCTGACCCAGTTTAGTTGCCGACAGAGGAGCCCACTCCCCATAAGCCCACAGAGGAGCCCACTCCCCACTCGGCATAATGTCCCCTCCCCATTTTGTTGTGTGTTGATGGGGTGCCCAATCCCCCTTGGCATCATGCCCCCCCAAACAGTCTTTCTTTGCCGATGGGGGTCCCAACCCTGGCTTCAGTTCCTCCCTGAGGTGCAGGTGGCACACTGGGAGCCCACCCCATGTGCAAATAACAAACCTGCAAAAAAAAAAACCTTCCTGAGACGTCCTTAGTTTAATTTATGTCCCTGAAACAAAGAAAACAGTCCCTCGCATTCTCTTGTGCCCCCTCCCCCAACCTGAGCCTACCCTCTGTGCACCCCCACCTCCCCACACCCCCCACACCTCATAATTATTTCCGAAGCCCAGCGCAATGATCTTCGGTGGACCAGGAACACGTCTGCACTCTTCAAAGCTGACCGCAAACTGAAGAAATGCCGGTAAGCTGTATAATGGAATAAATAGGGTTTTTTTCAACTTATGTGGATATCTCGGACATTTTTTTGACTTTTGGCACCAAATTTTCCATGTGGGGTTATTGGTACCCCTCCTCTTGAATTCAATCACTGTCATGGCGTTATTCCGTCCTGAAAGGTGATTTCACAGTCACTGCGTGGAATCACCTTTCGGGACCGATTAATGAAATGACAGTGCCGCTGTTCATGAGGTGGGCTCTCAAAAAGCCTATGTTGCAAATTTGGTGAAAAAAAATCCAAGAAATTACTGTTTTACGAGAGTGTGTTGCACAGTTTCCACTCACACTCGTAACTTCACAAATTTGTAATGTTTTCACTCCAGATTTTCAACACTGCCATTTTTTCAGACCTTCTTATGAACAGTACAGCTGTCATTTTTCACATCCTGGCCGAAATGTGTTTTCGCACTTCTGGCACACAATAGCACGGTCGCTGTGGGAAGTCAGTGTTCAGGACAGATTAAGAAAATCAGTGACACTGTTCATGAGCAGAGGTACTAAAATGCCTATGTTGAAAAGTTAGTGACAAAAGTAATTTTGCGCATTTGTAATATTTTATTCCAGATTTGCAACATTGGCATTTTCTCACACCTCCTTATGAACAGTACAGCTGTCATTTTTCATATCCTGCCTGAAATATGCATTTACACATCTAGTGCAGAATAGCACAGTCACTGTGGGAAATCAAGGTTAGGGACATATTAAGAAAATTATAGCGACAGTGTTCATAAGCAGAGGCCGCAAAATGCCTATGTTGAAAATTTGGTGGAATAATTCCACTAAATGACTGTGTTACATGCATGCATTGCACAGTTTCCACATATGCTTGGAAGTTTGAGCATTTTTAATATTTTCACTACAAATTTTCAGCATAGCCATCTCTTCACACCTCCCTATGAATGGTATAGCTGTCATTCTTCACATCCTACCCGATCATTGTGTTTTCTTACATCTGGCGTAGAATGGCACGGTCGCTGTGGGAACTCAAAGTTGGGGACACATTAACAAAATCACAGTGCCGTTGTTCATGAGAAGAGGTTCCAAATGCTTTCATGATGTGTTGGTCACAAAAAGGCCATGTTGAAAATTTGTAGTGCAAATATCAACAAATGCCTGGGGTGATAGGGTTTTTAACCATAACATTCCACCTTGTACAAACTGACGGGCATCAGGAGTGTGCCTTTGAATTGCCGACTGTAATGCTCATGCCATTCCACCCCAACCCCCCTACCCTGCAGCCAGTGACAGGCGTTGAGGTGTGCCTTGGACTCTTTGACCCCAGAGTTCACCCCATTCTCCCAAACTGCACCCATTTCAGCGTATGTCCTTATGGAATGGGGTGACTGTAAAGCTGAACACCCTAAGGCACACCTTAACACTTGTCGGTGTCTGCAGGATAGGGTGAGGTGAAATGGCATGAACATCATGGGTGATGATCCAAACACATACTCCAATGCCTGTCCATCTCTGCAGGGTGGAGGTGAGGTTAGCGTGAAGTTCAGTACTTCAAACAACATGAAGTCTTGCTATATTATGACATATGCAGTGAGTCCCAACCTTCGAACTGCTCCGGAGGTGAAAGAGTTAACTTTCCATGCCAAGCATGGAACCTTGAGCGCGAGCTCGGTTGAAAACTCTGTCTGTTGTTCTTCAAACCCAAACTGTCAGATTCTTTACTCCGCCTCACTGAACAGTCGCTCTGGAGATTTCTCCTTCTGCTCGGTTCGTTTGTCGGTTAAAAAGTATTAATTTATCGGTTTTTCGACCGAAATTAAACCACAACCGGTCGGTTCAAGCTCTGTCTGTGGTATTGTAAGTAATAGATAGGCTTACATTTATTTTTTATATGTGGAACTTGTAAATGCTTTTCGGTTCGGTTTGAACCGATCAGTTTATTCTCAAACTTCACTAGTCCTTCATTAGAGTGCGGTTCCCGGTTCTTATCGGTTCTAAAAAAAACAGATTTCATTATGTTTTTTTCCATGACCCGTGACACGGTTGGGAACCGATAAGGGAGTCTTGCTTGGCGGATTGCCATAAACGGGCAAGTTTGGTTAGGCTGGCACTATGTCTGAGAAACCCAAAAGAAAAACCGGGCCCACTGGGTTTCAGCACTGTGGTGTTGTTTGTGGGGAAGCCTTGCTAAGACCCGACCACACCACAATGTGTATATTGTCTGGGGTTTGACCACCTCAATGCAGACTGCCAGATTTGTAAGAATTTTCCTGCTGCCACCATAGAAAAGAGAGTTGGTAGGCTCAGGGAAAGGGAGGCCAAAAAGTCCGTTGACCCGGATGGCCAGCCCGGTTCGGTCCCAACCGAACTGGAGGGAGTGCTCTCTGACCAGGGCGATACTTCCTCGGGCAAACGTAGAGCCAGCTCTGAGGAGCCGGTTCCAACTAAAAGGACTAGGAAGTCAACTAGTGGGGAGCCAAAAGTTTTTTCTCCAACCGCTGAGGAAATAGCTAAAGCAATTCAAATTGTCCAGTCACTTCTGGTAACCACCGAACCACACCATCAGGAAGCGCCGAAGTTCGGTCGGTTCCACCGGTTCAAGATTATGATTTTGAGGATTTTTATGAACCGGAGGAGGGGAAGAGGAGTATGAGGAGAGTGAATGTGGTTTTGAAAGTCTGGATGTGCCCATTGAACTGGACATCTCTCCAGACAGACCGTCAGGGGTTTCTCCCCCAGGTTATCTGAGTCCCCTTCTCATTTTATGTTCTATAAGAAAGTTGCTGAAACTCTCCAGCTCCCTGTTGAGGAAGCTGTTGATGACCAAGAGGAGCCTGACTATGTAGAAATGATGGATATTCCAGAATCTAGGAGACTGTCTATTCCTTTGCATAAATCTTTTCGGAAACAGACAGTAAAAGTTCTAAAAACTCCTCACACTATACCTCCTGTTGATAAAAGGATGGACAAGAGGTATACATTATCAGGCTCTGATGCGGAGTTCCTCACACAGCAATGCAGCCATGTGGGGGTAGTGCAGGCTGCAGCCTGTGACAAGGCAAATGTTCCTCTAGCTTCCCACCCCTGAAAAGGACTCCAGGAGGATTGATGCCATGGCAAAGAAACAGTACATGGCAGCATCTTTGGGACTCAGACAGGCAAATTATATGGCTTATGCTGCTAGGTACCAGAAATCCAGATGGGATACTGTGTTGGCCCTGGCAAACAGGTCTCTTACCAGCTTGCCAGGGAGCTGGAACAGGTGGCTGGATGGTATTGAGGCATCAAGGTGCAATTTCATGCTGCAGTAGACTCTAATGATGTGTCATCAAGGGTCATGGCTACATCTGTGCACGTCGCAGAAATGGCTTGGCTCAGATGTACTACCTGTCACAGGATACCCAGTCTAAGGCCATGGATTTTCCTGTTGTGGGAATTCTCTGTTTGGGGAGCAGACAGAGAATTACAAGAAGAAAATGGATGAATATAGGACCACCTATAGGAGTGCACAGGCCAAGGAAAGGCAGGCCACTCCTCAAAGGCAGCATTCCAGGGGCAGGGGCAGGCCTTTTCATAGGCCTTTTTACCAAGTCCAGGCCTCTTCTTCTGCTTATGCCCAGAGGGGGTTCTTTAGAGGGAGAGGCAGACGGGATACAAGCAAGCCTGCTTCCACCCCTCAGCCCAAAGCCCCTGCCAAGCAGGCACCCTGATGGGGTGCCCAGGGCCGATTCTCTACTACCTGTAGGGGGCAGGCTGGCTTACTTTGTCCAGGACTGGAAGTCTTTAACATCAGACAAGTGGGTCCTGGAAGTAGTAAGCTAGGGAGTGGTTCTCAGCTTCAAAAAATTTCCAAAGATGAGAACCAGATCCTTTCCACCTGCAAATCCATCAGAGGCACTTGCCCTAGAAACAGAAGTTTCTACCTTCCTGGCTCTCAGAGCTGTGGAAAGGGTTCCACCCCTACACCAGGGCAAAGGGTTGTACTTCCAGGTACTTCCTTACCCCAAAAAAGACAGGAGAATGGTGGCCCATCCTGGACCTCAGATACCTAAACAAGCACCTTTTAAAACCAAAATTCAAAATGGTGACTCTGGGAATTATTTTACCTTCTTTAAGGCCGGGGGACTGGCTAGCATCCCTGGACCTCAAGGATGCCTACTTCCATGTTCTCATCAGAAGCTCGCATCGAAAGTACCTCAGATTCGAACTGCCCTTAGGCCATTACCAGTTCAGAGCAATGCCCTTCGGCCTCACCTCTGCCCCGAGGGTATTCACAAAATGCCTGGCAGTAGCAGTTGCCCACTTAAGAAGGCAAAAGATTGCCATCTTTCCTTACCTGGATGACTGGCTCATAGTAGGCCAGTCTCCAGAACAAGTCAAACTTCACCTTCAGGTAACTCAGCAACTGCTCACATCTCTAGGTTTCCTTCTCAGTCTTCAAAAGTCAGTTCTAGAGCCTGTCCAGCTCCTTACCTTCATAGGTGCAGAACTGAACACAAAAGAGGCCAGAGCCTTCCTCCCTCTGGAAAGAGCAAGGACCCTGGTCTCTCTGGCCTCCTCTTTCACCCTGCAAGTCTCTCGACCAGCAAGGCATTTTCTGCAGCCCTGGGGCACATGGCTGCTTCTACAGCAGTGGTGCAGGTAGCAAGATTTCAGATGAGGGACGTCCAGTTCCATTTGAGATCCTTGGTCTCAAAGGAGACCTTTAACCAAATTGATCCCAGTGACTCGAACCCTGATCCAAGCCCTTCAGTGGTGGCAGGACCAGAGCAATCTGAGACAGGGGGTTCCCTTCACTCCTCAGTCTCACTCCTTAATCCTTACTACAGATGCATCCTCTTGGGTGGGAGCTCAAGGGCGATCTCACTACCAGGGATTGTGGTCCCCACAGGAATCTCTGCTCCACATCAACTGTTGGAACTCAGAGCAGTTTTTCTAGCACTTCAAGTTTTTTCCACATCTGTTCAGAACAAAGTCGTACAGGTCAGAACAGACAACACCTCCACAATGTGGTACATCAACAAGCAGGGAGGCACTCGGTCTACGGCCTTGTGCACCGAAGCAATGAAGTTGTGGTCCCTGGCTTATTCCCTGAACACTTCCCTTTCAGCAGTTCACCTCCCAGGCAAGGACAATGTCCTGGCAGATGCTCTCAGCAGGATTTCCCAGGGCCATCACGAATGGTCACTGGATCCCCTAGTACTGGAGGTAGTATTTTCCAGATGGGGCACCCCGCGAGATAGATCTTTTGCAGCCCCAGACAATCACCGACTTCCTTTTGCTGCAGGCCCCAGGGTTGGGCTCAGTCCCCTGGATGCCTTCCTTCTCAGTTGGGAAGGAAGTTTCTATGCTTTTCCCCTTCCTCTTCTGTTCAAAGTGCTAGTCAAAATCAGATCTCAACCCTGCAAGATGATCTTGATTGCTCCAGATTGGGCCAGGCAGCCCTGGTACCCACTCCTTATGTCCTTTGCAGTCCACCTTCCCCTGTGTCTTCCCAGGAATCACAACCTGTTAACCTGTGCCCAGGGGAGGGTTTAGTACCCGAACCTCAAATCTCTCAATCTCAACACCTGGTTCTTGAAGAGTTAGAGTTTGCTGACCTACACCTTTCCGCTTGGTGTATTGGATATCTTGAAGGCTTCTAGGAAGCCTTCCACCAGGGCTACTTATAATTCCAAATGGAAGAGATTTTCCATATGGTGCTCTGGCAGGCGTATTCCTCCAGAATCTGCTGACTTACCTACAGTCCTGGATTATATGGTGCATTTGAATGCTTTGGGGCTGAGACCAGCTACCCTAAAAGTGCACCTGGCAGCCGTGTCTGCTTTTTTATCAGCAGGTAAACCTTCTTCTCTTTCAGCTCATCCTGTATTCTCCAAGTTTTTCAAGGGGTTGCTTCACACCAACCCCCCTTTCAGGGACCCTGCCCCTGCCTGGGATCTTAATATTTGCATTGCTCAGCTTATGCAACCCCTTGAGCTCCTTGTCTTCAACAGAGCTTAAGTACTTGACTTGAAAACTGTGTTTTTATAGCCATCACTTGCCTGGCGATAAGTGAATTACAAGCATTGTCAGTGGAACCTGATTTATCTCCTTTCATAGAGATAAGGTGGTCTCAGGACTAACAGGAAGTTCTGCCTAAGGTGGTTTCAGACTTCCACCTTAATCAATCTATTTCTCTTCCTGTGTACTTCACTGACCATTCCTCCTCTGGCGAGAGGAGACTGCACAGTTTAGATGTCAAAAGAGCCCTTAGTTACTACATAGAACGTACCAAGGGTCACAGGTTTGACTCCCTCCAACTGTTCCTCACTTATGGTGAGGTTGGTAAAGGGAAACCTGCCACTAAAGTTCCATTGCCAGGTGGATTGTCTCTTGTATCCAATTTGGCTATGAGAAATTGGGTAAGGTTCCTCCCTCAGGCCTGAGGGCTCACTCTACCAGAGGTACAACTGCGTCTCTGGCTGCTGCCAGGGACATCCCTATCCTAGAGATATGTCAAGCAGCTACCTGGAAAACAGTTCACACTTTTACCAAGCATTACTCCCTGGATGTCCAGGCTAGAAGTGATGCTTGGTTTGGCACAGCTGTGCTTCAGAGCCTATTTCCTAAGTAGGTTCTGTCTCTCCTCCATGGAGGTACTGCTGTGTAATCTGCATATGTCATAATATAGCAAGACTTCATGTTGTTTGAAGAAAAAATTACTCACCTTAGTAATGTTGTTTCTTCTAATGGAGTCTTGCTATAGTATGACCTCCCTCCCCGGCCTGCCCCTCTCAGAACCTCTACTTTTGGGATGTGGGTGGGCAGTGTAGTGTTGGCACTTGGTAAGATGCCCACCTTATTTTCACCCCTCCTTTTTGGGGTGTTTGGGTGTTATGTTTTTATTTTTCTGGATCCCTGACTTGAGTCTTTGTTTTGGGACCAAGAAAATGTGTTCTTATATTTAGTAGCCAGTTGGCTAGTGTAGGTTTATGGCTTCCACACAGAACCTTAGTGAGTTTTGCTCAGAAGATCTGACAGTTTGGGTTTGAAGAACAACAGACAGAGTTTTCAACCGAGCTCGCACTCAAGGTTCCATGCCTGGCATGGAAAGTTAACTCTTTCACCTCCGGAGCAGTTCGAAGGTTGGGACTCACTGCATATGTCATAATATAGCAAGACTCCATTAGAAAAACAACATTACTAAGGTGAGTAATTTTTTCTTCACTGCCATTCCTATTCTGCATCTGTCTAATTCCTGTATTCTAGAAAAAACTGGTAGAAAAGGAGCCGACTCACCAAACTCGTTTTCTACCATTTTTTTCTGGTTTGTTTGTTTGTTTGTTGCCGTCTGGTAGATAGCCACTCCCTCATAATCATTTTTTTTTTCTACTAAGGTGGCTGTACTGGAACTTCTTCTTTTTAACTTCTGCATTCCCAATGCTAATACCAGCAAGCAGACATTCGGCATTGACAAATGCTTGTTTGGTTATAAGCCTTAAAGCCCCATGTCCCAATTCCCAGCCATATATGGCAATGTTATTTTTTCCTGTTTATAAGCCCATAGTTTTCCATTTATATGACTGTTTCAGTGAGCTCTTCAGTGTGTCTGATTACTGTGATTGCTATCTTGCTGTCTGCTATGTGTAACGAGGTGCTAAATGTGTCAGCATGGCTCAGTTGGTAACACATCCGCCTCTGGACCAGAAGGTTGTGGGTTCTTGTCCCACACCAAGCTTGGACTTGCACCTATAAATCACTGGCATCTGAGTGCAGTATTGGGGTGTGCTGTACTGCTGGGGTGTGCCGTCCTTCGGATGAGATATTAAACTGAGGTCCCTTCTGCCCAGCGTGGTGTTGTTCTGGTGGGTGTCCAGGTGGAAGTAAAAGAACCCAGGGCACTCTTCGCAAAGAGTAGGGAACATTCCCGGTGTCCTGGCCAACATTCCCCTTTCCATAAACTAGTTCATGCAATTATCCAGGCTGTGTGTGGGTGATGGTGTGCGATATGGTCACCACCACACATTCAGTCACTTCACTACCAGTCTAGCATTGATTGTAAAGCGCTTTGGGATACAATGTGTATGAAAAGCGCTATATAAATGCTGATTTTTCTTCTTCTTCTTCTTTTAATTGACAGCAGACTGAAAATGGCTTCTAACCCCAAGAATTCTTCAATATTCTTAACTCTTGCAGTCAGCCTGCAGAGTAGAACTGCCCGGAGAATCAAATGTATGTAAATGATGGAACCCATCATTGGCTCGTGCCACTATTCAGACTGCTGCCCTTACCAACTGCTGCGTTCTATGGTGCTCAGATTTCATTCTCCGCCTGCTAGTCAAGATGCCTTATAGATCCCTCCTCACATTCGTGATTTTCATTGATTTTGTTGTTTTTAGATCATAAAACAAGTAATAACTGAATCTATTTTCATCTGCTGCCATTACTTTCTGTTTAATTTGTTAGCGCTAAGTCAGTTTCATTTTTATTTCTTTAATTTAACGGTTCTTCCCGGTTCTCTGTAACCATCGAGGAAGCGACGTTTCCAACAGGGTTTTTTATTTATTATTTAGCCTTTACTGTAGTTTAATTTATTACTATTCTTTATTGCATGAACCAATATTTTTCTGTTCCTTTTCTGGTGGCAACCGCAATGTTTTTTCCTCATAGGAGTTAATTGCGATTCTACAGAGTTTGGTAGCAACCGCAAAAAAAAAAAAAAAATTGTAGTTTTACTTTTAGGTTTAATCATTTGATTAAAATGTCAGAGAAACTTATGAAGAAAACAGGCCCCACTGGGTTTAAAAACTGTGTTCAGTGAGGAGAGACTGTCCCCAAACAGGCAAGCATGATAAATGTGTTTGTCTTGGTGAAAATCATTTAACAGCTGAATGTGAAATTTGCAAAACTTTTCTAGTAAAAACTATCGAAAAAAGGCTGGAACGTTTTAAAAAGAAGATGGCTTATTCAAATGAACTGGGAAATAATGACTCTGACCAGCCCACTCCCTCCACTAACATGGGTGAAAACAAGAAACAGAGCCATCTACCCCAAGTAAGGGGGAGCCTTCTAAAATGAAGCGAACTGGTGAACCAGTGAATAAACTGAAAGCGTCGAAGAAACTAAAGAAAACAAAACATACAAAACCCCCTGCTGGAAAGCCCAAGGGGACTTCTGGAGAGAAAACTGACATGCCTTCATCAGAGGACATTGCTCAGGCACTGAAGATTATTCAGGCCTTACAGGGATTGATACCGGTTCTGGTTCCACAGGTACCGGTCAATCCCCTGGTTCAGCCCTTGGTTCCGCAACCAGTAACTCCGGTTGCATTCTCAGTTCCTGAGATCCAGGATTACGAGGAATTTGAAGAAGATGATGATGATGATGATGGGGGGCCCATTGAGCCTGAAGTCTCCTCTGATCAAGATTTTGAATCACCTATGAGATTGCTCAATGATTTTTCATCACACTATACTTTTGTAAAAAAGATGGTGGATGCCTTGGACATCACTACCAGTGAGGCGGTGGAGGATGAGGAAGAGGTGGAATTCCTTGACCTCAAGGGTTTAACACCAACTAGGAAACTATTGTTATCAATAAACACGTTTCTGAAGAAGCATATTTTGAAAATACTCAAAACCCTAAATTCTGTGCCTCCCTTAGACAAAAGGGCAGACAGGAAATACCAGCTGGACAGGGCAGGAGCAACGTATTTATTCTCCCACCCTGATCATGAAGGTGTAATACAGACTGCAGCCTGTGACAGGGCAAAGGTGCCTTTGGCATTTCACTCTCCAGATAAGGATTCAAGGAAGACTGACAGCATGATCAAGAAGGGCTACCTGTCAGCTTCCTTGTCAGTCAGACAAACTATATGGCCTACGTTGCCCAGTACCAGAAGTCTATGGCAGTCAGTTATGGCCATGGCTGACAAGGATCCCCTTGGCCTAGCAGCAGACCTTGCAGAGACTGCAAGGTTTGGCCTAGAAGCATCTAAATACCAATTCCAGATGGCAGTGGATGCTAATGACACTGCTGCCAGATGGATGGCCCTCACAGTAGCTCTCAGGAGATTTGCATGGCTCAGAGCCACAAATCTCTCGCAGGATGCACAGACGAAGGCCATGGATTTCCCCTGTGAAAATAATTCTCTGTTTGGGGACAAAACAGAGGCCTACATGAAAAAGTTGGATGAATACAAAACCACCTACAAGAGCAACATGGCCAAGGAAAAGCCTTCAACTTCCTACAGGCCTTATTGGGGGGAGGCAGAGGTCGATCTACCTATGGCAGACTTTTCTTTCAAGCCCAGACCATACAGCAGTACCAGCAATACCCCCAGCAAACAGGGTATTTTAGAGGTAGGGGCAGAAAAGGGAGCTAGGAGAGGAATCAGGCTGGCCAGGCCCAACCCCAGCCTAAACATAATCCCTGACTTTGTAGCCAAGGTTGTGTCTCCCCTATGCCAGTAGGGGGCAGGCTGGTTCACTACTTTCAGGCATGGAAGAACATCACCACAGACAAGTGGGTTCTGGAAGTAGTAAGTCAGGGTTAGTCCCTCAGTTTCAAAACCTTCCCAACCCTAAGAACAAGGATCTTCAGACCAGCTTTGACCACAGAGAAGACGCTGTTGCAGGACGAATTGTCAAATCTGTTACTGTCAAGGGCAGTAAAACCAGTTCCTCCACAGCAAAGGGGAAAAGGATTTTACTCAAGGTACTTCCTGACCATAAAGAAAAATGGGGAGTGGTGACCTATCCTTGACCTAAGGTTACTGAACAGACACTTGGCAAAACCAAAATTCAAAATGGTACCTTTAGCAATGATTTTGCCAGTCCTCCAGAAAGGAGACTGGTTGGCATCCCAGGATCTAAAAGATGCTTCAAACAACATGAAGTCTTGCTGTATTCTGACATATGCAGTTAGATCCTGTCTTTCAACTCCCCCGGAGAACAAAGAGTTAAACTTTCCATGGCCAGCATGGAATGTTCACCACGAGCTCGGTTGAAGCCCCTGTCTGCTGTTGTTTAAACTGCAACCATCAGATTCTTTACTCTGCCTCACTGAACAGTTGCTCCAGAGATTTCTCCTGTTGCTCGGTTCAAAAAAGTCAGTTGAAGTGTTGTTTTTTGTCGGTTTCTACTGAATTGCTGTTACCGCTCAGTCGGTTCAAGTCTCTGTCTGTGGTTCCATGAGTACTAGATAGGTTTTTTGTTTAGTTTCTGTGTGGAACTTGTAAATTGTGGATCGGTTCGGCTGAACTGATCAGTTTGAGGTAAAAAGCTTGTGCTTGATTTAGAGTGTGGTAACCGGTCCATATTGGTTCTAAAAAAAACAGATTTTATTACGGTTTTTCCAAGAGCTGTGACACAGTCAGGAACCGATAGGAGAGTCTTGCCTGGCAGATTGCCGAAAAAAGGGTAAGTTTTGGATAGGATTGACCATGTCTGAGAATCCCAAGAAAAAAACTAGGCCCACTGGGTTTCAACACTGCAGTGTGTGTGGGGAAGTCTTTGCCAAGGCTGATCCCCACACCACCTGTGTTTATTGTCTGGGGTTTGACCACCTCGATTTAGACTGCCAAATTTGCAAGAATTTTCCCAAATCTACCCTGGAAAAGAAATTAGGTAGACTGAGGGAAAGGGAGGCCAGAAGTCTGCTGACTCGGATGGCCAGCCCGGTTCGGTTCCGACCGAACCAGAAGGAGTGCCCTCTGACCAGGGCGATACTTCTTTGGGCAAAAGGAGAGCCGATTCTGAGGAGTTGGTTCCAGTGAAAGGAAAAAGAAAAGATAAATCGTCCGGTTCGGACCCAGAAATTCATACTCCGACCACCGATGAGATAGCCAAGGTGATAAGGATAGTGCAATGGCTTACTTCGGTTCCAATTGAACTGGCACCATCTGGCAGGGGTTCGGTTCGGTCGGTTCCCCTGGTTCCGGATTATACTTAGGAAGAATTTTATGAACCGGAGGAGGAGGAAGGAGAGTATGAGGATGATTATGGTGATTATGAAAGTCTGGATGTGCCTATTGACCCGGACATCTCCCCAGACAGACCTTCAGATGTTTCTCCTCCTAGGCTTTCTGAGTCCCCTTCTCACTATATGTTTTACAAAAAAGTGGCTGAGAACCTCCCACTTCCTGTGGAGGAAGCAGTAGAGGATCAGGAGGAGCCTGATTTTGTTGAGATGATGGACATCCCAGAGTCCAGGAGACTGTCTATTCCCCTCCACAAATCCTTTGGGAAACAGACACATACAATTCTTAAGTCTCCTAATTCTATACCTCCTGTGGACAGACGAACGGACAAGAGGCACACTCTCTCAGGCTCAGACATGGAGTTCCTTTTCCAGCAATGCAGCCATGTTGGGGTAGTGCAGGCTGCTGCCTGTGATAAGGCAAATATCCCCTTGGCATCACACCCCCCAGACAAGGACTCCAGGAAGATTGATGCCATGGCAAAAAAACAATACATGGCAGCATCTTTGGGACTCAGGCAGGCTAACTATATGGCCTATACAGCTAGATACCAGAAGTCCAGGTGGGACACTGTGCTGGCTCTGGCTAAACAGGCCACTGACCAGCTTGCCAAGGAGCTGGAGCAGGTGGCTGCAGATGGGATTGAGGCATCTAAAGTACAGTTTCATGCTGCTGTTGACTCCAGTGATGTTTCATCAAGAGTCATGGCTACATCTGTGGCTCTTCGGAGGATGGCTTGGCTCAGATGTACCAGCCTCTCACAGGATACCCAGGCTAAGGCCATGGATTTTCCTGTAATTGGTAATTCTCTGTTTGGGGAGCAGACAGAGAACTACATGAAAAGATGGATGAGTACAGGATCACTTACAGGAGTGCTCAGGCCAAAGAAAGGCAAGCAACTCCTCAAAGGCAGCAGTCCAGGGGCAGGGGCAGGCCTTTCCAAATGCCTTTTTACCAAGCTCAGGCCTCCACTTCTTTTTCACAGAGGGGGTTCTTCAGAGGGAGAGGCAGAAGGGGAATGAGCAGGCCTGCATCCACCCCTCAGCCTAAAGCCCCTGCCAAGCAGACACCCTGATGGGTCTGCCCGGGCTGATTCTCCAATACCTATAGGGGGCAGACTGGCTTACTTTGTCCAGGACTGGAAGTCTCTGACATCAGACAAGTGGGTCCTGGAAGAAGTAAGCCAGGGACTGGTTCTCAGCTTCAAAAAATTTCCCAAGATTTGAACCAGATCCTTTCCACCTGCAAATCCATCAGAGACCCTTGCCCTAGAGGGAGAAGTTTCTTCCCTCCTGGCTCTCAGAGCCATAGAGAGGGTTCCCACCCTACACAAGGGCAAAGGATTGTACTCCAGGTACTTTCTTACCCCCAAAAAGACAGGAGAATGGCGGTCCATCCTGGACCTAAGATATCTGAATAAACATCTTTTAAAGCCAAAGTTCAAAATGGTGACTCCGGGAATTATCCTTCCTTCTCTAAGGCCAGGGGATTGGCTAGCCTCCCTGGACCTCAAAGATGCCTACTTTCACATTCCCATCAGGTGCTCCCACAGAAAGTACCTCAGGTTTGAGTTGCCCTCAGGCCACTATCAATTCAGAGCAATGCCCTTTGGCCTAACATCAGCCCCAAGGGTTTTCACAAAGTGCCTGGCAGTAGTGGTTGCTTTCCTAAGGAGAAAAAAGATCTCCATCTTCCCATACTTGGATGACTGGCTCATAGTAGGTCAGTCTCCAGACCAAGTCAAGTCACATTTGCAAGTGACCCAACAAGTGCTCACTTCCTTAGTATTCCTTCTCAACCTTCCAAAGTCAGTTCTCAAACTAGTACAGCTCCTCACCTTCATAGGTGCAGAGCTGGATACAGTAAAGGCAAGAACCTTCCTTCCCCTGGAAAGGGCAAGGACCCTCATGGAACTGGCCTCTTCATTCACTCTTCAGGTGTCTCAACCAGCAAGGCATTTCCTTCAGCTTCTGGGCCACATGGCAGCTTCCACAGCAGTGGTCCAAGGGGCAAGATTCCAGATGAGGGACATTCAGTTCTACTTAAGAGTCTTCTGGTCCCAAAGAAAGGATCCCCTTACCAAACTAGTCCCAGTGACTCGAACCCTAATCCAAGCCTTGAAATGGTGGGGCAGGATCATGACAATTTGAGACAAGGGGTTCCTTTTGTCACTCAGTCTCATTCAGTGATACTCACCACAGATGCTTCCCTGCTGGGCTGGGGAGCCCATTTGGGGGATCTTACCACCCAAGGACTGTGGTCACCTCAGGAATCTCTGCTTCACATCAATCTCTTGGAACTCAGAGCAGTGTTTCTGGCACTGCAAGCTTTTTCCAAATCTGTACAAGGTGGTACAGGTCAGAACAGACAATGCCACCACCATGTAGTACATCAACAAGCAAGGAGGCACTTGGTCTACGACCTTGTGTACAGAAGCAATGAAGTTGTGGTCCCTGGCTCATTCCCTGCAAACCTCTCTGATAGCAGTTCACCTCCCAGGGAAGGACAATGTCCTAGCAGATGCTCTGAGCATGATATCCCAGGGCCATCACGAGTGGACCCTAGATCCCCTAGTTTTGAAAGTGATTTTCTCGAAATGGGGCGCTCCACAGATAGATCTTTTTGCAGCCCCAGACAATCACCAACTTCCTCTCTTTTGTTGCAGACCCCCAGTCTTGGGCTCAGTGCCCCTGGATGCTCTGATTCTGAATTGGGAAGGGAAATTTCTGTATGCTTTTCCCCCCTTCCCTCTCCTGTTCAAAGTGTTAGTCAAGATAAGATCACAACCATGCAAAGTGATTCTGATTGCTCCAGACTGGGCCAAACAGCCCTTGTATCCCCTGTTGCTGTCCTTAGCAGTCCACCTTTCCCTGTCTCTTCCCAGGAATTACAACCTGTTGATATCCTCTCAGGGGAGGATTTGGTACCCGAACCTCAGGTCTCTCAAGCTCAAGGCATGGCTCTTGAAGAGTTAGAGTCTGCTGATCTGCATCTTTCTCAAGGGGTTCTGGATATCCTTAAGGCTTCTCGAAAGCCTTCCACTAGAAAGACTTACAATTCCAAATGGAAAAGGTTCACTATTTGGGGTTCTAATAAGGATATTTCTCCAGAATCTGCTGGGTTGCCTATGGTTCTGGATTATATGGTCCATCTCAAAGGCCAAGGCCTTAGGCCAGCTACACTTAAAGTGCATGTGGCAGCTGTTTCTGCCTTCTTGTCAGTAGGCAAGCCCTCTCCCCTGTTAGCCCATCCAGTGTTTTGTAAGTTCTTCAAGGTATTGCTGCACACCAATCTCCCCTTTAGGGACCCTGCTCCTGCTTGGGACCTTAATGTTTGCATTGCTCAGCTTATGCAACCACCCTTTGAGCCTTTGTCCTCTGCAGAGCTTAACTACTTGACTTGGAAAACTGTGTTTTGGTAGCCATTACCTCTGCCAGGCGTATCAGTGAATTGCAAGCCCTGTCAGTGGAGCCTGATTTCATCTCTTTCCATAGAGATAAAGTAGTCCTAAGAACTAACAGGAAGTTTTTGCCTAAGGTGGTTTCAGATTTCCACCTTAACCAGTCTATGTCTCTCCCTGTTTTCTTCACTGACCATTCCTCCTCTGGAGAGAGGAGGTTGCACAGCTTGGATGTTAAAAGGGCCCTCAGCTACTACATAGAGCGCACCAAGGGTCACAGGTTTGAGTCCCTCCAATTGTTCCTCACATTTGGAGAGGTTGGTAAGGGCAAACCTGCCACTAAGAGATCTATTGCCAGGTGGATTGTCTCTTGTATACAATTCTGCTATGAAAAACTGGGTAGAACTCCACCCTCAGGCCTGAGGGCTCACTCTACTAGAGGTACAGCTGCTTCCCTGGCTGCTGCCAGGGATATTCCTATCTTAGAAATTTGTCAAGCAGCCACCTGGAAAACAGTCCATACATTCACCAAGCATTACTCTCTGGATATCCAGGCTAGGAGTGATGCTTGGTTTAGCACAGCAGTACTTCAGAGCCTGTTTCCAAAGTAGTTTCTGTCCCTCCTCCATGGAGGTACTGCTTGGTAGTCTGGAATAGTCAGAATACAGCAAGACTTCATGTTGTTTGAAGAAAAAATTACTCACCTTAGTAATGCTGTTTCTTCTAATGGAGTCTTGCTGTATTCTGACCTCCCCCCCGCCTCCCCTCTCAGAACCTGGTTTTTGGGATGTGGGTGGGCAGGAGCAGTGTTGGCACCCTAGGGGTGTCCCCTTTTTCACCCTCCTTAATTTTGGGTGAGTGTTGTGTTGGGATGTGCTTTGTTTGTTGGGTTTCCTGACTTGAGTCTTCCTTTTGAAACCAAAGAACCCTTTTATATAAATTTATTTACCAGTTGGCTAGTGTGAGTTTTACAGTTTCCACACAGAAGTTCTAGTGAGTACTGCTCGTAAAGATCTGACGGTTGGAGTTTAAACAACAACAGACAGGGGCTTCAACCGAGCTCACGGTGAACATTCCATGCTGGCCATGGAAAGTTTAACTCTTTGTTCTCCGGGGCAGTTGAAAGGCAGGACCTAACTGCTATAGTCAGAATACAGCAAGACTCCATTAGAAGAAACAACATTACTAAGGTGAGTAATTTTTTCGTCTGGAAGCAGAAATGTGCATACTGGACAGCATTGTAAATGGGGAAACCCACCACTATTGATGTTACATCATGCATACCTGACAGTGGAACTGAGATAGATTTTTAATGTCACTACTGAAAATGAGTACCCCATGTCCTCCTCTGATCAAATTTCCACCACTGATACTGAGGAAGGATACAGGAAAAGAATAACAGCAAGAAGAAAGGCAGTTGATATACAGATAAACGTAGCAGCTGGGAGGGGAACAGGGAGAGAAGGCAATGAATTCAGTGATGCAGCACAGTACTGCAGTGGTCAACATGCACAGTATGTGAATACAAAACACACACACACACACATATCAGTGAGCACTTCAACTGGCATATCGTACTAAAACACAAGCATTTAAAGTTGTTGGGTGATGTGCAGTAAGAACTGCACAAAACACCATTTGCAGGGAAATGAAGAGGACTACACAGAAAACACAATGCCTGCAAGTAACTAAAGCAAAATCAGTCATGGCAATGTGTCACTGTCACGAATTAGCTGCCACACCAGTGTTGGCAGATATTTAGCTATCTGCCAGTCACGAGTACAGCGGAACCCAACATGCTGAGGATCTCCACTGTAGTTTAAGATAGATTTCTGATCTTTGTCCTCTTTTGGGTATCTCTGGAGATACTGTCTCAAGGATATCTTATCGGGGAGAAATGGAACAATGTGTCCAAGGTGGACACCTTACCTATAGGAGCACAGAACAGAATAAACTAGTAACATCAACATTTACATTTTCTCAACAGCCAGCAAATTGAGTGGGTGTAGTGGTTTTGAGTTTCTGGCATGAGGAAAGGGGATTGGCTACTTTCATTCAAATTGGCCCAAGTGATTGACAGCAAAGTGGCTGAGCTTCATCGAAGGTTGCTAGTCAACCAAGTGCTTTATGCATGTTAGGCACAGGTGAGATCATTGCATGTCTCCAGTTTAATTAGCAGGGTTAGCTTTTTATCTTCCAGGCAAATCCATTGCCAGGATTTTTGCAAGAGGGGTTCTTTTCATGAAGTTTGCGACTTTTTCAAAAAAGCAGAGTCAGCCCCAGAAGCCCTGGGGTAAAAAATGCTCTATGGTACATTTTGAGGCTTCGTTTGAAACTAAATAACTCATATCTGAGCTCTCCTCTTCCCCTTGCTCTAAGGAAAATGATTATTATCTGACTGACTGCGGGGTGAGTAGATATATGTATTCAGTACCCGAAGCTAGCAAGATACTACTAACTGTGCCTGAGGCACAGAGTCTGCAGCTGTGGTATGCCGGGTATTGTACTTACCTTAGGTAGTACATTACCCAGCCTACCACAGCTGCTCCTTCCTGTTGCACCTGTTAGCTTCTAGGCCAAGGGTCTCTGGCTGCTGGGCCCCCAGGTGTACTAGATGCTCTGTGGTGCATTTTGTGTGTAGTTTTTTTTTTTTTTTTTTTTTTTTAAGATGAATAACTCATCTCTGAACTCTCTTCCACCTCTCATTCTAAGGAAAATTATTACTGTCTGGCTGGCTGCAAGTTGAATATATATATGTGTATTTAGTACCTGAGGTTATGTACTGTACTTGAGGCACAGTCTGCAGCAGTGGCTGCCTGAGTACTGTATAGTAGTAACTTGCTGCTTTGCTTGCTTGCTTCAAGTGGGTGTGGGCCTCTTAGTGCTGACTGTTTCTCCTTTTAAGCAGCCTGTGCTCATCATGACACCTGCGTAACAATTCCCTAACACATCAGTAAATGTGTATTTGTTTCTCTGGCCTTTGACTGTTGATGTTATATTAATTTTTCACACAACACTGCAGTGTTTTGGGGTTATTTTAAAGCAGCAGTACTAGTTAGATACAACCAGTATTTGTTGGCTCATTTAAGTGTTCCTCCCCTCTTGATCTGCACTAACCTGCATTTTTCCCTTTGTTTTCCATTGTTTTGTGACCTAAAGCCATCTTTTTTTCTGCAAGTCTCGTTTATTTCAGGCTGCACCATCTCACGCTGCACACTCCTAAAGACTTTCTGTACCACATGTTCAGTGTGAAGTAAATGTCTCTCCTCTTCCAAGTCTCAATGCACATTTATTATCAGTGGGCTTAGTGTTTTATTCAGCACCAGTGCAGGTCACAGCATGAGCTCTGCTAAAGGGCTCATAAATCCATTATTTTCCTAACCCCATCATCAACTCTCATTTCCTGGTGTCCATCCCCCCCCATGTACTGTTGCCAACCTCCTAAAACTGCCTGGCTGTAGTGGTCCCCCTCATCCCTGATTGCCATGATGATCCCCACACCCACCCCTGACAGAATGTGTGGCTAATACTCCCATTCCAATAGCTCACCCCCCCCAAACAAGTACCTGTGGTCCCTCTAGACCTTTCAGGCGGTGGAGACCTTCATGGGTATATCTGCCCCCATTCCCCAGGCTCCAGTACCTATTCCAGTGCATGTGGAGGAGGAGTCTGAGTTTTTCAATAACAAGGAGGATTTTCTATGTAGAGGAGGAGGAGGAGGAGGAAGGGGAACCCATGGAACCTGACGGTTCCTCTGAGCAGGAGTTTGGTTCCCCTCATCGTGCAACTGACTAGTTTACCTCACACTACTGTTTTGTGAGGCCAGTGGTCAATACCCTCAGCCTCTCTACACAGGAAACTGCTGAGGATAAGGATGAGGTGGAATTTCTAGACATGATGGACTTAACTCCCACTAAGAGATTGCTGCTGCCCATCCACAAATCCCTCAAAAAAAGCCACCTGCAAAGTGCTGGCAGCACCTACCTGAGTTGCTAGGATTGATAAGAAGATGGAAAAGAAATATCAGGTGGACAAGCAGAGTATGGAGTACCTGCATTTCCACCCTAACCATGAAGGAGTGGTTCAGACTTCAGCCTGTGACAAGGCCAGAGTTCCCATTTCTTCTCAGTTCCCAGAGAAAGACTCCAGGAAATGGGACAATATGGGCAAGAAAGTCTATACTTCAGCCTCCCAGCTTTTAAGGCAGGCAACTTACATGGCTTACACATATTAGTACCAAAAGGACCTCTGGAGCGCTATCTTGGATAAGAGTGAAAAGGCCACTGGTGACTTGGCCCAGGATCTGGCAGACACAGCAAAAACTGCCATGGATGCCAATACAGGGCCGGATTAAGAGGGGGGCAAATGGGGCAAATGCCCCAGGCCTCCCCACCATGAGGGGGTACCCCGCGGGCCCGGAAAAACACTGCAAGTTTCGTGTGGCTGCCAGTGCTTTAAATCCCTTGCTGGCGGCAGCCCCTGCTGTTCCTGCTTTTTGCCAGAAGTGTCGCCGCTGCGCTGGCCGCTGCCTCTGGTCACTGCAATATGGAGCGGCTGGGGGATCGGGATCACATGATATGCTGCAGAGAACTTGAGAAAGTCATGTGGTCCGAGGTTTCGCCGCAGCGCACTGCCTCTTTCCTCATCGCCGCTGCGTGTTTCGCCTCTCTCGGCCTGACCCTCCCCGACCGACTGCATCCGCGCATGATGGCATCATCACCCAGTAAGTCAAAACTCCTGTCCCTGGTATGCACCACGCAGATGTAGGAGAAATTAGAGCTGAGAGCAGACGGTGTTGTTGGGACTGGTATTGCGCTGCTGGGTGGACTGAGTCTCACGATCGGGTTCCCGCCTTCCGCCCCTGGGCTAATCTTGATTCTTGCTTGCTTGTGTTTGGAACTGGACGTTGATGGCCCCTCGGCTAAAACCCTAGACATTATTATTTAAATTAAAAGTACTAGTGAGAGGAGGACTGGGTCTGGGAGACTAGTAGAGAGAGCAGAGAGGTGAACAACACAACCCACGGAAGAAAAAAAAATATAGCGATAGATAGCGATCAGTGACGAGGAGGTGGTGTGGTGGGACTCGGAGGTACTTAATCACTTTGTCCTTTATTGGCAGCATACATACCTCTCAACCTCTAGACTAGTCTTAAATCAGGGACAATCACAAGGCTTAAAAAATCAGGGACAAAAACCAAATCAGGGACACATCTTATGATCTTAAAATTTATATTCACTGAAAAAGCTGACAGAATAAATATGTTAAACCCACAGCAGCGGCGTCAAAGCTAGGATGTTTAGTTTTCTTTATTTTCACTTTTAGTAGCCCCGTAGTAGCCACTTTTCTCAAGACCTGTAACTATTTTTGCAGCACGTTTCTTGGACCAAAGAAACATAGCAATTTAAAATGGAGAACTGGTAGTTTATATACTGAGCTAATCTCTTTATTACACAGTAAATCCACAGTTTAATTTTTATTTTGTAGATTTTTTGGGGGTATCATAGATTAGCAAGGAATATTGCACATACCTCTCAAGTGTCACACATTATGAGGTACGCCACTCATTTTACCTCTCAGAAACTCTTTGTCCATCATGGGGAAAGTGATATTCCACATTCCACACTGAGAATTTAAAGTAGAAATTCATAATAATCTATTATGCTCAGTTATACAAAACATTATGAACATTAGTGCTCTGATAGCTATAGTGTTCTGACCTTCAAGGGATTAGTATAGGAAATATTTTCTGAAGAAGAACAAGTCTGTAACTGTGCTTACAGTCCCCACTGTTTGTTTAGTCACACAAAAGAGACATTTTACGAGGGACAGAAGAAACCTTTGAGGCAAAATCAGGGACATCCCTGAAAATCAGGGACAGTTCGTTGAGAAGTATGTTTGGCAGTATATACCTTTGCTGTGGAGGAGCCGGGCAGACAGCACCGTGCCCCTCAGGAATTCTTCCCTGCCATTTCAGGCTGCCAGCAGGAGAGAGTGCCAACAGATATGGGACCCTGGGGGGCAAGAACAAGCAAAGAGTTAAAAGGGGCACACAGAAAGCATCGGAAGGAGGCTGGCTTCCTAACTAAAGTCTAGGGTATGAGCTAATGCGGGGAGGGGGAGAGCAGGGAGTAGAGAGTAACCAGCAGGGAGGCTTGGGCTGGTACCAGGGCTAAATTCTTGCAGATGGTGAAATTAAATATGTTAAAGGCCCGGGGGGTGGGGGAGAGCGAGACTGTGAGAGAGAGGAACAGGCAAGGAGGTTTCAGAGGAGCTACTGATGAGAGAAAGTGATCAGAGGCCACCTACGGAACTTGAAGGAGAGATTCTGGGAGCAGCTAAGAATGAAAGGGGGTTAGTGGGGTGGGCCATAAAACTAGATAGAAAATACTTTAAATAACCTTCACAAGTGAACAAAAAAGCTGTGAAAGAGGTATAGGGGAAGAAATCCTGAATCTAATTGAGAAATATTATTAGAGTCACATATATGTTAGTTTGTAATAAATATAAGGAAGCACAGTATAAATTCATACAGCAACTACACTACCCCCCCATATGGTACACAGATTTTCTCCTGAGCTGAAGTGTCCCCATTGCGCAATAAGTGTAAAATAGTGCGAGGGACATATATACACTACTACTGGGGGTGTCTGATTATTGTGAAGCACTGGAAAGGGATAGCGCATGAAATATCAGCAATTAAAGGACAACCTATTGAATTCTCTCAAAAATCATTGCTCTTAGGGATACAAAGAATAGACAATGGTGACTGGGTATTATACTCTAGATGGATAAGAGTGCTCCTGGTGGTTGGGGATACAAAATGTACAGACTACAAGCTTTGATTCTACACTAGAACAATGGAAAGGACTTACTATGATGGTACTAACAGTAGACAAGCTAACATATAGCCTGAAGGGAAGGAAGAGATTTGAAAGGACTGGGACAGATATCTGGGTACTTTGGGTGGTGGGTAAAAGCTATACTAGAGGAACTGGGGTACTGTGAAACTGGAGAAAAAGGCCAATGGGGATTTAATAAAATAAGGGAGAAACGAACACAAATACTAGAACATAGAATAGAATAATGGAGACACAGACCATTCAGTTGCTGGTGTTTACCAGCTTTTATTGTATTGTTTGCAGTGTTCATGATAACATATAAATACTGACAGTAATTGATAGGAAGATACATCTGATGGATAACTTCTGTATAGTAACACTGGGATTGTACTCTGTAAAAGATGATATAGAAACACAGAAACATAGAATTTGATGGCAGATAAGAACCGCTTGGTCCACCCAGTCTGCCCATTTCCCTACCTAGTGGATAAGATGCAGATCCTAGTTAACCAGCAGCCTACTTCTTCCTACCCCCAGAATTGCCTTATGACTGTCCCATGCATGCTTGAATTCCACCACTGTTTTTGACTGCACAACCTCCTCCGGAAGGCCATTCCATGCATCCACAACCCTCTCTGTGAAAAAATACTTCCTTAAATTACCACTGAGCTGTTCTGATAATGGCTAATGGCTATCCTAACTCCAACCTTAGCTCCTTTAGTACCCTGGGATGTATGCCATCAGGTCCCACTGCCTTGTCCACCCTGAACTTAGCGAGCTGTTGTAGCACCCTATCTTTTGCAGTGGAGTAGTAAACACCCTCCAAACTCAAGCCCCGCACCCACCAGACCTCCCCAAAGTTTGAACATTGCCCTTATCCCACGCTGTCTCACTTTGCAAATATTATATATATTTGTAGTAATATTCACACTGATGTTTATATATTCATATTCTGAAAGCACATACAAATTTGTACTATCCATATATGTGAACATGGAAACATACAATATATGATTTGAGGCAGTGGCATGTACAGTATTTTTCCAGCATAAAGTGTCACTTTTTACAGTAGGAAAAAAAAATCAGAAAACGATAAGGAAACCCCCTAAAGTGCACCATTTTCAACCATTTTTTTCAAAATTTTCTGGGGGGGCATGCCCCCAGACCCCCCCTAGATGGGTTGGGGATTTTTACATGTCATAAACACTGCACACGCATGGGCCCCCCAGAGGTCCAAGTGCCCCAGGCCCCCCAGGAACTTAATCTGGCCCTGTGCCAATAAGTAACAGTTCCACATGACAGTGGATACTAATGACACTGCTTGAAGGGTCATGGCACATGCAGTGTCACTGAGGAGGTTTGCAATACTCAGAACCCTGAACCTCTCACAGAACACTTACACAAAGGCCAAGGATTTCCCTATTGAGGGAAATTCCCTGTTTGGTGAAAAGATGGAGGCTTATGAAGAAGGTGGATAAATACAAAGTCACCTACAAGAGCAACACTGAGAAGGAGGAGGCTTCCACCTCCAGTAGGCCTTCTGGAAGGGGAGGTGGAGGTAGGGGATTCTCTCCCTGGGTCTTCTTTACTGTTGACTATCCCCAGCAGAGGAGACGTTTCAGAGACAGGGGCAGAAGGGGTCCTAAGCATGCTGGCAAAGCTCCAGCACCCAGGAGCCAGGCAAAACGGACCCTCTGACCAGTTTGTACAGGTCACCCAACCATTGCCAGTGGGGGGAAGGCTGGTTTACTATTTCCAGGAATGGAAAGGAATTACTGCACAGACAAGTGGGTCATGGAAATAGTGAATCAGAGTTTGACGCTACTGTTCAAAAAATTTCCCAAATTGCAGGCTCACAGAAATGTCTCGCCTCTCACCCCAACAGAAAACCTCCTGTTAGAGTTAGGGGAAAAGATGTTGTGGCAATCAAATATAGTGGAGAAAGTCCCACCCCACAGTGGGGGAGGGGTCTTTACTCCAGGTACTTCCTAACCCACAAGAAAAATGGGAAGGGGGTAACCCATTTTAGATTTGAGATACCTGAGCAAACGCCTAAAAAGGGAAATGTTCGAGATAGTAAAACTGGAATGAGTGATTCCATCACTACAACAAGGAGATTGGCTGGGGTCACTGGATCTGAAAGATGCTTACTTCCACATACCAGTCAGGCCCAGTCACAGAAGGCACCTCAGGTTCACAGAAGGGAACTGCCACTACCAGTTTGCAAGACTACCCTTCGGCCTATCCTCAGCTCCCAGAGTGTTCACAAAATGCCTAGCTGTAGTGGCAGCACATTTAAGGAGATGGGGTGGTGGTCTTTCCCTACCTGTATGACTGGCTGGTCTCAGGAAAGTCTCACCATGAGGCCAAGTTTTCCATTCTTCTCACCCAGCACACTCTGGAGAGCCTGAGATTTCTGATAAATTCCCAAAAGTCCCAGACAGATCCTTGGCAGGTTTTGGCTTTCATAGGTGGAGATCTGGATGCCCACTACAGGAGGGCATTCCTTCCTCGGGAAACGGTGGAAAGCCTGATACTGCTTGCATAGACTTTCAAGGCAGGACAATCCAGACTTGCAAGAGACTTCCTTCAGCTGCTAGGGCATATGGCTTCATCCACAGCAGTAGAGCCAGGTGCCAGACTCCAAATGAGGGACATCCAGTACCACTTGGGGACCCATTGGTCCAAAAGCAAGAACCACTGTCAAAGCTGGTGCCTGTCACAAAGTCCTTGTTAAGGGCACTGGAGTGGTGAAAGGAGGAACGCAATCTCAGAATGGAGATTCATTTCCTACAGCAGTTACCCACAGTTGTGCTCACTACAGATGCCTCCCTCCTGGGTTGAGATACCCATCTGGAGGCTTTTAACTGTAAGCAGGGTGCAGATCCCTTTGGAGTCTCAGGAGCACATAAACCTCCTAGAGCTCAGAGCAATGTCTCAAGCAATACAGGCTTTCTCCTCCCACATCAGAGGTCAGTTCATTCAGGTCAGGACAGACACCACCACTACAATGTATTACATCAACACACAAGAGGGAAAAAAGTATTCAATGCTATGCAAGAAGCAATGACGATTTGGAGTCTGGCCTATTCCCTAAGGGTGCAACTGTCAGAAGTTCACCTGCCAGGGAAAGACAACGTGTTGTCAGAGTCCCTGAGCAGAATCAGCCAGGGACATCACAAATGGACCCTGAACAAGCAGGTGTTGCCTGCTGTGTTCAGCAGGAGGGGTGCACCAGAGATAGACCTGTTTGCATCATGGGAAAACCGCCAGCTTCCCGTGTTCCTCTGCTGACCCCCCCATGGTAGAGACAGTCTTGGTGGATGCCCTTGTTCTCAGTTGGGCAGGGAAGTTTCTTTATGCCTTCCCCCCATTTCTACTCCTATTGAGGATGTTGTTGAAGCTAAGCCGAGAGTCTGCAACCATGATTCTGATAGCCCCAGACTGGGCCAGGAAGACTTGGTACTCACTGCTCCCACCCCTCTCTGTCAAGCACCCTATCAACCTTCCCCTGAGATACAATCTGCTGACCTTGTCTCAGGGCAAAATAACATTCCCAGACCCAAGATCCTTTTGCCTCAGGGCATGGTGCTTGAAGAACTAGAGTGTAACCCGGGCTGGCCACAACTACCAGGTGGGAGTCTCCAGGGGTCAGGTTGGTGTTATTTTTTTGTATTAGCGCTGTGCGGTGCCTCCATTATGTAACCCCCTACCTGGGACCTGGGTACAGGGAGAAGATTGTCACTTGGCGTGTTGGCTAAGTTTGGCTACTCTGCACAGGGGCACCCAAGTATTCCGGACACAGGAAGCAATAACTGAATGTCCATACAAGGAGTTGGGATTCTAAAGTGTGGCTTTTATTCACAACAAAAAGGAACAATAAAGCACAGACAGACCCTCACAGGGCTACACTCCTGGTAATGCAGATTTTCCTCCACAGACACACATCTTCTTAAATCTTAAACCCTCTGGTTTAGCAACACACCAGGCACACTGCCCTAGTTTTACTCTTCTTTGGTTTCCCTGGCTCGGCTCCCTTGCCAGCCCTTGGACTACCTTCTTTCCTTGTCTCCGCTCCCTTGCCAGCCGTTGGACTACTTATCCATTTATCATGGAGATTTACTGGTGGCTCCCTATACCACCCCCTGAGCACTTCTGGCTCCATCAGGGAATCTTCTTCAACAATCCCACATCTGGGTTCTTTCCTCGAGCACTGGCCAAGTACCCAAGGGAAAGCAACAGGTGTCCCAAAGTGAACCTGTGGAGGCGAATCTGGTTATGCCAGATATGGGGTCTCCCACCTCTTACTCCCATAATTCATACCCGGCCATTCCTCTGGACTTTAACACCTCATCTCTGAAAACACTTTTCCATGTATATTATCCATAAATGTATTTCACATTTAATCTACTAGCTTTTAACTTCTAATGTGCTGATTTGAAGCTGGCTTATTAAGTGGCTGTGTCCATTTCTCTAGACCCCCACTGTTAAAACAGTCCAAATCCCACAAGCTTCTAAAAACGGTACTTGACTATCCTTTCCTGACCCACAGTAACAGTTCTTAAAACTCATACAGTCTCTGGTGAAAACATAGGCCCTTTGTCAGAGCAGACTCACCTTTGGTTGCAGGTGCCCCACAGGCTTTTCTCTTCTCTGGAAAAACACACGTACTTCTGAGTGCCTCAGCACAAATCTTCCTTAGGCAGCTTATTTTCCTTTTAGCTGGGCCAGGGGATTGCCCCTGGAAGCAGGCTGGTTTCTTTCCCCCATCCCCACAGGGATGGGGCCCTGAACCACTGGAAGCAGTCTCTACCACTTCAGCCTAACACTTTGGGTGTTCCTCTTCTGGTGAGAACACACGCATTAAAGGACAGGTAGCTCTGTGACAGAGCTAAGGGCTCTGAGGGCCTGCAGCTGCAGCACACCTCTTCACTCTCCTGAGCCCACTACTGAACTACTACTCACTCACTTCAAATTCCCCAACCTTCTGTCCTAACCTCCAGCTGCAACACTCCATTGTGGCTTATGCAGCTGCAACAGTTCTAAAATGATGTCATCCCTCAGTCTCAGCTGTGACTGAGGACAGAGTGAGACTGTGTGAAATCCATTTAACTGGAATTTCACAAGCTGCCTTCCCTGCCTGCCACTAGGTCTAACTGGGATTCTAGTAATCCCGGCTAACAGGGGGTTACACTCACCCTGGGCCAGGAAAATGACTGTCCGCAGTCATTAGTCACCCGGCTTAGGCCATCTCACCCTGTGTGTTGACTACGGGGAGGTAGCGCTACCTTCTCCCCTACCATGTGCCAGCACAGGCAGACAACACTAAGGGCCTAGAGACCTTCGGCTGATGCATCAGCCTCTACTCTACCCTACCCGCTGACTATTGGTACCTAGTGGCTCTAGTAGAATTGTCCAGAGCATAGCCCTAATAGATCAGTTCTGCAGCCCTACTGCAGGTCAGGACCACAGCCTGTCTATCCCCCCAGCCCTCTAGGGAAAATCTATCTGCCTTTACCAAAAAAACCAAAAAACAAATACACAACAGGGGACCTCCCCCCAACCCTGGATACCCACAACCACACACCAGGAGCTAATACCATACACTATGCATTACTCCCATACTCCCCCACAACCATACCTGTGGAAGGAAAATTACATACAGTAACTACAACAACAAAAGTACTTTAAACCCAAATACTTTTTAAAGCACAAGGGGAACTCCGATGAGTTCCTCCTCCTCTTCTTGTCTTCTCTTCTGGTCTTCTTCAGGAACACCTGCAAGAAACAGAAACACACCTAATCTGCATGCACAGGTCTATCTAAACCCCTTCCATCTGAACACGGGAGAATCCCAAAAAGATTTTTTAGAAAAGTAGAAAAACAGTAACAGTATAAACAGTAGAAAAATAGAATATTTACAATACACATTTGTATTTTTTGGGGGATGGAATGCCCTAAATGTCCCTTCTAGTGACTCACAATGCCCGAAGGCAAGTCCCATAAAGAGTCTCTCCTGGGCTGGAGCCTGGTGAAGCAAAGTTCTAGCAGACCAAAGTCCCGAAGGGGAGAGTCTTTGAGGACAGTTCACACATTTGGAGTCTGCTGATGTAGGGTGTGTACTGCAAATGTCAGAAATAGAAAAAGTCTGGACTTATCAGTCCCTTGAAGAATGTAAAACATATGACACCTGTGTCCCTTCTGAAGATTCTCCCAGACAGCATTCTGTCAATACAGCTGGGCGGGCATTTTCCAGAACATGAACAGGATGGCACATCTGGGAACAGCTGGGCTGATGTCATCTCTGGAGATGGAACCTTGGAACAGAACAGAAACAAAAGGAAAACACAGCTGGTCTGAAGTCATCTGATACCCAGGCAATGAATCAGGATACAGCTGGGCTGGTGGATTTGAAGTCATCTGGTGGGCCATGCTGACGGATTCTGGAAAGCCAGTACACTGTAGAATTGTCAAATGTGGGGCACCTGGATCTTGGATGTCCAGACTGGTGGAACAACATAGGTACGGCAATGGCTGGAATGGCAGCACTGGCTACCACTGCTCTGCTCTCCACCTGGTAGGCATGGGCACATTCGCAAGATGTTCTTGGCATTGTGGGAAATAGCACAATGGGTCAGGTGCAAGAATTATTACCCCATCCGGGCGCTCATAATTCTCATTGTGAAAGGATTCATGTCCCTTGCTATCCACGATCCGAACAGTGCCTATAAACAATGTCCTGCCCACTTTCCATGTTTGGAACTTTTCTTGCAAGATTCTGTCTCTTACAAATCTGCTAGCACGAGGGTGCATATGTGTCATGGCCTCTTCCATAATCCAGGATTTCCTGCATCTTTCTATCTCTTCCAGATCCTTCGAGGAAAGGTAGGAAATGATTCTCCATAGACTTCATTCGCTTTCCTACGAACCAGTCTTTCCTCCTTACTGCATTTGGTCAACCTGTGACCTCTGACCTGGCTTGGGGGTGGCCAGTCTTGGTTCTGCCAGCTTCTCATTCTTAAAGGGTACCTAAACAAGCAGTTTTTTAAAACTGTAAACTCCAGAATCTGTCTTCATAGCGAGGTAAAATAAAGGTTGCTGTTTACATTTATGCTAAAACTGCATATATGTAAATAACATAAATGCAGTTTCATAGCTTTTGAAAAATGTAAACATCAGCCTTTCACTTTCAAAAAACAGCATTGGTTTCTCCCTAAGACATCTGCCAAGTGTGTTAAGTGTTCAGTCATGATGACATCATCAGAGCCAGAGACAGAGATCCACATATATTTCTATAGTGCTAACTAATTCTTCTTTCCCTATTTATTTTGAATTGCTGTACCAGAATGATAAACACCATGTATTAACTTGTGGATTATTTTGATCAGTACACATGTTAGGCTATGATTTTGTTCTTTTTGTTTACTTTAACTTGCGGAAAACGTTTTGCAATCCAACTGACTTTTTCTTTGGAAAACTGCATTACAGTACAACACTTCAAATACCTGATGATCTAGTGGTTATATGATGCACTGAATTTTGTTTTTTGTTAGCTAGGAGAGACACACTAAGCTGAAAGCATGTTTATGGTGTGGCCTGGGAGCACAAGGAAGTTTAGTGACTTGCTCAAGGTCACACAGCAAAGTACTGGTCTTGTTCAGTTCCAAAGCTTATTCTGTCTTGTTAATCCACAAATAAGGCTTTCTTTTTCCATGTGAACTCCCTGAACCTAGTCTGCCTTCTGTTGAACACCCCACCATCCATACCCTGTCCTTAGTACTGCCTGGGGCCGCATATAAGCTTGCGGTCTCATGAAGAGAATTATCACACCTCAGGTTGTAATCTTGTACCTCAGAGAGTTGTGCACACCTATAGTGATACGAATCATCAGCTGGCACTATTAAAAAATGCCTCTCAAATCACTCTCCAGTCCACATTCTCAATGTTTGACTTCTTCTCCCACAGTAAACATCGAGTGGATCACCACCCTTCTGCACAGTGAAGGTAGTATATACAGTTCCCTGTTGTATTTTTTTCCCACCTCACTAACTAACAACTAGGTCTTCCTGGAGGGCCAAGCAATAAGCATCATGACCCACCAGAAAAACTGCTGTTCATGGCCTCATAAAGGCTGCACTTACAGTGGATGACAATAATGTTAGCAGGAGAGGCATACTACTACTTTTGAGCGAATCCACCTGACTTCCAGTGTCAGTCTACTCCTTTACCTGTGATCTGCAGAACCCCGCAGGACAGTTCCCAGCAATTCTTCTCCAGTACTTTTCTGTGCTCTGCTCCACAATGCGAGTTGGCTGGCTTCCACCCTTCCAAATCTTGAATGAGCTTTACACAACTCCCTCAATACTGTCCTAACAAATGTCAACCCCCCCCCACCAGAAGGGATTCTCCCTGCAGTGAACTCAAGTAACACTTCTGGTGCAGCCCTGCTACTCTGAGTATTTGCCATCGCTGGCTACTCTCATCCACAGTCAGGTAGTGTTCACGATGCTGGCAGCCCCGCATTTCAGATGTCACAGTGATCTGCTCAGCATCCTCCTTCATGTCTTCAGCTAACCTGACTATAGCTGTACCCTGCTGGAATGGCTTCTTCAGTCCCTCTCTGGCATTCATTCTTCTCACCTGCTCCCCACACCAAAAACTGGTGAGTTCACTACCCTTCCACATCATGAATCTGTTTAGTACAGTCTCCCGTGTTACGTTTACATATTAATAATAAAAATGATGTTCTGGTAAGCCAGGCTGATAGCAGCATGGCACAAGTGGAAAAATAGTCTTTCCTACTCATAGAAGATCTAAGCCACCTATGATTAGGCACTATTAAATGACGTGCATAATGATGTGCACACCCATCATTTGATAGTGCCTAATCAAAGGTAGCCTACATCTTTTAAGGATAGGAAAGCCCATCATTCCCCTTGTTCCCTGCTGCTACGAGCCTGACTTACTGGGAAGATATGTTTATATTTGATATGTCAAAATGAAACGGGGACTGTACTACTTGCATTCCTGATGCATCAGGGTGATGAGCTCACCAGTTTTCAGTGTGAGGAGGAATAGTGAAGAATGAATACCAGAGGGGGACTGAGACGGCCACTCTTGCAAGGTGCTGCTATATTCAAGGAAGGGGGGAAGACAGAAGGAGAGAAATATGAGAAGATTACTGTGAGAAATAAGATGTAGGGCTGCCAGCACCTTGATCACTACCGGACCCCGTTGTCCTGGCCAATATTCCCCTTCCCACAAAACCAGTTCATGCAGTTGTCCAAGGCTATGTGTGGATATTAATGTATGAAATGGCTGCCACTGCATGTTCTGTCACTTCACTACCTGTCTAGTATTGCTTGTAAAGCACTTTGGGATACAATGTGTATGAAAACCACTATATAAATGCTGATTCTTATTATTATTTCCCATGGAAAAAGAAGACAATACAAGCATATATCTGAGTTTTGAGAAATTATGAACTCTAACATTGGACTGCACAAGAACTCTGCTACAAAAAGTGGTGGTTTAGGGGGTGGTGAAGGGGGAGGCTACAACCCCCCACATAAGTAATGTACTTGTTGCTGCTGTATTTCACTTTGTTGAAGAAGTCTGATTTATTGATTGTACAAGTGTTTACATTCAAACTATGGATTACATTTGTAGGTTCTGTCAAAAACGTACTAGAAAAGAATAATAGCAGAAAATATAAAGGTTTAATAAAAATGTTAAACATGCATATTAAGTATGCACACCACCCCAGCATCCCCACCGTAGCATCCTGGATCCACCATAACCACTAGACCACCAGGTTATTCAAGATTTGTACTGTACTGTGGTTTGCCACAGAGAAAGTCAGTTGGATTAAAACTCATTTTCAGCATGTTAAAGTAAACAAAATGAACAGAACCATAGCCTAACATGTGTATTATACAAAATAATGCACATGGTTTTGACCATTTGGGTGAATCAATTCTATACAAAGGGAAAAAAGAACAAGTTAGCAATATAGAGAGCCATATATCTCTCTGACTTTGGCTCCAATGATGTCATCACATAACACATTTGGCAGCCTTCTAGGAAGCAGGTAAGACAGTTTTTTTGAAATTGAAAGGCTGATTTTACAATTTTCAAATGCTCTAGAACCACATTAAGGTAAATTATGTAAATGTAGGTTTAGCATTAATGAAAATAGCATCCTTTCCTTTAGTCACCTACGAAGTCAGATTTTTGAATAGTGTGTTGTCAAAATGTTGTTTAGGTATCCTTTAATGACACACAGAATGGATACCTGGCTCCTTCTTGCATAGCCAGGGCAGTGGAATCACCACTCTCTTCCATGCGTTCCTCTAAGTCAGGAACTGGAGGCTGTGAACCCACATCTTCTTCGTCAGGGCAAATAGGTTCCCCCTCATCATCTTCTTCACTGAGAATCTGCGCCCAGGAGTGAGCAGTCATCCTCACTCCTGAGATGGTCCACTTCTCACTAGGCGCGGAGGTCGAAACCTCCCATTCAATGGCCTCTTCTGTCTCATCTTCGCCTATGAGACTCAGACTAGGCCCCTCTATCCACGGGTCTGCTGATGCTCCCTCTGCACTGTCTCTCAGTGACTCAGACGCAGACACATCAGTCGTCTGTGCTGTCTGTTGATCTGCACCCTCTAGCTTTATTCCACTCTTCACTGAACTTCCCTCTTCAGGTCCTTCCTGGTGCTGTGTGCTACCCATTGTAGGTTCTTGTAATTTTGTCCATGTGGGAGCCAAACAAACCTCGGGTGCTTTAAACAAACCATATTTCTCTAGGCACCAAGAACAGTGAGTTACCATGAAGACGGCCCTTCCAGCATTTAAGCACATCACACATACTCGTACTGGATATCCAGGAATCGCCACACAAGGAGGCAGTCATCCTCCATAGTAGTACTTTTCATTATTTCTCAACTTATTAACTTCTCCTACGATTATAGCCCGGGCATGATCCGGGCAGCGGGCTGGTCCTGAAGCCATGACTGCAGAGAAAACAAACACTCACTGTTATTACAAATGCCACTTGGTTGAAAAAATGTTTCACAAAATGGCTGCCTTGCTGCTGTGTTTACATTACTGCCCCACCCTGTAATGGCGGCGGCAGCACTCCTGGTACATCAATGTTCTGTAAATGGGTCAAGCCACTGCGCATCCGATTTACACACTCTACTGATAACATTAGCTCAAACTGCACAAACTTACACTGGTTTCTCTCTTAGCACATTTATATGATTTACCACAGACTTTTTACTTGCTGAAGACACTGTTCTAGCTTACAGTCTCATAAAACCTCAGTATTTCAAAGCACAGGATTGCCTGTATTTCTTGCTGCATCTCTCATACAACTCACAGTCTGTCACATGGCTCTGAAAATTATACTGTTGCTGAACCTATAATTATGCTCACAGTCTGTTGCTTAGAATTCTTGTTTTAGTTTCTTTCAAACTTGGCACAGTCCTTCTTTGCAAAGCGACTACACTGCTACACACAGATTCAGCTGGCTTTTTGGTGAAATCACACAGTTTGAGCGATTTAATTTGGATGGTACTCACTGTTATCAGTAGCTGGTTGTGGCAATGGAAAAAACAGCCTACAGCTGATCTTGAAGGCCTCTGGAAGGAAGCGGGCTGGCAGTCCTGCCGATTGTCCCTCAGAACACCACACTCACAGTCCAGATGATCAAGATGCGGGTTAAGCCCGAATTTGAACAGAAAAGTCAGTTTTTAAACTTTTTACAGCGCTTTCAGTCATGCGACGCTCCTCCTGGCAAGCCAGTTCACACACTCCACTCCCTCTCCCTCTCGAATGCTGTGCAGTCGCTCAAGAGCTAGCTTTGGGGGGCGGGACTGATTGCAGTCTCACCAATTACTCAACGCCATGTAAATGAGCCTCTTTCCTCTCGAATGCTCTTCTCCTCACGGCGATCGTCGAGCAGGCAAATTTAAACTGCAAACCACACTTTTTTTTTTCAACTGACTCCTCGGTGGGAGCCCATTTTAACCATTTTTCATGGCCAATAAGCACAACAAGTCTCTCAGTCCACACTGAAAGCATTTCCAACGTCATGGACGCAATTTTCCTTTTGCTACCCACAGTTTTAAACACTTTTTCTTTGTCTCAATTACTTTTAAAAGCTGACAAATGCTGTAATTTGATGCAGGACAAGGGCATACACACTCTGGCTTTAATGCTCCTTGGTAACAGTTGGCAGTATCACAGCAGCACACAGACAACAGCACACAGCTGCACATTTAGTTGCCAGTTGCTTCAGATTTTTGGGCTACCCTCTACCAGATAGCCAAAATGCTATCCATCAACCGAGCGACCTTTCTTGCTTTTCTCCCTAATTTTAACAGAATCCCAGCAGTAGCCTCCAATTTTGTAACCCAGGCTGGCCACAACTACCAGGTGGGAGTCTCCAGGGGTTGGGTTGGTGTTATTTTTTGTGTTATTAGCACTGTGTGGTGCCTCCATTATGTAATGCCCTACCTGGGACCTGGGCTCGGGGAGAAAATTGTCACTCGGCATGTTGGCTAGGTTTGGCTACTCTGCACAGGGGCACCCAAGTATTCTGGACACAGGAAGCAATAACTGAATGTCCATACAAGGAGTTGGGATTCTAAAGTGTGACTTTTATTCACAACAAAAAAGAACAATAAAGCATAGACAGACTCCCGAAGGGCTACACTCCTGGTAATGCAGATTTTCCTCCACAGACACACATCTTCTTAAATCTTAAACCCTTGGGTTTAGCAACACACCAGGCACACTGCCCTAGTTTTACTCTTCTTTGGTTTCCCTGGCTCGGCTCCCTTGCCATCCCTTGGACTACATTCTGTCCTTGGCTTGGCTCCCTTGCCAGCCCTTGGACTACTTATCCATTTATCATGGAGATTTACTGGTGGCTCCTTATACCACCCCTGAGCACTTCTGGCTCCATCAGGGAATCTTCTTCAACAATCCTATGCCTGGGTACTTTCCTTGAGCACTGACCAAGTACCCGAGGGAAAGCAACAGGTATCCCAAGTGAACCTGTGGAGGTGAATCTGGTTACGCCAGATATGGGGTCTCCCACCTCTTGCTCCCATAATTCATACCTGGCCATTCCTCTGAACTTTAACACCTCATCTCTGAAAACACTTTTCTATGTAGAATATCCATAAATGTATTTCACATTTAATCTACTAGCTTTTAACTTCTAATGTGCTGACTTGAAGCTGGCTCATTAAGTGGCTGTGTCCATTTCTCTAGACCCCCACTGTTAAAACAGTCCAAATCCCACAAGCTTCTAAGAACGGTACTTGGCTGTCCTTTCCTGACCCACAGCAACAATTCTTAAAACTCGTGCAGTCTCTCGTGAAAACATAGGCCCTTTGTCAGAGCAGACTCACCTTTGGTTGCAGGTGCCCCACAGGCTTTTCTCCTCTCTGGAAAAACACACGTACTTCTGAGTGCCTCAGCACAAATCTTCCTTAGGCAGCTTCTTTTCCCTTTAGCTGGGCCAGGGGATTGCCCCTGGAAGCAGGCTGGTTTCTTTCCCCCATCCCTGCAGGGATGGGGTCCTGAACCACTGGAAGCGGTCTCTACCACTTCAGCCTAACACTTTGGGTGTTCCTATTCTGGTGAGAATACACACCCTGAAGGACAGGTAGCTCTGTGACAGAGCTAAGGGCTCTGAGGGCCTGCAGCTGCAGCACACCTCTTCACTCTACTGAGCCCACTACTGAACTACTACTCACTCACTTCAAATTCCCCAACATTCTATCCTAACCTCCAGCTGCAACACTCCATTGTGGCTTATGCAGCTGCTACGGTTCTAAAATTATGTCATCCCTCAGTCTCAGCTGAGATTGAGAACAGAGTGATACAGTGTGAAATCTATTTAACTGGAATTTCACAAGCTGCCTTCCCTGCCTGTCACTAGGTCTAACTGGGATTCTAGTAACTCCAGGTAATGGGGGGGTTACAAGAGTTCTCAGGATTAAACTTTTCTGAAAAAGTCTTTGAGGTGTTTAAGGTTTCCAGAAAACCAGCAACAAGGAAAATTTACTCCTCCACATGGAAAAGATATTCATTTGTGGTGCTCCTTTAGGCAGCCCAGTCCACTCCAGGTAGACCTCCCTACAATCCTGAACTATCTGGTCCACCTTCAGTCCCTGAATCTCAGACCTACGACTCTGAAGGTGCATCTGACAATAGTGTCAATTTACATCTCAGCTGGAAAGGACAGGTCACTGGCCTCAAAGCCCATTTTAAAGTTCTTGAAGGGCCTTAACCACCTGTATCCTCCAGTCAAGGATTCAGTCCCACCATGGGATCTGAATCTGTGTATTTCCCAGGGCTTCAGGGCACACTCTACATGTGGCACTTCTGCCTTGGTGGCAGCATCAAGGGGTATTTCCTTGCAGGAAATTTGGAAAGTAGCTACATGGAAAACAGTATACATCTTCACAAAGCACTATTGCCTGGATGTGCAGTCCAGAAAATATGCAAGCTTTGTTACTGCTGTCTTGTAGAACCTTTTCCCCAAAGCCTCCCAAGGTACTGCTTTGTAGTCTGCAGTTGTTAACCATAGTAAGGGATTCCTGGGGCTTGAAGAAAACATTGCTCACCGTAGTAATATTGTTTCTTCCTAGGGATCCCCTCACTATGCTTTACAATCCCATCCCTACCTCCCTTTCCACAATCTGGAAAAGGTTCTAACGAGAATCGTTTTCTTTTCAGTTTGCTTGAGCATTACTTGTTACAGTGCCTTACAATCGCTACTCAGTGATCTAAGCCTTTGAAATTTATTCTGACATACTTAAGGGTCTCCTGAGACCCTCTTTTTTAATGATTTTTTTTGGTAGCCATTTAGCTAGTTTAGTGGCCACTGCTCACCCTATCTTCAGAAATAAATCTGATGTTAGAGGGCAGGTGTGAGCATGACCACACAGCAGAGTTTTGAAATTCATTCTAAGATTCCATAATTAGCATAAAGTTCTGGGCTCCAGGGCAGCTCATTCCAGGGGAATGATTGCAGTCATTAAGCATAGTGAGGGATTACTTGGAAGAAACAACATTAGTACGGTGAGTATTTTTTTCATCTAAGGCTATCAGTGCTAGAGGCGAAGAGCTTATCCAATTTCTTACCACTTTGTGGGGCCCTATTAGCAAGTCTAGCCAATGCTGGTGGAGACAACTCAGCAGTCTCTTTCCAGAAGGGTGCTCGGAGTGACCTCACACTTACAACAATTCTAGGATTTTTATAGTTTAGCTAAAAGAGCTCTCTTTCAGAGTGTATTTTCCAGAATAGAATTCAAAAGAAAAGGGAATTAAGGACATACTTTTGATGCACATGATTAGTAGCTGTTCCAGCACTTACTGTAGTTATTTCCATTTTCTTGTTTTGGTAAGAAGAGATAAGATCTTATCACTCTGTGGTCAGTAGCTGGTGCCTGTTGTGAATTCTACTGAAAGCTTTTTATAAGTGTTTTTGCAGAAGATATATATTTTTTCTTATGTTCCTATTAATTGATCTCAGCTTGAGTGTATCCTGTCTTATTTATAACTAAAATTCAGAGTGCTTTAGGCCTTGTCAGTATTTCAAGGCCTTTTGTTAGCTGGCTTTGCCTAGATTGATCCAGGTCCTTGGGAAGGCATACTCTGGTGCTCATGCACAATAAGAAAGATGCAATAACGCCATTGTGCCCTCTCCCAGCCAACTAAGTAGGTGGCTGCTGCAGTGCCACCCAACCTCTGACAGGTGGCAGCTGAGCAGTGGAACACACTCTCCCCCCTCCCCAAAGGAGGTGAGCTTTCCCTGGATGCTCAGTCCTCTTTCCCCCAGCTAGCTCCTGAGTGACCCTGGTCAATTTCTGAACCTGGGAAACCAGTGTAGTGACAGGCAAGGCACCTTGCCCAGTGCCTCAGCCCTCTGCATCATTGGGCCAGCTTGTCCACTTGAGTATTTTACCATATGGTTAATATACTGTTTCCACCCAACACTGCACACTTGCAATAATCAAGTTCTGCAAAGTTTATTCAATGTATTTATTTGGTGTACTGTATTTGGTGGTGGTTCCTTTTTTTTTTAATCAGTTTTTATTTGGAGAATTTTTAAGACACAGCAGTTAAAAAAATGAACAGTACAGTAACAACATAGTAGCTGGTAATGCAATAGTTCATATATTATGTCCAAACTGATGAAGATACCATAAAGGAAATAAAAGAAACATCCCACTGGTGAGCTAACATATTGGAAATACCTCTTTGTAAATGTCTGACTTGGGTAAAGTCCATACAGAAAAAGTGTGCACCATATGCTAGGCTTCGACATAAGTGGAAATGAAACCAGAATGGTAATAATTGTATGACTGTAATTCAATAATATTAGGTGATGGTTCCAACATACACATAATACCTTTGACCCCTATGCAAAAGTCACACAGAAGGCTAAATTTACTGCACTGCACTGTTCGTAAGCAGAAATGTACATACTGGACAGCATTGTAAATGGGGAAACCCACCAATATTGATGTTACATCATGCATACCTGACACTGGAACTGAGTCAGACTTTTAACGTCGCTACTGGAAATGAGTCCCTCATGTCCTCCCCCGACCAACTTTTCACCACTGATACTGAGGAAGGATACAGAAAAAGAATAGCAGTAAGAAGAAAGGCAATTGATATATAGGTAAACGTAGTATCAGGGAGGGTAACAGGGAGAGAAGGCAATTAATTCAGTGATGCAGCACAGTACTGCAGTGGTCAACATGCACAGTATGTGGATACAAAACACAGACACACACACACATATCAGTGAGCACTTCAACCAGCATATCGTACTAAAACACATGCATTTAAAGTTGTTGGGTGATGTGCAGTAAGAACTGCACAAAACACCATTTGCAGGGAAATGAAGAGGACTACACAGAAAAAAAACAATGCCTGCAAGTAACTAAAGCAAAATCAGTCATGGCAATGTGTCACTGTCACGAATTGGCTGCCACACCAGTGTTGGCAGATGTTTAGCTATCTGCCAGTCACGGTGACAGCAGAACCCAACATGCTGAGGATCTCCACTGTAGCTTAAGATAGATTTCTGATCTTTGTCCTCTTTTGGGTGCCTCTGGAGATACTGTCTCAAGGATATCTTATCAGGGAGAAATGGAACAATGTGTCCAAGGTGGACACCTTACCTATAGGAGCACAGAACAGAATAAACCAGTAACATCAACATTTACATTGTAAACAGTTTTCTCAACAGCCAGCAAATTGAGTGGGTGTAGTGGTTTTGAGTTTCTGGCATGAGGAAAGGGGATTTGCTACTTTCATTCAAATTGGCCCAAGTGATTGACAGCAAAGTGGCTGAGCTTCGTTGAAGGTTGCTAGTCAACCAAGTGCTTTATGCATGGTCGGCACAGGTGAGACCATTGCATGTCTCCAGTTGAATTAGCAGGGTTAGCTTTTTACCTTCCAGGCAAGTCCATTGCCAGGATTTTTGCAAGGGGGGTTCTTTTCATGAAGTTTGCGACTTTTTCAAAAAAGCAGAGGGTCGGCCCCAGAAGCCCTGGGGTAAAATATGCTCTGTGGTGCATTTTGAGGCTTCTTTGAAACTAAATAACTCATATCTGAGCTCTCCTCTTCCCCTTGCTCTAAGGAAAATTATTATTGTTTGACTGCAGTGCAGGGTGAGTAGATATATGTATTCAGTACCCGAAGCTAGCAAGATACTACTAACTGTGCCTGAGGCACAGAGTCTGCAGCTGTGGTATTCCGGGTACTGTATTTACCTTAGGTAGTACATTACCCAGCCTATCACAGCTGCCCCTTCCTGTTGCACCCATTAGCTTCTAGGCCAAGGGTCTCTGGGCTGCTAGGCCCCCAGGTATACTAGATGCTCTGTGCTGCATTTTGTTTGTGTATTTTTTTTTTTTTTTAAGATGAATAACTCATCTCTGAACTCTTTTCCACCCTTCATTCTAAGGAAAATTATTACTATCTGGCTGGCTGCAGGTTGAATATATATGAGTATTTAGTACCAGAGGTTAGCAAGATGCTGATAACGTACTGTATTTGAGGCAGTCTGAAGCTGTGGTTGGCTGAGTACTGTATAGTAATAACTTGCTGCTGCGCTTGCTTGCTTGCTTCAAGCTGGGGTCTGGGGGCCAACAGGCTCCCTGAAACCCTGCGGTACATTTTGTGGCTTATTTTGAAACTAAATAGCTCATCAGTCTGAACGGTCTTCCACCCCTTGCTCTAAGGAAAATTATTATCTGACTTGCTTCAGGTTGGATACATATATCTATCTATCTATCTATCTATCTATCTCTCTCTCTCTCTCTCTCTCTCTCTCTCTCTCTCTATATATATATATATATATATATATATATATAATTATAGTGGCACGGTAGTGCCACTATAGTTAGGGTTGAGGAGCCATTTACATGTTAAATGCAAAATTGTGCACCTTAATAACTTTGCAACTGTTTGACGGATTTGCCTGAAATTTGGAATACATGATCAGGACTCATACACCTTGGGATCTGCCAAATTTTGTACCAGTCGCCTATACGGCTATGGAGTTATTAAGCGTGATCTGTGCGCACTTTTATGCTTTTCTGGAATTTTACTGTCGTCTCTACAGGTCACACTGTTTGTGCAACCAGTCCGAAATCTTCAGGGAACGTGCGGCCAGGGTCCCCAATGTGCCTTTTGAAGATTTTGTGAAAAAATATTAAATGGTTCAAAAGTTATTCAAAAAACAAGTTCCCATTATAAGTCAATGGGAAAAGTTAACAAAAAGTTTGACAGTGTCGCAAATGCAGTTTTTACTTTCGCAAATGGCCCTTTTACTGTTGCAAATCCGCCATTTTGTTTTCAGTTATCGATCAGAAAAATGCGTGGCATTTAAAATTGGGACCCTCTAGCAACCTAATTATTTTTGTATTCACCTAGTCGGACCCTGAGGATGCTAGTCATGTCTTTATTTTGGGGTAAAACACTGCAGAAATATGTTTTTTAAATTTCTGGAAAAAGTACTTTCGCAAAGTACTGTCACACTTGCGACACTGTCGAATGAATTTGCGAAAGCTTTAGCAAACTTCGACAGTACTTTTCTAGGCTGTGGGAAAATGATGGCAATTCTTTGGCACCCTGCTGCAAAAGAATGGTTTGGTATTTTGGCCTGAAATTTGAAGGGAACACAGCTGATAACTCACAGATGTGCCTTTCAGTATTTCATTGAAAAAATATTACATGATGGCAAAGTTATGGCACTCCAAAGTTGACACTTTTTCCCGTAGGATAACATTACGGCGTCCGACGCATTACAGGAATCATTTGGCGCCCTGCTGCAAAATAACGGTTTGGTCTTTTGGGCTGAAATTTGGAGGGAACACAGCCAACATCCCACAGATGTGCCTTTTGTGGTTTGGTGAAAAATATTACAGGGATCCAAAGTTATGGCACTCCAAACTTCTTTTTTCCCATAGGATAACATTATGGCGCTTTGTCACGATTTCAGGCCCATATCTCGAAACGGTGCGAGATATGGACTTTCATCGAAAATAGTTAGCCCTATCAGGGCTAAGTATAAAACAAGCCAGGGAAGTCATAAATCATATGACTTTTTTTCTACGTCATATGGTTCCTGAGACATAAGCAATTTAGTATTCCAACTCCTCATTTTCTGCTCCGAGAACCATTATTATGCATATATTCTTTGTACTCACTGTCTTTCTTTATGCAACTTTTGGGGAAAACCAGCCTGTGCGCTTACATTACTGTTACAATTACCGTTTTCGCTATGGCTCCATTCCTGCTTTCACTTACTGCTCACATCTACGCCTACCATGTGGGCTACTTTTTGCTTTTCATTTGCGCTTGCTTTTGCATTGTTTTTAACATTTCTGTCTACACTACTGTTTCTCTTTCTGTTTTGCTTTGCGTCACCATGCACATTACTATTTGTGTTTGTGGCCACAGTGTTACTATGTGACAAGACATCATGTGGCGGGCCCCGCGCTCCCGCCGCCGCAGTACATTCACTATTTCTCGTTATCAGTCTCAAAAAGAAGTGAAATTAGAGGCAAAAAACTCCATTTAATGCATTAATTAATGTTGTTCCACACCGACAAAGCGTTAGAATTGGTTACGGTTGAAAGTCCCTTGACCTCCTGCCCACACCCTCTGTCTCGGATCGGGGTGCAGGGTTGTCGGTCCTAACTCTTACCCCATTCTCCTACACCTATGCTTCTTTTCATATGTGATGGTGTGAGAGTTATGGCCGACAATCGTAATGCGCACCCCGATGCTGGTTGGGGTGTGGGAAGGGGGGCCAAGGGGGGCTTTCAACCCTAACACCGAATTTCCTCGCTTCTGTAGGTGTGGAACAACCCTAACTAATGCCTCTAATGTACATATATATATATATATTCAGTACCTAATGCTAGGAAGATACTTATAATGTACTGTACCTGAGGCATAGTACTGTGCTCTACTGTCCACCCCCAACGCCTACCACCATTTCTTTTGTTAACGCATGGCACACAACATTCCTAGCCCTAAATAGCCATCAAAAATTATGCAGAATAATTTTTAAATATGGTGCTGGTCCCGATTTGTACTTTGTGTGCAAAATATTTTTTTTCTTATTACTTACTGTTTACTGCAGCATGAAAGATTGCATCAGGCTAATTCTGTTGCCTCCAAGCTGTCATTCACTGTAAACAGAGCCAGCTGCATCTTACAGATCAGGGCTGATCTGAACTTGTTAAAACTGCTTGTAACCCCCTACAAATGGGGGTTCCCGAAAAGTCTTCCTTGAGCTTGCCTAAATGCTCACTGCCAGGCTGGTGTTCTGCAGTTTAGTAGTTTAAATGTGATTGCCAGAGAGTGCCTGTATAGCCTCTGGGCGGGTTCTGCATGGCGCAACAGGGATGTGCCATGCGCAACCCACCAATGTACCCCAGCGCAATATTCAAAGGGGCAAGTTGCACTATTCAACTCCCGATGTGCCAGGGCGCATCGGTAATGTATGCGGCGCAAGTGCTGGGGGCATGCCCATGCATATGCGCCACATCCCGATATTCAGCCCGGGATGTGCAACTCATATGCTGGCACAATCCCACCTTGCGCCGCTCAGGGGGGTCACAAAGATGTGCCTGGTAAAATCAGGAGCAAGTCCTGGCCAGCCACAGGCGAGCTGCCATATTGCAGGGTGCAACACGGCAGTTGCCAGCCGTGGGTGGCCACCTGCCCACCCAGAACACTGTCCATAAGCTCCCTGTCCTGAGAGCGCTGTGCCCCCCCCACCCCATCGCCCGATCGGGGGCATCTTTACAATACATCCCTGATGGTTCAGTGGACTGCTCTCCAAAGCCTGATTGTAGGCATATGCTAAACATAGCCCTGGTGGTCCAGTGGACCTCTCTCCAATGCCCGATCATGGGCATACGTGTATAATATCCCTGGTGGTCCAGTGGAATACCCCCCTCAGTGCGCGATCTCGGGCAGATATGGCAAATGAACTCCTGGTGGTCCAGTGGTACCCCCTCGCCACCTGCCCACTGCGGACCCCCGCCACCCAGCACCACCCCCAGTCAGCGGCGGATGGCAGCATCTCACCTGCATGCCGCCTGCCACCCGCCGACTGTGTACAGTACAGTCTGTATGCCTATTGGTCCACTGCTTACTACACAGGGCCATGCTTCATTCACATAACAGGCCTAGGTAGTACAGTATAGTCTGCACGCCCATTGGTCGACGCAGTGAACCAATAGGCATACAGACCAGACTGTATGCAGTCATTCGGTGGGTGGCCTTGTGGACGGCATGGGGGTGGGGTTCTGCCACCCCGCTGACTGGCCGAGGGGTGCTGGGTGACACAGGCCCACAGTGGGGTGGGGGGGGGGGTACCACTGGACCACCAGGAGTTCATTCGCCATATCCGGCTGCGATTGGGCGCTGGGGGGGGTATTCCACTGGACCATCAGGGATTTTATATACTTATGCGGGGTCTGCCAAAGGACTGCAGGGCATCGGTCCCCGACAGCTGCAACCTGGCAGGGCTCAAGGCGCAAGTTGCCGGGATTGGTGCATCGCATGCAAATAGGGCCATGATGATATGCAAATGGCCCCATTTGTGCCTTGCATGCTTAATGGCCTCATTTACATGCCCAGTGCTGAATAACGCAGCTGATGCACCTAACACAACGGCACTTGTGCTGGCACATCCCCCTGCTCCCCTTCTGCACTTGCACTGGCGCAGTGCCACTGCACTGTGTGCAGTGCATGTGCCCTCAGTGCCATAGTCAATGGTGCTGAGCCATGGCGCAGCAGCATTGAATATTGCCTGGTCCATGCTCTGGTACAGCCCAATTGCGCTGCGCCCTGGCTTGCGCCACAGCTTGACGCAGCCTGAATATCCAGCCCCCTGTGTACTGTCTCTTTAAGAGCTGTCTGGATTGCAGTCATAAGTAATCTGAGAGGGAGCTCTGTTGAAAGATGTAACTATCTGCTAAAAATCATTTAGAGTGATAATGATAATGTAGTTTGTCTAACCTGCCTTCTTTGCAGCAAGGAGTGTTTTGTTTATCCCCACTACTTTGGCCCGGGATTGCCAAATTGGACCAATCAGTACTGATGGGACCTAAAATGGAGCCGGACTACAGGAGCTATCTGGAGTCAGAATCTGTAGGAATTGTAGTTTGGGGCTTTTGGCACCTTTTTGCACCTGAAGGAGGAGGTCCTGTTGTGACTGACAGATGAATCAGCCAGCTGAACCTTTTGGATCTTGGGGAAATTCCCAGGCTTGCTGGCAGTTGAGTCAGATCTAAGTTGGGAGCTGAAGAAGCAACAGCTCGAGACAGTCTCTGTGGAAAGGCCTGAGTTTTGGCCTGCATGCCTGCCTGCTGCCCCTGAGAGGGAGAACAGAATCAGTTTGGACTGAATCAGAGTTTGTGAGAACGAAGTAAGCCACTGAGTTGTGACCAGGATCAACCTGAAGAAGACTGAAGATTTGCTGAATGCATCGGCCTGTCAGGATTTCCAGCTACCTCTAAACTTCCAGTGTGTGCAGAGACTTTGCGACCGTGACTGGAGAATGGTTTGCCTGGTATAGTAGAATCCCTTACATGTAAATGTGCTGTGTGTTTATAGTGGGTCATGATTTAGCTCCCCACTGTGTGGATTGTGTTCTGCTTGCTGGAAGCTACATCCAGCTCGACCAGACTGAATCAGTGTTCATCTCCATACGGCCTGGGCCTTGCCACACTGGCCCTGCCAGGCTACCCCACTGCAAAGAGAAAGCCATCGACAAGAGACCTGCCTGGGGATCAGCCCCCTGCTCAATGTTTGAACAGGAATGATGCCTCAGCGAATCGTGTGGGCCCTGCTTCTCCTGGCACTCCAGATCAACCACCTGCAGCCTCAGTTTTCATCCAGCCTGTGTCCAGTCTTGGGTATCGTGAGTAACCATCAGGGTAGCTTCCTGCAACAACAGCTTAATCTAAGTGTGTCATCTGATTGTCTTGTTGTTTCTTTTCTTTCACGAACTGAGTCCTCCGGCTCCGGATTACAATTAGTGTGTGTGGTGCATGTTGTTTTCTTCCATCTCAGGGCCCCAATCAGCTGTGACACCGGCCTACCCCGGGCAATGATCCTGGCTAGCCCACCTCTTGTTCACCTGGGTACCCAGAGTGTGCGACTGTTTATGGACCCTGAAGTGCATGCATAACTGTTTGATTGATACAGCCTCTAACCAAATTAACCTGATTACGCCCCTCCCTTGTTCAAGTCCCTTAAATAAATCAGATCTAACTCTTTTTGCATTTACCCTGACTGTGGTTCCAGTTTGTGCTAGAATACTGTACTGCTGTTATTTGCTGTGTATAACCTTGCTTTACAGGGGGTCCCAAGGGCTGGGCCAGAGGAAAGCCCTGGTGGTAAGTGCAAACAGTGTGGGTACTTGTGTGGTGTATCAGGGGTATTGTGAAAGTCATTATTGTGTATTGTTCCAGCCACTAGTAAGGAAAGAGGGGGTTACAGTGTCCCAGAGGGCTGTACCCAGGTTAGCTTGACTGCGACCAACCCTAACCTCCGGGTGGAGGCACCCGTTTCAGAACTCAGGCCCCTTAACCTGCTCCTAGCCAAGCAGGCAGGGGTAGTAGCCTTTGGGAGAGCGCCACCTAGGGGTTACATCCAACATGTGGTGCAGGTTACTGAACCTTTACTGTGGCAGCTCTGCATCATTAAGTGGCGGATTCTGGATTTTAATGGCTACAGCAAATGTCAGCTTGGAAGGCAATATAATTAGCCTGATACATTCGACTATACTGCAGTAAACAGCAAGTAAAAAAAATGTTTCTCATATGTGCTCATCATGACACCTGCGTTACAATTTCCTAACACTTGAGTAAATGTGTATTTGTTTCTCTGGCCTTTGACTGTTGATGTTGTATTAATTTTTTTTCACACAACACTGCAGTGTTTTGGGGTTATTTTAAAAGCAACAGTGCTAGTTAGATACAACCAGTTTTTGTTGGCTCATTTAAGTGATCTGCACTAACCTGCATTTTTCCCCCTTGTTTTCCATTGTTTTGTGACCTAAATCCATCTTTTTTTCTGCAAGTCTCGTTTTTTTCTGGCTGCACCATCTCACACCTCACACCTCACACTTATAAAGGCTTTCTGTACCGCATGTTCGGTGTGAAGTAAATGTCTCTCCTCTTCCAAGTCTCAATGTGCATTTATTATCAGTGGGCTTAGTGTTTTATTCAGCATCAGTGCAGGTCACAGCATGAGCTCTGCTAAAGGGCTCATAAATCCATTATTTTCCTAACCCCATCATCAACTTTCATTTCCTGGTGTCCATCCCCACCATGTACTGTTGCCAACCTCCTAAAACTGCCTGGCTGTAGTGGTACCCCTCATCCCCGATTGCCATGATGAGCCCCACACCCACCCCTGACAGAATGTGTGGCTAATACTCCCATTCCAATGGCTCACCCCCCAACTAGCACCGCGGTCCACAATCACACATTTATACTTCATCGTGCCACTGACGGCATCCAGCAAAACCCTCTGCTCATCACTGTGGCTGGGCACAAGGTGGTCACACCCTGCTATTCAGACCACAGCCAGCCGACGAGCCATGGTGGTGAGTGAAATGGCTTTGCCTATTGCCATCAGCAGCACAGTGCAGTATAAATGTGTGACTGTGGACTGCGTGTGCTAGTTAGGGGGCCGTGATCAATTGTGATGAGACAGTTCGCTGTACATTCTGCTGGGGTGGGGGTGGGGATCATCATGGCCATCAGGCATGAGGGATACCACTAGAGCCAGGGAGTTTTAGGGGCTTGGCAATAGTAGGATCAGTGGTTGCGGGGGGCGCTAGTCTGGACAGTAGAGAATGGAAGTTGATAGCCTAGGGGTAGTGTTTACCAGTACTTTGGCAGAGTAGCAAGGAGGGGATAGTGAGTAACTAGTGAAATAGGAGGATAGCAAGAAATAAAAGAAAAAGCAAAATGAATTCAGACTAAATACAGCCTGGAAAAAAAAATTGAAGTACTAGTAATAGGAAGTGTTTTGTTTTAACATCCATCATCTTCAGTCTGCATCTGCACACACACAGAACCTCCTCAGCTGCAAAACGTATCCACACACAAAATTACTAGCACAGATTTGTAGATCCATTATGCATGTCTGAGTCTCTCTGGTCTTATAGCTCAGGCCACATGGTATCGAAGAGTGCCTCACAGCATTACAGAAATGTCTTCACTTCAGTGTCAGTGCCACAGACAAGCAAGCCTCAGTGTACTCCACTTTCCATTTACTTTTAGTTCAACTCAGAGTCATGGCTCACCTCATCACCTACCCATCTCCCTGCTGCTTTTCATTATCTTGTCCTCTTAGAAGGATCTCACAGTAGTTTGGACATGTGGTGCAGTGCGGCCAGGAGAGGGATGCATCTTTAATTACCTGCCAGTCCCTGATAAAAGGAGCAACCTAATCAGCTGACATCCATCTGATTGGTTTTAATTGCCTTTTCCATCACAACACCTCATCTCAGCCACCATTTCTTCTTGAGACTTGTCCGGGACTCCAATACCATGTGCTGCTGATGTCACGAAACACGTGGATTGGCAGGCTGGCTGATTGGGGGAGTGGCACTGGAAAGCCAGAGGTGCAGGGACTGTGCACACCACACTAACAGGGATTTTTATTAAAGGGACAGAAAAAAAGGAGTTGGTTCAAAAAGGGGGGTTCATTCGAACCTGACGAAACCCAGCTGGCAATGGGCCTGCCAGGTATTTGACCACCAGCCTGTCCCTCTGGACTGAGACTAACTCAGGGACCTACTATTATAATGTACTGTATAATGCTGCATATCATTTTCTATACTCTTATATTGTTTTATGATTACTACTTTCATATGCCTACTTGACTGTTGTGTATTGTGTTTTCTTACCCTTGTAAGCCTCCCTCTTCCCCTAAGTCATATCTGTAAATTGGATATCTAACATCAGTAATCCATCACTGATGTTTTACAACAAACATCATTCTCCTGGCAGAGAGTGATGCCCTGAAGATGGACATTTATGCTGGTGTAACCACCTTGTTCCCAGAGGTTACTAGAATCCCAGTTAGAATCAGTGGAAGGCAGGGAAGGCAGCTAGTGAAATGCCAGTTAAATGGATTTCACTCTGTCTCTCTCTGTTCTCAGTCTCTGCTGAGCTCTGGAGGGTTGATGTCATTTAGAACTGTCGCAGCAGCATAAGCCACAATTTGCTAGCAGCTGCAAGAGTTAGGTTTAGAATGTTCAGGGAGTCTGTAGTTGGAGTTCAGTGGAGGAGGTTGCAGTTCTAGGCAGATCCTCCTTCAGCTCTGTCAGAGAGCTACCAGCTTGTGTTTTAAGTTCTCACTGTAGTGGAGGACAACTGTTCCAGTCTGTGGAAGTGGTAGAGACCTGTGCCAGTGGGTTTCCCTGTGCTCCATCCCAGGTGGGATGGGGTTGAACTACGGGATGCAGGGACAATCCCCTGATTCATTTGGACTTTTGGAAAGCTGCCTTGTACAACTGCTCTGTGAGTACTTGTGTGATTTTTCTGTGTAGACCCAGGAGTACCTGCAATTTCTGTGAAGGGTGGATTTCTCTGAAAAAGGTACCCTGTCACCTAGCCTTTGGTTTAAAAGCTTTCTGCCAATGTTGGAGTCCTGTATGTGACTGTCCAAGTATAGAACTTTTAATTCAAACAACATGAAGTCTTGCTGTATTCTGACATATGCAGTTAGGTCCTGCCTTTCAACTGCCCCGGAGAACAAAGAGTTAAACTTTCCATGGCCAGCATGGAATGTTCACTACGAGCTCGGTTGAAGCCCCTGTCTGCTGTTGTTTAAACTGCAACCATCGGATTCTTTACTCTGCCTCACTGAACAGTCGCTCCGGAGATTTCTCCTGTTGCTCGATTCAAAAAAAAGTTTGAAGTGTAGTTTTTTCGGTTGGTTTCTACCAAATTGTTGTTACAGCTTAGTCGGTTCAAGTCTCTGTCTGTTGTACCATGAGTACTAGATAGGTTTTTTGTTTTGTTTCTGTGTGGAACTTGTAAATTGTGGATCGGTTCGGCTGAACCGATCAGTTTGAGGAAAAAAAAAGCTTGTGTTTGATTTAGAGTGTGGTAACCGGTCCGTATCGGTTCTAAAAAAATGGATTTTATTACGTTTTTTTCCAAGACCAGTGACACGGTCAGAAACCAATATGGGAGTCTTGCCTGGTGGATTGCCAAAAAAAGGGTAAGTTTTGGATAGGACTGGCCATGTCTGAGAAACCCAAGGAAAAAAACGGGCCCACTGGGTTTCAACACTGCAGAGTGTGTGTGTGGGAAAGTCTTTGCCAAGGCTGATCCCCACACTACCTGTGTTTATTGTCTGGGGTTTGACCACCTTGATTCAGACTGCCAAATTTGCAAGAATTTTCCCAAATCTACGCTGGAAAAGAGATTAGGTAGACTGAGGGAAAGGGAAGCCGAGAAGTCCGCTGACCAAGATGGCTAGCCCGGTTCGGTTCCGACCGAACCAGAAGGAGTGCCCTCTGACCAGGGCGATACTTCTTCTGGCAAAATGAGAGCTGATTCTGAGGAGTCTTTTTCCCGGTGAAAAGAAAGAGAAAGGATAAATCATCTGGTTTGGACCCAGAAATTCATACTCCAACCGCCGATGAGATAGCCAAGGCGATAAGGATAGTGCAATCGCTAAGTGCGGTTCTGACCGAACTGGCACCATCTGGCAGGGGTTCGGTTCGGTCGGTTCCCCCAGTTCCGGATTATACTTTGGAAGAATTTTATGAACCGGAGGAGGAGGAAGGAGAGTATGAGGATGATTATGGTGATTATGAAAGTCTGGATGTGCCTATTGACCCTGATATCTCCCCAGACAGACCTTCAGGTGTTTCTCCTCCTAGGCTTTCTGAGTCCCCTTCTCACTATATGTTTTACAAAAAAGTGGCTGAGCCCCTCCAGCTTCCTGTGGAGGAAGCAGTAGAGAATCAGGAGGAGCCTGATTATGTTAAGATGATGGACATCCCAGAGTCCAGGAGACTGTCTATTCCCCTCCACAGATCCTTAGGGAAACAGACACATACAATTCTTAAGTCTCCTAATTCTATACCTCCTGTGGACAGACAAATGGACAAGAGGTACACTGTCTCAGGCTCAGACATGGAGTTCCTTTTCCAGCAATGCAGCCATGTTGGGGTAGTGCAGGCTGCTGCCTGTGATAAGGCAAATATTCCCTTGGCATCACACCCCCCAGACAAGGACTCCAGGAAGATTGATGCCATGGCAAAGAAACAATACATGGCAGCATCTTTTGGATTCAGGCGGGCTAACTATATGGCCTATACAGCTACATACCAGAAGTCCAGGTGGGACACTGTGCTGGCTCTGGCTAAATAGGTCCCTGACCAGCTTGCCAAGGAGCTGGAGCAGGTGGCTGCAGATGGGATTGAGGCATCTAAAGTACAGTTTAATGCTGCTGTGGATTCCAATGATGTTTCATCAAGAGTCATGGCTACATCTGTGGCCCTTCGGAGGATGGCTTGGCTCAGATGTACTAGCCTCTCACAGGATACCCAGGCTAAGGCCATGGATTTTCCTGTAATTGGTAATTCTCTGTTTGGGGAGCAGACAAAGAGCTACATGAAAAAGATGGATGAGTACAGGACCACTTACAGGAGTGCTCAGGCCAAAGAAAGGCAAGCAACTCATCAAAGGCAGCAGTCCAGGAGCAGGGGCAGGCCTTTCTAAAGGCTTTTTTGCCAAGCTCAGGCCTCCTCTTCTTTTTCACAGAGGGGGTTCTTTAGAGGGAGAGGCAGAAGGGGGATGAGCAGGTCTGCGTCCACCCCTCAGCCTAAAGCCCCTGCCAAGCAGACACCCTGATGGATCTGCCCGGGCCGATTCTCTCATACCAGTAGGGGGCAGGCTGGCTTACTTTGTCCGGGACTGGAAGTCTCTAACATCAGACAAGTGGGTCCTGGAAGTAGTAAGAGGACTGGTTCTCAGCTTCAAAAATTTCCCAAGATGAGAACCAGATCCTTTCCACCTGCAAATCTCTCAGAGACCCTTGCCCTAGAGGCAGAGGTTTCTTCTCTCCTAGCTCTCAGAGCTATAGAGAGGGTTCCCACCCTACACAAGGGCAAAGGATTGTACTCTAGGTACTTCCTAACCCCCAAAAAGACAGGAGAATGGTGGCCCATCCTGGACCTAAGATATCTGAACAAACACCTTTTAAAGCCAAAGTTCAAAATGGTGACTCTGGGAATTATCCTTCACTTTCTAAGGCCAGGGGACTGGCTAGCCTCCCCGGACCTCAAAGATGCCTATTTTCACATTCCCATCAGGTGCTCCCACAGAAAGTACCTCAGGTTCGAGTTGCTCTCAGGCCACTATCAATTCAGAGCAATGCCCTTTGGCCTAACATCAGCCCCAAGGTTTTTTACAAAGTGCCTGGCAGTAGTTGTTGCTTTCCTAAGAAGAAAAAAGATCTCCATCTTCCCATACTTGGACGACTGGCTCATAGTAGGTCAGTCTCCAGACCAAGTCAAGTCACATTTGCAAGTGACCCAGCAAGTGCTCACTTCCTTGAGATTCCTTCTCAACCTTCCAAAGTCAGTTCTTGAACCAGTACAGCTCCTCACCTTCATAGATGCAGAACTGGATACAGTAAAGGCAAGAGCCTTCCTTCCCCTGGAAAGGGCAAGGACCCTCATGGAACTGGCCTCTTCATGCACCCTTCAGGTGTCTCAACCAGCAAGGCATTTCCTTCAGCTACTGGGCCACATGGCAGCTTCCACAGCAGTGGTCCAAGGGGCAAGATTCCAGATGAGGGATATTCAGTTCCACTTAAGAGCCTTCTGGTCCCAAAGAAAGGATTACATTACCAAACTAGTCCCAGTGACTCGAACCCTAATCCAAGCCTTGCAATGGTGGCAGGATCAGGACAATTTAAGGCAAGGGGTTCCTTTTGTCACTCAGTCTCATTCAGTGATACTCACCACAGATGCTTCCCTGCTGGGCTGGGAAGCCCATTTGGGGGATCTTACCACCCAAGGACTGTGGTCACCTCAGGAATCTCTGCTTCACATCAATCTCTTGGAACTCAGAGCAGTGTTTCTGACACTGCAACCTTTTTCCAAATCTGTACAGAACAAGGTGGTCCAGGTCAGAACAGACAACACCACCACCATGTAGTACATCAGCAAGCAAGGAGGCACTCAGTCTATGGCCTTGTGCACAGAAGCAATGAAGTTGTGGTCCCTGTCCTATTTCCTGCAGACCTCTCTGATAGCAGTTCACCTCCCAGGGAAGGACAATGTCCTAGCAGATGCACTGAGCAGAATATCCCAGGGCCATCACGAATGGGCCCTAGATCCTCTAGTTTTGAAAGTGATTTTCTCGAGATGGGGCACACCAGAGATAGATCTTTTTGCAGCCCCAGACAATCACCAACTTCCTATCTTTTGTTGCAGATCCCCAATCTTGGGCTCAGTCCCCCTGGATGCTCTGATTCTGAACTGGGAAAGGAAATTTCTGTATGCTTTTCCCCACTTCCCTCTCCTGTTCAAAGTGTTAGTCAAGATAAGGTCACAACCATGCAAAGTGATTCTGATTGCTCCAGACTGGGCCACACAGCCCTGGTACCCCCTGTTGCTGTCCCTAGCAGTCCACCTTCCCCTGTCTCTTCCCAGGAATTACAAGCTACTGACATGCTCTCAGGAGAGGATTTGGTACCCGAATCTTCGGTCCCTCAATCTCAAGGCATGGCTCTTGAAGGGTTATAGTTTGCAGACCTGCATCTTTCCCAAGGGGTTCTGGATATCCTTAAGGCTTCTCAAAAGCCTTCCACAAGAAAGACTTACAACTCCAAATGGAAAAGATTCAGCATTTGGTGTTCTAAGAAGAATATTTCTCCAGACTCTGCTATGTTGCTTTCGGTTCTGGACTATATGGTCCATCTTAATGGCCTAGCCTCAGACCAGCTACCCTTAAAGTACACTTGGCAGCTGCTTCTGCTTTCTTGTCAGTAGGCAAGCCTTCCTCTCTATCATCCCAACCTGTGTTTTGTAAGTTTTTCAAGGGATTGCTTCACACTAATCCCTCCTTTATGGATGTGGGTTGTTTTTGTTTGGTTTACCCCAGTATGGTGGGTTCTGAAAGTACTGAGCCTGGATGTGCTCTGTGTGGTCATGTGTACCACCTCTACTCCTGTGAAATATAGGAACAGTACCAGTACCTGGCCGAATGTGTCAATTTCCAGTAGGAACCAGTGTGTTCACCAGTGTGTGTTTTCTTCATCCTACGCTAAATGGGAATTCAGGAATGTCTGTACCTCAGAAATCTGCATTACCAGTATGTGTAGCCCTATGGGGGTCCATCTTCACTTTGTGATTATTCCTGCTGTGTTACGTGAATAAAAGCCACACTCTAGAATCCCAGCCTGGTTTAGACAGTAATGTTATTGCTTCCTTGTGTCTGGAGTTACTTGGGTGTCCCTGTCCAGAAGTGCAAACCTGGTGTAGTCCGAAGCAAACATTTTTCTCCCAGGGATCTGGGTTGTTGGCCATGGCACTTGGTCCCTACCAGGTGTGTGCAAGGCAGTTGCCACACTTGGTTGTCTGTTTTGTATAACAGTCTTTTCCATCTGGCATATCCCACCTTGTATATGGTGGCTTGCTTTGTTGTATTTCTTTTTACAATGTACACCCAACCCCTCTCTTTACCACTAGACATTTAGTGAGAGGTGTGCCTTCTAGTTAAATAAGGGGCAGATGGGGGGTTACACTAGTGAGAGAACTTTAGAATCAAGTTCAAACTCTGCACTATGGTCATGCTTCCCCTGCAGCCTTAACATCAGATTTGTTTCTCCACTGAAGACAGCAGTCATCCAGAAATACAGCTCCAGTATTCTGGTCTCCAAGACTTTTTATTGCTTTCCTTTTCTTTGTAACTTAGTAGTTTGCGAGTTTTGTTGAATACTCTGTATTACTTGGGATTTTTATATATTTGAGTTATATTTTATTATAATTATGATTCTCTGTTTCCCAATTGGTTCCCAGGAACGGGAGAAGGGTGTAGCATAGCAAAATTCCTGGCTTCAAGGAACCACTTCTTTTTACATTAAAATATTTATTTTTGTGTAGAGAAATGCTTTTCTACTTGTGGTTTCACTGTGTTGGTCATGGTTCCCACTGCAAAGGAACCAGACCATGTTTTTCTTTAGGCTACCATAAAAAAAAAATTAAACTGTTGTTAATTGAGTTACATTAGTGGTTTTGGTTGCATTACCCATGTGGTTCCTGTTAAGGTAACTGCAGTTTGACAACTTGTGCTTCAGAACCATTTTTTAGTACAACTAGGTTCTTTCAGAGTAATTTTTGTTCTGCATGGAACTGAGAAAATAATGTTTCCACACTAGGGGCCAGATATTTAAAACTTAGCCCTGGGGCAAAGTTAGCACTGCATGGCATACTGAATTAGCCATTAACCATTAGCATACTATATTCAAAGGAATAGCCCATTAGCTCAACGCTATCACTTTGCCCCAGGCTAACACATTAGCCCGGGGTTAAAGTTTGTAATATTCAAAGCCATATGCAAATGAGCCTAATCAGGCAATCCATGGCAAACAGCCACATTAGCATCTCATTATGACCTACTTTGCATGCACTCCCATGTGGTTTGCCCGGCACTATAGCATGGATTCCACAGCTCTATTTGTATGTTAGACTGGAACTACAGCTCAAAAACCACAGGTTGGGAGGTGCACACAGCTCTACCTGTATGCCGGACCCAAGAACAGCTTGGTAGCTGCAGACAGTGGGTGTTGGCAAGCCTAACACAGTGCATACCTCCCAACCATTCAGCACTGTAATGAGGGACACAGACCCTCGGACTGAGGGACACTAAGGGACACTGATCCCCATGATGAGGGACACTGCAGAGATATGTCATAAAGTATATATCTATAGATATAAATATATACACATATATAAAACCGTTCGCCCTGGTAGTCTAGTGGCCTCCCCCCCGAAGCATGATCCCGACACAAGTAAACACACATTATCCCCATCCCTGGTGGTCTGTCGCCCCACCCCATAGCACCCAAACTGCTATGAATCTGGCATAGTGCTATGAATTTTACACCCACATTTATCCCTACTGTGTGAAGAGTTAGTGATGGTACTTGTCATGTACAAGCTATATTTGGTCATATACACTGCTAAATATCAACACCAGGTTAATAGAAACAGGTCCTAACACCTAATCCACTGTGCCCACTATTCAGAATTGTCTTGTTCCTTCCAATATACATGTGCTATGGATTCTGGCCATGTGCTTCTCATCACTGAAGGCCAATACAGCACATCCTAATGCCAAGAGGATGAGAGGTATGCCCCCTCTCCCAGAATACAGATCACTGACACAAGTATCGCTAGATACCCCACAGTGGACAACATTGGTGTCTCCTGATATCGCAAACAATGTAACAATCCCTGGTGGTCCAGTGGACCACGGCAGCCTTGATCCCTGGTACAGAGCAACCCTTCCAACACACACACACACACACACACACACACACACACACACACACACAGACACACAGCCACACAGACACACACACACACACACACACACCAGTGGATCGCCACCCTGCAGTGCCTACCACCCCACTCCTCCCCATCCTGGAACTAAGCCGGTGACTGGCTCAGTCCACCGCTCACCTCCATGGCCAGCTGCTGACCGAATTCTGAATGAACATGTACTGTATACAGTACACACTCATTCAGAACTCAGTTGGTGGCTGGCTGCAGAGGTGTGTGGTGGGCTGAGACAGTCGCTGGCTCGGTTACGGGATGAGGGGAAGGGGTGGTAGGCACTGTGGGGTGGGGGTCCACTAGATTACCAGGTATGCAGGACCTGTATTTTTTGGGGATTGGGGCTGAGGCCATGCAGGGGACCACTGGGGTAGTTTGCCAATGTATACATTGCGATTGGGGCTATACTGTGCAGCGGAGAAATGGGGTAATTAACAATAGCATTTATTGTGAGTGGGGCTGTACTATGCAGGGGAGAAATGGGGTATTTAACAATTGCATTTATTGTGAGTGGGGCTATACTGTACCGGGGTCAATGGGGTACTGTACAAATACAGTCATTGCGATCTGGGCTATACTGTACAGGGGAGAAACGGGGTATTTAACAATTGCATTTATTGTGAGTGGGGCTATACTGTGCAGGGGCAATGGGGTACTGTAAAAATATATTCATTGTGATTGGGGCTATACTATGCAGGGGAGGAACGGGGTATTTAACAATTACATTTGTTGTGAGCAGGGCTATTCTGTGCAGGGGGCAATGGGGAACTTTACAAATCTATTCGGTGCGATCGGGGCTAATGCTGGGCATGGGTCCACAGGGTATGTTAACATATTATGTACTGGAGATGGGAGGTGCCGGAATACCACAGAAGGACATGTATCCGGGATCAGGGAGTGTCTCTGGACATTGTTTGGCCATACTTACCGCATGCTCTTCAGTGCTGGTATTCTGCACAGTGATACAGGCCATGCTAAGCACTGTAGTGTGGGGCTATTCTTTTCAAAATCATGTTGCAACTGGTATTCATGGGCTCACCCCTCAGTCAGTCCCCTGCATACATTATTTTACAGCAGCAGTACTATCACATTGCACCAGCGCTATTTGCTCTTTTGAATGTTGCAGCTGGACACAACTGTGGTGCAAATTCAGTGCAAACAGTTTGCGCCCGGCACAATGCTTTGAATATCTGGCCCTAGGTCTTAAGAGTTTAGCATGACTGATAGACCTAAGAAAAGGAAAACAGGACCAACAGGCTTTAAAAACTGCACACATTATTTTCACCTGCCGGTAAAGGCAGACTGCCTAGAGTTCTATTTAAAGTGCCTGGCTCCAGATCAGGATTTTATCAGATGTGAGCTCTGTAAAAAGTTCTGCCCAAAAATCCAAAAGAAAAGGGCTACAAGAGGGGAAGAGTTTATGACTTCTTAGTCTGCCTCTATTATACCAAAACATAGTAAAGGCTCTGAGGGAGTTCCTAATGATGGCAGAAAGCACAAATCAGAGGGGTCAATCTCCTCATAAACAGCAGCAGTCCCTGTCAAAGGGGCAGATACAGAGGTAAAGCTGCTCGGCCCTTAGATAAGCAGGGTAAAGATGGTAGATAACAGAGTGTCTGAAAAGGGGAATCCTGAATTCATTTTATTGGCAAATATAAATAGAAAAGCTTCAGAGCAGGCACTGGAAACAGTGTCTGTCAAGAAAAAACAAAATAGAAAAGAATGCCCTTGCCACTTCTCCAGCAAAGATATGCCCACCCCCTGTCCTCTGGCTCAGGCTCTGGCTCTGAACCTCCTACCTGTGGAGCAGAAGAATATTTTCTATGAGGAGGAGGAGGAGGAGGAGGAGAAAGGGGAAACATATTGAACCAGATGGTTCACCTGAACAAGAGTCTGGTTCCCTACCTAGGCTTACAAAGGATTATACCTCATACTCCTCTTTCTTTAGGCAAATGGTCAGTGTCCTCAGCATCCCATCTCAGGAAAGAGAGGAGCAGGATGAAGAGGAGGTGGAATTTATAGATATGATGGAGCTAGTTCCTACAGGAAGGCTGTTAGACGCCATACACAAATCACTCCAAAAAAAACACCTCAAAAATCATGTATGCACCTTCTTCACTTGCAAGCATAGATAAAAAGATTGAAAAGAAGTATCAGGTGGAAAGACAGGGGTCGGATACCTGTACACCCATCCTGATCATGAGGATATAGTTCAAGCAGCTGCTTTCGAGAGGGCTAAGTTCCCCTTTTCTGCACAGCCCCATTAAAATGACTCCAGAAAACTGGATATTATGGCTAAAAAAGTATATACAATAGCTTCCCTGCTCATTAGGCAGGCAGCTTATTTGGCATATACAGCCCAGAATCAGAAATCACTGTGAAATACAGTGCTGGGACTGATAAGGTGGATGGTGAGGTGGCACAGGAACTGGCTGCCACAGCAAAGTCATCTCTGGATGCCACTAAATTAAGCAATAAGACATGACCAGGGGTTAGATTAACAGTCTATTAATCACCCCCCTGAGGTATAATGTGGCACGAGGCATAGCCGAGTGCCATATTGCCCCTAGGGGGTGATTAACTGACTGTTAATCTAACTCCTGGGAGTGCCTTATTGCTATTATAAAAAATTGTTCCAAAAGAAGAGGATTAAAAGAATACTTTTTGAATGTTTTCCTCATTGAGAGGGAGATTTTTAATAAAATAGTTCTTCCACCAACAGTTTAAGAATGCTGGTTCAAAATCAGAATGCATCATTCCAGTCATTCAGCAGTGCTAGATGATGGAATGCTGACAGGATGAATTCATGTGCTACTGTGATCAGGCTGTACATCACAGTATAACTGGATTAATGTAAGGCTGTTTGAATCCTAACAGCCAATCAGATTGCAGCATTTATGAGAACCTTTTTATAATACCAGTTCCACATGTCTGTAGATACTAATGACTCTGCTTCTAGGGCCTTGGCCCATGCAGTGTCATTGAGGAGATTCTCCTGTTAAGAGCAAGTATCTTTTCACAGGACACTCTGACCAAGGCCATGGACTTCCACTTCAAAGGAAATTCACTTTTTGGTGACAAAACAGAGGAATACATAAAAAAAGGGGGGCAAGTACAAGGCCACTTACAAAAACAACACTGTTAAAGAAAAGGCCTCCACTTCCTGCAGGCCTAATGGTAGGGGAGGCAGGGGTAGGAGCTACTTTTACAGACACGATGTTCCCTAGGAGTACGAACCCCAAAGAGGTTGCAACAGAGACAGAGGCAGGAGGGGCTCCAGGTGTGCTGCTGCAGCACCAGCCCTCAATTCACAGCCAAACCAAAACCCCTGACAATTCTGCCCAGGTCACCCAAGCATTGCCAGAAGGGGGGAAAGATGGTTGCCCCTGCAGTTCAAAAGAAACAAAAAATATTCCAACCCACTCACCTACAGAAATAAATCTGCCTTAATTGGAAATAAACTGCTGCAGGCAAAAGCAGTGGAGAAGGTTCCCTGCCTCACAGTGTGGCAAAGGCCGATTCTTAAGGTACTTCCTCATCTACAAGAAAAATGGGGAATGACACCCATTTTAGACCTCAGGCATCTGAATTAACATATCAGAAAGGAAAGATTCAAGATGGTCACACTGGGCACAGTGATACCATGTTTGCAAACAGGGGATTGGCTAGGATAACTGGATCTGAAAGACGCCTACTTTCACATTCCAGTCAGACCTACCCACAGAAAATATCTCAGCTTCAGGAAAGGAACCCGCCAGTACCAGTTCGTAGCCCTTTCCCTTTGGCCTCACTTCAGCACCAAGGGTCTTCACAGAGTGCTTAGCCATGGTGGTAGTGCACCTAAGAAGGCAAGGTGTGGTGGTTCTTCCATACCTGGATGACTGACTAGTCTCAGAGAAAACAGAACAATAGGCAAGGTGCTCTATCTGGAAGGTGAAAAGCTCCCTGGAAAGTCTGGAGTTCCTGGTGAAGCTGCAGAAGTCATTAATAGAACCTGTTCAGGTGCTGGACTTCATAGGCACTGAACTGGATACCCTGCAGGGGAAAGCCTTCCTCCCACAGGGAAGGGTATCAGATTTGATTGCCACTACAAAATCCTTCACACTGGGCCAGCCAAGGCCTGCAAGTTATTTTCTGCAGTTACTGGGCCACATGGCAACATCCACAGCAATGGTACCATGGGCCACAATCCAAATGAGGGGAATTTAGTACCACTTAAGGGACCACTGGACTCAATGATAGGACCCAATCTCCAAGCCAGTGCAGTCACAAGGATCTTTGTGTTTCACTGGAGTGGTGGAAGGACAAAAGCAACCTCAGAGATGGCATTTCCTTCCTCCAGCAATCTCCAACAAGTGTCCTCACAACAGATGTCTCATTCCTAGGAAGGGGCACCCCCCTACAGGACCTCACAGTGAGTGGCATCTCGAGCCCATAGGAGACTCAGGAGCACATCAGTCTCCTGGAGCTCAGGGCAGTATTGCTGGCAATGCAGTCCTTCTCCCCCTTGCTACAAGGTTAGTATGTTCAGATCTGAATTGACAACACCACAACAAAGTAGAAGGAGCTCCACGCACTGGTACCACAGCCTCCAGTTTCTGGAGGGAATTTAGATGGTAGGTGGTGCTGCTGTATTTCCGTACCCTGGTGATCACCAAACACTATGGGCAACATTCCTCCAAACTGTGTTGGAGGGGTTGTGAAAAGAAGGGTATGCACATTCACATGTTTTGGTCATGCTCCAAATTAGAGAGTTACTGGGAATTAATTACCCAGACGGTGGCACATATATTTGAGATTCGAGCCCCAACCAAGCCACAATATTGGTTACTGGGGCTACCATCCCCCAGAGATCAAAACGAGAGCTCAGAAATACCTTTATAACATTATGATAGCATTGGATCTTAAAGCCATTACTCAGAAATGGCTTACACAAGAACTACCTACACTAGAGTCCTGGTACGCACTCTGCCTTCATATATTGGAGATGGAGGAAGTCACAGCTAAGCTAAGGTTGCTCAAAGATACACTTACTGTTCGTTGGCTACCCTTTTTCCATTTTCAAGCTGAGAAAGAAAATAAAGATATTTTGAAAATCTTGGCAGAGCACAGTTAAGCTCTAATGCTTGAACAGCCCATCTGTTACTGGCCTGACCTGCTGGTTATCTCCTTTTTGGGGTTCCCCAACTGCCCCTCCTTCTCATTAAGGGAGTGGTTTTCCCTCATTTGCCTCATTATTCAGAATAAACTCATATGTAACACAGCTTCCTTCTGCTTCTCTCAATGAGTATTTGATGTTTTGGTTATCTAGTATGTTTTATTTGCTGTCCATTTTGATTAATTTCTTTTAGATGTTTGTCTTTCTTGTTGGTTGATCCCTGCCTTATGAGAGTATTGCACAAGGGTTAAATGCAGGGTTTCCCAGGCCTTTTAAACATTAAGATAATTTACCTGTTATGAAGTAGCAGGGTTATACCTAAACTTAAATTTATGAGCTTCAAAATTATATGTTTCAACAGTTATATCAATTTTAATTCATAATCAATTGCTTTTACCCTTGTGTATCTAATGGGAAAATCGCTTTGGGTAGTAAGGTCCTGTGAGGCCAGAATGTGCATTGTTAATATATGTATTGTGCATAAGTGTCTATTGTAAAATCTGAATAAAATTATGATTTCAAAAAAAAAAGTAATAATACGCATGTGATTAGGCTCTATAAGTATATTAAAGGAACACTGTCATTTTTTTTTTTTTCACAATTTATTGGGTATCCACAGTGTATCACCTATGCTCCTGTAGAAACTACTCTGAGTGCAGAATCTAAAAATGCCACTACATCTGCATAAAGGGAATGGGTATCCTTTATATATGTAAATCATTTATTTCTGCCAGCAGCGCAAAGTTAGCTAAGTCGCTAGGCACATGATCCTCCTGAAGGGGGCCCTGAGACAGGTCATTAGGGATAACTACAATGTCTGTCCCTTCTGGGACTAGTGGATGGGGAGGTGGGAGGGATGATATTAAGATAGTAGGAGGAGGTTTAGCCTGAGGTAAGGAAGCTGAAGCAGAGTCCTGAGCATGCTGAATTAAAAGCTCGAGGCTAATACAAGAGGCTTTATTTCTTGAGACCCAAGGACATTCTCCAAAAACAAGACCGTACTCCTCATACAGGTCGCACCTAGTATGATTAGCACACTGCATGATGATGTGGCCTAACTCCCCACAATTATCACATTGAGCCTTGTCACAAGTGTTAGATAAGTGGGTCCTGGCACCACATTTATAACAGGCTCCTGGGCTCCCTGGCTTAAAAACACAAGCCCCGAACCCTACCCAGAATAAAGGAATTAGGGATATGATCCATGCCGGCATTAGTTTGCCGCAGCTTAACCTTGTACTTCCATCCCCCTGTCCAAAACATTTCCAAATACAAAAATGGCTTCTGGCTCACTTAGGTTGTCACACCTTTGGGACAACCAATACATGATGTCTTCCACATGGACTGCCTCATTCCAAAACATTATAGTAACATATTTTATCAGAGGTTTGATTAAAGGAATCACCAAAAAGGGAGTCCATGTGGGAGAGAACTTTACCTGAGAATAACACTCCCAAAATAATTCCAAGGCATAAGCAGTTCTGAAACTTACATAATAGTTGTCCTCCCCTGAAGTATTGATAAAAGCATAAACCTCTCTTGGTGAAAAATGCAAAAAATCTTTTAACAAGTTTTTCCCCACAAATAACCTATCAGGTCTATCAGCTAGCCCTCCCTTATAACGGATGCAAATTGCATTCCGCCATGGGGCTGCCTCTTTTTTAACTTTTGAAAACAATTCAGAAAGAAGAGGCTTTTGTGGTGGTAAGTCTTCAGGTGGCGCCTCCGGTAAGGCAGACAAAGGTTCTTTAGCATCAAGAGCCTGTTTAGGCTGTTGAGGCATTTTCTCATGTTGCTGGCCTACTTCGTTTGGGCCTAGAGGCAGGTCTTGTGTGATGTGTCCTACCCCCTCCATAATAGAACAAATGGCAGGAGGCTTGGGCCCAGAAGATCCAGAGATACTATGTTCTGGGACTTGTGGCTTCCACTCAAGAGAAGATTGTGAAAATTCAATGGGGTCCCAATCCAGATTAGGTAACCAATTCCCTTTGGATGTCTGCAGCCAGCCTGCATTTTGCAAAAGTTTTCTGAGGAGACCAAGTATCACTTGAGGTAATAGGTAGAGGGTAGTTCACTGCAGACTGTGCAGCTACACCCGATGAGTCTTCAGCTGTGTGAAAAACCTGCTTAATGTCAGAGTCAGTCCCAATATTTCTATTAGCCAAGGTGATGGCAGCATGTTTCCCTTTCAAATCTTCAGAGTTCCCTGTTTTAAATATCGGAGTTTTAGCAGAAAAGGAAAAGGTAATAACCCCCTCCTGTGAATCCTTCTTAGTTTGGTATAAAATCATCTGAGCAGCGGACAAAGGGTCCCTGACCCCCATAAGGCATGTGAGCTGCTTGAAAACAAAGCCAGTTGCCCGCATCATACAGTATGATCAGTACTTTTAACTTCCACTCCATGTTGCAAAGGTTTAGTGACTCCTTGACCTGTCTGTATGTCAGCAGAAGAGTCAGATAACACATCGACAGCAATAAGAACTGGACGAGGAGAGTCTGAGTTAGAAACATCAGGCTCTAGGCACACACTCATTGTGGTGTTTGAACTGCCAGCCCGAGGAACACTTTCAAAATTAAGTTAATCAGTTTCAATAATTTTTTGGAAATTAAGTCAGGCTACTGGCACATGCTTTCAGCAGCGCTCAAAATGCCAGCCTGTAAATCAGTCAAAGGAACAGTAGCATTGGAAGGATTAGCATTCTGACAGGATGACTCACCCGGCCCAGGCGTGGCCTTTGAAGTGACTGCAGCAGTCTTGATTTTGACAGGCGGAGCGGGAGCTCTGAACCCAGCTGCAGAAGCAGGGAGTTTGTATTGAGCAAGTTGTGCTTTCAAATGCCATTTTTCCTCTTCATAAAGTTGCAACTTAACTTGATTAATTCCTGCTGTATCGTCCGTAACAATGAGCAAACGGACCTCCATGGTCAGATCCTTAGTAAAGACATAGATGTCACTAATTTCTCCCTCAGTTTCAATTATTTCTGGCACATCCATTAAAATGCTATCAGTCTCTTGCATGCATAAAGCAGGAGAGGAGACCAGCTCCCCTACCTCCACAATGTCCATTCCATCCAGAGTCTTACTCAAAGTGGCCATCTTCCAGCCCGTGAGGCCCCCTTCTGGTGAATAGGGGAATTTCTCCAGTGCCCTGGCCAAATTTCTCCCCATTCACTAAAAATACCACCAACAGCTTAAACTGGTTCAAGGTCAGTTGGCATTCATCTGTATCCCCTCCCTGGGTGTTGCCTGAAAATAGGCAGAATTTGTCTAGTGCACTTACCAGTCAACAAAAACTAAATAAAAATAAATAAATAAAATACAGCTATTTTGCTGCATTACAGATAAATATCTGTTGTAGTGCACCAGTACTTATGTAAAAGCCACAAGGGGAGAACCCTGTGAGGGGTAACTACAGACCTCAAGGCGCAGGGAACTTGGGGATGCTGAGTAAGTGACGGTGGAGTATGGTAACTGGGAAGATAATGGTCATATCCACGCATCCCACAGACTGAATAAACAAAGTTTACCCTCAACAAAAGGTCACTCACTTAACATGGCTCAACTTGGTGGATAGTGTGGTGCCACTTAGAAAAGTATGTAATGTATGTACTTAACTAATAACACAAGACAAGCCACCAATTCAGAGGTATTGACAACATGTGGTGGGTGTGGGCCTTTAGGAGGAAGGTAGCCAGAGGCATATTATCAAATCCAGTTGTTTTCAGCTGAATTGCAACAGATGTGCATTCAGTACCACATCACTAGGCAGCTGGATCGATAATTTAAAAGACATTATTATACAATGGGCACAAAAAAATCCTGTATTCTGATTGGCTGAGTGGCACCTTTTTCTCTGTGGTAAATCCTATGATATACCAACAAAAAAGTTGCCAGCCACGGTGAGCCGTATCAGGAACCCCACCTGAAATCAGTCTGACTACATGAAACCAAGGACTGTAAAACACCCTGCTAAAGTGCAATGCAAAAGTGGGAGTTTCAAACAACCACTGCCATTTCCATTATATCCAGGAGTCCCCAAACTCATCTCACATACCCCAAACCTTTTTTAAATCTCCTCCTTGAAAACACAGACAGAACACCTACCTATCTTATCTCCTTATCCTTTCATCTATCGGTTCCATTTTCCATCCCACAACATCACTACTTTCTCCTGCACCTCGATCAAGTACTCTTTCTGAAGTCCACATGATCACAGCTTCAATCCATGTCCTGTATTAACAATCCCCACCCTCAATCCAGTCTTCTACACTCCCACACCACACAGTCCACCATATTAAAATGCCGAACCGCTTGGAAAAACAAAAAGCCAAAAATCGAAAAGCGAGCTGTGTTACTAGGCTTATACATATGCATATCCCACTTCTCATGCATATTCATAAGCATATGCCCAGTATCAGGACTCCACTTTTCTGCCAGAATTTCTATAACAATTAGTACTTATTCTTTTATAACTACTCACTTTCCCCAGTTCAGCAATAATCAAACTGACAAAATATTTATGTAAGTAAGTAAAAATTTTTTTTAAATACGCTCATTCCTGGAGGCTCTGGGCACAGTACAATATATTAACACATATTCAGAGCATCAACAAAATAACAAAATATAATTAAACATACAATTATAAAATTATTAAAACACAGTAAATAATCCACTAAGCTCTAATTAAAACCTGAGTTTAGATAATTCTCAATTTAATTCAGAAATGCCTTAGTAAACAGGTGGGCTTTAAGGCGGGCTTTAAAAACCTCCAGCGTCGGTGCCTCCTTAACCCCAGAAGGGAACGAGTTCCACAGAACCAGGGCAGCGACACTAAATGCCCTATCGCCAGCTGACTTCAACCTCAACCTGGGAGCCACTAGGAGGCACCCACTGGAGGAACAGAGAGGATGAGCCGAGACAGCAGGAACTAGAAGGTCTAACAGGCAATCCGGGCCCTGACCATGTGGGGTCTTATGGGTGTGAAACCCCACCTTGAAGAGGATCCTCCACCCTGACTGGCAGCCAATGCAGATCACGCAGCACCGGAGTGATATGACAAAATTTAGGCTGCCCAGTAAGTAACCGGGCAGCTGCGTTCTGCACTAGCTGCAGTCTGCAGAGAGATCCTCCTGTGACCCCAAGATAGAGCGCATTACAGTAGTCAAGTCTCGAGGTAACCAAGGCATGCATCAAAGTAGGGAGGTCCAGAAGTGGAACAAGAGGCTTTATCCTGGCGATATTTCTAAGATGGAAAAAACAGGAGCGGACAAGAGAGGAAATCTGTGCTTCCATAGTCAAACTCCTATTAAAAATATCACAAAGATTTTGCACCCTTGAGGAGACCTTCAATGAGACAGAACCCAGAACTAATCCAGTCCCTGAATCAATGGCCAACCTATCACACACTCTGTTCAACTCCACTACCAGTACCTCCATCTTATCAGGATTCAGTTGCAACCAGCTGGACACCATCCAGTCATTAATCTCAGCAAGACAGCTATTTAGCACATCCACTGGGTTGATGTTCCTGGGCAAAGGACAAGTATCGATAGGTATCATCGTATCATAGAATGAAAACACAATCCATACCTTCTAATGACACCCCCACAGGGGCAGCATATACACTGCAAACAACATGGTGGCCAAAACTGAACCTTGAGGAACTCCACAAGAAAGGAGACCAGCAGAGGAGGAGAAATTCCCTATCACAACTCACTGTCTCCTATTAGATAAAAAAGACTCAAACCAGCAGATGACAGTGCCGCTGAGTCCACAGAGTTCCCTAAGATGGTCAAGCAACACACCATGGTCTACAGTGTCAAAAGCTGAAGCGAGATCTAGGAGAACAAGAATTGTCTTATCTCCCCAATCTCTAGCCCTGAGGAGGTCATTCTGCACCTGAACAAGCGTGGTTTCTGTGCTATGCCTTGCTCAAAACCCTGACTGAATTGTTCATACAAATCATGGGTCGTGAGGTGCTCCTCCAACTGAAGCGCCACTACTTTTCCTCCACAACCTTCACTAAAAGGGAAGGTTGGAGATAGGTTGGTAATTTGCCCTAATCTCTGGGTCCAAGGATGGCTTCTTTAAGATTGGTCTCACCGGTGCCTCCTTGGACAATCAGGGCAAACACGGCCAACAGTGTCGATGCATCTCATCAAGAAACGCTACGGGTACTGGATCCAGTTTTCAAAAAGTGTGCTTCAGATTGGTCACCACCTCAATAACCTCACTGGCATCCACTGGTTTAAACTCCCCCCAACCAGGCGGAGTGCGCTCAGGATACTTCTGATGACCACTGCCTGCTATTAGATTGCTGGCAGGAGAAACACCCTGCTGAATGTTGGACACTCTGCCTGAGATAAATCAAGCAAACTCTTTACATTCGAAGTCTGAAAAAACCTTCTTCGGCTGCAGACAGGCAGGATGAAGTAACCTATCCATAGTCCAAAAAAATGTAGTTGGTCGGTTCTTCCCAGCAGCAATCTCCCTTAACAGGAATACTGCCTTCTTATGGTTGATTGCCCCTTGGTATGCATTATGATGCACACACAAGGCCAGTTTGTCCGCATCCAGGCCGGTTCTCCTCCAGCAGTGCTCCAACCTCTGACCCTTCCTCTTCATCTCCCTGAGGTCCCCATCAAACCAAGGAGACCTCAGGTACAAAGATTTGGGGCATCCTTGGACAGGTGAGAGGGAGTCAATGGCGCCAGATAGAATCCTATTATAGGAGTCTACCATAGCACTAACATCTCCAATGCATACATTTTCCACATCAGATAGATCAGCAGCTGCCAGAAAACCCTCCGGGGTCAAATCCCGTAAAGGGCGGCAGCTCATCATCTCAGTAGGGTGAGGGCATCCGGTGGGAGCCCTGAATGTGAACTGCACCATGCAATGATCGGACCAAACCACCCAATCAATCCCGAGATTATCTATCTCAAGCCCCAGTGAGAACACCAGATCCAACACGTGGCCACCCTGATGGGTTGCAGCAGAAACAGATTGTGACAGGCCCTAAAAGAGACATAATTTGGAGGAGACTATATCCCAGCCGAGACAATTCATTGTTGGCTCAAACATAGAAGTCCCCTAGAATAATACATCTGGGGGCCTCCAGTGTTTCACTGGTGATGAATTCGGCAATCTCCTGCAGAAATTCCCACCGTCCCAACCCAGGTCTCTGTAATGCAAGCCAGGTTGACAGAGGAAACCAAACCGCAATAATGTGGTTTTATTCCTAATCGACCTGGCATTGCATAGCACTACCTCGAGGGATTTGTGGGAAAGGTAGCCCCACTGGTTACCTGACCACACGGTCTGGTGGAAACCCTGGGATGGGTACCAAACATGTCTGGCCTCTCTCATGCCCCTTATCCAGGGCACCTCCTGGACCCAGTAATCTCAATCTTACCACTCCGCTGCATGGGGCATCCTCCTTGCCTCTCAAATCCCTACCTCCCAGCAACATCTTACCTGGTATCTGACACCGGAGACAGGTGAATGGCTGAAGATCACATAGGAGAGATGACCCATACACAATTCTAGCCCCCCATGCCCCACCAAACAACCCTTACACACATCAAAAATATCTGAAGTCTCTATCAAGGCAGCATAAAATCTCACCTTATATATACCATACAATGTTTAAGTTAGAGCTAAACATACAGCAATCCTAACAGTAAATCAGTCAGCCAAAATAAATAAATAAATAAATAGCTAAGAGAGACTATGAACATCTGAATACTATTAAACAAACATTGAAATAATTTAAATATCCCCTTCAATACAACTGAATGCCCTCAAAGCACCATAAATATTATTACCCAAAGAGAACGATCATATGAAGAAAATCATTGATACAAAATAACTCCCAATCCCATAACTATTTCAAATGGTTTCTTCTGAGGAGTGGTGCTCGCAAGCAGCACAGATTTATAAGCAATAATACTGATAGGGCATTATTGAAATACTGACCGCCCAGGGGCGTGATGAGGCCCGACGCCAGAGGCGGAGGGTCTTATAGCCCCTGGAAGGTCCGGTATTTCCCAATAATGCCCACCTTGGAGGATATTATTGCGCTTAGAAAATGGCTTCACTGTATTTAAAAAAATAGTCACACAAAGAAATGATTGCTATTAAAATGTTAACTTTTATTTTATGTCAATAAATACTAAGAGAGGAAAACTAGTGCAGAAGAAAATTGGCAATGGAATTGCCAATGGAATTGTGTTTTTTAAAACTTTTTAATAAATAAACTTTTCAAACGTTTTGAACATTTAAACTTTTACAAAGAATTGCAGCTGTTTTGGGATATTTATTTTTTATTTTCAATAAAATTAACTGGTCCTGAGAAGGTGCAGTTCATTAGATTGAAGGAGCTCTGTACTGTTGTAATTCCAGTAGATGACGTTGCTTCCTTTGCTTTGCTGTTGCTTGCTTGATTGCTTGTACTGCTGGTTGGAGGTTTTCCAGAGAGGAGGGCGCTCCAATTTTTTCTGTCTTCTTCCTTTGGTCTCCAGTAAGATTTGAGGCTTTGCTCACATCTGTGACCAGTAACGGTCATAATTTTGCACGACTGTAGACCTGCATTTGAGAGGATTTGCACAGCAGAGCTATGAATACTGTGGTTAGTGTATACATGGCTAAGATTTGCTGCTTTACTTATTTTTTTCATCATGTCACCGAGGTAGTTTTTCCCTAGCGGTTCCTGCGTGTACCAGGTTGTCTGCGTGTTGAGGAACTCTTGTGGAGCTCGTCTCGGGTGGAGGTACAGTGCTTTGGGGTTGGGAGGAAGTTTGCTGATGTATTTTTTAAATGCTGCGACTGGGCATTCGGGGTTGTCAGGAATTGCATACATGCAGCCTCTTTGGAATTCTTTGTTGGTTTCTAGTGGGTCTTTGTGGTTTTTGCTGTCAGGGTTGTAAGCCAGGGTAATGAACTCTTGATCATGGTGGTCTTTCTGCAGTTCAAAGGAGGAGGGGGTGAGCTCTCGCAGGCCTTCTCTACCGCACCGGGCTAGGTGTAATTGAATTTCAAACCAAACACAGTTCAGCAAGCCCGGCGCAGTGTCTACGGAGAGTGCTGTTGATTTCCTGAGTTTTGCCATATCTGTATCGGAGATCGGTGGGTGGTGTGCAGAGTGATCCTTTTTTTCTTTTCTGTATTGTTTCAGGATGCTTTTGAAGTCGTTGTTGCTCATTTTAAATTGAGGGTCTGTGATGAGGTTTATGTTTCGGCATATTGGTGGGCTGTTTAGGTGCCTGTTAAGCCCTGCTCGTAAACTGCAGTAGCCAGCTACCGAGTACTGCTCGCCGGTTGCTTTTCTGACTTCCGCATAGAATTTACAGAAGGTCTTATTTAGGGTACTGGGGCTATCTGTTTCCCAATTTATTTTAATGCTACTTTCTTTAGCCCAGTCATGAATCACTGACAGTGCCCAGGTTGTGGTTTTACGAGTATTGATTTCTTCCCGGTTTTCTTCTATCTCTGTCAGCTGAGTGGTAATGACTGGAGACGGACGTTTTGTGGTGCTGACTGACATTTCTGTTTTTTCCACAGCTTTTAGGTCCTTTAGCGACTCGTCTCCCTCAGATGATTCCTTGAACAACTGCTCGAGATCTTTCTATGCCATCATATTGAAGTTCACGTGAGGTATTGTTAGTTGGGGCTGTCATTTGCGTTGCTAACTTTGGTCTTGTCAGTCGAGGTTGAAACCTAGCCTTGCAGTGATTACAGTGTCTTAATTGAAGAATGCTTTGTTTGTGTCATTGATTTGATTGGGTGATGTGGCACCTCTGTTGCCATGCTGTGGGACTTGATTTTTACTGGGCATTATGTAAAAATAATTGCCCAGGTTTGGTGCACATCAACCAATCAGATTGGTGGATTTTTTAAAGCCATTTTCTAACACAAATTAGCCTCCCAACAGCTGAAATCACTTCAGAATAGGCTGTTTCAACAATACCAATGTCCCGATCCACTGCTTGCTGGCTGCGTTGTAGAGTGCAGAGCATTAATGCAGGCAGCAGTCTCTCCCTGCACACTCGTGATTCAGCCTCTTCTCTGTGTGGTAAAACAGCACTCCACAGGCAGACAGTAAAGGGATTCATAGAACATAGAAACATAGAATTTGACAGCAGATAAGGACCGCTTGGCCCATCCAGTCTGCCCATTTCCCTACCTGATGGATAAGCTGCAGATCCTAGTTAACCAGCAGTCTACTTCTTCCTACCCCCACCTCTAGAATTGCCTTATGACTGTCCCATGCATGCTTGAATTCCACCACTGTTTGTGACTCCACAACCTCCTCTGGAAGGCCGTTCCATACATCCACCACCCTCTCTGTGAAAAATACTTCCTTAAATTACCTCAGAGCCACCCCACTTCTATCTTCAAATTAGCTTTGCCCTTGTTCTTGCACACTCTTTTTTTGAAAGATGCTACCCTCTTGGACTTTGTTGATTCCCTTGAGGTACTTGAAAGTTTCTATCATGTCCCCCTCTCACTCCTTTCCTCGAGGCTATACATATTGCTCCTTAAGTCTCTCATATGTCTTCCAGTGCAGACCCTGCACCATTTTAGTTGCCCTCCTCTGGACAGCTTCCATCCTGTCTATGTCTTTGCGGAGATTGGGTCTCCAGAACTGCACGCAGTACTCTAGATGGGGTCTCACTAGCTGTCTGTACAGAGGGATAATAACTTCCTGTTTTCTACTGGTGATGCCTCTCCCTATGCATCCCAGTATCCCCCCAGCCCTCCTTGCTGCCCTCTCACATTGCTTGCCCACCTTTAGGTCATCTGATATGACTACCCCCAGGTCCCTTTCCATTTTTGCTGTTGTTAGTATCTCACCCCCCATTGTGTACTCTTCCCCTGGGTTTTTGTTTCCCAGGTGCATTACCTTGCACTTCTTAGCATTGAATCTAAGCTGCCATACATTTGACCATTCCTCTAACCTTGCCAAGTCCCTTCTCATCCTTTCCACTCCACCTTGTGCATCAACTCTGTTGCAGATCTTTGTGTCATCTGCAAAGAGACATACTTTTCCTTCCAGTCCCTCTGCAATGTCACTTATAAAGACATTGAAGATGACTGGTCCCACACTGAACCCTGCGGTACCCCACTACTAACTCCCCTTTTTCAGAGTGGACTCCATTTACTATTACCTCTGTGTCCTATTCTCCAGCCAATTTTTACCCAGGCTGTCATCTTGGGACCCACTCCCAGGCTGGCTAACTTGTATATTAATCTTTTGCGTGGGACTGTGCCAATGCCTTGCTAAAGTCTAAGTAGGCCATGTCCACAGACCCTCCCTGATCAACTACTTTGATCACCCAGTCAAAGAAATCTATCAGATTTGTCTGGCATGACCTTCCCGCTGTGAATCCATGCTGCCTTGGATCCTGTGCCTCTCATTTTCCCTACCACTGAGGTTAAACTAACACGTCTGTAGTTTCCTGCTTCTGCCTTGCTCCCACTTTTGTGAAGGGGAATCACATCTGCCCTCCTCTAGTCCTCGGGTACCACCCCATCCTCCCATGATTTGTTAAAGAGGGTAGTCAGTGATGTCACTAGTTCTACCCTTAGTTCTTTTAGAATTCTGGGATGAATCCCATCAGGCCCCATTGCTTTGTCCACCTTCAGTTTTAAGAGTTCTTTCAGAACCCTTTCTTCTGTAAATGGGCTGGTATCAACTTCTGTATCCAGAGTGTTTCTACTGTTTGTTTTAAGTACCTCCCCTCTTCCTTTGTAAATACTGAGCAAAAATATTTGTTTAGTATCTCTGCCTTTCACAGTCACCTCTGCCCACCCTCCCTCCCCTTTATTAAGCCTCACTATCCCTCCCTTGGTCTTCCTTCGCTTCCTGATATACCTATAAAAGGTTTTATCCCCTTCTTAACTGAGTTGGCTATCTTTCCTTGGTTTGGGCCTTTGCTGTTCTGACTGCCTTCCCAGCTTCCTTTTGCTTTAACTGATACAGTTCTCTGTCCTGTTCCTTCTGTGATTCCTTGTACTTCCTGAATGCTTTCTTTTTTCTTGAACCTTCACTGCCACTTCCTTTGAGAACCATAGTGGTTTCTTACTCGTTTCGCTTGTTTATTTGCTTTACACAAAGGCTTGATACCTCTGTGATGGCAGTTTTATTATTCCCCATTGTTCTTCCACCCTCTTCCTGCCCATTTGCTAGTGCATTCCTTAGGCACTCACCCATTTTGACAAAGTCAGCCCTCCTAAAATCCAGTACCTTTGTCTTTGTATGGCTTGACTCTATTGCTGTGTTTATTGTGAACCATACTGTTCGATGGTCGCTAGTTCCCAGATGGCTACCCACTTCTACATCTGTGATCCTCTCTTCATCTCCATTTGAGAGAACTAGGTCTAAGATTGCTCCCTCTCGAGTGGGCTCCAATACTAGTTGTCTAAGGCATGCCCCCTGTAGGGCATCTAGAATAACCTCACTCTTCAAGTGGCTGCTGCAACTGCACTCTAGTTAACATCTGGCATATTCAGATCACCCATCAGCAATATCTCCCTTTTCTGCCATTCTAAGTATATTTCTATCATTTCCTTGTCCATTTCTCCCCTGAGAAGGAGGTTCAGTATAACGCCTGTGCGATTGTGGTGCCATTGACGGTTCTCCAAATTTACCCACAGTGCTTCTTCTCCTCCCTGTTTACCCTTTGTTCTGTTGCTTGATTCCTTCCCTTATATAAAGAGCTACTCCTCCTCCTCTTTACCCTCCCTGTCCCTCCTGTAGATAGTGTATCCTGGTATGTTTACATCCCAGTCATGGTTTTGTGTGTACCATGTTTCTGTGACTGCCACGATATCCAGATGTTCCTCCTCCATCAAGGCCACTAATTCAGGAAGCTTGTTACTCAAGAGTACGGGCATTGGTACTCATTGCTCTCCATTTTTTGATGGCTTTACCTTCTGTTGCAGCATCCCCCACTGACCTTTCTACCTTGGTCTTTTTCTCATTTAGTACCCTGTTTTGTAGGGGGAGGCCGGGATTTTCCTGCTGCTTATCAGTGCTTCCCCCCTTGACTAGTTTAAAAGCTCGCCAATGAAGCATTTAAACCGATTGCTCAAAAGACTTGTTCCCTTCCTGGACAGATGCAGACCATCCTGCCACAGTATAGGCTAGGACCCTCCAGGTGGAACCTCAGTCCCAGTGAAGCCAAACCCCTATGCTCCACACCATTTTTTCAACCATCAGACACCTTCTCCCACAAATGGCAACAGGGACAGTGGCAGGCGAGGACAAAGGTCCTGAGTCTTCAGTGCTGTGAAAGCCATGTGATGTCAGTCTGTCAGTGGAACAATCCAAAATAAAAAGAAATTTAAGCTGGCAGAATATACAGTACCGTGATCCACTCACTAAGTTCCAGGGATGTGGGGGGGGCGGTGGTTATTAACTCTCACATAAACATCAAAAAATAAATATGCTCTTCTCTGTTGCTGAGACATACATGGCTGATTATTCTAATTAATAATAGGGAACTATTTTTGTGGAGCAAGATTAAATACCACAAAAAAGATGTTTAATATGGCAAAACAAATGTCATTTATTTTTTTTTAAAGGGGAATATTGTATAATCATAATGTACCACTCCAGGGTGTGGGTTATGCTAGGATTTACCTATGCCTGGTGTGGTTTGCTCACTCAGCCTGTGGCCTAGTGACCAAACAACACACCAGGTGTGAGTAAATCCTAATAAACCACACCCTGTCATGGTATATTGCTTAAATGAGCAATGTGGTAGCCAATAAGGAACATTGCTAGTCTCATGTATATTCTGTCACTCTTAGAAACACTGATTTTAGTACAAACATGTGTAATTAAAATACCATACACTCCTTACCTCACTGCGTTCATGCTTTTCATCAGCAGTTGACACTCTTGGACATTTAGGAATGACATCCATACTGTTGGATAATGCCAGTTTCTTAAACACAGTTGGCACTGAATCAACCTTTAGTTATGGACATATGCAACCAGACATCAAACCAAACTGTTTCATTAGTATATATTCAGTTTCAAGTGAGTCTGGCATAAATTGTGCATTACAGAGATGGTTCCTGATGCACCTAATTCAGTCTAACCTGGTCAGGTGCATAGCATAATTCCAGCATTGTCCCATTGATTGGTCAGTTGGAAATTAATGGAGGCTAACTTTATTCTGATGAGAGTTGCTACACCCAAAGGCAATGCAATGACTGACCATATTTAAATACAAATTGCCAGGACAGGTAAAAAATTATTCAGGTTAAGTAGCTTTAATGTTAATTAGTTGTATGATAAACTGTGAAGAAAATCAATATCTCATGTATAGGTGTAATAGAGAAAATGTTGCTTTTAATTATACTGAAAAAAGAAACATGATTTTGCTGCAGGATAATTAAATAAACTGCTATGTAGTACTCATTATAATCAGTACATATAACAAGCAGGTCTGTAGAAATAATTTCAGGTATCTGTAATACAGCTCCTCACTAGTAATTGTGTGACATGGGGCTCACTATGAATTTGGCTGCATACAATGCTGACTTACAAGTTTGAGAGAGCTGAAGGAGTTAATGCCATCAATCTATTTAAACCCCTTTATATACATTAATCAGCCACAATTTGACATAATTGTCAAATATTATATTCTCCCAGTGCTTTGTCCACATGCACATTTCCTGCTGAAACACAGGGTTGTCAGATGCGCTCACTGTGACTGCTCGCTGCATGCGTTCCTCACTAAACGTCATCATGCTGCATGGGCAGTAGGAATGCTTGGTGGCCACAGGAGCAAGTAAATGAATGCAGGTCAACTACGGAGGCAACAAAACAAAAAAAGTCAATTAAAAAGGTAATCTTACACATTTTTCAGCTAGCACTTCTGCAAATGATCCCAATGGCTAATGTTAGAGTGTGTACACAGCATCATGTCAGCAGCTTATTAATCTAACTGGCTAAACTTGTTCTTAATGCTTTTTCTTTCAATAATAGTTTTCTAAACAGGCCAAGGGATTTGCCATGGGTACCAGGATAGATCCCAGCTTTGCTAATCTGTTTGTTAGTTGCTGCTTGAGAAAAGAATACCGTATTTCGCTGTTTGAAGCTACGATTCTATTAAATTTTTGTTTTGGGCTGTGGCTTCTAAACGGGGTGGCTTTAATTACTAACATACCAAATACCATCCTCATACTGTGCTCCTTCCATAATTTTCCACAGTGGGCAATGAATTCTTTTACTGCGGGAGGTCTGTTTTAATGAAAACTCTGCTTTCACCAACAACAGCGTTCTTATACCATGCAGATTGAGGGACTAGTGAAGACAAAATATGGACCACATGGCAGATGTCAAGGAGCAAGTCGACAGTGAATTCTTTGTCTGAGAGGAGAGTGCAGGTCCACAATTTAATATCGGTAGTACGCGTCACTTCATTTACCACTTCTAAACCCCTGCAGACACATCAAGAGAGAGTGCTGAATGTGTGAGAAAGTGCATCTGCCTTAGCTGTTCTGTGGCAGTTTGGGTAAGCATCAGAGAGGGGAGGAAAGCATAGAAGATTATTACTGCCCATTTTGCTTGCTGCCCCCTTTAGAAGCCACGGCTACAAATCAGGTGCGGCTTCTATTAATAAACTATTTTTTTGGTTGCAGCTTTAATTCAGGAGTGGCTTCTAAAAACAAGGGGCGGCTTCAAAATGATGAAATACGGTAGTTGCTTACTGTAGCAGTAGATCTTTGAGAGAATCTCCACTGAGCCACAACATGAAACCATAAGTCAACGGTGTCAGGACTACACAGAAATGTTTTTTGGCTGGAATACGTCATCGGCATCTATATAATGTGGGCATCCCCAGCAATACTCAGTTCCCTGCTGAAGACAAGCTTGAAGAATCATCAGCTCGGCAGGGACCAAAGCAACCAGAACCAAACTAAGCACACAGGAGAGGATATGGAAACCTGAGTAAACATGCTGAATTTGGTGTGAGAGGAGAACCAGCATGCAAAAGCAGGCAAGATAATCACGTCACCTGACAAGGGGAGAAGAAGGAAAGGAGATATGTGGCTTTATGAAGGAGAGTCTATTGAAGATCTAATGTTGTGGTAAGTAATTATTCTATCTTCTTAGAGGACATGTCCCTCCATTGAGCCACACCATGAAATGAATCCCAAGCAATACCAAGCACTAAGGAATGAAGGCAGGGTCTAAGGACCCTGAGTAAGGAGGCCTTGCAGAACAGTAAAGCCAAACCTGACATGTCTACAAGAGATGATGTCCAAACTATATTGTTTAGTAAATGTATGAACAGTACTTCAAGTGGCAGCAGCACATATATCAGCAGCAGACACACTGTTAAAACAAGCTACTGAAGTAACCACCCCATGGATGGAATGAGCATGGACAAGCCCAGGAAGCTGCTTATCACACTTCCAGTAACAGAAAATAATACAACAAGCTAACCATTTGAAGTGCCTTGCTTAGAAAGGAGGGAGCCCACCATCCTGGGGCAAAAGCCACAAACAGTTGGGAAGATCTTCTATAATAATTAGTGTGATCCAAGTACTAATGAAGCATCCTACAGATGTCCAGCATATGCAATAATGTCCCTACTATCTGTGGGAGTGGAATAATCAAGAAGGTCAGTGGTTTTATTTAGTATTTTCTCAGACACAACCTTTAGTAGAAAATGGGGTTAGTACATAATGTAACTCTAGCCTTCTGGAAAATTAAAAAGGAGGATCTGTAACTAGAGCCTGCAACTCTACATCATAACCACTAGGAACAGTGTCTTTCAAGAAATGAAGCAAAGCTCGCAAGTAATTAACTGTACTATTTTTGTCTACTGTATGCTCTTGTGACTCTTATCTGTAATTAATTCCGGGCCGCCCCTGAAAAAGGGATTTTGTTGTCTCAGTGAGTCTACCCGGTCAACAAATTTCAATAAATAAAATAAATAACTGCAGGCTCAAAGAGAGGTGTAGTAATGGTCTCTAGGGCCAAATTTAAGTTTTACACTGAAATTGTATCATGGACCGGGGTGGGAGAATAAAAATAGAATACCTTTGAAGAACTTGAAGGAAACCTCAAGCTGGGCCACCATCTTGCCATCTGTGAGGGCATGAAAAGCCAACACCATGGCCAAGTGGGCCTTAGAGGAGTAAATGAAGCCCGAGTCCAGGATAAGAGGTAGTTTTGCATTAGACTGACGGGACATGTAAAGGGATCCAGGGCATGATCAGCACACCGAACTGTAAAAGGTTTACATCTTTGCGAGTAGGTGTACTGTGTGGAAGGCTTCTGAGCCAGCAGTAGAACAGCAGCAACTGGCAGTGAAACCCCGAAGTGGGAGAACTTTATATCCTCAGGAGTCAGGCTTGGAGGTGTAGGGCTCTGATATCTGGATGCACCAGAGCACCCCAATCCTGCATCAGATGTCCCACTTGCAGAGAGAGCGGGACAGGGGATTCCACTGCCAACTGCTGGAGCAGAGGGAGACAAATTTGTTTGGACTCAGTATGGAGTCACCAGAATCATGGTGACCAAGTTGGCCTGCAGCTTGACCAAAACCCTCTGTATTAGAGGAAATGGGTGGGGGGAAGCATCAATAGACCTCCCATTTCAGGAGAGGGAAAACACATCTCACCAGAAAACTCCAGACCCCAGAGTGAGTAGAAAAACGTCAGTTTTGTGTTGTAATGAGATGCAAACAGGGCTATATCTGAGCGATCCTATTTTATAAAGAAGTCATACACGACAAAGTCTAAGAGCTCCCACTCATGGCAGAGTGTCAGGGACCAAGTGAGATGTTTCACCAGGACATTGAGGATACCAGGCAAAAAAATGGCCAACAGAAACATGTTGTGTCCCGCTAAAACACTCATTGTCTCCCTGCGGAGAGGATATGAGTGGACTCCACCTCGTGAGGTTGATGGATTACATCACAGAAATATTGTCTTTATGGATCAGGAACTGATGCCCTAGAAGGATGGCGGTGAAGGCCAGTAGGCCAAGCAGATCAGCCCACATCTCCAGAGTGTTGCTGTGCAGAACCGTATCTAAGGGGACAATTGGCCCTGAGTCCAGAAGGGGATCAGATGGGTACCCCAGCCAAGACCCCGAGGTGTCCATTGTCATCACCAGGAGAGAGAATAGACAGAGAAAGGGAGATCTTGTCTCTTGGTTGGAGTGGTCCAGTCATCAGAGCAGGGAGTGAAGGAGTGGAGAAGTCACTGCTATGAGACACTCCAATTCATCAGAATGCTGTTGTGGAGAAGGAGGAGGAACCATTGTTGGATCCTCCTATGCAGATGTGCCAGAAAGAGAGTCAGTATGGCAGCAGCCATGAGTCTGATGAGCTGCAGAAGGCATCTGACCAAGACAAAGTCACTGGAGGATACCAGCTGAGCCTGGGCTACCAGTGCTGTAGCATGGTCTGAGGGCAAAGCGTTTGACCAGCCCAATGTCCAAGACAGCCCTTATGTATTGGAGATGCTGCATGGAGGAGGATAGACTTTGGTTCATTCACCAGAATACCCAACTGGTTGATCAGCTGTCGGTCTGAAACAGGGTATAGGCTATGGCCTCCCACAACAGGGCCTTCAAAAGCTTAGCACCAATATATGGAAAGACATAGAGGGACTCTTGAGAGAGAGTGGCTATAACCACTGCAAAACACTTGTAAAGACACACAGTGCAGAAGACAAACCAAAGGACAACACATGAAACTGGCTGTGCGAATCCTGGAGCAGAAATGCAAGAACTGTGAGACTTGGGATCCTGATATGAAGGTATGCGTCCTTCATATCCAGAGCAACTATCTATTCCCTTTCAGTAACAGGGGGGAGGGACTGCAGAGAGAGACCATTTGATACTTTTTTGTGTGTGATGAGCAGATTCAGTCCTCAGTGGTCTAGTACGGGCCTTAAATTCCTGGTCCATTTTGGTACCAGAAGTCCCAGGAATAATAGCCTAGGTTTTGTATGGGAACTAGGATGGGCTCTATAGGCCTTTTTCTAGAAAGGGCTTAAACTAGGTTGCTGGAATCCATCCTACTGAATTGGATATATCAGATTCCGGACATATTCATGGTATCTGGATTCTTGGTATTTAAGGACAAAATCTGAATCCAAGAACCTGGTCGAATGCAGAATTGAAATCTGATTCCATCTCCACATCTGACTACAGTGCAAGCAAATTGGTACTCCATGCTCCCCAAGTGTTTCCCCTGCCCCCCCCCTTTCCTTGAGTGCTGCTGTGATGGACTACTGTCTGTTTCCATTCATGATGGTCACCGACTCATTGTAGTTTGCTCACTGCTAGTACTGACATGGTTCAACCTCCTCTAGTTAATCCCTTCCCTATCCCCAATACCCCAACTGGAGCCCTGGCCATGAAGCCAAGGAATATCCGTAGGCAGGCAGCAAGCATGTGATGATGCAGCATGTATGTTTACTTATTTCAGTTTGTTAACCAGGTAAGCCCACTGGGCCTAAAAGGTCATTTTTCAGGGTTGACTTGGAATTAGTTACAGTACATAGAATCCTACTGGGTACAGAACATTTCAGTGACACACAACAAGTTTAGGGTACAATCATAGTGAATCCAGAGGTCTAAACAGTTGTGACTGCAAGACAGGTTTTGGGTACCATCATGGTGAATCCAAAGGTCTAGACACTTGTGACTACACTCCCAAGACATTTCAACGCACACTCCTACAGGCAGGTGGAAGCAACAATAGGGACAGAGTAAGTTAGTATAGGTTACAATTTTACAAGTTACAATTTAACAGGAAACAGACATAAAACATCACTGTGCGTTTATCACACTGCTTAGTTTGTGTGGTAGTATGTTGTAGTGGTTTAATCCCAACTGGTCCGATGTGGTGCTGTGCTGCTGCCTGGCTGTGCCTGACTCCTTCCCCAAACTCCCTGACCCCTCACCAGACCCCCACCCTTTCCGAACTCCCTAGCTGCACTCCCCATGACTCTGAAGGATTCAGTCCTGCCACCTCTCCCCAAGTAAAGGGTTATTTTACCAGGGAGAGTAGTGTGACTGGTGACTGAATCCTTCACAGGTGCTAGAAGAGCAGCTGGGGAGTGCAGGGAGGCTTGGAGTCTGGGGTGTTTGGGTTTGGATCAGACTGGATCAAACAGACCACTACATGGCATGCATGCCTAAGTATGGATAATTAAGGATTACTTGGCTTTGGGGACAGGTGGTCATTGGACTCGGAACAGAACAGTATGGGAGGGGTTAAGGCAAGTGCTTGGTCAGAGCAGGAATGGAGGCTTCAGGTGGAGGGGGTCATTGGTTGTGGTGGAGGAACTGGGGAGGGACTGGAAGAAATTTGGGGATCAGTGGAAGTACTCCATGACTTGAAGCTCTGTACTAGAGTACTTTGGCACTCGGCAGCAGCATGACCAGGACTGGACCACGCCATCCTCTCAAAGGCTGCCTGAGCATCTAGGCACCTAACCAGACATGAAATAAGACAGATAAGGATAGAGGATTAACAGGAAGGCTTCTGAAATGTTTGGGTGTGTGTGGGGTACTTTGTGCACTATGAAGTAAAACTGAGTCAGATTCAGAATCAGAATTTCTGAATCTGTCTCTGATTCCATACCAATGCCTGATTTGGAGGCAGAATAGATTCAGAGATGGAAACAGAATTTTTGAAATTCTGATGTCTGCTCACTATAACAAATTTCTGAGAATCAGAGCACCCATAGTTTGAACCTTCTCCAACAGGAGAGCAAGATGTCATGGAGGGTATCAGTTTGGCAAAGGGATGGGTCACTGGAGGAACAGAAAGGAGCTCTAGGGTGTGTCCTAGCTAAACTACTTCCAGGAGTCAAGCATCTGTTGTTATCTTCCTCCAGTTTGATAAGAAGATGATTTATCCTTCTACTATAACTTCCTGAGGCAGTGAGTCCAAAGAAAGAGGAGGGGATCCAGAAAGCACTGGGGATTGGTGTGGGTGCCGCTGATACCTGCACCTCTTGTGAGTCTGTCATGGGCACTAGGAGCACACAGGAGTATTGGGGGAGCTCAGCTTCCTTTTCTTAAAAGTCCAAAGAATAGACTTAAAGTAAAATTTCTTACAAAAGAGTTTACTGATGCCCCAACATTTCGCCTCATGGCCTCCTCAGGGGACTTATTGTCTAAATCAGAAACAGAACCTAGTTATATCACCTCTTAATCATGACTACAATATAAAGATATGCACGTTTAGATTTTCTTACACATATCCATAAATTAACTACTCATACCTGTTAATATTCTCTGTGTTACACTTTGACTAAGCTTCTGATTTTTCAAAGCCATTCTTATTATTACCCTGTGGTAAATGTACAAAAAATACAGATGTTTATGAAAAACAACTTCACTTAGGCACATCCACAGTTCATCCTAATGCCACACAAGTGGTCATATCGAAGGCATTACATTTAAGGTCTGCAAAATACAGAGTACCCTGCAGCAATTCCACATCAGATACATAGTATTAGTCACATTTTAAATAATTTTTTCTGTTTCACAATGCAGTTTGAGCATTCAATACTGTTAAATCATTATAAAGATATGTTAATATTTTATTCATTCTTCTCAAGTTACACTGAGAAAATTTTCATTATCAACACCAGTCCTCTTGTGTTTCAACCTGGCTGCTGGTCCTCCAAACCAAGAGGACCCCTCTTACCCTCTAGCATGGTGGTGAGGCCACATTGGCCTCCATGCACACCACAGGTAATGATACCAAAGAAGGCAGGGCTTAAAGGTTCCAAACAACTTAATGTACAGTCCATGCCAGGGTGGAACACTAGCCAATCGTATGGAATCTAGATCAGCATGTGGGCAGTCTCCTATAAAATAAAAATGATTAGAGCCCATTCTTCCTTTCCATAATTAAAAAAGTGTATGCAAGAACCAAGTGTTTTCCCTATGATGCTTCTCCATCTTCAGAGTGGTTGTGTTTTTCTGTCGACTTCATGCTGCATCACACCCATCTCAGAGGAGGAGAACAGTCTATTTGATGCTCATCCTACGTCCCCCAAGGCTGGCCCTCTGATGCTCCGTGCTCATTCCTGAACTAGGATATTCAGTGGCACAAGTGGTAGCACTACCGCTGTGCCAGTGGGCCAGCTTATCAAACAGCATCTTGTTGAATAATTCTTAACATAAGTATGTGTTCCTGAGAGAGTGGGATTTGTGGGCAATTCCAGGAATCCCACTCTGGCATCAGCTGGGGGTAAGCAATGCTGTAGAAGTGTGGCAGCAGCTCCTGGTAAGGGAGAAGGCAGGTTGTCCAGCATTTGTACACACCTTGTTGGCCAACCATGGAGCAGCACTGGTGTTGGCTGTCAGGGTGGCTGCCTGCCCTACCCTCCCAGCGTGGGAGTGACCCCAGCCATCAGGATGGGGCATGAAAGGAAAATCAGAAAAATCATAGGCAAGCAAAACAAATAAAAAATTATAATAATTAAATTAACCACATGTAGTGTGTAAATATAGTGGAGCCCACTTATAAGAACACCCAATTTCCCACAAACAATGTTCTTATAAGCAAGCTGTTCTTATACGCGGGCTACCTGTTTAAACAGACTTTTACAAGAAATTCTATATTCTGCCCACAAGGTGGAGCTTCCAGGATGCAAATAAACACTCAGCAACCATGTTAAGTTGTTAAAAGCATTAGCTTTACTATGTGAAAATGAATTTTAGTACAGTACTGTAACACCTTTTAAAAACATAATCTACTACATAAATACTTTATTAAATACTGTAGTTAAAAATGATTAAAAACGGCACTGTAGAAAGTGCCTCAAAGTGCATGATACAGTAAAACGTAAAAACCTGAAAAGTGCATGTTAGTTGGTAAAAACAAGACTTGAGAGTCACTATTCAACTCACAATTTTCAAAGAAACTAGTAGTTTATGTACTGTATGTGTGACAGAGCGCTGTTCTTTGCTTCCTTTTCTCCATGTCTAGCACCGTAACTGAGACTTGTTGCCTGAAGTGATAAATGGGGACTAAAAACAATAGCCCGGCAGAATATTTAAATGCTTAATCAATGCTCTTAATCAGTGCCCATTCACACCTAGCCGCATACCACTGAATGCGTTAATCACCAGAGCTGAGATGTGAGCTAAGTCGATGAATTTTACTGATAGCTGCCAGTGAACTAGCACAGAAGCTGCAATTTAGAATGTTCTTCTAACCGGGCTGAGTGTGATTATAAGTGGGCTTTATGCCCATAGGAATACATGGGAAACAACCGGGCCATGGGGGCCATTTTCTGATAACTGGGATGTTCTATTATCCGATGTCCTTATAAATGGGCTCTACTGTATGTGACTTTTCACACACAATCACTTTGTTTTTCAACAGGTCACTTTTTTCCCCTGAATTTATGGTTTCATATTCAGCGTCATTTTCTTTTTACTGTTTAACTGTTTGCATGAATTACAAGCATAACAATATGATTAATAGTATTTCATCACGCTAATCACTTTTCCTGACCCACATCTTCATTGAACTTATTTATTTTGTTAGTTTTCATTTACTAGGTACGCACTAGACAAGACATTTGCCTATTTTCAGTGGTATTAAAAAGGGGCCCACTTCTCAGTCACAAGAGAACATCAGTAAATCATTGTGCTGTGGTTTGATGCTGGTCCTTACACACGGCCCTGAGTTGTGTTGAAAAGGACTGCACCCATTCTATGCCACTGCATATTAAATTGTGCTGGTGCATGGAAGGGGCAGTGTAGCCATGTAATTGGCATGTGCACCTAGTGCCATTCATAAAAGCATCAGTGACTCAGTATTACAGGGAGCTGGGTTCTGTAATGCCACCAGCCCTTATCTACCATAAGAACTGTTTAGGGCAAGTTGTAGGGGCATCAGAGCTCTGTACCCAGTTCACAGACCTGTTGGGGGACCAAGATCAATAGAAACATAGAAACATAGAATTTGACTGCAGATAAGGACTGCTTGGCCCACCCAGTCTGCCCATTTTCCTACCTGATGGATAAACTGCAGATTCTAGTTAATCAACAGCTTACTTCCTCCTACCCCCCCACTAGACTTGCCTTATGCCTGTCCCATGCATTCTTGAATTCTCCCACTGTTCCTAACTCCAGAACCTCCTCAAGAAGGCTGTTCCATGCATCCACAACCCTATCTGTGAAAAAATACTTTCTAACATTACCTCTGAGCCGTCCCCCCTCCATCTTCAAATTGTGCCCCCTTGTTCTTGCACATCTCTTCTTCTGAAAGACACTACCCTCTTGTACTTTGTTAATTCCCTTGAGATACTTGAAAGTTTCTATCAAGTCCCTCCTCCTCCTTTCCTCAAGGGTATACATATTAAGCTGCTTTAGCTCATCTCATATGTCTTCTGTGCAGACCCTGCACCATTTTGGTTGCCTCCTCTGAACAGCCTCCACTCTGTCTATGTTCTTTGGGAGATGGGGTCTCCAGAATTGCATGCAGTACTCCAAATGGGGTCTCACCAACTGTCTGTACAGAGGGATAACAACTCTTGTTATCTACCTGCTGATGCCTCTCCCTATGCATCCCAATATCCCCCCAGCCCTCCTTACTGCCTTCTCACACTGCTTGTCCACCTTTAGATCATCTGATATGTAGGGCAACTTTGCATTGAGGGTGTGCATGGGTGGATGTGGATATGAAGGGGGGGGATCCAATAGTCTACCAGGCACAAGAAGCACAACAGGAACAGGTTTGGGGTCCACTGGACCATCAGGCAGATCTTTGTGGGATGTATTAATAGGGTCAGTGGAGGTCCAGAAGTGGCCCAAAGGTATGGACTAAGGATACAGGAGACTGCATTCCTCATTGGCCCACCACAAACACGAATGCACATGGCTCAGCACCACGTGAATTCATGTCGGTGCCAGTAATCTGTGCCATTCTTGTCTGCAAACCATGTTTGTGCACAGTATTCTAATGCCTTAATTTGGAATATTAGAATCTGCCAGCACAGACCATTGCTTCTCAGTATAGTAGATTTTCTGCTTGGCACAATAGGGCACACTTTTGCCCCATAAGGCGGCATAACAAATTGTGACCAAAAATCAGGCCCATAATTCCTTGAATGGGCATTGCCCAAGAATATACAAATATTTACACAGCTGTTGTTTTCCCATTTGAAAGGTATCATCCATGATTTTAAGTCCTACTGTAAACGAATAACTGTTCAAAATTTATTTTTAACCCAGTTATGTTCATTGTTCACATGTTTTTAAAAAGCTAATCACTGAGAACCCTGTACTTGTGCAATGCAGTCTTTAGGACTATCAACACTACTTGTGATCAGTAGAGGGCACTATAACAACAGCTAAGGATATAAACAAATGAAGCGATTAACTGCTCAAATGTCGTAACAGCTGCTTAGCTGCTGCCCATTTTAAAGGTTTATTTTAAGGGAATAAAGATTAATGATCTGATAATGAATTAAGTTTTATGAATACTTATATTGCGTTCCTGAATAATATATCACATTGCACCATTTAGGCCAGTGTCAGAACCTTTTCCAAAAGAGTTACATAACTGTAATATGTGCATGGTTACATTTTGTGTACATTGTTTTTACATGTTTTCACTCACTCAATTTGGCCAACAGGTCTTCTACAAGCAGGGTGCAGTGTGCTGTCTCGCCATGGTACAGGCTGCCATTTGTACTGATAGCAAACAAAGTCAACATTAGCGTACTGTACAGTACAGTAGCATCATCATAAGCAAAGAATGTAATTTGTTTCTAAGAAGAGAAAATGAGGAGAGATAAAAGGAACATGGCCCCACAAACGATAGCAGAGGCCCCATTCTCAGACATAAATGCCTGTGAAAACTGGTCACACAGGTCACTTTGAAACTGGGCAACAATTATGTCCCCATTGAGCCATGCTCAGTAGGAGGGTTGCACAGCTTTTCCCTGCATCCACAAAAGACTTTGTGGATGTTCAAGAAAGAGGGAGGAGGTTGGCATGCACATGGCCATTAGAATCAGTCTTAGTGTATGATGCCCTCACAACCCTGTTCCTGTGCTGTTATGACCTCCCTTGATTACCACCTGCTTTTCATAGTTGTGTGAGTAGCAGCAGCTGGCAACTAGTTGGCTGTGTAGTTTACCAATCATCATGGTGGGAGGAGACCACAGGTGATCACATCCGTGAAGGTTTGGGAAGGAGAAACCACTAGGGCAAGTTTCACCAGGTAGAGTGGTAGGTGGTCCCCAGGTCGCTCTGTGATGAGGATAAGGGGTGGGGGCTACCACTGGATCACCATGGAACCCATTGCATGCAAATAAATGGAAGGAAGGAAGGAAGGAAGGAAGGAGTACAGTGAGATAGAGGAGAGCCAGCACTAAAACACAATGCACTACCATGCATTGCAGCATGCAGCAGGTGCATGTTGCAATGTTGCATTATGCTGCAGTTGTGTATGCATGCCTGGATGTTAGAGGGTGCAGCTCTTGATTACACTTAAAATCTAGACTGACAAGTTGATTTGATCCATACTCACAGGCATGATTTATCTTTCCTCTGCGATGTGCATCATCCTTTAAGAATAGCATTTTCAGGTGGCTGTGCGGTAAGAGCACTGCAACTGAAGGACAGGCCCCAGATCTCTGATTTACTTGTGAGCATGAACTTTCCTCCTCAATTGAAGTTACATTATTTATATATGTAAGCAATAAGACATGACAGGGTGTTGGTTGTCAATGGTTAGTGCGTGCCCAGGTGCGTAGTAAAGCATTAGATACTTGCGCTGAATGCTTTTAGCAGCTGGAAGTGTATCAACCCCAGACAAACACTGATCTGGAATGTCTTACTGCACTTATAAAATGGGTAAATTGAGAAACAATTAAAAAAAATGCCAGCTTTTTAATTAAAAACAGGTATTTTCTTTTGTTAAAAAGTAACTATTAAAAAGTAACACCTCCCTATCTGTCAATTGCCTGTCTTTCCACAAATTTATTGATGGAATGTTTATTTACTGTGGAATATAGGAATTTAAACTTCTGCAGAATCCCTCTGACAGAATGTCAGGGTGGTAGTGGAAGGGCACTCTCATTACTGAGGGAGGTGGCAAGCCGAGTGCCACAGGGAACCTGTACTGGGACAAGTGCTGTTTGGGATATTCATAGCTGATATCTCAGAAGGGATCAGGAGCAGGCTCAGTCTGTTCGCAGACAATACAAAGATGGGAGCTGTGGTAGATGACATCGAAGGGTGGAAGGGGCTGCAGGAGGACCTGACCAAACTACAGACGTGGTCGGAAACATGGCAGTTGGGGTTCAATGCCAAGAAGTGCAAGGTACTGCACTTTGTAGCTAGGAACCAGGGGAGGAGCTATCAGCTGGGAGGGGTACAGTTAGAATGCACAGAGGAGGAAAAGGATGTGGGGGTTCTTATAACGGCAGCATAAACAACTCGGTTAAGTGCAGAGAGGCGGCAGCAAAAGCCAACAGGATTTTGGGGTGTATAGTGAGGGGAATCTCCTCCAGAAATAGGGAGGTGATCTTTCCCCTGTACAGGTCTCTGGTCAGACCGCACTTGGAGTACTGCATGCAGTACTGGCGCCCATTCCTGATGAAGGACATCAAATTGTTGGAGGGGGTACAACAGAGGGCGACAAAGATGGGATTGGAGGGAAAGTCCTATGAGGATAGGCTGGACGAGCTGAGCATGTACTTCCTGGAGGAGAGGAGGGGTAGGGGGATATTATTGAAACATTTAAATGCCTAAAGAGGTTAAACAAGACTAATACAGAAGGTATTTCCAGATTAGAAGAGGGAGGGATACAAGAGGGCATCAGCTGAGACTGGAAGGGGGAAGATTCAAGAGGGAAATCAGGAGATATTTTTTCACAGAACAGGTGGTGGACAGGTGGAACACTCTGCCCAAGGAGGTGGTATCCTATAGACCAGTGGGAGGTTTTAAGAAGGGTTGGGACAGAATGAGGGGAGTAAGGATGAAGAGGGTAGGCTTTGTCAGGGGTGGGTTTGAGGAGAGGAGAGGCAAGCAGTGGGAAGAGCATAGAAACAGGAAAGGGAGAGGGGGGCTTGGGCTGCTGGGAAGTGGTAGGAGCAGCAAGGGTAGGCTTTTTTAAGGGTGCTGGGTGGGGAAGGAGTGTGAGGAATAGGGACTGGGGAGAGGGGGGAAAAGGGATACAAGGGCAGGCAGATGGGGGCTAGACAGGAGTGGTGGGAGAGAGGGTCAGGTTGAGGAGGGTGGGTGAGCATTAGGAGAAGCAGGCACAGACATTTTCGCCGTCCAGGTGAGTTGAGGGTCTAGCTGCATAATCGAGCAGACTCGATTGACCATGAGGCTTGTTTCTGCTAGCGTTTTCATATGTTCGTATGCACGTATGTTAATCCACTTACACACAACAGGATGCATTATAAGGAACTAAAGTCTCAGTTTTATAGGAGGCAGGATAAGCAGCAGAGATTGCAGTGCCAAGCCTGTAAGGATGTGTGTGTGCGGGGGGGGGGCATGGTCACTAAATACACACCAGGAATTAAAACTGAGAATAGAACCTCATTGTTGTATGGCAGAAAGCAACACAGTGGGAGGCATGCATTGGGATGAGAGGGGAATTGGAACCCTCCATCAGAACTGTTTTACAGTCCATCAGAGATATGGAGAGAAGGTGGAGGATCTCAACAGCAAGGTAACCACCATACTGGTAAAAGTAGAGTTGGTGACCACAGATCTCAGGAAAGTTATAGACAGCTCTAAAAACTGATGGCGGCAGTAGTGGTGGTAAAGAAAAACAAGGTGTTGAGACCATTGCCCTGCCTTATCTTAGCAAATGGGTAATAGTCCTAGCAAGGGGGCAATAGTTCAAAATACTGTTGCCTGCTAAATTAGCACATGCATGCCATCCATCATTTTTAAACATAGAAAAACTGGTGCTGGTCTCCAATACCAAGCGATCTGCTGTGCCTGCCAACATTGAAGTAAGTGCCTGTTGGCGGGGTGCAGGCAGGCAGAGGACCCCTTAACTTTGTTGCGTACATGTATGCACGCGCGTGTGTGTGTGTATGTGCATGTGCGTGTGTGTATATGTGTGTGTGTGTATGTACGAGTGTGTATGTGCATGTGTGTGTATATGTGTGTATGTGCGTGTGTGTATGTGTATATGTGTGTGTGTGTGTATGTGCGTGTATGTGTATGTGTGTATGTGTATGTGTATGTGCGTGTGTGTGTGTACACTATGTGTGCAGCTGCATGCTCCAGGGAACCAGCACAACAGTCAGTAAGCCGACTCCACCAGCATAAAAAAAGATTGTCACAAAACATTTGAGGATACAGCCGAAAGATTCAGAGATAGAGCCATGAATGCCCACTCCTACAGAGACCCCTGGCCACCTCATACAAAATTGGATTGGAGGAAGAGTTTTAGCGGACAGAAGGAAGGCATAGTGCCAGGGATTTTCTTTAAAGAGAACGAGTGAGGTGCTCACGGGGGTCTCAGGTTACCAGTTGCCTTCTGTTTGTTTGGGTTCTATAAACCAAATATACACACTGTATTCTTGTGGATAAAAAAATTTAATTATCTGTGCATCACCAGCTTGTGCATTAGAAAATGAGTAAGGTGCTTCTAGGAGTTTTGGGTTTCCAGTTGCCTTGGTGGTGCAGCTGGTAGTACAATAGAAGAGCATTCTGGGCGGCTTGGGTTCCAATCTCAGCTAGGACCCCCCTTTTTTTTTTCTTCCATTTGTTTGGATTCCATCTATATGCACACCTTCTGAAAAAGCCTAGTAAGGTGAAACCGGTCAGGAGTTTGTGCTGCTGCTTTCCACAATATCTTGGAATAAAACTACAAATTAAAAAGTAAGTACGAGTCTTAGTGCTGGCTTTTTTTCATGCTTGTTCATATATATGCACACCACAGCCTTATGAATAAAAAAGAAATGCAATTATATGTGTAGCACCAGAATGTGCATTAGAAAAAAAGAGTAAGGTGCTTCTGGGAATTCCAGTGTCCAGCTGCCTTGGTGGTGCAGCTGGTAGCGGAATAGAATGGTATTCTGGGTGGTCTGGGTTAAAGTCCCAGCTAAGGCACTTCTTTCTTTCTCTCTTCTGTTTGTTTGGTATTATAGTGGCAGGGTAGTTAGGGGTGAGTAGGCTGTTTAATATTAAACCCCTAACTTTGCACAAGTAATAGCTTCATCCCTGTTCAACAGATTTGCATGAAATTTTGCATGCACGGTCGGGGGCAAAGTCTCTTGAAATGCCAAGTTTAGTTTTGGTTGGACGTGCAGATTCCGAGATCTGTATAGTGCATTTTTAGGAAAAATCAGGGTTTTGCTGTTGTTTTTGTTGTTTTTTTGTCATCACCTAGTGCCCAGACAGTTTGTATTTAGGTCTGAAATTTTCAGGGTAGAAAGGACTTGTGCCAAATTGATGCCTTTCATTGATTTGGAGAAAAAATATTAATTTATTCCTAAGTTATAAGGTTTTGAGATTTCTGTTCTGAGCATCCCCAGTAGGGTCTTTTGGATAGATGTTTGATACCCTACTGGGCATGCTCAGAACCAAAATTTCAAATCCTTGTAAGTTGGGAATGGATTACTATTTTTTCACCAGACCAAAGGAAAACACCATTCTGGGGCAATCCCTTTCTACCCTGAAAATTTCAGACCAAAATTATAAACTGTCTGGGCTGTAGGCAATGACAAAAAATAGCAAAAAAAAATGATTTTTCCTAAAAACACACTAAAATTATCTTGTTTTAAAACCAAACACCTGAACCTAGCTAAACGGAACTTGTTTAGCTAGATTTTGCTGTTTGCTTTTCTAAAAGCTTGCCAGAAATACTTTTCCAGGCACCCCAAAACCCAGGCTGCCCAGCTTAGCAAGAGGAACTGTTCACCCGGGTTTTCTGTATGAGAACATCGGGACTTTCTTTAGTTCTGCAACCACAACTGGAAGTCATGTTGTGGACTGCAGTGAGAGCAGTGGATTCTGTCTGTCTGTCTGTCTGTCTAGCTATTGGACCAGGGTGCCCATCCCTGGTACCCCTTTTCCACCCTCCCTCCCAGGTTGCCCACCCACTGTTCCAAATGTTTATTTTTGTAAAACATAAGCATACTAGCGTGCCTGCCCCTGGCACTGCTTCTGTGCACCACCTCCAAATCGCCTGCCCCATTCCCTGAAATGCAGCCTGATACTGGGGTGACCAATCCCCAGTGTTGGAATCTCAGCTGTAATAAAGAAAATTGCCCATTTTGTTTTCTTTTTAAACCAGTAAAAAAGAAAACAGTCCCTTGCTGATCTGACCTCACCACCCTGACCTTCCACTCAGCACTCAGCACCCCCACCCCTACCACACACACCCACACCCTCACTCACTTGAACATGTCCCATGGCGTAGATCCACTCTCCGAAGACATGTCTTGCTGCTTGAACCAGTGACTGCGATATGAGAAACTAAGGTAAGTGTGGTTCAATGTAGTGCAATGGAGTTTTGAAATTTGATGTATAACTTTGTCATTTTTGCATATTTTCACCTCAAATTTTCAACACTTTATAATCAACGGAGGTGGAATTAGGCAAATCAAGCCAAAAAGGTGATTTTGTGGTCGCTTGGCAAAATCACTTGTAACCATCCAGTCCCCTGGGGTTACTAGAATTTCCTCAATATCAGTGCTTGGCAGGAAGAGGCAGCTGGTGATTAACTAGTTAAATGGGTTTTTCACCTGCTCACTCTTTTGTTTACTTGGCTTCAGCTGAGATGAAAGTGATGAGCTCATTTGGAACTCTTGCAGCAGCATAAGCCTTGTGCCAGCTGTGAGGAGGAAGTTTAGAATCTTGAGACTGTAGTCAGTGTGAAGAGTCTGTAGTTGGAAGTGAGAGGAGTGAGAACTTAGCTGAGGGCTCTGAGGAGGCCCTGCTTTCTCATCCTAGTCCTAGTAATTCTCCAGTTTGCCAAGAGAAGTGGTGGAAACCGTTGTCTATAGCAGGATCTCCTGATTTTCATCCCTGGAGGGGTGAAAAGGACTGCTAATGGATGGATCCAAGGGGCAATTCCCTTTTTGATCCAGGATGTTTTGAAGCTGTTTTTTGCTGAAAAAAGCAGGTACCTATGCTGTTATGTTCTCTGGCTAAAAGGAAAATGCACAACTTTTCTGTGAATTCAGAAGTTTGAGACTGTTCTCATTTAAAGTTGGCTGAAATGTGGGATGTCCAGAGGTATGACTACATCACATTGTTTGGGACTTTAGTTCTTCCACTACCAGTGTAGTGTTTTGAATGCTGTATGTGAAAGTTTCATTCAATTAAGCATTTTCCAAATGTGTTCAAGATGTTTAAGGTGTAACTTTAAGAATGGCTGGGTATGGATTTGGGAGTAAAGGGTGGGCAGACCCCCATCTGGAGTAACCAGTTCAGGACTACAGGTTCAATAAAGATGCCTGGATACTTTAGACATAGGACCAATGTCTGAAGAGGACTTTACCCCCTGAACTGGGTTGTGCTAGTTATTAGCCAAATGTATGTTCATTTGTAGCCAGTGCCACTAGAAACAAGTTCAGTTGTGGCCAGTGCCACTGGAAGAAATGTCAAATGTCCTATGAAATATGGGAATACAAGGTGAAAGTGTTCTGTCCATAAACGTGTTTTCAGTTGTGGCTAGTGCCACTAGAAGAAATGTTAAATGTCCTATGCTGTATGGCAATACCAGTATGAGATGTCCAATATCCTACAGTGGGGAATACAAAGAGTTTTCTGTCAGATACAGTCATTTTGTTGTTCTGCAAGTTCCTAGTGCCATGATGCGTAAACCTTGGGGGTTCACCCTTAGTTTAGGGAACATCTTTTGGAATAAAGTCACACTCTAGAACCCCAGCTATGGTTTGGACAGTTACGTTATTGCTTCCTGTGTGGAGTTACTGGGTAACCCTCCAGAAGTATAGATCAAGCATAGTCCTAGCAAAAAGTTCTCTCCTCAGGACCTGGTTTTTGTAAATACCTAATAGGTCAGTATTGCTTTTGTACACTCCCACCCCTTTTGATCTCTAGAATAATGTGCCTGGTATACATTTCCAAAGCTAGGAATGATACCATTTCTAAATATTTCTGAATTTGTCTGTGCCCAGTTGTGGGTGCCAGGGGTAGCTAACTGTGTAAAGTAGTGGGGGGGGGGGTTACACACCTTTTGAGCCAGGTTTGAAAATATTCACCACCATTATTTATGAGGTGGGGTCATAAGAAGATTATGTTGAAAATCTGGGGTCAAAATATGTGACAATGAAAAAGTTATGAGCGTACATTGACATTTTTCTATGCTCGCTAATTACTCTGGTAATTTTAAATATTTTGATCCCAAATATTCAGCATTGCCATTTTTTCACACCACCTTATGAATGTAGCAGCTGTCGTTTTTCAAATACTGTCCAAAATATGTTTTCACACCTGTGGCTTGGAATGATGTTTTGGTAGCACCCAATGACGTTTCAATGGGGATTTGAATCTTTTCACCTACCTGGTTCATGAGGTGGGGTAATAAGAAGGCTATGCTGAAAATCTGGTGTACAAATATGGTAAAATGTCTAGGTTATGACTGAACATTGCAGTATTTCAGCATTCACTCGTAACTTCGCTAATTTTCAATATTTTGACTCCAAACTTTCACCATTGCCATTTTCCCATACCACCTCATAAATGTGACAGATGTTATTTTTGAAATCCTGGATGAGATGTCTTTTTGCACTTCTGTTGCAAAATGACATTTCAGCCAGTATACTATAAATGCTACATGCCATGTTTATAAGGGCAGTCATAACATGCCTATCTTGAAAAGTTGGGGAGAAAAATAAATAAACAATATTGAGCATGTTGAAGAGTGTATGTATGAAGAGTGAATATGCCAGGCCCTGTTCTTCTGCAGGGGGATGGAGTCTTCCCATAAAGCATGGCTCTAAGGGTCCTGTGCACCTGTGTCTGTTCATGCAGCTTGCAAAAACCTTGATAATGCACCAGTTAGGGTAACTTAACACCACAAAAGGAAGGGAAATGTGGCATTAGGGTTTCCAACCCTAACTCTCCACCCCCGCAACAGCAAAAGGACAACACCACACAAGCAACCACAGACAGCCATCACCAGGCAAGACAAACAACATACATCTTTTTCCAGATGACACAAATACAGGAGCACAGATGTGCTACCTTCATGGATTTGTATCTGCAGCATGCACACTGCAGCTGTTTCACACTCACTTGTCACTGCAGATACAAATCTACAATATTCAGAACACAGCACTTCTTCTGTATACAGAAGAACAGGTCTGCAGCCACAGGTACAAATCCATGATAACCAAATTACAAGAGGTGACCCACAGATTCAAATCCACAATACACGAATTACAAGAGTTCTTTTGTCTGCAGAATTGCACACCCCATGGGGCAGTGCTTCTGAAGCCTCAAGTACTTATGCACACTGTAAGACATACATTCATTTGATGGGTGAGTGCTTCTGCAGCCACAGGTGTAAGACATACACACTGACCTCTGGCTACAGAAGCACAAGCACTACAAAATTCATGATATCAAAATTGCAACACTACTTCTGTCAGCAGAAGCACAGACCCAAGAGGTGCCAGTGCTGCTTCAGCCACAGTTGTAAGACATACACACCAATGTCTGTCTTCAGAAGGGCAGACTTTTGTGGGGCCTGCAGTTATGCAGATGGAATATAATGTGGATATAAAGGTTTCAGCAGTGGACCTAGAAATTGTTAAAGGGGTAGCAGTTTTCCAGTTATGCAGATAGAAAAGCATGCACTAATGGCTGATGCTATTTAGCAAGGTGCTTCGTACATTGTGAATGAGTACAGCAGAGCCAGCCATGATGCAAAACAGTAACTTGCAGTAAATGACATGTTCCAAAATACTACAGTAAAAAAGAACTTAATTGCCATTGAACTGCAGTGTTCCCTGTAACATACTGCAGCACTTCTGTGATATACTGCAGCATTACTGTGTTGCATTCTGTCTGGCACTGCTGTACCTCTGGAAGAAGAGGCACAGGCCCCATTGGACCTTCTGTCTACAGAAGGGCAGACTTCCATTGTTCCTGCACTCGTACAGCCACACATACTCATGCACACAGAATGACATACTCACACAAGTGTAGATGCATAAGTACAGGCCCATATGGAGCCTGTGCTTATGCAGCCACAGATGAAAATCCACAAAAGGAGCACATCAGTGCCACTGCATTTGTGTTATCTGGAAATAGTTGTATGTTGTTTATCTTTTAGCAAGGCACAGATCATGAAATATGGACAAATCAGGAGAAATCATAGAATGCAGAAATAGCATTTTATTATTATCAATAATAATAAAAAAATACAACTGTGCAGGATAGCTGTTATACAGGCAGTTCAAACAAAACAAGGTCCTTCCTCTGAGGGCATCTCTAAATCTTAAGCTCAATCTCTTTAACTCTGTAAACAAGCATTGCTCTCTTTTTATAAGATGTTTCCATCTGGCACTTAAATTCTGCATCCTGTTCTCATTAAGCTATATCTCTTGTTTTCACGCAATGTACCAAACGTTGTCAATTTCTTTCCTGTGACCAGCACATCCAGTCTTCTCAACATGTGCATCCAATTAAGACATTCTTGCCAGAGCTCGTTTTCCTGCTGACAGCTCTGCAAACAAGCTTGTGGAAGATCATAAGGTTTCTCAGAATCAATCCTCCTATATTCCAGCTTGCTATCTTCTCTAAAAACCCAGGCAATTCATTTCAACAATATAACTAGATACATTTGCAAACCAATGGATCTCAGTTTCACATAAAGATTCACATATATGTTTTTACTGCAGAGAAGCAAGGGGAGAAAGAAAGAACAGAAACAGCAAGTAAAGGAAGGGAGTTAACAGGGGAAATTGTGGGACCATCATAGTGACCTGTTCTGAGGTTCCACAAAGAAAATTCGATTGCACAATCAGACAGAAAGTGACAGAATAGGAGAGGACAGAAAAATAGATCTTTGCATTTAACTCTCTCTGTGTAACAAATGGGACAGGGTCTTATACAACCCTGTCACATACCCTCCTCTTTGAGAAGGAAACTTTTTTTTTGTCTTTTAAAAACAGATTTTTAAACCTTATTTTACTTCTACTTTAACATAACCTTACAGCATATACAGTTTTTGCATGTGCGGTATTCCTTTTTCAGGACACCTTTTACAACAAATATTTCAGTAAAGCCCACACTTTTTTTCAACCCTCTGAATTCTCAATTCTTGAACCATATCTTAATAGAACATAGGCACTGATATTCTTGTTTCTGGATTTGTGCATCATGTTGAATTTAAATAGCTGTAGTCAGGCACCACTTTGGGATTCTGGGATTTTTAACCTTCATTTCATTAAGCCAACAGAGAGGATTGTGATCTGTTATACGTGCAAAGCCAGCTCCTAGTGAATAAAATGTAAGGGACTCCCCTGCCAATTTCGCATCAAGGTGTACTTTTTCAATAGTGGAGTACTTTCTCTCACTGTTATGTAACCTCCTACTGATATACAGAATAGGATGCTCCTTCTCATCTATACTGTGACTCAGGACTGCACCTAGGTCTACCTCTGATGCATCTGTCTGTAGCAGAAAATTGTTTCTCAGAGTCTAGACTTCATAAAACAAGGGCTGAACATAAAGCAGCCTTGATGTCCTGAAAAGCACCATCACACTTTGAGGGCCATTTCATGTTATTCTGGTACAATTTCTTTTTTTTTGCAAATAAAAATTATTTTCCTTAAATGAATTTCAGTTACAGAAGTACCAATCTTATCCAGTTATGCCATTATATAAATTATCTATAAGAAGTTTATAGTATCTATTATTCATAAATACCTCTACACTTAAAAATTCTATTAAATTCAGCCCAAAGCCAAAGACTAAATAGTTCATTAATCTTTTTCAATCTACATTATTCCAAAATCCTGTTGGTTCCAGTCCTCCACCCTCTTGTTGAATAAATTCCAATCTATTCAAATTCTTTATCAGATCATAATTGTATAATGTGCTTAAAAACAATTGTTTCCAATCTGCCTTGAGAAATGGGTCAGTGTTCCCACTTCTTCCAGTTTTTCAAAATTAATCTTTTGACAGTGATTATATTGGCCTTCCTTATGTTCTTGCTTTTGTTGTCCATATGATCTTCTCCATACATCTCTAAAATTATATCCCTGGGGTTTTCCCATGCTACAGGGGTTACCTCTATCTGTCTTAAGAAGGTGAAAGACTGTCTCTACCAGGAGCGACACATCTCACAATCCCCCAAAAGATGGTACATATCTGCTTTTCCCTCCCCACAGTGCCAGCATTCATCTGTTTCTTTTGCTCCCATTTTATATAGCCAGTTGGGGGTAAAATATGCTCTGTTTAATATTTTATATTGAATTACCCCATCTCTACTTAGCTGATATGCCCCTATTGATCTACATGCTAGTTGCCATTGTTGTTCTGTACAGATGAGTTCCAGTTCTTATTCCCATTTATCCACTATTGGCCTATAAAGCAAGTTGAATGGTTGCTATATTAGCTTTGTAAGCCATATACAAAGTTTCTTTGGATTGTTTTTAATAATTAAAAGCAATTCTGTTTCTATGCTCCTATTATTGGGTGCACATTCCCATCTGCTATATTCTTTTTCCAGTCTACTTGAAAGTTGTAGAAAAAAGGAATATGAAGTATTTTCTAGTGAGTTTTTCCTTTTAAATTTAAACTAATCTAATTTTTTATTCCCCTTATATAGATCAATCCATCTTTTTATCCATTTTCCCTCCCACTCTTTATCCTTTAAATAGTTCCCATTTATTCTAAAATTAGAGTTTTTCTAGATCTTATTTAAAGGGGAGCACTGTGTGGTCCACTTAGATCTTTTAGTATATTTATTTATAAGTCCTGTCAAGTTCCTTATTATTAAATTTCTAGATTTAATCCAATGTTTTGCATTGAAAAGTAGTTGTTGAATTTCTACTTCTTCATTATATAATATTTTTACTGTAGTGTTTAGTAAATCAGTTTCTTTCTCAGCCCCATCTTTGATTGCCCAATTAATAACCAATTTCACCACAAAAGTAAGGTGACATGTCTCAATATCGGGACATGCCAGACCTCCTTTATCTTTTGGTAAACATAGCCTTTTCCAGGCCAGGCAATTCTTGCCTTCCTGTTGTTCCATATACATTTCTTAAAAATATTATTTGCTTGTTTGTACCAATTTTCGGATGTTGGGGTCCCAGTTGTTTGTAATCTATATGTAATTAATGGTATTGCTGCCATTTTAATTATCTGTATTTTTCCCCATATATAGAGAGAGAGTGATATTTTGGACCAGCCTTCAAATTTCTCTTTTACTGTTTTAATCATTTCTCTAAAGTTTAAGTCATAGAGATTAGATATCTTAATTCCTAGATATTTTAGGCATTTTTCCTGAATTTCTGCTTCCTATTATCTTCAATATGTTTTTTGTCTAAATTATTAAATAATAATTTTTCTGATTTTTTTCATTGATTTTATATCCTGCTACTTTAGAAAATCTCCCTATTACTGTTTTAAGCTGTACTAAACTCTCCTCTGGATCTTGTACCATCATTAGTATATCGTCTATGTATGTGCTAAGTTTGGTTTCATATGGTAAATTTGAAATCCCTTTTATTTTTTTATTCCCTTGAATATCACTCAATAACAGTTCCAAACCAATAAAAAAATAAAGTTGGGGACAAGGGATAACCTTGTCTTACACCTCTTCTTAGATCTATTTTTCCTGAAAATTAATTGTTCACTTTGACCTGAGCTGTTGGGTTGTTATATATTGTTTTTATATGATCAATAAATTTGGATGGAAATCTAAATATCCTTAATGCTCCATATAGATATTCCCATTCTGGCACATCAAATTCTGGTACAGTTTCTTTACAAGTTCAGTGAGGAGGATCAGCTAACTGGGCAAAGTTGGGAACAAATATTCAGTACTAACCATCCAGCCCTAAAAATGACCTATGTTTCTTTTCATTTTAGGGACAGAACTGTTAGTAAAGCTTCTATCTTAGAAATCCCTCACTTTACTTCTCCATTTCCCAATATATAACCCAGATATCTGGTTTCCTGCATGCCCAATGCGCACTTGGTAGGATTAATGGGCAGACCTGCATTTTTGATAGATTGGATAACTGCTTGTAGGTGTTCCAGGTAAATTTTCCAATTTGGTCTGTACACCACAACATCATCTAAGTAAGCAGCACAATAACTAGCATGAAAATGTAGAATTACATCCGTGTACCTCTGGAATGTAGTGGGTGCTCCATGTTGATAAAATGGCATAGTGGTGAACTGGTAGAATTCAACTGGAGTGGAAAATGCAGTTGTCTCTGGATTTTCTAGCTAGGGAAATTTGCCAGTAATCCTTGGTGAGATTGAGGGTGCTAATGTACTTGGCACTTCCCAATCTGTCCACCAAATCAAATATCTTTGCCATAGGAGAACCATCAAATACAGGCACTTGATTAAGTAGCCTAAAATCAAGGCAGATTCTTACACCTCCTTTTTCTATTTACAGTTACCATTGATGATGATCAAGCATGTCTCGATTCTTCTATGATACCCAACTCTCATTTTTTTCTATTTCCTTAACCACGTCTGCTGTTAACCGTTCTTGTAATCTGTATGTCTTTTGTCTGATGGGATGAGCATTCTCTGTCACTATTATGTGCACTTGATTTTACTTGGCCAGGCACTGTGGTAAAAGTACTTTCAAATGTCTTTATCAAGTTATGAATTTCTACAGTTTGTTCTGTGGGAAAGGAAACATTCACCTTTATAATATCAGCAGTTAAAGTTTGTTCCAGTCTGTCATAAGCTATATCAATACCTTCTTCAGCAGTTTCTGGTAAGACTAAAAAAGCAACCTTTGGTGTTGTTTTCAAACCATTTCTTCAGTTGTAGTAGTAGTTGTAGTACCAGCTAAAAAGGAGACAGGTGCAGTCCAAAATCCCATGGATATTGGACACATTCAGGAAACTTCACAAGAAGCATTCACACATTAACGCAGCCTTCCAACAATTTTACAAATCACTCTTTTGACAGGAAATCAAACCCTCCCTGGAGGAGCTGGATGCCTTTACTGCTGACTTGAGATGTCCCAAAATAACCCCAGATATAAGCCAACAATTGGACCAGCCCTTCACCCTTAGGGAACTGGAAGAGGCCCTTTGTTCCATGCCTGCTGGGAAAGCCCCTGGTATTGATGGCCTGCCGGCTGAATTACTTTAGCATTTTAAAAGTTGCTTATTACCTCATCTTATGGATGCACTTAATGAAGCCTTTCAGCCAGACACTCTCCCTACCTCTATGCATACGGCCATGATTTCAGGCCTACCCAAGCCTGTAAGGACCCCCTGCAATGTGGGAGTTACCGGCCCATATCTATTATTACTACTGACTGTGAAGTGTTTGCAAAAATGATGGCCACATGGATACAGAGAGTTCTCCCTATCACAATCAATGAGATCAGGTGGGCTTTGTACCCAGAAGCTGTGGCACGGACAACAGTAGACAACAGATTAACCTTATGTGGCAGGCAACACACTCTCACTCCTTGGCTGTCCTTCTCTGAATCAATGCCAAAAAGGCATTCAATAGAGTTGAATGGCAGTACCTCTTCCACATTCTGCCGGTCTTCGGTTTTGGACAAGTCTTTATAGTCAATATCTGCACCCTATACAACGGGGCCACTGCCTCCATCATTGCTAACTCCATGGCTTCTCCACCCTTTTTACTGGACAGTGGTACACAGCAGGGTTACCCCATCTCTCCCATGCTTTTTGTACTCACATTAGAACCCTTACTGCAAGCTATTTGACAACACCCAACTATCCAAGGCTTAGGGCTCGGCAGGATCATAAGGTCATGGCTTACACCAATGACATACTCCTATTGCTTATTGTGCTAGATGAATCAGTTTCCACAGTAGTGACCCTTGTGCAGCAGTTTGGTTCCCTCTCTGGGTATAAGACCAGTGTGGCTTAATCATTAATCTTGCCACAGGGGTCAGCATCTCGGCACATGACAGGCTTTCCCTGGGGATTTCAAATCACCCAGGGTTCCTTAAAATATCTAGGACTACACTTTTCATGGAGTCTGAAGTCCCTGAGCAGATTAAACCTACCCTCTGTGATCACCTCCTTATCGAAGGACCTTGCTAGATGGAGCTATCTCCCACTATCACCATGGGGTAGAGTCCAAGCATATAAAATGATGGCAGTAACCAGAATACAATACCCATTAGATAATTTCCCCATAAATTCAAGCCTGAGTTCTTCTGGCAAATATATTGACAGATGCTTGACTTCATTTGGGGATCAGACTCCAAGAGCATAAGTCACAAGAAATGCACGCTCCCTCTGGAGTAGGCGGGCTCCACCTCCCCGATTTCAAACTTAGACATACTGCACACCTTCTGTTGCAGATGTCACCAAGCCTCACCCCTCACAAACTTCTCAAGCAGACTAAAATGGGTCACCTATGAAGCGTATCTTTTAGAATGTGACCTTCATACAATGACACTGTATGGTAGTCTTCCACAGACTTTACCTACTCACCCTACCATTATATATACTGTAAAGGTGTGGGATAGACTGGCCAAATACTCCAACTGGACCCCAAGAGCCTCCCCTATGTTCCCTATCTGGAGAAATCAACTTCTTATTAAAGGAGGATCCCTGATGCATTGATCTGTGTGGTCTGCCGAAAGCATCACACTACTCGCACCCTGATAGACAATTCCTCAGGATATTTAAAATCCTTAGGTAACTGCAAGCCAAGGATTCGGTTTCGATAAGCATAGAGGCACTGCTTGATGCTTAGACTTTGCTCTCCCCTGGCCCCACTCTTAGGTCCCAAACTTCAAATGACCCCAATGTGGGCATTGAGGAACTGGTGTCCCCACAAAGAAGGCACCTCATTTAGGGCCAGCCTTATTTGCAAACAACTAAACCTTTTCAATACAGTGGCTGTAGAGACCCTCCGGGACAAATGGAATGCTGAGCTAGGTATCCAGATGGAACAACCTGCATCAAAGTCATGCTTGTGGCAAATTCAGGATGTTTTGAAGGACATTCAAAGCCACTTTACTCAGTTTAAAATACTACACCAATGGCATACAACCCCAGCAAAATTACATAAATAGAGACTCATATCAACAGACAAATGCTGAAGATGTCTTTCTGAGACAGGAAACATCTCACACATCATCTGGAACTGCCCTTTGTTGTGCCTCTTTGGACAAATGTCCAGAATGTAATCAGAACCATAATAGTTACTGACCTTACTCTTACCCCCACCATGACAATACTTGAACTTATGCCTGAAGGTGAGGGAATCCTCTTCATATCTCTCAACCTTCCTCATCACAAATCAGGGACAAGGCTTAAAATGACCAGGGACAAATAGCCAAAATCAGGGACACATCTGAAAAAAATAGTAATGTTAGTTCCAGAAGCTGTGTACAACATGCTTCTTAGTGTGAATAGCATTTTCTTAATGAGAACTAGACTGTAACACCAATGGCTGGTATTATTCTGTGATTCAAATCCCTACTCTTCAGTGACAGAAATGCCACATTTAAGAGGGACAGAAGAAATTTCTGAGGCAAAATCAGGGACATCCCTGAAAATCAGGGACAGTTGAGAGGTATGATCCCCTTTAAGACTGCCCACATGAGACGGCAGACACTGAGTGCCCTAATCACGGCTAAGAGAATCATACTTAGGCATTGGAGGGACACTACTTCCCCTATGCCTTCAGAATGGTTACTAGAACTAGATAAGATTGCCTGCCTTGAGAGGGTTCACTACTCCACCAATTGCAAGCTAGACCTATATGAGAAGATCTGGGAAACCCTTTCTTTTCTCCCTCTTCTGCACTATGCCCCAGAGTTGTTACATGCCATGCTAGCTCCAGAACTCTCGGCTTGAACAAAAGGCTGAATAGTCTCTGACTTACTCCCCCACTACCAACATAGATGTACTACCAACATAGATGTACTACCAACATAGATGTACATCCATCACCCCAACTCCTCCCCCCTGCTCTGGTCAGTGTGCCCCCCTTTTCCTTTAAGGTTTGAAGATGTGTTACATACTTATAAGTGTTGCATGCATTACCATAATCTGCAACTTATTTAATCTTTTGTAGCATACTTTCCTTAGTTCTGAAATAATGTATACTTTTATTTGAGGGCCATGCTTTGAGTTGTATCTCCATGGGGGTTTCCCTGGTAAGGCAAATTGAATTAACTCTGGTGGTCCTGTTAGTTCACTTGTTGTATTGTAATTTCTGGTTCTACTCAAAAAACAATAAACAATGTTAATAAAAAAAAAAACACATAGAATTTGATGGCAGATAAGGATTCCTTGACCCATCCAATATGCCCACTTCTCCCTACCTACACTATTTCCACAGACTATGTCCAATCTACATCTCCTTCCCCCCCTTCCCTTCCTCTAGCATTCCCTTATGCTCATCCCATGCATTCTAGAACCCCGCCACTGTTTTCACTTCCACAATCTCCACAGGAAGGCTGTTCCAGGAATCCACTACTCTTTCTGTGAAGTAGTACTTCCTCACATCTCTCCTAAATCTACCCCTCCCCAGTTTCACAGGATGCCCCCTTGTTCTCGATCACCTTTTCTTCTAAAAAATACTTCCCTCCTGTATCTTATTTACCCCTGTGAGGTGTTTGAAGTTTAATCTATTTTGCCGCCTCGGCCACGGTTCAAGCAGAGTGCCCCCTACACCAATAAGTCAGGGGGAGCACCAATCTAGGAAGTCCTAACTCATGGAAGGAGTTTACACTGAAGGAGGTTGTGGAGTCAAAAACAGTGGTTGAATTCAAGCATGCATGGGACAGCCATAAGGCAATTCTAGGGGGTGGGGGTAGAAAGAAGTAGGCTGCTGGTTAACTAGGATCTGCAGCTTATCCAATAGGTAGGGAAATGGGCAGACTGGGTGTTCCAAGCGGTCCTTATCTGCCATCAAATTCTATGTTTCTATGTTTATCCCCGTTACCCCTGGAGGACACTGGCATGCAGGGAAGCCCAATGAGCCCAGCACATGCGGATATGTGCAGCCACTCCAGGCTTCCTGCTGAGAGTCTGGCAGAGGCCATTAACTCTTGTACAAATAGCCAAAACAAAAAAGCCAGGATTAAAAAAACAAGCTGGTTGAGCAGGAAGATAGTGAAGAGGGTGCGGGAAAAGAGAGCTGCCTTTAGAAAGTACAAGAGATCTAACCAAGATGAGGACAGGGAGTTATATGTGAAGAAATACAAAGTCAAAGAGGTAAGTAGAGTAGTAAGGGTGGCCAAGGCTTCAAGAGAACATTGGCTGGCACATCGGATCAGAGAAGGGGAAAATGATTTCTTCAGGTGCAGTATATAAGAGAGAAGAGAAGCTGTAAGGATTAGATTGTATGGATCAAGAAATGGAGGGTGGGTAGAAAAGGGTGCAGAGCAAATGGAAGTACTAACCAAGTAGTTATGCTCTGTGTTTACCAGGGAGATGGATGGACCTATGCCACAGGGGAATGGTGGGATGGGAATGGGGGGGAGGGGGGTAATGGATGGGGAGCTCCCAGTGGACAGGGTGTTGGAGGGCCTTAGTTTCCTAAGAGTGGATAGGGCACCAGGACCGGATGAAGTGCTTCCAAGGGTCCTGAAGGAGTTGGCAGAGGTCCTGGTGGGACCACTGGCAGACTTGTTCAACACTTCTCTGGGTACTAGATGCATGCCCAGGGACTGGAGGATGGCTCACATGGTGCCCCTCCATAAGCCTGGGCCCAAGAATGAACCAGGGAACTACAGACTGGTGAGCCTTACAGCCATTATGGGGAAGCTAATGGAGACTATCCTTAAGGAGAGGCTGGTGAGTTTTCTGGAGGGAAATGGTCTACAAGATGACAGGCAACATGAGTTTGTATCTGGCAGATCATGTCAGGCAAACCTAGTTGACTTTTTTGATTGGGTGATGTGGTCACTGGATAGGGGCCATGCGGTGGATGTCCTTCACCTGGACTTCAGCAAGGTATTTGACACAGTGCCTCATGAAAGGCTGACCAGCAAGTTAAGCAACCTATGAGCTGGGAAAACATAGTTAGGTGGGTTAAAAACTGGTTGAAGGATAGGCAACAGAGGGTAGTCATTGAGGAAGAGCTCTCAGCATCCAGGGCTGTAACCAGTGAGGTCCCACAGGGCTCAGTGCTAGGACTGGCACTATATAACATCTTCATTGCTAACACAGAGTCAGAAGGCAGTACGTGCCCCACAGTGACATGGATATAGGCTCCTGACTCCCAGATCCTTTAGTCTTCTAATGCTAATCCTCCAGCTTAAGACATCTCTGGGCCTCGCACAAGTTGTTGCTTCTGCGACTCGCACACAGCCATGCTTGGATTTGGTATTCTCACTGGGGCTTGGGGTCACCAACCTCAGGATTGATCCAGTCATGTGGTCAACTCATTGCATGGTGAGGTTCTCATTTGGGGCTTCCCCTGATAGTCCCTCCACTATTGAGATGGTCTGCTGCCACCCATTGAAAGGGCTGACCCCTGAGAGATTATTGATCATAGTGGACTTTTCTGGTATGTTGGCATAAGGAGTAAGATCAGCCTCTTTGCTGATGACACAAAGATCTGAGAGGAGGCGGATAGTGAGGAAGGGAGTAAAGTACTTCAAGAGGATTTGGCAAGACTTGAGAGCTGCTCAATTATGTGGCAACTGGGGTTCAACACTAAAAAGTGCAAAGTCTTGCACTTGGAGGGCCAAAAACCTTGGGAATATCTAGCTACTGGTTGAGCAGAGTGCAGTTATCCACTTCAGTGGAGGAAAAAGATCTGGGGATACTAGTAACAAGGGACATGAATCATTCGGAGCAGTGTAGGAAGGCAGCCACAAAGGCAAATAAAATGCTGTGATGCATTGACAGGGGGATCACCTCTTAGAGGGAGGAAGTCATTCTGCACCTGTACAGACCCCTAATGAGACCACATTTGGAGTACTGTGTGCAGTTCTGGTGCCCCTACTTTAAAAGGGACATCAGGCTATTGGAGGGGGGCCAGCAGAGGGTGACATAGATGATCCTGGGGCTGGGGGACAAAACATATGAGGAGAGATGAGGGAGCTCAACATGTATACCCTAAAGTATAGAAGGGAGAGAGTGGATATGATTGAGACCTTCAAGTACCTAAAGGGAATGAACAAAGTTAATTCAGAGGGTTTGTTTCAGTTAAAAGGGGAGGGACATGAGGAGGCACAGTCTGAAATTGGAGGAAGGGAGATCCAGGAGGGAAATGAGGAGGCACTATTTCCCGGAAAGGGTAGTGGCAGGGTGGAATGTGCTGCCAGAGAAAGTGATATAACTGCAAACAGTGGGCAGCTTCAAGAGGGGGGGTGAGATAGGGTCAAAGGGAGGGCCAAAACTGAGGGGAAGCTGCGGAGGGAGAATTCAGAGTTAGGAGGCAATAAATCAGAAGGGTGGGCAAGGGGAGGGGGGGCAGCTGCAGTTTAATAAATTAGGTGCTGCACACTCAAGCAGACTAAATAGACCATAAGACCTGTATATGCTGGCAATTTTGTATGTTCGTATGTCCTCCCCCTTCCCTTCTGTACTGCCAGAACTGCACTGCCAGCTGTGGTCTCCGGGTGGCAGTAATGCAGCAGTTATGACATCCACCCCCCCACTTCAGTGGAGGAGAGCAGCCCATAGGGTGCTCAGTCCTCCTCCTCCTGGCTGGCACTCCAGTGAGCGAGGCTTATTCATGAACCCTGATCACCAGCATCGCAGGTGGTAATGCTACTCCTGCGCCGGTGGGTCAGAACCTGCGAGGTATTTAAAAGTCCGCATCATATCTCCCTTCTCCCTCCTCTGTTCCGTCGTATACATATTGAGGTCCTTTAGTCTCTCCAGATAGGGCTTTTGATGCAGACCCTGCACCATTTTTGGTGCCCTCCTCTGGACTGCCTCCACTCTGTCTATGTCCTTCTGGAGAAGTGATCTCCAGAACTGGACACAATACTCTAGGTGGGGGTCTTACCAGCAAGCTACACAGAGGCAACACCACCTCACTCTTTCTGCTGATGATACCCCTCCCTATGCACCCCAGCATCCCACTAACCTTCCCTACTGGCTTGTTGCACTGCCTGGCCACCTTTAGGTCACCCAATATGATTACCCCCATGTTTCTTTCCTGCTTGGCGGTCGTCAATACCACACCATCCATTTTGTACTCTGCTGCTGGGTTTCTGTGCCCTAAGTGCATTATTTTGCACTTTTTCACATTGGAACCTAACATGCATTTTAGGGTCTGATTAAAATGTGCAACAAAACCATCAGTCTGAGGGTGATAAGGAGAAGTTCTTATGGCAGTGATCCCTAGTAGTTGGTACTACTTCTTCAGTAATGCAACACCAAAATTACTACCCTGATCAGTAATAATCTCTTTAGGTATGCCCATTCTGCTGAAAATTTTGGCAAGCTCTGCTGCCACTTTTTGGGCTGCGACAGTACGCACTGAAATTGCCTCTGAGTATCGAGTAGCACAATCACATACTACCAAAATAAATTGATTATCAGTTTTACTTTTGCCTAAGGGGCCAATGACAGCCACTGCAGTTCTCTCAAATGGCACATCTATCAAGGGTAGAGGCACCCATGGCACCATGTCTTTCTTAGAGCTCTGTTTTGCGAGAGCTTTTTAGCTCTAAAAATGGCCAATCTCACAACCTCTTCCATTGGACTTTTGGAAGTATCCTACTGAAAGCCCAATGGAGCTGAAAGCTTTCCTCCATGATCAGCATATGGAATAACAGACACACTATTTCGGCTGTTACTTCTGCAGTCCAATGCGTGCACTGTACATGCACATGAGTCATGCACATGTGCAGTGCTGCGGTGCCGGCATGTTGCGAATGGCACAATGCCATTCTCTATTTTGTGTCCCCCCTCCCCAAGTCATCCCCAAATCATGATGTTATATTGCAATACTGGGAGCCCACCCCAGTATGTGAAATGTGGTTTTATCTGTAAAACAGAAAATGGTCCCTTTTCACGTTTTTGTCCTGGTGCCCCCTGCCCACAGATGCCCCACATTGGGGTGCCCAATCCCCATGTTGGCATTCATGTGGCACACTGGGAGCCCACCCCAGTGTACCTAAATGTTTACTTGTCCTGTAAATTAGAAAACGGTCCCTCGTCAGTTTGTTTCCCCTGTAAAACTGAAAACGATCCCTTGTCATCGCTCGCGGTCCCCTCCCACCCTCCCCACTGAGCACCCACCTCCCACACCCTCCCTTACCCAATACTTACTCTGAAGCTCAGCATTGTCATCTTCTTTGGACCGGGACATGTCTGCACTCTGCAAAGCCCAACCATGAACTGAAGAATTCAAGGTAAGCGTGCTATACAGCCATTCAATGGGATTTTCAACTTATGCTCATATCTCAGTCATTTTTTTGGAATTTTTGCCCCAAATTTTCAACATGGGGTTCTTGGGACCACATCTCGTGAACACTGTCACTGTCATTTTGTTACTTGGCCCAGAAAGGTAATGTTGTGGTCACTGCACGGAATCAACTTTTGGGACTGATTCAGGAAATACAGTGCCACTATTCATGAGATGGGGTCCCAAAACCCTGTTGCAAATTTGTGAAAAATTCAAAATGATCATGCTGTAAGTGCATTGCATAGTTTGAACGCACGCCCTAACGTTGCTAATTTTAATATTTTCACTCCACATTTTTAACATTGCCATTTTGCACACCTCCTTCACAACAGTATAGATGTCATTTTTCACAACCTGCCCAAAGCATGTTTTACAGCTGTGGTATTAGAATAGTGCGCTGTTTGAGCAATCTCTTTGAGAAAAATTAAATGACACTGGTACTGTTCCATGGGGTCCAAAAGGCCGTGGTTGAAAATTTGGTAAAAAATTCCAAAAGATGACTGCATTAAGAGCATGTGCTGCACAGTTTCTACACATGCTCCTAACGTCGCTAATTTTTAATATTTTTACTTCACATTTTTAACATAGCCATTTTTGTACACCTCCTTCACAACTGTACAACTGTCATTTTCCACAACCTGCCTGAACTGTGTTTTCACGTCTGTGACACAGAATGGCACTTTTGGTCTGTGCAATCACCTTTTGGGACAATTGAACAAAATGACACTGGCACTGTTCATGAGGAGGGGTCCAAAAAAGGCCATGTTGAAAATTTAGTGCAACACCTCCAACATATGCCAAGTTACACCTGTGCATTGAATAATTTCTACGCACATGTGTAACTTTTGTCACTTGGTAGCACTTCACAGCCCTATCGGCTCTGGCCAGAGTTTGTTAATTACTGTGGCTACTTTCTGACATTCAGCACAAGAACTGCAATATGTAGCAACATTGTCACGAATCCCAGGCCAGTAAAATCTGTACAACAGTCTGGCAAGGGTGCGTTCCCTCCCAGAGTGTCCAGACATAGGACTATCATATGCTTTCTGTAATAATTCATTTCTATACTTGTTTGGTATGATCAATTGTTTTTTCTGTTCCCGCATCTGAGGAGTAACCCAAACTCTTTACGGTAGCCAGTTACATAAACATTCACCCTGTTTTTATGTCACCCTCAGCTGTTACAATAACCTTGGAGAGAAACATTGTTAGTTTGCTCAGAAAAAAAAATTATAATCAGTTATCAGTTTAGTTTCAGCATATTCATAAATCAAACCCTTATGTCCATTAGTTTTTTGCTGCCATTGTTTTTCCAGGTGTCTTCTTTCTTTTCTGGACTTCTAGATCACGGAGCTGGGTTCAGACAAGTCAGAATCTAAATCACCAAAAGGAAGAGTCCTCAATATCTAAGATTTTCTTTACCTGTGCTCTTGTTATCACAGCTGCTGAGACAGCATGATTTACTGGCAAGTCATTTCTAATAAATAGAGGTACAGGTAACTCGGACGTAGATGTCCTTAGTACCTAGTCCTTTTGCACAGTCTTTTCTCAGAACATCAGCATGCACCAGGGTCTGTTGATTTCCCAAATCTCTAAGTCCCTTCACAGTTTTATCTCCCACCTTGACATCTGTTAAATACTTGCTCCAATTTGCTAAGGCCAAATTCGCTCCAGTGTTACCCTCCTTACTTTTACGGCAGTTTCATGCAGTATGGCCTGGCTTATTACAGTTATAGCAAATAAAGTCTTTGGGTGCAGATTTGTTACCTCCATCAGAGTTTTTATCTGATCTGGAGTTAAATCAGGAAAAAGAGGATCTTACGTGTCCTTCCTTAAGGTGTTACTTCACTGGTGTGGTGTCTGTTTGGCCATTGTCCTCAGATAAAAAAATGGCCTTTTACTTTAGGGTCGGTGTTCTTTTACCCAGAGCTACACATCTGTGGAAAGGATGTTGATGAATTTGCTGTACTGCAAATATGTCAGTAATCTGTGGGACTCTTTTGCACTCTGGTTGGAACCATTTAATAAGGAGTTCTGTGAATCAGGTGAAGGCTTCTCAAGGATTGTCGACTGAGTGGTACTTCAGGGAACAGGATTTCTGCCTGTAGGTCTTGCATGAAATTTTGTATCAGTAGCCCCTGGCGCCATGTGCCAATGGGCAACCCCCCCTTGCAGACTGTCTCTGGTACCAGGCAAGGGACCTGAGTCCTGCTACAGTGACTATTGGGGGTTTGTTCCCAGAAATATTGAAAATTGCGCAGTGCCTCCACCCAGAGTAAAGTATTAGTTGGCCAGATATCTGCTTGGCACAGCCCCATGGGATACTGTGCCGAACCACCTCCCAACCAACCTCTCTACACACTCTGTCACCCAGTACCTTGTTCCACCATAAATCATATAACTCAGCAATAAACACATGCAATGAAGTTCACTAACGCAGCAGATTCAAAGAACAAATTCACAGCTTTATTCGGGGGTAAGGACTAGGGAAGGGGATACCTGGATATAGAGTAGCTGTGAAGGCAAGGAGAATTGTTAGTGGAATATGCAATGTCAATACATGAGCCCACAGGCCAAGCCCTCCTACACTGGTACCAGTGCCCCGGGATTGTCCCTAGGGGTACCCACTAGATGCAGGCCTGATCGGTTCTGCGGGTTGGCTGGCTGTTGGGGCCCAGAAATTGTGAAACTTTAACTTTAAAAACAAAACAACTTCCCCTTTCCCCTCCCAGGAGCCAAGTCCTGGGTACTTATGGTTAGTCACTCTCAGCACCAAGGGAAACGGAGCTCCTCGAATTTGTGCAGCACTAAGGAAAACAGGCCTGCCTGGATCCCTCCGTCTCTATGGAACTTGCTCGAGGATTTTGCAACTGATCACTTTGATTGTAGTTCTGACCACTTGTCATCTTCAGCCACTTCTGGCCTATTGCAGAGCATTGTGGCAGGACAACACTTGCCCCAGAAGGCCCAGACCCAGAAGTGGCTCCACAGCCCAGCCCCCATAATGGGTCACCAGTGCCCTAGCACCCGAGCAAGCACCGGTGACCCCCTGAGACAGTAAGTCCCACTTGGAAGGGGTTAGCAAGTTCCCTCCCTGGCTCTGGGTGAGGAATCCCTAGTGGTGGGGGTCCTCCTGCAGTCCCTGCACTAAGTTCCCAACATGCAAGAGTTTCAGACAGTCACTCCAGTAAAGTCCAGTGCTAATTTGAGTGGGTACTAGCCTGTATCTCGATCAGTGCCAGTGTAATTCAGCAGGGGAAAACTCAGCAGCAATAATCCCCTGCATACCAGTCCACACTAACAGTGTCCAAATCCTTTCTTTGGCTGCAGCAAGACCTCAGCTCTCAGCCACTTTAACCAGTTCTCTCAGGACACATAATTCCTGACTAGCACCCCCACGACCAGAGACTCTCTGCCTCTTCAAGACAATTGCAGTTACAGTCCCACACAATCAAATGACCTTTCAGAAGCACCTGAAGAACTCAGGTAATCTGCTAAGTCCTTTCGTCTAGCTCAATTTCCCAGTGCAGGGTGTCTACAGCATTTAGTTTCTCCCAACATTTGTTAAGCAACTTCTCAGTACCTGGAGAAACAGGATCACAGTTCAGTCTATTTTCCTCTTTCCCCCTTCGCAACTCAGTCCTGCAGCAAGCACCTGGGGAATCCTGTAGCAACCACAATCCTCTGATTAAGGCCAGGGTAAGCCCCTGAAGTCCAATGTCCACTTTCACCACACAGTCCTGACTCATACAGAGCCAGCAACAGAATCAAAAAATCCCAGAAGGTCTACACTGTATCAGTCGAAAACCCAGAGTCCTGATTGGCTGTTGTAGCCTTTCAATAATCAATATCCATACTGTAGTGATCAATATTTCCCTCTCGTTTATTGGGGCACTATCTAGGCTCCTGAAAAGTCCCCTCCTTTTCCCAAGAGTCCTCTGTTCAAGATTTGGGCACCTAGATCTCTGATTGGTTAAAGAAATGGGGTTAAGTGTCACATACATGTCAGCTCCCATTAGTTCATATGGAGTCCATTTCAGTTCAACACAGTTCTTCCCCCTTTCAGGTCTGTTACAGTCCAACACAAACTTTCATGCACCCCAACACCCCACCAGATTGTGGCCCCAACTTTCATCTGGCCAACAATACCCTTGGTTAAAGAATAGCCCCTGTCATCCCACTGTCGCTGCCGCTGAAAGTCTGTCCCCCTAGGCAGCAGCACAACCTTATTAATATGCATGGAGCCGCTCATTAATATTCATGACCCCCCGCAGCCCCTTTGTTCAAACTTTTTATTTTACCCCAATTACAGGCTTCTGCCAAATTCCCCCAAGGTCTCCAGCCCCCACAGATGTCAGGGGAAGTCCGTAACCTCAAACAACTCCCCATTCCTGGACCGCAATGGTGGTCGCAGACTTCAAAAACACTCCCAGGTGCATATGCTAGGGCCAGCCGCAACACCATGCTGGTGCTTGCAACCATGGACTCACGCCCCGAGGGGCAAGGAAACAGCAGGGAGAAAACATGGGGACACAGAAACGCCTAGAAACCAGGGGAAAATCGAGGAATTATTGGTTCTCATGGGGGGGGTTACATATCTTTTAAGGAGTTCTCTTTTCACTAAGTCATAGTTTTCTGACAGCACAGTGTCCAAATTGCTGTTGGACAGTTGGGCTTTAGCTGTCAGATAAGGTACCAGCCTGATTGTCCATTGCTGTTTTGTCCATTGGCAGGCTCGGGTGACCCTTTCAAAAACTGTCAAGTATGCTTCAATATCATCCAAGGGACACACCTTTGTATGTGTAATGTCTTCTAAGTGGTTTGCATTTTGTTGATCTGCTGGACCTGTACCAGATCTTCCAGCTTTGATAGCTTGCAAAGTATCCAGCCATCACTGCATCTCTTCTTTTTTTCTGCTGCTCCTGTCATTGCATCTTTTCTTTTCTCTGCTTCTGCATCTCTCTTTGTTGTATAGCCCACTATTTGAAGAAGGCAGACATGTTTTGAAGTTTTGTCCCTCCCTGTTCTTCTTCTTCCATAACAGGTGCCGACTGGAAAGTCTCAGTTTGGATTTTTGTTTCTGCTTCTAGTTTGGCTGCCATTATTCTGGTAATCACTCCCCGGCTTACTGTTGCAGGATCCATACATTTCTTCTGTGCTTCCCTGGTGGCAGGTCTAGTACCCATGCACAAAACTCATGGCTTACAGTATGCATGGCATAAATCCCACTTTGATCTCCAACTGTCATTGAGGCACAGTTCAGGAAGCTTAGGCAAACCAGAAGTCATAAAATTCTCAAACAGCATTTTATTATCAATAACCAATAAAACTAAAAAAATACCATTGTGCAGGATAGCTCTTATACAGGCAGTCTGAACAAAAGAAAGTCCTTCATCTGAGGGTATCTCTAAATCTAAATCTAAATCTCTCTCTCTCTCTCCGTCTCTCTCACTCTAACTGTCTAAACAGACATTGATCTCTTTTTATAAGATGTTTTCACTTGGCAATTACATTCTGCATCCTGTTCTCGCTAAGCTATGTCTCCTGTTTTCACACAGTGTACCAAACTTTGTCAATTTCTTTCCTGTGACCCATATATCCAGTCTTCTCAACAGATGTAGTCAATTAAGACATTTTTGTCAGAGCTGGTTTCCCTGCTGACAGCTCTGCAAACAAGCTTGTGGAAGGTCACAAGGTTTCTCTAGGGCAACCCTGCAGTGTTCTAACTTGCTATCTGGTTTAACAAACCCCAAATAGCTTTGTGCAATTCATTTCAGCAATATAACTATATACATTTGCAAATCAAGGGATCTCAGTTGAACATAAAGATTCACATATAGTTTTAACTGTAGAGAAGCAAGAGAAGAAAGAAATAACAGAAAGAGCAATTAAAGGTAGGGAGATAACGGGGGAAATTGTGGGACCATTGGAGTAGTCAGTTCCGAGGTTCTACAAGGAAAGTTTGATTACACAATCAGATAGACAAAATATTGACAAGTGGCAGAATAGGAGAGGACAGAAAAATAGATTCTTTCTTTTTACTCTCTCTGTATAACAAATGGAACAGAGTCTTACACAGCCCTGTCACATGTCTTAGCTGATGATGTCTGTCTGTGGTTGCTTGTGTGGTATTGGCCTTTTGGTGCTTTGTGGGTGGTGGGGAGTTAGAGTTGGAAGCCCTAATGCCACATTTCCCTACTTTTATTGCATTAAGTTGAACATACATTAACTGGTGCATTAACACAGTTTTTTTTTCAAAGAATTTCCTTTTTTTTTTTGAGATAGTGGTATTGTATCCTCAAAGAACCTGTGTGAACAGATACAGATGTGCAGGCAAGGGAAGACTCCATCTGCTTAACAAAGTGCAGGATCCCACTGGCCCTACACTTCCATGCAGTGATGGGTATCAAGGTTTTATGGGGCTGACTGATGGGCTGCAGAAGTGCAGGGCCTTCTAGTCTCTGCACTTCCATGTGGTCACAGATACTGATGCACAGGGAGTGCATCTCCCAGCCAAGGTGTAGAGCCCTATACCAAGAGAAGATCTGTCTTCACTATTTGGTACCTCCTCCAATGTGAGCAACCCTGCACCTTTCCTTCACTAGCTGGGGGGGTCACATAACAGCACCATTCCCCAACCCTCACCCCATCCAGCTGGCTCACTGAGCTTGCCCCTAAACTCAGTTCACTGTCACAAGATCACAAAGCACTTTCCACTGGGGTAAAGTTTGGCACTACACACAAGGTTTCTTAACAATTTTTTTCTCTCCAAATTTTCAGTGTAGTAATTTTATAACTTGCCTTATAAACATGACATGTGGCATTTATAATATGCTGGCTGAAGCATCATTTTGCACCACAGCTGTGAAAACATGTCTCATACAGGATTTTAAAAACTACACCTTTCAAGTTTATAAGGTGGTATGAAAAAACGGCTATATTCAAAGTTTTGAGTAAAAATACTGAAAATTGGTGAAGTAATGATTAAACATTGAAATAGTTCAATGGGGAGAGGTGGTGCTTGGCCTGACATTGGCTGGGGAAGACCCTCTTTTCAAAGCTCCCATGTCAAGCTGCCTTTTTGTAAGAAAACTGCTATCTAAACTCAATTTTAAGAGACAAAATCTCTCTAGACTGGAATAAGTATGCTGCTGGCACAGAGTGTGGAAACCTTAAAACAATTCTGAGGCTCAAACAGACTTCTTAAAGCTGAAACACTCAGCAGGCATCAGCAAGAAGGACATTCTCTTTCATAGACTGGGCTCTCACCTCCCATCCTCACAGGGTAATCCAGTTGGACCTACTGCCAGACACTCTTAGTGATCATCATATGATCTACATAGTTAGGAAAGTACACAGACTTCAGGCACCCCACAAACTACTAACGATCCACTCTTACAAAACATTAGACCTTGCCCCTCTACATCATGAATGAACTCACGTTGACTGGGCCCCTATTTCCTCAGCCAAAACTATCAGTCATGCCCTGGCTTATTTCAAAGATAATTTCATCATCTGGAAAAAACATGCTCCCCTGAAGCAAGTCAGAGTGTGAGGTTGTCACCTCCCCTGGGTAACCTCTGAACTCCTGGCCTGTCAACAAGCATGTGATAAAGCATGGAAAACCCACAAATCCTCCAAACTCCCTCATGACTACGCTATCTACCAGACACTCCAAAATGCCTGTACCAAAGACATCTGCCTGGCGAAAGCAGAATATTTCTGGTCCACCTTTAATACTAACATAAACAACCCATCAAAGTTTTGGAAAGTAGTTCACTCACTTTTCTCTCCCTAAACTAAACCCCTATCCCCACTGCTCAAAATAAACAACCAACTCATTGCCGACCATCCTACAGTGCAGTGGTGGAATTCAACTCCTACTTTACTTCCTGTGCCTCCACCTTGTTAGCCTCCCCTCCCCACCCTACTACCTCTTCCCTCCCTCCGATTCCTCCCAACACCACTAATTATCAGAGTTTGCCTTTTCACCCATCTCTCCCAACAACACCTTAAAGGCACTGCTCTCTATCAACCCAACTAAGGGCAGCTCCCCTGATTGCCTCAACCCTAAGCTGCTATACCTCTCTTCTCCTGCTATTTCCCTCCCTCTCGCTAATCTCCTCAACCTGTCTTTCCACACTGCGAGTGTCCCTGAAGCCTGGAAACATGCTACAGTTCTTTCCCTACCAAAGGGAGGTGACCTCTCATCTCCTGGGAATTACCGCCCCATCTCGCTTCTACCCACCTTAGCTAAACTTCAGGAACACCTTGTTCTCTCCCAACTCTCCTCCTTTCTTGATGACTCCTCCTTCTTCACTCCCTTCCAATCTGGTTTTCGGAAGAATTACTCCACAATCACTTCCCTACTTAGACTCATTGATTCTATCCATTCTGCCATGGATAGAGGCCACATTACTTCTGCAATCTTTGTCAACCTTGCCAAGGCTTTCGACATAGTCTCCCACTGTCTCCTTCTCAAAACTCTCTCATCAGCTGGCTTGTCTCTGTCTGCCTGCAACTGGTTTGGAGTCTACCTGGTAGGTAGAACTCAATCTGTTAAAATAACTGACTCTACATCCCCTCTGCTACCCATTTCTACTGGTGTGCCTCAAGGTTCCATACTTGGCCCACTCTTATTCTCAATTTTTCTAAACGACCTATCATCAGTATGCTCCTCATCCTCTATCCATATGTATGCTGATGAAACAGTCTTGTTCACTCTGGCCAATCTCCCTCCGATGTGACTTCCAGACTACAGCTTAACTTTGATAATATTCCACGCTGGCTAAGCTCACATCAGTTCTTCCTCAATGCCAAGAAAACAGTCTCCATGACCTTTGGCACTAGGCAGAAACTCTCTAGGCTGCATTCCCTTCCCTCCTTCCACATCCTTGACAGGACAACACTAGAGGACATCACCTCTTTCAAATACCTCGGTGTCTGGCTTGACCAACACCTTAACTGTTCTGTACATATCGATGCCATCCTGAAAAAACTGCACCCCAAGCTCGGTGCCCTTTACAGGAACTGTAGTTCCTTACCACAACCGGTTAGGCGTGATCTTGTTCAGAAAATTATACTCCCTATTTTTGACTATTGTGACATAGTCTACAGTGCTGCTCCTAAGTCTTCCCTTACCAGGTTGGATACTCTCTTCAATGCTTTCTGTTGCTTTGTTCTTGATTCCCCCTCCCACACACATCACTGTACCATGTATCACTCTCTAGCTTTCCCCTCCCTTGCGTGCAGGTGTCTGTCTCACTGTGCCAAGTTCACTTCTAAATTCTGATTTGGGACTCTCCCCTCTTACCTCTCCTCCTTACTCTCTGCTTCACCTCCCTCCTCCCGCCCTCTCAGATCCACTGATATATGCACTCTAGCTATTCCTTGTTGCTCTACCTCCATAGGACAGGAAGCTTTCTTCAACTGCCGCCCAAAGCTTTGGAACTCACTGCCACCTCCAATCAGACTTTCCTCTTCCCCATTTTCAATCTCCTTAGCCCTTCATAATTTCTATTCAACTAACTGCACTTGATCTTAGCCCCCCTTCAACCCTCCCAACCCTGGTGCATTATCCTTTAGTTCTACTTTACTTCTATTCTAAATCACTAAATTAGGGATCCTGTTTAGGCACAAGAAAAGCCTAACTGCTGAAGCCCTCTGTCTCAGTCTCCAGCTCTGTCCTCTCCCTCGTCGAGTACGGGCTGGTGGTTTATGGTGCTGCCACTGATATGGCCCTCAAAAGGGTTGCCACTGCCCTTAACAAGGCTTGCAGACTATTGCTAAATGCTGACCACTTCACACACACTTGTACCCTGTATGGTCTAGCTCACATACTACTGCTTCAATCCAGAATCAGATATCAAAGTTGCCTTCTAGGGAGAAAGGCCATGCTCTCCCTAACCTCTACCTGCATTGCAGACCTGGTAAAGGAAGCAAGCTCCAAATACAACACATAAAGAACAGTGACAAAACAACTTGATGTTCCATTTCGTAGAACTTCCCTAGGACAAAGATCCTTCATGTACCAAGCTCCACTATGGCTAAATGAGATCCCTGCTGCAGCTCTCAATACAACAAATGTTCAGTCCTTTAAAAGAGAACTGAAGCAATACCTGCTGAACTCAAATGCCTGTGACTGCCTTACCTGAATCCATATCTTCAACCTGGATACCCACTCTTAAACACCTCTGACTCCCTTACCTGAGTCAATATCCTCAACCCGGATAACCTCCTCATCTGTCTGATCTTCTCTACTGTTTTACCTACCCTGGACCCCAACCTGCCATCCCTTACCACCCCCCCTCTCAAGCTCCCTCCAACTCCCTCCCCTCTATACCCCCAGCACCTCACCTTTCTACCCACTCTCCCACTAAATATTCTCCTTCTCCCAGTCCCTCTCTCTGTCTCTCTCTCTCCCCTCCTCTCTTTCTCTCTCTCTAATCTGCCCCTCGTTTGCACTCTTCCCCCCTTTCTTTCTCTTCCCCTTTCCGACACTCTACTTGACAGGCCCCCTGGGGCAGCTATGCTGCACATTGCTAATTGGGAAACCTTGTTAGCATTCTCCCCCTTTCTTTCTCCTACCCTCTCCATAGTCTACCTTGACAGCCCCCCCAGGGCAGCTATGCCATACGTTGCTAATTGGGAATCTTCTCCCACTGTTTAATTTCAGTTGTCTAGGTTACTCAAATGTATTATTTATCTATATTCTGTATTACATAGTAATCTTATGTTTTGTGTTAACTATCAAGTCTTTGTTATGTCTCTGCTATTTTACATCCTGACATGTAACCTTTGTAAAAGAGTGCATACTCAAAGGTTGTATCAGAATTACCAAATAAATAAAAAAAAATCTCCTATCTCTACTTGTTACTAGCACCTCTTCACAATCCTCCCCACCCTTGTGCACTATCCCCTACTCCTCCATCCCTGATTTACCTCCTGTCTTCTAACTGAACCCTTCCTCTAATTAATTCCTCACATGCTACCACATATTATACCCCCTCCTCCTACCACCTACCACAACCTGTTGTGCCATTCTGACTCTCTACCATCCATAACCTACTGTGCTGTTTTGACATGCTACTGCTGTCCTTCCCCACCACTATCTCCCCACTGATGCTCTCCCTTTTTCCATTCCTAGTGTACACCTATTTTCTTCAACCTCTCTATTCCTCATCCCTCTCCTCCCTTCCCCTCTGGTCACCCGCCACATTCCACTCCTCATCCCTCCCCCTTCTCTCTCCTCCTTTTCTGCCTGATCCTGTCCCCCTTGCAGGGTTCTCTGTCATCCTGAAGGGGTATAGATCCTGGCTCACTTTCTTCTACCCCTCTTCCTTTCCCCCCACTTTCTAATCCTGACCCCTTGCAGGGTTCTCTGCATCCTGAAGGGGTATAGATTGTCTCTCTCTCTTTCCCCCTCTCCCTCTCCCTTCCCCCACTCAGCTCCCTACTTCCCTATCCCTCTACTCCCCTCCCCTCCCCTCCTGTTCCTCCACCCCTCTCTTCTCTACCTCACTGCTCCCTTTCTCTCCCCTTCCTTTCTGCCTGGTCCTGTCCCCCTTGCAGAGTTCTCAGCATCCAGAATGGGTTAGATCTTGACTGTCCCTCTCTCTGCCTCTTCCATCCCCCACTTTCTACCCCTCACCTGCCCCCTTCCCCACTTGTGTTATAACTGCCCTCCCTTGGGTATACAATAGCACTTCGAATCATGTGCTCAGCCTACTACTTGTAGCACTTCAAATGCATTATCCATCCTCTAACCTTTACCCTACTGGATCACCTGCTTTTAGGTTTTTGCAATGTTTGTTATATCCAAACATGGTTTTGTTTACCCTGGCTGGTTTTTCTGGGTTATTTCTGCTCTGTAATTGTACTGCACTGTTTTGTTTTAGTAAATGTACTTGTATTGCTCTGTTATTGCTATCTGTTTGCCTGTTCTCCTAATTCTTGTACCCCACCACACCCAAGATGCTTCTGGAAATGAGCTGTCTACAGCTCATGTTGTCTCTCTTGGTGAAACATTTTCCAAATAAATAAATAAAAGATACTCTAATGGGAGATCAGGCCTCATCCACAGATATCACCAAAACTAAAAACTCTTTACAAATTGTGAGCAAAACTCTACAGGTGATTGAAAAATGTTTTAATAATAACACCCGATGCCGTAACTGCCACTAGTCAAAGCCGTACTCAATACTTATGACAAAGCTTATTACTAAGCTGCTAAAGATGACATAACTCTGGTATTGTTTGCATCCATCCTACCTGTACCAGCTTGTTTGTATCTATGTCTTAATTTACTGTTATACTTATGTGTTGTACTGCTATACTGTGTATTTTGGTTTGTCTTACTGTGACAAGGTACCTTTGTAAATGAGCCTATGGCTCAAAGGTTTTCCAAACTGCTGTTTAAATAAAATAAAAAAATAAAATAATTTTGAGACACAGATGCAGAAAGCTGAACAGTACATCGTGCAGTATTCAGAGAACTCTGACAATGTAGCAGCCCATGAGAAGAAAGTCCTTGCAGTGACAACTCAGTGATTACTGAGACCTCCATCCTCCAAAAACATCTAGGAATGGCTGAGCTCACCATTCAAGAAAGGAATCTTTGAATCTGGGCTCCAACAGGCACTCCACTTAAATCCTGCACCTGCCGCTGGCTTCAACATGTGGGCAAACTGAGTCAACCCTTGCAGAGCTCTGGCGAGCCATATCAGCCCCACACAGTGTTAATTGTCCTGTTGAGAGTCAGCATGAGGAACTATCTTCTCAATGCAGCCATGCAAGTGTGAGGCCTTATGGTGGGAGAACTCGCAGTGCATTTGTTTCTGTACCTTCTATTTTCTTTTAGGAGCCAGAGGAAAGACTTTGATGGTGTTAATAACAGACTCAAGGTGCTAAAACTCCTGTTTACAATGTTGTTCCCAGTGAAATTGTGAGTGAATGTGGGAGGTAAGACGTATATGTTTAATTCCACACAAGATGCCAATAAACATGTTGACAAGCTAGAAATGAAGAAGTTTGCCCCAGAAGCCCAAGTTTCATTTGAGGACAGTGCCAACACCTCAGATATGCCCCTTAATTGATGTACCCTGCTGGATGAAGAGTAGGACACCCTCCTTCCCTCCACAGCAAGCTGCTCATTTGGAAATAAAAAAGGTGCCAATTTTAAACTGCCAGAGCAGTTTAAATTGGTCCAAGGGACAGAAGCACAAGCCAGTTCAGTGGAGGACATCGGGGTAGGAGATTGGACTAGTCTCCATTGGGACCCCTCCTCCCTGCATCCAGTGGCAACATTTCCACAATTTCTTCTTTTTTGGACTCTGGACTTGTTCTGTGTCCTGCTCTGCTCCATTCCGGCACCAGAGCAGGATCCTGGGCCAAAGTTTCTGCCGGGTGACCAAGCTCCTATACAAGAGCAATACAGCAAGCTGCTCATTTCTAAAGTAAAAAAAGGCTCGTTAATTTGCCCTCACTCCCTCCCCCTCCCCTGCTACTTCTTAAATGCTCTAGGGGTGGTCTTGGGATTGGTTCCCCTGAAGGGAGGTGGGGCTTCTATTGTGTGCTGTGTAGTGGACTCTTTGTCAGGACCCTAATTTGTCATTTTTCCTAGCTGCTTTTGGCTTAATGTGGGTATCCAGTGATGATGGCGATTAAAAATGAGCGACAGCAAAAATAGCAACTCATTCTTAGTGCTATCATGATGTGCTACCCTGCAAGGGTAGCAGTGGAACAGCTAGGAGAGTGACCGGAAGGGGAGGACTAGGGAGGAGGAGGGGAGCGATAGGAAGGAGGGTTTAAGTAGGGAGGAGAGCCTACTGCAGCTGAGCCAGCCCTGTGGCATGGTGGAGAGGGTGGCTGGCTCCAGTGCAGTAGGCACTGGGGTCAGGCCGGACCGGGGGAGAAAATTTTACTGCTGCTTGTGGCTGCCATTTTTTTTTTTACCCGCACTGAGTTTTGCCCCTCCTGACATACACCCCCTGGAGCTGGTAATCTAAAATCAGGATGGATGGAGGGACCACCATAAAACACAAGTGATCCCGGATGTGGGATCGCTGAGAATTGTATATTGCCAATATGCTTTTTGGCGATATACACATGCCATAATAGCGATCACTATTATGACATGGAACCCTTACCGTGATAGTGTTCTTATTCTAAACAGCATACTGTACTTCTCACAAAATCACAAGTCAGGAAATCATACCAGTCAAGCTACTGCCCATTTGTGGCTCATGAAATCTGCTGATTTACCTTCTTCTACCTACTTCTCAGGATGACTTGTGTAGTGATTTTATTAATTTGTAGGGTTCATTAATTGAGCAGTAGTGTGTGTTCCTCTGAAATATGCAATAAATAGTAACTAGTGTGATACTTCTGATAAGCCAATAGTAAGAGGCTAAATAGGGTGTCCCTTAATTTGACCTCACCTACTGTTACCCTATTAGCCTTTTTTGAAATACATTGTTTAGATGTACTGCTGCATTTTCCACTGGACTTATTATATATGAGAACTGGATTTAACAAATTGCCCTGGTTAACACATTTCTCCTGACTGCTTTATCTGACAAACCCTATCAATCTATATCCTAGCACCTGGTACTAGCAGCTACTGCTAAGGCATGTTCCATCATGTCACTTCCTAATAGAAGCGTGGCAGCCACAAAGTCTCCATCCACTGTTACTATCCTTTTAACCTGGTTACTTACCTCCCTGTGTTTGATGCTAGTCACTGCAGACTATCTACCTCCCAAGTGGGTCTCAATAGAAAGCCAGGTTTGCCTTCTGAGTCAGACTTTACCTTCTCAAACCTTCTAACCACTGAGAGTCTGAAACTGTGGTCTATATGGACTATAAATTTCAAGCATATAATGTTTTCCACTATACTGATTAAATGCTTCCTGCTTAAATCTAGGCCCTCCAAGAATCATCTCTCCTTAAAGTATCTTGTATGGCTCCCTCTGCTACTTATAGTCCTGGCAGGAGACGTTGAGTTAAACCCCAACCCTACAACTCCTCCTGCCCAATCAGGCTTCTCCACTCCCCATAGCTGGCTATCTGTTAAGGGGCTAAAAGTGTCCCACCTGAATATTCACAGACTCCTGCCCAGTCTTGCCGAACTTACTGCTTGGGCAGATCACTATAAGCCTGACATCCTTGGCATTACTGAAACGTGGCTGAAGCCCTCAGCACCTGACTCTGCATGTGCTCTCCCTGGCCTCAACCTCATTAGACTTGACCACCCGGGGAGAAAACAAGGTGGTATCATGATTTACTACAGAAATCACCCTAACTTGTCCACCATACCTCAACAACAACCTTCCCTGCTCCCAAGTGAGTTTATTCATGTGTCATGCACTAAAAAACTGCATATAGTCTGCACATACAATCCCCCAAAGAGTGGTATGCAAGGGCTAACTTACCTCCTTGACTCCATCAGCCCTAAGGTCCATGGAAATGAGTTGATGATCTTAGGTGACTTTAATCTAAACTGGCTAGGAGGCGTTGCTAGGCAGTATGAGCCTCTGTTGGCTGGCCTCTCCCTCTCTCAGCTTATTCGGGAACCCACTAGGCTGTCAACAACTGGTGGTTAAATTATTCTCCTGGACTGGGAGCTGTCAAATAGACCTGAGAGGATCACCTGTTCTGGAACTCTCCCTGACTCAATTTCGGATCACACCCCCACACATATACTGTGTCTGGAACATCTCCCCTCCCAAAATCCCTTGTAAAATCCTCCTTATGAGGGATTTCTCTAACCTTAATCTGGAGTCATTCCATGCTGACCTGGGGCTCACTGACTGGTCGAGTATGTTAACAGCTCCTGACATTCCCACTTCCCTGTAAAACTTTCTTGCCATTTTTTCAACCCTGCATGACAAACATGCAGCTACCTTCCAGGAGTACAGGAGACTCAGAAATGAGTGCAAGAAAGCCATTAGATGTGCTAAGAGTGAATTTTATAAATCTGCTCAGCTAACCTCAGCCAGGGACCCTAGAAATGTGTGGATTTCTGGCGAAATATCAAAAGCATAGTAAGCGGCACTTCTAAAGGCTATGTCTCTGACATGATTATACATGGTTCTAATTGCAATAATTTTATTTATTGTTTATTTATTGAGAAGTATCAGAATTACAGCCTTTGAGTCAAGGACTCTTTTGCAAAGGCTCCATGTCAGTGTTGCATACAAAGCAAACAAGTAGCATAACAGCAGAAATTTATAACCGAAACAGGTTACAGAGCTGAGGGTGGAAATACAAACACAGAGTCAATAATAAGTAACAAGAAGCATAACAGCAGAAATATACAACAGAGACAGGTTACAGAGGTGGGGGTGGAGATACAAACCCCGAGCCAATAATAAGTTACAAGAATAAGAAACAGCCAGTTGGCATACATATTCTGCAGGATCCAAGCCATGGGGAGGTTTCTTGAGGTAACTGGCTGCCAAGGGCCTAGGTGCAGTGGTGCACAATTAGGTGCAGTCACAGGTGGATTGGGAGAGAAGTACTGTGTGGAGAGAGGACTTATATGATCCTAGCCACTGCTCCAAAGTGACAGCAGGGGGTAGGTCATTCACCCAGAGGGGTGCTCTGTAGTAAAAGGAGCGTTGACCCATAGCAGACCTGCAATGGGGGACTGAGAAGGTAGTGGACAGCGAGCTCCTAGTGACCCTCTGGTGGGAGTGGGGCTATACTAGGTGTCAGGGGCCCTGAGGGGAGTGTTTCAGGGTGAACTTTCTGGCTAGGAGAAAGGTTTGGTATCTAAGCTTTCCTTTGAAGTTCAGCCAGCTGGTGCATCTGTAGAGCTCACAGATGTGGGTCAATCTGCTGCTACCTGAGACCAGTTGGCAGGCTTTATTAAGGGTAATCTTGATGCGATGGAGGGCAGTGGGATCAGCAGAGCCATAGAAGGTTATCCCATAGTCGATTAGTGATAGTACAGAGGAGGTCACTGCAAGCTGCAGGGCTTCAGAGGGCAGGCATCTCCTGTGCCTGTACAGGAGGCCTAGTCTTTTGTTAGAGGCTGAGCTGAGCAGATTGATATGCATATGGTATGTTAAGGAGAAGTATATTGTGACCCCCTGGTGCTTGAATGTGGGTACTAATTCAAGAGGGGAGCTCTGGAAGTTATGGATGCAGAGGGGAAAGTTTATTGGGGGATTTTGGCGATGGGCAAAGAGCATGGCCTTTGTTTTTTTATAGTTCAGAACAAGTCTATGCTCAGAGAACCAGGCTTCAGCTTCAGAGAAGGAGTGCTGGAGGGAAGATTGGAAGGAGTGGGGGTCAGGGTGACTGGCAAAAAGTACTGCATCATCTGCATAGAGGAGAATCTGGCCCATGCAGGCTGCAGGGAGGGTGTTTAGGAATAGGGTGAAAAGGAGGGGGCCCATGATTAAACCCTGGGGAACCCCTGAGAAAACCGGTTTACTGGTGGATAGCATGGAGTTAATTTTGACCCTTTGAGATCTACCACTGAGGAAGTCTTTGTACCATGAGGTGGCCTCCATGGACAGTCCCATAACAGGCAGGGATTGAAGAAGAAAGGTGTGACTGATGGAGTCAAAAGCCTTTGTTAGGTCGATATATGTAGATCTTACTAGGTGTCCTCTATCAAGGGCTTTGCTGATAAATATGGTGTATTCGAGAAGAGCAGTGATGGTGCTATGCACCTTCCTGAAACCATGCCTTTCAGGGCGGAGTAAGTTATATTTTGTGAGATAGTGAGTTGGTCTGCCACTATTTTTTTGAGCACCTTTGAGATGGGGGGAGAATAGAGATGGCGCAGTAGTTACCCAGGGAGGTGCGGTCCCCACTTTTAAATATTGGGGTGATGGCAGCAGATTTTCAGCAGGCTGGAAACTGGCCAAGGCAGAGGGACCGATTTAGAATGGCAGTTAGGGGGATGAGGACCGAATCAAGAATTAGGAGGACTATTTGTAGGTCCAGGTAGTCATTGTTATGGCGTGATTTACCAAGAACTTTGGTTAGATAGGGCCTCACTTCATGTGGGAAGATAGTGCGAAGCCTGAATTCAGGGGCGGAGGCGGGGGGGGGTTGAGGCCTGGACTCGGCCGAGGCAGAGGGACCGATTTAGAATGGCAGCTAGGGGGATGAGGACCGAATCAAGAATTAGGAGGACTAATTTTAGGTCCAGGTAGTCATTGCTATAGTGTGATTTACCAAGAACTTTGGTTAGGTAGGGCCTTGCTTCACGTGGGGAGATAGTGCGAAGCCTGAATTCAGGGGTGGAGGTTGTGGGGGGGTATTTGAGGCCTGGACTGGGGACGGGTCAAAGAAATTGGTGGGAAAGACTCCCCTTAGATCAGAGAAAGTGGAGTTGAGGGTATCTGCAATGGTCAGGGGTCCTGGGAGAGGGAGCTATTTATCAGCAGTTGGGCCGAATGGGGATAGGTGGTCTTGCCATTTAGTTCTTTAACGTTGTTCCAGAACTTGCTCCCTGACCCCCAGGCAAAGGAGAGTGCATTCTGCTAGTGGGCAGCTTTAGCCTTACAAAGCTCTCTAGTGCACTTGTTCCTGGCTTCCCTATACAGTTGTTGGTCATGCGGGTTGCTGGATTCTTTGGCTTTGTGCCACTGGTTACCCCACTGTTTCATTAGATGAAGCAGAGTCTGGGAGAGCCAGGCAGTGTCCCAGCCTTTGATTACTTGTTTGGTGACAGGAGCATAGCGGTCACAGGCCACATTGAACATGGAGATGAAGTGGTCAAGAGCACTGTCAATGGACGTTGCAGTATTAATGGGAGACCAGTCACTGAGTAAAAGGACTTTCTTGAGCTCTTTTAGACAGCATTGAAATGTTTATTTGGAAGGTAGTTTGGGTGTTTTTGTCGACCACCAACAGAGTAAAGGGGAGTGGTCCCTCAGGGCATCCGGTATTACGGAGATGTCAGATATTCGGGTGGGCCTATTGGCGAGTATGAGGTCAAGTAAGGTTGACATTCCAGTTTTGTGGTTTAGCCTCGTGGGGCATAGGACAACTTGGGTTAGGTCCAGGGCTGCAATAGCGTCCTTGTAGGGGGCTGAGGAAGAGGCCAGCCAGTTGACATTGAAGTCACCCAGTGCTATGATTTCACTGGATTTTGTCAGCTGGGATATGCAGTTTAGGACAGAGTTAAAAACTAGTTTCTGGTTCTGGGGGGGGTGCGGTAATATAAACTGTCACTATCTGAAGCACCTTACCTGATGAGTCTGATTGCAGCTTTACTGTGAGCAGTTGAGCTCCGTGGGAGGGAGGGGTGGTGGTTGTGTATGCGGATGCTTGCAGGGAGTCATGGTAGTAGAGAGTGCAGCCACCACCCCTCTTCAATTGCCGATCAGCTCTGAGGACAGAGTACCCAGGTATGTAGATGGCTGAGTCAGGGGTCTCAGGGTCGAGCCATGTCTCAGTTACTGCAAGGATGTCAGGTGACACATGTTTTATCCAGCCTTGGAGGATGGCGTGTTTTTTTTGCAAGCTACAGATATTAACAGTGGCTACAAGGAGCCCATGCAGTTGCCCACGAAGAGAGACGGGGGTTGGGGGTGGGCCTGGGTTGGGGTGTATGTTGCTAGATAGGAGGAGGGGTATAAGTATGTGATGGAGGAGAGCAAGTCTTAGGAGTTGGATTTAACAGCTGGGCACTTGGACCGACTGAGAGGAATTTGGGTGGTCACAGTTATAGGCTGGGTGAGAATAAGCACTGCTAGGGGATACGCAGGGTGGGAGCATCTCATTGAGGAGTGGGGTCAGTGACCATAGGGCATGTGATGCCAAGTGTGTGGGTTGCAGGAGGTAGTTCCCCAGCTAGCGGGGCAGTATGGAGTGCCATCTGAGGCATCAGATGGAGGGTTGGGAGAAGAGGGAGGGGCAATGGGGATAGTGAATGTAAGTATTACAAGGGGGAGGAACATTATCTGACATGAAGGAGCCACATGTAGTGGCTTCAGAGTGTAAAGGATAAATGTGGGAATGGACCTTGGCCTTGATGTAGGACTTAAGGTGAGTTAAGTTCCTTCAATTAAGTACCCTGACCATAATGCCCTAACTATTGCTAATGCCTTCAATTCTCACTTTTCAGATCTGTCAGCCTATACCTCTGTATTCCCTGCTCCATCACACGATTAACAAGCAGCACCACTTAGCTCCCAGTTTGAGCCTGCCTCTCATTCTCCATTTTATTTTAAGGCCATGACCATCAGGGAGATGCAGACTTCTTTCTGATCTCTCCCTGCAATCTAGTGCTAGTCACGATAATATGGAGCCTAAACTTGTCCACTTTGGTGCCCCTTTCATTATCTTACCCATCTCACACATCTTCAACATGTCACTCACCTTGGGACTTATTCTTGACCTCTGGAAGGTGGCTAGGGTTGTCCCAGTCTTTAAACAAGGTAATCCCAAATGCCTTGAAAACTACCAGCCTATAGCCATCTTATCAGCTGTTAGTAAACTTCTGGAAAAAGTTGTCACAACTCAGCATACAGAATGCATTCAGGCTCGTGAGCTGTTGTCACCAGCACAACATGGCTTCCGCAAGAGGTACAGCACCTCCTCCACCCTTACTAAAGTTACCACAGAGATCAGGGTTGCCATGGATCAAGGCAAGCTCACTGGTGCTATTTTTGTAAACCTTTCCAAGGCCTTTCGATCTGGTTGATCATGCGTGCCTATGATCACAATGTCAGTCACTTGACCTGTCTGCCCCATCCTTGGGTGGCTTTCCAACTACCTCCAAGAAAGACAGCAACTCATGAAATTCAATAAGGCCCTCTCGGAGCCCACCACAGTTAAATATAGAGCCCCCGGGGTCTGTCCTAGGGCCCATTCTTTTCTCTGTATTTAATAACCTCCTAAGTATACCATCTCATAGCAGTGCCACATTATACGCAGACAACCTGGAGATCCTTACCAACGTCCATGACATTAGTAACAGTTAACTTAGTGTTGTTTGTAATAGTATCCAGTCCTGGCTTAGATCTAACAAACTTGTCTTCACCCTCAAAAAAACACTGACCATGCTCTTTGGAGCCCAGTCAAAAATAAAAGTGGCCCCTGCTCCCCTCTGTATTACCTGGACAGATGGATCCTCCATTAAGGTTGTTGACTCCATCAAATACTTGGGAGACACCCTTGACCCCAGCTTGATCTCATCCAGCATATACAAAACATGTGTAGGGCAGTAAATAGCAAATTAGGCATGGCTTACATAGCAAGGAACAACCTCACACCTGCTGCTCGCCTTACCCTGGCAAGAGGTGTGTTTCTGCCCATGCTCTGTTAAGGACTCATCACTAAAATGCTAACAATACTAAAAATCTGAAAAAGTACATTTAGTATTGAAGTATGACACCCATGTGTGTGTGTGTGTGTGTGTGTGTGTGTGTGTGTGTGTGTGTGTGTGTGTGTGTGCGTATATATGTATGTATATATAGATATACATATTGGCCCAGATATTCAAAAGGGTTGCGCCATGCGCAACAGGGTTGTGCATGCGCAAGTCCAAAAATGCGCCATTCTGTGATATTCAGTAGGAGGCAGTTACGCCACTGACAACAGGTTGCGCAACAGCGCAATGCAAATGAATGCATGCTCAACAGGAGGGGGAGGAACCATGCATAAACTGCGCAACCCGATATTCAGTCGGGTTGTGCAGGGTTGTGCATGCACAACCCCCAACCTGCGCCTGCACAACCTTGAGCCAAAAATAAAAAGGATCAAGCTGAGAGCCACCCACAGGTGAGCTGCTGTATTGTAGGGCACAACACAGCAGCTGCCACCCCTGGCTGGCCCCCAACTCGGTCCCTGTGCCCCACCACCAGCCCGATCGCGGGCAGAACGTAAAAACAACCCCGCCCACATCTCCAAGCCCGATCGGGCATACAATGAACATGCCCCCACATCTCCCAAAGCCCGATCGCGGGCAGACGTATATCAACCCCCAGTGCTCAATCGCGGGCAGAATGTAAAAAGCCCTCCCCAACCAGAATATCTCCTGGTGGTCCAGTGGACCGTGTGCCCGATCACGGGCAGAATGTCAAGTTACAACCCTCCAAACATCTCCTGGTGTCTAGTGTCCCCCCACCCACAAGCCCTCCACCCGCTCCCCGGCGGCGGCGGGCGGCAGCATCCACCGCCTGCCGCCCGCCGACTGACTATCGGTGAGACTGCATGCCCATTGGTGCAGGCGCTACAGCCAATGGGCGTGCAATATACCGTACGACAGTGAGATTTGTGAATGAAATCATTCACAAATCTGGACTGTCATCTTTCGTATAGACTGCATACATTAGCTATATCTACCTGTGCAACTCTACGAACAATCAATCGGCGGCAGGTAACGAAGCGAAGTGGGATGCTACTACCCGCCCGGCTGCCAGGGAGGCGGTGGAGGAAGCCGTTAGGTGAGTGGTGAGGCACACTGGAACACCAGGAGATGTTTGGGGTTGGGAGATATTCGGGTTGGGGGCTTTTTACATTCTGCCAGCGATCGGGCACTGAGAGGTTGATACACGTTCTGCCCGCGATCTGGCTTTGGGAGATGTGTGGGGGCATGTTACTGTATGCCCGATCGGCTTTGGGAGATGTGTGGGGGCATGTTACTGTATGCCCGATCGCGCTTAGGGAGATGTGTGGGCGGGGGGTCATGTTACTGTATGCCTGATCGGGCTTTGGGAGATGTGTGTGTGGGGGAATGTATACACTGATACTGCCCGTGATCGGGCTGCAGGGTGCGTCGGTCCCCGACGGCTGCTGCCTGGCAGGGCGGCCAGGCGCAAGTCCTCGGGATCGGCGCACCTACATGCTAATGGCATGCAAATGGGGCCATAAATAGATGCAAATGGCCCCTGCACCTTGCATAAATTATGGCCCCATTTGCATGTCACCTTTTGAATATCGGAAATTTGCGCATGGCGCAATGGTACTAACGCCACCGCCAAGTTTAATGCTCAACTCTAGCAACTTGCGGTGGCGCAAGTTCCCTGCGTCATCTTGCCCGGTAATATCGACTGGGGGTGATATTCAAGGGTTGCTCAATAAGCGCAACTCCTTTGAATATCGCCTGCTCCCACCCCTGCGCAACTATTTTGAGCAGCGCAGGGGCTTGCGCCTCAGAATGGCGCAGTTTGAATATCTGGGCCATATTGTTTTACAGGTCACTGATGTATTTGCATAAATATTGTTTTTTTCAGGTCATTGATGTATTTGTATAAATATAGGTGTAAAGTTAATTATGTGTTGCTTGTTTAAACAATATCAACAAGATAGTGTTTTATCAGATTAATTGAGCACTGCCTCTTTAAACAGCATTATAGTAGCTCTTCTTTATTTAAATGCTTATTTAAATGCCAATGAAAGAATTGGATTTGTGTGACATCACAAATTAATTATGGAATGAGCACACTATAATAGACTATGTCTCCCATCTAAGCCAAACCCCCTTTGAAGACTCATGAGAGTCGAGGCGCTAGGGGACAGCCTTTTCAGGAATTTGTTCATTTGCTGCAACAGCTGTTAATTTGGAGCAATTTCTCAGTAAAATAATATTTCTGAACAGCAGAACTGCTCTGTGTACATTTTTTCTCTTAGAGTTCATTGCTGCAAATTCTTGGAGCTTTTGTTTTTGTGGAGATAAGCTGCCTCTCATTGCAACACTGCTCAGCCTGGTTGTTGATTTTGTGATGTTCTTTGCCGGACTGTTCTACTAAGTGCTTAACTTCACCGCAGAACACGGCCGCCATGGGGGTGATGGTTTTGGGCTACAGAGGATTTGAACTTCCTAATTGTCTGGGAATTATTTATTATTTTTCATTTGCACACAAGCACAAAAAATAATGAGCCATCCACAAACGGGAGCTACAGCATCTTCAGGCTCAGGAGGATATTTTATGTCCAGATGGAAGGAGACTGAGATGGACACATTCGATGAGAGAAGATGGAGACTACGCATTAATCTGAATCAAGCTGAAAACATGGGGAGTACATATGAAGGAATCCATAATGCATTTGTAAAGTTTTAAAAATTACTGATTAAAGAAATAGAAATAAGTTACAACATTAGCACGCTTGAAGACTACATAGACCAGGAGCAAGCACCTAGGGGGCTCAGGATTTCGATAGTACCCTCGTGTGGATTGGAGGAATTCCAATTCAAGGAAGAATGGATAAAAGCTGCCACTGAGTGCTCTAAAATATTTTATAGAGTTGCTCATAAGGGATGACCTGAGTAAACATTCTGAATTAACCAAGGAAATACAGTTAATTAAAACCAATATAGCCACTTTAAAGGACAGTGTGGAGTACATAGATTACAATGAGCAGCTAAGAAATAAAATTCAGAAGCATGAAGCTGAAGTCATACAAAGAAAAATCACTAAATTGAATCATGATAAAAAAGATTATGAGAGAGGGGACATTTGAAGTTGGTGTAAAGACAGATCCAATAGTAAGGGGAGATCAAGATCCAGAATGAGATTTGCCAGAAACGAAGGAGAGAAACAGCAGCCTAGAAATAAGAGAAACACTGAAGAACAACAGAAGAATACACCACAGGCATCTGGTAGAGATCCCCATTTTCAGAAGCTCCCCCCACCCCCAAATGAAAAGGGAAAAGAAAGACAAGAAGAGGCAAATGAGGAGGATGTCATACACATGGGTACAGAAAAGCAACTGAGGGAGAGAAAGAAGGGTCTCATTTATAGATATTAAATGTATCATCTGTAATACTGGACAAACATCACAAATCTGTTTGGAAAAAAGGATTAAGTTTTGTTCCCACACCAGCAATCAACACATTTAAGATTTTTGTGGATCTGAATAAATTCTTTAGAAAGTTGCATCTGAAGTTCTATTTTTTAAAGGAACAAGAACTCAGAACACAGTTCCTCAGCAATGAAGGTATGGGCTTCACAATAGAAAACGACTTTGTTCACTTTGAAGATTTGGATTTAATTCTACATGAAATTGAAGAAATGAATGTGGATCAAGACGAGAATGAGGAACATTGGCTACAAAGTTCTACTCACACCACTACAATGAATACTACAATGGACTTATTAGAAGGCTGATTCCTTGAAAATGAGCATAGGCCTGAACCCCTGGTCTCAGAGGTGGGAATTGGTAATGGTCAATTCACAGCTAGTAGAGATTTTAAAAAACTAAGAAAGATGTTGTTTAAACTTACCTCAGACTTTTGCCCTAAAACTTACAACAATGTCATTTATACATATGAGAAGGTTGTGTCAAAGCAAGTAAATGATTTATTACAAAAACATGACAAACCCAAAAGGCATAATTTGACAAAATGTGAAATTGCCACACTGGATAAATGATCAAATGATGACACAGTGGTTATAAAACCAGCAGATAAGGGTGGGAATATTGTGATACTTGGAAGGGACCTGAACAGGGAAATAGCTATGAAATTATTAAATGATGAAGAAAGCTATTGTAAGTATTTATCAGACCCCACACTTCAGTATCGAAAAGAACTGTATAACCTGTTGAAAAAACCTGTAGAAAATGGAGACATATCTGAGAATGAATATGGCTTTTTGTGGAAGGAATACCCAATAACACTAGGGTTTTATATCCTCCCAAAGGTACATAAAAACAAGGAGATACCACCAGGTAGACCAATAGCTTCAAGGGGTGGGCTCTTTAACTCAAAATTTAGGAACATTTGTAGACTTCTATTTGCAACCTGCTGTCAGTAGTCTGAGATCTTACATAACAGATACCACAGATCTACTTGATAAACTACAAAGTGCAACATGGGAGGAAGATTGTAGTTGGTTGGGAATAGATGTGGAGTCACTGTACTCCTCCATAAATCACAAACAAGGGTTAGCTGCCACGTCATTCTTTTCTAAACCAATACCAAGAAATAGAAGCAGTACCAATACAATTTATCATAGATTCCTTAAAGTTTATTCTAGGGCATAATAATTTTGAATTTGAAGGTACCTTCTATAGACAGAAGCGGGGTATAGCAATGGGTGCAGCAATGGCACCATGTTACGCAAATCTTTTTCTTGGGTACTGGGAGAAAACAATTTGTTTTTGATAAAAACACTAATCCATTTTTTTGACCACATAAACATTTGGTACCACTTTATTGATGACATCATTTGTATTTGGCAAGGAGACAGACATAAAATGGCAGACATTATGGAATGTTTAACTAACAACAGTTTGAACCTTCATTTTACACATACCAGTGACCCCACAACATTGGATTTTTTGGACTTGAACTTATCAGTAGAGAAAACAGGAGAACACAAGTCCATCATTAACACAAAGACGTACAGAAAAGAAGCAACAACCAATTCAATTCTACACTGTAAAAGTGCTCACCCCATCGGTTTAAAGAAATCAATATCTTACAGCCAACTGTTATGTTTAAAAAGAAATTGCAACACAGCACATGATTTTGAAGTACAGGTTAAAAATTTGATTGAAAGATTTAAGCAATGGGGATATGATTTTTTTTAACTTAATTTTTATTGATTTTCCATATTCCATTACAAGTTGCAATAAACTTCATTACACCAATATGTAGGAAAGACATACCTCTTTGTCAAAATGAATACTATGATAACTAGACTTCATGTTAATCCAGATTATTATACATACCATCATTGTTACTGTTCATAGTCATAACTTTTATCACTTGATATACTGTTTATGATTTGTTTTTTTGTTTTTGTTTTTGCAGGCTGGACCGAATAGTAGATTCTGATCCAACAGAGCATTTACCCAACAACCTTTTCCTGTCTTCACCACTGGGAAATACTCCTGTTCTGCATCTCATTCCTCCTGTCCAACTACTCTTAAACATCTTTTAACCAGTGTTTACCCAATGAACTAATATATGATTAAAAACAAACCCCAAGCTTATTGTCTTGTGTCTTTCCTAATTCCAGTCCTGTCTTTCTAAATATATAACCAGTATCATCTATGCTTAAACTGATCCAATCATTTTTTAACAACAACATTCAAAAAAAAGGGGGAGGGAGTTGGGGGTAGTGGATTTTCCCCTGTCCAGAAATTGGGGGATTAGTGTAGGTTTAGTGTTATTCGAATAATTTATATCTGAAAATCAACATAAAAATTCCACATAACTAAAATAACTAAGATAGCTAAGATAGGGTCCTGCAGGCTGGGGACAGGGATTTCCAAGTTTATCCTTTATTCAATCAGGCCCAACAACCCCTCGGTCCTATTTTAATAGAAATTGATCTAATACTGGAGTGCCCTTTTTAGTTTCTACATATTCATAGAATGGGAGCCACCTTGAATTAAACTGGTCCGTTCGGAGTCTGAGTATGGCTGTAAGAGCCTCCATGTTTTTGATGTTAATTATATTTGTCCACCATCTGGAGTAAGAGATCCTGTCTGAGGAGAGCCATTTTTGTGTAATAGCCTTAGAAGCTGCTGCTATAAAACACCGGGGGGGGGGGGCTCTAGTATCATATGTGGAAACTCTGGAAAGTTTTCCAGTTGTAAAATTTCTTTGATAGCATTGGTTATCTCTGCCCAAAAGTCCCTGAGTTTTGAGCAACTCCAAAATATATAGAACTGGGAGTCTATGTCTGAGGAACCCCTCCAGCACTTATTAGTTTGGGAGGTTCCATATTTTGATGAGATGTCTGGGGTAATAAAATATCTTGTTGAGATTTTCCACCTGAACTCCCTCCATACTGGGGAGTTGGTTGTTTTATGTATTCCCTGCCAGATAAGAGACCATTCCTTGTCTGATATTTGGCCTTCATATTCAGCTTGCCATTTATTTTCAACCACTTGAATGTGTAGAATGCCTGAACCTCCTTGTAGGGTTTGTTGTATGTATGTGATAAGATTCCTAGTGTCCTCCATGTGACTTTTTTGGTACATATATCTCAATGGTGGAGCTGGATCACTTTGTATGGAACCAATCCCAACTGTGCTAATTATAAAGTGTCTACATTGAAGATATCTAAAAAAATTCTTTGTGAGACAGCCAAAATTCTTCTTGAAGGAGTACAAATGTTTTGACCCCCTCATTGTTAACCATTTGATGTAAATATTTGAGCCCCTTGTCTGACCATCTGCTCCAGCATAGATCTTTGTGTGTTGCCAGGAACTGCGGTAAGTATTTCAGAGGGATGTATTTTCAGGTAGGGGAGAAGATCTCCCACCATTGTCTGACCCTGAGCCAAATCTTAAGAGTGTTTTTTGTCCAGGTGTTACTTAATATTTTCAGGTCTGAGGATCTAACTTTCCAGGGTAGGAACTGCAGAGGAATCCAGGGGTGGGCTTTCTCCTCTAGTGTGTACCAACCTCCCTTTTGTTTGGGTTTTAACATTTTTAAAATTGGAGTTGTCTGTGCTGCCAAATAGTATTTTAGAAGGTCAGGAACCCCTAGTCCTCCCTTATTTTTAGCCTCAGTTAGAATGCCCCATTTCTTAAGTGGATGGCACCCTGCTCATATAAATTTAGATAGCTTTCATATTAGTTCTCTCCATTCTTTTCCATCTATAAGTATAGGCAAAGTTGAAAATAAGAATAGGAACCTGGGCAAAATGTTCATCTTGATAGTCTCCACTCTATTTATAAAACTAATAGGTACGTTTTGCCATCTCTGTAAGTCTTCATAGACTTTTTCTTTTAATACTTGATAATTATAAAGATATAATTTAGTTAGGTCTATTGGTATTGATACTCCTAAATATTTAATTTTATCCTTAACCCATCTGAAAGGTAGAAGATTTCGTAAATTCTTATGTGGGGGTCCAAATAGACTCAGAATTTCTGTTTTTTCAATATTCAGTTTGAAACCCTAAATCTGGCCAAATCTATCCAGTAGTTTGAGCAATTCAGGAAGTGTAGTTTCTGGTTCTTTTATATACAGTACTGTGTCATTTGCGTATAGCGAAATTTTATTTTCAGTGTTGTTTATTGTTATCCCCTTTATGTTTGGATTTTCACGGATGGCCTGTGCCACTGGCTCCAAGGTTAGAGCAAACAGTAGTGGGGATAGCGGGCATCCCTGTCTTGTTCCCCTATTTATTGTAAAGAATTGTGAATTTATACCATTCATTCTGACTCAGGCTGTTGGATTTTGATAGCATAGATTTACCCATTTAAGGATATTGCCCCCCACCCTCATCCTGGACATTACTTCTCCCATATATACCCAGTTCACCCTGTTGAATGCCTTTTCAGCGTCTAGGAATATTGCCATTGGGTTTGTTTTGAAGGTGTGTTTATGTGTGATAATGTTCAGGAGCTTCCTGACATTGTCTTGGAGGTGTCTGTGTGGTATAAAGCCTGTTTGATCAGGGTGAACTAGGAGCTCTATGTACTGTTGTAACCTTGATGCAAGTATGCGGGTTAAAATTTTTAGATCCTGGTTAAGTAGCGAGATGGGTCTAAAGGATGAGCACAGAGATTTAGGTTTTCCGGGTTTGGGGATGACTGTAACTGCCATGACTTAGGGAATGTACCTTCCTCAAGGCTCACATTATAAATATGTACTAATTGGGGTATTAGAGTTTTGCTTAGTTTTTTGTACCATTCAGCTGGCAGCCCATCTGTGCCTGGTGTTTTCCCAGTTGGGAGATCTTTAATGGCTCTCAAAACCTCCTGTTCTGTAATTGGAGCAGAGAGCGCCTCTTGTGCCGTTATGGGCAGAGTTGGCAGCTTGATAGAGTTTAGAAAGCTTAAAGTTTCTGATCTAACTCTCCCTTCTGTTCTGCTTTCCATATATAGTTTCTTATAAAATGTCTTAAACTGGGAGGCAATCTCTACTGGTTTGACCGAGCACTTTCCAGGGTTTGATATATCTCTGATTACGGAGATGTTTCTTTCGGCCTGCCTCTTTCGAAGACGAAAGGCAAGAAGTCTCAGGGCTTTTCCCCCTGTTTCATGATACTTTTGACTAGTGAACCTAAGGAGACCCTCGGCTTTTTTATTCCCTAGTTCATGCAGTTCAGACCGGACGTGACTTAGATCTTTAAGCATTTGTTTTGATCCTGTGCCTCTCCTATGCTTGGTCTCCAGGTCTGATAGTTTGTCTCTGAGAGCTTTTTCTGCGGCCTACACCTGTTTTTTCTTAGCCGAGGCATAACTAATTATTTGCCCTCTTACCACAGCTTTTAGAGTGTCCCACCATAGCATTGGGGAGCAACTTTCCTTAGGGGAGTCTTTCTCCAAGTTTTTAATTGTCTTGTTCATAAGCGTTATAAAAGGCTCCTCATTTAATAAGGAGACGTTAAGTCTCCACAATGGTATTTTATTTTCCCAGCCGATATTAAGGTTAACCGAGATTGGGCTATAGTCAGACAGGGTGATTGAATGTATTTTTGCCTGCTCAAATAAATGCAGATCCATTTTACGTGTGAGAAAAAGATCAATACGAGAGTAAGAACTTTGTGCCCCTGATAAAAAGGTGTAATCCCTTTCTCCCCCATGCAGTGCTCTCCATATATCTGCCATACCAAATTCAGACATTAAGGCCCTGAGCTTTTTACTTGCTGCCTTATTAGTGTTTGAATTACCCGATGAACGGTCTAGCTGAGGGGAGGGTGTCGTATTAAAGTCTCCTCCAATTAGTATCTGGCCCTGGGGCAGGTCTGCTATTTTATTAAAAACCTCTCTCAAAAACCTTTCTGTGCCCACGTTAGGGGCATATGGGGATATGATATTAACTTACTCGAGTCATCAAAAGCAAGAGTGGAAAAGGTTAATAGAAGCAAATTACTGAAGAAACAGAGGACAACAATAAAAGAAAACATTCTATGCACCTTCATTACAGAATACAATGAGACAGCAGGTCAGATTGGCAATATTATATATAAAAACTGTCTACAACAACATTTGCCACTTCGCACTTGCAGCCCCCATCTCACCCACCACCCTGACCTGTACAACAAACTAACCTGGCTCTCCCTAGACAACTATCAGAGCTTCATCCTAGGATGTTTCACGGACAGTGTCATTAGAACCACCACCCCTTCAGAACTGGCTGAACTCCTCAAACCTGCTTCCTCCTCATACTTCCTTAGGTCTCATGGATTGGTAGTTCTTCTGCTTCCTGCTACCCACACACAAATGGGTGACAGAGCATTTGCCACTTGTGCACCCAGAACAAGGAAATCCTTTCCTGCCCAGGTCCATGCTACCCCCTCCTACACCTGCCTCCGAAACTCCCTCTGGGATTACTTGCAGCTCTCCTCGGTATGCAGCTGCACTTAATTTCACTAATGACCTCTCCTTCCTGCAGTTCACTTGTCTCTGACCATCCTCGTTGAGCACTTCCCAGAGTTTCTGTACTGGTCTTCCGGTCAGCCATACCCGCTCATTTTTTTTGCCTCGTGCATTTGTACCTTATGCATTTTTTGAATTGTCTTCCTGTCATAAATCCTTGAAATTTCTGAATATTGTTCACCTGAACCTATGTACAATCTTTATAACCTTGAAATGTTTGATTTTGTCTACATGAAGCTACAGTATGCACAACCTTTCCCCATTTGAAATTGTCTCTATTTTTCCTTGTACTCTCCTGGGTCATACCTGAAAATAGGCATCTGTTTTTTGTCTAGTGTGCTTACCAGGTTAACAAAAGCTAAATAAATAACTAAACCTAGGCATGAGTACTTTTTTCAAAGTGTTTCTTTGAGCAAGCATACTGTTTTGTACTGGTTACTCTGCATAGGTATGCACTTAAGTGGGGTTTTTATGTGCAGGGCCTTTCTGATGGGGTTCCTATGTCATGTAGTTACACTTTGTTGAGCTTCTTCTGGCAAATAAGATGCCTGAACAGTTCTCGTAAGCCCTCATACCTCGTGTCAGATTTTATTCATCCTGGGACAAGATGAGATGAGGGGCTATAACTGCTTCCTGCTCTAGCAATTTATACAGCATGGACAATTTAAATATATTCAAGAGACATAACAAGTTGGTAACTAATTGATTTATGTTAATTTGTTATTACTGCATCACTCTCCAGTCAATAGTCAATGGCAGTTATTGTTGAATGTTGAACCTTTTTGGGTGCCAATGTTTTCATACTTAAACTTCCTCTCTGAAGTGGCAGTCAGGATTGTTAAAAATCTGGCCACTATAATTTTTCTGCTGATTGTATAGTAACTACAGCTTGTCTGTTTACTTTAGAGAGCTTAATAGTGCAGTTTGTGATGGTAACTGAGTGCCATGCACATTAGAACTGAATAATTTTAAAAATATGCATGACCTTAATAGTCTTGCATTATAACAAATAATCCATTTAGTATAATATTCTTATGTAGTCATTTTCCTTAATGGCATACAGTATATCTGTATTATCTGTTTTGGAAAGATGTTAAATTCGGTTAAACCTCAAACTGACGTACCAAAGGTATATTTTGTATAAATTCTGATATAATGAATTGTGTATGCTTGTTGCTTTCATGTGTTGGATCAAGTATGAATTTGATGTTCATTTATTGTGTTTTTCTATGATAAAGCCAATAAAGGAAGTTAAAAAAAAAGAAATATTTCAATGCTCACTCATAACTTGATAATTTTACCACATTTTTACACCACATTTTCAACATAACCTTCTTCTTATTACCCCATCCAATGAACCCAGTAGGTAAAAATGTTCAAATCCCAACCAAAATGTCATTTTGTGCCACAGGTGCAAAAATACTTTTTGGCAAGGATTGGAAAAATTACAGCTGTCATGTTCATTACGTGATGTGAAAAAATGTCTGTGTTGAAAATTTGGGGTCAAAATATTAAAAATTCCCAAAGTTATGATCCAGAGTAGAAAGTTTCAACATATGCTTGTAACTTGGGTGTTTTTCAATATTTTGACCCCAAATGTTCAGCATAACCTTCTTATGACCCCACCACATGAACCCAGTATGTGAAAATGCTTAAATACTGCCTGAAAGGTGATTTTGCACCTTAACTGTGAAAACACATTTCAGCCAGGATTTGAAAAAATGACAGCTGTCACAATGATGAGGTAGCTATGTTGAAAATCTGAAGTCAAAATATTGAAAATTACCAAAATTGTGAGTGAGCACAAAAATTGCCAAAGTTGTGAGTGGGCACATAACATTTCAATGCATGCTCATAACTTTTTTTTATATTTTTACCCCAAATGTTCAACATAGCTTTATGTCCCCACTTCATGAACAAAAGCAGTGAAAACTTTCAAAACTCCATCTGAAAGGTGACTTCACACAGTGACCACAAAATCACTTTTCAGGATGGATTTGAATAATTTCCTCACCCTCATTCATGAGGTAGGGTCTCAAAAAGGCCATGTTGAAAATGTGGTGTAAAATATAAAAAAATGACAAAGTTATGAATAAAAATTCAAACTCCATTGAAATACATTAAACTGGGGACTTAACTTTTTTTCTCATGTCACAGTCACTGGTTCCAGCAACAAGACGTGTTTTCAACTGAAGAGTGGAAGTACATCGTGGGACATGTTCAGGTGAGTGAGAGTGTGTGGGGAGTGTGGGATGGTGGGTGATGTCTGGGAGGACAGATTGCCAATGGACCATTTTCTTTTTTTTTTCAGGTTATTAAAAAGAAAAGAACAATGAGGGATGGTTTTCTTTATTTCAGGGGGACCCAAGCTGTTGGGAAGATCTTCAGAAGTACCGGGGGGGTGGCATCCCTGTGCCACCAAGTATACCTTGGGTAAGATGGGTGGGAGACTGGAGGGGGGCAAGAGAATCACTTTGGGGGAGGGCACCACTGTCCACTTAGAATCAAATTTTTTAGTATTATTAGTAGTATTTTATAACATTAGAAATTTCATTTGGAGCTTGCCCAGTGGTGTGGAGGGCTGAGGTGCTAGCCCCTTACCTCCTGCTACACCAATGACCCACATTTGATGATGAGCATGGGTTGCTGGGGGTCAGCTGGGGGGGCTGTGTGAGGATCGAGCTGCCACTTGGCAGCTCTCCTTTCCTGGATAGGGGAGGCTGGCTCTCCTGGCCTTTGACCATCACCATGTGGAGGCATAGTAGTGGTGCTGGTGTCAGAGGGGAGCTAGCCACTAGACCAGGGGTGGGAGCAGAGGAGTCACTTGGGCCCAGGCATGTGTACATGCCTCTACATGCGTGCCTGACCTTGTCTGGAGCTCCAGGGCAAAAATGGGTAGAAAATGGGTGGGAAAACTGGGGGTTGGGGCTTGATGAAGCCTCCTCAGTTAGCACTGACAGTCTGCACAAGACTGGCGGTAGTGTGACTTGGGCGAGCTGCAAATTAGGCTGATACAGCTGCCCAGCCTGCCAGGGGAGAATAAAGGAAAATATGGGAAAAAACAGAAAACTCATTGGGAAGGGGGTGGATAACCTGGAGGGGAGGAGGGGAGAAAGAAGTGGTACTGAGGGTGGGCACCCCATACCACTTACAATATATTCACTATATAATTAGATAGGATAGATAGATAGACAGACAGACATACAGATAGAGCATGTGAGAGAGAGAGAGTGAGCGAGATCAAGGGCTCACTGGCTCACTGCTCCAATCAAAGTGGGTAGCACGACTCCAGCTGTGGCTTCAATATAAGAAAGTCCCGCTGTTCTGACAGAAGAACAATATGTAAGAACTGCAGCTCTTTTGTACTGTTCTTGTCCATGAGCCCTTGCTAAGCCCACAGGTTCACTGCTCCAACTGAAGCAAGCAGCACAAATCCAGCTGCAGCTTCACAATTCAAGAAAGTCCAGCTGTTCTTTTCTCATGAAAGAATAATATATAAGGACTCTAGTGCTTTCATACCATTCTTCCATATGAGTCCTCACTAAGACCGCTGGCTCACTGCTCCAACTGAAGCGGGCAACAGAACTCCAGTTGCGACTTCACAATTTAAGAGAGATTCAGTGTTCTGATGAAAGAATCAGTTCTTCCACATGAGCCCTCACTAAGCCTTCACCTAGGATTTAACAGGTACCCACAAATCATATGTGTGTGTATATATATATATATATATATATTTTTAAGACAAACACCATAATCTAGTAAACAGATCCCATTTAGCTAGACTCTGATGTTTGTTCATTTCCAGGGGATCATCTATATGGGTTTTCAATTAAAAAAAACAAAAACAAGAAGGCTACCATACAAAAGAAGGTGTTTTTCTCATGAAAGAAGAATTTTGCCTCATGCAAGAAGATTCTTCTTTCATGAGTCAGAAATATTTTTTTTTACCATAAGTCATATAAATGAAAGAGCCTGCTGAGCATGTTGAAGACTGAAATTTCAAATCCTTCTAACTTGGGAACAGATTAATATTTTTTCATCGAAACAAAAAAAAAAGGACTCATTTAAGGGCAAGTCCTTCTACCTGAAAATTTCAGAACAAAATTGCAAACCATCTGGGCTGAAAACAGAGCGACACCCCCACCCACACCCCAAATTTTTCCACTTTTTACATTATCCAGCACTCGGAATCCAGACATCCAACCATCACAAAATTTGCCACATCAAAAGATCTTGCCCTCCAGATTGTACAAGCAAAATGTCATGCAATTCCGTTGAACAGAGAAAGCGACTGAAGTGCAAAGTTAGGGGGTTAGCATTAAACACCCTATGCAGCCATAACTATAGGGGTATGGCACATATACACACCAGACTCTTGTGAATAAAAATGCAATTATGTATCTTTGCAACACCAGGTTGTGCATTAGAGAAAGAATAAGGTGCTTCTGGTAGCCCCAGCTTTCCAGTTGCATTGGTAATGCAGCTGTGAGCACAACAGAATGGTATTCTCAGCTGCCTGGGCTAAAATCCCTGCTAAGGCACTTATTTCTTTCACTCTTCTGTTTGTTTGGGTTCCATATAGATGCACACTACACTCTTGTAAATAAAGAAGTTTTAAAACATACAGCACTACAACTGGGGTTGAGGGCAGATTAACTTAGACATGGTTTAACAAATCGGATATTACCTGGAGTTGTTTCATGATATAATGGGAAAAAACTGGCTTCGGGCAGTATAACAATTTTCAGTCGATATTTGTATAATATATTATAGGGGATTACTAGCAACATCTACCGGTATACTAAGCATGAATAGTTATAGTACATGTAAAATCATGATTTCTGGTCTTATAATTTGACCATCTTTTGACCTAGGGACATGCAAATTAGTCTGACCACCCTTTGCGAAGGATCTACAAGCCCTGAATATTTGGTGGAAACTGGTTTGGGTGTCAAAAATACATAAAAATATAGTTTTAAGACACTTATGTGGGAACAGAAAATTGGACAATGGTAAAGATTTGAAACTTGATAATTTCAGGTTTGTTAGATCCTGTCATAAAGGTGCCGCTTTTCTTGTATTTAGTTTGAAACTGTGTAAAACAAAAATGTATCTGGGCTTGATTCAGAAATGTGTCAGGGAATGCTGCAAGTCCAAGGTGCACTGAACATGTGGTGCATGGAGCTTGCAGCATTCCCTGATCGGCAATTGGGATTCACGATCCCATATGCCACTTGCCGCAAGTTAGACCAGCTTTTTGCTTGTCTAACTTTATGTCAGTCTTGGGACCTTTTTACAAGGTTTGTGACAATTATTTGGTGCAAGCTGCCATAGAGTGGGAAAAGTGTTGCAAATGCACGCAACCTTCTTGAATTGGTCACAAGTTTCGGAAATGTGTTTGGCGCAGCCATGCCAAACATTGGGTTTGACGCAGGGCTTGATGCAAGCCCTGCATCAACCTTTCTGAATTGAGCCCTCTGTTATTTTGTTGCCACCAGCACACCACGCATGTTCAATAGTGTGTTTCATAGATTTTCATAAGGCATTTTTACTCACCCATTATTGCATTCCTTGAGCCAGTTGAATGCAATAACAGGTGCATGACCATTGGGACAGCACCATTATCATATTTCCTCCAACACTGGAATTCCCATCAAACAGCTAAAGTTAAAGTCTGGTACCGGGAGACCATCCCAATCACCAGCATTATCCCCAGAATTAGAGTTTAACACCAGTAGCTCATTCCTGTTGCTGGCACCCACCCTAAACTCTTAGTCTGATACAACAAGTTCATCCCATGTGCTGGCAAACTCTCTGAACCCACTGAATCTTATATTCTGGGAGTGGTAGCCCATCCCTGGTGCCAAAAGATACCCCCTAATGCTAATGCCCCCAAATGCAATGTCTGCAACTGGGAGCCCATCTCTGGTGACAGTGCACACCCTTGTTCCTCCCAACCTCTATGTCAGGCACCAGAAGCCTTTCTGTAGTGCTAAAACCCACCCCAACCCCTCCAAAGACAAAGTCTGCCATTGGATGCCCATTCTTGGTGCTGGCACACAACTCCAACCCTCCTGAACCTGCCCCTCCAACAGTGACCAAAGCAGCCCTTCTTTTACCTCCCAGGCAGATCTAGCCCAGATAATCCAAGAACCCACTAGGCTAAATACGAATACAGGCAACTATACCAGACTGGATAGGATCCTGGCTTCAAAACCTGACAGATTCATACTGGGAGGAACGTTTGCAGATTCCTTAAGAGACCACTCTTCCCTGTTTGGAATATAGAAAAAATACTCCCCCTACCTCCCCCCCGAATATTCTGGGCCCTGGACTACTCTAACTTTGACATGAGCTCCTTTCTTGAAACACTAGCAGAGGTAAATTGGATACAAATCAAACTTGCCCCAAACTTGGACACAGCCTTAGACTTCTTCATTAACAATTTTCTGTCAGCAGCAAATAAACATGCCCCACTGAAACAATTCAAGGTTAAAGGACAGTAAGCTAGGTGGCTATCCTGAGACATGAAAAAAACTTATGAGGGAGAGAGACTGGGTGTGGGGTACCTTCAAATCCTCCAGTCTGACCAAGAATTGGCAGAAATTCAGCGAGCTAAGAAATAAATGCAATAAGGAACTAAAAATAGCTAAAAATCAGTATCTCAGGGATTTACAGAAAAAAATCTTTCCAATCCCAAAACATTTTGGTCACACATTAACACTCTTATCAAGAGTTGTCCCACTCAAGATGAATGCAACATAATAACCAATGATGTTCACCATAAAAACCCAGAGGATGCTGCCAAGGCAATACATTCATTCTTCACTGACCTAGACAAGTTTAAGACTTACAGCCCAGGGACATCCTTACCCTCACAAGATAATATGAATACACCTCCCCACCTCCAAACTTCCGCTTCAAGCTAATATCAAAAAAAGAGGTCCTAAAATTACTTAGGAATATCATAACCTCTGGATTTGCTGGGCATGACAAATTGGAACCCGGATTACTCAATATTTCTACCCCAGTTATTGCCTCCCCAGCCACGTGGTTATTTAACAGATCCCTCCTAGAAGGGAACATCCCTGCACTCTGGAAAGTGACCCTGATTACATCTATTCACAAAGGTGGGTCACAAGAGCAAGTAGAAAATGATCAACCCATATCGCTTCTCTCCATCCTAAGTAAAGTGCTAGAGAGGGTAATGTATAATCAGGTAGTAGGATTATATTGAGCAACACAAAATATTCATGACTCAACAGCACGGTTTCAGGAAAAAACAAGGAACAAACACTGCCATAGTCAGCCTCACCACTGACATCTGTTCTGCTCTTGATATGAGCCTGCCAACCGGTGCGGTCTTTATTGACCTCACTAAGGCCTTAAACTTGGTAGACCATCAACTGCTCCTCATGAAACTGAAACTCATATGCCTAGATTTTTTTGACCGTGCAATGGTTCTCAGACTACCTTCAGGGAAGATCTCAATTCATCAGATGGCAGGGCATCTTATCAGACAAATGTCCAATCCTTGATGGGGTCCCTCAGGGGTCTATTTTGGGGCCTTTACTATTCTCCCTATTTGTAAATGACATGCCAAAATATTGTGGTGAGGCAAATCTGACCCTGTATGCTGATGACGCAGTATTGTACAGGACCTCCAAGGACGTCGACATGCTGAACGAATCACTGACGAAAGACCTATTACTGTACTTCTTGAGGGCTGACTGAAAAATAACAAACTTGTAATAAATGGCAGAAAAACAAAGGCCATACTTGGCCTCAAAAGCTTGGGAACAGACAGGTCACTAAATCAGACACTTACTTTCTTGAATGGCTCAACAAGGGTTAAGAAACATAGAAATTTGTTGGCAGAAAAGGACTCCTTGGCCCATCCAGTCTGCCCAAATACCTTGCCCTTTTAACTTACCCCCTCTCCCCATTCCATTTTTGCTTCTATTTAGCCCCATGTAGTTGACCCAAGCCCTCTTAAATTTGCTCGATGAATCTACCCCTACCACCCATTTGGCAGCCTATTCCAGGGACCCACCACTCTCTCTGTGAAGAACTTCCCCCTCATGTTTCCTCCAAATCTTTCCCCTTCCAGCTTGAATATGTGCCTTCTTGTTGATTTATTTTCACTCATCCTGAATATGTTACCCACTCTTACCTTGTTTATTTCCTTTAGATATTTGAAGGTTTCTACCTTATCCCCCTCTCCCTCCTCATCTCCAGTGTGTATAAATTTAGTTTCTCTAATCACTCCTCATATTATCTCAGGTGTAGCCCTTGAACCATCTTGGTTGCTCTTCTCTGGACCCTTTTCAACCTGTCTCTGTCCCCCTGTAAGTGTGGCCTCCAATATTAGACCCCATATTCCAGATGTGGCCTGACCATAATTTTGAAGTAGGGTTGAGGTAATGGAGTCCATACAATTATTAGGAAGTACTCTAGATCAAAATTGCACTTTCAAAGCACATATTGGCCTGATAACCAAGTCATTGAACCAGAAGGTAGGTCTATTATATCGCCTTAGTGCTTTCCCCACACAGGATTCTCAGCATAAGGTAGCAGCTGGCACTCTGCTACCTACCCTGCTATATGGTTCCCTGGTTCTGCACTCTGTTAAAGGTGCAGAGATGCAAAAGCTTAGAACCTTGTGCATAAGGCAAGCAGTTTCTCAGCAGGTACCCCATCCTGAGAACATCACTGCCAGGTGTTTCAAACCCTATCCTGGCCCTCATTAGAAGGAAGACTAAGATACCCGTCTCTTTGCTTAGCCTTCAAACTTGAACTGGACCCCCCCCCCGCCCAGCCTGGCTGAGTTGTTATCAGCTAAACATAATAGCAGGATTCTCAGATCCTCCGACTATCATCTCCTTAAAGTGCCTAAAGTTAGGTCTTCCCAAGGACTGAGGTAGTTTTCTGCTTACATTCTGCCCCTCTGTAATGCACTCCCAGAAAATGTCCAGTAATGTAACTCCCTTGTTTTTTTAAGGGGTCTCAAAGCTCACCTGTTGGACCATAACCAATGCTCTTGTTACTGATGATACCACTAAATAGTCCTCATTTGATCAGCTATTTCTATTATGATTGTCTGTATCCACAAATGTCTAGAATGGATTAACAAATGTCGAATACTGATGATTGTTGTAATGTGAACAATTACTGTATGTATATGTTGCAATGTGAACAATTTACCATATGTGACTCTGTAAAAGTTTTATTATCTGTAATTAATTCTGCGTCACCCCTGAAAAAGGGACTGTTATGGTCCCAGTGGGCCTACCCAGTTACCAAACTTAAATTAAGAAATAAATAAACTGCCAGCTTATTGAAAATAGCTCTAGACTACTGTAATACATACAAGACATAAAAGAGAACTGCCATAGGGAGGAAGGGGTGTCACTGAACAGCAGGGAGTGCTTTGAATGGGGAGAGGGAAGGAGTGCCACTGGACACTAGGGGATTGTTTTAAACAGGATGGAGGTGCCACTGGACACCAGATTGTCTTGCCGTGGAAGAGGTTGCCATTGGACATGAGAGTCTGCTTGGCATAGGGTTGCGGAGATGGATGAAGTACCACTAGACACCACCTGAGTACTTGGCATGGACAAAAGTTGATGTGCTCTAATAAGTCCAGTGATACCATGTTGAATGTTCCCAAAAGGTACAAGAGCACATACTGTGGAGAGAATTGTCAGTTCACAAGCTTGTAAGAAAAGTGCAGACCAACAGATAATAGTTTCAAAATACAGGTAGCTCCAGTAGAAAATAAGCTGGCTTCCCAGCATTTCATGTTGTACTAGTACTTCCTCAGGGGTCTCCTGAGACAGTACTAATACAGCACGAGATGGGCATCAGCAGGGAGAGGACAGAGTGCCACAGGATACCAAGGAGAGCTTGGTATGGGCAAGGCAATGGAAGGATCACAACTAGAGATCAGGGACAGCTTGTAACACCATATGAGAAAGGTGGTGCCACTGGACACCAGTGAGTGCTTGGCATAGTCAGGGAGAGTGAGGATGCACCAATGGACTGCAGGGCCTGGTTTCTATAGGTTGGAAGGGGGTGAGATGCCACCAAACACCAGGGAGTGGTTGGCACAGGTGGGCAGAAGAAGGGGATGCATCTAGACACCAGAGGACACTTGGCGTTGGCAGGGAGAGGGAGACAGTACCACTGTATATAAGAGCCTGGTGAACTTGGTTGAAAAGAGGGTGGGGGTGCCATTAGGCACCAGGTAGTGCTTGGCACATGTGGGTAGAGGGAGAGGTTGCTGCTGAACACTAGAAACTGCATAACACTGGGATGGGGAGATGAAGGGGTGCCACTGGAGACCAGAACTTGGTTAACATGGACAGAAGAGGGAGGGGTGTCACAGGATACCAGAAAGGGCTTGCTAAGGGTTGGAGTAGGGAGCCATTGGACAATATAGCCTGCTTGCCATTGGATGGTATGAGGGAGGGAGTGCCACTAATTACCAAGAATAGAAATTAACTGCAATAAACTATGTTTAGACACTAATGGAGGTGCAACACAAAACTACAAAAGTAGAGAATGTGAAGTTGGGGTAAACATTTTCCTGAATATAGTTGACTTTTGGTGAATGTTCTTAGTAGGGATGGACAAATCCAGGGTGAGTTTGGATTTGGTTCTGGATCTGCCAATTCCTGGATGAGTTTTTATTTGGTTTTGCAAACGGTTTAGATTTGAATTTGCCTATATTGGTCTATATTTATTAGTGAGGGAAAAAGGACATTAATAGGAGGGGAATCACAAGATGCCCTTGGTGGAGTAACCAGCACGCTGGTGCAGCTCCACTATATCATCAGCTAATAACTTTTAATTTCTACCTAAATTAAAGCTCTTTCATTGCTTCCTACCTTTCATAAGATTTCTGGATTTCTGAATTCTAGGAGACAACTGCCATGGAGTTGTCAAGAGAGATGAGTCGCAGTGTTTCTGAAGACAATAATAAAAAGGATGCGGTGGGGCTGGAAGCGAAAAGGCCCTGCAGGAGCTCATCTCCGAATGAAGATCCTGATGTGACCGCTACAAATATTGCATCTGAGCAACTTCAAGAAGACATTTCCACTATTAAAACAGCCTTATTTTCCCTTATTTCTGAATTTAGAGAGCAGAAGACATCCTTATCTGGACTGGCTGTAAGGGTGTCCGACATGGAGGTTCGCATTTCGTCAACGAAGACAGCGTAGACAAAATGGAGAAGGAGAATACAGTTTTAAAGAAGGTAGTTAGGAAGTTAGAAGACAAAGTTGATGACCTTAATGGAAGATCCAGGTGCAATAACTTGGTTTTGCTGGGACTTCCAGAGGGAGATGACAGGACTAATGCAGTGGCTTTTGTTCAAAAACTCTGTGTGCACATTGCAGGTCCTTCTCCAAACAGCCATACATATGTTGTAGAGCGGGCCCACAGATTGATTAGGTGGAAACCCCAACCGGATTAACCTCCTCACTCTATCATATTTAAAACATTAAATGATCTTGATTGGGACCACATTCTGAGAGCTGCCAGAAATATGGAGAGGATAGATTGGGAAGGCAAGAAGCTGAGAATAGTTCCTGATCTCACATTTAAGGTCAGACAAGAAAGGGCTGCTTACCAACCACTCCAGTCTAAATTGTGGGCTGCTAAAATAAAACATAGAATGCTTTTTCCTGCAAGACTGGAGGTATCTTTGCCATCTGGAACCCAGCGTTACGACTCTGGAACTCAGGCTGCTGCTGATCTAAAAATAATGCTTCCAGAGTTATTTGGGAAGGACGGTTGAGCTTTCCTTGAAAATATTCTGGGTGTATCTGTAGTAAGCATAATATTAAGGAAGACTTACTTGTGATGCCACCCTCAAGCGTGGGTCAATTTGGTTTTGCTTTGTACGGAATTTGCTGTTCGAATTCTCAGAAGGCATCGGGGGATCATCGGGTGCTGCAGGGACTCGATTTGAGGATCGGCTATGTTTTGGAGGTTTCATTTGAGGGGCTTGTTTTTGTTTTTCTTCTCCCATGAGGAGAATCTTGGTTGTACAGGCCTGCCTAGGCTGAGACATGTGTGTCACGGAAAATTGCTTGAGCGCCATCAAGGGTAATACTTAAGTATAGACTTTTACAGTGGATTGACTTATAAAGCCCCAGAGTTTTCTACCTTAAAGTTTTACTTCCTTAATTCATTGTTTAAAGAATATATGGACTCTTAAGGACTAGTGGAAGCATTACTATACGATTTTTGATTTTTTTTGTATTTTCTTTATGCTACCTAATTACCAAATGGACTTTACAACTGTTATCAAGATGTAATTTTCCTGATGGTTTCAACTAAGTTTTAAGCTTTGGTGAAGAATATCAAGGGAATTATCTTTATGGGTATTTTGAAACTAATCTCGGTAAGAGAAATTTATTTTAATATACGATGATAAACTGAAGGAAAATGTTAATGGGGGGGAGATTGCCTTTAGAGTTTTTGCAGATTGTATGTTTTTGCTGAACCTTTGTGAAGGCTCTTCCCTGTTCATACAGTATTATGGGGGCGGTGAAAATACTATATTGATTCAGGAATTGATGGGTAGAATATGTATATCCCCTTGGGATATCTTATGAACATTGCAGAGGCTGCTCCTAAGAGGGCATGGCAGCCATAACATTTTGGAGGAGGCATCGGGCCTTGGGAAGTGGGGGTGTGGGGCATGGGAGCAGGTGGAGGGGGATTAGTATGGGATTGGACAGTCGGGGAAGGGGGAGGGTGGGGTAAATTTATTAGATCATATATGAATAGGGCAATACGTATCAGGTGTGACACTCTTATATCTGGCTAAAGACATTGGGGTTTTATGGGAAGCTGGACTATAATCTCATGGAATATTAAAGGTGGTAAACATAATTCCAAAAAGTACAGTGTTTTACAGCATCATAATAGATACCATCCCCATATTGTTATGATTCAAGAGACTCATATTACTACAGACCAATTGTTGAGATTATGTAAGCTTTGGGTGGGCCAAGTGTTTGGGGTGGGCATAAGTGCTAGGTGAGGGGGACTTGCTATTCTTATAGAAAAAAAATGTACCCATCCAAGAAATAAAATCTTGGTATGATTCAGAGGGGAGATATATTCTTGTTCATGGGAACTTAGCAGGTGTAGGAGTTCTCCTCAGTTCTATATACTGCCCAAATACAGACACACCTCTTCTTTCTTCCCTCCTTTGGCTACTATCATTGCCTCAGTCCCTAATATTTCATGCCTTCTGGGGTGGATTGGGATTTAGTATATACAAATGACCTAGACAGATCCTATAGTAAGAGAGCTGGACTCTCCCCTGCACAATGGGCGCTACGGGAGTTGATGAAAGACTCCAGTCTTATTGATCCATGGAGAGTTCACTATCCTCAAGTGATAAATTATACAATCTACTCCCCTTCACACAAGGTTTATTCTTGAATCGACTTTTTCCTCCTCAGTACATCAGCTTTACATGGGGTTGAGGATACTGGGATGTATCCCAGAGTGTCATCTGACCATTCACCAATTTAGCTTAAATTGAGATTTTCATCTTCCGAAAGAGTCTCGAGTTCATGGTCCCTTAATACCCAATTGTTGTCTGAGGAGGAAATAATGGAACATATGAGATCCTTCATTACAGAGTCATGGAATTCCAATCAGAACTCTATCCAGGCAAAGGATATGTTATGGGGTGCCCTTAAGGCTATATGGAGAAGTGAGTTTATTAGACTTGCTACCATAAGGAAACGCAAACAGTCTAAGGAGGTGGAAAAATGGCTGACACGGATAAGGTGTTTGGAGACTCATTTGAATCAAACATCTGATGAATGTGTGTGGGGGAATTGCATTCTTTAAGAGCTAAGTATGCAGCTCACAGTCTAAACCTTACCTTGAGGACAGTGGCAAAATGGAAAGCCACTTATATTGGGCAAGGGAAAAAGTCAGGGAAGTTGCTTGCCAAAAAGATTGAAAAAACAGAAGGAGGCCAGGTGGGTAACTGCCCTGCAGGACAGTACTACAGGGAAATTAATTTCAGACCTTTAGGGCATAGTAAATAATTTCAGAGAGTATTATGCAAACTTATATACAGCTCTACCTTCAAATCCTGAATATAGCAAAAATCTAGAGCAATTTCTGGGTGATGTAGAGCTCCCAAAGCTCACGGCATCTCAACAATCGGAGTTGGTCGGAGAAATTATTATTCAGGAAATCAGGGAGGCAATTGAAAGGTTGTCAGCACCCAAGGTGCCCAGCCCTGATGGTTATCCTCCAGTCTTCTATAAAGTTTTTAAGGACGAGCTCGCCCCCTATTTGAGAATTCTGTTTAATTATATGCACTCATCTCCTATTAGGGAGCTGGTGTTGTTTGAAACTAGAATTGTGGTATTACCCAAGCCAGGGAAAGACTTGTCCAGTCCGGACAGCTATAGACTGATATCATTATTGAATATTGATATAAAATTATTAGCAAGTATATTAACTTTTTGCCTTAAAAGAGTATGGGATAATCTTATAGGGCCTGACCAAGTGGGATTCATCTCAAGGAGACATTCTAGCGATCATTTTAGAAAGAGCTGTCATTTGTTTTCTGCGTCAGGGGAGGCCAATGCCGATAAAGTTCTGGTCTCCCTCGATGTAGAAGGAGCATTTGATAGAGTTGGTTGGGTCTATTTATTTGATCTCTTACCAATATTTGGATTACCTTCAGAGTATATTCAATGGGTTGCAATGTTATATGCAGTCCCCTCTGCAAGAGTGTCCTGTAATGGGGTTACTTTTAATAGTTTTGTGTTGACAAGAGGTACCAGGCAGGGCTGTCCCCTGTCCCCCATGCTCTTTAATTTATATATTGAACCCTTGGCTAGGAAAATTAATGTAGTAGAAGATATAAGAGGAATAACATTAGGCCTAGATAGCTTTAAAATTTCAATGTTCGCGGATGGCATCCTCCTGCATCACTCTTCCTGGCAAGATTCGTTAAAAGCAGTGTTGAGAATAATAGAGGATTTTAGTTTACTGTCTGGTTATAAGCTAAATTGACATAAGGCAACTGTTTTACCCTTGACCCCAGGGTTTTATTTAACTCTAAAAGTTGATTAGCGTTTTGCTCATAAAAGTGCTAAAACTTTGTGAAAATTAATGGCTCTTGCCTCACTGTGTTTAACATACACATCATTTCTAGGAAATCTATATAAATACTTTCTGTACAGTTAGTAACATCCCAAGAAAAAAACTGCTAATCAATTATTTAAAACCCTGGACACTGTCTTGCACTAAGAGAGAGGTGGAGGAGTTAGGTTTGAGACAGACTTCAAACTCTATTACCTTTTTAGGAATTGAACTTACTTCAGATATCAGTAAATTAAAAACACTTAATATAGATCCTATAGTCATACAGATGCAGCAAGATCTAAAGAGATGGCAATGACTGCCACTGTCCCTCTGGGGAAAAGTTAATATAATTAAGATGGTTATTTTTCCCAGATTAATGTTCCCCCTTTCTATGTTGAACCTACCTCTTCCAAGATCATGGTTTATAAAGATAGATTCCATTTGGGCAGCTTTTCTGTGGAAGGACAAAAGACCCAGGCGATCTATAAATAAATTGACTGCAGGGAAGGACAAGGGGGGGTGTGGCATCCCTCATCTCTTCCTCTATTATTTAGCTTTCCAGAGCTGTAAATACCTTTATTGGTTGACCCCTCTGGAATGTCTCCTACCGAAGTTGACTTGGTTTAAAATAGAGGGACATATGGTCCTTGCCCATCATATATCTCCAGCTTCATTACTTTACACCCCTCTTAATAAGTTACCTCAACCTTGGAAACACACTCCTATAGCATGGGCACTGAATGCCCATACTCAGTTATGTGCATATTTCAAACTCGACAATAGGTGAGATTTGGGTCAGCCTCTCTTTAATAATCTGAATTTACAAATAGGAAACAAGAGCATTTCCTCTTCCTTTTGGAAAGATCTGAAGGATGCTACTTTGTCAGACCTGGTTTTAGACAATAAGGTGATTACACCTAGGGAATTTCAACAGATTTTCCATCTGTCAGAACTTCCCCTCTTTAAATATCTGTAAGTCAAGCAATGTGCCCAGTCTATTCTAGGATCTCCTCCTTGGTCCTCACAGACCTCTGAACTTTTTAAGATGCTATTCCAATTGTCCACCCAATCTAAACCCATTTCTCAGGTACATAAGCAGCTCTCCAGTAGGGCCGGGGCAAACTATTTTCCGACAGCTTTTTATTGGCAACATGCTGTGGACCTTTCCTATGATACCACAACCTGGAAATTGATTTGGAGAAATACTTACAGATTTTTAAAGCAAGACAGATTATGTTTGATTAAATTTAATATCCTTCGTAATTTGCATTACACACCAATTAAGCTCTAGCTTATGGGTAAGATACAAAGTGGGATGTGTCAGAGGTGTCATCCAGCAGAGCCCGGTTCTCTTATGCATCTGATATGGTCCTGCCCCAAAATCCAAAATTTTTGGCAACAAATCAAAAAATTTCGGAACCCTTTATTTGAAGGGACGTGTAACTTTAATATTGAAACATGTGTACTTGGCAACCTCTCGGCTATATCCTTGCAGACATGTAAGTACTATATAGCTCTTACCTCCACAATGGCTTTGCTTCTTATTATGAGGTACTGGACTAAAGGCATGCTACCCCCCTTTAGAGAATGGTTACAGGAAATACATACAGCCTTTTATGCAGAAACGGCTGATAGCCTCACAATTCCAAATGTTAAATAGTTTTAATAGGAGATGGGAGCAGTTTTCCTATTTTCTAGCTGAGAGGTCTAAAGGTCTTTAGGATACAGATTGTCCAGCTCCCATAAATGAGGACAGTATGGCTAGACCAGCTTTAAATATGTCATTACAATGTGCCCTTAACTAGTGGCATAGAATAGGTATTATTTAGCACTGTGGATAATGGGGGGTGGTAAATAGTTCAGGGAGGGGCTTTTGACCATGTATTAATGTTCATGGTGGATGAGAGAGACTGGGGGGGATATGTGGTAGGGGGGAGGTAGGAGCGGACTTTATGAGTTTACAGTTTGACATGTTTAATGCTATTATGTGATGTACTGTATGTACTGATTGTTTTGAAAATGTTAATAAAGTACATTAAACTGAAAAAAAAGACATTACTAGGAGAAAAAGACCATGTAATGTAAAGGGACAGTGGCATAACAGTGAAGAGTATACTGTCTGAGATTCACTGCATTCTGTTGTTTAGACAGGGGTATCTGACCAACTCACAAAGCAGAAAGTCAAACAGTAGTTATTTTATTTTATGTATTTTATGTATCCAATTTACAGCATGGTAGTCAACTGGGCTTCTGCTTTACAGGATGTCCAAGAGCAACACAATTCGTTAAACAACAGGATACACAAAAATGCTTGTGTTTCAAACAAGACTTTTTTTTTTTATGTGAGTAGCCAAAGAAACTAGAGCACGTTACCCAGGGGTCTTTCTCCTTTGCAGACTGGCTGAGACACACATTATTTTGCAAACAGCAGGATATACAAAAATACCGGAATTTTTAATAACAAACAAAACATGTTCAAATGTTTTTTCAAAAGTGGCTGGCAAGCCCAACAGACTAACAGTACAGTTTGCTCACTGTCTCACAAGCCAAGGTTTTGTTTTTTTTTCGCTGTTTTGCTCAGTGCACTAGACAGTGCAGACCCTACTGTCTGGCCCAAAGCATAAGCTACACAGACATACACATGGCCTATTGCTTAGGCCACAAACAGAGTCACAGACCCCCCCACACACAAACTTAGTGTGTTTTCTTCTTTTTCCCCTTTATTTTGTTTTCTTATTTCCTTCTAGTGCTCTCTTTTCTATCCTGGGGCAGCAGTGAGACGGTGCCTGACCTGTAGCATAGGCCCAGCCTCCCAGCTGCAGTTACTACTTTTTTGTTCTGTCACATTTTTTATTTCCTTTCTTTTTTATCATTTGTATTTCCTTGGTGCTCAGCTCTTTTCTGTCCTGCCTGCAACATGTGCACAGGCAGGCAGCACATTAAGGGGGCTTCCTGGCCTATTGCACAGGCCACTGTACCACACCCAAACTCATCCCTTAAGCATCTTTTTTTTAATTATTTTTGTTTAAACTTTTGTTCTGCCTTCTACTATAGTTCTCCCTCTTCCCTCCTGTTGCCCTCTTTAACCCCCTACCAGGCTGGCAGACAATGCTGCCCAGTGCCTGAGACTGATGCTGAGCAGCCATGCAGTCATGCTTTATACTCCGGTTCGTGCTTGTGCATGGTGCGAACCGGAGTTACAGACTGGCGCACGTGCACTGCTTGGCCTCCTACTCATGTGACTAGGAATCAGGATGTTTAGTCCAAAGTTATGACCAAGACACAGAGAAGCTAAAGAACAAAAAAAGGCAGTTTACCAATCCAAGCCGAACCACCAGTGTTCAGCTTGGGCTTTGTCAAAACTGAGCCACCTGAGTTCAGAGTGGCTTGGTTTGGCCATGCAGAGTTTGTCCCATCCCTTGTTCTTAGGATCTGAACAATTTCACAAAGCAGCACTGACAGTACCTTCATTTTGGCACCCTTTTCAGAGCATAACAAAAGGATTTGTTGGTGGGTGAGAAAGGTTCTGTGCCTGAAAAGTCAGTGCCAATGTTAGGGGGTATCCCATGAATACAGCGAGTCAATTAGAGTCAGTCAATTTGGGCGAGGTAAGAATTGCAAAGGCAAAAACAGCAATGTGCTTTTAACATCACATTACAGCTACAGCAGTTTTTTTCTGTCAGGAGTGAGTCAGGGGGGTGCTTTGCTTTAAATTTATAGGCATTTGTTCAGTGGGCTGCTTCTGTACTGGCCATCTGATGCTGTGGTCAGAGTCACCGGCTGTGGTGATGGCAGACCCAGGTTCAGGACCTGACAATGGGGAAAATTTTGTTTTTGTTTGGCTGTTGTTCCCCTCCTTGTGCCTGCCCTCCCACCTCATTCTCCTCCACCCACAGGTTGCCCCCCAACGTTCTTCCCCTCCTGACTTGTGTCCCACTCCCCAAGTTGAATCCCTCCTTGAGTTTCTCCCCCTTCCTGAGATGCACCCCCCTCAGAGTTGATTATCATAAGTTGGGGTGTGTGGGGTCTTAGCTCCCCACATCAAAAGTAACTGCAGATCACCCCCTGCAAAGAAAGTAAGTGCCCATTGCTGTTTCTGGTGGGTGCTGTAGTGCACATCGCCATTTTGATTTTCAGCGATGTGCACTCACTCTTTTTGTTGGCACTGTTTTTGAGTTGCCGACATCACATAGTACCAAGTTAGGGTGTGCCAGTGCTGCTTTGAGGAATCACTCAAAGCCTAGAAACACCACACTACACATTCACCAAGATTCAGGAGTATCTTTATCTAATGTTACATATCCCTACTTTTCTGGCATTGTACCACAACTATGATTTGTGCCTGCATACAGTTTACATTTGCAGTTAGCTTATTATATATGTGGGAAGATCAACTTGTTTAAGAATGGCTAAACAAATGAGACAAGTCTTTGCTTTACTGTAAATGGTCTGCATAAAAGTAACTGCACTGTTAAGTATTCCAATTTATTTCATTCTTTGCACATGCCAGCTTTCTGTATAGTGGAGAATGTTCCTTTGCGACATGCAGTTATAAACAACCACCTCACTGAAAAGACTTAATAAAGAGCAGGCTTACCATTTGTGGTCAGTAAAGATTTAAAAACACAACCTCCACATTCCCATTACATTTACATTGCTCTTCTCTTTGTAGTAACTCCCTGGCATGATGAATATTCACACAGTCACCATCAACCAAGGTGTACTCAAGTAGAAGGAGTAGAATTTGTGTGGTGCTGAAGCTATTCGTAGTTATTATCCTTTACGGTCATTTAGTATGTTCCCAGGGGCAGGGGCTGCTTTAGGGTTTTATTATTTATTTATTTACTTAAATTTCAGATTAACACCTTTGAGCCAGAGGCTCTTCTACAAAGGTTCCATGTCATGGTACATAGATTGGTAAGACAATTGGACATGCAGACATGGTTATATTAAGCAGGTAAGAAAAGGTAACGTAATATATGCACAGTATTAAAAGAGACATTAAAATCAGAGTGAAAAACTAGAGCAGTGTTTTTGGGTTCAGTAGGTTGCATGCTCACCTCTGGGGTTGGGAGAGCGGAAGGTTGTAGGTTCTATACTCACACCAGGAATTTGGGCTAATACCCAGTACTGACACTGTAGTACAGCACTAGAGAGTGCTCCACTGTTATTGTGCGACCCTTCGGTTGAGATGTTAAACTGAGGTCCATTCTGCTCATATCTGGTGGCTGTCTGGGAGAAAGTTAAACATCCCATGGTATTATCTTAAGAGTAGAGTATTTTCCCAGTGTCCTTGTCAACATTCCTCCTGTCAATTAGACAAGTCTATGTAACTCACTCTCCAGGTCATACCTGGAAGCCAGCTATAGTTCAGTGTGCCTTTCCTGCTCAAAAATTACAAATAAATGGAAAAAAAATATTAACATTAGTCATACTTTGCAATTGTGAAGGATAGACGGTAGCAATAATATAGGTGGATCTGTATCTTAGGACCCAACCTCCAAATATAGAGCCAGATACTCAATGAGAATTGCAGGTATCCAGCAAATAGGCTGCACATCCCAGGATTTGGCCTCTTATGATCAAATCCACAGCCCCCAACCTCCCCACTACATTTGTGCAAGGAAACAAGCAGAGGCTGGCGGAGGAGTTGAGCCAGATACTGGGCATCCAATTGGATGAGTGGGCCAGTGCCTGGGTGGATCCTATACTCTGCATATATCTGCATAGTTCTGTGCAAAGAAAAAACATTTTTTTAACAAAACTTCAGGATATGTGAATTCTGCCAGCACTCTGTGCCATAATGGAAGACTGGGAGCAACAGCTGAGGGGGCTATCAGCCCCCACAAGGTCTGGAGGGCCATGCTGGGATGGTGCCTAAGTGTTACTGCAGAGTTCTCCTCACTACAGGGGATGAATGGTTGTGTGGGAATGTGCAGAGCCTTCAGCATTCATGAAGATGTTGCCTTGGGCTTTCTGGAGCACTAACTGACCACATATGGCTAAAGATGTTTCCTGTGGATTGGACTCTAAGTCTTTACTGATTCTTGGTAGACACTGGATGGTGACTGTAGAATGTGTATCATTGGAAGATTGATAGGGCATTCTTTTTTTTAAAACTTTCTTTTTATCCCGCCTGTACTACCCTCCCTGTCCACTCCTTCGGACCATTGATCAACCCCCAAAGACCACCGCCATGGAGTCTGCCCCTAGAGAACCTGGTCTCTCCAGTGTACTTCTTTGATGCCTGGATATCCCGCTGGGTGGGGTGAGGAGGTGCCCCTCTTCCTCGACCTTGCTTGAGGAAAGCTGGCACTGCGGGGTCTGCCCATGACTTGATGGTTGGGAGGCACAGATCAGTCTTCATCTAGGACCGAGAGGGGATGTTTCCATTTTTCTGTTCCCTTCCACCCCCTAAGGATGCCAGCTTGGGTAGATGATGTGCTGATGCACGATGCTACCAAGTGCCTGACAGTGTCCTCCCCTTCCCAACTCCTGCACCATGGGAGCCGCCACAGCCCAGAAAGTCGGTGCTCCCACCAACCCTCAGGGATGTCGGGTGCGACAAGCACCCCTGGAATCCAACCCTGAAGGAGGAGAGCATCTGTTGGGAAGCTCAATCCTCCTTCCCCCTGCCAACCCCCAATGGCCCGAGTTCATTCCCGAACCTGGGTCGCCGGTGTGGTGCAAGGTGTGGCATCCAGCACCTCTACCCTCAGCACCACCGGGACAGCTGATAGGGCATTCTTGAAGAGGAAATTTTGCTGCAGAATGCAGCTCTACACAGAAAGTCAAGAATATACAGGCAGATATTTGGGAAGGGGGTTGATCAATGTGTACAGTTGCACAAATTTAACTACTAGTAAAAAATTCTGTGAATTCATATTCCCAGAGATTTTTAGTTGTAGGCTATGGAATTTATAAACATGTAAATTTGCCAGCTGTGTCTCCAGCAAGGTGGCAAATATTGTAATGTTACCTTAGAAACATATTCTTTCCCTATAACTGTCTCATCTAGTCTCCTTTGCTGACACACTTATTCAAACTTTATTTATTTATTTGAATTTTGGTAATCAGGTAAGTCCACTGAGACAGACTGTCCCTTTTTCAGGGGCGACCCGAGGGTGGGGAGGGTACGATGGAAGGTACAAAATAAGAATTACAACAATAGTAGAGGAGTGTATAAAGGCACATAAACAGAGGTTACAATTATTTACATAAACATATATAAATAATATAATTTACAAATCACTCAGACAATCACCCTGACAATAGCCTAAGATAAAAACAAATAGTAACTGTGTATACAATGTACATAAGGGCCATAGGGCTATAGGAAGGGGACATCAGGTACAGAAGCAATACTGTGAGGAGATTATGTGGGATTTAAGAGAGTGCTTGAACTAATATAATGAAGGGCAGGTTAGGACCACAGGTGGGAGGGACTTCCAAAGTGAGGCTGCTGAGAATGAGAAGGCTCTCTGACCAACCACTAGACAGGGTTTAGGGATTGCTAGCAGTGGGAGGCCAGCCAAGCTAAAGGATCTAGTTGCAATTTTTTGTTGGATAAGGGTTTTAAGACAGGGATGTGTAGACAAATGGGCCAGCTTAAAGATCAGACATAAGGTGGAGTATTGCAATCTAGCTTGGAAAGAAGGCCAACCAAGAGAGGCAAGGACAGAGCAGTGATGCTCCCTGGAGCTTGTACCAAGAGCAAAACAGGCCAGTCCTGTGGTATACAGTATAACCTAATTTATTCGAATGTGTTGGGGACAGTACAATTGTTTGGATAAATGGGGTTTCAGATAAGTGAGGGAACTTTACAATTAAGTCTATTAAGCTGGGAGACACACCTCAGTTTTGGATAACTGAGTTTTGAAAAACTGAGATTTGGATAACTGGGGATCTACTACATTTGTTTTAGCTAGGCAAGGGTGGAGGTCTGGGTAGAATGGAGAATAGGAGCTCCATAGGAGAAGAGGGAAATAAGAGAGGAGGATGCTATGGCAAGGTGAGTAGAGGGAGTTAGGTACTGTAGGAAAGGAGGTGATAAAGGAGGCTTAGTTTCTGGTGCAGGGTCCTAACAACATTAGTAACATGGGCATCAAAGTTGAGGTTGGAATCTAAGGTGATCCCTAAGTATTTAAATGATTGCACCAGTTCAAGAGGATCACCATTGGAGAAGTTAATCATGAGGGGGGGCTAGTTAGCTTAGGAGTGTGATGATAGAATAGCATAACCTTAGGGTTTTCTCACATCAGTTGCTGCAATTCCCTTCATTTTGGTGCATCTAAATCTCAGCTTTCAGTTTATTTCTTTATTTAAAGTGTTACCAGGAAGGCATGCTGAGCTTCAAGTAGCTAAGGGAAGGGATAAAAGCAACTGAACAAAAGAGTAAACAGGGAGGAGAGGAGGCACTGTGGGTCACCTTAGAGACTGGAAATGGCACCACAGTCCACACAGGGGTTGTATACAGACCCCCATGTCAGGGGGAAGGAATGGACAAAGATATGATCGAAGGCATTCTTAGGATGGCAGAGAAAGGGGAGATACTGTTGATGGGAGTCCTGAATATGCCAGATGTTAACTGGAACACATTTGCTGCAGTCACATCCAACAGCAGGGCCATTCTCAATGCCCTACAGGTGGCATGCCTCAGACAGCTAGTTTGGAACCACTCGTGAGGGAGCAATCTTAGACCTCGTACTCTCAAATGGGGACAGTGAGAGTATCTCAGATCTAGAAGTGGGTAGCCATCTGGGAACAAGTGACCACCAAACAGTGTGGTTCATGATAAACTCAGCTACAGAGTCAAGCCATACAAAAGTGAGGGTACTGGACTTCAGAAGGACTGACTTTGGCAAGATGGGAGAGTGCCTTAGAAAAGCACTGGCAAACAGGCTTGAAGGAAGGGTGGAGCAACAATGGAGAAACATCAAAACTGCCATCACAGAGGCAACAAGCCTTTGTGGGAAGCAAATAAATCAAAACAAAAGAAAAAGCCACTATGGTTCTCAAAAGAGGTTGCAGGGAAGGTCAGTGAGAAAAAGATAGCATTCAGGAAGTATAAGGAAACACAGAAGGAGCAGGACAGAGAGCTGTACCAGTTAAGGCAGAAGGAAGCAGGGAGGGAAGTCAGACTAGCAAAGGCCCAAACTGAGGAAAAGATAGACAACTCAGTTAAGAAGGGGGATAAAACCTTTTATAGGTACATTAGGGATTGTAGAAAGACAAAGGGAGGGATAGTGAGGCTGAACAGAATGGACAGTGGGTGGGCAGAGAGGGACAGTGAAAAAGCAGGGAAACTGAACAAATATTTCTGCTCAGTATTCACAAAAGAGGAGGAGGGAGAGGTGCCTAATCCAATTGACAGAAGCACTCTGGATAGGAGTTGATCCCAGCCCTTTCACAGAAGAAAGGGTTCGAAAGAACTCCTAAAACTGAAGGTGGACAAAGCAATGGGGCCTGATGGAAGTCACCCCAGAATTCTAAAAGAATTAAGGGGAGAACTAGTGAAACCACTGACTACCCTTTTTAACAAATTATGGGAGGATGGTATGGTGTTACGAGTGGGGTACCGCAGGGTTCAGTACTGGGTCCAGTCTTTTTTAATGTCTTTATAAGTGACATTGCAGAGGGACTGGAAGGAAAAGTATGCCTCTTTGCAGATGACACAAAGATCTGCAACAGAGTTGATACACAAGAAGGTGTGGAAAGGATGAGAAGGGACTTGGCAAGGTTGGAGGAATGGTCAGAAGTATGGCAGCTTGGATTCAATGCAAAGAAGTGCAAAATAATGCACCTGGGAAACAAAAACCAAGGGGAAGATTACACAATGGTGGTGGGGGGGATAGTAACAAAAACAAAAATGGAAAGGGACCTGAGGGTAATCATATCAGATGACCTTAAGGTTAGCAAGCAATGTAAGAAAGCAGTAGGGAGGGCTGGGGGGATACTGGGATGTATAGGGAGAGGCATCACCAGGAGAAAACAGGAAGTTGTTATCCCTCTGTACAGACAGTTGGTAAGACCACATCTGGAGTACTGTGTACAGTTCTGGAGACCCCATCTCCGTAAAGACATGCACAGGGTGGAGGCAGTCCAGAGGAGGGCAACTAAAATGGTTCAGGGTCTGCAAGAGAAGCCATATGAGGAGAGACTAAAGGAGCTTAATACATATACCTTTGAGGAAAGGGGAGAGGGGAGATGTGATAGAAACTTTTAAGTACCTCAGTGGAATCAACAAAGTCCAAGAGGGCAGCATCTTTCAGAACAAGAGATGTGCAAGAACAAGGGGACACAATCTGAAGATGGGGGCGGGGCAATTCAGGGGCAATGTGAGGAAGTACTTTTTTTCACAGAGAGGGTGGTAGATGCATGGAACAGCCTTCCTGAGGAGGTTGTGGGGTCTAAAACTGTGGGAGAATTCAAGAATGCATGGGACAGACATAAGGCAATTTTTGTGGGAGGGGTAGGAAGAAATATGCTGTTGGTTAACGAAGATCTGCAGTTTATCCTGTAGGTAAGGAAATGGGCAGACTAGGTGGGCCAAGCGGTCCTTATCTGCCGTCAAAGTTTATGTTTGTACATATCTAATTTCCAGATGTGTTTTGGGGGGAATGGGTGCAGGTGAACCAGCATTTGGTACAACTGAAGTGCAAAAGAAGGAACACACAGAATCAAGAGCAAAGTGCAGACATTACAGTGCAAGAGTACAGTGGCAGAGGACCACATTACAACAATCAATGTACAAATCCCCACTATGCAGGAAGTACAAAACATAAACAGCTAGCAAAACACATTTGATTTAGAAAGGTGCAGTGCTTGTGGCAAAACTATTGGCTGAAAGAAAATAGATCTGGGGAGGGAGGAGGTGAGGGGAAATTGGGGTAGAAAGGAGAGGGAGTGAAGGGGCTAAGTGCAAGTATAGACATGAGATGTGTGCTCACGGAGTAAGGGCAGTAGGGTGGGGGGAGAGAAAGAGGAGTAGATAAGGGGGAGGGCAAAACCAGAAGAAAGGGTGCTTGGTCCTCTGTCCCATGAGGTCTACATTTTATTAACCTACTTTGATTTTTATGATTGAATTCAGCATTTGATAATAAATCAGTCTTGGATAATCAGGAATGTCACTGTGTTTCTTCCTTTTTTTGCTTGGTGTCCTCTCTGTGGGGAGAGTCTCACAGCAGCACCTGTTGGGACAGCAGCATGTCATTTTTCTTTTGTGTATTGAGAAGGTAGTATGGCCAGAAGAAGTAACTTAGTAACAGCAATTTTAGGTCAAAAGGGACTCTAGGTCAATTATGTTCCCCCACCATGAGCAGGGATCAATAAATATACTGTGTAACTACATACTGATTTATAGGGCTTTCCCTACCCACCATACTATGCAGAGTAACATTTGAATCTCTTGGTATGCAGATTTTCCAGGCTTACCTCAAAGTCCTGTACAGTCTTCATATTATTCGCTGTCTATGCACATAGGCTGTTCCATATATTCACTGCCCTCTGTGAGAAGGCATGCCCCTAATGTTACCGCGGAAGTTATTGACTGTAAGCTTCAGGACATGTTCTTGTGTCCTGCTGGAAGACTCAAGATCAAACAGCTCTCTTCAGTCTTGTGGACGTCAGTGAGCATATTGAAGACTGAGATCATGTTCCCTCTCAACCTTCTTTCCTCAAAGGTGAACATGTTAGGGGTCACCAATCACTATTCGTAGCTTTTTGTTGCTGAACATTTTGGTAGCCCTATGTTGCATCCTGATGACCACCTTAAATCAGCAGTACTAGATAAAAAAATATGATCTTTAGCAACAGTTTGTTTCCTGTGCTCTGTTGCGCACTTACCTTGTAATCTTTCTTGTTTTTGCTGTACTATCACCCAGTAATTTGCTTCATTTTTCTGTTTTAAAATTTTTCTCACCCGCCATGTTGAGTTACAACCCTCTGCAGCAAACTGCACATGTGCATGACTCGTAGCACGACACAGGGACAGCGGGAACATGTAGCACAGGGTCCCACGGAAGTAAACAAAAGATGTGATGCGACATGAGTGGGGAGTTTGGCTGCAAATTAGGCAGCAGTCATATTTACTCTGTATTCACAACAATTTATTTATTTATTTACATGGGGAGTCCCAATCACACAGTGTTTAGGTCTAACCTTCTAGTGCCTTGCATTTGGCTGCATTGCATCTGAGACTGCAGGAGTCTGACCATTTCTTAACTTGCTCATACCCTCCTGAACCTTGTCCCCATCATTAAGGGAGATCATCAACCTGTCTAGCTTTGGGTCATCAACAAGTTTAAGCAGCTTTGCTGAAATCCCCAGCTTCCATACCATTGATGAAAATGTTGAACAGCAGTGGCAGCACCATAAATCCCTGAGTAATGCAACTTAGTATCTTTTTCCATTTGGAGACATACCCATCCACTACAACCCTCTGATTTCCTGTCTCTGAGCCAGTTCGTAATCCACCTTTATCTGTCTTGTGTATAATGCACTGATGTACTTTGCCCAGAAGCTTGGAAGGTATCTCAGTATCAAAGACCTTGTTAAAATCAAAATAAACTATATCTGTGGCCCTGCATCTATCTACCCCTTAAGAAATTCATGCTGGAGGAGCTGGCCCAATAGCACAGGTTTTGGAACTGACTACTGTCACTTGGGGGCTGAATGGGGGAGAGGATTGAACATCCTAAGGACAGTGCTCCTCCCTTTGGGGGAACGGGGATCACTGCATCCTACTACTTGACAGCCAGCTGGTGTACAGCAGGTGGCAGCACTGCAGGAGCACCTAAAAGGGGTGAGGGGGTAGCTGCTGGATGCTAAGCACATGAGTGCTTCTGCACAAATGCATGCACACCATTGCACACTGGCACCCCAGGGGAGAAAACCAGGATCTGGTGGAAAAATCCCTGGTCCCCAACTGCACCAGCACATCCTCCCCCCCCAGGCCCACTTATGCCAGCATGGCAAGGCCTCCCACCTCTGTCGAGGTCCTGGGTAAGCGGTGGATAACCAATGAGTCCATGAGAAGGTTGATGATGGGGCTAGGGAGACTGTCGAGGCACAATATGGGGAAAGGAAAAGCTTGATGAAAAAAGAAATCCATGTTGACAGGGGGCAAGAACCTTGGCCTCAGCATTGTGCTTCATTTTTCTGTCCCTCATACTAGCTTCCAGAACTCTATCTAGAACTGATGTCCACTGACTGGCATGCAGTTGCTAGGGTTTAGGCTTTCCCCCTTCTTGGAGATGAGGATCACATTGTCCATTTTCCAGTCCTTCTGTACCATACCTGTCTGGGTAGACCCTTTTTTTAAAATATAATCATTATTATTTTTAGGAAACAGACAGTTGGCAGAATCGGCACAGTAACTTCATGATACAATTGATAAGCTTATTTGGGTAGTGCATAACAGACAGGAGTCCACTGATACATGAATTTAACATTATGGAGTATACTGGAGAGAAGTCTTATTGTTACTCTCCCTTTTGATAACACAGCTTAGGGAGAGGTCTTGCAGGTATAGTTCCTAGGGAAGAAAAGAGAAATTCTCCTGTACCTCTTATTGCAACTATATACATGGGCCCCTGCCCATGGCAAGTGGGAGGGGGGTCAGTCCTTTATCGGAGGGTCCCGGGGGCAAGCCCATATCCTCAAAAGAGATCCACATTCAGGTGTATCAGAGCTCCTAGTTCAATTTCTTCTTTTTATACTTCATTTTTATTGAGATTTTTTTCCTTTTTCTTTTAAAATACATAAAAAGGCATTGTAATTTGTTTACATCACAGCAGAGCCAACACAAATGCATTTATACAGTTCTTATAAAGTTATTTTCTGTAGGATACTGCTAAAAATGTACACACTTTGTATTTTATCCACTTCTACAGTCCTTGTTGACTATCTAATTGCAATTATATTTTATATGTAAAAATAAAACTTCTATTTTATAAAGCTCTGAAATCTGGAGTTGATTATCCATAACTGTTAACTAAAAAACAGTGCTATGACCAACTAAAAACCTGTTACAATTAATAAAAGGAAAAAAAAAGAAAATAAATTCCTTTGTTAGTGTATTCTGCTTACATTAGACTTTACTTGTACAAGACAGTGGTGTATTCCAATATTTTGTTTCTAAAGGTTTACTTATATTTGAATTTTATACCTTTTAGGTTCCATGTATCCTCTAATGAGTATAGTCAGGTTTTAAATCACCAGAATATCTTGCTGGGGATTATAAACTATAGAGATGTGGGTGGGGACTGTTGTAGTTCTCAGATCCCAACTGGTCCATCAGTTCTGGTAGGCCGCATTTTTGTTATGCAGATTATGCAACAATTTTTCATTATTTCATATGAGATTTATCATTTTGGACCAATCCTGCAACACTGGAGGGTCAGGCTGCAACCATTTTTTTGTTATAGTCTTATAGGCAGCTGCCAAAAATATGAACCATAGATAGAGAGCATCCTTCCCCTTTAGATCCCCCGTGGGGATGCCCAATAAAAGGTTTTCTGGTTTGCAATGATTCTGAATATTGAGAATACTAGCCACTTGCTGAGACACAGATCCCCAGAACAATTGTATTTTTGGGCATGAAAGAAAGATATGAGCATGAGTGGCTTCTTTATTGTTACACAACCTCCAACAATGCGATGGGACACCCGGTTTCCATTTGGCAAGGAACTGGGGCACTAGGAAGTATCGAGTACGAATTTTCCATACATATTCTTGCTATCCTGGGGACATTGTTGTAGCCCAAGTCAAATGCCATATCTTAGGCCTGATTGTTTGTGGTATCAGAATGTTAAGGTCTTTTTCCCATCTGGCTCTTCAAGGGCCAGATACATATGCCTGTTGCCCTTGCAAGAACTTGTATAATTTAGAAATTGCATGGTCACTCTCCACAGTAGTCCAAATTTGGATAAAAGGTGAGGAATCTTCCCCAATTGGGTATTTAGTAGACTGATTCCGAAGTTGGGAATTGATAAAGTCCCTAATTTGCAAATAAAAAATTAAATCCTTAGGGGTCCCGGAGAACATTATCTGGGCCTCCTCAAAAGAGATGACCGCATTCTGCCTGATTAATTGCCATGGTGCTGTTAGGCCTTTAAGCATTTGATTCCTATACCAGGCTGATATTTTCGCTGGTGGAAAATCTGGTTCTGCTAAAAACCATGTATATTTCCATTAAGTACTCATGTTACATCTCAGAGAGTAACCTCTCCTCCACCCTTCCAGGATCGAAATGGTACAATCTGGCATTAGGGATAACTGTTCTCTCATACAATGGCCAGAAAATAGGGCTGCAGCTGGCAAGAGTGAGTGGGATCTGGAAAGGTCTATCTGCTTCCAGTGTGCCGAGTAGGCCGAGTTCCCCCACAGGAGTGCAAGTCTCATCTGCGATGCATTCCAATAGAAATGCAAATTTGGAAAAGCTATTCCTCCTCCCTCCTTGGGCTGCATTAATAATTGACATTTAAGCCTTGGTTTCCTACCTGCCCACAAGTAACGCAGCAGAGTACCTTGCCATTGTGAGAGTGTTTTAACTGGAACTAAGCATGGGACACACTGGAAGAGATACAAAAGTCTCGGCAAAGCATTCATTTTGATGGATTGAGCTCTAGAATAGAACGATAAGGGAAGAATAGACCATCTTCTTATGTCTATGCCAAGTGCCTTCATTAATGGGGAATAATTAGTTTCAAATAGGTGTTTTAAATCTTTTGGAATCCTAATACCTAAATATTTTATCTCATTTAGCCCCCATTTAAATTTATACAAACTTTCAATATATGCAGTTGGAGTGTAATTGAAAGCTAATACCTCTGTTTTCGAGGTATTTAAGGAGTATCCTGAAAGATGGGAGAAAAACTTTAGTTTTTGAAATAATATTGGGAGAGAAATGTCTGGATTAGAAAGGTAAATTAAGATGTTGGCTGCGAACAGGGCAATTTTATGTTGTGTTTCCCCCATTTGCAATCCATAAACATTTTTATCCTGTCGAATGAATTGGGCAAGTGGTTCAATATAAAAAGCAAATAGTAATGGCGAGATTGGGCATCCCTGCCTGGTTCCTCTATATAGGGAAAATCTCTGAGGTATGTGGCTATTGGATCAAATATATGCTTGGGGGTTTTCATAAAATTTAAATATTAGGTCTATAAATTGAGTGGGAATTTGAAAATGGATCAAAACTTGTTTAAGGAAGGCCCAAGAAACCATATTGAAAGCTTTTTCAGCATCAAGACTAAGCATAAGACTGGGTTTTTTTTGTTTAATAGTATTTTCAATTAAGTATATGCTGCGTCTAATGTTGTCCTGTGCTTGACGTCCTTGGATAAATCTGCATTGATCTTGATAAATCAGAGGCGATCTAAGGTTTGAAATCTGAGCACTTGCTCAGCGAACTCTCAGACACCCAGTTAATAGTCTCTGAGCCCTAGGGCCTCCCTCGTAATATTTTTGTTGTAAAAATATTAGCTTTTGTTCAACATAATAATCCAAGAGGGCATTAAGTTCTAATTTTAATGCTTTTAACTTTTTATTAATATCGGGGAGGGTTTGTTTTGTTGTTGTTTCTCTAGATTTTGTATTTGTATTAATAATTCTGCTTTCTACCTCTCTCTAATTTTCTTCCTAGTTGCTGCTATCTCAATGAGTTTACCCCTACATATTGCCTTTATGGTGACCCATAGTATCGGTATGGGGATATCTGGCATATCATTTTCCAATAAAGATTGTTTTATTAAGTCCTTCATCTCTTGCATTGTTTCCTTATCTCTCAACAAAGATGGATTAATTCTCCATACCGAATTTCTCCTAAAACTACTGACTTTAATTTTCAAATATAATGGAGTATGGTCAGACAAAACAAGGTCCCCTGTCCAGGTCTTCTGAGAGATCTGTATATTTTCTTGGGTCATCAAAAAGTAGTCTAGGGTCAAATAACTTTGATGAGCCTGGGAGTAAAAGGTATAGTGCTTATTTGTACCATTTAAATACTTCCAGGTATCCATCATACCCAGCTCTTTTAACAATCTAGCTAGTTCTCGAGTCCTCTTGTCCAAACTGTGGTTACCTAGTCCGTGATCAAATGCAAGGCTAAGGTTGAGGTTAAAATCCCCTCCACAAATTAAAGGGACTTCCATGCACTGTAATAATTTTAAAAAGAAGGATCTGTAGTTAGCTAACTCTGTGTTGAGAGGAAAATATACAGATGCTAAGGATATAGGTTCACCATTCAATCTACCCTTTATTAGCACAAAACGTCCTTCCTTGTCAATTAATTTATCAGAGCATTCAAATGGGGTTTTCAAAGGAATCAGTATAGTTGTTTCCCTTCTCCTATCTCCTTTATAAGAGGATAAGTATACTTGCTGAAACCCAGGTGTTCAAATTTTCGGTATTCCACATTTGAGAGGTGTGTTTCTTGGAGCATAATAAAATCAACACTCATTTGTTTAAGTGACACCAATATCTTAGAGTGTCAGTCCATGTACATTATAAGTACATAAGGTGTAAGCCATATTAAATGTTGAACCTTAGAACGCATCTGTATTCTCCCCCATTTTGATAAGTATTTCTCTTATACCTCCACAAAAAGTTAAAACCATTTTCCGCTTATTTTTATACATAGAACCTTTCAGGACTCTCCCTAATATACAGTATGTTATTGCTGACTTAAAAGAAATAGAAAACAGTGCTGCCAACAGGGCAGAAAACTTATTTACATCTTTATGCTTCCAAGGTAGGAGGTCTGTTAAACAGAGAGACCTCTGTACCCACCTTGATAACAAGGTAGGTGGGTGGAAGAGAGAGTTATTCCCCCTCGGGTGGAGAATCTCTTCTTGGGTCAAGATAGAAACTGGCCCAACCATTAAGGCTGTCTGTACAAAAATTATGAACCGTGAGCTAATCTGCCTTAAAATGAATCAAAATATATGATATTCCCTAATTATAGGGAGGTTTGTATAAGGTAGAGAGGAAGAAATCTCTAATGTGGGTTTGCAGTATTTACTACTGCAACTAATTATTTTCAGACCCACCAGCTCGAGGCTTCCCTTGGTCCAGTATTCAATGAGGTAGTATCTATTTACATACCCCAAACAAGCAGATACTCAGAAATCCCCATCCCCCCCCCCAAAATAAAATCAATATACCACCTAAGGGTATTCTTATTTGGTCTGGTGTATAAAATCCCTTTTGAATCATGAGAGAGGTAGGAAAGTAACTTACAAACAATCAAATAACAAAAATTGGGGGGGAATAATTCTCCCCACAATACTTGACCTTCTACTGTCTGTTTTAGGGTCCAAAAATATTTGGGATAGGACTGAAATGATTTCTATCACCAATATATGTAAAAAGGAAAATGACCCTGATGTAGGCAAGGACAAAACGGCTTGAATCGTGAAAGTTTAAAGTCACTTTCAGTCGTACACATGGTCATATTTCCTAAGTGAGAAGGTACCAGCACATATGTTTGTTCTCATAAATCAGTTTGGTTTATTTCTATGTTCAATAGCTGGTACTCCTGAAAAAGATGAGCCATCCACACCGGGTGGGGTGGAAGAGTCACAGGCCTAGCACATACAGGCCTAAGTACTGGAGCTCCTGGTGAGTAAAAGCAAGCAAGGAAGACACTGAGCCCCCAAAAATATTCAGCCCTCCATGATCATCAGGATGGTGGTGGTGTGTGAGCTGCCTGAGGCTTGAGCTTGGAAGCTGCCTTTTTGTTCATCTTATATTTTTTTTAATTTTTTATTTAAGCGTTTTTTCTTATTTATTAATTCTTAAGTTTGCAATTTTAGTTAGGGTTGCTTTAGTGAGGTAGATTAGTCTTCTGAGCATTTTTTCGGGTTTCTAGCTTAGGTTGGCTGTTCTCCCTGATATATGGGAGTTTTAGTCACCGTTGTTGTTACGGCTATGGAAACAGCTGGAAACTGCACATATTTTAACTTTTTGTTTAAGTTATTATGCTGATTTATGCCACGGCTGTTTTTTAGTAACTGTGACAGATTTAAAATGGACCCAAATCCTGATTTGAGATCTGTGACTTATGGAGCCGCTGCCAGATTCGTGGAGTTGTTGTGGGAGCTGCTGCCTGCCTGAATTCGAAAGATATGTTTAGAAATGGAAACTGCTACTAATTCGAGTGAATTACTGGATTAGAGGACTACATCTAGGAGGATTACATTTATGTGCAAGCAGCGGTGTGGTGAGAGTGCTTTCTGTGCATTTTTGTAAACTGAATCATTTATATGCGACTGCTCAGGTTGAAGCTTTGAAATCTCTGTGGAGCCGGTGATTTTAAGTAGCGGTGATTGTGAAGCATCTGAGGAAAGTACTGACAAGAGATGCTTGTGAATGGTTTGAATTATTAAATATCTCTGCAGTGATTTTAGTTGCTATTCCTTGGAGTTTAGGGGGTGCTGGGGGTCATTGAGTGGTGCTGGGTGGGAATACTTCCTTCCTACATCTTAGGTTGTTTTTTCCATTGTACTGCCTCTGACCGAACAGGGGTTGCCTCGTCTGCCTCTGGGGAGCCAGAGGAGGATTTGGGGCTCTCCTAAGTTGCCCTGGGGGTATACTTTGTTGTTTACCCTTAGGGCATCTGTAGCTGCAGGTCACAGGTGGTGGGAAATCCGAGTAGCTCAGGTGATGTAGCAGGGAGGAATGGGATATCCCTTTACTTTTTGATGAGGCTTGCACACTCTTGGCTTTTCCAGAGAACCCTTGAAATGGAATTTAAAGGCTGATTGAATCATTGGATTATCTGCTGACTCAATTTCGAGATCTGGAGCTTAATTTTAATAGGATTTGGGACCGTGGATTGCTGAGTCTAAAGAAGAATAAACTCATTAAGACATTTTCTTGGAGAGAACATTTCCTGCTGTTTGATTTTCTTTTTATTTTTTGTTTGAATTATTTTGTTGGTGTTTGGGCAGTGAGAGTGCCCAAACTATTATTATTTCTCCAGGTAGTGTGAGTGCCTGGGAATTTTTATTGTTTATTTTATTATATGTATTTGATTCCCAGGGTAGTGAGAGTAACAGGGGTTGAAAATGTATTGTATTTATTATTTTTTATGTAAGTTTATTTATTTATTTTATTTTTGGGGACTTGAACTCTCTTTAGAAATGTATTCTTAATGGGGTTTCTCTTTTTGTTTTGTTGATTTATAAGATTTACTTTGGACTGTTTTAATTAACTATTTTAAAGGAAATAGTTTTTAAGCTGTCTATATCTGGGAATGCTGGACAATTAGGATTTATGTATATACTAATGCCCAATTTTACTTTCATGTAAGTGTTTGATTATATATTATTTGTTGCATTTGATTTGGTTATTGTATATTCTTTTTGTACTATTTATTATAATGTGTTAGGGTGATTTAGCGACGGTTGGGCATTATTCCCCCACCAGACTCAGGGAATTGCGTCCCTTCGAATGTCCACCATTACCATCCAACACCTATTTTAGGTGTCGTGCTTTGGGCATATTAAGGAAATATAAAAGAAGGTGGAGAGCAGAGTCTGGTGGGGAACAGGAGAGGGGAGGGTGGATTGGGGTGGTGGGATCCAGGAGACACCCTGGGGTGAAATGGGGCCAAGATAGAGGTCACTCTTGTCTTGTCCCCATACCCAAGGGTTCCGATTTTAGTAGGCAGGAGCCGAGGTCTTCCCAGACAGCTCATCCAACCTTGGCGGTGTTATGCAATGCCAGATCTATTAAAAACAAGACAGCTATATAGCTGATCTTGTTGGAATCAACAATCTGGCTTGCATCACTGAGACCTGGTTGGATGAAAATCCAGGCCCTGTATTGGCTTCGGCAATACCAGCCAGGTTCTCGGCGATACACCATCCAAGGTTGGATCGTAGGGGCGGGGGTGTAGCCATTATGTTTAAGACTGAGCTGGGCCTTGTGGATGTGCCATTGGGAAGTACCAGATCCTGTGAATATATCTTGGGTGAGGGTGTAGGCTGCAGAATCCTCCTCATCTACCATCCACCAGGAGATGGTGGAGAATTCCTGCAGGAGATAGCAGACTTCATCGTTGACCTGGTATTGCGGTTCCCCAGATTGTTAATTCTGGGGGACTTCAATGCCTGGGTCGATGATGAACTATCATATTTTGGTCAAAATCTCCTCCAGTTGATGATCTCACTGGGCCTAACACAGGTAGTTACCTCCTCAACCCATATAAAATGTCATTCATTGGATCTGATCTTTCTTTTGGGCATGAAGATTGCTGATTTGGGGGTGGAACCAGTCAGCTGGTCTGACCACCACAACATAAGGTTCAGTTTCAGGGCTACCCCTAATAGGTCTGCCTCTATGGAGATGGTTCAGTACCGCCCTTTAAGGGGTATTAATCCCAGTGACCTAATGGCGGTACTGGATCTATCGAGCTTGTCTGGTGAATGCATGAGTCCAGATGATCTCGTATTAGCCTATAATAAGGCTGTGGGAGATGCTCTGGACAAGATTGCTCCTGTTCGTGTTCGGCCTCTCACCCTCCGTTCAAGGAGCCCTTGGTTTGATGGCTCCTTGAAGGAGTTAGGAGAGTTGGCCGAAGGTTGGAGAGAGCCTAGTGGAGGTCCAGTAATGATGCTGACAGGCTTAGGTTGATGGCACATTATGAAGGCTATCAATCGGAAATCACCCGTAAGAAGGCAGAATTCCTGTCCAGGGAGATTTCTGCTGCACAGAATCGACCAGCTCAGCTTTTCTGGACTGTTGACAGATTGTGCAATCCAATCTGTCTCCAGCCCAGAGAAGCTTTTTCTCAGCTAAGATACGAGGAGTTTGCTCGATGTTTTGCAGATAAGGTTGCCAGCATCAGGTCTGGCATCGGTCCGGCCTCTCCTTTGAGGGATTGCAGTTGTCGACGGGAAGTGTTATGCACCAGGTCTGTCTGGTCAGATTTTCACCGGCTGGAGTTCACTGACATTGTGAAGATCATCCAAACATTGTGACCAACCAGTTGTAGTTTGGATCCGGGTCCTACACCCCTTTTAGTAGGATGTGTAGAGGTTATCTGCCCGATCCTTGCTGACATTGTCTGGAAATCCTTGGGGGGGGGTCTTTCCTGATCCCCTTAAGGAGGCGGTAGTTTGACCACTCCTTAAAAAATCCTCCTTGGATCCAGACTGTCTATCTAACTACCAGCCTATCTCTAACCTGCCTTTTGTTGGTAAGGTTATTGAAAAGGCGGTTGCATTACAATTGGATGATCATCTTACAACTCACAATGTCTATGATACTCTCCAGTCTGGTTTTAGGAAGAAGCATAGCACAGAGACTGCCCTTGTCCGGATGTTGAATGATCTCCTAATGGCTAGAGATCGAAAGGCATGTACCATTCTGGTCCTTCTCGATCTCTCTGCAGCGTTTGACACTGTAGACCATGGTGTGCTGTTGGAATGCCTGCGGACTTATTGTGGGTTGTCTGGAACAGTCCTCAAATGGTTTCAGTCTTACCTCACAGACAGGTTTCAGAGAGTTGCCACTGGAATTTATTCCTCTGGTGCTCACTCCCTGCCTTGTGGGGTACCGCAAGGTTCCATTTTAGCACCCATGTTGTTTGCAGTGTATATGCTGCCATTGGGAGATATCATTAGGTGATACAGTCTGGGTTTTCACTGCCATGCAGATGATACCCAGCTGTATTTGTCCTTTCCACCCAGGCAAGATGGTGCTCTCTCCATGCTAGACAACTGCCTTGCTGAAATCAGATTATGGATGAGTTCTAGCTGGCTGAGACTGAATCCTGACAAGACTGAGGTGTTGGTAGTGGACCCAGGTCATCTGGTGGTGGGTTTGGGGGCTGGCCAAACACCGGGCTTATTGCTCGGTAGTATGTCGTTCACTACCTCTGATCGGGAACGGAACCTGGGTGTTATTTTTGACAATGGCTTGACCTTAAAATCTCAGGTATCAGCCATAGTCAAATCCTCTTTTTTATCATCTGAGGAATATCGCCCAGGTGAAACACCTGATCCCACCTGGTGATCTACCAATGTTGGTCCATGCCTTTATCACTACCCATCTTGATTACTGTAATTCCCTCTATCTAGGGCTATCTGGGGTTGATATCCGCCACCTGCAGCTGGTGCAGAATGCGGCGGCAAGGCTTTTGACTGGGATCTCTAGATCCAGCCATATTATGCCTGTGCTCCGCGAACTTCACTGGCTGCCGGTTAGGTGGTGGATCACCTATAAGGTTGGTTTACTAACCTTTAAAGCCCTACATGATCAGGGACCCAGCTACCTGAAGGATCTCCTGGTACCCTATGGCCCCCTCCGTCCTCTCTGCTCCGCCAACGAGGGATTGCTGGAGATTCCCAGGGTTCGATTAAAAACATCAGGATCTCGTGCTTTTGCTTTTTTCAGCACCAACCCTGTGGAATTCTCTACCTCGTTGGTTGAGAGAATGTCCAACCATCGAGAAATTTAAAATGGAGCTAAAGACGTATTTATTTAATTTAGAATATTCTAGTTAAGGTTGATTAATTTATGATTGTTTTAATTTAAATGTATATGTGATCTTTTTGTACAGCACCTTGGTTTTGAAAGGCGCTTTAGAAATAAAGATGATTTGATTTGATTTGAGGTCTTGTTCCGATACCCCCGGGAGTTTTTAAGGAGATCTTGCAGGTATTTGATATTGTCGGTGTTAGAGTGGGGTGTTAAAAGTTTATTCTTCTTTGCGGTGGACGTTTGCCATTCCTGATCTCTCCGTTTCGGATTCGTGTATCTCTGTGGTTCTGGAATCTCTAGGCCTCTTTTTAATGCCGCCTCCCGAACTCCTGGTGGGCTGTAATACACCTCTGGGCCTTCTTAACAGAAAACTCACATTCCAGCTGGAAATGGTATTTGGATCCTCATATTTTGTGAGTGGAGAGTTTTCATTTTAGGAAGATATTCCTGTCGTTGTTTTTGTATGTCTGGTGGATAGTCTTGGTCGAAGAAAAGATGTGCTGCTAAATATTTAACTTATTTTTGCTACCACGCTCTTTTGAGAATATCTTCTTTCATTTTGTAGCTATGAAATTTTATTATAATGGAGCGAGGTCTAGATGTCAGATCTTTAGATTTGGGGATGAGAGCTCTGTGGGCCCTTTCTATTTTAACTTTATACGCTTGAGGTAGATTTAGTACATCTCTGAGTAAGTCAGTTAAGAATTCCGTCATGTTTCCTTCTTCTGTTCCTTCTGGAAGACCATAGAGCCTTAGGTTATCACATCTAGATCTGTCTTCCAAATCTAAACATTTTCTTTCCATGTGCATGGCATGGATACAGATGGCTGACACTGTTTTCCCTATATGTTGTAGCCCATCTTCTGTAGTGGAGATTCTTTCTTCGGCTTCTAGTATTCGGTTTTCGACTTGGGTAAGCTTTATATTTAATTGTTTGAATTCTGACTTGTTTTCTGAATGCATATCTTTTAGTTCTTTCATTAAAGATTCAAAACAACTTCTGGATAGATGATCCCTCTCTTCATCTGTATCGTATGTTTGCTCCGTGGCTTGTGATCACTGTGTAGCTAGGCCTTGTGCTGGAGAGGCATGTCTGGATTCATTATTCTCTCGTTCTCCTCTCACTTGGTGGGGTCTATTTCATGATCCCTTTTCTTTTTGTAACCCTCCGGATGCCATTTAAATAATTTAGGCTTTATTTTCTTTATTTTAGAGGGTTTGATTGCAGATCATCTCAGAGCTCGCCGTTCAAGCTCTGTACAGTGCCGTGCCGGAACCGGAAGTCTCCCTCCTAGTTCAGTTTCAGGGGATTATGTGTTGTGTATTGCTGGGACAGGGAGGTAGATCAGGGGACAAAGGTTTCTCTTTTAGCATGTCATATAAGATCCCGACACTCCATCTGGAGTTGCACTTCTCCTGCTGATCATTGAGCCTGTGAATAATTTTTTCCATTTGATATATATGGTTAACTGTTACCCACCAGTCTTGGATGGAGGGGATTCTAGGGATAAGCCATGCTTTAGTAATTGCCTTCTTGGCCGCTGTTATGAGCAGGCTTAATAGGTATCTAGAGTTTGGGTCCCTAAACCCTCTAGGGTAATGGAGTAGCATATACAGCTTCTATCTTAGTTGTACCCGCCTCCCAAACAATTCTTGGAGCTCTGTCTGTATGGGGTGCAAGAAGCCCACATGATATGTGTGTGATGTACTAGATTCTCCCCACACTGGCACCAGCAGTCTGTTGTCCCAGAGAGAAAGTAATAACTGGTAATGACAGGTGTTCTGAAGTATCTAATAAGTTTTTTTTCAAGCATATCCTCTCCATTGGTGTTAGATGGTGACTTTAGCTGTGTTTTGGCAGGACATTTGCCAAACTGCTTGGGTAATGGGTGCTCCCAACTCCTGCCACTGAAGGAGTATGTCTTCAGTTAAGCTTTCATGAGAGGCCATGATAGGTTGGTATAAGGCAGAGATTAGATGCCCCTGATTTAAAGTGGAGCTCAAACAAACTTGGTGATTGGTGGTGGGAGCAGTTCAAGGGATCTCAAACCCCTAGGGAGGAAGTTTTAGTAGTGCCTTAGCTGCAGGTATCTATAAAAATCTCTATGAGGTAGCCCAAACATTTTCTGTACTTCTTCAAAGGTTTTAAAGTCACCTTGTGTACACAGCAGAGAGAGATACTTTAGGCCATATTTCTCCCACTCCTGGAATCCATGATCAAGTAGGCCAGGTAAGAAGTCATCAAGACTAGAGATTGGGCAAATAAGAGACAAAAAGGGGGTAAGATTGAAGGCTTTTTTGATTGAAGCCCAAATTGCTATATAATGCCGTATCCATGGGTTCATAGGGAGTGTCACTGCGGGGTCCAGTTCGTGGTGACATAGAGCCTGGAGATATTCATGATGGGAGATCAAAGATTGTTCTGTCTGGGTAGACTCATGAAAGATTACTGCAAGCAGCCCCCCCCCCTCAATTTGTCCCTTTACTCCACTATTTATTTAATGTATTTATTTATTTAAAAGGGACGGCCAGGAAGGCACACTTGGCCATACAGTTCATTTCTAGGCACTCCCTGGGGGAAAGTGACAATGGAATATTACCTATATACTAGATAATACAGAAAATATAGTGATAACAGTAAAACTACAAGGTTTCTAAACCACAGAAGGTTAAACAGTTGGTACGGTATAACAATAACAGAACATCCATGAATCATAAAGAGGACCATTACAGCCAAAGAAACAAACACCCTAAAGATCTGTTCTGTCTCTGCAGACCATATATTTTCTCTGTTGTCCCTCTCACCTCCTTGTCTTCTATATAATATACCCCTATGTCTATCCCATGCATGTTTGAACCCCTCTCACTGTTTTAGCCTCCAGCACTTCAGCTGACAGTCTATTTCAGTTGTCCACTACTCTTTCAGGGAAGAAGTATTTCCACACATCACTATTGAATGTCCCCTCCCTCCAGCCTCATTGCATGCTACTTGGTCCTGGTGCTTGTTTTCATTTGAAAGAGACTACCCACTTATACCCTCTTCACCCCTTTGAGGTACTTGCAGGTCTCTATCCCTTCCAGGTTGTACATGTTGAGATCCTTCAGTCTCATCTCATTGGGCTTCTTGTGCAAAACACATTCCATTTTAGTTGCTCTCCTCTGGACCACTCTACCCTGTCAATGTTCTTTCTAAGGTGTTGTCTCCAAAACTGAGCACAGTACTCCTCAGGTGCAACTGCACCAGTGAGTGATATGAATGCAACACCACTGCAACCCAGCATCTCATTAGCCTGATCCATTGTTTTGTCACACTGCCCTGCCACCTTGAGATCATCAACTAAGATAACCATGAGGTCCTTTTCTTGTGTTGTTACTGTTCGCACCTCCCCCCATACTATACTTAGTGCTGCAGTTTTATGCCCAAGGTGCATTATTTTGCACTGTTTGGCATTGAACCTCAACTGCTATGTTTTTGACCATTCCTTGAGTTTCCTAAGATCCCTGCACATTTTGTTCCACCCCTTCCTGAGCATCCACCCTACTGCAATTTTAATGTATTCTGCAAGAAAGCATACCTTCCCTTCCAGCTCTTCTGCAATGTTCCCTATGAAGATATTGAAGAGGACTGGTCCCAGCACCAATCTCTGTGGTAGCCCACTGATCACACTCCCCTCTTTGGAATGAGTGCTATTACCCATCACCCTCTGTCTTCTATTCTTTAACCACTTTCTAACCCAATTTATCATTTTGGGTCCAATTTTAAAGGTGGGCAAGCCAGAACAGGTTCAAGCCTGGCTGGAGCTTAATGCCTGGCTCTTCTCTGCTAGACCCCTAAAAGAAATTAAGATCTAATGTCAAGTCACAGATACACAGATACATGGGAAATGTGACTGCAGAAAAAGGCCACATGGCCTCTCGAGTCTGCCCAATAACCCCCCCTTATACATCAGTCTTAATGCCCAAACCCTTATGTCTGTCCCATGCCCTCTTGAATCCCTCCACCGTGTTGGCTCCCACTACCTCTTCCAGTAGCTTGTTCCAGGCCTCCACCACCCTCTCTGTGAAGAACTTCCCCTTGACATTACCTCTGTCTTTCCCACCTTCCAGTTTGAGGCTATGTCCTCTTATATTCGCTCCCTTCTTCATTTTGAACAAGGTCCCACCCTCCACCTTATTTATTCCTTTCAAATACTTAAATGTCTCAATCATGCCTCCCCCAGTCTCCAAAGTGTACAGATTTAGCTCTCTCCATCTTTACTCATAAGGTACCTCCCTTATCCCCTGTACCATTTTGGTTGCCCTTCTCTGGACCCTCTCCATCATTTCATTATCCCTGCACAGGTGAGGCCTCCAGAATTGCACCCCATACTCAGGATGAGGCCTTACCATGGTTCTGTACAATGGCATCAGCAGCTCCCTCTTCCTGCTAGTAAAGCCCCTCGCAATGCAGGCCAACATAACATTTGCCTTGCCCACTGCCTTACTGCACTGGTTCCCTACCTTAAGATCGCCTGGTACCATAATCCCTAGGCCTCTTTCAGTTTTCTTATCCTTGATCACCACCCCCCAAGGGAGTAAGTTTCCCTCTTGTTTTTCCTCCCCAGGTGCATCACAGAGCATTTTTGTACATTAAATTTTAGTTGCCAGGTCTCTCACCACTGCTCTAGCCTCTCCAGGTCCCACCTCATGGCCTCCACTCCCCCCTTGTGAATCCACCCTATTTCAGACCTTTGTGTCATCTGCGAATAGACACACCAGCCCTTCCAGACCCTCTGCTAGGTCACTAACATAGATGTTAAAAAAGTAGTGGTCCTAGCACTGACCCCTGCGGCACCCCACTTGTCACCGTCCATTCCCTGGAATGTGTCCCATTTACCACCACCACTTGACTCCTTCCCTTCAGCCAATGTTCTACCCACCTGGTGATCTTCTGGCTCTCCACCAGTCTGTCAAGCTTATATACCAACCTCCTATGCAGAACGGTGTCAAAGGCCTTACTGAAATCCAGATAGGCCACATCCACTGCTCTCCCCAGGTCCACTATCTGTGTCACCCCATCGAAAAATGCTATCAGATTAGTCTGGCAGGACCTACACTTGGTGAAGCCATGCTGCCTTTCATCCTGTATGCCATTTATCTCCAGGTATTCCACCAACCTAGTCTTCAGTAACATTTCCATTACCTTCCCACCACTGAGGTGAGACTAACAGGGCAGTAGTTTTTGACCTCGTCCTTCCTCCCTTGTATAGTGCAACCACCTCCACCCTCTTTCTGTCCATTGGCACCACACCTGTGTTCAAGGACAAGTTAAATAGCCTCGCCAGATGTGGCACCAGCTCCTGTCTCAGCTCCTTGAGTACCCTTAGGTGCATTCCATCGAGCCCCATTGCCTTGTTTACCCTCAGTCTACCCAGTTCTTCCCTTACACTGTCAGCTTTGAATTTCATTGAATTCAACTGCCTGTGAATTTCTTCCCTTCCCATTCTGGCTAAATGTTATGCATGTGCATAGAATAAATTCAACAGACACACGTAACTCAAGCATTTTCTGGAATTTTCTCACCAAATTTTCAACATGACCTTTTGGGGACACCATGTCATGAACAATGACACTGTCATTTCATTAATCTGTCACAAAAGCTGACTTTGTGCAGCAAATGCATCATTTGCACCAAAGTAGCAAAACCACAGTTTGGGCAGGATGTGAAAAATAACTGCTGTACTGTTCATGAGATGGTCTGAAAAAACATTAATGCTGAAAATTTGGAGTGAAAATATTAAAAATTGCGGAAGCTGCAAACTTGCATAGAAAATTGCAATGACTGCACATAACTCGGGTGTTTTTTTGTATTTTTGCACCAAATTTTCAACATGGGCTTTTTTGGACCCCAACTCATGAACACTGGCACTGGCATTTTGCTACTTAGTCCAAAAAGGTGAATTTGTCCAGTGCCCACAAAATCACCATTCGGGACTGGGTAACAAAATGACAGTGGCAGTGTTTATGAGGTGGGGTCCCAAAAAAGGCCATGTTGAAAGTTTGGTGGAAAAATAATGAAAAATGGCATAGATATTAACATAAATTCAAAATGCCATTGACAGCCATTATACGGCACTTACCTTGATTCTTCAGTTCATGGTTTGGCTTTGAAGAGTGTAGATGTGTTCTGGTCCACAGAAAATGACAGAAGAGGATGTCCAAATATAAGTATAGGGTTGGGGGGAGATTGTGGTGGGTTGCTCAGTGGGAGGGTCAGGATGGGGAGGGGGGATGGAAGGATGATGACGGACCATTTTCTTTTTTAAAGGATCAAAAAAGGATGTTGAGGACTGTTTTCTTTTTCTTCAGGTACATAAAATATTTCAGGACATTGGGGGTGTGCTCCCCAGTGTCCCACATTACTGATCGTGTTAGGGGGAGAATATAACATAACTGGAGATGCTGGGAGTGGGCTCCCCAGTGTCCCACCTTGGGGGGGAGGCTACTGCCGACATGGGGATTGGGCACCCTGATGTTGGCAATGTAAGAGAGCACTTTATTCTATTTGGGGATGCTGGCATCTAATGCGGACACAGGGATTGGGCACCCCTATGTTGGCAGAAACTTTTTTATGTTTTAAAATAAATATTTCCGATTTTTGGCTCACAAAGTAGGATCCTAGTTTATATCTCATTGTGCGAACTAAGATTTTACTTTGTATGATGCTGATATGAACAAAGAATGTAAATGTTAAATAACACACATTTTAATGGCATTTTCTGAGCAGTAAAGTGCAGAATGCACCTGGGGGTCTCAATAAGCAAGTTACATGTGTTGGTTCCTCCCCAGAATATCATTTTGGGAGGTTTCCAATTTTTAATTTTTCATGCAAAACTGAAAACAAGATGGTGGCCATATGCAGTAGGAATTTTCCCATATGAAGCAGGATTTCTTCTTTGTTTCATACAGCTATCTTGAAGTGCTTACTGAGCATGCTCAGAAATGATTTTTTTCTAATTTTTAAATGGCAATAACTTAAAAATTGCTTATTCTTTTTTCACCAGACTAGCAAAAGGCACATCTGTGGGGTAGTCTTTTTCTGCCCTGAAAATTTCAGACCAAAACACCAAAACATCTGGGCTTTAGGCAAGTTCAAAGAAAACTCTCAGCAAAGTCAATGAGCGAAAACATATTTTTTTGACCTCTCCGTAACTCGAAGACTGCACATCTGACCAGAATGTAACATGCCACATCAGGAAATCTACCCCACATTACAGAGCATACCAAATTGTGTGCAAATCCATTGAATTATTGCAAAGTTATTAAAGTACTAAATTTTTTGTTTAACACTGAAGTGCCAACTCAACCCTAACTATAGGGGCTCAGCTGCACCCCTAATATATATATATATATATATATATATATATATATATATAAATATATATATTAGGGGTGGAGATAAATGGACTGTGATAAATCCATTTATCTGAGTAACTGTGTGTAAAAATGAGAAACGGTGTGTATAAATTTCATTTATACACACAATTGCTTAATTATACACACAGCTACTATGTTCCTAACCCCCTTGTTTGCTAGCACTACATTCCTGCACTTTCAGTTTTCACACACACAATTCCCCCAGCTTCCCAGATCCTTGAAAACAACCTGTGCTGTATAGAAACCAAATTAGTAAACCAGTTTATTTTTTTAAAACTCAAGAGTAGAGAAAAAGCTGAAACAAGTAATAACCATTCGGCACCAGTTCTACTCCAGTCCCCCCCCACCCACACCCTACCCTAGCTTCTTGATCCTCCTTCTCTCTGCTTTTCTTTCTCTATCTCACTGACCAAGAAGCTCTGCTCTGCCCACAGCTGCCGATAGTACCGCTTGCTCCACTAGTGGTATTCGCCACTCCACTGCCTCATCCATTCACTGATCCATCAAATAAATTAAGGAAAATAAATAAATAATGGAATGATGGCAGAAACACTTTGGATGACTCATGAAACCTGACTCCCTGGCTTCCTCGCTAAACTTGGCAGCCATGTTTACCAAGATTTTTTGGAGTCGGCAGCTACAAAAACCAATGACTACTCACATTGCAACATTACCATGCCAACAGGTTGCTGCCATGGTAATGGCCATGGTGACGAGAGTGTTTCCTTCTTGTTAAAAAAAATCCCCAAAATGCACACAAAAGGAAAAATACAGCTCATAAAAAAATTAAAGTTTCACACATGGTCTTCCCCTGCTGCATAAATGAAATATACAGGGGGTGACTGTGTGATTAAGCATTTATCTGGTGTAATTGCTATTCACCTCTCATAACCATCACTCATGGCTCTGCCACTTGTGAGGTTACTTGAGGTCAATGGCAACTACACCAGATAAATGCTTTATCATACAGCTATATACAATTATATATCTATATCTATATCTATATCTATATCTATATCTATATCTATATCTATATCTATATCGCATGATTGTGCCCCTATAGTTAGGGTTGAGTAAGCAGTTTAATGTTAAACTCCAAATTTTGCACATTAATAACTTTGCAACCGTTCAACAGATTTTCACAAAATTCAAATGCGTGGTCTTGTATGGTAGATCTGCTGATATGCCAAGTTGCATTTTGGTCAGATTTGTGGTTTTCATGCAATGAAGCACAAAAATGCATTTTTCACTTTTTTCCCAATTTTTGCTGATTTTTGCCCAATGCTCTGCAGCCACACCATTTGGAAGTTGTGAGGTTACTTGAGGTCAAAGGCAACTGCACCAGATAAATGCTTTATCGCACAGATATATATATATATATATATATATATATGTATGCATATGGACAGTGGCCCAGATATTCAAAAGGGTTGTGCATGGCGCAACAGTGTTGCACCATGTGCAACCCACTGATGTGCCCAAGTGCGGTATTCAAATGGGAATTGTGCCTGACACACATCCTGATGCACCGGCATGCATCAGTAATGTATGCAGAGCAGATGGGGGGGCATGCCCATGCATACTCTGCACATCCCGATATTCAGCCCAGGATATGCTGAGTCCATGCATGCACAACCCCTACTTTTGCTGCACAAAGTTGATCCAAAAAAAAAAGGAACAATGGCTGGCCACTCACAGGTGAGCTGCCATATTGCAGGGCACATCACGGCAGCTGCCACCTGTGGGTGGCCACCCGAGCTCTGGCTGCACCTGGCTGCACTCCCCCCATGACCAATCGCAGGCATACATACAAAAATGACCCTCCAAACTCCCTGGTGGTCCAATGGACCGCTGTCAGCCTGATCACAGGCCTTTGTATAATAAAAATTAATCCAATATCCCTGGTGGTCCAGTGAACTGCTGTCAGCCCGATCATGGGCTTAAGTTAAATAACAAACCATCCAATATCCCTGGTGGACCGCTGTCAGCCCGATCATGGGCTTTTGTATAATAAAAGTGAATCCAATATCCCTGGTGATCCAGTGGACCACTGTCAGCCTGATCGCGGGCTTTTGTATAATAAAAATGAATCCAATATCCCTGGTGGTCCGGTGGACCGCTGTCAGCCCAATCATGGGCTTAAGTTAAATAACAAACAATCCAATATCCCTGGTGGTCCAGTGGACCGCTGTCAGCCCGATCGCAGGCTTTTGTATAATAAAAGTGAATCCAATATCCCTGGTGGTCCAGTGGACTGCTGTCAGCCTGATCGCGGGCTTAAGTAAAATAAAGACAATCCAATATCCCTGGTGGTCGGTGGACCCCCTCCCCACCACCCACTGGGCCCCCACCCCTCCCCAGTCAGTGGTGGGCAGCAGCACCACCTGCCTGCCACCCACTGCCCGCCCGACTGACACGTTACTGGGGCTGTACACACGTTAGTCACAGCATGAGCCAATGGGAATGCAGCCCTATACCATACTACACATTCCAGATATGAATGGATCCATTCACATATCTGGTATGTCTAGTACAAGCTGCACATCCATTGGCTCACACTGTGGACCAATGGGTGTACAGCCCTACTGATGGCGCCAGTCGGCGGGGTGGTGGGCAGGCAGGTGGGTGTTGGCTGCCACTGACCGGGGAATGGGGGGTGGTAAATTGCAGGGTGGTGGGGAGGGGTCCCTGGACCACCAGGGATATTGTATTGTCTTTTATTTTACTTAAGCCTGCGATCGGGCTGACAGCAGTCCACTGGACCACTAGGGATATTGGATTGTTTGTTATTTAACTTAAGCCCGCGATCACACTGACAGCGGTCTACTGGACCTCCAGGGATATTGGATTCATTTATATTTTACAAATGCCTGTGATCGGGCTGTGGGGCACATTGCTGTGCTGCAGGGGGTGTCAGTCCCCAATGGCTGGTGCCTGGCAGGGTGCCAGGCACAAGTCGCTGGGGGATCGACGCACCTGCATGCAAATGGGGTCATAATGACATGCAAATGGCCCCATTTGCACCTTGCATACATTATGGCCCCATTTGCATGTGGACTTTTGAATATCATGGTTGCTGCGCATAGCAATGGAACTTGCGCTAGCACTCCCCTGCTCCCTCTGGCCACTTGCACTGGCACAGTGCCACTGTGCCATGTGCACTGCAGGTGGCCAGGGTGCGATATTCAACGATGCTGTGCCATGGCGCAGCTTTGTTGAATATCGCCCAGTCAATGCCCCTGCACAGCCAAGTTGCACTGCACCCAGGCTTGCACCACAGCCTAGCGCAGTTTGAATATCTGGGCCAGTATATATTATAACAGCACATTCGTGCCACTATAGTTAGGGTTGAGGAAGCAGTTTAATGTTAAACCCCAAATTTTACATGTTAATAACTTTGCAACCATTCAATGGATTTGCATAACATTTGGAATGTGTAGTCTTGGATGGTAGATCTCTTGATTTGCCAAGTTACGTTTTGGACGGATTTGCGGTTTACATGCTGCGAAACACCAAAAGTGTGTTTTTTGCCTTTTTTTTTTTTTTGCAAATTTTTGCTGATTTTTGCCCATTGTACTGCGACCAAACTGTTTGGAAATGTGGTCTGAAATTTTCAGGGTAGAAAGAGGATTCCAAAAAGAACAACTCACCATTGGTTCGGTGAAAAAATATCAATCTGTTTCAAAGTTATTTAATTTAGAATTTTTGGATTCTGAGCATGCTCAGTTCAGTGTTAGATTTAAATGTATTTTTTGAATGAGAAATGGGCTTGCGATCAAGGATTTTGTCACATTGTGAAGGGGGATTTATAAAAAACCCTGTTTGTGACGAACAATTCCCCTTTAGCGAGCAGCCATCTTGTTTTCATTTTTCCCCACAAACAAAATGTTGCAACTTGCCCCACAGATGTGTTGTTTTAAATTTAAAAAATCCTTGTTCATCACTTGCTACTTATCCTTGTTCGTGAGGTGACAAAATCACCTTTCAAGAGCCTATCCCTTTTCGCGAGCTACTAAATCCTTGATCGTGAGTAGCACTGAGTAGTTCATTAATGTTAATGATAAACTCATTGATATTCCTGAGTAGCTCATTAATATTCAATAGCATATCATTTTGATGTATATATTCAGTCCCAGAGCAGTCATTGGTGCTCTCTAAACAAATTGTGTTGAGGTTTCTGTACCACAACCTTCATGTGTCAACTAATTGATTTTTTTGTGTGGGAGTACCGCTGCAGTTCCTGGGGCACTGCTGTTGTGGTGAGAAAATGGATGCATGGCAACAGGCAATTATCTCGCACATTTTTGGTGTGGCTGCAAGTGGTTCTGTGTCTCTGCTCCCTGACAAACTCTTTATAAGGAGAAACGTTATGTAGGGCCAGACAGAGACCGAAACACCTTGAAGGATTCAGACCAATTCGGCAATGATGAAACATTGCAAACCCACTTGCAGCCGCACTGAGAATGTGTGAGCTGGCAGTCTGTTCATGCGTGTTGTTGGGCATCCTTTTTCTTGCCATCATAGAGGTGCATCAGAAGCTCCACCACTGCTACAAGACCACGTGATCACTTAGTTGGGACTCAGAGATACGAGGGATGCAGGGCAGAAGCCACAAAAGTACTTGAGTAAAGAGCACCAATGACCATGCTGGGACTGAATATGGAGATAAGAATGAGCTGCTCATTAATAGGAGGTCATTAAGAGTAATGAACAGCTCATTAACATTAACGAGCAGCTCACTGATATTCATAAGTATCTCATTAATATTCATGAGCAGAACATGTTGATGTATTTGTTCAGTCCCAGAGCAGTCATTAGAGCTCTTTAAACAAATAGTTTTGCAACTTCTGTACCATGGCCCTCATGTCTCAACTAAGTGATTTTTGGTTCCGGAAGCACTGTAGCAGCTGCTATCGTGGTGAGAAAATGGATGCATGCCAACGCACATGTCTGGACTGTCAACATGCACATTTTCAGTGCAGCTGCAAGTGGTTCTGGGTCTCTGCTCCTCCAGCAACTCTTTACAAGGAAAAACAATATATGAGGCCAGACAGATACTGAAACACCTTGAGGGATTCAGACCAACTCGGCAATGAGGAAACAGTGCAAACCCACTTGCAGCCAAACCAAGAATGTATGAGCTGATAGTCCTTGCGTGCATGTTGGCCCACATCCTTTTTCTTTCTGTGATTGAGGCACATTAGGAGCTCCCCTGTTGCTTCCATACTTTGAAATCATTTAATTAGGGAAGAGAGACATGAGGGTAGCGGTGCAAAAGAGGCAAAAGTATTTGTTTAAACAGCGCCAATGACTGTCCTGGGACTGAATATGTGCATAATAATGAGCAGCTCATTAATAGTAAATCATTAATATAAATGAGACGCTCATTAATATTAACAAGCAGTTCATTAATATTAATGAATAACATTGATACTCCTGAGTAGCTCATAAATATCCAATAGCAGATCATTTTGATGTATATATTCAGTCCCAGAGCAGTCATTGGTGCTAGTTAAACAAATGTTTAGGCTTCTGTACCATGACCCTCATGTCGCAATTAAGTGATTTTTGGGTCTGGGAGCACTGTTGCAGTTCCTGAGGCACTGCTGTTGTGGCGAGAAAATGGATGCATGCCAACAAGCATGTTCAGTCCATCAGCTTGCACATTTTTTGGTGCAGCTGAAGGCGGTTCTGTGTCTGTGCACCTTGACAACTCTTTATCAGGAGAAATGTTATGTAGGGCCTGACAGAGACTGAAACACCTTGAGGGATTCAGACCAATGCGGCAATGATGAAACAGTGCAAACCCACTTGAAGCCACACTGAGAATGTGTGAGCTGGCACTTCATTCATGCGTGTTGTTAGGCATCCTTTTTCTTGCCACCATAGAGGTGCATCAGGGACTCCCCCCACTGTGGCCTTGTGATCACTTAGTTGGGACCCAGAGGTATGAGGGATGCAATGCAGAGGCCACAAGAGTATTTTTGTAAAGAGCAGAAATGGCTGTTCTGGGATTGAATATGTAGATAAGAATGAGCTGCTCATTAATTGGTGATCATTAAGATTAATGAGCAGCTCATTGATATCCATGAATAGATCATTAATATTTTTGAGCAGCACATTATGATGTACATGTTGAGTCCCACAGCAGTCATTGGAGCTCTTTAAACAAATAGTTTTGCAACTTCTGTAAGTGGCCCTCATGTCTCAGATAAGTGATTTTTGGGTCTGGGAGCACTGCAACAGCTTCTAGGGCACTCCTATCGTGGTGAGAAAATAGATGCATGCCAATGTGCATGTCTGGACTGTCAACTTGCACATTTTTAGTGCAGCTGCAAGTGGTTCTGTGTATCTGCTGAACCAGCAACTCTTTACAAGGAGAAACTTTATGTGGGGCCAGACAGATACTAAAACACCTTGAAGGATTCAGACTAACTCAGTAATGAGGAAACAGTGCAAACCCACATGCAGACAAACTGAGAATGTGCAAGTTGACAGTCCACACATGCATGTTGGTTTGCATCCTATTTCTTGCAGCAATAGAGGCACATCAGGAGCTCCCCCATTGCTCCCATAACCTGAGATCACTTAGAGAACAGAGACATGAGGGCAGATGTGCAGAAGCAGCAAGAATAGTTGTTTTGAGGGCACTAATGATTGCTCTGACTCTGAATAAGTACATTAGAATGAGCTGCCCATTAATAGGGGGTTATCAATATCATGGAGCAGCTCATTAACATTATGAGCAGTTTATTAATATTAATGAACAGCTCATTGGTATTCATCAGTAATGCATTAATATTCATTAGCAGCTCATTTTGATGAATATATTCTGTCCCAGAGCAGTCATTGAGGCTCTTTAAACAAAGATTTTTGAGACCACTGTAACAAGGCCCTCATGTCTCAACTAAGTGACTTTTGGGTTCGGGAGTACCCCTGCAGTTCCTGAGGCACCGATGTTGTTGGAAGAAAATGGATGCATGCCAATGTACATGTGAAGTCCATCAGCTTGCAGATTTTCTGTGTGGCTGCAACTGTTTCTGTGTCTCTGCTCCTCAGACAACTCTTTACAAGGAGAAACATCATGTGTGGCCAGACAGAGACTGAAAAACCTTGAAGGATTTGGACAAACATGGCAATGATTAAACCTGCTTGTATCCTCACAGAGAATGTGCGCTCTGATAGTCCGCTCATGAGGTGTTGTTGTGCAAACTTTCCCATGCTGAAATAGAGGTGCATCAGGAGCTCCCTTACTGCTACCAGACCCTGGGATCACTTAGTTGGGATCCAGAGACATGAGGGATGCAGTGCAGAAACCACAAAAATATTTTTGTAAAGAGCACCAATGGCCATTCTGGGAGTTAATATGTACATAAGAATGAGCTGCTCATTAATATGGGGCCATAATATTCATGAGCATCTCATTAATATTAATGGATAGCTCATTGATATTCATGAGTAGCTCATTAATATTCAAGAACAGCATATTTTGATGTATTTATTCAGTCGCATAGCAGTCATTGGAGCTCTTTATAATAGTTTTGCAGCTTTTACACTGTGGCCCTCATGTCTCAACCAAGTGATTTTTTGGTCCAGGAGCACTGCAGCAGCTCTTAAGGCACCGCTGTTGTGGTGAGAAAATGGATGCATGCCAACACGCATGTCTGTACTGTCAACTTGCACATTTTCTGAGTGGCTGCAAGTGGTTTTGTTTCTCTTTTCCTCTGGCAACCCTTTACAAGGAGAAACATAATGTGAGGACAGACAGACACTGTAACATTTAGAGGAATTCTGGCCAATGTGGCTATCAGGAAACAGTGCAAACCTGCTTGCAGCCACACCAAGAAGATGTAAACTGGCGATCCGCATGTATGTGTTTGTGTGCATCCATTTTCTTGCCATAATTGAGGTACATCAGGAGCTCCCCCTTTGCTGCTGGGCCCTGAGATCTCTTACATGGTATCCCTAAACATTAGGGCTGCTGTGCAGAAGTCAAAGAAGTATTTGTTTACAAAGCACCAATAACTGTTCTGGGACTGAATATATACATAAGAATAAGCTGCGCATGAATATGGTTCATTAATATTAATGAGAAGTACGTACATATTAATGAGCAGCTCATAAGTATTAATGAGCAGCTCACTGATATTCATGAATTGCTCATTCATTTTCATGAATAGCTCATTTTGATGTATATATTCAGTAAAAGAGTGGAGATTGGTGATCACTAGACAAAAATAATTTTAAGGCTTCTGCACCGCTGCATTCATGCTTCAACTAATTGACTTTTTAATCTGGGAGCAACGTGGTAGCTCCTGAAGCACTTCTATGGTGGCGAGAACACAGATGCATGCCAATGTGTATATGTGGACTGTCAGCTAGCACATTCTCAGTGCGGATGCAAGCAGTTCTGCATCTCTACTTCTCTGGCAACTCTTTATATGGAGAAACATTATGTTGGGCCAGACAGAGACTAAAACACCTTGAGGGATTCGAGCCAATCCAGCAATGAGGAAACAGTGCAAACCCACTTGCAGCTGCACTGAGAATGTGCAAGCTGCCTGACTGCATATTCATGTTGATTCACAGCCTTTATCTTGCTCAGACAGAGGTTCATTAGGAGGTCCCCTGTTGCTGCTGAACCCAGAGATCACTTAGGTGCAGAGACATAAGGGTGGTTGTGCAGAAGCCACAAAAATATTTGTTTAAAGAGCACCAATAACTGTTCTGGGACTGGATATATCAATAAGAATTAGCTGCTCGTGAATAGGGGTCATTAGTATTAATAAGCAGCACATTAATATAAATGAGTAGCTCAAAAAATGGGTGTATGCCAATGCGCATGCACGGGCTGTCAGCTTGCACATTCTTAGTGTGGCTTCAAGCGGTACTGCATCTTTCCTCCTCTGGCAACTCTTTACAAGGAGAAACGTTATGTGAGGCCAATCACAGAAAGAAACACCTTGAGGGATTCAGGTGAATGTGGTAATAAGGAAGCAGTGCAAACCCACTTGAAGCTGCACTGAGAATGTTCTAGCTGGTGGTCTGCACATGCGTGTTTTTTTGCATCCTTTTTCTTGCCATGATATAGGCACATCAGGAGCTCAATCACAGCCTGACCCCAAGATCACTTAGCTGTGACTCAGAGACATGAGGGCTGCTGTTTAGAAGTAGAAAAAGTATTTATTTAAATAGCACCAATAACCATTCTGGGACTGAATATGTAAATAAGAATGAGCTGCTCATTAATACAAGTCACTAATATTAATGAGCAACTCATTGATATTCATGAGCAGCTCATTAATATTATTGAGCAGCTCATTGATAGTCATGAGAAGTTTATAAATATTAATGAGCAGCTCATTTTGATGCACAGTATATATTCAATCCCTGGGCGGAGATTGGTGCTCCTTAGACAGATAGATTAACAGCTTCTGCACCATGGCCCTCATGTTTCAACTAATTGTCTTTCGGGTCAGGTAGCAATGCAACAGCTCCTGAGACCATGATATCATGGTGAGAAAATGGATGTGTGGTGACTAGCATGCCCGGACTGTCAGCTTGCACATTCTCAGTGAGGCTGCAAGCGGTTCTGCGTCTCTGCTCTTCCTGCAACTCTTTACAAGGAGAAACATAATGTGGTTCCAGACAGACACTTAAACACCTTGAGGGATTTGGGCCAATGTGGCAATGAGGAAATAGTGCAAATTAACTTGCAGCCACACTGAGAATGTTTAAGCTGGTGGTCCACTTTTGTGTATTGGTGTGCATTCTTTTTCTTGCCATGATAGAAGCACATAATGAGCTCCCCCATTGTTGCTGGACCCTGAGATCACTTAGTGGAGACCCAGAGACATGAGGGCTGCTGTGCAGAAGACAAAAAGCTTAAAGAGCACCAATAACCATTCTGGACTGAATGTATAAATAAGAATGCACTGCTCATCAATAGGGGTCATTAGTATTAATGAGTGCACATTAATATTAATTAGCAGCTGATAAGTATTAATGAAAAACTAATTGATATTTATGGGTAGTTCATTAATATTCATGAACAGCTCATGTTGATGTATATATTCAGTCCAAGAGTGGAGATTGGTGCTCTTTAGACAAATAGTTTTCCAGCTTCTGTACCGTGACCCTCATGTTTCAACTAAATGACTTTTGGGTCTGGGATCAATGCAGCAGCTCCTGAGGCACCACTATCATGGCAATAAAATGGATGCATGCCAACGCACATGAATGGACTGTCAGCATGCAAATTCTCAGTGTGGCTGCAAGGAGTACTGCATCTCCTTTGCTCCAGCAACTCTTTACAAGGAGAAACATTATATAGTACAGTTAGAGACTGAAACACCTTGAGGGATTCTGGCCTATGGGGCAATGAGGAGACAATGCAAATCCACTTGCAGGTGCACCAAGCATGTGCCAGTTGGTGGTCAGTGCATGCATTTGGTGTGCATCCTTTTTCTTGCCATGATAGAAGCACATCAGGAGCTCTCTTATTGCTGCCAGACCCTGAGATCATTTAGTTGGGATCCAAAGACATGAGGCTGCTGTGAAGAACCCAAACAAGTATTTATTTAAAGAGCACCAATAACCATTATGGGACTGATTGCATAAATAAGAATGAGCTGCTCATGAATAGGAGATCATTAATATTAATGAGCAGCACATTAATACTAAAGAGTAGCTCATAAGCATCAATGAACAGCTCACTGATATTCATGAGCAGCTCATTAATAATCATGAACAGCTCATTTTGGTGTATATATTAAGTCCCAGAGTGGAGATTGGAGCTCTTTAGACAAATAGTTTTGCAGCTTCTGCTTCGCAGCCTTCATATTTCAACAAAGTCACTTTTAGGTCCAGGAGCAACATGGCAGCTCATGAGGCACTGTTATGGCATGAGAAAATGGTTGTTTCCTAGTGCTCATATGTGGATTGTCAGCTTGTGCATTCTCAGTGTGGCTGCAAATGGTTCTGTGTCGCTGCTTCTCCAGCAACTCTTTACAAGGAGAAACATTACTTGGGGACAGACAGAGACTAAAACATATTGAGGGATTCAAACCAATGCAGCAGTGAGGAAACAGTGCACACCTACTTGCAGTTGCACTCAGAATGTGCAATCTGGCTGTCCAAGCATGCGTGTTGGTGTGCATCTTTTTTCTTCCTTGAGTAGAGGTGCATCAGCACCTCCCATTGCTGACAGACCCCAAGATCACTTAGGTCCAGAGACATGAGGGCTGCTGTGCAGAAGCCACAAAAGTATTTGTTTTAAAATCACAATGACTGCACTGAGATTGAATTTGTACATAAGAATGAGCTGCTCATTAACAGGGGGTCACTAATATTAATGAGCAGCTCATTGATGGTCATGTGTAGCTCATGACTATTAATGAGCAGTTCATTTATATTCATAAATAGCTCATTAATATCAATCAGCAGCTCATTTTGATGTTCTGTATATATTAAGTCCCTGGGCAGTGATTGGTACTCTTTAGATAAATAGTTTTATGGATGTTGCACTGTAGCCCTCGTGTTTTAACTAAGTGAGTTTTGGGCCTGGTAGCAATGTGGCAGCTCCTGACACAACACTATCATGGCAAAAAAATTGATTAATGCTGACTCACATGAGCGGACTGTCAGCTTGCACATTCTTGGTGCAGCTGCAAGCAGTTCTGCACCGCTCCTTCTCCTCTGGCTACTCTTTACAAGAAGAAATGTTATGTGGTTCCAGATAGACACTGAAACACCTTGAGGTATTTGGGCCAATGCGGCAATGAGGAAACAGTACAAACCCACTTGCAGCCACGCTGATAATGTGTGAGCTGGTTGTCTGTGCAGGCGTGTTGGTGTGCATCTGTTTTCTTGCCATCATACAAGCATATCAGGAGCTCCCCATTTCTGCCAGATCCCAAGATCACTTTGTTTGGACCAGGAGACATAAGGAATGATGAGAAGAAGCCATGAAGTACTTGTTTAAAGAGCACCAATAACTGTTCTGGGACTTAATATATAAATAAGAATGAACTCCTCATGAATTGGGGGTCATTAATATTAAAGGGCAGCATATTAAAAATGTTAATAATGTCAGCTCACACATTCTTGGTGAGGCTGCAAGTGGTTCTACATCTCTGCTCCTCCAGCAACTCTTTACAATGAAAAGCATTATCTGGGGACAGACAAAGACTGAAACACCTTGAGGGACTCAGGCCATTGTGGCAATGAGGAAATAATGCAAACCTGCTTGCAGGTGCACAGGGAATGTGTGAGCTGAAGGTCTGGGCATGTGTGTTAGTGTGCATCCTTTATCTTGCCATGACAAAGGCATATCAGAAGCTTTATTGTTGCTGCTGTTCCCCAAGATCACTTAGTTGGCATGCAGAGACATGAGGGCTGCTGTGCAGATGCCCACAAACATATTTATTTAAACACCACCAATGACTATATATGTGCTACCAGAGTTAGGGTTGAGTAGCACTTCTAAGGTTAAGGGGTCAGACTTTGCACCTTAATAACTTTACCACCACTTAACAGATTTGCCTGAAATTTGGTGTGCTCAGTTGGGCATGGTAGATCTTGGCATCTGCCAACTTTTGTACCAGTCAGATATACGGGTGCAGAGTTAATAAGTGACAACGAATTGCGCAATTACGCTTTTTTGCGATTTCTTTGCTCTCGCCTACAGGTCAGACGGTTTGCGCAACTGGTCCAAAACCTCAGGGAACGTGCGGCCGGGGTCCCCGATGTGCCTTTTGAAGATTTCGTGAAACAATATTAAACAGTTCAAAAGTTATTCAAAAAAACAAGTTCCCATTATAAGTCAATGGGAAAAGTTAACAAAAAGTTTGAAAGTGTCGCAAATGCAGTTTTTACTTTCACAAATCTGCCATTTTGTTTTCAGTTGGTGATCAGAAAAATGCTTGCCATTTAAATTTGGGACCCTCTAGCAACCTAATTATTTTTGTATTCACCTAGTCGGAGCCTGAGGATGCTAGCCATGTCTTTATTTTGGGGTGAAACACCCCAGAGATATGTTTTTCAAATTTCTGGAAAAAGTACTTTCACAAAGTACTTTTGCACATGCGGCACTTTTGTGCTGTTTTGCAAAAGCTTTCACAAAGTTCAACAGTACTTTTCCAGACCATGGCCAGAATGACAGGAGTTCTTTGTCAACCTGCTGCAAAAGAACCGTTTGGTCTTTTGGTCTGAAATTTGGAGGGAAAGCAGCCAACATCTCATAGATGTGCTTTTCGCTGGTTTGGTAAAAAAATATTGCATGGCTGCAAAGTTACGGTACTCCAAAGTTGGCATTTTTTCCCATAGACTAACATGGTGGCGTACGCCGTGCTTTTTGGGGCTCACATCTCGAAAACGGTGCGAGATACAGATTTTTTGTCACAAGCTGCATAGCCCTATAGGCTATGTAATACAAAATGGTAGCCAGGAAAATAATGATTTCTGTGAAATTAAAATTTTTTTCTACGTCATGCGGTTGCTGAGATATTACCAATTAAGTACTTCCAATGCTCGTTTTAAGCTTCGATCCCCATTAAAATACATACATTCTTTGTACACACTGGGCTGGATATTCAAACTGCGCCCAAAAAGTGCGCAATAGCAGGAGCAAGCACAAGTCCATTGTGCCCATGCGCAACAGATGCGATATTAAAAAAAGGAGCAAGCTAAATTGCGCCAACAGCTAACGTCTGAATATCACACAACCTGCGCCATAGCGCAACTAGGAAGGGGAAGCTGAGCAGATACGATGCGCTATGGTGCAACAAGGGCTGCCCAGCTGAGCAGCCCAGAGGTGCCATAGCACAAGCAGGGAGCCCCCCAGCAGCAGAGCAATGTAACTGCACAACCAGGGAGGTAGGTAGGGGCCCACCACCCATGCCACAGATGGGCACAGGAACACACAGCAGAACTGACAATGCGCCCCCACACCCCAAGCACAGCACAACTGGGGAAGGGCTGGAATATCCACTGGCCCATGGGGAAAAGCAAACAAAGCACAGCTGGGCCATGGTGCCCCAGCACACCCACCAGCAAGCTGAGACTGCCACACAAGGAGGGTGGATCACCCCGTGCCACGCCAGCCCCCCCAGTGCACAGCACACCCTGCACTGTGACCCCCAGACACCCCCATGAGCAGTGACCACCACTGCAGGAAACCCCATGCATACCACCACCCCCACTGTCACACTGCAACCTCGTGTACCACAGAACCATACAAGCCAGCCCCACCATGAGCACCCAGCAGTGGGTGGCAGCACATGGCAATGCAACAACGGCTGACACAGTGCCAACACGCACAATCCCCCTGAGGCACAGCTAAGAGACGACCATGCGTTGGCACAAGAGGTACCCCACACAGGAAAGGGCATGCCCCTGACACCACCACCATTGATATAGCACCCTGCACAGTAGACAAGTGATACTTCCCGAACCACCACTAGCCACAGCAGCCAGCACAGACACCCACAGTGGTGTGTGGAAGCATGCATCACACCGGATACAACACAGTTCAGGGGCAAACACACACCCATACCCATGGGAACGATAACACAGGGATGCAGTAGTGTGGCAACCAAGCCCCCAGTGTGGGCCCATGAAAACTGAGCACACACAGCCTGCAGTCCTCCATGGCACAGGGGTGACACCCACCCTGTGCATGCACTGTGGTCCCATACGCCACCATCATATGTCGAGCACAAGTCACAGACAGTGGTGCACAGCCCCTGCAACACACACAAGCCACAGCATGGAGGTGGGACATCAACTGCAGAGGCCACAATGTCACCCGAGGCAAACATGCACCACACCAGTGACAGGAGGCAACCCAGCATTGTGACGGTCACAGTGGATGACCTGCATGGACAGCCACCACTGACAAGGCAGCAGACCTTGCAGGCCACAGACATGCAAGGGTGTCAGCTGCACAGGCCAAGGATGGGTTTACAGGGGGCACAATGGACACAGAGCATGCACCATGGACCACTGCACACAGTAAGGCAATTCACAGGGAACAACACACACACCACAGACACCGACTGATAGCCACTCCCACACCATAGACACTTCCCCACGCACACACACACACATACCCATGACTGAACCACCCCAGATGCCATGCACACCACTGCAGCTGAGCACCTATAGCCAGCTGCAAATCAGAGACCACCACAGAATTCTTATCAAAATATTTCTATTGCAATATATATAAAACACAACTATATACAGAAAACTATGTACAAATGGGGGAAGGGACAGAAACAAGGTGGGGGTGGGTAAGGGGCAGGGGTGAACATATGGGAGAGGGAAGACAGGGTGTGAGGGTTGGTCAAAGGGGGGAAGGTGTAGGCAGGTTCATGTGAACATTAGCGGCCAGCCTGGTCCTCCTCTGCTTGGGGCTGTCGTCTGGCCCGTCTCTGCCTCCTGACCCCATGCTGGTGTATGTCCCTCAGGATGTTCAGGGACTCCCATGCCACCTGCAGCAGCTCTTGAACAGCCTGCTGGATCTGCAGGAGTAGCCATTCACCTAGGACAAGGGATCAGAGTCAATAGGTGTGACTGTCCATCCCCCTGCAGCCCACCCATTATGCATGGCATACAGCCATGTGCCATGCTCCTGTGATGGTGTGCGCCCACCCACAGTGACCGTGTCCACAAGACATGCCTAACCAGGCAGCAACAACCATGTGGACCACTGCACACACCCACCGCCCATGTCCAGCACAGCACAACCGAGGCCGTACAGTAACGTGGCTATGCGGTGTGCAGGCAGTGCCACAGCCATGTGCCCAGTGCATGCATGGACCAGTGTTGATGCACTCCCAGACATGCAGTGCCACTGGACAGTGCTGACTGTCACAAGTTGCGTGCATGGCAGTGGTGTCCATGGATGGTGGCCATGCCCTGCTTCCCACCCTGTTACACAGCATGCAATAGTAATCATGGTGTCATGGCACTCACCCTCATCGGGCCGTTGTTGTCGGTGGTGGTGGTCCCTGACATGCCTGTGTGCTGCGTCCTCCTCCCTCTGCTGCCACTCCCCCATCCACTCATCCATGCCTGTGGGAGAAAAAAGGAGAGAAAAACATCAGTACAATCCCAAAGCAAAGTCCCCTGCCCCAATGTGTGCCCACCCAGCCAGACCCACCCACCCCATACCCTGTAAACACCACCACAGCCAACCCTAGACTATCTCTCCCCTATGTGCTGGACACATAAGACAGTGTTACCCATATGGACAATACAAGTGTGTAGATGTATCACCCACCTGGACGAGGCACCATGCCCCTCCTGGCATGCGACCGCAGATGGGCAAGTAGCTCCGGCTCCCTCCTCCTGAGGTCCCTGAAATGGTGCCTGCACTGCTCCGCTGTCATCCTGTGTCCAGTGGCCGCCTCCAGGTCAGTGGCCACCTCCTGCCAGACCTGGGTCCTGGCCCTGTCCAGTGCCTATTCTCCAAACAGTGGGCCATAGTGTGGCTCCACAATGGCCACAAGGTTGGCCAGCTCAAGGGCACTCCATTGTGGGGCTCTCCTGCATGCCATCTCAACCGCTATAGTAGGCAATATGGCACTCTGCAGCGTGGTACCCCACGTGGAAATGCTGTGCGGTACAGAGCCGCCATTCTCTATCGTGCTGTTACCGAACAGTGCAATAGAGGTGCAGCCATGCCGGACATATGGCGCCAAGGGGGCAAAGGTTGGGCACAGGGTCATGGGTCTCTGGCACAAGGCCACGGATAGTGCCATCGGACGTCTATGCATCTAGCATGATTGGTTGCCTGTGTGCCAGCGCCACAGCAAACTATCACGCAGTTGTGCCACAGCGCCATGTAGTGACCCTCGCTATAATGCCACTGGCACAATGGTGGCCATGCCCTGCATTGCCTACCGCACACAGCACATCATCAGTGCGGCAGACGCCTGCGTAAGCTACCTGGGCATGTGCAGTGAGGTGTACTACGCATGCCACAGAACTGTGCCATTGGCTCAGCATGTTCAACACAATTGCGCAAAGCGCAAAAGCGCGATATTCAGCCGTCATGCTAATCATCCGATCAGCCATGCAATGGCGCAGATTTGCATCTAATTAAAGTTGCTCCTCACCTAATTTGCATGGATTGCGCTATAAAACTGCGACACTGTTCTGCAGTGGCCATATTCAGTTACTGCAGTTTATTGGTGAGTTGCATGCTGTGTGGGGGTCTGGACTGTGGTATCAGGGACTTGCTTCGTACTGCACAGTCACAGGTAACCACTGTCATCCTTACAGGCTGAATAATGACCGAGTGAGGTCTGGGTGAGGAGGACTACGATGGTGGGCGGAAGAGGAGGCCCAATTTCACCAAGGCCGAGATGGAGGCACTCTTCGAGGCCTACCTTGATCAGGAGCCACTGCTCAGTGGATGGCGGGGCATCCCTCAGGCCTGTGCTGCTGCATGGGAGGGGTTGGCACGTGCCATCAACCTGCACAGCAGCCACCAGTGCTCCGTGCAGGAGTGTAAGAAGAAGATGGGTACTGACAGGAGGAGGGTGAAGGAGAAGGTGGCTGCCATCAGGGTGGCATGTGCTGCAACAGTCGGGGGCCAGCTGGAGGTGGTGCAGCTGACACCGGCAGAGGACAGGCATGCTGCAAGCATGCAGTGCAGTGCCATAGAGGGCATTCCAGGAGGTGGCTTCCAGACAGGTTGTAGCTCATCACTGCATGGTAAGTCATGGTCTGTCGGGGGGGCAGGGTAGATCACATGCACTAACGTGACCTTACTTTCTGTTACAGATCCTGTGCATCTGTAGGGGTCAGTGGCAGAGGGCCTGTCCACTGCGGACAGTCATCTGGAGTTGGAGGAGGGACCATCCACCTCCACAGGTATCCATCGAGCATTGCAACAGTGGGTCTGCCTGGCTGTCCACACTGATGTCGTTGAGACAGGTGTGGGGGAGGCCCTTCCTGTGTCTCAGCATTCTGGCATCCAAGGATGCCAGCACGCTGTGGCTGTGGCTGTGGCAGAGACCTGCACCAATGATGAAGACATGACCATCATGGGCAGTGACATGTATGTGCCACGGAATGGACACACAGCAGGCCAGCTCACACCCATGGACCTGGCTGGTTCTGACGTGTGTGCCAGCGTGTCAGCACAGTCCCAGGCTGTGCCTGTCAGCACCAGTGGGGCAGCACCGGTGGCTGGTCAGGACAGTGGGACTGTTGCGGCCACAGCGGCGGAACAACTGATCCCTTGGGCACAGCAGGCAGAGGGGCAGCAGCAGCAGTCACCCACTGGGACTGGGGGTTCAGGGTTCAGCGGTGGAGTCTGTGCACCACCTGTGGACTTGCCCATACCTGGTCCTGGTGAGCAGTGCCCACCCTCAAGGGGTGCTGAATATCAGGCCCTTGCATACCCTGAGGGACGGGATGCTGAGGTGGCAGACAACCTCTTTGACGAGCACACCCACCTACTGCAGACATCAGTACAGTAGCAGATGCAGCTTGCAACGTCCATGGAGGCACTGTGTGTGGCTCTGGAGCAGGTCAAGGAGTGACACAGCAGGGACACCGATAGGATCCTGTCATGGATTGACCATTTGCAGGAGGATGTGACCGCTGCCATTGACAGGCAAACACAGATGTTCATCGCTGTCATGGCCACAATGGGCACACAGTCAGATGCATCGCTCACACCGCGCAGTTTGCTATCCACTCCCCGTTCCCGGCATTGTGCGACACCGACCCTGTCGATGCCAGGTTCAGCTGTGGGCATCCTGAGCACTCCTGGTGCATGTATGTTCGGTGTGCTGCAGACCCCGTGCAGGCACGGTCATGTTCACACAGTGGAACCCCTGGTAGACCATCGGTGCCACCCCATGAGGCCCGTAGTCAGCCTGCCAGTGCTGCTGGGTCTCAGCGGGGCCGCCCATGCATCCAAGGTGGACGTGGCACTGTGCCGCAAGACTGACCTGTCTCTCAGCACAGGCACTGTCTGGTGCTGCCCTATGTGCATTGTGTGTTTCGGTGGGCAGTGCACGGGTGGGTGCCCGACCCTGCACGCAGACACATGGTCCACCTGCACACCCTCCCGGCTGCTGTCCACAGGTACGTGTGCATGATGATGCCTGCATTGCACTGTACACCAAAGTGCGATGGTGCCCAGCATCTGACACATGCGAATGGACAGTCAGTGGACATGGTGGCCTGTGGACATGTGTGTGTTGCTAGTGTTTGCATTCCGGCTCTGTTTTGCACCTGACCCCTGTGCACTTTGTGCCTATTGTGTGTGCGTGTGTGTGTGTCCGTCCATGTGGCGTGTTACTGTTCACCCCTCCCTGGTTGTATGTGTGTGCTTCTGTGCCCTGCCACATCCCTTGCCAGCATGCACCCCTGGTGTGTTTCCATGCTTGTATGTGGGTTGTGCCCTAGCCACTGGTGGTTGCACATGGCACCATGACTTACCTGTGTTGGCTGAAGTGCTCCTCTGTGATGGTGTTCCAGTGCAGCTGTGCCAGCTGGATCAGTCAGGGGTCCCATCGGCCAAGGGGGTGGGGCTGCCCATCCCCATCATCACCAGCATCACCGTTGTCCCCATTGCTGTCCACCTCTTTGACCTGTACGGCTATCCCACAGTCTTTGGCCATGTTGTGCAGGATGCAACAGGCCAGGACTATCCCACAGGCCTTTGAGGGGCTATACTGTAGGGCACCGCCAGAGGTGTCCAGGCAACAGAAATGTGCCTTCAGCATTCCAAACACCCGCTCAATGAACGTTGCATGTGGTGGCATGTGCCTCATTGAAGCGTTGCTGCGATGGGGTCGTGGGCTGCCAGTAGGGTGTGAGCATCCAGGGATGGAGTGGGTATCCACTGTCACCTGTGTGGAGATAGTGGAGGTTAGTGTCTTGTTCAGGCTCAGACTGCCCCAAGCCCTGTGGGCCACACCCATGGCACCTCTGGCCATACCCCACCTTGCTCACAATATGTCAGTTCTACATACATACTCACCCACTAGATGACCTGTGGGGATGTCCCCACTCTCGAATCAGTGGCACAGTGCCAACTGGTGCCAGATGAAGGAATCATGTGCCCCCCCAGGGTGCGTGACACAGACATTGATGATGCGCCCACTGGCATCACACACCACCTGGCAGTTGACACTGGCATATCCCTTACAATTCATGTAGGCAGCCCCATCGGGGCCAGGTGGTGTGCATATGGCCACATGGGTGCAGTCTATCACCCCTAGCATGCCAGGTATACGTGCTACCCTGTGGAACTCCTGTATGTTTGCTGTGCACTCCGCCACAGTGCTGGGGAAATGGATGTACTCCGCAGCACGTGGCAGCAGTGCGCTGAGGAATTGGGTGAGGATGCGTGACATGGCCGACTGTGTTATGCCTGTAGTGTCCCCTGTTGGTCTCTGGAAGGTACCCGTGGTGAGCAAGCACATGCAGGCTGTTACCTTTGTCTCCACTGACAGAGCATGACTCCGTCGTGTGGATGCCTGTATCACATCACTGCACAGCTCACAGAGCCACCTCAGTATTGCCCTGTTCAGGTGGTACCGGCCCACAATCTCAATATCTGTGTATAGCTCAAAGCTGGTGTGGGCTCGGTACTGCCTGTTGGGGGCAATACCACCGACAGGCCCTTCCATAGCCACGTCCCCCTGCAGCATGCCTTCTCACCCCCCTCATTATGGCATCCATGTGGAAGGTGGCACTGTCCGTGTCCCTGGCTTGTGTTCCCCCCCAGCAGCTGTTGCTTTGTTCTCCCCGCTGTCCTGACTGCTACCTCCCCTGCACCAGGTACACCTACTGGCCTCTGCTCTCTGTGGCCCCATACACCTTCCCTTGCCCCTCTTGTGTGGTGTGGTTTCCCTGGCCTGCCCTCTTTCTCCCTGTTTCCCTGTGCCTGTCTCTGCCTCTGTCTCATGTGTCTTCCCTGTAGCGTTCTTGCGCTTCTTCCTTGCTCCTTTTTATTTTGGCTCTTTTCTGCTATGGCGCAACTTCCACCTGCTCCACTGTTGCGCATTGTGCAAGTCTTTGAACATCGCACTGCGCCCTTTATGCATGGTTCCTCCCCCTTCGCTTGCGCATGCCTTCATTATCATTGCGCTGTTGCTCAGCATGTTTTCAGTGGCGAACTGCCTCCGCTGAATATCGCAGAATGGCACATTTTCTGACTTGCGCTGGCGCCGCCCTATTGCGCATTGCGCAACCCTTTTGAATATCCAGCCCATTGTGTTTCTGTATGCACCTGTTTGGAAAACACAGGGTATGTGCTTCCATTACTGTTACAGTTACTGTTTCCACTTCCATTTATGTCCCCCTTTGCGTTACCGTTACCGTCTATGCCACTGTGTGCGTTACCCTTTGTGTTGCCATTCGCACTTGTGTTACCATGTGTGCCACTGTTCGTGCTTCTCTTTGCATTGATGTTCCTGTTACTATTTCAAAAGACATCACGTGGCAGGAGCGCGGGTCCCTCTGCCACATTACATTCACTATTTCTTGTCATCATTCTCAAAAAGAAGGGAAATTAGAGGCAAAATACTTCATTTAATGCATTAGGTTGTTTCATTAGTGACAGTGAGGAAATTCAGTGTTAGAGTTTAGACCCCTTGGACCCCCCACCCACACCCCCAACCAGCATCAGATTGTGCATTGGGGTTGTCGGCCCAACTCTCACCCCATTCTCCTATACCTTTGCTTCTTCACACATGTGGTGGGATGAGAGTTAGGGCCGGTGACCCCAATGTGCACCCCGATGCCGGTTGGGGGTGTGGGTGGGGGAGTCCAAGGGGTGCTTTCAGCCCTAACACTGAATTTCCTCACTTTTGTTGCTGTGGAAAAACCCTAACTAATGCATTAAACAGAGTTTCTTGCTCTAATAATATATATATATATATATATATATATATATATATATATATTACATATATATCAGGAAATAGCTTTTAGTTTATTTTCACTATATTAGCTTAACTGACAAAAGCACAAAAATAAGCTGATCACTGATATTACAGGGAGCATAGTGCTGTAATTGGACATGAAGCTGATGCACTAATTCAACAGGGCACTAAATAGTACTGCACCCTACTCCATACGAAATAAAGAGGGCGCTAATATAAGCTGCTATACAGTAGGAATATATGTATATACATATATATATACATACAGCTGAATGAGCTGCTCATAAATAGGGATGTTCAATATTAATGAACAACACATTAATAGTATTGAACTGCTCATTAAAATTAATGAGCATCTCAACAATATTCATGTGTAGCTCATTAATATTCATAAGCAGCCCATTTTGATGTATATATTCAGTCCAAGAGTGAGACTGGTGCTCTTTAGACAATTAGTTTGGCAGGTTCTGCACCGTGGCCCTCATATTTCAACTAAGTGACTTTTGGGTCTGGGAGCAATGTGTGAGCTCCTGAAGCAATGCTATCATGGCCAGAAAACAGATGCATGCCAGTGCACATGAGTGGACTGTCAGATCCCACATTCTCGGTGCTGTTGCAAGCGGTTCTGAATCTCTGCTCCTAAGGCAACAGTTTACAAGGAGAAATGTTACATGGGGTGACATAGAAACAGAAATACCCTGAGGAATTTGATCTAATGTGGCATGAGGAAACAGTGCAAACTCGTTTGCAGGCATATCGAGAATGTGCGAGCTGGCGGTCCACACATGCATGCTGGTGCACATACTTTTTCTTGCAGGGACAGAGGCACATCAGGAGTTCCCCTATTGCTGCCAAGCCCTGAGATCACTTAGTCATGAACTGGAGATATGAGGGCTGCTGCTCAGAAGCCGCAAAAGTATAACCATTCTGGAACTGAATATAAATATAAGAATAAGCTGCTCATTAAAAGGGGTCATCACTATTAATGAGCAGCTCATAAGTATTAATGAGCAGCTCATTGATATTTGTGAGTTGCTCATTAATATTTATGAACAGCTCATTTTAATGTACAGTGTATATTCAGTCCCAGAGTGGAGATCAGTGATCTTTAGAGAAATGGTTTTGCAGCTTCTGCACATCAGCCTTCATGTTTCAATTAAGTGACTTTTGGATCCAGGAGCAATGTGGCAGCTCCTGAGGCACCACTATCGTGGCAAGGAAATGGATGTGCAGACTGTTAGCTTGCACATTCTCGGTGCTGCTGCAAGTGGTTCTGTGTCTCTGCTTCTCCAGCAATTCTTTACAAGGAGAAACATTATGTGGGGCCAGAACAAGACTAAAACACCTTGACTGATTTGAGCCAATGTGGCAATGAGGAAACAGTTCAAACCTGCATCCAGCCACACCGAGAATATGTGAGCTGGTGGTCCGCGCATGTGTGTTGGTACACATCCTTTTTCTTGCTGGGATTGAGGCACATCAGGAGCTCTCCAGTTGCTGCCAGACCTTGAGATCACTGGAGTTCAGACACATGAAGGCTGCTGTACAGAAGCCATAAAAGTATTTGTTTAATGATCGCCAATGACTGCACTGAGACTGAATATGTACATAAGAATGAACTGCTCATTAATAGGGGGTGACTAATTTTAATGAGCAGCTCATTGATAGTCAATTGTGTGGCTCATTAATATTAATGAGCAGCTCATTTTGATGTATATATTTAGTCCCAGAGTGGAGACTGGTACTCTTTAGTTAAATAGTTTCACAGCTTCTGCACCATGGCTCTCATGTTGCAACTAAGTAACTTTCGGGTCGGGTAGCAACACAGCAGCTCCTGTGGCAATACTATCTCAGTGAGAAAATGGATGCGTGCCAGTGCACATACAGGGACTGTCATTCTCCCTGAGGCAGCAAGCAATTCTGCATTTCTACTCCTGCAACAACTCATTACAAGGAGAAACGCTATGTAGTTTCACACAAAGACTGAAACACCTTGAGCGATTCAGGTCAATGTGGCAATGAGGAAACAGTGCAAACCCACTTGCAGCCACACCAAGAATGTGCAAGCTGGTGGTCTGTGCATATGTGTTGATGCGCATCCTTTTTCTTGCCATGATAGAGGCACATCAGGAGTTCTGCCATTGCTGCTGTACTCTGAGATCACTTAGTTGAGACCCGTAGACATGATGGCTGCTGTGCAGAAGCCCCAAAAGTATTTGTTTAAAGAGCACCAGTAACTGTTCTGGGACCGAATATATAAATAAGAATGAATATGGGTCATTAATATTAATGAGCAGCTCAGTGATTTTCATAAGTAGCTCATTAATATTCATGAACAGCTCATTTTGCTGTATATATTCAGTCCCAGAGTGGAGATCGGTGTTCTTTAGTCAAATAGTTTTGTGGCTTCTATACTGCGGCTCTCACGATTTAACTAAGTGACTTTTGGGTCGGGAGCAATGTGACTGCTCCTGAGACACTGCTATCACAGGTAGAAAATAGATGCATGGCAACACCCATGTGCGGAATGTCAGCTTGCACCTTCTTGGTGTGGCAGCAATTGGTTCTGTGTCTCTGCTTCTCTGGCAACTCTTAACAAGGAGAAAAGTTTAGTGGGGCTAGACAGAGGCTGAAACACCTTAAGGGATTCAGGTCAATGTGAAAATGAGTAAACAGTGCAATCATGCTTGCAGACACACTGAGAATGTGTGAGCTGGCAGTCTGCGCATGCATATTGGTGTGTATCCCTTTTCTTGCCATGATAGAGACACATCAGGAGCTCCCCCATTGCTGACAGACACCGTGATCACTTAGTTGGGGGCCATATACATGAGAGCTGCTGCACAGAAGCCATAAAACTATTTATTTAAAGAGCACCGGTAACCATTGAGAGAGTGAATATATACATAAGAGTAAGCTGCTTATGAATAGGGGTCATTAATATGAATTAGCAACACAGTAATATTAATGAGCAGTTCATTAATATTAATGAGCAGCTTATTGACATTTGCAAGTAGCTCATTAATATTTATGAGCAGTTCATTTAGCTGTATATATATATATATATTCATTCCCAGAACGAACACTGGAGCACTTTAAACATGGTTTTACATCTTCTGCACCATGGCCTTCATGTTTCAAGTACTGTAAGTTACATTTGGATCTGGGAGCAATGCAGTAGCCCCTGAGGGACCACTATCATGGTGAGAAAACCAATGGGTGCCAATGTGCATGTGCAGACTGTCAGCTCACACATTCTTGGTGTGGCTGCAAATGGTTTTGTGTCTCTGCTTCTCTGGCAACTCTTTACAAGAATAAATATTATGTGGGGCCAGACAGACACTTAAACACCATGAGGGATCTGGGAAAATGTGGCAATGAGGAAAAAGGGCAAACCCGCTTGCATGAGTACAAAGAATGTGCAAGCCGGTGGACCACGCATGAGTGTTGGTGGGTATTCTTTATCTTGCCTTGATAGAGGCACATCAGGAGCTCCCCCATTACTGAATGACCCCAAGATCACTTAGTTGGGACCCGGAGACATAAGATCTGCTGAGCAGAAGCCACAAAAGTGTTTGTTTAAAGAGCAACAATGACCATTCTGGGACTGAACATATAAATAAGAATGAACTACGCATGAATATAGATCATTAATATTAATGAGCAGCACATTAATAATAATGAGAAGCTCATTAATAATAATGAGCAGCTCATCAATATTCATAAATACTCCATTAATAGTTATGAACAGCTCATTTTGATGAATATATTCAGTCCCAGAGTGCAAACTGTCAGCTCACACATTCATGGTGCAGCTGCAAATGGTTCAGTGTCTCTGCTTCTCCGGCAACTCTTTACAAGGAGAAAAATTATATGGGGCCAGACAGAGACTAAAACACCTTTAGGGATTTCGAGCCAATGTGGCAATGAGGAAACAGTGTTAACCCACTAGCTGCCACATTGAGAATGTGCGAGCTGGTGAACCGCACATGCGTATTTGTGTGCATCCTTATTTTGCCCCAATAAAGGTGCATTAAAAGCACCCACATTGCTCCCTGACCCTGGGATCACTTATTGGAGGTCCAGGGACACAAGGGAAGTAGTGCAGAAGTGGCAGAAGTATTCATTTAAAGAATGACAAAGACTGCTCTCAGACTGAATATGTACATAAGAATGAGCTAGTAATTAATAGGTTCATTAATAGTGATGGGCAGCTCATTAATATTAAGGAGCAGCTCATTGATATTCATGAGTAACTCATTAATATTTATGATGAGCTCATATATATATATATATATATATATATATATATATATATATATATATATATTTATTCAGTCCCAGAGCAGTCATTGGTGTTCTTTAAATAATTAATCTGAGGCTTGTGCTATTTGCCAAGACTCACCTATGTGATATTTGAGTCTGAGATCACCGTGGCAGCTCCTGAGGCACTGCTATTATGGTGAGAAAATGGATGCATGCCAATGTGCATTTGTGGACTGTTAGCTTGCACATTTTCAGTGTGGCTGCAAGCCATTCTGTGTCTCTGCTCCTCTGGAAACTCATTAAAAGGAGAAATGATGTATGTGGCCAGATAGAGACTGAAACACCTTGACATAGACATAGACTTTGACAGCAGATAAGGAATGCTTGGCCCACCCAGTCAGCCCATTTCCCTACCTTTTGTATAAGCTGCAGATCCTAGTTAACCAACAGCCTACTTCTTCCTAACCCCCACCAGAATTGCCTTATGTCTGTCCCATGCATTCTTGAATTCCCCCACTGTTTTTGACTTCACAACCTTCTCAGGAGGGCCATTCCATGTGTCCACCACCCTCTCCATGAAATAATACTTCCTCACATTGCCCCTGAGCCATCCCCCCATCTTCAGATTGTGCCCCTTTGTTCTTGCACATCTCTGTTTCTGAAATATGCGACCCACTTGGACTTTGTTGATTCCCTCAAGGTACTTGAAAGTTTCTATCATGTCCCCTCTGTCCCTCCTTTCCTTGAGGGTATACATATTAAGCTCCTTTAGTCTCTCTTCATATGGCTTCTGATGCAGACCCTGCACCATTTTTGCTGCCCTCCTCTGGACTTCCTCCATCCTGTCTATGTCCTTGTGGAGATGGGGTCTTCAGAACTGCATGCAGTACTCCAGATGGGGTCTCACCAACTGTCTGTAGAGAGGAATAGCAGCTTCCTGTTTTCTACTGGTGATGTCTCTCCCTAGACAGCCCAGTATCCCCCAGTCCTCCTTACTGCCTTCTCACATTGCTTGCTTACCTTTAGGTCATCTGATATGACTACCCATAGGTCCATTTCTTCTCCCCACCCCCACTGTGTACTCTTCCCTGGGTTTTTGTTTCCCAGGTACATTACTTTGCACTTCTCTGCATTGAATTTAAGCTGCCATACTTTTGATCAGTCCTCCAACCTTGCCAAGTCCCTTCTCATCCTTTCAACCCCCCCTTTGTGTATCAACTCTATTGCAGATCTTGGTGTTGTCTGCAAAGAGGTGTACTTTTCCTTCCATTCCCTTTGCAATGTCACTTATAAAGATATTAGGAAGAACTGGTCCCAGTACTGAGCCCTGCGGTACTCTGCTAGTAACTCCCCTTTCATCAGAGTGAACTTCATTTACTATTATCTTCTCTGTCCTGTTGTCCAGCAAATTTTTTACTCAGGCTACCACTCTGTAACCCACTCCCAGGCTGGCTAATTTGATTATTAATCTTGTGTGTGGGACTGTGTCAAATGCCTTGCTAAAGTCTAGGTAGGCCATGTACACAGCCCTTCCCTGATCTACTACTTTGGTCACCAAATCAAAGAAATCTATTAGATTCACCTGACATGACCTTCCCACTGTGAATCCATGCTGCCTTGGGTCCTGTGCCCTGCTGGCCTCTAAATACTCAACAATTCTTTCTTTCAGAAGTGATTCCATCATTTTCCTTACCACTGAGGTCAAACTGACAGGTCTGTAGTTTCCTGCCTCTTCTTTGCTTTCACTTTTGTGAAGGGGAATTACATCCACCCTCCTCCAGTCCTCAGGTACCACCCCATCCTCCCATGATTTGTTAAAAAGGGTAGTCAGTGGTGTCACTAGTTCTCCCTTTAGTTCTGTTAGAATTCTGGGGTGAATCCCATCAGGTCCCATTGCTTTATCCACCTTCTGTTTCAGGAGTTCTTTCAGAACCCTTTCTTCTGTGTATGGACTGGTATCGACCCCCTATCCAGACTGCTTCTATTGACTAGATTAGGTGCCTCCCCCTCCTCTTTTGAGAATACCGAGCAGAAATATTTGTTCGGTATCCCTGCTTTTCACTGTCACCCTCTGCCCACCCACCCACCCCTTTATTAAGCCTCACTATCCCTCCTATGGTCTTTCTTCACTCCCTAATGTACCTATAAAAGGTTTTATCCCACTTCTTAATTGAGTTGGCTAACTTATCCTGTTTTGGGCCTTTGCTATTCTGACTGCCTTCCCCGCTTCCTTCTGCTTTAACTGGTACAGTTCTCTGTCCTGCTCCTTCTGTGTTTCCTTATACTTTCTAAATGCTATATTTTTCTTTCTAACCTTTCTCTGCTACCTCTTTTGAGATTCATAGTGTTTTTTCCTTTGTTTTGATTTGTTTATTTGCTTCACACAAAGGCTTGTTGCCTCTGTGATGGCAGTTTTGATGTTTCCCCATTGTTCCTCCTTCTTGCCCATTTGCTAGTGCTTTTCTGAGGCATTCTCCCATTTTGCCAAAGTCAGCCCTCCTAAAGTCCAATACCCTCACATTTATATGGCTTGACTCTATGGCTTTGTTTATCATGATCCACACTGTTTGGTGGTCACTTGTTCCAAGATGGTTACCCACTTCTAAATCTGAAATCTTCTCTCCGTTCCCATTTCAGAGTACCTTGTCTGAGATTGCTCCCTCCTGAGTGGGTTCCAACACTAGCTGTCTAAGGCATGCCCCCTGTAGGGCATCAAGAATGACCCTGCTCTTGGATGTGGCTGCAGCAAAGGTGCTCCACTTAACTTCTGGCATATTCAGGTCCCCCATAAATAATATCTCCCCTTTTTCTGCCACCCTAAGAATGGGATTTGAACCAGTTTGGCAATGAGAAAACAGCACAAACCTACTAGCAGCCACACTGAGAATGTGGGAACTAGCAGTCTGCACATGTGTGTTGGTGTGCATCCTTTTTCTTGCTATGACAAAGACAAATCAGTAGCCCCCCCATTGCTGATTGACCCTGAAATCACTTAGTTGGGGTCAAGAGACATGAGGGTTGCTGTGCAGAAGCCACAAAATAATTTGCTTAAAGAGCACCAATGACCATTCTTGGACTGAATGTATACATAATAGTCAACTTCTTATGAATAGGGGTCATTAATGTTAATGAGCAGCACATTGATATTAGAATAGGGGTCATTAATGTTAATGAGCAGCACATTGATATTAATGAGTAGCATATTGATATTCATGAGTAGCTCATTAATGGTCATAAGCAGCTAATTTTTATGTATATAATCAGTCCTGGAGTGGATATTGGTGCTCTATAGATAAATAGTTTTGCGGCTTCTGCACTGTGGACGTCATGTTTCAATTATGAGACTTTTGGGTGTGGGAGCAATGTGGCAGCTCCTGAGGCACTGCTATCATGGTGAGTTACCAGATGAATGCCAATGTGCATGCTTAGACTTTCAGCTTGCACATTCTCAGAGCAGCTGCAAGCGGTTCTGTTTCTCTGTTCCTCCAGTAACTCTTTACAAGGAGAAATATTATGTGGAGTCTGACAGTGACTGAATCACCTTGAGGGATTCAGGCCAATGTGGCAATGAGGAAACAGTGCATACCACCTTGCAGCCACACCAAGAATCTGCGAGATGGCAGTCCGCTCTATGTGTTGTGTGCATCCTTTTTCTTGCTATGACAGAGGTGCATCAGGAAATCCCTGTTACTCCCAGACCCCAATATATCTTAATTAGGACTCAGAGACATGAAGGCAGCAGTGCAGAAATGGCAAAGGTATTTGTTTATACAGCGCCAATGACCGCTCCAAGACTGAATATGTACATAAGAATGAGCTGCTCATTAATAGGGGATCATTAATATCAATCAGCAGCGCATTAAAATTCATCATAATCTCATTAATATTAATGAGCATTTCACTGATATTCATGAGGAGCTCATTAATATTCACAAGCAGCTCAATTTGATGTATATAATCAGTCCCAGAGCAGAGATCGGTGCTCTTTAGTCAAAGAGTTTTACAGCTTTAGCACCATGGCCCTCATGTTTCAACAAAGTGACTTTTGCATCTGAGAGCACTGTGGCAGCTCATGAGGCACCACTACTACAGTGAGGAAATGGATGCATGCCAATGCCCATGCATGGACTGTCAGCTCGCACATTTTCAGTGTGGCTGCAATCAGTTCTGTGTTTCTGCTTTTCTGGCAGCTCTTAACAAGGAGAAAGATAATGTGTGGCCAGACAGAGCTGAAACACCTTGAAGGATTTGAGTCAATATGGCAATGAGGAAACAGTGCAAATCAGCTTGCAGCCACAAAGAGATTGTGCGAGCTGACGATCTGAGCATGCATGTTGATGTGTATCCTTTTTCTGGCCTTGACAGAGGAACATCAGAAGCTCCACCATTGCTGCCTGACCCTGAGATCACTTAGCTGGGAGCCATATACACAATGGCTGATGTGTGGAAGCTATAAAAGTAATTGTTTAAAGAGTACCAGTAACCGTTCAGGGAGTGAATATATACATATGAATAAGCTGCTTATGAATAGGGGTTATTAATATGAATAAGCAGCAGATTGTTATTAATGAGCAGCTAATGGATATTTATGAGCATCACATTGATATTAATGACCAGCTTATTGATATTTAGAAGAAGCTCATTAATATTCACGAGCAGCTCCTTTAGATAGATATGTTGAGAAAACAATTAGGGCCAAAGTGGCAATGAGGAAACAGTACAAACTGCTTGCAGCCGTACTGTGAATGTGTGAGCTTTCAGTCTGCTCATGCATGTTGGTGCAAATTCTTTTCCTTGTGTGATAGAGGCATATCAGGAGCTCCCATTGCTGTCAGACCCCGAAATCACTTTGTTGGGACCTGTATACATGTCGGCTGCTGTGCAGAAACCAAAAACTTATTTGTTTAAAGAGCACCGCTGACCGTTCAGGGACTATATATATATATATATATATATATATATATTAAGAGCAAAAACTCCATTTAATGCATTAGTTAGGCTTGTTCCACAGTGACAAAGTGATAAATTCAGTGTTGGTTAGAAAACCCCCTTGGACCGTCCACCCCAACCAACATTGGGATTGTGCATTGGGAGTCGATCAGCCCGTAACTCTCACCCCATCACATGTGTAAAGCAGCAGAAGTATAAGAGAATGGGGTGAGAGTTAGGACCGACGACCCCAATGCACACCCAATGCCAGTTGGGGCGGGCAGGGGTCCAAGGGGTTTTCAACCCTAACACCGAATTTTCCTCCTCACTTTTGTTGCTGTGGAACAACCCTGACTATTGCATTAAATGGAGTTTTTTTGCCTCTAATTTCCCTTCTTTTTGAGAATGATAACGAGAAATAGTGAATGTAATGCAGCAGCAGGAATGCGTGGCCCAAGAAGTACTAACAGTGGTGCACATGGTAACGCAAATGCGAATGAGAACAGAAAGGGTAACGCACACGGTGGCGTAGACGGGAACGGTCTGCCACATAATGTGTTGTCACATAGTAACATGCTGCCTGCAAATGGAAATGTCAATGGGCATGGTGACACAAAATGAAACAGAAAGAGAAACAGTACTGTAGACACAAATGGCAAAAAATAACAGAAGCACAGCGCAAATAAAAACGCAAAGGATAACGCACATGGTGACGTAGATGTCAATGGTAAGTGAAATGGGTACAGAACCACAAGCGGAAAGGGCAACGGTAACAGTAATGTAAGCGCACAGGCTGATTTTCCCCAAAACCTGCATAGAGAAAGACAGTGAGTACAAAGAATGTATGCATAATAATGGGTATTGGAGCAGAAAATGAGGACTTGGAATACTAAATAGGTTATATCTCAGGAACCATATGACGTAGAAAAAAAATTTAAAAGTCATATGATTTATGACTGTCCTGGCTAGTTTTGTACTTAGCCCCCATTAGGTAGTGCTACCATAGTTAGGGTTGAGGAGCCATTTCTATGTTAAACCCAAAATTTTGCACCTTAATAACTTTGCAACCACTTGACAGATTTGGCTGAAATTTGGAATACTTGATCAAGAACCATAGGCCTTGGGATCTGCCAAGTTTTGTACCGGTTGGATACACAGCTGCGGAGTTATTAAGCATGATCTGCGTGCGCGTTTATGCTTTTTCTGGAATTTTACGGTCGCACGTACAGGTTGCACGGTTTGTGCGATGGGCCCAAAATCTTCAGGGAACATGCATCCAGGGTTCCCAATGTGCCTTTTGAAGATTTGGTGAAAAAATATTAAACGGTTCAAAAGTTATTCAAAAAACAATTTCCCATTATAAGTCAATGGGAAAAGTTAAAAAGTTCGACAGTGTCGCAAATGCATTTTTACTTTCGCAAATGGCCCTGTTACTTTCACAAATCTGCCATTTTGTTTTCAGTTAGTGATCAGAAAAATGCCTGGCATTTAAATTTGGGACCCTCTAGCAACCTAATTCTTTTTGTATTCACCTAGTCGGACCCTGAGGATGCTAGCCGTGTCTTTATTTTGGGGTAAAACACCACAGAAATATGTTTTTCAAATTTCTGGAAAAAGTACTTTCACAAAGTACTTTCATGCTCACTGAAGTGTAGCAAATTTTTGTGAAAGCTTTCGCAAATTGCGACAGTAGTTTTCTAGTCTGTGGGAAAATGACAGCAATTCTTTGGCACTGCGCTGCAAAAGAACGGTTGGGAGTTTGGGGCTGAAATTTGGAGGGAAGGCAGCCGACATCTGGCAGATGTACCTTTCAGTGTTATGTTGAAAAAATATTACACGGCGGCAAAGTTACAGTACTCCAAAGTTGACAGTTTTTCCCATAGGATAACATTACGGCGCTCAATGCATTACAGGAATCCTTTGGCACCCTGCTGCAAAATAATGGTTTGGTATTTTTCCTGACATTTGGAGGGAAGACAGCCAACAGCCACAGATGTGCCTTTCAGTGGTTTGATGAAAAAATATTACAGGAGGCAAAGTTATGGCGCTCCGAACTTCTCTTTTTTTCCCATAGGATAACATTACGGCGTTCGCCGCGCCTTTCAGGGCCCGTATCTCGGAAACGGTGCGAGATACAGACTTTTCGTCAGAAGAGTGCTAAGTACAAAACTAGCCAGGACAGTCATAAATCATATGACTTTTAAATTTTTTTTCTACATCATACGGTTCCTGAGATATAACCTATTTAGCATTCCAAGTCCTCATTTTCTGCTCCGATACCCATTATTATGCATACATTCTTTGTACTCACTGTCTTTCTCTATGCAGGTTTTGGGGAAAACCAGCCTGTGCGCTTACATTACTGTTACCGTTGCCCTTTCCGCTTGTGGTTCCGTACCCATTTCACTTACCATTGGCGCTCGCCACCATGTGCATTATCCTTGCGTTTTATTTGCGCTATGCTTTCTGTTATTTTTTGCCATTTGTGTCTACAGTACTGTTTCTCTTTCTGTTTCACTTTGCGTCACCATGCCCATTAACATTTCCATTTGCAGGCAGCATGTTACTATGTGACAACACATTACGTGGCAGACCGTTCCCGTCTACACCACTGTGTGCGTTACCCTTTCTGTTCTCATTCGCACTTGTGTTACCAAGTGCGCCACTGTTAGCAATTCTGTTTTCATTGCTGTTCCTGTTACTATGCCTCAAGAAATCCTGCCGCCACATTACGTGGTGGGCTCTGGGCCCCGCGCTCCCACCGCTGCATTACATTCACTATTTCTCATTATTCTCAAAAAGAAGAGAAATTAGAGGCAAAAAACTCCATTTAATGCATTAGTTAGGGTTGTTCCACAGCAACAAAAGTGAGGAAATTTGGTGTTAGGGTTGAAAACCCCCCTTGGACCCCCTGCCCACCCCCCAACTGGCATTGGGGTGTGCATTGGGGTCATCGGTCCTAACTCTCACTCCATTCTCCTATACTTCTGCTGCTTTACACATGTGATGGGGTGAGAGTTAGGGCTGACGACCCCAATGCACACCTCAATGCCGGTGGGGTGGGCAGGGGGTCCAAGGGGGGTTTTCAACCCTAACACCAAATTTCCTCACTTTTGTCACTGTGGAACAACCCTAACTAATGCATTAAACTGAGTTTTTTGCCTCTAATATACATATACATATACAAGAATGAGATGCTTATGTGTGGGGGTCATTAATATGAATTAGGAGCACATTAATATTAATGAGCAGCTCATTGTTATTAATGCACATCTTATTGATATTTGCAAGTAGCTTATTAATATTCATAAACAGCTCACTTAAATGTGTATATTCAGTCTCAGAGCAGTCACTGGTGCTCGTAAGACAAATAGTTTTATGGCTTCTGCACTGTGGCCTTCTTGCTCCAACTACAGTAAATGACTTTTGGATCAGGGAGTAATGTGAAAACTCCTGAGGCACTGCTATTGTGGTGAGAAAATGAATGCTTGCCAACCTGGATGCACTGACTGTCACCTTGTACATTCTTGGTGCAGCTCCAAGTGGTTCTGCATCTCTGCTCTTCCTGCAACTCTTTAAAAGGAGAAATGTTATGTGGGGCCAGACAGAGACTTAAACACTTTGAGGGATTTGGTCCAATGTGGCAATGAGGAAGCAATGCAAACCCACTTGTATCCATGTCAAGAAATTGTGAGCTGGTGGTTCACGCATGTGTGTTGGTGCACATCCATTTTTTGCCATAATAGAGGTGCATCAAGAGCTCCCCAGTTGCTCCTGGTCCCTGAGACCACTTAGCTGGGATCCAGAGACATGAGGGCAGCTGTGCAGAAGTTGTAAAAGTATTAATTTAAAGAGCGACAATGACAGCTCTGAGATTGAATGTGTAAATAAGAATGAGCTGCTCATTAATAGGTCCATCAATAGTAATGAGCATCATATTAATATTCATGAGCAGCTTATTAATATTAATGAGCAGCTCATTGATATTCATGAGTGACTCATTAATATTCATGAGGACTCCATTTTGTTGTATATAGTCAGTCCCAGAGCAATCATTGGTGCTCTTGAAACAATTAGTTCTGCAGCTTCTGCACTGCTGCTCTCATATATCAACTAAGTAATTTTTGGGTCCAGGAACACTGCAGCAGCTCCTGAGGCACCTCTACCATGGTGAGAAGATGGATGCTTGCCAATGCACATGTGTGAACTGTCAACTCGGAAAGTTTGTACAGCTGCAAGCAGTCCTATGTTTCTGCTCCTCCAGGAACTCTTTATAATGAGAAATGTTGTGTGGGACCAGACAGAGACTAAAACACCTTGAGGGATTCAGACCAACTCAGCAATGAGGAAACAGCACAAACCAGCTAGAAGCTGCGCCAAGAATGTGGGAGCTGGCGGTCTGCACATGCTTGTTGGTGTGCATACTTTTTCTTGCCATAACAGAGGTGGATCGGAGGTGTTGCTGCTTGACCCCAAGATCACTTAGTTGGGACCCAGAGATATGAGTGCTGCTGTGCAGAAGCCACAAAAGTATTTGTTGAAAGAGAACCAATGACCATTCTTGGACTGAATATATACATAAGAATGATCTGCTCATGAATAGGGTAATTAATATTAATGATCAGCACATTGATATTAATGAGCAACTCATTAATATTAATGATCAACTCTTTGAAACTCATATCTCATTAATGTTCATAAGGAACTCATTTTTATGTATATATTTAGTCCCGGAGTGGATATTGGTGCTCATTAGACAAATAGTTTTGCAGCTTCTGCTCTGCAGCCCTCATATTTCAACTATGAGACTTTGGGTATGGGAGCAATGCAGAAGCTCTTGAGGCACCACTATAACGGTGAGAAAATGTATGCATGCCAATGCGCATGCGTGGCCTTTCAGCTTGCACATTCTTGGTGTGGCTGCAAACAGTTTTGCATCTCTGCTCCTCTGGAAACTCTTTACAAAGACAAACATTATGTGGGACCAGACAGAGACTGAAACACCTTGAATGATTTGTTGCCAATGTGGCAATGAGGAAACAGTGTAAACATGCTTGCAGCTGCACCCTGACTGTGTGAGATGGCAGTCTGCTCATGTGTGTTGGCACACATTCTTTTTTTTTAAATGCAAGAGGTGCAACAGGATGTCCCCCATTTCATTCTGACCCTGAGATCAGTTACTTAGGGTCCAGAGACATGAGAGCTGCTGTGCAGAAACTACAGAAGTATTTGTTTAAAGAGCACTACTGACCATTCTGAGACTGAATATATACATAAGAATGAGCTGATTATTACTAGAGGTCACTAATATTATTCAGTAGTTCATTGATATTTGTGAGTAGCTCATTAATATTCATGAGGAGCTAATTTTGATGTATATATTCAGTCCCAGAGCAGAGAATGGTGCTCTTTAGAAAAACTGTTTTGTGGCTTCTGCACCATGGCCCTCATGTTTAAACTAAGAGACTTTTCTGTTCAGGAGCAATTCAGCAGTTCCTGAGGCACTGCTATCATGGTGAGAAAATGGATGCATGCCAACACACATGCACAGACTGTTAGCTCGCACATTCTTGGTGTGGCTGCAAGTGGTGCTGTGTCTCTGCTCCTCCAACAACTCTTTACTAAGAGAAACATTATGTGGGGCCAGACAGTGACTGAAACACCTTGAGAAATTCAAGCCAATGAGGGAATGAGGAAATAGTGAAAACCCTCAATGGGCACATCGCTCGGGTTTCATACCTTGAAGTCTATGGAGATGCATTTCTATAGACATACAGAAAGGTTCTATTTTTCATCAGTTCCAGAATTATAGGATTACCAAAATCTTTGTTATGGTTTTGTTCTGGAGGCACTTCCATTCTCTTTGCCTCTTTAAATTTGCTTCTCTGGTTCTTTTTTCCTTTCATCCTGTTCCTTTCTGCTTTCTTCCCTGTCTTTAATGTCTCTCTTTTTGTATTGCCTGATCAGTTCTTAACACTTACTTGAAAACAGCTGTCTCACAAGACTGACTGTCCTCAAAGTGAATGGAATTTCCACTGCCCATCTTGAATAGCAAGCTCAAAGGGCCTAAGGCCCAAGACTATGAATACATGACCCACTCTCTCTTATTTCTTCTTTTCTGTTTTAAAGGCTTTAAAGTATGTTGTAGTCTTAACCCAAAATATCAGTTCTAAATGGTGGTAAGATTAATGCATGAATAAGAAAAGACCAAATTCTTGGCTATTGATGTGATACACTGTATCATTTTCCTATGACACCTTGTCATTGAGTGCTGTAAAGGTTGCATATCCTCTCAATAAAATGTTCACTTTAAAAAAAAAAGAAAGATTGCAAATCAACTTGCAACAGCCGAGTAAATGTGTGAGCTGGTGGTCTGCGGATGCGTGTCAGAGTGCATCCTTTTTCTTGCTGTGATAGAGGTGCATCAGGAGCTCCCAGACCCCAAGATCACTTAGGCTTCAGAGACATAATGGCAGCAGGGCAAAAGGGGCAAAATAATTTGTTTAAAGAGTGCCAATGACCTCTCTGAGACCAAATATGTACATAAAAATGAGCTGCTCATTAATATTAATGAGCAGCTCATTGATATCCATGAGTAAACCATAAATATTCATGAGAAGCTCATTAATATTCATGAATAATGACCTTTGGGTCAGGAAGCAACATGGCAGTTGCAGAGAAAACATTTGTGTGACAGCACGCATGCTCGGACTGTCAGCTCACACATTCTCGGAGTGCCTGCAAGTGGTCTTGCACCTCTGCTCCTCTGACACTCTTTAGAAGGAGAAACATTATCTGGGCCCAGTTAGAAACTTGAACACCTTGAAGGATCTGGGCCAATGCATCAATGAGGGAACAGTGCAAGCTCACTTGCAGGTGCACTGAGAATGTGTGAGCTGGTGGTCCACACATGCATATTAATGCACATCCTTTGTCTTGCTGTGAGATAGGCTGATCAAGAGGTCTACCAATGCAGCGGAACACTGAGTTCACTTAGCGGGATCCAGAGACATGACAGCTTCTGTGTAAAAGTCACAAAAGTATTTGTTTAAAGAGCACCAATGACAGTTCTTGGATTTATTATATACATAAAAATGAACTGCTCCTGAATGGGTGACATTAATATTAATGAGTAGCACATTGATATTCATGTGTCGCTGATTTCTATTCATGAGCAGGTAATTTTGATGTATATATTCAGTCACAGAGCAGAGACTGGTGCTCTGTAGACAAATAGTTTTGCGACTTCTGCACTGTGGCCCTCATGTTTTAAGTAAGAGACTTTTGGGTCCACTAGCCATATGGCAGCTCCTGCAGCACCACTATCATGGTGACAAAATAGATGCATGCCAACATGTGTACATGCACGGGTTCTCAGCTCACACATTCTCAGTGTGGCTGCAAGCAGTTCTGCGTCTCTCCTCCTCTGGCAACTCTTTACAAAGAGAAACATTATGTGGATCTAGACAGAGACTGAAACACCTTGAGGAATTCAGACCAACTCGGCAATGAGGAAACAGCACAAACCTGCTTGCAGTGGCACACAGAATGTGCAAGCTGGTAGTCTGCACATGTGTGTTGGTCTGCATTCTTTTCCTTGCCACAGTAGAGGTGCATCAGGAGCGTCCCCATTGCTTCTGAACCCCGAGATCACTTAGTTAGGGTACAGAGGCATAAGGGCTGCTGTGCAGAAGTCACAAAGGTATTTGTTTAAAGAGCACCACTGACTGTTCTGGGACTGAATATATACATCAGAATGAGTGGCTCATAAATAGAGTTCATTGATATTAATGAGAAGTTCATTGATATTTGTGAGTAGCTCATTAATATTCATGATCTGCCCATTTTGATATCTTTCAGTCCCAGACTGGAGATTGGTGCTCCTGAGACAAATAGTTTTGTGGCTTCTGCACCACGGCGGCCTTCATGTTTCAATTAAATGACTTTTGCATCTGGGAGTAAAGTGTCATCTCCTGAGGCACTGCTATCGTGGTGAGAAAACAAATGCTTGCCTATGCACACGCGCGGACTGTCACCTCGCACATTCTCAGTGCAGCTCCAAGCGGTTCTGCATCTCTGCTTCACCCACAACTCTTTACAAGGAGAAACATTATCTGTGGACAGACAGAGACTAACACCTGAAGGGAGTTGGGCAATTCAGATATGAGGAAACAGTGAAAACCTGCATGCAGTCACATTGAGAATTTGCAAGCCATGATAGAGGTGCATCAGGAGCTCCTCAATTGCTACCATATGCTGAGATAACTTAGTTGGGGTCCAGAGACATGAGGGCAGCAATGCAGCAGTGGCAAAAGTATTTGTTTAAATGAACACTGTCAACCTTTTTTGCATCATAGTATTTCTTGATAAAAAACACACATTTTATGATTGCTCACCTTCTCTAAAATTCTTTGATGTTGCTGTTTATTTTTATTGCTTCCTTTCTTAGTAGAACTGAAGACATGGTAATGGTGTAATATAAACAACCTTGTTTTGTTCAAATCATTCATTAACTCTTATTGCACACTTGATGAGCATTATGAACACTCCCAAACAGTGCATCCTCTCATGATGCAATAGTCTCCTTTCCTCTCACTGCATCTTGAGTGACTAGATTGTGTGCGGGAGTTCCTAAGTCCAGGAAAGATGCAGTAGAAGTTGAAAAAGGAATGTGAATAAACATGTTTTGGCGTGGTAACACCAGTATGGTGGATAGTCTGTTTTTCATTTTTAAAAGGAAAAATAGAATCAGAATCAAACAACCAGTTACATAAGCAATCTTTGCAGACTGTGAGCAATCATAAAATGTGTTTTTTAAACTAGGGAGAGTTTGAGGCCTAAGGGAGTTGACAGTGTCCCTTTAAAAAGTGACAATGACAGCTCTAAGATGGAATATGTACATGAGAAAGAGCTGCACATTAATATGGACCATCAATAGTAATGAGCAGCTCATTGATATTTATGAGTGGCTCAATATTAATTAGGAGCTCAGTTTGATGTATATATTCAGTCCCAGAGCAGTCACTGGTGCTCATTTAACAATCAGTTCTGCGGCTTCTGCACCACTGCCCTCATGTCTCAACTACATGATATTTGGGTCCAGGAGCACTACGGCAGCTCCTGAGGCACTGCTATCTTGATGAGAAAGTGGACGCATGCCAATGCGCATGTACGGACCGTCACCACTTAATTTTTGGTGCGGCTGCAATCGATTCTGTGTCTCTGCCCCTCTGGGAACTCTTTACAAGGAGAAACATTGTGTGGGGCCAGACAGAGACTGAAATACCTTGAGGTATTCGGGCCAACTTGACAATGAGGAAACAACAAAAATCTGCTAGCAGCCACACCAAGAATGTGAAAGCTGGCAGTCTGCTTATGTGAGTTGGTGCACATTCTTTTTCTTGCCATGACAGAGGCAAATCAGTAGCTCCCTAATTGCTGCTTGGCCCTGAGATCACTTAGTACAGACCCAGAGACATGAGGGCTTCTGTGCAGAAGCCACAGAAGTATTTGTTTAAAGAGCACCAATAACTATTCTTGGACTGAATATATACATAAGAATGAGCTGCTCATTAACAGGGGTCATTAATATTAATGAGCAAAACATTGATATGAATGAGCTGCTCATTAATATTAATGAACAGCGCATTGCTATTTGTGAGTAGCTGATTAATCTTCATAAGTAGCTCATTTTTATGTTTATATTCAGTCCTGGAGTGGATATTGATGCTCTTTAGACAAGTAGCTTTGCAGTTCCTGCACATGCAGCCCTCATGCTTCAACTATGAAACTTTAGGGTCTGGGAGCAATGCGGCAGCTCCTGAGGTAATGATTAGGGTCAAAGGGGCAATGAGGAAACAGTGCAAATCTGCTTAAAGCCACACTGAGAATGTGTGAGCTTGCAGTCCGCGCATGTATGGTGGTGTGCATTCTTTTTCTTGCATTATAGAGGCACATCAGGAGCTCCCCCTTTGCTGTTGGACCACAAGATCACTTAGTTGGGATCCGTATATATGAGGGCTGCTGTGCAGAAGCCAACAAAGGGGCTATATATATGAATGAGCTGCTTATGAATGGGGTCATTAATATGAATTAGCAGCACATATCAATGAGAAGTTCATTAATATTAATGAGCAGCTCATTGATATTTGTGAGTAGCTTATTAACATTCATAAGTAGCTCATTTAGATGTATATATTCACTTTCAGAGCAGACATTGGTGCTCTTTACACAAATAGTCTTATGGCTATGGCTTCTGCACCACGGCCTTCATGTTTCAACTAAATGACTTTTGGGTAGGGGAGTAGTGTGACAGCTCCTGAGGCACTGCTATCATGATGAGAAATGAACGCTTGCCAATTTGCATCCACTGACTGTCAGTTCACGCATTCTTAGTGTAGCTCCAAGCAGTTCTGCATTTCTGCTCCTCCTGCAACTCTTCACAAAGAGAAATGATATGTGGGGCCAGACACAGGCTTAAACACTTTGAGAGATTCAGGCCAATGCAGCAATGAGGAAAGCGGGCAAACCCACTTTCAGCCATGTCAAGAAATTTGTGAGCTGGCTTTTTGCACATGTGTGTTTTTGTGCATAATTTTTTTGCCACAACAGAGGTGCATCAAGAGCTCCTCCATTGCTCCTGGACCCCAAGATAACTTCACTGGGGTCCAGAGACATGAGGGCAGCAATTCAGAAGTGGCAAAAGTATTCATTTAAAGAGCGACAATGACCGCTCTGAGACTGAATATGTACATAACAATGAGTTGCTCATTAGTAGGGTCCATCAATAGTAATGAGCATCATATTAATATTCATGAGCTGCTCATTAATATTAATGAGCAGCTCATTGATATTTATGACTAGCTCATTAAAATTCATGAGGAGCCCAATTTGTTGTGTATATTCAGTCCCAGAGCAGTCATTGGTGCTGCTTAAACAATTAGTTGTAAGGCTTTGGCACCACAGCCCTCATGTCTCAACTAAGTGATTTTTGGGCAGGAGCAGTGTGACACCTCCTGAGGCATCACTATCATGGCTAGAAGATGGAAGTTTGCCAATGCACATGTGCAAACCATCAGCTTGGATATTTTGTGTGGCTGCAAGCAGTCCTATGTCTCTACTCTTCCTCTTTACAAGGAGAAATGTTGTGTGGGGCAGGACAGTGACTGAAAGACCTTGAGGGATTCAGACCAACTTGACAATGAAGAAACAGCACAAACCCGCTAGCAGCCACACTGAGAATGTGGGAGCTGGCAGTATAAATATATACATAAGAATGAGCTGTTTATTAATAAAGGTCATTAGTATGACTGAACAGCTCATTGATATTTGTGAGTAGCTCATCAATGTTCATGAGCAGTTAATTTTGATGTGCATAGTCAGTCCCAGAGCAGAGATTTTTGCTCTTTAGAAAAATAGTTTAGTGACTTCTGCACCATGGCCCTCATTTTTAAACTAAGAGAAGTTTTTGTTCAGGAGCAGTTCAGCAGCTCCTGAGGCATCGCTGTCATGGTGAGAAAATAGATGTGTGCCAATGTGCATACATGAACTGTTAGCTCACACATTCTCAGTACAGCTGCAAGTGGTGCTGTGTCTCTGCTCCTCTGGGAACTCTTTACAAGGAGAAACATTATGTGGGTCCAGACAGAGACTGAAATCCCTTGAGGGATTTGAGCCAATGTGGCAATGAGGAAGTAGTGCAAACCCCCAACTGGCACATTTCCTGGGATTCGTACCTTGAAGTCTATGGAGAAGCAATTCTCTAACTATACAGAAAGGTTCTATTTTTCATCAGTGCCAAGATCCTAGGATTATGGTTTTGCTCTGGAGGCAACTCCCTTCTCTTTGTTTTTCTAATTTTGGTTCTCTGGTTCTTTGTTCCTTTCATCTTGCTCCTTCCTGCTTTCTTTCCTCGATTTAATATCTCTCTTTTAGTATTGACTGATCACTCCTTAATACCTACTTGAAAACAGTTGTCAGATAAGACTGATTGTCCTCAAACTGAATGGAATTCCTGCTGTCCCATCTTAAATAGCAAGCTTAAAGGGCCTAAGGACCAAGACTATAAATATATGATACACTGTCTCTTATTTATTCTTTTCTGTTTTAAAGAGCTCCTAACACAGTTGAAACAACTTTGAAAAAATGTAATATTCAGACATAACTGTAGCTTATATTTTGTATTTTATTATTTCATTCTCACCCTTATTTCACTATTCTAGGGGTATTTGGATCAATACAATATCTCTGCTCTTTGAGCTCTGGCTGCCTGCCTGAGCCTGACATCATAATTCTGTTTATGACATCAAAATATGTTGCTGTGAGGATAATTATGATGTCATAAACAGGAGATTGTGGTGTCATGTATAGAGGTGCAGCCAGAGTAGATAGAATATAGGGAACAGGGATCTTGTTTTCTTGCAACTTTTATCAGTAATAAAGAAAATGAGGAATTAATTACTGAAAATATATGAAGTACTAGACAATATGGGATGGAGCTGAATATAAATCAAACTTTTTTCAAAGTTTTACTAATGCTGTCAGTGGCTCTTTAAAGGCTTTAAAGTATTTTGTAGTCTTAACCCAAAATATCAATTCTAAATGGTGGTAAGATTAACGTATGAATAAGAAAATATCTAATTCCTGGCTAGTGGTGTGATACACTGTATCATTTTCTTAAGAAACCTTGTTATTGAGTTCTGTAAAGGCTGTATATCCTCTCAATAACATGTTCAATTTAAAAAAAAAGAAACATTACAAACCAGCTTGCAGCCACTCAGTAAATGTGCAAGCTGGAGGTCTGTGCATGTGTTTTGGAATGCAGACTTTTTCTTGCCATGATAGAGGTGCATCAGGAGCTCTGCCATTGCTCCCAGACCCCAAGATCACTTAGTTAGGGTCCAGAGACATGATGGCAACACTGCAGAAGTGGCAAAAGTATTTGGTTAAAGAGTGCCAATAACCGCTCTGAGACCAAATATGTACATAAGAATAAGCTGCTTATTGATATTAATGAACAGCTCATTAATATTCACACAATGCTCATTAATATTTATGAACAGCTCATTAATATTAATGAGTGATGCCTTTTGGGTCAGGGACCAACGTGGCAGTTGCAGAGAAAACATTACGTGGCAATGCGCATGAGTGGACTGTTAACTCAAACATTCTCAGCGCACCTGCAAATGGTCCTGCATCTCTGCTCCTCTGGCAACTCTTTACAAATAGAAACATCATCTGCGGCCAGTCTGAGACTGAAACACCTTGAGGAATCTGGGCAAATGCAGCAATGAGAAAACAGTGCAAGCCCACTTTCAGGTGCACTGAGAATGTGTGAGCTGGCGGTCTACACATGTTTGTTGGTGCACATCCTTTGTCTTGCTGTGAGAGAGGTGCAGCAGGAGGTCTACCAATACTGTTGGACACTGGGATCACTTAACTGGGATCCAGAGTCATGAGGGCTTCTGTGTTAAAGCCACAAAAGTATTTGTTTAAAGAGCAACAGAGACTGTACTTGGATTGGCTATATACATGAAAATGAACTGCTCATGAATGTCATTAATATTAATAAGCAGCACATAAATATTAATAAATAGCTCATTAATATTAATGAGCAGCTCATTGATATTCATGAGGAGCTCATTTATATTCATGAGCATGTCATTTTGATGTATATATTCAGTCACAGAGCAGAGATTGGTGCTCCTTAGACAAATAGTTTTGCAGCTTCTGCACTGGTACCCTCATATTTTAAGAAAGAGACTTTTGGGTCCAGGAGCCATGCGGCAGCTCCTAAGACACCACTATCATTGTGAGAAAACAGATGCATGCCAATGAGTGGGCATGCATGGGCTCCCAGAGCTCACATTCTCAGTGTGGCTACAAGCAGTTCTGCATCTCTGCTCCTCTGGCAACTCTTTACAAACAGAAACTTTATGTGGGGCCAGATAGAGACTGAAACACCTTGAGGAATTCAGACCAACTCTGCAATAAGGAAACAGCACAAACTTGCTTGCAACGGCACCGAGAATGTGCGAACTGGCAGTCCATGCATGTATGTTGGTCCGCATTCTTTTTCTTGCTGTGATAGAGGTGCAGCAGGAGTTCCCCCATTGCTTTTGGACCCCAAGATGACTTAGTTAGGGTCCAGAGACATGAGGACTGCTGTGCAGAAGCCACAAAGGTATTTATTTAAAGAGCACCACTGATTGTTTTGGACTGAACATATACATCAGAATGAGATGCTCATAAATAGAATTCATTTATATTAATGAGAAGCTCATTGATATTTGTGAGTAGCTCAGTAATATTCATGATCAGCTCATTTTGATGTATATAATCAGTCCCAGACTGGAGACTGATGCTCCTTAGAGAAATAGTTTTGTGGCTTCTGCACCGCAGCCCTATAAATTCAACTAGGAGCCTTTGGGTTCAGGAGCAACATGGCAGCTCCTAAGGCACTGCTATTATGGTGAGAAAATGAATGCGTTCCAACGCTCATGTACTGTATGGACTGTCAGCTTGCATATTCTTGGTGCAGCTGCAGGTGGTTCTGCATCTCTTCTCCTCTGGTAACTCTTTAGAAGGAGAAATGTTATGTGTGGCCAGGCAGAGACTGAAACACCTTGAGGAATCTGGGTCAATGTAGCAATGAGGAAACAGTGCAAACCCCGATTGGAACATTGCTTGGTATTTATATCTTGAAGTCTATGGAAAAGTGATTCGCTAAATATGCAGAAAGGTTTTATTTTTCATCATTTCCTAGATCCTAAGATTACCAAAACATTTATTATTGTTTTGCTCTGGAAGCTGCCCTCCGTTCTCTGATTTTGGTTCTCTATTTCTTCTTTCCTTCCATCCTGCTCCTTCCTGCTTTCTTCCATCTTTTTAATATCTCTCTTTTTCTGTTGCCCTAACCTTCCTTAATACCTGCTTGAGAACAGTTGGCTGATAAGGACTGTCCTCAAATTGATGGGAATTCCCACTCTCCAATCTCTTATAGCAAGCTCAAAGGTCCTCAGGGCCAAGATTTTAAATATATGATAAGCTGTCTCTTATTTCCTCTCTTCCATTTGGATCTCACTTTGACATTTCTGCCAGTCCTCTCTGAAAGCCTTAATGTCATTATTAAACAATTTTAGTTGGTCAACTATATGGCTCATGGGCCTATTGCACTCTTGGTCATCCATCTCATTGGGTGGAATAATAACATTCTTCATAGCATTAATCTGGTATAACACCCTCCATATTTTTAGTGCCAATATTTGTAAGACCAGGTTTGTCCTAGGCAGTGTCTGTTGGATCTCAATATACAGTGTTATCTGTTCATTGAGTATTTCTACATATTGCATCAGCTGAAATTCCTGTTGTCTTTGTTTTTCTCTTCTTGCCTTTTTTCTTAGTCTAGTTCTTTTAATTGGAAATTTGGGAATACATACTATAGAGAAATCTAGTCTAATCTGAGAGGTCTCATCCATAATTATAGATAGGGAGTCTGTTGTTAGAACAATCCTATCTAATTTCCTAAGGATATCATCCAATCTGCACCCATGTATGGCAATATTGCCTTTAAGTTGTCTCTAGTTCATTACAGACACCAACCAGTTGGTCAAGTATTAAGGGCACAGCATATGGATTTCACATGAATTTATGTTTGATTCAGCTTCCAAGCTAAAGGGTTAAGAAGCTACTGGATCAATATTTCAACTAGCGCATGGGAATGATTGATATATAGGCTAGATTGGCCCTTGTTTTTAGTCAGATTCTCCAAATGTTTCAGCCCATTTATGGTCTTTTGTAGACCTTCGGTTATATTTTGTAGGTCTGTGGACCAGTTTTTATTATTTGTAGTACTGGGAGGCTCTGGGGAAAAGTCTAAAGAATTTGAGAGATCAGTGAGAGAATCATAGTACAGGTCAATAGAGACCTCTTTCACACAGTGTTTAGCCCCTTTGCTTACTGTACTTCAGTATTATTAACTTCAGTATTTTTTTTTACTGTTGCTACTGATACCCCTGAAAGGTTGCTACTGTATATTCTTCTGACTGAAAGGAAAATTCCCTTCCACAAGATTTTGGGAGTTGACGATAGTCTAGAAAGTTCTTGGCTATACCCTGTAATCTCCTGCTGATCTTCTGTGTTAGGAGGTGGTAGAGAGGCATCTATTTTTGCCTGGTCTGGAATATGCACTATTTTACTATTGTTATTATTATATTTCATTGGAAAGAGATCATTAATTCTAATTTGCTTGCTATTTTTTGTTCCTTGATATTTTTGCCTTTAGCAATCTTAGATTTATTAATATGTTTCTCCTTTTTGATATTATTCATTTTCTTTTTGTTAATTTTTCTTTTAGTAAAAAGGAATTTGTTCAACAATTCTGTCACTTAAATCCTTATTATGTGCCATCTCTCCAGAGTCAGAAATAAATATGATTTTTGACTGTTTAAATTAACCTTATTTGGACTTTGAGTTTGAAACTCTGATGTACAAATCTCATCTTCTGTCTCAGCAGCTTGTTTACTAGTAAAAAACATATCTAAATTCAAGACTTAGGAGTAAAATTAGAGGCTATATATACATAAACAATAATGTACTATTATATATAAAGAACAGCACGAAAGTCAGTAGTGTTCTTAATGAGTCCTGAAGAAATGAGTTCATTGTACTATTGCACTTATTCCCAGTTTTAAAGACAGCACAGCTCAGAAGAGATCAACAGTGATCTCACCCTTCATATAAAATGTTCAATGTTACCTCGACTGTGAAGGCACAGAGGAAGTTCTGTGGAAGTGATGCTATAACTTAATTTTCTGTAGGGTACCTTTGTTTTGTGTGCAGTTGATTCATATGAGAAGAAATAGGTGTGTTGGTAAATTGGTGTTTTCTGCTGAGCAGTGAAACATTGATGTAGATCTGATCTTATAATAACCCCTTGCACTTGAAAACAGGTCTTCTCCAAACAAATCCAACAATCTCCACACTAAAAATAAGTGTAGGGGAAAAAGGAAAAAAAATGTCTGACTTCTAAAAAGACAGGTTTCTGTAACACATCTTATCAAACAAAAAGGAAAGTTAGGTAGATGTATTTCAGTACTATGAGGCAAAATTATAGGCTATACTGATACTTACAAGGGGGCCTAGTTCTAGCCTTGCTTGGGTAGTTATGTGTTGACGTTTGGGCTTGTTCTAATCAATACTCTATAAACAATGGGAAACCATTAAAGGCGTATGATATTATAAGGTTAAATACTCACTTCTGGCACAGTTAATGCGGATTCCCAGATTTATATGGAAATGTCCGCGTGCTGCTCGCCAGACTAGGGCATTGCAAAATCGTCCTTCACTGTTCAACCTAGAAAAGTTTCTGCAACTATAAAACAAAATTCCACCAGAGATTCCATCAGAGACATCTGCACAGTCGCTCACTATGTTAAATGTAAACAGTAAATAAGACTGCAGAGAAACTCCGCTGTTACATCCACAGATACTGAGGTTTAAGAGCAGGTTACCAAACATCTAACATACTGTATGCAGCAGTCAGATCTGAGGAGCAGAGCAGCATGGCAAATCTCAGTAATGGCATCTTGTGTGAACTGGATGCCAGGAGCACAGTGTGCACAGTATATACTGCCAGGTCATGTGACTGCTCAGGAAATGAGTGGCGTGAAACAAAATAAATATTAAAAGTTACAAATTTCTTTAACTAAAAGAACAATTTTTTACAGATATTTTTCCAAATAGGTGTTTTGCAATTACTCTTTCTAACTTTAAAATAGCTACTGTTTTAGTGACTGATTTAAAAAAAGTGCGTATCAGTGCACAAATGAGTTATGCCAAATAAAAACATATATGAAAAGTTCAAAATTCATAAGTTCAAAATAGACTCCCCTTTAGTTTTTTGATTCAAGAAATTCAGCAGGTTTGTAACATAGAGACTCAGCAGATTCAGTAGGAGGGTAGGTCAGTAAGTCCGTTCAGCAAATTCTTCTGTCGCTGCCACCCGACTGGACTTCTCCCATGACTCAGATCCAACTTCAGCATTCCATCACTTAACAGCATTCCTCCTGTAGTTAGGGAAGAAAGGACAGGGAAACAGCACTGGCCAAACCAGATAGTGTAAACAATAAGATGTCCTGGAAAGGTTGCACTTCTTGGGCAGTAGGTGGCATACCTTTTTTAATAATAAAACAGACTGCGCAATCCTGCAACCTAAGTCTTCCCCTCAAACGTGGGTGTGCATACTAAATCATCTCATGTTGATGTATATACTCAGTCCCAGAGCAGTCACTGGTGCTCTTTAAGTAAATACTATTTTCTGATTCTGCACCGGTGCCCTCATGTCTCAATTAAGTGATCCGCGATCTGCGATCACCATGGCAGCTCCTGAGGCACCACTGTTCTGGAGAGAAAATGGATGTGTGCCATCTCGCATTTGCAGACTGTCAGCTCACGCCTCGGGCAACTCATTTTAAGGAGAAAAGTTATATGAGGCCAGACTGAAACAGAAACACCTTGAGGGATTTGGATCAATACAGAAATGAGGAAACAGTGCAAACCAGCTTGCAACTGCACTGAGAATGTGCAAGCTGGTGGTCCGTGCATGCGTGTTGGTCTGCATCCCTTTTCTTACTGTGACAGAGGTGCATCAGGAGCTCTCCCATTTCTCCTGTACCCTGAGATCACTTAGGGTCCAGTGACATGATGGTAGCGGTGGTGCAAAAGCAGAAACTTGTATGTTTTTAAAGAGCTCCAATGGCCACTCTCAGACTGAATATATAAGTAAGATGAGCTGCTCATCAAGAGGGGGTCATTAATATTAATGAGCAGCTTATTAGTATTAAAGAGCATCTCATTGATATTCATGAGTAGCTTAATAATATTCATTAGCATCACATTTTGATGTATATATTCAGTCCCAGAGCACTCATTGGAGTTCTTAAAGCAAATAGTTTTGAGGCATCTGCACTGTGGACCTCATATCTCAACTTTGGGTTCTGAATCACCATAGCAGCTCCTAAGGCACTGCTATTGCAGTGAGAAAATAAATGCCTGCCAATGCACATGTGCGGACTGTCAGTTTGCACATTTCTGGTGTGGCTGCTAGCTCTTTTGCGGCTGTGCTCCTCCAGCAACTCTTTACAAGGAAAAATGATATTCAGACAGAGGCAGAAATACCTTGAGGAATTCAGACCAATGTGAAAATGAGAAAACAGTGCAAATCTGCTTGCAGCCTCACCAAGAATGTACGAGCTGGCAGTCCACACATGCGTGTTGGTCCATATCCTTTCTCTTGCAGCAATAGAGGCACATCAGGAACTCCTGTGCTGCTCCCATACATTGAGGTCACTTAGGGTCCAGAGATATGAGGGCAGTGGTGCAAAACTGGCAAATGTATTTATTTAAAGAGCAACAATGACCACTCTGAGACTGAATATGTACATAAGAATGAGCTGCTCATTAAAAGGGAGTAATTATTAATGGGAAGCTCATTTAAAATTAATGAGCAGTTCAATAATATTAATGAACAGCTCACTGATATTCATGAGTTATTCATTAATATTCATGTGCTGCTCATTCTGATGTATTTACAGTATTTAGTCCCAGAGCAGTGATTTGTGCTCTTTAAATAAATCATTTTGTAGCTTCTGCACTATGACCCTCATGCTCAGGGAGCACTGCAGCAGATCCTGAGCACGGCTATTGTGGTGAGAAAATGGATGCGTGCCAATGTGCATGTGCAGACTGTCAGGTGGCACATTTTCAGTGTGGCTGCAAGTGGTTCTGTGTCTCTGCTCCTTGTGCAACTCTTTTCAAGGAGAAAGGTTATGTGGGGCCACACAGAGACAGAAACATCTTGATGGATTTGAGCTGACACAGAAATGAGGAAATGTGGCAACTTTCTTATAGTTGCACAGAGAATGTGCAAGATGGTGGTCAGCGCATGTGTGGTGGTCTGCATCCTTTTTCTTGCCATGATAGAGGCATATAAGGTGCTTCCCTGCTGCTCCCATACTCTGAGATTACTTAGTTGATGTCCAGAGACATGAAGGCAGTGGTGTAGAAGTGGCAAATGTATCTGTTTTAATAGTGCCAATTACCTTTCTGAAAGTGAGTATGCACATAAGAATGAGCTGCTCATTAATAGGGAATCATTAATATTAATGAGCAGCTCTTTAATATTAATGAGCAGAGCACTGATATTCATTAATAGCTCATTATAATTAATGATCAGTTAATTAATATTAATAATGATCCATATGCACGAACACTATGGGCTGTGTGCAGCCATGTGTAGAGCAAGTACTTAAGGTGCTACAACACCACAACATGCAAACCACAAGAACATGGCATGCACAAGTGTGGAACATTCTGCAGACAGTCTACCGTGTACCAACATGGGGGTGTGGCCACGTAACAGCACATAGGCAACAGCGATGCATATGCACTACAAAATGTATGATGGAATGCCGCATAGGCAGCACCATGTAACATACACCAGGCAAAGTGATGTGCATACTGCAAAGCCCAAACCCCCACTGGCATGCTGGCATCAGCACACTGTGTACCAGCCATGCAGCCCACAGCTGTGCAGTCACCCAGCTGAATGGCAGCAAGCATGCTGGCATGTCCCAGGCTGTCATGGTGGTGGCACAGTGACTGAGATTGCCTGGCATGTGGCATGGTTGTGGCAGAGGGTGCACCTGGCAGTCATAAGTGCCAAGGTACCATGCACACACCACTGGCCCATGTGGCGGGGCACAGCCATTGCCACAGTCCAGCAGTTAGAATGCCACAAGAGCCACATCCACAGTATTGGCCCCATACCAGCGATGTTCCCTACTGGCCATGCCACCATGCAGTGTAGCAGTGCAATGAACATCCACACATGGGGCACACACCCCCAGTGCACCATGCCCAGCACCATTGCTGCCCATCCCAGACACCGGTGACATGCAGCCCACACCCCCACACACAAGTGATATTCTGCAAAATGGTTTATTGAACAAACAGCAGTAAAAACATACTCCCTGTACCACAAGCAGGCATCACCCTCCCAGCACATGCCAAACAGACAGCCCCCCAATGTCCAGTCATGCTGGTAGACTGAAAATGCCTCCCCTCTGATGGACCACACTCTGGCCAGGGCCTTGCTGTTCATGAGCTCCTGGTGTCATCGCCATCTTTCTCTGCATCAGTATCCTCCTTTCCAGACACAGCAGTTGCTGGCGGGTGGCATCCCATAAAGTGGAGCATGATGCACCAGACCAGTTCCTTGTAGTTCTGCAAGACAAAGAAACAGTGATCAATACACCTATACATAACACTGGTCCCCCCCAGGTCCAATACTCATCACTGATGGGATGTACACCTCCCATGCCCCATACTCCCGGTCCTCGTAGAACAGGTCCAGCTCTGTACCCTTCAGGAAAAGGTAGTCCTGGGGCCTCTTTTTGAACTGCATCCTGTGTGCCACCTTGGATGACACATAGCATTTCACTCCATCTGGCTGTACTTGCAGGGTCAGCTCCAGCCTGGTTGGCATACCTAACTGGTCCTATGGGAATGTAAAGAAAAACATAAGCCTGCATTGCAATGTGCACACAAGACACCTCCCCCCATGTACCACTGCACTGTGGGATGTGCCCAGCATGCACACCTTCTCAAAGCCCCTGACACTCCAGAGGTCCCTGCAGCCCCAGTTCTCAGTATAATTCCCCTCAGCCACCCTAAATAAGTACTAGGGAAACATGGTCTCCCTCTCCAGCATGCATCCGACCATGACTGTGTACATGCCCCAGCAAACATTGCATGTGTTGCTGTGCCACATGCATGGAAGAGGCCCCATGCCACAAGACCAAGCCCCCTTAAGGGCATACAAGATGCACAGTGGCAGTACAAAGGGGACCACAGTGCATGTTGCACTACAGCACTGGATGCACAGTCTGTGTTGTGGAATGTGCCCTGGTGTATTACTGCATGTCCACCTCATTGCCGAGCTGGCAGAATGGTGATGATGATGAGGCCTGTGAGCCTGGGTGTTCCACACCCACATTGATGCAGCTACATACATGACACACACTGCATTGAGAGGTTCTGGCTCCCATGGGACACAGTCATGAGACTGTTTTCCAGCATTCACAGTGCTGTTGCACCGTGGACATGCCTGTCACATGCCATGTCCGTGCAGATGAAGACACTGTGTGCCCTGGGCTACTATGTCATGGGATCCTTCCAGCATTTTATAGGTGACATGGTGGGTGGGTGCAAGTCTTCCATATCCAGGGCAGTCACACAGGTGACAGATGCCCTCATTAAACATCTGAGGGAGCACATTTCATTCCCCACCATGGCAGCGGAGGTCAGGGTGACCAATGAAACTTTCTACGCCATGCATGGGATGCCAAACATGTGCAGTTCCATCGATGGTACACTCATAGCAAACCTCACTCCATCAGCACATGAGGAGGCATATCAGAACCACAAGGGATACCACAGCATAAACTGCCAGGTGGTTTGTCATGCACGGGGCATCATTACAGATGTGTGTGCCAAGTACCTGGGTACATCGCACGACTCCTACATCCTGGACACCTCTGGCATGGGGGCACTTCTGTGTGCTCGACAGCTGGATGGGTGGCTGCTTGGTGAGTATCACAGCCCTGCATGGGTATGAATGCACCCTCCTGTGCCTTCAGTACACCACTGACATGATGTTTTCCACCTCATCAGGTGACAGCAGGTATCCTCTGCTTACCAGCCTAATGATACCATTCCATGACCCTGCCAGCCCTACTAAGGATGCATACAACATGACACACAGAAGAATGAGGGTAGTTGTTGAGAGGACCATAGGCCAGCTGAAAATGCAGTTAAGGTGCCTGGACCTCACCAGTGGGACCTTCAAGATGACCCCCGCAAAGGCATGCAGGGTGTTCATGGTGTGTGCTATGCTGCACAACATCACACAGTGTGTTAACGTGTCAATGCCATGGACCCACCTAAGTCCCCCAGGGTGATGGGGATGATGGGGACATGCCTGTCTGGGTGCCGGGGATTGCAGGCAGCCATGTGGCCCACCATGCGCTCATTGACTGCACATTCTACCTCTAGGTCCAGACACACTGCATGCCCACTGCATGGTGTGGCATGGCCATGACTTGCTGACATCACAGGTTGGTGAGGCTGGACCTCGCATATGACAGTGCATACCGTGTTGTGCTACTGCTCATGTGTCAGTGCAGTGCATGACACAGGGGGTGGTGTGGCTGTGCACAATGATGAACCATTTCTCTGAGTGCATCATGAAGAGGCTGGGTGGGTGGCAGGGCTTGTGGACAGGGTGTGGGCTGCACAGTTAGGCATGAGTGTGTGTGTTGTACATATGTTGTAGCAGTGTAGTGGCACAGTTGATGGTGCGTGGCATGTGTCTGTGTATATGTGTGTTTTTGCCATGGATGTGTGTACTGTGGTGTGCAGCTATCTGGTCCCATCTACATCAGGTCTGCCCAGCAGCTGCACAAATTACCTGCTCCCCCACCGCCATCTGGAAGATTGAGTACATGGGCCCATCCTGCTCATGCATCTGCATGTGGTCCGATCATACCCTATGTTATCCTTGGTGGCCCTGGCTGCCCGCTCCTAGTTCCTGACACACACCACTGTGCCACCACCATCACTGTGCCATGCAGTTCCCCACATTGGTTGTGCTGGATCACTCCCACTGGCATCATGGCACTGCGGTACAGGTGGGGTGTCTGTCAGGGTGTGTGTGTCCACCACCATCTGCTGTGTCATGTGTGATGGTGGGACCACTGTGTGCCCATGTCATGGTTGCCGCCTGTGAGTGCAGTCCCTGTCCATCATGCAAAGGGGGGTTTCGCGTCATGTCGTGGATGCCTTCTAGTGCCACGGCACAGTGCAGTAGGGCCATGTGCATGTTCCGTGACACCTCCATGTGGGCAACCAGGGTGGCTGTGTCGTAGTATTGTGCATCCAGGTGGTCACACTCCAGCTACTGCAGTTGGCAGTACTGTCCCTCCATGCAGCTGTGTGCCTGAACTGTATGGCATCTTGTCCTGGTGTGGTCTGATGTGCCCTCATTGCTGCTGTCAGTGCAGTGTGAGTATGCCGGGCCACAGGGGGCATGTCATGGTGTGCCTCTGCAGACCCCAATCCCGGTGCGTGCTGCAGCTCCCCTGCACAGTGTTTCTGTTTATGTGGCCCCTGCACATGCATTGCATGCATTCCAGGCAGCTAATCCCACTGCTGTGTTGCTCCCCATCATGGAGTTCTCCCCTCGCGGGACGGTGGTGCTGTCCTCATCACTCCTCATCTCTGTTGGGGTCTTGGTCTTCATCTCTGCACCTGTTGGGAGACACTGGGCAGCTTAGTGGGACATGGACCTTGCACAGGTATGCCCCAGAGAAGGCCCCCCCGGTGTTTGCATATGTACCTGCATGCTCCAGTAGGCGGTTCACTGTTGCAGGTTGTGACAGGGACACTGTCATTGATGGGTGTTCCCTGGTGGGCACAGCACCGCTCCAAACAGTGCTTGCACTACCTGTGGGTACATTGTAAGTGTTAGCATGGACACATTTAGTTCTTCCATGCCATCATCACATAGGTGATTAATGACCTACCTGCCATGGTGTCTACCCTGTCCACCTCACTGTGGATGGCGATGTCAGTCAGTGTCTCTGTGAGGAGGCACTCCAGGGGCATCAGCTGGCTGTCAGCGCACGGTCATCCCCCACCTGAGCCAAAGCTTGCTGTGCTGCCTGCAGTGAGCTTCTTCTTCATCGTCACCTGTAGGTCCTGCCATTTGTGCTTTATGGCCTTGAGCATCCTGGCCTTGGACCCCACGGCACTGACAGCTGCCTGGATGTCAAACCATAGTCTGGCCTTCACCTTGCCGGGGGTTTTCAGTGCCTGGGTACTGTACAGGTGGCTGTAATTCTGCCATATGTCAGTAACCATTGTGACCACTTGTCCACCGCTGAAGTTGGTTGCCCTCAAGTGTCCCCCACCGTGTATGCAGCCATGTCCAGGCCCACATCCACCCCTGGCACCACCACTCTCAGCTGCCTCTTCTTCCTGTGGCTCTACTTCCACATCACCCTCTTGGTCCGATATGTCGTGTTCTGCACTTGGCTGCATGACATTCACTGATGTACCTCTGCACAGAGAGGTGTTCTTTCTCCTCATATGGTGAGGTCAAGGGGCATTCCTGCATACTGATGCATTTCCCACTCAGTCTGCATGGTTCACAATGTGGCACAGTCAGTTCCACCCCCAGCGTGCATTGCCTTTTGTGAATGCCACGTAGCAGTGGGGTCCTGCTTGCCGCATAGCTGCTCACCATGCCTATTTCAGTTTGTACATATTTTCCATACATTCATGCATAGGGCCAATTAATATTAATGAGCAGCTCATTGATATTCATGAGTAACTCATTAAACTTCATGAGCAACTCATTTTGATGTACATATTCAGTATATATTCAGTCCCAGAGCAGTCACTGGTGCTCTTTAAACAAATAGTTTTGGTGCTTCTGCACCACAGCCCTCATGTATCAACTCATTGGTATTCATGAGCAGTTCATTAACATTTATAAGCAGCTCATTTTAATGTATATATTGAGTCCCAGAGTGGACATTGGTGCTTTTTTAAACAAACAGTTTTGAGAATTTGGCACTGTGGTCATCATGTCTCAACGACTTGATTTGTGGGTCCAGGAGCACTGCGTCAGCTTCTGATACACTACTATCATAGCGAGAAAATGGATGCGTGCCCACAAGCGTGCACTTATTGCAACGCGGTTTTCTCGGAGAGGTTCCTCCTTCATTCAGGCACTCACCAAGGATGCCCATTATCGCCACTCCTATTCAATATCTATTTGGAGCCTTTACTTGTTAAACTCAGGGAATCTCCCCTGATCCCAGGTATACCGCTGCATGTGTCTGTTTTCAAATTATCAGCGTATGCAACGACAATCTGCTTCACTCCATTAATCCTGCTCAGGCGTTAGAGGCCTCCCTGCAAATAATCTCAGAATTTGGTACTTATTCTAACTATAAAATTAATCTGGAAAAAAAGCACAGTTTTTCCTTTAAATTATAGATTGTTAAAAAGTGATATTCCACGCTCAGGTCTTCAATGGTCCCCAAAGTATTTAAAATTCTTGGGCATTTATCTCACCAGATCGGACTCCCTTACTAAGAAACTAAACCTTGATGACACTCTAGCAGTTATACAGCAGAATTTTACTAGATGGTCATCCCTTTCTGTCTCTATTTGGGGACGCATTAATATAGTTAAGATGAATGTCCTACCTAGGATATTCTACCCGTTACACATGCTTAATGTCTGGCTGCCTATTAAATGGTTCAGGAAAGTGCACATGATTATATCTTCCTTTATAAGGGCAGCCAAGCCCCCAAGGAGAGCTTACCAGAAGCTGTCTGCATCTAAGTCTGAAGGGGGGCTGAGACTACCTCATGTAGGAGGTTACTACTGGGCTAGTCAGATTTCCAAATATATGAAGTGGATGACTAATGATGTAACTTTGTCTAACCTATCATATGTCCCACCATGGCTAACACTTGAGAAAGCAATATTAGAGGAGGCAAACCTTTCAATACCCATGTTGTTATATAGCACAACTAAAAACTTACTGGTTAACAACTCCCACTCTCCTATTGGGATCTCAATAAAAGCCCACTCTCAACTATGCAACTTTTTAAAATATAAACACTCTCAGGACTGGAACCAGCCATTAGTGAGGAATCCTAATGTTAGGATATGTAATAAGATGATTTATAAACTCTGGGTCCATCAGCTTCAACAAACAAAGTTAAAAGATTTTCTGGATTCAGAAGGGAGATGTCTCCTGGTACTGGACATTCTTCACAAATTTTCACTGAACAAGGGACAAATTCTCAGCATGTACCAGCTATCACACCTCTTGAATCGACTCAGTAGACATTTGGTGACAGAGGACAAATTTGGTGAACTCTTTGTCACCTTAGTAAAAGTGGTACATCTCCCACACGCATAGCAAAGATGTACAGCTCCCTTTTGGGACAAGCACTTATTTTTCAGGAAGGAGGCCCGACATATTGGACTAGTCAATTTCCAGACCCTAATATTATCGGGACTAAAATCTGGGAAGATACATATATTTACCTATCCCAAGATAAGCTGAGATTAACACAATTTCAATTTTTACATAACTTATATTGGACGCCCCTCAAACTTTTTAGGATAGGTACATCCTCAACTCCAATTTGTACTAGGTGCAAGATGGAAGATGGTTCCCTCCGCCATTTGTTCTGGGACTGTCACTATGTCCAGGACCTCTGGATGGAAATTCAAAGGAGAGCTGACCCTTTGCTAGGTCTAGAAGGGTTGTTTACACCAGATGTTTGTCTAATAGGGAATTATTCTGAGGTACAGGTCAGAGTACGTAGATACCACATAGCAATGATCTCCATAACACTTAAGAAACTTGTCTTAAGACATTGGATTGACACCCAAAAGCTTTCTTATACAGGATGGCTCCAAGACCTCTTGTTTAATCTAAGGGTGGAACAATTTAGAACTTCCTTGGGTCATTCTCCCTCCAGATACAAAAAGATATGGACCAGGATGCACGCTATGTACATGATACAAGTTGGAGTTCCACTGGACTGAGAGATTCTGAGGCTTAGGGTCATTCCTCTAATACCGGACTAATCCCTGCTAACCAAGAAGTCAATCCAAAAGTACAAGAATGTGAATATATATCCAGCCAAGGGGGGGGTGGGAGGGAAGGGAGGATGAGGGAATATCATGAGGGGTTTTGGGGGGAAGGTAATAGTAAGAGGGGGTGGTAAGGGGTGGGGACATGACACAACATTGTTTATGCTTGTACTATTGCCTGAGTGGGCACTTATGTCATTGTGTTTACTGTGCCATGTCATTTCCTGGGTGTTGAAAAACAATAAAAAACAAATTAAAAAAATGGATGCGTGCCAACGCGCATGTGTGGACCATCAGCTTGAACATTTTTAGTGTGGCTGCAAGCAGTTCTGTGTCTCTGCTCCACAGGCAACTCTTTTCAAGAAGAAACATTATGTGGGGCCAGACAGAGACAGAAACACCTTGAGGGATTCGAACAAATGAAAAAATGAGGAAATAGTGAAAAACTGCTTGCAGCCACACTGAGAATGTGCAAACTGGCAGTCTGCACATACGTGTTGGTCTGCATCCCTTTTCTTACTGTGACAGAGGTGGATCAGGAGCTCCACCATTACTACTGCAACTTGAGATCACTTAGGGTAGAAGGACACGAGGGCAGGGGTGAAAAAGCAGAAAATAGTATTTGTTTAAAGAGCCCCAATGAATGCTCTGAGACTGAATATGTACATAAAAATGAGCTGCTCATTAATAGGGGCTCCTTAATATTAATAAACAATTCATTAATAATAATGAGCAGCTCACTAATATTAATGCACAGCTCATTGATATTCATTAGTAGCTTATTAGTATTCATTAGCATCTAATTTTGATGTATATATTCAGTCCCAGAGCACTCACTGGAGCTCTTTAAACAAATAGTTCTGAGGCTTTTGCACTGTAGTCCTCATGTGTCATTTTAGTGATGTTTGCATCCTGGAAAACCATGGCAGCTCCTAAGGCATTGCTATCATGGTGAGAAAATGAATGCATGCAGGGGCAAGGAGTTCTGTGGTTCTGCTCCTCCGGCAACTCTTTACAGGGAAAAACATTATATGGTGCCACACAGAAACAGAAACACCTTGAAGGATTCAGACCAATGCAGAAATGAGAAAACAGTGCAAACCAGCTTGCGACCTCAACGAGAATGTGGCAGTTGTGAGTCCATGCATATGTGCTGGTCCACATCCTTTTTCTTGCAGTGATAGAGGTGCATCAGAGCTCCCCTGTTTCTCCTGTACCATGAGATCACTTAGTTAGGGTCCAGAGACATGATGACAGTGGTGCAGAAGCACCAAAAGTATTTGTTCAAACAGCGCCAATGAATGTTCTGAGACTGAATATGTACATAAGAATGAGCTGCTCATTAATAAGGGGTAACTAATATTATTGGGCATCTTAATAATATTAATGAGCAGTTTATTAATATTAATGAACAGCTCACTGGTATTCATGAGTAGCTCATTAATATTCATGAACAGTTCATTTTGATGTATATACAATGTAGCCAGCCCAGATGAAGCTCAGCGTCACAGGTTTCCTGCATGACAAATGGGATTAACTACATTGAAATTGCATTGTTTGCTGCAGTAACTGTGCTGCAAAATTCTGTGACAGTGTGCTTCATCCTGGTGGGCTTCACTGTATTTAGTCCCAAAGCAGTCATTGCAGCTCTTTAGCCAAACAGTTTTGCAGCTTCTGCACCACAGCCCTCATGCCTCAACTAAGTGTTGTTTGGATCATGGAGCACTGCAGCAGCTCCTGAGGCACTGCTACAGCAGTGAGAAAATGGATGCATGCCAATGAGCATTTGCAGACCATCAGCTGAGAGTTAGGCCCAATGACCCCAAGGCACACCCCAACACCACTTGTTCTGTGGAGGAGGGTGGGTGTGTGGGGCTGATGGGTTTGGATGGGGGTGTTAAGGGCTCAACCTCAATGGTATAACTTCCTTAATTTTGTTGCTTCAACCCTAATCTGATGCATTAACAAAGTTTTTTGCAATATCTTTATCTATATTTATATCTATATCTATCTATTTATCGAGAGGTAGATAGATAGATAGATAGATAGATAGATAGATAGATAGATAGATGATAGATAATAGATATTGCAAAAACTTTGTTGGCATCAGTTAAATTGAAGCAACAAATAAGGAAATGAGCATTAGGGTTGAGCTCCTAACCCCCCCACCCTACTACCCCATTCTCCACACACCAACAGGCATTGGGTGTGCCATTGGGTCATTAGGCCCAACTCCTACTCCATTCCACATATAAACAGGCTGACATGGTACAGTATAGGTGAATAGGGTGAAAGTTAGGCCTAATGACCTCATGACACACCCCAATGCCTATTAATGTGTGGAGGATGGGGTGGGGTGGTAGCGTGGGGGGTCAAAGGTTCAACCGTAATGCCTCATTGTCACACTTTTGTTGCTTCAACCCTAACTGATGCATTAATGAAGTTTTTTTTGCAATTTATTTCCTCACTTTTTGCGATAGTATAATAGTATCTTTATTTTACTCTGGGTGCTCCCATCCCTCCATCCAGATAGTACAACAGTATCCATATGTCATGGAGAAAGCACAGGGTCCTTTGGACCCTGCATTCTTATCCCTCCACAGATGCACATTTGTATGTAGCTGTGGAAACACAGGGGTCTTTGGCCCCTGTGCTTCCACACATTAAGTTACAAGCAGGCATAGCGAAATTGCAACAAATTGACATAACTGAGCCATCTTAAATAATTTTCACCTCAAATGTTCAATATAACCTTCTTATCAACTCACTGCATATACCCAGTGCAGACAACTTTCAAATCTCTGTCAAAATGTAATTCTGCACAACACTAGTGTAGTTTTGTGCCACAGGTGTGGAAAAACATTTGTGGCAGGATTTAAAAAATTACAGCTGTACTACTCATGAGGTGGTGTGAAAAAATGGTAATGTTGAAAATCTGGATTGAAAACATGAAAAACTGGCGAAGTTATAAGTGTGCATAGAAACCGCTCAACGCATGCTTGTAATGCCATCATTTGTTGAAATTGTTTCACCTAATTTTCAACATGGGCTTTTGGGATCTCCCCTCATGAACAGTGGCACTGTGATTTTGTTAATCCATCCCGAAAGTTGATTTTGCACAGTGACTGTGCCATTCTGCACAACAGGTGTGAAAACACATTTCAGGCAAGATGTGAAAAATGACAGCTGTACTGTTCAAAAGGAGATGTAAACAACTGGCAATATTGAACATCTGGAGTGAAAATATAAAAAATTAGTGAAGCTATGAGTGTGCGTAGAAACTGCGCAATGCACTCTCATAATGCCGTCATTTTGGGGAATTATTTCACCTAATTTACAACATGGGCTTTTTGGGACCCCACCTCATGATCAACAGCACTGTCATTTCATTAATTGGTCCCAAAATGTGATACTATGCAACAACCATGAAATCACCTGTTGGGATGGATAAATGAAATGGCAGTGCCAATGTTCACAAGGTGGGGTCCTAAGAACCCCATGTGGAAAATCTGGGGCCAAAATTCCTAAAAATGGCTGAGATATCAATCTAAGTTGAAACTCCATTGACTGCCATTATACGGTGCTTACCTTTGATTCTTCAGTTTGCGGATCAGCTTTGAAGAGTGCAGACATGTCCCAGTCCAGAAAATATCACTGCTCTCGATTTCCTGTGGTAAATATTGGTAAGGGAGGCAAGGGAGGTGGGTGCTCAAAGGGAGGGAGGGTGGGATGGGGAGGGGACTGGGGAGATGAGGGACAGTTTTCTTTTTTGAAGTTTAAAAAAAATTAAAGACATCGGGGGACAGTTTTCTTTATTTACAGGTATTTCAAAATACATATTTGGGCACACTGGGGTGGGCTCCCAGTGTGCCATATTAGAATGGGGAGGAGTGGATGCATGCCAACACAGGGATTGGGCACCCCGTGTCAGCAATTGAAGACTTACGACTTTGGGGGGTGGGTGCGTCATCCAACTCCAGGAGTGGGCATCTCAGTATCAAAAGCATTGAAATAAAATTTGAAAAATACATATATATTTGGCACACTGAGGTGGGCTCCTAGTGTGCCATATTAGTTGGGGGGGATACATGCAGACATGGGGACTGGACACCCCATGTTGGCATTTAAAGAATAAATGCTGGGTCCAATTTTTGCTGGAGGAAATCAACTATTGTGGATCCCCATTCAATAGCCAATCCTCGTTTGTAAGATAGGGTCATCTGGTCCTTATCTCATGAATCGGGATTTTGATAGTTCACTAATGGGGATCGGAAGTGAGTGACAAATGGGGATTTCCTGTAGCAAACAATGGCCTTTTTTAATATAGTAAGGGGAACCAAAGACATGAGTTTGTAGAGGGCATTACCCTGGACAAAACCCATGCAGTTGTTCACAATAAATGCATCTGTGGAGGATGATATAAGGGTGTGTTTTGGGGAAAAAAGATAAAAACAAGATGGCGGCTCAACAATGGGGATTTTTTTCTCACAAACAGGAATTCTCATTCATGAGCTATCAAAATCCCCATTCGTGAAGCAAATTCTTGTTCGCAAAAAAATACCCCTATCCAAAAGACTGAACTGAGCATGCTCAGAACCCAAACTTTCAAAATTGAATAACTTTGAAATGGATTAATATTTATTCACCAAACCAAAGCTGGACTATGCATTGGGACAGCCTCTTTCTACCTTGATGATTGTAGGCCAAAATTCCAAATGATGTGGCCACAGTACGATGGGCACAAATCAGCAAAGACTGGCAAAAAAAAAGTGAAATACACACTTTATTCACTATGCACTGCACGAAAAGTGCAAATCCCATTGAAATAAAACTTGGCAAATCAGGAGAGCTATCCCAAAGGAAAGAGCATACCAAATGTCATGGAAATCTGTTGAATGGTTGCAAAGTTATTAAGGTGCAAAATGTGGGGTTTAACATTAAACTGCCCACTCATCCTTAACTACAGGAGCACGACCATGCCCCTATGATATATGTAACTATATATCTATATATATAACTATGTGTATATATATATATATATACAGTTAAATCCACTATGATGAAGCGCAGCACTGCAGAATTCTGCAGTAGAGTTACTGCAGTAAACAATGTAATTTCAATGGGAGTTAATCCCTTTGTTTTGCAGTAAACCTATCACACTGCTCTTCATCCTGGTGGGCTTCACTATATGTATATACTGTAGTTAGATAGATAGATATATAGATAGATAGATAGATAAATAGACAGAGAGATAGATAGATACTTATTTCTATAGTGCCCCTTTCCAGAGATTCGGAGATCTTCACAATTAAAACACAATACAACAATTTTAAAATATTCATAAAGTACAAAGCTGGAACAAGCAGCAATATCCAAACAACATGATATATATATAACTGTCTATTCAATCAATTAAAATCTAATTATTACTATCTACAAATTAAAAGCCTGGCTAAATAAATAGGTTTTTAGTCCTTTTTTGAAGGTATCCACCTAGGGCGCCTCCCGCAGCTGTTTAGGTAATAAGTTCCATAGAGTAGGTTCAGCCACTGAAAATGCTCCATCACCAGAGTGATGCAAGCTATCCCTAGGAACACTAAGGAGACAACCCTTGGTGGAATAGCAAGCCCAGGACAGACGGTGAAGCACAAGGAGATCTTGCTGATAGACTGGTCCCCCTTCATGTAGGGCTTTATAGGTCAGTAATATGACCTTGAAGGCAATCCTCCACCTAACTGGCAGCCAGTGAAGTCCACAGAGGATGGGTGTAGTATGATCATACCTACAAGCACCCACCAATAATCTTACCACTGCATTCTGCACCAGCTGCAGTCTGCAGAGGTTACCTTCAGAGAGCCGTAGGTACAGGGCATTGTAGTAATCCAGTCTAGATGTTACAAAAGCATATACTAGTGAGGTCAGGTCCTCGGGGATAACAGGTTCTGAATCCAGGCAATGTTCCTCAGATGGTAGAATCCACTCTTAACAACAGCCGACACCTGAGAATCAAATGTCAAGCCGCTGTTGAGGATCACACCCAGATTCACTATCACAGTAGAGTCGGCACTAGGACGTGGTGCTGCCATACTAAAATATGATACTAACAGAACAAAAAAGTATAGCACACACACCTCATAAATACAAGGGCACTGGTCTATGACAAATTATGTTATTTTATTAGCAAATGCCCAACAATACCTGACACATTTCAGATGAGCATCTGAAATGCGTCAGGTATTGTTTGTCATTTGCTAATAAAATAAAATCATTTTTCATAGACCGGTGCTCTTGCATCACACCCAGATTCTTCACCCATTTGGATGGGGTCAGTGGCACCCCCCAGTACAATACTAGGGGGTTTCCACATACCTCTTCCTCCCACAATGACCTGGATCCACCACCAGCACCTCCGTCTTGTCTGGATTGAGTCCCAATCAGTCATGGGACATCTAAGTCCAGATCTCAGACAGGCAATTGTTAAATACAGAGTCTGCCGTCTGGTTACTTGGTGCACAGGACAAGTATAGCTGGGTATCATCTGCATAGCAGTGAAAACCCAGCCCATACTGCCTGATAATGTCTCTGAATGGCAACATATACATTGTGAACAATAAGGGTGACAAGACTGACCCCAGCAGACCACCACAGGTTAGAGGTTTTATGGCTAAATGAGGCCAACCCCATCACCACCCTATGTACTCTACCTGTCAGGTATGACCTAAACCATTTGATGACCTTACTGGACAGGTCACACCAGAACCACAGTCAGTAAAGCAGCACCTCATGGTCCACAGTGTTAAATGCCACTGAGAGATCCAGGAGGACCAAGATGGAAAGATCTCTACTGTCTCTCACCATTAGGAGATTATTAAGTACCTTCACCAGGGAGGTCCCCATACTACCCCCAATCCTAAACTCAGACTGGAAAATCTCATAGGTGGAGGATGAAGCAAGTCCCTCCTCAAGTTGACTTGCCACAACTTTTTCTGTAACTTTCCCTAAAAATGGGAGATTAGAAACTGGCCTGTAGTTGATAAGACAGTTCAGGTCCAATGAGGGTTTCTTTAATAGGGGTCTAACCAAGGCCTCTTTCAAGGTCAATGGGAAGACCCCACTCCTCAAGGAACTCTGGACAATCTCAGCAACAACAGGTCCAATCAGGTCCATACATGTAACCAAACGTTGTACTGGACCTGGGTCCAGATCACAGTGTGTTGGCTTCAGTCTCAAGACAATCTTCACCACCTCCTCCACCCCAACTGGATCAAACTCAACCCAGACAGGAGGAGTGCTCTGGTATGCCTCAGAGTGGACCCCAAAATCCCTATGAGTGACACTGGAGGAGATCTCAGCTCTGACAGTGGACACTTTGACAGCAAAAAACAGAGCAAACTCCTCGCACCTAGTTCTTGAGCCCGGTCCCCCCACATGGAGGCAAGCAGAATGCAATAGCCCATCCACCATGCAGAAGAGCTGAGCCAGAATGTTCCTTGCCACAGCAATCTCTCTTAACAAAAATTCTGCCTTCTTACTGGAGATTGCCCCCTGATAATCCTTATAATGGGACATTAGGGTCAATTTATCTTCCATAAGGCCAGAGCCCTTCCAACATCTCTCTAACATCTGACCCTTAATCTTTAACTCCCTAAGTTCCCCATCAAACCATGGAGGTCTCTGGTGAGTAGATGAGGGTTGGACATGAATGGATGTGACTGAATCAAAGGTGGCGGTGACTGCCCCATTAAAGGCCACCACCACCTCCTCTGTTCCTATCACACATGCAGCCCCCACACTTGATAGGTTCAGCACCGCCAATAACCCTAATGGAGACAAACTCTGCAAAGGGTGGTACCGGACTATTTCCACAGAGGCAAGGGCTTCAGGGGGCCTCCAAACCTGAACCTCCTGGTGCTATGATCTGACCAAACTACTGGATCAACTCTAAGGTCAGTGGTCTCAAGCCCTAATGAAAATATCAAGTCCAATGTGTGGCTGCATGAGTGGGTCACTGAGGTAACATTTTGTGTCAGATCCAGCACCTCCATGCTTCTAAGGAGATCACTGCCAAATATGGAGAGCCCGTCATCTACCCAGGCATTGAAATTCCCAAGAATTAACCATCTTGGGGACTCCAACACCAGACCAGTGACAAGCTCCCTGATCTCCCTCAAAAATTCACCCTCCCTACCTGGGGGGGGAGGGTGATAAAGCAGGAGGATCCCGTTACCCATGCCAGGATCCCCCTGTGCAGCAACACATTCAAAAAACTCAGTGGGACCCATATAGGCAGCACTGTGAGGCCCAGATCAGATTTAAAACAAATGACCATCCCACCTCTGTGATTCTTCCTCGGGCTGTGCATCACAGAGTACCCAGCTGGCACTGCCACCTCCAAAATGGGAGCTGCATTTTCATCCAGCCAGGTCTCTGTGATGCACATCAGGTCTACTGAGACAATCAAGGCTGCCATTATGGCAGTCTTGTTCCTTATCGACCTGGTATTGCATAACACAGCTTGAGTAGGATGAGGGGAGACTGCTAGATCAGCTACCTGCCCACTAACTTCCATGGAGCCCCATTTACTGCCTCTGCCTTTTCCACTGTACTGGGATCTAGGCCATGAGTATGCTGTGAGAATCAATGAACTATTGTGTGGTCATCCTCACCTTTGGTATGTACTAGGGCGTTACACACCTCAGGTTTCCTCACCACCCATTCACATTGCCAAATAGCTTTGCTATCACTACCCCTCTTGTGCAGCACATATATGTAGTTGTACTCTTCCACCAGCTTCCTTCCTTCCTTCTATTTCTCACCCACATAATGAAATGGCAGGACATTTTTAGGCAGATGCACAGCAGAAATTGCAGCATACAACAGGAGCATAAAAACAGCAATGAAAACCAACTCTCTGCTAGCAGATATATAGATTGTTCACTGATTGGTTGAAGCACTGCACTCCTATAATTAACAGCCTGCTAGGAGTACATTGAAAGTACACTGATTAATTAGCAGGCAGTCATCAATTATTTCTGTGCTTTTCAGGCATGCAGTATGAAGTCACAGCTACAGGTACATGATTTTACTGACTTCTGCTTTTATATGCAGCTTTTTATCTGCTTGTGTTCTGGTACAGGGGTTGTAATCTGCATAAACAGTAGGTGTTTTAGTATTATTTCAGAAAACAAGAAAAAATAAATGGTTAAAAATGTTAAAGTTGACACTGTTAGTGTTTGCTGTCAGGCAGGAGTGAAATGTCTGGGAGTGAATGTGCATGGGGTGAAATTCTGCAGGAGTGAAGTGATGGGAGTAAAAATGGCAGGAGTGAAATCACAGGAGTCAAATGTAGACCTGACTGAGCAATAAGACATGACTGGGTATTGGTAATACTGAGACACATGCATATCAGAGTCATAGTGGGGTAAAAGGACTGTGGTCAAATGCCTTCCGCTTCTAGATGTGTGGGTATCTCAGTAATTCTGACAGACAGCTATGTCTTATTGCTTACATACACAGTTTATATACAGCATTTCATAATTCTTCAGAGTACCACTCACATGTTCCCAAAGACACACAGACACAGGCCACAAGTGGGGCCAGGACCACATTTTTATGTTTGCTTGCACGCATGTGCCAGAAACATAGTGCCATCATCTGAGTTTTCGGAGGTGTGTCACCCCCTCTTCCAGTTCAGTCAGTGTGTTGGCAGGCGTGGCCGCAGTTCTCCAATGCCTGCTGGAGCTGTCTATGACAGCTCCAAAATGCAGTGGAGTACAGTTGAAAGGGGGAGCTACGCTTCAGTGAGCAGTGATAAGATATTGCCTGCTCATGCGCACTCCCCCTACACACACACACACACACACACGCACGCATACTGCGTGCGGCCCCACCCCCTCCATGCACACACTGTGCAGCCGGGGTGCCCAATCCCCCATCAGCTGTGCTGCGCCCCCCCAAAAGCCTTCTACATGCCATGCTGGGTGCCCACCCCAGTGTGGCAACTCATCATATAGCCGACGGGGGTGCCCAATCCCCCATCAGCTCCACTGTCCTCCCCCCACAAGAGTACAGGTTGCCACGCTGAGAGCCCACCCCAGCATGGCAACTGATGCAGGGCCGGTGGGGGTGCCCAATCCCCATCGGCTCCACGTCCCCCAACCAGAAATCTTTGTGCCACGGCTGAGCTCAACCCAGCGTGGCAAACATCCCACATCGTCATTAAAAAAACCTGGAAATAAAACTGTCCTCGGCGCTTCTCCCTGCCCCCATCCCACAACCCACACCCACCCACCCACCCACTGCGCACCCTGCCTCCCCACAACCCCCCTCACCCCATACTTACCTCTGGATCTTGGCACGACGAGCTCCGGTGGACCGGGAACATGTCTGCACTCTTCAAAGCCAACCACGAACTGAGGAAATGCCGGTAAGCTGTATAATGGGATAGATAGGTTTTTTCAACTTTGCTGCATATTTCAGGCATTTTTGGGAATTTTTGCACCTAATTTTCAACATGAGGTTTTTGGGACCCCTTCTCATGAATGATGTCACTGTCATGGTGTTATTCGGGCCCAAAGGGTGATTTCACAGTCACTGCATGAAATCACCTTTTGGGACTGATTAATGAAATGACACTGCCAGTGTTATAGAGCGGGCTCTCAAGAGCCTATTTTGAAAATTTGGTGGAAAATTCCAAAAATGACTGTTTGATGAGCGGCAGTTACGCAGTTCCACGAGCGTCAGAAGTTTGAAAATTTTCAATATTTTCACTCCAGATTTTCAACATTGCCATTTTACCACACCTCCTTATGAGCAGTACAGCTGTCATTTTTCACATCTTGCCCAAAATGTGTTTCCGCCCATGTAGTACACAATGGCGCAGTCAGTGTGCCAAATCAATGTATGGGACACATTAAGAAAATCACAGTGACACTGTTCATGAGCAGAGGTCTTAAAATGGCTATGTTGAAAATTTGGTGAAAAAATCCCTAAAAAATGACTGTTTTACGAGCGTGCGTTGCGCAGTTCCTACACACGCTCATAAGTTTGTGAATTTTCAATATTTTCAATCCAGATTTTCAACATTGCCATTTTATTACACTTTCTTATGAGCAGCACAGCTGTCATTTGTTACATCTTGCCCTAAACATGTTTCGCCCATGTAGCGCACAATGGTGCAGTAGGTGTGCAAAATCAATGTATGGGACACATTAAGAAAATCACAGTGACACTGTTCATGAGCAGAGGTCTTAAAATGGCTATGTTGAAAATTTGGTGAAAAAATTCCTAAAAATTACTGCTTTACAAGCGTGCATTGCACAGTTCCTACGCACGCTCGTAAGTTTGCGAATTTTCAATATTTTCACTCCAGATTTTCAACATTGCCATTTTATTACACTTCCTTATGGACAGTACAGCTGCCATTTTTCACACGTCACCCAAAATCTGTTTTCGCACATGTAGCACACAATGGTGCAGTCGGTGTGCAAAAGCAATGTTTGGGACAGATTAAGAAAATCACAGTTACACTGTTCATGAGCAGAAGTCTTAAAATGGCTATGTTGAAAATTTGGTGACAAAAGTCCATAAAATGACTGTGTTACGGGTGAGCATTGCGCAGTTTCCATGCACCCTAGTAAGTTCATGACTTTGTAATATCTTCAGTCCAGATTTTCACCAGTGTCATTTTTCCACACTTGCTTATGAACAGTACAGCTGTCATTTTTCAGAACATGGCCGAAATGTGTTTTCACACTTTCAGCGCAGAGATGCGTGGTCGCTGTAGGAAATCATTGTTCGGGACAGATAAAGAAAATCACAGTGACACTGTTTATGATCGGAGGTCCCAAAATGCCTGTGTTGACAATCTGCTGTAAAAAATCCCTAAACTAATTACACTACGGGTGTGCGTTGCACAGTTTCTATGCATGCTCGTGACTTCACCAGTTTTTTTAATATTTTTACTGCAGATTTGCAACATTGCCATTTTTTACACCTCCCCATGAACAGTACAGCTGTCATTTTTTACATCCTGTTCGGAATGTTTTTGCACCTGTGGTGCTAAATGCCGTAGTCGCTGTGCATAAGCAGCTTTCGGCTAACAAACTGATATTGCCACTGTTCATGAGGTGGGGTCACAAAAAAACCATGTTGAAAATTTGGAGTGAAAATACCAACGAATGCCTGAGGTATTAGGGTTTCCAACCATAACGCCCAACCCTGCAGAGAATGACAGGACAGGCATCAGGGATGTGACTTGGGATTATTGCCTGTAATGCTCATACCATTCCACACCCTGCAGCCAGTGAGAGGTATCGAGGTATGCCTTGGACTCTTCGGCCCCAAAGTTCACCCCATTCTTCTATACTGCACCCATCTCACCGTACTTCCTGATGGAATGGGGTGCGCATAAGGGCCAAAGACCCCAAGGCGCACCGTGACATCTGTCAGTGTCTGCTGGGTGGGGTGTGGTGAAATGGCATGGCTGTTATGCCTGATGACCCAAAGGCACACCCCAATGCCTGTCACTCTCTGCAGGGTGGTGGTGGGGTTGGCTTCAGTTCAGTACTTCACTGCCATTCCTATTATGCAGCTCTGTAACTTCTACACTACCACTGCCAATGCCAGCAAGCAAACATTCAGCATTGACAAATGCTTGTTATCTATTGCCAGGTAAGGAGTATGGAGTTCTTTGGCAAAGTGTTAGGAAAAGGAGGGGTATTTTTCATGGTCATCAAAGAAACACCAGCAATGGAAAATGAAACTTACTTGACTTTTAAAAATTGTTTATGAGTGGAAGGGGGGGGGTCATGAGTAAATAACATTCAATTATTTGCTTCATTTTATTTATTTTTAGTGCCTATTTTACCTTTTCTATATAGGAGTAACACCCACAGCTATGTTTTCTGATGAAATTGGGAATTGCATGACTTATGAATTCTGTGAGTTGCTATGATACGCAGTGACTTGCTCTTAACCACTGGTGGTCCTCTTTTCATGCAGTAGCTAGAACAAAGCCTCAGCAAATCAAGACAAGGGATTTAATTGACAAGATTACATTTGGAAATGTAACGGCTAAATAGGAATGATGAAATAAGCATCTCAGTGACAGAAGTACTCCATGAGGTGCAAGGGGGATCGGTACTCACACTAAATTTACATACATCATTGGCTGAAGGAAGTGTGCATGACAGAAAGAAAAAGTAGATTCAGTGGGACATCTAATGGGCATCTGGTAGAAGGGGTAACCTATAGCATACTTAAAAAAATTAGGGGGTATTTTGACACCATTACAAATATATTTTTGTGATAAACATCTGTGACACTTGTACTATTTGTGTAGTACTTCCAATTCAGGAGCTATTCATCTTTGTTTATGATGTGTTGTATATTGTTACCTTTTTGCCGTCTAGCCTCACAACAGCAAGTTGAATAAATACAATAAAAAATATTTTTTTTTATTTAAAAAGTTGTTTTTTCTTGGCACAAATACATTACAACAAGCCTGGTATGTATTTGTACTAAATATGGCATTGATATGATGCAGATTTATCAGAAAAATAAGGTTTACATTAAGGGTGGGGTTCACAAAAGAAGTACCGGTGCAACTCGGAATTGTGCACAAGTGCAATTCACAAAGGGCAGAGAGGCAACGGCACATCTCCGGTGCGCCTGCCCATCTCCAATGTACTGAACACCACCTATAATGGTATTTGACACATCTGGAGGGGGCGTGCCCATACATATGGGGTACATCCCTATTCACAAGCCACCTGAGAGGCGCATCTTCAGAGCAAGTCTGAAGATGTGCCTCCCAAAGTTATGTCTAGAAGAAGTAGACCTAAGTGAGTGTCCACCCACAAGCAGGCAGCAGTACTGCAGACAGCAGCATGGCAGCCTGCCTATTCTGGCAGTCCAGTAGCCCCCCCCTTTGTCTGTGCCCCTGTGAGTAAAAAATGTTATCCAATAATCCCCGGCAGTCCAGTGGAACCCCTCTTCTTGCCTGTATCCTCATAAATAAAACAATGATGTCCAGTATTCCCTGGTAGTCTATTGGAACCCCCTCCTGCCCATATCCCCGTAAATAAAACAATGCTGTCCAATAATCCCTGGTAGTCTAGTGGAGCTCCCCTCTCTGCCCCAACCCAACTGTATTACCATATGAAACCCCAAAGTCTCCCTGGTGGTCAAGTGGAACTCTACCCCCCACTCAGGCAACCCCAACCCCACCCTCCCCACTCCCCTGTCCCAGCAGATGCAGAAGGTTAGCAGGCAGTTCTACCCACCCACAAACTGCCACAGCTGCCCACCAACTGAGCTGTCAGTGAATGACAGCATACTGTACTCCTGTAAGTCGATTTGCAGACCCTGTCAACCAATGGTCTTGCAATGTGTACTGTAAGCTGTCATTCACAACTTTGTGAATGACACCATTCAGCCGTGGTGGTTTGTGGGTGGATTGCGCTGCTCATTGGGGGTGCCTGAATGCATGGGGCGTTCTCTGGACCTCCAGGGAGATTTGGGGGTTTCATATGGTAATGCGATCAGGTCAGAAAGTGAAGCACTTGTAAATGAATGCATAGCACCATTAAAAAGATAATTTAGGGCTGAACAAATTTGCTGCTCATACTATGTGTGCAACACCTGTGGTTCAGGAGATACTCATATTTGTTTATGGTGTGGTGTGTATTTTACACTCTTTCCATTTAGCCTCACACCACCAAGTTGAATAAAAACAATAAAAAAATGTTTTATTTGAAAAGCTGTTCTTTTATTGACACAAATACTTTACCATAAGCCTGGTATGTATTTGTACTACATATGACATTGATATGATACAAATTTATCAGAAGAACATGGGTTACATTAAATTTTTTAAATAAAAAATAAGATTTGGGGTTATTTCAGCTATAAAAATAAGTTAAGCACTTGTCATCAATTGCATAGCACTGTTAGAAAGATAATGTTGTTCTGAACAACTTTGCCACTCATATTATGTGTGTAACACTTATGGTTCAGGAGATATCGCATTTGTTTATGGTGTGTGTATTTTAAACATTTTCATGTCTAGCCTTGTGACAGCAAGTTGAATAAAAATTATTTTTTGACATAAGTACTTTACTACAAGCCTGATATGTATTTATACTAAATCTGGCATTGATATAATATAAATGTATCACTAAAAGAAGGGTTACATTGCATTTTTACAAATAAAAAAACAGATTTTGGAGTATTTTGGCTATAAAAAAGTAAAGCACTTGTAATTACTTGCTTAGCACCATTAGAAAGATAATTTTGTGCTTAACAACATTGTCCCTTGTGCTATGTGTGTAACATTTACTCTCCAGGATATATTCACATTTGTTTATGGTGTGGTGTGTATTGTTCACTTTTTTTGTCTAGCATTGTGAAAGTAAGTTGAATAAAAACAATTAAAAGATTTCTTTTATTGAAAAAGGTTTTTTTTTTTGCATAACTAATTTACACAATCATGGTATGTATGGGTACTGAATCTGTCATTGATATGATAAACATTTATCATAAAAATATATATTACATTGAATTTTTAATTTAAAAAAATCAGATTTGGGGTATTTTGGCTAGTATAAGAAAAAAAATAAAGCACCTGTAGTTACTTGCATAGCACCGTAAGAAAGATAATTTTGTACTATGTGTGTAGCCCCTGCGGTTAAGAAGATATTCACATTTGTTCTTTGAATGGTGCATACTGTGTGGTGAGAATTTTGTTTAGAATGCCCAGGATGCACTGTTAAGAATATATAGGACAGAAGGGGTGGATCACTCAGAGAGCTGCTTAGGAACCAATGAGTTAAGGAGCTCCAATGACTAATCTGGAACTGAATATATAAATCAAAATGAGCTGTTCATGAATACTAATTAACTATTCATGAATATCAATGAGCTGTTTATTAAGATTAATTGACTGCTGATTAATGTTATTGACCCCCTATAAATGAGAAGGTCATTCTTACATACATATTCAGTCTCAGAGCGGTCATTGGTGCTCTTTAAACAAATACTTTTGCCACTTCTGCATCACTGCCTTCATGTCTTTGGACCCTAAGTGATCTAAGGGTATTGAAGCAATGGGAGAGCTCCTCATGTACCTATATCATGGCAAGAAAAAGGATGCAGACCAACAATCATGCACAGACTGCCAGCTCGCACAATCTCAGTGCGGCTGCAAGAGGGTTTGCACTGTTTCCTCATTACCACTTTGGTCCAAATGCCTCAAGGTGTTTTAATCTCTGTCTGGTACCACATGATGTTTCTCCTTGTAAAGAGTTGTAGGAGGAGCAGAGAAACAGAACCAATTGCAGACACACTGAAAATGTGCAAGCTGACAGTCTGCACATGCATGTTGGCACGCATCCATTTTCTCGCCATGATAGCGGTGTCTCAGGTGCTGTCATGGTGCTCCGGGACCAAAAATCACTTAGTTGGTACATGAGGACCATGAGGCTGAAGCAACAAAATTATCTGTTTAAAAAGCACCGATGTCTGCTCTGGGACTGAATATATATACATCAAAATTAGCTGCTCATGAATATTTATGAGCTACTCATGAAAACTAACAATGAGATGTTCATTAGTATTAATAACCCTCTATTAATGGACATCTCATTCTTATGTACATATTCAGTCTCAGGGCGGTCATTGGCACTCTAAAACAAATACTTTTTCTGCTTCTGTACCACTGCCCTTGTGTCTCTGCATCTTACCTAAGTGATCACAGGATACAGGAGCAAAGAGGGAGCTCCTGATGCACCTCTATTGCGGCAAGAAAAAGGATGTGGACCAACATGTACGCACGGACTGCCAGCTCGCACATTCTTGGTGTGGCTGCAAGTGGGTTCACACTGTTTCCTCATTACTGAGTTGGTTTGAATCCCTCAAGGTGATTTCTGTAGAGCCCCATATAATGTTTCTCCTTGTAAAGAGTTGCCAGAGTAGCAGAGATACAAAAACCTTTGCAGTTGCACTGAAAATGTGCAATCTGATGGTCTGCACATGCACGTTGGCACACATCCATTTTCTTGCTGTGATAGCAGTGCCTTTGAGCTACTGTGGTGCTCCCAGGCTTAAAAATATCTTAGTTGTGACATGATGTCCATGGTGCAGAAGCTGAAAAACTATTTGTTTAAGGATCTCCAATGACTGCAATGGAACTGAATATATACATCAACATGAGCTATTCATGAATATAAAGGAGTTGTTCATTAATATTAATTAACTACACATTAATAGTAATGACCCCCCTATTAATGAGCAGCTCATTCGTTTCTACATAGTCAATCTCAGAGCAGTCAGTGGCACTCTGTCTGACCACTCGGTAGAAATATTAAATACAAACTGAATTTATTGCTTGATGGACTATAGAGTATGCTTATAATTTATTCAATAGCGGCCAAGGATTGGTGTTAAAATTTACTAGGGGTCCTAAAAAAAATGCATGTGGGATAACAAAGTTTTATGAGTTTTAATGTAAAATTTTAAATTAGGATTATATAGAGAATAATATATGGGGTGGCATATGTAACGAGATTTTACATACACCCAAGTTATGGGATGCTACCTAATCTCAGAGGGCAAAGTCTGAGGGGTTTGTGAAAAACATCTCACAACAAAGGTGTGTGCAAAATCGAGTTTTACACAAGCCACTCAATATTTTATTTTTTATTATTGCTGGCATGTGCTTTTTTGCCTCAGCAATTATAAAAAATAAAATAAGCAAACCGGAAAGCAAACAGATTGTGTTCAGGCAGCCATGGACTAGTTGGGTTTATGCATGGTCCACAAGTTACAGTGCCCAACTTGTTTAAGGGATAAAGAAGTTGGACTTTTTGTTTAAAATATTAATTATTTGTGCATTTGTTTGTTTATTTTGAAACTGACTGCCGAGCAGCACTTACGACAAGCCAGTACATACTTGCTGACAGGGAACTCCAGCACAGCGCGTGTCATGTTTCTCTTTTGTTTTTTGTTTCAGGGTCAGAAAGAGGGTTTTATTTTTTCTTATAAAAAAAATCAACTACCGCCAAGTTTGAGGGGCAGTGAAGTCTGTGGCCACAGAGTATTTTAATTTTTTTTATTTTCTTCTTTTTTCCTGGCAGGACCCTATCACTTTCTGTCTGCCCTGGTCACAGCCCCTGGAAGCCTCTGCCACTATCTATGGCTGCCGGGGTCCCCCAGTCACCCCCAGCTAACCCCCGGAAGGTGGGGCCATGGTCACGTCTTCCTTGATCACGGAACTAGTCTCTGGTCGGGGGACCCGCAGCGACAGTGGTTTATGCGAGGTCTTCCGGGAGGGCTTCATATAGACAGTGGCCCTCGCCCGCCTATGTTTTCCTGTCTTTTCCTCACGGAGGCAGGGACGTTCAATGACACCAGCGTCCGCCCCGCCTCCCAGAGATTAGCGCAGCAGTGTTGAGATCTCCGGCCTCCGCCAGGAGTCCTCAGTGCTCCGAGTGCTTCCCTACTCCCCTGGAAGAGAGCAGTCCATGGGATGCTCTATCCTTCTCCCCAGCCAACCCTCTGACAACCCGGGTCCATTCGAACCCGGTCACCGGCGTCATAGCGAATCCCATCACTGTTCCAACGGGCTGGCTCGTGGCCACAGAGGATTGAAAGAGATAAGGTACCATAGCACAGTGAAGGAAAATCGTTCACCGTACCTAGAAATAAGGATAAAATCCATGGTCAGACCTGGGGAGTACAACATGGGATCTCAATACTTTTTTGCCAGGATTTAGTGACTATCTCTGTGGGAGATCCCAGTTTGTCAGATGGCAAAGTGCACAATCTGATAAAGGTGAAATCCTTGACGGTGCTCCCCAGGGACCCATCCTGGCACCCTTACTATTCTCCATTTTCATAAACGACATGTCAAATCACTGTGATGAGGTGAACATACTCCTATATGCAGATGATGCTGTGCTGTACAGGTCCACCAATGACTTGTGCTCCTTGAACACTTCTTTGACAAGTGACTTGCAACTCCTCAAGAGTTGGCTGGCCAGCAACAGACTAGTGCTTAACAGCAAAAAGACAAAGGCCATTTTATTTGGCCCTGCAAGTCTGGGGCCTGATAGAACCTCTCTTCTAACTTCAAGCCTCTCGTGTGTCTCAATGATTGAGGTAGTAGACAAAAAGTGCTTAGGCTTTACTTTAGATCATAGAAACATAGACTTTGACAGCAGATAAGGACCGCTTGGCCCATCTAGTCTGCCCATTTCCCTACCTACAGGATAGGCCACAGATCCTAGTTAACCAATAGCCTATATCTTCCTAACCCCCACAAGAATTGCCTTATGTCTGTCCCATGCATTCTTGAATTCTCCCACAGTTTTAGACCCCACAACCTCCTCAGGAAGGCTGTTCCATGCATCCACTACCCTCTCTGTGAAATAATACTTCCTCATATTGCCCCTGAACTGCCCCCCTTCTATCTTTAAATTGTGTCAAAATTGCACTTTCAAAACACACATCAAACTGCTGACTAGAACACTAAATCAGAAGCTGGGGCTATTGTACTGCCTTAGCTCTTTCCTCACACAGGACTCCCGGCTAAGGATAGCAACCGGTACCCTGATACCCACACTGCTGTATGGATCACCACTGCTACTCACAGTAAAAGGTGGGGAAATGCGAAAACATACTACCCATTATCAGAGGTTATGCCGATTCATCTTGAAGGCTCACCCTAGGGACAATCATTGCCAGGTGCTCCAAGCCCTGTCTTGGCCTCCACTTAAAGAATGTCTTGTCTACCCATCTTTATGTCTTGCTTACAAGCTAAGGTTGGACTCTGCACCTCCAAGCTTAGTTATTTCTTTATCTGCCAAACAAAACAGCAGGCTCCTTAGATCCTCATCCTGGCTACTTCTCACTGTGCCTAAAGTCAGGTCAACCCTGGGACAGAGGGCATTCTCAGCCAGTATCCCACCCCTTTGGAATGTTCTCCCAGCTAATGTACAGTCTTGTAATTCCCTTGGGGGGTTCAAAAATGGACTCAAGGCTCATCTGTTAGAGTTTAATCGATGCACTTGCTATCATTGAATTACTGTACCCTCTTCTGTATTTCTCTACAGCAACACTTTTGTCTGTAATGAAAAATGCATCCTAATTGTTAACCTATACCAAGTGTTGAAACTTGTCAAACTGTAAACTATAATTTGTGCTATTAATACTGCAATCTTCAGTTGTACACTGTTCTATGCTCACTGCATAATTGTCTGCTGAAAACTGTGCTCACTCATGAATGTCATCCTGTACTTGTTGTGTAACCTTATGGATTGTCTGCCTGTAATTAACCAAGAGTCACCCCTGAAAAAGGGACTGTCATGGTCTCAGTGGGTTTACCTGATTGCTAAAATTTAAATAAAACTAAAAATAAAGGATTTTGAATTGGACATGCAGGTGTAATAACTCACACATTGTACAGGGATTTGATAAAACAGGTGTATAAAACAGGAATATATTATACTACAAAAAGAAATTTGGCTCCTTTTACATTACAAATAACAAAATTCATACAAGAACTAAAATGCCTCACTTAAAACACAAGAAGAAATTGAGTGTGGCCATATTTAAATATAGGTTCACACTAAGGTTCATATTAAGGTTCGGAGGCTCATGACTGCCCTCATACTAGTCAGAAGTCATAATATGATAACGATATATCAGACAGTAAAAACACATCCAATCTTGCTTTAAATTCCATTCTATTTTTACTGATAATAATGTTGAGTGGCAATTTTTTCCAGGGATTGATTACCCGTAGGGTTAAGAAAAATGTTCTCCTCATGTAATTAAAGTTCTTTCTGACTAATTGAAATGGGTGACCTCTGGTATCATGAGTATTATGCTTGAATTGTAATCCAAGATCTGACATTAAGATATTGTCCTGAATAATATCATAGAGAAATAATAAGTTCCCATGTAACCAGTGAGTCTCTAATGATAATAAATTGAGGTTAATTAATCTATTCTTATATGGTACACTGTACATTCCTTTAATGTGTTTGGTAAATTTTCGCTGTACTTTTTCTAACTGATTGATATGGGACTTCTTGTAAGGGCACCAGAACTGGGACACATACTCCAGATGTGGTCTAGCATAGGCCCTGAACAGAGGCATCATTACCTTTGGTTCCCTAGTAGAGATGTTGGATCTGATGGCCCAGATAACTTTATTAGTTTTGTTTACTCACTCATTTATATGATGTGCATATTCCATGTTGTGAGAGATTGTTACCCCTAGGTCTTTTCCATTTGTGGTGTACACAAGGGGGTGACTTCCAAGGACACATGTTCTCATAGGACTCCTAGGGCCTAGGTGCATTACTTAACATTTGTTATTATTAAGCTTCATGCCCCAAGCAATAACCCAGACAGAGATTTTATCCAGATCACACTGAATGGTGTCAGAACCATCATCATTAGCACAAGGTCCTCCAATTTTAGTATCATCCACATACTTAGTGGATATGAAAAGACAAGTAGTAGTAAGATCAGAAATAAAGGCCTGAAACAAACATGGGACAATCACTGATCCCTGAGGTACATCACTTGTGATAAAGAAAACTTTGAATAGTTGACCATTGATAATAACACACTGTGTGCGATTAGAGAGACAATTATAAATCCACGTAATGATATATTTGTTAATATTTACATTTTCTAGCTTGATGTTTAGGGCCCAGTGTGGCATAACATCGAATGCCTTGCTAAAATCTATAAAGACAATGTCACACGATATCCTGGAGTCCACTAACTGACTGATATTTTCGTAAAAACTCATCAAGTTAGTCAAACAGCTTCGACCATTAACAAAACCATGCTGTTCATCATTAGATTTACTCAAAATGGGAGCTAAGATGTCTTTGACCAGATTTTCAAATACTTCACATAATGGTGATGTGAGGCTAATAGGTCGATAGTTTTCCCAGTCTGATTTAACACCGTTTTTTTATGAATGAGAATAACATTTGATATTTTCCACTCAATTGGTATGAAACCCTTTAACAGACATGACTCAAATAAGAGTTTAAGGGGAAACACTAAGCAGTCAGTCAGTAAGTATAAAAAATGCCCAGAGATATTATCTGGTCCCATACAAGTTTTGCCTTTCTGTAAAAGCAATTTATCCTCAATATCCTTACTCTCAAATGTAATAGGGTGTGCCCTAATATGTACAGGGCCAGTCCTAGGGGACATGGTACCTGTGTAAATTTTACAGAATCGTTTGTTAAATATGTTGGCCATATCTTTAGGGTTTTGAATAACTGTATTATTTACTTTGATAGGTCCAACCTTACATTTGGGGTTTTGTAATGAATTTATATAACAGAAAAAATGTTTCCTGTTGGATTTAATAGCATTCTTCACTAGTTTGAATTCTCATTTTCTCTTTGCCTTTTTAATGGCAGTTTTACAGTTTTTTTGAGCCTTAAGAAAAACTGTCCAGCTTTGGGGTGTTTTTGATTTTAGATATTTTACATATGTATTGTTTTTTATTTTAATAAGTCTTTTAATGGACTTATCAAGCCATTTTGGATTTAGTGGTGGGTGAAGTGGCCAAAATTCATTCACAGAGTAATGAGGAATCCACAAAGTAATCCACAATACAAAGCGGAGTACTTCACGTCATAATGAGGAATATGAAGTCCATTGAAACCAATGACTTTTTGTTATTCCACCTTCCCCAAACCACTTCTGCACCAATTTTAAGGAGAAGTACATTGAAATCAATGTACTTCACATCACTTTGCCTTGTTATTGGGCTCCAAGGCACATTTTGAAGTGATTCATGGGATTGCAGGTCACATGGGCTCTAGACTGTTCTGCACAGCCTCAGTTCTGTGTAGTGTGTGTGTAGTGGAAGATGGATACAATTTCCTCTCAGAGCTCTGGGATTCAAATCTTCTAAAAGCTGTTAAAAAAGCCTTTTTGAGCCATTTATTTGCTCAAAATTTAGTACATTGATTGTAGGAAACCCTCATGTGTTCATATCATCAAGTGTTTATTGTTTGTGTATGGATTTTGAATGCCAATTTAGTACATTCGGTCTGTGTACTGACAGATACTTGACGTGTGCTTTGGGGGAGGGGAGTATCTCTGATGGAGGTAGGTTAAAATAGGGAGAAAAAGGCAGTCTTTCTGTTTTGGTTATATTTTTCTTGTATAACTGTGTTAATGTACACACAGTAATATTTTCAATACTTCTTGAAATTCTTTTTGCTGATTGTTGTGGTGCAGCAGTGCATAATTTCAGTTTGTTTAAAAGATTTAGTTATACTACTGAAGTTTTCAATTTGCTACAAATTACTTGTAGTGTAGTGTGCGTGTGAGAGTGTGTGTGTGTGATGCGTGCCATCACATCAGACACATTTTATTGAGCCACAGAGTAATTGCAGCAGTGTGAACCTGTTATCTACCACACCTGCATGCATTTTTTGTACTGCTTTGTGGTATCTTTACTGGTAGTGGACTGTTACTGCCATGCACTACCCCCCCTCAACTGGCAAAAGGTATTCTTTTCCAGATTTGGATTAGTGACTTGTGAGCACTGGTTAGGTGTTGTTGTGTCTTTGCATCTGCATCTCTTGATTGCGCAGTGCAATCTTAATCTGTCTGTGCATTTGCATCTCCTTAGGGCTCAATCTCCATCTGTAACTTAAGTCACAGTTGTTTGTTTGGCTTCCCTTCAGAGTACTGGTGTGGTGCATATCTCTGCATGAACATTGTACTCATTGATGTGCATTTTTAAGTCAGGGCAATCATCATCAGTCACTCATGATACAAATCACATTCTTCATCTTCACAGTCACGATTCATGAATCACAAAACTGCAAGTTTTTTTTTTAGTTAGTTCCAGGTAAGCCTGTTTCGTAGTATCTCGGGTCTTGGCTTCGGTCACCATTGTACTCGTTGATATGAGTTTTCAAATCAGGTAGTTTTACATGGTACAGATCAGGGAAGTACAGCCATAGGTATTCGCATTCCCGTACAGTTTATTATCATTGGTCATGTCACACCACACACTCATCACGAGACAAAGCATGTTCTTCATGAATCACAGCAGTTAATTTTTTTTTCCAGTTCTGATGATATGCTGAAGACCTGTAAAAATGACCAAAACATTGATGAATCTTTTTTAATTTTTTTTAAATAATGCCCCCCCCAAAAAAAAAATATTTACCTTCACTGGCTTGACCGTATTCCAATGCCAAAATTCCTAATCAAGCCAAGAATTCACACCCCAAGTTTGACTATATGACTTGTGATACAAAAAAAAGCAATGATTACATATATGGATTATACATCAATGGATATGAACTTTTCAGGTCAATTCAGGTTCTGTGGAAAACCATGATGGTGCCAGGTACATTAACTTACCAAGGGTAGTATTAGTGTACACACAGAGGGCATTCTTCCTGTTGGGGGTCAGTGCAGCTGACATTGGGCAACCAACAGCATTATCACATCATCATGGATGGTTAACTCAATGGTTGGGTCATCCTTCTAGCACATCATTTGACAAGACACTGTGCATCAGCCCAGTCAGGTCAAGAAGCATTACATGAAATTCCAAAAGCAGCAGCAGGGGACATACTGTAGTTCTTATTGGAGTGTGTGCATGCATGACTGAGTGTGTCGTGAGTTAAATGGAGACTTTTCTTTCTATTTTATGCTCTCATTTCTCTCCATCTGGAGTTGGGAATTTTCTGGACAAAAGACAGTAGCATTTTGGTGATATACATTAATTCTGGTGACTGTGTGTGACCACTGCTTGCATGACTGAGTTTGCCATTAATTTTGGGAGACTTTGCATTTCTTGTGCTATCATTTCACTTTGTCAGCACTTGGGAATTTTCTGGACACAAGACAGTAGCATTTTGGGGATGCACATTAATTCTGGTGACTGTGTGTGACCACTGCATGCATGACGGAGTGTGCCATTAGTTCTGGGAGAAATTGCTTTTTTTGTTGTGCTCTCATTTCACTTCATCAGCACTGGAGAATTTTCTGTACACAAGACAATAGCATTTTGGGGATGCACATTAATTCTGGTGACTGTGTGTGGGGGGGGCTGCCAATATTGTTGTCAGTTCACTTTACTTTGCATTAAGGTGGAATGACAATGTGAAGTAATAATTACAAGCCAAAGTGAATCTTTCATATTGGCCACTCCACATAGAGGAATGACAATGCGAAGTGCCCACTTCGCTGGCACTTCACTGGTGAAATTTAAATTTGTTGCATCTCTATTTGGATTGACTATGCATTAATCCTCTCATCATTAATGAGTGGGGACATTCATCCCAATCCTAGTCCAACACAACTTAATCATACAAATGCAGAGGTTTTGAAAGGGGATGATCTTAGCATTGTCCACTTTAATGCTTGCAGCATGTGGAATAAGTTAGATTTAATTAAAGATTGGATAGGGAAATACAGTCCAGATATCGTAATTATTACTGAAACCTGGTTAAGTAAAATAAATTGTGACATATCCTTGCAGATAGAGGGATAACAACATTTTAGGAAGGATAGAAAAAAAAAGGTGGGGGGATTTTGATGTATGTAAATGTTGAATTGGAAACCATGGAGAAACACTGCAATTCACTGGATAAGGGTCTGGAGCCATTATTTATTGAAGTAAGGATCCTGTTTATTAAACCCATACTAATTGCTGGCATTTACAACCCCCACCCCCCCCCCAAAAAAAAGAAAATAGTACTTTTTACAGTTTACAGGAATTCATGCTGCATTTTAAGTGTACACATGAATCACTGAGTGCAGGTGACTTTAATGCAGATTGGTTACAGATGGAACTCACAGATAGCTTAATTGATTTTCAGGAATGTTTACAACTGAACCAATTATTGGAAGAACCTACCCAGATAAACAGTAAAACTCAACAACATTCAGCTTTATCAGATCTTATTTTTACTAACCGACCATCCGAATACTCCCAGAGTAGAGTTTTGCCTGATGCATTTTCCAATTACCAGGTTATTTTTGCACTTTGAAAACACTTAAAACCTGCTAGACAGGCCCAAACCGTTGATTGGAGGAACTTTAAATATTTTAACTATGTTGAATTCATGTTAGATATTGAAAAAAATGATTGGAACAGATTAGTACTGATACCTACAGCTTCAGAAGCATGGCTATACTTTCAAGAAGAGTTTGTAAAAATTTGTGACCATCACATCCTGACACAAAAAAGAAGGGTAAGGGCTAGAAATGAAAAGTGGTACAATGCTACCCTACATAAATTTAAAGGAGAAAGAGATTAAAAATGACATAAAGCAAAGTCTTCAGGTACAGCTGGTGATTTGAATTTCTACAGACAGGCAAGAAATAAATATATTAAACAAATCAGGAAAACAAAACAAATATTCTTTAAAAAAATAACTAGGTAGTAATGTAAATCACAATCCTAGACTTTTCTGGATGACAATGACTAATTTGATGGGAAAAGTAAAAAAGAACAGGTAAAAAGGATTGAAATAAATGGACAAAATAGTTTCTCTAAGCAATACTGCAGTAAATACATTCAATAAGTTGTTTTGTAGAAGTAGGAACAAAAACTTTGGAATCTAATATATCTTGTAATATAGGTGAAATGCAGGATGAGAAGATGTCTCAATATTTGAATGGGCCAGAAATACTTAAGTTTAAACATATAAAGGTTCATGAAGTAAGGGATGAACTTTTGAAATTAGATGTTAAAAAAAAACAGGATTAGATAACATATAAAGTTGATGAAATATGCAGCTCCATGCACTGCATACCATGACTCCCAACCAGAGCCGATGGACAAGCCTTCCCTGCCGGACAACAGCCATGAGCCACACTGCTGGTTTGGCTGGTCTCATAGCCACTGATACCACCGGCACTGTGCGCTGGCTCCCCACCCTCCCCCACCTCACCCACCCTGGGTGGACTTTTTTATATAGTCACTTCAGGATCAGATGACTAAGTGCCCACTTTGCCTTTGGTCCCTTATATTTTGATTCCACTAGAGGTGCTTACCCATTTCCGTTAAAACCTAACTAGGATTTTTTCTGCTCCTCACCAGCTGTGCCCCTTCCCGGACCCTATATGGGTCATCCACTTGTTCCCACTGTCTGAACACCCCTGCTTCAAATGACCTGCTCTTCTTCACTGTCTATTAAGCTCCTAGTACCATGGATCATTCTATGCATCTAATCATTCTGTGTATAGTGCCGCTTCTGATCTATTTTTCTATGCATAAAATATTTGGTACTGATAATAGATGTCCTGACACTATGCCATCTCCTGACAACTTTCACTTCTCTAACCTACTCTGCCTATATGAATTACCACAGGACTCAATGCTTCTTTTAATGATTAAGGGCATGATTTATTACACCATATCTGACCCTAAGAAGTGTTACCTTCGCCCTTTGCTTCTCTCTCGCCATTCACACATAGGAAACTCTGGCACCTCCTACTACTGGCAATACTACTTTCTGGTGATATTGAAATGAACCCTTGCCTTACTGGTCATCTCACCCACTTGGATACAAAACTACATAATGCTAAAAGTCTGCTTATTGCCCACCACAACGTCTGGAGTTTAAAACACAATTTCTCTGAACTGGAGGCCTGGGTCTCCCTCTACAAACCTGATATATTATGCTTGACTGAAACATGGTTAAAACCTATGGTCCCTGGCACACAGTGTTCTTTACCCTCCTATAACCTACTCCAGAAGGATAGAACTTCCCCAATAGCGGGGTTGGGGGTGGCATTGCTATTTACTCTAAGAGTCACCTGCATCTCACTGCTCTAAATACTGATCCCCTGATGAAATGTGAATCACTTCACTCCATCCTCACACTGGGGGCAATAAAGTTACATATAGAAAGCATACAACCCCCCAAACAGTGACTACTCTGGCCTTGATGAACTCCAAAGCCAGATGGCACTACTCACTGGAAAAAATGAAGTACTAACACTAGGGATATAAATATAAACTGGGTAGGGAAGAATCAGGACACCTCGCTAGCAAAAATCCAGAGTTATAATTTGCACTGGATGATCACCAAACCCACAAGTATTGCATCCCAATCAAATTCCAGCACCTCATTGACTGTGTGTTAGCCAACTGCCCTGAACACATCCTCTCTGTCAGCACTGTTGCGGACATCATTATGGACCACCACCCAATCTTTTATTCCTGGGGTCAGGCCCCAACACCACCACAAAAACTGCGCTTCATCACCATATACAACTATTCTTTAATCCTTAATTCCAAAAGCTTTCTTCAAGATGTGGCTAACATACAGTAACAGCCACAGACACTGCCAGCTATTTCCTGAAATTTCTGTGATATTTCCAGAAATATCTCCTGCTTTCTGCATTTCCACAGTAGAGGCAGCAGAGAGAAACTCTTCAGAAATTTTGCGAAATATCCGGAAATAGCTGGCAATGTCTGTGGCTACTACTGTAGATTGGTCCAGTCTGTTACACATCCCAGATGTGCAGTCTGCTCTTAACATTTTCATCACTAACTTCACAGCCATTCAGGATCTACACATCCTTTAGATTACATATAGAGTCAAAGGCAGGCAAACCAGATGGCTAAAGAAAGAACTACTAACTAAAATAAAAGAGGGTGACAAATGTTGGAACTATTTCAAATCCTCCAGCCTGAAGGAAGACCACAATTCCTACAGGATGATGAGGAAAGCATGCAAAAGGGATATAAGGGCAGCCAGAAGTTCCTATTGCAAAAACCTACAGTAGCAGCCACAGACACTGCCAGATATTTCCTGAAATTTCTGTGATATTTCCAGAAATATCTCCTGCTTTCTGCATTTTCACAGTAGGGGCAGCAGAGAGAAACTCTTCAGAAATTTAGCAAAATATCTGGAAATAGCTGGCAATGTCTCTGGCTACTACTGTATTAACCAATGCCTCAGGTGAACCTAGAAAGTTTTGGTCCCACTTAAAGATGCTCCTGGGATTCACCCATTCCTCCACCCTCAATGACATGGTCCTAAATGGTGTTCACTGTAACAACCCTCTGACCATTGCCAACTTCTTTAATAAACCGTTTATTGACTTGACCAAATATACATCCACCTTCCCTGCCTCACACAATTTGGGTCCCATGTCACCCTCCAAACATGCACAGCTGAACTACTCTTTTTGCTTCAAGGCTGTCACCCAACAGAATGTCCTGAAACTACTCAATAAAATCTCAGACAGCATTGCCACTGGGTCTGACAGAATTGAACCCAGGCTGCTAAAAATTGCTGCCCCACATATTGCTGCTCCACTGGCCAAAATTTTCACACTCTTCTTGTGTCATGGCTATGTCCCTGATATATGAAAACCTGTGCAGGTCACACCCCATCTTAAAAAAAAAGGTGACCCAAAGGAATCTTCAAATTACTGACCCATAACCATCTATCAGACCTTAGCAAAATACTTGAGAAGCGAGTTGCCATGCAAACCATCAAATTCCTGCTAGAAAATGACCTCCTAACCACTGCACAACATGGCTTTTGTAAAGGTCATAGGCTTAGCACCACAACAGCTCTACTCAGATTTATGACTGACTCCCCTCACTGCCATGGATGCAGGGTTTCTCACAGGGGCGGTCTTTATTGACATGACTAAGGCCTTTGATCTGGTAGAACACCCACTTCTCCTGGACACCCTCCACTCTATGGGCTTCACTTCTAGTGTTGTAAACTGGTTCAACAGCTACTTGTCTAATAGAATACAATCCGCCAAGTATAACTCTACCTACTCTGACCCTAGGACAGTAAGCATTGGAGTTCCTCAGGGGGTTCATACTGGGGCTACTTCTTTTCTCTATTTTTATTAATAGCATCACCTCTAATCTCCCTGACACCTCATCCCTACTCTATGTGGATGATACAGTACTATATACCAGCACAAAAAGCATATCCGATATCAACCTGCATCTCAACCCTGATTTCCAACACATACAAACCTGGATATGTGACCACAAACTAGTGCTAAATTAGGCAAAAACACCATCTATGCTTTTCTGAACTCCCTCTAAACTCAGGACACACCAAGGCAACTTTCAAGTCTCTTGCCTAGATGACTCACGAACAGCACCTGTCACACTGTTTAGATACCAAGGGATCACCCTTGACCAATCCTTGAACTTTGAATCCCATATCCAAAACATTTGTAAATCAGTTAACTCCAAATTAGGCATGGCATATTGAACCAGCTATGTACTTAACCCTTCTGCTAGAGTGGCCATAGCTCGAGGCATTCTACTACCTACTCTGACCTATGGAGCCACCATGCATGCTGCCTTACCTAAATCTATTCTTCACAGGTGGGATGTCACCTATAACAACATCTGCCATTTCACCTCAGCCTCCCATAGACTGAAACACCATTGCCTCCTTTATTCCAACCTAAACTGGCTATCCCCATGATACCAGACTTTACTCTCTCGGGTCCACTGTCAGTTGTATTTTGAGAACATGTATCCCCGCCACACTGGCAGAGCTGCTCACCTATCAGACCTCAAACTATGGCCTACGTGCTGCTGATAAATCCCTCCTATGTGTCCTGAAATGCAGTTCCACAAAAGGCTCCAGAGCTTTTGCTCACCATGCCGCTCAGATATGGAATTCATTCCCACTTGATGTCCGTCTTGCTCCCACCCACTGTGCCTTTAAAAAAATCACTCTGCAACATATTGGTTCTACTGGCCAATGCTCCCGTTTCAAACCTCCTTAGTCCCTGTTTCTCCTGCCAGTTTCTGAAGCATTTAACTGGTGTTGCTACTAAGCTTGCCTTGTGATATAACCTCCCCCTGTATCACTCCCCTCACTAGCCACCAGCATCTGTCACCTCTCTCTCCCTTAGTATCCCCCCACCTCTGCTTGTATCCATGTACTATCCCTGGTTCTCATCCCCCTGCACCCTTCAACTATCTCGACCCAACTCCCTGGCCTCACTGTCTTGCTCTGGACAATGGTTAAGGTTTAATATGCCTCCCCACTAGTTCTACAATTGTTTACTGCTGTCCCGGCTCATCTAGCTGCTATGTCCAGATGCTACAATGTGAACTACCCCTACAATCCCACTCTGTGCACTATGTATTTCACCTTTTGATGAGTATCTGACTGAATGCTGTTTTATTATACTATTTCTACTGTCGTATTTAATGTAACCTGTGTGTATTGTACCTTCTGCACCTATTATGCTGTTAACCTGTTGTTTGTATTTGCCTGTCATGTTTTACCCTGCAGCCTCCTGGGTCATGCCTGAAAATACTCCTCTCTATGGCTAACACACCAACCTGGTAAACAAAAACTAAATAAAAATAAAATTAAAAATACATGATAACTTATTTATTCAGCTTTTCTCTGTCCATTAATGAATTTCCCAAAGGATGGAAAACATCAAAAACAGTACCAATCTTCAAAGGAGGTGAGCAACACAATATTAATAACTATCACTCCATCTCCCTTTTACCAATAGTGTCCAAGATATTTGAGAAAATTGTAAATTCACAAGTAAGAAAATTTTTGGAAACAAATAAATTAATAAATATTCATCAGTCAGGATTTAGATCCACCCACAGCATGAATACAGCTCTAATGAAAGTAGTGGGGGATGTACAGCAGAGTCTGGACAGGAGAATGTCTGTGGGTGCTTTATTCATAGATCAATAAAAGGCTTTTGGTACTTTGCACCACAGCGTTCTCCATGAAATGGGGGTGAGGAAAAAAAGAGTATGAATGGTTTAGAACATAATTAACAGCTAGAGAAGAAGTAGTGGAAATAGGCCCTTATAGGTCCAAGTCAGCACAAATTAAAACCGGGGTTCCACAGGGATCTATTTTGAGTCTCCTTCTTTTTAACATTTATATTAACAATTTACAGTGTACAGATCCCATGATAAGTTATCATCTTTATGCAGACAATACTGTAATTTATGCAGACGAGAGACAGAGAGAGGTTACTGATATGCAAAATAATCTTCAAGAGGCCATTCATCATCTGCAAGTCTTCTTTAGGGAGCATAAGCTATCTTACACACACAAAAAACTCAATTAGTGTTGCTTACCTGAAATGTAGTAAGGCAGATATGTTAAAGATTCCATCTTTGGAAGGTGCTCAAATACAACAAGTTAGTAAGTATTGAGATCTTGGAATTCTTGTAGTTGAAAAATTGAATTGGGTACCTCATTTGGAGGCCTTACTACTAAACTTAGGTAAAAAGCTGGGCATGTTGTATAAACTGAAACTTTTTATGTCCCTTGAGATGAGATTGAGGATAGTGAGTAATATGGTGCTCCCTGTAATGGACTACGGAGATGTGATTTATGCGGAGGCCTCGGGGGTGGAGCTAGCCAAACTGGATGTAATATGTAACAGGTTGGCATGCCTCATCATTGATGCCCCTAGGAGAACTCACCACTGTTAACTGTACAAATCCTTAAATTGGATGAGGCTCAAAGATAGGACAGAGTGGCACCTCATAACATTTATGGATAAAGTACAGAGAGAAAAAGTGCTGACGTATACCCTGGAATATTTCCAAACAAGAAGAATCAGAGAGAGTCTAAGGTCAGTCCATGGTCTAGAATATGTAGCCGGAAGGTGTAATCTGAACATAGGTGGATCATCGGTTTGGTACAGGGGACCACTTTTGTGAAACTCTGTGCCTATCTCCTTCTGTTATGTAACCCGTATTACACAACTGGCACTGATTAAAAGATGGTTTCACAAAATGACAGTGGTGCCATTGCATTGCTGCAGGAAGTGATGGACGTAGAGCTCCACAAAATATATCTGAATTTGCACATTATCTGAATTGTTGGAATTTGCACATCATGGGGGAGATATTTTGAGGGGTTGCACATGCACAATCACAGAAATGTGCCCCAGAGCCAAATGCAATCAATGTGAATGCGTGGCACAAAATCCATTGCACAGAATCGCAACAGTAATGTATGCGGGCGCAAGTACAGGCGTTCCCATGGGCAAGATCACTTAATGGCATATTATTCAGCCAAAAAGCATGGCACAAGTCAGGAGCAACTCACAGAATGCTCCAGACAGACTTGACCATATGAAAGGTGGCTCAAACACACACAAAGCAGATGCGTAAGTCAGAGCTAGAGACAGCAATAGATGCCAGGCCGTTCCTGATGGAGGTGGTAATGAGGGGTGTGAAGAGGAGGGAGGAACACCAACGTGGCTGAGAACGGGCCCATCGGTGGTATGCCCAACACAGACTGTACTGTGGCTGCCTCACCTTTGAGGCTATGGTGATACAGAGATTGTGGGCCTATACCATCTGAACAGGGCAATTCTGAGGCAGCTCTGTGAACTGTGACGTGATGAGTTGCAGGCACTCACCAGAAGGAGTTATGCCATGACAGTGGAGACCAAGATGACAGTAACAATGTGCCTGCTCACCATGGGCACCTTTCAGAAACCAGTGGGGGCAACCACTGGTATAACTCAGTTGGCTACATCCTGCCTCCTCACACAGTTCCTCAATGCCCTGCTGCCATGCTCTTTGAAGTTCATACGATTCCCAAGCAGACAGGCAGAGCGTACAGCAAACATGCAGGACTTCCACAGGCTGGCACTCATGCCAGGCATGATCGGGGCCATAGACTGCACCTACATGGCCATATGCACACCACCTGGCCCAGATGGAGACATCTATATGAGCAGAAAGGGCTACCCATCCATCAACTACCAGGTGGTGTGCAATGCCACGGGATGCATCACCGATATCTGCACCACCCACCCTGGGAGTGCACATGATGCATTCATCTGGCACAGCTCCATACTATGCCAGAGGTTCTAGCATGGGGAGATCCCCACTGGTCACCTGATAGGTGAGCATGGCATGGGATGGGTGAGAGGGCAGACGTGCAGGGGGCATATGCCTAGGCCACATGTGGGAGCTGAGAAAGTGGCTGGAGGTGGCAGGGGGGGGAGGGGAGGGTAACAGGCAATGCCATGTGCTAACCAGCATGTTTTACCCACACAGTTGACAGCGCCTAACTCCTGCACCCCTGGCTACTCACCCCCATCCAGTGCCCAACCAATGCTGCAGAAGACAGCTACAATGAGGCACACATCACTACATGCAACATCATTGAGTGAGTCTTTGGCATGCTCATGATGCAATTCCATTGCCTAGACAGGTCCGGTGGTGCCCTACAGTACAGCCCTGTGAAAACCTGTGGCCTATTCCTGGTCTGCTGCATGCTGCACAACATGGCCATTAATCATGGGATAGCTGTCCAGGTGGATGAGGGTAACAGCAGTGATGAGGATGGGGATGATGGGCTGGATGGGGGTGGGCAGCTACCCATGCAGAAGAGGGACACCAGGACAGCTGTATGGGCAGAGAGGCACTGGGACACTAATGTACAGAAGCACTTAAGGAACTGCAGGTGAGTACTAGCCACATCAGCTGTGCATGCACGGAACACTACACATACACACACACACACAGGTGCATGGCCTACATGGAGGTATGCAGGGACACCGGCACACATACAGCACGCACAAGGACTGCACAAACACACAGCCACACACCCACATCACAATGCACAGGCATGGGTGCATACACACACATACACGTGGACCCTGCACTGGACACAGAGCTGCCCACAACATGACCCACACAAGCAACACCACCACCATCACACAGTGCACTGCTGGACACAGTGGGGCATATGGGTGGCACATCCAGGAATGGTGGGAACTGTGGCATCATGCACACACACATGTGCAGCTGAATGTGGCATGGATCAGAGTGAATGCACCAGCACACTGGCAAGGCTGGCACCATGCTGCCCTCATCATGCCCATGCCACAAGGCCCAATAGGACAGCAAGCACATATGGAGGACATGCCACACATATGTGCCAGCACATGGACGTGGGCATGCCTAGCCAAGTCCACACCAGCCAACAACAGCAGCAGTAGGATGGGACAGCACACCCAGCAGGCCTACCGTGTGGTGCCACGGCTGCCACGGCCATGTGGGCAGCCACGCCCAGGCTGTGTGGCAGCCACAGGCTGCTCAACAGCCACTGGAGGTGTAACCAATACACTCACAGGGGTAGAGGCCTGAGAACATGACCAGGTCCTCACGGATGTGAAAAGACCGGCAAAGAGATTACTGCCGGCTGTGTCAAGGATGGCCACATCAGAGCCCGGTGTCAGCCGTGCAGGGGTCACCAGACACCAGGTCTGTGGTGTTGATGTTGCACTATGGGGAGTCCTATGTGCCCTGTGACACCCAGTGGATACCAGTGATGCAAATCTGGCAGCAATGGTAGCGGCAATGCGGTCCAGTGATGTGGTCATGGCCTCCCGCAGCTGCCAGAGCTCACCAATCAGCTGGGCTTGTCCAATATCCCCATGCTCAGACAGCTGATGCAGCTCAACCCACAGTGCATGTATCTCAACCCCAAGCATCACCTGGTTGTTTACAGATGACCACAGCAGCCTTGTCTGCTCAGCCAGCCTGTCTGGACCTTGTATAGCCTGGGCTGAAGCTGACCTGCTGAGGATGTGGCTGCATGCTGTGCAACATCCCTCACCTGTGGACACTGCACAGGGGACCATGCAAGGGATGGGGATTGTGCGGGTGCCCCAGTGGTGACCCCTGTGGTGTGCTATACAGTGGCCACTGCAGTCTGCTGCCACTGCCCAACTGCCTGCAGAGCCATCCCTGTGGCACTGGTGATCATGGCAGCACCCTCCATGGCCAACAGTGGTGCCACATGCCACTGAGCGGCCATGGTCAGGGGGCAGCTGTGCAGGTGCTGTACTGCAGCTGGTGGCAACCGCTCCCTGTGTCCGGCCCTGTACTCTGGGCAGCATGTCCAGGCCCATGCCACCCAAGCTCAGTGTAATGTCATCATTTGTGTCCAACGACACCCCCATCTGTGTCCCCAGAACAAGCATGTGTAGGGCCTCTGTGAGTAGGAGGTCCATTAGGGGGTCATCATTGCCCAGACCCAGGAAGTCCAGCAACCTCTCACTGCCCCATCACCGATGGTCACTGGCCCTGATGCCTGTGGAAGTGGATGGCTCTGCCTCTTTGGGTCCAACATAGTCATTGGTGTCCTGCAACTCACTCCGAGGTGTGATGGTGCTGGAAAACAGAAGAGCGGTAGCAGTGTTGATGATGGCAATGTGCATGCAGAGCCATGGCCAGTGTGATGGAGGCATGCATGCCAACACTGTGCCTGCACATAACAGGGTATGCCCATGCAGCACTGCACATCAGGATGGACATGCCACAGATGGTGCTCATGCCAGGCCAGCCATGGTGGGTGGATGCAGTACATGGCATCGCACCAACACATGGCTCACATGCATGTTCCCCCCATGAGCAACAACACCAGTGGTGTGCCACGTAGCTGCCTGAGCCCATGTGGACTATGCCATGCCAGTGGCATGCTGTGCAGGCAGCACTGTGGGGCTTTCCTGCAGCACTGCACACCCTGGACCATAGGCCACGGCCACAGTACAGTGCCCATGCCACTGTCCCACTACACACAGGTGGCCAATAACATGCACGGTGGCTCCATGTGTGGCATGCATAGCTGCATGCCACACAAGCCATGGGCATGCATCACTGATGCGATCACGCTTGCATGCTGCCAGGCAGCACACACCCCCACATGCACATATGACACCCACTGACTCACAGTGCTGTAAGGAGCTTCCATTAATCTGGAATCCACCTCCTGTTATGCCCTTTATGGTGGCACAGGTGATGGTCACCACCACCATCTCCTCACCCGCCGTCGGTATTGAGGTGGTGTCCAGTCCCCCGCCCATCCTGCTGCATGATTCCCTGAAGGTGGCCATCTTCTCTTTGAAGCATCTGCAGTCCGTCCCCATCTTCTTCTTGCACTCCTGTACACTCCTATTATGTCTTCCGTGGGCATTCACGTAGGTTTCCACCTCCTCCCACCCAGTAGCATGGTTCTGTGGGGTGTCACTGGCCCCACTCTGCAGTGGCTCCCTGTTGAGGTAGACCTCAAACAGGGCCTGCTGTTTGTCCTTTGTGAAGTTGGGCCTGCACTTCTGTGCAGGCCCCTGCTCCTCAGCTCCCTCAATCTCAGATATGATGCTACTTGTGGACAGTCTGACATTGGCCTGATTAGCGGCATGTCAGCCCAACCTGGAACAGTGCAGCACTGACAACATGCACAGCTATCTCACAAAGTGTGATGGTCCTTACCTCAATGACTGCAGTACCTGTCAGTGTTCTGTGCTGTATTGTGGTGCTTTTATGGCTCAATGAATGCAAATGGGTAGCAGCGCAATTGTAATGAGATGCTAATGTGCACAACTGCACCTGGCATTAGCTCATGAGTCAACCTGCATACACCGGCTGAATATTATGGACTTGCACCTTGCGCACTTCAACTGTGCCGGAGCACTTGGTTGGTGCATTCCCAGCACATGCACATTGCGCAGCTGCACAGTGCGCATGTGCACCATGGGCAGCAACTCATCCTGTGGCCTACTGCACAGCAGTGTCTGCTGCACAACGTTCCTCTATTATGCATGTGGCCCTGTGCGCACGCCACGCATACGGAGACACTGCACTGCCTGGCCCCATTGCTCATCTGTACCAGTTGCACAATGCCATTGATCATGCATTGCCTAACACTGTGCAAGTGGTGCACACACGGTGTTGTGCAGGGTCATGCAGGGTGGGGACATTGATCATGGCTGTGTCCCTGTACTCCCACCTTGCCATGCTGTGCTGTGCATGTGTGGTACTGTGCGATAGGCCTCTACTGCGCATGTCTATTGTGCATCTCTGTACTGCACAGCCATGGTCCATAGCCCCCTATTGCACATCGAATGTGCTCAGTTCCATGTGCATGCTTTGCAGGCAACAGTGGTCACTATAGCACAGTATTCACTGGCAAATGAGTATGTCACATTCAGGGCCCTGTTCATGCTGTGCACATACTTGGAGCCTGTGGCAGCCCAGCTGTTCAGGGCAGCTGATCTCCAGGTGACATGGTCCCAGGTGTGGGACAGGGTGGTGTTGGGGCTGGAGTGGTGTACAGGGGTGCCGTGCATGGGGGAGCAGTGCCACTACCATTATGGCGACCTCTGCAGTTGGGATCCAGCGCACCTCTGATGACTGCAGGACAGGGCACAATGGGGGGGCTGTACCACAGCCAGGTAGCTCTCCCCATGCACTGTGCATGCTCACATTGTCCACTAATTGTGCTGACATGTGTGCTGCACGTGCGGCTGCATTGAGGGTGCAGCGCTGGTGGGTGCTGCTTGTCCTGCGGTGCTGCACAGTGCACCTGTGTGGTGCAAGGTGCTGTGGCCCAGGCACCATATCCCACACATGGGTCAGTGTCCCTGCCCGTGCTGTGTCAGCGATGTGCACTGTGTTGATGCTGGGAGGGCTGTGCAGGCATGGCTCTCCTGTCTGTTTCTGTATCTCTGTTCCATCCACAGGACCGGTGGACCATAGGAGGGCCAGGGTGGCTACAGAACAGGTCAGGCAGCAATGTGCTGGTGGTGCTGCAGCTGCACTGGCACCTGGACAGGCAGGTGAGTGTGTGCGGCATGGTGTACGGGGCATGCGTGGGACTGGGATGGGTGGTGTGTTCCAGCCAAGGACACTTCCACCATGCATAGTCACTGCTTGGGGGTTCCTGCCTCCACTACCTGTGCTGTGTTGCACAGTGTGTGGTGGCTCCATGCATGTGGCCTCTGTATGGTGGCACCCCGTCACAGTCCCTGGTGGGGTGAGTCTGTGCGCGCATCCCCCATGGTGTGACTGCTTCTGGGGGTATACCGGCCTGCCTGGGGGGGTCTTGCACCAGCACTGTGGGGTATACTGCAGAGGTGTGGGTGCATATGTCTGGCTGTGGGGTACATCAGGGTTCGCTGTCACCGTCCACTGTGCACGTGCCATTGAGAGTTCCATCCACAGGTGGGCTCGTCAGTTGTCCAGTGCGCACATGTGGGGAGGCCTGGCCTCAGTGACACACATCACTTATTGCCTATTCTGTCCCTTCTCCTAGGTCAGGCTGGGCCACGGTCCCAAAGACGGAGACCATGACTCACCATGGGGGGCATGCTATACCTCCAACACCTTGTGCAGAGGGGCATTGGGAATGCCAATGTGCTAATCCACATTAGACAGTGCCAGCTTGAGGCCACACAGACCCTGGTTCAGGAGGTGTACTGCCTGAGGACCCTGCTGAGGCAACAGTGCCACTAGTTCCAGACCCCATTCCTGCTGTATCCTGGACTTCATCTTCCCTCCTCCACTTTGGTTGTTCCCCATTACTCACCTATGTGTATCCTCCCAGACCCATTGCCCTTGTGTCCTGCACTGCCAATCCCTGCATTTACCCCTACCTGATTGTTTTTGCATGCCCAGCTGGCACATCTCTGTTGTTTTCTGTTTCAGTAAAGCTGTTATATTTTTTCACATCTGTGTCTGTGTCTCCTTTGCAGGCAGGCTGATGCACTGTGCTGCAGTTTTTAAGTAGTGTCCTTGGATGTGTCCCCTTCAGTCACAGTGCTGTGCCCTTTGGGTTGTGCTGCTGTGTGCACTGGGTCCTGTATGCCATGTCCCTGTGTCTCGCGTGCCCATGGGCATTGGGTCTACACCTGCCATGTGCATGGTCTACCACCTTCTGTCCCTGTCTGCCTGTGCTGCCCTGCCATCCAACTGCCATGCCACCCTTGCCAGTGCCGGTGTGCTGTGAGGTGTTGTGCCTGTGTCTCTGCCTGTTGATGTGCCATTTGCCCCTTGTTCTCCTGTGCATCAGTGTCTTCTTTACATCAGTCCAATGTGCATGTCTGGTGCCCTTGCACCATGGCTGTGGCACTGTCCCATATGGTGCTGCCTGTCAAGGTTGTGGTGGTGGTGCACTGCCATGGGCCTGCCAGTGGCTGTGCCTTCAGGGTGGGTGGGTTGGTGTGCTTTGCAACCTGTGTTGGTGTTGGCCGACTGTCATACTCTGTTGTCCTATGACCATGTGCCTCTGCTGTGCATCCTGGCCACTGTTCCCTTCTGGCTTAGGTCTGCCACTGCTGGCTTGGCACTCAGCTCTTGTGCTGCCATGCCTCTTATCCCCTTTGCTTGTTGTGCTTGCTCAGCCAGCTGGCTGCTGCATACTTGCATGTGCCTGTGAAATCCTGGTTGCTCCAGCGCATGTCTGGTTGGGCAGTGGTGCATCTTTGCTATATTCAGTGTGCTTTGCACCTGCGCATGTCAGTGGCGCATCTGTTGAATATGGCATCAGTTTCCTATGGTGCAACCGCATTGTGCTGTGCATTCCATTGCACATTCTGGGTGCAGTCTTGAATATCTAGACCCATGTATTTAAATTATGTATGTCTGTGTATATGTAATCATATCATTGGCATACATTTTGAACTAATTTTATGTATTGTATATTTGTATAAGTAACAACTATTAATGCTAATATAGGATCTCCTAGGAAATGAGCCTCTGCTCAGCAGAGTACTGTAACATATATCCTTTTCATAATTTTTTTTTTTTGCAGTTATTACTTTTCTCCTACTTATAGCTATATCAGGAGGACGTCCCCAGCCCCATCCCCTTGGCATCCACCAGCCGATGCTGACCTAGCCCCATTGCTTACCCCCCCGGTGGGGTCAGCGAGGGGTTGAACTCCCCCACCAAGGACTGGATTAGGTGGCCAGCACCGTGGCGAGCTGGGGGCGGAGCCTGCAAGGCGCCCTCCGCCATCCTGCACGACTGTATCCTTTTTCTCCTGTTCTCTCAGGAGTCAGGACCATGCCATGACATCAGCAGAGTGGAGCACGCACACATCTGCATGCGCTCCCTCCAGACATCTGGCCCAACTCCTCCCCTACTTGTGGTGCAGCACCCTGTCCTCCAGCCGCTACCGGGGCGAGCAAGCGCCAACCACCAAGAACCCCCCTTCCGGGAGGAGAGCAGTCCATCAGATGCTCAATCCTTCTCCTCCCCTGCTGACCCCCGACGGCTCGTGCTCATTCCCGAACACAGGTCATCGGCATAGCGTGAGGTAAGGTGCCAGCGCCTCAGCCCACAGTGTCACTGGGCTGGCTTCCATAAAATTTATGAATAAAAATGATTACTACTACTACTCTTTAAACAAATACCTTTTCCACTTCTGCATCACAGTGCTTGTGGCTCTGGACCCTAACTAACTGATCCCCGGGTGCGGGAGTAACAGGGGACCTCCTGATGCACCTTTGTTGCTTCAAGAAAAGAGATGCAGACCAACACATATGCACAGACCAAAAGCTTGCACATTCTTGATATGGCTGCAAGCGGGTTTGCACTGCTTCCTCATTGCTGAGTTGGTTTGAATTTCTCAAGGTGTTTCTGTCTCTGTCTAGCCCCACTTACAGAGGTTGCTATTGTAAAGTTGCCGGTAGCGAGGTAGCACTGCACCGCTCATTGTACCACTCAGTGCGGCATGTCATTTAAGTCTGTGGTGTGGTATAATTAGCTTTATTTTGTAATTCTGCTTTAATCCACAAGGTGGTGACAGTAAACCGTCTGCCTCCCTCAAGTGCCAGAATTTGCCTGTTTCCACTATTTGTATCATTGCACCAGCACATGGTGTTTATTAATTGAAACTTTTTTTAATGTTGTAATTCTACACCACCTGATGACAGTTTCATTAAAAAATCACTTCCACTTGTCCCCCTTATCCCCGCTGCATCAGGTATCTCCCGTGGTATCCACCCCTGTGAAAATAAATAACAATAATAAATAATGAAAACTTTGTGCAGCTGATTAGGAAAAGTAAAAAAAAAAAATCAGTGCCACCGTCTGCAGCACTAAACTTCATGAACCCCACAACTGTCCGATTAAAAGCATAATGGGCAACACAGTAAGGCTCCAAACAACTATACAATGCCCAGTTGCACAAAAGTATGTTTTTTTTGTCACTATTTTGTACTTTTCTCAGTGAGTTTTCCAAGGTCAACAGCAACTTTCGTTTTAAACCACCGCCGTGGACATGGCATACAACTTTCTGTTGAACCACAGCTTCTCGCATTGTACCTTCTGACACTCTCAATCATGCTTCTCACTCAGATTCCCATCACAGTACATTGCCAGTGAGATAAAAAAAAAAAAAACTCCAGTGATTATTTTTCATTTAGTGAAGTTATATTTGGGTCAGCCCTATAAATTATTGTGTCATCTGCATACAGAATTATATTTGATTTTAGTCATATATTCTGCATATCATTAACAAAGATGGTAAAGAGCAGAATAAAATATGTGAACCAATGAACTGCATGAAAATTAAGAAAAAAAAATGCCCATTTTGGCTTTGAACTTCGCTTGGGTTAGAGATCCTGAAAGATAAAAGACTTTTCATTCTCAGTGCAGTGTAGTGTGCTGGCTGAAGTCTTGCTTTCTCTTGGCTTGATTTAGTTGTGAAAACTCTAGTGTCAGCTTGAGTAGCTCAGTGTGTGTGTGTGTGTGTGTGTGTGTGTATGAAATACAATTATTTCTGACTTAAATAGTGTTCCTGCTTCTTCCTTAAATGCCTACATGTTTATTTTTCTAAAAGTTTGCAAAGTAAATGATTATCTTTATTGGCTTTGCATCAGCGGCAGGTCCACATTAATCCCTTCCTCATCTACAGTATGTGCAGAGTGAGCATCCCCATCATAGATGCGCAGTGCAAGGTGGAAGTTACAGTGATGAACAAGCAAGCCCATAACATGCCTGTTCAAGAAGCTGTGTCATGAAACATTCACTCTTAGGGTGAGCACAAGCTCACAGCTGCCTGTCAGTTTTTTGTTTGTTTTTTGTTGGTGCTGAAAAGCAGTAATTGTACTCTCTCAGGCAGAGGCAAGATAGAAGTCATGAATGAATAATGCGTCTGTATTACTGTACATATATTTTTCCATGTCTGGTTTCCTTTCTATATAATAGTACTGTGGATGTGAATCTTGTGAGAGGTAGAGGTAAAGAAGTCAATTTATGTGGTACAAGAACTAATGCGATCAGTATTAGAAAGAGTTTGTGTCATGAAGGGGTCTGTTTAACCAGATGCTTACCTAACAAGACTTAAACAATCTTGGAAATCACAAAAACTGTTACTGTCTCATAATCTGAACATACAATTACATCTGAAAATAACATGATTTATATGCCTTGTCGGTGTGTGCAGTTGCCCCCCACCCCCAAACCAACCCTTTCCATTTATCATCTGATCTATGGAGCTTTTCATTGCTGTGAATTTTTAATCCTGTTGCATGTTATATTTTGTATTTTTCTATTCAGTCATATGATTCAATATGTTCTTTGCCACCCTCATGTTCCATCATGCAGGTACTCAAATGTCTGAACACCATCCATCCATGATCACTCCAGAAACCCTCTTTTCAAATGTTCAATGCTGTGCACATTCCACACTCCTGAGCCATCATTTAGCATACGTATGAAGTGTGCAATAAGTCAGTGAGTCATAAAAAATTGGCATTGCCTAATAATCAGCTGAAATCTAAATATTTGTACATAACATCACATCCCAAAATTAAAAAAAACTCTTATGTACTGTGAAAATGTGTGCAGTCACCCCCCCATCCTCCTTACTAATTCCATTTATCATTCTGTTCTTATGCACTGCACAATGCTAATAATTTCTTTTAGTAATGCTGAATGTTTATTCACACTTCCATTTCAATCTTTTCTTTGCCATTGGTACCAACCGTGCATTCAGTCAAACTTCTGAAAATCATCCACCCATGATCAGTCCTTAAACTAAATTTACTAATGTTCAGCTTTGTGCACATTCCACACTCATTTTCTATCACTTAGCTAGCCAACCATTGACTAATCATCTGACCACTTCCACATCATCATTTATCATACGCCATTTCGTCCAGTAAATCCACACCAAGCCATCCCCCACTTCCACTAATACTCCAAACAATATTGCAACTTACGAATCTCATATTTCAGTAACTAGCTTGTGCAAATATATAACTGACAGTGAAACATTATCATAGCAGCAAAGACACATCTTATCTTCAGTACTTTTCATTTAAAGGTGGACTTTAATGATTATATCTGGAATAACCTTCTGTTTTAATATATATTAGTTACACATTACATTGACAATTGATTGTAGATAACATTTGGCAAAAAAGAAGGCAAACAGAATCTGATGAGAGGGCATGCTGAATCTCTTATATGCATTATCACTAGCATCCTATTATTTTAACCATGTGTGTGTGTGTGTGTGTGTGTGTGTGTGTGTGTGTGTGTATGTGTGTGTATGGGTGGTGATCTAGGCCAATACAGCACAAGCAGAAATATTGGGTGGATGAGTTAGGGAATGCGTTTTAGCGGTTGTGTAGGAAATAATGAAACATACGCCTGAATTTGAAAATAAATAAATTTACCAGCTTTGAAATGCACTGAGAACTGGTGCTAAACATAAATGGAGGGGGCATGAAGGAGTGGAGGGATGGATATTTTGCTGTTCACTAGCACATCCTAAGCATTTGATATGTACTGTATATATAATATGTATTCTGTTGATGCTGATGTAAGAAAGCCATACACCACACAACTGCACAATAGGACAAATGGAGTTAGGTACTGTATCTCTTAAAAAGAAAACTAAACTGTGTGTATGTATGTGTGTGAGTGTGTGTGTGCAGATTTGATTAACTTAGTGTATCATTGTGCTTAATATCCAAGGGGTCCGACACCTAACATAACTTGCATCCTGAATCGTCCCCTTTCCCTCACTGGTTGTCAATTACTATAATTGCAGGAATCCAGATAATTCCTAACCTCCCCTGTGATACAAGGCACTTTTACCATCTTAGTTTTAATCTATTAACTAGGGGTCAAAGGGGGTGGAGTGGAGGAACAGCCAACTCTCCGTGAGGCAATCCTGTTAAAAATTGTTTCACTGTCCACTTCCAACATGTTCAGTTGTACATTTACGTGGTTAGAGGGTGCAGGTGGAGTAAAACTTCCATAATTACATGTATTGTGCATTATCACTCTATCTGAAAAATATAAGAACAGTACTGTTAAGTGGAAGAACTAGTTATTTCATATAGTGTTTTTGTAACTAATGTTGATTTCATTTTAATTGCGCTTTAAAATATACATACTGTACTGAAATATACTTTTAGAATTCTCTCTCCTTTTCCATACAATACCTCCTTCTTTTAAGTTACCCTCCTTTCAGTCATAGTCATTGCAGTAATAGGTTTGATTCCTATTTCTGAATAATGAAAATTATATTTATTTAGATATTATGTTGATCACATATGCAATGGATTCAATATTCCTTTCCCAAATGTTGATTGGCTATGAAATTAGGGGAGCATTCCATAGCCTCAGCCTAATCAAAACTGGAAAGTAATATTGAATCCATGGAATATGTGATCAATATAATATCTAAATAAATGTTACTCTCAGTCTTCAGAAATAGGAGTCAAACCTACACAAAAAGGCTCAAACAGGGGAGGCCATGAATTGAAGTTTGGACTGTGGGGACACCTACCAGAAAACTTTAATTAAAAGCCGCTATGGATAGGAATGCAATTCAATCAACAAATTAAGAACTATGATGCTTTCTACTGCATTACTGAGCAGTACTGAGGTATTTATTAGTACCCCTCGGCATGCCTCTCAGTACACTGCAGCTGCCGCAGTGGATCAAGGCACCGAGCAACTTATCTGTAGCAACCATTGTAATGTTTCTCCTTGTAAAGAGTTGCTGGAGTAGCAAAGAGAAAGAAACCCTTGCAGTTGCACCAAAAAGGTGCAACCTGACAGTCTGCACATGCGTGTTGGCATGCATCCATTTTCTTGCTGTGATAGCATTGCCAATGGAACTGCTGCAGTCCTCCTGGGCTAAAAAAATCACTTAGTTGTGACATGAGGTCCAAGGCACAGAAGTCACAAAGCTATTTATTTAAAGATCTCCAATGACTGCTATGGAACTGAATATATACATCAAAATTAGCTTCTCATCAATATTAATGAGCTACTCATGAGTATCAATGAGCTGCTCATTGATATTAATGAGCTAACTAATACTATTACTGGCCCCTATTAATGAGCAGCTCATTCCTATGTACATATTCAATCTTAGAATGGTCACTGGTGCTCTTTAAACAAATATGTGTGCCACTTATGCACTTCTGCCCTCGTGTCTCTGGACCCTAAGAGACAGCAGGGAACAGGAGCATTGGGGAGCTAATAATGTGCCTCTATAGTGGCAAGAAAAAGCATGGGGATGAACATTCATGCACCTACATTCTCGATGCACTGTAAGCAGGTTTTCAGTCTTTCCTCATTACTGCGCTGGTCCAAATGCCTCAAGATGTTTCAGTCTCTGTCTGGCACCGCATAATATTTCTCCTTGTGAAGAGTTGCCAGACAAACAGAGAAAAAATAGCTCGGAGCAGCATCAAAAATATGGAAGCTGATGGCCCACTCACATGAATTGTAGTGATGTGCAGAATGCGGAATTCTGCCAGTGGAATTTGCATGGAATGGCCAGTCCACCCACAGAATTTCCACCTGAATTTCACTGTTTCTTCAGCAGAATTCCACTTACACTGATCATAACTTTTCAGCAGAACATTATTCCACAGCAATTTCTGTGGAAATTATTGAGATCCACAGAATGATATTCTGCAGAACATCATTTTTTCCATGGAAAATCATTCTGTAACTATCTTCTTCTGTGGAATTTCACCATTCAGTTCATGGCAAAATTCAGTGGAATTTGAATTATGTTCTGCTGGAATCTGAAAATTCTGCACAGCACTAGCAAATTGTCATGCATCCATTTTCTCACTGTGATAGCAGTGCCTTTGGAGCTGCCATGGTGCTCCTGGACTAAAACAATCACTTAGTTGAGACATGAGGTCCATGGTGCAGAAACCACAAAACTGTTTGATTAAAGAACTCCAATGACTGCTATGGAACTGAAAATATACATCAGAATGAATGAATGAATGAATATTAATGAGCTACTCATGAATATCAAGTGAGCTGCTCATTAATATTAATTAACTGCACATTAATATTAACAATACCCTATTAAGGAGCAGCTCATTCATATGTACATATTCAGTCTCAGAGCAGTCATTGGTGCTCTTTAAACCAATACTTTTGCCACTTCTGCACCACAGCACTCGTGTCTCTGGTCCATAAGTGACTGCAGGATGTGGGAGTAAAGGAGGACCTCCTGATGCACCTTTATCACTGCAAGAAAAAGATGCAGACCAACATGTACAACAAGCTGAAAATACGCTTGCCTTCAATAACCTCAAAAGTAAGGTTATGCATTTTGGAAGTACAAACCAGAGGGCCATATATAAATGAATAATACGATATTGAATATAACAGACAGTGAAAAGGATCTGGGTGTTTGGATGACAGAAATTCTTAAGCTTTAATAAACATAACAAAGATTGTGTAAAAAGGGCTAACAGAGTATAAAGTAATATTCTTAGAAAAATAAAGAGTAGAGATGACAAGGTGTTAGTTCCACTTTATTGTTCCTTGGTTAGACCAGTGCTCAAGTATGGCTCTCCCTTAAGTGCCCCACAAGATGTAGAAAGCTCAGTTGCAGTAGAAAGACAGTGCAACAGAAACTAACCAGAAAAGTTAGGAGAACACATGGGCTGTCCTACAAGGGCAGGCTAGAGAAGCTGGGTATATTCTCAATGTTATATCGCAAGTTGAAGGGAGATTTATGTTATGTCTATAAAGTATTTAAGGATGAAGTTATTTGGGAAATATCAGGTCTTTTTAAAAAGGAAGTATCCAATAGAGGTACTCAGAGACATTATTATTAACTGAAGGGGGAATTGTACAAGACCTCAAGGAGAGGGAAGTGGTTTAGCCAGAGGGTTGTGGATATATGGAACTCATTACCAGAGTTGGTGATAGGAGCTGCTAGTATGGCATCCTTTAAGTACTGTAATAAGCTCTGTAACCCCCGTTTAATGTTTCTATACTCCTGGATAGCGTTTAGAATCCTGCAGTAGTATTGGATTTATAGGCTGAGTTTTCGTTTGGTTACTGGGACTATAAATATCCTTCAAAATCTGTTGCAACAGTATCTCCTTTTCTCTCTGTCTGTACTTTCCCTGTTGTCTCCTTTATTCTTTGTTTCCCCTACCATAGGGTGGCCTCCTATGTGTAGTCTTACTATCGCTAGATTTTTCTTTCCTTTTCTTTGGTATTTTAAGTCCCATGCCACTCAGAAACTTGGTTTGGTTTTCAGAAAAGCCATTTTCAGTAAAGCTGCATGATTGTGCGCTTTGATGGGCTGCACACTGTGCAATGGACGACAGGCGATCGCATGAGATGTCAAAATCGCAACAAAAAGATACTTTTGTCAAAATAATGAAAAACAAGCAGTTCTTGCTTTCCCTGGCTAGCGCTAGCATTTTTAGAAAGAAGAACACCCCTGGTGCCTTTCTTTGAGGGCTACAAGTAAAATTACTGCTGCTATGAGCCCTATTCTAGAAATTCAATTTAAAGCAGTGTTCTGTTGTTTCAAAGTGTAGCCATTATGCCCAGCTGCTTAGACATGCCTGCAAGTAGAAATATAAGCTAGTATAGCTTTCAAAACCTCATTATTTCAGCTTAGTTGCTGCAGCATTGAAATGCAGACTTGTACTGCTGAGTTGTTTGGTGCATATAATGTCTCTATTGGAATTAAAAGTAAAGGATAAAACTTACTTTCTGTTAGTATGTGTAGCAGGCTTCCAGACCCTTCCCTCAGCATTCCATGTTTGTTATAGAGCTGGCTGTCCCCTCTTTCCCTTTTTTATAATGAATGCTGTTGGGAGGAACCTGGGATACACAGAAATATTGTAAATAAAAGATATAAAGGTTTTTTATGTTTGCTTTAAAGCTGATTATGATTCATCTAACTAAAGAATGTTTATTTTAGTTTTGTAATTATATTTAAAGCTGTATAAACAAGTTAAAGTTCTGTTAGGGAGGAGTTAACCCTGTCATGTGATCCTCCTTCTGTATAAAAGAGAGGATTTCAAGTGAACAGATCAGAGTGTGGCTGGAAGGAGTTCCTGCTAGATGCCTAGCTGCCTTCTAGGTATGGTTCCTGTGGAGATGAAAACTGCTGGAATATTATAGTTTATGTATTTTTATTTATTTTCCATACTAAGTCCGTTTATGTTTGCCTGCTTAAAGGAATAAATTTATTTTGGTTTCTTCACATCCTGACTGCTTTCTGGACTTCTTTTTGATCCCACGTGTACAAGTACCAAATAGACTCCTATATGGGGGAAGGAAATTAGAATACATCCACTGTAATGTGGCAAGTCATCTAATGGCTGTTTCAGTTACATAGACTTGACAAATTACCTATGCACCTATGAACGCATGCACAGACCAAAAGCTTGCACATTCTTGATGTGGCTGCAAGTGAATTTGCACTGTTTCCTCATTTACACATTGGTCCAAAAACCCTCAAGGTGTTTCTGTCTCTCTCTTGCTCCACATAATGTTTCTCCTTGTAAAGAGTTTCCCAAGGAGTGGAAATACAGAACCGCTTAAAGTTGCAGCAAAAATCTGTGAACTGATGATCCGCACATGCTCATTGGCAAGCAACCATTTTGTCACTGCAATAGTGGTGCCTTTGAAGCTGCCACAGTGCTCCCTGACCCAGACATCACTTAGCTGAGGCATGAGTGCCACGGTGCAGAAGCTACAAAACTATTGGTTTAAAGAGCACCAATGACTCCTCTGTGACTGAATTTATACATCATGGCCCAGCTATTCAAAAGGGATGCACCATGCACAACAGAGATGCACCAGCGCAAGTATGAAAATACACCATTGTGCGATATTCAGTGGGAGGCAGCTGCACTGCACAAGTTGCAATGTGCAAGAGTGCAATAGTAATGAATGCATGTGCAACCGTAGGGGGAGGAACCATGAATAAATGGTGCAGTGCGATATTCAACAGCATGCGCCATGCGCAATAGGGGAGCTAGCAGAAGTTGCGTGATAGCGGAAATTATCCAAAATAAAAAGGAACAAGACAGAGGTGCAAGAACGCTACAGGGAAGCCAGAGATGGGAGTGAAGAGACAGCACCAAGGCAGAGGGTAGCAGTGAGCAGGACAGGGCAGAAGCAGGACAGAGCACACCTGGAAACAACCAGGAACAGGACAGGAGTGGGGAGCCTGTGCTACTGTGCAGGAGTAACAGGGAAGTGCCACACTGGACTGAGGGCAGTGGCAGTAGGCAGGACAGCCAAAGGCCGGAGGTGTACCCAGTGCAGGGGGAGCATCACAAATGGACAGCGGGGGGAATGGGATAACAGCTGCCGGGGGGGACACCAGCTAGGGACATGGCCAGTGCCACCTTCCAGATGGAGGCGGTAATGAGGGGTGTGAGAAGGCAGGCAGAAGGGGGGCATGGCCGTGGAAGGGCCCATCAGCAGTACACCCCCAATAGGCAGTACTGAGCCTGCACCACCTTCGAACACTACACTGACACAGAGATTGTGGGCCAGTACCACCTGAACCAGATGATTCTGAGGTGGCTCTGTGAGCTGTGCAGTGATGAGATGCAGGCACTCACACGACGGAGCCATGCTCTGTCAGTGGAGACAAAAGTGACAGCTGTCATGTGCCTGCTCACCATGGGCATCTTCCAGAGACCAACAGGGGACACAACAGGCATAACCCAGTCAGCCAAGTCATGCCTACTCACACAATTCCTCAGCGCACTGCTGCCGCATGTTGCGGAGTACATCTGTTTCCCCAGCACACAGGCGGAGTGCACAGCACACATACAAGAGTTCCACAGGGTAACACGTATGTCTGGTGTGCTTGGGGCCATTGACTTCACCCATCTGGTCATCCACATGCTACCTGGCCTGGACGGTGTGTTCTACATCAACCGGAAGGGTTATGCCAGCATCAACTGCCAGGTGGTGTGCAGTACCAGGGGGAGCATGACCAATGTCTGTGCCACCCACCCTGGGGGAGCACATGATGCCTTCATCTGGTGCCAGTCCACACTGTGCCACAGGTTTGAGAGTGGGGACATCCCCACTGGCCACCTAGTGGGTAAGTATGCACATCACGCAGGATGACATGAGCAGATGTGGGGGGGCATAGTCAGAGGTGCCATGGGTACCAGCCTTGACGGCCCATGGCAGAGTGACACAGACCACCATACTAATGTCCACCCTCTACACACAGGTGACAGTGGCTACCCACTCCGTCCCTGGCTGCTCATACCATACCAGTGCCGTGCAACCCCATCACAGCAATGGTACAATGAGGCACGTGCCACCACACGGAATGTCATTGAGTGGGTGTTCGGGATGCTGAAGGCATGTTTCCAGTGCCTCGACACGTCTGGCGGTGCCCTACAGTACAGCCCCTCGAAGGCCTGCAGGCTATTCCTGGCCTGCTGCATCCTGCACAACATGACCAACGACTGTGGGATAGCCATAGAGGTTGAAGAGGGGTACAGTGATGGGGACAATGAGGACGCCGGTCCAAACGGTGATAGGCAGCCAACCCTTGGGCGAAGGGACCCCCGCCTGATCTGGATGCCACAGCTGCACCGGGACACTATCACAGAGAGCACTTTGGCCAACACAGGTAGGTCACGGGGCCATGTGCAACCACCAATGGCAAGGGCACAACCCACAGACAGGCATGGATGAACCCCAGGGGCAGATGGCAGCAAGGGAATGGGTCTGAGCGTGGAACCGCACATGCCATCAGGGATAGGCAGGGCCAAACACAACATGCTCACACACACATACACACACACACACACACACACACCACAAGACATGCACAAGGGTTAGAAGGCACGCCAACCCCGACTGCAACCCCTAGCCACACACAGGTCTATACACAACCATGCCCAGTGGCCATCACTGTGCGTGTCTCAGACGCTGAGCACCATTGCACACTGGTGGACAGTGCAATGCAGGCATCATCATGCACACACCACAGTGGCCAGCAGCTGGGAGGGTGTGCATATGGACCGTGTGTGTGCAGGGCCAGCTACCCCACCCATGCGTCACACATTGCACAACACACTGCACACAGGGCAGCAGCAGACAATGGCCACGGTGGGAGACAGGTCAGTCATGCGGCACAGTGCCACGGCCACCACGGATGCGTGGGCAGACCTGCCGAGACCTGCCAGCCATGCCAGGCTGACCATTGGCCTCATGGGGTGGCACCGACGGTCCTCCAGGGGTGACGCTGTGGGGACGTGACCATGTTCAATCAGGGGTCTGCAGGTCACTGAACATGCCTGCACCAGATGTGCTTGGTATGCCCACAGCTGAACCCGGTGTCGACATGGAAGGTGTCGCACGACGTCGGGAACGGGGGGGTGGATGTGACACTGTGTGGTGTCTGCGGCGCATGAGCAATGAACTGGGTGTCCAAAGTGGCCATGACAGCTGTGAATGCACGTGTCTGCCTGTCAATGGCAGCGGTCACATCCTCCCGCTGCCAGGCCATCTCTGCCAGGAGCAGACCATGATCTCTGCTGCGCCGCTCCTCTGCCTGGCGCAGAACCACACTGAGTGCATCTGCCGCCGTCACAAGCCACAACTGCTGATCCATGGAAGCCTGGAGTAGGCAGCTGTGCTCATCAAAGAGGTCATCCACCGGATCAGCATGCTGTCCCTCGTGGTGTTCCTGGCCATGCTAGGCAGCACCCCTTGACAATGGGCACTACATACCAGAGCCATGCTGACTCTGGTGTGCATGTCCACATGCGGTGCACTGACGCCCGCCCCCTCAACAATGTCCCCCCATCACCATTGGCCACCTGCTGACACTGCCCCTCCGGCCACCGATCACCAGGGCTCATCAGTGCTGCTGCAGTGGCCACAACAGCCCCACCAGCCTGGATGCACACCAGTGCTGCCCCACTGGTGCATACAGGCACAGGCTGGGACTGTGATGTCACGCAGGCCTCAATGGTGGCACTATCCACAGCTATGCCCGTGTCATTTCCTGCTGTGGGACCATCCTGCGGCCCATGCATATCACTGTCCGGGATGTGTGATCCATCATCATTGGTGCTGGATCCGGCACCAGTCCATGTCACAGCACGCTGGTGTCCATGGCCGCTGTCACGCTGGAACACAGGCAGGGCCTCCTCCGCACCGCACCACCATCTTTAGTCCAGACAGACAGGCAGGTATGCTGTGGTCCTGACCCTTGGACAACTGTGGAGGTGGATGGGTGCTCCTCCGTGTCCAGGATATCGCCCTCGGTGGACACACCCACCACCGCTGACCCATGTAGATGCTCAGGAGCTGTAAGGGCACACAGTAGCATTAATGTCTCTGCCCTATCCTGTGGCATTCCCTCCCACACAGTGACAGCACAGGACCTACCATGCAGTGACGGGCCGCCACCCAACTGGAAGCCACCACCTGGAACGTCCTCTAGGGCACAATGCCACTTGCTGCCGGCCACCCGCTCCTCCTCTGGTGTCAGGCGTGGCACATCTGGCTGTCCACCACCGGTTGCAGCACGTGCTGTCCTGATGGCAGCCACCTTGTCCTTAATCCTCCTCTTGTCCATGCCGACCTTCTTTTTGCACTCCTGCACAGACTACTGGTGGCTGCCATGCTGGTTGATGGCATGCGCTACCTCACCCCATGCCGCAGCACGGGCCTGTGGTGTTCCCCACTGTCCGCTGAGCAGCAGTTCCCTGTCGAGATAGGCCTAGAACAGGGCATCAGATGCTGCCCGGGTGAAGTTGGGCCTCCTCCATCTCCCACGTCTCTGTTCCTCCTCTTTCTCACGTTTGAATGTGCAGTCCCATGCATCTCTCACACACCACAGTCCACACTTCCAAACAGCATGTAACCCACCACAATAGACTGCAATACCAAACAATGTCCTCTGCAGCCCCATGTCACATTTATATAGTGCAAGGCAAGCAAATGAGGCGAGGCACAACTTTAAGTGGATGCTAATGCAGTGGCTGTGCCATGGAATTGCTGATGAGCTGATCTGCATATGCTGGCTGAATATTGTGCTGTTGCACCTTGCACAATTGTGTTGAGTGTGCTCAGGCAATGGCGCAGTTCTGTGATGTGCGCAGTAGGCACTGCACGGCACATGCCGGGGTGCTGACACCGACGTCTGCTGTGCTGATGATGTGCTGAACATGGGAGGCAGTGCAGGGCACAGCCACCACTGTGCCAGTGGCACTAGTGCATTGTTCTCGCATGTGGCGCTCATGCCCTGGAGCGCTGTAGGCGCCATTGTGCCACAGCATGGTAGGCCACTGCAGGGCATCACACACAGGCACCCTACCGCACTACATGCAGGGATTCCCTATAGCACTGTGGCGGTCCATGTGGAACAGACCCTTGACCCTGCGGTCGACCTTTGCCCCCTAGGCACCATGCATCCACATGGGTGCACCCCTATCGCGCTGTTTGGTGATGGCACGATGGGGAATGGCAGCGCTGTACCGCACAGCATCTACACATGGGGGACGTGTGCTACAGAGTGCCATTTTGTGATCTGGCCTGCATGAATGATGGCACGCAGGAGAGCAGCACAGTGAAGCATGCTAGAGCTGGCCAATCTTGTGGCCATTGTTGAGCCCCATGCTGGGGCCCTGTTTGGGGAAGACCCTCTGGACCGGCCTAGAAGCACTGTGTGGGAGGAGGTGGCAGAGGCAATGGAGAAGGCCACTGGGATTGCCCGCAGCACAGAGCAGTGTTGCCACCACTATGGAGACCTCCGGCGGAGGGACCCAGATAGGCTGGCTTGACTATGGGCATGTGCCAGGCAAGGCACAGTGCCACGGCCAGGTAGGTGCTCCATCCATACACTGGTAGCATCCGTCTGTCCGGGTATCGTGGTGTGCATGTGTCCACCATGCAGGGGGGTGGGGGCCATCCAGTATGGGTGGTGGTGGTGGTGGTGGTGGTGGGGCTGCGGCATGGCTGGGCTGTGTGGGATCACACACACTGGGGGAGGCTTTGCTACTGGTTTGTACTGATGTTCCCCTCTCCGTGTTTGCACCCTAGGCCCTGAGGAGAGATGCCGTGCTCAGGAGGCATGGACACAGTGGGACAGGGATGCTGCCCAGCAACATGGACGAGGTGGAGGGGCCATTGTACAGCAGCACCCAGCTGTTGTGGATGCAGGTGAGTGCCTTTCTTCCAAGAACTTCTGTGCATGCTGTGTTGAGGGGTAGGTGGCGGGGCATGGCCACCAGCCCTTGACACCACCACCATGCACACCACATGATACACTCAGTACTGTCCTGTGGCACTGCATGTGTGGGTGTGCATTGCTGGTGGTCCATGCATGCACTGAGTGCATGGCTGTGCCACTGCCTTCGCACCACATAGCCATGTCACTGTATGGCCACAGTGGTGTTGTGTGGGACTTGGGCAGTGGGTGTGTGCAGTGGTCTGCATGGCTGTGTGTGCCTGGGTAGGCAGGTCTTGTGGACATGGTCACTGTGGGTGGTCACACACCATCACAGGGGTGTGGCCCCTGGCTGTATGCCATGCACAATGGGTGGGCTGCAGGGGGTGGACAGTCACACGTATTGACTCTGCTCCCTTGTCCTAGGTGGACATCGCTGGATGGCCTTGGAATGAGGCATGCAGGAGCTGCTGCAACTGGCGTGGGCATCCCTGGTGATACTGGAGAGAATGGAGCAGGACGGGGTCCAGAGACGAAGCACCCGGAGGCGCCACAGGAGCAGACAGCAGGACAGGCATTAGGCCCTCCATGCCCCTTGACTCACTTAACCCCCTGGACCCACCCTCACACCCCTTCTTACCACTCCCATTTGTTCACCCATGCCCGCCCCCACCTGGTTTGTGGCCCTTCCCCCCACCCTTGTAAATACTTGTAAATAGTTTGTTTGTTACCTTTTTCAATACATGCATTTTGTTATAACAACTGTGGTGGTCTCTGATTTGCAGTGGGCTACAGGTGCTCAGCTGCAGTGGTGTGCATGGTGTCAGGGGTGGTGCAGGCATGGGCATGTGTGTGTGTCCGGCAGGGAACCGCCTATGGTGTGGGTGGGGGATTCGGTCACTGTCTGTGGTATGTGTGTTGTTCTCTATGTACTGGACATCTGTGTGCAGTGGTCCACGGTGCATGCACTGTGTCCATGGTGCCTCTGTCAGACTGTCTATGGCCTGTGCAGTTGACACCCTTGCATGTCTGTGTTATGCACAGTCTGCTGGTATATCAGTGGTGGCTGTCCATGCTGGACACCCCCTGTACCCCGCACAATGCCGGATTGCCTCCTGTCACTGGTATGGTGCACATCTGCCTCAGGTGGCACTGTGGCCTCTGCTGTTGTTGTCCCCCCTCTATGCTGTCATTTGTGTCTGTTGCAGGGGATGTGCTCCAATGTCTGTCACTTGTGCTCTGGCCGCATGCTGGTGGTGTACGGATTCATGGTGCATGTGCAGGGTGGCTGGTACACCTGTGCCATGGAGGGGTGCTGTCTATGGGTACATGGTTACTGTGGCCGCACACCAGTGGGTTTGTTGCCCTGCTACTGTGTCCCCTGTGTTGGTGTGCCCTTGGGTATGGGTGGGTGGGTGGGTGTTTGTCCGTGCACTGTGTTGCATCCTGTGTGGTGCATGCTTCCATTCACCACTGTGGGCATCTGTGCTGGCTGTTGGGGCCAGTGCTGGGACAGGGTGTGTGCTTGGAAGGGTGTGCAGGGTGCTGTACTGCTAGTGGTGGGGTCTGGAGCAGGCCCTGTCACATGTGGGGTACCTTGTGTGCCGACGCAGGGTCGGTCTCTCAGCTGTACCTTGGGGGGGCCATGCTGGGTGGCACTGTGTCTGCAGTTGTTGCATCGGTGGCTGCTGTCACCCACTGCAGGGTGCTCATGGTGGGGCTGCCTTGCATGGCTCCATGGTGCACAGGGTTGCATTGTCACAGTGGGGGTGGTGGCATGCATGAGGTGACATGCACTGTTTGGTGCTGCTCCTGGGAAGGGTGTCCAGGTATTGCTGTGCAGGGTGTGGTCTGCATTGGTAGGATGGTGTAGCATGGGGTGGCTGGTCCTTCTTGTGTTCTGGTCACAGCTTGCCAGGGGGTGTGCTGGGGCACCATGCCCCGGCTGTGGGATTGTTGCTGGTGTCCATGGGCTGGTGGTTCTTCCAGCTCTCCTCAGGTTGTGCGGTTCATGGGGTGTGGGGGTGATGTCTGTTCTGCTGCATGCTCCTCTGCCCATATCTTCCATGGGTGGTGAAACCCTGCATCCTGTCCCTGTGCATCCCTGGTTGTGCTGATGCACTGCTACCCTGCTCCACTGCACATCCCTGGTTGTGCTACGGCACATCAGACCTGTGTCACTGCACATCCCTGGTTGTTCCATGGCGTGGTTGGCGTCATATTCAGTTGTGTTGCACAAGTGCATCTTGGCCTGCACAGTGTTTGAATATCACGTGTGTTGTGCATAGGCACACTGAACTTGTGCCTGCTCCTGCTATTGCGCTACTTTGTGGCACACTTTGAATATCTGGGCCCATGAATATTAATCAGCTGCTCACTTATATTGATGGACTGATCATTAATATTAATGAACTGCTAAGTACTATTAATGACCCCCTATTTATGGGCAGCTCATTCGTATGTACATATTCAGTCTCAGAGTGGTCATTGGTGCTCTTGAAACACATACTTTTCCAGCTTCTACACAGCTGCCCTCATGTCAATAGACCCTATCTAAGTGATCTCAGGGTGAAGGAGTTACAGAGGAATTCCTGATGCACGTATCTATGGTGAGAAAAGTGATGCAGACCAACACGTATGTGTGGACCACCAGCTCACACATTCTCATTGTGGCTGTAAGCAGGTTTGTATTGTCTCCTCATTTCTGCATTGGTCCGAGTGCCTCAAGGTTTTTCTGATGCTGTCTGGCCCAACATAATGTTTCTCCACATAAAAAATTGGCTAAATAGCAGAGACACAGCACTGCTTCCAGCATGTATCCATTTTCTCACCTCAGTAGTAGGTCCTTTTGACATGATGCAGTACTCCGGGACTCAAAAATCAATGTATTGAGACATGAGGGCAACAGTGCAGAAGCTGCAAACCTCTTTGTTTAAGGAGCTCCAATGACTGATCTGAAACTGAACATATACATAAAAAAGAGCTACTTGTGAATATTAATGAGCTACTTATGAATATCAGTGAACTTTTCATTAAGATTACTAAGCTGCTGATTAATGTTAATGATCCCTTATTAATGAGTAGCTTATTGTTATGTACATTTTCAGTCTCAGAGCGGTCATTGGCATGCTTTAAAAAAATAATTTTGCTGCTGCTCCACCACTGCCCTTGTGCCTCTGGACCCTAATTAAGTGATATCAGGGTATGGAAGCAATGGGGGAGCTTCTGATGTGCTTCTATCATGGCAAGAAAAAGGATGTAGACCAACAAGCATGCACGGACTGCCAGCTTGCACATTCTTGGTACAACTGAAAGTGGGATTACACTATTTTCTCATTACTACTTTGGTTCAAATCCCTCAAGGTTTTTCAGCCTCTGTCTAGCCCCACATAATGTTTCTCATTGTAAACAGTTGTAGGAAGAGCAGAGACATGGAACTACTTGCAACAGCACTGAAAATGTTTAAGCTGACCATCCGCACATGCATGTTTTCATGTATCCATTCTCTTGCCATGATAGCAATGTCTTAGGAGCTATTGTGGTGCTCCTGGACCAAAAATTACTTTGTTGGGACATGAGGACCATGGGGCAGATGCCTCAAAACTATTTGTTTAAAAGCAACAGTGTCTGCCCTGTGACTAGTTATTCACATCAAAATTAGCTGCTCATGAATATTTATGACCTGTTCATTAACCTTAATAAGATGCTCATTAATATTAATGCGCCCTATTAATGAGCAGCTCATTTTAAATATACAGTACATATTCAGTCTCAGAGTGGTCATTGGCACTCTTAAACAAATACTTTTTCTGCTTCTTTGCTGCTGCCCTTGTGTCTCTGGACCCTAATTAAGTGATCACAGGATACAGGAGCAAAGGGGGAGCTCCTGATGCACCTCTATTGCAGCAAGAAAAAGGATGTGGCCAAACATGCATGCACAGACTGCCAACTTGCACATTCTCGATGCAGCTGCAAGTGAGTTTGCACTGTTACCTCATAGCCGAGCTGGTTTGAATCCCTCAAGGTGTTTCTGTCTCTGTCTAGCCCCACATAATGTCTCACCTTGTAAAGAGTTGCCAGAGTAGCACAGACACAGAAACCCTTGTAGCCACACCAAAAATGCACATGCGTGTTGGCACGTATCCATTTTCTTGCTGTGATAGTGGTGCCTGTAGAGCTGCTGCAGTCCTTTTGGGCTAAAAAAATCATTTACTTGTGACATGATGTCCATGGTGCAGAAGCTGAAAAACTATTTGTTTAAAGATCTCCAATCACTGGTATGGAACTGAATTTATACATCAAAATGAGTGTCTCTTGAATATTAATGAGCTACTCATAAATAGTAATGAGCTGCTCATTGATATTAATGAGCTATTACTATTAATGGACCCTACTAATGAGCAGCTCATTCTTATGTACATATTCAGTCTCAGAGTGGTTATTGGCGCTCTTTAAACAAATATTTGTGCCACTTCTGCAATTCTGCCCTTAGGTCTCTGAACCCTAACTAAGTGGTATCAGGGTACTGGAGCAATGGGGGATCTTATAATGTGCCTCTATAATTTCAAGGAAAAGGATGGGGACAAACACACATACTCAGACTGCCATCTCGTGCATTCTCGGTGCAGCTGAAAGTGGGATTGCACTGTTTTCTCTTTATTACTTTGGTCCAAATTCCTCAAGGTGTTTCAGTCTTTATCTAGCATCACATAATATTCCCCCCTGTAAAGAGCTGCCAGAGAAGCAGAAACAAAGAACAGCTTGGAGTGGCACTGAAAATATGCAAGCTGATGGTCTGCACATGCAGATTGTACTGCTGTGCAGACTGCAGAATTCCGCTGGCAGAATTATCATGGAATGGCCATTCCACCGGCAGAATTTCCACCTTAATTTCACTATTTCTTCAGTGGAATTCCACCTACAATGATCCGCGGAATAGCATTCCACGGAACAGTAATTTTTCAGCAGAAAATTAATCTGCACCAATTTCTGTGGAAAGTATTGAGATCCATGGAATAATATTCTGCAGGACAGCATTTTTTCCATGGAAACTCATTTGCAATTATTTTCTTCCATAGAATTTCACCATTCCATTCATGGCAAAATTCGGCAGAATTCAGGTGGAATTTTGAAAATTCAACGGAATTTTGTTTCACCAGAATTTGAAAATTCTGCACGGTACCAGTGAATTGTCATGCATCCATTTCTCACTGTGATGGTAGTGCCTTTGGAGATGCTGCAGTGCTCCCAGACAAAAAAATCACTTAGTTGAGACATGTGCAAACGCCACAAAACTGTTTGTTTAAAGAGCTCCAATGAGTACTATGGAACTGAAAGTAAGCATCAAAATGAGCTGCTAATGAATATTAATGAACTACTCATGAACACCAATGAGCTGTTCATTAATATTAATTAACTGCACTTTAATATTAACAACTCCTTATTAATGAGCAGCTCATTCTTATATACATATTCAGTCTCAGAGTGGTCATTGATGCTTTTCAAACCAATAGGTTTTCCACTTCCATACCACAGCACTTATGCCTGTGGACCATAACTAAGTGATCTCAGGGTGCAGGAGCAACGGAGGACATCCTGATGCACCTCTATCACTGCAAAAAAAGAGATGTGCAGACAAAAAGCTTGCACATTCTTGATGTGGTTGCAAGTGGGTTTGCACTGTTTCCTCATTTTCACATTGGTCCAAAACCCTCAAGGTGTTTCTGTCTCTGTCTGGCCCCACATAATGCTTCTCCTTGTAAAGAATTGCCGAGGAACAGAAATACAGAACCGCTTACAGCTGCAGCAAACATCTGTGAGCTGATGGTCCACACAGGCTCATTGGCAAGCAACTATTTTGTTGCTGCAATAGCAGTGTCCTAGGAGCTACCACGGTGCTCCTTGACCCAAACATCACTTAGCTGAGGCATGAGTATCGCAGTGCAGAAGCCACAAAACTATTTGTTAAAAGAGCACCAATGACTCCTCTGGGACTGAGTATACACATCACAAATATTAATGAGCTACTCATGAATATTAATGAGCTGTTCACTGATATTAATGAACTGCTCATTGATATTAATGAACTGCTAAGTAATATTAAGGACCCCTATTAATGAGCAGCTTATTCGTATGCACATATTCAGTTTCAGAGCAGTTATTGCCGCTCTTGAAACAAATACTTTTCCTGCTTCTACATAGCTGCCCTTATGTCACTGGGCCCTAAGTGATCTCAGGGTGAGGGACTTACAGAAAAATTCCTGATGCATGTGTTTATGGTGAGAAAAGTGATGCAGAGCAACATGCATGTGTGGACCACCAGCTCACACATTCTCATTGTGGATGAAGGCGGGTTTGTACTGTCTCCTCAATTCCACATTGGTCTGAATGCCTCATAGTTTTTCTGACTCTGTCTGGCCTAACATAACATTTCTCCTTGTAAAGAGTTGCCCAAGGAGCACAGACAGAGAACCGCTTTCAGCATGCAACCATTTCCTCACCTCAATAGTGGCTCAATTGGAGCTACTGTAGTGCTCCCAGACTCAAAAATCAATTCATTGAGACATGAGGGCAACAGTGCAGAAGCTGCATACCTATTTGCTTAAGGAGCTCCAATGATTGATCTGGAACTGAACATATACATCAAAATGAGCTACTCATAAATATTAATGAGTTACTCATGGATATCAATGATATTTTCATTAAGATTAATGTGCAGCTGATTAATATTAATGACTTATTATTAATGGGTAGCTTATTCTTATGTATATTTTCAGTCTCAGAGCAGTCATTGGTGCTCTTTAAACAAATAATTGTCCTGCTACTGCACCACTGTCCTCGTGTCTCTGGACCCTAACTGATGTCAGGGTATGATAGCAATGGGGAAGCTCCTGATGTGCCTCTATCATGGCAAGAAAAAGCATGCAGATCAACAAGCAAGCACAGACTGCCATCTGCACATTCTCAGTGCTGCTGAAAGTGGGTTTTCACTGTTTCCTCATTACTACCTTGGGCCAAATCCCTCAAGGTGTTTCAGTCTCTGTCTGTCTCATTAATGTTAATGAACTTCTCATTAATATTAAGGAACTGGTCATTAATATTAATGACCCTGTATTAATAAGCAGCTCATTCTTATTTACAGAGTAAGTCTCAGAGTGGCCATTGGCACTCTTTAAACTAATACTTTTGCCACTTCTGTACCACACTGGTCTTGGGTCTCTGTACCCTAAGAGATCTCAGGGTACAGGAGCAACAGTGAGCTCCTGATGTGCCTCTGTCACCACACAAATAAGAATGTGAACCAACACGAATGCACAGACTGCTAGCTGGCACATTCTTAGCATGGCTGCAAGTGGGTTTGCACTCCTTCCTCATTTCTGACTTAGTCTAAATCCCTGAAGGTGTTTCTGTCTCTGTCTCTGTCTGGTTCGACATAACATTTCTCTTTGAAAAGAGTTGCCATAGGAGCTCAGACACAGAACCGCTTGCAGCCACACTGAAAATGTGCAAGCTAACAGTCTGTACATGTGCATTGGCAAGCATCCATTTTCTCACTGCAATAGAGGTACCTTAGGAGCTGCTGTGGTGCACCCAGACCCAAAAAACACATAGTTGAGACAGGAAGTCCATGCTGCAGAAGTCACCAAACTCTTTGTTTAAAGAACTCCAGTGAGTGCTCTGTGACTGAATATATACATCAAATTAAGTTACTCATGAATACTAATGAGCCACTCATGAATATTAATGAGTGACTCATTAATAATAATGAGTTGCATGTTAATATTAATGACCCACTATAAATGAGTAGTTCATTCTTATGTACATATTAGGACTCAGAGCTGTCACTGGAGCTCTCTAAACAAATACTTTTGGCACTTCTGCACCACTGCACTCATGTCTCTAGACATTAACTGAGTGATCTCAGGGTACAGAAGCAATGAGGGAGCTCCTGATGCACCTCGATCATGGCAAGAAAAAGGATAGGGACCAACACACAAGCATTAACTGTCAGCTTGCACATTCTCAGTGTGGCTGAAAGTGGGTTTGCATTGTTTCCTCATTGCCGAGTTGGTCTGAATCCCAAAAGGTATTTCAGTCTCAGTCTGGCCCCACATACCTCCTCTCCTTGTAAAGAGCTGCCAGAGGAGGAAAGATACAGAATCTCTTGCAGTGTCACTGAAAATGTGCAAGGTGGCAGTCCACACATGCACGTTTGCATGCATCCATTTTCTAGCCATGATAGCAGTGCCTTTGGAGTTGCTGTGGTGCTCCTAAACCCTAAAATCACATAGTTGGGACATAAGGGCAGCAGTGTAGAAGGCACAAACTATTTGTTTAAAAAGCACCAATGTCTTCTCTGGGACTGAATATATACATCTAAATGAGCTGCTCATGAATATTAATGAGCTACTTATGATTACCAATGAGCTTTTCATTAATGCTAATGAATTGTACACTAAAATTAAGGAGCTGCTCATTAATATTAATCACCATGTATTTATAAGCAGTTCATTCTTATATACATAATCCATCTCAGAGCAGTCATTGGTGCTCTTTAAACAAATACTTTTGCCATTTCTGCACCACTACCCTCATGACTCTGGACCCTAAGTGATCTCAGGGTATGAGAGCAGGGGTGAGCTCCTGATGTGCCTCTAAAACCAAAAGAAAATGAATGTGGACCAACATGCATGCATTGACTGCTAGCTTGCACGTTCTCGGTGCAGCTGATAAGCAGGATTGCACTGCTTCCACATTTCCACATTGATCTGAATCCCTGAAAGTGTTTCTGTCTTTGTCGGGCCCCACATAACATTTCTCCCTGTAAAGAGTTGCTGAAGGAGCTGAGACACAGAACCATTTTCAGCCACACTGAAAATGTGCAAGCTGACAGTCAGCACATGTGCTTTGGCAATCATCCATTTTCTCACCATAATACCAGTGTCTAAGGAGTTGTTGTGGTGCTCTCGACCCCAAAAACACTTTGTTGAGACAGGAAGTCCACAATATAGAAGCCGAAAAAAAACTCTTTAAGGAGCTCTAATGAGTGCTCTGGGACTGAATATATACAACAAATTAAGCTGCTCATGAATACTAAAGAGCTACTCATGAATATCAATGAGTGGCTCATTAATATTAAAAGCCATGTATTTATAAGCAGCTCATTCTTATGTACATATTCAGTCTCGGAGTTCTCACTGGGGCTCGTTGAATACTTTCGGCACATCTGTACCACTGAACTCATGTCTCTGGACCACAACTAAGTGATCTCAGGGTACGGGAGCAATAGGGAAGCCCCTGATGCACCTCTAAGTGGTAAGAAAAAGGCTGCAGACCAACACACATGCATCAACTGCCAGCTTGCACTTTCTCAGTGCAGCTGAAAGTTGATTTGCAGTGTTTCCTCATTGCCGAGTTGGTCTGAATCCCAAAAGGTATTTCAGTCTCTGTCTGGCCCCACATAACTTTTCTCCTTGTCAATAGTTGCCTGAGGATTAAAGACACAGAATCGCTTGCAGTGTCACTGAAAAGCTGCAAGCTGATGATCCACACATGCGCATTGGCATGCATCCATTTACTAGCTGCAATAGCAGTGCCTTTGGATCTGCCGTGGTGCTCCTGGGCCCAGAAATCACTTAGTTGAGACATAAGGACCACGGTGCAGAAGCTGCAAACTATTTGTTTTAAAAGTACCAGTGTCTGCCCTGGGACTGCATATAAATACATCTAAATGAGCTGCTCATGAATATTAATAAGCTACTCATGATTACCTTAATACTAATGAACTGCTCACTAGTATTAAGGAGCTGCTCATTAATAATAATGTACATGTATTTATGAGCAGCTCATTCTTATGTACATATTCAGTCTCAGAGACTCTTTAAAGAAATAGTTTTGCCAGTTCTGCACCACTGCCCTCATGTCTCAGGACCCTAACTAAGTGATCTCAGGGTATGGGAGCAATGGGGTAAGCTCCTGATGTGCTTCTATCACCACAAGAAACAGGATGTGGACCAACACACATACACAGACTATTAGCTTGCACAGTATTGGTGCAGCTGCAAGCGGGATTGCACTACTTCCACATTTCCACATTGTTCTGAGTCTCTGAAAGTGTTTTTGTCTCTGTCTGGTCCCACAAAATGTTTCTCCCTGTAAAGAGCTGCTGAAGGAGCTGAGACACAGAACTGCTTGCAGCCACACCAAAAATGTGCAAGCTGACAATCGGCACATATGCTTTGGCAAGCATCCATTTTCTCACCACAATAGTGTTACCTTAGGAGTTACTGTAGTGCTTCTGACACCAAAAACACTTAGTTGAGACAGGAGGTCCACAGTGCAGAAGCCGAAAATAACTCTTTAAGGAGCTTCAATGAGCGCTCTGGGACTGAATATATACATCAAATTAAATTGTTCATGAATATTAATGAGCTACTCATGAATATCAGTTAGCAGCTTATTCATATTAATAAGCTGCATATTGTACATTAATGACCCAAAATAAATGAATAGCTCATTCTTATGTACATATTCATTCTCAGAGCTGTCACTGACACTCTTTAAACAAATTATTTTGCACTTCTGCACACTGCCCTTGTGTCTCTGGACCATAACTAAGTGATCTCAGAGTATGGGAGCAATAGGGTGAGCTGCTGATGTGCCTCTATCACCAGAAGAAACAGGATGTGAACCAGCATCTATGCACAGACTGCTAGCTTGCACATTCTCACTGCAGCTGCAAGTGGGATTGCACTGCTTCCACATTTCCACATTTATTTGAATCCCTGAAGGTCTTTCTGTCTGTGTCTGGCCCCACATATTGTTTCTCCCTGTAAAGAGTTGCCAAAGGAGCTGAAACACAGAACTGCTTGCAGCCGCACCGAAAATGTACAAGCTGACAGTCAGCACATGTGATTTGGCAAGCACCCACTTTCTCGCCTCAATAGTGGTGTCTTAGGAGTTGCTGTAGTGCACCCGACCCCAAAAACACTTCGCTGAGACAGGAGGTGCACAGTTCAGAAGCTGAAAAAACTCTTTAGGAAGCTCCAATGAGTGCTGCGGGACTGAATGTATACATCAAATTAAGCTGATCATGAATATTAATGAGATACTTATGAATATAAATGAGTGGCTCAATTATATTAATAAGCTGGATATTAATTTTAATGACATACCATAAGTGAGTAGTTCATTCTTTTATACATATTCAGTCTCAGAGCTGTCACTGTGGCTCTTTAAACAAATACTTTTGGCACTTCTTCACCACTGTATTTATGTCTCTGGACCTGAACTAAGTTATCTCAGGATATGGAAGCAATGGGGGAGCTCCTGTTGTGCCTCTATCATGGTAAAAAAAAGAATGCAGACCAAAACACATGTGGCAACTGTCAGCTTGCAAATTCTCTGTGTGGCTGAAAGTGGGTTTGCACTGTTTCCTCATTGCCGAGTTGGTCTGAATCCCAAAAGGTATTTCAGTCTTTTTCTGACCTCAAATACAGTAGCAGCCACAGACACTGCTAGATATTTCCCGAAATTTCTGTGACATTTCCGGAAATATCTCCTGCTTTCTGCATTTCCACAGTAGGGACAGCAGACAGAAACTCTTCAGAAATGTTGTGAAATATCTGGAAATAGCTGGCAATGTCTGTGGCTACTACTGTAACTTTTCTCTTTGTACAGAGTTGCCAGTGGAGCAAAGGTACAGAATCCTTTGCAGCATCACTGAAAATGTGGAAGCTGATGGTCTACACATGTGTATTGGCACACAATCATTTTCTCACCAAGATAGCAGTGCCTTAGGAGCTGCCGCATTGCTCCCTGATCCAAAAATCACTTTGTTGGAACATGAGGACCTTGGTGCAGAAGGCAGAAACTATTTGTTTTAAAAGCACCAATGTCTGCTCTAGGAATGAATATATACATCAAAATCAGCTGCTAATGAATATTAATGAGCTACTCATGAATACCAATGAGCTGTTCATTAGGTACTAAAGGTATCATAGGTAAAATACTGAGCAAAAAGACATGTGTTCATGGTGCTCACCATTTAAGTATGAGGGAATCTGATTTTTATAAGCATCCAGCCTTGATCTGAAGCATTTCGTAGTGGGGCTAGTTACAACTTCTTAAGGAAGTTCATTCCAGGATTGTACTACCCTTTAGTTGTACCACATTTTCCTTCTCCAAGTTCTACAGTTTTCACTTTTTAGTTGTAGTGTATGTGCCTTAGTCGTATGATGTTGGTCCCGGATTTCCAAACCCAGTCTTTCGCAGAGATCTTGATTGATAATTAATCTATACAGCAAGCACATGTCCCCCCTCCACCTCCTGTATTCCAGAGTGTAAAGCCCTAATTCATTCAGTCTTAAACAGGGGAATGACAGTGCCTTTACTCCATGCCCTCAGAACTTCTCATCTATCTAATGTTAGCTGGAAAATATAGCTAATCGGTGTTGCCAGTTCCTCTGCCAGTTCTTTTAGTATTCTTGGGTGGCATTCATCTGAACCTGGTGATTTATTCTGGTTAAGTGTTTCTAATTTCTTTGTAATTTCCATAGGGTCTATATGTATAGAATTTGTTGTATTTTCAGGTTTTTACTCTTTAAATACAGAGTAGTTGTTTTCACTAAATTCTGTGGAGAAATACTTATTCTGGATCTCTGCCATCTCTTTATTAGACACTGCTAGAACCCCATCAGAACTAATTAATGGTCCAATGTTATTTGATCCCTTTCTGCTTTTGTTTATGTAGGAGTAAAAAAACGTATAGTTGTCATTAGTCGTTGTGGCAAGTTTGACATCATGTTATTATTTAGTATTTATTTAGTTAAACATCAGTTTAGAAACCTTTGAGCCAGAGGCTCATTTACAAAGGTACCTCGTCACAAAGAGAACATCAGAACAGTAGTACAAGGGACACAGTACTTACAAACAAAAAAGTTACAGTTCAATTACAATTTTGTTACAATAGAATACAATCTCCAACGAAGCAAAAGATAACAAAAGGTGCAAAACTTATGGTCGGGGGAGAGCTGATGGGAGTAGAAGGGAGGGAGATAGGGGAGGAGGAATTAGTAGGGAAAGGAAGAGGGGGAGCCGCTCAGTGAGCATTTTCAAACACAGTATATATATATATTTTTTTTATACTAGGCTAGTGGCAGTTGCATTTGCGAGAGCTAAGCAGGAAGTTTCTGAGCCTGGGCTTAAAGCAAGCTAAGGTTAGTGGAGTTTGAGACACTGGCAGGAGGGAGTTATACCAGTGGAGGCGCGGTAGGGGGAATGCCTCTGAGCCTTGAGAGGTCCTGGCTCTCCGGAATAACTAGGGTAGCTCTTGACGAGCTGCACGTGATCAGGATCGGTGCAGTCACGGGTAATGGAGTTGGATAGGGCCTATGAGGGATAGGCCACGAGGGCTTTAAAGGTGAGCTGGCATGTCTGATACATGAGTCGCTCTTCCAGGTTGAGTAGGGTAGCCAGGGTGTACAGCTCACATGTGTGGAGTCAGTCTGGGAGCACCAGTGATAAGTCTGCAGGCCTTATTAACTGTGAGGGAGAACCTTGTTGAGGCAGTCTGATCTGCTGAGCCATAGACCGGAAGGCCATAGTCAATGAGAGACATGACAGAGGAGGTGACAGCCAGGCGGGAGGCATCAGGAGGAGGCATTTCTTGTGCGGTAAAGAATGCCTAGCTGTGAGTTGGCGACAGAATTTAGGGCAGATATATGTCCATGGAATGAAAGTGCAGGGTCAAAGGTTATACCAAGATATTTATAGGACTGCACCTGGTCAATGACGAGATTGGGTGTGGAGTGGACAGCTAAGGGAAACTTGCTGTACTTATTTTGGGGGTGGGAGAAGAGCATCGTTTTTGTTTTCTTAAGGTTGATAAGTCGGTGCTCAGTGAACCAGGTAGCTGCAGAATCAAAGACTAGTTGGAGGGAGTTCTGTAGCAGCATGGGGTCATTGTGGGAGGCAACGAGAACAGCAACATCAGCATAGAGAAGCATCTTACCCATACAACTGCTGGGTAGGGAGTTAAGAAAGAGTGAGAATAGTAGGGGTCCAAGAATTGAGCCTTGCGGCACCCCAGAGCAAATGGGGCATGTTTCAGAGAGTACCGTTGACTTCTCACACATTGGGAGCGGGGGAGATAGCTGGTGCACCAGGAACAGGTCCTGAGGCAAAGCCTATTAGGTCGAGGGTGGAGAGCAAAAGAGGATGAAACGGCATCGAATGCTTTAGACAGGTCAATGAATATAGCACCAGCCAGGGCACCAGAGTCCAAGGAGGCATGGAGGAAGTTGGAAAATTCCAGGAGTGCTGTATTGGTACTATGACCTGCTCTGAACCCGTGTTGTTCAGGGCAGAGAACATTGTACTTACAGAGGTAGTCAGAGACTTGGGACGCCACAATTTTCTCTAACGCCTTAGAGAGGGGGGAGAGGATTGAGATGGGTCGGTAGTTACCCGGAAGAGTCCTGTCACCACCTTTATGGACAGGGGTAACTGTGGCAATCTTCCAGGCAGAGGGGAATTGTCCAAGACAGAGTGATTTGTTGAAAATGCACGTAATAGGTGAGAGGACCTGATCCAGGACCTGACGTAAAAGGCAGGGATCAAGTGAGTCATTACCGATGGTGTTACCTTTAAGGGCTTTTAGCAAGTAAGGCCTAGCTTCTTGCATGGTGACACGACGCAGGTGGAAAGAGGGGCGGGCAATGGGTGGTGGTACAGATGGAGGAGGGGGACTGAAAAAGTTACCAGGAAGTACTGAGCTAAGGTCGGTAAAGGAGTTATTGAGGTGGGTGGCAATGAGGGCAGGGTCAGAGGAGACAGTACCATTGATGTTGATAAGAGAAGGAGAGGGGGACTGGGAGTGACCATTCAGTTGCTTGATGTTGTCCCAGAAGCACCTGGGGTTCCCCCAGGAGGAGGTAAGAGAGGCTTGGTAGTATTCCGCCTTTGCTTTGCAGATGGCCCAGGTGCACTGGTTGCGGGTGGCAGCATAGGACTGCCTGTCAACTGAACGGCCAGTAGCAACAGCAAGGTGCCAAAGATTGTCGCGTTGCTTAAGTTGCCACAGTAGGGCAGGGGTGATCCAAGGGGCATGTTTCACTTTGGACCGCCTAGCAGTTATGGGAGCAAAGATATCACAGGCAAAGTTGAAAGTGCTTACAAAGAAGGCCAGGGCCAAGTCAATGTTGGTTGCCCTTGTCAGAGGGGACCAATCAGTGTGGGCAAGGAAGCGCTTAAGGCCTATGAGTCCCCCAGGCCTAAGCCACCTTTGAGAGGTGGTTTTGACCGGGGATGAGGGCCGAGGGGTTTCCCAGTTGAAAAGCACAGGGGAGTGGTCACTGAGGCAGTCAGGGAGGATTTGGATGTTGTGGATGCGGATTGGCCTGTTGGTGAGGACCACATCCAGGAGGGTGCTTGTCCCCCCTAGGGTTTTTTCTAGTAGGCTGTGTGACCAGTTGAGTTAGGTCAATTGAATCGAAAGCCTCATGATGGGAGGAGGACGAGGGGCAGAGCCAGTTTATATTCAAGTCGCCCACCAAGATTTGGTCCGACGAGTTGGGTAGGGAGGTGAGGTAGTCAATTAGTGGGCCCAGGGCCTGGGATTGGTTCTTGGGGGGTATGTAGGCTACAGTTAGGAATAATGGGCCTCTAGCTGGGTCAGGGGACAGCTTTAGAGTAAGTGCCTGGGCCTTATGGTCGAGGTCAGGCGGGGAGAATGGTAGCCCCATGAGAGAATCCTTCAAATAGAAGACACAGCCCCCACCTCTCCTGCCGACACAGTCCAACCGGTGAAGAGTGTAGCCGGGGAGAGAGACATGAGAGTTAGGAGTGGAGGGAGACAGCCAGGTTTCAACCAGGGCAACAACATCAGGTTTATGAAGCGTCACCCAGCAGTGTATTAGACACTGCTAGAACCCCATGTTTTGCTTTAGCTTTCCTAATATCTATTTTTATGGATCTCTGGAGCTTTTGGAATTTAGCCCACCCTTCCCCTTTTTTGTTTCCTCCTAATGTCTTGTATAGTTTATTTTTTTTTCCTAATGATTTTTTTTTAATTTTCATGTTAAACTAACCTAGATTTTGTGGCTCTTTCTTGTATTTATTTCTGTATAGTATATTATGATGTATACCCTGGTTTAATTTAGTTGTAAGTATTTTATACATATCTTCAATGCTCTTATTTTTAAAATCATCAGCCCACCCCCACTGGGACAATTCTGGTTTAAACACAATAAAGTTTGCTTTTTTGAAGTCTAAGATTTTTGTATGTCCCATACTGTGTTGAGTCTTTTCTTGAATGGTAAAAGTAACAATATTATGGTCACTATTTCCCAGGGGCACAGTCACCTTACAATCCTTAATATCAGCTTCCATGTTAGTGTCACATCTAAGATATTATCGCCGCTCATATTATGCCTAACAAGTTGCTCTAAGCCTATCTGTTCAAATAGTTCCAAGCAGGTCCTTTCCATTTTTGAAGAACTCTCAAGGCTATCCCATTTAATCTCTGGCAGGTTTAAATCCCCCACCATAATAATTATGTCTGCTAGATTTAGATTAGCTATGTATTGTTGTAGAATTTCATCATCTTGTTTTTTTGTTGATGGTGCTCTAGAAATAGCATCTAATAATATTTTTCCGGATTTGAGAGGAGGGAGTTTTAGCCATATATGTTCTAAACTTTCTGATTGTATGGTTACTTCCTCTGCTTCCTCAGAGGCATATATTGCAACTCCTCCATCTTTTCTATACTCCCATGATTTAAGGAAAATATTATAACCCATGAGGTTTTGGTCCCACTGATGTTTTGCATCCCACCAGTTTTCCGTAATCACATACATTTTAGCGTGATGCAGTTGCATAATGTGTTTTAGCGCTTCATGCTTGTTAGACAGACTCCTAGCATTAAAAAGCAAACAGTTCCATTCAGTTTCACTAAATGCCAATTTGTTAGGTGTTTTTGTGCATTCTTTACTTAGAACCTTGGGCCCAGATATTCAAAAGGGTTGTGCATGGGCGCACAGTGTTTGCGCCATGTGCAATCCTATTGATGCACCTTGAAAAGGAGATTCAAAGGAACTGCACTTGCACAAATCCCAATGCACTGGAGCACATCAGTAATGTATGCAGGTGCAGGTGGGGGAGGCGTGCCCATGCATACTCTGCACAGCCCAATATTCAACCCAGGATGTGCAGAGCCATGCACACACAACCCCTACCTGTGCCAGCACAAAGCTGATCCAAAAAAAAAAAAGGAACAATGGCTGGCCACCCACAGGTGAGCTGCCACATTGCAGGGTGCAACACGGCAGCTGCCACCTGTGGGTGGCCACCTATGTTCCGGCTGCACCTCCATGGTGGCACCCCCATGCCCGATTATGGGCATCAGTAAAAAAAGATTAATCTTAAATCCCCGGTGGTCCAGTGGACCGCTGCCCACCCAATCGCAGGCTTCAGTAAAAAAGATTACTCCTATATCCCTGGTGGTCCAGTGGATTGCTGCCTGCCCGATCACGGGCTTCAGTAAAAAAGATTACTCCTGTATCCTTGGTGGGCCAGTGGACTGCTGCCCGCCCGATCGTGGGCTTAAGTGTGAAAAAAAGATAACTCCTATATCCCTGGTGGTCCAGTGGACCGAAGTCTGCTCGATCACGGGCTTAAGTGTGAAAAAATATTACTCCTACATCCCTGGTGGTCCAGTGGACTGAAGTCTACCTGATCATGAGCTTAAGTGTGAAAAAAAGATAACTCTTATATCCCTGGTGGTCCAATGGACTGAAGTCTGCCCAATCACGGGCTTAAGTGAACTAGTACCGACCCCCATATCCCTGGTGGTCCAGTGGACCCCTCCCACCCACCCACTGATCCCCACCACCCCACTCCCCAGGTCAGTGGGCGGTGGCAGCACCCCACCCACCAGCCGCCCGCCACCCGCCGACTGACTCGGTCAGTAGGGCTGTATGCCCATTGGTCCACAGCGTAAGCCAATGGGCGTGCAGCCCATACCGTACTTCACATTCCAGATATGTAAATGAATCGGGCAGACTTCATTCCACTGGACCACCAGGGATGTAGGAGTTATCTTTTTTTCACACTTAAGCCCGCAATCGGGTGGGCAGCGGTCCACTGGACCACCAGGGATATAGGAGTAATCTTTTTTACTGAAGCCCGCAATCAGGCAGGCAGCGGTCCACTGGACCACCAGGGATGTGGGATTCTATTTCTTTTTTTACTGCAGCCCGCGATTGGGCTGTGGGGCACATTGCTGCGCTGCAGGGGGCGTTGGTCCCCGACGGCTGCTGCCTGGCAGGGAGCCAGGCACAAGTCATCTGGGATCAGTGCACCTGCTTGCAAATGGGGCCATAATGACATGCAAATGGCCCCATTTGCACCTTGCATACGTTATGGCCCTATTTGCATGACAACTTTTGAATATCGCAGTTGTTGCGCCTAGCACAATAGAACTTGCACTAGCGCATCCCCATGCTCCACTCTGGCCACTGGTGCTGGCACAGTGCTACTGCGCCATGCACACTGTGGGTGACCAGGGTGCAATATTCAATGATGCTGAGCCATGGCACAGCTCCGTTGAATATCGCCCAGTCCATGCCCCTGTGCAGCCAAGTTGAGCTGTGCCCAGGCTTGCGCCAGAGTCTGGCACAGTTTGAACATCTGAGCCTTAGTGTATTTGACCCTCCCATTAAAAAGTTTAAATGGACATCAATTTGATCCCTAAAAGCTCTGCCTAGTTTCCTTTTTCCTTCTTTGTTCAAGTGCAGGTCATCATATCCCATTAGCCTGACATTGTCAAAGTTCTTCCATATATCCAAATATCCAAAACCATTTAGGTTACTCCATTCTGTTAACCAGCTGTTCTGCATCCTGCTTTCTCTGTTTTTTGGATAATGTTTCCCTCTTCTTGGTAGAATCTCCAATGATATAATGTCACCTCCTCTTCTACAGATTTCTGTAGTCACTGTCACAAAGACATCCATGACATATTTTAGGCTCCTTTTCCTCACATCATTTACTCCCACATGGATTAAAACCAGAAGATTATTTAGGTTAGCTAACAACCCATTAAACACGGGTATGATGTCACTGATGTTCACCCCTGGTAATGTGCTCACAGTTGTGTGTTGGTTTCTTCCTTTTCAAACAATCAAGTCTGTCCCTCTAATTATTGAATCTCCAATAACTAGAACATTCCTATGCTCTTTTCTGGCTAAAAGTTCCTGATTTTTAATTGCCTGATTAACTGTTTTCAGTGATACACTAGATGTGGCTTTTTTATTGGGGATTTGCTACTTGAAGTGCTGGGATGAGTTGTATTCTGAGTCCTGCTATTAATTGTATGGCTGCTTTTGCTATGTATTTCACCCATTCTATCTAATACCTCATATTTATTTTGTAAGCATACAGGGATGCTATTACAGATCTGGCCTCCTCTTCTCCTCCTTGATTTTATAGGCACATAGCACCATTCAGCTACCAATTCATTGCTGTTAACAACCGGGGTATCTGTAAATGTGCTACTGGTTTCAGTACTAGTGTTGTTATTTATACTAGTCTCAGTTGATTCAGGCTTTATTAATGAACTACACACTAATATTAAGGAGCTACTCATTAATATTAATGACTTGCCTTAATGAGCAGCTAATTCTTATGTACATATTCAGTCTCAGAGAAGTCATTGGCGCTCTTTAAACAAATACTTTTTCTGCTTCTGCACTGCTTCCCTCATGTCTCTGGACCCTAAGTGATCTCAAGAAATGGGAGAAAAGGGGGAGCTTCTGATGTGCCTTTATCACAACAAGAAAAAGGATGTGGACTAACACGCATTCATGGAATGCTAGTTAAAACATTCTCGGTGCAGCTGCAAGTGGGTTTGTACCATTTCATCAGTTCCATATTGGTCTGAATCCCTAAAGGCATTTCTGTCTCTGTCTGGCCCCACAGAACCTTTCTCCTTGTAAAGAGCTGCTGGAGGAGCAGAGACACAGAACAGCATGCAGACACACTGAAAATGTGCAAGCTGACAGTCTGCACATGTGCGTTGGCACACATCCATTTTCTCGCCATGTCAGCAGTGTCTTAGGGGCTGCAGCACACTCCCAGAGTCCAAAAACTTTTAGTTGAGATATGAGGTCCACGGTGTAGATGCCACAAAACAATTTGTTTAAAGCAGTCCAGTGAGTGTTCTGGTTCTGAATATATACATCAAATAGAACTGCTTATAAATATCAATGTGCTACTCATAAATATCAGTGAGCTGCTCATTAATATTAATGAGCTGCCCAGTAATATTAATGACCCACTATTATGAGTAGCTCATTCTTATGTACATAATCAGTCTTGGAGCTGTCCATCGCAGCAAGAAAAAGGATGCAGACCAACACACATGTGCCGACTGCCAGCTCATATGTTCTCTGTGCGACTGCAAGTGGGTTTGCACTGCTTCCTCATTGCTAAGTTGGTCTGAATCCCGAAACATGTTTCAGTCTTTGTCCTGCCCCATATAATGTTTCTCCTTATAAAGAGTTGCAGGAGGAGCAGACACACAGAATCACCTGCAGTTGCACTGAAAATGTGCAAACTAATGGTCCACACATGTGTGTTCGCATTCAGTCATTTTTTCACCATGATAACTGTGCTTTTGGAACAGCTGCAGTGCTCCCAGGCCCAGAAATTACTTAGTTAGGACATGAGGACTGTGGGGCACAAGCTGCAAAACAATTTGTTTAAAAAGCACTCATGTCTTTATTTTCACTATCTGTTTATTTTCACTATATTCGCTAATGCTGACAATCAGTGAAAATAAATGGATAGTGAAAAATAATGGACAGCTGATTGTCAGTAGTATTGTATTGAAAAGTGAGCTGTCCACACTAATTCTGTCTGATGTGAATATGTGTAGAAGGTTGATTCCCGCTAAATATAACTGATGCTAATTCAACCTGCTATAGAGTACATCAAAATGAGCTGCTCATGAATATTAATTGGCTACTCATGAATACCAATGAGCTGTTCATTAATGTTAATAAACTGCTTAGTAATATTTAGGAATTACTCATTAATGTTAATGACCCCATATTGAGCACCTTATTGTTATGTACTTATTCAGTTTTAGAGCAGTCACTGATGCTCTTTAAACATATACTTTTGCCACTGCTGCACTGCTGCTCTCGTGTATCTGGACCCTAACTAAGTGATCCCAGGGCACAGGAGCAATGAGGTAAGCTCCTGTTGATCCTCTATCACCACAAGAAAAAGGATGTGGACTAACACACATGCACGGACTGCATGGTCTCACATTCTCGGTGTGGCTGCAAGCAGTATTGCACTGCTTTCACATTTCCACATTGGTCTGAATCCCTGAAGGTTTTTCTGTCTTTGTCTGGTCCCGCATAATGTTTTTCCCTGTAAAGAGTTGCTGAAGGAGTGGAGACACAGAACCACTTGCAAATGCACCGAAAATGCCAAGCTGACAGTCCGCATATGTGCATTTGCAAGAATCCATTTTCTCACCATGATAGCAGTGCCTTAAGAGCTGCTGTAGTGCTCCTGGAACTAAAAAAAAAATCATCATTGAGACAGGAGGTCCACTGTGCAGAAGCCTCAAAACTCTTTGTTTAAAGAGCTGCAATGAGTGCTCTGGTACTGAATATATATATCAAATTAAGCTGACCATGAATATTAATGAGCTACTCATTAATAAGCTGAATATTAATATTCATTATCCACCATAAATGAGTAGCACATTCTTGTGTACATATTCAGGCTCAGAGCTGTCACTGGGACTCTTTAAACAAATACTTTCCATGCTTCTGCAACTCTGCACTCATGTCTCCAGACCCTAACTAAGTGATCTCATTGTATGGGAGCAATGTAGAAGCTCCTGATGCACCTCTATTGTGGCAAGAAAAATGATTTGGACCAATGCACATGTGCCGACTTTCAGCGTGTACATTCTCAGTGTGGCTGCAAGTGGGTTTGCACTGCTTCCTCATTGCTAAGTTGGTCTGAATCTCTAAACATGTTTCAGTCTTTGTCCTGCCCCATATAATGTTTCTCCTAGTAAAGAGTTGCCAGAGGAGCAGACACACAGAATTGCTTGCAGCTGCACTGAAAATGTGCAAACTGATGGTCCGCACATGTGCGTTCACATGCAGTCATTTTCTCACCATGATAACTGTGCTTTTGGAGCTTCTGCAGTGCTCCCAGACCCAGAAGTTACTTAGTTAGGACGTGAAGACCGTGGGTCACAAGCTGCGAAACAATTTGTTTAAAAAGCACTCATGTCCACTTTAGAACTGAATATATACTGTATAGTAGGTTATTTTCACTGTCTGTTTATTTTCACTATAGTAACTAATGCTGACAATCAGTGAAAATAAATGGATAGTGAAAAATAATGGACAGCTGATTGTCAATAGTATTGTATTAAAGAGTGAGGTGTCCATGCTAATTCTGTCTGACATAAATATGTGTAGAAGGTTGACTCCCGCTAAATATAACTGATGCTAATTCAACCTGTTATACAGTACATCAAAACGAGCTGCTCATGAATATTAATTGACTATTCATGAATACCAATGAGCTGTTCATTAATGTTAATAAACTGCTTAGTAATATTTAGGAGCTACTCATTAATGTTAATGACCCCATATTAATGAGCACCTTTTTGTTATGTACTTATTCAGTCTCAGAGCAGTCATTGACACTCTGTAAACAAATACTTTTGCCACTGCTGCTCTCATGTATCTGGATCCTAACTAAGTGATCCCAGGGTATGGGAGCAATGGGGTAAGCTCCTGTTGATCCTCTATCACCACAAAAAAAGGATGTGGACCAACACGTATGCATGGATTGCATGCTTGCACATTCTCACTGAGGCTGTAGGTGGTATTGCACTGCTTCCACATTTCCACATTGGTCTGAATCCCTGAAGGTTTTTCTGTCTCTGTCTGGCCCCATATAATGTTTTTCCTTGTAAAGATTTGAGGGAGGAGCTGAGACACAGAACTGCTTGCAGCTGCATTGAAAATGTGCAAGCTAGCAGTCCACACGTGTGCATTTACAAGCATCCATTTTCTCACCATGATAGCGGTGCCTTAGGAACAGCTGTGGTGCTCCTGGACCTAAAAAACTTGTCATTGAGACAGGAGATTCACAGTGCAGAAGTCTCAAAACTCTTTGTTTACAGAGCTGCAATGAATGCTCTGCTACTGAATATATACATTAAATTAAGCTGACCATGAATATTAATGAGCTACTCATTAACAAGCTGAATATTAATATTAATATTCATTATCCACCATAAATGAGTAGCACATTCGTATGTACATATTCAGTCTCAGAGCTGTCACTGGGACTCTTTAAACAACTACTTTTTGTGCTTCTGCACCTCTACACTCATGTCTCTGGACCCTGACTAAGTAATCTCATTGTAAGGGAGCAATGTAGGAGCTCCTGATGCACCTCTGTCATGGCAAGAAAAATGATTTGGACCAAGACACATGCACCAACAGCCAGCTTGCACATTCTCAGTGCAGCTGAAAGTGGGTTTGCACTGTTTCCTCATTGCTGAGTTGGTCTGAATCCCAAAGGGTATTTCAGTGTCTGTCTGGCCCCACATAATGTTTGTCCTTGTAAAGAGTTCCTGGAGGAGCAAAAATACAGAATCACTTGCAGTGTCACTGAAAATGTGCGTTGGCATGCATTCATTTTCTAGCCATGATAGCAGTGCCTTTGGAGCTGCTGGGGTGCTCCTGGACCCAAAAATCACTTAGTTGGGACATAAGGACCATGGAGCAGAAGGTATAAGCTGCAAACATTTTAAAAAGCACCAATGTCTGCTCTGGGACTGATATATATATATATATATATATATATATATATATATATATATATATATATATGAGCTGCTCATGAATATTAATGAGCTACTCATGCTTACCTATGAGCTGTTCATTAATGTTAATGAACTGCTCACTAGTATAAGGTGTAGCTCATTACTATTAATGTCCAGGTATTTATGAGCAGTTCATTCTCACATACATATTTAGTCTCAGAGCAGTCATTCTCGCTCTTTAAACAAATACTTTTGTCAGTTCTGCACTGCTGTCCTCATGTCTCGGGACCCTAACTAAGTGATCACAGGGTATGGGAGCAATGGGCTGAACTCCTGATGTGTCTCTATTACAACAAGAAGCAGGATGTGAACCAAGTCGCATGCACAAACTGCTACCTTGCACATTCTCAGTGTGGCTACAAGTGGGATTGCACTGCTTCCACATTTCCACATTGATCTGAGTCCCTGAAGGTGTTCTTGTCTCTGTCTGGCCTAACATAATGTTCCTCTCTGTAAAGAGCTGCCAAAGGTGCTAAGACACAGAACCGCTTGCAGCAGCACCAAAAATGTGCAAGATAAAAGTCAGCACATATGCTTTGGCAAGCATCCATTTTCTCACCACGATAGTGGTGCCTTAGGAGTTGCTGTGGTGCTCCTGACCCCAAAAACACTTAGTTGAGACAGAAGTTCCACAGGACAGAAGCTGAAAAAATATATTTAAAAGACTCCAATGAGTGCTCTGGGACTGAATATATACATCAAATTAAGATGATCATGAATATTAATTAGCTACTCATGAATATCAGTGAGTGGCTTATTAATATTAATAAGATTGACATTAATAGTAATGACCCACCATAAATGAGTGGCTCATTCTTATGTACATATTCAGTCTCAGAGTAGGCATCGGCGCTCTTTAAACAAATATTTTTGCTACTTCTACACTGCTGCTGTAGTGTCTCTGGATCATAACTAAGTGATCTCAGGGTACAGGAGCAATGGATTGATCTTCTGATGTGCCTGTATCACCACAAGAAACGGGATGTGGATCAGCATGCATGCACAGACTGTAGCTTGCACATTCTCAGTGCGGCTGTAAGTGGGATTACACTGCTTCCACAAATCCACATTTATCTAAATCTCTGAAGGTTTTACTGTCTCCATCTGGCCCCACATAATGTTTCTTCCTGTAAAGAGTTGCCAAAGGAGCTGAGACACAGAACTGCTTGCAGTCGCACCAAAAGTGTGCAAGCAGACATCCGGCACATGTACTTTGGCAAGCATCCATTTTCTCACCATGATAGTGGTACCTTAGGAGTTGCTGTGGTGCTCTCAACCCCTAAAACACTTAATTGTGACAGGAGGTGCACAGTGCAGAAGCTGAAAGAAGCTCTTTAAGCACCTCCAATGAGTGCTCTGGGACCGAATATATACAACAAATTAAGCAGTTCATAAACATTAACGAGCAACTCATGAATATTAGTGAGAGGCTCATTAATATTAATCAGCTGTATATTAATATTAATGACCCACCATAAATGAGTAGTTCATTCTTATATACATTTTCAGTCTCAGGGCAGTCACTGTGGCTCTTTTAACAAATACTTTTGACACTTTAGCACCAGTGCACTCATGTCTCTGGATCCTAATTAAGTGATCTCTGGGTACAGGAGCAATGGGGTACTTCTGATGCACCTCTATCACAGTAAGAAAAAGAATGTGGATCAACATACATGCACCTATTGCCAGCTCACACATTCTTGGTGCAGCGGAAAGTGGGTTTGTTGTTTCCTTATTGCTGAGTTCTGTATCTCAAAAAGATATTTCAGTCTCTGTCTGGTACCACATAACTTTCTCCTTGTAAAGAGTTGCAAGAGTAGCAGAGACACAGAATCACTTGTAGCATCACCAAAAATGTGCAAGCTGATGGTCCACACATGTGTGTTGACACACAATCATTTTCTTGCCATGATAGCAGTGCTTAAGGAGCTGCCACAGTGCTCCTGAACCCAAAAATCGCTTAGCTGTAACATGAGGGCCGTGGTGCAGAAGCCACAAAATATTTGTTTGAAAAGCACTAGATTCTGCTCTGGGAATGAATATATATATATATATATATATCTCAGAATGAACTACTCATAAATATTAATGAGCTACTCATGAATATCAATGAGCTGTGCATTAATGTTAACGAACTGCTCATTAATATTAAGGAACTACTCATTAATATTAATGACTCTCATTAATGAGCAGCTCATTCTTATGTACATATTCAGTTTCAGAGTGGTCACTGGCACTCTTTAAACAAATACTTTTGCTACTTTTGCACTGCTGCCCTCATGTCTCTTGACCCTAACTAAGTGATTGCATGGTATGGAAGCAGTAGGGGAGCTCCTGATGTGCCTCACCACAAGAAAAAGGATGTGGACCAACACGCATGCACTGAATGCTAGTTTGAACATTCTCATTCGGCTGCAAGTGGTTTGCACTGTTTCAACAGTTTCACATTGGTCTGAATCCCTGAAAGTGTTTCTGTCTCTGTCTGGCCCTACATAACCTTTCTACTTGTAAAGAGTTGCTGTAGGAGCAGAGACGCAGAACAGCTTGCACGTGCACTGAAAATGTACAAGCTGATGGTCTGCACAGCGTTGGCACACATCCATTTTCTCATTACGTTAGCAGTGCCTTAGAAGCTACATCGGTCCTCCCAGATCTCAAAAACTCTTAGTTGAGACATGAGGTCCATGGTGCAGAAGCCACAAAACTATTTGTTCAAAGAGGTCCAATGAGTGCTGTGGTTCTGCATATATACATCAAATTGAGCTGCTGATGAATAACAATGTGCTACTCATAAATATCAAGCTGACAATCTGCAGATGTCTGTTTCCAAGGATCCATTTCTTGCCATGGTTGAGGTACCTTATGAGCTGCTGCAGTGCTTCTGGACCCAAAAAACTGTTAGTTGAGGCAGTAGGCCAACGGTGCAGAAGTTTCAAAACTCTGTTTAAAGAGCTGCAATGAGTGCTCTGGGACGGAATATATACATCAAATTAAGCTGTCCATGAATATTAATGAGCTACTCATGAATATCAATAAGCTGCTTATTAATATTAATAATCCACTAATATGAGTTGCTCATTCTTATGTACATAATCAGTCTCTGAGTCATCAATCACAGCAAGAAAAAGGATGCAGACCAACACACATGTGCTGACTGCCAGCTCGTACATTCTCAGTGTGGCTGAAAGTGAGTTTGCACTGCTTCCTCATTACTAAATTGGTCTGAATCCCAAATGGTTTTTCAGTCTTTGTCCTGCTCCACATAACATTTCTCCTTGTAAAGAGTTGCAGATGGAGCAGACACACAGAATAGCTTGCACCTGCACCAAAAATGTGCAAAGTGAAGGTCTGCACACGTGCGTTGGCACACAGTCATTTTCTCACCACAATAGCTGTGCTTTTGGAGCTGATGCAGTGCTCCCAGACCCAGACATCACTTAGTTGGGACATGAGGACAGCAGGGCAGAAGCTGCAAAACTATTTGAAAAGTGCCAAAGTTGGCTTTGGGACTGAATATAAACATCAAAATTGTTCATGAATATTAATGAGCTACTCATAAATACCAATGACCTGTTCATTAATGTTAATTATCTGCTCATTAATATTAAGGAGTTATACATTAATATTAATGACTCGTATTTATGAGCAGCTCATTCTTATGTACATATTCAGTCTCAAAGTGATCACTGAAACTCTTTAAACAAATACCTTTGCTGCTCCTGCAGTGGTGCCCTTGTTTCTCTGGATCCTAACTAAGGGTCTCAGGGTAAGGGAGTAATGGGGTAAGTTCCTGTTGATCCTCTATGACCACAACAAAAAGGATGTGGACCAACATGCATGCAAGGACTGCTTGTGCATTCTTGGTGCAGCTGCAAGCAGTATTGCACTGTTTTCACATTTACACATTGGTCTGAATCCCTGAAGGTGTTTCTATCTCTGTCTGGCCCCACATAATGTTTTTCCTCGTAAAGAGTTGCTGGAGAAGCTGAGACACAAAACTGCTTCCAGCTGCACCAAAATGAGCAAGCTGACAGTCCGCAGATGTTCATTTCCAAGCATCCATTTCCTCAAAAACTTTTAGTTGAGACATGAGTTCCATGGTGCAGAAGCCACAAAACTATTTGTTTAAAGAGGTCCAATAAGTGCTGTGGTTTTGAATATATACATCAAATTGAGCTGCTGATGAATATCAATGTGCTACTCATAAATATCAAGTGGGCAGTCTGCAGATGTCCATTTCCAAGCATCCATTTCTTGCCATGGTAGAGGTGCCTTAGGAGCTGCTGCAGTGCTCCTGGACCCCAAAACACTTTTAGTTAAGCCAGGTGGTCCACAGTGCAGAAGCCACAAAACTCTGTTTAAATAGCAGCAATGAGTGCTCTGGGACCGAATATATACATCAAATTAAGCTGTCCTTGAATATTAATGAGTTACATATGAATATCAATGAGCAGCTCATTAATATTGATAAGCTGCATATTAATATTAATGACCCACTATAAATGAATAGCTCACTCATATGTACATATTCAGCCTCAGAGCTGTCACTGTGGCACTCTAAACAAATACTTTTGGCACTTCTGCACCACTGCACTTTGGGGAGCTCATGATGTGCCTCTATTGCGGCAAGAAAAAGGATGCAGACTAACACATATGCGTTGACTGCCAGCCCACACATTCTTGATGCTGCTGAAAGTGGGTTTGCACTGTTTCCTCATTGTTTAGTTGGTCTTAGTCCCAAAAGGTATTTCAGTCTCTGTCTGGCCCCACATAATCTTTTTTCTTGTAAAGAGTTGCCGAAGGAGCAAAGACACAGAATCACTTGATATGTCACTGAAAAGGTGCAAGCTGAAGGTCCACACATGTGCATTGGCATGCATCCATTTGCTAGCTACAATAGCAGTGTCTTTGGAGCTGCCATGGTGCTCCTGGACCCAAAAACCTCTTAGTTGGGACATAAGGACTGTGGTGCAGAAGTCTCAAACTATTTGTATAAAAAGCACCAATGTCTGCTCTTGGACTGAATATATATATATATATATATATATATATATATATATCTAAATGAGCTGCTCATGAATATTAATGAGCTACTCATGACTACCTACGAACTGTTCATTAATGCTAATGAACTGCTCACTAACATCAAGGAGCTGCTCATTAACATTAATGACCACATATTTATAAGCAACTCATTCTTATGTACATATTTATTCTCAGAGCAATCATTGGCACTCTGTAAACAAATACTTTTGCCACTTCTGCACTGCTGCCTTCATGTCTATGGACCCTAACTAAGTGATTTCAGGGTACGGGAGCAATGGTGTGAGCTCCTGATGTGCCTCTGTCATCACAAGACACAGGATGTGGACCACCACGCATGCACAGACTGCTAGCTTGCACATTCTTGATGCAGCTGCAAGCAGGATTGCACTGCTTCCATATTTCCAGATTGATCTGAATCCTTGAAGGTATTTCTGTCTCTCTCTGCCCCACATAATGTCTCTCCCTGTAAAGAGTAGCCAAAGGAGCTGAGACACAGAACGTCTTGCAGCTGCACTGAAAATGTGCAAGCTGACAGTCAGCACAAGTTCTTTGGCAAGCATCCATTTTCTTGCCATGATAGGGGTGCCTTGCGAGTTGCTGTTTTGCTGCTAACCCCAAAAACACTTAGTTGAGACATGAGGTCCACAGTGCAGAAGCCCAACAAAACTTTTAAAGGAGCTCCAAATAGTACTCTGGTACTGAACATATATATATATATATATATATATATATATATATATATATATATTATGGTAGCACCACCATAGTTAGGGTTGAGAGCCATTTCTATGTCAAACCCAAAATTTTGCAACTTAATAACTTTGCAACCGTTTGACAGATTTGCCTGAAATTTGGAATACATGATCAAGAACCATAGGCCTTGGGATCTGCCAAGTTTTGTACTGGTTGGATAAACAGCTGCGGAGTTATTAAGCATGATCTGCGTGCATGTTTACGCTTTTTCTGGAATTCTACGGTCATGCCCATAGGTCGCACGGTTTGCGTGACCGGCCCAAAATCTTCAGGGAATGTGCATCCAGGGCCCCTGATGTGTCTTTCAAAGATTTGTAAAAAATATTAAACGGTTCAAAAGTTATTCAAAAAACAATTTCCCATTATAAGTCAATGGGAAAAGTTAACAAAAAGTTCAACACTTTCACAAATGCATTTTTACTTTCGCAAATGGCCCTGTTACTTTCACAAATCTGCCATTTTGTTTTCAGCTAGTGATCAGAAAAATGCTTGGCATTTAAATTTGAGACTCTCTAGCAACCTAATTATTTTTGTACTCACCTAGTCGGACCCTGAGGATGCTAGCCATGTCTTGGTTTGCTGGACAAGGCACCTAGCGTCACCTGAGCTCTTTCTTTCTAAGACTGCTTGAAAGGCAGAGTAGTGAAACTTACTAAAGCAAGGGAAAAGGATTAAGACTTATTTTGGCTAAGCAGATTTACTGTGTGGTGTTGTTTTTATTTTTTACTCACAGGGATTGCCACTGTTTGTTGTTAACATTTCATTGCTTTATTTTCCTCTGATTCAAATTGTTGTTGCTGGTATACCTTCTTCTGCATTATTACAAGGTGTGCCTACAGGTGTGTGCTAACAGATTACTGCTGTAATCTTCTGATTCAAATTGTCTTTGCAAGGTATATCTTCTGTTACTGCTTTATTTTTCTCTGTAGCAAAGTGTTTCTTACAGGTATATCTTCTATGAAATTACTGTATTACAGGTGGAGCTTACATTTTTGTGACTTTTTTATCATTGGGCTAAGCAAAATTACTGTTTGACACTGTGTTTATTTTATTCTTGTTTTTTTTTTGTTTGTTGAAAAGGTTTGTTGTCTCAGAGGTGTTTCAGTCTCCTTCTCACATTGAAGGAGCTAATTGCTTTCCTCCCACAGCTCTTCCAAAGGATTAGGTGTGTATGTGGGGGGTGGAGCTGGCAAACTGTCAGTAATTTCCAACAGAAAGAAGGGTTAAAAAGTCAGGTTAGTTGATATCTTGGAGGTAGAAGACTTGGTTTGCTGGCCAAGGCACCTAGCTTCACCTGAGCTCTTTCCTTCTAAGACTGCTTGAAAGGCAGAGTAGAGAAACTTACCAGAGCAAGGAAAAGGATTAAGACTTATTTTGGCTAAGCAGATTTACTGTGTGGTGTTGTTTTTGTTTTTTACTCACAGGGATTGCTACTGTTTGTTGCTAACATTTCATTGCTTTATTTTCCTCTGTAGCAAAGTGTTTCTTACAGCGTATATCTTCTCTGAAATTATTACAGGTGGTGCTTTACAGGTTTCACAGTTTTATCTAACATTAGGATAAGCTTTCAGGGTTACTGCATTTGTTGTTGACTGTTTCTGCTCTTATCTCCTTTTTCTTTCATCCGTGGTTTTTCATTTTCGGCAGGGGAAGGGCCCAGCCACCAACCCCCATCCCCAACCACCCCACACTACACTCCTTTTATAGGGTACCACAGTTGTGACATTTCCTGTGACAGAGCAGAAAGGGGTGGATCAGTGGGGCCTCCACAAGGTGAGCTCATTTACAGGGGCACTAGTAATTTAACTTGTTGTTATAACAAGTTAAACAAAACACAATCAAACCATTACTTGCATTTTTATTTCCTTTTTTTCCTTCTAATTACTCTGACTAGGTTATAAACCCAGTAACTTATCTGGAATGGATATCATTAACTGCAGGTACTGTGGAACAATTTTCAGAAGGACAGTCTTGCAGGATTTAGGACACTGTCCTACATGCTGGGCCTTTGGAGATCTTAGGGCTCAGCTCCGGGCAGCATGGGCAGAGATTGCACACCTCAAATTTCATATTAAAGAGGAAATACATTATAAGAACCACCCACCATTTCCCCAGCATCCAACAGAAAAACCTCGACCGCAGAGGGTAGTTGGTCCAGGAGGTTGGCAGGTGGTTAGGAGGGGCAAATCGGGTGCCCCATCACTCTCTGCTCTCCAACATATTACCTCCAAAAACCATATAAACACTACAAACAGGTATCTGCCTCTATCTCTGAAATCAAACAAAGAGGCAGAAGACACTGCAGAGCAAGACACTGCAGCACAGGAGCTAGCACAACAAAACTCACCCAAATCAGGAACCAAAACAAAAAAAGCAAAAAGAAAATCCAGAAAACTTCTGATCATAGGAGACTCCATGATTTGGGGAGTTGATACCCATCTCCAGCCAGGGGTAATGGTCAGATGTCTCCCAGGTACATCAGCATGGAGACACTGACCGCATTATAAGTTGTTCACAAAGCAGGAGAAAACATTGATGTCCTGGTACACATAGGGACTAATGATCTCGCCAGCTGGTCAGTTGTGGAGACCAAGGAACACCTGACCAGGCTGGGTGACAAACTATCATCTATTTCATCCAGCATCTCCTTCTCTGAGATCCTGCCAGTCTGGGAGAGGGGAGCAGATGGGCGGAAGGTCAGAGAAGGGGAGATAGGGGAGCTAAACACATGGCTCAAGGGCTGGTGCCAGGAAAAAGGACACAGATTTGTAGGGAACTGGCAACAGTTCTGGGAGCGAAAGTTCTTTAAATTTGATGGACTGTATCTGACTAAGGAGGGAGTCAGTGCATTGGGGCAGAAGTTTGACATCTTTGCAGAATATTTAAACTAGCAAATGGGGAGAAGGGTGCAGCACCCCATACGTCAAATGGGAAGAACACCCCTCCCCCCTCAGCTAGTGGTCAAACAGGGATTCAGCATGTCTGCAGTTCATTTGCATCATCAGGTAAGAAAAAAGGTTTGTCTCCCCATACGATGCACAGGGGTAATGCCAAACCTCACCCAACAACTAACACATCAAAATCTGGCCATTGGAAAATCATGTACACAAATGCTCACAGCCTGGGAAATAAGATCCCAGACCTGCAGGCAATAATGTCAGAGGCCAAACTGGACATAGTAGCAATTAGTGAGACGTGGTTTACCAGTAACCACACTTGGGAGACTTCAGTATCTGGCTATGTATTGTTCAGAAGAGACCGAGGTGCAAAAGGGGGGAGGAGTGGCCCTGTATGTCAATGAAAATATCAAAGCTACAGAAATTCAGAATACACATAAGGAGCCAGAAGAACTGTGGGTCACCCTGGAAACAGGAAATGGGACAGCCCTAAGAACTGGGGTTGTCTACAGGCCCCAAGACCAGGGGGAGGACATAGACACATTACTGTTAGAAGATATACAAAACATGACAGCTAAAGGGGAGGTTCTGATAATGGGAGACTTCAACATGCCAGATACAGATTGGTCAATATCAGCAGGAACATCTGCCAGAACTAGACACATAGTGGATTCCCTGCAGGAGGGCCTCAAACAACTGGTACAGCAACCCACAAGAGACAGGGCTATCCTAGATCTAGTACTGACTAACAAGGAAGGATCACATATCTCCAGGTAGAAGGTCACCTGGGGACCAGTGACCATCACATGGTATGGTTCAATTTGGCTACTACATCTAAATCATCCCATTCCAAGGCAAAAATATGGGACTTCAGAGGAGTTGACTTTGATAAGATGGCCAACAGAGTTATGCTAGCCCTGGCAAAAAGAAACACAGGTGAGGGGGTACAGGCAAAGTGGGCAAGCATTAAGGATGCAATACTTGAAGCAACATCCCATTGTGTTAGACAGAAAAGAAAGTGTGAAAGAAGAAGGAAACCACTTTGGTTCTCAAATACAGTAGCAGAAAAGGTCAGAGCCAAAAGGCTGGCCTTCAGGAAATATAAGGGAACACAACGGGATGAAGATAGGGAGGCATACCAAACTGCCCTAAGGGAAGCGAAGAGGCAGTAAGGCAGGCAAAGTCCCAAACTGAGGAAAACTAGCACGAACAGTAAAAGAAAGTGACAAGACCTTCTATAGATACATTAGTGAAAGGAGAAAGTCCAGAGGGGTATTGCTAAGCTTAATGGAGAAAAGGAGCATGTGAGGAGGAGGACCCTGAAAGGCATCTATCCTAGATACTTTTGCTCAGTATTTACTGAAGAGAAGGTAGGGCAGGGCCCACAGCTCAGCATCATGGACACAGGGGAGGGAGGTGAGCACTACTCCCTTCACAAAAGAAAGGGTCCTACAAGAGCTTGCTAAGCTCAGGGTGGATAAGGCAATGGGACCTGATGGCATACATCCCAGGGTACTTAAGGAGCTAAAGGTGGAACTAGCAGAGCCATTAGCAGAACTGTTTAGTGAGTCTCTGAGCACAGGAGAGTCCCAGAAGACTGGAGAAGGGCTCATGTGATCCTGCTCCACAAGAGTGGTAGCAGGGAGGAGGCAGGGAACTACAGACCAGTCAGTCTTACCTCAGTAGTGGGCAAGATTATGGAGGCACTCCTTAAGGAAAGGATAGTGCAACACCTGGAATCCATAGGGGCACAGGATCCAAAACAGCATGGGTTTACAAAGGAAGGTCCTGTCAAACTAATCTTATAGATTTCTTTGACTGGGTAACCAGAGTGGTGGACCAAGGGGAGCAGTTGATGTCTCTACCTTGACTTCAGCAAAGCTTCTGACACTGTTCCACATAGAAGATTGATAAATAAGCTGTAGGCTCGGGTAGGTCAGAAGTTGGTCAACTGGGTGGCAAACTGGTTGTCGGGCAGAAAACAGAGGTGGTGGTAAATGGTATACAGTCAGAAGAGATGCAAGTCACAAGTGGGTACCTCAGGGATCAGTCCTGGGGCCAGTCCTCTTCAACATCTTTATTAGTGACCTTGCAGATGGACTAGAGGGTAAGGCTTGTCTGTTTGCAGATGACACCAATATCTGCAACAGAGTAGATGATCCAGATTGGGTGGGCAGAATGAGAAGAGATCTGGATAAACTAGCAAAATGGTCAGAAGAGTGGCAACTGGGATTTAATGCAAAGAAGTGCAAGATCATGCACATAGGGAAGAGAAACCCTGAAGCCACCTATAGGCTGGGAGGGGAGTTGCTAGCAGTCACAAAGGAAGAAAGAGACTTGGGCATCATCATCACTGATGACCTGAAATCATCCAAGCAGACCTCTAAAGCAGTAAGTAAGGCTAGGGGGGTGTTAGGGTGTATTAGTAGGGGTATCACAAGTCATAAGAGGGAGGTAATAATCCCTCTTTACAAGACACTGGTTAGGCCCCATCTGGAGTATTGTGTGCAGTATTGGAGGCCACACCTTCACAAGGACATTAACCAAATTGAGGCAGTCCAGAGAAGGGCAACCAAAATGGTGCAGGGACTGCATCAGAAGACATATGAGGACAGATTAACAGAGCTCAATATGTATACCCTTGAGCAAAGGAGGAGAGAGGTGATATGATCGAGGCATTCAAACACCTTAAGGGCATTAACAAGGTGAAAGAGTCTAATATGTTTAAATATAAGAAAAAAGCAGGACAAGAGGACACAGCATGAGATTAGAGGGGGGCCGATTAAGGGGGAATGTGAGGAAATTATTTTTCACAGAAAGGGTGGTGGATGCATGGAATGGCTTACCACAAGAAGTGGTGGCTATGAATACAGTGCAGGGCTTCAAACAGGCATGGGATAGGCATAAGGGAGCAATACAAATGACTATGAATAGATAGGCCACTGACAGAGCAAAGGCTGATGGCACATTTATAAGGTAGAAAAAAGAAATGGGCAGACTGGATGGGCCTTGCGGTCCTTACCTGCAGTCAACTTCTATGTTTCTATGTTTCTATTTTGGGGTAAAACACCCCAGAAATATGTTTTTCAAATTTCCTGAAAAAGTACTTTCGCAAAGTACTTTCGTGCTCACGAAAGTGTCACAAATTTTTGTGAAAGCTTTCGCAAATTGCGACAGTAGTTTTCTAGTCTGTGGGAAAATGACAGCAATTCTTTGGCACTGCGCTGCAAAAGAACGGTTGGGAGTTTTGGGCTGAAATTTGGAGGGAATGCAGCTGACATCTCAAAGATGTGCCTTTCAGTGTTGTGTTGAAAAAATATTACACAGTGGCAATGTTACGGCACTCCAAAATTGACAGTTTTTCCCATAGGAAAACATTACGGGGCCCGACGCATTACAGGAATCCTTTGGCACCCTGCTGCAAAATAACAGTTTGGTATTTTTTCCTGAAATTTGGAGGGAAGACAGCCAACAGCCCACAGATGTGCATTTCAGTGGTTTGGTGAAAAAAATATTACAGGGAGGCAAAGTTATGGTGCTCCAAACTTCTCTTTTTTCCCCATAGGATAACATTACGGTGTTCGCCGCGCCTTTCAGGGCCCGTATCTCGGTGCGAGATACGGACTTTTCGTCGGAAAAATGCTAAGTACTAAACTAGCCAGGACAGTCATAAATCATATGACTTTTAAATTTTTTTTCTACGTAGTACGGTTCCTGAGATATAACCTATTTAGTATTCCATGTCCTCATTTTCTGCTCCAATACCTATTATTATGCATACATTCTTTGTACTCACTGTCTTTCTCTATGCAGGTTTTGGGGAAAACCAGCCTGTGCACTTACATTACTGTTACCATTGCCCTTTCCGCTTGCAGTTCCGTACCCGTTTCACTTACCGTTGATGTCTACGCCACCATGTGCGTTATCCTTTGCGTTTTCATTTGCGCTTGCGTTTCTGTTATTTTTTGTCATTTGTGTCTACAGTACTGTTTCTCTTTCTGTTTCACTTTGCGTCACCATGCCCATTGACATTTCTGTTTGCAGGCACCATGTTACTATGTGACAACACATCATGTGGCAGACCGTTCCCATCTACGCCACTGTGTGCGTTATCCTATTTTCATTCGCACTTGCGTTACCATGTGCACCACTGTTAGCGCTTCTGTTTATGTTGCTGTTCCTGTTACTATGCCACAAGACATCACATGGCGGGAACGCGGGACCCGAAGGGCCGGCCTCGCGCCTCTCGCCGCTGCATTACATTCACTATTTCTCGTTATCATTCTCAAAGAAGAAGGAATTAGAAAAATCCATTTAATGCATTAGTTAGGGTTGTTCCACAGTGAAAAAGTGAGAAATTGGTGTTGGGTTGAAAACCCCTTGGACCCCCGCCCACCCCCCCAGCTGGCATTGGGGTGTGCATTGGGTCATCGGTCCCTAACTCTCACCCCATTCTCCTATACTTCTGCTGTTTTAACATGTGATGGGGTGAGAGTTGGGATGACGCACCCCAATGCACACCTCAATGCTGGTTGGGGTGGGCGAGTCCAGGGGTTTCAACCCAACACCGAATTTCCTACTTTTGTCACTGTGGAACAACCCTAACTAATGCATTAAACAGAGTTTTTTGCCTCTGATATATATATACACACACATATGTATATATGTATATATATATATACACACACATATATATATCAGATTAAACTGCTCATAAATATTAATGAGCTACTCATGAATATCAGCAAGCAGCTCATTATTATTAATAAGCTGCATATTAACATTAATGACTCACCATAAATGAGTAGTTCTTTCGTATGTACATATTCAGTCTCAGAGCTGTCACTGGGACTCTTTAAACAAATACTTTAGGTGCTTCTGCACTACTGCACTCATGTCTCTGGACTTTAACTAAGTGATCTCAGGGTACAGGAGCAATGGGAGTGCTCTTGATGCACCTCTATCATGGTAAGAAAAACGATGCAGTCCAACACACATACACCAACTGCCAGCTAGCTGAAAGTGGGTTTGCACTGTTGTCTCATTACCAAGTTGATCTGAATCCCAAAAGGTATTTCAGTCTTTTTCTGGACACATATAACTTTTCTCATTGAAAGGGTTGCTGGAGGAGCAAAGACACAGAATAACTTGCAGCATCACTGAAAAAGTGCAAGCTGACAGTCCGTACATGTGTGTTGGCATGCAATCATTTTCTCGCAATAATAGCAGTGCCTTCAGAGCTGCCACGGTGCTCCCAGACCCAAAAATCATTTAGTTGGGACATGAGGACCATGGTGCAGAAGCCACAAACTATTTGTTTAAAAAGCACCAGTGTCTGCTCTGGGGATGAATATATCCATCAAAAAGAGCTGCTCATGAATATTAATGAACTACTCATTAATATTAATTATCTGCTTTTAATATTAAGGAGCTACTCATTAATATTGATTCATATTAATGAGCACATCATTCTTATGTACATATTCCATTTTAGAGCAGTCATTGGTGCTCTTTGAACAAGTACATTTGCTTCTTCTGCCCTGCTGCCCTAATATCTCTGGACCCTATGTAAGTGATCTCATAGTACGGGAGCAATGACAGAGCACCTGATATGTCTCTATCTCCACAAGAAAAATTATGCTGACCAACATGTATGCACAGAATGCTAGTTTGAAGATTCTCAGTGGGGCTGCAAGCCGTTTGCACTGTTTTGTCAGTTCCACATTGGTCTGAATCCCTGAAGGTGTTTCTGTTTCTGTCTCACCCCACATAACCTTTCTCCTTGTAAAGAGTTGCTGGAGGAGTAGAGTCACAGAACAGTTTGTAGATGCACTGAAAATAAGCAAATGGATGGTGTACACATATGTGTTGGCATGCATCCATTTTCTCACCATTTTAATGATGCCTTAGGAGCTGCAGCGGTGCTCCCGGACACCCAAAACTCTTAGTTGAAACATGAGGTCCATGGCACAGAAGCCACAAAACTATCTGTTTAAAGAGGTCCAGTGAGTGCTCTGGTTCTGAATATATACAACAAATTGAGCTGCTCATGAATATCAATGCATGAGTCATAAATATCAGTGAGCTGCTCATTAATAGCAATGAGCGGTTCATTAATATTAATGACCCACTATTATGAGAAGCTCATTCTTATGTTTATAATCAGTCTCAGAGCTGTCTATTGCTGCAAGAAAAAGGATGTGGACCAACACAAATTCGTCGACTGCCAGCTCACACATTTTCAATGTGGCTGCAGGTGGGTTTGCACTGCTTCCTCATTGCTAAGTTGACCTAAATCCCTAAAGGTGATTCAATCTTTGTCCTGCCCCACATAATGTTTCTCCTTGTAAAGAGTTGCCAAAGGAGCAGACACATAGAATCACTTTCAGCTGCACTGACAATGTGCAAACTGATGGTCCGCACATGTGCATTGGCACGTAGTCATTTTCTCACCACAATAGCTGTGCTTTTGGAGCTGTTGCACTGTTCCCAGGCACAGAAATTGCTTAGCTGGGACATGCGGACATGAGGCAGAAGCTGCCAAACAATTTGTTTAAAAAGCACCAATGTCTGCTCTGGGACTGAATATATACATCAAAATGTGAATATTAATGAGCTACCCCTGCATGCCAATGAGCTTTTCAGTAATGTTAATAAACTGCTCAGTAATATTTAAGAGCTGTTCATTAATATTAATGACCCTGTATTAATTAAACATATTGTTATATACTTATTCAGTCTCAGAGCCATCATTGGCACTCTTAAAACAAATACTTTTGCCACTTGTGCACTGCTGCCATCATGTCTCTGGGCCCTAACTAAGTCATCTCAAGGTACAGGAGCAATGGAGCAAGCTCCTGTTGATCCTCTATCACTACAAGAAAAAGGATGTGGACCAACGCGCATGCACGGACTGCTTGCTTGCACATTCTTGGTGTGGCTGCATGTGGTATTTCAACATTTGTCTGAATCCCTGAAGGTGCTGCTGTATTTCTCTGTCCCCAAATAATGTTTCTCCTTGTAAAGAGTTGCCAGATGAGCTGACACCCAGAACCATTTGTAGCCACACCGAAAATGTGCAAGCTGACAGTCCACACATGTGCATTTGCAAGCATCTATTTTCTCACCATGATAGCGATTCCTCAGGAGTTGCTGTGGTCCTCCTGACCCCAAAAACACTTAGTTGCAACAGGAGGTCCACAGTGCAGAAGCCCAAAAAAGCTCTTTAATGAGTACTCTGGGACTGAATATATACATTACATTAAGCTGTTCATGAATATTAATAAGTTGCATATTAACATTAATGTCCCATTATAAATGAGTAATTCATTCTTATGTACATATTAAGTCTCAGAACTGTCACTGGGGCTCTTTAAACAAATACTTTTGGCACTTCTGCACCACTCCACTCATGTCTCTGCAACCTAAGTGATCTCAGGGAACAGGAGCAATGAAGGAGCTCTTGATGCACCTCTATCGTGGTAAGAAAAAAGATGCAGACCAACACACATGCGCCGACTGCCAACTCACACATTCTCGGTGTTTCTGAAAGTGGGTTTGCACTGTTTTATTATTGCCAAGTTCATCTGAATGCCAAAAGGTATTCCAGTCTCTTTCTGGCCCCACACACAACTTTTCTTCTTGAAAAGAGTTGCTGGAGGAGCAATGATACAAAATCACTTGCAGCGTCACCGAAAAAGTGCAAGCTGATGGTCCGCACATTCATGTTGTCACACAATCATTTTCTTGCCACGATAGCAGTAATTTCAGAGCTGCTGCAGTGCTCCCAGACCCAAAATACAGTTAGTTGGACATGAGGACCATGGTGCAGAAGCCGCAAACTATTTGTTTAAAAAGCACCAGTGTCTGCTGTAGGACTGAATAGATCCGTCCAAATTAGCTGCTCATAAATACCAATGAGCTGTTCATTAATGTTAATGAACTGCTCATTATTATTGACTCATATTAATGAGCAGCTCATTCGTATGCACGTATTCAGTCTCAGAGTGCTCATTGGCTCCCTTTAAACCAATATTTTTCTGCATCTGCGCTGCTGCACTAATGTCTGTGTACCCTAAGAGATCTCATGATACAGGAGCAATGGGGGAACCCTGATGTGCCTCTACCTCCACAAGAAAAAGGAAGTTGACCAGCTAGTTCAAGCATTCTTGGTGTGACTACAAGCAGTTTGCACTGTTTCATCAGTTCCACATTGGTCTGAATCACTATAGGTGTTTTTGCCTCTGTCTGGCCCCTCATAATCTATCTCCTTGTAAAAAGTTCCTGGAAGAGCAGAGACACAGAACAGCTTGTAGATACACTAAAAAACATGCAAGCTGATGGTATGTGTGCTGGCATTCATCAATTTTCTCGCCATGTTAGTGGTGCCTTAGGATCTGCAGCAGTGCCCTGGATCACAAAAACTGTTAGTTGAGACATGGGGTCCATGTCGCAGAAGCAACAAAACTATCTGTTTAAAGAGGTCCAATGAGTGCTCTGGTTCTGAATATATACATCAAATTGAGCTGTTCATGAATATCAATGAATTACTCATCAATGTCAATGAGCTGCTCATTAATATTAATGAGCCACTATTATGAGTAACTCATTCTTATTACATAATCAGTCTCACAGCTGTCTATCGCAGCAAATAAAAGGATGTAGATCAACACACATGTGCCGAATGACAGCTTGCACATTCTCAATGCAGCTGCAAGTGGGTTTGCACTGCTTCCTCATTGTGAAGTTGGTCTAAATCCCTTAAGGTGTTTCAGTCTTTGTCCTGCCCCACATAAAGTTTATCCTTGTAAAGAGTTGCCAGAGGAGCAGACACATAGAATACTTTGCAACCGCACCAAAAATGTGAAAACTGACGGTCTGCACATGTGTGTTGACACACTCATTTTCTCACCATGACAGCTGTGCTTTTGGAGCTGCTGCAGTGCTCCCAGGCCCAAAAATCACCTAGTTAGGACATGAAGACCATGGGGCAGAAGCCGCAAAAGAATTTGTTTAAAAAGCACCAAGATCCACTCTGGGACTGAATATATGCATCAAAACGAGCTGCTCATGAATATTAATGAGCTAATCATGAATACCAATGAGCTGTTCTGTAATGTTATTTTTTATCATGACTATTTTTGACTCCTGCTGTGGCATACTCTGGCTCCAGGCATCCAGCCACCAGCTCCACCCACCCGGAGAGCTGGGTAGCTCGAACTGCACCCAGGAGGATCCAGGATGGCCATCATGCCATCCTGCTGGAGGGCTCCCCTCTTCCTCTACCAGCCAGGACAGCCCCGGACCCTCCCCAACAGAACTCTGCCAAAGTCCTCAGAGCGGCTCAGAGCATGGCCGTCAAGCTGTATGGTCATGCCCAGCCATTTTTTCCTACAATTGGCCCCTGGAGCATGGATGTGCAATGACATCCAGGCACAACGTGCTGATGTCTGCTGCACTCCTCCTTTATTGTCACTGATGCTAAGAGTGCCCTCCAGCATCCCCAGGGGCTGCTATAGCACAGTGAAGTTCCCTAGCTCACCCCAGGACTAGGAGAGCAGTCTATGGATGCTCAATCCCAGTCTTCCCTGGCTGACCCCCGATGACCTGGGCTTGTTCCCGAACCTGGGTCACCAGCATAGCATAAGGTGCAGCATCCAGAGCCTCAATCCTCAACGCTACTGGGCTGGCACAGCTTTTCAGTAATGTTAATAAACCACTCAGTAGTATTTAAGATCTCTTCAGTAATATTAATGACCCTATATTAATGAGCAGATTATTGTTATGTAGTTATTCAGTCTCAGAGCAGTCAGTGGCACTCTTTAAACAAATATTTTTGCCACTTCTGCACTGCTACCCTCATGTCTCTGGACCCTAACTAAGTGATCCCAGGGTATGGAAGAAATAGAGTACGCTCCTGTTAATCCTCAATCACCACAAGAAAAAGAATGTGGACCAATGTGCATGCACGGACTGCCTGATTGCACATTCTTAGTGCAGCTACAAGTGATATTGAACTATTTCCACAATTCCACATTGGTCTGAATCCCTGCAGGTGTTTCTGTCTCTGTCTGGCCCAACGTAATGTTTCTCCTTTTAAAGAGTTGCTGGAGGAGCTGAGACACAGAACCACATGCAGCTACAAAGAAAATACGCAAGCTGACAGCCTACATGTACATTTGCAAGCATCTATTTTTGCACTGTGATAGCAATGCCTTAGCAGCTGCAGCAGTGCTCCCAGACCCCTAAAACTCTTAGTTGAGACATGAGATCCACAGTGCAGAAGCCGCAAAACTCTTTATTTAAAGACCTCTACTGAGTGCTCTGATTCAGAATATATACATCAAATTAAGTGGTTCATGAATATTAATGAGTTACTCATGAATATCAGTGAGCAGCTCATTAATATTAAAAAGAGGCACATTAATATTAATGACTCACTATAAATGAGCAGCTCATTCTTATGTAAATAAACAGTCTCAGAGCTGCCTATAACAGCAAGAAAAAGGATGCAGACCAACACACATGCACCGACTGTCAATTTGCACATTTTCAGTGCAGCTGCAAGTGGGTTTGCACTGCTTCCTCATTGCTAAGTTGGTCTGAATCCCTAATGGTGTTTCAGTCTTTGTTCTGCCCCGCATGATGTTTTTGCTTGTAAAGAGTTGCCAGAGGAGCAGACACACAGAATTGCTTGTAGCTACACAAAAATGTGCAAACTGATGATCCACACATGTGGGTTGACACACAGTCATTTTCTCACCATGATAGCTGTGCTTTTGGAGCTGCTGCAGTGCTTCCAGACCCAGAAATTACTTCACTGGGACATGAGGGCCACGGGGCAGAAGCTGCAAAACAATTTCTTTTAAAAGCACAAATGTCCTTTCTAGGACTGAATATATACATCAAAATGAGCTTCTCTTGAATATTAATGACATACTCTTGAATATCAAGGAGCTGCTTATTAATGTTAATAAACTGCTCAGGAGTATTTATGAACAGCATATTCTTATGTGCATATTCAGTCTCAGAGCAATCATTGGTGCTCCTTAAACAAATACTTTTGCCACTTCTGCACCACTGCCCTCATGTCTCTGGCCCTAAGTGATCTCAGGGTATGGGAGCAATGGGGTGAGCTCATGATGTGCCTCTATCACCAAAAGAAACAGAATGTGGACCAACACACATGCACACACTGCCAAATTGCATATGGTGTGACTGCAAGTGGGATTGCACTACTTCCACATTTCTGCATTGGTCTGAATCCCTGAAGGTGTTTCTGTCTTGCCCCACATAATATTTCTCCTTGTAAAGAGTTGTCAGAGAAGCTGAGACACAGAATCACTTGCAGCTGCACTGAAAATGTGCAAGCTGACAGTCTGCACAAGTTCTTTGGCAAGCATTCCTTTTGTCACCACTATAGCAGTGCCTTAAGAGTTGCTGTGGTGCTCCAGATCCCAGAAACACTTAGTTGAGACAGGAGGGCCACAGTGCAGAAGCCCCAAAAAGACTCTTTAAGGAGCTTCAATGAGTTTTCTGGGATGGAATATATACAACAAATTAAGCTACTCATGAATATTAATGAGTTACTCATGAATATCAACAAGCAACGCATTAGTATTAATAAGCTATGTATTAATATTAATGACCCATCATAAATGAGTAGCTCATTCTTATTGACATATTCAGTCTTAGAGCTGTCACTGGTGCTCTTAAAACAAATAATTGTGGTGCTTCTGCACAACTGCATTCATGTCTCTGGACCCTAAGTGAGCTTAGGGTACAGGAGCAATGGGGGATCTCCTGATGTGCCTCTATCAGCACAAGAAAAACAATGTGGGCCAACAAGCATGCATGGAATGCTAGTTCAAACATTCTTGGTGCAGTTGTAAGTGGTTTGCACTGTTTCATCAGTTCCACATTGGTCTGAGTCCCTGAAGGTGTTTCTGTCTCTGTCTGGTCCCACATACCCTTTCTCCTTGTAAAGAGTTGCTGGAGGAGCAGAGACACTGAACAGCTTGCAGACTCACTGAAAATGTGCAAGCTGATGGTCCGCACATGTGCGTTGGCATGCATCCATTTTCTCAGCATGTTAGTTGTGCCTTAGTTGCTGCAGCAATGCTCCCGGAACCCAAAGACTCTTAGCTGAGACATGAAGTCCACTGTGTAGAAGCCACAAAACTATTTGTTTAAAGAGGTTGAATGAGTGCTCTGGTTCTGACTATTTACATCAGATTGAGCTGATTATGAATATCAGTGAGCTTCTTGTAAATATCAGTGAGCTGCTCATTAATATTATTGAGTTGCTCACTAATATTAATGACCCACTCTTATGAGTAGCTCATTCTCATGTACATAATTAGTCTCAGAGCTGTGTATCACAGCAAGATAAGGATGCAGACCAACACACATGCACCAACTGGCAGCTCACACATTCTCAGTGGAGCTACAAGTGGGTTTGCATTGCTGCCTCATTGCTAAGTTGATCTGAATCCCTAATGTTGTTTCAGTCTTTGTCCTGTCCTATATTATGTTCCTCCTTGTAAAGAGTTGCTGGAGGAGCAGACTCACTGTATCGTGTGCAGCTACACCAAAAATGTGCAAACTGATGGTTCACACATGTGCGTTGGCATTTTCTCACCATGACACCTGTGCTTTTGGAGCTTCCACAGTGCTCCCAGACCCAGAAATTACTTAGTTGGGACATGAAGGCCATGAGGAAGAAGCTGCTGCACCTCTATCATGGTAAGAAAAAGAATGTGGACCAACACACATGCGCCAACTGCCAAACGCACATTTTCAGTGTGACTAAAAGTGGGTTCACACTATTTACTCATTGCTGAATTGATCCAAATCCAAAAAGGAATTTCAGTCTCTTTCCAGCCACACATAACTTTTCTGCCTCAAAAGAATTGCTGGAGAAGCAAACACAGAATCGCTTGCAGCACCACCAAAAAAGTTCAAGCTCATGGTCTACACATGCATGTTGGCATGCAATCATTTTTTCACCATGATAGCAGTGCCCTAGGACCTGCCACATTGCTCCCAGACCCCAGAATTACTTAGTTGGGACATGAGGACCATGGTGCAGAAGTCACAAACTATTTGTTTAAAAAGCACCAAATGTCTGCTCTGGGACTGAATATATACATCAATAGGAGCTACTCATGAATACCAATGAGCTGTTCATCGATGTTAATAAACTGCTCATTAATATTAAGGAGCTACTCATTAATATTAATGACTCGTAGTAATGAACTACTTTTTCTTATGTACATATTCATTCTCAAAGTGGTCATTGGCGCTCTTTAAATAAATACTTTTTCTGCTTCTGCACTGCTGCCCTCATGTCTCTGAACCCTAGCTAAGTGATCTTATGGTACAGGAGCAATGAGGGAGCTCCTGATGTTCCTCTATTGACGGAAGAAAAAGGATGTGGACCAACACACATGAACAGAATACTAATTTGAACATTATCAGTGTGGCTACAAGCAGTTTGCACTGTTTCCTCAGTTCCAAATTGGTCTGAATCCCTGAAGGTGTTTCTGTCTCTGTCTGGCCCCACATAACCTTTATCCTTGTAAAGAGTTGCCGGAGGAGCAGAGACACTGAAAATGTGCAAGCTGATGGTCTGCACATGTGTGTTGGCACGCATCCATTTTCTCACCATTTTAGCAGTGCCTTAGTAGCTGCAGCAGTGCTCCTGGAACCCAAAAACTCTTAGTTGTGACAGGAGGTCTGTTTTGCAGAAGCCGCAAAACTATTTGTTTAAAGAGGTCCAATGAGTGCGCTGGTTCTGAATATATACATCAAATTGAGCTGCTCATGGATATCAATGAGCTACTCATAAATATCAGTGAGCTGTTCATTAGTATTAATGAGTGGCTCATTAATGTTAAATGACCCATTATTATGAGTAGCTCATTCTTATGTACATAATCAGTCTCAGAGCTGTCTATCACAGCAAGAAAAGGGATGTGGACCAACACACATACGCCAAATGCCAGCTCACACATTCGCAGTGTGGCTGCAAGTGGATTTGCACTGCTTCCTCATTGCTAAGTTGTTCTGAATCCCTAAAGGTATTTCAGTCTTCATCCTGCCCCACATAACATTTGTCCTTGTAAAGAGTTGCCAGAGGAGCAGACACATAGACTCGCCTACAGCTGCACTGAAAATGTGCAAACTGATGGTCCGCACATGAGCGTTGGCATGCCATCATTTTCTCACCACAATAGCTGTGGTTTTGGAGCTGCCACTGTGCTCCCAGACTCAGAAATCACTTAGTTGGGACATGAAGACTGCAGGGCAGGAAGCCGCAAAAAATGTGTTTAGAAAGCACCAATGTCCACTCTGGGACTGAATATATACATCAAAATGAGCTGCTCATGAATATTAATGACCTACTTCATGAATACAAATGAACTGTTCATTAATTTTAATAAACTGCTCAGTAATATTTAAGAGCTGTTCATTAATATTAATGACCCTGTATTTTTGAGCAGCTCATTCTTATATACATATTTAGTTTCAGAGTGGTCATTGGTGCTCCTTAAACAAATAATTTTGCTGCTTCTGCACTGCTGCCCTCATGTCTCTGGACCCTAACTTTGTGATCTCATGGTAGAAGAGCAATGGGGGAGCTCCTGATGTGCCTCTGTCACCACAAGAAAAAAGGATGTGGATGAACAAGCATGCACAAACTGCTAGCTTGCACATTCTTGGTGTGGCTGCAAGCAGGATTGCACTGTTTTCACATTTCTGTGCTGGTCTGAATCCCTGAAGGTGTTTCTGTCTCTGTCTGGTCCCACACAATGTTTCACCTTGTAAAGAGTTGCTGAAGGAGCCAAGACACAGAACCACTTGCAGCCACAATGAAAATGTGCAAGCTGAAGGCCTGCACATGTGTGTTGGCAAGCACCCATTTTCTCACCAAGATAGTGGTGCCTTTGGAGCTGCTGCCATGCTACTGGACCAAAAAAAATCACTTGGTTGGGACATGAGGACTGCGGAGCAGAAGTCGCAAAACAATTTGTTTAAAAAGTACCAATGTCCGTTCTGGGAATGAATATGTACATGAAAATGAGCTGTTCATGATTATTAATGAGCTACTTATGAATAACAATGAGCTGTTCATTAATGTTAATTAACTGCTCTTTAATATTAATGCACATTTTCAGTGCAGCTTATTTATATCAATTAACCCATATTAATGAGCAGCTCATTCTTATGTGCATATTATATTTATGAGCGGTCATTTGTGCTCTTTAAACAAATACATTTGCTGCTTCTGCATCACTGCCCTCATTTCTCTGGATCCTAAGTGATCTCAGCATATGGGAGCAATGTGGGGGCTCTTGATGTGCCTCTATTGCCACTAGAAAAAGGATGTGGACCAACATGCATGCACGGACTATTATTTTGCATATTATTGGTGTGGCTGCAAGCAAGTTTGCACTGTTTCCTCATTTCCACATTGATCTGAATCACTGAAAGCTTTTCTGTCTCTCTGTCTGGCCCCACATAACATTTCTCCTTGTAAAGAGTTGCCGGAGGAGCTGAGAAAGAATATCGCTTGCAGCTGCACTGAAAATGTGCAAGCTGACAGTTTGCATATGTGCATTGGCACTCATCCATTTTATCACCTTAGGAACTGCTGCAGTACTTCCGGACTGCAAAAACACTTAGTTGAAACATGAAGTCCACAGTGCAGAAGCTACAAAACTATTTGTTTAAATAGCTCCAATGAGTGCTCTGGGACTGAATATATATACTTCAAATTGAGCTGCTCATAAAGATTAATGTGCAATTGTAAGGGCTGAGCTTCTGGTCTGTGTGAATGCTAAGCCCAGTCACACATCACATAACATGAGGCCTGTCATACAGTAACTGCTCTGGGCAGCTGTTGTTTGGCTGAAGTGCTGCTCTCAACAGTGAAGGGGTGATTTGGTGGACTACCATGACTACTCGGAGGCCTGAGCTGCACAAAGATTTGTTGGGGACTGCACCTGGAGGATTTTTTCAGTGGCACCTCTCAAGTTGTTATTTATTTCATTTTTGTCAATCGATTAAGTGCACTATGCAGATTCTGCCTATTTTCAGGCATGATACAGATGAATGCCAACTGACCTTGAACTAGATTAAACTGTTGGTGGTATTTTTAGTGAATGGGAGAAATTTGGCCAGGGCACCGGGGAAATTTCCCTACTCTTTTTGAGAAGTGCCATGGGATCCTTAACATCCACCTGAACTATCACTGGAACAGGCAGATGGGACCTCGGTTTAACATCTCATCTGAAAGACGGCACCTCAGGAGTGCAGCACCCCCTCATGCTGCACTACAGTGTCAGTATTGGGATAGTAACCCAAGTGCCTGGTGTGGGGATAGAACCCACAGCCTTCTGATCTCACAGCCTCAGAGGTGAGTGTGCTACCTGCTGAACCACTGATACTTGTGACACTTATTATTTGGATTCTGTTGTGGTTGTGACCACAGGGACTAGCTGGGTCACTGTTTCTGCTGCTGTCCTTAAAAATGTCCCACCCTTTCTCTCTGCACCACCTCCATTAATTAGATAGACTACTGGTTCTCCTCACAGGAGAAGCTACCAACTAGTCTTATGTTGAGGGGGTATCAATCTACATATGCTCACTTGTATTACTTATGGTATTATTCAGCGGTGTAGCCAGAAATTTCCATTTTGTACACACAATTTCCAACTCTGCCCCTCCCCCATTAAAACATGTACACACTTTCTCCAAATGATGTCTCCATTACACACAAATCAGATTGTTATCAGATGATTCCTCAAATCACTAAACAGGTTATAAACATATATTTCTCCTAAACAATTGAAGTTTAAACAGAGACACACTACTCAATGGCCTACACTAACTCAAATACTACATGGTAATGTTAACAAAAACATATGGTTTGGGACAAGCACGTAACAAAACTGTACACAAATGTGTACAGTAAGTATGCCTGCCTACACCCTTGGTATTGTTCCTTATGTTATTGTACAGTAACGTATGAATATTTTATTGTTTATATAGGGTGTTATATTGGGACTGATTTTAAATATGATGTCCTTATGTTATATTGAGATATTTGAGTATTAGGGTGATTGAAGAATTTTAATATTACAGTATGGGGTTCTGTTCTTTAGTGAGAGAGTCAAAAGGGAATAAATGGTATTGGTGAAATCAAAGACATATCTTAATATGCATCTGTAATGGGGGACATTGAAGTAGTACATGATGTTCAAATATGTTAATAGTTGTGAGCGTGTGATGATTTTATGTGGTGGGGAATGGGGATCAAAGCAGGAGACAGTGGCAGAGAGTGAAAGAAAGGTACATTGAACAACAGGGCATCAGATGGGCAAATAATGGTATTAGAGTGGGCTATAAAGGCTGTGGGGCAACGGTTTGGATGGACACATTATGAAGACTGGGACATTGCCTGATTTGTAATAGGTTAAGGAGTTTGGAGACAGAATTACATAGGCTAGATGTAGAGGTGGGGAATGTGGGAAAAATAATAGCAGGAAGGAATAATCCATTTTGTAACATTGATGAGGGGCCAAGAACTAGTTTCTACATAGAACAAGAGAAGCAGAAAGGGTTGGAGACTTGCACCTATGTGAATGTGGATATAAATTCCACTGGTGCTCGGAAGGCCAATGAGATAGTTCCAAGGCATGGGGGGACAATGGTGACAAAAACAGATTTGAGGCACTTGCTTCAATTGAGGGTGATGAAGGAGGGGAGTTTAGCGAGTGGGCTGGAGGAGTAGGGCGTCATGATGTCCTGAGGGATTATTTGCAAAAGGTAATGGTTGAAGGCAACAGAAAGGCAGGGCATTGAAGGTAAGGTGAAGCAGAAAGACAGGAGAGATTTGCCATGTGCACAGGAGAGTACTAGAATGGGGAGGAGGAAGCTTTAGAAGAGAAATGAGATATGTCTAGGTTGAGGAGCATAAAGGGAAAGGATTTCTCCAAGAAGAAGATGGGAACTGGGTTGGATGGTATTGTCAAGGACTTAAGCATTCAAAGTACAATGGATAGCAGTAGTGGAGCCAAAGAAGGACATTTGGGGGGGAGTGAATGATTTAAATGAGGTGAGGGTGCTTGTAATTAGAGATTCCATGCTAAACAGGATCAAATGGGGGAGTAAAGATGAACGGCATAGTAGAGTTTGGATAGAGTCAATTCCAGCAGGACAGGCTATTCTTAAGTGTGTGAAGAGAGGTAGACACAAACCATATATGGTCATGGATGTGGGTACAAATGACCTTGCAGGTGAATAGGATGAGGTGGTAACTGAGAGGTTTGAGAAGCTGGAAAAGTTGTGTGAAGAGCTGGGGAGTTCTGTGGTCTTCTATGAGGTTCTGCCTGTACCCAGAGCTAGCACAGTGAGGAAATGTAGGATAGATTAATTCAATAATTGGATGAGGGCATGGTGTCAATACAAAGGATATGGATTAGTGGGTGAATGGGGTAGTATGTGGAACAGAAAGGAGTTGCATGCATGTGATAGATTACATTTGAATAAGGAAGGAAGGGAGGGAGGAGTTAAAAGGGAGAGTGGCAGAATATATAGCAACAAAGATTACTTCAAACTAGGCAAGGGGGTGGTGAGAGGGTGGTGAAAAGAAATCGTTTCCTAAGTGAGGAGACAGGCGAGCTTACCCCCCATATTAGCAAAGATGGTGTAAGACAGGGTTCAGGTGGTGGGGTACAGAATGATAGGTTAGGGAGTGTGAGGAATAAGGGTAATTCTTGGAGGGGTGGTCTCTTGAATGCAGGAAGTGTGGGCAATAAAACTGTGGAATTACATGCTGTGTTGGTGGATGGAAAGATTGACACTGCAGCCATAACAGAAACATGGGCCAACAAATACCAGGATTGGGATATGTTAATTCCAGGGTACATGATCTACAGGAGAGATAGAAATAAGGGGAACGGGGTGGAGTGGCAATGTATATAAAGGGAGAGATTAAGTATATGATGGAAGAGGGGGAAGACTATGAGCCGGAGGCCTTCTGGATACAATATCAAGACTCAAGGATTAGTTGTCTCAGAATGGGGGTGGTATATAGACCACCATCTGAAGGGGGGAATATGGAGAGAGACCCAGCAGGGCTAGTCAGAAAGATGTGTGAGAAGGGTAACACTGTGATAGTGGGGGATTTTAATTTAATGTGGGTGAACTGGGGTATGCTGGCCTCGTCATGAGCTGGGAAGCAGATTCTCCTTGATGCCTTCCAGGACAGCTTCCTGGCACAGTTGGTGGCTGAGCTGACTAGGTTGAAAAAAATACTTGATTTAGTATTAATCAATAGGGAGTCTGTAAAGGAGGTGGAGGCAGGGGAACCGTTGACTGGAAGTGACCACCTTTCAGTGTGGTTTAGATTTAACATGAGTAGGGAGGCAGGGGTTATGGAGACACGAGTGTTTGACTTTAGATGTGCTAATTTTGGTAAGATGAAGGATGTTGTTGAGGGGTACCTAAAGGGAATTTAAGCACACTGGGATGTGAATCAGAAATGGGAAAGGATCAAATTGAAGCTGGTAGAAGCTACTGAAACATTTGCCAAATTATGAAAAAAAAGGGAAGGGCTAAAATACCTACAGTAGTTGGATGTGTACGGAGGTCTTAGTACTGGTGAGAGATAAAAAGGCTGCATTCAAAAGAGATACATGAGGTCACAGAAGGTTGAGGATAGGAAGGAGTATGTGAAAAAGCCCAAAGAAGTTACCTGGGTAGTTAGAAATGCTAAAGCTTGCAGAGAGTTAAGGCTGGTGAGGAACATCAAGGATGGTGAAAATGAATTCTTGAGATATATATGGAAAGAGAGGTGCTGTAAGAACCAGATTGTAAGGATCAAGAGGGAGAGGTGGGCCAAAAATGGGAGGGATCAGGCAGAGGAACTAAATGAGTAGGTCATTAGTGTTTTTACCAGAGTAAGAAGGGGAACTCCTGCAGAGGGTAGGGAGGGTTGGGAAAGGAGGCAATGAGATAAAAAATGGGGAGATAACTGATAGAAGGGTTTTGGAAGGTTTACAATCTCTGAAGGTGGATAAAGCACCAGGACTGGATGGCATTCATCCATTTGTTCTAAAGGAACTGGTGAAGGTCTTGGCAGATCCACTAGCAGACTTATTCAGTACTTCTCTGGATTCTGAATGTGTACCACATGACTGGAGATTAGCCCATGTTGTGCCTATCCACAAAAATGGCCCCAGGGATGAGCTGGAAAATAACAGACCTGGAACTCTAACATCTAATGTAGGGAAGCTGATTGAGACAATAGTTAAGGAGAGGCTGGTTTCTTTTCCTTGAGGTTAATGGTCTTCAGGATGCTTTCTGGAAGATCATGTCAATCCAACCTAGTCATGTACTATGACTGGGTTGCAAGGGAATTGGACAGGGACCATGTGGTGGATGTCACTTATTTGGACTTTAAGAAGGCCTTTGATTCAGTGCCACATATGAGGTTGGCTGGTAAACTAAGATACCTGCAGGTGGGGACCAAATTGATGAAATAGAGTGAGAACTGGTTACGGGATAGACAGCTGATTGTAATGGTGGGGTATGAATTCTCATCTCTGAGTTCAGTGACTAGTGGGGTGATACAGGGTTCAGTGTTGGGGCCAGTGTTGTTTGGAATATTGATTGCAAACATCTCTCATGGAGTTAGGAATAAGATAAATCTTTTTGCAGATGACACAAAGTTGGATATGGTGGTGGATGATACAGACTGCTGGCGTGGGATGCAGGAGGATCTAGATAAATTAGCAGAGTGGTTGGAAGTGTGGCAATTGAGGTTTAATGTGACAAAATGCAAAATAATGCACTTTGGTGCAAGGAATTCTTGATGGAGTTATCAGCTAAGAAGGATGCAGATAGATACTACTGAGGAGGAGAAGAACTTTGGGGTAGTGATTATGGGAAACATGAACAATTCTGAGCAGTGTAGGAGAGTGGCAGTGGAAGTCAACAAGATGCTGAGCTGTATTGTGAGGGGCATCTCCTCTAAGAGTAAGGAAGTTATCATGCCACTCTATAAGACACTGATTGGGCTGCACTTTGAGTACTGTTTACAAATCTAGCACCTATACCTGAAGAGGGATGTGAAATTCTTAGAAGGGGTTCAACGCAGGGCAATAAAAATTATCTAGGAATTGCAAGATAGGACATATGAGGATAGGTTAAAGAAACTGAATTTATAGTCCCTGGAAGAGAGAAGAGATCGGGGAGATATGATTGAGGCTTTTATATACATAAAATGGATAAAGAAAACTGGTAATGAGGGGATATTTGAGGTCAGAAATGGAAGGGAAAGGAGAAGTCATAGTCCTAAATTGGAGGGGGTAAATTTAAGAGGGAAATGAGGAGACACTACTTTACAGAAAGGGTGGTAGATAAATAGCATGCTTTGACACAGGAGGTAGTATTGTGCAAGATGGCTGGTAGCTTTAAAAGGGAATGGGATAGGGTGAGGGGTGGTAACAGGGAAGCAGAAGGAGGAAGGTGGGGCAGCTGCAAATTAAAAATGCTAGCTGCACATTTGAGCAGACTTGATAGCCAAAATGGCCTAGTTCTGCTGGCATTGTTGTATGTTTGTAAGTTTGTATTAATGAGCTACTCATGAATATCAATGACCTGCTCATTAATATTAATGATCTGCTCATTAATAATAATGACCCATTATTAATGAGTAGCTCATTTGTACATACATATTCAGTCTCAGAGCTGTCATTGGAGCTCTTTAAACAAATACTTTTGGCACTTCTGCACTGCTGCCCTTATGTCTCTGGACCTTAGCTAAGTGATCTCAGGGTATGGGAGCAATGGGGGAGCTCCTGATGCACCTCTGTTGTGGCAAGAAAAAGGATGTGGACCAGCACACATGAACGAACTGCCAGCTTGCACATTCTCGGTGCAGCTGCAAGTGGGTTTGCACTACCTCCTCATTGTTGAGTTGATCTGAACCCTTAAAGGTGTTTCAGTCTCGGTCTGACCCTACATAATGTTTCTCCTTTTAAAGAGTTGCTGGAGGAGCAAAGACACAGAATTGCTTGCAGCCGCACCAAAAAATATGCAAACTGATGGTCCGCACATGCGTGTTGGCACACATTCATTTTCTCACTGGGATAGCAGTGCCTTTGGAGCTGCTGTGGTGTTCCCAGACCCAAAATTCACTTGGTTGGGACATGAGGACCACAGGGCAGAAGCCACAAAATTATTGTTTAAAAAGCACCAATGCCCACTCTGGGACTGAATATATACAACACAATGAGATGCTCATGAATATTAATGAGCTACTCATGAATAGCACTGAGCTTATTAATTTTAATGAACTGCTCCTTAATATTAATGAGTTGCTCATTAATATTAATGACCCAGTACTAATGAGCAGCTCATTCTTATATACATATTCAGTCTCAGAGCGGTCAATGGCACTCTTTAAACAAATACTTTTGCCTCTTCTGCACAGCTGCCCTCATGTCTCTGGACCCTAACTAAGTGATATCAGGGAATGGGAGCAATGAGGGAACTCCTGATGTGCCTCTATCGCCTCAAGAAAAAGGATGTGTCCAAACACACATGCACGGACTGCAAGTTTGCACTTTCTCAGTGCGGCTGCAATTGGTTTTGCACTGTTTCCTCATTTCAGCATTGGTCTAAATCCCTGAAGGTGTTTCTGTCTCTGTCTTGTCCTAGATAATGTTTCTCCTTGTAAAGAATTGCCAAAGAAGCTGAGACACAGAACCACTTGCAGCCACACTGAAAATGTGCAAGCTGACAGTCCGCTCATGTGCATTGGCATGCATCCATTTTCTTACCTCAATAGAAGTGCCTTAGGAGTTACTGTGGTGCTCCCTGACCCAAAAATTACTTAATTCAACAAGAGGTCCTTGGTGCAGAAGCAGCAAAACTATTTGTTTAAAGAGCTGCATTGAGTGCTCTGGGACTGAATATATACTGTACATCAAACTGAGATCCTCAAGTATATCAGTAAGCTACTCATGAATATCAGTGAGATGCTCATTAATATTTAAGAGCTACTCATTAATACTAATGACCCACTATTAATGAGTAGCTTTTTTGTATGCACATATTCAGTGTCACAGCAGTCACTGGGGCTGTAGTGAGCTATGCCAGGGCATTTTTGATGTACAGATACATGGTGTATATCCTGTTATATTTTGTGTATGTTTAAACTGCCACAAGTAAAATGGATGACAGGATCACATAGAGAGAGAGAGAGACTGGAGTTTTAAAATGTTTGACCTTCCTCTGACCTGAGGGGGAAAGCTTGCTGGGCAGGAAGCCAAATTTCTTCAAGGGCTGCTCAACAAGGATATGGCAAAATCCATTTGCTTGTAATAAACCCTGTACTTCAAGGGAGAGACTTTTGGCTCCAGGAAACTATTATCGTATATTACTTCTTATAAGGTGAAAGACAGGAATAGAAGGATAGCTCATGTAATAGACGGAGATTCTGAGCTACCCTCAGCTAGGATCACATTCCAGGTACTTGTGTTACATTTTTGTGTGTTCGTTCCCCTTGCAGTAGTTCCTGGATTTGTTTAATACAGTTGCTTTTGTGATTTATATTGTAAGTTTGGGATTTATATTTCAAGAGGCATTGCTAGCAACCTTCTGGAAGCTTCTGTGTGTCCACCCCCCCCCCTCACAGCTAGGATCAGTTTACAGCTAATTGTGTTTAAATACCTGGGAGTTATCTCATAAGGAATCTGAAGCAGAACTAGCTTGGCTCAGGAAGTTTTATCTTTCTGTTGCTGGTAATTTTTGGAGGTTCTGAGCTACCCTCAGGCAGGATCACATTTCAGGTACTTGTGTTACATTCTTGTGTGTTCTTTCCCCTTGCAGTAGTTCCTGGATTTGTTTAATACAGTTGTTTTTGTTATTTATATTGTGAGTTTAGGATTTGTATTTCAACAGGCATTGCTAGCAACCGTCTGGAAGCTTCTGTGCTTCCCCCACAGCTAGGATTAGTTTACAGCTAATTGTGTTTAAATACCTGGGAGTTCTCTCACAGGGCTGCTGAAGCAGAACTAGCTTGGCTCGGGTAACTTTGTCTTTCTGTTGCTGGTAATATCTGGAGGTTCTGAGCTACCCTCAAGCTAGGATCACATTTCAGGTACTTGTGTTACATTCTTTTGTGTTCTTTCCCCTTGCAGTAGTTCCTGGATTTGTTTAATAAAGTTGTTTTTTGTGATTTATATTGTGGGTTTGGGATTTATATTTCAATAGGCATTGCTAGCATCCTTCTGGAAGCTTTTGTGCCTCCTGCACAGCTAGGATCAGTTTACAGCTAAATGTGTTTACATATCTGGGAGTTCTCCCACAGTGCTGCTGAAGCAGAACTAGCTTGACTCTGGTTGCTTTGTCTTTCTGTTGCTGGTAATTTCTTGAGGTTCTGAGCTACCCTCAGCTAGAATCACATTCCAGGTACTTGTGTTACATTCTTGTGTGTTGTTTCCTCTTGCAGTAGTTCCTGGATTTGTTTAGTACAGTTGTTTTTGTGATTTATATTGTGAGTTTGGTATTTATATTTCAACAAGCATTACTAGCAACCTTCTGGAAGTGTCTGTGCTTCCCCCCACAGCTAGGATCAGTTTACAGCTAATTGTGTCTAAATACCTGGGAGTTATCCCACAGATAAATAGATGTTGTCAGCAGATGAAGGCCTTCTGGCCCAGCCAGTCTGCCCTATCCCTCTTTCTAATGCTTAAGGTACTGTAGATGCAACAGGCCCCCCCAAACAGGGCTGCTGAAGTAAAACTAGCTTGGCTCAGGTAGCTTTATCTTTCTGTTGCTGGTAATTTCTGGAGGTTCTGCACTACCCTCAGCTAGAATCACATTCCAGTCACCTGATTCTTTCTTGCAGCAGATGGGCTGAAAATGTAACCCCCACCCACCCCATTCCCACCCTCCCTTGGTGCTCTGCCTTTAAAGACATTGACAGAGACACACCTACTTAAAGGAAAAGGGAACATTTGGTAGCATCCTACAAGATAGTGCATATCTGAGATTATAGGCAGCAATACAAGAGAAGAGCGGGCAAGTAGGTTAGCAAAGGCACTTGAAGCAGAAAGCAGAGGAGTAATTTAGTAGGAAAGGGGAGAAAGGGAAGAGAAAAAATTAACTGAGAAGGAGGGGGTGGTAGTAGTAAGCAGGTCAGGATGATGCAGGGAGTGGTGCAGTGCTCTGGGTGTGGTGCAGCAGTCTTCAGATGAACATTCTGGGTACTGTGGTGCGGCCCCATATGCAAGCACCTCTCTGGGCTGAGGGCAGAGGTTGCCAGTCTCTAGGCTGAGCTGGCAGGAGTACTGGCGACCTTTTCTTCCACCCAGAGTCTACTATGTCCCCAACCTTTGCCACAATGGCTGCTCAGAAAAATGACAGGGTGGACTATGGTGGGCTCAGGGAGATTCAGGGGAGAGGGCAGAGACACATCCACCATCCAGTCCAGCTCAAAAGAAAGTCACTATTTTGGAGGAGTGGGAGAATCTGCAAAGGAACCCAAGGTTGAAACCAGGGAGGATGTGAGGGTCCTCCAGCAGGGAGACCCAGTGATGGGAGGAAGAGAACCCCAAAGAAGAAAGTGGAACCCAGGTTGAAATGCAGGTCTTTATTGCAGTGGCAACAGTGACAATGCCAGTAGTAGGGGGTAGGATTAAGTAATAGGTATGAGGTTCTGGTGTCGGAAGCAGAGGAGGAGGAGGATGGTACCCTCAGGAATGGGGCTGGTGACAGTCAGGGTAGGGTGAATGCTGGAGATAGTAGTCTAGACAGGGAGAGGGGGAGGGCTCAACAGGTAGGGGAAGGGGAGGGGGACAGGGCATGGGGAGCGGTGGGGGGATGCAGCCAAGGTCAAGTTGGAGTAGCACTTGGAGAGGCAGGGGGCATCATAGATGGTGTGGAGGCCACAGTGAGCAGAGTGGCAGGTATGGGGGAAGAGAGAGGTCCAGCAGGAAGTGGAGGGGTAGTGTAGGGTGGAGGGTTCAGGTGCTGGTGCTGGTGGGCAGAGAATGGCAAATGCTCAAGAGAGGGCTAGGATTTGCAGGCAGTTAAAGGCAAGCATTGGAGAAGGGGTGGAGTGGTAGTGAAGGGGGACTCTATACTAAAGGGGATCAGGTGAGGAGGGAGAGGTGAATGGCACAGTCAGACATGGGTAGAATCCATACCGGGCTTAACAGTGGGTAGGACAGGGAAGACTTTGCTTAGACATGCCGGGGAAGAGAAAAATCTCATGTTGTGGTGCATGTATGTGCCAGTGACCTGGGGGAGAGGCTGGTGGAGTTGGTTAGGGAGAGGTTTGATGAACTAGGGAAGTTGTGCATAGAGGTTGGGTGCTCGGTGACCTTCTCAGAAGTACTTCCAGTACCCAGGGTGAGAAAGGACAGGATTGAGGAGTTTAACTCTTGGCTGATTGGGTGGTGTCACTCTCATGGATATGGGCTGTTGGGAGATTTGGGGAACACATGGGCCAACAGTGATCTATATGCAGTGGACAGATTGCACTTGAGTAGAGCCATGCAGGGAGTCTTGAAGCGGAAACTGGAGGAAACTTAGCTTCCACCAAACAGTGTGGTTCACAATAAACTCTGCTACAGAGTCAAGCCATACAAAAGTGAGGGTTCTGGACTTCAGGAGGGCTGACTTTGGCAAGATGGGAGAGTGCCTAAAAAAGCACTAGCAAACAGACTAGAAGGAGGGGTGGAGCAACAATGGGCAAATATCAAAACTGCCATCACAGAGGCAACAAGCCTTTGTGTGAAGCAAATAAACAAATCAAAATGAAAGAAAAAGCCACTATGGTTCTCAAAAGAGGTGGCAGTGAAGGTTAAGGAGAAAAAGATAGCATTTAGGAAGTATAAGGAAACACAGAAGGAGCAGGACAGAGAACTGTACCAGTTAAGGCAGAAGGAAGCAGGGAGGGTAGTCAGAATAGCAAAGGCACAAACTGAGGAAAATATAGCTAACTCAGTTAAGAAGGGGGATAAAACCTTTTATAGGTATATCAGGGAGCATAGAAAGACAAAGGGAGGGATAGTGAGGCTGAATAGAATGGATGGTGGGTGGGCAGAGAGTGACAGTGATAAAGCAGGGATACTGAATGAATACTTCTGTTCAGTATTCACAAAAGAGGAAGTGGGGGAGGTGCCTAATCCAATTAACAGAAGCACTCTAGAGAGGGGGTTTGAGCCCAGTCTTTTCACAGAAGAAAGGGTTCTGAAAGAACTCCTAAAACTGAAGGTGGACAAAGCAATGGGGCCAGATGGAATTCACCCCAGAATTCTAAAAGAATTAAGCAGAGAACTAGTGACACCACTGACTACGCTTTTTAACAAATCATGGGAGGATGGCATGGTACCCGAGGACTGGAAGAAGGCAGATGTGATTCCCCTTCACAAAAGTGGGACCAAGACAGAGGCAGGAAACTACAGACCTGTCAGTTTGACCTCTGTGGTTGGGAAAGTGATGAATCACTTCGAAGGAAAGAATTGTTGAGTACCTAGAGGCCAGTGGGGCACAGGACCCAAAGCAGCATGGGTTCACAGTGGGAAGGTCATGTCAGATGAATCTAATTGATTTCTTTGACTGGGTGACCAAAGTAGTAGACTAGGGAGGGGCTGTGGACATGGCCTACCTAGATTTTAGCAAGGCATTTGACACAGTCCCACACAAAAGATCAATAATCAAATTAACCAGCCTGGGAGTGGGTCCCAAGATGGTAGCCTGGGTAAAACATTGGCTGAACAACAGGACACAGAAGGTGATTGTAAATGGAGTCCACTCTGAAGAAAGAGGGGTTACTAGTGGGGTACCGCAGGGTTCAGTACTGGGTCCAGTCCTTTTTAATGTCTTTATAAGTGACATTGCACAGAGACTGGAAGGAAAAGTATGCCTCTTTGCAGATGACACAAAGATCTGCAACTGGATTGATACACAAGGAGGCGTGGAAAGGATGAGAAGGGACTTGGCAAGGTTGGAGGAATGGTCAGAAGTATGGCAGCTTGGATTCAACACAAAGAAGTGCAAAGTAATGCACCTGGGAAACAAAAACCCAGGGGAAGATTACACAATGGGGGGGAGGTAGTAATAACAATAAAAATGGAAAGAGACCTAGGGGTAATCATATCAGATGACCTTAAGGTTGGCAAGCAATGCGAGAAGGCGGTAGGGAGGGCTGGGGGATACTGGGATGTATAGGGAGAGGTATCACCAGCAGAAAACAGGAAGTTGTTATCCCCCTGTACAGACAGTTGGTGAGACCCCATCTGGAGTACTGCTTCCAGTTCTGGAGACCCCATCTCCACAAGGACATAGACAGGATGGAGGCAGTTCAGAGGAGGGCAACTAAAATGGTGCAGGGTCTGCAAGAGAAGTCATACGAGGAGAGACTAAAGGAGCTTAATATGTATAACCTTGAGGAAAGGAGGGAGAGGGGGGACATGATAGAAATGTTTAAGTACCTCAGTGGAATCAACAAAGTCCAAGAGGGTAGCATCTTTTCGAAAAGAGATGTGCAAGAACAAGGGACACAATTTGAAGATAGAGGGGATGGCTCAGGGAATTGTGAGGAAGTATTTTTCACAGAGAGGTAGTGGACGATGGAACAGCCTTCCTGAGGAGGTTGTGGGATCTAAAACTGTGGGAAAATTCAAGAATGCATGGGAAAGACATAAGGCAATTTTTGTGGGGGGTAGGAAGAAATAGGCTGTTGGTTAAATAGGCTCTGCAGCTTATTCTCTAGGTAGGGAAATGGGCAGACTAGGTGGGCCAAGCGGTCCTTATCTGCCATCAAAGTCTATGTTTCTATGTTTCCAAAGGTTTTTGAACTAGGAAGGGGGAGGCGAGTGTGCAGCTAGTGTGAAAGGTCACCAGGTAGGGGATCTGAATGAGCTGACCCCCTCATGACAGCAGTGTTTATAACAAGATTGAGTCACAAGGGAAGGGTCAGGAAGAAGGGGTGAGAGGTAGTGAGAAGGTGGGTAACAGATGGAGGGTGGTCTCCCTGAATGCGAGGAGCCTGGGTAACAAAGTTGCTGAACTACAGGCTTTCTTAAACATAGGGATGGTGGATATTGTGGCTATCAAGGAGACATGGGCCAGCCAACACCAGGATTGGGACCTGGTGATCCTCGAGTACAGGGTTTATAGGAAGAGCAGAGGTGTGGGGAAAAGCAGAGGCATGGTGATTTATGTAAAGAATTGCATTAGATGCACAAGGGATAAGTGGGAGGAGGGGAGGACAGAGGCACTGTAGATGTGGTTCCTGGATTCAAGGGGTAGGAAACTGAGGCTAGGGGTGGTGTATAGGCCACCGGCATAGTCCAAGGAGTTGGATAGGTAGTTGGTGGATCAGATTTGATGGGCATGTGGTAAGGGGAGTGTGGTGATCATGGGAGACCTCAATCTACCTGGGATGGATTGGGGAATCCAAGCCACCTCTAGTGCCAGGGAACAGGCACTCCTGGATGCATTCCAGGATAGCCATCTGGTGCAGATGGTTAGTGAACTAACTCAGCTAGACAATACATTGGACCTGGTATTATCAAATGGGGAGATGGTGAGGGAGCTATGAGTGCAGGACCGACTAGCTGGGAGTGGTCACCTTTCAGTGTGGTTCACACTCAGCATGAGTAGGGAGGCTGTGGGGTCAGCAACAAGGGTAGTGGATTACAGATGGGTGGACTTTGGGAGGATGAAGGAAATACTGAGGGGGCACATTGAGGGGATTAAGTCAGAGATGGACACACAACAAAAGTGGGATATCAGAAAGTATGGGCTGAAGGAAGCTACTAATGCTTGCATCACAATTCTGAGCAAGAAGGCCAGGGGTAAGGTGCCATGCTGGATGACCAGGAATGTGTTGGAGGGGGTGAGGGCCAAGAGGGCAACTTTTAGGAGACTGAGGAGGTCCAAAGAGGTAACCAGGTTAGTAAGAGTGGCCAAGGCCTCCAAGGAGCTGAGGTTGGCTCATGGTATGAGGGAAGGGGAGAAGGAAGTCTATAGATAAGTAAGGGAGAAAAGGAACTGTAGGGATTGGATAGTCCAGAACAAGAATGATGAGGAGTGGGTGGAAAAAGAGGAGGAACAGACAGAAGTACTGAATGAATACTTCTGCTCTGTGTTCATGAGGGAGGTAGGATGTTCACTACCTCCACTGACTGGGAGGTTGGGGATGAGGGGCAAGGATGTGCCTCATGGGGTGATTCTGGAAAGCAAAATATTGGAAGGTCTGAAGGGCTTTATGGTGGATAAGGCAATCAGTCCAGATGGCATTCACTCTAAGATGTAGGGGAAGATGGCGGATGTGTTGGCTGGGCCACTGGCTAGCCTGTTCAACACCTCCCTGGACATGTGGTGCATGCTGCAGGACTGGAAGGTGACTCATGTGGTGCCCATCCACAAACACGGCCCAAAGGATGAGCTGGGTAATTACAGACCTGTCAGTCTTACTTCTTTAGTGGGTAAACTTATGGAAGCAATCTTGAAGGAGAGAGTGGTAAGCTTCCTGGAAGTCAATGAGCTCCAGGATGGGCAGCAGCAAGGGTTTGTCTCTGGGAGATCATGCCTGACCAACCTAATATAATACTACGACTGGGTCACAAGGGAGTTTGACAAGGGCCATGCAGTGGATGCCCTATATTTGGATTTCAGTAAGGTCTTTGATTCAGTCCCTTACAGGTGACTGGGGGAAAAGCTAATATATGTAGGGGTGGGGGCAAAGATGGCTAACTGGATCAAGAACTGGCTGGAAGATAGACTGCAATGGGTGGTTGTTGGGGGGAACTCTCATCTCCTAGGCCAGTGACCAGCGGCATACCACAGTGCTCTGTGCTGGGGCCAGTGTTGTTTGATCTGTTCATATTGGATATTGCATACTGGGTTGGTAGCAACATCAGTTTGTTCACTTATGACACCAAGATGGGGGCTGTTGTGGATGACATAGAGGGGTGGCAGAAACTACAGGGTCACCTAACCAGACCTGAGGAGTGGTTGGCAAGGTGGCAATTGGGTTTTAATGCAAAGAAGTGCAAAGTTATGCACTTCAGGGTGAAGAACCCGAGGAGGGAGTATTGGTTAGGTGGGGTGTGGTTCAGAGTCTCTGAGAAGAAGAAGTATCTAGGAGGTCATAGCTACAGGGAGAATGAACAACGCTACTCAGTGCAGGAAGGCTGCAGCTAAAACCAATAGGATGCTGGGGTGCATTGCATGGGGGTTCTCATCCAGACACAAGGCTGTGATCCTGCCCCTGTACAGGTCCTTGGTCAGGCCACATTTGGAGTACTGTGTGCAATACTGGCATCCATATTTGATGAAGGATATCAGGCTGCTTGAGGCAGTGCAGTGTAGGGTGACAAAAATAATACAGATGATGGAAGGCAGAACCTACAACAGAAAGGCTGAGACACTTGAGTTTCTACACCCTGGAGGACAGAAGGGATCAGGGGGATATGATTGAAACTTTCAAATACTTGAGGGAAAGCAACAAATCTGGCACAGAGGGGTTGTTTAAGCTGACAAAGTAAAGGGACACAAGGGGGCACAGGCTAAGACTGCAGGGTGTCAGATTAAGGAGAGAGATGAGGAGGCATTATTTCACTGAGAGGGTGGTGTCAAAATGGAATGCTCTACCAGAGGAGGTGGTGGCATGCAGGACAGTGGACAGTTTCAAAACAGCATGGGACAGGGCAAGGGGAGGCTGGGTAAACAATGCTAAGCATTCTCTGAGGGTGAGAGGGAGGATGGGTTGGGGCAGCTGCAGCATATGGGTGCTTGCTACGCATTCAAGTAGACCTGATAGACTGTGAGGCCTGTTTCTGCTGGCAAGTTTCATATGTCCGTATGCTTTCTGGCACACCTGTGTAAATTCTCTTACAGGTGTAAATTGTATTCCTAGTAAGACAGTGAGACTTTAAAGGCAGCCAGAAAACTGGGTTGTGGGGAAAGCACAAGCGTGACCTCTACCAGCCTAAAAGAGAAGGCCACCCTTGGGATCAGACAGAATTTTTTCAGGTTGGTCCATAGATTTTTAAGACCCTCCATAGAGTACTGTATGTGGAGGACACTTTGCTTTTGGACGCTCTCCTGATCACAAATGAACAATTGCCAGCAGACACACAAGAAGCAAGACTGCTACAGAAAGGACTGAATCTTTTGAAAAAACATTTATTTTCTGGACTTCATTTAACTACAAATTTAAGGTAGAACTTTAGATAACTGTTATAGTGTGTTTTTTTACATATCCACTTTTCTTTTGTCATTCTGTGACCAACATTTTCCAAAGCTTTTTTTTGTAATGTATGATAATTATTCAATTATTTAGTAAAGCCATTTGTTTTGTTTAAGAAACCTGCCTGAGTGAGATTTCTGTATCGTGTGTGTGATTGTGTGATGTTTCAGCAATAATCTGTGGCTAAACTGTTATTGCTACGGGGTGCCATCATAAGCTACCAAATCGGACAAAGGTCTGAAAAGGGAAAGTCTGGGTAAAGATAGGGGAAATACCAAAGTCTCAAGGAATGGCCTGTGGGGATTTGAACCAGGTTATTGGATGTCTTGTGGGAGAAGGCAGAATCAGGGTTACAAAGCTACCTCAAAGAGGTTGTAATGCCTGGATCTTCCCCCTTTGTGTAACAACCAAGAATGGTTCATATCTGGCTACAAGACCCAAGCCTAGTTTTGTACCCTGATCCAGAGTAAAGAGGGGATCCTGTAACTTTGTGGTGAGTGTTCAGTTGTAAACTCATGAAGCATTGTAGATGGACATAAAGAGGGTATCCCCTGTTTCCCCCTCCCTGTCATTGATTGCACTTAGGGGTGGGCACTGTGAGCTCAGTGGACCTTACCTTCAGGAGTGGGTTCATGACAAGTGCTCTTTAAACAAATACTTTTGCCACTTCTGCACCACTGCCCTTGTGTCTCTGCACCCAAACTAAGTTATCTCTGAGTACAGGAGCAATGGGGGAGCTCCTGATGTGCCTCTATCACTGCAAGAAAAGGATGCAGAACGACAAACATGCATGGACTGCCAGCTCCCACATTCTCAGTGTGGCTGCAAGCAGGTTTGCTTTATTTAATCATTGCCGAGTTGGTCTGAATCCCTAAAGGTGTGTCAGCCTCTGTCTAGCCCCACATAATGTTTCTCCTTGTGAAGAGTTGCCAGAGGAGCAGAGACACAGAATCACTTGCAGCCACTCCAAAAATGTGCAACCTGATGGTCTGTACATGTGTGTTGGCATGCATTCATTTTCTTGCTGCAATAGCAGTGCCGGTGGAGCTGCCTCTATGCTCCCAGACTAAAAAATCAGAAGCTGCAAAACTATTCTTTTAAACAGCATCAATGACTACTCTGGGACTAAATATATACATTGCAGTCACTCGCAATGAAGTGCAATAACTTCCAATAATGACACATCACAAAATCCTGCATGACAAATGGGCTTAATTGCAATTAAGTTTCAATGGCCCCTGCTGTAAACTGCAGCATTCTGTGATATTCTGCAGCATTTCTGTGTTGCATCCTGGCTGTCACGTCTATACATCAAAAGGAGTGCCTCATGAATATTAATGTAATACTCACGAATATCAATGATCTGCTCATTGCTATTAATGAGCTTCTCATGAATATTAGTAAGCTACTTACGAATACCAGTGAGTTACTCATTAATATTAATGAGCTGCTTATGAATATTAATGACTACATTGTTAATGAGCAGCTCATTCTTATGTGCATACTCACTCTCAGCACGGTCATTGGCACTCTTTAAAGAAATACGTTTGTCACTTCTGCACTGCTGCCCTCTTGTATCTGTACACTAAGGGCTGGATATTCAAACTGCGCTATTCTGTGGCACAAGCCCTTGCGCTGCACAAAATAGTTGTGCAGGGGTGTGGCCGGGGTGATATTCAATGGAGTTGTGCTATTGAGCAACTCCTTTGAATATCACCCCCGCCACAGCTACTGTGCATGGTGCAGTGGAACTTGCGCCACCGCAAGTGGTCAGAGTGGAGCATTCAAGATGCGGTGGCACAAGTACCATTGCGCCATGTGCAAATTTCCCATATTCAAAAGGTGACATGCAAATGGGGCCATAATTCATGCAAGGCACAGGGGGCCATTTGCATCTATTTATGGCCCCATTTGCATGCCATTAGCATGCAGGTGCGCTGATCCCTGAGGACTTGTGCCTGGTGTCTGCCAGGCAGAGCAGCCGCCGGGGACCGACGCCCCCGCAGCCTGACTCAAGCATAAGTGAAAATCCCTCCCCTGACTGGCCTGATTGCGGCATAAGTTTAAATAAACCCCCACCTCCACTAGCCTGATCGTGGGCATGAGTATAAATAAACCCCACCAGCCCGATTGTGGGCAAAAGTATAAAAATCAACCCCCACCAGCCCGATCGTGGCAAAGTGTAAATCAAACCCTTCCACTCAGCCTGATCACAGGCAAAGTGTAAAATAACCTCACCAGCCTGATTGCGGGCAGCAAAGAGTCCAACCCCAAGAACATATCCTGGTGGTCCAGTGGACCTCGGCCTGATTGCAGGCTGCAAGTGTTCAAACCCCCAAGGACCACCTACCGGTGATCTAGTGGTTCTCTCCCCACTCACCCACGAAGCCCTACCACCCCGCCTCCCCATCAGCTGGCGGGCAGCAGCATCCCACTCACCTGCCGCCTATCGACTGACTGCTCGGTAGAGCTGCACGCCCATTGGTGCAGAGCAAGAGCCACGGGCATGCAGCCCATATCAGACATAAGGTCCAGATATGTGAATGAATTTTCATTCACATATCTGGACTGCTTAGAAGGAGAGGGCTGCACCATTGGCTCTTGCTCTGCACCACTGGGCTGCAGCCCTACTGGGCAGTCAGTCAGTGGGCAGCGGGTGGCAGACAGGTGGGATGCTGCCACCCGCCAGCTGACGGGGAGTGGTGGTGGGCTTTGTGGGTGGGTGGGGTGGGGCCACTAGATCACCAGGGTAGGTGGTCCTTCGGGGTTTGAACACTTTGCAGCCCACAATCGGGCTTCAAGATCCACTGGACCACCAGGGATATGTTCTTGGGGTGGACTTCGCTGCCCGTGATCGGGCTGGCGGGGTGGGTTTATTTACACTTTGCAAGCGATCGTGCTGGTGGGGGTGGGTTTGATTTTACTTTTGCCCGCGATTGGCTGGTGGGGGGTGGGGTTTATTTATACTTATGCCCGCGATCAGGCTAGTGGGGTGTGGGAGTTTATTTAAACTTATGCCTGGATCGGGCCAGTCGGGGGGAGGGAGGCTGCTATATGCCCAAGGATTGGGCTGCAGGGGGGGCACAGGCAGATTGAGGGCCACCTACAGGTGGCAGCTGCTGTGTTGCACCCTGCAATGCAGCAGCTCACCTGTGGGTGGCCCCACTTACTCCTTTTTTTGGCTCAAAGTTGTGCAGGCGCAGGTTGGGGGTTGCACTCGATAACTCTGCACAGCCGCGAATATCAGGCTGTGCAGTTTATGCATGGTTCCTCCCTCCGTTCAGCATGCCTTCATTAGCATTGCACTGTTGCTCAGCTTGACTTGGGGGGGTGAATCTGCTCCTGCGAATATGGCAGAATGGCCACTGGACTTATGAGGTGCTACCCTATTGCGCATAGTACAACCCTTTTGAATATCCATCCCTAAGTGATTTTGAAGTTTGAGAGCAATGGGGGGAACTCCTGAAGTGACTCTATCATGACAAGAAAACGGATGCAGATCACCATGCATACACAGACCACTCATACATTTTCATTGTGGCTAGCACTGTTTCCTCATTTCTGTGTTGGTCTGCATCCCTTAAGATGTTTCTGTCTTTGCCAGGGCCCACATAATGTTTCTATTTGTAAAGAGTTTCTAGAGGAGCAGAGACACAGAACTGCTTGCAGCCTCACCGAAAATGTGCAAGTTGACTATCCACACAGGCACATTGGCATGCATCCATTTTCTTGCAGCAATAGCAGTGTCTCCAGAGCTGTTGCAGGCTCCCTGACTCAAAAATCACATACTTGAGGTATGCGGGCCGGGGTGCAGAAGCTGCAAAACTATTTGTTTAAAGAGCACCACTGACTGCTCTGGTCATTGGTGTTCTTAAACAAATACATTTGTGCCTTCTGCAAAGTGGCCCTTATGTCTCCTTGTCCCAACTAAATGATCTTGGGGTTCAGCAGTAATGGGGGAGCTCCTGATAAGCCTCTACCACAGTAAGGAAAAAGGATGCACACCGACACGCATGTGCAGACTGCCTGCTCACACATGCTGGGTGCAGCTGCAAGTGGGTCTGTACTGTTTCCTCATTGCCACATTGGTCTGAATCTCTCAAGGTATTCCAGTCTCTGTCAGGCCCCACATAATGTTTCTCCTTGTAAAGAATTGCCAGACGAGCAGAGACACAGAACAGCTTGCAGCCACACTGAAAATGTATGAGCTCATGGTCTGCACATATGCTTTGGCTCACATCCATTTTCTCACACCAACAGTGGTGCCTCAGGAGCTGCTGTGGTGCTCATGGACCCAAAAATCAATTAGTTGAGACATGAGGCCAGGGGTGCAGAGCCCACAGAACAATTTGTTTAAAGAGCAACAATGACTGCCCTGGGACAGTAGATAGATAGATAGATAGATAGATAGATAGATAGATAGATAGATAGATATTCTATGCAAAAAACTTTGTTAATGCATCAGTTAGAGTTCTTCTACATTGAAAAAAGTGAAGAAATTCGATTTTAGGGTTCCCACTCCTTGTACCTCACCCCAAGCCCGCCCCCACTAACAGCCATCGGAGTGTGCATTGGGATCATCAGCCCTAACTCTCACCCCATTCCATTTGTAAACAAGCTGAGGTGGTGCAGTGTAGGAGAATGGAGCAAGAGTTAGTGCCGATGACTCCAATGCACCCCTTCCTGTTGGTGGGGGTGGGCTGGGTGTGGTGCAAGGGTGGGAACCCTAAAATAGAATTTTGCTTTTTGCTGTAGAAGAACCCTAACTGATGCATTAATGAAGTTTTTTGCATAGTATTTCCTTACTTTTTAGGAAAGAATAGAAAAGTAGATAGTTGCGCAAGTTGGTGGGAGCGCAGGGCCCTTTGGGCCCCATGCTCCCACCAACTTGTAAGTGTCAGGCCACATTACACACCCAATGACTAAAAAGTACATTGACAACAGCAAGGCCAGGCACCAAACAAATGTTAATCTTGTAGAACAATAGAAAATGCTGTCCAGAAAATGGAAACTGCGCCACACAATATCTCCACAAAAATATATTGTCTGACACATAAACACCGCTATAGACATCTACAGGACATGTCGTCAACACACTCCAAATTTCAAGTAAAAAGACCAAGCCGTGTCTGAGATATAATATGTCAAAATTTGAAATTTTCATTCATCAGAGTGGCACAATTCCACACCAGTTGACATTTAACAAACACAACAACTGAAAACTACATCCATGACATTAAGGTTAGGCACCCTATCAATTTCAAGCCACCAGCACAATCCAAAATACTGTCTGCAACACGTAAAGTGTATCACACAATATCTCCACAAAACAAATTTCTTCGACATGTAAACACTATAATTCACATCTACAGGACATGCCGTAAACACCCTCCAAATTTCATGTAAAAAGGCCAAACCGTTGTCAAGATATTCAATCTTAAAGATTGGTAACATCTCCCTGTCTATTCTACTATAAAAAATCTGGCCATATTGTCCCTCCCTCGCTATCAAAGATGGCTATCAAAGAATCTCACTATCAAAGAATTTGCAGGCTCACGATCAAAGAATTTGCAGAGTCATGACCAAAGAATAAAAACTGTTTTAATTAAAAAAATTCAAAGAATTGTGGTAAACCACCACCATGGTTCATCAGAACGAAGCCCCTGAGTAAAACCCATCCTCATTTGTCTTCCTAGGACACCCCTCAGCTGAGAAAATTTATTTTTTTATCTGGCAATCTCACGATCAAAGAATTTGCAGGCTCACGATCAAAGAAATTGCTTACTCACAAACAAAGAGCGAGGAACGAGATGGCCAGATTTAAAAATATATTTTCTCAGCCCAGGGGTGCCTTACAAAGTTAAATGAGGCTGGGTTTTGCTCAGGGGGCTTTGTTCTGCCCCATCTGAATGAAAACAATCATGTTTTACATATCCCTGGTAGTCTAGTGGCCCCCCATCATGATAACATATATAATGATCTCTAGTGGCTCCCCCAATTTTCATAAATTTTTTTTATATCCCTGGTAGTCTAGTGCCCCCCAGTGTGTAAAAAAAAAATAATTGTAATTCATATCCCTGGTAGTCTAGTGGCCCCCCTATCACAATAGAATATATAACCATCTGCAATTTCTTGGTAATCTAGTGGCCCCCTAATGTGTATTTGATACATATTGCTTTTTTAGATCCCTGATAGTCTAGTGGCCCCCCCGATCTGTATTAAATTATAATTATTGGTCTTATCCCTGGTAGTCTAGCAGCCCCCCATCATAATAAAATAGATAAGAATTTCAAATTTCCTGGTAGTCTAGTGACCCCCCACCCAGCCGTGCCAGCCCACCCAGCACTCCCCCCACCCTTCCCCAGCCAGTGACTGGCACAGCCCACCTCTCACATCCACAGCCAGTCACCGACTGTGTCTATTATGAACGTTAATGCAAAGAGGCACTCTGAAATAACTTCTGAGCGCCTCTTTGCATAATGTTTTTCCTTGTAAATAGTTGTCAGAGGAGCAAAGACATAGAAATGCTTGATGCTGCACTGCAAATGTAATCCTAGATTTCAATAAATAAATAAAAAAAAATGTGCAAGCTGATGGTCTGCACATGAGTGTTGGCATGCATCCATTTTATCCCACGATAGCCATTTCATTGGAGCTGCTGGACTCAGAAATCACTTAGTTGAGACATGAGAACCAGGGTGCAGAAGACACAGAACTATTTGTTTAAACGCTCCAATGACTACTATGGAGCTGAATATATACATCAAAATGAGCTGCCAAAGAGTATTAATGAGCTACTCATGAATATCAATGGACTGCTCATTAATAATAATGAGCTGCTCGTAAATATTAGTTATACCCTAATAATGAGCACCTTATTGTTATGTACATATTCAGTCCCAGAACGATCATTGGTGCTCTTTGAATGAATAATTTTGTGGCTTCTGCACAGTAGCCCTCATGTCCCTGGGTTCCAACTAAGTGATCCTGGGGTCTGGCAATAACAGGGGAGCTCCTGATGCATCTCTGTTGCAGGAAGAAAAGGGATGCAGACCAACACACATGTGCAGACCGCCAGCTCGCACATTCTCGATGTGGCTGCAAGTGGGTTTGGTCTGTTTCTTTATTTCCACATTGGTCAGAATCATTCAAGGTGTTTGTGTCTCTGTCTGGCCCCACATATCTTTTCTCCTTGTAAAGAGTTGCCTGAGTAGCTTAGACACAGAACCACTTGTAGCCACAATGAAAATATGCAAGCTGATGGTCCGCAAATGCTTGTTGGCACATATCCATTTTCTCACTTTAACAGTGGTACCAAAGGAGGTGCTGCAGTTCTCCCTGACCCAAAACTCACTTAGTTGAGGCATGAGGACTGTGGTGCAGAAGCCACAAATCTATTTGTTAAAAGAGCACCAATGACTGCTTTGGGACAAAATATATACAGTATAGTACATCAAAATGTGCTGCTCGAGAATATTAATGAGCCACTCATGAATATCAATGAGTGGTTCATTAATAGTAATGAGCTGCTCATTAATATAAATGACCCCCACTTAATGAGTTATTCATTCTTATCTAAATATTCAGTCTCAGAGCAGCTATTTGGGCTCTTTAAACAAATACTTTTGCCAGTTCTACACCACTGCCCTCATGTCTTTGGACCCTAAGAGCTCTCAGGGTACAGGAGTAATGGGAAAGCTCCTGATGCACCTCTACTATGGTAAGAAAAGGGACACAGATGAACACGCATGCATGAGCCACCAACTCACACATTTTCAATGAGACTGCAAATGGGATTGATCTGTTTCCTCATTTCCACATTGGTCTGAATCCCTCAAGGTGTTTCTGTCTCTGTCTGACCCCACATATTGTTTCTTCTTGAAAAGAGTTGCCTGAGGAGCAGAGACTCAGAACCACTAGCAGCCACACTGAAAATATGCAAGCTGACAATCTGCAAATGTGCGTAGGCATGTATTGATTTTCTCATCACAATAGTGGTGTGCCAGGAGTTGCCGCAGTGAGAAGCAAAGACATAGATCTGCTGGCAGCAGCACAGAAAATGTGTGAGCTAGCAGTCTGCACATGTGTGTTGGAATACATCCATTTTATTACCACAATAGTGATGCCTTAGGAGCTGCCACAGAGCTCCCAACACAAAAATCACATGACGGCTGTAGTGCAGAAGCTGTGAAACTATTTGTTTAAAGCGCACCTATAACTGCTCTTTGACTATAAATATACATCAAAATTATCTGTCCATGAATAATAATGAGCTATTCATGAATATCAATGAGCTGTTCATTAATATTAATAGATTGCTCATTAATACGAATGAACTGTTCATTTATATGAATGACCTATTAATATTAATGAACTGTTCATTAATATGAATGACCCCTGTTAATCAGTAACCCATTCTTATGAATATATTCAGTGTCAGAGCAGTCCTCGGCGCTCTTTAAACAAATATTTTTGCCACATTTGCAGCACTGCTCTCATGTGTCTGGGCCCTAACTAATTGATCTCTGGGTACAGGAGCAACAAGGAAGTTCCTAATATGCCTCTATTGCAGCAAGAAAAAGGATACACCTACATGGACTGCCAGCTCACACATTTTGGTGCAGCTGCCAGTGAGTTTGCACTGTTTCCTCATTTAAACCTTCATCTGAATCCCTCAAAGTGTTCCTGTCTCTGTCTAGCTCCGCATATCATTTCTCCTTGTAAAGAGTTCCCAGAGGAGCAGAGACACAGAAACGCTTGTAGCCACACCAAAAATTTGTGAGCTGAAAGTCCTCACATTCATGTTATCATGCATCCATTCTCTTGCTGCAATAGCAGTGCCTTAGGATCTGCAGCGGTCCTCCCGGGCCCAAAAATCATGTAGTAGAGACATGAGGGTCGCAATGAAGAAACCACAGAATTATTTGTGTAAAGAGCACCAATGACAGCTCTGGGACTGAATATATGCATCAAAATGAGCTGCTCATGAATATTAATGGGACACATAAGAATATGAATAATATTGAACGTCTCTTGAATATTAATGAGCTACTCATGAATATCAATGATCAGCTCATTAATATTATTGAGCTGCTGATTAATATAAATCACACCACTATTAACGAGCAGCTTATTTTTATGTGCATACTCACTCTCACGGTGGTCATTGGTGCTTTTTAAACAAATACTTTTGCCACTTCTACACTGCTGCCCTCTTGTCTCGGGACACTAAGTGATCTCAGAGTACAGGCGCAATGGGGAACTTCTGCAATGCCTCTATCATGGCAAGAAAAAGGGTGTGGACCAACACACACATAAAAGGACTGTCAACTTGTACATTCTCAGTGCAGCTGCAAGCAGCTTTGCACTGTTTCATCATTGCCATATTGGTCCAAATCTCTCAATGTGTTTCAGTTTCTGTCTGGCAGCACATAATGTTTCCCCTGGCAAAGAGTTTCCAGAGGAGCAGAGACACAGAACCGCTTGCAGCTGTACCCAATATGTGCAAGCTGATGGTTTGCAAACGCGCATTGGCACACACCCATTTTCTCGCCATGATAGTTGTGCCTTTGAAGCTGCCGCCTTGCTCCTGGACTCAAACATCACTTAGCTGAGACATGAGGGCCATGGGGCAGAAGCCACAAAGTGATTTATTTAAAGAGCTCCAATGACTGCGCTGAATATATACATCAAAATGAGCTGCTTATAAATATTAATGAGCTACTTATGAATATCAATGAGCAATTCATTAATAATAATGAGCCGCTTAATAATGGCCCTATATTAATGAACAGCTCATTCTAATGTACATATTCAGTCTCAGAACTGTCATTCGTGCTGTTCAAACAAATACCTTTGCTGCTTCTGCACCACTGCCCTCATGTCTCTGGACCCTATCTAAGTAATCACAGAGAATGGGAGTAACAGGGGAGGTCCTGGTGCACCTCTATCATGGCATGAAAAAGAATACGGACCAACACATGCATGGACAGCCAGCTTGCACATTCCTATTGCTGCTGCATGCCTTATTGCACTGTTTCTTCATTTCTGCATTGGTCTGAATCTGTAAAGGTGCTTCTGTCTCTGTCTGGCCCCACATAATATTTCTCCTTGAACAGAGTTGCCTGAAGAGCAGAGACAGAGAACCGCTTGCAGTCACACTGAAAATGTTGGAGCTGACAGTCTACACATGCATGTTGGCATGCATCCATTTTCTCACCACTGTAGTGGTACCCCACGAGCTCTTGGGGTAATCCGTGACCCAAAAATTACTTAGCAGAGGCATAAGAGCCATGCTGCAGAAACCATAACCTATTTGTTTAATGAGTACCAGTGACTACACTGGGACTAAATATATACATTAAAATGAGCTGTTCATTACTATAAATGAGCTACTCATGAATACCAGTGAGCCGTTCATTAAAATTAATGAACTTTTTTAATATTCATGAGCAGATCATTAATATTAATTTCATCCCATTGATGAGCAACTCATTTTTATGTACATATTCAAGTCACAGTGCAGTCATTGGTACTCTTTAAACAAATAATATAGCTGCTTCAGCACAACTGCACTTGTGTCTTTAGACCCTAAATGATCTCAGGGTACAAGAGCAACATGGGACCTCCTGCTGTACCTTAATTGCTGCAAGAAAAAGGATGTGAACCAACACACATGCATGGACTGCTAGCTTGTACATTCTTGGTCTGCAAGTGCATTTGCACTGTTTCCTCATTTCCATGCAGGTCTGAATCCCTCAATGTGTTTCTTTCTCTGTCTCTGTCTGTCCCCACATGACATTTCTCCTTATAAAGTGTTGCTGGAGGAGCAGAGACACAGAACAGCTTGCAGCCACATTAAAAATGTGCAGACTGACAGTCCACACATTTGCGTTCACACACATCCATTTTCTCATCATTATAGCGTTGCCTTAGGAGAAACAATGGTGCTCCTGCACCCCAAAATCTTTTAGTTGAGACATGAGGTCCATGGTGCAGAAGCTGCAAAACAATTTGTTTAAAGAGCTGCAATGATTGCTTTGTGGCTGCAAGTGGCTACAAGTGGGTTTGTACTGTTTCCTCATATCCGCATTGGTCTGAATCTCCCAAGGTGTTTCTGTCCCTGTCTGTCCCCACATAATGTTTCTCCTTGAAAAGAGTTGCCCAAGGAGCAGATACACAGAACCACTTGCAGCCACACTGAAAATTTGCAAGCTGACAATCTGCACATGCGCGTAAGCATGCATTGATTTTCCTCATTGTAATAGTGGTGCACCAGGAGCTGCCACAGTGTTCCCCGATGCAAAAATCACTTAGTTGAGGTATGAGGGCCACTCTGCAGAAGCTGCAAAACTGTTTATTTATTTAAATAGCACCATAGACTGCTCTGGAACAAAATATATACACAAAATGAACTGCTTGTGAATATTAATGGCCTGCTCGTGAATATCAAATAGCTGTTCATTAATATTAATGAACTCTTTATTAATATTAATGAGATGTTTATTAATATTATTGAGCCCCCCCCCCCCATTAATAAGCAGCTCATTCTTATGTACATATTCAGCCTCAGTTTGGACATTGGCAGTCTTTAAACAAATACTTTTGACTCTTCTGCACCACTGCCCTTGTGTCTCTGGACCCTAAGTGATCTCAGGAAATGAGAGCAATGGGGGAGCTACTGATGCACCTCTATCAGAGCAAGAAAAAGGATGTGGACTAGCATGCATGTTCGGACTGCCAGATCAGACATTCTCGGTGCTGCTGCAAGTGGGTTTCCACTGTTTCCTCATTGCTATGTTTGTCCAAATCCCTCAAGGTGTTACAATATCTGTTTGGCCCCACATAACATTTCTCCCGGTAAAGAGTTGCCAGAGGAGCAGACACAGAACCGCTAGCAGCCACACCAAATATGTGCAAGCTGACCATCTGCACATGCATATTGGCATGCATCCATTCTCTCACCATGATAGCAGTTCCTCTAGAGCGGCCACGGTGCTCACAGACCCAAAAATCACTTAGTTGAGACATGAGGTCCACGGTGCAGAAGGCTCAAACCTATTTGTTTAAAGAGCTCCAGTGAGTGCTCTGGGACTTAATACATACACAAAATGAGATGTAAATAAATATTATTAAGCTACTCATGAATAACAGTCAGCTATTCATTAACATTAATGAGCTGCTCATTAATATTGATGACCCCCCTATTAATAAGCAGCTCATTCTTATGTACATATTCAGTCTCAGAGTGGTCATTGGGCCTCTTTAAATAATTTATTTTGGCCTGTACACTGCAGCACTCATGTAAGTGATCCTGGAGGCTGGCAGCAATAGGTGAGCTGCTGATGCACCTCTTTTTCAGCAAGAAAACAGATGCAGACCAACACGCATGCTCAGACCATCAGCTCACATACTCTCAGTGTGGCTGCAAGTGGGATTGCACTGTTTCCTCATTTCTGCACTGGTTCAAATCCCTCAAGGTTTTTCTGTCTCTGTCTGGCACCACATAACATTTCTCCTTGTAAAGAGTTGCTGGAGGAGCAGAGACACAAAACCACTTGCAGCTGCACTGAAAATGTGCAAGCTGACAGTCTGCACATACTCACTGGCATTCATCCATTTTCTCACTGTGATAGCAGTGCATCTGGAGCTGCAGCAGTGCTCACAGACCCAAAAATCACTTACTTGAGACATGAGGTCCATGGTGCAGAAGCCTCAAAGCTATTTGTTTAAAGAGTCCGAATATATATAGATACACATATACTGTATATACTGGGCCAGATATTCAAACTGCACTCTTCTTAGGTGCAAGCCCTTGCGCTGCGCAAAATAGTTGCACAGGGGTGTGGCCCGGGTGATATTCAAAGGAGTTGCGCTATTGAGCAACTCCTTTGAATATCACCCCCTGGCCACAGTTATCGTGCATGGCGCAGTGAACTCTGTGCCACCGTGCTGTCAGATGGAGCATTCAACTTGGCGGTGGCGCGAAGTACCATTGCACCATGCTAAAATCCCAATATTCAAAAGGTGACATGCAAATGGGGCCATAATTCATGCAAGGCACAGGGGGGCCATTTGCATCTGATTATGACCCCATTTGCATGCCATTAGCATGTAGGTGCACCGATCCCTGAGGACTTGTGCCTGGCACCCTGCCAGGCAGCAGCCATCGGGGACCAACGCCCCCTGCAGCTCGATCGTGGGCAAAAGAGTGAAAATCCACACCACCACCCCCACTGGCCCGACCGCGCAACAGCAGAAATGTCCCCCACCAGCCCGACCACAGGCTGCATTACTTTAAAACAACCCCCTGCAGCCCAATTGTGGGCATAGTTTAACCCCACCAACCCGATCGCAGGCAGCAATGTGTCTCCCCTCGAACACATCCTTGGTGGTCAGTGGACCGTAGATCCCAATCGCGGGATGTAATCATTAATCCCCCAAACATAGCCATGGTGGTCAGTGGACTGAAACTCCGATCATGGGATGTAATTATTAAACATCATCCCCAACACATCCCTGGTGCTACTGTCCCCCACCCCACCATGAAGCCCCACCACCCCGCCCCGGCAGCTGGCAGATGGCAGCATCCCACCCGCCAGCGTCCGCCACCTGCCGATTGACTCGTACGGCTGACGCCATTGGTAGAGCAAGAGCCAATGGCGCAGCCCATACAGTCATAAGACAGTTCAGTTTTGTGAATGAACACATTCATTCACAAAACTGACTGTCTTTGTACGGTATGGGCTGCACGCCCATTGGCTCTTGCTCTGCACCAATGGGTGCAGCCCTACCGCAGTCAGTGCGGGTGGCAGGTGGTGGATGCTGCTGCCCGCCAGCTGCCGGGGAGCGGGTGGTGGGCTTCATGGGTGGGTGGGGTGGGGGACACTAGGCACCAGGGATGTGTTGGGGTGTGTTTATAATTACATCCCGTGATCGGGAGTTTCAGTCCACTGACCACCAGGGCTATGTTTGGGAGGGTTAATGATTACATCCCGCGATCGATCTACGGTCCACTGGACCACCAGGGATGTGTTCGGAGGGGAGTTTAATGATTACATCCCCGCGATCGGGATCTACGGTCCACTGGACCACCAGGGGATGTGTCTCTGGAGTGGGGAGACACATTGCTGCCCGTGTTTGGGCTGGTGGGGGGGTTAAACTATGCCCACGATCGGGCTGCAGGGGTGGCATACCTCTCAATCTCTCGTCTCCTAAATCAGGGACAAGACATTAAAATATCAGGGACACAGACCCCATATCAGGGACACATCTTAAGATTTGGTAGTATACACTCAGAAAGCTGATAGAATTGGGGGGGTTTATGTAAGATGCATTTTCTGAATAGGAAGGAATCTGTAACTTAATATTTAACATTATTTTATGCTTACAATCCCCAGTGTTCTGTCACAAAAATACAATTGTTATGAGGGACAGAGACAAATTCTGAGGCATAATCAGGAATGTTCCTGAAAATCAGGGACAGTTGAGAGGTATGGGGGGCCACAGGGAGTGGGTTGGGGGCCAGCCACAGATGGCAGCTGCTGTGTTGCACCCTGCAATGCAGCAGCTCACCTGTGGGTGGCCCTCAACTTAAGCCTTTTTTTTGGCTCAAAGTTGTGCAGGCACAGGTTGGGAGTTGCGCCTGCACAACTCTGCACAGCCCGGCTGAATATCGGGCTGTGCAGTTTATGCATGGTTCCTCCCCCACCAGTTCAGCATGCATTCATTTGCATTGTGCTGTTGCTCAGCCTGTTTTCAGTGGCGCAACTGCCTCCTGCTGAATATCGCAGAATGGAGCAAGTTCGGACTTGCGCAGGCGCAACCCTATTGCGCATGGCGCAACCCTTTTGAATATCTGGCCCACTGTATATATCATATCATATCATATAAATTTTATTTATAAAAGGCACCTTTCCAATGATGAAGGCACTTGTACATAAAAATATATAGACATAAATATTATCTCCATTGATTGAAATACAATACATCCAGTCACAAAACAATTTTTACCAGATACACTGTTAAAAAGTGTCATAAAATTGTACGTTGTATTTTGAAAAATATTAAAAGCAGAGACCCCAAGGAACTAATTCTGCTGTATTCGAGCCTTGTACATCCATATCTGGAATACTGTTCACAATTTTGTTCACTTCAAACAGTAAGAGGTAGTTCCTTGATAGAAGGGGTCCAAAGAAAAGTAATGAAGCAAATTAAGGGCCTAACACCACTTAGTTATGATACCAGATTAAAACATTTAGGATTATTATCCACTAAATACAAACAAATTAGAAAGGATTTATGTTTGACATATATAGCATTCCATGACCAAACTATTATGGAAACAATTGGACTAAGAACACATACAGTAACAAGAACAACTATATCCCATGATTATAGGCTAATTGGGGGAAAAAACAAAGAAAAGAAGCAAATATTTCACTCAGAGAGTTATCAATATGTGGAATACTCTACCACAGAGAAGAGTGGAAAGTAGTAACATCACCACCTTCAAATATAGATTAGATCAATATATGGGAGATAAAAAATATAAATTCCACCTTTAAAGAAGACTAAGGTGGTGAGTTCGCTAAAAGGCAAACTGCTTACTGAACTTGTAAATACTATGAACCTATGAAATAAAAAATAAATAATACAGACACCTGCAATAACATACTCAAAATATTATCTCAATATTTAAAATTTATCTGAAAAAGCCAGGCTAAACAGATGTGTTTTTAGTGCAGTTTTGAAGCTCTGAATGGTTAGGAACTCTCTAACCCAACAACGTAGAGAATACCACAGAGTAGGGGCCACTAATGCAAAAGAACAGGCCCTGGGTATCTTCAATCACACCCTGGGAATCTCTAGCAATCCCTCACTGGTAGATCAGAGCAGCTGAAATGGGCAGTAGGGATAAAGGAGATCTTGCAGGTAGCAGGGTCCCTGATTGCGTAGGGCTTTGTAGGTCAGCAAACTGACCTTGAAGGTGATACGCCACCACATTAGCAGCCAGTGCAGTCTGCAGAGCACAAGTGTAATGTGACTGGTCCTAGTTGCACCAGTCACAAGCCTGGCAGCCACATTATGCACCAGCTGCAGGCAGTGAATATCAACCCCTGGTAGCCCTAGGTAAAGGGTATTGCAGTAGTCAAGGCATGAGGTCATGAAGACATGGACCCACATTGACAGATCTTTAGGGGGAAGCAAGTGCTTCACATGGGCGATATTCTTTAGATTGTAAAAAGAGGTCTTCACGGCGGACACCTGTGATTTCAGGGACAAACCATCATCAGAAATAATGTCCAGTTTACACACCTGATCTGAGGCAGCCAACTGGACACCCCCAAGCCAAAGTCTAAGGGGTTATCCCACTGACAAACCCACTTCCCGGCAATTTGGGTCAACCACTAACACTTCATTTTTAGCCGGGTTCAACCACAGCCAGCTAGCACTCATCCAGTACTGGATATTGGAGAGGCAGTTGTTGAACACCAAGAGGACATCCCCTCGTTCGGGTACAAAAGACATGTACAGTTGAGTGTCATCTGCACAGCAGTGAAAACTCAAACCATACCAACTTATAATGTCTCTAAACGACAGCATATACACTGTAAACAACACGGGTGACAGAATGGAGCCCTGTGGTACCCTGCAGGATAGGGGAGAGGGTCAGAGGAATAAATTCCAGACATGACTCTCTGTGTCCGGTAGCCTGTGACATGTGTGACTGTGATTGAGTGAAAACAAAAATGATGACTCATGGGGCTACAGACAAGGTAGGGTGACCGGGTGGGAGTGGGTTTTCGAATATAGTGACAGGATGTCACTACATGTATGTGCATGCGGGGGATGAGCATGCTCAGGGAGGGTTGAGAGGGCTTTTGAGGGGTGGGCCATGGTGGGCTGTTGAGCTGGCCCCATGGCATGGTGGGTGGGTTCAGGGCTTGGGTGGATGGGGCACTGGATTCAGGTCCAGGTGCAGGTACATTTTTGTCATGCCCAGCCCCAATTTGTTTTTTCACGGTTTGCACCCCCCGACATTCACCCCCCTGGAGTTGAGAATCCTAAATTAGGGGAGTAGGGGGAGCAAGGCCCCTCCTGGGGAGGTACAGGGGTGCAGCCCCCACATAAAATGTAAAATTGTAAGTCCCCAGCACTGTTTTGCTGTGTGCTGGGGAGTCACATTGCCGAAATTGATTTTCAGCCATGTGACTTTGCCAGAACGGTGATCGCCTTTCGGCGGTCGCAGTTATGACATGGAACCCTGTGTCCTACCCTCAAGGAAATATTGAAACCATCTGAAGATGATACCAGACAGTTCACAGATAAACCACAGGTGCTCTAGCAGCACACCATGGTCCACAGTGTCAAATGCCACTGAGAGATCAAGGAGGACCAAGATGGAGCGAGTCCTCCGATCTCTCGCTATTAGATCATTTAGCACCCGAATAAGGGCTGTCTCAGTGCCATGCCTTTTCCTAAATCTGGACTGGAGAGAGTCATAGACATCATGGGTAGATAAATGATCATCCAGCTGCAGCATAACCACAGTCTCAATAACCTTACCCAGAAAGTGCAGGTTAGAGAAAGGTCTGTAGTTCATCAGACAGTCCAGATCAAGGGAGGGCTTTTTCAGGAGTGGTCCTATAACCACCTCCTTCAGGGTATCAGGAAAGACCCCCCTCTCCAATGATTTCCAGACTATCTCAGTCAGATCCATGCCGATCTCATCAATGCACCCCGCAAGGAGACACATTGGGCCTGGATCCAAACTACAGTTGTGGGCCACAAAGTCTGGATAATCCTCACAACATCCATGATGTCCGGCTGGCAGAAGTCAGACCAAGTAAACTGGGTGCTTGCAACCTCCTGAAGACCTCTGCAACATCCACTAGAGGGGGCTGAGCAGATGCCAGACCTGATGGTGGCAACCTTATCCATGAAAAACCAAGCAAACTCATCATACCTCTTTTAAGACAAGGTTCAACCAGGCTGTAGACAGAGTGGATTACACAATCTGTCAACACTCCAGAAGAGCCGAGCTGATCGGTTTTGTGCAACGGCAATCTCCATGGAGAGGAATTCTGCCTTCTTACTGGTGATTGTTGATTGATAGACCATATAATGGTCTATCAATCTAAGTCTGTCAGCCTTCAGGCCAAACTTCCGCCAAGCCCTCTCTAACCTTCGACCCACTCTCCTCAACTCCTTTAGGGTCCCATCGAACCATGGGGAACTTGAGTGAAGAGCTAGGGGTCAAACACAAACAGGAGCAATGGAATCCAGGGCATTTACACACACACACACACATATATATATATATATATATATATATATATATATATATATATATATAGTACATGTACATATATATATATATATATATATATATATATAATGAAAAACTTCGTTAATGCATCAGTTAGGGTTGTTCCACAGTGACAAAAGTGAGAAAGTCAATATTAGGGTTGCCACCCTCGCCCCCCCACCCGCCCCACCAGCAGGCATCGGGGGTATGCGTTAAAGTCATTGGCCTAACTCTCACCCATCCCATGTAAACAAGCTGAGGTGGTGCAGTGTGAGAATGAGGTAGAGTTAGCCACAACACAACACACACATCCCAATGCCTGTTGGTGGGGGCAGGTGGGGTGGGGTGCAAGGGTGGCAATCCTAATATCGAATTTTCTCGCTTTTGTCGCTATATAGCTGATGCATTAACAATATTTTTTGCATAGAATTTCCTTATTTTTTAAGAAATCGAAAAGTATAAAGTTGCGCAAGTTGGTGGGAGCGCAGGTCCCTTCACCCCATTCCATCTGAAATTACATTCACAAGCCACAGTAAATAAGAATGGGGTGAGATTTAGGCCTCACAACCCCAATGACACACCCTGTCAATCTTGGGATAATGGGTGGGTCCGGGGAAGGGGAAACCCTAAAGATTTTTCATTTCCTGACTTTTTATGTTTTAACCCTAAATGATGCATTAACGCAGTTGTTTGCATAGAATTTCCTTACTTTTTGAGAAAGAATAAAAAACTAAGAACTCACACAAGTTGGTGGGAGCAAGGCCCTTGGGCCCTGTGCTCCCACCAACTTGCGGAACTTGGTGAATTGATCTTCACCCAGGAAGACTGCGGTGCCATGCAGTGAAGTGGGACAGACTGAGACTCTGGCTCACTCAACAGAAAAAAAACAAATAATGAAATACAGCTCAGTTTTGATGTAAAGGATAGTGATCGAGTCTCGGCTTCTTCCCGACCACACAGGCATGCACTGGCAGCCTCAAGTCACTTGTTCCTCTCATCTGGTCCTCCTCAGCTCACATCAGCTCAGCTCACAAGTCCCTGCCTGTCCTGCAGCCACCAGCCACTTCGACCGCAGCTCAAAATCATGCTAGGCTAGCTCACTGCTCTGGAGGACAACAACAGTGGGGCTCTGTCTACTCTGCACCACCGGTATGGTGATCTTTCTCCACCCGAGTCGAAGATGCCACTGTAGGATTTGGTAGACGGTTCTCCTCGGTCTCTCTCTCTCTCTCTCCCACAGTAGCACTGGAGTACAAGGCTTCTCTGATTAGGCTCCAAAGTGAAAAAACACAGTGCCTTGTTTGTTGAACTGGTGGCATTTAAACAAATCGCCCCTCACTAGTCACTCTTCCTACCTGAAATGGTAGCCAATCACAGACATACTGTACATGGTGACTACACCCATGGACCTGATTGAAACATGCAACAATTCTTGAATTAAAGTCTCCAACTAAAATAATAATATCCAGTTGGAACCTTAAGGACATGGAGGTGATTTCAGCTGTCAGTTTTGCCCAAAAATCATATTTTGAATTAAGATGGAAATTAGTTCAGTATAGTGCAGTGGTTTAAGGCTCTGAGCTGCAAACCTGGCTGGAGACCTGGATTTGAATCCCAGAGCTCCCACTTGCATACTGTGTGACCCTGAGCAAGTCACTTAACTTCCTTGTGCTCCCAGGTCACACCTGGAAAACAAACTTTGGCTTAGTGTGCCTTTCCTGGTTAAACAATTTCCCCTTTCCCCCAGGGGGAATATAAACATTCACCAATAAAACTAATGAGTCCCAATTAATGACTGTAAAAATAAATACCTGTGTGGGAGTCAGATTTTCTATTATCTTCAGTCCCTCCCTAATTTTAACAAAAGTCAAAAGACCCCCTTTAGGTCTACCATATTTTCTTACCTTAATGGCTGTTGAACAGTAGGATTCATAGCCATTAATGTAAGATTGGGAAAAGGTCCATGTCTCCTGAAAGGCCAGTACTTCATGTTTCATAACAAAATCAATCCATTGGGGGATCCACCAGCTTAGCTTCCAAGCCAGCAATGTTCCAACTAAGTATGTTAGGAGAACCACCTTGTAACATTGAAACAGAGGAGGAGAAGTTAAGATTATCAACTGTGCTAAAATCATTAGTCGTAACATTTTTTGGCTTCTTTACAGCGGTAAGCACCTTATCCAAATCTAAAGATGAGATCAAGTGAATATCAACCCCATCAAATCTGCCACTACGTTTAAGCAGGGAGGAAAACAAGTCCTTTGAATATATATGGCAATCTATCTGGGAGCTATGAAGGTGGACCCTTTCAGCCCTACCTAGATCAGAGGACAAAATGTATTTTCTAATAATGAAAGCCAAAGTTACTCTAACATATGGTGCTAAATTTGTCTCATTTTCCCACTCAAATAGGTCGATAACAAATATAGATATCACATTAAAATAATTTGTAGGCTCAAATTTCCAATTAAGAGATACTAGAGTGGAGACAAAACTTTAAAAAAAGAGCAACTTAAAGACTTTAATGCCCCCATAGGTGTATTTCCATATAGTAGGCCATGTCACAGGAGAGGAAATGTTCAGACCCAATGCATCTATAGATAATTGTTTGGCCCAAATAGTTTTAGTTATTTCCATATTCGTGACCATAACGTATCCATGATGGAGTGGATTTGTCCTATCTCTATGAACAAAAATAACTGAGCTTGCATCCATTGGCAGCTCCAGCTCAGCTCTGAAAAAATGCATTATTAAGTCCATAAGTGTCTCTGTAGTTTCAGAGACTTTTGTGTACATATTCTCTATTTTGAAGACCACTTCTTTGCCAGTTGTAATAAGTTGATTAGAAAGGAAATGAGCATCATTTGCATGACCTCCTTCCAAATCAGACTTCTCTAAGGGTTTTATCAGGGGGTATGTGAAAGGGAAAAAGGCCAAGGGTTTGTCAGGCAGATAATTGCCACCTCCATTGTACTGTGGGCCTCTTCTTTTAAAGAAACTGGAGCATCAGCAATGAGTAACTTGTCTTTTTCTGGCAAAGCAGCAATTGTTTATTTATTTATTTATTTATTTAGTTAAACATCAGTTTAACAGCAATTGTTGCCATCTCAGTAGCTATATTGTCCATTTTAGGGGCACTAGGAGCATTAGTTGGCTCAGTTTTTAAGGGTTCTGGGGGAATTGAATCAATATGCACAGCACAGGACATATTTTTTCTAGTGCTTGTCCTTCTAAATTTAGATTTGGTCTTTTTCTTAGATTTACCCAAGGTAACTAACTTATTTCTATCTCTAGCAACTAGGGAATCAGGAATTATTATTGTAGAGAAGAAAAGGTTGCTAGAATTTCTTGGATTATTTTTTCTGTCCCCTGTATCTCTTGGGACAAATTATTGATTTTATGTTCCAATATGGATATCTTTTCACAGAATAAAGAAGTTAGGGTCTCAGTTTGATGTTTGATTCCAGAATAAGCTTCCAAGAGTACTATATTTAACACAATGGGATAAGCTAAAGCTTTGATAGTATATTTAGAGATAGTATCCTGGCATTGTGTTTAGAAACTCAGGGTCTAGCTCAATACTGTTGACCTCCCTGTCTAGTTTACTAAATGCCTCATTTGGAGACTCAGCTAGAATATCCTGCTCCTCCGGGGGGGGGGTTCATTCCAGTTATCTAAGTTCATTGGGCTAAACAGATCCAATTTTGAAGGATAAAGAGAAAGAGAAATGTTAGCACCCTTATGATCATTCACTCCAGACTCTGGTTTAGAAGAAAGACCTACAGTATGTGAGATATCTTGTCCTCTCTATCTCCAATTGCTTCAAACAAGAGATCAACCATTCTCTCTGGTGATTGCTTTTTCCTTTCAGATACAAAGTAATCCATTATTTTTGCTTGAGTAACCTTGTCAGGTTCCTCTTTCTTAGTAAAATGTAATAAAGGAGATGCCAGCAATGTCCTGGAAGGACCTTCCCTTGATTCCTTATTTGGGAAGTTAATAGTTTTAGGAGGGACTTCATCTGGAGCAGGAGAGAGGGGGTCCACTGGGGCAGAAGCAAATTGCTCTTCCCTTTTATCAATAGAAACCTTCTTATGCAAATAATGTGCTAATTTGGAGGCTCTGTCAAACAAATTGGGGGGGTTGGGGTAGGGGAAGTGATAATTAATTCTTGTGACAACACACTACCATTTTAAAATTTTCTAGATGTTTTATTTGTTCTCAGAATCTTGTTTTCCTTATTGTGAGGATTTATACAAAATTATTTTTCTTTAGTAACTTCCTTCCCACTTTGAGTAAACATGATGAAATATTATATAAAAGAGAAGGGTACCTATCGAAACTAGCACTTATGATATTAATTTCAGCAGGGACTCCTGTTTTGAAAAATCTATAAGGTGCTAAGGTACAGTAACAATGTAACAGAATTTATGCCTCATCAAATATTGCACAGAGGACAGATGTCACTAGGAACGAGAACAAGAAAAAAAGTAATAAAAATAAATCTAAAATAGTATCTTAAATTCTGAATGAACACACAATATAACAAGTATCACTATGAAACTGTTGAGTGAAAAGTCAGAAATGCTTTTCTAGAAATTTTGCAATGGGTTATTTACTACTACAATTCTGGATGTTACAGGTAGATAATAGGGTTGCCACCTTTGAATGAGGCAAAAACCAGACCCTAAGCTCCACCCCTAGCCCCACCCCTTTTCATGACTCAGCATGCATTGCTCCTCCTAGAAAGTCATTTGTTATATCAATAAAAGACAATGCTTAAAGCAGCAGTTCAACAAAAATGTTAAGATATTGTACTGTACCTGTTAAAATTACTTTCCTAGATTCTTCCTAGTTAATTTACTTATGTATGTATGTATTTATTGACATTGGTTTACCAGATAAACATACAGATATAAAAGAAATCTCATTTATAGATATGATCTGGGGGAGACAAGGGAAACACTGTAAATAGCATACAACAGTATACATGGTATATAATAATACATAATACATTGTTTCCTGTAACGTGTACTTCATATCTTTTTCTGGCTCCATTTCTTGTTCATGTCCACAGTACTATTTCAAAGCTAAAGAAGTGACCACACTTTTTTTCTTGAGGGAAAAAAATAATTTAAAACATTTAAAATTGCCTAAATTCTGTTTGAGATTAACATGTTTACCAGCAAATGAAAGTAGAAGACAACTGGCTCTGCTACTGTTTCAAAAGGTGGGAGTAGCTTTGCTGTGATGCTACTTTAAGATGCAGTGGAAAAGATTAGGTTAAATAAGTGCTAATGGTGTAAATGGCCATACTTTACACCTCCCAGGCTGACTGCTTTCACAAAGGGATATACTGACAACAGAAGTTGTCTGTAACCTGGACATGTAGCTGAAACAATGAATGATATGACAACATTTGTTTCAAAAGTATGTGACCACTTAAAATGGCTCAAAAACCTGACCAGCACAGAGCAAAACCGGATTACTTGATAGGGACCCTGAAAACCTGATCACCAGGTAAATAACCTGACAGGTGGCAACCCTAGTAGAGAAAAAAAAACACATATTTATCACCATTAATCTAATACGTCCACTTAGTTAGCCAAAGATCACTTCAATAGCTCGCAAATGGTTCTTGGTCGGTACTTTGTGATCGTGATCCTTGTCCGTGTCTCAGGGCTATTATTTCTCCTCAGGATTTGGCTAGTATCTGACATTCTTACAGAGGAACCAAATTTCAAAGTACTAGCACAGAGGCTATAGCTTATTAATACTAGTACTAGGTAAGATTGGCAATTTAAATCAGGTAGTTCTCTAATCTAAATTGGCACGAGACAGCATGGAACAGCAAGATATGCAGGTATGCAGGGAGAATTACTTATGCTCATTAACACACTGCAGTGTGTCTGAAGCCTTTTAAGAAATAAATTAACAGTTTGATGGGAAAGAGTTACTAAATAATAAAGGTCAACCATAAACTTTGGGAGATCGTTAGGAACTGTTATAAGCTACTAATAGGGCCAACATTGATAAGGCAGGCACCAGGCAAATTAAATTATTACAATTACTTCTGTGTCTAATCAGTTTGTAAAACTCTAATCAAATGACTCCCCGATTACATAGCTAGACCACACATATGTGAAAAATACATATTTCTTCAAAAAAAGCTTGACAAAGTAAGAAATGGCTACAAAAACAATAAAATAATGTGCTGACTAAAAAGAAGAAATTACTTTTTTTTTTAAATATGTCATAGATAAGAGAACATTTTTATTTTTATTTTATGCAGTTAGTACATTTGGGGGCCCTAGAAAACTTTCAGTATTCATCGGGGGAGAGCTAATGATACTGTAAAATGAGAGTTTGTAGTGTAGAGCGAATAAATGGATTTCAATAATAGAAAGTATTTTTAGTTTCCAGATTAAATTTTTTTCACAGCAGGATGCCACAGCTGATAGCCTACCACAAGGCTCTCTACCCTCAGTCCAGGGGTGGGGTGGGCTACACCATCACCTGTACTCCTGGCATCCTTGGAAGGGGAGCAGTGGTTGCGGAACCCAAAACTGAATTAAAACCAGCCGCACAAGCTTTGCTGGAAAGGGTCACACATTCTGATCTAAGGCAATGGTGGCATACCTGTTATTGACTGGGTAAAAGCGTTGTGTGTCCTTTGCTTTTCTCAGCTAATCCTCAACCAGGCAGCGTGAAATGACTCACTCTAAAAACAGCTCTTACACCAGCTCTTGCTTGCTTTATCTCCATTTGCTCTGTTAGGGTATATTTAACACAGGAGCCTTTAACTAAGGTACTTATCATTGTAGAGATCCACACTTATAGAGTTCTCTCTCTCTCTTGGGGCTTATCCACTGTACTGGCATCCTAATTATGTCAATGCTATGTTTCCCATTTCTGTCTCATGGCTGACATAACCCTTACATCATGTAATGTTAGAAGGCTTAACTCCCCCACAAAGTGGAAACAAGTCTTAGCACACTTGAAGAAATTACAAACTAAAGTCACCTTCCTTCAAGAGACAAAACTCTCTAATCACAAAGCTTGTAAACTTAAAAAAGAATGAGTGGGCGTAGAGTGGCACAGCACTCACACCTCATCAAAGAGAAGGGTATTAATCCTAATGCATAAATCCTTGCAATGGAAACCTATTCTGATGCAGAGAATAAAAAATGCTGTAAATCAAAAAATGTAAAGAATTACAGTAAACCACTACCATGGTTCAACAGAACGAAGCCCCCTGAGCAAAACCCACCCTCATTTGACTTCCTAGGGCACCCCTGGACTGAGAAAATTGATTTTTTTAAATCTGGCCATCTCGTCTCTCGCTCGCGATGCATGATCGCGATCAAAGAATCTCACAATCAAAGAATTTGCAGGCTCACGATCAAAGAATTTGCAGGCTCATGATCCAAGAATAAAAAGTGCTGTAATTAAAAAAATATAAAGAAGTGCAGTAAACCACCACCATGGTTCATCAGAACAAGGTTCCCGGAGAAAAATCCACCCTCATTTGTTTTCCTAGGACACCCCTGGGCTGAGAAAATAGATTTTTTAATCTGGCCATCTCATCCCTCACTCACGATGCACAATCGTGATCAAAGAATCTTGCCATCAAAGAAATTGCACGCTCATGACCAAAGACTTGCTGAAACATTACATTTTCACCGATTTGAACTGAATCAATGGCATGCCTCAATAGAACGAAGCCCCCTGATCAAAACTCACCCTTATTTGTGTCCCTAGCCCACCCCTGAGCTGAGATATTTGTGTATTTAGGTTGCGATGCAAGATCACGATCAAAGAATGTTGCGACCAAAGAATTCGCAGGCTCGTGATCAAAGATCGTTAGCGAGCCGTGATCAAAGATTTTAAAAGCTTATAACTCTATTTTTTGACTGATTTGGATGAAACCAAAGGCATGGCTTGATAGATCGGAGCCCTCTGAGTAAAACCCATTCAAGTTTTACTTCAGGAGTGAATCCTGAGCCGAGATATTTGTGTTTTTACTATCGGAAAACTAAAAACAAGATGGCGTATCAAAGAATTCTCAGGGACAAATATTCTTGAACCGTGAGGCTGCAAATTCTTTGATTGCCAGGTGGGATGAGATGGCCAGAACCTCATTCTTTGTTCACAAAACATACATATACATTTTCCCATTGACTTATAATGGGAACTTCAAAGTGGCATAACTTTTAAATGCCTTAATATTTTTTCACCAAATGAAAAGCAGCTTGTTTGGCCACAAAAGCTCTTTCAAATGAGCCAGCTCACAGAGCAGCACACCACATGATGGCTGCACAGGGCATCCATCCAAAATACCAAAAGCTGCCTCCAAAAATGGATGATTTTGCATTATTCAGTGTTTTCATACACAAAGACCGTAAGTCTGACTGAAACAAAATTTAGCAAACCAAGAGATCTACCATGCCCCACAATGCATACCAAATTTCAGGCAAATCCATTGAATGGGGCCAAAGTTATTAACATGCAAACTTTTGACTTTAACATAGAAGTAACATCTGAACCCTAACTATAGTGGCGCGACTATGCCATTATTATATATATATATATATATATATATATATATATATATAACACACATACACACTCATACACACTTTATATAGAGGCTCTGGATTCCATTGTCCATTGCTCCTGTTCATGTTCAACCCCTCACTCTTTGCTCAAGGTCCCTATGGTTTGATGGAACCCTGAAGTAGTTGAGAAGAGTGGGTTAAAGGTTGTGCCAGTATAGTTACGGTGAAACTTCACATTTATATTAAAGTCCAGACTTTTAACCTTAATAATTTTGGAGCCATGCCAATTTTGTGTGAATCTGTTGAGTGGTTTCTGAGTTATAAAGTGAAAAAAACAGAAACATCTGGGGGGGGGTAACATTTGTTTGTCATCCAGGATCTAAGAAACAACTTTAGGCTTTGGTCTGAAATTTTTAACAAAGAAAGCCTTTGGGTCACAGATGTGCCTTTTGAAGGTCTGGTGGAAAAATATTAATCCATTCAAAAGTTATTACATTTTTAAGTTTCCCATTATTTCCTATGGGAAAATGTATATGTTAGGCACAAAATATATTTTTCACACAAATGATATTTTGCAAAAAATACTTTCCTTTCTTTGAAAAAAGAAGATATTTTTTGCAAAGTATCTTTTTATCACAGGTGCGCAGGTGCATTCGCCATTTTGATTTCCTCTTTTTGAGGAGTTGTGGAGCCATTTTGTTTTGTTGTTAGCGAGCACTTAGAAGTGTGCAAATTATGTGAAAAATAGTGTTTTGCAGAAGAAAACATCAGAATTTAGCTACTGGTGAGCAATTTAGGTAGACTCTGATGTTTTCTGTTTTTGAAAGCGTTAAAAAAAATATTTGGGGGGACTACCCAAAATATCGGGTGCTAAGTAAGCTAGAGGATGGCTTGTCTGTTGTTCCATGTGTCACAAGAGTACTGCAGTTCCTTGCTTTGGTCATTTGGATGCCCCATTCATTTTTGTGTCACTGCCATTCCGTCGAGTGGCATGTTCAAAAAATAAAAAGAGCCAGCCTGGTAGCATTGAGGGTTCAGGCACTGAACGCCTTACCTCACGCTATGCCAATGACCCAGGTTTGGGAGTAACTTTGGGTCACCAGGGTGCTGGCATGGGGAGGGATGGTGGGAGCAAGATTGAGCAGTGGCTCTCCTCTCCTGGGATGGGGGGTCACCTGCCCATAGTCCTGCTGCCACCAGATGATGACTGGTGGCTGGTACAGGTGGTTAATGGCATGACTAGAAGGGAGGGGCATCCTGTAAGGCATGCATGCCTCCACATGCATGCGTCATGTCAATGACACATGGGAATGGGCAAGGAGAAAAACTATAAAAACCCACAAAAAATGCATATGGAAAAAAAAGGCAGATTTGAGCCTGAGACTCGAACCTGGGACTCTTGGCATGAAAAAAAAGCTAAGTACTATCTCTCTTTGCTATTGAAGAGAGAGACGAATACAGGGGTCTTTTGGGGTCTTTCTTTTGTAGTTGAAGACAGGTGGTAAGTGAATGGAAAATGTTCGTTACACTTTTTGAGTTTGTCCAATTTGCACAGATGATTTGTATTCTACTTTATTTGCCCTTCATATGTAATGTTTTGCCATTTTGTCTGCAATGCACTCACCCTATGCTCGTTATGCCATTATAATGCTGTGTACCCTGGCCAAATTGCAAGAAAGACTAGTTTATGGGCAACTGAGAGACAACCTGGAGCTCCACCAAATCCTAGCCCCTTCACAGCATGGCTTTTGGGCAGACATGGCACTCATCAAACTCACAGTGGACCTATTCAGGGCAATGAATGAGGGCATGTCGATGGGTGCTATCTTCATAGAGCTGTCCAAGGCATTTGACCTTGTGGACCACAGCCTTCTTCTTACTAAGCTTCAAGACATTGGGCTTGATACTCAGGCCCTGAACTGGTTCAAGAGCTACCTCTCAGGCCACTCCCAGAGGGTCATTTGGAAGGGAAAGCATTCTGCCCCTTTACCCATCAAGGAGGGTGTGCCTCAGGGCTCAATTCTTGGCCTCTCCTGTTCTCTCTCTTCACAAATGACCTAAACTGGCACCGTGGGGATAGCTCAGTAGTTCAATATGCAGACGATACTGTCATCTTTTGAGCCAGGTCCACATCACATGATCTGGGTCATCTCCTACAAGGGGACCTAAACACACTTGAGGCCTGGCTCACATCAAACAGAATGATCCTCAATGCAGCAAAAACTAAAGCCATGCTGTTTAGTCCTAGATCCCTTGGCCAGGATCGGACCAATTCCCTAAAACTTGCTACCCTTGGGGATAAACAAATAGATGTAGTTGACAACATAAAATACCTAGGGCTAACTATTGACCAGGGTCTCACCTTCAAGCCCCACATTGACCAGGTAATAAGGTCTATCCATGTCAAACTTGGCACCATGTACAAGCTGAAAAAACAACTTATTCCAGAGGTTAGATGAGCAATCGCCTCCAGTGTCCTCCTACCCACATTAACCTATGCTGCCCCAGTAATCCAGGGCATGGCAAAGGGTGAGGTTAGCAGGCTTCAGGTCCTGTACAACAAGGGCATGAGGTTTGTGACAATGTGTCAACCAAGAAGCCACCCCTGCATCTCACTAGCCCAGCTGCAATGGCCTTCTTTCAAGGCTCATCTACAGTATCCCCTGCTCTGCCATGCATACAAATTATAGAGCCTGGCAGCCACACCAAGCCTAACAGGAATAGTCATGGCTAAGCCTAACCCTTGTATGCTCAGGACCTCGGGTCGGTCCCTACTGGCAATCCCCAGAATCAAGACTCACAAGGGAGGCAATTCCTTTGCTCTCATAGCCCCTAATCTGTGTAACACTCGCTCACCTCTAGTACAGGAAGCCCCTCACTACCAATCTTTTGCACTAGGCTTAAGTCCCATTTGCTCGGGACAAGCTCATGCCACTGCAAGGGTATAGGATAATCACCCTCGATCCTAATCACAACACCCATCCCCCCTCTTCTCACCTTAACCTACATTAAATCATGCCTTAAATCCTTAAATCTTTCAAGTGTTGCACTTATGGTCTATGATTTGAATAATTGCCTGTACTGTTATCCTCATTGTCTTGTCTACTTCTCATAACCCTGTATCACCTGACTGTATGTATTGTATTGCTTCTGGATCACTTGATTGTATGTATTGTATTGCTTCTGTTCCCCAGGTCACCCCTGAAAAAGGGACCTTCAGGGCCCAGTGGGCCAACCCGGTCATCAAAATTTAATAAATAAATAAATAAATAAGTGTATCACCTGAGTGGCTGATTTTTGTTTGTAATTGTGCTTCTCCTATTCACCTTTCCCCCGGGTTGCACTTGGAAATGAACCTTGATTCAGTGTGCTTCTCCTCGTTACCAATTTTTAAATAAATAAAATAAAGAATAAATATGTTTACAAAATGTCAATATTTTTAAATATAATGTGGTTAATACTATAGTTTTAAGGGTGAATAAAGATTATTGCCCATCAAGCCCACCCTCCCACTATCTCAGTGGCAGTATTCCAGATAATTTCCCTCCCTTTTATAATTGTGTAAACTTGATTTTATTATATTGGCAGGAATAGAATGAAAAAGGTTTACTATCCTTTTCATAAAAAAGACTTTTTCTTGATATGCTATGTTCTAAATGAATTCACAATCAATCTTCTCAAATAGTAATACTTGGCAAGCAACGCAAGGCACCTGACACACTAAATAGGGACAAAGCTTCTTCATATTTTTACAGAAAGTGAATATATTTTAAATGGAGCCCTAACCAAAATACACAAAATAAATATCCCACAAGAGTGGTATGGTGCCTCTATATTATTACAAGAGTGGAATATTTTTAAAGGGTGACACTGGGCACAATGCATAAGGTAAGTGACCCACTACAGAGGTTCTGAATGGAGCCTCTAAAATGCTTCACAAGTATAGTAAATATTTTAAAATGTGACCCTGGGTTAGACACATGGCTAACTGGACCAGAACAGTGGTGACAAAGAAGTATATATTTTTACAAGTACAAAATAACTGACCCACAACAGAAGGGCAATCCCTTTCTATTTTTAGGGCTGCAGTGGGTGAAGCCCTGCAGATCTATTGCTTTCAAAAACAGACTGTGCATTCCTTGCATTATTTGTGACAGAACACATGTTGAAGTGAGTGTCACCAAAGTCACCTCCACATCTGTGGAGTTCTCCGGTTGCACTGCACTGTTTTTTTACTTGTTTTAAGACTTAAACCTGTAAATACAACACTTCTGCATTTATCTCTCTCTCTCCCATGCAGATTTGAAGCTGCTGCAGTTGGAACAAGACCTGCATCTGAAGGTGAGCAGTTGCCACTGAACCAGTTCTCCTTTTTGCTGTTTGTGTCAAACTACTGCAAAGTGAACAGTATGAAGGACATTGGACTCGGTGAAAACTGGGGGATACATTTTGAGGGTCATGAGCTCTCAAGTTCTGTTGAGTATTACTATGATCATCTGTACATCAATCAGTATTATCTGGCTACCAGAGGTACATCCAGATGCGATGACCAGCAGGCGTTATGCTCCAAGTTCAAGATCCTGATTGGAACACTGCTGGGGTTATTGGGATGCAGGATGAATATTATGGATATATATGGTGGTACACTGCTCAGCTACATGCAGTGGCTGGCTGACCAGAATTTGGTGAATGGGAACCCCCATCATGACAACTGCACCATCTTCTATACCACCAACACCCCCTGTGTGGATAAATGCTTTAATGAGGACCATAATGAAGGGAGCAGCAAGATATACATCATTTCCAAACTGCTGGACAACCCATTCCGGACCAGGCACTAGGAAGGAAAAGTAAAGCTCATCTTCATCTTCCATCGAGTGTGGCAGTGGGATGAGAATGATAAAGATAAGATGACCACCGTTCTAGATTGTTTGAAGCTGTTAATGGGTCCATGACATGTTTACTGATGCAGTGAGGTAAACGGCACATTCAGCTGCAAGCACTGTGATCCTGAATTTACAGACTGTGACTTCACACACAGTAATAATCAGGACCAACAGCAGTCCACATCTGAAAATAACCAGGCTCAACCATCTTGTATGCTCAAAAGGCCTTCTGATGTATCCCATTCCCCAGACCAAGAGAAAAAAAAGCCAACAATGCAACAAAAATCATTTCCCCAAAAGGCTAGTTTCTGCTACAGTGCTACTATTCATAAAAAAATATTAGCATACTTGTCAGATTTACGTCTATGCACTTTTTATTCTGCTCACTATGAGTTTTTGTTATTTTCTGGATCCTAACCCTTTCCAGCTCTATAATGTGGCTGCCACTTATTTCTTAAGAAAAAAACTGAATTGAAACATTTAGAAAATATGCAGATTTTGGTGGAATTACACAATTTACCCACAAAATGAAACTGGGAACTGCCTGGAATCTTTCATAGTGATAGAAATGAAGGGTCACTTTTTACCTAATTTGATGCACTGCTTGTTTTAAATATTCATAATCACCTGCATAAACCAGGTTTTACACATGATAAAATAATAATAAAGGTCTTCTCTTGATGCTCTCAAGGAGCATATTTTGTGTGAACCTAATCTTACCCTTGAAACTGAATCAATCATACCAAAATGTACAAATCACATACCACCTTCCTAGTACTTCTTCTTCTCACCTTTCTTTATCATGGTGACTTAGCTGGAGGCAAACAGCAACCCACCCCAAAAATTGGATGCAATTACAATTTTAACTATGACCCAGGCATGCATAGAGGAAACTTCTTTACATTAACAAATGGCCACAGGTCACAGCACTGGCTCCTGTTACATCCCTTGGACTGGTAATTCCCAGGGGTCCATGTCTCATACCCTCTCCAGGTGCTGTATTCTGGCCCAAAGAGGCACTCCAACCAAAAACAGTCAACCAAAGTGAATTACAGATTCCTGAAAGGTTACCTGATCAGGATCATTCTCATCTTACTACTAATATCAGGCAATGTTCACCCCAATCCTGGCCCAGGAAGTACTGCCCCCCCATGGGCCAAGCAAAGACTGGATCCATCAGAATGGCGTTTGTCAATATCTGAAGCCTGTTAAGTAAACTAGACAGCCTCAAAGTCTGGATCACGCAGCACAACCCCAATATAATATCAGTGGCTGAGACATGGCTCTCCCTGAAGATTCCAGACACTGCAGTCACCATACCAGGATACCTCATTTTCCAGCAGGACAGGCTAACTAAGCATGGTGGTGGCTGTGCCCTATATCTCAAGGAGACACTTAAGGGCCATACCTCACCCATGACCAACCTTTGATGCTCCACCCAAGCATTTGCTATTAAAGTTCTGCTCGGTGCCATAATAAGGCCCTCACAATTTTAGCCATCTACATCTCTCCCAAAGAACAATTTGCTGGCTTTCACAGCATCATGGACTACATCTGCAACCTGAAACCCCACTCTGAAATCTTAGTTTTTGGTGATCTCAACATCAATTGGCTCTCCCCTGGTGTCGGCACCTTGAAGGACTCTGTCTCTGGGCTCCACTTCTCACAGCTCCTTCCTTCATGCACCAGGACAAACTACAAAATGGGAATAAGTACCCTCCTTGACTGGATCCTCTCTAACTGGCTGGATCATATTTCAGATGTGATAGTGCACCGGGATACATTAAGCGATCACTCCCCCATAACCTGAAGCAGGGCTAACAAATTCCACAAGCCTCCCCCTCAAACAATATATTGCAGGGTGCTGAAATGTGGGCACCTTGAGCCCCTCAAACAGTACCTGAGAAATCTGGACTGGTCATTACTGGACACTACTAAAAATATCTTCCTAGCTTTGGACCATCTCATTAAGCATTTCAATACTGCCTGTGACATTCATGATCCCTAGAAAAAGATGAAAGTTTTTGGCACCTCAAACTCCTGCATAACCCCTGAGCTTATCTCCAGGATGAAACACAGGGATCAGTTCTGGCACCGTGTAAGAAATATGGGCAGACAAGAGGACACGCAGGAATATAAAAAAGTCAGGAATGAATGCAAAAGGGCAATCTGCCATGAGAAAGCCAAATTCCACTGGGAAGTGCTTGCAAATTCCTGGGGGGACAGTAAGAATTTCTGGAACAACATTAAAGATCTCACTGGTAAAGTATCAAAAATATCACCCTCAATGGTAAACATTGATGGTACCCCTACTTTGGACCCTCTTACCATAGCAAATATTTTTAACAATGCTATCACAGACCTGAGCAGCGTCCTCATCCCAGATTTCTTTGATGGTTCCACCCTTCCCCCTACACACAGTCTTGAGGAGAGGCCAATGACTGCTCTCCCCTTTTACTTTAGGAATGTCTCTTTGTTAACAGCCAATGAGCAAAGTGCTATGGAAGTCTAGAATTAGTGAAGACTCGCTGGATCTTAAAATCATTTCCCTCACACTAGATGAGCTGCTGAATCCCTTAACTAAGATTCTTAACCTCTCACTGAAGCTGGCCCAATTTCCAAAAATCTGGACATCTGCCCTAGTGACACCCATACACAAGAGTGGAGACTGGGCCTTACATGCAAATTATAGGCCCATATCTATATTCTCACTGTTATCCAATGCACTAGAGTGCATAGTTGCTGACCAATTAATGGACTACCTTGAAAAATAGTCAATCCAATGCCTGCAACAACACGGATTCTGAAAAGGTCATAGCATCACCACGGCTCTATTGGAATTTACTGGTTACATCCAAAAATCACTCAACAAAGGCAATTTAGTGGGTGCAGCCTCTGTAGCCCTAACAAAGGCATTTGACACAGTTCACCATACTCTTCTTCTTCAGCGACTAGCCTCCATTGGTCTCACCACTGAAATGTTAGACTGGTTCATAAGTTACTTGGATGGCTGATCCCAAAAGGTGAAAATTGCAAATGTTACCTTGGACAAACTGCCCAACAACTCAGGAGTACCGCAGGGCTCTATTTTAGGGCCTTTACTTTTCAGCATCTTCCTTAACAACCTACCACAGGCCTACCACCAACAGATTCTATGGTATGTGGATGCTGCTGTCACCTTTACTAGCAACCCTGACCCACAGCAACTGTAACATCAATTATAGCATAGTTTTGTAGAAGTTGAGGACTGGTTCAACTTTCACAAATTGATTCTGAACTACAAAAAAACTAAAGCCATGCTGTTCAGTGGCACCTGTAGCAAGCACAAATCTCAACCACTTACAATCTGAAATTGCATGGGAGTACCTCTGGAACAAGTTCAATACTTTAAGTATCTGGGAGTAACCCTGGACAGCTCATGTTCTTATACAGAGCACATAGACAATGTTTCCCGGGATGTCAATATCAAGTTTGGTCTACTCCACAGATATAAACACTGCTTGACACCAGAAGCCCTCAACATAGCAATTATCAGCTCTGTCTTATCTACTGTCAACTATGGCTTGGTTATTTATGGTGCTGCTACTAATTCTTCACTCTATAGAATATCCATTACACTAAATAAGGTGTGCAGATTCCTCACCAGTGCTGCACGCCTTACCCTTACTTGCGACCTATATGCCCAATCTGGTTGGCTTCAACTAAACAGAAGGATACAGTACCAAACATACCTGTTAGCTAAAAAAGCACTTCTTGGCCTTTTGCCCCCAAAAACTGCGAACCTCCTTAGCCCTCACTCCAGCTCTCAGCACACTTGAAGTTCAGCCCATCAATCTCTGAAGATTCCTAGGTGCAAGACATCTCAAGGGCAGCGTTCATTTGCATACATAGCCCCACTCAGGTTCAATGCATTTCCCAATGAAATCTTGTCCATATCAAAATTAGGTCCTTTCAAGTGCAGGCTCCATCAGCATTTTATGACAAACAGTTCATGTGACTACTTGACCTAATAATACCAAGACTTGTGTGCACTCCAGTTCCCTCTTTTCTCCACCTCAAAGCTTTACCTTTCCAACCCTTGCTACATCCTCCTACCCTCACCATACCCTCCCCCCACTCTTCTACTGCCCCACCTCCCCACCTTTCCTCCTACCTACTACCTGAACCTGGCTATTCATTCTACTGTTACTGACAAGGTCTTCTGGCTGCTTACCCCTCTTCTTCTCTCCTCGTACCTCCCTCACTCCTTTCTTCTTCATTACTAAAGTTATTAATTCTAGATATATAGTACAGCGGTTGTTACAGAAAAGTTGACGGTACTGCGGTAATTCCTGTTACCGTGGTAAAAATTACAGCGATTTACCATGGTACCGCAGTAAAACCCCCAATGTTATTCAATTGAATTTTACCACGGTACCGCCCTAAATCACGGTACTTTTTTACCACGGTACCATGGCAATTACTGTGGTACAGTTAAACTTTTCTGTAACAACCACTATATGTACTATTGCTGTTTTTTTTAAACCTTGTCTTTGTATTACCACCTTTGTATGTTTGTTCATCCTTCCCCACTGACTTGGAATGTAAATGAGTGCCTTGTGCTCAAAGGTATTGTAATCTGAGATTGAATAAATAAATAAATAAATAAATAAAAATACTACTGTTTTATAATTTTGCAGTCGGTATAGGAATGTTTGAAAATTATTGGTAACAATCTACATTTTTTAATCTTTGGCTTAGTTTCTATTGTATTGATCACAAGTCTAATGATTTATGACCACACAGAAATGAAAAGGCAAGGAGGGCTGTAGCTGAACCAGGGAATGTAGCCAGGAATTAACTATACTGGAGAGTTGACAGTACTGTTTCCACTCTTACTGTTGCCTTCTCAAACAATATTTCTCTTAAATCCCAAGTAGTAAATAGAAACCGTCAGCAACAAGTTTTGTTAAGTCCATCCAAAGTTGAAAATTTTCCTTTCGATGCCACTAGCTTCTTTTTTTACTTTTCAGATATTCCGCCATAAGTGATAGCAGCATGACAATGTATGTCCACTATAATGTACTTGGACAGTTTCCATATAAAGCTTGTTCTTGAGACCCACCTGATTGCATGTAAAGCAACAGTGTTTGTTAGTAACCATGCAGTGTTTTTTTTTCAGCAATAGTATATCTCTGGCAAAAATCCAGATGGACATTTTTCTATTTGTTTTCTTTCATTCCCGAGCCTAGATATAGAATTTTAAAGTTTTAAAAGTTCCTACTCCTGTACCATGCCACCATGAAATAATTAAATATCTTATTAGTCTTGTGCTTTTTACCATCTGGAATGTGGTAAGACCATCCTAATACTTCCACAGTATGAACTTAGCATGTACATTCAACAGGTAACCTCAAAAAAGTGATTTTTAAAAATTGCGAGTGGTGCCATCTATAATGAAATGTGTTAGTTACAATGTTAGCTGTAAAGATTTTGTCAGCATTATCTGAGAAAATTAAAAATACACTGTGCCTGAATCTTTGGATGTCATAAATATTTTTTTTTTTGCTAAAAAACTGTATGATGAATTTTTTTGACAACTAACAAATACTGCAGCTTTAATAACAGTCTTCCAAAACCTCTCAGCCCTTTACCATGGTGTCAAGTTTAAGAAATTTAATCATAAACAAAATTCAGCCCTATCCCACTCTTTCTATGCTGGCAGTCAGTTTCTTAACAGTGACATAGCGGTAGGGTAAAAACAAAGAAAATAGTCTAAACATCAAACTAGCAAGCCTGCAGGTAGTCTGTTCCTTAGGGCACAACATGAAAGCAATAGGGTTATACAATGGTAAGGCTACAGCTACACCCATGGACTCACAAGACATAAAACCTTACCCCAGCACTCAGTGTGGCAGTGGCACAAGTTTAGCACTGACAGCCATACAGAAATTTAAAAAAAAAGGCAAATTTGAAATGTCATCACTTTAATTACACAGGAAAAAAAGGTATTTAAATGGCCACAATATAAAGCTCCTAAGGCCCAGGGCCATTTGTTAAGCTTACAAAAATGGTGTAGACAGTAAATATTACATTTCAGCCACATAAAATATATTTAAATGTATACTTTATAAAGCTCCTTTTTAGGGCTGCAGTGGGTGTAGCCCTGCAGATCTCTTGGTAGAGAAAAAGGACTTGGCACATTCCTTGCGACTAAACAACATGTTGGACATACAGCACAGTTGCTTCCATGGCCATGGCATCCCTGGAGCTCTCCTCTAATTGTCTCTAGGGGTACTGCACTATTTTTGTAAAATGTGGCAGTGTCCTGATCGTGGCACTGGAGGAATGGGCACCCCCAGTGATGCTGTGATGTTTCTGGAGAAAGTGTGAGGTGGTGGGTGCTAAGAGGGAGCGTCAGGTGGAGGGATATCTATAATTTAAAAGAAAACAAGAATCAGCAGTCATGGCACACTCTGTCATTTTCAAGATGGCCACCGTAGTATGCTACACATGCATGACTACTAGAGCATGCAAAGTACCCTGTGGGGGCCATCTTGGAAATGGCAGTGTGCAGTGACCACCAATTCTTGTTTTCTTTTGAATTATAGATATCTCCTCCACCCGACCCTCCTGCTCAGCACCCACCACCCCGCACATCCACAGAAGCATAAGAGTGACACTGGGGATGCCCAATCCCCCAGTGTCACAATTGTGTGCATTCATACTTTTTTTATTTTCTCCCCTCACTCGACCCTTCCTCTCAGCACTCCCCCCAGGAAACTTAACACTGATATTTGGGGTGCCCAATCTCCCAGTGTCATGAACAGGAATCCTCTGTCTTCTTTTTACCCCTCTTAAACCTGAAAAACAGAAAAACATCCATCAGTGTCTTTTTTGGCTGTTATTGACCCCTCCACCCCTCCCATTCAGCACCCACCACCCCAAGCCATTACATACCCACCCACCAGAGGTCCAGTGCTGTAATCTTCTGTGAACCACAGACACATCTTCACTCTTCAAAGCCAGACTGCGAACTGAGGAAACAGGTATGTGGTTCGATGTATTTCAAAGGGGTTTTGAACTTAGTGCCATAACTTCGCCAGTTTTGCATATTTTGGCCCCAAATTGTCAACATGCCTTCTTTGGGACCACACCTCATTAACAACGGCACTGTTATTAGGCAGAACTGTCCAGGGTGTTAAGACCAGAAATATATCAGGCTTGATGGTGCATAAGGCAAAACATCTGGTCCATTCTCTAGTGCAGGAGTGTGGTGAGACCCTTGACATATTAGTGCACATGAGTACAAATGATATACAGGGGAACAGTGAGCTGGAGATTCAGGCTAGGTTTAGGGAACTGGCCAGGGTCTGACAGGATGTGGGGTGCTTGGTCTCCTTCTCAGAGATACCATCGATGCCTAGGGCCAGTGTGGAGAACAAACAAAAAATAAGGGATATAAATGTATGGCTCAGGGAATGGTGTAGTGCCAAGGGGTATGGGTGGGTGGGGACTGGGGTACAACCTGGGAGGACAAGGAATTGTGCAAGGGACAGGCTCATCCTTAGCTCAGAGGGAAAAGAGGCTATGCATCTTAGACTGGTGGATTTCCATCTGCTCCAGGTGGGGTTTAAACCTGTGAGGGGAGGGAGGGAGGGACTACCTGGCAGGCCAGGCCAGAAAGCCTCTGGCTGTCTCCCACAGGTGGGGCAGAGGGGACACAGGGCAGGGGCACCAGATAGTGTACAAGATGGACTTTGTAGGCAGGCAACAGGGATGCCCCAGGACGGGGGGTAAGAGGGCACATTGGAGGGTGTTCCTGATTAATGCCAGGAACATGGGAAACAAGATTCTAGAGTTTCAGGCTCTGTTAGTGGAGTGGGAGAGGATGTGGCAGCTGTCACAGAGACTTGGGCCACTTCCAGACATGATTGGGACCTAAACCTACCAGGGTACACCACGTGTAGAAGGGATAGGGTGGAGGTAAGGAAAGGGGGTAGCTTTTATCATTAGGGATGGCATAGGGATAAGCAGGGTTGAAGAAGTAAAGGATCATGTGGAGGCCTTATGGGTCACCCTACAGGCTCCAGGGGGGAAGAGGGTGAAGATGGGGGTAGTATATAGACCACCCGGGCAGGGGGAGGAACAGGAGAAAGGCCTGGTGGCTAATCTTAGGGATTTCTGTGGTAGGGAAGAGGGCAATACTGTGGTGCTGGGAGACCTGAATATGTCAGGAGCAGACTGGGAAACTATGGTGTCCTCATTAGGCAGGGAGCAGTGCCTGCTGGATGTCTTCCAGGATGCATTCCTTGCCCAACTGGTGACTGATCCAATGAGGGAGGGGCATGTCCTGGCTGTGGTCCTGTTGGATGGCAAGCTCATCAGGGACCTGGTTGTTGGGGACCCACTGGCGGGGAGTGTACATGCCACAGTTTGGTCTTGACCTTGGGGGTGGGGTAGAACACACTAAAATGACAGTGGTTGATTTTATAGGGGCAGACTTCAGGGGGATGGAGAGGATCCTTAGGGTCTACCTAGATGAGATCAGGCCAAGTATGGGCATGGAGACATGGTGGGAAATTATTAAAAAGGGGCTCCTAGAGGCTACCAAGGCCCGTGCAAGGGAGAGACACAAGTGGGGCAAAGCAAAGAGGCTGAGCTGGGGGACAAGAGAGGTCCAGGATATGGTGAGAGAAAAAAAGGCTGCTTATAGCCAATATAAATGTTCTTGGGGAGCTATATCCAAGAGGCAGTATGAGAAGGTATCCAGTAGGGTCACCAGGGTGGTGAGGGCTGCCAAGGCAGTGGTGCAGCTGAGATTAGCACAGCAGATTAGAGGGGGAAGGGTTCATCAGGTATATCAAGGAAAGAAGGAAAGGAAAGGGGCAGATTAGTAGGTTGAGGATGGGGAATGGGTGGGTGGAGGAGGTGGGGGAGAAGGTGGAGGTACTAAATGACTTTTTTGCCTCTGTCTGTACCAAGGAGGATGGGGGGTGGCACTGCAAGGAGGAGGGGAGGGAGACCAGCAGATGCAGAGGGGGAAATGGATGTTGAAATCCCCAGTGGGAGGGTGAGGAAAGCCCACAAGTCCCTAAGGGGAGGTAAAGCACTGGGTCCAGACAGGATACATCCCAGGGTGCTTAAGAAGATGGCTGGTACCCTGGCCACACCCCTGTTGGGCCTGTTTAACTCCTCCCTACAGTCAGGATGGGTACCTAGTGACTGGAGGATGGCCCATATTGTGCCTATACACAAGAACAGCTCATGAGAGAAGCTAGGAAACTATAGGTTGTTTAGCCTGGCATTGGTGGTGGGCAAAGTGATGGTGGTCATCTTGAAAGAGGGCTGGAGGTGGTTCTGAAGGCACGGGGTCACCTAGATGATCACCAGCATGGCTTTGTTAGGTGCAGATCATGTCAGACCGACCTGGTGGAGTTTTATGAAGGGGTGACTCATACATGTGATATGTCCAACTTGCTTAAGAGGGAGATTTGGGTCAAATTAGGAGAGAGACTCACCTGCCAACTGCTTAAGAGGGAGAATTGGGTCAAATTAGGAGGGAGATTGGCCTGCTAGTAGGGAGATGCCATAACATCATGAGTTTGTCCTTATATGGCATCAAAAAAATAAGAAAAAATCATTACAAAAACATATTTAATTTTGTGAAGAATAAGCACTAAAAAAAATAAACAACTAGTTATATAAAGTTATCAGATACATTGTTCATCACTGATTTAATTTTTATGTGTCTTTATCTGTCCAAAAACCATGAATGTTTTGGACAGAATTTTACTCAAGCAGGAGATTTTGTTTCCCAGGAGGGAGGGAGTTCAGTCAAAAAAAACAGGAGTCTCCTGCATAAAGAGGGAGCTATCACATGTATGGTGACTAGTCCAGTGGATCAGGGCAGGCCAGTGGATGTCCTCTTTCTGGTCTTCAGCAGGGCATTTGACTTGGTGCCATATCCCAGGTTACTGGGGAAGCTTGAGGATATGGGGGTGGGGGGCTGAATAATGGTCAGGTGGATTGAAAACCGGCTAGCAGGGTATGTACAGAAGGTGGGGGGCAGTCTTATACTCTAGGAGGGTCATTAGTGCAGCCCCTCAGGGGTTGGTACTGGGCCCACTCCTGTTTAATGCCTATATCTCAGACTTCAGACATCAGATGTGGGATGAGCCTCTTTGCCAATGACTCGAAGCTGTGGGCAGTGGTGGAAGAGGAGCTGGCTCTCCAGAAGGACCTAGAGGCTGTGGGGAGGTGGTCAAGTGCATGGAAGAGAAAGTTCAATGCTGGGAAATGCAGGGTTCTACACCAGGGCCAAAAACCTGGCTCATGAATACACCTGGAGGGGAAGCTCGGCAGGTTTCCAGAGGGAGAAGGACCTCAGGGTGGTGGTGGATGCCAAAATGAATAACTCAGAGCAGTATAGAAGAGTTGTGGTCCAAGCAAATAAAATGCTGGGGTGCACAGCCAGAGGGATAACCTCAAGGAGTAAAGAGGAGCTCCTTCCACTATACAATTGCCTGGTTGGACCACACCTTGAATACTGCATGCAGTTTTGGTGTCCCTACTTAAAGAGGGACATTGCTCTTCTGGAGAGGGTCCAGAGGAGGGTGACTAGGATGATACTGGGACTAGGGGGAGCCCCATGAGGATAGGCTGTAGGAGCTCAACCTGTACTCATTGGAGGAGAGAAAGAATGGGGGGGATATGATAGAGATCTTCAAATATCTCAAAGGAATAAACAGGGTAAACCTTGAGGGGGTTCTTCAGCTGAGGGAAGTGGGGGCTACCAGGGATCACTCGAAGCTGGACGGGGAGGCTGAGGGGGAAACAAGGAGACACTACTTCACTGAGAGGGTGGTGGAGCCCTGGAATGCATTGCCCAGGGACTTAGTGGCTGCAGCAACTGTGGAGGGGTTCCAGAAAGGCTGGGAAAGCTAGAGGGAGGGTGCATCCCAGAGCCCTTCTGGGGGGTGGGGGCGGGGAATCTTGTAAGGAGGAAGGGGCAAACAATGGTGCACTGGGAACATACTGATTATCGAGCAGACTTGCTAGATCACAGGGCCTAGTCTGCTGGCTTCTTAGTATGTTAGTACAGTATGTTAGAAAGGTGATTTCATGGTCCCTGCGCAAAATCACATTTTGGGCAGGAACTGAAAATTTTATCTGCTCTTGTTCCTAAGATGGAGTCATAAGAAGGCAATATTGAAAATCTGGCATTAAAATATTGAAAAACAACAAAGTTATGAGCCTACATTGAGTTTTGCAAATGCAGCCTCATAACTTTGGTAATTTTCAATATTTTCTCCACAAATTTACAACATCGCCATATTTTTATAGCACCTCATGAGTGTGACAGCTGTCTTTTTACAAATCCTGGCAAAATGTTTTCTTTTACATTGCAAAATCATCTGTTGGGCAGGAATTGAAAAAATGTTCTGCCCTTGTTTATGAGGTGGGGTCATAAGAAGGCTTTGTTGAAAATTTGGTGTAAAAATATTAAAAAACAACCAAGTTATGAGCTTATGATGATTTTTGCAAATACAGGCTTGTAACTTTCATAATTTTCAATATTTTCCCCTAAATTTCAAAACATAGCCATATCTTTACAGCACCTCATGAGTGCGGAGTTACAATTTTTCAAATCCTGGCCAAAATGTTGCTTTTTTTATATCCCAAAAGGTGATTTTGTGGCCCCTGCATGAAATCATCTTTTGGCCAGGAGTTGAACATTTTCTCTGCCTTTGTCCTTGAGGTAGGGTCATAAGAAGGCTGTGTTGAATATTTGGTGTGAAAATGTTAGAATACACTACAGTTATGAGCCAACATTGAATTCTGCGAATGCAGCCTCTTAACTTAGGTAATTTTCAATGTTTTTACCACAAATTTTCAATACAGCCATTTCTTTACAGCACCTCATAAATGTGACAGCTATCATTTTTCAAGTCCTGCCCAAAATGACTTTTTGTGCCCTGAAAGTTGATTTTGCAGTCCCTGTGCAAAATCACCTTTAGGCCATGAGTTAAACATTTTCTCTGTCCTTCTTCATGAGGCAGGGTCTTAACAAGGCTATGTTGCAAATATGGGCCCAGATATTCAAACTGCACTCAAAATGTGCGCAATAACAGGAGCAAGCGCAAGTCTATTGCGCCCATGCGCAACAGACGTGATATTCAAAACAGGAGGAAGCCAAATTGTGCCCACAGCCAACATCTGAATATCGCACAACCAGCGCCATAGCACAACAAGAGAGGGGAAGCTGAGCAGATATGATGCACTATGGCACAACAAGAGATGCCCAGCTGAGCAGTCCAGAGACACCATAGCGCAAGCAGGGAGCCCCACAGCTGCAGAGCAATGTAACTGTACAACCAGGGAGGCAGGGGCCCACCACCCATGCCACAGATGGGCACAGGAACACACAGCAGAACAGACATTGTCCCCCCATACCCCAATCACATCACAACCAGGGGAGGGCTGGAATAACCACTGGTCCATGGAGTCAAGCAACCAACCCACAGCCTGGCCATGGTGCCCTATCACACCTACTGGCAAGCTGTGACTGGCACACAAGGAGGGCGGACCACCCTGTGCCATACCATCCCCCCCAGTGCACAGCACACCCTGCACCGTGACCCCCAGACAACCCCCCATGAGCAGTGACCAGCACTGCAGGAATCCCCATGCATGCCACCACCCCCACAGTGGCAATGCAACCCTGTACACCACAGAACCATGCAAGCCAGCCTCACCATGAGCACCCATCAGCAGGTTGCAGCACACGGCAATGCAACAACGGCAGACAAAGTGCCACCACACCCAGTCCCCCGATGTACTGCTGAGAGACCAACCATACATTGGCAGAAGAGTGACCCCAGATTGGATGGTCGTGTAAGGGACACCTCCCCCAGTGGTACAGCGCACCGCACAGTATCCCAGTAACACACCCTGACCCACCACTGGCCACGACAGCCAGCACAGACACCCACAGTGGTGCGTGGAAGCATGCACCACACCAGTGACATGGGCAACCCAGCAAAGTGATGGGTACAGTATCCGCCCTGCAGGGAATGCTACCACCGACATGCCAGCAGATCATGCAGGTCACAGACAGGCATGTGTGTTGGCTGCACAGGCCATGGATGGGCCGATGGGTGCACCATGGACACAGAGCATGCACCATAGACCACTGCACACAGTCATCCAGTGCACGGGGAACAACACACACACACCACAGACACTGACTGATATCTACCCCCACACCATAGTCACCTCCACACAGACACACACACACATACCCATGACTGCACCACCCATGATGCTATGCACACTACTGCAGCTGAGCACCTATAGCCCACTGCAAATCAGAGACCACCACGGTATTCATATAAAATTCAAATGTATTGTAAAAATATAAAACTCAACTATGTACAATAACAATAACTATTTACAAGCTTGGGGTGGGGGACACAAACAAGGTGGGGTGGGCAGGGGAAGGATGGACAAATGGGATGGGATAGGTAGGGTGTGAGGTGGGTCCGGGGGTCAGGGACCAAGGACTTTTCAGCGTGTTGCTGTTCCTGGCTCTGGGTCCGCTTGCCCTTTGTTGCCGCAGAGTACTCCTAATGTGTCCAGCCTCTGAAGACGCCACAGACTCCCAGGCCAGATCGAGGAGCTCCCTCATGTCGTCCCTCATCTCCCTGAAATGTCTCAGACCTAGGACAAGGGAGCACAGTCAATAGGTATGAATGCACAACCCCAGACAGCCCGCCCACTGTGCATGGCATATGGCCATGGGACATACCACTGTGATGGTGCGTGACCAGCCGCAGTGATCTTGTCCACAGGACCTGCCCACCCAGGCGCATACAGCTATGCTGAACACTGCACACACCCACCAGCCAAGTCATGCACAGCACCACCATGGCCGTCTAGTGACATGGCTATGTGGCGCAAAGGCAGTGGCACAGCCATGCACCTGGTGCACGCATGCACCACCAGTGATGCACACCCAGACATGCATTGCCACTGGACAGTGTTGACTGTAACCAGTGGCATGCATGGCAGTGATGTTAATCAATGGTGGCCATGCCCCACTGCCCACCTTGCCACACAGCATGCAATATTAAGAATGGATGTCTGTCACTCACCCTCATCGGGATGGTCGGGTGGTTATTGTGGACCCCCGACCTGCCTGGCTCTGTCTTCCACCGCCCTGCACTCCACTCTCAAACGGCGTAACTCTTCCGGGCCTGGGGGACAAAAAGCAGAGAAGAACATCAGTGCAGTCCCAAAGCAAAGTCTCCCTGACCCAAGGAGTGTGCCCCCACCCAGCCAGACCCACCCACCCCACACCCTGTGAACACCGCCACGGGCTAACCCATACAGTTCCTCCCCTATGTGCTGGACACAAACAACAATGTGACTCATATGGACGAAAACAGTGTGTTGATGGAACCCCGACCTGGTCGTGGTACCGTGCCCCTCCCGGCACGTGACCATAATCTGGCCAGTAGCTCAGGCTCCCTCCTCATCAGGTCCGAATATCAGTGCCTGCACTGCTCCACCATCCTGCCCCTGCCAGTCACTGCCTCTAGGGCTGTGGCCACCTCACTCCACACCTGGGATCTAGGCCTATCCAGGTGGGCCTCCCCAAAGAGATGCCCATGATGTGGCTCCACTGTGGCCACCAGGTTTGCCAGCTCTATTGCAGACCAGGGAGCAGCCTTTCTCCGTGCCATTGCCAATGCAATAGTAGGCAATATGGTGCTATGCAGCGTGGTACCCCACGTGCAGATGCTACGCGGTACAGTGCTGCCATTCCCTATTGCGCTGTTACTGAACAGCGCGATAGAGGTGCAGCGATGCCTGATGCATGGTGCCAAGGAGGCAAAGGTCAGACACAGGGTCAAGGGTCCCTGGTGCAAGGCCACGCACAGCGCCATCAGACGACAATGCATGTAGCGCGATTGGCTGCCTGTGTGCCAGCGCTACAAAGCACTATCGTGCCGTTGTGCCATTGTGCCTCTGAAGACCCATTGCCACAGTGCCATGTACTGACCTTCGCTATAGTGCCACTGGCACAATGGTGGCCGTGCCCTGCATTGCCTACTGTGCACAGCACATCATCAGCATGGCATACGACTGCATAAGCAACGTGGGCATGCGCAGTGCGGTGTATTACGCATGCCATGGAACTGCGCCATTGGCTCAGCATGTTCAACACAATTGCGCAAAGCGCAAAAGCGCAATATTCAGCTGTCATATGCTAATCATCCAATCAGCCATTCAATGGCGCAGCAACGTGATTTGCATCTAATTAAAGTTGCTTCTCACCTAATTTGCATGCATTGCACTATAAAACTGCGACAATGTTCTGCAGTGGCCATATTCAGTTACTGCGCTTTATTGGTGAGTTGCATGCTGTGTGGGGGTCTGGACTGTGGAATCAGGGACATGCTTTGTACTGCACAGTCACAGGTAACCACTGTCATCCTTACAGGCTGAATAATGACCGAGCAAGGTCTGGGTGAGGAGGACAACGATGGTGGGTGGAAGAGGAGGCCCAACTTCACAAAGGCTGAGACCGAGGCACTCTTCGAGGCCTACCTGGATCAGGAGCCACTGCTCAGTGGACGGTAGGGCACCCCTCAGGCCTGTGCTGCTGCATGGGAGGAGGTGGCACATGCCGTCAACCTGCACGGCAGCCACCAGCGCTCCATGCAGGAGTGTAAGAAGAAGATGGGTACTGACAGGAGGAGGGTGAAGGAGAAGGTGGCTGCCATCAGGGCGGCATGTGCTGTAACAGGCGGGGGACAGCCGGAGGTGGTGCAGCTCACACCAGCAGAGGACAGGCTTGCTGCAAGCATGCACCGCAGTGCCATAGAGGGTGTTCTGGAGGTGGCTTCCAGATGGGTGGTGACCCATCACTGCATGGTAAGTCATGGTCTGTCTATGGGGGGCAGGGTAGGTCACATGCAGTAACGCGACTCTGCTTTCCCTTACAGATCCTGCATGTCTGCATGGGTCAGCGGTGGTGGGCCTGTCGACTGCAGACAGTCAGCTGGAGTTGGAGGTGCCATCCATCTCCACAGGTATACATGGAGCATTGCAACAGTGGGTCCGCCTGGCTGTCCACACTGATGACATTGAGACAGGTGTGGGGGAAGCCCTTCCTGTGTCTCAGCATTCTGGCATCCAGGGATACCAGCATGCTGTGGCTGTGGCTGGGGCAGAGACCTGCACCACTGATGAAGACACAATCATAATGGGCAGTGACATGTGTGTGCCACGGAATGGACACACAGCAGGTCAGCCCATGCCCATGGCTGTGGCTGGTGGCGCCGTGTGTGCCAGCATGTCAGCACAGTCCCAGGCTGTGCCTGTCAGCACCAGTGGGGCAGCACCAGTGGCTGGTCAGGACAGTGGGAGTGTTGCAGACACAGTGGCAGCACAACTGATCCCTTGGGCACAGTAGGTGGAGGGGCGGAAGCAGCATTCGGACACCGGGACTGGGGGTTCAGGGTTCAGCACTGGTGTCTGTGCACTGCCTGTGGACATGCCCATGCCTGGTCCTGGTGTGCAGCACCCACCCACAAGGGGTGCTGAACATCAGGCACTTGCACACCCTGAGGGATGGGATGCCGAGGAGGCAGATGACCTCTTTGATGAGCACACCCGCCTACTGCAGGCATCGGTCCAGCAGCAGATGTGGCTTGCAACATCCATGGAGGCACTGTGTATGGCCCTGGAGTGGGCTGAGGAGCGACGCAGCAGGGACACCGATAGGATCATGTCACGGATTGATCATTTGTGGGAGGATGTGACCGCTGCCATTGACAGGCTTGCACAGCCATTAATTGCTGTCATGGCCACAATGGGCACACAGTCAGGTGCCCATGCATCGCTCACTCCACTCCCCATTCCCAGCATCATATGACACCCACCCTGTCGATGCCGGGTTCAGCTGTGGGCATCCCGAGCACTCCGGGTGCAGGAATGTTCGGTGTGCTGCAGACCCCTGTGCGGGCACGGTCACGTTCATGCAGTGGAACCCCTGGTGGACCATCAGTGCCACCCGATGAGGCCCGTGGTCAGCCTGCCAGTGCTGGTGGGTCTCGGTGGGGCCACCCACGCATCCGAGGTGGACATGGTACTGTGCCACAAGACTGACCTGTCCCCAGCGCTGGCTCTGTCTGGTGCTGCCCTGTGTGCATTGTGTGTTTCAGTGGGCAGTGCACGGGTGGGTGCCCAGCCCTGCATGCGGACACATGGCCCACCTGCACACCCTCCTAGCTGCTGTCCACAGGTACATGTGCATGATGATGTCTGCATTGCACTGTACACCAAAGTACGATGGTGCCCAGCATCTGACACACGCACATGGACAGTCAGTGGACGTAGTGGCCTGTGGACATGTGTGTTGCTAGTGTTGGAATTCTGGCTCAGTTTTGCACCTGACCCCTGTGCACATTTTGTGCCTATTGTGTGTGCATGTGTGTGTGTCCGTCCATGTGGCGTGTTACTGTTCACCCCTCCCTGGTTGTGTGTGTGTGCTTCTGTGCCCTGCCACATCCCTTGCCAGCATGCACCCTTGTGTTTCCATGTGTGTCTGTGGGTTGTGCCCTAGCCACTGGTGGTTGTGCATGGCACCATGACTTACCTGGGTTGGCTGAAGTGCTCCTCTGTGATGGTGTCCCGGTGCAGCTGTGCCAGCCGGATCAGTCGGGGGTCCCATCGGCCAAGGGGGGCTGCCCATCCCCATCGTCACCGGTGTCTCCATCGTCCCCATCGCTGTCCCCCTCTTCGACCTGTATGGCTATCCCACAGTCTTTGGCCATGTTGTGCAGGATGCAACAGGCCAGGAATATCCCACAGGCCTTTGAGGGGCTATACTGTAGGGCACCGCCAGAGGTGTCCAGGCAATGGAAATGTGCCTTCAGCATCCCGAACACCCACTCAATGACATTGCGTATGGTGGCGTGTGCCTCATTGTAGCGTTGCTGCGATGGGGTTGTGGGCCACCGGTAGGGTGTGAGCAGCCAGGGATGGAGTGGGTATCCACTGTCACCTGTGTGCAGAGAGTGGTGGTTAGTGTCGTGTTCAGCCTCAGACTGCCCCAGGCCCTGTGGGCCACACCCATGGCACCTCTGGCCATACCCCCCCATGCCCACGATATGTCAATTCTATTTACATGCTCACCCACTAGATGACCTGTGGGGATGTCCCCACTCTCGAATCGGTGGCACAGTGCCAACAGGTGCCAGACATATGAATTATGTGCTCTCCCAGGGTGCGTGGCACAGACATTGATGATGCGCCCACTGGCATCGCACACCACCTGGCAGTTGACACTGGAGAAGCCCTTTCAGTTCATGTAGGTGGCCCCCTCCTCACCAGGTCTGTATGGCCACATGGGTGCAGTCTATCGCCCCTAGCATGCCAGGCATATGTGCTACCCTGTGGAACTCCTGTATGTTTGCTGTGCGCTCCGCCGCAGTACTGGGGAAGTGGATGTACTCCACAGCATGTGGCAGCAGTGCGCTGAGGAATTGAGTGAGGATGCATGACGTGGCTGACTGTGTTATGCCTGTGGTGTCCCCTGTTGGTCTCTGGAAGGTACCCATGGCAAGCAAGCACATGCAGGCAGTTACCTTTGTCTCCACTGACAGAGCATGACTCCATCATGTGGGTGCCTGCATCACATCACTGCACAGCTCACAGAGCCACCTCAGTATTGCCCTGTTCAGGTGGTACCAGCCCACAATCTTGGTATCTGTATACAGCTCAAAGCTGGTGCGGGCTCTGTAATGCCTGTTGGGGGCATACCTCTGACGGGCCCTTCCACGGCCACGTCCCCCTGCTGCATGCCTTCTCACCCCCCTCATTATGGCATCCATGTTGAATGTGGCACTGGCCATGTCTCTGGCTTGTGTCCCCCCCAGCAGCTGCTTGTTACCCCACTGTCCTGACTGCTACCGCCCCTGCACTGCAGACACCTATCTGTGCTGGCCTCTGTCTGTGTGTCACCACACACATTGCCTGTGCTCTGTTCTGCTGTGGTATTTCCTGCCTGCCTCCTTCTGCCACCTTCTCTGTCCCTGCCTCTCCCTCTGCCTCATGTGGCTTCCCTGTAGCGTTCTTGAGCATCTTCCTTGCTCCTTTTTATATTGGCTCATTTCTGCTAGTGCGCAACTTCCGCTTGCTCCACTGTTGCGCATTGCGCAAGTCTTTGAACATCGCACTGCGCCATTTATGCATGGTTTTTCCCCCTTAGGTTGCACATGCCTTCATTATCATTGCACTGTTGCTCACCATGTTTTCGGTGGCGCAACTGCCACCTGCTGAATATCGCAGCATAACGCATTTTCGGACTTGCGCTGGTGCAATCCTATTGTGCATGGCGCAACCCTTTTGAATATCCAGCCCATGGTGTAAACATATTAAAAAAACAAGTTTTTCATATTTTTACCCCAACTTCCTCACCTGCAGCCATATCGGCTCTGGCCAAAGTTTGTTTACAAGAGCTGAATAGTTTTAGATGGTGATACTGGGCAAGATACAAGGTACATGAACCACAACAGAGATACAATGCCTCTACATTTTTTCAAGAGATAAGCATTTATAGCTTGTGATCCTGGGCAAGACGCACAAAGTAACTGACCTATAGAGGATACTGTATCATCCAGAAATGTATTTTTTACAACAGCTGAATATTTTTAAATGGTATTCCTCAGGAGCCAGCCTGGTAGCAGAGCGTTATTGCATGTCACAATAGTAACTCTGATTTGGGAGTGAACTTGAGTCACTGGGAGTTGGACGGGGGGGAGGTTCAAGCTTCCAGTGGACTGCACTCCTCCCATGGGGGTTGATGGGTTGTGCCTCCTGCAGTGTGCCTGGCACCTTGTGGAGGCTAGGAGTCATGCAGATAGGAGGCCAAAAAAGGTAGGGACATTGCTAGATGCTGTGTCATTGCAACACCCTTTAGGATCCTATTTGGGAAAAAATGGAGGAAACACATTGCAGTAGCAAGATGACAAATGGCCTTTTCACCACTGATTGGCACCACTGGATCCTGCTTCAAGAGGCAAGCCCCCCAACCCTGCCATGAGCAGCAAGTTGTGGGTGGTGAAGAGTGATTCTCAGAGATGGTGGGTGGGAGGCCAGGCTGGGGAGGGCAACTCAGATGGGAGCTGGCAGACCGTACTAGGGGAGAAAAACAAAGTGAGAATGAGAACCTGAGCTCCTCAGCAAGACACTAAAGGTTATCATAACCAGCTGACATTAAGTTATTATAGTCATCCTCTCCAGTACAGTATTTATAAAAGAAAACAAAATAGCTGCTTAAATGTTTTTTTACCCAGCCTTCAACAGTCATTTTTATAACTTTTTTCTGCCTTTTCTGCATTCTGGCTTTCTCTGCCACCCCTAACTCTCCCCACCTCCAGCAGCAGAACTATTTCAGAACACGAATGATACAAAGAAAATATGTCTCTCTGTCCTTACATACATATTTCTTTTTGCTGAGTCAATACATTTTTTTTAGTTTGCAAGCTGAACTTAGAAAGAGCCTCTGATTGTAGTTTGTATATGCACAAGGATCATGCGGTTTTCCATGTCTAAGCCTGCTCCCAAGTAAGCAACATGTTCTCTGCTCAACATATTAGCCTCTGACTGTCATATGATGCTGCTGCATCTAACAGAGTCCTGTTACAGAGGGAAAGGGAGCTCCTTGTATTAGGGCCATGGGTTACATAAGTGTAGCCCAATGCCTGGCCAGTGTATGACCTTGCAGCCTCGTCCCTTTCACTGTCATATCACTGCTGCCAAGTAGATATACTTGCACTCTCATGCTTCTTCTACTGCTGAAACATCACAGCTGTAATAGCAGCATGTCAGCAATCACAGAAAGTCTTGGCAGCACACAGATACTTTCCAAATGACACTGGCATTCAGGTTTCCAACTAGCATCCTGAATACAGGCTTTTGGGGGGTATTTGTTGAATACTATTTATAGTGCAATCTTACTTTTAACAGATACTGTGCTTTCATTTTAAAAGTGGATCTGTTAAAACAGAGATGTTTATGTAATGACTTCAGTGAAACTAATGAGAATTACAAAATGGGCTTCAGAATCCTTTAGAATCCAATCAACTTCATTGGCCTAAACACATCACCTGACCATTTATTAATCCACAGTAAATGCAGTTTGTCACTAAGTAAGCAATAGCACATGACAGAGTGTTGGTTAGTCTATGATAAACACCTCTAGGGGCACAGTGAGGCATGAGGTCAAAGACCAAGGCCTTAATACCCCATGGAAATGTTAGCACAGACTAACCAACAACCTGAAGTGTGTTACTGCACTTATAAATGGGATTTCCATTAAAGAAAGCTTTTTTCTATTTCTTAGGCGCAATAAACCACTCCACAGCATGTGTTTCTTGAGAATGTATCCACTTCCCAAGTACATTAACAGGCACTTGACCACTAGACAACTAGTCTTGTGCCTTTCAGGTCACCAGGGGTGTGCATTTATTCTCTTGATACACATGCCTTGTTGAGGGTATTGCTTACTCTATGAACAATTATTGGCAACTTTTAAAATGGGTAGGAAACATCCTGCATCCTGACTGGTTGATACTCATGCATTAGATCTGCATAATGCATGCAAGAAGGCAGTATAGCACAGTGGGTTAAGGCTCTGAGCTGCAGATCTGGATACCTGGGTTTGAATCCCACAGCTGCCTCAATGCATACTGTGTTATCCTGAGCTAATCACTTAACTTCCTTGTGTTACCAGGTCACATCTGGAAACAAGCTTCAGCTCAGTATGCTACTCCTGGTTAATCAATGTTCCCTTTCCCTAACGCACAGGTAAAAACTAGTTACTTCAACCAAGACTCAAGACATCAGTTAAATCCCTGAGTCATGGTATTGAATTAAAAAAACAAAAACAGAGAAATTTGATGGAAGAAAAGGACCCCTTGGCCCATCCAGTCTGCCATTATCCCATCCCCATATGTACCCTAGATCTAACTTCTTTTACCCCTCCCATGAGCCTCCTCCCCCCCCCACTGGAGACTCCAGTCCCTTATTTTCCAGGTTTATCCCCTTTCCTCTTCTAGTTAATCCCATGTAATTATCCCATGCCCTCTTAAACTCCCCTATCATTTTGGCCCCTACCACCTCTTCCGGTAGGCTGTTCCAGGGGGCCACCACCCTCTCCATGTCCTATTACCTCTGAACTTTCCTGCTTCCAGCTTCAAGCTGTGCCCCATAGTTATCTGACTTTTTTTCCTCCAAATGATACTCCCTTCCCTTACCTTGTTTGTCCCCTTCAAATATCTAAATGTCTCAATCATATCCCCACTCTTCCTCCTAATTTCCAATGGATACAGATCAAGCTCCTCCATCCTCTACTCACAGGTCCTCTGATGCATGCCAGGTACCATTTTGGTCACCCTCCTCTGGACTCTCTCCACCCTATCTATATTCTTATGCAGGTGAGGTCTCCTGAACTGGACCCCATACTCTAGGTGGGGTCTCACCATGGACCTGTATAGGGACATTAACACCTCCCTCCTTCTACTTGTTATATCCTTCCCTATGCATGCCAGTATTCTGGTTGCTTTGCCTTTTGCTTTGTTACACAGGTTTGTCTCCTTTAGGTTGCCTGAAATGATATTCCCCAGATCCCTCTCCTGTTCTGTTACCATAACTTTTTCACCCCCCAGTGTGTACGTGGTCTTTGGGTTTTTGTGCCCTATGTGCATTATTCTGCAGTTCTTCATATTAAACCCCAATTGTCAACTTTCTGACCATCCATCCAGTTTTATCAGGGACTCCCTCATTGTTTCCACCCCCCCGGGTGTGTCCAGCCTATTGCAAATCTTTGTATCACCCGCAAATAGGCACACCTTCCTCTTCAGTCCATCAACAATATCTCTGATGTAGATGTTAAATAGGATGGGCCCCAATACTGACCCCTGTGGCACCCCACTTATCACCTTTCCCTCCTTGGGGTGTTCCTCATTTACAACCACCATCTGACTTCTGTCGCAATGCCAGATCTCCACCTATTAGGTTATTTTCAGCCCCACCCCCAAACTGCCCAACTTATTCACCAGCCTCCTGTGAGGGACGGTGTCAAAGGCCTTGCTGAATTCCAGATAGGCCAAGTCCATTGCCCTTCCCTGATCAACCACCCTCAACACCCAATCAAAAATATTTGATCAAGTTCATCTGGCATGACCGCCCCTCTGTGAACCGGTGCTGCCTGTTGTCTTGAAGACCACTAGTTGCAAGGTAGTTGACAATTCTTTCCTTTAGGAGTGCCTCCATAATCTTACCTCTCACTGAGGCAAGGCTTACTGGATAATTTCCCACCTCCTCCTCCCTGCCTCCACTCTTGTATAGCGGCACCACATCCACCCTTTTCCAGTCACCTGGAACCCTTTTCATGTCTAGTGACAGATTAAACAGTCTAGTCAATGGAGCTGCCAATTCCTCCCTAAGCTCCCAGAGCATCCTAGGATGTAGGGCATCTGGACCCATTGCCTTATTTACCCTCAACCTTCCAGTTCCTCCCATACCCTGTCTTCTTCGAACAGGCTAGAGTCCACCCTTTGCCTTCCATGCAATTCCCACTCAACTCAGGTCCCCTACCCTCCTTTTCCACAGTAAAAACTGAACAGAAGTACCCATTTAGCAAGTCCACCTTCTCAAAGTCGTCCACTACCTGAACTCCCCCCTCTGCTTTAAGACTCACTATCCCATTTGGATTTCCTCCTCTCATTGACATACCTGTAGAATTTTTTATCCCCCCTTTGGCCTCCCTAGCTAACCTCTCCTCTGTATCTGCCTTCACCCTCCTAACCCCTTTTGTTGATGCTCACTCCCCGACATACCTTTGTAGACAATCAGTTGACTAAACAGTGGCAGTTGCTGTTAGTGATGCTTAAAAAAGTATCTGATCTTTAGTTAAGCATTAACAGTGGCAGCTGCTATCAGTGTCACTTAATAAAGTGTCTGAGCTTTAGTTAAGCATTGACATTTAAACATTGCCCAAGGACCAAATACAGCCATCAGTTGTCTGCATGTCTAATTCTACACCCTTTGTGTGGTTGGAGAGCTTAGTCCTGATGTGCTTTTCCTTGTTTATTGTCAGTCCTGTGATCAACCCTCCCCTGGGCTGTAGCCTGTGCCTTAGTTCTTCAGCATTTCCTGGGTATTTAATAAATGGTGGAGGTGGGCTGGGAGGGAGGGCAACATTTCTAGTTTCAAGCTGGCTCCCAATACTGATCCCGGCAGGCTCCTGATCCTGTCTGCCAATGAACTGATTTTGTTTAATTTAATTATTAACTTGTCTCAAATTGGTGCAGGGAGAGGGTGAAGAAGAAACAAATTGTGGAGCCTTCTGACCCATGATTGTTGCTCCCACAGTGTCCAAAGCTCTGACTGTGCTCTCAGGAAAGATTGCAGCAGTTTATCTCTTTTTTTAAAATACTGTATCTTTTTTACTGAAAAAAAGGTTTTTGAGACACACAAGTATACATATTCAAGTAGATACAAAAAAGTGGCGCCTCTGCATCTACATTATAAGTTCAAGGGCAGTTCAGGGAAAGATAACCTCTTACTTGACTAATTGTCAGTATAATATTAAGTTAAGTTAGGTATGGAGAATAAACAACATTTCCACAAAGCTTTTTTCTGTCTCCTTCAAATGAGAACTGAGATATAAGAACCATTTATAGGGGAATCATATATGTCCGTCCCCTCCTCCTCGATCAGAGCAGCACCCCACCCGAGCCACAGGATTGCTGTCAAGGGACAAAATCAGGGTCTAGTTAAACCATGTACCAGATCCACTGCTGCCATTTGACATTGAAAGTCTGCATTCTATCATGCAGAGCTGCTGTCAATTTTTCTAAGTTATATATATTTGACACAATTTGTCTCCAATCTGCCACCTCAAGAATGGTTGGGGACATACACCTATGGGTGATTACTTTTCCGGCTACCACTAAATATATAAGTAATAAAGTTTTACCCCATCATGGCATGTTCGAGATCAGCACAAGTTCTGCCCTCAGTTCAATAGGTTCCCCAGACAGCCCTGTAGCTCAGCTTGCACTGCGCACCAGAAGGGTGTTAATAGTGGACAAAGCCAGAACACATGACCTAAATTAGCAATTTTACATTTACAACCCCTCCAGCAATGGCCGAAACTGGCTGGCAAGTATTTTACTATGATAGCTGATGACCTGAAATATCTGGAAGGGTACTTCCAGGCATATTCCTTCCATATGGAAGAAAAGGTAATTTTAATTGCTGTTAATGTGTATTAAGACCATTCATCAGCTGTAACTGATATACCCAGATACCCATTCAAGTTATTTAAGATGGTTTCTGATGAGTCTCCCAAGGTCTCTCACAATAATACTATAGAGCTGCTCAATTATATGTCTACTCATATTACTTTGTTTTATATCTTATAGTAGCTGAAGAAGTGGAGGTTTTGGGTGGGGTAACTTTGACCTATCAGGGTGCTGGTTCTGTATATAGTCTTGCACCTGGAGGTACCGAATGTGATCCTGATGCGGCAAACCATATTCTCACTGCAAGGTTTCAAATGAAGTAAGATCCAAGATCATAAGCATGTGATATATATAATGAAAACCAGATTGATGCCAACCTAGAAATGTTAAATCCAGAGAAGCCAGCTGGAAGTTTTCATCCTTAAATATTAACTGTAGGAAATAAAATATATCTTAAAATTTCAGATGATATTTAATCTGATTCCATATTTTTAGAACCCCTTTTGTAAAGTTAGTGAAATGACAAATAGGAATGGACTTTCCATGGGCAGCAAACAAAATAGGTTCCAAGTCATAGAGATCATTTATCGATGATTCAGTATCCTTGCAGGGGGCTGAATAAGTTGGTGTTAGCCACAAAAGGGCTATTTTTAGAAAGGCTGCCCTAGCATAACATTCGAGGTTAAGTAGGTTCACTCCTCCCCTAGCTAATGGAAGTTGTAAAATGGAAAAACAAACTCTAGGATGCTGCCATCCCCATAGAAAGTTTGAAATCATTTTGTTCAATTAAGCAAAATAAAAGTGGGGTGGCCACATTGGTATATTTTGAAATATAGTAATCAGGGTAGAACATTCATTCTAATAGTTTCTATTTTTTGGAAGAAGGATAAATTCAATCTACCCCAATTTGTAAGGTCCTGTTGTATAAGCATTGTTAAAGGTTCATAATTCCCTAAATCCAGATTAGAGATATCCTGAGGTATATATATGCCTAAATATTTTATCTTTGTGTGTCACCACTGTAGAGGCAGCCTATATTTGAGACTGCTTGATGGGGAAAAAAGTTAAATGACAGTAGATCAGTTTTTGTAACATTTAATTTAAATCCTGCAGGACTTTCAAATATCCCCAATATTTCCCAAATCTTGGGAATCAAGACCTCTGGAGTCAAAACTGTCAGCAAAACATCATCGGCAAACAAAGACACCTTATGTTGTATCCACCCCAGGGTATACCCTCAATTCCCTCCTCCCTATGAAATGATGTTGCTAATGGTTCCACGTGAAACAGAAAAAAGAAGAGGGGAAGAGTGCAGCCCTGTTAGGTGCTCCTTTGTAAGGTGTTGGGGAAGGGCAAGGCTCTGTTAATGCAAAGATAGGCCTGTGGACCTTCATAGATATTTTTTAACAATTTTTGCAAAGTGAACAGGAACCCGAAGGCCGACAGGGTGTCCCAGAGAAAATCCCAGGACACCCAATTGAATGCCTTCTCAGCATCAAGATTCAATAAGACTGCTGGTATCTTACAAGATTGTATGTATTCTATTAGTAGAAGTGTCCTATGGATAATGTCTGTACTGTTCCTCTCTTTAATAAATCCTGATTGGTCTGGGTGTATAATTACGGATAGTAAGCATTCTAGGCGAGAAGCCCAAATAGCCATATAGAGTTTATAGTCTACATTTAATATAGAAATGGGATGATACGAGGAAGGGTCCATTGAATCTTTGACCAGCTTGGGCAAAGCAGCGAGAACCATGTTTGACCATGAGACTGGAGAGGGGGCTACCCAGCTGTAACTTCCAACAAACCTGTAGCAGCATGGGTATTAAGAACTTTATACCATTTGGCACTATACCCGTACAGACCTGGACATTTTTGAAATTTTGCCATTGAGATATGCTGTATTATTTCTTCTGGCATAATCGGTGCCTCTAATTGTTGTCTTTGAACTTCCTTCAATTGAGGTAAATTTAACAATAGCAGAAATGAATGTCTGTGTGTAGGATTAGATTCTGTGTCAGGTGCATATAAAGATTGGAACTAGGAAGTAAATATTGCCTGAATTTCTTCTTCTTCTTCTTTATAAGTTAAAATTTTAGTTAGAGGATGTCGTAATTTAAGTATGGTAGCAGTTCACTTCTGAGCCCTATGTTTGTGAACAAGAAGTCGGGCCCTCATGCCCCTCCCTCATAATTACTCTGTTTCAAATACGAGCAGTTCATCTTTTGTTTAAATGTTGGTGCCCTTTTTTTTTTTTTGAAAAACTGGGCAAAACATTTTTGTAAGCTGGCTCCCAATACTGACCCCCAATACTGATTCCAGCTGGCTCATGAGCCTGTCCTCCAGCAAACAGCTGACATGTTTTTCCCTTTCCATGATTTGCCCAGGCACTACTTCCCTTATATCTACCAAAGCACAGTAGACAAAATTCTATTGTTTCAGTTTTCAAGGTTTCTTTTTATATTTTGTATTTGTTTTTGAAGTCTGTGATCCACTCATCCCTCCACTTATGTTTTACATCATGTATACTATGTGTTGCACTCCAGAACACTGTAGCCCCTTGCTTCCTCTTTCAGACCCATGTCTACATCTATCCAATGTCATAATTTGTTTCTGCAACCCGCTGCCGACCAGACACTCAGCTGCTTACTCCCTTATTTACTCTTGCTTGTTCTTGTGCACTCACAGAACAGAAACGGATATACAATGGTCAGTCAAAATGCATCAGCCCGACTGTCATTATCCCAACCCCGGGTGTCCAAAACACGGTTGCCTGACATCATGATTTTGCCTCAGGGGTGATTGAGGCTTCGCTTCTAACCACCAATGTGGGGGCTCTGCCCTCACCCCCGCACTTAATGATCTTACTCTTTGGGGTGAACACTCATGTCAGGCAACTGTGTTTCGGGCACCCAGGGTCAGGATATTTCCAGTCGGGCCGATGCATTTTGGCCGATTGGAAGTATCCCATGAAAAAAGATACCAAATAAAAAAAAAATAAAACTGGTAAACAGTTCCATAGACTATTGGACCATGGAAACCAATCAGGTTCAACAGGGCTTCAAAGCAGGGTAGAATGCAAACTACAGAACAGTATATAAAAACTACAACTATGGTGGGCACTTTAGAACAAAAGTCCTAAGGCAAAGAAAACAAATCAGCGACCTTTTTCAGAACCACCTTGCAAACAGGACATAATTGCTCTAATGGTGTATCTCCAAACTTTCCTAACTAAAACTAAACATTTCTACCACTACTTTTTACAGGTGGAAGTACTTCATTATCAATAATTAAGCAAAACTATTTAATGTACACATATGTAAACATTATAATTTTAATTTATATTGCCATGAAAAAGAAATACCTAATTTATAAGTGCAATAAGAGAGTTCAGGGGTAGCATTAGACATTTCTGATGCACTCATCCCATAATCAATCTAGACTGGAGCAAAGCTACTTGAGGGTAACTCATATGTAAGGATGAGCCAATGCCAAATCTTTATTTGGGGAATATGCTAACTTTTGACACTTTTACCTTTGATTCGGCCCAGTAAAACTATTGGGCCACTTCATATCACTTTGACCTTTGGCAAAATAATTAAAGGGAAACAGTCAGCAGTGTAAGTCCCAGACCCAAGTGTGGGGATGGTCCCAATTTGCACTTTGAGTGCAAAAACTTTTTACTGTTTACTGCAGTATAGCAGATTGCCTCAGACTGATTCTGCTGACTTGCAAGTTGACATTTTCTGTAACTACAAATCCAAGAATCTCTTACAGCTGACATCAGAGGAGGGCTGCAGCAATAGGAGATTCAATAACTTGAAGTGCATATTAGGCATAACTTAAAATAAAACTAAAGTCAAACTTTACAAATAAAAATGGTTTGCAGAGTGTTTTGATTAGTAAGTGTATGCCCAGTAAGTCCTTCCCTTTGTTTGCTGAAAGGATTTTTTTTCTAAATTTACTTGATTTATGGCCCTTGGGGATCTCTACGTTCACATTTTTATGGCTCTTCTTGTTCCTACAATGCCTCCTGTCCCATGAGACAGTGATGCATCCAGGACCAATAATTCAACAAGAGTTGTTCTCTGTCAAGTTTACAGTAGTAGAGCTATGATTTTAAGTAACTCTCCCTGTCCGAGGACCTCTCATAGAAGCTACCTTTACAGATGGCATATGCCTGAGGGATAACTGAGTGGGTTACTCTGTAAGGAAATATCTAAAATCTTCATTAATTATAGCACATGTGATCTTACAGTAAGTGATTTGTGTGCTGTTTTAATAGTTGTGTGGACTTTATAGAAATGAAAGGCTTTAAAAACAAAACATTTACTTCTGCTGGCTAGACCTAGACACATACCTAGTAAACAGAAAGTTTGGATTGGACAGTTATTTTGTTGAAGACAGAATATCTGGTTCCTACCAGTAGATTGCTGCTGCAGCAGTTATTACTCTCTGAATCAATGGTCCTGTATGCATCACTGTCACACTGGACAGGAGGCAATGTAGGAAAAAGAGCCATAAAAAATGTGAACATGGAGATCCCCAGAAGCCATAAAACCAGCAAGCAAATTTAGAAAAAAACTCCTTTCAACAAACAAAGAGAAGGATTTACTAGGAGTACACTTAGAAATCAGAACACTTTGTGCATTGTTTTTTTTTAAATTTTGACTTTAGTTCCCCTTTAAAAGAGAACTGCACATAAACTACAGTATAAGGCTTTTTTTCTACAAGCACCTTTTTTTAAAATTGGGTTAAAATGTTGTTATTGTTTTAACTTTATTAGCCTTGTGGTGAACTTGATGGGTATTTCTGATTTGCACACACATTTATAACTGCATGATGCAGCATATGCACCTTTACTGCACCACAGAATGCTAAAATGGTCTTTCCCAACACAGTGTAGATTAGACACACCCATAGATTAGACACTACTAAATTTACTAAAAGGCCAGCTAAGATAGAACAACAACAGAATGTGAGCCCATAACATTGTAGCATCTATAGCAGACAAAGGGGTTGTAGGCTAAATGCAATTCTCCTTTAAAAATTGTACCCTATGGGCTTTATCCTCTAATATGTGTTTTTATGGCTGCAGGGGTGTTTCTATCACTAGGAGAAAAAAGGGCACTTCAGACTCCTTCTGAAGCACAATTTCAGAGTTGAACAATAATTCTTCCACTACCTGAAATCATTACACTGGGGGTGGGAGGGATAAAGAGTTCCTTTTCTTCATGTAACATTCTCCTGGCAGCTCAAATTACAATCGGTGGAGTGTAAACAGCACAAGCAGCTTGTTTTAGTCTGAAAGAACACCTAAACCCTCTTTTTACACATTTTTATCTAAACAATGCCTTGTTAGCAGGCATGTAGTGCTCCCATATTTCCTAAAGTCTTCAATTATGCTTTTTTATGTAGTTCTCCAGGCAACAGTCTTAAATCAGCAACTGAACAGTCTTGAAGCACAGCTGTAAGGGAACTTTGTTTTATCTCTCTGCTGAATTTCTTCATAGAGGAGCACAAGGTGATTTGAGATCAGGTTTTGGCTCCATAGCAGTGGGGTCACTGGGCTGGGACAGGCAGACAGTCATTATGATGAGCCTCCAATTGAGTAAAACATGCAGTCTAATTTTTTAGTAAATCTGTTTGCTACATTAAAGTTACTTTCCCTACTAAGGTAAGAAAGGACCATGTAACCCTCTGTCCAGGTTTTGTACTGACAATCTTGTGGAAGAATTTGGATGGTTACACTTTATTTGCATTTGTAAAGAGTTTATTTGGGAATACTGCTTGATTGATAATAAAGTGACAGTTTTATTGGTGCCTGTGTCTAATGGCTAGCTTCCCTCTGAGACTTGCAAGGTACTGTAAGCAAGAGTCTCCTCTATTTGGTATCATAATCAAATATGTAAACAGTAAGATAGAGTAACTATGACATTAAACTGGGATTACACTTAGCTGATACCTGCCCTATAGAGGTGTCTAATTATGCACTTGGGATAGCATGGACCCTGGAGTTGAATGCACTGTTCTGTTTTGACTTGTCATATTGTCTCCTATGTATCTACTTGTGTGATATTTTTTTTCTGTTTGTATTAAATGAAGCATTTGGCTGATGTGGTAGTGCTATGTAGATTTTGATGTCCAAACAAGCGTAAGTCAGTGCCAAACATGCTTGCTTTCATGCTGTTTCAAGTTAGAACAACAGTATCTTGAGGCTATGGGCAGGCCTTTAGTACTCCCATGAGCCAGTGTTTCATGGACTTTGGGTTCTACTGGGCTAAGGAGTATAGGCCCCCTTATTCAGAGCTGGCCATGTGCGATCTGTGGTGGTTTGTGCACAGCCTGCCTGGGGGGCAATATTCAGACAATTAGCTCACTGCAACTGAAGTGTGCAAACTATCTAAATATGGTGCCATATCAGTACAGTGCATAATGACTTTGGGCTATGCTGACACAGGCCCAGACTGAATATGGCTGATAGGAGCTCAATGGAGGTAGTGTAGATCAAATGGGATCATGTCAGAGCTCCTGTGGGCCATATTTAGTCCTAACATGCTATGACCCCTTTGTGCATGGAAGTCACTATGGCCAATATTTGCATGCCCATTAAGGGCCTATTAACATGTGTGCATGCCCCCCCCCCCATTTTGTAGCTGTCTTACATATTCCTTGTGGTCTGTCTTGGATATTTCTAGTAATCTAGTGGTCTCCCACCCCCGATTACCTGCCCTGTAGCTGTCTCAAATATTCCTGGTGATGTAGTGGTTCCTGCACCCACAATTGACCATCCTGTAGCTGTCTTTAATGTTCCTGGTAGTCTAGTGATCTCTCCCCCCCAAATAAGGGCATCTGATCCTGTCAACCTGCCTACTCAGGACGCTCCTCCCCACAACTCCCCCCCCCACTCAGGTCACCTAAGTTGAAGTACAGCAATAGTGACAGCGATCTACACAGCCCTCTGATCACTACCTCGGTCAGTGACCGTCTGATTGCCAGTGAGCAATCATGAGTACAGTAGACACAGGTGTTTGTACAATACTTGCAATTGCTCAGAGATCATCAGATTGAAACCAGTTGAGGTGGTGAGCAGAGGGCTTTCCCAGTCATCACTATTGTTGCAGTTTACATTATGTGACCAGGGCTGAGTGGGTGCCTGAGAGGGTGAGTCAGACGGGGGTCAGATGTCCTTATGGGGGGACCACTAGATCACCAGGAATATACCAGACAGCTACAAGACAGGTGATCTGGATGCTTTTACAATGTATTTTCCCAGGACAGATCAGCTTACATGCAACATTTGCTTTTCAGTGGGGTCTGCTGTATGGTCCTGCTTTTACAGTTTTACAATATAATTACTCAGGATATCCCAGATATGTTGTGATATCTTGTTTGTAGTGGGGTTCTGCTTGACCCAGTTTTTGCATTGTATTTACCCAGGATAATATAGCGGAGATGCAAGATCTTTTTTGTTTCAGTGGGTTCCTCCTTTTACCCATTTTTATAATGCATTTACCCAGGACAGCCCAAATGAGAGACAGTTTCTCATTTCCAATGGGGTCCAACTTTTACTGTGTATTTTTCCAGGATAGAGCAGTATAGTGGAGTTATTTAATTAACCTATTTAATGTGGCAAAGCAGTAGTGCATGTTTAAATGTCTTTTCCATGAAGGAGAAAAGTAATGAAATTTTATTAAAGTAAAATACATCAAATTAATTTACAAAAACAGCTCATATATACAGACAATGCCACAAACTGGTAATTAAAGAAAAAATAGCAAAAGGTTTAACTGAGAAAAAAAGGAAATGGAGAAGAAACAAAGTAAGCCTGTTAAAGGGCCCACTAGTGCTGGTTATCTGGGAAGAATCCAGAAAATATTTTTTCCATAATGCTCACCAACATAGGTTGGGATATTGGCTCCACTGCCTGCTGTACATACTCAGGACATTACCTTTAATGATTTTTCCAGTTCCTCTTCTGGCAGCAGGTATTGCTTCAAACTCGCTGGTAGCAGGCCTGCCATTTGAACATTTTCAAAATGGCAAAATTGACTGCTCTCATGTTGTGTTTCCTCTACTCTTGTCATGAAACTCCAAAGATCAGTTTCTCATATTGAAATAACAATATTTCCCACTATTCAGTAGTGACTAGAGTCAAGACATTCCTGATATAAGGACACTGAAGAGATTTTCCTGAGTTTCCAGGACAGTCTCACATCTGGGGTCTAGGGTAATGCCATCCCTTCCATGCTTTTATGTTTTCTTTTATTATAAACCATCAGTCTTCCTTGGCAACTAAGCCAGAAAGTGTCCCACACTCCATTTGGAACTCTTCTTAGTCAAAGAATGTAGGGTGTCTTGTTTGCAAGAACTAGGGCATGTCCCAAAAGTAAGCTCTGCAGAGGAGGCAGCGCTCATAAAAAAATACAAATCCCTCCTTGTAACCTGCCAAACATATGAGAACATTTGTTGATTGATCTTCACAACAGATTCCCGAACATATCCCGGGTAGTGTGAAGTATCATCATCATCAGATATTTTGTTGAGCAGCATAAAGCTATTACAAAATTTAGTGAAAATATAAAGTTAATAGAATTATACAAATACAGAGTTATTAAAATAAAATGTTTGGAAAAATCAAAGCTACAGTATCTGTCAATTTTATGTAGTATTTTTTTTTAAATATAACATATTCCTCTTAACAGTTAAATATCCCAAATTTACGATTTCAGCTATTTAAAAAAATGAGCAAATCTATTTAAAATAATTTTTGTCCTTTGAGATGAAGAGTTCCAATAATAATTGATCCAAGGGAAGACTAAGATTCATCAGTAAGGGCCTCAGCCAAAGTTTCCTGTTTGTCTGATAAAGTGGACAAATTAGTGTAATATGTTTAAGGTCATCAAAGACCTCATTACACTTGCAACAAGCATTCATCACTCCATGGTGTTTTTGCTGATAATAAATGTAATTACACTTATACAATTCTAGCCTAAATCTAGTTAACAGCCTCCACATATCTGGGTTCTCTATTGTACTTGGGTAGAATTCCAAGTGATGATTGAGTTTCATAATCTTAAACCACTTGTAGTTTCTGTATGTGTTGAAGGACTCTAAATCTTTTGTATAGCACTTATCTCTAATCATTTCTTTAATTTGGTATACTATTTCATGAAAGGGTCTATAGTATATTTGATATAATAGGTGACCCAAACCTAGAGGATATACTTGGGATACTATACATTCCATGATTGATGAGGGGAATCCTCTACTGTCGTAATCAATTTCCTCCTCTATTTACATTCTGTATAGCCTTGATTGATGAAACAAGAAAAGTTTCAATATAAACATAATTGTCCTTTCTATTACATATGTCTGTAAGGGGAAGCTGCCCCAGTTCGGCTCTAAGGATAGATGCCGGAACCGATTGTGGAGTTCTGAGTATATATGTATATATATATATATATATATATATATACACACACATATATACATATATATATACACACACATATATATATATATATATATATATATATATATATATAGTATATAGGGGATACATGATGGGCGACTGTAGAATATGGAAAATATTTGCATGAGTGCAGAGTGAACAGTGATAATATCACGAGTGCCGAAGGCATAAGTGATATTATTGCAGTTCACTCTGCATGAGTGCAAATGTTTGCCTTTTTCCACAAGTCGCACATCATGTGTGCGATTTATACAATAGGTCTAGTATCCATTGGGAAGATTTCTATCTGTGTTTTCTCCCTGTTTACTCCGGGTTTTTTTATTTTAGTAACTGGGTAAGTTTTTAGGGGGAACCTGGGAGCACTGGTCAGTTAAGTGATTTGTTCAGAGTCACACAGTATTGAAATGGAAGTAGTGAGAATCAAACACTGGTCTGGGCTGCTGGCTGTAGGAAGTTTGTTCATTGCTTGTTACTCTAAACTCTAGGCTATACTGACAGCACTGTTTGTGTGTGGTCTGAGTGTGTGTAAGTGTTTCTGAATGGGCTGAAACTGTTAGACACTATGAGAAACAAGTGCATGTGATTTACAATGATGATTGTGTTACCTGCAGCTAGGAATGAGAAACAGACTGTTTATTCAGTAAGTTGCAGGCTTCACTGAGACAGAGAAACTGTTGTAGCCAGCACTCAGAAAGAGAAACTGGTATATGAAGGAGGCTGATTTGAAGATTAGAGCTGCACAGTAATGGGCTAGGATTGTCAGAATAACTATGGGACACAGGTGATTGTCTTTTACAATGCTAATTGAGTTAGTTGCAGGATTCAGTGAGAAAGAGAAACTGTGAAGCTATTAAATGCAGGATGCAGTGTAGATGGTTTCACTCTGGTGACATCACCATTGTTATATATTTGCTTTTGATGTAGACACTATGGGTTTATCAGGAAATAAATCCACAGTGGTGATGTCATCACAGTGGTTATACAACAGCTGTGAAAATAACACCATTTATTCATAGTGTTACCCCTTCACCCCTATTGTGTGTGTGTGTATATATATATATATATATATATATATATATATATATATTATGGTAGCACAGTAGTGCTACCACAGTTAGGGTTGAGGAGCCATTTCTATGTTAAACCCCAAAACTTTGCACCTTAATAACTTTGCAACTGTTTGACAGATTTGGCTGAAATTTGGAATACGCAATCAAGAACTATAGGCCTTGGGATCTGCAAAGTTTCGTATAATTTGATACACGGCTGTGGAGTTATTAAGCATGATCTGCACGCACGTTTACGCTTTTTCTGGAATTCTACGGTTGCGCCTACAGGTCACACGGTTTGCGCGACCGGCCCAAAATCTTCAGAGAACGCAGCTGTGGCCCCAATGTGCCTTTCAAAGATTTCATGAAAAATATTAAACTGTTCAAAAGTTATGGCAGTCCGAACTTCTGTTTTTTTTCCCATAGGATAACATTACGGCGTTCGCCGCTCCTTTGAGGGCCTGTATCTCGAAAACGGTGCGAGATACAGAGTTTTTGTCTAAACATTTTAGCCCCCATAAGGGGGCTATGTATATAACTAGCCAGGAAAGTGATAATACATATGACTGTTAAATTTTTTTTCTATGTCGTACGGTTACTGTGATATAAGCAATTTACTATTACAACTACTGATTTTTGTGTTCCGAGAGTCATTATTTTGCATACATTCTTTCTACTAACTGTCTTTCTCTATACAGCTTTTGGGGAAAACCAGCCTGTGTGCTTACATTACTCTTACTATTACCGTTTCTGCTTGTGGTTCCGTACACGTTTCACTAACCGTTCACGTTTACGCCACCATGTGTGTAACCCTTTGTGTTTTCATTTGCGGTTGCGTTTCCGTTGTTTTTAACATTTCTGTCTACAGTACTATTCCTCTTTCTGTTTTGCTTTGCGTCATCATGCGCATTACGATTTGCGCTTAGGCACAATGTTACAATGCGACAAGACATCACCCCCATGCTCCCGCCGCTGCATTACATTCACTATTTCTCATTATCATTCTCAAAAAGAAGACAAATTAGACGCAAAAAACTTCGGTTTAATGCTTCAGTTAGGGTTGTTCCACAGCGACAAAAGCAAGGAAATTCGATGTTAGGGTTGAAACCCCCTTTGCACCCCTCCAGCCCACCCCCCAACTGGAATCAGGGTGTGCATTGGGGTCATCGGTCCTAACTGTCACCCCATTCTCCTATTCCTCAGCTTCTTTCCACATGTGATGGGGTGACACTTAGGGCTGATGACCCCAATGCGCACTGATTACAGTTGGGGTGGGCTGAGGGTGAAGGGTTTCAACCCCACATCGAATATATATATATTATGGTAGCACGTAGTGCTACCAGGTAGGTTGAGGAGCCATTTCTATGTTAAAACCCAAAACTTTGCACCTTAATAACTTTGCAACCGTTTGACGGATTTGCCAGAAATTTGGAATACACGATCAAGATCCATAGGCGTGGGATCTGCCAAGTTTTGTATTGGTTGGATATACAGCTGCGGAGTTACTAAGCGTGATCTGTGTGCGCGTTTATGTTTTTTCTGGAATTCTACGGTCGCACCTACAGGTCGTACGGTTTGTGCGACTGGCCCAAAATCTTCAGGGAACATGTGGCAAGGGGCTCAATGTGTCTTTCAAAGATTTCGTGAAAAAATATTAAACGGATCAAAAGTTATTCAAAAAACAATTTCCCATTATAAGTCAATGGGAAAAGTTAACAAAAAGTTTGACAGTGTCGCAAATGCACTTTTTACTGTCACAAATGGCCCTGTTACTGTTGCAAATCCACCATCTTGTTTTCAGTTAGTGATCAGAAAAATGTTTGGCATTTAAAATTGAGACTCTCTAGCAACCTAATTCTTTTTGTATTCACCTAGTTGGGCCCTGAGGATGCTAGCCATGTCTTTATTTTGGGGTAAAACACCCCAGAAATATGTTTTTCAGATTTCTGGAAAAAGTACTTTCACAAAGTAGTGTCGCACTCATGAAAGTGTTGCAAATTTTTAGCGAAAGCTTTTGCAAATTGCGACACTACTTTTCGACACTATGCCCAAAATAACAGTAATTCTTTGGCACTCCACTGCAAAAGAACGGTTGGGAGTTTTGGGCTGAAATTTGAAGGGAACGCAGATGAGATCTCACAGATGTGCCTTTCAGTGTTGTATTGAAAAAATATTACACGGCAGCAAAGTTACAGTACTCCAAAGTTGACAGTTTTTCCCATAGGATAACATTACGGCGCCCGATGCATTACAGGAATCTTTTGGCACCCTGCTGCAAAATAACTGTTTAGTCTTTTTTCCTGACATTTGGATGGAAGACAGCCAACAGCCCACAGATGTGCCTTTCAGTGGTTTGGTGAAAAAATATTACAGGGAGGCAAAGTTATGGCACTCCGAACTTCTCTTTTTTCCCCATAGGATAACATTACGGCGTTCGCTGCACCTTTCAGGGCCTGTATCTCGGAAACGGTGCGAGATACGGACTTTTCATCGGAAAATTTCTTAGCCCCCTAATGGTGACTAAGTGCAAAATTAGCCAGGGCAGTTGTAAATCATACGACTTTTACATTTTTTTTCTACGTTGTACGGTTCCTGAGATATAACCTATTTAGTATTCCAAGTTCTCATTTTCTGCTTCGATACTCATTATTTTGCATACATTATTTGTACTCACTGTCTTTCTCTATGCAGGTTTTGGGGAAAACCAGCCTGTGCGCTTACATTACTGTTACTGTTGCCCTTTCTGGTTCCGGTTCCGTACCCGTTTCACTTACCGTTGACGTCTGCACCACCATGTGTGTTATCCTTCATGCTTTCATTTGCGCTATGCTTCTGTTATTTTTTGCCATTTGTGTCTACAGTACTGTTTCTCTTTCTGTTTCACTTTGCATCACCATGCCCATTGACATTTCCATTTGCAGGCAATTATACATATTATGTGGTAACACATCACGTGGCAGACCATTCCCGCTTCACGCCACCGTGTGTGTTACCCTTTCTGTTTTCATTCACGCTTGTGTTACCATGTGCGCCACTGTTAGTGCTTCTGTTTGCGTTGCTGTTCCTGTTACTATGCCACAAGACATCATGTGGCAGAAGCGCGGGGCCCCTCCGCGCTGCATTACATTCACTATTTCTCGTTATCATTCTCAAAAAGAAGGGAAATTAGAGGCAAAAAACTCCATTTAATGCATTAGTTAGGGTTGTTCCACAGTGACAAAAGTGAGGAAATTCGCTGTTAGGGTTGAAAACCCTAACCCCGAATTCACCCCCCCAGCACCACACACACACAGACACACACACACACACATATGCAAGTATGGGGGAGGACCAAGTCAACACAACCAATGACAGACATCCAGCAGCAGGTGACAGAAATAAACAATTGTCTAAATGTACTACGAGACATCCCCACCCACCTGACCAGGTACTGCATGCTCAGTGGAGATCAACAGCAAAACTGAGGCCATGTACACCAAATGTACACATCCCTGATTGCAGCTGCACACAACGCATACACTTAGTAGTTGCATGGTTTTACCTAACGATGCCCCACACCAGCACACCACATGTGATGGGCCACCTGAGCAATAGAGTTGAGCAAAACCAAGGAATTGTACAAGTATAATATCTCTGATTATAACAAGGGTTTGAGAAATGCAGCTTTCTAATTGACTGTAAACATTGTAACAGCCTTATGTTTAGTTTTTATTAACATACATGTAGAGCCTAACCATATGATGAACATGCTTTAATGTTGTTTAAAAAACAGTTTTATTATGATAGCAATAAGCCACTCCCAGGTATTATGTTAATGGTCAGTTTATCACTGTCTAGCGACATGTGGCACTCGGCTACACCTCATTCAACATTAATCAACATTAGTGTCTGTGTGTGTGTGTGGTGCTGGGGGGGATTCGGAGTTAGGGTTTTCAACCCTAACAGCAAATTTCCTCACTTTTGTCGCTGTGGAACAACCCTAACTAATGCATTAAACGGAGTTTTTTGCCTCTAATACATATATATGTATATTATGAGAATATGTCCACAATGCAAGTATTAATTGCTTATGCAATAATATTATGTTGGTTCAATCTTTAAGCAGAAATGCATGGCACCATGCATTTCTGCTTAAAGTTGAACCAGCATAATATTCTGTGGTAATTTGCATATGCAGCCCATGATGCTTTGCATTGTGGGGGCATGTGTGATTTTGTATTTCTTTGAAACTTGGCTTCCTGGCCAAATGCCCTTTGGGGTAACCATTGCCTCAGTGCTTACGCACAGAAGTTCTTTGTCTCTTATATATGTATAGCTTATTTAGCTGTATTTCCAACATATTTGTATCATATGGTGCCCATATTTCTATGGCATATAGAAGGCTAGCTTGAATTTTCACTTCTATGACTTCCAATAGGCCTTTAACTAGCTCATTTCCCCATTTGAGCTGAAAACCTTCTAAATGCATGAAATGCCGTAGTCGCTTTGTGTTTGACCAAGTTGAGGTGGTTCAGCCATTTAGTATTTTGATCAAAGTATACCCCAAATAAAGATAGGATTTGACTGTTCCAATTTTAGTACCATCTATGAACAGTAAGAGAGGTTTCTTTTGTCTATGTCCAAATAGTAACATATTGGTTTTGTCCTTATTAATTACTACTTCTCCATGAAGGATTAGTAACTTAATAATCTGGCAGTGATAACTTTGTTCTCATCTTGAAGTTGGTACTTTTTGTTCATGTGAAAGATGGATCTGCAATCTGGGGAATTTCATGCAGAAATCCTCTAACTCAGTGAGCTGCTAGCTACAGTATATCTATGTGACTGGAGGTGCAGTTGGTACTGTGTGGAGTGTGAGCGGGAAGCAGCCAACTAGTCATGCCATATGAGCCTGTGAGTGATTAGTTTTCACAAGCTGGGAGTTGGGACTTGGATGGGACCAAGTGAGTTAGATGGTTGGTGCCAATAAAAACAATATGAATTAATAACCAGCCTACCTTTATCATGAAAGTAGCAGTGAGGTAAGTATGTTGTTCCGTATTAATAATTTTATTTGTAATGAATGGCTTTATCTGATGATGAGGAACTGGGCTGCGTCCAGCAACTTGAGTGATCTCTCTTTCCCCCAGGCTTGCCCCTTGCCACCAGCCTCCCATCCCCCTGCTGTGATAGAGCATGGAACCCATGAAGTGAAGTCCACATGCATCTGATGGTGGATGGCAAGTATTCAGCATTAAAGCCTGTGCTGTATTCAGATGAGACATTAGGTCATATGTGTTTTTTGGCTTTGGTGTCTGGGATGACTTTTGAGTGGGTGTTTAAGGTGGGATGAGCCTAACACTGGCATTGCATCTGCCCTTGCCATGTGACTGGGCTGTGTACATGCCATGGGATGTCCTTGGCATTAGGTCATTGTCTGTTACACCTGGCTGTGCATGCCTACAGGTAGGCTGTCATCTGGGGGCTATGCTGGAGTGTTTGATGGTGCTGTGGTTCTGGTGTATGACATATGGGGATTTGGGGGTTGGATGCCATGTACTGGATATGAATGGGAAACATGATCCTGCAGTAGAGCAGTGATAATTATGGTCATGTATGAATATGTTTAATGAATCAGGGACCCCAAATTCATTAAACATAATCACACATAGCTCTGGGTAGCATCAGTTAATTCATGGGGAACACATTCAGCTTTCACATGGCTGGTATGGCCATAATAGCAGCTTTTATTTGAACTGAAGAGGTTATACAGTATATGGTCACAAAAGTTTGAAGGCAGCACAAGTCCCAGAACAGTTCACAGTGCCTAACAGCCCATTATTTGTCACAGGCACCCAAACTCTCAACGATAGCCATCTGTCTCTCTCTCTCTCTGCACTGGCTCAGTGGGTCCCCCTCGGAACATGCAATCCTCATGGCAGGGGGATTTGGTGGTTCCATCATGACCCCTGCATCCTTTCCAAGAACTGGCAGCAACTGTCCCCAAATTGAGATGGGGGACATGTCCCTTGGAGCTCCAAGGCAAATCACTTTCTGAACACTACACTCCCTGCCACATTCTTGCCCACTGGATTGCTACACGACTCGGTGCAAGCTGCCAGGGCACTCTGCTACTTCTGGCTGCTGGCCCCCATCTTGACTTTAGCTACCCTCCAAACTACTGTGCAGCTTGTGGCTACTAGCTCCCACTTTTTCTTCTGTGTCCCCCCAAGTGCCACCAGCTGGGGGCCTGAGTGAGCAATCGCCCCAGCCCTGACTCACCCTCATGCCTTCTCTGCTCACTCCTCCAACCTGAACTTTCCCTCCCACCTAAACTGTTGTGCTTTATCCCTCCATGCAACCATGGTGACCTCCAAACCCACAGGAGGCTCCACCTGAGTGTTGAGAAAAGTTAACCCTTTTCCCTACTGGGCCAAATTAGGCCACAGAAACCTAGGGAGGGTCAAATAGGCTAGTAATCTCCCAAAGGGGAAGGATTACATAAACATAGAAACTGATGGTAGATATGACTGCTGGGTCCATTTAGTCTGCCCATTTTTAGTTATGATCACTTTTTCTGCAGACTCAACTTGCCCTAAAGCACTGTCTCATCCACCTTCCACCCCTTCCTTCCTCCTAGGAATCCTTTCTGCCTGTCCCAGGCATTTGTGCAATCCACCACTGTTTTCACACTTACTGCCTCCCATGGAAGGCTGTTCTAGGAATTCGCCACCCTTTCTGTGAAGAACTACTCCCTCACATCTCTCCTGAAGCTACCTCCTTCCAGCTTCATATCATGACCCCTTGTTCTACAGCACCTTTTTCTCTGAAACGTATTTCCCTCCTGTACCTTATTAACCCCCAAGAGGCATTTAAAGATCTCCATAACATCCCCACTCTCCCTCCTCTCATCTAGGGCATACATACATATTAAACTCTTTCAGCTTCTCTTCATAGGGCTTTTGATGCAGACCTTGCATCATTTTGACAGCCCCCACCTCTCTTCTTGCTACTTTCTCCTTTTTTCAATTGTTACCCCTACCACACCCTTCTCCTTTGACTGCTCCTTTTCCCCCTTCTTCCTTTGCTAACCCCTTGCTTCCTTGAATAACTTGCAACCTGGTGGGACTCTCTCCCCTTGAGCTCTCCCTACTCTCTATCTCAGCTTGTAGAGGCCCACTTTCTGCCTTCCCTATTTCTTCCATAACCCCTCCCCCCTGCTTACTTTAAATGTCTATTGAAGTAACATTTGAATCATCCACTGAGGACTACTGTGGTTGCCTCCTGGATGAAAGCAGACCATCACCTCAGAATAGGTTCTTATCCTTCTAGCTTGGCCCACAGTCCCCAATTTAGACATACCTCTCCTCCCTGCACCATTCCTTCTACCATTACTTGAAGGCCTTGGTGGGGAGCTCCCTCTCCTTCCACATATAGTACAACATGCATGCACCACTCACATCTGAACATATGAGAAACACAGAATCAACCAGATACATGATCTATCTTTACCAAAAATGAAATTTACACATGGAGCTATGGCAATTCATCTTTACATTTTAGGCCATGAAACACCCTTATCAAGTTAATCTATTAGCAGCCATAGTGGCTCTGAGCAGAATTTGTTTATATTACCCTTCACTTAAAAATAATAATGAGGCAGTGACTACATACAGTGCTGCTGGCTGAAGCCCCGAGTTTAGGAACTGCAGGTTAGGCTCTAAAATGACAGAGATAAAGGGAACTCCTGCACTTTAAAGTACTGGGCAAGCTTAATCACTCCATGAGAGTAGTAAGATGGGGATATCAGATCAGAAGCTGGGAGAAATTACATGTTACTCAAGCCAGGTTCTTTAAGTCTGCCTATATCATTGCTAGGCCTGTACCTTTGTCATGGAAATCATGGATACTATGATTTTTCCCATTTGGGGGGAAACTCAGTGATTTTTAACATGTGTCATGATAATATCAAGCTTTTGGATATTTTCCATAACAACACCATGATTTGTAGCATTTTCCATGAAAAAGCCAAAGTTTCCTTTGTGCCCAGCCTTCACAAATCCACTTAGTCCCCAAATGGCTGCAGTGTGGGATTCAAGGGCTAAAGTGTGAGCCAAGGTCTCCCAGATGGCAGCACCATGCATGACCCCCCGCCTCACTAGGCTAGCCTAAAATGTAATTTGTAAAACATTTCAATTTATTCTGATATGCTGGCATAACAAATATGTCTAAATAGAGGTAATTTGTTAAATACACACTGGATCCATGGCATTTCATGAATTGCACTATGATTTCCATTACTTCCATCACTCTATGACAATACCACGATTTTCTTCAAAATTTGGATTGAAAAAAAAGTGCAACCCTGATCAAAGCATATGGTGATATCAGATGCTAACTGCAACCAGTAGACATTTTATTGGTGGCTTGTAGAAGCAGTTTTGATTAATTTTAAAATACTGATTACATATAACTCCCACCTTTTGAGAAAATCAGACCATCAATTCCATGTCATAACTATTTGCAAGTACTGATAAATAGCCAAAGATACTACAATGCTTCTTTATTCACTTTAATTCATTTTCTACAGTTGACAAAGGGTTCACACCCACTGAATACAAATACAAATAGACTATATGGTAACTCTACACATTTACCCTTACAGTTATTTTAGTGAATACTAGTTTATCACATATGGTACATAAAATGCTTCATGAATATACTGTAATATATAGTGTATACAGGAATAGTATAATTTAACCGCTTCCTAGCTACAACATTTTTGGAAAGGAGAAGGCACCCTGAAACCTGAAGTTGATTCCTTGCGCAGTGTCATTAAACCTGTCATTATTCAGTATTACCTGCTTCCAATATATTTTTGCTTGTTATGTAACATACAGTAGTAAGTGCCTCAGTTAATTTACCCACTAAATCATCCAAAAATTTAGAGAATGATGACTTAGTCTAAATAAATAAAATTGCTATCATAGAGAAAATGACTGTTCACATCACTTCACTTTCAGTCACTCGCCAATATAAATTCTCACAATCTCAAAATGCCTTGATTATTCTAAAGTAATGCATATGCTAAATTCACAGATTTCTAATACTGTATGTTCTTAATAAAGCAGCAATATTTGTTAGAAAAAATGTCATTACATTTTTTTAGCAAATGCATATTTCTGAGATTTGCTCTCAGTATATTTTTAGTTTTCTCAGATATTGTTAAAAGAGCTTCTGCAGCTGATTTTGTATTTAATGACTTATTGTACATCATTAAAAATGCCTGCCACTTGCAATTTTTAAAAATGTCTTTGAGGTTACCTGTTGAATGTACATGCTAGAGGTATTACTGTAGATGTATTACAATGGTGCTATCACATTTCAGACAGCAAACAGCACAACACTGTGCCAAGATATTTAAGTAATAAGGCATGACAGGGTGTGTGTTATTGTGGTATAATGGCAAACCTCAGGAAGTGAAGTTTGAGGTGAAGCTCAGGGCTTTACGCACTCAAGAAGTGTGGTTATCCCTCAACTGCGCATACCCTGGAATGCCTTTTTTCGATTATAAAATTATTTCCCTGATTTTTTTATTTTAGAACCAAATAATGAGGCTCAGAAAGTTCAGAATTTATGACTTGTGCTGTTGTGCTGGGATATCAGTACGGTCATATGAATGGATTCCACCAATCACAGTACAGTATTTCTCGTACCCATTTTATAATTCATTTTTTTGTAGTAAGCATGGTACAGGAGTGGGAACCTATAAAAACTTCAAAATCCTGTATCTTCATTCAACAATGAAAGAAAATTAAAAGAAAAATGAATATCTTTATATTTTTGCCAGATGAACATTATTTCTGACAAAAAAAAACGTATATGGTTACTAACAAATACTGCTGCTTTAAAAAAGGTTACTTCTGGAATAAGGTAGCAGCGTCTCAGGTAAACAAAGATAAGAAAATGACAGAAAACGGAACACAGATGTACTCTTGGCAGGAATTCCTGTAAAGATACATGATTTCAACAGCTGACATAAATGTATTTCATAAATTACTTTACAGCTATTAAATCCAGTCATTTTCACAAAGACATATTAACAGCAGACTTGCATTAATGCAATTATTTTTTTTGTATTTTTTTAACTTTTACATTTTTTTTTTTTACTTTTTAACAACAAGTAAAACACCTTATGGTTTTCATAGAAGGCTCAATTAAGAACCATGACCAGTACTCATAAAGGGAGAACCTTAATTAACAAGGATAACAATCTGGAATATGTGACAGGGAATCTCAAAATGTAGGTATTTATAGAACCGCTAAGTTGGAAGATATAAATTTGCAAGTCCAAAAGAATTCATGTCCCTCTCATCACCAGCAGGTAACAATATTTTAAACTAATTCTCAGAGTTTCAGGAGTCATATATCCTACAGCATGTACCACTGGGAGATAATGTCACCCACATCTTTAGAGGGGAGTTGCATGAAAACACAATCTGTAGTGACTCCTGTATTTCTTAAAGGGTTAAATAAGTCTCCCAGGTCTCTCAAATTTTGATACCTCTGCAAAAAAGATCTTTCAAGCAACATACTTATTAGCACTGGAAAATACAGTCAGACATTTTTAGAGGGGAGTAACATGAAAATACTAGTATAGAAAAGGTGCCCTTTATACCCTCATAAGTGCCCTTTTGATTCTTAGCCCCCTCAGCTTTTACCATCTTCCGGCACCCTTGCTCTGGAATGACCCCAAGATATCTACTTCTTAAAGGGGAAGGTAAGTGTGGTAAGTTCCTCAAACTCAGAAAGACCATAAAAAGAGCTTTGAAAGTAACAATCAGAGATAAGCTACAAAATTTAAATGAGACAGCGGAGGAACAAAACATGAGTGAAAATTAAAAGGGCAGTATTAGGGGAAGACCAGGAGTGCATTAAATTGTAAGTAAGAGAACAAAGCATAAAATACCAACATGGCTACACAAATATGAGAAGCAGTGAGGGAGAAAAGAAGAGCTTTTAGGGTCTAAAAGAAAGCAAAAGGAGATCAACAGGAAGGTGTACAGCAAGAAACAAAAAAATGCAAACAACTACAGTAATTAGGAGCATGAAATAAACACAGAGCTAAGGACAGTGGAAAGGATTAAAGAAAATGACATGTCTTCAAGCACATTACATTTCATTCAGCTACAAGCAGGAGAGAGATTAGGTGTAATGATCTCGAAAGACCTAAAGGTAGCCAGGCAGTGTGACAAGACAGCTGGGAAGACTAGTGGGATGCCTGGTTGCACAGAGAGAGGGCACACCAGCAGAAAGAGGGAGGTAGTGTTGCTTTTGTATAGGTCGCATGTGAGACTTCATCTGGAATACTGCCTACAGTTCTGAAGACTACATCTATGAAAAGACAGAGACAGAGTGGAGGTGATCCAGAGGAGGGCAACTAAAATGGTGCAGTGTCTACATCAGAAGACCTATGAAGAGAAACTGAGTGAACTCATGTACACCCTGGAAGAGAGAAGGGATGGAGGGGATATGATGGAGACCTAAAAATACATAAATGAGGTAAATTAGGTACAGGAGTGGAGTATTTTTTTAAATAAAAATGTGCTCCAGAACAAGGGGACATGATATGAAGCTGGAGGAAGGTAAATTCCAGAGAGATGTGAGAAAGTCCTTCTTCACAGAAAGGGTGGTGGATTCCTGGAACAGCTTACTAGCTGAGGTAGTTGGGGTGAAAACTGTGGAAGAGTTGAAGAAAACTTGGAATTGCCATAAGAGAAACTTAGGGGAAATGAATGGAGGGAAGAAAGAGCCAGAGAGCAAGTAGGATCTGTGGTGATACTGTAGATAGGGAAAAATTGGCAGACTGGGTGGGATAAGCGGTCTTTATCTGTTAACAAATTCTATGTTTCTATGCTGCTACATTAGAGAGGAAAGATAGACACATGACAGAATGAAAAAGGAAAAAGATGGGGTGAGTGTGGAGTGTGATATGGGAAAGCAAGAACAGTGAATCAATACTTTAGCTCTGTGTTTATCTTGGAAGCAACAGGACAATACTGCAACGTATGTTAAAATTCAAGGGTATGGATAGCAATAAATTAGCGATGAAACAGATAAAGGAGGAAAGAGTATTGAAGGGTCTACAGGAGCTAAAGTTAAACAAGTCCCCGGGGCCACACTGGCTGCACCCAAGGATGCTGAGGGCAGCAGGCCCTGTTAGTACCACTGGCAGACCTACTTAACAAATCACTAGCAACAGGTTTAGTACTGATGGACTGAAGAATCACAAACATGGTCCCCCCACACAAGAGTGGGGACCAGGAGAACCTGTGTAATTATAAGCCATTCAGTCTAACATCTATATAGGCAAGCTACTGGAGACAAATACTGATGAACAGATACTGAAGCTAAATTCCTAGAAGTAAATGGGCTCATCATTAGGAACCAGCATGGACTCATGAAGGGCAGGTTATGTCAAATTAACTTGATTGATTTTTTTCAGTTCAGTCATACAGATGGTTGACTGAGGCCAGGCAATCAACATAATGTACTTGGGTTTCAGCAAAGGCTTTGACTCAGTGCCACATAGAAGGCTAGTGGAGAAGGTAGGGGACATAGGATTTGGGGAGGGGTTAACTAGCTAGACTGGGAACTGGTTAACTGGAAGGTCTCAGAGAGTCATCCTGAATGCCAAGTTCTCTGATGCTAGTGAGATCACTTGTTGGGTGCCTCAGGGGTCTGTCCTAAGGCCACTGCTACTGTGACATAGGAATAATGATTTAGGGGAAAGTGAATCTGTTTGCAGGCAACACAAAGCTCTATGAGAGGACAGATACTGAGGAAGGAATAGCCAGCATAAAAAAAGGATGTAAAGGCTGAAAAATTAGTCCAGTATTTGGCAAGTGAAATGCAATGTCAAAAAAATAGAGTATGTGGAGGGGCGGTGGGATAACAGATGGACCAGACACCGAACTGCAAGTTCAACACACAATCTCTGTGTAATGTTTATTCAAAATACAGCAAATTACTTTCACCAATGGCATATTCCTTCTTCAGTACATCAGTTTGTAGCAACAAACTATGAATGTCCTTTCTCTGGACTTAGCCAGCACCTACTGACACTGATCTCTGATCTAAATTACCAGTTGAGATTCAACCTCCACCCCTACGCGGGCCTTGTTTGCTTGCGTGGTGGGGGATCAAATGAAAAAAAATAAAGCAAGCTAAAAATAAAGAACTTCAGTGCAGAATCACTGAAAAAAGGGTTACTCCAAAGGGCACTGGCAACAAATCAAGTTTCAAAGAAATACATCATACATACTTCCATAATGCAAAGCATCATGGGATATATGCAAATCACCATGAAATGTAAGACTTGTTTAGTTTACAGCAATTTACATGCATTTTAAATAGCACAACTAACTTAATTTCTAAAATAATCAGCTAGTACTTTTTACCATTAGCAAAAACACCTAGTGCCATGGTATCTTCAACATTTACAGGTTTCATAAATGTAAGGGGTGGGATATTCAAAGGGGTTGCGCATGGCGCAACAGTGTTGCACCATGTGCAACCCACTGATGTGCCCGGCACGATGTTCAAAGGGGGTAGGTGTGCTGTGCAATTCCTGATGCACCGGGGTGCACCACTACTGTATGTGGCTCGAGTGCGGGGGGGCATGCCCACTGCATATCCGGCACATCCTGATATTCAGCCGCAGGATGTGTGGCACATATGCAGGCACAAACCCAAACCCAGGATATGCCCCCAAAAAAGGAACATGTCGGGGGACACTCACAGGTGGTCTGCCATATTGCTGGGTGCAACACAGCAGCCGCCTGCTGTGGGTGGCCACCCCACCTCCCAAGAAACAGTACAGGCATCGTGCCCCCCCATGCCCGATCATGGGCATATGTGATAATATTGTGCTCTGGTGGTCCAGTGGACCTGCTCCCTGCCGATCGCTAGGCATATGTGATATATTATAGGCTCTTTGTGGTCCAGTGGGATCTCCTGCCTGATCATGGCATATATTGGTTAGTCCTGGGTCTGTGGACTGATCCTGGTCTATCTGCTGGCATGATGGTTGGTCCAGTGGTTCAGGGTTTCTCCCACTGGACCTGCCACCCGCCTTCGTTGGTGGCAGTTTTCCCCGCAAGCCACCTGGCCACCTGACTGACAGTGTACAGTATGGTTGTACGCCTATTGGTCCACTGCATGGGCCAATGGGTGTGCAGACTGTACTATACTACACAGTCCTGAAACGTGAATGGTTCATTCACATTTTGGGACTGTGTAGCACAGTATGGCCTGCACGCCGATTGGTCCACACAGTGGACCAATAGGTGTACAGCTGTACTGTATGCTGTCAGTTGGCGGGCAGTCGGGTGGCTTGCGGGTGGGGAGCTGCCACCTGCCGCTGACTGGGGGAGCAGAGTGGTGGTCTCAGTGGTGGGTGGGGAGGAGTACCACTAGACCACCAGGGATTCAACTACATAATTTGCCCATGATAGGGCCGGGGATTGGATTCACTGGACCACCAGGGACTTTACTTACATATTATGCCCGCGATCGGGCAGAGGAGCAGGTCCACTGGACTACCAGGGAGTTTACTTACATTTTATTCCCACGATTGGACAGGGAAGCAGGTCCACTGGACCACCAGGGATTTTAAATACATTTTATGCCTGCGATTGGGCAGGGGAGCAGGTCCACTGGACCACCAAGTAATTACATTTAACTGAAGCCCACAATCAGGCAGGGGTGCAGGTCCACTGGACCACCAGGTATATAATTTCATTACACCCATGATCAGGCAATGGTGTAGGGTACACTGGACCACCAGGGATATAGACTTATTACACCTGTGATCAGGTGATGGGGCGCGTTGCCCACCGAGGGGCAGGGGGCATCAGTCCTCGATGGCTGTAGCCTGGCAGGGTGCCAAGCGCAAGTCACCGGGGATTGGTGCACCTGCATGCAAATGGGGCCATAATGACATGCAAATGGTCCCATTTGTGCCTTACATGCATAATGGCCTCATCTGCATGCCCAGCACTGAATATTGCAGTTGATGCACCTAGCTCACATGCACTTGAGCTGGCGCATCCCCCTGCTCACTTGTCACTTGCGCTGGTGCAGTGCCACTGTGCTATTCACAGTACGGGCAGCCCCAGTGCCATATTCAATGGTGCTGTGCCATGGTGCAGCACTGTTGAATATCGCCCGGGCCATGCCCTGGTGCATCCCAGTTGTGCTGCGCCCAGGCTTGCGCCCCTGCCTGGCGCAGTCTGAATATCTGGCCCAACGTATATACATCAAGGTATTTTATGACATAATACTATAACATACTAAATCCAACAATGATAAAAACAACCTGTTTTACATACTCTTGGAGGTCACCACAATAATCTCCCTGTACGAGGACCTAAGAGGGAAAAGGAAAATTAAAGAGGACACTATAGCATAGTCAAGAAAGGGAAGGGGGTGCCCATAGGTGGTCAACCTTATGGACTAGAAATTGTAAAGGATAGATTAGGCTAAGAAAACAGAAGAACTGTTGCAACAGGTTTAAAAAAAGATCAGTCCTCAAGAGTGGCAGGAACGCCCTGTCATAGAGTAGTTAATAATGGCTGCAAATGGAATACTGCTTCAATGGGATAAAGATGGCACACTCAAAGGAGGAGTGGGACCTCAAAGTCATAATTAGCAATTTCAAAAATCTCTTCCAGGATGTGATAATGCATACAGGACAGCTAACAGGATGTTAGAGGTGCATAAGGCAGTGGTTCATCAGTTGCAGGAAGAGGTCAAACTGTCACTGTACAGGTCACTGGTAAGACCGCCCCTGAAGTACAGTGTACAGTTCTGGAGCTTTGAGCTGAGAAAGGATAGAGATAGGTTGGAAACTATACAGTGTAGGGTAATAACTAAATCCAGGGGCCGCATGTAAAGTCCAAAGAGATACTGGAATGTCTCCATTCATAAGCATTCTCCAGGGGACAGGAGGTGGAGGGAGCTATAATAGAAATATGTAAATACATACAAAGGTGACTTCTGAACACCTCTTTAAGTTGAGGAACAGTATATCTACCTGGGGGTACAACATTAAGCAGGATGGTGGGAAATTCAGAAAAGACATCAAGGAACATTCTTGCAGTGAGCAGGGGTGGACAATTAAGAGGCTGGTTGAACTGTCTTTCAGTCTTCGCCCTTATTCCATGTTCTATGTATTGGACTTACCAGTACAAAACAACAGTCATTAGATAAAAATATCTACTTCTCTAATAGTTACTAAGACCTCACCTGAATGAAGTACAGTGTATAGTTCTGAAGCTCTGATCTGAGAAAGGACAAAGCTAGGTTGGAAACTACGCAGCAAAGGGTAATAAATACATCCAAGGGCCGCATGGAAGGTCCAAAAAGATATTGGAATGTCTCCATACATATGCATTCTCTAGGGGACAGGAGGTAGAGGGGGCTATAAAAGAAACATACAACTACATATGAAGGTGACTTCCAACAACTCATTAAGTTGAGGAATAGTACAGTACTTGTACCTAGGGACATACAGTAACAACAAGCAGGAAGGTGGGAAATTCAGAAAAAAACATCAAGAAACATTCTTTCACTGAGCAGGGGTGGATGATTAAGAGGTTGGTTCGCCTTGCAGCGCTAGTGTACTGTAACATTGATTCTGTGCCATATTTATGCTATGACCACAGTTTAAATGGATGATTTTCTTGTGTAGTGGAGTGCTCTCCTTTTTATGTGTTCCTGGTTCTGAAGTCCGACCAACAGCCCAGGGATTTGCCTATCAGCACAGCCTCTTCTCTGTTGCCCAGATGGATGGGTGGAATAGATTACAATTGTAATCAGTGCTGAGACTATATCAGGCATCGCAGCACTATTGGGAATATTCAAGGAGGTTATCAGATGCAACAGAGAGGGAGGAAGAGGGTGGAGTGAACTCCGAGGGAGAGGTAGGGCACTGCGCAGATTCAACTGCCTTTCAATTTTTGCCCTTATTCTATGTTCTACATGTTGGACTTACCAGTACATGACAGCAGTCATAAGATAAAAATATATAAATCTTTGCTAAATTAAATAAAGGTAGTTCCATTTGGTGGAATCTTGAGACAGAAAGTGGCGTCACTGAGGGGCAATCTGTATGTTGTTAAGCACTGCTCCCTCCTCAGTGACACCACTTTCTGTCTCAAGATTGCATGAAGTGGCTGCTCCCTTTATTTAATGAACAGATGATGTAAGCAATAATGTACGACGGGGTGTACGTCATTCTGGGACAGCATTATTCACACCTCAGGAGACTGAAGCACAAGGCCGCAGGCTTAGTGCATTCAACACCCAAGATGTGATGTTATCCCACATAACACACACCCCTGGAATGCACTGTTGCTATACAATGGCTCTCTTCAATATGTAAAATAAAATAAAAAAACATATATTTTTAAAACAGATTTCAACTTAATTTTGCCATGTGTAGGTACACCTATTAAAAATATAATCCACAATATCTTTTTTCTCAACTCTGTGGTGCTGACACTGTTACATGCTGCCTGCTCTAATGGTGCTGCTAATCTGCTGCCTCTCTCCCTATACCTGTCTCTCGCTGCGAGTCATTGACAAGGTGTCCCTCCCATGGTGCTGCCATTCTGCTGCATCTCTCCCTATGCCTGTCTCTCTCTCTCTCTCGCTCTTAGTCTTTGACAATGTGTCCCACTCATTCACCCACTTGGTTTCTGTCAAGCTTTTCCTCCCTCTCCCCATCTGCCCACCTGCTGTGTGTAGCATTTTTGTTTTCCTCCATCCACACAGGCGCCTGTTATGTGTCGGTCGTGGTTAACTGTTCCCTGTTTTATCACATCACTGTCATTCTCCTGGTACAGTTGCCTGTGTACCAGGAGAAATAAATCATTACTGTTTGTGTGTTGATAAAAAATGGAGCTGGCCACTGGTAACTTTAACATGATGTGCTTTTAAACAGCATATGCACTGACAGCGTTCTGGGGGAAGTGCAAGCACAGTGGGTCAGAGCTGGCAGATAATGACACAGAAGCCAAGCGGGAGAAGGCTTTTTTCAAGGGAAAGTATTTTTAATTGTGCATATGGGGAATGTGGGAGGGTATTTGATGTGGGTTTCTGCTGCAACAGTGGAACAGTTTAGCCAGGATGTGGGAGATGGAATGATTTTTCATTTTTTGTTGTTGTTGCTACAGGTATTTGGTCATATGCATGCCGGACCTTGATACAGTGATGTTATGCTAAGATAACATCACTGTACAAGGTAGCCACTGATCAATCAGATGCCTAGGAATTTTCTTGCCATTGTATAATTAGATATTTATATTTGTGGACTATCAACACCTAGAGGTAAGCACAATACCTTGTTTGAAAGAACGTTAGATGTAAGACTTTCAGACCTTCAGGGACACAACATATTTAATAGCACTAGAATATTTTTATTTGATAAAACCTTATTTCAGGGTAATTACACACCTCCTGTAACTTTTTTTTATGAATGGTGGCATTCATTATTTTTATGTAATGACTAAGAGACCTTTTTTCTCATAGGAGAAACTGGTTATAATTTGCCATTATAACCCACGGGTTATAACGGTGAACACATGCCAGCTTCTCCTCAGCCCCACTTGTGCTCATTTACTCAGAGCACTCTCAAAAATGTTTTCAAATGGCAATCACAAAAATAGTTCCACAAAACACCCCAGTCACTAAAAATTCACCTCAGAATTAAAAACCAATGAAATAAAAATATCTAACCTACTAGACCACTATCGGGCAGATCAGGAACAGGATCTAACAATTTGAGTTCTGCCCTGCTCGCACTTAGCCACGCTAGTCTCCCAAAACTAGCAGTCAATCGCTGGCATCTCCTGTTCTCTCAGACAATAAATCATTAAAAAATCATAAAAACACAGCTCTGAAGCCTCTTTACCTATATTCAGCAATATTTTTTCAGCTATGGTTCTTTGTTGTCACAGAGATGTGCAAATGAGCTACAGTTACAACTCTGAGCATAGAACTGTGAACCTCATTCACATATCACCATGACAACCGCTACCCAGGCCTGAACAAAATCTTTAAAATATAAAGTAAAACACTTAACAGCCAAGTTTTAAAGCTTCTTTTAAGCCCCCTCCCCTGGATAACAGCTCAGTATTTCTGCTCTTCTGTAAAATTTTCTAATACTAAAAAGCAGACACAAGACTTTACTAAAACCATAATTTATTTTAATCAATCTGGATGAAGAAAAAACATCCCCCAGCAATTACAGTACATAAAACAATTCATGGGGGTGCACAACTTGAATTTAATGCACACCCTTAGTGTGGGATGCTTTAATAAACCCCTCAGGCTTTGCCCTCAGAGTTTACACAGAATCCCACACCTTGGGTGTGCATTAAAATTCTCATTATGCACTACCCCCATGTATTATTCTATATGTATTTGTCACTACAGATGGGATATTCCTTAAAGATCTACTGACACCTCAAATAAAACTTTAAAAAACATAATAATTAGGTACAGTTCTGCTTGCATTCCATTTATATTCTGTATATTTCTCCTCCCCATTATTACTGAGGAAATTTGCATGAATGTATGATCTTTATCTCTTAGGATTCATTTAGAGTTCATTTGACTCCATAGCTTACTCCCTACTTAAAGCCATAATCCTCTTTTGTAACATTGCAATCTGTTGTCATCGTAGTAACTGTGATGTCACAAAAAGTGCATTATGATCTCAGGTTGGCAGAAAGCAACAGGAATAGATGAACTCTTCAGAGGCAGAGATCCTGTTTTCATGTGAATGATCTCAGTAAAAAATAATGGGGAGGAGGAATACAGAAGTAATGTGAAATACAAGCTGAAATGTGTCTAAATATTATATTTTGTTAAAGTTGTCCTGAAGGTGTCAGCTGCTCTTTAATATTTTTGGAAAGTTGTGGTTTCTTATTTCCAGTACAATCAGGTGATCTCTATGTGCACTTTAAGTAAAACAACAAAAAGTACAATTGTGATTGGTCACAGTGGGTAACTCAGTGTTTGTACAAATGCTTATGCAATATAAGTAAATTGCTGGAACATAGATTTGAATGATTATGCAACTTAGACTTGGCCGTTCACTATCTCTGTCTTCAGGATAGGGGTTACCACCTTTTTGAGGTACCAAAGGGCACAGTCATGTGAGCATAAAAAATCTACTGATGTTTTCTTCCCTAGAGATGCTACAAGGATAAGGTTTCCTTTGGCTGCTGGTACCTTAGGAAAGTATGGGTGATTACCATAAGGAGAGAAAAGAACCTGCTAGGGAAGCAGAGGATGGTGGAGCAAGGACAAACAAGTGCCCAAAGGATGCTTGGAACATGCTCTTTAAAGTGGCACAGTCAACACAAAAGGCCTCACACTCAAGTGTAGGGCTGGTCCCAATCTGCAACATTTTGGTTTACTGTTTAGTGTAGTATAGCAGATTGTGTCTGACTAATTTTGCTTACTTGTAGGTTGACATCTTTCGTTACTGCAAATCCCAGAATCCCCTGCTCCTATCAGAGGGTAGCCAGTAATGATAGTGATAATAAATGAGTGACTGTAGAAACAGCAACTCATTTATACCTCAATCATGAACAGCTACCATGCTAGGGTAGTGAAGCTGAGGCGACTAGAGCGACCAGAAGGAGAGAGATAGGGAAGTGGAGGGGAGGGATAGGAGGGAGGGTTTGCATAGGTTATAGATTCTGCTGTAGCCAAGCCAGCCCTGTGGTGTGGTGGTGATGGTTGCTGGCTATGGTGCAGCAGGAACTGGGTTTGGGACCTGCTGGGGGTAATATTTTGCTGCTGCTTGTGGCTGTTTTTTGGTCCATATTTCACCCTCCTTGACATGACCCCCGGAGTTAACAATCCTTATTCAGCGGGTGTGGGCCTAGCCTCCATAAACACTTGTAATTTACCAGACGTTGGCTACTTGTGTTGGTATATCACTGAAATGCTTTTTAGTGATATACGTTAGCTATGATAGCGATCACTGTTTTTTCATCGCTATCATAACAAAAAACCCTATCAGAGTAGTAGACAGTAGTGAAAGATTCAATAGCCTGCAGTGCATGCTCGAGTTTATATCAGCTCTGATCTTTTGTTTGCTGGTCCCACTGTCCTCCCCGGGGCTAAGACCTTGGAGAAAAGCAGCACCAGAAAACATCTGATCAGAGATGATGCTCTACAGGCTACTGAATCTTCCACTGCTGCCTACTACTCTGATGTCAGCCTAAGGGGATTCTGGAATTTGTAATAACAGAAGATGTCAGCCTACATGTAAGCAAAATTAGTCTGACACAATCTACTATACTACAGCAAACAGAAAATGAACCAAAATGTGTTTGCACACAAAATGCACATTGGGACCAGCCCCACACTTCAGTGTGGAGCCCTTTGTGATGACTATTCCCCTTTAAGAATGCTTGGATGGTGGGGGTAATGAGCCACCTACTACCCCAGTGAACCATGCATAGCCCTATAATTCTGGTTAGGCAATTTATAATTTAAAAGGTCACCATAATGCTTATGCATTTATCATCCCATAAGGGCAAGCAGACATTCTGAGGGGAAATAAACCTAAACCTCATATATAGTATGCTTGTGTAATTTGACCTTGCATGCCCCTACTTAAACTGGCTTGATTTCCTCTCCCCCCACAAGTCTATTTTTGCACTTAACATAATTTGTCTTTGATATGCTCATAATGTACAATGTTTTAAGGTACCTCTGTATTATGTTAGACCATTGCTGATGTTTTGTATTGTTGTATCACTTGTTATTGCTGCTCATGTTATTTGTAACTCTCCCGGAGCATGTCTAAAAATAGGCAATGCTCTTGTCTAGTGCACCCACCTGGTAAACAAAAACTAAAATATTTTGAAAAAGTGTTTGGATCTTCCCAGAACAAAAGACTGCTTGTTCCTTGCTCTTATGAGCTTTCTATTTTTTTTTTTTTTACAACAAAATACACAAAGCATTAGGAAGTAATAATGGTAGTGTACTGGCCATACAATTAGGGGCAACTGCATTAGACTGAGAAAAGGAATGCTGGCCATGACACCAGTACTATCCCCTATTCCTTTTAGAAAGAGCCAAGGGACCTTTAACTTCCACAACCACAAGAGGTCAACAGAAGACACATTGGTTTAATTATGCACCCAAAGGACAGCACCCATTAACCAGTGGTGGATCCAAGATTCTACAATGGGGGTGCTGGGGTGGTTTGCAAACACAATACCTGTATGCACATTTTTGTAATGTTATTTTAATCCTGTATATTGTCTGCTATTATCCTTTTCATTACATTTTTGATAGAAAATACAAATGTAGTCTATAGTTTTGTATATGAACTTTTGTACAACCAAATCAGACATCTTCCACAACGTAAAAATACAGCAACAGCAAGCATGTAAGTTACAATGGGGGGGCACACCCTTTGCCACTCCCTAGAGCTGCCACTGCTATTAACAGTGCAGAATCCTCACAGTACTGCACTGCAGTGTCAGCATTGGGTAAAAGCCCTTATCCCGATGGGGAAGGCCACTGGAAAAATGCACCTGTAATTGTATTGCAAAATCTGCCATTGTCACCATTCTCCATAATATTTCTGCAATGTCTTGCAACTTTTTGGAATTTTTCCAAAATTGTATCTGAAATATAAAAATTTGCCAATAATTGGCAAAATGTATTGATAAAATAGCATGTAGACTTGGTTTAACTAACATAATACACTGTGAGGGGATAGGGTTTCTAAGGGGGTTCTGTGTAATGCTGCTTTCATCTGATTAACTGCCTGGCTTGTTTTCAAACTCCACTGGCTAAGTGTATGTGCATAAAGCACTTAGAATCTGTGTTGATGCAGCCCTTCTAAACATATAACTGAACTGAAACAATTGGTGGAATTAGAAATTGTGGCTTTCATTTAAATGGGGTGCACTAAGCACTTACCATCTGTGTTGATGCAGCCTTTCTCAACATGTCACAGAACTGAAACAGTGGGTGAAATTATAAATTGTGGCTTTTATTTAAATGGGTTGCTAAGTACAAAACTTATTGCATGTGAGAAGTAGATTATCCTTTGTGTACATTTCATTCTGAATGGACCTTAATTCAAACAACTGAGGGTTTAGACTGACCCTGATGCTACATGACTGTGCTTCTGAGGGAGTTAATGACAGTGGTTCCTCCCTTGGCAATCTGCCATTTACATGTTCATATACACAGACTGTAATGAAAAGCATATTTATTTGTTCTTATTCACCAGGAGAGTGCACTAGGCATGCTTATGCCTATTTTCAGGCACAGACTAAAAATAATCTGATAAAACAGGCAAAACATAAACATTTTTCTTCAAATAATTGCAATCTGACAAAAATTGTTGCAGATAGAGTAAAACAAAAGTGCATTACAAATGACTGTAGGGTGCAGTAAAAGATGTATTTGTATTTATTTTTTGATGAACATTTTACAACTAGGCACTTACAAAATATGTTGATTTTAAATGTATTTAATATTGATGAGTTGTGGATCATTAAATAAAATGTAATTAGCATTGCATAAGGTACTGTATATTTTTTAGATTTTAGAAGATATACTACATATTGATACATTTCAACATAATAAACCTTTCTTCAAGTTATAAGCATATAGAAGTGACACTATATCTATCTAGCAATTTAGTCTGGTCAATATGTGCTTCTGAAAACAATAAGATATATTGTGGAGCACTAGAGATGAATAATACAACTCCCACAATTTTTGCGAAAAATCCACACATTTTTCCAGAGGCCTGCTAATGGGACAGAAATGAGAGTTACTCAACTGTAACCATAGTTCTAGGAGTGGTATATGTGCACATCCACACTTCTAGCAATCTTCCTTTCAAGGGTTAACTTGCCAGACATCTTTAAGCCTCCCACCCACCTGAGTGGTATACTCCTTGGCTCTGCCCTATGACATCAGATCTTGCATGCCAGAAGCAGGGATCCTAGTGTGACTTGCCAGGGGAGATAGGGTGGGTTGTGTGAATATGCACCATATACCACTCCTAGAACTATGGTTACAGGTAGGTGGCCCTCATTTTTAGGGATGTGGATTTGGTGCACTTATCCACACTTCTGGCAGACTCCTAGCAGTTCTCCAGGAGAAGGGGCAAAGCATATACCCCTACTTTGAAACAGAGACTGCAGAACAGAGGTCCCAAAAGCAGCATCCCAGCATGACTCAAAGTCAATGCTGTAATGGGAGACGAAGGTGTGTGCTGACTTCCTGGTACCAGCTCTGTAGATTTCCTGGATAGGGGCATCCCTGGAAGCAGCCACCAAGGCAGTGGTATGTCTGGTGAAATGAGCCCTAAGCCCTACAGGAAGCTCCATACCAGCCAATCCATAGCAGAAGTTAATGCTGGAGACTATCTACCTGCCAATCACCCATTTAGCTGCTGGTATGCCAGGTGTGGCTTCAGCGCATGTTACAAAGAGTTGGCGAACCTCTCCCTGAACTCCAGCCATACGCTACTTTTAGTAATTGAGTGCTCACCTCAGGTCCAATGAGTGGAGAATGTGTTTGGCCTCTGAGGTTGGATTGAAGTATGTGACGCTTTGCCCATTGCTTATAATTATTGTATATCTGTAAAATAAATAACTGGTCTGTGTATGTAATTATCTCACACAAGTTATCAGATTTGGCCTGTAACTTTAAAGGTCAGTAGCTGGAACTACAGGATGTAATTACACTGACCAGGAGAACCATTAAAACATCCTTCTAGAGAGACAGTTTATGGCCTTCACAACCTATGCTGCCTTTGAAGTGTCCAACATATATGACTTTTATGACGTAGCAGGAAGAAGTTGTCACTGGACTGACTCTTAATAGTTTTCGCATGTATCTGAGAATAAGGGACATCAGTGTGGGATTGTTAAATTGAAAGAGAAATGTTTAATTAAAGACTGTCATATTGGGGAAATGGCTAGGTACAGATTTTTTAAAAGCATGTGATTCACATCCTCAGAGACACTGATGAGAATATTAAAACTGGGGAGGTTCTAGCTGACCTCACCAAAGGGGGTGAGGACAGATAGAGTTAAGAATGAAACATAGTATGGAATGGACACATGAAATAGACTCTGACTGGGAGAGCACTCAGAAAGGTAATATTTAGAAAGCAATTAAGTCTTTGTGGTAAGAGTGTTTTTATGAAACTTCCTTTTTGTTTTATAAGATTGTAAGCTGTATGACATATTGTTGTGTTTAATTTTACATATTTTTATATTTTTAGTAAACAACCATTTCTTTGAAATACTGCCTGCGTGTCTTCTCAAGTTTCTTTTTGCATGTGATGTATATAGGGTTAAGTCTTGCAGCTGTTTAAAAGGCTTGATGGTGTTACTAAGCTTGGAAAAGTTAAGAATATACCCAAGATCTCTTATAGAGTTTTAAGGGTTCATTTTGGAGACTTGGCTTAGTGCCCCTGGCAAAAGATTGTACTGCAGTCCTGAAGGGGGTATATATCTGAGCCTGTAATTGGGTATGCTAGCATAAGGTTCACGGGTTGAATCCCTCCAGAATTTGAGGCTAACAGGTGATTCGGACCCAAAGCAGACAGGAGGGTTACCCTGTCTGTTACCTGTTCACACTATTGCACTTTGAGCTTGGCACTGTGGGAAAAGAGGGCCTGACCTGTGGAGTGCATTTGTGATAAGATTTGGTTGGCAGCTGTGTGATTTAAAATATTGATAACACAAGCTTAAACAGTCCAGTGTGTCAGCATAATACTGTACAGCTCACTTGCAAAATAAGGCAGTGATTTATTTTTAAAAAGTAAATAGAACTATATAATTTTGCTTACACTCAAAGTTCCTACCTGTTTTATTTTTTTTTCCAAGTGCAAGTTAGAGTAGCCGTAGTTAGGGAAGAAGATGGCTTCCAACTACAGCGGGTACAATGCAGACTACTTGAGGCAGTTATGCCAGGACAGAGGAGTCCAGTATGAGGGAAAAGCCAACAAGCACACCCCAACAGATGTTCTGATGGCTACTGATGCCCAGTGTGTTGAGTCACAGTCCATGACGGGAAAGGACCACACTTTGGGCATGGAGGGGCCAGAGTCCAGTGCAGTGTCCAGATCCAGTGAGGAGGACAGCAGGGCCATGCAAGCCAAGGGCCACAGCAGCAGGGGAAGGTCACATGCATTCTGGATCCAGAAGAAATCAGGCTACAGAGTTGCAGAGAATGCAGCTGGAGTTCCAGATAGAAGACAGACAGCTTCACCGAGAGGCGGAGCGAGTGCAGCGAGCCACAAAGGAGAAGAGGGAGCAAGAACAGCGAGAAGCTGACCGTGAAGAGTGTGAGCGCCAGAAGCAACATGAACTGGAGAAGCTACGACTCCAACCCCCAGCACCAGCACAGGTAAGTGGCTTGGGTTTAACTGGAACTACAGGACTAGGTTACAAATTAAATTCCAAATTGATAGCCAAATTTAAAGAGGGGGAAGATATGGATGCCTTTTTAAATTCCTTTGAAAAGTTTTTGTATTCAGGCAAATATTCCTAGAGGGTCCTGGAGCTTCCAGCTATCTCTGCTACTTACTGGGAAAGCTCGGGATGCACTGGGTCAAATGGACAATGAAGACAGTAATGATTACAGCAAACTTAAAGCTTCACTTTTAAAAAAGTATGAATTAACTGCAGAAGCATACAGAGCTAAATTTTATAAGCTCAGGAGAAGCCCTGACATGAGCTACAAGGAGCTAACCATGAAACAACGTCAGTTTTTAAAATGTTGGTGGAAAGGAATTGAAGCAAGCTCTGTAGATAAAATTGAAAATGCTGTATTGTTAGAGCAGTTTTTTTGGGCATGCCCAGCAGAGCTGAAAACCTGGCTGGAGGACCGAGATCCCAAAACTGTACAAGAGGCTGCTGAACTCTCAGACTGCTATGCCAAGAGCAGACCTGCTCTGATAGTGAATGGGGCAGGCGTGGCAATGCAGAAAGGGAAGCACATGCCTTCAGGGCAGCTAAAACCCTCACTGTCTCCACTGAAACCAGTTAGCCCCCCATTTCAAAGAAAAGATTTTTCTGAGAAAGGAAATGAATGTTGGGTGTGTAAAGAAACTGGGCATATTGCCAGACGGTGTCCCAAATGGACGAGCAATACACAAAGTGAAGCTAGGAAAGAAGTGGGTTGCTTTGTGTGTCCCTGAAAGCATGCTTGTGAACATGAGGGAACACATGCACCCAGTCACTGTGAATGGTGTACAGACACAAGGGTTAAGAGACACAGGGACATCCCTGACATTGGTAAAAGGGGATCTGGTAGAGCCTGGTCAGCTTATACCCAATAAATTTGTAACTGTACAGGGGTTTACTGGGGAGGAGAAAACATTGCCACTTGCTCGTGTTCTCCTAGACTGGGGTGAGACAGGGGGAACTGTGCAATAGGTGGCCACAGCAGAAACTTTAGCAGTTGATGTAATTCTCAGCAATCTCAAACAGGGGATGGTGTGTGCAGTTACTCGCAGCCAAGCAGCAAGGGAAAATTGTAGTTCCCTGGACCCCATAGAAGCCCCAGTGGAAACCACTGGGAGGCTGGTTCCCCAGCCTGGGTTTCCTGATATGGAGACTAATAAAAGGGGGGTAGAAACGTCTTCAGCAGCAGTTAACCAAGCAGCTACAGAGTGTTACTCCAAGGAAGGGTGACCCATTGTCAGAGGGTTAGGGATGACAGTGATCCCAAGTGCCTTGACGCTAGAGCTAGGGACCTTAGTTTAGATACTAAAGGGGACCTGTCCTATGTCTTGGGAATGTGTAAGAAGTTTGAAGCTGCTTAGAAAAGTGACCCTAGTCTAGAGAAGCGGAGGGCTTGGGCAGACTCTGACAGAGCACAGGGAGGCGATAGGAAACATAAGGTTTATTGGGAAAATGGACTGATGTATATACAGGAGGCTAAGACAGGGACAGGGGTGATAGGCAGGCAGCTTGTCATTCCCAAGGGGTACCGTGAGGAGTTGCTCAGGATTGCACACAATATTCAAATGTCTGGTCATCTGGGAATCATGCGCACTATGCAGCGATTGGCCCAGAATTTGTATTGGCCCAACTTCACCCAGCAGGTGAAGGAGTATTGCAGGCCTTGTCATCAGTGCCAAGAAAGAGGGAAGGCAGGTAAGAAAATCCAAGCCACCATAATTCCATTGCCCATAGTGGAGGAGTCATCCAGAGGGTGGGAATGGATATTGTGGGGCCTATAAATAGCCCCAGCTCCTGCGGGAAGAGGTTCATTCTGACCGCGGTGGATTATGCCATCCGGTATCCGGAGGCAGTCGCCCTATCCTCACTGAGAACAGACAAAGTGGCAGATGCCTTACTTAGGATTTTCTCCTGTGTTGGGTTTCCGCATGAAGTTATCACCAATCTAGGGGGTTCCTTCATGTCGGACCTGATGAAATGTTTGTGGGAGAAGAGTGAGGTGGTGCAGAGACATGCAACACCTTATCACCCGCAAGCCAATGGGCTTGGGGAAAGATTTAACAGTACCCTTAAGGCAATGCTCCAAGCATTAGCTGAAAAGCATGGGAGGGACTGAAATACCTTCCCCACCTGTTGTTTGCACACAATGAGGTGCCCCAAGAGTCAACAGGGTTTCCCCCTTCAAACTCTTATATGGACGCCGGGTATGTGGGCCCCTAGACTTGATCCGGGAGGACTGAGAAGGCAAGCACACCACCCAGGGAACTCCCATAGTGGATTATGTCCTTAGGTTTAGGAAAAGGCTGAAGGAGCTTATGGGGACAGCCCAGAGCAACATGGCAGCTGTTCAACAAAAACAAAAAGTGTGATATGACCACAGAGCCAGAGCTTGCTTGTACACAGTGGGTCAGGATGTCATGGTCCTAATCCCAGTCTGGAAAGACAAAAGGTTGAGTGGGCAGTACCGTACAAAGTAATCAGAAAGGTAAATGACGTGAACTATATCATAAAGTTACCTGACAGAAGACATACCGAAAGAATGTACCATGTCAACATGATGAAGCCATATGCTAATAGGGCTGACATGGTGTTTACAGTGTGTAGTCTTGGGGAGGCGACGGACAAAGGAAACCCACTTCTGGACTTGCTGGAAGAAAGCAAGCGGAAGTTCTCTGTGGGGGCAATTAAACTGTCATCCCAGTTGACCCCGGACCAGATCCAGAAAGTAAGGGAGGTTTTAGCAGACTTTGCCCCACTGTTTAGCACCAAGCCTGGACTAACCCACTTAGCATCGCACAATGTGGAGACGGGGATGCATGTGCCCATATGGTGGACAGCATACTAGGTGTCAGAGGCTGTCCAAAAGGACATTAGGAGGGAGGTGGAGGAAATGCTGGATTTAGGGGTAATCCAGAGATCCCACAGCTCCTGGGTCTTACCTGTAGTCCTTGTGCCCAAGCCAGATGGCTCTACTCAGTTTTTTGTGGACTATCATAGACTGAATGCAGTCATGAAGTCAGACACCCACCCGATGCCAAGAATGGATGAACTGCTGGACAAGTTGGGAGGGGCAACATACCTTACGATTACTGACCTGACAAAGGGTTATTGGCAGGTAGCGTTAACTTCCAGAGCTAGGGAAAGGTCAGACCTCATCACTCCAGTAGGGTTATTTGAATTTAAAGTAATGATTTTTGGGATGAAGAACGCCTCAGCCACTTTCCAAAGGTTGGTGAACCAGGTGTTAATGGTGCTGAGGAGTACGCCATGGCATAACTGGATGACTTATGGTAAGGCCTGTTGATTGCTCAATATATGAAACCAATTGTGTAAGACCTATTTCAATTACCTGTACCCTGTAACTCAAATGTATGTAGTTTGACCACAGTGTGACGTGGCGCCTCTAACAAATGCCTACTTGTAGAAAACCTGTACTATGTAAGCTAAAATGCTATGTATGTCCTCAATGTGATGAGGTACCTTTGGAAACGAGTCCCTGGCTCAAAGGTTGAAAACTAATTCTCACAAATAAATAAATAAAGACATTGCCAACTTCAGTGCCAGCTGGGAGGAACACCTGTCCCACCTTAGAGAAGTGCTGGGCAGGATACAGAGGGTCGGGCTCACTGTCAAAGCTGAGATGTGCCAGGTGGTCATGGTTGAAGTGGCATACCTTGGGCATGTTGTAGGCTGCGGACAGCTCTGTCCTAATCAAGTAAAACAGAGGTGATCAAGGCATGGCCCATACCAGAAATGCAGAAGCAGGTCAGGAGTTTGAAATTTGTAACCAATTACAGTGCCCTAGCTGCTCCCCTATCTGACCTGGTAAAGAAAAGGATGCCTAAGAAAATTACCTGGAAACCAGCCTGTGAAAAAGCCTTTACCAGACTGAAGGAGGCACTGTGCAGTGCTCCTGTATTGACAAGTCCAGACTACAGCAGACCCTTTATAGTCCAGACTGATGCCTCAGATGTGGGTATTGGAGCAGTGCTGAGTCAGACATCCTACCAAGGGGGAGACTACCCCATCGTGTACCTAAGTGAAAAGTTGCTTTGCAGAGAGCAGGCATACTCTACTGTGTAAAAAGAATGTCTTGCCATGGTGTGGGCCCTAAAGAAGTTAGAGACATATTGATATGGGCAGTATTTTGAGGTACAAACTGACCACACTCCCTGGTTTGGCTGACACAAATGGTAAAACGAATGGTAGGCTATTAAGATGGAGTCTTGCCTTGCAAGGGTATGACATGATGATCTTACATAGGGCTGGAGCAACCAATCAGAATGCAGATGGCTGTTTGTGCCTGTTTGAGGAATAAACTGACTTAGGGAACTCATCCCATGCAGGGGATAGAGCAACCAAATTCAGTCTAGGTGGGGAGGAGTGTTACGCTCTGCCCTTTACGTATGATTATTGTATGATATCTGTAAAATAAATAACTGGTCTGTGTATGTAATGATCTCATACAAGTTGGTAGATTTGGCCTGTAACTTTAAAGGTCAGTAGCTGGAACTACAGGATGTAATTAAACTGACTAGAACCATTAATTAAGATATCCTTCTAGAGAGACAGTTCATGGCCCTCATAACCTGTGCTGCCTTTGAAATGTCCCACAGATATGACTTTTATGACGTAGCAAGAAGAAGAAGTCACCGGACTAACTCTTAATGGTTTTCTCACGTATCTGAGAATAAGAGGCATGAGTGTGGGACTGTTAAGCTCAAAGAGAAATCATATTTGGGACTGTCATATTTGGGAAATGGCTAGTTACAGATTTTTTAAAAGCATATGACTCACATCCTCAGAGACACTGATGTAAGAATATTAAAACTGGGGAGTTTCTAGCTGACCTCATAAAAGTGGGTGGGGGCAGATAGAGTTAAGAATGAAACATAGTATGGAATGGACACATGAAACAGACTCTGACTGGGAGAGCACTCAGAAAGGTAATAGTTGGAAAGCAATAAAGTCTTTGTTGTAGAACTGTTTTTATGAAACTTTCTTTTTGTTTTATAAGATTGTAAGCTGTATGATATATTGTTCTGTGTTAAACTTTACATGTTTTTATCATATTTTTAGTAAACAACAATTTCTTTGAAATACTATCTGCATGTCCTCTCAGTTTCTTTTTGCACATGACGTATATGGGTTAAGTCTGGCAGCTGTTAAAAAGGCTTGATGGTGTTACTAAGCTTGGAAAAGGTAAGAATATACCTAAGGTCTCTTACAGAATTTTAAGGGTTCATTTTGGAGACCTGGCTTGGTGTCCCTGGTGAAAGATTGTACTGCAGTCCTGAAGAGAGTACATAGCTGAGCATGTAATTGGGTATGCTAGCATATGGTTCACAGTTTGAATCCCTCCAGAACTTGAGGCTAACAGGTGATTTGGACCCAAAGTAGACAGGATGGTTATCCTGTCTGTTATCTGTTCACACTATTGTACTCTGAGGCTGGCACTGTGGAAGCAAAGGGCCTAACCTGCGGAGTGCATTTGTGACAAAGTACACTGAGAGATTCATCACCTGATTAAGCTGGAACTCTGAAACAACCTTTGGGAGGAACTTTGGGTGGGGGTGGATTACCTTGTCCTTTTGGAACACCAAGTATGGAGACTCCATCGAAAGCACCTGGAGCTGATTCTTCACAGAGGTGATGGCCACCAAGAAGGCAGTCTTCCACGACACATGTAGCATCATGCATTCACTCAAATGGCTTGCCCACAAGCAATGCCAACATCAGCAACAAGTCCCAAGGTGGTGGACAGCACACACTGGTGGGGACAGGTGGTCAAGGCCCTTAATGAAGTGACCAACCACATTCTCCTGTGCCAACACTGCCATACCAGCCCACACCTGGTATGCAGAGATGGCTGCCAGGTGAACCTTGAGAGTTGTCAATCTCAGTCCCAAATGAAAAAAGAGACCACAAGTAATCCAAAATGCTAGCCAAAGGGCAGGCCAGGGGGTCAAGCTCCCCATCCTGACACAAAATGGAAACTCTTTTCCATTTAAAAATATATCACTGCCAGGTCGACTCTTTCTGGGAAGTCCCCACAATGTGAAGCATATCTTCTGAAAGACTCAATACCTGGAACTTTAGCCACTACGGAGCCAGGCTGTGAGGTGCCGGGACTGAAGCAGATCCAAGTGCAGAGGCAATCGCCATGGAATCCTGCTGCTTAGGCTGAGTAAATCCAGGTATCAATACTGGCGGGGCCAGTCCAGGGCTGCCAGGATCATCTGCACCTTGTCCCAACACACCTTGACCAATATCTTATGAATCAGGGGAAAGGAAGGAAAGGTATAAAGGAGACCTGGGGTCCAGGGCCTCACAAAAGCATCCCTCATCAGTGTCCTGCACTGTGGGGGACAGGCACAGAGCCTCAGCTTTGTGTTCTCCCAGGAGGTGAAGAGATTGACCAGAGGAGTTCCCCACAGGGGAGAACAGGTGGTTCACCACTGCCTACTGTACAGACCACTCATGTGACACTTTGACCACCCAGCTAAGGGCATCTGCTAGCTGGTTGGAGGCTCCTGCTACACTGATCACCAGAAATCCACATCCAGGCTGCACATGAGGGTCCAGGTGCCAAGAACTGCCCCACACAGATGAAGGGAGTGCGTGCTGCTCTGTCTGTTCAGGTAACACACGGTCATGGTATTTTTCATCTGGACCTGCATGACCTGACCCCAGACAAATGGAGCAAATTCTATCAGAATAAGGCACACTACACAGAGCTCCAGCAGGCTGATGTGGTGGTGGGACTCCCTGGAGGTCCAGAATCCACGAGTCCTGTAGTTCTCCAGGTGCACTCCCCATCCCACCAGAGGCACATTAGTTGTCAGGGTGACTGTTGGCTCTGGGCAGACAAACAGGACTCCTTCCTCCAGATGTTCTGGGATGAGCCACCACTGGATGGCATCACACATCAGCTGGGTCACCGTGACCACTGGTCCAGGTGACCTAGGAACGGACATCACTGGCAGCCTAGCTCCAACTGCAAGTGATACATCCACCAGCGGGCCAATTTGATCATGCTGATGCAGGATGCCATGTACCCAAGAAGCCAAAGAAGTCCCAGGCAGAGCATCAGCACCTAAACTGAAATGATTGGGCAAAGGAGATAAAATCTGATGCCTTGTCCACAGGGAGTTGGGCCTTGGCCCTAAGGGAGTCTAGCTCTGCTCCAATGAAGTGAATCACCTGTGAGGGGTTGAGCTCAGACTTGGCCTGGTTGACCAGAAGGCCCAAGTCTCCGCAGGTCTGGAGAGTCAGGTCCCTGGACCATATAGCAGCCTCCTTGGATGGCCCACTAACAGCCAGTCATTTGGGTAGGAGTACATTTTGACACACTGGCACCTCAGGAATGTGGCCACCACTGCCATACACTTGGTGAAGACCCTGGGATCCAATGAGTGGGTGAAAGGTATGATCTGGAACTCATACAGAACCCATACTGCACAGAACTGGTGGTATTGTCAGTGGGACGGAGAGACTAGAATGTGAAAGAAGGTGTCCTGGAGGTCCAGAAGCAGAACCACATGCCCTGTTCCAGAGATGGTATTATCTGGTTCAGAGTGACCATCCTGAACTTGTAGTTCCTCAGAAACTGGATCAGATTGTGAGGACCCAGTATGGGATGCCAGTCCCCCTGTCCATTTTGGAACCAGGAAGTACCTGGACATGAAACCCTGAGCTGCCATGGAGTCTGAGACATGGGCTATGTTGCCTTTCCTGAGCTGAGCAACATCTTCCCTGAGGAAAGACAGCGTGTCCTGTGACACCAAGGATTCCCTTGATGTGTGGTGTTGGTATGGCAAGAGAGTCTCGAAGTTGAGAGGCAACCCTCTGCCCACCATTTCTAGCAACCATTTGTCTGAAGTAATGACAGATCAGTTGTGCCTGAAATGGAGAAGCCAACCCCCCATGGGGAGCTGAGGCAGGGGCTGGATATGCAGGAGGTAGGACACCGTGACCCATCACTGGGCAGCTTCGGAGAGGACAATGGCACCTGTTGCTGGAGGGGTACCACTACCCCACACCCATTTATTTTTGTGCCTTGACCAGCAAACTTGGTTTTGAGATGCCAAGCCTGACAGTGTCCCTGCTGGGGTTGCTGCTGCTTTGGCTGCTGTAACTGGAAAGGGCCAAAACTGAAAGGGCTTCTTTTTTGGCTTCTGCCTTTTCTGGTCCTTCTGTAAGGAAGTCACAGAATCTAAGGTGCGTTGGACTTCTCAATCCTTGTGAAATGCCACTCCACTCCTGGGCCAGAAAGGTCTGTGCCCAAGATGGGAACACTGGCCAATTCATGCTGGGTATCTGCCACGAAGGTGAAGATTTGCAGCCAGGCACTGCAATGCATCATGAAAGCTGCTGCCATGGAACAAGCATCAGAGTCTCTGACATCCACAGCCATCTGGAGTTGGTGTTTAGCCAGTGCTTGACCCTGGTTTCTGACCATCTCAACACCATTTTCAAGGCAGCAGGTAGGTGAGAGGACATGGTCTAGCACTCCCATGAGGGAGTGACTGAAGTTGGCCATCATCAGGGTGTAGCTTGCCAGACGGAGACTCAAGGAGGATGCAGCATACACCTTTTTCACTGTGTGGTGAAGCTTTTAGGACTCTTCATCAGGGGGCTTGTCCACGTAAACAGCATTGCTGGTTTTCCTGAAAACGGAATTGGCCACTAAACCCACAGCTAAGGGGTGGTCCGAGAAACCAGACAAGGTACCAGTAGGTACCACATACTTGTGGGTCATAAGGGCCGAGGGTGTGGCACAGGATGCTGTTAAAGCTCCAGAGCCAGTCCCAGGATAGCCTTAACCAACAGGAAGGCAGCCTCAAGGAATCATCCCTGTTCAAAATGTCCATGAAGGGATACTTAGCCATTTTCTGAACTGGCTCCAGAGGGACTTCCATGGACTCAGATATCAATCTTGGAAGAGCCCAAAAAAACAGTGGCCCGTGGTCGGTAGTAAGTTCCTCTGTTGATTCACGGTTGAACCCATGGTCCCTGAGGACTGCATGGAGGACCCATCAGAGTCATACAAGGATTCCTTGAACATGGACCTCAGCTGTTTTTCACCATGCACCACTTGAGGTTCATCTGAGTGAGTAATCTCCATGGAAAGCCAGCCTGGCATGCCAGTAGCCAGACAAGAGTGCTTGATAGGGGTTCACTGCAATGGCTATTGTGGCAGCAGTACCACTCGGATCAAGGGAGAGACAGGTGTCAGCAACAGTTGTCTCAGCAAGACCATAATGGGCTGGACCAGTTTCAATCAAGGGATTACCAAGGTTATGTGCAGAGCCCTATTCTGCCCAAGCAAGGCCCACTGCTGCCACGGCATGTTCTTATAGCTCCACCTCATTCTGCAACAGAGCCTCTCTTCATTGAACAATGAAGATGAGAAGAAATGCCTTAGGTGGTGTCTCCCAGACAATCAAGATCAGGACTACAAGAAATCCCTCAACAGCAATCTCAACTGTTACCTGGACCTCAACCAATGATCCGGCTGTTGATGGTGAGGAGAGGCAGGTGAAGGGGCCATGTAGACTACATGGACTGGCTCCTGCTGTGTGACCTAGGGGAAGGCAGTTCCTGGGAGGAAACAGCCAAGTCCACTGACTGCTCCTGACCCTCATGAGTGAAGGCCAAAAGGACCAGGGTTCAAGAGACTGGGTTTTCCTTCATCCCTTCTGACAATGGGTCAACCTGGTCAAGAAAAATCTCGACCTCCTGGTCAGCCTGTATCGAGGCCAACAAGCCCGATGGGGATACCATGGAGCTAGTGGCCTGGCCCTTGATCAAGGTGGACTCAGCTGAAGCTGAGCACTCAATAGCCATTGAGCAGTCAAGGGGCTCGCAAGAGTGGAAGGAGTGTGCTCTTTCCCAGTCCCACGACCAACAGTGAAATTTCTTCTTGCTGTGGATGGAGGGACTCTCCCCGAAGGTCTAAAGGGACTTACACGTCTCAAAATGTTCTTGAGATGATGCTCTGACACTGGCCCTGGCTGTGAGCAGTGCTGAGAGTGACCAGGCCCCCACTGTAACTTTTGCTGCCACCTTCTACATGGCTACACGCTGGGCCACAGATCCTGCAGCTGCAGAAATCACCTTAGGGCATCCTTAGACCTTACCGGAGGGTCCCATTTGGCTGACCAGCCAAGAAGATGAGTGTAGAGGTCTTCAAGTGACAAAGGGAGTAAGGTTTTGCTATGATTGCAGGCAGCGACACTGCTCTGCCCTGAGGTAGTAGATGTACGAGGTGTGTAGATCTATCCATGACATCTTCTGGCTGCACTGATGCAATGCTTGAAGTCTGGATCAAATTTGGGTTCCTTGTGTTCCATCGTGGATGTCAAATGACCGGAGCAAAACCAAGAATATATTCACAAATGTTGACAAAAAGCAAAGTTTGGCAATGGAGCACTTAGAAAGACCTACACCAAACATGGAGTTGCGAAGGAAAATACCTGACACTTCCAGTGGAAAGGAATACCAGATGTCATGGGGCGGAGCCGAGGAGTATACCACCCAGGTGGGTGGAAGGGGCTCAGCTTAAAGATGTCTGGAAAGTTAACCCTTGAAAGAAAGCCTGCCAGAAATGTGGATAAGTGCACCATATCCATGTCCCTAGAAATAAGAGTGCTATCAACAAAGCCATATTAAAATATGGTTTTCAGTGTGATGTGACAATCTCTGTCTTCACCTTTGATTCACTGGCACAAAAAGACTTAAATACTATTTCATAAAGGTGCAGATAAACTTTAAAGTGCCTATCTTCAACAATTAATGCATTTATGTAACCAACAATATCAGTCAGCTACAAGGATATGGTAGATATAGATAACATCCATGTGAACTGTGAGATGGTATTAACCTTCATATGGCTAGATCACCGAAAATTAGTCACTTACTTTTAAGACACCACAAAACTCCAATTTCTTCTGAAAGTTGGGCCCACTGAATGCATTAGGTATTTCTGCTTTGGTCACATTCCCATTACAGGATTCATACTAATGAGGCAACACTCATAGTTTTTCTAATGTGAATCATTTGTAAATAAATTGCAACCATTTCTTTTTTTAGTTTATATACAGTACTTCTTTGGAACTGAATTCTTTATATACAACTCAAAATAGATGATTTCATGACCAGTGAATATATACTTTTGCAAAATACTGCACAGCTTCTATTAAGTAGGAGCTGTTAACTTTCTGCTAAAGATAATAAAAGATTGGTTTGCCCAACAGCCTTGGGGGATAAACATATCCCTTTAACAAACATGGGATTCACATTTGTGTCCTGAGTCTGGGATCACAGCCAGATCAGAGTATGGCTGCAGTTCCCAGGGGATTTGCAATTTCATCTGACAAGATTGGAGGTACCTGCTGTTGTGCAACTGTCTATAGTGGCCGGTAGTTGGGGGGGGGGTCAGTAGTGTTCATTCCCTGTTCCCTCTCCATGGGTTCTGCATATCTCTAAACTATCACACATTAAGGGTACATCACTCATTTTACCTTTCAGAAATCCTTTGTTCCATATGGGGAAGGTGATAGTCCACATTTCCCACTGAGACTTTAAAGCATAAATTCATAATAATTTCGATTATGTTCAGTTATTATGAACATTAGTGCACTGAGAGCCATAGTGTTCTGAGCTTGCAGTGCCATGACTGATGATATGTCACACATTTTTCTCATTTGTCACTCATCTTGTCATACATTTTGATGAAGGAAGATTGAGAGGTATGGGCTGCATAGACTGTCCATGTCTGATCCGTGGTGATGAGGATATTCACATGCCACACTCGTCCAAACACTTGAAGCAGGATACCACCCCCCAAAAGACACCCATAAGTCCACTCAGTCAGTAGGAGTATCATTTATGCTACTAAAAGGAGCCTTGTTTTCATGCATGCTGTAGTGGTACAAGAGTCAGGGTATGGGGGGAGTTGCAAGGGTAGATGATGAAATTGAAGGGGTAGCAAAGAATAGGGATAATACAGTAAACAGAATTGGAGGGTAACTACTGTAGCCAAAAGGTGCAGAAAACATGCTTCACAGAGTCATGTAGAAGACTTAGGTTCTAGCCCGACACTGGGGCCCTCCTTGGATCAGCAGAGCTTCACTAATGTCTCAGAGGTCATGGACTGGGGGGCTTGCAATGCACACATCTAGATGCAATTTTCTGTTGTGTAAAAATGTGCATATCTCAGTACATTTTGTCCATATATAGTTTTCAATGCTAGGATATATCTATGTCCCATTTCAAAGCTCAGCTGCAGGATTTTTAAAAGAAGCAGACACAGCTGAATGATTTGCATGCAGCCACATCTCCCCAAATCTGTCTGATGGTCTCCCCCCACCACACATTTTTAAAGGCTGCATCTATTTGTAACACTCATATACAATTTGCATTTAAATTCAGATGCATATATTATGTCCACTTGAATTTAGATGCAAATTCTAGTGGACGGACTTAAGTGCTACACCATATAAAACATGTTTTAGTACTTGCAGCCAACATAAGCACCAATGTTACCTTTAAAAACAGTGGTAGGCTGCCCAGAGATGCAGGTCTTTGAATATCTTGCCCCGGAGAATATATATGTTTTGCACTCAAATCCCAGACTAAATTCAAACTGTTCTAACATGTACATTAGCATTTGCATTCAGAACTGGATAGAAACTACCATAAAGCAGACAAAACTGCTGCAAATATGTCCATCTTGAAAATAGTTCTAGTAAAATAGAGTTCAGTGTGGACATACCAGGGCAGCTCTACGTATCGTCTTTTCTTACAGTTTATTTAGACAGGATAGCCCATTTGAGGGAAACCTCCTTTCCATGGGGGGAGCTGCATCTACCTAGTTATGCAGCTGAGTGGACTGGGACACTGAGAGGTTAAGTGACTTGCCCAGCGCTATACACTGAGTATTTGGCTCTAGCGGGGTATGAATCTGCATTCTGATTCCAAAGCTGATGCTCTAACCACTGGACACAGCCTATATATAGAAATAACTAGGATTTAAGTCCATATCAGGGGCTTTTGAAAGTCCTTTATCAGGACTCTATGAAGGAGGGCTGAGTTTGTCCACTGTTCAAGCCTTCTAGCTCACCATAAAGCTGGCTCATAAGTGGATTTGATGTCCTGACTTGGAAAGTCCACTGGCTCTCACAGTCAGTGTGATGGGTGCATGCATCATGACTAAACAATCAAAGGGAAGAAGAACGGGGGACATAAAGCACCAAAATGGTATGCCACAGGATGAAGTTTTTGAAATCCCAACCTGCTCTAGTCCAGGCTACCTCATCTACAGCTACTACGTTAAGCATTGCGCCAATGAATGCATATGTGCTTACCAGGAGTAAGTCATCCAGGGACTGTGGAAGGGACAACCAGCCCTGGATAGGGAGATAACCACCAGAAAAACAATATATATATATATATTAAGATTACAACAGATTAATAATAGCAAAGTAAGATGCTTTCTCTTATAAAAGTGCTATTTAAATTGGTAAACAAAAGTAATGACACAAACATTACTGTAACAGTAGATCTACAGTAAGTACACTATCAGTGGAATGCCAACAGTGGTTCTACAGTTACAGTGCAAATACTAGTACTAACGCTTGTAACTGTGTATTGGTTTCTATACATTTTTCAAACACTTTTCTGATTCTGATGTTTATCAAAACCTACTTATTATCCAACTGTACCTTCATTTTGTGTATAATGCGCTGGCTGTCTCAATATGTTTGTAATGACAGTGTTTTAATGTAATTTTGGGTACAGTAAGTAACTTGCTTCCTGCCCAGGACCCTCTCATAAAACTAGGCATTGCACCAAAAAGAATGATAGCCAGGTGTGGAAAATACTGATTACATTTTGAATGCTTTTTAAATAACCATTTTCTGCTAAAGAAAATCTTTGCAGAGACTCCCTAGAGGGCAATGCCAAGGAGATTAAGGCCCAACTATATATCCTCATCCTTCAGCGACCTCAGCCTGCAAGAGAAAACATTTAGTTGTTCCACATCTGTTCCTACTGGACAGTATTTAAAAAACTGAAAACTTTCCAATACACTGTCTCAGTTATCATTTATGCACAGCATCTGTACACAGTGTTGTCACATAGCAGACCAGGGTTCAAAGTTGAGTCACATAATCCTATGCTAAAGCAACCAGGAGGCCATCAGAATTGTGGAGGAAAGGTACTTGGCACCCAGAAAGGGTGGCAGTGGACAGCATGGTATTTATGCATCCCATACCAATTTACCATGGAGCAGCAGTTGAAGGTACCACTGTGGAAGCTCCAGTGCTGGAGATGGGGAAACTCAATTTGGACCAAAAAGAGAATAAAATAGCAAATATCACTCTTTCCTCTAAACAGTCACTGGCTGAAGACACAGTACAACACTCCCTTCTCAGATGAAGTGAGACTGAAGTCGATGAGGCAGTGTACAAAGTTTAGTCTTTCATAACCACTAAATTTGCAAAAATAAAAACAATTCTAGACAAAGGGCAAGAAAGTAAAAGTCACACAATTCTTGCCACTTTTCCGCATATACCTTTTCTAGGCAAGAAGAACTGAACAACATTTACAAACTATAAATCTGTTAAACCAGATCCAGTTTTAAATATGCAGTTTTCTTGTTTGTGGTCAAAACTGATACCATGTTTGAGAGACTGAACCAGTTGTTATATTTTCAAAGTAAAGAAATATAGCTTCCTTCCCATTTTTGTCACACCTGTCAGTTATCTGTTATAGTGCAAAACATGCAAAGCCCAACTGGCCTCAGTAGGGTTCTTGTAATATTAGTAGTTAATTTAAAGCCCTGCTGCATGTATCAAAATATGCTGAGAAAGTTAGGTATTCAGTTTCCGTAAAGAACAAGAAAAGATATAAATCATGTTTACTCATTAAAATGCTTCTGATATAAATGTCTAGTTCCTAACAATATTTTATTATACTGTACTGTATCTGGAACTTTGACATTTCTATGAAGGAAGCATTCAAGTAAGAACATTTGAAAATTTAAATAATAAATTTCATTTTGTTTAGAATTTTCTTAAAAAACAATAACATGTTTTTCATACAAAAATATAGAATTTAAATTAAAAGCCATTTTTATGTACTTTTAAAGTGTGACAGAGTATACATCCATTAAAAGCAAAATGCAATAAAAATTAGACTCTAGTTAAAAAATATCACCTATTATACAATAATATATCTGACCAATATGACGAAAAACATTACTGAATAAACCACCTCATGATGGGTCTATTAAAGTATATTAATTAAAAGTACACTGGGTATAGAATTTAAAAGGGGAGACAAATTATTCTGCTTGCATTTGCTCCCTGACATCAGAAGGCAGAGTTTCAAATAAGGCATCCTCGACAATCAGGGCACTCCGCTTCAAAGCTCTGCAACAACCAAGTTCAGGTGGGAGAACTTCAAAGTGATTTCCTTTAATGTCCAAGTGTGACAGCATGGCTAAATTAGCAATTTTTGGAGAAAGAACAAACAAGTTGTTTTTACCAATTTTTAGCGTCTTCAGTTTCTTGCAAAAATAAAGTTCATCTGGCAAACTTTCCACTTTGTTGCAGTTGATGGAAAAATACTGTAAACTCTGAAGAACTCCTATTTCCGGGGGTATGAATCGAATATCATTGTAAGAGAGGTCCAAATATCTGATTTTGTTGCACAAAAATAGGTGGGAAGGCAGAATTTCTATTTTATTGTTACTAAAATAAAGACGTTCTAAGCTACTTAGTTTTTTAATGTGTTCTGGGATGTTCACTATGCTGTTATGCCACAACCTTAAGGTATTAAGTTTGCGCAGATGTTGAAAACTAAGAATTTCTTCAATAGATTTCAGATTGTTTTCCCTTAAATCCAAATCCTGTAGACTTAGAAGACTGAAAACAGCATGAGGTATGCGCTCAAAATCACAGTGAATAAGTCCCAGCTCAGTCAAATTGGCCATCTTCTTCAAGTTATTTACCATCACTAACTTGGTACCATCATTGTGTATGCAAAGTTTTTGGAGATGGCTAGAAACATCTACAATAGACTGTGGAATTTTAGACAAATTGCTCTTTATATAAAGGACTTTAAGATTTTTAAGTTCACGCAAAGAGTCAAGTGTGATGTTCTTGGAAACATCAGGACATAAAGCACCAAATAAATACAGCTCCTCTAAATTTCTCAGCCCATACATCCAAAGCGGAAGTTCTTTGCTTTCATCAAATTTAACTCTGAAAACCTTAAGATTTTCTTTCAGGAATGCCAAAGCTGCAGTGTGGATTTTAACTGAACATTGGTACAACGAAAGTTCTTGAAGGTTGGCAAGTTGGGCAGCAGCTGCTGGTATTGTGACATTATTTATAATTTCCAGTTTTAAAGACTGCAGTTCTGTTATTTCAAAAACTGTGTCTGGCAGTCCTGACAGCATAAATAGCTGCAATTCCAACCTGTTGTTAACATTTATTTGCAGTCTTTGCCTCAGTTTCTCTGCAGTCCATTCATTGTTTAAGTTCAATTGTTTAAGCTTATTTTCACTCACTTCTGAGAGAAACACGGCAAACCTTTTTGAGTACAGAGGGTCATACTGGTCTATCATGTGAAGCAGGAAGGCAAAATCATTTTTAACATCAGGGATATCATCTATTCCAGATTCTTGCCGCACATACTCAAAAGAATATTCTTTAAGAGAACGATAAAATAACCAATATAAAGTGTAAAGGCATGTTAAACCATAAACACCAACAAAGCACAAATAGCAAAAAGAAAGTTTGGAAAATAAATGTGCCATAGTGTGATTACAGGAAAAATTATTATACCCAGTCATCTCCTGTATGTCAACATTGCAATCCACTGTAAACTGTACTTTGGAGACCAAGGTGCTGTTATAAATAATTATAATCAAGAATTTTATGACCTTGACTATAGTTTGATGGATGTACATGGTATAAAGCAGATGGCTTTCCTCCACATGTAACCTAAATTTCTTTACTTTTTCAAACAGCGCTTTTGCTTGTTCTCCTTCTTTTTTATCCAGAGCACCAGCTGCTGGCTTCTCCACAACCACCTTATCAGGGATTGATTTTAAAGACTGGGTCCTTTCCAATGTGCCTTCCTCGGCAGATATATTTATACTGGACTTGTGAAGAATGTTTTTCTTGTTATCTTTTTCTTCTGGGTTTTCACCAGACACCTCAGATAATGCCCTAGTTGTCCATGGGGAGTCAAAACATTTCACCAAAATAGAAATAAAATGTTCTATTTTGGAGCTTGATCCAGGGAATTTAAACCAGAAATTACTACAAATCATGAAAACCAGAGTATGTATGAGGACCAGATATGGGAAATACTTGGCATACCAGTGTAGAGCACGCTCATAGCACATTTGATTTATAAAGCTATACTGCTGAAGGTCTAGGTTAGTCTTCAGTCCTTTCATTTCATTTCCTGTGGGAAGGGTTAATGGTTGTTCTGGTGATGGTGACAGTAAAGGCTTTGGAGCTGTGATCTCACCAGAAATGTTGAGAAGAGTCTGGTTCTGCATTCTTCTTGGTAAACAAATGATCTTGTCTTGCATTACCTGAAAAAGAACATATATGATATGGAAGTATGTTGGCTTACATTTTTCTCTGTGACATATCTGAGAATGCATATTTTTATTTTCATGTACTTCACATTCAGTGATCTGGTGAATATACCTGGTGTATACTATATGATAAAAAATAGTAAGAAAATATTCTAAGGTTGAGCAGTGACCTGAAGTTGTGGCATTTAAAGGAAAACTACAGCCTCATCTCATGTACATTTTACTTATTTCCATGACAACAGATAATTCTTTTCCTAAAGCTATTAGGGCTATATGTGTTTGCTTTAGTTTGTTTTCACTGTTCATGGTAGCTTGCTGTGACTACCCTGGGGGTCTCCATTTTATAGTTTTGAAGTCTCATTGTCCATGAGAGCTGCATTAGCATATGAGAACATTATGTCAGATCACATATTTATACCATGTATCTATGCTGAAAGAACAAACACCCTGCAGAAACTCTCTGGAAACACCTAAACTGAATGTAGTTTAAAGGGAAAAACCCTGCATTTTAACTCAGACAGTTTGTACAGCTAATTGAAGCTATATGTGGCATTTCACACCTTCCTGAAACTTGTTTCTTTGAAGTCTAATTAAGTAGACAGGCATACTGTGAAGTCTAAACAGTGCTTATGCATCATGTTCTCATATGTTAATACAGCTCTCAGGGACAATGAGATGTCAACAACCAGCAAATGGAGACCCCCAGGATAGATACAAGGCCTGGTGTGAAGTGGGAAAACAAACTAAAGCAGCTGCATACATCCCTGACAGCTACATGAAAAAAGTTGTCTGTTGACATGGAAAAAAAATTTAATTTACAAGATATGAGGGTGTAGTTTTACTTTAAGCAATAAGGCATGACAGGTGATGGGCACATTATGGTGGAATAATGGCCCACCTCAGGTGACTTGAAGCACAAGGTGAAGCTGTGTGTTTCTATCACCTGAGAAGGCTGTTAGCCCACCATAATGTACCCCCCCTGGAGTACCTTATTGGGATTATCAAATGGCTCCATCTTTGTAAATTGGATGTATTTTGGAAACATATTTTTGTTGAGCTACCTTCAGCTGGGCTGTTGTGCTGGGATAACGACCAGGCTGAAAGTACCTCTTAGCCATTCAGGAACCAGCATTCTTTCAATCTGTTTCATACTGTGCAATGAACATGAAACTAGTGCAAAAACAGTGTTTATTAGAAAGAGAGTTAAACACATGCACTAGATATATATGTATATACAGTACTTTTTAAAAGCAAAATATAAAATTTAAAAACAGAATATAAAAAAGATACAACTTTCATATTGTTACATGTGAGCAGATCTCAGATTTGTGTTTTACTGTGCAAGTTAACTAGACAGTGGGCAATTATGTGTGTGTGTGGGGGGGCAAGGGGAAATAGATGTAAATATAATATTCATTAGCATTTTCAAATCCAATCATTCCAGCTCCCTTTCCATCAACTATTTGTATTAATCACCTATGCCACAAAAACAAAATGCAACCTATTATGCTCTTGCACACATTAATTTTTGTGATTCAGTAGTGGTATTTTGGCCTGCATAACATACTAAATGCTAGACCATATATGTGGTTAGGTGCACATCTCAGAATATGAGCATACTGGAAAAGAGACAGGTAAAATCCTGGGTTCCAGCTCCTTTGGAACAAGTTACACCATATTCTATTCCTGAAAGGTAAGAATAACAGATATTGTGTACACTTAGAAGCAGCATGCATGAGGCAGTTCACAAGAAAAAAGGTGTGTAGAATCGTTAATAGTGATACAGGTACAGAGAACAAATAGCACACTTGCAAAATTATTATATTTTTGTCTCTCTCCCAATTAAACACACATGTGCTACAGCTTCAAACCCAGTGCAAAACATCATGGAGTTGATTGTACAACACTGACTGGAGTGGGGCGAGCTAGCAAGACATTTATCAAGATAAAAAGTTTCCCCTAAACTGGCTTTTAAAGTTGTCAAGGGTAAGTTATTTGTTCCAATGTAAGTTATTCCATCCTAGTAAATGCATAAGTGATGGTATGCCTTAATAGTACCCTAAGGCAGTCACTCTTCAGCTGGTGGTAGGCATGGCACATAATATGTGTCACTGTTATACAACATGTCATAATTGTTGTCTTGCAAGTAGAACACTGTTTCAGTCTCAAGTGGTGGCTGTCTGCCGATGCCCCGGAAAACCAAGTTATGGTGGTAGTGACAATAAGAAATGTGGAAGACAGGCAATACGGGGGAAATAGAAGCATGCCCCAAAACATTAAGAATCAGATCATACTGTTTTTGATGCGTGAGGAGAATCACAAAAGGCAGCACCCAAGGAACATAAATAGATGATGGTGCATTGTCTATCAGCATACTAACATAGACATTTACAACCTTTATTTTATGACCTAGTAAAGAGAATGAGGCAGTATATAACTGTGCATGAATTTTCTGACCTGTGAGCCGAGGGTGTCAGGTATCCTGACACATTTGCTCCATTTGGGACACGCATTTTTTACTCCATAACAACTGTACAGTCTGTATGCACAACAATATTTACAATGTTGTGGTCATGAACAGTACAGTGCCCTTGATGTTAAATGCACATAAAACTAATGTTATGCAGATGAGATGTTAGCGCAAATGCAATAAACTAAGTTAAGCCAGAGTTAGGTTGCTCACAATCAGGGTGATTACATGAACAGTATACTATGCTACACCATGCTACACTACAGAGTTTACATGTAAGGAAAAATTGATACTTTGTTCTGAAATTAGCAGGTAAAAACTGGAAACTGGGTAAAAACACTTTGTACAAATATAAATAAGTAAAAATATTGTTTCTAATCAGACACGACAATAAAGAGCATTAGGAAAAGAAACAACATTCTTAACTTTCTTGTTAAGAAATGTGCATTATAGTAATGATAATTATATAGGCACACAGAATACAAAGATGAATGAAAGTCATGCAAACAATATTATTATATTATCTAATTCATAGATATGTCCATCCTACATAAAAATTATTTGTCTTTTGGAGAATAGAATGCATTTGATGTGGTCCTCCAATGTTTAGTGGCATAATAAAATAATGTTATATTTCTGTACTCATAAATTCCCAAATCACCTACCCTGTCCCACTCAAGATATAACAGACATTTGTAAGATTTTACACTAGTTTACTCTAGCCTTGTTTAAATCCATATTCGATCACTTTGCCTCTGTGATAGTCTTCCGGTCCCATATGCCGATGCTGCAGCAGCAACATCTTTATAGCGAAGTACATTACAGCGGCAAGTTGCTGTTGCCACTGTAATGTACCGATGGGACCCCGGCACTGCTTTCTCTGGGGTTTGCCCCCCTCCCTGAACCAATTCCATCCTACAGTTGATAATCTTTAGTTACAGGGGGTGTGGGCAGCAGAGCGAAGCCCTCTGAAAAAATAGTTTCCTGACGGATTTATGCCAACTGCAACTTGCGGTCAGCATAAATCCGTCACTGTAGAGTTGTGCTGGGAAAAAGTTGACGATGCTGTGTCATGGATCCTTCTGGTCCAAAAATAATAATTTTATATGGTGACCCCTTGGGGAGGAGGAGGAGGAGGGATCATAATTTGGCCCAAGCAGATGATCAGCTGATCCCTTCCACTTTCTTGTCTGCTGGTCCCACACCTGTGCTCAAACATTTTGTGATGTTTAACCAGGAAGTGTGCAGGAGCGTGCTCCATATCTGTTTATTTCTACCAGTGTGCAGTCAGTTGAGATTGAGGAATTTTACTAGGTATTTTTTTGTTCGTAAACATTCATGTTTCTATCTTTGTAACAAAAATGGGAGTTGAAGAAATGCACTTTTTTTACAATTACAAGGATATTATATCAGCAACAATTTGATCTTGAATTTATTTAGCAATGATGGCTCTGTTCACCTGACCCTGCAGCTCACTGTGGTTATTTCTAGCTGTAATCCGTTAGCCAAGCTTCACAAGGACTGCTAACATATTTATTTATTTATTTAGTTTTTGTTAACTGGGTAGGTGCCCTAGCCATAAAATGACTATTTTCAGGCACGACCCGGGAGAGTACAACATAAGGAGAACAGCTGAACAGCAGCAACATGGGTACAATAATACAAATAGAGGAACAGTACAGCAGTGCTACAAAAATACAATGGGTAGAAACAACAAAAAATAATGGCAAGCATTATACAGATAATGGCAGTAAGATATATAATAAGTGCAGAAACCATGGATCCAACCTGTGGAGTGAAAGGGTTAATAAGATAGTAAGGTTATATAGAGAGAAATGTGAGGAATGTTCAAACATAACAAGAAAGACTGACAGAAGGAAGGTCAGGGGTGGTAATTGGCAAAACAACAGTGGATGGTCAGCAACAAGGTTCAAGAAGAAAGAGAGCTAGTAGTCAAGAAGTTATTTACAAAGAGAAGGAAAAATATGGTGAGAGGAAGAGAAGACAGTCTTGGAGCTGGATTAGAGCAGGGGTGACATTACTGGTAAGTCTCAGTGCTCCATATGTGTTTATTTCTACCAGTGTGCAGTCAGTCGAGATTGAGGAATTTTACTAGGTATTTTTTTGTTCGTAAACATTCATGTTTCTATCATTCTGTGATGATTACTGGTTTTACTAGTCACATGTTGTTTCTGGTCCAACTTTTGATCCAGTTACATGGACTTACTTGTAATGTACATCCAAACACGCCAATCATCAGCATAGCCACAGAGAGGTAATCTGTAAAAACATCCCACCACGGTTTCAGTACTCTGAATGCTGGCTGTTGTTCAGAGAACTGACGAAACTCTGTCACAGGAATCATTTTTTTCTGTAAAATATGAAACAGATTTATAGAGATTATTTTCTTACAACATCTATATCAAAAATAATTTATACTGCTTGTATTTTGAGAACAGGGTTCTCAGAAAAATTTGTATTTTTATTTTATCTAGATTTTGTTTACCAGAAATAACCCATGGGACAATGCCACGTTAATGTTGTGAAAGTCTCTCTCTCTAATATATGGCATATTACACAGGATAAACATTTATGTAAATTATTACAGTATTCTAGGTGAATGAAATACCCAAACCCTAAATTCAGTATTCCTTCTCAAAACTGTGACTTCCACTTGCAATTGCTTGGCTAGATAAACTGCTGTGCACACCCCATTATTTTTAAAGTAAGACCAAAGGTTGTGTCTGGTACAAAAACAAGCCTTGAGTAAAAAACAGAAAAATGAAACTCACAAAAGCACTAATGTTAACTCCATGTCAGCCTCTCAGTCCCAAGCAATCAGACCACATTATCTGTATTTTAATACTATATGAAGCATTATAAATCCTTTTGCCTTTCATTTAAGCTTTCTGCCAATCTGGAACACTATTCACTCAGCGAGAGAGATATTCTTACACTGTCACACTGAAAATAAATATACTATTGATATGGTTACCACCACACTTAGCCCTTCTGTTTAATGACAGTAGTTCATTTGAAAGCACCTTTTCCATTTCAATCCAGCTGTAAGTAAAACAGCTTTAAACAAAGGGACACAATTTTATAATAAGATAGCAAGTTAAATGAAGCTACTCTTTGTTGCAAACAGTGGTTTTCCTTGCTTTTTCGATGTGTAAATCTCAGTTTTGCTTCACTGGTCCTTCTCTCCCAAAATGTGTGTGCAACAATTCTTATACAACAAAGAGTGGCTCCATGGAACATATTAACACACCACAGAGATCAAGCATTAAAGGAGACAAATTGCTATGGCACAAAATATTAAGTCAGCTGATGCATGGTTTCATACATGTGGGATTTCCTACATTGCCCTTTATTCGTATTAGTGGTATGGCCTATGACAGAGAACTGCTAGAATAAAAGAAGCACTTTTGAGGACAATATTCTGTCTCTAGTGCCCAGTTGTTGACTACAGAGAGGGAATGGGAGTGCCTCTCTTTATCCTGTAGTGCTTGAGTTATGCTTCAGAGCACAGCATCACTAAGCCAGCATCAGACATTATTTCTTTAGTTATTCACAACAGAGATCATAGCTCTGTAGCAGTGTAACAGGAATTAAGCTGGAAGTATGTGGCAGAGGCCTAAGAATTATGAATAAATAGAATCTAAAAAACATAGCCACTGAAACAGGTATATGGACACTATCAACCCTCTTAGGCCTCAAAGGGTGCATAAAAAAAGTATATCATTACTCACCTTCTGTAGAACTGAAGTAGCCAGGTTTTTTGCCTTTCTTTTTCCAAATCAACAATAAAACTGTCCGCTATATTAGTGTTGCCACAAAAGACTAGTTTATTTGCAGTCTCTGGCCTACTCCCACTCCATTCTTCCTGAAACTCGGGTAAACTCCATTCAGTCGAGTATGATGCAATGGCAATGACTGCTGCAGCATGTGTGGCTGGACTGTGTGTGAGCATTTCTAAACATATCTCTCAATGTAGCATCTTTAAAATGTGGGACACTGACACTCAAAATGTGGGAAATGTGGGACACTGGCACTCTGGGTGTGTGTCACACCATCAAGCATGCAGATACAAACTCTGAGCACTGTAGAAACTAGTGCTATTACTTCAGCAAGTTTAATTCTGCTTTAGTATCATAGAGTGTTATTTATTTATTTATTGAAGTGTTTCACTGGGAAAGGCACACTGAACAAGTTGTTTGCCTCCCAGTGCATCCTGGGGGATGGGGTAATGGGAAATACATTCATACGTACAGAATACATTACATAAAATTATACATATCAGTGACAGGTTACAGACAGAATAATGACATGACAAGTGTATCAAGTACAATTCATACAGAGAGTAGTACAAAAGCCAGATGTCAAGTGCTAAATAACAGGGGTATAGCAACTTTGGCAGTGATCAGTCACACAGAAAAAATAGAAAAAAATGTAGACAAGTTATAGGTATGGATATACAGAAGGCACATTCAAGGAGCAACACAGAGAAGTAGGAGGTATATAACCCATAACAGTTAAGGAGAAGACAGGGAGGACTGGAGAGAGATAGATGCATGTGCAATTTACAGAGAGGTAATTATGAAGGGCTGAAGAGATGGAGGAAGAGTGATGAATCTGGAAAGGAAGAGCATTCCACAGTTTAGGGAGGCAATGCGAGAAGGCATCCTGGCCAACAACGGTAGACTGACGAGGGACTGTTAAAGAGCGAGCATCATAAGATCTAAGAGAGTGGACAGGAGAAGAGGGCATGAATAGATGTAGAGGAAGTCAGATAGGAGGGGGGAGAGAACCAAACCAGAATTTAGAGACAAATTTTGTGCGGTGGAGATGTCTGTTTTCTAGGGAGGGGAATGTGAGAGGATAGAGGAAAGAGTCGGTGAGCCTAATCAGGGAGGTAGTGGTGGAATGGCTTTTTCAAAACCCTGAGTGGAAAGGTGAGAAGAAGTTAGTGTCAGAGAGATAAGAGAGTTGTGAGAGGACTTTACACTCCTGAAGCTTTGCAAGGGTGGATATGAGAGATATGAGGCGGTAGCTCCCCAGGGACTGAGGGATCTCCTCCCTTGGGTAGGGGAAGGACAATGGCATGTTTCCAAACCACTGGAATAGAAGCTGTAGCAAAAGAAAGGTTGAGAAGGGCAGAAAGCGGGACAGACATAGCAGTTGCTGATAAATATAGAAGCTTGGGGTCTAAGACATCAGGAGAACAGCCTTTGGACGGGTTGAGAGCATACAAGGCATCCAGGGTATCTCCAGGTTATGAATTTCTGCTTTAAACTCTGAGGTTACTGCACCTTCTCTGTGTGAGCAGCACCTTTTCCTTGAGGAACAAATGGTGTAGACAGGCATACTCAGGTACAGTTTTTTAAGTATCTGTCATAAACTATATGCCTTTTTGTAAACATTACCCTTTTAATCTAGAGTCTATGATTTATTGTTGGCCATTGTGTTTTGTCAGTATTTGTTTAAACTGTTGCTATTTAAGAAATAGATGTACTGTAAAGTATGCAACCCATTTAGAAATTAGATGAGACATCTGGCACCAATCAGATTTTCATTGTAAGCGTGGCTCAGTTGGTAGCACATCTGCCTCTGGACCAGAAGGTCGTGGGTTCTTGTCCCATACCGGCATTGGACTTGCACCTAAAAATCGCAGGCATCTGAGTGCAGTATTGGGGGGTGCTGTACTGCTGGGGTGTGCCATCTTTCGGATGAGACGTTAACCGAGGTCCCTTCTGCCTGTCCTGGTGTTATCCTGGTGGGTGTCCAGGTGGAAGTAAAAGAACCCAGGGCACTCTTTGCAAAGTGTAGGGAACATTCCCGGTGTCCTGGCCAACATTCCCCTTCCCATAAAAACCAGTTCATGCAATTATCCAGGCTGTGTGTGGGTGATGATGTGCGATATGGCCGCCACCACACATTCAGTCACTTCACTAATAGTCTAGCATTGCTTATAAAGCACTTTTGGATACACTGTGTATGAAAAGCACTATATAAACGTTGATTCTTCTTCTTCTTCATTTGCAATAACACATGATCACATATACAGCAACAAGGGATGGGGGGAGCAGTTGGAGACAGTGCGTACAAAACTGAAATTTACAGCTATACTCTTGAAATGGATGCAGGGCAGAGCAATTCTTAGGGGTAAAATGAAGGAAGTCCTTTGTAATGAGTGACAGTTGAGAGGTATGTTTCTCAAGTTCAGAAAAAAATACTGTGAAATGAAAGCAAAGATTTGAAACAAAACAAGTTTTATGATTACACCATAAATTTCTGCTTTTCACTTTTATTACAAAAAAGAAAGTAGAAAAAAACAACCAGTTACAGATGTGGCCAGCTGCAAGTTACTTTGCACCATGTGGCAGCCATACCAGATCATGACACTGAGTAGCCTCACACAATTAAAAGAACAAAAGGACCTTTGTTGTCCTTTTATTTTTTTTGTAATTAAATATACTTTATTGAAATTTTAAATCCAACACAATGTACATTCCAAACAACTTGCAAACATAATGAACAGGAAAAAAAACATAAACACAACACATATAATCCCATTCCCCAGCAAAAGAACAAACCATCCCCTTCCCTATCTCACTCTTGCCCCCCCCACCGTACCTCCCAACCCTACCACCCCCTCCCAGAGCACTGTTGTGCAAAGCCAGGCACTTTTAAGCATCTGCATCCCAAAGAGTCAATAAATATGATGGAGGTCAACTAGAATACCTCTGTGAAGGGCCCCACCAGCTCGAGGGCTTACTAATAGGTTACCCCCCCCGAACATCGTATACTAAGAGATTCTAAATGCCAGATCTTAGAGGCTAGGAAGAAGTCTGACTCCAATCCTTGCCCAATTAGGTCCCTGCCGACACTAACATAAGTGTGTACAAGAATTCCACCTCCGAGTAAAGCCCTCCACTCTCTGGTACATCCTCGTAATTTGCTTCTCTATCACTAGGGCTTGTATTACCTCCTTATACCACTCCTCAAAAGAAGGGGTGGTCTCCTCCCACCAATGTCTAAGGATAGTTATCTTCGCTGTAATAGATATTAAAGCCATATGCACCCTGCGCTGGCTAATCACAGAGGAGGGAAAATCCCCTACAAGACAAACTTCTGGAGTGAAAGCTTCTTCCAGTCCAAGTATGAGATCCAAGGATGATTTACTATTAATCAAAAATGATGTTATCTTGGTGCAATCCCATAACATGAGCTTTTTTTTTGTCCACTCTTTTTCCTTCCAGTCACAGATTGGGGGAACTCTCTCAGGCATCCCATCCTTTATGCCTACCTGCCTGAAATCCGTTGTGGTCTGTTGCTCTCGCCCCCCCCACCCCCGCTGCCAGCACTCCTGGTTTAACCCACCTGGGGAAGGTAGCCCGACTCCAACTTGGGCTCCTTAGAAGGCAGACTCGGGCAGCGGGTAGAGCTGGAGGTGGAGGAGCTATGAGGCCCCAGCTGAGTCAGATCTGCTGCTGGGCTTGGAGGATAGGTGCCATCGCCTATCCCTCTGATCCGGGTTTTTCCATTTTCTTGGCTAATGTACTTTCCCCAATGTGGGACGTGCAATGCCGCTCAGCCCGTGATGAGGGTGCTCCCACCCTGCATCCAGAGAGCAGCTGCCCCAACGTCAACCCCACTGCTTGCTAGCTCGGTGCATAGCAGTGCTGCCGGTCTCCATCAGGGGCTGCTGCTGTACCAGACTACCCCTGGATCCCTCCTCGAGAGAGAGCAGTCCCTTGGACGCTCAATCCTCTCTCTCCCCTACCGACCCGGCTGTCGGGCTCGTTCCCAGACCTGGAGTGCATCAGCGTGATATGAGGTGTGGTGTCCAGCTTCACACTCAGCGCCACCGCCAGCCCAACAGTGCTTTAAATCCCTGTCTAAGAGACCACACCGGAAACAAGTTGTCATCTGACACCTTCCCATCCTGAATAATTGAACAGGTGTATAATAGAGATCATGTAATATTCCAAACTGGGTCCACTGATATCTATCCCATTTCATACATTTATAGAGGTTACACCAGATAGTTTGCCATTGACTGGAGTTGTAAGTCAGACCCAATATCTGCTGCCAGTAGAACCTGATCCCCATTGAGAAATTGGGATCCACTGACTGGAAGTGGGAATATTAACCTGAGACCACACAAGAGTGGGAGGCTATGGACAAAAGCCTGAGTAGCGTTCCATTATCCGGGTTTTTGTTGTCCTTTTTCTTGCCACTTTGCATGTGGTGCCAGCCACTGACTGGCCATACAGCATAAAGTATCACGCTACTGGCCACACCTTTATATTAACACATTCAGTATACTATCAGGCAACAAAGAGATGGATGGAAGAATGTAATTCTTAAGACATTCAAGACCTCCTCAGAGAGGCAGATAAACAAGACCAAAACCTTTTTTTTAGTAAAAGCTGCCTTGCCTTGTCTGTGCCTTTCCAAAATGGCACCTGCCCAGTAAAATGATTCACTGTAAATGCAAAGGCTTGAGTCCCCTCTTCCTTTGCATATATTTTTTTTTAATTTCTAAGATTTCAGAGAAGGGAAGGATCTTGGGTGGCTGTGACTAATAAAACCTACAGCAAAGCAGTTCCAAAACTGGCATACAAGTCAGAACACTAATGCAGCAAAATAAAATGGACTAGATTCATAAAAGGAAATGGGACTATGTCCCATGCCGCAATGGCAGTTGCGGATCAAAATTCCTGCAGCTGCGGAGATCACCATTCACAGCCGCAGCCCTTGTGGCAGATGTTACGGCTGGTCCCACCAGCCATAACAATTCTCTGCAGCTGTGAGGATATCCTTGGCAACACCTCCTGCAAGCTGCTGGATATGATGGAGCCGGCTGTAATCTGCCTCCACCTTTGTGAATACCTGCAACCTACTTGTGCCACATTTTTCCTGCAGCTGCGGGTATTTCAGCTGTTTTGTGTATCTAGCCCAATATGTATATGTGAAAAGAGACATCATACTTACCCTAAATTTAATATAAAACTATAGACCACCATAGTATATGGTTAGGGCTCACTATTCATGGAAATCAGTGACTGCTCAAAAGTCGTTGTGCACTTTCTAAAAGTTGTGCATGTTCTACAATCATAGCACCTGTTCTCCGCTCATGCTGACCGCCCCCTGCCTTTAATTTTCTTTAGATGCTTTTGGCACTTCAGTCAGTCAATAACAGTTACCTAATGGACTGTTTCCGACCACGACTCATCCATCACTGCACTCACTCCCCCATCTGTCACACTACTCCTGTCCCAGCAGTAATCCACAGATAATCAAAAGTAAAACAAAAACCTTTTTGGTTTTTAAGGGTATCTTTAGTTTTAAGAAAAACAAATTCTTGCTTGCTCACTCACTCGTAGCACTCGGTCTTGCTCACACTCACCACAAAATCATGCTGTCAGTATGGCTCTCTTGCTCACCAGCTTACTTGCTCTCCAATATACCTTCGCTTTAAAAACAGCTAATAAATAATATTCCTTTTCAGCATATATTTTCTACAACTACAGTATCTAAGCAGCATATAGTTATATTACTTTTGCTACTTTATATAGATGCCATGGTATAGCAACTTCACAACTTATCTGCTCCATTTTAAACTAAAACCATATACTATAAAAATAAAATATGCAGGGCAGGCCCACTGGTGCAGCAGAAGAGTTACTATTCGCGACACTGGTGAGCCTGGTTTTAGAGGAGGCCATGGTCATCAGAGGGCCAGATGAGGGGGGGAGAAGGACTGATTGCTTGAGGGAAAATCACCTTCTCCAGGGAGGGAGGGCTGCTGCACCCACTGCAGTACTGCCCCCAGGATGAACCTGAGTGGCTGAGCTGTTAGGGAGCCATGTGGGGGGGAGGGCGATGGCAGGAGTTCATAGCAGTCTCACATCTCTGCGTGGGATTATCTCCTTGGACCACATTGCATGCCACCATCCTCAGGCTGAAGAAACTGAGGGAAACCAAGAAATACCCCCCTTCCATGCTTCAGGACCTTCCGGTTTTGCCACTGGCCCAGGCATTGCCTCCGCAGTGGTACCCTGGTGGTCTCTGTCCTTGAGAAGGCCCCGCTGTGAGGGGGAATATGCAGGATTGGAAGTCTTGCTAAGAAGTGCATGTTCCAGTGCAGGGGCAAGCTGGGACAAAGCAATGCCGGGAAGAGAAACAATAAATAAAAAATATTAAAAAAATAAATAAAATATGGGTGACCGTACACAACTCACCTTGTGTTTCAATCTTGGAGTTGAGATAACAGCAATGACCTCTCAAGCTTCACTCTCGAGGTCCATATGCTATTGTCTCAACCCCTCAATGGAAACACAGGCTGGTTGTGTATGGTTGCCCATACGTTAGTCCTTATGTTGAGTGTTGCATCTTTCATTCATTTGGTACCATAAGCGCTTTTACAGGAGTATTACAAAACCTGCTGATGTCTGACAAAGGTACAATAGAAATAGTGCATGGACAATATTAATTATAAAATGGATTGAAAAAAATGCTGAAATCTGATTGATGGAGAGGAAGTTTCACCCATGATGTTATCCCAGCACAACCTTACAGTTGAAACTAGTATCAACAATACTTATGACCATAAACACATAAACAGATCCATTTATGGCATGTCAGGGCATATGTCTATGGAATAATGTCAAGTCTTGGGTGGGTACAGGCAAGCGGCAAGCGACCATTGGCCTCATGCCTCACAATGCACCCAAGGCATGGTGATATCCCACCATAACACATACCATTGTTTGAAAAAGAAGAAGAATCAGTATTTATATAGCGCTTTTCATACATCCCAAAGTGCTTAACAGCAATGCTAGACTGGTAGTGAAGTGACTGAATGTGTGGTGGTGGCCATATCGCACATTATCACCCACACACAGCCTGGATAATTGCACAAACTGGTTTATGGGAAGGGGAATGTTGGCCAGGACACTTGGAATGTTCCCTACTCTTTGCGAAGCGTGCCCTGGGTTCTTTTACTTTCACCTGGACACCCACCAGGACAACACCAGGATGGGCAGAAGGGACCTCGGTTTAACATCTCATCTGAAGGATGGCACACCCCAGCAGTACAGCACTCCCCAATACTGCACTCAGATGCCAGCTATTTTTAGGTGCAAGTCCAATCCCGGTGTGGGATGAGAACCCACGACCTTCTGGTCCAGAGGCAGATGTGCTACCAACTGAGCCACGCTGATACCTGACATTTGCATTATTGCACAAACAGAGCAAATGGGCATTTGTGTGTTATGGAGTTTTTTTTCACACCTGAGGTGTGTATTGTCCATAAAGCTCAAGAGCAAAGCTTGAAAGGTTTATATAGACAGCACACACTGAGGGAATTTTAAAATCCTCATGACACATTAGTCCTCATATTTTAGTTTTTATAATTACTGTTTTCTGTTGGTTAGTGCTGACAAATGAAGTGCCCCCATTCTGATACCTAGTCCCTTGGGGCTCTAGCATCAGCCACTGGAGTGGTGCTCATTAGTATGGCACCTGCCACCTTATCCTCCCCTCAGGAAGCAGTTTACCCCCCCCCCAGTCCTGTTCCTGCAATAATTTATTTTAAAGCAGTAATGCAAGGAAGCTGGATTATTAATATGATAAATAATGAACAACTGTCTTACTTTTGTTTTAAACTGATTATTTGTTTTAGGCTACACTAACCTCCTGAACAGCACAGATCCTCGCCAGGATTGCCATCTTTGATCAGAATGCATTGTGGTTATACTGCCATTGACTAAGAATTCCATGATGCATCTCTGATTCTCCCATAATGCTTTGCTTTGTTGTAGTTTAGATTTCTGTATATGTTCACATACAAAGTGGGTTGTGTAGAGTACAAACTAATGATTGCTGAAGTATCCCATTGTAGCGAGACTATCGGACTTAGTTCATATTCTTTGTGTGTGGGTATTTTTACACCAGCTTAATAATATCTTTGAAGTGTAAAATTTAAAAAAAATTCACATGTGCCAGGAAAGTCCATGTACACCGCGGTGCCATGCCATCAGTACTGCCTAAGGGGTAAGAGCCCTCTCAAGAAATTTGCCATCAGGTCCAAAGGAAGGTGTACTTGTAGGAAAGAAACAACACCAAAGGGTTCAAAATTAATCAAAAAAGTTATGCATAGAAAGACAACAGCTTACAAGCGGCAATAGACTATAAAAGTGCAAGGTGTCGACAGAAAGCCCCAGCTGTCTTGCCAAGCCTTTCTGTCCATAGTTTGTAATTTTGGAGTATGTTGCGGCCTGTAGGCTGTTGTCTTTTCATGCCAGCTCAAATTCATTGTTTTTGGCTTATTTTGAATCGATTGGTGGTGTTTCTTTTCTACAAGTGTGTCTTCCTTTGAACCCGACTGCAAATCTCTCGAGGGCCTCTTAACCCTTAGGTAGCAGCGATGGGACAGCAATGCAGTGTATGTGGACTTTCCTAGATTCCAGCTTGACACAAATAAACTTTTTAATTTCACACTAGAAAAATAATATTAACTAGTGTATAAAGAAACTGAAAAACACACTTTTACAGACTGACTAATCACTGCATCCTGGAACTATGTAAAATCGCCCCAAAAAAAATGTAATGTTTCCAAACTTGCCCAGCTTATGTAGTGTACTTTGCACCTAAGCATTTAAACCAGCAGAATAATGTTTATTTTAGCAAAACTCACTCAGTAACCACAGACTAAATTCATGAAGTGGCAGGGGCACTGCAACAAAACATTCTCCATCAGGTTCTCTGGAGCAAGCACATTTCACAAACATAAAATGCAACCAGCGCATTGTGGGGGTACAAGCGGGGACAACAAACATGGCGGGTAGTCATTTAATTTGGGCAGATTGATGTACACAATTAAACACACAAGAATAAAATGAACAACATCAAAATAAGTACCATATCCAAAAATGGGAATGAATACTACATATTACAGTCAGGTAAAACAATGACATTTTATTTTTCATGTATGTTGGTTGTACTGCTGGCTTTAAATTTAATCCCAGCCAGACATTTGCTGAAAGCCATGGGAGAAGCTTTCACTTAGTGACTTTGGACACTTGTTCCCAGCTCTGCCACTTTTTTCTTCTAGGTTCCTGCTACAGTTTGAGTGACAGGTGTCATGGAGAAACTTACAGGAACACTAAGGAAATTGCTCGCGTCCTAAAAAGTCCAAAGTCAAAAATTTTTTTTGTTATTCTGAGAGGATTAGTTCTGTGAGAGTAGTGTTTGAATTTTCACACTGTGCAGTGTACTGGTAAGAGCACAAGGAATGTTTAAAATTTCCAAAACAGCTGAGTCTTGAGTGCGAGCAAAGCAAATCGCGTAATACACAGGTAATTATACAGATGTATTATCACTCATGTATTACTGGCTTCGAAAGTTCCAAAAAAATTGTATTAAAGCCCCTAACCAGTAATTATAGCAAAGTTACAGTGATAAAATCACAATAAACTGCCTAGACCATGGGACACTGATTAATTAAAGAGCCTCTGATGTCCTGGGGGAATAATACAACTTCGGGCCTGATACAAAGTTGCAATGTGGGGAACTGAAAATCAGATTCAAGCAGCCTCTCTGCTGCAACCTCCCATGTTGTGGCTATAGCTGGGCCTCCTGGTGGACAACTGGTTCCTCTGTCTCACTTCCCAGCCCGGCAGCAATCCATGGTGCTTAGTGCAACACCCCCAGCCCTATTCACCTATGCATGTTGTGTACATCAAGATCCCTCATTAATCCCCATCCCCCACCTGCTCCATTCGGCTGCACTGCTCCTTAACAACACCCCTTTGTAGTGGGTGTGACTAAAGATGCAGCTACATCTTCCAAGGGTTCCCATGCCCTGTGGATAGACCTGCGGTCCATTTGCATGGCAACCTTCCTTTTCCTTCCCATAGCAGTTATAAAGGCAGTTATTCACCACATGGGGAAGGATTGTGACCCCCTTTGTGGATAAGCTTAGGAGGGTTGTAGGCAAGGGGCCACTGTAAAACCATTGTCACAATTTTGTGATGATCCTTTGTGACTGTGATTTAGGCCGCTAATCTACAGACACAGATAAGCTTATCATTAATATAGTTAAGTCTTTAGTTTTCTTTTTTCTTTATAACTGAACATTAACATGGAAACAGGATCACTACCCAAAGACCTCAGCTGCTCAGACTTCTTGTCTACACTTAATGTCACAATCTTTTGCATGTAACATCACAGTCAGTTGCAGCAGAAATTACTATAATATTGTTAACAGAAGAATATGAAGTAAGCAGTAAGACACGATAGGGTGTGTGTGAGACAGTTTATCGCATGGCTAGGGGGCACAGTGAAGCACAAAGTCACAGGCCAAGTGCATCCATCCCCCCCAGCCATGCGTTAAACTGCCTAACACACACCCTGAATTGGCTTATTGCACTTATGAAATGGCTAGGAATTTTTAGAATCACATAAATAATGAGAGTACAACTTTTATGTTTTAATAAATATAAATTTATTATGTAAAATAAGGCTACGGTAAAGTAGTCCCTTTCTGATGGGTGGAGCAAAACTGGGTGCAAAATAATAAAAGTCATTTAAACACCTGTTGCACATTTAATTGTTTTGTGCAAAACACTATGAAATTTTTTTTTGAAAAGTCAGCTGGAACTTTCTGTTCCTTTAACCAGCTGTCAAACACTGAAACTTTCTTTAAGTAAACCAGGAACATACTGTTGCAGATTTAATTTGGCAGCTGTCAAATAATGTGCATCATTTTTTTTAAGTTAACAGTAACATTGAGTTGCATATTTAATTTGTTAGCTGCAAAACTTTTACATTTATTTTCAGAAATAAACAGGAGCACTGAAGTTTAATGTGCAGTGCTGCATTGTCACTCCATGGAACTTCTGTTGTGGATGGCCACCAGGTGTCACTGTAGTGCTCAGCGTGTCTCACTGCTTTTCTGTAGTGCTGAGCATGTCTTTCTGCTTTTTGAATTCAATGCTGCTGGAAGGTTTCTCCTCCGGTGTTGATTGTTCCTTTTTTGGTGCCAGGATGTTGCAGCACTTCCTACGGTCGTCGACTGTGGCTCTCCAATAACTTTGGAGACTAGACTCATTTCAGTGGCCGGTCATACTCATTATTTTCTGGCTTTCCAAACCTGCATTCGAGAGGAGTTGCACTGACTTAGCTCTGAGGCAGTGGTTGGTATATTTTTGACCGAGTCCTGCTTCCTGACTTAACTTTGCCATCATATTAGCAAAGTAATTTAATCCAGTGGGTTCGGCAGAATACTACACAGGTAGTTGGTCGAGTTGGGCTTGGAGTAATCTTCTCGGGTGCAGGTACAAGGCTTTAGGTTCAGCTGGACGTTTACTGAGATACTTTTTAAAACTTGATATAGGGCACAGAAGGTTTCCTGGCTGAGAGTACATGAAACCTCTGTGACCTTGCTTTCCAGTTTCTAGCAGGTTGGTATGATTTTGTGTATGTTCATTGAAATTCAGGATGGCATACTCAAACCTGTTTTTGTCTGTTTTTATGGTAAAGTGGTGTGGCTTTACTTGCCATAGTCCTTCCTGGCAGTGCTTGTCCATGTATATTTGAATGCCCGCCCATATTTTGCGGACTAAGCCAGGCGCGGTCCAGAGTGACAGAGCTTCAGAATTCCTTAATTTGTAGAGATCAGCTGCAGTTAGCACTTCATGATGTTGTGCTTTGTCTTGCTGTGATCTGCAGTAGTTTTTAATGTTTGCTGTGAACATAGCATTGCTTGATCAGAAGTGTCTGTGATTATGTTAATGGTGCGACCCACAGTAGCGGAACCCTGGAAGTGGTTCAGTGATGCACGGAGACCACAGAAACTGGAGACTGCATACTCCTGCCCTGCGGTCGTCCACGCTTCAGCATAGATTTTTTTAAAGATGGTGTTTAACTCGGCTTTACTTGTGATCTGCCACTCGATTACAGTGTTTTTTGGAGCCAGCCCATCCACCGATTATTTTTAAAGCCCATGCTGTAGCTCTTTCTGTGTTTTTCTAATTTCTTTCATTTTCTAAGTTGTCAAGCTGTGTCACTGTAAGTTTCAAAGCAGTTACTCACGGCTGCTTGAGGAGATGCCAGTTGGCAGGCCATTTGACAGTTGGGCACCTCAGGCTGAATCTGTTCATTTTGTACATCCGCAGGTTCATTTTCTGATTGGAGAAAAATGTGAAGATCCTCTTCTGACAAGCTAACATCAAAATTGGTGTCCTGATATTCTGTCATTTTTACACAGGTTAGCTTAAAATATAGTTGTATGAGTTAGTCTTATGCCAGCACCGTGGAAAACAAGATTTTTAAAATGCTCTAAATGGGCACCCTCACCAGTATCTGTGCCCTGCTTGTCATTGCCGGACTTTTTATGTGCATTAGACAGTTCAATACATACCAGTAGCTAATCAGTAGCCAGAGCAGATGAAAGCTAATGAATTATCAAGCAGCAGTGTATATTACAATGAAAATTCTGACCTATATTTTTAATTACATTTTAGATTGACCCTTACCTCCCATCTTGTATAATACCATTCTTTCCCAAATTTCAGCCTGCCTTAGTACATTTTTGACAGTTAAAATAATAAAAAAAGTATTAATTTTAATGTGGCTTGGACCAAGTTTTCATCAGTATTCTTTGGAAGGCTATAGCCTGTAATTCAAGGGATGGTGCAACTGGCCACACACCCCTTTTGGCCTATTTAAGAGCTGCTCTCCTCACTCCACACACAAGCATTTTTCCTTGTAGCCAGAGGTTGTCGGTCTGTCTTCTCTCCTGGGGTCTACTGGGGCTTTGCCCCCACCCCCTTGTGCATGCCTGGTTTCTGCTTGGTTTGTGATAGACTTCTGTTTCTCTGTTCTCCTGCTTTTGGTTTGCATTACTGGCATCTGGCTGCTCCATGTGTCTTTCAGAAAAAGAGATGTGCAAGAACAAGGGGGCACAATTTGAAGATAGAGGGGGAATGGCTCAGAGGTAATGTGAGTGTAACCCCTACAAATGGGGGTTCCCAAATAGTCTTCCTTGAGCTTGCCTAAATGCTCACTGCCAGGCTGGTGTCCTGCGTTTTAGCAGTTTAAATGTGATTGCCAGAGAGTGCCTGTATAGCCTCTGTGTACTGTCTCTTTAGAGCTGCCTGGATTGCAGTCATAAGTAATCTGAGAGGAAGTTCTGTTGAAAGACGTAACTATTTGCTGAAAATAATTTAGAGTGATAATAATAATGTAGTTTGTCTAACCTGCATTCTTTGCAGCAAGGACTGTTTTGTTTATCTCCACTATCTTGGTCCTGGACTGCTGAATTGGACCAATCAGTACTGGTGGTAACTGAAATGGAGCCAGACTACAGGAGCTGTCTGGAGTCAAAATCTGTAAGAATTGTAGTTTTGGGCTTTTGGCGCATTTCTGCACCTGAAGGGGGAGCCTTTGTTGTGACTGACAGACAGATCAGCCAACCAAACCTTTTGGATTCTGGAGAAAGTCCCAGGCTTGGTGGCAGTTGAGTCAGATCTAAGTTGGGAGCTGAAGAAGCAACAGTCTGAGACAGTCAAGCAGCCGTCTGAGTAGTTTAGCGTGGGAGAACTGTGGAAAAGCCTGAGTTGTGGCCTGCATGTCTGCCTGCTGCCCCGAGAAGGAGAGAAGAGAATTATTTCGGACTAAATCCAAGTTTGTGAGAACAAAGTAAGCCACAGATTTTTTTACCAGGCTCATACCTGAAGAAGACTGAAGATTTTGCTGAATGCAATCGGCCTGTCAGGATTTCTAGCTGCTTTTGAATCCTCGGTTTGTGCAGAGACTTTGTGATCGTGACCAGAGAGCAGTTTGCCTGGTACAGTAGAATTTCCTTACATGTACATGTGCTGTGAGTTGTTAGTGATTCATAATTTGGTTCCCCACTATGTGAACTGGGTTCTGCTTGCTGGAAGCTGTATCCAGCCCAAAACGGACTGTATCTGAATTTGTCTCCTTTTGGCCTGGGTCTTGCCACACTGGCCCAGCCAGACTACCCGCTGCACAGAGAAAGCCATCAATGAGAGACCTGCCTGGGGATCAGCCCCCTGCTCCACGCTTGAACAGGAACGACACCTCAGGGAATCATGTGGGCCCTGCTTCTCCTGGCACTCAGATCAACCACCTGCAGTCTCAATTTTCATCCAGCCTGTGTCCAGTCTTGGGCATTGTGAGTAATCATCAGGGTAGCTCCCTGCAACAACAGCCTATTCTAAAAGTGTGTCTTCAGATTGTCTTGTTGTTTTCTTTTCACAAATTAAGCCCTCCGGCTCCAGATTACAATTAGTGTGTGTGGTGCATGTTGTTTTCTTCCATCACAGGGCCCCAACCAGCTGCAATGTTCCTGGCTAGCCCACTGTTCTCCATCTGGGTACCCAGAGTGTGTGACTGTTTATGGACGTGAAGTGCATGCATAACTGTTTGATTGATACAGCCTTTAAGCAAATTAACCTGATTACGCCCCTCCCTTGTTTAAGTCCCTTAAATAAATCAGATCTAACTCTTTTTGCATTTACCCTGACTGTGGTTCCAGTTTGTGCAAGAGTACTGTACTGCTGTTATTTGCTGTGTATAACCTTGTTTTACAGGGGGTCTCCAGGGTCGAGCCAGAGGAAAGCCCTGGTGGTAAGTGCAAACAGTGTGGGTACTTGTGTGGTGTATCAGAAGTATTATGAAAGTGATTATTGTGTTGCTCTGGCCACTAGTAAGGAAAGAGGGAGGTTACAGTGTCCCGGAGGGCTGTGCCCAGGTTAGCTTGACCACTACCTACCCTGACCTCTGGGTGGAGGCACCCATTTCAGAACTCAGGCCCTTTAACCTGCTACTAGCCAAGCAGGCAGGGGTAGTAGCCCTTGGGATAGTGCCACCTAGGGGTTACATCTTGGAGGCTCACCGCTGGGATTTTGTGCCTTCTAGTGGCCAACAATTATGAATTATTGTTAAAGATTAATGGCTACCCCAGTAGAAATGGCTGTACACCAGTTGGTGACATGGTGTACTGGGCAGGAAATCGACCCTCAAAATGCTCTACTTATACTGGATATTCCCCTGGGTACCAGTAAAGACACTGTAGAGGAAGGAGTCTCCAAAGTTGAATGTTTAAAAAACCCTGTGGTGGTGGGATGACAGGCTGATTTGATCACCCAAATTTTCATAGCCTTAGTAGAGTGTAGTGACCTTGTGGACAGCTCTAATGTGCCACAGACTATTGATCCAGAAGGGGTTCCAGCAGCCTGGAGAGTGATAACAAAAGACAGTAAAGACCCCGGGGAGGATGAGCTCCCACCATTATCTGAGACTTTTGAGGAGAAATTTGCTAAGTTGTTGCAGGAGGAAGGGAAAAAAATAGGAATTTAAGAAACTATTCCTGCCAACTGGGCGTGTTCCTTCCCCAACACCCCCTCTCACTCCAGCACCTGTTACTGCCCCACCTTCTGTGCCCATGCCAATGATGGCCCCTATATCTGTACCTGTCATTAGTCACAACTCCTACCGAAAGCTGAGAATCTTCTCGGGCACCCTCCCCACCCCCCAGGAGGAGGATGACTGGGAGACCTGGATAGACTATGTTGCCTCTCTAGCACTTGAATGGCAATGCTCAGAAACAGAGAAACAGAAGAGGTTGAGTGAGAGCCTCCAGGGTCCTGCCCTGGCTACGATCTGTGCCAAATGAGCCAATAACCCCAAAGCAACTGCACAGGACTATCTTGATGCATTGAAAAATGTGTATGGGAGCCCAGATTCAGATGAGGATCTGTGGTGGAGAGTAAGAAACGCTCAGCAGTACCCAGGGGAGCCATTGTCTGTGTAGGTACCTCAGCTTGAAGAGCTGCTACAAGAGTGCCTCAGAAAGGGTAGTTTGCTGTCAAATTAATTAGATCGAACTAGGCTGGACCAGATCCTTAAGTCTGCTCCATTTTCAGAACTGTTACTGCTTCAGTTGCGCCTTGCCACCCAACTGGAATCGTCCTCCTCCTATGATGAGCTAACAAAAGAAATTTGAGGGGTTGAGCAAAGGTGACCCCATGGGGGAATTGCACCCATATCTGCTGCTGCTGCGCAAGTGACTGAGAGTGATCAGCAAAGTGAGGCTCAGGGGCAAAAGTCGGCACTTAACAAGCACTCTGAGAATGCAAATGACTTCCTGCCCTGGGCCCAGCACTGGAAAGATGAGCTACTAAAGGAAGTCCGAGAGTTGAAGATGAGTGCCTCTGCAAGGGTTTCCTCCATGGGACAAGATTCTGGTCCCTTTCAGGATGTGACTGCCATGGGGTTGGGGGTGCACCCTCAGGCATTTGCTACCGACGGTGGCTCCTAGGCTGAGATCACCGGATTGACTGCCACTCTAAAGGAACTGTTAAGACACGTTGCACCACTCTCACTGTTGCAAGCAGATACTAGACTCCAATCTCTTACTACTGCTTCAGTTCCTCATACGATGTTCTCTCCCAGGATGACCCAGGAGTCTATCATTTGTCACAACTGTGGAAAAGATGGCCATATGAAAAGAGAATGCCAGTCTCAGAAGTACTTAGAAAGAGTAGTAAAGAGACTCCAAGGGGAGCTCCGAAGAGCAAATCAATGGCCAAGGGGTGCCCAAAATGACCACAGTGAGAGTTCCAGAAACCCAAACTCAAACTTCTTTGTGGCTAAATCGTCTGTCCAGGCCTCTGCTATTGCCTCTCCAGACTGGTCCAAAATAGTGGGCCTTTCAATGGAAACTACAGTGACTGTGAATGGTATTCATACCCGGGCTGTGCTTAACAGTGGGTCGCAAGTGACCACTGTATTCCAGGACTGGTATGACAAACACTTATCTGATGTTCCTTTGCAATCCCTGGAAGGCCTACATGTGTGGGGCCTGAGCGACAAGTCTTATCCCTACCTAGGGTATGTCCACCTCTGGTTGTCTTTTCCTGCAACTGTAACTGGTGTAGAGGAGCGAGTAGAGACATTGGACCTAGTATGTCCCCCCACCAGACTGTACGATGGGGTCTCCTTGTTAATTGGAATAAATGCCCATATGTTTGGGAGACTGGCACAACTCTGTCATGAGAAGCAAGGGCGACGGACTGGGAGGGCCCTGAGAATTCTGGCTCTGATCAAGAGGGCCTATGATTTGCAACAGAAACTCGAAGAAGTACACCAGGATGAACCAGTGGGGATCGTGTGTTAGAAGGATCACAATTCAATGGTACTGACCCTAACGCCCAGTGTACCATTCAAGGGGAGGTCTGCCGATGGAAAGATGTCAAGAACAAAATACTGATGTTGGATGTGCCAGGCGATGGAAAATTGCCACAAGGATTACTGGTCAAGCCCAGCATCTTGCCTGCACATGACCATGCCTATGTATGATGAGTGATGGTCCAGATTCACAATGTGTCACATTGGGAGATCCGGGTGAACAGAGGGTACACCCTAGCTATGGTACACTGTGCAGACACTGCAGTATTGCCCAGCAAAAAGCGCCCTGGTGAGAAGGAGAGAGTGACCCCAGACTTGTTTGACTTTGGTGACTCCCCGTTGCCAGCTGAATGGAAGGCTAGAATTAGCAAGAGACTTTCCCAGAGAGACCAAGTGTTTTCATTGAAGGAATGGGATGTGGGATGTGTCCAGGTTGTGGAGCATCACATACGCCTGCATGATAAATGGCCATTTCAAGAGAGGTCCCAATGCCTAGCCCCAGAACACACAGATGATGTGAGAAGACACCTGCAGGAAATGCTCACTGCTGGCGTGATACAAGAATCCAGGAGCCCATACGCCTCTCCCATTGTGGTTGTGCGTAAGAAGAATGGGTCTGTGAGAATGTGTGTTGATTATCGAACCCTGAACCGGCAGACCATCCCAGACCAATACACTATGCCTCATATACAAGATGCCCTGGACTGCTTGAATGGGAACAAATGGTTCTTGGTGTTGGATCTTCACAGCGGATACTACCAGATCCTGATGGTCACGGAAGACCATGAGAAAACAGCCTTCATCTGCCCAATGGGATTCTACAAGTGTCTGAGGATGCCACAGGGGATGTCGGGCACCCTGGCCACCTTTCAGTGACCGATGGAACATGCGGTGGGAGATATGAATTTGCTGGAATGCCTGGTGTACTTGGACTATGTAATTGTGTTTGGGAGCACCTTAAAGGAGCATGAGAACCGACTGTTTAAAGTCCAAGACCAACTGGAAGTCTTCGACCTCAAGCTGTCCATTGACAAGTGCCAGTTTTTCCAAACCTCTGTGAAGTATGTGGGGCACACAGTATCTACACAAGGGATAGAGGTTGATCCCAGTAAGGCTGAAGCACTGACTACTTGGCCCCAGCCCCATAATCTGAAAGAACTACAATGGTTTCTGGGGTTCTGTGGCTACTACCGCAGGTTCATAAAAGACTATTCCAAGGCGATTTGCCCACTCTTGAACCTTACCCAGGGTTACCCTCCTACCAATCGTAAATAAAAAAAAGGGTCCATTAAAGAACCAGAAAAAGTATACCTCCAACCAGGTGAACTCTTCAGGCTCCACTGGATGCCCGACTGTGAAGCAGCCCTCCATGAGATCATATACCAGCTCACCCATGCCCCCATCCTCGCCTATGCCGACCCCACCAAACCCTATGTGCTGCATACGGACACTAGTCTGCACGGTCTAGGAGCAGTGCTGTATCAAGACCATGAAGATGGCCTGAGACCAGTAGCTTTCACCAGTAGGAGCTTGACCCCATCTGAATGAAACTGCCCTGTGCATAAGTTGGAGTACCTTGCGCTAAAATGGGCCATCGTTGACCAGTTTCATAAATACCTCTATGGGGAAAAGATATTGGTGAAGACTGACAACCCATTGACCTATGTACAGACTTCAGCTAAGTTAGACACCACTGGGCCCTGGTGGCTTTCTGCTTTATCAACCTATGATTATGCTGTCGTATACAGACCGGGCCTGAACCATATTGATGCTGACACCCTATCATGAAGGGCCACTTCCAAGAGTGACTGGGTCAGGCTGTCCGAACCCGGACATTCGAGCATTGTGCCAAAAGTTTGATAGAGATGAACAGATGTCTGTGGACACAGTGGACTGTTTAGTTGATTGCTTGGGCCCTTCTGACACCTGCATATCAGCTGCTTATTGCCACTTCTCTGCTCTAGATATTAGTGCACTACCTCAATTTGACAATGACAGCATTCAGTGGTCTCAATCCCAAGATCCTATGATTCAGCCAGCACTTGATGCCCTGCATGCGGGGAAAGATGTGTCTAAGTTATGTTCCACTGACAGGCGAACTGCTTTATTGTTTAAAGAAGGCCCCAGATTGAAGTTGCTCAATCAGTTGTTATATAGAGAGACAGTAGATCACAGTGGCAAAGTAGACAAGCAACAATTGGTCCTGCCCATGGCCTTTAAAAATTTGGTACTGAGGTCCCTCCACAATCACATGTGGCACCTCGGTATTGACAGAACCCTTGGCCTGGTATGATCTCGCTTCTACTGGCCCAAAATGGGGGCCGATGTTGAGCACCATGTAAAGACTTGTAGTCGCTGCCTGCAAAGAAAAGCCCTGCCTCAGAGGACTGCCCCCCCCTTGATAATATTACTACCAGCACCCCCATGGAACCAGTCTGCATAGACTTCTTGTGTTTAGAACCTGATCAGCGGAACATTGGCAATGTGTTAGTGGTTACGGATCATTTCACACGGTATGCACAAGCTTTTCCCACCAAAGATCAAAAGGCATCTACCGTGGCCAAGGTGCTAGTGGAAAATTTCTTTGTCCATTATGGTGCCCCCCAACAGATCCACTCTGACCAGGACAGAGACTTTGAGAGTCAACTAATCAAAGAAACGCTCTCTCTATGGGGGGGGTGAAAGTCAAGAACCACCCCCTTTCACCCGCAGGGAGACCCTCAACCAGAACATTTTAACCGCACCCTTCTAGACATGCTGGGCACCCTCCACCCAAAAAGACAAGCATAAATGGAGCCAGCAGATTAGCACCTTGGTACACGCATACAATTGCACGAAAAATGATGCTACTGGGTTCTCCCCCTACTGCCTCATGTTTGGGAGAGAGGCCCGACTGCAAGTTGATGTCTATTTTGGGGTGTCTCCAGATGGGGTCCAAGCCAAAAACTACTTGCAATATGTACAAAAACTGAAAACTCAATTGAACCATGCATATTAACTGGCCAGGCAATGGCCACCAAGAGAAATCTAGCCAACAAAGAGAGGCATGATAAAAAAGTAAAGGCTCAAGAACTTCGACCTGGAGACTGTGTGTTGTTACGCAATTTGGGACTGCATGGTAAACACAAAATTGCTGATCTGTTGCACCATCTTCCCCATGTAGTAGTTGGAAAGTTGGATGATTTATTTGTGTACAAGGTGCGCCCAGAGAACAACTCCAAAGCTGTCAAGATCATGCACCGTAACCACTTGCTACTTATCGGCCAAGTCATAATTGAGGCTGAACAATCAGAGATTGATTCCACTGGGCTGGTGACTCATGCTGCTGCAAGGAGAGACAGAGTTAACCTACCCCACTGGTTACAAGTTCAAGGTTTCCCCTGCAGCTGGTCCGGAATGACAGTGACTGTCAGTCCACCTCAGACGAAAGTGAATGTGACAATGCCTATTACCCCTCTTATGAACTGAGTCAGCTGTTTCGAGGTAACCCTATGACTAATTGTGGGGATGAAGCTGGGTCTTCTGGACTGCCTTACCCTCCAGCTTCATCCTTGGAGCCAATGCTCCCAGAAAGTGAAGTGCAAAGTATCATGTCTGAAGATGCTGAGTCTCTGTGTATTGTGGAACTGTGTGATTTGCCTGAAGGAGGGGTTGATTGTTTGAGACTTTCTGGTGACATACCAGAATTTGAAGAACACCATGAGAGTGTGGACAACCACCCTTCAGTGCCTCAAAGTTTGATTGTGCCTTCGCAAAATGAGTCAAGTGTTGTAGAAACAGAGCCTGCAGAGCAAGGAGCCGACAGTGCCCCAAGTTTGGACATTCCCATCCAGGCAGAGGCACCCCTCACAAGTGACGAGAGTCCCCAGACCAGTGCTGACAGAACAGAGACTGTAGTTGCTCCCCCTCAGAAAGACTGGCCGAGCTGTCAAGCCAGTAGTATGCTTCAGTTATGATTCTCCCGGGAGGCCAGTGGATTTGCCTCTCAATGTGGTCCACAAAGGGGTTTATGTTTCTCAGAGCTCACTGTCTAAACTAAGCCTAAGTGCCAATTCCAGGTTGATTGTTCTGCCTTCTAGATATGGTGCCCCTGCACCATCTAGCCCCAAGTTAGCTGATAGGGAAGGGCCCCATCTTACATTGTTCAATGGACAAGAAGTTATTACATGATTCCGCATAGTAATGTGTAAATTACTAGTGTGAAATATGCATGATGTATTATCAGAATGGATATAGTATTATGAAGTGTAGAGATTATGTATAGTAAAAGGTATAAGTTTACATTGACTGATGCATCAGTTGTCACTTGCATAACATGCTAATGGTATAAATGTCTTGTATAGTTTGCATTTGCAATATTGTGATGGTACAGACTTGATGCAAACGCCAAGTTTTCTCCGGGCAGGGAAGGTTGTAACCCCCTACATATGGGGGTTCCCGAAAAGTCTTCCTTGAGCTTGCCTAAATGTTCACTGCCAGGTTGGTGTCCTGTGTTTTAGCAGTTTAAATGTGATTGCCAGAGAGTGCCTGTATAGCCTCTGTGTACTGTCTCTTTAAGAGCTGCCTGGATTGCAGTCATAAGTAATCTGAGAGGGAGCTCTGTTGAAAGATGTAACTATCTGCTGAAAATCATTTAGCGTGATAATGATAATGTAGTTTGTCTAACCTGCCTTCTTTGCAGCAAGGACTGTTTTGTTTATCTCCACTATCTTGGTCCTGGACTGCCGAATTGGACCAATTAGTACTGGTGAGACCTGAAATGGAGCCAGACTACAGGAGCTGTCTGGAGTCAAAATCTGTAGGAATTGTAGTTTTGGGCTTTTTGCGCCTTTCTGCACCTGAAGGGGGAGCCTTTGTTGTGACTGACAGACAGATCAGCCAACCGAACCTTTTGGATTCTGGGGAAAATCACAGGCTTGGTGGCAGTTGAGTCAGATCTAAGTTGGGAGCTGAAGAAGCAACAGCTTGAGACAGTCAAACAGCTGTCTGAGTAGTTTCGCGTGGGAGAACTGTGGAAAGGCCTGAGTTGTGGCCTGCATATCTGCCTTCTGCCCCTGAGAGGGAGATAAGAGAATTATTACGGACTAAATCCAAGTTTGTGAGAAAGAAGCAAGCCACTGATTTTTTACCAGGCTCATACCTGAAGAAGACTGAAGATTTTGTTGAATGCGATCGGCCTGTCAGGATATCCAGCTGCTTTTGAATCCTCGGTTTGTGCAGAGACTTTGCGATTGTGACCAGAGAGTGGTTTGCCTGGTACAATAGAATTTCCTTACATGTAAATGTGCTGTGTGTTGTTAGTGGGTCATGATTTGGTACCCCACTGTGTGAACTGCGTTCTCCTTGCTGGAAGTAGTATCCAGCCCAAAACGGACTGTATCCGAATTTGTCTCCATTTGGCCTGGGCCTTGCCACACTGGTCCAGCCAGACTACCCGCTGCACAGACAAAAGCCATCGATGAGAGACCGGCCTGGGGATCAGCTCCACGCTTGAACAGGAACGACACCTCGGTGAATCGTCTGGGCCCTGCTTCTCCTGGCACTCCAAATCAACCACCTGCAGTCTCAATTTTCATCTAGCCAGTGTCCAGTCTTGGGTATCGTGAGTAATCATCAATGTGCACTTGATTAGAAAGAAAACAGGAAGGTTGATCTGTCAGCACAGTGGTGGCGCTCCTGCTTGCGATGCTGGTAACCCGCATTTAGGAATGAGCAAAGGCCTTCAGGGGGCAGCCAGGGAAGGAAAGACTGAGTATTCCCAAGGACTACTCTGCTTCTTTGGGGGGTGGGGGGGTACAACTTTTGCTGCATGACTGCCGTCTGGTGGTGACCAAGTGGGAACACAGTTGGGAAGCACAAGAGAGGGGAGGTGTACTCACTGGATGCCTGGCCGGAGTTGGAGAAAGCCATGCTCCACCCCTACACAAGCAACCTTCCACCACAGACTCATGCATGACAGGCATAGCGGGCTACCCATCAATGTAAGGTCCTGGGTAAGTGGTGATAATCAGTAAGTTCATTAGAAGGTTGGTGACGGGGCTTGGGGTGGTACCATCAAATGGAATCAGGGAGCAAGAAAATGCTCTGTGAAAATAAAAACCATTATATGCTCCCAAGATACTACAAGAAATGCGATGCATATTTGCATTCACATATCTGTATGGTCCCTCATACACCTCAAGTCCCCCCCCCCCCCTTTGATATCACCCATTCTAGCTCGGGGCACACTGGATTCACCACCTCACTATCAGCTATACCTGTACTCTACCTATCAAGTCTACTTTTTACTCCCTGCTACGTGACTGCTGTAAGCGCTAGTGTATCTGTAAATTGGCACCGAGTAGATTAATATTACAGGTGAAGCAAGGTTTTATCCTAGTTAATGGCTGTTAAACGCATATCAACCTAAACTCTACAAACTGTTGATAGGCATAGAAAGATAACTAGCATTTAAGCTATACAGGACTTCCATGCCTGCTGTTTATTAATCTATGGTGAGTTATACTGCTTATTTGCTTTCCTATTACAAGCAATGTATTAGTGGTTTGATATACATGTACGTCTGAAGCTCTGATCTCCATTTGTCAATGACTGTGCTGTATGAAAATGAGAAAATTAATAAAATCTTATATGATTAAAAAAAAACATTATATGCTGGAATGTGTCTATAAATGACATTTTACAATGTGTCCCTTGTCATGTCTCAGGCTTCCCGAACACCAGTTACTGCTACTATAAGTTATCAGGCATAAAAACCAGGAAAAGCATCACCTCATTGGTCTTGTAGCCAAGAGAGTTACAAGAAAGATATTCATTCAGGAGGCATGAATAAGGTTTGCAGTGCCCCTTAACAGTGCCTTGGATTGGACTTGTGCTCCAAAAAGTTCCATGGGAAAAGATAACAAAAACTGCAGAGAAATCATGAGAAACTGCCAATTGGCATTGATCTAGCAAGCAATGGGATACAGTGCACGAGTGGGTTTGATTGCTTAAAAGAAAAAATAGTACATATGTGCCACATTATCAAGCAATCAAGCAGTGCTTTTACTTCTGAAAACAGGCCCTCATGAAAGCTGTTCTGAATACCCATTCAACTGCAGATAGCATGGTAAATGCAGAAGTTAGCATAACATACTGTGCAAATAAACTGCATCTAAAGTTACACAGTCCACCCTGCGCTTTTAACACAAAAAGATTGTACAATATGCTGGTTTACTTCTAAAACCCAACACAGTAATGTGTTAGAGTGACAGAAAGTGAGCATCCTATGGGATTTCATTAAGTGGCAAGTTTCTTTCTATACTGTCATGCGTTGCAGTTGCAAAAAGTAGGAGCTGTCAGTATGCGCAGCACTGTTGTTAGCACAGTTACAGTACTTAAGATTGGGAAGTAGACTCCCTCTGCTACTCAGGATAGCTAGGCTACATAATCCAAATCATCACCATCAGGCTTTGAACAGTTTCTCTACTTTAACTACTGTAGCTAATACCTTGGCAACCTACGCCACACTGTACAGTGTTTACAAACTTACCCTTGCTTATAAAAACAGGAATCATTATTATTGCACTCCAGTTTTTATGTGACAGGAAAAATTTTTTTTACACCAGTAGATGCTCTTGTTTTCCTTTAATATGTATCCACTATTATGACTTACCCTTTTTTGCTAAATAATCTCTTTTTATGGCTGCATGGGCGGAGTGATATATTGCTATGATGCAGGAGAGAGAAGGGACTGTGGAAGGACATGAATGGCTATCTAGACTGTGTTCTTCCACAACGGAATAAAAGCACATATACATGCAGTCCTGGCCATTCATGACAGTGCTGTACACCCCCGCCCCCGCACACTATTTTCTAGCTCCTTGCTCACTTCTGGTTCGCTTCCCGGTTTGGAGCCCTGTGGACTCACTATCTATCTACAGTCAATTCCACTTGTATGCACTTGTGCAGACCACTGAAATGCATGCATACAAGCAGAACGGCATACACATAAAAATGTGGTTTTGCCTTTTTTTTCCTCAGTTGCAGCAACAGTGATCACATTGAACTGGGCATGAGGAAGCTCCATGAGTGGCTTTGGGAGGGGGGAGCTATCCCCAAAGGTTCTGCCACATGATATAAGGTGCAAGATCTCTTTCCCTTATAGAAGTGGCAAACAATCCTGCCAAGCAGTTTGGAAACAACACCAGAGCTCCTTCCTTTCTATATGCTTATTATTTTATTTACCAGTACTTGTATTAAATATTTTATTATGAAAAAGCAGTGAGACCAGAAAGTTCCAGCCTCTGCTTTTTTAACACAGTCTTAAAAGCCTTCTGACTCAATTGGCAAAGATAACTGAGCAGAGAAGTGTAAACCAAAGAAAAAACAGAGACGATTCCTTTAGTATGTACAGTAATTTAATAGGGTACACTTATTTGGAAGATGTGTCCGTCTCCACGAAGTGAGAGAATTTTATAAGCATCCAAAATTCTTGCTTTGAAAAATGTAGTGGTATTCTATGTGATCTAAAATGACTGTGGTAGTATTCCATTTGGGGCCGGGGCATGAATATGCAGTGCATCAAGGTGTATTCAGGTGTACTCAGGTGCATATGGGCAGCATGGTGATGTTTCGGGTGGACCACTTCATTATTAGTGTTATGCCCTGAACATAACAAACAGTTCCACAGCACAAAGTATACATATGAAATTGCCCCTATTCAATTCTATTGCCTTCATCAAAATAAAATATTTATTACAAGTACTGGTAAATTAAATAATAAGCACATAGAAAGGAAGGAGTTCAGTTGTTTTTTTCCAAACTGCTTGGTAGGTGAAAAAAGCTGAAACAAGGGTACTGGAGTGTTTGGAAAGCACCGAGTGTGTGTTTCAACTGCAACAGCAAGGACAAACAAAGGCACTCTCATAGTGTGGGCAGCGGAGAGAGTTGAAGTACTCAAGGGCTGTAATGGGCATCACACAAAAGGCACAGCAGTTTGAATATATGATGGAGCTGTAAAAAGGGATCTGGGTTACATAGGTGGCTAAGGGAGGGGGAAGGGGGTAGCATGGTAAGGGAGTGTTGGAAGGTTACTGAGGTGATCCTGTGACTGCAGTCAATGAATACAATGGCTGCAATCCTCAAAGTTAGTAGTGGTATCTTGGTTTCCTCGTCCTTACTCCAAGCAGTCACTACACTGGCAAGGTACTGACACACCACTGAGAGAGGTAACAGGGACCTTTTACTGTTTGTGTGGATGAGGGGGGGCAGTGGCATTCTCAAACACAAAACTAAGGGTCTCTGAGCAAATGAAGGCTTAGCCACATCAATAAAAAAAATAGAAAACAAAAGATTGAGACAAAAAGCAAACAAATAGCATCAAATGTGCTAGGAAATAAGGGCTTGATTGTAATGTGAGAAATCAGGGATTTATTTTCCAACATGGGGTATGTGGAGGTTGATGGTTCACAAGCTGGAACAGGTACTGGGAGGTCTAAAGTGGCTGCACAGCATGCTTGACTGAGTTACTTAACCAAGGTTTTAAAATTCTTAGTGTGCAAAACATGGATCTACCAAGTGTAAACAGATGATTTACCCTGCATTTAAATGGTGTAACTCATTAAACTTATAGCACAGTGTTATACAGCATGGATTTAAGAAAGGGTAAACAGCCGAGCTGCACAGAGTTAGATTGGAGTTATCAGTATACAAGCTTATGCAACAAGGGGTTTCAAATCATGGTGTTTGAAAGAGTAAAAGTTCAAAAAAGGGTACCAGAGTGATTGGAAGGCATTAAGTGTGTGTTTAAACTGCAACAGCAAGAAACAAACTCTGGTCAGAGCCACTACAGTTGATAATGCAGTCCCTTGATAAAGACCATCTCACAGATGGTTTTTTCTCCAGTATCATCAGTCAGTGCGTGTCAAGTTTTGAAATGCTGTCATCACTTACCCTGTTTACATGCAGGGGCAGTGATATTCAGCATTTCAAAACTTGACACGCACTGACTCCCGATTCCGAAACTGATACTGTGAAATGGTCCTTATCAAGTGACTGCATTAGCAGCCACAGTGGTTCTGACCAGAGTTTGTTTTGCCTTTGTAGCTACCCTAAATCTCTGTTTCTGCATATGATACTACTCTCTCTGTCCATACTGCCTGAACATTCTATGTCATCAGTAACATCATTCTAGGCCATTCAGATGAATAACATGGAATGGTGTAGCTGATGTCATGAAATATCTTAGAAATATGAAAAGAAAGAGCAGCAGTTGTCGATGAGAATGGAACTCTATGTAGATCTGAGGGCACACTAAAGCTGGATTATTTATTTATCCCACACACACACATACACACACACACACACACAAAATGCGTTTTACACTCCCAGGTCACTGGTGGGCTCTTCAACCCCTGCCTGCATCTCACACCATCTATCACATGCCTCAGAACTCACCTGTTGCAGAATCTGCTATGTACTACCCCATGTGGAGGGACCTTGGAGTAAGGGCCATCTTCCCCACCTCCAGACATACATATGCAAATGGTGGTGGGGCAGGGGCAGTTCCCGTAGCTTTAATGTGAGGTGGTCAAAACGTTTTAATAAAAGGGCAGCCCCCAGAAAATTTTAAAACTTTTTTCAGTAGTTTTGTGCCCTTTTTTATGTCACATAGTGTTTATTTCATAAAAATAACTTTTGTAATGGCAATAATTTTTTCTGGAATAATCAGATTTAAGTAATCACCTTGAGTAGGGCTGTGCAGTGTATTCCTTCATACCATAAGCAACACACACACACACACTAAAAACCTCTACCCACCTCCAACCCCAGCACTGTAGTGCATACCAGTTCAAATGACAAGAGAACTCCACACTAGACAGGCAACAGCTGTAGCACAAATAGGGTGAAATTAAGTTCCTTCCAAGTGGATCCAAAAGAAAACACATTTCAACGCAGTGTACAGGTTGACACTGCACGCCCCCTGGAAGGCTTGTAGCCGAGGTGCTAGGGGCTTTACACTGGTGGAAAATTAAATCACAATTGTTGTTGAAATGGCTGACTGTGGTTCTTTGGAGTGCTTTGCTGGACACTGTGTTTGAAACTGGGGCTGGCTACCCACTTCAGCACACCACCTCAACCCACAGTGCAGGTTTAGTGCTTTTTGGAGATCTGACATTTGACAAAATGTCATTTTGCTAAGCATTTCTGTGTTTAGCCACAAAAATAGCTACCTGCATCAAGTAGCCAAATGATTACTGGAGTTCCACAGACTGTAATTCAATGCATCAGCTGAGAGTGTTGATTCAAAGATCAGAAGACTTAATACACAAAATGATACAGGTTTTAAACAGTACATGGACTTTCCCAGTGTTTATTACAGTATGAAATCTGGGCATGTGAACAGTATATTTAATCTCCCTAATGTGTTTTTTTGTTTTTTATGTTCACCTTGGAATAATCTTTATTTTTCACCCCACTGTTATTGTTTCCTGCTGCTATAGTTTTTTCCCTGCCTGATATTCAGTTTAATATTTTGTGATCACTTCTGAGATCTGGAGGAGTCAGCTGTGCAGAGGATCACACTTCCTACTTCAGTACAGGGCCCTCCAGTTAAATGAGGTCCTGGATTCTGGAACCATAGCAGTATTTATTAAAATCATATTGTCAAATAAAAATAATTAAAATTAATAAAGAATTACCTAATTATTAAAATCCACTCAAGCACAAGAGGCAAAAGAGAGACTCTTCAGGAATGACTCTGGATATGTGAGCACTGGTATAGAACAGCAGATCTTAACTTTTAGATACCCACATGCAATAGTGAATACTGTATAGCAGTTTAATTTCACTCTGGCTTTATTTAGCATGATCGGATAATCAGGGGATATTCGCACCAGGCTGTATTCGTGCTGCTGCTGCCTTAGCGCATCTTACAGTAACACCAGCAGATGTCATTAGCAGTAGCTGCCACTATAATTGCTTGTGATCAACACCTTGAGTACAAAGTGGTTACACAGCAGTTACTGTTAATGACACAAGGCTGCTGCATAAAAACAATTAACACCTTTGGCTTGGTAAAGCTGCTGTTAATCTATCTGATCTATGGTCACACATGCCACTGCTACCACTGAACTGTCAGCGCGTACTGAAAATGTGCTGCATGGATTTACCGAGGCTGGTATCAGCACGGCACATAGAGAAAGCCTCAATGAAACACCACTCCGCACTCCCGAGCCTCAGCCAGAGACACTTGTTGAATGCCAGCAACTCCCTTTGACTGCTCTACCAGAATTCGAGGAGGAACAGTGTACGTACCAAATTAAATGGGTAAACATCCGTGGACAGTCTTGGGCAGATGCCTGATTTTCACATTTATCTTTTAGGTTCGGGGATTGCCACCAAAATCCCGACTCCGACTCTGGCTTTCACTTCTGCTCCTACTTCTACCACCAATGTCCCTGATGTCATGGAGCTGCAGGCCAGCCTACTAAAGAGGTTGCCACTCAAATGAGTCTGAGCTGAGATGTCCCTGATGCGACTGAACTGTCCAGCAGTCCAACGGAGGCTGCCACCCGACCACGGGCAACCAGGTGAACCAGGGTTCCCATGGATACCAGTAAGTCCTATTTAATTTTATATACTGTAGGTCATTTGAGCAGCAGTACTTTATAAGCAGCATCAGCACTAGCATTATGTTGATTTTGTTTCATTTATTTATTTTTAGGATCCATTCAGAGGGGCAAGAATAAGCCATGCTGATAATGAAATACAAGTTGCAAGATGTTTTCTTTCTGCATTGATTTTAGGTGCTGCACATACTGTTTGCTTATGTAACCCCTAGATGGCGCTATCCCAGGGGCTACTACCCCTGCCTGATTTGCCACTAACAGGTTGAGGGGCCTGGATCCAATGGCGGGTGCCTCCACCCAGAGGTCAGGGTTTGCAATAGTTAAACTAACTTGGTCACAGCCCTCTGGGACACTGCAACCCCCCTTTCTTCCCACTAGTGGCCCACACAATATATCAAATTACCTTCACAGTATACACTTACCCCCAGGTCTGGTTCGGCACTGGGACCTCCTGTGAAATGAGATACAGTGCAACAATCACAGTACAGTACTTTAACATAGACAAATACCTCAGGCAGTATAACTTTGCTGAAACAAGCAGCTCTGATTTATTTAGGGGATATAACAAGGACAGGGAAATCAGGTTAATTAGCTTATCACTCTAATAATCTACCTATGGCTCTGTGCACAGGCCTATCCCTATCAGTTACTGTCCCTGGGTACCCAAGCCCTAGTGGCTAGTCCAAACCGTGGCAGCTGGTAGGGGCCCTTTCACACAGAGAAAGGAGAATTAAACAGTCAGCAGTACAGTAATTCCATTTGGATTTAATGTGGCAATTCAACAGGGAGCAACCCTGAATTAGTACTCACGACCTCCAAATAAGATAGGGTCCTTCAATGTCAGCAGGGCTCACTTGAGGTACACAAACCTCTTCACACATCCATATAAAAGCACTATACCAGGCAGGCTGCATCTGTACCCGATGTAATTACTGCACAATACCGGGAGAACACACAGCAGATTCAGTTCCTGACAGACCGAGTGCAATTTTCAGCAATTTCTCCAGTCTTCTACAGGGTGAGCCTGGTTTCTACTCTTCAGAGATCCTTTGATTCTTTTCACAGGACGGATTCAGTCCTAACAAGCTGTTACACAAGCTGCAGACGGAACTCTGGGCCTTACACGTTTTGACTAAAACTGCACACTGAAAAAGCACAGGGCTCCTTCCTTCTTCACTGCCAAAGCTCAACTGAAACTCCAACCGACAAAACGGGCACTTCCTTTGAGTTCCTCCCAGTTCTTGACTGGATTGGCTGTCACTCACAATAGACTGCTGCTGTTGGTCCAAAAGGCACTGAAGTCTAAACTACATCTCCCAGAGTCACTGCCCATACAATCCTCTTGTGGCTGGCTCAGATTATGAGTCCAAGTTCTGATTAGTCCAAGGCACCATTTTAGAGCTAGCTTACCCCACACTGATTGGTCCAGTTCAGCAGTTCAAAACTAGAATGGGAAACTAGCAGACACAGTTCTGACTGCAAAGAAAGCAGGTTAGACAAACTGTATTTCATTATTACTCTAAATAATTTCTGGCAAACAGTTACATCTTTCAGATAGGTTCCTTTGCACTCCTAGTGACTGCAAAATGAAGTGAATTGGCAGCAGCTTGAGTGGTACTCAATCAAAGAAACACACAGTCCCCCATACAAACTAATTATGTCTGCAAGCAGACAGCTCTTAAAGAGACAGTACCAGAGGTTCTAAAAACACTCACTGATAAATGGCTTAAATGCCAAACATCATTCAGGCTTGGAGCATTCAAGCAAGCTCCTGGAAGTCTTTTGGGAACCCCCATTTGCAGGGGGGTTACACCTAATAAACTTGTTCATTCACTTAAAGGGTATCAATACTCATTTTTATGCTGATGTTGCTTATACTCCGTTTTTTGGGAAATATTCACGTTCATTTTAATTTTGCTTATTAACTTTTTCAGTCAATATAGCGAAAATAAAATGAACGTGAATATTTGCTGCTCTACAGTAATTAATCCCTTTATTCTATCTGCTTTCTGAATGAATACTACCAAATTTTAAGATGTGTTCCTGATTTTGGGTCTTTGCCAGTGGCATCATTTAGGGTCAGTTGGGGTTGTGGTTCAGACACCTATGGTTTTTTTACCAACCCTTATGTTGTCAGCTATAACCCCTAAAATGGATATTATCACTTGCAACAGTTCATCTGAAAACCCTCTAAAAGCTTGGGGATATGAACCAAACTAGGTAGCACCCAATCAAGGGGGAGAAATTCTATCAGTAGGGAGGGGCCCATGGTATAGACCTAATGATCTAAACCACCCCGTAAAAAAAAAAAAAACAGAGTCAAGATGGAACCTGTAGGGTACAGACCTCACACAAACCCACAGCAAGATGGCAGTACAGTGGACTCCACTTATAGCATACCTGTTTTTCATGGACAGTTGGTTTAAATGGATGAAAATTGAGATCCCAAACCACTTCCATAGAGATCTATTCACTTTTCGTCTGTTTAAATGGATGTTGTCTGCCATATTTTGCAGACATTTTTCCTGCAACTGTGTGTCATGAAGCAGTTGCTGGCAAGATGTAGTTAACACATTTGAATGACACCGACACACAGCAGCTGTGGCAGTCAATGCAGAGCCATTAGCGGTTGATTAGTTGCTGCCTGTTACCCTACCAACCTGATTGTTCAGTAGGTGTTAAATTGGCAGCATTTAAAAATGTAAACTTGTGAAACTTACACAGATTGCTGTCTGTTGGCTGTTGTTTCTGAGGATAGCTTCCAACAATCGTTCCACTCTCATGCTGGCTATGAAAATAGAGATCCTCCAACAGATTGACTCTCTCCCAAAACTGAGTGTGCAGGACCTAGCAGTTCATGTTGGTCTCGCAAAGTCGACAGTGTCTGATTTGTTGAAAGCCCATGAGTCACTTATGCAGGAATGGCATAGCAAACAGAACCCAGAGCGTAATCAGGAGAAGGAAGATGAGGACAGGGAGGTGGAGGAGACTTTACTCCTCTGGTTTAGTGCTGCAAGGGCATGAGAGGCTCTTATCAGCCCCTTCTAATTCAAAAAGCCAAACAGCTGGCAATAGGGCTTGGGAAGCCTGAATTTAGCCCCATGGAAGGGTGGCTTCAGCAGTAGAAAAGCCATCACAACATCTGCTACAAGCAAGCACGCAGAGAGAAACTTAATGCCAAAGCAGAGAAGCACTTCCCTCCCTCACTAAAACACAGCACAGCATAAAAAATGAAATCTGCCCAACAAGCAGCACATTCTGTATTGCAGTATGACCAGAGCTGTATGACACTGTTTTACACTGTGGTACAGTATGGTTTGACTGCCATCGGCTACGGTGGACATCGGAGATAGCAGATATTTTTGGATTTCACCAATGAGTCCACTATAACCAGCTTCCACTGTATTGCTATAAAATTGTAGTAGAATCTCCACAAACCCAGTAATAAACTATAGAAATGTAGTAAAATAAATAAACCCTCAGAAATTAATTGATAACATGTATCAGCCTGAATGACATACTGCTGCTCTTACAATAGAAAATTAGTGCACCGTAACCTCCTGCCCCACCAAAACTCCCCATCAGTGCCCCTCTTTCAGTTAGTGCTTAGGCTCACACCTGTACCCCATAGGGGAACGCGATTCTGATGGTGAGAACTCAAGAGAATGAGGGTCGAATACTCAGTCCCTCATTCAACACCATGTGAAGGGGACATATTAAGAAGTAGTAGTGCCCTGTCTGGGAATGTAACCAAAACCCAAAATAAGTAAACCGATTATGGTTAGTAGAAAAAGGCCTGAGGGGGGTGGCGGGAGACATCCAATAATCAAGAAAGGCAACAGTCATAACGATAACACCAACAGCGACAGTCTGAATGTGAACAAATAAGGGATCCGTTGTCCATGCTATCAGGCTATCAGAATAAATAATTGAGAATGATCCAATGTCAGCAAAGGACCATGGAGGGTAAGAAACTACATAAAATACATCTCTGGTACCCGATGTATAAAACCTTAATATCACCATGCAGTGAGTACAGCATTACCAGAGGCTTGCATGCTTGGTCAAAACACCTGAAACATTTGCCAGGGCAAACAGGAATAAAAAAACAACAAATGCCCATAATGAAAAATACATTGGAAAAAAATGACAGAAAGTTTTGCTAGTCTGCAGAAAAACATAAATGGTCAGACAGAGCAAATCAAACAAGCCATTGTCAATGGGCAGACGAATTAAACGTCCATTAGGGAAGAAAGCAACAAACAATCTCTCATTCAAGTCCATGGAAAACCATCAAGAAGCAGCAGAGGTATGGGAGCTCTGACAAGTGGAAATCCTGGAGGTGACAGAGTTTAAAAGTTAATTTCTACAGCAGTAGAAGATGAAACCGATCTGGTGAGCACAGCTTGGCATTGCCTGGAGGGGCCTGATCTCCAGTTGGATCATAGAGGCAATGGTGGCTGAGCGGGGGTGGGGGTGGGTTGTTCCAGGGCTGCCCAGATTTTATATGCTAATGCTTTGCAAGCCTTCTCCGGGGTAAAGTACACAGTTCGTTATACATCGGTGAGGTGCGATGAGGCACTCAAATCAGACACTCAATTGGTGGCATCCTGTCCTTTAAATAAAGTTTATTCAAAGCACAGGATGCTGCTGATTGGGTGTCTGATTCAAGTGCCTCATCATGCCTCCCTGATGTACAATGAAAGAGCAGACACTTCAGGAGTAACAGTGTACTCTACTCCGGAGGAGGCTTGCAAATACTTTCACAGAAATAAAGCTTGAAAAAAAATTAAAAATAGTTCAATATATTACACTAGTTTCACTTTCTGCATTACCACAGAATGGCTACAGGGCGTATATACTATCAACTATCAGAAACTATGTGACCGGCAAACAGCTTGACTTTTAAGAATTCCTTATCCCTGACTGAAATGCATCGCAACTGTGAAATAAGGCACAATTTACATTTTCGTTCATTCTTTTCCTTTTTTTTTTTTCCCCACCTCAGGCAACCTCTGTGCTGAGAAATCCCTGTGCCCTGTGTGGTACAGTAACCGATGCCCGACTCAGCCTGACAATTTGTTGCACTGCCGCGTAAAGATGTGGTTGTCACACTCTAATTTTTCATTGGTGTACAGATACACTTCTTCTACTGGTTCTCCTCTCCTAGTATTACTTCGGCAATGAGTGCATTCTGCTAAAGTTGCCTAAGAAACACTAACTGAGAGAACCAATGAAAGAATTCTGTTTCAAGTGCCCATTTCATGGCAGTCAAAGATTATTATAGTCAGTAGCTGATCACCTTTTTACAGCGGCTGCTTCTTTGCAAATAAAAATTCTTCATGTGCTGCCAGCAGTAACTAAGAATGGACACTAGTGCACATCTGTAAATTATTAAAATAAAAAAGTGTCAAAAAGTGAGTGGGGGGCGTGGCTTAACCAGCAAGCAGGACGGCAGCTTAAATTGTGAGCAGCAATGCACAGAATGATTTACCCAACAAATCCCACTGATATATCTGCTACTAACTGATGGCAAAACGCTGAAAACATTGCCTAAGCTCTTAAGCTCCATGGACATACCTTTTTTTCTGACCTGGGAACTATTTTCGCTCCTTCAGCGTATTCAGCCTGCAGAATGGCGGCAGCGCCGAGCCCAACCCTCAACATCACCCATTTCAATACTATGATCGAAAAGCTATTATGCTGCATGGATGAAGTCACCAAAGCCTCGCAGCATACAACAATGGCGATTCAAAGCCTGACCGGCAGCCTAACAAAAACAGAAAGGCAGGCACAAATCCACAAGACGGCAATCAATGCCATTCGTGCAGCACAGAGGGACCAACAAACTTCTATAAATCTACTCCTATCTATAAATCTATTCCTAGCTAAAGTAGACGACCTGGAAAACTGCAGCAGGAGGAATAATCTGAGGCTGTTGGGTTTTCCGGAGCAGAAAAGAGAGACACTGTCCGTTTTTTTAAACAGGCCCTCCCTGAAATCCCAGGCCTAACGCCAGAGTTTCCAGTGGAAATTGAGCGGGCACACTGGACCCTCACTCCAGTTCCACTTAAAGGGGGAAAACCACGGGCAAACCTCATGAAACTGCTGGCTTATAATGTCTGTCAAGATTTACTGCAACGCTCTAGAGAAGTGCGATGCCCGAACTGGCATGGGCATCCCATTTCCATATATCAAGATTTTTCTAAGGAGCTCTCCAACAGGAGAAGGGAATACACACAAGCCCGTCACATCATGCAAAAAATGGGTATTCAGTACTCCCTCCAGTATCCAGCTACCATGCGTATAATCCAGAATGGGGTCCCTCTTTCCTTTAAGACACCAATGACCCTGGAACCCTTCCTAGACTGGTAAACAGGAGATCACCAAGAAAAACCTCACGGCAGTTCCCCTTGGTGCACCAGCCCAGAAGAAACGCACCTTGGAGAGGAACCCCAACAAAAAGACCACGGAGGACTCCCCCAACGCAGCAGGAAAAGAACGGCAAGGAACAGCCACAAACAAAGGGACCATCCCCATGTATGAACAGGGCCCTCCCCGCAAGAGACGGACAGAGAACACCAGCAAGAAGAAAGTAAGGCCCTAGTCCGGTGCATGACACAGAACCTGTACGAAATCCTGAGATCCCCATCATCGAGCTCCAGAGACCTGGACTCCGATGATGTACCCCAACTGACATGCCCTCCCAGGCCTACCTGACCCTGACGCCGGCCAGTAGAGTAGATCGATCGGAGGGCTAGGGCCTACCAATGATGCAGCATTCTCCAGGTGCAGCAACTGAAGGCCACGAAATGTGTCAGGCTGACAAGGAACAACTAGCAAGATCTAGAAGCCCCCTGATTGCTACCTTTGGACAGACATGCCCCATTTAGATAAGTACCCTTGTTTCTTTATTTTTGTTTCCTCTTCTTCTCCTCCTGGGGTAAGCCGTATATAGGGGGTGATCTATATTAGGTTTTGAACTTCTACAAATGCAGCAGTGCTGAGGGCAGAGATCACAAGACATTGAGACTATTCCTCTTCAGGGGCTCAGCAGTTTCCTGGCCGACTGATCACCCCCAGACCATGCCTTGGCAGCTGAAGTGTGGGACAGGGACACAGGGCAGGTAGGAGGGTGAGGGACTTAATAGGTGCTGCAAGGGGACACAGGCAGAAATGGGCAATTCCAAGAGGTGGCACTGCTCCTTGAAGCATGGCTACAGCTAAGCAACAGGGAATGACCCACAATGGGACTATTGCCCCATAACCGGGTGCCACACAGAGCCCCCTCCCACAAGTCATGTTCCCCCTTAGCAATGCTGGCTGGGAATATTTTGGGAGACAAATCCCAAAGAGGAGATCACAATGAGGACCACTCACCCTCAAATGCCCCACAGAGATTCTTTTCTGCCATTAGGAACCTGGCAAACCAGTGCACCCCTTCCCCCACATCCTCATTCTCCACGATGGATCCCAGTTTATGCAGAGCCCTCCTGCCTGGACAACCCATAGCCCCCCCCCCATGGCAACCAGCCTACTCAGGCGCGAGGGCCCCCACTCCATAGGTAATAGGTGTTCCATACGAACCTCATAGCTCTACCTAATGTGAGCATCATCGGGTAAGGTAGTCTTATACCATATCTGCCAGCTGCCAACTCCCCCAACACTGAGACATACAAACGTTGATTGGCCAGTGACATACGTGTCCACCAAGTCCACAGGAACCACCTGGCAGATCCTGCTGTGCCGAGCTGGGCCAGCGATCACACATGCTGGATGGCTCCAACTGGGCACGATAGTGCAGCTTGTAAATATGTCTATTTTTTGGTTTGAGTTTTTGTTGATGTTGTTCTACAAATCTAGCACCATATATGTTGAATCCTTGGAAAGAATACCATTTTTGGAGTTGCTCTCAAACACAGGTAGGTCACCCTGTACAGGTATTGCCCAGGAGTTGCATTGGGAGTGCTACCAAGACTCTGATGCACAACCCCTTACAGAGGCTCTGCACTATCAAGTTGGTCCAGCGCCCACCTCCATAGAAGATTTGGGGTATGCCCCACTCTCTGAATAAGCGGGCCACTTGGCCTATCAATATACGCTCCCCTTAAGGGACACCTCTTCCTCTCCACCGGTTTTTGCCAAATGATTCGCCTCCCACTTTCCACTGACAAGCATGATTATGGCTAACATAAAGTACATTACTTGGAATGTGAGGGGGTTGAACACACAGGTGAAGAGAAAAAAGGTGCTATCATACCTGAAACAGGCTAAAACCCAAGTTGTCTTTCTGCAGGAGATGAAACTCACTAAGAAAGATCATGAGCTCCTTAAAAGAGATTGGGTGGGAATGGAAGTCCACACCTCTGCTTCAACCAAAAAGCATGGGGTAGCTATCCTGATACACAAACAACTGCAGTGGTCTCTCATCTCATCCAGGGCTGACCCACAGGGCAGGTCGGTGTTGGGTACCTTCCAAACCCCCGCGGGCCCCATCCTACTAGAGAATCTATATGGCCCCAATGAAGATGACCCAGCCTTCTTCCACCAAATCTCTCAAACCCTCCATAATTTGAACCAAAGTGGGATAGCTACTGTTCTTGGGAGGATTTCAACCTGGCCCTAGACCCCCTTATCGATAAGAATGTAGTGGGAGGGGGAAACTCACATGGGAATGGATGGAGAGCTCTATTAAACTTGAAGAGGGACCAAGGCCTGGCAGATGTTTGGCGGGTAATGAACCCAAGAGAGCGGGATTATTTCTTTTACTCCTCAGTACATGGTTCCTATAGCTGCACTGACTTCCTGTTAACCTCGCCCCAGATCACGCAAGCCACCATAGCCTCCGACATTCTACCTATCATAATCTCTGACCATGCTCCAGTCCAGCTAGATACCCTCTGGGGCCCCCCACCCCCACATCCACCTCCTGGAGGCTGGACCCCTTACTAGTTAAAGATACAAACTTCCTCAAATGGGCTCAAGTTGAAGCCAGGCTGTTTTTTCAAGAAAATCCTGGCAAGGACACTATGGCAGGGACTAGACGGGAGGCGTTCAAAGCCACATTGCAGGGTAAGATAACTGGATACGCAGGGGCCAGGAGACGGCGCAGGGAGCAGCAACTCAAAGAACTTGAGGATGCCCTCAAAGCAGCGGAACACCAACAAAAAGAACAGGGAGGGAAGGCCCAATGGGAACCCCTCAGAAGGAAGATAATAGGCCTCCGCATGGAGATTAATTCCCTCCTCTCGAGGATGGCAGAGATCTCCATTCTGAGGCTAAAACACAAATACTGGGAGGGAGGTGAAAAAGGGGGCAAGGTACTAGCCTATAGGTTGCATAAGCAACAAATGGAAAGACACATTGCCGGGCTGAAAGACACCTCCTGGGTAATACACACCAAGGATGCTGACTTAAACGCGGTCATCCTCCCTATACACCTCCTCTAGAGAGGCTAACCCCCAAGCAACGTGCTCTGATCTTCACTCTGTGCAGCTCCTCACTATAACCACCCAACAGGCCCAACAATTAGATGCTCTGCTTACCACAGAAGAGGTGAAGGTGGCCCTGTTTTCTCTCAAACCAGGGAAGGCCCCAGGAGGAGATGGCTACTTGGTTGAATTTTGGCAGGCTCTTGGGAAATCATTACCCCCCTCTGCACCAGACCTATGTCAAACCAGAAATGCATGGGATCCTTCCCCCCATTATGTGGGAAGATGTGATCACCGTACTGCAAAAAAAAGGGAAAGACCCTCTGTCTCCCCAGGTAGCTACCGCCCAATCTCCTTCCTTAATGTTGACACTAAGATCCTCACTAAAGCCATGGCCCTCAGGCTAGGACCCTTACTACCACAGCTCATACACCCGTCCTAAATGGGGTTTGACCCAGGTAGATACAGTGCAGATCATATCAGGACTCTCACTAACTTGGCCCAGGTGGCACACCACCTCTCCACCCCAGCGGCTGCGGTAGCCATAGATTCTGGAAAGAAGTTTGACTCTCTCGAATGGGATTACCTACATGCCGTCCTTGAGAACCTGAGCATAGGGCCTCACTTCAGAGCATGGGTAGCAGCTATTTACAGCTTCTCAATGGCTCGACTACTGACTAACTCCACTATGTCTCCCTCATTTGAGCTAGCCTGGGGTACTAGGCAGGGTTGCCCTGTTTCTCCCCTACTGTTTGTCTTGGCAGTGGAGCCACTGGCAGCCACCCTTGGGGACAACACGAGTATATAAGGGATCTCTGCAGGTAGCAAGGAATACACCACACTCATGTATGCAGATGACCTTCTGGTCCTGCTGGTGGATGTGCCCTTGGCACTGCCCCTGTTGCTCAACATCCTCCATCAATTTCACGGACTGTCAGGACTCCGCCTTAATCAAACAAAAACGGAGGTACTCCCCCTGAATCCCAGATGCACCTCCCAATCACTGGACAACACCAGTCTGCAATGGGCAGATGATACTAACACATACCTAGGAATTCATTTCACCACATTTTCCCAATTATGGGACCGCAACCTCAAACCCCTTATGCTAGACATAAAAGAGGATATGTCCAGAAGGACCAAATTGCATTTCACCCTAGCTGGAAAGACAGCGGCAATCAAAATTATCCCAGCGCCCAAAATTTTCTACATCCTGATGCACATCCCCCTCTCCCTCCCCCAGAGTTGGGCTCGGAGGACAGATAAGGCTATTGGACAATTTCTATGGAAGGGGAAACCCCCAAGATATAGCAGGAACAAACTCTGAGCACACTGGAGCCTGGGGGGATGGTGCCTCCCGTGGTTCGAGGGCTACAAGTGGGCCTTTCATATGGAGCAATATCTACACTGGCTTCGGATAAGCAATGCCCCCAGACCCCAACGGGTAGACATAGAGCAGGCTACTAGTCAACAGCTATCCCTGTCACTCCTGATTTACAACATCCCCTCTACAGAACTCAAATTACACCCTACCATAGGGGCCTCTTTGCAATGCTGGAATCACGATAAGGACAAGGCTGAAAACGACCCTTGCACCAGTTAAACTGACCCCCTTATGGGGAAATGAGAGGCAATGTATAGACAAAAAGCCAGTGCATTGGAAGGGGTGGGTGGACAGGGGAATATCCAAGATAGAGGACCTACTGGCCCCAGCCACTATGATGTTGGATATCTTTGCCAATCTGCAGGCCAAATGGTCACTCCCCACCTCAGATTTCTGGAGGTACTTGCAAATCCGCAGCACAGTGCAAAACTATCTTTCCCAACTGTCAAGGGTGGAAACCCAGGTCATACCCCTCTGGTTACATAAAGAAAGGGGCCTAGCTAGCTTTATATATGTAGCCCTTAGGGACACCCTACCCCAGCCAAACAGACAACTCTAAACAAAAATGGGAAACTGCCCTGAGCACTGAATTCACGGACCAACACTGGAAAGAGTGCTGGAATACAGCACAAAAATATTTTACAGATACAAAAAGTCAACTGATACAAAAGAAGATCCTCTACTCTTGGTACCGCACACCAGTGGTACTCCACAAAGCAGGGGTGTTAAAGTCGAACCTATGTTGGAGATGCACTTCCCACCCTGGGGACCTACTACATATCCTATGGACCTGCCTCCTAGTACAGAAAATGTGGGATTATGTCTGTGAGATGGGAGCTACAATATTGCAAAAACCTATCCCCAGGTATATCCCCCCTTCTTCTTTTGGGTATGAAATCAGAGGCTCCACATCTCCGAGGAACAGAACACCGCTGGCTAGCTCTGTGGGCCATGCAGGCCAAACTCCTGGTGGTATGCAGATGGAGAACAACAGAGACCCCAATGCCCAATAACTCTTGGCGTCCAAGGCCCAGACAGCCACCATGGATAGACTTTCCCACCTGGTCAGAGACTCTATGGCAACCAATGACCAATGCTGGACCCCCTTTACTAGATATATCACTCCTAAAACCGGGGTAGGCTGAACCTTCAGTTGTAGGACTCATTGCCTGATACCTGAAATATAGCTGTGGCTTACTGTGACCCACATATCTGTGACCTGAACAAGCGAGATGTGCTTATTGTTCTCTCTAGTGTATATAGTTATATCAATTCATATATAGAATAGTGGTTCTTTGTGTCTGATTTCACTTAGGGTGGCAGAAGCCTAGACGACACCCGAACCCACAAAGAGAAGCAAGGTACCAGTTAAGTGGAGCATGGAAGCCTTGTCCCTCCATTTCCTCAAGGTCAGTCACCACGTACTACTGGGTAAGTGCATGATAAAGATACAAATTTATCTTACTGATTCTGATGTCGAGTTGTCTGTAACCAACAACTCTTTATATTTACTTTGCCCTGAGTGGATCATATTTACTGTAAATTGAGAAAGCCAATACACAATTTAACGGTAAAAAAAAGTGTGTGTGTGGTGGGGGTGAAATACATATATGGCCCCCCTTGAATAACAGTGGGGGTCATGGCTGGGCCAGCCCCCCGATCTGAGTGGTGCAGCAGGCAGGAGAGGAAGAGGGGAGCTTCATGTGCCTGCTCCCTGTATTTACGCTTTTCTGGTCCCTCCTTGACCAGCAGCATGCAGTGACACTGGTGTGTGTGTGTGTGTCTGTGTGTGCACTATGGCATCTATTGCCAGCCGCTCCTTGCACATGGCTCGCAATGCCCTGCAATCATGCCTCCATGTGGTGGCAGTGCAAGAGCATTGAGGCTTGTCCCCACTCCTCGAGAGAGGAGAACTGCCAAATGGACATTTAATTCTCTCCCTCTGCAGTGTACCCCAGTGACCCAAGTCTGTTCCCAAATCTGGGTCACTGGTGTGGCATCCAGCACCTCAACCCTCATTGCAAGTGGGCCAGATAAAGCCAGATTGTTTATCAAAAATTGCTCAAAGCATATCAGAATATATAACTACCATGAGAAGGAAAATAGGAGGGCTAACTATGTAAAACACATTTTCAATCACCTTTAAGATATCCAACTTGCAGACAAAGAAGTAAAGCTAGCTTGGCCTCTGTCCTATTGTGTTTTCTGGGGAAAGCAACTGATAACCAGTTTTATGCCAGTTTCCCAGAGATCAAAAGTAGAGAGGAAACATTTCTCTGTCCCCAAGGAAAATGGTGCTCCATAACCCCACACACACACACACACACACACCCCACACAAAGTTAAAAGGTCTAAATAAAATAAATTACAACATGTATTTGGTTACATGTACCATCACCATGTTATAAACATGGCTGAGTGCTGCTATGAAGCAATAAGACACAATGGGGTTTGGGTAATTTTATGTGGATAAACACACACCCAGGTGCATTGTGAGGCATGAGACATTTACACAATTGTACCCACACTATTATATGTTTTACTGTATTTATAAAAAGTGGGAAACTGAGATATCTTAAAAAAATGCCAACTTTTTTATTTTAAAATAGATATTTTCGGCCTGGTGGTGCTGAGGGCTGAAGCACTGGATGCCTTACCTCGCGCTACACCAGGGGTCAGCAGGGGAGGAGAAGGATCGAGCATCCAAGGGACTGCTCTCCTTCTCCAGGGAGAAGGGTGCCAGTGGTCGGTGTACAACTGGCCCACAGCGGAAGCTGGGGGGCAGCACGCCGACACTGCAGATTGGGGCGGAGATAGGGCAGACGCCTGGAGGAGCGCATGGGGTACATGCACACTCCCTCCGTTGGCGTCACTGCATGCCTCATCTCTGCAGGGAGAAAATGGAGAAATAAAAATGAGTTGCTGTGGCGCATGACAGAGGGTGCCTTGCAGGTCCAACTCCCGGCTAGCCACAGCGCTGGTCACACTGGATTCGGTCTCCGGTGGGGGTTGGGGAACCCCGCCGGCCCCATCAGCTAGGGTTAGCCCTGGGGGTAAGGGTCAGCACCAGCTGGTGGACGCCGGGGACAAGGCTGGTGCTCCCTCCTGAGGTAGGGATTCCAGCCACAGGAGCACAAAGTAGTAAAAAAATGATATTTTCTTTTGTTAAAAGTAACTTAGAAAGTAGACTAGAAAAAAGTAGTCCATTCCCCACTGATCTATCATTTGTTTTCCACCCATTCAGCAGATGGAGTGTTTGTTTATCATGGATTGCAGGAATGCAAAGTTCTGCACAAGTCTCATGGCAGAATGTTCTATTGTCCCCACACAAACACACAATAAAATAAGGCCTCAATAAAGCCAGGGATTCAGACTGAGCTGGGCAGGATTAAAGAGCTCCTTGAGACAACTTTGAAAAAATGTAACATTCAGGCATGAATGTAGCTTATATTTTGCATTTTATTCTGTCATTCTGATCCTTACTTCCTTATTACTAAGGGCATTTCCATGAATACAGTATCTCTCCCCTTTTAGCTCTGGCTGCCTGCCTACACCTGACATCATAATTCTTTTTATGACATCAAAATATGCTGCTGTGGTGATAATTATGATGTCATAAAGAGGGGACTATGATGTGGTGCAGAAAAGCAGCCCAAGTAGATATAGTCTAGGGGATAGGGATCTTGTTTTTATGTAACTGTTTTCAGTAATAAAGAAAATGGGGAATTAATTACTGAAAATATATGACGTAATAAAGAACATGGGATGGAGCTGAATATAAATCTTACTTTTTTCAGTGTTCTCCTAATGCTGGCAAGGGCTCTTTAAGCAGCAGAGATTTCCATGGCAGGCAGGTAAGGAAAGAAAAGGATTTTTGGTGGCCAGAAAAGAAGCACAAACAAGTAAAGATATAAGTAGGACTTCATTTTTATGTTTGCTTGCACGTATGTGCAAGAAACATAGTGCCACCATATGAGTTTTTGTAGGTGTGCCTCCCCCACTTCCAATGCCCTGCTACCTTTTGCAGGTGTGGCTGCACCACGCCAATGAATGTCCGAGCTGTCTATGACAGCCATTCAGATGCAGTGGCATACAGTTGAAAGCGAAAAACCGCTGCAATCAGCGGTTGTAATGTGTAGGCAATTTGCATACTGCCGTTGGCAGGTAATTTACATACTGCCGTCAGCAGTATGCAAAGTATACACTCAGCACTGCATCTGAATGCAGCTGTCGCAAACAACTCCTTCACGTCCCCTCCCAAACACTGAGTATGCGCTGAGGCCCCATCCCAGCGTGCTCATCACGCTCCCCGCCACACAGGTATGGTTGGCGTGGGTGCCCAGTCCATTGGCTCCACTCAACACCCCCAAAAAAACAGATTTCAGTTGCCATGCTGGGAGCCCACCCAGCGTGACAAACGCCTGTATGGCTGACGGGTGCCCAATCACCCGCCGCGCTCCACTGCCCCCCCAAAAAACTTTCAGCTGCCACGCTGGGAGCCCACCATAGCGTGGCACAAGTCCCACGTCATTTTCCTAAAAGGAAAAAAAACACACCTGCAAACAAAAAATGGTCCCTCGTTGATTGTCTTACTCCCCTCCCCCAACCCGCGCCCACTCTCTGCACATCCACCTCCCCACACACCCCCGACATGATACTTACCTCCGGAGTCTGGCACAACGATCTTCAGTGGACCGGGAACACATCTGCACTCTTCAAAGCCGACCACAAACTGAAGAAATGCCGATAAGCTGTATAATGGCATAAATGGGTTTTTTTCAACTTTGGTGCATATCTCGGCCATTCTGTGGAATTTTTTCACCAAATTTTCAACATGGGGTTTTTGGGGCCACACCTCATGAACTCAGTCACTGTCATTTTGTTATTCGGTCCCGAAAGGTGATTTCACAGTCACTACACGGAACCAGCTTTCGGGACCCAGTAACAAAACAACAGTGTCACAACTCATGAGGTAGGCCCCCAAAACCCTATGTTGAAAATTTGGTGAAAAAATTCCCAAAAATTACTGTTTTGTAAGCGTGCATTGCACAGCTCCTGTGCACGCTTGTAACTTTGCAAATTTTTTATATTTTTCACTACAGATTTTCAACATTGCCATTTTACCACATCTCCTTATGAGCAGTGCAGCTGTCATTTTTCATATCTTGCCCAAAATGTGTTTTTGTGCATGTAGTGCCCAATGGCAGATTAAGAAAATCACAGTGACACTGTTCTTGGCAGAGGTCTTAAAATGGCTATGTTGAAAACTTGGTGACAGAAGTCCATAAAATGACTATGTTATGAGTGTGCATTGCGCAGTTTCCACGTACCCTTGTAAGTTCACGAATTTGTACTATTTTCAGTCCAGATTTTTAACACTGGCATTTTTCCACACCTCCTTATGAACAGTACAGCTGTCATTTTTCACACCCTGGCCGAAATGTGTTTTCACACTTCTGGTGCAGAAATGCATGGCCGCTGTGGGAAATCAGTGTTCGGGACAGATTAAGAAAATCACAGTGACACTGTTCATGAGCGGAGGTCCCAAAAATACCTGCGTTGACAATCTGCTGTAAAATATCCCCAAACTAATTACATTATGGGTGTGCTTTGCGCACAGTTTCTGTGCACACTCGTGACTTCACTTTTTTTATATTTTCAATACAGATTTTCAACATTGCCATTTTTTACACCTCCTCATGAACAGTACAGCTGTCATTTTTCACATCCTGTTTGAAATGTGTTTTTGCACCTGTGGTGCTAAATGGCGTAGTCACTGTGCAAAATCAGCTTTCGGCTAACGAACTGATATTGCCACTGTTCATGAGGTGGGGGTCACAAAAAACCTATGTTGAAAATTTGGAGTGAAAATACCAACGAATACCTGGGGCGTTAGGGTTTCCGACCATAAAGCCCCATCCGGGTAGAGACTGACAGGCATCAGGGGTGTGACTTGGAATTGCCGCCTGTAATGCTCATGCCATTCCACCCACGCCCACACCCTGCAGCCAGTGACAAACATTGAGGTGTGCCTTGGACTCTTCGGACCCAAAGTTCACCCCATTCTCCTATACTGCATCCATCTCACCGTATTTCCTGATGGAATGAGGTGAGCATAAATCCCAAAGACCCCAAGGCACACCGTGACACTTGTCAGAGTCTGCAGGGTAGGGTGTGGTGAAATGGCGTGGCCGTTATGCCTGACGACCCAAAGGCACACCCCAATGCATGTCAGTCTCTGCAGGCTGGTGGTAGGGTTGGCTTCAGTTCAATACTTTACTGCCATTCCTATTATGCAGCTCTGTAACTCCTACACTACCAATGCCAATGCCAGCAAGCAAACATTCGGCATTGACAAATGCTAGTTTTAGATTGATGTTATGTGTGTAAAAAGGGGATTATAAAAGGGAAGAACACTTAATTATTATTTTTGTAAATATTTTGAGGGAGTTTAAATTTTTAGGGCCTAGCTTACTTTTTTATTGAGAGTTAAAGGTGCTGGCCATGTTTATAATGGCAGTCAGGATTTTTTATGAAAGGCATTGATACTGTGTGCTGTGTCCTGATTGTCAGCACTTTTTTAACCAGTGGAAGTACACTGACATTGCACAGCTCCTGGCCAATCAGGACACAATAATTTCCTTACCCGTTTTATAAGTTGTTCATATCCCTTTACCGTAGCCAATGTAGAAGAGGTATATTGTGGGTCTGGGTTAACATCATTAACATCATGTGGCTACAGTTACAGAAGCAGACTCCCATCTTCCCTCTCAGTTGGATTAAATGTGAAAGCACTGCAGTTCATAAGTGATGGGGGAAAGTGGAGGCAGGGGGAGAGCACTAGTCCTAAAAAAATAAAACAGAAGTAAACTGCATCACATCCTTTATAGTTGAACTGGCAGAAAACCATACAGCAGTAAAACTGTCTGAATAACAATGGCTTACCATAAAGTAACCACATAAGCTGACTTTTTACTGATTGCAAGCCACCAGTTTCTATACTATTCTGAAATTAAGCAACTATTTTCCACTCATGGTCATGCAACAGTCATTAAAGGAGTAGTACACCCAGAATTTAAAAAAACATATGTTATGTAGAGTGTTTTGATATGTATGTTAAATCCTAGTGTGTCCTTCCCTCTGTCTGCTATTTGGAGTTTTTCCTAAATTGCCTGCTAGCTGTATGGTAGTTTTACGACCCCTGGGGATCTCCACAACAAATAGTTTTATTGGCTTTCTTTCTCCCAGGATGCCCCTGTCTCATGTGACAGTGATGTAGCCATGCCCTTGGATTTAGCATGTGTATTGCTTTAAAATTAGTTTAGCAACAGCAGAGCCTTGTAACTTCTTATCCAGGGAGCACAAATGGCAACAGTTAGTTTAGCAGATACATGAGAGCCAGCTAACTGGGGTTTCTGTAAGACAACAGCTACTAAATAGCTCTAATTCACTATTTTTTTCTCTCTGTTCATCAGGTCTAGCTAGCAGGAGTGTTGTAACATCAAAAACACAAATAATGAATTAGAGCTATTTAGTAGCTGTTGTCTTACAGAAACCCCAGTTAGCTTGCTCTCGGATATCTGCTAAACTAACTGTTGCCATTTGTGCTCCCTGGATAAGAAGTTACAAGGCTTTGCTGTTGCTAAACTAATTTTAAAGTAATACACATGCTAAACCTAAGGGCATGGCTACATCACTGTTACATGAGATGGGGGCATCCTGGGAGAAAGAAAGCCAATAAAACTATTTGTTATGGAGATCCCCAGGGGTCGTAAAACTATCATACAGCTAGCAGGCAATTTAGGAAAAACTCCAAATAGCAGACAGAGGGAAGAACACACTAGGATTTAACACACATATCAAAACACTCTACATAACATATGTTTTTTGCACATTCTGGGTGTACTACTCCTTTAAAGAGAAAGGGGGCATAGTTTGGTCATTTCAGTTTATAAATTTGTTCTGAAGCACACCCCCAACCAAACACACACATATTTCCTATTTTTACAATACAGAACACATTTTGTACCAGACTGCAAAGTAAATGTCTCACTATACTGCTTAGTTTCTCTGATACCATCTCTCTGTCCTGTGGGGTACCACAGGGCTCCATCCTGGGGCCCATGTTGTTCGCAGTTTATATGCTGCCATTAGGAGAGATCATTAGGCATTATAGTCTGAGTTTTCACTGCAATGCAGATGATACCCAGCTGTATTTGTCCTTTACTCCTGGTCAGGATGATGCTATCCCTCTGCGTAACAGCTGTCTAGCTGAAATTAATGACTGGATGGGTGCCAGCTGGCTAAGGTTAAGCCCGGATAAGACTGAGGTGCTGGTTGTGGACCCAGGTCGCCTTGAGGTGGGTCATAGGGCTGAAGTAACCATCAGGCCTTTGGCTTGGTGGTGCCCAGTTCTTGACCTCAGGCCAGGTTCGTACCCTAGGCATTATTGTTGACAGCGGTTTGACTCTGAAATCACAGGTGTCAGGCGTTGTTAATTCTTTTTTCCATCTGAGGAATATCGCCCGGGTGAAACACCTGGTTCCTCTGGCTGACCTTCCCACTCTGGTCCATGCCTTTGTGACCACTCGCCTTGACTACTGCAATTCCCTTTACCTGGGGCTACTGGGGGTTGATATTTGTCACCTGCAGCTAGTACAGACTGCAGCAGCCAGGCTTTTGACTGGAACATCTAGGCATAGTCATATTACGCCTGTTCTGCGCAGGTTGCACTGGTTGCCGGTACAATGGCGAATCACCTTCAAGGTCGGGTTATTGACCTATAAAGCCCTACACAAACAGGGACCACAGTATCTGAAATATCTCCTTACTCCCTACTGCCCCTCTTGCTCACTCTGATCTGCCGATGAGGGATTGCTAGAGATTCCCAGGGTTCATTTGAAAACATCTGGAGCTCGTGCGTTTTCATATGCAGCTCTCGCCCTGTGAAATTCTCTACCTCGTCGGATACAAAGCTGCTTGACTGTCGAGAGTTTTAAAACAGAGTTGAAAACTTTTTTATTTATAAAAGCTTATGGCCTATGATTTTATATTGTTAATATTGCAATTGTTTTGTTTATTATTTGTAAAGCGCTTTGATCTTTGGAAAAGCATTTAAAATAAACTTTTACTTACTTACTTACTTACTAGTTTTAGGAAAACCACATAAATAATCCATGTCGTATCTGGCCCACCAGTGCAAGAGCAGGGCGCCCAACTGCAAAGCCGATGGCTTGGGTTCGGGAATGGACCTAGGAACATCTGAGGGCTGGCTAGAGGGAGAAGGATTGAGTGTCCTAGGCACTGCTCTCCTTCCCTGCGTGGGAGGGGGGTAGAGTGTCCGGCATGATGTGGACCCCTGGCGGAGGCTGGGGTACTTCTGTGTTGGTGCCATTACTTGTGGGGGGCGAGGCAGATGCAGGACATCATAGTACATCCCTGCCCCAAGGGGCAAACCAGCAAAAATCGCATCTGCCACCTATGATGCTCACTCGCATGCCAAGGCACTTGTGGGATCCTGACCTATCCAGTTATCCAATATGGCCAGTAGGGCTCTGCACCACACCTTGGGGGGGCAAGCCAAGGAGGCAATGCCGGTGGTCTCTCCTGCCAGCACACTTGTCCCGTTGCTGTGGGAGTCCGGCTGGTGCAGTGCCCTTGCCCTGAGGGTCAATCCAGGGGGTATGGGGGATCCGGGAAAAGGTAAGTCTCCGGGGTGTGAGGCAGCTGCCAAGGGTTGGCAAGGACTGAATCTAAGGTAGGCTGCCCCCCCCCCCCTCAAAAAAATATAATAATCCATGTCACCTATGCATAGATAAATGCCCAATTAGGACTTTAAGGCAAAATGCATAATTAATCTTACCCTGAAATTTGCTTCCTTATGTCTTTATACTCTCACCATAACGTCTGTTTTAAAACTGTGCCATGGCCATCTCATGACCACTAGTCAGCTTCCTTTGCCTAAGTTATGCTAATGATCACTACCAACCTCTGCCATTAATCGACAGTGCCCATTAGCATACTCTGAGCAAGGAAATTGACTGGTGGTTTCGAGATGGCCATGGGCACAGCTTTAAAACAGAGGTCACGATGAGAGTATAAAATGGCTTAATGAAGCACATTTCAGGGTAAGATAAATTATATATTTTGTCTTAAAGTCCTAATCAGGAATTAATCTATGTACTGGTAGCAGGGATTATGTACGTGGTGTTTCCTTTAAGGAATTTTCTTCTTCTGTAATTCTTACATCAGAATCATACACTAAGGCTTTATGCTTGGCATAAAACTGGACAGGAACACAATAAATGTTTTTTCTGCTTCTCTTTAGACTATATAAAACATGTGCTTGGTATCATGCTACCCACTACTAGCCATTAGGCCAAATAGTAAAAAAAAGAATGGTAACGTGGCAAAAATGTAACCTAACCAGTAACTGGGTCAGACAAATTTCATACCTCAGCTGGTAGAACACCTAAAGATATTCAGTGGGCCAAGAGGTTCACCTCCCTTGTAGGTCACATTATTTCTGTCTCACTGCATTTATATTTATACTGCTTAGCTACGCTCATTACACTGGCACCAATTCATTTCCATCAGGATATGTAGTCTGAGAAACTCAGAGGTTGAGGAAGTCCAGGCTAAACAGTTAGCCACGAAGCCCAGCTGCTACAGCAGCTTGACGGCGTCACTCAGGGGTCTGATTTCATAAATGTGCACAGAATGACAGTGTCCAGGGACTGGAGAGCACTTCGGTGGAAGACTAACAAATTATTTTCAGGCCCATAACTTGTCACTACAGTAGCATGTTTGACTTTGACATTTGGAGGGGCAGGATTTTTGTGTAATTAATTTAAAATTACCGAAAATAATGTCAGTCAGGACACATTTGGGGGGCAACATCCCCTTCCCCACAAATTATGCCTATACATACAGTAATAGGTGCTGGTGAGGGTGTCAGTGTGGGTGTGGGGAAAAGGGGGACCATGTCCATACTTTATGGAGGTGTATGATGTTACACACACACTGTAAACTGGTACTGGAGTCCATAAAGGAAGTATTAGAAATTAATTGCTGAGAAACAGAAGCGCCCACCATTTTTGGGGGGGCAATAAAACATAAAGCTACTAAAAAGTTAAAAACCCTATGGATGTCAAAATAATGAAAGATAAGTTCTCCAGCATTCTGAAAGAAAGGAACAAAATATAGAAAGTTGGACAGCCTGGTTCACTGTGAACTCAGAAACCACATGACAAAGTAACCAAGGAGATGTATGTACAGTAGTGAAACCGGATCCTGAGGAAACACAAATTACGGGATCTGCAAATAAAGCCTGTAACCTGGAACCCACAACAAAGAGGTATTTGCCATCAGAAAATGCATTTTGCACTAAAGGAAATGCATGTCACGAGATGCAGCAGGTTCAAAAGGAGCCTGTATAAGTGACTCCAGAACCAAGTTATGGTCCCACACTGGAACTGGCCTATGGGCCTTGGAACCCAGATGCAGAAGCCCTTTGAGAAACCTGGGGAACACCTCTAACTGGGCCACTGTCTAGCCCCTAGGAGGGCATGAAAGGTAAAAATGGCCTAAAATAGTATCCTTACAGAAGAGTACTGAATGCCTGAGCCTGATAGGTACAGGGGCTAATCCAAGACCAGCTGTGCTGGACAAAAGAAAAACAGGTCAGGAGAGCAAGAGGTACATCAAATACAGAAATGCTTTAATTTCAGGGAATAAATGTGCTAATTTCAGGGAATAAATGTGCTGGGTAGATGGCTTACAAACCACCTAGAGAGCATCCGAAACCACCCAGAAAACCCAGAAGTGGGACGGTTCTTCATCCTCAGGAGCCAAGCATGAATCTGCAGGGACTGACAGTCCAGGGGAGGCAGAATTCCCTACAACAGCAGACCTGCTGGTGGAGAGATTGGGATGAGGGGTCCCACTACAATCTGCCAGAGTAGAGGGAACCAAATTTGTCTGCGCCAGAAGTATCAGCAGCCCTGTCCACCAGAAGCTTGACCAACATCCGCTGAATCAGAGGAACTGGAGAAAAGGAATAAGAAATATCTCATTCCAGGAGAGGAACAACACATCTCACCCAAAAACTTCAGGTCTTGGAGTGAACCAGCAGAAACAGGTCCATTTTACGTTGCGTGGGGACACAAAAAAGTTCAACTTAGGATGACCACAATGCGTGAAGAGGTTGCTGGCTACATCATCCAGGATTTTCCACTCATGGAGCTGAGCGACCAGTCTGCAAAGAGTCTGCCTAGATGTTCAAAAAGCCTAGAAAAACATGATTACAAGGTATATGTCATGTGCCAGGGCCCACTCTCACACCTGGGTAACCGGCCAATTTGCTGACAGCACTTTTGCGCTGTCAAAAACCATGCAGGCATAAACACATGCACGGTCCCAGAGATGGTATATATAAGCTACATGATTTTGGACCATGCTGTGTGTTTTTTCCCAATGCCGTTTTCGCTTTCGGCAAATTGATCCAATGCCCCACACCTGCAGGGCTGCTTGGTAGAGAGGGTAGGAATGTGTTCCTCCTTCTTTGTTGAGCTAGTGCATGACATGAATGTTCTTCATCCTTGAACATGAGGGGAAGAAGGCCCACAGGCCAAGAAGAACAGCTCTCATCTCTAAAATGTTGATGTGTAGATAGTGTTCTGAGGGGGACTACACTCCCTTGGTCTTCAGTGCCCCCATTTGGGCCATCTAACCCATACTGGAGGCATCCATGGAAGGACCTTCCAAGGGGAGGGACAGAAAAACAGGGACCTCAAACGCTGATGGTAGCAGTCTTGCCACCAGCATAGGGCCCTGGGTAAGAGGTCCATGATCAGAACAGGGTGATCCAAAGGTTGGAAAGTCTATGCCCATGTGGTACAAAGCATCAACTGGGGAATATGCATATGGAAGTGGACCATGGGAACAGTCACAGTGGCAGTGCCATGACGTGCAGGACCCAAAGCATGGACTGTACAGGGACCCAGGTGCTGATACTTACAAACGTCACCTAGCCTATTAAAATGTCAGCACAGGACTCTGGAAGAAAAACCTAAACCAAAGTCATGTCCAAGACAGTGCTTATGAACTGAAGGCACTGGCAGGGTTAAAAAAACAATTTGTGCTTGTTGACCAGGAGACCCAGTTGGTCATATAAATGGTGAATCTTACACAATGTCTGTAGAACTGCAGCCCTGGATGATCCTCTGAGGAGCCAATTGGCCAGGTAAGGGAAGACATTCAGATTTTCAATATGTAATGCCATAACCACCACAGCTAAGCACCTGGTGAAGAACTTGGATGCAGAGGATAAGCCAAAGGACAAGACAAGAAATTTATAGTACTGGCCCTTCAAAAGGAAGCACAGGTATTGCCAATGGCTGCACTAAATCCTGCTGTACAGGTATGCATCCTGCATGATCACAGTGCAGTCAGTCCCCTTGCAAGAGTGGAGGAGGAGGAAAGAGGGTCTGGAGAGAGGCCATGCAAAACTTTTTGTACACAATGTATTCTTGCAGGCCTCTTAGGTTCAGGATGGGGCGCAGATCCCACTTCTTCTTTGGGACCAAGAAATTTCCTGAATAGAAACCCCAGTTCTGTTCAGCCAGAGACACAGGCTGAATGGCCCATTTGTCCAAGAGAGTATGGACATCTGTCCTAAGGCCCAATATGTGCTCTGGAGGGTAATGATACAGATTGGAAGAATGCACTGAAGGGGGTGTTAGCAATTCCAGTGCATAACATTTCTGAATAATAAGTCAGAACCACCTGTTTTACTTGATCTCCTGCCATTCTGCCTGGAACAGGGAGATTTTGTCCCCTACCTAAATTCCCACAAGAGGGGGAGGCATGGGAGTGGAAGGGAGTCAGAAGGTAAGGGGCATCGCCAGCAGCTAGACCTTTGGGGTCTTAAAATGGGCACCTGAGGGCTGAGTTTGTGTGACAGAGACCCTGTAGCAGACCAGTCCAGACAATGTAAATAGGAGGGGGTGGTGCAGGAGCCCCTTAGAAGGAAACCCCACCATGCCCATGTGAGAGTGCAGGAGCAAGGAATTTCAAGGAGTAAAGAGTCAACTTGGAAGTCAGAAAGTCCTTAAGAGTAAGTTCCATATCGTGGCCAAACAGTTTCTGGCTGCATAAGGGCAAATTAAAATATAACTGTTGAATGTCAGTAGTATAATCAGCTACTTGAAGCCATGACAAGCAGTGGAGGCAGATGCCAGAAGCAGTTGCCTGGGTGGAAGCATCAGAGTTAGCATCATAAACAGAATGCAGTAAATGCTTACTGGCCTCAAAACCATGTGTGGCTCACTGCTGGACTTCTACCTTAGAAGAACCATCCACAATTTATTCACCACAGTGGAAAAACACTTCTAAAAGCTATTCTGATATTTAATCATACAAGTCTAATAATTGGCAATATGGAGGTCAAGTGAGGCAGCAGCATAAGTCTGTTTTCCTATAACATTCTGCTTTCTGGATTCCTTGTCAAGTGGCAGAATGCTCATATGACAGGGAGCCTGAGACCCATCATGGGTAGCTATAGTGACCACAAAGTCAGTTTCAGGCTGGTGGCACAGAAGGATTTAGTAGAAGAAGCAGAATATTGTTGATCCACCTTGCAAAGGACAGCAGGTAATGTACTGGGCCTGTGCCAGGCAGCCGTGGCAGCATCCTCCAAAGCACTGTATAAGGAAGGAATCATCATGCAATGAGAAGTAGAGATTTCCAGGAATTCATATAGATTCCTCTCAGTGGAATCCTCCTCTTCAACAGCAAAGCCTAAGTTGTACTACATGAGGTGTAAAGCCTGAAATGAGATGTTCTCAGGCTGAGACCTGGGCGTAAAAAACACTATCTTTGCTACAAGAGGAAACAGTGGCACTAGAGTCAAAATCATAAATAAATGGGATGCCTTTCTCAACATCCTCCTGCTCCTTCACAATGAGGTCAGGATTATACTCATCATCTTTTTCCTCCTCAGGCTGAAGAGGAGGAGGAGAGACCACAGAAGCCACAGGATACAGAGACAGCAATAGTGGTGGCACAGGTTCGGGTATAGCAGTCCCAGAGAAAGCAAGAGTTGACGTTAACGGAAGTGAGGTTGATGGCAGAGCCATAGAATTCACAGATAGTATCCAGCACCATGGTTCTAGCACTGATCATGTCAGTAGGCAATAGGACACTGCACCCCGACAGCACGCTATTAATGGGCTGCACACTGCCAATGTAAGGACAGCTAGAGCCTGTACCCAGCCTTGGAGTCTGAAAGAGCTGAAGACATGGGACAATGATGCTGCTGTAGACTGCTAGGGGAGGGGGCCAGATTTTTTTATTCTCTGCAGTTTGGGCTCTGGACCTATCAGGTAGTTTGCGGAAGAACAGATTTTATCTCCTGATGGGCCAGGTCAAGCAGACCATTCTACTTTGCAGCACACTGGGTTGATGAGTGCATGGCAGTGTGATCCCTACATTCATATTTGGAAGAGTGCAAAGCTGGGATTGAAGTCCAAGAGAGGGAGAGTTGGGGGGGGGTGAACCCGTGATCACTGGCACCTGGGGTTACAGCCTCAGAAGTATATGCCATTGGTCTTCCTTACTCCAGTCTCTCATGTTGGTGTGCTGTGGGCTGGAGGAGCTGAAGATTCCCTAATAGGCTGGTATTAGCAGTAGTACAGCAGCAGCTCTACATGTCTGAGCCCCTCACTGTGATATCAGTGGATGGGCATGGGGAAAGCAGTAATTTATTACTCTGCCTATTCCACCTTCCGCTCACCACTTTGCTGCTGCTTCTTATCTCCATTGGGCTGCATACATGGGCCAGAATGGGCACAGGACCCATCAGGTAGTTGGGGGGGGGGCAGATATTTTTGTATTGACTGATGTGTCAGTTTGAGTACCGGACTGGTAAGATGTTTGAAGGGGATGATGGCCAGATTTTTTTATTCCCTGCTAGGTTGGGTTAGGGCACGAGACTGGTCAGTTTTTTTTAAATTCCCTGACAGGCCTGGTTGAACACTGCCCCTATCTCGCTGGGGAAGGATTATCTTTTTTTTATTCTCTGACAGGCCAGGATGGGTATCAGGCCTCTCAGGTTGTCAAGGGAGGGGGACAATTTTTTTTTTATTCCCTGATGAGCTGGGTTGGACACAAGACCTGTCAGGTGGTTTGGGGAAGGGGGCTGATGTCTTTATTCCATGATGGGTCACATTGGGCACTGGATACATCAGGTTGCTGGTGGGAGGAAGGTATATTTTTTTTAATTCCCTGAGAGGCTGGGTTGCATACCTGACCCATCAAGTAGTTGGGGAAAGAGGAACATATTTGTTTTTATTCTTCGATTGGCTGGACTAGGTATAATAATAATAATATTTTTTATTTATCAAGAGCAATTCAAATATCAAAGCACTGTACAAATATAAATAATAAACTTTAAAACAAAAGTTAAAATCAAATGTACCCAACCAGTAATTATTCACAGTAATTCACAAAAGCAAGGTTAAATAAATGGGTTTTTAGTGCCTTCTTGAAACTCTCCACAGTCTGGCACTTTCAAACCCGATGAGGTAGAGACTTCCACAGGGTAGGTGCTACAAAAGTAAATGAACGAGCACCAGATGTTTTCAGCTGCACCCTGGGAACCTCTAGCAATCCCTCGTCAGCAGAACAAAGGGGGCGAAGAAGGCAGTAGAGGCAAAGAAGCTCTTCCAGGTAATTCGACCCTGTCTGTGTAGGACTCTGTAGATCAGCAAGCCAGCCTTAAAGGTGATCTGCCATTGCACTGGCAACCAGTGCAGTGCATGTAGCACATGAGTAATATGGCAAGATCGAGAAAGCCCAGTCAGTAACCTGGCTGCCGCATTTTGTACTAGCTGCAAATGACGGATATCAACCCCTGGCAGCCCTAGGTAGAGGGCATTGCAGTAATCCAGGCGAGAGGTCACAAAGGCATAGACCAAAGTTGGAAGATCACGAGGCGGAAACAGGTACCTAATCTGAACAATATTCTTCAGATGGTAAAACGAGGTCTTGACCACAGATGACACCTGAAACTTCAAGGTCAATCCCTCATCGAGGATAATGCCCAAACTACGCACCCGTTCAGAGGTCCTCAGCTGGCAGTCACCCCGTACCAGGCCAGATGCTCACCCAGCCGAAGATCCCTCTACCCGGTGACCTGGGTCCACCACCAAAACGTCAGTCTTGTCGGAATTCAGCTTTAGCCAGTTGGCACACATCCACTCTTGGATCTCATATAGGCAGGAGTTAAATACCAAGAGCACAACATGCTGGCCGGGTGCAAAGGATATGTACAGCTGAGTATCATCTGCATAGTAGTGAAAACTCAAGCTGTATCACCTTACAATGTCCCCCAGTGGCAACATGTACTCTGCGAACAACATGGGGGAAAGCACCGAGCCCTGCAGAACCCTACATGGCAGGGGAAAAAAAGAGTCAGAGGAATAAATCCTTGACACAACTGAGACCTGCCAGTGAGGAAAGAATGAAACCATCTGAGGGCTGTACCAGACAGTCCACAGATCAGCCACAGGTGCTCTAGCAATACTCCATGGGCATGGTGTCAAATGCGACCGAGAGATCAAGGCGGACCAAGATAGTACGGCTCCAATCTCTCACAACAAGGAGGTCATTGAGCACCTGAACAAGGGCAGCCTTGGTACTATGCCTTTTATTGAATCCCGACTGGAAGGGATCACAGATGTCATGGATGGCAAGATGATCTTCCAGCTGCAGCGCAACTACCTTCTCAATAACCTTACCCACAAAGGGAAGGTTAGAGACGGATCTGTTGTTGGCAAGACAGTCTGGGTCAAGATAAGATGTCTTAAGAAGGGGAATCACCACTGCCTCTTTCAAAGAATCAGGGAATACCCCAGTCTCTAACGAGCTCCGGACTATCTCTGCCAGGACCGGGCCGATGACATCCACACACTCCACAAGGAGGCGGGTCAGGCACAGATCCAAACTACAGAAAGTCAGCTGCATACTCTGAATGATCATCATGACAACCGAGATCGCTACCTGGCCAAATGCTGACCAACCAGACAGAGGTTCTGTGACATCTCACCGGTCACTGCCACCCATTTTAGAATGTGCCGAACAGATCTCAGACCTGATGCCAGAAACCTTATCTGCAAAGAATCAAGCAAACTCATTACATTTATCCCGTGACAACACTCTTCACACCTGCAAACAGGCTGGATTGCACAGTCTGTCCACAGTGTGAAAAAGCTGAGCTGGTTGGTTCTGAGTAGCAGTGATTTCCCCGGACAGGAACTCTGCCTTCTTACAGGAAATCTGCATTTGATAGCCCACATAATGTGCCATCAATGTAAGCTTGTTGGCATCTAGGTCTGATTTCCGCCAGCATTGTTCTAGCCTTCACCCCACTCTCCTCATCTCCCAGTTAGGTAGCTGGAGGGGAGAGAGGGACAGATTTGTTTTTTTCCCTGCTGGGTCAGGTTGGGCTCTGGATCTGTCAGGGTGTTGGGAGAGAGGACAGATTTGTTTTATTCCCTGACTGGCTGGGCTGGGCACTGGACCTGTCAGGCTGCTGGGGGAGATGGACAGATTTTGAATTCCCTGACAGACTGGGCAGCTCACCAGATCTATCAGGTAGTTGAGAGAGGGGGGTGTTGTATGCATTTTTATGCCAGCAGCCCACTAATAAAATTATATTTGCACTCTAGCACTATTTTTAAAGTGGCTCATTCGTCCTCTGTTAGCACAGCTTTTTTTTGTGCTTTCTCAACTGAAAGAGAAGGCCTGATTTTTTTTATTCCTGTCAGGCCAGGCTGGACATCAGACATTAAAGCCAGAGAGTTGCAGTACTCAGAGACGGTTCAAAAACTGAAGCCATGCATGTTATTTTCAATCTTCACCTGCGTTTTTTTTTTTTCAAAGACCTCAGCGTGCATGAAGTATGAAATATGCAAACTTTCAATCAAGGAGTTGCTTGCCACTCTGCCCCAGTGCTGTGACTTCCACTAAGTCTTCATCAGGGGGCGTTGTTTCAGAGAAGACCGGCCACTCTTTATAAACACCATCTCATAAATATTTGTAAACATTAGTAAATTGTGTTAAAAAGTGACCCATAAAAAACACAAGTACCAAAAAGAAACACTTACTAAACTACAACATTGTTAACAATTGAGTTTTTATAGCAGTGAATTTCAGGACAAATTTCAATGCCTGTATAAGTGATCCCCATTTAAAACAAAAGTCACACTGTGACAGCTAAATAGTAGGCCTCCTAATGAATATTACTGCTCCTTCTGTGAATGGATAGCCGTGACACTAATTAGAAGAAATTCTTCCTGCTTAGCTATGTATAACCAGAGCATTAATGAGCTGAAAATGATCCGGTGTAGAACAGATTCAGAAGCTGATGGGGCTGCTCCTACCCAGCCTTCTAAAGCAAATTCACAGGCTTAATTTGCTCTATGAACAAGTCTTTAGTATTTCAGATATAACTGTAATCAAAACTGTACTTAAAAAAATCATAGTAATGGACTGTATAAGGAGAACATCTGGGCCAAATTTCACAAAACTATCAGAGCAAGTCAAAGTGCACCTTATTAATATTAATAAAGCCATCAGTATGTGCTGCAGAAATCAAATTCTTACTGCTCTCTCTGTGAGTGGGATACTATTATGCCAGTTTGATTTGTGGTAGATTGATAACAACTCCGTACTAAGATAATACCTTAAACTGAATGTGGCGCTAATAACATAGGTAGTCATGAAGTACAAAATCAATATCATTCTGTGGTACTTATAGAGGGACACCTAATGAATATTTAATACATTTTCATTTCTACTGCTGGATCACTAAAATACAAGCTTGAAAGATGTAAGATCCATTTCATTTACATTTGTGCCCTTACTCAACTATTTAAAACAGGTATATCATTAAAAATAAATTCCACAACCCACACTAGATAGCCAAGTATTTCAAAAAAATGCTGCTGGTAAATGTAAGTCTAGCAAAAGGCTATGAATATATCTAACACACTCTTAAATTTATGCTTTCTCACTGTACAGAATATTTGTTAACACATAGAATTTGGTTTAAGGATTAGGCCTATCTATCAATCAGACATGGTCTTTGAAAAAAACAGAGGTGAAGATTGGAAATAACATGTTTGGCTTCAATTTTTGTACTGTCTCCGAGTGCTGCAACTCTTTGGCTTTTGTTCTATTTAAGGGAGAGGTAAGCCCTTTGTTGCAAGCACCGGTATCACCGTAAGGATCATAGCCCCACAGCTGTGGACTGGGCACTGGAAATTCTATTTTATGCAACATTCTCTGTGCTACCAGTATGAAAAGAACAGTTATGAAATAACTTACAGTAACAGTAGATCCTTGACAGAATCTCCTCCATTAGGCTACACCTTTGGAACTATAGCAGTCAGCACTAGGACCACATGGAAACTTTTGCTAGCCAGGGGCTGCCCACAATGATGTCCCACGTCTGTGCCTATATAAGTGTGGACAGCCCCATCACCCCTCAGTTCCTTGCTGGAGATTAGCCTTTGAAGGCCTCCAACCGTGGGGAACCAGGAAATAAGACCAGCACCAGGCATACAGGGAGAGGCATGGGACTGGATACAGGACGCATAGAGTAGGCTTTAGACACAGCATCTGAAGTATCCCTCACTGAAGCAGAAGGGGAAAGAAGGGAGGGACAGCATGGCCTAATGGAGGTGATTCTCTCGAAGATGTATGAAGATCTACTGTTACGGTATGTTCTTTTGTAACTGTTCTATCTTCTTCGAATATATCTCATCCATTAGTCCACACCTTTGGAATGACTCCCAAGCAGTCCCAAGTAAAAACTGGGAGGATGGTACATTCTGATACATATTAAGAACAGGAGGCCTTGCAGTACAGCAAGTCCAAAGCCAGCATGGCTAGGAGAGACTACGTCCAGACTGTAATGTTTAGTAAAGGTGTAGACAGTGCTCCTTGTGGCTGCAACACACTTCAGAGGGAGAAACACAAATGAAATAAAAGGTTGAGAGGACTTTTCTGCAATCTTTGGTGTGAGTAACATAGTATCTGAGTATTCTGTGTGCAACCAAAGTATGGAGTTTTGCCTCACCCTAACTGGCATGCTCAGGGTAATAAACCGGAAGGTGTATTGTTTCAGTGTAAATTCAGATACCACCTTTGGTAGAAAATTTGTATGAAAAAAAGACTGAAAAATCAAATAAGGAAGCTTACACGTTGGAGCCTAAAGCATGGCAATCCTTCATGCAGAAGTGACTGCAAATAAAAACAGTGGTTTCCATGATAGGAAACATAAGCCACCACACGCGGCAGGCTCACAAGGCGCCAACATCAATTTCTCAAGCACAAAATTCAAGTCCCAAGGTGGGACTAAATTATGGATAGGAGGTTTCATGTGGAGAACATTTCTTAGGAATATACAGGTGACCTCTAATTGGGCAACAGTATGTCCATCAACAGGGGCATAGAAAGCTGATATAGCGGCCAAATGCACCTTAAGTGAGGAATACTGTAGGCCAGAGTCTGACAAGGACAACAAGTATTCTAAGACTGTATTTACAGGACATGTAAATGAGTCCAAATTCTTCTAATCTGCATTCAGTACATTAGCAATGATAGGGTATACCCCAAAATGTGCAGTGGCTATGTCTTCAGGAGCCTGGCATGCAGACATACTGTAGGGACTTCAGGTCTGGATGCACCAGGGATCCCTTGTCCTGTAGACAACAGACCCCAACACAGAGGCAGAGGGACAGGAGTTTCCACTGCCATCTGTTGTAGGTGGAAACCATATTTGGTGAGGCCATAATCGAGCAATGAAAATGACTTTGGCACTCTCCATCTGCAGCTTAAGAAGCACCCTCCATATTAGAGGAATTGTGGAAAATGCATACAGGAATTTCTCCTTCCAAGAGCGGGACAACACATTCCACCAAAAAATTCAAGGCCCTAGAGTGAGCAAGCAGAAACACTGCAGTTTTGTGTTGTGTGGGGACACGAAAGCATCCAACTCTGAATGACCCTATCTTGCAAAGAGGTAATTTACAATGAAGGTCAGCAGTTCCCATTCTTGATTCCTGGACTGTGACCTGCTTAGCATGTCTGCCAAGATGTTCTGGGACCTGGGAGATGCACAGCTGATAGATGTAGGCCAAGGGACAGAGTCTAGTACCATACTCTTATTCCTTCCCTGCATTGGGGATAGGAATGAGTGCCCCTTATTTCTTGATGTAATGTATCATACTGGCATTTTCCATTTGGACTAATAGCAGACTGGGCAAAGATGCTCCTGAAATGTGTGAAGGCTGTACAGGATAGCCCTCATTTCCAGGACATTAATATGCAGTTTGGCCTTCACCTAGGTCCATGACCTCTGTATCTGGGGAAGGACAAGATAAGCACTCCAGTCAGAGCCTGATGCATCCATGGTGAGGATCTGTACAGCAGCTGGTACGAGGAATGGAATGCCCTTTAATAGGTTTTCATGATCCATCTACCCCTAGCAATGCTCTGCGAAGCAGAGATGTGATGAGAACCATTAGTACCAGCCCGTCTGTGAACTGATCCCACTGGAAATAATCACGGTAGTAAGTGCGGCAAACACCAACACAGAGGTGTCGATAGGGAGAAGGGCAGGGGTAAATGGAGAAAGTGACAAAGGCAAGAAGGACAGGGATGGGGCAAAAGGGAGTAAGGCCATCAGGAAATGGAGGGTAATGAGTACCAATGCCCGTAGTCTGGGCAACAAGCTCCCTGAGCTGATGGCCTTAATGGAAGAGGGATGCCTGGATATCGTAGTAGTCACAGAAACATGGTACACAGAGAACCATGACTGGGATGTTAACATACCAGGGTACATAACCTACAGGAGAGACAGGCGGGGGAGAAGAGGGGGAGGAGTAGCTCTCTATGTAAAGGAAGGGATAAAAGCAACTGAACAAAAGAGTAAACAGGGAGGAGAGGAGGCACTGTGGGTCACCTTGGAGACTGGAAAGGGCACCACAATCCACACAGGGGTTGTGTACAGACCCCCATGTCAGGGGGAAGGAATGGACAAGGATATGATAGAAGGCATTCTTAGAATGGCAGAGAAAGGGGAGATACTGTTGATGGGAGACCTGAATATGCCAGATGTTAACTGGAGCACATTTGCTGCAGCCACATCCAAGAGCAAGACCATTCTTGATGCCCTACAGGTGGCAGGCATTAGACAGCTAGTTTCGGAACCCACTTGTGAGGGAGCAATCTTAGACCTCATACTCTCAAATGGGGGCAGTGAGAGGATCTCAGATCTAGAAGTGGGTTGCCATCTGGGGACAAGTGACCATCAAACAGTGTGGTTCACGTTAAACTCAGCTACAGAGTCAAGCCATACAAAAGTGAGGGTACTGGACTTTAGGAGGGCTGACTTTGGCAAGATGGGAGAGTGCCTCAGAAAAGCACTAGCAAACAGGCTAGAAGGTGGTGTGGAGCAACAATGGGGAATTATCAAAACTGCCATCACAGAGGCAACAAGCCTTTGTGTGAAGCAAATAAACAAATCAAAACTTAAGAAAAAGCCACTATGGTTCTCAAAAGAGGTGGCTGTGAAAGTCAGGAAGAAAAAGATAGCATTCCGGAAGTATAAGGAAACACAGAAGGAGCAGGACAGAGAGCTGTACCAGTTAAGGCAGAAGGAAACAGGTAGGAAAGTCAGAATAGCAAAGGCCCAAACTGAGGAAAAGATAGCCAACTCAGTTAAGAAGGGGGATAAAACCTTTTATAGGTACATCAGCGAGCGTAGAAAGACAAAGGAGGGATAGTGAGGCTGAATAGAATGAGCGGTGGGTGGGCAGAGGGACAGTGAAAAAGCAGGAATACTGAACGAATATTTCTGCTCAGTATTCACAAAAGAGGAGGGGGAAGTGCCTAATCCAATTAACAGAAGCACTCTTGATAGGGGGGTCGATCCCAGTCCTTTCACAGAAGAAAGGGTTCTGCAAGAACTCCTAAAACTGAAGGTGGACAAAGCAATGGGTCCTGATGGAATTCACCCCAGAATTCTAAAAGAATTAAGGGAGGAACTAGTGAAACCACTGGCTACTCTTTTTAATAAATCATGGGAGGATGGTGTGGTACCAGAGGACTGGAGGAAGGCGGATGTGATTCCTCTTCACAAAAGTGGTACGAAGACAGAGGCAGGAAACTACAGACCTGTCAGTCTGACCTCTGTGGTAGGGAAAGTGCTGGAGTCACTTCTGAAGGAAAGAATAGTTGAGTACCTAGAGGCCAGTAGAGCACAAGACCCAAGGCAGCATGGGTTCAGGCCAGGAAGGTCATGTCAGGCAGATCTAATAGATTTCTTTGACTGGGTGACCAAAGTAGTAGACCAGGGAGGGCTGTGGACATGGCCTACCTGAGACTTTAGCAAGGCATTTGACACAGTCCCACACAAAGATTAATAGTCAAATTAACCAGCCTGGGAGTGGGACCCAGGGTGGTAGCCTAGTAAAACATTGGCTGGACAACAGGACACAGAAGGTAATTGTAAATGGAGTCCACTCTGAAGAAAGGGGTTACTAGTGGGTACCGAGGTTCAGTATTGGGTCCAGTCCTTTTAATATCTTCATCAGTGACATTGCAGAGGGACTGGAAGGAAAAGTATGCCTTTTTGCAGATGACACAAAGATCTGCAACAGGGTTGATACACAAGGAGGCGTGGAAAGGATGAAAAGGGACTTGGCAAGGTTGGAGGAATGGCCAGAAGTATGGCAGCTAGGATTCAAAGCAAAGAAGTGCAAAATAATGCACCTGGGAAACAAGAACCCAGGGGAAGAATACACAATGGGTGGGGAGGTAGTAACAACAACAAAAAAGGAAAGGGACCTGGGGGTAATCATATCAGATGACCTTAAGGTTAGCAAACAATGTGAGAAGGCAGTAGGAGGGCTGGGGTATACTGGGATGTATAGGGAGAGGCATCATCAGCAGAAAACAGGAAGTTGTTATCCCTCTGTACAGACAGTTGGTGAGACCCCATCTGGAGTACTGTGTCCAGTTCTGGAGTCCCCATCTCCTGAAGGACATAGACAGGATGAGGCAGTCAGAGGAGGGCAACTAAAATGGTGCAGGGTCTGCAAGAGAAGCCGTATGAGGAGAGACTAAAGGAGCTTACTATGTATACCCTTGAGGAAAGAAGGGAGGGGACATGATAGAAACTTTTAAGTACCTCAGTGGAATCAACAAAGTCCAAGAGGTAACATCTTTCAGAAAAGAGACTTGCAAGAACAAGGGACACAATTTAAAGATAGAAGGAGGGCAGTTCAGGGGCAATGTGAGAAGTATTATTTCACAGAGGGTAGTGGATGCATGGAACAGCCTTCCTGAGGAGGTTGTGGGGTCTAAAACTATGGGAGAATTCAAGAATGCATGGGACAGACATAAGGCAATTCTTGTGGGGGGTAGGAAGAAATAGGCTGTTGGTTAAGTAGGATGTGCGGCCTATCCTGTAGGTAGGGAAATGGGCAGACTAGATGGGCCTAGCGGTCCTTATCTGCCATGAAAGTCTATGTTTCTATGTTTCTATGGATCCTGAGTATCCACTGAGAGATTTTCATATGGAGGCAGGTCAGTGGCACAGTCACTAAGAATGCAGCCATAAGACCCAGGAGCCATAACATTGTTCTCACAGAGACACAGTGACTCCTGTATACCAGCTGTGCTTGGGCAATCAGATTGTCTGCTCTGTCCCGTGGCAGGAAAGCACATTCTTTCTCTGTGTCCAAGACTGCCCCTACATACTGCAGTCTCTGGCAGGGGGCAACACAGACTTTGGCACATTCACTGTGATCCCCAAATCTTTGAACAACTTTCATGTCTAAGACTGTCACAGCGTGTGGGAACAAACTTCAGACAAGGCAAATTTACAGGTTTAAAACACACCGTGGTGTGATATTTATTTTTCAAAAGTTAGAAAAACAATAAATGAAAAAAAAAATTCAAAGAAAATCACTACTTAACATCAGTAGTTTCTCACATAACACAGTCCTGGATCTTAGAGCTCCTAAGATCCTTCTCATCTGCATTCAACAGCTTGTCCACAGTAGCACTTCTCTCCTTCACACTCAAGACTGAACTCTACTGGATTGAACTCTTCTGCACTGAACTGAAATGACTCAGTAAAGAGGTTTTATATCTTTTGGTGGGGTCACCTGACTTAGCCCTTTCTATTTACATGTCTGGACATGTTTCAAAACCGGGGGGCGGGGGGGGGTTGTTTCAGGGACTTCCTGGTTCAGTTAAGGGTACAGTGTTTATCTCCACAGATATTGACTCTCTATATCTCTGATCCACAGTGACTAAGCACCTTTATAAAAATACCACATTCTTTTGTTCAGTCTCATACATAGAATCTTATACAGTAACAGGTTTATAGTGTGAATTTATGAAAATACCTTAAGGCTTTTTTATATGTACTAATCATGAACTTATTATTGTTTTATATGGTTTCTGAATCATTTTTATTGAAAAAGGCTTTAACTATATTTATTCTTATTTTAAAATAGCCTTCCTGCTTTTTGTACACAAAATGCACTTATGCACTTTACAGGATACCTCTCCGGGTGTTTGACATCATTCCAGGGGCTGAATGGATGGAAATCGAAAAAGAATAAAGAGAGAGAGAGAACTAGTAGGAAGTTTAGTAGGGATAGTAAAGAGCTACGCTAGGTGGCTGACCTAGGGTAGGGGGGAAAAGAAGAAAAGCAAAGAGACAAGCATTAACTGTTGCACAACAGAGGTTTTGGAAGCTAGGAAATAAGAAGATAGAAAAGTGGTCCGTCAGTCACAGCTGAGGATGTAGCCTAACTTCACCACAAAGACACAGTATGTAGTGGAGTTTCCCTGGAGGTGGCCTTCAAAAGTCAGTCATCCAGATAAGGGAACATATACAGGCAGGCCTTCCCTGCAAAGAGCTGCTGCCAATACTGCCAAGCATTTGGTAAAGACCCATGGCACGGACGACAAGCCAAAAGGCAATACTCTGAACTGGTAAGGTTCTCCCAAGATATGCATCCTTCATGTCCAGAGAACAAAGCCAGTCCCCTGTCTGCAGAAGGGGACTCTGAGCTTGCAGTGATAGCATTCTAAACATTTTGAGTTGAATGTAAAACTAAGCTCCCTGAGATCCAACACAGGTCTCCTGCCCATTTTCTGACCAGGAGGTACTTGGAATAGAACCCTTTGTTTCTCTATCGAAGAGGAACTGGTTCTACAGCACATTTTTAGACTAATGACTGGACTTCTTCCTTCAGAAGGGATAAACAGCCCAGAAGATAAGAAGAAGGCAGAGGACGATCTGGAGGGGCCTTTAACAGTTCCAGAGCATGCTCCCTTGCAATTATCTCCAAGACCCACTCATCACTAGTAATCTCCCTCCACTGTTTCAGATGCAGGGAGAGTCTACTCCCACAACCACCCCTGGAGGTAACAGCAGAGGTGGGGGTGCATCCAGAAAAGAGTTATGTGTAACCAGTGGGGGAAGTGCCACTAGCACCAACTGCTTTAGAGTCTTCTGTATGGGCACCTGGGGAGAGGAAACCTGGCAGGGTACCACCTTCCTTACCTCAGTGTTGTTGACGGTAGGCATGGCTACCTCTGGCAGCAGGCTGACAAAAGAGACCCTCCCATGACCCCTAGCAGGAGTAGGATACAGGGGCTTTACAAACTTTAGAGTCATTTTAGAGATCTGAAGGCCACAAAGGGCCTCGTCAACATCATAGCCCACAGTTTTGTTCCTCTGATGGAAGCATTCAAAACTATTGTTGCACATCATTGCCAATGCCAGCAACTCCAAGCCACGATTATCTCCTCGTGCAAATGCCTGAAGCAGCAGCTCTGGCAGAAGCATCGGAGACATCATAAGCAAAGCGTAGCAATCGTTTGCCCGCCTCAGCACAAGATAATGTTTTAAGTAATTCATTCTTGACAGAACCATCTGGCAAGGCCTGGGTTGCTGTATGAGCAGCTTTCCACAAGCTGTTCTGATATTTTATCACGTAGGCCTTGTAATTTGCAACTCTAAGGCCCGATGAGGCAGAGGCATATGTACACTTGCCCATCACATCCAGCCTCCTAGATTCTTTATTAGGAGGCAATGTACTCCTTTGTTTAGGTACCTTAGACCTAGTGTGAGCAGCCATGATGACTACAGATTCAGTTTTTGGCTGATTAGCATAGTAAGGCTTAGCAGATGGTGCAGGATACTACTTATAAGTTTCTCTAAGCACTGCAGGCAGTGAGTTTGGTCTGTACCATGCAGCAAAGGTAGCATCTTCAAATGCAGAGTATATAGGTGGAATGATAATGGAGGGCGTGCAAGGCACCTCCAAAAATTCCATTAAATTCCTTTTTGTAGAATCTTCCTCATCCAGAGCAAAGTCCATGGCAGACTGCATTTGCCTCAGGAGGAGATCTCAGGGTATAGACCACTGAGTCCTCACTGTAGGATGAGAGGGTAGAACTAGAGTGTTCTGCAACATATTGCTCTCCCTCACATTCCTCCTCTAAATCCTCCTCTAAAACCATGAGGTCAGAATTATATTCAACCTCATCTCTGACATCTCTGTCGATGATGGGAAATGCAGAATGCAATGGCGACACCGGTGGTGGCTGACAGGAAGGAATCTGCAGCATGCTAGTAGAAGCCGTTGAGGAGGACTGCAGCACACGATGCCCCATCAGTGGAAGAACTGCCTATAACAGTAGTCCAGGCAGAATGCATCTGATCATTTCTGAGAACAATACCAGCATGGCCTGAGAGCCAGTGGTGCTCTATAAAGGGGCCAGAACTACTTGAGTCGACAGACCTTGGCCTGCGACAATGTATCCTACCATCTATAGTAGGTACAGCAGCACTTAACCGAAGCCCCATCCTTGGTGTCTCATCAGTGATTGAGGGGTCTGTAGTCAATGCTGCTGGAGCAGGTGATGACATTGTAGAGTTACCTTATCTTAACAGTAACCAGGACCTCGCAGGCAAAGCAGATCTTTCTTTCTCCCTATGTTTACACTTGTGGCCAGATGATGAGGAGGTAAAGCTAACAACAGTCCCTATTTTCCCAGGACAGTCCCTATTTTAGGCAGCATGTCCCAGTCACCCCACAAGTTTTGCAAAATGCCACTTTTATCCTGGTTTTTGCTTACTTGTCCCAGTTTTGTCCCTTTTTTTTTTTTGCTGACTACTAATCTGTGAGTGACAGTTATTTCAGCACCACTATGGCGCTGCTTGGGCTGGACAGCAGTTTGCAACTTCAATCCCTGCACCTGTGTTGCACCTCAAGCATTGCAGGGGGAGCACAGTAAAGCATGTTCCTTCCTGTTAGATTAGACTGGGTACTGGTGCAAACATGTGCATGTGGACGTCTGCTTGACCGCAGCTGAGAGGGACTCCAGACAGAGAAGAGACTGGCAGCACTGAACTAAGGTACCCAAACCTGATCAGCTGTAGGGAAGTGTGTGAAAACAATCTGGTGTGGTGGTGGGAGGCACTGAAGTGAAGTTTGCTTAGCAAATGAGGTGAGTGTAAGCGGGCTGGATGGGACTGTCAGGAGGAGAAATACATGCAGCTCGAATATCTGATCACAATTTCACAGGTTTGCTTCTAATGAACTTTCTGTACATCATGATTTGGAACTTGCTGCAGCAGAATGATGTATTGTTCTAATCTGGATGTTTGCTACTGGTGTTACTGTGGGGCAGCATGGCCAGAACAAGCAGAAAAATGTAATTGATTGTGTGCAGCGTTGTCTGCGGCAGTGCCCGTGAGAGTGACATGGTGGGAGGGTCATGGTCAAAATGGACCGTCCCAGTTTTGACCTCAGAAAATTGGTAGCTTTATGAGGGCCATGACAACAACTGTTCCTTATCCCGATTCTTTGACATCAGTGGTCGCTTCTTGGCTTACGGTGAGGGAGACACAGACTTTGGATCCTGTTCCTTCTCCACAGCTTTCAAAGTTTTGAGAATAAGAAGATTTTCTACAGCTTTCTTGTGGCATTGCCTTATAGTCTGGTTTAAGCTCTGACAAATCTCACAAGTCCTCATGTTGTGAGACAGGTCCAGACAGCACACACAGACCACGTTGTGTGTCTTCCTTGTAAATTTTTTCTCCACACTTACAATACCAGAATAAAGGCTCTTTCAATTTCAGTGGCATGCAGAGATGACAAAATAATACTGTAGTAAAATAAAAGAATAAATGCCAATGGCTAGATTGATGGTATTTCCTTCAGCAGGGCTGATGAGGATGATCAATAGTGGGAAAAGAACTGAGGAGTGATGGGGCCACCCATGCCTAAACAGACACAGACATGGGACTTTATCATGGGTGGCCCCTGGCTAGCAAAAATTTCATTGTGGTCCTAGTGCTGATGGTTATAGTTCCAAAGGTATGAACAAATAAAGGAGATATCCTCAGAGAAGATCTCCTGTGCCTTGTAAAACACCTTGGGAGACAGTGTGTATAAAAGTCACATTGGTTAAATACTGTTTTGCAAATTGCCTTACTCTGATCTGCCTCTTGCTCCAGCAACTGATTCCCCTCTCTTAGCTTTACAAGTCCATGGCTAGGCTACTTGGACTGACTGGAAACTAAGTTGTTTATTGATTATACAGAGAGGGTAGGAAAGACACTTCCTAGTTCCTACAAGTGTCAAATTGTGGCACAGCTATGCTATTTTTGTCATTTTGAATTGCAGTCATTTAGTAGCATGAAAACTCTGTTTTATATAGGCAATTTAAATAAATATACACATATATATATATATATATACATACACACATATATATATATATATATATATATATATATATATACATACATACATACATAGCTCTCTATTCAGCATCCTGTCTGAGCTCATTCATCATCAGCAGTGTCAGTGGCTCAGTAGGTAGCACACTCGCCTCTGAGGCCGGGAGATCAGAGGGCTGTGGGTTCAGTTCCCACATCTGGCACTTGGGTTAATATCCCAGTACTGACACTGTAATACAGCATGAGAGGGGTGCTGCATTTCTGAGGTGCCGTCTTTCGGATGAGATGTTAAACCGAGGTCCCATCTGCCTGGATTGGTGGTAGTTCAGGTGGATGTTAAAGATCCCATGGCACTTATCGAAAAGAGTAGAGGGATTTCCCCGGTGTCTGGCCAAATTTCCCTCATTCACTAAAAATATCACCAACAGCTTAATCTGGTTCAAGGTCAGTTGCCATTCATCTGTATCCCCCCTCCCCCCGGGTCGTGCCTGAAAATAGGCAGGATTTGTCTAGTGCACTTACCCGGTCAACAAAAGCTAAATAAATAAAAATAAAAATCATCATTCTTGTCATCACAGCTAGGGGGAGGGCTAAATTAAACAACCAGAGGACTTCTTCAATGTATCACACACAGTTCAGCTGCACGTTCCCAAGAGTAACCCCACCTGCACTCTTCCTGCTGCTAACAGAAAGTTATCAGAGCATTACAGAGAGCTAAAAGGAGAAATAGCAAGCACAACACTCACTCACTGAGAAACAGATGTATCCCAGTTCCCTAAAGCATTTCAATAGGATAGCTCAAAACACATCCTGATTTTGATCCCAACAGGAACAGATCTGCAATGCAGAACAGCTCTCAGTCTAGAAATGCCCCAAGGTTGATAGCTAGCAAGACTGTAGGAATAAGAGAAACTAGCATTTCAAAACTACTGCAGCCCTTCATAGCTAATCTTGATGTAGCCCAGGTGCCATGTGCCAGTGGGCTACTACTCCTGCCTGTTGGCCCTCTAACAGGTTAAGGGATCTGGGTCATGTTATGGTGGTGATCAGGGGTTCTATCCCAAAGATAATAAAAACAACGCGGTGTCTCCACCAGAGAGAATTAGAAGTGAGTCAGGTGACTGGCTGGCATAGCCCCCTGGGATGCTGCACCTCCCTACCTCCCCTACCAACCACCCCACACATTGGATGCCCACCAGTTCAGTAACACCATGAGCAGTAATGGCCTGACAGATTCAAAGACTCCCGGCACACGCAATTTCAAACAGTAAATCACAGCTTTATTTGGGGTAAGGGCTAGGGAAGGGATACTGGGATAAAGGATGGTTGTGAAGAGAAATACGGTTAGTGAGAACAAGGAACAATAACCACCTGGGCCAGTAGACCAAGCCCACCCCCACTGGTACCAGTGTCTACCCTGATAGTCCTTAGGGGTCCCCACAAGGTGCAGGCATGGTTGATGCCACAGGTTGGCCGGCTGTTGGGGCCCTGATAAAGGAGAAGAACTGCAGTATATGAGGAAACAAGTAAATGCCTTTTACAATCCCTGGCTTGATTCCAGGAGCCAGGTCCCGGGTACTCATGGCTTTGCAGGACTCAACCACACTTGGGATAATTGCTTCCAGATGTTCTGGATTGTGGAGCTCCATGCAGCAATGGGAAGATGGATTCTTGCTCGAGGATCTTGCAGCTTGTCCCCTTGATTGGAGTTTTGGCAGCTTGTCACCTTCAGCTGCTTCTGGCCCATTGCAGAGCTCTGTGGCAGGACCACACCAGCCCCAAAAGGCCTAGATCCAGGAGTGGCTCCACAGCCTGGCTCCCCACAAGGGTAACAGGTACCCTAGCACTGCAGTAAGCGCTGGTTCCCTCCTGAGACAGTGGGTCCCACTTGGAAGGGGTTAGCTAGTTCCCTCCCTGGCTCTGGGTGAGGACCCCCAAACGGTGGGAGTTCTCTGCAGGCCCTGCACTGGGTTCGAAATCCACAGATGTCACAGGCAGTTGGTCAAACCAAGTCCACTGTCAGTTAGCAGCAGGTGCTTGCCCTAGAACACACAAAGCACAGGTGCAACAACGGGGGGAGGGGTCGATCACAGCAGCCCCCTGCACTCCAGTTCGCACTTTCTAGACAGAAAATTTCACAACCTTTTCTTCAGCTACAGCTGGGACACAGCTCTCAGCCACTTCAACCAGTTCACTCAGTAAAAGCACAGCACCTGGCTAGCACCCTGAGAAGTGTAATTTCAGTCCAACATAGGTAAAATGAATCCTCAGGAGCAACTGTGGCACTCTCACATAAAATAGCACAGTCCTATCAGAACAGTTCAGTCCAATAGTGCAGGATTTTTGTAGCACTTATCCTCTCCAATATAGACAAACCACTCACAATACCTGGGGAATCAAGGTGTCAGTTCAGTCTCTCGCTCTCTTTCCCCTGATGATCCTTCTCTGAAATATCAGTCTCTACCAGAGACCTGAGAAAGGCCTCTCCAGTCCAAATTCACTCTCACAGAAAACCTCTGACTTCACTAGAGCCCAGGAACAGACTGACTCCAACCCAGAAGGTCTTTGTTTTTTCTCGTGGGAATCCAGCCTCCTGATTGGCTGTTCAAACCAATCAATCACCAATAACCATAGTGATCAATATTTCCTAATTGTTCATTGGAGCATGATGTAGGCACCTGAATTAGTGAGACTCTCCCTCCCAGAAGTCCTTTTAGCTCAGTTTTGGGTGCCTAAAAAGGGGATTGACTGCTGCAAAAGAGTCAAAACATCAACAACATGATGGCCCCCATTCAGTTCCATAGCAGTCCTTAGGTTGTCCCAGATTAGTAGCTTTGGTGCAGCAAATAAAACCTTATTTATTTACAATATTCCCATAAGCAGTAACCCCACGTGTGCTCTTGTGAGCAAGCCCACTCTCAATTAACTGCAGAAAGTATTTTTGCTGTCTCTGCCACCGATACACTGTCCCCCTAGGCAGCAGGCAGCAACCTAATTAATATTCATGAGGGCTCGCTAGGTGCCCGAGTATAAACTTTCAATTTTGCACATTAAGGAGGCTTCTCTTTTGCTTCAGTAAGGTCTCTGGTCCCCATCTGCCTAAGGGAGGGGCACCGGGACTGCTGAAGTACTCCCCGCTGGACCATAAGGATGGCAGTCGGCACAACAAATGCTTTCTCACCGTGCGCGATCGCCGGCTGCTCAGGAAAATGCCAGTGACTTGCAACCCAGGATTTAAGCCCAAATAGGGCTGAAAGACAAATGCAGCCCATTCTGGGAACCACTTGGGGCTCCAGGGGGACCCATCAAAGACCTGGGCTGTGGCGGGCAATGGGGGAACACTCAGAGACACCAGCGCCAGATCAGGGGAATGGAGGCAATTTAGGTAAGCCCCCAGAGAGGTTTACACTCCCCCCCCCCTTGAATTCCTGGCTTCCATGCCAAGCCTAAGGGTAAAGTACTAGAATAGGTTAACATTAAAGCATAATAACATTTCTAACTATACACCTGAATCCTAACTATTATATCAGAACCATTTTTTAGAATGGGAAAACTTTCAAATAAGGAACCTTATGTACATTTCAGTGGACGCCTTTCCCATTATGAACCCCCGGGCCACGTGAAAAGTGATATCCATATGTTTAGTCTATCAGACACAGGACACTGAAGTCCCACAAAGTGCACTTCTTCCCTCAGACTCTCCTAAGTACCCTTTTCACCTCCCTCTCCTTCCTCTGTTCACCTTTTCCTCAGTACTAGGGGGTTTAGCATTAGCAGGGCATGCAACCACTTTCTACAGGGATCTAGGGGTAATGTATACTCCCTGTAAAGCAATCCTTACCTTAGCCGCAGTTTAGGCTACTTTCATAACAGGAGCTTGGGAGGGGGATAAATGGTGTCTACTTGAGTCTCATCCCCATTGTGTTGAAGCAGCCAAATTATTTCCCCAGAGATAGGGCTGGCTATCTGATCCTTCTTTAAGTCCTGAATGGTCAGTTGAGGAAGGAACCTCACATCTAGGACAGCAAGCCAACAGTAGGCAACTGGGACACAGCTTCCTGAAGCCCCTGAACATTCCACTAAATGAGGGGCATCCTCTTTGGAGAGAGTCTCTTCACCATTGTGATTTTTACACAGGACCTTCATGGCTTGCTCTGATATCTTCTCCCAGGTACAGTGCTCAGCGGGGTAAGTGGGAGGACACCGGCACAGAGCATCCATATCCAGAAGGAAAAGGGCAGACTGGATGGGCTGATATGATCCTTTTCTACCATCAGATTCTGTGGTTCTATGTGATTCTGTGATCCACGTGACTCAAGCCGGACTGGTACTCCATGCAGGATTCATAGGTGGACAAGGCTGACAGCCACCTATTACCTGCTGCATCCAGTTTGGCGGTGGTCTGCATATAAGTAAGTGGATTATTATCCATCTTCACTGTAATCTTAGCCCCATACAGATAGAAATGGAACTTGTCCACAATAGCCCACTTCAATGCCAGAAATTCTAGTTTATGGACTGGATATCTGTGTTCCAATAGGTTCAAACATCTGCTGGTGAAAGCCACTGGGTGCAGGCCCTCCAGATACTCTTGATATAGGACTGTGCCCAGGCCACTGAAACTGGCATCGGTATGGAGAACATAGGGTTTCTGCGGGTCCTCATAAGCCAGCACCAGGGCATATGTTAGACAGTAAATGATGTCTTCAAAGGCCCGGTCACACTCTTCATCCCACTGGGAGCCAAAGGGTTCTGATGGCCAGAAATAAGTGGTTTGATTAGGTCTTGTCTGAGGCAAGGTGGCTTTTTTACTTTTATTGGTTGGAGGATACCCTAGCAGAGGGTTCAGTAGGGATCAGATCACCCTGGTATAGTCCTTTATGAATCACTGGTAATACCTGCAGAAGCCAAGCAGGTGCTGAAGCTTTTTCAAGGTTCCGGGCTTAGGCCAAGTGGTGTGTCCTTCAGTCTTGCTAGGATCAGTCTGGATGCCCTTTGCAGACACTATGTTCTCCACATATTTAACTGAAGCCTGGAAGAAATGGCACTTTTTAATCAACAATTTCAATCTCAATTCTTCCAGGCAATCCAACACTTTGAGCAGCTAGGCCTCATGTTCCTCCAAAGTCTTCCCAAACATGATAATATCATCCAAATAAACCAGACACTCCTGTAAATTCATATCACCCATTGCTTTCTCCATTAGGCACTGGAAGATGGTGGGGGCACCCAAGATCCCCTGAGGCATCCAGAGAAATTCATAGAATCCTAACGGGCAGATGAATGCCATCTTCTCTTTATCCTGGGGGACAATCAGGATCTGATAATAGCTGCTTTGCAGAGCCAGGATCGAGAATCACTGGCTGCCATTCAAGCAATCCAGGGTGTCTTGTATACTGGGCATAGTATACTGGTTGGGCACTGTCCGTTTGTTTAATGTGAAATAATCCACACACATCCTTATTGCCCCACTCTTCTTCCTTACCACGATAACTGGGAATGCATATGGGCTCCTTGACTCTTGAATAATTCCAGCAGCCATAATTTCCAGAAGACGCCGAAGGACGTCATCAATGTCTGCTGGAGCAAGCGGCCTGGACCTCTCTCTCAAAAGGGCCTCTCATTGGTAAGAAATATGTGGTGCTGCTCTCCACTCACACACACTACATCCCATTCACATAGGGAAAACACCTTCATCCGGGCAGCCAGTTTCTCCTATACTGTCTCTTTCCATTCCTCCATGATTGGAGAATCGCAAGTTAAACCAGGGCCATCACAAACGGTGCGGCTGGTATGGCCATGGCCATACCACTTTTTTTCCCAGTCTTGCCTGCTGCAATATTGCAGTCAAGGTCCACAAATAAAGCTCCCCCCCTTTTTCCCCCTGGCAATGTGTTGCGTCACGGTGGTTTTCACTGTATGGCCACTAGATGTCCTCGTGCAACGCTCTTATGGTACATTGTACAGTAACAGCATAGCGCGAGGACATCTAGTGGCCATGCAGAAGTTGTACGTACAGCTTCCTTGTCTTGTACAGTGTGGCCCATGGGCAGGGTGTTGTCACATATTTGCCAGTCTGGCAAATCACGTAGATGACTGCACCACTGCATCGGCATGCCTGATAGCATTCCATGGCATTGAGCCAAGGGAGAAGATCGCAGCATCTGTTCCTGACGGGTGTGCATCGAGGAGTGTACCGGCAGAGAAGACCTCCCTCAGACCAGCTGCACAGCCAATGGAGGAAGATCAGCACCCTGCCCAGTCGATGCCACCACAGGACTGACAGGTCAGTGAATGAACCAACCCCCTCTCTCCAGCACTTCTCCCGGTGATGTCTGACAATGCCTCCAGCTGCTACTACTCTCATCTTGCAACCCCGTTCCTCCTCCATTGTTCTTTACCCCTCTCCTAGTCGATGCTGCTCTAGGCCATTCTATGTACTGAGCTCTCTAATGTGTTGCCTCCTTCCTTAATTAATAACTGTATAATGTACTGCTTACCTGCAATGTTATTTCTGTTGTATCCCCTGTATTGTACTTCAATTGACGTGGAACCTTTGTAAAAGAGCCTTGGCTCAAAGGTATTTGTAATTCTAGAACCAAATAAAAAAATAAATAAAATAAAAAAAAAATGAATGGGTGTCTTTCTGTGTTGTTTCTACCTGTCAGTCCTGGCACAGAGGGGTGGTTTTTGGGTTGGGCGCTGACTCCAGTCAGTCCAGAGTGACTGTAGTGTGGTTGGGTCGCCACTGTCCTTCCAGCAGAGAGAGAGAGAGAGAGGGGATGAGATGAGTAGAGGAGGGCTCAGAGCAGCCAGTGCTCATTTGTTCATTCCCTTTGGCCTTGTGTTCTGATTCTGAATCTGTGATACAGCTATGCAGGAATTTGTGTGCCTGCATAATCTGACCACAGAATTAAAAGTCGAAGATTAATTTTTTATTGTAATAACTGAAAAAAAAATAATAGAAAGAGAGAGCGAGAGATGACTGGAGGAGACTGAGGGGGTGGGAGGGGAGGATCCCTCATTCTGATAATCTCCATCAGATTACAAAAGTCAAAGAAGAAAGTTTAAGAAAACAATTACAGAATCTCAACAAGTGACTTTCTTAGTCACTTAACCATCTGAATTTGACCAGACCAGTCACCAGAATTAGTCTGCTGCTGAATTGCTCCAAATATTTTTTTAAGAAAACTTGCAAAAAAAAAAGAGAGAGAAACTGAGGGGGGCAGGAATCTGGTGAGGAAAGAGAACTGAAACAAAAGTAAAGAGGACTGAAGCTTGGCTCAGTTTGGCACAGACACCAGTGTTATACTGCTGTGCCTGGCTTTTGAAAGTGAAACCAAAATAATAAAGAAAAAATTCTAAATAAAAAGACGTCTGAACAGAAGCCTGCAACTGCATGGGAAGAGTAGACAGTGGTCAGAAAAGATAGGGGTGCCTGGCCTGTCCACTTATCCTGTCACTTGCTTGTTAAAGAAAGAAAAAAAACACATTTAAATCAGATCAAGGAAGAAAAGCTGTGTGTGTGTGTTTGGGGGGCTTGTGGGCAGAGGAGATTGTGGTGAGAAAGTGAAGGGGTGCCGCTGCCCTGACCATTCTTGTTCTGCGTCTGGCTTGTGAAAGAAAAACAACCCCTCAAAAAAAAGTTTCACATAAAGTAAGAGAAGCCTGTGTGTATCTGTGTGTATCTGTGGTGGGAGTGGGGAGAGTAGGTGGGAAAGCCAAGCGGTGCCCTGCCTGCCCAATTGTTCTGCGTCTTGCTTGTCAAAGAAAAAAAACAGTGTAAAAAGTTTCACATAAAGTTAGAGAAGCCTGTGTTTGTATATCCATGTGGGCCTGTGGTGGTTGTGGGGTGAGGAGGTCATATAGTGGTGGGAAAGCTAAGCGATGTGCCCTGCCTGCTAGATTCGTCTGCATCTTGCTTGTAAAAGAAAAAAAACAATGTAAAAAAAAGTTTCACATAAAATAAAGTAAGAGAAGCCCATGTGTGTATATCTGTGTGGGCCTGTGGTGGTTGTGGGGAGAGGAGGTCATATAGTGGTGGGAAGGCCAAGCGGTGTGCCCTGCCTGCAGATTCTTCTGCATCTTGCTTGTGAAAGAAAAAAACAATGTAAAAAAAAGTTTCACATAAAATAAAGTAAGAGAAGCCTGTGTGTGTACATCTGTATGGGCCTGTGTTGGCTGTGGGGAGAGGAAGTCATATAGTGGTGGGAAAGCCAAGCGGTGTGCCCCGCCCAGCAGATTCTTCTGCATCTTGCTTGTGAAAGAAAAAAAACAACGTAAAAAAAAAGTTTCACATAAAATAAAGAGAAGCCTGTGGGTGTGCATATCTGTGTGGGCCTGTGGTGGGTGTGGTGAGAGGAAGTCATAGCAATAAATACAAACAGACACAGATTTGCAAATCGGCATTACTTTATTTGAAGTTTCATAAACTCGTCATAAGGAGTACTGGGTTTTTTTTGGACCTAGAACATAAAATTACACATTTTTAGACTGTATATTCAAACAGTTATGGCCCAGACAAAGTTTTTCAGCAAATGCAGTGCAGGACTGGAAATATCAAATATTTCCAGTAGCCCTCATCAGCCACTGGCGTATGATTACCCAAAACGTCAATTTGGGAAAACACAGGTGGTAAAGCGATCATTCAGAGACTCTTGGTTTGATAGATCGAAGTGGCTTCATTATAATGAAAGGGAGGACTGTGTGTTTTGCTTCACATGTGTAAAGGCATATCGGGATGAACTTCTTAATACTAATTGCCTTGATCCCTGTGTTATAACTAAGGGGTACAGCAACTGGAAAGATGCTTGTGTTAACTTTAGAAAACACAAGCTTACTAAGTGTCAGGAAATTGCTGTTTTCAAGGTGGTGACAGTTCCCAAGCCATTCCCTGATGTTGGTGAATGTCTATCTTCACTCCACAAACAACAGAAGAGGGAATATCGTTATTGTTTCCTAAAAATTCTTCAAAATATAACATTCTTAGCAAGGCAGGGTTTGGCTTTACATGGAAACAGTGATGAATCGGATTCAAACTTTAGACAATCAGATAAAGAGCTAATGATGACCCGCGACTTACTACCTGGACTGAGCAAAAAGAAAGACAAATACACATGCCTAGAGATTAAAAATGAGATGCTGAAAACTTTAGGCTTAAGAGTCCTGCGTTAAGTTACTAAAACAATTCGATCAGCTGCATTCTTTTCAATAATGGCTGACAAAACCAGAGATTCTGGCAACAAGGAACAAGTTGTAATTTGAGTCATATGGGTGGATGACACTTATGAAGCTTATAAAGAATTTTTGGGACTCTATGAAGTTGCAGAAATTGATTCAAAAACACTTGTGCAGGTCATCAAAGATGTCCTGATGCATGCTAACCTTAGCATCACTAACATCAGATGGCAGTGTTATGATGGCACTGCTGCTATGGCTTGGAAGGAAGCCAGGTGTGGCACAACAAATATCTGAGGCAAAGGCCAGAGCACTGTTTGTCCACTGTTATGGTCAGTCCTTAAACTTAGCATGCTGTGATACTGTTAACAAGTACAAAGAAGTCAAAACAGCTCTTGAGATAATGCATGAAATAACAAAATTGATCAAAAACTCTCCTAACAGAGGAGCCTTCTTTGAGCAGCTTAAAAAGGAACTCACTCCAAATGTCCCATCGCTTTGTACTCTGTGGCCAACAAGGTGGACTGTGAAAGAGAAGTCATTGAAGAGTGTTTTGGATAACAACGAGGTGCTCCAAAACACATGACTTGCCTATCAAGACTATGCTCCAAAACCAGAGACTAAGAGGAGAATAACTTAGTATTTTTTTCCCAAATGAAGTCCTTCGATTTCCTCTTCAATGCTGCCCTTGGTGAGGTTTTATTTCGTCACTGCGATAATCTCAGCACGTCTCTACAGTCTCCAGAGTTATGTGCATCAGGACATAATCTAGCAAGAATGACTGCAGAAACTTTAAAAGCACTCAGAAGTGAGGATGAGTTAAAAAAGATTTGGGGACAAATAACAGAGATCGCCAATAACCTGGATGTTGGTGAACCACAGCTTCCTAGAAAGAGGAATGCACCAAGTAGACTTGAGGATTACATAACTACTTGTCCAGCACCAGCATCTTTTCCCACTTCTGTTGAAGACCACTATTGCCAGATCTACTTGATGGCATTTGATGTTGTTATCACTTGCACCAAAGACCGTTTTGAGCAGCCTGGCTATCAGACGCATGCTAAGCTGGAACAACTGATCTTAAAGACCATCAACAGTGAAGAATGGGAGGAGGAATTTCAACACATCCTGAAATTGTACTGTGATGACACTGATGCTTCCTCCCTGCGTGGACAACTACAAGCCCTTGCTGCCAACTTTGCTATGAAAAAAGGAAGCTTGAGACTTAAGGATGTAATTGAGTTCATGAAGAGTTCATCTCATGCTGAACAGCAATTTTTCTCAAATGTTGCTGTTTTGCTTAAGCTGATACTTGTGATACCTGCAACAAATGCAGTCAGTGAACAGTCTTTTAGTGCTCTGAGAACAAAAATGGTCTTTGTACAACCATGAAACAGGCCTCCCTAAATCACCTAATGCTTCTTCACATACTCAATACCATAACAGACAGTTTGAACCTTAAGGATGTTGCCAACGAGTTTGTAGAAGGTTCAGAGCACCGTCGCTGTATCTTTGGCAAATTCACTGCTGAAGATTTAAAAGTAAAAAATGAGTAATACAAAAACAGAAGTAAAATGTGTCTTTATTCTTCAGTCTTGTTTCTTTCATTTTTTCTTCCTCTTCATTACAATTATTGGTCCATCCATTCCCGTTCCAGTACAGATTTGGCCTGGTGCTGACACACTGTGGTGGTACTAGCTCATACAGTAAAACAGCCATATACAATAACATGGCATTATTAAATTATAGACTGTCAATAGACACATCCGTTACTTGCAGGTGACTCAACAAATAGGGAAATGGCAAATGCCACTGGGTGGGATTGGAATATGAGTAAAATAATAAAAATAAAAATAAAACAGTGCAGCCTACAAACTCAATAATGCTCACCTACCTGGCCTTAAAATCTGCAGCTGCAATTACTGTGTGTTGGGAATACACTTGACTGTCAACAATGCCATCTCATGGAGCAAGTGATTGGTGGATGCCATCTTCCACCAACCACCCACTCCTTGAGATATTAAATCTGAGCAGAATTATTGCAATGTCCTGTAAAAGAAAATATTGTTTTGTAGTCTCTGTGGGCTTTTAGCTTCCCCCCCAATAAGCTCTGGGTGGCTAGATGCTGTTGGTAAGTTTGGGCTTTTTACAGAAAATTAAATGGTAAACACACCGTTTCCTACCCCTGACTCCTGTGGAAAAAAATGTTTCACTGGAGTTAGGGGTGTTGACACCTCTGGATGGCCTTAGATCCTGGCATCCTGCAGCTGCAATATGGAGGGGGGGTGACTGGCTGCCACTGACCAGCAGTTCCAGAAACCACATACCCAGCAACCCACCCCATGATGATCAGCGTTACTACAATGCAATGTGTAACGCTGAAACATCTTATATAAAGGCTGCTGGGTTGGCAGGGGGTCCACTAGGTTCACAGAAGTTCTGGGGGTGTACATGCTCTGTGGTATGTTTTGGTGCTTTTATTGAAGATTAAACACACTTTTGTTATGTCTTTTCCTACCCCTGATTCTTGTGACACCATTTTTCTCCAATTGAGTCAAGGGTAGGGAGCACTCAGACTGCCACAGTCTCCCACTGTCCTGGGGGGGAATAATTTTTTTGCTACTCCAGGACTCAGACTTAGAAAAGACAAAACAACAAAAAAGTGTTTACTCTTCAATAAAAGGCCAAACCTCACCACAGAGCATACAGACCCCCAAAGCTTCTGGCCGGAGTCTACTGGCCCCCAGACCTACTGCCTTTATAAAAAAGATTCACACAGGACATTGTAATAATGATCAAGATGGAGTGGGTGGGATGCTTGGGGTGGGTAGTGGTTGATGCCTGCTTGCCTGGCATTTTGTTAAACTGTTGCCCCCCCCCCCCACACACACACACACACACACACACCACTCGCAGCTCCAGGCTCTAAGCCCAGCCACAGTGTCCCAGATCCACACCCCTAACTCCAGGGTGAAAAAAATTACTCAGAAGTTAGGGGTAGGACAGAAACAATTAATCTGTGCTTTATCTTCAGTAAAAGTTCCAAAATCACCACAGAGCAACGGGATTCCAGAGCTTCTGGGGGCCACCCACAGTCTTCATATAAACATTCTTCACAGAAGCAGCTTCAGGTTCCAAGACCAGCCATTGTCTCCTACTCCTAATTCCAAAGGAATTTTGTTTTCCCCACATGAACCAGGGGTATGAAAATTACAATAAAAGTTGTTTTTATCTTCAATAAAAGTACCAAAACTCACCACAGAGTGTCTAGAGCCCTAGAGCTTCTGGGGGCCTGACGGCCCCCAGACCCCCAACATCCATAGAAACATCTTTCACAGAACATTCCAATAATTCTCCTCATCATTGGGTGGGTGGGTGGTTGATGGCATTGTTGCTTAGTCAGTTGGCTCACCTTAGTTGCAGCTGCAGGCTCCAAGGTCAGCTAGGGTCTCCCACATCCCTAACTCCAGAGGAACTGTCCCCCCCCACATGAATCAGGGGTATGAAAATCACAATAAAAGTGTTTATCTTCAATAACAGCCCCATAATTCACCACAGAGCATCCAGAAACCCCAGAGCTTCGGCCCCCAGACCCCCGGCTTTATTGTCTTGGATATCAACAATATGGTCTTACCACTTTCAGAATGTTTCCTATGGGCCTGAGTCAAACAGTCCAGGATTAAGTCCTTCAGGGGGGGCACCTCTCGCAGCAGCAGGTTGCACTGCTGTGTCAGCATAATAAACTTTTATTTATTTATTTAGTTTTTGTTAACCGGGTAAGTGCACTAGCCAGCAGGTGACTATTTTCAGGCATGACCCAGGAGGCACAGGAACAATACATAGTACATTTGCAAAGACAATGAGGCAGGGTTACAGGTCCAGGATACACTGACTTATCACAATTGTTTTACAAATAGCAGGAGAAAAACGGGTACTGGTGCTGGGACAGACCTCAGAGATTATACTGGCAGACATGGTGGGAGGAAGAAAGAAAGAAAGGGGGACATGGGGAGGAGGGAGGGGGCTAAGGATCCATGAAAGCAAGTTAGGACTGCGCTCAAACGGCATCCGCGGCAGACAGCAGGAGCTTGAAACCGGGCTCATGGGTTCGTTCTCCGGCTAGAAGTATCAAGAAGGCGGGGGGTTGGAGGTGAAATACGGCAACCTTGCGGCATCGGTGGCCGAAGGCAAGGAAAGTGTCCAGGCCAACTGGTTCTATTACCGGGCATAGGCGCTGAAGTTCAGTCAGAGTGCAAAGGGACTTTATGGCTTTTGCGGCAGAAGGCTGGGATCTGAAACCGGGCTCATGGAACCACTCTCCGGCTTGAGAGTGACCGAAAAGGCAGGGGATGGCGTGAAATATGGCAACTAAGTGGCTTCAGCGGCCAAAGGTGTGAAAAGTGCCCGGGCTCATGGTTCTGTTCCCGGGCATGGCATCGGTGTGCAGTCGGGGTGGGGGGGTTGTGGTGGTACAGCGGCTATAGAAGCAGGACAAGTCACCCCTGTAATGGGTCCATAGAGTGGTATAGGAGCGGCGTATTGTCAGGTTTAGGAGGGAAGTTGTAGGAAGGAGGGGGGACAAAAAAAAGGGGAGGCAGAGCCAGGCTGGCTCTGCCGGGCAAACCAGGGAGGAAACTTACAGGGGTAGGGTGGGGAGAGGCTGAGACCTTAGTTGTACCAGTACCCAATACACAAAAAACCGTCAGCTCAATATATGAGTACAAGTTGCAACAGCAGTTAACAGGCAAACAGTGTGAAGGGCAAAAGGCAGGGTACAGACATAATACACAGTATATACATTATACACAGAACATAGTAGAGGCATAACAGTGAGCGCTAATTTCTTATAACACAATCGTTGCAAAGTGCAATAGGTTACATAAACGAGAAAATTAGATAAGGGAAGCATAGACGACCAGCAGATAGAAAGGGTAAGGAAGAGATAGTAGAGAGAGAGTGTTTGGAGAGAGGGGATCTAGCATGGGGGGGGGAGGATGAGGCAGGAGAAGGGGGTGTGGCAGGACAGGCTCAGGTAGGGTCATAACAGGCACATTGTTCCATTGCAGCTAGGTGGTTGCGTAGTCCATGCTTGAAGAGGTAATGTGACGATGAATGCTCAGGTCAAGTGGCAGCGTGTTCCACATTTGTGGGGCAGTATGCCCGAATGCACCAGACCCTTTTGAGGTGCGGTACCAGGGGACTGTCAGGAGAGATTTATCTGATGATCTCAGCTCGCGCGAAGAGGAAGCATGCTAAAGCAGCACAGCTAGTGATGCTGGTCTGTCCATTCTGATGATAGAGTCACAGAGGCAGCCTAGATAGTAAAGTCTGGTGGTGGAGGGAGAGAGCCAGCCTAGGTCTCTATACAGTTGGCAGTGATGTTTAAGCCGAGGGGCCTTTGAAGCGTTCCGGCAGACATTGTTGTAGGTGACATCCCATTTTTGCAAGGTGGTTTGATGCCCCATAGTCAGGATGGGAGCGCAGTAGGTAAGAGCGGGTAGGAGGATTCCTCTGGCAATGGCCAGCTTGGCAGCAGGTGTAAGCATATAGCTGGTTCTATAGGCAGCCCCCAGTTTGCAGTTCACAGATTTACAGGTTTCTTGAATATGCAGGTTCAGGTCCAGGGATTGGTCAAGTAGTATGCCCAGATAGTGGAATGTGTTGACTACCTCAAGAGGGGTCCCATCCAGGTCCAGGATTTTTAAAGGAGTAGAGCAGGATCTTAGCTTATGGGCAGTGCCCAGTAGCATTGCTTTGGTTTTGCTGGAGTTCAGGATAAGGCGATGGGAGTTTAGCCAATGCTGAGCAGTGTGGAAAGCTGAGGAAAGCGTCACGTTTAGGTGGTCAATGTTATCAGAACTAGCATAGATGACCAGGTCATCTGCGTAGAGGAGGGAGGCACAGGATACGATGCTGCTAGGAAGGTTGCTTCTAAACAATGAGAACAGGAGAGGGCCCAGTATTGAGCCTTGTGGCACTCCAATGTTGATAGTGGTGCTGCTTGAGACTGCGGAGTTTAGTTTGACAGCTTGGGTCCGAGCTGTTAAGTAGCTTCTGAACCCGCTTGTGACAGGGAATGAGAATCCAAGTTCTTGGAGGGTGGACAGGAGTAAGGGGTGATCCACGAGGTCGAACGCCTTGGTGAGGTCGATGAAGACAGCACCAGTGAGCTGCCCTTTGTCCATGTTTGTGAGAGTGTCTGAGGTGAGTTTGGCTAGCGCAGTTGTGGTGCTATGATTTTTCCTGAAGCCATGTTGTGCTTCACATAGCAATTTTGAGGTTTCGAGGAATTCAGTGGTCTGAGTGGCTACAAGTTTTTCTAAGATTTTGCTAAGGACCGAGAGAATTGCTATTGGTCTATAATTAGAGATTTCATTCTTGTTTCCCTTTTTGAAGATGGGGGTAATTCTTGCAGATTTCCAGATGTCTGGAAAAGTACCGTTGGAGAGGGACAGGGTGAACACCTTGGCTAGTGGATAGGAGATGAGATGAGCAGCTGTGAGGAAGTGCATCCCTTCCTCACTACCGCTTCCAGGTTAGTGACATTCTTTACTTGTACAGTAACCTTTCTAACATCTGCATGTGCTCTGGCAGGCAAAACATTGGGTTTTACCAACAATCCCATGGGTAATCCATGCTCCTCCAGGATATCCAACATCATCAACTGATTTGTCACATCTTTTTTTAACCTCACTACCCCAGCAATGTTACACTCCATGTTGGACGGTAGCACAATCTCCTCCCCTTATCGCCTCCACACTATGTCAACAGAGTCATCAGGCCCCTCATCAGGGGGTTGTCTTCTCTTTCTGTAAGCCTCCTTAAGCAAGTGATGAATAGGGAACTCATCAACTTTTCTCTCAGCCTCTCAGGCTTGGCACAACTGGGCTAAATGTCCAAACATATGGGCAATTATGCCTGCTAGCACAGGCACTCCATCGTGAGCCAGATTCAGGGCAAATCAGAGCCAAGGTCTCCACTGCATTTCCTGCACCAGCTACTTTTGTTAGAAATGCTAGCCACACCTTCACATTTCCCAGATAGGGGTATGACTTCTCACTGAGTCTCCACACATGTAAACCCTCAAGCGGTTGCAGCTCAGCATTGGACAGGTGCTGGTCATACCATGATTTGAAAATGATGGTGACTTACGAACCGCTATCCAGGATGGCTTGGGTAGAAATCCTATTTATGGTAACAGTGGTTTCAGTTGATGAACCCATGAGCTGGTTCAAGTCAATGGGAGCTGATGTGGTAGCTTTAGCTGTAGAGGCTCTTGTGCAAGCCATGGAGCTAGACATGCCAGGGGCCCCAGTGCGCTCCTTTACCAGGCCCCTCCATAGTTTTCCCTGGTTCTGATGGGAATTTGCATGTGGCCTATCTCTACTGGGGGTGCGGTTTAGCAGCACCCTACACCCCTTTCAGATATGGCCCTCACCTCCACACCTATAGCATACAAAGGGTTCCCACTGAGGCAGCCTAGGTGGCACTATGGGGTGGGTTCCTGGAACTCTCACCACGGCACTTGTCACCACTGGACCCCATTCAGCAATCTCATCATTTCCCTGAACTTGATTAGGCCTTCCCACCCTCTCTAACTCAGCTACTCTGCGGGCTAACTCATCCATCTGTGCCTTTACCCCAACCTCAGTAGTGGGTGCCTGCATGGTAAATCCAGAGCCAAACATGGCAAAAGCTACACTGGGGGCCACCCCATTCACCCCTGAGTTCAAACATCCCCGGATTCACTACCAACTTAGCTGAGGTGATTATAGCCTTACATTCCTTTAGTAAAGTCTCCAAGTCTTACATTTCCTCAGAGAGCGCCTCTTTCCCTACCTGGATAGCGGCCATCAGGGTGAGGAGAGGAATGGGGTGTCACTGGATACCAAAGTAAATGTATGGGATGGGGAGAGGGAGGGGTGCCACTGGACATTAAGGAGGGCTTATGGGAAGAGGGAGGGGTGCTACTGGATGCTAGGGAGAAACTAAAGGGATCAGGAAAGAGAGGATGCCACTGGAAACCAGGGAGCAGTTAAAAATGGCTGGGGAGAGGGGTCCTTTTATTTCCTCAAAAATCTCCATTATAGCTTGGGGCCAGTGTAAATCGGGGCACAGTGCCAATTTGGTACCACTTTCTTAGATGGACCAGTGCAAAAAAGTTAAGCATGAACCCTGCAATATTCTGAACTGACAAATAATTTGGACAGGTATGGCACTCTCCATTAAGCATGTTCTCCGCTGGCCACCTGTAAGCTTCTTGTGGACTGCACTCTGTAGATATGAAATCTAGGAAGCTATAGAGTGATCTTCACAGAAAGAGAGAGGGTAATGCAGTGGGATCACAGCTTATAAGCATGTTAAATATGAACATATTAATGTAGGTACTTGGCCTACAAAGTTCACTGTACTGTAGTGGTGAGGCTTAGTCATAGCTCAGTCACTATAGTTCCATGGGAAATGGACTTAAATTCTGGTAAAGATGGGCTCTCGAGGAGTGATAAATCAGTCTTTAAATTGGTTTTGAGGATCCCTTCATTAGTCATAGCTCAGCTGACTTATGACAATCTAAGAAAGAAAGAATGTAAGTGCCGTAAGAAAGTAAAAAACAAACAAAATGGATTTGCAGGCTATCTGGGCAGCATGTGGGAGGGGCGGGTGATACAATGGATTTTATTTGATAATACCTGAAAATAATTACAAACTACACAGAAAAGTAAGAAAAAAAAACACTATCCCCCAGAAAATACATAGAATATGCAGACCTAGTTTACTCCCAATGTTCAGCCACCTACCTCACCAAATTAGATGTACACTACTACAGAGCCCAATCAGGTTTATCACGGAATCAGGACCCAGAACCCACCATTGTGTTTTGTATGCCACAATTAGCTGGCACTCACCAAGTACTAGAAGAATTCTGAATCCGTGTACCTGGGCTTGCAAAGTACTCATGATCTCCCAGGCTATATCACTGAGCTATTCCACATATCGCACAGCAACTACTCCCTAAGAAAGAATAACTATATACTCCTGGACATCCCAAAACACACTACGCAGGCAGAAAAATCTGCAATCAGTTGCTTTATCCCTACAGTATGGAACTCGATACATAGATGTTGTCGGTAGATAAGGGCCATTGACTCACCTAGTTTGCCCATGAACACTAGTAACTACTTCTTCAAGCTTCCCAGGAGCTAGTGTGTCCCCTTCCCCAGACTCCTAGGATCCCTTTATACTTATCCCATGCATTCTTAAATCCGGTAATGGTTTCTTCCCCCACCACCTCTTCTGGCAGGCTGTTCCATTTGTCCACCACCCTCTCTGTGAAGAAGTACTTCCTCACATTCCCTCTGAACTTCCATCCCTCCAGTTTCACCCTATGCCCCCTTATCCTGGAGCATCTTTTTCTTTGAAAAATTGTGTTTTCTTGCACCTTGTTCTTCCCCATTAGGTACTTAAATGTCTCAATCATATCCCCCCCTCTCCCTCCTCTCCTCCAGGGAGTACACATTTAAGTCCTTCAGCCTATCCTCATAGGTTTTGTGATGTAATCCCTGCACCATCTTGGTTTCTCTCCTATGAATAGCCTCAACTCTATTTGTGTCCTTACACAGGAAAGGCCTCCAGAACTGGACACTGTACTCGATGTGTGACCTCACTAATGTCCTAGATAGTGGAATTATTACCTCCCTTTTTCTGCTGATGATACCCCAGCCTATGCATCACAGTATCCTGTTTGCTTTCCCTGCTGCCGTGTTGCACTGACTTCCTACCTTGAGGTCCCCAGAGATGATAACCACTAGGTCCTTTTCCTGCTTGGCATTCTATATCCTTCCCCCCAGCTGGTATGTTGTTCCTGGGTTTTTGTGCCCCATGTGCATTATCTTACACTTCTTTGTGTTAAATTTCAACTGCCAATCTCTTGACCAGTCCTCCAGCTTCTGCAGATCTCTCCTTATTCTATCCACACCCTATGGCATGTCTATCCCATTGCAGAGCTTTGTGTCATCAGTAAACAGGCATATTTTCCCTTCCAGGTCCTCTGTGATGTCACTGATAAAGATATTGAAGAGGACTGGATCCAGCACTGATCCCTGTGGTACCCCACTGGTCACTTTTCCCTCTGTGGAGTGGTTGCCCTTACCATCAACCTCTGTCCTGTTATCTAGCCAATTCCCCACTCACTTTATCACCACATTACCCACATCCATGATCCCCAGCTTGTTTAACAGCCTTCTGTTTGGCATAGTGTCAAAGGCCTTGCTGAAGTCCAGGTAGGCCACATCCAGTACCCCCCTCCCGATCCACCTCCTTTGTCACCCAGTTGAAGAACTCAATGAGGTTAGTCTGGCATGACTTCCCTCCAGTAAAACCATGTTGCCTTGGGTCTTGTAGACCATTAGCAATCAGGTGTTCCACTAGTGTTTCCTTCAGTAGTGTTTCCATGATCTTACCTGCTACTGAGGTCAGGCTAACTGGTCTGTAGTTCCCCACTTCCTCTCTATTCCCGCTTCTGCATAGAGGGACATCAGCTTGCCTCCAGTCTTTGGGCACCTCCCCTGTTTCCAATGACAGGCTGAACAGTGTTGCGGAGGTTCTGCTACCATCTCCCTTATCTCCTTTAGCACCCATTATATATAACTGTCAGAGTTTAAATTCCCCGTAATTTTACTTTAATTGTGTATAATTCTCTGTAGCTTATATACCTCTGAACCCTATATCATTGCCTCTTAACACTGTATGCCGCCCTACCCAGGACCTCCTTGTAAATCAGCTTGCTCAACAGAGCCTTTTCCTGATAAAATAAATACAATACAAAATACATATATCTCAACCCCTTCTGTCTGCAGACTGCCTCCCTACCCAAGTGCATATATTCCCTACTCCTTTATTTGTTGACAACCCCTTACACCTGTCTACAAACCCTTCTCATACGCTGGCACCCCTCATGACCTAGTAATTACATCCATGGCCCCTTCTACTGACATACTCCCTGCCCCAGTTATCACATTTCTAATCCCATCACCATCTGATGACACCATCCCTGCTCATTTCATCACACCCCAAATCCCCCTTCCACTTGCTGACACCCTCATTGTCCTAGGATCTTCATTTCTTAGCCCAGTTGTTACATTGTAGCCATTTGTATAATGCTGTGATGTCACCAAGGAACAAGTTGTTCTTGACTCAGTGTAGTAAGGCACAGCTTGTTCCTCGAAGACATCACAATGTTCTAAAAATGGCTGCAATGTAATATGAATGTTGAACAGACTTAGTCATCTATATCCCTGGAGTGCTTTCAGCTACAGATGAGCCCAAATACCTCAACTGAAGGAGCCTTTCATGGGCTTTCAATTCTTGATGGCCACTGGGCATGAGTGTGTCCCTTTAAAGGAATTTTCAGATTTAGGGCAGCTACTCACACGTTGTGTTAGCTGTCCTCAGAGCTAGTTAATCCAGCCTGGTTTAAATAATAAATTCTGCTCCGTATCTTTGTATTTTTACTCGTAATTTTGTATTTCACAATGCAGCCCGACCAGTTCTGAAGTTCCTGGTAATCGTGACATGCCCCCATGCTCAAACACGTCGGAAAATCACTTTAATATTCCGCTTTTATTTTATTTCCAATCCGCATGCTGATGTACCACATTGCATTTTGTTGTTACATACATCAAAATGATACTTGAAAGTAAAGTAAAAGAATTTGATTTTATGAAGTGTCTTTCACATACACTGATTCTCAGCACATTGCACAAGCCATGAACAGTTATATCAGCCATTACAACAATGAGAGTTTGTGAGAGAAGCTAATTAAGGAAAGTTCAGAGACGGGGGGTAGGAATGAGTGGGTTAAGTGATGGTGGGATTTGGACATACAGGTCTCCAAGTTCACTGCTCTGCATGCAACATAAACTAGGCTACCTAAGTTTATTTAAGCAATATACCACGACAGGGTGTGGGCGATGTCAGGATTTACCCACAGCTGGTGTGTTGTTTGGTCACGAGGCCGCAGGCCGAGTGGATACCACACCAGGCATGAGTAAATCTGCATCCTACAACCTGGAGTGGTGTGCAATTATACGATGGCCATCTACTTCTTGCTATAGAAAAAAAAATAAATATAAATTTTTTGGGAGGTATTTTAATGTATTTTCAGTTCATTTGTTACTGCGCCAGAAAAAAAAAAGTCCTGCATTGCTAGAACTGTTGCTATGGCTGCAGTGTTGCTGCTTATGTGTTCCAAGGCAGCCACTTGCTCAGACAGTGACAGGCTGTGATTTGTTTTGGTTTTTTTTTCTTAAACAGAGAGTTGGAGGAATTGTAAAGTAGGAAAACAAGTTGTTAATGAAAAACGAAGGATAAAAGTTGTAAAACTGATAGCCAAAAAGCCAAGCCATGATATTGGGCATGTGGTATTGCATATGTGCAAGTCCTAGGATAGCTGCATGACAGTATCTCTGCTTCACTTTTTGGCTGTGAGTTTTACAACTTTTAGGTCTCATTTTCAATTAAGAACCACTTTTTGTAGTTTAGAATTCCTCCATCTCTTAAAATATATGCTTGCCTGAACAGAGATGGTGGGAGGCGTGAACGGACTGCTGCTGCAATTCGAGGCAAAATGCGGAGTACAGGAAAGACAGTTGCAAACGGGCTTATGAGACAGCATTTTTTTTTTTTACTCGAATGGAGTTGTCATTGGATCAAGCAGTTTACGGTTTGGGGAATGTGGTGACCAGCATGCCAACAGAGTGGAACTGGAATGAAAAAAGAAGCTTCTGGAGGTATTAAATCTAATAAGGATTCCGTTGTTTTGAATTTTTGTGGTTGTCCAAGACAGCGTGAATGAGGTTTGGAAGGAGAAGCAACATTAAAACTCACTGACAAAAGAGATGGAGTGTCAGTGTTTGGTAGACAGTCCTAAGGATCAGGTACTGTGCCGGAGAACATGATCTGATACTTTGGGGTGGGGGTGGAGCTGTGGTCCACTTTTGTTGTTATTGGTTTTTCACCACCGCTATTGAGAGGTCCAATATGGTGGCTTTTTGATTTTTAGGGGTTGGATTAATTTTTCAGCACATCTGGCTGCCTGGCAGTTTTTCCTGTTGGGTGATGGCATGATTTACACATGGTAAATTATGCCAGCCAGCCAATTAGGATTTGAAAAGTCCATTGTATACCTAAGCCTATACTAAAACACATACTTCTAAGTTGTCTGAAATTCATATTCCCCCTCTCTGAATAACAAATTTCAAGTCTGTGGCACAAATGCCAGTAATAAGGACATGTATGACTGTCATGCTCTCCAGAAAGACAATTTTCTCTAGAGTTTGAGCCTCTGGGCAGATAAGCAGCACAGCCGGAAAAAAAATCCTCAGATACAGCAAAATTAGTTAACCCAATACCAATGTATAAAGGATGTGCTTTTCTTAACAGAGCTATCCAGTAACTGAGTTTCTTAAGAGAGCTATTCCTGAGGCAGAGAATGTGTCCAGTATCTAAGCCTCCCCCATCAACCAACAGGTCCAATGCCCAACACGATCTGTTAAGACAATAAATCTGCCCCATCTCCTCCTCCTTCTCCACTCAAATACCTGATAAGTCCAAGGCCAATCCAGGGCCATCAGGGAATAAAAAAATCTATTACCCTCCCCATAACAACCTGGCACATCCTAAACCCAACCCACGTGTCAGGGAATTAAAGAAAAATCCAAATTACCTGACAGGTCTCATGCCCAACTTGGTCCCTCAGGGCATAAAAAACATCTGCCCCTCACCCCCAACTACCTGACAGGTCAGATGCCCAAGCTGACACTTCAGTGAATAAAAAAAATCTGGGCACACCCTATCTACCTTATGAGTACAGAGTTCAACCTGAACTACTAGAGAATAAAAAAAAAAAAAAAAAAAAGAGTGATATGTGGCGGGGAGCTATAAGTGAGTTTGGTGCTGGGGGGAATGAAACTATGGCCCTGTCCACACTTGCCTTCTTGTAACGTTACTGGAAATCTGTAATGTTACAAGAGCGTCAAACACGGATTGCGTCCACACCTAATACAGTTCTGAACCGTGTTTCAAAACTGAGTTTAAATCCTATAGAAATTAGGGTTTTAGCTCAGTTTAAAAACATTACAGAGTGTAGCATGGTTAAGTCAGCTGTGTGGACGGGAGTACACATCATGTTTTCTAGTCCTGGTCCCCCTACTGCCCACAATGCTGAAAGAACAGTGGTGTGCTGCAGTGTTACTGGCACACCCCCAAACAACATGTCTGGATGGGAGATTACCATGCTTAAACATGGTTCTGCAAAAGTGTGGACATGCTAGCATGGTAACTGCTGTAACATTACTGATAACGTTACAGCCTGGAAAACACATGTGTGGAAGGGCCTAAATTGCCTGGTGTTGGGTGAACTTGAACTGTTCTACAGTTTATGGATCAGTACCGAAAAGCAGTGCTGCTGCGTCAAAGACCTCCATGTGGGACTGTATACAAAAAACACCTGTAAAACTGACATTGGAGGTGGTCCTCATATAACTACAATTATAACAGTGAGACTGTTGAGACAGTAAAGCCTGCTACAAAAATAAACCGATTTCAACACAAACAGAAAAGCAGGACCAGCCTTATTGGCATCAGCCAAATCTTGTTTCCTTTTTGTCAGCCTGTTAGAATAACAAAGGTAAGGTTAATAACACCTAAAATTAAGTTATGAATTAAAACATTTGAATGTAAATCTGATGCCAAGGAAGTCAAGAAAAAAGATTTTCTTTCACAAAAGGGACCTTTTTGCTTGCAATATGGGGCCCTGAAGTGAAAGCAATACACATGCCTAGAACTCAGGGCTCCCAAAATGTCCATTAGCTTTGGTAGGAAGGTACTAATTCATGGTCCAAACTATTGAAATGCTGTCTGGCCCACAGTGAAAAGGAAAAACCTGAGTAGGTCCCAGCTAGCAAAAATCAACAGAGGGTTTCACAACACAGGGCAGCTTCCCAAACCTTGTTGTATAGGAGTACTGCAGCCAAAAGCTTAACGTGCAATGTTTTTACATCATATCCTAGTTTTGTTTAGTTCATTCCTTGTCCCATTGTTTGCATAACATGTAATATGCATTATGTTTCTGTATACTTTATATATTGTATTTTATGGTAAACTCAGCAAGTAATAGTTGAATCATAACTGTTGTAGCCTTTTGTCATTTGCTTTGAACTTTGTATTCACTATACTCCACCAATCGGGGCATCATTGTAAAAGAGTCTCTGACTCAATGAATTCATCTTGAACAAACACATTAAAAAAGGCAAAACATGTTATGAGTGAGTCACACTATTGTGGTAACTAAAACAGCAAGCCAAGGACTGAAGGAAAAGTCCATCTTAAACACATGCCAAAAACAGTCCTGCAATGATCTGTAATTAAAAGGACTTCAGAAGTAGGTCAGCCTTTCTCCAGGGTCTGACTGTGGAAGGAGGTGGTAGTGTGGTACCTGTACATAACCCTTGGGAGTACTGTGGGACTGGCAGCTAAAGTGCGAGAGAAATAGATTGCTCCAGAATATATTCTTGTGGAATTAATCTCCTGCGGCTGACCATGTCACTGCTGTCAGCGTTGGGCAATTTGGGGATGCGACTGAAGTAACTTTGTTGACATGTCTGGGCAGAGGTGGTGTCAGGATCAGCTAGATAAAGTTATACAATAAGTAAGAAAATCCCATCAGCTTCATTGGCTAAAACCAGTCACCTAACTGTACATTAATACATCGCAATTCATGGTCATCCTGATATTTAGCCTTCTCACAAATCACTACACCACACTGGAATGTTCAAATAGTGAATAGCAGCCATTTTTTTCTCATTCAGACTAGGCATTCACATTAAAACAACCCTTTCCTGTGCTACTTGTCCTACAGAACACAGCACAAAAAAACCTGTAATGTTTATGTTTTTAAATACAGTCTTAACTGTCAGCTGTTAACCTCAGCAGTCCATTTCTTAACTCCCCTTTTACAGACATGTGTTTCACCCTCATCCACCAGGCTCAGTCTGTAAGTTTATTTTCAGGTCACAACCTGAAATATCACATAGACTCCAACATACAGTACCCAAAGCCATGTTGCACTCTCTATCAGCCTGTTTCAATCCCTCATAAGCCAACACTCACTCTCTGTGACATCATGTCATAGGCAGCACGTCTCAGTGAGTCTTCCACTCTCACTAAATACTGTATGGGCAGCACATCACATTCACAGGTTGTGTTAATCGTGATAAAATTGAAAAATAAGTAAGAGGAACACGTGGAAAAAGAATATCAGCATAATTCCTTGCTGTTTTTTAACTATAAATCATTAAGGGGATTTCAACCAATAGGTACACTGAGCTACTGTATCTCTTATCTGATATACAGTATGCTCTCATGCCGGAGCGCTAGGAGGGAGCTCTCCACCTTAATACGGGGGGGGGGGGGACATCACAATAACATTGAAATAAAAGGCACATTTTTATTAATAAATCACTCAAACTAAACTCAAGTGATTTACAATAAGTTATTAGGACCTCCTAGTCTCCTAGTGATGTCTCTCATGGTGTAAGAGACTCCTTTCCTCAGGTTTGGGCAGACAGATCTGCTTGGTTTGCTTTATAGTCCTCTTGTCCAAACCTCAGGCTCAGAGTCTCTCAGCTGTGTAGTTCAGTGTGTGTGTCTGTGGGAGGGATGAGCTGGGGTGGCACAGAAAGCATCCGAACCAACAATCCATCTCTCAGTACAAACACACAGTCCTCCTGTTTTGACAACATATTAATTATACAGTATCAAGGCTGCTAGTGCTCTGCAGCACTTTGTCCTGATTTCTGTGACAGAAATCCTAGGTGTATGTGGTAGCATCTTTCTAATTTCTGTGGCATGATTTATTCATTTCTGTGGCAGAGTACAGTCCTGCTATTGGCTGAAATATAATGTGATGTCATCATTTGCATCACATGCTATGCATTGAGGAGGGGCTTTAGGATAAACAAAATGGAGAAGGAAGCTGGGCACTATGGAAAAATTGTACATTTGAAAAAATATTTACCTAGAACAACGAATTCTGCTGCAGCACAATGCAAATTCTGTGGAAAATTCCACATTTGTGGAATCACAGACTTCTAGGGGCCTTTATATGTCACAACTTACAATTAAAAAAATCCTTTCTCAAGATGAATGTACTTTGGCTGTGAGGCGTGTGTCTCTATCTGGGGGTGTGGCCACAAAACAGTCACTCACATGAAAGTACAGTACTACAAGTATGGCAAGTACAGTAGGACAAATGTCCTCTGTCAAATCATAAAGTAATAAGTGCCATCTGCTGGAAGGATTACTTTACAACAATGTTTTTAGTTTTTACATATAAATTTAGGTTTATTTTTTATTCCTAAACACATTTTAAAGAAAAAAAAACTGTTTAATAAGTGTAATAAGACACAACAGGGTGTGCATTGTGCTGAGATAACCATATGCCTAGGAGAGTACTTAGGCATGTGGCATGTGCCTGGAAGTGCAGTTATCTCAGCACAATGCACACCCCCCGAGAAAAGAGTAGATGATTCCCTTCCAATTTATGACAGAGCCCAATAGCTACAGGGCTCTTGGGGACCGGGGTCTCCACGTCATTTACACTAAGTAAACAGTTCAGGATACATATTTGTACCAGATGTACATCCCCGTGAAACAGGCTCCATCCGCCAGGACTCGCTCCACCAGCATCCCCACCCAGCCCTTAATCATTAGTTTTAAGACCCCTTACTTTATTTTAATACATATCTTAATTCCCATGCTGTGTGCTGATCCTCAGCTTTTCTTTTCTCACAGCCTGGCCCAAATGCTAGAAATCTTGCCCTATCGTGCTTTGTGCAATGGGGAAAGATTACCAGCATTCTCCCAGTAGTGAGAAAAGAATGCTGAGGATCTGCAAATTGAGAAAAAACTCCTCTAACAGCAAACAAAGGGAAGGACACGCCAGGACTAAATACACAAATTCAAACACTTTGCACAACACGTATTTTTGCTAATTTTGACTGTAGTACTCTTTTAGGGAGGATGTCCCTGTTCCCAAGAGGACAAGTGCTGGGTTATGACATACACAATACTGAAACCTGAGAAGGCTGCTCTGCGCTGAGTGCTGTACTTTTTCTTTTCCTTTACTGGCACATACAATCCTAGACTCCGGTAGTCAGTTAATTAAAAAAAAACTTACGGAAGTGGTACCGCACTCCTGTGGTATTGCACGACCTATACCCAATACAGACTAATAGGTGCTGGAGGTGTGTGCAAAGGGTTAAATCTTTGCTATGTATTACACAGGACTTCCTCCTGACAGGCAGTATAGAGTGGCATGTCAGAGTTTTGCCAGAAGATTCTGGTTTGTATAATCCCACTCGACCCCTGGCATATTTGACTTTTCCCACATTCCTAGGAAACATGGAGAATAGCTCATGTACTGTAGCTAATAAAATTATTTTTATTGAAATGGAAAACCTTTAAGTCCCAGTATTAGAGGAATGGCTTAGATCATAAACCAAGGTTGCATCTTATAACAGACTTGCTCATTTTGAGACAGGCACGAGTCAGAGTTTTTTATTATGCAGATGACCTTTTTATTGAAGTTTTAAGTCATAAGTACATTTATACTGTGCAGGTAACAATATACCAATGTTGATGACAGTATTATTATAAATTACAACATTATAAATGGTACAAGTTGTAACAGGTCTGTAATATTATTGTGTATCCGACAGCTTTATTCCATGTAATGCTTGTAAAAGTCAAATCAATAAAAAATGTATTAACCATAAAAAAAAAAAAGGTATGAGTACCAGAAAATACAGATTCTTATGTCACAACAGTTCAGATTTACCAGACTTGAAATAACATGACATAAATAACTGCAGAAACATTGTACATAAAAAGAACCATAACAACTAGAAATTCAATGTAAAGCACCAAGAGATCAGATACTATAATAAATTAAGTAATAATAGGTAATGCTGGACATTAAAAGGAGACCTAGGCAGCCCCAGCATTAAAGGACTTTAGAAAATTGAGGTACGCTTGCCAGCAAATCCAAAATTCATGTGACTGACCTGAAGCCAAACAAGTGAGTCAGTCAAAAAAGGCAGCCTGTAAAAGGCTGGTAAGCAAATCCTCAAAGGAGGGTATCGCTGGGGACTTCCATCTAATTAAAATGAGATGTTTCACATGCAAACTAGTATTACCAACCATCTGTGTGGAAAATGTGAGAAGGGGGGCACAGTCTGTGATATCCAATAAAAACAATGCAGCCACAAAAGGAATGTTGCAACCAAGGACATCTGCTGCAGAATAATGGACCTTTTGCCAAAAAGGTTTAATTCATTTACAAGACCATAAAATATGAAACAAATTACGACCAGGAGCATTACACCGCTAGCATTTATTATCAGCTAAAATATTTAAGTGGCAAAGTACTGATGGGGTCCTGTACCAAAAGTGAAATATTTTTACTGAATAAGTATATTATGAACATCTTTAAAAGTAGAGTGGCAAAAGGCCCAGCATTTTTTCCATCGTGGTTCTCAAACATTGATTTGCAGGACAGATTCCTATTTAATTTTAGCTGACAGTGATTGATCCAGAAGATGATCTCTAATAGATCTGTAAATCAGTCCAGCTCTACCAGAATTACATTTTAGCCAGGAAGAAATGGATATAGGAGCATTAGGTTGATTAACTTGAGACTGAGTTAGGGACAAAGTAGCTACCCATATGTGTAAACATTTCCAGAAGTCTTGCCTAGGCAAACCACAATGAGATTGTAAGCAAGAATCAGAATTCTGTACAAGAGAGTCTTGGACTAAAATATCACACAAATGCTGTAACCCCTTTAATTTCTAAGGGCGGTAAACAGCGGCTGACCCTCAAGGGTCATTTTTGGATTACCCCAAAGAGGGGTATATAAAAAAGGTCTATGGTCAGTACCCATCCACTTATGAAATTTAAACCAGTAATAAACTGAGGGGCCTATATACTTGGGTGACATTTTTGTTTTGTTAAGGAATTAAAAATAAGGTTAGCTGGAACCTCCCCAGGAATCTGAGAGACTTCCATATGCAGTCATTGCAGAGCCTCAGCAGTATGACTTTCAAACCATTTAATAGTTTGTGAGGCACAAAAGGCCCAAAGATAGGCTGAAAACCAAGGAAGGCCAAATCCACCTATGGACCGGTGAGCTTGTAGTTTGGTATGACTAAAACACGGAGTGGAACCTTCCTATAGAAAGTCACCTAGCAAATGATCAATCTTAGTCAGAAGGGATTTAGACGAGACTAAAGGAATATTGAAAAAGAGGTATAAAAGTTTTGGTGATACCATCATTTTGATGGCAACAATTTAGAAACATAGAAACATAGAGGTTGACGGCAGATAGGGACCACAAGGCCCATCTAGTCTGCCATTTCTTTTTCTACCTTATAAATGTGCCATCAGCCTTTGCTCTGTCAGTGGCCTATCTATTCATACTCATCTGCAGGGTTCGACAAATACGATAGCCCGACGTCCCGGGCTATTACTTTCCAGCCAGGGACAAGCGCTGCATCAAATAGCCAGTTGTCCGTTGACAAGCATTTAAAAAAGGAAATTGCCTAATTTGCCTGCAATTACCACCTTTTGCCACTGGGTGTGCTTGTCGCGTGATACCGGAGGGAGTACTCTGGGTCATCTGACCCTCGGAGCAGCACTCACGTGCTATGAGCGGGGGGGGGGCAGACACAGTACAGGAGGCTCGGGGAGCGCAATCAGTGCCGCGGGTGCCAAGACAGGAGCAGCAAAGAGTGAACACAGAGGAGGAGCCGAGAGACTGGCATGTGTGGCAGCAAATGGAAGGAGGCTCACGAAGGGTAAGGCAGCATTGGCGACTTTGGCTCCAGCGCAGAGACTTATGAGGCGATCTGGGGACACACACACTCTCTTTCTCATTTCACAGAGAAAGGGCGTGCGTGCTGTTCCCAGACAGAGCAGTTAACAAGTCTTTGTTTTTATTGTGGAGACTGGAGAGAGGAGACTTGAAGTGCAGTGTGCACTGTAGTACTTGTACTTGGCCTCAGCATTTTGTTTAAAATAAAAAGCCAGGGACTCAGGGAGAGTTTGAGTTAGTGAGGGAGGTTGCTTGGTGTGAGATCGCAGGTCGGTGGGCGCGTTGTGGCAGGGGAGGGGTTGGGGATTGGGGAAGCAGTTTGTTAGCTCATGCTATTGCCCACAGAAACAAAAAATAGAGACTGGAGAGCCTGAGAGGAGAAGGAGAACGCTGTAGAAAGTGGAAACCACTCCATTCTTATTTAGTTCCAGCTGTTATTGTTGATGAGTGTTCAGAACTTAGAAGCCACAAAAAAAAAAAAGAGTGTGCCATTGTGCTGTGCATTTGTTGTTCCAGTATTTAACACAACTTAACTGAAGGGTGGACCTAAGAAGGGACCACACAAGGAGCATTAATTGAGAGGAAATCAGGGGTATATAGTACCTAAAATAAACAGGAGTGTGTGCTGCAGTGCAGCGTGAGATCAAGGAAACACAGTGCATTGATTGTAAGGTGGTAGAAGAGTTCATAGACTAGAGAGAGAAGGCAGCTCCTGTGTACTTAACTGCTGCAACTTTTTACTTTGCTCTGCAGTCTGCACACAGTCTGTCTGTCTGTCTGGCTGGGTTTGCTCCTGTCTGGTGCTAAATTCTTGAGGCCAGGCTGTGGAGTCAGTGGTAAGGGAAGGGGAGGAGAGGGAGGACTTGCTAAGTAGTTGCCCAAATAAATAAAAAAGTAAAAACTGTAATAACTGCACAGTGGCTGGTGAAGGAGAAGTAGAGCAGTACTTACAAAACTGCACTAATTGTTGTAAAAGAGTATACTACTACTGTATTTGAACTTGACCTTAGTTTGTATTTGTAGCTGCCCTAAACTGTGTGATGAGTGTGTGAGTCAGTCAACTAGTGAATTATTGTAAAAAAACAAAACTAAAATCAATAATAGGCACAGCCTGCCTTAGGGAGTTATCTACATGCTGTGTGCATGTCCATGTTATTACTAGTAAGTAACAGGACCAGGTCAGAGTCCAACCCCTGTAACCTGGGCTTTTCCTATTAGTATAGACCCAGTCCCATTCCCTTCCAGCTTCTTCCACTGCCTTTGTCCAGTGACTTCTTCTGAGTGTTCTGTGTGCCACTGCCTGCCCTGCCAAATTGGATAAGTGACTTGCCTTAGTCTGCACAATCATAACTCTGAAAGTTTCAGACATTTGTAAATAAAGATCCATCACCTTTACTTGTTGAAAAGGCCAGGCAAATAAGCACCTCATCCTTCTGGCTCCCGCCCAGTGTCATCACTGTCTGCCAGCCACCCAGTCCACCCAAAGAAAGTCACACAGACACACCTAATTAATAAAATATATTTTATTATCATTGGGGGAAGAAAATAAGTGCCACCACAATATGCAGAACAGGAGTAGGAGTAGTAAACAGCAGACTCTTTTTCTCTCTGGTCAGTAGCCTCACGAGTAACAGACTCCATCAGCAGCAATACACCAGCACCTGAAACAGAAACACAATCCACCTCTGTCAGTGTGTCTAGTGCAGATAAGTAATAACAATGACAATGAGCCTATATCTGTGTCAGGAGATATAACTGCTGATCATCAGTGTCTTGAATTAAGCAGTGACAGCTTAACTGAAAGTTTACATCCACTCCCTAAAAAACGTACTTTAGTGCTCCATGAGCAGGATGAGAGGCCAGAGAGGCCAAATAAAGATAAGAAATACGATCAGGAGAAAAGGGCCAGATTGTTTCAGAGGCATTGGTTAACCATTTATAACTGGCTGAGATATGATGAAAAAAAAGAACTGATGTATTGCACTGTGTGCGAAAAATATCCAACCATTGCAGTACCAGCCTTTTCAAAGAAACCTAATGTTTTTGCCACTGGCTCAAATAATTTTTGAATTGAGTCACTTCGTGCTCATGACAAGTCCAATCCACATTTGCTGTGTATGAATCAACATATTGCGGACAGCGGTCAGCGTGTGGTACATTTTGATATCACTGAGTCCCCACTGTATCAAGCATTTACGCAGTTGGATCAGGGCACTAAGGTCAAGATGCAACGCCTGTTCAACACAGCATATTCCATTGCCAAAAATCTGCGCCCTTTCTCGGACATGGAGTGGCTCTGTGAACTGCAAGAAAGAAATGGGATAACGCTTGGTTCTAATTATACCAATGATAAACGAGCCAGGGACTTCTGTGCTATATCAGCAGTTATATCCCAAACCCAGATGCAGACTCTTACTGATGTTAAATATGTAACAGTTCTGCTGGCAGGTAGTACAGATTCTAGTATAACTGGTGGGAAAATGTTTTCATACGGTTTGTTGACCCAAACTCAAAACAGGTGCGTACAGTGCTTATCCAAGCTGTGCCACTGGAACATGCACATGCAGAAGGTGTACTTCACGCAATAACGACTGCACTTGAGTCAGTAAATCTTCCTCTAAGTAACCTACAAAATGTTCACAATCCAGGGCCATTCCTTGTTTTAGCAAATTTTGATGGGGCCAGTGTCATGATGGGCGAAAGAGGAGGAACCATAGCAAAGTTGCGGGAACACTGTCCTCAAATAATTGCAATGCACTGTGTTGCCCATAAGCTAGAGCTGGCAGATCTTGATGTGGTAAAAAAAATACATTTGTGTCAAAGCTTGAAAGTACTCTCAAGGGAATATTTAAGTTTTATCATTACAGTCCCAAAAATGAGAGAACTAAAAGAAATTGCTAATGTCATGGATACTGATCTTGCTCACTTTAGTGCTATAAAACAAGTGAGATGGCTTGCCAGTAGGTCACGGTCAGTTCATGCAGTTCAGGTTAACCTACCCAGTGTCAGCCAACACCTAGAACATGCATCTTCTGCTGCTGGTGATGAAGGTTCTAGAACAAAGGCCCTCTTAAAGGAAGTACAAGTGTACAGTTTGTAAAATCCTATATATACTACAAGACTTCCTGCCAATACTAAAAACCTGTCACTCCAGTTTCAAAGAGATGACATAGTAATACTGGAAGTTCCACAACTTGTTGAGACCTGCCTACTCCAGCTTACGGAGCTGAAAACATCACCAGGGAAATGCATGGCAACTTTCCTTAGCCATTACAAACCTGAACAGAAATGGATGGAGTATGTTGTGTCAAAGAGGGGAGGGGAGGAGGAGGAGGAGGAGAGGACTGTTCCTTTCCCATTCAGAGGCAACTGCCCAGAAGTCAGTTTTGTAAGAGACACACAATTGCAGAATTTAATAGATGCAGCGATAACGTACATAGACAAGAGGTTTAAACATTTCTCAGAGGTGCCTCTCAAATGGTTCAGCTGTTTAGATTTCAAGCAGTTTGATCTGCCGAGAGACCAACTAGCGGTGTTTGGAACCTGTGAACTGGCAAACCTGGTTAAATACTTTGATTTTTTCACAGAAGAGCAGCAAGAACATATAAAGTCTGAGTATGCTGCATTTAAAATGCTGCTTAAATCTTCAGCTGACAAGCCGATTTGCAGGTCTACACAAAATTACTAAAAGAAAAACCACCACAGATTGGGCACATTATTCTTGACTTAGTCGAAATACTAATAACTATGAGTGTCTCAACTGCTAAGTGTGAAAGAGTTTTTTCTATTCAGAACCTTATCAAAACAAAAATATGGACACGGCTTTCTGATGACACACTACAGTCTCTCCTGCAGATAGCGGTAGAAGGTCCTGAACTGCATGAATTTAATCCTGATCCTGCAATTAACCACTGGCTGCTCTGTGGTCCAGGAACTAGACATGTTCATGCGCATGCTGCTGTTACTGCTGCCACATCTACTGCTGGTGGTGCCGCTGCTGCTTCCGTTTCTTCTCCTGATGAGTGATTATGATCCGATGCAAGTACTCCTAGTAGTGCTCCATCATCATCTTCCTGTCTTCCCAATCTCTAGTCAGTCTACCCCTTGATGACAGTCATGCTATATTCACAGAATGGCTTGTTGATTGATGGCCTTGGCTTCATTTCACTACAATTATCCAATCTCTTCTGAAACAGACTTCAGCCTGCACACATGGTTAGTTAGGGTCATCACCAGATGTCCTCTTTTACGAGCACATGTCCTCTTTTCCAGCTGCCAAATATTCTTCATGTACCTTCAATTCAATATCCTGTTGTATTATTATTATTATTTTTTATAATTTTTTTTACTCCGTCTCTTCTCCTACCGTACCTAGGACCTCCCCTTGTATATGAGCTGCGAAGGAAGTGGAGATTTTAAACCTGTTTACTCAAGAGTACTGCACCAGGACTCCTTGAGGGAACTAGGTGTCCTCTTTTGGCATCCCAAAATCTGTGCACGGGTACGGTACCCCTACATTACGGTACAACGGTCCCACCCCTGACCCGTCAGACATTAACATTCAGAAAAGAAAGGAACTGATGGAGAGTCAGTCACTCAATATTGTTTTTCCCGATTTACACAGTTCTTCTACATCTACATCCATCCTAATACAATAGTACAACCCCAGACACACCATGTAATTTATTTCTACAGATGTTTGGTTAAAATTTTCATATAAGCGTATTGGACTACCACTCGGAACTCTGGGACTACCATTTTTGACCAGACCAGTTGTCCGGGACTAGCATGCCATTTTGAAATTTGTCGATCCCTGCTCATCTGTATTGCTTCCTTATGCCTATCCCATGCCTGTTTGAAGCCCTGGACTGAATTCATAGCCACCACTACCTGAGGTAGGCTGTTCCATGCATCCACCACTTCCTGCCAATGTGAGATTAAGTGATTTCCAACAGTCAAGCACAGTTTTAATTTCAGCTAATAAAGAGAGAAGATTAGCATCCCAAATTCTATCAAAGTTGGGTAAAATTCTTATCCCCAGATAAGTAATTCCATTAGGGGCCCACCGAAAACCTAGAGGAATGGTCATACGAGGTTTGCAAAAACAAATAGTAGAATTTCAGTTTTCTTATAATTCACAGTAATCTAGATAATCCAGTGAATGTATTTAAAAGTGAAATAAGTGAATTAGCAGAGGGGTCTAGGTTTTCTATGAGAATTAATAAAGTAATGAAGTATATTGTATATTACCAATTGAAATACCTTTTATTTCAGAGGATTGACAAATGGTGGCCACAGGGGATTCTAAAGCTAAAACAAAAAATGAAGGGGACAAGGGGCACCCCTGTCTGGTGCCTCTGGATAAATGAAATGTATGAGACATAGTGGAATTGGTGAGTACCCTAGCAAGCAGAGAGGTATAAAGAAGCTTTATCCAAGAACAGAAACGATTACCAATACCTACTGTAGGTGGGATAGTACAAGAGGTAAAGAACACCACTCTAAAGTGTCAAATGCTTTGTTGAAGTCAACAGCTACAGCTGCTGCTAGAGATTTGAGATGTTTTCCCTTATATATGAGATTAAGTACTGAACGGAGGTGATCTAAACCTACTGTAAGCGCCCCTTAACAAATCCCCACCTGGGAATGGTGAACTAAAAGGGGGATAAGGGGTTCAAGACAGGAAGCCAATAATTTAGCATAAACCTTACCATCTATATTTAATAGTTATATGATCCAATAGTTAGAAGGGAGGGTAGTATCTTTATCTTTTTTTAGGAAGCACTGTAATAATTGCTTCCCTCATAGATAGTATAGGGAAGAGTACCAAAAAGCATTGCTTCTTCATAGACCTTACAGAGCAGGGGACAAAACAAATCTGCTAGTGGTTTATAAAAGTCTATGGGGACCCCATCGCTCCCCGGAGCCTTACCTGATTTTAAAGAGCAGGTTTTCACTCACAACAATTCTTCCCCCTCCAACATATGAAATACCTTACCCTCCGGTTTAGAGATTTGTCCAAAAATAAATTTTTTCTCGGTCTGCTTTTCTCAAAATATCACTCATAAAACAGATCCGTGGAGTTATCAGGCAAAATACAGATTCCCTGCCCGGAGCCATGCCCCCACGCTGTCATGTTTTTTTAATATCGGTACTAGAATGGCGCAGGGGGCGCACTCCATTGACTTCAATGGGGCTGATTTTTGCAAGCTGTTTTTATCATGTTAACTGCTGAATTGGGGAAAGAAGGCAACCACTCAACTAACAACGTTCTTGTAAGGTGAGCGGTGGCCTTCCTTTCTCCAATTCAGCAGTTAACATGATAAAAACAGCTTGCAAACATCAGTCTCATTTAAGTCTATGGAGTGCAACCCCATGCCATTCTGGTACTGACGTCAAAAAATGTGAAAGTATGTGGACATGGCTCCAGGGCGGGGAATCGCAGCGTTTTGCCTAACATCTCCATGGAGCTGTTTTATGAGTGATATTCTGAAAAGAGCAAACCAAGAAAAAATGCTTTGTGGACAAATCTCAAAACCAGAGGGTAAGGTATTATATATGTTGGAGGGGGAGAATTGTTATGAGTGAAAACCTGCTCTTTAAGGACATAAGAACTTGACACACCTCTTCTGAAGTAAATGGCTGTTTTAGTGCAGCTAATACCTCTGATGGGAGGCAAGGAAGGGTTAATTTTTCCAAAAATGTAGTGATGGATATTTGATCTGTATTGGAGTGGAAAGTATACAATTGTTTACAAAATGAGGTCATAATCTGATTTACGGAAGTGGCATCAGGACAAACTCGACCGGATGGATCTTGTAGGCCAGCAATATAACGTTCCATTTGATGTGAATGAAGGCGATATGCTAAAAGTTTACCACCTTTCTCTCCATCTTCCCAATATTTATGTTTAATTTTAAGAATGGCAATCTGTTTTCCAGGAGATTAACTCAATTATTTCTATTCAGACTTGTAAAATTTCATAGTGCAAAGGTGACTTGGGATCAGGATGGACTGAAGCTGCATTTTGAGCTTCTTTAGTTTTGAGTGTTTTTTCAAGCTCATTAAGTTGGTGTTCCCTCATCTTCCTTCTATGGGAAGCATAGCTGATAATTTTGCCATGAAGAGTGGCTTTCAACACCTCCCAAGTAGTCCCCATGGTAGTGTCAGCTGGATCATTAGAGGAAAGAAAATATATTACCTCACGCCTAATCCAGGGCTAAAATTCAGGATCTTTAAGTAAAAGGGGTCCAGATGTCAGGAAGCAGAACAAAGGAAGGGGGGGCCCCAAAAAAGATATAATTTTACGACAGCATGGTCGGAAATAAGTAGGGGCAAAACAGAGGAGTTGACCGCATTTTGTATAACCATAGGGGAGGGCTAACCAGTAGTCAATCCTACTGTAGGATTGATATATAGAACAATAATAAGCATATTCTCTAGCTCTTAGATGGAATAATATCCAGGCATCTGAAAGCCCTACATCTCTCATCAGAATGTAGAGTGCAGCTATACTTCTTTGGTGGGAGTCCAATGCTGAAGTATACCTATCTAAGGAAGAATCTAATGTCAAGTTAAGATCTCCATCAAGAATAATGGGTATGTTAGATGTATTAATGAGGAATCTATGATACGCCAAGATATGAAAAAATGTGGGTTCATCAATATTTTGTGCATAAACATTAATTAACAGTAATGGTCCAGATGTAGTATTTAAAAGTCCAATCACCCATATACCTTGAGGATCTTTCAAAATGGAAGTAGGTTTCCATTTTAAATTCTTATGAATCAAAATCACAACCCCACGCTTTTATGAAGAAGCTGAGGCTGCTATTACCTGCCCAACCCAATCCCGTTACAATCTGTCATTATCTGCAGATAGTAATTTAGTTCCTTGTAAGAAAGCAATTTGAGCTTTATGCCTTTTAAGATGTGTTAAGACCTGTTTACACTTAGTAGGTGCATTGAGACCCCTGACGTTCCAAGTAAACATCAATAAGTCAACCATGAAAAACAACTAACTGATCAGAAATAATTACAAATATAAGGAATACAACAGGGGACCCAATGCACCCAGCTGCAAAACATATATGAACATAGATAATGACACAACAAATAAACGCACAGTAAACAGGGTCAGGCAACAGCAAAGTCAGGATGAGAAATAATTTTTTAGGAACTCCTAAAGTCCAGCAATCAGATCTCTTGGTAGCAAACAAGTAATATAACAAAGTTAGCATCAACAACCAAGCTGGTAAAAAGAACCAGGCCATTTAAGATGAACAGAGGGATATAGGTTGATCAGTAACAATGATCCAAGACCACCACTCTGCATATCAGGGTGTGAAACAAGCAGTCAGTAGGGGAAGGGGAAGGAAAAACACCCATCTCCACACTATAGCCCAAGGAGATATAAGATGCTTAGAATTTTCCCTACATTGAGCTTCCCCAGAGTCCGAGTGGTCCAAGCTGCATCTTCTCCAGTTTCAATACGCAGACATGATGGCTCCAAAAGCCGAGTTTTCCTTGTGCTGTACTAAAATGCGATATCTGGAGTCAGGTGAACAAGCTGGGAAGCTTTTGGCCCTCAGACTTAGACAGGCTGAAACTGCCAGATTCGTGCCCTTCCCCTGAAGAGGACATTAGCTATGACCCAAAAGAAATTGCAGCAATTTTTGGCAACTACTATAAAACACTTTATACCACTGACAACTCTCCCACCCCTGGGGGCCTCATTATAGCCGAATATCTGGATTCTGTACCCCTCCCAAGTCTTCCGCCCCAGCGTGATGCAGGCCTAGGTTCCCCAATCGCTGTTGCAGAGATAGAGCATGCTATTAAACTTCTCCCCCAAGATAAGGCCCCTGGACCAGATGGTCTCCCAAACAACCTGTAGAAGATCTGCTGTGCCCAACTGGCACCATTTCTAGCAGAGGTGTATAGCTTCTGGTTTGATAAGGGACTGTGCAATCAATCCTTCCTTGAATTCTTGATAACTTTGAATCCCAAGCCCGGTAAGGACCCCTTACATCCTGGTAATTATCACCCAATCTCCCTTCTCAATTCAGATGTCAAAATGTTAGCAAAAATATCGGCTACCTGTCTTGTGCCACTCATGGGAGAAGTCATCGGGCATGACCAGGTTGGCTTCATGTCGGACCGTTCTTCGGGAGACCACATGAGGAAACTCCTGCATCTGATCTTGGCATCGAGGGAGTCGAGGTACCTTCTGCGATGGTCTCCCTCGACACTGAGAAAGCATTTGACTGGGCTTCTTGGAACTTCTTATTCACATCCCTTTGCAGGTTTGGGGTCCCTGACAACTTTATTAAATGGGTCAAGATACTGTACTCTAGCCCTACAGCTAAGGTATGGTGCAATGGTTACCTCTCGGCCTCATTACTCTACACCATGGAACCCACCAGGGTTGCCCGCTTTCCCCACTTTTGTTTAATTTCTATTTGGAACCCCTTATCTGCAGATTAGTTAGCTCTGCTAGTCTGACAGGTATCCAACTTGAAGGCAATAGGTATCTCATCTCAGCTTACGCAGATAACCTACTGTCACACATGGAAGAGCCAACTTCCAATGTGTCCACTTTGCTTGAAGAATTGAGTATTTTCTCAAATATATGCTCCTATAAGCTCAATATCTCCAAAACCCAAATTTTCCCACTTAATCACTGCCTCACTAAGGCCGAACTTTTGGACCTAGGCTTGACATGGATGCCCCAAACTCGGACTTATTTAGGGATCAAGGTTGCCAGAGATGTGCCTTCTGTGATGAAGGAGAACCTCAGCAAATTGATCTCCATGCTCAAAATTGACCTGGATAGGTGGAGTGCCCTACCAATGTCCCTCTGGGGCCGCATAAGTGTCCTTAAAATGAATGTGCTCCCACGGGTTTTACACTCAATGGGAATGTTGGGCCTTTTTCTCCCTAAATCCTGGTTTGTTCAACTGTGGAGAATGTTTAATAAGTTTCTATGGAGAAACAAGGGAGTTCAAGGGTTATGCTAAACTTGTTGTCTCCCAAACTGTGGAAGGCCTTGCCCTCTCAGCCCTTTTTACCTACTACGGGGCCCAGCATCTTAGTAAGCTGGCTAGATGGACAGATGATTCTGCTATGCAACAGGCCAATTCCTATACTCCCACATGGGTTGAAACTGAGTGAGCCCTTGCAAAACGATTCTGCTGCTCCCTTTTGGCACTAGCATATCAATCTCCTTCCCGTCTACCACGTTTCCTCAAAAATTCCCCTGTTGACTGGTCCCTCCGTGCACTACACCAGACACAGATACACCTATCTCTTAACTGGCATAGCTCACGAAGTCAGCCCCTTTTCAACAATCCTCACTTTTTGATAAATAATCGTACCATCTCGCCCTCCTTTTGCCCCTGGCTTCAATACAGTGTGCTAGGGGATTTCTGCAGTGGGGGTTCTATACTGCTGTTTTTCTCTCTACAAGAGAATTTCAGCTAACCAACAATGATGTTTTTAAGTACTGGCAAGCTAAGCATGCTATCCTTGCTTTCTTAGGACCCAAGCCTTGGACCTCCCCACCATGGGAAGACTTACCTGCAGTGCTCAAGGTAGCGAAACAGCCGTACTCTCTCTCTGGCATATATAAACTCCTGCAAGACCTTGACCCTGCACTCCCATTAGGGGTTTGTTACTATTGGAAGCAGGCACTCTCTCTCCCAGATACCAGTTTACTGGAATAAAATTTGGAAAACTATATATAATTTTATCAAGCAGAATAGACTGTGACTCGCTCAGTTTAATATAATGCATAACCTGTATTATACCCCAAGAGATTGCATGCTATAGGCAAATTGGTATCTCCTCTTTGCCATAGGAATGGAGATAACCTGGGCTTTCTTTTTCACATGTTGTGGGAATGTTCAAAAGCCCGTAAATTCTGAAGTTCCATTAAAGATATTCTGGACCTTATGTTGGGCCTAGAATCTCTATTTACTCCAGAGTCTTGCATGTTAGCTCTCTTCCCACAGGGCACACCCAAGTCTCGGAAAGCCCACTTGACCCTAGTGGCAGCGATAGCTAAGCTGATCATACTTAGGCATTGGAAGAACGAATCACTGCCCTCGGTCGTAGAATGGCACCATGAGAATTTAATGGCTATCCAACTCAAAAAGCACATTGCTACTACTGTATGTGACATAGGATGGATGCTAACCAGTCACTATGGGAACCTCTCTTGGCTTTACTATCCCTCTGGCAACCCTAGCTAGACACTTCTATATCCCTCATTTTCCCATGCTCCTGACATGCAGGCTTTGGGGAGGGCGGTGGAGGGGCTATGGGGGGGAGGAGGGTTTATGTTGTAGGTATGTATTATGTATAGTTACAGTAATTGTTCTTACTGTGTAGGTGAGATTGTTGTATTGTATTATTTTTTTCTTGCAGCTGTACTGGCCTCATTGTTTTCCCTTTGTAACCTGCTGCTGAAAATCAGTAAAGTATATTGAATTAAAAAAAAAAGTAATAACCCACAATCTTGTATGTGGAGACATCACAATAACTTCACACCCTGGTGGGTCGTGAGATAGCCAAGGGCCTTCAACCACCCAGTAAGTACAGTTATTGAGGCATCACCACACACCTGGAGTGGGTTATTCCACTTACAGCATAACATTTCTTAAAAGATCAAAAGAGTTATGTACAGACTTAACCCACACTTTGTATTACTAGCCATAAAGAGTGGATCTGACCATCAACAACAAAATTACAGCTGGCCTCAGCAGAACTTTGTTATATTACATTACATTACAACAGACCTTAAATTTCAAGCCATTCCATTCTTCATCATTAGGGTAATTACATAAAAACAGGAAATTTGTATTTATCAGTTCATTCACAGCTTAGGGTTATTCCGGAGCTGCAGTTGAAATGCCCTGCTTGTGACATCGATAGTCATTTCCACAGCAACAGACTGATGTCACAACCTGAAGATTACTTCAGTGCCTGAATAAGTCTCAGCATCGACTATGATACTTTATTTCATTATAGCTAATTCTTAAAGACAGCTGGTTGAAATGTTGATGCTAACTCTATTTTCTGCAAGCATTTAACATTACCCTTTTGTTTTATTTGCAGCCCACTCACTGCCAAAGCATTCCATTTTTTGTGTGTGTGTTCAATGGCCCTATGCAACACAAGTAGTATTATGCTTGAGCAACTGGGATAACTGTTTGGCTGTTCACACTCTCTATTCCAAAGGGAATTACCACCCTGTAGGGGCACCAAAGGCAAGGAGCCCTTGAAGACAGTTCCACCCCTAGAGGTGCCATGGGAAAGATTCTCTTGGCTATAAGTACCTTAGGAAGGAGCCCCCCCCCCCGAAGAGAGAGGTGTGCAGCTGGAGGAGGAGGAGAGAATGGTGGGGGCAAAGAAAAAGTGCTTCAGAGGGAGGCCTGGAGGGACTGCTTATATAGCGCACAAAGAGGGCATGGCTGGTTGCTTCACCCCATTGAACTACAGGCAATAGCCTTTCAGTTCAATGGGCCTACACAACCAGAGTAATGTTATGCTTGTGCAACTGTGATAATTGTTTGGCCATTTGCACTCTCTGTGCCATGGGGAATTATCACCCTGTAGGGGTATCAATGGCAAGAAGCCCTCAGAGAGGATTCCACCCCTAGAGGTGCCATAGGAAAGATTCCCTTGGCTAAAGGTACCTTAGGAAGGAGCCCCAGAGTACCGAGCAGTAAATGTTGACTACAAAGTTGAGATCAAATTGACAGCAATGAGCCAGCTTGAAGAATACACATGAGATGCACAGGTTGTCAGGATTGCACTAATAAAATGGATTGCACCGATGACATAAGGGGGCTTTCTGATGAGAAAGGGAACAGCAAGTAAGGCCACCATCCATCTCCATCCAACAGTGGAAACCTAGCTAAGGACACTAGAGAATAAACTATTTTAACAACTAACTAGATATTATGACCTTGGGCATGGAGGAGAGGAAAAACCCAATTTTAAAGGAGGAAACCTCTGAGGATCCAAGGCCTAGATCTCCTTCCCTCTAGGCTTGGGATATTTTATTTAGTGACGGCTTGGCTACTGCAATTTGGAAACACAGTTTCAGGGGATTATTTCAATTTGAAGGAGGGATCTTGCTCTATCCCTGTACAGGAAATGCCATGGTGTGGCTGCAAAGACAGCTCTGCAGCAAAGGGGGACCCCATACAGGAGGCTGTCACCCAAGGTGGTAGGAGGAGTGTAACAACTGCTGGAAGGCACTTACCAGGCCTCTATGTGGGAGATCTAAGGTGGAGGTAGACAGCCAAGGGGCTTCCCTGAGGACCATCTCAGAATTGAGCTGGCCAGGAAACGGGAGGTAGAGGAGACCAGGTGAACCACAGGTGGCTGTAGGGAGACTAGCATTTGAAGATGCCACAGCATAGCCATAGCCAAAGGAGCATTCTTTGGCTTAAGAGCCCCACCCCTCGGCAGCTGAAGTCCTGAATTCTACATCAAGAGGTGCGCCAATGAGTTAGACAACTGAAGCTCCACACAGAGCAAGGACATTCCCACTGTGGGCCAGATGAGAAGGACCCCACCCCAAGTTTCACATGTTCAAGATGCAGACTTAGTGGGTTCAGAGTGAGACCACTGGCTACAGGGCAAGCCCTAAGCCAGAAAAGGTAATGGTCATGGTTGGCATACCTCTGATTTATGAATGAGAGCATGAATCAGCTTTGATGTGCTAGATGGGAGGAGGCCAGAAGAAGCTGGTAACTATAGATTAGGTAGCAGGTTACTGATGAGGAGGTTGGGTGAAGCCAGCAGCTGTAGATTAGGTAGCAGGTTAGTGATGAGTAGGCTAAGCAAAGCCAGTGGCTTGGGAGAGGTAGGAACTTGTAGTGCAAGCCATTTGATAATAGTAGCAGCCAACATAAGCAAGCCAACCTATTCCATTAGGGAAGCCAAATTAATGGTGACACAGAAGGTATGTGTTTTGGTAGTGAGAGGCTGTGATGCCAATAATTGAATCAATGAAGTTTAGTATAAATGAATCAATGAGGTTTAGCAGATGATTGCTATGATTTCAGCAGCAGTTGATTGCTATGATTTCAGCATGAACATAGAATTGACATGATTGCATGAATGCCTTAAATGCCATTAAGGTAGAGTTAGATTATTCCAGTAATGGAATGGAAAGAATATCTTGAAAGCCATGTAGGCTGTGAGGTTAATGTATTAATGCATAGATAACTGAAAAGCCATGTAGGCAAAGGAGCAGGGCAAAATCATACAGCATACATAGACGCATGCTCCTGCTACTTGGAGCCACGATCCCCCACTGTGACATCACAGTCCCCCACTGTGGAAATAACAGGGAAGCCACAAGCTGAGCATCATGAGACCAAACGGCAACTGTAATGTTGTAAGGTTTGCGTTGTGTTTGCAAAAGAATTCCACTCAAGCTTTCAGATTTCTTCTAAGAGTTTATTGCGGTTATTCATCTTCACATGCATGTTCATTTCATCAATAGCAGTGCTGGTGCTACTTATTTAATTTATATACAGTGTTTATATAAAAAACTGTTATCTTGAAAATGCCAACACCCCTTTATAAGCCAATCATAATCTTAGGGTGTGGTGAATTTCACTCAAAGCATAGGTATTACTTAATTTCTTGCACAACCTCATAAGTGTTGACTACATTTCTTGAAAAGTGCACTCCATCTTAGAGAAGGTTCTTTGTTGCACACCCTCCTAAAGAAGGTTCTTTGTTACACACCTTCCTAAAGAAGGTTATAACAGGACATTTTATGTTAAAAGTTGTGAAATTATAAGGATTCGGTTAAATGCTGTAACAGGTTACGCTTAAGTAAAATGTTACACTACAAATGTTGATAGGCTAGGAAGCCCCCCAAAGTAGAACTAATTTAATGACTGAGTTACAGTATGGGTAGAAGTCAGAAATGGATTGCTGTTGTTTTGGTAAAAGCATTGTTTAGCAAAAGTATGAAATAGCAACAAATGAGCCTGAATAACAAAAACGTAGGAGTGAGGAATAAATGTAGTAGGACATGATATTGCTAGAGCAGCCAGGGGTATGAAAGACAGAGTTACAGCTGTTAAGAGGAGCCAGTACTGAGTGAGGCAGGTGCAAACAAGGTGATGAGCACAGGGACTGCAATAGCATGGAAGCAGCAACTGGAACTGAGAGCATACAGGTAACAAGAACAGATAAAAGAGGGAGTGCTGAAAGCATGATAAAATGAAATGAGAGTCTGATTAGTAATGCCTCTAGATATATCAATTCAAACAAAAGGGCGCTAGAAAACTAGATAAGCACAAAAAAAATCAAACAAAGCAAACACAAGCACAGGAACAGGAAGAAGAAACACACAACTGAGAAAGAAGCACAGACAGACTGCAAACAGAGGCAAAATACTGATCTAGAAGCAGGAGACTATGGCAAAATACTGACCCAGAACCAGAAAAGCACCAACCAGGCAGAGAGTCCAGTACAGGCATAATGAAATGTGGAAACCACTGGGGATTGGCACCTACTAAGGACTTCTACTCACACATTTGTGGAAAATAGGAAAGGACTCTCCGACTGCTTCTTAATCCTTCAGCGTGGAAACTTTATTATGTGCAAATAATCCAAATACAGATAAAACCATGAGAGACAAATAATCCAAGCAGTGTGGGTGACTTCCTAGTTCCTGGTTCTTCCACCTCTCAGATGACGAGCCTGGACGACGCACCAATCAGCCTTTCAAAGGTGATTGGCAAATGCGCCAGATGACCTACATCGATGCTGGAGCGGGTGGAGGAACTATGTCACCTAAGTGACCGTTTGGATGGTGCCGTCCCCAGTGGTTTCCACATTTCATTATACCTATTATTTAGATCAGGCACTGCGCCTTGGTGCGGTCACTTCTCTTTTCTCCAGTACAGCCAGCAGAATCCCACAAACGAAAGTAGGAGACAAACACAGCAGAAAGGAGGGGCAGGGCCCAGGGAAAGGTTGGGCACAGAGAAAGGATTGGCAGAGCCTCCAGCCACAAACAAAAAATGCTTAAGAGGGAGGCTAGGAAAGACTGTGTATATAACTCAGGAAGAGGAAGCGGCTGGTTGCTTCACCCCACTGAACAACAGGCAATAATCTTTCAATTGTTCTCAGCTGTCAGTGAACTATGAGGGATAGTAATACAATTTTCATGTAACTGTTCTTAATAATAATGAACAGGATGGCTTAAAAAACAACATTTTTTTGAATGTTGTATTGACATGTTCTACTGATGCCAACAGTGATCTCTCTATTTTTGGTGGGGGGGCTGGTAACCTGGTCCCCAGTTAAAAGGGAATATTAATCTTGTACTTGGCATTTTCTATTATTATTATTGGACATCTGGGCATGTGTGATGTCTGTTTAATATCCCCTGGCCGGGATATTCAAACTGCTCCAGGCTGTGGTGCAAGCCTGGGCACAGCTCAACTTTGTTGTGCAGGGGTGTGGCCTGGGTGATATTCAACGGAGCTGTGCTATGGTGCAGCAGCTTTGAATATCGCACCCTGGCCACCTCCACTGTGCATGGCACAGTGGCACTGCACCAGCGCGCAAGTGGCCAGAGTGGAGCATGGAGATGTGCTGGTGCAAGTGCCATTGCGCCATGCACAGCACCTGTGATATTCAAAAGAGGACACGCAAATGGGGCCATAATATATGCAAGGTGCACAGGAGGCCATTTGCATCTCATTATGGCCCCATTTGCATGCCATTAGCATGCAGGTGCGCCGATCCCCAACGACTTGCACCTGGCACCCTGCCAGGCAGCAGCCATCAGGGACCAATGCCCCCTGCAGCCCGATCATGGGCATTCCTGTAATATAAAAAAAGTCAATATCCTGGTGGTCCAGTGGACCTCTATGTGCCCGATGTCAGGCATCACTATAGTCCCCCTTCCAATATCCCCAGTGGTTCAGTGGACCAAGACTGAGCCCGATCGCAGGCATTAGGAACCCCCCAAGTCCAATATCCCTGTGGTCTAGTGTACCCCACCCCACCCGCCCACTGAGCCCCACCACCCTGCTGCCCCCGTCAGCTGGCGGGCGGCAGCACCCCACCTGCCTGCCACCCGCCGACTGACAGCTCGTAGGCTGCATGCCCATTGGTTCACAGCATGAGCCAATGGGAATGAATTCATTCACATATCTGGACTGAGTAGTATGGTATGGGCTGCACACCCATTGGCTCAGGCTGTGAACCAATGGGCATGCAACCCCTACCAAGCTGTCAGTCGGCGAAGTGCGGGGCAGCAGTGGTGGGGTGCTGCCACCCACCGACTGACAGGAGTGGTGGTGGGGCTCAGTGGGCGGTGGGGTGGGGCACACTAGACCACCAGGGATATTGGACTTTTGGGGGGTCCTATTAATGATGGCTGCGATCGGGCTCAGTGCGGTCCACTGGACCACCAAGGTTATTAGGCTTGGGGGGTCCGATTAATGATGCCGATGCGGGCTCCAGTCGCGGTCCACTGAACCACTAGGATATTGGACTTAGGGGGGCTATAGTGATGCCCACGATGGGGCATGGGGGGGTGCCGCCAGGTGCGGCAGGAACTCGGGTGGCCACCCACAGATGGTAGCTGCTGTGTTGCATCCTGCAATGCAGCAGCTCACCTGTGGGTGGCCATCACTTGTTCCTTTTTTTGGCGGCGTAACTTTGTGCAGGCACAGGTAGGGGTTGCGCATGCATGACTCTGCACATCCTGGGCTGAATATTGGGCTGTGCAGGTTATGCATGGGCACGCCCCCCCACCTGTGCCTGCATACATTACTGATGTGCTCAGCCATCGGGATTTGTGCAGCACACTTTTCCCTTCTGAATATCGCGCCAGGGCGCATCAGTGGGTTGTGCATGGTGCAACACTGTTGCGCCATGCACAACCCTTCTGAATATCTGGGCCCCTGTGTATCGTTTTTAAATAGTATTTCCTTATTTATGGTCACCGGTTAATGATAACTTTTTCCTCCCCAATACTAATTTTTTCATTACTTATCAGTTCCAGAAGCTGGTGACATCAGTTGAGCGGAAGCCCTGAATTAAACGTTTCCCTATAGGCTCTCAACTGATGTCACAGAGTTTCAGAACTCATAAGTAATTAAAAAATGAAAAGTAGGTGGGAAGAATGCAACAAGGGACACAAAGGAAAAAATAATATTATTTCAAAAGAAACATTCAAAACAATACATGGGGGGAGGGCAGTACTGAATACTTCACACATGCCCACATTTCTAATTACATTACAAAATGTAAAAAGTAAGGTTTATGTTCCCTTTCAAGTAGAGGATCACTAGATATGTAAATATCAATCAATCAATCAATCAATCAATCAAATCTTTATTTATTCAGGCGAACATCATTGAGCACAGCTCATTTGCAAGATGGACCTGATAAGGTCAAGGTTCAATAATTGGTACATGTATAGGAAGATTTAAAACACGTATATACTTATATACAGTAATCAAGGTTCAATAATTGGTATATGTACATGAATAATTAAAACACTTATATACAGAAATCAAGAACAGAAATTGTTTAAACATAACAGGATATGGTAGGAACATATGAGATGCACTCTAGGTAAACCAGTATATACATATCAACATTGGCAGTAAACATGGCATACATTCAACATGATATACCCAGGATTCCAAAGATCCAAGGGAAGTCAATGTGGACAATGAGAAATAGTGATTGGATGACTGAAAGAGGTGGTCATAGACTGAGACCAGTGACATGGTAGGAAGGGGTACGCATGACTAGAGCAGGGGCTGGTGCTAGAACTGGGAGGTGAAAGGCAGTGATAAGGGCTAAGGGAGCAGCCTGGAGTTAATGGGAGAATATTATAGCCAGGGGGTGAGGTATCTGTGGAGATGAATTCTAGGGAAGTGAAATATGCATCCTGACTAGAGATGTTGCAAATTTAAACTTCGCCAGTGAAGTGGCCATGAATTGGACAACATTCGCCTTCGTGAAGCTTTGCAGAATTTCTGCAGACCTTAGGAATGTTGACTTCATCAAAACTGCAAAGTTTTTACCACAAAGTGAACATTTCTTTGGCAAAGTGGGCACTTTGTGAGATAATTTTTGTCAATTCCTTGAAAAAAATGACAACTTTGCCAGGTAAAACTTTGCAAATTCGTGAAGCAAATTTCAGCCACCTTGCCCACTCCCTAATACTGACACAACGCTGCATTAAAAGTAAAGATGATCTGAACAACTGGAAGGAAAACTGCACAAATCAAAGTAGCCTTCCAGATCCTTAGACAAACAAGCAGAGGTTGTACTTCATGTGAAAAGTGCTGGGTTCAGACGCATGTAGCAAAGCAGTATGTACGTTAATTTAAACTCTATAAAATAAACAAATATACAAGATAATCTACACAGTACAGATACTAATGTAATCAATTTCCGCTGCCCCCAAGTTTTGCTCATTAGAGCTTTGTCAGGGGGCTCAGATCTCTACCCTCTTTGGTTAAAGTAGAATTTTTTGGCAAAAAAAAATGTTTTTACTTCTATATCCCTCTCTAACTTTGAAAATGCACTCACTGACTTTTGGGGGAAATGCTGCCTAGTGCCATCTCACAGGCAGTCACACGCTTCTCTCACTCGCTCTGTGCTAATGTACCCAGCTGACTGATGGTGAGTTGGCAGGGCACAATAGCATAGAACAAGCACATTTTAAACAAGATGCAGAAGTAATGATATAAATATAATTTTTGCCTAAAAATGCAAATCTGGGGTTAGGGAGCACAGCGGAGGTCACTAACATTTATGCAAATTTCCTTTAAAAAGGATCTTTCAGAAAGTTTACAGCCTCCTTGCAATCCTACCTGTAACTCTGCAGTGCCTCTAAAACTTTGACTGTGCAGCATGCTCAGTCCTACAACATCCGCACTACTTACATGCCGCGACTCATGCCACCGTGACATCATTATATGGATCACTTGGCTCCCGCTCAATGTGTCTGCCTGCATCGTGCCTATTGCAGTTTGATCTGGCACTTGTCCAAAAGCATATGTAGTGAATGTTTTTTTACTTCTGAGCTGTGACACTTCTTAAAATAAAATAATTACACATTTCTGAAAGTGTTCCAGTGATTAATACGTGCATTTTCATTAGTCATTATTATACCTTGCAGGTGTCAATCATACCACTCCTGACCTTGCTTATATATCTTCAGCAATTCCCCTTATATTTTAATATTTACTAAAATGCCTATGTTACATGGTGTTTATTAGTAATCCTTTTAGACCATGTGAACCAAAAAAAAGGCACATTCACATTTGTATTTCTGATGTGTAGCTTTACTTCCAGGTTGCCAACATATAATGTGAATTTCCCTTTTGGAGGAAAACTTGAAGTTTGACATACAGTATGACAGTGTTCAGTTGACACTTGACAGTTCTCTACCCAACTTTTGTTGTACAAGGTGAATTTTACATTTAATTTGCCCTTTTTATGTTGGCGCGCTTGCACAGCCAACATCTTGCGACAGTGGGGATTTGCAGGCTCGGCCGCTGTTGGCCAAATGCAGGGCACGCATCAGTATGTGCGTCCCTCATTTCCCAATCAGACTACATGTCAGCACCACACCATGCATACTAATGTGGCAAGCACATCTAAGGAAAGGTCCGCTGCAATCCAAGCAAAGCTCGTCACACGCAGCGGACCCTTCCTACCTGCTTGCCACATTAGCAGCATAGCGGGTGGGCGGACACCCAACGGCCGACTTTGGGGGTGCCCAATCCCCCTGCCAGCTTACTGTGGCCATACATATTTGCCGATGGGGGAGCCCACTCCCCGTCAGCATAAAGCAACCCTCCCCATTTCTTATATGGCGAGGGTGCCCAGTCCCCTCAGCTCTTGCCTCCCCGCTTCATTATGTGCTGTGGAAAGCAAACTCTCGTCAGCAAAAAGCAGCCCCCTTTTGTGTGCCGACAAAGGGTGCCCAATCCCCGTTGGCTGCAGCAACCCCAAAATAGTTAAGTGGCATGCTGGGAGCCCACCCCAGCTGCTTGTTCCTGAAAAAAAAACTGTCCCAGGATGTTAGTTTTTCTTTCTTCCCTGTAACATAAAATGGTCCTCGTAGTCTCCTGCCCCCACCGCACCCACCCACTGCGCATCCTGCCTCTCCACACCCCTCACCCCATACTTACCTCCGGAGTTTGGTGCAACAATCTTTGGTGGACCAGGAACACGTCTGCACTCTTCAAAGCAGTAGCTGTGGGAAATCAGTGTTCGGGCCAGATTATGAAAATGACATGTGACACAGTTCATGAGCAGAGGTCCTAAAATGCCTATGTTGAAAATTTGGTGATGATATTCCATAAAATGACTGTGTTACGAGCGTGCATTGGCAGATTGCACGCACGCTCGTACCATCATGCATTTGTAATATTTTCACTTTGGATTTTCACCACTGGCATTTTTCCACACCTCTTGATGAACAGTACAGCTGTCATTTCACATATCCTGCCCAAAATGTGTTTTCGCACTTCCGGCGCAGAATACCGTGGTTGCTGTGCGAAATCACTTCTTGGGACACTTTGAGGAAATAACAGTGACACTGTACATGAGCAGAGGTGCTAAAATGCCTATGTTGAAAATCTGGTGCCGAACGCCCATAAAATGGCAGTGTTGCAAGCGTGCGTTGCATATTTCCCAAGCACCCTTGTAACTTCGCAAATTTGGTATATTTACATGCCACATTTTCAACACTGGCATTTTTTTACACCACCTTATGAACTTTACAGCTGTCATTTTTCACATCCTGCCCAAAACTTTTTCCTGCACTGCACTACCAAAGCTAATGCCAGCGCAACAACTTTCGGCATTGACAAATGCTTGTTTATTGTAGTCATCTACTTTGGTACCTTGAGCTAACTAGGTGTGCAACAAAACATACAAAAGTGGTGCGAGTCTTTTCCACTTTTCAAAAAATTAACACACTTAAAAAAAATGTAGACAGAACAAGTTAAGTTTATGTGCAACAAATGGCTTGGTCCCACCAAGTACAGCTTTCTTTGTAGCAATCATTTTACGACTGACTGTTTCGAGATAACATGTCAGCTCGTGCCTGCATTTAACTCACTGGTGCACAAATATTTTAAGCTGGATGCCATTCCCACAGTTTTTCCTCACCCGTCATTGACTGCTAGCAGAAGAAAAAATGACATTTGAGATACTCCTGTGTCAATTATGAATCGTAAGCATGGGGCATTTAAAAAGCATCAGCATGTGACACTGAATTTATAAATGCAACGTATGTAACTTGCTATTGTACATGACAATGTGTGATCTAAGTAAGTAATGCATGACTGATGGTGTGAGACACAATCTGTAGCTGAGTGGTGGTATAAAATATAATGTACGGCTGAGTTTGTCATATGAGATTCAATGCATGGCTGATGGTGGTATGGTGTACAAGGCGTGGTTGAGTGGTGCTATGTGACACTGTGTCATTGTGTTGTATTTTTGTTTACACTGGTTTCGACATGTTGCACTAAATATGGTATGTATGTTGTCTGTTATACCTTTCTCAGGCTTTACTACTTTTGTTATCTTTATTTCTCTCAAGTTACTGTGTATTACTATGACACTTTAACTGCTTTGTATACTCAACTTTGCAATTTGCAATGTATATTGTAATTACTTGTTCTCTTCTGTATTATGACTACTGATTCAGTTCTTATAGTACTTACTCTCCCGGGTCGTGTCTGAAAATAGGCATAACTTGTCTAGTGTACTTACCCAGTTACTAAAAAAGGAAACAAAATAAATAAATAAACATGGTACAAGGTGCGGCTGAGGGGTGCTCTGAGGTGCAAGGCACAGCTGAGGGCATTATACTATGTTTTATATTTTTTTAAAACATTGCTTACACTCCTCCTTAACAGCGGTCTGGTTCTCCTTCCACCCCTGCCAATGCTGGAGTCCGTCCCAGCACTGCTGTGTGTACAATATCCTAGGTACCTCAGCATACACAGGACTCACAGGTTTGCTGCCCTCAAACTTACCCTCTTATGCCAGCTATGCCTTTTGCTCCATTGCATGTTTGCCCTGCTATCTGACTGTCCACCCATGGCACAGTTTAAGACTGTGGTACCCTTATAGCATAATGACTCGAGCCCAGCGTGAAAGAATGCAGCTTGATGGCTGGCTAGTGCAGTGGTTGAGCTACTGCCTGCCATCCAGATTACCAGGGTTTGCCCCCCCAATTTGATGCCAACCATTGAGCTAGGGCTCTGTAGCTATCTGGGCACCTCCCTTGAATTGTTTTTTTATTCAGTATACTTTATTTGCTTGAGCTGCCTTTGTTGTCTGTTCACACGCCCTCATCCCATAACCCGCTACCCCTGGGACTTCCCTCTGACCTGTACAGTGTCCCACAGTTTACTCCTTCCATGGGGCACAGCCTCCTTGGTTTTTCAAGGCTTGGGAGGAGTTTAGTCAGGTTGTGGTCGGCAGCCCAGAAAGCGGTGCAGGGCCTGCAAGGAGAGAGGTGATGTTAATCTGCCACAAGCAAGGGATTTTCTTCCCCTTGTTCCTCTTCCCTAAGCACCTCATAGGTGAGGATTAATTGGAAGTCTACACGCAAGCATGCAGACAGCTCAGTTTTGAGGTGCTATGCCCATCCATCATGGATCCACTTGCAATAGCACCTACAGTATAGTCACCCAGGTGGCTGTGCTGCAGTGGAGCTTACTTGCCTCCATCCCTGGATGAGGACAGCATCCTCTGAGATGCCAAATCATCATATCCATCCAAGCTCCCAATTACTCTCACTCACTTCTGAACCTAGGTGCCAATTTTGTGAGTGGACGTGCTACCACTGTGCCGAAAGGCTGGCTTATATTGACACCTCCTGCCCCATGAAAGTGTGTAGCTTGCATAGTTCCATCCACCTGACCCCTGCAATTTCAATCCCCTCCCCCGGGTGCTGGTTGTTTAGCCCTCCTTAAACTGTGTGCCTTCACACCTGAAGCACCTAATTGGCAGGCACACGCCAGTGTCACACACTCCAGTGTCCCTCTTCTCATTCACTATTTGCCTTCAACGCCAAGTGTACTCACACAGGTGATGTTGAAAGTGGCATGACATGGGCCCCCCTGGGCTCCAACCCCTCAACAGGAGGTTAGTGGCCTAGCTTTCATTCATTGTATTTCCTTCCTGTGCTGGAGGTCATTGGCCTTGCGAGTGTCCTTTTGATGACGGCATGTTATATACCTCAGGGGTCCCTGTTTTGCAATTCCAGTGTCTACAGACCATGGGGGGGGGGGTTGGTCATTTTTAACATAGGATGCTGTTTCCTAATTGTCTCCCCTCGGCCTTACAGCTGGATGCCAGCTAAGACTGACATAATGCACTTTGTGCATCATCATCATCATCAGTATAGATAATAATGTTCCTCTCAAACCATCAAATGTTCTTCAGCCAGCATCACACCACCAGTCTCCATGTATTTGTGAAATACATTTGCTTTGTGTTTTTGTGCCGTATTTTTTTTTAATGACATGTTCTAGGTAATTAACACATTGGCAGAACAGCATGCTAAACAAAAGGAACATCAATTCAACAGTGAATTTGGTAACAAAAGAGTTGATGCTGTTGAGACAATCGAAGAGCCTTTTTACAGAAGTGGGAATGCTGGTGTTCAATACGGAATGGACACTAAATCCATGAAAGTCCTGACTGACAAACAACTTAACCGTAGATCACGTGGTATGGTTATTTTATAATTGACTTGCTATTTTTTCATTCCAGTCAAACCTACAGTACCGTGTAATGCAGTACTGTTTGATTATTCATAGCTAGCATGGTCACCTCTAAATCAATCCATTTCCACATTGCTCCCTTCCTGCTGCTCTGTGCAGAATAACTGCAAATGTAATGCTGTATTTGTCCCCCCACATCCTAATCGCTGTTCATTTCATGTATTTCAGTTTCACTGTTTGGTTATTGTACCACCCTCTGAAACTGCTTATTACCCATCTCCTGACACAACTCGTTCTGTGTCTCATCCCCGCTTACTCCCTCACCCATTACCAATGCTGTAATACAGTATTTTAGACATTTCCATTCTATATTCTCCGCTCACTGTCTTTGCTGGCTGCAGTTTGAATGGCATAAAGCAATCAAACACATCATGTTGAAACAGCTGTATGGTGTGTCACTGTGTTGGCTGCTTAGGTACATAGGGAGGGATATCTCCAGTCATAGGAAGAGGTGGTGTTGCCAGCTACTGTATCAATCACTGTTGAGAGAATACCCACCTGGAGTACTGCATTCAGTTTTGGAGGCTGCACCTAAGAAAGAACATAGGGTGGAGGCAGTCCAAAGGAGGGCAGCTAAATTGGATCATGGGCTGCACGACAAGCCCGAGGAGAGACTCAGTAATCTCAACATGTACACCCTGGAAGAGAGGAGAGAGACAGGTGACATGATAGGTACCTCACAGAGTGAGCATATTGGGTGGTGTATGTGAAAATTATGGGATGCTTCAAGCATGCATGTGACAGACATAGGGGTGTATTACAAAACTGGCATGGATTCTGGAGGCTTAACATAGACCATTTTGTGTCTGTGAAGACAGATTAGGCATGGAAAATCTTGTCAGACTATGTGCGTGAAACAGTCCTTTCCTGCCGACAATTTCGATATTTCTGTGTTTCAACATGGGTGTTACTGACATTGGAATACATTGTACAATAGCTGATTACAAATAATTGTGTGTATTTCCATTATTATTTATTATGCTTGTACCTTTTTTCACAGATACTCAAACACCACAATCACAACAACAATCCAAGCAGTCGCCAATTCAATCAAAAGTTACGGTTGATGCAGCAGTGCAATGCTATTTACTTCCATCATTCAGTGGAGTAACACATTCCACACCATGCAAAAACCATGATGTCAGTTTCTAAACAAACTTTTTGGATATCATGGCTGCATCAGGACTGGGTGAGAGGAATGACCCTGATTACGAACCATCGGATGTAGATACAATGGACATTGAAAGGTGAATGTTTCTTTGTTCATTATTCTGTAGTACACCTATCTTTTGTAAGAATCATCTATAAAAAGTGATTCAATGTCAGTGATAATAATGTCCTGTTGTTGATAGCTCAGTAATGTATTGATTACTGATTTTGTAGTCCTGTATTTATTGAAGCACTGCATGGCCAATGATGAAAGGGATGTGTGTGTGCATTGTTTACTGGATCCATTTTACAATCCAATTGCATGGCAGGGCTAAAGTAACCCTGTTTAATTTCTAATTTATAAAATGGACTTCAGAATTCTGCATAATCATAGCAACCTCAGTGGTTAAAACACATCACGTGATCATACGGAAATTCCAAGCACATGCACTGTTTGTCACAAATATAGCTAGCAATTACCTAACTACCACACAGAAACTGTTCTCATGCTATAAGCACAATAACCAACTTCAGGACATGCATTTCTTAAGAAGTAATGCACTTCTTGGATCCGTTAAAAGTCACTTGGCCATTCCAATTCACCCGGGTTATGCATTAATTCTGTAAAACTGAACTCCCTGTCATGGCCTACTGCTTCTTACCATGCCTAAGCACCACTGCCATTATCTTGGTGTTGAGGCCAGTGTATATTGTTAAAGTGCAAAGTAACGGTGGCATTGATGGAATGTAGAAAAATGAATATAAGGGAAGTGAACAATTATGAAATGCATCATTGATGTGTGGTTGCCACCATACACCATTCAAGTGAACACTAAATTGTTACTAGTGAACAACATATGATTTCAGCATAATGAAGGTTCCTTTCTTGTATTGCCACTTGAAGAGTTTGTTCTTTGTAACCAGGACACTGTATAATTAATCTTTCAGTGGTTACTCAATGTAATCAACTGGATAGGCTTCACTGCTATTACCGAATTGCATTGTGTATCAGTGAATCAACAATATAATCATAAACTGATTAGCATTTCTTTTTTATATCTGCATTATTGATGGTGGAGCTTCACCATTCCAAGAAAGAAAATATACTGTATAGTGTTCCATTCCAAAATACTGAAGATTTTCCTACTCTGTCTGTCACTCTTCAAATGTCACTAAGCACGAGTATGAGATGGCCATCCAACAGACCTGCACCAACTGTAATACAAGGACACATGTAGAAGCCAGCGTCTAATTCATGACAGACCAGCCAGAAATCTGCAGATGTCAGCCATGATTCTTTTTTCTGGATTATTACCAAAGAAAGCTGTGACTATGTTCCGGCACCTGACCTGTGCATCTGTTAGTGTTAACACATTTTTCAAACACCAGCATTTTTTCCTTTTGCCGGCTATGCACACTGCTTGAAAGTGGCACTAGGCTTAACTAAACTACAGAAGTGAAACTGTCTGAACTGTCCATCATTGGAGATGACGGATGGGCCAATAGTTCTGGGCACTTGGCCATGTATGAAAGCTACTTCCTAGTTGATGTGTCAAGGAGAAAGGTTCTTACAGTTCAGCTTGTACAGGTGAGATTATACAACATTGTTTCTGCCTATTTATGTATTGATGGTCTACCTGAAATCAAAGTAAATGTTTCTTGTTTGTTTTGTATAAGTGTACCTTTGTAGTCATAGACAGCTGTTAAGTGGTGTACAATCTAATGATGTTGTCTGCACATTTAAATTTAGGTTTTAAAAATTAATTGGAACACATCTGTGTAGCAACCTGGTAAGACCTGACAATGTGTCCCATTGTAACCAATATGGCGCAACAGGGAATAGATTGCTGGATTATTTACCCATGGCTTGTGGTGATATGTGCATCACAATGTGCAACACAGGTAACTGTGTTCCAAATGGCCCTCCCCACAATTACATGTGCTCATGAAGAATAGGGACAAGGCCAGGTCTTCTTTCAGGGCTTCTGGCCTGCTCCCTGAGTGGGAAAATTCCAGGGCATTACAAAACCGCTGCAAGTCCAGTCTCAGAATGGCAAGAACACTGTATCTCAAGAAACTACAGTCTTCCAACATGCAAAACCCAAAGCAGTTTTGGTCACAGATTACTAGTCAAGTCTTAGGCAAAGCTAGTCTCCCCCCAATATATACTGTATAATGCAAACTCAACAAATGACCCTGCCTTTGCACCAGAGGCTTTTAATAAGTTCTTCATGGATCTGGTCCAGTTCAAAGATTCCTCTCAGGTTACATCCTCCCCTCCAGCTCAGCCCCCATCTCCTCCTAACTTCCACTCACTCCCCCTGACGAAGGCAGTAGCTGAAGCACTGGGGTAGTGGGTACTGCATCCTGTGTACCACAATACATTTTCCATCAGGATTTAATCTACAGTTGTTGTCTGGCTGGTTGTTTTGGAGTGCAGCCTCTACTGGAATTTCATTTCTGTAGGTCTGGTTGACCTGAAACTGCACCCTCCTCACTTGCAGTTCACAAAGAGACTTTTTTGGACCTCACTCACTCCATATGCCTGAGTTCCACTTTAGGTTCATCTCTTGCCAAGAAGTTTTATTCTAGCTCCAGAGAATCAAGGGAGAGGGATGTGCAGGCCATGATAAATTAGAGCTTAGACTGCTCAAACTTAGAGCCCGCATCCTCGCTGCCCCCACAACCACTCTGTTCAACATGTCCCTACTGCACGGCAAGTTTCCAGATGACTGGAAGGTTTTATTTTATTTTATTTATTTAGTTTTTGTTAACCGGGTAGGTGCACTAGCCATAAAATGACTATTTTTAGGCACGGCTGGGGACAGTACAACAAAAAAAGAACAGTTGAACAACAGCAACATGGGTACAATAATACAAATAGAGGAACAGTACAGCACTGCTAAAAAAATACAATGGGTAGAAACAACAAAAAATATTGGGAAGCATTATACAGATAATGGCAGTAAGATATATAATAAGTGCAGAAACCATAGACCCGACCTGTGGAGTGAAAGGGTTAATAAGATAGTAAGGTTATATAGAGAGAAATGTGAGGAATGTTCAAACATAACAAGAAAGACTGACAGAAAGAAGGTCAGGGGTGGTAATTGGCAAAATAGCAGTGGATGGTCAGTAACAAGGTTCGAGAAGGAAGAGAGCTAGTAGTCAAGAAGTTATTTACAAAGAGAAGGAAAAATATGGGGAGGGGAAGAGGAGACAGTATTGGAGCTGGATTAGAGCAGGGGTGACATTACTGGTAAGTCTCAGGAGCTTCAGGTTGGGTCAAAGTATATGCAAGCATCAGCTAAGGATAGATAATGACGATATTCATTTTCAAATCCAAAGTGAGACTGAGACAGCCAGAGGTTGAGTGGAACAGCATTCCATAGCCTGGGAGCAGAGAATTGGAAGGCCCCTGTGCCTTTAGTCATCCGACATCTCGGAACATAGAGCAAGGATTTGTCATCTGATTGCAGGCTATGGGAGGATGGTTGAGGGACCAGCAATGCTGCTAGCTGGGATGTTTTTTTTTCCCCCGGATGATCGAGTCCATTAGTGATCCAAGGTAGTATTGTTTACTGGCAGAGGGTGAGAGTCAATTCAGATCCTTATAAAGAAGGCAGTGATGTTTGAGTCGAGACGACGAAGAGGCAAATCGGCATATACTGTTATAAGTTACGTCCAATTTTAGTAGGGAGGTTTTATGGGCAGAGGTAAGAATAGAGGCACCATAAGTAAGAGTTGGGAACAGAATACCTTGGGCAATTGCTAATTTGGCCGAGGGTGTAAGCATGTAGCTCGTTTTGTAAGCTACTCCCAGTTTCAAGTTTACAACTTTGCATGAGGACTGAATGTGAAGATTAAAATCCAGGGACTGGTCCAGCAGGATCCCAAGGTACTTGAAGGAAGTAACATTTTCAAGTGGAAATCCTCCTGTGTGAAGAACCTCCAGCAAACTGGAATAGGCCTTAATCTTCGGTGTGGAACCTAGGAGCATGGCTTTCATTTTCTTTTTATTTAATACAAGCTTACGGTCTAGTAGCCAGTCTAAGACCTTACTGAAGTCTGAAGTAAGTGATGTGTTTATGCAGGCAATACTAGAAGAACTAGTATAGATGATCAGGTCATCAGCGTAGAGAATAGCTGAGCAGGATTCCAGGACCTCAGCAGCATTGTTGATAAAAATTGAGAACAGAAGGGGCCCAAGGAATAGAACCCTGGGGGACCCAAAGGTTGATAGTAGACGTGCTGGACAGGGAGGAGTTAAATTTGACAGCTTGTGACCTGTTTGACGGGTAGCTACAGAACCAGTCCACAACAGGGGTACAGAAATGGAATTTATGGAGAGTAGAGAGAAGCAGGGGATGGTCTGCAAGGTCGAAAGCCTTAGTGAGGTCAATGAAGATGGCACCTGTGAGTTTTCCAGAATCCATGCTGGACAGAATATCAGTAGTTAGTTGAAGAAGAGCCATGGAGGTTGCCCTTGTAGTTCTCATACACAAAGATTATGCTAGAGAACCAGCCTATCCATAATACAAGTGTGGTTGATCTTCATTCACATCCAGGAATACGCTGAAGTGCACTCTCTGGTTAGTGCTGTCCAACATGGCTTTCACAAGAACCATGGAACCAGCACTGCCCTAGTCTGTTTGACAAGCGACATATTTGATGCCCTGGAGGCTAAAAGAGCAACTGGAGCAGTTTTTTTCTATATTGATTTTTGTCGACTTTTTTCCCTATTTTTCTCCCCATCAGCATGCCCCGGGCATGCACGCGTGTGTGGAGGCACACACACACTGTGCCCTGTGGTGCCCTCCCGCTACACTGCCACCCCCTACCATCGATGCTACCCACTGGACCTCCACCTGGTAGGAGTGGAACTATGGGGGGGGAGCATGATCACCCCAGGAGAGGAAAGCTGCCTTTCGGCTGCTCAGTCCTGCCCCCCCCGAGCTGGCTCTCCAATGACCCAAGGTCATTCCCAAACCTGGGACACCAACGTATCATGAGGTAAGGCATTCAGTGCCTCTGCCCTCAATGATACCATGCCAGACAGTGGGAGCATTTTTCATAAACTTGACTAAGACTTTTGACTTGGTCATTCACGCTTCTCCTCAAACTTAAAAAACTCGGGTTTGATAACCTATCCTGCTCTTGGTTCACTAGTTATCTAACTGGCCACAAACAGTTTGTAAAGTGGAGAGGGTGCCTCTCCTCCCTATAAAATATCATGGATGGGGTCCCTCTGGTGTCCATCCTCTGTCTCTGGTGTCCATCCTCGGTCCCCTAAGGAAGACCTGTTGGTTGAAGTAGAGGGGTTTCTGTAGCAACCTAAGTAGTATCTGGCTATTAGTTTGGCACAATATATTACAAATGTTTTTTACTTGCAGCTTGTTGTCTGTGCTATAATTGGTGATTTATGGTGAGTGCAACCTTCTGACCTTCTGTCCATCCTCGGTCCCTTACTGTTCTCTCTTTTCACAAATGACCTAACAGAGCACTGTGGCAGTGCTAGTGTCATTTTCTATGCTAATCATGCAGTGCTCTGCAAAAGTCACTCTGACACTGTCTCAATTGAGAGGGATCTCAAAGCTGACTTCCACCTAGTGGAATCATAGCTTAAATCAAATAACCTGCTGCTAAACATTAATAAAACTACAGTAAGTCTGTCCTCTTTCACCCTCATCATTTAGGCACAGATAGGAGTAGGCTATTAAAAATCAGCTCCCTAAGAGGTGATCCCGTTGAGACGTTTAACCTCATTCAAGTACCTGGGTGTCATCCTGGACCAGGAGCTCTAACTCAGACTGCATGTCGAAAGAGAAACCAAAACATCTAACCAAAAGCTGAGGCTCCTTTACCAGCTGAATCCTTACCTCTTGATAGAAGCTAAGGTATCCATAGGAAAAAGTATCTTTCTACCCACCATCCTGTATGGTGCCCTGTCATATCTTCTCTCAAAGGGGGTGAACTCAATAAAGTAAAATCCCTTACTATTGTGTGTCTCACTTTGCAGTGGCTGCTAGTAAAAGGGAATATCACTACAATTCCCTCTCCACACTAAACTGTGCCCCCCCCCCCCCAGAAAAGGGGATACACTTTGTCACGCCTGTCTGGCTCAAAGAATTGTCTACTCCCACCCCCCACCCCCACTCCTACCTTACATCTCTCCTGGCGCTTAGACAGCCCAGCTGAACCCTTCAATCCTTCTCCCACTCACTCCTCTTGATCCTGAAATCCACAGCATCTGCTGGCATGAGGTCCTTTGCCTCTATGGCCCCTAGGCTATGTAATGACCCACCGAGCATAACACAGGCTTGCTCTAACTTCAGGGGCCTGATTTACAAAGACCCCTTAGAGCGATGCAACTTGCGTCACTCTATAGTAAGTGCAAACCCTGATGTTGCAGGGGCATAGGGTCTCATATTAGAATCTGCAGGGTCCCTGAGCCAAACACCAAGGTTTGCTGCAGACTGCAAGATGCACCAAAGACGTGGCCGTACCTGTGGTATTTGGTGCAGGTGTTCGGTGCCCCCCACCCACCCACCAGGTGCAACACTGGAGGGGCCAGGATAATGGGGAGGAGGGAGAAACAGTAGGCCAGGGGTTGCCATGGTCATACCATAGGCCAGAAAGGTGGTAGTGTGGGCCTCAGGGAGATGTCAAATCGAACAGAGCACCCATTGGAGTGCTTGAGCCATATACTGTACTATAGTACAATGCGCTGAAGATATCCTCCCCCCATTTCACGAATCCATGCAAAAGCAGAGGTGCATGGGCCCCAGGTGGCAGCATTGGAAATGATGACTGCACTGCATTGTGAATGCAACAAGTACATTTCTGGATGCTGCTGAAAAATCCCTTCTTTTCCTGCACTATCACGTGCCTAACTGCCCTTAGTCTTGACAGTCACATTATGATGACTCTCAGTCCCTGGTTCACAATTACAAGTTCCAATATCAACCTACAGCAACACAAGCTGCAGAACTTATACTTTGTTGAACTGCCATGTATAACATTTTTCTGCTCCTTCCCCACTACACAAGTCACAACTGTTGGCCCAAACTCCACCCCTGGGTACTACTGCTTACTACCATACCTGCATGATTCTAATTATTTTTTTATTATTGGAAACTGGAACCATATGAATACACGTTTAAATACTGTATTATTTGACAGGTTCCATGTCATAATGGTGATCGCTAAACTGCGATGACCGTTAGAGTGAGTGTACATCACAGAAAAGAAAAACGGCGATGTACACTCCTAGCGAGGACTGGGTGAAAACCATAAACTGTACTTATGCGGAGGGCTTTGCCCCAGCACCGCCCCTCATGGGAGGCTTCATCCCCCCGCACCCAACTACAAACTGTCAACTCCAGGGCACTGCATGTCGGGCAGGGAGAGACAGTTGTAAAAGAATACAAAATCCCACCCTCACAAAAAGCTTACCCCTTCCCATCCCTGAACCCCATAGCTGACCACCCTCACCACCACACCACATGAGCAGTTCCGCAACACCACACCACACTACCTCCCACATACTGTCTTCCTCATCCCTCTCCTTCTGCTAGCCATCCTACCATGCCGCTCTTCTTCCCTCGCTAACCTGCATCTTGGCTCTTCTTCTGTTGCTACCCTGTCAGGGTAGCACACATTACAGGTGCTGAAACGGAGTCACTCATATGTGAGTCATTCAATTTCAGTCATCCATATAACAGGTTACCTATTTGACAAGTTGTCATATTTCACCTGTTATTGTCTTCAGAGATCTGAAGAAGGTCTTAGCCGCAGCATGAATGGGGTTGTGAGCAATATGGGACTGGCAGTATAGCTCCTGGGTCAGCCCAGAAAACAGGCACTTGTGCGTAGTGGGCCTTACCTGGTTACCATAAAAGAATAAATAAAAATAAATGTAAGCAGATGGACTGTGAAACGCTGATGGAGTAGGAAACGAGCATCATTAATCACTTGTATTGTTCATCTATTGTAACTCCTGACAGCGATACTGATGCGGTAAAAGAAAAATGGTTTTCTATTGTTAATTATGTGAAAAACATTCACCATGGCTGTGATAGCGTGGGTGACCCTACCCCAGTTGGAAAATTGTAGTCATGGTTAAAGCAGCTCAGCTTCAACAAAGTTTACCCTATGATGCCAAATTAGGGATATGTATAGCATGTAGTAGTGCCTGGAAGTAAAATAAGGTTGTAGTTATCTTTTCCTTCCTCTATGTAAGTTTGTTGTACTTTATATTTTGTTTATCTTTGAGTCTTGATAGCTGGCCACTATCAGGGTAGTCTTCAATCTAGTTTGTGTTCTGTAATTCCCCCCCTCCCCCAAAGAATGTGGCATGCTGGTATACAGAGATCACCATAAGAAGTATTACATGAGGGTTTGCTTTTAAATAAGAGTAAAAGAAGCTGTCCAAGGGGTATAATCTGCCAGCTAACAAATGAATAAAGTTCTCCTTGCTGTAGAAACTCTCAGCATGGCAGTTTGGCTATGTAATGGGAGGATGCAACCCCCCCCCCCCAGTACAAGTGTAACAAAGTGCAGAGCAGTAAATCCAGGTAAATACACCTGTGCTAAATAGGTTGCAGTTTACAGGCTGCTGCTGAATTTAGGAAACAGTTGAGACTAAATTTCTATGAAACAAAACATGATATAAGGAAACATTTGATAGCTTCAGAAAAAGAGATGTGTATAAACTATAAAAGTACATGCAGGATAACAGTTAAAGGTTGAGTTCATCTCTAGAAGAATCTATGCTTTTTAAAGGTAGTTTGTACCTGGAAGCTGGGAGTTCAGGAGCTCCTGGGTCTGTGTTTCTGCTGCTGCTGTCTCAGCAGCTGCAGCCATTTTAGAAAGATGTTCCCTTAGGGAAGGGCTGGCCCTTAATTGCATTAGTATATAGGGAAGGCTTGGGTCTTGTCCTGCCAGAAAGTGATTAGTTTAAAGGGATGAAATTTCTGAAAAGGATATTTGTTTGTATGTTATGTTATGTTTATGCTTTTGTAAGGGGCTTAGCATTGTGTAACAATTGCCCCTATATATGTATCCTGTATATTTCTTTGAAAATAATGCAGTTGTGTGAATTATAAATTTAGTATTCATTTAATTGTTTAATAGAACATGACTGATTAAATCATGTGATACCTGAGCTCTATATAAGAGATGCTCAGGTAACTTACAATTTAGATTTACTTTGGGCCGAGGAGCAGAGAGGAACCTCAGGGAGAAGCAGTGTGGAGCCAGAGAAGCAGCCAAACGTGAGAGAGACATGCAGTGTTGAAGTACTGAGATCCTAGTTACCCAAAGGTGAAGGTGAGGCAAGCTTAAGGTGGAGCTCAGGTTGAAAGTCCTGTAAAGCCTAAAAGCAAGGAGGAATCACGGTGGCCTGGGATTGGCCCTGGATCTCCAAAGGTCAGGTTTGGGCTACCTGGATGCTAGAAGCTGCTCACTTGGAATTTACCAAAGGGAGAGGACTCAGACTGGTGAGAAGCTGCAGAGGCCTGAGTGGGCAGATACTCAGACTGCAGAGGAACTTGCAGAAACCCAAGGGGTATTGGCAGGGTGACCATACCATGCGATGGGTTCAGTTCCTGGTCTCTAGAGGGCATTGTAAGGTCCAACTGCAGTGTTCTAGTGAGAGGTCTCCTAGCTAAACTCCCAGCCCATACTCTATTGTTTTTCTTATAGTAACCTGACAAAAGTTTACATCTGAAAATGCCATCTGTACAAACCTGGCAATAAAACAGCACCTCAGGGTGTTTTACATGATATTTTACGATTCCTGCTGTCTTCATGAATCGAACCCTGCGACTATGGCCAAGGGGACTTATTTGACAACTGCCTACATGATGATGTGGAGCTGACAACAAGGATGAAGAAGTGGCTTTCATCTAGTACATAACTGTCACATTATTAGTTTACATGTAAGCAAAAATACTAGGAACAATTATTGCATTTTTGTGTAATATAACCTTTATTTGCACTTATAAAATGGGCTGAAAAAATCCATCATCCTGATTGGCTACTACATCATCTGAGCTGTGTCCTTATCAGATGATGTAGTAGCCAACCGGCACTACCCTCCAGTCTCCGGCCCTGCAACACCACCGAATCAGTGAGCTGTGCCAGCTGAAAACAGAAACACAGCCTGGTACAACTCACAGTGTGACATCCCATCCCTGTGACTCAGCTCTGGTCTCTTTGCCCCTCCTCCTTCACAGCACAGAAAGCAACCTCTACATTAAAAAAAAAAACAGCAAAACATTTTTAAAATGTTTTTCCCACATTTCTCACAGACACTCATCTCTCCTCCACAAAACGATCCCCGAAGTCATCGGCATGGTGCGTGTGGGCATGACGCAATTTCAAACAACCCCCTGAGGTAAATAAAAACTCACTCCCCAGAGACACATAAAGAGACTCCATTTTGTACCATTTCATACACACAACGCCACTGCCACATAATCATGAAACATCATGCTAAGCCCCCACCCGGCAGGCACTTTCCCCATACTATAAACCCTGTTTTTTCTCCCCAAGTCTCATTTCGGTCATAGCGAGCGTGTCCCTTAATAACTGCCAAACAGAGCATTTTCCTTCTTCCTGTTTTAAAATATAACGTGCTCTGTGAGAGTGTGGCTTCGGAGATTTAGTTGTTTTTTTTTAACTTTAATTAGTACAGCGTAGTGCTAGTGGGAATATCCTGGACATCAGACACTGCAAACAAAGCAAATCGCAGACTGCAGTTTAAAACAACGGGCACGGGACCTGTACATCTACGGGGAAAAACTGGCACCAAGAAAATAATTACAGGTGGAAAAAAGTTCATTTTCTTTTCTTCTTGGGCATCAGGGAGTGGAGGTGGGGGACGGACTTGGATGTACTGAGTACTGTGGGTCTTTTTGCTGTACTACAAACCAAGCCAAACAAAATGTACTGCACAGCACATTACATAGAGGGACTACTTTATCCCTTCAACTAATAAAAAGATTTCTTATATTTTTTTTTTTCAATTTTAACAGCTTTTTTCTCTTTAATTCTCAATCTCTACTTGGGGCCCATTTTATAAACACAATAACACACTCCGAGGTGTGGTTTTTCACCTGCTAAGAGCACGCCCAGTGGCATAAGACACTGGGTGCAAGCGCCTTGTGCCTTAGTACACCCTTGGGCATGCTCTTATCAGGTGATAAACCACACCTTGTTGTATGTTATTGCTTGCATATTCCACATCCCCATGATCTGTTGCCACAAAACACAGTGGGATGTCAATTCTCTATAAAGAGCTTATTGATGGTGCTATGGAGCAAGTAAGAGAAAAATGATGTGGCATTGTGTCTTGCACTAAAAGGTCGTAGTAAGGATGTGTATGAACAAATAATGATTTTATTACACTGAACTGCTATATTTCTTTGTAGTAGTTTGCTGTCCACTACATGTGGAAATTATGTGGTGGCACAAACTCAGTAACTTCTGTTGCTTGATAAATGCAGCAATATTGGGTCAGAAGAGTGGCAACTGGGGTTTAACACAAAGAAGTGCAAGATCGTGCGCATAGGGAAGAGAAACCCTGAGGCCACCTATAGGTTGGGAGGGGAGTTGCTGGCAATCACAAGGGAAGAAAGAGACTTGGACATCATCATCATCACAGATGACCTGAAATCATCCAACAGACCACTAAGGCAGTAGGTAAAGCTAGAGGGATATTGGGGAGTATTAGTAGGGGTATCACAAGTCGTAAGAGGGAAGATATAACCCCTCTTTACAAGACACTGATTAGGCCCCATCTGGAGTACTGCGTGCAGTACTGGAAGCTGCACCAGCACAAGGGCATTAACAAAATGGAGGCAGTCCAGAGAAGGGCAACCAAAATAGTGCAGGGACTGCATCAGAAAACATATGAGGACAGATTAACAGAGCTCAATATGTATACCCTAGAGCAAAGGAGGAAGAGAGGTGATATGATCGAAACATTCAAGCATCTTAACGGCATTAACATGGTGAAAGATTCTAACATGTTTCAATATAAGAAAAATAGCAGGACAAGAGGACACAGCATGAGATTAGATGGAGGCCGATTAAGGGGTAATGTGAGGAAGTTCTTTTTCACAGAAAGGGTGATGGATGCATGGAACAGCCTACCTCAGGAAATGGTGGATATAAATACAGTGCAGGGCTTCAAACAGGCATGGGATATGCATAAGGGAGCAGTACAGATGAGTATGAATAGATAGGCCATTGACAGAGTAAATGCCTATGGCACATTCATAAGGTAGAAAAGAAAAAATGGGCAGACTGGATGGGCCTTGCGGTCCTTATCTGCTGTTAGCTTCTATGTTTCTATGTTTCACGCCATCTGGCACATCCCTCACAAAACAAAATGCACACCTCCATCCTGAGGACTTACGTGACCACGTTGAGTACCCAGCTGACTGCTTCCCATGGTGTCTACTGGGGTGGTGTTTTGTACACAGTGCCATCCTAATACCCATCAACAGTCCTTGTCCTGTGTCACAGGAGGTGTCTTTTGCCGTTACAATGCTGGCAGATCTTCAACAATTCTTCAAAGCCAATTTCCATTTTACTTTAAAACACCATCGTTTCAGGAAATAGGCTTGAGTTCATGTTGTCATGACATAAAATTATGTATGTGATAAAATTACGTTCATAAGAGTAACATTGCTTCCACTGTTGACAACTGTATTTATGCAATGTATATAGGTTATACGATGGCAGTAAAACTAGAACAAATTGTCCTTATTTTTATCAATTCCAGCTGACCATGTGCTGTTTCACAGACTTGAATGTTAGATATTTCCTAAGTTGTTACTCAATAAAAATGAACAAAAAAAAGTTTCTAAAGATGCCAAAATGTGGTACACATTTCCTACCTTAAGTCCACAATTTAACACTATAAACAACATAACATTTTACAAACCTAAAGAAAACATTCACCTGTAGGAAATATAAAATGCCACAGCTGAGTGCTAAAGATCCAACCAAGTAAACCAGACTAGAACAAATCCATATGAATTTAAGTGCCACCTTTAAAACATTTACAAAAGGACCATACCTCTGCTTGCAGTTTAATGCTTTTAATCTCATTGTCGTTTCCTTCTAGGCTTCATATTTACTGTATCAGAATACCATTTATTTTTATATTTTTCAACTTAATAACCAAGAATAACTCAACTGTGACACAGCATTTTTTTTTTTTCAATCGGGTCCTTTTCAACCAAGTTTTATAAGGAGGAAGACTAAAACACCAGGGGGTCAACCGATTTGCTCAGTGTAGTCTCAGTAAATCAGTGATAACAGTAAAATTAAAATGTGTGATCTCCTGGTTCTCAGCTCACTAACTACTAGACCACAATGCTCTTCCAAGTATAGTCTCATAACATGCAAGTAATAACAAACAACAAAGTGTGGGTTTTTAAAATAAAATTGGGAGGACCTGGCAAAGCAAAATCATCAATGACAATTCATTTCCAGGTGCATCTTGGTAGGTACACTATATGGGCCTGTTATACCGATGGGGAAATGCTGGCCAGGACACCAGGGAATGACTGTTTTAAATGAAGCTGTAGCTTATTTATATACCAACATTTTTAACAGATCTTAATTGATTCACAAATGCTGGAAATGTGATGTTTATTAAGTAAAAGCCTTCATCTAGTTACAAATTTGCTTGTTTGATTTTGTCTGTGAGGGAGCCACATGCTATTTAAAATAACAAATGAGAACCATCAAAAACAAGATTATGTTTCATCTTTGGGTCTGATAACATCACAAAACAACTCAAGTTTTACTCTAGCGGTTTACGATGTCATGAGATCCCCAGATGAAAATACATCCTTGTTGATGAAGGGTCCCCATCTATTAAATATGTTGGTCCAATAAAAGGTATCACAGTATTCAACAAATCCCGCTTTCCAAGGACTTATACACCTGCAAACATTTTTTTCCAGAAATAAATGAAGAGATAATCAAAATGAGCTCAGAGTTGTAAACAATTTAAACCGACACCTAAAGCACTTTAACTCATTTTCACCTGGGCAGCCAGCCATTTTGCATCAAGTTAAGCAATAGATAGTTTGGACTTCATACTGAGTTCTCGGAAGTAAGGTTATGTTACATTAACTTCCTGTCCAGTGTACTAACATTAATTCTTCTCTACTCCACTCTTCCTCAGTCTTTTAACATACCAAGGTACTGGGGTATGTCCGGTTATGATATTTTTATCATAGTTTCTTAAAAGTCTCCACTTCTGTAATTCTTGGACAAATATGTCATTATTTTGGCTATATATATTGTAAGTACTAAATTCTCTGCAAGAACTCTGCTGCTGTAAGGCCCCCATCCCCCTATGAAAATCAGTGCAACACATAACTAAGGCTACCCCAGAGTGCATACAAAGAAACAAGGTCACTGTTTTACAGGGTTTACTTAGGAAAACAGTCTGCACACCAGTACAAATGACAGATCTTGACATTTTATGCCAGAACAGTGTATCTTGTAACACGAATTTTGCTGTAATTTCATGTGTTACTGCCTATATATTTATCTTGCTTGCATTCTATGTATATATGAACATAAAATAAATGCGAAACAGTAGAATCCTGATTAAATTCAGTTATGTTAAAATAGCAATCACTGGTGTAATTCCCAGAATTTCAAAAGCTGGAAAATAGAATTTGATTATTCAGTCACCATAAATCAGTGGCCCTAATGGGACATTTCACAGTGATGTCATCAGATGCCACCAGTCAAAGTCCAGAATTTTCCCAGCCCACTTTGTAAATAGTAAGCAGCGACACCCAACAAGGTGCGCAGTTGTGCTAAAGTGTACAGACACCTTGGGGTACCTTCAAGATCCCACGAAGTCACAGAAACATAGAATTTGGTGTCAGAAAAGGAACACTCAACCTACCCACTCTGCCCAAATGGTCCCTACCTTGTTTGTCTCCGCAGACCTCAACCAGTCTCTGGCAACCCTCCCTCCTCCCTCCTCCCTGCCTATATCCAAGTATTTTCCTATGTCTGTCTCATGCATGCTTGAAGCCCCCTACTGTTTTCACCTCTGTCACTTGCTCTGGCAGTCTGTTACAGGCATCTACAACTCTTTCAGTGAAGTAATACTTCCTCACATTCCTCTTAAACGCTTTCCCATCTCCAGCTTTATCACATGCCCTTTGGTCCTAGAGCTTCTTCTCATTTGAAAGAGACTCCCCTCTTGTGTGCTGTTTTCCCCTGGGATGTACTTTTAGGTCTCTATCATGTCCCCCCTCTCTCCTCTCTTCCAGGGTGTACAAGTTGAGATCCCTCAGTCTCTCCTCATAGGGCTTTTGATGCAACCCTTGCACCATTTTAGTTGCCCTCCTCTGGACTGCCTCCACCCCTACCCACTGCTTACATAGAAACATAGACTTTGATGGCAGATAAGGACCACTTGGCCAGCCCAGTCTGCCCATTTCCCTACCTATTGGATAAGCTGCACATTCTAGTTAACCAACAGCCTACTTTCTGCAACCCCCCACTATAATTGCCTTATGTCTGTCCCATGCATGTTTGAATTTCCCCACAGTTTTAGACCCCAACCCCTCTCAGGAAGGTGGTTCCATCTGTCCACCACTCTCTCCGTGAAAAAGAATTTCCTCACATTACCCCTGAGCCGTCCCCCCTCTAACTTTAAATTGTGCCCCTTTGTTCTTACACATCTCTTTTTCTGAAAGATACTACCCTCCTGGACTTTGTTGATTCCCTTGAGGTACTTAAAAGTTCTATCATGTCCCCCCTTTCATCAAGGGTATACATATTAAGTTCTCTCAGTCTCTCTTCATATGGTTTCTGATGTAGACCCTGCACCATTTTAGTTGCCCTCATCTGGACTGCTTCCATCCTGTCTATGTCCTTGCGTAGATGAGGTCTCCAAAACTGCATGCAGTACTCCAGATGGGGTCTCACCAACTGTCTGTATAGAGGGATAGCCACTTCCCTTTTTCTACTTGTGATGCCCCTCCCTATGTATCCCAGTCCCCTGGCTCTCCTTACTGACTTCTCACATTGCTTACCCACCTTTAGGTCATCTGATATGACTACACCCAGATCCCTTTCCATTATTATTGTTGTTAGTACCTCCCCTGCTATTGTGCACTCTTCTGGATTTTTATTTCCCAGGTGCATTATTTTGCATTTCTTTGCATTGAATCTAAGTTGCCATATGTCTGACCATTCCTCCAACCTTGCCAAGTCCCTTTTCATCCTTTCTACCCCCCCTTGTGTATCAACTCTGTTACAGATCTTTGTGTCATCTGCAAAGAGGCATACCTTTCCTTCCAGACCCTCTGCAATGTCACCTATAAAGACGTTAAAGAGGACTGGACCCAGTACTGAGCCTGAGGTGCTCCACTAGTAACCCCTTTCTTCAGAATGTGTTCCATTCACTATTACCTTCTGTGTCCTGTTGTGCAGCCAGTTTGCTACCCAGGCTACCACCCTGGGACCCACTCCCAGGCTGGCTAACTTGATTATTAATCTTTTGTGCGGGACTGTGTCAAATGCCTTGCTAAAGTCTAGGCAGGCCATATCCACAGCCCTTCCCTGGTCAATTACTTTGGTCACCCAGTCAAAGAAATCGATTAGATTTGTCTGACATGACCTTCCTGCTGTGAATCCATGCTGCTTTGGGTCCTGTGTCCCGCTGTCCTCTAGGTACTCAACAGTTCTTTCTTTCAGAAGCGATTCCATCATTTTCCCCACCACTGAGGTCAAACTAACAGGTCTGTAGTTTCCTGCTTCTGCCTTGCTCCCACTTTTGTAAAGGGGAATCACATCTGCCCTCCTCCAGTCCTCAGGTACCACCCCATCTTCCCATGATTTGTTAAAAAGTGTGGTTAGTGGTGTCACTAGGTCCTCCCTTAGCTCTTCTAGGATTCTAGGGTGTATCCCGTCAGGCCACATTGCTTTGTCCACCTTGAGTTTTGGGGTTCTTTCAGTACTCTTTCTTCTGTAATGGACTGGCGTCAACCCCACTATCCAGAATGCTTCTATTGTTTGGTTAGTAGCTCCTCCTCTTCTTCTTTGTGAATACTGAGCAAGTATTCATTCAGTATCTCTGCCTTTTCACTGTCTCCCTCTGCCCACCTCCCTTCTCCTTTATTAATCTTCACTATCCCTCCCTTAACCTTTCTATGCTCCCTAATGTACCTATAAAAGGCTTTATCCCCCTTCTTAACTGAGTTGGCTATCTTTTCCTCAGTTTGGGCCTTTGCTTTTCTGACTGCCTTCCCCACTTCTTTCTGCTTTAATTGATAAATTCCCTGTCATGCTCCGTCTGTGATTCCTAATACTTTTTGAATGCAGCCTTTTTATCCTTAACCTTCCCTGACACCTCTTTTGAGAACCATAGTGTTTTTTTATTCCGCTTTGTTTTCTTTATTTGTTTCACACAAAGGCTTGTTGCCTCCATGATGGCAGTTTTGATTTTTCTCCATTGTTCTTTCACCCCTCCTTTCTGGCCATTTGCTAATGCATTCCTCAGGTATTCACCCATTATGCCAAAGTCAGCCCTTCTAAAGTCCAGTATCCTTGTCTTTGTATGGCTTGTCTCCATAGTTGTGTTTATTGTGAAGCACACTGTGCAGTTGTCACTTGTTCCCAGATGTCTACTGACTTCTAAATTTGTGATCCTCTCTCCATTTGAGAGTACCTGTTCTAATATTGCTCCCTTCTGAGTGGGTTCCACCACTAGCTGTCTAAGGCATGCCCCCTATAGGGCATCGAGAATTACCCTGCTGTTGGATGTGGCTGCAGTTCATGTCACCCAGTTAACATCTGGCATATTCAGGTCCCCCATCAACAGTATCGCCCCTTTTTCAGCCATTTTGAGAATGCCCTCTATCATTTTCTTGTCCATTTCCTCCCCTTGAGACGGGGGTCTGTATATAACCCCTGTGCGGATTGTGATGCCATTCCCTGTCTCCAAGGTGACCCAGAGTTCCTCTTGTCCTCCCCCTTTACTTTTTAGTTTGTAGCTTTGATCCCTTCCCTTATGTAGAGAGCTACTCCACCTCCTCTTTTACCCTCCCTGTCCCTTCTGTAGATTGTGTACCCTGGTATGTTGACATCCCAGTCATGGTTCTCCATGTACCATGTTTCTGTGACTGCCACAATATCCAAGTGTTCTTCTTCCATCAGGGCTACTAGCTCTGGAAGCTTGTTTCCCAGACTACGGGCACTGGTACTCATTGCCCTCCATTTAATGTTGGCTTTATCCTTTTTTACCCCATCCCTGCTCTTATTGCCCTTGTCCATTTTTCCATTTACCCCTGTCCTGTCCTCTGTCAAGCTCTGTACCTCAGTGTTTACCCTACTACCTGCCATGTTTTGTGGGGGGAGGCTTGAACTTTCCTGTTTCCTATCAGCACCTCCCCCCTTGGCTAGTTTAAAAGCTTGCCAAAGAAGCCTTTAAACCTGTCATCTAGGAGTGTGTTTCCCTTCCTGGACAGATGCAGACCATCATGCCAGTATAGACCTTCATCTCTGCAGGTGGACCCCCAGTCCCCAATGAAGCCAAAGCCCTGTGCTCTGCACCAGTTTTGCAACCATTCATTAAACTGCATGGTGTGCAGTACCCTAGCCTCATCCCTGCCATAGACTGGCAGCACCTCTGAGAAGGTTACTGTGCTTGCTACCTGTCTGAGGCCCCTCCCCAACTCCACAAATTCATCCTGCACTGCACTGATCTCATACCTAGCTAGGTCATTTGTCCCGAGGTGGACAATGATATCTAGTTTCCTCTCCTATGATGCTGCTTCTGCAATCCTGAGGATTTGCTTCCTGTCCCTCCAAGCCATGGCACCAGGCAGGCACTTTACTTCCCTCTCCTCTCCCTTCCCCAGGTCTACACCCCTAACAACTGAGTCCCCTATCAGAAGCTGTTTCTTTCCCCTGTGGTGTCCCTTGCCACACTGTCTTGACACTCTGAGATCACCAGATATGATAACCCCAAGGTGCCTTTCCTATTTATTGACTGTCAGAACCTCTCCTCATCCTATACTCAGCTCTTGAGTACCTATGACCTAGGTGCATGATTTTGCATTTTCTGGCATTAGCCCTAATTGCCATGCTCTTGACCACACCTCGAATTTTCCACAATCCCTATGCATTTTCTCCACCCCCTCCTGGGTGTCCACCCTATTAAAGATTTTGGTGTCCTCTCCTAAAAAAGCATACCTTCCCTTCCAGATCTTCTGCAATGTTGCTTATGAAGATATTGAAGAGGACTGGTCTCAGTTCTGAGCCCAGAGGCACCCCGCTGGTCACTGTCCTATCATTGGAGTGAGTACCATTAACCAAAACCCTCTGTTTCCTATCCATTAACCAATTTCTAACCCTATTCATCACTTTGGATCCCACCCCTAGGCTACTTGATTTCTTTATCAATCTCCTGTGCAGCACAGTGTCAAAGGCCTTACTGAAATCCAGATAGACCACATTCACTGCCCTCCCCTGATTTATTTCTCTGGTCACCTCGTCGAAGAGATCAGATTCATATGGTCTCCCCCCCCCATGAATACATGCTGTCTGTGGTCTTGCAACTCACTGGATTCAAGATACTCTACCAACCTTTCCTTTGAGAGAGCTTCCATTGATTTCCCCACCACTGAGGTGAGACTAATATAACATATACTTGCTAGCTTCCTTCATGCTGCCACTGTTATGTAGAGGGACCACATCAGATTTTCTTCAGTCCTCCAGAACTATGGCTGTTTCCAGAGAGCTATTGAAAAAAGCTGTTAGTGGTGCAGCTAGCACCTCCTTGAGTTCCTTTAGTACTCTTGGGTGTATACCTTCCTGTACCATAGCCTTGTCCAGTTTCAGAGCCTCAAGTCCTTTCAGGCCCCTTTCCTCTGAAAATGGACTTACTCGGCATTACTCAATTACTAAGGTGGAAGTAGGCTTCTAGCCCATCGGGACCACCTTCCCCACAATGGGTAGGGGATATTAGCCTTCCCTTTGAAGTAGGTAATCATCCAGTGCTTTTTTAAATTGTACTTTATTGCTTGCTTCTGCTTTGTGGTTAGGGAGAACATTCCACATTTCGGAGGCCCTAATTGTAAAAAAGTGTCTGTTTGTTTGTTGTGGATTTTGGAATGAGAATCTGTTTCTTGTGGGATCTCAAGTTTGCTGTTTTGTTAACTTGAACAATTTTAAATCCCTTCATAAGATCCTGATCATTAAGAATGTTGTACAGCAAAAGCAGATCCCCTCTATCTCTCCTAAGTTGGTGATCACAGACCCCAAGAGCCTTCAGCTTGTCTGGATAGGGCAAGTTGGTGAGTCTCGGGATAAGCTTAGTGGTTCTACGTTGTAAGCTTTCAATAATTTTTTTGTCTTTTACAAGGTAGGGGGCCCAGAATGACACAGCATAGTCTGTGAGGTAAAGCGGCATAATTCAATCTTCATTCCTGCACAAGAAAGTTCTTTTAATAGCATTAATAATTCAGTTTCCAGTAAGCTCAACACTCCTGCATTGGTCACCTGGCATTACCTGGTTGTTTATTATGACTTCTAAGTCTCTTTCAGTTATTACTGAGCTAATTTTACTTCCACTTAAAAAATACGTGGTGTTTGGATTTTTTGCTCCTATGTGAATGACTGAACATTTTTCAGTGTTAAATTCCATTTTATTTGAAAAAGCCCATTTTTCAATTTTTGTAAATGTGGTTTAAATTGGTATATTTTATTTTCCGTATCAACCTCTGACATTTTTGTGTCATCTGCAAATTGGGTAATTGAGCTGTTTGCCCCTATGTGTAAATCACCAATAAAAATGTCAAACGGAGCAGGGCCCAGCACTGATCCCTGTGATACCCTGCTAGTGACAGCCACTGGCATAGAGACAGCATCCCTTATTTTAACGCATTGTGTTCTTTTAGTTAACCAATTTGTCACCCATTGTATGGTGAAGCCATTAAATCCTAACCTGATCATTTTCTGAATTAGTAGATCGTGGGAAACTAAATCAAAGGCTTTCTTAAAGTCTAGATAAATGACATCAGTAGGAATGCCATTGTTCATATTACTACTGATATTTTCGTAGAACTGAACCAAATTTGTTGTACAAGATCTTCCAGTACAGAACCCATGTTGATTTTTGCCTGATATTCCCAATGTCAGTATCAGCTTCAATTCTAATTTTGACTGATTTTTTTCAATAGCTTGCATATAACGGATGTTAGACTAATGGGTGGGTAGTTGGATGTATTTGATCTATTTCCTTTCCTATGAATGGGTACCACTAAAGCTCTTCTCCAATCTCTAGGGATAATGCCAGTTCTATATGATTTGTTAAATATGATGGATAAGGGATAGGCAACATGTTATATAGTTTATTTGATAAGATAAGCATTAACATCATTGGAGCCTGGTGCAGTGTTGTTCTCTAGGGTCTGTATATTTTGTTTTATTTCATCAGGTGTAATAGTGATATATATGTTTTTATTAGTTATAGTGAAAGTTTTATCTGTTCCCTCAGTGAAGACTGCCCCAAAATACTTGTGCCCACATCCATCCCTTTGTTTCTGCTGCTCCCTGGTGGTCTGTTCCCCCTCCCTCCACTGTGAAGACTGAGCAGAAGTACCTGTTAAGGATGTCTGATTTTTCTTTGTCCTCTTCTGTGCAGTCTCCCCATCACCCTCATTATCCTCACTATCCCTCCCTTGCCTTCCTCCTCTCACTTATGTACATGAAGGAAGTCCTATCCCCTACATCTACTTACTTGACTATCCTTTTCTCTGACTGTGCTTTTGCTCCCTTCACTGTCTTTCCTGCTTCCATCTGTTTTTCCTGGTACACACCCCTGTCTTCCTCCTTCTGTGTTTTCTCATACCTCTTGAATGCCACCTTTTTTTCCTTTACCACTTTGGCCACTTCCCTAGAGAACCACAATGGTCTTTTTTTCATTCAGCTTTTACTCAGTTCCTTCACGCAGAGGCTGGCTGCCATTATCTTGTCCTCCCTTATTTTTCCCCACTGTACCTATACTCCTCACTGGCCATTCCCCTATGAGACAGTTTATGAGGCAGTCTTCATTTCTTTAAAATCTGCAAAGTCCCGGACCCTCATCATCATGTGGTTTACGTCTGTTCCCGTCTTAATGTTACAACATAAAGTATGGAGATCACTGGCACCTAGGGGACTGTCCACTGTGACATCTGCAATTCTGTCCCTGCTTTTGAACACCAGGTCCATCACTGCCCTGTCCCTAGTGGGTTCTCTGACTAGCTAATAGAAACTAAATAAATAATAAAATAAGCTGCCTGAAAAAAACCCTTGTAGGGAGTCAAGGATGGAACTGCTCCTTGCCGAAACTGCAGTAGGAAGCCTGTCATCTGACAGACTGATGACACCAACTAGCAGGACCTCCTCTTCACTTGATGATGGCTTCCTGGAGTGCCTAATCCAGTTTCTTTCCCTGTTCTGGAGGTCTGTATACCACCCTTGTACAGATAGTGACCCACAGCCCCTCCAGCCCTTCCTTTTCCTCTGGGTGCCCCTGCACTTCCATGGCCTTGAGTCCCTCCCTCACAAATAGAACAACCCCATCTCCCCTCCACCCTTCCCTGCCTCTCCTGAAAATGGCCCAGTAGTGACTGTGAGTACACCACAACTCTGTTATGGCCACCAAATCCAGGTTAATCTCTGCCATGATAGCTTTCAGGTCCAGAATTGTATTTCCCAGACTCACTGCACTGGCACACATGGCTTTCCACACCATACTCCCTCCCTTCCTGCTTCACTACCCTGCCTGTGCTGCTGCCTGATGCATCTTCTGACCTACCTCTTGCTACCTTCTCCATAACCTATTTTCTTTACTCCTTCCTTCTTGCTTCCCTTATTTATATCATATTGTTCTCACCCCTGTCTTCTTATTCCCTTGCCCATGGGGAGTTTACTCCCCTTGGGACCACTCTCGCTGCTGTTTCATCATCTGGGGGGTAATTGTTGCCTCCCTTAGTTCTACAGATCCCCTCCAACCAGTTTAAATACTCATCCAAATAGCATTTTAACCTCCCACTAAGTACTATGCCCTTCCTGGAAGGATACAGGCCATAACCCCTATAGAGGCCCACATCTTCCCAGATTGGCCCCCAGTCCCCAATGTAGCTGAAGCCTTCCTCCACGCACCATGCCTTCAACCAACTGTTAAAAGTCCTGGTAAGGAGTATCACTTCCTCTGCCCAGCTGGACACATGTAACCCCTCGTCAAAGGCCACTACGCATGCCACCTGCTTCGAGGCCCCTCCCCAGCTCCCTGAATTTTCCCTGAATTACTCCTACCCTGTCCCTTGCCAGGTCATTTTTCCCTAGGTGAACAATGACATCTAGTTCCCTCCAGTCACCTGCTGCCATAATGATCCCAAAAACCCACTCTCAGTCCTTCCAAGCCAAAGCACTTCACCTCCCTCTCCTTTCCTCCCCCTGCTCCCAAGTCTATCCTCAAAACAACAGAGTCCCCCACCTGCAGCTGCTTCCTCTTTGGCTAGGGGCTTCTTCCTCCGTCATTTAGGCCTCTCCTTCTGAGGACCCCACTTCGTCCCTTCCCATTGCTATGGATATCTCCTTCCAGCTACCCCATCCCACAAGTATGGCAAAGGAATTCTGTAGTGATACAGACTGAGGAGTGTGTACCCTTCCCACCGCCCCCACAGCCTTGGAGCCCACCAAAGTCCAACCACTCTGTCTCTGTCAAAGCATCCTATGGGGAAGCAGAGGCAGACATGGTGGCCCCTGGGTGGGGAGAAAGGTTCACTGCACTCTTGCCAGTTCGGCCCAGAGCCCAGCAACCTTTGCTCTCAACCCAGCGAGGCCAGTAAAAATGGGGCAGCACCTCAGGATCCAGAAAGTGTCCCAAAAGACTGCAGCTCCACACCTGGTGCACTCCACCACTCCCATGTTCTTTCCTTCTTTTACCTTACTGCCACTGATTTGTGCATGAGCAGATATTTGAAAGGTGTTACTGCACTTATAAAACAGTCCAATAAGATTACAAATAATGAATAACCAGCAGCTAGAGTCGAGCTGTAGGGTTATGCTGAAATTAATAGACAGCATGTGACAGTTTTCAGCCTGTCAGATTGCTGTTTTTTTTCCTACCAGTTGCATAAATATAATTATTATGGGAATGTGGCAGCATCTGTATTATTAGGGTATAGCAGGCACTTTTATGTTAAACGCTGATTTATACAAATTAATACTGCAGACATCACAAGACAAAATGACCTGCAGTTTAGCATAGACATTCTTAGGCTAGGGATCTTTGGGTCCTGAAAATATGTTAATTATAGCTTCAGTGGTTTAAACATTCTAGAAGGTTGTAAATATGACAAAAATATCTTTAATAGATGTTATTTTTGCTTCCCAAAGGCACAAAAATGGCTGTGTGTTTAAACCTGAGATTTTCAGGTTAGAATTTGGCCCAGGGATGATTCATTGCTATGTGGCTTAAAGAGCAACTCTGCACTTGAGCATGTGTTTTCATAATTAAGATGTTTCAGCCATTACAATTTATTACAGAATACATTTTTTTCTTTTCATTTTCAGTGTTCCTTTCCACGATTTACAGCACATCTTGGTAGTCCATCTAAAAAGTCTGTATAAAAGACATTTAAAGAGTTATTGATACCTCAAAGAAAACTTTTAAAAAGAAAATAATTAGATGCAATTCTGCTTGCATTCCATTTATATTGCATATACTGCTCCTCCCCATAATTTATTACTAAGGAAATGTGTATGAATATATGATCTTTATTCCTTAGAGTTCATTTTGAGTTCATGTGTCTCTGTAGCTTACTCCCTACTTCAAGTCATAATCCTCTGTTGTGACATCACAGTCTGTTGCCATGGGAGTAACTGTGAGGTCATAAGCAGTGCTCTATGACTTCAGGTAGGGAGAAATCAGCACAAATAGATGAACACTTCAGGAGCAAAGATCCTGTTTTCATGCAAATAACCTAAGTAATAAATAATGGGGAGGAGGAATACAGGACTAATGGGAAATACAAGCTGGACTGTGTCTAAACATTATGGGCCAGAATTTCAAAGCCTCAGTGCAAGCTGCAACAATGGCAGCTTGCGCCAAGTATGGTGCACCCAGGACCCTGTGCCTGAATTTCTATTTAACAGGGTCCCAGTGCCTAAGTCCAGCAACTTGCAGCAACGGGGGTGCTGCGCCTGATGTATGGCGCACCCACCCGGAATGCCGCAACGGTTGTGGGAAGTCCACAGCACCCAAGGACAGGGGCTGGCAGCTGGGCACTGCCCCCCCAACACCACCGTGCCAACAGCACCAGCATCACAACACTCCCCAGTACCCTGGTGGGCTAGTGCCCCCTACCCATCTCAGCACTCCCATGCCCCTTACGTACCCAGATCCGGCGAATGGCACAGCCCTCCACACACCACCCCGGCCAGCCGCTGAACGGGCAGTCCATGTGCGTGCTGTATACTGTATACAGTACACGCATAGACTGCTCATTCGGCAGCCAGCCATGGTGGTATGTGGAGGGCTGTGCCAGTCGCTGGATCTGGGTATGAGGGGGGTACTGTAGAGATGGGTATGGGGGGGTTGTCAGGACGCATGGATGTAGGTGTCGGGGACCGTGATGGGGGTAAGGGGGAACCACCGGACCACCAGGGATCACCCAATGGGGATGGATGGGGCAGGCCCCACGTGGCACCTACAGGACGACCGCCCAGGAGCCATCTAAGTCCCCTTAAACCTGCCTCTCGCTGGTCTAAGGGTACTTGCCACTTGGTTCCTGGGGGGGTTCTTTCAAATTCCGGATCCGAGGGCTGCAGCAGTCTGGGTCTGCCGCAGGCCCCCAGTGCCATGCCGCAGCCACTTTTGTGGCGCTAGGATGGCACTAGCACACTTTGGTGCAGGCAGCCTGCTGGGTGACGCAGGCTGCCTTTCAAATTCCCACTTGGTGCAGCCCTTAGCGCAAGGTGCCCTTGAATCAGACCTGTTTGATGCAAGCACCTTTCGTCAATCTAAGACCTTTGAAATTCCAGTCCTATGTTTTGTTAAAGTTCTCCTGGACATGTCACCAGCTCTTTAAAGACATCTGCATATCCCCTGTTAACCTCACAGTGCCTTTGATCATGGCATCTTAGTGCTCACCATGACAACAGACTGTGATGTCACAAACAGCAATTGTGTGGTTAGTAAATGAGAGTTAGATACATTTTGAAAGATTCTGAAATAGTTGCTACATTATGTACAATGTTTAGTAGATCGACTACTGGGGCAAGTTAAAAAATAGCAAAGAACTAGAAAACAAAGTTAAAACATAACTAGTATAAATATAGTGTTTTTTAAGCTTTTTTCTTAGAGAGTTGCTATTTAACTGACAACCTTGTAGTTGCAAATTGTTAATAAAATTGTTTCCTGTGTTCACACATGCGCAGTTAATGTTTTTCATAAATATTTCACAAGGTGTTTTTCGCAGTAATGGTACTTTCCATTTTCATGAGGCAAAATAAGTTTATTTTGTATTGTCTTTTTACCCCCTGCCAACCCAGCCGCCCACGCCTTCAGGCGACCAAGTCTCACCCTTCATCACTCCCCATTTCACCATCCGCTGCCCCTGCCATCCGACTGACCTGACATATCCCTTCATTGGGGGCTGTGACAGCAGCTAGGAGGGAGATTGGAGCGCCCTTCGGCACTTCCTTACTTCTGTGTTGGGCAGCAAGGATGCAGCTCGGGGACTTCCTGACCGGGGGAGGTGGGCCGCTGTCATCCAGCTGGCACGTGTGTCCATTTTTTCCCTTTTTGTTCCCCCACCCTTTTAGGCTGCACACCGTGGCGTCCTCACTTTTCACACATGCAGAGTGTGGTCACCCACACCACAAAATGCAGTGCAGAACCCAGCTGTGAGGAGATGCCAAAGGGCAATGCATCAATAACCCTCCCAGGAAGACAGCATCCAAATGATGCTCTTTAACCCTCCCTGCCAGCCTCCGTTCCTGTCATCCCGGGCTCGGGTGTGAACCCAGGTTGCCAGCATGCCAGGCAATCCCCTATAGCTTGGCACCATGGGGCTGGCCTAAAATACTTATTAGTGACATAAGACTTCTGTTTTAGTGAGTCTTAGTCACTGAGGTGGGTGAAGGAAGGGAAAACTCTGCACACCAGAAACAAAAAAATGCTTGAAGCTGTAGTTTGAAATTTGTTTGGTAAGGAGAGTAGGGTGTGAGGTTGAGTCTTCAAGTGCTGTTTGTTTAAAAAAAAAAAAACAGATATCGCATTATAAATGAAATTAGGTTGTTCAGGTTGCAAAAACAGGGCCCATTTTTGTGACTCAAAAAACTGTTTTTGTGACTGCCAAACCCATTTTTGAGTGTTCATGGCCATGAACGCAAGTAAAATGTGAGAAAACGTACATTAAAAACAAAGCAAAAAGACACTTGGAGATGTACATTAGTTTGAAACTTGTGTGATCTACAGAGTGGGGTGAAAAGCTGATTGTTAAATTATGAACACAATTAGATGGTTCAGTGTCACAAGAACAGGTCCTATTTTGTGACTCAGAGACCTGCTTTCATGACTCAGTAACTATTCTCATGAGATATAACTTTCAGTTTTGTGACAGTCTCAAAACAAGAAAAAATATATAGACGGCTTTGCAAGGCCATGTGCAAGGCATGCTACAGATCTTGGGCAACGTGTGTGATGATGCATTTGCTTTGTGAGCAGCTTGTAAGCCCACACACTCAATCCATTACAGGTCTGACACCAAGAGTGTGATGACAGAGCTGTCTCATGAGTGGGCCTCAGGGCTACTCAAAAAGAAAGCTACATGTCTGTTGCTGTGAAAGAGTTTAAGCAGCGCTCATCACGGTGTATAAGAAAGATGAGAGACAGAGCAGACAGCTGTTACAAATCCTTTTTAAAAAGGAAGGAAATAAAAGTTCAAAACCAATGTTAACGTATATGCGTTCAAAGTCCCTGGAACCTTGCCAAATCTGTGGTGTGGTAATCCTCAGGGTTTGAATAATCACACGATGCACTCTTGCCCTGTGTCATGCCTTAATATCAGCAGTGTCTTGTCAGATGAAATAAAACAGTGACACAGCAATGCTAGCGTAGAGGGTGCCAATATTAGAGTAACTCCAACACTGTCTGGCATGATCATTCAGATCTTGAAGAATACCACATCACAGATTCACCATTGCTCCAGCGACTTTTAACACTAATGTTTAGTTTCCCTACTTTTTACACTTTGAGCTTCTACCCTAATAGACATGTTAACATAGTTTTTGATATATGTATATACACACACACACACACACACACACACACACACACACCCCGTTATATATCTCGAGGGAGAACTCCTGGCAAATCGGAATGCTCCTTTCCTCTGCGCATGAGATACTCTTATTCTGAGAAGAGTATCTCACATGTAGCTGCCCTGGAAATGGGCACCTTTGAAGCAGGTTTTTAAAAAATGAATACCTTGTTGATCAAGCTCAGTCAATAATATATTAATACTGCTGCCGAGACCACTATTACAGTAATAAAAGTGGTCTCACTCACATTCTTAGGGTATTAGAATGGCTCACCTTTGACTCAGTTTTCATACCCTAAGAATGCAGAAAAGACCACTCTTAAAACTGTAATAGTGGTCTTGGTGGTGGCATTAACATATAGGGCCCGAGTTTCAAAGAGCCCTTATAGCAACACAAGTTGCATTGCTCTAGGGCTGTGGTGAACTCTGGGTGCATCAGGGACCCTGTGCTCAATTTTATAAAAGGGTGGGTCCCTGTGCCAAAAATCCAGGAGTTGCCACAACCGCAGGCTAGCATCAAACAATTGGCACACCCCATGGGAATTGCTGCAGGGATCCAGCCTCCCCCATCTGGTGCAACACTAGAGGGGCTGGGATGGTTGTGGGTGGTGGTGAAACTGCTTGTCAGGAGGGGTAGAGGGCATAAGGGGCAAGGGGGCTGCCATAGGGGGCACTGGGGAGATGATGGGCATGTGAGGGAGTGATGTTGCTCCCAGTGGGGTGCCGTTTACATAGCCGTAAAGGTGATAAGACTGAACCACTGGGGGGGGGGGTCCAGGGACAGACAGTGCCATGGCCCCAGGTGTATCCAATCGGCTTTATGGTTATTTAAATGGCACCCCCACCGGGTGCCACATCACTTTCTTTCATGACCACCATCTCCCCAATGTCCCCTATGGCACCCAAGTACCCCCTTCTGCCCCAGGACCCCACTTTCAGATCTCCAAATCTGCCACATTGTGTGACACGGGTGCAAGTTACTTGGACCACCTCATGGCTGGTCTAAGTTGAACCCCTTACTGTGTCCACAGCAGAGCTTCCAAAATATGAAAAAAGGGGATGGTGTGGCCATGACATGGCATAAGCCTCCTTGTGATCTGGTGCATGGGCGCTGCTGTTGCAAGGGTGCTGCAGGGTGGCTTGAGCACAAGGCATCTCTATTTCAATGCAACCTGCATTTGAAAATTGGGACTGCCACAGAGTTTGACACAAGGTGCCAATTGTGTCATACACCTTTAATGCAGGCACTTTATGTCAAACAAATGCTTTTGAAAATTGGGCCCACAATATTCATTGTAAAAAACTGCATTAATGCACCAGTTAGGGTTTAGCATAACATCACAAAAGTAGGGAAATGTGGCTTTAGGGTTTCCAAGCCTATATCCCTATCTCCCAAGCAGCAAAAGGACAAGACCAAACAAGTAACCATACACAACCATCATCAGATAAGACAAACAACATGCTTCTGTTTCCAGATGAGACAAATGCAGTAGCAGTGATGTGCTACCTTTGTGGATTTGTATCTGTGTTATGCACACCTCAAGACATATACAGTCACTTCTGGCTACAGACAAAAATCCACAATACTCAAATCACAACACTGCTTCTGTGTGCAGAAGTACAGGCCCCTGCAGCCACAGATACAAATGCACTGCACCCAACTTAAAAGAGTTTGTTTGTCTGCAGAAGTGCAGGTCCTGTGTAGCCACAGGTACTCATGCATTCAAGCACACTGTTATCTGTAAGACATACACTCTGACCACTGACTGCAGAAGTGCAGGCCCCACAAAATCCATGATACCAAAATTACAACAGTACTTCTCTGTAGAGAAGCTGCAGCCTCAGGCATAAGACATACACACTGATTTCTGGCTACAGAAGCACAGATCCCTGTAGGGCCTGCTTTTCCACAGTTGCGTACAGAAATCCATGATACCAAAATTGCAACAGTACTTCTGTCTATAGAAGTGCAGGCTGCTGTGGGGCCATTACTTCTACAGCCACAGGAACTCACGCACACTGTAAGACACACTGTACACACACAGATGTGGCTGCTGATACAACTCCACAAAAATAGCACATTAGTGCTACTGCATTTGTATAATCTGGAAAGAGCTTTATGTTGTGTTACTTGCTGATGGCTGCCTGTGGTTGCTTGTGTGGTCTTGTCCTTTTGCTGCTTGGGGTGCAAAGTTAGGGTTGGAAACCCTGATGCCACATTTCCCTACTTCTGTGTTGCTAAGTTGAACCCTAACTGGTGCACTGACATAGTTGTTTTGCAATGAATTTCCATTCTTTTTGAGACATTGGAATTGCCTCCTCATTTAGTTGCAGATGCAGGTCCTTCTGGCCCCTGAACGTCCTTATCACAACAGATGTCAAGAATCTGTGAGGCTATTTTTTGGGCTACAGAAGTGCAGGGTCCTGAATTTCCAAGTGGATACAGATGAACAGGGCAAAGAGCCTATCTGTCATCTGAAGTATAGGACTCTGGCAGCCACAGGTGCAGAGATGCAGGGCCTTATGCGGCGAGAAGAGAAGAGAAGGAAAGAGAAGAGTTCTCTTCCTTATATGGTAGTTGGGACCGTGCAGGCAACCCTGCACCTTCCCTTCCCAGGCTGGGGTGGTGGTGCCCTCAGCCTTGGCCCACCCAGCTGGTTGACTGAGCTCACCCCCAAACTCAGCTCACTGGCACGGGATCAAAAAGCATTACTCACTGGGTCAGAGGCTGCTACTGCCCACTTTTTAAATTTGTTTTTAAATTTTGACCAAAATTTTCAACATATTACCTGCATGACTCCTCCTTATAAACATGTTGTGGAATTTATCGAATACTGGCTAAAATGGCATTTCACACCAAATGCAAAAACACATTTTGGTTAGGATTTGAAAAAATAACGCCTTTCACATTTATGAGGTGTTGTGAAAAAATGGCCATGTTGAAAGTGTGTAGTCCAAATATTCATCAAAATATTGAAAACTACCAGTTGTGAGTGAGAATGGAAAAGAGTCAACATATATTCATAACTTTGTAGTTTGTTTTAAATATTTTGACCCCAAATTATGAACATAGTCTTCTTATGATTCCATGTCATGAACCTGGTAGGTGGAAATGTTCAAAATCCCACCCGAAAGGTGATTTCGCAAAGCGACTGCAAAATCACCTTTTGGGCTAGCTCTGAAAATTTAACCTGCCTTGTTCATGAGGTGGGGGCCCAAAAAGGCAATGTTGAAAGTTTGGTGGAAAAATATTGAACATTAGGGAAGTTATGAGTGAACCATAAAATATTTGTATTCAAAATGTTTATTTTTGTTTAAAATGTATTTAGAGGATAAACTCCAAGAACAGAAAATGTCCATTGTCAAGGATTACAAAACATATGCATACAAAAAAAGGTAAAACAAAATTGCACAATATAAAAAAATACAAAAAAAAATACATAATGATCAAGCTAGTCAATGCATCCATGATTTTTTTAAAGCCAGAATGTGATTCATAAAGCTGTAAGTTATTTGGCAAAGCATTTCAAAGACTTGCAGAGTGATATATAAAAGAAGGCTGACCAGCTGATATTCTCCAGAATAGAGGCTGAATAATTTAAGGGAGACTCTTGTATGATGTTCGGAGGTCCTGGCAACCAATTCTTGCATGAAGTAGAATTCAACAGGGGACTTCAAGAATGTTTGAAAATTAATAACAGAAAAATAGATTATCCTTTGATTAAAAGAGAGCCATCTCAACTTCTGTGTCATCCCACAGTAATACGAGAATTTAGGAATGGTGAAAACCAAATAGCAAGTGGAATGACTCAGTATTTTCACTCTGTGGAAGGAGGACACCAAAGCAGAGGCATACAAAGGTACGCCATAGTTAACCAATGACAACAGTAATGACTGTGCTAATGTTTTTCTAGATCAGGGGTTTTCAACCGGTGGTCCGTGATCGACTGCTAGGGGGTCAGCAGATCACCAGCAGAAAAATGCAAGCACGATGAAATTGTGATTAGCAGTTTCAGTTACGTATGATTGTCCTGACCACGATTCAGGTCAAAAACACATTTAGTTGCCTATCAAGTATACCAGCAGCTTTTAACAACAGTTTAATGGTGTTAATGACTGATCTCACTGATAATGCTCTGTCATTAACACCATTAAACTGTCTTGTCCCTTTCCAGGATTTCATCTGTTGGTATACCTCGTATTTCAGCTTCCATTCCTTGTTCTGCCCTTTGCTCCAGTCATCTTTCATTAACCCCACTGTATTATCTGGAGTCAATAAAAAAATGGATTGCTGAGCCCCTGCTTCTACTCTGATCTGCTGTGCCCTTGGGCTGAAAAGGTGTGCGGCTTCACTCCATGACTTCCCTCCTACTGGTCAGTTCATACATGCAGTTCTTCACTTCATCAAAAACAATCTTCTCTAGGGTCTTGAACAGTGGAACCAAAAAAGAGATTGGCCAATAATTCCTGGACAGGGTCCGAGCTCCTGATTTAAAAATTGGAAGCACGGTCACCTGCTTCCAGAACTGGGTGTTCCCACCTAACTGTAATAAATTAAATAACACTGTCATTTGGTAAGTCATCAAATCACTAACCAATATAAATCATCGTAATTCAATATTGCCAATGAGATTCCGAGATTTCAGTTTAACCTTCTAAAGTAATCCAAAATTTCCTTCTCTGTCAGCAACTCAAACTCAAATTTAGTATCAGAATCCACTTCAAAAATAGGACTATCAACCAGGAAAGTAATTTCCACTGAAGACACCAACTTGGCCATTCAGTGGAATGACAAATGTTTCAGAGTTCACTCATAAGTTAGTCATTTTACCATATTTTTCCACCAAATTATCAACATAGTCTTCTTATGACCCCACCTCATGTTGTCCATAGTCTCAAAGATCTTTGAGAAGTTGGTATATTCGCAACTGAGGTGCTTCCTAGAAACTGGGAATTTACTGAATGCCAGTTTGGTTTCAGACCACTCCACTGCACCATCTCGGCCCTAATAAAGGACACTGGGGACTTCCAGGAGGCACTGGACAGGAGGAAGAGGAGGAAGGCCATGGGAGCCATTTTTGTCGATTTATCTAAAGCATTTGACACCATGGACCACAACATCCTCTATTTAGATTAAAAAGTGTGGGAGTTATCAGTGGTGCTGTGGACTAGTGTAACTCATACTTAAAATGGCATAAACAATAGGTATTCCAAAATGGATTCAAATCCTCTTTAGCTTCTATAGTGTCAGGGGTTCCCCAAGGCTCTATTTTAGGGCCAGTTTTATTTAATATATACATGAATACCCTTACTATGACTAACCCCCATGTTAAATTCCATCTTTATGCTGATAATACAATACTATACATGGCAGGCACAAACCACTCAGAAATTGAACCTATACTACAAGCAGCATTTGATGAGCTCCAAGACTCTTTTCTGCATTCAAAATTAGCACTGAATGCAAAAAAGAAACCCAAGTAATGTATTTTAACAGAATTAAAGGTAAGGACACAGCTACAAGCAACTTACAAATCAAAACAGCAGACCAAGTTACTTTGCAGCAAGTCCAGAGTTACCGCTAACTGGGTATTTGGAATGTTTGACTACATGAGAAAATTAGATGGAACACCCGCATAGATAAACAGACAAAGAATCTGGGGAAACGCCCAGGAGCCCTTTACAAAATTAAATACTCAATGGATACACTGACCAGAAAACAAGTTGTAGAAACTGATTTTATCGATTTTCGACTATGGAGAACTGCTGTTCTTGGGAGCATCCAGTCTGGAACTGGCAAAGCTTGATGCCATGTATGGCAGATTTGCCCACTTCATTCTGGATGCCCCTCGCAGAACACATAGGTGCGAAGTCTTTGGCAGGTTGGGATGGATATGGTTAGAGGAGTGAAGGAGATTACACTGTCTAACATGCACAAAATGTTATGCTAACAAAGCACCAGATTATGTAAGAAGAAATATCCACATAAGAGGTATCAAGGGATCCTTAAGGTCTTCTGGTGGGATAGAATTGTCACTCCCCAACAGAAACTGGGAGGTGGTTAGACAGCACTTCTTGTATTTAGGTCCTAAACTCTGGAATTCCATTCCTATCCACAGCAGACAGACCTATCAGTACCTATTGTTTCATTTCACAGCTTTTTAATATGGTCAATATTTTATACCTCTCAGTTACTCTGCATAATATGCGACTTCAACTACTTTGTACACAACACTTTGTACTGTATATATATATATATATATATATACACACATTTTTTTTTGCTATTTGTCTATTATTGATCTCATTGTATATTTATTTACATTTTTTCATTCTGTACTCTCCCGGATCGTTCCTGAAAATAGGCATATCATGTCTAGTGTACTTACAAGGTTAACAAAAACAAATACATTAAAAAATGGCACCTAGAACATGCTAACAATCTACTGCATTGCTGCCTAGTACCAGGATGAAAACAAGATATCAATTCAGCTGAGTAATTATGTTTCTGCATATTTGCATCTATGTTTAGTTAAGATATCCTTGTGACTGTAACTAGAAACATAAAATGTTCAACTGCAGAATGAGCTTTCCCTTTTACATACATTTGTAACAATGTCTGAAACTTGATACTTTCTGTATTTTTGTATTTTCCCTTTTACAAATGTTGTAACAATGTCTGAAACTTGATATTTTCTGTATTTTGTCTCTATCATGTGTAAATGCTTGGGACCTCACTGAAAATTAACTTTGCTAAACTGATCATCCGATTCATATGATGAATAAAATATTTAACTACTGGTACAACTAATATCTCATGAATCCCGTATGTGAACATTTTCAAATCCCAATCAAAAGGTGATTTCGTATAGCAACTGTGAAATCACCTTTTGTGATGGATTTGAAAAATGTCACCTACCTTGTTAATGAGGTGGAGTCCCAAAAAGGTCATGTTAAAATTTTGGTGTAAAAATATTTAAAAATGACAAAGTTATGAGAAGAAGTTCAAATCACATTGAAATATATTAGCCAAACCTACCTTACTTCCTTATACCACATTTCTGGTTCCCAGAGGAGGATGTCTTTGGATTGGAGAATGGATCTACGATGTGCGATCCTCTTTAGGTGAGTGAGGATGTGTGTGTGTGTGTGTGTGTGTGTGTGTGTGTGTGTGTGTGTGTGTGTGTGTGGGCGGGTGGGTGCTGAATGGGGGATCCAGTGGGGTGGGTGTGGTATGGTAGAGATCGACAAGGGACCATTTTCTTCCTTTTTTTGGTTTACAATAATAATAAAAAAGATCAATGAGTGACAGTTTTCCTTTTTCATGGGGATTGGCCTGGCAATGGGGATTGGGCACCTCAGTGCTGGCACAGTGTTCACCGGTGGCACTGGGGGTGGGCAACCCAATATTCCTTATATGTTTGAGGTAAGGCATGACAGAGGGGGAGATGTATGCAGTATCATAGGTTGGTACCCCAGTCTGCTGAAATAAAAAAATTACTGGTAAACTAGCATGACTGATCAAGCATAGGGAAGAATGAGGGAGGGCTGGCTGAGCTGGAAGGGGGAGGAAGCATACAGTAAATAGATGGGAAACAGCATGGGAAAGGAAGAGGGAGGGCTGTCAGAGCTGGGAAGAGTAGGGGATATGACAGGACATCATGTTTTGCATGCAAGCTAAAAATTCCCCCCATTGCAGCAGTTTGTGTGAGACAGGGGAATTCTTGGCTCATGACCCTGAAAATGCCTCCCCTCACTAAGCTGGGCACCCAGAATTTTGAGATGCCCAGAAAATGTCTTTTTGACCCATATATTAAAAAACAAACAGACTCTAAGTAAATTTATTTAGTTTTTGTTTACCGGGTAGGTGCGCTAGCCATAGTCATGACTATTTTTAGGCACGACCCGGGAGGATAAAAAACAACAAATACAGGGATGACATTCCAAATACAAGTACAAAAATAAAATCATTACAACAGTTTACAAGCAGGTTGCAAGGAATTAGCTAAAAACAAGGATGTTTTGGTAACAGTGCGGAAAAATATGGATCAGTAGAAAAGCAAAATTCAAACAGTTTGCTTAGAGAGAAACATGATATAATAACATTATCAGCACTAATAAGTGATTGAAAAGTTAGCTTATGGGAGGGATATTAGTAGGTGATTAGGAAAGCGGAGGTAAAGGAGAAGTGATTAGCATTGTAGGGGACAGATGAGAAAGAAGAGGTAGGACTGGGGTGATAAGGGCTAGGGAGGCTTGAAACAGGAGCATTTGTGAGAAGTTTCAAGACAAGTACGTAGACCTTTCTTAAAAGATGCATAGGATGTTGATTGTCGCAAGGTTAGTGGAAGGGAGTTCCAGTATTTGGGGGCATGTCAGGCGAAAGCATTAGCACCTTTAGTGGTGTAGTGTCTGGGGATGAAAACAGGGGCTTGGACCATGGAACGCAATCCATAGCATGGAGTCAGGTTTTTGAAAAAGGCTTATTAGGAATTTAGGAATTTGTAGACGGGCCATGTTGTCAATGACAGAGCCGTAAGCATGTAGCCTTGGTTCAGCAGGAGGAAGCCATCCCAGGTCAGTATAGAGGAGGCAGTGGTATTTCGGCTGGTGTGAGGAGGAGGCATAGCGACAGATGTTGTTATATGTAACATCCCATTTCCTAAGGATTGATTTGGACGCAGAAACATATGTTGCAGTCCCACAGGTAAGTGATGGTAGGAGAATGCCATGGGCAATGGCAAGTCTAGCAGAGGGAGTGAGTACGTAACTGGTTCAGTAGGCTATTCCTAGTTTGGCATGTACCTGTTTGCAAGTTAGATTGACGTGTAGGTCAAAATGTAGTGTTGGATCGAGGGTAAATGGGTCCTGTTTACCTAGGGTCAGATGTTTGTTTCTTCAAAATACATTTTAATGTAGTTTCCATGTTTTCCGTTAAAAAAAAAAAAAAAAAACAAGATGGCAGCCTTCATGACCTAAACATATTTTCTCAAAAAAGGTAAAACACTAATTTTGCAAAAGGTAAACACTTAAGAAATGCATAGTTACCTTTCATATCGGAGGGTTATCCTAAAACCCTACTATAATGCTTAGGAAAAAAACTTAAAATCCTTATAACTGGAACCAATTGAAATTTTTTTCATGAAAGAAAAGCACTACCATGGCACAGGCCCCTTTGACACTGAATGTTTGGAAAAAATAATTCTGTACCATCTAGGCTGTATGTCAAAGTCATCAGAGCATGAAAAGGTGCAATAACATTCTAAAAAAAAATCTAGACATTACTGTAAATAAAGTAAGTAAAAATTTATCAGGCACCCTTTCCCTGGGGATTACAGCACTGTAAAAATGACACATCAAGATCACTGAAACTGGATAATCAATCAACATGAAGCTTCCCACATCTGCATCTTGAGAACGTGCCTCCTGGACAATGCATGCCAAATTTGGGGCAATTTCTTTAAACACTACCAAAGTTACTATGGTGCAATGGTAGGGGTTTAACATAGAACACTGTACTAAACCTTAACCATAATGGTGCGCCACTACTGCAGCTCACCACAGCTGACAAGAGGGTTCGAGAAAGTGCACATGGCACCTCTACTTGCCCTCCCCCTACCGATCACCAAGACCACTGAGACAAGCCACCTACAAGAGACTAGAGGGGACCTTTTCTCCACCTCCCTCCCTCCTCATCGCACTGCCAATCGCAGGAGAATTGAGACAATCAGGGTGATAACAAAGCCCACCAAACCCCCTGAACTACACTGTGCCTTTTTTTCTTGGTGCTTTAAGTACTCCAGCTCCTACCTGTACTCTGCCTTTTGCAGCTGCACTGGAGCCGACATGAGGGGTCAAGAGGGTGCATATGGCACCTTTACCCACCCTCCCCCCAACCAATTGCTGAGACCACAGACAAGTCACCTACAAATGGCAAGAGGGGATCTTTTCCCCACCTTCCTCCTCACTGCACCACCAATGAGTGGAAGCAATGTCATTACCTGACCATCACAAAAGGCCCACTGCCCTAGCGGTCCTTCACGCTAGCAGTCTAGAGTGCTAAGAGCTGCAACACAAAAGGTCACACTGTGGGTGTCAGCTGTGGGAGTTGGCAGTTGGCCAGCCATGCTGTCCCTTTCAGTGCTCTCTATGCTTCAAACCCGGTCTTCGCTCCACACTTGTGTTCTCCCAGGTCAGTGTGCTCATGACTCTCCCCAGTCAATTCCTACTACATTGTCTTTGAAATTATTGCCAACAGCCTTTATTATAGCCTGCTAGCATAGGAAAGTCCATAGCTCAGCCAGTCTGATCAAATTCTGTTGCTGTGTCATCTGTCTCTACACTCGATAACTTTACTGGGCTGTTTCTTGCACCTCGTTTTGTCAGCATACCTAACCATAGTCTACTTGCATAGTTATCAACTATTTAAATTGTAGTTATTCTACTTGCTACACTGGATGCTTGCCAATAGCCCATCTGCCAAGCTGCACATTGATGTATCATGCATCAAAATACCACAACAATACCCACTGTTCTTGTTTTATCAGCATACCTAGCCTTAGTTTACTGACATAGTTTTTTCCAACTATTTAAATTGTAGTTATTCTGCCTGCTACACTGAGTACTTACCAGTAGCCTACCCCCTAAATTTACAATGTTGTATCCTGCATCAAGTTATTACAACTGTATCAATCATCCTGCCTGCCTACTACCTGCTAAGTTAGTCACTCAGACTGTTAAGTACAGTCTCCTTACGATTATCTGACCCCCCCCTTAATCTGACCCTCTCTATTTAATGAACCATGGTCGTGCCTACTGGTATTTAAACTAGCAAGTGATTCATAAGCAATTTACAGCAACAGCGGTTGAAACCAACTGAAAAAATAATTTTATTGCTGGTACTCACAGACTTAACAAGGTGCGGCTGCTGTTGACGGCTCTTAAATGGTTACTGGCAGCTGTCCAATTCAGTACTGTAACAACAATGGAATCTCCTTCTGGCAAATGGAAGCATGTGGTGCTAACTGTAGCACAGAAAACATGGTTTGTGGTGAGACTGGAGAATGGAGAGCGTGCAGTTGTCTTGGCAGATGAGTATGGAGTGGGCAAGCTGACGGATAGCGACATTAAATCTGCCAAAGACAAGCTGCGTGATTTTGCAGGCTGCATAGACACTGCTGTTGGCTCAGAGAAACGTAAAAACATGTGGTCCTGCAATGACGAGCAGCGAGATGCTGTTCTCTACATGTGGTTCTGTCAGGAACGAGAAAAAGGAACCTCCATTTCTGGACCAATTTTAAAAGAAAAGCCACTCCAGTTTCACCAATGCCTTGTCAGTAGTGATCATTTCTGTGCTAGCGAGGGTTGGCTAACCTGCTTCAAGTGAAGACACAGAATACGGCAGCTGAAATTGTGTGGCAAACACCTAAGTACCACCGATGAGTCTACTGAGCCTTTCATTCAGCAGCTGCTTGATACAATAGAGTTGGAGGGGTTGTTACCCAAGCAGCTGTTCAACGCAGGTGAGACAGTTCTGTATTGGCAGGGACTTCCAGAGTGAACCCTCACTCATGGTGCAGAGAAAGATGCCCCTAGCTATAAGAAACAGAAGGACCGCATAACTGTCCTAGGTTGTGTGAACACAGCTGGCCATAAGTAAAAATTGGTCATAGTGGGCAAATCACAGGTGCCACGGTGCTTCAAGCACCTGAATATGCAAACATTGCCAGTACAATATGAGGTACAGCGTAGTGCCTGGATGACTGGAAGCATTTTCAGTCGCTGGTTCTCAGACAGCTTTGTGCCACAAGTGAAGCAGTACCTGAGACCTTAGGGACTGCCAATTAATGCTCTTCTTGTGGACAATTTCCCTGCACACTCTGATATTCCCTATGTTAGAACTCGGGATGGTGTAATCTGGTGCTCATTTCTGCGGGACAATACCGCCTTTAAACTGCAATCCTGTGACCAGGTTGTCCTCGAAATCTTTAAGATATGCTACAGAAAAAAAGTTGCTGCAGACTGTTCTGGCACAGGACAATACAGAATCCACATTGGGAGACATAATGCGGGGTATCAATTTAAAGGATGTGGTGTACATGTCAGCAGAGGCATGGGAGACATTGCATCCAGAATCTATCCAAAAGTCTTGGACAAAATCAGGCATTAAAACCTCTTGCTGCGAGCCTGCTCTAGCTGGCCCCCTTGACCTCCCTGATCTCCCTGACAACAGTGTGCCAGCTGTTGAGATAACACAACTCACAGCAACTCTCTCTGACTCTCCATCTGTAGAAGAAGAAGTTATGATATGGCTTGAATCGGACAAGAAGAAGCAGGGTCATGAGGGGCTCTCTGATAAGGGAATCTTGGAGCTAGTGGCTAAGCCAGTACAGTTGGAGTCAGAGCCAGAAAATGACAATGTACAAGAGACTGCTCCCATACTGCCAACACATTCTGAGACAGTGGATTGTTTTGGTAAATGCATACTGTACATGGAAAGCCAGGTCGACTTCGATCATGTACAGGTAATGTTGTTACGGCAACTCAGACAGCATGCTGCTTGCAAAAAATGTGATTCTTTTAAACAAACTTCTGTAATGGATTACTTTGCAAAATAAATAAATAAATGTTCAGATTATTTTTTAAAACAACGGTAGCTGATCAAATAAAGTGCCTCCTGACCATACTGTAGTAAAGATTTCAATGACCACACTAACTGTATACAGCTGTACTAATGAAATTTGCAAAATACTGTACGGTAAATAAGAAAATGTTATATTGTTGAAATAATTTTTTTTTTTTAAAACTAGTTGATGAATTTACTTTAACAAAATTAACAAAGATGTTGACATTTAAAAAGCTAAAGTACCTCCGGAGTGTATTAGTGAAGATTACAATAACCTCTAACAGAAGTTTACATGTTTAGACTGAGCACACCCCTTATCTGAGCTCTCATATATCTGAACGAATTGGATGTCCCCCAGTGAGTGCGGATAAATGGGGTTGGACTATACAGTAGGTGACTGTCTTCTGCTTGCTTACATTAACTACTGAACCTGCCTAACTCTCCAGTTGTTATCCATGTGCTTACCTGCAGTTGCTTGCCTCTTCTGCCTTTTGAGGTCCTTAGTTCAGCATACTGCTACCTGCCTCTTCACTTAACTACCTTGCTGCTTAACGACACTTCCCACCTACTGTCCTATTGAAGTTATTACTTCAGCACTGTTGCACTCTCTGTCTCACTAACAGGTATCCATGCAAACTCCTCTATCGTGCCTCCAACCCTCCTTCACTATGCTCCAATTCCTCCCCTACTGTATCTTCCTTCTATCTTTCCTATTCCCACCCCATCCTCCCCCGTACCCCTTCCTCCTCTGCACCCCCCAGCCTTATCTAACACTCCTCCACCTTCTCACCCTTAATATACTTCTTTCCTCTCCCTCCCAATCTCCAGACACAATCTTCCGTCCCTCCCTCCCCTCTCCCACCCTCCCTTCATCTCTCTCTCCGCTGCTGCAACAGCTTTACATTCTGGGCTTCTACTCCCCCATCTCTTTATCTGGAAGTCATTCACCACATCCTCCTCTCTTCCTCTATCCCCCTTCCCTCCCTCACTTTAGGAGAGGAATCACCTCCTCCTCCTCCACCCTTCTCCATGCTTCTTCTCCTCGCTGGTGACACTGAACCTAACCCTGGGCCCTCCTGCCCCCACTCTCCCTAAAGGCCTTATCATTTTTCACCTAAATGCTAGAAGCCTCCTTCCTAAGCTCAGCCTACTTAACGCGTGGGCCTCTCAGTACTTTCCTGGCCCCCTATGCATAACTGAGTCCTGGATCTTTCGAGGGTGCCCAACTCAAATCTGGTGCTCCAGGACATCCACCAGGACTGTGGCAAGCATGGCAGAGGGGTCATATTATATGTGTGCCAGAACCTGTCTTGTTCTGTCATCCTTAAGGAATCAGTTCCATCATCACACAAACTCCTACTGGCCAAAAGTTCCCTCCCCTCGACCTTCCCCATCTTTGTAAGTGTCTTTATGCCTCTCCTAAGATCTGCCCCTTCCCTTCTTGAAATCACGTCCTCCCTGGTCTCCCATACCACTTCCAGTGAACTTATCCTCTTGAGTGACTTCAAGCAGTGTCAGTGGCTCAGTAGGTAGCACACTCGCCTCTGAGGCCGGGAGATCAGAGGGCTGTGGGTTCAGTTCCCACATCTGGCACTTGGGTTGATATCCCAGTACTGACACTGTAGTGCAGCATGAGAGGGGTGCTGCACTTCTGAGGTGCCGTCTTTCGGATGAGATGTTAAACCGAGGTCCCATCTGCCTGGATTGGTGGTAGTTCAGGTGGATGTTAAAGATCCCATGGCATTTATCGAAAAGAGCAGGGGTGTTTTTATTGACATAAATAATATAGACAAACAACACTTTTCAGGGAGAGAGAAAAACAAATAATAAATAAAACACCACATTTTCATCCCATATAACACCCCAAAACGAAAATAGTTAAGCATTAAAGTTTGAACATCATAAAAAGCTTAAAAATCATAAAGAAATAAGCTTCTTATCTGGGATTGAATTAAGTTTAACCCTTGTAGCAATAACTAAATAAGCCCATCTGTAACTCCTTATTTAAATTTAATAAAATGAAAAAAAACTTTCCACCATTTACGTAGAGTTCCCGGGGCTACTCTAAAGGCATCTTCTGTATAAATTTGTACTAGCTCCTTGATAATCAACCCACTTACACATGAGTAAGGCATTTTCTTTTGATAGAGGACCCATTGGACCCTGGCTTGCCATAAATAATATCTAAGACATCCCAAAATAAGGATAACGTTTCTTCATGAAACTCTGACAAGTTTACGCGGATAATGACCTAGAATCAATAATTAGGTATGTCATATTATTTAGCCATCTAAACCCCATAAGTTAAGCTAATATGCCCATAAGCCAATGGTATGCAGTACATTTGAGAAAACAATGCTTCATTGACTCTTCTTCATTTATACATTCTAAATAAGGGCACAATCTTTCCTGTAAAACCTTGTACTTTGCATTACCTCTAATATTCAATTTTCCATAAAAAGTTAACCACTGTGTTTCCCATTGTTTTGTGGCATCCTGTTACTATTAAGTTGTGCCAATACAGTAGAATTAAATGCTGAAGAACAATTTTAAATCCTGGTTCTGAGGAAGTACCAACTTCATTATGTGACGATAAAACCCCTTTGTATTATTATTCAGTATTGTCTGTTTTGCAATTTCATTTGAACAATTTCTGAGCCGATGACCTAAAATACAAGGTATGTATAAAGCGATTTAGCTTGGGGCCAAATTAGCCAATTCTTTAAATATTTACCCATTGATTTCAAATTCCATGTCTCCTCTCCCCCTAATTCTGCTTTTAATCCTTCTTTAACTGAGTTTGAAATAAATAATGCGTGTACAAAAGTCACCGGGTCTACCATTCCCAAACCACCCTCATTTTTCCTTAGATACGTATAACCCCTTTTCACAGGATTTAAGCGGTTGCCCCATAGCATTTGGAAAAACAGACTATATATTTTTGTCTCAAAAGCTACTGGAAGTGGAAAAATCATAGCCACATACTGCATCATTGGGAGAAGAAATTGTTTAATTACCTGAACCCTTTTCAGTTTAGATAGTTTCCACTTTTTCCACCTATTTACCTTACTCTCTAGTTTTTCAATAACACTTTCCCAATTTTCAATAGGCATATTTTGGAACAAACTTGATCCCAATATTTTAAGAGGATTCCTGGAGATGAAGATACCTTCCTGCCATACTTCCCCAGTGTCTGTTGCACCAATTAATAATCCCTTTGTCTTATTTAAATTCAATTTTGCATTTGATACCTTTGAGAAGGCCTCAAAGGCAGTCACAAAGTAGGTTACTGAAGAAAAATCTTTAAAATAAACTACTAGATCATCTGCATAGGCTTGTATTCTTAATTGTGCGTCCTTTTGCATATTTGCCTGAATACCCTTCCAAATCTGATTCAAAGCTATTGTCTGTAAGAAGGGGTCTAGAGCAAAGGTATAAAGAAGGGGGCTAAGGGGGCACCCCTGACGAACTCCTGTGGTTAGCTCAAAGCCTTCTGCCTTCTGACCTTTTAAATATGGAAAAACCGAATAACTATCATATAATTTCTCTATTAAGTTTACTAGTTGATCTGGAACCCCATAATGCTTCAGGGTAAGGAAAAGGAATGGCAAGTATACTCTATCGAAGGCCTTGTCCAAGTCTGCTGCTACTAAACATCTGGTCAACCCTGTATCAGTGAGATGCTCAATAACATCTCGAATTAACATTAAAGCAGACTGAACCCGTCTATCTGGTAGACCACAATATTGAAAAGAGAAATAACTCCTTTGCATAATTTTTCAGTCTATTATTTAAAATGCAAGCAAAGATTTTGTAATCTGAATTCAGAAGAGTTATTGGTCTCCAATTAGCAATATTGTGTTTGTCCTCTTTTAAATATATAGGTTAATAGTCCTTCTGAAAAAAAAGGGAAAATAACAGTTTTATTCAAAAAGGACCTAAATAAAATACACAGGCACTGACTTATTTCTTCTGAAAAGATTTTATAGAAGTTATTTGAAATCCCATCTATTCCAGGAGAAATGTCTAGTTTCAATAACCCAATAGTGTTTATAATCTCTGTTTTTGTGATGGGACCCCACACCTCCGAACTCCCTACTAGGTTGGCTGGGATTACAATGTCTTTTAGATAGGCCGTCATAGCTGAATTAGAAATCAACTCACTGGGATTTAAAAACGAAAATGTTCTACTATCACTTCCTTAATTGGGCCACAGTGGAAACCAAGCTTCCATCTGAGTTTTTAAGTGCCTCCATTCTCATAGAGTCTCTTGTTGCTTACATTTCGAATGGATCTCCAATAGGCGATTTTTGATTCCATTGGTTAAAATAGCCTGCATGGTTTTCCCCCTATCATATTGAAATTCTCTCATTTTTCTTTTAATCTAGCAATTTGCTCAGAATAATTAAACCTAGAGTATAAGCTGTAGTCATGAGCCTTTGTAACTGGCTTGTAAACTTAAATAGTGTAGAAATTTATAATTCTTTGTTTTCACTCCTTGTAATTTAAACCATTTCCTTAAATCTGCTTTCGTCTCAACCACCAGTCTCCTAGATCAGTATATAAAAGGATACTGATAATCTAGCTTTTAAGAGGAGTTTCACCCTGATTGTATGAATGGGAGTTCAAGAGAGGAATTATTAAGTTTCCATCTAATTTGCCTTTTCTCTGGCCACTCCGAAAACTAAAGAACTTAGTAAGAATGAATGATCTGAGAATTCACTGGGAAAGATTTTAAAAGACTAATTGCATATTTGGTGACACTAACATATAATCAATCAGAGGTGAAGCTCTTCCCTTGTTAAAGAAAACCGCCCCTGCATAAAGCATTATTACAAATCAAAGGTCAGCATCTTTTATGATTTTACCTAAAGCGCTGGAATCACAATATGTTTTTATTATTTTTGCTAGCATAATCGGAATAGAACAATTAAAGTCACCTCCCATAATACTCTAATTGTTGTTAATAAATAGGGCTGTACTGCTTTAAGGCAATTAACTCTACTGGCTTTAGTTTGGGGATTATAAATATTAATGAACCTGTAACATAACCCTTGCCACTTCCATCAATAATCAAAACCTTCCTGAATTAAATCAATCAAATTAAGTAGCTGGAAAGCATAGGACTTGAACATAATTCCTAAGCCATCTGCGGAATCCTCCCCAAAAGACCAAAAGGAAGGGCCCCAAAACCAATCTCTTTTAAATGCCACCAACTGTTCCATGGAAAACATCCATGTCTCTTGCAAAAAGAAAACAGAAAAGGGATGTTCATGAATATAACAAAAAAGAGCTTGTCTCTTAACCATATTTAATAAACTATGAGCATTCAATGAACCCCAAACCATCCTCATCATCCTTTTCTTTGCTCAAACTGTTATTTTTCCTCTTTTTTTTTTTTTTTATCCTTGTAATTATCCATAACTTGGACCTGGTTGAGAGTGAGGATTTTTGTGAGCCCGAATCTTCGACCTCTATCTCAGTATTACCCAAGGGAGAAAACAGTGCCGCATATGAGTTGCTGGTTTCAATTTGTGGCACTGGTGGGGGGGGGGGCGGAATTTTAAATGTAAATTCCTCGAAGATCGTCTTTGAGGTGGTGCAGTCACAGGTTCACAAACTGTGGCAACAACCCCAACTTCCTTTGTAACCTCTTCTGAATAACAAACAGGAGGAAACTCTGAGAGGAAAGCAGGACCTTTGTTAGCCTTGATTAACCTAGCAGTATCTAAGGATGACCCTTGCTGGTTATCACTGCTTGATGTTATAGGCTTCTTCTTATCCGAAACCTTTCCTTTCATTCCCCCTTCTAGTTCGGTTGACCTTTTTAACTACAGGGAATTTTGTCTGATTATTTGTGGAAGGTAAAGGGCACATACCAAGAGAAGAAGCTTTAGCCATAGTTTCTTGCGCTTTCTGAATGAATACCTCTGAATTTAAACATGGGGACTTATTTTGGGCAGCCCACGGACATATTTTGAACGTATGGCCTTTAGTTTCACACAGATCGCAGCTTGATTGATTATTGCAAAACATAGTCAGATGCCCAACCTCCCCACAATTATCACAACGGGGTTGATCACATACGCTTGAAAGATGTGTTCTGGCCCCACATTTGTAGCATGCACGAGGCTGCCCACTATAAAAACATACACCTCTATCTTTCCCTAATAAAAAAGAATTAGGTATGTGTTCAATCCCTGTCTCGGATTGTCTTAGTTTTATTTTATATTTCCATCCTCCAGTCCAGAACCCTTCAGTGTCTAAAATAGGATCAGGTTCACTTAACACTTAGCATTTTTTTAACCAAAGGTTATGTCTTCCACCCAAACACCTTCATTCCTGAGCATGACTGTGATGAACTTAATAAGGGTTTCGACAAGGAATAACAATAAAGGGTGTCCAAATAGGAGAAAACTTAACTTGGCTATACCTGACCCAGAACAGCTCTAAAGCATGTTGTGAGCGAAAGCTTATATCAAAATTGTCCTCCCCTGAAATATTAATGAAGGCATACACATCCTGTGGTGTAAAATGCAAAGAGTCTTTTAGTAAAGTCTTCCCCACATAATACCTGTCCGGCCGGACTTCTAACCCTCCTTTATACCTTAACCTCACGGCGTTACGCCTAGGCGCAGCCTCCCTATGTGAATTTGAAAAAAGTTCTGACATCAAAGGCTTCTGAGCCGGGGTAGAGGGTGCGGTATTCTCAGTTGTACCCTTCTGAATAGGTTTTTGCATAGGAATTTTCTGACAAGTTAAAGCAGGGGAGTAATCCATTTGCCTAGAAGTTCCTAAAGGGAGTTGTAAAACTTCTTTCTCCATCTAAATATTTTTCCCATTCATAATCCCTTTCTGTTGTTGATCACCAGGAAACCATTCTGGGGTATGCTGTGATAAAGTTAAATCCAACTCCCACGTAGGGTCAGGCTTCCATTCACCTGAGTCTATCTGTTTCCATCCAGCCTCACTTAAAGCTTTGTGAGGTGACCAGGGATCTTGCTGACCTTTTTCCTGCAAGTGAGGGGATTCAGTCATTTGTGGAGCAGTATTTAATTTTATTTGTTTCGTTTTGTCAGCAAAGAAAAACTCAGTTGCCCCACTTTGAGAACCTTCTGTTAATTGGTATATTACTGCTTGGTCAGCAACTGAATTCTCCTGGCTCGAGTGCTTAAACACAAAGCCTGTAACTTTGTTTAACTGTGCCTTTTCATTTTTACAGAAGACAGAAGGCAAGGTTGTCTGGTCAGTTCTGTAATTAGTTAGCCTGTCATCACTTTGCTTTGTTTCATCGGGAGCCAAAACCGATTGAGGGCACTCGCTTTTTCCTGCAACATGAATGCCAGACTTTGCAGAGTTTAAAAAGTTCATTTGACTTTGGGAAATGCAGCTCGAGCTCTTTTGTATTGAGCTCTCTCCCACAGAGCTGCAAGCAGTACTGAAATCAGCCTTAGCGCTACGCAGCACTCTGCATTACACTTAATCAAGCGGCTGCTCCATTAGAAGCTCAACGCACCTCATGGAGCTTCTGCAAGCAAAGGCAAGTCATTTTTTGTTATTAGCAGCATTTCTTTTTCAGACAACTCCGTCCTGTCAACATTTGCATTTACATAAGATTCAGTACCTTCAGGATTTTGAAACTCCTCCTTCAGCGCCGACGTCCTGTAAACAGATCGTAGAGCTTTTAAATCTTGCTTATTCCTTTCAGCCTGTAAGTTTTCTTTCCGTCTTCCTCGGAGCTTTCTGTAGTGGTTAGATCATCTTTTTTACTGTCACTGGGCATAGTTGTCACAACACTACTACGGAGCTGATCTTCATTCCGTTGATAAATGGGCGCTTTACCTGCGGTGAACCCAGGTTCAAATACAGCCAACTCTGTTTTTAATCCCGATTCTGCAGTCATCATCTGTTCATTGTCGTTTTTGAATTTCTCCATTACTGATTGTTCCCATTTGAAAAAAGCATCCTGAAGCTCTATATCTGAATTTCTTGCAGCCAAATCCGTGGCTGTAGCCTCCACAAAGCCTGGAGCAAGAGACGAGGCTAGCTCTCCTACTCCACTTACTTCCTCCTCCTTCCCTGGTCCACTCGAAGTGGCCATCTTGGAAATGGCCTGTCCCCCTACTGGCTGAAACACAGCATCCGAGTAGGGGAATTTCCCTGGTGTCCTGGCCAAATTTCCCTCATTCACTATAAATACCACCAACAGCTTAATCTGGTTTCAAAGTCAGTTGGCATTCATCTGTATCCCCTTCCCCTGGGTCGTGCCTGAAAATAGGCAGGATTTGTCTAGTGCACTTACCCGGTCAACAAAAGCTAAATAAAATAAAAAAAAACCTAAATTGGCTTTTCCCTTCCTCCAAACCCATGCTCTAAGGGACTGAGTCCCTTACCCTCACCCAGTTAATCTCTGATCCAAACCTCTCACTCCTCCAATCATTCCCTAATGGACTGGGTACTTAACCTACCACCCCCATTACATTATAACTGCAGGCACACTGCCTGATGCGTTCAGCGATCACAGCATGACCTACCATGACAGAAAGTGAAACTTACCCACTCCTCCCTCAAATATATCTGGGCTAGATCCCTCAGATCACTTGACACGCATGCCTTGCTCCATGACCTTACTACCTTGGACTGGACTCCTGTCTACCTCGCCCCAGACATCAATACTGCCTTATCCCTCTTCCTAGCCATTCTCCCTCACACGTGAAATTTACACATGCCCCCCCTAAACAAATCAAGGGTTCAAGCATGCCCACCATCCATGGATCACACCTGATCTTATTGCCTATGCAGATCCCGTGACCAGGCGTGGGCCTGTTTCAAATCCTCCAAATCCCTATCCAACCTTCTGTCCTACAGATCACTCAGAAGCTCATGCACCAAGGCTACCTGAGCTGCCAAGGCCCTATACTTCAAAAACAACCTCCAGTCCAACCTCAATTCCCTTGCTAAATTCTGGAAGGTAATCCACTCCATCTTTGACCCCTTGCCCAATCCTCTCCTCCATCCTTCTGGTGAATAGCTCTTTAGTGTCTGACCCTTCCTCAGTTGCTAGTCATCTCAATAATTTCTTCGCCACCTGGGCCATACCCTACTGCTCTAGCCCCCTCCCAGTCCCACTCTACCCTCTCCTTTGTCATCGCCAAATGACTACCACTTCCCTCTTGTCACCCCCAATGAGACGTTCCTCACCCTCACCTCTCTCAACCCCTCCAGGTCCAGCACCAATGGGTTGAACCCTAAACTCCTAAGTATCTTGACACTGCCTTTACCATCTCCCTAGCTCACATCATGAACCTCTCACTCTCCCACTGTATGGTCCCCCAGACCTGGAAAATTGCTAAGGTACCCCCCTGCATAAAGGGGGAACCCCCTACTGCCCTGACAACTACCGTCTACTCTCCCTCCTCCCCTCCCTTGCTAAGCTCCAGGAGTCCCTTGTCTATTCCAGACTTGCCAACTTCTTAAATTCCTCAGACTTCTGCTCACCCTTCCAATCTGGATTTAGAAAGCAGCACTCTACCATATCCTCTCTACTGCAGGTTACTGAATCCATTATTACAGGGATGGATCAGGGCCACATCACCTCAGCTATTTTTATATTTCTGGCCAAAGCTTTTAACTTGGTGTCTCACCCCCTCCTCCTTAACAAACTGTGCTCCACCAGCCTCTCATCCCAAGCTGTCGATTGGCTGCAACTGTACCTCTCAGGCTGTCAACAGTCAGGACAAGTAGCTGGCATTCTGTGCCCCTTTCTCCCCATCCTTGCTGGAGTCCCACAGGGCTCCATACTAGGGCCAATTATTTTATTCATTTTCCTCAATGGCCTCCCTTCTGCATGTGCCTCCTCAAACATCCATATATATGCAGACAACATGGTTATGTGCACATCTGGTACTATAGTTTCTACTGTGACTGAACCACTCCAGCAGGACTTCCACAATATCCTACAGTGATTCCAAGAAAACCAGTTCAAGGTCAATAACAAAAAGACAGTGACCATGAATTTTGGCTCCTCACAGAAACTGGCCAGGCTGCCATTCTCTCCCCTTCCCCATTTTCACCACTCTTGATGGTATCCCCTTACAGGTGGTCCACACGTTCAAAAACCTAGGAGTCTGGCTGGATAGCAAACTTGATTTCTCCACCCATACAGATTCCATCAACTCCAAACTCCACCCCAAACTGGGTGCCTTATTCCAAAATAAAGTCTGCCTCCCCTTGTAGGTCCACAAGGAACTAATAATCAAAATGGTGCTCCCAGTTTATGATTATGAGGATATAGTCTATGGTGTCACCCCTTCCTCCTCCTCCTTAGCCAGACTGGATACCCTATGCAATGTTTTCTGCCGTTTTACCACCAATTCTCCCTGTCATACCCATCACTGCTCCCTCTACACTTCCCTCTCCACCCCCCCACACCATCATGTTGCCAGGCCCACTGCGCTGCTTTCATTGTCAAATACTGGTTTAGGTATCTTCCCACCTATTTATCTTCTTTGTTATCCCCTTCTCCCAGCTCCTTCCACTGGCTTCGGATCAGGGATTCCCATACCTTCTTCATCCCTTGCCCTCTCTCTTCTGCTGGCCAAGAGTCCTTCTATCACCTCTTCTACCTTTGAAACCTGCTCCCCTCTTTTCTCTGCTATCCCCCTCTCTCCTTGCCTTTAGACTTCACCAGAGGAAACTACCTGTGCCCTTCCACTCCTGCTTTCCACTCTAACTCTATACTCCTTTCCCTATTTCTGTCCTCTAACCACTGCTCTTCACTTAGTGTGCACTCGTGAATGCCGTAGAAATATTTTTGTGCTTGCTGCTGTATATGTGCTACATTTTCACCCCTACCACTGTCTCTGTGTACACCAGTTTCCACCATAGCTTAATATGCTGTCACCAGCCACATTCTTTCATGCTTAATTACTTTACTCACAGCTGCTTCAGTGATGTACCATGACTGTGTCTACAATTTTTGCTATACCTGCAAAGTTTACCAATACCATTGTATTAAATATGTTGATTTTTTTTTTTTGTATATTGTATTGCACTTCTACATGTTTCTCCCTTTTCCCCCTCCCCGAATTGCACCTGGAAATGAGCCTTGGCTCTGTCTGCCTTTCTTGATTACCAACTTTTATATAAATAAATAAATATATTATTTACTACAGCTACGTCTTAGGGTTGAAAGGGGATTTCCAGTGACATCATAACTGGGAATGTAGCCTATAATCAGACAGTTCCATCAACCTAACTCAATTAAAATATCAAAGTTAACATCTTGCAAACTCAAAACAAAATAACAGTACTGAGGTGAGAGAACACCTGTGGGAAACCAGGAAGACCAGGATCACCCACCGACTCCTTTGATGGTGAAAAGACTTGACAAGGGTGGGTATAACAGCAAGGGATCCCATGTCTCACAGACATCATGCCTTTGCAACCAGACCTACTATAGCTGGTACATTACCCAACCCAAGCAATGGTTCATTGACAGATGTATGCTATACTAGGGGAACCCAAAGATTTTAGGTGAGAGAGCAAATTGACAATAAGTGACTAAAGACAGACATAGATAAGCCTGACAAGTGCCAAACAGCTACTGAAATGCAACAGTCAGAAGCCAGCTGGAGAATCAATGTAGCCAAAAGAGCAGTAGTCCAGTTACATAGAGAATGACAGCAGAAAAAGATCAATGGTCCATCCAGTCTGACCAACTTCCCGATTTAGCCTTGGGACCTATTGTCCTTTCAGGGTCCTAGCCCTCTCCATACTTCCCCAACCTATTCTACTACCTGATTCTGTCACCCTGAGCAACCACTATACCCTTCATTCTGTCCCATCCATACTTGAAACAACCAACAGTATTTGCACCCACACCTCATCTGGTAGACTGTTCCATGGCTCCACTACACTTTCTGTAAATCAGTACCTCCTCATGTCTCTCCTGAACCTCCCTCCTATTCATTTCCTCTCATGTCCATGTGACTGTGAGGTAGTATTCTCCTCAGTTCACCTTGCTGATTCGTTTTTAAAACATGAAGTTGCTACTGTATCTCCCCTCTCAATTCTAGTCTCCAGCGAGTACATGTTTAGGGCCTTGAGGCATTCATCACAGGACCTGCCCTGTTGACCCTAAATTATTTTTGTTACCCTGCCCTGCACTGTCTCCAGCCAATCCATATCCTTCCTGAAGTGAGGACTCCATAATTGGGTGCAGTACTCCAGGCGTGGCATCACTAATGATTGATATAGGAAAAGCATTACCTCTTCTTTTCTGCTATTAATACCCCTCCCAATGCATCCCACCATCCTGCTTGCCTTGCTATGTGCCATTTTGCACTGACTCGATTGCTTTAGGGAGTCACTGATGATAACTCCAAGGTCTTGTTCCTCAGCTTTAATACTGAGTCTCACCCCACCCATCCAGTACTCCGTCCTGGGGTTCTTGTTCTGTAGGTGCATTACCCTACACTTTTTGGCATTGAATTTCAACTTCCAAACCTTAGAACACCCCTCTAGCTTTTGTAAGTGTCCCTGCATTTCCTCTACTCTTGCCTTGCAATCCAAACTCCCACAGAGCTTAGTGTCATTTGTAGAAAGATACAATCTGCCCTGGCTTCCCTCACCAATGTTGCTGACGAACATATTGAAGAGGACCAGACCCAGGATAGATCCCTGTGGTATCCCACTCATCACCTCCCTCTCTTCTAATATAACCCCATGCACTATAGCCCTCTTCTGCCTCCCCTTTAGCCAGTTCCCTACCCAGTTTACTATGACATTAGCTGCACCTAGATCCTCCATCTTCTTCAGCAAGCTTGTTCCCTGTCTCCACCCCCCCCCCATGGAGTGGAACTATGTCCACCACCCTCCAATCCTTCAGAAATACCCCCATCCTTAGTGAGCTGTTGAACAGACCTACTAGAGGTTAAACCAGTTCCACTGCCAATTCCCTGAATATCCTCAGATGTAACCCATCTGGTCCCAGGGCCTTATCTGTCTTTAGAGCTACCAGTCCTTTTGGGATTCTTTTGCTTCTAAATATTGGCTGCCTCATCTCTGAGACACCCCTGAGAAAAAGTAATTGATAAGGATTATGGCCTGTCATCTTCTACCACCCTACCACCCTCAGCTAGCCTTATGATTCCCTCTCCTTTCTTTTTTTTCTAACATAGCTGAAGAACTGCTTTTCTCCACTCTTGACCCCCTTCGCAATACACAGCTCTATGTCTGCTTTTGCCTCCTTAACGGCCCTCTTTGCTTCCCCGTTTTTCAGTAAATATTCTCCCCATTCTTCCTCCCCCTGCTATTCTTTATACTCATGGAAGGGCTTTACCTTTACCTGCACTGCTACCCTGACACTTACTGTAAACCATAACGATCTTTTGAAGCTGTTTTTGTGTGGGGGGAGTTATCATTCTCATGCATCCCTTAGGTGCTTTTAGTATTTTATTACAAAACAACAAATGTGCATTTCTGAATATGAGAGGAAAAAAAGGCTCAGAGGCCAGCTAGTCTAAACCAGAATTTTAGGAAACCATCCAGCCCCCTCCCCCTTTGAAATGGCTGTAATTAAGCTACACTCAGTACAGCCGTTTACTTAAATGGTAGCCCATTCAGCTGTAATGAGATTAAGACAGTGTAGACCTCTCAAAACAAAAGGGGTCCAGACATCATGTCTCCTCTAGAGGTCCTGGCCTTTTCACAAGCAACCTGGCCTCCCAGCTATGCTTAATTATTCTTTTGTCGCCTTCTAAATGATTTAATTAAACTCTAGTCCCTGACTAGCAGCAAACAGCTTCTCTGCATAGTAGCAAGAAATTACATAATTTTATTGGGCCCATGGCTTTTCCTTGCATTCATGATCCCTAGCAATTTACAGTGGGCCACCATGGGCATCTCTGATGCATTTCTCACATAAAATAACATGAAATATGATTAGAACAATAAGGTGTGGCATTATCTTGCCACATGGACAACCTCCTTATGGCTACCCCTGCCTCCTCTTCCCCTTCCCACCACTCTCTACCCCCATGGACCAGTGGGAGTGGGAGTGTTGATATGGGGGGTGGGACATGGCTGAGCTGGTGATGCAGCTGAGATATTTCTATCCTTGCTGCCACCAGCTGAGCCTGGAGCTCTGCCATGGACTTGCAAATGAGGCAGTAACCTCTTCACAGCATATCCCTAGAGAACAGCACCTCACAGTGGCCACAACTGACAACCTTCTCATGGCTACCCCTGCGTCCTCTCCCTCTCCCAACCACTTCCCACCCCCGGATCAGTGGGTCTCTTGGGGAGTGGTGATATAGGGAGTGGGCCCTGGTTGACCTGGTGAGGCAGCTGAGATAGTTCTACCCCTGCTGCCATCAGCTGAGCCTGCAGCTCTGCCATGGACTTGCAAATGGGGCAGTACCTCCTCCTTCTCCACAGCATATCCCTAGAGAAGAGCACCTCACAGACACAACAACTGACCGCCTCCCCTTTGAAACCCATCCCCGTACAGACCTGTACTAAAAGGATGACTAATTTAAGTCATAGTGCTCACCTAGAGAAGGTGTCGCTGTAAGGCTCAGCTATAGCACAAAAAACAGAAGCAAAACCTATCTCCTAGTGCTGTCCCAGATAGGCTGGAGCTATAAAGTTTAACTATAGCACAAAACAACTATACAGTTTAAAGCTACACTAGCTATAGTACAGAACACAGGTATCAAATTAAACTTTATATAAGCAGTGAGTATTACTGTAGCTGACCCAGACTACTCCATTAACCTGCAGTACACGCCCAGACAGAATATATCTAGGACCTAGTAGTAGTAGTAGTCAGGGCTCCAGATAAGGTGTGTACCGGCCTATTTTACTCACCTCATTTTAGGAAATACTCTTCAGAAATTTTTTTAATGAGTACCAGTATTCACCCAACATTTAAATACTCCACACGCCAAAGAATAGTGCTTCATAACATAACTGGTGATTCAAAAGGAACATTTTTTTGCCAGATTTACAGCACTTGTATACATCCCACTTCTGTTTTACTCACTATGTTTTAAAACTGGTAAGTAAATTCCTACCTGCCAACATTATTTGGAGCATGTTGGCACCAGAAATTCTTTTCTAGAAAAAAAACTACATTTTTTTAAATAAATGTACTCCTCAGTCCACTCCAGTAAGACATTTGTACACATCTGAATTTTATTTTACTCGCCTCACTTTCAAAATGAGGAGTACAGGTACTCATCCCAAAAAATCTTATTTAGAGCCCTGGTAGCTGTACACTCCTCAGGTACACTCCCCAAACAATACTCCATCAAACAATGTAGCTAAAAGTTCATATGCAGTTTCACCTGAGATGAACTGGCCAGGGTTTCTGGCTCCAGCTGCCTCTACCTGGCAAACTCCAGCCAGGCTCTCCTTATACATGGCAGTACTAGGCCTCCAAGACAAATCAGAGGATGCCAAATGCAGAAATTGGCATAACAACCTAAGGCTATATAACATCCCTGAGGGAACCGAAGGAGCAAATCTAACTCAATTACTGCAGGACTTCTTAATAAAAAACATGGAGCTGCCACTGGAAACTGTGCTAGAAATAGAAGGGACACAGTGCACCCTAGGCCCCGTACTGCTGGTCAACACCAGACCCAAATCCATCATCCTCAAGTTGCTGCAATACCCAGACCAGCAAATGACTGTACACAAAGCCTGGTAGAAAAGTGACATATACTGCAGAGGCACCCAAATCTATTCTGACAATTACCCCCCCACACACACAAACACACACACACACACACACACACACAGGCGGCCAAGTACAGAGCATATTGATCCATAATAAGAGCCCTGAGGGAGAAAAACAAAAAAATTCAGACTCTTTACCCCTGCAAAGATTGCAATCCAGTTTGAAGATGGAGCCCAAACATACAACACTGTTGGGGTAGCAACCACTGTGCTGCAAGCCAGAAGTATCCTGATCCCACAGAAGCAAGACAGACTGGTGCCATCCAGCCTGGCAGTGAAGATGACCCAAAAGATGCATTGTAAATTAAATCTATTGCATGGAAAGAATTACTACGTAACTTAAATGATACATTGGAAAAGTTTAGACGAAAATGGCAAAAATGGGTGTTGTATATAATGCAACATGAGTAACAAGGGGTTTGTTCTATGAGCACAGATAGACCAAGACAGCTATAGAATGTCACAAGTCAACAACATTGAATACTGGTGGATGTGAACTGTAGGTTGAGACCTGTAAAGAAAAGGGGGGAACAGAATTAATTACAGGCTGGTTAACAGAAAATAATATACTTACAAATGATGAAGTGTGTAAACTAAGACAATGCAATATTATATTTTGACAGTATTTACATTGAATGTAATGGAAAATGATACACTGCACTATCAAAATGTAAGGTACAAGAATAAGTAAAGAGAAATAAAAAAAATGACCTTAAATACATGGCAGGTTACAGACACCAAGAAGAAGCACACGCAGACACACTCAAGGAGCTGATGCAACACCTCAGGGATCTGCAGGGTACCAAAGGTGGATCCAGCCAAGCCGACCAACCCCAGAAAAAAACTGATCCACACTGGAGACCAGCCATCATAACAAGGGGAGGCCACTTTCAAGGTATTAGAGGACCCTGTTATTTACCCATTTTGACAATCCTAACGGCCTCTGACTAAGCTTAGACCCTCATGCAGTTAAGGTGCTTCCCTCTGACCAACACTCACTAGTGGAAACATTCATAGATGGCTAATGATGAAACCATTAAAGGCCCAGACACTCAGTGTTTATGTGCCACACTCCTTCCCTGTACTAGTAATTTATTTGGGAACTAATGCTCCCATTATGCACAGCCTGTTGGATATCGCCTGCACATGGGGCAGGGAGCAGAAATATAGGCTGCGGCCCTCTCTAGCACCACATGATCAGCAGACACTAGCACATCAAAAGTGAACCTCCACATAATGGCCATTAGAGGGAAGCAGTGGAGACCTGCTGTAGTCACCTCAACTGCCCAATCTGGAAGGCCAGCCAGATTGTATGGCAACTGGATGGCACAGCCCCAACAAATGAAGGGCAAACACATCTGTGCATCCTGCAAAGCAGGGGATAGGAGAGGTATGCTATAATGGCACTGACTGAAAAGGTATACAGATTACTGGTCTGACCTGATAAAACAAGCACTGAAAGGATTGATGGGGTGGTGGAATGGAGAGGGAGGACCTGCTGGAATCAGGCCAGGGGGCTAAGCAAAGTGAAGGGATGCCATTCTGTGTGTGTGGGGGGGGTCGTCTCAGATAACAGACCTCCAGCTTCAGCAGAAGGTAGCATTATACTGTGACAGGCAGGACTCCAAATCGCTCATCAAACCAACATGGAAGGGAAAGTTCCCCTCAACCCTAAGACTGAACAACCCCTTAACTGAAGGATAACAATATGCAATAACAGACACATGAAATAATGTGGGGAAGATAATAATGGAGTTTTAGTGATCAGGAACAAAAGCAGATATCCTGGACAGCAAGCTCCAGGGATGAAGTTAACACAAAGGTAAAACTTTGTGTCCATAACCCCCATAACAGGGATGCATTGGGGGGGGCTTGGGAAGGGGGTACATGGACAGGAATCAAAGCTCCATTACACCAAACTAAGATTCAGTGCCAGAGCCTTTGGTCCAAACTTTTCCTAATCAATGCAAAATACATAAGGTAAGGGGTGGACGGGCAACCGTAGCTGTCAGATACTTGACAACCATTATCCCTAGAAGCGAGCAGCTGTCAGAGGTCCCTCACACAAGAGGCAGTACCTCCAGAACAGGGTATCCTTACCCTATTCACAAAGGTGGGTTTAATATCAGCATCTTCCTGGGAAGTCACAAGTTGGCCATCCAGCTAGAGTACTGCTGGTCGCAGAGTCAAAAACAGTGGGGGAATTCAAGAATGCATGGGACAGACCTAAGGCAATTCTAGTGGGGGATAGGAGGAAGTAGGCTGTTGGTTAACTAGGATCTGCAGCTTATTCATTAGGTAGGGAAATGGGCAGACTAGGTGGGCCAAGCGGTCCATACCTGCCATCACATTCTATGTTTCTGTAAATGGGGAACAGGTTCACATCCTTTTAGTTCACGAGAAGTTAAAAGGGGGCTAGTTTTGGGCTGCACCATGTTCAGAGTTATTGCAGACAGGATAATCAAGGAGAAACTGGCTCACTTGTGCAGGTGAGGGCAACCTATGCATGAGCAGAGGGGGCATCGCACCCATGGAGCAAACTAAATCATGATGTCCCCGAAAAAAATGTTTTATTCGGCAAATGTCAATGGACTTAACAACTCAGTGAAGCAGTCACAAACAATGTCTCGCATTAAAAAAGCCAAGCCAGATGTGATGTGCCTCCCAAAGACTCATCTAAGTAACCCGGAGCGTAACAAATTACATAAATGTGCATGTCCACAAGTTTCCTCCTCCTTGATGCCTGAAGGCAAATGCAGTGAAACTGCAATACTGATCTCCAGCGACACCAAGTTTACAGAACAGACAGTGATCACAGATTGCGAGGGGTGCCTGATCCTAGTGCTGGGGACCCTATATGAGGAACAAGTCGCTACGGTGAGCCTATACATCCCATCTGAGTCAAATACCCCAAGAGTCCAGAAGCTTATGGACCTCATTGTTACAAACATTAAGGGGATGCTATTCGTACTGGGGGACTTACACTTCCTGATAACCTCAACAGTGCAGACCACAAACACCCTCTGTAACAATCGGCAGCACGAAAGTACTTTGCCAGGAAAATGTGTCTCCTAGGATGGGCTGATGCATGGAGGAAACTCCATAAAAGCACAAGGAACCACACACACATCATTCAGAGGTACAAAGCACATATTCCAGCACTGACATTTGCCTTACCAGACTGGAAGATCTATTGAGTCCAAAGCTGTCTGACAGAGAACATCTCCACCTCAGACCACTCTCCGTTACTAACACAAGTGGATCTTGGTGAGGGAAGACAAAGCATGTAGTGCTGCCTGAACACAGTTTATGTGATATCAGCAGACTTCCAAGAGTATGTTGTGTCGAAGCTGGAAGAAGTGCTTGGGGATAACAGGGAGGAAGGAATGGAGGCAGGGTTACTGTGGGACACAACCAAAGCATTTATGAGGGAGCACTTGATTGCCTATGTCACAAAAAGGAAAAAAGAAAGAGAAGAATGAAGGCAGAATCTAGAACAGACACTAGAATCCCCCCGATGGCCCACAAACAGGGGCATGCCTTTGGTTTTGAATCAATTAAAAAAGACAAAGCTGGAATGGGATGAGCTTTGCAGACACCAGGTCAAGATAGAACTTGCCTATCTCAGACAAAGATATTATGAAGTTGGCCCCAGGGCAATCAAACTACTAGCCTTCCAACTCCGCTACTGGAGGACAAAGGCATATATCCACAAAATACACCACATGGACACAGTAATGTTGACCCATAGGACAAGCTCCCGCTATGGCAATAAAATACTTTTTAAGTCTGCTGTAACTGCCAAAGCTTCAGGAGGAGCAGAGAGACGCAATCCTTGGCCAGATCACCCCGGAGGAAATACTCCAGATTCTGCAGTAAAGGAAAACTCGGAAATCCCCAGGCCTGGATGGACATCCAGTAGAATTCTACAAAACATTCCATGAGAATTATCTTCCCCTTATAGAAACCACCTTTGAGACACTGTAGGGTGCAGCCATCCCAGAATCATTAAGATATGCCATATCAGTTATACCTAAACCAGGAAAGTACACCAACCACTGCAGCTCATACTGCCTCATCTCTGTCCTAAATGTCAACTACAAGCTGTTCATGTCGGTGTTGGAATGGAGACTGGATATAGTGCTGCCATGGCTGGTTCATGATGATCAGACTGACTTTGTAAGATCACGGGGAAACAGTGGACAACATCTGTAAAACTTTACAGGTCATGGTACATGCAGACTTGACCATAACACCCATCAGCCTGATCAGCCTAGATGCTGAGAAGGCATTCGACTGGGTCTCATAGCCTTTTCTGCTCCAAACCCTAAAAACATTTGGATTCCCAACACCATTTCTGAAGCTAAACAGCAGTCTATATGACTCACCAAGGGCATCGTTGAAGGTGAATGGGCATGTGTCGTCACACATTCTGTTAGGCAGAGGCACAAGACAGGGATGCGCTGTTCCCTACCCCTGCTCTTTGCCCTATATGTGCAGCCCCTCACACAGTCCATCATGAAAGATTAAGGCATTGAAGGTATAAAGGTGGAAGACAGAGAATGCCGAATATATAGACAGTATTATCCTATAACTGCACCCTTGAAAGATCTCTCTCAACATTGAATAAGATCATGGAAACGTATAAAAAGGGCATAAAAATCCCACTCACTTCATTTGCTAAAGCCAGTCACCTGACCATACATTAACACAGCACAATGCACTACCATCCTGGTATTTAGCCTCCACACAAATCACTACACCACATCAGAATGTTCAAACAGTGAACAGCAGCCATTTTTTCTCTTACCAACACTGGGTATTCATCCCAGCAGTGGGTCCAGCAGTTTCTTGTATGTACTCACTCTCACTCCCTCACTCTAACATTTGTTGTGCTTGTCACAACACTTAAAAAAACTGTAAACATTTTGTTTTAAAAAATACACTAAACTGTCTGCTTTTTCCATGCCAAGTCCCATATACCATAAGCCATTCCAGGGTATCAAGTTGTCCTTTAATCCAATCCTCCAGTTAAAACTGGGATGGGATTACATTCACCAGCCACCTGCCATGCTGTCTCTGCAGGTGGTGGCTTTTCTAGAGGGACTGAGCACATTCAGCTGCGCTAAAGTACAATGTAAAGCACTCACCGGTGGCAGAGTAAAGGTGAAAGCATGATGGACACTGAGGTTATGCTGGCAAAAGGCCAGTGTCTTTGATCACAGGATACTCAATGGCGGCCGAGAGACAAAGAGAATGAGCAGTAGCTCCACTCGTACATGGAAGCACTGAAACAAGTTGGCAGGAGGCCACTGCTGTTTTCTAAACCCAATCAATATTTTCTATTGAGGTGTTTCTGTAGGGCACGCCACAGGGGGCTGCTCCATCCTGTCCCTGTCTCCCCTACTTGGCAGCACCCCGCCCGACACTATGGCCCCATATCCCACCAAGGATTGTCCCCCGGTGGGACAAGGCTGAAGAGGAAGGCTGTCCCCCTGGCCACAGAAACCCAGCATCCAGATTTTCGGGGTCAGCATGCCGGTGGCAGAGTAGAACGAGCACAGATTTATGACTTCATGGAGCCCACTACCACCATTTTCTGTTTTCTCCCAGTTTGCGTGTGGAGACATGCATGCTCCACAAAACCATGACCCCTCCCTTCTTGCTGCTCAAGCTGCCAGTGCTACTTCCAGGCCTCCACCTGGGGGCAGCCACGGGCCGAGTCAGCAAACCTCCCCACTCCAGGATGGGGGTTGGGGGATATAAGATAAACCTCACATATATGCTTCATGCTTCAGTGGAAGGGATTTTAGAAACAGGATTCCAAACTACAACTACAGAGCTACAACAACAGGAAGCAAGGTAGGCCAAAATTCCTAACTCAACACTAAAAAGGCATCAAGTTCCAGCAGCTGGAAGAACTATTTTAGGTGAAATCAAGTTAAACATTTTAATTAATATGTACTTATTAATGCATATTTTAATTGGTAAATACACTGAAATTAAAGAAACTCATTTTATATATGCAATAAGACACACTAGGGATGAGCATTTTGCAGAGATAGGCATTAGGAAATCTTAGTGGACAGGGATGAGGGGAAGGAGAAAATGCAGGATATCAAGTAGGGTCTGCGGTAATACTATAGGTAGCAAAAAAAGGCCAGACTGGGTGGGCCAAGCAATTCTTATCTGCCAACAAATTCTATGTTTCCATGAGATAACAGCACTTCCGAGGGCTGAAGGCACTCAGCCTGTGGCCTCACACATCACTACACCCCTGGGCATGCAGTTATCTCAGCACTATGCACATCCATCATGTTTTATAGTTTATGTACAGTGCACTATCAGGACATAAAATTAATGAAGACAAGTCAGAGGTGCTGACACTCCATTAAACCTCTACAGACATGTTAACATAGAGGTTTCTGACTTCAGTCGTGGAGAAGCTGATGGAATCACTACTCAAAGAGGACCCTGTGGACTACTTAGAGAGCAACAGGCTCCAGGATAGTAAACACAGTTTTATTTTCGTGGCACGAAGGTCTTGTCAGACTAAGCTGATAGTTTTCTTCGACTGGGTGAGCAAGGAAGTAGACAAGGGTCATGCTGTGGAACTGCTGTACTTCGACTTCAGCAAAGTATTTGATTTGGTACCACACAAAAGGTTGCTCAAAAAGATGGAAGACCTGGGTGCAGCTAAAACCATAGTGAACCTAGTTGGCTAGAAGGGACGCAGCACAGGGTGGTGGTCAACAAGATTAAGCCAGAGGAAAGGAAAGTATAAGTGTGGTTCCACAGACATCTGTCCTGGGTCCAGTCCTCTTGAACATGTTAATTAGTGACATTAATGAGGGAATCCAGGGCAGGCTGTGTCTCTTTGCTGATGACACAAAACTATGTGCAAGGGTGGAGGAGTGAGAAAGGTATAAGGGATGTGCAGAGGGACCTACAAAAACAAGAGGAGTGGTCAAAAGGACTGGCAGTTAAAATTCAATGCCAAAAAGAGCAAGGTAATACACCTAGGGAAAAGGAACCCCAAGGTGGAGTACTGGATGGGTGGGGTGAAACTTAGCACTACAGAAGAGGAATGAGATCTAGGAGTTATCACTAGTAACTCCCTTAAACAAAGGAGCCAGTGCAACAAGGCAAACAGGATGCTGGGATGTATTGGGAGGGGTACTGATAACGGAAGAAAAGAGGTAATACGTTCCCTATACAGATCCCTGGTGAGGCCTCACCTGGAGTACTGCATTCACTTCTGGAGTCCTCACCTCGGAAAGGACAGGGATAGGTTGGAAACAGTGCAGTGCAGAGTAACAGAAATGATTCAGGGCCTGCAGGGCAAATCCTATGAGAAGCACCTCAAGGCACTAAATATGTTCTCACTGGAGACCAGAAAGGAGAGGGGAGATATGATAGAGACCTTTAAGTTCCTTAAATGAATTAACAAGGTAAGCTGCAGGTAATTATTTACTCTGAACACCAAGTCGAGGTCACATGGTCATGAGTGGAAATTAACAAGAAGGAGGTTCAGGAGGGACATGAGAAAGTACTTCTTTCTGGAAGGGGTGGTGGAACCTTGGAACAGTCTGTCGACCAAGGTGGTGCCTGCAAACACAGTCGGGGATTCAAGCAGGCATGGGATAGAATGAAAGGAATAGTGGTCGCCTGGGCAGCAAGACTGAAAAGGAAAATAGGGATAGGGTGGAAAGGGTTAGTACCCTGGAGGAACAATAGGTTCCAGGGAGGGTTCCAAGGATTGTAGGGCAAATGGGCAGTCTGTATGGACCTCTGGTCTTTTTCTGCCATCAAGGTCTATGTTTCCATGTTTCCATATCAATGGCAGATGCAAAAGATTAAATGTCTGGGGACTAACCTCACCAAAATACAATCTGACCTGTACGGCCTGAACTATGGCCCCCTGAGCAGACAAATGTAGGATGACCTAACCAGATGGGTCACACGTCTGTTGGGGCTGGTGAGGAGAGCTGACTCAGTGCGAATGGTGGTACTTCCATTGGCATGGGTACTATACTTATTCCAAAACATACTACTCACAATTCGACCAGGTGACTGGAAAAGTGGCACTGAAACATCTCTAGGTACATCTGAACAGGAAAAAGACCTAGAATCAAATTCAATATCCTAACCCTTCCATGGGACCAGGGTGGTCTTGCCCTCTCAGATTTTAAATTATACCTCACAGCTGCACAAATCAAAATGATTTGCCTCTGAACAAGGAGGCACTGGAACTGCAATGGGTGAAGATGAAGAGATCTCTATTACCAACTCCCAAAGATCTCACATACTGCAATAGCCCCTTAGGAACTGGGACATGAACCCCTGTTCCAACCCATGAACTGCTGCCACAATTAACATGTGGGAGTGGGTAGTACAATATCTGGAGGTCAGACAGTATTTGGTCTTTGTCTGCCCAATAACACACCTGGCATACCTCCAACTGACCAGGACAGATGACAGATTTCAATTATGGGTCCGACTGGAAATAGAATACATGTTCTAGCTGCTGTTAGGTAATACAGGTCGTGTCCTTACAGGACCTCCAACAAAGGTATGGCCTCAGACAGTTGGACTTTTTCTGCTATCTGCAAATTCGTAGCTACAGTGGTAGTCATACAAATGTTTGTAACCCCTAGGTGGCACTATCCCAGGGGATACTACCCCTGCCTGCGTGACCAAGTGCAGGTTGAGGGGCCTGGGTACTGAAAATGGGTGCCTCCACCCAGACAAGGTTAGTGGTAGCGTAGCTGACCTGGGTACACCCCTCTGGGACACTGTTACCCCCCTCTTTCCCTCTAGTGGCCTAAATGTTTCACAGAATACACAATTGCAATTTACCTGACAACAGTTTTAACCCCACACTTGTTGCACTTACCGCCAGAGCTGATTCAGCTGGCTCGGCCCTGGAGACCCCCTGTAAAATTAGATTTAGCACAACAACCAACAATATTTCTATGCTGTTTGTACAGAGGTCCACCACAACCAGTTTCAAAGCAAAAAAGATTTAGATCTGATTTATTTAAGGGGGCGGTAACAAGGAAGGGGCAGAATCTGGTGGTTGATTCAAGATCTGAAAGATTCAGGTTACAAGGCATGCACTTTAAGGTCCCTGTATCACAGTCACACACACTCTGAGTACCCAGTTGGAACTACGGCTAGCCTAAAGCTTTGCCCAGGGTAGGCCAATGTTACAGCTGGCAAGGGCCCTATGATGGAAAGAAAACATGCATGCACTTTAACCCACAATTTGTAATCCAGAGCCGGATGGCTCAGTCCTGAAATGATTAGCAACAACAATTAAATTGGCTGACACACTTTGATTTGAGCTTTGTTGCAGGGAGCTACCATGGTGTTTACTCATGCTACCCAGTACAGGATACAGGATGGATGAAATGGAGACCTCAGGATGAAGTGCTGGATTGCCAGGAGAAGCAGGGCCCACACGAAGCACCATGGTGCCAATCCTGTTCATTGGTGTTGAGCAGGGAGCCGAATTCCCAGGCGGGTCTCTCGCTGGTTGTTTCTCTGTGGCATGAGCAACTGTCTGGGCCGAAGTGGCAAGGCCCAGACCAGGTGAACAGTTCGGAGACAGTCCAGTAAGTGCTGGATACAGCTCCAGCAAGCGTGACACATTCAAGCAGTGAGGAACCAAATCACGAACCACTATCAGCATTCAGCATACTTATAGTAAAAGCAAGGTAAATACCACAGTTCGGATGACAGTCCAGTTGCAATTCACAGTGCCTCTGCGCAAACCGTACGCTCTGCGGCAGTCTCAAGTCTTGACAGGCCGATCGCACCACGGCAAATCTTCAGTCCACTTCAGGAGGATTCAGTTTGTCACAAATCTGGATCCAATCGCAAAAGCTGCAAATTCGAAAGAAGTCTGTTATCAGGCTCAAGGTCTCTTCATTTATGAAGATGGTAGCAGGCGGGCCAAACACAGCCTTCCAGCCAATTTTCCCTGCGCACCACACAGGAGCAGCTGCTCGAATCACTCGAGCTGTTCACTCTTTCAACTCTAACTTCAGACTGACTCACTGCTGCAGACAGCTTGGGACTTTCCCAAAGATCCAAAAGGTTTGATTTGTTGATTCTTCTGTCTTGTCACAGTTAGAGTTTCCCCTCCAGATCCATTTAGGCACCAAAATGTAAAAACTACCACTCCTACAGAAATTCACTCCCACAAGACCCCTGGGGAAAGACTCCATTTTAGGGTACCCAAAGGTACTGACTGGTTCAAACTAGCAGTCCAGAACCAAGATGATGGTGATTAACAGGAATGTCCATGCTGCAAAGGAAGGTAGGTTAGACAAACTACAATATCTTTACTATTAAAGCAGATAATCAGCTAACAGTCACAGATCCCTGTAGGGCTCCCCCTGCGCAATTAGCAATGGCAGAATGGAGCGATAACACTGCAGCCCGGGCAGGACTCGGGCCTGAAACTACTCGGCCCCTACCCAGATCAATCAGACACCGCAAAATAGGCAGCTCTTAAAGAGACAGGCACAGAGGCTAACAGGGCACTCATATGCAAACACTTTTAACTTGCCAGAACACATAATGCCAGCCAGGCAGGGGGTATTTAGAGAAGCCCAAGGAAGGGTTTAAGGAACCCCCATTTGTAGAGGGGTTACATGTTGATCAGTACTGAGGTATACCCAGGGCTTCAGATAATTTTTTTTTGGTGGAAGTCAAATACTTCCATGGGCTGAAATTTGAAATTAATTTCAGTTTTACTGGCGTCAAAATACTTCCAGTTGTCAATTTGTGGAAGTCAAAATAATTCCAGTCCACAAATTTTGGAAGTCGACATACTCTAAGTCCTATATTTTTTTGAAGTCATAGGCCTTCTGAATACCTCATTGTACCCCATTCATGCCACATTCACAGAAATAGATTTCTTAACTGTATGAACAGGTTTTAAGGGAAGGGGATTATTGGCTAGGACATCAGGGAAAATCCTCTACTCTTACTAAAAGTGCCTTGGGTTCTTTTACTTTCTCCTGGACACCCACCAGGACAGCACCAGAGATGGGTAGAAGGGACCTCAGTTTAACATCTCATCCAAATGACAGCACACTCCAACAGCACCACACACAAACACACACACACACACATGCACTAGTGTCTCATTAGGGTGCCAATGTTTTTTGATATGAGTCCAAGTCCTGGTGTGGGACTAGAACCTATAATCATCCGGCCAAGAGGCAGAAGTGCTGCCAACTGAGCTATACTGACTGACAAATGAGTTGTTGACAGAAATCCACAGGTTATGTTGTACCAAAATGTATTTTCTTACTATTTTCTCTCTTACCCCCAACGTACTAACCAACAACATTCATTCTGCACTTGTCCTGAAACCAAAACTGCAAAACAGCAGCTGGCTTTGATGATGCACCATTGTTTGTCTGTCTGTCTGCCTGCTTGCCTGTCTATCTGTTTATCCCGAAAGCTAGCAGTAGCTAGCTTTCACCAGTGATGGAATTTACCAATACCACCAGCACACATCAAATGATTCAGAGGAGAGTGACAAGAATGATAGGGTCCTGGAATGAGAGGGTAAAAACAGAAAAAAATCCTCTCCCATCCCAAGACACAGTGGACCCACTGGACCTGGTTTTCAGTGGTCATGTATCCCCCCCCAAAGTAGTGCTGCATGATCGAACATGCAGACTGTTATGTGAAAACTGGCTGCAACTCTATTGCCACACTTTTATGGCAGACTGTCTTGAGTAGATTCATATTCCAGAAAAGAACCACAGCATTCCCCAAAACCTAGTGTTTTTTTCCTCCACTTCTCACATCTTACTTGAATTTCCTTCATATGTAGACTGCAAAGATGAATAATAACAACAGCAAAGGTTAGGTTCGTCAACTGTTAAACTGCCGTCGTCATAACACAGATTCTATCAAGTAGTACCCAACATTAAAAAAAAAAAAAAAAATGTTTAATCTTGTACCCCCGGCACTATTCCATTCAATAACAGTCTACTGTCTTCCACCACAGTGTTTGCATATGTTTACCTAAGAAAACCGTAGACTACAGGAATAGAAAATGCAGCATATTTGATTTAACAATCAAAATGGCAAATGTACATCATGAAAAAAATGCAGGGTAAATGTAAGCCCCACCTATTGGGCATTTTGGCACCTCTCTCTAGTCTAGCAAAGCTTTACCACTGCACCTTCAGCCAACTGGCCCTGGATCTGGTGTACTTCAGCTGGTTGGATTTCAGTGACCAGTGATGCCACCTCCAGAAGCCTGCTGCAGTATTATTGCCCACAAGATTTTACCCCCCAGGAAAATATAACTACTTTTTCCCTGAACAGATTAAAGAAGAAGAGAATCTCGGAGCCGAGCATATCTGTTCTTTGCAGAGAATGGCCTTGCAGCTATGCCAGCACATTAGTATGAGAGGCAGACAAGCAGCAAATGGGGTAGGGGGACACAGTGGATCTGCACCAGAACCAGGACATAGTAACTAGGAATCCTCGTGTAGTTGTAGCCGATATTGGCTGCTAAATTTTAAAGTGCAAAATGGCAAAGCAGTTTAAACAGTTTGGGAATTGTCTAGGAAGGAGCTGTACAGGCAGTCCAAACACTTGGTTTTGTCCACAGCCCTTCTGGGAGTCTGTGATATTGGACTTATACTTGACTACTATGCCATTCATCTTCTGCAATTTATACAGTGAGATTTAATATAATAAAGGCACTGAAGGGACCATATATAATTGCCACCATCTTCCAAATTTACCTGCTTGACATGGATTGTGTCTTACAGTCTACGATATATGCCTCATGGCATCAATCACGCAGCACGACTGTGCCAAGCGGCATTATGTCGTGTGATATAATGACCCTGTGCCCAGAGGCACTAATGTGCAAAAATCCAGGTACATTAAACTACCTACTCAATGCTAATATACTAGGACATTAGTGCCAATGTTATATATATATATATATACTCAGTGTATTTATTTAGTAATCTATTTGCAGTTCCTCTAACTGGGTTAACCCCATGAGATGCCGTATCACATGTAAATTCGGGTCCTAGGGAGGACAGCGGCAGTCAACAGGTTAACACAGTCCACAAGAAATCGCTACATACAGGCTAAAAGGTAAGTACCTCCAAAGACTAATCAAAGCAAGCTAACAAACTGGGGTCGCAGCAAACAAAGATTACGAGCCTTGTTATGCAACATAACCATGGTCGGCAAAGGGGGCTTCTGGACCAAAACAAATACAGTGAGTTCTAAGGTGGCTAGAAAGACTGGACTTGAACAGTCACATGCCAAAAGCATTCCTTAGCAGGAGAGGGGGTTTACACATACAGTGGTAGTCGCGCAAAAGTTGACTGGTAGTGCAATATACCAAGCAGTGTACAAGCACGGTACCCACTGAATAACATGTATAAGGGGTACCACACAATGACACCCACCGCATGGAACTGTTCAACTTTTGCACAATTACCACTGCACACACACACATACAGACACTATACAGCATCCTTCATGAAAGGCTCACAAAAACATATCCAATTGTAACCCCTAGGTGGCGCTATCCCAATGGCAACTACCCCTGCCTGCTTGGCTAGTAGAAGGTTAAGGGGCCTGGGTACTGAAACGGGTGCCTCCACCTGTAGGTCAGGGTTGTTAGTGGTCAACCTAACCTGGGCACAACCCTCTGGGACACTGTAACTCCCCTCTTTCCCTTCTAGTGGCCTGAACAGTATACAATAATCACTTTCACAATGACCCTTATTCACCAGGCAATTACCCACACTGTTTCCACTTACCACCAGGGCTGGTTCCTCTAGCTCGACTCTAGGGACCCCCTGTAAAACAAGGTTACGCACAGCAAATAGCAACAGTACAGTACTCTTGGAACAAACTGGAATCACAGTCAGGTTAAATGCAAAAAGAGTTAGATCTGATTTATTCAGGGGACTTAAGCAAGGGAGGGGCGTAATCAGGTTGATTTGCTTAAAGGCTATACCAATCAGACAGTTATGCATGCACTTCAGATGGGTACCCAAGTCAAGTCAAGTCAATTTTTTTTTTTTTTTAAAGTGCTTTTCTGAAACCAAAGCACCTGCACAATATAAAAACATCAAATTTAAACAATAACCGTAAAATATACACACAGATTAAGATACCCATACAATAAATAGCAGTAATACTGGAGCTAGCCCAATTCCCCAAAGGCCTTTTCATATAAATAAGTCTTCAAATGTGATTTAAAGGCCTCGACGAACAGGCACTCTTTAATCCAACGAGGTAGAGTGTTCCAAAGGGTTGGGGCTACAAAGGAAAATGCCCTAGCTCCTGATGTCTGCAAACGGACCCTTGGAACCTCTAGCAATCCCTCGTCGGCAGAACGGAGCAAGCGGAGGGGGCAGTAGGGCTGAAGGAGGTCTTGCAGGTAACCCAGTCCCTGTCCGTACCCAGGTAGGAAGACGGTGGGCTAGCCAGGAACGTTGTCCGGGGAAGGTCGGCTCGCAGCTGGTTGGGGCCCTGTGATGGAAGAAAGCAACATGCACAACACACACTATTTGTAATCCGGAGCCGGAGGGCTCAGTTCGTGAAAGAAAAGACCACAAAGCAATCAGATGACAACACTTTAGATTTAGCTGTTGTTGCAGGGAGCTACCCTGATGTTTACTCATGATACCCAATACAGGACACAGGCAGGATGAAATCGAGACAGTAGGTTGTTGAACTGGAGTGGCAGGAGAAGTAGGGCCCACACGAATCACCGAGGCGTCATTCCTGTTCAAAGCGTGAGCAGGGGGCTGATCCCCAGGCAGGTCTCTCATCGATGGCTTTCTCTGTGCAGTGGGTAGTCTAGCTGGGCCAGTGTGGCAAAGCCCAGGCCCAATGGAGATGAATATGGATTCAGTCCATGGAAGCTGGATGCAGCCTCCAGCAAGCAGAACACAGTTCAGCACACAGTAGGGAACCAAATCACGACCCACTAACAGCACACAGCACATTTACATGTAAGAAATTCTACTGTACCAGGCAGATTGCTATCCGGTCGCAATTACAGAGTCTCTGCACAAACCAGGAGTTCAAAGGTGACTGAAAATCCTGACAGGCCGATCGCATTCAGCAAATCTTTGGTCTTCTTCAGGTTAAAGTCTGGTCACAGTTCTGTGGCTTAAATCATCCTCACAATTCAGATTTAGTCCGAATAAACTCTCTTCTCCCTTTCAGAGACAGCAGACAGGCAGGCAGGCCAAAACTCAGCCCTTTCACAGTTCTCCCGCGCGAATCCACACAGGATTGCTGCTCGACTATCTCAAGCTGTTACCTCTTTCACTTCCCAACTCAAATTGAAACTAGCTGCAAGCAGCCTAGGAATTTGCCCAGGATCCAAAAGGTTTGGTTGGCTGATTCTTCTGTCAGTCACAACAAGGGCTCCCCCTCCAGGTCTGTCTTGGTGCCAAAATGCAAAAACTACAATTCCTACAGAATTTTGCTCCCACAAAGCCCCTGGAGACAGGCTCCATTTTAGAGTCCCCAAAGGTACTGATTGGCTCATTTCAGCAATCCAGGACCAAGATGATGGAAACAAACAGAACTGTCCATGCTGCAAAGAAGGCAGGTTAGAACAAACTGCAATATTGTTACTACTCTAACAAATGATCAGCAAACAAGTACATCTTCTAACAGAGCTCCCGCTCAGATTAATTATGACTGCAATCCATGCAACTTTTAAAGAGACAGTACACAGAGGCTATATAGGCACTCTCTGGCAATACATTTAAACTGCTAAAACGCAGGACACCAGCCTCGCAGTGACCATTTAAGCAAGCTCAAGGAAGACTTTTTGTGAACCCCCATTTGTAGGGGGGGTTACACAATAATTTGATACGCTGCCATATCTGTTGTCAGATAATGCCTGCAAGGGTGGTTGAGGCCCTGATCTGCAGATGAGATGTTTAAAATTTGCAAAAATGCATTATCTATGGCAAAAACAAAGTGGATTGAATAACTGCAGTTTCAAACAGTAAACAAAAGTCCTCAGGGACCATTTTATAATTAATAACAAGACAAAAGAAGAAAAGAGTCATACTATAAGTGCTTCTGTATGTGGCAAGAATGAAATTTTTAAAGTTCCTGGTCAGCATGCAACCACTGGTAGGAAGCAAAACCAGCTAATGGATCTTTCTGACTGGCTGACAAACCGTCATTGGTTTATAATGTATAACAATAAAACCATTAGGGCTCTATCTAGCAGCTCTCAAGTAGATAAGGAAACAGGCAAGCAAAATAAAACTGTGGGTAAAGAGTTGTGGGATTGGGCCATCAGCCAAAGGGCCATTAGTAAGTTTGTTTTTCCCCTCAATAATTTCTGCCATTTAAGATGTTTCCTTTTCCCAACTTGTGTGTAACCAAGCATGGCTGTGTGTCCGTACTCAGACTGGGTATAGTCACTACCATGCAGCAGGAGCAGTGGACAAAACAGACCCTAAGTCTTTCCATCATCACAATACTATGTTACTTTGTGAGAAATATGGGTGTACCACAATATAGAAATGGACAGGGGAGACTTACAAACTATTCTCAAATGAAAAACAGTCCAAGCCAGGGGCAGGATTTTCAAAATATATGATGCAAGTGTAGACCCCTCTCTCCAGTGTCTAGAAGCATGATGGTGAGGTCCATGGGAAGGGGGTCCACAAGCACAGAAACCACTCGAGTGGCTGTGTTACCTGGATTCTCGTCTAGCAAAGAGAGTGCCCAGGACAGAGTGACTGCAGCTACAGAGTAAATAGGGGTTAATCACAGTTCAACTAGCTGAACAGATAAAGTTCACTGTCCAAATGGTGCGAAAAGTTCATAAAACTCAATTTAATTGAGAACTTGGAAAAAACAACAGCCACTCCGTGGGGCATGGGTGGGGATTAGAGTCAGTAGGAATTAATCTCAGACACACCAGTACCTCAACCAGTGGTTAACTGTGTCTGTGAAGACTCCACTGCACATGTCCCATGGCCGAATCAGGTCTCCAAATGGGCTTGTCGCAGCAGCATGTCAAATACGGCTGAATCAGGCCTGCAAGATTACCCAATGTGGCTTAGACTCTTCACTATCCCACCCCTGCACTCTTAGTTTCGAAACAGACACAAGTCCCAAACATAAGCTCTTGGATGTCTCCCTGCTCCTCTGCTTCCATGACTGCTGGACAGCACCACTGGGGTTTGAACCTAGAACTGCTGCACTCTTGATGACAAAACTAAGGCCAGACCTCCACACCACTTCTTCAGGCTATTTCTCTCTGCTGCTGAGGCCTGAGGCAGACACTAAAATGGGCACATCGGGACACACGGTGAGGACATACCCATAGTGGTGGGCTGCTTGCAGAGACTTATGCCCAGGCTCCTCGTGCTATCTACCTGTTCCCATCCACTTCACCCGTGACTAGAAAGCGGCACACTCCCAAGAGGGGCAAGGCAGGCTCTCACCTCTGCCCCACAGGGACCGAGGCTGGCTCTCACCACTGCCTGTAGTCCCTGCTCCCTGCACAGTCAGGCTAAACTTCAGCAGGAGGCAGCAACACCCGCAATATGTTCCCCGGAACACACCAACTGCCGTCACTTCTACCCACTGACGACGCCATGGAAGACAGCTCAGGGAGGCTGGGGGACAATCACCCCAACCCGGCCCCTCTTCTCTGGTCCATCCCCCAGACCTGACTCCCCCTTTTCATGCCAAAACTCCCACCTTAAAGGCTTCCACATCCTCCCAGACTGCCCTCCTGCAGGCGGTCCCAGATGACATCAGGAATTAACCCTTTGGATCCTAGTAAACCCCACGGGGGGGCGCTTACCCTCTACCTCCCAACAAATGCTCACCCCCTGGAGAGCGCTTGCCCAGTTATCCAGCATGGACACCCAAGGAGGAGGGAATATGGGCACTCTCCACCCCCCTTGATGCCATCCATCACTGCTGGCAGTAATGCCAAAATGGTAAACCCCACAGAAACCACTCCTAACCCCACTATACCACTAGCTACTCTCAAACCTGCACTGACTAGAGGACCTGGTGACCCAACCCACTGTGGTACAGACGGCGTGCAAAAAGGACATGGTGGATGGCGTCCCACCCTCTCCCAGGTTCACATTTTCCAACCCCCCCTTTTTTCCCAGTCCTGCTGCCACCAGACATAAACTTTTAGAAAAACTGCCCCCCCAAAGTACACAACTGTCTGTGACCCAACAGGAGTGCAGACGCACTTAGCGCAAACATTTTGTTGAACAGGAAACAGTTAAAACACATTGCTGCAGGACTCATGTATAACCCTGATGCAGTCACATCCCACACAAACATCCACACATACTAACCAGCCACATTAACACCACACACTCACCCCCCACACAACCACAGCATACACATATATAATAGTACAATCTCTCCCCAACCCCATTGCTTCACTATATACAGCACTGAGGTGCTCAGATTTTGCTACAGAAGTCTGTAAAGCAGTCCCAACACAAAGTCCAAAGGTTGCTGGAAGCTGACACCAGGCCCCTAAAGTCCATTTGTGGGAGACCTGCCCTATTACTATAATGGCAACAAGAACAGTTAATTAATAAACAAAAAGGGCAGGCTTGCTGGAACTGAGGGTTGAGGTGCTGGACACCACATATCGTGCCACGCCAGCGACCCAGGTTCGGGAGTGAGCTTGGGTAGCCGGGATCAGTGGGGAAGGGCAGGATCGAGTGTCCGGAGGATGGCTCTCCTGTCCTGGCAGGGAGGGGGGACAGATCCCAGGCTATGGTGGCCCCTGGTGGTGACTGGGGGCACAACAGCTTGTTGGTCTCACAGCCAGGGGATTGGCTCCGGCAGCAATCCTGTGGGCGTGCTCGGGAGTTAGCACGCCTGTGCTGGATGCACTGCATGTCCAAACCAATGGGGGGTCGGTAACAACAAGGGAAAGCCCTGAGGCCTTGGTAGGCGGAGGTGGGTCGAGTGATGGACCACCATGTCCAACGCCAGATCCTCCGGCCTGCCTCCGGATGCTCCTTGCATGGATCCCAGCAGCCCACTAGATTTCAGAAAGGCTTCCGGGAGGAGTCGGTGGGCCCACCCTGGGAGGCTTAGATCCAGGGGGTCAGTGGACCGGGACAAGTGGTGTGGAGTACCCTCCCCATCCAGCAGGTAAGGCTGGGGATGTCAGGTGGGCGGAATCAGGTTGGTCAGGTGTCCCACTGGAGAGAGTCAGAAGCTCCAGTGTAAGGAGCATAGAGTTTACAAAAAAGGAAAAAAGAAAATAAACAAAAAGGGTTGGTCTCACCCAATATCTGGAGGGCTCAGAAGTCATTAAATCAGAGTTCATGCAGGGGCTTCACAGATCACAACACACAGTCCTGCAGGTTCGGTGGGTGTTAATAGGAGCTGAAACTTAAGACATGTCACCTCCATGGGCATAGCAGAACTGGGGGTCTGGCTTGGTCACCTTCCCTCTGAAGGAGTCCTGGCTGATGATGTAGTACTTGGTGCGTGACTCCCCTCAATATCTTGGATAATGGCAAATGTCTTAAACAGGGTGATGTCAGTGTATGCATGCATGTCGCACATAGTCTGGACTAGAAGGACTGAGGCACCATTTGGTATAGACCTTGTCTAGCATGGCATGAAAAACCCAGTTGGTGCGGTTTTCCTAAATTATATCCCACAGGAGCTTAGGAAGATATGGGTAGCTGTTGCCAGGTTACTGCTTGCGAATCAGGCACCTGATAAATCTTTCTGCTTGGGACCAGTCTGGAATGCTACAGATTCTGGTCCAGGGAGCCTGTCCATGTGGGAGCCACACTCTGGTTCAATACTCCAGGACCCTGGGGTCAGTGAATCTGAGCAGGACCCTTCCTTTCTCTTTTCTCACGGTACGCTTGGGTCAAAGTGGGAGCCTTGTCAGGGAAATGGAACACAGGTGACTGAAAGGCTTGGGAATATCCCTCTCCAGAATCTGGTCATCAAAGGATAACTTATCAGCGAGACTGGCAGTAAGGGCTCCCAGATATTTCTCTTCTTCTCATGTTTCCGATCCAGAGCTGCCCCATTTTTCCTCCACAACCTCTTCAATGATGATCTCTGGCTGCTCCTCCACTTTTGGGGCAGGCTCCTTTAGTGGCTCCTTGGGTGCAGGCACAGAATTGGAGGGCAGCAACATCTTAGACAACATGGCCCCACGGCCAAGGCCTCTCCCTCTGACAACAGGAAAAGCAGGACCCAGCACAGAAGTAGGGCTGGGCAGACAGCTAACGCCCTTCTCCTGGGGCACTTCAGTGCTGAAGTCTGCTGGTACTTCCTCCCAAACTTCAATGCTGGCTGTCTCAGAACTGAGAGAGGTAAACTGTTCAGCCCATACCCACAAAGGCACATATGGGGGCATGCCCTCAGCAGGCTTAGCAGCTCCATGGGAGCACATGTAGCAAAGTGTCATATCCAAAACTCTGGGGCCTTGGTACTTGCACAGGACACACTGCTCTTTCATGGTCAACTTCTCCATGGTCCTCCACAACCACCGCAACATAGTGGCAGGAAGAGTCACTTCCTTGCCTGTTGGCTCTGGTGCTTGGGCCATCTTGATGTTTTTGCCTCAAACTTCTCAGCTCTAGACTGCTGGACACAATTTTCAGCTGTGCAGAATTTTCTGCACTACCAGCTCTTCTGTGCTTTCTTGCCTTGCCCCCTCAACCTCTGACCTCTACCATGATACTTTACCTAGCAACCAGTCTCTCAGTCAATCACCGCTGTAACCAGGGCATTAGCATATCTAAATTGCTAAAGGCTGCATATTTTCCAATTTGCACTGCTTCTAGATTGCTCCCAGGCATTGCTTCGAAAGGTGTGAATTCTTACAGATCACAAAATGGTGGGTCCACTCACCGTAGCAACTGCCAACAGTCCAGGCACACAGGCACCCCCAAAAAAGCATCTGGATGAGCAATCACATTGTAGACCCCCCTCTGGTGTCTAGGGGCATGACAGTGAGGTCCATGGAGAGGGGGGCCACAAGCACAGAAATCACCTGAATGACTGCGCTACCTGGATACTAGTCTAGCAAAGAGGGTGCCTGGGATAGGGCCACCGCAGCTGCAGAGTAAATGGGGGTTAACCACAGTTAAACAAGTTGAATCAATAAGTCTATTGTCCAAATGGTGTGAAAAGTTCATAAAACTCCATTTAATTGAGAACCAGGAAAAAAACAATGGCCACTCTATGGAGTTATGGGGTGGGGTTACAGTCAACAGGAATTAATCTCACACACACAAGTACCTCAACCAGTGCTTAGTTGTGATTGTGAAGATCTCTACTGCACATGTCCCATGGCCGAGCAGCATGTAAAACGTGGCTGAATCAGGTCTGCAAGATTACCCAAGGCAGCTTGGACTCTTCACTATCCCCCTCCTGCACTCTCTTAGTTTTGAAACAGACACAGATCCCAGACACAAGCTCTTGGATGTCTCCCCGCTCCTCGACCTCCATGATTGCTGGATAGCACCACTGAGGTTCTAACCTCCAACTGCTGCACTCTTTAAGACAAAACTAAGGCCGAACCTCCACACCACTTCTTCAGGCTCTCTCTGCCGCTAAGGCCTAAGGCAGATGCTGAAATGGGCACACCAGGACATACAGCGGGGACATATCTACAGCGGTGGGCTGCTCACAGGAACTTATGCCCAAGCTCCCCGTGCTATCTGCCCATTCCCATCCACTCCTCCCATGACTAGACAGCAGCAGGCTCCCAAGAGGGGCAAGGCAGGCTCTCACCTCTGTCCCACAGGAACTGAGGCAGGCTCTCACCACTGCCTGCAGAGCCTGGTTCTGCCACAGCCGAGCTAAACTTCAGCAGGAGGCTGAAACAGCCCCTCAATATGTTCCCTGGAACACACCAACCACCATCACTACTACCCAAAGATGATGCCATGGAAGACAGCGCGGGGGCCAGATGGCAATCACCCCACCCCTGCCTCTCTTCCCCAGTCTGTTGCCCAGACCAAACTCTTCCTTTTTTCATGCCAAAACTTCCCCCTTAAAAGCTTCCATGCCCACCCAGACCGCCCGCCTGCAGGCAGTCCCAGGTGATGTCAGAAATTAACCCTTTGGATCCTAGTAAGCCCCAAGGGAGGCTAACACAAGCATAATTCCCCATTTTGGATGCAGCCTACATCATGCCAAAGATGTCAAAACATTTGGATGCTATTTTCAAATGTTTTGACACATTAGTGATGGTTCCCTCAGTCAATGGCACAAAGATGACGCATGTGTCATTTATTTGATGCATGCGTCATTTTCTGAGCACCATTTGCCACAAATGTTCCTGAAAAGTAATAACTGGCCATTGCAAATTGAAGAAATGCATTGTAATCCCTATGCCAATTCCCTGGAGGGCTTTAAAAATCCAGCTTTATTCTTCAGTGCACCAGCTACAAGAAATAAAAAGCAGTGGTCCTTAAAGACAAATTCCTGGTGGCCATTAGTGTAGCCATTCTCAAGCAGGACTATTTAGGCAGGCCTGTCTGCCAGATAATTGTTTTATTTTATTTTTTTAATGGGTAAGGGGGACAGGACAGGCTAAAAAGTAAATATTTTGTGGGGGAGAAGGCTGAGTTGGGTAGCAGACTCACAGCAGGCAGATGTGTTGTGTCTTGGTTATAGCAGAGCAGGCAAAATCAGGCAGGGGACTCAGGAGCCAAACTGAGCTGTGTGCCCAAAATGATGGTCCTGCACCACCTGCCAATCAACCGGACACCAATGCTCGGCCCCCACACTTCAGCAACACAGCACTGCCACAGTAGTAGTGTCTTTCTTGGTGTGGTCAGCTGACAATCTAGCTCTCCCTGACCATCCAATAGATGCATGCATGACTTCAATGATGGAGTGGAGCTCCTATGAGAAGCGCTGCAGCATAATCCACTTGTGCTTCCTGCCCTTGATATAAGTAAGTATGTTTGGCTTCAGCGTCCACTCTGGTCATATCCACTCTGACCTGCTGATCCTTGTGCCATGCTCCATTTTGTGGTAGCCCCCCAATGATACAGATTAATCTGATAGAAACACAGAAACATAGACTTTGATGGCAGATAAGGACCGCTTGGCCCACCTAGTCTGCCCATTTCCCTACCTACAGGATAAGCTACAGATCCTAGTTAACCAACAGCCTGTTTCTTCCTACCCCACACAAGAATTGCCTTAAGTCTGTCCCATGCATTCTTGAATTCTCCCACAGTTTTATGTAACGTACCTACAAATGGGGATTCCCGAAATGTCTTCCTTGAGCTTGCCTAAATGCTCACTGCCAGGCTGGTGTTCTGCAATTCAGCAGTTTAAATGTATTGCCAGAGAGTGCCTGTATAGCCTCTGTGAACTGTCTCTTTAAGAGCTGCCTGGATTGCAGTCATAATTAATCTGAGAGAGAGCACTGTTAGAATATGTACTTGTTTGCTGATCATTTGTTAGACTAGTAATAATATTGCAGTTTGTTCTAACCTGCCTTCTTTACAGCATGGACAGTTCTGTTTGTTTCCATCATCTTGGTCCTGGACTGTCAGAATGGGCTAATCAGTACATTTGGGAATCTAAAATGGAGCCTGCCTACAGGGGCTTGGTGGGACCAAAACTTGTAGGAATTATAGTTGTGGCTTTTGGCGCCTAAAATAACCTGGAGGGGGAGCCCTTGTTGTGACTGACAGACAGATCAGTCAACCGAACCTTTTGGATCTTGGGGAAAGCCACACACTGCTTGCAGTTTCAGTTAGATCTGGGTTGGGAAGTGAAGAAGTCACAGCTCGAGATAGTTTGAGCAGCAATCCATAGTGGATTTGCGTGGGAGAACTGTGGAAAGGCCTGAGTTTGGCCTGCATGCCTGCCTGCTGTCCCTGAGAGGGAACTTGTGTTTTTTTTCCAGACTGAATCCGAATTTAGAGAGCGAATTAAGCTACTGAATTGTGACCAGGCTTTAACCTGAAGAAAACCGAAGATTTGCTGAATGCGATCGGCCTGTCAGGACTTCCAGCTACCTCTGAACTTCCGGACTGTGCAGAGACTCTGTAATTGCAATCGGAGAGCCATTTGCCTGGTACAGTGGAATTTCCTTACATGTGAACGACAGTGGGTCATGATTTGGTTCTCCACTGTGTGTCTAAACTGTGTTTTGCTTGCTGGAGGCTGTATCCAGCTCCATGGACTGAACCCGTATCCATTTCCATTTGCCTGGGCCCTGCTACACTGGCCCAGCCAGAATACCTGCTACGCAGAGGAAGTAATCGACGAGAGACCGGCCTGGGGATCAGCCCCCTGCTCAATGCCTTGAACAGGAACGACACCTTGGTGATTCGTGTGGGCCCTGCTTCTCCGGGCACTCCAGCTCAACAGCCTGCAGTCTTGATTTCATCCTGCCTGTGTCCAGTATTGCGTATCATTAGTAAACATCAGGGTAGCTCCCTGCAACAACAGCGAAATCTAAAAGTGTTGTCATCGGATTGTCTTGTTGCCTTTTCTTTCACGAACTGAGCCCTCCAGCTCCAGATTACAAATAGTGTGTGTTGTGCATGTTGCTTTCTTCCATCACAGGGCCCCAACCAGCTGCAACGTTCCTGGCTAGCCCACTGTTTTCCTACCTGAGTACCCAGAGTGTGTGACTATGTAGGGACTCTGAACTGCATGCACAACTGTCTGATTGATATAGATTTTAAGCAAATCAACCTGATTACACCCCCTCCCTTGTTCAAGTCCCCTGAATAAATCAGATTTAACTTTGTTTGCATTTAACCTGACTGTGGTTCCAGTTTGTGCCAAAAGTATTGTACTGTTGCTATTTGCTGTGCTTAACCTTGTTTTACAGGGGGTCCCCAGGGCCAAGCTAGAGGAACCAGCCCTGGTGGTAAGTGCAAACTGTGTGGGTAATTGTCTGGTGACTAAGGGTCATTGGGAAAGTAATTATTGTATATTGTTCAGGCCACTAGAAGGGAAAGAGGGGGGTTACAGTGTCTCGGAGGGCTGTGCCCAGGTTAGCTTGACCACTAACAACCCTGACCTCCGGGTGGAGGCACCCATTTCATTACCCAAGCCCCTTAACCTGCTACTAGACAAGCAGGCAGGGGTAGTAGCCCTTGGGATAGTGCCACCTAGGGGTTACACCTATAAAAGTTTTTATCTCCCTTCTTAACCAAGTTTGCTATCTTTTACTCAGTTTGGGCCTTTGCTATTCTGACTTCCTTCCCTGCTTCCTTCTGCCTTAACTGGTACAGGTCTCTGTCCTGCTCCTTCTGCGTTTCCTTATATGTCCTAAATGCTATACTTTTCTCCCTAACCTTCCCCACCACCTCTTTTGAGAACCATAGTGGCTTTTTCTTTCATTTTGATTTGTTTATTTGCTTCACACAAAGGCTTGTTGCTTCTGTGATGGCAGTTCTGATGTTTCCCCACTGTTGTTTCACCCCTCTTTCTTGCCTGTTTGCTTGTGCTTTTCTAAGGCACTCTCCCATCTTTGCCAAAGTTGGCCCTCCTGAAGTCCAGTACCCTCACTTTGGTATGGCTTGACTCTGTAGCTGAGTTTATCATGAACCACACTGTTTGGTGGTCACTTGTTCCCAGATGGCTACCCACTTCTAGATCTGAGATCCTCTCACTGTCCCCATTTGAGAGGACGAGGTCTAAGATTGCTCCCTCACAAGTGGGTTCCAAAACTAGCTGCCTGAGGCATGCCCCCTGTGGGGCATCAAATTTAAAAATGGCCCTGTTCTTGGATGTGGCTGCAGCAAAGGTGCTCCAGTTAACATCTGGCATATTTAAGTCACCCATCAACAGTATTTCCCCTTTCTCTGCCATCCTAAGGATGCCTTCTATCATATCCTTATCCATTCCCTCCCCCTGAGATGGGGGTCTGTATACAACCCCTGTGCAGATTGTGGTGCCATTTCCAGTCTCTAAGGTGACTCACAGTGCCTCCTCTCCTGCCTGTTTACTCTTTTGTTCCATTGCTTTTATCCCTTCCCTTACATACAGAGCTACTCCTCCCCCTCTTCTCCCCTCCCTGTCTCTCCTGTAGGTTGTGTACCCTGGTACGTTAACATCCCAGTCATGGTTCTCTGTGTACCATGTTTCTGTGACTGCCATGCTATCCAGGCATCCCTCTTCCATCAAGGCCACCAGTTCAGGGAGCTTGTTGTCCTGACTATGGGCATTGGTACTCATTACGCTCCATTTCTTGATGGCCTTACCCCCTTTTTGCCACATCCCTGTCCTTATTACCTTTGTCGTTTTTCCATTTACCCCTGCCCTTCTCCCTATCAACGTCTCTATGTTGGTGCTTACCTCACTTACTACCCTGATTTGTTTGGGGGGGAACTAGGATTTCCCTGCTCCATTCCAGTGCCCCCGGCCAGTTTAAATGCTTGCCAATGAAGCATTTAAATCTATCACCTAGGATCCTGGCTCCCCTCCTGGACAGATGCAGACCATCACGCCAGTATAGGCCTGCATCACTCCAGGTGGACCCCCAGTCCCCAATGAAGCCAAACCCCTGAGCTCTGCACCAGTTTTTCAACCACTGGTTGAATCCCATAGTGTGAGCACCTTAGCCTCACCCATGCCATAGACAGGCAGCACCTCCGAGAAGGTTACCGTGCATGCTACTTGTCTAAGGCCCCTCCCCAACTCCACAAACTCTTCCTGCACTGCTCTGATCCCTTTCTCAGCCAGGTCATTTGTCCCTAGGTGGACAATGACATCCAGCTTCCTCCCCCATGCAGCTGCTCCGGCAATTCTAGGGATTCGTTCCCTGTCCCTCCAAGCCATGGCACCAGGCAGGCACCTTACCTCCCTCTCCCCGTCCTCCCCCAGTTCTACCCTCCTAACAATGGAGTCCCCTACCAGGAGTTGCTTCCTTCCCCTGTGGGGTCCCATGCCACCCTCCTGTGGGTCTCCTTTGTGAAGGTTCCCAGCATCCTTCTTGGTCTTCACTGCAGGTGCCTCCATTTGTGGAGAGGTATAACTGGAGGGATGCACCTCTGTTCCACCACCGTCACCCTCACTGAGCCCACTGTGGTCCTACTGCTCCTCTTTCTTGGCAACCTCTGGGACAACGGCAGTGGCCCTGGTGGTCCCTGGGTGAGAGAGGAGGTCCATCAAATCCTGGCCAGCCTGGAGATTAGCAACCTCCTCCCTCAGCACAGAGAGGTGCCTGCAGATGGGACAACACCGCATCCTCCAGAATGTATCCCGGAAGACTGCTGCTCCACAGCCACTGAACTGCACCACTCCCACTATGTCTTATTTCTGGCCCCTTAACTGTTGTTTTGAATACTTACTCTTTCCTCTGTTTGTTTATTTTTATTTTTATTTTTTTATTTTTCTCCTACTTACTTACTTACTGCCTCTGTGCCCTTTAAGCTCCTGATCTTCCTGTTCTGAGACAAGAAGTTCCAATATTTCTCAGTAGTCTCCTTACTTGCTCAGAGTCAGACCTCCAGCAGCTGGGGGGGAGAGCTACTCTTTTCCTTCTAGAATGGTGAGTCTTTTGTGGCTCTGTGATCATTCACTTCCTACTCCCAAACAGGATGTTCCTGTTGTCAGTCAAATCCTGTGCCTATACAAGCAGAACTGGCTTAGGCTGGAGAAGAGGGAAGAAGGGCAATATAGTCCGAGTAGAGAAGTATAGTTATAACAGCAGCACCTTCCTCTTGCTGTTCTCTGCCTGTTCTTTGACAGAAGCTATCTAGGGCAGTTTTTAAATCTAGTTTTAACCTGGCTTCCTTCTAGCTAAGTCACTCCTCCTACTTTACAGCTCTTTCTACACCTAGTTAATTGAACAGGTAACTATTCCCTTCAGCCAACTGAGACAAACACCTAGATAACTGCACAGATAACAATTCACTTCATCCAACTCAGACACACCAACTCTTTGTTTGCTTTTACCCTAAATTGAAGGTCCCAGTAGTAGAGTTCTCGTTCTTTAGTCCCAGTAGAGAAGTATAGTTATAACAGCAGCTCCTTCCTCTTGCTGTTCTCTGCCTGATCACTGCTCTTACCTCATCACTGACTGTTCTACCAGCTGCCTGTTGGCTCTGACCAACCCTGTCAATGTTGGTGTCCTCACCTCAGTCAGGACATCATTCAGAGCCACATCATAGCAAAAGGAAAGAAAAAGAAAAAAAAAGGAAAAAAGTACTAATGAAAAGAAAACACAGCTTAATAAATATAACTGAACTAAGGATTAAGGCTGGCAGTCTAGCCTGGATGTTGAAGCAACAAACTATGAATGAGTTTAGTACATCCCGCAGAACTGGGTTTGAGTCCTACAACCTCCACTTGCACACAATGTGATCCTGAGTAAGTCCCTTAACCTCCATGTGCTCCCAGGACCCATTTGGAAACAATGTTGACTCAGTGTGCCTTTCCCAGTCAAAAGTTGTAGAATAAGATAAGATGGGCAAGAAAGAAAGACAAGTAAAGTTCAACAGAACAGCTGGAATTAATAATGCAGCATGCCTGCGTGGGCCTGAAAAGGAAATTAATAAACAGAAAAGAAATTGTAACCCCCAGTCGGCGTATATCAAAAACAGAAAAAAAACGGAAGTTTAAAAAGGCTAGGTGGGGGCCAAGTAATAGAACAGAAATACAGAATCTGACAACAGAAGGAAACAAATACCCCATCAAGTATGCCTGGCCTAGTGGCATGGTGGGTTATTCATCCCCTTCCTCCCTTCCACTTTCTCCCCCTTTCTAGTTCCCCCCAAGTGGATTTATGAATCCCCTGGCCCTGTCCCACCCATGTTTGAAGCCATTAATGGTCCTTACCCCCACAACTTCCACTATTCATGTGTTCCAAGACTCCACCACCCTTTCATTGAAGAAAACATCCTCATATCACCTTAATTTACCTCATGAGTTGTGCAAACTTGGAAAATTTCATCGGGCTAAATATTTTGCAGAATTTGAGCATTTTGCAAAATATTTCACTGGGCAAAATGCAAAATTTCCACCCTTTGGGCAGGCAAAATTTCGCCCTCGAACTGGTGAAATTTGCCATATGGTAATTTTGCCACCCGTGGGTGAAATTTCTTGATCTCATAACCAGACTGATCCTTCAAAAAAAAAAAAATAAAATAATCCCTCCCTATCCCTGGTGTCTAGTGGCCCCAGGCAGATCACTGTCAAATTTAAATCAAGAGAACCCCCGTCACCTGAGCCATGGCCCCAATCTTATCAACAAAAATACAAAAACAATCCCTGTCCATGTCCCTGGTGTCTCGTGGTCCCCCAGGCAGGTCACTGTCCAATTCAAATCAAGACCCCCCAACTCACCCTGAGCCCTGGTCCCCAATCTTTGTAAAAAAAAAAAAAAAAAAAATCCCTCCCTGTCCTGGTCTAGTGGCCCCCACCATGTGTTAAGTCAGAGCCCACCTCACTCCCCCAAGTACCCTGATTGGGCCACCGGTACAGCCTCCACTCACCTCCATGGCTGACAGCCCGTCTGAGCGCTCAGTGAATAAGCATGAAGTGCGCATAAGCTCATTTCACTGGCGCCAGATCAGGCTGCCAGCTGGTGAAGTGAGGTGGGCTATGCCGGTGGCAATCCCAGCACTGAGAGTAGTGGCAATACTAACACTAAGGTGAAGGTTTGGGGGTCCACTGAACTACTAGGGACAGGGGAGGTTTTTTTTTAAGAAAGTTGGGGACCAGGACTCAGGTGACGGGGTTCTTGTTTGAATTTGGCCAGTGATCGGCTGTGGGGGGGACCACTAGACACCAAGGACATGGATGGGGATTGTATTTGGTTTTTGTTGCAAGATTGGGGTCCAGGGCTCAGGGTGACAGGTGGGGAAGGGAGGGTTCTCTTTGATTTGAATTAGATGGTGAGTGGCCGAGAGGGGGGACCACTAGACACCAGGAGGTACAAATTCAAAACGGCTATATATGGATGTGAATCCAAATTGCATGTGAAATTATGAAATTTCGATGCAATTTTGTGAAATATTTCACACAGTGAAATTTCCAATTTCGCGGCAATTTCGCCAGCAAAATTAAAGTTTTGCTAAATCTCTATTACCACCCATAACTTTCTGATTGTGCCCCCTCATGAGTGCATCTCTGCTTCAAACAAACAGGTCCTCACAATTTTTCCCTATTTGTACACCTTAGGAATGTATATCTCATTCATTTCCCCCCCTCTTCCATCTGGCATCCAGCATGCACATATTCAGGGCCTTTAGATATTCCTTGTAATATTCCTTGTAAGATCTGCCCTGCTGGCCCTGAATCAGTTTTGTGACCCTCTGCTGCACTGACTTCAGTCTATCAATCTCCTTACTCAGGTGAGGACTCCAAAACTGGGCAGAGTACTCCAGGTGAGGTCTCACCACCGACTTGCATAGGAGCAGTAAAAACTCCCCCTCCTACTGTCAAAACCCCTCCCTATACACCCAGAGCATCTTAAATGCCTTGCTATATATAGGCCTTGCTGCCTTGGCTGGTTTGTTTGACAAAATCACTTATGAGGACTTCCAGATCCCGCTCATCCCATCCAATACTCTGAGCATGAGTTCTTACTCCCACATGCACCACCTTGCACTTCTTGCCATTGAATCTCAACTACCAGACCTCTGACCACCTCTCAAGCCTTTCTAGATCCCTTTGGACATCCCTCTCCCCATCCTCCTTGTCCAACCTTCTCCATAGCTTTGTGTTATCAGCAATGAGACACATTTTTCCCTGGATACCTTTCCCTATGTTCATAATGAACATATTAAATAGGACAGGTCCCAAGACTGTTCCCAGCGACACCCCACTTCTGTCATCTTTTCCCAGATTTGACATTAACCACCACCCTCTGCTGCCTTTCCCCTAAATAGTTTCTCATCCACTTGACTAATCCTTTCCATACTCCTGTAAATCTGCCAACTTTTTGAGCAGCTTCCTGTGCGGCATAGAATTAAAAACTTTGCTTACTGAACAGAATAGAAAAATGTACTCTAACTCCCCCTGCAGGGCTTACTTGTTTGCCGGTGAGGCTGCCCCATTTCCCCCTGCTGATTCTTCTGGTCCCCGTTTACTTCTTCAAGTCTCTGGTCTGGCCCTGCAGTAGTTTTATCCCAGATCAGGGCTGGGGAAGCTGAACTGCGGAACCACTGACCCATGCTTGCTCTTTGATGGGTCCAGCAGCTGGCGCATGCGTGATGTGCATTTTGTTGTTCCTACCATAATTGTGGTAAGGTGGGGGGTACTCGAAAGGTCCAGGGTCCCCCCCCTTGAGCCAACTGTGGAGACCTGAAGGAGGTGATAAAGGAGCCTCTGTAGCAAATTCAAGAGGTGCTACGAAAGTTTCAGGATCAAGGGGAAATTACATATTTATGAGCACATTATGAATATTAATGAGGAGCCTGCCTGCTGCCTGGGGGCTAGGGGAAAATGGCAGCAATGACAGGCTAGGGAATCAATAGAAATGTTCAACCCGGCAGCAGCTGAGAAGGGCTCAGGGGCTGCCACACTTCTGTGGGGGGAATGCTAATAAAGACATTTAGTATGGCTGCACCAGGACAGTGAACAGGGACTACAGTGGAACTGCACCTAAAGTGTTTACTGAGTCAGTCATGTTAGGATACTTTGACCCCCTAATGGACAGCCAATCAACTATCAAAGCACCCAAAACTGTCTGGAAGGGGCTTATGGGAGAAGATGTGAACTAATTTCAGACGTCAAGAAACTTAAAAAAATCAATGATCAAAGAGGGTTCAATAGTGTGACTGATAACTGAAGGCAGCCAATCAGAGGGCAGGATTTCGGGAGCTCTCTCAGACTTTACGGAGTCTAGTCAGTCTGTGGCTGGGCTCTGATCGAGTCAGGAGGGCTCTGTGCTACATGATAAATCTTCTAAGGCCTTTCAGAGGGCTTAAATTGGAGTAAAACAGAGTTTGTCAGAGAAATAATGGAGACATATGTAACCTCTAGATGGCACTATCCCAAGGGCTACTACTCGTGCTAGCTTGGCTAGTAGCAGATTAAGAGGCCTGGTTAATGAAACGGGTGCCTCCACCCAGAGGACAGGGTTGCTAGTGGTCAAGCTAACCTGGGCACAGCCCTCCGGGACACTGTAACCCCCCCTCTTTCCCTTCTAGTGGCCTGAACAATATACAATAATTACTTTCACAATGACCCTTATTCACCAGGCAACTGTTTGCACTTACCACCAGGGCTGGTTCCTCTAGCTTGACCCTGGGGACCTCCTGTAAAACAATGTTAAGCACAGCAAATAGCAACAGTACAATACTTTTGGCACAAACTGGAACCACAGTCAAGTTAAATGCAAACTAAGTGAAATCTGATTTATTCAGAGGACTTGAACAAGGGAGGGACGTAATCAGGTTGATTTGCTTAATAGCTATTTTAATCAGACAGTTATGCATGCAATTCAGAGTCCCTACACAGTCACACACTCTGGTTACCAAGGTAGGAAAACGGTGGGCTAGCCAGGAACATTGTAGCTGGTTGGGGCACTGTGATGGAAGAAAGCAACATGCACAACACGCACTATTTGTAATCCAGAGCCGGAGGGCTCAGTTCATGAAAGAAAAGGCAGCAAGACAATCGGATACGAACATACAAAATTTGCCAGCAGATAAAGGCCTAGAGGTCTATCAAGTCTGCTCGAATGTGCAGCTTGCACCCCTTATTCTGCAGCTGCCCCTCCCTTCCACCCTTCCCCTTCATTAACCCTCCCCCTTGTCCTGTCCCATCCTCGTTTGAAGCAGTCCACTGTTCTACTGCATACCACTTCAGCAGGTAACGCATTCCACCCAGCCACCACCCTCTCTGTAAAAAGTGTCCCTCATCTCCCTCCTGAACCTTCCTCGCTCCAGTCTCATATCATGGCCCTGGTGGCCCTCCCTCTCTACTTTGAACAGCCCCTCTGTACCCGTCTTGTTTATTCCTTTCATGTATTTAAAGGTTTCAATCATGTCTCACCTCTCCTCTCCTCTCCTCCAGTGAGTACATGTTCAACTCCTTCAACCTCCTCTCGTATGATAAGTCCCCCAGCCCCTTGATCATCTTTGTCGCTCTACGCTGCATCCCCTCCAGTAACTTAATGTCCCTCTTCAGATACAGACGCCAGTATTGCACGCAGTACTCCAGGTGTGGTCTAATTAATGACCTATACAGTGGCAGAATCACCTCCTCCCTCCTCGAGGATATACCCCTTGCAATACAACCCAGCATTTTGTTGGCCTTTGCAGCTACCTTCCTACATTGTGCCGAGTTGTTCATTGACCCTGTAATGAGCACACCCAGATCCTTCTCCTCCTCTGTCTGGGCTAGCTGCACTCCCCTAGCTGGTAACTCCTCCTTGGGTTCTTCATCCCAAAATGCAGCACCTTGCACTTTTGGCATTAAAGCCCAGTTGCCAGGTGTCTGACCAGGTTCAAGCTTTGCCAGATCATCCTGCAACCCTTGCCACCCCCTAGGTCATCCACCACCGTGCCTACCTTGGTATCATCAGCAAACAGACTGATCTTGCTCTTGATGTCCCATGATATGTCTGCAATGAATATCCCAAACAACACTGGTCCCAACACCGAGCCCTGTGGAACACCACCGTCACTGCCCTTGGGTGTGAGAGCTCCCACCCACCACCACCCTCTGCTGCCTTCCCTGCAGCCAGTTTCCTACCCATCTCACTAGCTTTTCACCCGCCCCTGTGCCTACTAACTTCCTTCCCAGCCTTCCATGTGGCACTGAGTCAAATGCCTTACTGAAGTCCACATACAGGACATCCACTGCATGGCCCCTGTCCAGTTGCCTAGTTACCCAGTCATAGAACTCGACCAGGTTGGTTTGGCAGGATCTGCCACGTATGAAGCCATGCTGTCTGCTGTCCTGTAGTCCTTTGGCCTCTAGGAGGGCCACCAGCCTCTCCTTCAGGATAGTCTCCATTAGCTTACCCACGATGGATGTGAGGCTCACTGGTCTGTAGTTTCCCGGTTCATCCTTGGGGCCACTCTTGTGGAGGGGCACCACATGAGCCATCCTCCAGTCTTGAATGTAGTGAGGCATTAAATAGGTCTGCCAAAGGTCCTGCAAGGACCTCTGCAAGCTCCTTCAGTACCCTGGGGTGGATGCCATCTGGGCCTGGCGCCTTGTCCACCCTCAGTGCCTTCAAACCCTCTCGAACTCTGCTCTCCATGATTTCCCCATCTGTCACCACTTTCCCCTCTGCTTCTGCCATTTCTCCCACCTTGGGTGTCACCCTTCTCTTCTCTTTTTAGTAAATACTGAGCAGAAGTACTCATTTAGTGCTTCCGCCTTATCGCACCCTGCTTCCACCCAACCCCCCTCCTTCCTAATCCTTACTATGTGGTCCTTACAGCTCCTTTTCTCCCTGATGTACTTCAAGAAGTCCTTCTCCCCCTTCTTAATGCCTTGTGCCAGCCTGAGTTCCGTAGATGCTTTGGCTCCCCTTACTGCCCTTGTCACCTCCTTCGATTCTGTCAAGTACTCCTCCCTGTCCTCCCCCTCCCTGTTTTCTTGTACTTCCTAAAGGCAGCTCTTTTCCTCCTTACCTTTTCCATGATCTCCTTGCTCAACCAGATCGGTTTCTTAGCCATAGCCTTCTTGCTCTGGGCTTTGCAGCAGGTTTTGGTTGCCTCCACTATCCCCAGCTTTATGAGCTCCCACCTCTGGTTAGTGTCCATACTAGATTGAATTCTGGCCAGGTACCCTTTTACCACTTCCCCCATCCTCCCAAAGTCGGCCCTCCTGTAGTCCAGCACTATTGTGCCAGATTCCACTCCTTCCTTGCCCATATCCAATGTGAGCCATACTGAGCGGTGGTCACTCCCTGACAGCGGTTCCTCCACTGTAAGTTCTCTCACAAAGTCCCCATTTGCCAGCACAAGGTCAAGGGTATTTCCTAACCTGGTTGGTTCACTGACCATTTGCAGCAGGAAGCTGTCCTGGAAGGCATCCAGCAGTACCTGCTCCCTTCTGTTCCTGGTTGTTGGGGTGCTCCAGTCCACTCCTGGCATGTTGAAGTCCCCCACAATCACAACACTACCATTCTCGCAGGTCCTCCTGATCTGTCCCGCTAGTTCCGTTTAACTCCTCCATCTGAGATGGTGGCCTGTACACCACTCCCATTCTAAGAATCCTATTCTTGGAATCCTGGATTTGCATTCAAAGTGACTCCGTACTACCCTCCTCCCCTTCCTCCCTTACACCCTTCAGTCCTTCCTTCACATATAGTGCCACCCCCTCCCCTTCCCAGTCACTCTGTCCCTATGAAATAATCTGTACCCTGGTACAGACAGGTCCCAGTCATTGTATTGGGTGGCCCATGTTTCTGTGATGACTGCAATGTCCACCTCTCCCTCTGCCATGAGAACCTGTAACTCTGCAGTTTTCCTCCCAAGGCTCCTAGCATTAAGGGTAACCACCTTCCACCCTTTTCCCCCCTCCCATCCTGCCCTCCTTTCCTAGCATCACCAACAGTATATGCCATTTGTCCTTTGTCACTGTTATGGGGGGTAAGTTCATATGGTTTCCCAACCTGTGATCTCTGCATATCTCTTCCCCAACTGCCACCCCCCACTCCTAGTTTAAATTCCCAACTTCCTCCATGTACTCCTCCATCCTCTGTTTCAACACTTTCTTTCCCTCCTCACTCAAGTGTAGACCATCTTGGCATGAGACTACTGTCCTCCCAGGTCCCTCCCCAACAGCCCATACCCTTTAGCACAACACCAGGTTCTTAGCCATCCGTTAAATTCCTCTATTCTCAGCTTTCTTGTTGTGTTGCCTTTGGCACAGGAAGTATCTCTGAAAAGTTACTGATCTTCCTGCCCCTCACATAATTGTGCTAGTTCCTCAAACCTCCTCTGGACTGTATCTACTGTCTTGTCAGCCAGGTCGTTTGTCCCAAGATGTATAATTAAATGAGGCTTGTCCCTACCCTTCTAGCATATTTCAGAACAGACTGTCCCACCCTTTCTGCTGTCATTCCTGGCATGGCCTCCACCCAAATGCGACTATGCCTCTCCCCCTTGCTACCCCACCTGACTCCTCTTAGTATTGAGTCCCCCAGCACTAAGATTCCACCCCTCTTACTCCCTGCTTGCTTCCATTCATCTCCATCTCTCATTTCCAGCTCCTCTTCTTCCTCCTGCACATTATTTCCCCCTTTTACCCCTGTTGCAATTCTCCCAGCAGAACTTCCCCCCGCTCCAGTTTGGTCCAGGCATTTATCAATTACTCCTCTAATTTCATCATTTCCCTCCTCCACCTTCTTCCTCTCTAGCAGTGCACAACTATTTTCTGAAGGCCCTTCACAAATGCCCGCTCCCTCTCTCTTCATAGTAACCTGTTCTCTCCTTTCCACTCCATGACTTTTGCCACTTCTTGCCTCCCCTCACAAGTCCCTATCTCCTCCTTCCATTTGTCTTTTGTCTCCTGACCTGGTTTCCCCGGCAATTGTTCTTCCTGGCCTGGGCCCCTTTGTCTCTGCTTCCCTTCTTCTGACCCTCTCCTCACCACTGTTGGCTTAAATCACCCTCCCTCATCTCCCCTTCTTCCTCCCTCCAGTACTGGGCTAAACCCACCCCAATCTGCCTTGCCTGTCTTAGTTCCTCCTGCAGACCCTCATTCTCCTTTCTGAGTTTTTCTATGTGGTTGCACACTAAACATCCTCCCACACTCCAGGCAATTTTTAGAAAGATTGGTGCACCACAGTTGTTGCAGCCTACAATGACAACACTTTTAGATTTCGCTGTTGTTGCAGGGAGCTACCCTGATGTTTACTCACGATACCCAATACTGGACACAGACAGGACGAAATTGAAATTGCAGGCTGTTGAGCTGGAGTGCCCGGAGAAGCAGGGCCCACACAAATCACAGAGGCGTGGTTCCTATTCAAGGTGTTGAGCAGGGGGTTGATCCCCAGGCTGGTCTCTCTTCGATGACTTTCTCTGCATAGCAGGTATTCTGGCTGGGTCAGTGTAGCAGGGACCAGGCAAATAGAAATGGATATGGATTCAGTCCGTGGAGCTGGATACAGCCTCCAGTAAGCAAAACACAGTTCAGACACACAGTGGGGAGCCAAATCATGACCCACTATAAGCACACAGCACATTCACATGTAAGGAGATTCCACTGTACCAGGCAAATGGCTCTCCGGTCACAATTACAGAGTCTCTGCACAATCCAGGAGTTGAGAGGTAGCTGGAAGTTCTCACAGGTCGATCGCATTCAGAAAATCTTCGGTCTTCTTCAGGTTAAAGCCTGGTCACAATTCAGTGGCTTAATTCGCTCTCCAAATTCGGATTCAGTCCGGAAAAAAAAAAACACAAGTTTCCTCTCAGGAACAGCAGGCAGCCATGCAGGCCAAACTCAGGCCTTTCCACAGTTCTCCCGGGCCAATCCACTATGGATTGCTCCTCGAATTATCTCAAGCTGTTACTTCTTCACTTCCCAACTCAGATCTAACTGAAACTGCAAGCACTGTGGGACTTTCCCCAAGATCCAAACGGTTCAGTTGGCTGATCTGTCGGTCAGTCACATAAAGTGCTCCCCTCCAGGTTATTTTAGGCACCAAAAGCCCAAAACTACAATTCCTACAAGTTTTTGCCCTGCCAAGCCCCTGTAGGCAGGTTCCATTTTAGAGTCCCAAATGTACTGATTGGCCCATTCTGCAGTCCAGGACCAAGATGATGGAAACAAACAGAACTATGCATGCTGCAAAGAAGGCAGGTTAGAACAAACTGCAATATTATTACTACTACTCTAACAAATGATCAGCAAACAAGTACATCTTCTAACAGAGCTCCCTCTCAGAATAATTATGACAGCAATCCAGGCAGCTCTTAAAGAGACAGCACACAGATGCTATACAGGCACTCTCTGGCAATACATTTAAACTGCTAAAACGCAGAACACCAGGCAGTGAGCATTCAGGCAAGCTCAAGAATCTGGGCATTTTGAGCTAATCATTCTAGGCATCCTTTTGGAGCTCACAGTGTTAAACTGAAACAATGGAAAAGATAAAGTTTTCCTCAGACACTGTAGAAAGTCTCAATTAGTGCTTTCAGACAATAACTTATTTATTTAATGATTTAGAACAGCTACCCACAACTTCCACTTCCTGTTGCTAGCAGCAGCCATTTCATGAGCAGTAGTGAGCTTCCTGAGCTCACTGTATGCTAATATGCCTGTTTCACCTCAGCTATGGTTAGCAGGATATATTAGCATAAAGTGAGCTCAGGAAGCTCTCTGCTACTCATCAAATGGTGGCTGCCAGCAATAGAAAGTGAAAGTTGAAGGCCACTGTTTAAATCACTAAAAAATCAATTAGAGTAATTTGTTAAAAAATTTTACTGTCTGAAAGCACTAATCAGGCATTTTTGCAGTGCATGGGTACAGCTGTGCCTTTTCCACTGTTTCCCATTAAGTGGGGACATTTGCTGCAGCCATCCTGCAACCATTTGGGACAGAGAGAGAGCAACTTGAGTTGAGAAAGAGGTTTCCAAGAACTGTGAGTAAACCAGAGGAAAGGTGAAAGCTGATTTAAAGAAGAAAGAGAGAGAGAGAGAGAGACTTTAAGAGAGAAAGAGTGAGCAGGTACCCTAGACTCGAGGGACCTGTGGTTGTTGTTGATAAACATGTAACCCCCAGGGGGCGCTGTCCCAAGGGCTACTACCCCTGCCTGCTTGACTACTGACAGGTTGAGGGGCCTAGGTTCTATGGCGGGTGCCTCCACCCAGAGATCAGGGTTTGTAGTGGTTAGACTAGCTTGGTCACAGCCCTCTGGGACACTGAGACCCCCTTTTATTCCCTCTAGTGGCTCACACAGCATACAGGAGTTACAGCCCCAATACCCCACGTATACACACTGTTCACTCATAAAGTACCACTTACCCTCAAGACTGATTCTGCAGCAAGTCTCTGAGGACCCCCTGTAAAATAAGGTTAAACATACACAGCAAAATACAATACTGTCGCCATAAGTACCAACACCACAGACAGTATATAGTATAACAATAACAAATCTGATTTATTTAGGGGACAATAACATGGAAGGGGGCAGTCAGGTTAATTGGCAGAATTAAATCACAGTACTGTGCACACACACAGGGTCTGAAAAGTCACACTCTGGGTGCCCAGGTTGGGGGGGGGGCTAGCCAGGTCCATTGCCTGGGGTTGGCCGGCAGGTGCAGATGGACAGGGCCCTGTTGAAGAAAATATATGCACAACAACCAATTGTAATCTGGAGCCGGATGGCTCAGTCCATGAAAAAGTGAAATAACAATAATTACATAACACACTTGTAATTGAAAACAGGCTGCAGGGGAATACCCCGATTTGTACTCACAATACCCAGGCTAAGAACCGGATGGTGGATGTTCTTCTGGGTTGCCAGAACAACAGGGCATGGAGACAAGGTCCTTGTAACTGGACCCCACTGCAGTAGATAGCAAATGGATTTAGTCCGAGACAAGCTGGGGTTTGCTTCCAGCTTCAACACACAGCACACAGTACAGGTGATTGGAAACAGCGATTCCCCACAAGCACTACACACATTCATATGTAAAAGGAAAGTACTATACCAGGCAGGCTACTCCTGGATCCTGATCCCAATTACTGCAAAATACCCGGGAGCACACACAGTAGCTTCAGCTCCTGACAGACCGAGTGTGATTCAGCAATTTCTCCAGTCTTCTACAGGGCGAGCCTGGTTTCCACTCTTCAGACTTCCTTCTTTCTCCTCACAAATTGGATATAGTCCAAACTGGCACTTAGAACGGCTGCAGGCCGAACCTCAGAGCCTCACATGCACTTCCCGCATGAAACTATACACCTCAGAAGCACAGAGCTCCTTCTCTCTTCACTGTCACAACTGATCTGATCTTTCCAGTCACAGAGCAGGGCATTTCCTTTAGCTCCACACCATTTTGTTGGCTGGTTTGGCTGTCACTCACAATGAGACTCCCTCTGTTGGTGAAAAAAGGTGCCACAGTCAAAACTACATTTCCCAGAGTCACTGCCCACACAATCCCCTTGTGACTGGCTCAAAATTGAGAGTCCAAGTTCCAATTCATCCACAGGCTCCATTTTAAAGAACCCTTCCCCCATTGATTGGTCCATTTCAGCAGTTCAGGACCAAAATGAAAGAGCTACACTGAAACAGTCTGTGCTGAAATGAAGACAGGTTAAACAAAGTACATTTCTCAGTCACTCCTAATGATTTCTGGCAAATAGTTATATCTTTCAACAAGGCTCCCTCTGCACATGTAGCGACGGCAGAAACAGAGCGAATTGACAGCAGCTCGGGCGGGATTCGAGCATTAAATACACAGTCCCCCCCATACAAACTAATTAAGTCTGCAAGCAGACAGCTCTTAAAGAGACAGTACATGGAGGCTCAAATAGCACTCACTTGGAACCACATTTAAACAGCTTAACACCGCCCAGACTTGGAGCATTCAGACAAGCTCCTGAAAGACTTTTGGGAACCTCCATTTGCAGGGGGGTTACATACAGCTGAGGACTGGAACTGCTGATTTAGAGTTGGAGTTTGGAGCCTGCTACTTTAAGGCTTGGAAAGCAGAAAGTGTGGAGAAACTGTTCTGGCTGCATAGTGGAGCTAACCCTTTGCTGAGAGGAAAAAAGAATCCCAGAGAGTCCCAGCTTAACTCAGAGTCAGGTGGGGAACTTAGCAACTCCCATCCAGTGGGGTCTGCTGGCTCCAGGGGGGCCACCGGCACATGCTGAGGTGGTAGGGCACCTGTGACCCATGAGGGAGTTGGGCTGTGGAGCCACTCCTATGTCTGGGCCCTCAGTAGTTGGTGGGCCTTGTGCAGTAGCCCTGTAATCGGCCTCAATAGACTGAAGGTGACAAGTGGTCAGATCGTCAATCAAGGGGACAAGAGGCCAGACCTTCAGTCAAGCTAAAGCCTTCAGGATACCTTCTGCTGCCCATTTGTTTTTTGCCCTCCTTGAAGTGAGATCCCCCAAATTTGAACCGGTGGAAGCCCCCTGCAGCAGGAACTCTCCAGATCTTCAGGACCATGAGCACCCAGGGCTTGTCCTGACAATCAGAGGGAGTAGTTGTTTAATTGTTATGGACAGTTACATTGTTTCTAGGGCCCGAATGCCGGCCAACCCACGGCACTAAACAGGCCACCTAACGAAAATACTGACTACACTAATTCACTAGTGGCTGAAATAAAAAACATAGCAAAGAAAGGTAATGTTATAACAATGGGAGATTTCAATATGCCAAGTATTAACTGGGACAATTTAAGTGGTAAAACAGACACCGAAAAGATTTTCTTTTCAGGGATAATCGATTTGGGTTTAGAACAATTTATCTCAGAATCCACTAGAGGAAACAATATTTTAGACCTACTACTTACAACAACTGACATTCAAATTTCTAATCTATCTTTACTAGACCCTCTTGGGAATAGTGACCATAAATCTATACTTTTTAGTATACCCTGACACCAACAATATTTAAGAAATAGTATACTACTCAAACAATACGACAGAGCAGATTTTAAATTAATTAATTATTTAAAGAGCATACAATGGGAACACATTCTTTCTTCTTTATCAGTGGAGCATGCCTGGATCAAACTCAAAGCAATTATTCTGGACTTGGAATCTAAATACATACCAACAAAAAATCAATATAATCCAAAAGGTTATATTCCCAAATGGTTAAATAACAATATCAGAACATTAATCAAACAAAAAGAAAGACATTTCTCTACATTAAAAAAATATCCAAATGATAACCAAACTTTATTATCATATAGGGCCTCTGTAACAAAACTAAAATCGGCAATTGTGAAATCTAAACGTAACTTAGAATTCAGGATAGCACACACACAAAATGACCAAAAATCGCTGTACTCTTATTTAAACAAGAGCAAAGGTAATATTAGACAAGTTGGTCCACTAATAATCAATAACACACCAATAACATCAGATAAAGTAACAGCCGATCATTTAAATAAATACTTTTGTTCTGTTTTTTCACATATGGATACACACCTGTTTCAAACACCAAAATAACCCAACAATCACAATTATCTGATAACTAATAATCAAACAAAGCAGGCACTGTAGACACTAAACAAAAAAGGAAGCCCTGGACCGGATAGGATTAATCCCAGATTTTTGACAGAAACCATTGACACAGTATCTATTCCATTGACTATTATTTTTAATAAATCTCTGAACGAAACAACAGTTCCCACTGACTGGTTGACAGCACATGTGACACCCATTTTTAAAAAAGGGAATCCAGAAAACTATCGACCTATAAGTCTAACCTCTGTGCCATGTAAAGTAATGGAAAAAATTATTAAAACCCTAGTGGAAGAAGAAATTTTGAATCTAAACCTTCAAGACACCACACAATACGGTTTTAAACAGGGACATTCAACAACTGCAAATTTGATTGCTTTCTACAATCAAATCCATCATGAACTGGATGTAAGGACCCCCATGGACATTATTCTTTTAGACTACAGTAAAGCTTTTTGATCGTGTATCTCACATGAAATTAATCAATAAACTGACATTATCTAAAACAGTGGGGGAATTCAAACATGCATGGGACAGACACAAGGCAATTATAGTGGGGCGTTGCAGGAAGTAGGCTGTTGGTTAACTAGAATCTGCAGCTTATCCAGTAGGTAGGGAAATGGGCAGACTGGGTAGGCCAAGTGGTCCTTATCTGCTGTCACAGTCTATGTTTCTATGTTTCTATTATTAGGAATCTCACCATACCTAACTAACTGAGTGGATAACTGGTTAACTTATAGGACCCAACGAGTAAGAATTAATGGAATCTTGTCTGACATGGGTGGGGTGACCAGTGGGGTACCACAGGGTTCTGTGCTCGAACCTGTCTTGTTTAACATATTTATTTCTGACATGCAGACTAGTTCAAACACCTATTTATCGAAATTTGTTGACAATACTAAACTGGGAGGAAGGGTTGACACACCAGACAATATGAACCAACTGTGTACAGACTTACATAAAATCGAGGAATGGGTATTGCTACATGGTATGGAGTTTAACAACAATAAATGCACCGTACTTCACCTCGGTAATAACAATCCACATCAATCCTATAAATTAATATAATATACTACTAAAAACAACAAATTGTTAACAAGACCTTGGAATTACTGTTAACAACAAATTATCCTCTAGTGATCATTGTAATAAATTAGCCAAAAACTCAAATGGATTAATTACTCAGAAGAATAAATCATACATTTGTTCAAAACTTGAAAATTGTATTATTCCTCTGTACAGGACATATGTCGGACCATATTCTGACTATGAGTCACCATTTTGGAGCCCATATCTCATTAAGGATATAGCTACCATTGAGAGCATCCAAAGAACAGCAACAAGGATGATATCATATTTAGCACACTTACCGTATGAAGATAGGTTAAAAAAACTAAAACTTAATTCACTAGAAACTAGGCGGTTGAGGAGAGATCTTATGTTTCTTCATAAAATCTTAAAAGAACCAAACTTGATGCAACAATGTGGACTAAATTACAGAACAAGGAAACTAGTTCCCAGATTACACACTAAACAGTTAACTGTCCCAAAAGCAAATACCAATAAAAGATTACATTTTTTTACAATTAGGGCTCCCAGAATATGGAACAAATTACCCAGTGACCTTGTTAACACCACCAATTTTGAAACATTTAAAACAAAACTAGATTTATAGTTAGAAACTGCTAACAAATAATGATCCACAAAATTGGGGGGATACTCTCGATGGGCACATTGCCTTCTTGTATCCCACTCTACCAAGTAAAGTAATACCAAGTAAAGTAACTCCTAGGTACTCAGAAATGACAGAGGGTAGACACTGATCCTAGTGAGGTGGGCATCTGGTGTGGTTCAGCCTACGCGCCTGTATGTTATTATTTGTTCTGAACCAATCTTCTAACCATCTTTACCTCCACAGCTACCCTTTTTCCAGTTACTCTGACCCTAGCCTTCACCATAATAAAGCTGTGTTATGTTATTTGAAATTGCTGTGTGAGAGGTGTTTTGTGGGACTCAACTGTAAAGTGTATGTGGTATATGGTATTAGGAAACTGTTTGGCATCCAGTGTGTGACGTGGCTGGAAGGGGAGGTGGGTAGGTATAGCATCCCAAGGGTTGTAGCAGTCACACACCTGGCTGACTGCAATTTACTCTGGGTGGAGGCACCACACTATTTCATTTATTTTTCTGGGTTAGAACCCCCGAATACCACCGTAGCAAGATCAAGGTCCATTAACCTGTGTGAAGTTCAACAGGCAGGGATAGTAGCCCACTGGCTTACAGTGACTGGGCTACATTACTGTTATTATTAAAGCGTACTTAGTGCCTGGTCTGGTAATGTGGGCCTAGAAAGACAGGCAATTTAAAAGAAACTAAAAGCTGGGAAAGAAATTTCTAATTTTTGCTGACCTCTTCCTTGAAATGTATTTCTCATGTTTAAAGGCACAAAATGATCAGTTACACTGCATTTTAATAGGAGCACCAAAGACCTCTGTGACAGCAAAAAATAGTGTGGGTGGCCTCAACTGAAAAACACCGATCCTGTACCTAAAGAGCGGCTCTTGACAATATTGTTTAGAGAAAACTAAAAGGAAAAAAAGACTTTAAACAGCTTTATATCTTTATGATTTTCCAATAATGATATGTTGGTGCTGTGCTAGAAAAAAAGTGTAGGATCGTCCCGATGATGCTGAAGGTTAAGACGCTGGACGCCACACCTCGCACCACGCCGGCGACCCATGTTCAGGAACGAGCACGGGCTGCCATGAGTCAGCAGGGAGGAGATGGATCGAGCATCCGATGTGACTGTTCCGCATCTCTGGGGAGGAAGGAGACCAGCGGCTGGTGCACGCCTGACCCGCAGTGGAGGCTGGGGCGGGAGCACGGCAGACGTTTGATGAGGGAGCACATGGGGGCATGCGTGTTCCCCACTGCACATGTCATTGCACGCCACACTCCCGTAAGGGGAGAAAAATGGAAATAGTGGCAGCCAGGTCATGCGCCTTAATGGCCGTCTGCCTAGCGAGCGCTGCCTCTACAGGCACCACCCGATCAGGATCCGTGCCTGGTGGGGTAGTTGGGGGCTTCCTTGCCTCCCCACCACAGGGGGTAAGCTGTAAGGGAGTACAAGGTGGTCGCCCAAGAAGAGATTGAAGTGGGCGTATGGCAGCTAGAGAAGGAGGAGGAGAGGAGAAAGAGCTGACCGGGGCCACAGGTGAGGAAAAAGGTAAAAAAAAAAAAAAGTGTAGGATAAATATTGTGATTATACTTATAATACTTGTACCATCTATGAAGCTGTCATACTTTCATCATTTGCCCTCACAAAATTATTTAGTCCTCCTTGCAGAAAAAACATTAAGAAGCAAGACTTCACCTTAAGGCACGTGTTGCATCTCAGCTATGCTGTCTTGGGGAAGTAAACTGTAAGGAAAAGACAGATAGAGAGATAGAGAGATGGAGGGATGCATGGATAGGATAGACAGACAGACAGACACAAACAGACAGACAGACATTAGGGATGGGCAGACTGACCTGCCTAAAATCAGAACCCCCCCCCTCCGGATCCAATGCGGCCCGGCGGACCCGGATAAATAAGAACCCATTGCATAAGTGTACCGAGTCTGGGTCTGCCAACCACATATGGCTAGATGATTAACAAAATGTAAAAAAAAATGTATTCCAGTGTCTAGGTGCCCCTCCAGTATACTGGCCAGATAAAACAGGAACTACACAGCTGGTTGCCTATGGGACAACCAGAAAAACAAACCGTGAATGCATATTTTTTTTAACTTGCCTCAGTTGCCTGCCTTTCTTCTACCTGCCACTAGGGTGCCAGTGTGGGATGCTGCATCATGTGAACAGTGCTGGGATCGGCGAGTTGGGCTGGAGATAGTGCGTCGTGAGTGAACGGCCAAGGAAGAAAGTGAGCAAGAGTGCAAGGGGACGAAGGGAGCTGGAAGTCAGCCACATGGTGAAGTTACCTGAAATGGCAGGAGTGAGCAGTCCACAGTGTCCATGGTGCAGCATGCAGCAACAGCTTTAGGGACAGGACAGCAAACAAATAAATAGCGAGGCTGTCATGGGTCAAGATACGCAGGGTCCCTTCTTGACCACCATGCCGGTGAGTACTGGGCTGGAGAAAGCAATGTGGGAGCCGACAGGCACAAAAGGGAAAGCAAGCAGTTAGGCCGCATGAGGGCTAAGGACTGGGAAGGGTCAGGAATTAGAACCGACCCAGTAATCATCATCAGCTTTTGCCATTACCCTTTCAATTAGAGGAATGGCAGAGGTTGGGCAATGGATCATGGTAGTAGTGGATGCGATCCCTGACATCATATTGTTTTTGCATTGCTAGTTTCGGCTATGACTGGACCCCGCGATCTTTAGTTTGTGAAATACTAACAAAACGTTCAGTGTTGATAAGGAGTGTCTGAGTGGCTTGAGCAGTGATGGGACCCTTCGTCATTTTCTTATGACATTCTCACTTTTCGGGTGGTTAACCACCTCTTTAGCAATTAAATACATTGTGTCAAAGTCTGATGATTTGTTTTTCCATTGTGTTCTAGTCATTATTTTTCTCTACCGCGTATTTCTGAAGTGGTGCCTACTAGGCCTTATGCAGTGTGTTTATTTTTGTCCCAGGTTCTTATTTTATCTACAAAACTTTAGACTCGGAGGGAGAGTTTGATATGCTGTCTTGCTGAACTGTCATTTGTTAGTAATCCGGATGATTTACTAATACAGTAATGCTGATTTATGGTTAGTCAAATCAAGCAGGATACAAGTACAAAACAGGTAGCATTTTTATTGAATTCTGTGCAAAGTAGTTGTTTCACTTATCTTTGAATGTATGAAGAGACCTAAATTTAAGCAGTGTAATAGAGGAATTTCTCCAGAAGTATAAGCTTAGTGAGAACAAATGTACAGTATGTTATAAGAAAATTAATTTGTTTAGTTTCATGCCTGTTTCTAACTGGACTACCACCTCGAGCACCAGGACTACTACTTTTAGTGCAGTCACTGGTCCATGGACAACTACTTAATTTTAGGATTTGTCAACCCCTGCTTTCACCCACCGGCCTGAAATCAGTCCCTGGGTCCAGGTACCTTACCCCCATCCACATTCCCTGGTGTCTAGAAGACCCTCCCCCCCTTCCTCCGATCACGCTGGCCACAAAATAAATTTCTAACCTGATCTGCTCTCCGGGTGTGTAGAAGGGTGAAGATTGACTGCTTTTTGTCAGCCTTCTTGCTCTGAGTCCAACTTTCAATCAGTATAATAGCAGGCAGTTCCAGAATACAGCCCTGAGCCACGATCAATCCGGCAGCTAGAGCCACAAGCTGTAAAACCACTGTTTAAATGGTCTTGCAGCTTGTAGCTGCCAGCTTGATCATGATTCGGGGCTGCATTCTGGAACTGCCTGCTACTGCATTGATTAAAGTTTGGACTCAGAGCAAGAAGGCTGACAAAAAGCAGTCAGTCTTCACCCTTCTACACACCCGGAAAGCAGATCAGGTTAGAAATGTATTTTGTGGCTGGCACGCTCAGAGGAAGGGGGGGTTCTACTAGACACAATGGAATGGGGAATTGGGGGTTTGTTTTTATAATACAGGCAGGCACTGCAGCAGTGATCTGAGGAGGGGGTGCCATGCCACTGCTACTAGACACCAGGGACTGATTTTAGGGCCAGTGGTGAACAAGCTGCGATGGAGTGGGTCTGAGATCCCTCTCTAAGGTCAGTTTACAGTTACACCTCTGCGAAGGCAGGGAACAGACTAAGAGGTCAACTACATGACTGCCATAATTAACTGACCAGCACAACAGTGCTATAAGCTCACAGTTTTCATTTCCTTAAATGCTATTTACAATTCTATGTGTGTGCCATAAATCTCAGTGCAGCTGTATGCAATTTTATTGCAGCTTTTCAGTTTTCCTCACGTAACCCCCCCCCACCTACAAATGGGGGTGCCCGAAAAGTCTTCCTTGAGCTTGCTTAAATGCTCACTGCCAGGCTGGTGTCCTGCGTTTTAGCAGTTTAAATGTATTGCCAGAGAGTACCTGTATAGCCTCTGTGTACTGTCTCTTTAAGAGCTGCCTGGATTGCAGTCATAATTAATTTGAGAGGAAGTTCTGTTAGAAGATGTACTTGTTTGCTAATCATTTGTTATAGTAGTAATAATATTGCAGTTTGTTCTAACCTGCCTTCTTTGCAGCATGGACAGTTCTGTTTGTTTCCATCATCTTGGTCCTGGACTGTCAGAATGGGCAAATCAGTAGATTTGGGAAGCTAAAATGGAACCTGCCTACAGGGGCTTGGTGGGGCCAAAACTTGTAGAAATTGTAGCTTTTGGATTTTGGTGCCTAAAATAACCTGGAGGGGGAGCCCTTGTTGTGATTGACAGACAGATCAGCCAAACAAACATTTTGGATCTTTGGGGAAAGTCCCACACTGCTTGCAGTTTCAGTTAGATCCGAGTTGGGAAGTGAAGAAGTAACAGCTCGAGACAGTTCAAGAAGCAATCCATAGTGGATTTGCGTGGGAGAACTATGGAAAGGACTGAGTTTGGCCTGCATGCCTGCCTGTTGTTCCTGAGAGGGAACTTGTGCTTTTTTCGAATTGAATCCAAATTTGGAGAGCGAATTAAGCCACAGAATTGTGATCAGGCTTTAACCTGAAGAAGACCGAAGATTTGCTGAATGCAATCAGCCTGTCAGGACTTCCAGCTACCTCTGAACTCCCGGATTGTGCAGAGACTCTGTAATTGCAACCGGAGAGCCATTTGCCTGGTACAGTGGAATTTCCTTACATGTGAATGTGCTGTGTGCTTATAGTGGGTCGTGATTTGGTTCCCCACTGTGTGTCTGTACTGTGTTTTGCTTGCTGGAGGCTGTATCCAGCTCCACGGACTGAATCCGTATCCATTTCCATTTGCCTGGTCCCTACTACACTGGCCCAGCCAGAATACCTGCTATGCAGAGAAAGTCATCGATGAGAGACTGGCCTGGGGATCAGCACCCTGCTCAACACCTTGAACAGGAACGACGCCTCGGTGATTCGTGTGGACCCAGCTTCTCCAGGCATTCCAGCTCAACTGCCTGCAGTCTCGATTTCGTCCTGCCTGTGTCCAGTATTGGGTATCGTTCGTAAACATCAGGGTAGCTCCCTGCAACAACAGCTAAATCTAAAAGTGTTGTCATCTGATTGTCTTGTTGCTTTTTTCTTTCACGAACTGAGCCCTCCGGCTCCGGATTACAAATAGTGTGTGTTGTGCACATTGCTTTCTTGCATCACAGGGCCCCAACCAGCTGCATCGTTCCTGGCTAGCCCACTGTTTTCCTACCTAGGTACCCAGAGTGTGTGACTGTGTAGGGACTCTGAACTGCATGCATAACTGTCTGATTAATATAGCTTTTAAGCAACTCAACCTGATTACGTCCCTCTCTTGTTCAAGTCCCCTGAATAAATCAGATTTAACTTTGTTTCCATTTAACCTGACTGTGGTTCCAGTTTGTGCCAAAAGTACTGTACTGTTGCTATTTGCTGTGCTTAACCTTGTTTTACAGAGGTCCCCAGGGTCAAGCTAGACTAGAGGAACCAGCCCTGGTGGTACGTGCAAACAGTGTGGGTAACTGCCTAGTGAATAAGGGTCACTGTGAAAGTAATTATTGTATATTGATCAAGCCACTAGAATGGAAGGAGGGGGTGCTACAGTGTCCCAGAGAGCTGTGCCCAGGTCAGCTTGACCACTAACAACCCTGACCTCTGGGTGGAGGCACCCATTTCATTACCCAGGCCCCTTAACCTGCTACTAGCCAAGCAGGCAGGGGTAGTAGCCCTTGGGATAGCACCACCTAGGGGGTACACTCACATTTTACAAAAGATTCTGATTTAAATTGGAATTAATCAAGGCTTTGGCCTGGATCCTGATCCTGATAATAAGGGTCGGGACCTTTTCAGGTCCACCCTCCTTAACAGACATGCACACAAATTAATTAAACTAATAATTTGTACAACTCCAAAATTAAATCTGGAGCATTCTGTTTGGATTGGTACATTTGTTTCTATTTTTGCTGTTTCTGTCAAGACAATATGCGTATTTCACTGTTATTCTACATATGTGTTTAACGAATTGATGTACTTTAAGATATAAATAAAAGAACTCCAGCCTGTGGCCTGGTCTTAAAGGGCATTTAATACTACCATTTGGAGTATCATTCATAGGCAATGCATTGGAAACATTGCTACAGCCTGTGTTTTACAGGTTTTCTGTTTCGAATGCTGTGCTTAAAATTAATTTTGAAACAGATATCCTCTTCAAGATGTTATCTTTACTGCAAGCAAAACTTAGTTTTTGAACTGCAAACCATCACAGTGTTTTAGGCATACATCAAAGAACTCACTCATATAAACAGGAAGATACCGCATTTAAAAAAGGACTTCTTGGAATATACTACGTTATTGTTATGCTTGTTCCGAATGATCGGAACTTGCAGTAAAAGTTAAACTAAATCACCATAAATAATATAAACAGTTTAATGCCAGATGCTTCTTGAAAATTACAAAAGGGATGACATTATTTTGTTTGTTTGTATGCTTCATTTCAGCTCTCAACCATTTGTAAAGGACCTTTTCCTGCAACTGGGAGCTTTGCATTTGTTTATGATCTCAGGTACTAGACCTACACATGTTGCATTAATTACTGCTGCAATAATTGTCTTCTGTATTTATATAGTATGTAACTTTCTGGCACATGCTTGCTTGCTGTCCCAGGGACATCCAGGAAAACAATTTGCTGCATATTGTGATATTAGTGGACTAAGCCAAATCTTATTGAAATAAATTAACCCTCCCAGAATAACCCAGCTGAAATGCAGCACTACATTTTAACTAAGGTCTTGTTGCTATCATATTTACAGCTGAGATAACAGAATCTCAAAGGTTTAAAGAGACACTGACAGCCCTTTCTGCATCATGCTATTTCTAGACAAAACTTCACATTTTGTGATTGCTTACCTTCTCTAATATTCATTGATATTGCTGGTTGTTTTATCTGCTTCCTTTCTTAGCAGGACAAAATACATGATAATGGTGTGATTATGCCCATCCTTGTTTTGTTTTAAATCCTTGATCTACTTATTGTGTACTTTCTGAACAGTGGGAATACGCTATACAGTGCAGCCACACATGCTGCAACAGTCTCTTCTCCCCCACTGCATTGTGTCTAGCCTGTGTTGGGGGTATCCGCTAGTCCAGGAGAGATGGAGTGGAAATTGATCAAGGAATGTAAATGTAACACCTAGGTGGCACTATCCCAAGGGCTACTACCCCTGCCTGTTTGACTACGGACAGGTTGAGGGGCCTAGGTCCTATGGCGGGTGCCTCCACCCACAGGCCAGGGTTCGTCGTGGTTAGACTAGCTTGGTCACAGCCCTCTAGGACACTGAGACTCCCTTTTATTCCCTCTAGTGGTTCACACAGTACCCCAGAGTTACAGTCCGAATACCCCATGTATACACACTGTTCACTCACATAGATACCACTTACCCTCGAGACTGATTCTGCAGCATGTCTCTGAGGCCCCCCTGTAAAATAGGGTTAAACAACATACACAACAAAACACAATACTGTTTCCATAAGTACCAACACCACAGACAGTATATAGTGTAACAATAACAAATCTGATTTATTTAGGGGGCAGTAACACAGGAGGGGAAATCAGGTTAATTGGTGTCATTAAATCACAGTACTGTGCACGCATACAGGGTCTGAAAAGTCACACTCTGGGTACCCAGGTTGGGGGGAACTAGCCAGGTCTGTTGCCCGGGGTTGGCCGACAGGTGCAGATGGATGGGGCCCCGTAGAAGAAAATATATGCAAAACACCCAATTGTAATCCGGAGCCGGAGAGCTCAGTCCATGAAACAGTGAAACAACAAGAATTAGGTGACACACTTGCGACTGAAAAACAAGCTGCAGAGGAATACCCTGATTTGTACTCACAACACCCAAGCTGAGGATTGGATGGAGAATGTCCCTCTGGATTGCTAGAAGAGCAGGGCATGAGGACAAGGTGCTGGTGACTGGACCCCACTGCAGTTGATAGCAAACAGATGTAGTCCGAATTAAGCTGGGGTTTACTTCCAGCTTCAGCACACAATTCACTGTACAGGGGATTTGAAATAGCGATTCCCCATAAGCACTACGCACATTTATAAGTAACAGGAAAGTACTATACCAGGCAGGCTGCTCCTCGATCCCAATCGCAATTATTGCAAAATACCCGGGAGCACACACAGCAGCTTGAGTTCCTGACAGACCGAGTGCGATTCAGCAGTTTCTCCAGTCTTCTACAGGCTGAGCCTGGTTTCCACACTTCTAGTGCTTCCTTCTCCTCACAACTCAGATTCAGTCCAAACTGGCACTCACAAAGGCTGCAGACCGAAACTCGGGGCCTCACACACGCTTCCCGCATGAAACTATACACCGTAGAAGAACACAGCTCCTTGTCTCTTCACCGCCACAACTGATCTGATCTTTCCAGTCACAGAGCAGTGCATTTCCTTTAGCTCCACACTATTCTGTTGGCTGATTCAGCTGGCACTCCCAATAAGGCTCCCTCTGTTGGTAGAAAAAGGTGCCAAGGTCAAAACTACATTTCCCAGAGTCACTGCCCATACAATCCCCTTGTGGCTGGCTCAAATTAAGAGTCCAAGTTCTGATTTGTCCACAGGCTCCATTTTAGGGCTCCCTTAATCCAACTGGCCCAGCACAGCAGTTTAGGTCCAAAATGGAGAGGTAACACACACAGAGTCCCAGCTGCAATAAAGGCAGGTTAGACAAACTACAATTTTGCTAATGCTTTAAATGATTACAGGCAGTCACAATTTTCAGAAGGGCTCCCTTTGCACCTTCAGTGACTGCAAAATGGAGGCATTACTCCGCAGCTCAGGCGGGATTCAAGCATTAAATACACAGTCTCCCCATACAAACTAATTAAGTCTGCAAGCAGACAGCTCTTAAAGAGACAGTACATGGAGGCTCAAATAGCACTCACTTGCAACCACAGTTAAGCAGCTCAGATGCCGAACACCACCCAGGCTTGGAGCATTCAGACAAGCTCCTGGAAGACTTTTGGGAACCCCCATTTGCAGGGGGGTTACATAAACAAACATGTTTCTATGTAGTAACACCAGTATCGTGGGCAGTCTGTTTTTCACTTTTAAAATGAAAAAAAGGAATCAAAACCAAACTACCAGTTACATAAGCATGTAAGCCCCTCAGATGGCCTTACCTGTTTTGGAGCCAAGGCTCCATCATCCTCGCGGTGCCGGACAGTGGTCCCTGGTGGGATTTAGACCTGTGCATTCCCTTTCTGTGGTTTCAGCTGATGTATCTTGTTGCTTGGTCTTTGGTGGGTGGGACGAGCACCAGGTCTGTGCTTCTGCATCTCCAGGCACATTTTCAAGGGTCTTGGGGGCCGGTCTGGTCCAGAGGAAGAAAATAAATAAATAATTGTAATAATTATGGTGGCCTGCACTACAGCGCATGTGTGGCCACCAGCTAAGAAGATGTTTATGGAGCGGCTGCTCCATTTTTCAGGAGGAAGTTTAGCACCGACTGGTGCTGTCATGGGAGTATTGTAAATAATTACTTAGTGGGACTACAAGTCCCATAGGTCTTTTGGGTGTAGAGTGGTTTTGGTGCCCTTGAAATCGGTCCAGAATGGACCTCTGGTTTGGCAGGTGCTTTTGGTGCTCCTGGAGAGAGGATACAAGCAGGAGTACCGTGGGAAGGGGGTAGTGTAAGGACCGAGTAGGGGTGATATCCCGCTCGGTCAGTGAAATCTCTGTTTTTTATTTTGGTGCAGCAGTAGGTGTCCAAGGAAGTAGAGGGATGTGGCGCTGGCCATCCTGTTAAAGCCCCGTTGCTTGGCTGGACTGGGGATTCAGTCCCCTTAATGAAAACAGATAGCTGTCTTCCTGGAGGAAAAAAGGGAGAGACTGCTTCCGGGACTTGCATTTTGAGGGTGGGCTGAGTGCTGCTGGCCCTTAGGAGCACTTCTGATGTGGGATCCCCTAGGTGAGATGGTTGCTGAGAGAGATCAGAAGGTGAAGCAGATAAAGACAGCAGAGGAGGGAAGTTGGAGCCGGTTGAGGTGAGGGATCAGGAGTCCTAGCACAGCCCCTGGTACTGTTTAATGTTTGGAGGGCATGGAGAGACTGTGAATAGGAGCCCTAGTGGGATCTGGGGATCCGGGGCAGCCCCTGTCCCAGATGGCCCCGAGTGTGAGACTGCCCTGTACCTGAGTTCAGCACTAGGCATGGGGATGTTCACCTTTGCTGCCTGGGGTGATGTTGCTTGCCTAGAAGGAAGGAACTGTTGCTACATGTTGTTTACAGGCCTGATTTGGCCTCGAAGTCATGTTGCCTGTGTTTGGATGTCTGGCTGTCTACCTTGAGATGTGACCTTCATGGTCCAGAGCACCTATCGAGCTTCTCATGTGACCACTTGGTCCAGAGCAACCTGTTGTGTGTTTTACTACTCCATGGAGTGACTGTTCTCTGTTCTGATTATCTCTCATTAAATGGGATCTCCTGTTCCTGCAGTTCTGGTGTTCACCTCATTCATTTGGATTAACTGTTTTACTGCTAACTAGAACTTTGCCTCCACAGCCCAGCTGCTAATGCGTGTGTCCCAGGGTGGCAACAAAGGTGTCTGAGGTACTACATCTGCTTTGTCCCCAGACCAAAGAATCAGAGGACCATCAAGGGAGATGGCGAGAAGCCTGTCTGGTAAAAACTGTCTACAAAGGCCTCAAAGGTAAAGTTGGCAAGGTCAGGCAGATAAAGAACAAAGTCTTCATTCCTCCTGTTAATCCACTCTGCTCTTGAAAGCATATGGTACCCCTGTTTCATCAAGTCTGGTAATCAGGCTGACCAGGTATGTGACTCTTCTGCTGTACAGTACAGTGCCCCCTCCTTTGGACTTACACCATCATACCCCTAGACATGGGATGGGGGGGCTTGCAAGCAAATTCTGTGTATGGGGAGCAACCATAAAATGTGGTTTTACAGCTGCACAACGATAACTAGGCAATGTATTGCAAATAAGAGGAGAAAGAACAGGGCTGACAGGAACTGATGTACAGTATATTACCTTCTACTTCCACAGTGGAGTTTTTCATATTGACATGCATGAGATTCCTGCTGTTCTGTGTCTGTCTGTGCCCCCATCCCCCTCCCTTACTCTTACTCCAGCCACATCTACTTTATTCATGAATCTAGGGATGTGGCACTTTTTTCTGTCATCTGTGTCACCTCAACAGCTGGCAAAATGCTGCTCACTCACCACACACAATACGCAGTTGGGGCTCGTTTCAGTAACTAAACAATTCTATCATCAACGAATGTAGATCTGACATAGCAGAAACAGTTCTTTTTTTACCTCCATAGTATATACTGTACTGTCAGAACAGAAAAACAGTGGACAGAGAATGAGACAAACAGTTAATGATTATGCTGATGACTCCAGTTTACATAAGTATGCAGACAGCGACAATGTAAGCTAAAATCTGACATCTGAATTACTCTGCTGTTTATCTCATCACCAAGGAACACTACCACTTACAACTAATCTAGGTCAGTTAGAACTATGATTGTAGTATGTCAGAATGATCCCTATCATCAAGGAACTGAACCAATCCAATACCATAATACAAGTAATTACACTGCCTCGCATCAGAACAGATGACAAAAGATCACATACGTTTTAGGTTGGTGATACCTTTTATTGAACTTTTTACTCTTCAAAGCTAGTCTCAAAAACAATTTTGTTAGTCCAATCAAAGGTATCACTTGCTGCATATTCTCATTTTCTCTCTTCTATATTATAGACTGGCGTAACACAGCTTGCCACAGTTCGCCATCAGACTAGACCAAACTTTTTTTCTGCTTCCATTAAGATACTAATGCTGAATCAACTAGGAGCAGATTTATCCTGGACTCCCTTCAGGGTGCCTTCCTCAAGCAACTGGTCATGGAACCAACTCGGCAGAAGGCAATACTGGACCTTGTGCTCACAAACAGGGACAGTGTGATGGGGGTAACAGTGGGGGAGCACCTGGGAAACAGTGACCACCAGTCATTGTGGTTTGAAATCACAGAAAGAGCAGAACCAAACCACACAAAAACACGTATCCTGGATTTTAGGGGGGCAGACTTTGGGAAAATGGGGAGATACTTGAAAGAGGCATTAAGGGGAATAGGACAGGAATCAGGGGTTGAGGAACAGTGGGCAGTATTTAAAATGGGGATTACAAGAACAACAGAATTATGCATTAAGCAGGTTAGCAAGAGGAAAAGGAAGAGGAGACCATTATGGTTTTCCAAAGAGGTAGCAAAGAAAGTGAAAGCCAAAAAGATTGCATTCAGGCAATACAAAAAGACACAGGCAGAAGGGGATAGGGAGAAGTACCAGGAGAAGCAAAGGGAGGCAGGGAGGTCAGTAAGGAAGCCAAAGCTCAGACAGAAGAACACATTGCAAAATCAGTGGGTAGAGGGACAAAACCTTTACAGGTACATAAGAAAAAAGAAAGACAAAGGAGGGATAGTGAGACTGAAGGGGGAGGATGGGGGCTGCGTGGAGGATGACAACAGTAAAGCTGACATTTTGAACAGGTATTTCTGCTCAGTCTTTGCTGAGGAAGAGGAGGGTAATGGGTCTGAAGGGAGTATAAGGGGTGAGAATGGTGCAGAAATGGACACAAGTCCCTTTACAGAAAGGGTCCTGAAGGAACTGGAAGTAATAAGAGTTGATAGCTAATGGGGCCAGATGGGTGCACCCCATGGTCCTTAAAGAACTAAGAGAGGTGGTGGCTGAACCTCTGGCTATCCTGTTTAGCCGATCACTGGAAACAGGGGAGGTAGCCAAAGACTGGAGGACAGCAGATGTAGTCCCCTTATACAAAAGTGGGAACAAAGAGGAAGCAGTGAACTACAGACCAGTCAGCCTCACCTCGGTAGTGGGGAAGATCATGGAAGCACTGCTGAAGGAGAGATTGGTGGAACATCTGGTTGTCAATGGACTACAGGACCCAAGGCAGCATGGTTTCACCAGGGGAGGTCATGTCAGACCAACCTCGTTGAATTTTTTGACTGGGTGACTAGGGAGGTGGATCAGGGGAGGGCAGTGGACATGGCCTATCTGGACTTCAGCAAGGCCTTTGACACTGTGCTACATAGAAGACTATTACACAAACTGAGGAATATGGGTGTGGGCAGGACAGTAGTGTGGTGGGTAGGTAACTGGCTGGGTGGCAGGACACAGAGGGTGGTGGTAAATGGCTGTCACTCCACAGAGGGAAGAGTGACCAGTGGGGTACCACAGGGATCAGTGCTGGGACCGGTCCTATTCAACATCTTCATCAGTGACATTGCTGGGACCTAGAAGGCAGAATTTCACTGTTCGCTGATGACACAAAGCTCTGTAACAGAGTAGACACACCAGAGGGTGTAGACAGAATGAGAAGGACCTGCAGAAACTTGAAGAATGGTCAGGGTTTGGCAGTTGAAATTCAATGCAAAGAAGTGCAAGATAATGCATATGGGGCACAAAAACCCTGGCACAATATATCAGTTGGGGGGTGAGGATATAGCATGCACCAAGCAGGAAAGGGATCTTGGGGCTGTCATCTCTGATGACCTCAAGGTAGGGAAACAGTGTGACAAGGCAGCAGGTAAAGCAAATTGGATGCTGGGATGTATAGGCAGGGGCATCACCAGCAGGAAAAGGGAGGTCACAATTCCGCTATACAAGACACTAGTGAGGCCCCACCTGGAGTACAGTGAACAGTTCTGGAGACCATACCTACGTAAGGACATAGACAGGGTAGAGAAGGTTCAGAGGAGGGCAACAAAGATGGTGCATGGATTGCATCACAAGTCCTATGAAGACAGGTTGAAGGAACTGAACATGTACTCCCTGGAGGAGAGGAGGGAGAGAGGGGATATGATAGAGACATACAAGTATCTTACAGGGAGGAACAGGGTGCAAGAGAACACTATTTTTAAGCCAAAGAGATGTTCCAGGACTAGAGGGCATGGGATGACGTTGGAGGGAGGACGATTCAGAGGAAACATGAGAAAGAATTTCTTCACAGAACGGGTGGTGGACAAGTGGAACACCCTGCCAGAGGAAGTGGAGGGGGCTGAAACAATCACGGGATTTAAGAATGCATGGGATAGACATAAAGGAATTCTGGAGGTCAGGGGTAAGGGGCAACAGACTTCTAGGAAAACAAACTGAACTTACAAGCTCAAATGGGCAGACTGGGTGGGCCATAGGCCCTTATCTGCCGACACTGTCTATGTATCTATGTATCTATGAAGCCACACTTTCACTTGGTTCCACACTGTTATATAGACTATCTTCTGCAGAGATTAGTGGCGGTGGGAGAGTGGCAAAGAAAGGATAAAAAAGTGAGCACAATAGTTTTGATGGGAAAGTGCACTTCAGCACCTGCTTTTCAACAGAAGTGTAACCCCTAGGTGGCATTATCCCAAGGGCTACTACCCCTGCCTGCTTGGCTAGTAGCAGGTTAAGGGGCCTGAGATCTGAAATGGGTGCCTCCACCCAGAGGTCAGGGTTGGTAGTGGTCAAGATAATCTGGGCACAGCCCTCTGGGACACTGTAAGCCCCCTCTTTCCTTACTAGTGGCCGGAACAATATACAATAATCACTTTCACAATACCCGTGATACACCACACAAGTACCCACACTGTTTGCACTTACCACCAGGGCTTTCCTCTGGCCCAGCCCTGGGGCCCCCTGTAAAACAAGGTTATACACAGCAAATAACAGCAGTACAGTACTCTTGCACAAACTGGAACCACAGTCAGGGTATATGCAAAAAAGAGTTAGATCTGATTTATTTAAGGGACTTGAACAAAGAAGAGGCGTAATCAGGTTCATTTGCTCAAAGGCTGTATCAATCAAACAGTTATGCATGCACTTCAGGGTCCATAAACAGTCACACACTCTGGTTATCCAGATGGAGAATGGTGGGCTAGCCAGGAACGCTGCAGCAGGTTGGGACCCTGTGATGGAAGAAAACAACATGCGCAACACACACACTATTTGTAATCCGGGGCCGGAGGGCTCAGTACGTGAAAAGAAAACAACAAGACAATCAGATGACACACTTTTAGATTAGGCTGTTGTTGCAGGGAGCCACCCTGATGATTACTCACGATACCCAAGACTGGACACAGGTTGGATGAAAATCAAGACAGCAGGTGGTTAATCTGGAGTGCCAGGAGAAGCAAGGCCCACACAAATCACAGAGGCGTCATTCCTGTTCAAGCATGGAGCAGGGGGCTGATCCCCAGGCAGGTTTCTCGTCGATGGCTTTCTCTGTGCAGCATGTAGTCTGGTTGGGCCAGTGTGGCAAGGCCCCGGCCAAATGGAGACAAATTTGGATATAGTCTGTTTTGGGCTGGATACAGCTTCCAGCTAACAGCACCGTTCACACAGTGGGGAACCAACTCACGACCCACTAACAACTCACAGCACATTTACATGTAAGGAAATTCTACTGGACCAGGCAAACTGCTCTCCGGTCATGATCGCAAAGTTTCTGCACAAACCAGAGATTCAAAAGCAGCTGGAAATCCTGACAGGCCACTCGCATTCAGCAAAATCATCAGTCTTCTTCAGGTATGAGCCTGGTATAAAATCAGTGGCTTACTTCGTTCTCACAAACTTGGATTTAGTCTGAAATAATTCTCTTCTCCCCCTTTTGGGCAGCAGGCAGACATGCATGCCAGAGCTCAGGCCTTTCCACAGTTCTCCCATGCGAAACTACTCAGACAGCTGCTTGACTGTCTCAAGCTGTTGCTTCTTCAGCTTCCAACTTAGATCTGACTCAACTGCCAGCAAGCCTGGGACTTTCCCCAGAATCCAAAAGGTTCGGTTGGCTGATCTGTCTGTCAGTCACAACAAAGGCAACCCCTTCAGGTGCAAAAAGGCGCCAAAATCCCCAAACTACAATTCCAACAGATTTTGACTCCAGATAGCTCCTATAGTCCAGCTCCATTTTAGGTCCCACCAGTACTGATTGGTCCAATTTGGCAGTCCAGGACCAAGATAGTGGAGGTAAACAAAACAGTCCTTGCTGCAAAGAAGGCAGGTTACACAAACTACATTATCATTATCACTCTAAATGATTTTCAGCAAATAGTTCATCTTTCAACAGAGCTCCCTCTCAGATTACTTATGACTGCAATCCAGGCAGCTCTTAAAGAGACAGTGCACAGAGGCTATACAGACACTCTCTGGCAATCACATTTAACTGCTAAACCACAGGACACCAGCCTGGCAGTGAGCATTTAGGCAAGCTCAAGGAAGACTTTTCAGGAACCCCCATTTGTAGTGGGGTTACAGAAGCAAAGCAAACCCCAGTTTAACTTGTTGCAAAACACCACACTAATTCCTCACATCTCATGAACCTTGCTCTTACACTTACCTATTGCAGCTTGCTTGGGATAACAGTGAGTAAGTGGCTCTGGTGGGCTTTGAAACTGGACTTGCTGGTTCCCAAACCTTTAATCTAACCTCTAGATCACAACACCATCCCTCAGTTACATTTTTTAGGCAGCTTAGTGAAGCTTAAAGCAGACAGTAGTGGCAATAGGAGGAAACCCATGAGAACTCAGTTTTGGGAATGAAATTAAAAGTCTGACTCAGTTCCAGGAGTTAAATGAAGAAGGGCTGCTTCTATGTAAAATGAACACCCTTAAAGGCATACAACTAACTACATAAAGTGTAAAAATGCAACATAAAATGAAGAAACATATTTTATTTTGAAATTCAGATAATACCTTTGAGCACAAATGTTCTTTTCCAAAGGTTCCACATCAGTATAGGACAACGAACAAGTATACACATCATACATTCACCAGCTTGAGTGAAGCCTGGTCTGGAACAGACATTAGGGTTACAAACAAAGGTACTGCAGCAGATAAGTCAGGCAGATCCATCATGGAGCAACATAATACAAAAGGGTATTTAGACATTTAAAACAACAGGCAGATTTCATTGTGAGTTCTTTTTTTAGGAAATTCTTAAAAAGGGTAATTCTGGGGAGTCCCACTAGGGATTTAGGGAAAAATACCCCTGTCAGATATGTTCAATACTAGATCACAGGTGATGGGTTACCCAAGTGAATCCTTTCCATTTGCAAAACTGAAAGCGGACTTCTTAGCATTTTGCTGGGTGAAGCCAAAACCAGAAAAGGTGAACTTTGCTGTTTTAACCCCTACGAGGGAAAAAGTCAACAGGTGCCAACCACAGCACAGTTGTGATGCATTGGTATAGATTGAATAGGAATATATTCCATTGTATACCACCTACTCCCCACCCCCATTTCAAGTAGTTCCCAGAGCATAGTTGAACCCATGCCCCACAAACATTTCCTTGTTGTTCAGTAAATGTGGGACTTTTTAGTCATAATAATACAAGAAGTACATTACAAGTAAGTTGCACATTATTCTGCATCACTTATCAGGCTAATGCATTTGCAGCCGTACTGGCTCTGACCTCAACTGGTTTAAACTAGGAACAGTTTGTGGCATAAGGGTGATTGACAGTGTCCCTTTAAGTGACTTGATCAAGGTCACAAAGTGTCTAGGTGGCAAAGGGATCTAAACTGTTATTTGAAATAATAAGTATCTTGTTACTTTCAAAACTCAGGTCTAGTTTTAGGCCCAATGAAGCCTCTGTATAGGCGAAACATTGGGGTATATGTCTCCGTTTTAATAAGATGGGTGCTTACCTGAATTAAATCTAACTTGAGTACTCCAGAATTTCTTTGTTCTGGTTTTGCTTCGGGTGATACAGCATTCTTTTTTTTTTAAACTTAGTTTTATTATTTGTTATTTAGGACATCACATTGATCATTGTATAACAGTATACATTATCTTTCCATATACATAGTGTTACAGTTTGTTCTCGTTTTCCCCCATTCTGTCTTTTCTGTTGCCAAGATTTGATTATGTTTATCTGTTTTGTTTCTTATATAAAGTTCATATCTCAACATCTTATTTTTTGACTTTCATTAATTACATTACTTAACAATGGGGTTCATTTCATAAGTTTCGATCTTATCTCTCAGCATTCCATCCATTTATATAATCAACTGTGTTTTGTCCTTCTAAACATAACTATTCAGCTAACAACTTACAGGATTCTTTTCCCTTTACTATAGCTTCTAGATTTCAACCTGAATGTTCTAGCTGGGGTTGAAGTCATCTTCCAATTAAAGATAACAATTGAATTCAAACTTAAACTTAAATTTCAACTTAAACTTAAAGATGGGCACTAAGTTGCATCCATTTTACACAACATCAATGGTTATTTTCCTAATTCTGAGACCTAATTCTCTCTACCACTGTCTTAACACGTACTTTATGTGAGACATCTTTCCTTCTTTACCTATGTTGATACCATGGGGACCAAAGTTGGGCAAATCTTTCACTTTGTAGCCTTAGCATTGCTGTAATTCGTTCCATAGTTTCTACCTGAGACATTCTGGACCGCCACTCTTGCAACGAAGGGGGAAGCGGAGATAACCACCTGGCAGTAATACACTTAAGTGCCACCAGTCTCATGATTTGAGCTAATTTCGTAGATTGTCTGGGTCCACTGATTAGTGTAGGGAGTCCCAGCACTAATTCCTCCGCGAAAAAGGGTATCTGCATGCCTGTGAGCCTGGTTATTAAGGTATGCACCTCCCTCCAGAACGTTCGAATCTGAGGGCAATCCCAAAAAATATGAGTTTGTGTCCCAGTCTCTCCGCAGCCTCTCCAGCACATTACAGACCCTGACCAACCAAAATGTCTCAATTTAGTAGGGGTTAGGAAATATCGCCATTATCACCTTCCAATGAAACTCCCGCCATGTGAGGGAACTTGTAACCTGCCAGCCCCAACTAAATCTTCTGGTCCAGACATTCTCTGCTATGTTAACTTTCAACTCTCTTTCCCATTTATCTTTAAGATCGTCTAGTCCCGATGGGAGGGTGTGTAGTAATATCTTGTATAATTGTAATAATGGATGTGTATTTCCCTTGATCATTATAGTCCCATAGAAAAAGTTTTCCAGCTCTGTCCTCTCCCTAGTTATTTTTTGTATTCTGTTTGCTGTAGATATGTAGTGGCGTACCTGTAAAAATCTAAAATGGCCTTGTTTCTGTAGGCGAAATTTTTCACTTATTTGTGCAAAAGATAGGGGAGAGTTGTTCCTTATAAACTGGGCAAAAGTGGTTAATCTTTTAGTAGCCCAGACCTTGTATCCTACGTCTGACCTTGGAGACACAAAGGTGGGTTAAAACCGTATCAGGGAGAGTGATCCCAACCCCTCGGGAGTACATGTGAGTTTCCTAAGTTTATGTAATATCTTCAACGAGTGGGCAACCCATGAGTTTAAATCAAGACCCTGTGTTATGCGGGTCAGTGTATTAGTGGGTAAGGCCCATAGTGCCCACCCCTTTAGTGAGTCCTCCTCCTGGAGATACCACCCTGAATCTATTCTACGCTTTGCCCAGGTACATAGGTGGGACCCCCTAGCTGCCAAAAAATAAAAATAAAAGTGAGGGTAGGCAAGGTCTCCTCGCTCCCTCGGTGCCTGCAATGTAGTCAGTGCTATTCTCGGGCATTTACCATTCCATATAAACCGTTGTGTTACTTTCTGCAAGTTAGTCCAAAAATCCCTAGGTATCCCCAGGGGCAAGGTCTGAAAAAGGAAAAGGAACCTGGGTAGAACATTCATTTTTATAGTTTGGACCCTTCCGTATAGGGTTAATGGCAAAAGTTGCTAACGGGCCAGATCTGCTTGAATCTGTTGGAACAAATGAGCATAGTTATTCTTGTATAGTAAGGTCAGATTGACTGATACCTTGATCCCCAGGTATTTTATCACATTTTTTTTTGCCCAGGCAAATGGGAAGGTGGCCTTAAACTCTCAGGAAGGCTTGCCACTTAAAATAAGTGTCTCCGACTTGGAGTGGTTGATTTTGTAGCCTGCTAATTTCCCATGGTCTGTTAACTCTTCCATTAGGGCTGGTAAAGACTTTTCAGGTTCCAAAATAAAAAAACAGGGAGTCGTCTGCGTAGAGAGCCACTTTATGAGGATGGCCCCCGACCTGGACCCCCTCTATTAGGGGGTTAGACCTAATGGCCACTGCTAAAGGCTCCAGAGATAATGCAAAGAGCAGCGGAGAGAGGGGGCAACCCTGCCTTGTCCCCCGCCCCAATCGGAAGCTATTTGTGAGATAGCCATTCACTTTAATTCTAGCCCTTGGTGCCTGATATAGTGCTCCGATCAGAGCTACAAATTTATCCCCGAAGCCAAATTTCCTAAGTGTTTCCTTTAGAAATATCCAATCTACTCTATCAAATGCCTTTTCAGCGTCCATGCTGATGGCTATTTGGAATTGTTTCTTATATTTTTGGGTTGAGATTATGTTTAACATTCGACGTATATTGTCTTGCAGATATCGCCCCGATATGAAACCAGTCTGATCTCAATGAACTAAGGTCTGTATTTCTTTCTGTAAACGGGCCGCCATTATTCCAGTGAAAAGTTTTGAATCTACTGGGAGTAGGGATATAGGACGGTATGAGCCACAAGTCTCTGGGTCTCTGCCGGGTTTATGGATCACCGAAATCTGTGCCTTACTCCAGGATCTGGGGGATGCCCCCCTTCCCCACAATAGCTCATTAAAGGCCTCCCTCATAGGAGGGATCAACATTTCTCGAAATTTTTTATAGAATCCTGCCACATAACCATCCAATCCAGGGGCTTTACCATTTTCTAACTGTTTGATTCTTTGTAATATTTCCTCTGTAGTAATAAGTGATTCCAATTCTAGTCATGAATCTGACAGTTTAGGGAGGACTATACCCTCCAGATAGCTAAGTGAATTATCTAGGTGACCCGATTCCCTCTCCTCCTGGTACAAGGTCTTATAAAATTTTTGAAATTGGGACACTATTAAGTCTGGGGCTGTAATCAAATTTTTAGTTTGCGGTGATCGTAACTTAGGGACTGCTCTAGATGCTCTCGCTTTCCGAATTTGCCAGGCAAGTACTCTGCCTGCCCTATTCCCTTGTTCATAATATCTTTGTCTACAATACCTTAGTTGACCCTCCACTTGTGCATCTAATAACGCATTCAGTTTTTTTTTTTTGTTTCCTCTAGATCTTTTTTAGTCACTGGGTCCAGAGTTTCCTGATTCTGTTCTAACTGATAAATTCTTTTTCTTAATTCTACTCTCTCTTGAATTTTAGATCTTTTATATCTGGAGGCATATTTAATAATATGCCCTCTTAAGTAGCATTTTAGCGTGTCCCATCTGACCCCCGCTTCCGTATCCTCTGGCGGATTGTGTTCCAAGAATTCTGTGGTGGCTTTCTGGATTAGCTCTTTGAAGTTACTATGCGTTAGAAGACTTACATTTAAGTGCCACGTTGTTTCTCTAGGTTTGGGGAACAGTTCTAAACTTAAGGAGATCGGGGCATGGTCTGACAGTATGATGTTACCAATGTCTGTCCTGTGTAGGTACTGTCTGACAGTACGATGTTACCAATGTCTGTCCTGTGTAGGTACTGTATACAGTTATGAGATACCAAAAAGAAATCAATTCTGGAATACATTTTGTATTTCGGGTAGAAATATGTGTAGTCTTTTGCCCCTGGGTTAGAAAATCATCTCCAAATGTCCACTAGTGACAATTCTGTACATAGTCTGGTCAACACCTTACTTGATCTGGCTGAGCCCTCTGCCTTGCAGCCTACCCTATCCTGCCCCAAATCCATGACTGTGTTGTAGTCTCCCCCCAATATTACCAAACTCTGTGGGTCTGTGACTGATTCCAAAAGACATTTGTTTAAAAACTGTGTCCTCTCTTGTTCATTGTTTGGGGCATATAAATTTACTAAGATACATCTCTGGCCTCTATATTCCCCCTTCAGTCTCACATATTTCCCCTCTGGGTCAGTATCAACCTGTGTTACTTGTAGCGGAGTATCCCTCTTTACTAATATTGCCACTCCCTTTTTATTAGGATGTTGCAGATAAGCCGCTGTGTGTACTCCTCCAACCCATCCCCTATGGAGCTTTTTATGTTCCTCACTATCTAAATGCGTTTCTTGTAGAAACGCAATGGAGGCTTGCTGCCTTTGCAGCTCTTGTAGTATTCTAGCTCGTTTCACCGGACTATTGATCCCTCTAACATTCCACGAAACTATCCTTAGGTCTCCCATTTTGTTGAAATCTCAGTCTTTTGAATCATCTGATGATGCACCTGTGCCCGCCATAAAAACTGTAACATGAATATAAAACATCTTGACATTGCCCTTTTAACCAAACTATATACATGAAGCCATGAACATGGCAGCTTTAACATTCTTGGTACTTCAAGGTGTCGCTATACCCTCTTCCTCTCGCCCGGAGAAAAGAAAAAACTCTCTAGGGAAGGAAGTAGGAGGCCAACTACTTAGCCTCCCAGCAGGAAAACGCCTCCTTCAATGTGGCGTGTTCCAGCAGGGTTGTCTGTGTTCGCCCGGAATAACAACAGCCCGGAACCCAAACCCTTATGTGAAATCAGACCTTCTTCAGAAGGGGGGTCAGGTGAGCTCTAAAATAATGTTGGTACCTGTCTGGAGTTACCTAGTTCCTTATGCCATCACGGGGATCTCACCCCCCCCCGAGGGGACGATCCATACCAAGGTGGTGGAAACAGCCCTAGCCGGTCTCCAACTATACACTGGGGTGAGGGTGATCCCTTCCCTACTACCTCCCCAGGAAGAACCCTTGGGGGAGCAGCCGGGAAGAACACTGGAGGGTCCAAATTTCCTCCTTTCTTCATCAAGAATTCAGTCTCCTCTCTTAAACATTGGTGACCCCCCCCTCCCAGCTCCCCCGGGGCCCCCCCAAGCCACATCCAGATGCCCATGTCTGGTTGTAATCAAATCCAGGCCTCTCCTACCAGAATCCCAGATGTCTGGCAAGTGCTCCCTCCTTCCTATCTTGAATATGTGGCTGAAGACACTCCTCACTGATCTTTGCTTGAAGCCGAGTCGATATTCCACCCTGCTCCATCTGCTTTAGGTTATGCCTCCTCTGCTCAACATAATGATGTTTTCTATAATAGTATGGAGTGTTGAATGGTAACGTGATTAACTTCTAAGTTGGTAGTTTAACCTCAATCTTGTGGCTCAGGAGGAGCGCCGCCCCCAGCGAGCCAGGCAAGCAGCCAACCAGAACCCCCCAGGGCCCACAACAACTCTGGCCCCTTCTGCCTCTCGAGACTTTACCTATCTAAATAAGAAGAGAGTCAATCTGCTACTAGGGCTCCTCCCCCACCGAGCCATCCACCCCGGAGGCCCTGGAACCCACCCCCATTGCATGTATCCTTCCCATCCAGCTTTTGCTGTTGTTGTGAATGCTGCACGCTCGTCATCCGTCTTCCCAGCTGAAGGATCACCCTCTACCTACCCTGGACCTTCATCCCACCCCATCCCATTACTGCTACAAATCAACCATCATAAACAAATAAAGGAAGGCGAGAGAGAAAACTCCCCCTCAGTGAAAAATGCTGTCAAAAGATAATTTACAGTAATAAGGCTGAGAGGCCTTGGCCTATTCAACCAAAGCCACTGGCATTTAAGTTCTCAAAAGTCTATTCATCTTCCCATATTCCAGGATGGATGCTAAGGATGAGGCCCAATTGTGGCGTATTTCCTCTTACTATATCTCCAAACAAAGTCTCCGATGCATTTTAAATTCGGTATACTCATCTGGTCAAGTAGCTTCTCCTTCCCGTCTCGGAGCTACACGTTGGTTCGAGGGGTTTCCATCCTGCTGGGGAAGACTCTTTGAACACACCTTGTCCCACATTGATTGTGTCTCCCCCGAGCGTGCTGCTGCTACTTTTTTAGGCCCCTTTGTCTGCCAGGCCATTCTCCCATCCAAGCCATTCGCAGATCCCCATTTCTCCTCCAATATAGAAACACCACGCTTTTCCGCCCATTTTACAGCATCCGAGAGCTCTGGAAAGCGCTGCCATCCTTCTGGGGTGTTTATTTTGACTCTTGCTAGGTACTCTAAGTGAGCTTGGCAACCCGCCTGTTTCAAAGCTTTTACCACCCCATATGCCTTCTGTCTGCGAGCTAGAGTCTGAGGAGCATAGTCCTGGTTGAAAAACAGCCGAACATCGCCAAATAGCACCTGCTTTTTGCCCCATGCTAGGCAAAGGATTTCCCCCTTTATTCTAAAGTCCATGAAAGCCACAATTATTGAGCAAGGTCTGGCCTTGGGATCTTTAGGTTTCATTAATAATGAACGATGGGCCCGAATGATACCCAGATCTGTCACTGTCTAAATCGAGGATTTCTTTTAAAAAGCTGCTCATAAACTGGGACATTTGCCCCAGTTCTGTCCCTTCAGGGAGGCCGTGCAGATGGAGATTATTTCATCTATTATGATTCTCCAAGTCCTCTATTTGTTGTTGTAGGGCTAATTCTCTTCAGTGAACATCCTGTAGTGCAGAATTATGTATATCGTTAACGGTTGTATACTCTGAGACCGTCTCTTCCAGTTGTGCTGTTTTCTCTGATAGTTCAGTTATTTGCTGCCTGTCCTCAAAGCCCTTTGCTCCCAGTCTAGTTAACGTGTCGTTTATTTGCTGTAAGGTGGTACAAAGCGTTTTAAACGTGATGGTAAAGTTCTCTTCCATTTCCTCTCCGGTTGTAGGTGTCTGTGCGATTAGGTCGGCTATCTTGGCGCAGATCTTGGCCTGCTGCTGTGACCCACAGTTATTAAAATTGAGTTTTGCATGCAGCGCACCTGCTCCACCTTTATGTTTTATTTTTGGGGACATTAGATACTCCTCTATGCTGCGTTTTCTCGACAGTTTCTTTAATTTTTTTAGCTGGATTGCGACGGATTGTTCAGGTTTGGATTTCGTGGTTTAGGATTAAGCTACCATTGCCGAGGCGACTGGAACCAGAAGTCCCCGTAATACAGCATTCTGACTGCACTTTGTGGTACAGTATCTGTGCTTTCTGTGTTTTTCCTTTTTTATTTCTGACTGTAACATAGACGTAAATATTTCTGACACAGTCCTCTCTGCTAGTCAGAAACAATTAAAAGTCACAAAAGCTGTGTAATTAAAAAAACAATTTCACAGGAACAGGGCTAGGTTATACTGTGTTTTGTATCAAAAGACCTCTGTGGTGATCAGATTTCCCTGTGGGAGTGGGGCCAGAAGTACTATTTTATATGCAAGTCTTTGAACGTTCATCTTTATCATATCAGAAGGACTGTCTGTAGAAGATTCCTGCTTCTCACATGCCCCCTGTGGTTTAAGGAGCCTTATCCAAACAATAGAAGCAGTTGGGTTTGTTATAGGTAGCATCAAATAAGCAACTTTGTCTAGAGTTATAAGTATTAGCCTGGAAACCAGTTTGTGCCAGTTTCTTGAGCAATGAGACATAGGTATTATATCATAGGCAATACAGAGCTTAAAAAAGACTGAGGTCCATAATAGCTCACCATTTAGTATTAACTATACCTACAGATGGAGTTTTCCACCAGATACTTATCTAAACTGGCTTTAAAGTTTGACATATTACTGTTAGCCATTACTCCCACAGGTAGTGCATTCCACACCCTTACCACTCGCAGGCTAAACCAATATTTTCTTTTTTTAGTGTGGTTATCTTTCCATAGCCAGCTGCAATGGATATGCCCTTGTACAATATATCTGGTCCTTCAGGACTAGCCCCAACTGCTCCCATAATCCTACATCATTTAATACCCTAAAAATTAGGCACATATTCCCCCTTAATCTTCGGTATTCCAGGGAAAACAGCCCCAGTGCCCCAAGTCTCTGTTCATAATCCTTTCCTTTCATGCCCTTGACCATCTGAGTGGCTCTTCTCTGCACCCTTTCTATGGCTTTGATTTCTGTTTTATCCCCAGGGGACCAGAACTGTGCACCATATTCCAAATGGGGCCTCATCAGTGAAGTATACAGAGGAAGCAGGACCTCCCTGTCTCTGCTCATAATGTGTCTTTTTATACAATGCAGAATATTGCTAGCCTTTTTTACTACCTGGTTACAATGTAGCTTGAAACGCAGGTCATTGTTAATTATAACTCCAAAGTCGCTTCTATCAGTAACTTTTGTTAATATCAAGTCATTTAAAACAAATTTAAATTTACTGTTTTTATTCCCAAGGTGCATCACCGTACACTTTTCCATACTGAATGCAAGTTTGTAACAATGTGCCCATTTCTCCAGTTTCCACAAGGCAGACTGTAGCAGACTAGCTTCATTTATATTGTTGACGGCTAACCCGATTCGAGTGTCATCCGCAAACTTGGATTCCCATATGTTAAGGTTTTGTAGTCATAGATGAGATAAAAATATTAAATAGGCAGGGGCCCAAGACCAACCCTTGGAGGACTCTGCTGGCCACTTCTGCCCACTCAGAATATGAGCCTTTGATACGGACTCCCCTTCCTATTTGTCAGCCATGACTCTATTCACTTTGTAAGTTTCACCTGTATTTTATGTTCTATAAGGGCATCAACCAGTTCCCCATGTGGGACTTTTTCAAAAGCTTTTGAGAAATCTAAGAAAATGACATCTACTGAGTCCCCACTATTCAGTGCCCTACTGGCCTTGCCATAGGAATCCAGCAGATTAGCCTGGCAAGAACGGCCCTTGGTAAATCCATGCTGTGACCAATCAACGTCCTTTGGGTTCTGATTCCCATGGACCTCTCGAGCTTTGCTCTTGAGGTCAGAGGGAATCAGAACCCCTTTGTGGCACAACACACTGGTTTTGCATAGCTGTCCATCCGATATTCTATATATAATATATGGGGCACGGTGTCAATATGTCATGGACAACAGCGCTGTCCGATAAAGCGCTGTCAATACAGCTAATACAAATACAGTGTTCTGTAAAAACACTAAGCGCTGAAAACATCAAAACAAAAACAAAATTATTTTTTGCGGGGGGCTCTGCCCTACTCCATCCCTATTATGGGGGGGCTGCACCCCCTGAATCCCCCATATTAAAATAACTACCACCAGGTGGGAGGAAAATCTGGGATGGGTAGAAACCTGGGTGAGGGGTGATTTGTCCACAGCAAAGAACACTTAAAAAATGAAAAAAAAAAAAAAACTATGGGTACTCCAGGACCAGGATTCAAACCCCAGTCTACAGATGCTCCACTGCCTTCCACTGATGGTGGCTCTACCCTCTGAGCCACAGCATTTGCTTGAAGAATTGCCACCCAGCAGAGCTCTCATCCTCTGCATCCCATGTTCCAGCCAACCACTACAGGGGTAGCGCTACCACTGCCTTCACTGTATTTTACCTGCACTATTTTGTCCGCGGTAGCTGTTTTACCGCATGCTGTTTATACCACATGGTTTTGCCTGCAACATTATATAGTCACTATGTTGACCTGGTACCAATATATGGTTACCCATTGTTGTGCATGGATTTCAATCCTATCTAAAAAGCTGCTTTACCACAGTTCGAAGATCATTACATGCTGCAGTACTCTTATGTGGCTCAACAGCTTTTAAAAAAAATTAGAATGGAAACTTGTGCCACCTGCCATTTTACTCTCATTATCCCTTCCGCCCCACACACACACATACACACAAAACCCAGACTCTCCCCTAACAAAATCTTCTGTTTTTTTTTTTTCAATTAAAAAAAAAAAACAGAAACCAAAAATCCTACCTCTCATCCATGTGTTTTTTTTTTTTTTAGTTTTCAGCAGCTGAATGAAGTTGGTTTCTGTTTCTTTAAAAAAATAAACTTGAAGATTTCTTGGGAAGCAGAAAAGCCACATTTTTTATTTCATGTTTCAAATCATACTCTACACAAAAGAACACATGGGCAACCTTGCACAACTTTTCTATGTTTCCATCTCGGGGTTCCAATGACATCAGGGATCTCTAGAACTTCGCTCTTGTCTCGAAGTTCCTCTGATGATCACCCTCGATGGAAGCACTGCCTGTTGTGCATGGTCACTTATACATTATTCACCATGTCTATAGTTTCATTTTAAAGTGTTACTTTTATTTTAAGCAATAATCACCCTAATCTCCATTTCCTGTCCACACCCAAATTATATTAGCTAAGCAGAGACAGTAGGTACAATAATTTGTTCTTTGTTGAAATCTTTTCATTGACACTGAGGGTTTATCTCAAGATAACCATAGTTAGCTTTACCTTTCTTATAAATTCATTATTAAATAAGGAGTGTACCGTGTAATGAAGTGATAATACTCTGTTAACCGCATTATAAAAAAGCTGATTTGGATGCTTAAATGCCCAGTCCAATGGTCGAGGCATCAACCACAGGGCCAGTTATTATGAGTGTGCTCTGGATAACTGAATGTTACAAAAATGAAAAGCCAGACAAAATTTCAGATAAACAAGAGTTGCTTCTATAAAAATGTTATGAAAAACAGATTTTCTGCAGAAGTGGTAGGGGGCTACATGGAAAAGACATAATTGTAATCTCTATGGCAACCAGATCTCATGACTGCAAAGCAAGAGAACTGGACGAGAAGAGATGAATAAATGTTTAACTTTTGTAAAGTTCCTAATGCATTTTTGAGTCTTTTTGATTTACAAAATCTAAATATTAGAACCACTCTCCTTAACACTGCGCAGTCCAATCATGCTTTATTAGCAGTTTTAAAACAATACAAATTCCGAGTGTTCTCAACATGATTTCTGCTCTGTCCCTGAATTTGCCGTTCATTCATGTTACATTCCTACCATGTTGCCTCTAACCATTTCTGCAGAAAAGGTGTTTCTCATTAAATATTTATGATTTACAAATCTCTAAATCCCATGGTTTCCTCTTCAAATGTAGCAGAATGCAACATTCCCTTGATACTGTGCTATGATAAAGTAGCACAAATTTGTACTCTGCTGAAAAAAAAAAAGCTTTACTAGATGTAACCCCCCTGCAAATGGGGGTTCCCAAAAGACTTCCAGGAGCTTGCTTGAATGCTCCAAGCCTGAATGGTGTTTGGCGTTTAAGCCATTTATCAGTGAGTGTTTTTAGAACCTCTGGTACTGTCTCTTTAAGAGCTGTCTGCTTGCAGACATAATTAGTTTGTATAGGGGACTGTGTGTTTCTTTGATTGAGTACCACTCGAGCTGCTGCCAATTCACTCCATTTTTGCAGTCACTAGGAGTGCAAAGGAACCTATCTGAAAGATGTAACTGTTTGCCAGAAACCATTTAGAGTAATAATGAAATTACAGTTTGTCTAACCTGCTTTCTTTGCAGTCAGAACTGTGTCTGCCTAGTTCCCCATTCTGGTTTGAACTGCTGAACTGGACCAATCAGTGTGGGGTAAGCTAGCTCTAAAATGGTGCCTTGGACGAATCAGAACTTGGACTCATAATCTGAGCCAGCCACAAGAGGATTGTATGGGCAGTGACTCTGGGAGATGTAGTTTAGACTTGCGCCTTTTTGGACCAACAGGAGCAGTCTATTGTGAGTGACAGCCAATCCAGTCAAGAACTGGGAGGAACTCAAAGGAAGTGCCAGTTTTGTCTGTTGGAGTTTCAGTTGAGCTCTGGCAGTGAAGAAGGAAGGAGCACTGTGCTTTTCAGTGTGCAGTTTTAGTCGGGAAACGTGTGTAAGGCCCAGAGTTCCAGTCTGCAGCTTGTGTAACTGCTTGTTAGGACTGAATCCGTCCTGTGAAGAGAATCAAAGGATATCTGAAGAGTAGAAACCAGGCTCACCCTGTAGAAGACTGGAGAAATTGCTGAATGCACTCGGTCTGTCAGGAACTGAATCTGCTGTGTTCTCCGGGTATTTGTGCAGTAATTGCGATCGGGATAGAGAAGCAGCCTGCCTGGTATAGTACTTTCTGTTTTACCATATAAATGTGTGAAGAGGCTTGTGTACCTCAAGTGAATCCTGCTGCCATTAAAGGACTTTTGCCTGTTACTGTTCACCATATAAATGTGTGAGGAGGCTTGGTTAGCTCAAGTGAATCCTGCTGCCATTAAAGGACTTTTGCCTGTTGCAGTTTGCCATATAAATGTGTGAGAGACTCATGGAGCTCAAGAGTAGCCCTGCTGACATTGAAGGACCCTATCTTGTTTGGAGGTCGGAGTACTAATTCAGGGTCGCTCCCTGTTGAATTGCCACATTGAATCCAAATGGAATCACTGTACTGCTGACTGTTTAAACTAATTTTTCTTTTCTCTGTGGGAAAGGGCCCTACCAGCTGCCACGGTTTGGACTAGCCACTAGGGCTTGGGTACCCAGGGACAGTAACTGGTAGGATAGGCCTGTGCACAGAGCCATAGGTAGATGAGTAAAGTGATAAGCTAATTAACCTGATTTCCCTGTCCTTGTTATATTCCCCTAAATAAATCAGAGCTGCTTGTTTCAGCAAAGTTATACTGCCTGAGGTATTTGTCTATGTTAAAGTATTGTACTGTGATTGTTGCACTGTATCTTATTTTACAGGAGGTCCCAGTGCCTGAACCAGCCCTGGGGGTAAGTGTATACTGTGAAGGTAATTCTGATATATTGTGTGGCCACTAGTGGGAAGAAAGGGGTTGCAGTGTCCCAGGGGCTGTGACCAAGTAAGTTTAACTATTGCAAACCCTGACCTCTGGGTGGAGGCACCCGCCATTGGATCCAGGCCCCTCAACCTGTTAGTGGCAAATCAGGCAGGGGTGATAGCCCCTGGGATAGCGCCATCTAGGGGTTACATCTTGGAGGCTCACCGCTGGGATTGTGTGTCCTCTAGTGGCCATATTTACGAACCACTGTTAAGAAAAAAAAAAATGGGTACCCCGACAGAAGTGGCTGTGCACCGGCTGGTGGAGTGGTGTACTGGGGAGGAGATTGACCCCCAAAATGCTATGCTTATCCTGGACATCCCCCTGGGTATCAATACGGACACTGTACAGGGAGTACTTTCCAAGGTGGAAGGTTTACAAAACCCTGTGGTGGTGGGTCGGCATGCTAATCTGCTCACCCACACTTTCCTGGCCCTAGTAGAGTTTAAGGATCCCATAGATAGCTTCAAAGTGCCACAGACCATTACCCCAGAGGGAGCCCTCACTGCCTGGAGAGTGATAACAAGTACAGTAAAGACCGGGGAAATGAGCCCCACCACTGTCTGAAACTTTGAGGAGAAATTTGCTAAATGGTTGCTGGGGAAGGGAAAACTGTGGAGGACTTGAAGAAACTATTCTTGCCACCGGGGTGTTCTCCCCAACACCCCTCCCGCCCAGTACTCGAATGGTGGCTGAACCAATGCAGACTCCTATTTCTGCACCTGCCATTAGTCACGACTCCACCGAAGGTTGAGGATCTTCTCTGGCACCCTCCCCACCCCACAAGGGGAGGATGACTGGGAGACCTGGATAGACTATGTTGCCCCCCAAGTGCTAGAATGGCAATGCTCGGAAGCCGAAAAGCGAAAGAGGGTTAGTGAGAGTCTCCGAGGTCCTGCCCTGGCTACCATCCGTGCTAAACGGGCCAGTAACCCTGAAGTGACTGCACAGGCCTATCTTGAGGCCTTGGAGAATGTGTATGGGAGCCCAGATTCTGATGAGGATCTATGGTGGAGAGTAAGAAATGCACAACAGTACCAAGGGGAGTTGTTGTCTGTGTATGTATCTCGGCTGGAAAAATTGTTGCAAGAATGCCTCAGAAAGGGTAGTTTGCCAGCGATTGAACTGGACCGAACCAGGCTGGACAGGATCCTTAAGTCTGCCCCTTCTCAGAACTGCTGTTGCTTCAGTTACGCCTGGCAAATCGACTGGAACCCCACCCTCCTATGATGAGTTAATGAGAGAAATTCGAGGAGTTGAGAAAAGGCGACCTCGGGAGGGACCTGCACCAATAGCTGCGGCTACTGACAGTGACTGAGGGTGACCCATCAAGTGAAGTTCAAGGCAGAGGTTGACAGTCAATGAGTGCTCTGACAAGGAAAAGATATGCCACAATGGGCTGAACTGTTGAGAGAGATCCGAATTCAAAAACAGTCCTTTATGAAGGCCACGCTGCAAGTACGTATGCCCTGACCTATATCCGACTGCATCTGCTATGGGGTGGGGGTACCCACCCATGTATCTCTGCTGATTACAGCTCCAAACTCAATTCCTTGACCATGGAAGTGGAGAAACTGACGAGATGTCTCCAAATGCTTATCACGCCAAGAGACAGAGATGGCACCAAGGTTTCCAGTGTAGTACCCGCCCTGGCTCCCAGTGTGGCGCCTCGGCCAGCTCAAACTCCAGAAAGTATGTTTTGCTATAATTAGGGAAGGATGGGCACATGAAGAGGGAATGCCGGTCCCCAAAAGACACTGACAAAGTTGCATATAGGCTACAAGGAGAGCTTCAGAGAACAAATCAGTGGTTAAGAAGTGCACAAAATGATCCCAGTGAGGGCACCAAAAATGCTAACTCGCGTCATTTTGTGGCAAGGTCAGTTACCCAGGCCCCCACTACCGCCTCTCCAGACTGGTCCAGAATAGTGGGTCCCTCCATGGAGACCACTGTAAAGGTGAATGGAGTGTCTACAAGAGCTGTATTAGACAGTGGCTCCCAAGTGACAATTATGTTCCAAGATTGGTAACAGAAGCATTTGTCAGATGTACCTTACAACCATTAGAAGGACTGCATGTATGGGGGTTAAGTGAAAGGCCTACCCCTATTCCGGGTACATCAATTTGGCTGTCTTTCCCCACCTCCGTGGCTGGAGTGGCCAACAAGTAGAGACCCTAGCCTTAGTGTGCTCCCCACTGGACTGTATGATGGTGTCCCTTGTTGACTGGAACAAATGCTCATATGTTCGGAAGACTGGCACAGTTATGTTATGAAAACAGGGTCAAAGACTAGTAGAGCTTTAAGAGTTCGGCTTTAATTAAGAAGGCCTATGAGGCACAGAGATGCTGAAAAAATAGAACCAGAGGAACGGTCGAATTGTATGGAAGAAGGATCCTGAGTCTCGATCCTGGTGCCAAATGCCCAGTGTACCTTACAGGGAAGTCCGTATCAGAAAGGATGTTAAGAATAAAATATTAATGTTGGATGCACCAGGCGATGGAAAATTGCCAGAGGGACTGCTGGTCAAGCCTAGTATTTTGCCCGCTAGAGCCCATGCTTATGCCAGAAGGGTAATGGTCCAAGTTCATAATGTGTCTGAAAGAGACATTCAGTAAATAGAGGTTGCATCCTGGCTAATGTGCATTGTGCAGACACTGCAGTGCTACCCAGCAGCAAGAGTTCAAGGAAGAATGACAGAGTAATGCCTGACTTGTTTGATTTGGCGACTCCCATTGCCAGCTGAATGGAAAGTGAGGATCAGTGAGAAGCTTGCCCAGAGAGACCAGGTGTTTTCTTTAAAGGAATGGGACATAGGATGTGTGCAAGGAGCTGAGCACAATATCCGGCTGCATGACGAAAGACCATTTCGTGAGAGGTCTCGCGCCTGGCACCTGCTGACATAGATGATGTGAGGCGGCATCTGCAAGAAATGTTAGCTGCTGGTGTAATACAAGAATCCAGAAGCCCTTATGCTTCCCCATTGTGGTAGTGAGGAAAAGAATGGGACAGTAAGGATGTGTGTGGATTATCGCACCTTAAACGGCGGACTATCCCTGATCAGTACACAATACCCGCATTCAGGATGCTTTGGACTGCCTAAGCGGAGCAAGTGGTTCTCTGTGTTGGATCTCCGCAGTGGGTACTACCAGATCCCGATGGCCCCAGAGGACCGTGAGAAGGCGGCCTTTATCTGTCCGCTTGGCTTCTATGAATTCATAAGGATGCCTCAAGGGATTTCAGGTGCCCCAGCCACTTTTCAACGATTGATGGAGGCGTGCAGTGGGGACATGAACTTACTAGAGTGCCTGGTATACCTAGATGATGTTATTGTGTTTGGCAGCTACTGGAGGAACATGAGAGCAGATTATTTAAGGTATTGGACCGACTGGAGGACTTTGGCCTTAAACTGTCCATTGATAAGTGTCAATTCTTTCAAACATCAGTAAAGTATGGGACACATAGTATCCACTGAGGGAATAGAGACCACCCAAGTAAAGTTGGAGCCTTAACCACCTGGCCACAGCCCAAAAATCTAAAGAACTGCAAAGATTCCTGGGATTCTGTGGTTATTATCGGGCGTTTCATCAGGACTATTCAAGAGTGATCCGCCCTTTACTTAACCTTACTCAAGGTATCCCCAATCCACAAAAATACCAAAGTCAGCGTCCCTCAAGACTGAAAGAGTGTATTTTCATCTGAGTGAAGTATTTGGGGCCGCTGGACTCCTGATTGTGAACTGCTTTTCATGAGATCATATATCAACTTACCCATGCTCCAGTGCTGGCCTATACCGATCCAAGAAAACCTTCGTCCTGCACACTGATGCTAGCTTGCAAGGGTTGGGGGCTGTGTTGTACCAAAACACGAGAATGGCCTGAGACCAGTGGCCTTTGCCAGTAGAAGCCTGACCCCATCCGAAAAGAACTATCCTGTACATAAGTTAGAGTTCCTAGCTTTGAAGTGGGCTATTGTTGACCAATTCCATGAGTACTTGTATGGGGCTAAAATACTAGTAAAACTGACAATAATCCCTTTGACCTATGTGCAGACCTCAGCTAAGTTGGATGCCACTGGCCACAGGTGGCTTTCTACGTATCTACATATGACTATGCTCTGAATACCGAGCAGGTCTGAACCACATAGATGCTGATGCTCTCTCCGGAGCCCTGTTCCCCAGAATGATTGGGTCCGATTGGCAGAACCTGACATTCGGGCACTCTGCGAAGTTTGACAGGGAGGAACAATGTCCACGGACGAGTGGACTGCATGGTGGATTGCTTGGGACCCTCTGAGAATTGCATACCTGCTGCTTATTGCCACTTTTCTGCAATAGACATTGGTGCACTGCCTCAGCTGGACAATGACAGTATTCCGGGCTCAATCCCAGCGATCCTATGATCAAATCAGCTTTAGAAGCCCTCTATGCAGGAAAAGATGTGTCCAAATTCGCTCCACTGATTGAGAACTGCACTGTTATACAAAGAAGGTCCTAAGTTGAAACTGATCAATAAACTGTTATACAGAGAAACAGTAGACAGAGGGACAAATAGACAAACAACAACTTGGTGCTGCCCACTGCCTTTCGAGACTCAGTATTGAGGTCCTTGCACAACCACATAGGGCACCTTGGTATAGACAGAACACTTGACTTGGTGAGATCCAGATTCTATTGGCCTAAGATGGGGGCTGATGTGGAGCAACACATTCGAACTTGTAGTCGCTGCTTACAGAGGAAAGCTTTGCCCCAGAGGGCTGCCCCCCTTGTTAACATAACCACCAGTGCACCCATGGAGCTGGTCTGTATTGATTTTCTGAGTTTGGAGTCAGATCAAAGAAATATCAGTAATATGCTGGTGGTCACTGAACATTTCACGAGATATGCCCAAGCTTTCCCCACCAAAGACCAGAAAGCATCCACTGTAGCCAAAGTACTTGTAGAAAACTTTTTTGTTCACTATGGGGCTCCACAAAGAATCCATTCTGATCAAGGGAGACTTTGAGAGTCGTCTGATCAAAGATGCTTTCTCTGTGGGGAGTGAAAGTCCAGAACCACTCCTTACCACCCCAGGAGGACCCACAGCCTGAACGTTTCAACCGCACTTTGCTAGATATGCTAGGCACCCTGCACCCAAAGGACAAGACTAGATGGAGCCAACAAATTAGCACCCTGGTACATGCTTATAACTGCACAAAAGTGATGCCACTGGGTTCTCCCCTACCGCCTGATGTTTGGAAGAAGGCTCGACTACGGTAGATGTGTGTTTGGGGTCTCTCCTGATGGGGTTCAAGCTGACAACTATTTACAGTATGTGCAAAAGTTAAAGACCCAGCTAACTCATGCGTACCAACTGGCTCAAACCATGGCTGCCAAAAGAAATCTGGCCAACAAAGAAAGGTATGATAAAAAGGTGAAAGCATAGGAACTCCAGGAGGAAGATCGGGTATTGCTAAGAAATCTGGGACTGCATGGCAAGCACAAGATTGCTGACAGATGGCACCATCTCCCTCACATTGTAGTGGGCAAACTAGATGATCTGCCAGTGTACAAAGTAAGGCCTGAGAATAATTCAAAAGATGTAAAAACAATGCATAGAAATCATTTACTGCCCATTGGACAAATCTTAATTGAGTGTGAGCCCCTAGAAGATGCCCCTCTGGACCAGTGACTAGAGCTGCTGCTGAAAAGATCAAGAAAGTCTGCACCTACAGAAGCAAAGTTAAAGTGTTCCCTCCACAAGTCCCAGTTGAGCATGACTGTCAGTCCATGTCGGAAGAAAGTGAGAGTGACTTTGAATACTATCCTTCTTAGAACTGAGTCAATTGTTTGGGGCAATCCCTAGTCAATACTGGAGATGAAGCTGGGCCTTCTGGACTGTCCAAGCCCCCAGCTTCGTCCCTGGAGCCAATGCTCCCAGAAGTGAAGTGCAAAGCATCAGGTCAGATGAAATGGAATCATTGTGCATGGTTGAACTGTTTGAGCTTTCAGGGAGAAAAATGATGGATTAGGTCAGACTGGTGATACACCAGAACAAGAAGAGTATTTTGAGTGCCCTGACAGTCCACTGCCAGTGTCCGAAAGCTCTCCATGCGAGCCAAATGTTGTGGACTCAGAAACTGTAACTCCTGGAGCTGAAAGTGCCCCAAGTTCTAGCATCTCTACCCCCATGGAGACTCCCCTGACAAGTGAGGACAATGCTGAAAATGAAGCTCAGAGTGCAGAGACTGTAACAGTTCCCCTAGAAAGACTGGTCAAGCTGTAAAGCCTGTGGTGCACCTCAGTTATGATTCCCTGGGCGGCCAGTGGATCTGCCTCTCAATGTTGTCCATAAAGGAGTGTATGTGTCCCGAGCTCATTGCCCAAACTAGGCGTCAGTGCTAACTCCAAGTTACTTGTGTTGCCCTCTAAGTATGGTGCCCTTGCCCCATCAGCCCCAAGGTAACTGATATGGGAAGGGCCCCTCTCTTCAGGTTTCATGTACAAGAGGTATACTTGAGTTGTGGTACAATGTGTATGTAATACTGTGTAAAGAGTGATGTACTGCAATGTTTCAGAAATGTGTTCTTGGTAAAATTATATATTGACTGATGATTAGCATGTGAGCCTAATGCAAATGTATATGGTTGCAGTTAAAACCTATGGGGGTACTTGCCTTGTGTGAGGGCGTCAAAGCTTTCCCAAACCAGGAAGAATTAAACACATGCAAATGGGGGCTCCCAAAGACTTCCAGGAGTTTGCTTGAATGCTCCAAGCCTGAATGGTGTTTGCGTTTAAGCCATTTATCAGTGAGTGTTTTAGAACCTCTGGTACTGTCTCTTTAAGAGCTGTCTGCTTGCAGACATAATTAGTTTGTATGGGGGACTGTGTGTTTCTTTGATTGAGTACCACTCGAGCTGCTGCCAATTCACTCCATTTTTGCAGTGTAACCCCTAGATGGCGCTATCCCAGGGGCTACTACCCCTGCCTGATTTGCCACTAACAGGTTGAGGGGCCTGGATCCAATGGCGGGTGCCTCCACCCAGAGGTCAGGGTCTACAATAGTTAAACTAACTTGGTCACAGCCCTCTGGGACACTGCAGCCCCCCTTTCTTCCCACTAGTGGCCCACACAATACATCAGAATTACCTTTACAGTATACACTTACCCCCAGGACTGGTTCCGGCACTGGGACCTCCTGTGAAATAAGATACAGTGCAACAATCACAGTACAGTACTTTAACATAGACAAATACCTCAGGCAGTATAACTTTGCTGAAACAAGCAGCTCTGATTTATTTAGGGGGATATAACAAGGACAGGGGGAAATCAGGTTAATTAGCTTATCACTCTCCATCTACCTATGGCTCTGTGCACAGGCCTATCCCTATCAGTTACTGTCCCTGGGTACCCAAGCCCTAGTGGCTAGTCCAAACCGTGGCAGCTGGTAGGGGCCCTTTCCCACAGAGAAAAGAAAAATTAGTTTAAACAGTCAGCAGTACAGTGATTCCATTTGGATTCAATGTGGCAATTCAACAGGGAGCGACCCTGAATTAGTACTCACGACCTGCCCATACAATGCTGACAATGCTGACATTCCACTCTTCTGCAGTAACGACCAGGGTACTCAAGCAGGTTGTGGTTAATAATGCTATGCGTTATGCCACATGACTTGACAGGTCACATGCCCTTGATTATAAACAATTCAGAATGACCAATTACTGCACAAAGAAACGTTTTATCAGTACAATAGTAACATTTTGTAAATGTTCACTTTTTAGTTACCTTTAACTCGTCTTGTTTTTCCCTTGCCACTACTGTACCTTGTAACTATTTTTATTATTATTAATTATGGATCCTCTTTTCTTTCTCTTTTTTTCCCTCCCTTAGGACACATCTGGACATTAGACTTCAATTAGTGTGCCCTGCCTGCCCAGATATCAAATTCAAATTCCACATAAATAAATTAATAAAAATGGGGATTGTAGCTGTCACGATCTCCCTGCACATGCCTCCTTGAATACCTATTCTCTCTGCCAAAACCAAAAAACTGAAGCATGTATTGAAGCAGTTAACGGGGCTCACAGCTCCCTCCCATTATTTCCTCGCTCAAGACTCCTTCGAACTCCAAACCTGAGACATGCTGAAGCTCCTTGCCTCCACAATGCATCTGCCACAATCACCTTCTGTGCAGCTATCGTTGTCCTCAATTCTGTCTGTTCTCCCACTGTCTCCTCTCCTCCATCTCCATTGTCATTTATAGTTTTGTTGTCAACTTAAAAGTTGCTTTGCTGTCAATGCTGAGTTGCCACATCCTCACCCCTACTCCAAGTCATTGATGCCGAAGCAGCTAAACAGAGTTGTGCCAAAAAGACTCAGCCCTTAAGAACCCTGCAGGACCTGCAGGTGTTGACTGCAGTCACTTCAGAAATTAAGTTTCCTAGAGCAACCTGCTGCAACTTCCCAGTAATGTATATGACTCAAATCAAACTGAGACAAAACTGTGCCAGCAAGAGCAAGTCGCACAAGTTAGTTCCCCTCAGGTGACTTATTAGCATCCCATGGTCCACTCAGTGCAAACTCAAATCTTATTAAAGACTCAGCACACTACTTAGGTTACTGAACACTCACAGACAGACCATGACCAGAGGTAACCACAGCTTAGTTTGTTTCTCCAGTGCAATGAAACTAGTTATTTCTGCAGCACAAATGACTTGGACATTGCAGCACGCAGAAAACTAGTCAACACAAAATGCCTGGTGTGGCCTGACTGATGTGAATGTGACTTTGATGAGTCCAGTCTGTCCACTTGATTGTTTTCTCAAGATCACACAGGTGGTGGTGACACGACTCAGCCTTGCAGCGTGGCTCGGCATGGGAGGACTCCTCATTGTCACAGCAGGACCAAAGGTCAAACTAGCAGCAGCACTGACTGACCCTAGCTAGTGGCTACACTGAAAACACCAGCAGCATGTGATGCTGTACTGAAGCGCCAAATCTGACTCCGAGTGACCCCCCATGGCCTACTTTTGTGTCTTTAGACAGAGACTCTTCTTTGATAGACAAGACCAACCACCAGCACCAACGACTGACCGCCACAGCTGTCTCTCGTTCTCCTCCTCTACTCTTCATTACTGCCCGGCCACATGTCCTGATGCCATGCACATGCACACACTGATTCCTGCTCCCCAGTAGCCACACCTCCAGAGGACCTCTGATGGACATGATTCGTTGTGTATGGTGGGGTCAGGGTGGATCAGAGGTGAAGCTGGAGCAGCCGTCAGAGAAACTGAGAAGCTCACTTGCTCAGAGCAGTTGCAGGGGAGGGTCATCATTCACCGGGCTGACTCAGTGAGGTAGGGGGGCTGACTGACTCCAAGGAGGGGGCTGTTTTTTGGGCAATTCGGCCTGTCAGCGGTTGTCCAGTACAGCCAGAATCAAAGAAAGTATCTGTAAATAAGTTAACAGTGGGGACCCTCCTGAACCTCGGAGGGTCGTGCCTGAAAATAGGCAGGTCTGTTGCCTAGCGCACTTACCCGGTTACCAAAATCTAATAAATAAATAAATAAATAAACCTCGGGGCCCTACGCCATGGCGTAATTAGCATACAGGTTAATCCCAGCCATGCTCACTACTATAAATGTTAGTGTTCCTCGAGGTTCTGTCTTGGGTCCCCTTCTCTTCACTACATTTGTAAATTACCTCCCTCTCATTACTGTATATTACTCTGCCCTGTTTTATGCTGACGGCTTGGTGCTCAGTACTAGCTCCAAACCTGGCCAACAATAACTCCAACCTAATCTATTATTTCTGACTGGTGCACTCCTGGCTCTGCCAAAACAAATTACTGCTCAATGCCAATAAATCTCACTCCACGTTATTTGGCTCTGCTCCCAAGCTGAAAATCTTCATGACTGTTTCCAGTATAGATGGTACCCAGCTTGAGAATGTAAATTATTTCAAGTACCTTGGCATAACCCTTGACTCTTCTCTGAATTTCTCATATCACATCCCTAACAACTATGTAACCCCTTTTTCTACTTGCAACAGTTCTCACCATCCCCTTGCTAGGGTGTTTACCTGGCTTGACTCTTAGGAGGAGGAGGGGCACACAAAAACATCTGAATTTTATCTGGGAATCAGGGTGGGCCATAGCACTGGGGGCACCATGAAAACACACAGTCCACACACAGATGAATGTCCGCAAGGAGAACAAGAGCCAAGCAGTAGGTTTTATTCTGTACAAGATGGACAGACAACATACTTGCCCACCATACTTGCCCACTGGGGCTGAGGGTGCAGAAAGGTAAACAATGTCCAAATACCCACAGTAGTGATTTACTACAAGTCCATTTGTTTGGGTGCCCCCCACCCCACCTTAGAGGGTAAGAAAAAGGGGTTTCTGTCCATCCCTCCTCTGGGTTATGGACACAGGAGATAGCTTGTCCAGAAAGAGTGTGAACAATGTTGCGTTCACAGTTTACCAGATTCCATTCTCTTCCAGAAAGTGAACAATGCCAGGTTCACATGTCCCGAGGGTGAGCAACGCCAGGCTCCCCCTCTCCTCTTACTCAAAGTCCCATCTCCACAGATCCTTTTCATGACACAGCATGTCCACATATCTATGAGAAACATTTCCAGTACCATTTAATCAAACTGAGAAAAGGTTTTCTTCTCATATCCCAGACAGAAACCAGTATAGCCACATATTCTAGATAGAGGACAGGTAACTCTTTTCCAAATGAATTCATAACTGTGGAGGCACCACTTGAGTAGTAAAAGAGTCATCTGACAGTTCTGAGGTAAAATTATCCAAACACACAGGAATTTCCTCAAGGGGAGGGCAAAACGTGGCCATTCCAGTAACTGAGCAGTACTTTTCCAATCAAAAGTCTCTCAGAAATGGGGGAAGACCCCATGTGTTACTCATAGTTACAGAACCAATTGTCTCTCAGGATTTTTACCCCCTCAGGGGCTCCACACAGGAGAAGGCTCCCGCTATGACTTGATGATGGCTACTCTGTGCCTGTGCTAGGGACTGAAAAAGGTCGGAAGAGGTTGACTCCTCTCCTCAGGCTATCCTCAGTCAGCCTACAGAGCTGTACTGCCTGCTCTGAAGCAGAAACTAACACATCAGCATTCTATCATGGCTTATACTGCTGCAAAAGCCACTCCTACTTGGAACCTCTGCCAGAATGATTGACAGAAACTGCCAAGGCAGGCCTGGAAGTTTAACTCCTTGCTGCCCAGGCTGCCTAACTAGCAAACACACTAACGACACAGGGTTCTAGTAACCCAAGGGGAGCAACAGGGGTTACACCTGCAAAACTGTTCAGGAACACCTTTCTTGGTTTTTCAATAATGCTAAAACAACAAAGAGGAAGCTCTCTTACTTCAGTGGGAGTTCTTCTGTGGCACTTATTTAATTTTTTAAACAGTCCCCCCCCCCAAAGGAATGAAAGGGATCATAATTTGCCTCTGAGAGGCTATCCCACAATCCCTTTCCATTCCATTCCATACTAGCCTGCTCTGCCCCTGCACTCCAACATTTTATAACATCTGCATAGGGGGAGCATGGGGGCGTGCTCCTTTAAAGCCTGTAGAGCATCATTTTCAAACATTGTTTTTGGCCATTCAAAAGCACATTAGGTAAAACTGGAGCCAGAGGTCAGCTAACAAGGTTCTTGTTAGTTGAACCTAAACTCGATTTTATGTAATGTCCATAGCGGCCAATAACAGTGTTTAAGTAATCTTTATACTCAAACAGATGGAGCAAGAGATCTAGGGCTACCCCTTGGAGTAAATTATGATCCTTTCCTTCCTTGAGGGGCTGTTTAAAAAATTAAACAAGTGCCACACATTAACTTTTATTGAGGTAATGGAGCTTCCTCTTTGTTGTTATACAGTTTAAGAAAGGTTCACTTTAATGTCAAACTTGGCTTGTCACGTAGAACCAAATATATCTTCATCTCTTTTGCCCAAATTACCACTGTCCAGGGCATTCTTCTTCCCAGCCTTCCTCATGGCTCTGTCACCTATTCTTAGATCTTCACAGGAAATCTCAGCAAATGGGTAGATTTGAAGTACTCTGATTTGGCTAGCCTGGTAGCCTGGGTGCAGACATTACAGTGTTTTCGGTAAATAAGAAGGTTATTTGGAAGCTGAGAGACTTTGTGCCATTTCCAGGGCCAATCTCTGGCTCTGTGGCAGGCTAGTAATTCAGGGGTAATCCAGGGGAGGTGATGACCTCTAACCCTTGTTTGTTTTAGGGGTGCAAAGGCATTCCAATTTGCTAGGATGATGTCTTTAAAATAGATTAGGACTTTATCAAGCGAGGAGGTGCTTGCTAGAGGGGACCTAGTTTTCCTGATCAGAAAAGTTCACAGCCCTAAATCCCCACATAAAACCCTACAAATACAGACTTATAAATCCCTAGAATTGGAACTTCTCCTGCATAGCCTTGCCCTCTCAGACTGGTCCCCTCTAGCAAGAACCTTTTCAGTTGATAAAGCCTTAATCTATTTTAAAGACATATTCCTAGCAAATTGGAATGTCTTCGCACCCCTAAAAAAAGCAAGGATTAGAGATCATCACCTCCCCTGGATTACCCCTGAATTACTCACCTGCCACAGAGCCAGATATTAGGCCTGGAAATGGTACAAAGTCTCCCAGCTTCCAAATTACCTTCTTATTTACCAAAAGCTCCATAATGCCTGCACCCGGGCTACCAGGCTAGCCAAATCAGAGTACTTCAAATCTACCTTTGCAACTAGTATCAACTCCCCCTCCAAGTTCTGGAGAGTGGTCCATGCCCTCTTTACCCCCCCCATCCTGTCCACCCACCCCTATACTTAAGATGAACACCACCCTCGTTGCCGATCCAGCTGCAGTAGCTACTGAATTCAACTCCTATTACACCACTTGTGCTGATGAGCTACTCCAATCCCTCCCAAACTACGCTCCTCTCTGTCCCTCTTCCTATTGTTCACGAATGACCCCCCTCCAGTTCCCCCTCCTCCTTCGCTACTGTCTTGCCAAATGACACCCTAAATGCCCTGCTAGTGATCAACCTTTCAAAAGGCTCCTCCCCGGCTGGCTTTGACCCTAAACTACTATCTCTCTCTCAGCCCCAGCTATTGCCTACCCACTCTCTATTATCCTAAACCTCTCTTTATCAACCACTTCAGTACCTTCCCCATGGAAACATGCAGTGGTCCTTCCACTCCCCAAAGGCAGAGACCCCACCTCCTCTGACAACTACCGCTCCATCTCTCTTTTTCCTACCCATGCAATCTTCAGGAACACCTAGACCTCTCCCAGCTCACTGCTTACCTCAATGACTCCTTCTTCACCCCTTATCAATCTGGCTTCAGGAAAAATCATTCCACCACCCCCTCTCTTCTTCAGCTCACTGATTCTATCCTCATGGGAATGGACAATGGCCAAATCACCTCAGCCATTTTTGTCGATTTGGCCAAAGCCTTTGACACAGTTTCCCACTCCCTTCTCCTTGACACCATATCAACAGCTGGGATATCCCCCTTAGCCACAGACTGGTTCAAGGCATACCTCACTGTCAGAACCCTATCAGTCAAGATCTCTGATGCAATTTCCCCAACCCTCCTGATAAGAACTGGCATTCATACAGTGTTGTACTGATAAGAACTGACGTTCCCCAGTGATCAGTGTTAGGTCCCATACTATTCTCTATTTTCCTAAACGACCTCCCATCCACCTGCTCTCCCTTCTCCTCCATTCACATGTATGCTGATGATACAGTCTTGTATGCTTCTGGCTCCTGCCCCACTGAGGTTGCATCCAACTTGCAGCACGACTTCGACAAAGTTCAGCGTTGGTTTGCAAACCACCAACTATCTCTCAATGCCAAAAAAACAGTCTCCATGACCTTCAGCACCAGGCAGAGACTTACCAGGTTTCCCTCTCTGTCCTTTTTCCACATCCTTGATGGGACTTTACTTGAGGACACATCCTCCTTCAGGTATTTAGGTGTCTGGACCAACACCTGAAGTTCTCTGGTCATATCGATGCCATTCAGAAAAAACTGCGTCCCAAGCTCGGCACCTTATTAAAGAACCATACCTGCATCCCACCCACGACTAGGCATGAGATTGCCCAGAAGATGATCCTACCTATTTCTGACTACTGTGACACAGTCTACAGTGCTGCCCCTAAGTCCTCCCTGGCTAGACTAGATATCCTCTTCAACTCCTTTTGCCGTTTTGCCCTTGACACCCCCTCCACACTCATCATTGTGATCTCTACCATGCCCTATCCTTCCCTGACAAACTAACATTTCTCTCACTGCACAAAATTCACCTCCAGAAAGTGGCTGGAAAAACTACCCTCCTATCTCTCTCCTGCCTTTACAACCGCCCCCCCCACTCCCTCAGATCTACTGACTCACGAACCCTGGTGGTCCCATGCTGCTCCACCCCTATTGGCCAAATCGGGTTATTCTTATCACCTCCCAAAACTCCAGAATTCACTTCCCCCACAAATTCACCACTCATCCTCTTGCTACTCCATTAACTCTGCCCTCAAGAACTTCCTTGCCCCTTCCTGTGACTGCCATGACCCTCCCTAATCCCCCCACCATCTCCCCATAGCCCGTATTGCCATATGCCTACTCTCCACCACTTCCATTTCCCTTTGATCATGCTCCTCCTAGTCCCCTACTGTCCCTCCTCCTAAAGTGTTCCTCTCCCTTCCTTGTCTACCCTTAATCTAGCTCCCTCCTGTGAGCTCGATCACTGCCTTGTGCAGGCTGGATCCATAGCACATGGTGGGCAACAACTTTACCCCTTTCACCTATTTTTCCTTTAACTGCACCCCTTCAGTCACTGCTAGATCACTGCCTTGTGCAGGCAGGGTCACCCAGCACTCTGGTGGGGTCCTACCCCCCTACCATAGCTGACCTCTAGTAACCCCTCCCACAACATCCCTCTCCCAACACCTCCCTCTCTCACATCACTATATATAAATAACTCTCATTGCTTATAACCTGTGTCCTACCAGTAAGGCTGTCAACCGCCCTGCCCAGATAGGGATAACAGGACAGTGTTGAATTTTAATTCCCCCCTTTCCCCCCCTTGGATACCCCCCACCTACAATACCTCTCTATCACCCTGCCACACTCTACCTCTCCTCTCCTCCTACCACCCTTCCAGTTAACATAGCCTAACACAGGCCTACCCCTACACTCAACTGAGCACTTATAACCTACCCCTATACCCCTCTTATATGCACTTTAGTCCACCCTGTTGTCTCTGTTTGCCTCAAAAATCGTGTTCTGCCTGCGTCTCTCTGTAAATTTCCTTTCCCTTCTTCCATTCTGCCCTCTGCAATTTTTGTTCCCTCTTTCCATTCTTCCTCTTTTTATTCCAGTCACTGTAACTTTTGAATATCTATGTTACGCTAATGGCTACCAATTACTATTGTGTCACTTTACCATCTAGTGCTACATACTGTTGCCAAGTTATTATATATGTTCCAATGTTACCAACTGTCACCAACTGTTGCCAAATTGCTATATGTGTTTTCATATCTACTATAGTTAACTGTTGCATTGTTAGCCAGTGTGTTCCACCTGTAATCCCTCCTGCTCTCACTGCATGCAAGTAAGCAAACTGTATTCCAACACTGTAACATTTCTCTATATTTTATCCCATTGTTCCCTACCCACCGGGTCGCACCGGGAGACGGGCAACTTGTTGCTCAGCATGCCTTCCTGGTGAAACATTTCAATAAATAAATTAAAAAATATATGCTGCTTTTCCATGGCTTTAAACTGACTTACCCACCACTACCAGCTCTACTGTGGATTAAAACTGGCAATCTCCTGATGCTTGTCATTCTTTTGCTACAGGTGCACTCACTGATAACATTCTTAGGACTGGGGTACCTTCCTCCCTAGCTGCAGTGTTGACCCCCTGACCTTGCTTACCCACTTTGGTCAGGTGACCTGTCCCTTCTAACCGTCTCCAGGTGTCCAATATGGGGATTCAGGCTTTCTCCCACTTTGCACCAAATTATTGGAAACCCCTTCCAACTGCCCTATGGCTCTCCTCCATCCCCACCTGTTTTAAAAGAGAGTTTTACCACCATCTATAGGCCTCTGACTCATGTACCTGTTTCCTGCCTCCCTGAACTTTTATGCCAACTTGTTAGTGTCTATTTATACTTAAAGTATTCACTTAAATTAATTGACCTCTGTCATCTTATCTTTCATTACCTATATTCCTCCACTTGAGCTGGCTATACTGCCGATTGTGCAATGTAAGTTATTTGTACTGAGAATTGTCGGCTGAATTTGCCTGCATGCTTACTTATTCCTACGCACCATATACCTACTCCTGATACATCAATACACTGTCCTGTGCCTAAGTACAATGTACTGTGATACTATGTATTAATAGTTTACTGTATTTATAGTGGAATGCTATTATGCATGGAATTCCATGCCTGGAATATGCTTATTCTGCTGCAGTAGCGACATCATTATGTTGTTCTGCTGCAGTATTGATGCCACTACTGCAGCCGAACAATTTGGAATGCTGACACATAGTTGCTTTCCTCTATCCAATTCTGTGGTAGAACAGCATTCTACAATCTCTAGAGATTTCACAAATCAGTCTGATTGTGAAAGAGAAAAAAAAAAAAACACAATGCACACATTTCACATAATACTATACACTACAAAAAATACAGGATGAGCAACTTTATGCATAACCAGTGTGTTCTGTCACCTCGGGGTCCTGATTCCCATGGACCTCTCGAACTGTGCTCTCGAGGTCTGAGGGAATCAGAACCCCTCTGTGGCAGAACACACTGTTTGTGCACAGTTGCCCATCCAGTATTCTCTATGTTGTACTCCATTGTGCTTTTAACTGTACTCTCCCGGATTGCGACCAAAAAATAGTCATGTTACTGACTAGTGCACTTACCTAGTTATCAAACACCAAATAAATAAATAAAACAATTTCTTGATCTCGGTGACTGTAGTGAAAGTGTAAGTGTGCTTGATTTGAAAAGATGCTCAGTACAACTTTACTCTCCCATCACTGGCCTGGAAGAGGCTTAGACATGCCTTAGTCACGGGGAGAGAGTGGTGATAAGTAAGCAGCAGAAGCCCCAAGTGCAGAGCTGCTCCCAAGGCTATATGCAAGTGCTCTCAGGGACTGGGAACCAGCAATTATAAAAATAAAATCAAATATGGGGTATTTTAGAAAATCATAGTCCTATTAATCCTTGTATAAACAGAGTACAAGGTAGGTGATTTGATACATTTTATTGGATCAACAAGAAATTTACAGCACACAAGCTTTCATTCTGAGAAGGGCTCTGTGTCAAATTCTTCGGAAATTTGGATGGGTCATAAATTATGCCAGAAGCTCACTGAAAACGTCCATACAACTGGACCACTTGGGGGCATATTTAACATGGGCAACGACACAGTATCCTTGTCAGCAGACAGGCAGATTTGTCTTCAGAGTCAGCGGAGTCTCTTCTTAAAGAAGACTTCGAATTTAGCCCAGAACATTACAGAGATGTTGAAAACCTTGGTGTCATGCTTGAAACTGGTTCCTGGAGTGTGCTTCATTTATGGAAGCTCCAGAATTTTGTTTCTACTGCACTGGAGACAGAGGTCAGGGATTCTGTGCCAGACTTGCTTCCTACTGGAGAATATCAAGATCTCACTTTGCTGGTGGCTTTGGCCCTCGCATTTGAAGAAAGACTTGCCACTCAATCTGACGGTGCCCATCTGCCTCTTTACTTGACACAAGCAGGATGGACTGGGGTGCTCACCTTTTCACCCACACAGTTGAAGGCAGATGGGCCACTCAGAACAAACAAACTCATATAAACACCCTTGAGCTCCACGTGGTTTACATAGCCCTAAAACATTTTGTACCTTTTGCACATTGGACACATCACTGTCCTGTTCTAGCTGTCAGCCACAACAGAGCTGTGGTGGCCTATATAAACAACAAAGGGGTAACCAGAAGCAAATTTCTTCTACAGGAAGCTATGTCCATGCTACTCTGGTCAGGCTAAAACTTGACATCCACCTCAGTGATATATCTTCAGGGCTCTCTGAACACCAAGTGGACTGGCTCAGCAGGAACACAGTTGTTCCCAGCAAATGATCTCTTCAGACAATTGTTCATAGGATAACCAGTATCTGGTTCATGTCATCAGTGGATCTTTTTACATCCAGACACAACCACAGACTGACCAAGTACTGCTCCAGAACCCTGGATGGCAGGTCCTGGGAGGTAGATGCATTCAGTCTACACTGGTACTTGTGTTGAATCTGAGTGCCACAGCCTCCATAATTGGTGAGTGATCACACTGGCCATTAGATTGCAGCAGCGCTCCATGTACAGTAATAGCTAGTGTTTTGTTTCGACACAGTATGGTTTGGCTTGCATTGAAACATACAATAAAGTAATATTAAGCCTTATCCTACACAATTAAGCTAAACATACATTTTTCACTTGAGTAATCCACATATATACATATATATATATATATATATATATATATATATATACACACAGAATGTTATGCTGGTCCAACTTTAAGCAGAATTGCATGGTGCCGAAAGGCCTCTCACACAGTTTGCAAAGGGTGTTAACAGAAAACATGGACATGTGTTTCGTCCTACCAGGACTCATCAGTATGCCTCGCCTGTTTGACACCCCAGTGGAATGGACCAGCTACCCCTAAGGCAGTGTGCCTGGGATATATTGTGGTGAACCCATTAAAATAAAAAACTATTTAAAAGACAAAGAACCTCTGTGCGTAAACACTGAGGCAAGGGTTACCCCAAAGGGCATTTGGCTGGGAAGCCAAGTTTCAAGAAAATACAAACTCACACATGCCCCCACAATGCAAAGTGAAAACCAGCACTATATATTATATCTCAGAAACACCATAAATACATAAATTAGTTGGTCTAAACATTTGGTTATTAACACAGGATCCCAGAAATTACCTTTACATGAACCAGAAGAAACCAGTGGACCCTATATGGTCTTACTCAGCAAACACTGAGAATTGGAATGTTGGGCAATGGTTTCAGTTAAGATGTCTCTTAGGTATGCATTATTGGAAGTAATGCTATACCTCCCTGGCAATACAGGGTCAGTGTTTGCTTGGCATGGACGAAGGGACAGCAGCCTTAAAATTACATTCAAAAGCTCGCCGTTAAGATATGAGTAGCATCACCTGCTTGTTAATTATATAGGACCCCCTCCAATCTTTGGTTTTGATCAAAGACATTTGTTTCCAGATGGGACCTGTAGTCTGAGAAAACATACATTTGATGATAAAGCTGCTTAACTGGTCCATTCAAAACATTCCCTGACCCCAGGTATTTTTTCTCAACAGTAAGGAAATTTTGAAAGGGCAGGTGTAGTTTATCATCTACTCTGAATGAAAGTAAATATAAACCTTTAGTTTTTACCAGAAAAACAATATGTCAGCAAACCCCTTTTTATTGGTTTAAACGGAACTGCTGCTTAATCCAACACTTGGACGCACTGTATGCTTTTCCACTAATCCCAATTCTGCCCAAGGGAATCATGAAGATTATTTAGGGCAGAGCCAGAGTCATTCTCATTGCACCATACTGGCCCAACGGACTGCGGTTCACCTCCCAGGTCAGACTATCTGCCACTTTGAGAGGGCTATCCAGACATCTGAACCTCTGCAGGTTATGACTAACAGCATGGAAAATGAATAGTACTCTCTGGAGAAATGTGGCTACACGGGAGAGGTAGTGAATTCAATTCTCAGCTCCAGAAAGCAATCTATTAATAAGGCGTATCATCGCATCTGGAAGTGTTTCCTTTGCTGTTGGAAGGGCTCAGATTCAGACCTTCCTTCACATTTGTAGAGGTTCTTGATTTTCTTCAGTGTGGTTTTGGACTGGGTTTCAGGCTGGCTAGTTTTGTAGTTCATGCAAGGCATTGGGGGGAGGTCTCCTATGGCTGTCTTAATCACCCCCCAGCACTCATCCTCACATGGCAAAGTTTTTCAGAGCTATTTCTCTACAGCATCCACCAGTCAAGAAACTAGTAACCACCTAGAACCTCAACTGGGTTTTGAATGCCTCAACAAGGAAGCCTTTCAAATCACTGGCATCAATTCATCTTCCCTGACTCACCCTAAAAAAAGCCTTCCTAGTGGGTATCACATCAGCCTGACAGGTTTGTGAGTTGGGACCTAGACTATTTAGGAACCATACTTAAGTCTTTTTTCGGGACAAGGTTGTTCTTCATACGACACTTAATGTCATCTCAAAGCTTAATTCTGCCTTCCTTTTGTACTAAGAATTGGCCCTTCTTTCATTTTGCCCAGATCCAGTCAGATTTGACATACAGCTATTCAGCATTTACAAATGAAGAGGGGGAGGTACCTAAAACAAACAGTAGAAATACTCTGGATACAGAAGTTGATACCAGCCCATTTACAGAAGAAAGGGTTCTGAAAGAACTCTTAAAACTGAAGGTGGACAAAGCAATGGGGCCTGATGGGATTCATCCCAGAATTCTAAAAGAACTAAGGGTAGAACTAGTGACACCACTGACTACCCTCTTTAACAAATCATGGGAGGATGGGGTGGTACCCGAGGACTGGAGGAGGGCAGATGTGATTCCCCTTCACAAAAGTGGGAGCAAGGCAGAAGCAGGAAACTACAGACCTGTTAGTTTAACCTCAGTGATAGGGAAAATGATGGAATCACTTCTGAAGGAAAGAATTGTTGAGTATCTAGAGGCCAGAGGGGCACAGGACCCAAGGCAGCATGGATTCACAGCAGGAAGGTCATGCCAGACAGAATCTGATGGATTTCTTTGACTGGGTGACCAAAGTAGTAGATCAGGAAGGGGCTGTGGACATGGCTACCTAGACTTTAGCAAGGCATTTGACACAGTCCCACACAAAAGATTAATATACAAGTTAGCCAGCCTGGGAGTGGGTCCCAAGATGACAGCCTGGGTAAAGAATTGGCTGGAGAATAGGACACAGAGAGTAATAGTAAATGGAGTCCACTCTGAAGAAAGGGGGGTCACTAGTGGGGTACCGCAGGGCTCAGTATTAGGACCTGTCCTCTTCAATGTCTTTATAAGCAACAGTGCAGAGGGACTGGCAGGAAAAGTATGTCTCTTTGCAGATGACACAAAGATCTGCAACAGAGTTGATGCACAAGGTGGGGTGGAAAGGATGAGAAGGGACTTGGCAAGGTTAGAGGAATGGTCAAAAGTATGGCAGCTTAGATTCAATGCTAAGAAGTGCAAGGTAATGCACCTGGGAAACAAAAACCCAGGGGAAGAGTACACAATGGGGGGTGAGATACTAACAACAAAAATGGAAAGGGACCTGGGGGTAGTCATATCAGATGACCTAAAGGTGGCAAGCAATGTGAGAGGGCAGCAAGGAGGGCTGGGGGGATACTGGGATGCATAGGGAGAGGCATCACCAGTAGAAAACAGGAAGTTATTATCCCTCTGTACAGACAGCTGGTCAGACCCCATCTGGAGTACTGCATGAAGTTCTGGAGACACAATCTCCGCAATGACATAGACAGGATGGAAGCTGTCCAGAGGAGGGCAGCTAAAATGGTGCAGGGTCTGCACCGGAAGACAAATGAAGAGAGACTTAAGGAGTTAATATGTATAGCCTCGAGGAAAGGAGGGAGAGGGGACATGATAGAAACTTTCAAGTACCCTCAAGGAATCAACAAAGTCCAAGAGGTAGCATCTTTCAAAAAAGAGGTGTGCAAGAACAAGGGCACAATTTGAAGATAGAGGCGGCTCAGAGGTAATTTAAGAGTATTTTTCACAGAGAGGTTGTGGATGCATGAGCGGCCTTCCAGAGGAGGTTGTGGAGTCAAAACAGTGGTGGAATTCAAGCATGCATGGGACAGTCATAAGGCAATTCTAGGGGTTGGGGGAAGGAAGAAGTATGCTGCTGGTTAACTAGGATCTGCAGCTTATCCATTAGGTAGGGAAATGGGCAGACTGGGTGGGCCAAGCGGTCCTTATCTGCCGTCAAATTCTATGTTTCTATGTTTCTATCCTTGATGTCCTGTCAGCTGTTAAGTATTATTTGCAACAGACTAGAAGTTATAGATAGACGTCCAGCTTTTTTGTCCTACATCAGTCTCTTTAGAGGGGTCTAAAGTTGTCAAAACTGACTAGCGCTAGGTGGATCACTGTGCAGGGATTTAACTCCAAAAATTGATTAGCATTTTGCTCATAAAAGTGCTAAAACATTGTGAAAATGCATAGCACTTGCCTCACTGTGTCTATATAAATACTTTCTGTACAGTTATCATTGTCCCAAGAAAAAAACTGCTAATTAATTATTTAAAACCCTGCTGAGTGACTTGCTGAGGCATATAAAACAGAAGATCAAAAATCCCAGTGGGAGTGAAGGCTTACTCCATAAGGGCCATAATGATCTCTTAGGTGACATCGAAAGAAGTCTTGTATACAGACTTTTGTAAAGCTGTGATCCGGTCATCTCAGCACACATTTACCAGAGACTACAAACGGGATGTGGTGGCTCCCCGACATAGCACTTGGTCAGCTTCTGTGTTACAACTATGTACCTGTAGCCATTGAGCTCTAGCAGGTTTCAGCAGACAGTCCTGTACTCTATTCAGTGTTCTACTACGTATTTTCACCTCGGTACTTTAAGCTACCCCCCCTCCCCGGGACTACTGCTCCTTACATTCTATTCCTAAGAAGTGACAGCTGCACCCTCTGTACTGGAAAAAGGAAAATATCTTACCTTCCGGGAATTTCTTTCAGAGGTGCAGCTGTCACTCCGTTCCCATCCTTCTTACTAATCTGTTTTCCTACTTCTCCTGTTGGAGTTGTATAAAGTTACAGGGATGCCTTCTCCCTTCATTTGATTAGTTACTTTTTTCCGCAAGGTCAGTGCAGTTTTAGATCATTTTCCATGGCTTTGGCCTGGAAAGTACTTGAACTGGAGTCTACGGTAACTGCCAGAGAACACTGCATGGGATGTCAGAATTGAATCTCCTGCCTATCAGCAGCAGGGTGTGAGGCAACTTCTACATAAGGGGTGGCAATTACATCAGCAGTGACAGCTGCACAACTGAAAGAAAATAAATTACTGGAAGGTAAGATACTTTCCTTTATTTCCTCACATTGCACATTCAGTTTTAAGGAAATCTGATAATTTACTGATGTAGCATTAATTATATAAACAGTATCATTAGTAATGTACTTTATGCAGTTATGTGCAGTGGGTCTGGCTTTTTAATGACCAGCTGCAGAGGAAATGTGCTTGCCAACCATTTATGTCATTAAATGGCTGACTGTCTAGTGCTATTATAAACCACCATCCCATCTGTAAAACAATGTTGGTTGCTATCATAATTGTTTTCAGCATTTTAAATAAACAATAGTAATTCCTCCATGTCTTACAGTCATTTATCCTAACTTATAAAACAGAGAACAGCTTTCTGCTAATTAGGTAAAATGCTGGCAACATACTTACTCAATAGTACCCTCCAGAGAGAGTGATGCCTGGGATTACATTTTTGTACATGATGGGCATAAGGCACAATCATAGACCTATTATAGCAACACGATATATAATTCCTATTGTAAAATGTATTTGAAAAGACCTAGGAATCCTAGAAACTTCACTGGTTAAAACACACACATATTTGTGCATTATTTCCCCAAGAAATTCATGGTAACCTAAAGCAATTGTCCTGTGTTACAACTGCCTACTCACTGAGCAGGAGAGGGTAACAGAAGTAGTGAACTGTAATAAAAGGGAACTACAGTCAACATTTACAAAAAATATATTGTACAGAGTATTTTAATTTGTGAGTAGTCGTACTGTATCCTGTCCTTCCCTTTTAGGTGGTTAGGAGTTTTCCCCCCTTAAATTTGCCTACTACTTTTATGAACCCTGGGGATCACCACATTTAACACCTAAGGGATAACTGAGTGGGCTATTCTGCAAGGGAATAGCTCAAGTCTTCACTTACTATAGCACTGATGACCTGGGGTGACTTGTGTGCTTTTATGTCTGTGTGTAGTTTGATGAAACAAAAAGCTTTAGAAACAAAACATTTCCTCCAGCTGGCTAGTCCCAGACAAATGCCTAGAAAACAAAAATACTAGATTAGAAAAAATCCAGAAGCAAATGGTTTGATACCTTTTATTGGACCAGTAAAGATGTTATGAAAAGAACAAAGTACTTAAGCTTTTGGACCAACCAAGTCCTTCCTCAGACGTTTATGACAGTCACCCACAAAATCACAAACTATTAACACCCAGATCATGCATAAAAACAAAAACAGAAAGAATTCTCATTAGTTTAAAATACTCATTTAAACCATAACTGAAGTTTGCATCAGAGAAACTGGAGAGCACCAGTTTGCCTTAAGCTGAGAAGTCTTTCAATAACAAATGTTACCAGAATAAGATAAGAATACTTCAAGCAGAGAGCTTCATTAACATTTATTTTATTTGGTTTTTGTTTACCGGGTAAGTACACTAGACAACAATGTTGCCTATATTCAGGCACGACCCGGAAGAGTACAGACAGGGGAGACCAGAGTCAACATTAAAGAGTATTTCATTACGCAGCATTAGGTGAGAACAAACATTTGAACAGTATACAGCCAGGTACAGTCATTATCAGTGATGACAAAGAGAAACAGATCATTACATTAATTATTTTCATCTGATGATACATCAATGACTAAACTGAAACGACAAACAGCAAACAAAACTTAAATGAAGTAGCATTATAACAATAGGATTTCTGCTGGATGTGGGAAACTTTCAGATTTTGGAAACCAGCAGGAAATCAGTAAGTGCCATAGGGAGGAGAAAATGCTAGGAGAGAGGCTCAAGTTGCAGCACAAGAGCAGCAGTCGGCATAAATTATGAACGTCTTAGTGTGTATGAGAATCCAGTCTCATGAAAAGCAAAACCTTTGGATTCAACACTCATTTAAATACATGTAGCTGAAGAGCCTTTCAAGGTCAATTATCCCCAGAATAAGATAAGAACACTTCCAACAGAGAGCTCCACTAATATCAATTTTGAATGTCACAGTACGGTTTGACAATCCAGTCTAATGAAACGCAAAACCGATACATTAAATAGTAACTTAAATACATAAACCTTAAGGCCTTCAGTGCTGTAACAGGATTTTATACATGATAATAGCGTCTGTCTGTATAAGAGCCAAATAAAAAAGCAACTTGTCAAAGACCCCCAAGTAAATAAGACCATGCATCCTGATATGTCCAGAGTTCAATAATGTGTCAGTGTATAATAAAACTACTATATGTACAGAAACAATCTAAGGAATCTGAATAAAAACTCAATTGAATTAACCCCACCCGGGGGGGGGGAGATAACTAGTTAGAAGGAAGTATATATACACATTATATTAGTGAGTCGAGCATCCTAATACATCATCATTTACACCAATCACTGCAATATTTACCCAATGGATTAAAAAAAGTTATTTAGTTGTGATCAGAACATTAGGCGCCTAATAACAGATTACTGCTGCTTCAGCTATCAGTTACTGAATCAGTGGTCCTGGACACATCACTGGCACATGGGACAGGATGTACTGTAGGAAAAAGTAAAGCAATAAAAAAAAAAAAATCAAGCTTGGAGATCCCTGGGGCTATAAAAGTAGTATGCAAATTTCGAAAAAGAAATCTCCTAACAGCAAACTAAGGAAAGGAAAGGAAACACTGGGCCTACACCCACAAATCAAAACACTCTGCACTACATATGTTTTTGTAAATGTTGACTGTCGTTCTCCTTTAATCAATCACAGTTTTCCCATTTTCTAAGGACAATAACCAATTTTATAAGCACAATAATGTACTGCAAGGCATGTGTTTTGCTGGCAGCTAATTTTACTACTAGGTAAAGAGTAGGGAGAGATGGCAATGCTCCAGCATGGCTGGATATGGAGAAGGAAGGCCTGCATACTGACTTAATGTGGGAGTTTCTATCCCAGCCTCTCAGACCCTAACAAGCCAAAGACAATACAAACCCTTTTTCTAGGAGTACAAGTAGGATGTGGATTTCTGTCCACCATCAGGTGGGTCACAAAAAGTGACTATCACCAAACACATTCTTGAATACAGCTTTTAGAGGTTCAAGGGACTGGCATGTGTTCCTACATCAGGCATTATTGCGTTGGCATCACGGGGCTGCTGTGGGTCTCAGACCTTTACTATAGTTGGTTGCTGAGCTCCTTCACTGACTATTCTATTCCACCTGGAGACTTCTTTGCATATCTGTGGATATGCCACATGTTGTCCACCTGGGTCAGAGTCCCCGGGGCAACTGGCATTATCCCCACAAGAATCCATATTACATAACACCCAACAAGTGATTAAACCCCTCACAGCATTTCATAAGTTACTTCTAGGAAATAACCCTCTTCTCACAACTCATAAACAGCAGAAATGGGAACTTGACTTGGAAGGCTGCAACATCACATGTGATCAATTGTTCTTGGAGCAATAAACTCCATCAATTGAAGCTAACATGTCTTATACGACACAGTTTACACCCCAGTGACAATGCACAGCATTCAACCAAACAAAGATCTGTTATGTCCAGAATGTTTGGTGGATGGAGGGACTTTCCTTCATAAGCCCCTTTTGTGCCCTCAATTTGCACCATTTTGGCATGATGTGCATAGTCTGATGGAAAAAGTGTTAGACACTATGCTCCCAGCCACCCTCTTCAATTATTGTTGGGCATACATGCACTTACAGAGTCTAGCATGGGCAAAAATAGAATGTGGAGCCTGGCTATGCATGAAATAGTCTATAAAACCTTAACTGGGACCCCCTCTCCACTAAGATACTAGCAGGAGAACAGCGTTACTTGAAACTTAGCCCTCCTGATTTCTGGCCTGGTCCTTTCAAGGCCATATGGATGCCTGGGTATTTCTGTGGGGGAGGGGCACAATTAAGCCTCAACTGGGATGCATAAAAAGGAAACCAGACAGATCAAGGGGGAGGGTTGTGGGGGCTTGAGAGAAAGAGAGAGAGGAAGAAAACAGTACTGCTGTGAACTGGAGAGCTGAATCAAGCTACAGTGAAAGTCTTGTTTTTGCTCTGCCAAAGTAAACTGCTTTTGAACCCTTGTTTGGTGCTGAAGTAAAGGAACTTTTTGTTTCATTGAACTTTGTCTGCCTAGAGTCTTTTTTTGTGAGGGTTCCTCCAAAAGTATTGGCTTGCTACAACCCTGCTACATGTGGTTGGTTTTAGCAGTGGCATCAAACTTCCACTTGTTTAAATAGGGGTGAGATGGACTTGTCTCAAACAAAGTACTGAAATGACTGGCAGAACAACAAACACAGCAGGCCCAGATGCAAAGGGACAGGATGGCTCAGCATGCACAACAGCAGGTTCAGATGATGCAACATCAAAGACAGACCAACAACTGGCACAACAGGTCCAGATGCAAAGGGACTAGCTGGCCCAACAAGCACAATTGCAGGTGCAAAGAGACCAGCAGCAGGTGCAACATCAGGCACAGAGAGACTAGCAGCTGGCACAACAGCAGGTGCAGAGAGATCAGCAACAGCAAGTGTTTATGAAGCAGGTGCTGTAAGCAGAGAAAGTCACTGTGACCCAGCTCCAGGTCACTGGGACTCCAGCTGCTGTAGTTCCTGAACTCCCCCCATGCTAACAACAAATTCTGGTCACAGCTGATATGGCTGCTCACAGCAGCGAGTGTAATTACAGGAATACTTGGTGCTCTCACTGCGCTGGAGGCTGCCGTACCCAAGATGGCAGTGATATCAGAACTGCACATGCAAAGTTTGAATCAGCGGCCATCTTGGGCACAGCAGCTGTCACTTCTGCAGCTGTGGGAGAAAAAGTAGTGCTTCACAAAGTGGGTGTGTTTATGCAGCTGGTGGAGGGGAAGAGCCACATAAACACAACCAGTGGAACTGTGCCAGAGCACTGTGGAATTACACCATACAGCAGTCCAGTCACGTGCTTCCACAGCATTACTCTAAAGAATTGTAGCAATACGTCTGCGGTGCTCCACCCATGCAGCCATAAAAATGGGTCTTGAGGAAAACCCCAAAGCCTACCTTTTGACTTTTGAGAGAGTTGCTAGTATCACTGCCTGGCCATAAGAAAGTTGGGCCACTTATAGTGCCTCACACCTGACTAGAGATGCACAAGCTGCTGACTGAAGCCTAGAGGATGTCGCTGCTTGAGACTAAGACCAGGAAAAGTACACAACTGGATAGGGATAACAGAAGAGCGTTAGAGATGGAACTTTCACACATTTTGTTTTAAAACTGAAACCCGACCTAGAATGGTGCCTCAAACATTGAAATAATTGGCTATTCGGCGGTTAAAACAGAGACATGTTCTAAAGAGGACATTTTGGATTTAGTCGTGTTGGAGCAATACCTGAATATTTTGCCAAATTGAGTATGTGACTAGGTAAGTCATCACGAGCAAACCACCCTGGTTGTTGCTGTCAAGATCACAGAGCAATATTTGGAAGCAAAGAGACCTCAGGCTGTTAAGAAGAGCAGATCCCATGAAGAACCTCAGGTGGCAACCCGATGGGAGATCCCTGTAGAAGAGAGGAGAGAGGACTATGGGGGGATGGTAATAAGCATATTGGTATGGGTAAGTGGTCAAGTGGTCAAATAATCATTACCACTACAAGCGTAAAAGTACAACCCTAGAATCTAGTGTAATTCCCAACAGTCCTAAGAGCCAGGTCCCCAGTCACTCAAATGGCAGTGCACAAGTCAATGACCTTACAGTACCATTATATGTTTTTGCTGTGGTGAAATAGGGCATATCTGTAAGTTTTGTGACAATATGGACTGCAACTTTGTGGAATGTGTAGCTATGGACTACAACAGCAGACTCCATTCCAACCATCCATAAATGGTCCTGGTGCAAGTTGGGGGACCAACCAGTTATGGTTCTGGTGGCTTCAGGTTGTGGGCAAACACTGGTTAAGAGTCTTTGGAAGGACCTAGTTTAGGCCACCAGAAAGAACCCACAAAAATTGCTTGTGTACATGGGGATACCTGCACGTATTCTACAACCCCAGTATGGTTAAAAGTGAGTAACTGGGTAGGACTAATAAAGGTGAGAATTTCAAAAAAACTCTACCTTGGCCAGTAGTCCTGGGCCAAGACTGGAAAGTCTTTTGTGCCCTCCAGCAAAATAATTCTGAAACTGTATGCTCACAGGAGAAGGAAAACCTGGAGGGATTAGAACAAATATTAATCTTTACTGATGGTGAACTATTTGGCCCAGAAGCAAAGACCAATAAGTCCTGGAGACAACAGTTGCTGAACTATATGGCCCAGAAGGGACACCCAAGAAATCCTGAGGATGGAAATGGAGGAAGGAAAAAGGTGAACCCCTCTGTCCAAGTTGTAGTGGTTGGGGGCTGCAAAGACCTGGGCTCGAGTAAGGTCATATGTGACTCCAGTGAGAAACTGGCTTCCACGTCAACAGGAGGTTACAAGACACTTCTAGAGGTCAGGCCAGATTTGTTTCAAAATCTAGTCAAAATCATTTCTGAACAAAGAAATTATGAGGGTCTTAAAAATGCTTAACAGAACCTAGCTGAGGTAAATGACAATGTGGTTTATAGACAAAAAGCAGAAATATTTCTGAGGTTTAAACTGAAAAATTACATTTTAAACAGAGTGGAATAAGAAAAACAAATGGGAACTCAACACTATCAGCTTTTGGTTCCCCAGTCTACAAAAGGGAGGTATTGAGACTTGCTCATACCATGACTATTGCGTGTCACTTGAGCTGAAGAGAAAAAAAATGAGTAGAATATTACTGCAAGATTTTTCTGGCTAGGTATATGGAAAGAAGTGGCAGATTTTTGTGGTTTCTACCCAGAGGGTTGGTTGGTTGCCCTCAGAAGTATACAGCAGGCCCCATTGATCCCTATGCCCATAATATTTTGTTTGAAAGAATTAGGATTGATATGGTCAGACCCCTGGTAAAAATTCAGCAGGGTATCAGTATATTATGGTGACAACGGACTCCACCACCTAATTCCCTGAGGCTATTCCCATGTACTCAACTACATGCCAGTCAGTAACCAAAGAATTCCTAAAGGTATTTTACCAAGTTGGACTGCATAAGAAGATCTTAACTGATCATGCAACCAACTTTATGTGAAAGCTTATGGGGAGCAGGATTTACTAAAGGTTAAGTCCATGCGGACATCAGAGTCCCAATCTCAGACCGATGGCTTAGTTGAAAGATTTAACATATCCTTAAAGGGTATGCTGTCTTAATTTGCTTCAACTGGAAAAACTGTTACCCTATTTAATGCCTGCAGTTTGAGAGGTGCTACAATCGTCCATGGGTTTCTCACCCTTTGAACTGCTGCACAGGTGACAACCTTGAGGGATGCTGAATCTCTTAAAAGACAAAAGATATTGGAAGAATAGGCACACAGTCCCCCTCCTGTGCTCCAAAATGTAATGCAAATGAGAGAAACATTGGATATGACTGGTAGATTTGCCAGAGAAAATGTATTCAAAGCACAGCAAACCCATGCAGGACACTATAACCAAGGGGACAGACTACAGGAGTTCAAACCTGGTGACAGAATGCTTCTGCTCCCTTGCTCTCAAAGAAAACCCCTGGTTAAAGGGCAAGGATTGTAAGAGGTCCTGAGAAAAGTGAGGCCAGTTGATTACAAGGTATTACAACCCGACTGAAAAAGGGAAAAATATATGTATCATGTTAATTTGTTGAAAGATAAGGATGTTTTGCTAGTTGACCCACAGCAACCAAAAAGGGGCCCCTAGTCAGGTGGCAGATGAGAACATTGAAGATGGAATCCTCAATTTAGGCACACAAATTTTAAAAGAATCAATTTCTGTCCATTGGATGAATGGCTCAGCCTGATCCAGAAACATGAAGCCAAGCATTTGGTAGGAAATTTTGGGGATGTGTTCTCCCCAAAACTGGGACGAACTCATATGATCCAACAAACTTTTACAACGGGATTCACCCCATCCTCTGTTTGTCCAGAAAATTGTTTCTCAGGGTACAATGTTATGCCACACTAGAGGAAGAGCTGTCTGGCAGTGAAGTGTACAGTAGTAGCCCTGTGCTACTATTTGTTGAGAAGATGCTTCCTCTTAGTCACTGAACACACCCCTTAATTGGTTGCATGCCATATGGAACACTAATTCCCAAGTCACTCAGTGGTACCTGGCTCTGCAGCTACTTTCATCCCAGGTACACTGCAGGGCAGGTTCCCTGAATAATAACACAAACACAACACAGGCAGTACACAGCAGAAAAAAAACAACAAAAAATAATAGCAAAACTAAAGCTAATCCAACCTTTATTCCAAAAAGCACGGCACTTAGCCCCAGCGCTTCACCTCTTCAATGTGAGGCTTCATCAGGGAGCATGGCTTGACAGCAAAAACTCAGTTATAAAGCTAGTAGTTAAAGACACAAACACTCAATAAGACACATTTGCTGTATGAAGCACACTGACTTAACACCCAAGTCTGACTCAAACCCCCACAGTTCGAATTATCATTAGCTGCTTAATGTTATACTTTTTAGTACTCATGTTTTATCTTATTGAAAAAAATTAATTTTGTATCTTTTTTGGGTGTCTGTTTACTAGTTGTTTGTACTATGTTATCACTGTGGGTGTTTGAGTCATACTTGGGTGTCAAGTCAATGTACTTCATGCAGCAAATCTGTCTTTTTGGGTGTTTGTATCTTTAACTACTAGTTTTATAACCGAGTCGGTGTTTGCTGTCAAGTCACACCCCTTGACAAAGCCTCACGCTAATGAAGCAAAGCATTGAGTCTCAGTGCTATGCTCTTTGGAATAAAGGCTGGATTAGCTTTATTTTTGCAAGTATTTGTTGTTTTTTGCTGCGTGCCACCTGTGTTGTGTTTCTGGTGTTGTGCAAAGTGTCAGCTGGCACCCTCTCAGTCGACAGCACATGATGCGGTGTTGTACCACTCCCCACATAATTGTGCTGACTTTATGTCACAGGAGGGCAGCTCAATGGCAGCCAGTGCTGAGCACGCCATGGGCAGAGCTCCGAGAGGAGCGTATAGGAAGGAATCCATACAACCTTCACTCAGGATCCCTCCCATTAAGACAGTAGCAGGAGAACAAAGTGAATAGAGAACACACCTCTGCTGGTTTTTGGTCTGGTGCTTTAAAGGCCATATGCACTGGATGTATGGAGGTCTGAATATCCTTGCAGGGAAATGGCACACATGAGCTTCACCTAGTATGCATAAAAAGGAAAACAAACAGAGCAAGGGGGAGGAATTGGGGGGCTTGAGAGAGAGAGAGAGATAGCAGTGCTACTGTGAAATAAAGAGCTGAATCAAGCTAAACTGAAAGTCTTTTGTTAAATTTTTGCTCTGCCAAGGTAAGCTGCTTTTGAACCACTGGTCTGATTATGCACTTTCCCACAGATGCTCTTGTAAATGTTTATTTTAGACTGTTTGTATCTTACTTGCCTATTCGTTTGTACATTTTTGTTTTTACTGTTTCTTTTAACTGTTCAGTATTTTAACTTGCTTATTTGTCATAAGTCTCCTTTAGCACCTGTCCTATGTACTCATCTGTAAATGTTCTTCTTATTCTGTTAGGCAACATGTTAGTTCAATATTCTCAGATATCTCGACCCTTGTTCATCACTGATAATCTGTTGACTTTATTGCTTGTTTTGTGATCTCATCTGTATTTGTTCATCACTGGGCACTTGTGAAAATGGGCAGCTTTTGCTCACATGCTTTTCCAGTATAATACATAAACTGAAAACTGAACTGAACTGAACCCTTTTTTGGTGCAAAAGTAAAGCAGCTTTTTGTTTCACTGAACTTTGTTTGCCTGGAGTCTTTTTTCGGAGGGTTCCCCAATAGTGTTGACTTGCTACAAGACCGTTACACCCTAGTTAATGCAAGAAAATAGCACAGCAATGGGTGAGTGTGACCCACTGTCTCTCGTGCTATGCATTAAAAATCCACTTCCGTGTCCTAAGCTAGAGCATACGCAATATGATAATGCTGAAGAGAAAATGTTTCTGCAGATTTGGGACCCCCTTGTAAAGGCAACCAAACAGGGTATGTTCCTCACTGATTAGGGTTCTGAGCTTGGCAACAGGGTGTCAGACAATATTGGGGGTGTGATTGTAAATGTGAAGGGGTAATGGGTTGCTGCCCAAACTCTGGCCAGTGCTCTTGGTTCAGATAGTAATCTATATGTAATTATTTTTCTGTGAGTAAATTCTACTGTGTAAATGCTTTTCTTTTTAGTTCACGTGCTAGTATGCAAGATATCCATCTGAACATGCTGCTCTTTATGATGTAAACCAGTTACTGTCATTTGATCAGAAGGGCATGCTTACCATCTGGCTGAATTGAATTTGTATGTTTTATATAGTAGTTACTAAAATTACTTTGATGAACTGCCTATAATGTTGACTATTTGAATAAAAATATGTATACAAAAAAAAAAGGGGGGGGTGGTGGTGTAGCCATGTCTGTGGCTCTGGATCACCACTTTATTTTAACTTAGTTTACTGATTTTGTATCAGACAATACAAAAATGTTTCCAGCAGGTAGGCAAACTGATAGAGTAACAGCATTTTTACAGTAAGAGAAACACCATTGTTCCAGTAAAAATATTATTTTCTACCCCCACCCTTGATACAAGAGGGTTATCTCAAATATGCTTGGTTATATCCCTAAAAATGTTAACAATAAATAAACTTTTTTAATGTATTTTTTATTTTCAATATATCAAACAACAAATTCATAATGCATTATAATGGCCACGTAAATACTACAAATATCAAATTGAGCAGACATATAAAATTGTCATAGCTTATAGTACTGAACTGCAGGAACAAGTGGTAAATATATTAGCAATCCATTATGTTATGTTATGTTATCTTTATAAATCAAATCAAATAAAGTTGTTAACGCCAGAGATCATATCACACCCTCATCTGTTGCATTTGGTAGAAGCAACCAGACTTCCCAGCATTTATTAATCTGTTTTGCTGTAAAATGCTGATTTATTTTCCAGACACTCACATTCACATAACAAATTCTTCCACAGTTCTTAGTTAGGGAGTACAGGGTCCTTCCAAAGTCTAGCTATACAACATCTGGCATGCATTAATATCATAATAAGCAATGTGCGTCCAGAACCCTCTAGCAGTAACCAAAGTGAGGCAGTGCCCAAAATACATAACTCAGCCTCTTTTTGTATATTCATGTCTAGTAAACAGTTTGCTGATTCAAATAATTTACCCAGAATATTGCTAAGTTGAGGCATAGCACCATGACATAAGAGAGAGTATGGCCACCTCCATATTATACCTATGACAAAATGGAGATTTATTTGGGCTTAGATTTGTTCAGAAGATATGGGACCCTGATATTCAGAAATTTGCACAGGCACTAACCAGTGTTTGCCCGTGCAAACTGGACTTTGCACTGGAGCCTAATATTGACAGGGCCTGGTTGTGCCAGTAAACAGTGGTAGCACCCATGCAAACCAAATGGGGAGGATTGCAAATGTGGGAGTGGGGACAGGAATATCAGTGCAAGCCGATATTCAGCAGATTTGCATGGCACAAGAGTTTGTGCAGTCCTTTTGCACAATGCAAATACTGCAGACAAAAATTCCTTTTATTCCATGCAACCCTAGTGGCTGCCAGAGGTAATGCAGCCAACCAGTCGATTGTCCACTGGGGGAGCATACCTGCCCCCATGGTCTATGCCCTCCCTCACCAGACCCTAAAGTTAAACAGAAAAACGTTGTGCTAGTGGCCCCCCTCCCTCCGATCCCCAGCCCCATATTAAAATATTAAAATTCCCTGGGGCGAGGGGTCACATGATACAGCCCTAAGATTAGCAGCTCCTCACAACTGCTCCTGCTCTCTCTTTCATATGTCATCGATTTTGCAGAATTTTTGACTATTTCTGCTCTCTGGGACCTCTCTAGTCATGTGGAGACTTCTGCTTGGCCTCTTCATGAAGACTATTTGGTCCGGTGGTCCCAATTTGCGGCAGTGATGGATGCAGAAATGCACCAAGCACCACCATGCCATACCCCGCCACAAACCACGGACAAGAGTTTGAAGAGGCCCAAGCCTCAGAGTGCTGCTGCCCGAAAAGCTGCCACCCCGGCACCAGTTGTTCTCACAGAGGATACAATTTTGGCCAAATTCCAGCCTTTCAAGTCGGCAATTCAAGAACTGACTTCTGAACTCAAATCCATTCAGGTAGAACTGGGAGATGCGACTAGGAACATTTTTGATGTCACTGCCCACACCTCCTCTCTGGAGCACTGGAGGGAGAAGGTGGAACCCAACGTAGTTTCCCTCCAGCAAAAGACTGCAGAGATTGAGGCTAAGTTGGAAGACCTGGAAGGCCGAAGCAGAACAAATAAGTTAGTAATTTTTGGCATTCCACAGGATGCAGAGGGGACCTCACCTATTCTGTTCTCGTAGAAAATGTTGTCTAAAATAGCAGGGTGTTCTCCTAACAGCCCTCCCTATGAGGTCAAGTGGGCACATTGCTCTTTGCACCCCAGACTGCAGGATGGATCTCCTCCAAGACTCTTCATCCTCAAGCTGCTTAATTACTTAAACAGCAAATCTTATCTAAAGTACGGAAGCTCTGGGAGTTCCTCTGGGAGGGTTCCAACATTTGCATAACTCAAGACCTCCCTGCAGTCACTCGTCAGAAGTGGGCTACTTACCATCCATTAGTGACCAAATTTATTGCAGCTGGTGTGCAATTCAAGGTCTTATACCCTGCTCAGCTCTCCGTTTTGTACCAGGGTTTGTGGATCGCCTATAAGTCAGCTGAACAAGCCACCCCAGTGCTTAAGACTGTTCCCTGAACTGTTCAAAGAGCACTGAGTGGATTGCTATTTCCCCGTTCAATCACTGCAGCCTAGGACTGATCATGAATTGAGCTATGGTTATGCGGTGGTTACCCTGCTCCCTGAGGTACTGTTTGTTTGCATAAGAAGCCTTCTCACCTGTCAAGGACCTTTGTTTTATGTGTGGATTGGCTATTGTGGTTTCACCCGATATATCCATTCAAGTTGCCTCCTGGTCTTGATGCTACCCCAGACTTTTATGTGCTGCACCTTCTACAACAGCTGCTGTTGAGGTTGTCCACTTCTCTCTGCCTCTCGGCACCAATTAGCCACAGGTAACTTCTTTTTGCACAATGTTTCTGGTGTGAACTATGCAGCTGGTGCGCATCAGCATAGCTTCCTGTAGCAAGATCGATACAGCCTTTTATACTTGGGTATGAACTACTTGTTATCCATCTCTCCTCATGCCTGGCATTTCTATTGGTGTCTGCTGGCATTTTCACCTTGGACTGGCAAGTATGTGCAGTGACATTTACCACCAGGCTTTATTTCTCTTGAGTGCCAGATCTAACCTGCCTAATTATATTAGGAAGACAGCTGACCAGGGACTTCTTCGTGCTTGTGTGCCCCTAACACTGCCATTTAGTGGGGGGCCCAGCCTTAAGTACTGTGGTGTCGGTTTTTCGTTTGATACCTGAGAATGGCATACCATCCTGAGACCTGGAAACTTCCTATTCAGCTCGACTCCCATCTCTGGTTCTTGAAGGGTAGTCTGAAGCCGGGATGTTTCCACTGGCTCTGGCCTTAAGCCCTATGGTCAGCTTTCCTGTTTGTTCATAAATGTTACTTTGCTGCATTCTGTTTCATTTATACTAGGAACATGTTTATTGCTGTTTGTATACTGGTTCAAGGTGTCTTATGGCTACCAAGGCCCACAGAGTGCCCTGCCTTTTGGGGCTAAAGGGTTATTCTTTAAGTACAGTCTTTGGTTGGCACCCACTGTAGACTCACAGTTCTGATTAGCTGCATAACTGCAACATTGTTATGGGTTTAATTAGAGTAGGGAGAGTTGATGGGGCTTCATGTGCTGCATTTGGGGAATGACAGTTACGAACCAGTTAATGGGTGGGGATTCCTTTGCGTCAAAGTCCTGGAGCACTGCCATATTTTAATTAATGTGGTTTATTCTTCAGGGCCATGCAAAGGGCTCACAGGGTTTTTTGGGGGTGGGTCTCTGTCACTGGGAAGGTGGGAGTATATCTTTACAGGGCACTAAAAATTTTGGGAATTGGGCTTTTATGTCCACGGAATATGTCACTGTTGAATGTTGGCCTGCGACTACTGCCTTTCTAGTTTGTTTTGGAAAGGAGGGAGGGTGGGTTTGGCTCTGGGGCATTTATATGTTTCATGCTTTTGGCCACGGGGTATTTGCTGGGGTGGGTGGTCTTTCTTTGTATTTGTGGTTGGGGGAGGGGCTTGGTCTGTATATAGTTCTGGGGGGTGGAATTGGTTTGTGTTTTTTTTGGGAGGCTGGCAGGGGGAGGGGTCTCCCCAGAACACTATTTTTGGTATTTGGTTATTTTTTGCCTTACCTTTCATGTCTTGATTTGCTGGTCTTTTTGATTTATGGAGACTAGTTACAAATTTGTGTCATGGAATATTAAAAGGGCCAATAACAAGAAAAAAAGATATATCCTTTTGGATCACCTTCAAAAATTAACGCAGCAGGTGGTCCTGTTGCAGGAAATCACCTTGAAGTGTGAGGAACTGACTTGTTTTCATAGAAGTTGTGTGGCACAAGTCTTTGTGGCAGGTGTCCATTCTGCTCGGGGTGGTGTGGCCAGTTTGATTTCTAGGGGAACACATTTCCAACTCCGCAGGGAATATTGGGATCCTGAGAGCCATTTTATTCTATTACATGGCTGTTTGGGTATCAGTGAAGTTGTTTTGGGTTCCATCTATGGCCCTAACACTAACTCTCCTTTCTTCTCTAATCTCAATTTCCAAATAGCTTCTTTTCCTTGTGTACCAGTAATACTGGGTGGGGACTGGAACCTGGTTTATCAGGATGACCTTGATAGATCTGGCTCCATTAGGAAAGACCTGTCCCCTGGTCAGTGGGGATTTTGGGATTTGATGGACCGCGAGGGTTTGCTGGACCCTTGGTGAGAACTACACCCCCATGATTGGCAATACACCTTTTTCTCACTAGTCCATGGTACGTCCTCCAGGATTGATTTCTTTCTACTGAATGGGAGCACCCTGAGCAGTTTGATCTCCACCGAGATCCTCCCCAAAGTTTTATCGGATCATGCTCTTGTTGAGCTAATTTAACATTTGAATGCAGGGGAGGATAGGGGTAGTATCTGGTGTTTAAACACCCAGCTTCTCCAGGACCCCACTGTAGTTCAGCACCTCAAGGATTTTTTCCATACTTTCCTCTTTGCTAACGAGGGGTCAGTGTCCAGGTTTAACTGGCTGTGGGGAGCTCTTAAAGCTGCCATTTGGGGGGGAATGTATTAAATTGTCTTCTGAGTGCCAGAAACTGCGAGCTCAGGAAGGAGACCAGCTTCTGGCACAGGTCAGGTGTCTGGAGCAGGATCTGGTGTCCACTTCCTCATCCACAGTTTGGCAGCGGCTGGAGTCTGCTTGTCTAAAATATGTGGACTTCTTGGCTGAGAAGACCGAATTAGCCATCCTGTGAACTAAGTCTGGCTACCTGGAGTCCAAGGAGAGAGTCCGTAGGCTTCTGGCCTGGAGGCTCAGGCAGCTGGACAAGCTGAGCATTGTCCCACATCTGCAACCTGACTCTGGGGCCACTGTATTCACTAGGCCTTGGGATAATGTGGAAGCTTTTGGGGGCTTCTACAAGAACCTCTATGAGGCCCCTGTGCCCGTTTCTGATGAGCGTGGGGTGATTCTAGACTATTTGGATCAAGTTAATTTCCCCTGTCTTTCCCCTTCTCACCAAGAGTTTCTAGAAGGACCTATACAACTGGTAGAGGTTCAGGCCGTTATCCATCCCCTCCCATTGGATAAAGTGCCCGGCCCCAATGAAATCTGTAACAAGTTTTACAAAGTCTTCTCCAACAATTTGGTGCCCTTACTTACCAAATTATTTAATTCCTTTCTGACTGATGGCCTGCAAGATTACTCCTTCACCTAGGCCTGGATAACCCTCCATCAGAAACCTGGTAAAGATGAGCTCTTGCCGGCTAGCTATCGGCCACTTTCTCTACCTAATTCAGATATAAAAATTTTGGATAAAATATTGGCTAATAGACTGCAAACAGTCTGGGATCCTCTTATCTCACCAGTGCAGGTGGGTTTCATGGCAGGACACCACTCTAGTGACCATGTTAGGAAACTGCTTCACTTAATCTCTGCATCGGGGGAGAGGAGGACCCCTGCAACTCTGATATCCCTAGATGCAGAGAAGGCTTTTTATCGTGTCTCCTGGCCTTTTCTTTTTGAGGTTTTACAAAAGTTTAGCATTCCCCACAATTTGTGTTCCTGGTTACATGTGTGAATTTGCTGTAATGGCCAGACCTCTGCGGCTTTTCTACTAGGTCGGGGCATGAGTCAGGGCTGTCCCCTCTCCCCTCTCCTGTTTCATTTATAGTTGGAGCCTCTCCTTTGGCATTTGCAGGCCTCCCCTGAAATTCGGGGTATTCTAGCAGGGGATGAGTGATGCAAACTTTCCGCTTATGTGGATGACCTGCTTCTTCACGTGGCCAACCCGGTCACCTCCATTCCTGCTGCACCGGCTGAGACTGAGACCTTCTCTAAACTGGCCGGATACCGGTTAAATCTTGATAAAACTCAGGTTATGCCTCTTAATGCTTTGTCCTCAAGCAGAACATTGCTGATCTGGGACTCTCTTGGGATCCAAAGGCTCTTAAATATTTGGGGGTCTTCCTGTCTCACCACCTTTCGGATTTGGTCTCCCTGAATTTTCTTCCCCTGCTCCAGGCTATTAAAGATGATCTCACTAGATGGGCCTCCCTCCCAATCACCTTTTGGGGTCACTTTCATATTCTTAAGATGAATATTCTTCCCTAATTGCTCTATCCAATGGGCATGGCTGGGGCATATTTCCCTAAGGTCTGGTTCACTTCTTTGCAAAGGCTCCTGAACTGCTTCTTCTTGGGGAGGGGGTCCAGCGAGCCTACTTTAAACTTACTTTTTCCAGGGACCAGAGTGGTCTACACCTCCCTGATTTTTATCTTTATTACTTGGCTCTTCACGCTGCCAAATTCCTGCATTGGAGTCATGCCCTGGGGGAGCCTGGGGAAGGGAGTTACTCTCCGCTCTGGCTCCATACTGAAGCTGGATTATGTCAGAAAGTAGGCTTCCACTGTGCTAGTCTACTACATGTTAAGTTCTCCAACCTTCCAGCTGCCCTTAAACCCACCCCCGTCTCTTGGTCCATTAAGGTGAGGCTACAATTGGAGCACTTTCTGAAGATGGACTGGTCTCGAGCCCTATCCCAACCTGTTTTGGTGAATCCTAATATTATGACTGGTGGCCATCGGATCCTGGTCACCTTCTGCTCCCAGCTTGGGTCTTCTTTGGTTTAGTTTCTCATTGCAGATGGGCAGATCCTTTCTCATCAGTGGTTGCAGGAACTTTTTTCTATCTCCAATTTCCATGTTTTTAAATACTGGCAACTGGTCGCTGCCCTGACCTCTATTTTTAGTCATGCCCCTTGGGCCTTGCCAGCGGTGAGCCCCCTTTCTCGGCTGCTGCCCTTGGCAGCCCAGCCTCATTCTGTGGCCAGGCTATATACACCTGTCTACAATCCCTTGCTCCTGATGTGCCTTCGGGTGTTGGTTTCTACTGGCAGCGGGTCTTTTATTGGCAAGCTGACCCTGACTGCCGGAGGCATATCTGGTGAAACTTGTATACAGTGCCTTCAGAAAGTATTCACTCCCCCCGCCCCGGATTTTGTCACATTTTGTGATGTTGCAAACTCAAATTAAAATACATTTATATGGGATTTCTTTGTCACGTATCTACACAAATTACTCTATAATGTCAAAGTGGAATGAAACTTCTGGAATTTTTTGTCCATGTAATCTAAAATAAAAACTTGAAATGTCTTGATTTGATAAGTATTCACCCTCTTTGCTATGACACTCCAAATTGAGCTCAGGTGCATCCAATTTCCTTGTGAGATCACTCTAAAACTTGAATGGAGTCCACCTGTGGTCAGTTCAAATGGATGACATGATTTCAGAGGAAATACATCTGTGTATATAAGGTCCCACTGTTGACAGTGCATGTCAGAGCAGAAACTCTACCATGAAGACCAAGGAGCTGTCTGTAGAACTCTGTGATAGAATTGTGAGGAGGCATAGATCTGGGATGAGGTATAAAAACATTTCTAGGGTGTTGAAAGTTCCCAGGAGCACAGTCAAGTCCATCATTAGGAAGTGGAAAGATTACGGAACCACCCAGACTCTTCCTAGAGCAGGCTGTCTTCCCAAACTGAGCAACCAGGCAAGAAGGACCTTGGTCAGGGAAGTGACCAAGAACCCAATGACCACCTTGTCCGAACTACAGAGTTCCATGGCTGAGATGGGAGAACCTGTCCAGAGGACAACCATCTCTGCAGCACTTCACAGATGTAGCCTCTATGGGAGAGTGGCTAGACGGAAGCCACTCCTGAGAAAGGGCCACATAATAGCATGCCTGGAGTTTGCAAGAAGGCACGTGGCAGACTCTGAGACCATGTGGCAAAAGATTCTCTGGTCTGATGAAACAAAAATTGAACTCTTTGGCCTGAATGCAAAGCACTATGCCTGGAGCAAACCGAACACAGCTCATCACCCGTGTAACACCATCCCTACCATGAAGCATCGTGGTGGCAGCATCATGTTATGGGGATGCTTTTCAGCAGCAGAGACTGGGGCACTTGTCAGGATAGAGGGAACAATGAATGGAGCCAAATACAGGCACATCCTTGAGGAGAACCTGCATCAGTCTGCAATAGACCTTGGACTGGGGTGAAGATTTACTTTCCAACAGGACAACGACCCCAAGCATACAGCCAAAGCAACACTGGAGCGGCTTCAGAACAAGAAGGTGAATGTCCTTGAGTGGCCCAGCCAAAGCCCAGACTTGAATCCCATTGAGAATCTGTGGAAAGACTTAAAGATTGCAGTTCACCAATGCTCCCCATCCAACTTGACAGAGCTTGAGCAAATCTACAAGGAAGAATGGGTGAAAATCCCCATATCCAGATGTGCAAAGCTGATACCTCGGTAGTGGGGAAGATCATGGAAGCACTACTGAAGGAGAGATTGGTGGAACATCTGGTTGTCAATGGACTACAGGACCCAAGGCAGCATGGTTTCACCAGGGGGAGGTCATGTCAGACCAACCTCATTGAATTTTTTGACTGGGTGACTAGGGAGGTGGATCGGGGAGGGCAGTGGACATGGCCTATCTGGACTTCAGCAAGGCCTTTGACACTGTGCCACATAGAAGACTATTACACAAACTGGGGAATATGGGTGTGGGCAGGACAGTAGTGTGGTGGGTAGGTAACTGGCTGGGTGGCAGGACACAGAGGGTGTTGGTAAATGGCTGTCACTCCACAAAGGGAAGAGTGACCAGTGGGTACCACAGGGATCAGTGCTGGGACCGGTCCTATTCAACATCTTCATCAGTGACATGGCGCAGGACCTAGAAGGCAGAATTTCACTGTTCGCTGATGACACAAAGCTCTGTAACAGAGTAGACACACCAGAGGGTGTAGACAGAATGAGAAGCGACCTGCAGAAACCTGAAGAATGGTCAGGGGTTTGGCAGTTGAAATTCAATGCAAAGAAGTGCAAGATAATGCATATGGGGCACAAAAACCCTGGCACAATATATCAGTTGGGGGGTGAGGATATAGCATGCACCAAGCAGGAAAGGGATCTTGGGGTTATCATCTCTGATGACCTCAAGGTAGGGAAACAGTGTGACAAGGCAGCGGGTAAAGCAAATAGGATGCTGGGATGTATAGGCAGGGGCATTACCAGCAGGAAAGGAGGTCATAATTCCGCTATACAAGACACTAGTGAGGCCCCACCTGGAGTACAGTGTACAGTTCTGGAGACCATACCTAACGTAGGACATAGACAGGGTAAAGAAGGTTCAGAGGAGGGCAACAAAGATGGTGCATGGATTGCATCACAAGTCCTATGAAGTCAGGTTGAAGGAACTGAACATGTACTCCCTGGAGGAGAGGAGGGAGAGAGGGGATATGATAGAGACATACAAGTATCTTACAGGGAGGAACAGGGTGCAGGAAAACACTATTTTTAAGCGAAAAAGATGTTCCAGGACTAGAGGGCATGGGATGAAGTTAGAGGGAGGACGATTCAGAGGAAACATGAGAAAGAATTTCTTCACAGAACGGGTGGTGGACAAGTGGAACACCCTGCCAGAGGAAGTGGTGGGGGCTGAAACAATCACAGGATTTAAGAATACATAGGATAGACATAAAGGAATTCTGGAGGTCAGGGGTAAGGTGCAACAGACTTCTAGGAAAACAAACTGAACTTACAAGCTCAAATGGGAAGACTGGGTGGGCCATAGGCCCTTATCTGCTGACACTGTCTATGTATCCATGTATCTATGATACAGACATACCCAAGAAGACTCAAAGCTGTAATTGCTGCCAAAGGCACTTCTACAAAGTATTGACTCGGGGGGGGTGAATACTTAAGTAAACAAGATATTTCAGTTTTTAATGTTTCATAAATGTTTGTTACACAATAAAAATATTTTTGCCTCTTTAAATTGTTGAGTATGCTGTGTGAATCAAGGGGGGGGGGATCATTTCAATGCATTAAAAATTCTGGTAGTAACACAGCAAAATTTGACAAAATCCAAGGGGGGGTGAATACTTTCTGAAGGCACTGTAAGTTTATCAAAAGGGACAGATGTTGTTGGACCCAGTTTCTCATCTTGCATAATCTCTACTTTACCCCTTTTACACTGTTTAGGATGGAATGGTCTGACACCTCATTATTTACCTGTTGTGGGTTGGTGGAAGATCATTTGTATCATATGTTGTGGGATTGTCCTAAAGTGGACCCTTTTTGGTCTCAAATTAAGGTCTCCCTGGACCCATTTTTGACCCTGAAAAACACCTTTACACCAGAGATTTGTCTGGTTGGGGACTATCCACCCTCCCTGTTTGGGAATTGTAAAGCTCATATACTGTAGCGCTGATTTCCATGGTTGTGAAAGTCATTATTCTTCAATATTGGCACACTGGTTGTGTTCCATCTTATAGGGAGTGGTATGGTGAGATTATGCAAGCGCCTGCTGTTGAAAAACAGATCGCCAGATTACACAGGTGGTCGGACATCTACCACCACAGATGGGAGCAATTCCATACCCTTCTATCTATTCAGAGCCTGTCAGATGGACCTGTGAACCTGTCAGACTACTTGTGCCCTGTCTCCTTTTTCCTTATTGGTCTCCCTGGTTGGTTTGTGTACTCTGAGGGGTGAGGAGGTTGGGGTGGGTATGGGTGGGAGGGGGGTGCATTTTTTGTTCGTTTTTGTTGTTCATTTGAGGGTTTGTTCTTTGTGTGTTTGTTTCAATGTCATTATATATTTTGCATTGTTCTTTGCTGATTGTTCTTTGTGGTTGTTTGAAAACTCAATAAAATTTTAATTACTAAAAAAAAATTCCCTGGGGCACTAAGTTATAAACTCGAAAACAAAGGCAGCATGGTCAAAAACTGTGCATGAAAAATGGCAAAGCCAATGGCAGTGCTCAGGAAAAACAGCGAGCGCTACCATGGCTAAAAAACACTAAAGCTGGAATTAGTGTTTGCAGGGGCTCTGACAACTGCACCTCCCTTCCCAGGGGGCTTAGCCCCCCGCACCTCCTGAACTAAAAATAACCAACTCCATTGGGGTGGCAACTCGGGGACTAGGAGGAACTTGGAGGGGAACTGAATATGTGTGACTGGGGAGCAAAAGTGCAGAGGGGGAGAACACATGATAAATTAAACCCAAGAGGGAAGGGAGAAGAAAACCACAAAAGACAGGAGTCCAGGAATAGAACCATGGTCTCCAGGACATACCACCATCCTAGCTGCTCATGGCCCTACCCTCTGTGTAACAGCAGCTGTTTGGCAGCACACCACACAGCAAAGTCTTTATCCTCTTCATGCCGATAGAAAACAGCTTCAGGGATAGTGCTAACATACCTACACTATACCATCCCTATAGCTGTATTGTCAGTCTCTGTTTTGCTGTGTGGATTATACAACACTATAATAATAACAATAATAATAATAAACTTTGTTTCAAGTGCAATTCAAAAAATACCAAAGCGCTTTTACAAAGCACATAACAATAAATAATTAAAATTAGTTAAAATAACATAATTCCACAAATTAATGATCAGGGTAGGCAAGGGAAAATAAAAATGTTTTGAGAGCAGCTTTAAAGCTCTCCACAGTCAGGCACACCCTTATCCAAAGAGGTAGAGAATTCCACAGGGTCGGAGCCACAAAGGCAAATGCATGGGCTTCAGAAGTCTTCAAATGGACCCTGGGAATCTTCAGCAATCCCTCTTCAGCTGAGCGGAGTGGTCAGAGGGGGTGGTAGGGACAAAGGAGCTCTTACAGATGTAACCCCCTACAAATGGGGGTTCCCAAAAAGTCTTCCTTGAGCTTACCCAAATGCTCACTGGTGTCCTGTGTTTTAGCAGTTTAAATGTGATTACCAGAGCCTGTATGGCCTCTGTGTACTGTCTCTTTAAGAGCTGCCTGATTGCAGCATAAGTAACCTGAGAGGGAACTCTGTTGAAAGATGTAACTATTTGCTGAAAATCATTTAGAGTAATAATGATAATGTAGTTTGTCTAACCTGCTTTCTTTGTAGCAATGACTGTTTTGTTTGTCTCCACTATCTTGGTCCTGGACTGCAAATTGAACCAAACAATACTGGTGGGACCTAAAATGTAGCCGGACTACAGGAGCTATCTGGAGTCAAAATCTGTAATAACTGTAGTTTGGGGCTTTTGGCATCTTATTTGCAACTGAAGGGGGAGCTCTTGCTTTGACTGATGGCCAAATCAGCTAACCAAGCCTTTTGGATCTTGGAGAAATCCCAGACTGCTTGCAATTTTCAGTTAGTTCTGAGCTAGGAAGTGAAATGAGAAGAGCTCGAGTGTTTTTTGAGCAGCAATCCTGAGTGGATTTTCATGAGAGAACTGTGAAAGGGCTAAGTTTTGGCTTGCATGTCTACCTGCGGCCCTGAGAGGGGAAAGAGAACTGTTTTCGGACTGAATCTGAGTTGTGTGACTAAAGTAAGCTACTGAAGTGGACCAGGCTCAACCTGAAGAAAACCGAAGATTTTTCTGAATGCGATCAGCCTGTCAGGAGTTCCAGCTAACCCTAAGCTCCCAGTGTGTGCAGAGACTTTGCGATTGTGACCAGGGAGCACTTTGCCTGGTACAGTAGAATTCCCTTACATGTAAATGTGCTATGAGCTGCTAGTGGGTCGTGAGTTAGTTCTCCACTGTGTGAACTGTGTTCTGCTTGCTGTAAGCTGTATCCAGCCCAAAATGGACTGCATCTGAATTTGTCTCCATGCGGTCTGGCCCAGCCAGACTACCCACTGCACAGAGAAGCCATCGACGAGAGACCTGCCTGGGGATCAGCCCGCTGCTCCACACCTGAACAGAAACAACGCCTCTGCGACACATCTGGGCCCTGCTTCTCCTGGCATTCCAGATCAACCACCTGCAGTCTAGATTTTCATCCAGCCTCTGTCCAGTCTTGGGTATCATGAGTAAATACCAGGGTAGCTCCCTGCAACAATAGCTTAATCCGAGTGTGTCATCTGATTGTCTTGTTGTTTCGTTTCCTTTTCGAACTACGCCCTCTGGCTCCAGATTACAAATATTGTGTACTGTGCATGTTGTTTTCCATCACAGGGCCCTAACCAGCTGCGACGCCAGCCAACACCAGGCAACTGTCCTGGCTAGCCCATCTCTTCTCCACCTGGGTACCCAGAGGTGTGACCATGTGGGGGGACTCAAAGCGCATGCATAACTGCTTCATTGATATAACCTTTAAGCTAATTAACCTGATGTTGACCCTCCCTTGTTCAAGTCCCCTGAATAAATCAGATCTAACTTTTTCTGCATGTAATCTGGCGGTGGTTCCAGTTTGTGTTCAGAGTACTTTTTTGTTGCTATTTGCTGTGCATTACCTTGTTTTACAGGGGGTCTCCAGGGTCAAGCCAGAGGAACCAGCCCTGGTGGTAAGTGCAAACAATGTGGGTACTTGTGTGGTGTACCAGGGGTATTGTGAAAGTGATTACTGTACAGTGTGCAGTCCACTAGAGGGGGAAAGAGGGGGGTTACAGTGTCCCGGAAAGCTGTGGCAGGTTAGCTTGACCACTACCAACCCTGACCTCCAGGTGGAGGCACCTGTTTCAGAACTCAGGCCCCTTAACCTGCTACTAGTCAAGCAGGCAGGGGTAGTAGCCCTTGGGATAGTGCCGCCTAGGGGTTACACAGATAACTCAGTCCCTGTCCATGTAGGGCCTTATAGGTTAGCAAGCCAACCTTGAAGGTGATCCACCACTGAACTGACAGCCAGTGCAGTCCTCTCAGCACAGGTGTGACATGGCTAGATCAAGAAAGCCAGTCAATAACCTGGCCACAGCATTCTGCACCAGCTGCAAGCAGTGGATATCAACCTCCGGAAGCCCTAGGTACAGGGCTTTGCAGTAATCAAGGCAGGAGGTCACAAAGGCGTGGAACAATGTCAGAAGATCACCAGGCAAAACCAGGTGCTTAATCCAGGTGATATTTCTCAGATGGTAAAATGAGATCTTGAAGGCAGATGACGCCTGAGACTTCAGTGTCAACCCCATCAAAAATAACGCCCAGACTCCGCACCTGTTCAGAGAACATCAGCTGGTGACCAACAAGTAAAAGCCCAGAGGTCTGCCTTGCTGAGGACTCCTCTACCTGGCGACCTGGGTCCACCAGCAAAACCTCAGGCTTGTCAGGATTCAGCTTCAGCCAGTTGGCCCTCAACCAGTCCTGAATCTCGGCAAGGCAGTTGTTAAACACCGAGACCACATCATACTGATCAGGCACAAAGAATACGTATAGCTGAGTACCATCTGCATAGCAGTGAAAACTCAAGCCATACTGCCTTACAATGTCTCCCAACAGCAGCATATGCATCGTGAACAACACAAGTGAATGCATGGAGCCCTGGGGTACCCCATCTCTAAGATCTACCAGTGACATATCTGCATGATATATTGACTGGGTACCATTCCCTGGTGTTAGTGGTGTCCCCCTACCCTCTGATCCCCATCCCCATGTCAAATATTCCCTGGTGCCAGTGGTCCCATGTGCAAGACCCCAGCCCTGTATTAAATTGACATTCCTTCATGCTAGTGGAGCCCCCCTCTCTCTGATCCCCAGCCCCTTATTAAATATTAAATTCCATGGTGCTAGTGGTGCATACCTCCCTACAATACCCAGCCCCATATTAAATATACATTCCCTGATGCCAGTGGTCCCCATCTCCTTCCAATCTCCAGCCCCGTATTAAATATTAAATTCCCTGGTGCCAGTGGTGCCCCCCACCTGCTGACCACCAGCCCAGAAGCACAAAGAAAAACCCTTCCTGGCATCCAGTGGCCCCCTTCACAGCACCAGACACACACATCCTACTCACCATAACATTATCTGAGGTCCGTGGGAGCTTACGGGAACTGGCACAGCCCTCATCAGACTTCCTTGGCTGGCCACTGTAGGTACAGGCAGGGATCACACCTCTTACTTATAGGACAGGGTGACATTACAAGCACCAGGGAATTTAATATTTAATATGGGGCTGAGGATCATACAGGCGGCCACTAGCACTAGGGATGTGTATTAATCATGGGGGGGCTAGCGATCGGAGGAAGGGGGGGACCACTACTACCAGGGATAGCGACAGCTATCATGGACAATGGGGAGGTGGCACTGCACTACCTACCTCTGCTGCCCATGCAACTGGGCCCATAATGGGCATGCAAATGGCCCCTTAGCACCTTACATGCCCACTGGGCTCATTTGCATGGGTCCCTTTGAAAACTGAAGATAGCACTCTGGTGCAACAACTCTTTGGGCCAACTTCGAAAGCCATGTTGGGGTGGCACTCCCTGACTTAGCACTGCCCCAACATGGCCCTATATTCAGTCATGTAGCACCCAACTGAATATAGCATTCTTCGACTCCTGGGCAATTGCTAAGCGCAGCACAAACATCTGCACTATGCTTTGTGCTGGGTCTGTGTGATATGGCAAATACCTAAAGGCGATCACCACTATCGCACAGTTAAGAGTGCTGAAAAGCTTTTCGGCACTCTGACAACCCCAGCGCACAGGACAACAGCGCTAGGAGATTTTTTTTATGCTTTCTGTAAGGGGGGCTGGGCCCCCCCCCACAAACCCCCCACACCTCCTACTTAAGGATTCTCAACTCCAGGGGATGCATGTGGGGGTAAGCATTAAAAAAATAAAGGCCAAAGCGGGCACAATAAAATCACACCAGTGCCCAGACCCAAACCGGTACCTCACCACCCCAGCCACTAGCTAACCCGACCACACATAATTCAGCCATCCACCGCAGTGCCACCCCCTACAGACCCTCCATCTCCTCCCAGCCCACACTCACCGTGCTCGCTCCCCCCCCACGCACGCGTACACATATCGACATCCGGCCGCTCAGTTCGCTCGACCCCTCATCCGATCACCCTACCCTCCCATTGCCATGAGGGATTGCGCTGGGAAGATGTAGTCATTACGGACGGCACCCTTCCTCATGTGTCCACCTCACTGGTTACCCTTTGTGCCTATCTGAATATCAGGCCCATAGGGTGCAACAGATCCTCTGCAGGACATACAGTGGAGCTCATACATAAAAACACCCTATTTGCCACAAATATTTGTTCTTATAAGTGGGCTGTTCCTATATACGGGCTGCCTGTTTATAGATACTTGCGCATTAAATAATGCCTTGACACCACAAGGTGGCACATGCGTGGTATATAAGGACACTCAGGACTCTTATAACTTATGAAAATGCTGCTTTTTATTTCATTTCAGTAAAAAATTTTAAAAAAATATATACTACACTACGTTTAATCAATAGAAGTACAGTATTGTATCAGTAGCAACAGAGACTTACAAATTAAAAACGGCAAAATGAACTGCCTCAAGTGTTTAAATAAAACAGGTCCACTGATAGGAGCATCCACTGACCTGCAGGCACTGGACCATTGCAAAAGTGTGTTTTCAACAATCTCATCTTTCGCGGCGCGTTTTCGCTTGCAGTCTCTGTTCAGACTTTATTCACAGTCAGCGATAAGTTGATCCTTGTTGGTCATGACCTTGGAGATGGTGCATTCACCTGGAATTCCCTCACAATGTCTGATCGTTTTGTGGAAGGATCGCTAAGACGCTCAATTATTGAAATTTTCTGAGGCAGGGTAAAAATGGTTCTTTTGTTTTGTCTCTCCGTTTGAACAAAGCATCTGCACAGCTATAGAGATGGAAGGGGGATGAACAGGGATACAAACAATAGCCAGGAGGGTTTTTTAACTGCTAGAGCAATGTTGGAATGCAGTGGTAGCTTCACTTAATGAGCTGTTATTCACGCTTGGCGCATACCAAGGAAGACATTAATAGCCTTAATCACTGGAACGGAGGTATGACAGTTTGACAGCTTGGCAGCTCCAGTCACTGAGTGAGGCAGTTCATTTCAGATAGCTAGTTGCTGAGAAATAATGTTCCTTTAAACAGGCTGATTATTACTATAAACAGGCTTTCAGCCCGTAGGAATACACAGAGGAAAATCGGGACATTGGAGGCATGTTCTATTAAGCGGGACGTTCCACTAACCAATGTTCTTATAAGTGGGCTCTATTGTATTACTGAATTTGACTGAGTCTATTATTCATTGATAGGGTCCAAGATGCAGGAATTAGTTCCCATTTTTCTTGGGATAAATTTGTTTGAAGTTCTACTTCCCACTTTGTTCTCAAATTCCGGAGATTTCCTGTTAAATGGTCCACAATATATGAATATGACCTTGAAATAAATTTGGATATATTTGAAGACATGTATATATATTTTAAGGCAGAGTAGTGCCCCTATAGTTAGGGATGTACCATGAGTTAATGTTAAACTCCAATTTTTGCACCTCAATAACTTTGACATTCTTTGACAAAATAGTTCAATATTTGGCATGCATGGTCATTCTGCCAGTGTCTCAAAATATAGAAAGTTTTGTAATGGCATCTTGTATGGTTTTTGAGATATGGAGTGGTAAAAAAGTATAAAATTGCCACTTTTTTCCCTATACTTAACATGAGATTTTTTGCTCACATCTACAGCCTAGACTAAATTATTTTTTTTTTCCCTGAAATGTTCAGGGGTGATGAGGTATGTGCCAAACGTGCACTTTTGGGTAGTTTGGTGAGAATATATCTGACCATTTTTGAATTATAATGGCTTTTGTGATAGAGGCTAGACAGACAGGTAATTGAAAACTGAACAATTAACTTTCAGGATTTGCTGTTCATGCTCAGAGAAATACTCTTTGTACTGTCTGCCATCTTGTCCCCCCCCCCCCATTTTAACAAAGTTTTTCTACCCAAGTACTACCTGGTAATTAATGAAAAAAGACTTGTATTGGGTCTCCTTTATATACTTTGTTGGATTATTTTATTAGTAGTTTAAAATCAACACTAAATATCCATTAGTGTGACAAGAATAATTTCACCCATCACTTTCTTAGGAAAGGACCATTCAATCAGAAAATAGTAATTCGCAGTTCTTTATAGCTCAAACTCTACTGTTCAAACTATAAAGACTGCAAACAGCATAGGTTCATGACAGTTTGATCTGTCACCTCCCTGGTGTCTAGTGGCACCCCTACCCTCTGATTTCTGTCCCCTGAATAAAATAATATGTTTTCCTTGGTAGTCCAGTGGTCCCTCCCCAATTCTCTGTTCTTAAATTTCCCTCCCCATATATAAATAAATTTCCCTGGTATTTCAGTGGTCCCTCGGCCCTTCCCCATTCTCTGTTCGCCATCACCGTGTATAAAAAAATATTCCCTGGTAGTCAAGTGGTCCCTCCCCCTTCCCCCATTCTCCAATTGCCATCTCCATGTATAAAAACATCCCCCTGGTAGTCCAGTGGTCCCTCCCCCTTCCCCCATTCTCCAATTGCTGTTCTCATGTATATAAAAAATGCCCTTGTCAGTCCAGTGGTCCCACCGCCATTCTCTGATCGCCATTCCTGTATTAAATATAAATCCCTGGTAGTTTAGTAGTCTCCCCCCAAATTCTCCGAATGCCATCCCTGTTTTGCCATTTATGTCCCTGGTGTCTAGTGGCAACCCCAACCCCCATCAGTGTCACTCCCTGTAATAAAGAAAACCATCTGTGCTGTTTTTTTTCTCCCTGCAAAACAGAAAACCATGCCTCACCGACCAGCTCCCTACCACCCTCACATCCCACTCCGCACCCAGCACCCCACAACCCCATGTACACCCCCATACACCCTCACTCACCTGAATAGGTCTCAGGTTTGAGATCCATTCTCCGATCGAAGACACATCTTGCTGCTGCAACTGGCTACTGCAATATGAGAAACTAAGGTAAATACAGTTCAGTGTATTTCAGTGGGGTTTTAACTTTTATGCATAACTCTGCTTTTCTGACATTTTGACACTAAATTTTCAACACAGATTTTTGGGGACCCCATCTCATGACCAATATGACTGTCATTACGCAACTCCTGCCTGAAAGGTAATTTCGCAATCTCTTGATAAATTCACCTTTCAGGAAGGATTTGAACATTTTTCCTGTCCTTGCTCATGAGGTGGGGTCCCCAAAAGGCTATGCTGAACCTATGGGGTCAAAATATGTAAAAATGACAAAGATATACCCATTTATTGCATTTTTGCTATGCACGCTATTAACTGTGGAAATTTTAAATGTTCTGACCCCAAATTTTCAGCATAGCCTTCTTATTACCCGACCCCATGTATGTCAAAAATCTACAAGGCAGAAGTCAGCAAACTGTGGCACTTCCAAGTAGATCCACAGAATCCAATCCAGATATAGGAAAAAACAGCTTTATTAATTCATAAGTCCATCGATAAAAGCAAGTAAACAGCATGCAAACAATTCGGACAAGATCAAAAAATGGCCACTCCCTCCCCAGTGACCACGTCTCACTGAGCCACAGCTGTCAATTTTTCAAATCCTGGCCAAAATGAGTTTTCACATCTGTGGTGCAGAATGGCATTGCAGTTGCGCAGAATTATGTTTTGGCAGGTATTCAAACATTTTTCTGGCCTGGGTACATGAGGTGGGGTAATAAGATGGCTATACTGACAATTTTGTCACTGGTGTGCTAAAAATGCAAGTGCAGGGCCCTTCCACAGCTGCATACATATACGCATCTCTGGAGGAATGGGAGCACGGGGCCCTCAAGCAAATAAGGATACAATTACTCTATCTCAAAAAGTAAGGAAATTCGTTGCAAAAAAAGATATTAATGTATAAGTTAGGGTTGTTATCAAACCGTAAAAAGCATGAAAATTTGACGTTAGCGGTTTCAACCCTAAAACCCTTGCCCCATCCATGAAGCGAATGTGGGGTGGAGTCTTCCTTGGGGTTGTCAACCCTAATGCTCACCCCATTATATGCACTCATGAAACATACACACCTATCTCCGTCACATTTTAGCTTTTCTGTTATTGCAATGGGGCGAGTGTTAGGATTGACGACCCCAAGGAAGACTCCACCCCTCATACGCTTTATGGGTAGGACAAGAGTTTTAGGGTTGAAAACCCTAACATCGAATTTCCCTGCTTTTTATGGTTTGATAACAACCCTAACCGGTGCATAAACATAGTTTTTTTGCAATTAATATCTAGATATACATAACATGTTAAAAGAGCTAATTCCCTTTCTCACTAATTTCATTGTAGGAAGCAATATTAGTAACACAGTTCTGACTTGAAGGTTAAGTAAAAAAAATAATTCCCAGGAAGTCGATATTGCAGTTCTGTCGAAATTATTTCATAATGTCTCCAGTATATAAATTATCTGTGGTGTCTATTCCATGTTTTGACCACACTTTAAAAAGGCATTTTTAAACATTGTGTGGTAGTTAATCTTCCATACTGAGGTACATTTATTAATCTTGTTTTTATTACCACACCTTTTTTGAACTATGTTCCATATTTTAAGGTATCTAGTAAAAATCAAATTTCTTTAACATACAAAGACTTGCAGTTATGGTTTTGAAAAAAATATTGATTACCTTTTCATGTTATTTAGTTATTTATTGAAATAGTTTCACCAGGAAAGGCACACTGAGCAACAAGATGCTCATCTCCCGGTGTGACCTGGAGGAAGGGGGTACAAGGGGGTAGGATAACACGCAGGTTATCAACTGAGCAAATAACAGAGGCAAATAGCAGCATATGGATACAATTGCATTAAACTACAAGCAACACCACATGGAGTACATTGGATATTGTATGGAGCATATGACAATTATCTGACATATAGCAGCAGTACAAGGGAAAATTAGTACAAAAGTCTAATATTTTGCTTTGTAACATGGCACTAAAGATAGGACTCAAATGGAGAGAGGACATTGGTCTAAAGGCATCACCTGACTGAAAACGAGCAGTGATTAATCCACCAGTAGAGCCCGCTAGCGCCCTACCACAAGTTGCCACATGGTGCAGCACTGAGACGGCAAGCAGGACGTTAGAGATGCAGTGCTCATGTACAGCCGGTTCGGCATCAGGATCGCGCAGAAGCAGTCAAACCATCGTTGTTGTCCCCACGTCTATTTCTGTACCCAATGTAGACATGTCACGTACAGTCCGTTCGGCATCAGGATTGCGCAAAATCAGTGAAACTATCCCTTTTGTCCCCACGTCTCTTTCTCTACTCGATGTAGAAATCTGCAAAAATTGAGAGAGATAGCCTCGCGAGACAATTACAGCTGACTATATGAATATTTTCAACGGCGACTGTATGCAGGCAAACTAATCACCCAGAGTGCATTGCCGCTCTGCACCATCGGGATGTCACAGGGAAGCCATAACCATTAAAACAGTCACCCCAAATTACTCAGTTCTACCGCGTTTTGACTCAGAGATGTAGTAGTACTCTCACGCTCAGAACTGTGAAATACCAGACACTATCAAAATAAATGTCTATCAGGAAGCAGGAACGGGCACGTTCTCATATCATGTCAGTGTGCTGCATGGAAACAACCAGTGGATACTTTACCATGCAGCAATACTAGTGTCATCACATGTTTGTGTAGTCTGATCTACAATACTGGCCGCACAATATCTCCATCGCACTTGCCATGTTACAAGTGCATTAATCACCTCCACCGTCGGGCTCTACTGGATGATTAATGCCCGCTGGGTGGTTGGAAGCACTCGGCCTTCAGCCACGTGCACCAACCCCCCCCCCACACCCGGGCATTAATCCACCGGTAGAGCCCTCCTCTGTCGGTGATTAATGCTTACATGTACACAGCTTTGAGAGGTGCTTCACAGTGGTCCAATGCAGGAGACTCTACAAGGAACTTGACCAATAATCAGCAAGCCTGATCATGACACTGTTCAGGCATGAAAGTGTGTGGACTTCAAAACAATGTGCTGACAGACACATTCATAAATCAGCTCTTTCAGCAAGCACAGCTGATCTCATGTGCTCTTAGCCTGTCTGCTCCCTTCCTCCTCAACATTACAGCAATGGAAACTGAAACACCTTACTAAATATTGGTTGCCAATTAAACTGGCGATTAAGTTACCCCTCTTCAAAATGCAACAGCTTGCACATTTAAATACTTAGCATTTAAATTGTTCTTGCTACTAGCTTCAGTTGGGCAGGTATTCTCTTTCAAGAAAGATTCATACCTCTTAAATGTTACTCTTTCCCAGCAAGGGATCTCCTAAAGTGGTTTACACTGTTTTTTTTATCTTTTAAGACACTATCTGATAAGCACTGCATCATACATAGTTTACTACAGCAGAAAACATCTGTAAAGAACTGTTATCTTTTGTTACTAATTTTACTATACTTTTGGAAAAAAAAATACTTACATCGGGCTTTAGATGGCAAACACATCATGAAATGTTTAGCCCTGAAAACAGCCACCTTTTCTGGTTTCAAATCTAAGTGCACAGCAAAACCAGCAGTATCTAGAATGCATGTTAGTATAGCAGCAGACAGCTGCTACTTTAACCCCTAAGACAAGTAAGGAATTATATAATTTGTTACTCCTCTTACTATGCTTTTCGGGGAAAAAATATTTATATTGAGCTACAGCAAACACACACACACACACATACATACTGTACACACCATCCTCATGGCCACAACATTCAAAATAAATACTGCAATCTAATATGTTATAAAACAATACAGAAACTATTTGTTTATGTCAGTCTTGGTTATGTGGAACACAGCGAAATTCAGTTCACAGTAGATTTCCTTTACATATTTCTTATCCAATATTTTGTATCCTGAATAGCACATGGGAGATGCCACATCTCATTCTCATAGGGATCTTCATTTTACACATTTTTCACTGTATTTACTCACGATGTCCCAGATTAGATGCAATATCTTGTTTTCAGTGGGATCATGATTTTACCATTTTTATAATTTATTTATTCAGGGTAGCGAAGTCCAGATGTAAAATATTGTTTTCAGCGTGTTCTGATTTTATGCAATGCAGCATAATATTGTGCAGTTATAGAGCCCCACTAAAAATAAGATGCTACATCTTCTGTTACCTATCCAGGCTAAGTATATAACAATAAGCAGGCGTATTCTAGGACAACACATTGTAAAAATGTGTAAAAGGAAGAAGACCACATTGAAACTGCCTCTCAGCAGAGCTGCATTGTGCAAATTTGTTAGAAATAATGGGGGAAAGCATGACCAAATATTGAATCTCAACTGCATATCCCGTAAAACTTAAATATTTAAAATGGTTTAAATGCTTTACTTAAATTAAATATATATTTTAAATATCAACTTGCCTAGTCTTTCCTCATGGGTCTTATCCCATCTGTCCTGCATCACTGTAGTTGCCCTCCACCGGACTGTCTCCACCTTGTCTGTGTTTTTTTCTCAGATGGAGCCTCCAGAACTGGATGCAGTATTCCAGGTGAGATCTCATGAGTGTCTTATACAGAGGCAAGATGGCCTTCCTCTTTATACTCCTGATACCCATCCCTGTATATACAAGCATCTGGCTAGCCTTTCCAGCTGCCTTATCACATTGCCTAATTTCTCTTAGGTCTTGCAAGATGATAACTCCCAAGACCCTTTCCTGCTTTGTGACTGTCAGTACCTCCCCACATAGTTTGTACTTTGCCCCTGGGTTCTTGTGCCCTATCTGCATGAGCCTGCACTTCTTTGCACTGAATCCCAGCTGCCATTCTTCAGACCATTTCTCCAGTTTTTGTTATTGTGTTTATGCCCATGTTTTTTCCCCTGCTTTTGCCCAACTCCCCATGCCATGGCCATGTGTGTGCCTGTGAAGGCACACACATGCTGTGGTTCCACAGTACCCTCCCTCTGCTTGCCACCTGTCTGCCTGTGCTACCCTCAGGTCTCCACCTGGGAGCAGTTGGACTGTGTGTGTAGGGGGGTGCAACATGGTCTCTCCCGGGAGAGGAGAGTGGCCTTGTGGCTGCTCAATCCTGCTCCTTCCCTCCCCCCAGCCAGCCTTCAATGACCCAGGCTTGCTCCTGAACATGGGTTGCTTGCGTAGCATGAGGTGTGGCATCCAGTGGCTCAATCCTCAGTGCCACTGGGCCAGATCTCCAGTTTTTAAGGTCTTCCATTATTCTTTCAACACCCCCTGGCATGTCCACCCTATTGAATACCTCTGTATCCTCTGCAAGGAGAAATGCCTTCCCCTCAGGTCCCTCTGCAATGTCCCCAACAAAGACACTGAAGAGGACCAACTCCAACACCAACCCCTGCAGCACCCTGCTCATCACCTCTCCCTCTCCAGAGTACTCCCTGTTTACCGCAATCCTCTGACTCCTGCCATTCTGCCAGTTCTTCGCCCACAGAACTATTTTAGGATCCACCCCTAGGCTGTGCAATTTGCTAGTCTTCTATGGGGGATGGTGTCAAAGGCCTTTCTGAAGTCCAAATAGGCCACATCCACTGCACCTCCCTGGTCCTACTTTATTTAGTGCAAAACACAGTGCTTTTCCCAAACTCCCCTTTGTAGACTTTTTGTTTCACTCCTCCCTTTCCTCGGTGCTGCTGAGTTACCACCATAGCCTAAAGGACCAGAATTCATATTGTTTGCCCATACGACCAACAGTAATGGACCTCGCCTTATGCCCCCGGGTTAGTCTGCTATCAGGGGCTGCCTGCCGTGATCGTACCCAGGAAGCAGTACCATGAGCCTGGCCGCTTGTTAGTACCCTGAGCCGCCAAAGCCGTATTTGTGCAACTGAGTGGCACAGCCGTATTCACGATGAGGTCCTTACATTTTTCATCAGACCTCCCCTCCATTCCTTCTACCCACCATCTTCATCTCCCACCTCTTGAACTACGTCTATCCGGGAAACAAAGAATTACTCTGTCCTTGTACCAGTACCCACTCTGCCTGTAAATGCTATACAGAACAATGTTTTGCTTAGACTAGTGTACACAATGTTATCTTAGCCTCTTAGCTTCGGCTCCTCTGTCTATACATTGTACTGCCTCTCTAATTGTATTGTATATGTTAAACATCCTCAGTATGCATTTTGTCTTGTACTCTCCCGGGTCGTGCCTGAAAATAGTCACCTGTTGGCTAGTGCACTTACCCGGTTAACAAAAACTAAATAAATAAATAAATATCCAAAATACAGTAAAAGTTAGGCTTAGATGTATAGGTAAATAAATGCCATATAATGACTCCACCAAGCCACAGTGACAGATATTTCATCGCAATCCTTCACATCGATGCAATCCCATTGACATAGCTGATGCGTTCCAACAATGACCAACTACACACCGACACTGACCACCGCACTTAACTGTATCAATGTGGGGTAGGGAGCTGCGCTCCCCAACACTCCCCATCCCCCCTACTTTAAATATCTAATTCCACGTTACACAGAGAGTAGAGTTAGGTGCTTACCCCCCATTGACGAAAAATCTCACCATCGATGGAAAGTCCGTCGACAGCAGGGTTTCTTAAAACTTTTAACAATGAATCTGTAATTATATCCTTGTACTTTGCAGAGATACTGACAATCGTGCTTTTTAGTACAGTTAAGAAGGTTGACCTCAGCCATTTTATATGAAGCTGATACAGATGCAGTGCAACAATATACTAAAGTCCAGCATGAAGGAGATATACTGTAGTGATAGTACCTGAGGTATTCTGCTGAATCAACAAGTTTTATTTATATTCTTTTATTTAAATCTTGGATTACATGTACCTTTGAGCTAAGAGCTCTTTTACAAAGGTTCCTTGTCAGTAGAAAGGACAACAGCTTAAACAGGACAATAAAGAACGGTACAATAAAGTATAAATAGGAGGTACAAAACTCATAATGGACAGTCAACGTAAAACAACAGGGACACATTATGGTAATCAGTTTCAGGCACAGGAAAATGCATACAATACATTTATATCGGCCAGCAGGCTTTGTCAAGACAAACAGGGCACAGGGTGTAGGAAGGGATGTGGGAGGGTGGGCTGGGAAGAGAAAGAGTGGAGGGTGGGAGAGGAGGACATGAGGAGAGGTGGGGCAAGGGAAGGGGGAGGAAGGGTGGAGAGGGGTTAGGGGATTCAGGGGGTAGGAGGCAAGAGTGCAAAATTACTATGAAAAAGGTTGAGTGCTAAGGTTGAGGTTTGGGAAAACAGGGTTAAGGGAGACAGTCACAGGTGCTAGCTGTAGAGAGTAGTGACCGAAGCCTGACTTTGAATGGACCCAGCTTAGTTTCAGAGGTGATGTCACTGCTGAGAACATTCATCCAGAGGGGTTTGTAAAAACTAGTCAGGCCTTTCACATACATTGATTTTCAAGTCACTGAATGTTTGTGGCAATGAAAGCTCCATGTCAAAGTGGGCAGTTGTGGAGCATGGGAAGCATTAAAGTAAACTGCGTTACTAGGAGCCATAGAAGAAACAGCGTTAATAAAGAACCACATGGATCCCAAACTGTTTCCACACAACCATGAAGCTGTTATCCTAAAAACTTACAACACTCTGATAATGGTAGTCACTCAGTTAATATCTCTGAACTGAGCCCAGTTTGCTCCCAACTCTGTACAGCAGCAGCACCTCAAGAGTCATCGGCTAGCTCCAAACCAGAATCGTCCCACTGCCCCTGAAACTCCTTCTCAACTTTTATGAATAGGTTCATTGTTTCTATGGGATTAGAATATTAATACACTTTGTTGCCATACATTATCTTAAGGCTATGTGGCATTAAAAGCAGGTAACGGAGCCAGCCCGCCAGATCAGCAATTGGATTTCCACTTGCGACGCCTACAACCTGGGTTCAGGAATGGGCCTGGGAGTCAGAGGGCCGGCTGGGGGGGAGAAGAATCGCGCATCCTGAAGACTGCTCCCTTCTTCGGGGGCAAGGGGAACAGTGTTCGGCACTTTCAGGACCTCAGATGGAGGCTGGGGTACTGCTGCAGCTGGCGTCATCACTTGGGGGGTGGGGCAGATGCTGGATGTCATTGCATGGCCCCACAACTAGGGATCCAGCAAAAAAATTGTGGCAGCCTCAATGACCCCCACATCTATGACCCCCAATCACCCACTGGGCTCCTGTTGGTAGATCTAGTTCCAGGTCCGTTATTCCCGGCCCAACTCCACGCCCCACTCTGAGACAATGCCGGTACGTGACCCCTGCTGGTATCCTTGTACCAGTGTCATGAGGGATGTTGCCGGCAAGACAGCCCCACACTGGGGTGTAAGCCAGAAAGATCACCGAGCACAGCTGAATCCTGGGGGTGAAGTGGGGGCCTGGGAGAGTTGGAGGTGAGCTCAGGGCAAGCCGCAGGGAAAAAAAGCATACTAATTAAAATAAAAATTAAAGCAGGTAATGGACCATGAATTTGCAAATCTTTGAGTGGATCCCATCAAAAGCTTTACACCGTTGATGTGTTTCAAAACTGAGATGAAGAAAAATTTGAATTTCTGTCTTTTCACATTCATACAGTTACACCTCCCAACAGTCTCCTATATTCAGAAATTTTTCACTCAGCTCACATTGGGTCTGGAAAATTGGTGTTTATATCAGTATGTCAGAGCGAAGTTCAAAAAAACCATACGTAGGCAACTGATTACAACTCAACTTTATCAATCCTCTTTAATTTTCAAAATTCATCTCAGTTCACCATGTATCAAGCACCCCAAAGTTCCATTGCACACTGGCAACTTTTCCAAGGGTGGTGGTCCTTAAAAAGCAAAATAAGCCATTTTAAGTTTGTGTCACAAATACAAGCTTTTACGCCTGTAACCCCACTACAAATGGGGATTCCCAAAAAGTCTTCCTTGAGCTTGTTTAAATGCTCACTGCCAGGCTGGTGTCCTCTGTTTTAACAGTTTAAATGTATTGCCAGAGAGTGCCTGTATAGCCTCTGTGTACTGTCTCTTTAAGAGCTGCCTGGATTGCAGTCATAATTAATCTGAGAGGGAGCTCTGGTAGAAGATGTACTTGCTTGCTGATCATTTGTTAGAGTAGTAATAATATTACAGTTTGTTCTATCCTGCCTTCTTTGCAGCATCGACAGTTCTGTTTGTTTCCATCGTCTTGGTCCTGGACTGTCAGAATGGGCCAAACAGTATGTTTGGGACTCTAAAATGGAGCCTGCCTACAGGGGCTTGGTGGGACCAACACTTGTAGGAATTGTAGTTTTGGGCTTTGTTGCCTACAATAACCTGGAGAGGGGGCCCTTGTTGTGTCTGACAAACAGATCGGCCAACTGAACCTTTTGGATCTCGGGGAAAGTCCCACACTGCTTGCAGTTTCAGTTAGATATGAGTTGGGAAGTGAAGAAGTAGCAACTCAAGATAATTGGAGCAGCAATCCATAGCGGATTCGCATGGGAGAACTGTGCAAAGGCCTGAGTTTGGCCTGCATGCCTACCTGCTGTTCCTGAGAGGGAATTTGTGCTTTTTCAGACTGAATCCAAATTTGGACAGCAAATTAAGCCACTGAATTGTGACCAGACTTTAACCTGAAGACCGAAGATTTGCTAAATGCGTTCGGCCTGTCAGGACTTCCAGCTACCTCTGAACTCCCGGATTGTGCAGAGACTCTGTAATTGCAACCAGAGAGCTATTTGCCTGGTACAGTGGAATTTCCTTATATGTGAATGTGCTGTGTGTGCTTATAGTGGGTCGTGATTTGGTTCCCCACTGTGTGTCTGAACTATGTTTTGCTTGCTGGAGGCTGTATCCAGCTCCATGGACTGAATCCATATCAATTTCCATTTGCCTGGGCCCTGCTACACTAGCCCAGCCAGAATACCTGCTACGCAGAGTAAGTCATCGACGAGAGACCAGCCTGGGGATCAGCCCCCTGCTCAATGCCTTGAACAGGAATGACATCTTGGTGATTCGAGTGGACCCTGCTTCTCTGGGCACTCCAGCTCAACAGCCTGCAGTCTCGATTTTGTCCTGCCTGGGTCCAGTATTGGGTATCGTGAGTAAACATCAAGGTAGCTCCCTGCAACAACAGCTAAATCTAAAAAGTGTCGTCATCTGATTATCTTGTTGCCTTTTCTTTCATGAATTGAGCCCTCTGGCTCCAGATTACAAAAATAGTGGGTTGTGCATGTTGCTTTCTTCCATCACAGGGCCCCAACCAGCTGCAACATTCCTGGCTAGCCCACCGTTTTCCTACCTGGGTACCCATAGTGTGTGACTGTAGGGACTCTGAACTGCATGCATAACTGTCTGATTAATATAGCTTTTAAGCAAATCAACCTGATTATGCCCTTCCCTTGTTCAAGTCCCCTGAATAAATCAGATTTAACTTTGTTTGCATTTAACCTGACTTTGGTTCCAGTTTGTGCCAAAAGTATTGTACTGTTGCTATTTGCTGTGCTTAACCTTGTTTTACAGGGGGTCTCCAGGGTCAAGCTAGAGGAACCAGTCCTGGTGGTAAGTGCAAACAGTGTGGGTAATTGCCTGGTGAATAAGGGTCATTGTGAAAGTAATTACTGCATATTGTTCAGGCCACTACAAGGGAAAGAGGGGGGTTACATTGTCCCGGAGGGCTGTGTCCAGGTTAGCTTGACCACTAACAACCCTGACCTCTGGGTGGAGGCACCCATTTCATTACCTAGGCCCCTTAACCTGCTACTATCCAAGCAGGAAGGGGTAGTAGACCTTGAGATAGTGCCACCTAGGGGTTACACTTCACATAGTTATGCATTACAAACTGTGCGCTACTATCTTAGCTCTTCAAAAGTTTAAATAAATGATTTCTTCTGCCTTAACATGAAGCATTGCTTAATGTCTTACAGCACATGTAGTGCTAAAAAATGCCATTCACAAAGTGAGACACCAAGCTGAGAGGAGCTAAACAGCAGTCTACCTCACTTCCTCTTGTCCCCATGCATTGGTGGGCATCAGTGATGTCGGACATCATAATGCAGTGACATCACACATAGGGCGTGCTGCCGCGTGGTCAGTGTTTTGCAGCTTTTCAGGAAAATGTGTAGGAGCCTCAAAATTCTGCTCCTGTAGGCTCAGTGGTTAGCTGCACCCACTCAGGATCTCCACTTTGCATGGGCTCATCCATCACCTGAGCACCTCATTGGCCACCTCACTATCCCCTGCTCTGTTCCCAGTTTCATAAGTAGGGTATACTGCTGCCCAGAATGCCTTTTTCTTTTTCTTTTTGAGAGTTATTTTTAGCTTCGTAGTTCTCATCGAGAACACCACCACCATCAATCAGTTACCCATATCTAATACACTACCATGCAGCCACCCATAATCCTATGTCATATTTGAAAGTCAAGCAGGGCTTTTTCTGTCTTTGGCTTAGCAACAGCTCAAAAGTTTTTTTTTTTTTTTGTTTGTTTTTTTTAATGGTAATATTAAATAATGTTTGGCTCCATTAAAGAGCTACTGACACCTTGGGTCAGGCAACTCTTGGCAAGGAGTTGCCTCACTTGAGGATCTAAATTGCACATACTTTTAATTCTTTTATGCAGGCTTCTGAGAAGAAATTTAACTTACATTACCCGTGATCTCACTTCCATGTTAGTGAAAGCTACTTGACTCCCACCACAGACCCCCCCCAAAATAACAGCATTTTGGTGATGATAAGTGGGAAAGGGGCTGCATGACTGCTGCTGGCAACAGACAGCCGTTGGGAGCAGCAGCACCCTGTAAATGCATGCAGTTTACTTTGTGGACACTTACACATGTTAAGGAGTATATAAATGTAATACTACCCCCTTAACATGTGTAAGCGCCTACAAAGTAAATTACACAAATTTATAGGGTGCCATTGCTCCCGACTGCTATCTATAGCCACTAGCAGTCATGCAGCTCCTTCTCTACTTAGCATCATCAAAACTCTGTTTTGAGGGGTGGGGCTGCTGCAGGAGCCAAGCAGCTCTCACTAACTTGAAAGTGGGATCGTGGGTAATGTAAGTTAAACTTCTTCTAAATGCCTGCATAAAAAATTCAAACTATGTGTGATTTAGATCCTTGGGCAAGCAAACTGGTACTAAATGCTAAAAAAACAAAGGCCATCCTCTTCAGCCCCAAAACTACTGGTGCTACTAGAGTGCACATCTTCACCGCTACACTTTTAAACAGGACTGGAATCAAGGTAGTTGAATCCATGAAGTATCTAGGGATACATCTTGACCAGGATTGCACATTCAGAGCTCATACTGACCACTTAACTAAATCTCTGAGTCAAAAGTTCGGTCTCTTGTACCACCTGGTTCCCTTCCTTACTATGGATTCACAGCTTTGCATTGCAAACAGCATCCTTCTGCCTACCCTGATCTATGGGTCTTCAGTTCTGTGCTCCCTCAGGAGTAGAGTAGCATAAGCACAAATCTCTATACCATAGAATCGGTTGCAGTCCTGTGGCAGCCCCTCCCAAGGAGCACCACTGCAACATCCTGCACTCATTAAAGTGGCCAACACTGGAAAGGAAATTAGCCTACCATCGCCTATGCCTAATATATAAGCTTCAGCTAAGAAATGCTCCCCCAGCCTAAAAGATCCGTTAACAGCTAAACGAAGTAGGTGACCTCTCAGATCTGCCAAATGACCCCAGCTATTAATCCCATGAACAAAGACTGCTGCAGGTGATAAGTCATTTGCCACCACCATTCCAAACCTATGGAATACCCTCCCAAACAGTCTAAAGGAATGTTCATCTCTAGGTGGCTTTAAAAAAGGTCTAAAGGCTCATCTATTAGAACTAAGCATCTGCAACAGTTATCACTGATAAATTTCCATCTGAGCCTCTGTATTAATCTACCTGGACTTTATAGTTTCCATTATTAAAATACCTTATGTACTGCCGGCCCGGTGGCACAGAGGGTTGAGGTGCGGGATGCCACACCTCGCATCAGGCCAGTGACCTGGGTTTGGGAACGAGCCTGGGTCATCAGGGGTTGGCAGGGAAGGACTAGGATTGAGCATCTGCTGATTGCTCTCCTAGTCCTGGGGTGGGCTGGGGCATGCTCATCAAATGGCAGCGACCTCTGGGGACACCCGGGGGTACTGCCAAGCATTGTGGCAGATGGGGGGGGTGTGGCGGACATCAACATGCTGTGCCTGATGTCACTGCATGTCTGCACCCCCAGTGGGTGTTAACAGGGGGAAAAAAGGACTGGGCACGACCGGGCAGCTTCATGGCCATGCCCTGAGCTGCCTGGAGGACTAGTGTGGAGTGCTGTCAGGGAGGGCCCATGGCTATCCTGGCTGCAAGTGGCATAAGGGGGGGCCCTCCAGCAGGATGGCATGATGGCCATCCCGGACCCTTCTGGGTGCGGTTTGAGCTACCCAGCTCTCTGGGCAGCCAGGGCCGGCAGCTGGATGCCCCATGTCGGTACACGCGCTGCAGCAGGAGTATAAAGCAGCCATGACAAAAAAAATAAATAAATATCTTATGTACTTATTTATTTGTAACTCACAATGTGTCACTATATGTATATGAGTTATTCCGTAAAAATATATGTAAAGTGTTTGCAAATATTTTTTTAACTGTTACTAATTTCCATGTAATTAACCCCAGGTCATCCCTGAAAAAGGGACTTTTTAGTCTGAGTGGGTCCACTCGGTTAACAAAATTGAAATAAATGAACTTGCCACAAGTTGCCTGACTCGAGGGCATATAGTTGTCAGCTGCTCTTTAAATACAGTAGCTGAAGTGCACAGGTGCTCTCAGACAGACATGGAGGTCCACCACTTTTATAGTGGATGACAAATGGCATTGCTGTGAACCATGGGAAACACATTGGAGCCCTGTAGGAGAGTACAAAACTATTTGGCAAGAGTACTGGCAGCTTTTAATGTTTTTTAATCAACCCCTAATTAAATGTGGCAGGAATTATCAAAAAGAACCTCTGCCTCTATATCAGCAGAAAGGCAGTATACATGTCATGGGAGAGAAGTTGCAGAAAAGTGATGGCACAAAAAAACAAGCAAACAACCCAGGGCTTTCCTTGACTATGTTTCTCCCATTAGAATTCAAATCTGAATATCCCTCAGTCAGTGTTCCAAATACTGATAGCCATAAAACTACAATAGGAGAATGACTTGATACTGTTTCATTGTTATTACTCCACAAAATGTTCATGCAGTGATATTCCCTGCAAATAATCTATGTAACAGTAAAAGTGCTATAATACAACAGGGATGTCAGAGCTACACGGATTCCTGTATTTTACAGGAAAATTGATCAGTCTACAGGAAGACTACCCCCATGTACAGTACTTTCATTTGTTATACAGGAAAATAGCAATTAGTGTTCCCCAGGAAATAATGTTATCTACAGAAGTATTCAAGAACACTGCCCTGGAGTTACACAGAAAATTATGAGACTGATGTGGAAGCCCTGATACAATATAAATGACAAAAAGGTGTACTTTCTAGGACAACGGAGACATTGCTGTGATATTACAGACTACACATTCAATCCCAGTGTATGGTATAGTCAAACCTTTGTATCTATACCTTTTGCATTCTATTTTTAAATTGCCATTTCCTACTGCCTTGCACGATGCCCCTTTTGGAACATTTTGAATGTGCTTGGCAAGGTAAAATAGAATAAAAAGGATGAATAAGTAGAACATTTTCACCATAACATGCACAGCTGCTTCAGTAAACAAATGTCAGATGACTGTAAGTGAAGCATGGTAACAATATTGTTCAGCTGAGGGAACAATACCATTTTTCTACTGATAAGAAAAATGGGCAAATTTACAATGATGTACATGTACAAAGCTCCATGATTTTCAAGGTCTGTGTCCCTGATTTATTTGTTTACCAGTTGTGATGTATTCTGTTTAACAAAGCTCATTCCAAACTTCTTCAGTATACACAACTATTATAATCCCATCAGTAAAAACAGTCCTTAGCCGGCTACTGTAAGTTAAACACACCCCCACACATACACACACTTTCCACCCCCCCACCCATTGTACACATGTGACACTACTTCATTTCTTATGACTTAGCTTTTAGTCAATTAGGGTTTCAGTTCAGAGCAACTGTCTTCCGGGAATCAATACATCAGCGGCTACCTTTTTTTTTTTTTTTTTACATATCCTTACCAGTTTCAAGAGACAGCTTTCTGCACTCCCCAGGCATTTAAAAACCTTAAGCAGGTGGGTACTGGGTGGCATCATAAACAAGGCTCTAGCCTTTCCCTCTACACTTATGGGTTCAAATTTATAATTAAAAAAAGCAGAAGGTCACATATTCAAAAGTTAGGCAGCACACGCACAGAATGGGAGAAATCCTCCTGCACATGGAGTCCTGAGTTTCGACTTCAACATGATGTCATTTATGCAGCTACTTCACTCTACCAGGGTAGAGGATTTTTGTTTGAGTCATTTTTTTCTGAGTGTTCATAATGCATTTTGCTAACATGCTCATCACACCTAAATAAAAAGCTCTGATGACGCACTACAGCTAAATGGGGTCTGAGCACGTCACAGCAGAGAGACAGTGGGTTCCCAGGGCAGAAAGCAGCATGGACTGTCCAGGATAAACACTCCCCTGCTGGCCAGCCAATAAGGAGCACTGCCACTGACAGTGAAGGAAGCTGCTTGTCCACCCTCCCGACCCGGGGAAGGGTGAAGCCCCGTCACTCAAATCATTGAGGTGGGGGGATGGGGAGAAGGCGAATGGCATAAAAATATAAAGCTCTAATAAAGATTCTTTGACCTCACAGCGTGTTTATAACATTGTAGTCCTTTCTCTGACAACAGACTAGTATGTCACAAACACTGCAACTGTGAAGTCACCTACTGACCATCGGGTACATAAGGGATATGATATGACATGGCCTGACTTAAGATATCATTTTTATTTTCATGACAGGATATTGGTCTGTTGATATTTCATGAGTGCAACAGATCAATATACTCAAATGAAGATAAGAATGATCTTAAGTCGGGCTAGGTCATATATGATTCATACAAATGTGTTAAGGTGCTTTAGCTTTAGAAATGGTTAAAAAACTACAAAAGGAACAAAAGTACAAAATGTAAACTGATGACCAATCACTGGTCCAGTAGTACAATCAAAACATAAATGGCATTTTACACATGAGAATACATATACAGTACCTGAACATGCACAGTGAGGCCAAAATGAGCGAAATAAATTTCTAAGCATGCTCAGTGACCTACTTCATTTATTTTGCTAATGTTTATCTTGGCCAATTTAGTTCCCACCTGTTGTATAAATCTGAAGCACCCATGTAGATAAAACACTAGTTAATGTGGAATAGTTCATAGATTGAAGAGTTTAATATTTCATTGACACAAGAAACAAAAGCAAAACCTAGAAACTAATAAAGTGTCATAGTTGTCATTTTCAGTATGGTTTTAAACTTTGTATTTTAGTGGATTCTTGCTCTTGAAGTCACAGTTGTAATGAGTTTGTTGTTCTCAGCTCCAGTCTTAGTGGACACTGGTGTACACCACTTAAAGAGCTTGTGACATATCCGGGGGAGTCACCAGGCCATAGTCTGAAGGCTAGGTTTTCTACCTTCCTTTGATTTTCAAGTTTTGTATCAACTCTGCCTTAATTCAACAATCCATGAATCCAACTGCCCCCCACCCCCACCCACAAACCATGCTTGTGTCTTCTTTTTGTTCATTCCCAGGATATCTTAAGTCTACACAATTCCAGATGCATTTCCTCCATATTCTCTGTTGCTGACGTAATCTGTATATAAATAGGATCCTTACCCTTTGCACTTCCTCTGCTCCTGCAGTTTCTCTACACTTGGTATCATAATTTCCTGTTTGTGTCATTAGAATTTCCACAGTAACATACTGTGATTCATAAACAGAGCATTATGACATCACATGTACCCAGGCAGAAACAGCAGAAGAAGACCGAGGGAGAACAATCCATCTTTTAATCAGCTGCCCTTAGTAATAAAGACACACACAAAAAATGTGAAATATGAGCAGTATTGTATGGAACTATAGTTCTGGCAGTGATGTCACAAGCTCCTTAAACATTAAAGTGGTTGGGTTACTAAACTGTAAGACAGTGCTTGTGGAGTCTACAATCCTTGCTCTAACATAGATACTTAGATACATAGACAGTGTCGGCAGATAAGGGCCTATGGCCCACCCAGTCTGCCCATTTGAGCTTGTGAGTTTACATTATGTTTTCCTAGAAGTCTGATGCCCCTTAACCCTGACCTCCAGAACTCCTTTATGTCTATCCCATGCATTCTTAAATCCCATGATTGTTTCAGTCCCACCACTTCCTCTGGCAGGGTGTTCCACTTAACAGAACCCATTTTACCTAAGTCCTAAATCCAGAGATCTGTGGCTCACTTTTCAGAGCCCCATTAGATCAACGATCATTGCACCAACACCCCAACTGTGGCAAACTCAGATGCACCAGGGACTCTGCGCCTGGTTTTGTAAAAATCGGAATCCTGGCACCAAACTCCTTAAGTCTGCTGCAAGTTGTCCTGTGCACTGAACAACTGGCACACAGGCAGGGAATGACACAGATTGCGGTCAATTTCAGGCAGCATTGGTGGCCATGGAGGGGACCAACTGGCTGCTGGCAGGGTCTGTGGAGGGCAGGCTGGGTCAGGTTGGGAGGGTGGCAACAGACCCCATTATGGCACTGGCATGGTTTCATCTGTGGTGGGCAGTGGGTGGGTGTGGTACTGTGATTTGTAGCAGGGGATTGACCATGGAATTAACAAGCTGCTACCTCCACCATTGAGGGGACACTTGGGTGTGTGAGGCAGCAGGAGCCCCTGGCAGTGGCAGTAAGGGGCAGCACAGACCACCTTCCACTAGGGCAGGGCACTTGGAGTGCTGCATGGGCTGCTAGACCAGCTCCTGGCTGGTCTAACTCTGATGGACCCTTGCGTGGCCATTGCTGGGGTTTGCAAAATTCCAGTTAAGGGGATACTGCAGTGCTGCCTGCAAACCAAATTCCATCTTGTCACACTGGTGCATTTGTCACAATGATGGAACAAGTCCGCCCGGCACAGGCAGACCCCCAGCTGGTGCAGGGGGGTGTCTGAAAATCGGGATTGGTGCAGCACAAGGAACTCCTTGTGCCATTTATCCATGACACAAGCCCCATGCACTAGTCCAGATTCTTTGAAAATCGAGGCCATGATCTCAATTCCATGTTCACCAACAAATTAACTTAATCTTTCACAAGTCATCAAAATTAATCCGTCAAAATTAGAAGCAACCTCAGATCACTATGGCTGTGTGCAGCATACTCCCTCTAAGCAGTGTTAACCTGGACACTCTTAGGATTACCCACATTTTGAAATTTAGTTTCATGGCAATAACCACGTAATTCATTAAAATATCAATTTTACGTAAACAACTGTTTAATTACTAGCGTAGACATTGTGTGCACGTTCCATACAGTATATTGACATCAGCTGCAAAGAATGTCTATAATGAAGACTAAATCTTGTTTAAAGGACAATTAAGTTATTTTGGGGGGTAAAATAATTTGCAAATGCTCCTGTGTATTAGTAAAATAAGGGATACTGAGTTACCTCATGCCACTGTTTAGCTGTATTTTGCTGCTTTATAAAGACTCGGCACAGCTGAAATATTCTCCAAAATATAAACAAACCCTCCGATTATCTGTAATGCTGAGCCACCGCTCGGCTCACAAAATGTCGACGATGTGTCTACACAAAGATGTTAATGAGGTGAGTCCGCACCACTTCTTCCATAAAAACCTATGGGCACTGTTTTAAAATGCTGGATATTGGCAGTATATGTAGATATCAGCATATGTATCGATACTTAATGATACATATGCTGATATCTACATATACCACAAAGGTAACCCGTGACATGGGCATCAGCGATTAAGCTCTTGCAATAACGGCGACTCAACCCTGGCACATGTCGATGGGGCTACCGCTGAGGAAGGGTGACCGGATGGGGGAGATGGGCACATATAGCGACAGGACATCACTATATGAATACGCGCATGGGGTGGGAGTGAGCATGACGGAAGGGAGGGAGGGTTGGCCTGACATGGTTGGCATGGGGCTGCTGAGCTGGCTCCACAGCATGGTGGGTGGGTGACAGCCTAATGCTGCGAGGGCTCCAGGTTTGGGTCCGGGTGCGCCTACATTTTTGTGCGCCTGGACCCAAATTTTTATTTCTCAAGATTTTGCACCCCCTCCCCTGACATGCACCCCCCCTCCCAGAGTTAAGAATCCTTTAGTAGGAGGGTGCGGGGGGCAAAGTCCCCCCATGAACAATTAAAATTTAAGTCCCCAGCGTTTTTTTCTTGTGAGCCCGGGATGTACATCGCCAAAACTGATTCACGGCGCTGTACGCATGCCCTGCTGCCGACCGCAGTTCAGCTGTCACCCTTATCACACAGATCCACTGCCAATATCAAGCATTTTAAAACAGTGCCCATAGGTTTTTATGGAAGAAGTGGAGAGAACTTGCTTTGTTAACATCATCACATAGGCACGTCATCGTCATTATGTGAACCGAGTGGTGGCTCAGCATCTGAGATAATTGAAGGGTTTGTTTACATTTTGGAGAATATTTCAACTGTGCTGACTCTTCATAAAGCACCAAAATACAAATAAACTGTGGCATGAGGTAACTCATTATCCCTTAGTTTACTAATACAGAGGAGCATTTGCAAATTCCTTTCACTCCCAAATTTACGTATTTACTTGTCTAACAGTCTTGTAACTACTTTGCTGCTGGAATGCCCTCCGAACCCCCCCCCCACACACACACACACACACACACACAAAATGTTCTTAAAAAATGGCATTGCACCTAAACAAGGCTATCCTGGTGTACAACAGTTTAGTGATAAAGTGCTAGTTGGGGCGTTATACGAGGCAACATGTGACTGCTGAGTGAATAAAGCACGGGCTCGAAAGTCAATACTTTATCTTCACAAGGCAGTTACATTTGTGTTGAGAAAAGTGACCCAACTAGCACATTATAACTATTATGCTGCATGTGTTTGCTGCAGTGAGTGTAGACCTATCAGGGTGCAACAAAAAGGATGCTGTCACTACTATCACCTTACTGGCAATAACATGACTATTCTGAGTACTCAGCCCTCATTTTATTAAGGAAAAAAATGACTGATGTGAGTTTGCTAACGAATCAAGTTGGTGTAACCTTGGCTTTTGACTGTAGGAGAGGGCCCACCGGTAGTGTAATTCAAAATCAAACATGTACAAATAGTGCTATGGCTCAGAGTTAGAAGAAATGAGAAATTTCCATTTATACTGCACTTGATTTTTCTTCTGGTAGTTACTAATTGCTTTTATTTATCTCTGTGCCTTCTAGCTTTCATACTTAGGTGTGTGCATTGTTTCTTTTCAGGATACCTCCTAATCTATTTAAAATTCAACCTCTGGTTTAGCTAGGGCGGGGCATTTACAGACCACTGTTTACATCATGTCCCTGCATTGCTACATGGTGCAATTACCGAATTATCTGTTTCATCCCAGCACTGAAATCTTAAAGACAAAACTGTGATCAGAAGAGGTGGCATATTTCTTTACAAGCCTGGCAATACTGAAATGACATGTGGCCGGAATGTGACTGTCTTGTTCTACTCTACAGGGCTCTCAGTGCTCACAATAATGTGCATATTGCATTTAACATCCCCTCACATTTCCTTTATCTTTGCAAATCTAAGCCATAAGCCTCCATAGGGATGAATCACAGTAAGACATCTTCTTCTGTAAAATATTCTTCATCCTTTAACTGGTTCTAAACATCATACTAAATAATGAACTGCCTGAAATTAATATTAATTTTTAAAAGTAGTCAGCTATTATTGTTTTTCATATAAAATGCACTTTTTCTCCCTTGGCTAATCAGAAGATTCTTTGTGCTCAACAGTGCTGTGTTTTGTGGAACTTTACTTTACCTGGTGGCTGACACCTGTAGTTCTAGGGCAGGATTCACGAACCATTCGGACGCTAAGTCCCACTCCTTAACTCCAGTGGTGGACTGAAATTGCCCGCAGCTGTGGTGTGTGCGATTCATAGCCGCAGCAGTTGTAGGGGGTGTGACGGCTGCTCCCACCGGCCATTGCAGCACTCTGCAGCTGCGGCGATCCCTCTGGTAACCCCATCCGCAAGCTGCCGTCAGTCATGGAGCCGGTCGTAATCCGGCTCCTCCTGTGTGAATACCCGCTGCTGCGAGACCCCTGCGGCTCCGCAAGTGGCCACCCTTTGGTGCTGAAGTTTTGCCGCAGCAGCGGGACTTTCACGAGGTTTGTGAATCCTGCCCCTAGTCCTCGTCCTACCTCGTTTTGGCTGTGACATCACATCTGCCTAGGAAGTGCCATTCAATAGCTGTCAGTCTGGTCACTTGTGATGTCCCAATGCATGAGTCATAATGTTAAAAGATATAAAGTGGAAGAACACTAAATATGTCAGCAGCCAAGCAAGGCACTGTTCATCATATCGAACATCACACTATCAGGTAGAAGACGTTTTAATAAGCAAAAGGAAAAAGTAAAATACTTAAAAATAGTAAGTACTGACAACTGGTAAAAAATGTGTAACATATTTTACTCTTTTTGTTGCTGCTGGCATTCTGAATATATGCTAAATTAGGAATACATACTGTAATTATACCCCCAGATTAACACATTGTAACAGTACTTTGTTGAAAAAAATAACCTTACGCTGTGTTAAGTTTACATCTGTAGCCCAGCAGCTATGAGAATCAGGTCCTTTTATAGACAAATCTGCACTTCTAAAGTTTTTTTTCCCCACGAAAAAAATACTGTGCCCTGCGTTTGTACTGTTGAAGGAAACTATTCACTGAAGTAGAACAGCGCTTTCTCTGTGCGAAAGGGCTTTCGCCCCCCATTAAACTGCTGCTGTTCAACGCCGCCCCCGCTGCCCTTCTCTGGAAATAAATACAGTACACTTGTGGTGGGCTGCGGGCAAACCTTGCACCGCACGTTGCTGAAAAGCATAAAACGTGACAATAAAGGCCCCTACCTACTAGTGCGGTTATCAATCTGAAGCAAGGATTCCTTCAATCTCAAGGTCCTGTTGCAGCGGCCACTACGTACGTTCTTTCTCTGGGTCGTGAATGAGAATATCGCCTCATATCCCCGCCTCCGCCCGCTCGGCTTGCTTGCTAGTTCCTCAGCTCGCTACAGCCTCACTTACCCGCGCTGCCCTCTAACTACAGCGGCACACAGTGACCGCTTTATCCCGTCTCCGTGTGCTCCGCTAGCTCCGACACTGCTGACGCGGTACAGCAAGGCGTGGTCTCTACCTCGGAACGTGAGGACCCTAAACCGGCCTGAAAAAGGATGTCGGTGGCTTTGGTCCATAGTTGCCCACTTCCTTTAGAATGCAAGAAAAGGGAAGACAGTTTTCTGGAAAAAATATGACGAGACTCACAGTTTTAAGTAACCCACCTAAGGATACCTTGGTTAATTTCTACCGGATAGTTAACCTTTGCCATGCCAAATCTGGAAAGCTGGCAATAGTATACCATGTGGGCAAGAAAACGAAATAGTAGGGGAGGGAAGTAAACATTTTAGGAAGGGGTCAATATCAAATCATTGCGATAGATACCTCAATTTACACTGAAAAAATATATTTCTTTTGTCAGTAGTTTCTATTGCCCGAGCAGGTTTTATTATCACGAATTTATGTTTAATGATCTCACGTGAGAACGTTTGAAAATAAAAGGACAACACTGGCATTGTTATTTCCCAGGGGTTAATTTGGGCAGGAACTATCAGGAGTGCAATTCCACCACCTCTTAAAAATGGTATGAGAGTTTCTGCTCCTCTCTCATCTTTCTCAGTTGCATGCCATAGGAAAGTTCCACCACCTATAGAGGAAAGTTCTCCTACCTACAAATCTAGAGGTGAGAGTTCCTCCACCTGAACATGTTCTATTGGCCTCTGTTATTAACTGCATTGATAGTGCTGTTAAAGGGGTCTGTGTCCCAGCAACTGGCCCATGGTGTTCAACAGGGAGACCCTTCCCCCCTCACATTCTTGCTCTCACCAGGGCCTCCTGACAGTTGGCTGACATCTTGTCAGGAACATTCAGGTCCCTTGTTGTGGCATGGTGAAGATGCACATGTAACCCCCTTGTTCCCAGGGGTTACTAGAATCTCATTTAGAATCAATGGCAGGCAGGGAGAGGCAGCTTGTGAGATGCTAGTTAAATGGGTTTCACACTGGCACACTCTGTTTTCAGTTTCTGCTGAGCTGGAGTGATGATGTCACCTTAGGATTCTCACAGCAGCATAAGTCACAATGGAATGCTAGCTGCAAGGGTTAGCGGTAGAACGTTGGGAGACTCAAGTCAGTCTTCAGTAGCAGTCTGTGTGGAGACTCAGGAGAGTGAGGAGTGCTGCAGAGTGCAGCTCCTCAGACCTAGCTCTGAGAGAGAGCTACCTCAGGAGAAGGGGTTGTGCGTTCTCACCCTAGAGAAGAACATAGAAGACCTGTAGAAGGAAGTGGTAGAGTTGTTCCAGTGCCCCATCCCCGGAGGGATGAGGGGAATTCCAGGATTCAGGGGCAATCCCCTGGTCCAGCCTGAAGAGTGGTGGAGCTGCCTAGAGTCATTTTGTTCTGTGAGTACCTGAAACGTGCAGTAGGAAAAAGCCCTGGGGCACCTGCATACCGTGATGAGTTTTCTCTGACAAAGAGACTTTGTTCACCGATACGGTGTTTTAAGTAAAAGCGTCTGCCTACTGTGGGGTCAAAGAGAGACTTGCCAAGTACAAAACTTTTAGACTGTGTATGACTTAAAAGCATCTGAAATAGTGGGGGGTCTAGGGTAAAGACATAGCCACATACAGAACTTTTAAAGTCAGGACACCTCCAGTGAAAAGTAAAATGTTAAATGTGAAAAACATTTCGAGAGAGCATCTACAAAAGTGTTTCAAGAAAGGTGTTGTAACCAGATGAATGGCCGAGTATAGATTTGGGAGCAAAAGGTGGGAGACCCCCCATTTGGAGTAACCAGGTTTACCTCTCTGTGTTCAGTTTGGGCACCTTTGTTTTCTCTCGGAGCATTTGGCCAATATCTGAGGAAAGCACCCAGATGTGGGATTTTGAATTTTCCCAGAGAGCCAGAATGTGCTCGTGGGTGGTTTATTGAGCCACCATCAATCTCCATGCAATATGGAAAAGTGTCCTAGTACTGGCCAGGGTGCCAAGTTAAGGAAAAGAAGATAAGTGTACCAGTTCGGGCCGTGTGTGCCCAGATCCATTCAGAACCTGAGGGCTTGCTGTAGGAAGTCTGCTCTGTATCTCAGTAATCTGCATTACCAATGGGCGTAGCCTTGTGGGGGTCCATTTTGCTTTTTTATTCTCTGTGTTATGTGACTAAAAGCCACACTCTAGAATCCCAACCTGGTTTGGACATTACAGTTATTGCTTCCAGTGTCCAGATTTATTTGGGTACCACTGACCAGAAGTACAAACCTAGCATAATGCTGAGCAAACGTTTTCTCCCAGGGACCCAGGTTGATGACCATGCTAAATGGTCCCCCAAGGTGTGAGCTAGCTAGTTGCCACACTAGGTTTGCCTGTCTAAGGATGACAGGCTCCAAAGTAAAAGTAATGGATCCACCGAGTCTGTGAGATATTTGTAGTGACTACCCCCACCCCTCTTGGTGGTGCCTATATGTGAGAGGAGCAGCCCTGCTAGTGGAAACGGGGGGGTCGGTAGGGGGAGGTTACAAAATGGAGGCACCACTGAGGATTTGTTTGGAATTTAGGAGAAAACAGGAGATGTGTGCTTGGGTTGAGACTAGCATTTTGTCTGTCTGGCAGTTGGTAGCCCAAAAAATAGGAAGCTTTGCGCATAAGGGATTGACCAGAGAAGTGCCAGCTGTATGTGCCGCTGTGTGTCTGCTGTTCATGTGCTGCTGTAATTGTGCCAGCATTCACCAAGGAGCTGTAATGCCAAATTGTGTGTGCCCCTTGTCCTGCATCAAAAATAACGTTTGCCAGCTTTAATTTTCAAACTGTGACAAGAAAAAGTATGGAGAACTGTTGGAAATAAAGAGACATTTGTGCCCTGAAAGTTTAAAATACTTGCTGTGTAGACTGGGGGAGTCGCTAAGGAAAGTGCCATGAAAAATGGTTAAAATGGTGCTCCCTCCATGGAGTTACAGTTGAAAAGAAAAAAAGTTGCTTTGCAGTTAAAATTTTGCCTGCTTAATGATTGTCATGGAGGAGAAGAACGCGAGAAGAGAGAGAGAGGCTCATTTGCATGGCGTCAAGTGACTGGTGAGACTGCAATCAGTCCCACCCCCAAGCCAGCTTCAGAGTGCTGCCCATGTTCGAGAAGGAGAGAGTGAGTGGTGTGTGAGCTGGCTAGCCAGGAGGAGTGTTACGGTGACTGCAAGCAGTTGTAAAAATTACAAAATCAGACTTTTCTGTTTTAAATCGGGCTCAACCCATATTCTGATCGACTGAGGAGAAAGCATGGTGTTCACAGGGACAATCGGCGAGACTGCCAGCCTGTTTCAATCCAGAGGCCTCCAGGATCAGCTGTAGGCTGAAATTTCCATCGAAAAGCCAGCTACTGATTCAGTGAGACCATTCAGAAAACAGTTAAAACTGTGTGTAATTTTTCTAAAGCCAGCTGGATCTGTGTGTGAACAGTGTGATTGTTTTGCAAAAATAGACTGTGTAAAGTAAATCAAACCTAAGCAAGAATTCTGAGCATTAGACTGTGCACATGATTATGGATTCAGCAACAGTGTAATTTTCTGAGCAAAATGTGAGACTGTGGGTTGTATGAGAGATGCAACAAAACAGGCAATCCTGTTCATGAAATACTGTGGCTTTAGTGACTTCAAGCAAGGAAAAGTGATCGAAAGCTAATGTAAAGTCCTAGAAAAATCACATAGATGTGCTGGGGAAGCAAAACAGTGTAGTCTGTGCAATTTGAGTAAACTTTTTCAGTAGCAGTACATCGGATGCACAATGGCTTGAGTCAGAGACAGAATGTTGATTCGCCAGGAGTGCTGCTGCCGCCATTACAGGGTGGGGTAGTAATGTAAACACAGCAGAAGGGGAGCCATTTGTGAGACTGTTCCAAGCAAAATGAGATCAGAGATAACAGTGAACATTTGTGTTTTTCCTGCAGTCATGGCTTCAAGGTCATCCCGCTACTCGGATCATGCCCGGGCTATGATAGTGGAAGAGGTTATCAAGCTGAAAGAAATAGAGAGATGTTTATACGGTGGACATTTTCCTCCTCATGTTGTAATTCCCGGATACCCTGTGACAGTATGCATAATGTGCCTCAAGGCTGAAAGGGATGTCTTCATGATTCTTCACTATTCTGGGTGCCTAGAGAAGCAAGGCCTAACTAATGCACCCAAGATTCGTTTGGCTCCCATGTGGACAAAGCTTCAAGATCCAGCAAGTGGCAGCACACAGCACCAGGTGGAGCCTGTCGGGGGAAGCCCAGCAGAGTGTGGCACAAAGGAAGAGGGTGTGGATGTACTGTCAGAGCAGAGTAGTGATGATGTCTCCATGCCCAGGTCACAGATGGACAGTGCAGAGGGAGCATCAGTGGATCCATGGAGAGAGGGGCTAAGCCCTAGTCTCATAGGAGAGGATGAGATGCGAGAGACCCTAGATTGGGAGGTGTCTACCTCCGCACCCAGTGAAGAGTGGACAGTCTCGGGAGTGAGGACAACTGCTCACTCCTGGGCTCAGATCTTAAGCAAGGAAGAGGAGGAGGGGGAAGCTGTGTATCCTTATGATGAAGGTGCTAGTCCACAGCCTCAGGCTTTTGCCTTGGAGGAACCAGAAGAACAGATTGGTGACTCCACAGCCCTGTCCCCACAAGCAGGAGTCAGAGATACATTCTGTGTAGCATTGAGTATGCAACACTTGTCAGAACCAGGACTGGCCACCCCTAAGCCAGGCCAGTAGTCTTAATCTGACCAAGAGTAGTAAGGAGGAAAGACTGGTTCGTAGGAAGGCAAATGAGATCTATGGGATGTCCTTTCCTACCTTTCCTCGGAGAGTCTGGGGGGAGATTGAGAAAAACAGGAGAGCCTGGATAGTGGAAGAGGCAACTAAAGACCTGCATCCAGGTGCAACTCGATTTGTCAGAGACAAAGCTGTCAGAGATAGATTCAAGTATTGGAAAGTGGGCAGGACACTGTTCATAGACACTGTACATATTGTGGACAGAAAGGGCAATGAGACATTCCATAACGTGATTTATGAGCGTCCAGATGGGGTAATAATTCTTGCACCTGACACACTGTGTTACTACCCTTAATGTAACCAGCTTCCTACAAATGTGCCCATGCCTACCAAGTGGAAAGCAGATCAGTGATAGCCAGTGCTGCCATCCAGCCATTGCCGTACCCATGTTATTCCACCAGTCTGGTGTTTCAGGATCCAAAGGTGCGTCCAGATTCATCAGTCTTGCAGTGTGCCTTCCATTTCCATTGCCTGGCCTTCCAGGTGACATCATCCAGAGATGACATCAGCCCAGCAGTTTCCAGACGTGCCATCCTGTCATTTCCAGAAGATTTCCACCCAGCTATATCTGAAAAATGCTGCCAGGGAGAGTCTTCGGCTGGAGATCCAGGTACTGTTCCATTTTCATTTTTCAAGGGACCGGTAAGTCCAGACTTTTCTTACCTTATTGACATTGCAATACACATACTACACCTGGCAGACTACAGACTGCTTGAACTGTCCACAAAGACTCTCCCCTTTGGGACTACAGTACTACAAGAACTGTGCTTCACTGGGCTCTGGCCCAGGAGATACTCTTTCATGGACCTTGCTTTTGGGCACTGTTGTCACTAGTGGGACATTTAGGGCATTACATCCCCAAAATGTGTATTGTATATGATGTTGATGTTTTCTACTGTTTTGTACTTTTCTACCTTTTTCTAAAAAATATTTTTTTTGGGATTCTCCAGTGTTTTGATGGTAAGGGTTATGGTCGTACACTGTGTTTGCAGATTTGGGGTATGTTTTTGTCTTTTCTCTTTCAGGTGGTTCCTGACGAAGACAGAAGAGAAGACAAGCAGAGGATTGGAGGGACTCATCGGAGTTCCTTATGTGCTTTAAATTGTTGTGTTTAGAGTACTGTGTAGTTGTTAACATGTGTTAACCTTTCCTTCCACAGGTGTAGTTGTGGGGAAGTGTGAGAGTGTAATGTTTAGGTGTAGTGTTAGCACCTTGGGTTGGTTTGCAGGTGTCCAGGGATGGGGGGAGGTTCCCTTGTTTTTGGGTAGTTTTGTTTCTGGTCAGATAGGTTTTCTCTAGAGGGCTAGGGGGATAGACAGGCTGTGGTCCTGACTGGCCATAGGGGCTGCAGTGCTGGTCTATTAGGGCTATGCTCTGGACAGTTCTTCCAGGGCCACTGGTTACCATAGTAAGATCATAGTGCAGGGTCTGATGCATCAGCCAATGGCATCTGGGCCCTTAGTGTTACCTGTCTGTGCCTGGCACATGGTAGGAGAGGGCCTGATCACCCCTCTCCATAGGTAGCACATAGGGAAGGATGTCTGGTGCCAGGTAGGTAATGACTGCAGACAGTCATTTTCCTGGCCACCAAGGGTGGGTGTAACCCCCTTGTTCCCAGGGGTTACTAGAATCCCACTTAGAATCAGTGGCAGGCAGGGAGAGGCAGCTTGTGAGATACCAGTTAAATGGGTTTCACACTGTCACACCCTGTTTTCAGTTTCTGTTCAGTTGGAGTGATGATGTCATCTTAGAATTCTCGCAGCAGCATAAGCCACAATGGAATGCTTGCTGCATGGGTCAGTGGTAGAACATTGGGAGATTCAAGTCAATCTTCAGTAGTAGTCTGTGTGGAGACTTAGGAGAGTGAGGAGTGCTGTAGGGTGCAGCTCCTCAGACCTAGCTCTGAGAGAGAGCTACCTCAAGAGAAGGGGTTGTGTGTTCTCACCCTAGAGAGGAACACAGAAGATTAGTAGAAGGAAGTGGTAGAGACTGTTCCTAGAAGTTGTTCCAGTGCCCCATCCCTAGAGGGGTGGTGGGAATTCCAGGATTCCAGGGCAATCCCCTGGTCCAGCCTGGAGAGTGGTGGAGCTGCGTAGAGTTGTTTTGTTCTGTGAGTACCTGAGACTGTGTTTTAGGAAAAAGCCCTGGGGCACCTGCATACCGTGGTGAGTTTTTCTCTGACAAAGAGACTTTGTTCACTGAGACTGTGGTTTAAGTAAAAGTGTCTGCCTACTGTGGGATCAAAGAGAGACTTGCCAAGTGCACAACTTTTAGACTGTGTATGACTTAAAAGCATCTGAAACAGTGGGGGTCTAGGGTAAGAACATAGCCACATACAGAACTTTTAAAGTCAGGACACGTTCAGTGAAAAGCAAAATGTTAAATGTGAAAAACATTTCGAGAGAGCATCTACAAAAATGTTTCAGAGAAAGGTGTAACCAGATGAATGGCCGAGTATAGATTTGGGAGCAAAAGGTGGGAGACCCCCCCATCTGCAGTAACCAGGTTTACCTCTCCGGGTTCAGTTTGATCACCTTTGTTTTCTCTCAGTGCATTTGGCCAATGCCTGAGGAAAGCACCCAAACATGGGATTTTGGATTTTTCCTGAGAGCAGGAATGTGCTTGTGGGTGGTTTAGGGAGCCACCATCAACCTCCATGCAATATGGAAAAGTGTCCTAGTACTGGTCAGGGTGCCAAGTCAAGGAAAAGAAGAGAAGTGTACCAGTTCAGGCCGTGTGTTCCCAGATCTGTTCAGGACCTGAGGGTTTGCTGTAAGAAGTCTGCTCTGTACCTTAGTAATCTGCATTATCAGTGGGAGCATCCCTGTGGGAGTCCATCTTTGCTTTGTTATTCTCTGTATTATGTGAATAAAAGCCACACTCTAGAATCCCAGCCTGGTTTGGACGTTACAGTTACTGCTTCTGGTGCCACTGACCAGAAGTACAAACCGAGCAAACGTTTTCTCCCAGGAACCCTGGTTGATGGCCATGCTAAATGGTCCCCCCAGGTGTGAGCTAGGTAGTTGCCACACTTTGCCTGTCTAAGGATGGCAGGCTCCGAAGTAGAAGTAACGGGTCTACAGAGTCTGTGAGATATTTGTAGTGACTACCCCCACCCCTCTCGGTGGCGCCTAGATGTGAGAGGAGCAGCCCTGCTAATAGAAACAGGGGGGGCCAGTGGGGGGAGGTTACACACATAAAAGTCACCCTAATGCTATGCTGGGCATCTTCTCTCTCACCGGGAGTGGCAGCAACTACTTTAAGGTACCACAGGTGTATGGCTGTGGTAGTGTCTGGAAAAAGTAGTGACAGAGCAAACAGCCCTGGGAGGGAAAGAAGCAGTATGTTCCTCATACAGACAGTGCTCTAAAGTGCATCATTCCCTGGGAACAGCAGAGGTAAGACACGGAAAATAATGGGGAGTAGTTTGCTAGAAGAGGAGTTTGGTGAGAGGGCAATATGGAGACCATTAGCCCAGCTTAACTGCATCTACTTCAAGGGTGGGTCTAGAGGGTGAACTAGCCAACCTGACATGGGAACCTTTGTTGAACTCCTTCTAGGATATTACAGGGAGTGAAGATGATGACCGGAGTGGCTGTACAGTGAGGATTACCTGCAGTGCTACGTTTCTGAAGGCTTGAAGTCTATTTACATATGGGATGCCATCATTGCCTTACTGTCCCTGTTGAAGTAGAAATATAATCTCTATTTTGTCATGGTCTTTGTGGCTCCTTTTTCTCTTTCTGTTTCCTGCGTAGTGCGCGGAGAGAAGGCATGAGGAGTTACATGGACCAGGGACTGGTGGAGTACCTGGGGCCCATGAGATGGTCACAAGAAGCAAAATCCAATGGAATGAGTGTCGGTCGGACCAAGGTGACCAGTGAGAGAAGGAAGAAAATCCCATGGGAGCTGCGATTGCAGAGGGAGAGGCCTTCCAACTTGCATCAGGAGCAAGAGAATAATTGGCAAGGGGCAGTGTGGAGCCTGAAAGAGTCAAGGTTGAAAACACTTAATTTTGGGAGAAACTTAGGAGGGCATGCTAGAACTCCAAGGGTAAAATGGAAAGAAATAAAAACTGCAAAAGGGGTTGCTGCCTCTGTTGCTATCTAACTATGAAGGAAAAATGTAATCCTCTCTTTCTGTTGAGTGAGTTATTGCAAAGTAGACTAGAGGTGTAAAGGCTTTCGTGTTGTTTGCACAGATTTTTTTTTATTTTCTTTTTTGTGTTATAATAACTTACATGTTTTTGGTATTTTAAGTTCATTTTTAATATCTTGGCATGGAACAGTTTTCACATTTGGATTAATTAAAAAGGGTTCTTTTTTTAAGTACCACCTGTTGAACTGCTTAATTATGACCTATAAGTTGGAAAATGATACCTGTGTAACAGCCCCTTTGGTCTGTCTCCTTTATTAGCATGTGGAGTGTTGCTTGTTTATTGCAACAACATGCCTCACTAATTTCCCCAAAATTGACAATTTTTTTTTTAAGTTTCTACCTTTATAATCGAAGAGAAGCCTGCAGAGCAGTAACTACTAATCTGTGCTTAAACACCACAGCCTCAAAGTCATAGTTTGTGTTATTTTATCTGCAGTAGCCAGCTGCTTTTAAAAGTTTACACAGCAGTCCTGTAAGGTTCAGTGATGGTGGTCAAAGTGAACTTTTTAGTGTACTAAATTGGAGAACATATTTATGATCCCTGGAACGTGCTCTTTATTCACCTTTTAACTACAAAAGAATTCTGCCAGTACTGTGATTACAGGTCACTTATGTGCAGCATCATAGAGAGAAAGTAAGTAAACTTATATAACTCTTGGGGTAATGAACTTAATTTGTAGTATTATCCTTTAGTCTATTTCAGTGTTTTGGCTGACCCTATGCTATAAAGGGCTTTTTATTTTATTTTAATAAGCTTTTGTAATAGTTGGTGTGTTGGTGTTCAAGAGCCCCAGTTTAAGTATAAGGACCGTGATATAGTCCCAAACTGTTTTAAAACATCATAGAAACATAAACACATACTTTATCATCAGAAAAGGACTGCTTGGCCACCCAGTCTGCCCAGATGGTCCTTGCCTAGTCTCTCTGAAGTCTCCAACTTGTCTCAGGTGACTCTCTCCTCCCTGTCCATTTTCTAATATTATCCTAAGTCTGTTCCACGCATGCTTGAAGCCCCCTGCAGTTTTCACTCTACCACTTCTACTGGCAGTCTATTCCAGGCATCCACCACTGTTTCAGTGAAGTAGTATTTTATCACAACCTCCTAAACTTCGCTCCTCCAGCTTCATCACATGTCCTCTGGTTCTTTTTGTGATTTGAAAGAGGCTCCCCTCCTGCACCCTGTTCACCCCGTGAGATACTTGTAGGTCTCCTTCATGTCTCTTCTCACTGTCCTGTCTTTCAGTGTGTTCATATTCAGATTCCTCAGTCTCTCCTCATGGGGCTTTTGGTTCAGCCATACAACATTTTAGTTGTCCACTTTTGGACTGTCTCCACCCTCAGGGTTGCCACCTTTGGATGAGGCAAAAACCGGATCCTAAGCTCCGCCCCTAGCCCCACCCCTTTTCATGACTCATCATGCATTGTTCCTCCTAGAAGTCCATTTGTTAAATCAGTAAAAAACAATGCTTAAACAGTAGTTCAACAAACATGTGAAGATACTATACTGTACCTGTTAAAGTTACTTTCCTAGGTTCTTTCTAATTATTTACCTATGTATTTATTTATTTATACTGGTTTAGCAGATAAACATACAGTGATAAAATCTCATTTACAGATATGATCTGGGAAGACAAGGTAAATACTGTAAATAGCATACAATAGTATACATACCTTATATCATTTCTGTTCATATTCACAGTACTGTTTAAAGCCAAAGAAGTGACTACACTTTTTCTTAAAGAAATAAAATATTTTAAAACATTTAAAATGCCTAAATTCTATTAGAGATGAAAATGTTTACCAGCAAATGAAAGTGGAGGAGAACTGGCTCTGTTACTGTTACAAAGGTGGGGCAGCTGTGCTGTTATGCCACTTTAAAATGCAGTGGAAAGATTAGGTTAAGTAAGTGCTAATGGTGTTAATGGCCATACTTTACACCTCCCAGGGTGACTGCATTCACAAACAAAAGGCTACATTGACAACAGAACTTGTTTGTAACTTAAACATGTAGCTGAAACAATGAGTGATATGACAACATTTATTTTAAAAGTATGTGAGCACTCAAAATGGCTAAAATACCTGACCAGCACAGAGCAAAACCGGATTACCTGATAGGGACCCTGAAAACCTGACCACCAGGAAAAAAACCTGACAGGTGGCAACCCTATCCACCCTGTCTATGTCCTCTCTAAGGTGCAGCCTAAAAGGTGCAGTGTAAAACTCTTGCTGGACAAGCTGCTTTCTGTTACTGCTTTCCTGAACTTTGAAATTCTCTCCCCTTACGTATTCACTCTGCTTCCACTAAACCCTCACTAACCTCATTACTCTACACCCACACCACCCCCTCCTGCAACTCCCCCAATACTCCCTCCTCATCTGTTCTTTACTTTACTTCCCCTCCTTCTATCGATGCTTCCCAGAACTATTTCATTTTCTCCTCTACTCAACCTCCTCTCCCCCTACCCCTAGTTCATTTCCTTCCAGCCGCTTTCAACTTGTCCTTACAACTTCATCTTCTGTACCCTTATCAACTTATATTGTACATTATATTTATATTAATTATCCTGTGATTACTCTAGCAAATCTCTGTCTACTGTATTTTCTGGTTACTTTACTCATGTATACATTCCAGGTTTTTTTTGTATATATTGTGCATCTACTGAGTATACTGCTATTGTACTTGTTAATCTATGTCTCTCTATCTTATTTTATAATACATCATGGTACTGAACTGTATCTCTCCCACTCCCCCACCTCCAAGAACACATCTAGAAATGAGCTGATAGTGCTCAGTATGTCCTTCCTGGTGAAATGCTTTAATAAGTAAATAAACTGGATACAATACTCTAGGTGGGGTCTCACCAGTGAATGATATATTGGCAAAACCACCTTCCTCTTCCTGCCAAAGATACCTCTCCAAGTGCATCCCAGCATCCCACTGGCCCTACCTACCAACTGCTTTGCCACACTGCCCTGCTGTTTGAGGTAATCAGATATGATAACCTCAAGGTCCCTTTCCTGCTTAGTGACTGACAGTAAGCCCCCCCCCCCCCACCCATACTCACCTCTTCAGTTCATATGTCCTAGGTGCATGATTTTGCACTTTCTGACTTTAACCCCAACTGCCATACTGTTGACCGCTCCACATATTTTCCATGATTCATGCACATGTTTTCCATGCCTTACTTATTGTACACCCTGTGACACTCAGACAGCTGGTTCTGATTAATCTATGATTTTTGTAATATAAAAATGTGTTATTAAATGTCTCTCATGAGAGATGCTGACAGCCTGTGAAATGACACCCCCCCTCCCAGGTTTTAGCTGCAACATGTTACCTGGAAGGCCAGGAGATAATTACAGGCTAGAAGAGGCCTACATTAAGCATCTCCTGTTTATCTAGCTTATTTGTAGCTTGCCAGCTGCTAAGATGGGAAACCATAAACTTTTATAATGGTTAGAGGAAGACAGCAGGTTATGACGCTTTAGTGTGAAGTCATAAAAGATTCTTTGACATGTCCTGGGAAGAAGAGCTAGTTGAGATCAAAGAGGGGATGTTATTTAAAGAAAGTCATGTGGGGACATGAGTTTTGCTGAGGTCACCTTTATTAATTTACCTCCTGCTGAACAGACATCCTGACTGTATAATTTTTAATAAACGGAGGAAGAGCTGGGTGACATCATGGAGAAGGCAGGCTCAAGACAGTGTTATAATGTATGGGGAGCCCTTATTAACCATCATAATCAGCAGCAGCAAATCCTTGTTATCCACTGTTCAGAATGTCAGAAAGTTGTTTACCACTCTTTGGAATGTCCAAGCAGAGACATACCAAGAAAGAATAATGACTTGCACAGTATTCTAGCCCCACAAATCACGAACACTGTTTACGGTAAAAAAATTCAAAAATCACATTAGTGGTAGTTAACTGTCAGAGCCCATTATAATGGCAGAATTACATGCTAAAAATCACAGCGTAAAAAAAGCAAATCCTACTACTAGCTGCTGATGCATATCACCATTAATTTTCTGTTCCCCTTGTAGATATTTTCTGTTGAATCGCAACCTGCACGCATGTGGTCATGTTTGTTTGGGCCTCAGACAAGACGCAACGCCGTGTCGCTTACACCAGGTGACCATCATCAACCAACCGGTTCTTTCATAATTTGAACCTGGTATTCTGTTGATTGTCTGCTTTTTAAAATGCCTATGCCGAGAATATATTTGACCTTAATTTCTCTGTGTGTATTTCTCTGTATGTAAACAAATAAAATCTTGCCATGGTAAAACATCTCAAAGCCTCAATAAATCGATGTATGGTAAGAGCAAAGCATTCAGTATTGTATTTTACAAAGTTTTTACCATACACTATAAAAAGTAATATCTATGAATCAGGTGTTAACACGTTGAAATCACCTCTAGGTTGCTAAGGGCTGAAGTAAACCTCTCGAGCTACGCTCTCGAGGTTTACATGCCCTTAGCAACCACTCGAGGTGATTACAACGTGGTTAACACCTGATTCCCAGCTATTATTCTCTATTTTAATTATGCTGGGAGTGACCTGTAACCACACATATGTTGGGATTCTGAAAAAGCAACATCAGGCACTGTTAGGGGATAAGTATACAGTAGAAAAGACATTTCTAAGAGTACTGTGGTAGGAGATTTTGTCTGCACTTTTAAACCTGTTTTGTTTAAGTGATTTGTATGTTTTGTGATATATGGTTCTGTATTTAAATTTTACATTTGTTAAATCTATTTTTAAGTAAACCTCTACTTTAGAGACTACTTGGTGTACCTTTGAAATTCTTTTTCTTGACAAGGGAAGCATACATGGTTAAAGTTGACGCTGTACAAATCTTACTGGTTTTACCAAACTGGGACATGGTAAAAATTTTTCCTACGGTCTTCCATAGAGTTTTAAGGGTTCATTTTGTATGCCTGATTAGGTGCCCATAGGCAAAAGATATCTGTCCCCCCCCCGAAGAGCAGAATTATCTGAGCCTATACATTGGGTACGTTAGCAAGAGGTTCACAGTTTGAATCCCTCCAAGACTTGAGACCAAAGGTTGATTCAAACCCACAAAACAGACAAGAGGGTTACCCTGTTTCTGTTTCCTGTTCACAAGACTGAGCTCAGAAGTTGGCACTGTGGGAGCAGAGGACCTGACCTACTGAGTAGGTTTGTAACACACCCTATTACAGATTTTAGTATCATCTGCAAAAAGGCATACCTTCCCTTCCAGTTCATCTGCAATGTCACTTATGAAGACATTCAAGAGGACCAGTTCCAGCACTATGGCCTGTGGCACCCCTTTGGGCATTGTCCCATCATTACAGTCAGTGCTGTTAACCACCACCTTCTGTTGCCTATCTATTAGCCAGTTTCTGATCCATTTCATCACTTTGGATCCCACACCTAGGCTGCTCAGTTTCTTTTTTTTTTTAAATAAAAGTTTATTCATTTTCAATATATATTACATACAAAGCAATCAGAACATGCAGTGACACTGTTTATATTATGTCTGACTCCCCCCTGCACCTCCCTATCACACTCCTACCTTCCCTGATCTCCCCCAACACACACACACTGCATCCTAACTGCAAGATTCACCTTGCTCCCATTAGAGCATGTATGTCTTATCTAGGCCAGACTAAAGTGAGTACAGAGTTTCAAATATGCCCCCTACTTTTTTTAAATTTAGATAATCTGTTACTAAGGCTGGCAATCATAGAAACAGAAACACAGAATTTGACGGCAGATAAGGACCGCTTGGCCCACCTAGTCTGCTCATTTTCCTACCTGATGGATAAGCTGTAGATTCTGGTTAACCAACAGCTTACTTCCTCCTACCCCCCCCCCACTAGAATTGCTTTGTATCTGTCTCATGCATTCTTGAATTCTCCCACTGTTCTTGACTCCACAACCTCCTCAGGAAGGCTGGTCCATGCATCCACAACCCTCTCCATGAAAAAATGCTTTCTAACATTACCTCTGAGCCATTCCCCTCCCCCCATCTTCAAATTGTGCCCTTGTTCTTGCACATCTCTTTTTCTGAAAGATGCTACCCTCTTGGACCCTTCACCATTTTGGTTGCCCTCCTCTGAACAGCCTACATTCTGTCTATGTCTTTCCGGAGATGGGGTCTCCAGAACTGCATGCAGTACTCCAGATGGGGTCTCACCAACTGTCTGTACAGAGGAATAACAACTTCCTGTTTTCTACTGTTGATGCCTCTCCCTATGAATCCCAGTATCTCCCCAGCCCTCCTTACTGCCTTCTCACATTGCTTGCCCTCCTTAAGGTCATCTGATATAATTACTCCCAGGTCTCTTTCAATTTTTGTTATTAGTATCTCACCCCCCATTGTATACTCTTCCCCTGGGTTTTTGTTTCCCAAGTGCATTACCTTGCACTTCTTTGCATTTAATCTGAGCTGCCATACATTTGCCCATTCCTCCAACCTTGCCAAGTTCCTTTTCACCCTTTCAACCCCACCTTGTGTATCAACCCTGTTGCAGATCTTTGTGTTGTCTGCAAAGAGACATACTTTTCCTTCCAGGTTCTCTCCAATGGCCAGAGTGGAGCAGGGGGTTGCGCTAGCACAGGTTCCATTGTGCTATGCGCAACAACTGTGATATTCAAAAGTGCCCATGCAAATGGGCCATAATGTATGCAAGGCACAAATGGGGCCATTTGCATGTTATTATGGCCCCATTTGCATGCAGGTGCGCCGATCCCCGGCGACTTGCACCTGGCACCCTGCCGGGCAGCAGCCATCGGGGGCCAACACCCCCTGCACAGTGCAGCAATTCGCCCCTCTGCCCAATTGCGGGCATATGTACATCATCCAATATCCCTGGTGGTCCAGTGGACTGCTCACAGCCTGATCGCGGGCTTCAGTATGACATAATATGTCCTATATCCCTGCTGGTCCAGTGGACCGCTCGCAGCCCGATTGCTGGCATCAGTTAAAATAAATAATGTCATATGTCCCTGGTGGTCCAGTGGACTGCTCCCAGCCTGATCGCGGGCTTCAGTATGACATAATACGTCCTATATCCCTGATGGTCCAGTGGACCGCTCGCAGCCCGATCACGAGCATATGTAATTATAAGATGAGCTCCACAGTACCCCCCTTCCCACCAGCCCACTGAGCCCCACTGCCCCTTCCCCCTGGTCAGCAGCGGGCGGCGGCATCCCACCTGCCTGCTGCCCCACCGCCCACCAACTGACAGTATACGGTAGGGCTGTCGGCCCATTGGTACAGCGTGAGCCAATTGGCATGCAGCCTGTACCATACTACACAGTCCAGATATGCTGACTGGGGAGGCGGGGTGGTGGGGCCCAGTGAATGGGTGGGAGGGGGTACTATGGAACACACCTTATAATTACATATGCCCACGATCAGGCTGACAGCGGTCCACTGGACCACCAGGGATATAGGACATTATTTATTTTAACTGATGCCCGCGATCAGGTTGCGAGCAGTCCACTGGACCACCAGGGCTGTAGAATGTTATTTATTTTAACTGATGCCCGTGATCGGGCTGTGAGTGGTACCACTGGACCACCAGGGATATAGGACGTATTATGTCATACTGAACCCCGCGATTGGGCTGCGAGTGGTCCACTGGACCACCACGGATATAGGGCATTATTTATTTTAACTGATCCCCACAATAAGGCTGCAAGTGGTCCACTGGACCACCAGGGATATAGGACGTTATTTATTTTAGCTGATGCCCACGATCAGGCTACGAGCGGTACCACTGGACCACCAGGGGTATAGGACGTTTTATGTCATACTGAAGCCCACAATTGGGCTGCGAGCGGTCCACTGGACCACCAGGGATATAGGACATTATTTATTTTAACTGATGCCCATGATCTGGCTGCGAGCGGTCCACTGGACCACCAGGGATATAGGACGTTATTTATTTTAACTGATGCCCGCGATCGAGCTGCGAGCGGTCCACTGGACCACCAGGGATATAGGACATTATTTATTTTAACTGATGCTCACAATCAGGCATGGGGCGCCACCACGGAGGTGCAGCCAGAGCTTGGGTGGCCACCCACAGGTGGCAGCTGCCATGTTGCACCCTGCAATATGGCAGCTCACCTGTGGGTGGGTAGCCGTTGTTCCTTTTTTTTTGGCTCACCTGTGTGCAGCACAAGTAGGGGTTGCACATGCATGGACTCAGCACATCCCATGCTGAATATCGGGATGTGCGGAGTATGCATGGGCACGCCCCCCCACCTGGGCCGCATATATTACTGATGCGCTCCAATGCATCGGGATTTGTGCCAGGCACAATCTCCATTTGAATATCGCTCTGAGGCACATCAGTGGGTTGCGCATGGCGCAACATTGTTGCACCATGCGCAACCCTTCTGAATATCTGAGCCAGTGAGTAAGAACTGTTATTTCCACCTCCCAAGGTAATAGTGTAACATAATAAAGTGTGAAGAATTCTTTGTTAGCAACTTTCAAAAGTGTGAACCAAAAATTGCTTGTTCACGACATGAAAATTTTGACTTTGTACCTAAAATAAATTGTCACTCATAAATTAGCCATTATTTAACATTTCTCACCAACATTTCAAACAGTCTTATTTTTTAAGGCTCTTTAATCAACACCGTGGATGAGAACTGTTACTTCCACCTCACAATATTTTTTTATGTTGTATCACCAAAAAAAAAAATTAAAAGGTTGGATTGCAAGTCCTTCATGCCTTTGGATGTCATGGAGGCTTAAACTGTAAGTGATGAGTATTTGGGATATAAATATTGAAATATGTGATGAGTTTTGTGGTACGATTCTACTGGTACACACGTAATGTTGGATTACAGGATTTGCGTATTTCCTGAAGATACATAAATGCTGTGGTTAGGGATTTGCATGGAGACCAAAGTGCACCACACAAGTTATGTATGCATGGAATGGACCAAACATACATTAAGCTAATGTTAATTAGGCTGTTGTATTACACATCCTCGCACTAGAGATGTGCAAAAAAAAAATCCATCAGCAGAATTTGTGCAAAATACACCTTAAAACAGCAGAAAAAATGTATGGCCTGTGGGTTAATGTATTAAACTGCAGGAAAAAAAATCTACAGAACTGATCAGTCAGTGGTCACTTTTGTTTGTTTTTTTCCAGCAGTTTAATACATTAATCTACTCCCAACCACCGCCATCATGGTCACTCCTGCTGTGGGTTACATTCCCTGATGTCTAGTGCCCCCCCCTGCCAATTGCTGACCCAATGTAAAAAAAAAAAATTATAATTCCCTGGTGTCCAGCAGGGCCCCCTCCCTATCCCTGATCCCCTTAATAAAAAAGGCAGTCCTTTCTTTATTCCCTGGTATCTAGTGCACCCCCCCTATCCCCTTAATAAAAAAATGCATTCCTTTATTCTCTGGTGTCTAGCAGACCCCTCCCCACCTATCCCAGATCCCCTTAATAAAAAAAGACTGTACTTTATTCCCTGGTGTCTGTCGGACCCCCTTTCTATCTCCAATCCCCTTAATAAAAAAAAATGCAGTCATTTATTCCCTGGGGTCTAGCACACCCACTCCCAATCCCCAATTCCCTTAATAAAAAAGGCAGCCCTTTTTTATTCCCTAGTGTATAGCGGACCCCCCCCAATCCTCGATTCCCTTAATAAAAGTAAATGCAGTCTTTTATTCCATGGTGCCTAACAGACCCCCCCTCCCTATCCCCAATCCCCTTAATAAAAAAAAGACAGTCCTTTATTTCCTGATGTAAAGTGGATCCCTTCCCTATCCCTGATACCCTTAATAGAAAAAAAAGGCAGTCCTTTCTTTATTCCCTGGTGTCGAGCGCCCCCCTCCTTATCTCCTATCCCCAGTAGAAAAACAAAAAGGCAGCCCTTTATTCCTAGCATACCCCACCTCCCAATCCTTGATCTCCTTAATAAAAAAAATGAAGTTCTTTATTCCATGGTGTCTAACAGACCCCCCTCCCTATCTCTGATACGCTTAATAAAAAAAGGGCAGTGCTTTCTTTATTTCCTGGTGTTTAGTGGTCCCCCTTCCTATGCCATATCCCCAGTAGAAAAACAAAAAGGCAGTCCTTTATTCATGGTATCTAGTGGAGCCCCCCACACTGACAGGTGGTCCCCACCACCCACTCACCCCACCTATCCTGGGTGGGTGACCCACACAACCCTTCCTCTCCACCGTCGCCGTTACCCCACTGAGCTATCAATGAATGAGCACATCTCATTCATTGACAGCTCAGTGGGCAGTCAGCCACAGTGGAGAGAAGAGGGCTGTACTGGTTGCCTATGTGGAGTCAGGATGGGTGGAGAATGGAGTGGTGGGGAAACACCTGTCAGGGTGTGGGGTCTGCTAGACACCAGGGGATAAAGGACTGCCTTTTTTTATATAGGTGATTGGGGATAGGGAGAGGGGTCAACTAGACACCAGAGAATAAAGAAAGCACTGTCTTTTTTTATTAAGGGGTTGGGGATAGAGAGGAGGTCTGCTAGACACCAGGGAATAAAGAAAGGACTGCTTTTTTTAATTAAGGGAATTGGGGATACAGAGGGGGTCAACTAGACACAAGAATGATTTTTTTTTTACATGGGGCCCACGATCAGTGGGTGGGAGGGACCACTAGACATATCGGAATTTTTTTACATTGGCCCACGATTGGTGAGCGGAGGGACCACTAAACACCAGGGAATGTTATTGTACAGGATGGCGATGATTGGTGGAGGGGACCACTAGACACCAGGGAGGAAACTATAATTGACATCGGGCCATGATCTGCGGGAGGGGGTCAAATTTTACATTGGGCTGGCAATCAGTGGGGGGACCACTAGACACCTGGGAATTTTATTCTATGGGGGGGATGGTGATTGGCAGGGGTGCTGTATTATGAAACACTACATTATACTGCCAATGGAAAAAAATCTGCAGTTTATATGTATTATTCCTCAGTTCATCCCAATAAAAGTCTGCAGAACAGGGCAAAAGTCCACAAAACACATTTGAAAGATTCTATTCTCAACAATGGAGGAAGTTCAGAAACTTTTTTGTGAAATTCCTGAAATTTTGCAAAAGTTCCACAAATGTGGAATTCTCAACTTTTGCCCATCTCTACCACACACATTACACACAAACGGAGTTGTGTTTCTGCACCCAGAAAATGATTGTACTTTGGGTATCATGGATTTCTATCTGCTTCTGCAGATGTACAGGCCCCTGTAGCCAGAAGTGACTTTATATGTCTTGCAGTGTGCATGTGTATCTGCCAACAGAAGTAGGGTTGTAATTTGGATATTGTGGGTTGTATCTGCTGCTGCAGAAGCACAGGCCTCACATGGGCCAATGCTTCTGCAGTCCAAAGTGGGGGTCTATGTCTTGCAGTGTGCATGTGTATCTGTGGCTGCAGAAGCACTGGCACTACAAGGGCCTGTGCTTCTGCAGAGAACAGTAGTGTTGTAATTTGAAAGTAATGACACAGGAAGGCAGCCACCAGGAGAGTAAGCCAAGCTTCAGTCACAAAATCAGAACTACTCAGGACAAAAAGATTGGGCTAATGTCAAACACACTCAAAAAGAAACAAAATCTTGATTGACAGGTACAAAAATCATTCATTAAATACACTGATAAACAGACACAGCACTTACCCACCTACGTTGTAATTTAAGTATTATGGATCTGTATCTGCAGCCAGAAATGGGAATATGTATTCTTTGCAAAACAACTGCATTAATATATCAGTTAGGGTTCAGGATAAAGTGACAAAAGTAAAGAAATGTGATGTTAGGTTTTCCAACCCTAACACCCCTGCCCCACCTCAAAGAGATTGAGGGGAGGAGTCTTCCTTGAGGTCGTCAATCCTAATACTAACCCCATTGCAGTGACAGAAAAGCTGAGATGTGATGCAGACAGGTATATATGTTTTGTGAGTGCATAGAATGGGGTGAGCTTTAGGGTTGACAACCCCAAGGAAGGCTCCACCCCTCATTTACTTCAGGGTAGGGCAGGGGAGTTTGGGTTGGAAACCCTTACATCATATTTCCCTACTTTTGTCACTTAATCCTGAACCCTATCTGATGCATTAACACAGTTTTTTGCAAAGAATTTCCTTACTTTTTGAGATAATCTAATCATATCCTTACAACCCATCCATAGTTTTTGAGATAGAGTTATTGTATCCTTATTTGCCTGTGGGAGTGCAGGGCCCTGCAGGCCCTGCACTCCCATCCCTCCATAGGTGTGTATATGTATGTTGCTGTGGAAGCGCAGGGTTCTCCAGGCCCTGCACATCCATTTGTAGGACAACAGCAACCAAATAGCCCTCTTATTACCCCACTTCATGTACTCAGTACTGAAAATGTTGAATCCCTGGCAAAACGTCATTTTGCACAACCTCAATGTCCTTCCACACCAAAGGTAAGAAAACACATTTTGGCCAGGATTTGAACAATGACAGTTGTCAAGTTCACGTGGTGGGGTCATAAGAAGGCTATGTTGAGCATTCGGGGTTAAAATATTTAAAATTTCCAAAGTTACAAGCAAACACAGAAAAATTTAAATGGATGTACATAACTGCCATTTTTACATATTTTGACCCCAAATTTTCAACATAGCTTTCTTATGACCCCACCTCATGAACAAGAGCAGTGAATATTTTAAAATCCCAACCAAAATGCAATTTCACTAAGCACCATGAGAAAATCCCCTTTTGGCAGGATTTGCCAAATTCCGCCATCTTTGTTCATAAGGTGGGGTCCCCAAACTATGCAAAAATGACAAAGTAATGCATCAGAGTTGAAAACCCCATTAAAATACATTGAACCTCACTTACCTTAGTTTCTCATCTTGCAGTCAGTGGTTCCAGCAGCAAGACCTGTCTTCGACTAGACAGCAAATCTTCAGCCAGTGAGCTGCTCTGGTGAGTGAGGATGTGTTGGAGATGGTGGGGGTGCAGGGTAGTGGGTGCTTAGTAGGAGGTTGGGTTGCGGGTGGATCAGCAAGGGCCCATTTTCTTTTTTACAGGGAAAAATAAAAAAGAAGATTTGAGGGCTGCAGGTGTTCAGGGCTGTATCAGACATGCTCTGTTGTCTCTTCAGGATTGAGCATGGCTGTGACTGTAGTTGTTGCCTTTGATGCTGCTTCTAGTTAAAAATGGTTATTCTGATAGTCACGCTGATCAATTATGAATTGCTTCTGTTTATAAGGTTGTGGGGGGGGGGGTTTGCCAAAATTCTTCATTGTTTGATTTGTTTTCTTAGCCTCACAAATTCTGCCGAGGTGGAAAACTGGTATAAAACCTGTTCCTTCTCCTTAAGTTCAGCCTTCAGCACTTTTCCTGCACTTGTGCAGAGTCCACCAATATAGATAGATAGATAGACAGACAGACAGAATTTATTTATATAGCGCCCCTTCCCGGAGGCTTGGCATGCTTAATAATATTTAAAACAATCCACACATAGCACATAATGCACTTCAGAACATAATGCAGAGATCAGTATAACATTCTATCTATCATACATTAAGACAGCTCAAAGTAAAACAATAAGACATCAGTCAGAACATTTTAATCTTAGCTGAAATCAAACTTCTGATGAAATAGAAATGTTAATCCTTTTTTTTTGTAAATTCAATTTTTTAACGATGTTAAACTTTGGCAAAATTCATTACATACATATGCATTTGCATTTGATATATGCAGTTTTGAGAGGTCAGAGTTCATGTTATTATGCTTTTCATGTTAGTTTTTCTTTATAAAAAAAAAGAAAGAAGGCGGGGGGGATAAGACACGGTGCATTCTTCTGGGTTCCTTCGCATTTTCAATACTTTGAACTGCATTGAGTAAGGGTGAAAGACCATCACAGTTGTTTGTCATACTAATTGGGGGGTGGTGTGGACCCACCAGGGTCCGTCACAACTGCTCATGTCCATGTGGGGATCAGTGTGTCCAACCCCCTATCTCCCCCCGGAGGCAGGCCTAGTATATGACGTTAAGGGTGTGAGGGGGGAAGGGACCCCAGGGGAAAGGTAATCCTGCCCCTGATTCCAGCCAGGAACTCTCTGTTATTTGAATTTGGCCCCCTCTGTCCAGTGCTGCCTGTATGGTTCAGGGGGCAAACATGTCGTCTTTTGCCATATAGTAAAGCAGCCACCTGATCCATCTGGAGGAGCATTTCTCATCCCGTTCATTCAGTTGGTGTGTGATGTTTTTTCAGTATAGTATATTTGGTTCACTATAGCCCACCACTCCTTTCTTGTGGGAACCCTGGGGGTTAGCCATGCTTTAGTTATTGCTTTTTTCGTTGTGGTTAGTAAGATCCCCAATAAGTATCGGGAGTTTGGGTCCTAATTCAGTTTGTTATATTGCAGTAGTGGATAAGATTCTAGTATCAGAGGAACCTCCCTCTTGAAGAGCTCCTCAAGCTCTCTCTGAATGCTTTGAAAAAAGGGATCCAGGATGGGGCAGTCCCACATCACATGCGTGTGGTGCACATGTGCCTCACCGCAGTTATGCCAGAAGCTGTAGGAACCTGATATGGAATAGTGTTTAGTAATAACTGGGGTTAAAAAGTATCTTATCAGTTGCCTCCAGGAGTATTCTTTCCATTGATGAGAGCTTGACACCCTAGCTGTTCTTTGTGTTGCCACCGCCCACTGGCGCTCTCTGAGATTGGGGTCCCCCCAGCTCCTCCTCCCACTTCATCCTTATGGTTCCAGTGAGCCCGCCCAGGGACTCCATCAAAGGCCTGTACAGGGTGGACACCAGGTGGGTACCCCCCCAAGTATGAATGAGTTGCAGCATATGTGTCAAGACTGGTGGGTAAAGTTCAGGCTGAATAGTAGCATGTGGTAATTGTAAAAAGTAATGCCTAATTTCTAGGAATCTGAAAAAGTCTGTTCAGTTCAGTCTGTATTCCTGTTGCAAAGTGTCAAATGTTTTTTATGTGCCCATCACAGTGAATTGGGAAAGGTATTGAAGTGTAAGGGAGTCCCATTCCTTCAACCTGCCGTCCATTGTGTTTGTAGTAAAGCCCGGCAGAAGGTAAATCGGGAATAGTAGTGGCAGAGAGGGGGGTCAAGCAACAGAAGCCATCTGGCCATTGTCCAGACATTTTGTCTGTGGTGGAACCAGGGGTAGTCTGTGGGGATGTCTCTGGCCAGACTTCCTGCACCATATATGGTTTGAACTTAATCATTTTTTAAAGATTTCCACCATGGGTGCCTCCCTTAGATGTCTTGGTGAAAAGTTCCACAGGGTTGGTGTGGCAACTGAGAATACACAGTCCCCAGAATGCTGCAAACTGGCCCTGGGAATCACAAGGAGGCAACCCTTGGAGGAATGGACAGCTCAAGATGAGAGAAGGGGAACCAGGAGGTCTTGCAGGTAGGCTGCCCCCCCGTGCAGGGCTTTATAGGTCATTAATCTGACCTTGTAGGCAGTCCTCCACCATACTGGCAGCAAGTGCTGTTCATGGAGGACAGGTATGACATGGTCAAATCTCGAAACATCAGTCAACAGCCTAACTGCCACATTCTGCACCAGCTGCAGCTGGTGGAGATTGCCTCTAGATAGCCCTAGGTACAGGGCATTGCAGTAGTCCTGCCTGGACGTGACAAAAGCGTGCACCAGGGTGGTCAGATCATCAGTTGGTATCAAGGCTCGGATCCAGACAATGTTCCTCAGATGGTAAAAGCTGCTTTAATGATGGCAGACACCTGTGCATCAAGTGCCAAGCTGTCATTAAGGACCATACTATATTCTTAACCCGAATGAAGAGGACCAGGAAAACACCCCCCCAGAACTAGTCAAGGGGAATCCCCAAGTCCCCTTCCATCACATCGATGACCTGGATCCATCACTAGTACCTCCATCTTGACTGGGCTGAGTCATAGCCAGTTGTGAGTCATCCAGTTCTGGATCTTCTTCAGGCAGGTGTTAATCACCAAGACCAACATCTGGTTTCCAGGTGTACTGAACAGATATAGCTGGGTATCATCAGCATAACAATGAAAACCCAGCCCATACCACCTGATAATGTCTCCCAATGGTAGCATGTACACCGTGAACAACAAGGGTGACAGGACTGATCCCTGCAGAACTCCACAAGACAGAGGTATCAGGCTAGATGAGGCTAACCCCTTTGCCACCCTTTGCACTCTATCCCTGAGAAAGGACCTAAACCAGTTGATGACATTTATGGTTAGTCCACACCAGTTCTGCAGTTGGTCCAGCAGCACTTCATGGTCCACGGTGTCAAATGCTGCCAAGAGATCAAGAACTAAGATGGTACACTCTCCCCTATCTCTCACCATTAGGAGATCATTTAGCACCTTCACCAGGGTGGTCACTGTGCTGTGCCCGGATCTAAACCCAGACTGGAACCTTTTTTAAGTGGGGGAGGAGGCAAGGTGCATTTTGAGCTGGATGGCCACCATTTTCTCTAGAACCTTCCCTAAAAATGGGAGGTTCGAAACCAGTCTGTAGTTGTTGAGACACTCCAGGTCCATTGGGGGTTTCTTCAATAGGGGTCTAACCAATGCCTCTTTTAGTGCCATAGGAAAAACCCCACTCTCAAGGGAACTCCGGACAATCCTAACAACCACAGATCCTATCAGGTCCACACATCCAACCAAAAGTTGGGTTGGGCCTGGGTCCAGGTCACAGTATGTTGGTCGCAGCCTCAAGACTATGTCAGCCACCTCCTCCATTTCAACTGGATCAAACTCAGCCCGTACAAAAGGGATGTCCTGGTAAGCCTTAGGTTGAACCCCACAATCCCTTTGAGCGGTAGTGGAAGAGAACTTGGCCCTGAGATATGAGCTTAATTAACCTGAGAAAGGAATCATGGACTACTTCCATGGATCAAAGAATTCCTGTCTCTCTCTCTCTCTACTGGAACTAGGAAACTTCCTTTCCAGTGTTACTTGTTGCCAAAAGAGCCACCAAATTTTGAGAGCAGCCATTTCATGTTAAATAAAAGTGTTCAGAATGGTAAACAGTTTGTTCTGTGTTGTCTCTCACTATGGATGTTGTGCGTCAGTCATAGACTGGGAAGAAATGTCTCAAAATTCAGAATCTTGCTTGTCAACAAATAACACTGGATAGGTAAATCAATGTTTTTGTTTTTTTTTTCCAATTGTTTAACCAGGTGAGACACACTAAGCTGAAAGCTTGTTTACAGGTGCAACCTGGGAGCACAGGGAAGTTAAGTAACTTGCTTAGGGTCACACAGTATGCAAGTGGGGGCTGTGGGATTCAAACCCAGGTCTCCAGATTTGCAGCTCAGAGCCTTAAACCACTATGCTATACTGCCTCCTGTTGACAGGGTACAGACAGCCCTTAGAATATTGAAGTTCCCTACTTTCAGCAGAGAGAGAGAGAGAGAGAGAGAGGAATTATTTTATCTGTGGAAGCAATAAATCCACGATTCTTCTCTCAGGGTGATCAAGCTCATATTGGTGGACTCTGCATGAGTGCAACAAAAAAAGGCTCAGCACAAGGACAGAGTGGGTACCTAGTCAGGTCAGGGCATGATATTCAATTTCTGAGAGGGAGTCAGTCAGAGTGTTCAGCCCAGCATCTCAATACGGGGTGGGGGTAGAGTTGCACTCAGAATACACTGATCCGCTCCAAGCTGGTACCAGCCAAGATGAGAACTTATTTTTCCCTTACCAATAGCAGGTCCAAGCCCCAGAGAGCCCTGGAAGGGCTTCAATCAAATTAAACATTTCTGTTTAGAGTGGATCTCAGTCCATGAGTGCAGCCTTAATTTGAAAATCCCCACTCTGAGTGGGACTCAACCCAGTGTCTCAGCACTGGGGGAGGTCAGAGTGGGTCCTCGCCAGGTCAGGACAGTGAGTCTCAGCACGGTTGACATGGCTGTCAGGCTCTGCAGTTAACTGTTGGTTATATTTGCACCAGTTTGCTTAAATTGTAAGTGGAATAAAACATCAGATATAATAGTTATTAGTTTTACAATCAAATATCGGTAAGATGAAATTAGTTTGATATAATTATAAAATTTGTATAGATAGAAGATAGATTGACAGATAGACAGACAGACAGACAGACAGACCGATAGATAGATAGATAGATAGATAGATAGATAGATAGATAGATAGATAGATAGATAGATAGATAGATGCATACATACATACATTAGATAGTAAGATAGACAGACAGATAGACAGTCTGACTAACTGACTGTTGGGGGGTACCTGCAGCTCCCTACGGCCATTCCTATAGCAAATAGTTTACTAAACTGGCCACACTGTTAGAAACTGGTGCCTTGAGGTTTTTTTTTTGTTTTGAGGTATATTACATGCTGAAAAAACACTTTACTTCAAATCATTAGTGAATATAACACACTGTAGACTGCAGGGTATATGGGTCAAGGTCAATGCATTTTATTTGGCCATAAACCCCATAAAATATTTCATACAACCTCTGTTGCAAATTAAGGGGTTATGTTTGCTTAACTGTACACAGACTATGTTTTAGTAAAGGGGTCAGTAGTATAATATTACGGTTTGTAGTAATTTACATGTTTTTGTCTGATGCTACTTTTTCGCAGCTATCTGCCACACAAACCATTGTAGTACTTTGGCTCCATGATTACTCTATTAGTGGAATGATGACATGTGCAACGGTCATCTCTGTGAATGGGAGATTCTAGTTCAGCAGCTGTTAGCAATGACTCTTTCTGTTACTTTTTCACTGCAAAATTTTTCTCTAATGGTTTGTTGTTGTGCTGTAGGATGCAGTTACACATCCAATAAGAAGAAGTGCCATGGAGTTTCCTTCTTTAAAAAGTAAAACTGTCCAAATCCTCATTTTTGAACCTTTTGTTACTCACCTGATAGCTGTAATAGAGTGGGTTGCTGCCGAGGTATTTTCAGGCTGTTCCCTTAAAAACTCAATTTTTTTCACCCCGTATGTGCATCGCCATCTCATGGAAAGTAACGACTAGAGCCGCAGCTGCTTTATTAATCAGCACTCTGTGCAGAAGTTGCCATGTGTTCTGGTTACATTCGCAAGTACATTGAGGGCTGCTCCATGCTGTAGATGAGAAAGCAGACCTGGAAGCACAGCACTCAACATACTAGTGACAATACTGCACATACTGCTTTTGCGATCCAAATACTGCATTTACTGTATTAATTCCATTCAGATTACCTTATTTTGGAGCTTGTACACAGTACTGTTATTCCGAAACAAAGGTACATTCGAATGTGCTTTTATGAAAAACACGTCTACATTAGCCATGGATTGCCATTGACTGCATGTTTTATTTAGTAATGTATATGTGTTAAAGCATTCATCTTGTTTTATTTGATTATTTTGAAAAGACAAAAAAAAAATGACAGAAACATGCCTTGGTAATGTGCCGTGTGCCTGTGTGAGACCAGGGAAAGAACAGTAGTGAAAAATGTTTGGCTCAACCCCAAGTCTGAGGAACTTTGTCTTTTACGTGAACGCCATTTCTTTTGCTGGTTGATGCATGCAGTGACAGTAATGTAACCAATCATTTCAATTTACATGGATCTGTCAGCATAGTCAGACTGCTGAAAGTTCATCTGCAAATAACAAGAGTTGATTTTTTTGTTTGTTTTGCACGTGACTACATCAGTCCAGCTTTCTCCACGATTTCTTTGGCAGGCACGTATCACATTCACATGCTAAGTAACACCAGATTGATTTGGCACAATGAAATATGGCCAGTTTACTGTTCCCTATTACAATGTATTGGTTGTAGGGGATACAGCATGGTTATTTCAAGTTTTCTATGCCCTTGGCACCCATTCATTTAAATACCATTCTGCGATTGTCCTCCTTATCATGGCACTTATCAGTAGCATATTATTATCTTTACCTGACTGTGTATTAATATTGTTTTTGCTACAGCAATAAAAAATATGAATTCCCAAATGCCAGACATAGTCCATTTTTAATCCAGCCACCAGCTAAGTATGTGTGTGAAGCTGTGAGATTAAAGCTGCTGAGTACCAGAAACACAGAGGGGAGGAAATTTACTGTGAGCAGTAAAGCACAGCATTTTATGGGTGTATTTATTATGCTGCCAGAGCATGGGGTACTGGAGTTCCTGACATCCGTGCTGTGGGGGTCTTCTGGAGGCTGCCGCAAGTGCTGGCTGTGCTCTACAGCATGCTGGGCACTGGCAAAGGCAGGTGGCTGTAGAGATTGCTGCTAGGGCCATAGGCTGTGCTAAGTAGCCACTGTGGTGTTGGTAATCAGGAACGGCATATATGAGGTGGTGGCTCTGAAGGTTACTGCGGGGGGGATGATCAGGATCTGCCATTACAGGGGGGGGGACCTTAAGGACACTGATCATTGTTTTTGTAAGCATACATCCAGGGCTTTTTTTAGGGGCTGTGGATCCTGCCCTCAGTTCCGGATGAGTGGAAACTGGTATGGTAACAGCTGAATGCTCACTAAGTCTGTGCTGAAATGAAAACCAGCAAAATTGCATATAGTGAGCTTTCTGTGGCACAGATTGCTGTTTCCTCTTAATAACTAGCTACTAAATTTACCACTACAAGATACTTACAGTGACCCATATTAGGCTACGAGACAGATAACAATACACACACTGAATTATGTTACATAAAATACTTTATTTTATTTATTTATTGAGATCTTGGATTAACACCTTTGCGCAGAAAGCTCTTTCATAGGTTCCACGTCAAGTATGACACAAACAAGAATACAGATAAGTTCCACAGATACAGATACAGCAAGAAACAATTGAAAACTGTCTCCAGGAATAAATTTTAACAATAGTTACATAATCTAAGCACGTACAGGGTGCAGAGTCAAAACAAAGGCTAACATTTCACTAGGTAATGGTAACATATCATGAGGAACCTTGTTTAAAAAAGGAGAATTGTACAACTAAAAACAGGCAGATAATTGGATTGTGCCTGAGTCAAGAAAGAAGGAAGGTCTCATACCAGTAGAGAGGAACTGGGGAGGGAGGAGGGAAGTGCGGGGAGGGAGAAGGCAAGCAGAGGTGGGGGGGTAGGATGGGAATAGATAAGAAGGAAAGGGAAGAACAGCTACGTAGTCAAAGTGGAATAAGGGGAGGAGGGTGGAGGGAAGGAGTGGTGGAGGAGAGTAGGGAGGAAGAGGTGGTGTAGGTAGTGGGGTGATGATGAAGATGTAATTAAGGTGGTAGGGAGGAAAGAGGTATGGAATGATCGAGGGGCAAAAAAAGGAAGAGGAGGTGGAGGGAGGTAGGAGGAAAAATAAATAATTTAGGCAGGGGTAGAAAGCCCATGAAGGTGTTAACTTGACCAAGGGCCCAAGAAATGGACATGAAGTGTAACATTTGACTAATTAATAGAGATCACAGAGATTGCAAATGGTAGGAGCAATGACAGGAGCATTAGCATGCTTGTGACAGCTGTCAACTGCTGACAGGGACTGCACGCAGATACAGTGGAGTGGGCGAAATAATGACGTGCCTGGTAACACAGACAGAGCATCAGCAGGAAGACAGTTCATGAACACGCTCAACAGTGTTCTGATGTGGCAGCAGTTGTGAGATGGCGCTTCAGAGAACCCTATGTGGTACCAGATTGCAGAGTACAAACATTGAAAATAATCAACAATAGGTTAATTTTACAACATTTTACAACTATGAGTTGTCCAAATCAGGCATTTCTGCAGCTGAGATATTTGTCAGGAGAGATTTGTACAGTTTTCCTCTAAGTTTTCCAAAAATAAGGAAATACAGTAACTAAGAAGTGGGAAGCTGCTGTCAAGAGATTGCATCTGCCTAATGTTTCAAGCAGGTGTACAGTTGTCTGCTCTGAGCACTTTAAATCCAACAGTTATCTTCAGGTCATTTCAAATATAAATATTCACCCTACAGGTTAAAGTTCATAGAATACAATTACAACTCACATTTATATTATCACTTACATGATATGTTTCTGTATTTGCTGTAATGTTGCCTTCATTGACAAAGGAAGTTTTGTTTTTTATATAATTTCTTGTTTATCCTAATAAGTACAGTGTGATACAGGAGTCTGTAAATATTTTTTACTAATCTAACCCCAACACGCACACACAAACCAGCAAACTGCATTTCATTCACTGGTATGCTTTGGTTGAAGTGAATAAAAGCATTCACTGAGCTAAGCAGTTGACTATTTTTGAATCAATTAAACTAGGCAGTGGTTTAAACAAATTCTGGTCAGAGCCATTATGGCTGTGGAGAGTTTTAAGTAGCAGAAAGGGTGGTGAAAAGAATACGTGGTGCTCTCACTGCACCAGAGTCAGTTGTAATACTGCAGCAATTACAGTACTGTGCATGCGTGACACTCACATATGTGCGGTTTGCCTTGCGCAACATGGTGGTGCTGACATAACTACGTGTAACAACCCAGTCCCCTCGGGTTACTAGAATCCCATTAGTACTAGTCTTAGGTAGGAAAAGGCAGCTGGTGGGGAGGTCATTAGGGGCTTTCTACATAATTATATCATTGTTTACTCAGCCTGAGAGAAGGATGATTATGTAATTTAGAACTCTCACAGCAGCATAACCATTTTAGTCAGCTGTTCTTGGGGAGCTTAGAATGTTCATCAGTAAGTTCAAGTGTGGCAGTCAGAGTGGCAGGAGATCTGCCATTGGGGCTGTTTCAAAGGGATCCCTGGTATTTCTCATCCTAGTTTGGTAAAATCTTCAGTTTGCCTGCAGGACTCTAGTTTCACTCCAGGGGGAGTGACAGGGAAGGCAATTCTTGTGGATCCAAGGGGCAATTCCTTGAAGTTCCTAAAGTTCACAGCTGCCTTAAGGAAGAACAGTGAGTAGAATCTGACAGCTACCAGAGAAAGAAAAGTGCCTTTTGTTATTTCCATGACTGGGAGGAAGGAACAACTAATCGGTGAGTACAGAATTTAAGACTGTTCTCTGAGGGAGTTGTCTGAGGTGTGTGTGCCCTAGATAAGGTTAGATCATGCTGGTCAGGACCCCTTTCACCACAACTGTGCTGAATTTAAAGTTAAAGTTGGGAGTCTAGCAATTCACTGGGGATTGGAAACTCATTTGGGGTTACCCTGAAGGAATGGCAGAGGCTGTTTGGGGCAAAGAGTGGGAGGAACATCATCTGGAGTTTCAGGCAGGGCTAAGTGGTTCATGAATGGGCACCATTGTTCCCTGGGCAAAGATCATGCACCAGGAGAATTTGAAAGTGTGTGGCACATCCCACAGATATACACTTTGGAAGAGAGATAGAGATGTTTTTGTGGAAAACAGTACTGCATAGCAAGTGTCCTGAAAAAGAGAGTGTGCCTATATAGTAATGACAAACCATAGGGGGACCACCCTTGCTTTAAGTAACATCTGTAAATAAAGCTATACTGCAAAATCCCAGTTACTGCTTTGGACATTCTGCTTGTTGCTTCTAGTGTGAACATTACTGGAGCCACTCAGCAGTTAGGTCTAGCATATGCCTAGCATCCTCTCCCCTGGACCTGGTTGTAAATAAAAAGGTTCATTTTAGTATGTACCCCTGCCCCCTGTCCTGTAAGTAATAAGCCTGGTATACACTCCAACACTAGGGGTGGTATCATGAGTGCAGTTCTGCCCCCCCAAAATTGTATGCCATGTAGTTGGCAGTAGTTCTTTTAAGGGGGTGCCAGCTAGCCAAAGGTGGCATGGGGTTACATATGTATGCACTATACTCATGCATGCACACTGTAAGTCAGTGCCACCATGTTGCACATGGCAGCCATCACTTCTGTATTTACAGAAAGGAAAAGTAGTGGGCCAGGAAGTGAGTATATTTATGTGACCCGCAGAGCGGAAGGACTGCATAAACAGAAATACTGGAAACTATGATGCAGCATTGTGGCAGAACAGCTGACAGCAGTCCAGTTACGTGCTTCCACAGTGCTCTTATACAAACCTGATGATGGTATAACATCTGTGGAGCTTTGCCCACACAGCCGTAAAAATCAGACTCAGGATGAGACTATTAACAAACTAGAGATCTGGTCTGGGATTTGCTTGTCATGACAGTCACTTTCTCATTCTTTTCTAAGCAGTAATTTCTGGTAAATGTGCCTTAACCATATTGATCTCAGTGCTGGTAGACTACTTCAGGTTTTATCCTGATTGTATTAGGTGGGAGTAGTAGCAGTCTTGAAGTGGTAGCTGCCAGTGGTGGCATACTCTGAAACAAGCTCTGGCAAAGCCACTATAACTGTAAATGCATTAACTAGATAAGGGTGTTTCATGGGCTTAAACATAAACATTTATTTATTTAGTTAAAAAATATCAGATTTACAAACCTCTGAGTCAGAGACTCGGTTACAAAGGCACCTTGTTGAAACTAATACAAAGACAGCACAGTTAAGTCAAAAAACAATGTCTCAGAGAGCAGACTGTTATAACAGTCATTCACTGGAGATGCATGGGTGGCAGTAGATAAACAGATTACATAGTTAAGGCACACAGGCTCCACATCAAGAAGACCAAAGCTGTTCAAACAATATACTATAGCTAAAGAAAATAGACATCAGGAGTCAAAGAAAAGCCCAGAGTGTTCACATGAAGGCTATTGCATATATACTAACTCAATCAAAGTACAGTACAGTGAGAAAGGGCATATTTAAGCAATAAAGCACAACATGGTGTGTTATGTAATAATGTCACTCCTGGGGTGGGTTGAAGCATGAGGTGAAGCTGAGAGCTTCCACCACCCCATGAGTGAAAATATTACAAGATAACACACACCCTGGAATGCCTTATTGCAATTGTACAATGGTTTGTTAAATACAGAATAAAAAATAAATGTTAAAGGATGTTTTTGGTGGAAAAATATTTCTTAAGAGAAAATGCAAGGAATGATCCAAATCCAAAGCTACGGTGATGTTATTGTGTAATAACATTACTGTTTCAGTGGGTCAGCAGCCAGCTTCTTACATTTTTCCTTGCCATTGTATAATTAAAAGTAATGCCACCATCTGTATTACAGTTACCTATATGCTTTGCATTTTATTCTGTGCACTGTTATAGCAATCAACTCAACAGAACCAGGCCATCATATACATGAAAGTACTGTACCCTAACTGAAAACATTGCTGAGACAACTGTATGTTGTGACAAGGTAGAAGATAAACACAATGTTGAGACAAGTTTTTAAAGACATTTGATGCATTTCATTGTTTTTTTTTTTAGAAACATATTTATTTATTTAGTTTTTGTTGACCAGGTAAGTGCACTAGACAAATCCTGCCTATTTTCAGGCACGACCCGGGGGTGGGGGATACAGATGAATGCCAACTGACTTTGAACCAGATTAAGCTGTTGGTGGTATTTTTACTGAATGATGGAAATTTGGCCAGGACACCGGGAAAATTCCCCTACTCTTTTTCGATAAGTGCCATGGGATCTTTAACATCCACCTGAACTACCACCAATCCAGGCAGATGGGACCTCGGTTTAATGTCTGATCTGAAAGATGGCACCTCAGAAGTGCAGCACCCCTTTCATGCTGCACTACAGTGTCAGTACTGGGATATTAACCTAAGTGCCAGATGTGGGAACTGAACCCACAGCCCTCTGATCTCCCAGCCTCAGAGGCGGGTGTGCAAATACAGTTCACACACAAAATTCATATAATATAAAAGTGCATATGCCCAAATGTCAATGTAAATTCGATACATTTCATTACAAGCTGTTCTGTTGACGGAAGATATTACTATATAAGGCCTAAAAATGGGCATCAGGTAAATGTAAACTGGGGCAGGTGTGTTATTGAGGGTATTGCATAGTTTATCTTTTATTGCTGCTCCACCATATCAGCAATATTTGCACAAGCTGTGCCCAATCCAGATTTTACAGCTCTGGCCTGGGTCTGGTGATGTGGGTTTTACCCATACCCCACTGCATGTGGCTTAGTGATATACAGTACAGATGGCTACAAAGTCTAAACCATTGAAGGTTGAAGTTTCAGAAAACCATTATGCTAAAAATATCAAGACTCATTTCCTCCCTCCCTCCCCAGTCACAATTAATCCTCTACCAAAGTCATGCTTAAATACTGGTGCCTCTATATCCACTCCACTAACTTTTAATGCCAACATGCTTCTTCTGCTGCTGTGACCAATTCAGTGTGTGATCTGCTCAACCCTGGCTTTATAAATTTATTTAATTATTTTTAGAGGGGCTCTTGGTTGTGATCAATATCAAACAAACAACTGAAGTCCAGTGTGCCCCCCCCAAACTGCCCAAACAGGCCTGTAATGGAGGATTTTTCCATCTTTCATGTCCCAAATAGGTGCTCTTAGTTATCAAACTTTGGCCAAAATGTGAACATGCCAAACCATTACATCAAAGTGGCCCCAATCGGTTTGGTCCTCCACTTTAAATAATGTAAAAAGTACCTTGCTGATCTGAGTTAGAATCCTGCTGTTTCATTCTCTGTTTGCAAAGACAGTACTCCAGCTTCATTGTCTCACCTTTATAAATTGCAGTCTGCTAGTTGTGGCTGGGAGCAAATCACTAGGAAAATGATCACAGCTTTCCCCAATCATAAACCAGTTCAATGTGTGATCTGCTCAACCCTGGCTTTATAAATGTATTTAATTATTTTTAGAGGCGCTCCTGGTTGTGACCAATATGAAACAAACAACTGAAGTCCAGTGTGCCACCCCCCCCCCCAGAACTGCCTGCCTGAGAATGAAGTTGGTATATTATTTGGAAAAATGCAATGCTGGGTCTCTTATTATGCAGTGTCCAGCAAAGATGATGGTGTCAAATGGCTTAACGAGGTGCTTTGAGGTGCCTATGGGAACTTGTCATGTAGAAAGTTCCAGGGACACAGTCGTAAAAACTGGAATTACAGGTTCCAAGGAGTAATTAACCCAGCATGAATGTTAGAAAGTCAACTCCACTATAAACTGAGCCAGGAAAAAAGTAAATAGAACAAACAAAGAAGGATTCTGTTTCTAAAATGAGTTGCTAATTGCAACTGGTATTTTTAACATGTGCAAGTCAACTCCACTTCTCAAACTTAAAAAGAAAAATACACTTACTCACAGACTGTGTTTACCAAGTACTGTGACCATTTTAGTATATAAATGTTTAAGAAATACCTGAAAGCTGTCTATTTTCCATAGAAGGTGAATCATTAGTAGTTTCAGACACTAAGTCTTTCCCTTTGAGACACCAGGTGATTCTGATAATAATTTGTTCAAGGGGGGTTTTAAGTCAGTTTGAAGGCATTATGTATTTTCTGTTCTCATACTCCTTAAAAAAATGCAGAGATTCCACAGACTTCTTGTATTCCTAGGTCCAGCTCCCAAACTAGTGAATCTTATTTCAACATAATAGATCCACCTCATGCCCCTCCCACATGAATAAAAAAAGGTGGGCTGGATCTTTAGGAGCTTCTTGGGTGGAAGGGGGTTGGATCTTTCTTCCCCCCAAAAAAACAATGCTGCCTCCCACTACTCAGGTTCCAGTTCTTGTACCACCCATTTAAGAAAGAAAGTAGTACCCTGCAACCATTGAGTAACATGAAAGCGTATTTATTTGAGGGCAGAAAACATTTCTTGGAGGAGTGCAAGGCGGAGGAGACTATTCACACCTTCAGTCAGTTCCACGGGCAGAAAACGTGACATCACTCTTTTTGTACATGCAAAACTCCTGTAGGCTCTGCCCATAGTCGTAAAAACGTTGGTCCCCATGCTTGTCTGCACATTTTAGAAATGATCTCTTTCCTTGTTTTTGCTGTAAAAAACTGACCCCTTTAACACAAAAACAAGGAGTCAGTTATGGCCTTCACAGCCACCCCTTTTCACTTCAAGTGAGGAATGTAATTATGGGTTTGCATCAGATGTACAGTGGCAGCCATAGATGCATAATATTGTTAAACAGTAATCACCTATATGTAAAAGGTTTTTTTTTGAATGTGTTCTTTTTTAATGTTGTCAATACCACTCTACCAACTGTGTACTCTACCCCTGGATTTCTGTGCCCCAAGTGCATTATTTTACATTTTTGCATTCAGGACAAAAAGGTTTTTCAAATGAGGGTAGTCACTAATCTAAATCATTTATAGTTTTTTTTTAATTTGCCATCAGAAATGTGAATTTTGTAAAAACAAAAATGGAAATACAGGTAATAAGATGTTCATATTGTACAAAATATAAGAAATTCAGATTAGTGACTACCCGCATTTGAAAGGCCTTTTTGTCCTAAACAACTTTCAGACTGGTTATTTTGGTGCATCTGAAATAGTTTGAAAGATATTTAGATTTGTTTTGAATGTGTGCACATTTGCTAAGAATTCTGCACAATGCCTTGTGATGATTCTCAACGAAAAGTAGTTTGGAGTTCTGTCTCCAGTGTTCTAAACACACAGTGGGTCTGAATGAGGGGACAGGAATTGATTACTTATGTGCAGGTGTTTGTAATGTCTCTGTTTTCATAAAGTATATTCATACCTCTAAAGGACCCCTATTTAACGGTGCCTGAATAAAAGCTGAAGCTGTCAGTTGTGTTTTGTTTTGGTTTTAGATTTACAGAACAGTTATTTAATACAACAGCAGATTAGGTACATATGGTCATATGTTGATGCATAAAACATATTAGGATAACAGTATCTCAATTACAAGGGAGTCTACGTTAGGTTTGGGTTTTGAATATACACGCATACACTAGTCACTTGTTACAGAATTGCAGATATATCATGTTTAAGATAGTATAAGTGTAATGCCCCAAAGTATGGAGGCACTACAGAAATGGGGGGTTACTAAATGTGTGGTGTCCCACAGGGTTCCCTTGTCATTGTGGGTTCAGGGGGGAGTAGATAGGATCCCTAGCAGTGGCTTTGCCCTTCCTCAGAATAGCCAGGCAGGGCACAGTAAAAAAAAAAACTAAAGTAAAAGTTTTTTTCTTTCTCTGCTGCCTGCTTTGCTCTCAACATTCTAAACCCTCCACTCCCTTGTGCAGGCAGCATGAGAGTTGGCACCCATGCCCTGGGACTGCAGTCCCTGGCCAGCGTGTGGTGCCTGTTTTGAAAATTTGGGCCGTTGGCTTGGGAACAGGCTCGGGGTTTGAAAATCAGAACCCTGAGCACCTTTTTCAAAGTACAGCCATTTTTAGTGGCAGTTCAGTCTGGTCATGGAGTGGCAAGGACACAGGAGTGCAAGGGGCACTTGGCTAACCTTTGTTTGTTGAAGCAATCCAGTCAACTCCTCTGGTGTCTCTCCTCTGACCAGTGAAGAGGCCCTCAGAGCTGTGGTGTTCCTGTCCTGGTTGGGTGGCATCAGTCTGGCAGTCGTACCATGAAAAAAAGAAAAAAAGACTCCTCCTGTTCCTTGTGTGCTGGTGTGGGCTGTTGTTGCCCTGTTTGTTTTTTTTGTTTGAATTCCTGCCCCAAACATTCCAGTCCCATGTCGGCCGCATTGCCAGAGCTGTGTTGCAACTGAAGATCCAGGGATATTGCCCCTCCAGAGGCCCTCTGCCATCTGCTGCACTGTCTGCTTTGCCCGCTACTGTTCCCTCCCTCTGCCAGAAAGACCTCCCACCTCCCTCTAGCAGCTCCTTCACCTCAGGCCTGGGGCAGTCAGTTGGCAGCAGAATAAAGAAGAACGCTGACCACCAAAGTTAATTCAAAATAAAATTGTTGTTGAGTGCCTGGAGTGCCATTGGAGGACCGGGAGGGAGGGCCAGCTATATAATTAATTATTCAGGGCATAGCGACTCCCACAGGGTGGGGCCTGTCTTAAGGCCCACAGGGGAACATTATTTAATATTCCCAAGGGGGGGTGGATTGAAGGTGGGGTAAGCCTTGGGTGACTGGCAGCTAGGCCTTGAGCAGGCCTATAGAACTAAAGGGGCACCAACCAGCCCAAGGGATTTAAGGAGGTAAAAGCAAGCCTCAGAGAGATAAAAGGGGCCCAGAATCACCAGCCCATGGAAGGTTTGAAGAGGCCCAACATCAGAGGCTCAAGGAAGGTTTGAAAGGGCCCAGCATCACAGGCCCATGGAAGGCTTGAAGGGACCCAGCATCACATGTCCATGAAAGATGTGAAGGGGCCCAGCAAGACAGGCCCACAGCTTCAAGGTGCTTAACAGGCAAGGTTGCACAGAGAAGGCCCAGACAGCCATTTTAAACCCAGAATAGTTTAAGGAGACCACGTTCTAGGCCCTAGAAATAGAGTAGGCCCATGAGTAAAAGTAAGCTCACAGCATTTAAAGGGGCAAAACCTACCACAACAGTTTTTTTTTTCCAATTGTTTAATCAGGTGATTAAAGGGACATAGCCACCCTTTAGGTCAGCAATAAGCCCAGTAGATAAAGGGGCCCAGTAGTAAAGAGAGCAAGGAAGGCTCAAGGGAAAGAAGCATCAAGCCCAGCCTTTTCAGGGGTATCCAGGTCCTGATATAAGAAGGGACATACAAGTGCAGTACTTTTGTGAAGGGTCAGTGAAATAAGGGTGCTTAGCATGCAACGGCCACCTAGTGACTGTCATCTGATGAAAATGAGTATTGACTAGTATATGAAGTGTTGTGTTGACTGCAAAGTACCAAGACTGTATTGTTACTGGGACTCTTGTTATTTGCCCCTGCAACGAACAATTGCCCCGGAAATCTGGTTATTTGCCCCTGCAATGAACAATTGCCCAGACTTTGGTGATTTGCCCCTGATCCTGGCAAATTGCCCCCAAAATGAATAATTGCCCCAGAAATCTGGTAATTTTCCCCCATTCCTGGCAAATTGCCCCAAAATGAACAATTGCCCTGGAAATCTGGAAATTTGCCTCTGTTCTTGGCAAATTTCCCCAGCAACAAACAAATATCTTGGTGTAGTGAAAAGTGTATTTACCAAATTTACTGCCAACTTATGTGTATGGACTCAATCTTCAGCCCCAACACCACGGGTGGGGTTGTTGACAACTAATTCTTCATTGAAGTAGTCTCCAGCCAATGAAGCACTTCACAGCAATACTCCTCTCTGTCGTTCGCCACTGGTCAAAACCAACGTAACCCCATGTGACTTACGACTGCTGGCTCCTGGTATTCTTGTGGTTTGGTCAGCTTGGAAGTGGAAAGTCATGGAAGAAGCCTTGTCTGTCAATCCCAGTTGTTCACCGACAGTAGAGTCCGATGTGACCAGTGTGAATCCACATCCACCAGTTTGTTGTTTTCTGGTTCTGGACATTTCAGGATTCTGATCTTCGTCCTGCTTCTTACCCTTCCTACTTGTTTCAACTGGCTTGCACTGTTCTGTCTTATGGGATCCAGCTTGTTCTTATTGATTCCCTCTCATGGGTCCTTTGCCAAAGAAGCTTCAACGTGTCTTCATCCTTGGCGGCTCTGGTTGAGGGTTGGTGCTGGGGAAATTGCAACAGATCTTCATCCATGGCAGTCTCTGCAAGTGGATTTGACACCAAGTACTTATTCCTTCACCCTTGGTGGCCCTGGTCAAGGGTTTGTGCAGGGGAAACTTCAGCAAGTCATTGTTTCTTTGTCCTTGGCAGCCCTGGTCGATGGTTTGTGCTGGGGAAATTGCAGCAGATCTTCATCCTTTGCAATCCTTTCATGTGGATGCAATGTCAAGTCCTTGCTCCTTCATCCTTGGCAGCCCTGGTCAAGGGTTTGTGCAGCGGAAGAGTGTATCAGATTTCAGTTCTCTTGTGCTAAATTATCCCAACAACCTTAGAGAGTGGGTTGGCTGAATAATCAGGATCTGTTTAAAAATCTCTCACAACCCTTCCAACCTCTCCTAGGTTCTCACTAAGGTGTTAGCTTGGTACCAAGTGGGAACCCCATTTTCCCTTTTGCCCTGTTTCTTTCTTCATTCATTAGCTGTGTGCATGAAGACATCAGAAAAAAAGTTGGACTTCCTTTAGCACCAATAGACTTAGAGGTGGTTATCCCACTCAGACCCTTGGGGTCTGCAACTGTTTCATTCTTCTAATAGAGTAATAGCTGTTCTGAAATTGTTACCAAATTGTTTAGTGTATGCATAGTACAGCTCTTGACAGATAGTGGCCTTAGGCTGAGGTGCGCCTCTTAAGGACACTACAGAATGTTTACATACTGTTTATGTTTATTTTTTTGGTTCCCCTCTTCCCTTGTGATCATGTCTACCATTCCCTGTGGTATGAAAAAAGCCCATCAGGCATCTAACTTATAGATTGTCTCCTGCCTCTCCATACTGGGTGCCTCCATCCACCCACCCCATTTGAACCACAGTGTTGTCTCACCATCCCTCCTGCTTGAGGTGATGCTGGTGGTGCAGCTGTGATTAGGCGATCTTAGTGGTCAGCACTCAGTTAGTTCACCACAGTTAAAAATTTTTTTGGCATAGTTGGCAGATAATTTTTAAGGAGTCCAAAGCCAGAGCTTCTAAAGTAAGATGCAAGCAATATCAGATTGCGGTAGTGGATTGTCTGGAGTGGATAAAAAATTTGTAGGTAATGAATCCATACAGACTGTAATTGAAGATCATGAGAACATACCCCCTCACCTCTGACAATTCCTTACTACTTTGGGGCACTCTGGCTTCCCCAATTCACAGTAGAAAGGGATGGAAGCAGGACTAGTTACTTGGGCGAGTTGTGCTCTAAGATACAAGCCTTGTTTCAGCAATAGAAATTAGAAATACTTATTGGGCAACTTAAAGGTGCAGCTCACAGAGAAGTCCAGTCCTGGCCCACAGGTGCAAAGACCATGGCTGACCAGATACTGCAAAGGCTACAAAAAATATTTGATACTCATAAGGTATCCAGTCTGAAAATTAAATTCTTTTCACATAACCAAAGGCCACAAGAAACTCTCTGAGAGTATGCATTAAGTCTTCAAGAGCTGTTGAGGGCAATTGAGAGAGTAGGTGCCAGAGAAATTACAGATCCAGACCACATCCTAATGGAGAAGTTTATGGAAGGGGCACATAGTGAAGCCCTAAGGAGGGAGCTCCATATGTTACAGCTCCAGGACCCTGAAGCAGATTTTCTGGATTTTAAGGAGAAAGCCATCAAGGTGTTGGGTCCAGGTTGAGTGGGAGAAGTCTTGACCTACCCACAAATGGCAACACCTCTAGATGCAGCATTGCTATGGTATCCAATGGAAGGATTGGCACTAGAAAACTCATGGCACAGGTGACCATTGAGTGAGGAATTGTCCAATGAAGAAAGGGCATGCGGTTGAGAACCGACGGGTGGATACCTGAGTTATCTCTCAGACTCCAGACCCATGTGAGATCAGATGGCTCAGGCACCAGTCAATTCCAATGAAACCAACCCCAGCCTGAACTTGGAACTGGTGGAACAATTAGCTACCCTGACTCAGAAGATGACAGAACTCTGTAAAGATGTAAAAGGACTTAAATAAGATTTGAGGAGAGACACACCACAGATTCAGGTCAAATGAGGAAGGAGGTTCAATGTCCCTCAGTCCCAACCCAGAAGGGGAGAAGGAAAGCATCCAACTGACCAGTTCAACTGTCAAGGAAGGCCAATTTGTCGAAAATGTGGAATCAATGGCCGTACAGAGAAAGACAATGCCAACAGCCTTCAGGACATGCAGTGACACTAAACAGGGAGTCTTCAGGGATGGGGGCCAATCTTTGAAGAGTGGTCAACCAGTTGCAGCCACAGTAATGGATCAATCTTATTTCATCGGCAGGAGTCCAAGCATCCCAGTCAAAGCAGATGGAGTAGAATTGATGGCATTGTTAGATACAGGGTCCCAAGTTATGACCATGCAAGGGCAATATTTCTGGCAGCATTGGACAATTGAAGATCTTCAGCCACCTCCAAAGTCTTGGATTACTTTGATCGCCAGCAATGGAGCCAAAGTTCGGTACTTAGGGTATTTGGAAGCGAGCATCCAATTGAGAAAGAATGTATAAGACCATCAAGGAATATCATCAGTGACACAGAAAGCAGCAACTTGCTACCACTCATTCTTGGAATGAACTTTCTCCAGCACTGCTTTGAGGATTTGGTGCAGATCCTGCAGACTCAAGCAAAAAGGTCTCCTTGTGTAGACAAACGAGCAGCGTTGCAACAGACTATCCATCTTCTACAGTGCCATCAACACTTTACGAGTGTGACTGGCAAGATTGGAAAGGTCTGAGTGTCTGAAACCCAACCTATAATTCTGAAACTGGGATTGGAAACCCCCTTGTGGTGCAAGGACAAGGTGGGCCCTCATGGTCAGGATTACGATGCCCTGGTCAAACTCTACCCTAGTGAGAAGGAAGAACCAATTTTGGTGGCCAGAAGCATTGCCACAGTCATGAAGGGAAGGATCCCTGTCCGTATTATCAATTATGGGAATCACAATGTGTGACTCCATCACAACCAGATGGTTGCCAAGCTACACACCATGTCTCTCCAGGAAATTTTGGAATGGGAAGAACAGATCCAGAATGACCAAAGAATACAAGCCATCAGGATGGAAGAGACTGAGAACCCCTGTGACCCCAGTGTTCCAGCATGGATACAGGAGATCTGTAATACCCCAAAGTTGGGGTTACCCCTGCAGTTCCTCAATAGTCCCCAGTTTCCTCAGTGTACTCCAGTAAAGGTGTCCAAATCAGAGCATAGAATAAATCGTGTAGCCAGGTTGCTATGCCAGCAAAAGTAAACAATGTGCTCAGGATAGAATGCTGTGCTGATCTGCTTATGCACAGCATTCTACTTCAAGAATCCAGAACCAGAGTGTTAGCTTTTGATAAAGTTTAGTTCAGTTAGGGAGATCCCTGGTAGCTGTTGAGGAAAGAGGACGCAGCAAGTGTGAGGGGACAAGTAAAAGGGCTTACCTGGTGGTTTGAAGACATCCCCAAGGGCTTGCCTGCATGCCTGCTCTGCCTTCAGCTCCTAAAGACTGCTCAAAGCTGCTGCACGGTCATTGGTGCCATCGGAGCACCAGAAAAGTAAAGAAACAGTCTCGCTGTGCACCCAAAGGGCTTAGTGGCCCGTTTTCTTATTTTAATTTTAAAAGTTAATGCTTCAGTCCCCCAGAGGCACCGATTGCACTGCCACATCATTGGTTGCTGTCCCAGGAACTTGCAAGGTCCCCTGCTGTCCAGTACCTGCTGCAGTTCCCCTCCCACTATGAGCAACACCTCCCACCTCTCGTCTGCATCTGCTTCCCCTGCTTTGGTGTAGTGAGTTGGCAGCAGCACACTGCTATGTGCTGTCTGCCTCAGAACTAAAGAAAAGTGTATTTTATCTATTTTAAAATTTTGCGCTAGGCGTAAAGGAGAAAGGCTGAGCGCTGTGAAGGGGTGGGCCAGGGTCTCTGAATTTAAATAAATTAAGCTGTTAGGGCATGGTGATGCCCATGGGGAGGGACTAATACTGAAAGGCCATACAAGAGGCCATGAATATTAATTAAGGGGCAGAACAGGTGGAGTGGAAGGAAAAGGGTGGCAACAAGGCCCCAGGCAGGCCTAGATCTTAAAGAGGCCCTACCACAAAATGGCCATGATTGTAAAAAGGGCAAGTTAGGCCCACAGGTGTTAAACAGGGTGACTAGGCCCAGCATTGCTCAGTTGGTAGCACATCTGCCTCTGGACCAGAAGGTTGTGGGTTCTCGTCCCACACCAGGATTGGACTTGCACCTAAAAATCGCTGGCATCCGAGTGCAGTATTGGGGGGTGCTGTACTGCTGGGGTGTGCCATCCTTCAGATGAGATGTTAAACCGAGGTCCCTTCTGCCCATCCTGGTGTTGTCCTGGTGGGTGTCCAGGTGGAATTAAAAGAACCCAGGGCACTCTTCACAAAAAGAGCAGCGAACATTCCCGGTGTCCTGGCCAACATTCGCCTTCCCATAAACCAGTTCTTGCAATTATCCAGGCTGTGTGTGGGTGATGATGTGTGATATGGCTGCCACTACACATTCAGTCACTTCACTACCAGTCTAGCATTGCTTGTAAAGTGCTTTGGGATACTATGTAAGAAAAGCTCTACATAAATGCTGATTCTTCTTCTTCTTCTTCTTCTTAAAAAGGGCAAGTTAGGCCCACAGGTGTTAAAAAGGGTAACTAGGCCTAGGTCTAAAAAGGGGCAAGGTAGGCCCACAGGTGTTAAACGGGCAAGTTAGGCCTACTGCTACTTAAAGGGGCACCACAAGGCCCAGGACCCATAGTTAGCCATTTAGGCCCACAGATGTCATAGGTGCCCAGCAGCATAAGTGACCCCCAGATGTAATAGGAGCCTAGCTAGCCACGTAGACCCACCAGTGTTAAAGGGGCTTGGTCAGGCATCTGACCTTATAGCCTTGCAGAGAGCCTATTCCCCACTGTAGTATACCCACAGTAACAGGAGAACCTGATTTAGCTAGAAGGATCGCTTGTTAGTTAGGTCCACAAGAGCTAGGGTTCACCCAGTAAAGTAAATTGCCTGTATATTTACTGTGATCTCAACAGTGAGACTATATGTTGACCACAACAGTAGAAATTGAGACTTTATTTGCATTACTGTTCATCTTATAAACATTGAGTGTCAGAACTGTCTTGCATTGTTTTGTGCCTGCATTTTGGTGCTAGGGAAGTACCTGAATCAGTCTTAAACAATCTTTGGAGTCACTTCACCCTGGTGCAACCCTGTCAGTCTTCATCAACTCTTTAGGAATCATCTTCTAGTGTATCCAGAAGCAGCCAACAGCAACTCTACGAAGAGCTGTACTGCAGTCATCTCAAAGTTGCATTGTCCTGTTTATTATTTTCCTCTTACAGTTTCCCAGCATGGCTCAGCCCAGTGCAGAATCTGCTGTCCTTTTTTTTATTTTAACATCTGCAGCAGAGTACCTTTTGACTCTTCATAGTCAGTCTTCCGAGTGATGATCAGTTTGTTGTTTTCAGTGTGCCCTTAGTTAGTCTGGCCTTGGACTCCAAACTTGGTCATAGTTCGATGTACAATTTGTTGTTTTCATTTGTGCCCTTGACTCATCCAGCCTTGGGACCCAGAAGACCGAAGTGCTCCAACATCCAGAGACTTCCTTATCCAGACTTCTGCGTCAAGTGGAGTCTGCATCATCCTTCGTATTCAACAGTTCAGAAGTGGGCTGTATCTTCTTCTTCATCTTCTCATCTGGCAGTCCAGAAGTGGGCTGTATCTTCTTCTTTGTCTTCTCACCTGGCAGTCCAGAAGTGGATTGTGGCCAGGTGGTTTGCATCAAATCCTTCACCTGGCAATCCAGAAGCAGATTATGGCTGGGTGGTTTGCATTGTTTCTCCCTTCTGGGCAGTCCAGAAGCAGACTGCAGTTGGATCTTGTGTGTGCCCATTCTGGCAGCCCTCAGTGGATTCTTAGCCAAAGAATTCTTGATCTTGCACATGTATTAGTGAATTAGTCTGAATAAGAATTAGGAATTAAATGCTCTTACAGTATAGCTGTTACAGACAGTTGATCCATTCTGTAATCTTGATATGGAGTTCCCCTCGTACAGGAAGTATAGGTAGGACACTCCTACAGCGTAGCTGTTACAGATGATTATTATTTTACTGTCCTCCTCATATACAGAATTAGAGTACTAGTATAGGCCTCAGGGCATTAGGAAGATAGGAGTGGTAATATTTTATGTTGTTGTCATTCCCCTTTTCTCCTGTTCCCTACCCTATGGTCCATTGCTAAATACACTAGTTCCTTTCTCTAATTGTACCTCCTTCCTCTCCACCTCAGTGAAGAATAACATCAGGTAGCCAAATAGGAAAAGAATTGCCTTACCACCTAGTGGATGTACTTTGAAAGTCTGATTTTTAGTATTTAGGCAATCAAAACATTCATCCTCATATCTAACTCTTTTTTCTCTGATATACCAACAATCCCTCGGCTTGCTTCAGATCAACCTGGGTACCCCCGAGACTACAGAACAACAGAAGACAGATGTCATCCAAGTAGTGATAAAGAATCAAGAGGCTTTCAGTTGACATCCACTAGATTTTGGGTTAGCTCGAGAGGTGCAGCACCGCATTCCTACCAATCAGCACCCGCCAATAAGACAGAGTCAGACCAGTTCCACTGGCAATGTACCAGCCTGTGAAGGAAATGATCTGAAAGATAAAAGAAGCCAAAGCCATAAAAGAAAGTCACAGCCCTTGGGCTGCTCCTATCATCCTAGTCAAGAAAAAAGATGGGAAAATTCAGTTCTGTGTAGACTATAGAAAACTGAACAATATCACTCACAAAGATGCCTACCCTTTACCCAGAATTGAGGATTCTCCTACAGCCCTACAGTCTGCTGCAACATTTTCCACTCTCAACTTGACAAGTGGGTATTGGCAAGAGCCAATGGCTCCAGAGGATCAGAAGAAAACTGCCTTTATAACACCCACTGGCCTGTTTGAATTCACCCACATGCTCTTTGGCCTGTGCAATGCCCCAGGAACTTTTCAAAGTTAGTGGAACTAACAGCGTAGCATGTGATAGCATATGCAAGTTGTGGTCTGAGAGGGTTGGAGCAAAATAGTTAGAAGTTAGTGGAACACTGTTTGGAAGTCAAAACATTGACATTTTGTTATTATACCTGGACAACATTATTATATATTCTAAAAACCACAAAGAGCACCTGTTGCTCCTAGATGAAGTCTTTGCTCGACTGACCCAGTATGGTCTGAAGATAAAATCATCCAAGTGCTATCTTCTCAAATCATGAGTGAATTACCAAGGCCACATAGTGTCAGCCACCAGTGTGTCACCTGACCCTGAAAAGATGGAAGCCACGTGAGAATGGCCAGTCCCTGTAATAGTTCAGGATGTCTGAAGATTCTGGGGTTTTGTTGAATACTATTGGCAGTTTGTTAAAGATTTCTCCAAAATAGCTTTGCCATTAAATGAACTTCTTCAAGGAACAAAAGCAGGGCGGATACCCAAAAATCGGCCGGTCAAGTGGGCCACACAGCAGCAAGAGGCTTTCAACAAGTTGAGGCAGATTTTAACTCAAGCGCCTGTACTAGTTTACCCAGACTATTCTAAACCATTCTGGCTATACATTGATGTGAGCAACAAAGTACTGGGCACAGTGTTGATGCAAGAACAAGGGGACATCGAGCATGTGATAGCATATGCAAGTCGTGGTCTGAGAGGGTTGGAGTGGAATGATGCCTGCTACTGCTCCTTTAAGTTGTAATTTTTGGCCTTGGTCTGGACAGTCACTGAGAAATTCAGGCATTACTTAGCAGCTACCCCTTCACCGTAGTCACAGACTATAATCCTCTGGCACATATAAACACTGCAAGGCTGGAAACTCTTGAACAAAGATGGGCACCGAGATTGGCCAACTACCAATTCTCAATAAAATATCAGTCAGGAAAGTCCAATGCCAATTCAGATGCCCTATCTAGAGTACCAAATTAAAGAGAAAGTGAGACTGATGATACGCCTTTGGAAAATGTGGTGATGCCACCTTTCCTTCTGATACTGACAAAGATAGTACAGGCCTGTTGTCACATCAGTGCAGTTGTGTGTACAGAAGTAGAGCAAAAACCAGAACTTTCAGACAAATTTGCAGAACAAAACAACTTATGGGTGCAGTTACAAGACCAAGACCCAGTGGTCAACAGATAGACATATATTTTGACAGGACAGAGTCTGGCCCCAAAAGAATGCAAAAGGATGGATCCTGAAGCAGTTAAACTGTGGAGGCACAGAATACACCTAATGGTGAAAACATTCGACTCATTCAACAAACCCGAGATCCGATTACCCATTGCGAGGTGTCCCAAATTGTTCTAGAGGAAGTGCGCCAGTAGTACTTGAGACCTACCATGATCATTCTGAACATTTTGGACACAAAAAGACAAAGATCATCATTTGAAAGAGATTTCATTGGATTGCGATGAGAACTGATATCATAAAATGGTGCGAAGAATGCCCGGCTTGCAGTCTAAAGTGTCCTGGAAAGATCAATCAGCGAGCTGCCCTCCATTCCATAATCAACAAAGCACCTCTGGAATTAGTCACTTTAGAACATCTCAAGTTGGAACCCAATGTTAATGGTCAAACATATGTCCTGACGGTGGTGGACCATTACTACAAATTCATGGTTGTCAGTGCCATCAAAGATCTGTCTACTTGAACCATGGCTGAAACATTTTGAAACTTTTTGTTCATTCATATGGATATCCAACTAACATCTTGACTGATCAGGGATCTGCTTTTGAATCCCAGCTCTTTAGAGAACTCTGTGTCTTGTATGAGAGTCATAAACTAAAAACCACCACCTATCACCCTCAGTGCAATGGACTCTGTAAAAGAACGAATCAGACATTCCTGGGTATGTTAAGAGCCCTACCTGAATACAAACATTCGTATTGGCCAGCCTTACTTCCGGAACTCACCTATTTGTACAACAACACTGTTCAACTGGATATACCCCACACTACCTGATGTTTAGTTACCATGGTAGACTCACCATGAATCTAGTGCTCAAAGTCCAACCAGATGAACCACCCATTACAGATTGGATTATATTCATCACTGGTTAGACCATACCTAGAATATTTCTCCCCCTTCTGCACCCCTCAAACAGTAAAGGATAAAAAAATCAATGGAGAAAGTGCAGCGTAAAATGACTAAAAAAATAACATGGTTAATAAGTCATATGATAGACTGACTGAATCTATATTCTGTTGAGTACAGGAGTTTAAGGGGAGATCTCTGTTATGTATACAATGCCAACAAGTATACATTCTTATGGGAATCAATAGGATTGCAGAAAAGTCAGAATTTAATAACTACAAGATCACATAGTCAGTAGTTATAAGAGGATTTGTATAAGACTAGTATGAGGGACAAGTGGTTCAGTCAGTGAGTGGTCAAAGTTTGGAATGCATTGCCAGAGAAGGTTGTGTCCTGTAGTTCTTTGACATCCTTCAAACGTAGTTTGGATCAACATTTGGGAGAGGAAAAATGCAGGCAATACCACTAATTAGTGGTGCGTAAATATGGATCTTCTGATCTTTAGATTTGTAATTTACTTATGAACCTGTGAACCTAAGAACACAGTGAAAAGTTGCAGGAAGCAGGCCAAATTGTAAACCAACATATGGATCAGGTGCGACAGAAGCAAAAGATGACATATGATGGCAAAGCCAATGCGACCCCACTACAGATAGGAGAATGGGTATTGCTAAGAAGGACCCAGAAATGTCACAATTTAGCTACCAGATGGGAAACAGAACCTTTCCATAGTGTGGAAATCCCCTACTCTGACTTACCGTGTACAAGATTAAAAAAAACTGGTAAGGGCACAAAAACTGTGCATCAAAATCTTCTTACACCTTGTACCTTCAGAAACATTGCTTCAACCGAAACTAAAAGGGACTTTACACTAGAGGAGAGGCAGGAGAACTCTACCCACAAAATGATGGAACTGGAATCACCAACAAAGTGGTGTATGGATCCCTGGGTTAGGTCCTCTCATGTGCACTCAGTTAATCACCCTGAAGCTGAACCAGTAGTAAAGCTAGAACATCCAGATTTACCAGAACTAGCAGGTATTTCCTTAAAAACAGTGTATTCCTGTAGAACCAGTAGCTTTTCAGCCTCTTAGGTCACAGAGGTCCACTTCTGGTATCCCTCCTAGGAGATACGAATTGGAAGCCCTTCAAGTTGAACCTTCCTTTTGTAGATGTCCCAAAAAGAGTAATTAGAAGACTCGGTCACTTAGTTTAGCAATTAAGAAAATGCTACTGAAGGTTACAGATGTTGCAAGAGTGTTTTAACTAAAGTAAGATTACATAGAGATTTAAGTGAAACGTTAAAGTGTTAAATGTTATAAACACCTATAGAAGTAATAGTTGAGAAATGTTTTTATAGAATGTTAAGAGGGAATACATGATGACATGTATTTTTAGGCGGGCCTGAATCTGTAATGCCCCAAAGTATGGGGGCACTACAGAAATTAAGGGTTTTACTGTAGTGTGGTCTCCCCCAGGGTCCCCGTTGTCATTGTGGGCTCAGGGGGTAGTAGATAGGGCCCCTAGCAGTGGTTTTCCCCTTCCTCAGTATAACCAGGTGGGGCACAGTAAAAAAAAAATTAAATAAGTTTTTTTCTTTCTCTGCTGCCTGCTTTGCTTACCCTGTTCTAACCCCCCCCACCCTTTGAGCAGGCAGCACAAGAGTGGGCACCCATGCACTGGGACTGCTGTCCTTGGCCGGCACATGGTGCCCATTTTGAAAATTCGGGCCGTTGGCTTGGGCATGGGCTTGAGGTTCAAGTATCAGAACCCTGAGCACCTTTTTCAAAGTACAGCCATTTTTAGTGGCAGTTCAGGCTGGTCATGGAGTGATGAGGACAAGGGAGTGTGATGGGGACTTGGCTTACCATTGTTTATTGAAGCGGCCCTGTTGACTCCTCCAGTGTTTCACCTCCAACCAGCGAAGAGATCCTCAGCACTGTGGTGCTCCTGTCCTGGTTGAGCGGTGTCAGTCCAGCGGTCGTACTATGAAATAAAGAAGACTCCTCCTGTTCCCTGCGTGCTGGTGTGGGCTGTTGTTGCCCAGATTGTTTGTTTTTTGTTTGAATTGCTGCCCAAGCGTTCTCTTCCCAAGTTGGTGGCATTGCCAGAGCCACATCATAACTGGAGGTCCAGGGACATTGTCCCTTCAGAGGCCTCTGCCGTCCACTGCACTGCCTGCTTCTCCCACTACAGTTCCCTTCCTCTGCCAACAAAACCTTCTGCCTCCCAACAGCAGCTCCTTTACCTCAGGCCCAGGGTGGTGAGTCAGCAGCAGCATGAAGAAGAGTGCTGGCAGCCAGAGTTAATTAAAAATAAAATTGTTGTTGTTGGGCACCTGGAGTGCCATCGGAGGACCGGGTGGGAAGGCCAGCTATATAATTAATTTAGGGCATGGTGACACTCACAGGAAGGGGCCTGCCTTAAGGCCCATAGCAGAACATTATTTAATATTCATAAGGAGGGTGGATTGAAGGCGGGCAAGCCTTGGGTGACTGGCAGCTAGGCCTTGAGCAAGCCTATAGAATTAAAGGTGCACCGACCAACCCAAGGGATTTAAGGAGGTAAAAGCAAGCCCCAGAGAGATAAAAGGGGCCAAGCACTATAGGCCTATGGAAGGTTTGAAGGGGCCCAGCATCACAGGTCCACAAAAGGTGTGAGGGGACCCAGCTAGACAGGCCCACAGATTCAAGGTGCCTAGCAGGCAAGGTCCCACAGAAAAGGCCCAGCCAGCCATTTTAGGCACAGAATAGTTTAAGGGCGCCACGTTCAAGGCCTTAGATATAGAGTAGGGCCATAAGTAAAAGTAGGCTCACAGCAGTTAAAGGGGCAAAACCCGCCACAACAGTTAAAGAGACACGGTTGCCCTTTAGGTGAGCAGTAACCTCAACAGATAGAGAGGCCCAGTGGTAAAGTGGGCAAGGAAGGCTCAGGGGAAAGAAGGCATCAAGTCCAGTGTTTTCAGGGGTAGTCAGGTCCTGGTACAAGAAGGGACCCACAAGTGCAGTACTTTTGTGAAGGGTCAGTGAAATAAGGGTACTTAGCATACTATGGCCATCTAGTGACTGTCATCTGATGAAAATGAGTATTGACTAGTATCTGAACTGTTGTGTAGATTGCAAAGTACCAAGACTGTATTGTTACTGGGACTCTGGTTATTTACCTCTGCAAAGAACAATTGACCTGGAAATCTGGTTATTTGCCCCTGTTCCTGGCAAATTGTCCCTGCAATGAACAATTGGCCCAGACTTTGGTGATTTGCCTCTGTTCCTGGTAAGTGGCTCCTACAATGAACAATTGCCCTGGACTTTGGTGATTTGCCCCTGTTCCTGGCAAATTGCCCCAGCAGCAAACAAATACCTTGGTGTAGTGAAAAGTGTATTTACCAGCTTTAGTATTGCCGGCTTATGTATATGGATTCAATCTTCTGCCAAACACCCCAGGTGAGGTTGTTCACAGCTAATTCTTCACCGAAGCAATCTCCAGCCAGTGAAGAACTTCACAGCAACACTACTCCCTGTCATTCGTTGCTGGTCAAAACCAACGTAACCTCATGTGACTCATGACCGTCAGCTCCTGGCCTTCTTTTGGTTTGGTCAGCTTGGAAGTGGAACATCCTGGAAGAAGCCTTGTCTGTTACTCCCAGTCATTCTCCAATAATCGAGTCTGATGTGGCCAGTGTGTATCCGCTTCAGCCAGTTTGTTGTTTTCTGGTTCTGGACATTTCAGGATCCTGATCTTCTTCCTGTGTCTTACCCTTCCTGCTTGTTTCATCCAGCTTGCACTGTCCTGTCTTCTGGGATTCAGCTTGTTCTTGGTAATCCTTCACCAAAGAATCTTCAATGTGTCTTCATCCTGGACAGCCCTGGTCGAGGGTTGGTGCTGGGGAAATTGCAGCAGAGCTTCATCCTTGGCAAACCTTGCAAGTGGATTCAATGCCAAGTCATTGTTCCTTCATCCTTGGCAGCCCTGGTCAAGGGTTAGTGCCATGGAAACTTCAGCAAGTCTTCATTTCTTCATGCCTGACAGCACTGGTCAAGGGTTTGTGCCAGGGAAGAGGGCAGCAGATTTCAGTTCTCTTGTGCCAAATTATTCCAGCAACCTTAGAGAGTGGGTTGGCTGAAGAATCAGGGTCTGTTTAAAAATCTCTCACATCCTCTCAAACCTCTTCTAGGTTCTCTCCAAGGTGTTAGCTTGGTACCAAGTATGAAACTCTATTTTCCCTTTTGCCCCATTGCTTTCTTCGTTCATCGGCTGTGTGCATGAAAACACTAAGAAAAAAGTTGGACTTCCTTTAGCACCAATAGACTTTTAGAGGTGGTTTTCCCACTCAGCCCCTCAAGGTCTGCAGCTGTTTCATTCTTCTAATAGAGTAATAGCTGTTCCAGAGTTGTTACCAAATTGTTTAGTGTATGCATAGTACAGAGCTTGACAGATAGTGGTCCTAGGCTGAGGTGCACCTCTTAGGGACATTACAGAATGTTTACATACTGTTTATGTTTGGTTTTTGGTTCCCCTCTTCCCTTGTGACTGGGTCTACCTTTCCCTGTGATATGAATAAAGCCCATCAGGCATCAGACTTATAGATTGTCTCGTGCTTCTCTTTACTGGGTGCCTCCATCCACCCACCCCATTTGAACCACAGTGTTGTCTCACCATCCCTCCTGCTTGAGGTGATGCTGGTGGTGCAGCTGTGATTAGGTGATCTTTGTGGTCAGCACTCAATTAGTTCACCACATAAGTTTGACTATTCATGAGTAATATAAACTTATTGTACACAGAGTTTAAGAAAAATGTATCTGAACAGTACACTGTGTAAAATTGTATTGACACCACTGTGTGAAACAGCTGGTGAATGCTTAATTTACACTAGGGCAGATTGTCTTCTAACCTATTTTTAACTTAACATATAGATATTTTCATATGTATAAGACTTTTAACATTATTTACTATGCATTGCTGAAAGAGCTACTGATGCCCGAAAGAAAACTTTGAAAAACATAATAAGTAGATAAAATTCTGCTTGTATTCCATATATATCCTAAATTTCTCCTCTCCATTATTCATTACTGAGAAAATGTGCAGGAATACATCATTTTTATCCCTTACAGTTACTTTAAAGTTAATCTGCCTATATAGCTTACTCCCTACTTCAAGTCATAATGCTCTGTTGTGACATCACAATCTGTTGCCATGAGAGTAACTGTGGTGTCACAAGCAGTGCGTTATGATCTCAGGTAAGGAGACAGCAACAGAAATAGATGAACTCTTTTAAGAGCAAAAATCCTGTTTTCATGCAGTTGGTCTCAGCAATAAATAATGGGGAGGAGGAATAAAGAACTAATGTGAAATACAAGCTGAACTTTATCTAAATATTATATTTTGTTAAAGTTCTCCTGAAGTTGTCAGCTGCTCTTTAAGCTTATTTTTTCCTTCTGGTTTTTAATCATTGTCATTTACTAATGCTAGCACAGATACATACATAGTGTTTTAAAATGAAGCTTCATTTGGTTTATAGCTTTTCTCAGGGAGTGAACTTTCAAGTCAGTGTCATTTGCCCTTGTGATAGCTTTCTTTTGATGGAACTTTTGCTGCCTTTATATGTGTGTTTTTTTTAATGCAGTTTTAACCAATGGGGTCCTTAACAACTTTTCATCTGTGTGTTTTTGTATGAGTTGAGTTTTGAGAAAGTATGTTCTTCTAAAACAACTGTCAGTGTTTTCTAATGAAGGATTCTGAGTAACCCAAAAGCTAAAAGCACCTGTGTTCTTTTGCAACAACTCTGTTCGTCCAATAAAAAGTATCAAATCATCTGTTTCTGTGGATCTAGTGTTACAAGGACCAATGTGGCAACAAGTTTTTTTTATGGCTTCACGGTTTCAGAAATGTTAGCAGGAAGTTATCAGTACAGTACCCACGGTTTTGAAATCATGAAATGACATAATCAAAACTCCAAATTCTTAATTCCATGAAAGGAACTGCACTGAATGTTGTCATTACAAGGAAAACAATACAAAACAAAACACAACTGACAGCTTCAGCTTTTATTCAGGCACAGTTAAATAGGGCTCCTTTAGAGGTATATGTAATGTATGAAAATAGAGACATTTCAAACAGCTGCACATAAGTAATCAAGTTCTGTCCACTTTACGTTAGGCATGACAAGAGATGAATAAGGTGGTCTAGGTTAGAATTTCACTTGAGTGGCATAGTTATTTGGAAAACTGAGGCCGTTTAGAAGTGCAATATGAGTTATGCTAAACAAATGTAAATATCTCTATAAGTTTACAAGTTACAGATAAAACACCAAAAATAAAATCATTCAGGACAAAAATATCTTTCAAATGAGCCTGTTCATTAAACTGCACTAATTATATTTGTTAAACTATGGCCCTCTGATTACCTCAATTTCATTTTTCATAGGAGTTATGCCAAACAAATGTAAATATCTCCAAAAGTATACATGTTACACATAAACCATCAGTATGAAAGTTGTTCAGGACAAAAATACCTTTCCAATGAGCCTATTCATTAAGCTGCACTAATTATATTTTTTAAACTATGGCCATCTGATTACGTGAATTTTCATTTTTCTTCACATTTTTCACCTTTTGGATGGCTATATTTAAAAAATCTCATGAATTCAGATTAGTGACTACCCTCATTTGAAAGGTAATTTTGTCCTGAAAAACTTTCATATTGAATATATCAATGGTAACTGTCTGGGGTGCTCCCTGTATGATAGTACAAACCTAGTATTCTTCCAAGTACCCCCCCAAGAGATAAAGTGCTTAGGTATAAAGTACCAGGTGCTGTATAGTGAAGAAATTTATGTGAAATGTAGAAACATATAATACATACACATGGATATATTAAAGTGAGCAATATATTCTTGTTTGTCTTACCTGTTGGGCTGCAAGGGTGTTCTATAGGGCTGGCAGCCCACAGTCTGTCTGCTTTTATAGAAGTTGTAATGAGTGATGTCACTATCAAGGGAGGGGCTTAGCCTTATTGGGACTAATTAACTCTATGAACATTGTTTTAGGACATCAGAGTAAGATTATGGGATTATTTAGTACAAATACTGTTATACACTTATATACCTGATGTTTAGGAATAAAAATGTATAATAAAAAAGTGAACCTGTAGTATGTTTTGATTTTTCAAAAAGGAGGAGGATCATCTGATTATGATGTCACTCCCCAGAAATGTATAAAAGATTACCACTAGGGAGTTGAGAGAGGATGTCAGTTGGAGCTGACTGCCAGAGGTGATGGACCTCTGAAGTATATACGTTTGCAAGGAGATAGCCTGGTGGCACTGCTGGGCAGAGCAGTGGCTCATCCTGAGTATAGCTCATCTGTTCATTATTTTGTTGAGACTTTGAAAATGACTAAACTAACTTTATTTTCCTGATTTCTGTGAATCCTGAAGTCAACATTTCCTGACAGAAATAAAATAAAGTGCCTTTCCAGCACTTTTTATGCACTAAATTTGTGGGTCTGCTTGATTTGCTATCCTGACTATCCCAACCCCACTACAGTAACTTGTATGCTTTCTGAGATATTTACATTTGTTTGGCAAGACCCATACTGTGTTCTCCCAGAAAGAAAAAAAAATGAGGTTGTTTGGAAGATCGTATTTTACAAAATATAAAGAATTCAGATTAGTGACTACCCTCATGTGAAAGGTCTTTTTGCCCTGAGCAACTTTCACAATGCTTTTTTTTTGTGCACCTTGAATAGTTTTAAAGATATTTAGATTTGTTTAGAAAGTGTGCACTTTTGCTCACAGAGAAAATCAGCTTGGAGTTCTGCGTCCATCATTCTAAAAAGAAACACAGGAGTATTTTTTAATTGCCATAGGGATTTGCAGTGTTATGGAGGGATACCCTGAAAACTACTAATAAATGTGTTCCATGGAAACCCCTTTTCAAGCTAAAGCAATATGCCTGTATGCTCTGCCCACAGTCATAAAAATGCATGTCATACTTCAATCCTATTAGTTTATGGAGTACATTTGACTCTTTTAAAATGTACAGCAATGCGACTCATGTATTGTAGTGTACTTAATACAATAGTTATGACTCAGTCTGTTTTATCACCCACAATTGTTGCTTTTACAGTCACATTTTGACACATCTTGTACCCTTATGTTTGGTATCATACATTTAAATTTGAATTCAGATAAAAGATTATTGTCTCATCTGAGTTATATAAATGGTTGTCATCTGTCAGTGTTTGTCACCTCACTCTTTACACAGCACAAAAGACTGCATTATGAGAAATTAATGTCACTTTTCATTTATTTTAATAGTAAAAATTACAATTATAAATTAGCTTTATTGTAACATATTTTGTGTGAATCTGGTAAATAAAATTGAATTGCTCTTTTACACCCATGACTAATTCCTTATCCCTGTGCTAACATCTGCGGTTATGTTTTTTTTGGGGGGGGTGCTGACTACTGTGCAGTGCATATTTCTACAAACTGCTGGCAACCTTGGTTTTAGCAGTATGGCAATAAACTCTGCAGGTTACAGTAAGAAGCTGTGAATGAATTTGGTACATCCACCAAATCTGGTTTTGATTCCACAACCTCCACTTGCATACTGTGTACAGTAACTCTAAGCAATGCAATTAGCTTCCCCAGTGCTCCCAGGCTCACCCCTGAAATAAGGCACTTGAGCCTAGTGGTCCTTACCTGATGGTTACAAAATAATAATAAAGGAAAAATTGTATAACCTAAACCATTTTAGCCCCCACCCAACATTCCTTCATTTACAGTATTTCATCTGTAACCAGCATCCATAACTTTGGTATAAATAAACAGATACCTGTATTACTAATAATTTTGTGTAGAAAACATTTCACTTAGATCAATGGAGGAAAAAGGCCCGTCTGATTCTTTATTCTTCTTACAGTAATCTATTACAATTACTGGAAAAAAATCTACTCAACTAGAAATTGATTTACCATTTCTTGTTAACTGTTGAATTCAGTAGTTTGAAATGCTATATATGAAATGCTCAGCAGAGGTTGTGATACCTTGTGTTTAATTAAGCCCCTTTTTTTAAATATCTAAAACAATAATAGCTTTTTTATGTTAGTATCGAAAAAAGACCTCACACATTAATGGAGTATACGGACTCAAAATCGTAGACACTTGTGTGGTCTGTTGAACTTTTCTGTGTACCAGGAAAGAGGAAAGCATTTATTGTGTTTGTCAGTTATATCAAACCAAAGAAAAAAATGTGTGCAGCATTCTGTAACAAACCTTGTTCCCAATGCTCATGTGTGCACCATCTCTGATTACACAGTGAAAAATGCTATGCATTTTACTCTCCGGCCACACCATTTCCAACTGCTGAAAAGTTTATTTGTCTGTAACATCATGTGTGCATAATTCCATTAAGTGCCCTAGTCTATAACTACCACTGTGCACAAAGCCGATATGCACCACAGCGTTTCATGTGATAACGGTGAGTCTTTATCTGTGCTGATCACATAGAGCAAGAACAAAACTGCCCAACATTGAAAGGGCAAACTATATAACAGTGACTGTTGCAAATAGCGATGGTTGCTTACTACATAAAAATCTGCAAACTAATCAAGTATTTTTATGTGGGGGACTATGCCCCCCACACCACCCATTGTTGGGGGCAAGCCCCCTGCACACCCAAAATTAGGATTAATAACTCCAGGAGGAGCGGACAGAAAAAAAATAAAAGCCCCAGGAAGAAAATATTTCTTGCACTAGAAACTGAACCCAGCACCACAGGCTTCAGGGGCGGTGGCTCAAGTCACTACACCAAATAACCAGCTCAGCATGGCTTGGCCAAACTACTCCTAATATAGTCTGTCAGTGAGTGCAGTGGGTATAGCTCTGTACTACACTTGCTATAACTACTTCTCAGTTTTTATGACAGTCACTCTAAATTATGAGTGGTATTATTGAGTCGCTCATACTGAGCCACTCAGTAATACTCACTCATATCACTGTACACCCACCACAGCATCTACCACATAGCCCAGTTCAGACATTGGGAGGGGCAGGACCACAAAACTTGGACAATATTGAAAAATGAATCAGTAGGCACTTATCCAATGTGCTAAGTTTCTAGCCTTATGTCATTAGTTGCAACAAAAAGATGCAGGCTAGTCACTGTCTCTCTCATGATGCTTATTTGAGGCTAGCCAATTTGAACATACAGCTGATGTGTGAGTTGCTTCATGTCATTTTATTTTGAATACTAAAGGATCTGAATGAGCTGCTCATTTTAGAGAATTGTATGATCTCCTGGCAATTGTTTTACACATGAAATGGTTAATATACTATTAAGCATTATTGTTAACAATTCCTATGCTGTCAGGATGAACACATCAGTTCTCTAGTCATATTGGTTAATGATTTCAAATTAACACATCAGAAAATGAACATCTAGGGCAAGATTCACAAAGGAGATGCGTTCGGCACATCTTGACTGCCCCAACACAGTGGAGATGCACTCAGTGCATACTGTGGTATTCACAGAGGATGCACGGGGGAATGCCTCCGGTGCATCCCCTCTGTGATTACCACAGTTGTGCCCTGCCCAGGCTGTGCTGGCGCATCCTCCATGATGGGCTGGGAAACCAATGGGGCAGTTCATCTCACGATGCGCTGCACCAAAACTGCTATTTACAGCCAACAACCTGCAAATGGGGCCATTAGACATGCAAGGTGCAATGGGGCCATTTGCATGCCATTATGGCCCCATTTCCATCGCACTTGCAGGGATGCACCTGGCAAAATTTACCAGGCTCCCTGCAAGGACTGTGTGCCTCCAACACCAAACAGAGAAGCTCCGGTTGTCTAGCAGCACCCCCCACCTGCAGTCCGGTACCTATTGTACAGTGCCCCACACCTCCCTGGTAGTCTAGTTTCCCCCTCATGCCCATATCCCCATTCATACTGAACACCCAGCTGAACCCCTGGTAGTGATGTGGACCCCCCTCCCCGACCTGAGAACATCATCCATAGAATGTTCATCTCCCTGGTGGTCCAGTGGACCCCCCCACCCACTCAGGCAACCCCTCCAAGTCCTGAGCCCCCATCCCAGGTGATGCCAAATGTCAGTGGGCAGCACATCCCACCTGTTAACTGCCACAGCTGCCCAGTGACTGTGCTGTCAGTGAATGACAGTGTACAGTACACCTGTAAGCCCAATGGTAGCCCCTGTTGACCAATGGGCTTGCAGTGTGTACTGTACACTTCTTTTCACAACATTGTGACTGTTGGGTCAGTCACAATATTGTGAATGAAAGCAATACAACACTGCAAGCCCATTGGTCAACAGGGGGCTAACAATGGGCTTACAGGCATACTGTACACTATCATTCACTGACAGCACAGTTGTCAGGCAGCCATGGTGGTTAGCAGGTGGGATGTGCTGCTCACCGACCTTTGGAATCACCTGGGATGGGGGCACAGGGTGTGGAGGGGGTGCCTGAGTGGGTAAGAGGGTTCACTGGACCACCAGGGAGATATTGGACATTCTACGGATGATGCACTTGGGTCGGGGCAGGGAGGGGGGGTCCACATCATTACCAGGAGTTCATCTGAGTGTTCAGTATGAATAGGAATACAGGTTTGGGGGGACTCTGGACTACTAGGCAGGTGTGAGGCATTGTGCAATAGGCACGGGACTGTGGGCAGCGGGGGGTTCACTGGACTACCAGGGATGCTTGGGTGCATTGTATCTCTATGGGGATATAGGCAGTGGGGGACACTGGACTGTCAGGGTGTGCAGGCTGCTGTGCTGCTGTCTGCAGTATGGCAGCCTACCTGTGGGTGGCCACCCATTTAAGTCTAGTATTTCTGAACTTATCTTTTGGTGGTGCATCCCCAGACATGCTCAGGGGATGCACTGCTGAACTGGGCTGTGAATGGGGCTGCGCCTGGTATGCATGGGCATGCCCCCTTCACAGCCCTTCCAGATGCACTGCATATTATTGCTGGCATTGTATGGTGCATCTGCGATGCACTGGTGCATCGGGGTTGCACCGGCGCATCGGACCCCTTCCAGAATCACCTTAAAGTGCATGTCAGGGATGGGCCAGAGCATCCCTTTTGTGAATCCTGCCCCTAGAGAAGTGTGTGTATGAGATAAATTTAAATGCACCTCAATCCATTAAGTAAACAAACTTTAGAACAGTATTCCAGTAGCATACTAGTAACAACAACATTTTTTTCCAGTAAATAACATTGAATACAGTCTGCAAAGAAACTTTTATGTGAGTGTCTTTGGTTTCTTTTAATTAGACTTCTTAATGACTGAGCAGTACTTTCAAGAGATTGTTGTGCCATCCTGTTGTTCTACACTTATCAATTAAATCAGAGGCAAGTCAAGAGAAGATATTAACTGATTACCACAGATAATAAGTGTACAAACAAATCTTGATCTATGGTTACACACAGACATGTGTGTTTAACTTACAAAGAATGTTATTTTAATTTATTTCATGAATTAAAAGTTACTGAGCAACCACAAAACCAACATGTAAGCATTAGCATGACAGCAAAATGGTAACACTGCAGGCCACCAAAACTGTGTGTTGGACTTCAGATCACATTGGCTTGTAGACATTCATTATGAATGGACTGAGAGCACACAGAATCAGTTGACTGACAGCTAATCACTATCAACACTAACTACCCTTACATGATAAACCTACAAGAAAATGTCCAAAAAATTTCACAGTGTTTAAAACGTGGAACCAGACTATGCCACTTCACTTCACTACTGCATTACAGAAAGTGTCAGACAGTCATGTGCATCACAGTCTGTCAGAAGTGCATGAAAGCTGTAAGATGGAGACCGTACATAAAAAACCAAAAACAAAAAAAATCACAGACATCCTTTTAAAAATGGTTTTTATTATCTGTTCAACAATGTAAAGATGGGATTTTACATATGCTAGTCTAGTAGTAATTATGTCTAATGTAAGCAAATCCAATTTAAGTGAAATGTTTCCATTTCCCAACTGTAAATAGATTCAGTTTACCATGACCCTCTCCAAGCCAGGACGGGACCATATTTTTTTTGTTTCCCACCTACAGCACAGCTCATTCAAGCATTGGGGAGCCCGAAAGGTGCTTCTAGTAAATTAAAAGTTAAGATCTCAGCATGGAGGAGCAGCACAGCAGGGTTCTTTAGAAGTCAAGACATAGAAGTTAAGCATGTCTGAGCACACTGGGGGATGTTTTTTATTTATTTGTTTTTAAATTATCATTTTATTTGAATATATTCAGGGCTCTCCAAATTTATTCACCCCAGGAACAGCCTATGATGTTTTCCCATCTCGGCTCAGTTTACTTTGAACTGCTCCAAACCAGGACGGGGCTTTATTTTTAAGTTTCCAACCTATAGCAGGTCTGTGCACCAGAGAACCACAGAGGGGCTTCAAATTAAAGTAAACATTTCCTACTCAAAGGAAATCTCAACCCTGGAGATCTTAGCCCTGGAGGGCATTCTTAATTTTAAAATTCCCGCTCTGAGCAGGACTCATCCCAGAAAGCCTATAAACATTTTTTTCTGACACAGAATCAGTCAGAGGATTCAGCCCTGGGTGTCAGTATGGGGGGAAGAGTGAACTCAGAATACATTTACCCACTCCGAGCCGGTGCCAGCCTAGATGGAAGCTGATCCTCTCCCATCCTTTCAATATTAGGTACAAGCATCAGACAGCCCTGGAACATAGGCTTCAAGTAAATTATATGTACCCACTCAGAGTGAGGTGCATCCCAGGAAGGCATTCTTACTTGAGCAGAGCTCAGCCCAGCTGCCCAGGGTCTCAGCATGGGGGGGAGCAGTAGAGGGGGTTCTATACAGGTTAGGACACCGTGACTCAGACAATAGGAGCTGTATTATATATAAATATTTTTTAATGTATTCAAGGTTTCTCAGAATTTATTCAGTTCAGGAAGAGCTTACAATATTTCCTGATCTTGCCTCTGTTAACTTTGACCACTTCGAGCCAGGATGGGACCTTATTTTGTGTTTCCCACCTACCGGAGTATCCCAGAGGAAAAAAGCAATATTCTGTCTTGGATTGGGTCTCAGCCCAGGAGGGCATTCTTAATTTTAGAATTCCCACTCTGAGTAGGGCTCGGCTCAGCACAGGGGCAGGGAGAGTCCCCAGTCAGGTCAGGACATGGCATGGCATTTAATTTCATACATTTACCACCAGCCCAGCAACAGGTTTCTGCATAGTAGTGGCTTTATTTTATAGAATGGCTCTAAGAATGTACCATATAAATATCTCATCTGTTCTAGCATTCAAACAATTTATTCTGAAAGGGAATCAGAGGGTTCAGTCCAGCATCTCAGTACGGGGGACTCAGAATACACTGACCTCCAAGTAGGTGTCAGCCAGGATGAGAACTTATGATTTGCCCTACCTATATCAGGTTCAAACCCCAGAGTGGCCTGGAAGGGCTTCAATCCAATTAAACATTTCTGCTTAGAGTGGGTTCCAGTTCAGTTTTGAAATTAAATGTATGATAACCCAACAGTAGCCACTGTTTCATCTCTAACTCATGCAGAACAGATCAAGAGATTATTTGTTTGTTTTGTAGTTGACTAATACGTTACCTTCTGGTGCTCTACAGTACAGATCGCTGTTTGTTTCAGTAATCTTCTGGTGTACTAACATTTCTCACATCTTGCAAACATCCTATCAACAGCAAAAGAACATGAAAGCCATGTGTAATTTTTTTCTTACTGAAGTTTTTTTCTTTATTCCTTTTTATTGTTGGTGATTAAAATGATCTGAATAGAAGAACTCATTGGATTGTAACTTTTTTCATCAGAATTCTTTGCACTCACTCATATTTTAGATATATGCCCAGCGCTGCTCTCAGACCAAGATGCAAAACACAGAACACAACAAAACCTAACAAAAGATCGGTCTACATTTTTTTGTCCATATGGTTATAGTTTAAACAGAAGTTGCAAGACTCACTCCCATTACTCAGGTTCCAGCTGCTGAGATGCTAACCATCAGATCACACACTGCAGATTCTGGAGCTGAGGGGTAGGGATGAGGGGGAGCTCTGGACTCTGCAACAGGGATTGGTTTGAACACTTTTTCTCTACCTCTGCTTTTGCTTTAGAGTAGCTTTCTAAAGAAACAAAAAAGCATGTTGAAAGGGTTTAGTTACTCAGGTTAAAATATTTAAATATGCTAGCACTGGTGAATGGAAGAGAACAAGTAAATGTTTACTTGGCATATTAAAACAATGTTGCAGATTTTGTGCTATAATTATTTCTACTCGCTTGGTGCCTGTAAACATGTTATTGGGGGTATGGGATCAAAGGGTGGGGGCACAACTAGACTCCAGGGAAACATTAATTTACTGCCAGAACACCAATGAGTGCCACTAGACACCAAGGAAAGACAGAAATGGTGATCGGAGAGTGGCAGGAGGGCCCACTACACTATGGAAAAATATTTCACAGGTGATCAGTTACAGGGGAGGGGGAACCACTACTCAGTTACAGGGGAGGGGGGACCACTACACTATGGAAAATAATGGGGACGGTGATCAGGGGGTGCCACTAGACACCAGGAAATATATATATATTTTTATTGAGGTGGACACTGATCAGTGGGTGGAGGGTGCCACTAGCAGGGCATGGGTGGCTCACAGCAGAGAACATGGGGGAAGTTCTCCTCTCATTAAGCTGGGAACCTGGGATTTTGGGTGCCCAGAAGATGTATTTCTGGCCCTAATAGTGAAAAACAAACACCAGAATCTAGCTAAACAGGGCCTGTTTAGCAAGGTTCTAGTGTCTGATTTTTAAAATGACAAATGTTTTATGTATTTTCCACACTTTTTAGTTTGTGAAAAAAAAACAAGATGGTGGCTCATGAAAAGAGAATCTTTCACTCACAAAAAGGAATGGATCTCATGAGAAAGAATCCTTTTTTTATGAGATCAATCCTTTGTCAAACCTTTTACCTATATCCTGGAAAGGGATCTTCCCACTGGAAACAATGGGAACTTAAAAATGTAATAACTTTGCAATCAATTAATATTTTTTCACCACACAACTGCATGGTAGTTCTGTTATGTAAGCTGTATCTACAGTAAAAAAATCACACCAAAATTCCACACCATTTGAACGCAAGACTATGAGGAAAAAACTGCAAACAATGGCAACGTTTAAGGTTTTTGCACTATCTGGATCTCAGAATCTGTACATCTGACCAGTGTGAAACTTCTCATGTCAAGAGATCTACCTCCCAGTACAGCGCATACCATATTTTGTTCAAATCCATTTATTAGTTGCAAAGTTATTAAAGTGCAATGTTTGAGGTTTAACATTAAACAGGCTACAGAACCCTAACTACAACATAGAAACATAGACTTTGATGGCAGATAAGGACTGTTTGGCCCACCTAGTCTTCCCATTTCTCTACCTATTGGACAAGCTGCAGATCCTAGTTAACCAACAGCCTACCTCTTCCTACCCCCTCCACCAGAATTGCCTTATGTCTGTCCCATGCATTATTGAATTCCCACAGTTTTTGACTCCATGACCTCCTCAGGAAGGTCATTCCATGTGTCCACCATCCTCTCTGTGAGAAAATACTTCCTCACATTGCCTCTGAGCCATCCCTCCCTCTATAGGGGCACGACTGTGCATACATATGTGTGCGTGTGTGTGTGAATATATATATATATATATATATGTATATATGTGTATGTATATGTATATATATATATATATATATATATATATATATATCTATATGTGTGTATGTGTGTGTGTGTATATATATATGTGTATATATATATATATATATATATGTATATATATAGAAAGAAAGAGAGAGTGCAAAACACTTCATTAATGCATCAGTTAGGGTTGTCACTAAAGTGACAAAATCAAGGAAATGGGGTGTTAGTGTTTCCAACCCTAACACCCCACCCTCACCCTACAGACACTGACAGGCATTGGGGTGTGCCTTGGGTCATCAGCCCTTAAGCTCACCCCATGCTCCTATACTGTACCCATCTCAGGTTATTTACTTATGGAATGGGGTGACACACCCCTAACGCCTGTCAGTGTCTGCAGGGTGGGGTGGAATGGGGTGAGCATTAGGGCCGATGATCTCAAGGCACACCTCTGACACCTGTCAGTGTCTGCAGGATGGGGGTGGGATGTTAGGGTTGGAAACCCTAACACCCCATTTCCCTGCCTTTGTTGCTTTAGTAAGAACCCTAACATGCATTTACAAGGTTTTTTGCAATGAATTACCTTAGTTTTTCGGATAGCATGATCAGATCCTTACTGTATGTGTATAGCCATGATAAATTTGTCATGTTTTCTCATTTTGACCCTACATTTTCAACATAGTCTTCTTATCACCCCGCCTCATAAACCCCAATAGGTAAACATTTCTCAATCCGTGGCAAAATTACATTCTGTGTCACAGGTGTGACAACTCATTTCAGGTAGGATGTGAGAAATGACAGTTGTGCTCTTCATGAGGTGGTGTGGAAAAATGGCTCTGTTGATAATTTGAAGTGAAAATATGAAAAATTTGAAGTGACACATGTGCATAGGAAAATGTCAATGACTGCATATAACTCGGGTGTTTTTTGGTATTTTTGCTCCAAATTTTACACATGGGCTTTTTAGGACCCCACCTCTATAACACTGGCACTGTCATTTCATTACTCAGTCCCAAAAGGTGATTTTGCACAGCTGATTAATGAAATGACAGTGACAGTGTTCATGAGGTGGGGTCCCAAAAACCTAAGGTTGAAAAGTTTGTGCAAAACTACCTAAAAATGGCTGAGATATCAACATATGTTCAAAATGCCATTGACAGTCTATATATGGCACTTTGATTCTTCAGTTTGCAGTTCAGCTTTGAAGAGTGCAGACGCGTCCCGGTACACAAAAGATGACAGCCGATGGTCTCAGGTGGCAAGTATAAGTCAAGGGAGGAGGTGTAAGGTGGTGGGTTGCTCAATGGAGGGTTGGGATGGGGAGGGTGGATGGGGAAAAAGACGAGGGACTTTTTTTTTCAGCATGTAAAAAAAATACCTCGGGGACAGTTTCCTTTTTTTCAAGGACTGTTGTAAATATCTCGGGACACTAGGAGTGGGCTCCCCAGTGTCTCACAGTGCTGTGGGTAGGAGAAAATGAAACAATGGGAGTGGGCTCTCCAGTGTTCCACACTGGCGGGGCTTACAGTGCTGACAGGTGGATTGGGCACCCCCCATCAGCAAATATAGAAATAAAATATTTTGGGACACTGGGAGTGGGATCCCCAGAGTTCCACACACTGGGGGAGGCCTTACATCACCAACAGAGGGATTGGGCATCCCACTGTCGGCAAATAAAAAAAAAGCATGGTAATGGGAGGGTGAGGGTGTGCCAGGAGACAGGGCAACATAATGGGGGGGGTGCCACTAGACACCATGGATACAGAAAAATAATAGGCAGGCAGGAGATGCCACTAGACAACCAGGCTCCCTTGTGACACTATGAACCCTGCCTGTGAAAACAAGCTACGTCCCTGGGAAAACAAGCTACCTCCCCACAAAAGCAAGCTTGTTTTTGCACAGCACATTTATTTTGTCACTGAATTTCAAAATTGAATAACTTTTGAATGGATTAATATTTTTTCACCAAACTTTCAAAAGGCACAACTGTGAGGCAAAAGCTTTCAACCCTAAAAACTTCAGACCGCAACCGAAAGCCATTTCCAAGAAACAACTGCAGAAATAAACTAAAAAAAAAATTGAAAATAAAGCAGAAACCACAAATGGGATTCACATGAAATTTGGCATGTCAAAGTACCTTCCTCCAGCTGCAGAGCATGCCACATTTCATGCAGATCTGTTGAACAGCTGCAAAGTTATTAAAGTGCAAAGTTTGAGGTTTAATATTAAACTGCCTGGCCAACCCTAACTATACTGGTGCTACCACACCAGTATAATATTATATACAGTGCATCACAGGATGAAACCCACTTTTATAGCACTCTGCAGTATGCTGCAACAGATCTACTGAATAAAGCAATGTAATTTCAATGGCAATTAGTCCCTTTTGTCATGCAGGAAATGGTGGCATTCACTTCATCCTGGTAGTGTCACATTTTCCTGAATGACAAAAGGGACTATTTTCCATTTAAATTGCATCACTTTATTCAGTAGGTCTGCTGCAGCTTGCTGCAAAATGCTGAAGAATTGGGTTTCATCCTGGGGATGCCACTGTATATCTTTGTCTATGTCTATGTCTATGTCTATATCTATATCTATATCTATCTATCTATATATACAGTACAAGCCACTTAATTGGGACGCGGATAAGCGGGATGTCCACTTTATTGGGACGTCCCCCTGGGAACCGATTAAGTGGCCATGTATTCCTATGGTGTCCCCAGTCTTTTAATGGGGACCGGGAATCTGGATCAGTCTGGATTAATGGGCCGATTCAGTCTCAATTACTCATAACAGCCCCTGCTCCTGGCAAGTGTTAGGGTTCATGACCATTCTTGCTGCTGCTGTTAATGCCTAAACTAATTAGTGGCTCATCAGGTGTGAATGTGCTGTGAATAGTGCACATAAAAACAGCCCCTGTTTACCTTACACAGCATTTATCAGAAACATCACTCCTGTTTACTTCCTGTGTCTCGGATTGTACTCCCCCCAACTCTCCACACATTCCACTTCAGATCCACAGCATTAGTAAGATCACAGCTGTTTAACCCATGTTTACTTCCTTGTCCTGTGTCCCTGACTGGTCCCTTGACTCTCCACACCTTCCACAGTAAGAGCGCATCAGTTGCATCAGTACGATCACGTTGTGTTTTACAAAACAAAAAAAATAAACTAAAAGCACATAGCCTTCCTTCCTCTAATCTGCTGCCTAACAGGAGATGCCACAAATCTGTTCGAAGTAGGGAGAGGTCAGTAAGTGATTCCACAGCTGACACACACCGTGCTAAATGAAAATGGGGAGGGTTCAGTTCCAAGTTGTTTAGCTGGATGTGGTTCTCTGTCAGTTACTGAGGTGGATGGCAAGACAAGAGGGAGGGAGAAGTGCATTTACAGATCTCTGTTACCGCGAGGTACCGTAACATGGTTCTTATGTGAAAATGCTCACTTCTGATAATAGGAACGGCCGCATAAATGGGACGAGAAACCCTCCACGAGGCCATCCCAATTAAGCGGCTTCTACTGTGTGTGTGTGTGTATATATATATATATATATATATATATATATATTTCTTTTTTTCATTTTGACCCCTCATTTTCAAGATAGCCATTTTATGATTCCCTTATAAATATGTCATGTAGCATTTATGGCATATTGTCTTAAACCCATCATTTCACGCCATGCGTGGAAAGGCACATCTTGTCCAGGATTTTCAAAATGTCACCTGTCACCTTTATGAGGTGATGTGGAAACATGGCTATGTTGCAAGTCTGGAGTCAAAATATTGAAAATTAGAGAAGTTATGAGTAAATGTTGAAATATTGCAACATTCACCCATAACTTGGGCATTTTGCCATATTTGTATACCAGATTTTCAGCACAGCCTTCTTATTACCAACAAAGGTAAAATGACTGCACCAAGGACTAACTGTACACAGAAAAAAGTTAATTTCAAAAAGGCAGGAAATCTGGCACCAGCTCAAAAGGCTCACTTAATTAAGTGTATGTTTAATGCCGCTTCCAAATATTATAAAAATTCAAGCTGCACACTTACTTGAGGTGCAAAAAACGGTCTTTAACGCCATATATGAGCAAAAAGCACATAAAAAAAGACTTACAATCTCATATAGGCAGCAGTCAATACATACAGAAACAACACCTGTTGCATTCATGAGGTGGTGCGGACAAATGGCTATGGTGAAAGTTTGGAGTTAAAATATAGAAAATTAGCAAAGTATTGAGTGAACAATGAAATACTTCAGTGTTCACTCATAACTTAGCCCTTTTACCATATCTGTACACCAAATTTTCAACATAGTCTTCTTATTACCCCACGTCATGAACTCAGTACATGAAGATGTCCAAATCCACGCTGAAATATCATTCTGTGCCACAGGTGCGAAAACACATTTAGGCTAGGATTTGAAAAACAACAGTTGTCAAGTTCATGAGGTGATGTGAAAAGATGGCTATGTTGAAAATTAGGGTCAAAATATCAAAAATTATTAAAGTTTTTGTAAAGCATAAACAATCTCAATGCACAGTCATAATTTTTTCATTTTTATATATTGTGCAAGGGTGGTGAAAATGTTCAAATCCTGCTCCAAAGTTGATTTCGAAAAGCAACTGCAAAACAACCTTTTAGGCCAGATTTGCATAATTCCGTCACCATTAGTCACGAGGTGGGGGGTCCCAAAAAAGGACAATGTTGAAAATCCAGTGTAAAAGTATTCAAAAATGACAAAGTTCTGAAGAAAAGTTCAAACCTCATTGAAATACATTAAACTGGACTCACCTTATTTTCTCATATCGCAGTGGCTGGTCCCAGAAGCAAGATGTGTATTTGATTGGACAGTAGATCAATATCATAGGACTTGTTCAGGTGAGTGATGATGTGTGGGGTATGCGTAGTGTTGGCTACTGAGTGGAAGATTGGGGTGTGGAGGGTGGGGGGTGTATGTGTGGATCAGATTAGCAAGGGACCTTTTATTTTTTACAAGTAAAAGAAAAACGAGGGATGGTTTTCTTTCTTGCAGGGTCCGTGTTTTCAACCCCTCCCCGACCACCACCCATGTTTCAGTCAGAGCACTGGTCCCCAACCTTGTTATAGCAACAGGACCACTAAACAGGAAAAAAACAATACAAAAAAGCAGAAAAAGCATGAAAAATGCAGAGTGGAAAAGGAAAATAATCAAAGAACCTTAAGAAGGGACAGTACTTATTTTGTTCAACTAAGACCCCGGTCTTTGCAAGAATTTTTTTTGGGAATGCATATCATTGCTCTTAACTACATGTTAATGGAGAAGGGTTTTGTAAATCCTGCTTATACAAACTCTCATCACATTCTGTGCATTGCTACAAAGGAGTGGACTAAATGAGAAATAAAATGAGTTATAGGAATGGGTGTGACATATTACACATGTGTGTCAGTCTATGCCTGAACCCACTGCCATGGCTCAAAATGAGAACATGACTCAACTGAATACAATCCCAGGTAGAGCTTTCAGTTCTATGTGCACCAACTTCAAGTGTCAATAACTGGACAAAGGAAAATCATTACGGAAAGCTGACTCCAACATTCATCTCTCCAGATATCACTTATTATGCCCCTGTTTGGATTCAGCAACCATTACCAATGTCTTATATAGGGAATGGGTGGAAAGGTAAACTACTGTTAGTTTTCTTCCAGATACTGTTTCCTCATGCATATTAACTAAAATAGGTAGTGAAGAAGGCAGATCACATAGCTATTTATACATCCTTGTCCTCAATTATGACCTGATGAACACGTTTCATGAACTGATATGTAGGTAAGTAGATAGATAGATAGACAGACAGACACAGTGACAGACAGAGAGAGCAGGGGAATACCAGCTCACTGCTTCAACTGAAGCCAGCCACATGACTCCAGTTGCAGCTCCAGAATTTAAGATCATCCCACTGTTCTCATACTGAGAATGCATGTGGATGACTCCTCTTTGTGCTAGGCACACAGGATTTTTGAATACCCAGAAACACATTGTGGTACATGTTCAGGTGAGTGAGGGTATATGGGGGGTGTGTGGAGTAGTGGATGCAGAGTGCAAGGTTGGGATGGGGGATGTTTAGAGGCTCAGATCAGTGAGGGACTGTTTCTTTTTTACAGGCAAAAAAACGAGGGACTGTTTTCTTTATTGCAGGGAAATTCCAACACTTGGATTTGGGCACCCCAGTGTTGGGGTACTGTTCTGGGGAACTGGGGGAGCACCCTAGTGCAGCCAACCATATGATGGGAAAGGGAACAGGTGACCTGGAGGGAAGGGGTGAAGAGAAGTGGTATCGGTGCTGCGCACCCTGGTCCACTGATAAATTAAAGGGGGGAAGTGGGGGTGGAGACCTGGAGGGGATAGAGGACAAGGAAGCCATACCAGGGAGGGACACTGTGGTCCACAGCATATTTCGATAGAAAGAAAGAGAGAACAAGAGAAAGAAAGAGAGAAATAAAGAAAGAAAGAAAGAAAGAGAGAGAGAGAGAAAGAAAGAGAGAAAGAAAGAAAGAAAGAAAGAAAGAAAGAAAGAAAGAAAGAAAGAAAGAAAGAAAGAAAGAAAGCAAGCAGGGGATTGCTGGCTCACTACTTCAGCTGAAGCTGGTAGCACAACTCCAGCTGTGACTTCAGAATTGAAGAAAGACCCATTGTTGTCATACTGAGAATGCGCGTCAATGGCTCCTGTTGCTGAGATGGGCACCCATGATTTCTGGGTACCCAGAAACATTATTTCCAGGGCAATTTTAAGAAAACGAGCGCCAGAATCTAGCTAAACTGGTCTCATTTACCTAGGTTCAGGTGTTTTTTTTCTTTTAAATGTGTCATTTTAATGTATTTTCAATGTTTGTGAGTTAAAAGACAAGATGGCAGCCCTCATGATCAATATTTTATTCCATATGATTGTTAATTTTTTTCCACACAAGTAAATCATGAAAATAAGCACTCATGATAGTTTTTTTTGTTTGTTTTAACTGTTTGCATGTGTCAGTTATCAAAAAAGCTCTCATAACTCTGGAACCATATAATATTTTTTCACAAAACATTCAAAAGACACACCCTTGATACAGACCCATCAAGCCTCAAAATTTCATGAAAAAATTCGAATCAATCAAGCTGTAGGTGAGAGCAAAAAAAAAAAAAAGTGTTAAGTAAAGGGACACCAAAACCATTTTTCCTGTTTTTTGTCCCTCCATATCTTTAAAACAGAACAAGATGCCATCACAAAATTTTTCAAAGCTTGAGACTCTGACAGCCTGATTGCACATGCCAGATTTTGTGCTATTTAGTCAAATGATGTCAAAGCTGTTAAGGTGCAACAATTGGGGTTTAACATTAAGCAGCCTACTTAGCGCTAGCTAATGGAGCAGTACCGCACCCCTATAATATTATAGAGGTGCAGTATACAGGGTTGAGTAAGCACTTTAATGCTAATGTTAAACCCAATTTTTGCACCTTAATAACTTTGCCCCTGTTTAATATAATTTATTTGGAATTTGGAATGATGAAAGATGGTACTAGTAGTATCTCTGGTTCCTGAAAATGTTGTGGCAGTTGATGCACAGGGGTGACAAAGTTACAGAGGGGCCAAAAATGCAAACATTGTGTAAATTAAGACTTTTTTTGCTCACCAATAACTAAAAAAACTGGGGTGATTGGAAACCTGAAATTTGTGGGTTTGATAGAGTTTGGCCCAAGGTACTCACTTTTGTTCTTTTTATCTCCCAAGCTTTAGAAGTTTTTTAAATATTTAAGAAAAGCAGTTCCATTTCTGAGTATGTGCAGTTTAAAAAATCAGCATTCTAAGGATAACTGAATTTTTATGACCACAAGAAGTCATGTGGTCATATTATGAAAATGCTCCCATTTAGTGGGGGCAGGGCCAGTTCACTGACTGCATATGCCATCCTGCTGTTTTTGTTTGGCAGGGATGAGGCCATGTGTCAGTGTGTAGTCTCACCCCTGCTGAATGTGCTGTTTGTGTGACTTTTTGTTAATGAGTGGAGTGCCACCATTAGCTATTTGAGCAGTCTCATATATTTGAACTGGACACAGGATGTCCAATCCCAAGTGCCAGCTAAGCACCTTTATTTTTTTAAGTATACAGGCACTGGAGTACCCATCACTGGTGCCAGTTCATCTCCACCCTTTTGTTTTATTTTCAAACACCTGCCACATTAACCTGCCAACACTGGGGTGCCCCATCCCCAGATTCAGCATACTCCAACTCTCCTAACCCTGCCAGCAGTCCAGGACACTGGGGTACCCAATCCATGGTACCCCCAAGTATCTTGCTGACACTGGGGTGCCCAATCCTCAGTGTCAGAGGTATGTTAGATAAAATAAAGGAAATCATCCCACATCTTTACTTCTCATGTTTTAAATCCATGACATAAAGAAAGAAGACCCTAGTTCTCTGCTGCTGTTTGCAACCCCCACCCCAACCTTCTCACTGATTAGCAGAGGTTCAATATCTTAATCCTCTTAGGATCAAAGGCCTGTCTTCACTCTTCAAGGGTGGACCAGGAACTGGGAAAACAGGTAAGTGCTGTATAATGTATTTCAATGCATTTTACACTGTTTTTCATAACTTAGTCATTTTTTTATTTTTTTCCAAATATTTTCAACATGGCCTTTTTGAGACACTACCTCATGAATAAGGGCAATTAAATTATTTAAATCAAGCTCAAAAGGTGATATCATGGTTGCTATGCAGGATCACCTTTGGAGACAGATTTAAATGATTTCACCACTCTTGTTCATGGGGTGGGGTGACAAAAAGGCTATGTGGAAAATCTGAGCAAAATACTAAAAATTACCAAGTTATGAAAGCATGTTGAAATTTTTCTACACTGGCTCATAACTTTGGTAATTTGCAATATTTTGACCTAAGATTTTCAACATAGCCATTTTTTCACACCACCCTATGGATGTGACAGCTGTTGTATTTCAAATCATGGCCAAAATGTATATTCAGACCTGTGGCATGAAATGACATTTTGGCAGGGATTTAAAAAGTTTCACCTATTGGGTTCATGAAATGGGTTCATAAGAAGATTATGTTGAAAATGTGGGGCACAAATATAAAAAAACAAGTTATTGATGAACATTGATGTTTTGGGTGGGATTTGAAAATGTTTACCTACCAGATTCCTGGCATGGGGTCATAAGAAGACTATTATCAAAACTTGGGTTCCAAATATTAAAAAAACAACAAAGTTAAAAATTGCATGTTGACATTTTTTCATGTTCACTTATAACCTTGATAATTATCAATATTTTATTTCAACATAGCCTTTTTTTTCACACCACCTCATAAAAGTGACAGGTGTTGTTTTTCTTTGATAAATGCCACATGTCTTTGTAAAAGAGCCTTGGCTCAAAGGTAATTGTAATCCTAGATCTAAATAAACAAACAATATGGGAGAGTACTGCAATGACTATCTTGAATATCTGTGGTAAACCTTAAAAAAATCATTTAAGTCCTCTCAACCTATTTTCTGTATACCTGTGAAGTCTGTATGCATGAACAGTGATTTGCTCTCCTAACCCCCCCAATTTCATCTTAATTTAAATTTAAATGAAGTTGCTTCACTCTATCTTGCCCTGATGTGATAACCTGTTTGACTCCACTGCAAAGGTCATGACCCCACTCATAAAAGGCATCTAGTGACCAAGTTCATGACGAGAGTTGAAAATGTAAAAAAACAAAAAATACAGCTCTTTGGCCATCGCATAGCAAGATGCTGGATGCCTGTCTTGGGAGCTGTGAATTCTTGGGTCACACATTAAAGTGCAACCAAATACTTTTCTGTGTGAACCAGAATGGAATTCTTGGATCACTCTTTAGTGCACCCAAAGACTTTTATGTGTACAACAAAAATGGAATTCTTGGGTCATGCATTTAATTGCAACCAAAGAATTTTTCGTGCACCCAAAAAATTTAATTCTTGTGGCACACAAGTAGAAGTGAAGAATTTTTCATGCACACCACAAATGCCTGTTTTTCTGCCAGATTGATTTTTTGGTCGCACATTTAAGTGCAATCCAAGAATTTTTCATGCACACCAAAAATACTTGTTTTTCTGCTGGATTACTTCTTTGGTTGCACATTTAATTGTGGCCCAAGAATTTTTCATGTGATCTCTGTGACAGGGTTGTATAAGACTGTGTCCCATTTCTTATACAGAGAGAGTTAAAGGCAAGGATCTATTCTCCTGTCATGTTCTGCCACCTGTGTCTCTTTTCTGTCTGATTGTGTAATCACCTTTTCCTTGTGGCACCAAAGAATTAGCCACTCTGGTGGTCCCACGATTTCCCCTGTTTTCTCAATTCCTTCACTTACTGTAGCTATTCTTTCTTTCTTCCATTGTTTCTCTGTGGTTAAAAAACTATTTGTGAGTCTTTATGTGAAACTGAGATCCCTTGGTTTACAAATGTATAAAGCCACACTGTTGAAATGAATGCAGAAAACTATTTGGGTTAATCTGGAATACAGGAGGTTAACCTTGAGGTGCGTTTTCATCTCCACAAGCTTGTTTACAGAATTATCTGCAGGAACTCAGGCCTGATACAGGATATCGTAATTGCTTGTACCTGTTGAGAAGACTAATGTATTCTTCAGGCTACTCACAGGAATGAAACTGACAAAGTCTTAATACATTTTATGGAACACAGGTGGTGTAATTTACAAGAACAGGATGCATAATTTAACTGTCAGGGAAAAAGATCTTATAAAAGGACAACAGTGTTTTGTTTAAGGATAGAGACAGAGAGCTGGCTATTTTAGAGACTGTCAAATGAAGAACATCTGTTTGAACTGACTGTATCAAGAACTATCCTTATTTATTTATTTACAGTATTTATTTATTGAATTGTTTCACCAGGAAAGATACACTGAGCAACTTAATGCTCGTCTCACGGTATGTTCTGGGGGAAGGGGAAAGGGATATACAGAGTACAGATATACAGATATACAGAGTACAAGGTCAGGTAAATATATACAGATGGTATAATTATACATACAGTTATAAAACAGGAACATGGCACTTGAGATAATAAAGGTAGTTGTAGAGTACAATTGTACTTTTTATTGTAATGTTATTAATAATAATAAAACACTACTTGCTAACTTTACAACTTCTCTTGTTTTGCCTATGCTTGCTAACCTATGCCCCCATGACAGCTGGTGTTAGCAGTGGGATTTCCACCCTGCATACTCTAAGACAGGGGTTTTGTGCATTGGTACTAGATCTGATACCAGGGAAGCATAGAAGAAACATGGATCCTGCAACAGCAAGCCCAGGAGTGATTTCCAGAAGAATGGCAGCCAAACTAGAAGCAGAAACAAAGTCCAAACTGAGACTGTACAGCCTGCACTGGTGATGGAAGAAGAACAGGCAGGAACAGAACATGAAAGCATGTCTGCCTTCTTCAAATGTTGGGCTGTACAACAAAGAGAGGCAGAAAAGCAAAAAGATGAGATCCTTTGATAGCAGCAGCAGAGGAAAAGAAGAGATGCAGCAACAAGAACAGTATAGAAAAGAAGAGATGCAACAATGGCTGGGTGCCTTGCAAGATATCAAAGCTGGGAGATCTGGTAAAAGTCCAGCAGATCAACAAAACAGAAACACCTTAAAGGCATTAAACTTACAAAGCTGTGTCCCTCGGATGATACTGAAGCAAATGTGGCAACTTTTGAAAGGGTTGCTGGAGTCTGCTAATGGCCAAAACAACAATGGGCAATCAGGCTGTTTCCTTATCTGACAGGTAAAGCCCGACTTGCCTACAGTAATATGGATACTGCACAGTCAGAAAACTATAGCCTAGTGAAAAGAGAAATCCTTAAAAGTTATGACATCTCAGGAGAAACCTACAGGCAGAGATTCTAGTCCCTGAAGTACTGTACCCTCAGTTGACAATCCTCAAGAAGCCTTCACCTGACTCAGGGAACGCCTCATCAAATGGCTCCAACCAGAGGGCAAAACAGATGCACAGATCGTTGATATATTTGCAATGATGCAATTCATCAATGACTTTTCCACAGACATGCAGCTTTGGGTAAAAGAACACCAACCAGAAAGTGGGGAAAGGGGTTATTCTGTGGCCAAGGACTATCAGATGGCCAGATAGACAACCCAGCAGTGAAGTAATACGCAAGGACCAGTAAGACTCTTTTTCCCAACATTACACCAGATCAGATAAGAACTCTGATGGGGGTAACAAATCTGCACCCAGATACTTTATTTGCTATAACTAATAACCAAGGCCATATTGCAAGAAACTGCCATAAAAATAAGGAGGGTAACACTGGAACAAATTTAACCTTGGCAAACTGGGGCAAGTATTTAACAGATGTCAAGGGGATAAGACTGTGAAGGGACTTATAGATTCAGGCAGCCAGTAGACATGGGTGCATGCTAAAATTCTGGGATAAGACTGTGTAAAAGGTCAAGGTACTGGAGTCATACAGTATGTATCCACAGGGACACTCAATGCTATCCTACCACTCAAGTGACTCTGAACATTAATGGTGTGTTGCACCAAGCAAAAGTGGGGGTAGTACCTAAGTTATTTGTATCTGTGATTACTGGAAATTAATTTCCAAGCTTAATGAAGTTAATCACAGAGGGACCAAATCCTGCTGTGTCAGCAACTCTAATAACAAGAACACAGGCAAAGAAAATCTCAGATGTTGCGAACTCTCTTCCTTTTGATGACTTTGATTAGGACTTGTATGAGCCCAGCTCCAAGACCCATAAGTCCAGGAAAGAAAGAAGATGCCTGAAAAATAAGACAAAAACAGTGGCAACAAAAGATTCATGGACATAAGGGGTTGATATATGAAAATGCTGAAACCAAGCTGATAACTGATTGTGATTTTGTTTCTGAGCAAACTAATGATGTTTCTCTCCAGGGTTATTTTAGGCAGCTGTGGGTGAATAAAAACAGGGTGAAACCGTGTTTAAAAAATGTAATGGGCTACTGTACAGAATTTGGGTTAATCCTCAGACACATGAACAGATAGAACAATTGATCATACCAAAGAAGCACAGAGCTGAGTTGTTACAGATAGCATAGGATTGTCCTATGGCTGGTTACTTAGGAAGGGACTGCACCCTTGCCAGACTGTTGTACAGATTTTACTGGCCTGGGATTCATAAGGATATATTGCAGTTCTTGTGCTGAATGTCAAAAAGTAGCCCTAGTATCTAAAAAAAGACAAGGTGCCCCTGGTGCCCCTACTCTTGATAGATGTGCCTTTTGAGAAAATTGCAATGGATGTGGCTGGCCCCTTAGACAAAAGTAAAAAGGGTGATCAATTCATTTTGGTAGTATGTGACTATGCTACTCAATACTTAGAGGCAATTCCAATGCGTACTGTCACAGCCCCAAAAGTGGCAGCAAGCTTGCAAAAATTTTCAGCAGGGTGGGCATACCTAAAGAGATTATTACTGATCAGGGTAGTAATTTGGTGTTACATTACTGAAGGAGCTGTGCTGACTACCAGGTATCACTGGTATAAGAACCTCCCCGTATCACCCTCAGACAAATTGTCTTGTTAAGCATTTTAATCAAACTCTTAAACACATTCAAAGTGTTTGTGAAAGGTGAAGGGAAAGATTGGGACCAGTATTTCCATACCTGTTTTTGCTTACAGAGAAGTGTTATAAGCATCAACAGGTTTTTCACCCTTTGAAATGTTGTATGGTAGACCACCTAGAGGGCCAATAGATGTAATGAAAGAAACATGGGAAGATAACCCCACTGAGAAAGAATCTATTACATCTTTTATGTATGCCCTGAGAAAGAAGCTTACAAATATGTTGAAATTGCCCACAGTAACAAGGAGGAAACCCCCAAACAGCAAAAGTTATATTATGACAATGGGGTAAAAGAAAACATTTTTGAGCCAGGTGAAAAGGTTTTGTTATTGTTAGCCACTACAGAAAACAAACTGTTAATGAAGTGGCAAGGGCCTTATAAAGTGGTTAGGTGTACCAGTACAGTTAACTATGTGAGTGAAATCCCTGCTAGGGAAAAATCATACCAAGATATACCATGATAACCTCCTGAAGAAATGGGTTGAAAAAACAACAAAGATTGCTTTGTTAGTATTACTAGGAACTGCTAAAGATGATATTGATATAGCTTATGACAGACTGGAGAAAACAATAACTTCTCGTACTGTAAAGGTGAATGTTTCCTTATCCCACAACCAACTGCAGAAATTTGTAATTTGGTAAAGACATTTTGAAGTACTTTTACCATACTGCCAGGCCAAGCAAAATTGGTCGGGCTTGTAATAGTGACAAAGAATGCTTGTCCTATTAGATAAATGACACAGAGAATACCAGAGTGGCTGAGCAGATGTGGTTAAGGATATACAGTACAAAACAGGAAAAAGTTAGATGATACTGAAGAATCGAGAAGTACTTGGCCATCACCAGAGGTGACTGTAAATAAAAATGCAGGAGCTATAAGTATGTACCTTGATTTTTGGAAACTTAATCAAGTGCCCATATTTGACTGCTATAATATGCCCAAGATAGATGATTTGATGAACAGACTGGGAAGTGTCAAGTATATTAGTACCCTGGATCTCACCAAGGGATATTGGCAAATTCCCCTTGCTAAAGAATCCAGAGACAAAACTGTGTTTTCCATTCCAGTTGGATGCTGTTTGGTTTACATGACACACCTGCTATCTTCCAGAAGTACATGAATGTAATTCTAGCTCCTCACATTTGTTATCGTGCTGCTTGCCTGGGTGATGTCATGGTGTACATTCCAGACTTGAAAAGCCACCTGTAACACCTACAAGCAATTATCCAGTCTATCAAACATGCAGGTTTGACTGTTAATACTACCAAGTCTGCATTGGGTATGCAGAAAACCAGATATGTGGGTTATATTTTGGGGACTGGGAAGTAAAGCTAGAGATTTCCAAGATATGAGCTGCAGCCAACAGGTCTGCCCCAGAAACAAAGAAACATGTCAGGTCATTTTTAAGGCTGGCTGGTTAGTATGGGAGTTTTGTTCCTAACTTTTGCTAATTAGCTATTACCCTCACTGAAATCATGAAGAAACAATACCCGAATAATGTGAAATGGTCCATAGAACGAGATGAGGCTTTTCAGGCCATCAAGACTGCATTATGTTCAGCCCCTGTTTTAAGAAGTCCAGACTCTGAGAAACAATTTCTATTACAGACAGATGCATCAGAGGTAGGTCTAGGTGCAGTCTTGAGTCAGGATGTATATGGGAAGGAACATCCCATTCTGTATTTCAGTCGAAAGTTGTGCAACAGGGAGATAAAGTACTCCACTACTGAAAAAGAATGCCTTGCTGCAAAATGGGCAGTGGAGTCCTTTAAGTTTTATTTTCTAGAAGCTGACTTTATACTTATGAAAGATCACAATCCTCTCTGTTGGCTTAACTACATGAAGGATAAAAATACCAGAAACCCAAGGTGGTACCAGCCACTACAGCCTTTTAAATTCAAAGTGATGCACAGCACTGGAAAAGAGAATGTAAAGACTGATTTTCTCTTAGGTCGTGACTCAGGAATTGAGAATTCAGAAGGTTGAAAAAGCTGTGTGTGCTTAAATGAAATGGTTCCTGTAACAAGTGCCATGAAAAAGGGATACTCCATAGGCAAAGAACTATAAATGCTATAAGGTAATGTTAAAAGAGAAACAAAAGAAGGTTTGGAAACCTGTTTTAAAAGAAAAAAAGGCTCCCTCTTAAAGAGGGGTATGTAACAGGGTTGTATAAGACCCTGTGCCATTTGTTATACAGAAAAAGTTAAAAGCAAGGATCTATTCTTCTGCCCTTTTCTGCTACTTATATGTCTCTTGCTTGTCTGATTGTGCAATTACATTTTCCTTGTGGCACCTAGGAATTGGCCACTCTAATGGTTCCACAATTTCCCTCATTTTCTCCCGTCCTTTGTTTACTGTTTCTATTCTTTCTCTCTTCTCTTGCTTCTCTGAGATTAAAAAATATATGTGAATCTTAATTTGAAACTGAGATCCCTTGGTTTGCAAATATATATAATCATAATGTTGACATTAATGTTGAAAGTTATTTGGGTTTATCTGAAACACATGGGATTAATCTTGAGGTGCATTTTAACCTCCACGAGCATGTTTTCAGAATTATCATCAAGAAATCAGGCCTGAGACAGGATTTCTTAACTAGCTGCACCTGTTAAGAAGACTAATGTGCTCTTCAGGCTGTTCTTAGGAATGAAACTTACAAAGTCTAAATACATTTTGTGGAACACAGATGGTACATTTTACAAGAACAGCATGCAGAATTTAATGAGAAGGCAAAAACACCCTATAAAAGAGAGCAATGTTTTGTTTAGGGATAGAGAGAGCTGGGGATTTTAAATAGACTCTCAGATGAAGGACTTCTGTTTGTTTGAACTTCCTGTATCAAGAGCTATCTTGCATATTTTTTTATTGTAATGTTAATAATAATAAAATGCTACCTGTGCATTTTACAACTTCTCCTGTTTTGCCTTTGCTTTCTGACCAATGCCTATATGACAGTTTAAAAAAATATTTTTTGGTCCGGACAGAGATTTTGATAAGTCGACAAAGAATTCTTTGGTCACAGATTAAGTGCAACCCAATACTTGTTTTTGTGCAAACTAGAAAAAAAAAACAGTTTGGAGGCTGAATGGAGATTTTGACATGATGATGAAGAAGTTTTTGGTGTTGAACCAAGATTTTTTTTCATGCAAACTGAAAATTCTTGTTTTTGAACAGTTAAAGATTTTTATGCATAATCTAAGAATTCTTAGGTCACACATTAAGCACAGTAATGCAATACTGGCTCACAACATAAAAATGTGATTTTTTTTGTGTGTCTCATATATATTTACTCATAACTTCACCATTTTACAATATTTTAGTTCCAGTTTTGAAATGTACTGTTTACATGACTCTGCCACATGAAAGGAAAGGGCAAATTGTTTAAACAGGAAAGTCACACTAAGTGTGAGCTTGTTTCCAGGTGCGACCTGGGAGCATGATGAAGTCAAGTGACTTGCTCAGGGTCACACAGTATGCAAGTGGAGACTGGCTGGATTCAAACCCAGGTCTCCAGGTTTGTAACTCAGTGCCCTTAAGCACTACTCTATACTGCATCAGGGAGGGTCAGAGCAGTCAGTACAGGAACCGACGGGACACACTGCTGATAATACCTTGGCTGCAAAAGAGGCTCTTTGCCTGTATAGTGTCTCAAGTCTATAATGTCTTGCATGAACAAGGATTTAGGGAATTTTCAAATATAGGTAAAAAGGTGATTTCACATTTGCTCTGCACAGCCTTCATTAGGGTGAGATTTAATGATGTGGGTGAAAATTTCAGACAAAAAGTTACAAAAAACATTGTATGCAGAGCTGTACTTTGACCCAGCAGGTAGTGCATTGTGATTCTGTGCCAGGTAGCTGAGTTTGAGGGTGAGCTCAGTGAGCCAGATGGATGGGATGAGGCTGTGGGGATGGCAATACCATGTTGCACAACCACCAACCTGGGAAAGGCCAGTTCAGTGTTCACCAAAAGGGAAAGGTAACCATGTAGTAGAAAGAATCCTTCTCTTGACATAGGGCCCAGAGTGCCACGCACCTTTGCACTTATAGCTGCATGGAAGCACAGGCCTAGAGGGCCTTGTGCTTCCACTGCTAGATGAACTCTTGGCCCTGCACGTCTGCATCTGTAGACACATACAAACAGAAACATACAATAGAAACATAGAAATTTATCAGCAGATAAGGACCGCTGGTCCCCCATCCAGTCTGCCCGTAAGCCCAATATTTGTATGCGGCCCTTGACCCTATGTGGTCAGAGGTTTTTCATCACTCCCTCCCTTCCTCCCACCTCAAGGTTCCCTTGTGCCTATCCCAGGCATGTTTAGACCCCCCTCACTGTGCTCACTCCCATGACCTCCTGTGGCAAACTATTCCACATGATCACCACCCTCACTGTGAAGAAAAACTTTGTCACAATTTCTCTTAATCTACCCCCTTCCAATTTCATATCATGCCCCCACAGTACTACTGTTAGATAATGATGGCATAATGTCTGCAGAACTCCCCCTATGCAGTCATAAAAATTGGGCAAAAATAAAAATTGTGTACCTCTACTTCTTTTCATTAAAAAAAGATCTGAAGATTAAAATTTGATAATCTAATTATTTTGCCTTCATCTCTGTGTTGTACACAAGTGGGAACTGCAGTAGTCATACTTTTTGGGTGTTACCATGGCAACGCTATCACCAGAGTGGCTGCACATTCTCACTGAGACGTAGCAGTGTACTATCTCCAGTGTGCTTGTAGAATGTTGCTACGAAGACAGGCACTTAAGTAAATCCCTACATAAATGCCAAAAAATAATGTTGTTCATATCATATACCACTGTCTGGTATGCTTCCACAGTGCTGCGGCATCAGAGAAAGAAGTAAATGCCTCAGCTGGGACTTGAATCCAGACCACCTGGAATGCTGTTCTGGTTTTTCTACCAGCTGTGCCACTGAGACAACTGGAAACTGGGCCATCCCAGAGCACATTACTGTTTCTCCAGTGCACAACTTGGTGCTGCACAGGTAATTGCATTTTCAATCACAAGAGTGTGGTGTGCATACTTATGGAGCACATACAAACAGAAGAGAGAAAGAAGTAAGTGCCTCAGCTGAGACTTAAAACCAGGCCACCAGGAATACCATTCCAGTTGCACTACCAGTTGTGCCACCAAGGCAACTGGAAACTGGGCTGTCCCAGAGCATATTACTCTTTCTCCAGTACACAACAATGTTCCAGGCAGCCTGACTTCAAGTCCCAGCTGAAGCACTTACTTCTTTTTCTCTGCTGTTTTATATGTGTTTCATGAGAATGCACACCACACTCTTGTCAATCTGTATACGCGTATATGCACAGGGCCAGAGGGCCCTACACTTACACAGACCCTGAGACAGCCCCATGAATTCTTTGCATCTGTAGCTGAATGGGGATGGACCCTTCCCTGATGCAGGTCATGGAGAATTCTGTACATCTCTCTCCCTTTTCCAGCTGGAGGCCCCTGACCGGACTTTCACTCCACCAGGACCCACTCTCTGCTTGTCTTTCCCTGCTACATGATGGCGCTTCCAGCCCTTGCGGCCGACCACACTCTGCCTCCTCTAATAAAGGTATGGGATTGGCTGCCTGCTACTCAGCCAGACCTCACCATTGGCCAGTTTTCAAGCTCCTTTCCTCACCACTTTTCACACTGCTTCTGCTTCCCCTTCTCCTCAGTTTAGCCAAATTCACTCAAGTACAGTAATTGTTGAAAATGTACATTGTAATAGCTTTGTATCCTTTTTACTGTGCTATCTTAACTCAGATTGTGCTTCTTTGTACTGTATTTTGTGTTACAAGGAGCAATGCTCCATGTTAAAGTAAACTGCTGTTTGTTTGAAATTTTATTGATTCACCTACTGTTTCTAATTGCTTTCTCAATTTCCAAGCTTGACTTTTTGCTCTGTTTTCTCCCTTCTGATTCTGCCCTTTTGCTCCCCCAATTTTTTATCTCACTTTATCACTCTCCATCTCTTCCTCTCTCTAACCCCCAGCCCTGATTCTGTGCACTCCCACTGATTTAGTTATTCCCCCGGTCTTCTCTGCCATTTCTTTCTCTGTCTCCTTCTCCTGACTGCTTCCCCTAGCCCTGATTCTGTGCCCTACCTCCAATTTAGTTAATCCCCTGGTCTTCTCTGCCCTTTCTCTGTCTCCTTCTCCTGTCTGCTCCCACCCACTTGATTTAAATAATTATTTTTTTCTCCCCTCCCCTTTTTCAGCTGGGGGTCCCTAACCGAGCTCTCCTTCTGCCACGATTTGCTCTCTGCTTACCTTTCCCCACTGTGGGATGGTGCTTCCAGCCCCTGCCACTAACCACACTCTGTCTTCTCAACCGAAGGTATGGGATTGGCTGCCTGCCTCTTGGCCGGATCTCACCATTAGCCAGTTTTCAAGCTCCTTTCTGCACCACTTTTCACACTGCTGCTGCTTCCCTTTCTCCTCAGTTTAGCTGAATTCACTCAAGTACTTGTTGAAATATTATACTGTAATAGGTTTGCATCCTTTTTACAGTGCTAGTTTAACTAAGATTGTGCTTGTTTGTATTGTATTTTGTGTAACAAGGAGCAACGCTCCATGTTAAAGTAGACTGCTGTTTGTTTGAAATTTTACCGATTCAGCTACTGTTTCTAATTACTCTCTCAATCTCCAGTCTTGATTTTTCTCCCACGCACCCACCCCTCCCTCAACACTCTTTCAATACACTTTCTGCACTTCAGGCCCCTCCCCAACAGTCCCTTTCCTTCTACCTGCAATCTGCCTTTCTTATAGGTCTGTCACTTACATTACGCATCTATATAAACATACATTTTCCTGCCTTTAATCTGCATAATAATATTACTCTCTCCTTCTGTGACTGTCCCTAACTTGACCCACATTTCTGTTCTCATCCTTTCCCTCCACCCCCTGCTTTCCGACTACCTCTCCCCTTTTTTCAACTAGTTTTCCTTTCCTAATCTAGCCTTCTCCCTTCCCTCCTACCAGTTATTACCCCTCCCTAGTTCTCTTCCTATTGCTTGGAGATGGGCCTCCTAGTATTTGTTGTTCTTGTGTGGATACCAAATCCTTTTGGACTTCCCCTCATTTTCCACTTCTTCCTCACCTACCTCCCCTTCCTAATCACCCCTACATCCCTCCCCCACCTCACTCCCATCCAACCTACATCTTCCAACCCTCAGCTCCCCTCCCCAACTCTCTCATCCTCCTGTCAACCCCCCTACCTCCACTACTTCTTGTGCCCTCCTGCATCCATCCTAAAAACTACAGGATCCCACTTAGTAACTGTGAGAGCCCTTTTAGCACATCGCATCTGCACAAATAACAAGACCTCTTCAGCCTCCTGTGGACCTCACCCATTGTCTAAAAAACAGCTGACCACCTTCTCAAGACTACACATATTGCTACTGCTTCTTACTGCAGGCAACATCAAACCCAACCCCACCCCCCACTACAACATCTGATCTGCCTAAAGGACTAAGGATAGTCCATCTTAACATCAGAAGCTTATTCCCCAAAACTGATTTTCTGCAGCCACTCATGTCCAATTTCAAACCCTTTGTCCTTATCATCACTGAGTCATGGCTCAGCTCCAAAATCCCAGATGCAGCCATCGCAGTCCCTGGGTACACCATTATCAATCAGGACCATAAGGCTGGGGTGGGGGAGTCATTGTGTATGTATCTACTGTACCTCACTCAAATTCTCTGTCTGCCTATTCATGTCCTCTCCCTCTGCCTGTGGATTGCTGCTAATCAAAATATGCCCTCTCATTCCCTCCCTATCTTCGTGGATGGTGCCTATTGCTGTCCCCACCCTCCTGCCTCCTCCTCTTCCTCTGTCTCTGACCTCCTCTCCTCCATCTCTTCCCTTTTCACCCCTGGTGAACTCTACATCTCAGGGGACTATAACATTAATTGGTTGGCCAACATGCATGCCAAAGTCTGCAATCATGTCTTGTCTCTTAACCTAAAACAACTGATCAAAGAACCAATGCACCTAACTCTCAAAACAGGTAAGCATACCTTAATTGACTGGGTACTGACATCCCATCCCCATTGTGTTATAAAATCTTGTATACTCCTAGACATGCTCAGCGATCATCATATTGCCTACCGTGTGCAAAAAATCCACCATGTAAAGTCCCCTCCATTCATTCTCAGCTTTCACTCCTTCCATTCCCTTGACCTGTCCTCCCTCCTTAATGACCTAGCCAACACTGATTGGTCACCCATTACCTCTGCTCCTTCAGTGGACGTGACCTTGAGCTACTTCTGCTCTCAATTCTTTTTTCTTTTTTTTTTTTTGAAATTTTTATTTATTGATTTTGCAAGGGTTACTTACAACACAATAAAGCACAGGAGGATACCATAAAATAAAAGCTTATTACAGTATGTTCTCTTGCAAAGAACTAAAGTTACACACCTCCTCATTTGGCACATCAATGGGGGAGTTACCAATATCAGTTAAACCTAATATGTCCAAATGCTTGCAGCCAGGAAGGCCAATAGGGAATCGGTAAAAAGGATTAATACAGTCCAGAGTCCTGCTTACCAAAATGACTAAATGTCAGTTGGATTCCTTGTCTTGAAAAATAAATGTGGATACAATACACAAAGAACTTTCCCAAGCTCCCAGGAGAAATGTATCTCAGTAGCTTACATCGAACATCATATAGCAGAATGCACAATATCAAAAACAGTATTAGAAGTAACTGCTGTGTAAATATTAAGCCAAAATTAATCTCCTAGCAAAAGTAAAGAATTGTGTACCCAGACATTTAAAACACTAGGATCTAGGATTCATTATGGGCCAAGATTACCGCCATTCTGCTGATACTTATAGTAGAGAGGCATAAGCAAACATTTTAAACTATTAACTTGTTAAATTCAAACAGTAGCCTCCCAACCAAAGCCCCATAAAGTAGAGGGTACAGTACCAAAACCCTAATAGGGTCAGTCCTCATCCAAGGATCAGCGCTCATCAGTTCTCCAGAGCTCTAGTTCCATGCAGCCCAGGAGTTTCTCTGCATCTTTAACTTCATTAAAGAGGTATTACTGGCTGTTCCATATTACCCAGAGCTTGGCTGGTAGAAGTAATTGGTACTGAATTTTCAGCTGCCATAGCCATCCCCAAGGTCGTCAAAAGCTTTTCTTTTCTTTCGGGTGCTGTACAAGAGGTCTGGGAAGACAGAAATGGTATCTCTGCCATATTTTAAAGATCTGCAATGTCTGGCAATGATGAGGGCCCTGTCCCAATCTCCAACTCCCGTACAAACAATCAAGAAGATTCTGACAGTAGGGTCTAATGCTACTCGTCTCAGGGTTATGTGGTAGGCTTTTTCGAGAGGTAATGGAAGATCTGTGTCTTCCCCAAGAGCTGTGGCAAAAAGAATCTAGCAAAATCAAGACTGTCCTCTCCCTCAGCATTTTCAGACAATAACCCACAGATTTCTCTCCTGAGTCTGGTTTTCGACCGTTTCCAGCCATTGGTACAGGTATGCATTTTCTTTAATAAGTTTAGTGGTCGCTTCAGTCAGTTTAATAGTAGAGGCCTTGGAGCACTGCATAATGTTCTTACAATGCTCCATCCTGCTTTTGAGGGCAGACACCCGTGGGATAAGGGTATCAAACATTTTGTCCAATTCCTGCATGGTTTTAACCAGCTGGTGAAGTGCTGTCTGGATCGTGCTCAATGAGGCCTCCTCCAGCTGTTCAACATAGGAGATGGTGGGTTCAACTCACTGCACAAGATGCTCTTCCTTATTGTGCTGTTTGGGAGCAAAGAAATCACCTGCAGCGGTGGCTGAGCCCTTCAACTTTCCCATTGATCCAAATACTGAGCTCACACTGGAAAGCTTTTCTGCTGGTTTTCACTCAGAAAAACTCTGATTTTATTAATTTTAACAAAACATCTCCTAGGAGCTCAAGTTTCTTGTTGCTTCCTGTTGGCTGCTCAGCAGCGCCCCCTGCTGCTTCCAATTCTTGAATGTCTGTGACCACCATGCCCCGCTTAGTAATGCTAGGGTCTGTGGTAATCACCACCCTTGGGTCTCCACCAAACTCCTAGAGTGTCAACATGCACGAGACTAGGCCTAGGTGGCATACAAAACTACTGGTGCTCCCCAGATCTGCAGCTCTATTGCTCACTCCTCAATGCTTGCATCAGAGCCATCCGTCTTGCCAAAGCAAAATACTTTAATACTTCCTTCCAAGAAAACATTAACAAACCATCCAAATTCTGGAAGGTTATCCATGTCCTATTCTCCCCTCCTGCCCAAGCCCCCCTCTCCTGTACTAAAAGTAGGTTCTCATATTATTGATGACCCACCCTCAGTGACAGCTGAGTTTAACAACTTTTTCATGACCTGTGCTTCATCCTTCCTTGCCTCTCTTCCCCTAATGTCCCCTCTTCCTCCTTTGCCCGGCCCCCCTGCTTTGCGTTTTCCTTTCAAGCCTGTTCTACCTGAAGATACCCTGTGTGTACTACTTACCCTTAACCCAAATAAAGGTAAAAGCCTTGATGGACTCAACCCTAAGCTACTTCACCTATCAGCCTATGCTATTGCTCAACCTTTGAATAATCTCTTGAACCTTTCTTTCACTCTTGCAGCTGTACCAGCTGCCTGGAAATCTGCTACAGTAAACCCTCTACCTTTGAATATATCTTCTATTGATTATGCTCAATGTGGATTTATTAAAGGAAGGTCAGTTGTCACTAATCTAGTCAGCTTTTATGACTATGTTAGTGACAAACTTGATGAGGGAATACCATGTGATGTGATATTGTTAGAGTTCAAAAAAGCTTTTGACTCAGTACCACATTGGGCACTTATTCAAAACTTATTAGTACTTAAAATGTATCCGTTATATATTAATTGGATTATGAATTGGTTAAAGAACAGAAGACAATGTGTGTCTATTGATGATTTTAGATCCTCCTGGAATCCTGTGTTACATGGTGTTTCCCAGGGCTTGGTTCTTGCCCCAATTATATTTCAGTTTTTTATATCAGATTTGTCTTGCAACATTGAAAGTAATATACTAACATACTAAAATGCCAGCAGAATAGGCCTAACAGTCTTTCGTGTCTGCTGGTTTGGTCAGCCCCCAGCCTGATCATCATTAAGTATGCAGATGATTTCAAAATTTTAAATGTTGAAAAACACTCTGATGATTGTACAGTTATTCAAAATGATTTAGACATCTTGGAATTATAGCCATAATGCTGAAATCTAGATTTAGTATTCTATCTAGATCTAGATTTTTAAATCTAGTTAAATCTAGATTTTTTTTTTTAAATGAGTATTTTAAACCAATGGGGATTTTTTGCTGTTTTTCTCTGCATTATCTAGCTGTTGTAAGTATTGTATTTTCTAAACAACTGCCATGAGCTTCTGAAGAAGGACTGGTTGGTCCAAAAGCTAGAGCACTTTGTTCTTGTTGTTACATCTATGTTGGTCCATTAAAAGGTATCAAATCATTTGCTTCTGGATCTAGTCATTATGCTGGAATTTAAGATTCAACACTTCTAAGTGTACAGTTTTACATTTCAGAAAAAAACATTTTAATCATCAGTATTATTTATACAATGAGCCTATTATTAATAAACAGAATGAAAGGGATCTTGAAGTTATTGTGGATTTAAATCTTAATTTTGATGTACAAATTATTGATAGTATAAATAAAGCTAATAAAATTTGGTGGTCAATTAAAAGAAATAGTGTATCCAGGGACTCTGAAGTTCTTTTTCGTACTTATGTTCATCCTCATTTGGACTATGTGTCCCAATGTTGGTCCCACTATATGAGTAAAGTGGCTGATAGGATTGAGAAGATACAAAGAAGAATTACAAAGTCCTTTTTCTTTGATAAATCCATCTCTTATGAATGTAGGCTTCAAAAACTTAATTTAATGTCTTTAGAGCAGAGGCGCCTTGGGGTGTCCTATTATTTACTTGGGATATTATTAATGATGTCAGCTTATTAATCGAATGTGGATTGGTGTATAAGCAACTAAATGTTAATACTAGGGGCCACCCACTTCAATTAGGGAAACGTAAATGTAGAATGAAGAAAAGAGCATCTTATTTTTCACAAAGGATGGTGAAACACTGGAACACTTTACCTCTGAATATAGTTATTAGCACTAACAAATACATTTAAAAAAAGGCTTGATAGGTACTTGCTGTCAAGTTCAAGTACCTCACGCAATATATAAGTTTAGGGGCTTTATGGGTCTGCGGGCCTGCTGCACCTTATATTTCCTAGTATGAATCCTAGTATGAATAAGGCCAGGGATCCTTCCAACCCTAACAATTTCCATCCCATGCCATTGCTTCCCATCCTGGCAAAACTTCAATAACACCTGGCACTGGAACAACTCTCCTCCTTTCTTGACTCTTGTTCATTTCTCACTCCCTACTAGTCCGGTTTCTGTAAAGCCCAATCCACCACCACCACCTCTCTCTCCTCTGGTTCACTGACTCCATACTCACAGGCATGGATCTGGAATGCATCACCTCTGCTATCTTTGTTGACTTGGCAAAAACCTTCAACACTGTTGCCCACTGGCTTCTCCTCAACAAACTGACTGCTGCCAGCCTTTCCAAATCAGCCTCCAGCGGGTTCCGGTCCTACCTCACAGGCCAATCCTAGTCTGTCAGAGTCGGCAACTCCATCTCTGCTCCTCTCCCAATCAACACAGGTATCCCTCAAGGCTCAGTTCTTGGGCCAATTCTATTTTCCATCTTCTTGAATTACCTATCTGAGGTCTGTACATCTGCTAACATCCACATGTATGCAGGTAATACCGCATTATTCTATTCTGGTAGTTCCCCCTCCGAGGTGACTGCCAGCCTTCAGCTGGACTTCAAAAATGTCCAGTGCAGGTTCAGTGCTAACCAACTAAAATATCTCAAAATGTCAAAAGAAATGGTCTCCATGACTTTCAGCAATAGACGAAAACTTGCCAGGCTTGAGTTCAATCCCACTTTCCATTCAACTCTTCTCTGGAGGATGTCACTTCTTTTAAATACCTTGGGTTGTGGCTGAATAAGAACCTTGACCTTGGGACACACATTGATGCCATCAACAGAAAACTACTCCAGAAACATGGTGCCCTGTACCATCACTGCAGATGCCTTCCACTGCAAGCAAGGAGAGAGATCATCCAAAAGATGATTCTTCCACTTTTTGACTTTGGTGATATAGTCTACAACTCTGTCTCAAAGTCCTCCCTATCCAGAATGGACACTCTCTTCAACTCCTTCTGCCACTTCATTCTTGGTTGCCCTCCTCTCACTCACTCACCACTGTGATCTTTATATCTTGCTCTTCTTCCCCTCCCTGAATGCCAGGCATCTTGCACATAGCTCTAATTTAGCCGGGAAGTACTGACTCGGCTCACTGCTGCCCTACTTGCACTCCCTCCTCTTGGTCCCACCTACCTCCTGCTATACCCTCTGTAACTCCTCCCATAGGATATTTGTTCTTCCCCCATGGCGCACTTCATCTGGATGTGCCACCTTCTTGTAGAAATTCCCTACTATCTGGAACTCCCTTCCACATGAAATTTGCTCTGCATATTCCCACAATTCCCTAACGTTCCTCCTCTGTAAACACATAGCTCATAGCTGCAACTGCACTTAATCTTCTCCTCCCATTCTTGTTACATCTGCTCCCCCTTTACCCCCCCCCCCACATCCTTACCCCTTGAAGGGGTGTATGACTATGGCTGCAGGCCTATAGCCATCTCCACTTCTCCACCTCCCCTTTCCCCATTCTTCTCCATGCTACTTCCCTTCAGGACCACCAGACCTACTATGATAAATTTATCACTTAATAGTCCCAGTGACAACCTTGCATATGTACTTCCAAGCACTACTTACAGTGTTCCCCCAGCAGTTATGATATATTCCCTATTGCGCTACTTACTGTCTTCACTTTGATTCAGACATTGCTACTCTGTTGTGATTCTTGTAAATTGCTTACTCATACTCTATGGGACCTTCGGGGCCCAGCGGGCTTACTTGGTTATCAAAATTTAATAAATAAATAAATAAATTTTGACTCAGACATTGCTACGCTGTTGTGATTCTTGTAAACTGTTTATTTATACTCTATGTCTATGTAATGTTATGTAACCTAAAATGTATTTGATCCATGCTGCTACTGTTTGATTCAGTCCTATTGTTACCATGATCTAGTTTTGAACTGTATCTGCTGTACATTCCATGTATTTATCTTAGGTATGTTATTTTTCTGTACTCCCTCTTGTTGCCTCTCGCCCAGGACGCTTCTGGAAATGAGCTGTTTTAAGTTCATGTTGTCTTTCCTGGTGAAACCGTTTCAAATAAATAAATCAAGATCTGTTTGTATAGTTCAAAGAGGATACAATTCCACTATTTCAAAAAGAAAGGAAAATCCATTGCAAAATAACTACATTAATGCACCAGTTAGGGTTCAACTTGACCCTACAAAAGTAGGGAAATGTGACATTAGGATTTCCAGCCTTAACTTCCCACCACACCCAAGCAACAAATTGACAAGATCACACACAACATACAACTGCTTCCAGATGACACAAATGCAGTAGCACTGATGTTCTTCCTTCATTTATTTTTATCTGCAACCACAAGTGTGGCTATACCTTACAGAGTAAGCAAACAAACTTTTAACATAGAAACATAGAAACATAGACTTTGATGGCAGATAAGGACCACTTGGCCCACCTAGTCTGCTCATTTCCCTACCTAGAGGATAAGCTGCAGATCCTATTTAACCAACAGCCTATTTCTTCCTACCCCCTCACAAAAAATTCCTTATGTCTGTCCCATGCATTCTTGAATTCTCCCACAGTTTTAGACCCCACAACCTCCTCAGGAGGGCTGTTCCATGAGTCCACCACCCTCTCTGTGAAAAAATTCTTCCTCACATTGCCCCTGAGCCATCCCCCCTCTATCTTCCGATTGTGTCCCCTTGTTCTTGTACATCTCTTTTTCTGAAAGATGCTACTCTCTTGGACTTTGTTGATTCCACTGAGGTACTTAAACATTTCCACCATGTCCCCCCTCTCCCTCCTATCCTCAAGGGTACACACACCAAGCTCCCCTAGTCTCTCCTCATATGGCTTCTCTTGTAGACCCTGCACCACTCCAGTTGCCCCCTTTCTGAACTGCCTCCATCCTGTCTATATCCTTGCAGAGATGGAGTCTCCAGAACTGGATGAAGTACTCCAGATGGGATCCCACCAACTGTCTGTACAGGGGGATAATAACTTCCCATTTTCTGCTGGTGATATTTATGAAGTGCTCACTCCCATGGGCTCTGACCACTGTACAATATACAATTCAGTACCACAGTATTACATACAAACCACTAATTTAAAAAGAATAGCCACAAAAGAAAACCAAAAGAGATCAACATTAAAAACTCAATCAAAATAATTATAACAGTGAAATAAGTATAAATAAATATCAAAAATTAAATGCAATAAGATAAATAGACTAAACTACCAGTAAACTAAAAAAGGCCAAAAGCTGCTATAATAAAAATGAGCATTCAGATCCCTTTTGAAGGCTTCAAGTGATGGGGCCTCCCTCAGAGATCTGGGAAGTAAGTTCTACAGCATCAGGCCAGCAACATCAAAGGCCCTCTTACCCAAAGATTTTAACTGAACCCTGAGAACCACAAGAAGGCCTGCCTCAGGGGAATTGAGAGGGTGGGAGGTCTAGTGAGGGAACTGAAGGTCCTGCAGGTAGCCAGGTCCCATTCAGTGTAGGGCTTTATAGGTCAGTAAGTTGACCTTAAAGGAAATCTGCCACCTCACCAGCAGCCAGTGCAGCTTGTGCAGGTTAGGGTTATATGACAGGACCTGGATAGATTAATCAACAGACTGGCCATAGCATTCTGCACCAGCTACAGTTGATGTAGGGCCCCTCCATTCAGCCCAAGGAAGAGCACACTGCAGTAACTGAGTCTGGATGTCCCAAAAACATGTACTAGTGAGGGCAGATCACTGGGTGGGATAAGAAGTTCAATTTGAGTGATATTCCTGAGATGGTAGAAACCATTCCAGGCATCAGATGGCACCTAAACCTTCAGTGTCAGTTTGATGTCCAGAATAATACCCAGATTCTTAATCTTTCCTGAAGCAGCTAAAGAAGAAGAATCAATTACTAGTGCAGTCTCCTCTCCCCCCACCTCAGCTCCCTGATGGTGAACAGTCTTAATCACCAACACTTCTATCTTATCTGGATTAAGTTTCAGCCAGTTGGAGGGCATCCAGTCCTGAATCTCAGCCAGACAGGAATTCAGAACAGTGATGGCACCCTGTGTCCCTTATGCAAATGACATATACAGTTGGGTATCATCCGCATGGCAGATAAAACCCACCCTGTAACATTTCATGATATCCCCCAGGGTAGCGTGTATACCACAAATAACATAGGTGAGAGAATTGAACCTTGGGGAACTCCACAGGACAGGGGCATCAGGAAGAAGAAATAATTTCCCATCACAACAATTTGCATCCTACCTGTGAGAAAGGGCTCAAACCAGTTGATGACTCTCCTGATTAGTCCACAGAACTCCCTCAGTCAATCCGGCAACACCCCATGATCCACAGTGTCAAACACTGAGTAGAGCTTGAGTAGAATGAGAACTGGCTGTTCACCTATCTCATGCCCTGAGGTGTATATGAGTACTTGTGACTGCAGAGGATTGGCCCTACAGGGATCTATGCTTCTGCAGACTGCAGTAGTGTTGCAATTTGGGTATTGTGAATTTATATCTGTGGCTACAGAACTGCACACCCACAGGGGACTGTACTTCTTCAGCAAGAAGTGTGGGTATGTCTATGTGTTACAGTGTGTATTAGTACCTGTGATTATAGAAGTGCTGGCCCTATGGGGGCCTGTGCTTCTGCAGACAGAACTGTGTGCATGTCTATGTCAAAGTATGCATGCATGCTTGTGGCTACAGAAGCACTTGTCTCTCAGGGGCCTGTGCTTCTGCTCCAGAAGTAGTGTTGCAATTTGGGTATCATGAATTTTGTTGTGTCTGCTGTTCTGCAGTCAGAATCTGGTGCGTATGTCTTATACCTGCAACTTCAGATGCACAGTCCTCTCAGGGGCCTGAGCATCTGCTGACAGAAATTGGTGTATGTCTTACAGTGTCCATGAGTACCTGTGGCTGCAAAAGTGCTGGCCCACTAGGGGCCTGTGCTTCTGCAGACACAACTGTTGTAATGGTGGTATCATGGATTTGTATCTGTGGCTGCAGGGATCTGTGCTTCTGCAGACAGATGTAGTGTTGTTATTTGAGCATCATGGATTTCTATCTGCAGCCAAAAGTAAGTGTGTATGTCTTGCAGTGTGCATGCCACAGAAACAATTCCATGAAGGTTGTACATCAGTGCTACTGCACTTGTGTCATCTGGAAACAGATGTATGTTGTTTGTCTTACCTGAAGATGGTTGTCTGTAGTTGCTTGTGTGATCTTGTCCTTTTGTTGCCTGGGGTGGTAGGGAGTTAGGTTTGGAAATCCTAATGCCTCAGTTCCTGACTTTTGTGGGGGTTAAGTCTTACCCTCACTGGTGCATTGACACATGTTTTTTGCAATGAATAGATATTATACTTATGTGGAAGTGCCAGTATAGTTTGTGTTGAGTAGGGTGTTTAAAGTTAAATGCCAATTTTTGCATCTTAATAACTATGGCAGTGTTCTACAAAATTACCCATAATTTGGCATGCATTGTTTCAGAGGTAAGTCCTCAAGATGTGGAATATGGTTTCAGAGATCCCAATGTGTAAAATTATTGCAAAGTATGAATCTTTTTTACTATACTTAATACACATTTTTTTATCTCATGATATGTAATTTTTCTCCAAAACGCCATTCCTGTTGTTATCTTATGATTGCAGTTATGGCAGGATCGAATCTTATTTCTGGCATCATAGACTCCACAATGACATTTTGAACCATGTGGGACATATGAGATTATATCTAGCAATGAACTAGGCTGTGGGATTTTGGCAGTTACAGGAGTTATTGTTAAATAACAGTGATCTTGAGAGGGAGGTGGGGTTTGATTAGAAGTTTGTTTGGCCTGTTTTGAGGTATATGGTTGGAAGCTTGAGGACTTAGTAGTGCCTCACATTCAGTTTCTGAACCTGAATCTATGCTTGAATTGTCAAATTCAATGTCAAATTGATGACGAGTAATGTCAAATTCCTCTGTGGAGTCGACCTCAGGTACTCCGTTGGCCACCTATTTATTTGATTTTGGTTTACATGTGACTATTCTTTTACAAATGGGTCCCTAAAGGACTGATGAGGGGTTTTGTTTTGTATTTGTTCCTGGTCCATGTGTTCCATTTCATAGATGGCACACTTGATATTCTACTTAATTTGGATCTGTGCCTATGTCTATGATGTCTAATTTCAGTTTTTGATTTTGGGGTAATATTTTCCATACCATTTGATATGCCAGGGCTATTTTATGACCCACTGGCACAGCTGTCTGGGTCAGTCTCATGTACAAGGCTTTCACCCTGACTGTCGGAGACTGACAACCCTTCCAAACCTTCCATGAGTTTGGATAAGTTAGGGTACAGCCTGGTTGGTGTGGCAATACATAGCATAGGCAAATGGAACTCTGTTTCATGATATTTTAACCCTCCTGCTACCACTTCTTTGTCATTTAACTGACTGACTAGGACTATTTGGCTTTGATGGACAAACACTGTGTGTTCATTGTAGTCCAAAGTACTACTATGGCCATGAGTGGCCATCATAGGACAGTGGGCCTGCCTAGTTGTTCAAATAGTCGTACTAATATTCTGGAATCCCCCACATCTTTGCGTCTCAGACAATTCATTATTCTGCAATTGTTACTCTTCTTGGGGTCTATGTGACATCATCCCAAAAACTTATATATATATTATGGACACCCTAAATCTGCTCAATTAAGTATATGGACATAACCTGGAATAATGATTTTTATTGTACCCATATAACCTATAAAACAGTAGTCAAATTAAATGTTTGGTCTTTTTTTTAATTGCCTTTTTATTGATTTTTTCATTTTATCAAACAGTTACAATCTATGATACACCAGCATTCTAATACATCATACAGTGAAAATGAAGTACATTCTTTTACAGCCAGTTTATCCAGCAGACCTAAGTTATTACAATAATTCAAATCTCCTCTCTGTGTCACTGGGTAAGGCTTGTTCATTTATATTGTAATTCTTTAGCAGTTCACCTTTCTCCAGTGTGAAATCATATAGAAAATAGAGAAACTACTAGTGCCCAACTCAAACAACCATTATGCTAGGCTTATTGCTCCAGACCAACATTTGAGTTAATTATAGTAGTCAGAACTATGTACAAAGCGTATGGAAAAGATAAAAAATAAAGCACACTTTGTTACATTACCTCCTCCCCAATACAATCCACCAACTATCCTATTTCAAATCAGTTAATTGATATCTTCTTTGTCTCAACTTTGGCTTTCCCTTACTTCATGTGAGCCCATCTTCTATCAGGTGAGTTAAAGTTATTTAGCATGGCCTCTACCCCACCTCTTCCATGTGCAGCATTGCCTCTACCAGGGACAACGATGCCAGGAGCCCCCCCACCACCACCACTCAATAAGAAAATGTTCCTGCCTTCCCTTCAGTGTGTAAATTAATCTATCCATGGATAACGTGGCCAGCAGTAGGGTTTTTCCATATACTCATCTTAGGTGCCACACAGGAGACCCATGTGTTTAAGATGATCTGAGGTTTGGTCTTTAACTTTGCACGTTCCAAATCAAAGGCCCTTAACAGTATTTAATTCAAATGAGAAACACCACCAATATATTCAGATGTCATATTTTAAGAAATATTTTTACTTAATATCTTTTTCAAATTTCACAAAATAATCGGAACAGCAGTACAACCACAAAACTTATTAATTTTCCTGTCAAAGTGAATGTAGTTGCAATAACAGCATAAAAACAGAAGTAAACATTTTGCCAAGCATTAAATCCCTCTCTGTTCCAGAAATGTCAGAGTTGATAGGCAAAACTCACTACACCAAGTCACCCAGATGAACAAGACGAGGCCCTTGAGCAAGGATTGTTCTCTGCCTTCATCCTACCTTAGTTGGGCTGACTGCAGGTTTAAGTAGTCTGTTAAAGTAGTTGGCTGGATGGGTAATTTTCAGTTTCTTGTGCTCAGTACTACTTTCTGCACCAGAAAGTATCAGTTACTTACTGTATATTATCTGGCCAAAAGGGATTTATTTTTGCAACAAAACAGGATAAAACCTTTAGTTTTGACGTCACAGGGAGTTTTGACATCACAAGGAGCCTGATATGGTAGGGGAAACTTAGCGGAGTTCTAAAATAAATGATACCTGCAGAAAGTACAGAATCTAAGACAGAATGCTATGCTTTCTGTAGAGACTAAAAATTCAAATGTATAGTTGCTGAGGGCAACGTCTGGCTGTACCAGGATGTGTGTTTTGTGGTTAGGCCTCATAGTCTGATTTACGTACAGTTAAGAGAAATCAAAATACAGTTTTGACCTTTTACGCAGAATAAAAAGACATCTCAAAATATTCAGCATATAATTCATCACTATAAATGTTTTTAAGACATATGATACTTATAAGATAAGATGTTTTGCATTTAATAAAAAAATATTAAGCATAAATCATAAGCATATATCATAATTGTAAGTGGCTAATGTGCCTAATTATAATAGTAAAAAAGAATGTTTAAAAGGTAACTAGATGCCTGAATAGCTAAATCATTAAACATATAATCAAGTGTTAAGTCATAACTGTAGTATTATTTTAAGGCAGAAGAGGTTAAAATCTAAATTGTATGGCATTAATGCGCAAAGCACTTATTGCAATGTAAAATAATATTTTAACACATCAAAGCAGGAATGGTTTATTTTTCATTGTTAAACTCATTGATGATATTAAGTAAAAGGTCCATAGGTTGATCTATTGGTTGAGCATCTTGGCAGACCAGCAGGCCAGTATCTCTTCAACAAGCTGGACTCAGGGCCGCTCACCTAAATATCTCTAGCCTTCCATCTAAGCTCCCAGAGCTTGAGACATGGGTGTCCCTGTATCAGCCTCATGTACTAGGCATCTCTGAGACCTGGTTAAAACCTTACCACACTGATGCTGCCTATAAACTCCCTGGTTACTCTCTCCTTTGACTGGACAGACCAGGAAGAAAGTGGGGTGGAGGATTTGCACTGTATGTTCAAGACCATATCTCTGCCACCTCCATCGGCTGCTCTACTGCCTCCTCCCCCAGTGAATGACTCCTGGCTGAGATTATCCTGGGTGCATACAAAAAATTATATCTTGGGTGCTGTTATAACCCCCCCAGGAGGCATCCCAGGCCAAATTAACTTCCTTGATGGCTGAGGTGGTCTCTCTCATTCCAGAGAAACCATCATTCTCGGTGATTTTAACCATAACTGGTAAGGTGCTCCTTAGCCTGAGTATGTGAACTTACTAAAAATGCACCTCTTGGAGCAAGCCATTTCCTCCTCAACAAGGCACAACTTCTACTACTTAAACCGCACCACAATTAACTAGATTGCCACTAACCAGGTAGACATAATCCTCCAGGCGGTCACTATGTCCAGCTCTATTAGTGACCATACTCCAACATACATTGTTTAGGGCTGCAAAGCAAATTGTCCCCAGCCTAAATATCTGTTATTTAGAAATTTAAACTGCCCTGATCTTGCACTGGTCCTCAGGGATGCAGAGGCTATTAACTGATGCAATCTTTGTCTGCACAAGGACATCTCAGCTGCAGTTGTTTCTCTCTCTGTCACCCTCTGAAAACTGCAGGACAAACATTTCCCCCCTCTCAACCAGGAGGACTGGGGGGAAGAAACCATTGGCTATCAAAGGAACTCCTGGCACAAATGAAGGACAGGGATCATAAATGGAGAGCCTTTAAATCATTCCCCTCCCCACAACTCTGGAATGTGTATAGAAAACTGAGCAATTCCTGCAAAGAGGCAGCAAATTCCCTAAAGCACACATTTTACCGTGGCCAGCAACAAGCTTCCCTTAGTAATCCTCGTACTTTCTGGGCCTTCTCAGGGTCGCTCCTAAACCCCAAGGAAAACAAGCAAATTTCTCAACTCTCATTCCCTTTGGGCCTTGTCTCTGACACAGTTATGAATGCAGATACAGTACCTTCAATAAAATGTACACTGACCTTTCCTCTTACCTCAAAATAAGCTTCCCCCTCAGCCTCTTTCTGATCTAGAGAACCAACCAGACCGAGTACCCAGTGCTTTAAATGACACCCTGCCACCTCTTTTCTATTTCAGGGCCATTGGGAAGGGAGTCACAACTAAGCTCCTAAAGAGTTTACCAGCCAGAAGCAGCCCTGGCTGTGGTGGACTCTACCCCATTTTTCTCAGGATTCTCTCCCCAGCCGTTATTAAACCACTTACCTTCATGTTGAACCTGGCTCTCTCATCATTCACTGTGCCTGATGCATGGGAAGTTGCACATATGGTACCTGTCTTCAAGGCATGTGATCCCCTCTCCCCCAAAAACTATAGACCCATCTCACTCCTCCCACACCTCAGCAAATTATTGGAAAAAATCATCCACCACCAGCTATTGGAACAGCTACAGAAATAAAACCTCCTATGTCCCCTCCAGCATGGTTTCTGGAAGCATCACAGTACCTCCTTTGCACTAGCCCTCTTGTCTGATCATATCCTAACAAATATGTATAAGGGCAAGGTCACTGGAGCAGTGTTTGTGGACCTATCTAAGACCTTTGACCTTGTTGACCACCATCTTCTATATTCCACAATACTTAGTTTGGCTGCTTCCCTGATTCTACGGAATGATTCTGCAGTTATCTCTCCGGCAGATCTCAGGCTGTCCAAATAGGTAAAGACTTTTCTGCTACCCTACCTAACCATACGGGAGTCCCCCAGGGTTCTATACTTGGCCTGCTACTTTTTTCCATGTTCATCAATGCTCTCCCTGCTGACAGCCTAAACTGTCATGCCCTTCTTTATGCAGATGACTTAGTCTTCTATCACAGCAACGTCACTTGATTCCATCTCATCCACCTTCTCATGTAACTATGCCTCTGCACATCATTGGTTCCTCTCTAGTAGGCTCCTAGTCAATGAAAAAAAGACAAAGGCTATGCTCTTCTGTTCAAAACCTTTCCCTTCCAAGGTCACTAAAACCACTTCCTCCCTCCTGGCATGTACCCCAGTGGGCCCCTTCCCCTTGAAAATGTCACCTCTTTCAAGTACCTAGGTGTTACCCTTGACTCTTCACTAACCTTTTCTGACCACATAAACAACACTGTATGGAGAATGCACCAAAAACTAGGTGCTGCTTACCGTATTAAACAGCTTCTGTCCCCTGAAGCTCGTCTTGCTATCATGCAAGGTAACCTATTGCCCCTTCTTGACTACCGCTCCCCTATCTATTCCTCTGTGTCCTCTGCCCTACATTCTCGACTAATCACAACTTACAACTCCATCTGTCACTTTGTTCTTCAAGCCCTCTACTCCACCCACCATTGTTCACTCTACCAGTCCCTAGGGTGGCTTCCTCTGCAAGGTCACTTTGAGTATGCTATGGGCTGTGTTGTGGAGAATGTACTCGGGTGCAACCAGATATCCCCCTATTCCCCATTGCTCACTCACAGGACTGCCTTCAGGTGCCTCAGGATTTCCTCAGTCCCTCCCCTGGAAGTACCACATGTCTCCACATTAATGGGAACTAAAGCTTTCTCAGTCTCTGCCTCCATGCTATGGAACAGTTTACCACTGTCTCTTCACTTGTCTGCCTCCCACCTGTCCTTCAAAATGAACCTAAAAGCCTGACTCCTATCTTAATCCCCATGCAATTGTGTCCAGGACAACAAGTAGTGACCACAAACCACCCCAGGTGCTATGTATTTGTGTCCTATCCCATCTTGGCCTCCTAGTTGTCTCTGGTTTCCTTTTTCCTTGAACTACAAGGTCTTCTTATCAAGTCTGTCTGTTATTTTGTCAGCCAGCTCAGGAGGAATGGATGTTGTGCTTCTAATTATAAAAGTTACTGCTTGTTATTTTTGTACTATTTATCCTTTGTAATCTGAGTTGTTACCACTGCCTCAGCTCAATTTACATTGTACCCCTGTTGACCTCATATTGAGGTTTTATACTTATATGTTTGACTCATGTTTTGACCTTTGTCTGTTGTCCATCACCGTGTAATAGCTACTACTGTCTATATAAATTTATGGCTGTTGAACTATGTTGATGCCACCTTGTGGTCTTGGTCATGTCTGAAAACAGTCCATTGGATCAGCACACTTACCCGGTTAACAAATGCATAAATAAATAAAGCTCCTGGTCAAGCTCTTCATTGGTCAGGATGGCTGAGGTGAGCAGTCCAGTTTGGTACTGAAATTCATAGCAGGCAGTACAATTTCCTCTGCCATTACAAAAATGCATTGGAGAGTAGAAGGATGCTTTGATAAGTTCATGTACAGGGTTATTACATAACATTCTTGCTAGCTGGCAATCCTGCCCATCAAATTGAAGTGAAAAACAATGGTGATACTCTAAATGATGGGTTAGCATATGGTTTCTGAGATGGTCAGCTATTCGGGGCATTGCCGTGGCTGGGAATACTTGATCACAAAGTACACACTGGGTGCTGCTGCTGGAGCATGGTTGAATAAACAAGGCCACAGCTGAGATTGTTAATTTTCTTAGTCTAAAAGAGAGTCACTCTCCATGATGTCTTAAACAGGTTAAGGTAATTTTGGTATAATGGTTATTTCTTACCAGCCTACTCACCTGAAAGTCAATAGAAAAAATTGTGAAAGTAGAGGTGCAGGTTACTTTTTGCTACAACAGTGTAATAAAACAACAGCAGCAATACCCAAAACCATCAATATTTGGTGAAATGGTGATAATAGCCAATATAACAACCAATTTACCCAGCTTATAGGGTTTAGCCAATCTAATGCCTTTTCACTTACTCCCCCAAATATTGATTAGAGAGCATGATATAATTTACATCTCCAATTTGAATATTCCACTTCTGATTGAACCAATTTGAGCTCTACCACTTGTTCCTGTAAAATTGCTACTGCATCTTTCATTATGCATGCATCATGTTTTATTATAATTATTTGGTTTTGTAGTGAATTGAGTTGGCCCCAGAACCTTGTGTAATGGGTTTTTAGGGTACATCTAAGGAACTGCATGGTACCTAAAATAGAGCTTAACTTGGATATGGTATGTTGAATGAGTTCTTGTTGTGTGCTGGTGAGTGCATGAGTTTGTAATAGGAGGGAGACTGTTATTTGCTTAGTGGTGCAGTTGTAATACATTATACAGAAGCCTGTAAGGATTTTCCAAACATAGCCAGAAATAAGGATGGGCATATCAAGGTTTCCTATAGTTTTACTGCTTAATAGGGTGTTGTTTGGCATTGTGATGCATGGATAATATATAGAGTTAAACCTTTGGAATGGTCAACACCATTTAAGTAGTGAGGTGTTTGTCGGTTGTGGAACACAGATGGTAGGTTGTGTGAGCAAGAATGGATTGGACTGTAGAGGTATTGGTGGAACTACATGTAAGATGCCTTCATATGAACATATAGTGTGACTGAGTTTTGTTACTTGTAATTGATACTTAATGGGGTCAAAGCAGAATTCCATTTTGCATGCTTGTCCTAGTCCTGGGCAGTCACCTTTTAACAGAGCATTTAGATGCATATTTGCTTCTTCTTCTTCTTCTTCTTCTATTTTTTTCTGCCACATTTAACTGGTTCACTAACTCCAAGTGGTGGTTGTTTAGGTAGGTAAGCAAATCCTGTAGATTTTTTCCTAGTTGTTCCATAGTTTGCTGATACTCCCAATTTGTGTCGATGATGCGCTGATAAGCATCTGCCAGTGATCGTCTGTAGCACTTTAACTGTGGTGGTCATATTTGGTGGCAGCATTCAATGTTGTATCCTGATTCATATTCATATAGTTTAGCTTGACACGGAGGGATGTTTTCTTTACAGGAGAAGAAATTGGTAGTAAGTCCCAAAGGTTTTCATCTGGGAAGGATGTTTGGTGTTCTCACACTTTGTATGTGAATTCATTATACCATTTTATTGTGGGCATTTGCAAGTTAATTGTGAGTACAGGACAGTTCTGAGTTTTATTACAGTGTAGGGGATTACACAGTGCTTTATTTGGAGGTTGCCACCGACAGGACAGTCCCCTTACAAGGCACATACATGAGCTGGGGTGTAGTTCCGTAGATCTTATGTGTTGACATTGTTGGTGCCTCCCAGTGTAATCTATTACACAGATGCTTTGAAAGGCAGTTAGGTTTTTACTTACACCTTCATACTGTGCATCTGAACTATTGTTAATATTTGCGTAGAGGTAGATGTTTTCTTGGTGAAATGTTACAGATGTCATGGTTTTAGCTGTGGCAGTTGTTTGTTGCACAAGTGATGAATATGATTGTTTGTATCTGGCATCATTGTAGACTGCGTCTGATGTCATATTTGTTGGCAGTTGGCATAAGTGCATGAGTCTATAATAGTCTCCATTTTTCTTGACAAATTGTCCCACATCTTGCACTCAGATGGTCTATAGACCATCCTTGGTCCTCTCCTTTTCTCACTCTTTATAAATAATGTCCCCTGTGCCCTTCAGAATTGCTCATCTGTCTTGTATGCTGAAGATCTTGTCATTTATGCCAGTGATAAAAAGGTGGAGAATCTAAACTCAGCACTTCAAACTGATTTCACAAATATACAAAACTGGCTGTATGAGCACAAGCTGGTCCTAAACATAAAGAAAACCAAGGCCATGCTTTTTGGCTCTGCCCCTAAACTCCGTAGGAGCCCTGTCTCCCTTACAGTCTATGACTCAGATGATACAACATTAGAAACTGTCTCATCATTTAACTATCTTGGTGTCATGCTTGACCAATCCCTCGATCTGAGCCTACACATTCAATCCATCTGCAAGGCTGTAAACTGCAAACTCTGTGCTGCTTACAAATCTGGATACTTGCTTACGCCATCTGCTAAAAAAGCCATTGCCAGGGGTGTACTCCTACCTTCCCTAACCTACAGTGCCCCCATCCTCTCTAGTGCTCACAAAACTGCCCTCCAAAAATGGGATGTCACCTACAATAACATATGTCGATATGCATCCTCCTCCTCAAGACAAAAGCACTGCTGTCAGCTTTATGATGACCTAGGATGGCTCTCCCCTATGACCACAAGAAAATATTATCTTGGCTCCCTTACTGACTCTGTTGTAAGGCTCAAATCCCCTAAATCTCTGGCAGAACTTTTAATTCCACACTCCATCCCTCGCGGTCTGAGGTCTGCGGAAAACTCTGTACTCCAAGTTCCTAGATGCTTTACCACAAAAGGCACTGGGTCTTTCAAATGTGTGGCTCCCATGTTTCTGGAATACTCTTCCCCCTCAGCTCAAATCAGCTGAGACTCATCAGAATTTTAAGACAGAACTTCACTGCTATCTATTGTGCACTGGCCCTTGCACATGCTTCGATCCTACCTGATGGCCTTGTTAAGATGCGTTGCCCCTGATTTCTCTCTCTTTCCTTTCTTTTTCCTCTCAGATTAAGTCTGGTTCCCTGTACTTTTTCCCTTAGCCCTAAAGACTTGCCCTCCCTTGTTGTTTTTCCAATCTCTCAGTCCTCTATCTCCCTCCTCCTGTATCCCCGCTCTTGTTTCTCCCTCATCCTGTATCTCATCTCTAGATTCCTCATGCAATGATCCCTTCGCCCTGGCTCCCTTGCCTGACCTCTACTTTCTACCTCCCTCTTACACGTTTTCCTCCCTACCCCAGCTCCTCCCATGACTCCTCTGCCCTATATCTCGCCTGCCCTATCACCCACCTTTCTCTTTTTCCCTGGCCACTCTTTCTTTCCCCTTGTCTCTTCTCACATTCCTCCCCTGCCTCTCCTCCTCTACTCTAATTTCTAAAGACCTTTTAGTTTGACCTTTTACATGAAATCTCTGCAGAACTGTAATTTGCTTGACTTATCCTTGTTTGCCCCCAACAATTGCTACTTACTTTGCCCACCATGGCCTATGGATGTTTTGTTTACCTCCTGTTTAAGCCCTGGTATCTGTTCCTCACCACATGTAAACCTGAAATGCTACCTATTAACTCTGCTATGTTAAAATGTTTTTACATTATGTACCGTTGCCTAAAACTTCTGTTCGCTTTCTCCCCGTGTTAAAAATGGAAATGTTTTGTACCTGTCTTATTTTATGTAGTACTCTCCCAGGTCATACCTGAAAATAGTCATTGTGTTGGCTAGTGTACTTACCCAGTAAACAAAAACTAAATAAAAAATAGGAATACTGGAGATAGTTTTTTGGACAAGACTGGTGTTTTAAGATGTCTTCTGATTCATTCTTCTGAGTTTGGGTGAGGTAATGCATGCTGGAGTAATCTTGAAACCAGCTGGATGTGTGATTTTTGGCAAAATTACATCAATAAGCTGTCAGCTTGATAGGTATGATAGGTTGATTATCAGTCTGTTTGGAACATGAATTGCAATGCACCTTAACCTTTTTCAGGAATGCTTGTAGTCTCTTATGTAAGGGTAAATGGTATTGTGAGGGTTAATAGTCCATATAAGTGGTAATGTCCATTATAAGAATGTACTGATACAGGCATGGTTCAACTGCCACACGTATGCATTTAGGGTATTGCTTCTTTGGAACAGTAATATTTTGTCTTGGTGTGTCTATTGTATTTGTGGAATGATAGTGTGTTTGTGCATTTGGCATTAATGTTGGGTGCTGAGGGTTAATTTGATAGGATTTTTGAGCTTGTAGAATTTCCTGGGTAGGTGTTTGGGATGCCACTGAATCTTGGGTCAACAAGACATTAGGGCTTGTATCATATCGTAAATAAGCATGAATCAGAAAAGCCAGTATGGCAAGGTAAAGCGAGGCAGGCATACTTTTTTGCAATATTTTACATGTTCAGAGTTTTTTCTTTATGGATTTGTCCTTATGAGATGCTGCATGAGCCCTATCAGGGTCATCCAGTATGGTGTAAGGCATGATAGTCTTCTTTTGAAATGGTTTGTAGTCACTACGTTGTGCCATATCGTACTAAAAAATGCCAAAAATATGATATATATGACTATATAAGCTAACAGTACAGAGACAAATTTTGATAGGACCTCATGGAGATTTGTGTCAAGAATTTGTCTTTTTTACAATAGGTAAATCTAGGTGTTGCTTTCCACCTGGGAATTTGTCCTGTTCTATAGCAAGTTTCAGACCTTGTAAGCATTTAAGTGAACAGTTTTGCTAAACCAAACCCAAAGCAAATGCAGAGAAGAACACAAAATATAAACATAACACAAGCTGTGAGTGGTGAGATTACAGTTTCATGGATTCCTGATACTTTCTTCCAATGCTTAATGGGCTGGATATTCAAACTGCGCCATTCATAGGCGCAAGCCCTTGAGCTGCGCAAAATAGTTACGCAGGGGTGTGTCCTGGTCGATATTCAAAGAGGTTGCGTATTGAGCAACTCCTTTGAACTCACCCAACCACAGCTACTGTGCATGGCTCATTGGAACTTGCACCACCGAAGTTGACAGAGTGGAGCATTCAACTGCGGTGGTGCAAGTACCATTGCGCCATCGCCAAAATCACGTTATTCAAGGTGACATGCAAATGGGGCTATAATTCATGCAAGGCGCAGGGGGCAATTGCATGTGATTATATCCCCATTTGCATACCATTCTAGCGTCAGGTGCGCCGATCCGAGGACTTGCGCCTGGCACCCTGCCAGGCAGCAGCCATCGAGGACCGGCGTCCTGCAGCCGATCGCGGGCATAGTGTACCCCACCAGCCCGATCGCGGGCAGCAATGTAAGCTCCCCTCCTCCGTACATATCCCTGGTGGTCCAGTGGACTGAAGCGCCTGATCGGGGCGGTATGTGAGAAAATCCACCCCCTCCTGTACATAGCCCTGGTGGTCCAGTGGACGAAATGCCCGATCATGGGCGGTATATTATGAAAATTCCACCCCTCCGTACATAGCCCTGGTGATCCAGTGGACCAAAATGCCCGATCGCGGGCGGTATGTGTAATAAAACTACCCCCTGAACATAGCTCTGGTGGCTGAGTGTCCCCACCCACCCACCCACAGCCCCACCACCCCACCCCCGCAGTGTGGCGGCAGCATCACCACCTGCTGCCCCGCCCCGCCGACTGACTGCCTGGTAGGGCTGCATGCCCATGGTGCAGAGCAAGGCCAATGGGCATGCAGCTACTCCCATCATGATAGTCCAGATTTGTGAATGAACATCATTCACCATCTGAACTATCATGCTCGGTATGGGCTACGCCCGGTAGCTCTTGCTCTGCCCCAATGGGTGTGCAGCCCTACCAAGCAGTCAGTCAGCAGGCGATGAAGGCGGCTGGCGAGTGGATGCTGCTCCCGATTGCGGGGGCAGGGTGGTGAGGCTAAATGAGTGAGAGAGACACTACCTGAGGCTATGTTAGGAACAATTTTACACACCACCTGGGCAGGCGACGTACTAGACCAGGGCTATGTTCGAGTACACAGCTGTACATATACGCCAGCGATCAAATTCGTCACCTGGTTCCCTGGTATGAATGAACCCCACCACGCTTACTGCCCGTGTTCAACATTTCATCACTGGACTCCCTGAAAACTATATTAGGGGGCAGACACAATACACATACCGCCCACGATTGGGCATTTCAGTCCACTGGACCACCAGGATATGTATGGGAGGAAGAGGGGGCACATTGATGCCACGATCGGGCTGGTGGGGAGTACACTATGCCCATGATCGGGCTGCAGGGGGCACAGGGACTGGGTTGGGGCCAACCACAGGTGGCAGCTGCTGTGTTGCGCCCTGAAATACAGCAGCTCACCTGTGGGTAGGCCTCGACTTAAGCCTCTTTTGGCCTTCAAAGTCCTGTAGGCACAGGTTGGGAGTTGTGCTCAGACATCCCTGCACAGCCCGGGTTGAATATCGGGCTGTGCAGTTTATGCATGGTTCCTCCCCCTCCAGTTCAGCATACATTCATTTGCATTGTGCTGTTGCTCAGCATGTTTTCTGTGTCACAACTGCCTCCTGCTGAATATCACAGAATGGAGCAAGTTTGGACTTGCGCAGGTGCAACCCTATTGCACATGGTGCAACCCTTTTGAATATCTGGCCCAATGTGTCTTGGTGCCCAAAATACGTTTTCTTCCTTTTTTTTCTCTTTGCTGATCTCTTTCTGCTATATATCACAGTGCTTCTTCTAGGTCATGAAGTTGCTGCACATTACTACCTATTCTTATGGTACTTCTAGCCTGCCTTACATGTTCTCTGAAAATGGTGGCTTGTTGTTCCCTGATTGTGGGAGCTCAATCATTTGCTGGTCAGTCCTGAATGTGAATGGAAGGGTTATTAGTCATCTGAAATAGAGCATTTCTTTAATTGTGAGATATGAGCCCATTTAGATTTGCTTTTTATCTCCAAAAGTACAGCATTGTTAGAAATTTGTTTTATTTGCATGGGCTTAGTATACTTAGGTCCCATGTGGTGGTTAGTTATTTTTTCCAGCAAACCCAGTCTCCAATTGTATAAGGATTTACTGGGGGCTGCACCTTTGTCTTAGTTCAATGGGGTCCTGCTTGGCATTAGAATCCAGGACAGTTTGTATCTGCATTTGAACTCTGGTAAGGAGTTGATAGGATGAGAGACCATGTTTTGTAAGTGATCTGCTTCTGAGGTACAAGAGGGCCATAGGTAGGCTTCTAGTCTGAATTTTATTTTGCCCCATTGTCAAGGCTTGCTTTAATTGTCTGATGTTTTCCACAGGACCTTGTGATTGAGGGTGGTACGGGGTACTGTAATGCCAATTGATACCATATTTTTCTATTAACTCAGAAACATGGTTATTTTTAAAATGTGAACCTTGATTTGAATGGAGATGAATGGGAATTTCCCAGTGAGAAAAGATTTTCTTAGTTAGAGTACCCACAACAAACTTAGCAACAGTGGCTTGTGATGGAAACGTTTCTCTATACTGTGTACAATTATCAATAATCATTAAAAGATATTTCTTATTTTCACTGGGAGGAACCGGTCCCACAAAATCAATATACACTCTCTCCGAGGGCTTTTGAGAACTTACTTGCAGATTGGGAGCAGGAACTGGCTGGGCCTGCTTAAATTGTTGGCAGGTTACACAGCTGTTGACATATGTTATTACATCTGTCATCATGGAAGGCCAATTAAACTTCTGTCTTATTATTCCATAAATTGCTTTTATACCCAGATGGACATGTCCTTGCCTGTGTGAGCTAAATTAATCAATTCCTGACTGCAGGAATTATTGTTTACCAAATAAGTTATTTCTTGTTGTTTTCTCAACTAGACCTTCCAACTCCCATTTCTGCAATTCTTGAAAAACCCTACTGTCCAGGAGGTTGTGGACCTCCATCATGGTTTGACTGGCGGTGAGGGGCAGCAGCATGGTGCATGCTAGCTTTGCCATCTGGTCCGCTGCCAAATTGCCAGGATAATGTTTGAAAGTAATTCCATCTCTCCCATGCCTTCAGATGTGGGAAACCTCTGGTCTAGGGTTTGAGAAGTAACTTGCTTGCAAAATTTCATCCCAGTCTGAAGTGAATGCATCAGGCTGTTGAAGATGCACATTGTATTTATGTACTATGTAACTGCTGTCAGTGAAAATAAAATTTGGTTTGTGTTTCAATGCTTCCTTTAATGACAAATCTTGGCATGCTGAACAGATTTTGTTCGGACTGGTACTGTTTCTTGTGTAGTGATAGAGTAGTCTCCTTGTTGTGCCTTATTGTCTACAATGATACCTATTCCTGATTTTCTTTTACCATGTATATGTTGAATGCTTTCATCCAAATATGCTATAACGCTGTTGTTTGATATTTCTGCCCAGGGGGTGTATTTTAAATTTGGGGGACTGCCTTTGTTACTTGTATGATGAGTGTAATGTTCTTTGTCTATAATAAAAATGATTTTTTCAGTATTTAATAATGCACTGAGGTACAGGGTTCAAGCCTTGTTTGGGGCTAGTGCTGGATTTTTGACCAGGGTTAGCATGCCTGGTTTTTTGATATGCACTGAGATCTTTGGTACCTGCCATAAATGCAGTGATCGCTCAAGTATTTGAAGGGCTAATAGTGGTTTGATAGGTTCCAAAAAGTTTACTTCCATATTTGAAAATTACCCTGTATAGTAAGAGATTAAGTTACCTTGTTGCTGTAAAGTGGCAGAATGATTATCATGACTGGTATCAATAAAGATGTGTATTGGCAGGGATAAATTGATTGGTGTCAATTTGTGATGCTGCAGCACCGCTTGCTGTAATTGCTGTAAAAGTTCTTCTTTTTCTTTGTCCCATTTAAAATGCATTAATGATTGCTATAGCAATTTTGTTATGGTGGCATGATTTGGAATGTGGCTCCTAGCAAAACTGCATAGCCCAAGTATACGCTATAGCTGTTTTTTAGTTTGGGGCACTGTAACGTTTTTGACTTTTTCTAAGTAATCATCTGTGAGGCATATTTTTTGATGTATTACTTTACCTAAGTAATTTACTTTGTGTAGTCCAATCTGGCTCTTTTTCCCAATTGATTTTGTAGCCCTTTTCGTAAAGTCTATTTGCTATTTGTTGTAGGGTGGCAAAGTGTTAATCTGGAGTATCATGACTAAAATAAATATTGTCTATGTAAATTCTTATGTTGGGAATATCTTCTAAATCATTGATTATGATGGATTGAAATATGTTTGGGGAATTTTTAGGCCCCTGTGGCAGGTGCATAAAGCAATACTGTCGCTAGTTTACAATAAATGCAGTTTTAAATTGGTCTTTAGGGTGTAGTGGAATAGAAAAGAATTCATTTGATACGTCAAGGACAGTTTTATAAGATTTTATTGGGAGTGATTCCCATTGCTGTAACATGTCAATATTTTGAATGACATAGTCTCTAGTGTGCTTATTTAATCACCTGTAATCTAGTAATAGGTGACTGGATCAATCTTTTTTAGGTACTGGCAAGACTGGCAAATTAGTGGAGGAAGTACATTGCCTAATGATATTGTCCTTTAAAAGTGTTTGAATAGTTTTTATCAGTTTGCTTTTCTATTGTGACTTTATAGAGTATTGTTTTTGCTTAGGGTGTATAGTACCGTGTATTATCACTGGGGGCATATCTATAAATCCTGCATATTCTAGCCTAGTGGTTGATTAAATTAATTGCTGAATTCAGATTTTGTAGTTATGTGGCAGGTCTATTTGTAGTGGGGGCAAGCCAGTGGCGACATTTAATAGGGCTAAGTGTTTAGCATCTTGTACTCCTAAAACACCTTGTGCTGGTATAGCTACTATTGCTGTTGTGAGATGATTGTTAATTTTAACTGAAACTTATTTTCCTGTTACTGCTGGTTGGCCCATGATTGCATACAATGTTTTTGTTTATAGGCTGTAAAATTAAATGGGTAATTTCTTAGGCGTAATACTGTATGTGTGGAGCCTGAGTTAATAAGTACAATTTCCTCTACTTCTGTCTCAATTGCTGCCCCAGTAGGATCGACCCCTACCACGATTAAGATGTTGGGTGTGGGAAAGGTCATACCCGTATTTGCATGAATTTTGTGGCTGGAAGTTGGACTGGTTTGGTGTTTCTCCCAATGGGGAGTGTTGTTGTGGAGGCTGCTGAGGGGTGGCATCCTGAAAGGACTGCTGTGCCTTGGGTGGACTTTGTTCTCTTGTTTTCTTTTTTTTTTATGAAAGGGCTGCTTATCCGTATGATTTATTTTTTGACTTTGATACATTAATTGCAATTTTTTGACAGCCTCATCCCATGGTAGATACTGTGAAGATTGAAGAGGGTCTGAAGTGATGGGTTTAAGTGTAGACTTAAATCGTCTACATCTAAATCCTTAATTTCACATTGTAAGTGATATAACCAGACAATAATGTCTTTACTTGATGTCAGGGCTAACCTATTGGCTCGTTGTATTATACCTTCTGTTTGTAAATTGTAAGTATGATAAAAACAGTATATGATAGATCTACCTGTGTCACAATGGTCTTTGAAAGGTTTATATTTAACAGCATCCATGGTGTGTTTTAATTCTTCCAAAAGAATGTCTTCCCTGTAGTTCTCAGAAAATTACATATGTTGTGTCACATGTTTATGGATGTTATTTATGGTAACTCCTTCATGAAGGTGTAACTGATGCAATTTTATTTTTTCTAATTTGCCCATTGACAGAAGGGGCTGCATGGGAGATTGTGCCTGGGAGGGCTGAATAGGATATTGTCCCTGTGAAGGTTGCATGGGAGATTGTGCCTGGGAGGGTTGAATAGGCTATTGTCCCTGTGAAGGCTGCAGGGTTGCAGGCTCCTGGGATGATATCAGTGTTGTTGGATGGGCACTTGATTGTGCATGGTCTGAGAAGGTTGAGTGGCCATTAGAGGTGGCATTATTATTTGTTGTTGGGCAAGCATCGGATTGTGGATGGTCACTGGATACTGCTGTGAATGTTGCAGTATTGGAGTTGTGGGAATAAGTTGGGCTCAAGGTTGAGGTATTGAGTAACAAATGGGTTGTGGAGGGTTGGGTGATGTAAACATGAGTTGGTGCTTGAGGTGGTGGCAGTTGAGTGATTGGGTTTTGTGTCGCATTGCACTGTTGTATTAAGGTCACATTTTTGATTTATCATTTTTTGATTATCTTTAAATAAATATTCAATCATTGTTATGTATAATGCCTGGACTCATGGTAGGTGTATTTTGTTACCTTGAAGGTGATCATGGAAGGCTAGACGCCATTCTTGTTGTTATCTTATGATTGTAGTTATGGCAGGATTGAATCTTATTTCTGGCATCATAGATTCCACAATGACATTTTGTACATGTAGGACATATGGGATTTTATCTAGTAATGAATTGGGCTGTGATATTTTGGCAGTTACAGGAGTTATTGTTAAATAGCAGTTACCTTGAGGGCAAGGTGGGGTTTGATTAGAGGTTTGATTAGCCTACTTGTGAGGTGTATGGCTGGATGTCTGAGGACTTGGTAATGCTTCATATTCAGTTTCTGAACCTGAATCCATGCTTGAATTGTCAAATTCAGTGTCAAATTGATGACAAAGAATGTCAAATTCCGCTGTGGTGTCAACCTTAGGTACTCCGTTGGCCACCTGTTTATTTGATTTTGATTTTATTTATTTTATTTATTGATTTGCTTTTGTTAACCAGGTAAGCACACTAGACATCCAAGTGCCTATTTTCAGGTGCGACCCAGGAGAGTTACAAAGTAACAGTGAGACATAATACAGAGTCGAGGTAACCTACAGGAGCTACATGCTCTGGCAAGTTGGTTGAACAGCTCATGGTACAGACAGGCTCAAGGCTGGACTAAGAGCAATCAATTAACAGATAGGCATGGCAGCATTGGGAGGTAGAATAACATCACATAACAACTCGAAATTATCATCAAAGAACATCTCAAATGGGAGCAACAACAAAATTGATTAGGAACACACATGTATGGGCTAGCCTGACCAGATCACCTATAGTGAGAGAAGAAGTGAAAGACTCAGTGCGGGACCGGAGGCAGACATTGTTATGAACAATACCACCACTCCACCAAGGGGTGGTAAGTGCCTTAAGAGGGTTGTCAGCAGAGATAACAATGCCAGGAGAAACTGCACACAGGGCAGCTCCCTCAGAGGGTAGGGGGGAGGGAGAGAGATGCTGAGTTTACGCGGAACACAAGCAGGCCAATGCAGTTTTGAGGAAGTTCCTTAGGGATGTTTTGAAGCGGGGACAGGAGGGAGAGGCACGAACTCATGTGGGAAGGGACTTCCACACTCTTGGCACATGGACAGTGAAAGCCCGATCACCTGTGAGGGTGCAGGTCTTGGGGATCAGGCGAGCCTGAGCTGCACATGATCTTAGGTGGTAGACAGGGGTTGCATGTTTTAGAGGACTATTCTTTTAAGTCCCTTTACAAATTAGTCCCTAAAGTACTGATGAGGGGTTTTATTTTGTATTTGTTCCTGTTCCATGCGTTCCATTTCATGGATGGATGATGCACTTGATATTTTACATACTTTGGATCTGTGCCTACGTCCATGATGTCTAATTTCAGTTTTTGATGTTGGGGTAATATTTTCTAGGTTGGGGGTCACCATTTATTATGCCAGAGCTATTTTCTGACCCCCTGGCACAGTTGTCTGGACCAGTCTCAAGTACAAAGCTTTCACCCTGACCGTTGGAGACTGACAGCCCTTCCAAACCTTCCATGACTTTGGATAAGTTAGGATACAGCCTGGTCAGCATGACAATACATAGCGAAGGCAAAGGGAACTCTATTTCATGATCTATTAACCCTCCTGCCACCACTACGTTGTCATTTATCTGATTGATTAGGACTATTTGGTTTTGATGAACAAACACTGTGTGTTCATTGTAGTCCAAAGTACTACTATGGCCATGAGTGACCATCACAGGACAATGGGCCTGTCCTAATTCAAATATTCTTACTAATATTCTAAAATCCCCCATGTCTTTATGTCTCAGACAATTCATTATTCTGCAATTGTTACTCTTATTAGGGTCTATATGACACCATCCCAAAAACTTACATATATATTCTGGAGACCCTAAATCTGTACAATTAATTATATGGATATAACCTGGAATAGTGATTTTTATTGTACCCATATGGTCTGCAAAACAGTAGTCAAATTCACATTTGGTCTTTAACTTTGCATATTCCAGATCAAATGCCCTTAACTGTATTAATGAGAAACACCACCAATATATTCGGAAGTCATGCTTTTAAGAAATATTTTTACTTAATATCTTTTTCAAATTTCACAAAATAATCAGAACAGCAGTACCGTCAAAAAACGTATTATTTTTTCAATCAAAGTCAATGTAGCCACAATAATACAATAAAAACAGAAATAAAAATGTTGCCAAGCATTAAATCCCTTTCTGTTCCAGAAATGTCAGAGTTGATAGGCAAAACTCACTACACCAAGTCACCCAGATGAACAAGACGAGGCCCTTGAGCAAGGATTGTTCTCTGCCTTCCTCCTACCTTGGTTGGGCTGACTGTAGGTTTAAATAGTCTGTTAAAGTAGTTGACTGGATGGGCAATTTTCAGTTTCTTGTGCTTAGTACTATTTCTGCACCAAAAAGTATCAGTTGCTTATACTATCTGGCCAAAAGGAATTTTTTTTTTTTACATCAAAACAGAATATCACCTTTAGTTTTGACATCACAGGGAATTCTGGCATCACAAGGAGCCTGATATGGTAGGAGAAACTTAGCTGAGTACTAAAATAAACAATACCTGCAGATAATACAGACTCTAAGACAGAATGTTATGCTTTCTGTAGAGACTAAAAAAGTCAAATGTATAGTTGCTCAGGGCAATGTCTGGCTGTACCAGGATGTGGGTTTTGTGGTTAGGCCTCGTAGTCTGGTTTATGTACAGTTAAGAGAAATCAACATACAGTTTTGACCATTTACAGAGAATAAAAAGGCATATCAAAATATTCAGCAAATAATTCTGCACTATAAATGTTTTTAAGACATTTGATACTTGTAAGATAAGATGTTTTGCATTTTATAAAAAGTATTAAGTATAAATCATAAGCATATATCATAATTGTAAGTGGCTAATGTGCCTAATTATAATAGTAAAAAAGAATGTTTAAAAGGTAACTAGATGCCTGAATAGCTAAACCATTAAACATATAAATCAAGTGTTAAATCATAACTGTAGTATTAAGGCAGAATAGATTAAAATCTAAATTGCAGGGCACTAATGCTCAACGCACTTATTAACTATCGTATTGCAATGTAAAATAATATTTTACCACATCAAAGCAGGAATGGTTTATTTTTCATTCTTAAACCCATTGACAATATTAAACAAAAGGTCCATAGGTTGATCTATTAGTTAAACATCTTGAGCAGGCCAGCCGGCCAGTATCTTTTCAAGCTCCTGGTCAGTCTCTTCATTGGTCAGGGTGGCTGAGGTGAACAGTCCTGTTTGGGACTAAAATTCATTGCAGGCAGTGCAAAGTCTAGAAATATGTCTTATGTGCACCCCAAAATCATGGGTGCCCAATACAGATGTTTCAAAGTTAAACTTTGCTGGTGAATTTTGTGCTAAGCACTGAAAATGCATGCTTTGTGGAAACTACAGAGTATTTGAAAAACTTCAGAACTTTGATTTGCAAGATTTTGCCAAAATATCTGGCTTTTTGTTGCGAAGCACAAATTTCATGGGCAAAGCGTGCAGTAATTTATGAAATTCATGGCCATGAATTTCACTAAAATCGTTCCTCGAAATTCTTGAAATGCACAAATTACCTCAAGGAGTGAATTTTGCAGACTTCATACATCTCTAGAGCCCAACTTAGCAAGAGGATCCATTCTTTGTGTTGTGACCTGAGAGCTCCCCTGTTGCACACAAAGTGGTGTAATGGGGGAATTTTTGGCTTGCACCTAAAAATCACTGTAACTTATATGGTCCCTCCCAGCTCAGCCAGCCCTCCTTTGTCCTTACCCCAGCACTGCTTTTAATTTTTTTTAACTATTCTTCCTCCTCATCTCAGCTTAGCCAACCCTCCCTCTTTCTTCCCATTAATTATTTTTAAGTGAACTGAGGTGCCCATCCCTGCTACCACTTCATTACACAACCCTCCCCTTCAGATCACCCGCCCCCTCAATACATAGTAGCACTGGGGTTCCCACACCTGGTGCTGCTGAAGACTATTCTGAGACTGAGTTACTCAATCCCAATGTTGCCTACAGTCCCCCTTGTTAAAAAAGAAAACTGTCCTTCAAAAATCTTTCTTTTTCTTTGAACCTGAAAGGAAGAAAATGGTTCTCATCGATCTTGGTCATCACCCACCTTCGCCCTCCCCAATATATAGGTGTTGACATTGGGGTGCTCATTCCCAGTGCTGCCAAAGACTATCCTGACCCTGGGGTTCACAATTCAGTCTTGGCTATGGTCCCCCATACAGAAAAGAAAACCATCCCTCATTGCTATTTTTCTTCTTTTTTAATTAAATTTAACCAGAATAAAAGAAAACAGTCCCTCATCAATCTCGGTGCTGTCACCCACCCCACTTCAACTCCCCTTTCATCACCCACCATCCTACACACCTTCAGTCACTTAAACTTGGTCCCATGGCAAAGACTGACTCTCCAATTAGAAGCATGTCCTCCAGCTGGAACTGTGACTACAATATGAGAAAAATAAGGTAAGTCTGGTTAATATATTTCAATAGATTTTGAAGTTTTACTCATATCTTTGCCATTTTTATGTTTGCTTGCATGCATGTGCAAGAAACATAGAACCATCATCTGAGTTTTTGGAGGTGTGGCACCCTGTCTTCCAATTCAGTCAGTGTGTTTGCAGGCATGGCCACAGTTCCCCAATGAATGCTGCAGTTGTCTATGACAGCAGTTAAAAATGCAGTGCCGTACAGTTCAAAGGGAGAGCTACACTTCAGTAAGCAGTGATAAGATATCATGTGCTCATGCGCACTCCCCACACACCGCATATTTAGTGCTCATACTTGCCCCCCCACGCACACTGTATGGCCGATGGGGTGCCCAACCCATCGGCTCAGCTGTGCTACCCCCAAAGTTCCAGGTGCCATGCTGGGAGCCCACCCCAGCATGGAAGCAGTTTGTATGACTGACGGGGGTGCCCAATCCCCTGTTGGCTTCACTGTCCCCCCCAATTGGGTGCCACATTGGGAGTCCACCCCAGTGTGGCAACAGTTTGTATGGCCAACAGAGGTGCCCATTCCCCCATCGGCTCCACTGCCCCCCAAAACAGCCTTCCAGCTGCCACTGTGGGAGCCCACCCTAACGTGGCACAAGTCCTGCGTTGCGGGGAAAAAAACCTGAAAGTAAAAACTTTCCCTCACTGACTGTCCAGACCCCAGCTCCCCAGACCCGCACCCACCCTCTGTGCATCCTGCCTCCCCCACACTCACACCTCACCCCATATTTACCTCTAGAGTCTGGCACAACAATCTTCAGTGGACCGGGAATGTCTGCACTCTTCAAAGCTGACCGCGAATTGAGGAAATGTGGTAAGCTGTATAAATAGGGGGGTTTCAACTTTGGTGCATATCTCGGGCATTTTTGGGAATTTTTTCACCAAATTTTCAACATGGGGTTTTTGGGACCCCACCTCATGAATTCTGTCATTGTCATTTTGTTAATCGGTCCCGAAAGGTGATTTCACAGGCACTGTGCAGAACCACCTTTCGGGGCCAACTCTAAAATGACAATGTCGGATTCATAAGGTAGGCCCCAAAACCCTAAGTTAATTTGATAAAAATTCCACAATATTGTTTCATGAGCATGCATAGCTCTGTTCCTACGCACACTCGTAAGTTTGTGAATTTTCAATATGTTCACTCCAGATTTTCAACATTGCCATTTACCACACCTCCTTATGAGTAGTATAGCTGTCATTTCTCACATCTCACCCAAAATGTGTTTTCACGCATGTAGCGCACAATGATGCAGTCGGTGTGCAAAATCAATGTTCAGGACAGATTAAGAAAATCACAGTGACACTGTTCATGAGCAGAGGTGTTAAAATGGGTATGTTAAAAATTTGGTGAAAAATTCCCAAAATGACTGTTTTACAAGCATGTGTTGCACTGTTCCTACGCACGCTCATAAGTTTGCAAATTTTCAATATTTTCACTCCAGATTTTCAACATTGCCATTTTACCACACCTCCTTATGAGCAGTGCAGCTGTCAATTTTCACATCTCACCCAAAATGTGTTTCCGCCCATATAGCACATAATGGCGCATTCGGGGTGCGAAATCAATGTTCAGGACAGATTAAGAAAATCACAGTGACACTGTTCTTGAGCAGAGGTATTAAAATGGCTATGTTAAAAATTTGGTGAAAAAAGTCCATAAAATGACTGTGTTACAAGTGGCCATTGCGCAGTTTCCATGAACCCTTGTAAATTCATGGATTTCTAATATTTTCAGTCCAGATTTTCACCACTGGCATTTTTTCACACTTCCTTATGAACAATACAGCTGTCATTTTTCACACCATGGCCGAAGTGTGTTTTTGCACTTCCAGCACAGAAATGCATGGTCACTGTGGGAAATCACTGTTCAGGACAGATTAGAAAATCACAGTGACTGTTCATGAGCAGAGGTTCCAAAATCCCTGTGTTGACAATCTGCTGTAAAAAATCCCCAAATTAATTGCATTATGGGTGTGCATTGCACATTTTCTATGCACGCTTGTGACTTCACCAGTTATTTTAATATTTTCACTGCAGATTTTCAACATTGCCATTTTTTGCATCTCCCCATGAACAGTACAGCTGTCATTTTTCACATCCTGTTCGAAATGTGTTTTTGCACCTGTGGTGTCAAATGGCGTAGTCGCTGTGTGAAATCAGCTTTTGACTAACAAATTGATATTGCCACACTGTTCATGAGGTGGGGGTCACAAAAAACCCATGTTGAAAATTTGGAGTGAAAATGCCATCGAACGCCTGAGGCGTTATGGTTTCCGACCATAATGCCCCACCCTGTAGAGATTGACAGGCATCAGGGGTGTAACTTGGGATTCTTGCCTATAATGCTCACACCATTCCACACTCTGCAGCCAGTGAGAGGCATCGAGGTGTGCCTTGGGCTCTTTGGCTCCAAAGTTCACCCCATTCTCCTGTACCGGACCCATCTCACTGTATTTCCTGATGGAATGGGGTGCCCAAAAGGGCCAAAGACCCCAAGGGACACTGTGACACTTGTCAGTGTCTGCAGGGTAGGGTGTGGTGAAATGGCATGGCCATTATGCCTGATGACCCAAAGGCACACCACAATGCCTGTCAGTCCCTGCAGGGTGGTGGTGGGGTTGGCTTCAGTTTAATACTTCACTGCCATTCCTATTATGCAGCTCTCTAACTCCTACACTACCAATACCAATGCCAGCAAGCAAACATTCAGCATTGACAAATGCTTGTTAAATATGTTTTCACCAAATTTTCAACATGGTCTTTTAGGGGTCCAACCTCACGAACAAGGTAGGTGACATTTTTCAATCTGTTCTGAAAGGTGATTCACAATCACTCTGTGAAATCACCTTTTAGGCTAGATCTGAAAACTTCCACTTACATGTTCACGAGGTGGGGTTATGAGAAGACTATGTTGAAAATTTGGTGGAAAGATATGATAAAATGGCAAAGTTATGAGTGAAAATTGAAATATTTCAACGTTCACTCTTAACTTCGCTAATTTTCAATATTTCTTCCACCAAACATTTAACATGGCCTTTTTGGGACCACACCACATGAACAAAGCAGGTGCCATTTTTCAAATCTAGGCTGAAATGTGATTGTACAATCACTCTGCAAAGTCACGTTTCAGGTAGGATTCGAAAATCTTCACCTACTGGGTTCATGACATAGGGCCATAAGAAGACTATGTTCAACATATGGGGTCAAAATACTAAAACACTACAAAGTTATGAATGCATGTTGAAAAGTTTCCATGCTCATTCATAACTTTGGTAATTATCAATACTCTGACTCCAGACTCACACCACCTCTTGAACATGACAGGTATCATTTTTCAAATTCTGGACAAAACATGTTTTCACACTTGTGTTGACAATTGTTGTTTGGGACATTATTCTATAGAAGCTCATGTCATGATTAATAAGAGGAAGTCATGAAACTACAATCTTGAAAATGTGGGGTAAAATTAAAAAAAAAAGAAACATGTGTAGTGCCAGCTGTTGTCCCAGTGGGCTTTATCACCTAGTGCCAGTGCACTGACTTTAGGAGCTGATAATGGAGGGATTGACCTATGACAGGGCATGGGTTTACTGAGCAATAATTAATGGGTTCCATTTTTTCACATTGACAATACCCTGTATTAAATACCGTAACACCTGAATAGGTGTTACGGCATTCACGTGCCCGCTTCCAATCGAAAGTGCAGTGCTGCTCGAGACTTTCAAAAACATTCTGCCTCTCATAAAATACACTTAATGATAAACACTCACCTCATCAGCCACTGTAAAAATAAAGCACATTTTCTTCTTTCTGCCAGCTACCTAGCTTTCTCCCAAATCTTTCACCTCTCCCCCTCCCTCTGCAGATCCCAAGACTCCACTGCCAGTCAACATGTAGCAACAGCCATAGCAACGTAAAAAAAAAACACAGCCAGGCGGAAGATTCAAAAGGACATTTTTTCTTCTTTCTCTTTGCAGTTAAAGCTAATGAAATTGCAGTTCTAACAGTTAATTTAATATTGCTACTCATTACAAAGTACTCTGCCTACCAAATAAAGAAAATCTATGACGCAAGGTACGACTGTCTATATTTTATTTATCTGCAGATCTCTCAGTGAGAAGAAGAAATGAAACCACTTGAATTATATAAAACAAAATATGAGGTTCAGTGTGTTTAACTCAAATTTAACACACACCCTCATTGTTGGATGGCTATCATTAACCCCTTGGGCTTGGCCCTCGGGATTTATGTGCCATCCAACAACTCGGGTGTGTTTTAAATTCTCATAACACACTGTACCCCATACTTTATCCTATATTTAATCTACACCTGAGAGGGGGGGTTTGTGAGGCATGAGGCTGCAGGATGAGTGAGTTCAACCACCCAGGCATTGATTAATGCTCAATAAACCCATGCCCTGGAGTGGGTTAATCCTCTTATGACATGGGCAACATCATGTTAAAGGTTTATCTAAAGATATATTAAAATAAATATTTGTGAACATGCGTTTGTAATAAAATTCTTCCACCTAATGTGTTTGTCCTTCTGAGGATGCCATAGTTGTAGTTCTCCACTAAGTGGATTTGTTCTAATGAGAATGCCATAGCTGTAGTTTTTTATATGCTTCTTTGGTACAGTGATCTGAAAAGATCACTTTACATTGCTGTCAATCAGGATTTTGTGGTCCAGCAAGGCAACTGCGAGTATACTGGGAATTAATCAATGGTCAGGTGACCTGTCTGGATGAATCAGAATACAGGATTTTTTGTACCCATGTTATAATAATGTTGCTTATGTGGTCTTGCCCTTGTGCTGCAAGGAAGGGTGGAGAGTTAGGGCTGGAAACCATAATGCCACATTTCCCTGCTTTTGTGGCATTATGGTGAATGCCATTTTTTTTTTTTTTTACAAAAGATAGATAGACAGACAGATATTATGATGGCATGGTAATGCCAGTATAGTTAGGGTTGAGTAGGTGTTTCTGTTAAATCTAATAACTTTGGTGGTGTTCAGCGAAATTGCCCAACATTTGGCATGCATTATTTTGGAGGCAGGTTCTCAAGACATGAGAGGCCTCTTGATGGCAGCTTATGTGGTTTTTGAGATACAGAATGTTGATAATGACTGTTGTTACTTATGTGATCTTGTCCTTTTGCTGCTTGGGAGAGTGGAGTGTTAGAGTTGGAAACTATAACATTTCCCTACTTTTGTGGCATTATGTTGAACCCTAACTGGTGCATTAACAGTTTTTTATTTTGTTACAAATGATAGATAGATAGATAGATAGATAGATAGATAGATAGATAGATAGATAGATAGATATGATACTGGCATGGTAGTGCCAGTATAGTTAGGGTTGAGTAGGTGTTAAATGTTAAATCCCAATTTGTGCACTTTAATAACTTTTGCAATGTTCAGCAAAATAGTCTAAAATGTGGCATGCATTGACTTGGAGGCAAGATTTTTAACAAATGCCTTTGCTTTTTCCCATACTTATTACACTTTTTTTATCTCACCTATGGCCTAGATGGTACAGATTTTATTTTCCAAAACCTTCTGAGTAGAAAGACCTGTGCCAAAATATTGCCTTTCAAAGGTTTTGCAATAAAATATTAATCTGTTACAGAGTTATAAGGATTTTTTTCTGAGCATGCTCAGTAAGGTTTTATCATAACCCTCTGATATGAAAGCTAAATTTACAGTTCTCAGATGTTTGCCCTTATCAAAATTTGTGGTTTTGAGGTCATTGAGAAAAAAAAAATACAGGCCATTACTGCTACCATCTATTCTTTTTTTTAAACAAAATCATGGGAAGCACATAAAAAGTATGTCTTTAAAAAAACAAACATCTGAACCTAGCTAAATGAGACCTGTTTAGCTAGATTCTGGTGTTTGTTTCTTAAATTTAAACTCAAAAATATGTTTTCTGGGTACCCCAAAGTACTGAGTGCCCAGCTTAGAGAGAAGCTCATGCCACACTTACTGGAACTGTCTCCTGCTGCTATTTGTTCACTCATGGACTTAAATAGTGTGGATCATGAAAACTGTTCTGTCACCACCAACATTTAAAGGGACACTGCCAACCTTTTTACCTATTTTCAGTGTCCTTTTTTTTATTTTGCCTGCCACCAATCTAGGCTTACTGATAGATGTGATTGTTCATTATGTGCATACTTTCTGGGCAAGCAGAGTATTTGAGCCCATATTTATATAATAAAGGTTCCAGCCTTAAGTGACATGGCTCGCTCCTTCCCATGCATCACCGATGGTGATGTGGCACTGATTGCACCAAACTCATGTATGAACGAGTCTGGAGATTTTTGAGTCACGTCAACTGAATATACTGTACTGTGTTATTCCATTAACTGAGCTTATTTCAGCAATGCTTTTCTTTTCCAAAAAACAGGGCTACTTCTGTTTGACATTGCAGTTTTAAAAGTAAAAATGGACTCTGCATTAAACAGCCTACTCAACCCTAACTAGTCTTGCTCTACCATGCAAGAAGTTTATATATATATATATATATATATTAGAGGCAAAAAACTCCATTTAATGCATCAGTTAGGGTTGTTCTACAGTGACAAAAGTGAGGAAATTCGGTGTTAGGGTTAAAACCCCCCTTGAACCCCTCCAGCCAACCCCCCCAACTGGCATCGGGGTGCACGTTGAGGTCATTGGCCCTAACTCTCACCCCATCACATGTGTAAACAAGCTGAGGAATAGGAGAATGGGGTAAGAGTTAGGACCGACGACCTCAACACGCACCGCAATGCCGGTTTGGGGGGGTGGGCTAGAGGGGTCAAGGGGGTTTCAACCCTAACACTGAATTTCCTCACTTTTGTCACTGTGGAACAACCCTAACTGATGCATTAAATGGAGTTTTTTTGTCTCTAATTTCCCTTCTTTTTGAGAATGATGACGAGAAATAGTGAATGTAATGCAGCGGAGTGCCCCGCACTCCTGTCACGTGATGTCCTGTGACATAGTAACAGGAACAGTAACGCAAACAGAAGCACCAACAGTGGCGCACATGGTAACTGAAACTGAAATGATAAAGGAAATGTTAATAGAAATGCAAGTGCAAAGTGACGCTGAAGCGAACAGTGACGCAAATGGACATTGAAGCGCATACAAAAACACAATGGGTAATGTGAACAGTGATGGCAGCGGTATTTTAAATGGAAATGTTAAGTTCACAGCAAAAAGAACATGAAAGGGAACAGAAATAGAAACACGAACGCAAGCGCACACGTAAACACAAACTGTAACGTGCACAGGCACAGTACTGCAATTGTAAATGCAAATGGTAAAGTTAATATGAAGAATAACACCAAAGGAAACAGAAATGGAACCGGGAACAGAAGAGCGTACGGAAACACAAACCAAAACACACACTGGAACAGTACCACTATTGTAAAAACAAATGGTAACGGCAACAGCAACAATAACAGCAAATGAAACAGAAACACAAAAGGAAACGCAAACGCATATGGAAACGCAAACTGTAATGCTCATGGGCACAGTAACACAACTGCAAATGCAAATGGTAACAGTAACAGCAAGGAAGAGCATAAAACAAAGAAAGCATAAGCATAAATGAAAGAGGCTGCGAAAACACAAATGGCAATGCGCACGGTGACGTAAACAGAAACAGTAGTGGAAATGCAAATGGTAACAGTAATGAAAATACAATGCAAATGACAACACAAAGGGTAACGCACATGGTGGCGTACATGGGAATGATAATGCAAACAGGGACATAAACGCAAGTGGAAACAGTAAGTGTAACAGTAAGGGAAGTGCATACCCTATTTTTGCCGAACAGCTGCATAGAGAAACACAAAGAATGTATGTACTGTAATGGGCATCGAATCTTAAAACGAGCATTGGAAGTACTTAATTGCAAATATCTCAGCAACTGCACGATGTAGAAAAAAATTTTAATTTCACAAAAACCATGATTGTAACTCACAACAAAAATTCTGTATCTCGCATCGTTTTCGAGATAAGAGCCCCAAAAGGCGTGGTGTACGCCACCATGTTAGTCTATGTGAAAAAATGCTAACTTTGGAGTATCATAACTTTACAGCCTTGCAATATTTTTTCACCAAATCACCAAAAGGCACATATGCGACATGTTGGCTGCGCTCCCTCCAAATTCCAGCTCAAAAGACGAAACTGTTCTTTTGCAGCAGGGTGGCAAAGAGCTGCTGTAATTTTGGCCATAGTCTGAAAAAGTAGTGCCATGATTTGCGAAAGCGTTCGCAAAAATTTGCGACACTTTCGTGAGTGTGACACTGCTTTGCAACACTACTTTTTCCAGAAATTTGAAAAACATATTTCTAGGGTGTGTAACCTCAAAATAAAGACATGCCTAGCATCCTCAGGGTCCGACTAGGTAAACACAAAAAGAATTGTATTGCCACAGGGTCCCACAATTAAATGCCAAGTATTTTTCTGATCACCAACTAAAAACAAAATGGCAGATTTGCGAAAGTAAAAGGGCCATTTGCGACACTTTTGAACTTTTTGTTAACTTTTCCCATTGACTTATAATGGGAACTTGTTTTTTGAATAATTTTGAACCGTTTAATACTTTTTCATGAAATCTTCAAAAGGTACATCGGGGACCCTGGCTGCACGTTCCCTGAAGTTTTTGGACTGGTCGCGCAAACCATGCGACCTGTAGGCACGAGCAAAGAATTCACCAGAAAGCATAAATGCAGGCGCAGATCATGCTTAATAACTCTGCAGCCATATATTCGACTGGTACAAAAGTTGGCAGATCCCAAGATGTATGGTTCTTGATCATGCGTTCCAAATTTCAGGCAAATCTGTTGAACGGTGGCAAAGTTATTAAGGTGCAGAGTTTGACCCTTTAACCTTAAAAGGGCTCCTCTACCATTATATATATATATATATATATATATATATATACACACACACACACACACACACACACACAGACATATATTATACTTACACAGTAGCACCAGTATTATTAGGGTTGATTAAGGTGTTTAATGTTAAACCTCAAGGGCCTCAAGATGTGGAAAGTTTTGTTATGACATCTTATGCAGTTTCTGAGATATGGAACATCAATTTTTAATGAAGTACAGTGGGGTTTTTTTCACTGTACTTGATACACTTTTTTTTTTGCTCTCACATACAGCCTAGATAGCACAATTTTTTTCCATATCTTTTAGGGTAGAAGTGACCTGCACCAGTATCCCATCAAAATAGCCAAGGAAAAACAACAAGTAACAAACAGCCGATGACACATGAGTGAAGTGGTCATCACAGCACATGGTTGTTTCAGCGATTTTGGTAGTTATCGGCAGAAATGTAGGTCAGGGATATAAGTTGGCAGATGTGTGTTGCAAAGTCGTGCTGATAGCATAGCTTAGAGGTTAGAGTCACTGCCTTAGTGTACTACATCCACCAGACCTGGGTTTGATACTCGCAGTTCTTGTTTCTTTTGTGAACGTGTTGTGCCCACCTTTGCACCTCCCTCCAGTTTTGTACCCCCAATGATGATTACAAGTTGTAAGGGGGTGCGAGGAAGGTGAAATGCCCACAAAGGGTGTTGTGAGGGACAGAGCCTCCCACAGAAAGTCACTGCAGTTAAATAAAGTGAATGTAGTGATTTTGGTGTGGCCACTCCCCATTTTCCCCCCCTGTGTTTGCCTCCCAAATCTGCTCTCTCCCATTTGTTCCCCCTTCCAAATTCTGTACCCTCTTGCACTTCTGAAGACCTGATCAGTGAACTGGGTCAGTGGTTTTGACTTCTTGGTCCGCGCTGTTTTGCTGGTCATGCTTGTTAATTTTGCTGGTTTTCCCTTGCTGTTCTTTATCCACAACGTTTTCCCAATGCTGTTTTGACATGGAACCACCTGTTGCAAGGTAGCGCCTTTTGAAGATTTCTTGAAAAAAACATCAATCTGTTCCAGAGTTATAAGGATTTTAAGGGTATTTTTTTCCCCTGAGCATGCTCAGTAGGGTTTTTGTTGAGCCCCTGATACAAACCAAAAGTGCTTGGTTCATGCGAGAATTTTCGGTTTGCATCACTTAATCACTTAGTTGTCAAAAACAATTTTGGGGGTTTCTGGCTGCCACCATCTTGGGTTTTTTCAACTAAAATCCATGGAAATATATAAAATTATGTATTTAAAAAAAAACAATACACGTGAGGCTAGATTCACAAAAAGGACAAAGCACAACGCAAAAGTTTGCATTGCACTTTGCGTTTACCCAGGTGTCAAATATTGCTGTTCACAGATGGATAGTGCACCATGCTATCTGACTGTGAATAGGGCTAGTTTGAGGCAATGGTATCCCCAGTACCAACAGTGCTATTCTAGTAGCACAACCCCGACGTGCAGGCAGGAGTATGGTCCCACTATAAATAGTGCAGGTGCGCTACTTCCAGTTCACTAAAGAAGCCAAGCAAATGAGTCCATTGGGCATGCAATGCACTATGTGGTCATTTGCATGCCCATTATGGGCCTATTTACATAGGCTGTGGTGATTTTAATGTGCCCCTATCTCCTGCCTAGGAAGCAGCCCTGTGTCAGGTTGTGTACCAACCCCACCACCGCCAATTGTCAATTGCTGGCTCAAATAAAAAAACAGGCTCTCTAGTGTTAGTGGAACCACCCAGCTGATCACCAATAGCCAGCCCAAGTAAAACATATATTTTTTCCTGGCATCTATTTGTCCCCCCCCATGATGGCCATTAGCCAGCCTAAGTAAATGACATATATATCCCTAGTGTTAGTGTCTTCCCCCACCATGATCGCCAGCCTGAGTAACAGAAAAGGATTCTCACTGGTGGCTAGTGATCCTTCCACTCGTCTAATCCCCATCCCGATCAAAGAGAGATATATCTAAGTATATCTTCCCTGGTGGCTAATGGACCCTCCCTCCGTCCAATCCCTGTCCTGATTACAGAGCTGTATCTAAGTATATCTTCCCTGTTGTCCAGTGGTCCCACCCCCCATCCAATCCCTATCCCTGAAATGGTGCAAGCCAGTGGGGTAGACCACCCCCCATGATCACTGGCCCAATGTGAGGAAATACACTGCCACCCCACCCCCTGCTGATTGCCAGCCTGATGTGAAGGAAGTAACTGTCCCTGGTGTCCCGTGGACCCTTCACCATGGCAGGTAGTGCCACACCACCCCGCCCCACATCCCAAACCTGAGCCGGCACAGCCCTACTCTCTCCACCACGGCCAGCTGCCAACTGAGCTGTCAATGAGCATGTACTGTATTGAGCACATACTGTATACAGTACACATTCATTGACAGCTCAGTCAGTAGCCAGCCATGGTGGAGAGACGAGAGCTGTGCTGGTCACTAGTTTGGGCTCAGAATGGAGAAAGTGGGGTGGTGGGGCACTACTTGCAGGAATGGGTGGTCCACTGGACACCAGAAACAGTTACTTCCTTCACATCAAGCTGGTGATTGGCAAGGGGTTCAGTGCATTTCCTCACATTGGCCAGCAATTGTGGGGGGGGTTGTCTACCCCTATGGCTTGCACCATTACAGGATGGAGATCGGATTGGGGATAAGATTACTGGACACCAGGGAAGATATACTTAGACATATCTCTGTGATTGGGATGGGGATTGGACAGAGGAGGGACCACTGGACAAGAAGGAAGGTACAAATAGTTACATCTGTGGTCAGGAAGGTAATTGGCGGTGGGGCCACTAGCCAGCAGGGAACATTACTTTATTATACTTGGGCCATCAATCAGTGGGTGGGGGGGCTGCCACAGTACTTCTGCCAACCACTAGGGTTCTGCAAGATTATAGCAAGGTTTCGGTCAGTGGTATTTGCTCCATGCAAGGGGACCACACAAGAGGCCCTTGCATAGAGCAAATGCTTTAAAAATGGTACAGTGCCAATATTCATGTCCCCTTCCCCTCATTTAAATTGCGCCCCCCTCCACACTTTGCCCAGGCACAAACCCAGTTTGAGCACACAAACCTGGCATTTGTGAAAACCAACTCAGTGCAAAACCTGGTTTGCTCACACAAAACCAGGTTTATGCCAGGGCAATGTTTTATGAATCTAGCCCCTGAGCTAGGGATAGGTGGGTTGGTTGTGACCCTGTTCTGATTCTGATTCTGACTCTGATTTTTTTCCAAAAGGTTCTGATTTACTCTGATTAATTTTAGACCTATTTTAATCTATTTGAGTATGAGAAATGCATCAGTACTATTCTTTTAGATCCTTCTGTTAAAAAAAAAAAAATTAAATGTAACCTTTTTCTTAAAAAGTTTCTGTCTGTATTTTCATGTCATTTTTTTAAGGTCAGCAAGCAGCCAATAGCAATTAAATAAACTGACTGTTGTACTTGCTGATCCTGTGTTTCAGCCACCACATGACATTCTTAGGAAACAGTGGCCTGAATTCACAAAACTTGAAAGTCTCGCAGTTGCGGGAAAAACTCAGTGCAAGTGGGTTGCCACTTGTGGAACTGCAATTTCTCCTGCAGCTACGGTATTCTCAAAAGTAGACCTGGTTTATAACTGGCTCCATGATTTACAACAGCTTGTGGGTGGGGTTGCCATAGAAAACTCCACAGTTGTGGAAAAATGTTATGGCCAGTGGGTCCAGCCATAACATCTTCTGCAGCTGCTGCAGATGTGAATAGCAATCCCCACAGCTCCGGTGATTTTGGTCCACAACTGGAGTTGTGGTGTGGGATTTATTTTCCAAAATGTTTTTGAATCCAGCCCAGTGTACGAAAGTTATTTGGGGCGTTGCAGTAAGGATGCAGTATGTCAAACGTTAGTCAGAAAGAGAGAGAGAGAGAGAGACCAACAAATTCAATAGCAGAAAGACAACAGCTGAGCACAGACCAAACTCCTCTGAGCCTAGCATGCTTTTTGGTGGAAGGCAGGCAGCACAAGCAGGTTATGTGATGGAGCCCCAGCCATCCCTCCCTCCCTTTTGACTTGAGATGTTATTTTATTTTTTGTATTATTTGTAAGTCTTTTGCTTGCCTACTTGGTGTTATAGCAAGCATCATGTTTCCCAATCATCCCACATTATCCTGCCTGACTGGCCAATTATTTTGTATCGCTTGTGTTTCTTTTTTTTAATTCAGTATACTTTATTGAGCAGGAAAAAACAGGAAGAAACATTGTACAAAGTATTTCTTATTCTCTTTTACGTTTAAGTAAGAAAAACCAACCCCCTGCCCCGGTCCTCTCCCCCAAATCCCCTAACATCCCCAACTCCACCCCCCACCCACTGCCACCAGAATATAGATATGGGCAGTGTAAACAGTGGAATAGGATATGAGATTGGAGCTGGAGCATCAGTCAAGGAGGGCACAGCTTGTGGCCAATGTTTGTGTTAGTAAATGGCCTAAGAGGGGGATGACTGGGGGTGATGGACCATTAATAAAGTGTAAAGAGATTCCAATGTGTGTTTATAATTGTCTATTTGATGGCATAGCCCAGCAATAATTTGTTCTGCTTGGAGTGCAAAGAGGACCTCCCTATACCATTCGATGTGACTGGGGTGTAAGTAAGTCCAGTCAGTGTCTGAGAATAACCTTTTTAGCACATGCTGAGATTAATGCAATGTGGGCACACAAGACACCAGTAACCTTGCCTGAGTAGTCACCCAGTATACATATTTTCAGACAAAACTTGTCTTGGAGGTTTAAAAGGGGGTCCAGGAGGGACTGAATGTGAGACCAAATTGGAGAGATCTTCTCACATGGCCACAGCATATGTAATAGTGTACCTGGTACTTGGTTACATTTAGGGCAGGTGTCTGTGGTAATGTGACCCATTCTATGTAGCGTGACTGAGGTATAATAAAGATCGTGATTAATCTGGAATTGCACATACCTATATCTATTCCATTTTACAGTTTGATAAAGATGCTTCCAGATTATGGGCCACTGTCTGGGAAAAATTGCTTGTGTTTCTAACTTACTTTTTTTTATCTGGTTGCCCTTGCCCCCCGCATTACAGTTTTTCTTTTTATAGAGCTGTTTGGCCTCAGCTGCCACCTACTTCTGCCGTGAAGCCCACATGCCAGTCCCCAGCCCCGCTGCCCCCCCCTGGCATCAAGCCAGCAGGGATCCGCACAGTACACCCCACCTGGGTTCTCAGATTGCAAAACTCATATAGCAGTACATATGATGTAATACACACCATGACCACACAAGAAGATTTTTTTTGCTTGTTCTTTCTGTTATGATTGCTGACCTTTTTCCTCTGAATTCAAAGAAATAAATCATTATATTAAATGATATCATCACCATCATCTTCAAACACTACCAAGGAAGCACTCTTATTAGGAGACACTCATTGCAGCTGTTCATCATCATCATCATCGCTTTTTATGTTCCTGCCACTGTTCACTGAAGTGGTAAGAGAATTTGTTGAGAGTGACTTTTAGGAAGGTAAGGCTCTGTACATTTTCAGAAGTAAGCCTTGTGCGGCTATCAGAGACAGCATTTCGAGCAGTGCTAAATATACTCTCACAATAAACACTAGCGGGAGGGCAACAAAGAAAATAGCAAAGGCAGATAGTACAGACCACATGTTCTTCGTTTCCAGCCAGTACTCAAAAGGGTCATCAGTAAGTAATGTTAATGAGTGGTTCTCAAAAATAGGCATCCACAATACAAGACAAAGACAAAGAAGGTGGCTCCATGACAGACACAACTGAATAATCAGTTTCCTTGAGTTCTGACCAAAAAATGTGAGAGTCATTGATCTATGTGCTTTTCAGAACAGCATGCCTTTTTCAAGGGCTGTGAAAGAGGATTTTGTGTAGGGCCACCCAATGTTGATGAAGGAGTGCATGGTAGCACTAAGTAGAAATTATTGCTGTCACCACCAATAGATGTTGCATCATCAGATGCAGCATCCACATCACGTGATTCACTTGTATTGTCAAATACAGTCCCATTCTTATCCTGTGCAATTGCTGAAAGGTTCTATGTGATAATGGTGATCGCAAAACCACGATCGCCATTAGGGTGCATGTACATCACTGAAAATAAAAATGGCATTGTACACTCCCAGTGAACACACTTGGGCGAACAGACATCTCTATTTATGTGGGGACTGTGCCCCTCACATCCCTTTACACCCCCCTTACTAAATATTGTCAACTCCAGGGGGGTGAAAGTTGTTAAAAAAAATACTCCCACCTGCAAAATGGTATGCACCTCCCCAGCCCTGAACCCTGTACCTCCCCGCTGTAGCCTGCTACCCTCACCACCATGCCACATGGCCAGCTCGGCAGCCTTTTGCTGCACTACCTCCCACATACCTTCCCTCCTCTTCCATCCCCCATCCTGTCCTTCCATTCACCTTCTCTTTGCCCATCGCTACCCTTTTAGGGTCGCTAACATATCAAGAACTGCACTTGAGTTGCTCATGTGAGTCACTCCAGTGCAGTCACCATTTTAATGGTATACCTTGCTGAAATCAGCAAGATTTTGTATTTGAGATAAGAGTCACTGAGATCTGAAGGAAGCAGCTGTTACAACTTAAACCGAGGGTCAAGAACAGAGGAAAGGAGAACATTTTTGTCTATAATGATATTGTGAAGTCTTCTGCAGTTTTGGAACTGCTGTATCAGTCGGTCCATGAGGAATATGCCAGATTTGTCTCCTTTTTGGTCAAAACTTCTATGTAGCCTTCTAAGTTCCTTGTTCACTAAATTTATGATGTTAGTAACCTTGCTTAGAGTAGCATTCTGTTTGCTAATCTGTTGAGTTGCTTCCTCAGGGGGAGGCAAGAGCAATGTAAGATGCTCCATGAAGCCCCACTAGAAATAATTCAGCATACCATCATCTGCTACGTTGTGCTCCATGGTATATTTATGGACTGCCTTACTTTGTGCGAACACATGGGCCACCTCGGTATCGACCGATCTCGATTCTACTGGCCCAAGATGGGGGCTGATGTTGAACACCATGTAAGGACTTGTAGTCACTGCCTGCAGAGAAAAGCCCTATCTCAGAGGGCTGCCCCCCTTGTCAACATTACTACCAGCACCCTAATGGAACTAGTCTGCATAGACTTCTTGAGTTTACAGCCTGATCAGCGAAACATTGGTAATGTGTTAGTGGTTATGGACCATTTCACATGGTATGCACAAGCTTTTCCCACCAAAGATCAAAAAGCATCTACTGTGGCCAAGGTGCTAGTGGAAACTTTCTTCGTCCACTATGATGCCCCCCCAGCAAATTCACTCTAATTAGGGCCAAGACTTTGAGAGTCGGCTAATCAAACAAATGTTCTCTCTATGGGGAGTGCAAAAGTCAAGAACCACCCCTTATCACCTGCAGGGGGATCCTCAACCAGAACACTTTAACCACACCCTACTAGACATGCTAGACACCCTCCACCCAAAAGATAAGCATAAATGGAGCCAGCAGATTAGCACCTTGGTACACGCATACAAATGCACAAAGAATGATGCTACCGGGTTCTCTCCCTACCACCCCATATTCGGGAGAGAGGTCCAGTTGCCTGTTGATGTCTGTTTTGGGGTTTCTCCCAATGGGGTCCGAGCCAAAGATTACCTGCAATATGTACAAAAACAGAAAGCTCAATTGAACCATGCCTATCAACTGGCCCAGACAATGGCCACCAAAAGAAATCTAGCCAACAAAGAGAGACATGATAGAAAAGTAAAGGCTCAAGAGCTTAGGCCTGGAGATCGTGTGTTGTTGCGAAATTTAGAATTGCATGGTAAACACAAAATTGCTGATCAATGGCACCATCTTCCCCACATCATAGTTGGAAAGTTGGATGATTTACCAGTGTACAAAGTATGCCCAGAGAATAACTCCAAAGTGGTCAAGACCATGCACCGTAACCACTTGCTACCTATTGGTCAAGTTGTAATTGAGGCTGAACCAACCGAGATTGATTCCCCTGGAACAGTGACTCGTGCTGCTGCAAGAAAAAAACAGAGTCAGCCTTCTCCGTGGTTGCCGATTTAAGATTTCCCCCACAGCAGGCCCAGAATGATAGTGACTGCCCTTCTAACTCGGATGACAGTACGTGTGATAATGCCTATTACCCTCATATGAACTGAGTCAGTTGTTTTGTGGAAATCCTATGTTGAATTATGGGGATGAAGTTGGGCCTTCTGGACTGCCTAATGCCCCGGCATCGTCCTTGGAGCCAATGCTTTCTGAAAGTGAAGTGGAAAGTATCACGTCTGAGGATGCTGACTCTTTGTGTATTGTGGAACTGTATGATTTGCCTGAAGGAGTGGCTGATGGTATGAGTCTTTCTGGTGATATGCCAGAACTTGAGGAACACTATGAGAGTGCTGACAACCTCCCTTCAGTGTCAGAGTGTCTTCAAAATGAGCCAAGTGTTGTAGAAACAGAGACTACAAAGCAAGGGGCTGACAGTGCTCCCAGCTTGGACATTCCCCTTCATGCAGAGGCACCCCTCACAAGTGAGGAAAGCTCCAAGACCATTGCTAAAAGTACAGAGACTGTCGTTGCTCACCCCAGAAAGACTGGCCGAGCTATCAAGCCAGTGGTGCACTTCAGTTATGATTCCCCGGGAGGCCAGTGGATTTGCCTCTCAATGTAGTCCACATAGGTGTTTATGTCTCTCAGAGTTCACTGCCCAAATTGAGCTTGACAGCCCATTCCAAGTTACTTGTTTTGCCCTGTCACCATGGTGCCCCTGCCCCATCCAGCTCCAAGTTAGCTGATAGGGAAGGGCCCCCTCTTGCATTGTTTAAAGTACAAGAAGTTATTACCTGATTCTATATGGTAATGTTCAATTTACCTGTGTGAAATATGCATAATGTATTGTCAGAATGGAAATGATATAGTGAAGTACATTGAAATGTATAGTAAAGTGACAAGTTATGCCAATTGATGAATCAGATAGTACTTGTATAGCATGCTAATGGCATAAATGTCTTGTATATGTTGCATTTTCAATGTTGTGATGGTACAGACGTGATGCAGATGCCAGGTTTTCCCAGGCAGGGAAGGGTGTAAACCCCCTACAAATGGGGATTCCCAAAAAGTCTTCCTTGAGCTTGCCTAAATGCTCACTGCCAGGCTGGTGTCCTGTATTTTAGCAGTTTAAATGTGATTGCCAGAGCCTGCAAAGCCTCTGTGTACTGTCTTTTTAAGAGCTGCCTAATTGCAGTTTAAGTAATCTGAAAGGGAGCTCTGTTGAAAGATGTAACTATTTACTGAAAATCATTTAGAGTGATAATGATAATGTAGTTTGTCTAACCTGCTTTCTTTGAAGCAAGGACTGTTTTGTTTGTCTCCACTATCTTGGTCCTGGACTGCAAATTGGATCAAACAGTACTGGTGGGACCTAAAATATAGCCAGACTACAAGAGCTGTCTGAATTCAAAATCTGTAGGAACTGTAGTTTGAGCTTTTTGCACCTTTTTGCAACTAAAGGTGGAGCTCTTGCTTTGACTGACAGCCAAATCAGCCAACCAAATCTTTTGGATCTTGGGGAAGTACCGGGCTGCCTGCAGTTTTCAGTTAGTTCTCAGCTGGGAAGTGAAATGAGAAGAGCTCAAGTGTATTTTGGGCAGCAATCCTGAGTGGATTCGCATGGGAAAACTGTGAAAGGGCTGAGTTTTTGGCTTGCATGTCTGCCAGCTGCTCCTGAGAGGGAGAGAAGAGAATTATTTTGGACTAAATCCAAGTTTGTGTGACTAAAGTAAGCTACTGAAATGGACCAGGTTTAACCTGAAGAAGACCGAAGATTTTTGCTGAATGCAATCGGCCTGTCAGGAGTTCCAGCTACCCTTAAGCTTCTGGTGTGTGAAGAGACCTTGCGATTGTGAACGGGCAGCACTTTGCCTGGTGCAGTAGAATTCCCATACATGTAAATGTGCTATGAGCTGCTAGTGGGTTGTGAGTTAGTTCCCCACTGTGTGAACTGTGTTCTGCTTGCTGGAAGCTGTATCTAGCCCAAAATGGAACGCATCCGAATTTGTCTCCATGCAGTCTGGGCCTTACCAGAGTGGCCCAGCTAAACTACCCTCTGCACAGAGAAGCCATCGACGAGAGACCTGCTTGGGGATCAGCCCCCTGCTCCATGCTTGAACAGGAACGACACCTCTGTGACTCGTGTGGGCCCTGCTTCTCCTGGCATTCCAGATCAACCACCTGCAGTCTTGATTTTCATCCAGCCTGTGTCCAGTTTTGGGTATCATGAGTAAATACCAGGGTAGCTCCCTGCAACAATAGCTTAATCTGAGTGTGTCATCTGATTGTCTTGTTTCGTTTCCTTTATGAACTGAGCCCTCTGGCTCCGGATTACAAATATTGTGTACTGTGTGTGTTGTGTTTCCCATCACAGGGCCCCAACCAGCTGCAACCCTGGGCAACTGTCCTGGCTAGCCCATTTCTTCTCCATCTGGGTGCCCAGAGGTGGACTCTGTGGGGGGGACTCAAAGCACATGCATAACTGCTTGACTGATATAACCTTTAAGCTAATTAACCTGATTGTGCCCCTCCCTTGTTCAAGCCCCCTGAATAAATCAGATCTAAATTTTTCTGCATGTAAATCTGACTGTGGTTCTAGTTTGTGCTCAAAGTACTGTACTGTTGCTATTTGCTGTGCATAACCTTGCTTTACTGGGGGTCCCCAGGGTCAAGCCAGAGGAACCAGCCCTGGTGGTAAGTGCAAACAGTGTGGGTACTTGTGTGGTGTACCAGGGGTATTGTGAAAGTGATTATTGTACAGTGTTCAGGCCACTAGAGGGGAAAGAGTGGGGGAAACAGTGTCCCAGAGGGCTGTGCCCAGGTTAGCTTTACCACTACCAACCCTGACCTCCTGGTGGACGCACCCATTTCAGAACTCAGGCCCCTTAACCTGCTGCCAGCCAAGCAGGCAGGGGTAGTAGCCCTTGGGATAGCGCCACACTAATACACACATCAGAATGAGTATTGGAACAAAAGAGGATTATGGAATTTTAACTCACGGTTGAAGAACTGGTGCTGTGAGGAAGGGTTTGGATTCATTGGTGACTGGGGACCCACCTGGAGGGATGGAGGTTTGTTCAAGCCTGATGGCCTGCATCCATCCTGGAGGGGAATCCAAGCACTCAATGATAAGTTTAAATGCTACATTGACAAGCATTTAAACTAGCAAAGGGGGGTGGCAGGCCAGCAAGGAGGGCACCTACTTGCTCACCCCCCACAGCTAGCAGTGGAACCAGTGAACCAGAGGAGTTGCTGTCTCTACAAAGCAGTGTGCAAAAGATGGAGATTAGCACCCAGGAGGTGGATAGGCAGAATAGGGGCAAAATTCAGCAGAAGGGCAGACAGCAAGGATGAACCAGGGATAAAGGACAACCAAGGAAGGGGCTGGAGTAGAACAGCGAAACAGTCTAGGGAGGTCAAATCATGGAATGCCATGTGTGCAAATGCCAGGAGCCTTAGCAACAAGATGGAAGATCTGGAGGCTGTCATGTGCAGTCAGACCTGGACATTGTGGCCATCACTGAAACCTGGTGTAATGATAACCACGACTGGGAGTTGGCCTTACCTGGCTACAACATATTCAGAAGAGACAGGGCGGGCAGGAAGGGAGGAGGAGTGGCACTGTATGTGAAAATGACATAAGGGCCACAGAGATCCAGGAGGAACAAAATGGGGGAGAGATACTGTGGGTTAGCTGGAAAGGAAAATGGGGCCAGCTATCCGCACAGGTGTGGTCTATAGACCACCAGCCCAGGAGGAAGAAACAGATAGGGAGTTGATGCTAGCCATCCAGAGATGGCAGACAAGGGTGAGGTAGTACTGATTGGAGACTTCAATATTCCAGACGTGGACTGGAGCATCCCAGCAGCAGCATCAACTAGGAGCAGATTTATCCTGACTCCTTCAGGGTGCCTTCCTCAAGCAACTGGTGATGGAACCAACTCGCAGAAGGCAATACTGGACATTGTGCTCACAAACAGGGACAGTGTGATGGGGGTAAGAGTGGGGAGCACCTGGGAATAGTGACCACCAGTCACTGTGGTTTGAAATCACAGAAAGAGCAGAACCAAACCACACAAAACACGATCTTGGATTTTAGGGGCAAATTTTGGGAAAAGGGGAGATACTTGAAAGAGGCATTAAGGAATGGGGCAGGAATCAGGGGTTGAGGAACAGGAAGTATTTAAATGGGATTACAAGAGCAACAGAATTATGTATTAAGCAGGTTAGCAAGAGGAAAAGGAAGAGGAGACCATTATGGTTTCCAAAGAGGTAGCAAAGAAAGTGAAAGCCAAAAGATTGCATTCAGGAAATACAAAAAGACACAGACAGAAGGGGATAGGGAGCAGTACCGGAGAAGCAAAGGGAGGCAGGGAGGTCAGTAAGGAAGCCAAAGCTCAGACAGAAGAACACATTGCAAAATCAGTGGGTAGAGGGACAAAACCTTTACAGGTACATAAGTGAAAAAGAAAGGCAAAGGGAGGGATAGTGAGACTGAAGGGTGAGGATGGGGCTGTGTGGAGGATGACAACAGTAAAGCTGACATACTGAACAGGTATTTCTGCTCAGTCTTACTGAGGAAGAGGAGGGTAATGGGTCTGAACGGAGTACAAGGGTGAGAATGGCAGAAATGGACACAAGTCCCTTTACACGAGAAAGGGTCCTGAAGGAACTGGAAGTAATAAGAGTTGATAAAGCAATGGGGCCAGATGGGGTGCACCCCAGGGTCCTTAAAGAACTAAGAGAGGTGGTGGCTGAACCTCTTGCTATCCTGTTTAGCCGATCACTAGAAACAGGGGAGGTACCCAAAGACTGGAGGATAGCAGATGTAGTCCCCTTATACAAAAGTGGGAACAAAGAGGAAGCGGAGAACTACAGACCAGTCAGCCTCACCTCGGTAGTGGGGAAAATCATGGAAGCACTACTGAAGGAGAGATTGGTGGAACATCTGGTTGTCAATGGACTACAGGACCCAAGGCAGCATGGTTTCACCAGGGGAAGGTCATGTCAGACCAACCTCATTGAATTTTTTGACTGGGTGACTAGGGAGGTGGATCAGGGGAGAGCAGTGGACATGGCCTATCTGGACTTCAGCAAGGCCTTTGACACTGTGCCACATAGAAGACTATTGCACAAACTGGGGAATATGGGTGTGGGCAAGACAGTAGTGCGGTGGGTAGGTAACTGGCTGGGCAGCAGGACACAGAGGTGGTGGTAAATGGCTGTCACTCCACAGAGGGAAGAGTGACCAGTGAGGTACCACAGGGATCAGTGCTGGGACCGTACTATTCAATATCTTCATCAGTGACATTGGAGGACCTAGAAGGCAGAATTTCACTGTTCGCTGATGACACAAAGCTCTGTAATAGAGTAGACACACCAGAGGTGTAGACAGAATGAGAAGGGACCTGCAGAAACTTGAAGAATGATCAGGGGTTTGGCAGTTGAAATTCAATGCAAGGAAGTGCAAGATAATGCATATGGGGCACAAAAACCCTGGCACAATATATCAGTTGGGGGGTGAGGATATAGCATGCACCAAGCAGGAAAGGGATCTTGGGGTTATCATCTCTGATGACCTCAAGGCAGGGAAACCGTGTGACAAGGCAGCAGGTAAAGCAAATAGGATGCTGGGATGCATAGGCAGGGGCATCACCAGCAGGAAAAGGGAGATCATAATTCCACTATACAAGACACTAGTGAGGCCGCACCTGGAGTACACTGTGCAGTTCTGGAGACCATACCTACATAAGGACATAGACAGGGTAGAGAAGGTTCAGAGGAGGGCAACAAAGATGGTGCATGGATTGCATCACAAGTCCTGTGAGGACAGGTTGAAGGCACTGAACATGTACTCCCTGGAGGAGAGGAGGGAGAGAGGGGATATGATAGAGACATACAAGTATCTTACAGGGAGGAACAGGGTACAGGAATGCACTATTTTTAAGCGAAAAAGATGTTCCAGGACTAGAGGGCATGGAATGAAGTTGGAGGGAGGACGATTCAGAAGTAATGTGAGGAAGAATTTCTTCACAGAACGGGTGGTGGACAAGTGGAACACCCTGCCAGAGGAAGTGGTGGGGGCTGAAACAATCATGGTATTTAAGAATGCATGGGATAGACATAAAGGAATTCTGGAGGTCAGGGGTAAGGGGCAACAGACTTCTTGGAAAACATAAACTGAACTTACAGACTTAAATGGGCAGACTGGGTGGGCCATAGGCCCTTATCTGCTGACACTGTCTATGTATCTATGTATATGGGTGAGACATGCACCCAACAATGTGTACACAAATGTGTACAGTGAACAAACCTGCCTAGCCCCTTGATGGAGAACACAGCTAGAGAACAGTGCACACTACACAGCACAATGTTGGTGACTGACGTATCCACGATGTAATGTAGGCCACCACATGCAGTCCAATGCGCAGGGTGCAAGGCAGCTGTCAAGCCCATGCCACCATGTGACAAGCACAGATGTGACACATGTCCACTGAATGGCTGGCATGCTACACCCAGGGTGCAGAAGCAGCACAGTGGAACAGCAGTACCAAGGGAAGCACTGCTGGAGGTCAACAGTGAATTTGCCGACCTCCTGCACAGCAATGGTACAATACTGACACTAGTATTCTACCGTCCCAAAATGAAGTGGTTTTGAGAGGGGCAATGCTCCTCACCCCCCCCCAGATTTCTATATAATCAACTGCAGACTGGAGTTGTTCCAGGGAGAGGGCAGAACATCGTGAGAAAGGCATCACCAGAAAACTGACCATTACATCAACAGTCACTGTAATGGCCTGTTTTCAGGATTCACTGTCGGGGTGTCACACTGGAGGGGGAAACTGAGCACCAAGGGGGGTTGTGTGCCCATGTAGCCTAGTACGATGTGCTCAGCATGAACCTCGCATGGCAAGAGCATGCAGGACACCAAATGCCGCAGCAGTGCAAGGCTGTGGGGAGTCATGTGCTGCCAGAACAGAGGCCCACAGGTTTTGTAGGCAGGCTAGGCAGTGTCCAGGTACACCATACCATGGGCAGAATTAGTTGTGTGTGATGCCCTCCCAAGCAGCACAGCACCATGGGCAACCCATGGCCATGTGCCTCTGGGACCAGTGACATTATACAGGGCACGAGCACATTTGTTGGCAACACAGTGCTGTATAGGGTACCAAACCTGACCAACCCAGCAAGGTATGTCACACAAGTAGACAACACAGGAGCAGACTCACATGCTGCATCCTGCTGCCCATCACCACTGCTGTCATCCTGCTGCCTGGTTCCCTGGCTCCGCTGTGCTCCCAGTCTGTGGCACTGGTGTTGTGGTCTTCAGAGTGAAAGGAATGGACAAGGGTCAGTACCATTATGAACAGCAGTATCCCCCCATCTGTGCCAGGTACACAATGCACAACTGTTATGCAGTGTAATGTGCCCTTCCCAAGATGCAGCTGTTGCATGGTACACATGTGGACTATAAGTGCAATGTACATGTGCCACACAGCCAGTGCTGGACAAACATGTGAACTGTCATGTGGCTCCAGCAATGCATGTCACATGTAGGCCCACAGTCTCAGCCTCTCCTGGTGCTACAGATCAATGTACCTCTGCCGGCACTGCACATCATTGCAGTCCACCCCTGTGCGCTGGGACAAGTGGCATGCAAACAAGGCCCACACCTGGCACTGAGGCCTGTCCCCCTCCTGCACCTCCCCAAACAACTCTGCTCCCTGGCCATCACTGGCTGCAGTAAATTTGCCTTATTGGCCTCCCCCTACCTCTGGTCCCTCTGCACCACTGTCCTCTGTGCCTTCTGGTCACCATTGTCATGATGTATAAGCCTTTTGGCACCACCCTGACACTAATGGTGACAGGGGCTGTGTAGGCCACAAAATGAACTGTGCATACATTAGCACCATGCTAGCTGTGCACAGTGCAGCACAAAATACTATAGCACCATTCTAGGGACTGCCACCAGTGAGTATGCATGACCCTTGTGTGAGCTCCACTGTGAGGACATTATTGAACATGTGCCCTAGGAGTGGTGCAAAATGACTTATACCAGCGCTAAACAAATAGCATTGTGCCACAGGGCAAACACATTGCCTGGCGCAATCGCGTTTGCCCAGCGCTAAATTTTGTAATATTCAAAGGTGGTATGCAAATGAGCCTACTTAGGCAATCTGACTGCAACCCACCACATTAACATCTCATTATGGCCTCATTTGCATGCATTACCATGTGTGGATTACTAGGTCAGTATATTTAAGATGTGACTCAGCTCCACCTACTGAGCTTCCTGGAACTGCAGGCAGCAGAAAGATAACATATGCTGACAACACTAGGCCTCAAAATGTCCCAGGACAAGACTTCCACAGGCACAGGTAGGTGTCCCTAGGTCATTTTTAATTTATTTATTTATTCATTGATTTATTTATTGTGATCTCGGATTAACACTTTTTGAGAACAAGCTCATTACACAGGTTCCATGTCAGAGTTAGACAAACAGTGCAAACATCAGTGATTGCTGTTAAGCAGCAATAATTAAATACCAAGTAAACTATATGTACAATGTTAAACTTAGGCAAGTAAGGTAACAAGACATCAAGTTAGCATTGTACAATGTATGTAAAAATACAATTAGAAGCGAGAGAGTGAGGAGTAGTAAAGGTAACAGGTAAGACAGGCTAAGACATACGTAATAGATCAGAAGACTTACTTAGGGAAGGGAGAATACATCAGCCAGAGAGGCTTCGTCATAAGAGGTAGGGAGAAGAGCATATATTTACAAGTTGTGAAAACAGGTCCAGGTGGCAGACAACTTTAGGGATGAAAATTGGGGTAAGATAAAGGGAGGATTTGAGAGAGATATTTTAGAGGAGTGGATAACTAGGGGAAATTGTTTTTGGATGGCCAAGGAAATTAGGAACCAAGAGTAGAAAAATTTTGGTCCATCTAGGGGTTGTCCTGGGAGGAGAGTATATAGTACCAAGCCCATGTAAGAGTGCGGTGATTAGTAAAAGCAGTCTCAGCTTGAATTTGCAACAAGATGGTTCTTTAGCTTTTGTTTGAAGGGGCCTAATGTGGCTATGAAAGAAATGTCTGGGGGTAAGGTGTTAAGCCAGTATGGATCTCAATAGGAGAAAGCCCTCGTCCTTGGGAGGTATGACAGCAAGGGATTTTAAAAACCATACTATTGATTCATCTGGTGCAGCACTTATTATCATGCGGGGTGAGGAGCTTCTGTACCCCAGGGGGCACCAGGCCAAGACTTACTTTTTTAGCCATTAGGCAGGTTTGGAATTAGAGCCTCCCTTCAAATTGGAGCCAGTCTGTCTTAACATACAAGTCACATGTATCTGTGACTCTTGCCGAATCGATTGCAAGGCGGCAGGCTTTGTTTAGTGTCACCATAATCATGCGGAGCACTGTGTCAGTTGTGGAGCCATAGATTAGTAGACCGTAATCTATTTAGTAAGACCACCGAACCAAGGATAGCTGGAGAAAGAGCCTCTGTGGTCAGACTATTTTTATGCCTGTATAGAAGACCTATGTGCCTATTGACTGTCTGTGCTGTATTGTCTATATGGTAGACAGAAGTCAAAGCACTGTCAACTGTTACCCCTAAGTATTTAAATTGTGAGACTAGTTCCAAAGGTGTCCCAGCCTTATTTGTGATGTCAAAAGAGTAACTATGACATCTATTGTGGGAGCTAGAGAACAACATTGTTTCTGTTTTCTTAGAGTTCAAGATGAGATTTTGCTCACTGAACCAACTTTCTACCTTGGAAAAACTCATCTGGAGACTTACTTCCAGTTGTTTTGTATCAGGATCACTCATAAACAGGACTGCATCATCCGCATAAGGCAGAATTTCGCACTGACAGGAGTACTGGAGCTGGTTTAGGAATAGACTGAATAATAACGGACCCACTATAGATCCTTGGGGAACACCAGATCAGACAGGCTTGCTAGTAGATGGGACGTCAGCAGTCTTCACTCGCTGTGAGCAGTTTGGAAGGTAGCTCTCAAACCAGGCAACAGTGTCACATGTAAACCCAATGGACCCCAATCGTTCAAGCAGAGGGACATGATTAACTGTATCAAATGCTTTTGTTAGATAAATAAAAACCACACCAAGGGCACCCTGATCCAAGGATTTCCATTTATATTGTTCTGCAGCAATGTGTGTGTTCTGCTACACTTTCACTGGGCAATGATTCATTTGAGGGAACATCAGTGGGATGTCATGTAACAGGTACTGCAGATTATTACAATCACAGATGCAGCAGGACCAACATGCAGGTATGTACAGTCATAGCACAGCACTGTTGTTGTGTCATACAACAGATGTATGATGTGACTGTGGCAATGGATGTGAACATTGTGACACACACAAAGGATGCCCATGCACATCCACAGGTGCACAGTACAGTCCCGGGGGGGGGGAGGGGACAGCTCATAACACAGATATAGTGTACACATGGCTGGTGCTGTCCCACCATCATGTTTATGTGTAGCCCATGCTATGCTGTGTATCACCCAATGCACATTGTGCACTCGGCCATCATCAGCGGTCTGTGCGGCTGCTGCCCGGCACACACCTCTTGGTGTGCAGACAACACACAGCTCTTGGTGCTGCATTCACACTGCATGGTGATGCCTGTATCCCTGTGTCACTGAAACACTGAAACACCATCATGTGGCAGACATCAGCAGGCAAACATGTGGAGGACATTGTTGGGCATGTTCAGCATGTGGTGTGGGCAATGACCCACATCCCTAAGCCACACGGCCATAACCTGTGCCACACTGTGACTCTTCATTCATGTGTAGTGGCCTACTCCCACACACAGACACACACACACAGTACAAATCAGCCACTGATCACTGGCAACTTACTTCCCCACACAGGTGCCTCTGGAAGGGCAAGGCTGCAGTCCCACAAGTTCTCCAGGGAGGAACTGAAGGCTCTGGTCACTGGGTACAAGTCCAGGGAGAAGGCAATGTGATGTTACAAGACTACAGATACCACTGTGTGGGACCAGATCACTGAGAAGGTAAATGCTGTGGGTGGATGTGGCTGCACGATGGATGTGGTATGCAAGTGGTGGCATGGAATGCAGCGGACGACCAAGGAGGAAGAGGTGGCATGCTACCATGCTACTGTGTCCTGCAGGATACAGGGGGAGATTCAAGGTCATCTGAACTTGCAGCAATGGACCCCATAATTGCAGTGGTGACATCAACAATCCATTCTGTGGCCGTGGCAGCTGTGGGGGGTGGTGGCTATGAAACGCCACTGGAGTTACACAGGACATGTGAGAACAGGGATGTGCACCACCACAGCATGCATGGCACTTCATGGGTTTATGGATTCCACTGCCTGTGTTGTAGCACACAGCTGCCCTGGCCTGTGCACATGTGTGCATTATGATGGCCTAGATGCAGTATGGCACAGTCCGGTGGTGTGGCCTTTGCAGTGCTGGACAATTGGTGTGTGCCATGGTGCCACAGTCATGGTGTACACTGCAGACACAGTCCTAGTGCCACTGCACATGGTGTGTTTATTGACAGTGGATATCCCATCACCATGCGGCGTTGCATGCTGACATGCATGACACCGAGTGGAGCACCCATTACCTCCCTCTTGGTAGTGGTCTGCACATGTGTGTGTTATGTTGCGCACACAGGTGAAGGTCCTGTGCATGCCTGTGTGATCCACATTCTGACTATGGTTGTGCGTGCACCTTGGCTGTGTGGGTATGTGTACTGTGGTCACCTTTTTGGGGCCTGCACTGTGCATTATTGACAGCACTGGTGTGATTTGCACGTGACAGCACTGGTGTGGGACCACTGTGTACTGTGCATCATACTTATAGTGTCCTTCTCTGTCCAGAGTGCAAAGTGATGGCCTTACAGCAGTGTAACGGTCAGAGGATGGGGAAGATCACCCATCGACATCCAGTGTGCAGAGGCTGATGGCACGAGCAGCTGCTGAGAGGGTGTCCATGGCCGCATTATTCAGGGATGTTTCTGATGATGATGATGATGATGATGTGGAGATGTACATCCCCACCATAGACTGCCTTGATGCCCTTGCCACTCTGGGGGAGTACTCCCCGTCAGACACAGGACTAGATTTGGAGGATCTGTTGAGGGCTGACAGTAGTGGCCTCACAGCAGCATCTGCACAATTACAGTGGCCTCACAGCAGCCTCCGGATAATTACCCACAAAACATCTGGCACCTTCGGTTCTGCCAGGGTCCCCTGTGGTCTATGCCCCCAGTACCACCACTACCACCACCAACACCATCATCATCACAACCTCTGCCACTTGTGTGGCTACCATGACTGCAGCCACACATACCACCCAGCCTACATGACACCTTCCTGTGGGCGTCAATCCTACTGGCTCAGCTGCCCACACATGCAACATACAGGCCACAGTGGGCAGTAAGGTGGTGTGGAACACAGACACACAGGGTGTGGGTTGCTCCTGTCCTGTGGACTGCCCCCACCAACCCCACCCACTGTCCAGTGTGTGCATGCACCATAGGGACAAGATGCCTCTGGAGCCCAGCAGCTCCTATGCTCTGTGGTGGACTTCCAGAGTGCTGCACAGTGGGAGCTGCATGATTTCTGGAGTGAGGTACAGCATGAACTAGCACACCTCTGGGAGGTTGTGCATGCTGACCTTATGCAGGCAGAACAGGGCGCACAGGAGCATCAGGCACAGTTCCTGAATGCCCTTCACCAAGCCTGTGGTGACATCACTGGAGCTGATTGGGAGCTCACAACCATGGTGAGAGAGGTTGTGATGGCTGGGCAGCATTACATCACCATCACAGGCTGTTGACATGTTGGTAGTGTTCCCTGGCATACCTCCACAACACAGAGTGCCAGGTTGAGGTTGGCCAGCACTGCTGCCATGCCACCATACATGGGCACTCCATGGCACACTGGGCGGTGATTTATTTTGGCTACACCAAGCCTGCACTGTGGCAAGAGTTGTTCCAGAGTCTCCCCATCCCCACTGTCATTGCCTATCGGCTCCTCAGCCTACAGTACACCCCCCCTCAGCATTCACGTGAAGGGCATCTGTGAAGGTCCATTATGGTAGACTGTGCTGATGCCATGTGTGTGCCACACATTCTTGTAACCTTCCCCCCGCACCCCTCACATGCACCTCTATGTGCACAGCCACTTCCTACCACATTCCCTGTATCACCTGTGTGCCATGCTTTATGTTTTGTATCATTGCCATTCTGTCACCATTCTGTGTCTGTCACTCTACTGTTTATACTGTAAACATACATTTTGAATCATGTCTTTTGCCCATGTTGTTGTCACTCACTTGCCCATCCGTGTCAGGGCTCTTATGATGTTGAATCTGTGCTCCTGGGCCCTCCTTGCCATCTGTGGGTCATGCCTATTGAGCTGCTTCACTATCCCCTGGACCTTTGGCTCAACGTCACTGTCTGCATCTTCCTCAGGTTCTGGCAGGCATATTCCATGGTTCAGCACCATATTGTGCAACATACAACAGGCTAGAAATATTTATTTATTTTATTTAGTTTTTGTTGACCGGGTAAGTGCACTAGACAAATCCTGCCTATTTTCAGGCACGACCCGGGGGAGGGGGATACAGATGAATGCCAACTGACCTTGAACCAGATTAAGCTGTTGGTGGTATTTTTAGTGAATGAGGGAAATTTGGCCAGGACACCGGGGAAATTCCCCTACTCTGTTTGAGGCAGAGGGTGCTATGTGGCTGATCAGAGCCTTTCTGATCAGTGGCGACCAGAGCTTTGAACTGAGAGGACGTGTGGGAGGCCGAGGAGCGGGTCTCCTCCTTGGCTCCCGAGGAATCAAAAATCATCAAAGATGCAGACCAGTAAACATGATACCAGCAGTTTTACAGGAAATAAGGACATGGATTTCGATACCACTGTAACAGAGCATGCCGTAGAAAGAGTCTTAGTACCTTGCACGGTCGTTGAACCGGTGGAGGAAGTCTCCATAGAAGTTTTGGAGCACCCCGTTGTAGAGGCGGAATGTTACTGCAAGGAAGCGAAGCAGCGGTTGTTTTTCGTGAAGGAACATCGGAGCAAGGAATCGGGGACACAGGAAATGGAATCGCGTGTGTTTGGAAGGACCGGAGATGCAGACGATGAGGGACTGATGGTAGTTGGGGAGCAGCAGGCCTTTCAGGAGAGCTTTTCTGGGAATCCCGAAGAAAGTAAAGAATGTGGCCTCTCTACGACGGACCCTGGAGCAGCAGCATCAAAAGAGGTAGGGGAGAGGGTAATGACTGTTAAAATGGCACAGTCTGGTTTTTCAGGGAGTATTTCCCCTGTTGTTGAATCATCAGCTCCTAGTGTTTCCAAAGGGCCTGTTTCTGAGTACGCTAGTCAGGGTATTACCAAAGGGGGTAAAGATACAGGTATCCAGCAGGAAGTTATGGTTAATTCCTGTCAGGACAATATCCAGGACTCAGACAATAACCTTTCTGAAGATTGGGTTTCAACTGCCCTGATAGCTGCTGGATGGAAATGAAAGGCTGCAGGTAATGGGTGGGATTCTAATATTGACAATGCCTCTACTGCTGTTTTACCAACTGGTTTAGTAACCCCCCCCCCACTGTCCCTTCTCAAGGGTTGGAATCAATCTCCTTGATTCCTCCAGGTCAGCTCTCCCCTACTGAAGAGGTACTTTTGCCCTTACAAGAAGAACTTCATCCTTTACTACAAAACATTAGGGAGCAGGAGTCAGATGGCTCCTCTGGTTTACCAACTGAACTTGGGTCTGAGGCTATAATAAGGGAACAAGGACCTATCCCTATGGATGTTACAAATCCAGTTACTTTGACTACTGATGCCGGGAAAATATGGCATGGAAAAGTTGCAGAACATTTGTTTCCTGCTGATAGGGGACGTTTGATGGAACCAGCTGAGAGACGTAATGTGGTTAGGCTAAAATACAGGGGGGATATGGACTCTATTCCAGATAGGAAATTTGTGAGTAAAGTGTTATTGAAAGAAAGTATGAAATATTACGCATATGAGATCTATGCTTTGATACATGTACCTGGAGATGTAATGTTTGACATTAGTTTTAAACACCCTGCTGGTTTAGAACATTTTTGGAAGCAGTATCGCTTAATGAAGCTCTCACCTTTGTGAGGCCTTTTTTAGCGATTCCCCTGACTAAGCCTTTAACAAAAAAAATTACTGTCCTCTTTAGAAATGAGGGGGTGAATGTAGCTGACATTACCTATTGGTTACAAAAGCACTGTACAATTAAAGGCTTTCCAGAACCCATCTTAGATGAAGAACAATTATGGACAGCGGGCTGGAAATACCAGGTGATTCTGAAGTTGGTAAATGGTCAGACTAAGCACCTTCCCAATTGTTTTTTTTTTTGGGCCGAGATAGGGGGGTAGTTTTTTACCCTAGTCAGCCATGGGCCTGCTTTAAATGTGGTGATGTGGGATATCTGAGTAATGCATGTGACAAGCAGAAGTGTGGTTTATGTGGGGACCTGGGGCATATAGGAGCGCATTGTCGACAACCCCTGAGATGTAATTTACGCGAGGAGCAGGGTCATTCCTTTCACACATGTACATGGGCTTCTCATAATAGTGTTGATAGTATGGTTCGGGCTGAGCAAGATTTGTTTGTGGCAACAGCACAGAAAGAAAAAATGAAATTTATGGAATTACTGACAGCACTCCCTGAAAAAAACCCAGTAGCTCAGGGTGTTTCAAAAATGGTTGAATCAGTGGAGACAAAGACTGCGGAGGATGGTACTCAGTTGGTTGAGCAACCTTTTCAGACTGAAACAAATATTTCTGAATCTATCACTGTACAAGACGGGTTGGTGGGTGTAGAAGATTTAACCCTGTTAGAAGCGGAAGGTGGAGTTATGGCCCCCTTTAGTGCAGGAAACATTAGGATTCCATCAGGTTACAAGGTCTAAAGCAGGTAAACAAGAAAAGCGGGTTTCTATACAGAAAGAGATTATGGAGGAAACCCATGTTCAGAATTCTTACGCCTTATTGTTTGAGGAGGGAGCTGAAGAAGATGGCGGAGAATCTGATCTCTCCTCTGTGGCATCTTCTCAGGCTGAGGTAGTTATAGACTCTGGCCCTTTGGACAGACATAAGACAAAAAAAGGAAGAAAAAAAGATGAGGCCTTTTTTCATTTTGGGTTTAATTTTTTTCTTCTTTCCCTTTTTCTTTTACAAGATGGCTATGGTTCCTTCTCTTTCTCTCTGTACAATTATTGTGAACAGCAATCACAACACTGACAGGATGCATGACACCTTTTTTAGTCTTAGTATGAAAAAAGAGCAGGGTTTTTTTGTACAAGACACTAGACTACATTCTTTACAGGATATTCAGAGTGCTCAATGGGATTGGACTCATTCTGGTCCATAGGGGAAGAGATGTGCTTAGGGCTAGGTATACTTTTTAAAGGAAATGTTCGTGTATTGCATGTTTATGAGATACAGCCTGGGAGAGCTATGGTCTTGGATGTGATTCTTCAGAATGAAGTGTTTCGTCTCATTAATATTTATGCACCCCAGTCAAAAGCAGGGAGATCGTTTTTTTTTCAACAGATAGAACCCTATCTTCATACATCTAAATTAATTCTATGGGAAGGGGATTTTAATTGTGGTCTCTCTTCTAGAGATTGGGGACAGGTAACACAGAAAGTTTTTTGTGATACAAACATGTTGTTAAACATTATAAAGCAAAATGATATTTCGGATGTTTATGACATTCTGAAACAGGTCCCTACGCATACCTTTTTTAAAGGGAAGCTATCCACTAGGATAGACTTTTGGTTGGTATCCACAAGACTACCATGTCATAGGGTACAGGTGATGCCTTTAGAGATCTCGGATCATTTAGTAGTAATCCTGACATTAGGGGACTACCAAAGGTTGAAGGTTGGACAGGGATACTGGAAAATGAATATCTCTAGACTTCAGGATGTTATAGTTGAGCAGTATATAAAACGACTTTTTTTTTTGAAAATGGATTTGAGTTTTCTATATGATAGCCCTATCGAATGGTGGGAGGATTTGAAAAGGGATTTACAGGGATGGTACGGATCGTACACCTCATGTCTGGCAAAAAATAAGTATATTATGTATTAAGGACATAGGGCTAAATATTTAAAACTTCTCAATTCAGGAGGAAGTAGGGAGTCTATAACAGGCAGTTAAAGATGTAATGAAGCAATGTTTACATGATACACTGGTGAAATTAGCTACGCAACAAAAATACAGAGCACATGGTACACAACAAGAGGTTAACCCATATGAGGAAAAGACACAAAGTGTTCCAATGGTGGGTCTTAAAGATAAGCAAGGGGTTTTACAGACACATAATCAGGACATAATGCTTTTGGTACAGCAGCATATGTTAGACACTTTTCAGAGGGGTCAAAAGGAACAGAGGGATTGTGTTTCTGATGTTATAGTACCAGGTTTATCTACTTTAGAGAAGGAAGAACCATCTGCTCCCATTACCAGAATGGAAATTCAAGAAGCAATTGGGCACCTTTCTACTAAAACCTCTCCTGGTCGAGATGGGATCCCTAATGACTTTTATAAAGTATGCCAGGATTTAGTGGTTCCTTGTCTGAAAGTATTATATAATGCTATTTGGGAGGAAAAACGTTTAGCCCCTTCGATGCAGTTAGGTATTATGTTTTTTCTCTTTAAAAAAGGTGACCCTTGTGAATTAAAAAACTGGAGACCTTTGACACTATTAAATTCAGACTATAAAATATTGGCACGAATTATCACTCAAAGGCTAGCAAAAGTAGCTCAAATACTGATAACTCAGGATCAGTCCTGTGCAATTCCTGGAAGAAATATAGTCCAAAACTTAGTGTTTCTAAGGGAAATTACGGATCAAGGTTTACAGAATTTATTGAGTAGTTATTTATTATCTGTAGACCAAGAAACGGCCTTTGACTCCATTCAACATATATATCTTTGGAAAGTCTTGGCTCATTATGGGATCCCTTTAGGTTTTATTGCATTAATACAAACTTTATATAATGAAGCACAGGTAATTCCTTTGGTTAATGGCTTTTTTGGTGTCCCTATATATCTGAAAAATGGGGTAAAGCAGGGGTGTCCTTTAAGCCCTCTTCTGTATGTTTTTGGTTTAGATCCTCTTTTACGAAAAATCAGGAATGCTAGGGATATAACAGCTATTGTGAATAAGGATGGGTTTGTTTTCCCAAAAGTTTCGGCATATGTGGATGACTGTGTGTTTGCAGTAGCTAATAGGGAATCAGAGGAAAATATTTTATCAATGTTACAGGATGGGTATGATACTACTGGTATAAAACTTAACATGACCAAAAGTATTGGTTTGATATTAGGAAATGGTAGGGAGCTTGATGATTTTCCCATTTCTATGACCAGAGGTCAGGTGAAAATATTAGGCATGTATTTTGGTACTGCAGAATCAGAAATCAACAATTGGTCTGAGGTATATGACAAGGCACACATGAAAATACAGACATGGCTTTCTTGGAAGATGTCAAGAAAGAAAAGAGTATACTTATTAAGAACTTATATAGCACCTATCTTTTTATATATTTCTCACGTACTTCCTTTACCCAGGAATATGCACACTAAGATTATGAGTTTATTTTTTCTCCTTTTATGGGGAAGCAGGCTAAATCCTGTGAAAAGGAGTCATACATATAGAGCAGAAAAAGAGGGGGACTAAACATGTTGCAGCCCTTGGTTTATTTATTTGCAAATTTTTTTTATAGTTCTATTCTTCCTGTCATTTCTCAGTTAGCAGGGATTGGGGAAATGTGTATGCAGCTTTGGGGTATTTCCTTCTTTCAGGCATGGGGTAGAGGGAAGTGGCATCCAGTAGATTGTAATCTTCCTAGCTTTGCCCAAACTACACTTTTTTATGTTAGATTTTGGAAGATAGATTAATCAGGGTGTAAGGAGAAAGGGAGCAAGACTTTTTACAAATCAATTATGAATACCTGGTATCGTGACGATCCAGTGTTTCAAGTTTCATCTCTCATAGATACTGATTTATTGCTAAGCAGTATGTTGAATCCAAGGATTCCTTTGAAAATGAAAGACTTTGCTTGGCTTTGTGGGCATCAAAAATTACAAGTGAAAGGCAACCATAAGCATAAGTGTTTGGAAGAAAGAGTATGTACAGAGTTGTCTTGTGCTGGGGTTGTGGAGACAATGCAGCATCTTTTTTTTTGATTGTGTACATGTTAAAAATTTATTTTCCCTTTTAGCTAATTTATGGGGAGAACCTGTACTTTCAGTAATTTGTTATGATATATTGGTTTTAGGGCAAATTCCATCTTCCTGGGGAAAGTGGGCCCACAGTACTGTTCATATCCTGTTGGTATGTACCAAATGGGCTATTTGGCAAGCAAGATGCCTTAGGACATTACAAGGTAAAACTGTTTCAATGCAAGAGTTTTTTTTTTAACATTCAACAAGAATTGGATAATGTTTATGAGTATGAAAGACGTACTTTACAGAAAGATGTCTTTAGGAAATTATGGGAAAATATTGCTTGGGTAGGGTAAGGTCTCTTTTTATTTTTTTTCTGCTACAGTTTTCCTTTTGTTTTCAGTGACACCGTATATGGAAAGTGTTTTTTTTTTTCTTTCTTTTTTCCTCTCTCCCTCTTCCTTTTTTTCTTACCTTTTCAAATGGAAAAAGTTTATTCCTGTTGGTTTTGGTTTTTGTTTTATGATATGGTGGTTTTTATGTTTGCTTATGTTTATGGATTCTTCTGTATTTTGTTTTTGTATTCTCTACTAAAAAAATTCCCCTACTCTTTTTGATAAGTGCCATGGGATCTTTAACATCCACCTGAACTACCACCAATCCAGGCAGATGGGACCTCGGTTTAACATCTCATCTGAAAGACGGCACCTCAGAAGTGCAGCACCCCTCTCATGCTGCACTGCAGTGTCAGTACTGGGATATTTAACCCAAGTGCCAAATGTGGGAACTGAACCCACAGCCCTCTGATCTCCCCGGCCTCAGAGGCGAGTGTGCTATCTACTGAGCCACTAACTACTGCAATATGCAAATATGCAGCATACCTTCTGAGTGTCATATTGTAGGGCACCACCAGAACAGTCCAGACATCAGAACCTCGTTTTGAGCATGCCAAAGACATGCTCGATAATATTCTGTGTTGTGATGTGTGCCTCATTATATCTACACTCAGTCACATTAGCTGGCTGGAAAAATGATGTTAGGAGCCAGGGTCTCAAGGGATAGTCACTGTTGCCTGTGGAAACATTAACAGTAGTAAGCATGTGTATACTGTGTCACACACCCTGTCCAGTTTGCATCCCCTACTGTTTCGGGATTCCTGTACACCTCTGCACCTCCCTCCCCTCCCACCCTCTTTACCTCCTTTGTGCACTCTATTATGTTACTGTCCCACCATTGGGTGGACTGTGGTTGTGTCTGCTGCAGGTACTCACCAACCAGGTGTCCACTGGGTATTGTGCCTTCCTCAAAGGCCTGGCACAGCTGTGACAGTGCCAGATGAAGGCATAGTAGGCACTGCCTGCAAACCATGCAAGGACATTGATGATACGCCCAGTTGCATCACACACCACCTGGCAATTTATGGAGTGGTATCCCTTCATGATGAGGAAGGTGTCACCCACTTCGCCAGGTAGTGTATGGATAGCAATATGGTTTCAGTCAATGGCACCAAGTACTGCTGGTAGGTGTGCAACCTGAAAGAATTTCTGCATGGTTTCTCTGCGCTCCACTGCTGTGTTGGGGAACATGATGAATTCACCAGAATGTGGCAGCAGAGCATCTAGGAACTGGGTCAGGAGGTGTGATGTGGTTGACTGTGACACACTGAGGGTATCTCCAACTAGCATCTGGAAGGACCTGTTGGATAGAAAGTAAATTGCAGCCATCACATTTTCCCTCAATTGACATGGCATGGCTGCGCTGTGTGGTAGACTGCAGCTGCTCATGCAGGAGTTCACAAAGCAGCCTAAACAGGACCCTGTTCAGTCTGTACTGGCCCATGAGGTGGTCATCTGTGAGTGTCTCAAATGACACTCTAGGCCGATACATTCCGTGTGCGGTATTTTTCCTCCTCAGCCTACGGTGTGGTCCAGGGTGACCTTGGTCCCTCTCTTCCTTCTCCAGCATGGCTAGCATCAGGTGGATCATCCAGGGATTGTTGCCAACCACCATCTTGCTTCCTGCCATGTCCACAACCCCCCCTCTGTGTTTTGCCCTGAGTTAAGACAACCTTTTTATAGGCAGTAATTAGTGCCGTGCTACATGTGGCACTACTGTCCATTGTGCGGCGCTATATTTTTGAATATGCCATTGTGCCTATATGCATATCGCCGACCCTCACTTTGCCCCATGCATACATTATCTTTTAGCACTGGTGCTAACCCGTTGTGCTGGCGCTATTTGGCCTTTTGAATATGGCAGCCCGGCACAATTCCAGTGCAAACACATCACAATCGGTTAGCGCCTGGTGCTAAGTTTTGAATATCTGGCCCCTGGTCTTTAAAATGCTGAGAAAATGGCAAGAATAGCTTGCACATGTCTTTATCAGAAAAATAATCCTAGCCTGTCCATGAAGCATGACACTGGAGATGGTGCTACTAGACACTAATGATTCTTAGATATTGGATAGGGTGTGCGATGTGTGCTGACACTGGACATCATGGATACCTGTAATGGGGAAATGTACTGTGTACAGAGGAATGAAGTGTCACTGCATGACATAGATACTTGGACAAGGGGCCGAGTAAGGAAGGGGATATGGAAATACCATAGACTGCCTGAATATTCCTAATTCATACTGCACTTGCACCTTACTTGTACTGTATTGCACTCATTCTATGTACTGTATTGCATTCATTTTATGTACTGTATTGCACTCATTTTATGTAATCACTTCCTTACTGTATTTGTATTGTTTTCAATTGCATGTATTTTGGATTCCAATGTACACTGCACCTTTTTGTTTGCTACTGTAGTCACAGCATTTCAATGTATCTCTAGCTTGTGTTACACCTTTACCATTCTTAGTTTATGTAATTTGCACTGATCTCCATTCATATGTGCCATCTTCATGGCCCAGGTCATGCCTGAAAATGGTCCATGGGATCAGTGCACTTACCCGGTTAACAAATAAATAAAATAAAGTGACACTTGATACAAGGGATACTTGGACATAGAGCATGGTGTTGAAGGTGGTAGCCATTCCATTCCAGAGATACCTTGAATGGTGTGTGTGTGTGTGTGTGTGTGTGTGTGTGTGTGTGTGTTTGTGTACTGTGTGTGTGTAGAATGAAATCTTGCACTGAGGTAGAGTTGTAGTACTGATGTATGACAGGAATGTTTGAAAAGCATCAGGGTGAAGAAATTAAATTTATAAAATGGGTATAAAATCAAAGAAACTTAATTGGGTAAAATCAGACAGGTGACTGCATTATTACAGAAACACACATAATCATCTTGGCCCTAAACTGACAGGATTTGTTAATAGCTGGATCACAAAGAAGTTAATATTCAAGTTAAAATGGCAATATTGTTATGATTCATAAATATTTAATATATACAGGGTGGGATATTCAGAAGGCTTGAGCATGGCGCAACACAGGTGTACCATGCGCAACCCCTGAGATGCCCGCACAATATTCAAAAGGGGAAAGTGTGAGACAAATCCCGATGCACCGGGGTGCATCAGTGATGTATGTGTCACACGTGGGGGGGTGTGCCCATGCATACACTGCACATCCCGATATTCAGCCCGGGATGTGCTGAGCAGATGCAGGCGCAACCCCTACCTGCGCCACACACAGTTGATCCAAAAAAACAAGGAGCAACAGCTGGCCAACCACAGGTGATCTGCAGTATTGCAGGGTGCAACACGGCAGCTGCCAGCTGTGGGTGGCCACCCAACCCCCGGCGGCACCATCCGTCCTGGTAGCACCCCCCCGCCTGATTGCAGGCACAAATATCAAGGAATAATATTCAAATATCCCTGGTGGTCCAGTGGACCACTTCCAGCCTGATCGCGGGCACTAGTATTGAAACATATATGTCCTATATCCCTGGTGGTCCAGTGGACCTCTCGCAGCCCCATCACAGGCAGAAGTATAAAGAAAGGGATTAAATCCCATCCCTGGTGGTCCAGTGGACCACTTGCAGCCCGATCGCGGGCAGATGTATAATAAAAAAGATTAAATCCCATCCCTGGTGGTCCAGTGGTACCTCCCTCCCACCCTCCCACTGAGCCCTGCCACCCCACTCCCCAGTCAGCGGCAGGCGGCAGCTCCCCACCCGCAAGCCACCCGGCCACCCGCTGACTGACTGCATACAGACAGCTGTATGCCCATTTGTCCACAGCCTGGGACAATGGGCATGCAGACTGTACCATACTACAGTCCAGATATGTGAATAAATCCATTGCGGATGGGGAGCTGCCGCCTCCCACTGACCGGGGGGAGCGGAGAGGTGGGGCTCAGTGGGAGGGTGGGGAGGGTACCGCTGGACCACCAGGAATGGGATTTAATCCCTTTCTTTATACTTCTGCCTGCGATTGAGCTGTGAGTGGACCACTGGACCACCAGAGATATAGGACATATACATTTCATTACTAGTGCCCGCAATCGGGCTGGAAGTGGTCCACAGTATGCAAGTGGGAGTGGCCCACTGGATCACCAGGGATATTGGACCTTTAATTCTATACATATGCCTACGATCAGGCATGGGGGAGCGCTACCTCAAAGGTGCCGCCGGAGCTTGGATGGCCACCCACAGCTGGCAGCTGCTGTGTTGCGCCCTGCAATATGGCAGCTCACCTGTGGGTGGCCAGCTGTTGCTCCTTTTATTTTTTGCTCAACTGTGTGTGGCACAGTTACGGGTTGTGCCTGCATCTGCTCAGCACATCCTGGGCTGAATATTGGGATGTGAGGAGTATGCATGGGCACACACCCCCCCCCACTTGCGCCGCCTACATTACTGATGCGCTCCAGCGAATCGGGATTTGTGCCATGCACATTCCTCTTTTGAATATCGTACCGGGGCAAATCTGTGGGTTGCGCATGGCACAACTGTGTTGCACCATGCACAACCCTTCTAAATATCCCACCCAATTTGTATATTGTTATTGTCTCTCACTCTGTGTAGGTGGATTATTCCCCAGAGTTTTGTAACTGTCCAACCCCTTTTTGAAAAACTTTATAAATGGAAGGTCAACTAGGCATTGGGGTAATTTGTTTCATGCTCTGGCTGCCCTTAAAGTAAAATAACTATATCTTTTTTTGCATGTACCATGGGTACCACCAGCTGCATGTTGTGTGATCTCAGGTTAATACCCCTGATACTGTAAAATATTCTGCATTGACTCATGAATACAGGATTTTGGAGTATGTTGTAAAGCATCAGTAGCTCTCCCCATATTCTTCTCTGCTGCAGAGAGAACAGCCCAGTTTCTGCAATCCTTTCCCCATATGTCATATGACTTACTCTAGGTATCAACTTCATAGCACTTCTCTGGATCCTCTCCACCCAGTCTATGTTCTGCTTCAGGTATGGGCTCCAGAAAGGGGACCCATAGTCCAATTGAGGTCTAATATATGTACAATAAGTGGGCATAGAGCCCTACAACTCTCCATTCATGGATCGCAGACTGCCTTGTGCACTGGCTGACAGATGCACTCTTTGTCCTGTGCATCTGTATCTGTGGTCACAAGGAAGCACAGGGACCAGAGGGCCATGCACTTCCACAGCCCATCAGACAGCCCCATGAATTTTTCACATCAGTCAGTGCATGAAAGTACAGGGCCCTTGGATGGAGTCTTCCCTTGGTGCAGGGTGTCTGTGCACCTTTCAGTACCAAACACCTGCACAGCACTTATATACAAGCAAACATTCGGCATTGACCACTGCTTATTTTAATATTTCTTTCTCCCTCCAGCCTAACAACCAGCACCACTTAACCCTGCTGTATGTGTTACAATAAAAGATCTCACTCTTTTTCCTCAGCTCACACCATATCAAGCAGTGAAAGTACTGACCAAGACATGTTTTTTTTTTGCCACTGTCTCAGCCCAACCCCGTGTTCCAACCAGTGCTAACGTAGGCTGCAGTATTTTTTACACCACCAGATCTAGCTATGATTTTTGGGGTTTTTTTTGTGATAGTTTAGTGCAGCCACTTCAGTTGAGCTGAGCACAGCTTCTGGTACTAAAGTTTGGCACTCTTAGAAGACAAGGTGCTTCTGCTTACATGGTATGACAGCTGCATTGAAGAAATATAAAAATGAACATTTAACAATTTGAATCACATTTTTTTTATTGTTCTGTATTGTAACAAATAGAATCCCCATAACTCATAGAGTCCATAATCTATGTGGCACGATGCTTGAATTTACCTATTTTCTTACTATAACTTAGGAGAATGTCAGTAAAAAGTGCCATTATGTCAGTGTCTTCCCTTTGTTTTCTGTCTTGTGCAACATGGCCAGAAGTGGCTGTATATGTGTTGCACTATCAATCTGTATCTGTGCCTGCAGAAGCACAGGCCCAGCAGGAGTCAGTGCTTCTACAGCCAGGTGTACTGTTTCTATCTGTGTCTGCAGAAGCACAGACCTCGCAGAAGTGGTTGTGTATTTCTTGCACTATAAATGTGTATCTCTGGCTACAGACATGCTGGCCCCACAGAGAAGTACAGGTGTACTAGACAGCAGTTGAAGGGGCCCCTCTTGAAGCTTGTGAGTCTTTGTCTGAGGACTTCCCCAGATGGCTGGATGAAGATGCCAAGGTAGGGAGTAGGGGAACAAGAAAAGGAGCAGAGAGAAGGGGCAGTCAATGGGAGAGGCAGTTGGCTGTGGGAGGAGCTGTAAGGCTGTTTAAGGACCAGCACATGTAGCCCAGCCTCTTAGCTCCTTTTGCCAGCCTTGACCAACTTTAGCCAGGCAGCAGAAGCACCATGGACATCAGGATCAGAGTGAGGCTGCCTGTTAAAGGAGTGCTTAGTTATATAAAAAAATGAAAGGGGAAAGGCATTGGTGGTAATTTTAAAGCAGGGCACAAAGGGTTCTCTGCTAACCCATACAGATGGGAAAGAAGCTAGCCCTCCCCCATTGCATCATGTAGCCATTCAGATCAACTGAATGTTAGTGATGGTACAGATAGATGGGTACACAACTACAATACAGGAAGGGCATCAAGGTAAAGGTACCCCAGCTGTAGAGAGGGCTGTGGAGATAGTGGTTCACCCCTATTCATGTTAAAGAGGCAGATATGGTTATAAGTAGTCAGGAGACTGATGGAGTTACCTTAGGGGTGTAGTGATCCAAGGGGCAGACTGTCCAAGGATGTGGTTCATCCAGGGAGGTTTGGGCCCCACGGGCGCAGCTGGCACCAGGTAAAGGCAACTGTGATCACATCAGACATTTGCATGACAGTGGGGAGAGCAATCAGTGGCAGACAGGTCTGGGTAGTGGTGGTGGTGGTGAGACTTTTTTGGTAGTTGTAGCGGTGCAGGGCAAAAGCGGGACAGCCCTTGAAACATCATGACACCAGATCCTATGAACATGAACAGAAGCTGCACATGCATGGGTGGAACCAGGCAGCCATCTCACCCATGGCAGTGCCATATAGGAGGCAGGTGCAGAGAATAGTGGCACTAGTGTTGCTCCATTAAGATGGACTTCTGATCCCTCCAGCCATGCATTTAGTGGCATAGTGGTGCCACCCTCGGCAAGGGCATAGCTTGCAGTTTCAGGCTTCTGGATGTCCAGTGCATGCACAGATAGTGCACATGCATGAAAGTAGAGCTAGCAGCCAGAGTGGACATGGCCATGCTGCGCATATTACCCATGGCAGTCCCATGCAGGAGGGAGCCACCACTACTGTTACCCCATAATGGGACTTCCGATTCCTCCAGCCACATGGTAGTAAGGTTTATTGGCAGAGCAATACTGCCCTCAGTACAGATGGTGCCAACAATTTCAGGCCCTGGGATACTCTGGTACATACACAGATACATACTGCATGTTTGTGATTGGGGCTGTGCACCCATATGGGACATAGCAGTGCTGTGCAGGGGATAGGCAGAAGAATGTAATGGGGATGTAATATAGTCCATTCAGTAGAAGGCTACTTAACAGGTACTTGGACAAGGGCAGAAGCCACAAGCTCCCTAGGACATATCACAAAATGTATTGACTGTATGGTGGGGAAAGTAGTCCTGTCAGCAGGGGTTAATAAACAGGTATTAGTTGGACAAGGGCACAGGCCAAAAGCTTCATCTCTGTTACTGCTATTGCTGCAAAACAATAAATGCAAGGTAACAGTAATTATAAGCATACTCATAATACAAAAAGCATGGGGATTAGAGGTGGGTGAAGTGGCCAAAATTTGCTCCGCAAAATAATCTGCAACGCAAAGTGGAGTACTTTGCGTCATAATCAGGAACGCGAAGTCCATTAATAATAATGACTTCACGTTACTCCACCTTCCCCCAACAACTTCTGCACCAATAGTAATGCGAAGTACATAGAAATCAATGCACTTCGCATCACTTCACCTTGTTATTGAGCTCCAAGGCAAATTTTCCAGTGATTCATGGGATTGCAGGTCTAGATTGTTCTGCATAGCCTCAGTTCTGTGTAGTGTGTGTGTAGTGGTAGCTGGAGACAGTTTGCTCTCAGAGCTCTGCGATTCAAACCCTCTAAAAACTGTTTAAAAATCCTTTTTGAGCCATTTTTTTTGCTCAAAATTTAGTACATCAATTGTAGGAAACCCTCCTGTGCTCATATCTTTGAGTGTTTATTGTTTGTGTGTGGATTTTGAATGTGTTAATTTAGAACATTTCGTCTGTGTACTGACAGACACTTGAAGTGTGCTTTGTGGAGGGGTGTATCTGTAGTGGAGGCAGATTAATTGGGAGAAATATTTATTTATTTATTAGCTTTTGTTGACTGGGTAAGTGCGTTAGGCAATGAAACCTGTCTATTTTCAGGCACGACCTGGGAGAGTACAGTTACAGTAATGCAGCAAGGACAACAATGAGGTAACAAAGGCAAAGAATACTATCAGAACAAACAATTCAAATGGCATAAACAGCGTAAGAATAACATTAAGAATACTTCTGTTAGCACAGTCAATACAATTGTTGCAGAAATTATTCAATTAACAGGTCACTAGTCCTAAGTAGTGATAACAGGAGGCAAGTAGGCACATATACACAGTAGAAATACAGAAATGAGCAAGACAGCCGCTAGAGGACAGTAGCAGGCTCCACAATGCCCTAAGTGCAGTCACAGTAGCCCGGGGTATTGAGGGAAAAAAGAGCATGCTTGAAAGCTAGGTGAGCTGAGGAGTCCTTCACATTAGGGGAAGGAAGTTCCAGAGATGTGGGGCAAAATATGAGAAAGCCTGCTCGCCCATTTTAGTGAAGCAGGGCTGAACAGCAAGCAAAGGGAAGGTAGAGGACCTAAGAGAGTGAGAGACAGGGGTAAGCATAGCACCCAGTGCTGCAGAGCGAAGTGTTCTGGTTAAAGAGTCCACATAGCAACCAAGTACATATGATCTAAGGGAATTGGGAGGCAACCAATTTAAGGCAGAATAAAGTTGGCAGTGGTGGGTCAGGCGAGGAGCCAATAAAGCAAATCTGCAGATGTTGTTGTACGTAATGTCCCATTTACGTAGAACCACAGTATTGGCATGAGAGAGGACTGGGAGAGCATAAAGCAGTTGTGGGAGTAGCACACCTCTCACAACAGCAATCCTGGCAGCCAGAGTGAGTGAGTGGTGCACTCTGTAGGCCACACCAATCTTAGAGCTGACTGAGTGTCAGACCTCATTGACATGTGCTGCAAAATCCAGAGCCGGGTCAAGCATTACCCAAGGTATTTGAAAGACAGTGTGTTAGAGACTGGAGACCCATCACAGTCACGGACAAGAATCCTAGGGGCCTAAGTCAATACATGTCTAGAGGACTCAAAAAGCGTGGTCTGGGTCTTAGATAGGTTTAAGATTTGGTAATTGGAGGAGAATCAAGATTGGAGGCTCTGGAAAGCAGGAGTTAATTGCTGGATAAGGTCGGTAATGGACTTAGAGGCAGAGTAAAGCACCAGGTCATCCGCGTATGTGATGGTGTTACAGAGTGGGGAAGGGTTGGGGATATCATTAATAAACAGATAAAAGAGTAGGGGCCCGAGAATAAAACCCTGAGGGATGCCTGAGGTGATATGGGCAGGTCCAGAGAGAACCTTACAGAAAGAGACAGTCTGACAGCAATTTTCAAGATAGCTAATGAACCATGATAGGGTGGAGTGAGAAGCACTGAGAGAATGCAATTTGTCCAGCAGTAGGGGGTGATGTACCATGTCAAATGCTTTGGAGAGATCAATGAAGACAGTCCCTGTGAGTAGGCCTTTGTCCATATTGCATTTTATGTCACTAGTGAAGTGGGTAAGAGCAGTAGTAGTGCTGTGTCCAGCCCTAAAGCCATGTTGTAAAAGGGATTGAAGGTTGGAGTGAAGTAGGTACTGGGAGACCTACCGATGCACTGCTTTTTCCAGCAGCTTACTGAGAGTAGGCCGAAGTGAAATGGGGTGATAGTTAGACAGGATTTTGGCATCACCTTTCTTAAACACCGGTATAGTTCTGGCAGTTTTCCAGGCTGAAGAGACAGAGTCTGTGCTGATTGAGAGATTGAAAATCCTGGTAACCAGTTCAGCGAGATGAGAGGCGAACTGTCTAAGGATCCTTGGATCAATACCATCAGGACCTGCACTGCTATGAGCAGGAATAGTCCTAAGTAATTTAAAGACTTCCTGGTGCGTAACTAAGGCCAGCACCAGAGTGGTGGGAGCAGACGTAGAAGGGGGGGCAAGAGAAATAACAGGGGGAGAGGGAGTAGGCGTGGGGGGGGTGGAAAAGAGGGCATTGAAGGCACTAGCTACGGTGTGAGGATTATTACAGTGGCTATCGTTTACAAGCATATCATTTGCAGTCAGAGTCTTATTATGCCCAAGAATTTCCTTAATTTGAGACCAGTAGAGTTTTGGGTTAGTGGCAGAGGCATTGAGCAGGTATTACATGCTCTTAGCAAATCAAATCTCCTTTTTGCAAGTGTTGCACACCAACCTGCAGGCATCGAAGTCTGCTTGAAGGGAAGAAGACTTCCAGACCGACCAGAGTTTATCCCTACATTTCAGCAGCTGGAGTTGGGGGCACTTGAGCCATTTAGTCACCTTTTCTTTAATCCTGCGTGTGGTGACAGGAATATGTAGGTTCTAAAGAAAGAGAGAAGGTTGACATTGAAATATTCAGTCACATGGTCAATATCATTGGTGATGTAGAGAGGGGACCAGTCAACACGGTTTAGATCACGCAGGAAAGCAGCAAAAAGGCAGTCTTTCTGTTTTTGTTGAATTTTTCTTGTATAACTGTGTTAAATGTACACACAGTAATATTTTCAGTAATTCTTGACATTTTGTTTGCTGATTGTTGTGGTGCAGTGATGCATAATTTCAATTTGTTTAAAATATTTGATTACTGACGTTTTCAATTTGCTACGCATTACTTGTAGTGTGTGTGTGAGTGTGTGTTTGCAACACGTGCCATCAAATCAGACACATTTTATCATGCTACAGAGTAACTGCGGCAGTGTGAACCTGCTATCCACCACACCTGCGTGATTTTTTTTACTGCTTTGTGCTATCTTGGTTTTGGACTGTTACTGCAACCCCCAACCAGCAAAAGGTATTCTTTTCCAGATTGGATTGTAACTTGTGAGCACTGGTTAAAGTGTTTTTATGACTTTGCATCTGTATCTCTTCTTGATTGCACAGTGCAATCTTAATCTGTCTGTGTTTTTGCATTTGTTTAGAGCCCAATTTCCATCGCAAGCCACAGTTGTTGGGTTTTTTTTGGGCTTCACATCCACTGGCCCAGACTGAAAGTTTAGAAATCTAAATTTGGTTAGAATTTTCTTGGTGATCCCCCATAATGCCTGCAAAGAGACGTGCAAGCAAAGCTGTTTCTGGCCATGGTACTGCTGCCAGTGGCAAGATTGTCCATGAGTGTGGTAGTATGCAGAAGTGCATAGCTGATGTCGGTAAAGGGATTTCTCCATCAATGTTTTTTACAGTACAATCTGTAGCTTCAGTCATAGTTGGAGGAGATGATGTTGTCCCAGCTGGGAGTGTTAGTGCAGTTTCTGCTGGCATGAATATTGCTGCCTCACATTCCACTTCTGACCAGTTAACTGTTTCAAAATATATAGTTGAGTCTAAAGCTGTGACTGACAGTGTAGATGATGTCATACTCCCCATTAACATCCCCATGGTAGCTGGACATGATTCTGATCCTGTCGACGATAACTTACAATGTCACATTTCTTCCAGCGCTGTTGAAACCATGTCTTTGCCATCCAATGATTCAAAGTGTGGCGCAAAAATATCGGGTGATGATGATGATGATGATGATGATGATTATGCTGTGGTTGGAACATGTTCTCCACATGACAGCATCCAAGCTGAAAATGTAGATGTGGATGATGTTGGTGAATATGATGATGATGTCAGTGACCCCTGTTGGGAACCAGAGAAAAAGAAAGTCATGGTGGCTGTGTCTGGGTCTGTTGGTGTTAAATGCATGGGACAGACATAAGACAATTCTAGTGGGGGGTAGGAGGAAGTAGGCTGTTGGTTAACTAGGATCTGCAGCTTATCCATTAGGTAGGGAAATGGGCAGTCTAGGTGGGTCAAGCAGTCCTTATCTGCCGTCAAATTCTATGCTTCTATGTTTAAACCCCCCCCCTCAAAAAAGTTGAGATTTAACAGTTCCTGTTGATGATAATGATGATGACCCAGTAATAATCATAGGTAGTCATGGTGGTCAGTTCGAGTCCAAGTGTGTCCAGCCTGAAAAATCATGTAGCACACCACCCATTTCAGGGGTTAAAAAACAGAGTCCAATAAGCATCAGGGACATGTTAAAAGTAGGGGATCATAATCCCTTGTCTGGGATTTTTTTGTCCAAGATGCAAATGAGGAGTCAGTTGCAATCTGTTAGCTTTGCTGTGCGTGTGTGAGTGGAGGTAAAAAGAGGAGTCATCTGGGCACAGGGGCCAGCATACACATCTTAAGAACAGACACATGGCATTGTGGACCTGGCACCAGATGGCAGCTAATGCCATAGTTGGGCATTCACCCTCGTTATCAACCTTACTGAGCATGTTATCCCCTTCCATGAGCGTAAGACCAAGTAGGAATGTCTGCAGTAGCAATGAAATAACACCAGAGGATTACTACAGGCATAATGAGGGGGACGATTATGATTTAGAAATCTAGTCAAGTGGCGCTCAGAGAAGCAATGGTGGTGTTGGTAGTCAGTGCATTATGTCTAGTGCAAGTGGTACATCAACCCCTGTACATAAAATGGAGAAAATAACTTCATTTGTGGACTTGTCACCTGTGCACCCCCTTCATCACATGTCCACTCCCCACCCCCAGCCATTCACAGAGCAGAGCCATTTGTCACACCCCGTGCAAAACGTGCAAGTCAGCCCACATTGGAGACTGTTTTTGCCCGTAACCTCCTGCCTTCCTGAAGCATGTGTAAGCCATGTGATGTGTGTGGGCTGCCTGTGAATTCTCACTCTGCCTTAAAGAGGAATAAGGCGGAATGCACAATGCGAAGTCATAATTACAATACGAAGTGGTGAAGTTAGAGTTTAAAATGGGCAGTTCGCATCCACTTCCCGGGTGGAATTTTACTTCACTGCATCTCTAATGAGGATGCCATGGTGATGATGGCATATGCGTGGACACAGCACATGCCTATCAAAGCTTCAGCAGTGGTTGTAGGCATGTAGCATAGACCCAGTACCACCCCATGCCTGGTGATCCAGATGCATTAATAGGGAATTAATGGCAGATGGCCTAGAGTCTTTCTAGGGCCAGCACTGGCTCCGATAAGAGGCATGGGTGAGGCAACACAGGTACGACACTGGGAGGGTGGGGGAAGGGGTATTGTTGCTGAAGTGGTGCCTGGGTACAGAGAGGTCATGGGGTGGGAATGGAGTAAAGGAGTAAAATAAAATAAAAAAATAATAAAATAAATAATAACTAAATAAATAACTACAAGAGGGAGATGTGGCAATTGCCAGGGCCTTGTGAAAGGTCTACCTTGAGAGGATCTGGAAGGCATTTAGGGAAAAGGGGAGGTGTTAGTAGGAAGCTGGGCTGCAACAGAAAGACAAATCTAAAAACATGGTGCATAGGATTGACCCCTTGGGGAACACCCAGTGACACTTCTTTAGACTCCAAAACAGCTTGGCCGACTTTGACTCTCTGTGTCCTGTGCAACAGGTAATCTTGAAACCAGCATACAGCATTAGTGGCCATCCCCAGGGCCTGTAGTTGTACCAAGAGGAGGGGATGGTTGACCATGTTGAAGGTCTTTGTTAGGTCAATGAAGATGGAACCCACCAATTTACCATTATCTAAGGCCTTGTGCACAAAGTCAGTGTAGTCCACCAGGGCTGTGGCAGTGCTGTGGTTCTTTCTGAATAGAATACTATTAATATTATTATTATTACTAATATTACTATTACTATTATTACTAATATTATTATTATTTTTATTACGTGGACTGATGCATGCTCATGGGTTAATTACTATTATTATTATTACGAAGATTATTATTACTAATATTACATGGACTTATGCATGCCCATGGGTTATGCAGTGGCATGTGCAGTATTTGAGTGCTTCAGCACCTTCCTGCAGTGGGTGGTGATGACAAAAGCAGAACAGACCAAAGTCATCCATTACTTAGATGATTTTTTTGTTTGTGGGATGAGCTGGCACAGGGGACTGCAAACACTTATTGAAGGTGTTTCAGGAGGCGTGTGCAGACATTGGTGTGCCTCTGGCAAAGGCCAAGACAAGGGCCCCTGCAAGATGTTGTCCTTTTTAGAGATTGAGATAGACACTCAGGTGAAGGAGTTAAGGTTACCCTGAGATAAGGTGACTGCTTTGAAGGAAGTGTTGGCCATTATTGTGGTAGTGCAGAAAATAACTAAGGGAGTTGCAACAACTTCTGGGGCACCTTAACTTTGCATGTAAAATCATTCCAATGTGGAGGACATTTTTGTGGAGAATGTCTGAAGCCACATAATAGGTTTCAGGTCAATGAGAGCATGAGGGAGGATTTGGCTGTCTGGATGGCCTTTTGAACTGCTTCAATGTCAATTTGATATGGCCAATACCCACCATCAGCCAGGAGACGAACTGTACACAGATGTGTTCTGAGGTTTTGGCTTCAGGGCATACTTCAAAGTGACTTTGTTCACTGAACAATGGCCAGAGAGTTGGTGGGACACAAATCCAATGTCACCTTGCTCAAGCTTTTCCCCAAGGGCTGGGAGAACTTGGTAAAGTTCTGACCCTTATTAAATAAGAACCGGAACACAGTGAAGTTCTGATTTAATCTGATTAGTTCTGATTTATTGACAAATATTTGAAAACATGCAAACAAATGCATACAATTGGCCAAAGTAAGTCATGTTTAACACAGAGGCTCAAAGAAAACAATTTAATGCATGATTTGTATAAAAATTACAATAAAACTGTTAAATAAAAGCAATAACTGCTAACTGCTTCATGTCTATTCTGTACTGGTGGCATATCCAGCTCTGGTCCATGACATTGAGTGTACCAGAACCAGAAGAGAGAGAGAGAGAGATAGATAGAAAGATAGAGACAAACAGATACAAGCACTATTTTGCCTGCCTGCCTGCCCTGTACACTACAGTGTACACACACTACACAGCCACACTGAGACCAAGTTTAATTTCGTTGTGGTTTCTGTGACTGTAAAATATTTCTTTTGCTCCCAGTTGTCTAGTCTCTCTCTCTCTCTCTGTCTCCTCCTCTGGATGGCACAAGTCAACATTTTTTTTTGCCAGCATGCCCATGCCCTGGGCCCACAGACAGCCACAATTAGACCAAAAATACACTTTATTTGTGATTTCTGGACTATGACATTACTCTTTGGCCCCCCAGTAGTCTAGTCTCTCTCTCTCTCTCTCTCTCTCTCTCTCTCTCTCTTTCTCCTCAGGATGGCACAATTTAGTCAACATTTATTTTACCAGCATGCCCATGCCCTGGGCCCGTACACAGACAACCATAGTGAAACCAAGAATACGCTTTAAACAAGCACATAAAAGAATGCAAGTACTTTACCACACAGCTGCATTTTAATCTTCATGGCTCAATTGCCTAGTTCCGCATTCTGAAAACAGACCAACAAATCGACGACACAGCTGACCGACCGACCAACCACAGCAGCTGCATCCCGCGCTCAGCTCTCCCCACCATTTGACTGTGACTGTGGTCCACCAGCTCCTGGGCTCAGGTCCACCTTCCTCTCCTCACTCTTTGTTCTGCCTGGTGCCTCCAGCAACAACTACATGCAACTTAGACATACCGAAAAATGCCCTGCTTTCCATAGACCCAGAACTGGACTTCTGCTGCAAAATCTGTATTTATCCAGGTCCATGGATTCAGGGTTTGACCTGGGGGTTTGGATTTTGGCCAGAACAGTCTGCCCAGCCCTAGTTGTGGTGGCCCTGTGGGTATAGGGCTCCCAGTTTTGGAACAAAAAGGTAATCTTTTGGTCAGACAATATGGGGATGGCGCATACCATTAATGGTCAACTGGGGGCTCAAGGGCCAGTGGAAGACTTGATAAGTGTATTTGTTTTAAAAATGCTTAATGTTTGACATCCACTTTAAGGTGTTGCATGTGCTTGTGGTTCATAATGACATTGCTGATGCTTTTTCTCATTTGCAATGGCAGAGACTCTGGAATCTATCACCAGAAGTTGAGGAACACTCCAGGGGAGTTTCATCCTTTGTGTGCAATTTGCTGAGCCAGAAACTTTATAGCAAATGAGGAATGTGTCTGCTTCTAGTACAAGGCCAACTTTTAAGAGAGGGGGGTGGAAGGTTTTCTGCAGGCAAGGGAAGTGCAGGGGTTGGAAAATGCTTGGTCCATCCTGATAGACCTTTTATGCCGGCACATGCTGTTGAAAAAGCAGCAGGAATGCACGCTGGACATAGTCAGCCAGCAGCTGAAGGGCATAGAATGGTTTTAGAAGATCCATGGTCTACAGGACAAAATGTGAGCATCTGTGCTCCAAAAAAGGCTGGAACAATGGACATGAGGTATACCCTGGAAGTTAGACCATCGGCTGCCACTTGGCTGTTGTCTGCTGGAAAGGGTATGGAACAAATCGGAGCAGGTGTGCTTGGACATCATAGAGGTATGGCTCTTCAGGACAGCCTTTCTGATGGCCTGCTGTGGCACAGTTTGGGTGATGGAGCTGATATAGCCCAACAAAGCACCAGAAATAGTAGTGGTGTTGACAGACAAAGACATGGCAGTGACACCTGAGGTGGTTTTCTTGTGCATTCAAGGTAGAAAAATGGATCATCTAGTGATAGGCAGTTGGTGTGACTTAAGGGCTCATGTAGGAACCAGGTGAAACACTCAGGAAGAAATACTGATGTACATAGCCCAGCAAGCTAGGGCGGGCCATGCTTTTATTATGAAAATGGCACCCACTTCAGTTTTGTTATGCACTGGTTAGCACAATTACAAGCTTGGGTTTGGATGTGGCTGAGTTCAACACTCATTTTTTTTGCATTTGTGTGACAACAAATGCAAAAGCAGATGATTTGATGGACACCCAGATAAAGGCCTTGGGGAGATGGACATTGCAGGCCTTTGAAGGGTAAGTACATCCACAATTGTTGCAGCTGTTTTCTTTTTGTTTACTGGCAGGTGTCAAGACCCAGGTGAAGCAGATGTGGATCTGTGTGCATTTGTTGCTTCACTGGGCTACCAGAAGGGTCCATCAGACACCAGGAGAGAAATCTTTACTTACATCCATGCATGGGTAGTAGATGGGCCCTATAGGAAGCTGATGGAGAGATTTCAGCCCATGGTTCTGGTAGAGACCAGGAGGCATGGTTCTTCTGGGGTTCTACTTGTCCATTTAGGCAGAAATAACTTGAGGCAGTATAGCGCAGTAGTTTATGGCTATGAGCTGCAAACCCGGAGACCTGGGTTTGAATCCCACAGCCCCCACTTGCATACTGTGTGACCCTGAGCAAGTCACTTAACTTCTTTGTGCTCCCAGGCTGCACCTGTAAACAAGCTTTCACCTTAGTGCGTCTCTCCTGGTAAAACAAAAAGGTAGAAAAAAAATCAGGACGCCCTCCACTGGTGGCAGCAGTGAAGGCCAGGACTATGGTAACTTGGTCACACATTGTGCAACAGAAAACCTGACATTATGCTAATAATCTCTGAGCAATTGAGAAAGCTCAGATAGTGGTGAGTGGTGACTATGTCCATGCACAGCTTTATAGGGTCAGTTGGGGGGTAAGGTACCACATCATGATTGCATCATAATGAACTTTCCACACCCCTGTCTAAGAGATAAGGTACACTTGTCAGCAGCAGGGCCTGAAAGGTTTTTGGAGGATATACAGGGTATTTTGGCATGCTGTTTGCACGCTTGCTTTTGGGGCACTGATAATAATCAACCTGTGTCGGCATGGTAGCTCACAGGTAGAGTTGGAGGGGGTAACCTTCTTCTGTCATAGAGGGGTTCCTGCGTGTGAAGTGCTCTCTGATGGGGAAGGAGAACATGGCTCAGGAGCCACCCCATATACCTTGAAGGCCAGAGTCCCTCCAGAGTTAGTGCCCCTTTTTAAGAGCTAGTGGTTGCATCCTGGAGGACGAGGTGGAATGCACAATAGGAGGCATGCTGACACTACCGATCTGTGCACATCAGACTGTTGTGTTATAGTTTGTAAATAAATACATAGCTATAGTCATTTATTCCAAACACTGTGTGTGTCTCTTCTGTTCAGGTGAAGGGAGTAAAGAACTATGAATACAATAGAAAGCAGGTGAAGGCCCCCCCCCTTGAAGCCTGCAAACCTTTTTGTTAGGATCCTTCCCTCGACAGCTGGCAGAAGATGCCAGGGAAGGAAGGAAGGATAAGGAGTAGGGGATGTGAAAGGATTGGGATAAGACCCTGTCCCATTTGTTATCCAGGCAGATTTAAAGAGCTAGTGTACTGCTTGGAATTAATAGTAACTTTCAGATGTGGTCAGCTATCACTTCTTATATCTGAAGTATTTTTTCTTTTCTGTTTGCTAATTAGGAGATTATTCACCTGGCAGTACTGGGGCAATGTGTGGAGCAGCACTCTGTCTGGAAGCTAAAAAAAACTCAGTTCTCTTCCTCCCACCACATCATCAACACTGAGACCATGCTGACTGTGACATCACCAATAACTAAGGAGAATTTCTCACAGCCAGATTATTCTCTTCCACATGACGCACCTGGGATTGGCTTTTCTTGGTTACTAGTGATGTTACAATTTCCTGCGTTGTGACTGGTTACTTGTAAAGTCACTGCTTAGGCTGAAAGGGTTGTGAAGCCTCATTGGGTTTAGTCCCATTTCTGGTGATATAGTGGGAGAAACAGAACTGACTTTTTTTAGTCTCCAAACAGAGTGCTGCTCCACACATCAGCCAAGTACTGCCAGGTGGAAAATCTTCTAATTAGCTAACAGAAAAGAAAAACAATACTTCAGATATAAGAAGGGATAGCTGACTGCATCTGAAAATTACTACTAATTCTAGGAAATACACTACAGTAGCTCTTTAAAAGTAAGGATCTATTCTGTCTTCTCCTATTCTGTCACTTGTCTATCTCTTGCCTGTCTGACTGCATAATCAAATTTTCTTGTGGCACCTAGGAACTGACCACTCTGATGGTCCCACAATTTCCCCCATTTTTTCCCTTCCTTCACTTGCTGTTTCTATTCTTTCTTTCTTCTCTGTGGTTAAAAAATAAGTGTAAGTCTTCATGTGAAATTTGAGATCCCTTGGTTTACAAATGCATATAGTTATACTGTTGAAGTAAATGAAGAAAGCTACTTGGGTTATCTTAAACACAGGGCATTAACCTTGAGATGCATAATTATCAGTAGGAAATCAGCCCTGGGATAGGGTGTCTTAATTCATTGCACCTGTTAAAAAGACTAATGTACTCGTCAGGCTGTTCACAGAAAGGTCAATGAAAAAAGTCTTGTTGCATTTTGTGAAAACAGTAAATGAAACTTACAAGAACAGGATGCAGTGGTTAACTGCCAAGTAAAAACATCTTAGAGATAGATAAAGACTGAGATTTTAAGAGAAAGACTCAGAGGAAGGATTTTGTTTGTACTGCCTTTGTGGAGCACTGTCCTATACATCTTTACTTTTTTATTTTATTGTTATTGATAATAATAAAATACTACTTGTGAATTTTATAACTTCTCCTGGTTTTCTTATCTATCCTGACATATGCCTCGATGACAGGGGAACAAAGGAAGGAGCAGAGAGAAGGGGCAGACAATGAGAGGGGGAGTTGGCTGGGGGAGGAGCTGAGAGGCTACTTAAGGGCCAGCATATGTGAGCCTAGTCTCTTAACTTCTTCTACTAGCCTTGATGCCTGCCCTCCTACCTTGCAGTTAGGAAAAAAGGTTGTGGGATAGGTAGGGAAACTGTTATCCCACTAAAGGGGATCACCTTGGAGTCAAGGAGGAATTTTTCATGTTTTCCCATTACTTGTTTTCCTGTTTTCTCCCCTCCTCTAACAGGATAGGGGCTGGTCGAGAGTAGGATGTTGTAGTCATGTAAGAGTGGCAGCATGGTAGTCTTGCAGATAGAGTATGATGGTGGTAATGGAGGAACCTGCTTCTGTCATAGAGTGGTTCCTCCCAAGGCTGGCAGGGGGTGAGTCACTGCTGATGAGGACACCTATGGGCCACTTGGGGTAATAGCTGCTTTGGGTTTTGGCCTGTGTGTGTGGTGCCTCTGATATGGGAGGAGCAAACAGCACATGGCTCAGGAGCCAGCCCTTATGCCTTGGAGGCCAGAGCCCCTCTGGAGGCAGTGCCCTTCTTTATGGCTGCACTGAGCATAACCCTGCAAACATTTTGCATGCACAGTAGAGATAAGGGAGCTTTACGGATACCAAACAGATTTGTTAAATAGTGGAGGTGAACGGCAATCACTGTGCGTTGACTACACTATTTTGTCTGTTGGTACCGTTGGAACATGACACTGTCCACCATGCATAAGATGGCAGACAATGTTCTTTGCGCATGCGTGACAACTCATGCATGCATACTGAACTCTGGCAGCACGGCAGCATAGTCCACTGTTTCCAAGATGGTTGCCAGAGTTCTCTGTACATGCGGGGTGACTCGTGCATGTGCACTGGGCTCCAGAATCCATCTTGGACATGGCAAACTGTGCTGCTATGCTACTGGAGTTCAGTGCACATGCATGAGTCATCGCGCATGCTCAGAGAACTCTGGATGCCCTCTGGACACAGCAGACAGTGTCATGTTCCACCCGCAATCTTGGCTGCAGCCATGCCAGATCTGGCCAGAGTTTGTTAAGAGCGAGTGGTTACTGTTCAGATGAAGGAGTGGAATGCACAGTGAGAGACTTGCTGGCACTACACAGCTGAACATGTCACTTTATATGTCGTCGTTTATAACTAAACACATGGCCGTGGCCAGCTGTCCCAAAACACTGTGCGTATCCATTCTGTGTAGGTGAAGGGGGTAAGAGGATATCAAGACAATTCCAGTTTAATGAGTTTCTCAAAAAGAAAGGAAATGTGTTGCAAAAACTGCATTAATGCACCAGTTAGGCTTCAACTTAACACCACAAAAGTAGGGAAATGTACCATAGGATTTACAACCCTAACTCACCATCCTCCTAAGCAGGAAAAAAATAAGCCCTCTCAAGCAACCACAGACTGCCATCATCAGGTAAGACAAACAACATGCAACCATTTCCAGATTACACAAATGCATCAGCACTGAGGTGCTATCATTGTGGATTTATATCTGTGTCATACACACTGCAAGACATACACACTCACTTCTGGCTACAGATAGAAATCCACAATATGGGGCCAGCTTGCTGATCCAGCGGTAGTACTACTGTTTGTAACACTGATGACCTGGGTTCAGGAATGAGCCCAAGTTCTTTGAGGGCCAGCCGGGAGAGATGAGATGAGCATCCCATTGTTCACTCTCACCTTGAGGAGGGAGGATACTTGGTCTCCACTGCTCTACCACCACCTGGGTAACCATAGGTAGCAGTGCCTTGATGCAGATGAGCTGGGAGGGTGGGCACTGCCATGCTCCATAATGAGTGCACATACAGTGTACATGTGTATCAGGAAGCTTTCTTTGCATCCCAGAGGAGGGGAGAAAAGGGAAAGACACTGGCTGCTGCAGGAGGATGTTCACCCCTCACTGCCGGCCTCACACTGATGTTTGTACTCTTCTTCCTGGACCACTGACTGAGTCTCTATCTGAGGTAGCCATCCGCTGATGGCCCTACCCTGGGAGGGGCAAGCCCGAGTGCACCCCAAGAGAAAGAGCGATAAGTCCTGGAGAAGATGGGTGATGGGGCTCTGTGGGGGGCAGGACCGATGGGAGCCAGCCAGTAGCAGGGGGATAAAGCATACTAAATAAAAAAAAGAAAGAAAGCCACGATACTAAAATCACAACACTACTTCTATCTGCATCAAAGGTTGTAATTCCAAGAAAATTAATAAATGAATAAATAAATGAGATGCACAGGTCCCTGCAGTCATAGATACAAATATATGATACCCAAATTACAACAGTTCTGTCTGCAGAAGTGCAGACCCCTGTGGAGCCAGCACTTTTACAGCCACAGATACCCATACACACTGACTTGTTGCTACACTTCTGCAGTTACAAATAGAAATCCATGATACGCAAATTGCAATGTCGATTTCAATTTTTTTTATATGGCACCCAGTCACTGAGGTTCTGAGTGCCTTACAATAAATAAACCAAAAAAAAGTAAAACAGTTAAATAACAGCACTATAAATCATCTAAAGTAAAGAATCCAGGCTGAATCAAAAGTTCAAAAAATGGATTTTTAAGGATCTTTTAAAACATCCAGTGAAGGAGCACCTCTCACTACTTAGGGGAAGGGTGTTCCAAAGAATCGGGGCCGCTACACTCAATTTCCTATTACCAGAGGATTTTACCTGAGATCTGAATATGGACAGGAGGTCTGCCTCTATTGTCTGGAGGGTACAACCAGGAGTATATAGCACCAGGAGGTCCTGCAGGTACCTCAGGCCCAGACCATGCAGGGCCTTGTATGTCAACAAGCAAACCTTAAAGCTAATGTGCCACCAGACCAGCAGCCAGTGGAGAGCACAGAGAACCTGCATGGTATGGTCCCAGCAACCAGCCATGCTGCTGCATTCTGAACTAGCTGCAGGTGATGCAACAGTCTCGCTAGTACCCCAAAGTAGAGTGTTACACTATTATGATTCAGTTTATGATTTCAGGATTTACTCACATTAGTAAAGGTCATACTATAATCAAGTGTTGGAATAAAGCCAGTTTCACGTTAATGAGACAATATTTAGCAGAATGGCAATGGATTTAGGAGTTTAAAAAACTTAATGTGAATCAGGTTTGGAACAGAATAAAACATCAGTTGGAATATTGTGTTTTCAATCATGTCCCTGTTAAAACAAAATACAACACCTTGGGGAAGATTCCCACATGGTTTACCCCAAAATAAAGTAAAATAATGAAGAAAAAAAGAGTCTTTTTTAGATATAAACATGACCGCAAGCCAGGAAAGTGTAGTAAATTTAAAGAAATAGCAAAAACAAAGCAAAAAAGCTATTAAAAATGCAAAGGCACAAGAAGAAGTTAAATTTGCAAACCAAACAAAAAACAACAAAAAATTATTCTTTAATTACATAAATAACCAAAGAAATGAAACAACTAGGGTGGGGCCATGGGAGAAGGAAGGAGAAATAATTACTAGAGAAAAACATATAGCTGAAATTTTCAATGACTACTTTGTGAGCATTTTCCAACCAAAAATTATCCCGGAAAGTAATATGAATGGGGTACTATAAATGGAACTACTATGGAATTCAAAATCAATAATGTATTTGAGAACTTGAATAACATAACAGTAAATAAATCAGCAGGGCCCGATGGCTTACACCCGCGTTTAATTAAGGAACTAGCAAATGAACTAAGTGGCCCAATTAGATTCCTATTTGAAAGATCAATAAATGAGGGCATAGTCCATGAGGAATGGAGATGCGCTACAGTGGCACCACTCCACAAGGGAGGTGCAAGGTGTGATGTGGGTAAGTGCAGGCCTATTAGCCTGACTAGCATTTTATGTGTAATTATGGAGAGTTGTATTAAAGAACATCTGGATAACCATATAACACCTAAAGGTTACTTAGTTGTTAATCAGCATGGATTTACTTCAAGAAGGTCTTGTTAGACCAATCTACTGAGCTTTTTTGAAACAGTGAGCTATAATTTGGAAGAAACTCTACCAGTTGATGTAGTGTATCTCCATTTTTATAAGTCCTTTGATTTAGTACATCATGATGGTCTTATTAACTGTTTACATTCTTTGAAAGTAGAATCCAATGTAGTCAGATGGGTGGATGATTGGCTCAGGGATAGAAAGCAAAGAGAATATGTTAGGGGATACTATTCTGAATGGAGAGAGGTGACTAGCAGCGTCCCTCAGGGTTTGGTCCTGGGTCCAGTATTATTTAATATCTTTGTTGCATCACTCCACACATCTAATGGAGTGTGGCTATCAAAGTTTGTGGATGATAGTAAAATTGGGGCCATTGTAAGATTAGAAACTGATGCTAAGAACTTACAACTCAAATTAAATATAGTAAGTTCCTGGGCGAACACTCACAAAATGAAATTTAAAGTGAACAAATTCAGTATCATGCACTTGGGCCATAATAACCCTAAATTTAGTTATAATTTGTCTGGGCATAAGCTAAAAGAAGTAGAATGTGAGAAAGAGCTGGGCATTTTGGTTGCTAATGACCTTTCCTTTAGACAACACACCACTAAAGTAGTCGACTGGACAAATAGAATGATGTACTGTATATTGTATAACATCAAAAGCAGAGACAGATCGATCCTAGTACCATTGTACAGTGCTCTGGTGATGCCATTGGTGGAGTATGGTGCTCAGTTTTGGAGCCCGTATCACAAGGCCAAAATTAAGAATCTTGAGAAAGTAGAGAGGAGAGCAACTAAAAAGATTACTGAATTACGAAACCTCTCCTATGAGGAGCAGTTGAGAGATCTCGGATTATACACATTAGAATACAGGTGACTGAGGGGAGACTTATGCTTAGTATACTCTGCCTTTCGAAAACATGATTTATGGAAATGTGTGGGACTAGAATTACAGACTAGAATTAAAACTACTAGAACACATTAATATCAACTTAAAGGCCAATTGTAAAAAAATCTAACAGAAGGGAACTTTGGTCTAATCAAAGGGTAGTGTCCATCTGGAATAAACTTCCACCTGAAATAGTTACTAGCACTACTATTATTTCTTTTAAGAAAAAATTGTATGAGTTCTTTGGCAGTACAAGGACATAGGAATCACCAAAGAGACCTCTTGGTGCAAGCTATTGTCTCTTATTAAACTTATGAAACTTATGAAATCCAACCTAGATGTGACCAAGGCATGCACCAGTGTTGTCAGATTAGCCGGTTCAAGATAGGGCTTGATCCGATGAGGTTATGGAGCTGGTAAAAGCCATTGTGGACAACAATCAATATCTGGGACTTCAGAGTCAGCTTGGAGTCCACAATGACCCCCAGATTCTTCACCCCTTCTGCAGCACGAAGGGCCACGCTGTCCAAGAAAGGAAGGGCTGAGCTACCACTTGTTGCCCCTAAGCCTGACTCCAATAACACCTCCATCTTAGATGGAATAAACATAAGCCAGCTAGCCACCGTACAAACTTGGACTTCTCTGAGGCACTCGCTCAGTTCCAGGACAACTGCACTGTCATCAGAGGCACAAGACACATACAACTGGGTGACATTTGCGTAACAATGAAATGCCAAGCCATAACATCTAATGATCTCCCCCAACAGCAACATATACATAGCAAAGAGCATGGGTTCCAGAATCACCCCTGAGGTGCACCACACCAGAACGCAGCACTGCTTGATGAAAAGGAGCCAAGTGCTGCCTGTTATTTTCTGCCAGGCATGTAGGGCTCAAACCACCACAGCACTATTCCTGAAAGTTTCACATAGTGCCAAAGGTGGTCTAACAGCACCCCATGATCCACTGTGTCAAATGCTGAAGAGAAATCAAGCAGGACAAAAATTGAACAGCATCCGCTATCCCTTGCTAGGATGAGATCATGGTGCATCCAGACTAAACCACTTTCTATAATATGGCAAGGCCAGAAACCAGATTGGAAAGGCTTGTACATGTCATACCTCTCCAGGAGTTGTTCTGTTTGCACCACCACTTTCTTGATCAATTTCCCATGAAAAGTTTGAGACAGGTCTGTAATTGGAGAGATCATCAGGCTACAAGGAAGCTTTCTTACAGAAAGGCCTTACCACAGCCTTTATAAGGGTGGATGGAAAAATATCCTCCTGAAGAGAACATCTGACAATCTCCACCACAGTTTGACCGAGTGAGTCCCAGCAATCTAAGAGAAGCCTGGTTGGCCAAAGGTCTAACGTGCAGAAGGTGGGACACAAACATGAAACCACTCGGGAGACATCATTCCAGAAAATGGTTCAACCTCAGCCCACAAAAATGGAATGCTTTTATCCCACAAAGATCAGACACTGCCAGCCAATGACAGACTGCTCAGAGATATCCCAGCCCGAATGGTGACACTTTATCTAGAAAGGAGCAGTTAAACCCCTCACACTTCTCAAGAGAAAAAGCTCTACAGGACTGCACACTGGTTTATTAGTCTGTCCACAGTGTTGATGAGCTGAGCCAGCCGGTTCTTTCCAGCAGCAATCACTTATGACAGGAGTATTGACTTTTTCAGGGTGCTTGTCCACTGATACTCACCGTAGTGAGTCCTCAGCACCAGTTTGTCCTCCTCCAAGCAAAACCTCTGCCAGCAATGCTCCAACCTCCAGGTGCCTTTCAGAAATACCTCATTAGCCCTGTACTCCTTTGCCTACAGGTCCCCTTTGTGGCTCAATGGACTCCCTACTACTCTCACAACTGTCTAGAACATTGGGCAGTTCAAAAGGGAGCTCTGTTTGCATCTGAGTCTGGTGGGTAAATGTGAGTGCACCAATTATCCTGCTTTACCTCTGCCTACAACAAAGCCCACTCCTATGTGTCCTCCTATACCCCATAATACTTATATCTTTTACTTTCTCATCCTCACAACCTCCCCCCTAATATTCCCTCTTTTCCTGTCTATGCTTGGTGCACTGGGACCAAACCTGACTGGTAAGGCCAGTTTCTTCCCTATGCCCTATGGTTCCATGTTATGATAGTGATTGAAAAATATCAATCACTATCATAACAAATGTATATCACTGAAAAGCATTTCGGCAATACACATTTGTAATCGACCCGACTTCCGGCAAGTGAAAGTGTTTTAGCGGGGAGGCTGTGCCCCCCCCCAGCACCTCCCAACTAAGGATTCTTAACTCTGGAGGGGTGCATGTCGAGGAGGGAAAAAACACAGCAGCAGCAGCAGCAAAAAAAAAAAACTGCAGGAAAACAACTGCTCCTAGTAGGTCCCGAACCCAGTGCCTGCTGCACTGTAGCCAGCCACCCTCACCACCACACCACAGGGCTGGCTCAGTTGTAGCAGGCTCTCCTGTCTACCTAAACTCTCCCTCCTATCCATCCCCTGCACCTCCCTATCCCTCCCCTTCCGGTTGCTTTCCTCGCTAACCCATTGCTACCCTTGCAGGGTAGCTGATGATGATAGTGTTATAAATGAGTCGCTGTTTCTACAGTCACTCAGTTATAATCGCTATCATCATGAACTACCATTCCCTATCACCCTACTCTTCCCCATTTGAGAAGTCTATATTTGGATGCTATTTCCTCCCCTTCCAACTGACAGAGCCAACCAGGTTGCCACTTGTATTGATTTTGCATTGGCCTATATTGTACTGTCCGTCACATTATCTAACTCTGGAACTGATTGTACATAAGTTATTTAACTCCTGTCAATTTGCCCTTGATGTTCCATCACGCACTCATCACTGTGACCTCTACCACACCATTTCCCTTCCCCCTCTTGCCAACAGGTGCCTCACTCATTGTGCCAAACTCACTTCTAAATTTTGGTTAGGAGAACTTCCCTCCTGCCTCTCACGTTTGCTCTCTCCCCCGCCTCCTCCTTCCCATTCCTTCAGATCCTCTGTCACTTGCACTTTGTTGGTCCCCCGTCGTACCACTCTCATCGGTCAGTCAGGCTTTTCCCATCATTTCCTGCAAATCTGGAATTTCCTCCTCCCCAAATACAGCACTCCTCCTCCTTTTACTCCCTTGCCTCTGCCTTACATAACTTTCTCTCGTCTAACTGCTCCTGCTTTAACCCTCCTTAACTGTCCTCCTATGCCTCTGCTCTTCTCCATGACTCATATCACCTATTAAACCTTCCACCCCTCCAACCTGTGTCTCAGCATGCTGTCCTCCCCTTTCACCACTATGTACTATGTTTCTCAGATATGCCTCTTGTAATTAAATGCATATTTCACAGATATGATATATTTAATTGTATGTTATGTTATAAATGCAACTGAATGATTATTTATATTTTTAAACTGTCTTGTTACAAATGTAATTGAATGTTTAACTTCTTGTATGTTTTAATTGTTAAACTGTATATCTAATTCTTCGTCCAATAGCATCCTCCCCTCCAACAGGTCACACCGGGAGATGAGCAACTTGTTGTTCACTGTGCATTCCTGGTGAAACATTTCAATAAATAAAATATAAATAAATAAAAATACCATTGTATATCTCATTGTTTGTACTGGATGTGGAACCTTTGTAAATGAGTGACTAGCTCAAAGGTCGTTGTAATTTAAGACATTAAATAAATTAAATTAATTAAAATAAAAACCTTCACTCCTTAGTTTTTAACCTCCTCAGATCCACATCATACCAGGGCAACCTGAGGCTGGAGGTCAAGGGGAATACATGGAACAGTGCTAGATAGTCAACAGCAGATGAGAGCACTAAGTTATAACCCACCACAGCTGCCTCAACTCCTGTCATGCAAGCCATCTTCACACTAGAGATGTCCAGTATTGTCAGGATGCTCTGAGGCTCCAGAGGGGAGGTTAAATGGGGAGCTCCACAGAAGAACTGAACAATATAATGATCCAACCAAATAATCCACCTTGATGTCACTGATGTCCAGACCCAGTGAGAAGACCAGATGCAAGGTGTTGCCTTGCTGGTGGGTGCCAGTGGCAACTGCCTGTACAAAGCCCAGGGATGACATCACCTGGAGGAACTGCATTCCAAAAACAGATGTTTCACCATCAATCCAGGTGATGAAGTTGCCCTAAACCAAATGTTTAGGCACCCCCAACACCAGATCAGCCATGAAAGTCTCTAGTTCCTGCAGGAATCCGTGTCCATGACTGGGGGGATGATATATGAGCATGATCCTGCAACCTACACCAAGCCAACCTTTTTTTGTTTTTTAAACTTTATTTCTGCACTACCATGTCCAGGCATCCTTCCGGGGTGTTCATGCAACTACTGCCTCTACTCCCAGTCTGAATCCCTGTATTCCCGGATGGACTCCCTCGACCACCCAGGCAGACCTAGCCCCCCAGATCACCCCCCCAGGGTGGGCCCATCCTCCCACGGTGGCCTTTCTGGAATTAGAAAGGTCTTACCTGGGTGGTGGGTTGGCCGTGGAGTCCTCTGAGTGCAGGGCTGACAGTGTGATGTGGGCTGTGTCCCTGGAACACCCATCATCTCCTCATCCATGGCAGGGATTTTCTTAGAGTCCCAGATGCAGGACATGCAATGCTGCCCTGCCTGTGGTGGGAGTGCTCTCACCCATGTCCAGAAGGCAGCCATCTGACATCTTCCCCTGCGTACAGCCCCAAGGCGTTGCAGTGCCTCCGTTCTCCACCGGGGGCTGCTGTGATGCCGGGCTGGCCCTGGATCTCTCCCCAAGAGAGGAGAGCAGTCCTCCAGATGTTCAATCCTCTCTCTCCCCTGCTGATCCCCAATGGCCCGGGCTCATTTCTGAACCCAGGTCGCTGGTGTGGCACGAGGTGTGGCATCCAGCACCTCAACCCTCAGTGCCACCAGGCCGGCTCCCAGGCCACCTTTTTCAGCCATGCATTCAAATGATCTGGTCTGCCCCAAGAGGTATGCCATTAGTCCCAGGGCAGATGTAAAACAGATGGCTACCCCACCCCTCCCCCCATGCTCCTGCCTACAGCAATGCACCATGGAGAAAACTGGAGGAATGGACAACTTGAGCACAGGACTTGAGTCATCCCCCAACCAGGTCTTTGTGATACATATCAGGTCTGCAGAGGAATCCACAATGAATGTCTCCATTCCAGTCATTTTGTTCCTAAGAGACCTGGTGTTGAAAAGAACTGCCCTAAGGGGAGGAGCTGAGTTAGCTGGTCCCTTAGCCACCTACTGAGTGGAAAGCTCAGGAGCCCCAGAAACAGGGATCAGGCAGGGAGGATAATGTTTTAGGTACCATCTACTCCCAGGCACCCCCTGGATGCCACAATCCTGATCCCACCCCCAGAGTCCACCCATGGAACAGGTCTGCATTTTGAGCAATGCCTCTGGAGGATCCCCAACCCCCTGCAGCAACTGAGCACTGCTGCAAGCAGGGTACAGGGGAATTCCCCCCAGTGGAATGCCACTCTCGTAGCTGCTCTGTACAGTAGACTAAGTAAGGCCTGGCTAAGCACATGGAAGGGGAATAACCCCAACAGTTAAAATAAAGAACAACCCACCCCACAAAGCAAATAACCCACCCTAAATCCCAGCCAAATTACTTCTAGAATCACAAAAATAATCCAATTAGTCATACCACATTCATACAGGTTAACAATAGCTATACCAAGAACAGTTACACCATGATGTACTCCAGCGTAAAATATGTAGGCTATCGAAAAACTCTTATAAGTATACAGTTTAGGGGGAACAATCAAATTTGATAGTAATATTAATCTTCAGATGTCCAGAGCAAGCTAAGAAATAATAACAAGAGTCTTTGCTCTCACCAGAATAAGTGCAGAATCAAAACAGTTTGAATTTACCTCACAGACAGCCTTCTCACAGCTGCTGCAAGAGCTAAAAGATTCCAAAAATGATAGAAAGGGCAGCAGATACTAACAAAAATGTAAATGCATTAAAACCAACTAAAAGTCAGAGTCTAAACATGCAAAGAAATGTTATGTTTGCTTTAATAGTCTAACCCTCAATATGCTGCCACCAGGCAGAGTAGTTCAAATAGTTCTGAATAGTCACTGGATATCTAAAACCAAAATTTGTGAAACAAAGTCATTTGGAGTAGTTACCAAACCACCCTCAGAAGAGCAATAATTGGAAAGCAGTCCGGCAGATTTCCAAGTTGAGAATGGTCTGGCACAGAAAGCGGGGTTCTGCCGCACAACGAACCCCAAAGCACACAGCCAAGTACTTCGGCAAAGAAAGTAGGGATACTCATGCCACTGAGCACCCCACTGAACATATTAAGTCCACACTAGCGGGGAGAAGGGATGTTCTCACCACCACTTTACTTCATGAAAAAGGAATGTTGCCAAAACTTGCTGCACATCAGCAAATAGAATCCAAATGTCTGAAGATCCTGATACTAAAAACTCTGGGGACACTCTTCAAGCAGGGGCTCCTGCTGAGACAAAAGTATGCTACCGCAGAACACCGTTGGGCTCCATCAGAATAGAGGGTCGAGCAGGAACAGGATCAGCTGCTCAAGCCAGAACCAGGGCTCCTCAATACAGTTTCAACTCAGTGCAATTTTGACTGATCAGGCACTCCTCCACAAAAGTGACACTGATCCAAATATAAAAGGTTAGCAGGTGGCTCGACAAGTAGATACAAGGGTTAAGAAGGAAAACCAGGGGATGCAGGGATTAAAAGTAAAGATGAAAAGCACCTTTTGCGTAACACTGTATTTATGCTATGTGAAATACAGTGAGCCAAGTTAAAGTAAACACCCACTCAAGACTCAAGACACTGACACAGACCTGGACACAGACCCTGGAGTATACACTACAATTAAAAATTCCTCCTTGCCCAAACTAAACACAAAAAATAAAATAAAGGGACAAATAACAACACAACTTTTGTTTGCACAAGTGCAGTCCCTGTGGGGTCAGCACTTCTGCAGCCACAGGTACCCATGCACACTAAAAGACATACATGCCAACTTCTGGCTGCAGATAGAAATCCATGACACCAAAATTACAGCACAATTTCTGTCAGCAGAAGCAAAGACCCCTGTGGGCAAATGCTTCTTCAGCCACAGGTATCCTTGCACACACTGAAAAACATAGACACATTTTTGACTGCAGATACAAATCCACAGAGATAGCACATCAGTGCTACTGCACTTGTATAATTTAGAAACAGTTGTATGTTGTTTGTCTTACTTGAGGATGACTGTCTGTGGTTGCTTGTGTGGTCTTGACTTTTTGCTGCTTGGGTGGGATGGGGAGCTAGGTTTGGAAATCCTAATACCGCATTTCCCTACTTTTTAGGTGTTAAGCTGAACCCTAACTAGTGTATTAATGCACTTTATTTGCAATGACTATATACAGTCCACGCCACTTATAGCGCCCACGGTTTAAACGGGCAATCGGTTTGTCCAGGCAAATTTCAAAAACCATTTGCCAGTCCCATAGGCTCTAATGTTAAAAACTCTGGATATTGCGTTCTATGCCTGCCTTCTATTTTGGGCACATTATCTCCTTAGTATCAGTTCACACTTTGACATGCAGTTTATGGAGCTTGCAAAAGTGTGAACTTAATTAGCAGCTAATGTGCTGAAATAGGGCATAGAATACTAGCACCTGCAGTTCTCTACCCTCTTTTCACACAGCTTTATTCTGTGGGACTTGGGACTTGAATGTAGGTGGTGACAGGGGGAAAAATGGTTTCAGCAATGCACAGAAGAATCACGCTTGACTCAGGGAGCGCCTTTCAATGCTCCCACCTCTATCACAACACAGCTTTATTTTGTGACTCACCCCTCCCTTTCGATCACTGACATCATGGCGCACAGGAACAAGCAGGAACAAAAAAGAAGCAGAGGGGATAAAAGAACTGCACCTGCTGTTTTAGAGAAAATGAGCCTTGCTTGGGACTTCAGTGTAGGTGGTGACAGGGAAAAATGGTCTCGGCAGTGCACAGAAGAGTCACGCTCAACTCAGGGAGCATCTTACAATGCTCCCGAATCCATCACATTGTTCAGCACCTATAAAATATTCACTTTGGTTACAGCGCCCAACCCATATAACGAGCAGATTGTGCTTGCACAGATGTGCCCATTATAAGCGGTGGGGACTGTAAATACATGTTATAGGGGTGCGGAAGCACCCCATAATTAGGGTTAAGTAGGCTGTTTAATGTTAAACCCCAATTTTTGCACCTTAATAACTTTAGTGGCCTTTGGCAAAATAGCCCAAAATTTGGCATGTGTGGTCTGCCTGACAGAGTCTCAAGACGTGAAAACTTTTGTGATGGCATCTTGTTCGGTTTTTGAGATACAGAATGCCCCAAAAATGCATAACAATTTTTTTTGTTTGTTTTGTTTTCTTATACTTAATGGGGTTATTTGTGCTCTTACACATAGCCTGGACAGTGCAGAATTTTTTCACAAAACATTCAGCGCAGAAGCGGCATATATGGAGGTAGTACCTTTTGAAGGTTTCATGAAAAAATATTATACTGTTCCAGAGTTATAAGGATTTAAAATCAATTTTTTGGATAACCCTCCATCTCGACCGGTATAGAAACACCTGTCATGAGTACTTGTTTTCATGATTTACTTATTGTGAGAAAAACATAATTGTGGCATCTGCCATCTGTTTTTAAAAACATTGAAAAAAAAACATTAAAATTATGCATTTTCAAAAAACAAACACCTGAACCTTGGTAAACGGGATCCATATAGCTAGAATCTGGTGTTTGTTTTTTGAAACTTGCCCTGGAAATAATGTTTCTGGACACTCAAAAATCTTGGGTACCCAACTTGGCAAGAGAAGTCATTCACCCATGTTCTCAGTATGAGATCAGAGGGACTTTCTTGAATTGTGAAGCCATAGCTGGAGTTGTACTGCTGGCTTTAGCTGGAGCTGTGGGCCAGCAATCCGCTGCTCTCTCTGTTTCACTTTCTTTTAGTCTGTATGTCTGTCTGTCTATCTATCTAACTATCTATCTATCTACTCCTTAGCCCCCTCCAGGTCACACCCCCCCTTTACCATGTTTAAGTTAATGTTGAATATGCAGACCAGGGTGCCCATCCCCAATACCGTGTCTCTTCACTCCTCTCTCCAGGTTGCCCATCCCCTTCCTTACATATTTGGTAGCAGTAGGGTGCCACCAAAGAGCAGCCCAACACTGGGGTACCCAATCTTCAGTGTTGGAGTGTTGGAAAGTCCGCTGAAACAAAGAAAGTTGCCCCTCATTGATTTAGTTTTTTTGTTTATATCTGTAAAAAAAAACAATCCCTTGCCTTCCTAACCCCCTTACACCCCCTTGCCATCCTCACCCTGACTTCCCACTCTGCACCCACCACCACCACACACACATACCCACGCACCTACACTCACCTGAACATATCCCATAATGTAGATCCACTCTCCGATCGAAGACACGTCTTACTGCTGGAACCGACAACTGTGATATGAGAAGCGGTAAGTCCAGTTTAATGTATTTCAGTGGGGTTAGAACTTTTATTCATAACTTTGTCATTTTTCAATATTTCTACACCAAGTTTTCAACATGCCATTTTTGGGACCCCACCTCATGACTGAGGCCAGTGGAATTATTCAAATGTGGCCTGAGAGGCAATTTTTCAGTCATGTTGTGAGATCACCTTTTGGGTGGGATTTAAGATGAAATTTTCACCTAGCGTATTCATGGTGTGGGGTCATAAGAAAGCTATGTTGAAAATTTGGTGTAAAAATATGGAAAAATTACCAAGTTATGCGTGAGTTTTGAAATATTTCAATGTTTACAAATAACGTAGCTAATTTTCAATGTTTCGACTACAAACTTTCAACATAGTCATTTTTTCACACCACCTCATAAATGTGATAGTTGTCATTTTTAGAATCCTCCTGGATGAGGGTTTAGTGTCATGGAAACTGATTTCTCCTGTTGCTTATTATTGGGCTAATATGTTACAAATAGAACACACTTCACAATACTGGTTCCACATCTGGATTGATTTTTATAAATATATTAAACAAAACAGATTCCATCTTCAGCAATTTAGTATTCTCCATGGCTTGTATTTTTTTCCCCCCAATGAAGTTATTTAGGCTTGGGAATAATATCTCCTCGGCTTGTCCTAGTTGCAATTATAAAGAGGTACTCTTTATCATACGTTGTGGTCATGTCCATAGATTTCTTCTTTTCGAAACCTTATCTGGTCTAAATAAGACCCCCTTCTGGGCCTCCAGGATTTTTACACCTGAAATCTGTATTTTAGGCAATAACAGTTCACTCCTGGGGAGTTCCAGAAAAGCTCATATGACATTAATTTTGGAAGTTGTTAAACTACTGATTTTGAGGTATTGGCTAGATCCAGTTCTTCCCACTTGGTTGGAGTGGCTTTTGGAAATATTACAGGTTTTAAATGTAGAAAAATCTATTGCCTGTTTCTTTAAAACTTTTTATATTTATTAGTCCAGATGATAAACACTGCATACCTTGCTTTTCATTTCTTCATAATGCTAGATAATTATTACTCTTCCAGCATGATGTTAGGGAGGGTGGGGGTGATGTTGTTTCAGGGGGTTGTTTGTCTCTTTTCTTATATTGTTCTTATTTGTTGATTTATTTTATTATGGTTGTTGGGTTTGTATAAACTGTATCTTATAAAGTTTATTAAATGTCAAAACAAAATCCTGAACGAGACATGTCTTCACACTTCTGGTGTGAAATGATGTTATGGGAACTATACTATAAATACCACATGTCATGTTTATAATGGGAGCCATAAAATGACTATCTTGATAATTTGGAGGCAAAATTAAAGACAATTATAATTATTAAGAACCATTGTGTGTAGTGCCAGTCTTGACCCCAATGAGTATACATTGGGTATACCGTGAGGTGGGTACATGGGGAAGGGCACTGTGCATAACGGCGACTCCTTCCCGCACAATCTCTCATGGCGATGGGAGGGTAGGGTGACCAGATGAGGGGGTGGGTGAACTGGGCGACAGGATGTGACTATATGTACTCGCATGTGGAGGGGAGCAAGCATGGTGAGCATGGGCTGAGAGGGAGTGGAGGAGCTGTAGAGGGTGGCACTGCAGTAGATTGCTGAGCTGCATCATGGCATCAGGGGTTGACTTGTGGTTGGAGTGGGTGAGACACTAGGTTCGGGTCCGGGCGCTTGTGTGATTTTATTGCGCCCGGCTCGAACCTTTACTTTTTAATGCTTTCACCCCTCCCACCGACATGCACCCCCTTGGAGTTTAGAATCCTTTAGTAGGGGGTGCGGTGGGGTGCAGCCCCCCCACAGAAAGCATTAAAATACATGTCCCAGTACCATTGTCCTGTGTGCTGAGGGTGTCAGAGTGCCGAAAATGTGTTCGGCATTATTACTGCCTGATAACAGTGATCGCCTTTAGGCTTTTGCCATTATCACATAGAACCTATGCATTGTGATCCCATGCTGATGAGCTGAGTTCAGGGATGAGCTCAGTGACCCAGCTAGATGGGGCAAGGGTGGGGGGATGGTGCTGTCATGTGACATCCCCCAGCAAAGGAATGAAAAGTGCAGGGTTGCCTGCATGGACACAAGTACCATATGGTGAAAGCAAGTCTTGCCTTGGCATAGGGCCCTGCAACTCTGTGCCCATAGGTGGCAGAGGACCCTGTGCATTGGCTGAGAGGGACTCTTTGCCCTGTGCACCTGTTTCTGTGGCCACATGCAAGTGCATGGCCCAGAGGGCCCTGCACTTCCACAGCCGACCAAACAGACCCATGAATTCTTGACATCCACCATTGCATGGAGATGCAGGTAGACCAAGTCTTCCTGTGCCGCAGGGCCAAGTGGGTCCTACATGTCTATATCTGTTTACATAGGTCCTGAAAGGACCTGCACAAATGAGGATACTATTCTACTATCTCTGAAAGAAAGGAGATTCTTTGCAAAAACCAGTGTTAATGCACTGGATAGGGTTCAAGTTAAGACCACAAATGTTGGGGGAAATATGGCATTAGGGTTTCCAACACTAACTCCCCCATGCAGCAAAAGGAAAAAAAAGGGGGGTTTTGGGTCTCTGGAGCCTTGGAAAATCAGTGGTTTGGTTCTTCTTGGGGTTGTCAGCTCTCGCGTCCACCCCCTATCCCTGAGCAAACAGGGTCAGAAACGTGGAAACATATGAATGTGATAGCAGATAAGGGCCACTGGACCCATACAGTCTGCCCATTTTTTAACATTTATTTTTTCCTGCAGATCTGTTGTTGATCTACAGCATCATCTCTTCCCCTTCCTTCCTTATCCTAGGATTCTCTTGTGTCTGTCCCAGGCATTTTTGACCCCCCCAAATGGTTTTTGCCCTTACTACCTCCACTGGAGGCTGTTCCAGGCATCTATTACCCTTTCTGTATAGAAGTACTTGCTCACACCCCTACTGAATTTACCCCCTCCAGCTTCATAGCATGTCCCCTTGTTTCAGAGCACCATTTTTTCTATGAAAATACCACCCCATACCTTTATACCCCCTGAGGTATTTAAAGATATCTATCATATTCCCCCCTCTCCCTTATCTCTTCTAGGGTGTACTTATTAAGCTCATTAAGCTTCTCTTTATAGGGCGTTTGAGACAGACCCAGCACCATTTTGGTAGCCCTCCTCTGGACTGCCTCCACTCTGTTTATGTCCTTCCTAAGATGTGGTCTCGAGAACTGCACACAGTACTCAAGGTGAGGTCTTACCAGTGGTCTATATAGAGGCAGTACCACCTTTCTCTTCCTGCTGGTGATACCCCTTCCTATGCATCCCAGCACCCACTAGCTGTACTAACTGCCTTGCCACACTGCCTGGCCACCTTTAGGTCATCTGATATAAAAAAAAAAACAGGTGTCTTTCCTGCATGGTCTTTGCCAGTATCACTCTGCCCATTTTGTACTCTGCTCCCAGGTTTCTATGGCTCAAGTGCATTATCTTGCACTTTTTTGCATTAAAACCCAGCTGCCATACTCTTGACCACTCCACCAGTCATTTTGGATCCCTACCCTTCCTCTCTACCACCACTCCCCGGGGGTCCACTCTGTTGCAGATCTTGGTGTCATCTGCAGAGGCAGACCTTTGGTTCCAGTTTCTCCACTATGTCAATTATGTTGAAGAGGACCAATCCAGCACTGATCCCTGAGGTACCCTACTGGTCACCCTCCCTTCCTTAGAGCTAACTCCGTTAACCACTACTCTCTGAGTTCTTACCCCTTAACCAGTTTTTTACCCAGGTTACCACCTTATTACTCACCCCAAGTTCCCCAACTTGTTTACCAGTCCCCTATGTGGAACACTGTTGAAAGCTTTACTGAAATCCAGGTAGCCCACATCCACTGCTCCTCTCTGATCCAACTCCTTGGGCACCCAGTCAAAGAAATCTATCAGATTTGTTTGGCATGACCTTCCCCATGTAAAAATATACTGCCTTGGATGCTGTAATCTGCAAGATATTCTACAGTCCTTTCATTTAGTAGTGTTTCCATCCACCGATGTCAGGCTGACTGGCCTATAATTGCCCGCCAAATCCCTGCTATGACTTTTGTAAAAGAGGACTACCTCTGCTCTTCCCCAGTCCTCCGGGACCATGCTTGTCTCCAGTGATCTGTTAAATAGCTCTGTCAGAGTTGCAGCCAGTACCTTTCTGAGCTCCCTCAGCACCCTAGGATGTATTCTGTCTGGCCCCATAGCTTTGCCCACCTTCAGGTTAGTGAGTGCTTTCTGGACTTTCTCGTCCAAGAACAGGCTATTGCCCATTTCCTTCCCAAAAAGACTCCTGATGCCTTTTTGTGGTCCCTCCTCTTCCCCACCTACTGTGAATAATGAGTAGAAGTATTTGTTCAAGATGTTTGCCTTCTCTTGATCTTCCTATGTACAGTCACATCCCTCCGTCTTTAACCATACAATCCCTCACTTTGTCTTCCTTTTCTCGCTAACCATACCTAAAAAATGTCATGCCCCTTTCTGATACTCCATGAGCTATTCTTTCCTCCATTTGCACCTTTGCGCTCCTTACTGCTTTGCTTTCCTCCCTGTTTTCCCAGATGCACTTCCCTTATTCTCTTCTCTTCTCTCTAGGTTTCAGTCTGAATGCAATCTTTTTAGCCTTCACCTTTTCTGCTGCCACTTTTGACAACCGTACTGGTCTCCTCTTTCTTTTACTTTTCCTTCACTGCTTGACACAGGGATTTGTTACCTTCACTATGCCATTTTTTTATTTGGCCCAGTTTCAGTCAGCATGGGGTCATAATGTCACATGTCAAAACAACTCAGCACTATGCTGTGCTGTCTAAACAGCAACCACAACTAAAAACACGTCAATCTTTCTTTTCTGTGAGGGGCTCTGACCCCTGCACCCCCTGTTATGGGGGGCTGCACTCCTGAACCCCCCCTACTAGAATAGCCTCCTCTGGGGGACAACTCGGGATGCAGGTGAAACTCGTGTCAGGGGCATCACAAGATAATAAAAAAAATAAAATTATTTACCTGACCTGGGAATAGAACCCTGGTCCACAACTGTTCCAATGTGCTGCAGTGCCAATGGCTCTACTCCCTGAGCCACTGCAGCTGCTTAGTGGACCCCCTTCCAGCAGAGCTCTTACCCTCTGTCCCAGAAACAGCTACAGGGTCACACGCTATGTGCGTTGTGCGGCATTGTGTACCCTGTAGCTGTTTTGACTCACACTGTTCCTGTTGTGTGGTTTTGACCTGCAACATTCTCCTTGCAAGATTGTCACCCGATACCATTTTAGTCCACCCCCCAGGCCCACTCCCTCTGCCAGGTCATTCCTGAGACATTCACCTATCTTTGTAAAATTAGCCCTTCTGAAGTCCAGGACTTACGTCATAGTGTGGTTGGATTCTGCAGCTGCTTTTATGTTGAACCACACTGTACGATGATTGCTGATCCCCAGATGGCTTCCCAGCTTGACATCTACAATACTGTCAGTAAGCACCAGATCCAGTACTGCCCATCTCGAGTGGGTTCACTGACTATTTGCCTGAGGAATGCCCACTGCAAAGAGTCTAGGAAGTCCCTGCTTTTGGCTGAAGTTGCCACAGGGAGGCTCCAATCTACATCCTGCAGATTGAAGTCCCCACCAGCAACACCTCCCCCTTTTCAGCCATTTTGACAGTTGCTTCTAACATGTCCTTTTCTAACTCCTCCTCCTGTGCTGGAGGCCTGTAGCTCACACCTGCCCAAATAGTTGCTTTATTTCCCATCTCGAGGGTGACCCACAGCACCTCTGCCCTTCCCTGACTTCCCTGTATTTCTTTTGCTTCTATGCTTTAATTCACATAAAGCACCACACCCCCTCCTTTCCTTCTTACCGTGTCCCTCCTGGACATCATGTAGCCTGGTATGACCATGTCCCAGCCATGGTTGTCAGTGCACCATGGTTAGGTAATGGCCACAATATTCAGGTCAGTTTCCGCCATGAGGGCCTGGGACCTTATTTCCCAAACGTTTAGCCTTAGCAGAAATTACCTTCCAGATTTTGATAGCTCTTTGCTTTTTGCTTCCCCCTTTTTCCATTTGTGCCCCTGTTCTCCCTCTTCTTTTCTTACTGCTTCTTTTGCCCCTTCCCCCTTTACTATCCCATGATCTCCTTTTCTGTATGAAGAAAGCTACAACAGATTGTGTTGGCAACATGTGGTGAGACATACTTCTCTACTATTGAAGAGTGTATCACTGTGAGGCACTGGCTTGGAGCTGTACCTTGTGCTTCAGACAGGAGGCTACGGGCTGAAGGGAAGGGGTGAGCAGTACTGTTGACAATCCCAAGGAAGATCCCACCACTGATTTGTCAAGACTCTGGAGACCTAAAACCCTATGGGTTTTTTTCCTCCTTTTGGTGCTTGGGGGTGAGGGTGAGAGTTATTGCCACATTTCCATACTTTTGTGGCATTAACTTGAACCCTTACTGGTCCATTAGTGCTGTATTTGCAAAGACTGTATATATATTTGCATATCTATAGATTTGTGTCTAGCTACCTATGTATCTATTTGGAACACATACTGGGTTGCAGTGGACTAACACGTTCACTGTATCTCCACTGGTGAGTGTTAAGACCCATAACTTACGAGTGGCAAAGCCATGCAGTCATATTCTATATAGAGAGAAAGTAAGATTTTTACATAGAGTGGAATACTTTCCCTAATGCTGTCTAGCAGTGACTGGCAGGATGTAGCAAAGCCACATGTGCCTGGGTGGCATTTAGAGACACTCTATACTGTAAATAAATACAGTAGCTTATTTTTAGTCAGTTTATGCAATGCCCCATTTATACCATGTAGGCCACTATTTTGTGTGATGCCACAAAATGCAAGAATAGCACGTCTGGGTGGAGAATAACATGTTATTTTCTATGATGTAATATCAAAAGCCAAAATAACATGTTTGAATCAGCAGATTTACTCTCCTCTCCATTATGTAAATATAAACAGCACACACCAAGAATTCTAGTCAGGTTGAAATACAGGGAGGCCTTGGGTAGGTTCTGAGGCATGAGACAAAGCATGGGGCCTTCAGCCACCCAAGAAATTGCATGGATGGACATCTTGGAGGTTGTTATTGCACAATAAACAGTACCAAAGATTACAAAATCAATACATTTCAAGACTATTCAGTTGCAAAACCAAGCTGTCTGGTTGTGCTGAAATATGTGGATACAATGTGATGGTTCTCAGCCAGATTGTTCTGACCTGTTTTATAAATTAAATATAATTTATAAAGCAAGTTTTCATTTGAAGAAAAGTAGGAGAGATGGAAAGAGTAGCTTGGTCTGTTATTTGTGGTAATAATGGTGGTGAGATAAAAGACCCAGTTTAGGGCGAGTCTTTTGCTTGTTCAATTCGGGGGATGGAACATTACTTTTTTATAGTAATGGCACCAGAAAAAATGGCCTGAAGAAAAGGAAATATGTAATTTTGGGTGTTTAATTGAGGGGGTGGATTAGGAGGGAGAAATCACAGAGGACAGGGTGAGAGAGGCCCTTCGGGTGCTAAAAACTGATAAGGCACTGGGACAGGATGGGCTGCATCTGAGGGTTCTGAAGGAACTGGTGGAAAAACTAGCAGCTCCACTAGCTGCACTCTTCAATGCCTCTCTGCAGACAGTATGGGTGCCTCAAGACTGGAGGGTGGATCATGTGGTGCCTATCCACAAAGGGGGTCTAGGGAGGAGATGGGAAATTAAAGGCCTGTCAGCCTAACGTCTGTGGTAGGCAAACTAATGGAGGGCATCATCAGGGAGAAGCTCGGGAGGCAACTGGAAAGGTTGGGGCACCTGGATGACAAACAGTATGGTTTTGTCCCTGGGAGACTGTGTCAGACCAACCTCATAGATTTTTACGACTGGGGGACGAGGACTCTGGACTGACAGAGACTGGTGGGCGTCCTATATCTGGATTTCAGTAAGGCGTTTGACTCGGTACCCCATATTGGGTTGTTAACAAAGCTGGGGGGGATGTGAGTGGGAGGACAGTTGTTGAGATGGGTAGAAAATTTGCTAAAAGGGTGAACACAGAGGGTAGTGGTTGATGGGATAGTCTCCTCCCTTAGGAAGGTCTTTAGTGGGGTTCCTCAAGGTTCGGTACTAGGGCCACTCCTGTTCAATGCCTATGTCTCAGATATGGGGAGGGGGGTTAAGAGTAGTACGAGCCTCTTTGCGGATGACTCAAAACTGGGAGCACTGGCAGATGGGGATGAAGCGAGAGAGACAGTCCAGAGGGATCTGGATACCCTGGAGGGGTGGTCAAGGAGGTGGGGACTGAGGTTTAACCCAGGGAAGTGTAGGGTGCTGCATCTGGGAATCAGAAACCCAGGTCATGTATACATCTTGGGGGTCTCGCTGCAAGCCACAACAAGTGAAAGGGACCTAGGGGTGGTGGCAGACACCAAAATGAATAACACTGAAAACTGCAGAAGATCTGCGGCAAAAGCAAACAGGATTCTGGGCTGCATAGCCCAGGGAATTACATCTAGGAGGAGGGAGGTGATCATCCCTCTGTATAATGCCTTGGTCAGACTGCATCTTGAGTACAGCGTGCAGTTCTGGAGACCTCACCTCAAGAAGGACATAGCACTGCTGGAGAGGGTGCAGAGGAGGGCAACCAGGATGATTCAGGGCATGAGAGAAAAGACTTGTGAAGAAAGGCTGGAAGAACTTGGGCTGTACTCACTGGAGGAGGGGAGAGACAGGGGGACATGATAGGGGTCTTCAAATATGTGAAAGGGATAAACAGGGGTGGAGCCAAAGAAATATTCAGGCTAAAGAAAGGGGGCACAACCAGGGGGCATGAGTGGAAGCTGGAGGGGGGAAATTACAGGGGAGAATGTAGAAGACATTATTTCACTGAGAGGGTGGTGGGGCCATGGAGTACACTGCCTAGAAGTCCGGTGGAGGAGGGCACTGTGGAAGGCTTCAAGATGGGGTGGGACAGGTGTATGGGTAAACTGAAGCTGAAGATGACCCTCTTAGGGGCTGGGGGGAGTGAGAGAGCGAGCACCCAATAGGGGCTGACTACCAAGCAGACACGAAAGACCATCAGGCCTATTCTGCTGGGTTTTAGTATGTTTTTTTTTTTTTTTTTTTTTTTATGAGTGAACTAAAGATTTATTCCATGGAAAGAAGGTACAGAACCACATAAAAATCATTATTTCATAAGTTGTCTAAATGAACACAAACATAAGAGAACTGGGAGTGTGAGGATTAAACATGCATTGTCTGAAGTAAGAAATGTTTGAATGAACATGACAATATATAGAAAGTTTACTAACTCACAGAGACTCTTGTAATTATTTTAAAGGTAACTAAAGAAAGATATAGAAGGAATACATTTTAAGTAGCATCCAGTTAGGGGATCATTATGATTAAACAGAGGCAAATATTAACACACTGTTGCACAATATATACATAATGAGACTGAAACCTCTTAAATTAAGTATGATAATAAGAGTGGTTAATGTGTATTCATATGTTTTCTAGAGTGATAAAATTGAGACTTTATAAACTTTGAATAAGGGAGTATAATTAAGAAAAATATATTACGTACATTAATAAAAACTAACTATATTGGAGACAGCTAAAATACACCTGACTCACCAATAGAAAAAGTTTGATCCTCTTTATAAGTAGATTTTATGAAGTGAATATCCTAATTATTTTACATACAGTAAAAACAAATATAATTTGTTTTACAGCACAAGCCAAGCCCTGAAGGGTAACCATTGAGTTATGAAACATTGGTTATGTGCAGTACAGAGTTAAGCATGGGGCTGGGGCTTAAGATTGGCTGCCGCCCCTTTAACTAGGAACAGTAATGTGCAGCCAGCCATGGTCATGTGTTATGCTAATTATTTTTCTGCAGGGGCTAGGAAACCCCAATTTCCTGTCTAGTCAGAGTCTAGTCTGTACCTTGTGTTGATGAGATGTCCCTGCTCATGCTCCTGAATAAACCTAATTTTGTTTATTATTTTGTGCATCTGACTCAGTTTGTTCGGTACCAGTAGTCAACTATAGCAGAAGCACCAGATAGGAAAGCAGAATACTGGAGAAGGTAAGGGGTCCCATGGCAGACCAAATACCAAAACACCACACATGGTGGAGAATGTGGCCCTTCTTCTGCCCAGACCCCCATCTCACTTATCTGCATCATTGGGTATCCCAGAGTCATCTCTCAAGTGTGCCTGAACTGTTGCATGCTAAGAAAAATCCCACCTGGCAGCAGAGAGGAACAGAGAATAAAACTGAACTGTATCCTGTTAAATCAACCCTCCTGCAATCTGCCTCAGGAATTATAAATGTGCATGAATGTGGGACACTATTAATCAGTTATGGTATAAAAGTTTTTTTAAGTCTCCTCAAATCCCACAGAGCTGCATGCTGCACACCCCAGCAAGTCTGCACAAATTCAGTGACCAGAAAGAGCACCAAAATTTACACAGAGCTTGAAACTGCAACCCCCCCCCAACTCCAACCTCATGGCAAGGCCTGCACATCCCAGCCCTGTACAGTCTTCTCATGAGAAATCAACCAACTTCCAAAAGGGCACCAAAGTGAAAAAGTGTCCCCACATCCTGCAGTATTACCTGCCAGCTCATTCCACATCCTTGCTGCTGCCAACATCAGGGACTGCAACTCCAGCACAGGAACAATGAAATTGGTTACTTGTGGCCCAGCAATCTAGCGCTCTGTGCTCCCCTCCACACCCTGAGTGCCAGAGTCCTCTGTCTCCAGCCCACGGCATGAGAAGCTGTTCTAGCAGGGACTGCTCCAATAAATCTTAAAGCCCACGGACAAGAGAGAGCAAATCACTACATGTGTACAGTACCATACCACGGCATAGCCTGGGTCCTAACCTTGACCACACTGCTGATTTCTCCTCTAAGTGCGGCTTCCCTGTTGCAGTGCTGCTTCCTTGGAGTGCTGTACCCCCACCTCCCAAGTGATCTCAGCTCCATATAAACTCATGAACCCTCAACAGTTACCGGGAGGCCCAGGACATGCACCGACTGACTGGAGTTGCATCTGCAGACAAGCCTCTTCCAGGCACAGCAAGTGGCTCAGTACGCTGCACAAGTCTCTAGCTCTCACAATGGCAGCTCCACAGAGGAGGACTGCAACACGAGGAGCCTTACAGCTAAGGTAGCTCCTTCATGGATCAAAGCTCCTGCTGTGCCTCTCAGAATCGCGGCTCCCTTCTTTGCCACCCACCAGCTACACTCTCCCACTCCTGTCACAAATAGAACAATTCTCTACCCAAGTGGCCACGCTACAAGAGGGCACTCTGCACTTCAAAACAAGGCTGACTCCCTCCAGCCACATGAAGCAGTTCTTTCCCCTGCTCAGCCACGCAGAGCCCATTGGGGCCAGGGGAAGCCAGATAGAGAAAGGAAAAGGGGGCAATACAAATAATAAATAAAATAAATAAAATAAATAATCAAACGTGGCTTCAGACTTACTAACTTGGGGGCAGCTACAAGTCATAAATGCACAGTAAACAAGCAAAGGGGGAGGAAAATAGTGCATAACTCATTGCAGTGGATATATATATATATACATATAGGGGCACACTACTTCAGTGGTCAGACCTTACAAATGATCAAGACCAGTAAGCTGCACCACAAGAATGAAAATATGGGGGCAGACCAATAAATATAGTGCAGATTCTGGGAGACAGAACAATAATAAGGGCAGAAATAAAATCAAAGCACCAATAAACAAATGAGCAATCAAATATGTACAAAACCCCCCAGTTTTTTTGAAAACTCCTGCCAATTTCAGTGGAGAAGAAGCCTTCACCCTGGCAAATCACCATTACACTCCCTGCACAGCAACCGCGTGGCATGGAGTTTCCATTTTATAAACAAACAGTGCCTTAAGCAGTGACCTTGCTCCCCCTGGTGGTGATACCTTGCTACAGCCAAGCACTGAAATTACCTCAATTCAGAGCAAATGAATGTGTTTCAGTACACATCAATGGCAAACCTATACAATTAAAGAGACAGTACATCAAATAATTTATCTTGTGATGCAACTTTATTTAAGTAACAGACAACACCCAAATAAGAGTGGAACTTGTTTATTAAGATATCCATTGATGAAAATTGCTTACAAATAACTGTACTTTGGTCTACAAAAATATTTTCACTCAGCAATGTATTTCTTCCAAAGATGTCTTGTTCTCTACATGACAACCACTCCCACTCATTCTTACGACCTCTGTTCAGTGACACGCAGCTTGTCTCTGATCGTGAGGTCTGAGGATGACACCGTTTCCAGCACTGCAAGCTCTGGGGCTCCGCCTTCACCTGCCTTGAGAGCATGGGGTCTCAAAATTGAAACTATCCTGCACTATACCCAGTCATCCATCTCAGCCCAAGGGACACCCACTATGCAGACCATTCAGGATGACCTTGCCAATATTAAAGCTATTTTCCCACACTCAACAGCCCATACCAGCTTACAGCCAGTAACTTTCTCAGCACTACCCCATGGAGATGCTGTCAACTGGCTCAAGCAATTTCAGGCATGAATCTCCTTCCATGGTTGGACAGATCCCTTGCGAATTTCCAGTGCCATGCACTTACTCCTGAGAGGGACAGACATCTCGTGGTTCAATGTACTTCCAGATCAGATGAGAGGGGACACTGCCACCCTGTGTACCACCTTCAAGGACCATTTTCTACAAGCACATCCACCCTGGTTGTTAGAACAGCAACTGTGGGGGAGGACTATGCAACCCTCCAAATCACTGGAAGCATTTATAGCGGACATTGAATCACGGTGTAAATGCCTACAAGAATCAGAGAAAGACCAAATCACAGCCTTTATCTGGGGACTGCCACCACAATTTAGTACATAAACGTTATACAGCAAAAGCCAATCACCTGGATGGGCATGATCCAAGCTGCACGGTTAGCCCAGGAATCTATTTCCATACTTCAGCCTACCACTGTTCAGGAGCCACAGTCCTCCCAATTGGCTGCACTTGCTAATTGTGTCCAATAGCAACAAGTAATGATTGACAAGTTTATTTCAACTGTCAACAGCTGACACTCCAATACTGCGGCTTCCCCTGCAACTCCTGTCAACTTCCTGCAGCCACTTTCACCTTCACGGGAGCCAGTGACCTGTCAGTGGTGCCGATTCAGAAGTCACACTGTTGCAGTTTGCCACAAACCAAAAAACTTTCACAGAAATCAAGAAAGTCAAAGGTATCCACCACAGCGCAATCAGCAAAATGCTAGTAACTATTTACAGAACCAGGGAAACGAGCGCTGCCCAACAAACTAAGGGCTTTTGTTGGCAGGAAAATAAAGCAACTGACCACCCTACTGACTCTTGTAACTCAAACAAACTGCACCCTCCGGCTGCTAAGTCAGGCACAATCTCGCCTAAGGGAGCAAAAGTTCCAATCAACAGGTCACCCCTCCTTGCAAACTACATCCCTGTCACCATTGGGAATTGGTCCACACATGCCTTGGCCAACTCTGGAGCAGAAATATTTGTTATCCACAGCAGTATACTAGAAAATCCAACTATTTGCCATATACCTACTGTTGGTCTGGCTGACCTAAAGTACATTATCACAGCAAGCACTGCTACAGTACCTATCACAGGTGTGGTCCATCTTAAGCTCCACTTCGGCTCACAGCAAGCTACAGTTAAATTCTACTTAGTGTCTGAACTTCAACCAGATGTGACTCTTAACCTGGACTTTCTCAAAGCACACAAAGCCATCCTAGACTTTTCCTCAAACAAGTTTTCACTAGATCCCTGGAGGCAACTTGCAGCTATAGACTCAGTTTTGCCGAGATTCGAGGTGAACCACTCTCACAAGGTGGTGTTGGCATTGTCATGGGATCCTCGGGTCTGCATGCTTCAGGTCTCCTTCTAGAGAAAACATTGTCTGCTGTGCATGGTGGTTCAGTATTCAAATAATACTGCAGCTTCACAGATGAGCCAGTGGTTATCTTAAAGGGTGTCAACATCAGAAAGTTTGTTTGTCTGTCTTCAGGAGACCAGCTTCAGCTTCTGCACGAGCCTCAGCCTGGTTCCACTAACATTCATTCTGTCAGTACCATCACAACCACTCTAGCTTCACAAGGAATACCCTTCAGCCAGTGGCTATCTGCCTCAAAACTTCCAGCATGTCCAACAGAGAAACAACTTCTGAAATTCATGGAGAACTACCCAGATGTCTTTGTTGGCCTGATAACAAACTTGGATGCTGCGATATCCTGCAACACATCATTGAGATGCAGCCCAAACAAAACCCAATGCATCAGCGATCTTACAAAGTGGGACACAAACAAAAACAAGTCTTGGAGGACTTAATCAGGGACATGCTTGAACAGGACATTATTGAGGAATCTACAAGTCCCTGGGGTGCACCTTGCTTGCTGGTAGTAAAGAAAGACAAAGGGTATCGGTTTGCAGTGGATTACAGAAAGTTCAATACCAACACGGTACAGGCGCACATCCCTTACCTAGCACAGAGGAAGCATTAGAGAGCATTGGTGCAGCCAGCCCAGCTTACTTCACCACTCTAGACTTTTAGAGTGGATTCTACCAAGTTACTATTGATCCAGCTTCATGCTCATACACAGCCTGGTACTGCCACTTGGGACTTTTCCAATTTAAACTTTTGCCTATTGGACTTTGGAACAACCCAGCCACATTTCAACGTGTCATGGAAGCTATATTGCATGGACTGTCTTGGCAATCTTACCTAGTTTACCTTGACGATGTTATTGTCTTCAGCAGAGCTTTCCAGGAGCACCTCCAGCATCTCAAAGAGGTGTTCAAATGTCTCAGGCAAGCCAACCTCAAACTTCATCCTGAGAAGTGTTGCCTTGCACAGCATCTAATCCATTACCTGTGACACGTGGCCAATTCATGAGGCATCTCACCAGATCCAGATAAGCTCTCTGCAGTAAAAGACTATCCAGAACCTACAAACCTCAAAGACCTTAGAGCTTTCCTGGGCTTCTCTGGCTACTACAGAAAATTCATTTGCAATTATGCCAAGATTGTAGCTCCACTGTACGCTCTCACAAAAAAAGGAATGTGACTACCTATGGACTTCCGAATGCAAAGTGGCCTTTGAAACTTTGAAAGAAAAACATATTTCTTCCCCAGTATTGGCCTATCCCAGGATCGACCAACCATTCAAGCTCTACACAGATGCTAATTCCTTTGCAGTGGGTGCTGTGCTGTGTTAAATCCAAGACAGAACAGAACAAGTTGTTTCCTATGCCGGGCGCTCTCTTTCATCAGTTGAGCAAAACTATGGCATCACAGAAAAAGAATGCCTAGTCATGATCTTTGTTGTAAAGAAATTCAACTGGTACCTTCGCTACTCCTCCTTCACAGCTATCGTGGATCATTCTGCCCTCAGATGGTTGTTTAAAATGAAGGAGCCAGTAGGAAAGTTCGCCGTATGGATTGCTTTGCTGTAATGCTACAATTCTGAAATTCAATACCTACCAGGTCGACTCCATTCTAACACCGATGCTGTAAGCCAGAGATGTTATCCCTCTGCATCAGCCTCTCCAGTCAAAGAAGCCTGCCTACAAGCTCTTCCTTTCCATTTCACAGATGAGCTCCCTGTGGACGTTCCTACAGCACCTAAAGTTGCTTTGCTGCTACCAACTGCCAGTCCAGAGAAAAGCACCAATCCTTACATATTGCAAGCAGCTGAAGAGCTTCTTACAACCTCTAATACTGATATCTCCTTGGCAACTATTAAACTGCAACAAAGAACTGATCCTCAGTTTACAGCCGTCATCATGTATCTAGAGACTGAAACTTTACCTCAACAAAAGAAACACCACCAGGATGTATTCTTTGCATCACAATACTTCCTCAATGACGGTGTGCTTTTTCGCATTTGAACCAAGGAAGGCAAGGGCCATCGTATGGATAGAAATCATGTACATTGAGTTGTGCCGGCCTCTCTAATCTCAAGTTCTTCAATCCACTCATGCCTCTCCACTTTCTGGAGGTCATATGGGAATCCACAGAACTCTCAAAAAGACAAGGCTTCACTTCTTCTGGCCTTACATGAACAAGAACATTGTCTGATTTGTCAGATCTTGCCTGCACTGTTCCCAAAGAAAGCCTCCTGCCAAACTGACGAAGGCACACATCATTCCAGTGCCTGTACCCACTGAACCATTCCAAAGAGTCAGCATGGACATTCTTGGCCCCTTGCCTCCACGCCCTGACTCTGGCAACAAGTACATTCTTGTTTTTGTGGACTACCTAAGTACTTGGAATTAATCCCACTAAAAGACATTAAAGCTGCTACAGTGGCAAATGCCTTCCTCAATACAATCATTTGCCATCACGGTACCCTAGCGTACCTGCATTTGGACAGAGGCACTAACTACCTTTCAACTATTGTGCAAGAAACCTGCAAACTTCTCGACATCAAAAAAACTCACACAACCAGTTATCATCCACTATGCAATGGACAAAGTGAGAGAATGATGTCCACCATTCTTGACACACTATCCAAGTACCTGGATGAGACTCATAACATTTAGGATTGTTCTGTTCCCTTCATTCAGTTTGCTTACAACACCAGCCTTTGTGTCGACAGTACAGAGTACACTGCATTTTTTCTGATCCATGGATGTCACCCAAGAACACCTTTGGACGAAGATCTCTCACTGCTAGAGGTCCCAAAGTCAGCTCCATGCTTCATCATTCCAGTGTTGGAACAGCTTGAACTTGCCAGACGTGTTGCAATTGACACACTGGGACAGAGAAAAACTGCAATGCAAAAAATGACAGCAGCCAAATCATATGAACCTTCATTTTCTGTTGGGGACATTGTATATTTGTACTGACCAGTCCTTTTTCTGGGCACCACCAAAAAAAACTGCATCACCCTTGGACTGGTACCTTCTATACTGTGGAAAAGCTTCTTCCTGTTCATGTTCACTTGCACTGCAAAACCAATGGAAAGCTGGTACACAATAAAATCCACATCAACAGGCTGAAACATGGGTACCTGAATGATACCCTCTCTGATGATCCCAGTCCTCCAAATAATGAAGCTGCACTTGAACTTGCAATAGTTTCAGAAGCTGAACTTCCTGCTGACAATCTGACTCCAGTTTCACCAGAACCCCACGGTACTGGCACTTATCTGCTGGATCCTATTCTTCCTGCCCAGCCAGATGGACTTTCTAGAACTTCTCAGTCTCTTGTGTCTTCCAGGACTCTCATGTACCTCAATCAGTATACCAGATCGAGAAGATTTTGTGCAAAAAGTACATTAATGGATCTTGGTCGTACAGTGCCAAATGGTGCAGTTTTGACAGTGCTCAGAACTCTTGGGTCCCCTTTTGTGACCTGACACCACCCTGTCAAGAACTGGTTCAAGTCACCAATTCATCAATCCCAACTGACCATAAAAGTCACAGAAACAAGTGAATCTTATTATTCGGACTCAGTGAGGTGATTTTGTAATTTCTGTGTCTTAACACTCTGCTATTGATTCTAATTTTCTGTTGCTATAACATTTTTCTCTCCTAGCTCTTAGAAATGGTTGTGTTGCTCTAATCATAACATAAACTTTGAATTGCATTTGGGAAATAATCGCTGCACCTCTTTTCCTTTCTTTCCTTTCCCTTCCTCGCACCTTAGTGCTTGTGGCATGGCCAGCCTCAAGCACTATGGTGTTCTCCCCTCCCCTGGCATTACACTGACTGGCCACCAGTGTAGTCCAGACTTTTCTACCCTCCCTACCCCCACAGCAAAATATTGTGCTTGTCTTTCAATCAAAAGTCATCTTAATCATTTCATCCATGATGTTGATAAATGTTCATGTTAATGTTTACTAAGGTATTAATGTTAATAAGGTTTTGCTAATGCTTACTGTTGTTCTTGCATAACAATATATTTTTTTACTGTTCAAGTGGTACTCTCATTTTCAAACCCCAGGGTGATGTGGAGTACAGAGTTAAGCATGGGGCTTAAGATTAACTGCCACCCCTTTAACTAGGAACAATAATGTGCAGCCAGCCTTGGTCATGTGTTATGCTAATTATTTTCTTGCAGGGGCTAGGAACCCCCAATTTTCTGTCTAGTTAGAGTCTAGTCTGTACCTTGTGCTGATGAGATGTCCCTGCTCATGCTCCTGAATAAACCTAATTTTGTTTATTATTTTGTTCTTCTGACTCAGTTAGTTTGGTACTAGTAGTTGACTACAGCAGAAGCACCAGATGGGAAAGCAGAATACTGGAGAAGGTATGGAGTCCCATGGCAGAACAAATACCAAAAACATCAGTTATTTGAAAGGCTGCAATATTTGCAATAGATTATTTGGTGAGTGAAACCATATTTCTTTTTTCTGAAATCTTTCCTGTGTTTCAGACAGACTGTTCCCTGGTGATTTTTTTACTTTTTCAACAGGATCCTTGATTCTACTGGAATTCTTTGTACCTTGTAAATAAAATATATACCACTACAGCTAGGGTTGAGTTGGCATTTTAAAGAGCTTGTGTCACCATTGGAACAATTTTGTGAAAAAATGTAATATTTAGATACTGTTCAACTAATATTGCATATTTTTTCTGTAATTCTTATCTGTATTTTTTATTAATAAGGGCATTTGCACTAAAACAGGATAGGAGAGTGAGATGGGACATGACAGACCTACAAGTACCTCACATTGGTGAACAAGGTGCAGGAGAGGAGTCTCTTTCAAATAAGAAAGAGCACCAGGGGGCATGTGATGAAGCTGGGGGGGTTGAGTTAAGATGGATGTGAGGAAGAACTACTTCACTGAAAGAGTGATGGATGCCTGGAACAGACTGCCAGTGAAAGTGATGGAGGTGAAAACAAAATGGGGGGTCAAACATGTATGAATAGACTTACAGGAATATTGGTAAATAGGCTGGGAGGATGGAGGGTCACCAGAGTCCAGTTAGAGAATGTGGAGTGTTGCCTAAACACTCTTAGTGTGTAGGGTAAATAATAATAATACTAATAATACAGTTTCTTATGTCTTTGGAGTCTGCCAAGAAATATTCATAAACAAGCAAGAGTACTAATAAATGTTTATTATACTACTTACACCAAGCATGTGACAATGAAAATCACAAGGGAGATGGGTTTCTCACCACTATCTTGTAGAATGTTTATAATCTACAGGATTTCTAGGATCTCAGGTTCTCCAAGATCTTGTTCTCTCTCCCCATGTGGAGCTAGAATGCAAAAGGCTATATACTACAGATAACAGCATAGCAACAGAGATTACATTATAGTTACGAATATCAGAAACATTATGTATTGGATAATGACTTAGGAGACAGAATTACTAATGAGAATCATATGAGACATAAAATATGCTTCTGTTTGCATTATAGCTTGGACAAAAGAAATGCTGACGGGGCTCTCTATTACACATGGCATTTCTTGCTTATGTATAATATAAGACATAACAAAAGTTTTCTCTCTGTCAGCTTGCTTAGACAAAGAGAAGTGCTGACAGGGCTTTATTACCCATGGCATATCTGCTTGAGTGTAAAACACACACTACATATAATTATATGAGAATATAAGTAAACAATAATCACTGATGATCCCTCAGAGTCATCTTATCAGTGATTAGGTAGATTATATATGGAATATATGTAAAAGACAAACATAATGCATTATAGTGAGGTACAGTATATTAGTCATGCATGATCTAATCCTATGAAAGGATGTAAACATTGACATATATTAGCAGCAAAGCACATTCCTGGCACTCATGCCTATATGATGGGTGCCTAAAATCTACATGTTAGTGCAAAATAGCAGTATCACAGTATAATAGACCAGGAATACAGTGTAAGGTGTATGTGGGACGATAGGGGGCATAACCCAGGTGCAACTGTTTGTTGCACTAATTGCAAAAGTGGCAACACAACAAAAAGATGACAGGCACCATTCATCTACAGGCCCGAGGCAAGGGCGTGATAGAGGAAGCTTAACTGGTCACAGTGGTGTTTCAGGGTTTTCCTTAAATAACAAAATGTAATTATAAGGGAAAATGTTAGTAAACTAACAACCCAGTGATTTTAAATACCATCCTTTATAACCTAGAATGATGTGTTAAATGTTCCACAACAAACATTTCCCACATTTTTTTAATTAATAATGATGTGATTGGATACCCCAGCAGCATACCAGGTACTTATTAATGACCTCCTATACAGGGAGTGATAGCTCCACACACACACACACACACACACACACACACACACACACACACACACACACAGGATTTTCACATCCTGATTGCTAGTGGTACATCTTATGAGAGTAAATCTACCCAAATACACTAGGCATTTTTTTCTCATTTTTTTTTATTTAAAAAAAAACACAGGTTTAGAATCAGGCCTATTTGACTCTGACACATCTATTTGAAATAAGGTTGATATAGCCATTATTCAAGCACATATGTTAAAGGTTCATGATAGTATGAAATATATTATAATGCCCCCCATTGCATGGTATACATGGTTTTGCTCCTAAAGAGCAATTTACATTTACAATATTAAGGATATTGTGAAGAGGTTTGACCTGACAAAATGTTAGTAAACATTGTATGACTATAAACATTGGGAATAAAACTAACTTTACAATGGGGCTGTACAATATCAAAACAATCAGTAAATACTCATATGTATTAGGTTAAGGATGAGATTTAAAATCACTGGGATGTGCATGAGCTGCACATTATTAACTAGGGTACCCAGTTTAGAAGTGGCTATTAGACCACTGGGTGGGCCAGGGTTCTGTTATGGGCACTCAGTATTAGGTGTCACAAATTATGGGGAATCATAAGGTAAAACCTTTACGGCTTTTATTACCATATAAATTTGGATGCAAAATTCCTCATTATCAATAAAATGTAAACAGGGGTCCAGATCAAGTCTAGCTGCTAGAATTGCTCCAAAGCAATGATCATAATATTCAGTAGGGCCTCACTACCCTGCTGGACGATGAACATATCTTTTAAGACTTTAGTGTAAATTTCACAGGATACAATTAGATCATGTGGGCTTGTGAGGTACTCTGCCTCAATAAGCTGTTTAGGTTTAGGTCACTGGTTCTTATCTGCAATAAGATGTGCAGTTTGGGCTTGTAAGAAGATCCATACTTCAAAAAGAATAATAAGCATAAAAGCAAGCATCTCTCTCTCTCTGGAACCTAAAAGGAAAGAGAAATGAAAAACATACTTAGTGTAGTACTATTCTGTCCATTGGGGTATGGAAAAGTAATTTAATCTCCTTTAAAAAGGTTCATTTGATTGGCATGTAGCCATTTATTAATGACTGTTATTGTGAGGCAGTCTAACTTGGTAGACTGGTGGACTGAGTTTGTTTACAATGGGATAGGGCCTGTTATTGGGCCTTGTCCATACACTGTGCAGCAAACAAGTGTACCTGTTGGATGTCTCGTTTAAGATATTTAACATATTTATCTACTGATGCTCCATCAGCAATGGCAGTATACAGGTCCAAAAGTAAATGTTCTGGGAGTCTCATGAACTCTCCAGTCATGATTTCAAAAATGGGGTACACTGTGTACCTGCCGATGGTGTCCCTCTTATTGCCATAAGGCATAAAGGCAATAATGAATCCCAGTCCTTTTTGGTTTTTCAGAGCAAGTTTATTATAACATAACTTTGATCTGCCTGTTAGCCCATTCCACCTGTCCTGATAACTGTGGGTGGTAAGGGATATGAAACTTTTATTTTGTCCATAACAAATCTAGAGTTTCCTGCATTACTTTGGCTATAAAGCTGGATCCCTGTAATCAGAATTTACTTTTGGGGTAACCCCTACCTGGTAAATAGCTGGTTTACCAAGACATTAGCAGTCACTTTGGCTGTGTTGCTCTAGGTTGGGATAGCTTTAACTCATTTGGAAAATAAGCTGGTGATCACTAGTGCAAACTTATTATTGTTCTTAGTGGTTGGCATAGGGCCAATGTAGTCAATCTTGATGTTGTTCCAGGAGCCTGATTGCCTCTGGGGTATCAATTTATTTTTCCTAGCTGGTATAGAATTGTTTTGTGCACAGATCAAACAGTTACTAGTGTAGTGTTCTACATCATTTCTCATGTGTGGTGATCAGACAGAGGATTTCAGTTTGTCTAGGGTTTTTACTGACTCGCTGGTGTCCACCAGTTGGAGTATCATGTACTTGGCACAGCAGATAACATCTACTCACAGTTGTTCAGGAATTACCCATAACCTTTTAAAAGTGTTACAGCAGTGATGTTCCAAATGGGTACGCCATCACTGGACAGTTGAATGTCATTTTCATTTTCTTACATTGGCTTATTTCTGGAAGCTATTCCTCAGTTCCTTTATTAAAGAACCTAGACACTGGTCTCAAATAAGGGTCCATCTTTTGGAGCACAAGGTTCGCAATTTAGAATATGCTTGAACCTTATAAATGTACAGTTTGTATTTAAACTGGTTAGGTTGTGATGTACACAAACAAGTCTCTGTATTTCACAGAGGTAATATCAGAGTATTGGGAGTTTGTTTTCTTCCCAAAGAAATTCGGTCAGAGAGAAACATACCCAATTAGAAACTGTAATAAAACAAACAAACAGTTTCTTCGGCACTTTTGTAATTAGATCAAGGACATTTCTTAAAGGGTGCAGAACTTAATCATCTCATGGAGTGCTGGTATCTTGTTACGTAAGGAAAAATATTTTTATTCCTCATCATTATCACAACCTGTTTCACTCAAGGACTTACCAGCTCTCTAAACCATCCACAAACATTTGTGGTAATTAGGAGACTCCTCACCTCCCTGCTTTTCATTTTATTTGCCAGGCATGTTTTAACATTGCCTGTGAATCGTACATATATGATGATGCAGTTACTAGCCATGCACACTCTGTCATCACCAGAATGTAAAATAAGAATTCCAGACCCTGCTATCTGACCCTCATAGGTATGTGTGACTGAGTCATCAGTCAAAACATGACACACAGTGTTGTCTTTTAACACTTTCTGAGGTTCCGTCAGAAAGGTCCCTGGGACAGGTAGGTCAGGAGGTTGGAGTGAACAATCATGGATCTGTCCTGCAAATTGTAGGCCATTGGCCAACAATGATGGAGTTTTGGTAGGAAGGACAGTGATGTCATAATCCTGTAAAATGAGAGACCAGTGTGAAGTCTGACATTCGATACAGAGTCATCTTTTATTCTGTCTGACAACACAAAGTTAGTTGGAAAATGATTGGAATGCAGCACAATGGGTGCATATCTAGTGATTTATATAAAGTATCTCACTGCCCAGTATGTAGCCAAAAGATTCCTTTCACAAAGGTTGTATTTCAACTCCACTGAGGCGAGCATCTGGGATGCATAAGCAATGGGTCTGATGTGTCCATTGTATTTTTGGGCTAAAACTGCTGAGATTGTTATACCTGATGTAGCAGTTTCAATATATCCTAAAACTGTGTTAGGATTAACTGATGCTGGGACCATGGTCAGTGATCCCAAAAGAAAAGATAATATCATCAGTATTAGGATACCTTGCACCTTCTTACCAGAAGTGCCTGCTATTGTTTGTGCTGATAATACCCCAGTCTGTTTCTGACTTCTGTATGCTATTGTATGTGCTGGAAATAACCCAGACTGTTCCTGGTGTGTGCCTGATATTGCAGCCATAGTATGGGATGATCCAGGTGTCACTGATGGAGGGGGTTCGTTATCATGTACAAGCAGTGCTAGCACTATCAGGGGTGCCTGCACAGTGGAGGAAAGTGGTATGCAAGTTGCACATAGTCCTCTAGCTATGGACTGTAGTTCAGTAGCCCTCAGAGGTGGAGAAAGTAGTGCTAAAACAGCTGTCAGCCCAGGTTCAGAAATCAAACCTGTAACCCTCCCCCCCAACGTGGTCTGTGATGGTAAAAATATTACAGCCATGGGGCTTTCAGAATTAGGGTTGTCCCTTCTCCCATCAAATGTAAAGTTGGTTCGCCCACTGGAAGGTTGCTGGATAGTACCAACATTATTTTTAATGTTACAGCTTAAAGTGTTAATGGGCTGCATATGCCCAGTGCTGTAAGGGTTAGAAACAACAGCACATTTAGTCTTCTCAGGGAAAGTTGATGTTAAATTACATAGGGACTAATCACAATTCATGTAATTAACTGCAATGTGTTCCTTAATCAAGGATGTTCTAGTATAGTAAACATTGCTAGCAGCAGCTGCTTCAGCAGCGTTAGACACTGACTTTATGACAGGTAGCGTACCAGCCTCATTCAAAAGTACATCAGCACTATTTTTAATGAGACTATTCTGTCCCTCTGAAGCACTAGTTTTATGGATAACATTATTAAACATGACAAAAACCACCAGTAAGTTTTGTTTGGTTGTAGCAGCAATCACAGGTCCCTGTGACTGCATGGTCCAACCCCTGAGATGTGATGGTTGGCCATTTTGGATTACCTCATGGGCATCTTGGGTTATTGTGTTATGACCATCATCACATGACCATAAGCGGCCATCTTGGGGATGCTATGGTGATGCAACCTGATGAGATGTGTGTCCACCATTTTGAGACTCTAACAATCTTCAATTTTGTGAATCACAGAAAAACAAGTGGCTAGCCTTTGTTCTGGTCCACCCCACAGCATACTGTGAGTGTTCAAAATCAAACTCTTCAACATGAGAACAGGCAGGGTCTTTGGGCATTCAGTTAGTATGCCCTGACAATACCTCTGACTGATGGTGCAAGTTCACCATTTCTGCCTTGCAATTTATATGATCAACCTCACACAAATTACGCATAACCTGTTTCTCCAAGTTTCTACATGCAGTGGTAAGTTGGGCATTTTCCTTACTCTTACATTCTAGCTCCTCAAATACATGAGCAGGCACACTGTGAAGTAATCAAACTTCAGTTCACAAGACTTTCTTACAGTGAAAAACTAGTCTGTTGTCAAGAGAAGCTTTATCACATTTGGTATTCAAAGCATACATTTTATGTCCACTGTTTTCATAACTACTTAGTAATGAATTACATTGTTTAGTCACGGTCCTGTTATAAAATAATAGTTCATTAACTTTTCCACTAGACTTGATGTGTAACATACTCATCTTTTACCTATATGCAGTGTAATCTGACTTTAGAGTATCAAATTTTTTTATAGAAAATTCTAAGCAAGTGAATAGTGTTGCAACTAGCAAATTTTCAGAAATATGTTCCTTGGTATCATGGTTTAAGTGACTATAGTCTTCAGAAATCACCCTCATGGGACTTCTTCTGTTTTTTTGCCACATTTGCAAAATCTTCTAAACCACCATAAGCAGTTTGAGTTTGTGAGGTATCCAGCCTCACCTTCAGTACTGATTTTTCAGACATGTCTTTTAAGAAATAAGAAATCTTTAACTGTCTGTGGATCAAAAACTTTGCAACCAAAGTTCATGACAGAACATAAACAGCATTTGGCGTATGTGGACTCCTAGATGAGTAAAGACCCATTAGGATTTGAAACCACAAATGAAAGCAGTCTGTCTGTCCGTTCAGATCCCTGTACAGCTGTGTGTTCCCACAGAGAAAGAAGAGGGAAAAAAACAAACCAAAAATAAAACAACTCATTACACAGAGATTGAATATCTGCCAAATGATTGTTTTGTCTGCACTGTAGAACACACAACAGACTGAAGAGATTTAAACGGAAGTCAATCTCAGCTACTTGTTACTGGTGAATTCTTACCCAGTGTTTTAATTTACAGAGGAAATTAAAATGTAACTTTGTCAAACACCCAGACTCCATTCGCGGTCGCCATGTTATGTTGCCTAAATACTCTTAGTGTGTAAGGTAAATAATAATAATACTAATAATTCAGATTCTTATGTCTTCGGAGTCTGCCAAGAAAACCACTCTCCTGAAGAATGTTCATAATTTCCAGGATTTCTAGGCTCTCAGGTTCTCCAAGATCTTGTTATCTCTCCCCATGTGAGGCTAGGATACAGAAGACTATATACTACAGATAACAGCATAGCAACAGAGATTACATCATAGTTATGGATATCAGAAACATTATGTATTGGATAATGACTTAGGAGACATAATTACTAATGAGTATCATATGAGACATGAAATATGCTTCTATTTTCATTATAGCTTGGACAAAAGAAATGCTGATGGGGCTCTATTACACATGGCATTTTTTGCTTATGTATAATATGAGACATAACAAAGGTTTTCTTTCTGTGTCAGCTTGCTTAGACAAAGAGAAGTGCTGACAGGGCTCTATTACACATGGCATATCTGCCGGAGTGTAAACACACACACTACATATACAGTAATTACATGAGAATATAAGTATACAATAATCACTGATGATCCCTCAGAGTCATCTTATCAGTGATTAGGTAGATTATATATGGAATATATGTAAAAGAGAAATATAATGCAGTATAGTGAGGTATAATAGCCATGCACAATCTAATCCTATGAAAGGATGTAAACATTGGCATATATTAGCAGAAAAGCACATCCCTGGCACTCATGCTTATATAACGGGTGCCTAAAATCTACATGTTGGGGCAAAATAGCAGTATCGCAGTATAACAGACCAGGAATACAGTGTAAAATGAATGTGGGATGATAGGGGGCATAACCCATGTGCAACAGGAGACAGACTACATAGGGACCATCTGGGCAGACTGTATGGGCCAAGCAGTGCTTTTCTGCTAACTTATGCTACATTTCTATGATTTCTGCCCTATCTGGTCTGGCTGCTTGTCTACAGCTGGCATCACAGTTCTGTTTCTGACATTACAATCTGATGTTAATCTGATGTTCTTGAGAGAATTATGATGTCATAAACAGTGGAGCATGATGTCAGGACCATTATTTTGTTTTCATGCAATGGTTCTCAATGATAAGGAAAGAAAGGGAAAGAGCAGCAGAGAACTTATGAAATATAAACTAAATAGTGCCTAAATCTTACTTTTTTAAAAGATTTTCCCAGTGGTGTTGGGGGGGGCCTTTTATTGTTTAACCTCTGTTACTGACTGCTCATAGCTTGGCTGTCCTTGGACCAAGGGACCTTACAATTGGTTTGCACCATTTTAGCTGAACATTTGGTAAATGTCTGTTAATCCATTGTTTAGTTATAAAATATTACATCCTTAAAAAATATGTATTTTAATTATCCATGGTTTAGTTACAGAATACTAAATCCCTAAAAGAAATATGTGTTTTAAGGCTTGTTTTGGTCACCTAAAACTACAAAATGACTAACATTTGAGACCCGAAACTTTCAGGTTCATTAGAGCCTGGACTGAGGGTCTCCCTTTCATGGTTTTAGAATGAAAAAAATGTAAAATAAAATAATTATAAACAAAATAAAATAAAATGTACAGCTTGAGCATGTATGGAACAAACATGGTACCTTTTTAATGCAGGATGGGCATAGCCATGCTGTCTTATTGCTATGAAGTAGAAAAGAAAAAGAGACAGGAATGCTATCATGTGTCCCTCCACAGTGCTACAGTCATGTTCCCAGCATTGGTTTTCCACTGGCCATCCCATCCACAGATCTGAAAAAACCCTCCCCCCACTTCCTGCCGGGGCTCTGAAGAAGTAGTTCTCTACAGTTTTTAAAAACACAGGATATGATCACCCTTTCCAAGCATATTCTGGTGTCAGTTTCTTATCAGGCTGGCACTAGGACCTTGAGGAATTTGAGTCTCACAGGCTGAAATGCTTGTTGTAATTCTGAGTCAGAGAGCAGCACATTAAGTGGAGCTTAGCAGGAACATAACTGCAGGAACTTTAAAGCCACATCTAGGTAAGCACACTGCTAGTTCTTTGTGGGTACACAACACCAGGACTGAGAGACTGTAAATGTTTCTTCTTTGAATCCCTTACTTAAGCTGCTGTAACATCATACATTCTAGATGCCTGTTCAACAAGCAATGTAAAGTTTAACATATAGAGCTGTACTGGTACTGGAAGAGTGGTCCTGTTGGTGGGGGGGTCTTGGGATGTGGGTTTTCCTATTCCTAGCAGGGTGCTCAGCTTAAGGCTTCAAATTCTTAGCTTCTAGCCACAGACCTGAGGGACTGTAGCTGCTAGTTCTTTGTGGGTACACAACACCTAGACTGAGAGACTATAAATGCTTCCTCTTTGAATTCCTTACTTAATCAGCTGTGAAATTATACATTCCAGAAGCCTGTTTAACAAGCAATGTAAAGTTTAATATACAGAGCTGCACTGGTACTAAAGAGTGGTCCTGTTTGGGGGGGGGGGTGAGGATGTGGGTTTTCCTACTCCTAGCCAGGTGCTCAGTTTTAGGACTGGTCACTGGGCAGGAATGTCTAGAGGGCCATCTTGCAGATGGTATGGCCCACCCCAGGGCTCTAAATTAAGTTTTGCAGCCACTATCCATCAGGTCTAGTGACTGGAACATTTTACTATCCCCATAGACTCTTCCACTAGCCTAGCTGATGTACTTTTTGCTTACATTCTAAAGTACAAACCTACAGGACTAGTTCAAGGAAACTTTTACTAGCCTAACAAAAAATCTACCAGAATGTGGCTAGTTGGCCTGTACCAGTTTCAATCCCTTCACTCTCTGTGATGAGTTGCCAGTACTTGAGCAACTTTTTTAAAAGATTTAATGACTGGGGTGTGGTCAGCTCTGGGACTGCCAGTGGCTGATTGTCAGTGCTGTGACTGTTAGGTGCATTGCTGTAAGGGGGGGTAAGTCCTATGACTGTTGAGGGAGGTTCAGAGGCAGTATTATGTTAATGGTGGGGGTCAGTACTGTGACTGGCTGTGAAATGATACATTCCAGAAGCCTGTTTAACGAGCAGTGTTAAGTTTAATATACAGAGCTGCAATGGTACTGGAAGAGTGGTCCTGTTGGGGGGGGGGCCTGGGATGTGGGTTTTCCTACTCCTAGCAGGGTGCTCAGCTTTAGGGCTGGTCAGTGGGCAGAAATATCTAGAGGGCCATCTTGCAGATGGTATGACCCACTCCAAGGCTCTAAATTAAGTTTTGCAGCTACTAGCCAGCAAGTCTAGTGACTGGGAAAATTTACTAACCTCACAGACTCTTCCACTGGCTCAGCTGATGTGCTTTCTGGTTACATTCTACAGTACAAACCTACAGGGCTGATTAAAGGAAAATCTTACTAGCCTAACACAAAATCTACCAGAATTTGGCCAGCTGGCCTGTACCAGTTTCAACCCATGCACTCTCTGTGATGGGTTGCCAGTACTTAAACAACTTTTTTTTAAGATTTAATGACTGGGGTGTGGTCAGCTCTGGGACTGCCAGTGGCTGGTTGTCAGTGCTGTGACTGTCGGGTGATTGCTGTAAGGGGGAGGGTAAGTTCTATGACTGTTGAGGGAGGTTCAGAGGCAGTGTTGTGTTAATAGTGGGGGTCAGTACTGTGATTTTTGTGGTTGGGGGTGTCAGTGATTTAATGGTTGAGGGTGGGGAGCCAGTGCAGTTATTGTCAGAGGATGGGTGACCAGCACCATGACTGCCAGAGGGGCAGGGATGTAACTTTTGGGAGTGGGGGAAACTGTGGGGGTGGGATTACTGCTGTGTCTGTCTGTAGAGGGTATCAGCCCTGTGACTGTCGCAGATGTTGGGGGACAGTGCTCTGACTATGGTGGTGGGTAGTGCTGTGACCGCTGGGGGTAGAGGTAAGTGCTGTGACTGTTGGGGATGAGGATCAGCACTGTGACTGTCGGGCATAGGTGTCAGAAGAAGGTAAAAGCTGAGGGGGTGGAGGATCGGAAGGGCACTTATGACAATACAAAGGGCACTTTTTCTAAACTAGTTTTTGCCATAGAAAAATACAATAAATATACACTTATAATGAAGATTGTAATGTTAAGAATGCAGTTATACCATATAGGAATATTTACTACAGTATATTAAGAGCTGAGCTGTCAACACATCCGCTTCAATAGCTGCACATGAAGTCTAAACTGTCCATTGCTTAACTTGATACAGTGGTTGCCCAAGTGAAAATAAAAGAACTGCTCATGTTCCAATTCCACAAGAAACAGAGTTTAAAAAAGTCCCCATCCACTGACCAGTCACCAGCAAAAAAAGCATAAGTAGAGCTGAGGCTGCCTGACCATTTCTCATCATTACTAATGCTTTATCAAGGCTTGGTAGCTGATGACCTGCTTCTAAACAGCAAACTAAACAGACCAATAACCTACCCCCTTGCCCCGTTTCTCACTCTTTTCTTCTATTCCACACTCATCCCTCTCCCAGAGTCCTCCCTGGCCCCTGATTTTGACCCCTAAATTAACATATTCTCCCACTGCCCCCTTACTGCCCATATCACATGCCCTCTGGTGACACCACCCTTCCCTGTGAATGGTTACTACCCTCAGGACCTTGCTAATCCTTGATTTGTTAATTTATTAGAATGTTTATTGCACATTGCACTGGTTCCATGTCTGTGTGCTTTTTATAACATTGTAACCACTTTTTTGTGTAAATGAATACCAGTGTCAACTATGCTCTGTATTTCTTATTCAGCACATCATTAACAAATGAAGGATCTAAGGTGTTTAATTGTAAAGAACTCTTTACACATCTGTGGCTGACTGTATGATAAAATGTTATTGTAGTCTTACTTAATAAATAAACTAATACATTAATAAACCCTTCCTTGTCTCTGTTTTGATTTTAACACTAACTTGCTTATTCTTTTCAGTTCTTCCTCCTGTTATTTGCCCTCCCCCTCTCTTGCTGTCTCCTACTCCTTCCCTGTCACTGTTATACATCAACATGTAAAAACCTTCCCTCAGCTCCCGTGTCCTTCAGTAAAGTCCTCAACATGTGTTCACAGTCAGAGCAGGCTTGTACCATACAAAGAAACAGGTGCCTGATAATATTCCACACTATACCACTTCACAGGCATGGTCTCAGCACCAGCACCAACATTGGAAACACAGAGCTGTTTTACTGAGTTTTTAATGATCTATTGAACTGACTTATTATTAAATCATGTTATTCACTAATGCCATGTTAAATATTGCACCGCAAGCTTTTATGTTCCCAGATTGTCAGAGTTACTCCTTTAAAGAGTACAACTTCCATTGGTGCATAGATCTTGGTCAAATTTGCTTGGCTTCAATGTGCAAATAAGGGTGAACTTTAATAAATAATAAATAAAAAGCAAGCCTGCTACTTCTAATACATTCATTGTAACTTATGTCATATATTGAACAGAAGGATTTACTAATACATTGAATAGATGAATAAAAACTCAGTAAAGGAAAAGAGCTCAGCCTCAGCTCTGTGTGTTTCCAATGTTGGTACCACTGTTAGTGGGTATTAATCATGACAGCAACTGCAGGACAGGGCACAATTATGTATTTGTCTAATTTTTGTATTATTATTATTACTATTCTTTATGTTCCTTGGTTCCCACAAGACTGCTACTTTCTGGTAGACCATGTCACAGTCACTCAAGTTATTTTTAACATACAGTACATACTAGTAACTCTGATCAAAAGTCAACAGAAACATACATTTTGATGGCAGATAAGGACAGCTTGGCCTACCTAGTCTGCCCGTTTTCCTACCTAATGGATAAGCTGCAGATCCCACTCAACCAACAGCCTATTTCTTCCTACCGACCCCCACTAGAATTGCTTTATGTCTGTCCCATGCATTCTTGATCTCTCCCCCACAGTTTTAGACCCCACTACCTCCTCAGGAAGGTGGTTCCATGCATCCACCTTCCTCTCTGTGTCTTTTTTTTTTTTTTTTACCTGTATCATCATCAAGTTTTATTGTTGGATCATTCAGGTCATTACAATTGTTACAGCAAAAAATATTTAAAAATGATTAATTCTTCAACCATATATCCAAATACAGTGCAAAACATTAACAGAATATTAGAAGCTTTAAGCTGGCAATTGCAACAATTAAATAGTTAAACAGCTTTGCTACTTCAGACTTATAGTCTAGCAGTGGGCAATACTATGCAATGCCTAGACAATTCCCAGGAAGGTCTAAGGTATACTGTATCCCCAGGTTCAATCCTATCCCTCCCTAACTGTGCTTTGTGCTCTTATTTAATAATTGATCTCATGTGGTGACTCTGAAAACTGGCACAATAAAATGGTTAAAATACTGTCAATTTTCCCTACCATCCTATAATTAAAGTTTTCCAGGCTTTTATACATTTCTTTTTTAACTCTCAGTAAATTCAGAAACTCAATAAATTCACAACTCTAGTAAAAAATACACAGCTTCATTTGGAATACATTATCTTCGGTAGAACAATTTAAAATGAATGTTAAATTAGTTATTGGCAGCTCCATACCCTAAATTAGGGACCAATATCTTCCAAGCCAAGGAGAGTTTTAATATATAGTAGTTTTTTACCTGTAAATTAACAACAGTACAGCCAGCAGGACAGGTCCAGAATAAATGCAGCCTATTGGATTGCTCATGTACTTCTTCCTTGCCTGAGTCCCAGTTCTTTTTTGTCCATCAGTGACCTGACAGACTGATACCATGATAAGGAGACAGGAGGAGGACCGCAATGACTGACCTACATAGTCACAAACACATCAGTTGGACTGAGATGGAATTGGACAATGACACTGCATCAGACTTTTCCGATTCTGAATGGGGCTGGCTGGGCAATGTGAGGGGGGGCACAAGGCAAGTTACAAACTGGCCGGCGGCAAGCAACTGTTGGGGCAACTTGGCAAACAAGCAGCCAGGCACCGGTGGATGGCTACAGAACAGAGAACTGCCCAGTTCGACTACACCAGTACCAAGAGAACTTTTCATTAACGGACTTGTCTTAGGACGGCACTTTGGAACTGGACCATCGCCGCTGGGAAGTTATTTTATCAAGCCGCTGCCAAAGAAGTTCAGAGCTCTTCAACTTAAAAATTAAAATTAACTAAAAAAAATAAAAAAGCAAATAAACAAAGGGCTTCAGTGGAGTCAGAGCACTCAGCAGCATGGGTGCACTGCAAGCAACAGCAACTCCAGCAATTCTCTGGGTCCGGGCGGTCCAGTTCAGCAGTCTTCAAGGTAAGTAAATCTGAAATCAGCAACCACCCCAACACTCACTCTCTCAACCCCATACAACAACAAGGCAACACCAGGTTGTTACGAGAGTCAGGAGGAAATGGGATTAGACATGTTTTGTTGGCTACCTTCCTTTATACCCATTACCCTAGGCTCCGTGGCTTGCACTAGTCTGGCTTTGTTCTCGGGGGCCGGGTGAGCTCAGAACTTCCCCTGGAGTCAGTGGGACTTTCAAATGAAAATATAAAATAATCCAATTGCCAGCGCAGTGGAGGCATAATAGATCTAAGTGAAGTGTTGTTATCTTGGCCGATTATCTGCCTTACGGCTGGCTAGCATGGCTGAAGGGGGTACTTAAGTCTCCTGACTCCCAAAACAAAGAGGAGATGAGAGGTGTGAACATCTGCTGGGCTGCTTTAAATCAGAAGTGTTAAGGAGAGTTCTGAAATTGTAAGGTAGGGTCATTATAATAACAACTGTACTTTACAACTCTGCAAGAAGGACTTTAGCAACTCTGTTTCTTTTGTTTGTGACGGGGCGCGGTGGTGGCAGATTCAAGGCACTGCAAGCTGTCCCACAATGAGAGAATTAATACTGCAGACTGCAGCCACTTGAATTAATAAGGGGCAATTTTGTACTAGCTTAAAAGTGGTCTGGCTGCTGTCCCTCTCCCTCCGTTTCTGGCACCTATGCTGTCAGGTAGGTGGCACTGTGACTAACAGTGGAAGGTGTTAGTTCTGTGACTATTGAAGGGGTGGTACTGTTCTGTGACTGTCGGGGGTGGGGTGGCAGTCCTGTGACTGTTGTGGAGGAGAAGGCAGTGCTGTGGCTATTGTGGATAGGGGTCAGTGTGGTGACCATTAGGAGTAGTGGGTCAGTGCTATAATTGTCAGGGAATAGGAATTAATTCTGTGACTGATGGTAGGGAGTGTCAGTTCTGTGACTTTTGGGGATGAAGTGGCTGTGCTGTGACTGTTTTGGATTGATGATCAGTGCTGTAAGATGGGATGGGGTGCAGTGCTGTGACTAGTGCTGTTACTGCGGGGGGATGGGGATCAGTGCTGTGACTCTCAGGGGTGTATGGTCAGTGCTGTGACTGCCAGGTTGGGGTGGGTAAGAGAGCAATTCTGTCACTGTTGGGAATACTGAGAAAGTGTTGTGACTTACATGTGTGTGGCTCAGTGCTGTGACTGCCAGATGTGAGTAGTCATTGTCAGGACTGTCAGTGGAGGTTATCAGTCCTGTGATTATCAATAGGGTGATACAGTCCTGTGATTGTCAGGAAGAGGGTCAGTTATGTAACTGTCAGGGACAGGGTGCCATTTATGTGATTATCAGGTTGAGGGTCATTCCTCTGACTTTTGGGAGGTCTGCTTCTGTGCAGTTCTACAAGTTTGGGGGACAGGAGTATTTGCAGGAAGTTGTACATGCAGCAGGAAGGTTGTATAAGGTGCCAAACTAAGTGATTGTTCGGGGCGAGGTTTGAGGTCCCGACTGTGTGGGGTGGGCGTCAGTGCTGTGATGTACAGTGTTATGACTGGTAGGGGTGGGGATTACTGCTGTGACTGTCTTTGGAAAGTGTCATCCATATGACTGTCAAGGATATGGGGGTTGTTGTTTCATGGTGGTGGGGTGTAGTGCTGTGATCATTGGGAATGGGGATCAGTTATGTGACTGTCAGGCATGGGTGCCCAGTGCTGTGACTGACAGTGGAGGGTGTCAGTCTTGTGACTGTCTGAGGGGGTACAGTCCTGTGACTGTTAGGGGTGGGATGGTCACTCCTGTGATGGTCAGGGGTCAGTGCTGTGGCTATTCTGTAACTAATATAGAGTGGTGCACAAGCAAGGGGAAAGGCGTTGCATAAGCAAAGCAGCCAGCTTGTAATAACAAAAGAAAAGCATGATCAACACTCCTAGATTCAGTTTTACATGCAAAGTGCAAGATTTATTTTCCGGCAAGATGCCTGGCATGCATCCACTTGGGTCAGCACTTCAAGCCTTCAGTGGGCCTTCCGCAGAGGGCAGGTCTGAGGAATACAAATGTGCATCTCATTTATTCAGAAATGTCAAAGTGATATACACCACACACTAAAAATAACATGCAAGTCAAGGTGAAAACACAGGAACGGCTTTTCTAGTGGTAACACACATTTCATTACTCTGTTTTTTTGTGTTTTGTTTTTGACACCCATGGAAAACGGTTACTGATATTAGCATAATACTTAAATTAAGCATGTTTCTGTATATGTTACTTCATTTAATTGTATACTTTTTCCTCTACATCTGTATTTTTACTTCTTACACTGTACTATACCCATTTATATCTCTTTCATCTCTGTTGTTCCCACTACTGTATTTACTCCATATTAACCTTCTTCTCTTTACTTTCACAGGTCTCACAGGATGTGAACTGCTTTCCCATCAAATAAAGTATTACAATATGTCTAACCTATCTTATCCTTCCTAGTAACTCCCTAAAAACTGTGGATCATTTGTGACCCCTTTCCTCTATTTTTTTCTACATGTCAAAGAAATATCATCCCTTTATGACTCCTGCCTCTGGCTCCGTAGTACTCCTGTACATATTATCTATACTTGATAGGTTTACTGTAACAGTACAGCTGCACCCACTATGGGAGGGTTGTGTGTATATATTGTATGTTTTAAGGCCATACATATAGCAGCATTTTTTCCCCCCTCCATAAAACTTCTTGCCTTGCCAGTAGACTCGGGCAGGCTCTCAGCCCTGTCCCCACCTCCCCTCTCCCAAACCACAGAGCCCAAAGTTCCCATGGATTGCCTCCCTCCCCATGATAGGGTGGCCAGAAAGGAGAGAGCCATCATCCCCCCCCCCAACCCAGTCACTTACATCCACAGCTGAGCCAGTCATCCAGGTGGTCATGTGGGACAGATGTAGCTGGGTAGGGCTTTATGGAGCCTGCACTAGCCATTTCTGCATTTTCCCCTTGAGTTCATGCCTTCACCTGGGGAAGCCAAAGGTCAAATCAGCACCCAGGGACAGGACAGCTATGTGATCAACATTTACTCTGCTTTCTAACCCCTGGCAACCTGGCATGTTCCTGAACTCGGGTCACTGATGTGGCGGAAGTTTAGGCACATAGCGCCTCATCCCTCTATACCACTGGACCAGAATGGCCTTATACTGCAGCAAAAGAATTGTTACTACTGGGACAGGTGATCAGACAACAATGATGCCACTACACATTAGGGAGTGATTTTTTTTTTTTTAACAAGCCTGGCGGTAAGAGGGTGGATTGTACCTGTGTACACCAGAGAATGTGATAACTTTAACAGGGCAAGCAATCACACGTGGAAACTGTTATTAGAGGCCAGTTTGAAACAAAATATTGAGCTGCTCGAGGTTTATATATATATATATATATATATATATAAAACCCTGTAGATCGCTCCTAACCCCTGTCAAATTTATTTATTGAATTTTGTTGACCAGGTAGGCTCACCGAAACTAAAAGTCCCTTTTTCAGGGGCGACCCCGGGTGGGTACAGATGGTAACTAAATGAAATTAAACCCAATGAAGCTGTTGGTAGTATTTTAGTGAATGAGGGAAATTGGCCAGGACACCAGGGAAATGCCCCTACTCTTTTCAAGAAGTGGCATCCAGCTGAACAACCACCAGAACATGCAGAAGGGAACCTCAGTTTAACAACTCATCTGAAAGAATACACCTCAGGAGTGCAGCACCCCCTCATGCTGCACTACAGTGCCAGTATTGGGATTTAACCCAAGTGCCTGGTGTGGGGATAGAACTGATAGCCCTTCTGATCTTCCAGCCTCAGAGGCCAGTGTGCAAACTGCTGAGCCACTGACACTGAAATTAGCATTATGCTGCCTTGTTGGCTCTGATCAGAGTTTGTTTCTTAAGGGAATTGCATGTGCCAGTCTGAGACTGTTATCAAGAGGAGTAAGGGAATTTCAGACACAACCCAAAACTGTGGTTGCAAGAACCCCTTGTCTCAATTCTTGACCACAGTTTCAGGCTGGAGTGTGAAAAAAATAAAAGAAAATTTTAAATTATTTTGTATGTATAGAGACAATTAAGGTTGCCACAAACCGATTACGAGAAAAGTTTCACCAGGTCCAATGACAAGTAGAATATTCTTGTTAAAGCACTTCAAAATGTTTTTGATGGAGAGACTCTATACCAGATGGCCACTTGAGCAGTTTTCTCTCTGGCATTTCATATTTCATTTGCTACAGTTTGGTGATTAGACCTTATAAAATATCTATTAATAAGTAGTAGTAGTTTTATTTCTATCTGGCTCCCTTCCCCACAGGCCCAGGGTGCCATTACAATAAAAGACAAAACATAATCGGAGAACCATATCAATAATTAATAAAAATTTAAATAGATAGAGTACTACCATTCCACTAAAACTAACACCAGATATCCTAAAACATAAAAAACACAAAACTGCAATAAAACTACATACAGTGCTGCATATATGCTTTATGGAACCTCTCCAAACACTTGCTGGAATAAATAAGACTTGAGCTCTTTTTTAAAAGTATCTACCAAGGGGGGCCTCCCACAAGGTCCTAGGCAAAGAAATCTACAGTGTCAGGGCCTCTCCCTCAAAGGCCCCAGTCACCTGAACTTTTCAGCTTAGCCCTGGGGACCCTGAGGAGGCCTTCCCCATCTGATTGGAGTGGACAAACTGGGGTGTGTAGGGGGGCTATCCAGTGATGATAGCAGCTGTAAATGAGCGACTATCAAAACAGTGACTCATTTACAGCACTACCCTTTTGGGCTACCCTGTAAGGGTAGCAATGGAATATGAAAGTGACAGTAGGGATCAGCGAGGGAGGGTGACCGGAAGGGGAGGGATAGGGAAGAGAAGCGGAGGGATAGGGAAGAGGATTTGTGTGGGGCAGTGTGCTGTATTACCACCAAGCTAGCTGTGTGGTGTGGTGGTGAAGGTGGCTGGTTTCAGGGCAGCAGGTACTGGGTTCAGGGCTAGGGACTGGAGAAAATTTTACTGCTGCCGTTTTTTTTAAATTTTTTTTTCAGGCTGTTTTCTCTTCCCCGACATGCACCCCCCCCCCCCAGAGTTGGTTTTATTTAGTCAGGGGTGTGCAGGATGCAACCCCCACCAAGAGGGACACAGCTCCCCCACATAAATACTATTTTAAGTTGACAGATGTCTTGTCGCCCAAAAGTGTACATCACCAATTTGCTTTTCGGCGATGTACACACGCTGTAACAGTGATCGCTGTTTTGCAATCGCTGTTATGACATGGAACCATGTGGGGATGCAGGAGCTTCACCAGGTAGGCAGCGCCCAGTCCTTGTAGGGCTTTATAGGTTAATAAACCTATCTTAAATGAGATACACCACTTCGCCTTCAGCCAGTGCAGATCATGCAGTACCTGAGAGAAATGGCTTGATCTTGGTAAGCCTGTCAGTAACTGACCAGCTGCATTATGCAACAACTGCAGGCATTGTAGTGTACCCCCACTAACCCCAAGGTACAAAATATTACAATAGTCCAACCTAGAGGTCACAAACACGTGGACCAGTGTGGTCAGGTCCTGGGGAGGGGAGGAGATAAGGGATTTTATCTGGTGGATATTCCGATGATGGAAAAAGCCATTCCGGACTACAGCCAATACCTGGGCCTCCATTGTCAGGCCTTCGTCCATATGACTCCCATATTCTTTACCCTTGGTCTGGCTAGCAGGTCAGAGTCACCACGCTAAAGCCAAGTCACTCCTGTGCCAACTGCCAATCTCCCCTTTTGGCCCTGCTCAACCATTAAAACCTCAGTCTTCTGAGGGGGGGTTCAGTCTCAGTTAGCTAGTAGCCAGCCAGGTCTGTATCCCAGCCAGGCACTCACTAAACACATTCATAGCATTCTGAGTCCTGGGAGTAAAAGACATATAGAGCTGGGTGTCATCTGCACAACAGTGAAACCTCAGCCCAAAATATCTAATGACCTTGTCCAGGGGTAGCATATAAATCATGAACAACATGGGCAACAGGACAGAGTATTGAGGTACATCACAGCACAGAACCACCGGGTCAGAGGATAAATTTCCTAGAACTACCATCTGGGTTCTAGCCTGTAAAAATGACTTGAACCAGAGATGATAGTGCCAGTGAGTCCGGCATACCCCTTGAGATGGTCCAGAACCACGCCATGGTCCCTGGTATCAAATGCTGAAGAGAGATCGAGAAGGATGAGAATCAACCGTTCCCCCTTATCCCTCGCCCTGAACAGGTCATTAAGTACCCTGACAAGTGGTGTCTCCGCACAGTGCCTGGCTGTAAAATCCAATTGGAATGGTTCACAGATGTCAGAAGATGCCACGTGTTTCTCCAGCAGCAGCGCAACAACCTCCTCAATAGCCTTCGCCAGAAAGGGAAGGTTAGGGACTGGGTGATAGTCCAAAGATGTTTTTTTCAGAAGAGGCCTTACCCATCCACATATAAGTGCTACTGGAAAAAGCTCCTTCAACAGAGAACATCAGATAATTTCGGTGAACACCGGGCTCAAATGATCAACACAACTCACTAAGAGGTGTGTCAGGCCTGGGTCCAGATTGCTGAATGTCAACTGAGCTCTGAGACCACTCGGCATACCTCTTCCACTGTTACTGGCCAAAACTTGCCCCAAGACCACCTGATGCATTCCTGGCAGCAGGCTGACCACTACTGGTCTCAGAAGGTCCCGTTGGATTGATTCCAGCCCTAATGGAGGACACCTTATCTGAGAAGAACTGAGCAAACTCCTCACATTTTGCTAGTGTAACTGCTCTCATGGGCTCCAGGCAGGCAGGCAGGGTGCAGAAGCCTGTCTACAGTCTGGAAGAGTTGAGCTGGTCAGTTCTTCCCAGCAGTAATCTTTCTTAACAGAATTTCTGCCTTCTTCTGAATGATTGCCTTCTGATATTCCTTGTAATGTGAAATCAGAACTAGCTTGTCCTCCCAAGCCTTGGCCTTCTTCCAATTATGCTCCAACTTCCAACCCCTCATTTTAAGAGCCCTCAGCTCACCGTTAAACCATGGTGAGCCAAGGTGCAACACCAGGGGGTGTACACGGACTGATGCTAGATGGTCAAAGGCCCCAGTGATAGCCCTATTATAAGCCAACACTGCAGCCTGTGCACCTTCAATGCATGCTACCATCATTTCTGAGGTGTCCAGTACTGACAACAGTTCTTAATGTCCTAGCCTTCTCAAAGTTCAGCACTGAACCAACTCCACAAGGGATGGACAACAGGGAGCGATCCTGAAACAGAACCTATTGACACAATGATCTGACCAACTGACTGGATCAGTCTTGAGCACATTCACCTCAAGCCCCAGGGAAAATATCTGGTCCAATGCATGGCTCTGTTGATGTGTCACAGCGGTAATAACCTGTGCAAGGCCCAGAACTTCCATAGTCTGGAGGAAGTTCCTACTGAAATATGAGCCTTCATTGTTTACCCAGGCATAGAGGTCGCCCTGGATAAGCCACCTAGGTGACTCCAAGACCAGGTCTGCAACAAAGGATGCAAGTTCCTGTAGAAACTCCCCCCTTGTGACCTGGAGGCTGGCACACGAGGAGGATTCTGCAGCCTGCACCAAGACCACCATGCACAGCCATGCACTCAAAAGATCCAGCCTCCCATTGGGTGTCCCACCAGGTTCAGTTCAGTTCTAAAACAGATGGCCAGCATCCTCCCCTGCAATCCTTTCCCAGGCAGTGCACCACCAAAGAAAAAGACAGGACCGATGCCTCCAGAACTGGTCCAGAGTTGTCCCACAGCCAGGTCTTGCTAATGTATATGTCTTGGTAATGTATGCCAAATCAACAGAGGAAATAAGATCCACCATAATTGTAGTCTTATTCCTCATTGGTCTGGCATTGCATAGCAATGCTCAAAGTGGACAGAAAGAGCCAGCAGGCCCAATGCCTGCCTGCGCACATGGTCTGGTAGGAGGATCCCTGAGCACAGGGACCAGACAAGCTGAACCCCGCTCTAGTCCTTTCCTAACCCAAGGGTGTCTCCTGATCAGTACAACCCCAATAGGGACCACCCCTTTATTACTTTACAACCCATAAGCTCTCCTTCTTCCCCTCTATGCGATTCCCGCCTCTCTGCATTAGTGGTACACCTCTACCAGAACCGGGGCGGTAGAAAGGGCACACATCTCTGAGACATGATGGGGAGTAATACAACCTTAAGGGCTCAAACAAACAGCACATCTATAGTCGCTATAAGATCACCTAATTTTTCCTTTATTCTTTCTTATATTTAACTAAATACACTCAACATAATATTCTTTGAATAAAAAATGCCTTAAAAGTCCACCTTTCTAACACAAGCAATCCACCATACACATCTTCCTTCAAGTACCTACACACTCAGTCCCACATTCACACCAGCAACCTGAAACCCCTTACCCAGCCACCCCTATTCTAAGACAAATTCACCCAACAAAATTAAAACAACCAATAAGAGGACCCATAAGCCTTGTTTGAATAGTGCCAGTAGTCCCAAGTAAAGTCAATGTTCAGAAAATAGCTGCAGATAGCAATACAGTTTTACAGTGGTTCATAAGGTTCCCACTAAGTGGTATTTTTTAGTTGCAGCAGCAACAGGAACTCCGTCACTGTTTCATGTGCCTAGTAGTTAATTCAGAGCTCCCTTCACATGCCAGTGATTCCTAAAGGTCTGCTTTGACAAGTAAGTCCCTGCTCTGTGATGGTTCTTCAGAGGGCCTGTCAGCAACAAAGGGAACAAGCAGTGTTAGTTTGCTAGTTCGTGAGCTCCTGTAGTAAAACCTCTGTCAGGGCAGTAGTGATAGGGGCTCCATCGTCCTCATTTCTCACAGCTCAGCTTGCAGTAGCTCACAACTCCATCTGCAACTTGGGTGACAAGAATCCTGCTACAGCAGGTAAGTCCCTGCTTGTAGTTGATTCAGGAGGACCGGAACAGCAACTCAAGATCAAGTAAAATCTGAGGTATCCTCAGCATACCTTGCAGGTTGACAGGCACAGGAGCATCAAAAGGAGGAGGAAAAAGCTACAACCAATTAGGCGTTTAAGCATGGAACTATTGGCACATAAAATAAAAAACCTAAGCTCCTAGTCTAACTTACTTAGAGTCCCTATCTGACACTACCCTGCTACTCTAAGTTATGTTAACAATATGCCACAATATAAAGTAAAAGATGCACACAATGCACAAAATCCAGATGGGTTCTCAATAAAAAATATGGATGAAACAAAATAAAGAGCAAACCAACAAACAAAGATTTAGAGCAAGAACATGCACACAGATGTCACGCCCAGCCTGGCGTCCATTTTTCCTCCTTATAAAACATCATCTTTTTGGAAAGAACAAATAGACATGGGAAGAACATGGTGGAATATTAGTAAATAGATAGGGGGGTTGCCAGAGTCTGGTTGGGGTGTGCAGAGACAGACTGTGTGGGGATCATCTGGGTGGACTGGGTGGGCCAGGCAGTTCTTTTCTGCTGCCAAGTTCCATGTTAGAAAAGCTGCCACTAGGAGCACATCCCCCATGGCATTATTGTTGTTGATAACCTTCCCCAATCTGATTCTGGCAGTAGGACAACACTCCATTGTCAGGTACGTAATCATTTTCAAACAAATGTGACCACTGGAAGCCCATCCCTGGTGCCACACTAGCCACCTCCCCCTACCAGATTCCAACACTGGGTGCCCACCATGGCGTTGGACATGTAACCATTTTGTATGTCTGTAAGAGAGACAGAGAGAGAAAATAAATGGTGGCAAAGCGTGATGTATAAGGAAATAATATCATCAAGGGGTTGAACAAGCCATAAAGCCATGAGCCCGAAGGGTGACTAACTTTTATGAGTTATTCAATCCTGAGATGGAATTATTTCATGCGAATGCTGGACTTTGCCTTTTTTTTTTTTTTTTATACATTACATTAGGTTGGTCGGTTTTGCTTTAAAGGAGAACTGTGCTGAATCTGTAAGTCATTTTTCACAGCAGATACAGCTTTTTAAATTCAAATTCTGTTATTTCTCTAGCAATACAGGATTTTTAATTATCCTAGTTACTGTTTCTGATTTCTATGCTGCTGGTAAGAACCACATTATAACTGTATTATGTAGATTATGTCCCTGTTCTGCTCTTCTATTGTTGGCACAATGCACCTATGTTCTATTTCAGAACTCTGTGGTTGTTTGGGACATAAACTACATTACACAGTTCTAAAATGCTACTTACCAACAGACTCCAAAGCAGAAGCAACCACTGAGGTTACTAAATGGCCTTTGCAGGTGGAACAATAACAGAATTTGGACCAGTATTTACAAATCAGCCTCTCCTGGGAAAAATGATTTACAGGTTCAACACAGTTCTCCTTTAAGAGAAAATGTGCTTTTTTTGCATAGCCTGCTTAGTGTATTTGCTTAAGTTAGAGTGTTTTCATAGTTCTCTAGTGTCCCTTATAGTGTTTGTTTGTTTGTTTGTAATATTGTTCCGTATTGTAATGCATCTGAAGTACTGCATAGTTTTGTCCCTTTAAGGTTTCCATAGTGCCATGACTGTGTATATAAGGAAGCCTGGTTCAACCGGTTTTTCCTTTAGAGTGTTTGAAGACTGCATCATGGAAGGAAGCAGGTGGAATGTTTGAGTGTTTCTGTATGCCTGTTTTACATAGTTAGGAAAATGGAGCGCCGCATGTGATATGCTTGGAAAGTGTTTCAGGAGGTTTTTGTTTCATACAGTTTAACTTTTATTTCTATGTGTGGTTATTAGTTTGGCAAGTGATATGGACGGGGCAGTAAAAGTGCTTTGTGTTGATTGAGGGGACTGTTTTTTACAGGGGCTGTAACTGGAGAGGCTGTTAGGACTGTAATATGGGTGGTTAGTAGGATGTTGTTACATGTGTTATTCAGATGGTTGTTACACATGTTAATAGTTCTGTAATAACATGTATTTGTAATAGTGTTAATTACAGTGTTATAGAATGTTGTGATTACTTAACATGTATATATATTGTCCACAGTTGTAACAGAGTGTTAATTACAATATAATAACTGGGGAGCATTTTCTCCCATAGGGAAACCCAGTTATAATTTACCGTTATAACCCATGCTACCTTTCCTTACCACTCAACGCTTCACCATGACTAGGTAGTAGGAGGTAAGAACATTTAAAAAGAAAAGACAGCAGACCATTTTAATAGCCAAAACTAGGCTGCTTTTTTAAAAAGAAAAAAGAAATGTTTCATTCCCCAGTCCCTACCGACCATGTGGACCTTGAAACCAGACCGGTCGACTGCACCACAGTGGATGTTTGTTTATTTTATATAATTGCTGTGGTGAGAAAATGCTCCCCAGCAGTTACATAAAATAAAGGCTGAGTAGGGGATGTAAAATGAGAATTTGACACACAGCCTCGGTGTGGGATGCTTTTATAAACCCCTCAAGCTTCACTTTTTGGGTTTATTGGCCATCCCACACCTTGGGGGCTGTAAAATTCTCATTATAACCCCTTACCCAGCCATTTTTAAGGCAGCATGCATAGTCATGCCGTCTTATTGCTATGAAGTAGAAGAGTAAAGTGGATAGGAACGCTATCATGTGTCCCTCCACAGTGCTACGGTCATTTTCCCATCATTGGCTTTCCACTGGCCCTTCCATCTGCAGACCTGACAACCCCCTCTTCTCCCCCTCCTGCTGGGGCACTGACGAAATAGTTCTCTACAGTTTTCAAAAACACAGGATTTGATCACCTTTTTCAAGCATATTCTGCTGTCAGTTTCTTATCAGGCTGGCACTTGAGGAATTTGAGTCACACAGGCTAAATGGATTGTAGTTCCTGAGTCAGAGTGCAACAGCCTATGTGGAACTCAGAAGAAAGTAAACAGAACTGCAGGATTTTTAAAAGCACATCTAGGTAAGCAAAAGCTGCTTTTGGTACACATCACCTGAGAGACTGTAAATATTTCTTCTTTAACTTAAACAGCTGTGACATTATACATTCCAGAAGCCTGTTTAACAAACAATTTAAGATCAATGGCAAATAGTTTACAGTGTTTTGCTGTATTGTGCCTTTTACCAGTTTTGTTCCAGGTATCTAGCAATACTGTAGCTGTTTGGGGAAATGATTTTATTGTGACACTCTTTTCGCCTCCTGGAGTTTCAGCCTCTGAAAAGGAAGTCAGAAGAAAGTCTGTTCTATGTTCAGTGTCTTTCTGCCTGGTCAAACAGTGCTGTAAGGACATCATATGGGTGCTACTTTGCATAATTGTCTCTATGGAGACCATTTTTCAACACAGGAACTCTAAGTAGCAGTCCAGCACGTTAGTTCAATAAACAGCAGAGTATGCCTGCAACTTGTTTAGAGCTGAACAGCGCCGTAACTGCCATGTGTCCAGCCAAGCACACCAATGGTTAAACAGTTATCAGCCCCCTCATAAAATACTAGTACACTACTAACATGCAGCAGGACCCTTGAGAACTGTTCAGCAGATAGATTCAGGCTCCCAGAATGATACCGCACATGACATCATTAGTACAGCAGCCTTAGTGCTGTACAGTTGAGAAGACCATGCACAGTGCTTTGGGTAAACTCACAACAATAGGTGACAAACTATTATTTCAAAACCAGTTTTAATAAAACAGCACAAGTGCCATGTAGAACTATGTGGCTAATGCAGCAGATTCAAAAGCCTAGTTTTTAAATTGCAGACATTTTATGTATGTATGTATTTATTGAATTTTGTTGACTGGGTAAGCCCACTGAGACTAGAAGTCCCTTTTTCAGGGGCAACCCAGGGTTGGGGATACAGATGGTAACCAACTGAAACTGAACCAGATTAAGCTGTTGGTGGTATTTCTAGTGAGTGGAGGAAATTTGGCTAGGTCACCAAGGAAATTTCCCCTACTCTTTTCAAGAAGTGCCATGGGCTCATTAGCATCCACCTGAACAGGTAGCCGGGACCTCGGTTTAATATCTCATCCAAAAGACAGCACGTCAGGAGTGCAGCCCCCCCACCATGGTGCACTAGTGTCAGTATTGGGATATTACCCAAGTGCTCTGTGTGGGGATAGAACCCACAGCCTTCCAATCTCCCGGCCTCAGAGGCAAAAGTGCTACCTGCTTAGCCACTGACACCGATTTAGTATCAGTGGCTCAGCCACTCAACCTTGGAGTAAGAACTTTTTTACAAAGGCTCTACATCTATTAAATGGTGCAAAGACATATATCATTGAATTCAAAGTACAAATAGAGACATAGTTCAATTATCAGTACATAATTGAATTCACAGAACAAAGTACAAACATACTTGAATTATCAGTACAGGAAGTATTAAAAGAATAGAAAAAAGCCATGTTTCTTATGAGTTTCATTAAGGGTTAATACTAAGTGCTGTATGGCATAAGGAAGTATACTAGAGAGAAGAAAATGACGGATTGGGAGATATAGCAACCCAATGGGAGCCTTGTCACATTGCATTACAGCTTTGGAGCTGAGGAACGGGGAGGGTGCATGTGAGATAGTGTGGTAAGGTGGGAGAAGGTGGTTAGAGAGAGAGAGAGAGAGAGAGAGAGAGGAGGGGAGAGAGGGTAAGGAGGTAGATACCAAGTAGGGAGGGGTGGTATCATAAGACTGGAGATTGATGGAGAAAAGGAGGGGTGGTAAGGGGGAGAGGGGAGCAATGAGGCATGAGACAAATGAGAGAGCTCAACCACTTGTGGAATAAGAGCTATGGAGCATGAGGCAGCAGAGTTTGGGGATCAGGGGTAGCGAGTGGGGAGGGGTGGACCACGTGAGTGAGACCATGAGTCGTTGCTAGAAGGCAGGATTGGTGCAGGCTCTGGAGAACTGCTCTGAACAGTTGAACACTCATAGACATTATTTTGCAGTAGAAACTGCATATGTTCAACTTTGATGGTTCCAGGGTTAACAGCATTTAGAATGTTAGCTGGGATCCTTGTCAAAGAGCTGTTCTTTGGAATGGGACACAGAATAGGTGTAATTGTTTATGCCTTCCATTTGCCATTGTTTTAGAGCTGTATTAGTACTGAAGAGTGGTCCTGTGAGTTGGGGGGGGGACTGGGATGTGGGTTTTCCTACTCCTAGCAGGGTGCTTAGCTAAAGCCTTCAAATTCTTACACAGACCTGAGGGATTATAGCTTCTAGTCTTTTGTGGGTACACAACACCAGTACTGAGAGATTGCGTGTAACCCCCTCAGAGGGGATTACCTGGTAGTCCTCCCATATATCAGCTGTACCTCTTGGGCATCCTCCCAATGAATCCCCCAGGTCACTGCCTGGCCCAAGGTCTGTGTCCCCCCCACCTCTCCCCGGTTCCCCAGGCAGCTTCATTATCTCATTTGAGCCCTTCTGGGCTCCCAGAGCACATTATGTGAGTGGCCGGCATTTCAGCTGTGCAGCTGCTGTTTGCACTTTCGAGAGACACACTGTCTGCGACTGCTGGTTGCGGTCAATAATTGGAAGGTGTTCCTGTGGATTCTGGCATATAGTATTTAGGTAGAAAGGTACTGGGGGATGTAGAGCAAAGGTAGGGAAAGTGTGTTTGATTAAGTAGAAGGCAAGCACCTATAGCGCTGCCTCAGAGGCACCAGTATTAAAGGACACATGAAAGGGCAGTGAAGCCCTAATGAATATTAACGAACTGCTGTGGTTTTTAGAGGGGCACTGTATTTGCAAGGCAGTGACACAGAAACTAGTCACATATGGGAGAAATTAATAAATGCGTTTAAAAGAGAAATGCTGGGGCTATGTAACTGTAGGGGATTTATGTAAGAATAAGGTTTATTCTGGCTGCACCAGGACAGTTATATTGGGACTGCAGTAAAATGTGTGTTGGGGACTATGCAGCAGTATCCATTCTGCAGCAAAATAACCAGTCAAGAACCTGGACTTTTGACCAGAGAATTAAGGAAAATAATAAAGACTTGTGAGGACAAAAAGCAAGCCAATTAAAAGACAGGAACAGTTTGGGATAGTTTTAACAGTCAATGAGATTCCTGGACTTTAACCCCATGTAAAAGGGGGTAACTGTTGAAACAGTGGAGATTCGCCAGATCTGCCCTGGAGTTCAGAATGTGAGCCTCTGAGGAGCCAACCATCTCTCAGAGGTTAGGTCTGGTGGGCGTAGACTTTTCTCGGTGGTTCAGTCCACGGGGTCCAAGGTGCATCCATTGGTGCAAGCTGCAGCATGCAACAAGTGGGGATTCATGCAGCAAAGGGCATTATTGCAGATCAACCTGCAAGCTACTGGAAGGACCAGAGAGGAACGAGCAGCACCCTAACATATAACATAACCCAGACAGACCATCTTAGGGTAGCTGGTTCATTCCACTGGCTGGGGTGTTACACAGACGAGGCACACTGATGAGTCCTGATAGGATGAAACTCATGTATATGTCTTCTGTTGGCACCCTTTGCAGACTGTATGAGAGGCCTTTTGGAACCGTGCATTTTTGCTTAAATTTGAACCAGCATAATATTCTGTAGTGATTTGCTTACACAGCCCATGATGCTCTGCATTATGGGGTTGCATGTAATTTTGTATTTCTTTGAACCTTGGCTTCCTGGTCAATGCCCTTTGTGGTAACCATTGCCTCAGTGCTTGCACACTAAGGTTCTTTGTCTTTTAGCTTTTTAGCTTTTTGCTTGTTTTGCTGTTTTTATTGGGCTCACCACAATGTAACCCAGACAGACCATCTTAGGGTAGCTGGTTCATTTTACTGGGGTGTTACACAGACAAGGTACATTGATAAGTCCTGGTAGGATGAAACACGTGTATGTGTCTTCTGTTGGCACCCTTTGCAGGCTGTATGAGAGGCCATTTGGTACCATGCATTTTTGCTTAAAGTTGAACCATCATAATATTCTGTGGTGATTTGCATATACAGCCCACAATGCTCTGCATTATGGGGGTACATGTGATTTTATGTTTCTTGTAATCCTTACATATAGATGTGTAAAACTTGCTGAAGTGTTTGTGCGGCCGGCCAGTTCAAGATATCTAGTTTGCAGTTTTTACTCATTGACTCTGCTGAGCCATTCGTCCTTGAGCTATGTGAAATTGGCCTCAGTCATTTGCTTCTGTATCACCAGACCAGCTGCTGTATGAGGACCATGAAGGAACCCTCCCCCCTGCTTTAAAAAACATCTCCACAGGTCTTATTTCATTGGCTCATTTCCAGTGTCTGGGTGCAGTGAGTAGAAATCAGAGTAGCTCCGAGACAAGCTTTAATAATCATTGCGGCACCACCTAATCTCCATTTCACTGATAGTTTAATGGACCAAGAGACTGGCCCATCCAGCCACCGGAGATGAATAAAACTGCATGCCAAATCATCATGTCTTCTTTCATTAAGGGTCCCAACAATAGCTACAACCCCAGGCACCATTTAGGCTAGCTTGTTTTCCATCTGGGTACCTAGTATATTTATAGAACTGCAAAGTGGAACAAAATGCATGCCAGTATCCTGGCTCAAACAAGTAAGGATAAAATCATTAGACCAGATTTGCCCCTTCCTTTTTATGCTCCCCCTAAATAAACTTGATTGATGTTGCAGTGTTATATTGCCTCATGCAAGTTTACTGGTGGTCTGTAACTGTGTTTGGAATATTCCTGAACATGCATACCTGATAACCATTGTTTGCAGTGGCTCCAGGAGGTAATACTGAAGCCCAGATCATGGTAAGTGGGAAACCTATGAGCATATCATTAATGTATGTTGACAAATGTATTGTGAATGTTGTGAGAGATTACTGTTTGTTCCAAGGTATAGGGCCATTAGGTGTGGTAGTCAGTAGTTATAGCTTCCCAGAGGGCTACAACAAATTTAATAAATACCCGCTGAGCTACCAAAACACTTTGATTGCTGTGGGTGAGCAAATCCTGTTACTAACTAGTTACAAACCCAGGCCCCTCAACCTGTGGATAGTAATACAGGCAGGGGTTATAACCCTAGAAGTAGTGCTACAAGTCTGTTTAACAGGCAGTGTAAAGTTTAATATAAAGAGTTGCACTGGTACTGGAAGAGTAGTCCTGTTGGGGGGGGCTGGGATGTAGGATTTCCTACTCTTTGCAGTGTGCTCAGCTTTAGGGCTGGTCACTGGGCAGGAATGTCTAGAGACAAGGCAAATTTTATTTTTCAGGTGCCCAATACTGAAGGCTCTGGGCACCACACAACAGCAACAAATCTATCCTAATATGGAAAAGAAACATGACACATTTTCAGTCTATGAATTATCACTTTCATGTATTAAAATCAGTAAAACCAGAAGAGTGTAAAGGGGGAGAGGTGCATCTTGTGGATGATATGGTTCACTCCAGGGCTGTAAGTTGTTTTGCAGCCACTAGCCAGCATGTCTAGTGACTGGAAAAATCTACTTGCCCCACAGACTCTTCCACTAGCCCAGCTGAAGTACCGTACTTTTTGGTTACATTCTGCAGTACCAACCTACAGGGCTAATTAAAGGAAAATCTTATTAGCCTAACACAAAATCCACCAGAATTTGACTAGTTGGCTTGTACAAGTTTCAACCGCTGAACTCTCTGCAATGGGTTGCCAGTGCTTAAACAACTTATTTTTAAAATGTAATGACTGAGGTGTGGTCAGTTCTGGGGCTGCCAGTGACTGGTTGTCAGTGCTGTGACTGTTGGAAGCATTGCTGTAAGGTGACAGGTAAGTACTACAACTGTTGAGGGAGGTTTGGAGGGAGTGTTGTGTTAATGGTGGGGGTCAGCACTGTGATTGTTGTGGTTGGGGGTGTCGGTGCTTTAAGAGATGTGGGTGAGGAGCCAATGCAGTTATTGTCAATGGGTGGGTGGTCAGTGCCGTGACTGTCAGATGGGAGGCAGGACTGCAACTTTTGGCAGTGGGGGGAAGTGTTGTGACTGTGGGGGTGGGGATTACTGCTGTGTCTGTCTGTAGAGGGTATCAGCCCTGTGACTGTCATGGACATAGGGGGACAGTGCTTTGACTGTCATGGTGGGTAGTGCTGTGACCATTGGGGGTAGAGGTAAGTGCTGTCACTGTTGAAGGATGAGGATCAGTACTGTGACTGTCAGGTAGTTGACCACTGTGACTGACAGTGGATGGTGTTAGTTCTGTGACTATTGAAGGGTGGTACAGTTCTGTGACTGTTGGGGGGGGTGGTGGTGGCAGTCCTGTGACGATTGTGGGTGAGGAGGCAGTGCTGTGGCCGTTGTGGATGGGGGTCAGTGTGGTGACCCTAAGGAGTAGTAGGTCAGTGCTGTCTTTGTCAGGTGATGGGAATTAGTGCTGTGTCTGATGGTGGGAGTGTCAGTTCTGTTACTTTTGGGGGTGAGGTGGCTGTGGTGTGACTGAGATTGATGATCAATGCTGTGATATAGGGGTAGGCTGCAGTACTGTGACTGGTGATGTTACTATGGAGGAATGGGGATTTGTGCTGTGGGTGTATGGTCATTACTGTGACTGCCAGATTGGGGGGTTGGGTAGGAGAGCAGTTCTGTGACTATTGAGAATACTTAGAAAGTGCTATGACTGTCAGGGGTGTGGATCAGTGCTGTGACTGCCAGAGGTGGGTAGTCATTGTCAAGAATGTCAGTGGGGTGCTACAGTCCTGAGATGGGGGTTCAATCCCGTGCTTGTGGGGAGGGGTAATACAGTCCTATTACTGTTGGGGGGTACAGTCCTGTGACTGTGAAGGGTAAAAGTCCTGTGACTGGGGAACAGTCCAGTGATTGTGTATGTGTGTGGGGGTCCTATCCAATGACTGTTGGGGGGGTCGTTATTGTTGTGACTGATGGTGAATGGTGTCAGTACTGCAACTGTTACAACAGTGGTACAGTCCATTGATTGTCAGGAGGAGGACCTGTTATGTTACTGTCAGGGATAGGGTGTCATGTTTGTGACTATCAAGGTTAGGGTCATTCCTCTGACTTTTGGGAGATCTGCTTCTGTGCAATTCTACAACTTTGAAGGACAGTTAGCATTTGCAGGAAGTTGTACATGTGACAGGAAGGCTGTATAAGGTGCCAAACTAAGTGATTGCTTGAGGGGGGTTATTGTGGTCTTGACTGTGTGGGGTGGTCATCAATTCTGTGATATAGTGTTGTAATGGTGGGGGGGATTACTGCTGTGACTGTCTGTGGAAAGTGTCATCCATGTGACTGTTGGGAATATGGGTATAGTGATGTCATGGTGATGGGGTGTAGTGCTGTGATTGTTGGGAATGGGAATCAGTTCTGTGACTGTCAGGCATGGGTGCCTAGCGCTGTGACTTACAGTGGAGGGTGTCAGTCCTGTGACTGTCTGAGGGGGTACAGTCTTTGCAGCTGTCAGGGGTGGGAGAATCAGCCCTGTGATTGTCAGGGGTCAGTGCTGTGGCTATTCTGTAAGTAGTGTAGAGTGGTGCACAAGCAAAGGGAAAGACGGTGCATAAGTAAAGCAGCCAGCTTGTAATAACAAAAGAAAAGCATGATCAACACTCCTAGATTCAGTTTTACATGCAAAGTGCAAGATTTATTTTCCAGCAAGATGCCTGACATGCATCCACTTGGGCCAGCACTTCAAGCCTTCAGTGGGCCTTCAACAGAGGGCAGGTCTGAGGAATACAAACGTGCATCTCATTTATACAGAAATGTCAAAGTGATATACACCACACACTAAAAATAACATGCAAGTCAAGATGAAAACACAGGAACAGCTTTTCCAATGGTAATAAACATTTCATTATTCTGGTTTTTGTTTTGTTTTTGTTTTTGACACTCATGGCAAACAATTGCTGATGTTAGCATAACGCTTAAATTAAGCTTGTCTCTATCTTTTACTTAATTTAATTTAATAAATCCCTTTACAGCTATATTGTTTTACCTCTTACACTGTACTATACTCATTTCATTTCTCTCCTTTCTGTTGTTCCCACTACTGTATGTACTCCATATTAACCTTCTTCTCTTTACTTTCACATCTCACAGGATGTGAACTCCTTTCCCATCAGACAAGTATTACAATATATAACCTGTCTTATCCTTCCTAGAAACTCTCTAAGAACTGAGGATCCTTTGTAACCCCTTTCCTCTGTTTCATTCTACAGGTTTAAAAAATGCCATCCCTTTCTGACTCCTACCTCTGGCTCCATAGTACCCTGGTAAGAGACCCTGTACATTATTACCTATACTAGATAGGTTTACAGTAACAGCACATCTGCACCCATTATGGGATGGTTGTGTTGACTGTATGTGTTAAGGTCATACATACTGCAGCATTTTCTCTCCTCCATAAAACTTTTTGCTTTGCCAGCTGACTTGAGCAGGCTCTCAGCCCTATCCCTACCTTCCCTGTCCATCACTCTCCCGTCCCAAACCACAGAGACCAAAGTTCCCATGGATTGCCTCCTTCCCCCATATAAGGGTGGCCTCAAAAAGGAAGAGTCATCCTTATTCCCACCCAGTCACTTACATCCACAACTGAGCCAGTCATCCAGGTGGTCATGTGGTACACAGGTAGCTGGGTAGAGCTTTACGGAGCCTGTGCTAGCCATTTCTGCATTTTTCCCTTTCTTGAGTTCCTGCCTTCTCCTTGGGAAGCCAAACATCAAGTCAGCATGCCTTTCCATGAAGGGACAGGACAGCTATGTGATGAATGTTCAGTCTGCTTTTCAATCTATGGAAATCTGGCATATTCCTGAACTTGGGTCAGTGATGCGGCGGGCAATAATAATAATAATAAGAATCAGCATTTATATAGTGCTTTTCATACACAGTGTATCCCAAAGTGCTTTACAAGCAATGCTAGACTGGTAGCAAAGTGACTGAATGTGTGGTGGCGGCCATATCGCACACCATCACCCACACACAGCCTGGATAATTGCATGAACCAGTTTATGGGAAGGGGAATGTTGGCCAGGACACCGGGAATGTTCCCTACTCTTTGCAAAGAGTGCCCTGGGTTCTTTTATTTCCGCCTGTACACCCACCAGAACAACACAAGTCGCCACATTCTCATTTCGAAACATACCAGACCTTTTATTAAAAATGTTACTATTTTGTTTCGAAATGAGAATGTGGCGACTTGTGATATCACACATTGGTTTAAACAATGCTGTGATGTTTTGGGGTTACCACAGCCTATCGTTGACTCTGAACATTTGTGGACTGGGGGTTGGAATTATAAAGTGAGACTTAGGCATACCAATATTGGTCCAATACACTTGCCAAATAGTTTGTTTTTGGGTCGAGAACAGGGTCATTGCTTCTATGTGGGGCAACCTCGTACCTGCTTTAAATGTGGTTCCCCTTCCCATCTCAGTACAGCCTGTGATAGATTACGGTGTTCCCTTTGTCTATCTTTTGGTCATGCTAGTACTGATTGTACTTCTGAGCTCAAGTGTAACCTGTGTGAGGAATTGGGTCATGGTTTTAGGTCCTGCCCTTGGGCTTCCCACAATTGTGAGGATTGGCCAGACCAGGATTTGATCCTTATAAATGCTCAGAAGAAGGATATCGATGCTGCGAAATCCCTTATATCACCAGTACAGGTGGCTTCTGGTCCCCCTTTGTTCCTTGATGTTACTGTCCCTGCTCCCCAGGATGTTTCTTTTTTGTTGAGATCTTCCCATGAACCTCCTTTACAGGACGTGCCTCGGCCTGTTGTTCAGGACCCTTCCTCTGCACACACCCCTCCTCCTGTTGTAGCCCAAATCCCTGCTGAACCTATGATTGTGCCTGTGATGAATTCTGATAATATTATAATGCCTCCTCCCGAGCCTAGTGTTCAGGCGAAAAAGCGGGCTCAAAAACAAACTAAATGTAGGGCCAAATTGGCTAAGATGTCTTCTCCTGGTGGCTCTGTTCCCTTAAGTAATAAATTTGAGGTTCTATCCCGACACACTCAGTTTTCAGATATGGAAGCTGATTCTGATACCTCCTCACAACCTGTAGTGTCCTCTGATTCTGAAGTTGATAAATCAAATGAGTTGCCCCTTGATAGTTGACCCTTACGGCCGGGGGAGCAACCCTGCAGAAGTACTAGATTGGGAAGGGTTACCTGATTGTTGTTTCCTTTTTCCTTTTTTCTAGTCCTCATTCATGGCCATGGCATTCACCTCACTGTTGCCACCGTCAATGTAAACAGTGTTAAAAATGCTTGTAGGCGCCTACTTACTTTTCAATTTTTACATGATTTGGCATGTGAGATTTGCCTTATTCAAGATACCCATCTCAATACCCTTTCTTTGGTTACTATGGCCAAGAAACTTTGGCGTTGGGGTCCCTCTTTTTTTTCTTTAGGGTTGGAAACCTGTGTTGGTTTTGGGGTGTTGTTTCTGGGTGATGGCTTTCATGTCACTAAACTAGTTTAGCTAGTTATGGGATGGGCCTTAATATTGGATTTTGTCTATTTAAATACAACGTGGAGGTTAATTGTGATTTACGTGCCAGTTAACAAAGAAGGGTCGAGTGGAACTCTTTCGTGCGGTGCATCCCTTTTAGTTTACGTCTCGCTTTCTCATCTGGGGTGGTGATTTTAATTGTGTAGTGCATAAATCAGACGGGGGGCACTGACTGACAAAGATTTCTGGGATTCAAATTGTCTCAATCACATTATTGTACAGGGTCATCTACAGGATGTTTATAGAGTTTGTCATCCTAGTGGTGGGTGTACTTTTTTTAAGGGCTTCTTATCCACTAGGATTGATTTTCTCTTTGCCACTGCAGCACTATGGGTACTTATGGCTCGAACTGTTCAAGTAGAGACTTCAGACCACATGGTGGTCACTGCCACATTAGGGGTAGGCCCTCATACTAAACTGGGGCTGGGATATTGGAAACTGAATTCTTTACTATTACTTGATACCAGGTTTCTGGCCCAAGTACATGATTTGTTGAAGGCTCGTATGTCACTATCTGGACTTTCAGATGACTTGTTAGGTTGTGGCTTCTCACTAAGTCTGAAATCTCTTCCCTGGCTAAGAGAGCATCTAAATATGCTGCAGTGACTAAATATAAAAGATATTTGTCTTTACGGATGCAGTTGGAAACTTTATATTCTGCTATACACTCACAGGGTTTATCTTTGACAGCAGAGGTACAGAATGTTAAAAAGGAAATGGCAGCTTTACAGTATACTAGAGCTACCTCCCTTTTGCATGAACATAGGGTCTGTTCTGCTAATAAATATGGTTTAGGGGATGTGTTGGATTGTAGTCATACGTGTTCAGCAGATCGCCTTATGACAGAAGTTGTGAGTACTGATGGTAAAAGTTATACTGCATTCCAGGATATTTTGCAGGCAGTCTTCTCACCTTTTTTCGATTTATATTCTGCATCTTCAGTGGATAGCTCTGGTGCAGGGAATTTTTTTTCCTCTCTCAATATTTCCCCTTGTTCAGATAGACTGTTACAGGCTTTAACTGCTCCTATCAGTACAGAAGAAGTTAAAAGAGAAACTTCTCGTTTACGAAATAACACGGCACCTGGTATTGATGGTTTGCCTGTAGAATTTTATAAATCCTGTAGTCCTTTGATTTGTGAAATACTCACAGTTATGTTTAATTGGGCCTTATAACAATGAACCCTTGATTTTCATTTCTGTACTTTGATTCAGATTTTGTTATATGAAAAAGGCAGTAAGAATGCACTTTTCCAATGGGAGACCTCTAAGTCTCCTTAATACAGATTTTAAAATATTAATGGAGATATTGAATGCCAGATTACAGTCCATAGCTCCTATCTTGATTTCCCTGCACCAGTCCTGTTCAGTTCCGGGTAGATTCATATACATTAACCTCCTCTTGCTTAGGGAACTAATTGAACTTGGTAAGGTGATGTTATAAAAGGTTTTCTTCTGTCCTTGGATCAGGAAAGGGCTTTTGACCGAGTACCACATTGTTATTTGTTTCAGGTTTTATGAACATATGGTGTTCCTGATTGCTTTATAGCCTGGATCACTTTAATTTATAATCATGCTTATGCCTTGCCCTTGGTGAATGGTTACTTGGGTTCATATATCCCTATTCATGGGGGGGGGGGGTGAGACAGGGTTGCCCTCTAAGCCCTTTACTCTGTGTTTTTAGTTTGGATCCACTTTTACGTACTATTGCCCAAGATGTACAGATTTTTGGTATTGTTTACCCTCATAGTACCCCTGAGGCCAGGATTTCAGATTATGCAGATGATGTCTGTGTTTTTGTTGCTGACATGCCCTCTGGTGATAAGGTGTTGCACCATTTTTCTATTTTTACAGTTGTTGCAGGTTCTTTCCTTAATAAGGTTAAGAGTTTTTTTATCTCCACAGTGTACTGGAATTCCTGAGGTTATGGATTTACAAGTTATTCCTGTTTTATTGGGCCTAGTTAGAATATTAGGAATTGATTTTGGTAAAGATGATAATGCGTTTATTAATTGGTCTGCTAAGACTGCTGTGGTGCAATCCAGAATTACATTATGGAAATCATGGCAACAGACTAAAAAGAAGAAAGTTATTAATACCAAAACTGTGCTTCTCCCTCATTTTTTATACCTCAGTGTGGTATACCCCATTCGTTTTGTTCTGGAAGCCACTTTATTAGGTCTTTTTTTTCAAATTATGTGCGGAAGTTGTTTAAATCCCATTAAAAGAGTTGTGTTGTATCTTCCAATTGCACAGTGTGGTTTGAGTTGTGTGAATCCTGTCACTTTTTATTACAGTATTTTTTTTTTCATTGGAATTTGATAGACCTTAGTCGTCCCCAAACTGTATTAAGGGTGATTTATGCATATAATTGGTTACCTCGATTATCTTCAGGTTGGCCAAGATTGAGCCTGAAAAATATACACACTTCCAACTATCCAGTTTATATCAGACCTGCGATAACGAAGCTTAATAGACGGAAGTTACTTCCAGCTCAAGTGTTGTGCAAGCCTCATAAATATATTTACATTGTTCTGCAAACTAAGGCACATTCCATACTCCCTGCTTTTAAAGATGTTCCAGATTGTTATATTGACAGTATCCTTAATAGTTTGGTTGATAAACAGATTTCACCTAGATTGTGGGATGTCTTATGCCTTAGTTGTCATGGACGGCTCAATGTTAGAGGGAATTTAAAGCATAAGATGGTTAATGAAAGGACTTGTCCGAGGGATACTTGTATAAATCAGGAGAAACTGATGTCCCATTTTTTTATTTCCTGTCCTTTTATGCAAGATTTCTGGTCGACCCTTTCTACTCACTGGAACCAGCCTTTTTGGCAGGCTGTTACATATGTAGAAATTGTGTTTTTTTTTTTACTTCATTGTACTTTACTGGATGCTGGTGTATTACGGCTTTTGTTTGTCATGTTTAAGTTTCATTTATGGCAAGTAAGATGTCACCTTACGCTGAGACAGTTATATCACTCACCACTTGAAGTTCTTCAACATATTGAACATGATTTGTTGTTACAAAGTGATTCTGAACACAAATATTTGCCCAGCAATGTATGGCTTATGAGGTGGAAAGCAGTTCCTTTTCTGAAAGACAAGATAGGTTGATTTATTTACTGTATGTTGGGTTATTGACTATTACTGATATTTCCTTTGCTACGTTTTCTTATTTGTGTCTTTGTTCCAGAGTTGTATTGCTGTTTGCTGATTTACTGTTCTGTTTATTAATATAAACCTTCCCCTACTGAATTGCTGTCAGTAGGGGGGAGTTTGCTGTCCAGTCCCAGGATGACCATTCAGAGTGAGGCTTCACACTGTGTGGATGCACTTCTGGTAGGAGAGCGAGCCTCCTCTTCTACCAAAATTCTACCAGAGGTTGAGATTTTGATAGCTGTAATGGAGACTGTTATAGAAAAAGATGAAGCTATTACCGATATTTATGCCTCTGGAGAGGATCTTATGGTTCTTCAGCTTTCAGATGGAAATTCAAGTGAAGTAAAAAAGTATTGTTCGGAGGGCACAACGACTAAAATGACTACTGATTCTTCTGGTAAAAAAAAAGTTTTCAGAAAACAAGTTGGTGAGTCGGTCGACTTTGATGCCTGCTGTCAATGTGTCTCATCTGCCTGTCAGTTTTGGCATTTGATGCAGCAGCATCAAAGGCTTCACTGAGGCTGGGTGAGTCATCCTCTTCTCCTGTTAATTTGCCTACAGTACCTGACTTACACAATTTAAAGGCTGGCAGTTTGAACGCTTCTACTTTAAACGTGTGCCAAAAGCCTACTGAACTTTCAGTTCCTCATTCCTCACCTAAAAATCCTCTTAGTTCCAAGATAAAGTCTACAGAATTGGAACCTAGCAATCGCTTACAAAATGTAAGCATGGACTGCGTGCTGGTTCCCCTCTTATGAAAATGGCTGGGTTTGTTTTCAAACACCCTGCGAAACCTGAACCACTGTTTAATCCCCACAACCGTATTGAATATCAACTATCACACAACCTGCAAACTACTGCCACAATATTTTCATTTAAGGATAAAATTGTTATCCCAAAATGATCAATTGTGGAAAGTGATATATCGCAGCAGGAGGTTCTCATAAACTCTAACAGGCGACAATCCTCTGTTCAGACTGTTTTAACTATCTCCTCTACTGCTGTTGCTAAAAGTATAGAGGTGCCTGTTCTCCCTTGTGCTCCTTGGTCACCACAGAAAGCACTCCTAGAGGCTGGATGGAAACAAATGTCAGGGGGTAATTGGCTACCTGATCCAGCATGGGACTCTACTTTTGATTTTTATCAGGCCTCCCCGACTGGAAACCAGGGCCTACTGTTTAGTCTATGAGTAACCCTGTAAAGCAACAGGATTTACCTTTGGATTCATCTGAGATTTTGGCACCTGTTAAAAAAATGAACTATCTATCAAATAAAGACCCTGTAGTTAAACTTGAATACAATATGCAACAACATGCAAAAAATGAAGGGGCTTCTATACAAGACACTGAACACCCTATAGACACTAAATAAAAACCTTTATTGTTGGAACTATTTTCTCATGCAAAAAAGAAGCAGCCCCTAGACAAAATGCTGTCCACATTAGATACAAAGGGGGTTTAGTGGAGAGACCAGACCACTATTATGTGGCCAGGAACTTGTTAAAGGATTCCTTGCATTTTACACATAATGATGTTTTTGCATTTATTAATATATTTGGGGAAGACAACTTTGATGTTAGTTTTCATACAGCTCATGCATTGAAGTTATTTTGGGAATGTTATGGGCAGGTTAAGTTTCCCCCCACATGAACCCCCTTTTTAGTGATTCCACTTATGAAACTATTACTAAAATATGTTAAGGTGATGATTCATAATGAGGGGGGTCCATGTGGAGGATATTACTTATCGGCTAAACCAAAAATGTGGTGTGCTTAGCGGCCCAGAAGTGATTCTAGATTCAGAAAGATTTTGGGCAGGAGGCTGGAAGTACAAGGTGAAACTTAGACAGAATGACTCTGGAGTGGAACACATTCCTAACTCTTTTCTTTTAGGAAGAGATAGAGTTTTTTTTTATGGGGGGCAGCCTAGAGCTTGCTACAAGTGTGGTTCCCGTACTCATTTGTCCAGTACCTGTGACAAACCACATTGTGATAACTGTGGGGAAATAGGTCATGTCATTATGCAATATGCTAACCACACAAAATGTGACTTATGTGAGGAGTATGGGCACATCTTTGGAGAATGTCCTTGGGCAACGAAAAACAAAGCACGTGTTAGCCCTGAAGTACTTTACAACAAGCCCAGGATGCTGCTGCTCCCTCTCCTGATAATGCTCACCCACCGCCCCCCCAACCTCTGAGGTAACCAGAGTAGCATCACATGCTCATGATAGCTCACCCTCCCATTCCAGTGGTGGATCTACTTTTGCTTAATGATGATCCTATAATATCTGTTCCTGATCCCGGGTCACTGCTTCCTGTGTGTTATGAAGACCCTAAAGGTTTAGATAAGTTAGCTGTGGCTCCTCCTTTTAGAAGGTGGTCATCTAGATTTTCAAAAGCACCCCCCTTTCTCCAGTACCTCTAGAGACTGGAAATTCATATGCTGCACTTTTTGGGGTGACTCCGAAATGGAACAAGGAGATTCTGATTCACAGACTTCTAATTTAGAACCTCCTTCCCAGAGTTCTGGAGATTGCAAAGGAAAAAAGAAGAAAAAAAGAAAAAAATTATTGATGCAACTAGGACATTTAAAACATGACTGTATTTACTTGGGGTTCACGTAATACTCATAGTATTCTAAATTACGTTAAACGTCAGGCTATTTTTCAATATATTAATGACTTACATATTGACATCTGTTTTTGCAAGAAACTTGGATGTGTTCTGTGGAACAAGTGGTGGCATTTCAAAAGGATTGGCCTCAGGGTCCTTCATATTGGTCATTTGAATCAGATAAGGTGGATGGAATTGGAATTCTGTTCAATTCCTACAGATTTACTTTGCAAAAATTTATAGATTTAACTGCTGGAAGGGCTTTGATACTGGATGGTTTGTGGGAAGATGTAAGCTTTCATTGTATCACTATTTACAACCCTCAAACTAAGGCTGAGAGGTTAGCTCTTTTGAAAGCTATTCAACCCTTTCTAGTTACTTCTTATTTAGTTCTTTTTGGAGGAGATTTTAATTGTACCTTGCATTTGAAACACAATGTTTCTGCTTCTATGGCTACAAAAAAAATGTATTGTGACTCCAATGCTTTAGAACTCCTTGTTAAAACAGCAGACCTTATAGACTGTAGTAAATACCAGATTTCAGGACCAACTTTCACATATACCCGAAATAGATTACATACCAATACTGATTATTTACTTCCCCCAATGTACCTGTTGGTAATTTTAGCTCATGTCCTGTAAAATGTTCAGATCATTTAATCATATATTGTACCTTACCACTAGGAATGTGACCTCAGACAAAATTAAATAGATGGAAACTTAATACTTCTATTCTATTAGAGTCATATGTCCACCACATCATTTTGAATCTTCTTACCCCAAGATTGTCGGTAGTTTTTTTATATTCTAATATAGGGTTTTGGTGGATAGCTACTAAAACTGATTTAAAAGCATGGTTTATTTAAGATGGGAAAAGGATAGGGAATGAGAAATTGTTGTGATATCTTTCCCTTAGACAACATTTACACAAACTTTATACTTTTTCATATACATCCAAATTTGACTATACAGACCAGATTGCACAGTTAAAAACAGAAATGAAGTTGCATCAATTTGATAGAACACAAACAATTCAGGCACTACTATCTAGTGGAACCCAGAAATCTCCTATAGGTGACCCTTTTGAAGCATGCAAAACTATTAAAACTTCCACCACTATTGATTACCTATTAGATTAAGATGGGAACCGTATCGATACAGTCGAAGGAAATAATAAATTGATGGAAAGTCATTTTTACTCCTTGGCTCCTACAGCTCCCATTACTCAGGAGAAAATCGGAAATGTTTTAAATAATATTGATGACCCGGTTTTTGCAAATGAAGTTTCTGCATTACAAGATCCAATAAATGTGACCGAAATAGAAATTGCAATCAAATCATTAAAAAAATGATTAATCACAAGGGAAATATGGGCTTCCCAATAAATTTTATAAATCTTTTTCAGACATTCTAGCACCTTATTTAAAGCGGGTTTTTGATTATTTTATTCTTACAAATACTATACATCCTTCTTTTTCAGAAGGTTTAATGATTTATTTATTCAAAACAGGAAATAGAACTGATATCAAGCATTGGAGACCTATCACCTTGTTAAAGTCAGATTATAAAATGTTGGCAATTTTGTTAAATACTCAGTTAAAAAGATATGCAGCTCAAGTAATCTCCCCGCAGCAGTTGTGTGGCCTTCCTAACAGACGAATACAGTCTGCTTTGATGACTATTAGAGATGTTATTGAACACGCCTCACTTTCTGGTGTTACCATTTGTATAGTGGCAGCTGATTTGGAAAAAGCTTTTGATAGAGTTTATCGCCCTTTTTTATTTCATGTTTTGGCAGTTAGTAATATCCCACTCCCAGTTATAAAACAAATAAAGCTTTTATATCATTCTTGTCAAATATTCCCAGTTATACAAGGTTAAATTGCTACTGTTTTTTCAAGTCATACAGGAGTACAGCGGGGCTGTCCTTTGAGCCCTTTATTGTACATTTTTTCATTGGACCCTTTTTTAAGATGGCTAATAGATGTTCCTAAATGGAATGGAATTAAGGGTATGGGAATACAACAGCAATTAGTGGTGCAATCATACGCGGATGATGTTTGTGTGTTTTTTTCTCACCATACTCAATTTGAGATTTTTTATCTGAATTTGCAAATTATGCAAGTGTTTCTAATGCTAAATTAAATTTAACCAAAACACGAGGCTTATTTATAGGTATGGGAAGTCAATTGCATGTTAGTAATAATGGTATTATTTTTTCCACAGAACCTATTGCCATTCTAGTTATTTTATTTGGTTCACAGAACTTACCAATAGAGAATTGGAATAAGGCTCTTCAAAAGATAGAGACTAAAGTACTTTGATGGAAGCAGTGGAAACTTTCAGAGCAGAAACGGATCCAAATTTCTAAACAGTTTATTTTGCCTTGTTTACAGCATGTAGCAATGGTTTTTCCTTTACCTACAATATTGGAGAATAAAATTTATAATTTATTCTTTCAAATGTTGTGGGGGAACAGGCGTAACCCTATTAAATGACATTTTACTTATCTAGATGAAACTAAAGGAGGCATTGGGAAGATAGATCCAGTGGTATTTTGTTTTGCATTATTTTTTTTCGGAAACAGTTGACAGTGGATTATTAGAGGTTGCACAGGGTGGTAATAGATGGGTACATTTAGTTTTAGGTAGATACATGGCTGCTTGGAATAGTGTAGCGTCAAGGTGTAGTAAATATTTCCATATTCCATTATGTTTTAAACCTGCTGCACAAAAATTACATAAATGGGGCATTTCAAAGAAAACAATATTGCAAGGTACTGGGAAAAAACATTTATAAAGCTATTATGTGTGGAATTTACCCCATAGTACCAAGTTTTGAAACTTGTCCTGAAGGAGATAATCATTTCATTTTATCTAAACTTAATAGTAAAAGACTTCCCCCTCATATGTGGGAAACCCTCTGGTTACTTATGTATGGCAGATTAAACCTATGAGGTAATGATAAGTATAAAGCTAATGAAGAACGGAACTGTCCTTATCTGGACTGTATAAATTTAGAAGAATCCACAGAACATTTCCTTCTGTATTGTTCTTACTCTAAACATTTATGGGAATTTTTGGCAAAACAAACTGAACTTTTGGTGGTTGTCATCTCTAGCCTATGATATCTTAGTAATTGGTAAATATCCCAATAGTCTCTCACACTTTCATAATGAGACTTTGTCTATTTTTTCTGTTGTCTTTGTTTTTATTTATGGTAGGCATGATGCCAGTGGGTTCTTTACCAGAAAAGGATATATTATAATTGTTTAGTATAATAATAGTACAAGAAATGGGGAAAATATATTCCTGAGATTACAGGTTTTTTTCTTCAAAACAAATCAGTAGATGGTGGAAAGGCTTTCATATCTTTATTAAATATAAGTAATTTATTATTTTTGATAATTTGATTGCCAAGTTTATCACTAAGAAATATGGATTTGAATGTACACTGATTATTTCATATATTTGTAAAAATGTCCTTTTGTGTTATCCTTTGTTTTCCTGACAATAAAAAAACTCCCCTATTCTTTTCAAGGAGTGTCATAGGATCTTTAACACCCACTTCATCAACCACCAGACAATGTAGAAGGGTCAACACCTCATATAAAAGATGGCACCGCATTAGTGAAGCAAACCCTCATGCTGCACTACAGGGCATGTATTGAGATTTAACCCAAGTGCCTGATGTGGGTATAAAACCTATAGCCTTCTGATCGTCTAGCTCGAGAGGTGAGTGTGCCACCTGCTGAGCCATTGACACTGAAAATAGCATTATGCTGCCTTGTTGGCTCTGACCAGAGTTTGTTCTATGTGTTATAGCATGTTATAATTACTTAATGTTCATTAACTATCATCCATTATGGATGGTGTTGGTTTCATATACAGTATGTTAATTGGATAATTGGGTTTTGGCATCACAAATGCTAACTGGCTAATTGACTACTATCATATATGGAGAAATAAATAGTGGCTTTTTCAGTGGGGACAAGGGATATATATATATATATATATATATATATATATATATATATAGTCACTTGGAGCACATCTCCAGTGACACAGTAACTGCTGACTCTCCAACTCAGTTCCAACACTGAACACACACACCCTTGTGTCTGACAAGTAAGGAAAGACAGCAATTGGGAGCCCATCCCTGGTGGCATGCTGGCTGCTGTCCTACCCTCCTCTACACACACACAACCTGATCCCAATACGAAGTACCAAAGGCTAGCATTATCAACACAAAGTTGTGTGCATATGCCATTAAATATCCTTTTAAGAATGAAAAGAAATTCAGTGAAAAAAACTATGGGCCCTATGCACTACATTGACTGGTGGTTTGGTAGGGTGCATACAGGGCCATGCAACTGTACACCTCATTGCCTGCCTCTGCAGGATGTAAAGGGCTGAGATGCATGATCCCCCACTGGCCTTATGTGGGGCTACATAGATCCACACATGGGGTGGGGCCAATCAAGAGGCCAGACCTGGGCTGGTCTGTGGGCTTCCAATTAGAATCCCTGGCTGACACCAAAGTGGATCCCCTGCTTCATGGTAGCAGGGAATCATGTGGCATAGTGACCCATGTTTGGGCTATCATATTCCCTATGGACAACCACAACATTTTCAGTTTGCTACAAACAGTGCCCCACAGCTGGTATCCAACCCTAGGCCAAGAGGCACCGTGCAGTAGTGGAGACTCCAGTCAGGGGTGTGTGCACCTATTATGGCAGATATCTGGCTGGTAATGGTCAGTCCCCCCCAAAATGGCCTGAGGAAAGTACTGGGCATTGTGTATGCTGCACTTTGCCGACCCTCCATGGGCATATTTACTCACTGCCCCCTCCCTGGGCCAGCCACACAGTTGTGCAGAATCTAGTGCAGATGGCTCTGGGCAGGGGTGTATAGCAGGCATATGCCATTTGTGCAACACCCATAGTGCACATATGTGCCACAAATTGGGGTAAGTAGTGCAAGGATACCATTAGTGCATAGGGCCCTATGTTTGAACATCAGTTAGCATTGAAGCAGAATGCCACAAAAGTAGAGGAATGTGATGTTAGGGTAAAAAGTACTCCAAGACTTTGTGGATGTGTACTGAGGTGTTTCTTGGGATTTGGATGATTGTTGGATCCAGGGTTGGCATTGCGCTAACTTTGGTCACCTCTCTGAAAGCTCAGATGTCTGTGTAAGTGTAAGTAACATTATATGCCTTGAAAGACAATGGTAAAGTTAGGCACTACCAGCACTGCTCCAAGCAATCATTCAAACCCTGAGGAACACCACACATTTACCAAGTCTCTGGGTACTTTCTACTTACCATCGCATTCCCCAACTTTGGTGACTTAACATGGTTCTTTTGCTATATAGATTATAGTGGTGTGGTAACATCACTATACTTAGGGTTGAGAAGGCACTTTAATGTTAACCCCAATTTTTTGCACTTTAATATATTTGCAACTGTTCAACAGACTTGCAAAAAAGTGTGCATGTGCAGTCTTGTGGTGTAAATCTCTTGATGTGAGAAGTTTCCTTTCAGTTGGATGTGCAGATTCTGAGATGCAGATAACAAAAAAATCTAAAAAAATTGCTGTTTTTTTGCTGGGGTTTTCAGCAAGATGAAGTGCTCAAATGGTTTGGAATTTTGGTCTGAAATTTTCAGGGTACAAAGGGCTTGCCTCAAAATGATTTCCTTTGCTGGTTTGGTGGAAAAAAATAATACATTCCAAAGTTATTAAATTTTAAAAATTCAGGTTCTGAGCATGCTCAGTAAGCACTTCAAAATAGCCGTAAAAGGGCATGGCTTGGATGACTAGAGCCACTTCATAGCTCATGAATAATAGTGAACTTATTTGCATAGCTTTTTTTAATTGAGGGAATTAGAAAAATCTGATGAAAACTACAAGTTAGCTCTCTTCTGGAAGCTTGGTCTTTTCAAAATCACTGTTTACGACAATTTCTTTTTTGGTTTACTTTTTGGATACTGACAGATTGAAGATGTGAATTATTTTGAAAAATGGGCTACATATCAGTATGTTAAACATTAGGGCTACAGAAGAAAATTAGTCATTTTTTTAACTTATGTTAAAATAGACATTTGAGAATAGATGTGTTCATGTGAACCGAACAAGTTTCAGACAATTCAATGACTTAGAAATATGCAAGTTTTTAAAATAAAGACTTTTGGCAATGCAGAGAAAAAGGAAAGTATTATTGGCTGTTTCAGTTTGGAGCTGGCTTGACTTTGGATAAGTGAACTTTGATGTAGTGGTATCAAATGAGCCAGCTCAGTGTAGTGGCTACAGCTCTGGGCTATGACACTAGAGACATGTGTTTAAATCCCACAGTTCACACTGATTTTTTTTTATAACTCATGCATTTAAAAAAACTAATTATAGAAAAACACTTATGTTTATAAAAATTAATTACAGAAAAAGTACTCTCAAAAAGTAGGGAAAATCATTGCAAAAAAAATTTAATTAATGCACTAGTTAGGGTATTATAGTGGCATGGCAGTGCCACTATAGTTAGGGTTGAGTAGGCACTTTAATGTTAAACCCCAATTTTTGTACTTTAATATCCTTGCAACTTTTCAACAGATTTGCACAAAATTTTGCACGCATGGTCTCAGGTAGAATTCCTGCATGCCATGTTTTGTTCTGGTTGGATGTATGGATTCCAAGATGCGTATAGTGAAAAAACATTAAAACAATCACTGTTTTTGCTGGGGTTTTTTTAGCCATTGTGTAGTGCCCAGACAGTTTGGAGTTTTGGTCAGAAATTTTCAGGGTACAAAGGGCTTGCCACAGAAGGATTTTCTTTGCTGGTTTAGTGAAAAAAATATTATTTAGTTCAAAAGTTATTACGTTTTAAAAATGTGGGTTCTGAGAATGCTTGGTAATCCCTTCAAAATAGCTGTAATAGGGGCATGGCTTGGGCAACTAGAGTAACCTCATAGCTCCTGAATAATAATGAGCTTGTTTGCAAAGCTGTTTTTTTTTTTCAATTGAGGGAATTAGAAAAATAAGGTGAGAACTACAAGCTGTCCCTCTTTGGAAAGCTTGGTCTGTCCAAAATCACTGTTTACAACACTTTATTTTTAGTTTACTGTTTGGGTACTGACAGACTGAAGATGTGAATTGTTTTGAAACATGAGCTACAAATGAGTATGTTAAACATTAGGGCTACAGAAGAAAAGTGGTCATTTTTTTAACATGTTAAAATAGAGTATTGATTTTGTGTTCATGTGAACTGAAAAGTTTTTAGACAATTCAATGGCTTAGAAATATTCAAAGTTAAAAAAAAAGACTTTTAGTAATACAGAGAAACAAGAAAGCATTATTGGCTGTTTTAATTTGGAACTGGCTTGACTTTTGATAAGAGAACTTTGACACAGTGCTGTCCTATGAGACAATGTGGTATAGTGGCTAAGTTTCTGGGCTATGAATGTGGAGACCTGGGTTTGAATCCAGCCATGTGCACTTTTTTTAATAGCTCATGTGTTTAAAAAAACTAGTTATAGAAAAACACTTATGCATTTATAAAAATGAATTACAGAAAAAGCACTAGCTTAAAAAGTAAGGAAATTAATTGCAAAAAAACTTTATTAATGCACTAGTTAGGGCATTATAGTGGTGTGGTAGCACCACTGTAGTTAGGGTTGAGTAGGTACCAAAGTCATGCATTTATAAAAACTAATTATAGAAAAATACTCATGCATTTATGAAAACTAATTATAGAAAAAGTACTGTCTCATAAAGTAAGGAAACTCATTACTAAACACTTTTTTAATGCACTAGTTAGGGTTAAAGTGATAAAAGTATGGGAAATGTGGCATTAGTGTTTACAACCCTAAAACTTGCCCCCACCCTGCAGGCAGCAACAGGCTTGGGTGTGCCTTGGGGTTGTCAGCCCTAATGCTCACCCCATTCCATGAGTAAGTAAGCTGAGATGGGTACAATATATGAGAATGGGGTGAGCGTTAGGGCTGACAACCCCAAGACTCACCCCACACCTGTTGCTGCCTGCAGGGTGTGGCTGGAGTTTTGGGGTTGGAAATCGTAATGCCACATTTCCCTACTTTTGTCACTTTAACCCTAACTCATCCATTAACAAAGTATTTTGCAATGAATAGATAGATAGATAGATAGATAGATAGATAGATAGATAGATAGACAGATATGCAGTGCCTATAAGGATTAAAAATGGTAAATATTTTCAATATTCTCGGGGTGGTCAGGTCTACAGTGAGAATATTGCATTTATCCTCACTGTAGGACCCCATGGCCAAATGTATCCACACAGTTGATGAGGATTGGTTGGAACTGGCAGCACGAGTAGCTCACTTTCACTTTCAGTGCTCAATCCTGACCTATGCGCTGGCTCCAACTCTAAACCTCTTCAGTGTGAAACCGGCATTCACACTGGGAGGTTACTTCTTTTCCTTTTAACGCTCTCTCATAACCATAATCACATAATTTCTACCAACAGAAGTCCTCACACCCTCCCAAATGACACATCACTGCAGACCACTAGCTCCCTCCCTTCCTAGCCCTGATTACCAAGCAGCCTACCTCCAACTGCTACTTACTCCCTCTAGTGATTGCCAATGAGCTCTCCTAGTTGGCCAAAGGGAGAACAACCACCTTCTCCACTCTACTCAAATCTCCTGCTGCATGCTCCCTGGAGTTTCAGAATACAGCAGTTCCTGACATCACAACATAACTGTCAATATCACTGGGTGCAAGCAGTTAAATCAACTGCTTGTTCTCCACTCGGTTACCCTGGATAAACCTGAAAAAAGAAAAATGCACACAAAAAAAACCAAACACCTAAAAAAATTCTGCATTACATAAACCAAATATACCATGGATCAACACTGAGAATATCATTGATATTCTCCACTCATGAAGTTTTACCTTTTTGGCATCACTTGTGGCTATGCCCCTCATGATGTCAAAGTCAAACTGCACTCAGGAAGAATATCAATGACATTCTCAGTTTGGCCATGGCATATCCCATTGATAGATAGAAATATATATATAGAGAGAGCTAGATAGATAGATAGAGAGAGAGAGAGAGAGAGAGATAGATAGATAGATAGATAGATAGATAGATAGATAGATAGATAGATAGATAGATAGCAAAAAACTATGTTAATGCTCATTAGGGTTGATACCACACAAAATGCAAACCACATAAAGGTTGAAAATAAACTATTAGGGATGCAAACCCAATGCCCACAAAGCTTGGAAATGTGTTATTAGGGTTCTGTTATCTAACTACCACCCACCCTAAGATGTTCCTTACCCTCATGTTCCAAGGACAGTCTACAGGTACAGGGCCATACATCAATGGTATGGTACCTCATACAGGGTCAACATAGTAAAATTGGTAGATAGCAACCCTAATCCTCAACTCCATCCCCTCCCTTCCCCTCACCTGACCTCATGACTAGGGTGGGACAAATCAGTTATCCAGATGACCAACTCCTAGTAAAATAGCTAATTTTGCTACAACCTTTTGATACATGTTAGCTAACTAGGCACTTGTCCATTAAGTGATTTTTGAGCCCTGAAAAATGATGGGCACTAAAAATGTTGATTTGGCTAACACATTTTAAAACCTACTAGTCAACCTAATTTTCTGGTTTGCGAAAAGCCAGGACTTCTGTGGAAGGGGACACAGTAGTCCTTCTGTCAACTGTTATGTACCTTAATTCCCCTGCTCCCACAGACTATGGGACCATTTGAGCCTTCATTCTGAAAGCCAAGTGTCTTAACACATTTTCTGGCACAGTAGGTGTTTGATGCATTTGAAATATTTATTTTCAGATGACATCTCATGGACATCAACAGAATGCATGTGGCTAACAGTAATCAGAAGCAGAATTGTTCAGATAATCCATTTAAAAAAAGGATAGCTAGGACAGTAGGTTTTTTGGGGATATTAGGATTTTAGGATACTGGTCATCAAAATCTGATATTCTAACAAATACCTCAGATGTCAAATTGGATGTAGGATATCAGAGTATCCAACATCCAATATCCCCCCTCCTTATAATAAAATAATTGATGCCTGCCACCCCCACCAAATTTTACTTCCCCCACCCTTTCACAATGTCTACATCTCTATGACCTGGGTGCAGCTAAAGTCATAGTAAACTGGGTGGATAACTGGCTAAAGGGGGAGGCAGCAGAGGACTGTGGTCCACGGGGTTAAATCAGAAGAAAAATCAGCTGGCCTAGTGGCACAGAGGGTTGAGGCATCACACCTTACTTTATACCACACCGGTGACCCATGTTTGCGTGCAGATAGGGGTTGCTGAGGCTTGGCTTGGGGTAGTAAGAGAGAGGATCAAGAGTCCAGAGAATGGCTCTCCTCTCCTGGGGAGGGTGGTTTGGAAATCCTGCTGCAAGACTGCCCCCAGGTGGAGGCCTGAAGGTAGGACCGTAGGGAATGCCAAAAGATGGAAGGGTGCTGCAGAACTGTGCAGCATGTGTACACCTTCACATATGAACATTGGCATGTCACACCCCAGCAACAGGGAGAGAAGGGAGAAAATGAAGGAAAAACCTCCTGGTCAGCAGGATGATCAACCAACCCACTGCAGATCCTGCATCGGTGGCCAGACACAGCCATAGTCCTTGGACTGAGGACAAAGCTGCAGGTAAGTCCCAGAGAAACCAGGTGACAGGGCTTGGGGAGTCGATCAAGAAGGGGGTCACCAGGTGGAGTATGGTGCCAAAATACAATATATTTAAAAAAATCAGAAAACAGGGAGGTTAAGAGTTGGCTTCCACAGGGATTGGGTCTGAGTCCGATCCTCTTCAACGTGGTCATAAGTGACATTGGAGAGGGAAGCTGGGGCAGGTTGCGTCTCTTTGCAGATGACACAAAGCTCTGTTGGAGGATGAATAGTGAAGAGGGAATAAGAGAAATGCAGCTATTATAAAAGTGAGAGGGGTGATCAAGGGTTTAGCAGTTGAAATTCAACGCCAAAAAGTGCAAGATAATGCACCTAGGGAACAAGAACCCCAAGATGGAGTACTGCATAGGAGGAATGAGACTTATCACTATGGTTGAGGAAAAGGATCTTGGAGTTATCATCAGCAACTCAGTTAAACAATTGAGTCCATGCAAGAAGTCCTATAGCAAGGCTAATAGGATGCTGGGATGTAACAGAAGGGGTATCGATAGCAGAAGAAAAGAGGTAATACTTCCCTTTTATAGATCTCTGGTGAGACCTTGTCTGGAGTACTGCACCCAGTTCTGTAGAAGTCACCTCAGGAATGATAAGGATAGGCTGGAAACAGTGTAGTGCAGAGTAACATAAATGATTTAGGGTCTGGAGGGTAGATCCTATGAGGACTGCCTCAAGGCACTGAACATGTACTTGCCAGAGACCGGAAAAGAAAGGGGAGATATGATAGAGACCATCAAGTTAATTAAAGGATTTAATAAAGTGAACTTCAAGGAACTACTGAGCTTGAATGCTAACTTGTGGTCTTATGGGCATGAGCAGAAAATAACAGGAGGGATGTGAAGAAGTACCACTTTATAGAAAGGGTGGTGGAACCATGGCACTGTCTGTCAGCTGAGGTGGTGGGCGTGAAAACAGTAAGGGGTTTCAAGCAGAGCTGGGATAGAATGAAGCGTATAGTGGTTGCTTAGGGTAACAGAAGAAAGGAAGAGAATTTGGGGGAGGACAAGGACAGTTAGTACCCTGGAGGACCATCAGACTCCAGGGCTTATGGGAAACTTGAGCAGACTGGATGGACCACTGGTGTTTTCCTGCCATCACTGTTTATGTTTCTGCAACCATTCCCCTTCCAGATCACAGCAAAATGAAACACCCAACATACCCAATAGCCTCCTCCCCCTCCATGTTATAATAAACTAATAGTAGAATAAGTTTAGTGATTGATGCAGGTCATGTCTCTAGAACCTGCCAGCCCCTGCCAAAATCCTACATCCCCCCTTGCACAATATTATCAAGCTCCCTCATCCCTGGATAAGAGCAAAAAAAAAAAAAAAACAACACAACACACCCACTAGCCCCCATCTCTCTCCTTCCCCTCTTCCTTATAATAAAATAATAGGTGAAGTATAGTGATTGACTGATATGCATTGTCAGAAGTCTTGATCTGCCCCCCATTTATACCTCTACAGCATCCCTTATGAACACTTTTTGAAGTGCACACACAATAGGAAAACCATCCTACTGCAAATCTTAAAAATATTTGTATTTTGAGTTGATTTTATAAAAAAAGTAAAATATTACATTGCAATCATTTTTATTTTTCATTAATTATAAGTAATTGCTGATTAGTTTATTAAACAACAAACTACTTTGCATATCTCATAGTAATCCTTCCTCATAAATCTTTAACTTTTACCCTCAACTCTTGTTTTCAAAAAGTTACATTAGTATTAAGTTTTTGTTTGTGTAGAACTTTAACAGGTGAAAAAGTCTCTGTGTAGCTTTAACTATTTTTCTCTGCTTTTTTGAAAAAACTGCATGCATGACCAAGTAACCATAATTAAACTAGTTATTTTCAAAAAATCCAAAAGGACCTATTCTCATATGATATCTACAAAACCAGTAAGTTTCATATCTCAACCCTAAGCCATTTTATGGCTGCAGTGGGCATAGCCCTGCAGATGTTTTGCTTTGAGAAAAGGACTCCCTGAATAAATTACCTTCCAAACAACATGATAGAGTGTTAAAAATAGTGTCCTCTGCTGAAGCCTCATTATTACGCTGCCTGTGTTTGTATGAGAGCTGGATAGCACTATTCTTCCTCTGGCTCAGGTTTCCTCCCTGCAAGGTATCAAAGGAGGTAGGACTTTGTCTAGGAGCATGACCAGGACAGCTGGATAGACAGGTTTGGGGGAGGAGATCAAGCAGGTGCCACCCACTAGAGGCAGGCAGGTGTTCCTGGGGGAAGGGAACTTGCATCCAGGGATAGGGAGGAGATTCCTCATCATTTATACCTTTCCTAGGTTGCAAGAACAGCCTCAGTGAGAACATCGAGGATTTTGTCAAAGAAGATACTGTAAGGCAACAGCAGAAAGTAGATCTTGTGAATCCTGGAACATTTTGGTAATCCTGTTTTTGCTTTTAAACTTCAGATGACATAACAGCATGAATGATTCTTCCTATACTGCACCTGCCTGCATCATAACAAGATATAAAAATAAGTCTGGTGTTCACTGTAACCAGTTTAATGTTCCCCTTTCAATAATGCTGTACTAAATAATCACCTTACTTTGTCGTTTATGAATTTCTGTATTATCTGAACTTATTATCCTAAAATAGTGTTGTTACAATACAGAAAAATGCTGTATTCAAATTATAAAAAGAGAAAGAACCAATCTGCTCCGCATTTTAAATGCAATTGGCCAAAATTGTAACTATGAAAAGAAAAAAAATCTTTTTCACTTCAGTTAGGCATCCAATGTCAAAATGAATATTTTTAACATATTGCAATATATTGTAATATAACGGTAAAAGCACAGTTACTGACACAAGCAGTACCATTTATTTGCAGGGGTCATTGCAAATGCCAGCATGAAAAGAAAAAGAAAGAAATTATACCTGTATCACTTCAGTTGTGGAATATAGGGAGAGAACAACTGACATATTGGTTTGACTAGAAAGGCATTATTACTTAAAAGATTATTTTTTGCAGAAATCAAAAAACTGATGCAGAACACATGTATTTGCAAAAACATCATGCCCTGTTTACAATGATATATAGTTCCCTGTACCAGTATACACACATATACACACACAAATAGGATAAAAAAAAGGCAAATATTTTCGATATTCTCAGGGTGGTCAAACCTACAGTGAGAATATCACATTTATCCTCACTGTAGGTAAATTTATCCACATAGTAGGTAGAAACTGGCTCATTCAGAACTCATTTGCATATTCAGCTGCAATAGCAGTAGTAACTGTATTCAAATGCGAATAACTTCAAAATGAAAAATGATACCATGGTACTGTGAGCACAAAATTTGTTCAGCACAAAAATATCTACAAAATGAGTGGTGTTTCATTTATGGGTAACTTAATTTTTTTATATAATTAGCTGAAAAACAACAAAAAGTGCATTTTTTTCACTTTTTTCGACGAACAATTGTGAATAACTTTAAAACACAAAATGATAGCATGGTACTGCAAGCATGAAAGTTGTTCTGCACAAAAATATTTATAAAATGGTGTTTTATTTATGAGTAACTTTTATTTTTTATATAATAAATAAAAAAGCAGAAAATGCTGTTTTGTTTTACTTTTTCAACAAACAAATGTGAATAACTTTAATATGAAAAATGATAGCATGGTACTACAAGCATGAAAGTTGTTCACCACAAAAATATCTACAAAATGAGTGGTGTTTCATTTATAGATACCTTTTAGTTTTTTTAATTAGCAAAAAACTGCAGAAAATGTAATTTATTTCACTTTTTGCAAAAAGCAAATGCATATAACTTTAAAATGAAAAATAGTAGCATGGCAGTTTGTGAAAAACGTGGATCAGGACAAAAATACCTACAAAATGAGTGATATTTCATTTATAGATTTTTTTAAGATTTTTTATCATTGGCAAAAAATGGCAAGAATGTACTTTTTTTTCACTTTTTTGGAGGTATGGCATAAATGGAATATGCAACCCAACTACTGGAACCATTGTTGATACTTTTTGTTCTTGTGCCAGTTATTTAATAACATCACTCGTGGCTTTTGCCACTTGCAGTGATGTTATTAGTTAACTACAGTCCTAACAAAAAGTATCAACAATATTTCCAGTAGGGGGTTGTGTATCCTATATATATATATATATATATATATATATATATATATATATATATATATATATATATATATACATACACATACATATATATATATATATATATATATATATATATATATATATATATATATATATATATATATATATATACAGAAATAGGACACCAGTTGCAGTTTCCCATCTTGCAAACCAGGAGCATGAAAAGAAAAACAAATTAAATATTTTTCACTTCAGTTAGGCATCTAATTTATTTTTAGCATCTTGTCATATATTGTAGTATGGTCAACTACTAACAACAAGGTGTAGCACAGTACAGTTGGGAGTGTACAATTAGCACTCTACATCATGTCACATGCAAGGGGTTAAGAAAAATGTTCAATAAATGAAACAAAATTAACAAGGGTGATAGTTTTCTCAAATAATAATAAAAACACAGTTACTGACACAGGCAGTATCATTCATTTGCAGGGGCTGTTGCAAATGCCAGCATGAAAAAAAAAGAAAAAGTATACCTGTATCACTTACTTAAAAGATAATGCTTTGCAGAAATCAAAAAACGGATGCAGTACATACAATCCATGTTAGTAATGATATATAGTTTTCTGTACTAATATATATATATATATATACACACACATATAATACTACTGTTACTGTGCTGACTTAGTCCAGCAGAAATACAGGACATCAGTTGCAGTAAAAAAAATGTTGGCAGGTTGCCATCTTGAAAACTTGCAAACTATATTTTTTTCCAAGAAAGAATTTCAGATTACAAAATGCATGCAGACATTTCAGACTGGTAAAAAGGAAAATCCCAAGTAAGGCAAAAAAACAGATTCCATCCTTAGTGTGAATATTTTCAGTGTTGGCAGGCTACCCATGTAAAAGTAATTATTTATTGCATACAACATGTATTCTGAAATTCCTGAGTTACAAAATAGAGAAACAAATTAAAAAAAAAAAGAAATCTAACAAGGATGATGTTTTTCCAAGTAAAACTAATCAGCAGAGTTTGGCACACAAACATTATCATATATTTGCAGGGGCCATAGTAAATGCCAGTATGAAAGCAAACAGAAAAGTAGTGAAACTTTTTCATGTAAAATAAACAATGTACTGCATGTTACATGCATTAGGAAAGTTCCAGGTTACAAAATACAGAAATAAATACAACGAAAAATAAATGTAATAAGGAAGATCTTTTTTTTCCAAGTAACATTAAACAGCAGACTTCTCAGCAGAAAGAGTATCATGCATGTGCAAGGGCCATGGCAAATGCCAGTATAAAAGAAAAAGAAAAAGAATGAAACTGTTTCCTGTAAAAGCAGCAATATTCTGCATGCCAAATGCATTAGGAAATTTATGGGTTACAAAATACAAAAATACATTTAAAAAAAAAATCCCTAACAAGGATGATGTTTTTTCCATTATTACTAAAAAGGAAAATTGTGTTTTGGATAACAAATACTGATGCAGTACAGACCTATTTGCAAAACCAGTGAATCCTGTTAGTAATGATAAATCCAGTTCAACAGCATGATTCCAATTTCAACTGAAACCCTACAGAAATAGTATCATGTATTGTCAGGGGCCATGGCAAATGACGGTATAAAAGAAAATAATTAGAATGGTGCATGTAAAATCAACAATGTGTTGCATGCCATATGCAGTAGGAAATTTCTGGGTTATAAAATACAGAAATAAATTTGAAAAAAAATTAAAAAGGATGATGGTTTTTTCCATGATTACTAAAAATGAATATTGTGTTTTGGATAACAAATACTGATGGAACCCTTTTAGCATGTTGCTATATTTTTGATATGTGCAGTGTAGCTTAGTGATGTAAGGCTGTGAGCTGCAAACCTGGAAATCTGGGTTTAAATTCCACAGCCTCACTTGCATACTGTGTGACCCTGAGCAGGTCACTTAACATGTGTTTGCTACATGAGGTGTGTGTGTGTGTGTGTGTGTGTGTGTGTGTGTGTGTGTGTGTGTGTGTGTAAGGGTTGGGGTATGTCTTGTAAACACTAAAGTAACATGTTACATTAAATAAATAATGTAGTAATAAGTGTTGTACACCAACAGGGTGAAAAAAGTCTACAGGTAAAAGAAAAGGAAAGGGGTAATTGTTTATCCAGGAAAGGCACAGTAAACTGAAGCTTTTTCCAGGTGTGACCTGGGAGCACAAAGAAGTGAAGTAACTTGCTCAGTATTACATAATATGCAAGTGGGGGCTGTGGAATTCAAACCCATGTCCCCAGGTGTGTAACTCAGTGTCTTAAACCACTGTGCTATACTGCTTCCAAGGGGCATAACATAAAGAAGCTCTCCATACAGCACTGTTCCCCCACATAAACAGTATCATGTATTTGTATGGGCTGTGGCAAATGCCCGTATTAAAAGATAAAGAAAATGAATTAAACTGTTCTTAATCTGCAGTTCCTGGGTTATGAAATACAGAAATAAATTTTAAAAAATCTAACAAGGATTGTATTTTCCCATGTAACATTAAGCAGCAGAACTCCCGATAGAAACAGTATCATGCCTTTCCAGAACTCCCGCACATAAAGATCTTAACACCAATTTTTTATGAGCAAAGTGCAATGCTAGCAAGCTGAGAGAGGTATTTTTGAAAGTATAGTACCTCTCAGCAGGAAAACAAATGGTAAAATTCTTACCATGCTTGCAGTTTCAGAGGTTGTTTGTAGTGCAGTTCGGGTATTTGTGACAGTCTGTCCCATATCCTTATGTTTAAAAATAGTAAAATCTTACTGTTACTCTGTGTATCACAGGTACAAATGCAGCGGTTGCTAGATTTTGTTCTGTGTGTCTCTTTGTCTCGAGGCAATCACTGTGTTTCCTTTCAGTCTTTAGAAATTAACATAATGTCTCCTGCCTCTGTTCTATGCCAGCTGCAAGGTTCACTTGGATGTTTTATGCAAAATAAAGTTAAAGTAGTCAGAACTGTATGCAGTGCATGTGCATGGAATTATGTTTGCAGCTTAGGTGTGGAAATATGGGAATGAAATAAGTGGAAAAGGAAAAAATCAAGTTAGGACACATAATTTTTTGTGCAATCCTTAGTGAAGCTGAACGCAAAAAAAGCAGGTAATTCAAATACATACAACCTTGTGTGGGTAAACCAGAGCACCCTATACCTTGTGGGAGATTAGAAATGGATACAGTATGAAACAGAAATGATTTCTATAGAGCAGGTCATCTTGTTTTTGTATCTTTTCCTTGTCAAGTCAATGATTTTCTGGGGGGGGGTGGAGTAACAAAGAGGGGCTCTATAGTGCATGTTCACTGGGCTGATTGGCAATGAGAAATCACCAGTCAGAACAGTATGTGTCATCAAATGCCTCTAAGGGTAGTAAAGGGCATGGCAGTAGAAAATTGAAAAGGGGTTTTTCTTATGTTTCCCAGCCAGTTTGCTTACCTTGCCCTTTCAGTTTGTAGGACCCTTATCAGCCTTCTTATTGTACAATGAAAGATACTGTAGTATTTTATAACAGCAACATTGAATTAACAGCTGAGAAGAGTTTGGAAGTGTTTAAAATTGTATGTGTTACTGTTCTGTACAAGGGGGAAAATAGGGAAATAAAGCACCAATGTGTTGAACCTGTCAGCACAGAGCATCAGTGATATGTGCCAGATTGTAAAAAAGTAAACGCAATGGAGAGTAGATGTTAGAAGTGAGTTATGAAATTGTGTTTAAAACTCTGTATATAAGGATATTAATACTAAAGTCTTATAATCCAAGCAGAATGTTAACAAGTTGGCATTCACTAAAAATACCACCAACTGCTTATTCTAGTTCAAGGTCAGTTGGCATTCATCTGTATCCCCTCTTTCCTGGGTTGTGTCTGAAAACAGGCAGAATTTGTCTAGTGCACTTACCTGGTCAACAAACACTAAATAAATAAAATCTGTATTGTGGATATAGCGCACACCAACCCTCACCGGCCTAAACCAGACTTCTGGCTTCTGTGCTTTTCCAGTATTTGTAACAGTCACATCTACCTACTTATTGTTAAACTCTGTCAAAGTGAGTATTGTTATTTTTGGGATTAGAGCCACAACAAGCAGCAGTGGCTCTCTTTCGATCTGTCTGCCTTTATCAACTCACTCTGTTCAATATCAGTTTTGAAACATCTGCATAGTTTAACCTTGGTCTGGTATCAGCTGTAATGATTTGATTTTTTTTTTTTTATTAAAGTACAGATAGAGTAGTTATATCACCATGCAGTATATGGTATGATGGTTGCAGGCAAGTTGTGGTGATGTGGGATTAAAGTGCTAGGAAGGTAGTGTAGCACTGTGGTTTAAGGCTCTGAGCTGCGAGTCTGGGGTTTGAATCTCACAGCTCCCACTTGCATACTGTGTGACCCTGAGCAAGTCACTTAACTTATCTGTGCATTCAGGTCACACCTGTAAATAATCTGCAGCTTAGTGTGCCACTTGTGGTTAAACAATTTTAAAAAAGAAACACAGGCAAATTGCTGTGATCCCCTTCCTGAACCCCCAACCCCCACCCCACTTTCTAGAAACATTTACTTGTCATATTAGTTGTGTTCTGTGAGGGAAAAGCTGTCATGTGATAGTAACAGTAGGGGTAGGCAGAAACAGCATTATACTATGAATGAATAATAGCAAAATGCAGGGGTTTAGTTAGCAGCAGATAGGTGAGTCATTATGCTGTGCAGAAGTTTTTGTTGAGAAGTGCGATAAAGCATGTAAAACAAGCAGCTCAAACTGAATATGCAGGAATGTTTATTATAGTCATCTAATCTGCAGTGAAATGTGCTGAAAACTGATACAGTGTTATTGAGTATTAAAGGGGCACTGTCAGCTTTGCCCCTTGGTTTGCTTTCATTTTTTAATATTGGGTCTTTAGGCACATGCATGTTCAAAGGATTCTGTAGAATTTTCCTGCATAAAAGAATAAGAAATCAGTTTACCTGTTTTTTTATTTTTCATTTTTGCATTGCTGTCAGTTCCCCTGCCCACCGAAGGCAGATCCGAGCTGAGAATGCGCCAAGAACATGCGTCCGCCAGGAGCACAGTGCTGACGTGCACATTTTAACATCCATATGGCAACAAACATGTAATCCTGCACAGCAAGTTATAATTAAGTGCTCCTGGCATTTGTAAAGAAAAAACAAGCACTCGTTGAACTGTGAAATACTATTTAACTCTGATGCCAAAATTCCATGCATGCGCAATAGCGGCCGGAAGGAAGAAAGATCGCATGTATGCACTTGGAATGTGCTGCTATTGCGCATGCATGGGATTTTGGCACCAGAGTTGCATAGTATTTCACGGTACACTGAGTGCTCATTTTTTCTTTACAAATGCCAGAAGCACTTTATTATAATTTGCTGTGCTGGATTATATGTTTTTTGGGATATGGCTGTTAAAATGTGCACTTCAGCACTGCGCTCCCAGTGGACGTGTGTTCTTGGCACGTTCTTGGCTCAGATCTGCTACCGGTGGGCAGAGATTTTAAGTGCAGACTGACAGTAATGCAAAAATGAAAAATTCCAAAAACTCCGGCAAACGTGTTTCTTTTTCTTTTATGAAGGGACATTGCACAGAATCCTTTGGACATGTATGTGCCTAGAGACCCACTAATAAAAAAATGAAAGAAAACCAAGGGGCAAAGCTAACAGTGCCCCTTTAATATGTGCCTTATTGTTACAAATGTACAAAATACAGAATGGCAGCAATATTTAAGGCTCGGTTTATGTACAATAGTGCTGTAGAACACTGCAGGGATAAAACTTGCAATGTTGCAAAATAAGTTGTGTCCTAGTAATGGATGGAGATATTAATTTTCTAATATCTATGAGTGATATAAACAGAAAACGTAATAGAAGCAATTCACTGGCTATATGTCTGTATTAGGTTCTGTCCACATTTTTGTAATGGTGTTAATTTGTTTTACACTACTGTTGGTGTATGTTTTCCTTGTTTAAATTTGGTCGAGTGAATCTATTCCACTTCTAGCAGCAAACAACACTTATTTCTTATGTGTTTGTTTAGTTGTTGTTACAGTCTCCACAACATCATTATTTAGTAGCACTATAAAGACAACCTGATGTGTTCAAGAGAAATGTAACAAAACGTAATGGTTAGACACAGTGCTTAATGTATTGCACATTAGTTCTGTTTTCTTCTCCCTCATTAAGGTGTAGTGATATAAACTGCAGGAAAACAGGATTGTTGCTTCTGAAGAGTTAATGTTTTCTTGTTGGTTTCTCCCCTGAAGTCATAAGGGCCTGCTTGTGACATCACAGTTACTCCATGACAACAGACCATGATGTTTCAACAGAGGATTATAAGGGGAAGTGGGGAGTAAGGTATAGAGCCAAATGAACTATGTGGTGTAAAGATCATGTATGCATGCAAATGTGACATGAATAAAGAATGCTGAGGATAAATCTAAATAATATATATCGAATGGAAGCTGAAATTAACATAAATATTATGTATTTCAGCGTTTTCTTTGAGGAGTACACAGCTATGTAATATTGAATCTCTGAATATAAGGATCAGAGTTACGGTTTGCATAATTTCCCTATTGATCTCTACACATCAGCATTATTTACTAAAAGGCAGTGTAATTTATCCACCATCTGCCATGTTGCACCACAATGAGCACATGCATTTTTTGAGTACAGTAATGTAAGCTAGTTACAGTGGTACTAAATTCATGGAATGATATTTGCAGTGAAGGTGGGACTGAAGTGCAGCAAAACATCAAAATATGTCCATCTCATGAGAATGAAAAACACATCATGTAATATTAATGCAAAGTGAAGGGAGAAACAGCAGCACAATAAAAACTGAAAATTGCATGGGCAGGTATTTATGGGCACTTAAGTGATTGATTACGATGTACAGCTGTATGTGGTTGAGAAGTGTTTTAAAATGTATTAATTAGGCAGCTCAACGTGAGGATTCAGATATCTTTATTATAGGCACTGTATCTGGGATAAACTGTGCGCAAAAATGATACTGGGCCAGATTTGTCAAAGGCTTTTAAATGACACAAGGTGCTTGCATTGCACAAGTCTGACACAACAGGCACCTTGTACCAAGGGTAGTGCCCTGAATGATTTTAAAAGGCAGCCTGTGTCAGTCAGCAAGCTGCTTGCACCAAAGTGTGCTGGCACCTGCCTTGTGCCATAAAAGTGGCTGCGGCATGGCACTAGGGTGCTTGCAACAGATCCTGATCGCCACAGTCCTGAAGTCCTGAATTTCAAAGCCCTCCCCAGGAACAAAGTGCTAAGTACCATTAGACCAGCAAAGGGCTGGTCTAATGGTACTTATACATCTCCTGGGAGGGTCATCCAGTATGTGCTGCTGTGTGGCCTGCCCTGATCCATCCCCAATAGATGCTCCCTGGTGATCTAGTCACCCCCTTCCCTGCTCCATTGCACCCCGACACTGTTCATCATGTACGCACCCTCATGATCTAGTGGTCTCCCCTCTCTGGCCTGTTGTACCCCAACAGTGATGTTCCTTGACATTATCCTCCCTGGTGCTCTAGTGGCCCTCCGGCATGTAGTGCCCACAACCCCACACCCCCCAATCCATACCCCAGATTCAGTGACTGGCACAGCCCTCCACACACCACCACAGCTGGCCACTGAATGAACTGTCAGTGTGTGTACTGTATACAGTACATGCTCTGACAGTTCATTCAGAAGCTGACCATGGTGGTGTGCAGAGGGTTGTGCTGGTCACTGAATCTGGGGTATGGATTGGGGGTGCAGGGTGGAGGGCACTACTTGCTGGGGGGGCTATTAGAGCACCAGGGAGGATACTGTCAAGGATAGTGAGTGTCGGTGTGTGGAGGGAGGTGTTGGGGTCAATGTAGTGCTGCTGATGGGCACATCGGGCATGGCATTGGAAGGGGAGCACCAGCATGGCCCATGCAAGGGTGCAGCATCACCCACCATCCTGCAGCACTTGTGGTATTCCTTTTGACTGTGCCATCCATTTGGCACACCCATTCAGTTGCCACAAGCAGCGGGACTTGGGTGCCAGGACCATGCCCCATGTAAAATCAGGGACAGGGTCCTGGATGCACCAGCATTCGGTGCAAGCTGCCATTGTCGCAGCTTGTGTCAGAGTTTTGAAAATCCAGCACAGTGCTAGCACCTGTCTTGTACCACAAATGTAGCTGCGGCAATGCACTAGGGTGCTTGTGACAGATCCTGACTGCCACAGCCCCGACGAAGTCAGGACACATTTTATGTGTATCAATATGTTTGTGAGTGTAACAAATCAGCAACACACATAATAGAAAGTATGTGTCAGACTCACTTTAGATACAGTAGTGTGTAACAGCACTGCAGGGACAAAAGTTTCAAAACTTTAAAAGTATCAGTGTTAGTAATGCATTTAGATATATATTTTTAAATATCTTTAGAGTTAAAAATGCAGTTTCATGTCTGGGAAATTTTTTGGGGGGAGGGGATTCAGATTATTTTAATCATGTGCACAGTACTTGGTGAACATAGACCTTTCATGATAAAGTGTATTTTTTTTTTTTTTAAGTTTGAGAAGCATGTAATATATGTAAGTGTAGCAATGTTATAAATGGGACAGGGGAATGAATAATGGTTAAGTGCCTAGAATTTATTTTAATATAATCAATTTTATAAGTGGCAAGTAGGTAGGGGATAGTGTTTTGAATATAGTAGTAAGACAGATTTGTTAGGCTAAATATATGGGGCCAGATATTCAAAACTTTGCCCTGGGGCAAAATTAGCACTGTCCGGTGGGCAAACTGTGCCCAGAGCAAAAACTTAGCTATATTCAAAATGAATAGCCCGGTGCAAAACCAGCTGAATATAGCGAGTGAAGGAAGCTGGGCAAACAGGCCCAGGAGTGCAGGGCAAACATTGCCCAGGATTAAGACAGCACTGAATATAGCAATCAGACAGAGGCAGTGCAAACACCCACAGAAACAAAGTGTCAGAGGTGTAAGCAGCTGTCCAGGAACACAGGAAAGCAAAACAGCCCAGCCAGACACAACTGCAGTACTAGTGAAAGGAATGGAATAACCTAGAACCACAAGTGAAATCAGAATACCACAGAACACTGTCAAATCCCAAGTCCACCCCAAAAAGACACAGGACACAGGAATGTCAAGCATAAAAAAGTATAATGCAAAACGTGAACATCTAAGGCACAAAGGCAACATGAATATATATACAGAAAAACAAATCAAAACATAGCAGAACACCGTTCATAAAAATGGGGTGCAAGAAAAACATAATGAAAGGGAAAAGGGCAGGCGTAACAAAGGGATTGAAAACAATGGGGGAAAACAACAGTAACAGTGCAAACAGGCAAATGGTAAATATAGCAACAGAACAATGGGGTAAGAATGTGGTTGGGAGAGGGATGTGGAAATAGAAAGCAATGGAAGGGAACAGGATGGCAGAAACAGGGCTAGGGACACTGGGCCAGGGACAGGAAGCAGGCTAATGGAAAAAGTATGCAGGGGTTAGGTGCGGGCAGATGCTGGCAGACGTTCATCCAGGATGGCCGCAACACGCCTTGTCTCAGAAATCAAGACAGCTTGCTGTTCGATTAAGAGTACGCTGTTGGCGCACCAGCTCCTTAACAGCTCCTCCATGCCTTCATCCTCTTCTGGACGGGTGGCCCACAGTGACGACCGACGTGGACCTACAGGAGAAAGGGGGACAACATCAGGGCATGACAATGACACAAAGGCACCATGTACCACCACATGGTGGACAGCATGCCCCAACAACCATGCCCATATGCTAGTATGTAACAAACCGCAACACACACTAACATGTGCCTGCAGGACAAGGCAGTACGTAACAGGCAGCATGCAACACCCCAGTGTACATCGACATGCGTGGATGTATGCTGAGAAACCAGCAACATGAGCCAGCCAGCACAGTGGCATGCAGACTGTAACAGTGACTAACAGACAGCCACCTCCAGAGATGTGAACAACAAGTGGACACTGACTGATATGCACATGGGATGACACATGGTGGGACATGCTGCCACGGTCACACAGCTATGATACAAAATACAGATGACACCAACTGGAGAATTGCCACAGCCCCAACCCGCGTGTGTAACCACACATGCCTGTCATGTACACCCCCAACAGTGGCCCACCCTCACTGCTGCCCTCCACAAGAACTGTAGACACCCAGCCAAACTGCCACCCACAATGCCATAACACAGCAGCTGTACAAATGATGACAGGAAACCCTGAACAGGTGGGTGGGTGACTGACATAAGTGTGCAATAGTGGCAAGTGACACAGATAGAGACTCGACATGGACCACAGAGACCCAATGACCACAGAGGACAATGACACTGGCATCAGAACAGTAGGGACTGCAGGACAGGTAACCAAGCAGTACACAACCAGGGGAAGTGCCAATGCCCAGCCACACCACTTGCTGCAACAGAAGGGTGAGGGGCCCACAGTGGTGTAGAGAATGGCACAGTGCCGTGACACCACCCATGCAAGAAGACACACACATGTGAAACACAGACACTGGGCATGGTCCACCAGTGGCACTGCAATGGTAGGCCAAAGGCATGCACAGGACATTGTCACCCTGGTGGTCAAGGCATGGCGAGGCACACACACACCTGTGGGAGCAGCATCTGCCATAGGGGCTGACAACCAGCACAACATGCTACCACAGAACAACTCCTGCAGCACACCTGCATAACATGTGCACAAACACCGTGCACTACAGGGACAGAGGGACAGCACCCTCTTAGGGACAATGGCCCCCACATCAGAGCATGAGCCCACAGGCAGGGGTGTAGCCAGGGAGGCCACAACTGCACACCATGTGGACACACTGGACACCCTCCCCACTGTTAGTGGTGGCTACCCCACCGGAGTGTAGCATGAAAACATACCAATGTACACCATGACTGTGTCAGTTGCGCCAGTGGCCTGCAAGATACAATTCATGAAAGCCAAGACACCCACATACAAGGCCACAACCTGTACAGTTGTAATGGCCATGGGATACACAGACAGTCATAGTGAACAGCCCCCCTAGCATACACCACGATGAATGAAACACAGAAAGGTACAACATTGCCTTTGTTAGGTGTCAGACATTAAGTAAGCAGTTCAATGGCCATTGGCCAACTTCCCACCAGACATCAAACTGCCCACCATTGAGTGCTTGGAGGATGCCTACCAACACACATGCCGCAACAGGCACACATGCAATGTACAGCCACACAGAGCCGTGTGGCACCACAGTCCCAAAGGACCCCTCCCACACAGCCCCCTGCATGTCCACCACGGAGGTTGGACAGGGACACACTATAACATACCTGTGTCCACGCCACCATGACAGTACACTGCCAGGGAAATGCTTGCTCCACATGACACAGTATCCCTCTGCATGCCATGGTCTGCATAGCCCTGGAATGTACTCACAACATGTCCTGCACAGATACTGACGTGTTATTGTGGTACTGTAAATGACACATGCCATGAGAGGTGGAGTACACTGTTGCTATGGCAGACAGGCTAACATCAGCAGCAGCAACAGGTGGCATGACAGGCCAACCCCGGTAATCCCCCACCCCAAGGCATGACAACTGTCCCACAGCCATGCAGAGACATGCATCATCCCTCCACAATGGTGGGCATAACAGCAACATGATGCACATGGCAGTACAAGGCTGCTATCAGTACACATAGCGGCAATGGCAACAATACTTAAGACACACAGCGAGCCATGTCTCAGGCCTTGCAGCAGCAGGCAAGGCAATGGAGGAAAGGGGGACAATGGAAATGCACACAGCCATCCCACATGTGGCCTGGATTACCCAGCCAACTGGGCCAAGACACCGACACAGCACTCTAGTACAGGGGTGTAGCCAGACATTCACATGTTCTACACACAATCCCCAACAGCCACACTCCCCTTATAAATGCTGTACTCAGCAACTCCAAATGGTACACCCCTTCCAAAAGGGTATGATGTCTGTCAGATAATTCCCCTACTCTCTAATGAGGTTATACATGTATCAGTCTCCTACACAACAGCATTTCAAACAGGGCCACACCCCAGTGGCCTACAGTGACCCAAAATGTCTGGTGTACCTAGGAACAGTTGACAGACATGCAGTACACCAAAGTGTACACAAATGTGTACAGTGCGTATGCCTACATACACACTTGCTCAACTGCCTGCCCTGTAAAGCCAGACTCATAGTGGAAAAGCATAACATCACACAGTACTCACGCAAAACACCCCTGTCACCGTCACTGCTCTCCACTGCACACTGTGCCATTGGAGGCACCCTGCTCCTGTCGGTTGACGGCCCCTGTCCGGCCTGTGTCATGTCCCTCCTGTCTGTGGTGTGTCCTCATCGCTCTGCAGTGAGAAGAGGGTACAGCAGCATCACTACAACATCAGCCACCACGGTACGCTAAAGACCACCCTGTACCCCAGTGGTGCAGCACAACACACGCAACAGTGGCAGACGGGTGCAGTGCACCACAAAGCCATGCCAAGCATGACAGGGGTCCGTGCACACTGTCTACCCCTGTCCACACAGTACACACGGAATGGATTGGTGGACTCCAGAGCAACATGTGTGCTCAGCAACACCCATGCACATAAGCACACCACGGACACACTGCCCCACCACCCATGCCAGCAGTGGCGCTACAGTCATCTCTTACCTGGCACAGGCACAGTCCCCTCGTGAACCATGGCCCTGCAGTGTTCAAGCAGTGGTCGCTGCCTGCGCCTGATGTCGACGTAACGATGGCGGCACTTTTGACCATCACGTGGAATACCTGTGATGGCACTTAGTCGACGGGCAATGGAAGCCCAGACCTGAGTACGGGGCAAGTCGCCCTCCCGCACAGGTCCAAATAGGTGGCGATGGCGCCTCTCTGTCAACTGCACCAGGTTGGCCATCTCAGCCTCATCCCACCGCCTGTCACAGCCCACCACTGCCCTTTGCCTACGTCTCACAGACATTGGTGCTGTGGAAGGGGGCAAATAATCACGGTAAACAGTTAAACAACGACTGTGCATACACCCTGACACCCCCTAGAACTGAAGTCTAGTGCCGCGCTGACGTATGCCGTAGCGCCGCGCTAACAGGAAGTGTTTGCAATGCGCATGCGTGACCCTACCATGACCCTGGGCGATATACAGCATATGCGTGTGGCGCGTGCTAAAGCTGGTTAGCGTGAGCGCTAGACCGCTTATGACAGCGGACAAGGGGAACCATGAGCATGGTGACTGCACATAGCGCGAGCGCTGACCCTCAAATAGCGCTCTGTGCTAGCGGGGCTATTCAGAGCCATATTCAGCGGCTGTATGCAAATGAGGGTACTAGTGTATGCATGGGGCAAACTGTGATTAGCATATCATTATCGCCTCATTTACATGACTAACAGGCAGGATTGCCTGGCTGGGCTATAAAAGGGCAAGCAGTGCACCACCAGTGTTGTGTTGGGAACTGCAGTGGGAATACAGCAGTGAACAACATGGAGAGAGACATGCAACAGGGGGATGGGCAGAGAGCCAGGTATGTATCAAGGGTGTAGACAGGCATACTCAGTGTACATATTTGTGTCCAGTTTTGTTGACTGCCTGTCACAAACCATAGAGCCACTCGGTTACAATTATCAATCTAATCTGTAGTATTTGGGTTAGTGTTGGCCACTGAGGAGTGTGTGATGCATGTATGATCTCTTTAGAGTGTAGAGGAATCATCTGACAACTTGTTTGGAAGGGGTGCCATTTGATAGGATGTACATTATGTAATGGGGGATGGTTGGAGACTGTGTACAAAATGGATATATCTGGCTACACCTGGTATGTATGACCACCGTGGGGACCATTAACCCACTGCATTGTAGCACATACTCTGCAGTTAACTGTGCCATGTGCCAATGCATGCAATGACGTCTGAAGCCAGGTGCACTGGTGCTGCTCATGACAGTGCACCGCTGTCTTCCCTGGATGTGTGGTGTGATGGCCTCTGCCCCCGGTGTACACAGTGTACCAGCAATGTGCGCTCCCATGCTGAAATGGGCCACAAAACAGTCATGGGGGTTCATGGCACCACAAGCCACAGCAGTCTGCGTGTGTACCACTCCAGACACAGGACAGACAGTGGCAGTAATGTGGGCATGTGCACCGTTGAGCACATGCAGCAATCTGATATGTCCATGTGGCTCTGTAGCACTGTGGGGATGATATCGTGATGTCCACTGTGTGATGCACTGCAGCACCCAACACAGCCACTGACACCTGTCCACTCTTGATTATCCCATAGGTGCAGGCCCAATGGAGGCGCATCCATGCACATAAATTCTCCCAAGATGAGCTGAACACCCTTGCACATGAGGTGAAAGAAGGCGATGTTACGCACACACAGGGCCACCGATGCTGTTGTGCGGCGAGCATGGGAGGAGGTGACTGCAGCGGTGAATGCAGTTGGTGGCCGTGGGAGATCAACTGAGGCAGTCCGGAAACGTTGGAATGACCTCCTGTGGTGTGCAAAGGAGGAGGAGGCACACCACCACAGAGACAGGACCAGGACTGGTGGTGGTCCGCCGGAACACCAGCAGCGTGTGCAGGAGCCACACATGGTGGTGGTGTCCTCGACACTGCGGATGGTGGCAGTGACAGGTGTGCCAGGTGGTGGTTGCGAGAGCGACCCTCGCACTTCCAAGGCCAGGTCTGTATTCACATGTGTAACCCTGTATGTGGTGCAGGAAGGGTGCATGGTCCTGCTTTGGTGTCCTGCACAGGGTGCACTGTATCCTGCCAAATGATGCCTGACATGGTCAAGGTCACTGTGGGGTGGGTGGGTGCATGTTGTCACAGGCTTGTGTGAGGTGGGTACCTGTCCTGAGGGCTGCATGGTGTGGTGGTGGTAGTGGTAGTGGTGGTATTTTGCCACAGTGTCCATGGATGGGTGACTGACCCTGTCCCTATTCTCTCCACAGCACTCTCGGACAGGCCTGCACCACCACAGCATGATCCACAGATGTCCAGCCAGGTTCCTGAGGTCACGGAGGAGTTTGATGATGATCGGCCATCAACATCTGGACTTTGTCTATCTCAGGGCCGCATGGGCCCAATGCATGTTGGGCATACCCATGGACAGGGCATGCAACTGCCTGGGGAGGGGGGTCACACCTCACTAGGGGTGTTAGGGTACAGTGGGCACCTGGATGTTGCACCAACTGAGAGTGATGGGGTGGGAGAGGTACTGCTGGTCACTGTCACCAGTGCGGATGACAGTGATGTCTCTGTATATTCACAGCAGCTGGCCATTCCTGTGCCAGGGGATGTAGGGGTGGGGCTTGCTGAAGGCCATGGAACAGGTCAGGGTGGTTCCGTAGGTGTCAGCAGTGTGGCTGAACACACGGTGGTGGGTGGTGTGGGTGGTGTTGCAGGACAGCAGGGCGTGCATTATCGGACACATGCTGGGGTTACAGTCCATATGGTGCCACAGACCACTGCCACTCGTAGTCAGCAGCTGGATGTAGCAGTTGGTGCATTGCCACAGGCACCACTGCCAGCTGCTGCTGGGGGTCCTGTGCCTCTGGTACATGAAGGCCATGGTGCCCGGCCACTCCTGCAGGTTGCTGTCACCTCACAGCAGGAGGCCCATCTGGACCTGCATGCCATGCGGCGTGAGCTGTGACATGAGCTGGGTCAGATACGGGAGGCAATAACAGTGGGCTTTGCACATGCTGAGCAGCAGACAGAGGACAGGTTTGGCCGCCTGGTGGGTGCCATAGACCGTGGCTTCTCTGGGTTGACTGCTGCAGCGGTGGCAACTGGTGATGTCATGCATGGTGTGCCTGTTGGTCGGAAGCATGGGTTTGTTGGCCGTGGTGCAGATGGCAGAGGGGCACACAGGCAGGCACACCGTGGGCGCAGGGCTGCCACTGGTACCAGTTCCGATCCATCACACACTCCACCTGCAACCCAGCGACCCGTGGCCGTCAGCCCATCCACCCTGTCTGCTCTCCACCAACCCCTGGGGCACAGGAGGTCAACCATGCCTGCCTCACCTTCCACTTCAGCTGTGTTCTCTGCACAGAGCACCCTAGGGTCCATAACCCCTGGTACGGGTGCACGCCCGCATGCATAGGTGTCGCCGCCGGTGATGCCCACAGGCTGTCTGCTGTACTGCATGCATCCCCTCATGCATGGGCAGATGTGCACACGCACACACACACCATCCACCAACACAGTTGCCCCTTACCCTCACATCGCACCTCCACCATGATTACACCATTTGTGTGTATCCCCCACATATGTGCTGCAAATCATGGATCACACCACATGCACACACTATTTGTGTGTATTACACTGGGTTTGTTTGCTGATGTGATTGTGGTTTTCACTGTTATGTTAGTCTGTGCACATTAAATTGGTAATCACTTGTACTCTTTCAGGTTGTTGTGCAGTCTGTACTTACCCTCTGGTCTGTTGCAGTGTCCTGATGATGTTGTCCGGTGCTGTATGGCCCTGCGTGCCATGCGAGGGTCCCTCCTCTCGAGTTGCTCCACTATCCCCCTGACCACTGGCTCTGGCTCACTGTCAGACTGTCCCTCAGGTTCAGGTGCCTGTATCCCATGATTCATTGCCATGTTGTGCAGCATACAACAGGCTAGGAAGATACGGCATACCTTCTGAGGTGTATATTGTAGGGCACCACCTGATGTGTCCAGGCATCTGAATCGCATCTTCAGGATGCCAAACACCCTCTCTATGATGTTCCTTGTTCTGGCATGTGCCTCGTTGTACAGCTCCTCAGCCACTGTGGCCAGTCTGAGTACTGGTGTGAGCAGCCAGGGTCGAGAGGACAGGGACCGTCCCCTGTCAAAACATATATACCTGTTAGTGCTGTACTGCGGTCTGTCAGCTGCTCCTGCACCTCTCTGGCCTCCCACACCCCCCTTCCCTGGCCTGCAATGCCTGCCCCCATCCATGCTGTTGTGTGTTTGTCTTGTCTGCTACAACTCACCAACTAGTTGCCCACTGGGTATCCTGCCCTCCTCAAGGCCTGGCACAGCAGGACTGGTGCCGGATGAAGGCGTCATGGGCACTGCCGGGTACTGTGCATAGACATTGCTGATCGCCCGCCGCATCGCACACCACCTGGCAGTTGATGGAGTGGTACCTTCCTGTTTACATACACGCCACTGGCATCACCAGGTGGTGCACGGATGGGGACATGGGTGCAGTCAATGGCACCCAGTACAGATGGTAGGTGCGCAACTCGATGGAACTGCTGCATTGTTTCTCTGCGCTCTACTGCCATGCTGGGGAATACTATGAATTCCCAAGCATGTGGCAGGAGGGCCTCTAGGAACTGGGTCAGGATGCGTGAGGTGGCAGACTGCGTTACCCCAATGGTGTCCCTCGTTGGTCGTTGGAACGTCCCTGTGGCAAGGAAGCACATTGCTGCTGTCACCTTCTCCTCCACTGTCATGGCATGACTGCGTCGTGTGTTTGGCTGCAGCTGCTCATGCAGGAGTTCACAGAGCTGCCTCAACATTCTCCTGTTCATCCAGTACCGGCCAACGATGTGGTCATCAGGCAGGGTCTCGAAGGAGACCCTGGGCCGGTACAGCCTGTTTGCAGCATACCGTCTCCTTGGCCTGCGTTGTGGCCCATGTTGTGCCTGCTCCCTCTCCTCCTCCTCCTCCACTACAGCTGCCATCAATGGCAGGATCACTGCTACTGGCACTGCACACTTTCCCACTTCCTGTGCTGGTCCCTCCTCCTCTGTATTTTGCCCTGTGTTTAGACCAGCCTTTTATAGGCGGTAACTAGCGCCGCTAGAGGCAGCATATGTATCCTAAGCGAGCTGGACCTTCTGAATATCCCTTAAACGGCGTCTCTCTAGGCCCCCGCCCCTCCTTTTGCCTGCATACATTACTGGTTTCCCAGCACTACTGCAGTTTGCCGCACTATTTGGCCTTTTGAATATAGTAGACTCACACAACCTCTGCTTAAACCTCTAAATGGTTTTTTCCTGCTTAAAGCTTTAAATATCTGGCCCATGGTGTCTTGCAAATAATAAAAATTTGTAAAGGATACATTTGCAAAACAGTGATATTTAGATATTGTTAAAATCAAGTCTGCTTTAAGGGTAATTCAACAGGCAAAGGTGTAGTGGAAAGGAATTGGTAGTTTACTCACCTGGTAAAGGTGATTGTGTTACTGTATATCCATGGCATTCCCACTTCATCACCACAGGGTTATGTACACCTGACAGCCTGCCGATGCACATGTGACCAAGGGTCAAATTACGAACCCTCCTCCAAGCCCCTTCGGTAGTCTTCCACTCCTCAGTTTCGATACTTCCAGAGCTGTGAAAGAAATGTGTTATTCTCCTTGCACAGACAGTCTACTAGGCTACCATGAGTTTCAACCATCTTTCTTTATTCTTTGTTTGGTTTACAGTTCTAAATTTCTCTACGTATGTTAATATAAACATGAGTGTGAGTTTGTATTCTGCTCCCCCGGGTGGGCCGAAGTGCCATGGATATACAGTAACACAATCACCTTTACCAGGTGAGGAAACTACCATTGTGTTGTCTGTATATCCATGGCACTCCCACTTCATCACCATAGGGTCTGTAAAAAGTAGTACCTCTTAATTAGGGTGGGGGGAGCTACCCCAGGTGGCTGTTAGCAGTACTTTGTGACCAAAGGTGTTGCTTTGTGGATGGTCTGTGTCCAGTCTGTAGTGTCTGGTGAATGTGTGTCTTGTAGACCAGGTTGCCGTTGCATGTATCTCCTGTGCTGTAGCTGTATTTCTCTCTGCCCAAGATGTCGCTACTGCCCTGGTTGAGTGTGCTTTTATTCCCATGGGTGGTACTTTGTATTTCACCTTGTACACTTCCATTATGTCTTTCTTTACCCAAGTAGCGATAGTGCTACTTGCCACTGGTAGGCCCTTTCTGTTACCTGACGATATGATGAACAGTCTTTCTGAATGTCTGAGTGGTGCTGTCCTTTCAATGTACTCTTGTAGTGTTCTTTTGACATCCAATTTGTGAAGGGCCTTGGTCCGCTCATCGGCAGGCTCCTCAAAAAAGGTTGGGCACTCGATCTGGTCTGTATGGAATGTGGTGTTGACCTTTGGGATGAATGACAGAGCTGTTTTTAGTATGGCGCCCTGATCCATAAATGTAGTGAACGGTTCCTTGCAGGACAGGGCTATTAATTCTCTGACTCTGCGGGCGGAGCACACTGCTACCAGTAGAGCTGTTTTTAGGTCTAACCAGTACAGTTCAATGTTTGAGATTGGTTCGAATGGAGACTCTGTCAAGGCATTTAGTACTAAGGTGAGGTCCCATGGGGGAACGGTCGTTTTTATTCTGGGGCTCAGGTTGCCTGCTGCTTTGAGGAAACAGATAATGTTTGGATGTGATCCTGGAGAGGTTCCTTCTATGGGTCCTGTTGCTGTGCTTATTGCTGACACCTGTACTCTCAGTGTCATGGTTGCTAGCCCTTTGTCCATGCCCTGTTGCAAATACATCAGTATGTTGTATATCGATGGTGACTGAGGGCAGATGTTCCTCAACTTGCACCAGGATGTAAATATTGACCATTGACTGGAGTAGGTTGAAGTGGTGGAACTTCGACATGATTGTATCATGGTGTCTATAACTGAGTCATGGTAGCCTGCTCTTAGCAGTCTCTCCCTTTCAGGAGCCAGGCCATGAGCCTGGGGTTGTCTGGATTGGGGTGGGTGACTGGGCATTGAATCAGTATGTCTGGATGGGTTGGCAGAGTCATATTGTCCATGACTATGGCTATGATTGTTGTAAACCATGATATCCTCAGCCAGCAGGGAGTTATCAGTATTGTGATTCTCCAAGACTGCTGAATTTTTGCTAACATCTGTGTTATCAGAGGTAGTGGTGGGAACACATAGGTGTAATCGTGAGTCCATAGGATTGACAGTGCATCCACCCCCATTGTTAGTGGCTCCTTGAACTGGGAGTAGAACTTGTGAGAATGAGAGTTCTTGCTGGTCACCATAAGGTCCATGGTTATTGTGCCCCATTTGTCCTGAATGGTTTGGAATACTAGTGGATGAAGTTGCCACTCTCCTGGGTTTATCTGCTCGTGACTCAGCCAGCCTGCTGTCGTGTTCAGCTTACCTGCCAGGTGGATGGCTGTGATGTGTTTGAGATTCTGTTGCACCCAAGACAGAATGTAATTTGCTTCTTGTTGGTGAGCCAGACTCTTGGTGCCTCCTTGTTTCATTATGTATGCCACTGTCGCCCTGTTGTCCAGAATGTATCAGTATGGACTTCTGTGTAATTTGTGTCCTGAAGGCCAACAATGCATTGTACGCTGCTTTCATTTCCAAAATGTTGATTGATAGCTTCTTTTCTCTGATTGACCATTGACCCTGGGCTGACTTGTAGCCCATGGATGTACCCCCATCCCCACAGACTGACATCTGTTTTCGATGGTGGCTTTGTGCGATATCTCCAGAGGCTGTCCCCTGGATAAATTTTGCAGGTTCGTCCACCACTGCAGTGATGACCTGACTCTGTCCATCATCTTTATTTTCATTTGCATGTTCTCTTGTGATAGGGACCCGTACTGCGGTAGTAACATTTGCAGTGGTCTCATGTTCTATCTCACCCAGGGGTTGAGGTCTATGCATGAGGACATGCATCCCAGAAGTTGAGAGACCTGGGCCATATTTGGCACCTTGGTGCATAGTAGTTGGTTTCACCAGTTCTGTTTGTGTGTCTATCCTTGCCTCTAGGTGCTCTATGCACTGAGATGGGGTTAGGCAACTCTTTTCTGTGTTTATCACCCAACTGTGCTCCTCGAGTACCTGTACCATTCTTGAGGTTGCTCTTTGTGAATCTTTGTAGGATCTTGTCCTGATGAGCCAGTCATCTAGGTAGGGAATGATGTGTATTCCCTCCTCTCGTAGTTTTGCCACTAGGACCACTGCCACCTTTGTGAAACCCTTGGAGCTGATGCTTGTCCAAATGGTAGTGTCTTATACTCGTAATGTTGGCCCAGAATTTGGAATCTGAGGTACTTTCTGCATGTGGGTTGCATGGGATTGTGGAGATAGGCATCTTTGAGGTCTATGGAAGTCAGGAAGTCTCCCCCCCCCCGACTGACCTGATTGTTGATTTTAAGGTCTCCATTTTGAATCTTTTCGTGGTTATGAAATTGTTTACATATTTGAGGTATAGAACTGGTCAAAAGTCTCCTGTTTTCTTTGGAACCAGGAAGAATATTGAGTATATTCCCATGCCAATCTCGTTCTGTGGTACTTTTTGTATGGCATTTGTCTCGAGCAATGTTTGCAATCTGTCCTGAATGTGACTTGTCTGGCCTCTTTTCTTTGAGACTGGTGATACTACCAATCTGTTTTCATGTGGTGTGTGCCAGAATTCTATTGCATACCTCTGGTCTACCACCTCATTTACCCATCTGTCCGAGGTTGGTCTTCTCCATGTTTGATTGAATTGCTGAAGCCTCCTCCCAATCGGTGGGGTATGCCTTTTGGGTGGCTGGATTAGGGTGACTTGAGGTTATGGAGTCAAGCTGTAGTCATTGATTGGATCTCCTGTTAGGTCTGCCCCTCTGTGTAGAAAATCTTCCTCTAAAGGAGTACCCTCTTCCTCTGTAGGGGGCACTCCCTTTGTTTTGGTAATTGTACCAGTTCTGGATCATGCTTCTCTTGTCACGAAATGAGTTGTGATGCCTTCTGTCTGAGTGAACTCGAAAGGACTGGGTTCTCCCTCTGTTGGACAGTAGATACCCATGTACTTGTCACCCTCTATGTCTCTCCCTCAGTTTCTGCACCGCAGGAATTCTTGATGGCCATCACCGAAGACTCTGTCACCTTAAAATGGTAACTTAAGCAGTCTGATCTTTGACTCATTGTCTGCATTCCACAGTTTTAGCCACAAATTTCTTTGTGCTTTATTTGCTACTGCTGCTGTCCTGGTGTTCATTTTGAGTGTGTCCACAGACATGTCCCCGATATATATGGCCACTTGTAGAGCCTGTTGAAGTAGTATGGCTTCTCGTGACTTGGGTGTGAGTGACTTGGCAATCTTGTACATCCACCTAATTTGGGCTCTTGCTGTGTATATTGCAGTCGTGGCTGTTCTGACCGATTGAATGGTCATCTCAAGCATTTTCTTTAGTAGATTCTCTACTCTTTTGCCCACTGGGCCCTTCAGTGTGGCTGTTCCCTCTGCTGGGAGAACTCTCCTCCTGTTGAGTTCCATTATCTTAGAGTCAATCTTTGGTGCTGTGCACCATGACTTCAGTTTGTCCTCCTGCAAGGGGTACAGCTTGTCTACAAATCTCTTTTCTGGTAGTCTCACTGGATCTGATGCCTCCCATTCTCTTGTGATTATGTCTTGAATTCTAGAACATATGGGAAAGAAATGTCCTGTTTTGGGAGGTGGCTGGAGCATCAGGTCCAGTTTGCTATCCAGTGATGGTGGTGGTTGTTTGAACCCTAACATGTTTTGTATTGAAAGGACCAGGTCAGTGATGTTCTCTGAAATGAAGAGCCTAGAGGCAATTGACGGTGCTTCCCGGGTTGGTGGGCTTGTAGGGTCTTCTGAGTACAAGTCATGCTCTGACTCCAGATCACTGTCGTGGTGAGAATGAGTGTCCTCAGCTCCATCCTCATCCAACCCATTCATTGGATTGTCATTAGTTTCCTCTGTGTCTCTTGCGGGGGATATGCTCCTTGGCTGATTGGTCCTAGACCTCCCTTATGTATTTGGGTGGGTTGATGTGGGAGATGCCCCTGGGACTGGTCTTGGATTGGAGAAGCTGGACATGCACTCCAATACTTGGAGCATGACATTCTGCTGGTTCTCCATCATGGCCACAGCAGCCTTTTGGAGTGCCATTGTGTTTGGGTCAACATGCCACTGGCCACTTCACTGTGCATGTGGGCATCTCTAGAAGTACCCTGGTTGTCCATCTCACAAGCAGAGCACAGTGGGCCCTTCTGTTGGGGTAATAGAGGTACTTCACACAATTGGCATTCCCTTCTTGCTGACATCTGAAAGACAGCAAGCAAAGGTGTGTTGGATTGAACATCTTTGTAAGCTTCTCCCTTATTTACTTATTTATTGTTATGTTATTTCCAATAAGTGTATAGAGGGACTATATACTCTGTCTTTATCCCTCCTTAGAAGAAGGGAAGTCTGATTCTCTTAGAATGTATTTCTGCTTTCTGTTGTTGTTGGGGCTGGCCCTTTAAGTGGTATTTCCCTTGTAATTTATTCATTTTTATGCTGTGGTTGTCTGATTGCCATATAGAGCAGGGCATCACGCATGAGTAATGGCCTGCTGCACATGCATGGAGGCTATAAGGAGCATATGCGGCTTCATCTGTTGTTTGCCCCTCAGTAAAATGGTGCTGTGGGGCATTGCACATGCACCAAGGTGTCCATACATTCTGCGCATGCCTGGGGAGCATACAGAGCATGCGTGGCTTCCAGTAAATGGATGTGAAGAAGGAAATGGAGGAATAACAATAACAGGACCTCCATGTTTGATCCCCAGAGGCCGCAGGGTCCACGGTCAAAACAACATTTGTCCAGTAGAACAAGTCACTCACTATCTCCTTTTTCCCCTGTAGAGAAGAGTGAGCCAGTGCAATAAAATGGAATGTGGGGGGGTGTTGTTTGCAACCCCGCTTTTTTCCACTTTTGGTTTTTAGGAGCCCCAATCAGGCCAGCCAAATGAGGATAGAGGCACAGAGCACCATCACCTCACTCATGAGGGAGACACTGGGTGGGTTTCCTTCAGTCTGCACTAAGGGGAATGTGTTACAACCACATTTCAATTTATATGCCATCACATGGGGATAATGCCTTCCTCTCCTGCAGTTGCTGATCAGGAACTGCAGGAAGAACCTCCAGATATCCTCGCTTATGAGGGAGGAGTTCTAAGGGTGGTCTGTTTGAAAGCAGCTGGCTCATACTTATTTAAGGTAAAATCACAAACAATATTTCTGATCATTGCTTGACTCGTGCAATGCTTAGAGAAGCAATGTAGAGACAAAAACACTATACTCTGCTGCCCTGCCCACTGTGAGCTTAATAAATAGCTTCATTCTCCCAACAATTTTTTTTTATATACAGTATATACTTTTCTACATTGTTAGCTTTCTTTTACCTACTAGTCTCTACTGTATGTGCTATAAGTTTAAATTTGGTAATTATCTCTTCCTTGTTGTGAACTGGAGCTTGGGACAGTGATACAGCCTCCTATCAGATGCACAAGTTAAAACTGAGGAGTGGAAGACTACATAAGGGGCTTGGAGGAGGGTTCGTAATTTGACCCTGGGTCACATGTGCATTGGCAGCCTATCAGGCGTACATAACCCTATGGTGATGAAGTGGGAGTGCCATGGATATACAGACAACACAATGAATTGCTAAGTAAAACTCTCAGACTATTAGTCTCTAAGGAGAAGTACTTTACAGTCTCTTCAGGAACTTTTGATCTCAGAAGTGTGAAATGCAAATGACAAGTGGAAGATATCGAGTAATGACAAAACATGAGGTTTCTTTCATGGATTGTTGTAAGAAATAGAAAGCAATCAGTGGTGTTGGGGAGGGGAAAATAGGACATTGTTTTTAGTGAGATAAAAAATTTTAAGTGTTGATTTCATAGGCATTAAAATGTTTAGAGTCATAAAGATGTTGGAAGATGCACAATGTTGTAAAGAAACTGAATATGTCTGCTTGCAATTGTGAATTTTGTATTAGCAGTAAGTGATCTGTATTGTAGGGTTAGAGCTGATGATTTTTTTCATTTCCATTTTTTAGGTGTAACATGCATGTCATGCATGGGAACATTGCCTTTGTGTAAAAAGTATATTCACAAAAGAGGAGGAGGAGGGAGAGGTGCCTAATCCAATTAGTAGACACACTCTTGATGGGGGGGTCAATCCCAGTCCTTTCATAGAAGAAAGGGTTCTGAAAGAACTCTTAAAACTGAAGGTGGACAAAGCAATGGGGCCTGATGGAATTCACCCCAGAATTCTAAAAGAATTAAGGGGAGAACTAGTGAAACCACTGACTATCCTTTTAAACAAATCATGGGAGGATGGTGTGGTACCTGAGGACTGGAGAAAGGTGGATATGATTTCCCTTCACAAAAGTGGGACCAAGACAGAGACAGGAAACTACAGACCTGTCAGTTTGACCTCTGTGGTAGGGGAAAGTGATGGAATCACTTCTGAAGGAAAGAATTGTTGAGTACCTAGAGGCCAGTGGGTCACAGAACCCAAGGCAGCATGGGTCCACAACAGGAAGGTCATGTCAGATGAATTTAATTGATTTCTTTGACTGGGTGACCAAAGTAGTAGACCAGGGAGGGGCTGTGGACATGGCCTACCTAGACATTAGCAAGGCATTTGATACAGTCCCACACAAAAGATTAATTGTCAAATTAACCAGCCTGGGAGTGGGTCCCAGGGTGGTAGCCTGGGTAAAACATTGGCTGGATAACAGGACACAGAAGGTAATTGTAAATGGAATCCACTCTGAAAAAAGAGGGGTTACTAGTGGGGTACAGCAGGGTTCAGTACTGGGTCCAGTCCTTTTTAATGTCTTTATAAGTCACACTGCAGAGGAACTGGAAGGAAAAGTATGCCTCTTTGCAGATGACACAAAGATCTGCAACAGGGTTGATATACAAGGAGACGTGGAAAGGATGAGAAGGGACTTGGCAAGGTTGGAGGAATGGTCAGAAGTATGGCAGCTTTCATTCAATGCAAAGAAGTGCAAAATAATGCACCTGGGAAACAAAAACCCAGGGGAAGATTACACAGTGGGGGGAGGTAGTAACAACAACAAAAATGGAAAGGGACCTGGGGTAATCATATCAGATGACCTTAAGGTTAGCAAGCAATGTGAGAAGGCAGTAGGGAGGGATGGCGGTATACTAGGATGTATAGGGAGAGGCATCACCAGCAGAAAACAGGAAGTTGTTATCCCTCTGTACAGACAGTTGGTGAGACCCCATCTGGAGTACTGCGTCCAGTTCTGGAGACCCCATCTCCACAAGGACATAGACAGAATTGAGGCAGTCCAGAGGAGGGCAACTAAAATGGTGCAGGGTCTGCAAGAGAAGCCATATGAGGAGAGACTAAAGGAGCTTAATATGTATACCCTTGAGAAAAGGAGGGAGAGGGGGACATGATAGAAACTTTTAAGTACCCCAGTGGAATCATCAAAGTCCAAGAGGGTAGCATCTTTCAGAAAAAGAGATGTGCAAGAACAAGGAGACACAATTTAAAGATAGAGGGTGGCAGTTCAGAGGCAATGCGAGGAATTATTTTTTTCACAGAGCGGGTGGTGGATGCATGGAACAGCCTTCCTGAGGAGGTTGTGGGGTCTAAAACTGTGGGAGAATTCAAGAATACATGGGACAGACATAAGGCAATTCTTGTGGGGATAAGAAGAAATAGGTTGTTGGTTAACTAGGATCTGCAGCTTATCCTGTAGGTAGGGAAATGGGCAGACTAGGTGGGCCAAGTGGTCCTTATCTGCCATCAAAGTCTATGTTTCTATATTGCATTTGTAAAAATCTGGCAATGCAGCTCTCAGGCTGTTTGTTTTACTGAAGAAAAGGTATAGCATTTGGTAATAACTGTCAGTTATGTCACAGTAAAGCAAGGTGTTATGAGTGTATTATACTGCTTATTATATGAAGCATAGAAGACACAAGGACCCTGTACCCAGCAGTTTTGTAAATAATGCTCCTTTTAAGTAACTCAAGTATATTATAAATAGAAGTAATATCATTATAGCACAGTGTGTTATATATGTATCACAGTAAAGCAAATCAGGAGCCCATATCTACATTACAGAAATGTGCTATGAATTGAAGAGTATATGGATAATAAATAGTTACAGATGCTTTCATAATATAACATGTTGGGGAACATGAGTTAAAGTCCATCTGTGTTATCACTGAGCAAGCAGCTTTATTTAATAAGATAGCAGTATGTCAATGGCAGTTGCATCTTAATTTTATGGAGATCATGTTATCAGGAATATGTGTAAGCTGAAGTCAGGCTTTGCACTGGCAAGCAGGATCCTTAAAGGTTGTAGCTGTAAAAGATTAGTCCCATAAAGTTTGTAAGGGAATACAGCAGTTTTGCAAAAACAAATTTGTTGACATAAGTAGTACTGTGTTAGAAAAAAATGAATTATTTGATAGGTTTGGCACCAAGTAGAGGTTTTGTATGATGGATAGCTGACATATTACAGTTGTAATGTAGCAAATACTGGACGTAGGAGGTGACTGGTTAGTGCAGTTTTGAGAAAAGAAAGGCAGAACCAGATCAGAAACTGGCATAGAATAGACAGACTGCAGAAATGTAAGGAAAGGGGCTAATGTGGTTAAAGAAAAAAAAATGAAAAAGGCAAAATGGAGCTGTACATAGAGACTACAAAAATGTGGAAAACGGGGCTAGGGTAGAGATCCTGAAACATGGCAGCAGCTGTAGCCAGAGCCGGCCTTAGAGCAGTGGTGAACTGTGCATTCACACAGGGCCCCAAAAGCAGAGGGGGCCCACCAAAAAACTCAGCTGTCCAGTTGGCCAGCTTCTTCCTGGTCCTGTATGTACTAATTTAAGTAAAGTATAAACATGGCAAAAAACTAGTTAAAACTGAAGCTACAGGGAGGCCAAGATAGGGATGAAGATCTGCCTTAGGGGCTTCGCGATTTCTGATATGGTGCCCCAACAAGGAGGTTCACACAGGGCCCTGGAATAGTTAAAGCCAGCACTGGCTGTAGCTTAGTATAACACTCCCAGTTTAACCATTAAAAAAAATAAGCACTCTGAATAGGGGGGTGTCCTTTCACAGAAGAAAGGGTTCTGAAAGAACTCTTAAAACTGAAGGTTGATAAAGCAATGGAGCCTGATGGAATTCACCCCAAAATTCTAAAAGAACTAAGGGAAGAACTAGTAACACCACTGACTACCCTTTTTAATAAATCATGGGAGAATGGTGTGGTATTTGAAGACTGGAGAAGGGTGGATGTGATTCCCCTTTACAAAAGTGGGAGCAAGACAGAGGCAGGAAACTACGGACCTGTCAGTTTGACCTCAGTGGTAGGGAAAATGATGAAATCACTTCTGAAGGAAAGAATTGTTGAGTACCTAGAGGCCAGTGGGGCACAGGACCCAAGGCAGCATGGATTCATAGCAGGAAGGTCATGTCAGAAAAATCAAATTAATTTATTTGACTGGGAGACCAAAGTAGTAGACCAGGGAGGGGCTGTGGACATGGCCTACCTAAACTTTAGCAAAGCATTTGATACAGTCCCACACAAAAGATTAATAAACAAATTAGCCAGCCTGGGAGTGGGTCCCAGGATGGTAGCCTGAGTAAAACACTGGCTGGACAACAGGACACAGTGGGTAATAGTAAATGGAGTCCACAGTGAAGAAAGGAGGGTTACTAGTGGGGTACCATAGGGTTCAGTACTGGGGTCAGTCCTTTTTAATGTCTTTATAAGTGACATTGCAGAGGAACTGGAGGAGAAGGTATGTCTCTTTGCAGATGACACAAAGATCTGCAACAGGGTTGATAAGCAAGGTGGGGTGGAAAGGATGAAAAGGGACTTGGCAAGGCTGAATAAATGGTCAAATGTATGGCAGCTTAGATTCAATGCAAAGAAGTGCACAGTAATACACCTGGGAAACAAAAACACAGGGCAAGAGAACACAATGGGGGGTGAGATACTGACAATAAAAATGGAAAGGGACATGGGGGTACTCCTATCAGATGACCTAAAGGTGGGCTAGCAATGTGAGAAGGCAGTAAGGAGGGCTGGGAGGATATTGGGATGAATAGGGAGAGGCATTAACAGTAGAAAACAAAAAGTTGTTGGCCCTCTGTATAGACAGTTGGTAAGACCACATCTGGAGTACTGTGTACAGTTCTGGAGACCCCATCTCTGCAAAGACATAGACAGGGTGGAGGCTGTCCAGAGGAGGGCAACTAACCAGAAGACATATGAAGAAAGACTAAAGGAGCTTAAGATGTATAGCCTCGAGGAAAGGAGGGAGAGGAGGGACATGATAGAAACTTTCAAATACCTCAAGGGAATCAACAAAGTCCAAGAAGGTAGCATCTTTCAAAGAAAGAGATGTGCAAGAACAAGGGGGCACAATTTGAAGATAGAGGGGGAACGGCTCACAGTTAATGTGAGGAAGTATTTCTTCACAGAGAGGGTTGTAGATGCATAGAACAGCCTTCCTGAGGAGGTCATAGAGTCATAAACAGTGGGGGAATTCAAGAATGCATGGGACAAACATAAAGCAATTCTAGTGGGGGGTAGGAGGAAGTAGGCTGTTGGTTAACTAGGATCTGCAGCTTATCCATTAGGTAGGGAAATGGGCAGACTAGGTGGGCCAAACAGTACTCATCTGCTGTCAAATTCCATGTTTCTATGTAAAGAAAAGACACACAGGCAATTGGCTGCATTCCAATTCCTGACTCCTTCCCTTTCTTTTAAACAGTTACATGTCATATTGGCTGTGTTCTGTGAGGGGTAAAGCTGTCAGCTAATATCAATCAATCAGTCAATCTTTATTTTACCAGGTGAAACATCATTGAGCAAAGTCTCATTTCCAAAACGGACCTGGGCATAGGTACAAGTTAACGACAGTAAAGTAAAAGATAACATAAAGCGACAACAGCATGAACCATATCACATAAAATACAGCATAATATACATAAAGTAACAGCAGCAGAGAACATCAACATTTGTCTGAGTTAAAAATGACAGATTATAAGGCTATAAATTTGTAATAGGGAAGTTAGGGGTAGGCAGAAATAGCAGCAAAATAAGAATAAAAAAATAGCAAAATGCAGGGTTTATGTTAAGAGCAGATAGGCGAGTCATTATAATGTGCAGAAGTTTTCATGGAGAAGTGTGATAAAGCATGTAAAACAATCAGCTCAAAATGAATATCCAGTAATCTTTATTAAAGCCATCTAATTTTAGTGAAATGTGCTGAAAACTGATACAGTGTTACAGAGTTTCAACATGTTTCTTATTGTTACAGATGTAAAAAACACAGAATGGAAAAAAATGTTTCAGGCTCAGTTTTCATAATGTAGAACACTGCAGGGATAAAACTTTTAAAACTGTAAAACAAGTTGTGTCCTTGTAATGGATGGAAACATTAATTTTCTAATATCTGAAGCATATAACCAGAAAATATAGTAGAAGCAATGCACTGTCTTTATATCTGTAGTAAGTTCTGTCCACATTTTTGTAAGGGTGTTGTTTTCCAGTATTGTTGGTGTATGTTTTTGGTGCCCAGATCCGGCAAAGTGAACCTATTCCAGTCTTGGCAGCATACAACACTTATTTCTTATGTGTTTGTTAATTTGTTTACAATCTCCCCAACATCATTATTTATTAGCACATTCAAGACAAGGTGAAGGGTTCAGGTGAAATGGAACAAAAGATAATATTTGGACACAGTGCAGCACATATTGCTCATTACTGCTGTATTTTCCACCTTATTTTTAGTGATATTAAGTGCAAGAAAACAAGATATTTGCTTCTAAAGAGGTATTTTTTTCTTGTTTCCTTCTCCATACCTGAAGTCATAATGTCCTGTTTGTGACATCACAATTACTCCCACGGCAACAGACTGTGATGTTTCAACAGAGGATTGAGTTGAAGTGGGAAGCAAGCTATGGGGACAAAGGTAATGTGAGGTGTAAAGATGATGTATGCATGTAAATGTTTCAGTAATAAATTGCAGGATAATTCTATATTATATACTGTATATGGAAATGAAGCTGAAATGAACTTAAACATTATGTATTTCAAAGTTTTCTTTGAGTGGTGCTCAGCTCTGTAATATTGATTTTCTGAATATCAGGATCAGCAGCATTTGCTATCTGTTTCTTTCTGTTTGTCTCCACTCATTTTGTTCCCTATTACTCTCCATATTTCAGCATTATTTATCAAACGGCAGCATAATTTATCCTCCATCTGTTATGTTGTGCCCACAATGAGCACATGTAATTTTGAGTACAGTAATGTAAGCTGGTTAGAGCTGTGCTCAATTCATGAAATTATGTTTACAGTGAAGGTGTGGCACCATGAGACTGAAGTGCAGCAAAACATCACAATATACCCATTTTATGAAATGAAAAAGATGTCATGTAATAATAATGCAAAGTCGAGGGAGAAATAGCAGCATAATAAAAATTGAAAATAGCAAAAGTGGGGTAGTTAGTGTCAGTTAAGTTATTAATTGTGATGTGCAGCTGTATGTGGTTGAGAAGTGTGATAAAATGTGTGAAATATGCAGCTCAACATAAGGATTCAGATATCTGTATTGCAGGCACTTTATCTGTGATAAAATATGCTGAAAACTTATATAGTGTTTATGTGGATCAATATGTTTGTGAGTGTAACAAATCAGCAACACATATAATAGAAAGTATGTGTCAGACTCACTTTAGATACAGTAGTGTTTAACAGCACTGCAGGGATATAAGTTTCAAAAATTTGAAAGCATCAGTGTTAGTAATGCATGTAGAAATACATTTTTAAATATCTTTAGAGTTAAAAATGCAGTTTCATGTCAGGGCAAATTTTTTGGGGGGGCAAATTATTTTAATCTTTGGCACAGTTCTTGGTGCACAGAGACAGTTGATGATAAAATGCATTTTTTTTAAGTTTCAGATGTAATAGATGTAAGTGTAGCAATGTCATAAATGAGACAGTGGAATGAATAATTGTTGATTAAGTGCCTAGTATTTTTTTAATATAATCAACTTTATAAGTGGCAAGTAGGTAGGGGATAGTGTCTGAAGTAGCAGTAGGACAAATTTATTAGGATAAATATATGCTGTCTTGCAAATAACAAACATTTGTAAGGGATACATTTGTAAAACAGTGATATTTATATATTGTTAAAATCAAGTTTGCTTTAAGGATAATTCAACAGATAAAGGTGTAATTGAAAGGAATTGAATTGCTAAATACAGCTTTCAGACATAGTCTCCAAGTTGAAGTACTTTACAGTCTCTTAGGAACTTTTGATCTCAGAAGTGAGAAATGCAAATGACAAGTAGAAGATATCAAGTAATGACAAAATGTGGGGTTTCTTTCATGTATTGTTGGAAGAAATAGAAGGCAATCCGTGGTGTTGGGAAGGGAAAACAGGATATTGTTTTGTAGTGGGATAAAAAATTTTAAGTGTTGATTTCATACTGTATGCATTAAAATGTTTACATTCATAAAGATGTTGAAAGATGCACAATGTTGTAGAAAAATTGAATATGTCTGCTTGCAATTGTGAATTTTGTATTAGCAATAAGTGATCTGTATTGTAGGGTTAAAGTTGATGATTTTTTTATTTTCATTTTTAGGTGTAACTTACATGTCATGCATGGAAACATTGTCTATGTGTAAAACGTATATCACATTTGTAAAAATCTGGCAATGTAGCTCTCAGGTTGTTTGTTTTACTGAAGAAAAAGTATAGCATTTGGTAATACCTGTCAGTTATGTACACAGTAAAGCAAGGTTTTAAGAGTGTATTGTACTGCTTATTATATGAAGCATAGAAAACACAAGGACCCTGTACCCATCAGTTTTGTAAATAATGCTTATTTTAAGTAACTCAAGTAAATCATAAATAGAACTAATATCAGTATTGCACAGTGTGTTATATGTGTATCACAGTAAAGCAAATGAGGAGCCCATATCTACATGACAGAAATGTGCTATGAATTTAAGAGCACGTGGATAATAAATAGTTAGATATGTTGTTTTCATAATGTAACATGTTGGGAAACACGAGTTAAAGTTTGTCCCTGTTATTACTGAGCAAGCAGCTTAACTTAATAAAATGGCAGTATGTCAATGGCAGTTGCATCTTAATTTCATTGAGGACATGTTATCAGGAATATGTGTAAGCTAAAGTCAGGCTTTTTATTGGCAAGCAGGATACTTAAAAGAAGAAGTTGTAATGAAGTGGTCCAATAAAGTTTGTAAGGGAATAGAGCAGTCTTGCAAAAATGAATTTGTTGGCACAAGTAGTACTGCGTTAGGAAAAGATGAATTATTTGATAGGTTTGGCACACAGTAGGGGTTTTGTATGATGGCTATCTAACATATTAAAGTTGTAATGTAGCAAATACTGGACACAGGAGGTGACTGGTTGGTGCAGTTTTGAGGAAAGAAAGTCAGAACCAGATCAAAAACTGGCATAGAATAAATAGACTGCAGAAATGTAAGAAAATGGGCTAAACTTGTTAAAGAAAGAAAAAAAATGAAAGAGGCAAATGGAGCTGTACATAGAGCCTTCACAAATGTGGAAAAGGGGACTAATGTGGAGATCCTGAAACACAGTAGGAGCTGTAACCTAGTGTAACACTCCTGGTTAAACAATAAAAAAAACACAGGCAATTGGCTGCATTCCCATTTCTGCCTTGCCCCCCCCCCCCGAAACAGTTACATGTCATATTAGTTGTGTTCTGTGAGGGGTAAAGCTGTTGGGCAATATCAATCAAACAATATTTTACCCGGCAAAACATCATTGAGCAAAGACTCATTTTCAAGATGGACCTGGGCATAGATACAAGTTAACAACAGTAAAGTAAAAGATAACATAAAGCAACAACAGCATGAACCATATCACATAAGATACAGCATAATATACATAAAGTAACAGCAGCAGAGAACATCAACATTTGTCTGAGTTAAAAATGACAGATTATAAGGCTATAGATTTGTAATAAGGATGTTAGGGGTAGGCAGAAATAGCAGCATAATAAGAATAAAAAATAGCAAAATGCAGGGTTTATGTTAAGAGCAGATAGGTGAGTCATTGTAATGTTTATTTATTTTATTTATTTATTTAGTGTTTGTTGACCAGGTAAGTGCACTAGACAAATCCTCCCTATTTTCAGGCACGTCCCGGGGGAGGGGGATACAGATGAATGCCAATTGATCTTGAACCAGAGTTTACAAACCAACTGAGTGCGCACTGGGACGTAGTGCTCCAGAAACCAACAATGGAATACTTGTAAGAAAGGCTTCGAGCACATACAACTCATAAGAGAAACACGTAGTATAAAAAGCTTTATTTTACAAGACTCCTAGGGTCTTGTAAAATCAAAGCTTTAATAATGTTTCTTATGAGATGTATCTCAAGCTTTCTTACAAGTGATCTTGAACCAGATTAAGCTGTTGGTGGTATTTTTTTAGTGAATGAGGGAAATTTGGCCAGGACACCAAGGAAATTCCCTTACTCTCCACTGGGGGATTTGCTGGCTGTCTTGCTCAGATGACCACTTTGCCAGACTGTGTGGAGAGAGTGGATGCTGCTGGGATGGGAGCTCTGGCCTCTGCTCCTGTCCTTTTGACACAGGAGGCCATTGATTTGGCTCTAGCTGTTGCGGATTTTTTGCAAGATCCAGTAGCCGATGAGGACATGGAAACTGCGTCCATTTCCATGGACCTACCTGACTTGAAGGCCAATGTAGTATTCAGTGATTGTCCTATTCCGACTGGTCTGAGTCACCGTCAGGCTCTTTTACTTCATAAGCAGGAATGGCTCAAGAAAGGGGAGGAACTTGAGGTGGAACTCACCACTCTGCCGCCTGAATCCCCTGGGGTTGGTATTGCTAAGGACTGGATAGAACATGTACTCTGGTCGGACACTGGTTCGACTGCTGAGGTCCCTCCTCCTCCTCTGGTAAACACGGAAATCAGTACAGCTGGCAGTGAAAATGGCATTTCCACCGTGTGCCAAAGCCATCTGTAGCTTCTATGGTTCCTGGTGTTTTGGATTCTTGCAAAGCAAAAAAAAAAACAGACTGGGAATAAACAGGAAAGTCCCGGAGGCACCAGCTTGTTCATCTGTCCCACTGGTGCCTTTGGAACAGACTTTTTAATTTTTGGATCGACAAAAGACTACGAAATTGGGTGATTTAGCCCCTGAACTTCCTCCTATTGCTGTCCCTCTCCAGGATGCTTCTTGGTGCCCTGAAAGAGCCCTAACTGCGGCAGGATGGATCCCTGAAGCTTCAGGTCATTGGACTCCTGACCCTACTGACCCATTGTATCAGCGGCTGTGTTCTTCTACTTCTTCTGTAGCCACCAATGCCGGATCTTCAGTGAGCTCCATCAAACCTCAGGGTAATTCTTCAATTTTATTGACTACTGTTGCTGTTTCTGGTTCTTCTGGTGTAGGTACCACACCAGAAGTCCCTGTTGCCACTTCCTTGCCTGCAGAGGTTAGGATGGGGCCTAGTTTGGAGGCCTTAACTGAGCACCAGGAAAAGTCTTCTCTGGCCCCCTTGTTTAGACTGGTTGACTTATTTCACTCCACTGGCGAGCCTGCTCCTAGGAGGAATGCAGTCCGGTTGTTATACAAGGGGGGGGCTTAGAACATGATCCTGACAGATTATTTATGGCAAGGAATCTCTTGAAAAAATTTATAAAGTTTTTCTCCTCAGAAACATTTGCCTTGATTTCTCTAGGGAATGGTAACTATGACATCAGCTTTAACATGTGTCTAACCTCGATAGATTTTGGGCCCAATACAATTCACTTAAAAATTACCCTTTATGGGTTCCTTTTCAGGTGATTCCTCTCACCAAGCCTTTAATTAAAATCATTACTGTTCTATTTAAGAATGAAGGGGTTAATGTAGAAGACATTCTTTTTTGGCTGAGACAACGCTGTGAGATTTTGAGGAGGCCTACACCCACTATGGATAGTGAGCAAATTTGGGATGGGGGTTGGAAGGTGAAGGTAAAGCTTTTTTCCACTAATTCAGGTCCTGTACACCTACCTAGTGTGTTTTTCTTGGGAAGAGGTAGGGGTCTATTTTCTATATTGGCCAACCTAGATCTTGCTTCCAATGTGGGTCTCATTTACATCTTAGTTCAGCCTGTGATACTGCTAGATGTAGTTATTGTTTAGAGTATGAGCATTTGACTTCGGCCTGCCTTAATCTATTTAAATGTAATCTTTGCAAGCAAACTGGCCATGCCTACAGACGTTATCCCTGGGCCTCTCACAATTGAGATGATTGTCCCTCTCATGAGGGACTTATCAATCAAGCCCAGCGTGTCTTAGCTAAGAAGATAGCCACTACTGCACCTATACCCACAGACACTGTTCAGGTTCAAGCCCCTGTAGCTTCACCTATGGCTACCTCCCTTGTGACCACAGTTGTTGACACTCCTCCTATACACCCTGAGGTGGGATTAAATCCTGCCAGCATTGATGTTACTGTTGTTACTCCTGTAGAAGGTCCAGAGGAACATATGCCCCCACCCCCACCCCCGAAGTTCCCTTTAAGGTTGTTCAACCTAGAAAAAGGAATAGATGTGGTAAAGCCATGTCTGAGTCCAAATCCTTCCCTAAAACTATGTCTCAGAGGGATCCTGTGAAGGTAGGGAATGTATTTGCCCCTTTAGAGGAGGATACTGGTGGGGACTCTGGGGATGATACTGATACCACCTCTATTATTTCCACAACGGACACTGAAAGTTGGCTGGAGGATTCCATAGCCAAAAGGACTAGACGCAGACTAGTGAGTAAACCCCCTTGAGGTTACTAAGTATTAGTGTTCCTTATGGTTTTGTTTATTTTTTCTCCCCACTATGTCCTCCTTAACAATTTCCACATTAAATGTTAATGGGATTAAGGGTGAGAGGAAGCGTATTGGTTTTTTTTGCTTCTTAAAACTTTTAAATAAGATATTATTTGCCTACAAGATGTTCGTTTAAAGTCACATCGGGACCTCCAGCATGCCTCTAACTGCTTAGCTGCTGGCCTTTGGGACCTTCATTTTGGTCTGTTGGGGAGGACCCTTGTGATGGGTTAGGTATTCTTTTTTCTAGTTCTGCTTTTTCAGTCTCTAGATTAGTTAATATCCACCCTGGGAGGGCCATGTGTTTAGATGTCTCTTTTTGTTCAGTACTCTTTCGGATTGTCACAGTCTATGCTCCACAAACTAAAGCACAATGGATAGCTCTTTTTAAGGAAGTGCAACCCTTTTTACATATCTCCTGGATGGTGATTTGGTTGGGTGACTTTAATTGTGGCTTATCTACAGCTGATAGAGGACTTCACACTGCTAAGCTATTTTGTGATTCTATTGCTTTAAAAAATATTGTTTCTACAGTGCACATGTTAGATGCCTACAGGGTATTATATCGTACAGGGGGTTATACTTATTTTCAGGGTGCCCTTCAGACTAGGATAGCTTTTGTTTTTTTATCAGCAGTTTTACAGGTTATGCAGGCTTCTACTAGGCCTATAGAATTTTCTGACCATGCTGTCCTTACGGTTTCTGTTTCTTGGGCTGGGGCCCTCAGATGTAAAAAAAAAATAACTGGAGATTGAATGAGTCATTATTAGAGGATTCTCTTATTAAACAGTTGTGTTTGAGAGACTGGACCACTAGGTTTTCAGTTTTAGCATGTTATGACTCCATCTTGGACTGGTGGGATGATTCCAGATTGAGTTGGAAAGGTTTTTTTCAATGTCAGGCGCATGTTAAATCCAATAAAGGATATATGGGATATCTGAAGTTGAGACATCAACTACAACACCTTATCTCTCTAACTAAAACCACTACACATGACTATAGTAAGATTATTGCCACTGTTAAGAAACAAATGATAGCTTTGCAGTATAATCGGGGTAGGTCTTTAGACCAGGAATTAAGGTTCAGAACACATATGTCCAAACAATCTTTGGACCCTTTTAGGGAAAGTAAGAAAAGGACAGACTCCAGATTTATTTCCACCCTGACTGATGTATATGGACACACTGTGAGTGATCCGCACCAGCTTTTGAATATTGTGGAAACTTATGTGACTGCAAGCCTGGCTCCTGACCCTGTTTTGGAAGATGGTGTTATTAATCAGATTTTGCTTGATTTACAGTTGCCTACTTTATCTGAGTCACACAAGTATGCTCTGGAAGCTGATGTTACTTTAACTGAAGTAACAACCACTGTTCATGACTTAGCCTCTTAGTCTGCTCCTGGCATGGATGATCTTAGTGCAGGCTTTTATAAAACCTTCATACAGACTCTTGGTCCTGTTTTGGTGGTTATTCTGAATTATATCTTGCATTCTGGTAATTATGCTCCCTCTATGACTGAGGCCATCTTACTTCTAATCTATAAAAAGGTGACAAAACTGATCTTGGAAATTGGTTCCCCCTAAGTCTCCTAAATTCTGACCTAAAGATACTTAGTAAAATTCTATTGGTTAGGCTTTCTGCGGTTGCCCCACAGCTTCTTCATCATCCAGCACAGATCTGTGCTGTTCAGGGAAGAAAACAGCAGGATAACCTTATTTACCTAAGAGAGGTTTTTTTTCTAGGGGGGACGTTGGACAGTTACAGGGGTTTGTTTTTGGTTTAGATCAAGAGAAGGCCTTTGATCGGGTCACTCATACATTTTTATTTTTGGTGTTAAAAGCCGTTGGGATCCCTGATACATTTATTTCTTGGCTATCGGCAATGTATAAAGGGGCTGTTATTATCCCTAATGTAAATGGATGGTTTGGAAAGAAATTGGCTATTACTAAGGGGGTACGACAGGGATGCCCACTGAGTCCTACTCTTTATGCCTTTACGATTGATATTTTTATTATACTATTACAATCTAATATTGCTCTGAGGGGTCTTGATGTGTTTCCCTCCCTGCCACAACAAAAGGTGCTGGCCTATGCGTATGATTTGGTGTTGCTTTTACCCCCTCGCTTTTCTGTTTCTGCCCTGTGAGACTCTATTCACCTTTTTTGAGCATTTCTGGTTCTAGGATTAACTATAGTAAAAGTATTGGGGTTGTTCTTGGATCCACTCCTTTGCCAGCTAATGGGGTTATAGCAGGGATTCCTGTTTCTAGAGAACCTATTAAAATTTTAGGGGTACTATTTGGACCTGGTGATATGGCAAGTTGTAAACTGGGACATAGCTTTGACTAGGGGAACTCGGTTAGTGGGAGATTGGAAAGGACAGCAACTCTCTAAGAAAAAAGGCTAATATTGATTAAAACTATCCTCACCCCTATATTTTTATATATTAGTTATGTATTTCCACTGCCATCTCATGTTTGGACACAGCTCTTAAGTGTTTTTTTTCAGGCATTTTGGGGGTCTCGTCTGAGCCCTCTTAAACTGGAATTAACCTATCTTCCAATTGCAGAAGGAGGAGTTTCTATGCTCCATCCTATTGCTTTCTTTTTTAGTATTTTTTTATGTATAATTTAGGGAAGGTTTTAAAACCTGGGTCTGTTATTTGGAGACCTTTTGTGGAATGCTGGTTACATTTATGTAGGCCCGGTTGGCAAGATCAGAAACCTAGACTATTGTCTAGACTTCCTGAATTACCTTTTTATGTGCAGGAATGTATAAAGCAACTTATTAAGTGGTGTGTTACCCCACATCATCTTCTGACTTATAATAGGAAAACGGTATTAGGCATATTCTATTAACAGAGCGCACTACTGAGGTTGTTTTCCCTGATTGCCCACAGGATAGGCAGGTGGTTATTCTACAGTTTTTTATGAATAAACGTATACCATCTTATGCCTGGGATTGTTTATGGCTCTTTAATTATGGGAAATTAGGGGTTAAGGGGAATAGTAAACACAAGCAATTGTCTGAAAGGTATTGTCCTCGATCAACTTGTGTTCAATTGTTGGAAACCCAATGCTGGGGCATAGCTACAAGGGTGCAGGGGGTGAAATCGCACCTGGGCCCATGAGGTTTGAGGGACCCAAATCAAAATTTTGACATCTATTCAAAACCAGGGGGGCCCTATAACATACCCTTGCACCCAGGCCCTCTGGGAAGTTGCTACGCTACTGACCCAATGTCATTTATTTTTAGAGTGTTCATATATAAAACCATTTTGGAGTTTATTGGCTGACTATTGGAAGGAGCCTGGGTTTAGGAATATTGACTATCCTACTATTATGTTTGGTCCTTTTCCAAATACCTTTGTAAACTATAACAGTGTTACCCTTTATGTTATTTTTTGCATTTCGTGTTTTCATATTTGGCAATCTAGGTGTCTTTAGATCCTGCAGCAGAAGCATGTTTCACATGAAGAATTGCTTGCCAATGTTGGTAAAGCATTAAAAAGCCTGATGAACTATGACTTTACTCATGTCTCCTTTGAACAATCTACAAGTTATTGGATTAACTGTATTGCATGGACTGAGTGACTGTTTGATTATTTTTCTTTTCTGCTTGCTTTTATGATGTTTATTCCTGATTCCTGTTTGATTATTCTTGTTTTTTTTTCTGTATTGGAGTTCATTTCTCAATAAAATTCCCCTACTCTTTTCGAAAAGTGCCATGGAATCTTTAACATCCACCTGAACTACCACCAATCCAGGCAGATGGGACCTCAGTTTAACATCTCATCTGAAAGACGGCACCTCAGAAGTGCAGCACCCCTCTCATGCTGCACTACAGTGTCAGTACTGGAATATTAACCCAAGTGCCAGATGTGGGAACTGAACCCACAGCCCTCTGATCTCCTAGCCTCAGAGGTATGTGTGCTACCTACTGAGCCACTGACATGCCACTGACAATGTGCAGACATTTTTGTGGAGAAGTGTGATAAAGCATGTAAAACAATCAGCTCAAAATGCATATCCATTACTCTTTATTAAAGCCATCTAATTTTAGTGAAATTTGCTGAAAACTGATATAGTGTTACAGAGTTTCAATATGTTTCTTATTGTTACAGATGTACAAAACAGAATGGAAACAATGTTTCAGGCTCAGTTTACATAATGTAGAACACTGCAGGAATCAAACTTTTAATACTGTAAAATAGGTTGTGTCCTGGTAATGGATGGGTACATTAATTTTCTAATATCTGTGAGTGATATAACCAGAAAATGTAATAGAAGGAATGCCCTGACTATATGTCTGTAGAAGGTTCTGCCCACATTTTTGTAAGGGTGTTAATTGTGTCCAACTGTGACAGAGTGAACCTATTGTAGTCTTAGTAGCACCCAACACTTGTTTTTTATGTGTTTGTTAATGTAATTTTTGGTTTTTTACAGTCTCCATAACATCATTATTTATTAGCACAATAAAGACAAGGTGAAGGGTTCAGGTAAAATGCAACAAAACATAATATTTAGACAGAGCGCAGCATGTTTTGCTCATTAGTGCTATATTTCCCCCATTATTTTTTAGTGGTATAAAGTGCAGGAAAATAGGATATTTGCTTCTAAAAAGGTATTTTTTTCTTGTTTGCTTCTGCATACCTGAAATCGTAATGGGCTGCTTGTGACATCACAGTTACTCCCATGGCAACAGACTGTGATGTTTCAACAGAGAATTATGAGTTGAAGTGGAAAGTAAGCTACAGAGACAAATGAAATATGAGGTATAAAGATCATGTATGCATGCACATGTTTCAGTAATAAATAATGTGCAGGAGAAATCTATATACTAAATACGGAAAGGAAGCTGAAATGAACTTAATTATTATGTATTTCAAAGTTTTCTTTGAGGGGTACGCAGCTCTGTAATACTGAAGTTCTGAATATCAGGATCAGCAGCATTTGCTGTCTGTTTCTTTCTATTTGTCTCCACTTATATTGTTCCCTGTTGCTCTCCACACATCAGCATTATTTATCAAAATTTTGTTTTAATGTATTCATCTCTCTTTATAACAACCGCCAGGGCTACAACTTCAGTCTGACTCTCTCATTTGCAGTTTTGGACCTGTGCCATATGAGGCTTGGGGTACATGAAAGAAATAATTAAGTATTATTATTATATTAAAGTGGCTGACAGCATAGGATGATTGGGCATAACGGTGTAGCCCTGCATTCCAACTTCATGCCGGTGCCATCAGCCAAGAGGAAGACAATGTTTTGCAGTGAAGGAGGCAGTACAGTGCAGTGGGTAACTGTACTGAGTTACAAATGTGGAGAGTTGGGTTGTCTCATATTAAGTCCCACCTACAAACATTGAGACCTTGAGCAAGTCACTTAACTCCCTTGTGATTTCAGATTGCAAATGGAAACAAGATCTGAGGTAGTGTGACAGACCTTTTGAAAAGCTCACTACTCACTTTATTGAGTTGTGGACCTCTGAAACTTTCTGATACAGGGGACAGAATCAGTCCATTGATTAACCTTACATGGCAGCAAATATGTTTGATAACTGGTAGAGGTAACCAGGGATGGCAAGATAGTTGTGGTAGGAGAAATTCTTTTAATCATGGGCACAGTACTTGGTGCACAGTGGCAGCTGATGATGAAGTGATTTTATTTAAGCTTGGGAAGTCGCAGTTGATGTAAGTGGATGTTGTAAGTCTCAGAGCTTAATGGGTAAATATTGCAATGCTTACAATTGCTATGCTTAGGTACATTTGTTGCTGTGATGGAAACATAAAATGCACATCATGCACGAGAGTAGTGCCTATCTGGGGGAAAAAAAAGGTTTATATCTCTGATATTGCTGCTCTCTGGCTGTTTGTTTCAGTACAGGAAAGGTGTAGCATTGGGCAATACCTGTAAGTTATGTACACAAGAGAACAAGTTATCATGAGATTATAATATGGCTTCTTATATGTGTCATCGAAAATACAATGACTCTGTGTCCATCAATTTTGTAAATCCTGCTCCTTTTGTACAATACAAGTGAAGTATAGATAGAAGTAAAACCGTTAGAACACTGTGAATTATAGATCTATCACATCAAAGAAAAATGAAGGGCATATACCCACATGGCAGAAATGTGCTGTACATGTAAGAGCACATGGATAACACATAGTAAGAAATGTTGTTTAAAATGACACTTTCAGCTTTGCCCCTCTATTTTGGAACACCTGTTTGGAGTGTGCCTCTAGGCACATACATGTGAATCATTTACTCTAAAATGCCCGAGTATCAAGAAAGTGATCTAGTTGCCTTTTTCTGGCAACATTTTCATTATTTTCTTTATGGTCAGTCCATAGTTAAAGTCACCACCAACCAGAAGCATATCCACCCTGAGTGCACATGTCTGCCAGCAAGCGGTGTCCTGAAGTACAACTTTTTACATGCACATTCTAAAATCTTATTAATGCAGTAGATGTTCTTAGTCCAACTCATCCCTGGTGTATGTAAACCAAAACCAACAGCTGGCACTGCCGTAAAATATATTTTAAAATCGGGGCCAAAATCATGTGCATGCACAAAAAGTAGCAAAGATCTTGAGCATGTGCAATAGTGTGCCAATCTTGCACATGTGCGCGATTTTGGCCCTGATTTTAAAATGTCTTTTATGGCAGTACCCACACTCGGTTTTGGTTTACAGACATCAGGGACAATTTGAACTAAGAACATCTACTGCATTAATAAGTTTTTGGAATGTGAGTGTAAAAAGTTGCACTTCATGACATCGCTTGTTGGCAGACATGAGTACTCAGGGTGGTTATGCTTCCAGTTGGTGGCCACTTTAACTGCAACCCAACCATAAAGAAAATAATGACAATACTGTATTACCAGAAAAAGGTAACTAGATCACTTTCTTGATACACAGCAGCATTTTAGAGTAAATGATTCACACATGTGTGCTTAGAGGCACACTCCAAACAGGTGTTCCAAAACAGAGGGATAAAGATGACAGTGACCCTTTAAGTAACATACCATGTTGTTAAACATGAATCAAGGTCCTTCTTTGTTATTCCTGAGCTGGCAGCTTTATTTAATAAGATGGCAGTATGTCAATGGCAGTGGCATTATAATGTCATGGAGGTCCTGTTATCAGGAATATATGTAATCTGATTTTAGGCTCTGTATTTACAAGCAGGATCCTCAAAGTATTTGTAATAGGAAGTTCCCATGAAGTATGGCAGGGAATGCTGGGGGCAGAGCTTGCCATCAAACATGGCGGCAGCATAATTTACTAGGGACTACCATCGGGAGATTTTAATACACCCATCCAACAGAAGCACCAGCTGCAGATTCTTAATTTATTCACTGGAGTGAATAGGATCACAAGCACTACGGAACGATACCAAAAGTGAGAGATGCAGTATCAGCAGAAGTCCTTACCAACAATGTGCCAGTTTTGCCATCACTGTGTGGTGCCAGGCCAACTCAAGCAGATAGGCTCAGTTTTTCAATAGACCACCAGAAAGCTCCAATGAGACCCTCCTTTCTGGGGTTGCAATGGCTGCATCCTCCCACGCTCATTCACTGGCAACTGCTAAAGGGGCTCTGCACCCATCGGAGATGTCAGTCATGATGGGGAAATTAGACAAGATGCTCACGGACATGGCAGACCTTAAAATTGCTGCACAAAAAACAAATAATGATCTGGCCCTCCTGGCATCTCAAGTGGCTGAGACAGCGCGCACTATACAGGACAAGGCTAACACGATACAGCTTCAGCAGGGCACACTCCATGATCATCAACAAAAACTACAATATCTTCTCCATAAAGTTGATGATCTGGAGAATCATGCCCGGAGAAAAAATATTAGAATAATTGGCATTCTAGATGGCAAACTTTTTGAGAGATTTCTTGCCCTCCCTCATGAAGTCCAATGACAGGTCCCCCCAACATAGAGAGGGCTCACAGATCACTGGCCCCTCACCCCCAACCTGGTGAAAGACCAAGACCAATTATCTGCAAGTTCCTTAAATATCCTGAAAAAGAGTTCTATCTGAAACTAGCACGGGAACAGGGGGCTTTCCAATGGCAAGGCAACAGGATTCAAATGTTTCAGGACTTCTCCCTTGAGCTGTCAAATCACAGATGGGAATATGCCAACATGAAGCAACAATGCTACCACTTGCACATCCCTACTTCATTACATTATCCTGCCCTGCTGAGGCTGCAAATAAATGGAAAGTGTATAATGTTTGAGTCCCCCACCGATGCTGAGCAATATATCAGGGAATACCAAGTGGATAGATCACAGCAGAACAAACTGTTGTGCATACCTCGTGGCAAGGATGAATCCAAGATGGAGAGTTCCAAACCTGAAGAAAGGAAGGAATACAGTGAGCAAACAGGGACTGCTCCACTGACCCCAGACTGGTAAACTGCTCATCATGGATGGTCAAAAAAGAAAGGGAATTCCGGGGAAGACTCCCCACAAGCTGCCAGTAGAAAGAGATCCTGTAGCCAACAGTCATGCTTTCTGCCATCAGATGCCAGCAGCTGTTCTCAGGGGCTCACCCCAGTTAACATCTCAAACAGGTATGAGCCCCTCTGTGATCTCATGCCTGCAGCATTGGACCTGATGCAAGGAGACAACAGTGAGGCACAGCAGAGGAAGGGGGGTACACAGAAACGGCTGATTGGTCCCCCTTACCTAAAGACTGGGCCCACTGCACACCAGAGGATGCAACAGAAGAAGCGGACTCTTTGGAGTGGTTGTCTGAACTTTTATCTGCCTCACATAACATCTACCATCCAACCTAGGCAGACATGGAATCCTTTTTATTGAAATGTACTCCTCTAATCTTGCTGGATATTTATAGCAGCTGTTTATGACATGGGCAAAGGTTTGAGGGTGGGGACAGTCAATGAGATAGCAGGGGAGCCTGGTCATTTCATAGAGAATAGTAGTGATGCTGCCAGCAGATTTGCAGTGCACCACAGGGACAGTTGTTTGAAGGTGGATTTCCCTAGTGGGGCTGCTGCTGATGCAGTGCTCTAATGTGCCCTCCAACCCCCGTCTCATCTCTTCCATCCTCATTACCTTCATGTTTCTTTCCTGAAGTTATTCTGGTGAAGAAACCACATATAACTGCTCAGAACAACCAATTTTGGCAGTTGTGGCTAACCTGGCTGTTGACTTGTCAAGAAAAAGAGCACTCAGCAGTCAGGGATATCTCCTGCCAGTGGGGTCCTTTTGGACAGAGAATGCAGTTTGCTCCTCAGTTCTATAACCCCCAATCCCCCATCTAAGTAAACCACTCTATGTGTCCCAAGTCAGTTTTAGCTTAATAGAGCTTGGACCAAGGGACCAATATAGACCAGGAGCTCCCCTACTGCTAACACAGGGAAGCATACCTTTGAATTTATCCACTGCTAGCTTGAGGCCCAGACACAGAATCTAACCATGGAGGGAAACAGTACTGGGCTGTCTACTACTTGTTAGCCCATACAGATCATGGTTTCATTTCTTTCAAGGCATTGGCAGGGAGGGGAGGGCCAGCTGTGATTGTACTCGACACTTCCCTTGTGGCAACAACCAATTCCAGGAGCTACCCTGTGCCAACTTTAGCGGGGTCCCGGGACATACCTCACCTGAACCTCATACAGGCCTTCCACAGAGAGAGCCTATAGAAACCACTTTATATAGACTCTCAGCTGGTGCAACCACCAGAAGGATACTCTTAGATGGACCCCCCCCGTTAGGTTTTCTCTACTTCTGTGTTAAAGTTGTAGAAGCTGTTACATTGTAGTCATGTTTGCAAGTTATCTGCTATTAGTTATTGCCCCTGAGTGGGCTCTGTTAGCCATTAGAGGAGCACAGAGCCAGCTCCTCTGGGCAACTGTAAGGGCCCTATCTCTAGAACAAAGAAGGGTCCCACTGGTCCCCTCCCTCATACTTGAGGTGATGTCCTCAAGAGGCCCTCAACAAGGCTCAGTTTGCATAGGTAAATATTGGGTGTGCTCATCCAACATTTCAGGTGTAACTGAATGCTCAGGGCATAAGGCTCAGAGAACTACACACTCGAAGCACCAGAAAAAAGATGGGTTCTCTGCATGGCAGTTTTGGGTGAAGATACAGTTGTACCAGGACTTATTTATCACTGTTAAGGGTAATGTGATGGATGTGACCCCTGGAGATCAGCAACCTGGGGGAAGGGCCTTCTTCTGCCTTACAACTAATTGGAGAAGTAAAGGAGGGGAGGTATGGATAGAAGGTATTTATATTGTGTTAGTGTCAGTGGCTCTGTAGGTAGCACACTCACCTCTAAGGCCGGGAGATCAGAGGGCTGTGGGTTCAGTTCCCACATCTGGCACGTGGGTTAATATCCCAGTACTGACACTGTAGTGCAGCATGAGAGGGATGCGGCACTTCTGAGGTGCCGTCTTTCGGATAAGACGTTAAACCGAGGTCCCATCTGCCTGGATTGGTGGTAGTTCAGGTGGATGTTAAAGATCTCATGGCACTTATCGAAAAGAGTAGGGGAATTTCCCCAGTGTCCTGGCCAAATTTCCCTCATTCACTAAAAAAAAAAAATACCATCAACAGCTTAATCTGGTTCAAGGTCATTTGGCATTCATCTGTATCTCCCCTCACCCAGATCATGCCTGAAAATAGGCAGGATTTGTCTAGTGCACTTACCCGGTCAACAAAAACTAAATAAATATTAAGCCACTGTGGATCCCACTCTACCAGTAATGTTCACATCCTGGAATGTGAGAGGTCTGAACAACCCGATTAAAAGGAAAAAGATGATGACTAGACTCAAGAAGCTTAAAATGCAGGTTGCCTTCCTCCAAGAGACAAAAATAAACCATGTGAAATCCAAAAAATTGGTGAGGGAATGGGTGGGTGGGAAATGCACACATCCTCGGGTACAACCAAAACGGGTGTCTCTATACTTTGTCACAAGCAACTTAAGTGGTCGTTAATCAAGCAGCGAGTGGACAGGGAGGGAAGGTGGATCTTGGCCAAAGTTTCCTCGGCTAGAGGCCCCCTGGTACTAGGAAACATATATGCCCCTAATGAAGACAGCCCAGAATTCTTTGAAGTGCACAAGCCCTTCTGGAGATGGTGTCAGACCAGTCAGACATCATTTTGGGAGGAGACTTTAATCTAGCCTTGGACCACCTGTTAGACAGATCCAATGCTAAGCCCAAGCCACACACTAAAGCCCTGGCAAGTTTGACTGAGCTGCTGTCCCTCCACCACCTGACTTGGAGTACTTTCCATCCCTCTGTGAAGGATTATACATTCTATTCAGATGCTCGAGCCATGGCCAGCAGACTTGACTATTGGTTCACTTCAAACACATTGAATCTGGTCATCTGACAGGTCTCCATTTCCCCACTGTTTATCTCTGACCACACACTGATACAGTTACAGGTTTACTTATTGCCAAGCACAGACGGGTCTGTCAACTGGTGGCTAGACCCCCTCCTCCTGGCAGACCAACACTTCCAGACATGGCTGAACACAGAGGTAGAGAACTATTATCTTAACAACCCAGGGACCTGTGCCCCACCCTGTATGATATGGGAAGCCTTTAAGGCCACAATTTGGGGTAGGATCATTTCTTATGTGGTCCACAGAAAGAAACTTAGAGAAGCGGAGGCAGTGCAGCTCGAAGCACAACTTAAACAAAAAGAGGCTGAATATAAGAAGAACCCCATCAAATTACAAAGTCAGGCCCTTAGATTTGAACTCACCTCGATCATAATTAAACTTAATACTTTGGCCACTAGAAAAGCCGAACTACAGATGGCACGGCTCAGACATAAATACTGGGACCATGGGGAGAAAGCGGGTAAGCTCCTTGCCTACTGCCTTAGGAACCAACAGGCAGAGAGACATGTAGAAAAGCTCAAGGACAGGGCAGGGAAGACTCATTATACCCCTAAACATTAACAAAACCATGACAGATTTCTATCATACCCTCTACAAAATCTCACACCCCTTTCATATTACTAATTTTAACTCCTTCATGGTTGGGCATCCCTTCCCTCCCTATCAGAGGTACAGAGGGCATCCCTCAATGCCCCAATCAGTGAGGCAGAACTCAATAAGGCAATAGAAGGGATGGCTCCTCAGAAGGTCCCAGGGAGTGATGGGTTTCCAGCAGATTTTTACAGGGTAACCAAATCGAAGATCTGCAAACCAATGCTTTCCATGCTGAAAGTGGCGTATGATGAGGGGACACTCCTAAACACCATGAAAGAAGTGGTCATAACAGTGCTTCCCAAGGAGGAGAAAGACCCCTTGCTCCTGGCCAGCTACAGACCAATATCATTGATAATTGCTAACACCAAAATTATGGCCAAAATCTTAGCCACCAGATTAGAAAAGGTCCTACCGGCATTAATACATGAATCACAGGTGAGCTTTGTAAAGGGACGCTCTAGTGCCAACCACTTGAGAGCCTTGGTCTCCCTGTTCCAGAAGACCTCTACCCTTTCTTCCTCTGCCTCAGCCATTACCATAGACTTTGAGAAAGCCTTTGACTCGGTTGAGTGGGACTATCTCAAAGCAGTATTGACCAACAGCAATATAGGGCCATACTTTAGAGGGTGGGTTAAGACCTTATACAGTGACCCAACAGCTAGAGTCCTCACTAATGGCCTCTTGTCTGACCCTTTCTCCCTCCAAAGAGGCACAAGACAAGGCTGCCTACTGTCCCACTTACTCTTTATCTTGGCTATTGAACCACTGGCTGCGACCATCTGTAATCATAATCTTATCCCTTGCATAACAATGGGGCAAGAGGAATTCAAAACCAAATTATATGTGGATGACTACCTCATCTTAACCAGTGATCTCACCTTGAGCGTGGGACCCATCCTGGATACCTTTGTCCAATCTGAACAACTATCAGGTCTAAAGATTAATATAACTAAATCTGAAATTCTTCCCATTAATAAACTCACAACTGAACATACAGTACGTGCCTTCAATCGGGCCTAGTCCGGGCACAATCACAGATCAAATACCTATGGGTTATTTTGCTCCCTTAGCTACACAAACTGGGCCCACTGAATATGTACCCTCTGATACACACCTTTCAGAAGGAACTAAACAGATGGCAACACCTGCACTTGTCTCTGCCAGGTAAGATAGGCTCCATTAAAATGATGCTGGCTCCCAGAATGCATTATCTACTGGCCCACTTCCCCATCATTATACAAGATAAGTGGTTTCAAAAACTAGATTCACTGATTGGGCATTTCCTGTGGGATGCATCTCCATCAAGATTCAGTAGAGCAGAACTCAGAGCACACTGGAGACACAGGGGCTGGAACTTACCGAACTTTCACCACTATATGTATGCCTACATTACAGCTAGGTCCATGCACTCTCTTGACCCCACAACAAAGTCAGTGCCCCGCTGGTGCCACATAGAACAAACCCTGCTGGAAGCTGCACACCCTTCCCTATGTCTGGCTGGGCCCCTAAAGATGAGGGGTGGCCGATGTGCAACTATAGAGGCAGCTCGTAATGCTTAGTTGCATGTGACAAGTATTGCAAAACAGTGCTCCAGGTTAGACCAACTTACATACTTTGGGGGAAATCAAGAACTATGCATCAAAGGGAAGCCAATTCAGTGGGCCACATGGGAAAAGGCCTCTATATCTCAATTAAGTGACCTGCTGTCCCCCGACAGGTCTCATCTCAAATCTTTCCAAAATATACAGAAGAAATTTAGGTTGCCAAAGCAAGATTTCTGGAGATACCTGCAAATCAAGTCAGCGTATACTCAATGGGCAAGACTTCCATGCAAATGCAAGGCCTGCAGAGTGACCAAACTACTTCCAGCTCTCCCACTGCCATGGGTGGATAGACTCTCCCTGCACAAGGCCAAGGCAGGTGCCATATACCAGCCCATGAGAGTCACACAACCAGACCCTACTGTGCGGGCCAGAGAGAAATGGCAGTCGGCTCTCCAAACTTCCATTATGGATACAGAGTGGTGAACTTGCTGGAAATTGGCACAGCAGGCCTGCGCAGACTCCAAGAACCACCTAATCCAGAAAAAGATTCTACACCACTGATATAAAACCCCACCCTTCTTAGGAGTATGGGTGTGCTCTCTCATGACCTTTGTTGGAGATGTGCGGCACCCAATGCTGATCTGCTGCATATATTGTGGTCCTGCCCACTTCTTGTGCCATGCTGGTCCAAGGTGATCAATCAATGCTCTGTCATCCTAAACGTCCCCATATCAGGGACACCTCACACCTTATTGCTCAGATGTCAGTTCCCCTCCACGCCCTTGTCCATGACCAACAGGAAATGGCTGATGGTGGCATCAGTGGAAACCAAAAGATTAATACCTACCAAATGGCAGTCCACAACCCCCCCAGTATCCAACAATGGCACAACTCGATTGAGCATCTGACATTGAATACCAGACTAACCTACCAGATGAATCGCCAAATAGGGATGTTCCAGGCCTTGTTGGTCCCTTTATCTGCAATATGCATCTTCCCATACTGGAATTTCAGACAATACCCCTCCCCTAGATTGTGGTACCCCCCTTGATTCTGCTCACTTGGCAGTACTCCATCTCATCTGCCAGCTAGGCTTACTACCACCAGCCTCACATAATAATCCTAAACACAATGTTAATGTCAGAACATACGTTGTATATCAGAAATCTCCATCTACTATAATGGTTATTTCCCTGCAGGATTACGTATCCAGTAATACTAGTCCTTTTCTGTTTGCAAATGTACCCAAATGCTGATGTAATGCTACACACTGTACAATTACATGTTTTGTTATTTGTAAACTGCAAAGATCTCAATAAAAAGATTAACTGTAAAAAAAAGTATGGCAGAGAATACAGGATAGCTGCAAAATCACAGTCATGTAGGTTTTCTGTACTGTCTTTCGAAAATAGGAATTATTTGATAGGTTTGTCAACAAGTAGTGTTATGAAGCAAATCTGACAAATGACAGTTGTAATGTAACAAATATTGCATGTAGAAGTTGACAGTATAGTGCACTTGTTATAAATGAAATGAGAAGAAGAAGAAAAAACATCAGAGTATAGGCAGCCTACAGAAATGTAATAAAAATTGCTAAACTAGATTAAAAGTAAAAATAAATAGCACTTTACAGACAGGCTGGAAAATTTGGAAAAAGGGGAAAAGCTGGAAGATTCAGAAAAGTTTTAAAAAATAGAATATAATGTAGCAATGAATGAAGTGCATGAACTGAAGAGAAGCAGTGAAGTAATGAATTATTATTATAAAAAGCAGTGAATTATAAGAAAACAGCCTCTGCACTTGGTGATGCAGGTTATTTTTTACTATTTGCTCATAAATGTACCTTTACTCAAGTGATGTAGGTGCCTGTTGAACATCCCAGTGCATAATCAGTAAATATTATATTGATTATAATTGGTAGGCCCAATTACGTATTCTGTTTGGAAAGAAAAGAATTAAGGCAGCTAGGGTGTTCAATGTATTTGTGGGATGAAGAAAAAGTCCAAGCATGTGAACAGTACTTAGTACACAGTGTTACTTGTTAATAATGAATTTGATGCGATATGGTATCTCTATGTTGAAGTAAAGCAGTAGTACATGTTAGGTTTGTTGGGTTACTGTTCATATTACGCTCTGGTGGGGTATACAGCTAATCATCTGATTCTGTAAAATTGTCAGCCACAATAACTGAAGACATCATTGGAAAGAGAAAAGGTTGAATTTATGATTTCAAATTGATTATATTATTTTTCATGATTCCAACTGCAAAGATTCAGCCTGGCATGAGATGACAAATATTAGAGATAGAGAGACCTACAGGAAATTGAGATGAAGTTCTGTAAATAAGGCAGGGTTGCAAGTAAATGAAGCTTTTTCTATCAGAGAACATTCAGTGCTTTGTAATCCTGAGTAACATTATATTATATTAAGTAAGCAAGGGTAGTTAGTATGTTGTAATACATGAAATGGCTCAGTGCACAGCAAATTTTTGTTGCACAGGTGAAAGCAGGCTTAATTTATTTTTGTGTGTGTGTGTGTGTGTGAGAAGAAGTAAGAAGGGGAAGGAAACATATTCAGTTCAGTGCTTTACAGTAACTGGTAATTGCTATTTTTGTTATTAAACTTAGATTGTGGGCTTTTAGTGACACTGTAATTCTTTGCAGTCTTTACTTAGAATTGTTTTTGGGCTGTTGAAAATTTAAAACGTAGTGGTGGTGTATTTCTTTGCTGTCTCTAATTGCTGCAAATGTTCACTCCCCCTTCCCCAAACTATTAATTATATGCCCTGTTAAATCTGATTGACAGAAGTTAAACACAGGGAATAGTAGGGGGTGTGGAGTAGGAGGGGCATAAGGGGAAGAAGCCCACCCTCACCACAACAAGTGTTTTGACTCATTTATTTATTTATTTATTTATTTTAAGACAATTATCTGAGGATCAGTGGCAGGATTTTTAGGACAGTAAATTAATAAAAAGGGAACTAGGAGAGCTTCAGTAACAGACAAGTAGTGGAATAGCTGTATAATTGCAGTATAATGTGGGGAGTGGTGCAATGCAGTGGCTGCAGGGCAGCCATATTCCAGCAGACCTTCTGGACACTGAGGTGCTGCCTTATCTGCATGCATCTCTCTGGACTGCGGGATGAGGTAGCCAGACTCGGAGCAGAAGTAAACTGGGTCAGGAGTACCATCACCCCTATCCAGAGACCACCCAGTCCAATGCCATTGCCTCAAAGGATGCCGAGAACGAGGAGCACTGGTATGACAGTGGGCTCAGGGAGGGTTAAGGTGATCAGACAGAGGCACATCCCAGATCCTATTCCACTCAAGAACTCATATGCCACACTGGCAAACAGGGGCAACCAAATAGAGGTACCCAGAGAAGTGGAAGGAAAGGATGTGGAGGTTAGCCAAGGAGGTGACCTCAGCGGGGAGATCAGTGGACCCCAGAGGAGGAGGAAGCAAATCCTGTTGGGGGACTCCATCATAAGAGGGATCCAGCTAGGAACACAGGAGGGAGAGGACAGGGAGGTGAGGTGCCTACCAGGTGCCACAGCACAGAGGGATGGAAGGAAGATCCTAGGGATCGCTAGGAAGGCAAGACGGGAGGGTGAGCTGGATGTCATTATCCACCTAGATACTAATGACCTGGCAAATGGGGAGCCAAAGGAAGTTCAGGAAGAGTTTAGGAAATTGGGTAGGGTTCTCAAGCAAGTAGCTACTTCTGTCACCTTCTCAGAAGTACTACCTCCGAGAGACATGGGAGAGTATAGGGGTGCATGCACCAGGAACTTTAACTCATGGTTGAAGAACTGGTGATGTGAGGAAGAGTTTGGATTCATTGGTGACTGGGGACCCACCTGGAGGGATGGAGGTTTGTTCAAGCCTGACGGCCTGCATCTATCCTGGAGGTGAATCCAAGCACTCAATGATAAGTTTAAATGCTACATTGACAAGCATTTAAACTAGCCAAGGGGGGTGGCAGGCCAGCAAGGAGGGTGCCTACTTGCTCACCCCCACAGCTAGCAGTGGAACCAGTGAACTGGAGAGTGGATATCTCAACAAAGCAGAGTGCAAAAGATGGAGATTAGCACCCAAGAGGTGGATAGGCAGAAAAGGGGCAAAATTCAGCAGAAGGGCAGACAGCAAGGAGAATCAGGGATAAAGGACAACCAGGTAAGGGGCTGGAGTAGAACAGCTAAACAGTCTAGGAAGGTCAAATCATGGAAAACCATGTGTGCCAATGCCAGGAGCCTTAGCAACAAGATGGAAGATCTGGAGACTGTCATGGTGCAGTCAGACCCGGACATTGTGGCCATCACAGAAACCTGGTGTAATGATAACCACAACTGGGAAATGGCCATTCCTGGCTACAACATATTCAGAAGAGACTGGGCAGGTAGGAAGGGAGGAGGAGTGGCACTGTATGTGAAACATGACATAAGGGCCACAGAGATCCAGGAGGAACAAAATGGGGAGAGATACTGTGGGTTAAGCTGGAAAGGAAAATGGGGCCAACCATCCACACAGGTGTGGTCTATAGATCACCAGCCTAGGAGGAAGAAACAGATAGGGAACTGATGCTAGCCATCCAGAGGATGGCAGACAGGGGTGAGGTAGTACTGGTTGGAGGCTTCAATATTCCAGACATGAAATGGAGCATCCCAGCAGCATCAACTAGGAGCAGATTTATCCTGGACTCCCTTCAGGGTGCCTTCCTCAAGTAACTGGTCATGGAACCAACTCAGCAGAAGGCAATACTGGACCTTGTGCTCACAAACAGGGACAGTGTGATGGGGGTAACAGTGGGGGAGCACCTGGGGAACAGTGACCACCAGTCATTGTGGTTTGAAATCACAGAAGGAGCAGAACCAAACCACTCAAAAACACGTATCCTGGATTTTAGGGGGGCAGACTTTGGGAAAATGGGGAAGATACTTGAAAGAGGCATTAAGGGGAATAGGGCAGGAATCTGGGATTGAGGAACAGTGGGCAGTATTTAAAACGGGGATTACAAGAGCAACAGAATTATGCATTAAGCAGGTTACCAAGAGGAAAAGGAAGAGGAGACCATTATGGTTTTCCAAAGAGGTAGCAAAGAAAGTGAAAGCCAAAAAGATTGCATTCAGGCAGACAAAAAGACACAGGCAGAAGGGGATAGAGAGAAGTACCAGGAGAAGCAAAGGGAGGCAGGGAGGTCAGTAAGGGAAGCCAAAGCTCAGACAGAAGAGCACATTGCAAAATTACTGGGCAGAGGGGACAAAACTTTTTACAGGTACATAAGTGAAAAAAGAAAGGCAAAGGGAGGGATAGTGAGACTGAATGGGGAGGATAGGAGCCATATGAAGGATGACAACAGTAAAGCTGACATATTGAACAGGTATTTCTGCTCAGTCTTTACTGAGGAAGAGGAGGGTAATGGATCTGAAGGTAGTACAAGGGGTGAGAATGGTGTAGAAATGGACACAAGTCCCTTTACACAAGAAAGGGTCCTGAAGGAACTGGAAGTAATAAGAGTTGATAAAGCAATGGGGCCAGATGGGGTGCACCACAGGGTCCTTAAAGAATTAAGAGAGGTGGTGGCTGAACCTCTGGCTATCCTGTTTAGCTGATCACTGGAAACAGGGGAGGTACCCAAAGACTGGAGGACAGCAGATGTAGTCCCCTTATACAAAAGTGGGAACAAAGAAGAAGCGAGAAACTACAGACCAGTCAGCCTCACCTCAGTAGTGGGAAAGATTATGGAAGCACTACTGAAGGAGAGATTGGTGGAACATCTGGTTGTCAATGGCTGCAGGACCCTAGGCAGCATGGTTTCACCAGGGGGAGGTCATGTCAGACCAACCTCATTGAATTTTTTGACTGGGTGACTAGGGAGGTGGATCAGGGGAGGGCAGTGGACATGGCCTATCTGGACTTCAGCAAGGCTTTTGACACTGTGCCTCATAGAAGAGTATTACACAAACTAGGGAATATGGGTGTGGGCAGGACAGTAGTGTGGTGGGTAGGTAACTGGCTGGGTGGCAGAACACAGAGGGTGGTGGTAAATGGCTGTCACTCCACAGAGGGAAGAGTGACCGTTGGGGTACCACAGGAATCAGTGCTGGGACCGGTCCTATTCAACATCTTCATCAGTGACATTGCGCAGGACCTAGAAGGCAGAATTTCACGGTTCGCTGATGACACAAAGCTTTGTAACAGAGTAGACACACCAGAGGGTGCAGACAGAATGAGAAGGGACCTGCAGAAACTTGAAGAATGGTCAGGGGTTTGGCAGTTGAAATTCAATGCAAAGAAGTGCAAGATAATGCATATGGGGCACAAAAACCCTGGCACAATATATCAGTTGGGGGGTGAGGATATAGCATGCACCAAGCAGGAAAGGAATCTTGGGGTTATCATCTCTGATGACCTCAAGGTAGGGAAACAGTGTGACAAGGCAGCAGGTAAAGCAAATAGGATGCTGGGATGCATAGGCAGGGGCATCACCAGCAGGAAAAGGGAGGTCATAATTCCACTATACAAGACACTAGTGAGGCCCCACCTGGAGTACAGTGTACAGTTTTGGAGACCTTACCTATGTAAGGACATAGACAGGGTAGAGAAGGTTCAGAGGAAGGCAACAAAGATGGTACATGGATTGCATCACAAGTCCTATGAGGACAAGTTGAAGGAACTGAATATGTACTCCCTGGAGGAGAGAAGGGAGAGAGGGGACATGATAGAGACATACAAGTATCTTACAAGGAGGAACATGGTGCAGGAATACACTATTTTTAAGCGAAAAAGATGTTCCAGGACTAGAGGGCATGGGATGAAGTTGGAGGGAGGACAATTCAGAGGAAATGTGAGGAAGAATTTCTTCACAGAACGGGTGGTGGACAAGTGGAACACCCTGCCAGAGGAAGTGGTGGGGGTTGAAACAATCATGGGATTTAAGAATGCATGGGATAGACATAAAGGAATTCTGGCGGTCAGGGGTAAGGGGCAACAGAGTTCTAGGAAAACATAAACTGAACTTACAAACTCAAGTGGGCAGACTGGGTGGGCCATAGGCCCTTATCTGCCGACACTGTCTATGTACCTATGTGTAATGAATAAGGTTTTGTAAGAAGGGTTGATAAGTAAAGTTCCAATGCTGAGAGATGCTATACACATGAATATGAGTAGAAGAAGAGATCCGAAAAAAAAATCTGCAGCAAACTTTGTAGTCTGCTGTGTATGTAGTTTCATAAATATGGAAATCAGTAATCAGATGATACATTTTCAAGGAATCACATGTTTGATTCATATAGATAATGAATGAGATCCAGTTGTGAAAAAATGTGCATTGCAACTATAGTGGCGTAATGTAAATCCACCCCCAGAAAAAAAAAATAATTGAAAAAAAAAAACAGTGCATGACTGCAAATGACATATTTTATAGCCTCAAGAAACACTGTGAGTCATATACTAGCATTATGTTGGAACAACGTTTATATTTTTAGCAGTAGGAAACTAGTAGTTCTGTTAAAACAGGAATAAAAAAATCTTGATATTGTAATACCATGTCTGTTATGTACAGATAAGATCAAATGGCTAAAACAGTCATTTGAGTCAACACATCCTGTCTTCATGGCTAGGTTAATTTAACACCAAGTTGTCAGTCAGATAAAAAAAACTTAACGTTCTGAATTGAAATAAAATGTTGTGATGGAAATGTTTATAGAGCAATGTTAGCAGTGTAGTGAAACATTGCCTAAAGCTTTACATTACACCAGAATTGTGGTAGGAATTGCTCTACAGTACTGCATAATCTAGACAGTTACAATATGTAACTCTGAGTGACTTGTAAGGAGATTAAACCATTTTTTCCATGTCGTTTTGACACACACACAAGCATGGGTACATAATGCACTACTGTGTACAGCTTGTGCACGTGTATAATATGCAAATACGGAAAAGTGGAATTGGAAATGGTTAATGCTCTTCTAAGGCTGAGCCTTCTCTCTCTCTCTCTCTCTCTCTCTCTCTCTCTCTCTCTCTCTCTCTTTCTCTGTGTGTGTGTGTGTGTGTGTATATATATGTTTATATATCTATATATCCATATACATATATATATATATATATATCCCTCCCAAATGTAAAATACCTGAGCAATTAAGCATTGCATTTACAATTCTGCTTTCCATTTCAAACAGTATTACAGGTCTGGAATATGACACCCTTTGTCTTCCCCAATACACAAATGCAAGTGCCAACAGCATGTCAGGTGTGGGGATTACAGCCATCTTGTACACAACAGTACTTTGCTAGATTATAAATATATATATATATATATATATATATATATATTAGAGGCAAAAACTCCATTTCATGCATTAGTTGAGGTTGTTCCACAGCGACAAGCGAGGACATTGATTATTGAGGTTGAAAGCTTCGGTGGACCCCCCAGCCCACCCTCCCAACTGGCATAAGGGTGTGCATTGAGGCTGTCCCTTAACTCTCACCCCATCAGATGTGTGAAGAAGCAGAGGTGTAGGAGAATGGGGTGAGAGTTAGGGACCGATTACCCCAATGTGCACCCTGATGCTGGTTGAGGGGTGGGCTGGGGAGGTCAAGGGGGTTTCCATCTAACCGAATTTCCGCACTTTTTGTGGCTGTGGAACAACCCTAACTAATGCATTAAACTGAGTTTTTTGCCTCTAATTTCCCTTCGTTTTGAGAATGATAACGAGAAATAGTGAATGTAATGCTGCGCTTCAGACCCCACGCTCCCGCCACATGATGTGTTGTGACATAGTAACAGGAACAGCAATGCAAACAGAAATGCTAACAGTGGCACACATGGTAATGCAAGCGCGAATGAGAACAGAAAGGGTAACGCACATGGTGGCGTAGACAGGAACAGTCCGCCACGTGATGTCTTGTCACATAGTAACATGGTGCCCGCAAATGCAAAAGGTAATGGGCATGGTGACACAAAGTGAAACAGAAAGAGAAACAGTACTGTAGACAGAAATGTTAAAAACAACGCAAATGCAACCGCAAATGAAAACGCAAAGGGTAATGCACATGGTGGCGTAGACATGAATGGTAAGTGAAACGGGTACAGAACCACAAGCGGAAATAGTAATGGTAACAGTAATGTAAGTGCACAGGCTGCTTTTCCCCAAAAGCTGCATAGAAAAAGACAGTGAGTACAAAGAATGTATGCAAAATAATGACTCTCAGAACAGAAAATGAGGACTTGGAATAGTAAATTGCTTCTATCTCAGGAACGGTAAGAACGTAGAAAAAAAATGTAAAAGTCATATGAATTATCACTTTCCTGGCTAAGCAAGTTTCTGACAAAAAGTCTGTATCTTGCACCGTTTCTGAGATATGGGCCCTGAAAGGTGCGACGAACGCCGTAATGTTATCCTATGGGAAAAAAAGAGAGGTTCAGAGTGCCATAACTTTGCCTCCCTGTAACATTTTTTCACCAAACCACTGAAAGGCACATCTGTGGGATGTTGGCTGTCTTCCCTGCAAATTTTAGCCCAAAAGACCAAACCGTTATTTTGCAGCAGGGTGCCAAAGGATTGCTGCAATGCGTCGGACGCCACAATGTTATCCTATTGGAAAAAGTATCAACTTTGGAGTGCCGTAACTTTGCCCGCTGTGTAATACTTTTTCAACAAAACACTGAAAGGCACATCTGTGAGATGTCTGCTGCGTTGCCTCCAAATTTCAGCCCAAAACATCAAACTCTTCTTTTGCAGCGGGGTGCCAAAAAATTGCTGTCATTTTCCCACAGCCTAGAAAAGTACTGTCACAATTTGCGAAAGCTTTCGCAAATTCATTCGATAGTGTTGCAAGTGCGAAAGTACTTTGCGAAAGTACTTTTTCCAGAAATGTGAAAATCATATTTCTGGGGTGTTTTACCCCAAAATAAAGACATGGCTAACATCCTCATGGTCCGACTAGGTGAATACAAAAAGAATTAGGTTGCTAGAGGGTCCCAAATTTATATGCCAAGCATTTTTCTGATCACCAACTGAAAACAAAATGGCAGATTTGCGACAGTAAAAGGGCCATTTGCGAAAGTAAAAACTGCATTTGCGACACTGTCGAACTTTTTGTTAACTTTTCCCATTGACTTATAATGGGAACTTGTTTTTTGAATAACTTTTGAACCGTTTAATATTTTTTCATGAAATCTTCAAAAGGCACATTGAGGACCCTGGCCGCACGTTCCCTGAAGATTTCAGACCGGTTGTGCAAACCGTGCGACCTGTAGGCACAACTGTAGCGCAGATCATGCTTAATAACTCCACAGCCGTATATCCGACTAGTATGAAACTTGGCAGATCCCAAGGTGTATGGGTCTTAATCATATATTCCAAATTTCAGGCAAATCCATCAAACAGTTGCAAAGTTATTAAGGTGCAAAATTTGGGGTTTAACATGTAAATGGCTCCTCAACCCTAACTATGGTAGCACTACCGTGTAGCCCTAGCAACCATGAGAGGTGATTTCAATGTGGCTATCACCCAATCCCCAGCCATCATCTTTTATAGTGTATGGTCAAAAAAACACTGTTTGCATTCTATGTGTGAGAATTATGGAACTCTGGTATATTCTTTTTTCTTATGCCACTGTTTGGAAGTTCCGAAGTGTGGTTAACAACTTTTAAAATTCTAAACAGTGCATAACAAAGCTGTGTAACTGCTGATTATGGTGGTTAATAGGCACTTACCATACATTATATATATATTTTTTTGAGTACCCCATTTAAGGTTAAATGGTGAAATTTTGCACCTTAATAACTCTGCCACTGTATGACAGCTTTCCTGAAATTTAGCAGACACGGATCAGTAGCATAGATCTTGGGATCTGCCAAGTTTCGTACTGGTTGGATATATGGTTGTGGAGTTATTAAGCGACATTCCGTAGTCCATTTATGTTTTTCTTTTGCATTCTTTGATCGCACCTACAGGTCACATGGTTTGCACAACCGGCCCAAAAACTTCAGGGAACATGTTGCCAGGGTCCCTGATGTGCCTTTTGAAGATTTCATGAAAAAATATTAAACAGTTCAAAAGTTATTCAAAAAACAAGTTTCCCATTATAGTCAATGGGAAAAGTTGACAAAAAGTTTGACTGTCGCAAATGCAGTATTTAGTGTCGCAAATGACCCCTGTAGTGTCGTGAGTCAGCGATTTATTTTTCAGTTACTGGTCACAGAAATGCTTGGCATTTAAATTTGGGACCCTCTAGGGACACAATTCCTTTCGTGTTCACCTAGTCGAGCCCTGAGGATGCTAGCCACATCTTTTTTGGGGGGGTTAAACACCCCAGAAATATGTTTTTCAAATTTTTGTAATCTGTAGTGTGCAAAGTAGTGTCGAACTTGCAACACTTTTAGTGATTTTCTCGAAAGTGTTGCAAATCCACGACTACTACTTTACCTCTATAGCCAAAATAACAGAATTGTTTGCCACCCTGCTGCTAAAGAACAGTTTGGTCTTTTGGGCTGAAATTTGGAGGGAAGACAACCAGCATCCCACAGATGTGCCTTTTGGTGGATTGGTGAAAAAATATTGCAGGGATGTAAAGTTACAGTACTCCGAAGTAGACACTTTTTTCCCATAGACTAACATTGCGGCATCTGCCACACCTTTCAGAGCCCATATCTCAGAAATAGTGTGAGATATGGACTTTTCATCGGAAAAATGCTTAGCCAGGAAAGTCATGAATCATATGAAATTTAAATTTTTTTTCTACATCGTACGGTTCCTGAGATATAAGCAATTTAGTATTCCAAGTGCTCATTTTCTGGTCCAAGGCCCATTATTATGCATACATTCTTTGTAGTCGCTGTGTTTCTCTCTGTGCAGCTGTTGGGGAAAACCAGGGTATGCACTCCACTTATTGTTACACTTAGCATTTCCACTTGCGTTTTCGTACCCATTTGCATTAGTGTTCCCATGTACACCACTGTATGCATTACCCTTTGCATTTTCATGTGTGCTTGTGTTTGCGTTACTGTTACCATTTTCGTCTCCACTACTGTTTCTGTTTGTGTTTCAATTTGCGTCACCATGCACATTACCATTTGCATTTGCAGCCACCCTTCCTTTTGATTTTGTCTTTCATTTTGAGTCATCGTTGCTGTTACCATTACCATTTGCATTTCCAATTGCATTACCGTGACTGTTCACATTACGGTTTGCGTTTCCGTATGCTCTTGTGTTTCCGTTTCTGTTTCCGTTTCTGTTTTCTTTGGCGTTATTGTTGCTATTAGCATTACCATTTCCATTTCCAATTGCGGTACCATGACCATGTGCGTTACCAGTTGCATTTCCATACGCGCTTGCGTTTGAGTCTCTGTTTGCATCACTGTTCGCTTTGGCGTCACTTCGCGCTTGCATTTCTATTACCGTTTGCATTACCATTTACGTTTGTGTCACCATGTGTGTAACCATTTGCACTTGCATTTGTGTTGCACTTACCATTACTATGTGACAAAAAATCATGTGGTGAGAGCGCAGGGCCTGAAGGGCCCACGCTCCCACCACCACATTCCATTCACTATTTACAGTCCTCATTCTCAAAAAGAAGGGAAATTCATGGCAAAAAACTCAGTTTACTGCATCAGTTAGGGTTGTTCCACAGCAACAAAAGTGAGGAAATTCGATGTTAGGGTTGAAAGCCCCTCTTGCACCCCCCACCCCGCACCCCCAACTGGCATCGGGGTGTGCGTTGGGGTCGTCGGTCCTAACTCTCACCCCATTCTCCTATACTTTACCACCTCAGCTTGTTTACACATGGAATGGGGTGAGAGTTAGGGCCAATGACCCCGATGCACACCCTGATGCCTTGCTTTTTTCTCATAAATCCCCTTGCTAACCAAAAATTATTTGCTCTGTTCATAGCTACACACCATAAACCCAGTTTATGCTTACTGCATTCCTTGCATCTCAGACTTATTTCTCATTTTTTTTCTTGCAGGTTACAGAGGCTCCGACAAAAACAAAGCCATTGAAATTATTGGAGTCAATGGGATTACAGAACAGAAAATCTTTTTAACATACAAGTATCAGGACAATTTCTTCACATCAAACATACTTCCAGAACTATTTTTAACTTTCATAGAGTTAGGGCTGATGACCCCAATGCACACCCCAATGCCAGTTGGGGGTGCGGGGTGGGGGTGCAAGGGGGGGTTTCAACCTTAACATTGAATTTCCTCACTTTTGTCGCTGTGGAACAACCCTAACTGATGCACTAAACAGATTCTTTTGCCGTGAATATATATATATATATATATGTATATCCACTGCTGGCAGATATATGTATGTTTGATCCCAGTATAAATTTTTAAAATTTAATGGTTCTTACAGAAAAAAATGGTGCTTCTATTGGTCTGTGTATGGAGACATGCGAGACAGGAGCCAGTGCTTTATAGCATCTATGCTGAATGCAGGACATGCTTGCACAATTAATGTAAAATGACTGACATTTCAGTTTGGGGAACAGGGATGGTGGCTAAATTGCAGGTCAGTTGAATTGAAACTTGAGGAAAAATTGAGGGTAGCAAGTTAATGACAGTTGTAATACATAGACAGGCATTGTACTAAAGTGCATAGGAGCCAGGTTTGTAAAACTTTTGGTGGGGCCTAGGGGTCAGGGGTCAAGGCCCAACCCCAGCCAAGGGGTCAAAGGTTAACCATCAGGTTTTAGGTGTTAAAGCACCGGCTGCACCGCCCATGATCTGGCATCACAGGTCAACCCAGCACCACCAGGGGTCTATGGGAGCAGGGCACATTGTATCATAATGTGGGTCTCTGCATGTTTAGACCCTGGTTGGCCCCCTTGGTGGGGAAAGAAATTGTTTTGTTACACAGGATGCCATTGTCCTGGGTGTAACAGAGGCATTTTGAGGTTGGAGGTTTCCCTAAGAAACTTCATATCTATTTTGCTGCTGTGTGTGAATGTTAATAAACATTGTACTTACCATGTGGTGTGTTTTATTGTGTTGTGGTCTTCTTTCTTCCTTTCTTGTTTTTGCTGCTGGGTGGGACTTGAACAGAAGGTGGATGTGACCGAAGAGTCTTCTGGTCTTCCTTCTAGTTTTGGGTGGGACTTGAACAAGGTGGACGTTAGGCACAATGAACAGTAATAATACACATCAGAACAGTTTAGTAGCCAAATGAAAAAAAAATACTGAACTAAAACCTCCTCTCCTAATAAATTGAAACAGGTAGTGTAGTCCAAAAACAGGCAGATAAAGATTTTTAAGTAGATTATAATTATTTAATTACACCAGGGGTTTCAATTTGCCCACTGTGGTCTGCTGAGTGAAATAGCCTGCCTGAAGCATAACTGTAACTTTTCCTGCTGTCTAGGTGATGTGTGTGTGTGAAGGTTGTTTCAATTCTACAGGTCCTGTACTGGTCCCAGTGATGCAGTGCATCACTCATTTGGAGATTATCAGTAAGTTTTGTATTTACTGTTCAGAGTTACCGAATTTGGATTTTCCTTGCTTCCTAGTTCTGAAGCCACAGCCACGTTACATGTATGTACTAGCCAGCCACTCTACAGGTAGACCACTTCTGTCTGATACAGTTTTTCACATGGTACCAACCGCCAAGACAACTGGATGTTTTTTCAGTACAATTGTAGGCTCAAGCTGCTGGAGTGATATTGGACATAGTAGTCAAGCAAGATCATCATCTGTTTCGTAACAGAAATGCTTTTTGCAGATTCTGGAGCTAGCTCAGAAAAGTGGAAGTGCTTGCTTCAGTATTTTATCTAGTGTCTGCATTGTATCATCTGAATGCTGCATATCTTCGGTTTCATATGAAGAAACAGCTGAAGACGTACAAGGTGTCTTAATGAAATGTGCTTTTGAAGTTCTTTTGAAAATTAGCAGGACGTTGTGAATGTTGAAGGGTGTCTCACCTCTCATGTATTGAGTGCCTTCATGGTCATGGAACAATGTTCTATCAAGGAACAACTTCAAGTTGTTTTTAAAGGACTGCAGGATGCATACCAGTTATGAAAAGAACAAGTCATCTAACCACTGCCACTGTCGTTTCAGAACAGTAAACAGTGAGACCATGTATATCATTAGCCACCTTTGCTGGAATCTATCTGTCTCTTTTCAGTAGAAGCAGGCAGCAGCTGTATAGTGCAGTGTCCCTGGTGTCTGGCTCATCAACTGAACTCTTGTGGTACAGTTTCAGTGCCAGTCTTGGTCTCGTGTGTGTAGTGTAGCTCATTCATCATTCCTTCTTTTTTCCTGGTTCTCTTCTTGTTGTTCCGGAGGTCACGCGCACATTTGATTGTTTTCTTGTCAACCAGGTCAGCAAGGATCACATGCTCAATGATCATATGAAGAAGTCAGCAGAAGAAGTCCACTTGGTCTATCAAGTCTGCTCGTATGGTCCACAGCTTGAGCTAATATCTGTGCCCTCCCACACTCCCCAGTCTTCCCATCCTCCCTACCCATGGCACTTACCCTATGCCTGTTGCAGCCTCTTAAAGCTTCCCACTATCCTCAACAAGATTACCTGCTCTTGCAGTGCATTCCAAGTGCTCACCACCCTGTCTGTGAAGAAGTGCTTCCTGACCTCCCTCCTAAACCTCCCACCCTTCAGCTTAAGACTGTGCCTCCTCGTGTTGTCGCTGTCAGCCACTGAGCCTAAAGAGACTCTCCTTATCAACCTTATTTTTCCTTGTACTTGAAGGTCCCAATTATGTTTTGTCTCTCTCTCTCTCTCTCTCTCTCTCTATCTCCTGACTTCCAGGGAGTACATGTTCAGTGTACGTGGAGTACATGATCATGATCCATTTCATCGTCTGCTTTTCATGGGACTTTCTGATGTCTTCTTCCCAAGTTTATTTTCTTCCTCATCCTCCTGTTCTCCATCTTTTTTATTTTTTTTGTAAATATAAATGCTGTGTCTGAAGTTGGGCTGATCATATACTCCTGGACTGGTCTATGTCCTTCTGAACCAACCAGTACTACCTCAGTGGGCCCCAGCTGTCAATCTCCATAGGTGTTCTGGGCAATGTTTCTAATTCTGTGTTTTGTTTTACTTAAGACATCCACAGTTCCAGTTCCTTGTCATGGTCCTTCCTACCCTTGTCTTTAGTGTCATCCCCCAAAATGTTGCATAAGATAGGAACATACAAAATTGCCAGCAAATACAAGCCTATTGGTCTATCTAGTTTGCTTGAGTGTGCAGCACTTCAGTCTTTCAGACTGCAGCTCCCCCCCTTACATGCCGATTCTACCCTTATATCCTTTATTCTCACTCTTTGCTCCCTTATGGTTTGAACCCTCCCTCTGGACCTCACCTATCCCACCCCATTTTGAAACTGCCCACTGTCCAGTGATAACACCACCTTTGGCAATATGTTACAGCCTGTCACCACCCTTTGGCTGGAAAGGTGCATCCTTATTTCCCTCCTTAATCTGCCTCCTTCCAATCTCTGACTGTGCCCTCTGGTTACTCTTCCACATTTTAAGATGAAAACATTTCTAGTGCTTATTGTAGTCTGTTCATACCCTTTAGGTACTGGAAACAGAGTCTCTATTATATCCTCTGTCTCCCTTCTGTCAAGGGAGTACATATTGAGGTGTATCAGACTCGGTCTCTCTTAATAAGGCTCATCTCCCAATCCCAGGATCGTTTAACTTGTGAAGTGCAGTGATGCTTTAGACGCCTTATTTTGCTCAGCAGACCATTTTTAGCTCAGTATTTTGTGTTTTCATTTGGCAGCTACCTCATTGTAGCTGCTTTTTTTTTTTGGTCAGTGGCTCACTAGGTAACACACTCGCCTCTGAGGCCGGGAGATCAGAGGGCTGTGGGTTCAGTTCCCACATCTGGCACTTCAGTTAATATCCCAGTACTGACACTGTAGTGCAGCATGAGAGGGGTGCTGCACTTCTGAGGTGCCGTCTTTTGGATGAGATGTTAAACCGAGGTCCCATCTGCCTGGATTGGTGGTAGTTCAGGTGGATGTTAAAGATCCCATGACACTTATCAAAAAGAGTAGGGGAATTTTTATTATTATAACATCAAAAAACAAAATAATACAAACAGTGTTAAGTCACACAAATAATATACAAATCATATAATACAATAAAAGCAAAAATGTATTACAGTCATACATTATTAGATAATTGTGAAAAGAACTATGTATAAAAACTCCCCCACTAAAAGAGAAGGGGAATTTCCCCGGTGTCCTAGCCAAATTTCCCTCATTCACTAAAAATACCACCAACAGTTTCATCTGGTTCAAGGTCAGATGGCATTCATCTGTATCCCCCTCTCCCGGGTCATGCCTGAAAATAGGCAGGATTTGTGTAGTGCACTTACCCAGTCAACAAAAACTAAATAAATAAAGTAAATAAAGAGCCACTGAAGTATCAGTATCACCTGTTGTCTGCTGGTCACTGCCCACCAATCTACCCTCCTTTTGTTGCCACTTGTGACCACTGTGCATGGCCCCCCCCCCGTGGTAAGCTAACCAGCTGTAATGGTGAATGTCTTGCTGCCACCCTGTGATATGCGATTTGTACCACCATGGTACAGAATCATTCACCATTAAAGTATGTTGATAGTCATGTTACCATAGAAAACACATCCATTGATGTGATGTTAAAAAAACAACATGATCATAAGGTGTACTCAAGAAATCAAAAAGGTGATTGCAAATGTCTGGGCTGCAAGAGCAAGATCTGTGTGACTCTAGAGAAGATGTGAGTGTCACAAAACAGTAGAATGACAAATGGATGAGAAAACATGGAAATGGACAGAAAGAACCAGTGTCCCCAGTGCTTCATCCTCAGAGATGAACAGGCACACTTTACAAAGTAGTACTAAAGTAGTACTTAACTGTACTGCAACAGCTGTGACTTACTGTCTGAATGCTATAAATGAAATGAACAGCAATGATACTGTTATTATCAATCAGGAACTTCAGAAGAAGTGGAGAAAACCTTATAGCACAATCACAAATGGATGAGAAAACATGGGCATATGGACACAAACAACCAGTGTCTCCAGTGCTTCATCCTCAGTCAAAGATGAACAGGCACACTTTACAAAGTAGTAGTAGTACTTAACTGTACTGTAACAGCTGTGACTTAGTGTCCAAATGCCGTAGATGAACTGAACAACAAGGATACTGTCATTAGCATTCAGGAACTTCAGGAGAAGTGGAGAAAACCTTATAGTACAATCACAAATGGATGAGAAAACATGGGCATATGGACACAAACAACCAGTGTCCCCAGTGCTTCATCCTCAGTCAGAGATGAACAGGCACACTTTACAAAGTAGTAGTAGCACTTAACTGTATTGTAACAGCTGTGACTTAGTGTCTGAATGCTGTAAATGGAACAAAAATCAAGTATACTTTTATCATTAGCATTCAGAGTAACTTCAGTTAACTGTCAAATTACACCTCTTGACCCTGGCAGGTTGCAGCCATTGTCCAAAATTCCTCAATGCTGACTGGTGTTTCATGGCTAGAATATGTGATAAGACTGAAGACTTGAGCATGTCCAACAGCCAGCCCAGTGCACATAATGATCTAGTGTTTCAGAGGATCAAACATCTTCTTCCTAAAGGATATTTGGAAAGAAAACATTTGAAAAGTGCTATTGTTTCCTGTTGTGTATGCCATATGGACATACTCTACAGTACACGAATTATAATGAGTTCAAGCTAGTAAAGAGATGACCTATATTAGAAAACTGCTGCCTGCATACATCAATAATTTATCATAGTCCACCTATAGCGCATATAACACTTACACTTGCCACTTGATTCTTGAAGAGCAAAAATGATGCAGCATTGTTCAGTTTGCAAAATGAACTAATTGAGGAGACTGTCAATGTCAATTTCTTCAGTCAGTTGATTGTGAACATGCAGCACTGCCAAGTGATTGAGTCGGTCTTGGCTCATAGTGGTTCGCAAATAATTTTTTAGTCTTAGTAAGCAGCTAAACGATCGCTCAGCAGTGCATGTTGTTGCTGGAATCACATAGAACAACTTCAGTAGAGTTGCAACTTCAGACAAGACATCACTCAACTCTTCATTTTCTTTCAGAAAGGTCTTCACTTCACCCACAGAATCAAGCACACAATTTCTTGATTTTGAAATGTCACTCAGCATTTGTAAATGAAGAGCTAGTCTGTCCCTACTTATATCATCCTTGAATACTTCAGTAACATGGTCAGTTTCTTCTTGTGATACCCTGACTGCTGCAGTGATATGCTTCTCCAGTTTGATTGTAGATGTGAAGCCTTCTGATGAAAAGCGATGCTTGATCGCAACCTTGTATGCATCGATTACCTCAAAATATTGTTGACAAAAATAATGTTTGGGGTCACTGTGGTTATGTTCAGAGCTTCCTTCATCAAACCATCTTAGTGGTCTGCATTTTCTCAGAAGGGAAGGCTCCTCTAAACTGAGAACTTGTGCCTGCTCCAGCGTCGTTTCCCAGAAGTGATCGTATGATGAGTCACTGCGCATCCCATTCAGCACCTCTTGCAATATCTCAATCTTTTTATGGATGTTGGACAGTGAGAGATTTGGACTCTGAATTTTTGCATTGACTTCTTCCATAGGACCCATCACTTCACAATTACTTGTAATGTAAAGTAGATGGGAAAGACTGGAGTTGCTTCAAGAAACCACTGCATTTTGAACCAAAGTCATTAGCACACGTTTCACTAAATTCTTCCAAGCAGTTAATCATGGCCTCATAATTGCAGAGCAAAGATCGGATACTGCTGATCCTCAGTGTCCACCTTGTTGGGCACAATGGATGAAGAGAAGGCTGTTTCATCTTGAAAGTCTCTAAATGTTGACAGATGCTTAGGTGATTCCCTTATGGCATTTATGAGATCTTTCATCAGCGAAAAGCAGTCACGATATGCCCGAATATTTTGTAGTGCATCCTGCATGGCAAGATTCAAGGAATGGGCAGTACAGTGAATAAACACTGCTCTTGGTTCTCTTTCTTTCACCCTGGCTTGCAGTCCAGTGAATTTTCCTGACACATTACTGGCTCCATCATAACACTGACCCCGACAGTCAGAAAAAGATAAGTCAAACCTCAGTAGCGTATCTTCCAGAATTTTGAAAAGGGTTGCAGCTTCAGTTGCATCAGTGTGGTAGAATCTAAGAAATTCTTCATGAGTTTCCCAATCTTCATTTGAAAAGTACCTTAAGGAAAAACTTATTTGTTCCTTCTGAGATTAATCCGCAGTCTCATCCATCAAGATTGCATAATACTTACAGCCCTTGATCTTCTTGACAATTCTGCATAGTACTGAAATTGCCATCATTTCGAAAATCTCGTTAAGAATATCATGCAATAGCCACTTGTATTTTGTACGACTAAGCCACTGCTTTAATTCATCTGAATCTGTGCTGCGTAGCTGCAACTGCTGCATTAGGTTTGAATCAGTGTCTGTATGTCCCCGTATCACTAGTCCTTGCTTGGCAAGGTAACAAATGCTAGTAAATATTTTGAGCAAGGCATCCCGTGCTCTTTGCATTTTTTCTTGTAACTGGCAGACATCAATGCAGATACGTTTGTTTGAGATTGTATGGCAGCATACTTCATTACAGCTTCCTTGTGACACGCTGATTTTTCAGGTGATGTGAAACCACACAATGCATGTTTCCAATCTTCAAATCCAGAAGAAATAAAAGCTGGTTCAGCTTTTGTGGAAAATGTTAACAGCTTCTTTTCTGAGCATGTCTTGCAAATTGAACAAAACACTTTGTCTGACTGCTTGTGATACTCTAGCCAGGTAAACTTTGCTAACCAAGACCGCTGAAAATTTCTTTTTGTCTTTGCCTTTGAGGATGCATCTTCTGCATGTGTCTCTTCCTCTGACACTTCAGTTTATAAAGGTACTGAATTATTAGAAGTGGAGCAACCTTGCCCTTCTTCTGCAGTGTCACTTTCCTTCTGTCGCACTTTTTTTGTTACGTATTTTTCCATATTGTGCAGTTGGCTGTTCAATTAAAAATATAGGCAAAAAGAATTACTCAGCACACACACTGACTGCAATACTGCTTGGCCTACAAATTTCTACCAGAGAGAGCTTGCTATGTTGTGTTTGCATAACAGTGGCACTTGCTTTGGCATCTAGTGGGTTAAGCTTAACGGACTGTGTGCGAGGAAATAAAGTATCATAGAGTCAGCATCAGCATACCAAGCTGAAGTATTCCCCAGACCACTGAAGAAGAAGAAGAAGACGAAGACGAAGAATGTATATAGCGTTTTTTCATACACAATGTATGTAACACACTTTACAAGCGATGATAGACTGTTCTAGTTCTAGATGCTAGATGATAGAAGTGCAGTGATAAAAGTGAAAAACTTGAAAAAAGTTAGCATATTCCCCAGAAGTATCTTTATTCCTGGTGGGATCCTGCAGAATTAAGAAGTGAAAACATGAGCCTGTTAGACTCATTAGCACGGGGACAGATGCAAAAGGCACAGCACTTCCCTGCCAGTGCTAAGAACCAGCCCTCTGCTGTCCCATCCAGGATGGGTATCCCTGGTGGTACTGGCATGGCACCCCCCAGTCTTTCACACCACCTCTGTATAATAAGTGACATGAGTAATAGTATGGTATTATCCTCCCCTGTGTGACCACCAGCCCCAAGTGCAACTACTTCCCTTTCCTGGTGTCCAGTGGTCACTCTGTGGCTTGACATCAAATGCGCAGCCTTTATAAAAACATGTAATAAATTTATGTTACACATGGGTCCATCCATTTGTGCATAATTACAATAAGTCACTGACTCTGAGTCCAGGGTGTGAGTTATTGGGTGATTTACCCACTTCTTTTGTGGGTGTATCCCCGTAACCCACACCCTGTTGTGCCTTGTTGCTTAAAGTCATTTTACTATTTAGCTGAGAGCAGCTACAACTCACATATTGTAGTATCTGCCCTCAGCGATACTTATTCCACCAGCCTAGTTCAAATAATACATTTTTTTGTCATACCTTAGTATTTTCCCTTGTAATCTGAGATTTCTCTACATCTCCCAACCGATTCTGAAAGCTGTAGTGGTGACACACCCCCACACTCTAGCACGTAATGACATGTGATGTGACCAGAGAGAGATCGTGTGGGTGCACCCTAGTGAAATGAATGGGGCTGTATTTCACATTCATTTTTAAGAATAAGGATGGACACTTAGTTACAGATTAAGGAAAGACACTGCTCGACTAACAAGGGTCATGTTAGAAGAGCGCCAAGTAGTGTCCTTCATAATTTGTAAGTGGCCATTCTTGATCTTAAAAAATGAATATGAATTCCAGTCCCATTCATTTTAAGAAATCCAGAAACACAACTGCAGGTGGGCCAGGTTGAAAAGGGTGCAGACGCAGGTGAAGGCTGGCAGCCTGAGAAAATATCAAGTTCACTTCCAAGGTGCCAGGCTGCAGTCCTGTAGTAGAAATGAAGCTCCACAGCTCCAATGCAATTTACAACTTTTAACAGCAAATGTTGACCACAATAGGACCTCCCACCACAGTCATGTAGCCCCAGCACTTCAGGAGTGATCCCTTTGTCAGGGGCCATTCATTTCAATGGGGCATGCCCCCACGCTCGCCTGGTCACATCATTTCATTACGGGCTTGAGTACGGTGGCATGTCACCCAGTGCCAGAGCTTTCAGAATCAGTTGGACAGCATAAAGAAATCTCAAATTCCAAGTGAAAATCCTAAGATATGACAAAAAATTAATTCCTTAAACCAGGCTGGAGGAATAAATATCACTGAGGGAAGCAGATACCACAATATGTGAGTAGCTGCCCTATATCGGAAACGTTCTTTAAATATAGTAAGCATGGCATGATCATACCAGTCCATGTCAGAAATACCATGATTTCTTTGCCAGCACACATATCCTGCCCATTAGTAATAGTGGGTAACATGCCTATTGTTCCAAAATTTGCAATATCTTTCCTCAAAGCACTACACATCCTATATTTCAGGTCACAACAATTCCATTACATGCATTTTCAGTTTACATACAACCTGTAAATTAAATGTTGATACATTATGAAAATGTCGCTCATGTGATACAAACAAAACAACTAAGCTCAGCTCAGCTGCTTACCTTTGAAGCAGTACTCAAGCTGTCACAAACAAGAGAGAGGACAGTAAGAATGAGTGTGTGTGTGTGCGTGTGTGTGTGTGTGTGATATGTATGTGTGCCTCACATTTCTTTACATTCCTTTTCCCACAGACAGACACACACCATACCACCCCATCTGAAAGTTGGAACCATTTAGTGGCATGCATGCCTCAGTAGAGCAGACAACTAGTAATAGTCCCTGGCCTCATTCACATCACATGTGAAGGCAGCCACCACAGAGATGAACTAACATTATATGGTTTAATGTTGCATAATTAAGGCTGAAGTGATTCTTAAATGTGTCTGTTCAAGCAGAAACAAGTTGACACTTCCTTCACACTTTCCCTCTTTGATTCTGCTTCAGCACTTTTCGTATTCTTGGGTCACTTCTTCTGGACTGGTCACTGCAACCCTTGCTTAGTCAATGATAAAAAAATTCACACAGTATCTAGGCCATAACCAGTTAGCCAGAGTGGGTCACACACCTCAGACATTTCCCCTCAGGCCCCCACACGCCAGCCCACACTTTTTTTTTACATAATATGAAAAAAGATGATTTGTGGAATGGAGGGGACAAGGGAGAGACTATGTCAGCAGGCTAAGAGACCTGAATATGTACAGTAGTAGCACTGAATTTGTCAAGCAATTTTGTGAGATTCCCTATTTGTTCTTCACAAAATTTAAGGAAAAAAACCTCTAAAATTCTTTTTGTTACACCTACAGAAAAAGGCCAGTTCCTATTACAGTACTTAAGTGCCATCTGGTAGATTTTCAACTACACTATCAGATGAGACAACCCTCTTTGGGAAGAAGAATAATAGTCAGCATTTACAGTATATAGCACTTTTCATACACAGTGTACCCCAAAGTGCTTTACAAGCGATGATAGACTGGTAGTGAAGTGACTGAATGTGTAGTGGTGTGGTGGCCATATCGCACATCAACACCCAGACACAGCCTGGATGATTGCCTGAACCAGTTTATGGGAAGGGGAATGTTGGCCAGGACACCAGGATTGTTCCCTACTCTTTGCGAAGAGTGCCCTGGGTTCTTTTACTTCCACCTGTACACCCGCCAGGACAACACCAGGATGGGTAGAAGGGACCTCAGTTTAACGTCTCATCTGAAGGATGGCACACCCCAGCAGTACAGCACCCCCCTAATACTGCACTCTGATGCCAGCATTTTTAGGTGCAAGTTCAATCTCGGTGTGGGACGAGAACCCAAGCGATGATGCGACCTTCTGGTCCAGAGGCGGATGTGCTACCAACTGAGCCATGCTGACATGACAATTAGCAGCAGTGAACACACTAACAAAACAAAATCCCTAACTAAAGGTTTCACAATTCTCAATAGGGATTTTTAAAAATTCCTTAAAAATCCTTTGATTAATTTGGTGTTACTACTGTACATCCAAGAGCACAGAAGGGAAGGGGCATGATACAGGCGTTCAAGTATCGGGGAATCAATAGAATTGGGTCAGATAGGGTCTTTAAGCTAAGGAGAGGAGGGACACCAAGGGGCACAGGCTAAGAATAAAGATGGGAAGATTTAGGAGGGAAATGAGGAGACACTATTTCACACAGAGGGTGGTAGCAAACTGGAATGCACTAGCAGAATGGATGGTATCATGTAAATCTGTGAACAGCTTTATAAGGGCATGGGACAGGGAACAGGGGAGAGTGAGGGTGGGGGAAAGTGGAGGCGGCATTTGGGATGACAAAGGGAAGGGGGTGGGGCAGCTGCAGACTAGGGATGCTAGGCTAACTGCACACTTGAGCAGACTTGGTTAGACTGGGTGGTCTGTTTCTGCTGGCAAATTTCTGACACTTTAGGAAGTGCTACCCCTACCAGTCTTAAAATAAATGACTGGAGACTGGACAAAATCCAACCCTCCTCCCATCCCCACTACACCTTATCTGGTTACTGCTGTCTGACTGGGCCTTTGGGTTTTAACTGGCTGAGAGGATCAGTGGTGTGCTACTGACTGATGGTTGTCTTGGGGGGAGGTTGCGTTACCACCTGGTGCGGTCCCGCTGCTAACTTGACTCCCAGTCCCCTCCACTTCATCCCTCTCTGATGCTGGATGCTGCTGCTTGCTGGGTTGGAGTGGCTGGCTGCCCTGGTGCACCGCTCAGTGCTCACTGCTCACTGTCTAGTCGATCCTGGCTGGCACACTGCTACCCTTTATATGGGGGAAAAATACCAGTGTTAATAAAGATGCTGCAGCAATAGGACCCATCTTTGACCTTTGCATGAATACAACCAATACAACATAATATAACACACTTCCAACACACCCCAAATTAATCAGATCATGGTCCACTACCAACAGTTATTATGTACAGTACAAGATAACAGAAACAGAAGTTTTCTGCCTGCTTGCTGGCAATCCATCCCCTTTTTTCTATCCATATTCAATACTTACAATGTGATATGTTAATTAAGCAATAAAACATGACATGGGGTTATGTTAATGGTCTGTTAACCACCTTCTAGGGGTGTACTGTGGCACGAGGTGTGGCAGTGCCCACATCTAAGTGTGATTAACTGACATTAACTTAAATACATAATCCCTGGGAGTGCCTTATTGCTATTATAGTAAAAAATGTTTTTAAACAGTGTTAAACCTTGTTCAGCAAATGGCTAAGCTCTACATGTATGTTTATAAAAGATTAACATAAGGCTGTTAGAATGTTTGCAGCCAATCAGAAATCTCCATTTCTCAGACCCTTTTTACAACTGATTTTAGGGAACTTTTTCAGGTCAGTTGGTTTTGCAGATCACCCACTTAGCCTGCTGTGTTCACTGTCAAACATAATTCATTAGAACAGCAGCAAAAGTGTGACTAACTGCCAATTCCCAAATGTTAAACACATTACCATTTGCCCAATACAAAGCTTTCTGTACCACTGACTCAGCTTGCATAAATGTCTTACAAATTAAACTAAACAGCACCAGCCACCTGATCTCCACAGCCAGACCCATTATAGTTACCAACCCAGCCAGACACTCACCTCTGTTCTTGTCTGCACTGCAGTCTAGATTGTTGTTGTTAACCCAGCCAGACACTCACCTCTGTTCTTGTCTGCACTGCAGTCTAGACTGTTGTTAACCCAGCCAGACACTCGCCTCTGTTCTTGTCTGCACTGCAGTCTAGACTGTTGTTGTTAACCCAGGCAGACACTCGCCTCTGTTCTTGTCTGCACTGCAGTCTAGATTGTTGTTGTTAACCCAGCCAGACACTCACCTCAGTTCTTGTCTGCACTGCAGTCTAGATTGTTGTTGTTAACCCAGCCAGACACTCGCCTCTGTTCTTGTCTGCACTACAGTCTAGATTGTTGTTGTTGCTTGCTGCTGCTGCTGGCTCTCTCTAGCTCACTGAGCCTCAGCCTGCTGCTCTCTTTCTCTTCACTCCCGAGTCCCAGACCCGGAGTCGTTGGACTTCTCCCCACTGACGGCAACCAAGAAGGGAGTGGTGGAGCGTCGCAAACCTACTGGTGACGCACACCTGCCAACTGACACACACTCACACCACCAGTCCACCACACCAATGCTCACACCGCAACTCATGAGCCATCCAGCAGGGCAGGTGTGACTGTGACTACTGGACTGATGGTCTAGACTCCTCTCACTGACTCACTCTACCCTCTCCAAATCACCAGGGTAGGCCACTACATACTACCCACCGAATGATCAGACTGTTGCCAGTGTCACTTGCCTCAGGCTGTAATAGCCAAAAGGTATTGGAATTTGGTGCTGGACCACAGCCAGAGTTAAAGCAACAACCCAGCAAGAGACTTATTTTACTGCAAGGCATTTTACTCAGTTTAAATTGAAACAGAAGTGTCAGCCCTCAGAGGCCCAGTCATGGCTGTACCCACACCCGCCAATATATATAATTTTTAACCCAGGATGGCACAGCTGAGATGCTACATCTCTTTTTCAGTCGAGTCATTGTTTACCTGTATTTACAGCTGGAAGGTGGGAGGTAGGGAACAGTAAGGTAAGGGAATGGATTTGCTCAAGGCCACACAGAGAGTAAGTGGTTCTGGTGGGAATTAAGCCTTGATTTCTTCCTTCTTGAGCCTATACTCTAGCCTCTCCTTCACACAGTGAGAAAGATCTGAAAACGTCCAACATTTTCTGTCTTATACTAAATTACATAACCCTGGAACTGAACTAAATTATATCTGAGATGACAAGCACTGTTTGCAGAGCAAAAGCAAAAGCATTGAGATGCCTTTGTATTTAATGGGGGTTGGGGAGGTTACTGCTTAAAGCATCATAACAGAATACATGATTAATATTGCATTCCAGTACTAGAGTACAGTTACACCGATCAAGATCAAGAAGTCGCTGTATTGTTTTTCAAGTAATGGATTTGGTAATTCTATAATTTAACAGCTTCCAGGCCAAAAAAAACATGTAAATTGTATGTGCGGTGTCATGTGTTGCTACAATAAAATACTCATGTAATTGCTCAGTGTTTCCCAGTTATTTAAAAATAATCTTACATAAAAAAAGATCCAGTTTTACCTAACAAATTCAGTTAGTCAAGCCCATGGCAAGTTAACTGGCAACCACCCCTCTCTGTTCCAATGACCTTGCCCCAATTGCACTCAGCTACATCGGTTTACAAAGGTCATACTCATTCCCCATTTCCCAACACAACAACTGTTCAAGGCTGAGAGGCTGAAGTGCAAACCTCTGCAAAATGTGTGATTTTTGTTAACTGAAGGCTATTAAGCTCATACATAAGCGTAAATAAACATGCGTGTGGGCCTGCTGTGTCCAATGATAAAGAAGTTTGTTCTGCACAGATGTCTGCACCGAGATGCCATCTCCCATCATACCAGTTTTTACTCAGCGACCGAGAAGTGCACCCATAACAGCCCTTCCTGGACTTGTTGAACTCCTCAACCACACAGCACAATACAAAGCAAATACAACTTCTCCATTATTTTGTTTCCCTGCAGCACCTAACCAAAACCCAGCTATGCCTATTGGGACTGATTAGTGATCTGAACAGGGACTTTTGACATGCTATTAACACCTCATAAGTAGTCAGAGAGGTGTAGGGTCAGCTGTATGGCATCAGTAGGCTGGCAATTAATACCTAGCAAGGGTGTCTGTCTGTCCGCAATAGCAGGAGGCCCAGGTATGCTACAACAAGCCATTTTAACACAGGGCTCAATGGTGTTCGGCTTTTGTAAAATCATTTTTGTCTCTTCCAAACATTCACTTCTCTCTCTGGTCTAAAAATTAACCATAACAAAACAGAAGTCCTACCATTAAACAATGCCTGTACATCATCGCCTAGTACTGCACTACAGCTTAGATGGGCACCAAAGTCTCTGATGTACCTGGGCATCAAGATAACCCCTCATCTGCATCAAATATGTGATATGAACTTCTCCATCTTACTTCCCAAACTTAAAACTGAAATGGACCGCTGGATGTCACTACAATTATTTATGGTAGGCAAGATCAAGGCAATCAAGATAACTGCCCCTAAACCATTCCACCTTCTTTCTCACTTGCCTGTTCTGATCTCCCAGAACTGGTTCAACATAATTCATAACTGAATTGCTCGGTTCCTATGGGAAGAGCGTCAGTCCTGCTATAGCCAAACTAAACTGCATACACACTGGTGCCGGGGGGGATTGGATCTACCCTGGTTTCAGGGCTACAACTGGGACATAAAGGTGGCCCAGGCCATCAAATGGCTCAAAGGTGACATCTTCACTTCACCATTACGAACTTCTATAGAATCTAGCATGTTAAAGGCCACAAACCCCTCTGTGTTCCTCTATCTTGGCTTCAAGCCTCCAAAGCCACTTCCCCTCACTATTAGCTCATTTCTCAAACCTGGAAACAGGAGGGCTAATGGCTGGGAATCACTCTGGCCAACCCAGCTATCATTCTCCCATGTGACCCATGTGACAACCCAGGAATTCGACTAGAAGGGGCATCTCTCCACTCAGCTGACTGAAAAAGACAAGGCATCGCTACACTCCTAGACCTGCTTACCCCACACTCCGCCTCCTTAGACTCTTTTCAAGGACTATAACTTCAGTACAATCTCCCTAAGACCAACTTCAGGAAGTACCTACAACTCTGCAGTGCCCTAGCATCTATTCTCATTAAGCTTTACACCTTTCCCACCCCTTACCCCATGCAACAAGTATCTAAATGGCTTACTGTTAAGTCAGGCAAGGCTGGACTAATATATTCTCATATTACAGCATGCCTCCCTAACCAACTCACTCCTGCCTGGAGCTACTGGTCTAAAGCTGCAGCCCCCAGGCCACAATATTATAGATGAAGACTGGCTTCAGTACTGGAAAATAGCCAGTTATCTACTTAAGGACCCCAAAAGCAGAATCATCCAAAATAAAATCCTTTACTGCTGGCACCGCACACACCTACTGTATTGTATGCTGCCCATCTTATCCCCTTGAACTACTGTTGGAAGTGCCCCTGCCCTCAGTGGTGGGGATCTCTTACACCTCTTGTGGAACTGTCCTGCCCTTGAAAATTACTGGCCTGATGTCCAGAAGGTGTTTCTGAGACAAACACTACACAGAGCTAGGTAAAAATGAGCTGTCAGGCAGAGCTTCCTTGAGCCAAACAACTAGTTTGATTCCAAATTTAAAGCACCAATGAAATGTAAGCTAATTTATCTGTGAACTCCCTTCAAAACCATGCCTGAAAAGCAGTTCACTCAACTACTAAGACTGTGTAAACAATTCGTAGGCCTCTGAAGGATGGAAGCCTTTCAGCAAAGTCCCATCCCTCAGCCACTTTCCTGTGCCAGCAGTAACAAGAGGTTTTAGTAGTCCCTGTGGAGCAATGAAAGCCCACATATCTTTTGGGATCTTGCTTCCATAATGGTAGCTGAATCCTTTCCTCTTCTTTTGTTTGAGATCTTGATAAAAGAATCAGGCTTTAATCCTGCACGTCAGGTAGGCACTTTCAAAACATTAAACAGGTGTGAAGAACAAGTTGTTACTGTTTTATTTGCCCATCTGTATTGGCAATCTCATTGTGGAGGGAGTCTGTTGACAGAAGGCCTCTTTTGTGTGAAGCCCAGCAGCTCAGTCTAAACTAAACACAGAATATCTCAACGGGCTCTTATCACATCGATCTGGAGGAGATGCTTGATTTGGGAGTATTCGAGTATAGAGGGATATTTTCCTGACCAAAGTGTAGCAACAAGGGATGTGGGGGCTGTTTTCCCAGAGTGTCTCAGGGATCCTCTACAAAAGAACACCTTGACAATATTGGGAAGTTGGGAACTTGGGTCTGAATCGAGGGGACACAGGATACTCTATGCTGGTAGTGACCCCAGCAGCTGGATCGAAAAGCACATGGCACATTATAAGCTGTACCTACAGCTGAAGAGAGACACAGTGGGTTAGAGTAGGGACACTAAGGACACACACGCATCAATGACTGGTCATGGGACGAGGGGGGGTCCTCCTTCAGGTAGCCACTAGCATCAATACTGCCTTCAAACCTGGCAGGACACCATATACATGTCCCAGCACAAGGAGTGGATAGGGATGCCACAGAGTGCTGGTCAGGGTCAGGGGTGTAGCCAGGAATTTCAGATCTGCAAACCAAGTGGACTCAACTGCTATCCCCCCTACCCGTTAGGGTGAGCTACCCCTCCAACCCCATGTCCATGCCCTGTTCAGGCCCCCCTCACCTGATGCTAGCATTATGTTCTGTGCTATATGCCAGCACACCACTGGCCACACCACCAACAGGTGTCAGACTAACAAACTGGCTTTTGGTTACAATACTGCATTGTGACAAGTCTATGTACCTCATCAAGGTGCTACCTTGATGAGGCATAGGCTTGTCACAATGCAATACTGTAACCAAAAGCCAGTCTGTAAGTCTGACACCTGTTGGTGTTGTGGTGGCATGTCTAGTGTGGAGTGTGTGAATGCCTGGCTACCTTGAAGGCAAAAGCCAAATGCTAGATCTGCCACAAAGAACCACAAAGAACACTACAGCAGCCACAGCTATTAGGTTTTATTATTAACAGCGCTCATTACAACAGCCCCACAGTAAACATAATCCATCCCGATCCCAGTACTGATAATTACACATTTTGGCTGCCTAATTTTGTAGTAACTACTACCGGGTAACTTAAATCTGGGTGTGCAATGTACAATCTGAGACCAAGTTCTGTATCACCAACTCAGATCATATTCTCAACCTTCACTCTGAACAAGTCACATTTAACTCCCAAGTGTTCCCAGACAGTTCACTCCTGAAAACAGGCACTTGACAAGGGGGACTTACCCAGCTGCCAAACAAAAAACAAAAACAAAAAGGGCTAGACAGATTTCCCCAGAGAGAAATGCAGTGAGTGTTATACAACATGACTAGGGGTAACAGGAATAGACAGATTTGAGGAAGAATGGCATTGGGGGTAGTACAGCATTAGTTGGGCTGGCAGTATAGCCTAGAGGTTAGGGTAATGAGTGGTGAATGAGCTTGATACATCCAACAGACTAGACCTGGGTTTCATTGTCACAACCTCCACTTGTATACTGTGTGACTGCGCAAGTCACTTAACCACTCAATGCTCCCAGATCATGACCACCTACCCCCTCTGGTCAGCTCATGGAGCCCAAGAACAAAAGTTTATTTTTACCATACCTTGTAGAAATTACATTTCTGCTTACTTAAACTTTTTCCTTTGACTCCCACCACCACACAGTGACAAGGCAATTGACAAAACAACAAGCAAGCAAGCAAAGCAGCAATACTTGAAGGAACCTCAGCCATTGAAAGAGCAGTAACATGAGAGTGACAACAGCACGTGCAGCCAGACTCCTGGAGACTATAACGCTCTGTAGAGTAAGGAGTGTACCAAATGCCAACAACCTTTCAGAATGAGGACACCAGCACTCTGCTCCTATCCCATGTGGATCCCTGTCAGCCTCAACAACTGGGGGGGAGGGCATAGATGGGACTGTGAGATCACCAGAAGGATACCAAAATAGAAGCAGCATGTGGTAAACCAGGATACCAAACAGCTAGATGGGGAAAAAAAATGGGAATAGAAAATATTGCCACTGCTGTTGGGCTGGACAAGTGAAGATTTTAGCTAAATCTAGAATTTTAAGGAAACAAAGAAACACTTAGGGGCACATTGAAGGAAATTTAGCTAAACATGCACATAGTGGCTTGATAGAGACAGGACTGGTGCACCCAAAAGGCATTCATATTAAGCCACCAAGTTTTTTCCTTCCAACTTATTTACTCAGACTAGCCCAGCTGTAATACAACATTACACTTCCAGTGGGCTCCTGCTTCTACTCAGGATCACACAGACAGTCAGTGTCCATAGTTGGATTTGAACCTTTGATCTCCAGGTTCCAAATCCAGTGCTGTAATCAAAAGAAGAAGGAAACCACTTTGGTTCTCAAATACAGTAGCAGAAAAGGTCAGAGCCAAAAGGCTGGCCTTCAGGAAATATAAGGGAACACAGCGGGATGAAGATAGGGAGGCATACCAAACTGCCCTAAGGGAAGCAGGTAAGGCAGTAAGGCAGGCAAAGTCCCAAACTGAGGAAACACTAGCACGAACAGTAAAAGAAGGTGACAAGACTAGATACATTAGTGAAAGGAGAAAGTCCAGAGGGGTATTGCTAAGCTTAATGGAGAAAAGGGAGCATGTGAGGAGGAGGAGGACCCTGTAAAGGCATCTATCCTAAATAGATACTTTTGCTCAGTATTTACTGAAGAGAAGGTAGGGCAGGGCCCACAGCTCAGCATCATGGACACAGGGGGGAGGGAGGTGAGCACTACTCCCTTCACAAAAGAAAGGGTCCTACAAGAGCTTGCTAAGCTCAGGGTGGATAAGGCAATGGGACCTGATGGCATACATCCCAGGGTACCTAAGGAGCTAAAGGAGGAACTAGCAGAGCCATTAGCAGAATTGTTTAGTGAGTCTCTGAGTACAGGAGAGGTCCCAGAAGACTGGAGAAGGGCTCATGTGATCCCGCTCCACAAGAGTGGTAGCAGGGAGGAGGCGGGAACTACAGACCAGTCAGTCTTACCTCAGTAGTGGGCAAGATTATGGAGGCACTCCTTAAGGAAAGGATAGTGCAACACCTGGAATCCATAGGCACAGGATCCAAGACAGCATGGGTTTACAAAGGAAGGTCCTGTCAAACTAATCTCATAGATTTCTTTGACTGGGTAACCAGAGTGGTGGACCGAGGAGGAGCAGTTGATGTCGCCTACCTTGACTTCAGCAAAGCTTTTGACACTGTTTCACATAGAAGATTGATAAATAAGCTAGGTAGGCTCGGGGTGGGTCAGAAGTTGGTCAACTGGGTGGCAAGCGGAGTTGACTGGCAGAAAACGAGAGTGGTGGTAAATGGTATACAGTCAGAAGAGATGCAAGTCACAAGTGGGGTACCTCAGGGATCAGTCCTGGGGCCAGTCCTATTCAACATCTTCATTAGTGACCTCACAGATGGACTAGAGGGTAAGGCTTGTCTGTTTGCAGATGACACCAAGATCTGCAACAGAGTAGATGATCCAGATGGGGTGGGCAGAATGAGAAGATCTGGATAAACTAGCAAAATGGTCAGAAGAGTGGCAACTGGGATTTAATGCAAAGAAGTGCAAAATCATGCACATAGGGAAGAGAAACCTGAAGCCACCTATAGGCTGGGAGGAGTTGCTAGCAGTCACAAAGGAAGAAAGAGACTTGGGCATCATCATCACTGATGACCTAAAATCATCAAACAGACCTCTAAAGCAGTAGGTAAGGCTAGGGGTGTTAGGGTGTATTAGTAGGGTATCACAAGTCGTAGAGGAGGTAATAATTCCTCTGTACAAGACATTGGTTAGGCCCCATCTGGAGTACTGTGCAGTATTGGAGGCCACACCTTCACAAGGACATTAACCAAATTGAGGCAGTCCAGAGAAGGGCAACCAAAATGGTGCAGGGACTGCATCAGAAGACATATGAGGACAGATTAACGGAGCTCAATATGTATACCCTTGAGCAAAGGAGGAGAGAGGTGATATGATCGAGACATTTAAACACCTTAAGGGCATAAACAAGGTGAAAGAGTCTAACATGTTTAAATATAAGAAAAATAGCAGGACAAGAGGACACAGCATGAGATTAGAGGGAGGCCGATTAAGGGGAATGTAGGAAATTCTTTTTCACAGAAAGGGTGGTAGATGCATGGAATAGCTTACCACAAGAAGTGGTGGCTATGAATACAGTGCAGGGCTTCAAACAGGCATGGGATAGGCATAAGGGAGCAATACAAATGACTATGAATAGATAGGTCACTGACAGAGCAAAGGCCGATGGCACATTTATAAGGTAGAAAAAGAAATGGGCAGACTGGATGGGCCTTGCGGTCCTTATCTGCTGTCAACTTCTATGTTTCTATGTTTCTATGTAATAGATCAGTGATCCCCAGCTTGGTGCACCCAAAAGGCATTCATAATCATAGTACCACATTTTTTCCTTCAACTTATTTACTGTCGTGCTAGCCCAGCAGTAATACAACATTTCTACTAAAAGTGTTCTCTGTCCTGCTTTAGTTCTACCCAGGTCAGAATGATCCCAGTCAGAAAGATTAGTGTCAGAATTCATATCATATGTGTCTCCTCCATAGTGAATCAGTGATACTGGGATTTATTATTTTGAACCTCTGAATATCCTGGTTGACTGGTTCCAAATCTGGTGCTCTTAAAATAAAAATTACTTCACAGTAAGCCCCTGCTCCTGCTCCTTTTTTTAATTTATTAATAATGCATTTGTTATTTAAAGCTTAACACACATCACTGCACTTTACTTATGGAGACCAAGTCACAATAAAGATGTCTGACAGCACCGTACGAGGACAGGACAATGTGGTTTTGGAAATTATGATAAAACCTTTCTGCATACTGTTTCATGAGGACCGAGTTGGTTCCTTTCCTTTCTAATGGTTGTTATCGGTGCATTCCCTTTTCATAGAATATTAACCAGAATAGTATAGCCTTACCAGTTAGGAGTGCTTGAATTTCAATTTGTTCATTGTGGTTGCTGTGTCACTCAAAGGAATCAAACATTTCTTCACCGAATTGCCACAGCCTGCCTGCTACTCTGAAAAGATCTTGGTACCTAAAACAGGAAAGTCTAACCACCACCACCATTTGCTTTCGGAACCTAAGTTTACTTACGTTCTTTTTCCTTCTATACCTTTCATTTTCGTCTGGGAGCTATAAATGGAATTACTTTCAGGTTAAGAGTCCTGTCCCCTTTCCTATCCATCTCCTCTCCCAGCCACAACCAGACAACAGCCTGAGCATACTTAGAGTACAAATAAGCGGCAGAAGGCAGCAAGGTCCCCCGACTCCCCTCACATCCCACTCATTTTTACTCACCGTCACACACCTGCTGTTCCTTGATCTCATCACCCCACTTGCCCGGGGACCGGTCCCGACTCCCAACCCGAACCTGAACCGAAGCACTACTCAGTCGCAGTCTCGCAGACAAGGTAAGTCAAGGAGGGAACTTAGGGAAAGAAAGGGAACTTGCCCTCACCCTCAGCTCTCTCTCTCGCCTTCCTCTCGGACTGGTCATCGTCTTCTGCTGCTCTGTTCTGCATACGCCGACTCCTCGCTTGAGACGCTTTACAAATCAGACCCTGGCCACACATGTATGGTGCCTAATAAACCCTGCTGACTGCTGCAGTGGCCAATCACAGGGAGCGGTGATGGCAAATTGGAAAATGCCACCAGCCGCCACCCAACCAGAAAGCACTGAGCAGTAATACGATTGGGAGGGTCCAAGTAAACACCTAATCCTGTGCCAGTGGTGCAAATTTTAAATAATGCCAGCAGGCTAGCATGCCCAGACCACCATGGTGGCACCAGCAATTAAATGGCGGGGGGTGTTTGTGGTGGCAGGCGAATCATGCCGGTCACGTGCCGCATGCACACTAATCACACAATTTAAAGGGCAAGGGCCCAAAGGGGAGAAAAGCAGAGCAGCAAGCATAGCAAAATATTGCTGGGGCTCAGTCCAGCTCAATAAATATTGATAGGGCCCTTGCCCCACAGGCCCATACAACCTGGCGCCTATGCTAATGTGACAGCTAACCAGAAATACCAGTGCACTGGCAGGTTATGCTATTTTGGGCCACACAAAATCAAAAGTAACAAATAAGAAAGTCATTGGATATTTCTCAGTGAGAGGCAGGCCATCAGTAGCATGGAGTTGGAAATATGTACTGTTAATAGATTGGTTTCAGACATGTGGAACAATTAAACTTTTTTATATAATTTTTTTAATGCTCTGTAAAACAAACATTTCTGTGTTTGTTTGTAATAAGATAGTCAGAAGAGCACATCAGTGTAGTAGGTTTTCTTCTTTCTGCAATGCTGTGTTTATTTGTCAAAAATGTCTGTTTGCACTTTTCTTCATTCTGAAATATATTTGGGTTCCCTTATAAGTGTTGAAACCCACTGCTGAAATATGCAGTAGAAGGAGAACTTCTTTTTACTTCCCATAGCCCAATCTCTCTCCCGTTTCTATATGGTAAATGAATCAGAAAGGATTCTGCATTATTAGAAGTGCTAAGAAAAGTAGAATAAATATTCAAATTTGTTGTGTCAATATTAAAACTAGTATTATTCGCATGACTTAGCATCTATAAACATAGTACCCATTGCACTGTTTTGCACACAGCAATTTAGTATTACCATATATTGCAATGTGTAAGCCATAACATTTATTGGGGGCTCAGTCTTGGGCTGCACTGTTTAACATGGTGCACTGCAAGCGAGTGCTCTAGCTATCACCCTATTGGGTGGAACAGTTTCAGCGCTCTCTAGTGTCCGCCTACACTCCTATCATGAAGAGCCTAGTTGTGTATATAGTAGGAAAGATCCTGTGGCATGGTGAGGAAAAGGCTCCTAGCCCATGCATCTCGTATACTCTGTCCATTTACTTTTTTTTAACTATCTTGAGTGAGAGAGAGAAAGAGGCTGAGACATATGTCTTGCACAGAAAGTGTATTTCTTAAAGGTCAGTGTAGGGTAATAGCCCTAAATTTTAATGTTGGATATCCCATTTGCTGATACCCTGATATGGCATATCTTCTTTTGCTAAACATCCCACCCTCCTTCCAAAATGTCTGTTTGCACTTTTCCTTATTCTGTAATATATTTAAGTTCTCTTATAAGGGTTAAAGTCCAATGCTGAAATATGCAGTAGAAGGATATTTTTTTTTTTTTACTTCACATAGCCCAGCCTATCTCCCCTTTCTATACAGTAATTGAACCAGAAAGTATTCTGTAGTATTACAAGTACTAAGAAAAGTAGGATAAATATTCTACTTATTTTGTATCAGTATTAAAACCAGTATTATACTCATGACTTGCCACCTATAAACATAGTACTCATTGTACTGTTTTGAACACAGCAATTTAGTATTAGCATATATTGCAGTCTTGGCCTGCACTGTTTGATGAGGTGCACTGCAGCGCAATCAAGTGCTCTAGCTATCACCCTGCTGGGTGGAACAGTTTCAGTTCCCTCTAGTGTGCATCTGCTCTCCTATCATGAGGCATCCTACTGGTGTGCATAGTAGGAAGGATCCTGTGGTATGGTAAGAGAAAGGCTCCTAGCCCATGCATCTCATACCCTGTCCATTTCATTTTTTTAACTATTTTGACTAACTCTTAACATTTCTAGCCATGAGCAATAGTTATCCTAATTTACAGTGTCCTGCAAAAGGAATCTGACTCTTAACATCTATCTGTGTTTCTCTTTTTCTCTCTCTTTCCCTGTCTCTATCTCTTTACTGGGGAAGACAGAGGGTTTCATATTCTAGAACTGTAATACTGCTTGAAATGGAAAGCTGGATTGTAAATGCAGCGCTTAACTGCTTATGTATTTCACATGTGGGAGGGCTAGTGGATGATTAAAAACAAAAATGTAAAATTTATCAGTCTTCACGTCTCTGTTTTAAAATGTGTGGCAGACAGTTTCACTGTTCAATGCAGTACATTCATACAATGTATTGTTCTCCATGCCGTGCTTTCTTCCCATAAATCCCCTTGCTAACCAAAAATTATTTGCTCTGTTCATAGCTACACACCATAAACCTACTTCGTGGTTACTGCATTCCTTGCATCTCAAACTTATTTCTCATTTTTTTTCTTGCAGGTGACAGAGGCTCCGACAAAAACCAAAGACATTGAAATTGTTGGAGTCAATGGGATTACAGAACATAAAATCTTTTTAACATACATGTATCAGGACAATTTCTTCACATCAAACATACTTCCAGAACTATTTTTAACTTTCATAGACTTGCCACAAATGCTGCAGAATGTCAGATTTTGGACAAATTACCCCGAGATACACTGTTGAAATTAAGCAATCCTGCATTACTGCACTCCTAGTAAAAACAACTGAGAACATCCCACCACAGTTGCTGCATGAAAATCCTGACATGCTACAACAACCTTTCACGTCATCACATACAAGCTGCTACAAACGAAGATGGAATCAATGACAATAACTCTGCTACCACCACCTCATTTTACAACTCAATTAAACAAAGCCACCTTCCTAGACAGTATAAGAATACTTGGACTTTCAAATTCATACTAGGCACACCAATACCTTTTTTCCATTCCCTAACTCACAAAAGACTATTTGCGAAGTATTACTATTCTGTTATTGCCAAACTGTTTAATGATACAGTGGTCAGGATATTCAGAGCAGTTGCACAATGCACAACAGGGCTGCACCAGCACAACTGCACCAATGCGCTGGAGAGCGATAGTCAGCGGCAGCAGATGTGCAGCACAAGTTCCAATACACCAATGCACAATGGCAATGAATGCATGCACAAGGGCAGAGGGCATAGCCATGAATATGCGGCACAGTGTGATATTCAACAGCAGGTGAACAGCACAAGTGCAGAGCAAATGGGACTTGCATGGAGCAGACTTGAGCCCATAAAAAGAGGGAGCAAGTGAGGGAAGGAGGCTTGTGCCAGAGGGGAGCCATATAGAGGGAGTGTGAGCAGGCGGGCAGAACAGCAGGAGGGGGGCCACAGAGGGAAAGAGGCAGGCTTGGAGAAGCACAGAGTGTGGACCAGGGAGTGTGACACTACCAGAGTCAGTGAGAGAGAGCGTGTGTGTGTGTGTGTGTGTGTGTGTGTGTGTGTATGAGACAGGGTCCGAGGCAACACGCAGCAAGTGTCGGTGACATTCAGCACAGGAGGGTCTGCACAGGGGCCCAGACAGTTGGGAGGCAGAGGCCACAGCCCAAAGACCACTGGCCAGGCAGCGATGACACAGGGGTGCACCCAGTGCAGGGGCAAAGACAACAGCACACAGCCGAGGGGACCTGGGGAGAGAGCCGCCCGGGGAGGAGTACAATCCAGGCCATGGCCAGTGCCATCTTCAAGATGGAGGCAGTAATGAGGAGTGTGAGGAGGCAGCTTGCAGACCAGTGTGGCCGTGGAAGGGCCCATCGGCAGTACATCTGGAACAGGTGGTACCGTGGACACACCACCTTCGTACAGTACAGTGATACAGAGATCATGGGCCAGTACTGCCTGAACCGGGCAATTCTGAGGCAGCTCTGTGAGCTGTGCAGTGAGAAGATGCAGGCACCCACAAGATAGAGCCATGCCCTGTCAGTTGAGACAAAGGTCACGGCCGTCATGTGCCTGCTTACCATGGGTACCTTCCAGAGACCAACAGGGGACACCACAGGCATAACCCAGTCAGCTGCATCATGGCTCCTCACTCAGTTCCTCAGTGCACTGCTTCCACATGCTGTGGAGTGCATCCATTTCCCCAGCACACAGGCAGAGTGCACAGCGAACATGCAGGAGTTCCACAGGGTGGCACCTTTGCCTGGCATGCTAGGGGCCATCAACTGCACCCATTTTGGCATCTGCACATCACCTGGCCTGGAGGAGGTAGCATACATAAACAGGAAGAGCTACCCCAGTGTCAACTGCCAGGTGGTGTGTGATGTCAGGGGGCGCATTATCAATGTCTGTGCTACACACCCTGGAGGAGCACACGGTGCCTTCATCTGGCACCAGTCAGCACTGTGCCACAGGTTCAAGAGTGGGGACATCCTCACCGGCCACCTAGTCAGTGAGTATGCTGTGGAATCGGGAAGCCATGAACAACAGGGCAGGATGCGGGGATGCCAGGGCAGGGGTGCCCGGGGGTGTGGCCGGGATGGCCGGGGGGTGCAGTGACACAGTCCACCATGCTAACCAGACATCTCCACACACAGATGACAGTGGCTACCCACTCTGGCCCTGGCTGCTCATCCCATACCAGCACCCATCAACCCCAGCACAGGAGCAATACAATGAGGCACACATGCCAGCACACAGAACATCATCAAGCGGGTGTTTGGGCTGCTGAAGGCTCAGTTCCATTGCCTGGACAGGTCTGGTGGTGCCCTACAGTACATCCCCTTAAAGGCCTGCAGCCTATTCCTGGCCTGCTGTATACTACACAACATGGCCACTGGCTTTGGGATAGCTGTCGAGGTCGAAGAGGGGGACAGCAGTGGGGATGACTCGACCACCAGACCTGGAGGTGGTGGGCAGCCCCCCCAGGTGAAGGGATCCCTGGCTGACCAGGATGGCTCAGCAGCACCAGGACACAATCACAGAGGAGCACTATGGAGCACACAGGTAGGTGAACATGGCCACATGCATGGCCCAGGGCCTATGGCACAGTGGACAGGCATGCATGGGTGGGCCCTGTGCCAGGGTCTGCTGGAGGGGAGGATGGATAGGTGTGGATCTGGACACCATGGCAGCATGCAGCACTTCCCTGCACACCCCACCCCCACACACACACACACATGCACATGCACACAGGACCCATCATGGCCCCTGCCTAGTGGTGGGCACCGGGCGTGTGTCAGACACTGAGCACCGGTGCACAGTGGCAGTCAGCACTATGCTGGCATCATCATGCACATGCCACAGTGGCCAGCAGCCAGGTGGGTGATCACAAGGCCTGTGTGCAGCATCAACCATGGATGCCACGTCCATGGGATGCACGTGCACGTGCCACACCCATGTGTACACAGGGCAGCAGCATACAGCAGATGCGGAGGTGGGTGGTTCAGGAACACTGCACAGTAGCACAGCCAATGCGGACATGAGAACAGTCCTGCCGAGACCGCCCAACAGACACAGGCTGAGCGTCAGCCTCAGGGGGTGTCACATACAGTCCCCCAGGGGTACACTGCGGGAATGCGACCAGGTCCTCGCAGGTGTCTGCAGGCTCCCAAACATGCCCACTCCAGGTGTGCTCACAATGCCCACAGCAGATCCCGGCATTTACACAGTGGGGGTTGCATGACGCCATGACCGAGGGGTGGAGAATGCACTCCACGGAGTATGCATTGGATGGTCATGCAACAGGGAGGCCAGTGGTGCCAGGCCAGCTGTGACCACAGTGGTGAGCCGATCCATGGCTGTGGTCATGTCCACCCGCATTCATGTGTTCTCTGCCAGGAACATGTCAAAGTCCCTGTTGTGCTCCTCTGCTGTCTTGCACAGCTCTGTGCGGAGTGCATGCACCCCTGCCATGACCAGCACATGCTGCTCAACAGAGGCTCAGAGCAGACGAGTGTGCTCGTACAAGGGGTCAGTGCCCTGGGGTGCATGGGCAATGTGCCAACCCATGGGTGTAGCCAGATCCCGCAGCCCAGCCCCCCATGAAGGTGGATGCTGCACAGCAGGACCCTCCTGGGGCTGGTCATCATGCATTGCACCATTGGCAGGTGCTGCCCCAGATCCCCCTTTGACACCCTTTGATGCTGGCCAGGTGCCCCTGCTACCCCTCTGGCCACTGTACACAGGGTAATGCCAGTGTAGCTGCACCACCACCGCCAGCCAGTGCCATACCAGTGGCAGCCTTGGTGACACCTGCTACAGTGGCTGATGGTCAGGCAACCACCACCAGGTCGCCATCTGTGCTGCCGTGGAGGGTGTGTGGTATGGGTGCCTCCTCTGTGCCCACACCAACACTGTCCAGGATGAAGGTCACCTCATCATCAGTCCTGGAACCCGCCACAATCTGTGTCTCGGCACACAGGACACCATGTCTGGCATCATGCTGGAACACAGCCAGGGTCTCATCCGTACTGTACCACAGGCACCCAGATGGACAGTGGTGCTGGGCTGCATTTGTTCTGTCCCCTGGAGTCCGGTGGAGGTGGATGGATGGGCCTCCAGGTCCAGGGCCACCCCCAGGGCAGACACTCCCACCCCTGCCACTGCATGCAGGCACTCAGAAGCTGAAAGGGAACACAGCTGCACACTGGTGCTGTCACACCCCTGCCCCCAGCCTCCCCTGTCCCCAACCCTCCTGGCCATGTCACCGCCATTCCTACCATGCAGTGATGGGCTGCCACCTGTATGGAAGCCTCCGCCGGGCATGCCCTCGAGGACGCTGTACTGCATGGTGGCCACCACCATCTCCTCCCATGGCATAGCAGGCTGGCCCCTGCCTGTGGCAGCACGCACTGCCCAGATGGCTGCCACCTTCTCCTTGATCCTCCTCCGGTCTGTGCTGACCTTCTTTTTGCACTCCTGCACAGACCGTTGGTGGCTGCCCTGCTGGTTCACAGTAAAGGCCACATCCTCCCATGCTGTTGCCCCAGCCTGTGGAGTGCCTGTCATGCCACTCAGTAGAGGCTCCTGGTCCGAGTATTCCTCAAATAGGGCACCGTCCTCTCAATTGGTCATGCATGTTCCTGTGGAGATAGACATGTGTTAATACAGTCTGGTAAGTCCCATACCACCCTCTCATTCCACTATCCCAACAGCCCTGCGGCATGCTTCTTACCTCTGAAGGATGCAATACCGGTCCATACCCTGTGCAGTCCCACGGTGCCTTTAATGCGCATCGCATGCAAATGAGGGGTTGCGCAACTGTAATGAGATGCAAATGTAGTGGATGCACCGTGGATATGCTGATAGGCTGATTTGCATATTCAGGCTGAATATTGTGTGGTTGCACATTGCGCAATGGACTTGCGCATGCTCAAGTCGTGGTGCAACTTTGTGACGTGTGCAACAGGATCTGCAGCATGCATGCACGTGCTGCTGCCACATACGCCAGTGGCACAGCATATGCACACTGTACAGTAGGCAGTACAGTGCCCATCTGCTATTGCACATGTGGCACTCGTGCACTGTATGGCCTACGGCGCCCATGCACTATAGTACCAATGGTGCTGTGGCACCATGATTCTGATGGTGCCCCTGCGCTATGGGTGCCATGGTGCCCGTGCACTATTAAGCCTTGCACTGTGGCTTCCATATGCCCCTACCGTGCACAATGCATGGTGTGCCCAATGGTGCTGTGGCACAGGGTGTGCGGGCCGACCCTTGACTCCACGGTTGCCCTTTTCCCTTCTGGGCACTCTTCAGCACATGGCAGTGCTGTATTGACCAAGTCATGCATCTCTGTGCCTGCACGATAGTTATTGGCAGTGCATCACTGTGCAAGGCACACATCCCCAGCACGAGTGGCACATGCACTAATGGGTGCCATTTTGGTTTGCTGACCTAGCTGCAGCTATGTCACACTGTACCAGTGCCAGGGCTCCTAACTGGACCCAGGTGGAGCTTGTCAATCTTGTGGCACTTGTGGAGCCTCATGCTGGCACCTTGTTTGGGCAGGTGGCCCTAAACAATCCATGGACAGAGGTGCAGCAAGAGGTAGCCGATGGTCTGGAGGAGGCCATGGGTGCTCAGTGCAGTGGTGAGCAATGCAGGCACCACTATGGAGACCTGCAGTGGAGAGACCCTGAGAGGCTCCAGACTCTATGGGCATATGTCTGAAGGGGTGCTGTGCCACAGCCAGGTAAGTGCACATCACCCATGCCCATTCCCATCCAGTGGTCCATGGGACAGTGATGTCGGCACACCATGCTGCCGGGGGGGCTGGGGCAGTGCATCCTGCTGGACGTGGTGGTGCACCATGGGTGTCCTGTGCCACTGCACCACTTACACACTGGGCAGGGTGTCACACTGTGCTGGGGGGGCCTGTGGTGTTGCCAGGTACTGATGTGTCTTTATCCACGTTTCCCTCCTAGGCCCTGAAGATCGGAGGCGGGCTTATCTTACTGGTGCTTGGCTGGGCAAGGGTGGGCCACCACAGGGAGCAGTGTGCAGGATGCAGGCCACATGTGCGGTGCTGCTGGACAGCCGCAAGGTGCATCACAGCATACAGGTAAGCATAGTTACATGCTACATTGTTGTGCAGGGTGGGCAGCGGGGTTGGGGGTGGGTCACAGCCCTCTGTGTACATGGCCCCTCCAGCTGTGCACTGCCTGCAGTGTCTGTTGCACCATGCTGTGGCTATCGCACATGTGGGTGGCTGCTGCAGGTGGTCTGTGGGTGCACCCGGGTCCTGGCTGTGCTACTGCCATCCTACTGCTTAGCCATGTTGCCTGCCAGCCATGGCAGTGGTGTGCGACACATGGGTGGAGATGGTGTGCAGTGTTCTGCATGGCTGTGGGTCCCCAGGTAGGCAGCTCATGTGGCGCACTCACTGCAGGTGGCTGGTTGCCAGCCCAGGGGTGCATGTCACCGATGTCTGCTGCACATGGTGGGTGGACTGCAGTGTTCCAGACATGCACTCATACCGTGTTCACTCCTTTGTCCTAGGTGTCTGTCTCCCTGATGTCCATGCGAGGCTCCTACAGCAGATCCTGTGGGTGACCACTGCCACGCTCCAGGTGGTACGGCTTCTAGAAGTGTCACAGTGCACACGGCAGTGCCAATGCCAGCATCGGCCTCCAGTGTGGTGTGGACAGCCATAGGGCCCATTGGCTTGCATCAGTTCCCCTTTTCTGAGCCCATTCCCTTGCCCTCCCTTGTCCCCTTCTGTTGCCATTACCCCTGTCCCCCTGCCTCCCTTCTCTGACCTCCCTGTTTGTTAGTGGTCCCACCATTCCCTGTTCCCATTACCCTGTTCTATGTATATATGTATATAGTTATTTTTTCCTGTTGCAATACATTGTTTTATGGTCAACCATCTGTGTCCATGTCTGCTTTGTAGCTCGTGTGTGGAGCCATGCTGCAGTGGTGTGCATGGCTGCTGTGTGGAATGAATGGGGTGGACCAGGGGTTGTACCTGGTGGTGTTCCTCCATTGGCTGGATGGGGTGGCTGTGGCCTGCCTTTTCTGGTCATGTGGGGTGTGCCTTGTGTGCTGTTCACCTGTGTGTTGCTGGCTGTGGTCCAGGTGGCATGTCCTGAGCCTCCCTGCAGGGGCTGCCAGTGCCTGTGCAGCAGGGGCCGTTGTTGCCACCCTGCCTCCATGTGCCACTGTGGTGCACTTGGTCAGGGGTCTACTGCTGCCTCATGCTCACTGGGTGGTGTGACTTTGTGTGCCTACCATGCCTCTCACCTGGCACACTCTGCACCCTAGTGGTGGGCCCTCAAAACCCCTGTGGCTTGCCACCTGCTGTGCCTGTTGCCATTCCATGTGTGTCCTGGTGCATGCACCTCTGCACCTTGCACATCACTGGTTGCTGCTATTGTGCTTCTTGGCTTGCTCCCCTGCACATTCCTGGTTGCACCACTGCGCTTCATGACCTGCTCCCTGGTGCATCCCTGGTTGCGCTATGGCACATTCATGTGATATTCAGCTGCATTGTGCAGGCGCATCCTGTGGTGCACATCCTATGAATATTACACCCGTTGCACAATGGTGCAGTGGACTTGTGCTGCACCCCTCTTGCACCTGCCTCTGGTGCATTTCTGAATATCTCACCCAATGTTTATAATTCTCATTTTTTTTCATCATTTGAACTGTCATTTTTTGGTCTATTCTTAGATTACTTTCTTTTGTTCTACAAGAAATATGTACTACTTTTTCACAGCCTATGCATTCCACTCCTTTTCCTGCATTGTACTACACTGTCTGTTTTTACCATGTTCCTACCAATATCACTAACAACATTTTGCAGCTGTTGTGGCTCTGACCAGAGTATGTTTAGTTACCGGGGGCTAGATATTCAAAGCCAAGCCTCTGGGCAAAATTAGCACTACCCGGCATGCTAAATTTGCCCAGACCCAATAGACTGCTATATTCAGAAGGAATAGCCCCGTGCAAATCCTGATGAATATAGAGTGTTAATAAAGCTGGGCAAACTGAGCAGGAGGGGCAGTGCAAAATAACCTGGGAAGTAAGACTGCACTGAATATGGCAAACAAGACAGCACTGAAAATAGCAGTCAGTCAGGCAGTGCATACATCCACTGAAACACAGTGCAAAGTGGAACAAAATGTCCACAAGGGGTGCACAAGCAGAGCTAGGGATCCCAATACCTGAACAAATCAGTGGAAAGAAAGGGAGAACACTGACAATGGCAACACAACCTCCCAAGACACTGCCATGAAACCCCACATGCAACAGGAACCCAAAGAAGCAGCCCAATGGTGCAACACCCAGGCAAGAAACACAGTACACAGGAATCCAAACATGTAAATGGTATATTGTAACAACAGTGCATAACAACCATAAAACACCAAGAAATGCAGAAGAAAAAGTATAACAACAATCAAAATGAAGAATAGGCAAATAAAATAGGGTTGCTGGAACCGGGGACTACAATAGCAGGAACAAAAGTAACCAGACAAGGGTGTTGGAACAGGGAATACAGTAACAAACCATAAATAAGCTACAAGGAGGGGGATGGAATACTGTTTGATATATACAAACTACGTACAATGGGTGTTGGGGATGAGAACAAGGAATACAGTATCCAAATGTTAACCAAGTCACAAAGGGGGGGTGAGGGATGGCACTAAGTCCATAAAGGCACTAAGGGTCTGTAGACTGTGATGTGGCTGGTGGGTCTGCCAGATAAGCAGGGAGCCTTTCATCCAGAATATGGGTCACCCTGCAAGTCTCCAATATCAGGACTGCCATCAGCTCAATCAGGGTCTGTTGCTGCCTCACCACCCAGTGCAGCAGGTCGTCCCGGCCCTCATCTTCCTCTGGCCTGGTGGCCCACAGTGACCTCCTCTGTGGACCTACAGGTGGATATATGAGCATGTAAGGATGCTGGAATGATAATATGGAGCAATGAAACCCCCAGAACAAGTGCCCAGGGAAGGACAGCATACCCCAACCACCAATGCCCTGTGAATAGCCATGCAAAAAGCATACATGGCAATAAGCCCTGCCTGTGAGCAGCAGTGAAGAACCCAATATCAAACAGTCCAATACAAGGTAAACAGAACACCCATCAGCCATCAGAAAGCAGTACCAAAGATGAGACAGGTTCAAAATCATTGTCAATGGACAGCCTGCCACAGTAAAGCAACACAGCTCTCCCTCCCCCAGGCAAACAACAAACTCAACATGAGACCCAGTGGATCACTGTGGTGATGGTAATGTTGAGACATGCTGCCTAATGTAACAGTGTGCATGGTCAATAGCCAGCCCAAATCCCAGTAGATTATACAAAACCAAAGCACAGACCAACAGACCAATGCCCCGGTGGACCCCCATGTGCCGTGCAGCACAAAACAGTGTCCCCCCAACCATGACAGGGGTGCACCATGATCTACATGCAGTAGAGAATGCAACAGCAGCAGCATAGAACCACAGCGGCCCCCCCACATCCATGGTGTTAGCCCGGCCACACACGCTACACAGCATAGAAACAGTCATAGACACTGAATTAATGTTGCACACAGGCTGCAGACGGCGGGTGCCAGAATGGATAGCTAATCCAAATTCAATAATAAATTATGCCAGTACTCCAGAAGTCTCTTTCCACTTTTAAAGTGTGTGGTTTATTCCATAAATTTATTCCATTGTCAGGAAGTTTACGGGAAGAACAAAAACCCTAGCGCCTCAACCATTAGGTCTTCCAGGGGGTATAGTTCAAAACAGACTTATTTCTCCTTATATACACATCAATTAAAGCTTGAATGGGAAGAATGTTTAACCGTTTGCATTAACACTGTAATGAAAATTATCAAGAGAGACAAGAAACACCAGACAAGATTAGATCAGCTAATTGAGGAAATGCAAAAACAATTAGCTGAATATCAGGAGGAAATTAGGTTTTTGGAGCTTAACAAAAGCTATATAGCTAAAGTTGCCAAACACGAAAGGGTATTATTCCAAAGTAAGAAACACAAACTGAACCATGATTCAACAAATTACGAATGAAGTGAAGTTTTTGTTTGGGAGAGGAAACAAAGACCTCAAAAGCCAGGGTCGCCAACGATCTCGATCCAGCAATTTTAAATCAAAATCTGGTACCTCACAGGCATCTCAGCAAACTTCTAAAAATAAGAAAAAAACAAGGTTTGCAACAGAAGATCCGAGCAGTGATAATACTGAATCAAGTCAAGAAAGTTTAGACAATATTGCTTTGCCCCACTCCCACCCAACAGAACCAAGAATCAATTCCTGATAAACAGCAGAATAAGCAACAGGGTAAAAGGAATCAAAACCAGCAACAAGGACAACAGGCTAATACTAGCAAAGTATCAAAATCTAAGGATTCAAAAAATGAGGGTGGTCCAAGAAAACCAGACAGGGAGGAGGGGCAAAAGGAGGCAAGAAAACCAGATACTGTATCAATCCGGGAATTAAATATTATAAATCTTGCTGATATAACTTTAACCGAGGAACAGAAAGGTTTGTTGTACAAGGGACTAACATTTGCGCCAACACCATGAGTTGACCCCTTCAATATTAGAGTGGACATTTTCAGATTTATCAGAAAACTCAAACTGTGGTAGCATTTTCAAGAAGAAACCAATCTGAACATGGGTTTTGATAGTGAACTACCTCTGTTTGATACTGAAGAATTTATGAGAACTGAGGCCTCACCAGAAACAGAAGTCATGCAAGAAGATTTATTAGAATACTGGGGACAGAACATCTTAGATACTATGGACTTAGATGAATTACTTTTGGATCCAGCTATAGAGCCCACTCTTCCACACTATAATCGTACACCTTTTAAACCAAAATCTAGTTTTTCTCTTACAGGATTTAATAATCCTGCACTTCTAGCATTTCAAAAAGCAGTGGAAAATGGCATCTGTAGAATTATGGAAGGAAAGACATTCTACTCAAATAGCAATTTGACACCAGCTGAATGTATGGCCCTTAGGGAACTAAGGGACCAGCCAGGTATTATAATAAAACCCTCCGATGGGGGGTAACATAGTAATAATGAATGAAAATTTCTATGTGAAAAAAGTGTATGATTTGTTAAACGTAGATGAAGATTATTGTAAACTTGGTTCTAATCCCACCACTGTGTTTTACAATGAACTAGATCATCTAGTGAATAGAGTGATTGAACAGGGATGGATCACATATCCAGAAGTAGGATTAATTAAACCTAAGTTTCCAATTACACCAACATTTTATATCTCACCAAAAACACACAAAAGTAGTGTGGACCCACCTGGTCACCCAATTGTTTCTGGCATTGGTTCTCTTACTGAGAACCTGGGGGTATATTTAGATTACATCTTACAGCCCATGGATGCTAAGATAAAGTCCCACATCAGAGACACCATGCATTTACTACACAACATAACAGGAATAAACTGGTATTCACATTATAGATGGCTAGCAATAGATGTTGCTAGCCTTGATACGAGCATACCTTATGTTAAGGGCTTACAAGCTATTGAATGCTTTTTAAATAGGGATGCTGAATCCAACTGAGTGCTGATACAGTTTGTTCTGGAAGGTCTGGAATTTGCCCTTATAAGAAATTATTTCTTATTTAACAGACAGTATTATTTACAACAAAAAGGCACAGCCATGGGCGCTGCATTTGCACCATCATATGGAAATCTGTATGTGGGGCACTGGGAAGAAACCTACATCCATGGATCGAACAATCCCTTTTCCAAAAATATCATTCACTGGTGGTGCTTTATAGACAACATCCTTTGTATATGGGATGGGTCTGATTTAGAGTTGACACAGTTTTTAGAGTATATTAATAACAACAGTTATAATTTAAAATTCACACATAATGTGGAGGAAAAGGCAATTAATTTCATAGATATCCAACTGTAAGGCTCGCCAAATAAGGGAATAACAACAAGCTGCTATCAAAAACCTGCAGCAGCAAACACAATCTTGCACTATGAAAGTGCACACCCCAAGTGTCTAATATAATCTATCCCATATTAACAATTAATTCAAATAAGGTGTAACTGCTCTGATGATGTACTATTTGAAAAACAAGCCCAAGAACTAATAGAGTACCTTTAAGGGAGGAGATATGATAAAGATGTGCTGTTAGATGCCTTTAACAGGGTCAAATTACTTGATAGAACAACACTATTGGAGCCAAAAGGAAAAAATATAATCTTGAGAACCCTGTTACACTGGGTTTGGATTTCAGCCCTATTTCTGGTCGAATAGGCAGCAGTGTTTATAAATACTGGTAGATTTTGATTTCAGACCCAAATTTACACAATTGTATACGAGACTCACCGAGAATAACCTTTCACAAAGGGAAATCATTAGCAGATATACTAACAGTCACTTTAAAACAAAATCTGTAAATAGAAGTTGGTTGCCTGCTCTACCAAATGGTTTCCATAAATGTGGTTTTTGCAATATCTGTACTCATGCATATGAAGGGGATATTTATATTCACCCACTCAGACATGACATTGTAACAAGTATTCAGCAGTTCCTTATGTGTCGAAGTACCTATGTGGTATATGTGGCATGGTGCCCATGTGGCTTACAATATGTGGGCATGACCACCGGTTTTTTGAAAATGTGGATACAGGAACATATGCGTGCCATATATAATCGCAATTTAGACAATGCGGTTGGAGCACATAATGCAAATCCAAAAGGGTTAAAGTTTATGGCACGAGAATGTGTTCCATTATTCATTTGGGAAGGGGACAGACTCACAACCTTACAGCAGAAAGAGACAAGGCAGATTTTCAATTTGCAAACACTTACTCCTCAAGGTTTAAATGAGGATTTTGACTTGACTCCATATTTAAAGAAATAATTATGCTACTTTTAGGAAGTTTACCCTATATGCAGTTGTCCTTTTTGCTATGTAAAATCTGACGTAATTGTGTTTCAGCTACTGAATTCCTCTGTACTCTTTACAGGTCATTTCTCTCACCAGAACAATTTATTTAGTAAATTTCAAAGTCTCAAATATTACTTTTGAATCAATATATATGTTCCGATGAGACACAGGCAATCAGGTCACACAATATACATATAGAATAATTCTTAAGATTGAATAACTTTTTTATGAATTAATTTACTTGTTGTCTCTCTAGGTTGTAAATGATTTGGTGGAGTTTGAAATGGACAAGTCCCCTGGTGCGATGGGTGCGAGCTTGCCCCCACGAAGTCCGCAAAGAAGAATGTGAAGCCTCTCATGAACTGAGTTTATAAGGTGGCCTTCTTTTGTGCTGACTGGTCTTTCAGATATTGGGTTTCATTTAGAAATTCGTTGTTTATGTGCATAGTTCATTTCGATGTCATGATTTGTTTTTGGAATAAAAATAGTCATTTGTTGACCTTGTGCAGCTTGCTGTGACCTCTGATGTATTGACATGGCATTTACATGAATTAAATGTCAACATTTACTTTGAATGCTCGATTGAACCATATGCTAGACATGGAACATACTTATTTATTAATTTGTAGCTCTAAGATCAGTCAAAACAACTTTGGGCACCTACACAGATACATTTATGGCATGCTTTGATAAATTGAAATTGTGAAATGTAAAAATAAGAGCTCATGCCATTAAATGATCAAAAAGATGTATTTTTGAGAGATGCTTAGGCCTCTTTCACCTATAAGCTTATTTCAGTATATTTAAAATAATATGATTGATTACTTAGGAATATGTTTAATAAATTTATTTTGGAAACTGATTCAAACTTGTGGATCTGAGTAATGTCCTTTCTCCTTGTGTTTTCATTTTATTTCTTTTTTTTTTTTATTTAGTACTGTTTTTCTAAACTTGATTTTTATGATCAGTGCTACAGTTATTTTAGCACTGTATAGTTAAGAGCAGTAATGAATTAATGACTAAATTGTTTAATTGAACCTATTGATATGTGTATAAGGAGAAACAAGTCTGTATTGAACTATACCCCCTGGAAGACCTAACGGTTGAAGCGCTAGGGGTTTTGTTTTTCCTGTAAACCTCCTGAAAATGGAATACATTTATGGAATAAACCATAGACTTTAAAATTGGAAAGAAATTTCTGGAGTTCTGGCATCATTTATTACAGCATAGTTACAACATTGCACCACAACAGGGCTGCATGCTGACCCAGGGATGGCAGGTATGTGCGATGCAGGTGTTGTATTGAAGAAATCCCTCCCAGTGTGAAACCAATGTCCACACTGACTGTGTCCAGGGCATGTGCAGAGTATACACCCTCTGCAAGCTGTGAAGAGCCATGTATGCACATGTGCCTGTGGCTGGCCATGTACCAAACACAGTGCAGACATGCCCACACCACAGGGATGCCACACATGCAAGCTGTGCAGTGGCACATAGAAACACCAGTACAGGCATCATGCACAGCAGCCAACACAAGGGTAACAGTATGCACTGCGCACAAAGTGCCAAGGCATGTGCCAGAAAAGGCCGTCATGCATAGACTGTCGAGTCACAAGACAAATGGCAGACTGCTGCAACAAACTGCACCGGTGGCCACCAGTGCCACATGATGCCTCGAAGCAGCACAGGACCACACAACCTCCCTAGGAAGGTACTCCACACACATGGCCAGGACAGTCCTATGTAACACACAACTCCAATATCAATAGAGCAAGTGGCAGGCAGGTGGGATCATCCTGGACAACCATACAATGACAAGTCACTGAAATGTGCACAGTGCACTGGCTTACCAATGCTTGGGCTGGCCAGCAGGGCACAGGCACAACATACACTACACAGCACAGTGTAGAAGGCCAAGACCAGCACCATGTGGGCTGTACAGCATGTGCATGCTGCACTGTAGCATGCTTGCTGGTGTACAGCAGCAGGACACATCACCACAGGTCCTTGACTGCACATGTGCAGCAACATGAGTGGACTGCCACCAGTGTTGGGAGCACAGTCATCAGACACCCAAGGCACACTTGTGGGTCCAGACAGGTACAGGTGGCAGATGAAAACAGCACCCAAACACACTAGTACACTGCAAGCAGCATATGCAGGTACAACACCTGACAGAGTACAGCCTGTCCACCCCCACCAACAGTGGCAAGACACCTACGACCCCCTGTAGCATGTACACCACAGCAATGACACAACTGCATACTCACATGCAATGCCCTGTTGTCTGTCACTGTCAACACCCTCTCGCTCTCCCCTGCTGTGGCTGCTGCCTCCAGTGGCATGGCTCCTCCTGCCGCTACTGTGCCTGTCCCTGCTGTGCTGTGGGTTGTCTGTGGGGATAATGCGGAACAACATTGTCAGCCACACCATGGATGGCAACATGCACACACCCCAACCATGCCAAGAATTACCAATATAGGCAAATGTGATGCAAAGACACACAATCCACCCTGGTCTGTGCACCGCACACAACAATACAGGTAATTATTATACCAACATGCAACATTAACCAATGCAATGTAACTAACAAGCCAGAATATGGACACTACACAAATCAAACAATCAATGTGATGGATACCTGGTAGAGGAGCACACCCAAAATCAGCCATTACCAGGTGATATGTACAGTAAATATGCCAGCAATGCCAACTAGCAAAGCCCACCCCATATGACAGTCACACAGGACAAGTCCTGCCTGTTGACGCAGTGTATGCATATGACACACATGCCAATGCCACATACAGCACAGTCCCATCTGAGGACAGCACAGTGCACATTATGCATGCACCCAGACAGGGGTACAGTGCAGCAATGCACGCATACCAGCACTGCCCCACACCTCCACATATGCACATTGTGTGGCTTGGACCGCATCACATAGTGCTGTCAGGTGCGCATGGCTGTGCACCCACACAGTGCAATGTGACAGTATGATACTGATCCCTGGCAGCCACTCACCCAGTGCATGCACCATGCCAAGCCTCACCATCCATTGAAATGTCAGCAGGCACGCCCCCTCCCTCCACTGTAGAGCCACGTACCTGTGCCTGCACTGCTTTCCGGTATGTGTAATTCTGGTCAGTCTGGTCAGGTGGCAACCGATGGAGGCCCACACCTCCCTCCTTGGCCTGTCCCCCTCCCAGACCTCCCCAAAGAGCTGGCAGTCCCTCTCCATGACTAACCCCACCATGTTGGCCAACTCTGTCTCAGTCTACCTGCGATCCCTGTGTGTCACAGCCCTGACACATCTTCCTGAAGGCATTTTGTACCCTGATTCCCTCCACAAACTACACCCACACACTCTGTACTGTGGCACACAGCTAGGTGCTTTACATAGCACAGGTGTCATTAGCGCTGCGCAGGCAGACTCCGTGGTCATGCAAACGCAGTTAGCATACTGCTACCAAAGGTCACGTTGTTGCACATGCATGACCCCAGCATGACCCTGCCATGACCCCCATTATGCTGTAGCACCATGCTGCTGTCTGCGCTAAATCTCCTTGCACTGTGCTACGCCATATGTTGTACACACGTGACCACATGCGTATGATTCTGACTCGCATGCCTACTGGGTGTTGCACAAAACATAATATGTGCTGCACTAGACATGCATAGTGCTGCTCTAGTGGTTTGCCCGGAATTCACCGGTTTGCATGGTGCAAAATCTTGCAGTATTCAAAGCAACTGTGCTAATCAGCCTGATTACACATGCAAGGGGCTAACACACTCATTTGCATCTCATTACAGATTGTCCTGCATACATTAACCTGTCGATTGCCCATCTGGGCTATTTCAGGACTGATAGTGCTCCACCTCTGCAACAGAACGGAACTGTAGGAACGTGTGAAGGCAGTCACAGGTGCTGCAGGATGAGCCAAGAGGGTGAAATTGCAGATGCAGGTGAGTAACAACCACACAGCTTCTAAAAGCAATGCTTAGCTACCAACTGTAAGATGCACACAGAGACCTAAGTGGGATTGTTCCATGTGCATGACACCCTTGTGTACACACTGCAATAGAGGCCCACAGGCCAAAGGCCTGCAGGCCAACACTGACATAGTGTAGACGTGTACACATGCTGGGATCTATGTATGTGTTCCTGATGTACAGCAGTGTGCATGTCACAGGGGCATGTGTATCTGGCAATGCAATGCTACTGCAACTCATGTGCACTGCACACACATTTTCAGTAACAACCCGGGGCTGGGAAACAGGTTCCGGGGGGGGGGGATACAGCACATGGCATACAGAGCCTGTACACCTACAATTTGTCTGGGGGGGGCCACTGCATTTGGTGTATGCCACATGCAGTGGTACCCCTACTGAGATTTCAAAATATGGTCTGTGACGAAGCTATGGTGCTCACATCACATTGCATGATATTTGTCAGCGAGTTAATATAGTGGTCATGTGTTCTTACATCCAATATGTGTTACTGCACATCACCTGGGGTACACACAGCCATGTACACAATGTCTGGCCACTGAACCCTATGTCAAAGTAAGCCATTGCAGAACGAGGCTGTAGGTGGTAGCTGTGTGACATCACAGCAGGGACCAGGGCCGCACATAGAGTGACACCCACGCCTTCTGCAATACACACATGGTGACAGTATGGGCTGGAACACACTGTACATTGTGCCATGCACACCCGGGGTGGGGGGGGAGAATGTGCTCCATGACATGGTGATATGGCCATGCACACATACATGGGGTCTTCCCGGACATTCTGCATCATAAGCCTGGGCTGTACAGTGTGCGGGACATCATTATTCTGGCGGGGCATGCAGGCCATGGATGGACTGGTGAAGCACACACCCCTGCAGTGGTGCATAGCACAACTTGTGGATGTCAACAGTACCTGTCATTATGATGTTGTCCTAATGGCCACCACAATGTCACACAGCAAATACAGTGTGCACCTGAACAGTGATGATGGAGGAGGGGGGCAAGGGGTGGTGTCCAGTGGTGCCGGAATGGTTTAAAAAGTGGTAGGGCCAAGGACGTAAGGGGTAAATTTTCCCCTATTAAATATATTACCATGATAGCAAAAAGTGATAGGGCCACTTATGAAAGTGGTAGGGCCATGGCCCTAGTGGCCCCCCCTGTTCCGGCACCTATGGTGGTGTCCAATGACGCCACCTGCACAGCACACACAGCATGCAAGGCCCGGTTGTGAACAGTAGTGTACTACTGAACCCATCCCCATGTCCCCAGCACTGTGCATGTCAGCAATGCTCAATGCACACAACACGCAGGGGTGCAATGATATCTGTTCATGCACTGTGGCACCATGCCCCACTGCATGATCACAATGCAGTATTTGCACAGGGGATACAGGGATGTCAATGCACACACAGTTACGCCATTCAGGTGTTCCAACACTGCACACAGTCACAGCCATGGCTGGGATAGAAACAGTGGTTGTGGCCATGCACAGAGCACATGTAACATTATGTGTCACTACAGCCACTTGTCATGGGTTCTCAGCCACTGGACTGGCATGTCCTGACAGCATAGTACAGTTGTACATGTGTGCACATACACACTAACACACACATGTACACGCACATTGTTGTTGACAGTACCTCACAACGGTTTAACTTTCTGTCCCATACAGGTGATGTAGATGCACAGGCATGTCTACATGCCCATAAGTTCTCAGCAGATGAAAAGAGGACCCTTGCAGAAGGTGTCAAGAAGCTGGAACGACACATGTGGCACTACCATAACACAGACTCCACGATGCGCCAAATGTGGCAGGACATCACAGCAGAGTGGAATGCTGTGGGTGGCCATGGCCAGTTGGTGGAGTCTGTGAGGAAGCACTGGCAGAACAATCAGCACTGTGCCAAGGAGGATTAGGCACGGAGGTTTCTGGAGCTCAATAGGATGGGTGGAGGGCCCATGCCAGCCGACCTGCAGGTGACCGACCCACTCATGGAACTTGCTGCATCAACCCTAAGGCCTGTATCCATGGGGGTAGTTTGAGGGCGGTGGTTGTGAGACCCAACTCGATCTCCACCAAACATGTGGGTCCCTTTCAGAGCTGCCTCATATATATATGTCACACACAGGGGCTTGTGGGCACTCATCCACTGTGCTGGTTTCTGTGTGGCCTGTCAGCTACACAAATGGGGGCATGTGGTGTAACTCCATGTTGTATGGGTGTGTGTATAGCTGTACCGGGCAGACCTGTGTATGCCATGTGTGCCTGCTGAGCTGTGACACTGGGTCACCTATGGGCATCCACCATGTGCATTTGCATGTGCCCCTTGGAAAGCCATTGTGTTCAGCCATCTGAAAGGGCATAAGTTGTGAGGCAGTCACACATTGGTCTTACTCTTGGCTGTGCATTGGCAACATGGGTCTGATTGCATGTGCCACACTGGGGGGGCACAGGGTTTACTGGTGTACACCTACACTGTGTGCTGCATGGCCTGGCTGTGGGTGTGACTCCACACTGGCCATGGTGTGATGTGTGGATTTGGCACAGGGTTATTGCATACGGTATTGCATGATCCTCATGGCTGGTGTTTGCATGTTTGGGCCTTGGCTTGTGTGACTTTTGTACAGTGTAGGTCACTCACACATCTGTTTCCCCCACAGCTCATGGTGAGAGTCGCATGGCACTGGCACCAGAGGTCCAAGCTGAAGAGAAAGAAACAGGGCCATCCCACCACAGGGTTGCAGTATGGGAGGGCACAGCCAGCCACCAGCCACATGACCATGGCCATCGGACACTCTACAGTCCTTGCAGTCAGGGAGGAGAAAGCTGATAATGATGACAGTGACAACACCTTTGTTCCCTCCCTGGAATACCTAGTGGAGCTTGACATGAGGCCGTTGCCACCAGTCCTCCATTACGACACACCATCGCCACTTGCAGCTGCCCCCATCAATGCTGGGTCTCCGGCAGGTGGTTCAGCACACAAACCTGTGCCAGTACCATGCACCACTACCACACAGGTCCAGTGTCCACCACAGTTGGCCCAGCCATGTGTGGCACGGGTGGTGGTGTGCAACAGCCTGTACCAACATGCCCAAGTCATGTGGCACCACTGAGAATGCAGGGCCATCCTGATGGAAAGGTTGCACCCCTAGATATGCACCAGAGGTATGTTGGGGCCATGCTACAGCATGCAATGGCCCAGTGTGCAGGCCATGCACCCACCGCGCTGGCTGCATGCATTCACCACCACTACCACCACTGCCACCACCACCACAACAGCAGGCTGCTGTCCAGAAAGGGATGCCTCCACAGGAGTAGGGGGACCAGGGGCCCCATCCCATCCTCTGTGCAGCCCATGAATCCCAGACAGCTGCCCAACAGGACCTTCACACCTTCAGGCATGAGGTCAGGCAGGAGCTGTCCCTCTTCAGGGAGGCAGTCAGTGCTGTTTTTTTGTGAGCTGAGCAGCATGCAGAGGAATGCCACACACGTGCCCTCGATACAGTACGTGAATGCTTCAGCGACCTCACTGCAGTTGTTAGGGAGCAGACAGCTGCCGTGAGGGCCACATCCCAGTCCAGACAGGGGCGCACTGATTTGGCATGGTGGTGAGCCATGGTGAGGCTCTAGCACTCACACTGGCAGGTCCGGTTCATCCTCCACTGGGGCATCACGCTCTTTGGCTGGATCATCACAGCACAGGGGTGGCCGGTTGACTGTGTCACCTGTCAGGCCATGCTGTGGCCACATGCGTGCCACAGCTGTCAGCACACCCAAGTCCTCCTCAGTGGGCTCTCCACTACAGGATATGCCCCCATCACATGGACGCCATGTGGGGTCCAGTAGGCCAGTGGTGGGAGGTGTCGGTATTGCCTGCTGACATGCTGACATACATGTGCGCAGACATACACGTACATACACACACATATTTGTAACACACATGTACAGCCTGCAGTAACACATTGCTCACAGCCACACACTGCCTTATGCACACTGTCCACTCACACACCCCTTACATCCACACAGTACACTGTGCTCACATTTCCACAGCACAACATTTTCTCCTGTACACCTTGGCACTCCTCTGTGTGTAGCACTATGTTTCTGTTGTATCAAATACACATTTGCTCAGATATATGTTGTCAGTGTTGTTTTCACTCACCTGCTAATATGCGCCAGTGTGGCAATAATGTTGCGATGTTCGTGGGACCTCAGGGCCATTTGAGGGTCTCTCCTCTTGAGCTGCTCCACTATCCCCTGGACCTCTGGCTCTGGCTCACTGTCAGAATGTTCCTCTCCTTGTGGTGCATGTATACCATGGTTTTGTTACACGAGGTCCCTGCACCCTTATTGGTACCCTCAGAGGTACACCGTAGACAGCTAGTGCTTAGGTATATGTTGTACTACCATATAGTGCTAAAGGCATCTACCGAATAAGAGTAGATGTCAGGATATGTACGCATGTTATTGAAATACACTTTGCTTGCTAATACATATATATTCTTCTACAGTATGTATTTTCTGTGTATTTCTTACTTATAAAGTGTCAGGACACCTGTGTCCTTGGAATAATTATGATATATAAGTCGGCATTGCCACCTTTCAGTGATTTGTGCTACTACACTGAGTTATGTAAGACTCTGTATAAGTACTCTTTTGTTTCACAAACTGATGAGTACTACAAAATTGTATAATGTTATCTTGGACCGTGGAGCCTCCTCTAATTTAGCCAATAGGGCTCATCTCTGTAACTAGAAATGTTTCTATCTTACAGTAACCATAGTAATTATCATAGGTATATAATATGAGACACTAAGTCTTGTACCTCGGAAATCCCAAGAGACACAAAGAAACCTCGAAGTATAGGGAACACTTAGCAATGGCTCCCAGTTCGTATTGGTAAGAACTGCTTAGGGCAACTGTGATTTTATCCTTTTTGGTGGTAATAAACAAGTTAATTACTCTAATGCAACGTGTCTGTGATGACTTGCATTCCCAATATTGCCAAGAACCTGAGAGTGAGGTTTAGACCTCCTGACAATTGGCGACCACGTGCAGGCAATATTTGGTGTTTGTAAGCTTTCACTAGTTGCTACAACTTTTTCCTTTCCCAACAGGGACAGTAGGTGTACATTTCCGTATCACCTCTCCTGTTTTCAAACCAGTTTGTAGTCACTTACAAAGTCTGGCTGTTTTTCTCGGGTGTGATCGATGCCGACTCGACCCACTCCACAGCAGCTTTGAATTGTAAGCCTACAAATTCAACAGTAGCCCAACTGCGTATAACGTGCTCCTGCTGTGGATCAATACATAGCACGGCACCTTTTTCACAGTTTGATTTTTCATTCCCTCCCACACAATGGCCACCATATCAAATATCTGCGCAGAACTGAGACTCGATGTCTCTAACTTCCTTGTCTCCCATGGAGGATGGGCTGACTTCACGTGGGATGCAAGTCAATCCAAAAAACCCTATACTGGAGATTTCAACCCAGTACACAGAGACGAGACAATCAACCAATAAGTGTCATGCCAAAGGGCTGATGGTCGCGGCTCTCTACGCTGATCTGGAAGCCTCCGAAGCAAGGTTTCAAACCCTTGATTCTGCATATTTCGTCTCTTAAGCAAGAGATGGGTTTGCAGGAAATGGAATGTATTAGACTGCAGCCGAATTTGGAGTCTGAACTTCAAACACTGCGAAATGAAAAGGATTCACTTTTGCTTCATTCAGCTCAGGCTGGAGAACAGAAACTTTGTTTGTTGAAGCAGGAGTGTGAAAGTTTGAGACAGGATAAGGGACAGGCATTTCATACAAATGACTTGTTAAGTACAGCGAATGCGCAATTGAGTGAGGAGATGGGAGATCTACAGGACGAGATAAACCAGGTACGTAATGACTTAGAAGTGGCAACTAGGGACAATCGCGAATTGAGTATAGAGTGTTGCTAAAGCAAATGCAGGATGAGGTTGATATGGATCTTGCAACAGTGAGTCATGCTGAATGTAAAACCAAGATGGTGAAGCTGCGCCATCAGTGGGAGGTTCTGGCTGGACATGTTAAGGCGATGGGAGGCATAGCCCCTGCCTCACACATGTCATCTGAGGGGGAGGTATCAGATGATGACGTCTCTCAGTACAAAGCCCAGTCACACCCCTACTATGGTCCAGAAATCCCACCCAGCCATTCACAACATGGTGGGTCCCCACTACACCCTCACCATGTCATACGTCATTGACGTCGTGACACCCATCATGGGTGATGCCAACATGGCGGCCCGCATGATGGGGGGGAGCTGGCCCAGGCCTGGTTCTGATGGCACCATCGATAGCAGTTATTAACGTGGAAGACAGGCAGGAGATAGAAACAATGATTGGAAATGCAATTGGTGGAACTTCCGGTGACGTCAGCAACCGGCATGGTAGCTTAATCTTGAGCTCTGTGGCGAGAGTGCAAAAAGCTACCTCAATACGGTGCCATCAACAGCCAGAACTAACATTGAGTGAAAGAAAGAACAGGCGAAATGAGTCCAGCGACGAACCCGAGGGCGAGAAGTTTGAAAAAAGCCACCGTAAGAGCTAAGCAAAGGCAAGACCGCAGCCCGAGCACTCCCATGTCCAGGGCCTCAGAGTCAGTGGCTGGATCTGGTGGAGAGGAGGAGGAAGGCAATACCTCGCGTGCTAGCTCTTTAGACGGGCGTGCGACAGCACATATATTTAAAATGCTGCAAAGAATCGATAACAACATAAAAGATATAAAGCAGGACATGAAGCGCTTGGAAAAAAGAACGGAGGATTTGGAGTCGGGCCTGGACGGCCTTCGGGAGGATTATATCAGAATATCTCGGGCAATAGTCTATTTGGCCAGGAGGGAGAGGGAACTAACAGCCAGGGCTGAGGACGCGGAATCCAGGGGCCGGAGGAATACGATTCGTATCTTTGGTTTCCCAGAAGGTGCCGAACAAGCTGATCCAATGGAATTTGTTAGGACCTGGCTCAGACAAGAGTTGGACATTCCTGAAACAGAGCCCCTCGAACTCGAGAGGGTCCACCGCGCATTGGCTCCCAAACCAAAGAGTGATGCACCTCCATGGTCGATTCTTGCGAAATTTACTTGTTACCCGGTAAAAGAAATGATTCTTCGGAAGGCATGGGGAAAGAAGGATTTAAATCTTGACGGTAAATGAGTCTTTGTGGATCACGATTTTCCCCCTGCCACGATGCTCAAGAGAAACCGAGTGCTGGCAGTCATAAAGCAGCTGAAAGAAAAAAAATATCACGGCCTACCTGAGATACCCAGCAAGGCTACTAGTCCACTGGTCTACGGGAACCAAATTATATGACTCCCTGTTACAGGCTAGCAAGCAGCTTCAAAAGGCAGGAATTTCCCTCCCTGATCTGCTTCAGGAAGCTACTGAACAAGCCGTTCTGCAGCTGCGGTCATTCACGAAGGAGAAAGGGGCTGGAAAAACTGGTCCGTTTAGAGGCGCGGGTCCCGATGAGCAGCTCTGCGAGGATTTAATCCATTTGAACAAGAGTTTGATGGCAGCCCAGAGGGAGGGCATTGTGTGAGGAAAGAACTCAGTTTGGACTGTTTTTTTTTTGTTTCTTCTTATCTCAAAGGATCCCGGAGCCCCCCGCTGAAGGCCTAGGTCATCTCAGCCCGGGAGGGGGAGGGATACTTTGGGAATGGCCTTTAACAAGTTAATAAGGCTGTTAATAACATGTGTGGGGAAGGGGCGAATGAGGAGTCCCAACACTGACACTAATGGAGATTTCTGAGACTTAATGGAGAGGACTTGTGGGAGTCCTGAACGGAACATCAGGCCTCGCACCAGGTTTTGAGCAGGCCGGTATTGGGACTCGAGGGGGCAGGCAGGAATCGGGGAACTGGCTGGATGCGGCCTGGGCTTTCACCGCTTGTACGTTCATATGGGCTGAGTATATCTAAACTCGGAAATTCTGCTTTGTACCCCCACTTGTGGTCCCATTCTGACATAAGTGCTTTACATGTTTTGTAAAAGAGAATTTTTTTTTTTTTTTTGAGGGGGAGAAAGCAATTTTTGGTTTAAGCAAAAACGCTGAGTATGTGTTAAGGGGAAAAGTACTGGATAACACTTAAATTACTAATCACCTGTTCAGACCTGCTGGGTCCTAACAATGTGGCACTAGGTTTGGTTAATTAGAGGGCAATGAGGGTACCACAGCTCCAGCCGTTTTGCCCCCGAGACCTCTGGTAAAGTTCATGCACTGTCACCGGAGGCCCTATCAGTGAGGAGTTCGCCAGCCGGAGGCCATCCAGTCCAGCTAAGGTGGGCGGGGTGACCCTTCGGGGGAGCACCTTATCTTTTCACTGATAGACCACCCTGGGGGACCACCTTCCCAACCCCTGTTAGTAGGAGGGCGGGAGGTGAGGAGCTATTTATTAGCTCATGCTCCTAGGTGGAGGGAGCGTCCCTCCATACGGGGCCATGATGGGCCTATTTGTAAATAGTTATATGGTTCCAGTTCTAAATGTTTTTGGGGGGAGGAGAGGGAAGGGAGCTAGGGGAGGTGGAGGGAGGGACTGTGGGTGGGGGGGTATAAGAAGACTATTGCGAGTGATGGTACTAAGAGGGACGGGGCCCAGTTTTTCCGTGCCATCCTCCAAGAGGTAAGGGTCCACAAGGGTGGGGGTTGCACTAAAAGCTGGAAAGTGGATTTAGATTTAAAGGGGCTTACCCATAAACCAGCATGGGGACCTTAAAGATAGTTTCGTTTAATGTAAGGGGGCTGGGATCACCAGCAAAAAGACAGAGCATACTTAGGGACCTAGCGAGGACCCAGTGTGATATAGGGCTCCTACAAGAAACAAGACTCTCGGAAAGTGAACATAAGAAATTAACATGTCGGTGGGTGGGCGAGGTTCACGCCTCATCGCACAAAAAGGCGAAGAACGCAGGAGTGGCTACTTTGGTGAGGAGAGGCCTAGGAGCTACCATTTTGAAAGTACACTCCGATGAGGAGGGTAGGTGGGTGATTGTGTCGGTGAAAATGGTGAACAGAACAATACATATTGTTAACACCTATGCCCCCACCCCTTCCACTTCGGGTTTTTTTCGTCATCTTTTTGGGGTAATTGCCACACTTCCGGAGGGCCAGATTATTATGGGAGGAGATTGGAACTGTGTAGAGGATACAAGTAGTGACAGGTCATCGATGAAGGGGTTTCAAGATAAGGGGTGTGGACCTAAGACCTTCTCTCATTTGAGGGCTGAGGCAGGTCTGGTAGACACGTGGAGACAAAAGTATCCCTCTAGTAGAGATTTCACCTTCTATTCTCACTCCCAGGACTCATACTCTCGTATAGACAGATTCTACACTCAGAAGGTGTGGGAAAGTTCAGTAGTGGATCAGCAGATATACCCCATAGTGATATCGGATCACGCGAAGGTTAGCCTCACGGTGAAGTTGGGACCCCAGTGCAAACAGTCTCTGTGGCGCCTCAATCCGGGGCTCCTTAAGGATAAAAAATTTATTTCCAAAATTAAGGAGGTAATGGAGAACTACATAAAGGAGAACACTGGCTCAGTGGAGAAGGTAAAATATGTATGGGACGGGCTTAAAGCGGTAGTACGGGGGGAAGTTATTGCGTATGCAGCATACCAGAAAAAAATCAGAAGTCAAGAACAAGATAAGTTAGAACAAGAGATAAGAGACTTGGAGAATACCCATAAAAGGGGAGGTCAGCAAAGGGTACTGAAGCAGTTGAATGAAGCCAGAGACAAGTTAAACAAACTTCTCTCAGTTAGACCGGAAAACGCTCTCAGGTTCACAGCCCAAAAGTATTATACGGGCGGGAATAGGGCGGGTAGGCTTCTGGCGTACAGGTTAAGAAAACAGGAGGCGGACAGGTATGTTTCAGGAATTCTAGACCCAAGGGGGCTTAGGGGACTTGTCACAGAACCTTCCCAAATCGCAGACTGTTTTAAAAGCTATTATGAAAGATTATATAAATCGGATGCACACCCGGGGCAGACTGAAATCACGGAGAGGTTTCTCTCTGGGCTGAACCTACCCAGTCTCCCGAGAGAACTGCAGAGTGAAATAGACTCCCCCTTTACCCAGGCGGAGCTTATAGAGGTAATTAAAAAACTAAAACACAATAAAGCCTCGGGACCAGACAGATACATCGCGGAATATTACCAGGAGTTCAAAGAGGTATTATCTCCATTACTCCTTCAAGTATGCAATGTAGCCCACCTTCCCACAGAGGCCCCAGATACCTGGACTCAGGCCTTAATTTCAGTTATCCCAAAACAAGAGAAGGACACCACTTTATGTGGAAATTACCGCCCTATTTCATTGTTAAATGTAGATGTCAAAATTATGGCAAGAATGTTAGCCAATAGGCTGCAGGGGGTGATAACTCGATTGATACATCCGGATCAAACTGGATTCATGCCAGGTAGACACTTGCATGATAATGTTAGGAGATTAATTACAATATTAAAAAGCTTCCAATTGGGGAGAGAGGGTGAATCGGGGCTGGTGATCACACTCGATGCAGAAAAGGCATTTGACCGCCTGGAATGGGGATACTTGGGGGTTGTGCTTCAAAGGTTTGGGCTCGGTCCGAGATTTCAGGCTTGGATAAAAGCACTGTACACTAACCCCTCGGCGCGTGTGAGAGTAAATGGCCTTTTTTCCCAACCATTTCAGATTAATAGAGGCACTCGCCAAGGTTGCCCCCTCTCACCCTTGCTATTCGCTCTTAGTATGGAGCCTTTGGCTGAGGCCTTCCGGTCCCAAGGAAATATTTCTGGTATTGAGGTGGGGGGAGTTGACAACCGCATATCCCTGTATGCCGATGACACCCTGCTATATTTGTCGAACCCCTGCACCTCTTTGCCAGCGGCTATGAGTCTTTTGGAAGAGTTTGGGATAATCTCAGGATTCAAAGTTAATGAATCCAAATCCGAGATAATGGTAATTGGTGAAGAGGTCTCAGCTCAGGTAAAGTCCCTCACGAATTTAAGGTGGGGTACTAAGGAATTTAGATACTTAGGGATCTGGATACCAAGGGATTTGGGTAAACTATTCCAATGTAACTACGGGGCACTATTGAGGAAAATACGAGAGGACTGTGGGAGGTGGATGTCTCTGCCATTATCAATTACAGGTAAGGTGGAATCGGTAAGAATGAATATTCTTCCGAGGCTCCTTTTCTTGTTCGATGCGCTCCCCCTCGTCCCTCCAAGGGAGTTTTGGCGAGAGGCCCAGAGAGTGATAAGCAACTTTATTTGGGCGGGGAAGAGGCCTAGACTCAGTTGGGCACTTTTGAAGTTGCCTAAAGGAGAAAGCGGATTGGGGGTCCCTGATTTAAAAAGATATTTTAGAGCGGCGCAGATGCAGTATCTGGCTGTCTACGCCTTTAAGGGTAAAAGGCAAAGCTGGGTAGAAATGGAATTACAACTGTTAAAGCCCCGAACGCTTTGGGCAATTTTATTCAACAAAATAACTTACAGACTACTACAAGAATTAGAGATACCCGGAATCAGAACTCTGGTTCCCTATGGGGCGGATGGTGAAGGAGTTGAAATTACAACCCTGGACTGGCGGGCAAGGGCAAATACAAGAAAGTCTAGACTTTCTACCGGGTAGGGAAAACCCTCTGTTCAAATGCTGGGGGAGACTAGGCTTGAAGGAATTCCCACAGTTTCTTATAGGAGGCATAATTAAGAGCTTCCCCCAATTGCAAAGGGAGTTTAGTATTCTGGCCTCAGACTTCTACGGCTACTTGCAGATCAGGCATTATATGCAAGCTGTGGAGAAGGAGGGTTTAGAGTTAAGAGTAGTTTGGCCCCGCTCACTTTTGGACCTTTTGCAAGAGCTGCTTAAAGGATCAAAGCACCAGGTGCACCTAATCTCTAAATTATATGCAGCGGGGGGTTCCGGGATTCCAGAACACAGAATTAGAGTGCAGGCCCGATGGAATAAGGAGTTAAATTGTGAGGAGGAGAAACCTGGTTGGGTGGTGATATGGAGGATGGCAATTAAAACCTCGGCCTCTCCCTCTTGGAGGGAGTTCAGGTGGAAGATTCTCACAAGATTTTTCAGAACTCCTACAGTAACAAAACACTACGGCCGAACAAGATCAGATGAGTGCTGGAGAGGGTGCGGACAGGTAGGGTCGCATGAACACATTTTCTGGAGCTGCCCCAGACTTAGGAGTTACTGGAGCCTGGTGGCTCGGGGCATGGGTCAGATCCTTCAGATGGAAATTCCGGATCACCCCCGCTACCTTTTGTTGGGGGAACCACCCCTAGGGGTGAGGGGCCCAATAGCTACATATTTGTTTTCAATTCTGGTGGCTGCGGCCTAAAAAGCAATCACGAAGTTGTGGCTAGACAAGGCCCCCCCGGCCATAGAACACTGGCTGATGGTGTGTGACCAGATTAGATTAATGGAGAGACTCACTGCCAATTTGAACTTGAAGACAGACAGATTTAGAGCTCAGTGGCTTCCCTTCTTCGAGTTCTTGGCAGTAAAGGAAGGGGTTGACATTTTGGCAATCTTGGCTAAAGAAGCCCTGGATTGAGAGCAGAGGGGCTACCCTCATTAAGAGACACCCCTCCCCCACCATGTGGGGGAGTGAGATAGAATACAGTGCAATAGGATTGGAGATGTGTAGGGACCTATGGACCACCATTCGCCATTTGGCTGGGGGGGGCGGGAAGGGGGAGGATTTGATTTGTTTATTATTTGTTGCTTTTAATGGTACGCAAAGAAATTTGTTAATTGTCATTGGCTTAAATAGGCTGAAACTTGAATACTGTTGTTAGGTTTTTTAAACTGGGCTATTGACCCAAGCTGATTGAAGGACCTTTCTTTTTAATTGCATGAATATTAGAAGTGGTAACTGCTAACTTTGATGTATTTTACTCTGCCTAGCCAATGTACTATATGGTTTATGGTTTTTATCCAAACATTTCAATAAAATACAATTTCAAAAAAAAAAGAAAATGCAATTGGTAATATACCTATTCCTGAGAGAGGTAAACGGACCATTAAAACCCAAATTAGGCAGCTTCTAAAACAGGCTGGCACTTAGGATGGTATTGTTCATACGTCGGCCTATACGGTGCCCAAGATAACCTACCTCCACCTGATCGGCCCAATAATCCCCTACAAATGGCCTACTCTGTTCAGCAAATAGCTGATAGTATCGGTCGGATGAACACTTCCAGCAATCTCAGCTGCCACTTGGAAAAGGTGCATTCTAAATGTGAGATGCTTAGCCTCACTGCAGAATATCAGGTCCAGATACTACGCCAGACCATCAATCCTAGTTTGTGGGCCAAACTCCCTGATGCCATCCGCCAGGACAGCAACACCACCTTTGATGAGGTTGCAGCTGAGCTCATTTCTGCACACAGCCCAGGTGTAGTAGGAGTGATGCTTGCATACCCTGTGAAACAGAATGCAAATTAAAGTCCAGCAACTTACCACCAGAGACTCTGGATGGCCTACCGAGCAGGAAAAGCACCTTGCACAAGAAGCTGCAGATGTAGATCTTATTGAGTACAAGACCCTGTTCCTTAGGAACATGATTTCTGCAGTAAGAGAAAAGGTAGAGCCAACCACTTATCCCAACACAGACAGGTTTGCCGACATCCTTCAGAAAACCGAGAGTCTACCAACTCTACATCCGTGATCTGGGCTCTGGTTCCAAGAAAGCAGCCGCTGTGAAGACTATTCAAGAGGCTGTGATGCACTACACAGTGGAAGGGCAGGCCCAACACAAACAGCCCCTCCCCACAGACAATCAACACCCTCAACAGGCCCAACAACAACAGCAACAACCACAGCAGCAACAGCAGCAATGGGGTGGGAACCAGAACTATCATAAGAATAAGAAGCATAAGAATAAGGACAAACAACAACAACAAAGAACGGGCCCTTCGTATAGGGAGATAGCTGAAGAAAATCGGAAATTCGAAGAGCTCCTGGGACAAGTGCGCTCTGTGGCAGATGCTGTTCCCGCTCAGTCCCTTGTGGCTGTACAACCGGTGACCCAAACCCCAATGGGCCATGGCGACACTGGGAGTACAGGCCTTCAGGCCCATACTGGCCTGAACCCAGAAGATCCTCCCTATATAACATCAGTGCAGCATGGTGAAGTGGTTCAAAGGAGCCAGGCCCAACCTCTCCATGCTCCCAGCAGTACAGATTGACAATTACAGGCCCCAGTCCAGATTGTAAACAAGCTGGTCTTGGATACAAATGGAAGGCCCTGCACTGAGGCCGAGGTCTGGGGCCGCCTACTTATAGTGTTACTAGATACAGGTGCGGCTGTGTCTGTATTACATGATGACCACCCGGACACATCTCCTTGGTCCACTGGATGGAGGACCAACATGTCAGGAGTAGATGGTACTAGATTACCTGCATATCGGACTCTACCCTTGCAGGTAGAGTTAGGCCACTTAAAGGCCTCACACACCTTCCAACTGATGGTATTGCATGATCATCCTAGTATCATAAGAATTTATTTTCTTGCACCACACAGCTGTGTGGTGGATTTAGCTAACATGCTATTGATACAAATTCAGGGTCAATACCACACTATTTTGATCCCTGATTCGCATGTTGTGGCAACAATATTTGCTAACAACAAAGAGTATGACGTCATAGATTTGTTCAAAGACCATGAGCTTTTCCCAAAGCTTCGCCCCATTTTGCAATGGCATTTGAAAGCATCTGCAATCAACAAACATGACTGTGGCAGAATGCACACTGTCATTGAAGTGCCAGGCCCAGCACATGAGAGGCAAAGGCAATATCCTCTTCCAGCTGAGGCCTTGCCCTCTCTCAGAGAAACAATAAAGTCACTCCTCAAGCAAGGGGTAATCAGAACATGAGCTTCTACTTCTAACTCCCCTGTGTGGCTCGTGAAAAAAACCCACAGGTGCTTGGAGACTTACTATTGACTACAGGAAATTGAACCAGGTCACCCCCAGTTGTACTCCAATTGTGGCATCCACACCTGATGTGCTATGACTTTTGACCCCTGTCCTAATATGGTTCACTGTCCTGGATATCTCCAATGGTTTTTGGTCACTACCATTGGCTCCCAAGAGTCAATATAATTTCTCCTTCACCTTTGAAAGAAGACAGTATACGTGGACTTGCTTACCACAGGGATTCCATAACAGCCCGTCCCTGTTCCATCTGCATATGATGGATGCCCTTGAGAGTTTCTCTACTCCCCATTGTCTCTTGCAGTATGTGGATGACCTGTTTCTGGCAACCGCCACACAGGAACAACACCTGGATCTCTTGGATGAACTACTGACTCTCATTCAGAAAGCAGGCCTAAAATGCAATCCAGCAAAAGCACAGCTATGTCAGAAAGCAGTACTCTTTCTGGGTCTAAAAATAACTGACCACAGCTGAAGCCCAACCTGGAAGAAGATACAAGGACTGCAAGAATTGCCATTGCCTACCAGCGTGGCAACTCTTTGACGGTTTCTAGGTATGGTGAACTATTCTAGAGATTTCATCTATGATTTTGCTCAGAAAGCCACTCCTCTGTATAAGCTATTAAAAAAGGACATTCCATGGACTTGGGGCCCTATACATACCCAGGCTGTGATGTCATTGAAGCAGGCCTTGGCCTCCGACCCAGCTCTGGTCAGCCCCAATCCATCAATACCGTTCCATCTGGAATGTGCCACCTCTGACATTGCCATGTCAGTAGTGCTGGCTCAGAAGGTTCATGGCACCCTGAGACCTATTGCATATGCATCACAGCTCTTGACCCCAGTGGAACAGAAGTACAGCCTTTGCGAAAGGAACCTTCTGGCCACCTACTGGGCTGTCAAGCACTTTCTGTACATCATTGGGTACTCTCCACTGATTATTAACACCAACCACACACCAACTACCTTTCTGCTCTCAGACAGAGTGAAGGATGGGTCAGTCTCTAAGACCAGGCTGACACACTGGTCACTTCTTCTCCAGGATAGAGACATACAGGTGCACCCAACAAAAATTCCATCTATGCTGGCTCATGGACTCCTTTTCCAAGAAGAACCCAATGACTGTACATTGCAGTCACCTGATCTTCCAGATCCAGGTCCTTTTCTCCCTGCCACGCCACAAATACTTGACAACACCTCTTTGTGTCGTATCTTTACTGATGGTTCAGCATCCTACTATCAGGGAGAGCAAATTGCAGGGATGGGCATTCTAGTGATTTACCCTTATGGTAACATTGTTAAGATCTCTAAGCATTGCAGTGTAGCATTATCACAGTATGCAGAGATGGCAGCGGTGGCCTGTGCCCTCGAGTTCATCCAACATGGGACCGAGGCTACCATCATTTTTATAGACTCTAATTGGGTTTGTTGTTCTCTTACAGAATTCCTTCCTTTCTGGCAGAAGAACACCTTCCTCTCTTCTGGTGGCAGCCCAGTGAAGTACAAGGAACTGGTAATATACATACATTCACCGGCACAAAAATTTGCACACAAACTCTATGTACACAAAGTTAAAGCTTATTCCCTCCATGATCCCTACCATGCCTTCAATGATACAGCAGATACCCTTGCCAAGGAAGGGGCCTGGGGGGGGAACACATGGATGATGGATCATCTAGAGGCCAATGCGGCCGTACATATTGCAGCACTCAGGAAAAAACCTGAACCCTTTTCCCCCTTGGACCTCTCAGCAGCTCAACAAGTTGATACTGAACTCAAAGAAGTGTTCAGATTCCTTGACAAGAGTACCAAAGAGAAACTTCCCACACATAACCCCTACCGGAGGCATGAAGGTAAGCTACACTTGTCACCAGATGACAAGCTCATCTGATACCAGCCAAATGATTCCACCACCAAGTTTTAGGTGGTCCCCAGACACCTTAGGTCTGAATTTTTGCATCAAGTGCACGATACACCCACTGGTGGGCACCAGGGAGTGGAAAACACCCTCCAGAGGCTTAAGACCACTGCCTGGTGGTCTGGTGTCACCAAAGATGTCAAAAAGTACATAGATAACTGCCTTGTTTGTGCACAAAACAACCCTATCCCCACCAAACAAAATGCCAGACTTTTACTACAACAATACTCTGGCCCTTGGAATGCCATTCAGATTGATTTTATTGGTCCCTTAACCAATACCAGCAGAAATAACAAGTATGCTCTTGTGGCAACTGACCTCTTCTCTAAGTGGGTTGAAGCTTTCCCCACTAAAACACGCACAACTAAAACCACTGCCAAAATCCTGGTGGACCAAATTTTCTCCAGGTGGGGCCTACCTCTTAAGGTGGACTCTGACAAAGGAACCAGTTTTACAGGTGAGTTAATGAAAGAATCTCTTGAACTCCTTGGAGTTCAACAAAAGTTCCACATACCCTACCACCCCCAATCTTCAGGTCAAGTAGAGAGAGCCAACAGATGGATTAAGCAAATGCTTTCCAAATTCATTGAGGACAATCCCAAAACCTGGGATTCCCTACTGCAGTTACTCCTAATGGTAATTAGGGGCACACCCTCAGCCACTACCCAGTTCACACCCTTTGAGGTGATGACTGGAAGACAGATGAGATTACCTGAACACCTGTTGTTTGACCTGCACACTCCCACTGCAGACCGTGTGTCTGTAGATCAATATGTGGAAAAACTCAGAAAAGACCTTATATACACACACTTGTATGCTGCTAAATACATGGGTAAGGCCCAGCAACAATGCCAAATACAGTTTGACAAGCATGCACAAGAAGTGGATTGGCAGGTTGGAGATCAGGTAATGGTCCTCCGATTTGCACATCCCACACATTCCTTCTCCAATAAATGGGAAGGCCCATATCCCATTATCAATAAGCTCAGTCCGGCAGTCTATCAAGTTAGACTCCTGCAAAATAATAAACTGACTGACAAATGGTTACATGCAAACCAACTGAAACTGTATAAAGGAGTTTAATTACTTTTCCTCTCCCCATTGGGCGGAATAGTACTGACTTACTAATGTTTGATTTTCTTTTCAGATACTCTGACAAGATGGCTATCTTGTTCCATTATCTCCTCATCTCAGGAGTTATCCCCTTCATCCAAGGCATGGTACAGAACCTCCTACCACACCTTGATCATCCAGCATCTCCTTCAGAGGGAGTATCCATCAAAATACCCGATAGTCTGATTACTGTCCAGGAAGGTTCCGATGTTTACCTCACTGCCTCGGTTGTCACTCCTGATCAATCTACCCTACAAATTGAGTGGCAAATCACATCGCAATGACAAATTCTCCCCGTGGCCAAACTCTCCAAAGGAACTTTCCAGGGTTGGCCCAATGCTAAATTATCCCCAAATGGTTCTCTCTCCTTGCTACAAACTGCTCTCAGGCATTCTGGTTTATACATATTACTGCCTTAATTGATCCTTCATATTGTAATTCTCTGTCTAAGGATTCTGCTTGAAAATTTGGTGCTGTACACAACATGGCTTCTGCTGCCATGTACTTCTCTGTGTTACCACCCACTGATAAACAGCTTTTGGAATGTCCAAAGCACACCTCTGGTCCCCGCAGTGGTCTAACAGCTACTGCTCTCCCTGGTTCATTGATTAACAATTTACAATTTATGCACATACCTGTGTTGTTTAATCTTACTTACTGGAATATGAAAGAATTTGGTATGTGTCACAATACTAATACGTCAGCATTTTATAGTACGTCATTGCTTGATGTTTTAGCTGCATTTCAGATTCATACTCAAGACCCTATTGCCAGGGTCCATACTACTGAACAAAGAGGCAACTTCAGGAGAAAACCCAATCCTGATTATCAAAGTCATAAACGTAATACACGTGAAGTTGACAGTTCTGATGTCACTGGTGCAACAGGTACTGTCACAGGTCTCTTTGGTATGGCCATGTCTGTTTGGAATAAGGCAGACATTGCTGCTATCAAATCTCATTCTGCCAAATTTCAGACTGGTTTGGTAAATAATATACTACCCCCATTATTGCATGGTGTGGATGGCCTTAGTCAGGAAGAAAGATATACTGTATACAATATGCACGACATTGCTAAGGCATTTACAGACTCTAAAGAGAAGGTTAATGCACTCATTGCACAGAATAACAAAGAAACAGATAAACAATACATTGCTAGAGAAATTCTCTGCTCTGCTTATGGCTCATACATTATCACTACCATCAACAATCTCTTCCGCGATCTAGAATCTGGAAGATCCTGATATCATACATGACAGACGCATTTCCAAATGGTATTGTCCATGATGTAAAACCCTGGCTGTACTGCTATGTGTATGCAACAATCTCTAACTATTCCTCTCCTACAGCTAGAAACCTAGGTTTTGTAACAGACACCCTAATACTGGTCCTTGTTTTACTTCTAAGAAATGTTCTATAAGAGATACTATGTTTGTTTCTTCTACTGTCTCTTTACCACGCTTTGATCCCACTACAGCTTTGTTCAACAAGCTGGCACTGGTACATTCCATTGGGCACCTTGATGAAGACATCTACAGAGAACACCTGGATCTACCTCCTCTACTGGTTTTCCATCCTTTCCTGGATGCCTGGGTCGCTCCGCACACAGACTGCTGTGCGAAGAAACAATATATTTACTTGTGTCGATGTGATGTATTTGATGTTATTCAGCCTGTATGTGGTTATTCTCCAGATAGTATTGATTGGACTTTTTCCATGGATGATGACATCAGCACAAATGGCACAGATTTCTCAGACTCAATATTGGTTCTGGATAAACTCTACCAATCTTATCGTGAGGAGGTTCATCACCTGTCAACGTGGATTTCAAGACAACCTACACCTGCCAGTACAGTTGCAAAGTGGAGACTCCCGCTGTTCGATCTCAGTATAATTCTGATGGAGAGTATTGCATGGCTACTAATCTCAAAAGCTATACTTATGGGTCTGAAACATGTGTTATTGAAACCCCAATTTCTGTTTGTCCACACCAGAAAACTGTTAGTGGACATACTGTATAACCCGTCCCCTTATCGATGCAGACATCATTGATGGTAACCCCGATTATCTGCTCACACTTTCTGAATATTTACCATATTTTAATGTACACATTGATCCACTTACACTTACATTAAAATCACTTTTAGACAGGAAAGATACACACCTCATCCACATCAGCAATAATATGACCAAGGCCAATGAAGCTATCCTTTCATTAATTAATGATGATGATATGAATGATGCATTAACTAACACCTGGTTAGAAATTATTTTTAAAGGTTTTGTTATTATACTAACAATTTTGATATTTTCTTGATTATTGTGCTATGCTGCTTATTGCTACATGCGCCAACACCGTGAGCAGCTTGAGTTCCTTTTACAAAGCTCTTGTGTCGGGTTTGTAAATGACCACTGCTCCTGACCTTTCCTAGATTTGCCTGTGTTGCCCTTGGAATCAACAAGGGGGTGAATGTTACACGAGGTCCTTGCACCCTTATTGGTACCCTCAGAGGTACACCATAGACAACTAGTGCTTAGGTATATGTTGTACTACCATATAGGGCTAAGGGCATTTACCGTATAAGAGTAGATGTCAGGATATGTATGCATGTTATTGAAATACACTGTGCTTGCTAATACATATACTGTATATTCTTCTATGTATTTTCTGTGTATTTCTTACTTATAAGATGTTAGGACACCTGTGTCCTTGGAATAATTAAGATATATAAGTCAGCATTGCCACCTTTCGGTGATTTGTACTACTACACTGAGTTATGTAAGACTCTGTATAAGTACTCTTTTGTTTCACAAACTGATGACTACTAAAAAATTGTATAGTGTTATCTTGGACCGTGGTGCCTCCTCTAATTTAGCCAATAGGGCTCATCTTTGTAACTAGAAATGTTTCTTCTATCTTACAGTAACCATAGTAATTATCATAGGTATATAATATGAGACACTAAGTCTTTTACCTTGGAGATCCCAAGAGACACAAAGAAACCTCGAGGTACAGGAATGCTTAGCACTGGCTCCCGGTTCGTATTGGTAAGAACTGCTTAGGGCAACTGTGAATTTATCCTTTTTGGTAGTAATAAACAAGTTTATTACTCTAATGCAATGTGTCTGTGATTACTTGTATTCCCAATATTGGCAAGAATCTGAGAGTGAGGTTTAGACCTCCTGACAGTTTAACGCCATATTGTGTAACATACAACATGTCCAGAATATACAGCATACCTTGTGAGGGGTACATTGTAGGGCAGCGCCGGAACGGTCCAGGTAGCGAAAACGCATCTTGAGCATGCTAAAGATCCTCTCTACTACATTTCTGGTGGTGGCGTGTGCCTCATTGTACATCTCCTCCACCATTGTTGCTGGCCAGAGGAGTGGTTTTAGTAGCCAGAGTCTCATAGGATAGGCACTGTCCCCTGTGGACACATGTATAACTGTTACATGCTGTTTACTGTCTCACTCAAAGTGCCTGTTTTCCTTACCCCAGTTATTACCCCCTTGCCTCCCTATCCACCCCTCACCAGCCCTGTCTGCTGTTATGGGTCACTGTCCCACCATTGTTGTGGGTTTGTGGTGTGCCTGCTGTGCATACTTACCAATTACCTGCCCATTGGGTATTCTGTCTTCCTCAAATGCCTGGCACATCCTGAACTAGTGCACGATGAAGACATCATGGGCACTGCTGGAGTACTGTGGGAGGACATTGGTGATGTGCCCCACCACATGCACACCACCTGGCACTTTTGGAATGGTATCCCTTCCTGTTAATATACACATCCCCTCTCTCACCAGGTGATGCACAGATGGCAATGTAGGTGCAGCCAATGGCACTGAGTACAGCTGCTAGGTGTGCAACCCAATAGAATTGCTGCATTGTCTCTATGCATTCTCGTGCCATGCTGAGGAATACTATGAACTCACCAGCATGTGGCAGGAAAACATTGAGGACCTGGGTCAGGAGGCATGAGGTGGCTGACTGTGACACTCCAATGGTATCTCTCACCAGTCTCTGGAGCATGCGGTGGCTAGAAACACATTGCAGCCATCACCTTTTCCTGAACTGACATGGCATGGCTGTGTCTGGTGTTTGGCTGCAGCTGATCATGCAGGACTTCACACAACTGCCTCAATATAATCCTGTTCATCCTGTACCGGCAGACAAGGTGTTCATCTGTAAGGGTCTCAAAGTAGAGCCTTTGCTGATACATCCTGTGTGCAGCATATCTCCCCCTTGGCCTTTGATGTGGGCCACGGTGGACTTGGTCCCTGTCCTCCTCATCCAGGACTGCCTCCATCAAGTATAGCATCACTGTGTTATTGCAGACCACCATCTTGTCTCCTGCAGTGTCCACACCCCCTCTCAGTGATTTGCCCTGGATTAAGACGTGCTTTTTATAGGTGGTAACTTGTGCCCACTATGGACTGCACAAGGGAACCTTGCATGGTGCTAATTTTCTAAATGTCACAGTGCACCAGTATGCATGTCCCTGCCCCTCAGTTTGCCCCTTGCATACAATTATGTTTTGCACTGGCACTAATGCTTTGTGCCAGCACTATTTTACCCTTTGAATATGGGGGTCTGGCACTATTCTGGTGCAATCCCTGTGCAAATGGATTGCGTACTATACAAACGTTTCAATATAGGGCCCCTGATGGCAAAAATTTAGCTAGCTAGTGAGACAAAATTATTTAATTTTGTCCCTTAATTTCTCCAAAGTGCAAATCTGATCCTTCTGAAATTGGGAAGGATTAAGAGACCATGGGACTGAAAAGGAGTATACTAAATTTCACTGTCATATATTTTAAAATGGCTGAGATATGACCCTCTGAAAATGATCATTTTTAATGAAACATCAATGCAACCCTACTATACAGGCACTACTGCACCTGTATAATAAATTATGCTTGCACAATAGCCATATCGTTAGTGTTGATCGGAGGTCTCCATGTTAAAATACAACCTTTGCACCTTAATAACTTTAGTGGTGTTTTATGAAAGTGCCTCAGATTAGACATGCATTGTCTGGGTGGCAAGTTCTCAAGACATGGGAAAGTTCTGTGATGGTCCTTATCTGAGTCTGAGATCTGGATGCATTGCAAATACGGAAAAAGCATCACATTTGGCTCTTTTTGCCTATTTTGTACTCTTACCTGTAGCCTACATGATATGAAATTTTGTTCCAAAACCCTCAGGGCAGAAGGGGCTTGTGCCAAAGGTATGCATTTTGAAGTTTTCATGAAAAATATGACTTAGTTTCGAGTTAAAAGGTTTTGAAATTTGGCTTTTAAACATGCCTAGTAGGGTTTAGCATACCAAAATTTTGCTTTCTAAACCATTTACTTTCGCCAAAATTAGTGTTTTCATGTTGCGAGAAAACATTTTTTGTAGTTATGATGGCCACCATCTTGTTTTTCTACTGGTCTAAAAAAACTTAAAGATACAGAAAAATTAAGTATTTGAAAACAAAACATGAATCTTGCTAAACAAGACCCATTAAGCAAGATTTTGTAGTAGCCGACCCAGTGGCACTGAGGGTTGAGTGCTGGACACCACACCTCGCACCACTAGTGACCCAGGTTTGAGAATGGACTCAGGTCATTGGGAGTTAGCAGGGGAGGATTGAGTATCCACAGATTACTCTCCTCTCCTGGGAGGGGGAGGTAACATCTGCCACTGTAGGAGCGACCCCTAGCGGTGGCTGGAGGTCCAAGGCTGTGGAAACAACACGAGGGGTATGGGAGATACAGCGGATGTCCTGTGGGCAGGTACAGGAGTGTTCCATCTCACGCTGGATGTCATTACATGTCCATTCTCCTGGAACAACAAAGAAAAAGGGAAAAGAGCTGGCTCCTGGGTAGGCGAATGCCTACTCTCAGCTTCCAGCCACATCCAACGCTGGACTCAACTGGGCACATCTCCTACATTCCGACCTCCTGACTGAAGCTTGGACCCTATAGACAGAGTGCCGGTGGAGTTAGCAGCCCTTACCCAGGGGGGTTCAAATCCAGGGAGGCTTGTAGCCTGGAGGAGATGGAGGAGGATTTGGAGATAGTGCACGGGAGGGCCTCAGGCAGAGCAGGATACTTGGGTGAGTGAGCAGAGCTGGAGACAAGACCCAAGGGACCAGTGTGGGAGATAAAGAAACCATACAAAAAAAGGCAATATTTTGTTGTTTGTTTTTTCCAAAATAAGCCAAAAATACTGTTTAGTTACAAAAGCAGAGCACACACAAACCTCCAGTAAATGACCAGGGCACCGAACTCATAACAAAAAAAATAACATTTATTGACTACATAAAATAAAACAAGAGGCAAGCCTGACGCGTGTCGGATATAGTCCCATCCTTTATCAAAGGCCTTTGATAAAGGATGGGGGTATATCCAAAATGCATCAGGCTTGTCTCTTGTTTTATTTTATGCAGTCAATAAATGTGATTTTTTTTATGAGGTTGGTGCCCTGGTCATTTACTGGAGGTTTGTGTGTGCTCTGCTTTTGTGACTAAACCATACTGGTTTCAGCATTGCAGTACCACTATCTTTATGCATACTCTGTGTGGCTTGTTCTTTAAGCCAAAAATACCTTTTTGGGACTTCTGCCACCAGTTTACTGAACTGGTCAATTTTCATGTCAAGGAGATGAGAATTTTACTGTCCCGCATTTAACTGCGACAGCAAAGTGTGACACTGAAAGTTTAGTATCAGAAATGTTAGCGTTGCACTTTCATGTCACGTGCTATACTTATAGTCCCATCTGTTGAATATGCTATTTATTATTTATTATGTAAAGTGCCCTGCGTCTTAAAGAAATAAAATCTACTACTACTACTACTATATGACCCTACTTCATGACTAAGGATGGTGGGAATTTTCAAGTACAGGTCAAAGGGTGATTTTACAGTCTCTCTGAAAAACCACCTTTCAGGGAGAATTTAACACATTTTAGCAACCAAGTTCATAAAGTGGAGTCAAAATGCCAAACAAAAAGTTATGAAGAAATGTTGAGTGCAGGGCCGTCCTTTGGCCCAGCAAGTAGTGCATTGTGAGGCCATGCCAATAAGGTGAATTTGAGGGTGATCTCACTGAACCAGCAAGATAGGCAAAGGCTTTGGGGTGGCACTGCCATGCAGCACCACCCCAAGCCTGGGAAAGGATGGTGCAGTGTTAGCCTCATAGGCAACAAGTAACCATATGGTGAAGAGAAATCTTCTCTTAGCATAAGGCCCAGAGGTTTCTGAACCTCAGCACCTGTAGCTGGATGAGCTCTTGGATCTGCATGTTTCTGCAGCTCCCTAGACAGCCCCACAAATTCTTTGCATCTGTAGCTGCACAGAAATGCAGTGACCAGAGGCCCTGCACTTCTTCAGGCAGATCAATGGATTCTTCCTTTGCCACAAGACCCAGAGGGACCAGTGCATCTGATGAATGACAATACAATTTCACTACCTCACAAGAAAAGGAATTTCATTGCAAAAAAAACTGTGTTAATGCACCAGTTGGGGTTCAACCAATGCCAGAAAGTAGGGATGTGGCATTAGGGTTTCCAACCTCAACTACCCCAAGCAACAAAAGGACAAGACCACAAGCAACCACATACAGTCATAATCAGGTAGACAAGCAACATACAACTGTCTCCAGATGACAAAATACATTAGTAGTGATATGTTGCCTGTGATTTGCATCTGTGGCATGCACTCTGCAAGACGTACACACTTACCTTTGGCTGCAGATAGAAATCCATGCTACTCTAATCACAACACTGCATCTGTCTGCAGAAGTACAGGCCCCTGCATCTATAGTTAAAAGTTGATGATACTGAATTACAAGAATTATTTTGTCTGTAGAAGTGCAGGCCCATATATGGCCTGTGCTTCTGTAACCACATGTACTCGTGCTCACTGCAAGACATGCACACATATCTGACTGCAGAAGCATAGGCCCCTGAGAGGCCTGCACTTCTACAGCTGCAAGTGTAAGACATAAACACTGACCTCTGGCTGCAGAAGTGCAGGCCCCATGAAATATATGATACCCAAATTGCATCACTACTTCTCTCAGCAGAAGTGCAGGCCCCTATGGGCCAGTGCTTTGCTTCTGCAGTCACAGGTACTCATGCACACTGTAAGACATACTTACCAACTTCTGGTTGCAAAAGCATAGGCCCCTGTGTGGCCTGCACATCTGCACATCTGCAGCTGCATATAAAAAATCCATGATATCCACATTGCAACACTACTTCTGTCTGCACAAGTGCAGGCCCTGTGCTTGTGCTTGTGCAGCTGCTGGTGTAAGACATACACATCGACTTCTGTCTGCAGAAAGGCTGGCCCCTGTGGGGCCTGCGCTTTGGCTACTGCCTATAGAAATATATGATACCTAAATTACAACCCAATTTCTGTCTACAGAAGTGCAGGCCCCTGTGGGGCCAACACATCTTCAGTCACAGGTACTCATGTGCAGCACTATAAGACATACACACATACTTCTGATTGCAGAAGCACAGGCCCCTGTGGGGTCTGTGTTTTATGCAGTCACAGCTACAAATCCACAAAGGTAGAACATTAATGCTACTGCATTTGTGTCATCTGGAAATAATTGTATGTTGTTTGTCTTACCTGATGATGGCTGCCTGTAGTTGCTTGTGTTGTCTTGTCATTTTGCTGTTTGGAATGTTGAGGAGTTAGGGTTGGAAACCCTAACACCACATTCCCTACTTTTATGGAATTAAGCAGAACCGTAGCTGCTGTATTAATGCAGTTTTTGTAATGGCTATATATATATATATATATATATATATATATATATATATGTATAGTGAGAGAGAGTATGGGAGAGAGACAGACAGATAGACACAATAAATGATGGGTATGTGTAGTATGCAAGGAAATATACCAACTGAGGGTGGTAGTTAGACAATAAGGTTATGAGCCAGAACAGTGGGTGATTTTGCTCTCTAATTAGCCCCCTGAGATGGGTATCTGGCCTTGTATGCCACATATACCCATCCTTTTTTTATATAATATGTGGCTTTTTTTAATCTGCAGTGTGTGGCCAGGTTGGTTTCTTGGTGAGCAAAACAAGAAATCCAGCACTACCAACCACAGTAAAATCAATCACAAATATTTCAGTGAAAAGGTATATTTTTTCTTTACCAGCAGTGTGCAGCAAAACCCCTCCATGGGAGTAGCAAGGAAAAACAACCACCACCTCCATAAGCAGGGGTGTGTCTGGGCCAGTTTTCCTTTAGTTCCTTGGGTAGGTTCATGAATTGTGTCTGTGGGCAGTGGTATCTGATGATTTGAAGGAGTGCATCTGCAGTCGGGAGGATAGTTTGCAGCTGGAGAGCAACATGTGTCATCAGGGTCTGTGGAGCTGGTGGAGTACGTTGGCCTGAAATCTTGGATGGCAGGCTGTTGGTAAATGTTGGGGGCATTAGGTTTTGGGAGTTCCATGTTGGGGGATGAGGGAGGGAGAGGGAGAGAGAGATTGCCTACAACAGTTTTTGTTTGTAGGTTTGAGTGCTCAGGATGGTGGGGAGTGCTGCAGGACTGGGGAAGGTGTTTTCCCCATGGTATGCAGCTACCCATCTGGAGGCATAGGCAAATTTTTAAGATGGCACTCTAATATCTCACAAATAGGCAAACTCCAACTTGTTGAAAACAATGTATTTTATTGCATGTCTTCTCTGACTAACAAACAGTCACAGTGCAAGGTCCTAGTGCTTCATGGAAAAATTTAAAGTGACATACCAGAAAGAGCTAAATTAATAGTCATGTGACCATATTGAAGACAAGCATTCTCAATTAATATAAAAACGGTTCTCTGTACAAAAGCATCAACATTCAATTGCCCATTGGTCTACTTTATACATTACTTGAAATTGAAATTCTGATTAATTCTTTTTCTTCTAGAACTTCATTTTTTCACTTTAAATTTTTGCTTAAAATGGGTGATGGTCTAGCCACTAAGACACACCTCTGATGAAGGCCCTACTGTGGATCCTAGTGCTGGTACCTTACATCATGATTGTTTGTTAGTCAGAGAAGACATGCAATAAAATACATTGTTTTCAACAAGTTGGAGTTCGCCGATTTGTGAGATACTGGAGTGCCATCTTAAAACTTTGCCTGTACTGTTCTTTTGGAGGGAGAGTCCCATCTTTATTTTGGCACCCGCTGGAATACCTGTGATGCACCTTCGAACACCCCTTTTGAACTCTCTGGAGGTATATAGCCTTAATTCGGAAGTATACAACTGTTATTGGAAAATCTACAGGTTAAATCTGTTAGGTATACAGGAAAATACATGATATTGATTTCTATAGGAGAAGTGCCAACCACGTAATATATCCCATATATACACAACAGGAGTGGGTGTCAAAATGACAAGATAAAAAATATGTCTTGGCTATTGACGTCAGTAACAGCAACATATAAAAAACATGTTTTTGTTACTGTTACCACAGTGGATAGTTTTTAAGTTGCTGTCATCACAGTGGAATACTGAACCAATCAGAGAACAGCTTTCACAATGCTGATGACATCACAATGCCTAGTGCAGCACTGAAGCCAGCTATTAAAATCAAAGAAAAGCAGCAAAATCTTCAAACTGCTGATTTAATAGCTACAACTTGTAAACTACTGTTGTATATATTGAATGTGCTTTGCAAAAAAACTCCATTAATGCATCAGTCAGGGTTGCTATTAAAGCGACAAAAGTATAGCAATGCGATGTTAGGGTTTTCAGCCCTAACTCTGTATTCCACCACCCCCCCCCCAAGCAGCCAAAGGGAGCAAGACAACACAAACAACTAGAGACATCCATCATCAGGTAAGGCAAACAACATACAACTCTTTCCACATGACACAAGAGACATCCATCATCATGGTCCAGCATTTTTGTAGCCTTGGATACACATACACACTTGCACACTACCTGGGAACTGCAGTAAAAAAATTCCTATAGGATCCCATAGTAAATTGTAAATGAGGAATAACACGTAACAGGGTGTGCGGTGATGCTAAATTACCACATGCCCCAGGTGGACTGTGAGGTATGAGGTGCAGCTGAGTGCCTTCAACCACCTGGGAAGTGTGGGTTATGTAAGCAATAACACATGGCAGGATGTGTGGCAATGTTAAATTGCTGCATTCCCAAGGTGGGTTGTGAAGCACAAGGCGTAGACGAGTGCCTTCAACCACCTGGGAAGCGATATAAAATTCCCAAAGGATCACACTGTAAATTGTAAGTAGGCAATAAAACATGGCAGAGAGTGTGACAATGCTAAATTGCTGCATGCCTCAGGTGAGTTGTGAGGAATGAGGCACAGCTGGGTGCCTTCAACCAGCTGGAAAGTGCAGTATAAAGTTTGCATAAGATTACATTATCTATTTTAAATGAACAATACCACACAGCAGGGTGTACATTGGTGCTAAATTGCTGCATGCCCCAGGTGGATTGTGAGGCATGAGGTGCAGCCAAGTGCCTTCAACCACCTGGGAAGTGCAATATAAATTTTCCATAGACTCCCATTGTGAATTGTAAGTTGGCAATAACACATGACAGGGTGTGCAGTAATGCTAAATTACCTGGGTTGTGAGGCATGAGATGCAGCAGAGTGCCATATACCACCTAGGAAGTGTGCTGTCTTCACTCAGATGCCAAAGGAACCTATGCTGCCACAGAAGTGCAGGGCCCTCCATCCCCATATGGATGATTGCATGAAGGCAGAGTACCTTCAACCACCTGTGTCATGTATCCATGGCTGCATAAGTGCTGGACCATGATGATGGATGTCTCTTGTGTCCTGTGGAAAGAGCTGTATGTTGTGTGTCTTACCTGATGATGGATGTCTGTGGTTGCTTGTGTTGCCTTGTCCCCTTTGGCTGCTTAGGGAATACGGGTTGGGGTGAAAACCTAATGTCGCATTTCTGTACTTTTGTTGCTTTAATAACAACCCTAACTGATGCATTAATGGAGTTTTTTGGCAAAGAATTTCCTTACTTTTTGAGATAGTATAATTATATCCTCATTTTCCTGTGGGAGCACAGGGCCCTCTAGGCCCTGCATTCCCATCCCTCTGTAGATGTAGATCCTCATTTGCCTGTGGGAGCAGCCCTGTGCTCCCATCCCTCCATAGATGCCAACATGTATATTGCTGTAATCACATCCTCATTTGCCTGCGGGAGCACAGGGCTCTCTGGGCCCTGCACTCCCATCCCTCCATAGATGTGGACATGTATATTGTTGTGAAAATACAGGGCCCTCTGGGTCTTGCAGTTGCATTTGTAGCAAATCAGCAACCAAATTGTCAGCATGGCCTTCTTCTTATCCCACCTCATGAACCGGTACTGAAAATTTTCAAATCCCCACCCACCACCACAAAAAGTTATTCCACACCACCAAAACATTCCATGCCACAGGTGTGAAAATAAAGTTAGGGCAGGATTTGAAAATGACAAATGTCATGCTCATGAGGTGGTGTAAAATTGCTGTTAAAAATTTGGAGTCAAAATATTTTAAATTGCCGAAGTTACGAGTCAGCATAGTAACATTTCAATGGATGCACTTAACTTTGCCATTGTTACATATTTTGACCTCACATTTTCAACTTAGCCTTCTTATGACCCCACCTTATGAACAAGGGTGGTGAAAATGTTCAAATCCTGCCCATAAGGTGATTTCACCAAACAAGTGACCGTGAAATTGCCTTTCAGCCTGGATTTGCATAATTCCACTGACACTGTTTATGAGGTGGGGTCCAAAAGCCATGTTGAAAATTTGGGCTCAAAATATGTTAAAATGGCAAAGTTATGACACAAAGTCGAGAACCCTACTGAAATACATTGAACCGCACTTACCTTACTTTCTCATATAGCAGTTGGCATTTCCAGCAGCAAGACATGTCTTCAATCAGAGACTGGATCTTCACCATGGGACCTGTTCAGGTGAGTGAGGGTGTGTGGGGATGTGAGGGGTGTGGGGTAGTGGGCAATGAATCAAAGGTTAGGGTCGGGGTTGGATCACTGATGGACTGTTTTATTTTTACCAGTTGTAAAAAGACATAAAGAGACCATTTTCTTTATTACAGGCAGGACAGCAATCAGTGGGGTGCCACTAGACACCAGGGGAGACAAACTTTCAATGGGGACCACAATCAGAGGGGACCACTAGACACAAAAAAAAAATTAATTGCAGTAACCCCTCGATATAATGAACCTCATTATTCCAGACTCCTGGTTATAATTAACGGTTCCCATGTCTCCTAAAATCAAACAGCTGATATCACTTGCATTTACTGGAGAACAGCGTTGTACTTTTCTTTTATGAAATTCTTATGAGAAGCACTACAGCAGATGTAAATAACACAGCAATGGCTAACACTGCATATAACTACAAGTAGAGTACAGTTATAAGCAGTAGAGTACAATATGAGGCACTCTAGCATTAGAGGACTGGAAGACTTCAGGCTCGCCACCAACACAGCTCACTCAAGGCAAATCACCCGCTACATGTCAAAGACCCATTTCCTAATCACTTCTGTTTCTGTTGGCTTTTCTGCACAAATCCCACTTCACACACATTCACAATCTTGTCGTCATTCACACACATGCACACACACACACACACACACACACACACTCTCTCTCCCGCTCTAAATATATCTCATAAATAATGAACCAGCAGAATCTCTCTCTCATAATGTACCAACAGCAACATCCCAGCACTGTATACTGTCAGGGGCACATACAGTCCTGCCTACCAACAGCAACATCCTGCCCAGTACATTACAGTACAATATAATACATACCTTACAATGCAATATGTATAGAATAAAGTATGGATTGGTGTGTGTAATGAGAAGCTTACACATACCAGAGGGGTTAGATGCTACTTAAACCCTGACAGCAAAGCTTGAGAGGTTTATGCATAGCATCTAACCCCAAGGGTGTGTGTAAAGTTCGAGTTTACACACACAAACCCATATTTTATTTTATATAATTATTAGGTTTTCCTTTTTTTGCTTCTGCAATTATATAAAAATAGAAAGTTGCTGTGCAGCTGCAGTCTGTTAAGTTACAGCGTATGGCCGGCTTTCTTTCTTTCTTTAAAGTTTTTTTTTTTTTTTTTGTGGGCAGCTGAAAATGAATGATAGTCCTTGTGGCACATTTTTTGCTTTTAATTATCTACTGCCAACTAGGGTTGCCACCTGTCAGTTTTTTTTACCTGGTGATCAGGTTTTCAGGGTTCCTGTCAAGTAATCCAGTTTTGCTCTGTGCTGGTCAGGTTTTTGAGCCATTTTGAGTGCTCACATGCTTTTGAAACAAATTTTGTCATATCATTCATTCTTTCAGCTTACAGGTTACAAACAAGTTATGTTGTCAGTATAGCCCTTTGTTTGTGAAAGCAGTCAGCCTGGGAGGTGAAAAGTATGGCCATTAACACCTTAACTTGACTTAACCTAATCTTTTCTATTGCATCTTAAAGTGGCATAGCAGCACAGCTGCCCACGTTTATAACAGTAACAGAGCCAGTTGTCTTCCACTTTCATTTGCTGGTAAACATTTTCATCTCTAACAGAATTTAGGCATTTTTAAATGTTGAAACTTATTTTTTTTCCTCAAGAAAAAGTATGGTCACTTCTTTGGTTTTGAAATAGTACTGTGGATATGAACCGGAATGGAGCCAGAAAAGATAAAAGTACACATTACAGGAAACAGTTTATTATGTGTTATTATATACCATGTATACTGGTGTATGCTATTTACAGTATGTCCTTGTCTCCTCAGAGCATTAATGTAAATGATTTTTTATCTCTGTATGTTTGGTAAACCAATGTCAATAAATAAATATGTAAGTAAATGAATGACTAGGAAGAAACTAGGAAAGTAACTTTAACAGGTAACATTTTTGTTGAACTGCTGCTTTAAGTGTTTGTTGTCTTATAGTGATATAACAGATGGTGTTCTAGGAGGAACAATGCATGATGAGTCATCAAAAGGGGTGGGCTAGGGGTGGAGCTTAGGATCCGTTTTTTGCCTCATGCAAAGGTGGCAACCCTACTGCCAACTCTGAATGGCAGTTCACTCCATTTGTGGTTCTATGAGAAGGAGAGCGGTTGTTAATCGTGGAACTGCAGTGGGTACATGCACAGAGTGAAGGAACCATGCACGTGTTTGCTGTAATAAACATTTCTTTATTGCAGCAAATTATGCCACAAGTTCTCCATGGGAAAAGGAAAACAGTTATTATAATACAATACCATACAATACAATACAATTTATTTTTGTATAATGAGTTTCATAGAAAGTGTTCATCGACAAGCTTCACAGTGGCTGTAAAGCCCCCAGAGAGGAGACACAATATGCAAATGCAAGCCAGGTGTATGGTACCTCCATTTTGTAACCCACTACCTGGTTAGCCTAGGTTCGGAGACAGAATATTTGCTCGGCACCAGGCTAGGTTTGCACTTCTCGTCGGGGCACTCAAGTAATTCCAGACACAGAAAGCAATAACTCAAAATGTCCAAACCAGGAGTAGGATTCTAAAGTGTAGCTTTTATTCACTTCAACACAAGAATACAAAGCAAGATGGACCCACACAGAGCTACACTCACTGAATATGCAGATCTATAGAGGTCAGAACACATCTTCTTCATCATCACAACAACCCTCAGGTTCTGAACACATCTGGGCTCACATGCCGGAACTGGTACTCTCATTCTTGGATTTCCTGGCATGGCACTCAGCCAGCACTAGTACACTTTTCCATATATCATGGACTTTTGGTGGTGGCTCCCTCAACCTCCCTTGAGCACTTTCTAGCTCTAAAGCAAAAATCTCATCCTTAATCCCACATCTGGATGCTTTCTGCAGACACTGGTCAAGTGCCTGGGAGAAAGCTATAGGTGCCCAAAGTGAATCCGTAGAGGTAAACCTGGTTACTCCAGATGGGGGATCTCCCACCTCTTGTTCCCAAATCCATACCTGGCCATTCATTTGGAATCAACACCTTTCTCTGAACTCTCTGGTTGTAGATGCTATCTCAAAATGTATATCACATTAAACATTCTTCTCTCTCTCTCTCTCTGTAGCTGGTGTCCTGACTTGCAACGTACTGTAAGTGGCTATGTCCATCCTGTAGACCCCACTGGTTAGATGCATTTCAAGCCATACACATATCTCAAAAGTACTGTACTTGGCTAGTCCTTTCCTGACCCCACAGTAGGCAAATACTTTTACACAACTGTCTTGGTGAAAACATGGGCTCTATGTCAGAGCAGACTCACCATGGTTCGCATGTGCCCCAGGGCTTCTCTCAGAGGAAACACAAAATTCTCTGGTAACTCAAAACAAACTCTTATCAGGCAGTTTTTTCCATTCCCAGCAGGGCCAAGGGATTGCTCCTGAAATGCTAATATCTTCCCCCATCCCTCCAGGGATGGGGCACTGGATCAACTCAGGGTGCAGTCTCTACCACTTCTACTGGTATCTTCAATGTTCTTCTCTAGGGTGAGAACACATTACCCTGTTTCTGAAGTAGCTCTATGATAGAGCTAGGCTCTGAAGGGCTGCCAACTGCAGCACACCTCCTACTTTTCTCAGTACCCACTACAGACTGCCCAAGACTCCTACAGACTAACTTTGAAAATCCCCAACATTCTAACCTAACTCCCAGCTGCAGCATTCCACTGTGGCTTATGCTGCTGCGAGAATTCTATAGTGATGTCATCCTCCAGCTCAGCTGAGACTGAGGACAGAGTGAGACAGTGTAAAACCCATTTAACTAATGTCTCACAAGCTGCCTTTCCCTGCCTGTCACTAGATCTAAGTGGGATTCTAGTAACCCCAGGTGACAGGGGGTTATGCCAACACAGTATTAGTGAGTGAATACACATTTTTGAACTAAGCAATACATTATCATATTAGAGAATAGAGAGTGTTTTAGGTATAACATCAGGCACTTTGTAGGATAAAGTAGCAGGAAGAACACACAGGCTGAAGTAGCTGGCAATTGGGAAGCAAGAGTTAGCACACAAAAAAACATGGTGATAAAATTAGGAATTATAGCCAATTGGCCAGACTTGGAAGAGGGTAGGTAAGATAACTACACTGATAAGACATTTAAGTTGTACCAGATAGCAGAAAGCAGGAGAGAAGGCTTTGCCACCAACAAAGGCTGGGTGATAAAATATATGAGATGCCAATGTTAGCCATGAAGATAGCCAAAGTGGTTGTGTAGTGAGACTAGATTGGTGAAATAAATGGGAGCAGGCCTATTAAGGCTCATGCGAACAAAGAAGGCAATTTTAAACAGAATCTGGAAGGGGACTAAAAGCCAGTGCATGTCGATGGAAAATTCAGTCCTGTTTCTTTATGCATGTTTGGAGGCAAGACAGCAGCATTTTGGGCATGTTTGACTCTTGAGAGCTGAGAAGTAGAAGGCCATAGGAAGCTACAATAGGTGATATAAGAGTAGGTGAAGATATGACTAAGATTTCTGCAGAAGAGAGTGGTGCAGCAAGTGGCAGACATGGACCCTGTTGAGAAGATGAAAAAAAAGAAACTTACATGAGGGATATGACAGGAGAAATAATGTTCACAGTCAATAAACATCAAGGCTGCAGACTAAAGGAGCAAAGGTGAGACCTGAGTTAAGTAGGGAGATGGAAGTAGAGTCATTTTGACTAAGGGGGAGATTCAGTCTCCAGAGGAACAACTCCATTCTTGGACACTGTTAAATGAAGAAAATAGGTAGAGTCAGCTTTGTCCTGGATAAGACAGGATGAGGAGTTGGAGGGTGGACAACAGTTACAGGAGTCAAAAGGAAGTATAGCTGTGTATCATCTGCATTGCATAAAAATGATAGCCCAGATTATAGTGTTAGATGAGGTGTCTACGTGGAAGAAGCTAAATTGTAAAGAGACTAGAACAAAGCAAATAACCCTATGGTATACCATAGAGAAGTGGATGGGGTGAGGAGAAAAAAATCACCTGCAGAGATAAAGTAGTACTCGGACATCCAGTGATGTCATGAGCTAGGTGGCAGCAATGAAGACAGCTCCACACCCCAGATCTTTAAATCTGCAAAAATATACCGAGTACCGAACTACTAAATCCATGCAGAACTGCAGTACAAGAAAACGGAATGTCCGCATGAAATAATAGAGCTAGTTCAGGCACCCCAGCGAACAAAGTGCACCAGGTAATCGAGGACGAGGAAAAAGAAAAATCCATGTGACCTAGTCAACAGCGGGCCTCCGGCCCTCGATCCCCGAACTCAATCTCCTCAGCCGAACAAGGTGTGGAATATGATGATGAGGGAGAGCCTTTGGATGCAATCGATCCCACGATTCACAAAGTAATAAATACAGTCCAAACTTTGGAATCAGTGTCGGCAGATCTAAAGGTGCAACTAAAGGAATTGACGAAGCTTTTACAACACAGCAACATGTGGGGGAGTTAGTGGATACTCAAGGCACACACAGCAGGCTATTGCAGTATTTATTACAGAGAAACAGAGACATTCACTCTAGATTACAAGATGCAGAGAACAGAGTGAGGCACAACTTCAGATTTCACGGGATTCCAGAAGGAGCAGAAGAGGGTTTCCAATCGATGAAAGATTTTTGTGTCACTTGTGCTCAAAACAGTGCTAAAAATCACTGAGACTGCACCAATGGACATAGAGAGGGTTCACAGGTCATCGGGGTGGAAGCCCAAAGACCTGACCTCACGATCAAGATCAATAATTGTCAAATGCTACATTTTCCAACAAAGGAGCTGATTCTCCCGACGGTGTGGAAAATGCTTAGGACTGAGTTGGAATGTAAACAGATATTCATAGATCAAGACTTCAGGCCATTTGACAAAATGCTAGAAAAGTGGAGAAGATGTTAAAGGAAAAGAAAACGTTTGGGCCCAAGTATTATACCAGCCAGGCTAAAATATATCTGGACAACGGCCCCATATTTTGAAAACATACTGGAAGCCTCTTCACTGCTGACAGAACTAGGCCTAGAGTGTCCAGAAATGGGGCTACTCAAACTGGAAGAAGAACTAAGCAGGGGAGTCTGGAACAAGGAGGGAAGCAATAGGAAATGCCAGCGCATGGAAGATGAATTGCCAGAACAGGTCCAGAAAGACATTAAAATGATGATGCAGACTGAAGGCACCCACAGAAACCAAAATGGATCCAAGAAGATGGGCTGAATAATTTTTGAAGCACTGGACCTGAACAATTTAAGGGACCTTCCTTCTCAAAGTAGAAGGGAACTTCCTATTTTTTTGCCCACTTTGCTTCAGATGGAAGGTGAAGAAGCAAGAAGCAACGGTTTCTGAAAAATTAAGGTATTTTTGCTGTATATGAAATATTTTTGGTGGGGATAGCGAACGGAAAACATTGCACAGGAGACAAAGGTGGGGTAGGGGACAAATTTAAACAGAATAAGGATGGAAATATTCTTAAAACATTCTTCAAAGAAGGAAGGGGTAAAATTTAAGGAGGACAGGCGAGGGGTATAGAGCTCAGTTGGATAGGAAAAGGAGGTATAGAAAAGGGTGGACAGAAGAGGAAAGTAGACCAAAAGAGTTTTACATGTGAAAAGGGGAAGGGGAGAAGAAAGAAGGGGTAAATGGGAATGAAAAAGTAATTGAGAACTAGATAAATGGGAGATGAGATTCACAGTTCAAAGGATAAATAGATTTAGAAGCAAAACTGCAAATTACAGAATCAAAACACACCAATATATTTGGGGAGTAGTGGGATGAGGGAAGAGGTGGGAGAAAGAAGACAAAAACTCAAATAAGGAGACATGTTGAAGAGACATAAAAAGGGGGGAGACAATAGGGGAGAGGTAGCTAGCTAGATAGCCAGAGATGGGGGGAAGAGGCAAGATTCACTTGACTTAATATTTTAAAAGAATGTTTCCATATGTACAAGTTAAGAGAAGACAAGGAGGGGTGGGGAGCGGACTGTCTGAGGAGATGTAGCTGCTCCAGCTTGTGGGAGGGTAGTGACATCCCTAATTAAGGATTCAATCTTCACACAACCAGGGTGAGGACCTTCCTGTAAGCCTCAGACCTATCACGAACATTCAACCAACTTGAGGCAAAATTACACCTCGAGACAGGTTTAACCTCTAAAGGTTACCCAGAAGTCGATAATTAATATCAAAGAGAAATAGAAGGCTGTTACTCAATGGCCTGGATATTCAGACTGTGCCAGGCTATGGCGCAAGCCTGGGTGCAGTGCAACTTGGCTGCCCTAGGGTAATGACTGGCTGATATTCAACGGACCTGCGCCATGGCACAGCATAGTTGAAAATCGTACCACTGGCCACCTGCACTGTGCATGGCACAGTGGCACTGCGCCAGTGCAGTGGCCAGAGTGGAGCAGAGGATGCACTAGTGCAAGTTAATGTTGCAGTATGCGCAACAACCGTGATATTCAAAAGTGTACATGCAAATGGGGCCATAATGTATGCAAGGTGCAAATGGGGCCATTTGCATATCATCATAACTCCATTTGCATGCAGGTGCGCCGATCCCCAGCGACTGCGTCTGGCACCCTGTCCAGACAGCAACCGTCCAGAAGCGGCAATACTACGACAATGCGCCCTATTGCGATCATGGGCATATGTACATTCAATTAATCATCAATATCCCTGGTGGTCCAGTGGACGCTCGCAGCCCGATCGCGGGCTTCAGTGTAAAATATATGTCAATATCCCTGGTGGTCCAGTGGACTGCTTGCAGCCCGATCGCGGGCATATGTGATAATAAGGAGAGCTCCACGGTAGCCCCTCCCACCCTCCACTGAGCCCACTGCCCCTCACCCCGGTCAGTGGCAGGCAGCAGCCCCCACCGCCTGCCACCCCACTGCCCGCCGACTGACGGTGTATGGTAAGGCTGTCGCCCATTGGTCCTGGCGTGAGCCAATGGCGCGCCTATACCGTACTACACAGTCAGAATAAGTGAATGGATCCATTCACATGCTGGACACAATAGTATAGTATAGGCTGCATGCTGATAGCTCACACTGTGGCCCAGTAGGCACTGCAGCCTACCGCACACTGTCAGTCAGCGGGCAGTGGGCGGCAGGTGGGTGGGTGCTGCCACTGCCACCGACCAGGGGCGGGGGGGGCAGTGGGGCTCAGTGGGCAGGGGAGGGGGACCATTGAGCTCTCCTTATTATCACATATGCTCACAATCGGCTGCGAGCAGTCCACTGGACCACCAGGGATATTGGACATATTTTTACACTGAAGCCTGCATTGCTGCGAAAGTGGTCCACCTGGACCACCAGGACATTGGGCCACATATTTTACATGGACGTCACCCATTGGGCATGGGGGCCACCACGAAGGTAATAGCTGAAGCCAGGTGGCCACCACAGGGAGCAGCCGCCGTGTTGCGCTTGCAACACGGCAGCTCACCGTGGGTAGCCAGCTGTTGTTCCTTTTTTGTTTGGCTCACCTGTGTGCAGCACAAGTAGGGGAAGTGCATGCATGGACTCAGCTCATCCCGGGCTGAATATCAGCATGTTCGGAGTATGCATGGGCACGCCCCCCTACCTGCGCTGCATACATTACTGATGCATCTGGCGCATCGGGATTTGTGCCATGCACAATCCCTGTTTGAATTTCACGCCAGGGCGCATCAGTGGGTTGTACATGGCACAACACTGTTGCGCCATGCGCAACCCTTCTGAATATCCGGGCCTCTGTATATAAGTTAGAGTTGAAAAGTTTTTGTAATTGTTGTATTACCTTGTTAGCAGGTCAGAAGGTACAGATGAACAAAAGTATGCCATGCTCTATCACAGAATGGGTATAGAAAACAAAAGGCAGTCCTTACATGGAATGCAATGGTGGTACCACTTCCAAAGTACCAATGGGTAAGATTATGATTACTTCCCTGAATGTGAAATGCATAAACTTAGTGGTCAAACATGCTAGAGTGCTAAGGGAACTTAAACATCTCCATACAGATATAGCGCTCATTCAAGAGATGCATTTGTCTAAAGAATAACACATAAAGCTGAAAAGGGAGTGGGTGGTACAAGTAGTAGGGTCATCCATGGAAAACATTAAAAGAACGGTGTTGCTGTCCTGATAAAAAGGTGCTGAGGGCTGAAATCTCTGACTAGAAAGTGGATAGAGAAGGAGGTGGGTGCTGGTTTCCAGCTTGATAAAAGAATTAAGATCCACCTATTAAATGTTAATGGCCCGAACTTCAGAACCTCTCCCTTTCTCAGGAAAGTTTTAGGAGAAGTTCCCGCCTTAGCAGATAGCAGTCTAATAATAGGAGGTGAGTTTAACTATGTCTGGGACCCACAACAAGACAAGTCATCCAAGAACAAATACACTAACAGAGATGCAAGTAAAACGCTTAAGGATTTGATACAGGAACAGGGCATGGTGGATATTTGGAGAGTACAACATAAGAGATAGAGAGATTACACTTTTTTCTCCCACCCTCAACAGACCTATTCCAGAATTGACATGTTTTTTGCACATAAAACACATATGCATAAGATAGTAGACAGCAAAATACACACAGCTCTAACATCAGACCATGTTCCTATAACTTTGGAGGTTCAGCTCAATCAAACAGTGAAACACACTTAATACCTCTTTATTAAATGATAAAAGGTTTAAAACAATAATGGTAGATTATATTAAACAATACAGGCAGTTGAATGAAGGACAGGGACGGGAAGAACCAATATTATGGGATGCCATGAAAGCAGTTCTGAGGGGTCACATAATTAGTTGGTTGGTACTGAAGAAGAGACAGTGTATAGCGAGACAGGAGACCCTGGAAGAGAAAATACAAGAGTTAGAACAGACTCAAACAAAAAGGAGGTAGGAACACCTTGAAAGAAATTAACCATCTTAAATCTGAATTACAAGACTTAATGAATAGGAAAATTGAGGGGCAAATTAAATATTCGGCACAGAAATATTATGAGGTAGGAGGAAGAGCTACAGTACTACTAGCTCTCCGAACTAAAAAAGAAGCAGCAGAAAGAACAGTGGGTAAAATAATAAACCAACAAACAGGAGGAGCTGAGGAGGAAGACCCAAATAAAATAGCCTCTACTTTTGCCTAATACTATGCTAAACTGTATTCAGAAGAACAGACTCAGCAGGGAAACCAGAGGTGCAAGACCTTTTTGAAAGGACTCACCCTCCCCAAATTATCAAAGGAAGAAATAGATTGGCTGAATGGACCAGTAACAGATTTCAAAATTAAAACAGTAATCATAAACCTGCCATCAAAAAAATCATCGGACCCTAATGGGTTCAACACAGACTTTTATAAAACATTCAGTAAACAACTCCCCCTCACTAAGGAAATTGTTTAGACATTGTCAAAAGGAAGGAGTCATTCCACAGACTTGGAATGAAGCTATTATCATAGTCCTACCTAAGGAAGGGACATACGGGAAGATGTGTGAGTCATATAGACCTATATCTCTACTAAATCAAGACTTTTAACATTTTCACAAAATTCTGGGCATCTCGTTTACAAAAATTGGCACTGAAATTAATACATCCAGATCAAACTGGCTTTGTCCCAGGGAGACATCTGAAAATGTGAGACGTATGCTAGGTATATTGGCAGGAAGTCAAAATAATAAGGAATCCCAGACAGTTATTCTGTTCAGGGACCCTGGTTTTCCATTTTAACCGGTAACACCGGTAACAATCACGGAATCCTACTTGGTGTGTGGATTTTGAATTCTTGTACCGGTGCCTCACAGAAATTGCATGTCACTGCACAGAATCTCTAAGATTTCAGCATCTTTTTACATTTTTTTGTTTTCTTTTTCTATGTGCCCTTCTCACAGCATCAGTCTCCACTTTTCAGAGCTCTCTAGGCTGGGTATCCCCTAGCTTCACCCTCAGGTAATGCTTAGGAGCTCCTGTGTGCCTGCCCCTATCCTGCCTGGGTTGTAACCCCTCCAGGTGGGAATGGAGGGGACCCCAGGTCACCCCTCCACACTCCCTTAGTGTGTATTGGGTAGCCCAGTGGGTCCCTCATGGAGCTTGGTTATGAAGTCTTGGGCACCTGGGTCCCTTCTGCCAGTGGCTGATGTGGGGTGATTGTTCCTGATTTTCTGGTCTCTGTCCCTGAGGGCACCAGCACTAGAGGACATACAAGGAGATAGGTCACACAGAAACATGCCACTGCTCCAGATCTTGGCTAGTGTCCTTCCCTCCTGATCACTCTGCAGCACCATTGCACCACCACCCATGATCACACAGGTGGTGGTAAAACAGCAGGACCTGCAGCCCACCCTCCCTGGAGGAGGACAGCAGTCCCCAGGTGCTCAATCCTACTCCCTGGCCAGACCCCGGCAACCAGAGTTCACTTCCCGACCCTGGGTCGCTGGTATTGCAAGCAGTACTGCTACCGCAGCGCCAGCGGGCCGACCCAGATTTCAGCATCTTAAATGAATGCTGCTGTGCTTCGCATTCTTTCTGTTTTGCTGCATATAGTCAGTTAGGAAATCACCCACACTGCTTTGTTGTAATCAGCCATTCAGTTTAACCACCTATGCTTCCCACCAACATCTCCATCACCTGAGAACTGCTTTCCTTCCTGAAACCACAGTTTTCACGTAGTATGTGCCTAAGACTCTACAAGTATCAGCACACATGGGCAGGGCCACTGCAAAATTGCAGGAAAAGTAACCTGCAATTGCAGAGATTTTTTGCAAAACTTGCTGGAAAATTGCAGGATTTGTATAGATCCTGAGTGGTTCACAATAAATCCTTACTGTTTTCTACAGCATATATTAGTCAGCATAAACTGCTAAATGAATACATTGACACTTGAATATGTTTTAAATATGAAAAAAAAATTATGTTTCTAACATGAATCCTAACTGTATAAGATGTGTTGCCTCTTCCAAAAATGTAAAAACATCTGCCTCATACAGTGCTAGATTCTATTTAGTGAGCCACAGAAAATCAATATTAAATAAATCCAGAATAAACAAATGTTATCTGTTTCTGGATGTAAAATAATGAAGCCTGATCAAAAGCTATTTACAGTGCTGTCAACTATTCACTGACTTTGGTATAAGAAAAAATAAGCAGATGGAGTGGCAAATAGTTCAGTTTTAGTAAAATGTTGTAAAGTGTTTCATGTTCATAATTTGTACTGTAGGTACTGTGCACTATTATTAAAATCATATATTTAAACATTACATATGGGGTGTTATTATGGCTGGCAATATAGCCTAGTGGTTAGAATAACAAACAGTGATTGAACTGGGTACATCCAGCAGACTTGGGTTTGATTCCCACAACTTCCACTTGCATACTGTGAGGCTCCAAACAAATCACTTAACCTCCCCAATGCTTCTAGGTCACTCCTGAAAACATGCAGTTCTGCCTAGTGGGCCTTACCTGGTTTACAAAGAATATAAAAAAAAAGAATACCAATATATGTTTAGTACTACATCATAGAATAGTAGTCAGGGTACCATGTAATTTTCTTGAGTTTTACTTGTGCTGCAATGATTTTGCATAGGTAAAGATAAATGTTCAACTACATTTTATGTGTTTTATAAACTTGTTTTTAGATTTTAGTCAGGCTTTTTTTTTGTATTCTTTGCATATGAGTATCTAGGTTGTAGATTGCTAAATGCAGGATCACTGTTTCCAACTAGCTTATTCAAGTTTATAATCAGCAGGGCCATCCAAAATCCTCAGTTGTTTGAATGAAAACTAGTCTGAATGAAAGTATGTTCACAAGGAAAAAGCTGTCTTATTACTTATGAAAAGACTTCACAGTCAGCACCCCATTTAGGTGAATTGGATTATTTACACCTTTTCTCCCACCTGCTGTTTCAGTCTCTGTGACAACAAAAAGTTTTCTGATAGATTGCTTCACCAAAAAGCAAATGTTAAGTACTTAAGTGTACTTATGTTTGGCCAGTGGATTTTGAAAGCACAGTCAATGCCATACAGAAGGTAAGACCCCAGGGGTTGTATGATGCTGATGGGCAGATTGGTGCTCAATTCACATCTGAGTTCAGACATGAAAACTGGGAGACACCCTTTTCATGGACACCAAGAAAAAAAAAAAAGCATCCACATGTCTGGGAGATGCATGAATCCATTTGAAAGTCCTCCACTAATCACTTGTGGATTTTTTAGGTGAAGATACTTTATTTCAAAGAAGCAAATTCAAGCATTTTTTTGCTCCTCCTAACCCTGGCCATCCAGTCCTTCAGGCCTAACAAGGCCCCTACCACCACTGCTGAGTCCGACCACCATCCACTGTCCCTTACTGCTGTGCTAACCGGTAACCCAAAGTAACCTTTCATTGAGTGGGTCCCTACCCCTGTGGGAGGCTACCAGGGGAGAAGAATTGCCCCAAAGAGCTTCCTGTGTATCCTGGGCATGTCAGGGGTCAGAACTGACACATGTCTCGGTCTTCCGGCTTATGGAGGGACCAGCAACCATCCTTCGGTTGGCCAGCAGGTGTTTTCCCATTTTCTTGGAAGCGTGATAGGCCACATAATATCAAGGCACAAGCCGACGTTTGTCATGCTCCCTCCTGCAGTGAGGGCCGATGTTTTGTTGTGCCTCTGGCCTCCACCAGGGGCCAGAAAATGCTGAGCCGTGAACCCACCCTCCCTCCCAGGAGAAGGTGAGTGGTCATTGGACACTCAAACATTCGCCCACCAGCTGGCCCCCCAACTCCCAAGTCTGTTCCCTAACCCTGGTCAGCAGTGTCCCAGGCAGAAATCCAATTCAGGCAGTTAAATTATAGATAGAAAAAAACAAAGGTAGTCCACTTTAGTGGTGGTGGTTCAGATTAATTCACATCTGAGTTCTAACAAGCAAAGAGACCAAGTAATTTGTAACGTGTGCATGTGGGGTGTGGGTGTTGAAGAAAGGGAATCATAGTACTGTCACTACTGCCATCACCCCAGAGGGATGTGGACTGCATTGTTGCTACTGCCATCACACCGAAGGGGTGTGGGCTGTAGTGATACTGCCATCACTACTGGTGGATGGGAAATGTAGTACTGCTGTCTTCATACCTAAGGGATGGGGTCCGCAGTGCTGCTGATTCTGTCACACCTGAGGGAGGGAGGACATAGTGCTGTTGCTGCTGCCATCACACCAAAGGGATGGGGGTCTGTAGTGCTGTTGGTGCTGCTATCGCACCTGAGGGATGGGGCCGTAGTGCTGCTTCCATCACACCTTAGGGATGGGGACTGTAGTGTTGCTGCTGCCATCACATCTTGTACCTAAAATAACTTTAAATTGGTACAAGGATGGAAGGATGTGCAATAGTGGAGGTCAAAACTGCTAAAACGCATGTTAGCAGAGTTAAAAATTGTTAAATAAAGTACACAGAACCAAATACCGGTAAAACCAGATTTTGGCTTAGCAGACACTGGTGACAATACCGTATTTGACAATGTGCAAAATGGAATATGTCCTTTTTCAATCCCGGTAAACCAGTGTCCCTGATTCTGTTGGTTGCTGAGAAAACATTTAACAGGCTGAACTGGGAATTCTTAAGAGAAACATTGAAGTGCATGGGATTTAGTGGAGAATTCATGACAGTATTAGGCACCATTTATGACAGACCTACTGCCTGTGTCAAGGTTAACGGCACACTGATGGGGAGCTTTGCTATACATAAAGGCACGAGACAGGGCTGCCCTCTGTTACCCATGTTATTTGCTTTGAGTATAGAGCCACTGGCTGAGGCAATAAGGATGCACCCAAATATCCAAGGCATTAGGGTAGGGGGAGTAGACAATAGGATGTCGCTTGACGCTGATGATACAGTAGTATACTTCAGAGAGCCACATGCACACTTACAACATCTATTAAAAACGATTCAGCTCTATGGAGAAATTTCAGGTTTCAAGATTAACCTGGGGAAAACTGAAATTATTCAAGTTAATGGCCAAACTCCAGAGCAGGTGAGGGCGCAACTCCCAGGGAGGTGGGGGGCATTATCTGGGAATACAAATTCCTAAGAAACTATTCCAGATATATTCACAAAATTACAGCAAACTTAAAAAAGATATTTACATAGATTTGAACCATTGGCCCAAGTTACCAACTTGATTTACAAACAGGGTAAAGCTTTGTAAGATGAATGCACTCCCAAGGTTCCTATTCCTTTTCCAAAACCTACCTATAAAAATACCCAAAAGGAACTGAAAGGAAATTACCAATAGAATGAGGGTTTTCAACTGGCAGGGCAGGAAGTCCAGACTAAAATGGCAGCTACTTCAGAGACACAAGAAGATAGGGGGTATGGGGTACCCAACCTCAAAATTATTACCTAGCAGCACAAGTGAATGACCTCATAGAATATCTAACCCACAAATAAACACCATATGGAAAAAGATAGAGAAGAGACCTAATCCTGGAACTCTTTTACAAAACTTAATTTGGGATACTACCCACAAAATTGACATCAAAGAAGTGGTGAACAGATAGACCAGACAGACATATATGACCTGGGCAGTGGTCAAAAAGAAGCTTAACATAAGAGATAAACAATTACATTGGGTGCCTATTTTGCAGATTAGCATTTTTTTTGCCAACCAAAATGGATAACAGCTTTAAGAAGTGGGGGACTAGGGGTCTATTGAAGCTCTCGCACTTTTGGGAAGGGGGAAGAATCAAATCATTCATACAGGTACAAAGGGAGTTTCAGTTACCACATAGAGATTTTTTCGTTATCTCCAGATTAAATCTTTTATTGGAGAAAAGGGGTTACAGACAGTAGAAGCAGAAGCCCAACACCCCCTAATAGAACAAATACTGGGAGGGCTTGCCCATGATTCAGTGTGGGGAATAGCTCCTCCCACAACCTCTACATAAGCCCCGCTGACACACCTCCCTTGCTTAGTGAGTGCTTTTCATCTGGGCTCCTGCCTGGCTTGTGTGGCTGCTCCCTCGCCATCACTGCTGCTCTGGTTCTTTTTTCTTTCTTCCCCCTCCACTGTCTGGCGTTTGTTTTCCCCGCCCATGTCCTGGTTCCTTCCACCCCTTCTCCCACTGTGTTCTTTGCTGTGGTCTCTCTCCATCTTTTTTTTTTTCCTTGTGTCCCATTTCTTTTTGGGCTTTTCCCATGCAAGCGCTAGCAGTGCCTCTGTCCATACGCTACCTCTAGTGCTAATTCCCCTTCCAACTCATGCCCAATTTCCTGCCAGTGATTCTATCACCGTCACTCCTGCTTCACGGCTCATCTACATGCATCCCTACTGGAGCGCTTGGCCCTGACACTAGCACGGACTGCCTGCTACCTAGATTTTCTCACCTCCCCATGCATCTCGCTCCTGGCTTACCTCACAGCAGCGTTATGTCTCTCCTCTCCAGCGCACACATTGCCTGTAAGTACATTTGCATTTTACTCACCTTTTCCACACACATTTGGCATCTTGCTCTCCATATCCCCACAGCGTGGACATCCCATCACCTTTACCTGTACCAATTACATTGTTTTGTTTGCCTGATACTGCAACTATGAACGTATGTGGGATACAATGGACTTAGTTCTTAGGACACTTGTCTCATGGATACATGCTGCACTATTTTAACTGCTCAGGCCTGTACCTCAGGGATTGAACACCTCTTTCCTGTCACTCTCTATATGTGTTTTTTCATTTTTTATTTTGCTTCCTGCTACTTATTATCATTTTCTCCAACTGACCCGCACTGCCTCTCCACTGGGGCGGGGGATCATTGCCATTTCATGAGACGGATGTCTGCACCTCATTACAAAACTTCACACCCACGGAAGCACCCAGATCATGCATTCTCCTTCCGAAAGCTGTTCCAGCATCTACTACCACTTTGGTCATAGTACTCTGAATGCGTATTATACATTCTGTCTCTGATATCCACATGATTTGCAACCCTACAATGCATTCCAGAGCTTCTACCCACTCACTCCATTGTCTGCTATACTACATTTGTCCTGTTATATATTGCCATCATGTCCATTGATTCTACTATACCTAATACTCCATCTACTACTTCTTTTGAATTGGCATGCCACTTTCTACCACTACCACCAAGGATGGAAGCCTTCTCTACATTCTGTGTGTCTTACCATACCTTCTCTGCCTCATACCTGGTGCCACTTCCCTTCGGGAATGGACATACCTCCTGCTTACCAACTTGACATCCTCTGTTCATAACTCTGCTGAACAGCATCAAGTGTAGGTTCGCTTGCCCTGATGACCGGGGATGGGAGTCATGTCTACCATATACAAACTGTTATCATACCTTCTTTTCCTCATACCAGTTGTTGCTTCCCTTCAGGAATGGAACTTCATCCTACTTACCACTTCGACATTCTCCTTCCCAAACTCTGCTGGATAGCATCAAGTGAAGGTTAGCCTGCCTGACTACTAGGGATGGGAGTCACGTCTACCATCTACAAACTGTTATACCTTCTCCATTTCATACCAGTTGCTGCTTCCCTTCGGGAACAGAACTACCTTCTATTTACCAACTCGACATCCTCTGTCCCTAACTCTGCTTAGCAGCATCATATGCAAGTTAGCTCGGCACAACTACCGGCGATGGGAGCCATGTCTCCAATCTACAGACTTATACCATGCCTTCTCTGACCATGCCAGTTGCTACTTCCCTTCAGGAATGGAACTTTCACACTCTGTGTACCCTCATATACTTTTGCTGCTTCCTGTCACCACCATTTCTCTTCCATTCCTCTACCATCCCTGACAGTTGCTGCTGCATCATCATCTATGTTCTTAGCCTGATGCCCAGCTGCCGCTCCCCTCAGGAACAGGACTTGCTCATCATGCTTCTCCACCTTATCACATCTGCAGCCTAGATGACTTCCTTGGCCAGGAGTCTGACTTTCATATAGACCTTCTTCACTGATTGCATCTACACCGATGTGGATTGCCAATTTCATTCTGGCACAGGACTTCTCCAACCAAGTTCTCTCATCATTCACATTCTCCAACCAAATCCAGCCTGGATCATCTTGCCTCAAATGACTCAGCTGGATCATGTTCTTCTATTCTGCTGCTTCACATATATTTTCTTCACCTGCTGCCTGATGTCACGACCTTCCTGGACTTGGACCCCTTCCTGCTGAACAGTCTCCACTTCTTCTCACTGCAGTTGTTCTTCCAACCTCTCCATTCAAACAATACAGAGTCTACTTTGCCTGGTCCATGGCCCTAGCTCAAACACTGTGTCCATTGTCTGCTTCTTTCCCTACTGCAGGTTGCTGCTTCCCTTCAGATCCGGGGCATTTTCATCCTCCACCATTCCACCTCTCAGCTCTGCCTGCAACTTCAATTGAGGAACCAGGACCTCATCAATCGCCCTCTTCATATGGACCCTGCTGGCTTGTTCAATCTCCCTCTCACTCCACGTCAACTGCCTCATGGACTTCCTTGTTGCAGGTTCCCCGTTCAGCTGCTCTACAAGCTTATTTTCTTTTGCAGATATGGAACCTTGTCCTTTGTCGCTCCAGCACCTTCCATCATTTCTCTGGTTGCTTCCAATCTTCATCAGATGTGGGACTCCCATTGTTCATAGTGCTTTGCTTGGCTCTTTGGCCTTCTGTGGATCATCACCTGATGCCTTGCTTCAACTTTTCTGCATTTCATTGCTGTTCATCTTGGAACTAACATCGTCCTGCTCTTTCCTGCTCTGGATGTCATCCAGCTGACCTGGCCCATAGTTTCCTCTGCTGATTCCTTCAGTTGCTCAGGATCCACTCAGTACGTCCTTCACATTTGACTGGCTACCTTTTCTACTCTTTGCCTAGCTGGCTCAGGGCTTCATACTGTTTGCTGTGGCTCTTTTTTGGAGGCCTTATACCTCACTTCCAGCCAGTACTCCTGTCAAGCCATCTGCTTCCATATGATCCATCCCCTACTTCTACTCCTTCCCTTCTTTTTTTAAACTTCAAGTTTATTTAGGTAGAATACCATGTTATAAACATTTCAGTTAACAATTCTGTAGAAGAGCTAAGCATACATGTTTTTGTTACAGCAAATGTATAATACAGTTAAGACAACAGAGTCAGTTGCTTTGGGAATCTATCTTATTAAAATATTTTTTCCTTTTCTTTTTCTCAGACAGGTACCCTGGCAACTGTAACATTCAAGGTCAAGATATTCCTTCAATAAGCTCTTATATCATTCCATTTAACAATGTTATTGTAGCTAACTGAACCCCTATCTACCACATCCCAGTGAGAGTACCTACCTACATGTCTAGAAATTCCATCTATTGCTAATCTAATGTAAAGGTGTCTCTTATCAAGAAACTTGATAAGTAAATAACAAGTAAGGAACAAATTAATAAAGGATGAAAAGAGAGAAGAGAAATTCCTCTCCCTCTCCTCCTCAACAACATTAAAATAAAATAAAACAAAGCTTGGCTAGATTAATGCATTTTCTTCTTTTATATCAACTAAGATAAGGAATGAGAGGTCATCAGATGCTGAGGACAGGGGTAATCAATATTGTTTTTATTCCTTCTAGCTTTTCTTGGATATATGTTAATCTCCCCAAGCCCCTATCATGGGAAGGCCTGCTGTGAGAGAATCGATGTGCCTTCTAGATCCTCCAGCAGATGCATGAAGGGCAGCCATGTGCCATTATACTTGTCTCTTCTCAAACGTAATTCAGCTGTTATCTTTTCTAACCTTGCTATATCTTTTATTATATCTACCAATTCCTTCAAAGTGGGATGTTCTGGGTCTAACCATTGTCTGGTAATCACTTTACCTGCAGCAGCCAGTAAGATTTCCATGAAAGAGGTCTTAGCATTAGATCTCCTACCCTTGGGAAAGGACCCCAACACCATAAGTGGAAAATCTATTTGGGCTTGAATGCCCGACATTTCCTGAAAATGATGTCCCACCTCAGTCCAGAAGGGATGAAGTTTAGGGCAGTCCAAGAAAATGTGATATGTGGTGCCCTTTCCTCCACACCCCCTCCAACAGGTCTCCGGAGCCCCAGTTTTATAATGTTTTGTCTTGGATGGTGTATTAAAAAATCTAATCAAAATCTTCCACCTAAACTCCCACCAGGTGTTGGAAGCTGAGGTATGAAATGCCCCTTCCCACATCCTTTGCCATGTTTGTGTATCAAGCTGCAGCCCCATTTCCCTCTCCCAGGCTATCTGTGCCCTCAGTGGGTTAAGATCCATTACCTCTCTATATGTAGACACCAGAGCTGATACCAGGTGTGACTCTCCTGGGGCATCAACTGCTTGCCAAATTATCTGTTCCAGGGGATGCGGGTCCCCCTGGGCATCCAGCAGATTTGTTCCAGCCCGAAGAAAGGAGGAGATCTGCAGGTATCTAAAAAAGTGGGTAGTGTGTATAGAAAAGTCTTGTTGAAGTGATTGAAACATTTTTAATTGACCCTGCTGAATAAGCTGGGCAAAGTACACTAAACACTGATGCTTCCAAACCTCAAATGCTTGATCTAATCTAGGTGGAGTGAAATAGGCACATTGTGTAACTTCTGTTCTATTGTTAAGGTGGGAGTGTATTCCCATTTTTTAACCAGGGATTACTTATATTTAATATATCAGGTGGGCTGAGGGTCCTGCAAAATCCATACCTGGTGACACCCCTGGGTCCCCACCTGTCTCCTCTATGGTACAAACCTTGTCAGTATTTTTTCAGGTGTGCAACCCATGGGACTACCTGGGCCATTTGGTAATGCATTCTTAAACTGGGCAGGCCCAAGCCTCCTTTATTCTTTGCCTTCGTTGGTGTATCCCAGGCTATCCTGGCCCTTTTCCCTGTCCAGATGAAATGGTGAAGAGCCTTATTAATTTTCTTCCATTCAGAGCCTAGAATATGCAGTAGTAGAGTGTTAAATAAAAATAAGAAACATGATAGGATGTTCATCCTTATAGCATTCACCTTCCCCATTAATGAGAGGGGGAGAAGTTCCCATCTCTTTAGATCTGTAAACACTGTTTTTATCAGTTTCCCATAATTCACTTGAAATAGTTGGTTCATTTTCAGGGGGAGATAAATACCCAGATATCTCAAACTGTTTGATACCCATTTAAATGGGATCAATTGTTTTAGTTCAGTAGTTAGAGATCCACTTACTAGTATCATTTCTGTTTTGTCATTGTTAATTTTAAATCCAGACAATTCTCCATATTCAATTAGTATATGGTCTAGGATTGGGAAGGTTCTATTTGGATTTTGGAAATACAACATGGTGTCATCAGCATAAAGTGATATTCTACTCTCCTCTCCACCTACTCTAATTACTTCTAGGCTTTGGTTTGTCCTAACTGTTTCTGCTAGGGGTTCCATGCAGAGGGCAAACATTATGGATGAGAGGGGGAAGCCTTGTATTGTCCCTCTTTGAATATTCAGACTGTTGGAAATTGTGCCATTCACTCGAACACTAGCTTGGGAAGTTCGATATATAGCTTTAACCCTGGTTATAATTTGATCCCCAAGGCCAAATTTCTTTAACACCCCATATAAAAAGTTTCAGCTTAAGTGGTCAAATGCTTTCTCTGCATCGATCGCTATGGCTACCTGTTGTTCTTTAAAGTATTGACCTTGATGAAAGATGTTAAGACACCTCCTGATATTATCTCTAAGGTGTCTATTAGGTACAAAACCTACTTGATCTGAATGAATCAAATCAGGTAAAATTATGTTTATCCATTTTGCTAATATTTTAATAAAGATTTTTGAGTCCACATTAAGGAGGGATATAGGCAGATCTGAAGCACAGGAATCAAAGGGTTTACCTTCCTTAGGTAGAACTGAGATAAAGGCCCTCCTCCAGGAGTGGGTGAAGTTATCTTCTTCCTTGCAAGAGTTGAATAATTAATATAGAATAGGGGTTAACTGGGATTTAAATTTTTGATAAAATTCCGCGTTAAGACCATCTGGTCCGGGTGATTTACCTGTTTTCATGTCACGAATTGTATCTGCTATTTCCTGGGAGGTGCTAGGGGAATTTAGCCTTAATTTATTATCTTCTGTTAGTTTTGGGACTGGGATTTTATTTAGATATTCCCGTATAACCTGTGGTAAGCCTGGGCCTTCTGGGTCTCTGCTGTAAAGGGTGAAATAATATTGCTCAAAAGCCTCAGCTATCCTTCTAGGGGTAAAATAAGTTGTGCCTGAATCTGTTCCTCCTATCTTAATTTTTTTAACATATCTTTCTGCTTGGTCTCGCCTCAATATAAGGGCAAGGAGTCACCCGGCCTTATTACCATATTCATACTATTTTTGGTTTGAGTATCTCAATTTGCCCTCAGTGTGGGAGTCTAAGATATTCTGGAGGTCTTTCCTAGTATTATTGATTTTAATTAAGTTTTCTTTAGTTCTATTCTGCTTGTGTTCATTTTCTATTTGTTTCAGCTGGGTTTCCAGAGCTATCTGCCTTTCCATCCTTTGTTTTTTTAACCATGCTGCATACGATATCACCTCCCCCTGAATGACTGCCTTGAGACCATCCCAATACCATTTTGGCCCTTGTTCTTCCATTTTGTTATTTCTTTGATAATCTTTTATTCTGTCTGCTATTTGGTCCCTGAAGTCCTGCCTCCCTAACAGAGAGGAATTGAATCTCCATGTTGTTTGCCTTCCCCAATCTCCCAATTGCAGCATCAAAGTCACTGCAGAGTAGTTTGAGTTTCCCTGGGGTGGATAACACATTCCTTTATTTTATGTAACTTGGTATTATTGCATAGAAAGTAGTTGATTCTAGAATAGGAGTTGTTAGGGTTTGAGTAAAAAGTGAAATCCCTTTCTGACCACTTCAGTTCCCTCCAGACATCCACTAATGCTAATTCCTGCATACCTCCCTGAGTGCCTTACTCATTCTCGTACTTGTCTTATGATTTTGGGATGAATGGTCCAGCCCAGTATTAACCACACAATTAAAATCCCCTCCCATTAGGACCAACCCCTTCCCCAAATCTCAGACCCTATGACATAGATTTTGGTAGAATACAGGATCATCACTGTTAGGGACATAAATATTAATTAAATGCAGTTTTTGGGAGAACAAGTCTCCTGAGATAATAATTCCTCTGCCATCCTCTAAAGGTTCTTCCTTTGTGATTTCTAGTGGGATGTTTTTTCGAATCAAAATGACTGTGCCATTCTTCTTGTCTGAGGCATGTGATGATCCCATAACTCTACCTACCCATGTTCATCTAAGTTTTCTATGCTCCACTTCAGACAGTCTAGTCTCCTGCAGGAAACAGATATCGGCATGGAGCTGGTTTAAATAGTGCAATATCTTCGTTCTCTTAATGGGCGAGTTGATGCCTTGAACATTCAAGGAAGCAACTTTTATGGAACCCATTTTAATTTAGTTATTTTAATCCTGAGGATGATCATGCCATTAACTCTAGTTTCCCTGCTCAGCCCAGTCGATCCCTCGACCTTCATAGCTGAATGACCCCCTGCGTGTACACAAATGCCAAGCGTAATTAACAAAATACACAACTAGTGCATTAAAAATTTAAATTTTACACATTTTTAAAAAACAAACTGACAACAAAAAGTGCTGTCCTTAAACCAGTTATAACTATCTGGATAACTTTTAACCAAGGAATTTATGAGTTACAGTATATGTCTAACTGTTAAATGCATCCTAGGTTGAAGAAAAAACACCCTGTGATGAACAGGGTGTGGTAGTCAATGCTGCTGTGCTTGTAAATATAAAGCCTGACCACAAGGTGTCAGTATGTGTAAATATCACCTGGAGCAAGTAATGTAGTATAGGCTCCGATGACTTCTGGTCACCTCTGATATCCGGGGGCAACTCCTTTAAATATTTATCTATGTAAATCTTAACCAACTACTTAGTTCTCCCCAAGATTTACCATTCAATATTCCTAAAAAGTATTATAATATTTTGTCTAAAAATAATGGTCCTGAAGGGCCTCACCTCTCCCCAGCCCAATATTAAGGCAGAGAGGAGAGTTGTCTCTCCTTCATTCTTTTCTGTTTCTCCCTCGAATCCAATCTGCTAATGTGTATCGACATTAGTATACAGCTTTCCCCCTCCCCCTCTCCCCGCTCTATGTCCCCCCCATCAGGACCAAACCATACATGATAAACAAAGGAAAGAGAAGGGGAGTTCACAAATGATCCAGGATAAATACAGGTTTAAAAATGTTCCCCCAAAGATAACAATAAACCCTCAAAGCAGTGAAGCCCAAAGTGTTTCTTCTGTTTCCAGTTTCTCTGGAAAAGGTCCATAATGCCACCAGTGTGACAGGCAGTCCAGGACACAGTTAACATTCAGGATGAGTAGACACAAAGCTTACCTCAGCCGTTTGAGTCTATATTTGGGTAGGTTAAATCGAACTTCCCCAACAGGGTGGTCATTTAAAACACGGCAAAAATAAAGAAAAATTTCTTCTTTTCTGCTCCCTGTTTTCCTCCACTCCATTAAACCAGTGCAGAGGTAAGGTGTTACAACAGTGACTCTCTTAAACCCCCTTCATTGCTGTAACAAAGAAAAAGGTTCTTTATTTGCCAATTCAGGTTTGTGGGTCATGTAAGCTTGATCTCCCTGACCCTACCGCCATCCATGGTGTCTTCGATTCTCTTGTGACTAGTTCCTACAAGTCCATACATAAGTGTGAGGGCCAGGTCACTGATGTAGGTTGTGCTCTTTTAGGTTTCCCAGCTCTCTGCCATGCGACCCGTGCGATCTCCTGTTCCAACGTGTCTGTTTTGGAATCCGGGCATTGAATCCCCATTTGTTTTAAAGTGGTTGCTGCTTCTTGGAGTGAGTCAAACAATAATAGGACCTTTTCTGTATGGATTTGTAAATGGGCTGGATAGTATAGTTGGATTTTAACATTTTTCTCTCTCACTTGTTTTATTATATCCCGCACCTGGCGCCTCTTATTATTTAATAAATCTGAGAAGTCCTGGTCTAGGAAGATCTTTTGCCATCAAATCGTATGCTTTTGTTTTTCCAGGCAGTTTGCAGAATGAATTGCCTCTCTTGGTAGTTCAGCATCCTCACAATAATTGACCTGGGGAGTGCCAATTGCTCTTTTGGCTTGGGTGTAAGTGAGTGGTGCGCTCTTTCTATCAGAAGAGGTGTGCTCTCAGGAATATTCAGCATGGCCCTTAAAATATGAACCACAAAGTCTTCCATTGTTGCAAAGGATGACTCTGATTCCTCCAGAACTCGATAGATGTGGAAGTTATTTCTTTTTGCACGGTTCTCCTGATCATCAATTTTGGCCTGTAATTCTTTTTCCTGAGCCAGGAGATATAGGATGGCCCTGTCATGCTGACTGGTAGAGTTTGCCAAAGATCCGATTTCCTGCTCTGCTGCCTCGGTACATTTATCTACTTTTTTAAGGTCAGAACGAAGATCAGCCACCTAGGATTCAACTCTGTGTAGGGTTTTTATAATCCCATCTAGTTTAGAGGCAATCATTTGCTGATCCCCGAGCTCTATGTTATCTTCTGAGTTGGCTAGACTCGATACTGGAGAAACTGGGTGCGAGGCCTCACGTGGGTTTGGTTGTCTGTCCAATTCCATCAGCGCTTGTACATTCGCTGAATGAGATGCTTTCTCTTTAGTTTTGCTAGATGCCATCACCATGTAACTGGTAGATATAGATTTAACTCTCGAACTGGCGATTTAGCTGATTTATTTTAATTCTTCCGTTGAGCAACCCCCAGAGCTGTCGGGTTAGGCCGCCATCAATTTAGTGACGTAATCAGAAGTCCCTACTCCTGCCCTTCTAACAGTACCATCTGCTACTCATTCAATTATTCTTTCATTACTCTGGAGTAATACTTCTGCCAGCAAAACATTCCTGGGCTCACATGCCCCACAGACTCTTACATTATTATAGAAGTCTCACACTGCCCATTCAGTTGTTCACAATCATTCATGGAATCCCAGTCACCTGGACAATAGGAAGATCTCCTCCATCTCTATTGGATATACCCTCCAATTACTGTCCATTCAATCACCATCATTCCTCAGATGCCTCTTCTCATTGACCATCCTCATACATTAAAAGAACTTAAATCCTTCTGTTCTATTCAGACTTCATAATTGGCATCGCCTCTACAGATATCGGGAATCACAAGATAACCCATTTAACTATTGACTTCATCCATTTTACCTTATGCCACCTCTTAGTTCAACAATGACACTGATGACCACGTTACTCGACTCCTACTTCCCAACAGTCATTGCTAGTTTTAGGAATTGCATAGATATCGTTCAGAATATTCATCGTGGGATCTCCATTGCCTAGCTGATTCCTGACTCCACGCCATCCACACCTTCGATTTCACTCCCAGACATCATTAGTCCTTATATTATTATCTTCACCTATTCACCTAGTACTTTCCACCAGCTTAATCATTCTTCCAGAGGCCTATTCAGCCTCTTCTTCTCAAAGTACCTTTGTTAATCTCTACAGTAAAAACCATCACAGAGAACTGTCTCTCCTGAATTCTATCTGGCAATCCATAATAGCCAAGTCAAATTCTCCAACTCAGCCTTGCATCCCAATCGGCATTTGTCTGCTGTTGCACTAAATCCTATGGCATCCTGCATTTATAGATCTCACTACCAATCCAGCCTACAGACTCTTCCTCTCATCTGCCTCAAGCTTTTCTCATGTGCTTCAGCATCAGGATTACCCATAAACTTAACCAACTATGCCACCACGGTGCATCTCCTAAATGGTCACACCACAGGAATATCCACATGTACTTCAGGCAGCGTACCAGCAAAGGATTAAGCATAAAGTCATGAACATCATGACCAAAGAAGCCATCACTTCCTTATACCGCATTTCCAATCATTCCTCATATATACTAGGTTACCATCTGGATGGCTCAACAAATTATCTTCTGGGCTTTACTAATCACTTATGGCATTACTCTTATCAGGCACTTAAACTCCTCTACTCATTTTTCTCTGGGATACTTACCTAGTGACTTTCACTTACTAATCAATTCTTTACCTTCAGACTACCTCGAATATTGAACCTTACATGAATTGGAGCAATCACTCATAACTTTATTAATCATCATAACTATCACAGTGTCCCGTTTGATCTTATATCAATCTCATCTTGCTCTCCCACCTCATAACCTCCATTCAATTCCTTGGACATCCATCTTTTGTTATTTTGGAAATATGGTCTACATTAGCCCTTCTTTAACTGGATCTGCTTTATACATAGGACTTTACCATTCCTACGGAAAGATGTACCCTTCATCTTCAGGATCATCATTCAAGCTGCATCATCTTTGGATCGAGAATGAACCATCATCTACATGTCACTCAAAGACTCTTCTACAAATTATGCTCTATGGATGTTTCCTTAGAGACTCCTTGTTCAATGCAGAATTCCTAGCCTCCAGACCATACCCTTACATGGATTATCATCTCTCCAAGCAACTCACCAACCTCAAATTAGCTATGGTTACTAGAACCTAGATCCTTCTCCATTTAGTATGCCCAGAAGGACAGGCAGACCTCCAGCCATGGGTCCTCAGAGGTTTCCTCCACCTGGGGGGTTTTCCTCTCCCGAGTTCCAGAGGGTCATAATCTCCATGAGTTGGAGGAGGTTTCTTTTTGGGTCTTCTATTCCCTACAAATTATTACCTACCTACCTACTACTACTCAAGGGTGGGAATAGAATAAAGCCACAAAAAGTACCACAAAGTTATACAAGCATATATACTTCATCTCTCCTCATTGCTATTCCACAAACATTGAATGGGAGGGCTTGCCCGAGGTTCAGTGTGGGGAATAGCTCCTCCCACAACCTCTACATAAGCCCTCCGCTGACACACCCCACTTGCTTAGAAGTGTTTTTCATCCTCCACCATCCCCTCTTCCTCCTTCTCCAGTGCTCTTCTCACCCTTGCTCCTGGGCCTTCTATTCACTATATGTTTAATGTCTTGACAATAGCTGCATTAAAGGCTATAACCCAGAGTTGGCTAAATGCAACACCCTTCACTTTGCAGGACTGGATAAAAAACTGTAAGAAAATAAAAGATGGAGCTCATCACAGCTCACTTAAACCTCAGAACAGAACAATTTGGTTGTCAGCCCAGTGGTGCTGAGGGTTGAGGCGCTGGATGCCACACCTCACTTCACACCGGCGACCCGGGTTTGAGAATGAGCCTGGGTTGTGGGGGGTCAGCAGGGGATGACTAGGATTGAGTGTCCAATGACAGCTCTCCTAGTCCTGGGGAAAGGGGTGGATGCACACCGCGCGTTGATGGTCCCTGGGGACTCCTGGAGGTACTGCAGATGCGCGGGTGCCGAATTGAGGGGGGAGCATGGCAGACATCTGCATATCAGTGCATGGACATCATTGCACATCCGTGCTCCCATCAGGGGAAAATAGAACAGGGAAAATAGCAGCACTAGTCTGCGGCACCTTGATGGCTGCAAGCTTCACCGGCCGACGATGCCTGGATGGTGTGTACCAGTACTGGATCCTCACCGAGTGCAGAGGCATAGGGGGAGCCTCTCTCGCTGTTGTAGCTGCCTATGCCAGCTGGGCACGACAGCTTTGGGGTCAGCGGTGGAGGAGCAGCAGTGGCTGGATATGAACAGGGCAGTGGCTGCAGGTGAGAAACTATTATATGATGAAAAAAAGAATAGAACAATTTAACTCCAGATGGCTGCCCTTTTTCCACTTGGTGGAAGAGCTAGAAGGCACTCAGATTTTTGAACAACTAGCCCATGACTGACACCATATGAAATGTGGGAAAGGATAGACTGCTTTTTGTTCCAGCTTAATGCACAAACATAGGTAAGAAATAAGTGAGAAGCACCTTGCGATAGTTTAACCTGCACAGTTTTGAATTGGTTATATTGTTAATGTGACTGTTATGTAAGAATCCTGATTAAGTTATTGGAAGAGAGTGGTCAGCCACTAAGAAATTGGGAATAGAGGTCGTAACTAAATTAGAAAACAATAATGGAATTATAAGTATTGAAAAGAAGAAGCGAAATGTACAAGATATGAAAGATACGCTGACAAACTTAAGATGTACGAGATGTGCAATGTAAACTGACACTTGACTCAATAAAGAAGTTTTAAAAAAAGTAGGAGTACTCAGAGCAGCAATGTATGAGTGGAACCATGATAGGATGGGATTAGCAGCACATATGTCAAGGTGGTTGAGAGGATATAGAATGACCAATTAAATACAGACAAAATAATGTCAGTAATGACTCTGGGCTGTCTTAATATTGTGCAAGTGGCAGAAACCAGACTGCAAGGGGTTCATGATGTAGCAAGCTGCAAGTTGTTTAGAAAGATGAGTAAAAACCACTTACTCAAGGATCCTGGGGAGGCTAACAGTAGGGCAGATGCTGGAGAGAGAATTAGGACTAAATAAAGGTTTTGTAAGGAGAGGAAGATTACAACAGTTTTAAGTGAGTCCGACAATGTGCCAGGTGAGAACAAGTGGTTACCATTGATGCAAGGTAGGGAGCCAGGATGGAAAGACGGGAGAAGGTGGGAGTCAGGGTCAAGAGAAGATGGGGACTTCTACAAAGACAAGATATGCATTTTGGGATAGCACAGGTGGAGTTAGGAGGAAGGGAGAGAGGAGAGAGAGGGGAGGGAGGGGGAGAGAGAGACAGAGAGAGAGAGAGAGAGGCTGAATAAAAAAGAAAGGCAATTATACAGATTGTGGAACTGAGTTAAAAGTGGTCAGTGAGGGAGTGCTGAGTCTCAGAAAAGCAGAGAGCACTGTGGTCTTGGTCAAGGCTGATATCATGGAGTAGGTGGGTATTTCTGCTTGTTTCATGCTTACCTTGTCAATTTAATTGTTTGTGTCATAATGCTAACTGTATGAAAAGAATGCTGTAACTATCTAAATGCTGTTTTCCCATGACCATCTTACAAACGAGATGTTCCATCTGCAGAGGCTATTCCAGTGGGTAACATTTAAATAAATAAAATAATAGAGATAGAGTTGTTGAATGGACATGGCAGATAGCTGGGTCTTACACTGGCTTGATTCTGAAAAGGTGGGAGAGCATTCTGCAGGGAGATAGCTGGGTAGGAGGGGGTGTTGGGAGGGTGAGTGCAGAGTCTTTGAGAGTAGGGATTAGGTGGGAGGGAGGAGATGCATCAGGAGATAGGAAAGACACAGTGAAGGGAGATACAAGTGGGATAAGGCACAATATAGGTGCTGGAACCTATGGGCAGGGGGGCAGAAGCCCCCCTCCACTGTTGCCCATGAGCATACAAAGTGCCCCTTTAATGCATGCAATGTCAGAAGGGAAGCAATCATGGTCTCTTTTGTAATTACTACAACCCCCCACACACACATTTTTCCCCATCTTCCGGCACAGACACAGAGGAGTGGGGAACAAGAAGGTGAGGGTGAGAATAAAGGGAATGGCTAGGGTATTAGGCATGATAGATGAAAATGATGAGGGAAGAAGGAGAGGATGGAGTGGAGCACTTTTGAGGGGTAAAGCAAGAGATGAGGAGGGGATGGAGAGGATGGGGTGGGAGATTGACAGACAAAGGGAAGGGAAAGGGGTGGGAATGGGTTGAAAATTAAGAAGATGCATGGTGGGAAATAGTCATTAAGGCTGAGGGAAAATGGTATCCCATTGATGTATTAGAGCGATGGCCATTGGTGCACCACAACGAGTTTGACACTCACAGTGGCTGCACGGGTGTTACTCTCCATCCCCAATATCCCCCTGAGGTGATTATATAAATGTTTCCGGGGGTGTGGGAGCAAAGCCCTCTGTGTTGTGGATGTGGGGGGAGCCCCTTGCAAACAGCCTGGATGTGCTCCAGTGCTTTGGGTGTGATGGCAGTTGGGTGACATGGTCACCATTGGCATTTTGGTGTCACCCATTTGGGTGTCGCAATGATGTGGGTAAACTGGGGAAAATGACTGTGAGGAACAATGAAGGATATAGTTAGTGGGGGAATGAGGAAGAGACTGGAAAGAAATCATAGGTGAGGGTGTGAATGAGATACTGTAGCATAGACTATATATAGGATAACAAGGGATTTGGAAAGCAAAGCTACTTTAGGGTTCAGTGCAACTGTTGTTCTTGCCAGGTGCAGAAGGTAAAGGAAACAGTGGTATACATAGGTATGTTTAGGGGAGGGTGAAAAAACAGAGGGTTGATTAGGAAAGTATCGTCAGCAGAATGTGGCTAGCAGGAAAGGTATTTGGAAGAAGTGATACATAGGACAGAGAATGAAGAGTGATGTGCAACAGCTAAAAAGAGATGGAAGTTCAGTCAGCAGAGCAAACAAGCAATGAATATGAAAGTACTAAGGAGAAAGACTTGTAAACTGAGCAGTACCCACCAGGAACGTACAACAATATAAAAAATAAGGCATACAAAAATCAACTCAATACATGGGAATAAAGGCGTTAGGGGAGAAAAGACTACATCATAAGAATAAAAACAGGTAATGGAACTAATGTAGTGGGGGAAATCAGTCCTTTACAGAGGAGGCAGAATACAGCTAGGCAGCGAACAAAGCAATGTAGCTATATGCAGATGCTGGCCTAGCAGGATAGTAGCAGTGTGTTTAGTTCCAGTGGCTGAAGTCCAAGAAAACCAGTGAGAAACACCAAGTGAGTGAGCAAACACGTTAACCTCCTGCATTGGTAGGGAATGGGGAGGTCTTTGTTCAAGACAGTGGTGCTATGCTGTTAAAGTGCAGTGCTTCAGATGAGATTGTGAATTGACACCCCTTAAGCTCACTTCTGGTAACTTTCCGGTGGAAGTAAAACGGCACATTTGTATTCCTGTCCTGCCACCCCCCCCCCATGAAACCTAGCCCCATGCACCTAGAAATGAGTTGCCCTTACTCAGTGTGCCCTTCCTGATCAAAAATCTCAAAACTACTTAAATAAATCAACATGCCTGTAATATACCGAAATGCAGCGTCTCTGCACTGTACACTGTCAGGGGCACAGGCAGCTCAACCCTATAGACAGTATCATGCTGCCAAACAAGCTGTTGTCATGATAGTATCCTGACTGGCAGAAAACATGCAGTCTGGATCCAAGCTGCTCCCCAAACAGCATATTTTTGTCCAAAATGGGTGCCCTCTGGTCCACCTCACAAGAAGCAGTATTGCACCCAGCACCCATAAAAGCCGCTATATTGTCAGAGGCAGGTTGTACCCACAAAAACAATCCAGCATCCTATAATGTCAGGCCCAGAAAACTAGCGGAGACAACAGCATTGCATCCTGCTGGGGTCCCAGACAGCTCAACTGATCCAACCAAGGGATCCATGAACCATATACTGGTGGGGGCACAGATAGATCAACTGGACTGACAGGGGTATCCCTGCATTATGCAACTGTTGTTGGCACACATTTCAATAGTCACAGTGACAAGCTGCAAGCATGGAAGTGGTTGCATATCTTGCTCCTCCTAGGACATGGGCAAAGCTTACCAAGCTGGGGAGTGGCGGTCAGCAAGTCAAGAAGTGTCCCTTACTGTTGTGTGTTTGGGTCAGCTCAGTTCCTGCCTTTTTGTTTGCCTCAGATAGCATTTGATTTTTGAAACACACAACTCTCTCTCCCCACTGAACACAATTGCGATCTTGAAGCTGCATGTTTGCCTCTCTTGCCACAGAACCCAACAGCAATCACAAAGCTGCTTGTGTGCCAGACAAGTGAGTATTTTATTAAAATATATTATATAAAATAGATACTATATTACAGCACATTAATAAGTGTAGTCAGGTGTTGGGGGAGAATGTTGGAAGAGTGGGTGGGGCATGACGGTTACATATACAACACAGTACTGTACAGTTCTAAGGTTTTTTTGTGTGTGTCTTTCAATATAGGGAACAGAGAGCTATAACGAACACAGGTTATGGTTCCCTTTCTGTTCATTATAGCGAGGAGTTACTATATTTCAGGGGCAGAGATCAGTGAGTGGAGGGGCACCACTAGAGACCAGGGAAAAAATAATTACAGAGGTGGTGACTGAGGGTCGGGGGTGTGACTAGACACCAGGGAAATAATACACAATATGAGGATGGCGATTGGGGTTGGGGGGGGGCACCACTAGACACCAGGGACAAAATATGGAGGTAATTCTTCCAACACTTAAGTGCAGAATCCGCCTAATGGGGTTTAAATGAACCAGATAGATGTGTTGGTCTCTCTCCAGGCTGTCATTTTTGTGGCTTTTGAAAATTAAAAAAAAATGGAAACAAGATGGCAGCAAATGAAAAATGATTATTTACATATGAAAAATAAATCCTTTTTCGTTTCATACAGCTATCTGGAAATGCTTACTGAGCATGCTCAGAACAGAAATTTAAAAATTAAATAACTGAAACAGCTTAATATTTTTTCACCAAACCAGTAAAAGGCACATTTTTGGGCCAGCCCCTGTCTACCCTGAAAATTTCAGACCAAAATTCCAAACTGACTGGGCACTGGGCGAGTTCAAAGAAAAACTGCTTAGAAAAAGCAAAATACACCTGAAAAATCACTTTTTGCACTCTCCAGAACTCAGAAACAGCACATCCGACTGGAACAAAACTTGGCACATCCAGAGATCTACCCATGAAACCATGTATGCAAATTGTAATGCAAATCTGTTGAACAGTTGCAAAGTTATTAAAGTGCAAAATTTAGGGTTTAACATTAAAGTGCCTACTTAACCAATAATACAATAGCCTGACTCAAAATAGACAATTTATCATCACTTGTGAGTGGACAGGACTTTCATAACTCACTCGTGGCTGTGTGTGTGTGTGTGTATATATATATATCAAGTGAGGGGGGGGTTGCAGGGAAGGGAAGGGCATGTGAGAGATCAACCTACAAGGTCTTCCAGCCCTTTTGAGCTAAAATATTGTGTAATAGACATTATGTCTGTCATGCTTCCTGTAGACATCTTTCTTTAATATAAACGTCTTAGAGTGCTGAGACAGCCATCTTTGGTGCATTAGATTGCTAAGCAGTGTCAGTGGCTCAGCAGGTTGCACATTTGCCTCTGGGGCCAGAAGAGTGAAAAGCTGTGGGTTCAAGCCCCACAATAGGCACTTGGGGTAAAATCCCAGTACTGACACTGTAATGCATCATGAGGGGGATGTTGCACTTCAGAGGAGCTGTCTTTCGGATGAGACATTAAACTGAGGTCCTGTCTGTTGGAGCGGTCTTTTTTCTGTTCTTAACAGTGCCTTTAAATAAAAGGTAAAAACTTAATTTCAAGTAAGTGACTGGTCCTTAAAATGGTATTCAAGAACCTAAATGTCTAAGTGTGGAGTGCCGTGACTTTGTTCTTGTGGTTTTGAGCTTTGTCACAGGCACCCATTGTACTGAGCAGCTCTTTTCTTTACCCTGTTCTGATGGTTGTTCAGGTGAACATTAATTTTCATGGCACTTCTCGAAAAGAGTAGGGGAATTTTTTATAAAGACTTCAAAAATAAACAATAAAACAAACATTTAATTCGTGTCAAAATTAATATACAAATCAAATAATAATAATAATACATCAAATAAGTATTGAATCATACTCTCTTCCCCCCATCCTCTACTTTAGAGTAGGGAAAACAAAGTTCAGAAATAGGAATTAATACATACATGTTTAAATCACATCTATACAATGCATAACACAAATAATACTGGTAAATCAAATGAGATTTGTAGTACAGACAGGTTCACTTCACCTTAACTAAAATGGGAATGTCTGAAAATCTTCTTCCTTATTAAATCCAACTCCTTTCTCCTTTCTTCTAGTAGCCATTGTCTGTATTGATTCTCAAATTCCCTTTTTAGATCTTTGTTTCTGGGGAATAATTCAGATTTCATCTATCCAATTCAAATGCCCCCACCATGTTTGGTATTTTGATTGAGAATATTTTCTTTTTTCAGATTTTTTGAATTCAATGATAGCATAATGTATGTTCCAAAACAATTGTGTAGATGAGATTTTTTTTTCTGTAAGGTGAACAGGCATCTACGGTAGTATGCCAAATATAATATTTAATTATGAGCAACGGAATGTGGATTGTACTTTGCTCATATTTTTTCCAAGATAGCGGCAAGATGCCTAACAATAAAGTATCTCTTGTGATGAATAGGAAAGAAGGATTTTTCCATTTAAAATGGAGAAAAGACCCAAATTATATGATATATGGGCATTCAAAGAATAGGTGTTCAGACTTCCAGCACGGACGCCAGGCAATGCAGACGTAGGGTTGATCAACTCCCGCTGATTCCCTCCATCTAATACTTAAAATCTTCGCCCCACCAATATATAACTATAAAACCTTACTTGGCAATCAATTGTCTCCATGGCAGCCAGATCCAGGAACTGGGTGACTTTGGGGAGTGGACTGAAACAGCAAACATTAAAACTGGGTCCCCTTCCCGCAATGAGAGGAGACGCGCCGACTAGGCCGCTTGAAAGTCACATGCCCGATCTCTCCAGTGACTCTGAGGAGGAAGGCAAAGATTTCACCACTACTTCCCAGCAACTCTCCCGGGAACTGCACTGGTTGACCAAGACTCTAGACACAATTGGTTCGGAGGTTAAGGAGAACCAACAGAAACTTCAACAGCACAAGCAACAAATCCATAGCATAGAGGAGCAACTTACAGCTCAAGCGGAAACATCTGACCTACAAAATGGGGCTTTGCTCCAACTCCATGACTGTTCTCAGCTGCTGTTGAAAAAAATAGAGGACCTGGAGAATTGGTCCCAATGCATTAATTTGCGACTCCATGGCCTACCGGAGCATTCCAAAACGGGGACATGCCTGAATATGTAGAAGGTCTCCTGAAAGAGCTGCTTGATCTTGATAAAACCACTCCACTGAACATAATTAGGGTGCATTGGGCCCTTGCTACACCCCAGTAGAACCCCAAAGCTAGACCATGCTCGGTGGTCATGGCCTTTCTGGATTACAGGATAAAGGAAATGGTGCTGCGTAAGGCATGGGCCAAAAGAGAAATAGTCTTTGGGGATACTAAATTATTCCTAGAACCTGATTATGTGCTTTCTACCATGGCCCAGAGAAAGATGTGGTTTCTAGTGGTCAAAAAGCTTTGTAGCAAGGGCCTCAAAGCCAGACTAGACTTCCCGGCCAAGCTCTGTGTTACCTCTGATAAGAGATCTAGAGTTTTTGAGTCCCCACAAGATGCTAAGAAATATCTTGCATCATTGGAGATAGTGATAGATGAGCTGGTAGATCCAGGAGCGATAAAAGAGCTACAGAAACTTCAGTGGCAAGTGATGGAAAGACCCAGACCTCGGCCTTCAGTGAACAAACTACCTGAGGAAGGAGACTCCACCTGGGCCACACTCAAATCTGCACACCGTTCACCCCATAAAAGGATGAAAGCTGCCTCAAGATCTCAGGATAGGCAAGAAGACAAGGAGGAAGACTAAAAGGACTAAAACAAGTCTCGTATCCTTTGTTTTTTCTCTCTCTCTCTCTCTCTCTTTTCTTTCTCCCTGATTGCCCTAAAATCTCTCTAAATGCTATTCTTGGGGTAACGTTATGCCTATATTTTCAACTTAATCCCTTACCAAGAGGGGCTACCTCGGGGGGGGGGAGGTGATCAGATCTGAAACATAACAATTGTATAGGTAAAATATAGTTGTTTTTTTTCCCTCTTCTTTCTGTTGCAATTGTGGGGGACTTAAGGCATAACGGACAAAATGCTAGGTACTGTAAGATATTTAAATGGGAGACTGGGGCTGTACTTCTGGTGGGGCGAACACCAGGCATTTAAAAAGGGAGGGTCCCTTGGAGCCTCCACACTGATGAGTTCAGGTGGAGGGGGGGCAGGAAGGGTTTTTGCATGGCCTTAGCAAGTCCACTCAGGCTGCCTCGGTGTGGAATTTTCCATACAGAGCAGTGCAGTGTAGAGCTTGCTCTGCACATACCCGCCATCACACAAATTCACAGGTATGACGGGCCATGAGTGAGACCTTGGAAGTTATCACAGAGCTACATGTTGATCCATCCATCTAGTTGGAGGATGGAGATGTTTAAACATTTGGTTTTACAGTTCATACTGTTGAAATGTTTGTTTGTTTGTTGTTACACTGTTTGTAAGGTTGGCCGGGTGCTTCTCTCCCACCATACCCCAGATGATCCCTAGGGATGTAGAGATTTGTTGGATCCCCCATGGATAACCTCCAAATTATAACTTACAATGTCAGGGGAATTAACAGCCCTATTAAGCAAACCTGGATATTAGGAGAACTAAGGAGGGCAAATGCACAGATAGCTCTCATACAGGAGACCCACCTCACTGTACTGGAACACACGAAGCTGCGTAGAGGATAGGTGGGTTCCGTGTATGCCTCCACCTATATAGCCCACCCCCATAGAAGAGGAACCGCTATCCTGATTCACAAAGAATGTTCGCTTGAAATTGAAAAGGTGGAGATGGGCCCAGAGGGCCGATATGTTAAAATATGGGCCTTATTTAGGGAGGTACCCTGTATTATTTTAAATATATATGCCCAGAATGATGACAGGGAGGCTGCCGTGTTCTTTAAAAAGATGTTTGGAGGGCTGACGGACATGGGGGAATAGAATCTGCATCCTTGGAGGAGATTTTAATACCATCCTATCAACAACCCTAGACAGGAAGGTGAAGCTGGGGGAGTGAGGAGGAGTAAGGCTAGAACTGCACTGGTTAGATTAGCCCACCTAGCAGGTTTACAGGATGTCTGGCGAGATATGCATGGGCAAGAAAAGGATTTCACCCATTACTCCGACTGACATAACTGCTACACCAGAATCGATATGTTATTTGTTTCAGAGGATTGGGCCCATAGTATCTGTAAATGTGAGACTCTCACCTGAACTATCTCAGACCACACCCAAGTGATGAAGGCAGTGGCCTTGTTTCTCTCAATTCGTAACTCATGTTGGCAGCTGAATGTGGGCCTGCTGAACTCCCCTGAATTTAAAGAACTGATCATTGCCACTATTAAGAATTACGAAATGCAAAATGCAGTAGGGATACCTCTCACGCAGTGAGGTTGGATGCCCTCAAATCAGTACTCCGGGGGGGGTGATAATAAAGCTTGCCTCTGTGCAGAAGAAAAGACGGGAGCACAGGATCAGGACCCTCGAGGTGGAGGTGGCGGATCTTGACTTCTAACACAAGATAACTTTAAACCCTGAGACAAAAGAAATCTTGAGGGGAAATGAATGGCCCTAGAAACCAAGCTCAGTACTCAGTTGGAGAGGGAACTCAGGAGACTACAGCAGGGATATTACGAGGAAGGGGATAGAGCCGGAAAACTACTAGCTGCCAGACTGAGAGAGCAGCAGCTGAGCCGACTCATATTAAAGTAAAAAAAAAAACAGATATGGGAGGTGCCCTGACTAGCAAACCTGGAGATATGTTGCAAATGTTCGCCAACTATTATAAAAAATTATATTCTCAGGAAGACATTATTAATTTTGAGGATCTAACGGAAGCCTTTTTCCAGGATTTGCATGTCAGGACCCTCACACAGGCTTCCTGTGACTCGCTGGAGGTAGGAATAACTGGCAGATTTGCAGGCACGAATTAAAAGATTTAGAAAATGGGAAAGCCCTGGGACTCGATGGTTTTCCATCTGAATTTTATAAAACATTTGACGTCCAGCTACTTCCATTCTTGGTGCCAGTCTGTCAAGAAATTTTAGATGGAGGAATGGTTCCAGAGTCCTGGAGGGAGGCCCAGATTTCAGTTTTGCTTAAAGAGGGGAAAGTCCCTACGGAGTGTGGGTCACATAGACCCATCTCCCTCCTCAACATTGATTTAAAGATCTTCACGGGTTTAAAGGCTGGCAGGCTGCAGGGGGTGGTTCCATCCCTCATAAACGAGGACCAAACTGGTTTCATTACAGGCAGGTAACTTTCTGATAATATCTGTAAGTTACTTAACATCATAACCTCACAGAAGCCACAGCTGGACTTTGAGATTGCTATATCCATGGATGCAGAAAAAGCATTTGATAGAGTTAATTGGAGATTTTTAAAAGCTGCCATGGATCACATGAATTTTGGCCAGTAATATCTAAATTGTATTCAGGTCCCCTGGCACTGGTGAGGGAGCATGGCATCAGCTCTGGGTTGTTCCTCCGACACAAGGGATGTGCACGGGCTGTCCGTTGTCTCCCCTGCTTTTTGCCATTAGTTTGGAGCCCTTGGCGACTAACGTAAGGAGTGACCCTGAAATCAGAGGAGTAATGGTGGGAGGGATTGAGCAGCATCTGTCCTTATATGCAGATGATTCTTTATTCTTCTTGTCCTTTCTGGAGAGGTCCTTACCACATTTGGTGGACCTTCTTGGTCATTTTGGTAAAGTCTCAGGTTATAAAATTAACTTTCAGAAGCTGGAGACTCTGGTGCTAAGTGGCACTTGCCCGGACCATTTCAAGAACTCATTTCCCTTCAGGTGGGCCCCAGGAAACCAAATCCAGTACTTGGGGATCCAGATAGTAATAAACACTAATAGGTTACTTGCTGCAAACTATGATCCACTTTGGACCTCCCTGGAGCAGGACATGGCAAGATGGAGACTGTTACCTTTAAACCTGGTCAGCAGAATAGCTACAATACAAATGAATATACTTCCCCATTTCCTATTTTTATTTTCGTGCATTTCAGTCAAAATCCCAACCACATACTGGAATAAAGATCTTAAACAGATTACCAAATTTATTTGGAATGAGAAGAAACCCAGAATTGCCAGGACAACCCTACAACTCCCTAGGGAGGTGGGTGGACTATCACTGCCTTACCTCCCAAAGTACTATCTGGCGGCACAAAGAGCAATGTTAGTAACATGGGCAAGGCAACAATCCTCATCCCTGTGGTATTCAATAGAAGAGGCAGATGTAGGTCTGAAACCCTTATATACACTTGCACTGACCTATACCCCTCCTGAGTTAGTGGGAACAATACAGAACAGCTGGGTTAGACACAGTCTTCGTATACATGGCACGATTAGGAGACTAATGGGTACCCCAGGGGGATTGGGCCCTCTCTCACTGATACAATACAAGGTGGAGTTCCCTCCCCCATTGCTCGACCCTGGGTATGCCGGTTGGAGGAGACATGGCCCCCACCAATTCACACAACTTATTGAAGGGCAGAGATACATTTCCTTCCAATGGGCCAGGTAAAAGTTTGAATTGAACTCAGAGTTTCTGTGATATATGCAGGTTAGACACTTTATCCACTCAGGGAACAATACAGACAATCTGACTAGGCCTTACTCAGGCTGGGAGGAATTTCTATATGGAGTAGTAACTATTATGGGCCTCCAGAAACATACTTCTAATATATATAAAATTTTGGCAGCCCAGATTGAGGCTCCTTTAGACTCTCTGAGGCAATCCTGGAAAAGAGACGCAGGGGGTAACCATCGGGAAAAAAGAATGGGCCCGTAGATTGAGGTTAGGCTGGAAAGTCACTTCGGCTCCAAACTGACGTGAATTTTTCTGGAAAATCTTGGTATGATTTTTTTCAGACCCCAACAATTACCTGCCACTATAGTAGTACAGGCTCCAACATCTGCTGGCGTGGGTGTGGTCTAGTTGGAAGCCATGGACATATTTTTGGGGGCTGCCTGGTTCTCACCCCCTTCTGGCAGACAGTTCAACAGGCAGTGCAAGACATCACTGGGGTCCGTATTCCTTGGCAGTTTGAGGAATGGGTGTTGGACTTCCCAGGTGCTTTAGAACAGAGAGGGGATGCTAGAAAGGTATTGTTAATATTGATAGTCACGGCTCTCAAATGTATCATAGCTAAGTGGTTGAATCAGGAGCCCCCTTCCCTGGAGGAAAGGATTGTAAGGGTACAGGGAGTTCAATCAATGGAAGTCTTGACTGCAAAGCTGCACCTTAGGTTTGAGCAACATGAAACACAATGGAGATCTTGGGAGGTCTGGCTCCAGAACAGATTAACCCAGGGGTTGAGGCAGGTAGGGGGGAGGCTAGGTGAAGACAGCTGATTGCCTTCAGAGTTGAACTCGGGCTCTCCTTTTGATTGCATGGTTAGTGTATGCAATATGTGGGGCTGGACAAATGGGGATTGGGGGGGGGGATTTGTGCTTATTGGCCAAAGAAGTTACTGTTTTTCTGTCTGGGAAGTTCAAATCCCAGTAGTTTTCTTTTTGGTTTAACAGCTTTATAAACCAGATATGCCTCCATAGAGGAGGCTTTGAATATCAGATGTCTGTTTTACAGTGAATCAAACATTTAAGATTTGGCTTTTTTCTTCCATTTGAACCCTAGAGAGACTTTTCAACCACATGGACTCATAATGCCCTATTAGATAAGCTCCTTGATCAAAAGAGGTCTCTGTATGCTAGTGGACTTATTGGATGCATTGGCCTACTGTATTGACTTGTTGTATACCTTTCAGTGAAAATTAATAAAGCTGAGTTTAAAAAAAAAAGAATAGGTGTTCCATGGTCTCAAAACTTTGGGGACATGATTCTGTTCTTGGTCATAATCATTCATTGAGCTCTTTAAATTTCAGATTATTTTTGACATTTAATCTGCTGTGAGTGCAGAGCCATAAGACATCCCACATTTTTATGGATTTCTAGTGTTTGTTAACATTGCTTTAATTTGAAATTTGTCTGTTTCTTCCCTGGATGCATAAATTGGTTGTTCTAAATAAAATTTCTTCTCTATATATGATTATATAGGTCTTTTCTAGTTATGTTAATTAAGTCATTCTTAGTGATTTTCCATGCTTTCAGTTTGCTGAAGCAAGTCTCCTTGTATGATGGTAGTCCCAATAATTTTTGTCTTGGTATAGCCGAGTATAATTCCCATGCTTCTATCCAGTTCAGGATATTATCTTCAACCCATGATACCCACAATTTCTCAGTTTTTTGGAATACTGGTTTAAGATTTGTGTGTAAAAAAATACATGTAAAGAAAACTACATGATTTATCATATTTAACCCACCTTTCTTGATTGGTAGATATGTGATGCCTCTCTTAATTGGATTCAGGAGGCTACCCCAGATGCACTGACAAAAACAACTGTAAATTGATGCCTCTAGTTGTTGCGGGGGAGGAAATATAGTGCTTAAGTGCAAAAATAGAGTAAGATGAAAAGTTTTGATCATGTAAATGCGTTTTAACTTGGACATATGCCAGGTGTTACATCTTCTGATTTTGCCTTGTGCTTCTTTGATTAATAAATCCCAGCTGTAAAAACCCATATCTCCTTGTCCAAAATATATTCCAAATATCTTCTGGAATTCTGATTTTAAAGGGATGCCCAAACAAGACTTTTGTTGTGTGTGATGATCCTATCGGTATACATATACTTTTATTAAAATTAACTTCTGATCCTGTGATGGTGGTGAAATCTTGTAAAAGCTGCCCTGCCACCACACTTGATGGGGTATCTGCTAAAGTGAGGCACACATCATCAGCATATGCAATGGTTTTAATCTCTGGGACTTTGCTGTGTATGGATAAGCCTATAATATTAATTTGTATTTATTTTTTGTAACAGAGGACCTAATGTTATAATGTAAAACAGAGGACTGAGGGGGCATCCCTGCCAAACACCCTGAGTGACTTCACATTCCCCTCCAGTCCACCCATTTACATATGGTGTGACTCATGCCTTTTATAAAATAACTCAATCCATTGAATGAAGATCTTTGGGAAACCATAGGCAGCTAAACATTTCCACAAATAGCTATGGGTGACCTTTCGATTGATCTAGGCTTACCAAAAACCCAGTTATTTTCTTGGTGTTCCATTTTTCCATTAAGTTCCTTATTAGTAATAAGCCATCAATTATTGTTATTCCTGGGACTGCACGAAGTTGAGAGGGATACATAATACTGTCTATGACTAGGGTTATCCTATTACTTAGAATTTTGTTAGACTTTTGCAGTCTGAGTTGAGAAGGGTGATGGGTCTCCAATTTGTTAATAGTTACCTGTCTCCTTTTTTGAATAATAACATGAACAGTCCCTGGTACATGCTTTTAAGTAGTATATCTGATAATAGTAGGAAGTTACATAACTGTACAATTTCAGTGTTTAATTTTGGGAGCAGAAATTTATATATTTCATTTGGTAAACCATCTGGTCCCGGTGCTGATCCTTGTTTTAAGTTATCTACTACTGTTTGTATCTCTAGTTGAGTAATTGGTGTGATTAACATATCTTGTAACTCCTGTGGTATTTGTGGAAGTTCGTCTTTCTAGAGCCATTTGTCTGTTTCTGTTTCTGATAGTGGGGTGTCCTGAAACATCTGTGATATATATGTATTTCTATTTCTTTCAAGATCTCTTTATTTATAATTAAAGAATGGCCTTCTGATGGTTTTAAAAGGTTCATTACTTTCTTAGTTCTCTGATTTAGGCAGCTTTCAAAGGGGTTGACCTCACCTCGCTGACCTGTCTGCCAAATCGTTGCTCTGTCTCTAGAGACTTCATCCTGCTGTACTGGAGTTCCAACATTTCTTCCTTTACCTGCCTGATTTGATCTGCATATTAATTATGTGATTCTTGTTGCAGGGTTTTTAGGGAATACTGCTGAGATCGTAATTCCTCATATCTTTCTTTTTTGTACTTCCTGTTTATTCTACCCGTAAAGTAGGTTCTTATGTCATTTTTACTGTCTTCCCACCACTCATCAGTTGAGTTATAAAGGAACATTACTGACTTTCTAGCCTCTAGTATGTTCTGAAACCCTTCAAAAACAACTGGAACCTCTAATAAACTTAGGTTCATTCTCCAATAACCAGGACCCTTAGTGGTTCCTGCATAATTTGCTAAAGTTAAACTCAGTAGTGCATGGTCTGAAGATACCACTGGCACTACCTTTGCTGTTCTAATTGGTAATGTTAGAGAAATAAACCAGTAGTCTATTCTGGTTGAAACAGTGCCTCTGAAGTAGATGTGTGGTACTGGTGCTTTATACTGCTGAAAAGCATCTATAGGACCTGTTTGTGTTAGTAAATTATTCAAATGGGTTGTGTCACAATAAATGTTAGTTGTTTTATACCTCCAATCTTTCAGAAATTGACTACAATTGAAGTCTCATCCAAAAAATACATTCTTTGTGGTGAATAAGTATGGTTTAATTACAGTGAGCAGAGTTATCTTGTTTGTCTTAACCTGAGGGGCATAAATGTTATTTAAATAAAAATCCATAGACTGTATCTGCACATCAAGTAGTAAAGCTCTCCCTGGTTCTGTCTACTATGTGGGTTATTAATTTGTCTTGCACATACGCAAGCAACATATTGAGGTACTGTAGCTTGGAATAGCAGGTTTTGGAGGTGCAGTCCTGTTCTGGCCAATGCCACCACTGCTTTTGGGGGCTTGTCTCTGTGGCACCAGTAAATGTGCATGCTATCTATGACAGCAGTGCAAAAGCATGCCACCAACTTGAATGATTTTGCCACTGCAATGAGGGAGCTCCCCCTCATTGCAGGGCATGCCTTGCCTGGTGTAACATTTCAATAAACATGGCAGCTGTCACTGTCTGCTTCTCATATCCCAGGAATGCCAACCTCAGGAGTGCCCAATCCAAGCTGACCTCAGGGGTGCCCCCCTTCTCAGTTCATTTGCCAATGGGGGGCCCAATTCCCTTTGGCATAATGTCCCCCCCAAAATCATTTGTCTGCTGGGGGGTGCCCAATCCCCCTCAACATCATATCCCCCCAACACAGACCCTTTTTTCTTTGCCGACAGAGTGCCCAATCCCCGTTGGATCCAGTCCCCCCCCAAAACTCCCAGGTGGCATGCTGGAAGCCCTCATCAGCATGCCAAATCTACCTGTAAAAAAAGAAAACCTTCCCACAAAGTTTTGTTTGTTTTTTAATTTTTAACCTGTAAACAAGAAAATGGTCCCTCGTTGTATCCAGTGCCCCCCAAACCGCACCCATCCTCTGTGCACCCCACATCCCCGCACCCCCCTCACCTCATACTTAACTCCAGAGCCTGGCGCAGCAATATTCAGTGGACCGGGAACACGTCTGCACTCTTCAAAGCCAACCGTGAACTGAAAAAATGCTGATAAGCTGTATAATGGCATAAATGTGTTTTTTTCAACTTAGGGGGATATCTTGGCCATTTTTGTGAATTTTGGCACCACATTTTCAACATGGGGTTCTTCAGAACCCCCTTCCCCATGAATTCAGTCACTGTCAAGTCATTATTTGATCCCAAAAGGTAATTTTGCGGTCTCTGTGCAGGATCACCTTTTGGGACTGATTAATGAAATGACAGTGCTACTTTTCATGAGGTGGGCTCTGAAAAAGACTGTGTTGCAAATCTGGTGAAAAAAATTCCAAAAAATTACTGTGTTGTGAGCATGCATTGCACAGTTTACACACACACTCGTAAGTTCAAGACTTTTTAATATTTTTACTTCAGATTTTCAACATTGCCATTTTACACACCTCCATATGAAGAGTATAGCTGTCATTTTTCATATCCTGCCTGAAATGTATTTTTGCACATCCGGCGCACAATGGCAAGGTCCCTGTGGGAAATCAATGTTTGGGACAGATTAAGAAAATCACAGTGACACTGTTCATGAGCGGAGGTCCCAAAATGCCTATGTTGAAAATTTGGTGAAAAGTTCCACAAAATTAGTATGTTATGAGTGTGTGTTGCGCAGTTTCCACACACACTTGTAACTTCGAGAATTTTTAATATTTTCACTCCAGATTTTCAACATTGCCATTTTTGCACACCTCTTTATGAACAGCACAACTGCCATTTTTCACAACCTGCCCAAAATGAGTTTTCGCACATATGGTGCACAATGGCGCAGTCACTGTGGGAAATCAATGTTCGGGACAGATTAAGAAAATCATAGTGACACTGTTCATGAGCAGAGGCCCCAAAATGCCTGTGTTGAAAATTTAGTGAAAGAATTCAAAAAAATGACTGTGTTACTAGCATGCGTTGCACAGTTTTCACGCACGCTTGTAAATTCAAGATTTTTTAATATTTTCACTCTAGACTTTCAACATTGCCATCTCTTCACACCTCCTTATGAATGGTGCAGCTGTCATTTTTCACATCCTGCCTGAATTGTGTTTTCACACATCTGGCACAGAATGGCACAGTCGCTGTGGGAAATCAATGTTTGGGACAGAGTAACAAAATCACAGTGCTATTGTTCATGAGCAAAGATCCCAAATGCTTTCATGAGGTGGGGTCACAAAAAGGCCATGTTTGAAAATTTGGAGTGTGAATACCAACAAACACCCAGGGCATTAGGATTTCTAACCATAATGTCCCACCCTGTACAGACTGAAAGTATCAGGGGTGTGCCTTTGGATTGTCGGATGTAATGCTCACACCATTCCACCTCCACCCCCACCCTGCAGCCACTGACAGGCATCAAGGTGTGCCTTGGACTCTTTGGCTCCAAAGTTCACCCCATTCTCCTATATTGCACCCATCTCAATGTACTTCCTTATGGAATGGGGTGAGTGTAAGGCCCAATGACCACAAGGCACAACATGACACTTGTCAGAGTCTGCAGGGTAGGGTGAGGTGAAATGGCATGAGCATTATGGCCGATGACCCAAAGGCACACCTCAATGCCTGTCAGTCTCTGCAGGGTAAGGTGGGGTTGACGTCGGTGCCATACTTCACTGCCATTCCTATTACTCATCTCTCTAACTCCTGCACCACCAATGCCAATGCCAGCAAGACAACATTCAGCATTGACAAATGCTTGTTTTTATACTTGGGTCAGTAAAGCAAATACCCACCCCATTGTATACATCTTCTATTGACCAGAAACTTGGTCCCCATACTCATGTTTTGCTAGCAGCCTGAATATCTTATGATAAATGCAGTTTGGTATCTTGTAAGAATACCACAGCAAAAGACCTGTCTGCAAATAAAGCATATGTAGCCACTCTCTTTCTTTCTGACAATAAACTGTTCATATTCAATGATGCTATGGTCCATTCATAGTGCTGAGGAGCAGTAAGTTAAAGTCATGGAACCTTTCTTGCACTTGCTCTAGTCCCCATTCTCCTTTTTGTTTGTTTTCACAGTTTTCTCTGGTTGGTTTTCTGTGTCAGACAATCCCTCTACTTCTGATGAGGTAATGGATGTGCTATCTGAGTCCACATCTGCTTCTAAGTCACCCCACTGTAAAACTGCAAATTTATTTTGATAGGTTAGGGGATCATTTGGTATTATAGGTGCTGATGTTTTTGCGTTTTGTTTTCCTCCTTTTTTTCCTCAACAGTTATAAACTCTGTTTCTCCCATGATTGGGGAGGGGGCATATCTTTATTAGGTTCTGACACAGTTTGGTCTGGTTCCTGTTGGTCTGCTTAATCCCTTGTTTCTCCAGTGGCTGTTTGTGGGGTGCCAGTGTCCCATGGTGGTCCTGGATTTCTACTTTCTGCATGGTTGGGTTGGTTGGGCCTACTGGGTCCTTGGGCTGCTCTTGCTGCTGTGTTAATGTAAGTCTTATATTCCATAATCCGCATTCTCCATATTATGTGCAGCTCATGGGCACTCTGTAAAGGTGAGCCCCTCCTTATCACATAAATTGCATTTTGGGATGTTCTGACAGTGGTATCCTGCATGCCCCAATTCCCCGCACTTTGTGCATTTGATAGCTTCACGGTTGGTGCTGATGTACCTGACTGAGCAACATTTGTAACAGCGGCGCAGCTGATCAGGATACAAAAGAAAGCCTTCATCCCTCCCTATACAAAAGCAGTTAGGGAGGTGCTGGACCTTATTTGCAACCTGTAATAATTTAATTTTAAATCTCCAACCACCATTCCAAAAGCCCTCTTCATCCAGTATTGGTTCAGGTGTTCCCTGTATGTTGCATTTCTTTTCGAGCCAATAGATTACGTCCGTAATGTTGACTCCCTCATTCTTGAATAGAATAGTGATTACTTTGTTTGGTCAGTGGGATAATTTGAAAGGGTGTCTAGAGCGGGTTGGTTTTTAGCATCATATATTCATTACAAAATATTTCCAATAAGGCTGGTGTGCAGAAACTCACATCAAATGTGGGTTCCCCAGGGGCATGAATAAGAGCATAAATATCAGCAGGGGAGAAGCCAAGTGACTGTTTAATTAAATATTTCCCCAAGCAGAATCTATCATGTAGCATTTCTAATCCATCCAAATACCTAAAGAGCACAACATTGTGGTGTTTTGCTAATTCTACAGGTTTTTGGAAAAGACTGGCATAGGTGTGTGTTTGATTATTAGTTTTGGAAGTATTGTCAGTGACATTTTCCATGTTTTCATTGTTTTCTTCCCTGCTCTGTGCTACTACAGGTTGCTGTGTTATATCATCAGAATGTGCATCATAAACAATTTCTGAAACAGCCTCATAAGGAAAAATGAAATTGTACCTGCATGCTCAGTCTTATTGGTGTTGCGAGTGTCCGATGATTCTCCTACAACAGTTGCATTTGATGTGGAAGGGTTCTCGTGTTGTTCCCTAAGGTTTTTCTCCTGGTAAAGGTATTTTTGGGTCCAGAATCCATGTCCCATCCATGTTTTGTTCCCATCCGGCATTTGCCAGGGCATTTTTGAGTGTTCATTTTCTTTCCACATCTTTTGTTTAGGCATCTTCTCCTTGGTAAATGTTTTCAGAAGTCCAATCCAGGTCTTTTTCGGTCACAGTGAACAGAAAAACCTTTGTGGGTGCAGAAATAACTGCTTCTGGTGAGTGTTTGAGCATTCATTTGCGTTTTTTGTCCCCTTCTTGTCTGGCCTTTGTTTTAAGGATTTCTTTTTCAAGCTGGGTTAGTTGGTCTTGAAGAATATTTTTTTTTCTCTTGTAGCGCTTTTGCAATTTCCATGTTGTCTGTATCTGTGCTGTCGGTTGGCAATTTCTCTTGAGCCATTAGTGTTACTGATTCCGTGTTGGTGTCTGCAGCACCTGGTTGTGTCTCTGAGGTGATGTGCTGGCCATCCATTGCAGGATGCATCCCAGCCGCCTCCACCTCTGTATCAGTCTCCATTTCAACTGATGATTCCATTGCTCCATGGACAGGGAGACTAGCACCCCAACAGAGTAGGGGAGTTTTTCTTCACAAAACCACAACCAATATAATACAATCAGTGAACATAAATATGCCATCTACAGAATAAATACAGGCATAATAATCTACCAGTTTACACATCCCACCACCCAATCACCCTATTCACCAAAGACCTTCTCTCCCTAATCAACTTTATACATTTTACCCTCATCTATTCAAAGTTCACTCTACCCACCAGTTTTAACCCCCATGCACACTTCTTGAGGAAATCAAATCCTTTCCACCACATTGTTATTTTATTTCTTGGGTGACTTTTACTCTCCTTCCTATACACTTCTAGCATTGTTCATTCATATAGTTTGCTGAACCCCTCATACAACACTTCCTGTTGTTGCAATAGCAACTGGCAACAACTCTGCCACAGGTAATATTTCAGGCATGCAATTAGTAAATGTAAAGTACTGATGTGGAACTGGCTCAAAAGCTCAGGACAGATACCTAATACTAAGTTTTATAACTTACTTTTACAAGCCACGGCATCTTCCATTTGCCAGCTAGAAAAACCCATAACCCTCCTAGCATAGTCACATTGCAACAAAAAATGCTCCTGGGTCTCTATCGTCCCTCCATAGCCTGGGTACAGACAGCTCCTCTCTTTAACAGCCTTATGCTTATGATTTCCTCTAACCCCATCTTCCCATGCGCCATTAACCATTGCACATCCCACATTTTTGAAGGGACTCTTGTGTTAGTCAACATTTTATACACAAATGTATTTTCATTCAGCATCCCACCCTTAAATTCCAGCTCTCTCAACCCTGTTTTTCCCAAAATTTTACAGTACATCCTCTTTCTATCATTTTGTTTTATTTGAGACTTTGTAATTTTCCATTTTTTATAACTTCATTACAGTCTCTTTATAATACCCAGGAACCCTTAACTTTCTATACCCTTTTAGGACCTCCTCAACCCATTTATCCAACAACTGGGACAGAACATTCCATCCCCATTTCCCCATTATAGAAAGCTTTGGTTCCAGTACTTTAGTTATATTTTTATACCAACATAATGTGTAAAAAAAACAAAACCGGATTTATCATTCCCAGCCCACCTTTTTTGCAGGATAAATATGTAATTTCCCTTTTAATAGGGTTTAGCCTACTTCCCCAAACCAACTGAAAAAATAAACTCAAGATTCTAGTTTCCATAACTATTAGTAAAGGAAAAACAGCTGCTATATAAAGAAAGCAAGGCAGAAGAAACTGTTTCACTACAAACACTTTTCTTTTTTGACATTTTACATGCCTTCCGCCGTGCCACTTTCCTCTACCCTTCAAACACTGCTTTCTCCCAATTCTCTTTACCCATCTCTCCTCTTCCAAACTGAATGCCCAAGATGTTTATGGGTTCTTCTGTCATTCTAATAGCATGCCCCCCCTCAGTTCAGGAGGTCCCAGCCACATACCCATACTTTTATCCATGTTTAGTACTGCACCTGATACTCCAGCAAACCTTTTCATAACATTCATAAGGTGAGGTATCTCTCCCTCAGTTGAAAGGAAAACACATAAACCATCAGCATAAGCTGATACTTTAATCCCATCCTCTTCTTGACCTCCACTAATCCCCTTAATTTCCACAGTTTGGTCAATTAGCCTAATCAGAGGATTGATTGCAAGATGCATAACTGGAGACTCAGGGGACAACCCTGTCTTACTCCAGCCCTGTTAGTGATGGGAGTCCCTCCTCCACCCCTCACCTCTGGTACAGTTTCTACAGATTTATATAATATTTCAATCCATTTTCAAAATTCTTCAGGTATTCCATAAAATGTTAATACCTGAAGAAGATATTTATGATTTACCTGATCAAAAGCTTTGCTCTGATCAAGAGAAATCAAGCATCCATTTTCCCTGTTCTAGAAGTGTATTCTACCCCATCCCTAATCATAGCCAGATTGTCCTGGATGTTCCTATCTGGAATGGCACAAGTTTGGGCTAGGTGAATCAAATCTGACTCAACCTTCTTAAGTCTTTTCTGCAGTACCTGGTCAAGATTTTAAAATCCAAATTCAATATACTTATCAGTCTCCAATTCCCTATGTCTAATTTGTCCCATTTTCAAAAGAAAAATAACCAACCCTGTTGTAAATTCGGAATATATACCCTTGGAGCGGAAAAAAAAAATTAAACACCCAAACCAAAAAAGCCACCAATATCCCAGAAAAGGCTTTGTAAAATTCACTTGGGATTCCATTCATCCCAGGAACCACCCCCAATTTCAACTCCTTAATTACTTCTCCCACTTCTTGCTCTGAGATTTCCCACAGAAGTTCTCTACTCTTCTGTCCCTGCAGCCTTGGGATATTAAGTTCCCCCAGAAACTTTTCTATGGTACTATCCTAGATGTCTGTTCCTTTCATTACTTCTTTTTTGTGCTCTTCCACAACCTTTCTTATACCCTCCATAGAGTTAATAACCTCCCACTTTTATTTCTTAGAATCATGAATCTGAACCTATTCTTTTTTTCTTTGCATGCTTCACAGGGGTCAGCAAATGGGGTTTTCTGCATACGCAAACTAAGTACAGATATCAATGAGGCTGACCTATCATATTGAACTTTCCACATTTCATTTTTTATATTATCAATTTGGTCTGATAGATCCTCCCTCCCTACGTAAGAAGCTTCCAATAATCTATATAACTGTTCTCTCAAACCCAAGTACTGCAGAAATGTATTTTTTGCCCTATTGTTTCCAAAATTCTGCATCCATTTACAAACTTCTTTCTTTGTGTCTATCCACCATTGCAGTATATCCTGTTATAGTTCCATTACTGAGGCCCCTGCCACAAATAACGATGCTGTCCCTATTTTAACCTCAGACTCCCCTGAACTGGATACGTTCATTTTCCAACATGTGCTAGGCTGCTCAGTACCTGTCTCTGTGCTGACTACTGTTTTATTCAGTAAGTGGTCTGAAAAAAATAGTGGTATTACACTCACCCTTACTATGTCTAACCTTTTAGGATATAAAAGCATAATCTATTTTGGAAAAAAGTTTACCTTTAGCAAAGGTAAATTTCACCAGAGGTACTGCTTTAGACAAGCAGTCAGTTAGTTCATCAGTTTCCAAACACCTCTGTAAAGCAAAAGAATCGCAGCATATTTTTTCAACTTTGTTCCTACATTCCTGAATGTCTAAGGTACAGTTAAAGTGGTTCTATGTCATAACGGTGACTGCCAAAAGGCGATTGCCGTTACGGCAACAGTACATTGCCAAAAATCAATTTCGGCAATGTACTCCCGGCACACAGCAAAAGGGCACTAGAGACTTGGATTTTCCATTTTGTGTTGGGGGGCTGTGCCCCCACACCTTCCCACCTCCTAGCCCATTGGAATGTGTACTACTCTCCCCATCTCCTTTAGTGTCTGTTGCAGTCTGGCAATGTTTCCCCTCCAATGTAGCACAGTCAGCTTGATTACTGAGCAAGCCAGACTGACCTTCATTCTCACTGTCTCACTCTGGAATAAGTATTCCTTTGTCATGTCCCCCCCCACTCCTACATTTATGGTAGAAGCACCCTCCCCACCCACCATCCTTATTTGTACAGTGTCTTCTTTATTTTTATTTTCGTTTCCACTCAGTGTTACCTGTGACAGTCCTTTGCCTTGTGCTGTGCTTCCCTGAGAGTTAACCATTTCTCCCTGAGAAAATTCGATCCATCTGCTCTCTGGCTGCCAGCCCTGTTTCCAGCCCACCCCTTTCTGTGCAGACCTGGGCAACCACCCTTTTGAGAATTCTCCCTGTACAGGTAACCTGAATGTGTGCACCATTGTTTGTCTAGCCAATGCACCTGGTGTTCCTGTAACAGAGGTCTGCTTACTTCCTCCTGCAAGTGAGGTTCCACTTCCTCCTGGAATGCTGCCACTGCTTCCAGGCTCTGGGATGACCTCCACATTGCTTCTTTCCTCCATTCCTTCATCTGTCACTCATCATCCTCTTCCAAAATCCTCTATACAGTAAGTCCTTTTTCTATGTTCTAGTTGTGCCAATGCCATCCCGATGTCCCAGTCAGAGGTTGTTTGCACATCCTCCCCATTCTCCATACCAGTTCATATCAATCTCCATACCATCCTCCTCTTCTTCCGAGAACTCGCTCCCTGAGACTTCTGACATTGGAGCAGACTCATACTGCTCCTCATCCTTGGATACTTTCACACTAGAGACTCCTGTCTGTTCTCCTTCCACTGGCCACACAACTGTGACCTCCTCTGATGCCTCCATTCCTCCACCTGACTCTCATTCAATGGGACAACAGCACCCCCTACCACACTGTGTCTGGTGGTGGTGGTGATGTGATTTCAGCTTCCTTTTTTACCACTATATGCTCTTGTGTTTCAGTCTGCATTTTGAATAAAAAGTGGAACTGAAGATATAGTTTTTCAAAGATGAATGGTGCCTTTCTTTTTGGTTCTTCCCCTACCACAAGAGTAGGAGAATATTTTATTAAGAATCCATAAACAAAAATAAGTACAGAAAAGAAAACAAACAAATGTCACAGAATCATATTCAGAAGCAAATGATACATAAATAGTAGTTGAGAGAAAAATAGATCAGTAGTAGGAGGCAAACAAGGTATACTATGTATCAGTCATCAAGTATTGTACATATATAATAGAACTAAACAATAAAAAAAGAGATAACAATTTATAACTTTAAGCAGTGAAATAAATTATCCAATGTTATCTTTCATAAAGGGAACACTAAGCCATCTCTTCATCCAGACAGATCGTGAAAAATTAGATTTATCATAGAAACCTTGTAACAACAATTCCTGTTCCACTTGTTGGAGAATATACACTTGCTTCAGTACTAACTTTTTAAGTAACAATTTCATTGTGCCTGCCATAGCAAATATTTTATGCAAGTAAAAATCAGTCTCAAAGTCCCAGCTTCCAGGTCCTGGAATTGATGTGAAAACCCACATATTAATTCTGTATAGGTAATACCTTTCCATGCAGTATTGTTCCAGAGTTGTGATACTAATACCCAAAAGTCCCGTACAAATGGGCAATCTGCAAAAAAAATGCTCCATTGTCTCCAAGACTGCTATACATGTATGTCTGGGGCATATACTTTCTTCCAGGTTTTTATGTTTGGCATTCCCTCTAACATTAAGTTTGCCATGACTACATAGCCAAATAGTGTCCCACATTTTAGGTGGGGGTTCTTTTGTCTGTAAAGGTCTGTAAAAGTATAGAATGGTACAAATCAGGTAAACCACCATAAGAAGGTGGATGTACAAAATTGTAATCCTGAATAATGGTATATATGACTTTATTCATTTTGCCTACTATCTTCCAGGATTCCAGTTTTCATTTCCTAAGTTTTGTAACTACAGGCTTAAAAAATACTGGACTCTTACAAAAAGTAACAGGGAGAACATGATTCATTTCCCAAGAATCATAAAAAGGATGATACTAAGCACTGGCAAAGACAAACCAAACTGCCATTGAGGGAATAGTAGTATCCAACACATCGTACCTAAAAAATATGCTGAAATAATGAACAATGGAGTTTATAAGATTTAATTCCCCTTTTTTGTAATGGCATATATAATACTTCCCTTTTAATGGGGTTCAATCTACTACTCCCTATTGTTTGTAACACCAAGCTTAACAATGTAACCTCCAAAATTGAGGGACTAGGGTAAATTATACCAAGATACAAAAACAGTGGGAAAATAAAAGTTTTAAGTATTAATACTTTTTTAATTTAGACTGTTGACAAGTCTTCCAAAATGCAACTTTTCTTTTCCCTATGTCTAATTTTTCAGTCCTGTTTAAATAAACATTATCCCCCTCTGCCAAATTTAATCCCCAATATAGTCAAAGTGTCACTAGAAAATGGAATCCCTTGGATAGCACTACAGGAAGACGTGGAAGTGCTCAAAATATATTCCCTGCTTTTAGTTGTATTAATGGAAGCTCCACCTATGTCAGAGTATAGTTGGAGTTGTCCCCAAGCTGCTTCCCCAGACTTCTGATCTACCAGAAAAAGGCAGACATCATCTGCATAAGCTGCTACTTTTATTGTCAAAGCACCTGTTACCAGACTGATTCCTTTAATAAGGTCTGATTTCTATAAATTTTGTAATAGGGATCTAAACAATATATATATACAAAAAGAGGGCTCATTGGGCATCCTTGTCTCAACCCTCGATGGATAGGTATATAGTACCCCAGATGGCCATTTATCAAAGGTATGACCATAACCGTACCATATAAAGTAGCTAACCAAGAACAAAACTGTTTTGGAATACCATAGTAGTGTAAGACATGAAACAAAAATGCATGAGAAACCTTGTTAAAGGCCTTCTCCTGGTCAAGGGTAAGAATATATCCATGTAACAAATATTTCTTCCCCTGCTCTATCAATTCCCCTGATTAGTAATAAATTGTCAGAGATTGAGCTACCTGTTACTGAGCAGGGTTGAGCCATAGAGATTACAGAGAGTGAAATATGAGCCAATCTGGTACTTAAGATTTTCATTAAAATTTTAAATCACTATTTAAAAGGCTTAAGGGTCTCCAGTTGTTTAATTTAGTTTGATCACCCCTTTCGTACAAAAAAATGTGTATAGCAATACAGAAATGAAAGTCAATGGTAGGGGACATTAATATCCAATTAAAGGCTGCTACCAGAATGTCAACTAATTCAGCACAAAATTGTTTGTAAAATTCAGTAGTAAGACCATCAAATCCAGAGGCTGTATCAGTTTTGAGGGATTTAATGGCTTTTTCTATTTCAAGTCTAGTGATAGGTGTTACTAAGGCTTCAAGCTTATCTTGAATATGCGAAGTAATAGGGGGAGGGATAGATGTATGATATGTTAATATCTCTGATTCCTGTAGTGTGGGTACAGAATACATATTCTAGAGATGGGCTTGTACCATCTGCAATATTTCAGATGTTGTCTGAACTACTTTACCATCTGATTTTGTCAAAGCAGTCATAGTTCTATTTTCAGTTCTGGAACGGCAGCTAGAAAAAACATCCCCACAAGCTTCATTTCATTTTTTTTTCATTTCATTTATTTTATACTGAAAAATCTGTGAGCAAAAAATGTCAATTTTCACAGATGTCCAGTGACATTAACAATATAAAGAAATATAATAATCAACAATTTAACATGAACAGGAACAACAAAAAAATATATAATTACATAATCGAAACATTAAAAACAATTACAAACAACCCCAGACAAAAATTTTTGTTCAAGTAAACCCTTGTTTCCCAGGAGTGCATATTTTATGTTCAAAAAGCAAAGAAGATGCTCTTGATATTGTAATGCCTCCATTTCTTGCTTTATACCTTTAATTTGTGAAGAAAAATCCTGGTGTCCCTCATTCACATGGGAGTATAAGGTAGCCAAGTGATCTTTGAGAGCTAGATACCTCTAGTATTGTGAAGTGTGTTTAAGAGACACCTGTCTTTTAAACAGTTTGTGGAGTTGTAGTTTCATTGCTAACCTCCATTTACTTAAGTCATCCTCTAAGTGAGCTAGAGACATACATGCCCTGAGAAAGTCTCTAACTTCAAGACAAATACAAGTAGAGTGTAGTAGGGTGTTATTCAATTTCTAGTACCCCTTCCCAATAGGCACTGCCTCTTCCAATCTGATGTCTGTAAACACTATTTCATGGTCAGAGGTTTCCAAGGAAAACAATTTAGCATTATGTATTTTTATGTAAGTGGAGACAAAAACAAAATCAATCCTGGTAGAAAGATGTCCTTTATGGAATGTTCTCCCACCTTTAAGATGTACTGCCCGATAAATATCAATCGAACCTATCTTGCCTAGTAAGGAATTAAGGCAATTAGTATCACAGTACTCTTTTTGTGTAAGGGCTCCTCTATCTAGTTTAGACAATACACAATTAAAATCACCAGCCCCTATGACATGTTTTGTAGTATGCACATAAGGTTGAATGGAGGTAAACAATTGTATCCCGTCTTTTTTTTTTTTGTGGGGGGGCATATATACAAATTAATATCTATGCCACATAGTTAATAGTGACATCCAGAAGTAAAGCACATCCCAGAAGACTATCCAAAACTTTAGTTACGCTAATGTTATCACCTGTAAATAATATACACACTCCATCACAGGGGTCAATACCATATGAAAAATAAGAGGGGCACCAGCACCACAATTTGTGTGCTGTCTTAATGAGAGATAGAGTGTTGAGTCTAGTATCCTGTAGAAAAAGAATGTCAAGGCCCAGGTCATGAAGGGTTGTGAAAGTCACAAGCCGTCTTCTAGCATTACAAATGCTATTTACATTAATAGTAGCAATTTGTAGGGATGAGTGGATGAAATTTTTGTAAAAGAGAAACTATGAACACTTTTTCAAGTGACTTTACCACTCCTGGTGCTTCTATGAGAGGCTCTACCTCGCATAGCTGTCTGACCCTTAGTTGGGGAGGATGTCTCCATTTCCCCTTCAGACTCTGAGGAGACAAACTGAAGTGAAGAAACAGTTGAAGAAGATTCAGAGTCATCACCTAAATCAGATACAGTCTGTAGTGTAGTTAGGATTCCATACTTATTTGAAGCAGGAATACCTTGTGGGGAAACAGCAGATTTAGCTATTTTCGATTTTGGCCTAGTTTGGCGTAAACTCCTTTTCCTAGTGGAGATAAGTGCACTCTGGGGGGGGCATAATGACTGTGGACTCTTCCTGAAGAGGGGTAGGAACAGTGGCCTCCAAATTTGGAAGTGGGATACTGGTGTCAAGGGATTTGGGTTCAGGAGCAGTATCCACTGGGGCAGAGGAGGTACTCAAATCTATATTGGAAGTAGTGTCGTGATCAACAATTAAGACAGGGCCTTGAGTGAGAGAAGGACTGTGGTCCTGTGGAACCACTGGAGGTCTGGGTTCCAGAGTAGGGTTCTTGGGGTGAACGTCCTCAGGGCGTGGAGCTTGGGAACATTTGTCAGCCATACTTTCTTTTTTGAGCTTCAACAATGAGGGACTCCTGAGTTGGTTGGTCAGACCTGTTATAAGAGGCCCATGTACAAGACCTGTAGACATGACCCTGTTCCCCACATAAACTGCAAGTTATTTCATTTGTACAAGATGAGCTAGTGTGACCATACTCTAAACAAAGATTACATTTGAGATGGTCACAAGTAGAATTGAGATGCAATAAAGAACCACATTTGAAACAGGTCTTTGGCTGACCTGGATAGAAGCATTGTCCACATTCCCATCCCAAGAACAGGCTACTTGGAAGGTGATCAGGCCCCGTGTTAGAACTGCAAAATTTAACTTTATACCGCCACCCTCTTGTCCAGATATGTTCATCATTCATAATTGGTTGAGGGGCACCCATAATGTTACATTTTTGCTTTAGCCAGTGGGTAATATCGTGGACAGCCACACTCTCATTTCTAAATAAGACAGAAACTGTTTTAACAGCTGGCTTTGTAAGGGGAATGGCCCTAAAAGGGAACCAAAGAGCAGAATACCTTACTTTTTCATATTTCACACAGAATCTATACAACCCTTGTGGGGTTTTGAAACTGATATCATATTAGGAATCTCCTGAGGCATGGATTAGAGCATAAAGCTCATTGGAACAAAAAAAAACAGGGTCTTCTTAATCAATTTCCTACCCACATAAAGTCTATCAGGGACAGACTCAAGGCCACCCAAATAATGTAAGCGAACTGCGTTCCTTCATTGAGCAGGAGGAGGCTGATTAAAAAATTTATCCTTTTTCCTAAATGCAGCCCAAGCAGTTTTTGCTAATTCAGCCACTGGAATAGAAAGAGGTGGGGGGGTGGCGGTTGATCTTCATCCATCTTTTCACCCCATGTCCATGGACAAGTACTAGGCCCTTCATCCTCTGCATCCAAAGAGGAGGACGGTACAGTGTTCATAATAGAAGGATTGTCACAAGTTTGATGCACAACATCTTCAGCTCACAAATCCAAATCAGATTCAGTAATGAAATCGGACACAACAGGAGTCACGGTAGCCGCAGGCATTTGCTGCTGATATTCTAATTCTCTTCCGGGGGACCCAGGGATAGGGCTATGCACTGGGTCAGGTAGCCATTGTCCCATGTTTGACTGTAGCCAACCTGCCTGTTGGAGAGAGTTCTCCAAAGCCCAGGATAATTTGTAAGGTGGTCTGCCTACTGCTGGTCTCTGCTGTGAACTAGCACAACCCCTGCGCAATCCAAAAGTTCTACCAGCCAGAGGAACATTATTAACAGCAGGCGTACTCACATCATTTTGAGGTAATGCCTCGGGAGTCGATTCCATTTCGGGTAATTCAGTATCAGGAGGTTTACTGCCAGAATCAGGTACAGCATTCTGCGATGACTCATCAGGGCCCAGACCGCCAGTCAGTGAAGTTGCCATATCAGCAGCAGCTGTATTCAGGTTGACAGTACATGTAGAGTTGGCAGGGTAAAGGATTTTCAGGCATAACATCAGGGCAAGTCAGAACAATCGCGTCAGGTAGTGGAGTTTCTTGTTCCGTACTCTGTAGGACATCCATGTCAGAAGGTTGCAAGTTAGCAGAACTCTCACCAGTAGCAGCAGGCTGATTTAGTAAGGATAAAATAAATTGACATTTCTCTGCACACAGTTTCCAAAGCCAGTCTTCCTCTGTCTGAGTCATATGTCATGGAAATGTAGTGTTGCTATTCATTTTCATCTGTACTTCACAATTTTCTGTAGAAACACTTTCCACAGGAAGAGCAGGTATACAAGAAAGAGCAGGTATACAAGATATGATCTCCTGGCCTGGACCTGCAAGTAGGGAAATCATCTCACCTGCAGGTACACCAGTAGACTGGTCTCGAGCAGGAGCAGAAGTCATCAGAACAACAGCTCCCCCTATCAACGAGTAGAGGAATTCTTGTTGGGTTAAAGGGAAATATGATTCATATTAACATTCAAGATCATTTTCTAGACTTCCTCATTCTTTGCTTCACTATTTCTTTCATTGCTTCATATACATTCTGCTTCCTCTCATCTTCCTATTACTTCTTGAACTGCATTTAATATTGGTTCACATGCTCACCACAAAGAGCAACATTTAGGTCTTGAAAACTTCTTACAATCCACTTCATATAGTTGTTGAACCAAAATGCATATATTTTTAAACAGTACATCCAAAGGCATATAGCTTTGCTGAAGAATCCATTTGCACTTGGCCTGCCAAAGGTAGTATTTCAAAACTGCAAATAGAATCTGCGAAGTGTCTTTGGTAAGCTGCTTCCACCTCAAGTGATTTTCCACATATATTAACTCTGTGTATGTGATGGTCTGAAAGAGGTTCATCTTCCATTTCTCTGTAAGGTAGTCCCAAAACCTTTTTGCATATTCACATTCAAAAAAAAGATGCTCCTGTGTTTCAAAAATCTGTTGACATTCAGGTCTCAAACAATATTTCTCTTGTATTGGTGTATGCTTATTGTTTCCTTTTACATTGAGTTTCCTATGTATAGTTACGCATAATAAGTCCCATGCAAATACTGGAATCCATTTGTTCTATAGTTGGCTAAAAGCTTCTTTGTTGTGATCAGCTCTACAGTATGGTAACATTATATTTTCTTGACATTATGCTTGCACCATCTCTTCATATATTCCATTCTTGTTTGAATATCATGCTGCATTATATTGCACTTTCCATACCATTAGTTACCGTATCACTTGCTTCGCAAACCCTGGTATTACTTGAGTATGCCCTAGTAATCTACTTTTCCCTTGTTCCCAAGCTCATATACATGGACTTGCCCATTCCACCACAATTCCTTTCCATGTCTTGTCCATATTAGTTACTGGGTCAATAATGTTGAAATATAAAAAGATACTCTAGTAAAATGCTATGGGATGAGCCATACGTAATCCCCCTTCTTGTAGGCTTCTATAAGTAATAGACCTCTTTACAGGATTTAGACGGCTCCCCCACAGTGCTCTAAAGAAAATACTATACAGCTTTGTTACCAGCTTTTGAGGTGGGGAAAAACATAGCTGAGAAATACAAACAATGGTATCAGTAGTGTCTTTATTAGGAGTAATCTCTTTTGTTTTGATATTGTTCCAAAGGCATACTTCGCCTTTACTTGCTCTGCTTTTTGCATCTTCTCTCCCCAGTTTAAGGCAGCTAGGTCACCCTCACCAAATTTAACACCCAAAATGGTTATGGTTTCCGTGCATAACTGTATTCTTGCGTACACTATACTTCTTGTTGTAGTCTTTCCCAGCAGACAACCTTTACTTTTTCCTATATTAATGCAGGATCCAGACACCCGAGAATATTCTCAAAATTGTGCAGCTACTTCATTCTTATTAGTGGACTCATGTAGTATGAGTACTATGTCATCTGCATATGCTAAAACTTTCATTGGGGGATTAATCTGTGTTAGTTGAAGGCCTACAATTTTTTCATTCTTTATCAAAGTTTGCAGAAAAGGTTATATTCCGTACACATATAATAATGGACTCAGCGAGCAACCTTGTCTGACTCCTCTCTTTACTGGCCTTGGTGCACCAGTCCGTCTATTAACTCGTGGTGTAATGGTAGCTTTGTCATATAAAATGCGTAGCCATGCTACAAATTGTTTCAGAATACCAAACCTTTTTAACACCAGAAATAAGTATTTGTGCGATAAAGAATCAAATGCTTTTTGTTGGTCAATACTGAGCACTATTCCACTTGCACTTCCTGACTGGCTCCTATAAAACAATTCTCTAAGCACAATTACATTTTCATGTATTCTTCTCTGTGGCACTGCACAAGTCTGTGCTGTGCTAATTAAGCATCCTGAAACTTGTGCCAAACGATTATTCAAAATTTTACTTAATAGCTTATGATACGTATTTAGTAAACATATCGGTCTCCAGTGTTTTAGATTAGCTCTCTCTTCTTTCTTGAATAGAAATATCAAGTCTTCTCCTGCCATGGTATTAGACATATTTTCCTTAGTTAATATCTTGTTATATACCTTCATCAATTCTGGAACTACAAAGGAAAGGAAAGATTTATAAAATTCAGACGGTAAACCATCTGGTCCAGGTACAGTATTGTTTCTCAAAAGACCAATAACCATTCTTACTTCATCCTCACTTATGGCTTTATTAACTCTTGCTCCTGTATTGAAGTTAGGGTTCTTGCCTCTAATTTTCCTATGTATTCCTTAAGATTGATAATGTCTGATTGAGTAGTAGAATTATCAGTTATATATCTGTCCACTATTCTCATAATCTCCTGTTGAGTAATACACTTCTTCCCTTGATCATTTTCCAATTTCTATATTGCTTTATGTTCTACTCTTTGATGACAGTCCTTATAAGGGTTGAAGGTTTGTTTTTATTTGCTGTTCCAAACCTTTGTTCTTGCTGTACTGTGTTTGCTCTATTATATTGATATTTATACACTTCCTGTTTTATTCGTTTACTATAATCCTGTCTTATGATTTCCATAAGAGAGATCAGTCTGTGTAATTCTTTTCTTAGGCCTAAATATTCCGAATAAGATGCTCTCACTGTATTCCCAGAAGTTTTTGAAATCTTTTTTTGTTTCCTCCCACCATTCTACCAGGGAGTCATACAGACACTGAACTGACTTCCTGGCTTTGCAAAGGTATTGGGCTTTCATAATAAGTGATTCCTGTTCTAGCTGTGAAATGTTTAATTTCCATGGTTGCTTAATATCTAGTAAATTAACATCCCACGTCCAGACCAATTTTATAGCTAAATCATCCGAAAAAGCCAAATCTCAAACTTCGATGTTTCTAATCTCTGTGTATTTTGACACCAAAAAAAGTCAATTCTGGTTTGAATTGGGCCTCTATGGTAAGTATATCCCCCCTGAAGGGTAAACTGACCAATATACATCTTTTAAGGAAGCTGTAGTCATAATATCTTTCAAAGCATTAGAGTCACAAAACATCTTGCTAGTTTTTAAACCTCTATCTTCCTGTTATAAACTACAATTAAAGTCCCCTCCCCAGATTACTTGCTTTGAGGTACATAAAAAAAGCTGAATCTTTTTAAATAACTCTGTACGGAGTGCTTTTTGGGGGGGAGCATAAGTGTTGATTATCCTTAATCCCTTCACCATATACAGTAAGTTACATTCAATAACAGTACTCTGCCTGGTTCTAGATCTACTAGAGCATCACTTTGAAGGAGGGATTAGTAAACAGTATCCCTGCCCCCATCACACTGGTCTTGACCTTGAGACCAAAAAGTCACTCCATGGTACCACATTTTAGACGTTTGTGCTATTTCCTGCAGTGTTTTTATCTTGGTATCTTAGAGAAGAATTATGTCTGTATTCTGCCATGCCAGCTCAGTTAGAATTGCTCTTCTCTGGTTATAGCCTTTTATGCTGTTAACATTCATAGTTAAAATGGTAAGCATAATAAGTAGTGTGGGGGGAGGTAAAAACTTAATCTTTTCCTCTATTGTGCAGTGACCTAGTTGTCCATTTCCTTTTTTCTTTCCCTTCTTCTACTTTCAAAAGTACTTCTTCCTCTGATGTCTCTGAAGATGAAACAGACTCTGATTCCTCTTCCTCAGAGTCATCTTCTATCCTTTCCTCTGGTAATGGTGAGTATCTATTTCCAGTCACATTTTGTTTCCCTTTAGTGATTTTCCTCTCTTTCTCTTTAGGTCCTGTTGAGTTGCTCTGTCCTCTAAATCTCTTTTTGTATGTCACTGTTTTATACTCTGAACTTTTTTCCATTCCATTAAAGGTGGTTTAGATAATGGGACCTGTATTTTGTCAAGTATCATCCCCTCACTGTGGAGGGGTGTCCCCTTGCTCCTTAGTTTAATTTACTATCTCCATGATTTTCATCTCTGAATTTGTGTTTTTTTTCTATTATTGCCCCTTGGGGCCCGGCCCCAGTGTTTTGGCATGTTTGTCCTACCTGTTCTGGGGGGGGGGGTTTGATCCATCACTATATTTCCATTTTTCCCTGCTGTGTCTACAATCACCTCTGTGTTTTTGCTTAAAGGTATTGGATTTGTCATTTTCCCTTCTACTTCTTTCTCTCTTTCCTTTTGCATATGAATTTCTTGCACCCTTTTCTCTGATGCCTGTGCACACCCTTTCTTTTGGGCTTACATCACCATGGCTTCATGTGACGTACCTTGCCCTACATTATGTGACACCCATGAACATTGTATGTAGGAGTGACCTTTTTCCTCACAAAGGTTGCATCTAAATTGGTTACTGCAGGTTCCAGCAAAATGACCTGTTTCCAAACAATGAGTGCATTTTGAGGTATCACAATCGCTACTAAGATGCAAATGTAAACCACATGATGCAGGACTTAGGCTGTCCTGGATAAAACAGTGATCCCCTATCCCTTCCCAGGAAAAAAACATCCAGGCAAATGAACTATGCCACTGTTTACCATAAAAAGTTTACATTTTATCCTCCAGCCTCCAGTCCAAAATTGTTCTGAATCCATCATAGGGCTTGGTTACTCTAAAACCTCACACTTTTTTTTCAGCCAAAACAGCATGTCTGCTATGTCTACACCCTCATTCTTGAACATTATTATCACTGTCCGAACTGCAGGTTTTGTTATGAGTGTGGCACGTGGACAGCTGGTTCTGATTTCAATATGATATTTTTTCTGCAATATAAAATATGTAAGGGAGTGTCTGTCAGGAGAAAATGCTGTCTTGCTGAAATTGACACATCAAAATCCCCCAGGGATAAGTTCAAAGGACAGGAGGAAGCTTAAACTGCAGATATCTGAAATGCAATTACTTTGTTAAGTTTTCTTTGAAGCCCAGGAAATAAAATATCCATTCATGACGTCCTCAGGGAAATCCTTTGATTTGCACTAGGTGTCATGAAGGCAGGAGAATATGCATGTGTTGGGGTGTCTCCCAAGATAGCCAGTGATTACATCAAAGAGACTTTGATGCCTGTGTGAAGCAGGTCCCAGGCTAAATGAGGAAGTCCAATATGCATTTGTTTGGACCATCGTCCCAGGAAGCCAGGAATTATACCAAAGAGCCTTTGATGTCTGTGTGAAGCAGATCACAGACTGGTTTTGTCAAGTCACATGAAGAGAGGAGATTCATTTATGTCACCTATTATTTTTTTAAATATCTTAGTAGGACATCCTGTGTTATAAAAAATAAATTTTAATACACCAAGGTGGAGTTAGGTGACCTCCAAGAGAAGGCCGGCTCAAGACTGCTTTTAAATATACTGAGCAGACCTTACACAGAGACATTCATTTTCTGACTGAGAGAGAGAGGAACATCGAATCACTGAAAGATTAAGAAAGTAAGAATACAATTAGCTAAGACCAGTCTGAGTGTACGGATTGTAGGAATTTGCACTTTTAAACCTGTTTTTTTTTTAAATTTAATAAACTTTATTGTATTTTCATTTATACATGTTTATAAACAAACAACATTATACAAGAGCTAAGGAGCATTAAGACAAAAGAACAAATCCTATACTTTTTTAAGCTCCTATAAGTACCATAGTTGGATGTGACTTCAAACATAGCCCTATAATTGTTTTAGTTCACATTTAATACACAACAGTAATTATTAGGAGATTATTGAAAACTATTAACAATAACATCCAAGAAAGAAATAACATGTCCTTCTAATTCCTGCCCCTCCCCCCTCCCTTTCCCCACCACTAGGTAATTAATAAAAAAACAGTGAGCGCATCATACGTTACATAGAACTGGGGATAATACAAAATGAAAATTAGGGGATACATGAAGGTCATTAAGTTCTACAGATCTCAATTTGATTCAGTGGAACGAGCAATATCATGGGCTTAAATAACCTTAAATGGACAGTAATGTATGCAAAGAAGCCCAGGTTTTCTGGTATTTATTACTACATTTAGAGATGCTCGCCAAGAGGTGTTCAGCTTGTAAGGCAAAGAGAATTTCTTGATGCCATTCTGTATATGTAGGGATCTGCTGGTCCAGCCAATGACATAATATGACTTTCTTAGCACAAAGGGAGATCAGGATCATGTGTTTCCATTGATTCCCTATTAGAATATCCCCCAAATCCCCCAAGGATACAAATTCTCAGCTGGAAGGCATTTTGTAACCCAAGTAGGGGATCAAGTCTTGAGCAGATATTTTCCCAGAAAGGGGACACCTTAGCACATTCCCAAAGAAATGTGAAACAGTGTACCCCCTTGAAGCCCACATCTAGTACACATATCAGACTGTAGCTTTCCCATTTTACAAAGTTTTGCTGGGGTATAATATAAATCTTGTAAAATCTGGAATTGGAGTAACCTATAGCAGTCCCACCTGACATCCTTGTACAATCTGCTCCAAATTTGTGGCCAGAGACAGGGGGACATAGGGTTGGGGGAAGGACACTGTCCCATACATAGTAAGGAGTACCATCTAGTTCCCTTATCCGATTATGAAGCTCTTTATAATAAAAGGAGACATGATGAGAAGTGGGCCACGTTGAGAGTGTAGTAAGGACTGGGCCAACCATATATTGGTCCCAAGGGCCATTACCAAAGAGTTGCATTAAGGTTTGAGAGATTTGGAGATATTTGAAACAAAAAGAGATAGGTAAACTGTATTTTGCTCTTATGTCAGAGAATGTTAGCAACTTATTGTTCTCCATTAGGTCTGTATCCTTTTTACCCACTCCACCTGCCCAGAAGGAAGAAGTTATAACTCGACCTCCAATTTTAAAATTGAGATTACCCAGAATGGGTTGGGAGGAGTCCTTCTCCAAAGAATAACCAAAAGTCTTATTGAGTTGCATATATGTTTGAAGGGATGCCATGATGGGCGTAGATTTAAGCTGATGAGGAACTTTGTTAAGGGAGAGATAAGATAACACCATAATGTCTACGCACAATAGAGTACAGTGTGACTTTTCTAATTGTAACCACAGTGGGGAATAGTGGTTTGAACTAGGGGCTGGGGTGGGTCTTATCCATTGTGAAACAACCGAACAGTTAATCAATAGATAATAAAGATAGATATTGGGAACCTGTAGCCCTTCCAATTCATTTTATCTCTGTAGTTTGTAAAAAGCCCTTCGAGGGGGTTTATTTTTCCATATAAATTTAGAAATAATGCCGTGGACTTGTCTAAACCAGGACTTGTTGAGGAATTGATTAAGCATTTGAAGGGGATATAACAAACGGGGCAGTACATTCATTTTGACTACATTGCTACAACCCCAAAGGGAGATAGGGAGTAATGCCCAATGGTTCAGATCTGTCCTAATGTGTGTTATTAACTGATCTAAATTATATTGTTTCATTTTGGAGTTAGATTGAGATAAGTATATACCAAGATATTTTATCTTATCTCTTACCCAAGAAAGCCTGAGATGTTGAATGTCTGTTTTTAGAGTCTGATTATTTAAGGGCATTACCTCAGTCTTGAGCAGGTTCAGTTTATAATTGGATAATCGTCCAAAGTCCTGAATAATACTTAAGGCAGCTGGTATAGATTTAGAAGGGTGAGTAATATGAAGCATAATATCATCAGTATACACTGACAATTTATATTGGAGATGGTTGATTGGGATACCAGAAACTAGTGTAGAGATCTTAATTTTCCTGATAAGTGGTTCCAAAAATAAATTAAACAAATAAGGAAAAAAGGGGCATCCTTGTCGAGTGCCCTGTTGTAATATGAAGGATGGGGAAAAAAACTCCATTACATAGTATGTGATCTGAAGGTTGAGAATAAAGGATTTTTATCCACTGTATAAATTGTACAGGGATACAATATCATGGAAGTAGATTAAACAAATAATCCCAGGATACCCAGTCAAAGGCTTTTTCTGCATCCAGGGACACCAAAAATGATGGAATATGGGAGTGCCTGGATGCAGAAATGAGATGAGAGAGTTTACGCAGGTGATCCGCCAATAGGCATCCAGACACAAAGCCCACCTGTTCAGGACTCAGTAGAGTCTGTCAGACCTGAGCCATCCTATTGGCAAGGATTTTTGCTAGAATCTTCAGGTCAACATTTATGAGCAATATTGGACAGTAATTTGACATCAATGTGGGATCCTTGCCTAGCTTTGAGATCACCATAATAGCAGCAGCAGTGAAACTGTGGTCTGAGAGACCTTGTTTATACATGTAGTTGTAGGTATTGAGGAGAGTTGTACCTAATTGAGATTTTAAAGTTTTATAAAAATTTGATGTGTAACCATCAGGGCCTGGGGCTTTATCTAATGGAAGTGCATCAATGGCCTCGTGCACCTCCATTAAAGACAATGGAGCTTGAAGAAGGGTAATTTGTTGTTGTGACAGATATGGAAGGTCTATATCCTGGAAAAAATTATCTAAGTCAGTACTACTAAAAGGTGAGAGGGGAACGTGAGTAGAGGGATTGATAGTATGTTTTGAAACAGGAGACTATGTCTCTGGGGGAAGTATGTAAATTGTTGATATCATCCTGTATAGATGACACAATTCCATCCGCTATTTATGCCCTGAGCCTCAGAGCTAGGAGCTTCCCAGCCTTATCTCCTTGATCAAAATAAGTAACTTTTGATTTAAAAAGGAGGTGTTCAGACTTATTACTGATAAGAATGTTGTATCGAAAGCGAAGGCTTTCAAATTTTTCAAATTCTTTTGCAGTGGAATAAGAGGAGAGAAATTGTTCTAAGGATTTAATTTGCTGTAACAATATAAAATACTTTTGGGAGATTTTCTTTTTTCCTAATAGAAGCCAGGTGAACAATCTCTCCTCTCAGTGAGCACTTCAGTGCACCCCATAGTACATCAAGTTTTGGCATGGAGGGAGCATTAAGCTCATAGAAATTCTGTATAAACCTTTGAAGATGATCTACCAAAGACGGGGATTTCAATAATTGAGGGTTAAACTTCCATACTTTATCATAATCCACTGAAGCAGGTAAGGACCAATGTAAAAGGGTTGGGTGGTGATCGGATATCACTTTAGATAAGTAAGTACAATTTTGAACTCTTGATGGATGCTCCATCCCCAACAAGAAATAATCAATCCTTGAGAGCATATTATGGGGCAGGGAAATAAATGAGTAATCCCTCATTGAGGGGAAGAGGGCCCACCAGGGATCCACAGAGCCCATAGTGTCCATCAAATCTCTCAAGGCCAGTTGTGCAGTAGTAAGAGGAGAACGTCGGGGGTTGGACCTTTCCAAAGTGTTACAAAGGACTAAGTTCCAGTCCCCACCGAGTAATATAGGGAGAGCAGACCAAGCAGCTAGGTTAGTCATAAGGTTGGTAAAGAATTGTGGGTCATCACTTACAGGGCCATAAACAGATCCCAGTATTAGTTCAGTGTGAACGGCCAGGAAGGGGCACAAACTCAAAAAGTAAATTGTTTCTTCTAATAGACCAGCTAACCAGCCGACAGCATCTTGTGTCAGTGCCGCATCCTTAGAAGGAGCCTGTGAAAACCGAAGAGTCAGTCATCAAAACCACATCAAAACCAAACTCTGCTTGTGACATATAAGAACACAAGGTCTCCTTTTCAATGCTGCGGTCTCTGCAGCCTTCTTGTGGCCAATCAATGGAATTACCAGAACTCACTGAGGCAAACCTGCACACTCTCCTATTTAGACGAGTAGGAAAACCCCAGGGAGATCCTCATTGAAAAGCATCAGTGGGCGGTGAATAGATTCAGAAGCACAGAATGTAAAGCAGGAGTGGCCTGCTGTGCTGTCTCCAAAGAGTGCCAAGTGCCAGCATGTAGGACAGACAGTTGAGATGGATGTTGTACCCTATACTTGATCCCTGCAGCAATTAGCTTGGAGGCTAGGGGATGGTACTCCGATCTTCTCTGTCTTGCTGTAGCCGGTAAGTCTTATGCAAATCTCAATTGTTGGCCTTCCCATAAAACTTGTTTCAGACCTCTAACTTGCTCAAGAATGTAGGATTTGTCAGGGTAAATGAGGAATTTTAGAATGAGTGGCCTTGGGGGCTTTCCAGCTGCTGGTTTAGGATGAACCGAGCGATGGGCCCTCTCTATGATGTAAGTAGTAGTAGTATTGGGAGAGGGCCCCGTGATTTTCATGAGCATCTTTGGTAGAAAAAGTATAGGCATAGATCCCTCAGCTTCCTCTGGAAGGCCAAAGATTATGATGTTGTTTCTGCAACTTTGGTCTTCCAGATCTTCTAGTTTGGATTCCATTTTATGCAGCCGCTGCCTCAGGTTCACTATATCAGGCTCTATTTTGCCCTTCCAGTTTTCCAGGGATATAGTACGGGCTGCAACATCAGAGATAGCTCAGTTTGTGTCTGAAAGCTCTCCTCTAAGCAATTTAATTTCCGCAGTTATATCTTGTAGGGCAGCTTTAAAAGGTTGAAGCTCCTCCATAAATTTTTGTTCCAATAGCGGAGTCTGCATTTGTTGAATCACTGTAAACATAGCAGGTTTTGAGGAGGCAACGGGTTGATTTTTAGGTTGCTTCTGCCCCTTCTCAGGGGTCTGTGGGGGCATATGCTTCGGTGGGGCCTGGCGTATTTTGGCCTCCATGGTAGAGTTAGTCCCCGAATTGAACCACAAAGCTTTTAACGCCGAACTCAATCTCCAAGCACTCGAACAGCATTCTGAGCCCGTCGGGAGTCTATTAGAAACACAGGCTGTGCTATATAGAGCAAAAAAAGTGAGGCTGAACTGCTATATTTTAGTATATATTGGAAATTGGGGCAGGAGCTGGATCGAGGAGCTGCAAGTCTCACAGAAGCATCACGTGATCTCCCAAACCTGTTTTGTTTAAGAATGTGTGTGTGGGGATCTCTTGTTCTGTATTTTACTGTTTTCTTATTTTACCTATTTTAAAGTAAATATATATATTTTAAACACAGAAACTGCCTGGTGTGCCTTGAAACTTCTTTTTATATAAGTGAAGCTTAGATGGTTATAGTTGACACTGTACATGAGCTTATTGTGGTACCAAACTGGGAAACAGGTTAGAGTTATCTAGGTCTTGCATAGAGTTCTAAGGGTTAATTTTGTAATACCTGGTTAGGTGCCCATAGGCAAAGATATCTGGCCCCCTGAAGACATTGCCCCTCGCTAGTGTTCTCCTAGACTGGGGTGAAACCAGGGGAACTGTGCAACAGGTGGCTGTAGCCAAAACATTAGCAGTGGATGTGATCCTGGGTAACAATTTCCAGCAGGCGATGGTAAGTGCAGTTACCCGTAGCCAAGCAGCAAGGGAAAATTGTAGCTCCCTGAACCCCACAGAAACCAGTGTGGAAATCACTGAGAGTCTGGTTCCCCAGCCTGTGTCTCCAGATGGGGAGACTGATAAAAAGAGGGTAGAAATTTCCCCAGTAGCAAGTAACCACACAGCCACAGAGGGTTACTCTGAAGAGGGAGGGGTGACCCCTTGTCAGAGGGTTGGGATTGACAGTGATCCTGATGGTCCTGAAGCTAGTGCTAGGGACCCTAGTTTAGTGACTGAAGGGGACCTGTCCCATGCCTTGGGACTGTGTGAGGCATTTGTAGCTGCTCAGAGGAGTGACCCTAGTTTAGAGAAGCTGAGGGCTTGGGCAGACTCAGATGGCACACAAGGAGGTGACAGCAGACATAAGGTTTATTGGGAAAATGGACTTATGTATACTCAGGCAGTACAGACAGAGGGAAGGATGCTAGGCAGGCAGCTAGTCATTCCCCAGGGGTATTATGAGCAGTTGCTCAAGAATGCCCATGTTATTCCCTTGTCTGGTCATCTGGGAATCACACGTACTATGCAGCGGGTAGCCCAGAATTTCTACTGGCCTAACTTCACCCAACAGGTGAAGAAGTATTGCAGGTCTTGTCGCCGGTGCCAAGAAATAGGGAAGATGGGCAAGAAAACCCAAGCTGCCCTGATTCCATTGCCCATAGTGGAGGAGCCATTCCAGAAGGTGGGAATGGATAGTGTGGGGCCTTTAAATACCCCCAGCTCCTCAAGGAAGAGATTCATCTGACTGTGGTGGATTATGCCACCCGGTACCCAGAGGCAGTCGCCCTATCCTCACTGAGGACAGACAAAGTGGCAGATGCCTTACTTTGGATTTTCTCCCATGTTGGGTTTCCATAGGAGGTTATCACCGATCGAGGTGGTTCCTTCATGTTGGACCTGATGAAATTTTTATGGGAGAAGTGTGGGGTGGTGCAGAGATGCACAACACTGTATCACCCACAAGCCAATGGACTTGTGGAATGATTCACTAGTACCCTGAAGTCAATGCTCTGGGCATTTGCGGAACAGAATGGGAGGGACTGGGAGAAATACCTTCCCCACCTGTTGTTTGCGTACAGGGAGGTGCCCCAAGAGTCAACAGGATTTTCCCCTTCGAACTCTTATATGGACACCGGGTACATGGGCCCCTAGACTTGATCCGGAAGGACTGGGAAGGCAAGCACACCACCCAGGGAGCTCCCATTGTGGATTATGTCCTTAAGTTTAGGGAAAGGCTGAAGGGGCTTATGGGGACAGCCCAGAGCAACCTGGCAGCTGCCCAACAGAAACAAAAAGTGTAGTACGACCGCAGAGCCAGAGCTCACTCGTACATGGTGGGTCAGGAAGTCATGGTCCTTATTCCAGTCTGGAAAGACAAGCTGCAGGCTGAGTGGGCAGGACTATACAAAGTGGTTAGGAAGGTAAATGATGTGAACTACATTGTGGAGTTACCTGACCATAGACAGACAGAAAGGATGTACCAAGTCAACATGATGAAGCCATATGCAAATAGGGCTGGCATGGTATTTGCAGTGTGTAGTCATGGGGAGGGGACGGACAAAGGAGACCCCCTTCTGGACTTGCTGGAAGAGAGTAAATGGGAGTTCTCTGTGGAGGCAGTAAAATTGTCACCCCAGCTGACCCCAGGCCAGATCCAGAAAGTGAGGGAGGTTATAGTGGACTTTGCCCCCTTGTTTAGTGCCAAGCCTGGACTAACCCCCTTAGCGACACACAATGTGGAGACAGGGACACAGAAGCCCATATGGCTGACAGCGTATCGGGTGTCAGAGGCAGTCCAAAAGGACATTAGGAGGAAAGTGGAGGAGATGCTGGATTTAGGGGTAATCCAGAGATCCCACAGTTCATGGGCCTCACCTGTAGTCCTTGTACCCAAGCCAGATGGCTCAACTCATTTCTGTGTGGACTATCATGGATTGAATGCAGTCATGAAGTCAGACGCCCACCTGATGCCCCAGACGGATGAACTCCTGGACAAGTTGGGAGGGGCGACCTACCGTACAGCCATTGACCTGACAAGGGGTACTGGCAGGTAGAGTTGATGGACAGAGCTAGGGAGAGGTTGGCCTTCATCACTCTGTTAGGCTTATTTGAGTTTAAAGTAATGCCTTTTGGAATGAAGAACACCCTGGGCACTTTCCAAAGGTTGGTGAACCAGGTGTTAAATGGTGCTAAGAACTATGCCGTGGCGTACCTGGATGACATTGCCATCTTTTGTACCATCTGGGAGGAACACCTATCCCACCTTAGGGATGTGCTGGGCAGGGTACAGAAGGCCGGGCTCACTGTCAAAGCTGAGAAGTGCCAGGTGGCCATGGGAGAGGTGACATACCTCGGGCATGTGGCAGGCCAGGGACAGCTCCATCCTAACCAAATAAAAATAGAGGTAATCCAGGCATGGCCCAGACCAGAAACTCAGAAGCAGGTCAGGAGTTTTCTCAGGAGAGCAGGGTACTATAGAAAATGTTTACCCAATTACAGTGCCCTGGCTGCTCCCCTATCTGACCTGACAAAGAAAAGGATATCCAAGAAAATTACCTGGGGCCCAGCCTGCGAGGAAGCCTTTTCCAAACTAATGGAGGCACTGTGCAGTGCTCCTGTTTTGACAAGTCCTGACTATAGCAAACCTTTTATAGTTCAGACTGATGCCTCAGACATGGGTATTAAGGCAGTACTGAGTCAGACATCCAGCCAGGGGAGGGATCACCCAATAGCCTAACTGAGTAAAAAGTTATTTCCCAGGGAGCAGGAATACTCCATGGTGGAAAAGGAGTGTCTTGCCATAGTGTGGGCCCTAAAAAAATTGGAGCCATACCTGTATAGGCAGCATTTTGTGGTGCAGACTGACCACAACCTCCTGGTTTGGCTGATGCAGATGGGAAAAACAATGGTCGATTGCTAAAATGGAGTCTTGCTTTGCAAGGATATGACATGACCATTCTGCATAGGGCTAGAGTGACCAATCAGAACTCAGATGGGCTGTCTCGTGTGTATGATAAGGAGTGAACTGATTTGGGAAGCTCATCCCATGCAGGGGATAGACCCCCCAAATTCAGTCTAGGTGTGGAGGATTGTGGCACGTGGACAGCTGGTTCTGATTCCAATATGATATTTTTTCTGCAATATAAAATATGTAAGGGAGTGTCTGTCAGGAGAAAATGCTGTCTTTCTGAAATTGACACATCAAACCCCCCAGGGATAAGTTCAAAGGACAGGAGGTAGCTTAAACTGCAGATATCTGAAATGCAATTACTTTGTTAAGTTTTCTTTGAAGCCCAGGAAATAAAATATCCATTCATGACGTCCTCAAGGAAATTCTTTGATTTGCACAAGGTGTCATGAAGGAAGGAGAATATGCATGTGTTGGGTGTCTCCCAGGATAGCCAGTGATTACATCAAAGAAACTTTGATGTCTGTGTGAAACAGGTCCCAGACTAAATGGGGAAGTCCAATATGCATTTGTTTGGACCGTCGTCCCAGGAAGCCAGGAATTACATCAAAGAGTCTTTGATGTCTGTGTGAAGCAGATCACTGACCAGTTTTGGCAAGTCACATGAAGATAGGAGATTCATTTATGTCACCTATTATTTTTTTAAATATCTTTGTAGGACATCCTGTGTTATAAAAAATAAATTTTAATACACCAAGGCGGAGTTAGGTGACCTCAGAGAGAAGGCAGGCTCAAGACTGCTTTTAAATATACTGAGCAGACCTTACACAGAGACATTCATTTCCTGACTGAGAGATAGAGGAACATCGAAGCACTGAAAGATTAAGAAAGTAAGAATACAATTAGCTAAGACCAGTCTGAGTGTATGGATTATAGGATTTTGCACTTTTAAACCTGTTTTGTTTTTAAAACTGTATCTGTGGGGATATCTTGTTCTGTATTTTACTGTTTTCTTATTTTACCTATTTTACAGTAAAGATATATATTTTAAAAACAGAAACTGCCTAGTGTGCCTTGAAACTTCTTTTTTTATAAGTGAAGCTTAGATGGTTACAGTTAACCCTGTGCATGAGCTTATTGTGGTACCAAACTGGGAAACAGGTAAGAGCTCTCTAGGTCTTGCATAGAGTTCTAAGGGTTCATTTTGTAATACCTGGTTAGGTGCCCATTGGCAAAGATATCTGGCCCCCCCAAAGACAGAATTATCTGAGTCTGACAATTGGGTACGCTAACAAGAGGTTATCAGTTTGAATCACTCCAGAACTTGGGACTAAGGTAACTCGAACCCACAAAACAGAGGAGAGGGTTACCTTGTTCTGTTAACTGTTCACAATTCTACACTCAGAGGCTGGCACTTTGGGAGTAGAGGGCTGACCTGCTGAGTGGGGTTGTGACAATGGGTATGGCCAGAAAGGGAGACCACAATGGAGCATTTTTCAGGTTATTGTATTTTGCCCAAAATCTGACATCATAATTATGTTCATCTGTGTGAATTAATGCAAACACCTCTGATGCATAGAAAATGTAGGGAATCTTTGAGTAATTTATGGCCTATATACACCCTATCAGGCGGTAATTCCAGTCTTCCTTTGTACATTAACCTTACAGCATTCCTTCTTGGTGCTGGCTCTCTGGTATTGTCTTTAAACAAATCAGCCATTCTCAGCAATGGTTTAAAAAACACTTGTTTTTTTGGGTCTTGCAAATTCTTCATGCCTAGCTCTGTTTGTAAAGGTTCTTCTGGCCCACTCTGAGCTGGCTGGGCCTGAGTTACAGCATGTTCATTTTGTTTTGTTTTGCCTAATTCCCCTTTACTCAAATTTGAAGGCTCAGGAAGGAAATTAATTTGCTCTTTATCAGGCCCTACTGTTTGTAGTTCACACTCCTTTGACCCCTTTCCAGTCTCTTGCACAATCTCTACCAATGCACCATCAAAATCAATCTCATTATCTGACTCTGTACCACATTTTGTTATCACCCTTTCCCCTTCATGATTTGCAGTCCTTTTTGGAGAATCCAAAATTTTACCTGTATGACTGATTGTTTTGTCAGCAAAAACCAATACCTTAGGGTCCATTGGGTCTGGTTTCCAAGACCCATCCTGTTTAGGAATCCACCCCACTCCTTTAGAGCCCTCACAGCCATCCATTCAGGGTTCCAAGTAGCGCTATACAAAGTTCCACCACCTGTGCATTTTTCCTTTCCAAGTGATTTTTTCTGCACCTTTCCAATGGCTGCTTTTCTGTCTTATCCCTCTGGTTACCATACTCCACTCCTCAACTGTGAGTTTTTAATGAAGTGCCTGGAGAACTCGCTTGCTGGATGCCTTCAGCCACTCCCTGCTGTTTAGCAGCTGTGTCACCATTACTATCGCCATCACTTTCACTAAGCTGCTGTCTCATATGTTGCTGTACTTTCTGCTGCTGTGTACAGTTTCACTCACGCAGTGAGTCCATTCTCTACCATTTCCGACTAGTCTTGTGTTAAATTATCCTGCTTCATCTCTGAAGATGACACATTCTCAGAGTTCTTGGTTGCTTCTGTTTCTGCTCCCAATACAGTGGCAGTACTTTCATGTGCAATTTCTTCATTTGCACCAACCTCCATGCTGCAGATCAACTGCAATGACGATAGGGGTGAAAAAGTTACCCCATTTGCAACTTCGGTCTCTAGGGAAGACGAGGTAGGGGAGGAGACCTGCTCCCCAACCTCTCAAACATCCTTCTCCTTCAGTGTCTTGCCAGCACTGGCCATCACAAGCAACAGTCAGTCACTCCTTCTGTAGTCCAGTAGGGGAATTTCCCTGGTGTCCTGGCCAGATTTCCCCCATTCACTAAAAACACCATCAACAGCTTAATCTGATTCCATTTCAGTAGGTCACCATCTGTATCCACCCCCCCCAGACGAGGCTGAAAATAGGCAGAATTGTCTAGTCCTCCTTTCCCGGTCAACAAAAACTAACTAACTGACATGGCTTTTTTTTATCATAGCACTTTTTTCTTCCCCCGCTGTGGCACACACTCCGGCTTGGGGCATCCAGCCGCTAGCTCTGCCCACCCGGAGAGCTGGGTAGCTCAAACTGCACCCATGAAGATCTGGGATGGCCATCATGCCATCCTGCTGGAGGGCCTCCCCTCTGCCAGCCAGGACAGCCCCGGACCCTCCCCAACAGGACTCCACCAAAGTCCTCCGGGTGACTCAGAGAGTGCCCAGCCATTTTCCTCCGACTGGCCCTCCGGAGCGTGGACATGCAATGATGTCCAGGCACAATGTGCTGACATCCGCTATGCTCCTCCACAGTGTCACCAATGCTAGTAGTGCCCCAGGGCATCCCCAGGGGCCGCTACAGCATGGTGAGATTCCACACCCCACCCCAGGACCAGGAGAGCAGTCTGCGGATGCTCAATCCCAATCCTCCCCTGCTGATCCCTGATGCCCGGGCTTGTAACCAAACACAGATTGCCAGTGTGGAGTGAGGTGTGGCATCCAGTGCCTCAACCCTCTGTGCCACTGGGTTGGCCACTGACATGGCTTTAATGACTATTGTACAGTGCACCATGTGTGATATACAGTTCGATAACACCTGAGGACAGAGCTTCTTTAGAGTTCGAAACTTTGGTTTTGCACCTAGAGTTTAATGATATTTTCTAACCATCTGGGGTTTACTTATACCAGGCACAGAGTTACATAACTGATTTAGAAATTTAAGATTCCAAGATCGTAGATAGCGTGACACAAATTTGCAGCATTGCTTTTCTGACTGCCAAAAATGTCTTGAATGGCTACTGTAGAAATTGTATAGCATGTTTAATAATGCTGAAATTCTGATTAAACAAATATGTATCTCTTTTAAAGTTTTGGAAAACTAATGCTAAATAGAAGAATATAAAAGGGCACGGCCTAGCAGGGTTCAGTGATGGATGCTTGAATTGAGAGCTCCACATCCATCCATTGAATTTTACTGCCATCCTGCCTCTAAGTCAGGCTCGATTTTCTGTGGCTGTCAGACAAGTTCTCTGACGGGGTTCTCATTTGCCACAGAACTTCTGTGGCCTCAACCTCAATTTCTGCAGCAATTCTACGTACATTTTACTAATTTTTTCCTTTTTTTGTTTTTTATTGCCATATCTGACATAATGCATGCTCATAACACAGTCATTTTATGGGTGTTTGTCACCAAATTTTCAACATAGCCAGTTTAAGACCTCTGCTCATGAACAGTATCACTGTGATTTTCTTAATCTGTCCCAAAAATTGATTTCACACACCGACCGCGCCATTGTGTGCTACATGTGTGGAAACACATTTTGGGTGAGATGTGAAAAATGACAGTTATACTGTTCATAAGGAGGTGTGGTAAAATGGCAATACTGAAAATCTGGAGTGAAAATATTAAAAATGCTTGAAGTTACGATCGTGCGTAAGAACTGCACAATGCACACTCGTAAAACAGTCATTTTGGGGAATATTTTCACCAAATTTTCAACATAGGGTTTTTGGGAGCCTGCCTCATGAACTGTGACAATGTCATTTCATTAATCATTCCGGAAAGGTGGTTCCACACAGTGACTACAGAACCACCTTTTGGGACCGATTAATGAAATAACAGTGTCACAGTTCATGAGGTGGGGCCCCAAAAACCCCATGTTGAAACTTTGGTGAAAAAATTCCCAGAAATGGCTAAGATATGCACTAAAGTTGAAAAACATCCATTTATGCCATAATACAGCTTACCGGCATTTCTTCAGTTCGCGGTCGGCTTTGAAGAGTGCAGACATGTTCCCGGTCCACCGAAGATCATCACGCTGGGCTGTGGAGGCAAGTATCGGTTGAGGTGGGGGTGTAGGGAGGTGGGTACGCTAGAGGGTGGGTGCGGTTGGGGAGGGGGCAAAAGAATCAACGAGGGAAGGTTTTTTGTTTCAGGTGTTTTTGTTTTTTTAGACTCAGTAGGACTTTTCCATGCTGGGTGGGCTCCCAGCATGGCACCAGGCAGCAGGGGGACAGTGAAGCTGACGGGGATTGGGCTCCCGTCGCAAAGAGCTTTGCCACACTGGGGTGGGCTCCCAGCATGGCACCAGGCAGCTTGGGGAACGTGAAGCCAACAGGGATTGGGCACCCCTCTATCGGCAATGGAAGCTTTTGCCACACTGGGGTGGGCTCCCAGCATAGCATACAGACATTTGAGGGGCAGTGGTAGCCGGCGGGATCAGGCAGCCCCATCAGCAAAGACGTTGTTCCGTGGGCAGCCGTGAATTCATGGGTGACGGAAAATTCCGGATATTTCGTGGTTTGCTTCGCACTGTGAGAATTATGGAAATTGGGCCCTGCTCTAAGTGCATTGATTTTCACATTACTTTGTTTCATTTACTTCTACAATGGCTAATTCCTCTAAATCTGCTAAATCCCAAGTGAAATTATATTTTAAAAACATGGGAGAGCTCCCAAAAAACTCGGGCCTATAGGCTCCAGCAACTCAAGCTAACACCCAGTTCGGCCCGGACAATCAAGAACTTCCAGACAGAGAAAGTCTGCAGCAGATCCATCATATCAAGTGCTGGAGAAACTGTTTAAAGAGCTAAAATATAAGCTTACCTCGAAGATGCAAGCAGAATTTGAAAATGTGTCCTCGCAACTGCAGCACTTGCAACAAACAGTAAACACTGTTACCAAGACTGTGGATCAGCATGAGATCCACTTGAATGAGCTGGAATACCGCACTAGCACCAAACAGGATAACCTAACCCAGGTTTCTGATGACCTACAGCAAGCCCTAAAAGACATCGCCTATTTAAAACAAACACTAGATGACCAAGAAAATAGAGAATGGAGATGTAACATTCATCAGGTGGGCATGCCTGAGAGATTGGAGGGCACAGACTATGAGCAGTTTGTGCAGAAATGGCTCTGGCAGGCTCTTCAACTGCCCAAACAAGTCACCCTAGAGATCCAGTGAGCTCACCGCTCCTTAGGCCAGACGCCTACATCAGATCAGCGCCCAAAGCATATAATTATTAAATTCCTTTGATATCAAGATAGGCAGGCTGTGCTTGAGGCAGCAAGGAAAGCGGGATCCCTAATGCTAAAAAAAAAAACAAGGGTTAGTGTCTTCCCTGACTTCTCCGGGCTACTGCAAACATAATGGCAGGCATTCCAACCTGTTAAAAGGATGCTACATGAGCTGTACTAGCCGTTCACCCTGGTCTGCCCCACTTGACTAGTGATCTGGAGTCTGGGAGCAAAACAGCGAATCTTTTCTGACCATGATGCAACAATGGCCTTCATGGAGTAGGAAAAGAAAGGGACCAATAGACATGATGCTCCGATTCAGGATGGGCAAGATCCCTGACTTAATCTTTGAGGCTGCAGGTACTGTCTTTATCTAACTTTCGTTGGGGGGGGGGGATTGCCTGTGATCATGGTCTGTAACATGGTTGTGGCCTATAAGGCATGGCCGTGACACCTCCCCCTCCTGCCGACCATCTCTACTGCACTCGCAGCTCTCTAGACCACGGAGATTTCTCTTCAAGTCAGTTTTTCCTGTTGGGCAGTATTATTTTGTGGGCCCTTTTGTCTGTGAAGTCTCCTTAAGAAACAAACATTTATTATCTGGGAAGAGATGCCTGGTTGCTACAAATAAACTGTGTTGCTGAGAATCTTTGCTCATGGACAGATGATACTAAATTTACAGATGGGGCTCTATCTGGGACTCAGGACATGTCCCTAGCCCCTCCGGAACTTGAGTCATGATGTTTTTTCTATCTTGTTTGTTGTTTCTTTATTTTGAATTAGCCCATATTAGCGCCATTGTACACTTTGTTTGCTATGGTGAATCTATAACGGTGTGGAGGGGGAACAATGTAAGCTATGGTGTATTATAGCTGGGAAATGTACTCTAATGGTTTTTTCTCTTCTCATTGTCCTTATGGTCTAAATGTTGCTGTCCAGCCTTCGGCTTCAACAATTGGGGGGCCTGGGTGGGGGCTGGGTGCGGACCAGATACGCAAACCCTTGTTTGGTTGCGCAATCTCAGTCAATCAGGAATATGCCTATTGAGGACTGGTTGGGGTAGGCCTGATGTCTTCCTGGGCATTGGAGGCCCCCCCAAACCCCCTCTGTGTTCCAGGCCCGGGCCTACCTTCTCCATAGGCCCCCAAACATGTCAGTTACTGGCTCCTCTGCCCAATAAACAGAACAGGGGAGGGAGGATTGGGGAAGATGGGTTGGCTGTCCCCCATGGGGGATACCAGTTCATGGTCCTCTATTTGTGGTCTAGGTGCCCCCATCTTCTGAGGCTTAAAGCCCCCAATCCTCACCCAGAGGCAGAGATGTAATCCATTAATTCTGATATTTTATATAGGTACACATGGATGGATGGCCCAGCTCCATCCATGAAAAGTAGATGTGTGTTATGGGTGGGAGGAAGTTCAAGAGTAAGGGAGGGAGGGAGGGAAGGTGGGAAAGGAAGTTTTTTCTTTGGTGGGTATGCTTAATACTTTACATTTGGGAGTGGCTTATTCTTCTAAGGGACTTCAGGGGAGGAAGGTTTAACTGGGGAAGGGTTCAGCTTTTAATGCTGCAGAGGGGAACTTTAGGAGTTTGGGGTGCTGTTATGTTTCAGGGGGGTTGTTGGGGAAGAGGGAATGTCCGTTTAGTTACACTGTTAATGGTAGTGTCATGTTTCTTAGAGGGTGATGTTGTTGTTAGGGTGGGTAATGGGATGGGAGTGTTTAAGTTGGACAAAAACCAAACCAGCGAATTTGGGACTGTTACTAAGTGTATTGCTATTTATCTCAAGTGGCTGTCAAACTACTCATACAAGAGAACTATAATAAAATGGGACGGATAACGTTTTTGACCTGGAATGTCAATGGACTTGAAACAGTGGTAAAGCGGAAGAGGGTCTGGTTTCACATTAAGAAATCCAAGGGCAATGTCAATTTCCTCCAGGAATTGCACATGACACAACAGGAAGCAGCTAGACTTGCATCTTCGTGGGGAGGTAAATTTTTAGTGGCCCTTTTACCTCCAAAGCTAGGGGGGTGGCTATCTGGTTCAGGCCTTCACTCTAAGTGGAGATTCGCTCAGAAACAGCCAACCCCCAGGGTAGATACCTTACTGTTGAAGCCACCATGAAGCAAACCCGGTACACCCTAGTGTCTCTCTATGGGCCTAACTTTGATTCACCAGGTTTCTTCCACCATCTTTCGGCCGCACTTGCTCCATATAAGGGTGTTTTAATAATAGGTGGGAACCTGTATTTATTAAAGTCTAGGAATTACAACCCTTTGAGTCAGGGACTCATTTACAAAAGCACCACATCATAACAGAAAAGGAACAAAATACAATGAGTAATACAGGAACTTAGAGCAAACAGATACAGTGAACATACCAGAAGTGCACATAGTAAATTCAAGTAAACATTCAATATAGATACATATTATTACAGGGATGAGAAATCAGCCCATGGGGCCTTGACTAGAGGGCAGAGGTTGAGAGCAGAGACAGAGGGAGAGGAGGGAGCAAGAAGGGTTATGGGCAGTCACAGTTGGAGTTGGGCATGATGTTGTCACGTAGCTCTTTTTTGAAAGGCCCCAATCTGGGTATGGAGAGGAGGTGCCCCTGGGATTGAGTTCATCCAGAAGGGAGCCCTATGTCAATAGGACCTTTGGCCAGCATTGGATTTGACAAAGGGGATGTGAAAGGCAGCAGTATCAGAATGTCTTGTAGCCTGCCTCTGCAGCCCTGACTGAAGAAGCAAATGACAACCAGGGGGAGAAGCTCAACTGGATTTTTTTTGGCAAGTAGGCAGGTCTGATATAGTAGTCACCCTTGGAAATTTAGCCATGCTGATCATCTGTAGAGGTCAAGGTGTGTGTGAGCCATTAGCTGCCTGAGGCCAGTTGACAGGCCTTATTTAAGGCATGTTTGACTTTGGACAGGGCAGTGCTGGAGGTGGAGCTATAGATAACTATGCTGTAGTCAACCAGGTATAGGATAGAGCTAGAGATAGCTAGTTGGAGATCATCAGGGGGAGGCAAGGTCTGAGTCTATATAGGAAACCAGTTCTGGAATTAACTACAGAGCAGATAGACGTGATATGGTCACAGAATGTGAGAGCCGAGTCAAGGGTGATGCCTAAATATTTAAAGCTAGTGACAGGTTCTAAAGTGGTTCCCTGGGAATTGTGTTATAGAGAGGACAGCTTAGTTGTGTTTATGTTGGGGGTGGGTGTAAAGCATTACCTTAGTTTTTGTATAGTTGAGGACAAGCTTATGAGTGGCAAACCTGGATTCTATTTCTGTGAAGGAGCCCTGTAATGATAGTTTGAGCTGGGTGAGGTCTGGATGCTGATTAAAAAATCACTGCATCATCTGCCTAGAGGAGGAGGAGACGTCCAGTAGAGGCCAGAGGTAGGGAGTTTAAGTGCAGTGAAAAGAGGAGTGGGCCAAGGATGGAACCTTGAGAGACACCTGCTCGTATAGGAAGGTTTCAGGATAGGGTGTTATTTATCTTCACTTGCTGGGTACGTCCATGAAGATAGTGGGAGAACCAGCCAGTGGGCTCCTGGGATATGCCAGCACAGAGGAGGGAGTCAATCAACATAGGGTGACTGACCATGTCAAAGGTCTTGGAGAGGTCTATGTATACAGATCCAGCCAAGGCCCCCTGGTCAAGGGCATCATGGACATAGGAGGTATACTCCAGGAGGGCAGTAGTAGTACTATGTCCCTTCCTGAAGCCATGTTGTTGTTGGCAAAGTAGGTGATGCGAATCCAAGGATTCGGTGAGTTGGTCAGCAACAATTTTTTTCTAATTCTTTAGAGAGGGAAGGGAGGATGGATATAGGTCTATAGTTACTGTGGGAGGTACACCTATTGGGACCCCATCTTGGACCAATCAGCAGTGTGCAACAGGCCTTCCCTTAAAAGTGTAGCAGCCCTGGGCAATATGATGCAGGAAAGGGGCTTAAGTGAAATATGGAGATATAAGCACCCGCAAGATTGGGATCATTCCTTCTATTCCCATGCCCACTCCCACAAAATCTACACTAGACTGGACTGTATTTTTGGCCCCCCGATCCTCCTGGGGGGTGTTGTGGAGGCAAGCTACGGTCCTATTTTGATCTTGGATCATGGCCCCTTCACGGTGGTTGTGCAGGTAAACCCAGTGGGTCCTCCGGCTCGGCAGTGGAGAATGGATCCCAAAATACCGAGTGATATGCAATTTGTGTCATCCATTGCTTCAAAGCTCTCAAAGTTTATTTCCTTAAATGACACTGGAAAGATCTCCACTTCAACCATTTGGAATGTCATGAAAGCTTTTGTGAGATGAGAGACCACTTCATATGCATCTCATGTCAGGAAAAAACAGATTCAGGAAGGGGAGACCCTTGAAAAAGAGATTGGGGAAATAGAAAAACAGGCCATGGCCCAAGGTAACCCGGATAGCATCAAAACATCAGTACATCTGAAGAGGAAGGAAGCACAATCAGATGACATCCTGTAGGCTGGAAAGAGACCTATTAATCTCACAATTGCATTCCTATTTTGAGGCTTACAAATTGGGGAAATATTTAGCTTGACAACTTGAAAAGAAAAAAAAAGAAAAAGAAAGGACCATACTAGAAACAGAAAGAGGGGTTGGAACCACCACAGCCAAGCAGCAGGAAATTAATTCAGTATTCTGCACCTTTATTAGGAGCTCTACACCACCCAAGCCCTGAAAGATCTCTCCCCAGGGGCATTTCTAGCTACAATAGACCTCCTGGCCTAATCCCCTGGGCAAGTGGAGCTTTTGGATTCTCCGATCACACTTTCAGAGCTCTGCTAAGTGGTGCCGTCCACAAAATGTGGCAAAGCCCCTGGGCCGGACAGAATCCCATCTGAGTTCTATAAGGCTCTTTGGGAGCCGCTGGATCCTCTGATGCATGAAATGGTAAGTGCAACTCTTGAGGATGGAGCTCTCCCATCTTCCCTACTTATGGCAGCCATTATGGTGTTGTCCAAGCCTGTGAAGGATCCCTGTAGCTGTGGCTCTTATAGGTCAATTTCACTATTAAATGCAGACTACAAAATCATGGCTAAGACATTGGCAAAACATCTGGAGGGGGTTCTCCCAGGGTTGGTTCACCCTGACCAGGGTGGATTCATCGGGGGTAAGCAGGCCAAGCACAACCTGAGGTGCGCCATTAGTATTATTCAACACTGGTCAGGAAGGGGTGGAGGCGGTGGCCAAGGTCTCCTTGCCCTCGATGCTGAGAAAGCCTTTGATCTCATTGAGTGGCCTTTTATGTTTGAGGTCCTCCAAAAATTTAATTTTGGCCCAAACATTAGATCATGGACTGGCTCTTTTTATACTTCAAGGGTGTACAACCAAAATGCTAGGAGACCCGTACCTCTGCTAAAGGCAAGGACATATTCCAAAATAGTCACACATCGATTAATCAAAAACTCAGTTCCAATTCAAACTCACCAGCTCAGGCTTCTTATATCAAAGAATGTTCTTTATTGTAGAAAATCACCAGAGCAATAAGGTCCAAAGTATACACACCACTCCCCATGACTTACTCTCACTTCCTGGTATGCAACCAGGTCACCTGATGCGCTTCGCTCAATCAGAGCTTTCTCAAAGGTAAGGTGGAGGAGATAAGCCAACACTTAAATACACAACACAGTTAAAGAGACACACTTAAAAAGTCAATCCCGGTCTAAAAAACTGACAAGAAGAGGCAGTACAAAGTGGCAGAGATCTGCAAAATGGAAGACGAGGACGTTTTTGGAGAGCAAGACAAGGCAGAGGCAGGAATCCGTGGTGAATGTGGTGAATATTTCCAGCTATGTACTCAGTGAATTTGGAACTCCAAGTACTTAACAGGGGACTGTCTTTTACATCCACAAAGAACTTCGACCCTTTTGAAACAGTCATCGACCTCAATAAACTCTGTCGGAATATGAGCCTTAAATCATTTTTTGCAAGAAGGGACTCGAGTATGGACACTAATATGGATTCAGGTGAGACTGTGGACTATGAGAAATGTAAATTGTTTAAAGCACAGTCAGATTTTTGTCCCCCCATTTTTCCTGCTTTACTAGTGTTTCTAAAAAGTTGTGAAAAAGATCTTGATGCACTCTCTGCTACTCATGAGAAAAGTTTTTTTCCATAATTTAAGTAAGCAAGAGGAAATACCCCTTAAAGGGCTGTGGGAGAATTTAGATATTACAGTTAAACAGGCAGACAAAGGAGGGGCTATTGTAATAATGGACACCGTTAAATACAAAGCTGAGGTGCTTAGACAATTGTGTCAAACAGATTTTTATGTGAAGCTTAGTTATGGGCATACTTTGGAATATAAATAAATAATAGACAGTTATCTGCATTTGATTAAGGAGAGGAATTGGATACCAATAAATGTGATTGATTTTTTGACTGCTAAACATCCTGTGCGGCCCACTTTTTACAGTCTCCCTAAAATTCACAAGAACTTGCAAGATCCCGCAGGTAGGCCAATTGTGTCAGGAAATAATTCTCTAACTGAACCTCTTGCTAAATATGTTGATTTTTTTCCTAACAGATGTGGTGAGATTAGTGCCTTCATATGTTAAGGATACTGGTGATATTCTTAGAATATTAGAGGAAATAGCAATTGAGGATGTTTGATATTTAGTAACTTTAGATGTGACTTCATTGTACACCAGTATTCCCCATAAAGAAGGGCTTGAAGCACTTGAGTTTTTTCTGAATACCAGAGAGGTTTTATAACCACCCACTGAGGTACTAATACAATTGTCAGTATCTGTGTTAACATACTAACATACTAAAATGCCAGCAGAATAGGCCTAATGGTCTTTCATGTCTGCTCATTTGGTCAGCCCCCACCCTGGGAGCTAACCTTGCTGCCCCCTCTCTCCCTCTCTGGCTTCTGCCTTCCCAGTCCCGGATATTCTCACTGCCCTGGTTTTTGCTTCCAGAACCCTTCCCCTGTACCTGTCCCACCCCCTCTTGAACCCCCTCCACCGTTTCTGCCTCCACCAGCCCCCTGGGCAGCGCATTCCATGGCTCCACCAACCTCTCAGTGAAGTAGCACCTCCTCCTTTCTCACCTGAATCCGCCCTCCAGCTTCCACCCATGCCCTAGTTGCCCCCTTCCTTCGGAGCACCCTGACTGCTCTTCCCTATTTACCCCTTTCATGTACCTGAAGACATCTATCATGCCCCCCCATCCCGTCTCTCTTCCAATGTGTACATATTTAGCTCTGCGAGCCTCTCCCCATAGGTCCTATCCCCCAAGCCCCAAATCATTTTGGTTGCCCTCCTCTGGACCCTCTCCAGGAGTTCAATGTCCCTCTTTAATTGTGGCCTCCAAAACTGCACGTCCTCACCAAGCAGTTATACAGTGGGAGTATCACTTCCCTCCTTCTGGAGGTGAGCCCCCTAGCGATGCATCCAAGCATCCTTTTGGCCTTTGCCACTGCCCTCCTATAAGTCTCCGAATTGTTCATCTTGACATCCACCACCACCCCCAGGTCCCTCTCAGTTAACTTGTAACACATTCTTCTTCTTTGGTAAAGATTTTTATTTACAAAATAGGGGACAGCAATGGAGGCTAGTTTTGCCCCTAATTATGCTAATCTGCATATGGCTAAATGGGAAAAAGATACAATAAGTTCTGACAAAAATATGTATCTTCAGAAGTTAGACTTATGGAAGCGCTTTATTGATGACATTTTGATTATTTGGAAAGGCACATTAGAGGAATTAACTTGTTTTGTTCAATACAGTATTTGGAATGTAGTAATCCAAATCTTGAGTTCAGTGTCTCTGTAGATCTGAAGGAAATAACATTTTTAGATCTGGTGATAAAAAAGGATGGGCAAGGTGTACTTTTAACTGATTTGTACCATAAGCCCACTGATGGGAATACCTTATTATTAGTTAGCAGTAACCATCATGTCACTAAAGCAATTCCAAAAGGGCAATATATTCGAACAAAAAGAAATTGTGGTTCTACAGAAATGTATCATATGAGAGGTAATGAACCAGTTTCATGGCTGGGGGAAAGAGGGTATTCCCAGAAACTTCTACATGAAACTAAGAGTGAGATGGATGGAATCCCTGGAGAATCACTATCTTTTTTTGTTTTAATTTATAATTTTTCCTCCCTGAGCCACCAGCCACCCAGTACTTTTGGCCCAGTCACGGGCCATGGACTTCCACCACCATATTGGCCGCAAGCCCTCCGATCCCCCATGGCTTTCCCCCCACAGTGGGGCTGCGGTGCTCCCCTACACACTGCAGTCTTTAGGATAGGTCAGAGGGCTGGCCTGAGGGGCTAATTGTAGTCGTGGCAGGCTTCATTGAAGGTGGCCAGCAGCTGTCCTTTTTTTTTTCTGGTTTTCTGGGGGAGGTATGGTCATGCAATGATGTCCAGCATCCGCCCGCCTCATGTGCATGCTAGTGCCAGTAGCTGTGTGACTCCCAACCTCCACCAGGGTCATCGATGTGCTGGAAACTTCCCCACCCTCCTCCCAGAGAAGGAGAGCAGTCCTTGGTACGCTCTATCCTCTGCCCCGGCTGGCCCTCCAGCGACCCTGGTCCATTCCCAAACCTGGGTCACCAGTGTCGCAAGTGGAAATCCAACCGCTGCGCTGATAGGCCAGCCCTGAGAATCACTATTGAATGAAAAGGAAAAAGTGAATAACATTGACCCCCAGCTTGCTTTTGTCAGCACATACAACCCACAGTCTAGACAGATTACTGATGCAACCCCCCTGCAAATGGGGGTTCCCAAAAGTCTTCCAGGGGCTTGCCTGAATGGTCCAAGTCTGGAGGTGTTGAGCGTTTAAGCCTCTTAAGTGTGAGTACTTTTAGAGCCTCTGGTACTGTCTCTTTAAGAGCTGCCTGCTAGTAGCCATAATTAATTGAAAAGGGTGGACTGTGTGTTCTAATGCCTGAATCTCGCCCTGGCTGCTGTCAATTCGCTCCGTTTCTGCCGTCGCTACATGAGCAGAGGGAGCCTTGTTGAAAGATATAACTGTTTGCCAGAAATCATTTAGAGTGACTGAGAAAATGTAGTTTGTCTAATCTCTCTTTATTTCAGCACGAACTGTTTCAGTGTAGCTCTTTCATTTTGGTCCTGAACTACGGACTTGGACCAATCAGGATGACAGGAAGACCTTAAAATGGAGCCTGTGGATGAATCAGAACTTGGACTCTCATCTGGAGCTTGCTAAAAGGGGATTATATGTAGAAAGCCTCTGGGAAATGTAGTTTGGACCTTGGCACCTTTTTTGCACCAACAGAGGGAGCCCTGAAATGATTGACAGCCGAATTCACCAACCGGACCTGTGTGAAGCCTAAGGGAAATGCCCTGAACTGTTCCTGGAGAGCCAGATCAGTAGTGACAGTGAAGAGAGAAGGAGCCCTGCTTCTGCTGCAGTGTGTAATTCACGTGGGAAGTGTGTGTGAGTTCCTGAAGTTCGGCCTGCAGCCGTTGAGAGTGCCAGTTCAGACTGAACCCGAGTATTGTGAGGAGAAAGAGGATCCAGAAGTGTAGAAGCCAGGCTTAACCTGAAGAAGACTGAAAGTTTCCTAAGTGCGATTGGCCTGTCAGGGACTGCTGATGCTGTGTGTGCTCCCGGGTAATTTGCAAGTGTTTGCGATCGGGATCAAGAAGCAGCTGCCTGGTATAGTACTTTACATATAAATGTGTGTAGTGCTTGTGTGAGATCGTGGTGTTATTTCCCCTTTTTTTTTCTGTGAGCTGTGTGCAAAAGCTGAAAGCAGATCCCAGCTTGAGTCAGACTAAATCCACTTGCTGTCAACTGCAGTTGGGTCCAGCCACAAGGACCCTGTCTCTATACCTTGTTTTCTGGCAATCCAGCTAGAACATCCTCCATCCAGCTTTCAGCTTTGGTATTGTGAGTACAAATCTGGGTATCTCCCTGCAGCCTTTTATCGATTACAAATGTGTCATCTGATTATTGCTGTTTCATTTCTTCATGAACTGAGCCCCAAGGCTCTGAATTACAATTTGTGTGTGCATGGTGTTTTTCCATCAAAGGGACCCAACCAGCTGCACCAACCCTGGCTAGCTCCCATCCTGGGTACACAGAGAGTGACATTTTGGACCCTATATGCATGCACAGTACTGTGATTTGAATATTTCCAAACCAAATCAACCTGATTGCCCCTTCTTGTTACTGCCCCCTCTAATAAATCTGATTTGTTGTTATTGAACTATATGCTGTCTGTGGTGTCAGTACATGTAGCAAAAAACATTGCATTGTGTTTGTGTATATTGCCAAACCTTGTTTTACAGGGGGTCCTCAGAGACGTGCTGCAAGACATCAGTCCTGAGGGTAAGTGTTACTGTATGTGTAAGAAGTGTGCATTTTCGGGGTATTGGGAAGGTAACTCCCATGTATTGTGTGGGCCACTAGTGGAAACAAAGGGGGGGGTCACAGTGTCCCAGAGGGCTGTACCCGAACTAGTTTAACCACTACCAACTCTGACCTCTGGGTGGAGGCACCCGCCGTTGGACCTAGGCCCCTCAACTGTCAGTAGTCAAGCAGGCAGGGGTCGTAGCCCTTGGGATAGCACCACCTAGGGGTTACACTGATATTATTAGGAAACACTGGCATATAGCCAAACAAGATCTAGGACTCAAAAACATTGATGAAAAAGGACACAAAATGGTCTATAGGAGGGGGGAAGACTATGAAGGACAAGATAGTACACTGCTTACAACCTATTAAAAATAACCCCAGAATGTGGCTCCTGAGAGGGATGATGGCAGTAACAAATGTGGCAATTGTAAGTTTTATCAGAAAATTGTAGTAGCCCAACATTACAGTAATCCCTCAAATGGCAGAAATACACCTGTTAGAAGCTTTATTACCTGCAGTACTAAGGGGTTGGTATATTTGGCCACCTGTAAGTGTGGCCAGCTTTATGTTAGAAAAACTAAACAAATGTTTAAATTGAGAATAGGTGAACATGAAAGGGCTATAGAAGGGGATGATCTCACTAATTCTTTGGCAATGCATCTGTTCAAAACCAGAGACAGAAAAATAATTCCTTCACATATCTGGGTATTGAAAAACCGGTTATGTCCAGAAGAGGAGGTGATTATGACAATTTATTGCTGAAGAGAGAACAGTATTGGATTTTTGCCTTTAAGGCAATGGAAGGTAAAGATCTTAATGGCAGAACTGAGGTGAAACCATTTCTAAAGAAATGAATGCTTGAAAGGTTTTTGCATATTATATATGGTAATTGTTTTTATATTATGTTAATCTGTTTATTTGTTTTCTTTCTTTTTTCAGACAGATTTGCACCAGCATCCATCTGTGCTGTTTTAAGTTTACCAAAAACTACGTGCAATCTTTTTTCTCTCTTTCACTACGTTGGTCAGGTTTGCATTTTAATTGTTATAGAAATAATTTATGCCTTTCACCTCCAGAATGTAATAATGTATTAGGAAATATTTACTATGACAATGTTCTATAGGACTGGAGAGTATGAATTACCAGTTGAAATCCTACATAATGGACATTCCTTATGAAAATATATTTTCTGCAATTGAGGTTATTTCTATAATATTGTTTAACTGAATGTCTGTTTTTTCATGAGATTTATGAATCTGACAGTGCTGTTATTTAACTCATGTGGTGTTTTGGGGTAATAGTAACATTTTTAAGTGAATGTTTCTTTAACTGTATTGTGTATTTAAGTGTTGGCTTATCTTCTCCACCTTACTTTGAGAAAGCTCTGATTGAGTGAAACGCATCAGGTGACCTGGTTGCATACCAGGAAGTGAGAGTAAGTCATGGGGAGTGGTGTGTATACTTTGGAACTTATTGCTCTGGTGATTTTTTACAATAAAGAACATTCTTTGATATAAGAAGCCTGAGCAGGTGAGTTTGAATTGGAACTGAGTTCTTGACTCATCGATGTGTGACTATTTTGGAATATGTCCATGCCTTTAGCAGAGGTGCGAGTCTGCTAGCATTTTGCTTGTACACCCTTGAACTTTGTTTGACCACAGCACGGCATCCCTGGGTGCGGCGGGTCCATGTAATACTTTGCATCTTTTTACACTTCCCCTAAAGCTCATATTTTGACTAATGACACCTTGTCCCCCCCTTCTGCCTCACATGAGGTACTAAACAGGGGTGCCCTTTATCCCCTCTTTTATACGTTCTCACTATAGAGGCTTTAGCTGTTGCCATCCGGAGTAATGGAGATTTGAAGGGTTTTCACTGCCAGAGCGAAAACCATTTAGTATCTTTGTTTGCTGATGACAAGCTGCTGTTCATGGCCAGGCCGGAAAGTGCTCTCCAGACACTTACTCAATTGTTCTCAATTTATGGCCCAGTTTTGAGGCATAAAATCAACTGGAGCAAGTGCAAATGGTTGCCACTGGGAAAACAAAAGGAACCAGTATTGATAGCAGGGACCCGGATCACTCCTGCATCTGGGCTTAAGTACTTACCGATTGGGCTCATTAGTAAGTTGTCCAGGTTGGCTGAACTTAATTATAAACCCCTAATTCATAAAGTGAGGAGTGACTGTGTGAGGTGGCAGTCTCTACCTCTAGCACTAGTGGGAAGGGCCAACTTGGTTAAAATGTGTGTCTTGCCCCAATGTTTATACCTATTTCAATCAATTCTTATTCAAATCCACATGAAATATATAAGGGCACTAGAGGGGCAATCACCTCTTTATTATGGCAAGGAAGACACCCTAGGATAAAAAAAGAGGCTTTGTGGTCTCCATTGAAGAGAGGGGGTTAGATCTGCCCAGTCTACACTTATACTATCTGACCGCCCAACTGGTGTTTATTGAAGATTTGTCCAGAGGGGGCACATGTAGGTGAGCTTGGACAGACCTGGAGGCTGGAGAAGAGGAACTGCCCTTATATCACTCACTCCTTGCCCCCAGTTTGGCCAGTCAATGAGTAACACCCTGAAATCCTGATCATCTCCGAAACTTGGCTAAAATCCCAGCATACCGATGCTGAAGTATCCATACCTGGCTACACAATCATCAGGCATGATAGACTAGGGGAAAAGAGAGGCGGAGGAACTGCCATGTACATCTCCACTAGTCTGCAGTTCACAATAGTGCAAATTCCCTCACCTCCAGCCCACATCGATTCCCTCCTAATCAAACTCTCACTCCCATGTTCCACCCCAGTGTACGTTGCATGCACGTACTGCCCTCCCGGAACACTCCCAACGGACATCATTACTCACCTGGACACCCTACAGTCCTTAACCACAGGTGGTGAGCTTCACGCCATCGGTGACTATAACCACAACTGGCAAGCCATATATAAAGCCCACCTTAAAACCAAGATCAAGGCCCTGAACCTTACACAACTAATTGCAGATCCCACCAGGCTCAGCCACAAGATGCACAACCACTCACTGCTGGACTGGGCTCTCTCCTCCCATCCACACAGGATCATATGTGCGGGCCTGCTCCCTGACTCCCTAAGTGACCACCACATGATTTTCCTGATCAGGAAAGTGCACAGGCCCACAGCTCCACCCCCCCCAAAGATGCTGCACACAAGATCCTATAATTCCCTGGACCTAGCCTTGCTCCTGTCAGACTTAGGTCAAGTAGACTGGTCCTTCATCCCAGTGGCCACATCTATTGATGTTGCGCTCTAAACTTTCAAGGCCAAATTTCTTAAAGTCTGGGACAAACATGCCTCCCTGCGCACAAAAAGAGTCAGAGGCACCCACCTTCCCTGGATCACCGCTGATATCATCAGTAAATGCCACTCCAGGGACCACACATGGAAAGCCCACAAGAAACTGGACACCCAGACATCCTTCCAAACCTACAGAGCCCTCCGCAACTCCTGCACAAACCTCATTTGCCAGGCAAAAAAGAACTATTTTCTACCGGCCTTTAGTGCAAACATAAACCACCCAACAAACTTCTGGAAATCATTCAAATCCCTGTCCCCCCCCCACCCAACCTCCATCCCCAACACTATCAGTTCAGGGCACTCACATCTCTGATCCCTGCGAGGTAGCTGAGGCCTTCAATACCTACTTCTCCAGGTGCACTGACTCGCTTCTGCTTCGACCCTCCAGCGTCCACCCACCCCAGACCTCCCCCACCAACCTAGTGCACTCCCTCCAGCCCTACAGTTCTCCTTCCGCCCTATATCCCAAGCCAAAGTCCTCAAATTCCTATATTCCCTGAACCCCAACAAAGGCAAATGCCCTATGTCCCTGGATGTCAAGATGCTATACTTGTCCACTCCAGCCATAGCCGCCCCTCTAGCTGCTCTATTCAACCTCTCCTTCACGATGGGCAAATTACCCTCCAGATGGAAACAGGCTACCCTTATACCCCTATCTAAAGGGGGCGCGACCCCTCCTCCCCAGGCAACTATCACCCCATCTGTCTACTCACGATTCTCCCATTTCTTTATATATTGTAAAATTAGGACTGTGCTTTTGTCTGAGGGGAGACCAAGCTATCACCTTACCCGATCACTTCTTGAAGAAATATTTATGATGGTTGCCTGGAAGCCAAGAGCAAAACCACTGAGTAGTTGCTATAAATTATTGCTGGGGGCTTTACCAGATCCATTGTTAAAACTAAAATGCAAATATGAGGAAGATCTGAACTCTGGGGGAATCACAGGGGGAGATTGGGATAGGATCTTAAAACTGGGAATGACCTGCTCAGTAAATGACAGGCTGCGGGCCATACATCTAAATTATCTGCACAGATCATACTTTACCCCTTTTTTAGCCCACAGGATAGACTCATCAGTCCCTGATGACTGCCCAAAATGTAAGGTACACAGAGGCACCTTCTATTACTTAGTATGGTCTTGTCCTAAAGTTGTGGCCTATTGGATGGAGATCTCTAAGATCTTGGCATTGACCTTAGATACCCAGTAAGTACTAACCTGATGGAGGTGTTGCTGGGTCTCCCCAGAGGGTGGAGATGTGGGGTCAATACTATGCATCCCCTAATGAGGTTAGGATATGCAGTGGGGAAGAGGGTTCTTGCCATGCACTGGAGATTGGAATCTATACCTACAATCTCCCAATGGGCTCAATCCCTGCTCTAGTGCATGAAACTAGAATATATACAATACTCATTAAGAGGCAAGCCAGATAGATATCATGGTATATGGGCTTTTTTGGAGGCAGCCCTGGACAGTGACTGGCTCCCGGTAATTTGATGTCCACTTGTCTTTGGGTCTTTGACATTCTAGGATTATTATTGTTTGTGTTTGAGGTACAAGGATACCGTTTATTAATAAACAATGGCAGTCCCTCTCTGTCTTACAAGGCTTATTTAAATTGACGTCCTTAACTTTAATAATCTATGTCATTTAGAACATTTTGTACAATGTCATGTATATTGATAACTGTGAAGCATTTAACTGAATGTGACAATTTTGTCTTGAAATGCTGGTTTTAAGTAAATAAAGTTTACAAACAAAAACAGAAGAAATAATTTGACTTCAGAATAATGCAGTCCTTCAAAGAAAATCTCTACTAACAAGCTTAAAAGCAATACCTATATTGATTATAATTTAATGATGTAACAGTTCACCATGAGTGGAGCAGTTCACCAGTCAAGATTCTAGAGGCCAAGATTATGTGGTTTTAAAAAAAAAACAAATGATATGCAGTCATGAGAAAAGAGTACATTAAAAACGAGTGAGTCTTAATCACTGAATGGCCTTTTCCCATGCCCAGTATTTCCTATGTTCTTTCATTCATACATTCAAGTTATAAGATGAGAATCCACAGACTTTTCCTTGACCCGTGATAAACATTCCCTATACACCATATTGTAAGTGAAACTAAAAGACCTTTTCCTGGAATTAAGGAGCAGAGAAATAACATCTGATCAAAAAATAGAAACAGAGAAAGATCTCCTGAGATCAGACAGGCAATGAAAACAGAGGAAGCTGCTTCAGACTGATATAGTTCCCTTAGGAGGACATATTTCACGTCCTCTACACAGTTTAGCATTATTGGGAAGTTTAAAAATAACTGGTCCTACCTGGACCCAACGTTGCCAATGGCAGTGTGTTGCCTTATCATGAGGGAGACCTGATTGACATCATATCCCAGTTCCCAGTTCGGGCTGCAGAAATAATGGGACTATTGTGGAGGTAGAGTTTTTAAGACTCCAGAGGGAGGGCTACATTTGTCCTACAGCACACACATCTCTTTCAGCAGGCCAGAGGCAGCATTAGACATTGTAGGTGACCACACAATTATTTAGCTTCCCCTAGCCAGAGTGGCATGATGGGTAACTCCAAATACTTTAAGGGAGCTGGGAGGGAGGGAGGAAAAATTAAAAGAACATGCTCAGAGGCATGGTGGAATGCAGTTCCCATCCACCCATATCCCAAAGGTCCCCCCACTGACTCTAGATGAATGAGGGGGGATGCATGGAGCAAACAAGCTGCAGTGTGAAGCTGGTTGGGTGTGTGGAGGTGGCATTTGAAAGGGTCCCTGCATGTTAACAATCAGTGTCCAGAAGAATATCTGGAGCAGCATGAGTCGAGGCGCTGCGCATGCATTCGCTCTTCCTGCAGTGCCTCCCAGCTGCAATACAATATGTAGTCACACAGGTGACAGTATTGCAGAGGAAGCCACATCCCACTGTGTGCTGGCAAAGCAGACTGGTAGCCGAGTTATCCCTGGAGCAGCTCCTTTCCATTCCTTCCTGATTAGCCATTTCTGAGCAATGCTGCAGTTTTGCCCTGAAAGCTGCCTAAAAGAAGCAATAACAAGTGTGAGCCTATATTAGTAGGATATCAGAAGAACTGAGTGGTTCCAACACAGTGGTGAGTTTTTGTAAAAGTGTATTCTGACACAAAGGTGAAGGAAATCTGCTTTTGAGAAATGTGAATGTTTCAGAAAGTAGAGGCATTACAAATACTGCTGGTGACATGAAATAAACCTATTTTGAATTGAAGGGTGCAGCTCCGAAAACAGAACATCTTTATTAGAATACAGCAACATTGCAGGCATATTTAAATGTCACCAGAGTGCTTCAAGGCCTTATACGTTTAAACATTCCAAGCCATCCAAAAAACAGGCTGAGATTTGAAGATAGCAAACAGTCTTGCATGAGGCCTCAGTAACATTAAGGCCTTGTTCGCACTGGGGCTCTTGAAACGGTTCAAGTGCCTTAATTTGTTTTAAGAGCCCCGTAGCATGGCTCGCACTCGCACTGTACACGGATCCAGACATGGTTTAAAGAACCGTACTTAAGCCCTGGTGGGACGTAGGCTTGATCACGATTGGAAAACCGTTTTTCCAGTCGATACATGTTTACCTGTGGTGTGAACAGCTCCTGAATCATTTAGGTCTGTCTTGCGAGTTGTCTGCTGCAGTGCCGCAATGCATGATGGTAAGCAGATACTCTTAAAGCAGTGCTGGACTAAAGCAGTGATGGCATGTTTTCCCAGATAGTGCGAATGCACTAAAAACGGATAATAAACCATTTCTAAACATGCTTTCAGTAGTGCGGACGCTTAAGCATGGTAAATGCTGAAACGATTTTAAAAATGGATCCAAAAACATTTAAAAAATTGTCTGTAGTGTGAACGGGGCCTAACTGAATTGTGAAAGATTTGTTTATAATTTAGAAGGAAGTTGAAAGTGAAATTAAAATAAAGGAAGAAAGATTAGCTGAAGTGGGCATGGGGCACAGTCTGGACAACTACAAAACATGGCTAGATGAAACTAAAAAGCATGACACTAAAATACAGGAAGTAAAATTAAACAAATCTGAGAGGGATTCCAATAATTATAAATATAATTGGGTCTTCTCATGGAAAAAAATCTGATAAGCAAGGTCACCAACCCAGATCCATTTTAAAGAACAGTGGGAGATCATGTGAAGAAAGAGCATTGCATTATGGGACAGGTACAGAAGTAAGATACTCTGAAATTGAACAAATAAGGCACTCCTCTTTTTTAGGACAGAAAGACGTGTCCATTTTGCCCCCCGGACTACACTTCAGCAGCCCTGCCACCAGATTCCAAGGAAATACAAGCCAACAAGGAGGGGGTCTGTGGCAGAGGCAACAGATGACAAGCCTGCAGACAATACAACAAAAAGAGGCCATGGAACAGGAAAAGGTAAAATGTGTGTAACCTTTCAACACAAAATGTGACTGACACAAAACTGTCATTGTCAAATATGTGTTTATCCTTTAACCCAACGAACACCATTTGTGACTTCCAGACACTAACTGACTTACATGTATTTGCAAGAAATTTAAACCTCAAGATGTGGTATCATTCCTGTGGTTCAAGTGGAATCAGAGATGAATATATCTTGTCTGCAGGCCCAAGTCAGGATAGTGATACATCTAAGGAAGAAAATACCACAAGCACTCAAAATGTGAATTTTAATGCATTTAAACAGAAATCGGATTTCTGTCTTCCCCAATCCCACTCTTCCAAAATGCAGTGGAAGCAGACATTAATAATTGAATTTTAACAGACAAAACAAGAACTTGTGGGAACCTGCTGTACCTTACTCTGACTTAGAAGGAAGTACAATATTACTGAAACTGAAGCCCAGCCCAGAACTGACAATCAAACTCGTAGATAAGTGGGAGAGATTATTATTAAGGACACTGAAAATACAACACAAAAGTAATCAGACAGCAGTATAGCTTAGTATTCTATAGAAGACTGAGCTATGATCCAACAGAAGAGTTTTTGCTATTTTTGAGGAAGCATGCAATAATGGGGAAACAACACCAGATGAAAAAGAATTTATGACTGCATATTTTCTAATAAAGTCCACCATATACATGCTTGCTAAAATACAAAAGGACTTACACAATCTACCTGGCCACCCAACTGTGGCAGAAACTGGGTTAGTGACTGAGCCAATATCAGAATTCACTAATTGCCATCTAAGAGAGCAAGGGCTAGATGTTCAATGAGAGGCACACACGCAGTGCAAAGGATTGCACTGAGCTTGCACCTGTGCCTGACCCAGTGGCTGCTATTTTCTGTTTGATAGCAAACAGGTGCTATCTGACTGAATATCAGCCTGTGTTGGTGCAGTTCTAAGTGAAACTGCACTGCCTCAACATGGACCTGGACTATATCTAGCTGTCAGGGAATAGTGCTCCTGGAATGGATAGTATTAGGACCCCGTGGGCTATATTTGGCCACAACATGCAAATAAGCCAATTGGGCGTGCAAGGCACTAAGGGGTCATTTGCAAGCCTATTATGCGCTCATTTGTATGGTGTGCTGCAGCCTATTAGTGTCCATCCTGTGCGTGCCAAACAACATCCCTCGTGTTTAATGGCACCCCCCACCCCCTGAACACCCGTCCCGTGTATGTCCTACATATTCCTTATGTCTCGTGACACCTGCCACCCCTGCACACCTAACCCATGTACTGTAAATATCCCTGGCATTCAACAGCACCTCCCACCCCCCTGACACCCATGCCATGTATGTACTACATATTCCTGGTGTTAAGTTATGTATGTGCATTCACTGTCAGCTCATACAGTGGCCAGTCAAAGAAGTGGGAGAACGGCTGTGCTGGTCATAATATCATCATTCCAAGCACATCCACAGACACCCTAGTAAGGGAGGGTTGAATGGGTGGTATTCTGGGATCAAACAGGATGGGTTGGGGATGCTGGATCATCAGTGTTTACCATTCATAAGTCAATGGCATTTGGGGGGACAGAGTTACCACTGGACCCAAGGGTGTTCCATCTCACTATACATGGGTGTTCAGGGTGGTTGTGCCACTAGACACCATGGATAATTCATACACAGGACAGGTGTTCGAGGTGGTGGGTGCTACTAGACACCGAGGTTTTTCCAGTACACGGGATGGATGTTTGGGGTGGGGGTGCTGCTAGACACCAGGGATATTATACAGGACATGGGATAGGTGTTTGGGGGGGTACCACTCAATATCAGGGACTGCAACCACACTGGTATGATGGATGATTGGGGTGGGTGGCTACAGTACAGCCACCCTGCCATTGATGGGATGAAGATGTGGGCTTAGTGCCTGGTTAAGCCATGGTCTTCAGTGGCAGTAAATAGTGCCACTTTGGGGCCATTTACCACCATAGTAAACCTTTGAACATGCCACTGCACCCATGTGCAGGGAAGGACCCCTACTCATCTGCATGGGCACAGCATTATATTAGTGCCTGAGCGCTAACGGATTTAGGACATGCTACCTGAGCCTCTAAATATGGCCCTCCCAGCACAAGCCACAAATCTGGGTAGTGCCAGGACAAACCCCATTAGCACCAGTGCTAACGTTTATATATCTGGCCCCATGTGTGTAAACTTAGGTCTTACATCAAGGATAGCATGGATATGATCAAATTGGTGGAAGATATTGAACTTAATGAGACTGATATGCTGGTAATACTGGATGTGGAATCTCTTTATTCAAACATTCCACATGATGGAGGCCTAGAGAAACATTTTTTAACACAAAGGTTAGTGGTTCAAATCCCCCCACCTCCCTCCTGGTACAAATGTCAGAATTAATTCTGAAAAGTAATTCATTCTTCTTTGTAAATTATTTTTATTTGCAAGAAAAGGGGATCGTGATGGGGACATTTGCCCCCAAGTTATGCCAACCTATATGTGGGGTTATGGGAAACCAAAAATGTGTACAATCCAGAAAACAACCCATTTTATGATAAGTTGGTGTGCTAAAGGCATTTTATTGAGAAAATGTTTATTATCTGGAGGGTAATCAACAGGAACTCAGTTACTTTATGGGTTACTTGGAGGGGACCAATACCAACCTGAACTTTGCTATCTCATGTAGCACAAGAAAAAACAATGTTCTGGACTTCTACATTACATAAGTAAATAATGGGCATCTTATTGAGAACTTGTCTTACAAACCCACAGACAAAAATGTTATTTGTACTCAAGTTCATGTCAACCCAAACATATTGTTACAAATGTGCCAAAGAGCCAGTTTCTAAGAACTCAGAGAATATGTACTGGGGATGAAGATTTTGTAGCCTAGGCAGAAGAAATGTGATCCAGATTTGTTTGAAAACTGAGATGGTGTGACATCATTAGACACTGTGATTGCCGAAGTACAAAACTTACACAGGAATGAGTTATTGCACACCAATAAGAGAAATAAAATAACTGAAAGAAAACAACAGGTTAACTTTGTAACCACTTACAGTTAAAATTTGTTAAAACATATGTTGTGCAGAGTGGTTTTTTTTAAATTAATTTTTCATTTTTAACTCCTCGAGCCGCCAGTCACCTAGTATCTCTGCCCGGTCACGGACCATGGACTTCCACCCCCACAATGGCCGTGACCCTCTGATACCCAAGGGATTGCATCCCCATGGTGGGACTGCAGCACCCCTGGTACAACGCTGCAGATGTCGGGATAGGTCAGAGGGCAGGCCTGGGGGGCTAATTGAAGCCGTGGTGGATGTCATCGAGGGTGGCTGGCAGCTGTTCCCTTTTTCCTGGTTTTCTCTGGGTGATGGGGATGTCCAATAATGTCCTGCATGCTCTCTGCCCCCTACACTTGCTAGATGCCGGTAGCTGTGTGACCCCCCCCCCCGCTTCTGCCAGGGGTCCATCAAGCACTGGGTGCATTTCCTACCTTCCCCCCAGAGAAGGAGAGCAGTCCTCAGGGCGCTCCATCCTTCTCCCCCAACCAGCCCTCCAGCAACCTGGGTCCATTCCAGAGCCCGGGTCACCGGCGTCATGAGCAGAAATCCAACCGCTGCACCGACGGGCCAGTGAAGAGTGTTTTGATTTGTGTGTTTAGTCCTGGTGTGTCCTTCCCTTTGTTTGCTATTAGGAGTTTTTCTCAATTTGCCTACTACTTTTATGGCTTCTCCTGCTAGTTGTATGGCCTCTGGGGATCTCCATATTACCATGGTTTATTGCTCTCCTTTTCCTTACAATGCTTCCTGTTCCATGTGACAATGATGCATCCAGGACCATTGATTAAGCAAGTACTGGTTTACAGTCAATTTTAGAACAGTATAGTTGTGATTTTAAGTCACTTTCTTTATCCAGTGGGCACCGAAGACTACACTTACAGCTTGGCAATCACTTGATGTTTAACTGAGTGGGTATTCTGTAAGAAAACATCTAGAGACTTTACTAATTATAGCACTGATGACCTAGGGTGATTTGTATGCTTTTTATGGTTGGGTGCAGTTTAATGGAATTAAAAATTTTAAAAGCAAACATTTACTCCTGCTGGGTAGACGTTGATAAACACATAGAAAACAACAATATTAAATTAAAGTTATTTAGTTGAGACCAGAACATTAGGCTCATATCTTCAGACTACTGCTGCAGTACTTTCCCTCATTGAATCAGGGATTCCAGACACATCACTGTCAGATGAGACAGCAGGCATTGAAGGAACAAAGAAGAGCAGTAAAACCTGCTAAGATGGAGATCCCCAAAGGCCATAAAACTAGTGGGCAAATTTAGAAAAAAACTCCAAATAGAAAACAAAGGGGAGGACTCACCAAGACTAAACACATAAAACACTCTGCACAACTTATGTTTTTGCAAATTTTGACTGTAGTACTCCTTTAACAGCATGTTACTGAAATGAGAGGCCATGTGGATTTACAGAATAAGTGAAACAAGTTGGCTGGGACTTAATGGCCAATTCAATCTCAGCTCATTTGTGCACAGGTAGTCTGATTATTTATAAATCTTGTGATCTGTTGTTTTAATTGACATGTATAGATATGTTTTTAACTTTGGAGGCAGTATAGGGCAGTGGGTTAAGGCTCTGAATTGCAGATCTGGAGATCTGGGTTTGAATCCCACAGTCACCTAGGTGCATACTATGTGATCTTGAGCAAGTCATTTAACTTCCTTGTGCTCCCAGGTCGCATCTGAAAACAAGCTTCGGCTTAGTGTGCTACTCCTGGTTAAGCAATGTTCCCTTCCCTTCCTTCCTTCCCTCAAGATAATCAGTTGGACAACTTGAGTGCTGTGTTCGTTTTCAATACCTGAGAATCCAGACTGCAGATATTTTTTTAATTAATATTTTTAACATTGTCTTGTTATTTGCATTTTGCAGAATTTCGAAGTGTCTTGTTCACTTTTGCACATTTTAAGCAAGCCATCCTCCTGCTCTTTTTAAACTGTATATTTCTTACTTTAGTATCCTTTTTTCTTTTCCCTTACCCACTTTATGCATGCCCTTCCCCCCGCCCACCCCTTATTATAGTATGTGCTTATGGCAGTATAGGTGAATAGCTGTATATGAATTGTATCGACTTTGTTTATTCATGTGCATATGCCTTTAAGCAGCATGTACTAAGATGTAGGAGGGACCCTTGACAAAGCGGCACTACTGTAACGTAAAACACTGGGTGTGGTTTGCAGATCACTGTTGTTGTGTACTCTTAACATGAAAGAGCACCTTCAATAAACATATTTTTTGCACAGAAGTCATGTAACAGTAAGTTTTTCCTGCCAAATTGTGTGTATTACTAAAGCAGTGACTGGTAGCTGAGTTTTCCTGGACCCTTTATGAAGCCACATCCACCCTTCCTAGATGAGCATATCCTCTAAGATGCTCAGTCTCTCAGCAACAGTAGAAGACAACACATGAACAAATGACCACAAGTCACAAATGCAGGTCAAAAACATTCTTTAATGCAAGGTGCTCTAACAAAACTCTCAAGCAGCAGCCCCGGGGCAGTGTGGTAACTGTTGCCTTGCTGCAGTCATTTTTTTCACATGCTGCAGTCTCCTGTTGTTGTAGCTGTCTCTTTTGTTTGAGAATGACTGTACTTCTTGGTATCCAGCACATCAGTTCCTTTGTTGCAATGCTCAGTCCACCCTATGCTACTCTGAATCTGCACTCTGGACTCAGGACAAAAGCTCAGATCTCCAACAAAATTGCAGCAGCCAAGGCTGCTATGCTGTCAAGCTGGTCCCCTCCTTTGAATCTTAAAACCCTGAATAGGGCTACTGCATTCTCTGTATTTAGGATCCCAATCAACATTTTAAGCACAAACATCTGCTCACTTAAACATTTTATTATCTTCTGAAGCTTTTGAAAGTAAGGAAGATTTGGTGTTGACTGGGTTGTAGTGAAGAAATGTTCATAACTTAATTAAATGTGTAGAAGGATCGCCAGCCCAGTGGTGCAGATCTGAGGCACCCAGCCTCGCCTACCTCCACACCGGCAACCTGGGGTTGGGAGAAATCTCAAGGCATTGGACGTCGGCCTGGGAGAGGAGGATTGAGCATCTGGCAGACAGCTCTCCTTCTCTGGGGGGGGACACTAGCCCCAGCATTCACCTGACCACTAGCGGTGGCTGGGGGTACAGGCAGCCGGGACCACAACATAGAGAATGGAGGAGCGGTAGTCGTCAATGTCCTATGCACGGGAGCATGCGTAGGTATGTCTGGATAGCACTGCACATCCAGTCCTCTGCTGGGAGGAAAAGCAGAAAAATGCCTTGTAGTGGGGCAGGATGATATCGACTCCTCGCAGACTCAGCACCCAGGCTATAGGGCCCTCTCCCGGAAACCAGAGCCAGTCCATCGGCAGGCGGGAGCCATTGACCCCAGCCACAGGGCAAAAGCCATGGGGGAAGACCAGGACTGAGGTAAGTCTCTGAGACACTGGGTGATGGGGCTGGGAGGGGCGGTGGAAGAAGCAGCCCACCCCAGCAGGGGAGGAAAAGAAATGTATAGAATGAACATGTATGTAGATGAAACTGTAGTAGATGTTTGTTAGATCATCCAAAATAAAACCAACAATCAAAAAATGTCTTAAGAAAAACCTTGATAATTATTTTAGAAAGTGTTATGGTCCTTAAAATCATATAGGACCAACTTTTATGTGTTACTTCCTGTGCTAGCATGGTGGCAGGCATCAACACACTGTTTTCAGTAAGTCTCCATTCCCTGCCTCCAACAGGGTCAATTATTACAAGTGGCTGATTCATGATGTCTGGGGGAGCAATAATAGGTAATAGTAGTCCGATTCTAGGCTAACTCAGCAGATTCCCCCTCTCTTAAAGGGTAACAGTCATCATCTCAGAATCGCCTGCAGCTGACATCAGAGAAGTAGGCAGCAGTGGGAGATTCAATAGCTTACAGTGCATGTTAGAGCTTATATCAGCTCTGATCTTTTATTTTCTGGTCCTGCTGTCCTGTCTGGGCTATGTACAGTCAGAGGGCTATACATAGCCCCTGGAGAAAAGCAGAACCGAAAAATATCTGATCAGAGATTATGAAAGCTCTAACATATACTGCAGGCTATTGAATCTCCCACACTGCAATGATGTCAGTTGCAAGGGATTCTGGGGTTTGTAGTTGCAGGAGATGTCAACCTACAAGTAAGCAAAATTAGTTGGAAACAATCTACTATACTACAGTAAAAAGAAAGAAAGTCCAAATATTTTTGCACACAAAGTATACATTGGGACCAGACCCACACTTGAGTGTGGGGCCCTATGTGATGACTGTTCCTATTTAACCACAGGGTAAGTCACAGTGGCATATGACATCAATAGTGTGCTTGGAAGAGGGAGGGGGCAGGAGTGGCCTCTCATCATTGATTATGCTAGACAGACTGATTAGTCTACCTAGCGTCACCAATAGCACAACTCCCCAATAAATTCTGAGTTCTCACTGCTCCTGTCACTTAACGCAATGACTTATGAACAACATGTTGTGGTTAGAGAATAGAGACCCACTGAGTTAGTCTAGAATCAGACTACTATTGCCCCACCTGAAATGAGGGAGGTGCTTCAGTTAAGTAGCACTTTGGGGTCAGGGGGCACTGGGGAGGAGGTCTGAGTGAACAGATGGTGTTAGCTCTTGGCACCAAGTCTGAAACTGGCAGCTTTAGTTTTTTTAACAAGTCACTATGTAGAAATATAGGGGGGATTGGACAGTGGGAGATAACTTGGGGTGGAGGCATATTTCATATATTGTAGAAGACTATGTGTGTGATTTTTGGAATGATCCTGTCGACTTGCACTACATTTCTGTTGTATTTCAGCCAGCTGTGCCCAGCACTTCGGCACAATTCCCATGATTTAGGCACTTAAAGTACCAGTTTGTGTCAAAAGAGTGATGTGTGAATTCATTCACTTATTTATTCATTCATTTTACTAGCGGCAAGTACATACTTAAAACAAAATACAATTAAAACTTCATGTCAACAGATAAAGAAAGAAAAGTTCACGTTCAGTAGCATGTGCAGTTGTTTCTGTTATGTAACCTTTTCTTGTCTGAGTAGGTTCCTTACCCCCTTCACCAACAAACAAAAGTCAGCAGTCCAAAGGACTGCAAACATAGTTTAATTACCACCACAAAACACCAAACATGTGTAATCCCCCACTGGCCCCTTATTTAACTAGTAGGCACACCTCCCATGGTCTAGGGGAAAAGCGAGGAGTGGGGGTACAAAGCAAAATTTGCAGATGCAGAAGAAAAACACAAGGTGTGTGTACTAGAAACAAACAGACCTATATCAAAACCCAGGTCCTGAGGAGAGAACGTTTGCTAAGGGCTATGCTAGGTTTGCACTTATAGAAACATAGACTTTGACGCAGATAAGGACCGCTTGGCCCATCTAGTCTGCCCATTTCCAATCCTACAGGATGGGCCGCAGATCCTAGTTAACCAACTTCTGGACAGGGGTACCCAGTAAATCCACACAGGAAGCAGTAAGTAGATTGTCCATATCAGGTTGGGATTCTTGAGTGTGGCTTTATTTCAAAACACAGTTGGAAACACAAAAGCAAAGATGGACACTCAAGGGTTTACACTTCATGGCACAAGGCAATGCAGAACATATCTGTAGAAACAGAACTTGAACCTCCCATATAGCATAGGATTAACATCTTGAATTGTGGAACTAGCCACAATGAACACACAACATTTCTCCTCGAAATGGCACTAGGCCAGTACTTAGAACAGTTCCCATATGACACAGGATTAGACATCTGGAAAATTGTAGAACTAACCACTGTGAACACCCACAAAATCTTCTGGAAAGGTGGCACTAGGCCAGTACTTGGTACATTTCCCATATGACATAAGACAGGAATGTGGCACATGGGCCACTATGGGGCACTCAAGGCACAAAACTTACAAAACCCACATACAAGGGGTGAATTTCTTCAGGCATTGGCCATATGCACTGACAGAAAACAGGCACCCTTACAAAACCCAAAGTGCCGAACTGGTCACTCCGGGAGGGGGGGGAGGCTCCCACCTTTTGCTTCTATGTCCATACTCAGCCATTCTTTCAAAGTTACACCTCACAAATACTGAAACTGTAGACAATTATGCTATCTTGAAATGGTTATCACATTTAATATCAGGAACACCACTGGGGTATAAGGTTAAATTCCTGTAAAAAAGGGTAAGCCACACATGGGACATCCACTATTGTCAGAGATCTTTAAAACACAAACTTCTTCAGGGAATCCTCACAGAAATGGGTGAATGGGTCCTTTTATCAGAGAGTCACCCCACAGAAAAAGGCAGGTACATATTCTGGGTAACTCTCAGACAGAAATCTACTCACAGTTCTACACACAGGCAGCTTCACAATAGTTCTGGGTTGGATCAGGGGATTGCCCCTAAAATCCTCTGTAGTCCCCTTTATCCCACATGGGATCATAGGTGCTGGAATGGGGGGGCCACTAGGGCCATGGCCCTACCACTTTCACAAGTGGCCCTATCAGTTTTTGCAATTATGTTAGTGTATTTAATAAGGGAGAATTTACCCCTTACATCCTTGGCCCTACCACTTTTTAAATCGTTCTGGTTCCAGTGCATGGGATAAAGACACAGGAATCCCTGGAGACGGTTTCCACCACTTCACAAAGTCAGGAAAGGCAGTCCTCCAATAGGGTGAGAAAACTGGCACTCCGCTCACTGAGCTGCTCACTCTCTGAGCTGCTACTACAGACTGATCCCAGGATTCTAAACTAACTCCCTCTCTCACACAAGCTGTGTGGCTTATGTTGCTGCAAGAGTTCTAAATGACATCACCTTTCTGCTCTCAGCAGTGACCAAGCAGCAGAGAGGGGCAAGGTGAAAACCCATTTAGCTAGATAATCATCAGCTGCCTTCCCCACCTAACACTGACGCTGATGGGATTCAAGTAACCCCAGGGAACTGGGGATTTACACATGGAGAGCACATGAACAACCCTGACCAGTTTCAAACTTCCTGTTCATCCTCAGAAGGATGGCCTCCACCAATCCCAATGGTCCTTTATACTTGTATGTATTTAAAGGCACAGTGTCACAATTCATTTAAAATACATATAAAAAAGAAAAAAGTAAAATGCAAACTTCTCAATAAGTGCAAAAAGTGACAAGGTCCATTAACAATCATAAAATACATGAGATAACATCAGCATACAAAACATTAAAAAGTTACAAAAAGGCTTTCTTATTTTATCAAATGTTTTTCTATTTTACCAAGTCCGGATTTTTATGTTCTGTAAGAGCACATTTTAAGCTTTCTCAGATACCTAAAAGGGAACTAGAGCAATTTTTCAGTAAAATGGTAGCTTATTCTTAAAGTGGATCTGTAAAAACAAATTAGCTTAATCATATCAGCACACAAGTGTGGCAATATTAAATGAAGTCAATTAGACAGTTGACCATATCATCCCTTATTTCATACATATAGAACATAGAGAATAAAGTATGGGTTGGTGTGTGTAATGAGAATTTTACACACACCAGAGGGGTTAGATGCCACATAAACCCCGAGAGTGAAGCTCGAGGGGTTTATAAATAGCATCTAACCATGAGGGAGTGTGTAAACTTTGAGTTTACACATACCGACCAACATTTTATTTTATATAATTGCTGGGTCTTGTTTTTTCACTTCGGCAATTATACAAATTGTGTGTAAAGCGGACACAATAGAAGAAACATTTTACCACATTGTCAGTGATCCGATTTTTATTCAGAACAAACTTTTAACAAGGAACTGCTGTCTGAAATGTTAAATTTTGACATCCGAATCGGAACAAGTTTAAATTTTGAAAAAAATGTACAAGGAACAATTCGACATTGACAGCAAAAAAAAATCTGTTGCTAGGGTGTCTCATGTGACCTGTAGAGGGAGGGAAAAGAACAAAAGAAACGGAGTGGAGGAGAGGTTAGAGGTTATGTGAAATGAACAGTACTGCAGTTTGATGAGGTGACAATTAGTTATAAAAGAACAATTCAGATTGAAGTATGCCTGCTTATGTATTAAATCTTCAATGGCTGCTGTCTGTGAGGTGAGTGTGTGCGACAGACGTTTTCCAGTGACAGAGAGACAGCTCGAGTGGTAGCAAGGGAAAGTGATGGCTAGTGGATTTTTCGCATAGGGAAGTGGCGCATGTATGCCGTTATAAACACTCCTTTATGATGGCAAATTACAAATGCCTTTTCCTATGGGGAAAAAATGCAACCCAGTTATTATAAATGGAGATACGTACAGATTCTGACATTAGAGGGGTAGGGACAGGTCGGGGGTGGGTTAGAGGGCTGGGGGTTGAGGTAGAGGTGGGCAGAAGGGGGTCGGGGTGGGGCGGTTGGGACAAGGTAAGTGGAGGGTAACTAGGTATTGAAACTAAAAGAGGTTTTACTTCCTTTTTATACACTTCAACAGCTCAATTCTATCATTTAAACCTGAAGTCTGTAGTGCTCCCAGAGTATAAATCCAGTAGAATTCTTTTTGCATCAATTTATCATCCAAATCTCCACCCCTGGATCCCAAGTGGACCTGTTCCATGCCACAGAACTTAAAAACATGTTTTCCAATAGTCAGTCTTTTACAGTGTTGTGCTAGGGTATTTTTATCATCTCTTGCTGTTATTTATTTAGTTGTCTAACCAGGAGTAGCACACTACGCTGAAAGTTTTTTTACAGGTGCAATCTGGGAGCACAGGGAAGTTAAGTGACTTGCTCAGGGTCACACAGTATGCAAGTGGAAGCTGTGGGATTCAGACCCAGGTGTGGTCTGCTAGATGTCACCAGATTTGCATCTCAGAGCATTAAACCACTGCGCTATACTGCCTCCTTATGCTGTGTAGATGTTCACCTATCCTAGAGTTAAACGTTCTATTGGTTTCTCCCACATACAGTAGAATGCCCCACACTCACAAACAGCTAAATACACAAGGTAGCTGGTTACACAGCTGAAGAATGACCTACATTTGTATGCCTCTGGGAAGCTGACTGTAGTGAATGTGTTTGTGCCTGTTAGAATAGATGTACAAAACTTGCAGTTTCCACAAGGATATGTGCCATAGGGCCGGTGTAGCCAACAGCCCTCCTATGGTTTTTGGTATATGGGTTGATAGCTATGTGTTAGCTGATCCCCAAGATTCCTCCCTCTTCTATACACTATCCTAGGTGGCACTGAGGTGAGTTCATTTACAGTAGTAGTGGATCAGCTTGTAATATACTCCCATTATTCTTAATTACTCTTTCTATGTCCTTAGAGTGTCTTGTATAAGTTGTTACAAAATGCATTCTTTCAGGTTCTATTTCATTCTCCTTAACTACTAGTAGATCATCTCTTTCAACATCACAAAAATTGGAAAAAGATCTATTTACACAGTATGAGTTGTGCACTCTCTCAGTGAATCTCTCTTTTAACTCAGTGCCATGGATAATGTAGTCATTCATTTCACTACAGTTCCTCCTGACTCTCTGAAATTGGGCCTTGGGAATACTCTGAATCAGGTGGCGTGGGAGGCAACTGGTGGCATGCAGTAGGGAGTTCCCATCTGTCTCCTTTCTAAATAAATTTGTTCTCAAATTGCCTTCCAAATCTTTATGAATCTCTATATCCAGAAAGGAGATTCTTTTGAGATCACATTGTACAATAAATTTCATGTTAGAGTTGCTTTCCTCTAGGTATTCTATGAACTTCTGTAACTCACCTTCCGTGCCACACCACACCATCGAAATGTCATCTATAAAGCGTCGCCAGATTTCAATCCTATTGTAAAAAGGATTGACATCTGCATCATAGACATATTCTGTCTCCCAACTCCCAAATAGAGGTTTGCGTAGTTGGGGGCAAAAGTTGCCCCCATGGCAGTGCCCTTAGTCTGGAGGTAAAACTCTCTGTGAAACAGGAAACAATACTTTTTGAGGACATGTTCTGCACATCCTAGAATAAAAGTTCTCTCAGTATCTGATACACTGGCATCACCCCCCATATAATGTTCTAAAGCTTCCGAACATCCCTCATGGGGTATGTTTGTGTATAGCGACGTAATGTCAAGGGATACCAGATACCAATTCTGTTTGGTCTGTATTTCCTCTAAAATACTGAGAATATGCATAGTGTCCCTGACAAAGGATCTAAGTCCCCCAACATATTTCTTAATGTGGACATCCATGTATTTAGATAAGTGTTCAGTTAGTGACCCTATTCCGGACATGATTGGACGTCCGGGTTTGTAGAGCCTTATGAATCTTTGGCTGCACATATATACATGCTCTTATAGGATGGTCAACTGTTAAGAACTCCATTTCATCATTTGTGATAGTGCCATTTACACGTGTTTCAGCCCCCAAAAATGTCTATTTCCCTTTTGTAGGTAAGGGTAGGAACAGATCGTAGTTTTCTGTAAACGTCAGCAATACCTAACTGCCTGTTTACTTCTGCAATATATTTATCTGTATGCATAACCAGGATTGAGCCACCCTTATCTGCCTTTTTGATAGTCAACTCATGGTTTTCCTCCAGGCTAGTAATGACAGCTGCCTCCTCAGTTGTGATGTTAACATAGTTTGGTCTGGCCTGATTGTTTAAAATCCCTTTCAATTGATTTTCACAGGCCCTCTCAAACACCTTTACTGTGTCTGTGTATGGTGGCATAAAGGTGGAAGGTGGGTGAAAGTTTTGTCTTACCTCACAGCCTGGTGCTGTCTCTTCTGAATCAGGACCCCCTTGTGACTGAGTTCCTCTGCAAGTTTCTTTTTCAAAAAATGACTTAAGATTAAAATTTCTTTGGTAATGGGAGGGCTAAAGCCCAAGGTTCAACATGGGGGAATAGGTCTTCCCACATTCCCAATAAAGGCCAGCCTCCCATGGCAGTTCCCCACTTAGCGCATTACGAAAGTCTCCCCCTTCACAAGAGCTGCTCCTGCATGGCTCATGGACTTTGCCTCCTTGCTTTCTTAGCTCTGTTTCCCCCCACTGCCTCCCTCATCCCCTTCCTTGCATTTATCCCCCCATGCTTCTGTCTCAACTGTATCCAGGTTTTGTGTCTGTGTTGCTCTTCCTCCATTCATTCTCTGCTCCCCTGTTCCTGTTTTCTTGCTGTTCTGATCACCTCTTACCTCGTCTTTGTCCTCCATGTGTTTCTTCTGTTGTCCATTGTTTACTGTGTTTTTTGGGCATCGTTTTTTCTCTCTCCTATTGGAGCCGTCGCTCAGTCCCTGCCTTCCCCTTGCTGACCATGCTCCCGTGGTGCTCCACTTCTACCTGCACCGTGGGGCATTCCCCCCCTACCAGACCTCGTCCTCCCATCCGGCCAGCCTGTTAGTACGCCTCTTTCCTTCCACCGCCCTCTCCTCCTGTTCAGATTTCCCCTTCCCTGTGCTTTTCCAACTCCCTGTGTGGCTGACTCCCTGCTTGTTACTTTGCCTGCTACTGCCTACACTCACGTTGTTCCTCCCAGTGCTCCTTGTTTCCTTCCCCTTTGCTGTGTGTTACCTCTCTGCTCTCATTCTGGCCACTCAGTGCTCTTCCTTTTTGTTTCCCTTTTCGCTACTTCACTACTTTCTGTGCTGCATTCATGACCTGCCACCACACTGAACTATCATTCCAGGTACTTTTCTATTTTATCAGTTGGCTGCATCATACCATTGCCTGTTCCCCATCATCCAGTTGCTGGGTAAGACCCTACTCGCATAGCGCACTCGTGTTCTTACAGCTCGACCCCAGTTTGCCATTTACATGTACAATGTTGTCTGCCATTTCCAAACCGCATGGCTTGGTTTGCATTGTGAGGACTACAGTGCCCTATAGCTCATCCTTTCCGTTTGCTCCTCTCTCGTTTTAACATCTGCTGCTTTTGTTACCGGGGGTGGAGGGTAGCTGCCGACCTTTTATTTGCCATCCCACTGGATCACAGTGATCACAAAAAAAACAAAACATGACAGGCCATTGATTTTCTACTCCTACCTCTTCCTTGTGTCCTGCCCTGTTGTCCTCTTGTTCTTTGCCTCCAGGCCCCATTCATGGCCCTGTCATGCTCACCTTTCAGGATCTTCCCCACCCCCATCCCTTATTCTTGCCCTCTTCCATTGCCCTCCGTATTTTTTTTGGGGGGGGGCTTCTCGCTCCTTATGTCAGGACTCCATCTCAGGTTCTATCCCTCTCCAACCTCAACAGTCCGGCACCACCCCTGCCCTAGTCTGGCTCCTCCAGTTCCTCTGTATTCCTCTACTCTGCCATCTACTGCAATCACCCTTCCATAACGATTCATGTTTGACTCCTCAGTTGCCTAGCCTTTTCTTGGTCATAGCATCCTATATCCTGCTCATCATATCATCCCTACATTACTTCATTCTCCTCCAGTACTTCTTACCCTTCCAGCATGCCCTCTCACCACACTGCTCATGCCCGCTCCCTTTTCCACATCCCTTGTAGTGGTTCCCTAAGTACTGCTCCATTTGATCCTCCTTCTCCTACAGTTCCATGTTGTTGGGGTTATCTGTTTTATATTGCTTCTGTGTTTTGTCTCCTCACGTTTCTCAATCTACTGTACCTCTGGCTTGTCCTTACTAGGCCTTTGCTAGTAAGAGAGCCTCTTTTGAGGAGATCCCTACCCTCCTAACATTATGGTTGTTGTTTTGGTCCTATCTTGCCCAGCTCATGCTTCCTTGTTATTCTCATGGCAGGGGACTGTGGTATCACAGCTGGGCATTGTGGCTCCAATTAGCAGCAGCATGCTTTAAGTAAACTTCACAATATTGCCCTGCTTTCTTCCTACATGGCTTTCAGCCATCCCTACATTAACCATTGACTTCACTACCTATCCAGCCTTAGAATGTTCTTTGCCTTCCATTACTGTGCTGCATGCACCTCACAACATTCCCCCATCTCCGTCCTAAAGGCATTTACAGTAATCGTACTTCACCTGTCCTCTAACTTCTTCCTTACTACCTTCCACTTCATCTTTCCTCATTTTGCCTACCTCCTATTCCTCAGCTGTCAGCTCCCCATTCCTTACTCAGCCCATACCAGCAGTCCTATGGCCTCGTCCCTAACTCTGCTTACTGAGGCATAGCAGTGCAGGTAGGCTTCCCCCATCTACCAGGGATGAGATCCTGTTTCCTTTGCCTTCGGTCTCGATCACTTATACTCCTGGTCAACTTTCCACAGTCTCCGTCTCTAAACTCTGCCTGGCACAGTATCGAGTGAAGGTTAGCTTGCCCTGACTACCAGAGATGGGAGCCTGTGTTTTTAATCTACTGTTCAACTAATTGCATTCTATGCCTAATACCCGGTTGCCGCATTGCCTTTGGGAACAGGACCACCATACCCCATTTGCCTTCCATCTACTGTTTCAACCAACTGCATTCCATACCCAATACCCAGTTGCCGCATTCTCTTTGGGAACAGAACCACTATACCCCATGTTCCTTCAATATCCTACCTCACCTGACTACATCCCATACTTCTATGGACTCGATATACTTGTCCCCACCTTGACCTCCTCACATTCTGGATTTGGACCCTGCCAGCTTGTTCAATCTCCACCTCCACTCAATCCATCAGACTCCTGGACCTCCTTGCTGCTTGTATTCCACCTCTTCCTGTGTTACTGGTCATCACTGATGTGACTTGCCTTCCGGCTCAACCTCTTCCAATCTCCAGATCTTCAGATCCATGCTACCATCTTCCCCTCATTGCTACTGCAGATGATTTGGTTTCCTCATTGCCTTCCTCTTGAACATGCCTGCCCACATTCCCTATGCTTCCTGCTGGATATGTGCTATTTCCTCCTCTTCAAGGATGTATGTCTAAAGCCTTCTACAAGTTTTCCCCTGATGCTCCCCTTATCCCATCCAGTGGTCTTCCAGCAACAATTCCAGTGCTTTCCCTATCTGCAATTCCAGTTCACCATTTCTTTTGGTGGTGGGAACTCACTCCCCATCACTGTAGCATCTTGCTACCAATTGTTCCAATTCACCATCTCCTTCAGAGGTGGGACCCTAGCACCTCAACTTCACAGCACCTGGTACCTGGATTCGCTTTTTGGTTTGACATGGATCTCCCACTGAGGCCTGATTCAGCTTTTCTGCATTATATTCCGATATGCTGTGGTGCTTTCCCCAGGCCCATACCTTCTCTGCACCTGCCGATGTCTGTACTGCTCAGCCTCAGCCATCTTCCTCTCCAGCTCCATCCTTCAGTCAGTGGACTTCTGCTTGGACATTTCCCTCCATCCCAGAACTGCTGCTTTCCTCCTCACCACGCTAGTGGCTTGGGGCTCCTGCCTGTTTGCTGTGTCTCTTTTTGGGCATTCCTACAACTATCTTGTCCACCATCCCTGATCAACTACTGATACCCATTTATCTGTTTCATACTCCTACCTCAGCCCCCTTCCAATGCTCTACAGAGTACCTGTTCTTCTCACCTGAGGAATCCTTCTTCCAGCAACATCCCTTGAACAGCATGCCCTATAGACTCTTACGTCATCATTGAATCATCAATGCTTCCCAATACCCTCCCCAAGACCCATTTCTGGAATCTCATTCAACTGAACTATAGAAGATCTCATCTCTCAACCAACTCTGCAGAATGCTTCCTTATATATTCTGTTAATTCAAGCAGTATGGGCATCATTACCTCCCATGTGTTCATAGGATCCAGGATTTAGTGGAGTCTCCTTCACTCCCACCTTCTTACCTGGAAACGTGACCCTAATTCCTTCCGAGATGTACCAACTCCATAATAACCATCACTGTTAAGGATAACGGGAACTGCAGGATACCTCATAGCAATACTGGCATCATCCATTATACCTTCTCCTCATAGTCTTCTCCTAAAAGTGCTGACTCTGTTTGATCACATTATTCACCTTGTATTCCCTGAATAGCCATTAGATGTTCCTAAGACCTTCTCCAGCTACTATTCCAGAATACATATCGTTGGCTATTTGGTGCCTAGCTGCTTTTGCTAAAGTTACTCTGTCTGAGCCACTGGCCCCTGGACATCACCATGATTCATAAAGTTATCTACATCTCTTCATCATGTTACCCTAAATCATGCCAGCTACCCATCCAGTTGTCCTTCTAACTCATCCATCAGGATTTACCTCCCATACTCCCTTGAGCAAATACCATCACCGAGAGCAGGCTTCCATTGATTCCTCAAGCTGCACATTCACAACTGACCTAATTGTCTCACTATCCTATTTATGCCCCATAGCAGCCCTGCATCTGACTAAGCATTCTTGGCACCCATTGTATTCTACGCTTGCTCTCAACTTCCCTTTGCCATGACATATTCAAAGACCCATTCTCGAGCTCCCCAAGGCATTCAGACACTGGATGCTGCAGCAATGCAAAGCTGTCATGGCCACTTAAGCTCATGCCATGGACAATTAAGCCACAGCAATACCCGTATCCATCATTTCACACTAGCAGTCCTTCCTGAATATGAGCCAATGCAAATCTTATTATAACAACAATAACTCTATTCAACCTTCGAATATATTGTACTGAACTTTCTAATTATTCCTATCGATATCAAGTTACCATCTTTACAGCATACCACACTCCCTTCATCAGTCTGAAATCTTCCACATTACCCCCTCCTACCAGGTTGCTAAAGCTTCTGTCCAAATCCTTGATCATCTCCATAGATGCCTACATAGCAAAATATTGCACATTGCTGAACTCCAAGCCTTGAGACCCTAATCCGGATGTCAAAGCTTCTACTACTTCACCATTTAGTCTTTTCAATTCTTGCATTCTCTTAATCAGTACTGAGATCAAGTTCTTCCGAGAACATTGCAAAAATTGTATTCCAGCGCTTAAGACATATTGGAGGTCAATCATAATCTATCGTCTGCCTTTCACAATGCCCAGTCTTGGCTCATCAGACAAAAGCTTGTTCTTAATGTGGGGAAAACACAAGCAATGCTATTTAGCTCCACAGCTAAACTTAAAACTAATCAGAGTCTTCTCAAAATCTCTTGTCTTGATGGCTCCTTACTAGAGTCAGTAAGCTCTTTTAAATATCTAGGGCTTCTACTAGATGGTTCCATTGTCTTTTCCACTCCACCATTTAGCCTTTTCAATTCTTGCATTCTCTTAATCATTACCGAGATCAAGCTCTTCCGAGAACATTGCAAAAATTGTATTCCAGCTCTAAAGACATATCGGAGGTCAATCACAATCTATCGTCCACCTTTCACAATGCTGAATCTTGGCTCATCAGACAAAAGCTTGTTCTTAATGTGAGGAAAATGCAAGCAATGCTATTTGGCTCTGCAGCTAAACTTAAAACTAATCAGAGTCTTCTTAAAATCTCTTGCCTTGATGGCTCCTTAGTAGAGTCAGTAAGCTCTTTTAAATATCTAGGGAGTCTACTAGATGGTTCCCTTGACTTTGATCAACATATCCTGGCCACATGTAAATCTGTTAATGCTAAACTTGGGGTGGCCTATAAAACACGTTATGCTCTGACACCCTCAGCAAGACTGGCTATTGCCAGAGGTATTTTGCTCCCATCTCGCACCTATGATACTGTCACCTATGTTAATGCAACCAAGGCCTTTCTGCATAAGTGGGATACCACTTATAATAATATTTTCCACCACACCTCAGCATCCCCTAGGCTCAAACACCACTGTCAACTCTACACCGATCTAAATTGGCCTTCCCCCTCCATCCACGGGTTTCTCTCTCTTGGTTCCCTAACAGACAGCATTACCCCTGTATTGCTTGCCTTCCTGCTACTACCCCTGTCCTCCTCCTATGGCCTCAGATCAGTTGACCATCCATTGCTGCACATCCCTAGGTGTAAAACAAATAAGGGAGTCTCTGCCTTCTCTCATGCTGCCCCAAAATACTGGAACTCACTTCCCCTTGACTTGCGGCTTACATCCACTCATGGCCTATTGAAAAAGAAACACTGATCTCTCCTCACTACCAGTGTACAATGCATATGTTTTAATCCCCTTTAGATAACTTGTCTTTTCACTACCTCATTGCTAATTTTCTCTTCTTTCCTACTGAATGACCTCCCACCTTACCACTCTGCCCCTCTTGGGCTAATACTCTGTCACTGTCTTACCACTGCCTTTGACTGGCTTCTGCTGTCATCTCACCTATTTACTAATTCCCAATCTTTTCTGTAGCCTTTGCCCACATTGTAACAATTGTCCTATTTGCTTTGTACTGTTGACTCTTGTCATTTGCCCTCAACTGTTACCAATGTATGCCAAACCCTACTTCTGTCTCAAGTTTTAATTTTAGCTGCAATGTTAATGTCATATTGTCATTTTAAATACTTTCTTGTCAAACTTTTATGTAATAGCATCCATTGTAGGTCTGTCACCCTTCCCACTGATGTAGAACTTTTGTAAAAGAGTTGTTATGTGCTTAAAAGTATTGTAATCTGAGAATGAATAAATAAATAAAAATAAATAAAAAAAGTTTGGAGACAGCACTTACCTTGTATAACATGTATCTCATGCTTGCTGCTGAGTTGTCCTAATTTTGTATTTTATTTCCTACATTTGCTGTATCATGTTTTTCATTTCAGGATGCTAAATGTTGTCACATTCTGTAGTGTCTATTGATTTTGTCATGTATCCTGCTACTTTGTAACATCCTGGGTCGTGTCTGAAAATAGTCATTTGTATGGCCAGAGCACCTCACCTGGTAAACAAAAACTAACTAAATAAATAAATATCTGAACCACTTGCCACTCTCCAAAGGAACTAAACACTTTATCTTGCCTACACCATCTACAAAGTCTGACAGGTTACTTTAAGGATTTCATAACTCATCATACTTCCCACAGTTCAGAGTCTGGCAGCTCATTTTGTCAACTCATGCTCTTCATGCTTGCATTGACTCTGTACCCCATTGAATAGCAGCCAATATTACACTGGATTCCTGGACCAGGTTCATCCTTTTCCAGCTGGACTTAATCCATATTCAGGATTTGGACATTCCTTCAGAATGGACCTACCTCCTCAACCTCAGAATTGACCTTCCTGAACACATCATTCAACAGACTCTGAAGATGGAACGTCATCTCTACAAACAGTTCACCTTACTCAGAATTAGAATATGATTGTCAGAACCTAGAATCATCTCCTTTTAGTTTGCCCAGAGGACGGGTGGGTCAGTAGCCATAGGTCCTCAGAGATTTCCTCCACCTGGGGAATTTTTCCTCCCCTGCGTGCTACTGATCATGCTCTCCGTGAGTTGGTGGAAGTATCTGTTTGGGCTTTCTACTCCCTACTCACTACCCATGTTCCCTACCAAGGGTGGGACTCAAGTAAAGCTAAAGTTAAAAACATTACAAGTATACACAAGCACTACTCTATTCACCAAAACATTGAACCTATGGAGGCCAACCACTCAAGGCTATGATGACAGAGGCATTCACACTCTGGAATGTTGGGGAGAAAACACCAGAAGCAGGGCTGCATATAAGCTTTTAAATTAAATAAAACAGGTATGCCACCACTGCCTTTGCAGTCTTACCAGTAGAGCTTATAACTCTTCGGTTGGTGGCTCAGTTCTTGTTGTTTCCTTGTGTTCCCACAGGAGGTCTGTTGGTTGTGGTGGAGGATTGACAGAAAGAAGAAAGATATGAGAGGCCTTTGGAAAGCCTGGACTAAGGACAAGAGGGTAGCCTGGAACAACGAGAAGTGGGCCTTGCTGTGGTGGACCTGTAATGAGAGAGTGTTTCATTTGTATGCTCAGGAGGAGCTTGTGGAGTTGAAGCAGTAAGCAGCAAGCAGTGAGTGGTTTAGCGAAGAAACAAAGAAAATGAAGAAAGCAGAGAGAGGGCTCAAAGTGGCTAAGAGACTGAAAGTTGGCCATGGAGACTGAGGTTGGAAAAGTAAGACAAGACTGAGGAAATATATAGATAGGGCTTATCCACAAACTTGGTTTATGTGAAGCAGTAGGTTGCTGATACTTTAATGCTTGAACTCTTACTGCTGCTTTTAGTTTTTACCACAGTAACAGATTGGGGAAACAACTAATGTTTGCTTTGGCCTTTGAATTTTTGCATCCTGAAACTAACTCTTTTGTGTCCAGTCTTTTTAATCTTTTATGTTTCTATGAATTTTAGTGTGGTGGAGTTAATGAAAGGTGTCTGCACTATAATTTTCTACATTGCCACAGTATTTCAGTGCATTGCTACTTTTCATTTTTATGACTGAAAATTAATTTATTTTATTAGGGGAATTCTGTTGTTTTTACAACTTTTCTTGTCTTGCTTAAACATATTAGAATCAGACAAGGAGATTCCTTGATTTTTTTCTTTTTTGAGAGTTTAAAAGTTTAAAAAATGTGCACTCTGTGAGATAGAAGATCATGTGATTCCTCAATTGAAAAGTGCATGCACGAGCCCCTGGAGTGCACACTTGCATATCTGCTTTCTGGCTTTTTTGCTTTCTTGTGGCAGTGTTTGCGATCAGTGTAAGGGAGGTACCCAACCAAGAGTGAGTAAACCCTATATTGATACTTGCATTTGATAAATAAAATATATAAGAGCTTGTGAAGTTTAAGTTTAATCCTTTGTAGTTTTGAAAAGTGAATGTAGTGTGCTCATTACTGGTTTGGATCTGTCTCCTGCAGATTTTAATCCTGTAATGGAAAGTGCTAGCCTCTTAAAGTGATGTTCTGGACCTGCTAGCTCTACGTGGTTTTTCTGAAACTGGAAGAAGTGAGAGTGGCTGTAGATTGACAGGAACAAGTGTGGTATTTACTGCCCCTAAAGAGAAGGGTGATTACTTAATAGCTTTTATTCCTTTTATTTCTGATATCTGACCTAATAGTACTAAGATAAATAATTTGGGCAGTAGTACAATAAAAGGGGAAAGAGTTTAAGGAAGCATAAAAGGGTAAAACTAATTTTGTATTACTCTTCTTGCTGTTTTTTTTTTCTTTTTTTTCTAGTGGCCATCATAAAAATAGTTATAAGGGGGTCCATAACGACATACCAGTTATTGGTAAAAGGCATGGATTGGAGCAGGAAAGAACATTTCACTTAAAGAACATAACATACAAGAATCTTAGAGAAGAGAGTGCAATAGCATGTGATGCCAATAACTATTTCAGATTTTTTGATTTTTAGTGATTATTAGTGTTGTGACTGTTACAGTAATTGTTTAAGAGAAAAATGTTTTGGATACTATCTCTGTGTTAGAGGTGACTGATTTTTATATTTTTATATCTATACCTATATCTTGTAGTGTGATTGCTATAAACTGCTTATTTTTTCCTTGTGACAAATGGTGAAGTAAAATGAAAAGCATGGTGTTAAGAAATAAAAAGAAAGTTAAGGGGCTGGAGAAGGTAAAAACATTTAAATAAAGTTTGGGAGCAAAGATACATTATGGCAAACATAAAAAAAAATAATGGAACATATAAGTACCCTCAATAAGGGACTCCAAAGGGGCATATACAACTTCATACCTATAAAGGATAAGAGCAGGGGGGTATGAGGTGGAAGAACATGGTAGTCATTGCAGCCATCACGGAAACATGGGCCACCCAATATAATGACTGGGACCTGTCTGTACCAGGGTACAGGTTATTTCATAGGGACAGGGTGATTGGGAAAGGAGGGGGAGTGGCATTATATGTGAAGGAAGGACTGAAGTGTGTAAGGGAGGAAGGGGAGGAGGGTAGTACGGAGTCACTTTGGGTGCAAATCCAGGATTCCAAGAATAGGATTCTTAGAATGGGAGTGGTGTACAGGCCACCATCTCAGACAGAGGAGTTAGACAGGGAACTAGTGCAACAGATCAGGAGGACCTGTGAGAAGGGTAGTGTGGTGATTATGGGGGACTTCAACATGCCAGGAATGAATTGGAGCACCTCAACAACCTATAAACGGAAGGGAGCAGGTACTGCTGGATGCCTTCCAGGACAGCTTCCTGCTGCAAATGGTCAGTGAACCAACCAGGTTAGGGAATACCCTTGACCTTGTGCTGGCAAATTGGGACTTTGTGAGAGAACTTTCAGTGGAGGAACCACTGTCAGGGAGTGACCACCACTCAGTATGGCTCACATTGGATATGGGCAAGGAAGGAGTGGAATCTGGCATGAGAGTGCTGGACTTCAGGAGGGCTGACTTTGGGAGGATGGGGGACGTGGTAAAAGGGTACCTGGCCAGAATTCAATCTAGTATGGACACTAACCAGAGGTGGGAGCTCATAAAGCTGGGGATAGTGGAGGCAACCAAAACCTGCTGCAAAGCCCAGAGCAAGAAGGCTAGGGCTAAGAAACTGATCTGATTGAGCAAGGAGGTCATGGAAAGGTAAGGAGGAAAAGAGCTGCCTTTAAGAAGTACAAGAAAACAGGGAGGGGAAGACAGAGGAGTGCCTGACAGAATCGAAGGAGGTGACAAGGGCAGTAAGGGGAGCCAAAGCATCTATGGAACTCAGGCTGGCACAAGGCATTAAGAAGGGGGAGAAGGACTTCTTTAAGTACATCAGGGAGAAAAGGAGCTGTAAGGACCACATAGTAAGGATTAGGAAGGAGGTGGTTGGGTGGAAGCAGGGTACGATAAGGCGGAAGCACTAAATGAGTACTTCTGCTCAGTATTTACTAAAGAGAAGAGGGGGGTGACACCCAAGGTGGGACAAATGGCAGAAGCAGGGGGGAAGTGGTGACAGATGGGGAAATCATGGAGGGCAGAGTTCGAGAGAGTTTGAAGGCACTGAGGGTGGACAAGGCGCCAGACCCAGATGGCATCCACCCCAGGGTACTGAAGGAGCTGGAAGAGGTCCTTGCAGGACCTTTGGCAGACCTATTTAATGCCTCACTACATTCGGGGTGTGTACCTCAGGACTGAAGGATGGCTCATGTGGTGCCCCTCCACAAGAGTGGCCCCAAGGATGAACTGGGAAACTACAGACCAGTGAGCCTCACGTCCATCATGGGTAATCTAATGGAGACTATCCTGAAGGAGAGGCTGGTGGCCCTCCTAGAGGCCAAAGGACTACAGGACAGCAGACAGCATGGCTTCATACATGGCAGATCCTGCCAAACCAACCTGGTTGAGTTCTATGACTGAGTAACTAGGCAACTGGACAGGGGCCATGCAGTGGATGTCCTGTATCTGGACTTCAGTAAGGTATTTGACTCGGTGCCACATGGAAGGCTGGGAAGGAAGTTAGTAGGCACAGGGGCGGGTGCAAAGCTGGTGAGATGGGTAGAAAACTGGCTGCAGGGAAGGCAACAGAGGGTGGTGGTGGGTGGGGAGCTCTCACACCCAAGGGCAGTGACTAGCAGTGTCCCACAGGGCTCGGTGTTGGGACCAGTGTTGTTTGGGATATTCATTGCAGACATATCATGAGACATCAAGAGCAAGATCAGTCTGTTTGCTGATGATACCAAGGTTGCCGTGGTGGTGGATGACCTAGGGGGATGGCAGGGGTTGCAGGATGATCTGGCAAAGCTTGAAACCTGGTCAGACACCTGGCAACTGGGCTTTAATGCCAAAAAGTGCAAGGTGCTGCATTTTGGGATGAAGAACCCAAGGAGGAGTTACCAGCTAGGGGGAGTGCAGCTAGCCCAGACAGAGGAGGAGAAGGATCTGGGTGTGCTCATTACAGGGTCAATGAACAACTCAGCACAATGTAGGAAGGCAGCTGCAAAGGCCAACAAAATGCTGGGTTGTATTGCAAGGGGTATATCCTCGAGGAGGGAGGAGGTGATTCGGCCACTGTATAGGTCATTAGTTAGATCAAACCTGGAGTACTGCGTGCAGTACTGGCGTCTGTATCTGAAGAGGGACATTAAGTTACTGGAGGGAGTGCAGCACAGGGTGACAAAGATGATCAAGGGGCTGGGGGACTTATCATATGGGAGGAGGTTGAAGGAGTTGAGCATGTACTCACTGTAGGAGAGGAGAGACAGGGATGACATGATTGAAACCTTTAAATACATTAAAAAGGAATAAACAAGATGGGTACAGAGGGGCTCTTCAAAGCAAGGTACGGGAGGGCCACAAGGGGCCATGATATGAGACTGGAGCAAGGAAGGTTCAGGAGGGAGATGAGAAGACACTTTTTTACAGAGAGGGTGGTGGCTGGGTGGAATGCATTACCTGCAGAAGTGGTATTCAGTAGAAGTGGACTGCTTCAAACGAAGATGGGACAGAACAAGGGGGAGGGTTAATGAAGGGGAAGGGTGGAAGGGAGGGGCCACTGCAGAATAAGGGGTGCTAGCTGCACATTCGAGCAGACTTGATAGACCTCTAGGCCTTTATCTGCTGGCAAATGTTGTATATTCGTATGTTCGTAACATCCTTTTAAAAAGTATTAGAATTTCAGAGTCTCCTACATCAAACATCCTTAGTAATTCAGCTCCACCAAGCATAGACTTAAGTGATATGATACAAGGAGGGGATAGCTCTAATTTATTAAGTAATACAGGAGAGAAATATCCCTATCTTAGAGACTACCGGGAATTCCTGACCCCATATTAGGATAGAATAAATAAAGTTGGATCCTCCTTGAAGAAAAAATTAAGATGACTGTCTTTGGTCTAAACAAGACCTAGAGACTAGATCAAAAGAAGATAGTCAGAATTCGAAAGTGGAATTTGGGGCACACTTTTCTGAGTTCAAACAAATATTTGAAAAGGAACTCAACGAAATAAAAATGACTTTTCTACAAAATAATTTCTTACTGAAGGAAATATTAGTAACACTAAGGGAAGCTAATGAACAGAAAGTTGATACTACTGGAGTTAGAAAAGGAGAAAACCTACATACCAGAGGGAAGGGGGAACAACAGGAACAAATCCACGAACAATCAAGAGTGTTAACTAAAGCTGGTCAGAAGAAAAATGAGTTTGTTAATAAATTGATGGACAACCAAAAAGATATTAAACTAACAACTCTGATGATCCAAGACAGGGAAATTAGAGAAATTGAACAAGTGGTAAAGGGATTAAAGAAGAATGGAGGTTTAGAGGTAAAACAAAAAAGTTGGTAAAAAAAACAGCTGAAAAGGTCATGTACCATTGCTTCCCAGACTGATAAAAAGAGAGAGGAAGGCCTAATTCAAAGGGAAAAGAGGCAAAAAGAACCACTAAAGAAAGAGAGTGGCATAAAAGAGAAAATGGGGAATAAAAATATAAAAAAATAAGGTTAAAAATAATCATCATATGGAGCATAAAAAAATGGATACAATCTTCATAAAAGACAATCCAGTAGCAAGATGAGAATCTCCTTTCCTATTAAAAATAACAATATATAACATACTAAAAACAATTTCGAATGAGAAGTTAAAATGGAATGATATAATATCAGTATATAGATACAAGGTAAAACCAGCGAGGGGAAAAATATGTTTAGTGGTGAACTCACCCAAGCTTAGAGAAAGTATCTCGGGCAGTTGTATTCATCTGGTAGATAATGGGATCCACCTAAATGAGACTTTAACTGACTTTTATGTAACGCCTAAAATAATTTACAATGAGGAGCAAGAAAACAATAAAAATAAAACAAAAAATACCAGGCAAGTATGTATAACTAAATACATTCAGAGAGGTGAAATTGAAGAATACTCCTTCAAAGGCACTCCAAAGATAGAAGTATTCCTATGGGGCAGAAACATTTTTGGAGAAAAAATTAATAATAATTGTGTTTGGGAATCAGCCTCTACGGATGTAGTAGAACTTGATGATAGTAATAGTATGATCTCTAGGGAGAAAGTTTTGGTGATAATTGACAAGGATGTGTATATTATCAAGGGAGAAGGACTTAAGCCCACCATTATTCAGACCACAATGGAATAGGTGATAAAGTTATTCTCAATTTTTTCATGGAACATTGCTGGAATCCTAAATGAATTAGAGAACAAAGCTTGGATTGAGGAAATTAAGAACAACAATATTATATTATTACAGGAAATGTGGATGGGATCTAATCACAAATTTTTCCTGCAGGGTTACAGTAAATTTGAACTTAAGGGGAAAAACTCTAAGAATAATTGTGGCCGGAATAAGGGTGGTATTATGACATTGGTATCGACAGATATAAAAATGAAAAACAAGCCTGTTGTTATATATAAGAATTATTGCATTATTGTTGTTTTGAGTTTACCTCAAGTATATCTATATATTCTGAATATCTATTTTGATGCCTCTATGTCAATGCAAACAGTGGTGCATGAATTGGAAGAAATCCAGAAAGAAATAGCCACACTTAATGAACAATATAATGATTTGATTGTTGTACTTATGGGAGATTTAAATGCTAGAACTGCTAATTGGTCACATTTAGATGTTGATATACATATGAAAGAATTATATCAAGCAAAGGAGATAGGTAATAGAAATTAAAAGGATAAACTGTTAAATACAAGAATTAAAATTATCTTAAATTGGCTGTCTAACAATTTTCTATGTATTGTCAATGGTTGTGTAAAAGGAAACTCGGAAGGTAATTTTACATTTTATTCCATGGTAACAGGTAACAGCTCAATTATAGATTATACTTTTATGATGTCTTTCACTGGCACTTAATTGAATCTTGTATAATAAATCAAAATTTGCCATGTGAACCCTCATCCTGCATACTGCAACTACAATGGGAAAGTGAAACAGGAGTGTATCATGGTAATCAAGGGGATGCTTTTTATATTTATAATAATAAAAAGATTATCTGGAATACTCTGGCTCATAATAAAATGTTAGTTACGCAGAAGAGTAAGTTAGTAGAAAATGTAATAACAGATATTAAGGAAGGACAGGGTGTTAAAGAAAACTTTTGTTTACTTTTAAGTATTATTAGGCAGCATACTGCTAATGAAAAGATAAATATAGGAAAAACATTGGGAAAGGATATGGCTCCATGGTATGATAAAGAATGTAAAACATTTATGGGAGATATTATATGGCAAGAAGAACTGCGATAAATAACCCAGATGTGATGCTCTGTAAGGGTGTTGTGGCAATGAAAAAAGAATACCAGAAAGTTATAATTCAAAAGAAAAGAAAATATAGTGAATATATTTGGGGGAAACTGCAATGCACTATTATGGAGAAAGATAATAAGCAATTATGGATGTTAATTGCATATGGAGAGACAAAGATAACAATCAATACTGCAGCTTTGATTCTTGAAAAACAATGGGCAGATTTTTTATAGTAATCTCTATGAAGTACCATTGTCATCTGAGAAACTAATGTTTCAGCCTATAACAATCAAAGGTGATAACTATATTCAAAACATAATTTGGAAAGAATTAATGGTAGAAGAAATAAAAAGACATAGTAACAATCAAAAGAATAATAAGGCACCTGGAGTCGATGATATTCCAGCTGAGACATTTAAAGTTAATACAGATTGGTGGGCCTCAATCTTGTTTGTAGTTTTTAATAAAATAATTAAGAATAAAAAAATTCCAGAAGATTGGTTAGCCTCAGAGGTTATCTTGTTGTTTAAAAAGGGGGACAGATCATTACCATTAAATTACAGATCCATTTTCTTAATATGTATCCCAGCAAAAAAATTTCCAGGGTAATATTAGAAAGATTGCAAGAATGGATGGATTCCAGAGGAGTACTCTCTGAAAATCAGTTTGGGTTTCCAAAAAAAAAACAGGGGCACAGTTGATAATGTATTTATTGTAGTTTATTTGGCTAATAAGCATAAAAATTTAAAAAGGGGGAAACTATGTGGTTGCTTCTTAGATCTGAAGCAAGCATTTGATAAAGTTAATCAAGAGACGCTTTGGAAAATTCTATTAGCATGAGAAATTGACCCCAGTTTATTAGAGCTAATTGTTTGTCTACATAATAATTCCACAATGAGAATTACATATACTAGAAATTGTCAAAATACATCAAAAATAGCAGTCAAAAAAAGTGTAAATCAGGCCTGCTTATTAGCAGCAGCTCTGTTTAACATTTATATAGACTAGTTCATTTGAGAGCTAAATAGATATGAAACAGATGCACCAAAAGTAGATGGTTATAAAATCAGCCTATTGGCTTATGCAGATGATGCAATTCTTTTATCTAAAATGGCAGGAGGCCTTCAAAAGGCAAGAAATATAGTGGTTAATGTCCTGCAGAAGTTGTCATTAGAAATAAATGTTGAGAAAACAAATATTGTTAAAATGGGTAAATTGTGCAGACGATCATGCATCTGGAAAGTAAAAGATTCAAAGCTGCAAGAGTTAAAAGAATATAATTATTTGGGGGGAATAATAACTAACTTGTTAGATTGGCATACACAGATAGAGTATAATAAAAATAAAGTGAAACAAATAGTATTGGCTCTAAATAGATATGGTAAAACATTCATTAATAACTTGTTTGAAGCAAAGTGCAAAGCGTTTATAGCGAAGGCAAAAGCAGTTATATTATATTCCTCAGAGATATAGGGACTCAAGGATAAAGTAAGATTATTAGAGCCAATTCAAAATATGTTAATTAGAATTAATCTGGGTTTACCAACTACAGTATCTGGTAGCCATTTAAGATTGGAAACAGGACTACATTCTTTGGTTTTATCAGCAGAAATAAGAGCTTTGAATTATTGGAAAAAGATGGTGAAAAATTAGGATATTATCTTAAGGTATGCTTGTTGAATAAAGGATAGAAAATTACAAGGGGATGGCTGTGGTTATAAATCATGGTTTAAAAAACTGGATATAGAAAGTAGAAAGTAGAAAAGCAGGATTAGAATCACTTTATAAAGCTAGAACCGGAATAGAAATAGATATGTATGTAGAATGGAGTGTACTAGATAGGGTTAATTTAAGTGATTTTGAATGAAAGTTACTTTGTTTTATTATGAATTGCTGCCTTCTGAGTTGTTGAGCCTCCCATATGGAAAAATAAAATAATTGGTTGGAGTCTGTACCAAGGGCACAATACCAGGAGCAATCTTTTTAGATAAAAGCTATTTCTGAATTTAAAGTTGTTACCATTAAGTTTAAATTATCTGTATCTCCTGGACTCAGAGCTTTGTCCTGGAATAGGATATTCGAGGTACTGTTTGTTAAGTGTTGTTTCTGAAATTTAATACTCTCAGTGCTGTGAATTGGGTGCCTGCGCTGGGGGGGGGGGTTCTAGGAACACTACTTTATTTTGTTTTTACCTTTTTCCTCTGAATCTGTTTCCCATGATTTTTCAGGAGTTATTTTGCCTGCCTATAATATCAGAAATCTTAGTGATAATGAAAGGTGGATTGCTGTTCACGATAATGGGGTTGGTAGAGGGATTGGTCTGCATGGCTCAGTTGTGTGTCTCCATTAATACTGACACTTTAACAGAAATATCATGTGTCTATGTAAATTGTTCTTTGAATAAATGGAAACAACAACAAGTATCAAAGTTGACCATGAGGAGAAATACATTCAACCTGATCAAACAAGAACTATGAATAATACATTCTGTATTATTAATTAGGAATACTTATTCATGTGATCAAGCTTTGTTGCTGTCTCTGGCCCTTTGTGGAGATATTGAATTGAACCCAGGTCCACGAGGAAGGACCACTAAATTGGTTTTAGATAATGCAAGAAGAGTATGATTAAAAATATGGACCTTCTCAGGACCTGGGGTTGACTGCGAAGAGCCAAATATAGTAATACTGACAGAAACATGGTTAAAAAAGGAAATTAAATATGAACAGGTGGAACTTAAAGATTTCTTTCATTGAAGACAGGATCGAGGAGCACGGGCGGAGGGATTCTAATGTGTATCAGACATTCAATTGGTCACTCTAAAATTTTATTCTCAGGGATAATTGAAGGAACAAAATATCTGTTAATTGAGATTCAGCCATTAAAGCTGGCTATGGGGAGTGGTTTATTCTCCACCTAAAACCAATACCATTCATTTTGATAAATTGATACATGTATTAATGGGACATATAGGTCAATTACAAACTATTTTGACTGGTGATTTCAATGCAGCATGATGTTGTCCCAGGAATCAGAAATTGGAAGAATCAATGAGATGTTTAAATCGAATACAAATAATAGATATTCCCACGAGGAAAGGTTCCTTGACCAGTAAAGGTAACATTTTAGATCTGATCTTTGTTTCACCTGAATTGACTATTTTGGGAAAAAAAAGAATATGTGCTCCCAGCTTAGGAGATCAGAATATTGTTAGATGCAATTTTTCCTTTGATAAAAAAATTCTTCACAATTTCGACTGTATGCAGATGATAACGTTCTGGTAACAGCAGGAATAAATCCAGGAGAGGAAGAGCAGAAACTACAAAGTGACTTCCTGGCAATGTAAGGACATTTTTCATCTCTAGGTTTATTAATAAACAACAAAAAAACACAAACTATGTTTTTTGCCCTAGTGAGGAAGGGAGTCCCAACATTAAAGATAATGTCTCAGGAAAGTAAGATACTGGAACAAACAGTGACGTATAAATATCTATGGATACAAATAGATCAGCATTTAACATTTCAACAGCATATAACAAAACTAATAAGGAAAACAGATGCAAAGATTGGAGCAATAAGACGTATATCAGATTGGATGAGAAAAGAAATGAGACTGACCATGGTAAATCAATTAGTATTACCGGTACTCAACTATGGAAGTCACATGTATAGACATACTACAAAAAACAGTTAAATAATTTAGATGTACTCTACAATAAGCTTGCAAGATAGATGTTAAGGTGTGATTTTAGAACTCACCATTGTACAATGTATATGAGATTAGGCTGGATTACACTAAGCCTGCAGGACAAGGATATCTGGCTAAACCAGGTGCGGGGTATACTTAAAAATAAATAATTAAATAACTTAAAAACCAAGCCCAACCATGGACTAAACCTAAGAAAAATGGATGCCAGAGACTTAATAATACCAAAAATAACAAACCGATTTAGTGAAATGACTTTTCAGTATCAAGTTGCTTCCAGATGGAATTGTCTCCCCCATTTTCTCCGAGAATTAACTATCACTGATACTGTTTTTGAAACAGCAATGAATCATGAACTCGGTTTTTGCTATTATTGCAATAAGTGAGAAGAATGTAGTGGCTAAATGTTTACCTGCTTTGTATTGTTGATCTTTTAACTCTTTGTAACTTATTTGTCACCATTTGTATGTCTGATATTTTGTATTTTTATATTTTGATAATGTTGTAACAACTTAGCTTTTTTATATAAACAGGTAAGCCTTGTAAATAGGGATTTTCGGAACCCTAATGGCTGCATTACTGTATAAATAAAATTGTACCTACCTACCTACCAAAACAGATGGATTGATATTCAAATGCAGGAAGATGTTGCAAAAGTTAATTCTTCTTCTCTGTTTGTGTTTTATCAAACAGTAAGAGGCGATTGGGTTCCCCAAAATTATTCGATTTGGTGTCAAAATTGTTTACATAAAAAAGATATTTGCCAGGCTGAGGTTTAATATTCATATGAATTGTCAAGCTCAAATGTTATCATGGGATAAAATAAGTAACCAACTAATGTGTGAGTGTAACAGATTTTAACAACTGATCTTTTGTCGTTGACTGTGATTTGTTGAAAGTTCCTAGGGATTGGGATCCATACTACTTCCCGACATATACCATCCTGAAAATTAATTTGTCGACAATGAAATTCCGACTCACACATTGCCCGTAACCCCATACGCCCGACATACCATTTCCCGACATTTAGGTATGCAGATTAGCCGATTTGCAAGTAGGAGCAGCATTTAAATTGTCATAGAAATCAGCACTGTGCATTACTGTTCCCAGGAGACAAACTATGAGCAGCATTTATACGACATGAACTGCATTTTAATTGCATAGAAATCAGCATGTCTTTGTTACCTGGAGATGAGAGAAAAATGCAGCGTTGGGTCAGTAATCCACACTAGATAGAACTGCATTATGTCAGACAGAAATGCAGCATCAGTAATCCACAACATTAAAATCCATCAGTTGTCTTTATTTAACCCATTATTAAAATATTAAAAACATTCTTTCTCTTAAATGACGAGGTTGTGAGCAATTCCATGAAGGAAGTCCACGCTCAACATCTGTTCCCTCTTGCTCACCACAAGTAAACAATTAAACAATTCAATGCACCGCAATTCCCTTGTTTGAAATTAAACACAGCTGATGTGTTAAATGTGAGTGCTCTTGATCGATTACTGACACTTGCTCATGTGGTAACAGTGAGTGCTCTTGATTCCTGAAACAATTTTTTGTACGCTATGTCGGTGATTTGATAATCGGGAAAAAGTACTGTCGGGAGAAAGCACAGTCGGGAGAATGAATACGGGAAGTTTTTGTTCGGGAAGTTAGTAGTCGGGAAATGGTACCTATTCCTAGGGATTCATATGAAGACAGGTTGAAGGAAATGAACTTGTACTCCCTGGAGGAGAGGAGGGAAAGAGGGGATATGATAGAGACATACAAGTATCTCACAGGGAGGAACAGGGTGCAGGAATACACTATTTTTAAGCGAAAAAGATGTACCAGGACTAGAGGGCATGGGATGAAGTTGGAAGGAGGACGATTCAGAGGAAACATGAGGAAGAATTTCTTCACAGAACGGGTGGTGGACAAGTGGAACACCCTGCCAGAGGAAGTGGTGAGGGCTGAAACAATCACGGGATTTAAGAATGCATGGGATAGACCTAAAGGAATTCTGGAAGTCAGGGGTAAGGGGCAACAGACTTCTAGGAAAACATAAACTGAACTTACAAGCTCAAATGGGCAGACTGGGTGGGCCATAGGCCCTTATCTGCCGACACTGTCTATATATCTATGGATAAATGGCTTGATCCCTTATTACAGAATTTGTATGGTAAAAGGAGAGAGCATATAATTTTAAAGTTATTGGATGGAAATGCAATGAGATATTAATACCCTGTAATATGTTTTTATCTTGATGTGTGTAATATTGTGAAATTTAGCTAGCAGAAATGTAATTCTTGTGTAAGCTGAAATATTTATTGGAACGCTGTTGTATTATGTTTTAAAGAAGATTCAGTGTCTGCCTTTTGGGATATACACTGGCCGATTTTAATAATAAAATTAATTCATTCAAACCCATGGAGGACAACATAAACATCAAATGGTCTGGAATCTTGAGTTGTCACAAATGATAAGCTTTTTTGTAATACTGCGAGCTGCACTTCTATAAGTTCAATGCCAGATATATTTCTCACCAGGTTGTTGATTTCTTTTCTTATTTGCTCCTCCCTGTGTGACCTCTACCTCTGATATTTCCTGCCACCCCTCCTTGTGCATGACTTCTTGTATTCAAACCCTGTGGTTGAGATGTCTCCTTGCATTTCACCTGAACAGAAGAGACATACCTAGTTTTTGGAAGAAATTTACAACCAACCAACAAGTAATAGTATGGCATGTGCAGATCAGTGGTGTCAAAAAGCCTCTTTTTAACTGGTCCTAACCTAAGTCTGTCCACCAACCAAAAGATGATCCCACTGGGTAGACCCACCATTTTTAAAAGGGGAATTTTCTCTTGGGGGGGACTACAGCCTCCAAACCATAAGGGGTGGCTTCAGAGCTGTGTATCATGCATCCCTCCCCATCAGAGGGTGCTACACACTGGCCAAAACCCAAGGATGCTATTCCCTGACTAGACCATTGGGCTTCCCATCATCATGAGCCTCACCTCCTGCCACCTTCAAGATGAACCCATCTGTGTCAGTGGCAGGTTACCCTGTTACCACCCTTGTACTCTGCCTGAGAGACTACTGTTCCACCACAGGATGATGATAGTCCAACCCCTCCCCCACTCCAAAACACCCCGTATAATGACAAAAAACCTATCAATACATACGTACAGTAGACAAGTGCACCCTATCCCTTGCATACAGCTGCAGCAATTTGGTCACAGTTTCATCATGTTGCAGTACCTTGCCACCTATTGACCTCATAAAGGTGCACATTGACATGTTGGCCACATTACGAGCCTTTTCAATCACTGCAGGATCCATTGCATACCGCCATTTTTGTCACTGCACTATGTGCAACCATATCAGTACCACTCCTGGCCAGCATTGTCTTAAAACATGGGGTCATCCTTCATCTGGCAAATGAAACTCAATGTTTCTGCTAGCCCCAAGTCAGTGCCTCCCAAATGGACCACCAGCACCCCAGAAGGATCTTACCACTAGGCCTCCAACATGATCGATATGACCCACTGCAAAAGTCTTTCTACATGCTTCCTTGGTGCCCCATCCATTGTACCCCCTACTTTCGTGGGTCCAGGAAGAAGTTCTCGCCCTCAGCATCAGTCTGGTCCTTCTGGCTGCCTAATGAATAAAAGAATGCCTGCAAATCCACAGTTGTCTTGTCTGGCATCTGCCACCTGTCGATAAACATAAAAAAAGAGTTACAGAAAATGTGCCCATACGTGCCCTTCAAAGGCCTGCGACTTCCATCATTCCAGTGCCTTTATCTGGGTGTCTGACAACCCTATTGCCCTTGCATTCATGGCTGCTATGATTCAAAAGGAAGTGATCTTAAACTCCACTGAGTTAAATCTCAACCCGTTCATGGTCCTTCTGAGAACATACCAGAATGGAAATACCATCAAAGGGATTCTGTTTTCATGATGAAACATTGCCCCCAAGGTCTCTGGGCTAAATATTTCTGCAATTCCATCTTAATATCCATGTTGTCCCTAAGAGTGCCATCTGATTGCACCAGCAACCAACCCCCAGATGATCTATTTTGCTCTTGTGGATCCCCAGAAACTACCCCTTCCACCATCAAGGCCACCTCTTCAAATGCTAAAACAAACTCTGTCATGATACCCCTGTTTGGCTGTACCAGCTCAGACACCCTGAATCCACCACAGAAGGCCACCAAAAAGGTCATTCTAAACAGTATTATTTCTGATACAGATGATCATACCCTGTCCAATTCACCCCAAACTGGCTACAGCAGGCTGGGGCTAATTGGATAATGATGATCAACCCACTTAGTTGACCCTCTTGTCCCACCTTCTAACAACTTGTGAAGTCAAAATGCTCATGTGTTGTCCTTGAAGCATGCAGCCTTTGAAAACCAAGCTATCCACACCAGGTGTTGGCTCAACACTCCTGGTGTGATCCCCTATATACCAGCATGGCTGGTCCAACAATATTGGCCACTTGTTCACCCACCCCAGTGTCTCCCTTACATTCAAAAGGCCCTCAACCCCTGTCTTGTATGCTGCCCTCATGCCCAGAGCTAGTGCATTCCTGATCATCTCACATGTACCTCATCACCAATTCCCAGAGGAAAGCTGGGACTGCCTTGGTGTGCTCCTCCACTTTCTACGATAGCTCCTGGTACCTCTGCCACTGTAAACGAGAAAGCACGTCAGTCGTTAGATATTGTTATCTACCTTAAGAACATGTAACAGCTTAAAATGAATGTTTAACATTATACATTTCAATTTTCAAAACAAACACTCTCATCAGATCTCCCATTGGCCACTTGACCCCAAGCTGACCACAATGGTGTGTACCACATTCATATTATCTGTTCAAAAAACAATCTTGTCACATTCATATTATCTGTTCAAAAAACAATCTTTTTATCTCTAAACTGGTCACCTCACACCCAGAGGGCCACAATGATTAGGAAGAATTCCCATGAGATGACACTTTTGGTTAACCCTGCATCCCACCAACTGGCAGGCCACTGTTTTGTGCACCAGGCTCATCGATAGTATTCCCCAAAGCCAAAGCCTGCAGATGCATCTGTGTAAAGCTCAATTTCTTGGCTGGTAGCAACCATTGGCCAGATTGACACACCATTACAGCAGTTCAAACAAGGCCATCCATTCTGCCAGATCCTCCTTCACACTCTCTGTGACCCAGAGTGTATGATGTGGTTTGTGGCAGTCAGCCATACCTTTGCCATTCTGCACATAAATGTCCTCCCTACTGCAGTTATCTTGAAATTGAAGTGACCCAGCAACTGTTGCAGCTCTCGATCTGATTTTGAGTGCCCTTACCCTGGGTATCAATCTCAGTCACTAAGAAGGACTGCACCGTGCAAGGGCCTTCCATCATAGCCTTCACCAATGGCACTCCAAAGTCTGCACACGCATCCTGAAGTGCCTTCAGTAAAGATCCACATTCCCCAGTACCAGCCTTCCCTACAAACAAGAAGTCATCCAAAAAATATATGTAAGCCCCCTCCCAATTGAGAGGGGCTTATGCTCACTTTAGGGTTTTAATCTTGTGGATTCCCCCAAGTTTTCCTCTGGACTCTCCCACGCTTAGATAGTTATGTTAGTGTCCTGGGGGAGTCGATTATGTGGGCCACCACTTCAGAGCAGTAGAGGGTAGGGTATATAAGGGGGGATACGAAATTGATAGAGGAGAAGGGGAAGAGTAGGGCGAGAGAGGGAGCAGGCCGGCAGGCACTGGTACAGCAGTGTGAGGGGAGGGGCCCACTCCCCTCCTTAGGCAGGATGGCTAAGCAGCGGTGAAGTGCCGGGTCCTGAGCTGGGTTTTCTCTGGGTGGTGGAAGGTAGCTACACTGTGTGGTTGAGCAGGACTGCTGGGTCTCCAGGGGGGTGGAGAACAGAGAGGAAGGTTAGGCCCCAGCGATGTTGAGGGGGCTCCTGGAAGGTGTTAGAGGCCTGAGTTGTCAGGACTACAGGGGCAGTGGCAGGGCTGCTGCAGGAGTGGGGCTGATGGCAGTGGCCACTCTTGTTCCTGGGTGACAGAGCAACTTAGGGAGCTAAGTGATGGGGCTGGGGGAAGCCCTTACCAATATTGGGGTCTGTTTGAAGGGACAGACCTCATGGCAGCCGGATGAATTTGCCTGGGCAAGTCGTAAAAGGCTCTTTGGGTTTCCCTGTGCCGGTTTGCTCATCTCGGGCATAGAAAGACAAATGTGAGGGAGGCTGCTGGTGGCTAGCAGTTTAGGCCACCAAATAACTGGGCATGATCTAAATAAATGCGGAGCAAGGCTGGTAGTAGAAGAGCCATGTGATAGCAGGGCTGTTTGGACTAGGTAAAGGGCCACAACACAAAGAGCAGCAGAGTTTGCATTCAAGAGGGAATGGGGCAGCTGAGGCCCTAGCAGGCTATGCTTTCTGTGTCCCTTGGGCTAGTTAGAGCCAGGGAATGGTTGGTAGGAGAGGTTGATCACGTCTCAGTGAGGGGAGTGGCAAAGAAAAGAGAAAGTGAGCACTCCAGTTAAGAAGAGGGTGTAGGACCCTGGAAAATAAAGTGAAATTCTTGGGTGGTACTTACCCATGCCATAGTAAGCTAAAGAGCTTCACACTTCTGGAAAAAGTGTTTTGGTCTTTGGAAGAAATATCAGTAGCTGCCTGTTGTAGTTCGTAGTACATCTGCCTGTCTAAAAATTCGCCCTTAAGGTGCCTCCTTCTGAGCTTTGTACATAGACAAAATTGTTAGCCACATGGAGCTGAGTTTTGAGGAAGTTTTAAGCAAATGGGACCCCTGGGCTCTTTTGGAATCATTGAGGGTCCAGATTAACAAATGTGTTTGTTTTAAGAAAGCAGTTTGTTATTGTTACAGTGCTTTTATTGACTAATGAATTTAATCCTTAGTTCTAATAGAATCCAGCCTTTTAGAGTTTCTTATGGCATTTTTCCAGTTGATACTTCCGGGGGGCCAGGGCTAGAGGACAGAGTGACTTCCAGCTACAAAATGAATTTGGAATCTACTCCTGGACAGTGGGGGGGGCAACTGCCTGGTAAGATCGAATTTATTTATTTTATTGAAATGTTTCATGAGTGCCTTTTGGAGAGAGTTTCTTTGGAGTAATCATCTTCCTCTGGAACATCAGCCCCTGGACAGAGGAGGAACGGTGCAGCTACATTTTTTTATTTAAAAATTGGTACCTGACAAAGGCACATTAAGCCATGGCTCTTTTCCAAGTGCAACCTGGGGAGGGGGAGATGAGTACTGAGAGAATAAAATTACAAAACATTGAATGCAGTTGCATGGGCAGCAGAACAGAATGTAGGCACAGTGCCATGAACAGGCAATAAATTAACAGCGTGGATTGACACAATGATACATAGACAAATGTGAAGGGAAGCCACAAGTACACAGTGTCAGCCAGGGTAGTTGACAGTTCTAGTACGGTCCAGAACAGACATCGGGTATGGTCACAAGTAGCCTCAGTGGTGGGGGGGGAGGACAGAAGGTCAAGATGGGGGTTGACAGGGACAGGAGGGTATGGGAAGATACCTTAGCTGATGTCCTAAGGCAAGGAATGAAGGGGAGAGGTGGAGGAAAGAGGGGTGCAGGTTCCAGAGGGAAGGGAGGTGGTAAGAGAAAGCTGTATGTCCAGTAGAGGTGTGGGGGTGAGAAATAGAGAGAGTACAGGAATCTCTGGTGTGCAGAGAGTACGAAGAAGAGGGGAAAAGGGGTGTAAGTGTGGAAAGGTAGGAAGAGAAGGGACCAAACCAGTTTTTAAGCAATGAAGGAGGCACAGTGGGACCGGTGATGAGAAGGGTGAGGGAGGATGGAAAGGGAGGGAAAAGGAAGCAATGATGAGTACATAGAGAGTTAATGAACCACTTCTGTCTGCTCTGCTTTGGTCGTTATCGTCCACAGTAAAAATGTGTTGAAACATTCGAACACTGCACATACCACTGTGCACCCAATGGGCATACATCTAATTATATAACACTGACCCTCAAATTTAATCCCCAGTAAATCCCTGTCCCCGTCATGCACTGGTGATAACCTGAAAGCAGACTCTGCTTTTGCCAGAAAGGCCCCTTTTCCGGCAGCCCTCACCACTTCCACTGCCCTGTCAAATGATGCATAAGACACCACCGTAAAGCATGGGTTGATGTAGTCATTGACAGAATCCCCTTCTGGTAAGACAGCTGGTTTCTCATCCTGAACTCGTGCAGGGCTTTCTTGGGAACTAGTCCAACTGGAGATACTCACAATAATGGTGATGGCAGCAATGAAAACAGGCAGCTGATCTTCCCTGCATCCACTTTCTTAGCTAACTTTTGCATGACCAGGTCTGGGCGCGCTCTGGTGAACGTCAAGTTCTCAGTCTCATAAAACCATTAAGGTCTCTCATAGAGATTTCAAAAACCTATTGTTAACCCCTCTACCAGACATCAAGTAGCTGTCTGGTCTGGTCTGGATACTGAAGCAGCAATGGTCATATGTGATCCACCCTTACTGGTGCTGGGAGGTTGGTTGTGCCACTTCTGAAATGGCCGGGGGGAGGGGGCAGTGCCACCTGGTTTACACTTTGTGAATGGATGGAAGCACCTGCATTCTAGACATTTATGCTTGAATCTGCACCACTCCATCTTACAAATACCTTGGTTATAGCTTTAACAACACCCTACATTGCACTCCTCTCTTCAGCAAAGGGGCCCTCCTGACTGGGAAACCACTGCTTGTGTGCTGCTCCCTACCATGTTAGCCCATGACAGTGTGATGTCCAACACACCTCAGTGCCTGGTTGGATTTGCCTGTTACTACAATGGAACTTCTCACTGTAATCCAGCCACACGTACCCAGGCTTACTAGTATCCATGGCCATGACCCTGCTGTAATACAGTAATTTCAAAGCCCATGTGCTTTCTCTGGGGCTACCTATTGTGTGTCCCCACAAATACTACTACTGCCGCCAACCAGTTCTCCCACATGTGGCAGATCTGTACCCATCTTATGACCTCTACCCCATCATCTTTGTCTTTTGTCTCTCTTCCTCGGTCTGATTGGGCTGATTAAGGAGTGAGAAAATGTCTACAAATTCCCTACCTAAAATCTATGAATGCTCCTTCTCAGTGAGGTACAACCCAATAGGCTCTCCCAGGCTTACAAATCATGCCATGGGTGAGGGGAGCACTAGAGGCAGGACCACTACCTGAACCCTGGCTCTTGTTACTGGTGCTCTACCTCCACTTAAGGGGGGGGTTCGGTACCAGTGGCTGTGGCAGAGGATCTTCTCCACCCTGAGCATTCCCCTTAAGGTATGCCAGGAGAGTAGAACAGTGAATTCTGCTTTCCAAGGGGGGCCAGTTTAATCTGGCTAGAGCCTTGCAGTGGTGCTCCCTTTTACTAGGACCCACTGCAAAATACTACACATGGTGTTATAAGATTTTGAGTTTAGTGAGTTCAGTATCTTTGAGAGAAGAAAGGATGGGGAGCATCACACAGGATGGCAGGCAGCAAAATACTGTTAGCTGTGGTTACTTTGGCTTCAAAGGGAAGGTAAGGGTTTAACCGGTGTAGGAGTTCTAACCTTTGGTTTCCAGCTTGGTCATCCGGTCAACATGAGCTTGAACAATATTTCCTGATCCAACATAATTCCAAGGTATTTGATAGAGCTGGCAGTCTTTATGGGGTCACCATTCAGTGAACACATTTTTAGTAATTCACTTCTGTCAGGGCCAAGGCAGTGAGGACCAAAGAGGATGGACTTTGTCTTTTTGGCATTTAGCAGTAACTTATTTGCTTTAAACTAAATTTTCAGACAATGGAAGTCATCTTTGAGGCTTGGCTCAAGTAAGTCAGTGTGTAAGTGGCTTCTATGTAGCACCGTGTCACCTGCATAGAGCAGAGCCTAAGAACTATCACAATGTTTTGGTAAGTCATTAATAAAAAGAGAGAACAACAACGGCAATAAGAAGAGGGAACATGCACTCATTTTTTATTGTTTTCTTTCTTTCTCAGCAGAGTACAGTAAGACACAAGCCACGAAGAATGAGCTCAGTAGACTGATAGACGCCACTGATGCAGTAAGATTCATTTCTTTGGGAACTTTACATGGCAAAGTGAATATAACTGCCTACAACAACTAAAAATGAACTTTAGTGTTAAATGCAGTGAAAGAACTAAACACTAGGGCTAGTGTTTATTTATTGATTTATTTATTAAAAAAGATATGCCACAAAGTGTGGGAAGATCTGTTACCAATCCTTACCTTTGATAAAGTTATCATATCTCATTCTAAATTGGTACCAACATTGTGCAATAACTAAAATAAATTGGGATTCCATGAATGGCTCAAATCTCAGTGCAATATCCTAATGATCTTTTATGGTTATGGTTATGGCCCACTTCTACCTGATAAATGCCCTCAAGAAAATGTTTCTAATTCTCCTTTTCTGTTCAGGCAATGTCGAACTAAATCCAGGTCACCCAACTCAAATCACTTCTCTGTCAGAGTTTGCAGCTGCTCCTGGGATGAAACTGATGATGGTCAATATTCTAAGCCTGCTCAAAAAACTTGATCATCTTCAAGTTTGGGCAGCCCACACTGACCCAGATCTGATTATAATTACCGAGTCATGGCTAAAAAAGACCAACACTGATCTGCAAATTACTATACCGGGCTTCAAGCTATTTAGGGCTGATAGGGATTCGAGGGGGGGAGTGGTTGTATATGCCAAATCAAAATTTGATGTTAGCAGCATTTCCTGTAAAACTAAGCCCAAGGAATACAAGATTGTCTCACTTAAACTTCATCTTCCATCCTCAGAGTGCATCACAATCATTGGTGGCTATAGACCCCCGTCAGGAGGAACAGAAATTCTTAATGTGTTGAAATCCATAACGTTGGCTGCTAATACCTAAACAATAATCTTAAGGGGACTTCAATATGGATTGGCTCACTGCTAAATCCCACTCCCTAAAAGCCATCTGTGATGAGCTGGATCTTACACAGATAGTAACTGAACCCACAAGAATCAATGCTTCTAACTCTGCCAACAGCTCACTCTTAGATGTCATCTTAACTTTGCATCCCCATAAAATCTCACATACTGCAGTTTTCCATAATGACATGAGCGACTACAGTATCATTGTATGTACAAGATTCCAATCTAAAACCCAGCAGCACCCTAAATTCAGAATCAAACGCTCATTCCGTAAATTCAACTCAGTAAACTTCCTAACCGATCTAGTTACGATCAGGTGGCAAGACCTATATCTTGTCAAATCTGCTGATGCCACCGTCTCTGTCCTAAATGATAACCTCACCACCCTAATTGACAAGCATGCTCCTCTTATTAAAATGAGGGTGCGGAAAATCTCGCATCCATGGTTCACTCAAGAGCTCAAATCTGCACTTACCAATAGAAACAAGCTATGGGCTAGGGCCAGGCACACAAAGGACCCGGCAGACTGGCAGGTGTTTAGAACTGCCAGAAATGCCTTTGTTAAAAGTGTACATGCTTCTAAAGCAAACTTCTACATCTCCACTCTGGAGCAGGCCAAAGAGAACTCCCAAAAAATCTGGAAGACATTGAGATCCATTGAAGGCCATCCTACTGCTTCCTGCCTCCCTTCCCACCAATATTCTGGCCAAGGACGGGATGGTTGAAGATAAACTGCGAATCCTCAAAGGACTTAACCTTCACTTTGCCACTGCTGGGTTGGCATTCGACTCCTCCCCATACACTAGCCAAGTGAATGGCAACACTAGCCCAGATACTACACATGCTACTCCACCTCATCCCTTCCAGTTGTGCCTGATTAGCTACAAAGAAGTTGAAGACATAATTCTTAGCTTTGACACCAAGAAAAGTGCAGGGGTCAATGGCCTTGAATCATTTTTTCTTGCGGTTAGGCTATGCCCAGCTCACAGCCCCCATCCTTCACATCTTCAACTTCTCTATTACCATAGCCACTGTTCCATCCTGCTGGAAATCTGCCAATATTTTTCCTCTCTTCAAATCAGGAGATCCTTGTGTCTTAAACAACTACCGTCTTATCGCGATCTTGCCCGTTCTCTCCAAAGTGCTGGAAAAACTTATATACAACCAACAAAAAAATCACCTCAAAGCGCACTCACTCCTAAACCCAGCCCAATCTGGCTTCAGGTCAAAGCACAGTATCATCTCAGCCTTGGTTAAAGTCTCTAATGACTGGATCCATGCTATGGACACCAAGAAAGTTACTGGTGCAGTCTTTCTAGACCTCAGTAAGGCCTTCGACACTGTAGACCATCACTTCCTAATCACCTGTCCTGCCTACATAGGTGCCATTCCACTTATCTTACAGTGGTTTAACAGTTATCTCACACGAAGGATACAAAAAGTCAAAGCTGATGGCCTACTATCAGCCCCCCTTCCAATTCCCAGAGGAGTCCCTCAAGGCTCCATCCTAGGACCAATCCTTTTTTCCCTGTACATCAACAACCTTGACTCCCACATAAAGAACTCTAGCATACATTTCTTTGTGGACAATACAGTTTAGTACGCATCAGGCTCGTCCTTAACTGAAGTGAGGGAATCACTCCAAGCTGACTTTATCCAGTTAGAAAGCAACCTTATTAATGCCAAGCTTCTCTTAAATGCCAAAAAAACCAAGACAATGATTTTCTTGAGACTTGCCTTGTCTGGTGCCCTACCTACCGCACCTAAAAACTTCATAGTTATCTCCCTAGGTGAACCCTTGGAAGTCGTACCTAAATTTAAATATCTAGGTATGTGGATAGACAACAAGCTTTCCTTCAATGACCACATTGAGGATCTATCAAAGAGGCTTAAAGCATGCTTGAGTTTCTTCTTTAGAAACAGGACCCTCTTTTCTCTCGCGACCTGCAAAAGACTTGTCCAAGCAACATTCCTTCCCTTGCTTGACTATGGAGACATTATCTTTATCTCCTCCCCAACCTTGAGCCTATCTAAACTGGATGTACTCTATCACCATGCTCTTCGCTTCATTACTAACTCTGCGTACAGGACCCACCACTGTGATCTTTATGCAGCAGTTGGCTGGACCTCTCTTGCCACCAGACGCCTCCTGCATGCTGGCATTTGGACCCTCATATTACTACTTCACAAACTGCCTGTCTATTTAACGTCTCTCATACACATCTTGCATAGTGCCTGCTCCCTAAGGAAATCCGACCTTATCCTACTAGATGTTCCAAGGACACGTACCACAGCTGGCCAAAGAGCTGTCTCATATGCCCTCCCAAACATTTGGAACCAACTACAAGCTATGCTGAAGCTAACCAGCATTGTATCAATTAACTCCTACAAAACACTAGCTATCTCTAAATTAAAAGACATATGTAGGTGCTACTAGGTCCCCAACACCAAGTCAATTTCTTAGGTACCAACTGGCCCTCTACTTATTAAGCTGAAATGTGTTGCATAATTTAGGGCAAGGTTAAAGCTGGAATATACTGCATACATAGCATAAGGACTTCTATTGTGTATACCTCTTGTATTATATATTTTTTTTCTTTGTTCTACATTTTATATCTCCTGTCTATGTAATTGCGAACTGTATGTGTATGTGCCTCAGGACCTCCTTGTGAATGAGCTTGCTCAATGGAGTCTTTCCTGCAATAAACTTGAACTTGAACTTATGGTTTTAAAACATTGTATTGTCACTTTTTGTACATTGTGATTATATCTAGCACATTAATTTATAAATACAGCATTTTCTTTGGGTCTTGTGCAATACTAGCTAGCACTGCACCTTTGCGGCTATTAATTGTTTTGACAGTACCTTTAAATAAATTTGTATAAATGTATTTGTCTATGAGGGGACAGACACCCAGGATTAAGTGCCCATTTTGGCATGACACATTGAGTGGGCACATCCCTGCAGTCTTATGTTTGAGATGCCAATAAAAGAGAACATTTAGCACTACAACACAAGTCAGCGTATGACTTTTGTCCGATAGGCATGGCGATTGAGCCCGGTTCTTTGTTTTGTGACAAGACAAGGAGTGCCAGGATTAGCTGGGCAATATCAGCCAATCACCAGAGGCCAGTGACAAAGAAACAGCCAATGAGATGTTGAGTTTCAGCTCCAAAGGGAGAAGGAGAGCTGCTCCCTCAAAGTCAGACAGAGCTGGGAGTGAGAGGCTGAGGAGGTGGACTGTGAAGCTGACAGACAGTTCAGTGACTGCCACAGCCAGGTCTCTGGAGTTTGGTGACTGAGAGAAGTATACCTCACCCAGAGAATCACCCAGAGAATCATCAAAGGAGGAGGTTGTTTCAGTGAAACACCATAGGAGTAAGCCAATTTCTCTTGCACAGGGGTAATCTGCCCTCACAGAATTCTTGAGCTGAACCCTTACAGAGAAGATAATCACAGCACTGGTTACTATCCCTCATCTATCATCAGCTTGGGAGTCTCTGATCTTTCTCTAAGGAGGGGTCTGTGTGCTACAACAGCCACCCACCAAAGTGTTTGACAAAAGGCCTTAGAGGTGAAACTGATGAAAGGCCATAGAAGTGAAGCTGATGAAAGGCCTGAGAGGTAAAGGGGACCACATCAAGTCTGAAGTAAAGACCTTTGAGAGGGTGAATCCACAACTCACTTCTGTGCCTCCCAAAACTGAAGTGTCACTGACATCTAGTCAAGCACCAAAGTGCAGCAAGGACATTGAACCATCTGTCAGAACATTCTGAACTATGAGTACCTGAAAGCTGAGGCTCTGGGGATTTTCTTTGCAGTAGTTTGATATATGGGGGGGGGGAGTTGAAGCTCTGGGCACAACTGTGTCTTTACTAAATAGGCCCAGGCAGAAGTACTGCAAGGCCATCTGGCCTAGCCCTGTTGTGGATTACAAATAGGGGGGCCCCTTTGTTTAGTTTCTGCCATTTGCCATATTTCCTGCAAGTGTGTCAACTCTTCACCACCCTGACTAGCTACCAGAAACACACCGCAACATAAAGAGTTCTTTCCAAGGCTTTTGGGAGGGCACACCAAGTGCACTTGCCTTTTGAGACTGGAACAGCTAGGGAATTGTGAGGGGTTTGAAAACTGCTTAGTAGTGGTGTGTGTTGAATTTGAATTGGTGTTGAACACCTCAAATACCTGATATATTCAATGAATACTCAAATACCCGAATACTGAGCTGTATTCGAGGTATTCAAAGGTCGCATATTTGTGAGACTTTGAGACCTCATGAGATCTCTTCAATCAATCCCCAGGCTGCTCAGAGAGCTTGCCAGAGCTTTACCATGTGACCATGCCAGAGCACAGACACTTGAGCTGAAAGGAAACTTTTTCTCTCTATGAAACAGTTTTGTGGACAGTTTTCTAAAGCAAAGTGGAAAAAATTAAAAAAAAATTTCTTAGACTATGGCGCTCAACTTGAGGGACAGATTGATTGCTAAAATTACTTTTTCAGAAGAACAAATTGTGTTGTAATCTTCAGGATAGGGCAGAGGGTGGAGGATGGAGGGGTCTGTCTGCAGGTTGCAGGCTAGACTAGCTCTTGCTTGCTGTCTGGCTTGAAAAGGGCCTGTTCCTGTGACTTTTTATTTATTAATTTATTCATTTGTTAACCAGATTCGTGCACTGGTCCAAGCACCTTTTTCAGGTACAGCCTGGGCCAGAGACTGGCACAATTGATTGAAAAAGTACAGTGAACAACAGCAAGGTGGGAATTAAAGATATATATAAATACATTAATACTGGGCAAGGTATCAATGTCCCCTAACAACAGATAAGAAACATCAGCACAGCTACAAACATAGGTAATACACAGTGTCCAAGGCAAATACGTCAACAGGCAGAGACTCAGCTGACAACAGGAATAATGGAAGGTGACCAGCGAATTAGTTTCAGGGCAGGAGAGAGAGAGAGGCAACTAGCAGGGGGAGAGGTAAGGGAGGTCAGCGTAAGAAGCACTGTAGTGCCAGTGGCCAGAAGACAGATGCAGGTTGAGGAGGACAGGAAATGGGGTTTTAGAAGGGCATTTAAATTTAGATGGGGGGTGGAGGAACTTAGTGAAGGAGGGAGGTTGTTCCATAGCAAGGGCCCAGCAATGGAGAAGGTTCTTTGGCCCATCCTGGTGGTTATCCTTGGACAGACTAGTTGGAGGTGGGAGGACTGGCAGAGATTGTGACAGTACATTCTGGGCAGAATCAGAAGTGATAGAGGGGAGCAAGAGGGACTATATGAGGTGCCCCCAAGTGTCCAGGCCAGCAGGTAGGAGCATCAAGCTTGAGGGGGGGAGCAAATTTAGAGACTGGTAGAGAGAGAACAGTGGTGAGTGGAGGGAGGGGTGCAAAGGACAAAGTGGCAAATGTGGTTATAAGTTGTGTCCAGCCAATTTAGGTTAGCAGGGGAGGTAAAGGAGTACACCAGACACTCATAATCGAGGAGGGTGAGGAGGTTGCCGTGACTATAGCAAGGCAAGCTTCAAGCGTGAGATGGTGAACTAAGCAGTTGCAGAGCCACATCTTTTGTATAATGCAACAGATTAGCAAAGCAACATGGTTGGAGAAAGTAAGGGATGGGTCAAGGATCACCCCCAGATACTTGAATGCAGGAACAGTGTCGAGCAGAGATCAATCGGTGTGCTGACCGCATAGTGAAACTGCTACAGTGAAGACCATCACAATGACAGAATTCAACAGGAAGTGGTGGGTCACTGTTATGGTCCCCACTGACACCAGCACTGCATCCCCCAGTGTTTCGCCCCCTCCCTGAGACAACTCCAACTTAGCGTTGTATATTTAGAAACTGGGGGTGTGGGGGGAGGAGCCCGCTGAAGAAAACACACCAACATCCCCAACAGTACAATGCTGACATTCAGCGCTGAGTCTGTCGCTGTTGGGGATGTCAGCAAAGTAGATGTTGCTGCATGATAGGTAAACCAGATCCATCTGGGGAGTGAACAGTGAGAAGGTAGCCAGAGTGATCAAGGGCAGAGAGTTTTAATTTTGAACCGAATAGCATTGCCTTCATTTTGGAAGCATTGACTAATAGCTTGTTGGAGGAGCATCAGCAGTGGGCCTTACAGAATTCAGCGGTGAGGGAGGAGGACAGAGAAGTGGGGCAGAGGTCACTTTGGAAGAGTATTAGGTCATCGGCGTAGAGGATAGAATTACATGAGAGACCCTCCGATGGGAGGGAGTTTATAAAGATGGAAAAAGGAGGGGACCAAGTATGGAGCCCTGCGGGACATCCACTGAGACATAGAAACATAGAATTTGATGGCAGATAAGGACCACTTGGCCCACCTAGTCTGCCCATTTCCCTACCTAACAGATAAGCTGCAGATCCTAATTAATCAACAGCCTACTTCCTCCTACCCCCCCACTAGAATTGCCTTATGTCTGTCCCATGCATTCTTGAATTCCCCCACTGTTTTTGACTCTACAACCTCCTCAGGAAGGCTGTTCCATGTATCCACAACTCTCTCTGTGAAGAAATACTTCCTCACATTACCTCTGAGCCATCCCCCCTCTATCTTCAAATTGTGCCCTCTTGTTTTTGCACATCTCTTTTTCTGAAAGATGCTACCCTCTTGGACTTTGTTGATTCCCTTGAGGAATTTGAAAGTTTTTATCATGTCCCCCACCTCCTTTCCTCGAGGCTATATGTCTTTAGTTCCTTTAGTCTTTCTTCATATGTTTTCTGATGCAGACCCTGCATCATTTTGGTTGCCTCCTCTGAACAGCCTCCACCCTGTCTATGTCTTTGCAGAGATGGGGTCTCCAGAACTGTACACAGTACTTCAGATGTGGTCTTACCAACTATCTGTACAGAGGGCCAATGACTTCCTCTTTTCTACTGGTGATGCCTCTCCCTATGCATTCCAGTATCCCCCAGCCCTCCTTACTGCCCTCTCACATTGCTGGCCCACCTTTAGGTCATCTGATATGACTACCCCTAGGTCCCTTTCCATTTTTGTTGTTGTCAGTATCTCACCCCCCACTGTGTACTCGTCCCCTGGGTTTTTATTTCCCAGGTGCATTACTCTGCACTTCTTTGTATTGAATCTAAGCTGCCACACATTTGACCATTCCTCCAACCTTGCCAAGTCCCTTTTCATCCTTTCCACCCTACCTTGTGTATCAACCCTGTTGCAGATCTTTGTGTCATCTGCAAAGAGACATACTTTCCCTTCCAGTCCCTCTGCAATGTCACTTATAAAGACATTAAAAAGGACTGGCCCCAGTACTAAACCCTGTGGTACCCCACTAGTAACCCTCCTTTCTTCACTGTGGACTCCATTTACTATTACCCACTCTGTCCTGTTGTCCAACCAGTGTTTTACCTAGGCTACCACCCTAGGACCCACTCCCAGGCTGGCTAATTTGTTTAATTATCTTTTGTGCAGGACTGCGTCAAATGCCTTGCTAAAGTCTAGGTAGGCCATGTCCACAGCCCCTCTCTGGTCTAGTGCTTTGGTCACCCAGTCAAAGAAATCAATTAGATTTGTCTGACATGACCTTCCCTCTGTGAATCCATGCTGTCTTGGGTCCTGTGCCCCATTGGCCTCTAGGTACTCAACAATTCTTTCCTTCAGAAGTGATTCCATCATTTTCCCTACCACTGAGGTCAAACTGACAGGTCTGTAGTTTCCTGCCTCTGTCTGTATATAGAGATGGAAGAGTTTATACATACTATAGAGGAAATTAAGAAGAAATTATTGGAATATGAAAACAAATTAAAACAACAAAAAATTAGAAAATTCATTAGAGATACAAATGATTACAAAGATAATAGGGTATATACATATAAACAATATAATAAAAGGAGAATACAAGGATACAACACAGAGAGTGGAACTGACAGTGATAATAGCTATACTAGGGAGTTTTATTCATGAGCAGAAGATGAATATCAACACACAGGTGAGTCACAACAGCCCAGTACATCCACAGAGGACACAGCAGAACATAGATATGATCTAAGAAATACTAATACTAATAGATTTTGTTTGAGACAGCAGGTGGTTTTTGAAAGGGCCAGGAGGGGTGGGAGGCGAGGAGGAACAGGTGGAATTCAATAAGAGTACCAAATATGGACAGGTGGATAGTCAGAGAGACTCAGAAGTAATTCCTATTTTCAATTTAAGTAAAAGAAAATTATCTAAAAATTAAGAAAATGTTTTGGGTCTGGGACTATATTTTGCCTCTTCTCAACCAGTTAATTTATTTGAGTTGGAAGCTGATTTACAGTGGTTTTTTAGAACTTTAAGATAAACAAATCTTTTTTTGCTATTGAAATCATGGGATTGAATTTTTTTGCAATGTAGTTGAAAATGAAATTATGCAATTATATAAAGATAAGACGTCTTTATGGCCCAAACAATATAATTTAACAAAACAGCAGAGACAAGCTTTAAATGATTTAAGTGAGAATAAAGAAATAGTAATAAAACAAGCAGATAAAGGTGGGGAAATAGTCATCCAGGATATAGATAAGTATAGGACAATGTGTTTAAAATTACTGGATAACAGGAGACATTATTCACGGCTAATAGGCAATCGCATTATTTTATTACAAGGGAAATTGAGAGAAATGTTGGCAGAATTTGTGGATTTAAATTGGTTACAGCAATGGGAAATGAGACTACTTATGAAAGAACATCTGAAAATTCCAACTTTGTATGGTATCCCTAAGATTCATAAGGATATAATAGATCCCCCTGGGAGACCCATTGTTTCAGGAATTTATTCCGTGTTTGACCCGGTTTCAAAATATATCAATTATTATTTACAACCACTAATTGAAAAAAATGCAACATACATTCAGGATTCAATAGATATTATGAAGCATCTAGTATTCATTTTTAGATAAGATAGACTTAAACAATATAATTTTGGCCACTTGGGATGTAGTGGATTTATACACTTCTATTTCCCACAGGGAAGGTATTATAAATATGGGAAAAATCTTAGATAAAAGACCCATTGGAGTATTACCTAAAACTTTAATGTTACAAGAATTAGCTTTATTTGTTTTACAAAACAATTATTTTGAATTTGATAGTACATTTTATCAACAGGATAGAGAGACCGCGATGGGTAGCACGATGGCCCCAAGTTACGCAAATGCCTATATGATAAGTTTTGATGAAGAAATGGGATTTAATAATGACAAAAATATATATGTGGATAAAATCAAACTATGGAAAAGATTTATTGACAATATAGTTTGCATCTGGGGAGGAACGGAAAAAATATTTATTAGAATTTAATCAAATTTTGAACTTGTTTGATATTAATTTAGGATTTACTTTAAATTATAGTGTTTTCAGTATTCCTTTTTTGGATCTCTTAACTAAAGTCCAAAATGGATTATTTACTACATCCATTTATAGAAAAAGCATGGACAGAAACACATTGCTTCATAGTAGTAGTTTTCATGAACCCAAATTAAAAAATAGCATCCCGTATGCACAACTGGTGAGAATAAAAAGAAATTGTAAACAAAGGAATGATTATCAAGAACAGAAAAAGGACATGATTAACAGGTTTAAATGTTGGGGATATAAAACAACAGTTCTGAAACAGGATAGATAATAAAACAAGGGAGGAGCTTTTTGCTAATAAAAAAAGTAAAGAAATGCAGGATAGAGTAGTATTAGCAGTTAAATACAATCATAAAATGTCAGATATTAGAAAAATAATTAATAAACATTGGCATTTGATGGCCTTAGACAACCCTAAAAACAAATCTTTGCAACAGAAACCAATTATAGTAGCTAAAAAAGTAAGTAATATTATAGATAAGCTGGTACATTCGCAATTTAAAATTATGGAAACCAAGAGTACTCAGTAGTTATTATTAGGCCTTTACAACCTGGCACGACGAGATGTGGAAAATGTACAGTATGCAATAACACTAGTAAAAAAAAGTATTTTTAAGCATCCACATTTCAATGAAGAATTTACGATAAAGGAGCACATAGACTGTAATACAGAAGGGGTTGTATGTGTTATACAGTGCCCTTGTGACAGGCTCTGTTGGTAAAACAAAAAGAGCTCTCAAAATAAGAATACTTGAACACAAAAATGATATTAGAAACAAAGATGAACAATCACCGGTAGCCTTACATTTCTATTTGGCTGGACACACGGGAGCCTCTCTGAAGTTTTGGGGGTTAGAAGTTGTTAAACCCACACCCAGGGGAGGTAATTATATAAAATTATTGGAAAAAACAGAAATTAAATTAATATTTTCATTAAAAACATTAGAACCTACGATAGGTATGAATTTAGAATGTAACTGGCAAGTATGTTTCTAATGAATCTTGGGGAGATAAATTAATTCCATTCAGTAGGGAATATTAGGTGCTCTGCAGCTTTTGAATCATCAAAAACCTAATTTAATCAGAATATGATTAGATTTTTATGGTTAATTGACTCTTAGTATCATTACATGTCTTTCTATTGTAGACATATTTATGTTAAACTGTGAACTTTGAAGCGATGTTAAAACATTTATAAGTCATTATTATTATGTATTGCCAGGTTTGCTCTGTCACATCTCATTAGGTATTGTAATAATAATAGATCATCATGTTTAAAAATGCTGACTCTAGTTTGATTTTGCTAAATAAGAGCCGCTTAGACCACCGCGTCTATTCCCTTGCTTTAGGGAATGAGTGTACAGTTGCTTAGCAACACTTTTGCATCATAAGAGTTACATGGAGTGATACATCACTCTTGTGGGAAATCCAAGAGAACTCAAGAGGACAGCACTCAGGGGGAACTGTTTGTACATTCGGGAAATGCCACTATCGATTACAGCTTACAAATATCTACTGTTCTAATAGTTTTACAAGTTATTAAGATTCGAGCCACAGTAAAGGATTAAAATTCTGGCTTCTGAAAGTAGAGAAGGTAATATTGTTGAAGTATATAGTAAATATTGTAAGAACAGGTGACCAACCATTTAAAATAAATGGATATGTTTGTCTTATAGGGCCAGATTGTTTTGTGGTTTTATCCACTTCGTACACCATATTCAAAGGCATAAGGATAATTAAAACAGTTCCCGAGATATGCATGGCTACGGGGGGGGGTTCAAGTTTTAACACTGAAATTAATAGTAGCAGCATTACCTAAGTCAGCATTTTTCTACGCACTAAACGATAAAGATGTATCTTGTATTTATTTTTACAGGATAGAAAGTTTTTGACTGCTGAAAACGTGCACCACACATGAAGTAATTTGGTAGATAATAAGTTTGATGATAATACTAAAAATATTGTGCTTTGAGAATATTTCAAATCTGAGCACAATGACTTTAAATTAAAACTATTTTTTTGTTTTAAATAGACTGTAAAAGACCCTGTGAACAAGTTCTTAGGAGCGAAACATAGGGGGCTGAAACTGCATTAAAGAAGTGGCATCTCATCACACTTGTTAAGTGTATCATTGATGCAAAAGAACGTTGTGTACTCCCTGCATTCACACTTTGTTATTTGAATATTGGGCACCTTCAAGGGAGTTACAGTTTAAAAGTTTCCACCATTTCCCAAATTGTGCTTGTTGCATTAATAATACTGGACTTGATATTTCAATCAAAGAACCTATTAGCAGTACCCACTTGGAGAAATTCCATTTGAAACCCAATTTTTCCCCTTGTACTGTATAACCCAACTGTAAGTGTATTTGAGAAAGCATGCAAAAATAACTTCAAAAGGATCTGAGCAGATTCATTAAAGAGCATCTATTTGAATCTAACTACAGAGGAAAAGGCAGCATTAATGGTACTTCAAGAAGACCATAAGGTGGTTTACCTATAGTGTTTCGACAGCGCTAGAGCTGACATCCCCTACAGCGACAGCTACAATGCCGATTGCCGGCATTGTAGCCACAAGAGATGTCGGTGCACATATGGGAACTGCACCCGAACCCCCGCAGGGGCTTTGCCCCACACACCCCCGGTCCCTAGGATTCTAACCTGATCTCGAGTTGGACCGGGGCAAACACCCAGCGAGGCAGCCCCTCGACACAGACAGACCATCACAATGACAGGCAGGTTTTGTCCAATTCCTGTCACTGTGATGGCCTTTGCCATTGGGGAGTCACTGTGGTGATGGTATACCCCATAAGATTACCATCAAATGTGCAGACAAGAGAGGTTCAATCACTGTTATGGACACTTCTAAATGCAGCGTAGAAGTTAAAAGACAATACTGATTATTATTCCAAGTTGCAGTCTGAACCTTCCATCAGATTTAAAACCAGTATAGATAGTTTTTTGAAACTGTCTTTTGACAACCAAGTGATACCAGAACATGTGTACAACTTTCTATTAGTGGAACATTGAGTAAGGGCCATTATGTACGTGCTGCCAGACATGCTAAAGAGCCTTGAGAATCCCCTGGAATGTCCAGCTGTCTCTGGGATACGGTCCCTAACAAAGCCTATATCTCAGTTTGTAGATGCTCACGTAAAATAATTGGTACTTCAGATCATTTGTCAGGGACACCATGGACATTTTGGGCTACGGGGGGATGTCAAAACAGATTGGATTCTTGTATCACTTGGTATAGAGTTGTACCCTGATGTGCCTCATCAGGGTGATTAGGGGCACTTAGATACTGGCTGGATTGAAAAATGGATTATGATGATATTTTCAAAGATTTTTCACAGCATTGTACTAAATTTGTACTAATATGTAATGCTTTTTTCTTACAGAAAGATTTTCTTTTACAGATTAACGACACTGTGATGGGAGCTACCATCGGCCAGACTATGCCAATCTGTATTTAGGTAAGTGGAGGTAGAATATGTCTATAATGAACAGGTCAATCCTTTTTTCCATAAGACTGACCTATGGAAACACTTTATAGACAACATACTGTCAGTATGAAAGGCATGGCTGAACTGGGTAATTTTGTGGAATACTTGCATGAAACAGAGCCAAACTTGAATTTCACAGAGCAGGCAAACAATGAAAATATCAGCTTTCTTGATCTGATGATATGTTAGACAATAGATGGCAGCATTAAGATGGGTCTTTACCATACAGCCACAGACAGGAAAATCATTCTACTGTTGTCCAGCTGCCACACTCACTACATAGTAGCCAATATTCAGAAATCCCAATTCCTAAGAATCAAAAGAAATTTTAGTGACCTGTCTGATTTTGAAAAAGTTAGCCAAGAGATGGTCACAAGATTTAGGAAGAGAGGTTATAGTAGTGCAAACCCTGAAATGTCTGAACAAGATTTAGGAAGAGAGGTTACAATAGTACAAACACTGAAATGTCTAAACAAAATACAGAAAATTGTGATAGATCCTCCCTTCTCACTGTCCGAGAAAGGGAAAATCCACAAGACAATAAAGTCAGTTTTGTCACAACATACTCTAGACAAGCAAAGGCTATTACAAACTTGATTACGAAAAATTGGTTTATAATTCTAGTGGACCACATTTTGAGGAATTATACCAATGACAGTGCCTGAGTGGTATACAGGAGAGGCCCCAATTTAGGTGATTATTTGGTATTAAACCTCCAACCACTATATGCACCATAGACAGAAAATTGATTGCCAAAACTCCCAAATGGATACTTTACATGTGGCAGATGTAAGTTCTGTACAGTGATATTGAGAATGAATCAATTCACTTCAGCAAATGCTAGAAAATCATATGAAATATGCAATTCTATACATTTCAGCATCCAAAATGTTTTTATCTATCAGTGTGTAAATGTGGTTCATTCTAAACAGGCAAAACATCACACAGTTTTAAAATTTGAGTTGGTGAGCACTGAAGGCCAATAGCAAAAGCATATATGCTAAATCCCCTAGCAGAATATGTCTGCCTACAAAGTGAGAGTAACCACAGCTTTAAATTCTGTGGTACTGAAGAAGTTGCCTTGGACAGGCGAGGAGGTGACATTGAAATACTGTTACTTAAAAGAGAAAGCACATAGATTGTACAGTTGGGATCACTAGAAACACCAGGATTAGATTACCATTTTCAAACAACATGAAGTCTTGCTATATTATGACATATGCAGTGAGTCCCAACCTTCGAACTGCTCCGGAGGTGAAAGAGTTAACTTTCCATGCCAGGCATGGAATGCTGAGCTTGAGCTCGGTTGAAACTCTGTCTGTTGTTCTTCAAACTCAAACTGTCAGATTCTTTACTCTGCCTCACTGAATAGTCGCTCCGGAGATTTCTCCTTCTGCTCGGTTCATTTTGTCGGTTAAAGTATTATTTTTCTTGGTTTTCAACCGAATTTAAACCGCAACCGGTCGATTCAGACTCTGTCTGTGGTATTGTGAGCACTAGAAAGGTTTTACATTTATTTCTATTCTGTGTGGAACTTGTAAACGGTTTATCGGTTCGGTTTGAACCGATCAAGTTGCTTAAAATATCTTAATTTATCTTTCAGTGTGTGGTTACCAGTTCTTATCAGTTCTAAAAAAAAAATGGATTTTTTTACGTTTTTTTCCATGACCCGTGACACGGCTGGGAACCGATAAGAGGGTCTTACCTGGAAGATTGCCATAAACGGGTAAGTTTGGTTAGGACTGGCACTATGTCTGAGAAACCCAAAAGAAAAACCGGGCCCACTGGGTTTCAACACTGCAGTGTGTGTGGGGAAGTCTTTGCCAAGGCTGATCCCCACACCACCTGTGTTTATTGTCTGCGGTTTGACCACCTCAATGCAGACTGCCAGATTTGTAAAAGTTTTCCTGGAGCTACCCTGGAAAAGAGAGTTGGTAGGCTCAGGGAAAGGAAGGCCAACAAGTCCACTGAACTGGATGGCCAGCCTGGTTCGGTTCCAACCGAACCGGAGGGAGTGCCTCTGACCAGGGCGAGACTTCCTCGGGCAAAAGGAGATCTGACTCTGAGGAGCCTGGTCCAGCAAAAAGGACTAGAAAATCAGCTGGTGTGGAGCCAAAACTTTCCTCTCCAACCTCTGAAGAGATAGCCAAAGCGATAAAAATTGTCCAGTCGCTTTCCCCAGTTCCGACCGAACTGGCACCATCGGGTAAGCACCCGGTTCGGCTGGTTCCACCGGTTCAAGAGTATGAGTTCGAGAAGTATTATGAACTGGAGGAGGGAAAGAGGAGTATGAGGAGAGTGAATGTGGATTTGAAAGTCTGGGTGTGCCCATTGACCTGGACATCTCCCCAGACAGACCTTCAGGAGTGTCTCCTCCTAGGCTTTCTGAGTCCCCTTCTCACTTTATGTTTTATAAAAAAGTGGCTGAAACCCTCCAGCTCCCTATGGAGGAAGCTGTGGATGATCAAGAGGAGCCTGACTATGTGGAAATGATGGATATTCCAGAGTCTAGGAGACTGTCTATTCCCTTGCATAAATCATTTGGGAAACAGATTTTTAAAATTTTAAAAGCTCCTCATACTATACCTCCTGTGGATAAGACAATGGACAAGAGGTACACATTGTCAGGCTCTGATACGGAGTTCCTCACACAACAATGCAGCCATGTTGGGGTAGTGCAGGCTGCAGCCTGTGACAAGGCTAATATTCCCTTGGCTTCACACCCCCCGGATAAGGACTCCAGGAGGATTGATGCCATGGCAAAGAAACAGTACATGGCAGCATCCTTGGGACTCAGACAGGCAAATTATATGGCTTATGTTGCCAGATACCAGAAATCCAGATGGGATACTGTTATGGCTCTAGCAAAGCAGGTCCCTGGCCAGCTTGCCAAGGAGCTGGAGCAGGTGGATGCTGATGGTATTGAGGCATCCAAGGTGCAATTCCATGCTGCAGTGGACTCTAATGATGTGTCATCAAGAGTCATGGCTACATCTGTGGCACTTCGCAGAATGGCTTGGCTCAGATGTACTAGCCTGTCACAGGATACCCAGACTAAGGCCATGGATTTTCCTGTTGTGGGTAATTCTCTGTTTGGGGTGCAGACAGAGAATTACATGAAGAAAATGGATGAGTATAGGACCACCTATAGGAGTGCACAGGCCAAAGAAAGGCAGGCCACTCCTCAAAGGCAGCTTCCCAGGGGCAGGGGCAGGCCTTTTCATAGGCCTTTTTACCAAGCCCAGGCCTCCTCCTCTTCTGCCTATGCCCAGAGGGGGTTCTTTAGAGGGAGAGGCAGACGGGGTACAAGCAGGCCTGCTTCCACCCCTCAGCCCAAAGCCCCTGCCAAACAGGCACCCTGTTGGGGTTGCCAGGGCCGATTCTCAGCTACCTGTAGGGGGCAGGCTGGCTTACTTTGTCCAGGACTGGAAGTCTCTGACATCAGACAAGTGGGTCCTGGAAGTAGTAAGCCAGGGACTGGTTCTCAGCTTCAAAAAATTTCCAAAGATGAGAACCAGATCCTTTCCACCTGCAAATCCTCCAGGGGTTCTTGCCTTAGAGGCAGAGGTCTCTTCCTCCTAGCTCTCAGAGCTGTGGAAAGGGTTCCACCCCCACACCAGGGCAAAGGCTTGTACTCCAGGTACTCCTTACCCCAAAAAGACAGGAGAATGGCGTCTGTCCTGGATCTCAGATACTTAAACAAGCACCTTTTAAAACCAAAATTCAAAATGGTGACTCTGGGAATTATTCTACCTCTCTAAGACCAGGGACTGGCTAGTGTCCCTGGACCTCAAGGATGCCTATTTCCATATTCTCATCAGAAGCTCCCATCGAAAGTACCTCAGGTTCGAGCTGCCCTCAGGCCATTACCAATTCAAAGCAATGCCCTTTGGCCTCACCTCTGTTCCAAGGGTATTCACAAAATGCCTGGCAGTAGCAGTTGCCCACCTAAGAAGGCAAAGGATTGCCATCTTCCCTTACCTGGACGACTGGCTCATAGTAGGCCAGTCTCCAGACCAAGTCAAGTTACATCTACAGATAACTCAGCAACTGCTCACTTCTCTAGGTTTCCTTCTGAATCTTCCAAAGTCAGTTTTAGAGCCTGTCCAGCTTCTCACCTTCATAGGCGTGGAGCTAAACACAGAGAAGGCCAGAGCCTTCCTTCCTCTGGACAGAGCAAGGACCCTGGTCTCTCTGGCCTCCTCATTCACCCTCCAGGTCTCTCGACCAGCAAGGCACTTTCTACAGCTCCTGGGGCACATGGCTGCTTCTACAGCAGTAGTGCAAGGAGCAAGATTTCAGATGAGGGACATCCAGTTCCATTTGAGAGCCTTTTGGTCTCAAAGGAAAGACCCTCTAACCAAATTGATCCCAGTGACTCGAACCCTGATCCAGGCCCTACAGTGGTAGCAGGACCAGAGCAATCTCAGACAAGGGGTTCCTTTTGCCCCTCAGTCTCACTCCTTAATCCATACTACAGATGCATCCCTCTTGGGGTGGGGAGCTCACATGGGCAACCTCACTACCCAGGGATTGTGGTCCCCTCAGGAATCTCTGCTCCACATCAATCTGTTGGAACTCAGAGCAGTTTTTCTAGCACTTCAAGTTTTTTCTAAATCTGTTGAGAACAAAGTTATTCAGGTCAGAACAGACAACACCACCACAATGTGGTACATCAACAAGCAAGGGGCACTCTGGTCTATGGCCTTGTGCACAAGCAATGAAGTTGTGGTCTCTGGCTTACTCACCGAACACCTCCCTTGTGGCAGTTCACCTCCCAGGCAAGGACAATGTCCTGGCAGATGCTCTCAGCAGGATTTCCCAGGGCCATCACGAATGGTCACTGGACCCCCTGGTCCTGGAGATGGTATTTGCCAGATGGGGCACCCTGCAGATAGATCTTTTTGCAGCCCCAGACAATCACCAACTTCCCCTTTTTCGCTGCAGGCCCCCAGTGTTGGGCTCAGTCCCTCTGGATGCCTTCCTTCTCAGTTGGGAAGGGAAGTTTCTCTATGCTTTCCCCTTCCCTCTCCTATTCAAAGTGCTAGTCAAAATCAGATCTCAACCCTGCAAGGTGATCCTGATTGCTCCAGACTGGGCCAGACAGCCTTGGTACCCACTCCTACTGTCCTTAGCAGTCCACCTTCCCCTGTGTCTTCCCAGGAATCACAACCTGTTAACCTGTGCTCAGGGGAGAGTTTGGTACCAGAACCTCAGATCTCTCAATCTCAAGGTCTGGCTCTTGAAGAGTTAGAGTTTGCTGACCTACACCTCTCCCAAGGTGTAATGGATATCCTGAAGGCTTCTAGGAAGCCTTCCACCAGGGCTACTTATAATTCCAAATGGAAGAGGTTTTCCATATGGTGCTCTGGGAAGCATATTTCCCCAGAATTTGCTGATTTATCCACAGTCCTGGATTATATGGTCCATTTAAATACCTTGGGGCTGAGACCAGCTACCCTGAAAGTGCATTTGGCAGCTGTGTCTGCTTTTATTTCAGCAGGTAAACCCCTCTTCTCTTTCAGCTCATCCTGTATTCTTAAAGTTTTTTAAGGGATTGCTTCACACCAACCCTCCATTCAGGGACCCTGCCCCTGCCTGGGATCTTAATATTTGCATTGCTCAGCTTATGCAACCCCCCCTTTGAGCCTTTGTCTTCAGCAGAGCTTAAGTACTTGACTTGGAAGACTGTGTTTTGGTAGTCATCACTTCTGCCAGACCATAAGTGAATTACAAGCTTTGTCAGTGGAGCCTGATTTTATCTCCTTTCATAGAGATAAGGTGGTCCTCAGGACTAACAGGAAGTTCTTGCCTAAGGTGGTTTCAGATTTCCACCTTAATCAATCTATGTCTCTTCCAGTGTACTTCACTGACCATTCCTCCTCTGGCAAAGGAGGCTGCACAGCTTAGATGTGAAGAGGCCCTTAGCTACTACATAGAAGCGTACCAAGGGTCACAGGTTTGACTCCTTCAACTGTTCCTCACTTATGGTGAGGTTGGCAAGGAAACCTGCCACTAAAAGATCCATTGCCAGGTGGATTGTCTCTTGTGTCCAATTTTGTTATGAAAACTGGGTAAGGTTCCTCCCTCAGGCCTGAGGGCTCACTCTCACAGAGGTACAGCTGCTGTCTCTGGCTGCGGCCAGGGACATCCCTATCCTAGAGATATGTCAAGCAGCTACCTGGAAAACAGTTCACACTTTTACCAAGCATTAATCCCTGGACATCCAGGCTAGGAGTGATGCTCAGTTTGGCATAGCTGTGCTTCAGAGCCTATTCCCTAAGTAGGTTCTGTCCCTCCTCCATGGAGGTACTGCTGTGTAGTCTGCATATGTCATAATATAGCAAGACTTCATGTTGTTTGAAGAAAAAATTACTCACCTTAGTAATGTTGTTTTTTCTAATGGAGTCTTGCTATATTATGACCTCCCTGCCTCTCTCAGAACCTCTTTTTGGGATGTGGGTGGGCAGTGCAGTGTTGGCACTTAGTAGATGGCCACCTTGTTGTTTCACCCCTCCTTTTTTGGGGTGACTTGGTGTTGTGTCTTTCATTTTTTGGGTCTCCTGACTTAAGTCTTTGTTTTGGGACCAAAAAATGTGTTCTTGTATTTAGTGGCCAGTTGGCTAGTGTAGGTTTACAGCTTCCCACAGGACCTCAGTGAGTTTAGCTCGTAAAAAGATCTGACAGTTTGAGTTTGAAGAACAACAGACAGTGTTTCAACCGAGCTCGAGCTCAGCGTTCCATGCCTGGCATGGAAAGTTAACTCTTTCACCTCTGGAGCAGTTCGAAGGTTGGGACTCACTGCATATGTCATAATATAGCAAGACTCCATTAGAAGAAGCAACATTACTAAGGTGAGTAATTTTTTCTTATGTACCAACCTCTGGTATACAATAGATGAAATAGAATATGTTTAAAATAGTAGACCTAGAGACTACTGTTAGTTACAGATAAAAAGTCTTCCTAATACTACAGATATGTGTTGTACTTATATTTGTTACTTTATTTCTTGCAGCTTTGATGTGAGTATCAGCCACAGCCGCAGTAGATGCAGTCACTCATAGTGAGGAATCAGAGTTAAAAATGAACATTATTGAATAAGTTCTGTGATTTAAATCATGCCCACTTGTTAACTTCCTCTGTTGAGATGCACTGTTATACGACCTTGGCTTGGAACCTTGTTCCTAATTCTGTTTTTTACCATCTTCTTAAATATGTAGAAGCAATCTTGCACAGTTACTTATAATTTGCACAGTTGCACTGTAACAAATATGTATTTAAGTGGAGGGTGCTGAGACATCCATATCCTCTTGATAACGCTTGGGTAAGTGATACCAGTCGAAGCACTCTGGATGTGCACACTTTTTACCTCTCAGACACTTTTTTTTAAAATACATTAATGAATTGTAATTTTTGCACATAATGCATCCACTTGAAAAAACTGCACAATCAAATCTATGTACATTATAACTTGTAAGACTGTGCTGCCTTCTTTTTTTCTTTCTCTGTTAGTTTTCAGTTCTAGTACTGTTGTCAGCATGGAGCTTGTTGTTTTGACTCTTTTTGGTATGCCAAATAAAAACATAAAAATAGTGTCAAAGACCTAGCACCCCTTTGAACTAGTCTTATTTTTTGGTGGTGCCCTGTTCAGTCCTTACTACCCCCACCCAAGTCTACACCCTTCCACAATATTCCCATGTGTCTGTTCCATCACCCTTTTGAAGCCTCCCACTTTTTCAGCCTTGATAAACCCTTCTGGAAGCATGTTCGACCCCATCAATACTCTTTTTGTAAAAAAGTACTTCCTGATATTCTTCTTGAACCTTTCCCTGCCACTTTCAGACAATTACCCCTTGTGCCCATCTTACTGTTAATTGTGAACTCTATCCACTTTGTTTACTCCATGAAAGTACTTTAACATCTCAACCATGTTGCTTTACTTTCTGCTGTCCTCCAGCATGTACATGTTTAGATCATCCAAGCGCTTCTAATGGGGCCTACACAGTTGCATCTGTATCATTTGGTGGTTCATCTCTGCACAGCCACTAAAAAAGTCCCTGTCATTCCTCAATTTTGGGCTCCAAAATTGAAGTCTATAGTCCAAGTGAGGGAAAACCAGAGAGCTATACAGGGTCTGTATTACCTCCCCTTCTGCTAGTGATCCCTCTCTATATGCACTCCACCATCCGATTTCCCTTGCCCACAGCCCTGCCATACTCTGCTGTTTCCTTCATGTTCTCCACTGTTTGAAACATAGAAACATGAAATTTGTTGGCAGAAAAGAACCACTTGGCCTACCCAGTCTGCCCAGATGGTTCCTGCCTAGTCTGTCTCTGCAAACCCTAGCTGGTCTCCAGCAACCCTCCCTCCTCCCTGCCTGTTTCCTCTTCCTGCCTGGTGCAGAGCTCAGGGGTTTGGCTTCATTGGGGACTGGGGGTCCACCTGGAGTGATGCAAGCCTATACTGGCACGATGGTCTGCATCTGTCCAGGAGAGGAACCAGGACCCTCGGTGATAGGTTTAAATGCTTCATTGGCAAGCATTTAAACTAGTCTGGGGGGAGGCACTGGAAAGGAGCAGGAAAATCCTAGCCCCCAGTAGTAAGTGAGGTAAACACCAAGATACAGATGTTGATAGGGAAAAAAGCAGGGGTAAATGGAAAAAAGTGACAAAGGCAATAAGCACTAGGATGGGGCAAAAAGGGGTAAGGCCATCACGAAATGGAGGGTAATGAGTACCAATGCCCGTAGTCTAGGCAACAAGCTCCCTGAATTGGTGGCCTTGATGGAAGAGGGATGCTTGGATATCGTGGCAGTCACAGAAACATGGTACACAGAGAACCATGACTGGGCTGTTAGCATACGGGGGTACACGACCTACAGGAGAGACAGGGAGGGTCAAAGAGGGGGAGGAGAAGCTCTCTATGTAAGGAAGGAATAAAAGCAATGGAACAAAACAGTAAACAGGGAGGAGGGAAGGCACTGTGGGTCACCTTACAGACTGGAAATGGCATCACAATCTGCATAGGGGTTGTATATAGACCGCCATCTCAGTGGGAGGGAATGGACAAGGATTTGATAGAAGGCATCCTTAGGATGGCAGAGAAAGGGGAGATACTGTTACATAGAAACATAGAATTTGACAGCAGATAAGGACCACTTGGCCCACCCAGTCTGCCCATTTCCCTACCTAATGGATAAGCTTCAGATCCTACTTAACCAGCAGCCTACTTCTTTCTACCCCTACCCCCTAGAACTGCCTTATGGCTGTCCCATGCATGCTTGAATTCAATCACTGTTTTTGACTCCACAACCTCCTCCGGAAGGCCGTTCCATGCATCCACAACCCCCTCTGTGAAAAAATACTTCCTCACATTACCTCTGAGCCGCCCCCCTCTATCTTCAAATTGTGCCCCCTTGTTCTTGCACACCTCTTTTTTTGAAAGATGCTACCCTCTTGGACTTTGTTGATTCTCTTGAGGTACTTGAACATTTCTATCATGTCCCACCTCTCTCTCCTTTCTTCGAGGCTATACATATTAAGCTCCTTTAGTCTCTCTTCATATGTCTTCTGGTGCAGCCCTGTGCATTTAGTTGCCCTCCTCTGGACAGCTTCCATCTTGTCTATGTTCTTATGGAGACTGGGTCTCCAGAACTGCACACAGTACTCCAGATGGGGTCTCACCAGCTGTCTGTACAGAGGGATAATAACTTCCTGTTTTCTAGTGGTGATGCCTCTCCTATGCATCCCAGTATCCCCCAGCCCTCCTTACTGCCCTCTCACATTGCTTGCCCACCTTTAAGTCATCTGATATGACTACCCCAGGTCCCTTTCCATTTTTGTTGTTAGTATCTCACCCCCCAATGTATACTCTTCCCCTGGGTTTTTGTTTCCCAGGTGCATTACCTTGCACTTCTTAGCATTAAATCTAAGCTGCCATACATTTGACCATTCCGCTAACCTTGCCAAGTCCCTTCTCATCCTTTCCGCCCCACCTTGTGCATCAACTCTGTTGCAGATCTTTGTGTCATCTGCAAAGAGACATACATTTCCTTCCAGTCCCTCTACAATGTTGCTTACAAAGACATTGAAGGGGACCGGTCCTAATACTGAACCCTGCGGCACCCCACTAGTAACCCCCCTTTCTTCAGAGTGGACTCCATTTACTATTACCCTCTGTGTCCTATTCTCCAGCCAGTTCTTTCCCCAGGCTATCATATTGGGACACACTCCCAGGCTGGCTTACTTGTATATTAATCTTTTGTGTGGGACTGAGTCAAATGCCTTGCTAAAGTCTAGGTAGGCCATGTCCACAGCCCATCCCTGATCTGCTACTTTACTCACCCAGTCAAAGAAATCTATCAGATTCATCTAGCATGACCTTCCTGCTGTGAATCCATGCTGCCTTGGGTCCTGTGCCCATCTGGCCTCTAGGTACTCTGCAATTCTTTCCTTCAGAAGTGATTCCATCATTTTCCCTATCACTGAGGTTGAACTAACTGGTCTGTAGTTTCCCGCTTCTGCCCTGTCCCAAGGAGGCATGGAAAGGATGAAAAGGGACTTGGCAAGGTTGGAGGAGTAGTCAGAAGTATGGCAGCTTGGATTCAATGCAAAGAAGTGCAAAATAATGCACCTGGGAAACAAAAACCCAGGGGAAGAGTACACAATGAGTACACAATGAGGGGGGAGGTAGTAACAACAACAAAAATGGAAAGGGACCTGGGGGTAATCATATCAGATGACCTTAAGGTTGGCAAGCAATGTGAGAAGGCAGTAGGGAGGGCTTGGAGATACTGGGATCACCAGCAAGAAACAGGAAGTTGTTATCCTTCTGTACAGACAGTTGGTGAGACCCCCTCTGGAGTACTGTGTCCAGTTCTGGATACCCTGTCTCTACAAGGACATAGACAGGATGGAGGCAGTCCAGAGGAGGGCAACTAAAATGGTGCAGGGTCTGCAAAAGAAGCACTACGAGGAGAGACTAAAGGAGCTTAATATGTATACCCTTGAGGAAAGGAGGGGGGGACATGATAGAAACTTTTAAGTACTTCAGTGGAATCAACAAAGTCCAAGAGGGTAGCATCTTTCAAAAAAAGAGATGTGGAAGAACAAAGGGACTCAGTTTGAAGATGGGGGAAGGCTCAGGCGCAATGTGAGGAAGTATTTTTTCACAGAGAGGGTGGTGGACACATGGAACATTCTTCTGGAGGAAGTTGTGGGGTCTAAAACTGTGGGAGAATTCAAGAATGCATGGAACAGACATAAAGCAATTCTTGTAGGGGGTAGGAAGAAATAGGCTGTTGGTTAACTAGGATCTGCAGCTTATCCAGTAGGTAGGGAAATGGGCAATCTAGGTGGGCCAAGCAGTCCTTAGCTGCCATCAAAGTCTTTATCTCTATGTTTCTAATACTCACCTATTTTTGTTCCAAGCATGCTTGACACCCCCTACTGTTTTCACCTCCACCACTTCGCTTGTAAGTCTATTCCAGGCATCCCCCACTCTTTCACTGAAGTATTGCTTCCTCACATCCCTTCTAAACTTCCCCTCCAGTTTATTTGCATGGCCTCTGGTTTTGGTGCTCTTCCTCATTTCAAAGAGGTTATGCTCATGCACTCTGTTATCCTCCATTAAGTACTTGTATGTCTCTATCATGTCTCTTATCATTCTCCTGTCTTTCGGGGCACACATCTTGAGATCCTCAGTTTCTTCTCATGGGGCTTTTAGTGCAACCTCTGCACCATTTTAGTTTCCCTTTCCTAGACTGCTTCCACCCTGTCTATATCCTTTCTGATGTGCAGTCTCCAGAACTGGACACAATATTCCAGGTGAGGTCTCACCAGCGAGTGATATACTGCCAACAACACCTCTCTCCTCCTGCTGGAGATATCTCTCCCTATCCATCCCAGCATCCCACTGGCCTTATCCACTGCTTTGTCAAACTGCCTTGCCACTTTAAGGTCATCAGATAAGATAATCCAAAGTTCCTTTTCTGCTTAGTAACTGACTGTACATCCCCCCCCATCCTATATTCAGTACTTGGGTTCCTATGCTCTATGTGCATGATTTTTAAATTTTTTGGTATTGAACACCAACTGCTGTGCTCTTGACCACTCCTCAAGTTTCTCAAGATCCCTATCCACTCTTTCCACCCCTTTCTTATTATCCACCCTATTACAGATGTTGGTATCATCTGCAAAAAGTACACCTTCCTTTCCAGTTCACCTGCAATGTCACTTATGCAGATGTGGAAGAGGACCAGTGTTGTGAGTGTTGAGCATGAAAGATAGCAGTACACTGTTAATAAGGTGCATATGTCCTTAGACATATGTTTATTTGAATAATACATAGAACAGAAGGCAACATGGATGTTAGTTCTTGTCAAGATAAAAATTGTTTGCAAATAAAATCCACTTGAACAGAAAACAAGGCAGATTTTCTTCTTATTTATAATGTGTGTATGGCTCTTTAAGGCTAAGAACCTTTTCCTTCATTGCTGTAGACTCTTCTCTTGTTGAGTTTCACTCAGCTTTCCCTCCTCCAGTTAAGAGCTCAGGCTGGAGATCATTCTGCTTCCCAGAGCAGCTTCTTGATCTGGATCAGATCTGACTGAATCTTTTCTGAATCTAATTGTCTCTCTAGGGCTCACTTTTTATACATCATCAGGGTCAGGTGATCAGCCTTGTTGTACTTAATTAATGTCATTAGTGTATTTTGTCATTTTTATAATGGTATTCTTTTAAGCAAACATATGAAATTGAAATACATGAATAACAGTAAAATTACACATGTAAACACCTTAAAATATATTTTCTACCACTAATGTTCAAATACATACTTACAAATATGTTTCTATGAGCACCTCACACCATTGTACCCTCCCTAAATCATCCTTCAATTATTCCAAGTCAGTGGCTGCCCATCACCTTGGAAACTGCACAAGCTGCAGGTGAGTGAGCTGGAATTCCTGAGCCATGCACTGTAACAGTCTCACATTTTATTTGCATTTTTAGTTACCCCTTCTCTTTTGTGAGCTAACAGTGCAAAACATTTTAGTGTGGTTCCTTTGTAGCTGTTTCTAATTCAGGCACAACTAAAGGGAGGTCAGTGTGTGACCTCCATGTGCATTGTAATGAGGCACTTTCATTTGTAAATGCAGGGTTAAGACTTTAGCACATTCAAACTAGCTTGCTTTTAAATCATTCTCTTTTTATTTCTGATTCTCCTAATGTACAGTATGCTCACATATGTTCAAATCTCAAATGGGCAAGGTGGAATATGGAAAGGAAAGTGAATTAAAGATAAAAGAAAGAAAAATAAAAGAAGGGCAAATAGTTAAGAAGGGGGGCACACTCTAACCTTCAGGGTGATCAAGTCCTGGGTCATAGAAGATACTGTTGCAACAGCCTGGATAGCAAAGTAAAAAGATAGACAGAGATAGAGATAGAAAGATATTTATTTTTATTTCTTAGAGCATACTTCGGCATTCCCATGGCCAGCGTCATGACAGGGCTCACTCTATCACAACTGGTCCCAGTGCTGAGCCCTGTGACACCTCTCTGGTCACTCTCCCATCATTAGAGTGAGTGCCATTAACCATCACCATCTGTTGCCTATCCATTAAGCAGTTTTTAACCCAATTCACCACTTTGGATCCTACCCCTAGGCTGTTAAATTTCTTTATCAGTTTTCGGTGTGGCACAGTGTCATAGGCCTTGCTAAAGTCCAGATAGGCAAAGTCCACTACCTCCCCTGATCTAGTTCCCTGGTCTCCCAAAGAACTAAATTAGATGCATCTGGCATGACCCCCCACCATGAATCTATGCTGTCTTTGGTCTTGCAGTCCATTGGATTCAAGTCACTCTACCAACCTGTCCTTTAACATTGTTTCCATTAATGTCCCCACCAATGAGATGAGGCTTACAGGCCTATAGTTACGAGTGTCTTCTTTGATGCCATCATTATGTATAGGTATCATTTCTGCTCTCCTCCATCCCTCTGGAACCATGACTCAGGTCCCTTTCCTCTGATGTGCTCTCCACTACCACCCCATTCACCCTATATTCCATTCTTGGTCCCTATGTGTATGTTAATACTGCCACTAAGACCACTCCTATGGTTGTAAGAATGGTTTCATTTGCATTCTTTGGACATGACATTCACAAACTGAAGGTGCGCTGTTCAGATATCCTAAGGATGTGAGACTACTCTTACAACAATTACAGTGTCTCAGCAGCAGTATTAAAATATTATAGATCAAGATCGATCAATAATATATAAAAATTTTAAAACAGTTTTCACTGAATGTGCCTGTTTCCAGGGCAGCTGGGCATGAGATTCTCTTCAGAGAATAAGAGTGCCTCACACACAGAGAAAAGGAGTGCTCCAATTATTTGGTTTAATGCTGTCTGGACTCATGTTTAAAAATTGATAATCAGCTATATTGCTTGAAGACTTTTCTCTGTGCTCAGCAGTTACTGCATTGCCAATGTAAGAGCCCCCATTGAGGTGCAATAGCTGCAGCTTCTTTTGCTGTAGTTGCAGTAGTTTATCACTGGTTGTCGTGAATGTATTTATGTAATAATTAATGGTCTTCCCTTTTTCCCATAGGGAAACCATGGTGTGATTTGACGTTATAAAGGAGCATTTATAACGGCAAACACGTGCACAGTTTTCCCCACACTGCGCATGCTCGAACTCCTCGCTTGCTGTATCCTTCCCGAACAGGAAACCGCAAACTCACAGTACAGACAAACTGCCACAGACACTCGGCAGTAAGTAATTTTTGCAATTAGTTTAAATGTTCCACACAGCTACTGGATTGACCACCCTAAAAATATTTTAAATAAAGTTGAAGCGGACCTCTCGCGCTGAGGTAATCTGACTGCGCCGGCACAGCAGTCTTTTTTTTATTTTACATAATTGCTGAGGTGAAAAAGAGAAGCACAACAATTATATAAAATAAAATATGGGTCTCGGTGTGTAAACTCGAATTTACACACACCCTCGGGTTTGATGATATGCATAAACCCCTCAAGCTTCGCTCTCGGCGTTTTTGTAGCATCAAACCCCTCGGGTGTGTGTAAATTCTCGTTACACACCGAGACCCATACTTAATCCTATATTTTATTGATTGCTTGATTATTTTGATTATTTGTCTACAGTCGATGCACCAGGGTGACTGGTGTTGCAAGCCAAATCTTGTGCTCCAATTCCACACTCTGCTTGTATCACACTGTTTATAATTTGTACTAGCTCTTGGATAAATAAAGAATGAGTACATTTTTAAAACAAATGCATAGTTTTAAATTTGAGAATTTTTGAGTGCAGAGGCTACTTGTTTGTGTGATCTTCAACATACACCTGAACAACTACCAGAACAGGCAAATGGCCCCTCAGTTTAACATCTCATCTGAAAGATGGCACCTCATGTGCCCCACACTCCCTCGTGCTGCACTACAGTATCAGTATTGGGTTTTAACTGTGGCAAGTGTGCAGTCAGCTTAGCCACTGACACTGTATGCTGTATGTCTAGCAAAGATTCACTCTTGCTTAAAAATTTATTGCAATTAATAATAAAGTAGAAAAACTGCTGTGAATGGTGACAAATTGCTTTTAATGCTCATCAGACTACAGATAAAATCACTGAGGTCCTGGGTGGCTACTGCCTTTTAAGGTGTGATATTTGCAGGATTTTAGCAGTTAAAGTACTTTAAAACACAAACAGGTAGAGAGTGATGGTTGGTTAAATCAGGGGTATGTAGTACCAGATCACAACATACTCCCACTTTGGGATCACGTGGCACAGATGGTTATCCGAAAGACACTAGTCACAGAGATCTTGTAAAAACAGCTGTGCTGCACATGCATTCAGTCAGCAGCATTTCCTTCAAGCACAGCTCCAAAGATCAGATGATGGTTACAATCCAAACACAGCAAACAATAGCATCTCAGGCAGAGACACACAAACTCATGAAGTATGATGACAGCTGCCATACTCCTTATTTAAGCAGACCATAGAGAAGACAGCCAGCTCAACTCCTAAATAATCATGCATTTTTTATATGCTTCTTTCTACCAACTAACACAGAGGAAAATGTTTTGTGGCCCACACTCCAATTATCCAATAGTGGTGGTAGACTGTGTGCAGAAAAATAAATTCTGTGCATTTCATATATAAGCTATATCTCATACAAAATAAAAATCATTATCAGGACTTACACTTAATAAATCAATTGCTCTGAGTAGGAGACCAAATGCACCAAGACATTGGTTCATTGATCTTCTTACTATCCACCTTGCATAGTATGTGTAACGCTCCACCCCACAATGCCACCAGATGTCTTGATGCCTTTTGATATCTCCACCTTTAATCTGGTGATCCAAGGGGCTAACCTTAAGGCAGAAACAGTAATCAATATATAAGCAGCTCTCCTGAATAAAAGAGGGGCATGGCATCCACTGGGGAGTGGAGCGAGACAGAGAGGATAGAGGTGGTGTAGGAATTCTAAAGGAGAAGTGGGAGGTTGGGAGTAATAGGAGATTACCTCTCAAAGGTGTCCCATAGAAGCTTATGCTAGTCTCAGTGCTGGCTTATAGGCAGGGTCTTAATCAAGGCCCCTATTTTTCAGCGGCACACTGGAACCAGGTTCTGCAGCAAGATTACCATTTGCCGCAGAACTTCTTTTTTATTATTATTATTATTTTCTTTTTCAGCCGCCGGACCTCAGCCCCGCGAATGGGCTCACCCGGCTCCAGTGACCAACCCGACCCTCACTCAGGAAGGCCCCAGAGTGGGGCCATATAACGGAACTATCGTGGATAGAGGGTCAGTGCGGCCCACTGGCTCATACATGGGGGGCAGCGATTTTAGAGATTACATCCCCTTGGAGCTAGGACGTACAATGATGCTAGGGTTCAAGCGTCTGTCCTAGCTCCACCCCATGTTGTGGTGTGGCGCCATGTCCCCCAGCCTCCAACAGAGGGCAACCGACGCCACCGCACAGAAATCCCCCCTCCCCGGAGAAGGAGAGCAGTCCTCTGGACGCTCAATCCTTCTTCACCCCGCCAACCCCCGATGGCCCGTGCCCATTCCCAAACACGGGTCACCATCGTGGTGCAAGGTGTGGTGTCCAGCGCCTCAACCCTCAGCGCCACTGGGCCAACTATGCCGCAGAACTTCTGCGGCAGTGGTTTGCAATTTCTGCAGAAGTTCTGTGGCACTAACGAACTACCACATCACAGTGTCAGTTTGTCATCCTGACTTCACATACATGGCAATGGTTATAGTGATCAGGATGGGGGAAAGCACAATAACACTAGTTCAAAAAATAACAGACTCACAGAAATAATTTTATGTCTAAAAAAGCAAAAAAAATCTATCCCTTAAGCTCCTAGCCTGCTGTATAAATGAATTGCACAGAAGGGACCCTTATGTCATAAATAAGGTATTTCTATACTCATGCTGTCTATATCACTCATGAGGTCCCAACGGTGTATCACTTATATATTTATATGTGCTGTCTACATCACTTATGAGGTCCCATTTGTGTATCACTTATATATGTATATGCAATCTATAACATACATGCACGTGTGTGTGTGTGTGTATTTATATATACAGTATATAGTGAGAGAGATACTCTGTGTATGCGTGTCTATATATGTGTGTGTGTGTGTGTGTGTATATATATATATATACACACACACACACACATATGTTTTACATTTCCATGAAATTGTATCCTCATTCATACAGGTCCATTTGGAAATTAAATAAACAGAATAGAGGAGATACTGCAAAACTCATTTTTCATGCCAACTCACTTCCCCTGTCACACTACGTAACACCATCAGGCCATGACAGGCATTGTGAGATAAAGCTCTCCAGCCCATCACAATGTGTCCCCCATGTGACAGAACACTGCACCATACCTTTCCAGGCTCAGAGCAGTGGTTTGCTCCCCAATCCTTGTGCTGCCCAGCCAGCTCCCAGAACTCAGCTCTGAACCTGAGTTGCCAGCATGGGAACACAACATTCTACCTCCTGCCCAACAGCTGGCCCTGCACACAACATTTCTCCATAACTTTAAGGTGATTCTATCAATCAATGGCGATATGTAATCAATAACCTTGACAAAAATGTGTACAGCGCAATTATTTATTTAACAGTTCTGTTCTTTCAACAGGTCTACCCATTATTATATTCCACTTTTTGGGGCATAATTACTCTATTTTTCTTAAAAACAACAGGTTAATTCATTTTACCAGTTATTCATTTAAGATGGCATCGCTATACCTTAAAGGCACAAATGAGTTCGTACAAAGTAAGGTATGGACTTAACAGGTCTAAACTATTGTCAAGGTTTTGTTTTTGTTGGACCTGGTGTAATATCATAAGACTGAAAATTGTATTAGGCTGTAGTGCAGGCTGAACAAATATCACCGTACCTGATGTGCTGTGCCAACACCTCTGGCAGTGGGAGCTGTGGTAGATAATTGACTATTCATTTCTGTGGCAGAATGCAGCCATAGTAGCTTGGCAGAAGACAACAGGAGGAAGGAGTGCTGTGTGACTGGACTTCTCTACTGGGACTAAAGAAGTAGAACTCTTGTACTTGGACCTTTAATTTAGGGTAAAAAAACAAACTAACAAACAAAACAAAAAAATGAGTGTGTTTGTCTGATTTAACTGAACTGAATGGTTATCTGAACAGTTATCTAGGTGTAAATCTCAGGTGATTGAAAGGGATTGATAACTGTGCAGTTTAAATTACTTGTAGAAAGATCTAGTAAGTAGGGGGAGTGGCTTAGCTAGAAGGAAGCTAAATTTAAAGACTGCTTTAGAAAGATTCTGTTAGTAGCTTGGCAGAAGACACCAGGAGGAAGGAGTGCTATGTGACTGGACTTCTCTACTGGGACTATATTGCCCTCCTTCCTTCCCCTCCACTCTCCCACCCAAAGCTAGTTCTACTTTTATAGGCACAGGATTTGACTGACAACAGGAACTTCCTGTTTGGGAGCAGGAAGTGAGTGACCACAGAGCCACCAAAGACCCACCATCCTAGAAGGGCAAGAGTAGCTCTCGCCCCCTCCAGCTGCTGGAGGCCTGCCTCTGAGCAAGTAAGGGGTCTACTGAGAAATATAGGATATTCTTGTCTCAGAACAGGACAATCAGGAGCTTAAAGGGCACAGAGGCAGAAAGTAAGTAGAGAGAGAAGAGGAAAAAAAAAGCAGAGGAAAGGGTAAGGATGATTGCAAACAACAGTTAAGGGGCCAGAAATAAGACATGATAGGAGTGGTGCAGTGCAGTGGCTGTGAAGCAGCAGTCTTCTGGGAGACGTTCTGGAGGATGCGGTGTTGTCCCATCTGCAGGCACCTCTCTGGGCTGAGGGAGGAGGTTGTTCATCTCCAGGCTGAGTTGGCCAGGATTTATGGGACCTCCTCCTCCATCCAGGGACCACCAGTGCCACTGCCGTTGCCTCAGAGGTTGCCAAGAAAGAGGAGTGGTTGGACCACAGTGGGCTCAGGGACGGTGAGAGTGGTGGAACAGAGGTGCATCCCTCCAGTTGTACCTCTCCACAATTTCTATGCCATTTTGGCACAGTGTGGTTCCTCTATGGAGGCACCTGCAGTGGAGACCAAGGAAGATGCTGGGAACCTCCACAAAGGAGACCCACAGGAGGGTGGCATGGGACCCCGCAGGGGAAGGAAACAACTCCTGGTGGGGGACTCCATTGTTAGGAAGGTAGAACTGGGGGAGGAAGGGGAGAGGGACGTAAGGTGCCAGCCTGGCGCCATGGCTTGGAGGGACAGGGAGTGAATCCTCAGGATTGCCGGAGCAGCTGCACAGGGGAGGGTGCTGGATGTCATTGTCCACCTAGGGACAAATGACCTGGCTAAGAAAGGGATTACAGCAGTGCAGGAAGAGTTTGTGGAATTGGGAGGGGCCTTAGACAAGTAGCACGCACAGTAACCTTCTCGGAGGTGCTGACCATCTATGGCATAGGAGAGGCTAGGGTGTTCTGCACCATGGAATTCAATCAGTGGTTAAAATACTGGTGCAGAGCTCAGGGATTTGGCTTCACTGGGGACTGGGGGTCCACCTGGAGTGATGCAAGCCTATACTGGCATGATGGGCTGCATCTGTCCAGGAGGGGAACCAGGATCCTAGATGATAGGTTTAAATGCTTCATTGGCAAGCATTTAAACTAGCCAAGGGGGGAGGCACTGGAAAGGAGCAGGGAAATCCTAGCCCCCCCACAAAATCATGGTAGTAAGTGCGGTAAACACCAACATAGAGGTGGCGATAGGGAGAAGGGCAGGGGTAAATGGGGAAAGTGACAAAGGCAAGAAGGACAGGGATGGGGCAAAAAGTAGTAAGGCCATCAGGAAATGGAGGGTAATGAGTACCAATGCCCATAGTCTTGGCAACAAGCTCCCTCAGCTGGTGGCCTTGATGGAAGAGGGATGCCTGGATATCATAGCAGTCACAGAAACATGGTACACAGAGAACCATGACTGGGATGTTAACATACCAGGGTACATAACCTACAGGAGAGACAGGCAGGACAGAAGAGGGGGAGGAGTAGCTTTCTATGTAAAGGAAGGGATAAAAGCAACTGAACAAAAGAGTAAACAGGGAGGAGAGGAGGCACTGTGGGTCACCTTGGAGACTGGACAGGGCACCAACAGGGAGGAGAGGAGGCACTGTGGGTCACCTTGGAGACTGGACAGGGCACCACAATCCACACAGGGGTTGTGTACAGACCCCCATGTCAGGGGGAGGGAATGGACAAGGATATGATAGAAGGCATTCTTATGATGGCAGAGAAAGAGGAGATACTGTTGATGGGAGACCTGAATATGCCAGATGTTAACTGGAGCACATTTACTGCAGCCACATCCAAGAGCAGGGCCATTCTGAATGCCCTACAGGTGGCAGGCCTCAGACAGCTAGTTTCAGAACCCACTCATGAGGGAGCAATCTTAGACCTCGTACTCTCAAATGGGGACAGTGAGAGGATCTCAGATCTAGAAGTGAGTTGCCATCTAGGAACAAGTGACCATCAAACAGTGTGGTTCACGTTAAACTCAGCTACAGAGTCAAGCCATACAAAAGTGAGGGTATTGGACTTCAGGAGGGCTGACTTTGGAAAGATGGGAGAGTGCCTCAGAAAAGCACTAGCAAACAGGCTAGAAGGAGGGTGGAGCAACAATGGGAATCATTAAACTGCCATCACAGAGGCAACAAGCCTTTGTGTGAAGCAAATAAACAAATCAAAATGAAAGAAAAAGCCACTATGGTTCTCAAAAGAGGTGGCTGGGAAAGTCAGGCAGAAAAAGATAGCATTCAGGAAGTATAAGGAAACACAGAAGGAGCAGGACAGAGAGCTGTACCAGTTAAGGCAGAAGGAAGCAGGGAGGGAAGTCAGAATAGCAAAGGCCCAAACTGAGGAAAAGATAGCCAACTCGGTTAAGAAGGGGGATAAAACCTTTTATAGGTACATCAGAGAGCGTAGAAAGACAAAGGGAGGGATAGTGAGGCTGAATAGAATGAATGGTGGGTGGGCAGAGGACGTGAAAAGCAGGGATACTAAACGAATATTTCTGCTCAGTATTCACAAAAGAGGAGGGGGCAGTGCCTAATCCAATTAACAGAAGCACTCTTGATAGGGGTGTCGATCCCAGCCCTTTCACAGAAGAAAGGGTTCTGCAAGAACTCGTAAAACTGAAGGTGGACAAAGCAATGGGACCTGATGGAATTCACCCCAGAATTCTAAAAGAATTAAGGGGGGAACTAGTGAAAACACTGACTACACTTTTTAATAAATCATGGGAGGATGGTGTGGTACCCAAGGACTGGAGGAAGGCGGATGTGATTCCCCTTCACAAAAGTGGGACCAAGACAGAGGCAGGAAACTACAGACCTGTCAGTTTGACCACTGCGTTAGGGAAAGTGATGGAGTCACTTCTGAAGGAAAGAATTGTTGAGTACCTTGAGGCCAGTGGGGCAGAGGACCCAAGGTAGCAAGGGTTCACAGCGGGAAGGTCATGTCAGACGAATCTAATAGATTTCTTTGACTGGGTGACCAAAGTAGTAGACCAGGGAGGGGCTGTGGACATGACCTACCTAGACTTTAGCAAGGCATTTGACACAGTCCCACACAAAAGATTAATAGTCAAATTAGCCAGCCAGGAAGTTGGTCCCAGGGTAGTAGCCTGGATAAAACATTGGCTGGACAACAGGACACAGAAGATAATTGTAAATGGAGTCCACTCTGAAGAAAGAGGGGTTACTAGTGGGGTACCACAGGGTTCAGTACTGGGTCCAGTCCTTTTTAATGTCTTTATAAGTGACATTGCAGAGGGACTAGAAGGAAAAGTATGCCTCTTTGCAGATGACACAAAGATCTGCAACAGGGTTGATACACAAGGAGGCATGGAAAGGATGAAAAGGGACTTGGCAAGGTTGGAGGAATGGTCAGAAGTATGGTAGCTTGGATTCAATGCAAAGAAGTGCAAAATAATGCACCTGGGAAACAAAAACCCAGAGGAGGATTACACAATGGGGTGGGAGGTAGTAACAACAACAAAAATGGAAAGGGACCTGGGGGTAATCATATCAGATGATCTTAAGGTTAGTAAGCAATGTGAGAAGGCAGTAGGGAGGGCTGGGGGGATACTGGGATGTATAGGGAAAGGCATCACCAGCAGAAAACAGGAAGTTGTTATTCCTCTGTACAGACAGTTGGTGGGACCCCATCTGGAGTACTGCATCCAGTTCTGGAGACCCCATCTCTGCAAGGACATAGACAGGATAGAGGCAGTCCAGAAGAGGGCAACTAAAATGGTGCAGGGTCTGCAAGAGAAGCCATATGAGGAGAGACTAAAGGAGCTTAATATGTATACCCTTGAGGAAAGGAGGGAGAGGGAGGACACGATATAAACTTTTAAGTACCTCCGTGGAATCAACGAACTCCTAGAGGGTAGCATCTTTCAGAAAAAGAGATGTGCAAGAACAAGGGGACACAATTTGAAGATAGAGGGGGGGGATGGCTCAGGGGTAATGTGAGGATGTATTTTTTCACAGAGAGGGTGGTGGACACATGGAACAGCCTTCCTGAAGAGGTTGTGGGGTCCTAAACTGTGGGAGAATTCAAGAATACAGTACATGGGACAAACATAAGGCAATTTTTGTTGGGGGTGGGAAGAAATAGGCTGTTGGTTAACTAGGATCTACAGCTTATCCTGCAGGTAGGGAAATGGGCAGACTAAGTGGGCCAAGCTGTCCTTATTTGCCGTCAAGTCTATGTTCTGTTTTCAGGGCATCCAAAATAAGTATGGCCGGCTTATGGTATGTACCATCCAGCCTAGCCAGACTCCCTGTTGAAGCATCTAGATACACTATGTCCCCATAATCAATTATAGACATAACTAATAGTTGTACCACATCCTTTTTGTGGACTCTATCAAGCAACTCTTGTTCTTAAACGAAAGACCCCGACATCTCCCCACCTTCTTTACTATTGATTCCACATGTATGTCCCATATTAATGCTGAATCTAAGTGCACTCCTAGATATTTATAAGTGTGCACTTGTTCTAGCAAAGTATTATCAGATGTTCTTATTTGTAGGGAAACATTCATAGGGTTCTTGTTCCTCTGTCTCATGAAATAAATCACTTGTGATTTTTTGGCATTTAAGACCAATTTTGATTCTATCAAAAAAGTTTGTAACTCATCAAATGCTATCTGCAAGGGAGATTGTATACTAATTGCAAAAGCACCCTCTAGATATATAATGGTATCATCCACATATAAATGATATCTAACCCTACTGTCTGAAATATTAAATTTATTCATATAGATATTATACAAAATAGGTCCCAATGTGGAGCCCTGCGGGACACCCGAGACCATAGTTCCGGTATCCGAACTCCAGTCCCCCAGAGATACCATCTGTTGTCTCCTTATAAGATATTGCTGAAACCACTTTACTACTGAGCTTGACATACCAATATCCCTGAGGTTGGACAGGAGGATGTCATGAGCCAGAGTGTCAAAGGCTTTAGATAAGTCAATAAAGACTGCTCCCGTAAACATCCTCCTGTCCAAACCCTTAGTGATATCCCCCATAACTTTTATAAGGGTTGTTGTTGTACTATGTAGTGGTCTGAAACCAGACTGAAATGAATTTATAACCTCATTACCCTCCAGAAAATGTTGTAACTCATTTGCCAACAGTCTTTCAAATACCTTTGCGATAACTGGGATGAACGATATAGGTCTATAATTTTAAACTGATGTTCTTATACCGGATTTATATATAGGGACCACTTTTGCGGTTTTCCATAACACAGGGTTGTCCATCTGTATTAATGAAAAATTAAATATAAAAGTTAATGGATGAGCAATTATTGGGGCTGCATACTTTAATAACACTGTTGGCATACCATCAAGGCCTATTGCCTTTTTTACATTTAATTTCAACAGCGCTTCTTGTACCTGATCTGTCCTTAGTTCAGAAAAGACAAAATTCTCTCCTTGTTGAGGTGGAACTGCCTGTCCTAACTGATCTAAATCACGTTGATTTTGTGCTTGGGCTAAATTATTTATTTCCCCATTTTTATTAGATTATGCTTGGGTACCCATAGTAATAAAAGAAAAAAAATTACTCACCTTAGTAATTATGTTTCTTCTAGTGGAGTCTTGCTGTATTCTGACTATTGCAGTTAGGTCCTGCCTTTCAACTGCCTCGGAGAACAAAGGGTTAACTTTTTTATGCCTTGCATAGAACGTTCATCATGAGCTCGGTTGAAGCCCCTGTCTGTTGTTGTTCAAACTGCAACAGTCAGATCTTTACGACCAAAAACTCACTAGGTGTTCTGTGTGGAAACTGTAACATTTTTACTAGCCAACTGGCAAATGTATAATGTTTTTGGTTTCAAAGGAAGACTCAAGTCAGGAAACCCAAAAACAAAAACACATCCAAAACACAACATTCCACCCAAACAAAAAAGAGGGTGTAAAAAGGACACCCCTAGGGTGCCAACACTGCTCCTGCCCACCCACATCCCAAACACTAGGTTCTGAGAGGGGAGGAGGGGGGGGAGGTCAGAATATAGCAAGACTCCACTAGAAGAAACATAATTACTAAGTGCACACATGGTATGGTTCAATTTGGCTACTACATCTAAATTATCCCATTCCAAGGCAAAAATATGGGACTTCAGAGGAGCTGACTTTGATAAGATGGCCAACAGAGTTAAGCTAGCCCTGGCAAAAAGAAACACAGGTGAGGAGGTACAGGCAAAGTGGGCAAGCATTAAGGATACAATACTTGAAGCAACATCCCATTATGTTAGACAGAAAAGGAAGTGCAAAAGAAGAAGGAAACCGCTTTGGTTCTCAAATACAGTAGCAGAAAAGGTCAGAGCCAAAAGGCTGGCCTTCAGGAAATATAAGGGAACACAGCGGGATGAAGATAGGGAGGCATACCAATATGCCCTAAGGGAAGCAGGTAAGGCAGTAAGGCAGGCAAAGTCCCAAACTGAGGAAACACTAGCACAAACAGTAAAAGAAGGTGACAAGACTTTCTATAGATACATTAGTGAAAGGAGAAAGTCCAGAGGGGTATTGCTAAGCTTAATGGAGAAAAGGGAGCATGTGAGGAGGAGGACCCTGTAAAGGCATCTATCCTAAATAGATACTTTTGCTCAGTATTTACTGAAGAGAAGGTAGGCAGGGCCCACACCAGCATCATGGACACAGCGGGAGGAGGTGAGCACTACCCCTTCACAAAAGAAAGGGTCCTACAAGAGCTTGCTAAGCTCAGGGTGGATAAGGCAATGGGACCTGATGGCATACATCCCAGGGTACTTAAGGAGCTAAAGGAGGAACTAGCAGAGCCATTAGCAGAATTGTTTAGTGAGTCTCTGAGCACAGGAGAGGTCCCAGAAGACTGGAGAAGGGCTCATGTGATCCCGCTCCACAAGAGTGGTAGCAGGGAGGAGGCGGGGAACTACAGACCAGTCAGTCTTACCTCAGTAGTGGGCAAGATTATGGAGGCACTCCTTAAGGAAAGGATAGTGACCTCACAGATGGACTAGAGGGTAAGGCTTGTCTGTTTGCAGATGACACCAAGATCTGCAACAGAGTAGATGATCCAGATGGGGTGGGCAGAATGAGAAGAGATCTGGATAAACTAGCAAAATGGTCAGAAGAGTGGCAACTGGGATTTAATGCAAAGAAGTGCAAAATCATGCACATAGGGAAGAGAAACCCTGAAGACACTTATAGGCTGGGAGGGGAGTTGCTAGCAGTCACAAAGGAAGAAAGAGACTTGGGCATCATCATCACTGATGACCTGAAATCATCCAAGCAGACCTCTAAAGCAGTAGGTAAGGCTAGGGGGGTGTTAGGGTGTATTAGTAGGAGTATCACAAGTCGTAAGAGGAGTAATAATCCCTCTGTACAAGACATTGGTTAGCCCCATCTGAGTATTGTGCAGTATTGGAGGCCACACCTTCACAGGACATTAATCAAATTGAGGCAGTCAGAAGGGCAACAAAATGGTGCAGGGACTGCATCAGAAGACATATGAGGACAGATTAACAGAGCTCAATATGTATACCCTTGAGCAAAGGAGGAGAGAGGTGATATGATCGAGACATTTAAACACCTTAAGGGCATAAACAAGGTGAAAGAGTCTAACATGTTTAAATATAAGAAAAATAGCAGGACAAGAGGACACAGCATGAGATTAGGGAGGCCGATTAAGGGAAATGTGAGGAAATTCTTTTCACAGAAAGGGTGGTAGATGCATGGAATGGCTTACCACAAGAAGTGGTGGCTATGAATACAGTGCAGGGCTTCAAACAGGCATGGGATAGGCATAAGGAGCAATACAAATGACTATGAATAGATAGGTCACTGACAGAGCAAAGGCCGATGGCACATTTATAAGGTAGAAAAGAAATGGGCAGACTGGATGGGCCTCTGGTCCTTATCTGCCATCAACTTCTATGTTTCTATGTATTTTTTCTTCAAACAACATGAAATCTTGCTGTATTCTGACTATTGCAGACTACAAGCAGTACCTCCATGGAGGAGGGACAGAACCTACTTTGGAAATAGGCTCTGAAGTACTGTGCCAAACCGAGCATCACTCCTAGCCTGGATATCAGAGAGTAATGCTTGGTGAAAGTATGGACTGTTTTCCAGGTGGCTGCTTGACAAACTTTTAAGAGGGGAATATCCCTGGCAGCAGCCAGGGAAGCAGCTGTACCTCTTGTGGAATGAGCCCTCAAGCCTGAGGGTGGAGTTCTACCCAGTTTTTCATAGCAGAATTGTATACAAGAAACAATCCACCTGGCAATAGATCTCTTAGTGGCAGGTTTGCCTTTTCCAACTTCTCCATAAGTGAGGAACAACTGGAGGGATTCAAACCTGTGACCCTTGGTACGCTCTATGTAGTAGCTAAGGGCTCTTTTAACATCCCAAACTGTGTAGCCTCCTCTCTCCTGAGGAGGAATAGTCAGTGAAGAAAACAGGGAGCGATATAGACTGGTTGAGGTGGAAATCTGAAACCACTTTAGGTAAGAACTTTCTGTTAGTTCTAAGGACCACTTTATCTCTGTGCAAAGAGACAAAATCAGATTCCACTGACAGGGCATGCAATTCACTGATACGTCTGGCAGAAGTAATGGCTACCAAAAACACAGTTTTCCAAGTCAAGTACTTAAGCTCTGCTGAGGACAAAGGCTCAAAGGGGGGTTGCATAAGCTGAGTAATGCAAACATTAAGGTCCCAAGCAGGAGCAGGATCCCTAAAGGGGGGATTAGTGTGAAGCAATCCCTTGAAAAAACTTACAGAATACAGGATGGGATGACAGAGAGGAAGACTTGCCTTCTGACAGGAAAGCAGAAACAGCTGCCAAGTGTACCTTGAGGGTAGCTGGTCTGAGGCCTAGGCCATTAAGATGGACCATATAATCCAGAACCGTAGGCAATTCAGCAGAGTCTGGAGAAATATTCTTCTTAGAATACCAAATGCTGAATATTTTCCATTTGGAGTTGTAAGTCTTTCTGGTGGAAGGCTTTCAAGAAGCCTTAAGGATATCCCGAACCCCTTGGGAAAGATGCAGATCTCCAAACTCTAGCTCTTCAAGAGCCAAGCCTTGAGACTGAGAGACTGAAGATTCGGGTACCAAATCCTCCCCTAAGAGGATGTTAACAGGTTGTATGTAATTCCTGGGAAGAGACAGGGGAAGGTGGACTGTTAGGGACAGCAACAAGGGATACCATGGCTGTCTGGCCCAGCCTGGAGCAATCAGAATCACTTTGCGTGGTTGTGACCTTATCTTGACTAACACCCTGAACAAGAGAGGGAAGGTGGGGGAAGCATACAGAAATGTCCCTTCCCAGTTCAAAATCAGAGCATCCAGGGGGACTGAGCCCAAGACTGGGGGTCTGCAACAAAAGTGAGGAAGTTGGTGATTGTCTGGGGCTGCAAAAAGATTTATCTCTGGAGTGCCCCATCTCGAGAAAATCACTTTCAAAACCAGAGGATCTAGGGCCCATTCATGATGGCCCTGGGATATTCTGCTCAGTGCATCTGCTAGGACATCGTCCTTCCCTGGGAGGTGAACTGCTATCAGAGAGGTTTGCAGGGAATAGGCCAGGAACCACAACTTCATTGCTTCTGTGCACGAGACCGTAGACCGAGTGCCTCCCTGCTTGTTGATGTACCACATGGTGGTGGTGTTGTCTGTTTTGACCTGAACCACCTTGTTCTGTACAGATTTGTAAAAAGCTTGCAGTGCCAGAAACACTGCTCTGAGTTCCAAGAGATTGAAGTGAAGCAGAAATTCCTGAGGTGACCACAGTCCCTGGGTGGTAAGATCCCCCAAATGGGCTCCCCAGCCCAGCAGGGAAGCATCTGTGGTGAGTATCACTGAATGAGACTAAGTGACAAATGGAACCCCTTGTCTCAAATTGTCCTGATTCTGCCACCATTGCAAGGCTTGGATCAGGGTTCGAGTCACTGGGATTAATTTGGTAAGGGAATCCTTTCTTTGAGACCAGAAGGCTCTTAAGTGGAACTGAATGTCCCTCATTTGGAATCTTGCTCCCTGGACCACTGCTGTGGAGGCTGCCATGTGGCCCAGTAGCTGAAGGAACTGCCTTGCTGGTCGAGACACCTGAAGGGGGAATGAAGAGGCCAGTTCCATAAGGGTCCTTGCCCTTTCCAGGGGAAGGAAGGCTCTTGCCTTTACCGTATCCAGTTCTGCACCTATGAAGGTGAGGAGCTGCATTGGTTCCAGAACTGACTTTGGTAGGTTGAGAAGGAATCCTAAAGAAGTGAGCACTTGCTGGGTCACTTGCAGATGTGACTTGACTTGGTCTGGAGACTGACCTACTATGAGCCAGTCATCCAAGTATGGACAATGGAAATCTTTTGTCTTCTTAGGAAGGCAACAACTACTGCCAGGCACTTTGTGAAGACCCTTGGGGCTGATGTTAGGCCAAAGGGCATTGCTCTGAATTGATAGTGGCCTGAGGGCAACTCGAACCTGAGGTACTTTCTGTGGGAGCACCTGATGGGAATGTGAAAGTAGGCATCTTTGAGGTCCAGGGAGGCTAGCCAGTCCCTTGGCCTTAGAGAGGGAAGGATAATTCCTAGAGTTGCCATTTTGAATTTTGACTTTAACAGATGTTTGTTCAGAAATCTTAGTTCCAGGATGGGTCTCCACTCTCCTGTCTTCTTGGGGGTTAGGAAGTATCTGGAGTACAATCCTTTGCCCCAGTGTAGGTTGGGAACTCTCTCTATAGCTTTGAGTGCTAGGAGAAAAGAAACCTCTGCTTCTAGGATGAGGGTCTCTGAGAGATTTGCAGGTGGAAAAGATCTGGCTCTCATCTTGGGAAATTTTTTGAAGCTGAGAACCAGTCCCTGGCTTACTACTTCCAGGACCCACTTGTCTGATGTAAGAGACTTCCAGTCCTGGACAAAGTAAGCCAGCCTGCCCCCTACTGGTACAGGAGAATCGACCCGGGCAGACCCATCAGGGTGTCTGCTTGGCAGGGGCTTTAGGCTGAGGGGTGGATGCAGGCCTGCTCATCCCGCTTCTGCCTCTCCCTCTAAAAAACCCCCTCTGCGAAAAGGAAGACGAGGAGGCCTGAGCTTGGTAAAAAGGCCTTTGGAAAGGCCTGCCCCTGCCCCTGGACTGCTGCCTTTGAGGAGTTGCTTGCTTTTCTTTGGCCTGAGCACTCCTGTAAGTGGTCCTGTATTCATCCATTTTCTTCATGTAATTCTCTGCCTGCTCCCCAAACAGAGAATTACCAACTACAGGGAAATCCATGACCTTAGCCTGCGTATCCTGTGAAAGGCTAGTACACCTGAGCTAAGCCATTCTCCGAAGAGCCACAGATGTAGCCATGACTCTTGATGACACATCATTGGAGTCCACAGCAGCATGAAACTGTACTTTCGATGCCTCAGTCCCATCTGCAGCCACCTGCTCCAGCTCCTTGGCAAGCTGGGCGGGAGCCTGTTTAGCCAGTGCCAGTACAGTGTCCCACCTGGACTTCTGGTACCTGGCTGTATTGGCCATATAGTTAGCCTGCCTGAGTCCCAAAGATGCTGCCATGTATTGTTTCTTTGCCATGGCATCAATCTTCCTGGAGTCCTTGTCTGGGGGGGGGTGTGATGCCAAGGGAAGTTTGCCTTATCACAGGTAGCAGCCTGTACAACCCCAACATGGCTGCATTGCTGAAAAAGGAACTCCGTGTCTGAGCCTGAGAGAGTGTACCTCTTGTCCATTCGTCTGTCCCCAGGAGGTATAGAATTAAGAGACTTAAGAATTTTTTGTGTCTGTTTCCCAAAAGATTTGTGGAGGGAAATAGACAGTCTCCTGGACTCCGGGATGTCCATCAACTCAACATAATCAGGCTCTTCCTGATCCTCTACTGCTTCCTCCACAGGAAGCTGGAGGGTATCAGACACCTTTCTGTAGAACATGTAGTGTGAAGGGGACTCAGAAAGCCTAGGAGGAGAAACACCTGAAGGTCTGTCTGGGGAGATGTCCGGATCAATAGGCACATCCAGACTTTCACCATCGCCATAATCATCCTCATACTCTCCCTCCTCCTCAAGCTCCGGTTCATAAAATTCTTCCAAAGTATAATCTGGAACCGAGGGAACCGACCGAACCGAGCCCCTGCCAGATGGTGCCGGTTCGGTCGGAACCAAACTAAGCGATTGCACAATCCTAATCGCCTTGGCTGTCTCATCAGCAGTCGGAGTATGAGATTCTGGGTCCGAACCAGTCGATTTGTCTTTTCTTTTTCTTTTTGTTGGAACTGATTCCTCGGAATCGGCTCTCCTTTTGCCCAAAGAAGTATCGCCCTGGTCAGAGGGCAGTCCTTCTGGTTCAGTCGGAACCAAACCGGGATGGCCATCTGGGTCAGCAGACTTCTCGGCCTCCCTTTCCCTCAGTCTACCTAATCTCTTTTCCAGGGTAGAGTTGGGAAAATTCTTGCAGATTTGGCAGTCTGAATCGAGGTGGTCAAACCCCAGACAATAAACACAGGTGGTGTGGGGATCAGCCTTAGCAAAGACCTCCCCACACACACTGCAGTGTTGAAACTCAGTGGGCCCGGTTTTTTTCTTGGGTTTCTCAGACATGGCCAACCTAACCAAAAATGTACCCTTTTTTCGGCAATCCACCAGGCAAGACTCCATCAGTTCCTGACCGTGTCTCAGGTCTTGGAAAAAAACGTACTTAAAACCCATTTGTTTAGAACCGATACGAACCGGTAACCACACTCTAAAGTAAAGCACAAGTTTTTTACCTCAAATTGATCGGTTCAGCCGAACCAATCCACAGTTTACAAGTTCCACACAGAAAACAGAAAAAAAACCTATCTAGTACTCACGGTACCACAGACAGAGACTTGAACTGACTATGCGGAAATAACAGTTCGGTAGAAACCGACCAAAAACTGACACTTCAACCGACTTTTGAACCAAGCAGCAGGAGAAATCTCTGGAGCGACTGTTCAGTGAGGCGGAGTAAAGAATCTGACGGTTGCATTTTGAACAACAACAGACAGGGGCTTCAACCAAGCTCGTGATGAACGTTCTATGCAAGGCTTAGAAAAGTTAACCCTTTGTTCTCTGGGGCAGTTGAAAGGCAGGACCTAACTGCAATAGTCAGAATACAGCAAGACTTCATGTTGTTTAAATATATACTGAATTAATTTGCCACTGTAGGTCCTGGAGGGATATCATTTTGATTTATGCTAACTTTGTCTGGCAAATTGAACTTTTTACATTTTGTATTTTTCGCATATATTTCCAAAATTCCCCCTGATTACCTGTAACAGAGGCAGATAGTTCCCTATTATAATATTTATGCCTAGCATCTTTTATGGCTTTGGTATATTGGTTCCTAAGTATTCTATAATTATTCCAAGCCTGCTGTGTGTTATTTGCCTTTGCTATTTTCCAGGCCTTATCTCTTTGTTTTGTTTTTTTGTTTAAAAAGGCCAGAATTATACCAGGGGGAATTTCCTATTTTGATTCGCCTTGACTTTATTGGAACATGTTTGTTACTGATTTTCATAAAATCCTCATGGAATAATTTCCAAGCATCTTCCACTGTAAGGACTAATGACAATCTTTCCCAATTGTGGTTCTCCATATCTATCATAAACGGAATATAGTCAAATTCCTGGTAGACAGGGTGGCAAGCTTGTTAGGGGGTCATCTCCATAGTGTAAAAAGTAAATTAAAATTAAAAAATAATAATTTAGCAGGCAAACAATGCTTATTTAAAGCAGCAGTGTATTTTTTTAAAGAGCGTTGCCAGATAACATTAGCATACCTATTGACTCAGCTGTCAAGTGTGCTTTTCCAAGTGTTTCTTATCCTGCCTGCTGTGTTTTTGTCTTTATTTTTTTGCTCTGTTAGCCCTCCATTTTTAACATAGTTGAAGGAGTGCACAGCTGGAACATCTCATTAGAATACTATGATTTAAACTCAATATGGTCTTTATGGAAACTTAAGCCTCCAGCAGAAAAAGGCATCAGAACAGAGGAAAATAAACAAAACAGACAATATCCATATTTGTTAGTAATAACATAAACAAGTCAGATATAATGCCAGTAGACAGCCGTCCCAGTGGTGCTGAGAGTTGAGTTGCTGGACACCACACCTAGTGCCACACCCGCGACCCAGGTTTCGGGAGTGGACTCAGGCTGTCGAGGGTCAGCAGGAGGAAGGAGAGGATCGAGCATCCAGAGGACTGCTCTCCTCTCTTGGGGTGGGATCCAGGGTCTTCCCCACCTTGCAGTGGCTCCCAGTGGAGACTGGGGGCACTGCATTAGTTGGGGACACAAGTTGGGGGAGGTGGCGGCAGACATCTGCAGAGGAAGGCAGTCTCATTCTCCGGCCATGCTGACATCATTGCACACTTGTCACCTTGGGTGTAACCTACAGAGGAAAACCCCTGACCACCAGAAGGTAGATGACGGTCCCCAGTGGCAAGCGCACATACCCAATGCTGGTTCCCTCCCCGTTGACTCTCTCAAGTCCTCCCCTCATATCCCAAGCTCTGGAGGGGAGAACTCTGTCCCTGATTCCTCGCTGGGTGGGGGATTCAGGCATGCAGTTAGTGCTGATCAAGTGGGTCTCACCGGAAGGGGCCCTGGTGCTGGCAACTGGAGTTAAAGAAAGTTAAAAAAAAAATAATAATAATAATTCCTGTAGACATGCTGGATCATACAAGAAGTGTAGCCCTGCCTCATTTGCAGGGTTTCTAGTATATTGCTGTACTCTCCTGCTAAGGGGGTGCTTAGTTGAGGAGTGGCCCACGGCTCTGAAGGGTTGCCTGTCAGAAGGAACTGTATCAAAAGCATAGCAGGGAATGGAAATACTTTTCCAGCAGTGTGAGTGACAAAAACTCACTGAAGTGAGAAATGTTGTCCATGTCTGGGTTGCCAGCATGACAGACCACATCTCAGGATGATACTGTGGCCTTCTATTTATCAAGCACTAGCATAAAGGAGAGGGTCCTAAGAAAGTCCTCCAGTTCGTTTGGGCTGTGGGCATAATCACTGCTATGGCTATAAGAGCTGTTGTGTGTCTCCCTCCAGAGTCTGAGAAGAAGTTATGTAGAAGTTCACTTGATTGTAATAAAGGACCTACCAGAACTGCGTTTGTTGGAGTCCAATCCACGAGTGCCTTGTCCTGTGGAGTTGCAGCCCTACTGTACGTTACTGCTCAGAGAAATGCGTTTGAAATGTGCTCTATAAGAATGGAGGCAATGTGTAATATGCTTGAGATGATGCATCTATTCAATCTGTGTGTGTTTAATACATATGCTGCTCTGCTTGAACCTTCAAACCTTATGTGTTTGTCTTAATTTGTTGTAAGTACAAATTAAGAACTAACAGTGCAAGCAGTGATTAGATTGCATGGCATTAGCAAGATGTGCAGACAGCCATTTATGCATAGTAATGACAATATTTTGCGCAAGCATAGGGAAAGATGGTTCTCAGTTAATAGGAACCTGATTGGAGAGGGGAGACGTTTGGAGTTTACACTGCATGGGTCACTGTATTAAGAGGAGGAGATGAGGTGGGGGGTGGACAGTGCAGAGGAGGAAGTGGGATAGGTGTAGGGTAGAGTTGGAAGGAGGCAAACACATTTTTTAAAGGAGAGGTAAGTGGAAGAGTTTTGAAGTTTGGGGGAGAATTTATTCCATAGGAGAGGAAGGTGGTAGCACAAAGCAGACTGGTCAGCAGTGGAGTGGCAATGTGGGATACAGAAGCAGCAGGGATCCCAGGAGTATAGCAAATACAAGGGAGGAGCTGCAGGGGTAATGCAGGAGGAGAGGTAGGGAGGGAGTAGCCCAAACCAGAACTTGGCAATGAAGAATAGTGAGTGGACATGCCTTCTATGTGAGAGGGGTGAGATGGAGACAGCAGAGTAAAGGCAGCAGTAGTGAGTATGGGGAGGAGAGTTGGTGGCGAATCTGCAGAAAGAGTCTTGTATGGTATCCAGTTTAGAGAGGGAGCAGAGGGGACAGTGTTGTAGACAATGTCTGCATAGTCTTGGGATGGGAGGATCATTTTAGAGACAATCTCAAGGTGTATGGGGAGGGGAAGGGAGTCTTTATTTCGATAAAGAAATCCTAGTTTGGGGCAGAGCTTGGAGGTTAATGCATCTATATGTGCAGAGAAATTAAGGTGGCTGTCTAACCAGATCTCCAGATATTTGAAAGTATGAACAGTGTCTGCAGGGGTGTTGCCCTGAGTGAGGAACACTGGTGGGGAGTGGAGTCTGGATAGCTTTTGAACAGAGCTAAAAGTCATTGAGTCTGGGTTTTTTTTGGTATTTACTTTTAGGTCGTTAGCTTGAAACCAAGCCAAGACTATATTGAAGTCCTGTTGTAGAGGTACTTGTATCTCATTAGTAGAGGGCCCCTAAGTGTAGGTGACGATAGCATCTGCATGCATATGAGTATGGGAATTGGTACAGATGGAAGGATGACCATTAATAAATAGTAAGAAGAATAAAGGGTGGAAAATTGACCCCTGATTGACACCTGCCAAGATGGGGGGGTTAGGAGTTGCCCAGTTGTACTGATTGCTGTCTTCCAATGATATAGGAGTAGAACCAGTGAGTGGAGGGGGAAGCCAGACAAGCAGAGTGGAGTTTATTCAATAAGAGTGTATGTGAGAGACAGAATAAAAGACCTTGGCAAGGTCAATGAATATGGCAGCGGTGATATGGCTTTTGTCCATGGCGGAGTGGATAGTGTTAGTGACACGCATAAGGGAAGAGATTGTGGAGTGATGTTTTCTAAACCCTGATTGGTATAGGGAGAGTATGTCAGCTGAGGTGAAAGAGACCAACAGTGTTGAGTAGACTAGGGATTTCTGAAACTTACCAAGTGAGGGGAGAAGGGAGATGGGTCACAAATTTCCAAAGTATGATAGGTCTCCACCCTTATGGAAGGGTATCACGCAGGCTGTTTTCCAAAGGACAGGTACAGCGCAGGTGGTGAAAGAGAGGTTGAAGAGGTGAGTAAAAGGAGCAGCTATGGCTGTTGCAGAGAGGTGGAGTCATTTGGGATATAGCCTGTCTGGGCTAGACTTGTTGGGATTTAGTGAGTTCAAGGCCTGGAAGACTTCCAGTGGGGAGACAGGAGGGAAGCAGTAGCCATCCTTTGAGGGAAAGGGGGAGGATGAGAAATTGGAGGATAGGGTGGGCAGGGAGGGCACAAGAACTGAAGAATTTATGAAAAATGTCTGCCATGGAGGGGGGATCTGAGATGGATAAGCCGTCAATCTTGAGGGTGGAGGAGGGTGGGAGAGCACGAGGGTCAATAAAAGAGTGAACCATCTTCCAGAAAGCAGAGGGTGAGCTGGAGTTTAAGTGCAGATGTTTTTTAAAGTATGTGGATTTGGCAAGACGAGCGGCCTTCGTGTATGTGTTTCTCATGGTTCTGTAGGTCTGAAGATTAGATTGGGATTGGAAGGACATGTAGCAAGCCTAGGTCTGGTCCCAGGATTTGCACATGGAAATGAGTTGGGATGAAATCCAGGGGTGGTGAAAGTGCTTGACATGGATTTTCTTTATTGGGGCATGGTGGTCCCAGACCTGATGAAAGGTGGTCAAGAAGTGGTTGAGGGCGGAGTCAATGTAAGTGGCGGAATAGACAGGAGACCAGTCGGCTATGGCAAGATCATGGAGGAGGGCATTAGTGTTTAGTTCTTTGGAGTGGCCAGATGCTGATATATTTAGGGGCAGAGTGGGGGAGATGTACTTTTCTTATGCAGAAAGTTATACAATGGTCACTTAGTGAATCTGGAAGGGCACAATATGCCCAGGAGGATGTATCTATTCTGTCTGTGTGTGTGATAAATATGTTACACTGCTCAAACCATCAAACCTCAAGTGTGTGTCCTAAGTTGTTGCAAGACACTTTATGACTGTAATACAGTTTGTTCTTGTGAGACATCACTCTTGTGACCACAGTAAGTACAGTAGGAAGTCATCCAAATGGAGACTTTGCAGATAGAGAAGGCGAGACGGAGGACAACAGCAGACCTGGGCCAGTTCTCTTAAAAGCCACGTGGTAAAGTCACACTATTTTATCTGAGGCTGTACCACACCTTGTAGGTGGGGGTTACACTAGTTAATAACAAGCATTTGTCAATGTCAAACTTTTGATGCTTGGTAACCAATTTCTGGTTTGCAATTTTGACCCCAAATTTTGAAGATACTTGTTTTAGGATTCACCTTATAGATATGACATGTACCATTTATAGTATATTGGCTGAAATGTCATTTCGTATCACAGGTGCAAAAACACATCTCATCCAGGTTTTTAAAAATGCACACATGACGTTTATGAGGTGGTGTGGAAAAATGGTTATGTTGAAAGGCTGAAGTCAAAATATTAAATTAGCTAAGTTATGAGTTAACGCTGAAATAGTGTATCATTCAGTCATAACCTGGGCATTTTACCATATTTGTATACCAAATTTTTAGCATAGCCTTCTTATTACCCCATCTAAAGAACCTGGTAGGTGAAAATTTTCAAATTTCTTCCAAAATCTCATTCCGTGCCACTGAAACATCATTCCATGCCACAGGTACAAAACACATTTTGGCCAAGATTTGAAAAATGACAGCTGTCACGTTTATAAGGTGCTGTAAAGAAATGGCCATGTTGAAAATTTAGGGTAAAAATATTGAAAATTACCAAAGTTGTTTATTTTTATATTTTTCCCGAAATTTTCAACTTTGCTTTCTTATGACCCCACCTCATGAAACTGTGAAATCACCTTTCGGGGCACAAAAACACATCTTGGCCAGGATTTGAAAAATGACAGCTATCACATTCATGAGATAGAAACATGGAAACATAGAATCTGTCGGCAGATAAGGACCATACGATCCACCTAGTCTGCCCATTTCCATACTCTGTTTCAGACCCAGATCCTATTTGATCTGCAGCACATCTCCAGGGTACCCTTATGTATATCCCATGTACTCTTGAACCCCTGTATTGTTTTCACACCCACCACTTCTGCTGGAAGGCTGTTCCATGGCTCCACCACCCTTTCAGTGAAAAAGGACTTCCTAACATTACCCCAGAGCCTTCCACCCTTCAGCTTCATATCATGCCCCCTTGTTCTCATGCAGGGTTTTCTCTGAAATATGCTTTCCACCTGTACCCCGTTTATTCCCCTATGGTACTTGAAAGCCTCTATCATATCTCCCCTCTCCCTTCTTTTCTCCAGTGAATAGATATTAAGGTCCTTAAGTCTTTCCTAGTAGGGCTTCTGTTCTGGTGCAGTCCATATGCAACCCCCCTGCAAATGGGGGTTCCCAATTGTCTTCCAAGAGCTTGCCTATTTGCTCAGAGCCTGGTTGATGTTCAGCACTAAAGCCGTTTAACTGTGATTGCCAGTGAGTGCTTTTAATGCCTCCAAGTACTGTCTCTGTAAGGGCTGCCTGCTTGCAGTCATAATTAATCTGGATGAGGGGTCTGTGTGTTTCCCTGCTTGAGTCCCGCTCGAGCTGCTGCCTAAGTGTTCAGTTTCTGCTGTCGCTAAGCGAGCAGAGGGAGCCCAGTTGAAAGATGTAACTACTTGTGGGGAATTGTGCAGAGTAGCAGTAAAAACATTGTTTGTCTAACCTGCCTTTCTTGCAGCATGGACTGTTTCAGTTGTGCTCCACCATTTTGGTCCCGAACTGTCGAATTGGATCAATGGGGTTGTGAGGACTCTAAAATGGATCCTAATAAAGTGGATCTGTGTGGTGCCTGACTCTAGGAAATGTAGTTTTGGACCATTGGCGCCTTTTTGCACCAACAGGGGGAGTGTGTTGTGACTGACAGAGGAACCAGCCAATTGGACCACAGGAATTCTGGGGAAATGCCTCGAGCTCTCTGCTGGCAAGCCAGATTCGAGTTGGAAGCTGAAGGAGCAGCACCTCTGTGTGTTCAAGCTGCCGTTTACAGAGTAGTTCATGCGGGAGAACCATGGAAGGCCTGTCTATAGGCCTGCTAGCCTGATTACTGCCCTGAAGAGGGAGAAGATGACTTTTTTCAGACAGAATCTGAATTTGTAGAGAATGAAGCAAGCTGCTATGGGACCAGGCTTACCCTGTAGGAGACCAAAGATTTTCCTAAACGTGATGGGCCTGTCAAGAACTTTAGCTACTGTACTGCTCCCGGGTTTAGCAGTGATTTTGCAATCGGGACTGAGGAGTCATTTGCCTGGTGCAGTAAACTTTCTTTACATATGAATGTGCTATGTGCTGGAAGGGGATCGCGATCAGGTCCCCCCTTGCTGTAAACTGTGTGCTGATTGCTGGAAGCTGTTCCCAGCTTCATCGGACTGATTCTGCTTGTTTCACCTGCCACAAGGGTTTTGTCTTGCTACCCTGCTCCTTCTGTCAATCCAGAACACGCATCACCCCTCCTGTGTTCAGCCTGGGTACTGTGGGTAATTATCAGGGTAGCTCCCTGCAACTTTTTTTAAATCAAAGTATGTCATCTGATTGTTTTGTGCTTCTCTTTCCACGAACTGAGCCCTCCGGCTCCAGATTACAAATTGTTTGTGTGCATGTTATTTTTCCATCACAGGGCCCCAACCAGCTGCATCGCTGGCCTACCCCAGGCATCAGTCCTGGCTAGCCTTTTCCCCCATCATGGGTACCCAGAGAATGGGACTGAGTTGGACTATAAGTGTATGCACAGTAGTGTGATTGTTAATGTGTTCAAGCTAATAAACCTGATTATTCCCCCTCCTTGTTACAGACCCCTGAATAAATCAGATCTGTTTGTTTCTGCAATTTACATTGACTGTGGTGTCAGTTTATGCTGAATGTATTGCATTGTTGTTGTTGTACTGCATCACCTTATTTTACAGGGGGGTCCCCAGAGTCAAGCTGAAGGAACCAGTCCTGGGGGTAAGTGCCAAGTACAAGTGTATGTATCAAGTATATCTGGGGTATTGGAAAGGTTACTTCTGTGTACTGCGTAGGCCACTAGTGGGAGATAAGGGGGGTCACAGTGTCCCAGAGGGCTGTGGCCTGGTTAGTGTAACCCAAACCAACCCTGACCTTTGGGTGGAGGCACCCATTTCAGAACTCGGGCCCCTTAACCTGTTAGTAGCAAAACAGGCAGGGGTAGTAGCCCAAGGGATAGCAACACCTAGGAGTTACATCTTGGAGGCACCACTGGGATTAGCATCCTCTAGTGGCCACATGAAGAAATCACCTTGATATGTTCAGTTTGGGAGAGAAAATGGAGGAGCTTACTACGCCTAAGCTAAAAATTGCCCCCATAAGCTGTTGGTGCACTTAATGATGGGGTGGAGTGAAGCTGAGGGGATAGACCCCCAAAAGGCTATTCTGTTATTGGATGTCCCATTAGGGACCAGTAATGCTGATATTGTATCCACTGCAAAACAGATTAAGGGCGTGGGCGAGGTGGAAGTAAGGGGACGAGATGCAGATTTATTTGAACAAACTATGATAGTACTGCTCTCGTGTAGCTCCCAAATAGATCCTGAGAAGGTAATCCCTGTTATTTTGCCCAAAGGTACCCAGAAGGGGTGGAGGGTCATTCATTTGCATAGTGGTCCGGCCACCCCAGGTGGGTTCACCAGCATAGATGGGTTTAAGGAAAAGCTGCTCAAATTGTTAGTATCTGAAAGGAGAACTGCTCAAGAGCTTGTAAAGGTGCTAGACCTGTCAGAGGACCACACACCCCTGCCTTCCCCAGACACATCCCCAGTGTCCCCCAAGAACTCCCCAGTAGCTGCCTCCCCATCATAATTCCACCAATACAACTGGACTCCTACCAAAAGCTCAGACGTTTCTCAGGCACTGTCCCAGTGTCTATGGGGGAGGATGATCTAGAGACATGGATGGACTATGCCACCCCTTTAGTGCAGGAATGGCAATGTTTGGAGGGGGAAAAGAGGAAACAACTAATGGAGAGTTTGAGAGGCCCTGCACTGGAGGCCATCCGTTTTCTGTGGGCAACTAGCCCAGAGGCTACTGTGGCTGAATATCTCTTGGCACTGGAGGGAGTATTTGGCAGAACTGAATCGGGGAATGACTTGTTATGGAAGTTCAAGTCAGCTAAGCCGTGGAAAACAAGAAGTTGTCTGCTTTTGTTACCAGGATTGAGACGGCTCTGCAGAGGGCCTATAGAAAAGGAGGAGTGCCTGCAAAAGAGCTGAACTGGGTCAGACTGGACCACATCTTGAAGTCAACTAGATTTTCTAGTGCAATGATATTGAAGCTCAAGTTGCAAGATAGGAGGGCAAACCCTCCCGAATACTGCCACCTGATGCAAGAAATTTGTGAGATTGAGACTGATGAGGAGGGCTGGGAGCCCTATGCTGGGGTTGTGAACACTTGCTAGACTCCAGAGAGGAGTAATTCAGATGAGGCCCAGCAGTTGAGAGAATTGATTAGAGAGTTGAATGAGGCAGCCAGAGAACCTGATCTGTATCAGGCACCCCCAGAGACCAAAAGTGAAGTGGAAGTGCGTGTTGTTTCTTCTGATACTGGGACTGAGGGTAACTTGTTGGCAGAGATCCGAGAGTTGAGAGCCATGGTGGGGGAGCTGCAAAGGACTGCCCAAACCCCCCACAGTACTGGAGATTCAGAAGTTCAGGAACATAGGTCCCAAGTTCAAGAAGGGCCTCGAAGTGCCCTGAGGTACCCCAGCAGAGAAAGGACCCCCCCCCCACCATTCACAGATTCTAAAGAACCTAAGTTTTGCTACCACTGTGGGGAGGATGGGCACGCCCATCCTTTCTGCCATTCACCCGAAGATCTGAGGAGGGTCCGTGGCAGACTATTAAATTTGCTTCATTCAAACACCAACTGGCCACCACGTGGAGCTGTTCAAAAACGTTATGCTACCAAAGCCAAGGCCATATCAACACCAGCGTCTGCGCTGCCTGAATGGTTCAAAGTGGTGGGTCCTTCCATGGAAACAACAGTGAAAGTAAATGGAGTGTCTACTAGGTCTGTGCTGGACAGTGGCTCCCAAGTAACCATCATGTTCCAAGACTGGTACAAGAAGCATTTGCCTGATGTGCCCTTACAGCCTTTGGAAGGACTGCATGTCTGGGGGTTAAGTGAAAAGGCGTACCCCTACTCTGGATACATCCAAATTTGGTTGTCTTTCCCCACCTCGGTAGCTGGAGTGGTGGAGCAAGTGGAGACCTTGGCCTTTGTGTGTCCCCCTACTGGATTGTACGATGGGGTCCCGTTACTGATTGGGGCAAATGCTCATATGTTCGGGAGGTTGGCACAACTATGCTATGAGAGATAGGGGCAGTGGCCGGGTAGAGCCTTCAGGATTCCTGCCTTGATCAAGAAGGCTTATGAGTCACGGAAGAATGCAGAAGAGGTGGAACCAGATGAACCAGTTGGGGTCGTATGGAAGAAGGACCCTGAGTCCATGATCTTGGCGCCAAATGCTCAGTGTACTTTACAAGGAGAGGTCCGGTTAACAAAGGATGTTAAGAATAAGATACTCATGCTGGATGCACCAGACAATGGAAAATTGCAGGAAGGATTGCTGGTAAAGCATAGTATCTTACCCACTCAGGCTCATGCCTATGCTTGACGGGTGATAGTCCAGGTTCACAATGTGTCAGACAGAGAAATTCGGGTGAATAGAGGCTGCACCCTGTTTACCGTACACTGCGCAGACACTGCAGTGCTACCCAGTACAAGTACTTGGGGGAGATTGACAGATTGACACCCGAATTGTTTGATTTTGGTGACTCCCCGTTGCCAGCCGAATGGAAGATGAGAATCAGTGAGAAGCTTGCCCAGAGAGACCATGTGTTTTCACTAAAGGAATGGGATGTGGGATATGTGCAAGAGCTGAGCATCATATCGGCTGCATGATGAGCGTCCATTCCGAGAGAGATCTCGACGCTTGGCACCCACTGATATAGATGGGTTGAGATGGCACCTACAGGAGATGCTTGCGGCTGGTGTGATACAAGAATCCAGATGCCCTTATGCTTCACCTATTGTAGTAGTGAGAGAGAAGAATGGAACAGTATGAATGTGTGTGGATCATCGGACCCTCAACAGGCGGATCATCACTGATCAATACACCATGCCCCATATTCAGGATGTCTTAGACTGTTTGAATGGTAGCAAGTGGTTCTGGGTTGGATCTTTGCAGTGGGTACTACCAGATCCCCATGGCCCCAGAGGACCGTGAGAAGACAGCCTTTATATGTCCACTTGTGTTCTATGAATTTATGAGGATGTTCCAAGGGATCTCGGGCACCCCAGACACTCTTCAACGGTTGATGAAGCGTGCACTGGGGGACATGAACTTATTGGAGTGCCTAGTATATCTAGATGATGTTATTGTGTTTGGGAATTCGTTGAAGGAACATGAAAGCACACTTTTTAAAATGTTGGCCCACCTGGAAGATTTCGGCCTCAAGCTATCCATCGATAAATGCCAGTTCTTTCAGACATCAGTAAAATATGTGGGGCATATAGTGTCCACTGAGGGGATAGAGACTGATCCTAACAAAGTTGAGGCCTTGACCACCTGGCCCCAGCCCCGCAACCTAAAAGAATTACAAAGATTTCTAGGATTCTGTGGTTATTACCAGCAGTTCATTAAGGACTATTCAAGGGTGATTCGCCCACTTCTGAATCTTACCCAAGGTTACCCTCCCACCAACAAAAAATACAAGAGCGTGGCCTCCACTGAAGCCGAGAGAGTGTATTTCTGTCCAAATGAGTCTTTTGGGTCATGATGGACACCTGATTGTGAAGCTGCTTTTCATGAAATCATATACCAGCTCGCTCATGCTCTTGTCCTTGCCTATGCTGATCCTGCAAAACCCTATGTATTACATACTGATGCTAGCTTACAAGGCTTGGAGGCCATGTTATATCAAGAGCATGAGAGAGGCCTGAGACCAGTGGCCTTTGCCAGCAGAAGTCTGACCCCATCTGAAAAAAAATATCCTGTGCATAACGTGGAGTTCCTGGCGTTGAAATGGGCCATTGTTGAGCAATTCCATAAATACCTTTATGGAGCCAAGATACTGGTAAAGACACATAATAATCCTTTGACTTATGTGCAGACTTTAGCCAAATTGGATGCCACCGGCCATAGGTGGCTTTCTGCATTGTCTATCTATGATTACGCTGTTGAATACAGAGCAGACCTGAACCACATAGATGCTGATGCCCTCTCTCGGAGGCCTGTTTCCAGAAATGATTGGGCTAGAGCAGTGTCAGTGGCTCAGTAGGTAGCACACTCGCCTCTGAGGCTGGGAGACCAGAGGGCTGTGGGTTCAATTCCCACATCTGACACTTGGGTTAATATCCCAGTACTGTCACTGTAGGGCAGCATGAGAGGGGTGCTGCACTTCTGAGGTGCTGTCTTTCGGATGAGACGTTAAACCGAGGTCCCATCTGCCTGGATTGGTGGTAGTTCAGGTGGATGTTAAAGATCCCATGGCACTTATCGAAAAGAGTAGGGGAATTTCCCCGGTGTCCTGGCCAAATTTCCCTCATTCACTAAAAATACCACCAGCAGCTTAATCTGGTTCAAGGTCAGTTGGCATTCATCTGTATCCCCTTCCCCCGGGTCGTGCCTGAAAATAGGCAGGATTTGTCTAGTGCACTTACCCGGTCAACAAAAGCTAAATAAATAAATAAGACTGTCAGAACCTGATATGCGAGCGCTATGCCAGAAGTTTGACAAAGGAGGAACAAATGTCCACGGATGCAGTGGACTGTCTAGTAGATTGTTCGGGGCCCTCTGACAATTGTATTCCTGCTGCTTCCTGCCACTTTTCTGCATTAGATATTAGTGCTCTGCCTCAGCTTGATAATGACAGTCTCCAGTGGGCCCAATCCTGAGACCCTATGATCAGATCACCCCTTGAAGCCCTCTACTCAGGGAAAGATGTGTCCAAGTTGCGCTCCTCTGATTTGAGAACTGCATTATTGTATAAAGAAGGCCCTAAACTGAAACTGATTAACCAACTGCTGTACAGAGAAACAGAAGACAGAGGGGGACAGGTAGACAAGCAACAATTGGTTTTGCCCACCACTTTCAGAGACTTGGTACTGAGGTCCCTACACAACCACATGGGGCACCTCAGTAAAGACCGTACTCTTGATCTAGTGCGGTCTAGATTCTACTGGCCTAAGATGGGGGCCAATGTTGAGCATCATATACAGACTTGCAGTCACTGCCTGCAAAGAAAGGCTTTGCCTCAGAGGGCTGCACCCCTTGTTAACATCACCACCAGCACCCCCATGGAGTTGGTTTGTATTGACTTTCTGAGTCCGGAACCTGGTCAGTGGAATATTAGTAATGTGCTGGTGGTCACTGACCATTTTACAAGGTATGCCCAAGCATTTCCCACCAAGGACCAAAAAGCTTCCACTGTGGCCAAGGTACTGGTAGAGAATTTCTTTGTTCACTATGGGGCCCCCCAGAGAATCCATTCTGACCAAGGACGAGATTTTGAGAGTCACTTAATCAAGGAGATGTTTTCTCTCTGTGGGGAGTGCAGAAGTCTAGAACCACCCCTTACCACCTCCGGGGGGGTCCACAGCCAGAACATTTTAACCGCACCCTGCTTGACATGCTAGGCACTCTCCACCCGAAAGATAAGCCTGGATGGAGCCAGCAAATTAGCACCTTGGTACATGCTTACAACTGCACCAAAAATGATGCTACTGGGTTCTCCCCCTACCGCCTTATGTTTGGAAGAGAGGCTCGGTTGCCAGTGGATGTTTGTTTTGGAGTCTCCCCCGATGGGGTCCAAGCTGACAGCTACCTACAATATGTGCAAAAGTTAAAAGCTCAATTGAATCATGCATACCGACTGGCTCAGACCATGGCTGCAAAGAGAAATTTGGCCAATAAAGAAAGATATGATAAAAAGATGAAGGCCCAAGAGCTCCAAGTGGAAGATCATGTATTGTTAAGAAATCTGGGACTGCATGGCAAACACAAGATTGCTGACAGGTGGCACCATCTCCCACACATAGTAGTGAGAAAACTAGATGACTTATCAGTGTATAAAGTGTGGCCTGATAACAACTCAAAGGATGTCAGAACAATGCACCGTAACCATTTGTTGCCCATTGGACAAATAATGATGGAATTTGAGCCCTCAGAAATTGCTCCCCCTGGACCGGTGACAAGGGCTGCTGCAAGACAGAGACAGACAAAGCCTGCCCCTGTAGTGTCTGACTTAAAGGGGAAGTCTCCCATAGTTTCACACCCATATTTTCCCAACTCCTTATGTGTAACTGTTGTGTGTCTCCTCCAGTTGCCAGGAGTCCTATTGCTGTCGAAATCTAGATTATAAATAAAAATATACAGCCCCCAGAAGTTATCAATGTGTTTGTCCTCCATTTTACCATCAATGCTGCTGGAGCGTGATGTCATCAGAGCAACAGATAATGGTGCTGCACTAAATGCTGTTCCACCAGCAAACAGAACCCACAATGTTTGGTTCCCCACTTGAGTAATGGAGGAACCCTTTAAGTGTTGTGCACATCCTGAAGTGCTGGTCTAATAGGGACTAGGACCATATGAGTGTGATGCAGCACTGATTTGACATGTATATACAGTATGCCTATAAGGAAGTGCCTGTATGTGTTGTGTTAATATTTCTGTTAGTAAAAATAGTTTACCCAATAAATGACTCTGGGTGCAACAAGAGTCTTAAGTGGTATTATATAGCTGTTGTATTATGTTCTCTGTATGTTAGCATTCTCTGTTTTGATTGACACCAGCAGTGAGAGACAATCTTGCAAAAATGCCCCTTTCCCTTTGTAACTAGGCAGTCAGTGATTGGATGGCTAATGTAAGGCAATAAAGAGTTCAGCTATAACAAGGAATAGGTTACCAGGACAACATCAGCAGCAGCATATGGAAGAAGGATAATCTAGTGGTTAAAGCACAGGCACAAGAACTGGGAAACTCTGGTTCAAATCCTACTAAAGTCCCTTACTCTCTAACCTCCTTTGGAACTGTGATGGCCCCTCAGGTCCATGACTTTAAAGGTGCCTCCATTCCCATTATAAATCATTAGCACTGATGTGAGAGTTACAACACTTCACTTTGAAGGTATTGAAAGCAAGCTGTGGCAGCCCCCCCCTTTGCAATGCCAGCATTTGAAGTAGGATGTCCCTCACAAATCAGATGCTACACTTCAGCTGTTGTAGGTATAGAAACTAATCAGTTTCAGTGTTTGTAGTGTTCTGTATTTGCTTAGCTCATTCCTCCCATGTCATATGCTTTCTGTCTTGGTATTTCCAGTCAGAAACCCAGATGTAAGGAGCATTTGAAATGTAAAACAATACACTTTATAAAGTATGTGATCTAGCTCTCCACTTTCAAGCTGCTGAAGGGGGGGGTGTATAATTTGTGCAAAGGAGGAATTCAGTCTTGTCTGATCCTTTGGGAAACTGCTCAGGCCTACCTTGTAAATGAATCTTTTCAAGGGTGTTCACCTGGTGCAATACTGATTGACTGCTAGATTGACTGTTTGATGGTCTGACTGATTGACTCATTCTTTCTATCGCACTCTACAATATGATGCAACTGTCTCACAGAGAGAAATGAGCAGTACAAAGAACAGATTATGTTTCCTGTGAATGAAATACTATTAGATGTACTATTTGCTTTACACATGCAGTATTAAGGCTACAAGTACTACTCCCTGTGTGAGTTGCATGACATAACTGTCTTAAGCCATTGCAAACTTAAACTAAAATCAGGATAGACAGCATTGATACCCTTATGTGTTCTTCTGCACTGCTGCTGCTGCAGTGACACCAGGGAATGGGAGGGTCTGTATTATAAGTGACCCATTTGTATATAAATGGAGGCTTGCTTGACATTTTACTACCTTGTGTCAGAGCCTCAAACTCTAGATACGTGTTGCAACAGCAGAAATGACTGATCTCTTATTGACATATGTACAGTAACTGATGTAATGTATAATAAATACATCAGACATATCCAAATCAGAAATATACAGTAGTCTTCTCCTTTAAGGTTTCCTCCACAGCAAATCTCAATTGAGAATGACTGTCAGTCTACTTCAGATGAAAGTGAGTGCAACTATGGTTATTGTCCTTCCAATGAACTGAGTCAGTTGTTCCAAGGTAACCCTCTGGTTAATTATGGGGATGAAGCTGTGCCTTCTGGACTGCCTAACCCCTCAGCTTTATCCATGGAGCCAATGCTCCCTGACAGTAAAGGGCAGAGTGTTAAGTCTGATGATATTGAATCGTATGGTAGAACTGTGTGATTTCCCTGAGGAAGAACCGGATGAGCTAAGACCAACTGGTGGCTTATTAGAGCAGGAAGAATACTTTGAGTGTCATGATAGTTCACTTCCAGTGCAAAGAGAGTTTTTCAAGGGATCTAAGTGTGGTGGCACCAGAACTTGCTGACCCAGAGGCAGACAGTGCTTCCAGTCTGAACTTTTCTGCCCAAAAAGAGACTCTCCTTGCGAGTAAGTAAAGTGCCAAAAGTGAAACTAAAGGTGCAGAGACTGTAACTGTTCCCCCTAGGAAGACTGGTAGAGCTGTAAAACTAGTAGTGTGTTTCAGCTATGATTCCCCTGGGAGGCCTGTGGATTTGCCTCTGAATGTGGCCCATAAAGGAAAATATGTGTCCCAGAGTTCACTGCCCAAACTGAGCATAAGTGCAAATTCACAGTTAATTGTTCTGCCCTCCAGGTATGTTGCCCCTGTCCCATCTACCCCCAAGGTAGTTGATAGGGAAGGGCCCCCATTATCATTTTTTCATATGCAGGAAGTGATGATCTGATGTCAAACTGCAATGTATGTATAATGCTGTGTAAAAAGTTGAAAACTGTGAAATACAGGACATGTGTATGTAACTAAGGTTTAATATGTTGACTACTGCTTAAAAGATATAGGCCTGACATGCCAGTGATATGAATGTATATGATGATTTCCCTTATAGTTATTATAAGGGTATCTACTTGACATGGACGCCAAGTTTTTCCAGGCCAGGAAGGATGTAACCCCCTTGCAAATAGGGGTTCCCAAAAGTCTTCTAAGAGCTTGCCTATTTGCTCAGAGCCTGGTTGGTGTTCGGCGTTAAAGCCATTTAACTGTGATTGCCAGTGAGTGCTTTTAAAGCCTCCAAGAACTGTCTCTGTAAGGGCTGCCTGCTTGCAGTCATAATTAATCTGGATGGGGGGGTCTGTGTGTTTCCCTGCTCGAGTCCCGCTCAAGCTGCTGCCTAAGTGCTCCGTTTCTGCCGTTGCCAAGCGAGCAAAGGGAGCCCAGTTGAAAGATGTAACTACTTGTGGGGAATTATGCAGAGTAGCAGTAAAAATGTAATTTGTATAACCTGCCTTTCTTGCTGCATGGACTGTTTCTGTTGTGCTCCACCATTTTGGTTCCGAACTGCCAAATTGGACCAATGGGGTTGTGAGGACTCTAAAATGGAGCCTGATAAAGTGAATCTGTGTGGTGCCTGACTCTGGGAAATGTAGTTTTGGACCATTGGCACCTTTTTGCACCAACACAGGGAGTGTGTTGTGACTGACAGAGGAACCAGCCAATTGGACCGCTGGGATTCTGGGAAATGCCTCGAGCTGTCTGCTGGTAAGTCATCAGATTTGAGTTGGAAGCTGAAGGAGCAGCACCTCTGTGTGTTTGAATGGCCATTTGGGGCACAATTCGTGCAGGAGAACCGTGGAAGGCTTGTCTGTATGCCTGCTAGCCTGATTACTGCCCTGAAGAGGGAGTAGAGGACTTTTCGGACTGAGTCCGAATTTGTAGAGAACGAAGCAAGTTGCTGTGGGACCAGGCTTACCCTGTAGAAGACCGAAGATTTTCCTAAATGTGATCGGCCTGTCAGGAACTTTAGCTACTGTAGTGCTCCCAGGTTTAGCAGTGATTTTGCAATCGGGACCAAGGAGTCATTTGCCTGGTGCAGTAAACTTTCTTTACATATGAATGTGCTATGTGCTGGAAGGGGATCGCAATCGGGTTCCCCCCTTGCTGTAAACTGTGTGCTGATTGCTAGAAGCTGTTCCCAGCTGCATCGGACTGAATCCGTTTGTTTCACCTGCCATTGGACCCCACCACGAGGGTTTTGTCTTGCTACCCTGCTCCTTCTGGCAATTCAGAACACGCATCTTCCCTCCTGCGTTCAGCCTGGGTACTGTGAGTAATTATCAGGGTAGCTCCCTGAAACTTTTCTTAAATCAAAGTGTGTCATCTGATTGTTTTGTGCTTTTCTTTCCAAGAACTGAGCCCTCTGGCTCCGGATTACAAATTGTGTGTGTGCATGTTATTTTTCCTTCACAGGGCCCCAACCAGCTACATCACCAGCTACCCTGGGCATCAGTCCTGGCTAGCCTTTTCCCCCATCCTGGGTACCCAGAGAGTGGGACTGAGTTGGACTAAAAGTGCATGTGCAGTAGTGTGATTATTAATGCGTTCAAGCTAATTAACCTGATTATTCCCCCTCCTTGTTACAGACTCCTGAATAAATCAGATCTGTTTATTTCTGCAGTTTACATTGACTGTGGTGTCAGTTTATGCTGAATGTATTGCATTGTTGCTGTTGTACCACCTTATTTTACAGGGGGGTCCCCAGAGTCAAGCTGAAGGAAACAGTCCTGGGGGTAAGTGCCAAGTACAAGTGTATGTATCAAGTATATCTGGGGTATTGGGAAGGTTACTTCTGTGTATTGCATAGGCCACTAGTGGGAAATAAGGGGGGTCACAGTGTCCCAGAGGGCTGTGGCCTGGTTAGCGTAACCCAAACCAACCCTGAACTTTAGGTGGAGGCACCCGTTTCAGAACTCGGGCCCCTTAACCTGTTAATAGCCAAGCAGGCAAGGGTAGTAGCCCAAGGGATAATGCCACCTAGGGGTTACACATATACCATCTTCATTGCCCTTCTCTGGATTGCTTCTATTTTGTCAATGTCCTTCCGGAGATGTGGTCTCCAGAGGTGGACACACTACTCCAGCTGAGAGCTCATCAGTGACCTGTACAGTGGCATCACCACCTCTTTCATCCTGCTTGTTATGCCCCTCCCTATGCACTCCAACATTCCTTTTTTTCTCTCTACCACTTTTTTAACACTCTTTGGTCACCTTCAGGTCATCAGATATGATAACTCCCAGGTCTCTCTCCTGACTTGTGGTGGCCAGCATTTCCCCACCCATCCTGTATTCCTCCCTTGGATTCCTGTGACCCAGGTGCATGATCTTGCACTTTTTAGCATTGAAACTCAACTGCAGACACCTGACCACTCCTCTAATAGGCTAGGTCCTTTCTCATTTTTTCCACCCCCTCTGGTGTGTCCAGTCTGTTGCAGATCTCGGTGTCATCTGCCAAGAGGCACACTTTTCCCTTCAGACACTCTACAATGTCGCTAATGAAGACATTGAATAGGACTGGCCCCAGCACCGACCCCTGTGGCACCCCGCTGGTCACCTCCCTCTCCTTAGATTTCATGCTATTTACCACCACCCTCTGAGTCTTGTCCCTTAGCCAGTTCCCAATCCACTTTACCACCATAGGACCCACTCCCAGGCTCCCCAATTTATTTAGCAATCTCCTGAGCAGGATGGTGTCGAAGGCCTTGCTGAAATCCAGGTAGGCTACATCCACTGCCCCTCCCTGATCTACCACTCTGGTTACCCAGTCAAATCTATAAGATTCAGCTGACAGGACCTTCCTGCTGAGAATCCATGCTGCCTTGGATCCTGTGCCCCACTATCTTCCAGAAACTTCACAATTTTCTCCTTAAGTAAGGACTCCATTAGTTTCCCTACTATTGAGGTCAGGCTTACAGACCTGTAATTGCCTGCCTCCTCTCTACTTCCACTCTTGTGGAGAGGGACCACATCTGCCCTCCTCCAGTCCTCAGGTACCTCCTCCATCTCTAGTGATGCACTGAAAAGGGCAGCCAGTGGTTCTGCCAACACTTCACTGAGTTCCTTTAGTACTCTGGGGTGGATTCCATCTGGCCCCATTGCCTTATCTGCTTTTATTTTCCTGAGTTTTTCTAGGACTCTTTCCACTGTGACTGGGATGGTGTCTACCTCCCTCCCCTGAATACCCTACTTAATGAGTCTCGGTCCCTCACCCTCCCCTTCCCTGGTGAATACTGAGCAAAAGTACTTGTTTAGTAGCTCAGCTTTTTCTAGGTCATCCTCCACCCTTTCTCCTCCCTCCTTCTGCAGCCTAATGATCCCATTTCTGGTCTTATTTTTCTCACTAATATATCTGAAAAGGTCTTGTCGCCTTTCTTACTAGCCTAGGCTATACTTTCCTCTGTCTGTGAGGTGCTCTAAAGAAATGGCTATGTTGAAAAGTTGGGATCAGAATATTGAAAATTACCAGAGTTACGAGCCTGCATTTGCAAATTTCAACACAGGCTCATAACTTTGTTGTTTTTTAATATTTTTACACCAAATTTTCAGCATAGCCTTCTTATGACCTCACCTCATGAACAAGGGCAGAGAAAATGTTCAAATCCTTCCTGAAAGGTGATTTCATGCAGTGATCACAAAATCACCTTTCAGAACAGATTTGCCTAAATTCACTGTAATTGTTCATGAGGTGGGGTCTCAAAAATGACATGTTGTAAATATGAGGCAAAAATATTTAAACATGGCCAAGTTGAGCCACCAAGTTCAAAACCCCATTTAAATATATTGAACTGCATACCTGTTTCCTCAATTTGGCTTTGAAGAGTGAAGACGTGTCTGTGGTCCAGAGAAGATTATGGCATTAGATCCCCGGTTGGTAAGTAAGGGTTTGGGGGTGGGGTGGGGTGGTCAGTGCTAAGTGGGAGGGGCTGGGTGGGGAATGAACAGTGCAACAGACATTGATGGGCTGTTTTTACAGGGTTAATAAAAAAAAATGAGGATGGATTTCAGTATTTCAGGCGATGACACTGAGGAATTGGGCACCCCGAGTGTCAATGTTATGTTTGGTGGGTGCAGAGAGGGAGGGTTGGGGGAAAACAGTTACAGGGGCCTGGGGTGCCAGCAACAGACATCGATAGATGGTTTCCTTTGTTACAGGTTTTTTTTAAAATATTATATAGTGATACTGGGGGATTCGGCACCCCCAGTGTCAGCGTTATGCTGGGGGGGTGCTGAGAGGGAGGGTTAGTGGTGGGACAGTTACAGGGGCCCAGGGACACCAGGAACAGACAATGATGGATGATTTCCTTTGTTACAGTTTTTTTTTTAAATATATTATGGTAGCACGGTAGTGCTACCATAGTTAGGGTTGAGGAGCCATTTACATGTTAAACCCAAAATTTTGCACCTTAATAACTTTGCAACTGTTTGATAGATTTGTCTGAAATTTGGAATACTTAATCAATACCAATATGCCTTGGGATCTGCCAAGTTTCGTACCGGTCAGATACACGGCTGCGGAGTTATTAAACATGATCTGCGCGTGCATTTACACTTTTTCTGGAATTCTACGGTCGCACCTACAGGTCACACAGTTTGCGCGACTGGCCCAAAATCTTCAGGGAATGTGCGGCTGGGGTCCCCAATGTGCTTTTCGAAGATTTCGTGAAAAAATATTAAACGGTTCAAAAGTTATTCAAAAAACAATTTCCCATTATAAGTCAATGGGAAAAGTTAACAAAGTTCTACAGTGTCGCAAATGCATTTTTACTGTCCCAAATGGCCCTCTTACTTTTGCAAATCCACCGTTTTGTTTTCAGTTAGTGATCAGAAAAATGCTTGGCATTTAAAATTGAGACCCTCTAGCAACCTAATTCTTTTTGTATTCAACTAGTCGGGCCCTGAGGATGCTAGCCATGTCTTTATTTTGGGGTAAAACACCCCAGAAATATGTTTTTCAGATTTCTGGAAAAAGTACTTTTGCAAAGTGTAGCACTCACGAAAGTGTCACAAATTTTTGCGAAAGCTTTTGCAAATTGCGACAGTACTTTTCTAGGCTGTGGGAAAATTACAGCAATTCTTTGGCACCCTGCTGCAAAAGAACGGTTTGGTGCTTTGGCCTGAAATTTGGAGGGAACGCAGCCGACATCTCACAGATGTGCCTTTCAGTGTTGTGTTGAAAAAATATTACACGGTGGCAAAGTTACGGCACTCCAAAGTGGATGCCTTTTCCCATAGGATAACATTACGGCATCCGACGCATTGCAACAATCCTTTGGTGCCCTGCTGCAATATAACGGCTTGGTCTTTCAGGCTAAAATTTGGAGAGAAGACAGCCAACATCCCATAGATGTGCATTTCAGTAGTTTGATGAAAAAATATTACAGGGAGCCAAAGTTATGGTACTCCGAACTTCTCTTTTTTTCCCATAGGATAACATTACGGCATTCGCCTCGCCTTTCAGGACCCGTATCTCAGAAACGGTGCGAGATACAGACTTTTCGTTATAAAACTAGCCAGGAAAGTCACAAATCATATGACTTTTAAATTTTTTTTCTTCGTCGTACGGTTCCTGGGATATAACCTATTTAGTATTCCAACTCCTCATTTTCTGCTCCGAGACCCATTATTACGCATACATTCTTTGTACTCACTGTCTTTCTCTATGCAGCTTTTGGGGAAACCCAGTCTGTGCACTTACATTACTGTTACCGTTGCCCTTTCTACTTGCGGTTCCGTACCCGTTACTTACGCTCACGTCACGCCACCATGTGCGTTATCCTTTGCGTTTTCATTTGCGCTATGCTTGCTATTTTTTGCCATTTGTGTCTACAGTACTGTTTCTCTTTCTGTTTCACTTTGCGTCACCATGCCCATTGACATTTCTGTTTGCAGGCACCATGTTACTATGCGACAAGACATCATGAGGCAGATCATTCCTGTCTACGCCACTGTGTGCGTTACCCTTTCTGTTCTCATTCGTGCTTGTGTTACCATGTGCACCACTGTTAGTACTTCTGTTTGCGTTGCTGTTCCTGTTACTATGTCACAAGACATCACGTGGCGAGAGTGTGGGGCCCTTCACTATTTCTCATTATCATTCTCAAAAAGAAGGAAATTAGAGGCAAAAACTCCATTTAATGCATCAGTTAGGGTTGTTCCACAGCAACAAAGTGAGGGAAGTCGGTGTTAGGGTTGAAAACCCCTTGGACCCCAGCCCACCCCAACCGGCATTGAGGTGCACATTGGGGTGTTCGTCAACTCTCACCCATTCTCCTCACTTCTGCTGCTTTACACATGTGATGAGGTGAGAGTTAGGGTCGATGACCCCAATGCGCACTCCAATGCCGGTTGGGGGTGGGCTGGGGGTCCAGGGGGTTTTCAACCATAACACTGAATTTCTCACTTTTGTCGCTGTGGAACAACCCTAACTGATGCATTAAATGGAGACTTTTGCCTCTAATATACTGTATATATATATATATAACAACTACATGGTGGTGGGTGGAGATAATGGGGGATCGGGCACCCCCAGTGTCAGTGTTATGTTTGGGGGATGGTGCTGACAGGGATGGTCAGGTGGGAGGACAGTTACAGGGGCACCAGCAAGAGACATTTATGGACAGTTTTCTTAGTTGCAGGCAATATATAAAAATAAATTATGAGGGGGACACTGGGGCATTGGGCACCCTCAGTGTCAGTGTTGTGTTCGTGGGAGGGAGTGTGGGGTGGTGGGTGCTGACAGGGATGGTTGAGTGGATTGAGAGTTATATGGGTGCCAGTATTAGAGCTTGATGCAGCAGCTGTACACCAGTGACTTTCGTTGCAAACCTCCAGTGTGCAGCTGGTAACTGTCTTGAAAGCCAGGCTGATGCAGCTTCATGCAAATCAAAGGACCGAAGCCCTCTCTGATTAGAGTGGCTTTTGATGCTGTGAAGTACACAAAGTTTCAGCCCACCAAGCAGAGAGTTGCATCACAACCACAGTGTGTGTTCAATGGTGTAGACTGCTAAGCCTCCACTATTCTGAACTGCAGTGGGCTTGGCAGTGACACCCCCCCACTATCCTGTTTCATTCATCCCGAAAGGTTTGAGGCACAGATGTATCAAATGTGAAAATGGAAAAATAGACCAACTCTTTTGACAAGAAACAACATGTTAAGGCAGTTGTTTCTTCGATTACTGTGAATCAGCACCTTCAACAGCTTATATTACTCTCAAAGTAAAAAATCTTTTGAATAAAAACATACGGTTTACTGTACTTGCTAAATTAAGAATGTATACATTAGTGACTGCCCAGTAGTCCAGCAGGTTGCACATTGAGCTCCAGCACTGGCAATCTGAGTTGAGTACCAAGCTTGGAAGGCTGGCAGGGTGGGCCAGGGCACAGCAGCACTCCCAGCCTGGATGGGATGAGTGTCATGCTGTACAATTTAAGCAGCACCCCCGCAATTGGGCCAGGGAGCTATTTCTCTAGCGGGGATAATGAGTGTGTCAAGGCCAGAACAGGGCTACATATGATGCTTAGGGAGGTGGGATGGGGAACTGGAAGGAAAACCCAACAGTGGCAGGTGATGCACCACCATCCTCACAGGTTCATCACCATTGTTCAGGCCCTGGCTGGCAATCTGGATGTGTAACCTGAGGGGGGGCCTCATCTCCTGGCCTGTCATGGAGGGGTAATCTGTGGGGGATTTGGGCCAGCTCAGGTAAATCCTGGACATGGTGGGGGCTGGGACTAAGGGACAGTTGAGTACTGAAGGGGGCCATGCAATGAACAAGGGCATAAAAACGTTGACAAAAAAACCCAAAACAAAACAATGTATGTATTATCCTGGGAAATATCAAGGAATCTTTGACACACTGAACCTCAGTAATGAGGGAATTACAGTTTACATCTTCTTTCCAGGTATTGTTGAGTTGCTGCGAATGATAGGTTTACCTACTATTCGGATACCCTAACAAATTCAATATGGAGTGCAAATAAGGTCAGAAGATCTTTAACCCTTTCTGGTTACGGCATGCTTAGCTGTTAACTAGTAGAACTTGGCCTGCCTGGTCATTTGGCTTTGCATATGCACAAATGCCTACTGCAGCATAAATATATGCATTTGGCATTCAATAAACCCTTCTCAGGTTGCACTTCTATCACTTAAGTCAAATATACTCAGTATACTGTATGTGCTTGACAACTGTATATCTTAAAAAGGATGCAGGGAAGGAGAATGGTTACTCACAGAGCTGTACCTCTGAAACAGTACTCACTCTTGAATCAGAAATACATTTCATGGGGTGATACAGGAGGATAAAGTGAAGTTATACTGAGTAATGCTAGATAGGACTATTATAGTACTCCCATTCTCCAAATCCAAGATGCAGATACATTACATGTTGGCAGGCTGCATAGGAAACAATGAGTTCATCTAAAATTCAAAGGCACCATGGGAGACAGACAGGGATTTTCAAGCAGCAATACATGACGATGCAACCAGAGGAATATTGATTTTTGGATCTTGAAACCTGTACAAATCACTTTGAATTAGCATAAAAACTCCCAGTTTTATGGATGGCCTTGCAAAACCTTGTCAAGCCACACGACGAGATTACACATATCACCGAATCTAAATACTGCACGATAGATACCCAAAATGAATCTGCAGTGCAGCAAATATCTCAGTGTAGCATTCAGGCATTTTAGCTGCAATCCATTCATGTTACTGCATTGTGCTTCTTCAGCATTAATCATTCCTTATGCTAGAAGGAAGACTACTAACTTCCTTAGAGAGCAAGGTTGCAATACAGTGATTTTATTTTTTTTTAATCATGTATTTATACCCTATTGTACCTTCAAGTGCCTACTGCACAACCTTCTTCAGGCATCCGCATGTCTTCTTCCTGCCGGGCTGATGGTGGCACCCTGACCTCCAACTCTGCTCTGCCAATTACTAAGGCACTTTAGGGAAAGGCCTCCACCCTGGTAGGCACCACTGAGGTGGCAAGACCACCTAGGCTTTTGCGCATGTTTACCATTGTGAACAAGATTTATTTTTATTTATTTGAAAATTGGTAGCCGGGAGAGGCATGCTGAGCTGAGGTTCATTTCTAGGTGCAACCCAGGGAAGGGGAACAGGAGAAATAGCAGTACAATACATGAAACAAGTCAATAAAGCAACATTAGGTAAATAATATGGTACAAAAATGAGTAGGCACAAAAATAAAATATGTACAGTAAAAAGTAGTGGGGTCACTGCTCAATATGAGATACCAGTTCAAGTGCAAAGTAAAATTCAATTACCCAGTGTGCATGCAGTTACTAAACTGACAACAGGCAGGAGACCTGTAGATAAGATTATGCCTAAACCCATGGTAGAGGGAGGAGCAGTGGTGGTAAGGAAGTGCAACCAGCAGGCAAGTAGTGGAGACCCAGCCAGAGGCATAACTAAGGGATGTTTGAGGCAAGACCAGGGAAGTATCAGGAGGAGGTGTAACAGGAGCAGGTGGGGTGTGGTTGCATCTTTGACTAGTGCCTGAGGAAGCCAGGGGAGGAGGAGAGGCCAAGGGAGGAGGGGAGTTTCTTCCAGATTGAGGGAAATCGATAAGAGAGGGCAGATTGCTCAGCAGAACAGCAGGGTTGAGGAGTAGAGAAAGTGCAATGATCCCTGGAAACAAGAGGAGATAGGGAGAACTTCCCTGGCTGCTGACAATGGGGACATACATTGCCATCATGCAAATTAAAGATGTTTTTCCCCTAGTTTTCCTCTTGCCCTCCTCCTCCTACAAGTTACCATGTGCCCTTGCAATGGTAACACTGCGGGTGGGGTCCAGGACATTGTGTGGTACCCATGATGTCCCATGCCACCCCAAATCTCTCCTAGGAGGTTCTGCAGTAGGGAACATGCTTCCTCCTTTCCATGGAGACTGAGAGCATTGCCTCCAGAGCATTCTAATGGCTTTACATGCCTAGAGCGGGTGCATTCGTTAACACAGTGAGCCAAGGCTGCCCATATGGGAGTACAATACTTTCCACCAGTGCGCTAGAGATGATCATAATACAGGGCTCTATTTTGTTTTGGTGGGCTGTCACTTAAAGTAACATGGTAAATTAAGGTCAGAAGGGACTCACTGTCCATTCTCATTCATTCAGTGTATGGTGGCTGGCCAAGGAAGAGGGAGATATGAAAGCTGATACACACCCACTATGGTTCTGTGTCTATGTACCAGCTGAATTTGGTGACACTGTGCCATCTCATTTTCAAGTTCCAGGAGCAAAAAATATTGCTGTTTACTAACCTGAAAAAGTTAGTACAGATTTTAAAAAGCTTAGCAGTTTATAGTTCAGCCACTCTTCATGCTAGTAACCTGATTATTGGAATGCACACCATTAGTTATAGGGTTAAAAAGCCTTCCAAATCTCACAACTGTTTTTGGTTATTCTGACATTACAGGGGCTTAGAATAACAGTTTACTTATTTGCAAATATTTTGTGAAACTGTGTCAACCATTTTGTGGCTTGTAAGTCAGTCATCCTTAGAGCTAGAGACCTGAGTCATGGCATTTTTTACTAGATAGGTAAAGTCCTTGAAACGTGCCAAATATTTTGAATCGTTGACAAGTACTTTTCAAACTAGATGTAAAACACTAAAAATTAAAGCACTATTGCAACGAAATTAAGCAAAAAATTTGACCCTGCCTTTTTTTCTTTAAATGGCAAGGCAATTTTGTTTATAAAGCACCATTTCCTGAGAGCTCAGGGCACTATACATAATTTAAAATTATGAAACAAACAAATCCCATAAAAGATAAAAACCTAATAAGAACTAATACATCACAACCATTGACATGCTGTACGTGAACTACTATTTATCTAAAAACTCACTAGCTGTGAAAGGCCTGCTCAAAGAGGTAAGTTTTAAATAATCTTTTAAAGGCCTCCACCATGCCAGCAGAGTGGATACTCCCCGTAAAGGAGTTCCACAACAATGAAGCCACAAGTACAAAAGCTGTGTCCCTTGACTGTCTCAGCCGGGATGAGGGAACAGCAAGTAGGCCAGCATAGGTGGAATGGAGGAGTTGGATTGGGAGGTAAGAAACCAGCAGATCTTTCAGGTAGTCAGGTCCCAAACCACGCAGGGCCTTGTATGTTACAAGCATTTCTTGAAGGTTATAGGCAAGTGGCAGACACCACCGATTTGATCGACTTAATGTACCCTCTCTACATACTGCATCATACATCATTTGAAAGCTTATTAAGTCTACTTTAAGATGAGGTATGATGTGGAGCTGTCAATTGGTGCTGTTACCATACAAATGGGGCTAAACAATGACACCCTCGACATGTTAGAATGACCACTTTGAAATATTTGCATTCATTTCTGTTAGTTGATGCTACATATTATTTCAAGACATAAAATAGGATTTCTTTGTGGCCTCAAAGCATCACAACAATCTAAAGGGTAAAACAAAATACAATAATACATTTGTACAGGTATCATTGAAATTTAATAGTGCTTATGGCATTTGTAGTCAACATCATTATCATTTTCTTCGTCATCATGATCTCTGTCAAGAGGGCGTGGGTTACCGCAGTCTTCATTGCCTTATCATGTTCACAGTTCTTTGCAGGCAAGATTGTTCTGAATACAGACACAGTTGATTGTGCAGTGATCCCTACTGGTACAGGCACAAATAAGGTCTTAACGTAGCTCAGATGCCATTGGTCCCTTGACAAATACAGGAAGTAGTTCATCATCCACATTTTTCCATCTATGCTGCAATGGTGATCCAATATCTGGTTTACCTACAGTATGTGTGAAGACATCCATATCTTTGTTTGCTAAGATGCTCTTTTGACATGCTCTACAAAACAGTCTTCAAATGGTGGGAGTTTGGCCTGTGACATGTCCTTTTTGGTGGCGAGATTGAGGTGCAAGCAATTCAGGTCTCCATGGTTGTCTTTTTCTTTCTCGCTCTGGTCATACAGCACTGCTACTAACTTTCTTGCTGCAGAAATTGTGGCTTGTTTGTTGCTCTCTCCCAATTTGGCAAGATCTGTAAAGCAGTAAGCTCCTGTTGTTTTGACAACATTAAATACATTGGGCCTGATTCTGTAAAACGCAGTTGTGACATGCGTAACATAAGCACTTGCTCAACATACACTATCGCAGTCATGACATACTCGATATGCCACATACTAGAACAACCATTAGTTGCGACAAAGCACATGTTGCATGGCCGCACCCACAACTTGCATTATATAAAGGCGTGCATATTGTGGAGTGGATGGATAGAGCAAAGTGAATGCCATGATGGAACCAGCAGTAGCTAGAGAGAAGGAAGAAAAAGCGCAACCAGCTGCAAGGTGCCAGAGGAGAAAAAATTACTTTTCCCATGAGGAAACTAATGTATTGATAGAAGAGATGCACACCAAGGCACCTCTACTGCTCAGCAGGGGTCGAGAAAAATTCATAAGGGACAAGAGGAAGTGAGCCTAGGACCCAGAGGTGCACATGCGTGAACTACAAAAAAAATACGACAGCGTGAAATGGATAGTGAAGCAGAAGCTTGCCCACATTTGGTGCTGTGCCCTTGGCACTGGAGGTGGCCCAACCCAGATGCAGACCCTGATGGCCACAGAGTAGATGGTGTCCACACTCCTCAATGAACACAGTATCAGCAGTGCCACCAACCTTGACACCTTCAGGATGCAGGGTGCCAGAGATAAGCAATGGGGGGGCCACACCCCACATCTGTGTGTATCGACATGTGTGCATGCATGCGTGTGACCACCACAGGGATTGTCCACAGCACAGCAAGTGACTGTCCTGCATTGCATCCACAGGTACCACAAGCCAGGTGGGAACCAGTCACCAACAGGTCTCCCAGGAGGAAGACACAGATGGGGAGGACAGAAGCAGTGAGATCAGCAGTCCCACAACCCCTGACATCCAGGAGGAATCCAATGGCACAGAGGAGGATACAGTTGCTGCCACAGAGGCCATTGCGGATGGTGGGGAGGATGATGACAGTAATGTGCCAAGTGAGGTGGCAGAGGTGGGGACTGGGGTGGATCACGGGAACTCACAAGGGTCCACACAAGGGAGCAATGTGTACACTAACACTCCAGAGTCCATGGTGGACAGGGAGCATGAGCAACACTGTGCTAGGGACATGATGCATGCACCAAGCTTCCAAGACAATATTGCCGACGGGTTTAGCCCCCCACCTGTGGATGACCTAGAGGCCCAAATGGAGGAGGCCACGAGGAAACTGCAGCATGACAGCTGCACACCACAGTATCTCAGGGACTACTGCAGGTCCATTGTACACAAGCAGGCCATGCTGACACAGGAACTAGCCACCCTGCATACCAGTATGGAGACGCACCAGCACCGGGTAGAGGAGCACTTGTCGGAGATCTGCACTGCCATACAGGCAGGGTCACGTGACAGCACCACAGCCATGGCAGACATTGTAGTGGCCCTGCATTGCCTAATGAACCAGTCGCACATGCAGACAGATGCACTGCTGTGCTGTACCACTGTGTTGCAGCAGTCCATTGTACAACAACAGCAAATGGAGCAGGCAAACCTGTGCACAGGACAGCATGGGAAAATGAGGGGACCAACAACCTGTGGACACACACCGTGTCCTGGTGAAGTTGCCTGATGGACTGTGGACTGGGTGCAGGGGCAACAACATGTGGACACAGACACCTTACAGTGACCAATGGTATGGGACCACAACCAGGGGACACTGCTGGTGTCATATAGGGGGGTGTAGGCAGACAATGGGATTCATTCCGTCAAATGCACATGCACAGACTGCACTTGACATTGGGGGGGGGTACACCTTTAATGTTACTGGCACAGCTCACTAGTAAACCATTACAAACAGCCATACAGTTGTCTGTGATTGCGTGTCCTGTGAATTACATGGGTCTGTGCATGTGCGCCAGTTGCATACGGTGAAAACACACCTACAGCGGTGGGAGACAATGCATGGCTGATGTGTGTGCAGAGATGAACCCACCACAATACACACCAGTGGACACAGTGCCATCGGGGCCGTGTGTGTGTGTGTGCATGTGTGACAGTTCCCTGTGTATGTGTGTGTCACAGTCCTTGTGTCTGTGTACTGCAAGGCATGCTGAACGTTGTAACACGACATGGCCAAAGGTGTGGCCACTACCATGGTCACACGTGCGAATGATGCCCCACACAGAAGGCAGAACACATGCTAATTGTGTTGCTGGACATGGTAGTGCTGTGCAGGATGCAGTCCCATGCTCACATATGCAGGTGAATGTGTGCAACATGGCATGGCAACCTGAGCTGCCCCACCATCGCAGTGGTTGGGCAGGCATGTCACAGTGTTCCCACAATGCAGCACTACAGATAGCCCACACCATTCTGCACATTACATGCCCCACCACCCACACAGGCCCCCCCATAGCTGCATTGATCTGCACTTTATTATGGCAGTAGTCGCCACCAGGTCCCACCCACTGGACATGGCCACCGGATAGTATGTACGATGACACCATGACAGGTGAACAGCACCGGGTAGCACATCACCATCATAGTGAGGTGTGTGGTGGACATGTGCTACAGGCACCGGTGCCACCAGCAAGTGTGTTTCTAATGCAGGTGGTGTGTGGGACTGGCAGCCCACAGCCAGCACATGTACCAGGGCTGGACAGTGTGTTGTACTGTAAACCCTGCATCTGCATGGACATGTGTGTCCTGTGGTTGTGGACAGGACCAGTCTGCTGCTGTGCAGATGTACCACTGCATGGTGGCAGAGCAATGTACGCATGGCAACAGTGTGCCGCAAAGGTTCCATCTGACATGTGAGTGCATACAGAGCAGAGTGTCATCACTCACATTCTGCACTCTGTGCCATAGTATGTGGCCTACCTGTAATGTGCGATTGTAACCGCAACACACAAAACACACAATGACACATCTGTCAGTATCAACAGCATGCAGGTTTAATGGGACAGTAACACAACAGGAATAGGTGACAGTCATAACTCCACCCAGCAATACTGTAAAGCATTCCTCAACAACAACCAAGGACAGTGTGCAATACTCAACCCTCACCCTCCCCACCCCAGCCCAAACATGTACACCATTGTAACATACAGAGCCCACAGCCCCCCACCCCACCCCAACAGGTACAACAAGCAACAGAGCTATGAACAGTATAATGAACAGTTTGAAGTAAACGACATGCAGCCACCCACCCACCCCACCCCAAAAGGTAACATAGCCATAACATGTACAGTGTATATTGCCTGCAGTATGCGGTGCCAACACGCACAGCCACCACACTCATTCACAACAGTTGCAACACACAGCTGAGCACAACTGACATCAATGTTCACAGTGCAAAGGCACAACAGTGCAGAACACCTGGTAGGCACCTCTGGTGACACACGGCACACCACCATTCCTTTAATGGCTCCTGGGATGTGTCCAGGAACTGGCGCATTGAGCCCTACAACCGGGACATGTCCATGAGGATGTCCTGTACAATACCGACCAAGTGCCGATCCCTGTCCATCTGTACCACCAGTGCTGTCTCAATGGACTCTCAGTCCACAACCTGCTGACCAGATTCCTCCTGTGCACACACAGGACTGGATTCACCACCAGCACAACCTTTGACCGGCATGGCCATGCCCCATCCACCAATGCCGTCCTGCACCTATGTGTCACTTGTAGCCTGCAGAGCCTGGCACACATCCTAGGCCTGTCCATCAGCCACATCCTGGGTCTGTCCCATGGGTGACATGTCCTGTATCTCTGCTGTGTCATTCACATCTGTGATGTCCTCAGGGTCCCCTAGGCTGCGGTCCAGCTCAGCCTCACCAAGATCTGTGACAATGCCGTGGGCTGCAGGTGATGCCGGCTGACTGAGTCTTGTGTCATGCTCCACACTCCCAGTGGTATCTCCCTGGCTGGCAGAGGAAGCTGCATGGCTGTGTTGCTATTGCACCCCCTCATCAGTGGTGCATCCTTCCCAGATGGTGTTTGTGGGCAGTGGTCCCTGGATCGTCATGCCTCCATCAGTACCAGATGTGACCCCCTATCCGGCAGATGCAGTGGCAGGCCGGGCATCATCTTCACACTCACTAGAGTCCATCTGGAGTTGCCTTGCCCTCCACAGATGTGCACTGGTGTGCTGGCAGTATGCACAGGCATCCTCCCTCTTCTGCCTCTCCATTGCTGTCAGCATAGCATGGTGTCTGGGGCTGATCTACTGTGCACCTCCACGTTGTCTGTCACCTGTTGGATGGGAGTGGTACACATGACATGTGGTATCCCTCATAGACCGTGTTGGCATTACAGTGGTGTGGGGTGTTGATAGAGGTGATGCCACAAAGCGCAGCTGCCAGCATGGCCGCACCCACTGTGACCAGGCCCTGTCCTGCCACATTGGTCTTGCCACTGCCTCACTGGCAGCGGTGGTGCTATGGGCATCCCACACCTGACATCAGCACATTCCACACACACACGTGTGGGTGGAGCCATGCTGTGTGGCATGCATCATGATGTTTCAGTGGTGCTTGGCCACTGTCTCTTGTGTTACAGTGACACACAGCACAGCCCATCACACATGCAGACCATGCTTTGCCATGTGACTGGGACCACTGGCGCTTACCTCCCCTGTTCACTGCTGCTGCTATCGGGTGTGCCTGCCTGCCACCTTCATCACTGGCACAGTCTGTATGTCTATGGCCTGTGGAGACATGCATCAGTGTGGGGCCCTCCAGTACATGTGTGGCATGACATGTGTCCATGGCAGGGGGAAGCCAACACATCCATACTTACCTTCTGGAGGCCTCTGCCCAGTCCTTATGGTCACATTGCTCTCCATGGCGACATCCAACAGGCGCTGCAGGATCTGTGGATCACGCCTACACAGGTCCTGCCACCTGTGCTTCAGCTGTCTGATGATATTCCTCACACCAGTGAGGGGGTGCAGGGGCACAGCTATTTGCTGCCACACTGAGTCCCTGTAACTGGGGGGGTGTCTCCTACAGCCAGGTGGCAGGAGTGTCCTGCGCCACTGCTGCACAAGGTGAATGAGCTGTGCAGTCTCTTGGGGAATAAAGTTGGGTGCCCTGCCACTTAGAGTCAGCCTTCCCCTGCTTGTCATGTTTGTTTAGGAAGCCTGCACTGACTTGTGTGCCCTATATCATGTTCTGCAGTGTTTCGCATAGCAGGCCATGCAAGCACGTATAGTGCATGTGTTACCACACGTACTACGTGCAGACGTCGTAACTCACACATGCTGCAAACTCTGCGAGAACTCTTCACACAAGTCACAGAGGCAGACTGGGTGTTCCCACAGTGGCATTCAGCATGTAGCTCGTTATGTGGCCACACGACAAACCATTGTACCACGCACACATGCATCACTCACTCCATGCACAGGGTGGTTGTGTAGGATTGTATTAGTGTAGCTGTAAACATTTGTTGTCTGCGTTGCATGCAGCCTCTGCCTCTGCTGGCCTGTCATACAGGTATAGCATGTGCATGGTAGCATTTCTGCATGTGATATGGGTCCGAACTGCATATGCATAGGATCATGTGGCAATAGCATCATCTATTGATCGCAACTTGTGCCCATATCCTAGCATGACTCAGTGGCATGGGCTGTGCAGACCACATTTTTTTTTCAACTTTTTTTTCCTCACCTCTCCTCTATTGGCCTCTCTTCGGTGTGGGCTCATGGTGCTGTGACTTCTCCCATCTGCCTGAAGCTCTGTCCAACCTTCTCCAGTGTGAGGCACCCCCTGACCATCCTCCTGGATCTGAGTCCCTTGGGGAGGGACCGCCTCACTCCTCAGGCACTCTATCTATAGTGTTGTGGGCTGCAGTCATGGAGGGGACTGGATTGGGCATCCAGATGCCTGGCGGTGATGTGGGGTCATGACCTCTGGCTCCACCATTGCCTACCAATGGTGAGAGGGTTTTTCCTTGCTTTTTGCCCCACCTCTCTCCCCCCAGAGCCTGGATGTGCAATGATGTCCTCCGACATCCGCTGCGGCTCTGTACTCACTACTACAGCCTTTAAGCAGTGCAGTGCCTCCAGCTTCCACCAGGGGTTGCTGCTGTGCCGGGCTGACCCTGGATCCCTCCCCTGAGAGAGGAGAGCTGTCCTCCAGATGCTCAGTCCTCTCTCTCTCTCTCTCTCTCTCTCTCCTGCCGACCCCCGATGGTCATGGCTCATTCCCGAACCTAGGTCACTGGCATGGCACGAGGTGTGGCATCCAGCGCCTCAACCCTCAGTGCCACCGGGCTCGCTCTGTGCAGACCACATGAATGCTGTACCAGTACCATGCACTGTAGACATGGGCATGGTGGGTGGGTTGCCTGTTTGAGGCCGTGGCAAGGCTCAACATTGGTGTGCAGGTCAGGCCCTGTGTGACACAGGTGCACCATCGTCCTGGTGCCACACACCTACCATGACATCACTGTTATTCAGCCAGTGACCATGGTCAGTGTGCAGCACCTGGGTGGCACTGCATGTGTCAGTGTATCCTATACCTGTACAGCTACACATTGTCCACATCTGTCCTACACGTGAGTTCTGGCAGTCCGCGGTGTTGAGAGGGGTGCTTCCGCACTATGATATGTTGCTTGGTGATACATGTGTTGGCCATCTGACCAGGGTGGTGTGCAGGGTCTGTGCATCTCCAGCATGCCTTATTGTCCATAAGTGCACCTTGCTGTGATCACACACTGCATGTGGTTGTAATTCCCTCCAGATGCTGGACACAGGACAGGGTCACCACGTGCTGTGTACACTATGACACCACCATGTGTCCAGCACTGGGCAGGGGGTCTGTATGTTGGTCTGGTGTCTGTGGTGCTCTACCATTGCTCTGCTGGTGCATGATGCATAGTGGTGTTTGCTGTTATGCAAAGTGTTGTTCAATGAGCTCACATCTGGCACACTGTCCTGCATGGTGCAGTGCACTGTGGGCCAGCAGCTGCCTCATAGGACAGTCATGGTGGTCTCCATCCCTGTCATCCTCCATGCCATCAAGGTCTGGCACCAGTACATGGTTCCTCTGTGCCAGGTTATGCAGGATGCAGCATGCTAGGAAGAGTTTGCATATCTTCTCAGGACTGTACTAGTGTGCTCCACCAGACTGGTCAAAACACCTGAAGCGTGCCTTGAGGATACCAAAGGTACGTTCAGTCATGACCCTTGTTGCTGCATGGGACTCATTGTACTGCTGCTCAGCTGCAGTGCGTGGATGTCTGAGTGGTGTCATGACACATGGGAGCTGTGGGTATCCACTATCACCTGTGGGGCTAGAATGGTACATCATGACCACACTACATTGCTGTTTCCACCAGTTGGACACTTGTGTCCTCAGTGGACATGACTATGACCTACTGAGGAGCCATCCACCCGTGATTTCTCCTGATTCAAATGCCTGCTGTAGGCTACTGTTGCATAAGATGTATGAGTCATAGCAGGAACCAGGGTACTGGGCCATCACATCCAGGATCTTACACTGTGCATCGCATACAACCTGCATATTCATGGAGTGGTACCTCTTATGGTTCATGGTTCATATATATGTCAATCTCACCTGGTGGTGTCCTGATAGCCACGTGTGTACAGTCAATTACACCTAGCACATGGGAAAACTGGGCCACATAATAGAATGCCTGCTTCAGGGCCTGGTGCTGCTGTACATCCCAAAGGTAACATATGTACCTGTCCACATATTTCACCAGTGCATCCAGGACTTGCCAGAGTCATCGCGATGTGGCAGGCTGTGAGATGCCAAGAGTGTCACCTGTTGGTGTTTGGAAGGTCCCTGTGGCAAGGATGCACAATGTTGCACAGACCTTCACCGCCACAGGGACAGGATGCCCTCTACAGGTGGTGCTCTGTAGATTTTCCCTCAGGTCATCACACAGCTTTGCTATGGTGGCACTTGGTAGGCACTATCGTGTGATGCATTGCTCCTCCGTGAGATCCCTGTACAACTTCCTTGGCCGGTACACACATGGTGCATGGTGTCTGGCTGGTCTTGGCTGCTGTCGTGGTTGCCTATTCCCCCTGGTTCCTGCCATCATGCCTCCTGTGGTGCCTACACCATCTCTCCACTGCCAGTAGTATGCCCATTAGGGCTACTGGGGCTGCCATTACTCTGTCACTCACTCAATGTGTCTGTGTGCACTGTTTCCTCAACTGTGTAACTCTCACTCATGCATGTCTCCTTCAGCCCCTTTTATACACTGCTGAGTTACACCAGCTGACACCTGGTGTTACTTCTGCCAAATGCCTATTGTTGTATCCTGCCAGTTGGCGCCTTCTGGAATCCTATTTCGGGCATATCTGCTGCTGCATTTGTCACATCTCACAATACACATTTGCATATCTCAAGGTTTAGCGTAATTGCAGCGTATGTGCCCTAAGGCGCAGTGTTTCATGCCATGTCACAGGTGCAGTTTCTAGAATCCTGTATGTCGCAATTGTGGGTGTATCTTGCTAGTTACGTCACTCTTGTTTGGTGTGTTGCTTTTACACATGGCATATCCCTTTGAGAATCAGGCCCATATTTCTTTCCCCAATACCAAATAGGGATGACACAGAGTCACATTCTGTTAATGCATGTACAGCAGGAAGTATGTTGTAGAAGTCAGGAGTGAGTGCATCACAAATTGCGTGGACAGGTATGAAGCAATGCTTGTCAGTTGTGCTGTTAATGGTGCCTGATTCTATCTACATATTATCTTTATGTTCCATTTTTGGAAAGTAGTGAACAGCAAGGACCAAAACATCTGTATCAGGTGACCTAACTACTATGGTTCCTGTAACACCAAGAAACCCAAAAGCCATATTGGCACACACAGCATGCAGAAGCATCCTTGTGTCTGCTTCCTCTTGAGTACTGTACAAGTCTTGGGCTTCTTAAACACCTCTACTGGTAATGGACTTTGCTACTTCTCCATTGGAAAAGCCTCCAGCAAGAAGGAGTGTTTGTGTTGGGTGTGCTGCTACACTCGCAGGTGCATTTTGAACCATATATTCACAGAGGAATTTTGCAAGTGACTGCTTGTTGGATGCTATGTTTAGAAACCTTTTTCTTCGAGGCAGAGAGCATCCACCAATCATCTGGTATTGCTTGCATCCAACCTTAGATCATGTCCGGTGCTGTCTTTCTGCAGTTTTCACAGAGTTACTCTTGTCATATCTGTCAAAGACTTTGATTATGGAATTAAGATTGGCAAATCCTTTTAGGATCTGCCTCAAGTACTCAGCAGCCAATTTAACGAATGTGTGGAATTTGTCTCCAGCCATCATTTGAATGACAGCCATGGCATCTCTGATGTACACTGGTTTCTTTGTTGCATCCTCGTAGCTCATGGCTGCTTCCAGCTGGTGCCCTAATTCAGCTTTGTCTGTTTTTCTCATTGTTCCATCAGCATAGAAGCAGGACATACTGTAGACACAGGTCTTATTGGGTGACTAAGAACAGTTGTCATTGAAAAATCATCTCTGCATTTTGCTAAGGACAGGGCTCTGTGGAGAATAATTTCTGGACTGATAGCTGCTGTGATTGTCCCTCCCTTGCCAGACTTAAATTTGATCTTCTTGGCCATGTCGACAAACGTTTTGATGCCAGATTTCTTGATGGGGCTGAAGAAGCTACATGTCCCATCTGAATCAAGTGCACCTCTCACAGATCTCTCCATTTGTTCTTCATCAACATCTGCTACTTTCAGTAGAGACTCTGGTACATCTGATGTTACATGCAGACTAGTAGATATGTTGATAAGCACCTCTGGATGTGATTCGGGGTCATATGGACTTATCATACTGTTGATGACATGGTTGATAAGGGCTGTAACATGCTCTTCATCCATTTTCAGTGTGGAGGCAAGGGCTTGTTTGTGGACTTTTTCTTCACTACTTGTTGATAGGCCACTTCTTTCTCTTGTAGCTTTTTCACATTCACTCAGGACACGTCTTGTGAGGGTCCATCTGACAAGGGCTGGCTTCTTTCTTGTCAGTCTTATAATGCCACTGCTGCCCTTTGAGTCTTTGATGACAGTTTTCTCTATTCTAATGTCACTCCAAATTCTATTGAAAGAACCAGGAGTCTGATGCACGGCAAATTCCCCAGATTCAAAAGCACCGTGTACTTCTTTGGGGAGATTTAGCATATCAAGAATGTAGATTGGAATCCACCTGGCATAGTTGGGCCTGTTTGCAGCAAAGAAGTATGGAAGTATGGCACGCTGTTTGTGTAGGTGAAGCTTCCAATCACCTTCTCATTCTGCAAGGACATTTAGAAGTAGTATCTGCATAACCTGGAGAAAATAATCCCAGAACTTGAAGGTAGGAGACTGGGTATACCCCCATGTCTGAAATACTTGCAGTAGTGATAGCATATGCTGAGACAGAGCATCATCAAGATCTTTAATGACATGTTGTAAGGACGTAATGTCATCAGACTCAAACGCCTTTTGAGTGACAGCCAACATCTGCCAGACAAATACTGGAACTCCATGAGTACTTCCTACCTGCTCACACCATTTAACAAGTGAGTAAAGTTTGAAAGCAGTCAGGGCCTCAAATGCTAAAGTCAAGCCACATAGAGCATGGCTGAATTGCTTACCAGCAAGCATTTGATCAACAGCACAAACTGCATACACATTAGAATCAACAAGGTCTAGCAATCACGCATCGCCCCAAAATTTCCCAATACATGCAATAAAACAACACGGTGTGAAAACCACCTAGGCGAATCACATTGGCACCAAATTCATTTGGGAGAGTCTGTTTTACTTGCTGAGCAACAGCATACAGCTGCTGATGCATCATCTGAACAGCACGCTGCTGGCCTAGAGCTGCTGACATTTCCTTATGTTTCAGCATTGTAGTATAGACTGTGGCCATGTAAGCTGGTTTGGCATCCACAATAGGTGCATAGGCAACTGCTATGTAGGTGGTAAGCTTGTGGTTGAAACCAGTCCAAAATGGAATCACCTGAGTGTGAACAATGTCAACGTCATTTGGTATTGGTTGGACATCACAAGGTAGTAGTCTTAAAAGATACCAGGAGAGATCTTGGGCAGCTTTCACTTGTAGGTGACAGGAGTTTATTTTCTCAAGTACTTTTTCATGGTGACTCAGCTCTAGATGTGTTCTAGGTTTTTCAAATGCTGCACATTGCATAAGAGACTCTGATTGCCTGGGAAGAGTAAGTGACTTTTCTTTCCCACACTTCAGTGATATGTCTTGTGATGCTGGACCTTTTGCAGACTGTTCTTGGAATACAACTCTAGCCATTGAATGAAGGGTATTCTTTCCATCAATGGTATCTACATTGATGTCAATATTATCATCTCCTTAATGGATGAGATTTCTACCAGCATGAAGTGGTACAATTCTCTTTGGAATTAACACACTTCCTTGGAGTCTTTCTACTTCAGTTTTTGCAGCACTAGTCATGGACCGCCTCTGTTCATCATAATTGATGCAGAATACATGAAGGTGTAGTATGTCAATTAAATTGCGAGACTCAAACTCATGGTGTAGCTGTGCAGCAAGGCTTATGTGCAGTGGTGTGATAATTTTGGAATTGTTAAATACTATGCAGTCCTCAATCGAGGCACCTACTTTGAATGTCTTCTGAAGGATGATACTCATTGCTGGCTGAATTATATCCCTCTTTATCTATCAACCAAAGGACTAACTCCTGCACCAACTGGGGAAAAAAGTATCTGACCTCTGTAAACTACAATCCCCTGGCATTGGATAATATTCTGAGGGTTTCATTTTGCTATTTCAGGCCGTAGGATTGATGCGGCAGTATACAAAACCACTTGTTCATTTAAAAGTTGTTTGTCACAATCACTCACCAGAAGAACATCCACAAAACATTTGGATGACTTAAGTTCCTGCTTCAGATTACTAGCCGCTTGGATAGCATCAGCTAATGTTATTGTGCTTCATAGAACAATGATAGACTTGCCTTGTCCATGCAGTGCATGGAATGAAATTGCAGAAACATAGTGTTTTTCTAATCTTGCCTATAATTTGCAACTGGAATAGCTTTCAGTTCTACATCTGAGGGAAGTAGGGCTTTATATCGTTGTAGCAGCTTGGACAGGAAACGAGCCTTCTTGTTATACATAAGATCATTGTCTAGCCCTTCAATCAGCTGATAAAATGCAATGTCATAAGGTGACTGTATTGTTGCAGTGGAACTAGATGGCACTGCCTTCAGATTCATTTTACTCAAGTAGGAAGAAAGGCATGTTGAGTGATAAACTGCATCCTTAGCAATCAAGTCTTCCTCAGATATTCTGTGCAACATGTCACCATCTCCTCTTTGAAGTGCTGCCTCCCTTAGATTGGTTGCTCTCTCAAATATTTCAACTTTATGAAGTTTTTTGTCTTTCTTGTGTGTTTTTCTCAAGCAAACAATGCAACAGGATCAATCACTGGAGGACATGCTTGATCTGGTGGCTATAGAGGCAAGTGAACATGATGCTATCTGATCGGATTCAGAATCTGTTTTCTTTCCTGGGTTGAATACAGCTCTGACATGTACCAAATTTGACTCGCTTGTGTATTTCTGAAAACAACCCCTGTGATAAAGTATTTGTGGCACATCATGTAAACTAGAAAACTCATCCAGTAGCCACCAATACAATTAATCTCTCCTGGCTTCTGCTGTCAGCATCAAAGGATTCTGTCTGGCAATGGTGGCTTTTGACAGTTTTGCATTCTGTTTATTTTCTTGACAGATAACACATTTTTCAAAGTCTGTGGACAGCCTTTTTCTCTTTGATGTAAGCTTTAAGGGGCTTGCATCCTCCATGTCTTCTTATACTATAACTTCCCTGTGGAGGTAAAATTCAGGAAGTACTGTATATTGTTAGCATTACCACCACCACTACCGTCATTTTTCATTTTGTACAGGTATACAGACTTGTGCTAAATTAGATATAAATTACATCTGCATGTTCTGCCATTTTTATTTAGTGAGCACTTTGCTTGAAGCCCAATATGAAGCTGTCTATTGTCATCTCTAACACTAATACTGATCTGTGCAGAAGTGTCACTGAATTAAAAAACTAGTTTCTAGAATGTTTCAAAGGCAATTACAAATTAATTATGAATTAAAACCTTCTACCAGGGAAACTAGATGCTACATTGTATGTGCAAAAGCTTGCAAATGGAGAAGCATTATATTAGGAATTCACATACATTTATATCTACCCATTGTAAAGTACAAACTATGGGCACACAATCTGCTGCTACTGGCGCACAACCTTCAGTGTGAGATTGATCTCGGCAGCACATTTCAATTGAAAATATAGAAAGCTATTATATTTACTTTTGAGACACTGACAATTAAGAATCTGTGATGTGAAAACATTTTATTTTAGTATATTCTGTACTATATTCTCTTCTAAACGTCAGCCCATTTTTGTTTTCCCTCTCCTTTCTTCCTTTATCTCTCCTATCCCCCTTTTCTCTTTCCTCTCTCAGTTTTTCTCTTTAGTTGCTCCTCCCTGTTGCCCTCTTGTTTACGTCATCTTCTACCTTGTCCTGTACTGATGTTGCAGCCTGTGAGTGCCGGGTTACCCCACATTCCTGATGTTGTCAGTCTATCTTGTTTACTATTGCCATTTACTTTACTGTATATACTGTACATGGCTGTGCCTTTGTTTATCAGATTTCTGCACTTTGCTTGTTATTATGTATTTATCCCCTTCTCCCATCCCCCAGGACACATCTGGGAATGAGCTCTATGGCTCAGTATGTATTTCCTGGTAAATCACTTTCAAAAATAAATAAATATTGCCAAATGTTGATATTCACCATTTCTGCAACATGCTAATCAGCTTCATCATTTCTGAAAAAAAAAACACTAGCCAATGCAAAACCAATAAAAACCTTTTAACACATTGTCATTTGGTAGCTTTGACCAATAAACACCACATTAAGGTGTTGAAATTAACTTCAACAATAAAAACTGGAGTCAAAGTCATGTTGCAGTGTTTCTGGAACTGTGCAAAAAATGACACTTTCTTATTTTGGGTACCATTGTTTAACCTCGCCTACAGGCTTCCGGCTCCACTTGACAGCTCCACATCATACCTTATCTAAACATACATAAAATAAACTTTAAAATGATGTATGATGTGGGTGTGTGTAGCGTGGGTACATTAAACTCCAAAAATATGGCCTGTTTTGGAGAATTTCCACACGCCTAGTATGTGCCACTGCAAAGGCTGCCAATGCAGCACATGCAGGACTGATGTGAAGTGGAACCTCCAAGAAGTCCCCATCTCCAGCCAAGCTGCAGCATTCTGTACCAGTTGCAGGCATTGCATTAAACCTCTAGATAACCCTAAGTACATAGTGTTACAGTAGTCCAACCTCGAGGTAATGAAAGCATGGACAATCGTTGCCAGCCAAGTCCACAAGAGCCAGATGCGGTTTGATCATGGTGATATTTTGAAGATGATAAAAGCCAGATCCAACCTTGTCAGCCTGCAGTCCAAAATGACCCCAAGATTCTTAACCACATCAACAGCAACAAGAGGTCAGCTGCCTAACAAAGGAAGGGCTACTACATCTCCCTTCACTGCCATACCCCATCGACTCAGCTTGATCAACATAACCTCTGTCTTTCCTGAGTTGTGACGTAACCAGTCTGAGGCCATCTAGTCATTTATCTCTGCAAAATGTCACCCCAGCCCTGAAGCCACATGATCACCTCCAGGATAACAAGACATGTGCAGCTGAGTATCATCTGCATAACAGTGACATTCAACCCCGTGCCATCCAATGATCTTCCCTAAGGACAACATATACACCAAAGATAAAATAGAAGCAAGGATTGAGCCTTGAGGGACCCCACAGGAGAGTGCAGAAACCCCAGAGATGAAATTTCCTAGGGCAACCTGCTGTGTTCTACCAGTTATGTAGGATTCAAACCAGTGCAAAATGGTGCTGGTGAGATGCACATAGGTCCTCAGGTGATCCAACAGCACCCTATGGTCAACTGTGTCAAATGCTGATGAGATCAAGAAGGACCAAGATGGGACAAAGTCCTCAATCTCTTTGCCAGGAGACAATCATGAGTCACCCAGGCTACTGCAGTCTCAGTGTTATGGTGAGGCCAAAGCCTGATTGGAGAGGTTCATAGATGTTATAATTCTCAAGGCAATCCACAAGTTGGTCAGCCACCACTTTCACAATAACCTTCCCCAGAAAAGGAAGGTTTGGAACAGGTCTGTAATTTGCCACAATGTCAGGGTCCAAGCAAGGCTCTTTTAGGAGGGGTCTAACCACCACCTTTTTCAGAGCAGATGGAAAAACACCCTCCTTCAAGGAACTGCTGATGATCTTGGCAATCACCTGACTGAGGAATTCATTGCAGCCCAAAAGCAGCCAAGTTGCTCTCAGGTCCAGTATACAGCAGGTGGGACACAAACTAGAGAGCTTCTAAAGCATTTCATTCTCCAAAACTGGTCAAAACTCACTCCAAATATGAAGCTATACTTAACCAGAAGGTAGACCATGCTGATCCATGAGACACTACTTGAAGAGATATCATATTTAATGAAGGACACCTTGTCAGAGAAGAATTTACCAAACTCCTTGTACTTATCTGCTGAAAAGGGTCTAATAGATTGCAGACAGGTAGGATTTAGTAATCTGTCCACAGTGTGAAATAGCTGAGCTGGCTGATTCTTCCCCACAGCAATCGATCTTGTCAGGAACTCCATCTTTTTCATGTTGATTGCCTGTTGATACTCACCTTAGTGAGTTTTCAATGCCAACCTGTCCTCTTCAAACCATGACCATCTCCAAGACAACTCCAACTTCCTTCCCTTAGTCTTCAGTTGACACAGTTCATCACAGTACCACAGTGAACCATGACAGGATGTCAAGGGACAAATGCGGTAAGGTGCTAGGGAGTCTAAGGCAGCAACAAGAATAGTATTATAGTGCTCCATGGCCTTCTCGGCCCCCTAGGCACAAGAAAGCATCATACCTAAGATGTATAGTACCTCCTGGAGCTTGTGAGTCTCCAAGTTATGTTTTGTACGGTACTGGACAATCTCCACAGAAGGAGTATTAAAACAGGGGTCCACACAAAGGAACTACACCACATGATAATCTGACCAACTGACCAGATTACCCTTAACTACACTAATGTCATGTCCCAATGAAAAGATCAGGTCCAAAATGTGGCATGTTGGTGCATTCTAGAGGAAACTGCCTGTGCTAGCCCCAGTGAAAACATCAAGTGGAGGAACTGTTGTCCAAAATGGGAGGATTCATCAACAACCCATGCACTGAAATCTCCCAGTACTAGGCATCCAACACCTGTCTGGCAATGAAGTCTGACAACTCTTCCAAGATATCACTCCCATACCCTGGAGGATGGTATATAAGAATGATCCTACTACTGACACCCAAAGTGCATCTGACTGCCACATATTCAAAGGACCTGAAAGTTCGCATGGGGAGTGAAGTGAGTCCCAAAGTGTATTTAAAGCAAATGGCCACCCCGCCCCCTCTGCAATCCCTCCTCGAGCAATGCACCACAGAGTAATCTGGTGGGACTGATGCCTCCAGAACAGGTTTGGAATCATCCCCCAATCAGGTCTCCATGATGAAAACAAGATCAGCTGAGGAATCCAAGATGAAACCCTCCATCACCATTGTTTTATTTCTCAGTGACCTTGCACTACAAGTAATGGCCCGAAGGGGAGGAGTACAGCAGGCTGGACAGACTACTTCCTGCTTGATGACATTTTGCAGGGCCCTGACAAGGAGAACCAGACAGGGTGGACAACACTCCAGCTTAAATATCCTCCCCTGGTGTCTCCTGACTATCCCACATACCCCCAATCATCATACCCAGGACCTACACTACAGATGTTGCCCTGCCTTCAAAGGATCCCCAGTCCCCTGCAGTGGCTAAGAACCTCTGCAGAAAGAACAAGTGGGGTTCCTACCAAAGGACACAATTGTCTGAGGTAGTCACCGAAGTAGATCAGCCAATATGCTTTCAAGCCTTTACATATACTACACCCCCAGCAAGCATAAAACACAAAAATATCCAACACCCACCCCAATTAAAAAAAATAAACCCAAACCCCAACAACAACTGATGTTCTGAAACCTCCCTCCCAAGAAAATATACACACCCCCAACTCACTAAAAACAAGTGTAATACCCCACCAATCACACCCCCAGCTCATACTTAACCCACCCACAAACCCAATAAATTAACAACACTAATAAAATGTATACCCCACTCACTAAGCAAACGTTCTCTAGCACACTCACACAAATAAACAAACTAAATTAATTCACACACTCCAACATGCACCTAAACTATACTCGACCAATCATACAGCCCAAACCTACCCCAAAACAAAAACAGTTTAACAAACAATATAAACAAAATAGCACAGGAAAACCCAAACACACACAATGAAAAAAATAAAATTCCACTTTAAAGTGCCAACAACACAGATATGATCACAGTTTCTTTGACTTTGTTAGTCCATACTGTTAGTCTGTGGAATTAAATTTTTTCTCTGCTTTCACCAGAGAAGAAAGTCAAGTTTCTAACAACTGAACAAGTTTTTTTTATTTTGTTGCTCTGTCACAGCAGCCCAAGCAAAAAAGCAACCTGTGATTCAGGAGAGAAAAGAGAAACAAAAAATGAATTCATGGGTTTTCTCATTAGCCATAGCCTCCTGCTAAGGTCCCAGTGTCCAGGTTACATCACCACACGCAGTTCTTCAGTCAGGAAATCACCACTAGAGTCCAGAGAACTCTGATTGGAGTAGACTTATGTCTGGTTTATAGGGCTTTCATTAACCAAGATCTATGGGACTGTTTAGGGTTGGAGACAAGAAATATACAACAAGACACTAGATCCCATACATTATAACTGAAAGAGGAAGTAAACCATTCAAAAAAGAGAGCTACATGGTTCTCCCAGAGAGTGGTACCCCTGTGGAACAGCCTGTCTCTAGAAGTGGTGGGTAGCAAAAATATGGAAGATTTCAAGAGTAACTTGGACAGTTATTATAGAGCGACCAAAATAAGTGGATATAACCTTTGAGGTAAAGACGAGCAATAAATGGGAAAATTGCCTACTAATGCTCGAAAATGACCTATGAGAACAGATACACTATGGTGGATGCAGAAGAAGTCCCAATCCTCAGAAAATCAAACTGTGGTACCCAGCTGCCACCCGACAACCACAGCCAATCCCCAGCAGAAGTTCTAAGCCGGCATCCACCAGCTCATAAGTGGACAGGTCTTGTTGGGTCACCCAACCATGCAACACTGGCTCCACTCAGCCAGCAGTACATTCAGGACCAACTGGAACAATCCTCCAGCAGACTTCAGCCAGCAATCTTGATCTCCTCCCTTTTGGCTCTGACCGCTAGCCAACCAGGACCTCAGTTCCCTCTCCCTGCAGTTCCACTCTGCTCCACACCACTCCAAGCCAGAATGGGCCTGAAGCTGAATACAGATACCAGTTTCACTGCCAAACAAGGTGTTGACATGAAAAGGGGAGTAAATAAGAATTTACAGCACGGTGACGGGAATACTCCTGACCTACAAAATAACAACCAAACACTGGTAATCCAAAGGATGGGTCAGGTGGGTCCCCTTCTATATATGTAAATCAGTCTGTAGTTGCAGGGTTGGGTAGGCAAGAAGATAATCAGAAAATGTGATATACCAGCCACACTGATGAAAAAAGTTACTTTTTCAAACATTTATTGTGACTTGATTACTCATCAGGATTTCCCCACACAGTGCCCAACAGTTTACCCACTACACTGGGCTTCCTTAGGGGAGGGAATCAGTGTTTAAACATTATCATAAAATATATTTAATACTTCATAATAGACTGAATAACATTCTAATAAACTCCTTCAGTTCAAATTCCACTGCACAAGTGCCTATCTTTTCCTATTGCACACCAAATCATTCATCTCTCTTAGTGAAGAACATATTGCCAAATAAAAATAAAAAATAAAAATCATAAAAAATGTCTGAAAATACATCAAAATACATATCAATCAATAACACTTTAAAAATTCTTTGTTAGATCTAAACAGACTGTTTAAGCTCATATTTACAATATATTGTAAAATTACTTTTATTATGAAGTAACAATTCCATTGACATTAAGGCAGAAAAACACACAGCTCTCCAGAATCCTTATTAGACATCAATATATAAAATATGCGACTTTTATCACCTAGAGTATGATATGTAAGCAATAATACCCTCCAGGGTGGGCGATATTGGGAAATACCAAACCACCCAGGGGCATAATGAGGCCTGACGCTGCTGGCAGAGGGCCTTATAGCTTCTGGAAGGTCTAGTATTTCCCAATACTGCCCACCCTGGAGGGTATTATTGTGCTTAGAAAATGGGCACTGTAAAAAAAAAAAAAAAGTTCGATAAAAAAATTGTTAATAAAAAAATAATTTAGATTGAGTTTTATAATTAAATAGTTCCTCCACCTGCACTGGAATGAAGGACTTTTGTCCTATTGGAGACCCCATAGTTAAAAAAAAAGCTGGTGGAATTCTGTTAGTGTCCCCCACAGCAGACTGTTTGTGTTTCTTCAGTCGCCCCCCCACCCCATTGTTATGAAATAGTTTTGTTTGCCCCTCCCCACATTTTATTTTGTTTCATTTTTATTTGGTAGACTAGCTGTTGTTGTGTGTTATTTTTTCATACTGGAGCCAGGAGCTGTTTATAGCCCCCAACCGCATATACAGGGTTGTGCTTTTCTTTTTTTTTTTTTGTTATGTATGCATTGAACCTTTGTGCCTTGGAAAATAGATGACATTTCTGTTTCTTGGGTGATTTATTTCTAACTGGTCATTTGGTTTGGTACAGTGGCCACAGCAGCTGATCCAGAAGAAACAATTGATGAGGGTCAGTGGAAGTTGTGGTGCTTATGTAAATTATGGTTTTCTTTACTCGGCGGTAACTATTGATGAGGTGTCAGAACTTTGATAGTGCCACTATTTAAGTGAGAGATATTTTTTTTAACTGTTGTTGCTATGCAGTCTACATGGAGGAAATTTGTGGCATGGTCTGGAAACAGAGCAGTGGTGGTGGGACCTAACCAAGCACCATGAGCACAACAAGCAAGGTCCAGGAAACTGAACAAAGGTACAACTATTTGTTGTTGTTTTTTTTTTTTTGTGTGTGTGTTATTAAATGTAGATGTCATCTTGCCTTGGAAGTGGGGGAACAAGTAGCGGTCTAGATGGTTTATTAATGCGAGTGGGGGTGAGAGTCTCTCACTCATTAAGCGATTCAACAACATGGTGGCAGATCAAGTTTGAAATTCCAACTGGCATCGTGATACCAGTGATGCGGTTGGCATAGCTGGTAGTTATTTTTTGCGGGGCTCTATTGAAACATAAATGCATGCCTGCCATGGCTTTTTCAGCCAATCAGCATGCTTTATGTTTCAAGACCATTTTCTAAGTGGTAATATTGCTTGTAAAAAGTGCTTTTGTTTGTAAAAAGTGAATAAGTAAATTTATTCATAATCTGCATTAGGTAGTTACATTAGTTGCATTAGTTAGTTGGTACATTGGAGTTTGCCTGATTACTGTATATACTGTTTTGTTTTTTTCACAAGACAAGTTACTCTTGATAGTAAAGTAATTTTAGTAACTACCTAATGCAGAGTAACAGAAGTGTTCTTGAAGGCTGAAAAAATGGCAGCTTGGCCATATAGACCAGCGATTATGAATAAATGTACTTTTTACAAGCAATGGGCGCTTTGCATGAATGAGCGGAAAGTACACACCAAAGGTGCTTACCCCACCTGTGCAGCTCCACACCTGCGTGCAGGTGCACACCAGTCAGTATTTACTATCGCCGGCCACCTGTCCATGGCCTCACCCTCCCAATATAGGAACATGGGGGGCAGACAGGTGTGAAGCAGTGGCCCCTGGCAGTCATCCAATTGCATGCCCAGCCTTCATCCCAGAATGGATCCCTTGCACCACAGGTGAGAGCGGTGGGAAGGCGTGGCTCCAGAACTGCACACAGGATGGGCACTTGTCCAAATGGCCACACCCAGCCATCCCCAGCTGCTTGATGGCTGGGGCAACATGTGGCACAAATCCCAGTCTCGCCATGGCCGGCAGGTGATGTCTGTAGGGGCACACAGTGGGTTATGGGAGGGTCCCCCTGCTATAACTCCCACACCCCTGTGCGCAGCACCCCATGCCTTTGTGCATCACGTGGAGTGCAGGCCCACCCCTGACCCATCCCAGTGCAAAGCAGGAACAATCAGCTGGGGATCTAGCATGCAACCCACTGTCACACTTTAAGTGCATGCCGGTAGACCCCTGTTGCATGGCTTTCTACCTTAGGGTTGCCTACACACCTCATATACGCAGCATGTAGGCAATCCACTCTTTTGTCCATAGGGCCCATCATCACCACATATCAGGATTCTGGAGAGCTGTGTGTTTTTCTGCCTTAATGTCAATGGAATTGTTACTGTATAATAGAAGTCATTTTACAATATATTCTTAATATGAGCTTAAACTATCTATTTAGATCTAGCAAAAAATGTTTAAAGCATTATTGATTGATATGCATTTTGATACATAGTCCGTCATTTTTTATGATTCTTATTTTTCATTTTTATTTGGCAATATGTTCTTCACTGAGAGAGAGGAATGATTTGATGTGCACTAGAAAAGGATAGGCATGTGTGCAGGGGAATTTATCAGAATGTTATACAGTCTATTAAACATGTTTTATTATAATGTTTAAAATATAGATTCTCTCCCCTGAGGAAGCCCAGTGTAGTGGGTGAAACACTGGGCACTGGGTGGGGAAATCCTGCTGAGTTATCAAGTGACAATAAATGCTTGAAAAAGTAACTTTTTTTCATCAGTGTGGCTGGTATATTACATTTTCTGACTACAAAATAATTGACCTAAAGACTCCTAACCCTGCCTCACTTGAATCCCTAACTACTCTCCAACATCCTTGCATTAATTACAGCTTATTTAACACACTGTTGCAGTCACAAAGAAGCCAGCTACGGTCAAAACATAAACATGGCTAATTCCTAACTTTGGTGGTCAGGTAGTAACATTTCCCAAATTTACTCCAAGAAATTTTTTAAAAGGGTCCACTTCTTTCACAAATTGTGAGCTATTTACTCAGCATATCAGCATTTGCCAGAGCTTAAATGGAGCTCTGACCAACTGACCACATGCCCAGCCTGGCGGTCATCTTTACCCAATTTTAAAAAAATTCCAGGCATCTTTCAGTTTTATTTGGTGGTACAAATTTCTAATTTCAGCACAATCTGGGTATTTTGTAAATGTTTTAATTGATTTTTTTTCCCTCAGGAAAAAAACAGATGGCCACCACATTTTGCACAAAAATAGCTTTGTAGCCCTGGCAAGGATTAGAATCTGGGAAACAAAAAAAGACTCATGGTGCACAACAGAAGAGGTACCTAGAAAAGTACGTTTGACAGGTATGCTAATATTATTCTTAACTGTAGCTGAAACAAGCTTTTTTTGGAAAAACATTTTTTATTGCACTGTAGCTTTCAATGTTTGTGATATTCCATGGAAGCAGAATTGTCAGTTCCATCTACATTGTGCTGGCAACACTTACATTTTGCACAGTACTATCCAATGCTTTGCTAAAGCTTATGCTTGAGCACAGGTAACTAGGTACATTTAGTCTGCAGCTATTAAGAGCTGAGCAAAGACAGGAGGCCCCATATTGAAAGCTATAAATTTGTGCTGTGCAAAGTGCCCACCCTGAGTGGATTTTAGTGGTATCCCAACAAGTAAGCACTACCAGAATAGCACCGCACTATACTGCGCTAGTCTGGTAAGCGCTCATACAGGCAGCAAGTAGGGTTTTACAGCACTCCCCGAGTCATAGTCCGTGGTTCTGTACACAGGACAAGGGCTGCAGGGAACAGAAGGCTGGTTAAGCTGGTCCCGTGGCATGGAGGGCTGGGACATGGAGCTCAGTCAGTGGTAATGGACATTTTTTACCATATTGAGACTTCGTTTTTTACATGGGGCCATGGAAACAGCATTCCACGGCCCCACAAATTTAAATTTTCCCCAGGATCTGCTCCCCCTCAGAGTGAGAATCCTTTTTTCATTTAGTTTTTGTTGATTGGGTAAGTGCACTAGATAAATCTTGCCTATTTTTAGGCACAACACAGGGGAAGGGGATACAGATGAATGCCAACTGACCATGAACCAGATTAAGCTGTTGGTGGTATTTTTAGTGAATGAGGGAAATTTGGCCAGGACACTCGGGAAATTCCACTACTCTTTTCGATAAGTGCCATGGGATCTTTAACATCCACCTGAACTACCACCAATCCAGGCAGATGGGACCTCGGTTTAACATCTCATCTGAAAGACGGAAGCCATATCAACGGCATTAAATGTGTGATCTGCATTAAGCACATCTCCCTGCTGGCTACACAGAGGTAAGTGTCTATACTTATCATAGGCAAGCAAGGGGAAAAAGTAGTTAGGGCATCCCAAATCAATTGGTGCATATGCACTGACCTGCTATATTCAAAGGTCCCCATGCAAATGACTCCTTAGCCCATACAAGGTGATAAGGGATCACTTGCATTGTATTATGGCCTCATTAACTTTTGAGGTGATACAGTGTGCTTCATGGATTGTGTGGAGCAATGCACCCCTTCCCCCTCCAACATCAGTTTCATTTTATTTGTTATACTGGAAAGGCATGTGAGCATAAATGCCTGTTTTCACAAGTGTCCAGTTTAAATCACAAACAGAGATTACATGAAGGTAACAGAGTACAAGGGGAGCAAGGACATTCTGGGGTTTTAACAATCAATGATAAAGAGAACATAAGGTGCAGCAAAAAGAAAATCCAACATTTTAACAATCAATGGTACAAAGCACAATCAATAAAATTACAATAAATGATACAGAGAACATGATGAGCAAAAGAAAAACAAGATATTAACACCGGTGGTACAAAGCACAATAAATGATACAGAGAACATGATGAGCAGAAGAAAAACAAGATATTAACAATCGGTGGTACAGTGTACAAATAATGATACAGAGAACAAGGCAGAAACAAAAGTGCATTTGGGTATGTGGTGGTGAGGGCGGGACAAAGAACAAAAAAATAGGAATACACAATACGGACTACATGCGGGTATGTAACAGGTAAGGGATGGTAAGGGAAGGTGTCGGTAAAAGTAGGACAGATATTACATGGTGTCATCAAGAGGAAGTGGGGAGATGGGGTTTGAACTATTGATGGCTGAGCAGGAAATGTAGGTTTTTTAAGAAAATTATAAATGGATGGGAATTGGGAAGCGGAGATGGATTAGGTACACCCCGACGGGCAAAAGTGGAAAGGGGAAGGATGAGAGTGATGAGAGGAGGAAGGCGAGAGATTTAGGGAGGGAAACAACTGCAGGAGGTAGTGGAGGAGAGGTGCTTCTTTAGGTTATACTTAAAGGAATAAGTAGAGGGACATTGCAGGAGATCGGGGGGAGAGAGTTGTAGAGTTTGGGGCCCTTGAATGAAACAGTGTTTTGACCGTGTTAAGTGCGACAGAAGGGAACGGAGAAGGACAACGAGTAAGATCTCCTAGTGGTCCTAGGGTGGACTGTCTTAGGGAAGAGTGAAGTGATACTAGGAGGAAGGAGGCCAAGGGAGAATTTATGGAATAAAGTAAGAATTTTGCTGTTGAAATGGTTTTCTAGGGAGGATCAGCTGGATAGTTTGTATAGGTCACAGTGGTGGATGGGTCTGGGGAGACTGGAGAAAAAGCGAATGGTGTTGTGATAGATGCAACAAAGTTTGTTGAGATTTTTCTGAGATAGAACAGGGGAGTAGACTATTGCTCCATAGTCAAACAGCGGGAGACTAAAACCAAATGCCAGGAGTGCCTTAGAGTCATAGTTGAGGTAAGGTTTGACTCTGTAGAGCATACCAAGTCTTTGATGGGCTTTCTTAATAGTTAGATTGACGTGAGCATCATAATTGAGGTGGCAGTCAAGGAGTAGCCCAAGGTATTTGAATTCATATACCATCTCAATAAGGTTACCATCATTATCAAGAAGGGGGAAATTGAAAGAAAGTGGTCTCCTGGCGCTGGCGAAGACCATAACCTTTGTTTTTTTTGAATTGAGTGCCATACCCTTTGACAAGAACCAGGTGTAGAGTGTCTTAAAGTCACTCTGGAGTTTGTTTAGTAGGGAGGAAGTATTTTTGTCTTTGCACAAAAGAGCGGCATCATCAGCATAAAGAATTATCTCTGCATTAGTGCAGCTATCAGGGAAGAGATTACAGTCAGAGAGAAGAGTAGTGGGCCCTTTGGATCCCTGGGGTACAGCATATTTGATGGGGTATGGTTCAAAGAGGAAGCCATGTATGATTGTTTGATGGGACCTGGCAAAGAGGTAGTTCCTAAACCAATTGACCACGTCAGGGGAGAAATGAAGGCAGGGCAAGACGTGCAGAAGAGCATCATGGTTGATGAGATCAATAGCTTTTGTAAGATCCACAAAAACAGAATCAGTGTAGATGCCTTTATCACTGGCTTTCTCAGTGAAGTGAGTGAATTTTATGAGGGCAGTTTCAGTGTTATGGCCACAACTGAAACCATGTTGGGCATCATTCTGAAGTTTATATTTTTTCAGGAAGTCTGTGGTTTGTTTATGAACAATTTTCTCCAGTATCTTGCAGAGAGGGGCCAGGACAGAGAGAGGGCTGTAATTGGAAACTTCATCTTGAGGGCCGGATTTGCAAAGAGGTTTGATTACAGCACATTTCCATTTAATGGGGATAGAGCCGGTGCAGACGGAGTGGTTAAACATGTTGGTAAGGGGGAGAGCCAGCGCTTCACAGGCTAGTTTAAGTACCCTGAAGTCAATATTGTCAAGACCAACAGAGGGCCTGGGGTTATTTAATTTAATTAGTTTTACCACTTCAGAGGGGTAGAGATATCTGAAGTGGAAATGGGGGTGTGGGATTGTGGAGGAAGGGGATGGAGATTATGGGTCTGGGAGGGTGCTGGGCTTATATTCATCCAGATCAGTGAAATGACAGCTGAAAAGAGAGGCTATCTCAAGGGGATCAGAGATGGCTACTCCATCAGAGGATAGGCAAATTTGATCATTATATTGGCCCCTACTGATAAGGTTATTGAGGATGTTCCAGGTCTGTTTGCGGTTGCCAGTGGCATTTCATTGTTTTTCAGTAAGAAAGGAGGTTTTAGTGGACCTGATGGCGCCTTGCATTTGTTTCTGAGGGCTTTGTACTATTGGAGAAGTTGGGGGTGCTTAAGATTTCTATATTTGGACCAGGCCCTATCCCTGTGTCTCATCAACTTAAGAATGTCAGAGGTGACCCATTCATGGCTATTACCTTTGACTCTAGTTCTTTTAAAGGGAATAAGGGAGTCACAAAGGACAGTCAATTTTCTGCAGAACGTTTCGAGGGCTTGGTCAACGTTGTGAATGGTTTCCGTAAAGGACCAGTCAATGGCAAGGGCAGCCTTCGAAAAATCTTCCAGGTTAAGTTTCTGCAACTGCCTTTAGGAGATGAATTTGTGTGACTGGATGGGAGTTTTTGCAGACCAGGACCAATAGACCATGCTATGGTCACTTATTGCATCAGGAGTCGTCCCAGACGAGGTGATGTGAGGAGGGTTTGTGAAGAGTATCCAGTCTAACAGGGATTTATACCCCATCCTGCAGTTTGTCCTGGTGGGGGGCAGTGATGAGCTGCTGTTGCCATGAGTCCAGGCCCCTCCACGGGGGTAATCCATGGGGAACATGGTTGACAGGTGAGTTCAAGGGAGGTGGCTGTCTGTGGGGTGTGGCGGGGATTGAGATGAATGAAGCCAGGAGAATAAACACCTTTATAGAAAAAAATAGCAGCTGTGGCTAAATGATACAGAGGGTGAAAGCACAGATCTGTAAGATAATGGACTGCAGGTGCAAACCCCGCCTCAGGGCCACATGCAAGCTTCTCTTATGAAACTGAGCTGCAGTAAACTTTTTTTAGCAAGCTACTGCCATTGCTAGGCAAAGCTTCAACCGAGGCTTACAAATGAGCCAACCTTTTCTCAGAAAACACAGGTCCCAATACCATCATAGCTTTTCTAAGCTTTTCAATCTCTTTGAGATCATAGAAAACATAGAGGGCCAGAGTTTCAAAAGGTCACATCTGGCATAACGTGACTTGCGCCCAGAAAAATGGTGCAAGTAGCAAGTTATGCCAGCATTTGCGACAATTAGTATTCTGCAAAGGAGCCTGCGACATGCCACAGGCTGCTTGTGCCAAAGTGGACTTACACCACCAGTTACTCCTGAAACCCCCTGCAACGTGGTGCTAGGGGGTTTATGGGAGCAGTTGCGCCCTATTCTGGAAGGGCAGCAACAAACTCCCCAAGTGTGCTATTCTCAAACAACCCCTGGAGAACATCTGCCAAAGTACAGTTATGACAGCTTTTAGCTGGTGTAAGTGTACTTACGCCCTCCAGGGGTTGTGTGTATTTGCCGCTGGCCCACCACCCGATGCCATGTCACCCTCCCCCCACCACTGCCTGCTCGCCACAAAGCCACATGTAGCTGCCCCCCCCCACCGAATGCCCCAACTAACAAACAACTGAGTTAAAGCCCCACAGGGCTATCCATGCCCCCCCATGCCCTGACCCATGAACATGCATGCCAAAGCCCCACAGAGCTATTCATGCCCCTCCCATGCCCTGATCCCAGAGCGGCTGCCTCCCACAACATGCATCTCTTGCATGACAGACTGAAAAATTGCTACCTGTAAATGGCATTTATTCTTTTATTTATATATTTAGATACCCCTTAGCTCTGGTAGTCCAGTGGCCCCCCACCCTACCACCCAGCAGTGGCAGACATCCCTGCCCCCTCACCCAGCAGGTGACTGGCAGAACCCACCTCTCACCTCCACGGCCAGCCACCAACTGAGCTCTGTATGAGGCAAGAGTTGTGCGCTCAATGAATGAATTAGTTCATTCATTCATTGAGCACGATATGCAGTAGCACTCATACAGAGCTCAGTTGGCAACTGGCCGTGGAGGTGAGAGGTGGGCATTGCCAGTCGCCGACTGGGGACAGGTGATGGGGGGGGAGCAGGGTGGTCAGGCACTACTGGGTGGGGGGCCACTAGACTACCAGAGCATTACATATGCCTACTGTACCTACTGTACAGTATGAGGTAGACTTGGGGTGTGGGTCAGGATACGGGGTGTAGGATCCTTGGGGCACCTATAGTGGGGGGTCTCTAGCCCTGCTGGGTTTTTCAGCTCTTTCCGGGGGATCAGGCATGGGGGACACTTGTGCCATGCCTTATAGTGGTTGCGGCTTGCAATGAACTCGCCAGGTATGCCCTCTGTTCGGCATACCTGGCTAGACGTTGCAGGTTGCAGGACTTAACAGCGAGGACCCTGCCACTTCTAGAATCGGGCACAGGGTCCTTGCTGCAACTGAGTTTGGTGCAAGTTGCCTTTGGCAGCTGTGGATGGGTGTGACAGCAGCTACTTGCGCCATTCTTCTAGAATCCCCCCGATAAAGTCAAAACTTTTCATGGTCTAACTTTTCCTTGAAGTTACCTTAAATTTGGGGTTGAGGCTTAGCTGCTGACAAGATGGTAGCCTTCTTGTCAGCCCTCTTCCTTCCAGCTAGAATCTACTTGAATCTACCTGCTTACTTCATCAGCCAAACCTCTAGAGCCACTAATCACCCTGACCCAGTGTTCTTGCTGTTATCCTGTTTACCAATCTGGTCTCCAATGGTGCCAAGTCTGTTCACTTGATTGGCCCCCTTGCTTGCTCTGTGTCATGGCAAGAAGATTGTGCTTCTGGGTGCAGCTCCACCAGCACTGCCTGTTGACGTGTCGAAGATACAGATAATGTTCGGTCAGCTACTATCAGAAACAGGCGAAATTATGGTAGCAACAGAAAGATCTGTGGAGGATATCATTGCTCTTTCTCAGAGGGTATCCCACACAGAAATACAGGCTGAAAAACAAGAAGTCAATGTAGACCGCACTGCAGTGCACCTCAGGGATCAAGTCCACACAATTTGCCTCCTCTGTGACAAAATTGACAACTAAGAAAATCGAGGTCAAAGAAAAAACTTACATATTGTGGGTTTAGGAACAATGGAAACCGGCACCTGTAAAGCACAATCCCTCCAATCATATATTTACTCACAGTTCTCAAAACTCTCCAAGGAAATTGCTGTCCGAACCAATGTTTCAAATAATCTGATTTTTATTGGTTCATAAAATCACGGTGCATAACCTTCATAAAACACCATCCATTAGCAGTAATCAGTTTCAAAGGTTCCACCACCAGCTATAGTACTCCTCTCCCAACGCGTTTCTCTAAAAGTGAGCTTTTTCAAGGGTGTAGAGCCTCCCCTAGTGGTGGTGCTTATATGTAAAACATTTAAAGGAACAGTATGAAAAGGTGCATGAGCACAGTTTTTTATATAGTTAGTATATACTAAAGTGTATAACAACTATTGACCAAATAAATACATAAACTCAACACTCAAAACATATTAAATATGTGTTATTACCAAGAACAAATAACCTCACATTCATTTTGCACATTAAATTTATGATGATCACATACAGTAATAAGTATTACACAGTTCCATAATTCATGATTTTTAAAGTGCATATTCATTTTTCTCTCACTACGTAGTTATTCGGCTGTCCATATTTCTTTCTTATGATCTCCCAATTGAATGGGTCAGTCACAAGCCACATCTCTGGATAGAACATAACACAGAATAAGTAATCTAAGAAGGCCCACTTCAAATAATAGCCCCCCCCCCCCATTTTTTCACATTATTTATAAGGCCATTATTATAAGCAGTTTGCTTGGAAGAAGGTACACTTCTCAATAGATAATAGATCTTGTACCCAAGAAGATCACATACTTATACAGACAAAACTCAACAATTTAGAGGCCACCAGTTTACTCAGTTCACTTCTTTTTTAAAAATGGGCTGATTTCTATTTTATCATTTAGCCCTTTATTTTCTGTAGCTCGGAGTGAAAAAATACAATACTGTTCCCTTTTTAACAACAGATTGTCGTACTCACCTCCTCTTTTAAGTGGGATTGGTTTTTTCAATGCCCAAAAACCTGAATTTGTGTTGAGAGCATTCACCAATTCTCTGTACATGTAATGCTAAGGCATTCTTGATGTTCCCACCTTCTATGTCTCTATGGTGTTCCCCAATTCTAGACTTCAAACTCCTTCTAGTTTTTTCTACATAGAAACACTCACAGTCACATTTTGCCAGGTATATAACCCCACATGTAGAGCAAGTGATGAACCCTCTAACATCAGCTTCTCTCCCTGTGGTGGGGTTGAGAAGCTTATCAGCTACACTGACAGAGGTGCAAAACTTGAAATTACCACACCTCCTACATACATTTTTCTTTTGTAGCCAAGTCTTACATTGTTTTTCCATTGGTTTGATTGTATGAACCAGCAGATCCTTCAGATTTTTGCCCCATCTATAAATCATTTTTGGGTTTTCAACATTCAGATTCTTAAGACCTTCATCTTGTTGTATCAAAAACTAGTGCTTATTAAAATCTCTGATATTTGTCTAGATTGGGGGTTAAAGGTGGATACAAATGGTATCTGTGGGTCGACCTCACGTACCTTACTTTTTTCAATCAGAAGGTTGCTTCTAGGTGTAACCCCTAGGTGGCGCTATCCCAAGGGCTACTACCCCTGCCTGATTTGCCACTAACAGGTGGAGGGGCCTGGATTCGATGGCGGGTGCCTCTACCCAGAGGTCAGGGTTTGCAATAGTTAAACTAACTTGGTCACAGCCCTCTGGGACACTGCAACCCCCCTTTCTTCCCACTAGTGGCCCACACAATATATCAGAATTACCTTCACAGTATACACTTACCCCCTGGACTGGTTCAGTCAGAGTGACTCCGGGGATTCCCTGTAAAACAAGATGATACAGTGCAGAAAACCACAGTACAATACTTTAACATAGACAAATACCTCAGGCAGTGTAACTTTGCTGAAACAAACAGATCTGATTTATTTAGGGGGATATAACAAGGACAGGGGGAAATCAGGTTAATTAGTTTAAATGCATTAATAATCACAGTACTGTGCACATATTTCAGAATCCCAAATGTCCCTAATGTCACTCTTACTGGGTACCCAGGCAATAAGAGGCTAGCCTATTTGGTGCAGCTGGTTGGGGCCCTGAAGATGGAAAATGCATGCGATACCCAAATTGTAATCCGGGCGGTAGGCTCAATTCGTGGAGAAAGAAAGGAAAAGTAATCAGATGGAACACTTGCAATTAGATGATGGCAGGGAGCTACCCTGATTTGTACTCACGAATTCAATGCTGAAACTGAATGGAAGGCAGATTGTCCTGGATTGCCAGGCAGAGCAGACCATGTGGACAAGGTCCTTGTGACTGGACCCCAAGGCAGTTCAGAGCAAATGGATGTAGTCTGGATTAAGCTGGGGTTTACTTGCAACTTCATGCACTCAATTCGCTGTACAGGGGATTTGAAACACGAGTCCCCACTAGCACTACACACATTTATATGGAAAAAGAAAGTACTATACCAGGCAGGCTGCTTCTCTATCCCGATCGCAATTACTGCACAGTACCCGGGAGAACACACAGCAGATTCAGTTCCTGACAGACTGAGCGCAATTCAGCAATTTCTCCAGTCTTCTCCAGCGTGAGCCTAGTTTCTACTTTTCAGATCTCCTTGATTCTCTTCACAGGTCAGATTCAGTCCAAACAAGCACTTGCACAAGCTGCAGACCGAAACTTGGGGCCTTACACGCATTTCCCGACTAAAACTACACAGCGAAGGAGCACAGGGCTCCTGCCCTCTTCACTGCCAGAGCTAAACTAAAACTCCAGTAGACAAAACCGGGCACTTCCTTTGAGTTCTTCCCAGTTCTTGGCTGGATTGGCTGTCACTCACAATAGTTTCCCCCTGTTGGTGCAAAAAGGCGCCGAAGTCCAAACTACATTTCCCAGAGTCACTGCCCATACAATCCTCTTGTGGCTGGCTCAGATTACGAGTCCAAGTTCTGATTCGTCCACAGGCACCATTTTAGAGCTCCCTTAACCCACACTGATTGGTCCAGTTCAGCAGTTCAAAACTAGAATGGGGAACTAGGCAGACACAGTTCTGATTGCAAAGAAAAGCAGGTTAGACAAACTATATTTTCATTATTACTCTAAATGATTTCTGGCAAACAGTTACATCTTTCAGATAGGTTCCCTTTGCACTCCTAGTGACTGCAAAAACGGAGTGAATTGGCAGCAGCTTGAGTGGGACTCAAGCAGAAAAACACACAGTCCCTCCCATACAAATTAATTATGTCTGCAAGCAGACAGCTCTTAAAGAGACAGTACCAGAGGCTTTAAAAACACTCACAGATAAATGGCTTAAACGCCAAACACCATTCAGGCTCAGAGCATTCAAGCAAGCTCCTGGAAGTCTTTTGGGAACCCCCATTTGCAGGGGGGTTACATAGGTATCTGTTCCACCTCTCTTCTAGCCCCTGTAATGATATTCTCCCAGTAACCCCTTACTCTGAGCTTTTTTCTAGCTCATCCGCTCTCTCCTCATGTATCTGCTCCAACCCACAATTCTTCTTAACCCTAATGAACTGACCCTTAGGAGTGACTTTAATAACACGCTGGGGATGTCAACTAGATGCCTGTAGTAACGTATTTCTGTCAGTTTGCTTCTAAACAGATCAGTAATAACCCCCCCTTCCCCATCTTTTTTCACAGTGAGGTCGAAATATCTAATCTAATTTTTACTGAAACTCAGACTAGACCTGAGATTTTTATTTGTGCTCTCCAGAAACTTAAAACAATTGAAAAGTTCACTCTCATTACCTTTCCAAATGAGGATGATGTCAATAAAACATCTCCAGAGGTCAATCTTCTCCAGGTATGGATTGACCTCCTCGTTTCTGATGACAGCATCCTCCCATTTGCCCATGAACAAATTTGCATAATTGGGTGCAAAACTTGCGCCCATTGCTGCCTCTTTCTTTTGCAAGAAAAACTCATTCTTGTACATAAATGTATTGCATTCCAGCACAAACCTGAACAGCTGTACAAGTACCTCACTTGAAGGGTTAAGATCTTCCCTTTTGTTAAGGTAGTGTTCCATAGCTTCCAGTCCCTCACTGTGGGGTGTGTTTGAATATAGGGAGTTTACAACCAGGGTTACCAGGAAACTATCTTCCTCAATTGCTACATCAGTCATCCGTGTCTTTCATATATGAGGGGAGGTTCTTAACAAGTGGGCTCAAAAAATGGTCCACATACTTCGTCAATGGTTCAGTGAGCGAATTAATGCCCGGCACTATTGGTCTACCGGAAGGGGGGGGTTAACCATATCTTTGTGGATTTTGGGAAGACAATAAAAGGTCACCCTCACAGGGTCTTTCTCTGTGAGGTAGTCCACTACCTGTGTTGGCAACCACCCATTTTTTCTTGCTAGTGTTAAATAGAGGTCAATTTTCTTTTTGTAGGATCAAGTTTTAGCCCAGGGTAGCCTCTCATAATATTCAGTGTCCTCTAGCTGTCTCAAGACTTCCTGCTCATATTTTACACTGCCTTGAATAACAATCGCTCCCCCTTTATCTGCAGATTTTGTGGTTATTTCAGTATTTTCCCCCAGTGCCTTTACTGCTTGTCTTTCAGCATTACTAAGGTTACAAAAACCTCTATTAATGGGTACTTCTCCCAATTCTCTAATGTCATCACTACAACACTTTAGAAGCATTTGTAGTGCTGCAGATAACGGGTGACAGAACTTAAAACATGGTTTGAACAAATCACCACTTGACACCTCTTGGCTGGCATTTATATTCTCAGACACAGCATTATCATGCAATTCATTCACTTTTTGTGAAAAAAAAAAAGATTTCAAACTTAAATTACGTACCATCCTGTTAAGATCTATTATGGTTCCAAAAGTGTCAAACCTGCTAGTGGGGGTAAAAGACAGTCCTTTATTGAAAACTGAAGTCTCTATGTCACTGAGGGTATATAAGGAAATATTTATCACATTTAGTTGTAGCTGTTCTTCCCTCTCCATCAACACCTCCATCTCCATGGTCTGTCTCTGAGTCCATACCCTCTTATTCCGGCATCTCCAGCTTCTCCACCTGGTCCGCTTCCTCCGGTGTATTTGTTAGTCCTCTCAGTGCGACATGGTAGTGGGAGAGTTTGAGGAGGTGTTTCTACCTCCTCTTCTTCACCTAGAAAAACTTCCTCTTCCGATTCAGCACTTTTCTCTGCACTTAAATCAGTACCTTAATCCAACAATCCAGCACTGGTTTTTAATGTCGATTTGGTCTCTGTTGGTATCTGAATCACTTGTGGTTTAGTCCAATTATATACTGTTCCAGTTTGATAATCCCTTGTGTCCTGAGTAAATTTGGTGCATTTAATTGCTTTACTTTTTCTTTGTATCTCTTGAGGTTTTCAGTTAGATTATCCTGAAGCTGTTCAAACTGCACCGCATGTGAGAACCCATTAATAGCAGTCTCCTTTTTTGTGAGCTCTTCTGTCACTTCATTTTGTATTACAGCATTTTCCTTAATAATCAACTCCAAATATTCTCAGCTGGCCCATTTGTCCACAAAGCTTACTCTGTTCTGGCCACACGTTGAACTTTTCAAAATTCTCAGCTGCCGAGGTATACGATCCACCTCCAGGTACGCTCATAGACTAATTTCCTCCCATTGCAACTGCTTTATTTTCTGAGCAGTCCTTTCAAATTGCATGAATGCATGTTGTATGTTGAGGGGGCTCACACTTACAGGAGCTTCCACATTTAGTAGATCACTATACTTCTGATCAGCAGGAGTGTTCACCCTGAGCATTAATTCCTTCAGGGAGCTTTGTTCCCCATCGCGCTGCACCTGCCGTGTCCCACTTCTATCATCCGCTATTCACTACGCTTGTTGTTGCATGCATAGACAGGAGCTTGTTTTGTTCAAAAAAACAACAACAAGGAGAGACTATGAAATGAGGAGTTTTACTTAAAAATTCAATCAGTGGTGGAGCCAAATTTCAGAGTGGGTTCTTTTTTTGTGCAGTTTCTTTACAATTGGAACCTGTTCTGTACCTCTAGATTTTGGGTTTCCCTGAGGTTGTGGAGGGATGAAATACTAATTCATGTTTACAAAACATCCTTCGAATCCTCCTTAAGCAGCAGTGACCCACTCCACTAGAGATTGAGTATTCCCACTGATTTCTAACCCCAACCCCCAAGACTGGACCCAAAACACGGCTTATCCTGGTCAAGTTTTTGTGCTTCCCTATGAAAGAAAAAATCATGCAGCTGACAAAGGATGGGGCCTCCTGTCTTGGCAAGGGCATCTCTTACAAATATTTCCAAACTTTTCACTGTTGCTGACAGAGAGATGGAGGGCCAGCACTGCAGCATGGAAAGCCCTCAAAAAAACTCAAAGCCCTTTACAGTCTCAGGTATTCTGCCACTCTTTGCATTGCCAGGAATGGAGTTTTTCATTCTTGACTCTCCAGCAGCAGCTGAGGATTTTATCCTACATTCCAGGCTGGGAGCAGTAATTCCAAAAGTGAAGGCACAACAAGAGACCTACTCCATGGACACAACTCCAGTTCCCAATGCCTACAGCTCTTGGGCAGTGGCTGAGGATCCAGCACTTCACCAGTAGGACCAGGACAATGAGGGATGGCAGCAAACTTACCATCATTGCAGTCAAGGTGAGGGAGCAAAAACAATAAGGCTTACTGACAGGAACCACTTCACCTGCCAAGACCTTGCAACCAAATCAGAAGCAAACAGACAGCCATCTTCTAACAACTCTGCTTAGCTTGCTCCTACCAACTGCTATGCACCACTAAGAAAACTCAAGGACAGGTAGCAAATCCCCAGTCCTCAGCCACAAAGATCCCGTCAGAAAAAGAAGCTCCAGTTGATCACTGACAGAATCCTCCTGCACCATCTCAAGACCTGCCCAAGCCTTGACCTGAAGACACCCATTGCTTGCAAGCACCCCGCCAACCCAAGAGGCCTCTCACCTCTGCTCCTATGCTGTGGCTGCAGCTCTGACACTGACTGAGGCTTCAACTCTGGTTCCTGTCTCCTCACAGCATGAACTGGGGTGAGCAGAACTCACCCTTATTTGGGCTGAACTTTCCATGGATTGGCTTACCCCCAACCCCCTCATGCTCTGTTGTGCAAATTGGAACAGGAACTTAATTAACTTTTGGACTTGGACACGGCCCCCCTAAAGGAGCACTCCTACTCAGAACTGCACTATCATATCCTTTTGTAGACTCTTGTTTCCCATCTCTCTCATTGGCTCTAGTATGCAAGAGTGTCTGCTAACACTGTTTTTTCTTTCCCCTTTATGGTTAGCCATGTGAATTCTGTTATGCTTTGATTTTTAATCTGAGGTTTTTGACACAAAGAATTGACATATACATGGGACAACTCTGTTCAAGGGGCAGGGGGAGGGAGGATCCAGAGACCTCAAATATGTGTCTCCCTAGCCCACCATAGACTTCCCTGTGTGCCTGAGGAGCTTGGTACCCTTCTGCGGAGCATCCCTCGCTAGGAACAGGCACTCATTTGGCTGTTGTAGCCTAATTCAGTGTCCTCATGGAAAGGGACTGCGGCACAGAGGGCCTTACAGCACACGTGCCTTAATATGGAGCTAACGTCAGGCTCTGGTGAAGCTGCCTCCCTGCATTGATTCATCATCCAGATGGCGGTCACCCTTACGCACAATAGCAGCACAAGGGGGACAGCCAATGTTCATATGTGCAGTTGTTATGTCAAACACTGCTACACATAATACTGTCTGCTTGTTATGGTTCCTATAGTTTTTCTCTACACAGTCTTTATCACTTTTTAGTGGTTTCTGCTAACACTTAGTTTCATGAGCGATGTTAGATAGCTAGTGACATCTGTTGTTTTAATACTGTTTTATGCTATGGGCTGGGGGCAGTTATGTCTACTCTGAACTTGTAGCTTCCACTTGGACTCATTGTTTTAATACTGTTTTATATTATGGGCTTGGGGGTTTATGTCTACTCTGCACCTGTACCTTCAACTTGGACTCACTTTTCTACAGGGAGATTGTGGGATAAAGGTGCCTGGTTCCAAGTATTGTCATTACTCCTGCACTCATCTTCCTCTTCCCCCCTGTGATGGAGGAGTCAGGAAATGAGGAAGAGTGCACACTGTACCCCTTTAGTAGTAGCAAGGTGTACCTGACACACACTGTTTTCTGTTTTTTCTGTACTGTTGTCATTATGGTTGTATCTATACATCCTCTCCTGGAGGATTGCTACCCTGCTTACCCACTCTGTAGCGGGTCTTGGCCCACTCCCTCATCCTGCGCCTTGACCTGGAAGGGGAACCCACAGCCTCAGATACCTTGTCTAATACTCATAACCCCCAGATCCTCTCAATATGGCTGACCTAAATTTCATACCTTGGAACATATGGGGGCTCAACCCTCTAGTCAAATGCAAAAAGGTACTGTCCTCTTCATAAAAACTGGGAGCATGGGTGGCATTCTTCCAGGAAACCAAACTGACCTCCAAGGAGGCAGTGAATCTGGTAAGAGAATGGGTGGGAGTAGAGACACTCAGCTCTTCACAGTCAGCTAAACAAGGGTCTCTGTGCTATGGCACAAGTCCTTACACTGGACTGTGGAGGGAATCCATACAGACAGTGAGGGAAGATGGGTCCTGGGGACATTCTCTGCTCTAAAATGTCCCCTTTCCCTACTCAGTGTGTATGCTCCCAGCAATGGCTCCCCAAGTTTTTTCCAGCAGTTGGAGAAGGTAATTTCTGAGTGTTGCACTCCCTCCACCCTCAACCTGATCATAGATGATTTCAGTCTCACTTTAGAACCAGCCATAGACCACCCTCGACTCACCATTCTCACAGAACTGCAACAAAAGTCCTTGGACACTCTGATGCAGAACATGTGGGATCATGCTCTAACAGATGGCTGGTGGTTGGCCAGTCCCACTGTGAGGGATTACATGTACCACTCCCAGGTCCACCAATCTTTCAGCAGACTGGATTTCTGGCACTTCTCACCCCCAATCACAGAGTTCACCCTAAACTTCACCAGCCACCCTATCCTGATATATGACCATGCCTCAGTGGCCCTAGATATCTTCTGGGGCTATGAACAAATGAAAATCCCAAGGGGTGACAACCTCCCTATAGAGCTCTATACAGTCTGTAGAACACATATTCTCTCCTCTCCTTCTGTGCACCTTACAAAAAGCCTTCTTTGAGGGGTGCCTACCCCCGTACCTTGGTAAAGCAATGATTACTGTCCTTTCCAAAAAAGGGAAGGATCCAGTGGACCCAGGGAGCTATCATTCCATTTCTTTGATCAGTGCAGATGTAAATGTTTGGCAAGTCCTTGCAGCCAGACTGGATTGTATCAACCCCTCCTTCATCCACCCAAACCAAGTGGGCTTTGTGAAGGGCAGATTAGGCACAGACCATCTTAGTTTCATCCTCAGATTATAATGCAAGACAAATCCCTCCCTTCTCCTGCAGCTGCCTTGGCTACAGACTTCAGAAAAGGCCTTCGACTCTATTTAATGGACCTACCTCTTTGAAGTCATGTAGTCCATGGGCTTTGGACTATCCTTTCTGGGGGCTGTCCACACTCTTTACAAAAAACATATATCCAGAGTACTGACTAATAGCACCCTTTTGGATGCCTTCTTTCTTCCATTGGGCACCACTAGGTAAGGCTGCCCCCTCTCCCCTCTCCTGTTCCTGTTGGCCATTGAGCCTCTTGCCCTCACCATCATACACCATACCAATCTGCCTGGCATCACTGCAGGGGAAGTCAATCATAAGTCCCTGATCTGCACGGATGACATCCTGTTTCTCCTAGCTGTTGTTGAGAAATCAATAATTTCACTCCAGGAGCTTTTGGCTCAGTTCTCTGGAGTATCAAGGCTCCATATCAACTATTGTAAATCAGAGGGATTCCCCCTTAATGTAGCCTGTACACAATAATCTATATCAGGGATGTAATGGCTGTGGTGTGATGCTGGAATCATTTATCTTGGCATCACAATTACTCTCTACTCATAAGACCTCTGTAAAGACAACCTCTCCCCACTCATAGACGACCTCTGCCTGGACTTTGCACACTGGAAGCTTTTGAACATGTCTCTCCTAGGCAAAATAGCTGCTATTAAAATGGTGGCTATGCCCAAACTATTTCATATTCTTTCTCATCTCCCAATTGACATCCCTAAAATCTGGTTTGTAAAGATAGATTCCTTAGTAAGCATTTTTTTATGGGAGGGACGGCCACCTATTTCATTTGGGCCGAACTGAGACAACTTGACCTAGGAGAGGATGGGGGCTTCCACACTTTGTAGATTATCATATGGTTCTCATTCAGGCCCAGACAATGAAATAGTTCCTGTCTTCCCCATCTTATCTTCCCCCTGTGGATAGCGATGGAAGGGGCGCTCTACTCTGCCCTAAACCCTCAGCTGGTTTTATACTCCAGTATCAACATGGACACCATAAAGTATCCTACAATCTCCATCGCAAATACTGGAAACAGATCTCCTCCTGCCTGCAGCTTTCTGAACCCCACTGTTGTACTGTATGCTCCCCGATGGAACAATGATATGTTTCACATTGCTCATAAACTTATCCCAGGTAACTGATTAAAAACCTGAGGTATCCAGTGGGCCAACTCTACCTTCACTCCTTCACTGAACTCTTTGAATGTCATGGCCTCCTGAACCAGGATTTCTGGTTTCTACTTACAGCTGAGGTCCTTGCTTGCCCCTGTGTTTAAGAAATACTCCACTACTCTCATGGATCACCCTCTGGCCTCTTGACTTAAAATACCCAGTGGTGTGGCTGGTGTCATTTATATGGCATTTAGGCATAGGGCCCTAGCACCCACCACACAGGCCCAAACACAATGGCAGGAAGAGCTCCACTCACCCATATCTGACCACCAATGGCACATTGCCTGGTATCGAACACACATATGCTGCAGGGATGCAAAAACCCAGATGATACAACTCAAGGATCTCCATTGCTGGTATAGAACCTCTCAAATGCTCAAAAAACAAGGGTCTTCCACTCAGATAAATGTTGGCATTGTAACCAGCAGGAAGGATCCCTATCACATATTCTATGGTAGTGCCCCCTGATTGCTGACTTCTGCAAGTCCATTTGAGATTATTGCCACAGATTATGTTTGGCACCAATTCACTTTGATTCCCCCCTTGTCTTACTACGGTTTCCTGCACTCTGCATACCTAAGAATGACCTCCCAACCAAATGGATTATTGTTGCTACCATAATAGCCAAACACCTCCTCTTCAGGCGATGAAGAACTCCAAAGATCCCCACTCTTGGTGAGTGGCTCAGGCTATGGGGCAACTAGCCTCCATAGAGCGACACACTCTCTCATCCTGCCATGGGCAAACTAGAGTAGTACACAGTTTCTTGACCCCCTTTTTAAGCCTTCAAACAGGTCCCTTACCCCCTGCTGCTATGCAGGGGACCTACTGAGGTCTTGGGGGCCCCTTACTACGCACCTGATAATTCTGCCCTAAGGATATATCACTCTGCCATCTCCTACCCCTGGGTAGAGGGGCTTGGTTTTGTCTATATGTATGTTCATCTGCTGTTTTTTAACTGTATGCACTCACCTTTACAATTAGTTGTTTTTTTCAGTATTGTGTTTTAATGCCTGTTTAGTGTTTTGTGCTTTTGTAGCTGATATTCCATGTAGTTTTTCTCACATTGAAATGTCAGTTGGGTTATTGCTAGTGTTACTGGATGAAATTTCCAACAAAAAGCTTAACTTCAAAAGAAATTATCTTAAATCTGCAAAGGCTGGAGGGCTTTGTGTTCAAACTCTAGGAGCATGGGTAACAAAATCTGTGACCTGGAGGCTCTAATGGTAGAGGCATAACTGGACCTGGCAGCACTTACCCAAATGTGGGCCACAAAGCACCATGACTGCAACATGGCCATCAAGAGACAGAGATCAGAAGAAAGGAGAGGAAGGAGTGTGACTGTATGTTAAAGAAGGAGTAAAAGACACAGCAATGAATGCAGAGGGTACAAGCAGGGAAGTGCAACCGTGGGCACAGATAGACAGAGAGAGGAAAACCTAAGAGTTGGAGTGGTGTACAGGCCACCATCACAGAAAAGGAGACAGACAAGGAATTGGGGGATGAACATAGGGAGGATGACTGACTAGACAGAGGTGCTGCTGCTTGGAGCCTTCAATATGCCCAGTGTGGTTTGGAGTATACGTACAATGACATTTGTTAGGAGTCAGGCCATGCTGGATCATTGCCAGGGGGCCTTTTTGAGGTAGCTAGTTAGGGAACCCACTAGAGAGGGTGCAGTGCTGAACATAGAAACATAGACAATGACAGTAGAAAAAGACCAATGGTCCATCCAATCAGCCTGTAGTTACGTAAGTAAGTAAGTAAATTTATTTGTTTGGCACCCAGTCCCAGAGGCTCTGGATACCTTACAGTAAAATTCAACAGGGTGATACACAACATTCAAATACAAATACAATTATAATAATAAAACAGATTAAAATAAATAAATTATAACTTTGAGATATATCAACAGGAAAGGCTTTAATAAACAAACGGGTCTTCAGGTGTCTCTTAAAAGCCTCCACCATAAGGGCCTCCCTCAAAGATCTTAGCAGAGAGTTCCAGAGGACCGGGCCGGCCACCCCAAATGAACGATCACCAAAGGTTTTCAGCCTATCAAATCTCAGGACCTATTGTCCACACAGGGTATTAGCCCTCACTATCCACCTCCTTGTTACCCTCCCTAATGCTACCACCCTGAGTAACCACTACACCCTGGGCCTTCACTCTGTCCCAGCCATGCTTGTAAGCATTTATGGTTTCACCATCAGTCATCTCAGTGGCAAACTGTTCTACAGTTTCACCATCATTTCTGTAAAACAAAACTTTCTCACATCCCTCTTGAACCTCCCGGCCATCAGTTTCCACTTATGCCCCATGCCCTTGAACTGTTACTCATGCTAAACAGTTCCTTACAGTTCACCTTGTTTATTCCATTCAGAAACTTGAAGGTCTTTATCATATGACCCCTCTCTCATCTGGTCTCCAGTGAGTACATGTTCAGGGCCTTAAGCAGATCCCCATAAGATCTGTCCTGCTGGCCCTGAATCATCCTGGTCACCCTTTATTGCACGTTTCTAGCCTGTCATTATCTTTCCAGAGGTGAGGACTCCAGGACTGGGCCCAGTACTCCAGATGTGGCCTCACCAACAATCTATAAAGAGGTAGTAATACCTCTTCTAGTGTCAGTACCCTTTCCAATACATCCCAGCATTCTATTTGCCTTACTATGGGCCTTGTTACACTGGTTGATTGTTAAAGGGAGCCACTAATGATGGCTCCTAGGTCTCTTTCCTCAGCTGTAGTGCTCAGCTTTGCCCTTCCATCCAGTACTCTCTCCAGCGGTTCTTATTCCTTAGATGCATCACCTTGCACTTTCTGGCATTTAATTTAAACTACCAAACACTAGGCCACCTCTCTCACCTCTGCAGGTCACTCTGCATCTCCTTAATTCCCTCCTTGCTATCTACCTTCACATAGATCTTAGTGTCAAATATGAAGAGACACAGCTTGCCCCAAGTTCATTCTTCAGTGTCACTGATGAACATATTGGAAGAGAGCATGACCCAGGATGGATCAGTGTGGCACCCCACTTGTGACCTCTCTCTCTCTCTTCTGATTTGACATTAATCATAACCCTCTGCTGACTCTTCTTCAACTAATTTCCTAACCATCTAATTATGTCCCTTGCCGCACCCAGATCCTCCTTTTTCTACATCAGTCTTCTGTGAGGCACCAAGTCAAAAGCCTTGCTGCAGTTGAAGTAAAGTAAATCCACAGTATATCCCCTATTCAATACATTCATCATCCAGTCAAAGAAAACTATTAGGCTGGTCTGACAGGACTTCCTGCCATGACTGTATGCTGTTTACTATCCTGGAGTCCGTTGCTCTCTGGGTAGTCCACAAGGTCCTCTTTGACCAGTAACTTCATCAGCTTACCTATAACAGAGGTAAGACTGACAGGTTTGTATATCCCTACTTGCTCCTTACCCCACCCCCATGGAGCAGAGCTACATCTGCTACCCTGAAGTCTCTTAGAACTACCCCATCTGTAATGAGCTACTAAACAGCCCTACTAGTGGTTCAACCAGTTCTGTTGCCAGTTGGTTGAGTACCGTCGGATGCATCCCATCAGACCCTGGGGCCTCATGTATCTGAAGGGCTGCTAGCCTTTTCTGGATCCTTTTGCTGGTAAATACTGGTTACCTCATCTCTTGGACCCACCTTTGGCCACCCTGATGCCACTCTCTGGTACAGGCTGGCTATCTTCCCTTGTGAAGACAGAGCAAAAGTAATTCTTCAGGACAGTTGCCTTTTACACATCCTCCTCTATAACCCTACCTCCCTCAGGCAGCCTAACAATTCTTCCCTCCTTTCTCTCTTTTTTCCCTAATATACCTGAAGATCTGTTTTTTCCTACCCTTGACCCCCTCTGCAATATGCAGTTCAGTGTCTGATTTTGCCCCTGTAACTGTCCTCATTATATCTTTATTTCTCATTTGGTATTCTCCCCATTCCTTCTCTTCCTGGATTTCCTTGTACCTGGTGAAGGCCTTTTTTTTGTCCCCAGTATATCCTCTATTCAATACATTCATCACCCAGTCAAAGAAAACTATTAGGTTGGTCTGACAGGACCTCCTGCCATGACTGTATGTTGTATACTATCCTGGAGTCTGTTGCTCTCGGCTCACCCTACCCACCCTACTTGAACTTACACTTGGTGGTGCCATTTATAATATTGTACATAATCAGTCATCCCTTCCTCTAGCATCACATCTCCTGCCAGATAAAGCCTCCTACCCCCTAAGGTCCTCTAATCTTGATCTCCTGTTAGTAGTAAGGACAAACAAATTAGGCGAGATTGCCTTCTTCTACACTGCTACCAGCGTTTGGAACTTCATTCTAGTTACCATTCGACAGAGTCACTCTAGCCAGGCCTTCTGAATTGGGTACTGATCCTATCTGCTTCAAACGACTACCTGCTACTGCCCTTAAGTTTATCATTTCCCTTGCTAGGAACCTTACAAATGGCTGCATTCTAGCACACATTTCCTGTCCCCTTTAAAGGGACACTGTCAACCTTTTTTGCATCATATTCTTTGTAGCTCAAAGAGCTACTAACACCTTGGATCAGGCAACTCTTGGAAAGGAGTTGCCTGACCGAAGATTTAAATTGCACATATCTGGAATTTTTTTATTCAGGCATTAAGTAGCTATTTAAACTACAATACCTGCAATCTCACTTCCACATAATTGAAGCACCCACCACAGCCCTGCCCTTAAAAACAACATTTTGATGACGCTTAGTATGAGAAGTGGCTCCAGGCTACTAATGGCTATAGATAGTTATCAAGAGCAGCGATGCCTTCTAAATGCATATAGTTTATTTTGTAGGCACTTGCGCATGTTAAGGGGGCGGTATAAATGTTATTACTACCCCTTAACATGTGTAAGTGCCTACAAAATAAATGATATATGTATACTCTCTGCAGTCTTCTACACAGGCCCTGATGACCGTTCCCAAATGCTCCACTAAGATGGATGGACAGGCATTCTCCCACTACTGCCCCTAATTTCTAGAATTCCCTACCTGACCACCTCTGGGTCTCCAACTCCCACACTATCTTCAAAAAAGATCTTTTCCACCACCTCTGAACCTCTGACAAATGCTCGTGTTTCTGATCTTGACTGCTACTGCCCAGTCCTGCTTTTCCTCCTGTCTTACTGTACCATAGCTATTTCTGGATTTTAACCTGTACTCTTTTCTTATTTGTACCCTTTCCTAGTCTGTAAGTTAATGCATTTCTGCTATAGTCCTAAATGCTTTGTATTCGTGCCCACCACTAGTCTGTAGTTCTACGTACTTCATTTATTGACCTAATGCTTGTATTATCGACCAATGTTAATTTTCTTATTCACCTGTTATGTACTCTTCCAGGTCGTGCCTGAAAATAGGCAGGCTCTTGCCTAGTGCACTTACCCGGTAAACAAAAGCTAAATAAATATGCATTTAGAAGGTGCCGCTTCTCCTGTTAACTATCTATAACCATTAGTTGCCCTGCAGTCTCTTCCCTACTTAGCATCATCAAAAGGCTGTTTTTAGGGGCAGGGCTGTGGCAAGGGTTTGGCAGTTTTCACTGATGCAGAAGTGAGACTGCACATATTGTAGTTTAAATATCATCTTAATGCATACATGAAAAAATCCCAAATATGTGTGATTTAGGTCCTCAGGCATGCAACTCCTTGCCATGAGTTGCCTGACTCGAGGGCATAAAGGTGTCAGCTGCTCTTTGAAAACCCACATTTTCTGATGGTTTACCTTCTCTAAAAGGCATTGACGTTGCTGGTTGTTTTATCTGCCTCCTTTCTTAGTAGAATGGGAGGGCTAGTCTGTGGTTCAATGTGAGGAATAGCTCCTCCCTCAACCTTTACTTAAACCCTCCACTAAGCGCTCCTCCCTTGCTTAGGGAGTGTTTTTTCCCTGGGCTCTCTGTGTGGCTCATGTGGCTGTGCCTCCTTTGTGCTTTGTGTTTTCCTGCTGCTGTCTGGTCTCTGTTTCCCCCACCCATGCATCTCCCTCTCCCTCTTGCTGTTGTTCCCCTGTGTTCGTGCCTCCCTCGTTTTCCCCTGTCTGCTTGTTCTCCTTCTTGGTGGCTCCTGCCGCCTCCCCACTCCCGTCCTTCACTCCCTGTTGTCCTGCTTGTGTTTGGGTTTTCCCTCTGAGGTTTTTTTTTGGGGGGGGGCTTCTACGCACTTCTCCAACCAGCATTACGTCAGTCCCTGCTCCTTCCCTGCATTCCCCATTCATTTTCCATCCCTTCCGGCTGTGCTTCTTCTTCTTCTTCCTGTATGCCCCGCAAGCGCCTCTCTAAATCTATCAGCCTTGTGGGCTAAACCTCCATATCCAAGCCCCTACCATTTCAGTAAGGCCTTGCTTCTCCCTCTATCCTCATCTCGGCTGCAGCTGTCTCATGGCTCGCATATTACATACCTCTGCCTTGTGCAGTTCAGCTCTGTCCCATAGCTCTCATCTCCCTTGTTCAGCACTTGTTGATACACTACGGCAAGTAAGGAATTCATTCTTGATGCACCTACTTTTAGCTGGTGCCATTTGGACTTCCTTGCACTTTGACAAGCAAAATATGAGACCTGCTTAATTATGTAATTTTGCTTGGTACAGTGGAGCCAACTATACGAACAGCTGCCATAAGATTATTTGGTGGCACCATGAGGCTGGTCTTGTTTTCTTATGCTGTTCTGTTTTTTAATCTTTTTGCATTTTACCATTGCATGCTGATGGTATAACTGGTGTCATGTGTATTTGATATTGCATGTTCTTCCATTTTCACAGGCTCCATAAAAAATTGCTGCTCCTTCCCATATGGGGATCATAATTTCCATGCAGCATGTTGCCATTTGTACAAATACCGGGGGGGGGGGTGTACAAATGCCCAGCCAGGTTCTTTGCACTACTATTTGGTATGCCATATTGTGCTCATCTCCTACTGCCCCATGCTTTCATCTTTATTTCACCTGCCTGTCTCCTCCTGGTAACCGTCTCTCCAAAGCCACTTGCCCCCTCCTTTAGGGCGTTAGGGAGGATGTGTACCCCCGTGCTCTGGCTCTGCTGAACCTACATATTCCACTTCCTCCTCCCCTGCTACATACAGCCTCAGTTATGACAATTCCCTATTACTTTCATTTGTTCATGCCTTTCCTCCGGTCTTTTCCTTCCTCCATCGTCCTGCTCCAAAGGCCTTCTTCCTCCAATTCATGTTCTGTTTCTACTGTATGTCTACCATGCCTACCATTCTTCGTATCCGTTACCATGTCAAGTACTACTTCACCATCCTATCTATGTCTCATTTTCTGAATCTACACACTCTTTCCAGCAGTATTTTGCACTTTGCCAGCCCATACCAGCAGTACTCCCGACTCCATCCCTAACTCACACCTTCTGAGGTGCTGAGCAAAGGTAGGCTTCCCCTGTCTACTGGGGATGGGATTCCATTACATTCACTACCTTATGCCACATACTAACTTGACATCCTCCATCCCTAACTCTGCTTGGCAGCATCGAGTGAAGGTTAGCTCACCCCGACTACAAGGGATGGGAGCCATGTCTACAATCTACCAAGTCATACCATGACTTCTCTACCTCATACCAGTTGCCACTTCCCTTCAGGAATGGAACTCTTATGCTCCACATACCCTCATCATTCCAACTATGCCTGGCTGCCTCAGTGATCATCATCCATCCCTGCCATCCCTGACAGGTACCTGGGTCTATAGTCCACTGTTTCAATGTCTGAGTTCTCAGCCTATTGCCCGGATCCTACTTCCCTCCAAGGCCATGACTTTGCCCAATTTGCCTTCTCCATCTTACCTTGTCTGCAGCCTCGATTCATCATCCTATTCACCGACTTCCGTGGCTGGGAGCCTGACTCTGACATCGACTGTTCCACTGTTTGCATCCTAAACCTGATGCCGATCGCCACTTCAATTCAGGAATGGACATTCTTCACCACGGACTCTCATCATCCTACCTTCGAGAGCCACATCCAGTCAGGATCATCTCACTTTGAACATCGCACCTGAATGTCTGTCCTTCCATTCTGCTGCTTCTCATGTGTTCCTGCTCCACCTGCTATTCGATGCCATGACGCTTCCGGAACTGGACCTCTTAATGCTAGCGGTCTCCATTTCTCCTTGCCCACAGCCATTCTTCCAACCTCACCACACTACCTTGCCTGGTCCTTAGCCTGAGCTCACATCACTGTGTTCATTGTCTGCTTCCTCTACCCGATGCAGGTCGCTGCTTCACTTTAGGAATGGGGTCTTTCCACTTCACCTACCTTCCACCTCTCAGCTCTGCCTGTGACTTCGACTGTGGAACCAGGGCCTCATTGACTTGTTTGCCTTCATCCTGTCAATTTGCCACTTCCATTCAATCACAGGACCCCTCTGCTTCAAATGACTCCACTCGACATCCCGCTCTTCCATGGACCTTCATTCTGTAACCCCTTTGGCCTCCTTTCCCTCATGATATGGATCCTGCCAGCTTGTTCAGTCCCTCTCTCAATCCAGATCGACTGCCTCATGGACTTCTTTGCTGCAGGTCCCCCATCTGACTGCTGTACGAACTTGTTTTCTTTTTCAGATTTGGGAACCTTGTCCTTCATTGCTCTAGCACCTTCCATCCTTTTCTCTAGTCGTTTCCAGTCTTCATCTGATGTGGGTCTCCTGTATCTCACCTCAGTTGCTCATGGTGCTTGGCTTGGCTCCTTGGCCTTCCATGGATCATCCTCCAATGCCTTGCTTCAGTTTTCCTGCATTTCACTGCTGTTTGCCATGGAGTTGACCCAGTCCTGTACCTTCCTGCTCTGGATGTCATCCAGCTTTGCCTAGCACTTAGCTTCCTCAGATTATTCCTTCAGTGCCTCAGGATCCACTCCAGACTTCCTTCCTATTTTGAATGGCTGCCTTTTCATCTTTGCCCTGCAGGCTCGGGGCTTTGTATTGTTTGCTGTGGCTCTTTTGAACCTTGTACCCTATCTCTGACCAGTACTCCTACTCGGTCATTTACTCTTCCATATGATCTATCTCATACTCCTACTCTGGCCATTCTATCAGTACCCTTCTACTACTCTTTGGATCACTCGTTTATTACTCCAGAGAAATACTATTACGCCATCATAGAGTTTTTATACTGCCCAATCAGCTCCTCATAATCATTCATTGAATCCCATTCACGTGGACAATAGGAAGAATCTTCTCGGTCTCTATTGGATTTACCCTCCGAATCCCGTTTATTCAATCACTGTGACTTCCTGGTCTGCCTCGTCTCACTGGGTATCCTCATACATGGAAAGGACTGAAATCCTTCTGCTATGTTCTGACTTCATAACCAGCATCACTTTGACGGATACCGGGAATTGCAAGATAACCCATTCAACTAAGGATGTCATCTATTTTACCTTCTCAGCCTCGTCTTCCAACACCGTCCCTGTTCACCAAGTTACTCGACTCCTACTTCTCAATAGACATTGCTTTGTTTTACGAATTTCACAGATATCTCCCAGAATATTCATCGTGGGATTTCCACCACATAGCTGATTACTAACTCCCAGCCATCAAAGCCATCATTTTCACTCCTGGACATCGCCATGCTGTACTACAATCATCCGCACTTTTTCACCTAGTACCTTAAGCAGGGTTAACTGCTCTTCCAGCAGACCCTTCAGCTTCTTCTTTTCTAATTACCTTCATTAACCTATGCAGTAAAGACCATCACTGAGAACTGGATCTCCTGCATTCTAACTAGCAATCCATAACAGTCAAGACAAATTCACTAGCTCAGCCTTGCCTCCCACTCGGTATTAATCTGCCATAGCACTAAGATCCTGTAACATCCTGCACTAATTGATATCACCACCAATCCAGCCTACAGACTTTCTTACATCTACCTCCAAGCTTCTCTCAAGTACTTCAGCATCAGAATTACCTGTACACTTAACCAACTTACGCCACTACAGTGCATCTTCTAGACGATCACACCACAGAAATACCCGCAATAACTTCAGGTAGCATACCAGAAGAGTATTTACATATAAAGTCATTAATATCATGACCAAAGAAGCCATCCATCCCTTATACTGAATTTCCACTCATTCCCTATATACATCAGGCTACCATCTGAACCGCTCCATAACTCTTCTTCTATTCATTTACTAATCACTTATGGCTTTGCTCTCATCAGTCATTCAACCTCTCCTTTAGTCATTTTACTTTGGGATGGTTACTTAGCAGCTTATCGCTCTCTAATCAATTCTTTACCTCCAGACTACGTTGAACATCAAACTTTACACGAATTGGATCAGTCACCTATAACTTTACAAATCATTGCAAATCCAACAACGTACTGTCTGGTTTTATATCAATCAAATTATGCTCTCCTGACTCATTATGCCACTACAATCCCTTTGGACATGTATATTCGTCACCTTGGAAATATGGACTACATTAGCCCTTCTTTAACTGGATCTGCTCCATACATAGGACTCTACCATCCCTATGGAAAGAAGTATCCTTCATCCTCAGGATCATCATTCAGTCTGTATCGTCCTTGGGTTGAGAACAAACCATCATCTCCAGGGCACTCAAAAACTCTCTTCTACTCATTTCTACTTCATGGATGCTTCCTTAGTGACTCCTCGTCCATTACTGAGTTCCTTGCCTCCGAACCATACCTTGACATTCAAACCTTTCACAAGTTGGATCATTCACCAATGACTTCTTGTGCCATTGCATTTCTACCATTCCCAGTTTAGTACCTTATTGATCCAGTCATGCTCCCTCTGCTCATTACACCTTTGCAATTCTGTGGGACAAGCATCATTCATCATATTGGAAATTTGGACTTCCTTCACCCTCCTTCACCTGGACTTACTTCATACTTTGGTTTCTATCGCTCATTCAGAAAACACCTACTCTTCAACCTCAGGATCATCATGCAATCAGCATCATCCATGGATCGAGGATGTGTTATCATCTCTCTGAACAGCTCACCGATCTCAAATTAACTATGGTTACTAGAACCTAGGTTCTTCTCCTTTTAGTATGCCCAGAGGACAGGCAGACCTCAGGCCATGGGTCCTCAGAGGTTTCCTCCACCTGGTGGTTTTTCCTCTCCTGAGTGCCAGGGGGCCATATTCTCCATGAGTTGGAGGAGGCATCTTTTTGGGCCTTTTATTCCCTACAAATTACCACCTACATACCTACTATTCAAGGGTGGGAACAGAGTTAAGCCACAAAAAGTACTACAAATTACACAAGCATTATATACCCCACTGCTATTCCCCAAACATTGAACTAGCAGATGTATGCTAATGGTGTAATTATAGCCAGCCTTGTTTTGTTTCAAATCCTTGATCTACTCTGATTTCATACTTCTTGAAAATTTGAACATGCCCCAAACTGTGCAGTGGCTCATGATTCAATAGCTCCTCTCCTCGCAATCCATCGTGAGTGACTAGACAGTGTAGGAGGTGTCTCCAAGTTCAGGAAAGATGCAATGGGAGTTGATCAAGGACTATAAACAAACACGTTTTTGTGTGGTAACACCAGTATGATGGGCAGCCTGTTTTTCACTTTTAAAAAGAAAAAAGGAATCAGAATCAAACTACCAGCTACCTCAGTAACCTCTTCAGAATGTGACCAATCATAACATGTGCTTTTTGAACTAGAGACACTCTGAGGCCTAAGAGAGTTGACAGTGTCCCTTTATCTTAGGCTTCTTATCAAAGTGGGCCTGTTTGGACTTATTTATTTTTGTAAAATTGATGATGTTTAATGTTAGTTATGTTGAGCATACCTTGTTTTGCACTGTGGCTTATTCTTGCCAGTTATTTTACTTTGTATAGTATTGTATATTCTGCAACTTTTGTAAATGACTCCTACTGTGCATTGCTATTTCACTTATTGTACGTTTCTGATATTGTTATCTCCCAGGACATGCCTGAAAATAGGCAACCATTTGTCTAGTGCACCTACCTGGCATTCTTTAGATACATCAGTGAGAAAAGGAAGACAAACAAGCATTTGTCAATGCTGAATGTTTTCTTGCATGGTTCATGTGGCAGGTGTGTATTGTGTTAGTTGAACTTCTGGTGGGAGGAAAAGCCTGCCTGAATTATGTTTTGACAAGCTGTCATATTTTGGAGAGAAGTTGGATACAGAAGTTCGGGTAATAAGAAGGCTATGTTGAAAATGTGGGGTGTATCACTGGCCCGGTGGTGCTGAGGGTTGAGGTGCTGGATGCAACACTTCACGCCATGCTGGCGACCCATGCTCAGGAGCGAGTGCAGGCTGCTGGGGGTCAGCAGGGGAAGAGAAGGTCGAGTATCCCAGGGACAGCTCTCCTACTCTGGGGAGAGGGGCGACCAGTTGTCGGTGCATGGCTGGCCCCTAACAGTGGCTGGGGACTGGCACACCAACACTGCAGACATCATCAGAGGTGGGGCATACACATGACGAGGTGTGTGCACAGGAGCGTGTGCAGCGTCATCACCAGCGTCCTTGCACACTCTTCCTCTGAAGTAGAGAAACCAGGAGGAAAAAAGCTCATGGTGGATGACAGAAGGAGCTCACAGGTCCCACCCCCGAATAGTCACAGCGCTGACCCCTGTACTGCATCCGGACTTGGTGGGGTTGGGCCCCCTCACTGACCCCACCGGGGGTAGCTGATCGGCGTTGGCTGGTGGATGTCAGGGGGGCAGGGCTGGGGATCCCTCCAGATAGAGAAGGCTGTGGAGCAGGTATACAAATAATTAAAAAAAAAAATGTGGGGTGCAAATATTTAAGATTTCCGTAGTTACTAGTATGTGCACTGAAATTGCAAATAGTGGGCATAATTTTGTCATTTTTTCATATTTTGACCCTAAATGTTGAACATAGTCTTTGCATCACTCCACTTCATGAACTGTGTAGATGAACATTTTCAAATCCGTGGGAAAACGGCATTCCATGCCACAGGTGTGAAAACACATTATGGGCAGGATGTGAAAAATGACAGTTGTACTGGTCATAAGGTAGTGTGATAGAAAGGCTATATAGAAAATTTGGAGTGAAAATATTGAAAATGACCAAAGTTACATGCGTGTGTAGAAAATTTTGAATGGCTGGGTGTAACTCGGCCATTTTTTGGAGTTATTTCACCAAGTATTCAACATGGCCTTTTTGGGACCCCACCTCATGAACAGTGCCACTGTCATTTTGCTTACTTATTTCGAAAGGTGATTTTGCAGAGTGACCACACCATTCTGCACCACAGGAGCGAAAACATTTTGGGCAGGATGTGAAAAATGACAGCTGTATCATGCATGAAAAAATGGCAATGCTGAAAATCTGGAGTGAAAATATTAAAAATTGGTGAAGTTAGGAGTGTGAGTAGAAACTGCACAACGCACAGTTGTAACACAGTCATTTCTTTGGAATTTTTTCACCAGATTTGCAACATGGGCTTTTTGGGACCCCACTTCATGAACAGTGGCACTGTCATTTCATTAATTGGTCCTGAAAGGTGATTCCGCACAGCAACCCCAAAATCACCTTTCAGGACTGAGTAATGAAATAACAGTGACAGTGTTCACAAGGTGGGGTTCCAAGAACCCCATGTTGAAAATTTGGGGCCAAAATTCTTAAAAATGGTTGAGATATCAACCTAAGTTGAAAACCCATTGACTGCAATTATACAGCGCTTACCTTTGATTCTTCAGTTTGCCGTTCGGCTTTGAAGAGTGCATCCCGGTCCTCAGAAGATGACAGTGCCAACCTCCGGAGGTACGTATGGGGTGTGGGAGGGGTGCAGGGAGGTGGGTGGTCAGTGGGAGGAGAAGGGGGACTGGGGAGACGACAAGGGACCATTTTGTTTTTTACAGGTTTAAAGAAAAAAGAGGTCATGGACAGTTTTCTTTATTTACAGGTCAAAAATAAATAAATAAATTAGGCACACTGGGGTGGGCTGCCAGTGTGCCACATGTGTTTTTTGGGGGGTACATGATGCCGACACTGGGATTGGGCACCCTGATGTTGGCATGGGAACAGGAAACAGAGGGTGTGGGGTAGACAGCACACAGTGGGAGGGAGCGGGAGGGTTTGATTAGATGCCCTGGGCTGGGATGGGAGCGAGGAGGACAGCAGCAGCAGGAAGGAGTGGGAGAGTTTAAAGAAAGATGCAGCATACCGGGCCGGTGAGGGAATGGGTGATAGTGGAGTGTGCCGGACTGTTCAGCGCTACTACAGTAATGTGCTGCACATGTCCTAATGTGTGCCTTTGAGAGCTGCCATAAATAGAAATAGCTGTACAAATACAATTGGCAAATGGCAGCATATTGCACAAAATTATCTAGTGAAGGCAAGCTAATTCATTCTCGTTCCACCGGAGGGTATGGGGGGGCAGAGCCCCTCAACTACACTCACATAGTGATCATTTGTTCTGTTCATGGAGAATGGAGAATGGGGAACAGAGGCTGCAGGGTGGATTGCAGCAGTGGGAAGAAGCAGCAGGGTCTGCAGAGTTGCAATGCCGGCTATGCAAATGAGAGGAATGAAGAGCACTCTTATTGGTGTGGTTCATTCTTTCACATGCGAGCTGGATCCCCGCTGTGAAATTCAGACGGCTGTCACACTTGACTTCAGTGGTCATTGGTATGTCAGGGTTGAGCCCACTGTACAGTGCTCTGCATTGGACTCATCCCTGACACATCTCTCAAATGCAGTACTGTCCCAATGTGTTTCTTGAGCAAGTGCAAGGAAACACAAAAAGGGGTAGTCAGACAGAAGAGTGAGTCAGAATTAGTATAGGGAGACAGGGAAAAGGCAAGAATACTGAACAAAACTTTTTCCTCAGTATTCACTGTGAAGAGAGGGTATTACCAGAGGAAGCATAAATGAGTAAGGTAGAGGCAGCACATGTAACTGCTATGTAACTATGTATGTATGTATGTAACTGCTTCACCCACTCAGACCCAGTACTGGTATATAGCCTCGCCTAGACCCAATTTTAAGTACTGACCCCCCCAGCTTGCTCCTCACCAGCCTAATTGTTCTCTCTCTTATCCCCTGTCTTATCAACACTAGGCCCATCCATCCCTTATTCTTCCTTTCCCAACCTCGGATAGGAGCTCACTACCTGGGTTGTGACATCCTACCATGCCCGTACTTTATAGCATTCAATCCCGGGCTCACATACTCCTTTCTCCATTCACCTTCTCTACATCCAGCTTTACCACCTCCTTTCTGTGCACGTCCTCCTAGCCTTTCTCCCCTACTTCCCTCCCTCTCTTCCCCTACCTTCACCTCTACCTGGTGTATATTTTTATTTTATTTTTCTTCCGTTACTTCCTCCTGCAACCTTAGATAACCTGCTTTATCTTCCTATAGACACTTCTATGTATGTAAATACCGTGTAATCTGTACAATATCTGTATAATTCTATGTACATAGAACTTCTTTTTCTTCCTCTCTGTAAAGAGTATTATCTGTATTGCCTTGTAAATACCTGTGTTGACCTGTATATACAATTGTTCATGCTCCACCCAGGTCCATCTTGCAAATAAGCTTCTGCTCAACGATGAACGCCTGGTTAAATAAAGACTTGATTGATTGATTGATTGATTGACATGAAAATTTAAGGTTAGTATTTCCCAGAACTTCAAGGAAAAGTTTACTTGGAAAAGGTTAGACTTTCCATTGTTCTTTGATCTCAAAGAAAGGGTAAAGTTTAATAAAGATATGACGGTATTGGCACCTGGATTTTCTTAGAAAAGGTTAGGCTGTGCCTGTTCCATGGTGCCAAGCAATGGGGCATCACTCTGGCATGCTGGCAACCTGGGATCATGCCCTGATCCCAGATGCCCGGAGCAGAGGCTGGCAGTGAGGGAGTTCAGGGTTTCCTGTGGATGCTTCCCTGCTGGGGTGGGTGGGTCGCTATGCACACTTTGGTGGCAGCTCCTGGTGGTGGAACTGCAGAGGTGTTCTTGGTGGTGGGTGACCACATGCCAAACACCACCACCCCCAGGATGCAGCTATGGTCACATAGCAGAGAGGTGGGTTGGACCTCAGATATTGGAAAATAGCTGACCACAGTCCCAGATGATGGGCTCAGGTAGGCTACGTTATGCCACCCCGGCAACACAGCATGGGCTATTCCTGCCCCTCCCGACTGATGTCTCTGGATCAGCCTCCACCAGGGATGACTCAGACACATCTGGTCTGCCTGACAGGTTGAACCTGAGCCAGGTCTGTAGGACAATATGTGGCACAGCTGGAGCCACCTGGGCAGATGGATGGGAACCAACATGAGAGCGTGAAGGAGTGGGGATATGGGAAGCCACAGGAAGGCAGGAAAAAAAAAAGATTAGACCACTTGTAAGTGTAAGTCTAAGCTTTGCTGAGCTATATCAGTTGCTTCTAAAAAAAGTTTACTGCAGCTCAGATTTCCTTTGACAAGATTGCTTGTAGCACTGTGTGGGACTGAACCTGCAATGTACATTGTTATAGATCTCTGGTTTTACGCTCTGCACCATTGAGCCAGAATTGTTTTTAACTTCGCAGTTATGACCTACATGATTTTATTGTTCATTCTAATGGAATCCTGGAGCCATTATACCAAGGGCTACTGCCCCTGCCTGCTGTCCTGGGTACAGGTTGAGGGGCCTGGGTTTGAAATGAACAGCTACTGGGGTCTCCCTACTCACAGTATACATACAATTATGGTGCCTCCACCCAGAGTAACTCATATGTGGGTAACTAACAAGATTGGTACAGCTCTCTGGGAAGCTATAACCACCCACAATCCCACCTAGTGACCTTTTACACTTAGTTTTACAACTGCAACACTTAACAGTCAGACTGGATGGGCCAAGCGGTCCTTATCTGCCATCAAAGTCTATGTTTCTAACACTTAGAATACAGACTAATGCCAGCATTAATGATATGCTCATGTACAATCCACTTACCAGCAGGGTCTAGGCATCAGGCATTCACCCTGCAACCTCCTGTAAAAAGACGGTTTAAATAACACAACCATGTACTTTCAATATACTTTGCCAATGTTTCAGTAGCTTTAAACCAGGTAATGATATGCTCATGAGCCAAGTTAACAGTAGAGCAGTAAATCAGATTTATTGAGGGGGCATGAACAAGGAAGGGGTGATAATTTAGGCTAATTATTGTTAGGCTGTAAACAGACAAATTCGAGTTACTAGTAATCAACTAGTCCCTGAATTTCTCAGTCTATGCTACTGCTGGGTACCAAGAGTGGAAAACAGGCATGCCTGAATGATGCCACGGGGTGGCAGGCGTTGCAGCTGGTTGGGGTCCTTGATGGAAGAAGGGTAATTAGATATGAGCAAACACACTTGTAACACCATAAAGCAATAGTAATCCTGGCCGGATGGCCATGTCATGTTTTAAGCACTCTAAGCTGGTAAAACAAATCAGATGGTACCAGTACACAACTGATGTTTCATTGCAGGGAGCTATCCTGGTTGTATTCACTGTACCTGGATAGGATGATGCTGCCACTGGCAAAATTGAAGACCCTTCAGGATGTTGGTGGGAACCTGGACCAACACAACTCACCTTCTTTTCACGGCCTTTCTCTGTAGGTGGCCACAACCTGTGTTCTGTTGCTGCACAGTGGCTGAATCCCCAATGCTGGTCTCTCACCAGGATGATGGTTCTGGTACAGGAACAGTCTCTTTAGGTCACGGATGGCATGGGCCCAGGCTGGAAAATTTCTTATTAGATACTTGGTATGTTTGGCTAGTAGCTGAGTAAATGGAGCTGCCAGAACAGATGAAACCTGTGTTGGTCTCCCACGCTTGGCATTTAGCAGGAGGCTTTCTCCACACAAACTGGCTCTCCTTTTTACACAGGAGTCCCAAAAGCAATTTTCCTCTCAGCAGTTCATGCCACACTTCAAGCGGCATGAGGAACAAGGAAACTTCTCACGGTAATGGCCAGTCTCCAACTTGTAGCTCAGGGCTACAGAAACCATATAGTCTGCCTCTTTTCTGCTGTAGGCAGTTCTGGAATCAGTCGATTCCTTCTAGGAATCGATCTAGGTCCACAGGAGGCAAATACAGGCCTCTCTCTGTGGACGGCAGCTACACTGTGACAGTTCTTCTCGCTGGCTTGAGCAGATTCCAACTGAATTGCTGTAGAAGTCTCTTTCTCTCCACTCTGAGGGAGACTAAGTCCCTTCAGCTCCTACAGGGAGGCAAACATGCCTTTTCCCTGCACTTCTCCTCAGCCCTCACCAGAGTTCCGTCTCTGTGGCTCTAGCTGAGCACTACTGAACTTTTTTAACACAATCCTGACTGAAGACTGGGATCTCTGTATTCCAGTTGGCTACCTTTGCTGTCAATCACAGTCTGTGCACCCCTGTTGGTCAATTTAGGTGCCAACAAGGAAAGTCACAGTTTCACCCACAAAGCATTGTAATTAGGACCCCTAAAGGACCCCTTGGTTCTGACTGGTCCACTTGCAGGAGTCCAGTACCAAAGATGGTGGCCCCCATCAGAAAGTTCAGTACTGGCAGCACACACAACTTAATTATCCATTTACAGTAAGGATTTAGAAATAAATATTTACAGAGCATGAAAGGGCTCTATCTGCTCTGAAATTGATGGTAGAATGGGGTCAATTAGTGCAAAGCCTGGCTGGTCATGAGCTTCGTTATACTCAGACCCAGCCCAGGCTATTTACACTCTACACTGGATGGAGCTCTTGAAGAAACAATGTGGAGGCATGGCATTACACACTCACTCAGAGCAACAGTAGATTGCCATCAACCATGGATTCCTCATCCCCTGCTGGACGTCAGCCAGGCAGTGTGGATCAGCAGAGCCCAGGGAGACACTCAAGGTAAGCCCCTTAATTTGGGGGGACTGGGTTGGGGGCTACACTAACGTTTCTGAACTTCCCCATTGGTAGCCTCAGTTATCCTGGGGTGATTGTGTCTATGTTTTTTCACCTCTAGCATCATCAGCTTGAAGGTGCTTCTCTCAGACATTTAAACAAAAAAACACAAATTTATAGTAACAGTATTTGTCAGTTAGCAAAAAATGTCATCAAATAGTGTTTAGCATTAATATATTTATGGTATAATTCCGTGGTGTAACAGAAAGACAGGTAGGTAGGTAGGTAGTTAGGTACGTTTATTTATATGGCACCCAATCCCGGAGGTTCTAGGCGCCTTACACAGTCAACAATCAGGGAACAACAAAACAAAATACAAGCAAGGACCATAAAATCAAGGCCACTGGCAAGTAGGTGGACATCCAGCAGTACAAGACAGCAAGAAACACCTGTACCAGGGAGGTCAAACTAGCCAAAATATGCCACTTTAAAGACTGCCTAACAAAAACATGGGGGGAATGGTAAAACATTCTGGGATCACTTAGAAGGATCCCATGTAAAAAGGGGCTGACAGTATAGCCTAGAGGTTAGAGGAAAGAGGTGTGAACAAGCTTGGTACATCCAGCAGACCAGACCTGAGTTTGATTCTCACAACCCCCACTTGCATACTGTGTGACTCTGAGCAAGTCACTTAACTGCCCAGTGCTCCCAGGTCGCCCCTGAAAACAGGCACTTGTGCCAAGTGGGCCTAACCCGGTTACCAAAGAATAAAATCAAAAAATAAAATAAAATAAAAGACCTCACAGGAAAAGCAAACAAATCCTCCCCCTCCATTCTCCTAGTGAACGCGGAAATTACTCAAGACCCCAAAACAATAGCAGACACATTCAGAGTTGTGTTCTCTGATCTCAGCAATGTACTCACCCCCAGACTTCTTTGATGCAACCAAGGCCAACTCAGAAGATGGGAGGAATGCCAACAACAGGGCCCCATTGGAACCCCCTTCTGTTTTAAGGAAGTCTCATACTGAGGCTAAAAAATACCTCCAATGTATGCTAGGCAAATCTAGGCACAATAATGACTCCCTAGACCTGAAACTGTTAGCCCTCACCCTGTACAAAGTACTATTGCCAGTCACCAAACTATTCAATCTATCCCTCAGATTAGTTCAATTCCCCCAGAGATGGAAAGCCACGGTGATTTAAGAGTGGTGATCGTGCCCTCCATACTAATTACCATCCCATCTCAATCCTACCCCCAATATCCAAGGCCCTAGAACACATAGTCTTCGACCAGTTAGTCGACTACCTCGACAAGTATACTATCCATTGTCCACAGCAACATGGATTCAGAAAGAGAAATAGTACCACAACAGCTCTGCTTAAGTACTCCGGCTTTCTTCATGAGGGCCCTAAATAGAAGCCAGCTTGTGGGGGTGATATATATCCACTTCACCAAAGCTTTCGGCACCATCAACCACAACTTACTGCTCAGCAAACTCTGCTTCACTGGCCTCTGTCCTGAAACTGTGGGTTGGTTTAAAAACTTCCTCGGCAACAGAACACAACAGGTAAAAATAAATGGGACACTCTCGGATAGCAGACAAGTGAGCTTGGAGGTAGAACACTTGGTTTGCTGGCCAAGGCACCTAGCTGCACCTGAGCTCTTTCCTTCTAAGATTGCTTGAAAGGACAGAGCAGAGAACCTTACCAGAGCAAGGGAAATGGATTAAGACTTCTTTTGGCTAAGCAGATTTACTGTGTGTTGTTATTTTTATTTTGTACACACAGGGATTGCTACTGTTTGTCGCTAACATTTCATTGCTTTATTTTTCTCTGATTCAAATTGTTGTTGCTGGTATACCTTCTTCTGCATTATTACAATGTGTGCCTACAGGTGTGTGCTAACAGATAACTGCTGTAATCTTCTGATTCAAATTGTCTTTTGCAAGGTATATCTTCTGTTACTGCTTTATTTTTTTCTATAGCAAAGTGTTTCTTACAGGGTATATCTTCTCTGAAATTATTACAGGTGGTGCTTTACAGGTTTTATAGTTTTATCTAACATTAGGATAAGCTTTCAGGGTTACTGCATTTGTTGTTGACTGATTGTTTCTGCTCTTACCTCCTTGTTCTTTCATCCGTGGTTCTTCTTTTCGCAGGGCAGGAAGGCCCACCCCCATCCCCAACCACCCCATACTACGTCCTTTTATAGGGTACCACAGTTGTGACATTTCCTGTGGCAAAGCAGGAAGGGGCAGATCAGTGAGGCATCCACAAGGTGAGCTCATTTACAGGGGCACTAGTAATTTAACTTGTTATAACAAGTTATACGAAAACAAAACACTAAATCAAACCATTACTTGCATTTTCTTCCTTCTAATTACTCTGACCAGGTTATAAACCCAGCAGCTTATCTGGAATGGATATCATTAACTGCAGGTACTGTGGAACAATTTTCAGAAGGACAGTCTTACAGGATTCAGGACACTGTCCTACATGCTGGGCCATTGGAGATCTTAGGACTCAGATCCGGGCAGCATGGGCAGAGATTGCACGCCTCACATTTCATATTCAAGAGGAAATACATTATAAGAACCACCCGCCATTTCCCCAACATCTAACAGAAGAACCTCGACCACAGAGGCTAGTTGGTCCAGGAGGTTGGCAGGTGGTTAGGAGGGGCAAATCGGGTGCCTCATCACTCTGTGCTCTCCAACATATTACCTCCAAAAACCATATAAACACTACAAACAGGTATCTGCCTCTATCTCCGAAATCAAACAAAGGGGCAGAGGACACTGCAGGGCAGGACACTGCAGCACAGGAGCTAGCACAACAAAACTCGCCTAAATCAGGAACCAAAACAGAAAAGCAAAAAGGAACTCCAAAAACTTCTACGTAGGAGACTCCATGATTCGGGGAGTTGATACCCATCTCCAGCCAGGGGTAATGGTCAGATGTCTCCCAGGTACATCAGCGTGAGAGACACTGACCGCATTATAAAATTGTTCACAAAGCAGGAGAAAACATTGACATCCTGGTACACATAGGGACTAATGATCTCGCCAGCCGGTCAGTTGTGGAGACCAAGGAACACCTGACCAGGCTGGGTGACAAACTATCATCCATTTTATCCAACATCTCCTTCTCTGAGATCCTGCCAGTCTGGGAGAGGGGGGCAGATAGACGGAAGGTCAGAGAAGGGGAGATAGGAGAGCTAAACATGTGGCTCAAGGGTTGGTGCCAGGAAAAAGGACACATATTTGTAGGGAACTGGCAACAGTTCTGGGAGCAAAAGTTCTTTAAATTTGATGGACTGCATCTGACTAAGGAGGGAGTCAGTGCATGGGCAGAAGTTTGACGTCTTTGCAGAATATTTATACTAGCAAATGGGAAGAGGGGTGCAGCACCCCATATGTCGAATGGGAAGAACACCCTCCCCTCAGCTAGTGGTCAAACAGGGATTCAGCATGTTTGCAGTTCATTTGCATCACCAGGTAAGAAAAAAGGTCCGTCTCCCTATACAACGCACGGGGGAAATGCCAAACCTCACCCAACAAATAACACACCGAAATCTGGCCAATGGAAAATCATGTACACAAATGCTCACAGCCTGGGAAATAAGATCCCAGACCTGCAGGCAATAATGTCAGAGGCTAAACTGGACATAGTAGCAATTAGTGAGACGTGCTTTACCAGTAACCGCACTTGGGAGACTTCAGTACCTGGCTAAGTGCAAAAAGGGGGGGTGGAGTGGCCCTGTATGTCAATGAAAATATCAAACCTACAGAAATTCAGAATACACGTAAGGAGCCAGAAGAACTGTGGGTCACCCTGGAAACAGGAAATGGGACAGCCATAAGAACTGGGGTTGTCTACAGGCCCCCAGACCAGGGGGAGGACATAGACACATTACTGTTAGAAGATACACAAAACATGACAGCTAAAGGGGAGGTTCTGATAATGGGAGACTTCAACATGCCGGATCCAGATTGGTCAATACCAGCAGGAACATCTATCAGAACTAGACACATGGTGGATTCCCTTCAGGAGGAGGGCCTCAAACAACTGGTACAACAACCCACAAGAGTGATTCTGCTGCACTCAATCTGCTTTCGACCTTGTAAGGTCTCAGCACTCAATGCTCATTTTGATCTCAGCACGCTGTGCTCATTCAGCTCACCAGCTTTTCAACTCTCAATCAATTTCTGGTGCATGCCAGCCATTCTATTCTGGTGCGGGGTTCCTCCAGCTGACGGTCTCACTCTGCTTTAGTCCGTATCTCGAGCGTGTCCAACTTGGGGTGGGATCCTTCTCACCTGGCCCATAGCTGGGAATGTCCTCACCACAGGCTTGGCTTTAGCTGCCTGCTATGTGACAGCAACTCCTGGTGTAGAATTTAAGACTAGTGGTGAAGGGTGGTTACGTTGATCTCCTTTGGCTCTAGTGTTCCACTATAACGGTTGGCCATTGACTTTAGTGGTTTCCCTAGTGAGGCACCTTCACCGCATCCTCCCTACGACTGCCTCTAGTTCACCTGGTTTGATTTAGGGCAGGTAGGCCAGGTGAGTGCCTCAGCAGTTATTGCTCTCCTCCTGCGCCTTGGATGCACGTATTGTTGCACAGTTTTCTCACAACCTTCCACGGCGTTCCCGCTAGAGGGTTTGAGTGAGAGCCTTCCTCCAAATTGAATATTTTCCACCTCCCTTTAATTGAGTTTTCCAAATTGCAGCTGCAGAGCTGTCACTAAATAAACTATCCCAAGCCTGGAGGGAAGGCAACCTAGGACTTGGATCCCCAGAGATTTCCTCCTCGTAGGGTTTTTTTTCTCACCTCCGTTGCCTTAGGTCATAACATTTAGTTAGCTTAGTTGTTTCGCCTAGTTTCTTTAGGTAGATTCCATTGTTGGATGGAGGTGGAGGATGTCCTGCTGTTCCCTCTGTCCTTTGGGTATCCCCTACTCTCAAAGCAACCATCAGTATCATGCTATGCAAACCTGGGCAGTCATTACGACAACTGAGCATCCCATTGCATTATCAAACTGCCTATACTTCTCTACTACTACATTACAGTTATTACTCCTATGTCACAGTTACTGCTTGCTCATATGCTTCATGTTGCCTCCTTTTGGGGATGATACTACTTTTTTGGGGGGATTTCTAAGGTACCTTTAGCCACAGTAACCATCCTGTCGCACCTCAAGGGGTGGAACCCGTTCCAAGGGTTCCTTGCCTTCGATACCCCTACAGGGTGGTAATTCCTCTGGAATAGAGAGTGCGAATGGCCAAAACCAAACTAACACAGTTGCACAAGCATAACACTATACTGGCTGCGTAGGTCAGTGAAATGAAAGGCTTGCCTGTTGTTTGGTGGCCAAGCAGCCAGCTACTCCCACTTCCTGAGCTATATAAGCAGTTCCTCTAAGCCTCACTGTGAAGCATTTTTTTTTTGCCCCATAATCCTCCCCTCCTCCTCCAGCAACAGCACTCTCTCCTTAGGGGGATTCCTAAGGTACCTTTAGCAACAAGAACCGTCCCGTTGCACCTTTAGAGGTGGAATCCTCTCTGAGGGTTCCTTGCCTTCGTACCCCTACAGGGTGGTAATTCCTCTGGAATAGAGTGTGCAAATGGCCCAAACCAAACTAACACAGTTGCACAAGCATAACACTATACTGGCTGCATAGGTCAGTGAACCTTCTTTTAAAAGTTTTTCTATTATTACTATTAATCAGATCCTTCAACAGATTGTTCCAGAGTCCCCCTACCCTCTGTCTGTAAAAGTGCTTTCTTGTATTCATTTGGAAGTGTACGGATTTGTTTATTGTGCTCTTTAGAGTGTATGTTTCCTGCCCATTCTCAAAATTCAACCTTCCATTAGTTCATTGTAATTCTAACAGATCACCTCTGATTCTCCTATGTTCTAATGAGTGCAATCCCACAATCCCAAGGGTTTCAACCAATGATGATCTTTATCATAGAGGATAATGGATGGACAACAGATAATAACAACACTGTGTTCCCTTTGAGAGGTTGTCATGCCAACCTAATAAACCTTGACAGCAAAGCTCAAGAGGTTTACCGTTGGCTTGACAACCTTGAGACGGGAACTCAGTGTTGTTAAATGTTGCCCATCCATTATCTTTTATAATGTATGGGCAGCATTTGGATACTGAGTTTAACCCCAAGCCCAGATTTCCTGCTCTGCCTCTCCTTGGACTAGCCCGATTTTTCCAAATGTTTCCCCACCCCACCCCCATCACTCCCCAAACTGTTCTCTCACTAACTGAGAGTGTATTTTTTTTAAATAAATGATTTCAGCCCGATCGAGGACGAGCGCCATGGAGAGTGTATTTTTAAAAATTAAATGATTTCAGCCTCATTGAGGATGAGCATCATGGAAACTTTTGTACCTTGGTGCTGGTCCACAGTTTTGTCATCAACAGCATCATGCAGAAAGAGGGAGAGACGCGCATGCGCAGAGGTGCCAGTGTTGTTATCCCATCGCTATGATGTACTCAAAAAGAGTTAACCAAAACATGATGTCATAGCGACGACATAACAAAGTAGTAATCTTCTTGATTCCCATTAATAAGCTTTTCCCATACATTATATTTTGTTTATTTATTTACTGATTTGCTGATCGAACTGATCCTCAGAGCATAAATACTCTTTTTCAGGGATGACCTGGGTGCAGCAGCACAGGTACAGAGTAAAGGTCAATAAAAAAACAAATATATGAAATAATAATTAAAACTTCAGTAATAAAGTAATAACATAACCATAAAGACATCACACGCTCTTTTAAATGAAGCTTGAAGCATCAGAGTCTTCTAGCAGGAACAATAATAATTGATGGAAGAGAATTCCAGTCGTATGGCTTGTAAGGAGAAAAGATGTTGAGTATGTTTGGTCCTTTGAAAGGGTATCTGAAGTTCAGCTTTTAAATTAACCCTAGTCATACCATTATTACGTGTTTGAGACAGATCATTCAATGATTTCCCACATTATACCTTGATAATATTCAATACATTATGCCAATGACAGTCGAATGAGTGACTCATATAGTTGCAGTAATGAGCTCTTTTATCTACATTGAAAATAATAGTTTAAAATAACGTGCTCTTTCATTTACATTTAAAATAAATCTACAGATTTTATTCATCAAAACCTGCACCATGAACAGTGTACTGATAGAACCTAATGTATGGAACAGTACGCTAGTAAGGATGAGCAACAGTGTCATTTACAGGATGATGACACTAGGACTGGGTGAGGGAAAAGGTTCACTAGATGACCAGGAATGACTGTTAAATTTACAGGATAATAGCCCCAGGATCGGGTGAGGAAGAGGGGCTGCTAGACTACCAGGGATAATTGTTACATTTACAGGGTAATGATACCAGGATCAGATGGTAGGGGGTCTACTGCACTACCAGGGATATAAACGGTATGCCTACCAGGACAGGGTAGTGGGTTGACCATGCAGCAATATTTACGGTTGTAAAAGTAGGTTTTCAGCAGCTTAACTAGTGCTGTGCTGCCAGCCTGTTGGTACTGCCAAGAACATTTCAGTATGCCAGTGCGCTGCTGTGCAGTGCCTGACATTCATTAACAAAGGCACTAGGCACCATTTAGTGCTCATGCACTAACAGGTTACTGCTGCACTAATCAATTTTTATGGCTGCAGTGGGTGAAGCCTGCAGACGTTTTGCATGTACAAAAGGGCTGATGTCATGTTTTCTGTCCGTGGAACTGGCTGAAGGTATAAATAGTCTCCTCCGCCTTACCCTTCTCCAAGAAATGCTTTCTGCTCTCAGATAAATACACTTTCATGTTAGTCAATGGTTGCAGGGCACTATTTACTTTCTTAAATGGGAGGTACAAGAACTGGAACCTGAGTAGTGGGAGGCAGCAGTAGTTTTTTTTTTTTGTTTTTGGGGGGATGAGATCCACCCCCACCTCCACCTGAGAAGATCCTAAAGATTCACCCCCACCTTTTTTTTTTGGTTCATGTGGGAGGGGCATGAGGTGGATCAATGTTGGAACAACTGACTATCAGAGCTGCCAGGGGCATCAGAGCTTAAGGTTCAGAAGGAAAGAAAAGGCATTAATGAGTACCTGAAACTGCATCCTTATACAGCGCTTGTGAAACTGCATCCTGAAATTACAGCACTTGAAGAAAGCAAGCACTTGCAACACAAGAATGACAATTAAGGTATATGCCCACAAAGGAGTAAAATATGTCACCCAAAGAACACTATCCCATATTGCATACTAGAGTGTCTGTTTCTTAAAAGCTTTCTATACCCTCACACACACACACGCAGCTGAAGCACCCACCAAATAGCTAGGGGAAGCTTTACATTTTTATCTCTCTGGGACCTGAAGTTTAGCAGTAATGTGTGAAGAGAATAAAGTCTTGTATTTTGTGCATTTTAATAGTTTTAGTGCTTTGAAGTTAAAATATATATATACATAGTGCCATGGGCACCTGAAAAGGAAGGAGATACTACTGAAATAAATGTTATTCTGATTGATTATTTATTTATTTATGTGTAAGATTTTAAGTGTAGTTCTGCCTAGGTCACAGACACATAAGCTATAAAAAGTACATTTAAGGATGGATGTATTAGTCAAAGCTTGTAGTAGCAAAATAAAGCAAGAAAAATAATATATTGTGTTTTTTTTTCTTTCAATTCTTTAACCAGGAGTGGCACACTAAGCTGAAAGCTTGTTTACAGGGGCAACCTGGGAGCACATGAAGGTTAAGTGACTTGCTCAGGGTCACCCAGTATGCAAGTGGGGGCTGTGAGATTCAAACCCAGATCTCAAGATCAGAGCCTTAAACCACTGTGCTATACTGCCTCCCTAGTTATGGCAGTCATCTGTTTTATGGTTCGTGATGTTGGTGTAGTAAGTAGCAGTACATTGCATAGCTGTTATAAAATGTCAGTTAAGTAGGTCATGCAATAGATGAGCTGAGCAGTTACTGAAGCAAGAAATGTATTTAGGATAGTTAAATATTCCTGTTAGAAAACTGATAAATGTGTGACATTTGCATTTTAATTTCAAGGAGGTCCTTATGGGGTGTCGATGTACAATATAAAGTAGTTCTAGTTTTCACGTTGTCTGGGTAATTACATAGATACGTAGACAGTGTCAGCAGATAAGGGCCTATGGCCCACCCAGTCTGCCCATTTGAGCTTGTAAGTTTACTTTATGTTTTCCTAGAAGTCTGTTGCCCCCTTAACCCTGACCTTCAGAATTCCTTTATGTCTATCCCATGCATTCTTAAATCCCATGATTGTTTCAGCCCTCACCACTCCCTCTGGCAGGGCGTTCCACTTGTCCACCACCCATTCTGTGATGAAATTCTTCCTCATGTTTCCTCTGAATCATCCTCCCTCCAACTTCATCCCATGCCCTCTAGTCCTGGAACATCTTTTTTTGCTTAAAAATAGTTTATTCCCGCACCCTGTTCCTCCCTGTAAGATATTTGTATGTCTCTATCATATTCACTCTCTCCTCCCTCCTCTCCTCCTGGGAGTACATATTCAATTCCTTCAACCTGTCCTCATAGGACTTGTGATGCAATCCATGTACCATCTTTGTTGCCCTCCTCTGAACCTTCTCTACCCTATCTATGTCCTTATGTAAGTAAGGTCTCCCGAACTGTACAGTGTACTCCAGGTGGGGCCTCACTAGTCTTGTATAGTGGAATTATGACCTCCCTTTTCCTGCTGGTGATGCCCCTACCTAGGCATCCCAGCATCCTATTTGCTTTACCTGCTGCCTGCTAATTGCTTTGTACTACCACTGTTACTAAATTTAAATTATTCTATGAAGAAAATTAAGTTTATGTAACTGTCTGTAAATGTATTAAAAACATTTACTTGTCCTTATAACGTAATGCTTTAAATGCTGTTGCTAGGTTAAGAAGTCACATAACAATGCCCAGGGCATTAGGGTTTCTGACCATAACATCCTGCCCTGTAGAGACTGACAGGCATCAGGGGTGTGACTTGGGATTGTCAACAGTAATGCTTATGCCATTCCACCCCCATCCCCACCCTGCAGCTAGTGACAGGTATCAAGATGTGCCTTTGACTCTTCAGCCCCAAAATTCACTACATTTTCTTATACAGTACTGTACCCATTTCAGCATCTTTCCTTATGGAATGGGGTGAGTGTAAAGCTTGAACACCCTAAGGCACACCTCGACACTTGTCTGTGTCTGCAGGGTGGGGTGAGGTGAAATGGCGTGAGCATTATGGGTAACGACCCAAAGGCACACATCAATGCCTGTCCATCTCTGAATGGTGAGGGTGGGGCTAGCGTCACTTCAATACTTCACTGCCATTCCTGTTCTGCCTGCCTGTTTGTCTGTCTGTCTCTCTCTATCTATATGTCTATGTAATTATCTTTCTTTCTATCAATTGCATGTATTACTGTTTTTATCTATTTCTGAAACAAACCTGCATATCACATTTGCCTGCACTCGAAGCACTTACTTATGAAACTGTGCATATTTGTACTCCACTTCTTCACAGACCTCATACTTTCCTAATATTCCCAGTATGACAAGCATAACTACCTTACCCTTATCAAAAGTGACCCCCTCTGAAAGTTACTATCACATTTTCTCTGCTAACAGTCCATCATTACACCTGACTTCCTGACATCAATACATTGCTTAAATATAATTTACATCACCTCATGGACAAAAATCCTGTTTCTCTACAAAAAAAAAATGGTTTAAATAATCCCAAAGCTGAACATATGCCAGCCATTACTTTTTCATGTACTGCCACCTTCTGTACCATCATGGGGATTTGCATATGTTTCCCATGATGCTTTGCATTACTGGGGTATGTGCAATTGTGTTTTCTTTAAAATTTGGCTGTCCAGCCAATATCATCCGGGATAACACATACCTCAGTAGCATTTGCTCAGGGGTTCTTTTGTAAACCAATATTGCTTCCTATTCCTTCCATTAAAATGCACATCTCCATATATTTTTCTAATAATGTGTATGCCTTCTGTAGAACAGAAACTAAAACAAATCTTACTGCTTACAAATCATTGTGCTGTTTCTCCATACCTCCTTAACAATTCCACACAACTTCACTAACTTCATTTTGCAGCCGTGGTGGATCTGACCAGAATTTGTTTAAATATAACAGTGACTACACTAACAGTCTTTTGGCTGCACTATTCATAATGGGGACTATGTATTAATGTGTGGGAATTGCACCCATAAATGCCATATTGGCAGCACACAGCTATGTACCCTCCATGCTATCCCAACAACATGCTATGCACAAACACAAGGGCAAGGGGAGCTGAGGCATGGGCTTGGCCTGCAGATGCACTCAGGGCCATGTGGAACACTCCCCAGATGGACCTACATTACACTACCCCACCCCACCTCTTGATCCCACCATATATGGGCATTGGCGCCACCTCATATGGAAATATGGAAATGAATAACATGATGGACAATGGAGAGCAGGCAGTGGTGGAGGAAGGCAGGGCTGTGCCACAGGTAACTGGTCCACCACCAGGAACTGATAGCACAGATCGGGTCCTCACAGAGTGGCAGGGACGTATTCAGACACGTGGTGGTGGTCAGACACAGTCCACCAAATTTACAAGAATACAGGAGGCAGCCATAGTTGTGGATATCTGAGAGCACTATGCCATCCTCTATAGGGTAAAGTACCCCAAGATGCTAGCCAAGAACAAATCCCAGTTACCGCTCGATATACCGGTAGCTTTCAATGTAGCCAGTCCTGAGGCATGAACACTCTCGGACATAAACCATACTGTCAAGTGTAAGCTGGCAGTCATCAAATGGTCACAGCTTGGCATGGGCAAAGGTCTGCCTGCACAGGGCACAGCTAAACCCCTGTAGAGAGGATGATGGCACACACCCCCACCAAGGTGGCCTTGCACAAGGAGGAGGAGGAGGGTATGAACACACTGCCAGGTATGTAGTGCAATGCAAGGTCAAAGGGCTGGATGTCCAGGATGCCATGGATATGCTAACCACCCTGTGTTGTACCTTTGTCCAGGATGCTATGGGCATGCTAACCACCCTGTGTTGTACCTTACAGACCTTGAAAATATACACAACCCAGCATGGAGGCAGCAACCCCTATTGAGCCCACCACACATCCTGGGTCCCACACCGGCAGATGGGAACAGGAGGATGACGCATTTATGTGGTACCCTAAGTGAGCCATAGCACACCATGATACTCCTCCAGCATTGCCATGGCATGTAACACCTGTACTTTCTCAGGTACAACACAGGAGTCAGTGGGCATGGTGGACAAGGAGCATGTACCAGAGGACAAGTGCATGGAGACAGTGGAGGAGTCACAAGTGGAAGAGGAGGAGTCATACACTGCTCCCACAGACAGCCAACCCTCATCTCCCGCCATTCAGAACTAGGCTGTGTGCATCTCTAAAGGTTCTACTTTGTGGACTTTAAGGTTCGAACCCCCAAAAGTTCAACCAAGTTCTACCTGGTTCTACCAGGTAGAACTAGTAGAACCAGGTTCTATTTTTTTCATGGCACACTATTGCCCCCTCCCGCCAACTACCACTTGCTGGCCCCCTTTATTAGATTCCCTGGTGTCCAGTGCCCCCCCCCGCTGATTGCCAGCCCCATGAACAATTAAATTCCCAACTGTCTAGTTGTCCACCCCCATCAATCACCAGCCCAATGAACAAAGTAAATTAAATTCCCTGGTGTCTAGTGCCCCCCACTGATCGCCGCCAGCCCGATAAACAAGTAAGTTCCCTGGTGTCTAATGGTCTCCCCACTCTCCACCCTGGCTGGTAGTGCACCCCACCCCATACCCAAGTGGGCAACCAGCACAGCCCTCCGTCTCCACCATGCCGGCCACCCAACAGAACTATCAGTGAATGAGTGTGTACTTGTACAAGCATGCACTCATTCATTGACAGACCACCAGCTCACACCCATGCATTGAGCTCTGTCGGGGGCATAGACAAGAGAGGAAGGTTGTTCTGGTCATCAGCAGGGAGGAGGGGGGCCACAATACTCTTCCTCCCTGCCATCAACCAACGCAACCCTCCGCTCTTTTCTGCACCCCCGACAGAGCTCAAAGGTCTCAGTGCATGGGCGTGAGCTGTCAATGAATGTGCACGTGCTTGTACAAGTAAGCGCTCATTCACTGAGAGCTCAGTCGGGTGGCCGACATGGTGGAGAAGGAGGGCTGAATGGGTTACCTGCTCAGGGTCAAGGTGGGGGGGGAGTGGCATGGGGGGCATTACCTGCTGGGGTGGGGGAACCACTAAACATCAAGGAATTTGCTTGTTCATCAGGCTTGTGGCAATCGGAGACAAAAGGTGTCAGCATGGCTCAGTTGGAAGCACATCTGCCTCTGGACCAGAAGGTCGTGGGTCCTCATCCCACACTGGGATTGGGCTGGCATCCAAGTGCAGTATTGGGGGTGCTGTACCGCTGGGGTGTGCCGTCCTTCGGATGAGATGTTAAACCGAGGTCCCTTCTGCCCATTCTGGTGTTGTCCTGGTGGGTGTCCAGGTGGAAGTAAAAGAACCCAGGGCACTATTCGCAAAGAGTAGGGAACATTCCCAGTGTTCTGGCCAACATTCCCCCTTCCCATAAACCAGTTCATGCAATTATCCAGGCTGTGTGTGGGTGATGATGTGCAATATGGCCACCACCACACATTCAGTCACTTCACTACCAGTCTAGCATTGCTTGTAAAGCACTTTGGGATACACTGTGTATGACAAGCACTATATAAATGCTGATTCTTCTTCTATTCTTCTTCTTCTTCTTCATCGGAGGGGGGGAGGACCACTAGACTCCAGGTAATTTACTACAATGGGCCAGTGATCGGCTATCGAGGGGGGGTGGGGACCACTAGACACTAGGGAATTAAGAAGAATTAAGAGAATTAAGGCACAAACTAACATTCGCAAAAACAGCAAACTGTTCAACAGTGTTCTCGACCCTTTGAACAACTGGGGTTTGATCTTTTTTTGGATTAAGGTCGAACTGAACTTGTAGCCCTATTTGGAACCCCTGCTACAATCACACCACAGAGAGCTGCCACATGGCACCCTGTACACCTGCAGTTTACAGCAGCCTTACACATGGCATAGTGCTACACATGCTGCACCCGTGCCAGGGCAAGATAATGAACATCATGCATGGATGTATGTGTGTGGGGAGTGCATGCTGTTCTGCAGCCATACCACCACACCTGCATATAGTGCTGCCACCATGTAGCTATGCAGGCAGCTCATTCACATGGCATGCCACGTGGCTGTGGCATGCATGGTTTACAGATATAGACCTTTACATGTGAGTGTTGTACACTGCACTGCTGCTGCTTTTCCTTTGTGCATAGCTCCCAATTAGCACAGTGCTAATTCTGTTAGAGCAGCGCTATCTGAATATCTGACCCAAAGTGTAGCGTCGTGCTGTGAGTGTTGTACTGTTTATTTATCACCTTCCAAAGCTTTCACAGGCAAAGCCTACTAAAGCACTGAAGATATGAGATTACTGGACACGAAATGAAGAATTTAGCAATTTTTGTGATACCACTGTAGCATTTTGCAAATAGGGCATCAATACATAAAAATAGGAGTTACTAAGCCACCTAATATTTCTTTACATTGCACTAAAGGGTTAACTGTTGAAGCCCTTTACAGAACTGTAATCTTGTTTACTGTTATTCGTTGGTGCATTTTTTCTGCCCCAGCAACAGGGAGCTGTCAATGTCTAGAAAAACCTGCTGAATTCATTAGCTCAGTACTTTACCTGTTTTTTCTGCCCACCTGCCCAGGGCTAATAAATAGGGCCTAGGTCCTCCCAAAAAACAGTGGTGCCTGTTTTCCTGAGTTCTGTGTCTAATCCCTGAGGGGACTGTAGTTTGAGCTCAAACTCCAGGGTAGGCAACTCTGGGGCTCAGGCACCAGTTGGGTACCATTACTTAGGCTGCAACCAGCTGGAGGAGGTTCATGGGATTGGAATGGTGGCAGGGTCCAAGCCCCAGTGTGGCACTGGTTTCCTCTTGTTGGATCTTGGAGGATCAGATCCTGGCCAAGGTTCAAAAGTTGGGGACGGTGAGGGTCTGTTGGCTGTTTACCATTAAGGAGGGCTGCCTGACAGAGATGGCAACAAGTGTCCCAGGAGTAAAATAATCTGCAACTTCACTGTCATTTCCCTAGCTCACAAAGTGAAGAGTGGGAAAAGAACCAAATGCAGAGGACAGAAGAGGTGGCAATGTAACATCAACACCTGAGGAAGGAGTGAGATGCGGTGAGCTCATTCAAGCTTTGTAGCTGTGTCTGACCTGGCACTGTGACATCAAGACCCAAGAGAAAGGGATAAGACTAAGCAACCCCATTTATTGCTTCCACTTTCTCATGCCCATGCCCAGGTGTTGTATCATTGTTACAGTAGTTAGGAGGGTATATACCACACCCTGTTGCTAGAGAGGAAAATAATATATCTGTATGTGCTAACCCTGCTGTATGGAGATGGGTAAATCATGTAGTTCGCCTAGTTTCCCCACTGCCGTGGTACGCGCAGATGCAGTTTGTAAATACTGCTCCCCTGTCATCTCCCAGATCTCATCTAGGGAACTCAACTGACTAAACACTGCATACAACTGCATCTGTCATTTTATTCTCTCTGCCCCACTAACTGCCCATCACTGCTCACTGTATGCATCACTAGGTTGGTTTTCCCCTAAGGCCCGACGTGACCTCCACCTGGGTGCCCTTGTCCATAAATCCCTTGTGGCTGGTGCTACCTCCCCATAGGTAGGTTTCTCTACACCAAGCAAAGCTCTAGGATGATGAGGTCCTCCTCTCAACAATTACTAAGTGTCCCTCGCTCCAACATGAACTTGGGCCAGAGAGCATTATCCATAGTGGCTCCTAAGCTCTGGAACAGCCTTCCCACCTCTGTCCTTAGCATAGGCTCTACATAGACCTTCAAATCAAACTTATTTTCAGCCCTCCTACTTAAATCTGTTTGCAATTGTACCCCATAACATCCTGGCTTCTGCAATTGTGCTCCAAAATTGCTATTTCACCATATTGCTCTATCATATTGTTGTTGTCCTTAAACTGTAAACTGTTAAGTCCTTGATTATTTTTGTGTGTATCTAAAACTGTTAAATCCTAGTACTTTTCACTCAGTGTATCTATAACTTTTGTATTTTTGTATTTGTGCCATCTCTATGGCCCAGATTGTGCCTGAAAATGGTCCCTGGGACCAGTGTACCCACCCAGTTAACAAATAAATATATAAATAAGATGCTGAAATGCTGCTAACTGTTCCTGCTGCTTACAGGTTCAGGACTTTTAAATACTAATTCCTCTTGACTCTTAACTAGGGTATTTGTTGGGGCTCTGGCTGTATAACTCCTCCGCTGTCATTCATACTGTGCACAGTGCTGTGTAAACTATTAGTTTTGGCAAGCACATTTACAGGATGCCTCAAGTGTTGTGCCCCATGTCCCATGTCATATCTGTCAATAAATCGGGAAAAGGAAGGAATCAGCATGTGAACTGGAGTAATGTATGCCTGAAACCAAGTTCACTAAAAAGTCAGATACGATAGTTCCCCAAGTTGCCTTGCTGGGATCTGTACATAATGAAGAAAACCTATTTTATTGACCAACCAAAGGGGGCTCCCAAGAGCTGCTGTCACTGTTGGGTCCTGGTGGCAGAGAGATGAGGATAGGAGCCTCGTGAGCCCTTGAAAGTGATGTGGTGACATTCACTGACCCAGATGCATTCCACTTAGTCAGTACGAAGATTAGCAAAACTATCGTGCTATAATGAATCACCCAATTTATTAGATCAATATAGTGTTCATGGAAACAAAGTGTACTGATATAAATTGACATGCATCAACACAGTGAAACTTTATCAATAGGACTTATCTTACTGGACCTACTTAAGGCTTTCATTTACAAAACTGAGTTCCTGTACCTAAAAGTATCTTTTGATATAGCTAGCTTTGGAATTGTTGAGGCTTGGAACTAAATGTTTTATGTTTGTTAGAAAGATAAAAACATTTAAAATTATTCCATAGAAAAAATATTCTAACATGCAATACAAAAGTATAATGTCTTTTAAATATTCATTACCTATTTTATATAGGACTTTATAAACAAAACTACAACAAATCCAGAACACAAACATTTTTAACTTTTGATTTACAACATTTGGAAGTAGTAGTTATTTATTACACAAAACATACTGATTAGATATTTGCTTTGAAATAGTTATGGTGACAGTTAAACATGGTCTTCGGCACTTCAGAAAATGCAGGTGGCTTTCCACTAAGGAAAACCTCAGATTTATTTTTAGTTTCTTTATGTATTTACTGAGAGCATCAGCAGTTCTGTGATCTAGGAGATTGCTAGTCTGGGTAAAACCAGTAAGAAAAAATTACTCCCCATAGTAATGTTGTTTCTTCTAATGGAGTCTTGCTGCATTCAGACATAATATTCAGACATAATGTAGTTAGCCCCAGGCATTATGTCTGAATATTATGTCTGAATACAGCAAGACTTGATGTTGTTTGAATGACTCAGTTTGCACAGGATACTGTCACTGTCTGCATTTCTATCCTTGTCTGTGCCATTTGAAACGTTTAGGTCTGATAGACACTATCCAGATTTGATAACAATGATGTAGTCAGTTATCTACTCAACAGCCACTTTGTTTTGATCAGACTTGCACTATCTAGTGTTAGAAAAATGTATACAGTATACAGTCAGATTATTTGCTTTATTCAGTAAACAAACAGGGACAGATGCTCAAACCACTAAAGGATTACTGATGTACTGTACATTGTCTTTATATGACTCAAAACGCACTAGCCAGGGATATCTGGAAGAATTTGGATGCTGTCTACCTATGTCTATCACAATTCCTTTTGAAAGACTTAGAAAACAAACAAAAGTGTGAGGCTCCTCAGAGGTTACATAAACGAGGGGTCTGTCACTTGCTGGTCTCCAGACAATGTTTTGCCTGCCTACCTCAACACAAATTAACAGCCATACACTCTGCAGTTTCTCTTGATAGTTTCTGAAAATTTAGCTACAGACAAAAGTTCACTTTTAGATTCAGTTTGAACTTTACTAGAAAATGTGAGCTTGCATACCATTCTGTACTACAAAGCAGTGTACACATACAGTGCCACATGTCAGTTGCTCCACTTTGTGAGGCAACATTAGTGTAATAATTGATAAACCCTTACTGTTGGGCTACAGTTTTAAAACCTTGCCACACCTTTAAAACCATTGTGATATTCAAAAATACTGATAAATTAATTATTTACCATGTCATGTAAAAGAGATGTACAGCATTAAGAAGATAGTACCTCAGTGTTTTGATACAGTAAATTTATATCCAGAGTAGCTATGTTTACAGCTAACTTTAACTTCCCAAATGATGCTGACTGTGGTGAGAAAGAAGAAAAAAATTCCTCACTGTAGTAATGTTGTTTCTTCCAAGGGATCCCTCACTATGGTTAACAACTGCATTAGATCCACTGATCTGAATGCCCCAGAGATTTAGAACTGTATGCAAATGATGAACCATTTGCATGGAATTGGAATGTAGTTCAAACTGCTGGGTGGTCACAGCTCCCTAGCAACTACCATCAGATTTGTTTCTAGAGCTAAAGAAGATGTGATCACTGAATCTTGCCAAATGGCTACCAAAACTTTCTAAATTTTGAAAAACACTAAATAAATTATGACAGACATTAAAATGACTGAGAATCAGTATAGAATTAAACTAGAAGTAATTATTGTGAAGAACAACTGTTACAAGAATGCTCAAACAAATTAAATAACTGATTCTTGTCCGAACCTTTTTCGAGATTCTGGAAGGGGAGGCAGGGATTAGGGATTATTAAACATAGTGAGGGATCCCTTGGAAGAAACATTACTACAGTAATTTTTACTTGTAACGCCAGGAATCTCTCACTTATGTTTAACAACTGCAGACTCCATAGCAGTACCGGTGGGGGTACAGAACTTATCTGGCGAAAACACTTCTGCAAGACTGCAGTGCCAAATCTGGCACCCCTCCTAGACTGGCTGTCCAGACAATAAAGCTTTGTAAAGGTGTATACTGTTTTCCAGATCTTTGTAAATGTGTGTACTGTTTTCCAGGTAGCTGTATTACAGATGTCTTGTAAGCTAGTGCCTCTTGTTGCTGCCACAGAGGCAGAGGTGGCCCTAGTGGAGTTTGCCCTTTGGCCTCTGGGTGGGACTTTACCAGCTTTCTCATAACAGAACTGTATCCATTGAAATATAGTTCTCTTGGTTGCTGGTTTACCTTTCACTAGCTCACCATAGGTGATGAAAAGTTGATTGTGGCTGGACCTTATATCCTTTGCGTAGTCCAGGTATCAGCTCAGAACTCTTTTTACATCCAGGCACTGTAGCTTTTGCTTGCCTGCACTGGAATGCTCAGGAAAAAAGATTGGAAGAGTCACTAACTGGTTCAAGTGAAAATCTGACACCACCGTGGTTGAAAAAGTTTGATTATTCCTGAGGACTAACTTATCTCTGTGAATGATTATGTAGTTTAGATCTGAACAAAGAGTTTGCATTTTACTCACCCTCCTAGCCGAAGTCATGCAAACAGGAACATTTTTCCAAGTGGTATACTTTAGGTCAGCAGTAACTATTGGCTCAAAGAGAGCCTGCATCAGCTGTCCAAGGCATATGTTTATGTCCCAGGAAGGGATAGGCTCCCTTGCAGGAGGGTATACTGTAAGTGGTTGAGACCTTTGAAGAACCTTTTAAAAATTGGTTGTGTGGCCAGAGATTTGGACTTGCCAGCTGATGTGAAAGCTGACACTGTTGCCAGGTATACTTTCAGGACAGACTTCCTGAGGCCCAAAGATTGCAAGTGTACCAGGTAATCCTATGTCCGCAACGACCACTACTTCAAATAATCAACCACGTTTCTACTTTACAGTGGTCAAGATGTACCAGGTCCATAAGTAGTTACAAAGCCATTAGCAAATCCAGATCCAGCAATAACTTCCTCGACTCAAACTCCTGTCCCTCACCCTAGCTGAGGTACTCAGGCCTCTGACCAGGATTTTTAACTCTCTCAGCCTTAGCCAGTTTCTGACAAGTAGAAATCTGCCACTGTTACCCCGATACACAAAAGCGGTGACAAACTGCCCATGAGAATTTCAGACCAATTCCATCCTACCTCCCTCTCCAAGGTGCTGGAACGTATTGTCTCTGACCAGCTTACAGACTTTCTGGATAAACACAACATCCTGTGCAGGGAACAACAAGGGTTCAGAAAAGGACACAGCACCTCCTCGGCACTACTTGAATTCACGGTGCCTTTCATAACTCACTGGACAATGGTCAACAAACTGGCTCCATTTTCATCGACTTAACAAAAAGCCTTTGACACCGTTAACCACCGCTCCTGCTGGTCCAGCTCCAAAATGCTGGACTCTCACTTGACTCTATTGGCTGGTTCAAAAGCTACCTAGACAATCGGACCCAAAGAGTAAGAATTGCTGATACTCTCTCTGATGCCAGGCCTGTCCGTCTGGTGTCCCCAGGGTTCCATCCTGGGACCCCTCCTCTTTAGCCTATTCCTAAACTCACTCACGATTCCTGCCCTGAACAAATCATACTCTCACACTGATGATGCAGTAATCCTAACCTCACACCATGACCCTAAACTACTGCAAGAAAACTCCAGCAGGGTTTCTCATCAGTCAAAACCTGGTTCCTAAATCATAAATTGATCCTCAATCAGAAAAAACAAGTACATGATTTTCACTAACTTTCATAACAAAACAAGCAGTACCACCTCTCCATTATAACCAAGCTAGAGTCACTCTTGAACAAACACAATCCTTCAAGTACCTTGGCATCATCCTTGACTCCATCTCTCCTATGCTGCCCACATTAATAATGTCATGAAGGCTGCTAATACCTGGCTGGAGCCTATTGTTCCGGCACAGGAAACACCTAACCTCTGAAGCATTGTCAGTCACCGTCCATAGCTCTATCATTGTATTTTTTTTTTTTTACTTTATTTCTACATCCACACTCCAGGCATCCTTCAGGAGTGCCCACACGAGTCTGCCCTACTCCCAGCCTGAACCCTCACATCTCCTCGATCTCCTCCCTGAATGACCCAGGCAGGCTCAACCCCTGTACCATCTCTGGGGCTGATTCCACCTCCCACAGTGGTAGCCTCTCAAGTATGAAGTGCCTACCTTGGTACCATCTGGTCAGCCTTGAGGAAGATTCAGGGTGCGTTGGTCAGCGGTTTGCGATGTGGGCAAAGTCCCCCAGGCCACTGCCATCTCACCATGTGTGGAAGGATTTTCACTTGTTTGTACCCTCTCCTTCCCCGTGGAGCCTGGCCAGAAAGGCAATGTCATGCTGTGGCTCCGCCCCCCCAGGCATTATGCCATGCTGCTGCACTGACGATCCTCCAGCCACCGCCAGAGGTCACTCCATGAGCGAGCACTTCCCGTACCCACCCCTGGGAAGAGAGAGCGGTCGGTGGATGCTCAATCTCTGTCCCTCCCCTGCCGACTCCCGTGGCCCTGGTCATTCCTGAACCTGTGTCACTGGCGGGCACGAGGAGTGGCATCCAGCGCCTCAACCTCAGCGCCACCGGCGCCTATCATTAGTATTATTGATTACGGACTTATTTATGGCTCTGCCACCGCCACCTCTCTCAAATGTGTAACTATCTCCCTAAATAAGGCCTGTCGACTCATCACCATCCCACCATCTCACTCACACATGTGACTTCTACTCTCAAACTGGGTAGCTGCAACTCGACAGTTGAATAAAATACCAAACCTGCATCACAGCCAAAAAATGATGATGGGACTTGCTCTCCCTGGAGTCTGTGCCTCCTTACACCCAGATACAGCAACTTCAATACAAGGAGGTCCAAACCTCACGCTCTGCAAATCCCCAGTGTCGACAACGCAAGGACAAAGATCATTTGCCTTAGGGCTCCCAGCTGGCTAAATTGTCTCTGTAGTGACATTCTGCCACCCCATGCTCAGTGTCTTCAAGTCTAGACTTTGTCTCGCCTGCTTGCCTTCAGCTCCTGTGACTGCTTGTCAAGTAGTACTCACACCTTGCTGTCCATGCCTCTGCATCAAGCACTTCTGACCAATACTGCCCCTAGGTTGGCTCTTACACCTGTCTGTCCATGACAAGGCCTCTGGGCTTCCCTGCCCTCTGCCTCTGTTTTACCCCCATTCTGCTCCTCCTTCCCCTCCTCCTCCTCCCTCTTTCTCCCTTCTTTAAAACCTCCTCCTTTTTTCTTTTCCTCCCTTCCGCCTCACACCTACCGATCTTCTCTCCCTCACCAACCCCTCCAGACCTACCTCTGTCCTTATTTCCCCCTTTCCTCTGTGCCTACTGTATTTCCTCTCAATTTCATGTCTTGTTAGTCAATTTGTCATTGATTGTTTTACTGCTACACATACTGTATGCTGTACTCACTGACATGGAACCTTTGTAAAAGAGCCTCAACTCAAAGGTATTGTTGTAATCTTAGACTGAAATAAATAAATAATCCATGACTATAGGCAATCCTGCCTGCAGGGGAATTACCTTTCTGGTGGCACACCAGCACGAAGATGTTTTCCATTTTTGAGGAATACGTTTTCCTTGTTGATGGCTTTCTGGAGACCTTCATTACCTCCTTTGACAAGTTTTGGTCAGAGCATTCTAGATCTTCAAGAACCATGCCCTTAGATGTAGTGTCTGAAGTCTGAGAATGTTACTTTGCCCTGTACCAGCATAAGCATGTTGTGTCTCAGTGGCAGGTTGATTGGAATCCTGATGGTGAGGGACAGAAGCATGGAGTTCCAAGCCTGTGTAGTCTAGTCTGGAGCTATTAGTATCACTGCTGCATGCTTCTTTCTCATCTTTATGAGCAATCTCTGTATGAGTGGGAAAGGTGACAAGGCATGTAGGAAATTCCATGTCCACTCCAGTAATAAAGCGTTGTTTGGGACTGTGCACAATGCTGAGTGCCTGCAACAAAAATTGAGGGAGCTGATAGTTCTCCCAGGAGGCAAATATGTCTATTTCTGGTGTACTCTACCTTCTGAACACTGATGCCAACCCTGTGTGGTTCAGTATCAATTTGTGACTTTCCTGGCTGATTCTCCATAGTGAGTCTGCCAGTACATTGTCTTTTTCTGGCAGGTGCACTGCTGACAGAGTGACTCTCAGGGAATTGGCAAGCTCCAGATCAGCACAGCTTCTGTGCACAGTTTTGATGATCTAGTTCCCCCCTGGTTTATTTATGTAGTGATTGTAGTGGTAATGTCTTTCTGATTTGCACAGACTGACACTGGATTTGAAGGAAAAATGCCTGCATGTCCAGGAAGAAAAAATTACTCACCACAGTAATGTTGTTTCTTCTAATGGAGTCTTGCTATATTCTGACTATTGCAGTTAGGTCCTGCCTATCAACTGCCCCAGAGAACAAAGAGTTAACTTTCCATGACCAGCATGGAATGTTCAGCGCAAGCTCGGTTGAAGCCCTGTCTGCTGTTGTTTAACTCCAACCATCAGATCTTTACGAGCAATACTCACTAGACGTTCTGTGTGGAAACTGTAAAACTCACACTGGCCAACTGGCAACTAAATTTATTAAAAAGGGTTTTTTGGTTTCAAAGCAAAGACTCAAGTCAGGAAACCCAAAAAACAAAACACAACACACACCCAAAGTAAAGGAGGGTGAAAGGGCACCTCTAGGGTGCCAACACTGCTCCTGCCCACCCACATCCCAAAAGCAGGTTCTGAGAGGGGAGGCAGGGGGGAGGTCAGAATACAGCAAGACTCCATTAGAAGAAACAACATTACTAAGGTGAGTAATTTTTTCTTCAAACAACATGAAGTCTTGCTGTATTCTGACTATTGCAGACTACTAAGCAGTACCTCCATGGAGGAGGGACAGAACCTACTTTGGGAATAGGCTGTGAAGTACTGCTGTGCCAAACCGAGCATCACTCCTAGCCTGGATATCCAGAGAGTAATGCTTAGTGAATGTATGGACTGTTTTCCAGGTGGCTGCTTGACAAATTTCTAAGATTTCTAAGATAGGAACATCCCTGGCAGCAGCCAGGGAAGCAGCCGTACCTCTAGTAGAGTGAGCCCTCAGGCCTGAGGGAGGGGTTCTACCCAGTTTTTCATAGCAGAATTGTATACAAGAGACAATCCACCTGGCAGTAGATCTCTTAGTGGCAGGTTTGCCCTTACCAACCTCTCCATATATGAGGAACAACTGGAGGGACTCAAACCTGTGACCCTTGGTGCACTCTATGTAGTAGCTGAGGGCCCTTTTAACATCCAAGCTGTGCAGCCTCCTCTCTCCAGAGGAGGAATGGTCAGTGAAGAAAACAGGGAGAGAGACATAGACTGATTAAGGTGGAAACTGAAACCGCTTTAGGCAAAAACTTCCTGTTAGTTCTTAGGACCACTTTATCTCTATGGAAACAGATGAAATCAGGCTCCACTGACAGGGCTTGCAATTCACTGATACACCTGGCAGAGGTAATGGCTAACAAAAACACAGTTTTCCAAGTGAAGTACTTAAGCTCTGCAGTGGACAAAGGCTCAAAGGGGGGTTGCATAAGCTGAGCAATGCAAACATTAAGGTCCCAAGCAGAAGCAGGGTCCCTAAAGGGGGGATTGGTGTGCAGCAATCCCTTGAAGAACTTACAAAACACAGGATGGGCTGACAGAGGAGAGGGCTTGTCTACTGACAAGAAGGCCAAAACAGCTGCCAAATGCACTTTAAGTGTAGCTGGCCTAAGTCCTAAGCCATTAAGATGGACCATATAGTCCAAAACTGTAGGCATCCTGGCAGATTCTGGAGAAATATGCTTATTAGAGCACCAAATAGTGAACCTTTTCCATTTGGAGTTGTAAGTCTTTCTGGTGGAAGGCTTTTGAGAAGCCTTAAGGATATCCAGAACCCCTTGAGAAAGGTGCAGATCAGCAAACTCTAACTCTTCAAGAGCCCTGCCTTGAGATTGAGAGACTTGAGGTTCAGATACCAAATCCTCCCCTGGGAGGATGTCAACAGGTTGTAATTCCTGGGAATAGACAGGGAAGGTGGACTGCTAAGGACAGCAACAGGGGGTACCAGGGCTGTCTGGCCCAGTCTGGAGCAATCAGAATCACTTTGCATGGTTGTGACCTGATCTTGACTAACACTTTGAACAGGAGAGGGAAGGGGGGAAAAGCATACAGAAATTTCCCTTTCTAATTCAGAATCAGAGCATCCAGGGGGACTGAGCCCAAGACTGGGGGTCTGCAACAAAAGAGAGGAAGTTGATGATTGTCTGAGGCTACAAAAAGATCTATCTGTGGAGGGCCCCATCTCGAGAAAATCACTTTCAAAACTAGGGGATCTAGGGTCCATTCATGATGGCCCTGGGATATCCTGCTGAGAGCATCTGCTAGGACACTGTCTTTCCTGGGAGGTGAACTGCTATCAGAGAGGTCTGCAGGGAATAGGCCAGGGACCACAACTTCATTGCTTCTGTGCACAAGGCCATAGACCGAGTGCCTCCTTGCTTGTTGATGTACCACATTGTGGTGGTATTGTCTGTTCTGATCTGGACCACCTTGTTCTGTACAGATTTGGAAAAGGCTTGCAGTGCCAGAAACACTGCTCTGAGTTCCAAGAGACTGATGCGAAGCAGAGATTCTTGAGGTGACCACAGCCCTTGGGTGGTAAGATCCCCCAGGTGGGCTCCCCAGCCCAGCAGGGAGGCATCTGTGGTGAGAACCACAGAATGAGACTGGGTGATGAATGGGACTCCTTGTCTGAGGTTGTTCTGATCCAACTACCACTGGAGAGCCGGATCAGAGTCTGAGTCACTGGAATCAGTTTGGTAAAGGGTCCTTTCTTTGGGACCAGAAGGCTCTTAAGTGGAACTGAATGTCCCTCATCTGAAATCTTGCTCCCTGGACCACTGCTGTAGAGGCTGCCATGTGGCCCAGAAGCTGCAGGAAATGCCTTGCTGGTCGAGACACCAGAAGGGTGAATGAAGAGGCCAGTTCCATAAGGGTCCTTACCCTGTCCAGGGGAAGGAAGGCACTTGCCCTTATTGTATCCAGCTCTGCCCCTATGTAGGTGAGGAACTGTACAGGCTCAAGAAATACTTTGGAAGGCTGAGGAGGAATCCTAAGGAAGTGAGCACTTGCTGAGTTATTTGCAGATGTGACTTGACTTGGTCTGGAGACTGACCCACTATGAGCCAGTCGTCCAAGAATGGAAAGATGGAGATCTTTTTCTCCTTAGGAAAGCAACCACTACTGCCAGGCACTTTGTGAACACCCTTGGGGCTGATGTTAAGCCAAAGGGCATTGCTCTGAACTGATAGTGGCCTGAGGGCAACTCGAACCTGAGGTACTTTCTGTGGGAGCACCTGATGGGAATGTGAAAATAGGCATCTTTGAGGTCCAGGGAGGCTAGCAAGTCCCCTGGCCTTAGAGAGGGCAGAATTATTCCCAGAGTCACGATTTTGAACTTTGGTTTTAAAAGGTGCTTGTTCAGATATCTTAGATCCAGGATGGGCCACCATTCTCCTGTTTTTGAGGGGTTAGGAAGTACCTGGGTACAATCCTTTGCCCTTGTGTAGGGTAGGAACCCTCTCTATGGCTCTGAGAGCCAGAAGGAGAAACCTCTGCCTCTAGGGCAAGGGTCTCTGATGGATTTGCAGGTGGAAAGGATGTGGTTCTCATCTTGGGAAATATTTTGAAGCTGAGAACCAGTCCCTGGCTTACTACTTCCAGGACACACTTGTCTGATGTCAGAGACTTCCAGTCCTGGACAAAGTAAGCCAGCTTGCCCCCTACAGGTATTGGAGAATTGGCCCGGGCAGACCCATCAGGGTGTCTGCTTGGCAGGGGCTTTAGGCTGAGGGGTGGAAGCAGGCCTGCTCATTCTCTGTCTGCCTCTCTCTCTGAAGAACCCCCTCTGGGCATAGGAAGAAGAGGAGGCCTGGGCTTGGTAAAAAGGTATTTGAAAAGGCCTGCCCCTGCCCCTGGACTGCTGCCTTTGAGGAGTGGCTTGCCTTTCTTTGGCCTGAGCACTCCTGTAGGTGGTCCTGTACTCGTCCATCTTTTTCATGTAGTTCTCTGTCCGCTCCCCAAACAGAGAATTACCAATGACAGGAAAGAAAAAATGACTCACCTTAGTAATGTTGTTTCTTCTAATGGAGTCTTGCTGTATTCTGACTATTGCAGTTAAGTCCTGCCTTCCAACTGCCCCGGAGAACAAAGAGTTAACTTTCCATGGCCAGCATGGAACATTCAGCGCGAGCTCGGTTGAAGCCCCTGTCTGCTGCTGTTTAAACTCCAACCGTCAGATCTTTATGAGCAATACTCACTAGAAGTTCTGTGTGGAAACTGTAAAACTCACACTAGTCAACTGGCAACTAAATTTATTAAAAAAGGTTTTTTTGGTTTCAAAGCAAAGACTCATGTCAGAAAACCCAAAAAACAAAACACAACACACACCCAAAATAAAGGAGGGTGAAAAAGGGGCACCTCTAGGGTGCCAACACTGCTCCTGCCCACCCACTTCCCAAAAAGCAGGTTCTGCGAGGGGAGGCAGGGGGGAGGTCAGAATACAGCAAGACTCCATTAGAAGAAACAACATTACTAAGGTGAGTAATTTTTTCTTCAAACAACATGAAGTCTTCCTGTATTCTGACTATTGCAGACTACGAAGCAGTATCTCCATGGAGGAGGGACAGAACCTACTTTGGGAATAGGCTGTGAAGTACTGCTGTGCCAAACCGAGCATCACTCCTAGCCTGGATATCCAGAGAGTTATGCTTGGTGAATGTATGGACTGTTTTCCAGATGGCTGATTGACAAATTTCTAAGATAGGAACATCCCTGGCAGCAGCCAGGGAAGCAGCTGTACCTCTAGTCGAGTGAGCCCTCAGGCCTGAGGGTGGGGTTCTACCCAGTTTTTCATAGCAGAATAGTATACAAGAGACAATCCACCTAGCAATAGATCTCTTAGTGGCAGGTTTGCCTTTACCAAACTCTCCATATGTGAGGAACAACTGGAGGGACTCAAACCTGTGACCCTTGGTGCACTCTATGTAGTAGCTGAGGGCCCTTTTAACATCCAAGCTGTGCAGCCTCCTCTCTCCAGAGGAGGAATGGTCAGTGAAGAAAACAGGGAGAGACATAGACTGATTAAGGTGGAAAACTGAAACCACCTTAGGCAAAAACTTCCTGTTAGTTCTTAGGTCCACTTTATCTCTATGGAAAGAGATGAAATCAGGCTCCACCGACAGGGCTTGCAATTCACTGATACACCTGGCAGAGGTAATGGCTAACAAAAACACAGTTTTCCAAGTCAGGTACTTAAGCTCTGCAGAGGACAACGGCTCAAAAGGTGGTTGCATAAGCTGAGCAATGCAAACATTAAAGTCACAAGCAGGAGCAGGGTCCATAAAGTGGGGATTGGTGTGCAGCAATCCCTTGAAGAACTTACAAAACACAGGATGGGCTGACAGAGGAGAGGACTTGCCTACTGACAAGAAGGCCAAAACAGCTGCCAGATGCACTTTAAGTGTAGCTGGCCTAAGTCCCAAGCCATTAAGATGAACCAGATAGTCCAGGACTGTAGTCAACCTTGCAGGTTCTGGAGAAATATGCTTATTAGAGCACCAAATAGTTAACCTTTTCCATTTGGAGTTGTAAGTCTTTCTGGTGGAAGGCTTTCGAGAAGCCTAAAGGATATCCAGAACCCCTTGAGAAAGGTGTAGATCAGCAAACTCTAACTCTTCAAGAGCCCTGCCTTGAGATTGAGAGATTTGAGGTTCGGATACCAAATCCTCCCCTGGGAGGATGTCAACAGGTTGTAATTCCTGGGAATAGACAGGGAAGGTGGACTGCTAAGGACAGCAACAGTGGGTACCAGGGCTGTCTGGCCAAGTCTGGAGTAGTCAGAATCACTTTGCATGGTTGAGACCTGATCTTGACTAACACTTTGAGCAGAAGAGGGAAGGAGTGGAAGCATACAGGAATTTCCCTTCCCAATTTAGAATCAGAGCATCCAGGGGGGCTGAGCCCAAGACTAGGGGTCTGCAGCAAAAGAGAGGAAGTTGGTGATTGTCTGGGGCTGCAAAAAGATCTATCTGTGGAGTGCCGCATCTCGAGAAAATCACTTTCAAAACCAGGGGATCTAGGGTCCATTCGTGATGGCCCTGGGAATCCTGCTGAGAGCATTTGCTAGGACATTGTCCTTCCCTGGGAGGTGAACTGCTATCAGAGAGGTTTGCAGGGAATAGGCTAGAGACCACAACTTCATTGCTTCTGTGCACAAGGCCATAGACCGAGTGCCTCCTTGCTTGTTGATGTACCACATTGTGGTGGTATTGTCATTTTCCGATCTGGACCACCTTGTTCTGTACAGATTTGGAAAAGGCTTGCAGTGCCAGAAACACTGCTCTGGGTTCCAAGAGATTGATGTGAAGCAGAGATTCTTGAGGTAACCACAGCCCTTGGGTGTCTGAGTAAGTCACTTAACTTCCTTGTGCTCCCAGGTCACATCTGGACACAAGTTTTGGCTTAGTGTGCTACTCCTGGTTAAACAATGTTCCCTGTTCCCTGTAAGATCCCCCAAGTGGGCTCCCCAGCCCAGCAGGGAGGCATCCGTGGTGAGTATCACTGAATGAGATTGAGTGACAAAAGGAACTCACTGTCTCAAATTGTCCTGATCCTGCCACCATTGCAAAGACTGGATCAGGGTTCGAGTCACTGGGACTAGTTTGGTAAGGGAATCCTTTCTTTGGGACCAGAAGGCTCTTAATTGGAACTGAATGTCCCTCATCTGAAATCTTGCCCCCTGGACCACTGCTGTAGAGGCTGCCATGTGGCCCAGGAGCTGCAGAAAATGCCTTGCTGGTCAAGACACCTGAAGGGTGAATGAAGAGGCCAGTTCTATAAGGGTCCTTGCCCTGTCCAGGGGAAGGAAGGCTCTTGCCTTATTGTATCCAGCTCTGCCCCTATAAAGGTGAGGAGCTGTACTGGCTCGAGAACTGACTTTGGAAGGTTAAGAAGGAATCCTAAGGAAGTGAGCACTTGCTGAATTATTTGCAGATGTGACTTGACTTGGTCTGGAGACTGACCCACTATGAGCCAGCTGTCCAAGTTTTGAAAGATGGAGATCTTTTTTCTCCTTAGGAAAGCAACCACTACTGCCAGGCACTTTGTGAACACCCTTGGGGCTGATGTTAGGCCAAAGGGCATTGTTCTGAATTGATAGTGGCCTGAGGGCAGCTAGGACCTGAGGTACTTTCTGTGGGATCACCTGATGGGAATGTGAAAATAGGCATCTTTGAGGTCCAGGGAGGCTAGCCAGTCCCCTGGCCTTAGAGAGGGCAGAATTATTCCCAGAGTCACCATTTTGAATTTTGGTTTTAAAAGGTGCTTGTTCAGATATCTTAAATCCAGGATGGGCCGCCATTCTCCTGTTTTTTTAGGGGTTAGGAAGTACCTGGAGTACAATCCTTTGCCCTTGTGTAGGGTAGGAACTCTCTCTATGGCTCTGAGAGCCAGGAGGGAAGAAACCTCTGCCTCTAGGGCAAGGGTCTCTGATGGATTTGCAGGTGGAAAGGATGTGGTTCTCATCTTGGGAAATTTTTTGAAGCTGAGAACCAGTCCCTGGCTTACTACTTCCAGGACACACTTGTCTGATGTCAGAGACTCCCAGTCCTGGACAAAGTAAGCCAGCCTGCCCACTACAGGTATTGGAGAATTGGCCCAGGCAGACCCATCAGGGTGTCTGCTTGGCAGGGGCCTTAGGCTGAGGGGTGGAAGCAGGCCTGCTCATTCCCTGTCTGCCTCTCCCTCTGAAGAACCCCCTCTGAGCATAAGCAGAAGAGGAGGCCTGGGCTTGTTAAAAAGGTCTTTGAAAGGGCCTGCCCCTGCCCCTGGAATGCTGTCTTTGAGGAGTGGCTTTCCTTTCTTTGGCCTGAGCACTCCTGTAGGTGGTCCTGTACTCGTCCATCTTTTTCGTGTAGTTCTCTGTCGGCTCCCCAAACAGAGAATTACCAATGACAGGGAAATCCATGGCCTTAGCCTGGGTACCCTGTGATAGGCTAGTACATCTGAGCCAAGCCATCCTCCGAAGGGCCACAGATGTAGCCATGACTCTAGATGAAACATCGTTGGAGTCCACAGCAGCATGAAATTGCACCTTGGATGCCTCAATCCCATCTGCAGCCACCTACTCCAGCTCCTTGGCAAGCTGGTCAGGGGCCTGTTTAGCCAGAACCTGCACAGTGTCCCACCTGGACTTCTGGTATCTAGCTGTGTAGGCCATATAGTTAGCCTGCCTGAGTCCCAAAGATGCTGCCATGTACTGCTTCTTTGCCATGGCATCAATCCTCCTGGAGTCCTTATCTGGGGGGTGTGATGCCAAAGGAATATTTGCCTTATCACAGGCAGCAGTCTGCACTACCCCAACATGGCTGCATTGCTGGGAAAGGAACTCCGTGTCCGAGCCTGAAAGGGTATACCTCTTGTCCATTCATCTGTCCACAGGAGGTATGGAATTAGAGTCTTTAGAATTTTAAATGTCTGTTTCCCAAAATTTATGCAGGGAACAGACAATCTCCTGATTCTGGGATGTCCATCATCTCAACAAAATCAGGCTCCTCCTGATCCTCTACTGCTTCCTCCATTGGAAGCTGGAGGGTTTCAGCCACTTTTGTAAAACATAAAGTGGAAGGGATTCAGAAAGCCTAGGAGGAGAAACACCTGAAGGTCTGTCTGGGGAGATGTCCGGGTCAATAGGCACATCCAGACTTTCATAATCACCATCATCATCCTCATACTCTCCCTCCTCCTCTTCCGGTTCATAAAATTCTTCTGAAGTGCAATCCGGAACTGGGGGAACCGACCGAACCGAGCCCCTGCCAGATGGTGCCGGTTCGGCCTGAACCGGAGTTAGCGATTGCACTATTCTTATCGCTTTGGCTATCTCATCAGCAGTCGGAGTATGAATTTGTGGATCCGAACCCCATGATTTATCTCTTTTCTTCCTTTTAACCAGAACCGACTCCTCAGAATCGGCTCTCCTTTTGCCCGAAGAAGTTTCACCCTGGTCAGAGGGCACTCCTTCTGGTTCGGTCGGAACCAAACTGGGCTGGCCATCCGGGTCAGCGGACTTCTCGTCCTCCCTTTCCCTCAGTCTACCTATTCTCTTATCCAGGGTAGCTTTGGGAAAATTCTTACAAATTTGGCAGTCTGAATCGAGGTGGTCAAACCCCAGACAATAATCACAGGTCCTGTGGGGGTCAGCCTTAGCAAAGGCTTCCACACACACACACACACACACACACACACACACACACACACACACACACACACACACACTGCAGTGTTGAAACCCAGTGGGCCCGGTTTTTTTCTTGGGTTTCTCAGACCCGGTTTTTTTCTTGGGTTTCTCAGACATGGCCAATCCTATCCAAAACTTACCCTTTTTCCGGCAATCCACCAGGCAAGAATCCCCTATCGGTTCCTGACCGTGTTATGGGTCTTGGAAAAAAAACATAATAAAATCCCTTTTTTTTAGAACCGATATGGACCGGTTACCACACTCTAAGTAAATTCACAAACTTTTTTATTTTCTTTAAGCTAAACTTATCGGTTCAGCTGAACCGATCCGAAATTTACAAGTTCCACACAGAAACTAAATGTAAAACCTATGTAGTACTCACGGTACCACAGACGGAGACTTAAGCCGACAGATTCGGTAGCAGAAATTCGGTAGAAACCGAGCGAAAAACGACACTTTAACCAACTTTTTTGAACCGAGCAAAGGAGAAATCTCCGGAGCGACTGTTCAGTGAGGCATAGTAAAGAATCTGATGGTTGGAGTTTAAACAACAGCAGACAGGGGTTTCAACCGAGCTCATGCTGAACGTTCCATGCTGGCCATGGAAAGTTAACTTTTTGTTCTCCGGGGCAGTTGAAAGGCAGGACCTAACTGCAATAGTCAGAATACAGCAAGACTTCATGTTGTTTGAATAATACCCTGAGCTCTAATAAGTTATGTGTTCCCTGGTCTCCTCTGGACTCTGGATGCTGCTTACTATAGAGTCCTCCGAGTGGGCTCCCCACCCCAGGAGGGAAGTATCTGTTGTGATTATGCTCTTTGGGAAAGCTGGAGAAAGGGAATACCCTCTATTAGGTTGCTCTCCTCCTCCTTCCACCACTGTAGTGCCTGCAAGAATATTTCTGTCACTGGCACTAGTTTGGACAGAGAGTCCCCATGTTTGAGGCCAGTGGTCCCTTAGGTGGTACTGTATGTCTTTCATTTGGAACCTGGCTTCTGGTACCACTGCTGTGAAGTATGCCATGTGTCCTATGAGCTGCAAGGAATCCCTTGCAGGCCCTGGTTGGCCCTTTCTGAAGATATTTGCCATTGCAATCCAGTTTGATACCATTGCCTGATGAGGAAGAACTTTTCCATTCAAGGTATGCAGTGATGCACCCATGAAGTCCAAAACCTGTACTTGTTTTGTTTGGGACTTTTGCAAATGTATTAGGAAACCCAAGATTTCTGAAGTAATCTTTACCAGCTGTATTTGAGCATTCTGTTTCCTGTTTCATTTTTTCTGAGACTAGCCAGTCATCCAGGTAGGATAAAACCACCACACCCTGCTTTCTTAGATGTGCTACCATCACAGTTAAGCATTTTGTGAATACACTTGGTGCTGAGGTGAGGCCAAAAGGGAGGACTGTAAACTGGTGCTGGCAGTTCCTTAGCCTGAACCATAGGTACTTTCTGTGGGAGGATCTTACTAGAATGTAAAAGCATGCATCTTTCAGGTCTAGAAACCCCAGTTAGACCCCTACCTAGAGGATGGTATGGTTGTCCTTAATATTACCATCTTGAATAATTCTTTCCTGTTTGCTTGTTCAGGTATCACAACTCTAAAATGGGTTGCCACCCCCCATTTTCTTATGGGTCAGGAAGTACCTGGAAAAAAAGGTCTTTTCTCCATTTATTGGTTGGCACTTTTTCCACCTTTATCTCCAATAGTATTTTCTCTGATGGGGAATGGGGTAGAAATACAGATGTTTTCTGCAGTTTGGTTGTTTGGGAAATGTCCTGAACTGCAAGGACAAGCCCTGACTCACTGCTTCTTCAACCCATTTGTCTTTGACCATTCCTGGAAACAGTGAAACAGCCTTCCCCCCACTAGCAATGGTTCTGTAACCTGGGCAGATTGGTCAGGAGTTTTGTTTGGGCTGAGGCTTAGGGGCTGATTCTGCAGCTGCGTGCCTGTGCCCCTTCTGCCCCTGCCTCTATAGCATCTCCTTTGAGTTGGGTACTCATAGGAGGCATAGGGTCTTGGATATTAATCCCTACTCCTGCCTCCCCTTCCATATGACCTATAGGAGGTGGAGGTCTTTTCTTTCTCAGTGTTGCTCTTACAAGTACTTTTACATGTAAGCCTATGTGTTGTCACCAAAGAGGGGATTTCCCTCAAATGGAAAATCTGTTGATTTGGTCTAAGTGTCCAGTGAGAGGCTGGTGACCCTAAGATAGGAGAACCTTTTCAAGGACACAGCATGTGCCAGGAGACCTTTGAAGCTGAATCATTTGTGTCCACTGTCATGTGAAATTGGTTCTTTGTGGCATCCAGGGATGATTAGGCAGTGCTTGCCAGGTCTTGTGCCACTTCACCATCTACGTTCTCATTCATGGCCAGAACAGCATTCCATGGTACTTTCTGGTATTGGCCAGTGAATGTCATGTAGACTGCTGGCCTAATTATCAGGGAAGCTATAGTGCACACTTTTGTTAGCCATTGAGTCCAGTTTTCTGTAATCTTTTTTAGGTGGCTGTGCTGAGAAAGGTGCCTTGACCCTTTCAAAGGCAGCAGCCTGGAACACTCCCTTATGACTAGGATGGGCATACAGGTATCCTACCACCAGGCTGTCTACACGGTACTTCTGTTCAACCCTCTTTTCAATGCTAGCAGGCAAAGTGAGTGCTGACATGATTTTAGAAGTTGCCTTTTGGAATGATTTATGAATGGGGAGTAGCACTCTCCTTGTGGGAGCCAGCCCCATCATGTCCATGAACTCTGCCCCCTCTTCACCCTCCTCTGTATCTCATGAGAATATGCTGAGGGTGCTTACCACCTTCCTTATGAAGAAGGAAAATAGAGTATAGGCCTGGGAGAAGAACCAAATTTGTGTTCTCAGGAACCGTGTGGTTCCAGAGGTTCACCTTATTCCTCCTCCTCCTCATTCTAGTGGTCTTTCTCCTCTACAGGCAGCTGTTGTGGAACCATTGCCAGGAGGAGGGGGAGGCAGGCATATTCATAACATTTCACGTGGCCTGGAAGGCTTGGAAAAATTGCCATAACCTTGTCATATCCTCTACCGAGGGCATTTTACTCTGGTCAACTACTTGCTCCCTTCCTTCTTCAGGAGAAGTGACAGAGACATGTTTTTCATTTGTTTTTTCTTGGCAGACACTATTTCCATTGTCTGTTCTGAGGCTCCTCTATGTTTATGTTTGCCATCACAAGAACCAGGGTTCCCTCTTTCTGACACCCTGGTCTCTCAGCCAGCTATGCAATGGCAGTCAGATGCATAAGCAGCTTTTTCTTTCTTTTCTGTCCCCTTTGACAAGTACTGCTGCTGTTTATAAGGGGATGAACCTTCGGATGCATGCTTTTCACCATCAGTGAGGACATGCTCTGAGCCTTTATTGTGCTTAGGTGACATAGAGGCAGACAGAGAAGTCATTAGATCTTTTTTTCTTCGCCCTTTTCTTTTGAGTTTTAGGGCAAAATTCATAACAGTGCTCACAATTATTAAAATAGTGGTCTGGACCCAGGCACTTTAAACAGGACTCATGGCAGCCTGCCTTTGCCAGGAGCGTAAAACAGTTTGAGAAATCTTTTTAAACTGTTGGACCTGTACATTTTTTGTGTAGAGTAACAGTCATGCCAAAACACTGAAACTCCCAAAAAGTGAAATTGGTTCTTAAAAACTTGATATTATTGGTTTGGTTCCTAAATATATGAACAGTGATATGTTCTAGTCAAAACAGGGTATTTATTTATTTATTTATTTAAAGAAAAACTGCTTTAATCGAAAGGGTAATTTAAAATGAAAGCAGTTTGGTTAATTTAAAATTGGAACTGGAGCAGTTAATATGTATAACCTCTAAATAAGCATTAAAACAAGACACATTTAACAATTTTTACAAGCTTTTTATGTTTTAAAATGCAGTTTCCTGAAGGCAGCAACCACGTTGCTGAACAGTTTTCCTTGGTTACTAGAACTGAAGTAGAACTGGAGGGAACCTCTAAAATACCAAAAAATAATGAAAAAAAAAAAAAACTTAACACAGGGTATATTTAAGCAATAAGGCACAACAGGGTGTGAGCTATTGGGGATTTACCCATGCCTTGTGTGGTGTGTCACGAGGTGCAGCCAAGTGACTTAAACACACAAGAAGTGGGTAAATTACCCAATAACTCACACCCTGCAGTATCTTATTGCGATTATACAATGGACCCACGTGTAAAATACATTTAAAATGTGTTTATGTTTTTTATAAATGCCATTCCTCAGCTGTGGGTTATGCAGGATTTACCCACAGTCATGTGACATGTTTTAACCAATGAGGTTACAGGATTTCACACACCATTGTATAATGCAAAGTAACTAAATTTACTTAAAACAGTAAAACTATAATTGTAAAACAATAAAACCATTCTGGAAGACCAGAAGAGTGGAGCTGTCTTCAGGGTTCCTACTTTCTTCAAGTGGACAAACAAATCTGATGTTGGTTGCTAGTGGAGCTGTAATCATCCAGAAGGGTCTGAATTATATTTGAATTCTATGTAAACATGCCGTCATCTGCATACAGTTCTAAATCTCCAAGGCACTCAGATTAGTGGGCCTGATGCAGTTATTAAGCATAAGTGAGTTAACCTGTAAGTCATTTTTCCCAGTATAAGCTGTTTTTTAAGTACTGGTTGCATTCTGTTATTGTTCCATCTGTACAAACCTTTTAGTAACCTTATGGGTGTTTCTGGTTTACATTTGGTGGTACAGTAAATAACATTTTAGAACAGTATGATGTAGTTTATGTCCTCTTAATCACAGAGTTCTGCGGTAGAACACAGATGTATTGTAAGCTTAGCAAGGATATAAACTTTTTCATATTATTCAAAAAATGGTCCTTACCACCAGTAGTGGATTAATAATGGTTCCAGTGGCTCTGTGGAGCCAGACCCACACTCAGAGTGGGGCCCACTGGGGCAGCCGCCGCCCGCAGGCCTTGTGGAAGTTGTGGATTATTTGGTGTGGCATTATTTATTTAATTTTTTGATTGCTTTTGGCACAATAAGTGCCCTGCCTGCCCTTGTGTGTGCTCATGCCATGGCGGAGTCGTCAGTGACATCACGTGACTTGGAGAAGCACAGCGCACAAGTTGCGTGACACATACTTTCCTGCCACCACAGACAGGCTACAGCTTGGTTGGAGAGGAGGTGAACTCTTGCTTGGTGGCATCACAAAGAATTTCAGTCTCTGCAGTCTCGCTCAGATGCTTGCTGAGGCTGCAAGCAAACACAGGACCATTTGGGTCGCAGTCGGGAATTGGGACAGTTCAGTTCAAGGAGGAGGAGAGGACTCAAGGAGGAGAAGGAGGTCTTCACTGGTGGGCTCAATAGGCTAGTGGCAGGCTTCAGGTTCTAGACAGATGGCCAGATAAGTAAGTTATCACAGTTGCTTCCCATCCACACTTGTAGGTTATGTTTATTTACTTGAATCTTAATACGTCATTCTGCACTTTGTACACATTCAAGCAGCCACCTGCCACCTCTAACATGGGAACTGTTTCTGTACAGCAGCTGTACTGAATCAGCTTGCACATGCGAGCAGACAGGCAGCTACTCAAACATATGCACAGCAGTCAGTGCACAGTGCCTGTGTGCAAATGTGCAAGGGGCCTACCTGGCCCCTGGCCCCCACTGGTTGTTGCCCCATGCCCCCCACCACCCTGTTGAAATCTGAAATGGCGTCCACCCCTAGTTATCACAGCTCTGAACATTTTGGTTTCACCTGTGTAATGCTGATCCTAGCTAGGTAGGTCATCTGAACACTGCCCCCCCCCCCCATGAAAATGGGGACCCACAAAACATTTTGGCACTGGGCCCACAAAAGGTTAATGCGTTCCTGCTTACCACCACTGTTTAAATCAGAAACATTCACTGGGATAACTAAAAAGCCTGTCTAGATAGCAAAATAACAGAAGTTGAACCATTATTTAAAAAAACACATTCGGTAAGGAAAACAGACTTGCAGGTTCAGCACAGTTTTCCTGTAAAGCTCATTTTCACCAAGGTGGCTATTTTGTATTAAGGTTAGGCAATGGAATGTTCAGATGGCTAAAAGCAATATTGGAAATTAACTGGGAATATAATTCCCACTCTCTGGGAAATAAACACCATTTCCTCCCCCAAATACTGTACAACTGCTGTCTATAAGCTAAGCTAGTAGGTCAACTGGCTAGCCTGATCACTCTGCTGTCGCTATCTTTCTCAAACTCAGCATCCAGCAGCTGGGAACAATTCAGATGTGAAATATGCTGATTGTATGTGCCCTGTGGGAATGAATGCATTTCTGAGCAGAAAATGTACTTATTAGTGACAGAGTAGTACAACATCAACACATGTCCAGTACTACTGCTTCAACATGCTCCTTTTCTGATGGAACATGTTTACAGTTTTGTATACTCTTCGAAGTGTTGCTTTTTACATTTACTAAATTTTTTTCTTAAACTTCAGTTTGGAGCAGAAGAACAGAAACAGTTTGCTCATTTCTTTCCTTTTCTTTTTAATGTAAACTCCCGAGTCATGATGTCTACCTTAGGAAAATGTAAAATGGAGTCCCTTAGCTGTAACTGTTCAATGTTTGTTTCTGTAACATCAGCTGAGATAAAGTGCTGTCTTTTTTTTCTTGGCACAGGATCATGCTTTTCCTTTGTCAGACTTCCGTAGCTGCTCTTTCACAGAGGAGGGAAGGGAATTGAACAAACTTTCTTCTACAGTTAAGCCACTTGATTTTAGATATTGACATTTCCCCAGCTCTACAGGAAGTGATTCCAGTTGGTTTCCAGTGAGCTCCAGTTGCATAAGGTCCACTAGTTCACAAATCTGAGAGGATAAGGTTGTCAGGCTGTTGTATCCCAGAAGCAAACACTGCAGCTTCTTGCACCAAAATAACCCATCTGGTAGTTTTTCAAGCTAAAAATAGAAAGAAGTGGAAAATTTAGCTTATACTGGCCTGTGTAAAAAATGTTTACTGATGGAAATATTTTCCATTGCATAACACTGATAAACATTTATTTATCAAGGAGGTTTAAATGAAAAGAAAAGCACCGTGGAGGATGGAGACTGGATGGCCCAGTGGAAATGATACTAGCTTTTCACTACAGAAGGCCTGAGTTCACGTCTTGGCATATGTCAGACATTATATCAGTTTGGTGGTCTTAGTTCTATTCCTAGTGGACAACTAGGACAACACACTATGTAGTGAGACCATAGTAACACAGTAATGGTAGTTTACTCACCTGGTAAAGGTGATTGAATGAGAATCACCTTACAGCATCCCCCATTCATTGCCATCTGGGTTCCGTCCATCTCAGAGGCTAGTGATGAACATGTGATCAGATGTTTCGAAATCTGATCTGCCTAGGTCCTCTTCCTTGCCACCGTGCTCCAGTTCAAGTCTTCCAAAGCCGTAGGTTCCTAGAGAGTACTATGGTAAATATTGGTAATGTTGAAGGTTATGTATACTGTGAGATAGCTGAACTCAGGGAATTGAGTCAGATGTTGTAGACGAGAATAGATTTATTTCCTATTCGTTACACACTAGGGTATTCCAGCCTGTACGACATGCTGGGTGTTGAGCCAGTAAATCAGTAGCTGTTTCATCATCCAATATGCCCGGGTGGGTCCGGGGATGCTGTAAGGTGATGCTCATGCAACCACCTTTACCAGGTGAGTAAACTACCATTGCATATTGCATCACCTTACAGTATTCCCCATTCATTACCATCTGAGTAGTAAGAAGCGGTGAACATTCAATGGGTGGGACTGGATGACGTGACAGCTATGGTCTCCCGTGGTGCAGGAGCACCTTTCTGGCAAATGAGGGTTTTTCCGTATTAGTTACATTAAGTCTATAGTGTCTGGTAAAGGTATATATTGATGACCAGGCAGGTAGTGGCTGCGCAAATGTTCTCTATTGAGGCCCTGTTTATCTCTGCTCATGAGGTGAGATTGTTCTTTGTTGTGTTGTTGCCATCTGATCAATTTCCAGCAGTCCTCACTGCTTTCTTGGTGATGTAAGACTGTCGGGTGTAGAGGCCGATCTCCTGGGGAGATTCCTTGTTTACTGAGCCAGTCAGCCCTAACGCTCAGCTTTCTGCAGTTTCTACATAGGGCCTGATTCCTGAAGGGAAAGTCTGGCTTGCGTGAAGTTCTGCCTCTAACCCTTGCTGGGGTTTGCCACACACTGCACCCGATTTGGGTAGATTGGGTGTACTTGACATTTTGCCAATTTCACTGTGCCTTGCCCCAAATACTTGTTAGAATCCCCATAAAAAATGGTATCCAGGATTGTGGAGACCTAGATCGGAGAAAGCTGGCTTGTTGCATTGGTGCAATTTGGACAAGCAGTTTATGCCAGTTGGCTCATTCACATCAGTGGCTCTGATATGAGAGAAATGCGGGGGATAAGCTGTGGATAGGTAGAGATGGGCTTGCAAGGGAAGGCAACACAAGGCATTGAAGTAGACCTGCAAAAGTGTTTTTTTTTTTTTTTATATGTGGTATGCAGGAACATTATGGTGTACTGGGATGTGAACCTGGGCCCCTAGCATGCTGTTCCACTGCCCTACCCACTGAGTTTTATGCAAAGCCATGTAAACAGTTTATGCCTCCTAGCAGAACTGAGGGGCAACATCAGGCAATCCATCAGTCACTATATCGTGTTTGTGGTTTACTGTCCTCTTTATCCATACAATATGCCATCTATGTGCCATGCCATAAAATCTTCGGAGCAGCGCCTGCAAGAGTATGCACACAGCATAGTTTGTAGTCATGGGAACACCTCCTTGGTAGCCCATTTTGGCCTGTGCCGCGCATCAGATATCTCTGCCTTTAGATGTGTAGCTCAAGAACATGCTGGCGAACCGAAGGGAGATGGGGACTGGACCCACTTCCTTTTTCAGCAGGGACCATACTGGATTTTTCTGTTTAGAAGTCTGAAGGCCGAGGGTGTAAATCACGATTTGGAGTGGGCCGTCTTGTTGCAAAGTTAGTTGTTTAAGTTTTCCAACTATAGTATCTCACTGTATTTTTTTTTGTTTTGTTTTGTTTTTGTACCCAGCATGGGAGATCAGTTTTACAGTACGTTAGCTATGCTGTTGGTTTATAAGCTACATTGAAAAATACTGTCCCTCTAGAAGAAACCCAAGTCATTATGTTTGTTTAAAGGATGTAGTATTGCAGCTTTACTTTCGGTGCACATCCCTCTGGTAGCCAAGGATTGAGGTAGCCCCAAATCCATTCGCTTGAATGCTGTCATAAGATTGGATGGCTTACAATCTAACAACACCAGGGTGTTGAAGGGTGCACAGTATTGTAAAATATCAGGATCTCTGGAGTTGGAGGTGAATGATATGGACTATCACCTGCCTCCTGTTTGTAAATGCAACACTACTGTGGCTATTTGCTGTAGTGTCAAGTGTGAGAGTAATTATTGTAGTCCATAACCAAATGTAAATTGTGTTTCTAGCACTCTTAATGTATAGAAGATTTCTGATAGTATTGTTTGTATGTATTTGTAAGAGCACTTCATAGTGTGGTGGAAGCTGATCACTTTGACTCTTCAAGTATTGTAAATTTTCCATTTACTAAATCTGGTTTGTCAGGTTATAGGACAGCGCGGTTTGCTGCCCTTGGAGAATTATGAGATGTAACTTCCTGTAGATGGTCTTTTACGCCATCGTGAGCCGAGTGGACCCATAAAGGATCGAAATTGTTAGCTGCCTAACCACATCCCGTGACGAAGCTGATGGAGCAAAGAGGAGGGGCAGGGATCTCTGGCAGTGGGAGAGGGCCGTTTCTTTGATACTGGCGTAGCCTGTTTAAATATGGTTGCATGGATTTAGTATTGCACTATCTATGTGTTGCAATTATGTGCACTAGTGACACTGCCCGTAACTGTGAAAGATACATGATGGCTGCTACGCATTGTAAGGTGCGAGTCTGTATGTCTGAACACTGAAGATAGTAAATTTTATATATAAGCATTTGAGACAGCAAGTGTGGCACTGTACCTAGTTGGTAGAGGAACAAGATAATGTAACGTTTTCTACCCAGATACATATGGTGCAGTACTTGCTCTTGAGTGCACCTACTGCTGCTGTTGTGTAGTAAGGTGTAACTCCCCGTCTCTTTGATAGGGTATCATAGGGTCTTTAGTTTCAACCTAGGTTGCTATACAAGAAGAGTAGCAGGGACACTCAGTTCACCATCTTATCCTGATGTATTCACCCCTAGTGCTGGACTGTTGCGTCACTGTTGGGTAGGAGTCTGAGTAGCAAGTCCTAGACTTCAACCATCAAGCAACTAGTATCCTGGCTCCCCCAGTCAAGAGTGCCACTAGGTGATCCGCTGGGACTGATTTAACATTTCCATACCCTCTCTTTTTTTTTTTTTGGTTTCTCGATTATTTAGGTGGAACGTTTGAGACACTGGAGAGAATAAGGAGTTATCTCATTGTCATGGACAATGCTAGGGTGTGAATACAACTGCCTATTGCAGAATATGGTGTGTTTAGCACACAAACTGTACTCAAATTAGTATCGCCAAATGGATTCCTTTGTGCATCCCATTGCGGGATTTGTATATGGGAGGCAGGCATATAGCATAAAATGCCCTTCCTGGTCCGAGGGGGGGGTGGGAGAAATAGAGTGGGATCAGTAGTTCAGGCTGTATGGGGTGCTTTTGCAAACATATATATACAAATAGTCCTGCAGCAGGGCATAGTTCAGATGCTGGCCACTCAGTGTCCGAGCAAGTGCCTTATGCCGTATCTGATTTGTAAGGGTTTAAGGGCGCTATGCAGTGGGCTTGGTGAGGCTTCTTAATAAAGGCAGCATTATGGTCTGTCATAATAAATGTGGTAGTAGAAGGCCCCTGGCAGGACTGAACTGCTGATCCATATCAAATTAGTAAGTAAGCACATGTCTAATGTGCTACTGAGCTGCAGTGTCCATATGACTGGGTCCGAGGAACACAAGTGAGTGCTTGGGGGTTTAGCCCCTAGCATTCATTAAGTCGCCACAGTGGTTGTATTGGCAGCATTGTATGTTAATTTTTTTTTTTTGTTTTGTTTTGTCTTTTGTTTTACCAGATTCATTAGGGGATGTGTAGTTCAAACCCTGGACTCCAGGTTCATAACTCAGAGCCTTGGCCAATACACTACATTGCCTCTGGGAGTTTAGATGCAATTGTGCTGCTCCGAGATGGAGGACAGCAAGCCACTGTGCTTGCATGGTCATTTGCACATGCTCATAGTAATGCTCAGGCATGCGTAGGAGTGCACATCGAGGGGCTAGGGATGGAGTAGCCTGAGGTGCTAGCCGGGAGAAAAAATGGTGGAAGCAATCTGAGGGCAGGGAAGAAGATGGCTGAGAAGTTTGCTTGGGTGAAGAGGAGAAAGTGCGACTCAGCCTGACCGCGGGAACTCTGTAGTGCTATGTCTGAGACTGGAGGAGAGCAGTCTACTTAAAGGAATCAGCAGCATTAGGAGGAGGCCCATAGGAGTCTTGCAGGTGAGAGGGTATTCCATTGCCTCCTGCAGCGTTTCTGAATTATTCAACAGATTCTCTGGGGCATATACTGAGTAGATAGCTGCCTATCACCCTACACTTCAGCGGGGTCTGCTCATAAGGGGATCCTGCCTACGTGAGGAGAGTCTGTGCCACTCAGAAAGGGCTCAGCCTCTTAACTACCAGCTTGCAACACATTATAAGTTAATAGCGGAAGAGTAGCTATCAGGGCGTATAGTGGGAATAGGCGCCATGTTTAAAATGCCTAGGCTGCTTGGGGAGTCAGAGGTATAGTTGAATTGAGAGCAATGAAGAGATGGTCTAGTCCCTGATGCCAGGAGAAAAAAATGAAAGCTAGCCTGAGGAGGGAAAGAGGGGAAATTGCTATAGGGATGCAGTACTTTCCCCTGCTTGACCCCACATGCTGGCAAGCTATGTAATATAGTATACTAGATCAGCCATAAGGCCAAATGTTTCTTGTTCCTCTACTATAGACATACCTGTTTGTTTTCAGTGTATTTTCTCTTAAACACAGTAAATTTAGGAGATCTCACACTATATTTTATCTGTAGATGTATATATATCTATATAGTGTGGGGAAGTCGAGCGTGCGGGTAACACTGGCTGAAGTTGTCAGGGTAGCATTCATAGGGTCTCAGAGGAAGGCCATACGCCATGCATGGTGTGGATGGCTTGCTTAGATGTGCTATGCCTTTAAGGGATGCTGTACTACACCTGTAAGGGATGTAGTTTGCATTAATAACAGTGCTGTGACCTGATTACAGTAGAGTCTGCTCGCTACTGCGAGTGCCGTTTTCCACTATTGAGTTGCGTTAATTAGGCTGCAATTATGCCTATAATGCAGCTTATTCATGGGACGCCCATGTGTCTCAATATCTTGTTGTTGATCTCCTGCTGCTGTAAGTGAAAGAGGTGTCTTGTGCCAGTTGTAAGATGGCAGTTGAGACTTAATGAGGTGTTGCAAGCATGCGTGACTTAGTTGGGCATGCCATGCACAGGATGGCGGGCATGACGTGGTCCGGGAATAATCTCGCTTGATGCAAGGAGGAGTACAAGATGGCCGTTAGGAATTCTAGCCTTGTTTGGCTGGTAATGGAGCGTCGCCACATGGTTTCGGTCACCAGTGTGCAGGTGCAGTTTTGTGCACTTTATGTCTTGTAATGCCGGGGCTTAGTAATAAACCATGCGATGGCAGATTGGAGAGGGACTGCTATCAGGGACCTCCTTATGAAAGTAGTAGCACTCATGGTAAGCAGGCTCCTGCTTTCTTATGCCATCTTTATATGTCTCTATCCTGGAGTCTTAGCGGGGTCTGCTCGCATGAGGACCCTGCCCACTCCTGGAGGATTTGAACCGTTCGCAAGAGGTTCAGAGTCCTAGCCCCCCGCGGTGAAAAGGAGATATTGATTCCAAGTCTGTGGGGGGGGGGGTTGTTTCAAGGCACTATTTTTTAAAAAGCCTTTCCTGTTTGGGAGAGAAGCGAGAATGCCTCCTGAAGTAGCATTTTCTTGTTTATCTATCTGAATCCTGACGAAGACGGACAATTGCTGGCCTAATCTGAGTCCTACCTGCACCAGTGGCTGTTGCACTATGAGTTGAGTGCTTAAATATATCAGCAATAGCTAGTCATGCCATAGAAATGTACTCGTTTGTTAAGAGCAGGATCTGAACATAGAAACTAAACGTCTTAAAGCTGAGCTGTACCCTAATGGTAGCTAACTACAAACGATGCAAACTTAGGATATGATAATGTATTTAAGCTGGAGTAGCATTTAACAATACTTTTCTTTACCAATTATCCTTAATCCTTATGTAATAATTATCAAGTTTTCTTCATTAATTATGTTTAAACATGTGTAATAACTATACATCGCAGAGTGGCCACTGCTAACAGTAACCAAGCGCTGCTGAAAGAAGTAGCAAAGGTAGCTTGGAGGTCATTTAAAATCTTACCCTATGAGGTTGGCAGTGGAGCTAGACTGTGTGCTTGTAGCCTCTGTGATGCACATTAATGAAGTGGAGCACTGTGGCAAGGAGGAGGACCTAGGCAGATCAGATTTTGAAACTAGGCAGCCGTCATCTGGTGTGACGTGGACCATTTTCACATTTTTCTGGCTGATGTCTCTATGTCATCATGCAGTGCTCCTGGTCTCTAGCAGAAGCCGCTGCTGACCGACGTCTTTCCTAGCCCACCCCCAAGAGAGGAGAGCAGTCCCTGTGGATGCTCAATCCTCTCCCGCCCCTGCCAGCCCCCGGCATCCCAAGTCTGTTCCCAGGCATGGGTCCAGTTAAGGTGCCTGCACCTAAACCCTCTACGCCACTGGGCCAGCTCCTTAATACTTTAAACTAATAACAAAGGGGGAGAATGGATCCACTTCCACATCTCAAAATAACAAGCCAAACAACCAGAAATTATGTAATGTACTGTCCTTAAATGCAATGTCATTAAACACTCTTAAAATAGCTGTACTGGAAGCAAAAATTAATACTGTAAACATAGGTATCATTTCAGTAACCGAAACCTGGTGGGACACCATCTCTGAGTGGTCAAAAAATATACCAGACTTCAAGCTTTACCATAAGGACAGAGTAGATAGAAAAGGAGGGGGAGTTTTCATGTATGTGAGGAACAATATCCCCTCCTTTGAAAAAATAGGCAAATTACCACCAAGAGCTTATGGGTCACAATTCAATTCAAAGCACAACCGCAAATACTACTGAAGACAGGCTACAGACCACCCAATGCAAAATCTGAATATACTAACCTATTACTTACAGAAATCAAACAACTTGCAAACAAGGGAACCGTAATAATACTAGGGGACTTTAATTTACCAACTATTAACTGGGAAAATCTAGCTGGAAGCTCAGAAGCTGAAAAGAACTTTATTTCAGATATAATAGATCTGGGATTAAAACAATGAATCACTGAACCTACCAGAGGAAACAACATACTGGACTTCTTGCTGACCACTACTGATAAAAACATCCCTAACCTTTGCATACCCGCCCCCCCTGAGTAACAGTGATCATAAATCTATACAATTTAGCCTATCATATCACCAACAATATCCCAGAAATAACATACTATTAAGAAATTATGACAAAGCTGATATTAAACTAATCAGTCATTTAAGGAGCATGCAATGGTAAAATATACAATATTACCACCCCTTACTTTGGAACAAGATTGGAACAGATTTAAAAGAATTATTCTAGACCTAGAAGCTAAATTTGTCCCAACAAAAAAGAAATACAATAACAAAGAGCAGATTCCTACATGGTTAAACAACAATATAAAAAAAAAAAAACTAATTAAGCAAAAAAAAAAAAAAAGAAAGGTTTTTTCAAAACTCATAAAAAGTCCAAATAATAACAAAATTTTATTACTTTCTAGGGCTTCTGTAAAAAAATTAAAAAAGCAATTTTTAAATCAAAGCAAAATCTTGAATTTAGAATAGCACATACCAAAGATGGACACACATCTCTATTTTCCTACCTAAACAAAAAAAAAGGAAATGTTAGGCAAGTAGGACCACTAATAGTCGATGAAACACCAATAACATCAGATAAAGACACAGCTGACAAACTAAACAACTACTTTTGCTCTGTCTTTTCAAAAAAAGGTACATATCCCTTCCAAACAATAAAAACAGTTAACAAATCTAACTACTGTATAACAATTAATCATACAAAGAACATCTTAAAAACACTTAAAAAAGGAAGTCCAGGGCCTGATGGGATTAGTCCCAGGCTTTTGTCAGAAACAGCTGACACAATCTGTCTCCCCCCAACCATTATTTTTACCAAATCCCTTGAAGATTCTACAGTCCCTACTGATTGGTTGGCAGCTTATGTAACACCTATTTTTAAAAAAGGGAGTCGATCAACTCCAGAAAACTATCGACCAATCAGTCTAACCTCGGTACTCTGCAAATTACTAAAAAAAATTATTAAAACCATACTAGAAACAGAACTTCAAACCTTACATTTTAGTGATCCCACTCAGCATGGATTCAAACAGAGCCATTCAACCACTTCTAACCTTATAGCCTTTTATAATCACATTAACCAGGAGATTGACGCCAGTATTCCTATAGACATTATTCTTTTAGACTATAGTAAGGCTTTTGACCATGTAACACATGAGAAATTAATTGACAAACTCTTACATCTAGGTATTTCCATCAGTCTAGTTAAATGGTTAGATCACTGACTGACGAACAGAACATAGTGGGTAAAAATCAATGGAACCCTGTCAGACATTGGTGAAGTGACAAGTGGGGTCCCACAGGGCTCTGTCCTTGGACTAACTTTATACAACCTGTTCATTTCAAATATGCAGGTTAGCTCAAATACCCTCCTATCAAAATTCGCTGATGACACCAAACTGGGAGGGAAAGTGGACTCACTAGATAGCAGCAATCAACTACTTAAGGACCGATCTGAAATTGAGACCTGGGCAAAAACAAATGACATGGATTTTAACATCGAAAAATGCACTGCACTTCTTTTAGATAAAAATAACCCACTTCAGTCCTATAAACTAAATAATATCACATTAAAGGTCACAAGTAGCGAAAGAGACCTTGGGATTATAGTCAATAATAAACTCTCCTCAGCTGACCACTGTAATAAACTGGCCAAACACTCCAATGGACTCCTTAGAAGAATTGACTGCACCTTCGTAACTGAATCAGAACATTGTATAATTCCCCTCTATAGAACATACATCAGGCCATGCTCCTTCCAGAGCCCTTACTTAAAAAAGGACAGAGAGGGTTGAGGGCATTCAGAGGAGGACAACTAGGATGGTACCCCACTTGCCACAGCTATGCTATGCAGACAGGCTTCAAAAACTAAAACTACATTCTCTAGAAACAAGGCAGTATAGGAGAGATCTCCTGTTCCTTTATAAAACCCTACAAACACCTGCCTTAATGCAGCAATGTGGGATTCGCCCTGCAGACAGAAAGTTTATACTGAGACTGCATTCTAGACAAATGGAAATTCAGAAAGCAAACACCAATAAGAGACTACGGGCCAGATATTCAAAACTTTGTGCCATGCAAAAACAGTTTGCACAGGTTTAGCATGGGATTAGTGCGGGTTTGCTGTATTCAAAAGGCCAAATAGCACGCGCAAACTGCATTAGCTCTGGGCAAAATCATAATGTATGCAAGGGGCAAACTGAGGGGGTGTGTACATGAATACAGGTGCCATGCTATATTCAGCCATTAGTTCCACGCAAAGTGGTTTTGCATGACTTAGCACAACACTTAGCATGGTGCACATTACCATCCAGGAAAAGGTAGTCTTAACCCTGGGCAATCAGCTTTGCGTGACATTATGGTTTTGCGCAGTGTTTGCTTGACTTTTGCATGGCTTTGTGTGACCCTAGCAAGTACATATGACACATAGACAAAGCCAGACATAGAGGAAATATGTTGCTCACTGATGGCATCACAATGATGCCATCATCTGCCACCAGTCCCAGCCATGCCAGGCAGTAAGTGGTGACCCTGCTGCCAGTGGACAGCATGGCAATGTGGCCATACAGCACACACCTGTGGACGACTCTTCTGTAGACACCAACAGATGCCAGCACACACATGCAGCACTGTGGGCATGGAGGATGATGAGGGAAGAGTGTATGGGTGGTTAGGCAGTGCCACAGACCAGGTGTGGCCACAAGGCTGGGACACATCACACAGTGCACATAGGCCAGTATTGGGAATACCCCAACACCAGTGTGCCTTTCTGATAATATATGCCCCCTGGCCACATACTGCACAGTTGTACAACTGCCACAGCACACAAAGCTGGACATGTATATGTCTCTGTGAGCATCCCATGCCAGAGGTGCGGCATCTATGGGTCACACAACAATGTAACAGTAATGTCCACCGTCAGTAAACACCTGCATTTTGGGCCTGTCATTATGTATAATGCAGTCATCAGCACTGCCCTACACACCATAGGCAGTGCTGTGTCCACACACTACTGACCTCCTTGCTACTGTAGTGTCTGCTGTGTACTGTAGCATGCCCTACAGTGTGACAGTTGCATGCAGCACCACCACCATCTGTGCCTATGCTGTGTTGTCCCCCGGGGTACAATATTCTATGCTATGCTGTACTGTTTACATGTAGCCTACAGCTATCATCATGCACTGCCAGACTGACCTACAGGTGGAGCTGCGGTCAGACCTGGCCAGCCCCTGTACTTCCAGACTGACCTACAGATGGAGCTGTGGGACCCTGCAGTAACGCTGGGCAAACTGCAAGCAAATCAGGGCATAATGAGATGCTAATCTGGATGTTTGCCCAGAGACTACCTAAGTAGGCTCATTTGCATGTCACTTTTGAATATGGCAAAGTTTAGCGCTGGGCAAATGTGTTTGCATTGGGCTAATGGTTTAACCCTGTGCTAAACCCATGCAAACATGTTAGTGCTGTGCAAACAGTTTGGGGAATATTATACAGTTTTGAACACTGTACTTTCACATGCGCAGCTGCCTGCAGCTGTACTGGGTCCACACATATTTGCTGGCACACACATTGGCCACATAGTTCACCTCTACCTACCTTCACGTCGCTGTGCACTGTGTTGCTGTTGTGGTTTGCACTTCCTGGTTGCTATATTCAGAGCTGTCTTATTCCAGGGCTAAGTTTGCCTCCGCACTCCCAGCACAGTTTGCTCAGCCTCATTCCCATGCTATATTCAGAAGCTGTTTGTTCTGGGCTATTCCTATTGAATATAGCTTGCTTTGTTCTCCGGGATAAGTTTGCCCACCGGGCAGTGTTAATTTAGCCCCAGGGCAAAGTTTTGAATATCTGGCCCTACACAGTAAAGGTGCCAAGAATTTGAAATAAATTACCAGATCATCTTGTGAACAGCAAAAACTTTGAAGCATTTGAAACAAATTTAGACCTCTGGCTAAGCGCTAACTAAATGTTAATGTTCCACAAAACTGTGGGGAGCATTCTCGATGGGCAATCAGCCTTCTTATGCCCCAAAATACCAAGTAATACCAAGTAAAAAAAAGATTAGGTAAGGTTAGTTACGAACTGTGCACATACCAGAGACTGATCAATGGTCAGGAGATATATTTAGATCAATGAACTTGCTAGGATTCTGAAGCCCGTTTTTAAAGTATCCTTAGATCCTGTTGGTAAAACTATTATTTCTATTACATCTTCAAAATTACAGGATTTTGATTTCCATTTTTTATCTGTTCCTCAGTTTTTAAGCAAAGGAAACTTTTTTAAGGATTAAATAGAAAATAATGAGAGAACGAATAAATTAACAAAAGGAAATATATGCTGTAAAGAAACACTATTATTCAAATGCATAATTATTGTTCCATTTCTAAAGAAGAGGTATTATATAATCAAAAATGTCTACCAGCTAGAGATGTGCAATGTTGCAAAATTTGCAAAGTTTTCAGCAGCTGAAGTGGAACTTTTTCAAGTGAAGTCATGCAAACCTCCTAGCAAAGTTGCAAATTTGGCATGACTTCACCTGAATTGTCTTGAAAAGTACCACTTCCTCAGGAAAACCCACTACAAAGTGATGAAGTGGGCAATTTACGCATTTTTTCACAAAAGCGAATTTCACAGCTTTGCCAGAATTTCACCAGAAGTGTACAAGTTCACAACATCTTTACTACCAGCTCATCTTTCAAACTGTAGGTCTCAAATACTGTTGAATACTGTTTTACCAAAATCAGGACTAATACTTCTCCCGAATAAATTTGTGCTCCACACTATAACCTCATATATAGAACATAATGAGGTAACTTAACTTATGCTGTACAATGGGGAAAAACTATGTTGCATGAGATAAATGTGTAATCTTGGAACCCCACTTGCAAAATAACGTTACAGTATCTTGCAAGTTGGGTATGTCCTAATAACTGGTTTGGTACATCCCAATGGACTACTGAACCAATCAGAGTGCAGCTCCTACAATGCTGATGACATTATAATAGCCTGTGTAGCAACTCAGCTCAACAGTACTCAGTTAAATCCTTACACAAGTAGCAGATTAAGACACTTTTATTAAAACTGATGTTGTATAATCCAAATATGCAGTTTTCAGACTTCACCTTTATGAGGGGGGCAAGACATTCATAACTCACTCTTGGCCCTGCCACACAGGACATGTGGTCCTGCCTGTCCCTGGCCCCCACACCTGAAAGTGAATTGCAGATTTTGAGTCTGGCATTTGTATATCCTTTATTTATCACAGTGCATTCCTGTGATAATTGAATGAGAAGACACAATCTCAAAGGAACATATCCAATTTGCACATGATCACATAATCATTTACATAGTTCTCTTAAGCAACATACCATAACAGGGTGTGGGTTATGGTGGTATTTACCCATGCCTGGTGTGTTTGGTCATGAGGCCACAGGCCGTGAGCAAAACAGACCAAGCATGGGTAAATTCCATTATAATCCACACACTGGAGTGGTATATTGAGATTATGCAATCACCCTTCCTTCTTTTGCTGTGAAAATAAAAGACAGATTCTTATTGTATTTTTAAATTATTTGTATGGAACGTATTATTCCACTACAAAAAAAAGTTCCATGTTGCTAGGTAGATGGAGCAGAGTTCAGAGGATGGGGAGTGATGGTTAATGATGTTGTGAGGGATTGCTATTTGGCAGGCAGGATTTTGTTGATGTGCAGACATAGCGTGACAGCAGCTGAAGGGGTAAACAGCCAATATCAGAATGCAGCACTTCAGAAAAGATGGTGTTACTTCCATGTTGGGCTTTTTGTTCTGACTGTTTGCAAGACACTGCGGTGAGGACTACAATGGATGCCGCTCAGGTTTAGGTGAGTGGCACATCATGTGAAAGAGCGCACAGTAGTTTCCCTTACTGATCAGGATCGGCAGGACTGGAGTGGGGGAGGGCAATGTGTGGGGTGAGACAGTTGTGAGAGAGCCGTGGTTTAAGTGCAGCCATTATTCTGTAGCTGTTCTCAGATACAACTTGGGATACAGGGCACAAAGAATTACTTGGGGGAGGTATTGATTTGTGATGTGTTTATACATGGTTTCGGGAGTGGTGTGGTGTGTGATTTTAAAAAACTGGAGTCCATTCGAAAGTCCCACTTTCGTGTCGCTTAGTGGGTGAGCAATATGGTGGCTTTATATTTAGATTTTTGGGGTCGGATTAATTTTGGGGCAGATTCGGCTGGCTGGCACCTTTTACCGTTGGTATATCAGAGGATTTACCATGGGTAAAAAGTGCTAGTCAGCTAATCAGGTTTCTCTTAACAAGGCCTGTCGGCTGCTCACTGGTGCCCAAAGACGCACTCATACATGTGAGCTCTACGCTGATACGGGATGGTTACAGCTTTCCAATTGCATAAAGTACCTTTCCTGCTTGATGGTGAAAAAATCTACCTTGGGCCTCACTCCACCCTGCATCCAAGATCTGCTACGCCCTAATAACAACCCCCGTTTCACCAGAAGTTCAGAATATCAGCTTCTCCAGATCCCCTGATGCCACACCACCCAGGACCAAAGATCCTTTGCCTACCGTGCACCCAGCTGGTACAATGCCCTCAGCACTTACATCACCACCTCCACCTCTCTAGGAATATTCAAATCTAGGCTACAGTTTCACCTCACAGCCTCCAGCTCCTGTGACTGCTTCGATTAATTTTTCCCCCTTTGACTATTTTGCTTAGCCTCCCATCTCTGATTCACTTTGACAAAGACATTTGAGTTGAACTAGTCTCCCTATGTCTGCCTCTCCTTGCTCCTCTTCCTCCCTCCATTGTTCTTTCTCTATTGTATTCCACCAATTCAGCCAGTATGTGTTACTCTAGTATTTTTTGTTTCAAGCTGCCATTACTGAACTGCCTAATACTGCTTAATGCTGCTATATAATTTGTTTGCTATATTTTGTGTAATTTTGCCTGTCTTGTACCCTACTGACATGGAACCTTTGTAAAAGAGCCATGGCTCAAAGATAATAATTCCTTGATTCAATAAATAAAGAATTCTCAGCCCCATTGTATAAGAAACTTTTTAGCAAAATGATCTTCTCTATATTTCCAAAGTGTTATAGTAAGCTCTCCTAACAGATGGTAACACAGATCTGAAGTCACAGTATTCCAGTTCTGAGTGAAACGTGTTGATCTTCTCCAAAGCAACTCTCAACAGGACAATAAGTAAGGAATAACCCACAACAGGGTGTGGGTTTCTTGAGAATTAATGCATGCTCCAAGTGTGTTGTGAGGCACGTGGTCACAGGCAGAGTGCCTTCAACCATCTGGGATGTGCATTAATTCTCAAAAAAACCATGCCCTGGAATGGGTTATTCCACTTATAAAAATGGGCACTACCAGCAAACATAAAAGGAAAAATACACAGAATCATGTTTTAAACAGAGAATAATTAAGATTTTATTGTTGTATATATTTGCCTATGAAAGTACTGTAGTTCATATTTCATAGCTACTTGGCATCTTCTGTATTTGCTTTTGTTTATTCTTTTTACTTCATATGTATTTTACAGGTGCTATATTTTGTAATTTTTGATCACTTTAACTGTGGTAGTTAGAATTCACTGGTCCATTTATAGTGAAGTGCTCTAAGTTGAATGGACTTGCTGATTTCATGCTTAATGGCAGTGTTGCTTGTGGGGGAGTTTCAGCTGGTGGTGCAGCTGATAGGGGTGTTTGAGATGCTTGTTCAGGTGGATTTTTTGAACAAGCATTGGGGAGTCACATGATGCATCAGAGCTCGTGGATGCACTGTTCCACTGTTCCACCACTCCTACCTATTTAGCTCTAAATACATTATTTTTTGACTGCTTTACTGTTTTTTGTTCTTTAAAAGCTGTTGCTAAACATTCTTAGATCTATCCGAGCTACATTTTATCTGGTTTTACTTGATTTTCAACTCCCAGGATGGACTCTGAGATGAGGCATGCTCTGCCACATCACATGCCACCACCAACATCAGACAAGAGCTCCAAAAAGTCCAAAGCCCAATGTACCTCTTCCGGGCGTTCCTCTACTACCACACCACCCACTTTTCCGCTCTCCAAAGAGAAGCTTATATCAGAGATTCAGCCACTAAAAGACCACTTGAAATCACTCACAGAAGAGCTTAAATCACTTCAGATGGAGTTAACTACTACCTCAAGGAGAGTCGGGATCTTGAGGCATAAACTACGTCCTTGGAGGGCTGGAGAGACTGCATGGATTCTGAAGTTATCCTGCTCCATCAGAAATTATCAAAAGTTGAAAACAAGCTTGAAGATCTTAAAGGACAGAGCAGGAGAAACAATTTAGATTTTTTGGTGGGGGGGTTACCTGAGGAGCTGGAAGCAACTACCCCTATAAAATTTGCCCAGAAGCTCCTTGAATGCATTGCTGGACCTTTCCAGAACAATGCGTATTACATCGTGGAGAGAGCTCATCAGTCTTTGCAGCCCCATCCACCTCCCAGCTCTCCTCCCAGGCCATTCATCCTTAAACTGTTTAATTACCTTGACAACACGTATTGCAGAAAACAAGGGAGCTCAAGGATATTACATGGGAAGGACACTGGATCAGAGTGCTGCAAGATATACCTGCTGCAACCCTACAAAAGACAGCCCCCCTTCCATCCCATTTGTGCTAAATTACTGGCTGCCACCATTTGGTTTAGAATGCTTTATCCAGCAAAACTCCAAGTCCACTGTAAAGATTCTTGTTATACATTTGAACCAGTGGAGCAAGCCTCTGCAGAGTTGTAGCAGCTTCTGCCAGATTTATTCAATGCTACATGACTATTTAGCTGCTCCCTGCTAAGCCTGTCCGAGGTGGCTGTCAGGCTAACTGTCTTTTATGTTTAAGGAGGGGGGTCTTTATAGGTTCCATTTTTGTCGACTACACTCTGTGAATCTGGGTATACTGTAGTGATTAGAATGACTGTAGTAGTATTTACCTTGTATTCCCAAAAGAATGAGATCTCTCGAGTTTTTATTGGTCTACCAGCTATCTGTACTTGAGCTCGTTTTTCTCTGCTGGTGTTCCTTCCCCTCTGTTTCCCCCATGGTGTCAATACCAATGTTATAGTTACTGCAGACTTTTCCTTTCTGATTGAATTGTTTGCCTGGTTGTTGCATTGTTTTGTCCTTATTTTATTGTGGCACCTTTCTTTTCGATGCAGTATGGAGCTTCAATAAATGAACCAAGTGGCCCTTCGAGACAGCATTCTACATTAAACCAGGACAGCCTCATCATCGATTTGCTTCCTTGGAATGTGGATTGATGGCTCCTGACTGTCCCTAAGGAAGGCTCATTTTATTTGGTCATCTTTCCCTGCTCACTCCTCCTTTGGGATACCAGATTAGTGTATGCAATCCTTCCTCCTCGAATCATCAGCTGGCCCTTTATGTTCTTCATTTGCTTCAGTGCGCTATGCAAAACGCCTTTCTTCTTCAATCTACTGTACGTTCTGACCAACACTTGAAGCTGTATCTGCTTTGCTTCAGAGTGGTTCCTCTCTTGTTGAACATTTTTGACATTATACTAGGTAATATTAGTTTTTTGTTTCTATTTTCTACAGGGACAATTCATCTGGGCAGTTTCTCCTGGCCCTTTCACCATCTGTATTTGAATGTTAGTTTTTGGAGAATTTGTTTTGGGGGCTGCAGACCTCCTCTACTTATCTGGGTACTTTTTTGGGCCAGCCACAAACTATTTTTTGGGGGACTGCTTTGTCTCTATATGTATTGGTATATCCACTACATTGTTATGTGACAGTTCCACTATTGTTCCTCCTAAATTGTGTATCCTTCCTCTTACATGTTTACTTGCTGGCTCGTATGTATTGTCAATATGGTTTTAACCTTTTCTGTCAGTCTTCTGTTGTGCTTTTTATTACTCTTATTGTTATATGGGTTCCAGTTATAGGGCTGGCCTTATTTTGGGGGAGTTCACCTCTATTTCACCCCTGGTATAGGGGCATTCCAGATATTTCTGATATTTTTGCTATTTTTCATACTTTTTTTTGTTTGTTTGTTTGTTTACATAGTCCTCTGAGGGGTTGGTTAATTCATTGGGATCCCTCGAGGGCATGGAGGTTTGGGGGGACATAAATTAACCTCTTTGGAGCCCTCAGGCTGCAGGTTCTCATGGGTCTGCAACTGGTTAACCCTTTTTTTTTTTAAGTTGCTCCCCCAGACTTTATACATCTCTTTGCTTATTACTTCAGTCTGGTTTTGGTGGTATTGTCCGTGGGAGTCGTTGAAAGCTCCGCCTCCCCGGTTCTGTTTTTTGTTTTTTTTGTTATAGCTAATAGCCATCTTGGGTTATTGATTTACTTTGAGGGATGGTGTTTTTTTTTTTTCAATTATATAGGGTTAGGGCAGTGGGTGTCGGCAGTGGTTGGGGTGGTAATGAGGAGGATGGCACGAGCTGAAAAGTTGGGTGGTTCCTTCCCCAACACTAATTTAGGTTAGGTGTTATTGGCTGGTTTTGCTCCTATACAGGGAGGCGGATTCTGTAGGGTGGGGGGTTGGGTGTTTTGGTCTGAGGTATTTCAAATGGGTTTTGGGGGTTTGGGGTTTGGGGTCTTGGGTCATTTCACTGGGATTTTTGTTTGGGTTTGTGGGGGGAGGTGAGTTCTTTGGCTATGGCTGTGTATTACCTTATTGATTTCATTTTTCTCTGTTGTGGGTGTTGGGGAGAGGGGAGAGTGGAGGGGGTAGGGGTGGGAACTACCAGAGATTGGGCTCCCTTAAGGCTGTCACATGCTCCCCGATGTTTGTTTCCTTGTATGTCAACCAATCGATTTTCCATTTTCCTATGTGTCAATATGGCTGTGTATAAATTTTGTACTTGGAACATAACAGGTGCACAATCACCTACCAAGTGGGCTAAAATCTTGCTTCATCTTCATACGTTACAGGCTGACATAGGTTTTTGGCAGGAGACTCATCTGCCCCCATCCCAGGTTCTCCTTTTTAGGTGATCCTGGGTGGGACAGGTCTTTGGGGCAGGGTGTGATTCTCGTAAGGAGGATGTGGCTATTCTTGTTGCCAGAAGAGTCCCCATCTGCCTTATTCAAGAAGTTGCAGACCTTCAAGTTTGCTATATCATTCTTCAGGCTCTGCTTGGCCATTTACAGGTGATTTTGGGTTGATGAGCCCCAATTTTTGTCCTCTATGATGTCTATCTTAGCTCCCTGGAGCTCTCTCCTGACTATCCTTGGGGGGATTGGAATCTGGCTTTCTGTAATGAGAAAGATAGGTCTGGCAAAGCCTGATAAGCACTCTCTCTGGGACAAGTGGCTCTCCATGAGTTTATGGACTCCTTGGGTTTGGTTGACCCATGGAGGGCCCTGAATCTGGATCGCCAGGAATATTCCTTTCACTCCCTTCCACACAATTCTTTCTCTAGGATTGATAATTTTTTGCTTGGCATGGAACATCTTCCCAGAGTTAGTTCTTGTTATTACTCAGCTAAAGTTATCTCAGACCATCATCCTGTTTGCATTCAGCTAAGTTTCCTTCCCTCCCTCGATAGAGATAAAGTGTAGCAATTAAATAATCAGTTACTTAAGTCGGAGGAAGTAGTGAAGCACCTTCAGTCCTTCATGACTACTTTTTTCGAACTTAGCGCTCCTTCTTTGCCCAGACTTGACATTCAGTGGGGGACTTTGAAGTGTTCCCTTCAAGGGGAAACTGATCCATTTGGCTACCAACTGGAAAAACAAACCTCAGCAATTTTAACCTCCGAGTTACAATGCATACAGTCTCTCGAGGAGTGCATCACATCGGGTTCCCCCCAGTCGGAGTGGGAGATGCAGGAGTCTCTTCGCTCTCACTATAATACACTTTAGGGTGAGAAGGCGGAGCATCTAATGTTGTGTTCAAAAGTATGATATTTTGACCAGATGGAGAAGGCTGGGAAATTGCTGGCTCTTCGCCTGCGCTCTCAAGCAATCAACCAGATTGTCTCCTCTATATGTTCTGGTTCCGGTCATCTTCTTATTTCACCGCGTGACATTGTGAAAGCCTTGAAAATATTTTACCAACAGTTGTATGCTCCATCCTCCTCTCCCTTTAGCTACAATCAGTTTGTAAACTTCCTTCAAGATATAATCATTCCTCGATTGGCTGATCCCTATGTTGTTGTTTTGCAGGCTCCTTTGACATTAGCTGACATTTCCCATGTAATCGATTCCCTAACCTTGGATAAGTCCCCTGGCCCAGATGGGTACATGACCAATTTTTATAAGGCCTTTAAAGTTCAGTTGGCCTCTATCCTTTTGGATACCTTCAATTATATTTTTAAAGAGGGCCTTTCTGATCTCTCTTTCACTGAGGCCATTATAGTGGTCCTCCCTAAACCGGGTCGGGATCCCCTGTTTGTTTACAATTACAGGCCAATTTCTCTTATCAATGTGGACTTTAAAATACTTGCAAAGATTTTGGCCTGTAGATTTGGGCTAGTTTGGGATTCTCTTATAAACAGGGAGCAGGTCAGTTTTGTCAAAGGCTGACTCTCGGCGGACCGCCTCAGGAAGTTATCCTACCTCTTGTCCTCTATTCCAGCTGCTTTGGTATCCCTGGATGTAGAAAAAGTCTTTGATAGGGTCTTGTGGGATTATTTGTTTGCTCCGTTATCTAAATTCTGTATTCTCCAAACTTTTATACAATGGATTAAGGTGTTCTACTCCTCGTTGACAGCCCAGATCATTTGTAATGGAATTCTATTATCATCATTTCCTCTTCATCTGGGCACCAGGCAGGGGTGTCCCCTCTCTCCTTTCCTTTTCAGTCTCTTTCCAGAACCCCTTATCCATAAAATAAACTCTTCCCCGCAGGTCTATGGCATTTCAATAGGACATACAGTACGGCGTGCAAGTTATCAGTATATGCCGATGATATTTTGTTGCATATTTCTTCCCTCGCCATGTCCCTGCCTGCTGCCCTACAGATTATTTCTCAATTTGGTTCTATTTCTAACTGTAAGTTAAATCTTGATAAAATCGAGGTCATGACGCTTAATTGTAATACTTTAAAGGCAGATGTAGAGCACCTTGGCCTTGTATGGAAGAAAGACAAATTAAAATATCTGGGGATTTTCCTCAGCAACTCACCTCTTAGGATGAAACAATTCAATCTTAATTGCGTAGTGACCTGTATCAAAGCTGACCTGGTTCGTTGGTCCATGCTACCCATCTCCCTTTGAGGCTGATTGAATATCATAAAAATGAATGTTTTACCTCGGTTACTGTATCCCTTACAGATGTACAATTTTGCTTTACCTCAGTCATAATTCACTCAAGTGATAGAATTATTACCTCCTTTCTGTGGTAAGGTAAGATGGCTCGTTGGGCCTACTCCAAGTTAATGTGTGGAAAACATGATGGAGACCTGCAAGCCCCCAACTTTTTTTATATTATTTGTCGGTGCATTTTGCTAGATTTTCTCATTGGCCGAGGTCATTTGGGGGAGACCTCTTGGAACCATACATTCTGTTCTGGCTGGATATTGAACATTCACCGTGTGTGCACAAAGGCATAGATATCCGGTCACTCCCTTATATTTCTAGGAGGAAGCTTCCTCTCCCATTATGGAGTACTCCCTTGGAGGCCTTCCAATGTGTCCTCTCCCAAGTATGTGCTTTAGTGAAAATCTCATAGTATAAAAATACATCCCAACCCTTGTTTGAGAATCCTAATTTTTGTATAGTGGGGCAGATACTCTCTAGAAAGTTTTGGCCTGGTATCAGGTTGAACACAGTTGGAGATCTTACTTGTAACCTGTAATTGTTATCTTTTCAGGAGGCCCATACCTTATATCACTGGTCCCCTTCTTTCTGTTTTCACTACTTCCAGCTGTCTCATATGCTTTTACAATTTTTTGGTAATGGTTCATGGTTTAGCCTTCTAGGTGATTTTGTCTCTCCTCTTCTTCATAATGTCCCTACATCTCACCATATTTCTTACTACTACCAGGCTTTGCAGGACCATCTGACTGCCAATGAAGGTCTCAGGTTTTACTACTGAGATCAGGCACTTCTGGTTCCCAATTCCACAAGAGATTGGCCTGTCATCTGGAAACACCTATATAAATATATAAAATGGGATAGGTACTGATTCATGCAATGTCAGATTATGCACAGTCTCTGTTATACCCACAATTAAATTGCATAGAATGGTTAGATTACCCACTAATCTTTGTTCCAGATGCAGTAAAGAGCCTGGCACTTTGCTTCATGTCTTGTGGTCTTGTGAGAAAGTAGCCCCTTTCTAGAATTTAATTTGAATGCATCTGGAACCCATGCTGGGGTTGTCTGATGCCTTCCTCCCTGAGATTTGTATTCTATGCAACTATATTGATGCCTTGATTGGCAGCCAAAGGCCTCATGTGGCCCTATTTTCAATTTGTGCGAAAAAGGTGTCATTCTCCGGCACTGGCTTGACCAGTGCCTGCCTTTATTTCTTGAATGGTATAGGGAGATATTATTTGCATTGTAGTCTGAGCATCTTATAGCTAGTACGTCTGGTATGCTGCATAGATTTTAACGTATTTGGGATCCGTTATACATCTTGTTAACAATATGAGTCTATGCTGTGGTGTCTTCAGTACTACCTTCTCAACCACATGGATCTGTGAACCTGGGTGTTTTGATGGGTGTCCTTTTCATTCAATGGGGTTATTTCTGTTACTCTCTGGTGGTGTGTGGGGGGATATGAGAGGGGGGACGGGAGGGTGTTCTTGTGGGGTTGTGTTTTTATTGCAAATTGAATGTTTCCTTGATCAGATTATTATATTTTCTTCACATACAATACCCTTAAGATCTATTATGGTTTTGGTCTGTGTATCTTTCATTGGTTCTTAATAAAGTTTATTCAATTTGGAAAAAAAAGAACAGGCATTGGGACTCAATGTGCTGCTTGTCAGAATGTTTGACAATTTTCAGTCAGTTGTTGAAGATGCCCAGTAGTTTTGTTTTTTAAACTACTCTTGCAGTGATGCCCAGTCACTGCCATTATCTCTCAAGATGCCAGGCCACCTTCTGAGAGTAACTATACAGCATTGCTTCTAATGGAGTGACTGGTGTAATGTCTGCACAGTCCAGCAGCTTTAGAAATTTGGGGCATCGTGTCCCCTATGTAATTGACCCCCGTGATTTCTTCATTGCTCTTTTCACCTTCACTAATTTGAAAGCTACTCTGTGTGTTCCAGTCATTTCTTTTTCTTGGACGCTTGTTTTCATCTTTTTCTGACATTTTGATCTCAAGACCTTTTTGAGTCAGCAGGGGTCTCGCCACTCACAGCTCCATTCTCGCTACTCACAGCTCTGACAGCTCTGCTCTCACCACTGACAGCTTGGATGTCATTACTGTCATCAGTTGTGATTTCTTCATCATGCTTTTCAACTTCATTAATTTGAAATCTGCTTTGCAACCACTTCTTGAGAGTCATACAGCAAAAGAGATCAAAACTTACTGCCATGATGTCACTCATTTTTTGCTTGTTTTGATATCTTCTGACTTCCACACATATGGTGATTATGTGACTTGTTAAGCAGTGAAAAAAGCTGCTAAATGCTTTTAAAATTTCCCTCCATGGACTGATTAGCATTTTTCCCTCTCACTTGCTGTCACTCATTATAATTAGTTTGGCCACCCAACTGCACTGATTGAGAATTAATGCATGGTCAGGGGCTGCCTCTTACCAAATTATGTTTTCTACTCTCCTCAACTTTATTCAACCCATTTTATAAGAATAAATGAAACTGCACAGTCACTGTTATGAAAATTAGGCAATACTCATACCCAGAGCTGTATTTTCTAGAAACATTTGTAACAGAAACTAGATACATAGAAGCTAATGGCAGATAAGGGCCACTTGGCCCATCCAGTCCATCCATTTACATTGTGATTGCTTTTGCTGCAGACCCTCCTTGGTCTATGGCACTATATCTTCCATCCCCTTTCTTTTCCTTAGGATTCCTTTGTGCCTATCCCAGGCTTTTTGAATCCCACCACTGTTTTTGTCCCCACTACCTCCACTGGAAGACTGTTACAGACATCCACCATTCTTTCTGTGAAGAAGTATTTCTTCACATCTCTCCTGACCCCCCCCCCCAGCTTCATATCCTGACTCTTGGTCTAGAGCACCCTTTCCTCTGAAAAATACCCCCTGCCTGTACCTTATTCACTGTGTGGGGTATTTAAAGGTCTCGATCACATCCCCCCCTCTCACTCCTCTCTTCTGGGCTATACATATTGAATTAATTTAGCCTCTCCTTATAGGGCTTTTGATGCAGACCCTGTACCATCTTGGTACCCCTCCTCTGGACCACCTCCACTCTGTCTATATCTTTCCTGAGATACGGTCTCCAAAACTGGACACAGTACTCCAGGTTGGGTATCACCAATGATCTATATAGGGGAAACAACACTTCCCTCTCCCTGTTGGTGATACCCTACCTATACACCCCAGCATCCTACTAGCGCTCCTGATTGCTTTGTCAAATTGTCTGTCCACCTTCAGGTCATCCGATATGATTACCCCATGTCCCTTTCCTGTTTGGTCATTGCAAGTATCTCTCTCCTCATTCTGTACTCCACCCTTGGGTTTGTATGACTCAAGTGCATTATTTTGCACTTTTTTGCATTAAACCTTAGCTGCCAAACTTTTGACCACTCCTCCAGCCATTTTAAATCTCTTACCATCACACACACACACACACACACACACACACACACACACACACACACACCTAATGTCCACTCTGTTGCAGATCTTGGTATCATCTGCAAAGAGGCAGACCTTCACTTACAGTTCCTCTGCTATGTCACTAATGAAGACATTAAGGAGGACCGGTCCCAGTACTTTGCCCCGAGGTAAACCACTGGTCAGTCTCCTCAGAGTGAACTCCATTTACCACCACCCTCTACCTCCTATCCCTTAATCAGTTTCTTACCAAGGTTGCCACCTTATTACTAACCCCCATGCTACCCAACTTGTTTACCAGTCTCCTATGTGGAATGGTGTTGAAAGCCTTGCTGAAGTCTAGGTAGGCCATGTCCACCACCCCTCCCTGATCCAACACCTTGATTACCCAGTCAAAAAAATATTTTAGATTTGTTTAGCATGACCTTCCCTGTGTGAAACCATGCTGCTTTGGGTCTTGCACTTCATTGGGTTATAGGTATTCCACAATCCTTTTCTTTAATAGTGTTCCCATCAATTTCTCTACCACAAAAGTCAGGCTGACAAGCCTATAATTGCCAGCCTTCTCCTTGCTACCACTTCTGTGAAGTGGGACTATGTCGCTCTTCTCAAGTCTTTCAAGGCTATGCTGGTCTCCAGTGAGCTGTTAGACAAGTCTGCCAGGGGTGCAGTCAGCACCTCCCTGAGTTCCTTCAGTACTCTTGGATGCACCCCATCTGACCCCGTGGCTTCATCCGGTACCTGGTCAATATGTCACATGGATTACAGTGCCATATAATCTGCTCAGCAAAAATAGCAGCTGACAATACAGCTGCAGGAATAGTAGAGCACAGGTATGTTAGCACTACCCCTGTAGCTGTTGTCCACCAGAAAAAAAAGAGGATAAAGGCTCCTCTGTGTGCTGTGCTGCCAGGGGTAGGACCAGAGGCATGGAAAGGCAGTGGGACATCATTGGACTGGGGTTCAATTCCCAGTCCCGGTACTTTTGACTTTTTTCCCCCTCCCAACTTTTTCTTGTAATTTGTCCACCTCCCACCCTGCTCTTTTGCCCCTCCATCCCTGGTTGTCCTACTCGTTTCCCCTTTCCCCTCTGGCTTGTGCCCACCAGTGATCCCCCTCAAGGTTTTTCCCCATCCCTGAGTTGCCTCCTCACAGGGATATGATACTCCAGAATAGTTTGGCTACCCCAGGCCAGTACCCACCCACCACGCCAAGGAGCCAGCTCAGCAGCCGACTATGGCACCACCCCTCACAAACCCTCCTGCCCCTCGCTCCCCCCACCCATGTGTACATATAGAAACACCTCGTCACTATTCGTGAACCCTCCCCATCTGATCACCCTCCCTACTCCCTCGCCGTCTGGGTATGCGCTACAAGTGGGTCACCGTTTTGGTAGGTGCCTACTTGCGACTAGCCCAGATCACAGGATACCATACAGTCCCTCCCTTTGACTTCCTTTTCTCGCTAACATACCTGAAAAATACCTTGTCCCTTTTGATACTGACTGGGCTACTTTTTCTTCTGTTTGTGCCTTTGCACTCCTTACTATGTTGACTGCCTCCCTTCATTTTCCCAGATATACTTCCCTATCCTCCTTTCTGTTGGTCTCCTTATTCCTTCTGAATGCCATTCTTTTTGCCCTTACATTTTCTAACCCTTCCCTCGAGAACCACGACAGTCGCCTCTTCCTTCTGCTTTGCTTACTTGCTTGACATACAGGTTTTGAATAAGCACAAAAGGGACACCAGACGGAAATTAGTGCTGTATATCAGTACCTACCCAGTAGACAAATAGCACAAATAGTACCACAAACAGAAACCAATACTAGAACAAATACCATTCGTGTCTCCAGTGCTAAACTGGCTCTTGGCAGAGCCAGTATGACTCTGTTGAGGGCCTTTTATTCATAAATTTTATGCTATTATAGTTCGCATATATATTGATTTACTGTACGGATTTATGGCTCTAATGCTGTGCCACTGAATAGACGGGCACAATTTACATTCTGTACATTTTTACTTTTGTAGGTTTTTACCATTTCTTTTTTTATATTAAAACTGTTTATTGAAGTTTTACAATACAGTATAATCAGCCTAGAATTACGTGAGATATCATAATCAGAGTAACCATATCATATATGTTGACTATTCAGTGGTTATAAAAACAGAGTTAACAGATCTTCTAACTAGAGTACCAGGGTACCTTGTCATCTGCAAAGGGGAGAAATCTCCAAGTCCTGAACAAACTTTATAAGTCAAAAGAAAGAAATACCTGCCACATACATTGCATGAATATTTAAAGAGGACTGTGGGAATCAGAAATCCAACATTAATCAGTAACTTCAGATACAATCAGTACATCGTGGTACAAACAGTGGTTCTGTATTCATATAATAAAGCAGCCAGGGTTGCCATAGCTCTTGTAAAATTGGTGCCCTACCCTGCAGGAGAAATAAGTTTCTCTATAGTCTGTAGTATAAATTGAAATTACAAATTGCTGTCAGTGCCATATCGTCAGTAAGGCTCCTGCAACTAATGTCTAGCAATAGATTTCTTGGTTGTTAGTAGCAAGATGGGGACAAACTATTTGGTGCCAATTTTTTCCCTTGTAGGGGTATGGACAACAGTATCACTGAGGGACAGATCATGGTGTTGTCTAGTGAGAGCATGCTACAGTGGTAGCCATCGCCACTTTTAAAGATATTCTATGTTATAGCACACAACAGTGCGCTATCATCTGTAAATGTGCCGGACGATGTCGGAAGAGCAAATGCTGAATTTTGTAACTGTTTAGCCTGTCGCTAGGTGTTTTGTGATCTGATAGCCCTTATTTTTGTACTTTGCATAAGGTCACCTTTGCAACCTTCCTCCACTCCTTTATCTTGATAGAATGCCAAGCCAAAAGTCAACTGTTACCTGTTCTTTAAAGAGTAAATGCTTAGTATGGATGTATATCTTAAAGAGTAAAGGTTTGAGGCCTGAGGAAGCCTTACAGTGAAGTGCTGGGGTTAATGGTAGCTGGCTGTTGGACTGGGGTATGGTCTATAAACTTCTGTGCTGCTTAGATCGTGTTCAAACACTGTTTGGTTTGTACAGTTTTTACATTTTGTTGGAAAAATAAATATTTTAAAAATGGAGTTTGTGTATTCGCTCATTTGATTAAAACCTTTACCTGTTGCACACCTTTCTTATGTGCTCGGCTCAAAGATAGTTTGAGGCCTTTACATGCCTCTATAATCATTTTGTTTGCTTTTATTTGTTTCAATTACCTTTTCATCATATTATTTGTATTTAGCCAACTACTATACTATTAAAAAATGGAATTGAATAGAATTTGTATATTATGATGTTAGGAAAGTTTTACTGGCAAGGCTTGCAGTGTATTTCAATGGGGAACAGCTATGTAAAAATATAGATTACAGAACACATTCTTTTATCAGTTTGAGTTTGACCAATGAATAAAATGTTTTGATATTTGTTTTTGTATCCCACATCTCTGCTGTGTCACAATCTAACACCTAGCCTGGCGGCATCCTGAGACATGATCTCAGGTTTGCTAATCGCAGCTGTGGGGTATGGATGTCAAAGATGTCCTTGGCTGGTTTTGAATTATGAAGAACTTCTGTATCATGTTATTTGGATTTGGCCAACAACTGTGCAAGTAAAGAAAGAATCCAACGGAATCCTTGAATTATGATATCAGAAAAGTTTTGCTGGCAAGGCTGGAAGTATATTTCAATGGGAAACTGCAAATCTATTTTCAGATTTCATAGTGAAATAATACTTTGAAAGAAGTATATATTTCATTTGAGAAAAATACAAAACTATATTTAGTTTCTTCATTCAAATACATTGTACTCATAAGTAGTTGGCAGTTTCTGACATCACAATAACAGAATTCTGAATTATTTTCACTAGCAGTATGAAAGCAAAGGTGAAAACCCACTTGTTTCACTGCACCAACAAATATTTAACTATAAAAGGTAATGATAGAATGGTTAATACCTTTTATTGGACCAACAAGTGTCTTGTACAAAAATGGAATAATACACATGCTTTCGGGGCCTCACAGGTCCCTTCTTCGGGTGAATAGCAAAACTGAGCAACATAAGCAGTATATATATCCACTGCAGAGAAAAATAAAAATAGCAAGAAGTGAAGAAAGAAAATGATAAATCGGGACTAGAGATAAAAAGTCTTTATAAGATACAAAGTGAAAAAATGAAAGAGAAGAAAAGGGAAGGGGGCTGGTCAGGAGGAGATGAAAGGAAGCTAGAGAGGGAAAACAAAGGAACAGATAAGAAAGATCTCAGATCAGAGGTAGGCTGTAAGGGTAGAATAGACAGGAGATGCCAAGAAATGAATGGAAATGAAGACATAAAAGAACAAAGGCCGAGCCAAAGAGTGTGTGAGGTAGTATAAATAGTAGGTGTGAAAACAATCAGGGAGCTGAGCTGAAGAGTTTGTAGGGGAGGCAGGGAGGATGTAAAGGTAGGGAAAAAAAAGATTAGGCAGGAACTCAGAAAAAGAAAATAACAAGAGAAATTCAGAACCAAAGTATGATAAATAATGTCAATATTTAGTTCACAATGCAAAGAGAATTACAGTTTACCATAATGTGTCATGAACCCAATGCCCCGATTCACTCCAGAAATGTTAGATTTAAATTGTTTAATATATTTCAATTCCCATGTCCTTCTGTCTTGTGTGTTTTTGAAGTAGCCTCTTAGTATCAAGGCAGATAAATCCAAGAGAGAGTGATCTGTTTGGGAAAAATGGTTTCCTTCTGGAGTGCTGATAATCTGGTTTACTATTGTGTGACAGTGGTGATTCATCCTGGTTTTTAGTGGTTTGCTATTTTCCCCAATCTAGCATCCATTTGTGCACTTCTTGCACTGAATTAGGTAAACAACATTGCTGGATTGACAAGTGTAGGATCCATTAATTTGTATTATGTTGTTCTGGCTTGTCTTGTTGGTGGCCTGTGTGCATATGTGGGTGCAGGTCTTACATCTTGCCAAGTTGCATGGTGTTGTCCCTCTTGTTTCTTATGGTCTGCTGGGAGTTTGTTATGAATTATTATATTCGAGAGGCTGGGGGCTACTTATAGGCAATGACAGGTGGTTCAGGGAAGATGTGCTTCAGTGTTTAATCTTCTCTCAGCATGGGTTTCAGTTCTTCAACAGTTTGCTGAAGGGGGTTTAGCATGGGGCTATAAGCGACCACTAGGGGTGTGCAGTTAGTTTGATGTTTTTGCCTGTATTACAGCAGATTGTCTTGTGGTATTTGTATGGCCCATTCAAATTCTCTTTCAATTTGTCTTGGAGAGTAGCCTTGCTGAATTAGGGAATTCTGAAGTGTGGAGAGCTATCTGTCTCTTGTTCTCTCATCAGAGCAGATTCGATGGTATCGAATCGCCTGACTGTAGACTACAGATTTTTGTGCATGTTTTGGGTGGAAGTTGGAATTATGCAGGTAGCGTGGCTGTCAGTGGGTTTTCTAAAAAGAGCAGTTTGTATACGTCCATTTTTAGTGATACTGACTGTGTTGTCAAGAAAATGTATGCTGGTGGTGGAGTATTCAATCGTGAGATTTATAGAGGGATGAAAGTTGCTAAAATCATGATGGAATTTTTTGAGAGAGACTTCACGTTCTGTCCAAATCAGGAATATGTCATCAATATATCATAGAAACATAGAATTTGATGGCAGATAAGGACTGCTTGGCCCACCTAGTCTGCCCATTTCCCTACCTAACAGATAAGCTGCAGATCCTAGTTAACCAACAGACTACTTCCTCCTATCCCCCAGTAGAATTGCCTTATGCCTGTCCCATGCATTCTTGAATTCTCCCACTGTTTTTGACTATGACCTCCTCAGGAAGGCTGTTCCATGCATCTACAACCCTCTCTGTGAAGAAATACTTCCTCACGTTACCTCTGAGCTGTCCCCCCTCTATCTTCAAATTGTGCCATCTTGTTCTTGCACATCTCTTTTTCTGAAAGATGCTGCCCTCTTGAACTTTGTTGATTCCCTTGAGGTATTTGAAAGTTTCTATCATGTCTCCCCTCTCCCTCCTTTCCTCGAGGCTATACGTCTTAAGCTCCTTTCATCTTTCTTCATACAGTATGTCTTCTGGTGCAGACCCTGCACCATTTTGGTTGCCCTCCTCCGGATAGCCTCCACCCTGTCTATGTTTTTGTGGAGATGGGGTCTCCAGAACTGTACACAGTACTCCAGATGTGGTCTTACCAACTGTCTGTACAGAGGGCCAACAACTTCCTGTTTTCTACTGGTGATGCCTCTCCCTATGCATCCCAGTATCCCCCCAGCCTTCCTTACTGCCTTCTCACATTGCTGGCCCACCTTTAGGTCATCTGATATGACTACCCCATGTCTCTTTCCATTTTTGTTGTCAGTATATCACCCCCCCCATTGTGTACTCTTGCCCTGGGCTTTTGGTTCCCAGGTGCATTACTTTGCACTTTTTGCATTGAATCTAAGCTGCCATTCATTTGACCATTCCTCCAACCTTGCCAAGTCCCTTTTCATCCTTTCTACCCCACCTTGCATATCAACCCTGTTGCAGATCTTTGCGTCATCTGCAGAGAGATATACTTTCCCTTCCAGTCTCTCTGCAATATCACTTATAAAGACATTAAAAAGGACTGGCCCCAGTACCGAACCCTGGGGTACGCTACTAGTAACCCTCCTTTCTTCACTGTGGACTCCATTTACTACTACCCACTGTGTTCTGTTGTCCAGCCAGTGTTTTACCCAGGCTACCACCCTGGCACCCACTTCTAGGCTGGCTAATTTGTTTATTAATCTTTTGTGGGGGACTGTGTGAAATGCCTTGCTAAAGTCTAGGTAGGCCATGTCCACAGCCCCTCCTGAGTCTACTACTTTGGTCACCAAGTCAAAGAAATCAATTAAATTTGTCTGACATGACCTTCCTGCTGTGAATCCATGCTGCCTTGGGTCCTGTGCTCCTGTGACCTCTAGGTACTCAACAATTCTTTCATTGAGAAGTGATTCCATCTTTTTCCCTACCACTGAGGTCAAACTGACAGGTCTGTAGTTTTCTGCATCTGTCTTGCTCTCACTTTTGTGAAGGGGAATCACATCCGCCCTTCTCCAGTCCTCAAGTACCACACCATCCTCCCATGATTTATTAAAAAGGGTAGTCAGTGGTGTTACTAGTTCTTACATAGAAACATAGAATCTGACAGCAGATAAGGACCACATGGCCCACCTAGTCTGCCCATTTCCCTACCTAACGGATAAGCTGCAGATCCTAGTTAACCAACAGCCTACTTCCACCTACCCCCCCACTAAAATTACCTTATGTCTGTCCCATGCATTCCTGAATTCCCCCACTGATTTTGACTCTACGACCTCCTCAGGAAGGCTGTTCCATGCATCTACAACCGTCTCTGTGAAGAAATACTTTCTCACATTACCTCTGAGCCATCCCCCCTCTATCTTCAAATTGTGCCCCCTTGTTGCCTTAGTTCTTTTAGAATTCTGGGGTGAATTCTGTCAGGCCCCATTGCTTTATCCACCTTCAGTTTTAAGAGTTTCTTTCAGAACCCTTTTTTTCCGTTAAAGGACTAATATTATCCCCCTATCCAGAGTGTTTCTAGTGACTGGATTACGTATCTCCTTCTGCTTTTCCATTGTGAATACTGAGCAGAAATATTCACTCAGTATCCCTGCTTTTTCACTGTCACTCTCTGCCCAACCACCTTCCTCTTTATTCAGCCTCAGTATCCCTGCCTTCAACTTTCTTTGCTCCCTAATTTACCTATAAAAGGTTTTATCCCCCTTCTTAACCAAGTTGGCTATCTTTTCCTTGATTTGGGACCTTGCTATTCTGACTGCCTTCCCCGCTTCCTTCTGCTTTAACTGGTACAGTTCTCTGTCCTGCTCCTTCTGTGTTTCCTTATACTTTATGAATGCTATCTTTTTCTCCCTTACCTTCCCCACCACTTCTTTTGAGAACCATAGTGGCTTTTTCTTTCATTTTGATTTGTTTATTTGCTTCACACAAAGGCTTGTTGCCCCTGTGATGGCAGTTTTGATGTTTCCCCATTGTTGCTCCACCCCACCTTCTTGCATGTTTGCTCATGCTTTTCTGAGACACTCTCCCATTTTGACAAAATCAGCCCTCCTGAAGTCCAGTACCTTCACTTTTGTGTGGCTTGACTCTACAGCTAAGTTTATTGTGAACCACACTGTTTGGTGGTCACTTGTTCCCAGATGGCTACCCACTTCAAGATCAGAGATCCTCTCTCCGTGCCCATTTGAGAGTACCAGGTCTAAGAGTGCTCCCTCCCGAATGGGTTCCAAAACTAGCTGTCTGAGGAATGCCCCCTGTAGGGCATTGAGAATGGCCCTGCTCTTGGATGTGGCTGCAGCAAAGGTACTCCAATTAACATCTGGCATATTCAAGTCCCCCATCAGCAATATCTCCCCTTTCTCTGCCATCCCAAGGATGCCTTCTATCATTTCCTTGTCCATTTCCTCCCCCAAGATGGGGGTCTGTACACAACCCCTGTGCAGATTGTGGAGCTATTTCCAGTCTCCAGGGTGACCCACAGTGCCTCCTCTTCTCCCTGTTTACCCTTTGGTTCTGTTGCTTTGATCCCTTCCCTTACATAGAGAGCTCCTCCTCCTCCTCCTCCTCTTCCCTCCCTGTCTTTCCTGTAGATTGTGTACCCTGGTATGTTGACATCCCAGTCATGGTTCTCTATTTACCATGTTTCTGTGACTGCCATGATATCCAGGCATCCCTCTTCCATCAAGGCCACCATTTCGGGGAGCTTTTTACCTAGACTATGGGCATTGGTACTCATTACCCTCCATTTTTTATGGCTTTATTTCTTTTGGCCCCATCTCTGTCCTTACTGCCTTTGTCTTTTTCTCCATTTACCCCTGCCCTTATCCCTATCGACTGCTCTATCTTTGTGTTTACCTCACTAACTACCCTGATTTTTGGGGGGGGGTGCAAGGATTTCCCTTTTCCTTTTCAGTGACTCTTCCCTTGGTTAGTCTAAATGCTTGCCAATGAAGCATTTAAACCTATCACCTAGGATCCTGGTTCCCCTCCTGGATAGATGCAGACCATCGCACCAGTATAGACCTGCATCCCTCCAGGTGGAGCCCCATTCCCCAATGAAGCCAAATCCCTGAGCTCTGCACCAGTTTTTCAACCAGTCATTGAATCCCATGGTGTGGAGTACCCTAGCCTCATCCATGCCATAGACAGGTAGCATTTCCAAGAAAGTAACCATGTGTACTACTTGTCTAAGGCCCCTCCCCAACTCCACAAACTCCTGTTGCACTACTCTGATCCCATTCTCAGCCAGGTAATTCATCGCTAGGTGGATAATGACATTCAGCTCATTCCCCATTGCAGCTGCTTTCACAATCCTGAGGATTTGTATCCTGTCCCTCCAAGCCATGGCTCCAGGTGGGAACCTTACCTCCCTTTCCCCTCCCTTTCCCAGTTCTACCACCCCTAACAATTGAGTCCCCCAACAGGAGTTGTTTCCTTCCCCTGTGGGGTCCAGTGCCACCCTCCTGTGAGTCTCCATTGTGGAGGTTCCCAGCATCCTCCTTGGTCTCCACTGCAGGTGCCTCCATAGAGGAACCATGCTCCACCAGAGTGGTGAATGAACTGTGGAGAGGCACACCTGGAGGAATGCACCTCTGTTCCACCACCCTCACCCTCCTTGAGCCCACCGTGGTCAACCATTTCTCTTTCTTGGCAACCTCTATGGTAGTGGCGGTGGGCTGGGTGGGGGGAGCAGGTTTCCAGAATCATTGCCAGGTCAGCATGGAGATGAGCAACCTCCTCCCTCAGACCAGAGAGGTGCCTGCAAATAGGGCAGCAATGCAGTTTCCAGAATGTCTCCCGGAAGACTGCTGCTCCACAGCCAGTGCATTGCACCACTCCCTACATGTCTGTGTCCCTTCCTGTTACAGATGCTTTTCTTTTGTTGTTGTTTTTTGTTCTTGTTTTAGTGTGTGCAAGCTTGTCTCTACCCCCTATTCAGTGTGCTGTGCCTTTAAGGATATGAACAGGTGTATGTTGTTAGCAGTTTTGGGGAAGTGATGTCAGAACCCCTGCTGTAAAGGAAGTTATGCGCTTGGGGTGGGTGTGGTTAGGGAAGGGTGGGAGGGAGTAAACATATGCCGTCCAGAAACAATCAACTACAACTCTGACCCTTCACCCTTGGGAGTGCCTTCCTTTCTTTCAGACACCTATTTCACATAGGTTAAGTAACAGGTCTAGTCACAAATGACTGCAAATATCTCCCAGTTGCAGTTCTTCCCTGGCAAATTAAAGTTAAAACTAAGACAAAGTCAACCCCAAAAACAGAATCAATACTAGTTACTTACACGGGTCCAAAAAGTAATAATTCAGTTCAGTGTAGTCTAGAAAATAACCTCCTTGATTTAAGGAAGGTCTGGCTGCTTTCTCTCTCGATCTCTCTCTCTCTCTCTCTCTCTCTCTCTGTCTCAGCAGAGATAGACAAATGGTTTATATGGGTGGTGTTTAAAAAAATCCTTCTCTAAACAGGCCATCAAGAGGTTTAAAAAAATCCTCCTCTAAACAGGCCATCAAGAGATTGGCATATTGTGGTGCCATTTTAGTGCCCATGGCTGTCCCCATTGTCTGTAAAAAGTGCTTGTTAAAGGTGAAGTTGTGTGTCAAAATGAATTTTATTAGGGTGCTGATAGTGTTTCTGGAATGTCTCCTGTGGATGTGTTTTCCTTTAAAACTTTCTGAGGCTGCTATGCCATCTTCATGTGGGATATTGGTGTACAATGCAGTGACATCCATTGTGGCTAGGATAGTGTTCAGCAGCAGTTGTCCAACTTGTTTCAGTTTCTTGAGGAAATCTGTGGTGTCATGAGTAAAACTGCTAGTAGCTCTTACTAGTGGTTTTAAAATGGATTCAATGAGTCCTGAAATGTTTTCAGTGAGTGTACCAATGCCAGAGATGATGTGTCACCCTGGATTCCCTGATTTGTGCATCTTGGGCAGCATTTAGAATGTCTCTGGAGTAAGTTTATTTGGAATTAGTATTTTTAATGGTTCTTGGATGTTGTTTGGTAGAGACATGATGATTTGTTTGAGCTCTTCTCTATATTGTATAGTAGGGTCTTCAGTGAGTTCTCTATAACAAGTTATAGCTGACAGCTGTCCGTGTGCCTCTTTAATGTAATCTTCTGTGTTCATCACAACCACAGGTCTACCCTTGTCAGCTTGTTTTATTACAATGTTATAGTTGTGTTTCAGAGTTTGTATTGCCCGCTTTTCCAGTGGTGTGATATTATACAGGAGTTTCTGCTGTTTGCTAAGGTTTTGGGAGTTTATTCTTCCATGGAAGCAGTTGATGTAGGCATCCGACTTGGGGTTGCATCCGCTCCAAGGGGTCCAGTCTGAAGTTTTCTTTGTGCTGTTGTAATGTGGTGTTTGTGTGTTTTTAATCAAAGAAATATTCTTTTAGATGAAGCCATCTAAAAAATTATTCTATCTCACCACAGTAACTGTTATTTATCTGTCTTGATACTAAGAGGCAACTTCAAAAACACACAAGACAGAAGGACATGGGAATTGAAATATATTAAACAATTTAAATCTAACATTTCTGGACATTCGATTCATGACACATTATGGTAAACTGTAATTCTCTTTGCATTGTGGACTAAATATTGACATTATTTATCATACTTTGGTTCTGTATTTCTCTTGTTATTGTTTTTTTCTGAGTTCCTGCCTAATCTTTTTTCTACCTTTACATCCTCCCTGCCTCTCCTACAAACTCTTTCGCTCAGCTCCCTGAATGTTTTCACACCTACTGTGTATACTACCTCACACTCTCTGTCTAGCTGGGCCTTTGTTCTTCTTTGTCTTGATTTCCATGCATTTCTTGGCATCTCCTGTCTATTCTCTCCTTACAGCCTACCTCTAATCTCAGATATTTCTTATCTTTTCCTTTGTTTTTCCCTCTCCAGCTTCCTTTCATCTCCTCCTGACCAGCCCCCCTTTTCTTCTCACTCATCATTTTTATGTTGCTTGCACACATGCGCAAGAAACATGTTGCATCAGCTTGCTGCAGAAGCAGGTTGTGGAGGTGCGGCACTGTTGTGGCCAATGCTCCCACTGCCTTTTGAGGCTTGGCCCACTTTCCCCAATGGGGTGGGCTGCTGCTGACACTAGTTCAGCCAGCATGCCACCACCTTGAAATGTTTTAGACACTGCAATCAAGGGCCACCTCATCATTGCAGCTTCAGCCATTCCACTGCAATAAGAGAGTGACTAGTCATTGAAGGGTGGTCCCTTGTATGCTCCTGACCCAGTTTGCCGACAGGGATCCAAGTCCCTGTTGGCATAATATCACTGCCTGGAAGTTTCTGTTGTTTGCCAAGGGGGTGCCCAATCCCCCTCAGCATCATGTCCTCCCCTCTTTCTTTGCTGATGGGGCACAAAATCCCTGCTGGCTTCAGTCCCCCTGTCTCATATGAATTTGCCAATGGGGGAACCCACTCCCCATCAGCATAATACCCCCCCAATGGACTGTTTGCCGAGGAGGGTGCCCAATCCCCCATGGCTCTTCCCCCCATATGTGCCGTCAGGGGTGCCCAATCCCCCGTCGGCTACAGCTCCCCCCAAAACACTCAGGTGGCATGCTGGGAGCCCATCCCAGGGTACCAAATGTCCCTGTGAAAATAAAAACCATCCCACAATGTTCTTCTTTTTTTTTTTTTAAAAAAACCCTGTAAAACAGAAAATGGGCCCTCATTGAGTCTGTAGCCCAGCCCTCAACCCATACCCACCCTCTGAGCACCCTGTCTCCCCACATCCCCTCACCCCATACTTACCTCCGGAGCCCAGCACGATGATCTTTGGTGGACCGGGAACACATCTGCACTTTTTAAAGCCGACTGTGAACTGAAGAAATGCCGGTAAGCTGTATAATGACATAAATAAGGATTTTTCAACTTTGGTGCATATTTCAGGCATTTTTGGGAATCCTGGCACCAAATTTTCAACATCGGGTTATTGGGACCCCTCCTCATGAATTCAGCCACTGTCATTGCGTTATTCAGTCCCAAAAGGTGATTTCCCAGTCACTGCACAGAATCACCTTTTGGGACCAATTAATGAAATGACAGTGCCAGTGTTCATGAGGTGGGCTCTCAAAAAGCCTATGTTGCAAATTTGGTGGAAAAAATCCCCAAAATAACTGTACAACTCACACTTGTAAAACAGTCGCTACGCACGCTCGTAACTTCGTGAATCTGCAGTATTTTCATGCCAGATTTTCAACACTGGCATTTTGTCACACCCCCTTATGAACAGTACAGCTGCCATTTCTCACATCCTGGCCAAAATGTGTTTTCGCACTTCTGGCACAGAATAGCACAGTCGCTGTGGGAAATCAGTGTTTTGGACAGATTAAGAAAATGACAGTGGCACTGTTCATGAGCAGAGGTCCTAAAATGCCTATGTTGAACATTTGGTGATGATAGTCCATCAAATGACTGTGTTACAAGTGTGCGTTGCGCAGTTTCCACGCACCCTTGTAACTTCACAGATTTGTAATATTTCCATGCCAGATTTTCAACACTGGCATTTTTTCACACCTCCTTATGAACAGTACAGCTGTCATTTTTTACATCCTGGCCAAAATGTGTTTTCACACTTCCGGCGCAGAATAGCGCAGTCACTGTGGGAAATCAGTGTTCGGGACAGATTAAGATCGAGCGAGTGAGTGAAGAGTGGTAAACAAGCTCAACTGAGCTCTGTCAGGACTGCTGCAGATTTCTCTGTGGGCAGAAAAAGGTGCCAACGCGGGCAGGAGACCAGTACAAAAAAGCTGCCTGCAGCACCTGAGAAACAGAACGAGCGAGTGAGAGAGGGGGAGTGAGAGAGCTCAGTGGAACTCTGTCGGGACTGCTGCAGATTTCTTTGTAGGCAGAAAAAGGCATCAATGCAGTCAGGAGTCCAGTACAAAAGAGCAGCCTGCAGCACCGGGAGAAACAGAATGAGCAAGTGAGAGAGGAATAGCGAGTGAGCTGAGGGGAGCTCTGTCTGGACTGCTGCAGATTTCGTTGTGGGCAGAAAAAGGCACCAACACAGGCAGGAGCCCAGTACAAAATGGCAGCCTGCAGCACCGGGAGTAACAGAATGAGCGAGTGAGAGAGGGGGAGTGAGCAAGCTCAATGGAGCTCTGTAGGAACTGCTGCAGATTTCTTTGTGGGCAGAGAAAGGTACCAATGCAGGGAGGAACTCAGTACAAAAGGGCAGCCTGCAGCATTGGGAGAAATAGAAGGAGTGAGTGAGAGACGGGAAGTGAGTGAGCTCAACAGAGCTCTGTCGGGACAGCTGTGAACTTCTTTGTGGGCAGAAAAAGGCTCCAACGCAGGCAGGAGCCCAGTACAAAAGGGCAGCCTGCAGCACCGGGAGAAACAGAACAAGCGAGTGAGAGAGAGGGTGCGTGAGCGAGCTCAAAGGAGCTGTGTCAGGACTACTGCAGATTTCTTTGTGGGCAGAAAAGGTGCTAAGGCAGGCAGGAGAGCAGTACAAAAGGGCAGCCTGCAGCGTCGGGAGAAATAGAATGAGCGAGTAAGAGAGAAGGAATGAGCAAGCTCAGTGGAGCTCTGCCAGGACTTTACAGTTCCCCACCCTGGGTCCTCTGTGCTCCTACATTACAGCAGGGTCTCTGGAGTGGAGACAAAGGAATGATTGGATACTTTTAGGATTGCTGTAATAATACAGATTCAGTTCTGTTTATTTCTCTAACTGAGCAAAGTACTGAGCTATACTGTTATGATTGCTGTAATAAAACATATTTATTTGTTCTGTTTATTTCTCTAACTGACCTAAGTAATACTTGGAGTGCAATATGATTTCTAACTGGGCTAAGTGAAACTATGAGAACTGAGAACAAAAAGTATGGTAGTTGAGGGGTGAAAAACGGACAAGGGGGCTTTAGGATTGCTACAGTAATACAGTATCTAATGGATGAGATTTGAGACTGAATTAACCCGGTTGACAAGGGGACAGTAGGGGGACCAATGTGGGGAGGGAACAGGAAGAAAAAATTGCTTACCTTAGTAATTGTGTTTTTGTTAATGGAGTCTTGCTGTATTCTGACATTATGCAGTTAGTCCCAGCACTTGAACTGCTCTGGAGAGGAACGAGTTAACTCTGTGCCAGAGCATAGAATGTTGAGCTCAAGCTCAGTTCAAACATCTGTCTTCTGCACTTTCAAATGTAACCATCAGATTCTTATGAGCTAATACTAACTAACTACACCTGCCAGGTGGAAATTGTAAGATCTACTAGCCAAAAGGCAACCAAATGTTTTGGGACCCAAAAGACTCAAGTCAAGAACTCCTAAACAAACACTAGGTAGTGAACAAACATAACAATAAAAAAAAACAATATAGTGTATGGTGGAACGCTGTTCCGCATGGAAATCCATGCCTGGAACAGCGTTGTTGTCCTTCACTCGGTGCGTCACGATCTTGTTGTGCTGCACCCAGTGCGTCACCGGTGCAGCACAACAAGATCGAACACATTCAAGCAGACAGCGCACAGGGAGCCAGCGCACGGGCAACACGGAAGGCGCACTTTGGCAGCAGACACAGAAGTAAGCTTTTTTCCCCCGAGTGTTCACGAGAGGTATTTATGGTTGCCTACATTTATAAAGATTGGTATGCTAAGCATACACAAACAAGGCAGTTTTGCGATCTTGAGGCTCTCGTGGTAACGGACCTCTCGATCCACGCTCGAGGTCTCAGGTTACCACGAGAAACCTCGATCGCAACTACCTTTATTAATATAGCTTACGCATACACAATCTATATAACATAACCCACTCCCCTCTCTATAGGAGGGTGCTAAGTGAACTGCCAAGGTGCAACACTTTACCTGCCGGCCCACTTCCCAAAAACCAGGTTCTGAGAGGGGAGGCTGGGGGGGAGGTCAGAATACAGCAAGACTCCATTAGAAGAAACACAATTACTAAGGTGAGTAATTTTTTCTTCAAACAACATGAAGTCTTGCTGTATTCTGACATTATGCAGGCTACCAAGCAGTACCTCCATGGAGGAGGGACAAACCTATTCTGGGAATAGGCTCTGCAGTACTGCTGTACCAAACCTAGCATCACTCTTAGCCTGGATATCCAGGGAGTAATGCTTGGTGAATGTATGGACTGTTTTCCGGGTGGCTGCTTTGCATATCTCTAATAATAGTATATCTCTGGCAGCAGCTAGAGAAGCAGCTGTACCTCAAGTCGAATGAGCCCTCAGGCCTGAAGGGGTATTTTGCCTAGCTTCTCATACCAGAATTGTATACAAGAGACAATCCACCTGGCAATAGTCCTTTTAGTAGCAGGATTGCCCTTTCCCACTTCCCCATAAGTGAGAAACAACTGAGGACAGTCAAACCTAAGAGCCTTAGTACGCTCAATGTAATAGCTAAGTGCTCTTTTAAAATCCAAGCTGTGTAACCTTCTCTCCCTTGAAGAAGAATGATCAGTGAAGAAGACAGGAAGAGACACGGACTGGTTCAGATGAAAATCTGAAACTGCTTTGGGTAAGAACCTCCTGTTATTTCTAAGGGCCACCTTAGCTCTATGGAATGAGGTAAAATCAGGCTCCACTGACACAGCTTGTAATTCACAGATACGCCTGGCAGAGGTAATAGCTACCAGGAACATAGCTTTCCAAGTCAAGTATTTAAGTTCTGCTGAGGCCAAAGACTCAAAAGGTGGTTGCATAAACTGAGCAATGCAAACATTAAGATCCCAAGCAGGAGTAGGATACTTAAAAATAGGATTGGTATGGAGCAATTCTTTAAATAATTTACAGAAAACAGGATGAGATGCCAGTGAGGAAGCCTTCCCCATTGACAGAAATGCAGAAACAGCTGTCAAGTGTACTTTCAGAGTAGCTGGTCTGAAGCCTAAGTCATTAAGATGAACCATATAATCCAGAACTGTAGCCAAATCAACAGTATCTGAAGATATGTGCTTATTGGAAAACCAAATGCTGAATATTTTCCTTTTGGAATTATAAGTTTTTCTGGTGGCAGGTTTCCAAGAGGCTTTGAGAATATCCAGAACCCCCTGAGACAGATGCAGGCTTGCATATTCTAGCTCTTCAAGAGCCATGCCTTGAGGTTGAGAGACCGAAGGTTGGGGTACCAAATCCTCCCCTGAGAGGAGGTCAACAGATTGTGATTCTTGGGAAGAGACATGGGAAGATGGACTGCTAGGGACCGCAATAGAGGATACCAAGGCTGCCTGGCCCAGTCTGGAGCAATCAGGATCACTTTGCAAGATTGTGACCTTATGTTGACCAGAACTTTGAATGATAGAGGAAAGGGGGGAAAGGCATACAGAAATTTCCCCTCCCAATCCAGGAGTACAGCATCCAGGGGGACTGAGCCCAAGACTGGGAGGCTGCAACAGAAGACAGGAAGTTGGTGATTGTCTGGGGCTGCAAAGAGATCTATCTCTGGAGTGCCCTACCTTGAAAAAAATCACTTTTAACACTAGGGGAGCCAGGGACCAATCGTGATGGCCCTGAGAAATCCTGCTCAGGGCATCTGCTAGCACATTGTCCTTCCCAGGAAGGTGGACTGCTACCAGAGATGTCTGTAGTAAATAAGCCAGGGACCATAATTTCATGGCTTCCATGTACAAGGCCACAGACCGAGTGCCTCCCTGCTTATTGATGTACCACATGGTGGTGGTGTTGTTTGTCCTGACCGGAACCACCTTGTGCTGTCTGAGTCCAGAAAAGCTTGTACAGCCAGGTACACTGCCCTGAGTTCCCGAAGAGTGATATGAAGCAGAGACTTTTGAGGGGACCACACTCCCTGTGCTGTGAGGGCTCCCAAGTGAGCTTCCCACCCCAGGAGAGAAGCATCTGTGGTTAGTACCACAGAATGAGACTGGGTAATGAATAGGACTCCTTCTCTGAGGTTGTTCTGATCCAACCACCATTGGAGAGCCTGGATCAGAGTCTGAGTCACTGGAATTAGTTTGGTTAGGGGATCTTTTTCTGAGACCAAAAAGCCCTCAAGTGGAACTGGATGTCCCTCATCTGAAATCTGGCCCCTTGTACCACTGCAGAGGAAGCTGCCATGTGGCCCAGGAGTTGAAGAATATGCCTTGCAGGTCGAGACACCAGAAGGCGAAAAGAAGAAGCCAGGTCTGTAAGGGCCTTTACCCTTGCCAGAGGAAGAAAGGCTCTTGCTTGGACAGTGTCTAACGCTACCCCTATGAAGGTCAGGAGTTGCACTGGTTCAAGAACTGACTTTGGAAGATTGAGGAGGAATCCTAGAGAAGTGAGCAATTGCTGGGTCACTTGCAGGTTTGACTTGACTTGGTCTGGAGACTGCCCCACAATGAGCCAGTCATCCTGGTATGGAAATGTTTTGTCTCCTTAGAAAGACCACTACTACTGCTAGGCATTTTGTGAACATCCTTGGTGCTGATGTTAGCCCAAAGAGCATTGCTCTGAACTGATAATGGCCTGAAGGCAGTTCAAACCTGAGGTACTTTCTGTGGGAGCACCTGATGGGAATGTGAAAATAGGCATCCTTGAGGTCCAGGTAGGCTAACCAATCCCCTGGCCTCAGAGAGGGAAGAATTATTCCCAGAGTCACGATTTTGAATTTTGGCTTGACTAGGTATTGTTTAAGTGTCTTAGATCTAGAATGGGCAGCCACTCCCCTGTCTTTTTTTGGGTAAGGAAGTATCTGGAATACAGACCTTGGCCCCTGTGTGTAGCTAGTAGGAGCTCTCTCTATAGCTCTGAGAGCCAGCAGAGAGGAAACCTCTGCCTCTAGGGCACTGGTTTCAGAGATGTTTGCAGGTGGAAAGGACCTGACCCTCAGCTTTGGGAACTTTTTGAAGCGGAGGGCCAGTCCCGGACTTACTACCTCCAGAACCCACTTGTCTGAGGTAACAGACTTCCAGGCCTGGAAGTAGTAAGCCAGCCTGCCTCCTACTGGAATGGGGGAGTCAAACCGGGCTGACACATCAGGGTGCCTGCTTGGCAGGAGCCTTGGACTGAGAGGAGGATATAGCCCTGCTCATCCCCCTTCTGCCTCTCCCTCTGAAGAACCCCCTCTGAGGAAAAGGAGAGGAGGCCTGTGCCTGGTAGGAAGGCCTGTGAAAAGGCCTGCCCCTGCCCCTAGATTGCTGCTTTTGAGGAGTTGCCTGCCTTTCCTTGGCCTGTGCACTCCTGTAGGTGGTCCTATACTCGTCCATTTTTTTCATATAATTCTCTGTCTACTCCTCAAACAGAGAATTACCCACCACAGGGAAATCCATTGCCTTGGCCTGGGTGTCCTGTGAGAGGCCAGTACAACTGAGCCAAGCCAATCTCTGAAGAGATACAGATGTAGCCATGACTCATGATGATACATCATTAGAGTCTACAGCAGCATGAAATTGGATCTTAGATGCCTCTATCCCATCAGCAGCCACCTCCTCCAGCTCTTCGGCCAGCTGGGGGGAAGCCTGTTTAGCCAGTTCCAGCACAGTATCCCATCTGGACTTCTGGTACCTGGCTGTGTAGGCCATGTAGTTAGCCTGCCTGAGTCCCAAGGAGGCTGCCAAGTACTGTTTTATGGCCATGGCATCCAGCTTCCTAGAGTCTTTATCTGGGGTGTGTGAAGCCAAGGGTATGTTAGCCTTATCATAGGCTGTAGCCTGCACAACCCCAACATGGCTGCATTGCTGGTACAAGAACTCTGTACCTGAACCTGACAGCGTGTACCTCATGTCCATTCTTCTGTCCACAGGAGGTAAAGAATGTCCCTTCCCCCCTCTCTTTCTGCTCACAGGTGTGCTGTTCTTCAGTTGCATTACTGTTCTTCTCCTCATGTCAGGTCTGATTCAATTTGGGGTCTCATAAATGTTTGCTGTTTCAAATGTGATAGTTATCTTCAATCCACTATATAGTGATACAGTGTATTGCCTTTCAGTCAGATGTCTGTAATCACATTTTTCAATCTCAACAAAGCCCCCCCTTATATACTGTTCCCCAACTTTAAGAGAGCCATCAGTCAGAAGAAAATTGGCTAACACTGATTCTAACATTATATCATGCCTCCCTGCTCCGCAACATCTGATTTGCCTGCTCCATAATCCCCAGCTTGTGACTCATCACAATTCATGGCCACACCTACTGTACCTGTCCTTCTACTGTATAAATACTGTGCATTTTTGTGGCATGTAACCACATCTTTTAGAGGAGATTTGCAGATAGAAAAACCACTACCTTTACACTGTTGCTACGACCAAGAAGCTGGATGAGAGACATAGAGAAAAATGGCTTGGTACTCGCAGAGTCAATAATCCAGCAGAAAAAAATTTTAAATACTTATTCCATCACCACAGAGGTCCAGACTGTGAGTGGCAAGCCATTTTTCTCTTCTTTGTCACTGAATAGGCCCGCTGCTTTGCTTATCACCACCACCTGTTATTCCCTTGAGTACGCCACATACTGCTTTGTTTGGATGAGAGACATAGCAATACTGTCTGTGAAATATACAAAAATGGCACTCCAATACTGGTGATACAGAACTACCTTGTAGCAGCTGGAATCATGATTTCTCTCTCTGCCATCTACAAACATGTTCAACCATGCAAAGAACATCCAGACAAGGTGACAGCGTACACTAGGTGGGCATGTTCGACACAGTAAGCAACATATGTACTGCAGTGAGTTGTTCCATGGCTGCATCTGTGGCCTTGAGCAAGACATACTACACTACAAGGCAGCGAGATTGTTGGGGCTGCTTCTGTGGCCTTGAACAAGCCAGTGAGATGGTCTGGGCCTGCCTCTGTGGCCCTGAGCAAGCCACACTACAGCACAAAACAGTGAGGTGGTCTGGGGCTTCCCCTATGACTTTGAGCAAGCCACACTACACCACAAGGCAGTGAGATTGACCACGGCTGCTTCTGTGTCCTTGAGAAAGCCACACTACTTTACAAGGCAGTGAGATGGTCCAGGGCTGCCTCTGTAGCCTTGAGCAAGCCATGCTACAATACAAGACAGTGAATGTTCTGGGGCTGCATCTGTGGCCTTGTGCAAGCCACTCTACACTACAGGAAAAAATTACTCCCCTTAGTAATGTTGTTTCTTCTAATGGAGTCTTGCTATATTATGACAATTGCAGTGAGTCCCCATCTTCGAACTGCTCCGGAGGTGAAATAGTTAACTTTCCATGCAGGCATGGAACTTAGAGCGCAAGCTCGGTTGAAAGCTCTGTCTGTTGTTCTTCAAACGCAAAGAAAAAAATTACTCACCTTAGTAATTGCTTTTCTTCTCATGGAGTCTTGCTATATTAGGACCATTGCAGTCATTCCCCACACTTGAACTGCCCCGGAGAGGAAACAGTTAACTCCAGAGTGATCTGGAGTTCCACAGTGCGAGGGCGCTGTTCAAAGCTCTATCTGGCCAGTTTCAAATGAAACTGCCAGGTTCTTTACAGAGCTAAACTAACATAGCAAGTCTGTGTGGAAAAAGCTCTACACTAGCCATTGGCTACCTACCATTAGTAGAACAAGAACAATCACAGAATAACAACAATATTACTTATTACTGTTAGGATCACCCCTTACAAGCACTAATAGGCCCCCTCTCCCCAAAAGACTCAAGTCCAGAGAGGGGACCATCTACCACTTAACAAAAAACAGAAATACCTAGTTCCCTAACCCAAAAGAAACAAGGGGGGGGGACTAGAGAGACTAAAATGGCATGACACAGTGCTTGCACTAATTTGCCAACCCCATACCCAAGTAGGAGTTCTGAGAGGGGTAGGAGGGAGGTTGTCTATATATGCAAGACTCCATGAGAAGAAAAGCAATTACTAAGGTGAGTAATTTTTCTTCAAACACCATGAAGTCTTGCTATATTAGGACCATTGCAGATTACACAGCAGTACCTCCATGGAGGAGGGCTCAGAACCTACCTAGGAAATAGGCTCTGAAGCACAGCTGTGCCAAACGAGCATCTCTCCTGGACTGGACGTCCAGGGAATAATGCTTGTAAAGGTGTGAACTGTTTTCCAGGTAGCAGCTTGACAAATTTCCAAAATGGGAATATCTCTCTAGCAGCCGCTAGAGATGCAGCTTGTACCCTGGTGGAGTGAGCCCTCAGTCCTGAAGGGGTTCCCTACCTAGTTTTGGTAACAGAATTGGATACAGGAGACAATCCACCTTGCAATTGTCCTCTTAGTGGCAGGTCTCCCTTGCCAACCTCTCCATAGGTAAGGAAGAGTTGGAGGGATTCGAACCTGTGACCCTTGGTACGTTCCACATAATAGCTTAGGGCTCTTTTGACGTCCAAGCTGTGTAGTCTCCTTTCACCCGAGGAAGAATGCTCAGTGAAAAATACTGGGAGAGAAATGGACTGGTTCAGATGAAAATCTGAAACCACTTTGGTAAAACTTTCTGTTAGTCCTGAGGACTACCTTATCCCTGTGAAAAGAAATAAAATCCTTTTCCACTGAAAGGGCTTGCAATTCACTTATACGTCTGGCAGAAGTGATAGCCACTAGAAAAACAGATTTCCATGTTAAATACTTGAGATCTGCAGAAGAAAGGGCTCAAAGGGAGGTTGCATTAACTGAGCAATGCAAACATTCAGGTCCCAGGCAGGAGCTGGTTCCCGAAAGGAGGGTTAGTGTGAAGTAACCCTTAAAAACTTGGAAAACACAGGGTGAGAGGAAAGGAAACAGGCTTCCCTGGAAACAAAGGCAGAAACAGCTGCCAGATGAACCTTCAAGGTAGCTGGTCTAAGGCCTAGGGAATTTAGATGGGCCAAATAGTCCAGTAAAGTGGCCAAGTCAGCAGATTCTGGTACAATTTGTTTCTCCGAACACCAGAAGGAAAACCTCTTCCACTTAGAATTGTAAGTGGCCCTAGTGAGAAGGCTTCCTAGAGGCCTTTAAAATATCCAGGACCCTTGAGAAAGGTGCAAATCAGCAAATTCTAATTCCTCAAGAACCAAGCCTTGAGGTGGAGAGATTGGTCCGGTACCACTCTCCCCTGTGCACAGGTCAGCAAGTCGTGGGTCCTGGGCAAGGTCGGGAGGGTGGATTGTCAGGACAGGAGGAGAGGATACCAGGGCTGTCTGGCCCAGTCTGGAGCAATCAGAACCACTCTGCAAGGCTGAGTTCTGATTTTACCAATACCCTGAAGAGGAGAGGAAGGGGAAGGCATATAGGAATTTCCTTCCAATCCAGCAGAAAGGCGTCCAGGAGGACTGAGCCCAACACTGGAGGCCTGCAACAAATAGAGGAAGTTGATGGTTGTCTGGGGCTGCTAAGATCTATCTGAGGTGCCCCATCTGGCAAAGACCGACCTCAATACCTGAGGATTCAGAGACATTCGTGATGGCCCTGGAAATCCTGCTGAGGCATCCGCCAGGACATTGTCCTTTCCTGGAAGGTGAATTGCAATCAGGAGGTGTTTAGGGAGTAAGCCAGAGACCACAACTTCATTGCTTCGGTGCACAAGGCTGATGACCGAGTGCCCCCTTGCTTGTTGATGTACCACATTGTTGTGGTGTTGTCTGTCCTGATTTGAACTACTTTGTTCTGGACAACAGTTGAAAAAGCCTGAAGAGCTAAAAGAACAGCTCTGAGTTCCAAAAGATTGATGTGGAGCAGAGATTCCTGGGGGGACTACACTCCTTGAGTGGAAAGGTCGCTCAGTGAGCCCCCCAACAGGGAGGCATCCGTGGTGAGGGTGAGGGAGTGGGAACCGGGTATGAAGGGAACCCCTTGAGTAAGATTGCTTTGATCCTGCCACCACTGAAGGGCCAGGATCAGGGTTTTGGTCACTGGGACTAATTTGGTAAGGGGGTCCTTCCTTTGAGACCAGTAGGACCTCAAGTGGAACTGAATGTCTCTCATCTGAAATCTTGCTCCCTGCACGACAGCTGTGGAAGCATCCATGTGCCCTAGGAGTTGCAGAAAGTGCCTTGCTGGTTGAGAGACCCGCAGGGTAAAGGAGGATGCCAGGGCAATGAGCCTGTCCACTCTTTCCGGAGGGAGAAATGCCCTGGCTAACTTTGTGTTCAATTCTGCACCTATGAAAGTTAGAACCTGAACAGGTTCCAGAACTGACTTTGGTAAGTTCAGCAGGAATCCGGGAAGTGAGAAGCTGCTGGGTGACTTGCAAGTGGGATTTTACCTGATCTGGGACTGACCCACTATGAGCCAGTCGTCCAGGTAGGGAAACACAGCAATCCTTGCCTTCTTAAATGAGCCACTACCACAGCTAGACATTTTGTGAATACCCTTGGAGCCGAGGTTAGTCAAGGGCATTGCTCTGAACTGGTAGTGGCCAGAGAGCAGTCTGAACCTGAGGTAATTTCCAGTGAGAAGGCCTGATCATGACATGAATAGGCGCCCTGAGGTCCAGGGAAGCAACCAGTCCTCTGGCCTCAGGAAGGCAAAAATCATTGCTAGAGTTAACATTTTGAACTTTGGTTTCAACAGATGTTTGTTCAGGTACCTTAAGTCTAAGATGGGCGCCATTCTCCTGTCTTTTGGGGTAAGAAAATATCTTGAGTACAGTCCCTTGCCCTGATGGCAAGGGGAACTCCTTTCCACTGCTTTGCAACCAGAGGAAGAAATCTCTGCTTCCAAAGCAAGGGCTTCTGAAAAGTTTGCAGGTGGAAATTGCCTGGCTCTCATCTTGGGAACTGTTTGAAGCTGAGAACCAGACCCCTGGTTTACTACTTCCAGAACCCACCTGTCCAAAGTTAGGGACAGCCAGTTCGGCTGAATAAAGCCAACCTGCCCCCACTGGTACAGGAGAATTGGCCCTGGGCACCCCATCAGGGTGATTGCTTGGCAGCAGCTTTAGGCTGAGGGGAGGGCGAGATGTCATTCAAGCGCCTGGCCTACCTCTGCTCTGAAAACCCCTCTGTGAAAAAGCAGAGGAGGCTTTGAGATCGGTAAAGGGCCTGTGGAAAGGCTCACCCTACCCCTGGGGTATGCCTTTGTGGAGTGGTATGCCTCTCCTTAGCTTGGGCACTTTTGTAGGTAGTTCTATATTCATCCATCTTTTTCATATAATTTTCTGTTTGATCACCAAACAGAGAATTTCCGTCTGGGAAAATCCATAGCCTTTGACTGAGTATCTTGGGACAGATTAGTGCATCTGAGCCATGCCAACCTCAGAAAGCTACAGAAGTGGCCATGACCCTAGAGGAAACATCATTAACATCAACAGCATAAGAAATTGAACTTCAGAGGCTTCAATGCCATCAGCAGCCACCTGTTCCAACTCACTAGCCAGCTGGCCCTGGGCCTGCTTGGCTAACTGCAAAATTGTGTCCCATCTAGACTTCTGATATCTAGCCACATAAGCATATAATTTGCCTGCCTGAGTCCCAAAGAAGCTGCCATATATTGTTTTTCGCCATGGCATCAATCTTCCTGGAATCCTTATCAGGAGGATGGAGGCCAGGGAATATTAGCCTTGTCACAGGCTGCAGCTTGCACCACACCTACATGACTACACTGCTCAGTGAGGAAGTCTGTATCAGGGCCTGATAGGTATACCTTCTGTCCATTTTTTTTCATCTACAGGAGGGACAGAATGAGGATTTTAAAATCTTTGTTGTTTGCTTCCTAAATGACTTCACGTGAAGAATAGACAACCTCCTAGACTCTGGAATATCCATCATTTCAACATAATCAGGCTCCTCTTGCTCATCCACAGCCTCTTCTAAAGAAGCTGGAGGGTTTCTGCAACCTTTTGTAAAACATAAAATGAGAGGGGACCAGACAGCATAGGGGAGATTCTAAAGGTCTATCTGGAGAAATGTCCGTTCAATGGCACGCTCCAGACCTTCCCAGTCACAAACATACTGATCAAATTCTCCTCCCCTCATGTGGTCCATAAAAATCCTCAACATCATAATCCTGAACCACTGGGACTGAACGAGCCACCCTTTTCCCAGTTGCAGGGGTTCGACAGATCCCTGAGACCAAGACTGACAATCTGAATGGCTTTAGCTATCTCTGCAGCAGTTGGAGAGACAATTTTGTACCCAGACCTGCTGATTTCTTTGTCTTTTGCTGGGACTGGTTCCTCTGAACCAGCCTTCCTTTCCCTGAGGAAGTCTCTCCTGGTCAGAGGGCACTCCCTCTGGTCCAGTGGGTACTGGACCGGCTGGCCATCCGGCCAGCGGACTTTTGGCCTCTTGTTCCCTGAGCCGCCCAATCTCTTTTCCAGGGGTGGCTGCAGGAAATTTTTACACACCTGGCAGTCTGACAGGAGGTGGTCAGCCCCAGACAATAAACACAGTGGTGTGGGTCAGCCTTGGCAAAGGCTTCCCACAGACATCACAGTGTTGAAACCCAGTGGGCCCGGTTTTTCTTTGGGTTTCTCAGACATAATGCCAGCCTAACCAAAACTTGCCCTTTTGATGGCAGTGCCAGAAGACACCCTTTATCGGTTCCTAACCGTGTCACGGGTATTTGAAAAAACCCAAATTAAAAGTTAGGTTTTTTTAGAACCGATAAGAACCGGGAACCGCACTCTAAAAGCCCAACCAACAGTTTGAAATGTATATTTTAACAAACCGATCGGTTCAAAACCGAACCGATAATGAATTTCCACACAGACTTAATTTCTGTACTTACGGTTTACCAGATAGAGCTTTTAACCGAAATGCGGTAAAATAAATACTTTTTGCCGGTTCAAATGAACCGAAAATACTCGCTTGAACCGAGAAATGAACCGAGCTGAAGGAGCTGATCTCCGGAGCGACTGTTCAGTGAAGCGGAGTAAAGAATCTGGCAGTTTCATTTGAAACTGGCCAGATAGAGCTTTGAACAGTGCCCTCGCGCTGTGGAACTCCAGATCACTCTGGAGTTAACTGTTTCCTCTCCGGGGCAGTTCAAGTGTGGGGAATGACTGCAATGGTCCTAATATAGCAAGACTTCATGGTGTTTGAACTGTCAGATCTTTACGAGCTAAAACTCACTAAGGCTCTGTGTGGAAGCTGTAAACCTACACTAGCCAACTGGCTACTAACATAAACACTCATTTTTTGGCCTCAAACCAAGACTCAAGTCAGGAGACCCAAAAAATGCAAAAACACAATATCAATTCACCCAAAAAGGAGGGTGAAAAACAACAAGGTGGGCATCAAAAAAGTGCCAACACTGTACTGCCCACCCACATCCCAAAACAGAGGTTCTGAGAGGGGCAGGCAGGGAGGGAGGTCATAATATAGCAAGACTCCATTAGAAGAAACAACATTACTAAGGTGAGTAATTTTTTCTTCAAACAACATGAAGTCTTGCTATATTATGACAATTGCAGACTACACAGCAGTACCTCCATGGAGGAGGGACAGAACCTACTTAGGGAATAGGCTCTGAAGCACGGCTGTGCCAAACCGAGCATCACTCCTAGCCTGGATGTCCAGGGAGTAGTGCTTGCTAAAAGTGTGAACTGTTTTCCAGGTAGCTGCTTGACATTTCTAGAATGGGAATGTCTCTGGCAGCAGCCAGAGAAGCAGCTGTACCTCTGGTAGAGTGAGCCCTCAGGTCTGAGGGGGAACTTACCCAACTTCTCAGCAGAATTGGATACAAGAGACAATCCACCTGGCAATGGATCTTTAGTGGCTGGCTTCCCTTTACCAACCTCATTTAAGTGAGGAACAGTTGGAGGGAGTCAAACCTATGACCCTTGGTACGCTCTATGTAGTAACTAAGGGCTCTCTTCACATCTAGGCTGTACAGCCTCCTCTCACCAGAGGAGGAGTGGTCAGTGAAGTACACTGGAAGAGAAATAGATTGATTAAGGTGGAAATCTGAAACCACCTTAAGTAGGACTTTCTGTTAGTCCGGAGGACCACCTTATCTCTGTGAAAGGAGATAAACTCCTGCTCCACTGACAACGCTTGTAATTCACTTATGCGTCTGGCAGAGGTGATGGCTACCAGAAACAGTTTTCCAAGTCAAGTACTTGAGCTCAGCTGAAGACAAGGGCTCGAAGGGGGGTTGCATAAGCTGAGCAATGCAAACATTAAGATCCCAGGCAGGGTCAGGATCCCTGAATGGAGGGTTGGTGTGAAGCAATCCTTTAAAAAACTTGGAAAATACAGGATGAGCCGAAAGAGAAGAGGATTTACCTGCTGAAATAAAAGCAGACACAGCTGCCAAATGCACCTTCAGGGTAGCTGGTCTCAGCCCCAAAGAATTCAGATGGACCATATAATCCAGGACTGTGGGTAGATCAGCAGAGTCTGGGAAATATGCTTTTCGAGCACCATATGGAAAACCTTTTCCATTTGGAATTGTAAGTAGCCCTGTGGAAGGCTTCCTTGAGGCCTTCAAAATATCCATTACACCTTGGGAAAGGTGTAAATCAAGAAACTCTAACTCTTCAAGAACCAAGCCTTGAGATTGAGAGATTTGAGATTCGGATACCAAACCCATCCCTGGGCACAGATTAACAGATTGTGATTCCTGGAAGGCACAGGGAGGATGGACTGCTAGGCAGTAGAGTGGATACCAGGGTTGTCTGGGCCCAATCTGAGCTATCAGAATGACTTTGCAGGATTGGGATCTGATTTTGACTAGCACTTTGAACAGGAGAAGGAAGGGAGGAAGGCATAAGGAACTTCCTTCCAACTGAGGGCTAAGGCATCCAGGGGAGTGAGCCCAACACTGGGGCCTGCAGCAAAAAGAAGGAAGTCGGTGATTGTCTGGGGCTGCAAAAAGATCTATCTGCGGGGTGCCCCATCTGGCAAATACTACTCCCAAGACCAGGGGATCCAGTGACCATTTGTGATGGCCCTGGGAAATCCTGCTGAGAGTATCTGCCAGGACGTTGTCCTTGCCTGGGAGGTGGACTGCCGTAAGGGAGGTGTTCAGGGAGTAAGCCAGAGACCACAACTTCATCGCTTCGGTGCACAAGGCTGTAGACAGAGTGCCCCCTTGCTTGTTGATGTACCACATTGTAGTGGTGTTGTCTGTTCTGACCTGAATAATCTTGTTCTGAACAGAGTTGGAAAAAGCTTGAAGTGCTAGAAAAACTGCTCTGAGCTCCAACAGGTTGATGTGGAGCAGAGATTCCTGAGGAGACCACAGACCCTGGGTGGTGAGGTCGCCCATGTGTGCTCCCCAGCCCAAGAGGGATGCATCTGTAGTAAGGATTAGAGAGTGAGACTGAGTGACAAAAGGAACCCCTTGTCTCAGGTTGCTCTGATCCTGCCACCACTGTAGGGCTTGGATCAGGGTTCGGGTTACTGGGATCAACTTGGTAAGAGGATCCTTTCTTTGAGACCAAAAAGCTCTCAAATGGAACTGGATGTCCCTCATCTGAAATCTTGCTCCCTGCACAACTGCTGTGGAAGCAGCCATGCATCCTAGGAGCTACAGAAAATGCCTTGCTGACCAGGAGACCTGCAGGGCGAATGAGGAGGCCAGGAAGACTAGGGTCTTTGCCCTGTCCAGAGGAAGGAAGGAAGGCCCTGGCTTCCTGTGTGTTCAGTTCTGCGCCTATGAAGGTAAGAACATGGACAGGCTCTAGAACTGACTGAGAAATTCAGAAGGAAACCTAGAAAGGTAAGCAGTTGCTGCATTATCTGAAGATGTAAATTGACCTGGTCTGGGGACTGGCCTACTATGAGCCAATCGTCCAGATAAGGAAAGATGGCAATCTTTTGTCTTCTTAGGTAGGCAACTGCTACTGCCTGGCATTTGGTGAATACCCTTGGAGCAGAAGTGAGGCCGAAGGGCATTGCTCTGAACTGGTAGTGGCCTGAGGGCAGCTCAAACCTGAGGTACTTTCGATGGGAGCTTCTGATGGGAATATGGAAGTAGGCATCCTTGAGGTCCAGGGAAGCTAGCCAGTCCCCTGGCCTTAGAGAGGGTAGGATTATTCCCAGAGTCACCATTTTGAACTTTGGCTTTAAAAGATGCTTGTTTAAGTATCTGAGATCCAGGATGGGCCGCCATTCTCCTGTCTTTTTTGGGGTAAGGAAGTACCTGGAGTACAAACCTTTGCCCTGGTGTAGGGGAGGAACCCTTTCCACGGCTCTGAGAGCCAGGAGGGTAGAGACCTCTGCCTCTAGGGTGAGCGCCTCTGATGGAGTTGCAGGTGGAAAAGATCTGGTTCTCAGCTTTGGAAATTTTTTGAAGCTGAGAACAAGACCCTGGCTTACTACTTCCAGGACCCACTTGTCTGATGTTAAAGACTTCCAGTCCTGGACAAATTAAGCCAGCCTGCCCCCTACAGGTAGAGAAGAATCGGCCCTGGCAATCCCATCAGGGTGCCTGCTTGGCAGGGGCTTTGGGCTGAGGGGTGGAAGCAGGCCCGCTTGTACCCCATCTGCCTCTCCCTCTAAAGAACCCCCTCTGAGCATAGGCGGAGGAGGAAGCTTGGGTTTGGTAAAAAAGCCTATGAAAAGGCCTGCCCCTGCCTCTAGGAAGCTGCTTTTGAGGAGTGGCCTGCCTTTCCTTGGCCTGTGCACTCCTATAGGTGGTCCTATATTCATCCATTTTCTTCATGTAATTCTCTGTTTGCTCCCAAAACAGAGAATTGCCCACAACAGGAAAATCCATGGCCTTAGACTGGCTATCCTGAGACAGGGTAGTACATCTGAGCCAAGCCATCCTGTGAAGTGCCACAGATGTAGACATGACTCTTGATGAAACATCATTAGAGTCCACTGCAGCATGAAATTGCACCTTGGATGCCTCAATACCATCCATAGCCACCTGTTCCAGCTCCCTGGCAAGCTGGTCAGGGACTTGTTTTACTAGGGCCAGCACAGTATCCCATCTGGATTTCTGGTACCTAGCAGCATAAGCCATATAATTTGCCTGTCTGAGTCCCAAAGATGCTGCCATGTACTGTTTCTTTGCCATAGCATTAATCATCCTGGAGTCCTTCTCAGGGGGGTGTGAAGCTAGGGGAATATTAGCCTTGTCACAGGCTGCAGCCTGCACTACCCCCACATGGCTGCATTGTTGAGTGAGGAAATCAGTGTCGGTGCCTGATAAGGTATACCTCTTGTCCATCCTTTTATCCACAGGAGGTATAGTGTGAGGAGTTTTTAAAACTTTTACTGTCTGTTTCCGAAAAGATTTTTGCAAAGGAATAGACAGTCTCCTAGACTCTGGAATATCCATCATTTCTACATAGTCCAGCTCCTCTTGGTCATCAACAGCTTCCTCAACAGGGAGCTGGAGAGTTTCAGCAACTTTTTTTTATAAAACATGAAATGAGAAGGGGACTCAGAGAGCCTTGGAGAAACCCCTAAGTGTCTGTCTGGAGAGATGTCCGGCTCAATGGGCACATCCAGATCTTCAAAACCATATCCACTCTCCTCATATTCCTCTTCCCCCTCCTCCGGTTCATAAAAATCCTCAAAATCATAATCTTGAACCGGTGGAACCGGCCGAACCGAACGCCTCCCTGATGGTGTCGGTTCGGTCGGAACCGGGGAGAGAGACTGGACAATTTGAATTGCTTTAGCTATTTCTTCAGCAGTTGGGGAGAGAAATTTTGGCTCTACGCTAGCTGACTTTCTAGTCCTTTTTGCTGGAACCGGATCCTCAGAACCGGCTCTTCGTTTGCCCGAGGAAGTATCACCCTGGTCAGAGGGCACTCCCTCCGGTTCGGTTGGTACCGAACCGGTCTGGCCATCCGGATCAGCTGACTTTTTGGCCTCCCTTTCCCTGAGCCTACCAACTCTCTTATCTATGGTGGCAGCAGGGAAATTCTGACAAATCTGCAGTCTGAATTGGGGTGGTCAAACCCCAGACAATAGACACATGTGGTGTGTGGGTCAGCCTAGCAAAGCTTCCCCACAAACACTACAGTGTTGAAACCCAGTGGGTCCGTTTTTCTTTGGGTTTCTCAGACATAATGCCAGCCTAACCAACTTGCCCATTTATGGCAATCAGCCAAGCAAGACACCCTTATCGGTTCCCAACCGTGTCACGGGTCGTGGAAAAAAACGTAATGAAATCCGTTTTTTTAAGAACCGATAAGAACCTGGAACCACACTCTAAAAAAGGACTAGTAAGTTTAAAGACAACCTGATCGGTTCAAACCGAACCGATAATGAATTACAAGTTCCACACAGAAAAACTAAATGTAAAACCTATCTATTACTTACATTACCACAGACAGAGCTTGAACCAACCGGCTGCGGTTTAATTTCGGTTGAAAAACCGACAAAATAATACTTTTAAACCGACAAAATGAACCGAGCAGAAGGAGAAATCTCCGGAGCGACTGTTCAGTGAGGTGGAGTAAAGAATCTGACAGTTTGCATTTGAAGAACAACAGACAGAGTTTTCAACCGAGCTCGTCCTCTAAGTTCCATGCCTGCATGGAAAGTTATCTGTTTCACCTCCGGAGCAGTTCGAAGATGGGGACTCACTGAAATTGTCATAATATAGCAAGACTTCATGTTGTTTGAAGGCAGTGATATGGTTCAGGGTTGCCTCTGTGGCCTTGAGCAAGCCATGCTACAATACTAGACAGTGAATGTTCTGGGGCTGCATCTGTGGCCTTGAGCAAGCCACACTACACTACAAGGCAGTGAGATTGGCAGGGGCTGCCTCTGTGGCTCTGAGCAAGCCATGATATGCTACAAGGCAGTGAACTTGGCTGGGGCTGCTTTTGTGTCCTTGAGCAAGCCATATTACACTACAAGGCAGTGAGATGGTTCGGGCTTGCCTCTGTGACCTTGAGTAAGTCACGCTACACTACAAGGTAGTGAGATGGTCCAGGTTGCCTCTGTGGCCTTGAGCAAGCAACACTATGCTGCAAAAAAGTGAAATGATCCAGTCCTGCATCACCATTAACTAATGTGCATCAACATCTTTTGCAGTGAGGTTTCCCAACTTGTGGCTCTGCTAACAAATTCTTGTCAGATCCACCATGGCTGCATAATGAAGTTTGTGAAGAAAATGGGCAGACTAGGATGGCCCCTGTGGTCCTTACCTAGGGTCAAATTGTATGTTTATGAGGGTAATGTGGTCAGTTGCTTTGGAAAATATGGAATGTTAATACACCAAGAGCTATCTTTTCTGTGTCATATTGCCAATTCTGATGGTAAATTCTGTTTAAATTACACCAAGACTAAATGTAATTAAATATATTGTTACAAAACAAGGGCACTTAACATCACCTGCTGAAAGCCAGGAGATTAGCTGGGGATAGGTAATGGTGTGCTAAAGACTCATATTTAGTCCATTGTGTGATCCCTAACATTGTACTGCTAGATGCAAGATCTTAAGGAGCCGTTAATCACACCTGGGCATCTGGAACAATGGTAAACATTAAAAGAAATGAACATGCTCAATTATTCCAGAGAACACTAGCACTGCTATGAAATCCCTTCTCTGCACTTACTGACCCCCTTGACAAATTACCTAGGTCTTGTATGATTGAAGCCTCCCAACCCCCACCACCTACAACCAAGTATACACTACCACTGCAATGATGCTGGACCACACATAACTGAAACATAGAAAGGTGACAGCAGAAGGTGACTAGGGGTCCATCTAGTACACCCATTTTTGTTTCTGTGGCATTTGCTGAAAGAGCAGCTGACATCAGCAAAACAATGCACTTTTCTTGCCCTCCTGTGGGCTAACAGCACCCTGGCTGGATCATTTCAGTGAAGTCTTGTGCTTTTCTTGGGTTCAAGAAGGGGTAGGGTGGGCTACAGTTCTAGGACAGTGGATCTATGGAATGTTGTAGAAGCTGTGGTCTCAGGCTCTGTGTCAGTGGATTCACGAGAGTGCGGTGGAGGTAGTGCTGTCAGACTCTGGGTTGGTGGATTTGTGGAAGCACTGTGGAGGTTTTACTCTCTGGCTCTAGGACAGTGGCTCTGTGGAATGCTGTGGAGGCTGTGGTCTCAGGTTGTGTGTCAGTAGATTCATGGGAACGCTGTGGAGGTAGTGCCTTCAGGCTCTGTGTTGGTGGATTTGTGGTAGTGCTGTGGAGGCTGTATTCTCAGGTTCTGGGTTGGTGGATTCAAGGGAGTGCTGTGGAGACTGTGCCCTTAGGCATTGGTTAGTGGGTTCGTGGGCATGCTGTTGAGGCTGTGCTGTCAGTTTCTAGGCTAATGGACTCATGGGAGTGCTATGGAGGCAATGTTTGCAGACTCTGGGTTGGTGGATTCTTGGGAGCGCTGTGGACGCAGTGCCCCCAGGCTCTGGAAGGAGAGGTGATGAAGTCTGTGTTGCAACAGCACCTCCTATGGGAATTATGAATGGCATGGGACATCATTGGTGACCATGTGGTATCTTGTCTTCCTGATCTGGTACTGCAGGGACTTCATAAGCAGTGTGGGTTGTGAGCAGGGCCAAAAAGTGGAAATAAAATGCTGCAGTTTGACGGCACCACACATTCTTCCACACATACACCACTAGCCCCAGAGTTATGACCACCTATTTCTGACCATGAACTTTTCAGAAGTCTGGAGGAGCTGTCTCCCTCCTTTGATCCTAGATCAGAGGTGCAACAGTGCCTAGTGAGGCAAGGGGGGAGAAAAAAAATAAAAAGATTTCTTTAGGTATTATGGTTTTCTGTAGCCCAGTGGCTCCTAGAATTTCCAATTCAGTGGAGCAGCTGTCTTCCTAGCTGGAAAGTCCTCAGCAGAGTAGCCCGGTTGCCATTAGATTCACAGCATGTCCTGCCTCAACCCAACTTTTCAGCTGGGAAAACTGAAGACCAGAGAAGTTATGCGGCTTGCTTGAGTCAGTGGATATGGTGGAATTCAAACTATTCACAATAGCTTGCACACTACTATTTAGAATACTAATAAAGACTATACAAAGACGGGGAGGGGGGGGGGTGTACCAAGTATGCCATATGGGAGCTCAAGAAACAGCAAAGACAGGTCCTCCATGACAGTGCAAGCTGGGACGGGGAGACATGACTGAAGGGCGAGTGGCTGAACTGACTTAGGCAGCAAAGGCTCTGAGAGAACAGAGTGAATTCATTCACTGAAAACGCTGCAGATAGACTCACATTTGCAGCCAGGATTGGCTGCAAGTTCCACAGCTACTGCATCAATTGGAGGGGGGAGCATATATTGACGTGCACTACAACGTATGGAAGGCAAGAGTCAGGGACTGCAAGTGAGATTTGTAATCATCACAAAAAGTCCCATATGCTTCTGCCCCCTACCCCATTGCAACTGCCGACCAGCACTACCCCCACACAGCCCAAAAAAGAGCAGAGCCCTCTAGGCCCGAACAAAACAATCATTCAGGGCTTACTTCTGCACAAATCTAACGTGCACTATTTAACCCAAGAGGCACATTTTGCTTGTGAGACTGCATCTACAGAAGGCAGACTCCCAGTTTGGATGCCACAACAGAGCGGAAGGGAGAATCTTCTGGCGAACGCTGGGGGGGGGGTGCACGGTAAATTAAGAAATGACTGCGTCTGGCGTCCCCATCCTGAGTTTTCATGGAAGGCCGTCTGGCAGAAGAGAAAGAAAGGAGAAATTCCTGAGGTAAAGGTTGCATTTACCGTCCTGCTCAGGTACAGACACTGCTTCCACTTCCATCGCCATTTCTTTTAACTCTCACTCTAGTTTTTTAGAGGCAGCACTGCCAGAAAAAGCAAATCTGTCAGTAAAATAAATAAATAATTATGCTCTCGGCAAACCCTCTCCCAGCACCAAGAACCACCCCCTTCGAAGTCCGCCCCCTCTCCCAACCAAAGAGTACCACCTCTCAGAGACAAACCGAAACCACTAAATCTGCAGCAGACCCTCCAACATTTCAGAGATTAAAATAGGTACACTTCAGTGTAGTGAGTGGGGGGAGGGGGTCCCCCCTAGTGAACAGCCCCAAAGTTTGAGCAAACCTCCTGGCAGAAACCCAGTCCCCCCCCCCAAAGTGTCAACTACACAACCATGCGGCATCCCAGCCAGCAGTCAGAGCATCACCCCCATGCCTTTGTCACAGACACACCCCATGACCATGCTGCAGAGAGATGGATTCTGCATCATCGGGAGATGTACAGTCTCTCTGTGCCTGTGGTCAAAGGATCGAGCGCCATCATGGGAGATCTTGAAGACGTACCTACAGTGAGCCTGTGGTCAGAAATGCATCTCCAACTCCCACTTCTTGGGGCTTCAGCAGTGATTTCATACTGCTCAATTTGCTGCAACCAATCACACTCACTGAGGAACTTGTAAAAGCAGACTGGGCGGCAGTTAGTGGGAGGCTAGGGAACATAAAGTATGACTAGGAGGAACTAACTTGCTTATACATTTAATTTTAAAAGCAAAGTGTACCCGTCTGTACCAAGTCTCACTGGACACACTGGGTAGTAAATAAAGGAGGGAAATTGCTGGACACCCTGGGTAGGGAATCATTGCATACTCTGGGTAGTGGGACACAGAATCACTGGATACCCTGGCTATTAGAGTCGGGAATCATTAGATAGGCTGTGAAGGCAGGCAGAGAGTATCACTGGATACCCTGATTAGTCATGTAAGTAGGGAACCCCTTTGATTTGGCACATGTGTTACACAGAATGCATGTCCCTACCTGGCTGTGAAACAAAGGGTGGACTGGATGGACGTTGAGTTCACTGAGACCTTAAATTAGTATTACCCATGCTTACGTGGGTGCGTTTCGCCCACCTGACTGACTGAACATTCTACACAGTGTATGGGGATGCATTTCTACAACCTATCCAGGAGCAGGAAAATGTCATTCTGGTGGGTTAGTGAGTATAATGAGAGTGACAGACTGGGAGTTGCAGCTGAATCCTGCCATGATGCAAACTTGCAATTCTGCCCGCGTTCCCAGCTGAAGGCTCACCTGCCCTGTGAACTTCGCTCTCTGTAGCTGCTGCTTGAAGGCAGAAAGTCAGTCAGTGTGCACCCAAGGCAAGTCCAGGTAGCCGGTAGGGAACAAAGACACTCCAGACTCCTGCTGTGTGCTCCAGCGATGCTCAGACTCTTGTGGTGGTGCCTGGCTGTGAGAGAGTGGTGACCAACCCAACCGTTTTTTAAAATATTAATTTCATTCATTCCGACCAGCGAACAGTTCAATGTAGAGTAAAACACCAAGTTTTACCTCAGCTTGGGAATAGGTTGGCTTTTTACCCCTTTTATTTACAGTATGTATATTTTAGGATTTTTACTGTACTTGAGATGCGCGCATCTGTGAGTGGGCATGACAGGAAAGTTGTTAAAGGGCCGTTGCTCGCTACGTTAAGTAAACACTCAACCAGGCGTATCGGTAGCTATGCCTTTGCTGTTAAGAAAAGTGGACAGAAATGGCAGGGATGCAGAAATGTACAAAAAGTGCTCAAAAAAAAAAAAAAAAAAAACACACCCACTGTGATATAGTGCAGTGCTGCAGTCCATAGGGACAACATGGGCGGATTGCTTCTTGGGGGAGGGTCAGGCAGAGGAAAAATAGTTCCACGGACAGAAAACATGATGTTAGCCCTTTTCTACATGCAAAACGTCTGCAGGGCTCCGCCTATGCAGCCATAACAATGGAAGTTAAGAGCAGTGCAGCAGAGGTCTGTCAGAAACTCACAGAATGGGGGTACTCAGAGTCTGAATCATCAACCATCCTGAGGTGTGATTTCAGGTTTGACAATCCTGTCTGTGGAGGTGTGGTGTCGCAAAAATCCAAGGTTGTAGGAATCATCATGAAAGAGGCAGACTGAAGGAAAAAAGTACTCCAACAAATAATTGTTTCATTGATTTACTGAGGCTGCCATTTCAAAATAAAGAGTAGCTGACCCACGCTGGTAACAACTGTACTTAAAACCCATCACATTCACACCAGTGGCATGTGTATGGCCTCACAATCTTCTCTAAAAGGGAAATGCGGTAGAACATTTTGCAAATGCAATAAGTGTTCTAATTTCTACTATGAAAGCTCTGCTTTACTGCTCTCGTTCTATTCTAAGCTGTGCCATCATGATATCATAAATGCAGTGTGATGCTTTCATAGCTACATTACACTACAGTACTTAATATGGGCTAAAGGTACCTATGGATTCACATACAGTAACAAACATACAGAGTTGTACACTCCCACCAGGATACCTGTACCTTGAATTTTCGAGATGGGCCCCCCTCAGTTGGGTGCCTGAACACCTTCTAAACTCTGGAATTCTTTGCATTTATCATCTTTTTTTTCTCATTAAATGTGATGTGTGGGTCACTGTAGGGAAATGTAGATGCAAACACAGAGCTGTTGATTTTTCAGGTGGCCCCTGTATCTACTTTCCAGCTGGACCCTCTTCACCCAAGTCTGACCATGTTTTTATTTTAGAGAGTGGAGGAAATGTACATGGACAGTGCTCACCAGTGGGTTGACCTGGCAGGAATGATGATCTGTGTGGTACATCACTGTCTGCTCGCCAATGCCCGTGAAAGGTAGAGGGATGCTGCACAGATGTCCTGTGATTTTGAAGGGTTGTGTACCCGACACATGGAAGGGGGGATGATGCAGCATGAATATGCATCCCTAGATCACACTTGTATACTATGGTAGAAGAAAAGGCCACAGGTATGGTGACATCTGTGTTCATGCCCGAGGTTGGGAGGGTGGAGAAGTATCTTGTAAGCTTTGGAGGGAAGTCAGAGAGGACTTACTAGGATGCCAAGGAAGGTGGCACCATATGGGATGTCACTGAATCAGGAGAGTTATGTATGTATGCAACTAATGAGCTTGAGCATGCAAGTCACATTTTGTGGTTGCTGTGCTGGTGATGGTTTGTGCACTTTTCATGTATTCATAGAACTTCAAGGGCCATCCAGGTTAGTTCGTGCTGGAGAGAAAGGAGCAGCCCAGTGGGGTGGTTACCATTTTGGTGACCCGCTGGGCATGCTGGCCTTTGATGGTGTCTGAATTCCTGTCCTGGAGGGTGGGCAGTATGGGTGTGTATTATAAGGATGACGTGGGGGAGCTGTGTAGGCCTTGTCAGGTCCCTCAATGGTATGTGTTTAGGGCAAGTGGGTACCTGTGTGTTTGGACTGTTCGTCTGTGGCTCTGCATGTGCACGCTGCTCAAGTCTGTCCTCTGCATTCCTTTCACTGCAGTGGTACTGTGGACCATTGAGATGCCTAGTCCTGGTGGAGCGGGGTTACACTACCACGCCAAGGGAGTTGTCAGAGGATTCCACGGAGGAGGATGTGGAGTGGGGGGATAGTTGTAATCTATAAGACCACATCTATATTTCTTCATTTTCTGAGCATTTATTCCTTTTTCAAAATCTTCTAGTGACTTTTTAATTTTTGTCAAAAATGCATCCAGGTCTGCAGTAAATATTTTGTCTATATGTCTGGGTCTGCAGTAAAAATTTTGTCCATTCCTCATTGCACCTGGAAACATGCCTCAGCTCAGTGTGCTTTTCCCGGTTATCAACTTTTAAAGAAATAAAAAAATAAATATATCCTGTGTTTGTGTTTTTGTTCTGGCCAGCACTGAGATGCTGCTATCCTGGAGGGGGGATGAAACTCAAGTCAAAGGTATATCACCCTCCCCATCCCCTTATTCCATTAGGAATGGCTCAGGGTGTTTCAAAGGGCCCCCTCACCCCTAATTCCATTGGGAATGTCACAAAGAGTGTTTCAAAGCCCTTCCCCCCAAGTGAAAACTGTATCTCCTGGCCTGCTCATTCATTAAATATTAAGTCTGGGATGTCAGAGAGTGTTTCAAAGGGCTCATTCCCCCATATTCCACTGGAATGTTACAGAGTGTTTCAAAGGGGCCCCTCTTCGCTGAAAGCTGTATCCCCTGGCCTGCTGATTTGCTAAGCATTCAGTTAGGGAATGGCACAGAGTGTTTCAAAGGGCCCCCTTCCCCCATATTCCATTGGGAATGTTACAGAGTGTTTCAAAGACTCCCCACACACACACACACACACACACACACACACACACACACACACACACACACTCACACACACACACACACACACTCACTCCTCAGTGAAAGCTGTATCCCCTGGCCTGTTGATTCATTAAGTATTCAGTTGGGAATGTCATAGAGTGTTTCAAAGGGCCCCCTTTCCTCAGAGAAAGCTGTATCCCCCCCGGCCTGCTGATTCAGTAAGTATTCATTTGGGAATGTCACAGACTGTTTCAAAGACCCCCATCAACTCCTCAGTGGAAGCTATATCCCCTGGTCTGCTGATTCATTATGTATTTAGTTGGGGATGTCACAAAGTGTTCCAAAGACACCCCCCCATCTCCTCAGTGAAAGATGAATCCCCTGGCATAAGCGCAGAACCGCAGGGAGGGCGGCCCTTTTTTTGTCTCAAAAGAGACTGCCCTGCCCCTCTCGGAATTACTGCCACAAGCTAGCCTGAGAAATCAAGCATCACTTTTGAATCTGCTGCACCCTGCCAGCAGCACTGCACAAAACTAAAGGTGTTTTCTGTTTAGTGGAAGTCAGAAGTGTCAAGTCAATGCTTGGAGACTGGAGTAATTAACATAACTTTATTAACATAGATAATGACTCTGGAATCAAGTCAGTGTATGTGTGCCCCGGAAGCCTGAGAAAAGACTGTCCCTTCGAATCTTCTGCGCCCTACCATGCCACACACAAAAAACTCTTGCCATGCTCTCTTTAGTGTCAAGTGCTGATTATGACTTGGACTCTCTCTATACAGCACTTCCAACTGAACCCAGACCAGCTGCCTCCCAGGCTTTACATCTTGGGACTTATTTGATGTGCCCTGTGCTAGCACCTGAAAGCCCTGAAAAACAATGGGGAAATCAAGAAGCCAGGCTAACAAGGAGGTATAAAAGTAGTGCCATGCATAGCCCATTCCTCTTTGCTAACCTGGCTTTTGGGTTGATTGGTTGGTGGTCATATCCTGACTTGCTCGCTCTTGTCCACTTTGTATATGCTGGCCCAACTCTTGCACTTGCCGGTTCTGTCCAACTCTATGGCAGTGAACCTGTTGTTGCCTCCCTGCTCCCTTCAATCATCAGATCAGATTGTTCAACTGCAAGGTGAGGTAATAACTACAGGTATCTGGGCAGACTGAGCTACCGCCATGATGATCTCTTCTTTTTTGTGGGAGGAGGCGGCGCCGGCCCAGGAGCCGGCAGGTGAGGTCGGTCGATCAGTCGGAGGATGGGGCAGACCAGTGCAGTAAGAAAAAATTACTCACCTTAGTAATTGTGTTTCATCTAATGGAGTCTTGCTGTATTCTGACATAGGCAGTTAGCCCCAGCACTTGAACTGCTCCAGAGAGGAAAGAGTTAACTCTATCCAGGAAGTATAGAACGTTGAGCTCGATTTCAAACCTCTGTCTGCAGCACTTCAAAGTGTAACCGTTAGATTCTTATGAGCTATTACTAACTAACTACACTTCTTAAAGTGGAAATTGTAAAATAACATAGCCAACAGGGAACACATTTTTGGTTCCCCCAAAAGACTCCAGGTGAGAACCCAAAATAATAACCAGGTAGTGAACCAACATATAGCTACCAAAAACAACATAATAACACACTCTCCCCTTCTAGAAAGGAGGAATGCCAAGTACACCCCTGAGGTGCAACACTGTACCTGCCAGCCCACTTCCCAAAAACAGGTTCTGAGAGGGGAAGCAGGGAGGAAGGTCAGAATACAGCAAGACTCCATAAGAAGAAACACAATTACTAAGGTGAGAAATTTTTACTTCAAACAATATGAAGTCTTGCTGTATTCTGACATATGCAGGCTACCAAGCAGTACCACCATGGAGGGGGGGTACCGAACCTATTTTGGGAATAGGCTCTGCAGTACTGCTGTTCCAAACCGAGCATCACTCCTAGGCTGGATATCCACAGAGTAATGCTTGGTAAAAGTATGGACAGTTTTCCAGGTGGCTGCTTTGCATATCTCTAGTAAAGGTATATCCCCGGCAGCAGCCAGAGAATCAGCTGTACCCCTAGTCGAATGAGCCCTCAGGCCTGAAGGGGGTATTTTGCCTAGCTTTTCATAGCAGAATTGTATACAAGAGGCAATCCACCTAGCAATAGTTCTCTTAGTAGCAGGTTTACTTTTTCACACTTCACCATAAGTGAGAAACAATTGAGGACAGGTCAAACCTAAGAGCCTTAGTATGCTCAATGTAGTAGCTAAGAGCCCTCTTAACATCCGAACGGTGTAATCTTTTTTCTCCTGAAGAAGAAGAATGATCAGTGAAGAACACAGGAAGAGTCATGGACTGGTTCAGATGAAAATCTGAAACAACTTTGGGTAAGAACCTCCTATTGGTTCTAAGGACCACCGTATCTGTGGAATGAGATAAAATCCAGCTCCACTGACAGGGCTTGTAATTCACTAATACACCTGGCAGAAGTGATAGCTACCAAGAACACAGTTTTCCAAGTCAAATATTTGAGTTCTGCTGAAGCCAATGGCTCAAAAGGGGGCTGCATAAGCTGAGCAATTCAAACATTAAGATCCCAAGCAGGGGTAGGGTCCCTAAAGGGAGGGTTGGTATGAACCAAACCTTTAAAGAATTTACAGAAGAAAGGATGAGATGCCAGGGAGAAAACCTTCCCCACTGACAGGAATGCAGAGACAGCTGCTAAATGAACTTTCAAAGTGGCTGGCCTGAAGCCTAGGCCATTGAAATGAACCTTGTAATCCAGAACTGTAGCCAGATCTGCAGTATCTGGTAAGACATCCTTATTGGAACACCAAATACTGAATCTCTTCCATTTAAAATTATATGTTTTTCTGGTGGCAGGTTTTCAAGAGACTGAGAATATCCAGAACCCCATGAGACAGGTGCAGACCTGCATACTCTAACTCTTCAAGCCTTGAGGTTGAGAGACCAAAGGTTGGGGTACCAGATTCTTCCCTGAGATAAGGTTAACAGAGTGTGCTTCTTGGGAAGAGATAGGGGGAAGATGGATTGCTAGGGACATCAATAGGGGATACCAAGGCTGTCTGGCCCAGTCTGGTGCAATCAGGATCACCTTGCATGGTTGTGACCTGATCTTGACCAGTACCTTGAATAAGAAAGAAAAAGGAGGAAAGGCATACAAGAATCCCCCCCCCCCCAAATCCAGAACCAGAGCATCCAGGGGAACTGTGCCCATGAATGGAGGTCTGCAACAGAAGAGAGGAAGTTGATGATTGTCTGGAGCTGCAAAGAGATCCATCTCTGGAGTGCTCCACCTGGAGAAAATTACTTACAATATGAAGGGGTCCAGGGTCCATTCATGATGTCCCTGAGAGATCCTGCTCAGGGCATCTCCTTGCACATTGTTCTTCCCTGGAAGATGAATTGCTACTAGAGATGCCTACAGGGCACAAGTCAGAGACCATATTTTCATGGCTTCCGTGCACAAGGCCATAGACCAAGTGCCTCCCCTGCTTGTTGATGTACCACATGGTGGTGGTGTTGTCTGTCCTGACCAGAACCACCTTGTTACTCACAGAGTCCAAGAAAGCTTGGAGAGTCAGGAATACTGCCCTGAGTTCCAGAAGATTGATATGAAGTAGAGACTCCTGAGGGGGCCACACCCACCTTGTGCTGTGAGGGCTCCTAAGTGAGCTCCCCAGCTCAGGAGAGAAGCCTCTGTAGTTAGCACCACTGAATGAGTCTGACTGATGAATGAGACTCCTTGTCTTAGGTTGTCTTGATCCAACCACCATTGGAGAGCTTGGACCAGAGTCTGAGTCACTGAAATCAATTTGGTTAGAGGATCTTTATTCTGAGAGCAAAAGGACCTCAGATGGAACTGAATGTCCCTCATTTGAAATCTGGCTCCCTGTACCACCGCAGTGGAAGCTGCCATGTGGCCCAGGAGCTGAAGAAAATGTCTTGCTAGTCAAGACACCAGAAGGCAGAAAGAAGAAGCAAGATCTGTAAGGGCCTTCACCCTTACCAAGGGAAGAAAAGCCTTTGCTTGGTCAATATCCATCTCTACCCCAATGAAGGTAAGGAGTTGTACTGGTTCGAGAACTGACTTTGGCAGATTGAGAAGGAACCCTAGGGAAGTGAGCAACTGTTGTGTAACTTGTAGGTTTGACTTGACTTCGTCTGGAGACTGTCCCATGATGAGCCAGTCATACAGGTATGGTAAAATGGAGATATTCTGTCTCCTGAGAAAAGCCACTACTACTGCTAGGCATTTTGTGAACACCCTTGGAGCTGATGTTAGGCCGAAGGGCATTGCTCTGAACTGATAATGGCCTGAAGGCAATTCGAACCTCAGGTACTTTCTGTGGGAGCACCTGATTGGGATGTGAAAGTAGGCATCCTTGAGGTCCAGGGAAGCTAACCAATCCCCTGGTCTTAGAGAGGGAAGAATTACTCCCAGAGTCACCATTCTGAATCTTGACTTTAAAAGGTGCTTGTTTAGGTATCTTAGGTCTAGGATGGGCCACCACTCCCCTATCTTTTTTGGAGTAAGGAAGTATTTGGAATACAGACCCTTGCCCCTGTACTGAGTAGGAACTCTTTCTACAGCCCTGAGGGTTAGTAGAGAAGAAACCTCTGCTTCTAGAGCAGTGGTCTTGGAAGGGTTTGCAGGTGGAAAGAACTTGGTCCTCAATTTTGGAAACTTTGCAAAACTGAGAGCCAATCCCTGGCTTACTACCTCCAGGACCCACCTGTCTGAGGTAACAGACTTCCAGGCCTGGAAGTAGTAAGCCAGCATGCCTCCTACTGTGATTGGGGAGTCGACCCGGGCTGACACATCAGGGTATCTGCTTGGCAGGAGCCTTGGACTGAGAGGAGTATGCAGCCCTGCTCACCCCCCTTCTGCTTGTCCCTCTGAAGAACCCCCTCTGAGGAAAATGAGATGAGGCCTGTGCCTGGTAGAAAGGCATGTGAAAAGTTCTGCCCCTGCCCCTAGACTGCTGCCTCTGAGGAGTTGCCTGCCTTTTCTTGGCCTGTGCACTCCTGTAGGTGGTCCGTTAGTCATCCATTTCCGTCATGTAATTCTCTGTCAGCTCCCCAAACAGAAAATTACCCACCACAGGGAAATCTATGGCCTTAGCCTGAGTGTTCTGTGAGAGGCTAGTACATCTGAGCCAAGCAAACCTCTGAAGAGACACAGATGTAGCCATGACTCGTGATGCCACATCATTTGAGTCCACAGCAGCATGAAATTGAATCTTGGATGCCTCGATCCCATCAGCAGCTACCTCCTCCAGCTCTTTGACTAGCTGGGGGGAGGCCTGTTTAGCCAGCTCCAAAACAGTATCCCATCTGGACTTCTGGTATCTGGCTGTGTAGGCCATATAATTTGCCTGCCTGAGTCCCAAGGAGGATGCCAAGTACTGCTTTTTTGCCATAGCATCCACCTTCCTAGAGTCTTTATCTGGGGGGGTGGCAGTGAAGCCAAAGGTATGTTAGCTTTGTCACAGGCTGCAGCCTGCACTACTCCAACATGGCTGCATTGGTGGAACAAGAACTCTGTACCTGAGCCTGAAGGCAAATACCTCCTGTCCATTCTTTTACCTACAGGAGGTAAAGAATTTGGAGTTTGAAGAACTTTCTGTGTCTGCTTCCCAAAAGATTTATGGAGGGGAATAGACAACCTTTTGGACTCTGGGATGTCCTTTATTTCCACAAAATCAGGCTCCTCTTGTTCCTCAACAGCTTCAACCAAGGGAAGCTGGAGGGTCTCAGCCACCTTCCTGTAGAACAAATAGTGGGACTGGGACTCAGAAAGCCTGGGAGGGGAAACATTGGAAGGCCTGTCTAGGGAGATGTCCGGTTCAATGGTCTCATCCAGACCTTCATCACCATCATCATCATCATCATTCATACAATTCATCCAGAACATATTCTGGAACCGGAGAACCGACCAGACAGAAACACCGAGGAGGCGCCAGGATCAGACGAACCGGACAAAGCGATTCTACAATACTTATCACCCTGGCTATTTCTTCAGTGGTTGGACACTGCAGTTCTGGACTGAACCAGACAACTTCCTGTTTTGCTTTGATGGAACTGTCCCCTTAGGATCGGATCTCCTCTTGCCCAAGGGAGTATCGCCCAGGTCAATGGGCACTCCCTCAGGTTCGGTAGGAACTGAACCGGGCTGGCCATCCGGATTAGCAAACTTCTCGGCCTCCTTTTCCCTGAGCCTACCCAACCTCTTTTCTAGGGTAGCCTTCGAGACATTTTTACAGATTTGGCAGTCTGAATCGAGGTGGTCAAACCCCAGACAATAAACACAAGTGGTGTGAGGGGCTGCCTTAGCAAAGGCATCCCCACACTCACTACAGTGTTGAAACCTAATGGGCCCAGTTTTTTTCTTAGGTTTCTCAGACATGGCCAGGCTACAGACTTACCCTTTACAACTTAATAGCTAGGTAAGACCCTCCTAATGGTTACCAACCATGTTACAGGTCATGGAAAAAAACGTATAAAATCATGTTTTATTTTTTTTTTTTTAAACTGATGGGAACCGGTATCTCACACTACAGAAAGAAAAAATAGATAAGCCCTAACACAATCGGTTCCTAACCGGACTGATCAACAGGTTTTACAATTTCCACACAGAAAATATATAAAATACACAAATAAACCTATAGTCCTCTACCTACAATACTTACTGTACCGCAGACAAGGATTTGAAGCCGAAAAAACAACAAAATCGGTAGTTAAACCAACGGATTCTAAACCGAACCAACTGTAGCGAAGGAGCAATCTCCGGAGCGACTGTTCAGTTAGGTGGAGTAAAGAATCTGATGGCTACACTTCGAAGTGCTATAGACAGAGGTCTGAAACCGAGCTTGAGCTCAACTTTCTATGCTTCCTGCATAAAGTTAACTCTTTCTTCTCCGGAACAGTTCAAGTGCTGGGGTTAACTGCTTATGTCAGAATACAGCAAGACTTCATGTTGTTTGAATAACAAAGATCTACCAGTCACTGGGCGGAAAGACTAATCCATCTGACAAAAGGAATAAAGTTTACAGTGTGCCCCACTTTTAAATTTTGTTTGAAGTTACTTACTGGCCCATCCAACCTCCAACTGGCACCCCCAAAAAAGCACACTCCACTCTATTGAAACTCACTCACTTTGGAAAATGCAGGCAGAGTCAGTGAACATGGTTGGGGGGGGGGCCACAGGCAGTAATTACCATTAATCATTATTCAAACTACAAATTTGTTATACTAAATAAGAAAAAACTGCTTATGATAAAACGTACTGCCTGTCCCCCCATGTTCACAGACTCTGCCTTCATTTTCAAAGTGAATGAGTTTCAATAAAACAAAAGTGTGTGCATTTGTCGGGGTGCTGATTGGAGATTGGATAGGCCAATAAGTAACTTCAAACAAGATTTAAAATTGGGGCACATTCCCGTGCCGGTGTGAGATGCAGTGCTTGGCTGTTGCAAACCTAACTAGTGCCAAACTGGGAGAGAAAATAAAAAGATCAGAGACTCTGTGGAAGTGGAATGGCCAGCTGGGTAGATTTTTCTAAGAGTTTATGAGGAACTGAATGAGGCTGCAGCAAAAAGGTAACTTGCAGTACCTGACTAGCATGAGCTCCCCACTTCAGTGAGTGATGGAGTAGCTCACAATAGTTACCGTTTCTGAATTTTACAGTTTCAGTTTGGCGAAAGTATTCTTAGTTGTAGTGGACTGGAGGGTGGGCAGATCAGTGCACATGTTATGTAACAATTATTTCTGCTCCAGTATCGACAGTGGACAGGGGGGACCTAGAGGGGTGCAGCAGCACATATCAGTTGCACAGCAGGACAGAGAGGGCATATTCCTGTGTGTTAATTTAGAAAGAGCCTCCTTGCAGCAGGGGCTGGCAACTGCTAATACAGCTTGTAATTAAAATAAAAATGTGTTTTTAAGTCCGTAGCTCCTGATTTGCACCAGTCTGTGTGAAACAGTCACCAGCATAATCATAGTACTTGCAGCTGCAATTATAATGCTGGCATCATCCTTAAAGCTTCTCTGCTACTGTACATAGCACAAGTGCATTTCTCTGCTGTACCCGAGCCTGCTGGACCCAGCTGAAGTATGCAATAAAAAGTGTGTGCCTGCATTGTATTTGACTTTTTAATCAGAGCGATCGGGGCCTTAAGGTGCGATCTTGGGGGGTAAAACAGTGCTTTGCAAAAAGGGTGCCAAATTAACAGGTGTAAAATCACTGGGAAATGTTGCTCACTTGTACATAATAAAGACAGAGAAAGAGACAGAGTGTGTGTGTGTTCTTTACAAAGTTGTTTATGTAATACTCATCTTTAAATTAACCAGCATGCATCTTCGAGACTAGTGTCTCATCTATCTCTTCTATAGAGGTGCAGTGGGACATCAGCAACAAAGTTACAGTAATTAACCCAACCCAAGTAATGCAAATAAAACTGAAGTGCACACAGTGGCCTGATACTGAAAAATGCACCTGACAATGGCGCAAGTGGTTGCGCTGCGCAACTGAGTTGCACCAGAACACCACAAAAATTCAAAAGAGATAAGCAATGGTGCATCTCTTCTGAATATATCAAAATATGTGGGTGGCACAAATATGATGCGCTGGCACATCCCCCAAACAGGTCTGAATACCTGGAATGGAAATGTGCCAGCACATCTGAAGATGCTCCAAGTGCAATTTCCAGATATTCAGACCTGAACATGCAAATTGGGTCACTATGCATGCAAGGCGCAAATGGGGCCATTTGCATGTCATTATGGCCCCATTTGCAGGCATTGTGCATGGCTGGCTCTGTGGAATGTGCCGGGCACCCTGCAACAGTATGCCTAGTATTGTAGTGGTACCCCCTCCCACCCAGTATCCCAATTGTAATAATAATGAAACTATCCCCGTCCCTTGAAGTCTAGTGTTCCACCTTCCCAACCATACCCTGATCCCATTATAGTAATGCATAAACAAATACCTGGTAGTCTAGTGGTCCCCCCCTCCCCACCTGGCATCCCGATCATTGTAAATAATAGAATATCCATGTCCCTGGTAGTCTAATGGTCCCCCCTCCCTGCCCGGTACCCCAATCATTGGAAATCAAAGATCCCCTTGTTCATGGTAGTCTAGTGGTACCTGCCACCCTCCACCCACACAGAACCCCTTCCCACCCCGCTCCCCACCCAGGTCATCGGTGAGCAGCACACCCACCCACTCACCTCCATGGTTGCCTGCCCAATGACAGCTTACAGTAACACCTGCAAACTCATTGGTCCACACTGTCGACCAATGGGCTTGTAGGGTGTACTGTAATAGTTATTCACAATTTTGTGAATGAATGACTTCATTCACAAAGTTTTGAATGACTAATACAACACACACTACCAAGCCCTTTGGTAAGTGTGGACCAATAAACTTGCAGGTATTTACTGTAAGCTGTCAGTCAGCAAGCAGCTACGAGAGGTGGCCAGGTAGATTTACCCCCAATGACCTGGGGAAGTAGGGTGGGATAGGTCCTGTGTAGGTTGAAATACCCCACTAGACTACCATGGATGGGGATCTTTGATTTTCTATGATCGGAGTACCGTCAGAGAGTGGGGACTGCTAGACTACTAGGGATTATGTCGTTATGAATATTACCGGGCTCGGACTCAGGGATGGAAGGGGGTTACCAATAGACTACCTGGGCTCTGTATGTTGAACTGTACTGGGATCAGACTTGGTGCATGGGGGGATAGCCACCCATGGACTGGCAGCTGCTGTGTTGCACCCTGCATTACAGCAGCCCACCTGTGAGTGTCTACCAGTCTTGGTAGGAATGCCACGTGCCTGTAAACCAACTGTTGCTGCTCCAGTCTTCAATCAAAATGGCATTTCCCCAGGAAACCCCATAGCTAAGTAGCAAGACTGAGAGTGAGAGTCACGTTTTTGTCTAGCCTGAGGCAGAGGTACTTATAAAAAAAAAAAAAAGTCCTTAGCTGAAATGACAAACATATCTATCTTAAACACAATCTAAAACAGATGACTGCAAAAACATGTTATGACTAACTACTAGAAGCAAAAAATCTAAACAGCAAAGATAACACTATTGGCCTGAGGCCCCAGTGAAGTGTATGAAACATGGAAAATAAAAATCATTGGATTTATAAACTTGTTGAGTGTGGAGTTCATCCTTCATATTCCTTTACTACATGGCTACCAGTTAGGCCCGTTTTTTACAGGCGTAACTTTGTGTCCCTGTATGCAGCACATCTCCGAGATGTGCTGGCAGATGTGCTGCACATCTCGGCTGAATATCAAGATGTGCCACATATGCATGGGCACACCCCCTGGAGATGTGCTGCTTACATTATAGATGCACCTCTGTGCATCTGAAGTTGTGAGGTGCATCTTCAGGGTTTGCATAAGGCCCTGGGGCACAATTCTGGAGATGCACCAGTGCAACTCAGGTGCTCCAAGTGCATCTGTTCTGAACAGCTTGACCCATATGTATTGGGAAAGCTTAGAATGAAAAAGATACAGCCAGCACCATAGTTGTCAATCATAAGTGCATATCATTTATTTATAATTTGCATCAGACATATGACAGGATATCCCCCATGAGCAGCAATACTGCCCTGCCCAAGGAGAGACATGAACAGCCAGTTTACAATGCACAGTTGTGATCCCTATAGCCTTCCCTACTTGACAGACATCATAAGTAGCAGTCCCCCCCATAGCCCTATTATAGTTTCCAGCAGCACACTCAACCCAGCCCTGCTTTGGTGCATTTCCATACTGCACTCAGGGCCCGATAGCACCATTATAACACTAAGTGTAATTTTGATAGTGTTTTAGAAAACCTGTCTTTGAATATAGAACAAAACAAAAAAATAGCTGCGCTAGCTGCTAAAGACAGATAGTAAGTAGAATACATTAAAACTGAATGTGTGGTACTTTTTTATTGCTTGCAAAATGGACTACACATGACATGATTTTAAATCCTGCAGTTTGGGCAAACAGCATGGCATAACAGTCGGGTAAGCATGTTGTTTATTTTATGACCTTTCCTAATGTTCTGCTCATGTCTATTTAATGCTACAGGTAACCAAATTTGGACTGTTTGTAGCCTACCAGATTTATGTTATGCAGGTACTGCAGTCAGACTCAGCAAACATGAAAGCTGCACTGCCAGCGGTTACCTCCATGAAAATTAAAATGAAGCAAACAGAAATAACATGTTGAAATAACAGAAAATCACCTAAATCATGTCCTGCAGCATATATTGTATACATCAGGGTTTTCTTTTGTTAGTTCAATTGATGGCTGGGGTCATGCCAAGACTCCAAGGCTGCATTTTTGGAAAGTACAACAAAAAGGTTGCAGCAGACCAAGCATGTCCCTCAAAAGTGTGTTGTCATGTACAGCTTTCTAATGATGATTATTCCCACTGTGGGAAGAGTAAGGATGTTATTTCTTCCTGTAGTCTTTGTAATGGTCCTTAAAGGTTAATCCCAAAGAAACCCCTTGTGCCCTCCCAACCAACATTTACTTTATTTTTGTACACCAGATTAGCGTACTAGGCAAGCAGAGGATAACCAGAGGAACAGCAGCTGATGAAAAAAACAGGACTGAATACATGTTACAGGAGCGGATCCAGGAGTCCTATAGATGGAGGAGCTCAAGTCAGATAAAAAAGAAAAATAATAGGCTGGGGGTCTGGTGGGCCGCCTAGGCCCCCAGCATTTTTTTAACATTTTGGTGCATTCTGGTGCATTTTGAAGGGTATTTCTAATGCAATTTCTACTCATTTCCTCCCTCCCCATGCTTTGCTAGTTGCACCCTAGCACCATCCCCAGAGTTCCCACAGTCCACATGACAGTATGTTACCCAAAATACCCTCCACGCCCAAAAAAAAAAAAAACACAAAATACCAAAAGACTGCAGCTGGGCAGTAGCACATCTGAAACACATAACAATGAGAAAAGTTGAAAGAGACTTTGTGATAAAGACAAATTGCAAACAAATTAAATGACAATCCAAGTAAACAAGTTCACTCACTCAAGCACATTATGACATTATCATAAAGCCAGCCCATCCCAGTTTGTCCTGCAGTACAGATTAACGTATCCCCAACCTTATCTCAGTAAATAAAAAAATACAATAACTATAGAAATATGGGAACAAAGTCACTTTGCTATCTAGTTTCTGAAAATATCATTTCAAGTCTGCTTGCTGTTTTTGCAAAACATATTTTATTCTATAGAACAATTTATTCCAAATAAAATACATTTTTAAATAAATAAAATATTTTTTATTGTTTTAAAATGTCCTTTACTGGGATAACCCCATGGTATGAGGCATCTTACTTTTTATGATAGGCCCAAGAAGTCAGTAAGCAGACAGAAAAACGTTTTTTAAACAAATAAAACAATGCATTTTTTTTTTTTTTTTTTTCATTATTAGCAACAGCACTTGCTTGGTACATCACAACTTGCCCCCAACACACAGAACTACATAAACTATATATTTGATTCTATCACTTTTTTTTTCCGGTTTTGTAACTGCCTGTGTCAATGAGCCAAACAAGGTCTTATGACTTCTGTTGGCAATTTTGCTCTTCAAGCATGCAGAAACTCCTGCACATGCCATAATATACAGCAGAACACCTTCAAAGTCCCTATGTCTATTAATTCCCTCTGTGCTCATTCACACTGTACAACCACGGCTGAAAAGAAAACACAGATTAGACATACAGTACATACTTCAGTTTTTACCTCAGTTCAAAGGTCTCATGTACCAGTTTCCTGCTTCATGCTGTCGCTGAGACCAGACCTGCCCAGCATTAGTGTTGTACCATTCCTAGCATGGTACAGGAGGGCACTACTCTCCAACTCCCTCTCTTGCAAATCCACACCAAAATCAAATTGCCATACAGGACAAAACTAGGAGTGACCTTAAATGATTTTAATGTCATGTATTTAAGCTCCCCATACTAGAAATTAATAACACTAGTACTACATTTAAGACACACCCAGTTTGATGGAACACTAATGTCCTGTCCAGTCCCAGCAGCTGCCCCCCTGCTAGTTTAACCAGCATCTTTTAATTAGTGCCACTGACTGCACTGAATTATTTGACTTAACCATTGGAAATGAATCTGACTGAGCCTGGAGCAAGAACTTAAAGGAGAAGACTCCTGTATATGTATGATTTGGATATGTCTGATGTATTTATTATACATTGCATCAAGTACTGTACATATGTCAATAAGAGATCAGCCATTTCTTCTTTTGCAGCACATATCTAGAGTTTGAGGCTCTGACACAAGGTAATAAAATGTCAAGCAAGCCTCCATTTACATGCAAATGAGTCACTTGTAATACAGCCCTTCCCATGCCTTGATGTCACTGCAGCAACAGTGCAGAAGTACACATACGGGTATCAATGCTGTCTAGCCTGATTTTAGTTTAAGTTTGCAATGGCTTAAGGCAGTTCTGTCATGCAACTCACACAGGGAGTAGTACTTGTAGCCTTAATACTGTATGTGTAGAGCAAATAATACATCTAATAGTATTTCATTCACTGGAAATAAAAGCTGTTTCTCTGTACTGCTCATTTCTGTCTGTGAGACAGTTGTAACATGTTGTGGAAAGTAGTAGACTGAATCAGTCAATCAACAAATCAACCAACTAACCAATCAATCATTCAATCGAGCAGTCAATCAGTCACTCTGTATTGAACCAGGTGAACACCCTTGATAAGATTCATTACAAGATGAGCATGGGCAGTTTACCAAAGGATCACACAAGACGGACTTATACACAGCCCCTTTCAGCAGCCTGAAAGTGGAGAGCTAGATCATTTGCTTTATAAAGTATATTGTTTTACATTTCAAATGCTCCTTAAATCTGAGTTTCTGACTGGAAATGCCAAGACACAGAATGCATATGACATGGGAGGAGTAGAAAAAATTATTCACCTTAGTAATGTTGTTTCTTCTGATGGAGTCTTGCTATATTATGACAAGTGCAGTTTGTCCCACCACTAGAACTGCTCCGGAGGTGAAAGAGTTAACTTCCACGCAGAGCATGGAGCTTAGAGCGCGAGCTCGGTTAAAGAAGCTCTGTTAGGGTGGTTTCAAACCGAAACCGTCAGATCTTTATGAGCAAAACTCACTAAGGCTCTGTGTGGAAGCTGTAACCTACACTAGCCAACTGGCTACTAACATATTCACATATTTTTCTGGTCCCAACACCACGACTCAAGTCAGTGGACCAGAAAAATAAGATAAAAAAACTAAATAAAACACAACACCCAAACATGAAAGAGGGCATCAATAAATGCCAACAGTGGACTGCCCACCCTATACCCAAAGTAGAAGTTCTGAGAGGGGCAGGCTGGGGGGGAAGTCATAATATAGCAAGACTCCATTAGAAGAAACAACATTACTAAGGTGAGTAATTTTTTCTTCAAACAACATGAAGTCTTGCTATATTATGACAAGTGCAGACTACACAGCAGTACCTCCATGGAGGAGGGACAGAACCTACTTAGGGAATAGGCTCTGAAGCACGGCTGTGCCAAACCGAGCATCCCTCCTGGCCTGGATATCCAGGGAGTAATGCTTGGTGAAAGTGTGTACTGTTTTCCAAGTAGCTGCTTGACATATCTCAAGATAGGGATGTCTCTAGCAGCAGCTAGAGATGCAGCTGTACCTCTGGTAGAGTGAGCCCCCCTCAGGCCTGAGGGGAACCTTACCCAGCTTTTGATAGCAAAATTGGATAGAAGAGACAATCCACCCGGCAATGGATCTCTTAGTGGCAGGTCTCCCTTTCCCAACCTCACCATAAGTGAGAAATAGTTGGAGGGAGTCAAACCTGTGACCCTTGGTATGCTCTATGTAGTAACTTAGGGCCCTCTTAACATCTAAGCTGTGCAGCCTCCTCTCACCAGAGGAGGAATGGTCAGTGAAGAACACTGGAAGTGAAATAGATTGGTTAAGGTGGAAATCGAAACCACCTTAGGCAAAAACTTCCTGTTAGTCCTGAGGACTACCTTATCCCTGTGAAAGGAAATAAGTCAGTCTCCACTGATAAAGCCTGTAACTCACTTATCGCCTGGCAGAAGTGATGGCTACTAGAAATACAGTTTTCCAAGTCAAATACTTAAGCTCTGCCGAAGACAGAGGCTCAAAGGGGGGTTGCATCAGCTGAGCAATGCAAATATTAAGATCCCAAGCAGGGGCAGGGTCCCTGAATGGAGGATTGGTATGAAGCAATCCCTTAAAAAACTTGGAAAATACAGGGTGAGCAGAAAGAGAAGAAGGCTTCCCTGCTGAAATGAAGGCAGAGACAGCTGCCAAGTGCACTTTCAGGGTAGCTGGTCTCAGTCCCAAAGAATTAAGATGGACCATATAGTCCAATACAGTGGGTAGATCAGCAGATTCCGGGGAAATATGCTTCCCAGAACACCATATGGAAAACCTTTTCCACTTGGAGTTATAGGTAGCCCTGGTGGAAGACTTCCTAGCAGCCTTCAGGATTTCGAGAACACTTTGAGAAAGTTGTAGATCAGCAAACTCTAACTGCTCAAGAGCCAAGCCTTGAGGTTGAGGGATTTGAGATTCGGATACCAAACTCTCCCCGGAGCACAGGTTAATTGATTGTGGTTCCTGGGGAGACACAGAGGAAGATGGACTGCTAAGGACAGAAGGAGTGGGTACCAGGGCTGCCTGGCCCAGTCTGGAGCAATCAGGATCATCTTGCAAGGCTGAGACCTGATTTTGACTAGTACTTTGAACAGGAGAGGGAAGGGGGGAAAGGCATAAAGGAACTTCCCTTCCCAATCGAGGAGAAAGGCATCCAGGGGGACTGAGCCCAACACTGGGGCCTGCAACAAAAAAGTGGAAGTTGATGATTGTCTGGTGCTGCAAAAAGATCTATCTGAGGAGTGCCCCATCTGGCAAACACTATCCCCAGTACTAGGGGATCCAGTGACCATTCATGATGGCCCTGGGAAATCCTGCTGAGAGCATCTGCCAGGACATTGTCCTTGCCTGGGAGGTGAACTGCTATGAGGCAAGTGTTCAGGGAATAAGCCAGAGATCACAACTTCATCGCCTCGGTGCACAAGGCCGAAGACTGAATGCCCCCTTGTTTGTTGATGTACCACATTGTAGTGGTGTTGTCTGTTCTGACCTGTACCACCTTGTTCTGAACAGATGCAGAAAAAACCTGAAGTGCTAGAAAAACAGCTCTGAGTTCCAACAGATTGATGTGGAGCAGAGATTCCTGAGGGGACCATAACCCCTGGGTGGAGAGGTCGCCCATGTGAGCTCCCCATCCCAAGAGGGATGCATCTGTAGTAAGGGTCAAGGAGTGGGACAGAGGGATGAAAGGCACCCCTTGTCTCAGATTGCTCTGATCCTGCCACCACTGAAGGGCCTGGATCAGGGTTCGAGTCACTGGGATTAACTTGGATAGGGGATCTCTTCTTTGAGACCAGAAAGCTCTCAAATGGAACTGAATGTCCCTCATCTGAAATCTTGCTCCTTGCACTACAGCTGTGGAAGCAGCCATGTGTCCTAGGAGCTGCAGGAAATGCCTTGCTGGTGAGAGACCTGCAGAATAAAGGGAGAGGCCAGGGTCACTAAGGTCCTTACCTTTCCAGGGAAGAAGGCTCTGGCCTGCTTTGTTCAATTCTCGCCTATAAAGGTGAGTACCTGGACAGGTTCCAAAACTGACTTTGGAAGATTGAGAAGAAAGCCCAGAGGGTAAGCAGCTGCTGGGTAACAAGCAGGTGTGATTTGACCTGGTCTGGAGACTGACCCACAATGAGCCAGTCGTCCAGGTAGGGAAAATGGCAATCTTTGCCTTCTTAGATGAGCAACTGCTACTGCCAGACATTTTGTGAACACCCTTGGGGCAGAAGTGAGGCCGAAGGGCATTGCTCTGAACTGATAATGGCCTGAGGGCAGTTCGAATCTGAGGTACTTTCGATGGGAGCTTCTGATAAGAACATGGAAGTAGGCATCCTTGAGGTCCAGGGAAGCTAGCCAGTCCCCTGGCCTTAGGAAGAGTAAAATCATTCCCAGAGTCACCATTTTGAACTTTGGTTTTAAAAGGTGCTTGTTTAGATATCTTAGATCCAGGATAGGCTGCCACTCTCCTGTCTTTTTGGGAGTAAGGAAGTACCTGGAGTACAGACCCTTGCCTGGTGTGGGAGAAACCCTTTCTACAGCTCTGAGAGCCAGGAGGTTGAGACTTCTGTTTCAAAGCAAGAGTCTCTAAAGGGTTTGCAGGTGGAAAAGATCTGGCTCTCATCTTTGGAAATTTTTTGAAGCTGAGAACAGACCCTGGCTCACTACTTCCAGGACCCACCTGTCTGATGTTAAAGACTCCCAGTCCTGGACAGAAGCTAGGCCCTGCCCCTACAGGTAATGGAGACTGACCCTGGGCATCCCATCAGGGTGCCTGTTTGGCAGGGGCTTTAGGCTGAGGGGTGGGAGCAGGCCTGCTCGTACCCCGTCTGCCTCTCCCTCTGCAGAACCCCCTCTGAGCATAGGCTGAAGAGGAGGAGGCCTGGGTCTGGTAAAAAGGCCTGTGAAAAGGCCTGCCCCTACTCCTGGGGGGCTGCCTCTGAGGAGTGGCTTGCCCTTCCTTGGCTTGTGCACTCCTATAAGTGGTTCTATATTCATCCATTTTCTTCATATAATTCTCTGTCTGCTCCCCAAACAGAGAATTTCCCACCACAGGAAAATCCATAGCCTTAGACTGGGTATCCTGTGACAAAGTAGTACACCGAGCCAGGCCAATCTACGAAAAGCCACAGATGTAGCCATGACTCTAGAGGATACATCATTAGAATCCACTGCAGCATGGAACTGCACCTTAGATGCCTCAATACCATCAAGAGCCACCTGCTCCAGCTCCTTTGCAAGCTGGCCAGGGACCTGTTTAGCTAAGGCCATGACAGTATCCCATCTAGATTTCTGGTATCTCGCAACATAAGCCATATAGTTTGCTTGTCTGAGTCCCAGGATCTGCCATGTATTGTTTTTTGGCCATGGCATCAATCTTCCTGGAGTCCTTGTCAGGAGGATGTGAAGCCAGGGAATATTAGCTTTATCACAGGCTGCAGCCTGAACTACTAACATGACTGCATTGCTGTGAAGAAAATCTGTATCAGGACCTGACAAAGTGTACCTCCTGTCCATCTTTTTGTCTACAGGAGGCACAGAATTAGGACTTTTAAAATTTTTATTGTTTGTTTCCTAAAAGATTTATGCAAAGGATGGACAATCTCCTGGACTCTGGGATATCCATCATCTCTACATAGTCATGCTCCTCTTGCTCATCCAAAGCCTCCTCTAAGGGAAGCTGGAGGGTCTCAGCAACTTTTTTATAAAACAAAAAATGAGAAGGGGACTCAGAAAGCCTAGGGGAGATTCACCTAAAGGTCTGTCTGGGGAGATGTCCGGTTCAATGGGCACATCCAGACTTTCAAAGTCACATTCACACTGATCATAATCATCCTCCCCTCCTTTGGTTCATAAAACTCTTCTATATCATATTCCTAAACGGTGGAACGGTAGACAACTCACCTTTTGCCAGATAGTGGCGGTTCGGGAGGGAACCGAGGACAATCAACTAGACAATCTGTATTGCCTAGCTATCTCTGCAGCAGTTGGAGAAGGAATTTTGGACTCCAAACCTGCTGATTTTTAGTTTTCTTTGCTGGAACTGACTCCTCAGAGCCAGCTTTTCGTTGCCGAGGAAGTTCGCCTGGTCAGAGGTACTCCCTCCGAGTTCGGTTGGCACCGAACGGGCTGGCCATCGGGTCAGTGGACTTTTTGGCCTCTCGTTCCCTGAGCCTGCCCACTCTCTTGTCCAGGGTGGCTGCAGGGAAATTTTTACAAATCTGGCAGTCTGAATTGAGGTGGTCAAACCCCAGACAATAGACACATGTAGTGTGTGGGTCAGCCTTGGCAAAGGCTTCCCCACAGACACTACAGTGTTGAAACCCAGTGGGCCCGGTTTTTCTTTTGGGTTTCTCAGACATGATGCCAGCCTAACCAACAAACTTGCCCCTTTTAACGGCAGTGCCAGGCAAGACACCCTTATCGGTTCCCAACCGTGTCACGGGTCGTGGAAAAAACCGTAATGAAATCCGTTTTTTTTAGAACCGATAAGAACCAGGAACCTCACTCTAACAAGCCTTAAAAGGCTTTAAAACCAAGTTTAAATACAATTCGATTGGTTCAAACCGAACCAATACAAATTTACAAGTTACACACAGAAAACCTATCTATTACTTACAATACCATAGACAGAGCTTGAACCGATCGGTTTGCGGTTAAAATAAATAAATCGCGGTTAAATTCAACCGAGAAAAAACGTTTTAAACCGAGGAAATGAACCAAGCAGCAGGAGGAATCTCCGGAGCGACTGTTCAGTGAGGCGGAGTAAAGAATCTGATGGTTTCGGTTTGAAACCACCCTAACAGAGCTTCTTTAACCAAGCTCGCGCTCTAAGCTCCATGTTCTGCATGGAAGTTAACTCTTTCACCTCCGGAGCAGTTCTAGTGGTGGGCAGTTCTAGTGGTGGGACAAACTGTACTTGTCATAATATAGCAAGACTTCATGTTGTTTGAAATATGCTTCCTCCACATCCTCCTCCTCCATCTCCTGGAGGGGGAGATTGAGGGTATCCACCATGTTTTTTTACAAAGGCATAATGAGAGGTGTAGTCTTCTGGTCCCCTGGGAGGGGAGCCAAAGTCCTGTCCTGTTCTGGGGAGACCTCTGGTTCTATAGGTTCCCCTTCATACTCCTCTTCATTCTCCTCTGGGTTACAATACAGAGGTGGTTCCTGTGGTGCTGGAACTGGCACAGGAACCAGTGTAACCAGTGTGGGAACTGGGACCACAGCATGTAAGGCTTGTAAAATCTGTAAAGCCTTTGCAATGTCCTCAGCTAAGGGCATATTTTGATTGTCTGCTAGGTACTCTTTAGCCTTCTCAGCCGGACGCGCAGCGACATGTTTTTCTTTGTATTTTTTCTAAAGTGAGACAGTTTCAGCTACTGTCTCAACAGCTCTTTTAGATTTACCTTGCTCGGTCTTATCTGACCCCTTGTCAGTATCCTTGGGCTTACCCATGTCCTTATTAAGGACACAGGGAGAGGGATTTCCTTCTGCAGTACAAGCAGATGCAGAAGCCATTTCCTCTAATTTTTTTCGATCTCTGTTTCAAAGCCTTGGGACAAAATGTTTTACCAATTTCACAGTTTGAAAAAATATGACTAGTTCCCAAACAAAACACGCAAAGAGAATGCTTGTCTACTTTTGCTATAACCTGACCACAAGACTCACAATATTTAAACTCCGTGGGTCCGGTGCATTTTTTAGGTTTATCAACAGGGACCTCTGACATTGAGCACAGAAATTTAAATGTTTGCAAAAATAATTGGTTCCCTGGAACCAACAAATTGAAATATAAACAACCACTAGTGGTTCTTGGAACCGAGTGCTAATCGGTTCCTTGATAGAAAAGGGAACCAAAAATAAGATACATTTAAATAAAAATACAAATGGTCAATGGATCCAAAAGGGAACCCTCAAATAGACAAAAACTAGTACTAAATTTGAGGTAAAAACCTCACAGAGAACCGCGAGTCCCTCGGTTCCATAGAACTATGAGGGAACAGCAAAAAAATGAAAAAAAAGCAATAATGCATTAGGAAACTACACTAAACTAACTAAGAAAGGCAGCAATCTAAAATTAATAACTTAAAGTGGTACTTATCAACCAATTTAAAGTGTTTAAAGTAAGTTGAAGGAGAGCCCTCCGGGATGTCTTCACTAGGCAGGCGAAGTAAAGAATCAGAATCAGTCAGAGTGCAGCGGTTGCTAGGGCAGCAGTTTGAAATGGTCACGAGCGAGTTCCATCATTTGCATAGCATTCCATCTCTCTCTGGGCAATTCAACACAGGAGGCTGACTGTATCAGTTTAATCATGAGTGATTCCTGATGTTAGAAACAAAAGGATCAGAGCTGGCTCAGTAGCCACCACCAGCCAATCTCTTCCAGCTTCCTAGTATGCCTGCTCCGCATGGCAATAAAAGCCACTGTTCTACTAATACGGTCCATATTGGTAGAGCACTGGCTACAGTGGTGGAGGAAGAGAAAGATGGGCCCCAGTGCAGGTTGTAATTTTTGGGCCCCCGGCCCAATGCCCCGGTACCCCCCCCACATTTTTTTAGTATCTGTTTATGCACCCTTCATCCACCCACCTCCCTCAAATATCCAAGCCTCTCAGAGAACTTCACTTTTGGTGCCTGTCCTGTTGTACTGACTGACCAGTTAAGGAGGGATCTCACACATTTACAGACATTCACATTGACAAAAGAATCAAATCATTACTAAAATACAGATTCAGAGTTGCTTTTTAAAATATTTATTCTGTCTATGAGGCACTACCCCCCCCCCAGGATGGTCTCTCCAATTGCTCCCCTTCCCCTACCCCATGCTAGCCTGTGGACTGTGGTGGTGGTCTGTGTGGATCGGATGAATCTGGTCCCATCCACAGGCTGCCATCTGATGCAATGTGGCATTCTGGAACTTGCTCACAAACCTCGATTTCCCAGATACCACCTTGCTCTTGTTTGCACGCTGCTTCAACAGCTACAGCAGCATGCAACAACATTCTTCTCCTCCTCCTGGGATTGCATTCAACACCCAGCTTTTAGTTGCTCTGCCCCCTCCTGTTCTAGACTAGCAGGTTTTCTCTCTGCCTCCTGGCTCCTCTTGTACTCTCCCTCCCTCTCCCTGAGAGTGAGAACTGGGCAGTCTACCTCAGCAGGTTCCGTCTCCTCACTGCATTTTTGTTAATTCTTTAATGGTGTGTTCAGGGAACACTGGGGAGGTTAGTGACTTGCTCAGAGTCACATAGTATCCAAGTAAAGGTTATGGGAATCAAATCCAAGTGGTCTGCTGCATGGATGTACAAAGCTCATTTGCAGCTCATTACTCTTGTCTGTATGAGGGTTTCTGATCTCTAGACTATGCTATACAGCCAGACCTGACCAGAGGCCCAGTAGTTCCATCAATTACACCTCCAACCCTGTCCCTCCTGGTCTGTCTAAGCAGCTCTACCCCACTCACAGTGGCTGGTGGCTTATACCCACTCTGTGTCCTGACTCCCTCCCACCCAGTGGGGACTGCCCTGACTGCCCTGCTGCCTGCTGGCTGCCTCTGATATGGCTTCAGCTTCCCTTACATTTGCAACAGCCAAGCACCACATATGAAGAAGCAGGGTAGGTAACCTACCATCCTACCTTAAACTCTTCTGCCTATCTCTTTTGTGGGCTTGTGGTTGTGTGGGTGCCTGGCCTCCGCTCCTCCTCTGCTCTGCGACTTCGGGTCTGAATCTCAGCCGGTCCACAGCATGGCCGCCCACCCTACCCACTCCTCCCCTGTCTCTGGCCCGGGCCTGCACTCCTCAGTCACAACTTGTAATGCAACAACAAACAATGAAAATTTTAAACAAACACTCTGCTGCGACTATAAAAACAAGCATTTGTCAATGCCGAATGTTTGCTTGCTGGCATTGGGATTGGTAGTGTGGGAGTTAGACAGCTGCATATTAGGAATGGCAGTGAAGTATTGAACTGAAGCCAACCCGGCCACCACCCTGCAGATACGGACAGGCATTGGGGTGTGCCTTTGGGTCATCAGGCATAATGGCCACGCCATTTCACCACACCCCACCCTGCAGACACTGACAAGTGTCCGGTGTGCCAGGATCTTTGGCCCTTCGCACACCCCATTCCATTCTACAACGGTGAGATGTGGTGTGTGGTATAGGAGAATGGGGTGAACTTTGGGGTCAAGAGTCCAAGGCATACCGATGCCTCCCAGTGACTGCAGGGTGTGGAATGGTATGAGCATCACAGGCAAGAATCCCAAGTCACATCCCTGATGCCTGTCATTCTCTATAGGGTCGGGCGTTATAGTTGAAAAGCCTAATACCTCAGGCACCCGTTGGTATTTTCACTCCAAATTTTCAACATGTTTGTTTTGTGACCCCACCTCATGAACAGGGGAATATCAGTTTGGTAGCGAAAGCTGCTTATGCACAGTGATTCGGCATTTAGCACCACAGGTGCAAAATATTCGAACAGGATGTAAAAATGACAGCTGTACTCTTTCATGGGAGGTGTAAAAATGGCTATGTTGCAAATGTGTAGTAAAAATATAAAAAAAAAATGGTGAAGTCACGAGCGTACATATAAACTGTGCAACGCACACCCGTAATATAATTAGGTTGGGGATTTCTTACAGCAGATTGTCAACTCAGGCATTTTGGTGCCTCCGATCATGAAGTGTCACTGTGATTTTCTTTATCTGTGCCGAACAATGATTTCCCACAGCGACCACGCATCTCTGCACTGAAAGTGTGAAAACACACTTAGGCCATGTTGTGAAAAATGGCAGCTGTACTGCTCATAAGGAAGTGTGGAAAAATGCCACTGGTGAAAATCTGGACTGAAAATATTACAAAGTCATGAACTAACGAGGGTGCGTGGAAACTGTGCAATGCTCACTCATAACACAGTCATTTTATGGACTTTTGTCACCAAATTTTCAACATAGCCATTTTAAGACCTCTGCTCATGAACAGTGTAACTGTGATTTTCTTAATCTGTCCTAAACATTGCTTTCGCACACCAACAGCACCATTATGCGCTACATGTGAAAACACATTTTGGGTGACATATGAAAATTGAAGCTGTACTGTTCATAAGGAAGTTTAATAAAATGGACATGTTGAAAATCTGAGTGAAAATATTAAATTTGCAAACTTACGAGCATGCATAGGAACTGTGCAACGCACGCTCGTAAAAGTCATTTTTAGGAATTTTTTCACCAAATTCTCAACATAGCCATTTTAAGACCTCTGCTCATGAACAGTGTCACTGTGATTTTCTTAATTTGTCCTGTACATTGATTTCGCACACCGACTGCGTCATTGTGCGCTACATGGACGGAAACACATTTTGGGTGAGATGTGAAAAATGACAGCTGTACTACTCATAAGAAGGTGTGGTACAATGGCAATGTTGAAAATCTGGAGTGAAAATATTGAAAATTTGCGAACTAACGAGCGTGCGTAGGAACTGTACAACGCACGCTCGTAAAACAATCATTTTGAAATTTTTCACCAAATTTTCAACATGGGGTTTGGGACCTTCTCATGATTGATGTCACTGTCATGGTGTTATTCAGGTCTGAAGGGTGATTTCGCAGTCACTGCGCAGTCACTGCGTGAAATCCTCTTCGGGCCCGAATAACGCGCATGACAATGAATCAATCATGAAGGAGTCTAAAACCCATGTTGAAAATTGGTGCAAAATTCAAAAATGCCTGAATATGCAATAAAGTTGAAACCCCACTATCTAGCCCATTATACAGCTTACGGCATTTCCTCAGTTCGCGGTCGCCTTTGAAGAGTGCAGGCGTGTTCGGTCCACGAAGATCGTCGCGCCGAGGTCCGGGGTAAGTATGGGGTGAGGAGTGGGAAGGCTGAGTGCGCAGTGGGTGGGTGGGTGTGGGTTGTGGGAGGGTGGGGAGACTCACCGTGGGACCGTTTTTCTTCACAGGTAAAAGCAGACGGCGTGGGGCGTTGCCATGCTGGGTGGGGCTCCCAGTGTGGCACAAGGACGATAGGGGCAGCCGTTCAGCCAATGGGGATTGGGCACCCCGTCGGCCTCACGGTGCTTGCCGCGCTGGGGTGGGCTCCCAGCGTGGCACTCACTACTGGGAGAACAGTGCAGCCGGTCGAGTTGGGCACCCCGTCGGCTATATGATAGTTGCCATGCTGGGGTGGGCACCCAGCATGGCATTTATAGCGTTTGGGGGGCGGAGGGAGGCAGCTACGGCCGTGAGGTTGGGCACCCGTCGGCTATACAGTGAGTGCGTGCAGGGGCGCGCACGCCTGCGGGCGTCTGTGGGGGGGCTGCGCGTGAGCAGCCTTATCTTATCGCTGCTCACTCAAGCGTAGCTCCCCCTTTCAACTGTATGCCACTGCATTTTGGAGCGTGTCATAGACAGCTCCAAAATGTATTGGCTTACAGGGGCCGCGCCTGCCAGCACACTGACTGAATTGGAGGAGAAGGTGACACACCTCCGAAATCTCCGATGATGGCACTATGTTTCTTGCACATGCATGCAAGCAAACATAAAAATGGTGTACTGATGTGGTGATGAATCCAATGGGCCCTGCTCCCCAAGCAACAACAAAATGTTGACCACTACTTTCGATGATGAGCCAGAAGCGACGATCAGTCCAGCATGAGACAGCGCAGCCCAGTTGCCACTAAGGCGCCACACCGCCAGCCGCCACACCAGCCAGTAAGTTGTAAGTACATGATACAGGGGGTGGGGGTGCCTGCTGCATGCTGCTCTATTCTCTGTAGCAGTGCCAGACAGTTCAGCACATCGCTGACTCACCGGCGCATCCTGACTCCCACAATTCTTTGCTCAACTCAGAGCTGCTATCTGCAGTACGGGCGGCCATAGCAGCCACAGGCTGTGGCTGACAGCTTACCTTAGTCGGGGGTGTGAGTCTGTGTGTCACAAACAGACAAGACGACAAAAAATGTGGATTCTTTGCCAAAAAATGGAAAATCAGTGTACAACTTAAATGGGCCCCTAAGTGTGTCAGTCCCGTGTGCCACTGCACCGGCTGCACCAGCTATTCCTCCACCAATGACTGGCTATCATTGCCCTCTCGCATTGCTTAAAGCATCATAAAACTTCTTTTAAAAAATGCCGCATAGACTTGTATAGGGCTCGCCCCCACACTCTCCCTGCTCACACATCACAAAAACGCTGAGCGCGGGAGCGGAGCAGACATACTAGGAAGCTGGAAGGAATTGTCTGGCAGTGGCTATGGAGCCAGCTATGATCCCTTCATTTACTGCACACAGTGAGTGAAAAAAATGTAATGTTGGCAAAAATGAGCTCACGCTGGCATAAGGTATTGGGCTATGAAGCCCAATATCTTATGCCAGAAACTTCCTTTAAGTATTCAGTTGGGAATGCCACAGAGTGTTTCAGAGAACCCCCATCCTCTGTGAAAGCTGTATGCCCTGGTCTGCTGATTCATTAAGTGTTCAGTTGGTAATGTTACATAGTGTTTTAAAGGGTCTCCTCTGCTCAGTAAAAGCTGTATCCCCTGGGCTGTTGACTCATTAAGTATTCAGTTGGGAATGTCACAGAGTGTTTCAAAGCACCACTTCTCCTCAGTGAAAGCTGTATCCCCTGGCCTGCTGAGTCATTAAGTATTCAGTTGGGAATGGCACAGGATGTTTCAAAGTGCCCCCTCTCCCCATATTCCATTGGGAATGTCACAGAGTGCTTCAAGCCCCCACCTCAGTAAAGCTGTATCTTCCTTGCCTGCTGATTCATTGAGGGAACAGTCATCACAAGGAACCCGCACTCAGGTATGGGTCTGGTCCCAATGCACACTTTGTGTGCAAAAACATTTTGATTTACTTACTGTTTACTGCAGTATGGTAGATTGTATCAGACTAATTTTGCCTAGTTGTAGGCAGACATCTTCTATAATGCAAATCCCAGACTCTCCTGCATCTGATATTGGAACAGTAGGCAGCAGAGGGAGATTCAATAGCCTGAAGTACACGTTAGAGTTTATATAAGCTCTGGTGTTTTGTTTGCTGTCCTACTGTCCCCCCTGGACTAAGTACAGTCATAGAAACATAGAATGTATTGGCAGATGAGGACCGCATGACCCATGTAGTCTGCCTGTGGTTTCAACCCCTCCCCCATTATGTTGTACTCTTAAGGATACCCTTATGTCGGTCCAATGCAAGTTTAAATTACCTCACTGTCTTCACTCCCATGACCTTCTGGGGCAGACTGTTCTACAGTTTCACCACCCTCTATGTGAAGAAGTACTTTCTCATATACCTCCTGAATCTGCCTCCCTGAAGGTGCATGTCGTGACCTCTAGGTCTGATGCAGTTGTTCACCTGAAGGAGATTCTGTGTCTGAACCATGTTGATACCCTTCAGGTATTTGAACATCTCTATCATATCTCCCTGATCCCTACACTGCTCCAGGAAGTATAAGTTAAGTTCTCTAAGTCTTATTTTGCATGACTCTAGATGCAAACAAACCCTGCACCATCTTATTTACCCTTCTCTGCACTGTCTGTAAACAATGTATGTGTTTTCGGTGGTGAGGTCTCCAGAACTGGATACAATACTCCAGATGAGGTCTCACTAGTGATCTATACAGTGGCATAATCACATCTTGCTTCCTACTAGTGATGCCCCTCCATATGCATCCCAGGAGGCCTCTAGCCTTCAGTGAGGCCTTTTCACATTGTCTGAGCACCTTTAAGTTATCTGAGATGATAACCCCGGATCCCACTCATGTTTAGTGCAGGTTAGATGTTCTCCTCCCATTAGATACATTCTTCCTGGGTTTCGCTTTCCCAGGTGCATGACCTTGCATTTTTTTGCACTGAATTTCAGCTGCCAGTTTCTTGACCACTCTTCAAGCCTCCTCCAGTCAGACTCCATCTTTTGTGCCCCCTCAAGTGTATCCACCCTGTTGTAGATCTTTGTGTCATCTGCAAACTGGCACACCTTCCCCTCCAGACCGTCTGTAAAGTCACTGTTGAACATATTGAAGAGGATCAGTCCCAGCATTGATCCCTAAGGCACTCCACTAGTTGCCATACCCTCTTCTGACTGCATGCTGTTCACTAATACCCTTTGAGATCTTCCACTCAGCCAGTTTTTTACCCAGCATGTTAATTTATGCCCAACTCCCTTATGTTCCAGTTTGCTGACCAACCTTCTGGGCGGAACCGAGTCGAAGGCATTGCTGAAGTCTAGGTAAACCACATCAACTGTACCCCTCGATCCACTGTCCAAGTAAACCAGTCGAAAAGTCAACCAGGTTTGTTTGGCAGGACTTTCCCACCATGAAGACACGCTGTTCTGGATCAAATTGACCACTTGTTTCTAAGAATGTCAAAATCCTCTCCTTTAACAGGCATTCCATCAGCTTACCCACAACTCAGGTGAGGCTAACTGGGTGACAGTTTCCCTGACTTCTCTTTGTTCCCATTCTTGTGGAGAGACATCACTGTAGCCCTTCTCCATTCCTTTGGAACCACCCTGCTCTCCAATAACATATTGAAAAGTTTTGTCAGTGGTGCTGCCAGTTCCTTCCCAAGCTCTTTCAGAATTCTTGGGTGTATCTCATCTGGACCCATTGCTTTATCTACCATCAGTTCATTGAGTTCCTCCAAGACTCTTTTCTCCATGATGAGACTTGTGTCTGCCCCTCCTGTAAATCTATCATTTTTGCCAAGTGAAGGTTCATTGCCATTTTCTTCCTGCATGAAGACTAAGCAGAAGTATTCATTAAGTACTTCTGCCTTTTCCTGGTCTTCCTCTGTATGTTGCCCATCCTTTTTTACAATTCTGACAATTCCTCCTCTGCTCTTCCACTTTTCTCTTATGTATCTATAGAAGGTTTTGTCTCCTTTTCTGACTTGCTGTGCTATCTTTACTTCTGTTTGTGACTATGCAATTCTTATTGCCTTCCCTGCTTCCCTTAACATTGGCCTGTACTCTGTTTTATCACTGTCCTTTTTTGACTACATGCATTTTCTGAAGGCTCTTCTCTTTTCCCCCACTACAGTATGGTTGCCACCTCCTTGGAGAAACACAGGGGTTTCCTTCTCCTTTTTGATTTACTAACCTGTTGGGTGCACTGTGATGTGACTGAAGTATATGCTTCTTTCAACTTGGTCCAGTATTCTTCCACATCCCCTTTGCACTTATTCTCTAGATTTTTCCTCAGACAGGATCTCATTTAGTTGAAATCTGCTTTCCTGAAATCAAGGACTCCCAGTTTTGAGTGCCTGAAGTCTTCAGTTTTGCTCACCCTGAACCATATTGTGCTATGGTCACTTGTTCCCAGATGGTCTCCCACTGTGACTTCCAATTTCCTGCTACTGTTTGTTGATACCAGTTCCAGAATCGCTTCCCCTCTTGTGGGCGATTTCACCAGTTGACTTAGATCTGCCCCTTACAGAGCAGCCAGGTACTCCTTGATTCTTTCTGGTGCAGCCATGTTGAAGATCTGATTTATGTCTGACAGGTTGACATCCCCAACCAGCACAATGTCCCTTTTGTCTGACATTTGTAGAATGGTTTCCATGATCTCTTTGTCATTCACTTCTTCCTGAAAAGGGGGTCTGTAGACCACTCCCATGTGGATGGGTGCCTTGTTACCAGACCTACTTGTAATCCACAGGGCCTCTACTTCCCCTCGTGCCCCCTGTATCTCTGTAGCTTTAATATCTTCTCTTGCATAAATGTCTACCCCCCTTTTTCCCCTTATGGTCTTTTCTAAATAAGTTATACCTAGGCACTGTACTTAGCCCCTGGAGAAAAGCAGAACCAGAAAACATCTGATCAGAGATTATTAAAGCTCTATCACGCACTACAAGGTATTGAATCTCCTCCTGCTGCCTACTGCTCTGATTTCAGCCACAGGGGATTCTGGGATTTGCAGTAACAGACGATGTCTGCCTACAAGTAAGCAAAATTAGTCTGATACAATCTACTATACAGTAAACAGAAAGTAAACCAAAATGTTTTTGCACACAAAGTGCACATTGGGACCAGACCCACACTTGGGTGTGAAGCCCTTTGTAATGACTGTTCCCCCTTTATGTAAAAGGTACTGCCTACACAAAGAATGTGCTGTAAATTCAGGCTATAAAGCAGAAATTTATAATTCTAAGTTGCTAAATGTAAAATAAACTTTGTACAAGTACATGCAGTGGTTTGCATAGTATTCTGAGCTTTTATGTGCATATTTGAGGGCGTGTCCCTAATTATATAGATTGGTCTCCTTCATTGTACCTCATTTTGAGTGCCTGCCTGTGTCAATCATTTCAGTGACAAAAGGTTGAGAGATATACACCTCTCCTCAGCCATAGTGGTAGCCCTTGGCCTGCTGAATCATTACTGTTCAGTTGGGAATGGCATAGAGTATTTTTCATAGGACCCCCACCACATATTCTGTTGGGAATGGCACGGTGTTTCAAAAGGCCCACTTTCCTCAGACATTAATGCATGGTTACAAAGTTTGTATTAGCGTGTTTATTGATCTAAATCATCTATAACTTAGTGTGCCTGCACATTGCTGTCCCCAGACCTTGCTTGAGGGTGACAAATGCGCTGTATAAATGCTGAACATCTTCTGCAGACCACTGCAGGAACTTCTGTGTCCAAAACATTCTGATGTTGGAAAGAAACAAATAAAAAACAAAAATGACACTGTGAGTCTGCTGCCCGGTGCCATGGTGCAAAATCTTCAAAAACAGCGATGGTTACCACTGTAAATTGATGTTCCAACTCTCGTTAGAAACCCTGAAGCACTGGACAAGTCCAGAAAATATGAATGTGGTCTGCTTCAGAGTGACTACATTTCTGCCAGCACCAGCTATATTCTGCTCCCATGTATTGCGCTTGTACCCTAGGGGTGTGAAAGTATCTCAAATGAAACGTCCAGTAGAACTCTCACCAGATCATTGAAGAACATATGAACATAGGACAATGCCAGCCAAATTAGACCTCAAGGTATATCTCGTCTGATTGAAAACGTAGCTCACAGTTTAGACAACTGCTGCTGCCCCCCCCCACTTCACTTTCCATCCCTCCCACCAAATTTTCCCTCCCTGAGTTCACCACCCTGGTCAATTCTCTCCCTACTTGTACCTTGCAAATTAACCTATCCCATCCTTCTTAAAATTCCCCACTGAATCCGGTGAGAGCCCCTCTTCAGACAGTGCATTCCAAGCCGCAAGCACCCTTTCCATTAAGTAATGCTTCTTCAATTCCCTCCTGAACCTCCCCCTCCATCAGTTTCAGTCAATGTCCCCTTGTGGACCCTTTCCCCTTCAATCTAAACATACTCTCAGTGCTAACTTTGTTTATGCCCTTCAGGTACTTAAAGGTCTCAATCGTATCTCCTCTGTCCTATCTATCCTCCAAGTAGTACACATTGAGCTCTCTTAGTCTCTCCCCATGGGATTTCTCCCCATTCCCTGGATCATGTTGGACACCCTCCTCTGGACTCCCTCCAGGAGCCTGATGTCCCTCTCTAAGTGGAAACAAATAGACCAGCACTCCAGAAGTAATGCTTTGTGCAGATTTATTCAAGTTTAAAGGAAGTTTAGGACATTGAGAAACATACCAAATTGCATCCCCAGCACCTTATTAATATGAATATTTAAAAACGTTATTCATAGAGAGTTCTTGACTTTAGCAAGGCGTCTGATGTGAGGCCACATTGGGCTGTACTGGAAAAACTAGTCAAATATAACATCCCTAAGGATCTAGCCAAATGGATTGCATGCTGGCTGTCAGGCAGGTCACGGAGGGTGCTGATACAGTAGTAGCCACAGACATTGCCAGCTATTTCCCCATAATTTCTGTGATATTTCTGAGAAATCTCCTGCTTTCTGCATTTCCACAGTAGAGGCAGCAGAGAAACTTTTTTAGAAATGTTTGAAATATCACAAAATAGCTGTGGCGATGTAGTTACTACTGTAAATGATACCTTCTGAGGTGGGCAAGGTGACTAGTGGTGTGTCACAGGGCTCAGTGTTGGGCCCATCACTTTTTCAGATTTTTGTTTCTGACATGACTTCAAACATACTGTCCCATTCTATAAAATTTGCAGATGATACTAAATTAGGTGATCCTTGTACTTCAGTTGGAGACAGAGAACAAATCCAAAATGATCTTGACAACATTTTTTTCTTGGGTAAACACCTGGCAGATGAAGTTAAATGGTGATAAATGTAAGGTAATGCATTTAGGTCTTCACAATCCTAAAGCCTCTTACTTTCAATGTGGTAACCAACTTTGCACCACAGAAAATGAAAAGGATCTAAGGATATTTTTATCAAACAACCTTAGTAACACCCATCAGATAAATGAAGCGGTTGGCAAGAGCAACAGAGAGTCATTTGGTCCATTAGGCGCAACATTAAGTCTAGAGAGTCTAGGGTTTTGATGCCTTTGTGTTCTTATGTTAGGCCTCAGCTAGAGTATACAGCCCAGTAATGCTGCCCTTATAAACAATCCAGCTGTGAGAAACTGAAAACAATACAGTGCCAATACACTAAACTCATTTCTGAGGTTCACGATATACCATATAACAAAAGACTAGAGTTATTACACCTTATGCCATTAGAGACAAGAAGGATTGGGGGATCTGCTACTATTTTTTGATACAGTAAATGACCCACTGTTGATGTCTGAAATGGGTCTTGAATTCAAGGATTACCCCAGAGGCACCAGAGGGCTTTCACTTTAAATTGTATGAAAAAAATTTACAACACAAAGGCATAGATATTTCTATATGACTAGGGTGGCAAATCCATGGAATCATTTGCCCCTAAATGTGGTTATTAGCAAAACTAAGACTGAATTTAAAATGTTTGGATAATTACATTCTTGGTGGGGGACTGATGAAATATTATTGCATGTAAATGTACAGGAGCTTTATGGGTAGTCATGCCTTCTTGCTCCTTGCCCATCTTTAGTATGATCCTAAGTATAATACTACAATTTTGCCATCTTTTTACAGACTTATTGTTTTATCTCTACTTTTGTTTTTCTGATTTAACAAAATTCAGAATGTTTTTTTAAGTTTAGTTGCTGTCACTTTAAGAACATCAGTTTAAATGAGAGGTCTGTAACAAGATGCAGAAAACCCCCCTGAGGAAGACCTACCAATCGAAGCACTGGGGCTGCAGTTTGGCATGTTTTTCAATGTCCAAACCTTCCTTTACACTTGAATACATCCGCACGAAGCATTACTCCAGGAGTGCTGGTCTATTGTCTCTACTTACACGGTTTGCTACCTTTACCACGCACGCTGTGCCTGTTTCTTGAGTGCAATTCAGTTGTTTTCCCTGATTCTTCACAAGTATGGGCACCAGAACTGCACACATTACTCCCAGTTCAGCCTCACCAATGATCTGTACAGTGGCAGAATAACCTCCTCCCTCCTTGTAGTAACCCCCCTAGCAAAGCATCCAGCATTCTGTTTGCCTTTGCCGCTGCTTTTCTACACTGTACTGAGTGATTCATATTTCCTATGATCACCACACCCAGATCCTTTTCCTCCCTAGAAATTGATATTTGCCCACCCCTCAAGTGGTAACTGTATCCTGGGTTCCTGGCCCAGAAATGCAGTACACTGTACTTCCTAGTATTAAACCCTAGCTGCCATGTGTTTGACCACTGTCCAAATCTTTCCAGAACTTTCTGGAGTACCCTCCTCCTTTCCTCACTGTCCATCACTGTACCTAATTTGGAGTCGTCTGTGAACAGTATCTTCTTGCCCTTAACTCCTTCCACTATGTCTGCTATGAAAGCATTAAATAGCAGTGGACCCAAAACCGATCCTTGCAGGACCCAACTAGTGACCTTCTTGGGTGACAAGAATTCCTTCCCTACCACCACCTTCTGCTGTGTGTTGCTCTGCCAGTTCCCTATCCACTGTACCAGCTTCACCCCTACCCCCAGGTCCCTTAGTTTTCCCATCAATCTCCCATACGGCACAAAATCAAATGCCTTGCTAAAGTCCAGATACAGGACATCAACCAGCCAACCTCCATCTAGAGCTTTTGTCATCCAGTCAAAAAATTCAACCAGATTAGTTTGACAAGATCTCCCCTGGACGAACCCATGTTGCTGAATGCCCTAAAGGCCATTTACTTCCAAGAATGCAACCAACCTCACCTTTAAGATGGTCTCCATTAATTTCCCCACTATTGATGTAAGGCTGACTGATCTGTAATTTCCCGGCTCATCCCTGGGTCACCACATGTGCCATCTTCCAGTCTAGTGGTACATATCCTGATTAAAGGGAGGTATTAAACAAATACAACAGAGGTGCAGCCAGGACCTCTGCCAATTTCTTCAGGACTCTGGGTGGATTTCATCCAGCCCTGGTGCCTTGTCTGTCTGCAAGGACTTAAGGCCTTCCCACATTCTTGTCACGGGGATCTTACCATCCATTATTTCTCCCCCCATCAACAACCCCATTTACCTTATTGTTTCCCTGTGGAATTGGCCCTTGCTTTTCCCATGTGAAAACTGAACAGAAGTACTCATTTAGTACTTCTGCCTACTCAACTCTGTCTTCTGCCTACCCACCATCTCTCTCTTTATCCGGGTGATCTGGCCCCTACAATTCTCCGCTCTCTGATGTACTTAAAAATTCCTTCTCACCATCCCTAGCTCCTCTGAGGCCTTGACTGCTCTTACCACCCTGCTCACCTCCCTTGATCTCTTAATGTACTCCTCCCTGTCTTCTGCGGGTTCTGTTGTATTTTCTGAAGGCCAACCATTTCTCCCTTACCCTCTTCTGCAACTCCCTGGTCTACCAGCTGAGTTTTCTGGACCTTGCTTTCTTACTGCAGGTTTTTGTGCTGGCTTTTGTGGCCTCAATCAGACCCAAGTTCAAGATGGACCCTTTGCTTTCCGTATCCATGTCCAGGCTGATTGTCGCTATGTGCCCCTCAAGTATGGCTGCCATCCTTCCGAAGTCTGCACCCCTAAAATCAACTACCCTCATCTTGGTAAGATTTCCCTCCCTCTCTAGATCAAGGAAGAACCACACTGTACACTGGTCACTCCCCACCAGCGGGTCCTCTACCATTACATCCCTTACCTGGTTGCCATCTGCCAATACCAGGACCAAAATGTTCCCCTCTCTGGTCGCCTCTACCACCTGTTGTGTCAGGAATACATCCTGGAATGTGTCCAGTATCCATTGTTCCCTAGCACTAGCAGAAGTCATTGTTCTCCAGTCAACTCTTGGCAGGTTGAAGTCACCTACAACCACCATCCTGCCCCTGTTACAATGATTTATGAGGTTTAATCAATCACTCAATCAGTTTTGTTTGTATACTGGAAGGTATGTGAGCAAAAATGCCCATTTTCACAGACATCCAGTGTAGGAATACAACAGATGAACAAATATATAGGCCAATGGAATACATAGAACATACAACAAACTACCTACAACATACCATGAAGTAAAGACATTATATATGGAGGTGTATAGAAGTACATTATATATACAGGTGAATAGATGTACAAGGAACAGGTGCGAAAATGTAACTTGCATATTACATGGGTAAAATTGTACAAGAGTCGACCAGAAGGCAGGCAGATAAACAGAAATGTTTTTAGGTATTGTATAGGACAGGAAGTTTTAGTGCACTCGGTGGGGAGAAGAAAAGTGCAGGTGATGTGGGGAGAGAGAGCTGCTGGGATTTACTGAGAAGGCCAGGGAGGAGGCCTATCCGGGCAGCTGTAGGTGGACAATAGGAGGATGTGCTCCTTTAGGGAGGAGTTGATAGAGTATATGGACCCACAAGCCTGGATTTTGGGGGGGGGGGGTAGTTTGTTGTAAAGCTTCATTCCCTTGAAGGTAATGGAGTTCTGGGCATGCTTAGTCCTGTAGAAAGGGGTGTCAAAAAACAGACTTGAAGCACTTCTAGTCAAATGCCCAGGTGCTGCGAGTGGGAATAGGGAGATAACGCTGAGGGAGGGAGAATATTGAGGTATGTAGGAAGGAGATCATCTTCAGATGGAACCTCCCTTCTAGAGTGGGCCACTCGAGGGAGGAATAAAGTCAGCAGTGGTGTGTTTTCCAGGGGAGACCTATGACAAAACGTCCTATGCTGTTGTATGTGACTCTAAGTTTGGAGAAAAGGAGGGATGAGGTAGAGGGAGATAAGACAATAGATCTGTAGTTAATAAGAGGCAGGAGTAGAGAGCTAGTGACCCGAAGTCTGGATGCAGGGATGAGCAACTTTCTAATCCTGCAGAGCAGACCAAGTCTGACATGCACCTTCTTTATGAGGTTACCGATGTGGAGATTGTATGAGAGGTGGGGATCAAGGTGGAGACCTAAGTATCTGAATTCTGGCACTTGTTCAATAAGGTTGCTGGAATTGTTGAGGAGTCTAAAACCAGAGGCTGGGGCTTTCCTAGGTCCCGAGAAGATCACAAGCTTGGTCTTTTTGGAGTTGAGGACAAGGCCATTACTGGACAACCAGAAGTGAAGCTTCATGAAATCAGATTGCAGATTGTGGAACATAATGATGGGGTTTTTGTCGCTGCAGAAAAGGACCGCATCATCAGTGTAAAGGACAATTTGAGTTGAATGGCATATAGAGGGAAGGTTATTTATGAAGAGTAAGAAAAGAAGGGGGCCCAGGATCGATTCCTGGGGGACACCATATTTAAATGGACATTCTGAGGAGACGTGGCCTTTGAGTACAGTCTTGTGGGATCTCCCAGAGAGGTAGCTACTGACCCATTTTATGGCATCATCAGAAAGATGTAGGCCTTTTAGGGAGTTAGGGAGGAGGGAGTGATCCACAAGGTCGAAGGCCTTGGTAAGGTCGACAAAAATGGAGTCAGTGTACTGGCCTTTATCATTAGCTTTAAGGAATGCGCTGGTGAACCAGACCAGGGCTGTTTCAGTGCTGTGCCCATATCTGAACCCATGTTAGGCATAAGAAAGTAGGTTGTTGGATTCCAGGTAGTTGGCGAGTTGAGTGTGCACAACCTTCTCTATAATGTTTGAGAGAGGGGCAAGGAAGGAAATAGGATGGTTGTTACCCACCTTGTTTCTAGACCCGGACTTGAATAAAGGTTTGATGGTGGCAGTTTTCCAGATGGTGGGGAAAAAGCCAGAACAGAGGAAGCAGTTCAGTAGGTTGGTGATGAGGACTGCCAAGGCATTGATGGAGATTTGCTAAGATGGCGGTCACGCTGGGCTGACCATTAGATAGTAGAGTCAGAGCAGCGTATGTTTTATTGTTTTATTTAATTTTTGTTAGTTAAATTTAGTACGCTGTTTGTTTTTAGTTTGTAGCAGCTTTAGTAGTACTAATCACAGCTTAGTGTTCATCATTTAGTGAGAGAGGGTGTTTTTAGTGAGTCAGCTGTTGCTAGGTGCGTATTGGGATTTAGGTGGCAGAGATAATTCAATTGGGAGCTCCAGTCACTATAAGGGTACGATTGTGGCTCGTGGGAGATGTGGAATATTATCTGTTACTCTGGCCCTAAATGTTGAAGTGGAGTAATTGAGGCCCTTACCTTCCTGGCCTGTTTGAGTGATGCGACTTTGCTGCTTGGAGGGTCGGGGGAGCTGTGCATCCTGATGAGAGACTGAATCCTGCTCCGGAACTGTTGTTTTGGGGAGCAGGGTCGGGCATGTGTTCCTGGACTGGGTTTGACGTCGGACAACCTCGCTCGTTGTGGAACTGTCTTAGTGGATTATTTCCAGGCCGATTTCCATTTTGAAAGCTTGGAGAGCTGTGCTGGTCTTTTAGACTGGGGCCTTGTTGCCCTGTTGAATTGTCTGGAGCTGCTTATACCCCCTGGGCTTTGGGGGGCTGCTTGGTGTGAAAAGCCTGTGTTCCACACAGGGATCGGAGGCAGGGCCAGCTGGAGGGCTGGCCTTTGAATCTGTTACCCCTAGGCTCCCTGGGGATTCAGCCGGTGTGGGCTGTTTCAAATGGGAGGTGAGGTGTTGGGTCACTGGTAGAGCCGGGGGTGGCCATTCCTGGAGTACTGGGAGGGTATTCTGCCATCTATTCCTGGAGTCTGAGCTGGAGATTTGGAAGTCTGAAAAGTAGAACTTGGACTGGAGAATCTGGACTGGTGCAAAGCCTGGTTTGACCCTTCTGTTTCCTTAATTTATTATAGTGGGCTGGATAGTTTGGTTTATGGGCAGTGAGAGAGCCCAATGACTATCTAAACTTTAGAGACATTATCTGGAGACTTTTTGACAATGAGAGTGTCTAAAAAGTGATTAATTTTCACATTAATTTATAGACTGCTCACCTGACCTTTGTGAGAGACAGTGTCAGGGGGCAATAATTCAAAAATGTTTTGTCTTTGGAGAGGTGGGAGCTCCCCGGAGGAAATTAATTATTGAATTAGGAGAGTTGTAATATTTTCTGCTACCTGGAAACCTTTTGCACCTTGTTTTATAGCTGATTCTGTATTGTGGTTGCAGTTGGGGATTTTTGGTTGATTGTCTTTTGGGAGTGTGGTGGTTGTTGTGTGAAGTGGTGTGGAAGTTTGTTAGTTTTTGGAGTTGCGCTGAATGTTATTTGATTGGGTGTTTGTGATTTGTGGTGAAAATGTGTTGGGTAGGTACATCGATGGTCAGGTATTATTCCCCCTCCAGGCTGAGGAACCTCCGTCCTTTCTTTTGTCCCTCCTTGTCCCCAGAGGTGTACAGATGGTGTAGGTGCTAGGGATAGTTAGGAGGTCAAGGGTGGGGACTCGGCCTGCTGGGGGAATGGAAAGAAGTGGGTGGATAGGGATTGTGGGGACAAGGAGATGCCCTGGGGCGAAATGGGTCCAGTAAAGGGGTCCTCCCTGTCTGGTTCCCATACCCAAGTGCTCTGCTTATGGCAGGCAGGAAACTCGGTCTTCCTCGGCTGCTTATCTGACTGGGAAGGCGTTATGTAATGCCAGATCTATTAAAAACAAGACCACTATAGTTGTGGATCTTGTTAAATCATCTGACCTGGCTTCTATCACCAAGACCTGGCTGGATGAAAATGCTGGTCCCATTTTGGCTGCAGCAATTCCTGCTGGGTACTCGGTGATATACCGCCTGAGGACGAATCGTAAGAGCAGGGGTGTGGCCATTTTAAATTGGAACTGAACCTGATGGAAGTACCAGTGGGAGCCACCAATTCTTTGGACTGTATCGTGGGCGAGGGTGTGGGGTGTGGGATTCTTCTCGTCTACCGTCCACCAGGTGACGGGAATGTTTTCCTGTGGGAAGTCGCGGACTTCATTGTCGGCCTGACATAGAAATCCCACAGATGGCTGATCCTGGGGGATTTCAATGCCTGGGTCGACAATGAACTCTTGCAGTTTAGACAGGACTTCCTCCAGTTAATGAGTTCACTGGGCCTCACACAGGTTATTTCCTCCTCAACTCACATTGGTGGTCATTCATTGGACTTAGTGTTTTTCCTGGGGATGGAGATATCTGATGTGGTGGTGGAACCAGTCGGTGGACTGACCATCATACCATCGAGTTCAGTTTTGTGGCCCCCCCCAGAGGCCTGCCCCATGGAGATGGTCCAATACCGCCCTTTGAGGGGTGTATCTCCTGATGACCTGATGGCGGTGTTGGACCTATCGGGTATGCCGAGTGAATGCATGGATCCAGGGAATCTCGTGCTAGCCTATAATAAGGCAATGACAGAGGCCCTGGATTCCATTGCTCCTGTTCGTGTTGGCCCCCTTACTCTTTGCCCCAGGTCTCCTTGGTTTGATGAGATCTTGAGGGAGTTGAGGAGAGTTGGATGAAGGCTAGAGAGGTGCTGGCAGAGGTCGGGCCCGGTGTGTGACAGGCTTAGTTTGACGGACCATTATTCAGTCTATCAATCAGCAATTACCCATAAGAAGGCAGAATTCCTGTCAAGGGAAATTGCTGCTGTGCAGAATCGACTGGCTCAGCTTTTCCAGACCATAGACAGACTGTGCAATCCACTCTATCTTTAGCCTGGAAACACTTTTTCACAAGAGCGGTCTGAGGAGATTGTTTGATTCTTCGTGGATAAGATTGTCACGATCAGATCCGATATCTGCTTGACCCTCTCTCAAGGGAGTAGCGATGGTCGGCAGGAGATGTCGGATGCCCAGTTTGTGTGGTGCGACTTCAGCCGGCCCACAATCAGTGATATTGTGAAGGGTATCCAGTCGTTACATCCGACCAACTGTAATTTGGACTCGGGCCCCATGCGCCTTTCGGTTGGTTGTGTGGATATCATCGGCCTGGTCCTTGCCGAGATTGTCTGATTGTCCTTGGAGAGGGGGATCTTTCCAGATCCCCCTGAAGGAGGCTGTGGTTCGGCCCCTTCTTAAGAAGTCCTCCTTGGACTCTGACTGTCTGGCAAACTACAGGCCTGTCTCTAACCTACCCTTTGTGGGTAAGGTTATTGAGAAGGTGGTGGCATTACAGCTGGATGACCATTTGACCAGCCACAATGTTTATGATTCTCTCCAGTCCAGTTTTAGGAAGAGACATAGTACTGAGACAGTCCTTGTTCAGGTACTAAATGACCTCCTAATAGCGAAAGATCGAAAGACTCATTCCATCTTGGTCCTTCTTGATCTCTCTGCAGCGTTTGACACTGTGGACCATGGTATGCTGTTGGATCACCTGTGGTTTGTCTGTGGACTTTCGGGAGCAGTCCTCAGATGGTTTAGATCTTTCCTCGTGGGTAGGACTCAAAGAGGGGTGTCTGGTTTTTTTTCTTCAGCTCCATTCTCCCTATCCTGTGGGGTACCGCAGGGATCCATCTTGGCGCCCATGTTGTTTGCAGTGTATATGCTGCCATTGGGAGCGATTATTAGGTGGTATGGCTTGAGTTTTCACTGCTATGCAGATGATACTCAGCTGTACATGTCTTTTGTGCCTGATTAGGATGATGCTGTATCGGTCCTTAACAGCTGTCTAGCCGAAATCTAGGACTGGATGAATGTGAGCTGGCTGCAGTTGAATCATAAAAAAAAACAGAGGTGTTGGTTGTGGACCCAGGTTGCCGTGAGATGGGTGTACTGGCAGGTTCTCCTTTGGGTCTATGGCTCAGAGGTGTCCAGCTAACTACCTCAGACCAGGTGCAGAACCAGGGCATTATGTTTGATGACTGCCTGACACTAAAATTGCAGGTGTCGGCAGTTGTTAAAACCTTTTTTTTACCATCTGAGGAATATCACCCGTGTTAAGCATCTGGTTCCTCCCGATGATCTTCCAATGTTGGTTCACGCTTTCGTTACCTCCTGCCTTGACTGCTGCAATGCCCTTTACCTAGGGCTACCGGGGGTTGATATCTGCCATTTGCAGCTGGTGCAGAATGCAGCAGCCAGGCTTTTGACTGGTACCTCTAGGACCAGTCATATAATGCCTGTGCTCCGCGGACTGCACTGGCTGCCGATACAGTGATGGATCACCTTCAAGGTTGCATTGTTAACCCATAAGGCCCTACACAATCAGGGACCCAGTAACCTGAAAGATCTCCTTTGTCCCTACCATCCCCTCCACCCTCTCCGATCCACCAATGAGGGATTGCAAGAGATTCCCAGGGTTCATTTACAAACATCTGGGCCAAGCGCATTTAGCTTTGTAGCCCTGACCCTGTGGAATTCTCTTCCTCATTGGGTATGAGATTGCCTGACCATCCAGAGCTTTAATGTTGTTTTAAAGATGCATCTTTTTTAGCCTGGCATTCTTTTAACTACTAAAGCTGTTATTGTATTTATTAGTTTTAATTTTTATTTGGATATTTATAAAAATGTGTTTGTTTTATTGTACAGGTGCCTTGGTTTGGAAAGGTGTCTTTTATAAATAAAGCTGCTGCTGATGATGATGAGAGTTTAAGAATTTTATAATCTATATCGTCGCCACCTTTACTGGGTTTGGGGTTATTCCCACAGTTAAGTTTTGTGGTGTCAGCAGGTTTTAGGGCTTTGAAGTAGAAGTTGGGGAAAGTCCTGCCTTCGGGGTTGTGGAGGGGGAGGTGATGGGGGGGGCATAGAAGAGGAGGGGGTATGTTTGTATTTTTCGAGGTCCCAAAAAAGTTGTTGAAAATGTTAGCCACTTCGGTGGGGTCATTAGTCTGGTTGGCACCATGGTGCAAAGTGATGGGATCTGAATTTTTGGTCTTGCCTAGTAGTGAGTTAAGGGTCCCCCCAAAGCTGATAGGGGTTAGAGGATTGACTGAGTTGTTTGTCATGCAGGAAGTAGATTTTTGTTTTTCTTATGGACGAGTTGCACTTGTTTCACAGTGACCTATAGAGGGAGAGCTGGGCTAGGTCCCAGTGCTTTTAGTAGCAGGCCCAGGCTTTGTCCCTGGATCTCATGAGTTTGATTATATTAGGTGAGATCCATTCATTAATTTGACACCTGGTCCTGACTTTTTTTAAGGGATAGTGTCTATCACAGATGCTGCCAAGGATCCTGTAGAATTTATCTAGGATAGAGTCGCAGTTGCCTGGCCCCTCTGTGAAGGACCAGTCCACTAGACTGAGACCATGGGTTATCAGCTCAATTTTCTGATTGGTTAGTCTCCTGGAGAAAATGAATTGAGGGGGGGTTTGGGTAGATGGGCCGACCATAGGAAGACAATGGCATAGTGATCGTTGATACAGTCAGGCAAAACACCGAAGTTGGTAATGCGGGATGGGTGCAAAGCGATGATCTAGTCTATAAGTGCGTGAGTTCCAGTCTTATAGTTGGATCTAGTAGGTGAGGAGATAAGCTGGTGGAGACTTAGATTTGTGATACAGGATTTGGCAGTGTCAGCATGGCTGGAGTCCCAGTTTAAGTTAAAATCACTAAGGAGGATCCACTCTCTTTTCGGAGGGAGGAAGTGTTTCAGGGCTAGTAAAGACTCAAGGTTGGAGTGTGGGGTTCCTGGGGGGGAGATAGGTGGTGGTAAGGGTGTTGGTTTTATTGGAGCCAAAGAAGAGGTGGATTGAGAGGCTTCCAAGTAGAGAAAACTCAGACTTGGGGTTGTGTTCGGTGAAAGAGAATTTGTTAGATATAAAGAACATGCAGCCACCCCCTTTCTTACTCTGTCTGTCCTTTCTGACAGTGGTGTAGCCGCTGAGCTTGATCTCCCTATCAGAGATTTTGTGGGAGAACCAGGTTTCAGAGGGGGCAATGACATCAGATTCATACAGGACAGCCCAGGCTTGGAAGGCATCAAGTTTGGCTGGAAGACTCTCAATGTTTAGGTGTACTATGCTGATGTTTCCTTCCTTATTAAGAAGGGGCTGTGGGTTGGGGGTGATGGGATTTCTTGGGCCGGGGTTAGGATGGATGGTACCTGAGAAGAGTAGGAGGAGAATGAGGGTTTTGGTAAAAATAGAAACAAAGAGTTAGTGACTTGTGTCTTTTAGATCTGCAGTGTTTAGTTGTAACGGTGGGTGCATGGATCGAAAGACACCAGGGGCAGTGGAGGGCAAGGGGAAAAGAGAGGAAGGATAGAGGGTCCTTAGGATAGAGCTGAACAAAGGGCTGTGTGGGGTTAAACAGTTTAGTGTGTAGCGAGAGGGTACAATGACCAGAAGGGGGAATCGAGGGGTAGGGTGGGGAGTTACATGCGGGGGGGGGTCAAGATGTAAGAGGAGAAGGAGAAGGAGAAGGATTAACATGGTAGGTGCAGCGAGACTGATTGACGGAAGAATATGAGAGTGAAGTTAAGAACTCCTGAGTGTGAGTGGATAGTTTATAGAGGTGTTGAGTAGGAAGGTTGAAGGTCTGCTTAAAGTGTTAAGTAATTAAGGCTGCCAGATGGTGTAGTGGTTAGTGTCACAGCCTTTAATGCAGAAAGGTGAAGAGTTTGAAACCTGGTTGGTACCAGAGAGGAGACTCCTTGGAAGAGTGGAGTACAGGGAAGGGCGGGGGTAAGTTTTAGGTCAAATGATTCAAGGTGGTGGAGGAGAAAGGATGGGGGGAACAGTAAATGCAGGTGCAGACAGTGGCTCCTAGCAGTTGGACAGTATAGGGAGCAGGAGGGAAAATGGGTTGTTAGAAAAAACATCCCAGCATCACGTGATCTGTCACATGACAGGAAGAGCACATAAAGGAAATGATGACCCAGGGTGAGTGTGGTGGGGGAAGGGTGCAGCAGTCAGCGCACAGTGCCGATGGGCCAACACGCTCACTGCCTGTGTGGCTGCTCCGTTTGGGGAAGGAGGATTGGTGCGGTCCCAAGCTCCTGAAGAGCTCTCCTGATGCACTGATGGGCCTGCTGGATAAAGGATACTGGTGTTAGCTGGAGGGTAGGGGCAGACAAAGGAGAGACAGAGGGGGGAGGGGTGCTAGGAACTGTGCATGCACAGCCAAGACAGACAGAATGGCACCAGAAATGAATACTGGGCGAAACAAAGAAGGAAACAGGTAAGCAAAACAGGCTGTAAATCCTGGGTTAAGCAACAATGGTAAACTACTGCACTTTCCTCAGCTCACACAGACATGCAACCAGTTACCTGTCAAGTTCCTCAGCATGATATGGTGGTCTATAAACCACTCCCAGACTAACCCTCATACCCTTTGCATCCTGTATGGTAACCCACATCGTCTCCACATTTCTCTCCTCTCCTTCCTCACTACTACACTCTATCCCCTCCCTTCCAGTTTTTCTATCCCTCCTACACAGTCTGTACCCTGGGATTATTAAGTCCCAGTCATGATACTGGGTGTCCCATATCTCCGTGATAGCAGCTATGTCCACCTCACCTTCCGCCGTCAATGCCTGAAATGCGAGTAACTTGTTATCTAGGCTCCTTGCATTTGTGGAGACCACCCTCCAACCGGCCCCATGATCACTGCTATCCATCCCTTGCCCCCTCCTTTTATCCCTCTGCGATTTCCTTACTTCCTCCAAATTTCCAGTTAGGGGGAGAGGTACAAGGCCTCCCAAACTCTGCATCCCTGCTTGCTCTACAAGTCTAAGCCCCCACCCCAGTTTAAATCATATATGTTAGCAATAAACTCTCCTAGTTTCCTCTTTAAGACTCCTGAACCCTCCCTGCTCAGATGAATTCTATCCTTGGCATACAGATCCTTGTTTTCCCATGTTACTCCCCATCCCCCCACCAGTTCAAACCCCATAGTTTTACATCGTTCCCACAACCATTCACTAAAATCCCTTATCCTCTGTTTTTTTTTTCTGTGGTTACTCTCAGCACCGGCAGAACTTCAGAAAAACCAGCTGCATTCCCTTCTATTTTACATATCCTGGCCAGTTCTCTAAATCTAGCCTGTACCTTCTGCACACTATTTTCTCCCAAATCATTCATGCTGAGGTGCATCACTATGTGGAGGTTCTCCCCCTGGCCCCTCGTTATTGAGTGAACTATGTGTTTTGCTCTGTGCGCTCTCATGCCTGGCATGCATTCTACCCAGATGGAGCTACTCCTCCCGTCCCCTTCCCCTCCAACTGATACCCGTAAGTATGGAATCTCCAAGCATGAAAACTCTGCTACCATCCCCATGCTGGTCCTCTTTGAGTCCTTCCCATCTGCTCCTTGTTCCACTCACCCAACTCCATCCCCGATGGCCTTGTCTCCCTGCTCATCTGGTTCCTCATGCCTTGCTCTCCCCCCGGGACTTCATCTGTCCTCTTTGCAAATATATTTTGCATCACCCCCTGACTGCCATTTCCAATGTTTCCCTCAATTGATCCCATTTCCCCTCTCCCCTGGTACCCTCCTGCACTTCCATTTTATCACCACCCCATCCCTCTCCTTCCCCAACTTCTTTCCCCCTCTCTCACTGACAGCCATCTCTAATATCCCCCCAGTAGACCCTTTTTCCACATTTCTAGTGCTTACTTTATTGCCTCTTGCTTTCTCCTTCCACCTCAGACCCTACTGTTCATCCCTATTACTGCCATCCATCTCCCTCTCCCCCCCTCCCACAGTACTTGTACACCATGGCCCCTGCCCCTCTTGATTTCCCATGTCCTGCATAGTTTCTTTTTTTAAAAATTCAATAAACTTTATTGAAAAGCAATGAAGTAACAACATGATCAGGTAACAGCCAATAACAATTATAATAAAATCCCAAATCCCTTCCCCCCACCATCACCACCCCAGTGGAGTGACCGTCCAAATACCCAACCAAGCTACAATACCGTATTAAAGAAAAATATGGAGATAATTGTAAACCACTCTGTGAACCAAATTATAAAAAGGAAAGAAAACACTAGGCTCAGAACCCATAAAAATTCCAATGATATAGCTTAGTTTTAAAGCCCAACCCCAAAGAGATGATCCTAAGACGTATATAAAGTATGCAATCTGTTCCATCTTTTATCAGAGGTTATAGGTCTATTATGAATACTCGCAATAATATGCTCAACCCTTGAGGTTGTAAAGTAACTCTTGAAGCCATTCTTGATCAGAAGTAGAGCCCTGTTCAAGCCAATGACATAAAACCAGCCTCTTGATAGCATAGCATTATTCAGTGCACCACTGCTTATCGGGGCTGCACTGAAGCTATACTTTATTGATATTGAACTTGAAACGGTTTAAATTGTTGTGTGCTTCATAACAGTACTGTGAGCCCTGCTCCATGATACTCCAGAAGCAGGAAGAGGAGTTGTAGTTTTTTGTTGATATCTTAAAAAACAACAGACCCAGTTGGGAATTTTTATTTCTCATCACAGAGATTTCTGGGGGCTTTTGACTGCAACTACACCATGAATAAGTGGTTATTTAAACTTTTAAACCATTTTTGAAGCTTTTTCTGTCACTGATACCTGCCGACCCACGGAGGATGCTTCCAGGTCACGTGACAGTATATAAGTAGTAGTGGCAGTGAGCAGGGCGAGCCAAGCAGGGCGAGGCATGTGTCTACACTTGCAAAGACACGTGCGTCTAGCGTGTGTTTGGCGTGTTAAGCATGGTCAGCATGACAAATCAGTAGGCAAAAGAGTGTTAATACCATCAAACATGGGGCACATTTATGAAACTGAACAAGGTAAATAGTGTACTACTAGCAGTTGGCTTCTATTTTGTCTTAAAGCCTTTATATCGAACTAGCGGTTAGCTTCTATTTTCTCTTAAAACCTTTATATTAGTGGGCATTGTTCAACCATAAGTATAGATAAAGAATCATACCCCATATCGGTAGATATTAATATTCCACAGGCCATAATGTTATCCTCAATCATGACACTCAGTGGGGAACTAGGCATTAAATGTACACAATGTAATATGTACCAATTGGTTCCACATCATACGCCTTTTCTAACACATTTGTTTGTGAGAAGTGTAATCTTAACTCACAACTTCAGAATGATGTAGTGACATTCTCATGTAGGCTTTCCTCACTTGAAGAAAGTCAGCCCAACATGCTAAAATGTTATACCGAAATAAATAATCCTGACTCGCATGTGGTATCCTCTAATATGTCTCCCAGGATAGATCTGAATTCACTAGATTACAATAACTCTACCGCTGAGGGTCTTCAAGAACTAAATAATAATATCTTGTTGTCAGGTACAATGGTTCTACCATCGAATATTGATTGCAACATTCCCAATAATTCATCTAATGCATTCAAAAAGCGACTAAGGGAAGATAAGGATGATAATAATGACTCAACTGATCGGGCTTCTGTTCCCTCATCAAGGGCCCATAAAAAAGGATGTAAGGCTGACCACTTCCACATCCCTTTATATAATCCATTCAGCCCACTTGAGATGGATAACACTAATATGTCTTTGTCCTTATTAAATGAGGATAATGATGCAACAGTCCTCCAGTCCTCTTCAACGTCTACTCAAAAAACTCTACATGAATTAGAAACAGGTCCCAGACCACTAGTTCAAAATAACATTAACACTGCCACTACAAGTGCACAAAACCAAGACACAAGATCTCATACTGAACCTATTTGTACTATAAATCTCCTTCTTCCCCATGTATCACCAGCAATTAACCATATTATAGTAGACTCTATTACAAATGTTAACCCTACCCACCAGCAACATGAAATGTATGTCCTGGGGGACTCGGTCATTAAACACATTGACAGAGCTATCTATAATCCAGATAAACACAAGCTAACCTATTCTAGTTTTAGAGGGGCCAAGGCTTCAGATTTTTCAACCATGATCCCAAACATCCTTTCAGATGCCGGTCCTAATCCTTTGGTAATAATCCATGCAAGCATCAACGATATCAATCTTTCTAGTATCCAGCAACAAGCATTAAATAACTTATTAGTAGAAAAGGGATGTATCATCAGTATTTCTGAAATCCTCCCAGTACCTAGAGCAACTTCTAATATCATCAATAAAATTAAAATCATCAATGAATGGCTCAGAATATCTAGTGGTGCCTTAAACAAAATATCCATTGCATTACCCATTGGGAAAGGTTCTGTGACAGGGACTCCCTCTTCTGGTGGGATGATCTCTACCTCAGGAGAAGGGGAAGTGCCCTTTTGGGAAAATCCATATCTTCTGCAGCGAACTCTCTGATTACACAGACAGATTTAAACTAATTGACCAGGGGAGAAAAGGAATGGCCCTTTTTCTCTAATACTGGGGAATGATGGTAAATTTATTGCAAATCATAACATTCTAACTTTAAATGTGAGATCATTAAATAATCTGAAAATGTCAGAATTAGAGAATAAATGCATTCTCTTCAATCTAAGCATCACAGCAGTCACTGAAAAATGGTGGGATCCTGCTTCAGCATGGATCAAACATATCCCAAATTTCAAACTTTATCATAAAGACAAAATAAACCAAATGGGAGGTGAAGTTTGTCTCTACATCCATAATAATATACCCTCTCAGGAGATTCTTGAACTATCTGATACAGAATCTATTTGGGTTTCCCTCCCTCCATCCCAAAAACCAATCTAAAATCATAATTGGTGCTTGCTATTGTCCTCCATCTAAGGATCTACTATATACTTAATCATTGGTTAACATTATCATGCAGATAGCAGACATGGGGGATATTATAATAGTTAGTGATTTCAATATGCCCAGTATAGACTGGGATAATAATACTGGTAAAACTGACCATGAGAAACTGAACTGTTCACTTCTCTTACAACTGACACTGGTCTTGAACAATTAGTAAGGGCACAACTAGAGGCAATAATATCCTTGATTTAGTCATTACCAGCTTAGAACCTAACATCTCTGATATTCAAATTCTAAGCCCCATGGGTAGTAGTGACCATAATTCAATTATATTTACTCTAAACTACAAAACTATCATTACTAATAATCATACTATCTACAGAAATTATGCAAAAGCAAACTTTACAAACATAAATGATGATTTGAATAAAATCAACTGGGGTAAATAATTTAATAATATTAACACAAACAAAGCATGGGAGAAGTTAAAAAATACAATTCTACAACTTGAACATCTGTACGTTCCTATTAAACTTAAATATAACAAAAATGGCAAGATCTCCATCTGGGTCACTAGATCTATTCTTAGACTAATTAGAAAAAAAGAAAAGTCCTTTAAAAAATTTAAAACCAATCCTAATCAATCTAACACCATCAATTACAAAAGTTCAGTTTGACTACTAAAGAATGCAATTAAACAATCCAAAAGCAGCCTCAAATTAAAATGAGCTCATTCCAAAAATAATAAAAAAATCACTATTCTCATATATTAATAGTAAAAAAGGAAATTCCAGGTCAGTGGGACCTATACTCTGGAATGACCTGCCCACCCAGATCCACCTTTCCTCATCCAAACTCTCCCTTTACTATGCCCTCTCTAACTTCTTTACCCCCAACTGCTGCTGCCCCTGACCTTCCCCCTTTACCTCCCCTTCTCCGCTCCCCTGTGCTGGACAGCGGCCTGGCTATCGCTAAATTAACTGGCCTAAATACTTACGCATATACTCTCTCTCTTATTCACTCCCTCACTGTCAGTCTCTCCTCCCCTTCCCTTTATCCCCCTCCTTCACACCTAACCTCCCCTTCTCAGCTCATCACCCCTACTCCCTCCTTTCCTTACCCCCATCTTGCTCTCCTATTCCCCCGCTCTAGTCTGTTACATCTCCCTTTAGCTCAACTTCCGCTACTTGTACTCATGCTATGCTGTCATTACCCTGTTATGCAACTTGCACTTATGTACCTCACGCTGCCTCAATGTGTACCATGTTTTGTATTCCAAACCCTACTGATCATGTTCAGCTCTGTACCTAACTCACTGCGCAATCAAGACCCTGTTTACTTCGTAACTGTTTGATATGTAGCATACTTATCTGTTCTCCCTATGTATATACTCAATTGTATGCTCAGTTGTAATCCCGTCCACCTATGCTCTGTCTCTGATTGTATTATTGCTAAGCTCAACCATTTATATGTTTACTTGCCTCCTCTGTAACCCCGCGCACCATGAGACGAGCATCTTTTGCTCAGTGTGCCTTTTCTGGTAATACATTTTCAATAAATAATAAATAAATACACATAAATGGAACATCTACAAATAATCCTTCTGAAATAGTTAATTATTTCAATGAATATTTCTGTTCTGTTTTTGGTGTTAGTGAGTCATTATCTAAAATAAACCCTAAAACTGATTCACCTATTATCTTCTCCAAAGAAGAAGTTATTGAATCTCTATCATTTTCCAAGCAATCATCCAGTGCAGGCCATGATGGCATTCAATCAAAATTCATTAAAGAAACATCATCATCTCTAGTTGTCCACTTAACATTGCTATTTAACAAATCCATCTCTGACTGTCAAATTCCAAATGATTGGCATCAGGCTATAGTGGTTTCTATTCACAAAAAAGGTAGCAGACTTAATGTTGAAACTCTTTGACCCATAAGCCTTCCTTCCATCCCAGGCAAAGTAATGGAATGCATAATTAAGAAACATCTAGAAATGGAAATTGAACTGCTTGGACTGTATGATAAATCTCAACATGGATTTAAATCTGGACATTCATGTACCACTAACCTTATTTCCTTTTATAACAACATTAGCCAGTTGCTTGATACCAATACTCCCTCTGATGTAATTCTACTTGATGATAGCAAGGCATTCAATAAGGTATCACACGTCAAACTAATTAACAAACTAAACTCCTTAAATATCAATACTAAGCTAATTAATTGGATTAAAATTTGGCTAACTAATAGAATGCAAAAAGTTAGAATTAATTCTATTGATTCTCAAATTGGCCATGTTACAAGCAGTGTACCACAAGGGTCTGTCCTGGGTCCTACCCTATTTAATATCTTCATTAGTGATATGACCATCAGCAGCACCAACTTTATTTCAAAATTTTCAGATGACTCCAAAATTGGGGGAAGAGTAGATAAATCAGAGAGTATTGAATCTCTTAAACATGACCTACAATCATTAGAAACACGGGCACATGATAATCTCATGGAATTTAATGTGGGTACATGTGCTGTTCTTCACCTGGGAAAAACTAATCCTATGAACAAATACTATCTAAACAAGTCACTAATCAAGTCATCCACTAGTGAATGAGACCTAGGGGTTCAAGTAAATAATACATTATCTTCTTCATTACATTGTACAAAAACTTCTCATAAAACTAATATTATCTTGAAAAAAATTAGTAGAACATTTATTAGTAAAACTGAAGATTGCCTTATCCCATTATATAGAGCCTATATTCATCCACATCTGGACTTTGCATCCCCATGTTGGAATCCATACTTGAGAAGGGACATCAATAGACTAGAGCAAGTTCAGAGAAGAGTCACAAAATGATTCCTAAATTATCAAATCTTGATTATGAAACTAGGCTAAAAACCACTAGATTATCATCCTTACATTTAAAAAAGTATAGGGGATATCTCTTACTCACATTTAAAATATTGCAATCTCCAATTTTGATGAAATAATGTGGATTAACTCTATAGCCACTAAACACATAGTGGGTAGAGTTTATAATAAACTAGTTATCCATCGAGCAAGAACCAACAAAAGGGACAACTTTTTTGTATTAGAGCATCTAGAGCATGGAACTTGTTACCACAAGAACTTGTAAAATGTACCAACTTTGATACTTTTAAGAACCAACTTAATATTTGGTTAAATCATCATTATTCTATCAATTAATTACCCACACTGATGGGGGACAATCTCGATGGGCCTCGAACCTCCTTTTGACCTATAACATCCAGTAAATCCAGTAATGAAATTAAGGCCATATGATACCTCCTTTCCTTCATAGGAACCACATTATAGTCACCAATTATACAGATCTCTGGCGTAAAAAGGCCAGTGATGCCTAAGAGGGGGTCAGCCTTAGACTCAATAAGGTTCCATAAAGGGGCCACCTTAGGGCAGTCCCACAGGATGTGCATTAGAGTTCCATCAGCCTGACCACACCTCATGTAGTAAATAAATGTTAACCTACCCATCTTGACAAGTTTTGCCAGTGTAAAATACAAATTATTAAATATATTAAACAGCATAAGATGCAGCTTGTCTTGGGAGGTATACATGTATAAATCTCCCCAATTTTTCTGCAACCGGGAAGAATTATGAGGCAGATAGTTATCCCAATAAGGAGATCTTCCATCCAAGCCAGGGAATAAATGAGGAAATAGAGTGTACACTGGTGACAGCATGCAGTTCCATCACCATGTCTCTAATAGACTGAAAAAGCTCTGATTAATCTCCCAAGAATCCGATCCAAATCATTGAATAAGAATGTGGCACAACTGAACAATCTTGAAAATGACTGTGTTACTTAAATGATAATGTTCCATAATATCCTTAGAGGACCCCAGGACCCCCTAATGGAGCAAGTCACATACCTTGTTAGTAGCCAACTGAGGGAGCTAAGCCTCAGACAGGACTTGGCCCCCAATTTTAAAATTAGGGTTCCATAAAATAGGTTGTATAATGTCCTTACTGTGCTGATATCTCATAAAAGAACACAAATAGGAGTGAATCTGGATTTATGTACTTATAACAGAATCTCTAAGACCCCCAGTGAGAGTTTTAAAAGAAATAAAAAACAGGGAAGAAAAATACAACCTGGCCATCTGAATTAGCTCCAATTTCATGTCCAGCCAAATAGGATAATAATTAAGGGTTCTGTCTCAGGAAGGTGGACTAATCCATTAAAGTACTTACTAGCATGGCTTACAAAATAGCAAGCCGTGAAGTAAGGGAGCTTCAAACTGCCACATTGTTTAGTAACTGCCAGTTTCTTATAGGATCTCCTCTGGATTTTACTGGACCAAAGAAAATCTGACAAAAGACTACGAATCCGTTGAAACCAAGTGAGAGGAACCCAGAGATTAAGCATGTTCGTGAAATAAAATATTCTAGGGAGAACATTCATCTTTATAATATTAATCCTCCCCCACAGGGTCAAAGATAGAAATTTCCATCTATTATGGTCATGCTGTACAGTACAAATCATCTAAATTAAGTTTCTAAAGGAGGGTCATATCTCTCGTCAAATAAAGACCTAAATATTTGATCTGTTTAGGAGCTCATCTGAGACCCAGAGATGTAGTATCTGCTTTTAGAACCCCAGAGTTAAGGGGCATAACCTCAGTTTTCCCTAAATTAAGCTTGTGATTGGAAAGAAGACCAAATTCTTGAATATCCTCTAAGGCGGCTGGAATGGAGAGCTGAGGATAGGTAATGTGTAACAGGATATCATCTGCATATACTGATATTTGAAGCTTCTTGGTTCCAACATTAACTCCAAAAAGGTCTGGATTAGCTTTTAACTTCCTGAACAGGGGCTCCAGGTACAAATTAAATAATAAAGGGAATAAGGGACAAACCTGCCTAGTGCCAGAAGATGAAGCAAAGTTAGCAGCGAACACTCCATTGCAATAAATTCTAGCACTAGGAAAGGAGTAAATTGCCTTAATCCATTTTAAAAAGGCCAAGGGAAAGCCAAATTTTTCCAGGGTATAAAATAAAAAATTCCAATTGACTTTATCGAAAGCTTTCTCCGTGTCCAGAGAAACCAACACAGCAGGAATTGCAGGATCCCTGGACACGGAGAAGGTATGGCTAATTTTCCACAGATGGTCCACTGAAGATCAAGACAGCACAAACCCAACCTGCTCCTGGCTACTGAGCCCACCTCAGACAGCACTGATCCTGGTCACCAAAATCTTGGTGAGACTTTTGATATCATAATTCAGCAGCGATATACTGTAGGCCGATAGCTGGTAACATTATTGGGTGCTTTACCTGGTTTAAGAAGTAATACTATGACAGCCTCAAGTACGGTATGGTCTGAGGTTTCAGACTGATATATATATAAATAAAGAACCAGTGTAGCAGCAGGATCAATTCTTTGGCAAATACTCTACAAAATTTAGATATGAAATCATCTGGATCAGGTGCCTTGTCAAGAGCAAAACATTCTGTAGCTTATGTAATTTCTACAGTAGTTAAGAGTTGACTCAAATAAGCCTTCTGATCCTCAGTTAGTGATGGAAGAGATATGCTACATAAAAAATCTTCTATTCTTAAATCAGTTAGGGGATTATCCATAGGCCCGTAAAGAGTCTTATAACAAGACTTGAATTCCTTCACTATGTCTCTGAGTGGAGTTCTAATAGTGCCATCAACAAAGTTAATGGATGCAATGAGATGGGAAGCCTCTTGCTTCTGAAGGCAGAGAGCCAAGACGTGTTCTGCCTTCTTGCCCTGATCTATATATGTGGCTTGTGTTTTAAGAATGGTCTATTCGGCCTTCTCCCACATAATATCAGCATACTTATCATGGAGAAGTAGTAGCTAATTATGGATCTCAAGTGGTGTCTGCAGAGACAGGGAGAGTTCTATATCCATCACACACTTTAGGAGAGCAGCAGCCTCCTCCATGAGCATGCATTTCCGCTTCGAGGTCAAACAAATAAATTCTCCTCAAAGGAAGGCTTTGAAGGCTCCCCACTCCAAGTCCCCTCGATCTACTGATCCAGTATTTTGGGAAATGAAAACCTCAATTTGGTTTTTAATTCTGGTAAGAATAAATTTGTCCTTAAGGAGCTGTTTATTGAGCTCCCATGAAGTGTCCCTCTGGATATTGGGGGTCAAGGAACAGTTCACCCACACCGAGGAATGGTCTGACAGGACCCTGGGACCAATCCCACTACCCAGCACTCCACTCATCCCAGACTGGCTGAACAAAATGAAGTCAATTCTGGAACACAAACTGTTAACCAGGGAGTAGAATGTATACTCCCTGTCCTGAGGGTGAAGCAACCACCAGGGAATCACACAAACCTAGAGACTCCATCATGTTACGGAGGGAGCACTGGGCAAGGGACAGCCCAGCTATGGACCTGCCAGTTCTATCTAAATCTTGAGTGAAAAATATATTCTAATCACCCCCCACAACAAGAAGGAGTGAAATAAATGGGATAAGAAGAGAGACCAATTCCATAAAGAAGGGAGGACTGTCAGAATTAGGACCATACACTAACTAACACTACCCTTACCTGATCTAACATTCCTCTAACAAAAATATATCTCGCTGGAGATCCATGAGACTCTGAGTACATAGAAAAGTGATATTTCTACTAATTAAAATAGCCACACTCATTACTAGCCGTACTATCCCCAGCTGCTAAAACCTGACCGATCCACTACCTGCGGAATAGATTGGATTCCACAGAGAGTAGATGAGTCTCCTATAAAAAAGCTATCTTGCATTGAAGCTGCTTCGGATGATTAAGAATTTTATAACACTTAAACTTGGAAGGCCATGTGCACAAAAGCCTACAGCCTGGGAAATAAAATCCCAGACCTAGTGACCTTGATGGCAGAGGCAGACCTGGATATTGTAACTGTTACCAAGACATCGTACACAGGGAACCATGAATGGGATATAGCCATACCAGGTTACATTCTATTTAGAAAAGACACGTGAGGAAAAAATGGTGGAGAGGTGGCTATCTACATCAGGGAGGGACTTAAAACAACTGAAGTTTATTCATTTATTTATTCAGCTTTTGTTTACCAGGTAAGCACAACTAGACAGTAAAATGCCTATTTTCAGGAGCGACCCTGGAGTTTACAAGGAGATAACAGGTAAAAGCAGATATTACAGTATTTCAATTATCAGTCAGGTGCAGCATGACTTAATAGGACTTAATAGGATTTAATGTTATTAGTTAGTATATTATTAATGTCCATGGCTGTCAGTTGTTACCTTGTTACCTTATGTTCATCTTCCCTGACTGTCAACTTCTACCTTCTCGTGTTCTTCAAGCCCCAGGATATCTTTGCATACAGTATGCAGTTAACCTTCACTATTCAACTGTCCCAGGGAGAAATTAATCAATAGAACCTGTGCAAATAGTGGAACATTGATAGGCTTGAATTCGGTTTTCAAACCACTGTCCCTGGTGCATTCTATGCAACCGCCAGATTCTTTAATCCGCCTGCCTAGTAAGATGCCTTGGAGACTTCTCCTTCAACTTTCTTGAAGATATTAATTTTTTCTCAGTTTCAGTTACCGATTAAGTTTCTTTAGTTTTGAAGCACTGTCCTTGGTTTACAGGTAGACTAGTCTAGATTTAGTGTTATTTTGGTAAGTTTTGTGGTTCCTTTTCGGTTCCTATCAACAGGGAAGGAACCGGACTTTCTTTGTTTTTCTGAAGTAAAATTTATTAGTTTTTACTAAATCTGACTTCTCTGTGGGCCGGTTTCTCCTCACAGTTTGGTGGTTTTAAACCAGGAATTTCTCGGTTGTTTTACCAGTCGCTGAACCAACCACAAAAAAAACAAAAAACAATAAAGAACTTTGGGTCATTGGTATTTAACTCTATTGTTCTCTGAACCCGCAATTTTAAAGTGTTCATGGGTTATGCCACAGAAGCTTAAAAAGAGAACCGTCCCTGCTGGTTTCCAGCACTGCACTATGTGTGGTGAGACGTTTGCTAAAGCGGATCCACATTCGGTCTGTGTCCTCTGTCTAAGGTTTGACCACCTGAACACAGAGTGTAAAATTTGTAAAATGTTTCCTTAGTTGACACTTGATAGGCAATTGAACCGACTGAAAGAACAAAATGTCTGATAAGACTGCTGACCCGGCCTCAGGACTAGTGGTTCCTCTTCAAAACAAAGCTAAACCAAAGGAACTGGAGGGAAAGCCCTCTGACAAGGGTGAAACCTCTTCAGGATCCAAACGGTCTGCAGAACTAGCCGCTGAACTGGCTACTGCTACAAAAAGGAAAAAGAAAGAGAAGCATACAGTGTAGGAACTGCAACCGATGGCACTGTCAGTTACAACCACTGAGGAGATTGCAAATGTGATTAAAATTATTCAGTTGCTGCAGTTCAGCACTCAGGTTCCGGTTCCACAGCAAGTGCCTCAACAGCCCCCGGTTCAAACACCGGGTGCTCTGCTGGTTCCTGGTTCATTTGAACAGGACCTTTATTATGATGATTGTAACCCCTACCCGGTCTGCCATTTTTTTCTGACAGCAAAATCAGGTGGACTGGGTTCGGGAAGGAATAGGTCACTCGGCACAAAGGCTAGGTTTGGCTACTCTGCACAGGGGCACCCAAGTAACTCCGAACACAGGAATCAATAACTGTAATGTCCAATACCAGAAGTGGGATTCTAAAGTGTGACTTTTTATTCACATCCAAACAGAATAAACAAAGCATAGATGGACCCCCATGGGGCTACACTCCTGGTAATGCAGATTGAAAGAGACCAGAACACTTCCTCAACACTTTAGCCCTCAGACTCTGAACACACTGGGCACACAGCCTGGACTTGCATGCTGCTTTGGGTTACACAGCCCGAACTTGTACACAGTTCTGGGTTTTCCCTGGCTTGGCTCCCTTGCCAGCCACTTGGACACCTTCCATACTTCATGGAAACATTTTCTGGTGGCTCCCTAAACCACCTAAGAGCACCACGGCTCCATCAGAGAATCTTCCTTTTAATCCCACGTCTGGGTACTTTCCTCAGGCACTGGCCAAGTACCTGACGGAAAGCAAAAGTTGTCTCAGAGCAAATCCATAGAGGTGAATTTGGTTACTACTGATGGGGGGTTTCCCACCTCTTGCTCCCACAATTCATACCCAGCCATTTCTCTGGACAGTAAACAGCTCATCCTGTAAAGCTTTGCAATGTAGATTCTTGCTAAATGTATTTCACATTCCATCTACTTGTCTTTTGCTTCCCATTTGTGCTGGACTTGAACATACTTTTAAGTGGCATTGTCCATTACTCTCAAGGCCCCTGGAATTCTGCGGTTCTGCGGTTGCGGAATTTGCAGCAGAATTTGCATCATGCCGCAGAATATATATAGTGCCGCAGAATTCATTGTTTTTGGTGAATTTTCATATAAATATACTGTTTTTCCATAGTGTCAGGCTTTCTTTCCCACCTCGTTTATCCTGAAGCCACTCCTCTATGCTCAGCATACAATGTCATCGATGACATCACATCATATTTAGCCAATGACAGGACTGCATTCTGCCAGAGAAATGGATAAATCATGCCACAGAAATCAGAAAATGCTGCCGCAGAAGTCAAGGAGCCCTGCCACAGAAATCAGAAAATTATGCCACAGAACACCAGGGGTCCTGATTACTCTAGACCCCCCCCCACTGAGTTAAGCAGTCCAATCCCCAATTTCCTTCACTCTTTGTGCTGGACTTGAACATACTTGAATTAAGTGGCACTGTCCATTACTCTAGACCTCCCACAGATTAAGCAGTCCAATCCCCACCTTCCAACTGTACTTGGCTGTCTTTTCCTAACCCCACAGTAGCAGTCCCTTTAGTTTCCTTCTGTTCTGGTGAAAACACTTGGCCCTTTTTCAGAGCGAACTCACCCTTTGGTTGCAGGTGCCCGGCAGGCATTTCCTCCACAAGGAATCTTCCTCTCAGAGATTCTGGTGCCTCAGCACAACTTGAACAGGCAGCTTCTTTCCCTTAGCCAGACCCAGGGGGGTTGCCTCTGGAAAACAAGCAAACACCTTCCCTCCATCCCCTCAGGGATGGGGCTACTGAATCATTGAAAGCGGTCTCCACAACTTCAATTACCAGTTCCTGTGTTCCTCTTCGGGTAGAAACACACACCTTCCAAAAGTAGCTCTTAAACAGAGCTTAAAGCTCTGAGAGCCTGCGTACACACTGTTGCCCTACAGTCTCTCTCTAAGACTGCACACAGACTCTGGCTTCAAATTCTCCAACGTTCTACTTTAACTTCCAACTGCAACATTCCAGTGTGGCTTATGCAGCTGCAAAAGTTCTATAATGATGTCATCCCTCAGTCTAAGCTGAGACTGAGAACAGAGTGAGACAGTGTGAAATCCATTTAACTGGAGTTTCACAAGCTGCCTTCCCTGCCTACCACTAGGTCTTGATGGGATTCTAGTAACCCCGGGTAATAGGGGGATTACATGATGATGAATGATAAAGAGGAAGAAGAGGATTTGGGGAAACCTATTGAACCTGAAATTTTTCCAGAACACCAGGAGTTCAAATCCTGTTAGGTGTCCTGAGGATTATACCTCTCACTTCACTTTTATGAAGCAAGTGGCAGACACTCTGGACCTCCCCACTCAAGATGTTACTGAGGAGGAGAATCCAGATTATATGGAGATGATGAATGTGCCAGTCACAAAAAGATTGCCTCTGCCTGTCCACAAGTCTCTGAAAAGACAAGCCACCAACACTTTACAGACTCCTACCTCTCTCCCTCCTTTAGACAAGAAGATGGACAGGAAATACATGGTGGCCAAAGGGGGAGCTGAATTTCTCTTGAGCCATCCCAGTCATGAAGGGGTGGTTCAGGCCACTGCTTGTGATAAAGCAGGCATACCCCTGTCATCCCATCCTCCTGAAAAGGACTCTAAGAAGATGGATTCCATGGCCAAGAAGGCTTATTTGGGGGCCTTCTTGGCTATCAGACAGGCCTCTTATGTGGCATATGTCTCCAGATACCAGAAAAATCTTTGGAATTCAGTCATGGAGATAGCGAAAGCAGTTCCTCCACCTATGGCAGCTGATCTTAGGGAAGCTGCAAAGCGTGGCATCGAAGCATCCAAATACCAGTTCCATATGGCAGTGAATGCTAATGACACTGCTTCCAGGCTAATGGCAACCTCAGTGTCTTTAAGGAGGTTTGCTTGGCTTAGGGCCACTAATCTGACTCAGGACACTCAGACTAAGGCCCTGGATTTCCCCTGTGAGCCCACTTCTCTGTTTGGTGAGCAGACAGAGGCTTACACAAAGAAGATGGATGAGTATAAGGTGGCTTCTAAGAGCACAGCTGCCAAAGAAAAGTCATACACTCCCCAGAAGAACCAGAGTAGGGGTGTTAGGAGAAGGTCCTATTCCAGACCTTTCTACCATACCCAGGCTTTCCCACCCTACCAGCAGCAAAGAGGATACTTCAGGGGTGGGGGTAGAAGGGACAGAAATCATGCTGGTCCAAGCTCCCAGCCCAGTGCCCAAGCAAAACAGAACCTCTGATATGCTTATCAGGGTTGCCTCCCCAGTCCCAGTAGGGGGCAGGCTGGCTTACTACTTCCAGGCATGGCAAGCCATTACCACAGACAAGTGGGTCTTGGAGGTAGTAAGCCAGGGTCCTGCACTCAGCTTCAAGGACATACCAAGGTTGAGGGCAAGGCTGTTCAGACCTGCCACCCCAACAGAAAAAGTACTACTGGAGGCAGAAGTAGCCAACCTCCTGCTAGAGAAGACAGTAGAACCTGTCCCCTTGGCCCAAAAGAGAAAAGGTCTGTACTCCACGTACTTCCTCACTCTAAAGAAGACTGCGGAGTGGTGACCCATACTAGATCTCAGACACTTGAACAGATACCTTACAAAACCAAAGTTCAAGATGGTCACTCTGGCAACCATTCCCCCACACTCAGACAGGGAGATTGGTTGGCATCACTAGACCTCAAAGATGTGAACTTTCACATTCTTATCAGGCAATCCACAGAAAGTATCTCAGGTTAAGATTGCCATCAGGTGGTGGGGAATGGAAGAGGAGGGAAGGTATGTGGGAGGCAGTGTAGTGGAAGGCTGCTGAGCTGACCATGTGGTGTGGTGGTGAGGGTGGCTGGCTACGATGGACAGGGTTCAGGGTTTGGGGCTGGGGAGGCCCAGTACAGTTATGCATTGGCAGTGTTTCCTTTTTTACACAAGTTTCACCCCCTCCCCGACATGCACCCCCCCTGGAGTTGAGAATAATGTTAGGAGGGTGCGGGTGGGGCAAAGCCCCCAGCATGCATAAAGTTATCTGTGTGCCCGTTGTCTTCATTGCAAGTGTACACCACCATTTTTATTTTCGGTGATGTACACTAAACCCTAATGGTGATTGCCATTATGACATAGAACTATTCAGGTCATTACCAGTTCAGAGCCCTGCCCTTCAACTTGACCTCTGCCCCAAGAGTGTTCACAAAGTGCCTGGCAGTAGTAGTGGCATGTTTGAGAAGGCAGGGGGTGACAGTGTTCCCTTTCCTAGATGACTGGCTAGTTGTGGGACAGTCCCCTCAGCAAGTCAGAGATGCTTTGACTCTCACACAGGAGACCATGCAATCTCTTGGGTTCCTGATAAACCTGAAAAAGTCAGTCTTGCAGCCAGTTCAGCTCCTGGAGTTCATAGGAGCAGAGTTGTACACACTGCAGGGAAAAGCATTCCTTCCTCAGGGAAGGGTGGACAATCTGCTGCAGCTGGCAAGCTCTTTCCAGCTACACACCCCCAGGCCAGCAAGAAATTTCCTACAACTCTTTGGTCACATGGCAGCCTCTACAGCAACAGTGCCAGGAGCCAGGTTCCAAATGAGAGACATCCAGTTTCACCTAAGGTCTCACTGGTCCCAGAAAATGGACTCCCTGTCAAAATTAGTACCAGTCACAGGAACTCTCCTTCAAGCACTCCAGAGGTGGCAGAAAAAGGACAGCCTCAGAGAAGGTGTGCCATTCCTGCAGCAGTCTCCAACAGTGGTGTTGACAACCGATGCCTCCCTCCAAGGATGTGGTACCCACCTGGGGGAGCACACTGCTCATGGTACATGGCTCCAGCAGGAGTCATTGCTGCATATAAATATACTGAAACTCAGTGCAGTTCTGGGCCTGCAGTCCTTTGCCACAATGCCTCAGGGCAAGGTGGTTCAAGTCAGAACAGACAATACAATCACCATGTACTACACAAAGAAGCAAGGGGTTACAAGGTTGACCTATTGCTATGCACCGAGGCCATGAAAATCTGGACTCTGGCCTATTCACTCAGAATCTCTCCCTCAGCAGTTAATCTTCCAGGAAAGGACAATGTCCTTGTAGACGCCCTGAGCAGGATCAGCCAAAACCACCATGAGTGATCCCTGAACAGGCAGGTCCTGCAAGTTGTTTTCAGGAGGTGGGGTACTCCAGAGGTGGACCTCTTTGCAACCCACGACAATCACCAGTGGCCACAGTTTTGTTGCATACCTCTTGCACTGGTCACAATGCCACTGGATGCACTATTGCTGAATTGGACAGGGAGGTTTCTGTATGCCTTCTCTCCATTTCCTCTGCTGTGCAGAGTGTTGAACAAACTCAGGACTCAGCCAGCAACAATAATCCTCATAGCTCCAGACTGGGCCAGGCAGCCCTGGTACTCACTGCTTATGTCCCTGTCAATCTCCAGTCTGGTTTGCCTTCCCAGGAGGCACAACCTGCTGACATCCTCCCAGGACAGGATCCTTTACCCCACCCTCAAGTCCTTCAGGCCCAGGGCCTGGCTCTTGAGGACTTAGAGTACGCTAACGTGCACCTCTCTGAAGGGATCTTGGAGGTTCTTAGAGTCTCTAGAAAACCCTCTATTAGGAAGACATACACTTCCAAGTGGGAAAGAGTCTCCATTTGGTGTCAGCAAAAGGACATTGATCCATACCAGGCTGGTCAGTCAGTCCTGTTGGACTATTTGGCAGGTGGAAGACTTGGTTTGCTGGCAAAAGTACCTAGCTTCACCTGAACTCTTTTCTTCTAGGTTTGCTTGTAAAGACAGAGCAAGGAAAAAAATAAGGCTTCTTTTGGCTAAGCAGATTTAGTGTGTGTTATTATTTGCTTTTGTTCTTTCAGGTTTTGTTACTGTTTTTGGCTTACATTTTACTGCTTTATTGTTCTTTGATTCAAATTGCTGTTGCAGGGTATACTTTCTGCTGCATTGTTACAGGGTGTGCCTACAGGTTTGTTTCTGTTTTGTGCTTACAGAATACTGCTGTAATCTCTGATTCAAATTGTTTATTGCAACGTATATCTTCTATTAAATTGTTCTGCAGGTTGTGCTTACAGGTTTTGTTACTTTTTTACTGCTTTATTTTTCTCTGTAGCAAAGTGTTTTTGCTGTGTATATTTTCTGTGAAATTGTTACAGGAGGTGCTTACAGGTTTTACAGTTTTATCTACCATTAGGCTAAGCTTTCAGGGCTAATTACAGGAGCACATACAAGATACAGACTGAGGAATAGCTACTGCATTTGTTGTTGGTTGATTGTTTCTGCTCTTACCTCCTTGTTTCTTTCATCCATGGTTCTTTTTTGGCAGAGTAAGGGCCCGACCACATATCCCTATCCCCAACCACCACGTTCTATGCTCCTTTAATAGAATAGCACAGTCATGACATTTCCTGTAGCAAAGCAGGAAGGGGAGTATCAGAGGGGTATCCAAACAGTGACCTCACTTACAGGGGCAAGATTAATTTAACTTGTTACAAAAATTATACAAAAACAAACAAACAAAGCAAACAAAAAAAAATATATATATATATATATACAGGTATATAAAATTAAACTTTTGCTTTCATTTTCCTTCTAGTTACTCGGATCAGGTTATAAACTCAGCAACTCAACTGGAATGGATATTATTAACCACAGGTACTACGGGACACTTTTCAAAAGGGCAGTTACAGGATTTAGGATGCTGTCCTACATGCTGGACCATCAGAGATCTAAGGACTCAATTCTGTATTGTCTTTGGACATCTGTGACTTGAGTCTTTAAGATGCCACCTTATTAAGAAGGGGGATTGTTTATTGGTGGGTGAGTTAGTTCATTTTTAGGATAGCTTAGCTAGAATTTTTTGTGCATGCTTCATAAAAATCTGACAGTTGCATAGAATGCACCAGGGGCAGTGGTTTAAAAACTGAGTTTGAGCCTATCAATGTTCCACTATTTGCATAGGTTCTATTAACTCATTTTTCTCCGGGGCAGTTGAATGGCAAAGGTTAACTGCATATGTCAGAACACAGTAAAGATTTTCTGGGGTTTGAAGAACATCACAAGACAAGGTAGAAGTTGACAGGGAAGATGAACATAAGGTAACAATTTTACAATTGACAGCCATGGACAATAATAATTAACCGACTAATAACGTAAACACACCAACTCAAGGACATGGCAAGTCCTGTCTATAAAGTGCAGCACAGTGCAAGAAAGGGAGTAAATACCTTTAGGTATAATGACATGCTGAGGCAAGTTTAAGGAAGCTCCAGAAGGAGTTTCTGAAGCAGGTATGGGAGGGGGAAGTGCGGACATGAGCAGGGAGGGAGTTCCATAATCTGGGAGCAAAGACGGTGAAGGCCCGATCTCCAGTAAGAGTATGGGTTTTGGGAACTTGGAATAATTGTGAGCCATTAGACCTTAACAGATAGGAGGGTTTAGCAGGTTTGAATAGCTTGGTTAGTACAGGGGGAGTGGCAGTTCTGGTGATATTGTCAATGAAATTGCCCATTACATAGGTTCGATGGTTGTCAGGGGAGAGCCACTCAAGTGTGCTGTATAACTCGCAGTGGTGGGTGAGTCGAGGGGCAGAGAGAGTAAAGCAGCATATATTACTATAAGGAACATCCCATTTTGCCAAACTGGTTTTTGGGGCATGTGTAAAGGAGACCAGCCCATAGCAGAGCATTGGCAGCAGAACCCCTTTAGCCAGAGCATGGCGCATGGCTGGAGTGAGGCAAATTTTGACTCTGTAAGCCAAGTCCAGCTTTCTATTTGAAGCCTTGCATACATTGCATATGTGTAGTGAGAAGTCAAACTAAGGATCAAGGGTAACCACAAGTATTTAAGGGAGCTGACAACACACAAGGGATCCATTGGCTCCAGTGACACTCATGGGTGAGCGACATGCTTTGGTTTTGACTAAGGACCCAAAGAGCATTACCTGGGTTATTTTGAGATTGATAGTGCACTTATGAGCCTTTAGCCAGGATTGTACAAGGGCAAAGTCAGCATTGAGCTGGGAGTAAATGACGCTGATGTCCTGGGAGCTGGTAAGGATCACAAGGTCATCTGCATATAGGATGGAGCAGCCGTACACTGGAACCAGGGGCAAATTATTGATCAAAAGGAAAAAAAAATGGGCCATAGGACAGACCCTTGGGTGACCCCAGAGTTAACAGGCATGGGTTCCAAGAGGGCTTTGTTAAATTTAGTGAACTGCTGCCTTCCAAGCAGGTAGTTGGTGAACCAAGCTAGGACAGGAGGGGAGAGCCCAAGGGACTGGAGTGTGAAGCATATGAGAGAGTGGTCAATCAGGTCAAAGGCTTTTGAGAGGTCAATAAAGATAGCCCTGGTCAACTTGCCTTGGTCAATAAATGGAAATTACGTACCTACCATAATTCTTGATCTACTTGGACGAGTCTCCACCACTCATTCACACTAATGGGATCTGTGTTGGAGGCACTAGGACCCATCGGGAGTAAACTTTTTTGTTAGAAGGTCGGCACCTGAGACGGAGCCACGAGGAGTGGCACCACGAGCCTCAGCTCATGTGGTAATAAATATCTCAGCATCGACTTTCCAACTGCCTCAGTACCTTTTTTTCCAAGGAGGTGCAGCGTAACTAACCTAGAAGGATAGCCTAACCAAAAACCGGACATAAGATAGTCCAGAAGACCCGTATAAGAAGGATCGACAAAGAAGTCTTCACAGCCTAAAGATTGAGGGAGAGAAGACCAACAACAGAGGTGAGCTTGGGGGATGGAGGGTGGGCGTGTGAATGAGTGGTGGAGACTCATTAAAGAAGATCAAGAATTACGGTAGGTATGTAATTTCCATATCTTCCTGGACATAAGTCTCCACCACTCATTCACACTAATGGGAGAGTACCGAGCTAATAATCCCCCGAGAGGGTGGCAGGAGAGACCAAGAGCTCACAGTTTAGGACAGGAGTCCATTAAGGATGGTTCTGCCAAAGGAAAGATGTCATCTGGCATGGACATCCAGGGCATAGTGTTTAACGAAGGTATGCACTGATCTCCAGGTAGCCGCATTGCAAATATCTGCAATGGGCACGTTGTGGATTTCCGCCAGAGATGCTGCGACCGCTCTAGTAGAGTGAGCGTACACTCTGCCCTTCAGCTTAACCTGTGCCATGGAATAGCAGTGGCAAAGGCATGCAACCAGCCATGCTGAGATACATCTGATAGCGACAGGCTGACCCAGCCGGGTCTCGCTGAAGGAAACAAACAGTTGCTGAACTTTACGAAAGTCTTTTGTTCTATCTAGATAGAAACACAAAGCTCTCTTGACATCCAAGGAATGAAGAAAATGTTCTCCTTCATTTTGGAAGTTCGCAAAGTAAGAAGGAAGGACCAAAGGTTGGTTTAGATGGAATTCCAAAACAACCTTAGGGAGAAACTTAGGATGGGTTCTAAGGACTACTTTGTCTTTATGGAACACAGTATACGGAAGGTCTGTGACCAAGGCATGTATCTCAGAGACCCTGCGGGCTGAGGTAATGGCCACTAGGAAGGCCATTTTCCAGGTGAGAAATTTTAGCTCACAGGTAGCTAGAGGTTCGAAAGGTTTTGAGTGAGCATGTCTAGCACAAGATTAATGTCCCAGGCTGGAGGTCTGGTATGCAGAATTCCCTTAAGAAACCTCTTAACCACAGGTAACTGAGCCAGTGACAAGGAAAGTACTGGCTCATGATAAGCTGAAATGGCACAGAGGTGAACCTTGACTGTAGAGTACTGCAGACCTGAATTTGAGAGGTCTAGGAGGTACTCCAAAATTTTATCTGGTGGGCAGGAAAAATAATTTAAAGATGATTGTGCACACCAGAGCGAGATACACTTCCATTTGGCTGTGTAAGTTTTCCTAGTGGCTGGCTTACTCATAGCCAGAAGAATATCTGAAACCCTGCAAGAGACATTGAACCTGTTCACTTCTATCTCTTCAGGAGCCAAGCATGAAGGTGAAGCGACCTCAGGTTGGGATGGACAACAGGCCCCTGAGACAAGAGGTTCGTTTGAAGGGGAAGTGGTTTCAGTGGAGCTGCCGACATACTGTTGAGTAGTGGAAACCACATCTGTCGAGGCCAGAAGGGAGCAGTGAGGATCATTTTGTTCCCCTGTGATTTGAACTTGAGAAGTACCCTCTGAATTAGAGGAAGAGGTGGAAAAGTGTATAGAAAGTGTTTTGTTCACTGCAGCCTGAACGCATCCTGACAGAAAATGCCAGGCCCTGGATTTCTGGAGCAGAAGAGAGGCAGTTTTGTGTTGAGTGGGGATGCAAAAAGGTCCAGGTCTGGAGTTCCCCACTCTGTGAATATTGACTGAACTACGGCTGAGTTGAGAGACCATTCATGAAGATCTGTCTCTGTTCTGCTGAGGCGATCTGCCAGTTCATTCTGCACTCCTGGCAGGTAGACTGCTTCAATTAGAGACTTGTGCTGCAAGCACCATTCCCACACTCTCATTGCTTCTCTGCATAAGGGGTAAGAGTGAGCACTGCCTTGTTTGTTGATGTAATACATCACTGCTTTGTTGTCCATTTCAAGGAGAATGTTCTTGTGACAGAGAATGTCCTTCAAAGCCCGGACAGCGTAAAGGACGGCTCTCATTTCTAAGACATTTATGTGAAGCTGGGACTCGACCTGAGTCCACGTACTTTGAGTGCGGAGATTCTAACAGTGAGCTCCCCACCCTATCAAGGATGCATCTGTGGTAATGGAAATCTGATGATCCAGAGCAGCAAAGGGATACCCTTCTAGAAGATTGTTCTCTTGTGACCACCAGGTGAGTGATCTCTTTAGAGGTTCCATCACCTTGATGAGAAAGGACTGTGGGTGAGTGGTTGGGGACCACTGAGTACTGGGCATCCATTAAGAAGTTCTCATGTGAAGGCATGCTAGGGATACAGTGAACACCGAGAATGCCATGAGACCTAGCATCCGTTGCATCAAGAGAGATGGAACCGAGTTGCTCTCACTGATGTAATGGGCCATCTGAAGGATATTGCTCCTTCTGTCCTCTGGAAGAAAAGCCTTCATGCAGGAGGTGTCCAGAAGAGTTCCTATAAAAAGGAGCCTCTGGGAAGGCTGCAGCTGTGATTTTTTGAGGTTTAGCAGGACTCCCATGGATGTGAGAAAGCGTGAAGCCGTGGCTATGGCTTCCAGAGTTCCCTGCCTGGAAGGACTTGCCAGAAGCCAATTATCCAGATAAGGGAACACCTGTATTCTGATCTTTCTGAGATGCACTGTGAGAACTGCACAGCACTTTGTAAAAACTTGTGGCGCCGAGGATAGCCCAAAGGGCAGGACTCTGAACTGATAATGCTGTCCCAGAGCCACAAACCTTAGGAATTTGTGATGCTTTGGGTGAATAGAAAAGTGCTGGTAAGCATCCTGCATATCTAGGGAGGCTAACCAGTCATGTTGATGAAGCAAATATAACAGGGTTCCTAGTGATATCACTTTGAATTTCTCCTTGGGTAGACATTTGTTTAGTTTTCTGAGGTCCAAAATGGGGCGCATGCCCCCGGTTTTCTTTGGAACCAGAAAGTAATGGGAGTAGAACCCTGTGTTCTGTTGATACAGAGGAACTACTTCCACTGCCCTGTTGTTCAGAAGGCCCTGTATCTCGGTGGAGAGAAGATCTGACTGAAGGGTTGACAGCTTGGGCTGTTGTCTGGGGGAATGATCCAGAGGGGTCTCCACAAGATTGAGGGAATATCCTTCACGGATTATCCAGAGGACCCATTTGTCTGAGGTTATGGACTTCCATTGATTGTAGAAGTGCATCAGATGACCTCCCACCACTGAGGAAGAGTCCACCTTGGGCAGCTGAGGTGGGACTTGGGCCAACAACTCAGAAGGCGGCACTGAGCACTTTGGGTCCTTGCATCTTCTTTTGCATTTTCTTTTGAGGCTGGAGGGCTTGGTTTTTATGAAAACTTCCCCTGCCTTTTCCTTGAAAGGACTGACGGTTATGAAACTGGCATTTATTAACACCCCCTCGAGAGAGGACAGGAGGAGGTTGAGCCAACTTAATTGCTGACCTAGTCTTTTGTGTAGTTTCTAGAGCTTGTTCTACTTGAGGGCTGAAGAGATACACACCATCAAAAGGCAATGCCATTACCTGCTGCTGTGCATCATTCATGAAACCTGAAGTGCGCAGCCAGGAATGACTGCGGGTACAAATGCCTGCCGCCGCCACTCGGGAAGCAGTATAGAAAGCATCCATAGCTGCTTTAACCTGCTGGTTGTTGGATTCGATACCCCTGGTAATGGTTTGAAGAAGCTCTGATTTTGTGTCCGATTCCAGCACAGCCTCAACCATTTGTTTGAGTGAGTGCCAAAGGATATACTCATATTGAGAGAAATAGCCTTGGTAGCTGGCAATACACATACCCAGGGTGGAAGCAACAAAGACTCTCTTACCTAAAGTGTCTATCTTATGAGATTCTTTGTTAATAGGTCCAGCTGTAGTAATCTGGGGAAGGACAACCTTATCATTCTCTGCCAAGACTACAATAGGATCCGCAAAGGCTTGGGACACCAAAATAGGTCAATCCTTGGGGGCTGAGTATTTCCTATCAATGGATTTAGCCACCGAAGGAATGAGATCAGGATTATTCCATACCATTTGAGACAGCGTCTCAAAGGAGGGCTGTACCGGAGGACTCAAATCCGTAGGGATCTCCGGAACATGGAGGTATTGGAGTCTTAACAATTTCCCAGGATCGATGTCTGTAGTTTGGAGATAAAGAGTGGAAATCAAGTTTTTCAGCAGAGACTTAAAGGACAGGTCCTCAACCACAGGCTCTGCAGCAGGAATAGATCCTTCCTCTTCATCACCCAGTCTAAGGTCTGGGTCAGGTTCAATGTCATCTCCTGACAGTCCAGGAAGGAATGCATGGACAGGAAAAGAGTGAAAATCAGCGGGAAATGAGGAAGGAAAAGGGTTAAAGGAGGAGTCCTGAAGGGTGGATGACGCCCTAACAACCCCCGGTGCCGCAAAAACTCATGGCATCAAAAGAATGCACGGTGCCAATGAAGTGCATGGTGCCAAAGATGGCGCCGAGAGGCAGGATGGTGCCGTGAAGCCATATGGCACCGACAAGGCGCACGGTGCTGAGGAGCCACATGGCACTGAAGACAGTGCCGAGAGGCCGGATGGTGCCATGATGCCATACGGCACTGAAGAAGGGCACGGCGCCGAGGATGGCACCAGGAAACTCAAAGGCACCAGGGATGGCGCCGAAAGATGCACCAGTGCCAAAGATGGCACCGAGCATGCCATTGATGCCAAGGGCATTGAAAACAGCCCAAGACTCTGAAAAACAGGATTTGAGGAGAAGGGAGGAAGAAGAGCAGGAGATAAAGGCATTGGTGTGGCCCCCTGTGCCACAGCCATATGAGGGGGGAAACACCTAAGCACGGAGTCGATGGCACTGAAGACGGTGCCGTGCAACTAGGGAGACTCAACCTCCCTACCAGATCTCCCAAGAAGCCCGAAGGCCCCTGAGTGACCGGGCCAGGCATCTGGACTAACCTCCGAGCCCATTGCTCCATAAGAGCAGCCCATTGATGAAACTGCTCATCTGAAGACCTACCAGAGGGCGGGGTAGCGCTCTGATGTTGCAGACGTTGGCTACCAGAAACAAAGGCTGACAACTCCAAAGGAGGAGACTGGCAACTAGCTCCAATAACTGATCATCTATGTGCAAACATATCAGAGGGCGACCTCGAGTGATGCCTTCTCTTTTTTGACCTGTGGGCCGAAGAAGAGCTCGAGGCTGAATGGTGCCAAGAATGCGATCGTTTACTTCTATGCTTTCGAGGGGACCACCTGCCCCCTCGGGCATTGGACTGACTGTTGTCAGACCCCCCCTTCCAGAGAAGGCAGCAGACCGGACCCAGCCCGGCTGACTGAACAGCTTTCATGCGAAGTCTCCCTACCGTCACCTGACCCACTCATGGTTGACTCCATCAAAGTAGGTTGAAACTTCTTAGTAAATAAGAATAAACTAAGCGATACTTATTCGAGATATTACTACAAAACAACAAAACTGAAAACTATGCTGCTAGTATGAAGTTTGACTCCTGGCGGGCGAGCGACGTCGTCACTGAAGTGCACTCGATGGTGGGAAAAAAGTAACTGAGGCAGTTGGAAGGTCGATGCTGAGATATTCATTACCACATGAGCTGAGGCTCGCGGTGTCACTCCTCATGGTTCTGTCTCAGGCGCAGACCTTCTAACAAAAAAGTTTGCTCCCGATGAGTCCTAGTGCCTCCGGTGCAGATCCCATTAGTGTGAATGAGTGGTGGAGACTTATGTCCAGGAAAATCAGCCCTAATCTCTGAGGTGACCTTGGCCAGGGCACTAGAGGTGATTATGCCCCAAGGTCATAGCTTTGGACATAGTCAGTGAGCTAAGTAACAACCACTTTCTCAAGCAGCTTACTAATAGCAGAAAGGATGGTGATGGGGTGGTAGTTATCGAGTATTTTTGGGTCACCCTGTTTGAATATAGGGATGACCCTAGCCATTTTCCATATGGCAGGGATGAGCCCAGTAACAATAGCAGTATTAAATATGTGGGACATGGGCAGGGCAAGGAAAGAGGTCCGATACAGATCAGTTTGGGCTCAATACTGTCATGGCCAGTGCCAGTGTGGGGAGAGAGACCAGCTAGGAGTTTCTGAGTTTCACTGACAGAGACGGCCTTGAAGTAGAAAGGAAGTTGGGGGGCAGCCCCAGACTGAGGACAACAGGCAAGATTCGGTTTGCTAGGATCAAGAAACTGGGAGGTATAGGCAGACAGGTCAGTGAACTAGAAATTAAAGGCATTAGCAATAGTCACGGTGTTGTTATAGTTTACCCCTCCAATAAGCATGTCAGAAACATTAGCACTGGAGGAACCACTAACAATATTCTTGATGTGTCACCAGGAAATCTCTAGCTGAGAATAACAGGGTGAATTTACAGAACTCACTCTTGGCAGAGCAGATGGCTGTTTTGCAGGTGTTTCTAAGTTGTCTGTATTCCTGGAATATAGACACATAATGGGAGGCCTTAAAGGGAATCCATATGTTTTCTCATGAAATTATTGTAAAGGTTACTATGAGAATCCAGTATGTAAATTGCTGGGTTATATTTAGAAAATGTTTTCAGTAAGACGGAAAAATATTTTTTAAATAGGGATGTGGAGGCATCCATTTTGTAGAAAGGAAGGGTGCTGTGATGATGCCACTGCCTGACCAGTGTGTTAACAGTTTATAGCAGTGTCAGTGGCTCAGTAGGTAGCACACTCGCCTCTGAGGCTGGGAGATCAGAGGGCTGTGGGTTCAGTTCCCACATCTGGCACTTGGGTTAATATCCCAGTATTGACACTGTAGTGCAGCTGACGGGGGTGCTGCACTTCTGAGGTGCCATCTTTCGGATGAGAAGTTAAACCGAGGTCCCATCTGTCTAGATTGGTTGGTAGTTCAGGTGGATGTTAAAGATCCCATGGCACTTCTCGAAAAGAGTAGGGGAATTGTTTATTGCAGAAATCAAAAAACATCAATACTGGGTACTCATAGTAAACAGAAATAATTATAAATGAAAACATAAACATCACTGTAGAAATATCAAACAAAAATAGCAGAAAAGTACAGAAGAAAAAAGAGACCATATTAAATCCAGTAGACATGCTTCCAGTATTCGTGAAATAAAGAAATTGGAAAATGACGGTATTCAAAGTCCTTTTGTGTCCGTAAAGCCGATTCAATATGACTTATCACCACCGTAGGTAAAGTATAAGTATGCTGTATGGAAAAAGAACATCTCGCCTGCCAGAGATAGAACTTAATGCAAGCAAATATCACATTAAGAGTACTAGGATGAAAACAGGAAAAATACCCTGAATAGCCCCCCAAAACCAAGCATTCATAGGTAACCTGACATGCCATCCCCGGCCCCCACTTAACAGACAAAGTGGACCAAAACTGTACATTATACGAACAATTATGAAAAAAATGAGCCTGAGTTTCTTCTATGCCCACACATTCAAAACAAATACAATTTCGTTCTGCAAGAGCCTTATGTTTTAAGTTCCCCTTAACCCCTAACCTCCCATGACAACTTAACCAAGATACATCCCACATTCGACCAGGAATCCTTCCGTCTGTCAGCACCTTTAGGGCTAAGTGTATTTTCGTGGGGAAACACCTGGGAAAATCAACCTGAACTAAAAAATTCATAGACATTATACTCTGAAATATACCCTTCCGGGAAAGCCGATAAACCTCTTCTTTAGCCACACTCCACATACGAAGTTTAGCCGCCACTACTGGCAGAAAGGAAGGCACTTTATAACTGGATTTCACGATAGGTGCTTCAGTGGACCACCGCAGCAAAAAATCTTGAAGCGAAAGCAGAGTCCAGGCATCCCAAGGATGAGAGTGATTTAACGACATCTCTTTAAATGTAGCTTTAATGAAAAAGGAAAAATAAAAAAAACAACCAGATTAATCATGCCAAGACCACCCGCCTTAATTGGAAGATACGTGAAATCCCGCTTAACTGGGTTCAATCAGCTTCCCCACAACATGTGAAAAAAATACTATATAAGAAAAAATTACTCACCTTAGTAATGTTGTTTCTTCTAATGGAGTCTTGCTATATTATAAACATTAGCAGTTTGTTCCAGCTCTAGAACTGCCCCGGAGTGAAATGGTTAAAACCATTCCAAAATAGAATTTTGGCACTAGAGCAGCTCTATCTGTGTCATTTCAAACTTGAACTGTCAGATCTTTACGAGCCAAACTCACTAAGGTCTGTGTGGAAGCTGTAACCTACACTAGCCAAATGGCTACCTAAATAATAATAACCATTGACGGTCCCAACACCCAAGACTCAAGTCAGGGGACCAGAAATACTAACACCATTCTAATAATATGAAAATGGAACATAAGTATAATAAAACACACACACGCGACACATACACACCCCAAAGTCCCAAAGGGGCAAAATGCTAACAGGACATAAGTAGTGCCCACACTAAGTTGCCCGCACCCCACCAAGTAGAGGTTCTGAGAGGGGCAGGTTGGGGGGGAGGTCTATAATATAGCAAGACTCCATTAGAAGAAACAACATTACTAAGGTGAGTAATTTTTTTCTTCAAACAACATGAAGTCTTGCTATATTATAGACATTAGCAGAATACACAGCAGTACCTCCATGGAGGAGGGGCAGAACCTACTTAGGGAATAGGCTCTGAAGGACAGCTGTGCCAAAGCGAGCATCTCTCCTGGCCTGAACATCCAGGGAGTAATGCTTGGTAAAAGTGTGTACCGCTTTTCCAAGTAGCAGCCTGGCAAATCTCTAATAAAGGAGTATCTCTGGCAGCAGCTAGAGATTAGCTGTACCCCTGGTAGAATGAGCCCTCAAACCAGGGGGCTCTGCCCACTTTCTGATAACAAAATTGGATACAAGAGACAATCCACCTGGCTATTGATCTCGTAGTGGCAGGTTTGCCTTTCCCAACTTCACCATAGGTAAGGAAAGTTGGAGGATTCGAACCTGAGACCTTTGGCACGCCCTATATAATAACTAAGAGCTCTCTTAACATCCAGGCTGTGCAACCTTCTCTCACCCAAAGAGGAGTGATCAGTGAAAAATACTGGAAGGGAGATAGATTGATTAAGATGGAAATCTGAAACCACCTTAGGCAAAACTTCCTATTAGTCCTAAGGACTACCTTATCCCTGTGGAAAGAAATAAAGTCAGTCTCCACTGACAAGGCTTGCAATTCACTTATGCATCTGGCAGAAGTGATAGCCACTAGAAAACAGTTTTCCAAGTTAGGTCCTTAAGCTCTGCAGAAGACAGAGGTTCAAAGGGGTTGCATTAACTGGGCAATGCAAACATTAAGGTCCCAAGCAGGGCCGGTTCCCAAAGGGAGGATTAGTATGGAGTAATCCCTTAAAAACTTGGAAAACACAGGATGAGAGGAAAGAGGGATGACTTTCCTGCTGACACAAAAGCAGACACAGCTGCCAAATGAACTCTCAGGGTAGCTGGTCTGAGACCCAAGGAATTAAGATGTACCATGTAATCTAACAAAATGGGCAATTCAGCAGATTCTGGGAAATATTTTTCCAGCACACCAAATGGAAAACCTTTTCCATTTAGAACTATAAGTAGCCCTAGTGGAAGGCTTTCTGGAAGCCTTTAGGATCTCAAGAACACCCTGAGAGGTGTAAATCCAAACTCTAACTCCTCAAGAGCCAGGCCTTGAGGTTGAGGGATTTGAGGTCTGTATACCAAACCCTTCCCTGGGCACAAGTCAACAGATTGTGATTCCTGGGGAGGCACAGGGGAAGATGGACTGTCAGAGATAGAAGGAGTGGGTACCAGGGCTGCCTGGCCCAATCCGGGGCAATCAGAATCACCCTGCAAGGCTGAGATCTGATTTTGACTAGTACTTTGAATAGGAGAGGAAAGGGGGAAGCATAGAGGAACCTCCCCTCCCAATCCAGAAGAAGGGCATCCAGGGGAACTGAGCCCAGCACTGGAGGCCTGCAACAGAACAGAGGAAGTTTGTGATTGTCTGGGGCTGCAAAAAGATCTATCTGAGGGATGCCCCACCTGGCAAAAACTATCTCCAGCACTTGAGGATCCAGGGGCCATTCGTGATGGCCCTGGGAAATCCTGCTGAGGGCATCCACTAGGACATTGTCCTTCCCTGGAAGATGAAATGCTATGAGGGAAGTGTTCAGGGAATAGGCCAGAGACCACAACTTCATTGCCTCGGTGCACTAGGCCGAAGACCGAGTACCCCCCTGTTTGTTGATGTACCACATTGTTGTGGTGTTGTCTGTTCTGACTTGTATCACCTTGTCGTGGACAGATGCAGAAAAAGCTTGAAGAGCTAAAAAGACAGCTCTGAGTTCCAGCAAATTGATGTGGAGCAGAGATTCTTGGGGGGACCAAACTCCCTGAGTGGAAAGGTCGCCCATGTGGGCTCCCCAACCCAGAAGGGAAGCATCTGTAGTGAGAGTCAAGTCGTAAGAAGGGGAAATGAAGGGGACCCCAGCTCTTAAATTGCTCTGATCCTGCCACCACTGGAGAGTTAGGATCAAGGTTCGAGTCACTGGGACCAACTTGGAAAGGGGGTCTCTTCTCTGAGACCAAAAGGTTCTCAAGTGAAACTGAATGTCTCTCATCTGAAATCTGGCTCCCTGCACAACAGCTGTGGATGCAGCCATGTGCCCCAGGAGCTGCAGAAAGTGTCTTGCTGGTCGAGAGACCTGCAGAGTGAAGAAAGAGGCTAGAGCCACTAAATTCCTTACCCTTTCTGGGGGAAGAAAGGCTCTGGCTAGCTTTGTGTCCAATTCTGCCCCTATAAAGGTGAGTACCTGGACTGGTTCCAGAACTGACTTTGGTAGGTTTAGCAGAAAACCCAGGGAGGTGAGAAGCTGCTGGGTGACCTGCAGGTGAGATTTTACCTGTTCTGGGGACTGGCCTACAATGAGCCAGTCATCTAGATAGGAAAACAGCAATCCTCTGCCTCCTTAAGTGGGCCACTGCCACTGCTAGACACTTTGTGAATACCCTTGGAGCAGAGGTAGGCCAAGGGCATCGCTCTGAACTGGTAATGACCTGAGGGCAGTTCGAATCTGAGGTACTTTCGATGGGATCTTCTGATTAGGACATGGAAATAGGGCATCCTTGAGGTCCAGGGAGGCTAGCCAGTCCCTGGCCTTAGGGAAGGTAAAATCATTGTCAGAGTTACCATTTTGAACTTTGTTTCAAAAGATGCTTGTTCAGATATCTGAGATCTAAAATGGGCCGCCATTCTCCTGTCTTTTGGGGTAAGGAAGTATCTGGAATACAGACCCTGCCCTGATGCAGGGAGGAACCCTTTTACTGCTCTGAGAGCTAACAGAGATGAGACCTCTGTTTCCAGAGCGAGGTCTCTGAAGCACTTGCAGGTAGAAAAGTCTGCTTCTCAACTTGGGAAACTTTTTGAAGCTGAGAACCAGATCCTGGCTTACTACTTCCAGCACCCACTTGTCTGAGGTTAAAGAAGCCCAATTCTGACTGAAGTAAGCCAGCCTGCCCCCCACTGGTACAGGAGAATCGGCCCTGGGCACCCCATCAGGGTGCCTGTTTCACAGGAGCTTTAGGCTGGGGGGTGGGAGCAGGTCTGCCCACCTCTCATCTGCCCCTGCCTCTGAAGAAGTCCCTCTGAGCATAGGCAGAGGAGGCCTGAGTCTGGTAGAAAGGCCTGTGAAAAGGCCTACCCCTACCCCTGGGGGCATGCCTTTGAGGAGTGGCTTGCCGCCCTTAGCCTGGGCACTCTTGTAAGTAGTCCCATATTCATCCATCTTCTTCATGTAATTCTCTGTCTGCTCTCCAAACAGAGAATTTCCCACCACAGAGAAAAACCATAGCCTTAGTCTGGGTATCCTGTGACAAACTATACACCTGAGCCAGGCCAACCTACGAAAAGCTACAGATGTGGCCAAGGACCCTAGAGGAAACATCATTAATATTCACAGCAGCATGAAACTGAACCTTAGAGGCTTCAATGCCATCAGCAGCCACCTGTTCTAGTTCACTAGCCAGCTGGCCATGGGCCTGCTTGGCCAATTGCATAACAGTATCCCATCTAGATTTCTGATACCTAGCTACATAAGCCATATAATTTGCTTGCCTGAGTCCCAGAGAGGCTGCCATATACTGTTTTTTGCCATGGCATCAATCTTCCTGGAACCTTGTCAGAGGATGTGAAGCCAAGGGAATATTAGCTTTATCACAGGCAGCAGCCTGAACTACCCCAACATGACTGCATTGCTGAGAAAGGAATTCTGTATCAGGGCCTAACAATGTATACCTTCTGTCTATCTTTTTATCTACAGGAGGCACAGAATTAGGAGCTTTTAAAATTTTAATAGTTTGTTTCCTAAAAGACTTATGTAAAGGAATAGACAATCTCCTAGACTCTGGAATATCCATCATTTCTACAAAATCAGGCTCCTCTTGCTCATCCACAGCCTCTTCTAAAGGAAGCTGGAGGGTTTCAGCAACTTTTTTATAAAACATAAAATGAGATGGGGACTCAGACAGCATAGGGGGAGATTCTAAAGGTCTGTCTGGGGAGATGTCTGGTTCAATGGGCACACCCAGACCTTCCCAGCCACATTCATACTGTTCATAATCCTCCTCCCCCTCCTCTGGTTCATAAAATTCCTCAATATCATAATCCTGAACCACTGGGACCGGACGAACCGACCTTTTACCAGATAGTGGTGGTTCGACGGACCCTGAGACAGTGACTGGACAATTTGTATGGCTTTTGTTATCTCTGCAGCAGTTGGAGAAGGAATTTTGGACTCCAGACCTGCTGATTTTTCTTGTTTTCTTTTACTGGAATTGGTTCCTCAGAACCAGCTTTTCTTTGTCCGAGGAAGTCTGGCCCTGGTCAGAGGGCACTCCCTCTGGTTCGTTGGCACCGAACGGGCTGGCCATCCGGTCAGCGGACTTTTTGGCTCTCGCTCCTGAGCCTGCCCAATCTTTTTCCAGGGTGGCTGCAGGGAAATTCTTACATACCTGGCAGTCTGACTGAGGTGGTCAAACCTCAGACAATAAACACATGTGGTGTGTGGGTCAGCCTTGGCAAAGACTTCCCACAAACATCACAGTGTTGAAACCCAGTGGGCCCGGTTTTCTTTGGGTTTCTCAGACATAATGCCAGCCTAACAAAAACTTGCCCTTTTAACGGCAGTGCCAGGCAAGACACCCTTATCGGTTCCTAACCGTGTTCACTGGTATTGAAAACCATAATAAATCCGCTTTTTAGAACCGATAAGAACCGGAACTGCACTCTAAAATAGTAACTTTTTAGTTTTAAATGAGTTTTAAACCCACTGATCGGTTCAAAACCGAACTGATAACTTACAAGTTCCACACAGACAAAACCTTCATTTACTTACGGTTACTAGAGATAGAGCTTGAACTGAACGGTTTTATGGGTTAAAATAAAACTATTCTCGTTAAATCCAACCGAGAAAACACTTTTAAACCGAGAAATGAACCGAGCAGAAGGAGAAATATCCGGAGCGACTGTTCACTGAGGCGCAGTAAAGAATCTGACAGTTCAAGTTTGAAATGACACAGATAGAGCTGCTCTCATGCCAAAATTCTATTTTGGAATGGTTTTAACCATTTCACTCCGGGGCAGTTCTAGAGCTGGAACAAACTGCTAATGTCTATAATATAGCAAGACTTCATGTTGTTTGAAAAGGGTTTCCTGGTGCTTAGGTAAAGGAAAAACCGAACTCAAGTAAAGAAACAGAGGGAGTAAAACCTTTTTGATTATTAACACACGTTTAGAAAAAGACCAGGTTTTCCATAATTGTACCTTCTTTTCACCCATCACAATGCGGGGTTGCCAATTAAGATCATTTAAATCTCCCTTCCCAAAGAAACAACCTAAAATCTTAATGGGCCACATAGAGATGGTTATCCGCTCGATCATGGAATCAAAAACTCCCTCCCTTAAAAAAACACCAGCACTTTTTTCATAATTCACTGATGTTCCTGAAAGCAGACCAAACTGAGCCATGACATGCAATGCAACAAGGCCTTCAGCTGTATTGCTAAGCAGAAAACACATGTCATCTGCATAGACTGCCAAGCTCTGTGGCGGAACCTCTGGAGATGGAGATAATCCCTGAATGTGAGGATGATGAAGGAGTTCCCGAACCAAAGGGTCCAAAACAAAAGTATATAACAAAGGACTAAGTGGGCAGCCCTGGCGCTCCCCCCTACAAAAATCAATCCCCTCCCCCACTAATCTATTAACAAAGGGAAAATTTGGGGCATTACTATATAAAAGTGCCACCCAGGTTCTTAGTTTTACGGAAAACCCATACCGACGCCGTAGGACATCAAATAAAAACCCATGTGTCACCTTATCAAAGGTTTGGGCCTGGTCCAAGGAAAGTAAATAACCGGACAATTTCCCCAACCATCCAAGCTCACACACATTCCTTAGTAAGGCTAAATTTTGATGGATGTGTCTACCCAGAATTGAACATGTTTGAACTGAATGTACTAAAGAAGAAGCAACATGTTGGAGCTGATGGCACAAAATTGCTGAAACAATCTTATAATATGTATTCAATAAACAGATCGTCTCCAATTTTCAATTTGATGCTTAATCGCTTTTTTAAATAAGAAAATGGTCAAGGCATCCGAAAATCCACATGGCATCCATGAAGATTCTAGAATCTCATTAAAAACAGAGGTCAGGATGGCACTGATATCATCTATCATGATTTTGTATAATTCGTTAATTAAACAATCTGGGCCAAGTGAGATCCCAGACTTCAAGCGAGCTACTTCTGATCTAACCTCATCCAAGGAAATGGGCCTATCTAAAAAAAGGGAATCAGAGGAAGAAATATTAGGTGGGTGAAAAGAAAACAAGTCCTCCCATTTAGTAGAGGGCTAGAAAGCTCTACCATGTTGAGTTTGCAAAAAAACCCGGACTATGTGTAGCATGTCAATATCTGCTATGCGTAGTACCCCCCTGCGATCATAGAGGCCATCCATAAGTTTGCTTTCCAAGGCTAGCTTGCAAGCCAAAAAAGGGTCCGAACTCGGCGAAGATTTAAGCCCATAAGACAATTCATCATGAATTTTACAAGCCTTCCCATAATGATAATTCCTCATGCTTTGTCTTAGCACAGCTAGTTGTTCCTGTATCTGAACATCGGAAACCGAGGGGAGTGACATTAATTTATAAAACTGTGCTCTTTGTTTTAAATATGCAAGATAATCTGCTGACTGGGTACTAAAATGATAAGCCTTGGAGGTCATTCGAAACTCCAGTTTAGTATCCATCCACCAATCACCCCAGGAATCGTGCATCCCATCTACCGAACGCCTCCTGTCCAACGCCTGAGATAAACATAACTGGAAGCACTCCGTAGTGAGAACAACCGGATTCATTTTCCACCAAGCCGGCAAGGCAGGAAAAGACAGTGGAATCATAGACAGTGAAAATCTTGCCGTCAATAATAAATGGTCCGAAAATTTACAAGGAGTCAAGAAAAAAGCGGAAGGTAGTAAATATCTGGAAGTAAAAATAAAATCAATCCGTGTTGCTAGACTGACACGTTTATAAGTGGACCCTGAATTGGAATGAAGTGCTCTATAAGCATCCATCAAGGAGGCCATCTGAATTAGTTTGAACAAAGCATGGGAATCACAATATACCTTACGCTGCATTTGATCCTTAAATCTGACATCCAGACCATAGTTGAAATCACCCCCTCCCCAAATAATGTGTCTAGGGGTAGATAGGTACTGCTGTATTTCCACAAATAAAGCAATCCTGGCTAATTTAACCTGGGGTGCATAAATGTTAATAATATGGAGGAAAAAACCTCGGCAGACACAGTCCAGAAGCAACACCCGCCCAGGAGCTATGTCTACCAATCCAGTAACCTGAACAAATGGATCATAGAATAATATCCCAACCCCGTCTGCTGCATCAGGACCAAAAAGAGGGTCCAGAATGCCACAATTTCCTGGTATAATTTATGTCTGTAAGAGTAGAGAGACACGTCTCCTGCAGAAAAATGATATCTGCAGATAAGGATTTACAAAAATGTAAAAGCCCGAGACGTTTTTTAGAATTCTTGAGACTACAAGAATTCAGGGAAACTACCATTAAAGAAGCTAGAGAGCAGGACTAAAACTTGTCCTTTTTACACTTCCTTCCCGACTTCTTCTTGGATTCTAGCAATTCAGAATCTCCTTCATCATCACACTCCATCCCAGACAAAACCCCAAAAGCAACCGATAGATCAGATTCAGAGTCCCCATCTGCATCTTGCAGAACCTGAAAAGTGTTATGCGTGGGGGTGATAGGTTGTATTACAACCTTTTTAGCATGAGACCGAGTCACACGTCTCGGGTGGGGAGCCTGAAACTCAGGAGCTGGGAAGGGGGCTAGAATGGGCATGATAGGAGCATTGAGCCCCAGACCCTTTAGTGGTTGTGCAACATTGGAGGGCATACTAGAGGAGCCAGATACCACTCCCTCAGGAGGAGTTGAAGCTGGAGGATCCGGACCAAGAGGATTAGGGTCAGGGGGGCTGTCTCCTCCGTATATGGCCTAAATCAGTCCTGAGCATCTGAGATCAAGGTTTCCTTATCTAGGCCCCCCAAATTGTTTTGGCCCACATATGGACATTGGTGGTAAGCATGCCCCTGGGTATCACAAAGATTGCAGTGAAAAACATTGCGGCAAGTGCTACTATCATGATCTAGTTCTCCACACAAAGCACGTTTGATTTTATCACATGCACTACTGAGATGGCATGGGCTCCCACATTTATAACATGCCTTGGGTTGGCCTGGGTAAAAGCAGACACCTCAATCCCTCCCCAAGAAAAAACTATTTGGAACATGCTGAGCCAAATCTCCCACAATACGTAGTTTTACCTTGACCTTCCAACTGCCTGTCCAAATACCCTCCCCATCAATAACTGGTTCAGGAGGCCCCAATACAGTGCATTTACTCTCCAACCAGTACAGAATGTCCCCCACATTTACCCCTTCATTCCGGAACATAATATGCACAGTTTTATACAGTGGTTTCGTGATGGGGATAGCCCAGAATGGAGTCCATAAGGGAGTAAATTTTAAAGAATCATACTTCTGCCAAAATTTATCAAGGCCCACAAATGATTTAAAACTAATATCAAAAGTTTCTTCCCCCCGAATGTTAGTCAGGGCATAAATGTCTGATGCCTGAAAGTTCATAGAACCTTTGAGTAGCCTGCGGGCCACAAAGAATCGATCAGGCTGCTCCTGAAGATCCCCACTGTACCTGAGACAGACAGCGTTCCATCTGGGGGCCTCTTCCAGGTGATTGTTTCTAAAGAGCTCTGAAAAGCAAGGACCTGTGTTAAAAAATTCTCTCCTAGGAGAAGAAGGGGGGGAAACATTCGATGTCCCAGTAGAGGCCCCCAATTCTACCCCTGCAGCAAAAGATTATAAAGTCTCACCAACCGGAGCATCACCTGCCACCACCTGCAGCTCCAAGGGCTGTACCCTCCCTGAAGACTTCGTAACAGCCATGTCCCCTGTTGAAAAAGAAACCCATTCAGAATCAGGTATCCATCTGCCATCCTGCCTCATCCATCCTGCATCCAGCAGGGCAGTTTCTTTGCTCCAGTCCCTGGCTGGAAAGGTACCTAGAGCTGCCGGTAACTTCCACATTGCAGCTTGCTCCTCCCCTGATGCAGAAGGTAATGTAGTAGCCTCTGAGGTAATCAAACCCACCGCTACCATGAGCGGTTGTTCTGTGCACCTCTCGCATGCCTGCACAGTCTCCGGGCTGCCAGCTACCCCAGACTGAACTGAAGAAGAATCCTCGGTCTTGCTCCTCATGAAATCCTCATCTCCCAACTCTCTCATGGTGTGGTACACATCACACTTGTCTTCTGGGAGCTCCCCAGGTTCTCCGTGAAAGCGCTCTCCATACCACTCCCTTCCTCCTCCGTCTGTGCAGTAGCTGCTCTCCTGCCCTCAACAGGTAAGACGTCCATCGTCATGTTGAACAGCACTCCAAGTGCCAAAATGCTGGATCAGTCAACAGGTCCCCCTACCGCCAACATGCAGTAGGAGAGTTTATTGAAGAAAGGAAATCATACAAAACAACAATAAGAATCAATACAAAAACAAAGGAGATACAATAAAAAAAACAAAGCCACGGCGTATATATACATAAGCAAGAGAGAAAAAACATAAGTAAAAACGTAACATAATAAAATGAGAGACCTCTTTTTTTTTTCATGTAACAAAAATATATAACAAAATCTGCGAGCCCACAGCTCCCTTATTCAAGTAACAGGTACATCTAAATCCGTTATCCAAGGCATGTTTCTCCACACAGCCCTCAACGTTTTGGAATGTAAAATTCTGGAATCTTCCCCATATTGTGATTTCAAATCCTTAGTAATTTTACCAAGGAGTTCTTCAGGAGAAACACATTTCTGTTGTAAAGAGAATAGACATCTGCTATTCCAGATATGCCATTTGATAACCAACAAAAGTCTATTCAAAGTTTCCATGTGCCAGTCATCAACCCTTATATATTTACCCCACATTAAAGCCTTCATAGTAATAGAATGAAACCATGGAGCTTTCCAAACAATAGCTAAAAAAGGCCAGAAGGGCATAATATACACACAGGTCAAAAAAAGGTGGTCTGTAGTTTCCAACTGTTGGATGCATCCCGGCCTAACACATAAACGTTCAGCCAATTGTTTATGTTTTTGATTTGCTTTAATATTAATCCTATCATGGCAGCTCAGCCAGTGAAAATCGTGAAATTTATCCGGAATCCTGGGTGTGTTTAACAAACTTAAAATTGCCTCTCTGTAAGGGGAAGGACAGCGGGGAAAAGTTTCTACTTCAGTAAATTGAGTCTGTATAACCCAATTATAAAGCACTTTTCGTTGTTTTGATATTAAAAGATGACTAGTTAGTTTCCATTGTTTAATATGTATAAAAGTTTCTCTAATATAAGATGGGATATTCAACGATCTATGCAGTATCCCTAATTCCCCCCCCGAACCCATTGCCTAAGCCATAGACCACAATTTAATTCAAACACAGGTACCCATGGTTTATAAAAAAAAAATTAATAAAGGGCGGAAGTTTGCATAAAGAAAGAAAGAATAAAAAATTAAAGTTGGGGTTACCATTCCAAACCCCCCGGTGAATCGGTAAATATAAAATGTTCCTTTTTATCGGGTTCAGCCAGCCACCCCATACCACTTGAAAAAAAAGACTATAAATAACAACTAATAATTGACCAGGGGGGAGGAAAAATATAACTAATATAAAGGAAAATTGGAATAAGAAAGGTTTTAATCAAATATACACGTTTCCGTTTACTAAATTTCCACCTATTCCAGTTTGCAACTAATAGTTTTCCTCAAGTAATGCAAGGGTCCCAATTCAGTAAATACATATCCCCTGGACCATAAATAATCCCCAAAACAGTCAGGTGAGTAGCTGAAAAATCAATACCAGAAATGTTTAAATTAGGTAAAACAACAGAACCAAGCTGCAAACCCTTACATTTATCTAAATTTAAACCAGTACCTGAATATGAATTCTAGGTGATACAGATGTCAAGAGCACACTGAACAGAAACTTTGTCCTCTACTAAGATACACAAATCATCAGCATAAGCTAAAACTTTAAATTGTAAAGGGGTGGAAACTATGGTGATAGGTTTTAAAAGTGCTGAATTATTAAGGAGTTTGAGTAAGGGATCTATACAAAAGGCATATAACAAAGGGCTAAGAGGACATCCCTGACATACCCCCCACCTTACAGGTAACATGGGCCCCTTCCAGCCCCTAATTAAAGGAGTAACCGTTGCTGTATTATAGAGACATTTAACCCATTTTACAAATTGCAATGGCAAACCATATCTTTGTAAAACTGCCCATAGGAAGGTATGACTAACAGAGTCAAAAGCTTGTTTTTGATCCAGAGAGAGCACCAAACCGTCAGCTCTAGACTGAAAACTATGCTCAAAGAGCTCCCGCAATAAAATTAGATGTTCCGAAATATTTCTGCCAGGTAAAGAACATGTTTGAACTGGGGATAAAATATGAGCTGCAACTAATAGGAGACGAGTGTTAAGAATTTTAGCTAAGATCTTAAAATCCGTGTTAAGTAAAGAAATCGATCTCCAATTATTTATGTGCCTTTTATCACCTTTTTGTTTAAAAAGATGAATCAGAATACTTCCAGTCATGCGCAAAGAGGGGGCACCAGAAGTAAGGATCGCCGTAAAAACAACCGCTAATTCCATCCAAATATGTGGACCAATGAATTTATGCAATTCACTAGTCAAGCCATCACCACCAGGGGCTTTCTTAATCCCTAAAGCCATAACAACTTTTTCTACTTCAGAAGGCAAAATGTCAGCTATTAAAGGGTTTAATAGTTGATCTGTAAGCTGAACGATAGGAACCGAATCAAGAAAAAATTCTAAAGTATCAGAACTGATTGAAGGTGGAATAAAAGTTTGAGATGTATAATATGAAACAATATTGAGCATCTGTTTAGTGTCTGTACAAAAATTACCCTGTGCATCAAATAAACCGTCCACAGTTCGGTTTATATTCCGAGCAGTATACCCCTCATATGGGCAAACATAGCCCTTTTTTCCCTGTGTACAATATAATTGTTGGAATTGCAAATGTTGTTCCTGTAATAAATGAAATTGAACCATTTGTTGCTTAATATTTTGGATTTGCACAGAAAAATCATGTTTCACAGCGGAAGCTAAAGAAAAAAGTTTTTGAAGGTGTAACCTGCTATTAAGATAAATCCTATAATCTTCATCCAGAATCAGCTTTCCATAGGATTTTAGAAAAGCAGTCAAATCCCTCACCGTGTCTTCCCACCAATTACAAGGGTCTGTATACATACGAACATACGAAATTTGCCAGCAGATAAAGGCCTAGAGGTCTATCAAGTCTGCTCGAATGTGCAGCTAGCACCCCTTATTCTGCAGCTGCCCCTCCCTTCCACTCTTCCCCTTCATTAACCCCCCCTTGTCCTGTCCCATCCCCTTTTGAAGCAGTCCACTGTTCTACTGGATACCACTTCTGCAGGTAACGCATTCCACCGAGCCATCACCCTCTCTGTAAAAAAGTGTCTCCTCATCTCCCTCCTGAACTTTCCTCCCTCCGGTCTCATATCATGGCCCCGGTGGCCCTCCCCTCCCTTAATTTGAACAGCCCCTCTGTACCCGTCTTGTTTATTCCTTTCATGTATTTAAAGGTTTCAATCATGTCCCCATCCCTCCTCTCCTCCAGTGAGTACATGCTCAACTCCCTCAGCCTCCTCTCGTATGATAAGTCCCCCAGCCCCTTGATCATCTTTGTCGCCCTGCGCTGCACCCCCTCCAGTAACTTAATGTCCCTCTTCAGATACGGGCGCCAGTACTGCACGATGTCAAAAACGGATTTTCTGGCTTGAATAAAATACGTCAAGTCATGTTGAACAATCGTTTTGGCCAATAACAGAGAATTTAATTTCCAATAACCCGGCCCAAAGGAGGGGTGCACAGGAATTTTCTAATAACAAAAAAAGAATTTTATGATCAGAAAATTCCGCCGGAAGAGTTTGTGCCATTGCAATTTGTAATAGTTGGGAGACAAAAAAATAATCAATTCTTGTAGCAGAAGTAGATCTAAAAAAAAGTGTGATCTGCTTTACCCACTGTTTCAAAATAGGCATCCCTCAAATTCGCATTCCGAATCATAGTGGATAAGCAGGTCATATCACAAAATACTTTTGTGGTTACAGTCTGCCTTCCTCTGTCTCGCAAATTAAGACCACAATTAAAATCACCCCCTAGAACAATATGGTGAGCAGAATACAAATAAGGCTGAATGGCCTGAAAAAGCTCAATACGTACCACCTTTGTTTGACCCGCATATATACTGATAAAATGGAACAGCATATTAGATATCCTGACATCTAAGATTAAGGCACGACCAGGGATAAGGTCGATTAATTTAACCAGATGCACATCTAAATTATGAAACAGGATAGCTAACCCAGATTAGGTTTCTTCCCCCAGGGACCAAAAAGAAGGACCCGAATGCCAAAACTTAATGGCTTGCTTTAATTCAGAAATGACATGTAACCCGGTATCCTGTAAAAAAAAATTCCATCAGAGAAAGATCTTAGACAGGAAAATACAGCCTGTTTTTTCCGAATACTCTTAATACTATTCACATTAATAGAGTAAATAGAAGGCATCATATTCTTATAAGAAGGGGGAAAAACAACCTTGGGCAGAATTCAATTTCAAGGAGGCTTTTTAGAGGAGGCTCTGGTAGTCCAAATACGTTTAGTTTTCCCAGTGCACTTCCCAGAGAGAGGGGGAACCACATCAGCAGGGGATCTTCTAATTCAGATCCTAGATCCAAAACAGATGAAATAACAGAGGACCCTTCAGAGACATTCCCTGAGAGTTCCCCTTCAATGGGCAAGGCAGCAAATCTATTTTTAACAGTAATGTCAGATGTCTTACGCATTTTAGCAGCTGGCTGTACCCAGTGCTGCCTTCATCTAGAAGTCTTAGGTAGAGGTGGTAAGGGAGCTTGGGAAACCACCGTGGAAGGCACAGGGGGAGGTAACCCAACCTCAGCAACAATAGGTTCAACCATTACAAGAATAGAAACTGCCAGCTGAGTAACCATGGGAGTGGCCTTTATAGCACTATGCCCTGAAGGGGGGGCATATCAGAAGGTTGCGTAGAACCCTCAGCAAAAGTAGAAATAGTTTCAGGTAGGTTCAGAGGCCTATCACCAGGCCTAGGGACCAAACACTGAGTCTGAGCCCATTGAGCTAGGGCAATAGATACTTGTTGTGCATCCCAATCAGCTTGTTCACCATGGGTATGAGCAGCTGAGGGACAAGAGTGATAGGTATGACCTTTTTCTTCACATAAACTACACACCTGATCATTCCAACATGTGGCAGCACTATGACCAAATTCATTGCAAGTAGTGCATTTAAGGCGGTCACACATACTACTAAGGTGACCCATGGTTCCACAACGATAACAGGCCTTGGGCTGACCGGCGTAAAATAAAACTCCTCCATCTCTACCCAGGAAAAAACTGTTAGGCAAGTGAACTAAGCCAGAATCCGATATGTTCAAAACTACCTGTACTTTCCGACCCCCATTCCAAATATGATCTTCATCAAAATTGGGCTCAGGATTACCCTGCACTGTACACCTCTGTTTAAGCCAGAATAAAAGATCTGTAACACGCACCCCTTCATTACGAAAAAGGACTGTAATCATGCGAAGCGCAGGTTTAGTCAAAGGCACAGCTTCAAAGGGAACCCATAAGGCAGAGGTTTTTAAAAGCCAATATTGAGACCAACATTTTTGTAGCCCACTACCCTGTTTAAAGCTTATATCAAACACAGGCTCTCCTGAAACATGTATTAATGCGTATATTTCAGTAGGAGAAAAAAACATAGAACCCACTAACAAATTCCTGGCTACATGTTTTCGGTCAGGAAATACATCTAATCCTCCCTTATAGAGAAGCCTAATGGCATTATGTCATTTAGCAGAAAAAAACAGGAGCTCTAAACAAAGATGCAAATGTTTTAGCAGGCTTAGATTGTCGGTGAGAGGGTTGTTCAGCAGGTACCTCCGAAGGAACAGGCCCACACTGTCTTTCGGCACCATTTTGTATTAGATGTAGTACCGGATTCTGAGTAAGTTCTAAGCCTTCAGGTACCTGTAAAGGCGAAACAATATCCATCACAGATCCCCAATCTTTAGTGTTATCAGAAACTATAGGGGAACAGTCTTGAAAATGTTTTGTAGTCTTGCTAGGAGATACGGAAGTGGGAGAGGGGCCCGAGACCCACACACCAGTTCTAGATTTCTCCCACCCGGCAGCTTGCAAAGCCGTATCTACAGAGCACTTGTTAGTGTCTGTTGGGCCCTCCTGCAGCTGAACAGAGGGAACCTCAGTATTACACTGACGAAAAGTACTTGAAATTAAAGGACTTGTTGATGTTCCTGCAGAACCTTGAAAAAGATTTCCTTTAAAGACAAACAAGGGCGTTTGCCCAGTACCTGAAGCGAAGGAGCGAGCGTTTGCAGCAGCGTCTGAACTTGTTGGTTGCTTCTCATCTAGAACAGCTGATGTCTGCTGCCGAGGAATCTGCGAGGTAATCATTGTATCAGCAGCTAAGGCAGTGCTTTGCACAGACCGTACCGCAGGTTGCTCACACACAGGGCGTAGATCTGCAGCCGCAATTGCAGCTCTCAATTCCATTTGACAAGACTGAAAATGGACTTCTTCTTCACGCAGCTGCTGCTGCAAGGCAGGCAAATCATAGGCAGGCACATTTTGCAAAGCAACTTTCTTGTCATCCTGTGATAAGTCACTTAAGCCAACCTTATTCCCAGAAGTAGTTGCAGTAGACTCAGACTCCATATCCGTACTAGGAGCATCAAAGAAAACCTCCGAATCCAGAACATCAGACTGATTAACAGCAGCTGGTCCCGCAACCAGCGAGACATCCATCTCCTTCTCCATCCTAACCCGAAATGACAAACTCACTGACCAGCAGTCCCCCTACTGGCCAAGAGTAGGGAAATTTCCCCAGTGTCCTGGCCAAATTTCCCTCATTCACTAAAAATACCACCAACAGCTTAATCTGGTTCAAGGTCAGTTGGCATACATTTGTATCCCCCTCCCACGGGTCGTGTCTGAAAATAGGCAGGATTTGTCTAGTGCACTTACCCGGTCAACAAAAACTAAATAAATAAATGAACAGTGTACAGTGCAGCAGGTGAGAACAGTTTGACTGTGCTGTCAGGGATTCTATTATATTCTGAAGAATACCCAGGATTTTATGTTTGCCAGAGTGCAAGAAAAGAAACCAGTGCTTCTCTTCATGCTAGAACAGAATCCCTGTCTGTAGGAGCAGTTTGTTTTACCTGCTTAATTGCATACTGTTAGAGCTGGTGAGGCAGTGACATCTTCACATCACCCTTTCTGTCCACAAAATGGATACCTCCACATTACAATTTTTAAATGTATTTTTCTGTCTTACTGAAAACATTTTCTAAATATAACCTAGCAATTTACATAATGGATTCTCATAGTAACCTTCACAATAATTTCATAAGGAAATGTATGGATTCCCTTTAAATATTGCCCAGCATTTGTCCCTTAGATTCATAAGGGAGAATAAGCCCCCATGTAGCCATCTTGTGATGGTGCCCCTCACTTTCCTCTTTGTAAGGGGGGGGGGGGCGTGTTTATCTTGCAGAGCTCAGAATGTTGCAAGAAAGTTATCACAGGCAGTTGAGATGTCACTTGCATAGAATCATAGAAGTTGACGGCAGATAAGGACTGCAAGGCCCATCCAGTCTGCCCATTTCTTTTTCTACCCCTTATGAATGTGCCATCGGCCTTTGCTCTGTCAATGGCCTATCTATTCATACTCATCTGTATTGCTCCCTTATGCCTATCCCATGCCTGTTTTGAAGCCCTGTACTGTATTCATATCCACCACATCCTGAGGCAGGTCATTCCATATTCACCACCCCTTCTGTGAAAAAGAACTTCCTCACATTACCCCTTAATCAGCTTCCCTCTAATCTCATGCTGTGTCCTCTTGTCCTGCTATTTTTCTTATATTGAAACATGTTAGACTCTTTCACCTTGTTAATGCCCTTAAGGTGTTTGAATGTTTCGATTATATCACCTCTCTCTCCCTCCTTTGCTCTAGGGTATACATATTGAGCTCCGTTAATCTGTCCTCATATGTTTTCTGATGCAGTCCCTGCACCATTTTGGTTGCCCTTCTCTGGACTGCGTCAGTTTGGTTAATGTCCTTGTGAAGGCGTGGCCTCCAGTACTGCACCAGATGGGGCCTAACCAGTGTCTTGTAAAGAGGGATTATTAACTCCCTTTTCTGACTTGCGAAACCCCTACTAATACACCCCAACATCCCCTTAGCCTTACCTACTGCTTTAGTGGTCTGCTTGGATGATTTCAGGTCATCGGTGATGATGATGCCCAAGTCTCTTTCTTCCCTTGTTACTGCCAGCAACTTCCCTCACAGCCTATAGGTGGTTTCAGGGTTTCTCTTCCCTATGTGCATGATCTTGCACTTCTTTGCATTAAACTCCAGTTGCCACTCTTTTGACCATTTTGCTAGTTTGTCCAGATCTCTTTTCATTCTGCCCATGCTACCTGGATCATCTACTCTGTTGCAGATCTTGGTGTCAACTGCAAACAGACAAACCTTACCCTCCAGTCAATCTGCAATGTCACTGATGAAGATACTGAACAGGACTGGCCCCAGGAGTGAACCCTGAGGTACCCCACTTCTGACTTGCATCTCTTCTGACTATATATCGTTTACCATCACGCTCTGTTTTCTGCCCATCAACCAGTTTGCCACCCAGTTACATAGAAACATAGAACATAGAATTTGACGGCAGATAAGGACCGCTTGGCCCACCCAGTCTGCCCATTTTCCTGCCTACTGGATAAGCTGAAGATCCTAGTTAACCCCCTAGTTAACTTCTGACCCATCCCGAGCCTACCCAGCTTATTAGTCAATCTTTGATGTGGAACAGTATCGAAAGCTTTGCTGTAGTCGAGATAGGCAACATCAACTGTTCCCCCTTGGTCCACCACTCTGGTTACCTAGTCAAAGAAATCTATGGGATTAGTTTGACAGGGCCTTCCTTTTGTAAACCCGTGCTGTCTTGGATCCTGTGCTCCTATGGATTCCAGATGTGGCACTATCCTTTCCTTAAGGAGTGCCTCCATAATCTTGCCTACTACTGAGGTAAGACTGACTGGTCTATAGTTCCCTGCCTCCTCCCTGCTACCAATCTTGTGGAGTGGGATCACATGAGCCCTTCTCCAGTCTTCTGGGACCTCTACTTTGCTCAGAGACTCACTAAACAGTTCTGATAATGGCTCTGCTAGTTCCACCCTTAGCTCCTTTAATACCCTGGGATGTATGCCATCAGGTCCCATCGCATTGTCCACCCTGAGCTTATCGAGCTCTTGTAGGACCCTTTCTTTTGTGAAGGGGCTAGTACAGACCTCCCTCCCCCCTGTGTCCATGGTGCTGAGCTGTGTGCCCTGCCCTACCTTCTCTTCAGTAAATACTGAGCATAAGTATCTATTTAGGATCGATGCTTTTACATGGTCCTCCTCCTCACATGCCCCCTTATCCCCTTTGGTCTTAGCGATACCCCCTCTGGACTTTCTCCTTTCACTAATGTATCTATAGAAAGTCTTGTCACCTTCATTTACTGTATGTGCTAGTGTTTCCTCGGTTTGGGCCTTTTCCTGCCTTACTGCCTTCCCTACTTCCCTTAGGGAAGCTTGGTATGCCTCCCTGTCTCCATCCCACTGCATTCTCTTATATTTCCTGAAGGCCAGCCTTTTGGCTCTGACCTTTTCTGCTACTGTTTTTGAGAACCAAAGTGGTTTCCTTCTTCTTTTGCATTTCCTTTTCTCTCTAACACAATGGAAATGTTGCTTCAAGTATTGCATCCTTAATGCTTGCCCACTTTGCCTGTACCCCCTCACCTGTATTTCTTTTTGCTAGGGCTAGCTTAACTCTGTTGGCCAGCTTATCAAAGTAAGCTCCTCTGAAGTCCCATATTTTTGCCTTGGAATGGCAATTACGGCTAAGACTGGGGACCAGTCTATGTGTTTCAGGTCAGCGCGGTAGGCTTCAATGCTGAACTTGGAGAAGTCCTTCATTTGGATCACTTTGTGAGGAATTTTTGGAGTGGTGATTCTCCAGACATAGTAGGTAGGGGAGTGATCAGAGATAGAGTCTGGGAGAACACCAGATGAGGCAAATCATTTGAGCCTATTGGTTAGTATCCAGTCAAGGAGGGTGCCTTTCCCCCAGAGGAGGAAAGCCTAGTTGGCGCGGCAATATGTTGGGAGAGGGTAAGGCCCATTAGCAAAGGTTCATATTGCATGGCATTGCTACCTACCCAGTTTTGGTTGAAGTCTCCAAACACTAATAATTCACTGGAGTGCACTTTAGAACTTATGCTGTCAAGAAGGTAGGAGAGTCCTTACATGCCACCTTTGGAAGGGGTTATAGGTACACAATAGGTGCAATTTTTTTTGTTACCCAGTAAGAGTAGGGCATGGAGGAATTAACAGGTAGGGAATGGAGGGTATAGGTGAGTTATGACTTACACGTTAAGGGGAGTCTTATGATAGAGCAGCAGGCTGCCCCCCATTTTTTCCCGGCACATCCTGTCTAATAATATTGCATCCTGGGAGATCACACGCAGAGTCAGGGGTGGCAGGTTTTAGCCACATTTCTGTGACCCCTAGTATGTCTGGGATGTAGTGAGCAACCCAGGCTGTAACCATGGCGAGGTTATCCAGGAGGCTGCAGACATTCTGGTGGGCAATTTTTATGCCCTTTGTGGTTAGCCATGGGGGGTACTGGAAAGAGGGCAGGGTAGAAGGGGGCCCAGGGTTAGGTTCAATATCTCCTGCCAGTAAAATAAGTGACAGCAGAAATAAAGAGAGGCAAGACAGTATGCTTCATTTCTTGTTGGACTTATGTTTGAGGACAGAGCGCTTGTGCAGGAGGTAGCATATGAAAAAGTCTTGTATTTCAGTCCCCACATAGACACAATTGCTTAGCAGCTATCAGGTCAGAGAAGGTAAAATCATCCCCATATGGGTAGAGTATTGGTTTCAGAGGGGCCGCAGGTAGGGAAGAAGGGCCACTAAGAGTAGCAATACTAGCTAGAAGGCAGTGGTACAGGCTAAATAGGGCCACACCGTAGCCTTGAGGTCCTCAGCAGTGGGGCAACTGCCTGGGAAGGCATACTGGTTACCTACACAAAGGGGGGAGGAGAGACCAAGTAGAAATTAATTAGAGCACAAAAACAGAAACCCCTATGATACAGTGGCTAAATAAGGAGGGAACAGATTAGTACATATGCTTGTCGTAGGATTTTAAGGAACCTTGTTCCCCTAATCCTGGGTGATTCACAAGTGATAGGATCCCAGGTATATATAAATAAAATGTAAAGCTCCAGGCTGAATTAGAATGCAGAACAGGGGGGACTGGGTCATAGACAAAGCATAGGTCACAAACTGAGCAGAATATAAAGGAATATCCCTATTTGGCTGGCACCATCCTGCAGTGTAATACAGAAGTAAACTGCAGCCCCTAAGTGACTAATAAACCAGCTGTGGAAAACATTAAAGGGAGTGCAAGACTTTAACCAGAGAAAAGACCTATGGACCTGGACACAGAGGGGTATATAGATAACCCTAGAGTTAGGAATAGTGATCTCAGTCACAATATAGTACAATGTCATGAGTTCCAGTGGAGCTAACTGGGCTCATAGAAACATAGACTTTGACGGCAGATACAGACCGCTTGGTCCATCTAGTCTGCCTGTTTCACTACCTATTGGATAAGCTGCAGATCCTAGTTAATCAACAGCCCACTTCTTCCTACCCCCCATCAGAACTACCTGGTGGGGGTTAAGTCACCAATCCTGACCCACAGGGCAGAGCAATATCCCATTTAAAATGTAGCGGAGGGTGGGAGAAAATTCAAGGTGGATAATTGCCCCATTGGGCTTCCAACCCACCCAGCACAGTCCTTTTGCTCAGTGTGAGCTCTGTGGAGCTCCACTGAAGTAAAAGTTAAGTAAAGAAAAACGTTCAGCTCCGGTGAGCTGCAGAGCAGTCCAGCGATGTCCTCATCGAGCTCCAATGAGCTCTTTCTGCTGTGGCGGTAGGGAAATGGCCCTCAAGCAGAGCAGCAGGAGTCAGAGAACTTGGCACCTTTTTTTTTAATTTCAAAAAGTGCAGCTCCAGCCAGAAACAAGGTGGGTAATTGCCCCATTGGTCTTCTGACCCACCCGGCACAGTTATTTTGTTCAGAGTGAGCTCTGCAGAGCTCTGATGAAGTAAAAGTTAAAGAACTTTCAGCTCCAGTGAGCCGAAGAGCAGTCCAGTGATGTCTTCATCGAGCTTCAATGAGCTCTTTCAGTTCAGGGAATGCATGAGGTAGAAGAAGCACTGTGGGTCACTCTGAAGACAGGAAATGGCACTGCAATTCACACAGGCATGCTCTATGGACCTCTAGCATAAGGGGAGGAGATGGCTGGGGTACTGGTGGAAGCCATCCACAAAATGACAGCCAAAGGTGAAGTGCTGATGGTGGGAGACTTCAATTTGTCTGATGTGGATTGGAGCACCCAAGTTGCAGACATAGCCAGGAGCTGAGGCATCCTGAATGCCCTACAGGGGGCATGCCTCAAGTAGCTTGCGGCAGAACCCACCAGAGAAGGAGCAATATTGGACCTGGTACTCACCAATGGGGACAGAGTCACCGATGTAATGGTGGGTAGCCAGCTGGGGTTCAGTGATCACTGTACAGTGTGGTTCAATGTGAGAACAGTGCAGGAGTCAAACCACACAAAAGCAAGAATCCTGGATTTTAGATGAGTTGACTTTGCAAAAATGGGGAGTGTCCCAAGGAAGCACTGGCAGGAAAAAAGAAGAGAGGATGTAGAGAAACAATGGGCTAACCTTAAGGGAGCCATAGCAGAGGCAACAAGCCTTTGTGTTAGGCAAGTAAGCAAAACAAAGAGAAAGAAAAAAACACTATGATTCTCAAAGGATGTGTCTGGGAAGGTAAGAGAGGAAAGGCTAGCTTTCAGGAAGTACAATGAAACACAGAGGGTGGAAACAGGAAACTGTATCTGGAAAAGCAGTGGGAGGTGGGAAAAGCAGTCAGGAGTGCAAAGGCACAAACTGAGGAAAAAATAGCCCGGGCAATTAAGAAAGGAGACCTTTTTCAGGTACATTAGTGACTGAAAGAAGACCAGGGGTGGGATTGTGAGGTTAAAAAGGGAGGAAGGGATGTGTGCAGAGGGGGACCTAGAAAAGGCACCCATGTGCCCAAAAACGGACTGCAACCTGGTGCTAATGGGCATGTAGCAGACGCAAGCTACCACATCCCCTAATGTGCGATTCTCAGAATTCTTCCAGAGGGAGACATTTTTAGTACCCTTAAACCAGCCAGGGCTGGTCTAAGGATACAGTGCTTAGAAATTCTCCTCTGAGAGAGTTGTCTGTGTGCGGCAACGTGCCATGGTCCGCCCTCCCCAATGCGCATCTGTACAACTATATAACATTAGCCCCAATCCCTGGTAGTCTAGTGGCCCCCTCCCTGATCCCCAATATGCAGCTGTACAAATATATAACAATAGTCCCATTCCCTGGTTGTCTAGTGGCCCCCCCCTCCCCAATCCCTGATGTCACCCATGGTAAAAATATAGCAAACTATCCCCTTTCTCTGGTGATATAACAGTCCCCCCAATCCCTGATGCACAGCTGTACAAATATACAGTATAACAATAGCCCCATTCCCTGGTAGTCTAGTGTCCACCCATCCCTGATGTCACCTGTAGTAAATATATAGCAAACTATCCCCTTTCCCTGATGGTATAGTGGTCCCAATCCCTGATCCCCATCAGCCATCAGGGATTGGGGAGAGGAGGGGAGGTACTAGACTACCAGGGAATGGGGCTGTTGTTATATATTTGTACAGCTGCACATTAGGGAGGAGGGCCACTATACCACCAGGGAAAGGGGATAGTTTGCTATATTTTTACCATGGGCAACATCAGGGATCAGGGAGGAGGGGCCACTAGATCACCAGGTATAATTAAGTTACAACATAATAGTGCCATCGGGGTGGGGGATCACTAGACTACTAGGGAGGGGATCATTTTATTTTGTTAATATATGGGCACATTGGGGATCAGGGTTGGGGGTACCACTTGTCTTGCCGCAGGGAGCCTGCAGCAAACTCTTCCATGTGCCATGTGTTTGCCACAAGGGAGGGGTCACCACAAGTGTGGGTACTTAGGTGTCTGGACCCCTTCTGTACCAGAATCTGGTCAGGGTCCTTGGCACACCAGGCTTCGGCACAAGCTACTGTATGCCACAACTTGGGCTGTTCTAAGCCCTCATTGAGAATCGGGCCCTAAGTATCTCCTCAGGAAGCTGGAGATCTGTGAACTCTAGCTGCTCAAGAACCAAGTCTTGAGGTGCAGAGACTTGAGGTTTGGATAGGTTATTCTGCCTTGAAACATGGTCAGCAGGCTGTGTCTCTGAGGAAGAAGGATGGGCTGGAACTTGGACAGTGCTAGCAACTGGGGGTATCAAGGCTGCCTGGCCCAATCTGGTGCCACCAGAATCATGGATGCAGACTGGCTCCTTAACTTCAGCAGGACCCTGAGCAGTAGTGGGAAGGGGGAATGCATAAAGAAACCTCCCTGCCCAGTCCAGTGCTAGTGCATCCAGAGGAATAGGACCCACTGCTGATGACCTACAACAGAACAGAGGGAGCTGAAGATTCTGCTCTGAGATGAACAGATCTATTTCTGAAGTGCCCCACCTCCTGAAGATGGAATCCAGCACTTGCTTATTTGGGGCCAACTTGTGGTGCCCTTGACTGAGCCTGCTGAGGGTGTCTGTTAGGGTATTGTCCTTCCCTGGCAGGTGGATTGCTGACAGATGCATGTCCAGGGAGTAGGCCAGAGACCAGATCTTCATTGGCTCTGTGCAGAGTTTCAAAGATCTGGTTTCCCCTTGCTTGTTGATGTGGTGAATGGTGTTAGTACTGTCTGTCTGGACTTGGACTGACTGACCCCTCAGTTGAGTGGCGGTTACCTGCAGATCTTGGAGTGCTGCCCTGAGCTCCAGGAGGTTTATGCGCAGCTGTGATTCTTGAGGGGATCATATGTGGTCTGGTCACACAGATTTGCACCCCAGCCTAGGAGGGAAGCATTTGTAGTTAAGACTACAGTTGGAGCCTGTTGCTGAAATGTGACTCCCTGCCTTAGGTTTTCCCCTTCCTTCCACCAGTCCAGTGCTTGTGACAGTGTTAATTGTGACTGGCACTAGCTTAGAAAGTGGATCTCTTCTTTGGGACCAGTGAGACCTAAGGTGGTACTGTATGTCTCGCATTTGAAGTCTTGCACCTGGAACCATGGTTGTGATGGAAGCCATATGCCCTAGCAACCTGAGGAAGTGCCTTGCTGGCCTGGGCTGTCCTAGGCAGCATGATTATGCCAGATTTTGAAGGGTTAACATTCTGTCCTGTGGGAGAAAACTTTCCCCTGTAGAATACCCAACTCTGCCCCTATGAATTCCAAGGATTACACTGGTTGTAGCTGGGACTTTTGTTGGTTCAAAAGGAAGCCCAGGACTCTAGGGAGTCCTGGGTGAGTCTTAGGTGGTCCCTGATCTGCTGGGGAGACTTCCCCACAATCAGTCAGTCATTCACGTAGGGGAAGAGTGAGACTGCTTGTCTCCTTAGGTGAGCTGGCACCACAGCTAGACACTTTGTGAACACCCTTGGAGTGGAGGAGAGCCTGAGTGGGAGAACTGAAAACTGGTAGTGGCCTGAGGATACCCTGAACCTCAAGTATTTCCTGTGGTTGAGCTTGATTGGGATATGGAAATAGGCATCCTTGAGATCTAAAGACACCAGCCAATCATTCTGCTGGAGGGAGGGAATCATCACCAACAGAGTGACCATTCTAAACCGGGCTTTGCCAAGTGCTTGTTCAGATATCTGAGATCCAGGATGGGTTGCCATTCCCCACTCTTCTTTTTAGTAAGGAAATACCTTGAGTAAAGGCCTTTCCCCAAGAGAGAGTGGGGAACTGCTTCTACTGCATTTGCTTGCAGCAACTTTTTGACCTCTAACACAAACAGAATTCTTTCTGCGAGGTTTGAGGGTGCAAAGTGCCTATGGGACTGCAGCTTTGGAAAAACCTTGAACTGCAGAGAGAGGCCCTGGCACACCATCTCCAAAACTCACTTGTCTGTAGTAATGTGTTGCACCACTTGGAGGAAGTGAGCCAACCTCCCTTCTTCCGGGAATGGGGTGGCAACCTGGGGAGAGCAGTCAGGGATTCTACTTAGGCTGGGACCTGGTGGATGGAGCAGGCTCAGCCCTCCTGGTACCTCATCTACCCCTGCCCCTGAAATAGCCTCTCATCTGAGAGAAATGCATGGGCATGGCTGACTGGTAGTAGGCTGTAGGGTAGTAGCCTATACCCTACCTCCCCATCCTTGAGACCTGTAGGAAGTGGAGGTTTTTCTTTAGCTGAGTTGCTCTTGTAGTTGGTTTTGTATTCCTCCACCTTCTTCATGTATGCCTCAGTCTAATCCCCAAAGAGGGAGCTGTTCTCACAAGGAAAGTCCATGGCCTTGGCCGGAGTATCCTGGGTCAGGTTAGTAGCTCAGAGCCAGGTAAACCTTCTTAAGGAGATAGCCAGTTCCATGACCCTGGAAGCAGAGGCATTGGCATCCACTACTATGTGAAACTGGTACTTCATAGCATCCATTGCTGTCCTGGCAGTGTCTCCTAGTCATGCCCTGCCTCAGTAGGGATTCTGTTGCACATGGCTAAGACTGAGATCCAAAGGGCCTTTTGGAACTGAGCAGTATAAGCCATATAAGTAGCCTGCCTCAATAGGAGAGACGCTACCATATACCCCTTCTTGCCCATTCCGTCCAGTTTCCTGGAGTCCTTGTATGTGGGTTGGGAAGATAAAGGCATGCTGGCCTTATCACAGATGGCTACCTGGACTACTCCTTCATGGCTGGAGTGTGACTAGATGTACTCAATATTGCTTCAGTCCAGCTGGTACTTGTTTTCCACCTTTTTATCCACCTCAGGATAGAAGTAGGGATCTGGAGGATTTTTAAGGTTGCTTTCCTTGAAAACCTGTGAACGAGCAATAAAAGTCTCTTGGTGGGGGCTAGCCCCATCACCTCTAAAAAGTTGGCTTCCTCCTCTTCCTCCATTGTTTTCTGGGTGGCAAGGTCGAGTGTGTCCACCATTTGCCTGACAAAAGCATATTGGGAGGAGAAGTCCTCAGGACCTTTGTGTAGGGAACCAAACTTCAGTTCCAGGAAGACCTCTGGTTCAATCTTTTCTGCATCATCCTCCTCTTCATCCTGCTCTTCTTCATAAAAATATACTGGCCCCTGGGAGGGGGGAACCAGGACTTAGGGTGGCACCGGTGGAACCTGGGGTGTCATTATAGACTCCACAAACTGCAGGACCTGGAGGACCTGGACAGCCTTAGCTATGTTCTCCACAGAGGGCAAACTTATTTTGTCCACTGAGAGCTATCTTGCTTCTTCAGCAGAAGATGCAGTGATATGTTTTTCCTTAATTTTTTCTTAGCACAAACTGGGTCCGGACCCTGTTCCACGGACCTCTAATGTTTTTCAGAGTCTCATTTTTCAGGGATCTTGGGGTGAGATGAATCCATTGAGGTCTTATCCTGGAATTTACTGTGAGAGGATCCTTCTTCAGACCTTTTAGGAAATGTGAAGGTGGATTGAGAGGCCATCTCTTCGAGTCTTCTGGCCAATTTTTAAATGGTTTTAAAGTAAAACTTACTGCAGAGCTCACAGTTTGCAAAAACATGGCTAGGACCTAAACACTTTAGACACAGATTGTGGCCATCTTCCCTGGCCAGGAGCTGAAAAAAAAAATTACTCACCTTAGTAATGTTGTTTCTTCTAATGGAGTCTTGCTATATTATGACAATTGCAGTATGACCGCAGGTTAGAACTGCTCTGGAGGTGAAATAGTTAACTTCCATGCAAGGCATGGAATCTTGAGCGCGAGCTCGGTTAAGGAAGCTCTGTCTGCTTGCTTTCAAACCCAAACCGTCAGATCTTTACGAGCTACAACTCACTAATGTTCTGTGTGGAAGCTGTAAACCTACACTAGCCAACTGACTACTACCCTAACAAACACACTTGTTGGTCTCGAAAAGACTCAAGTCAAGAGACCCAATAATGAATTAAAACACACTCACCCTAGGGAGGGTGAAAGAAAACAACAAAGTGGCAAGAAAAACAGAATTCCAACACTGTGATGCCCACCACAGCGCAAAAAATGAGGTTCTGAGAGGGCAGGCAGGGAGGGAGGTCATAATATGGCAAGACTCCATTAGAAGAAACAACATTACTAAGGTGAGTAATTTTTTCTTCAAACAACATGAAGTCTTGCTATATTATGACAATTGCAGACTACACAGCTGTACCCCCATGGAGGAGGGACAGAACCTACTTGGGGAATAGGCTCTGAAGGACAGCTGTGCCAAACCGAGCATCACTCCTAGCTTGAATGTCCAAGGAATAATGCTTGGTAAAAGTGTGAACCATTTTCCAGGTAGCTGCTTGATATATTTCTAGAATGGGGATGTCTCTGGCAGCAGCCAGAGAAGCAGCTGTACCTCTGGTAGAATGAGCTCTCAGGCCTGAGGGGGAGTCTTACCCAACTTTTCATAACAGAATTGGATACAAGAGACAATCCACCTGGCAATGGATATTTTAGTGGCAGGTTTCCCCTTCCCAGCCTCACCATAAATGAGGAACAGTTAGAGGGAGTCAAACCTGTGACCCTTGGTACGCTCTATGTAGTAGCTAAGGGCCCTCTTTACATCTAAGCTGTGCAGTCTTCTCTCACCAGAGGAAGAATGATCAGTGAAGTAAACAGGGAGAGAAATAGATTGATTAAGGTGGAAATCTGAAACCACCTTAGGCAGGAACTTTCTATTAGTCCGAAGGACTACCTTATCTCTGTGAAAGGAGATAAAGTCTGGCCCCACTGACAATGCTTGTAATTCACTTGTGCATCTGGCAGCGGTGATAGCCACCAAAAACACAGTCTTCCAAGTCAGGAACTTAAGCTCAGCTGAAGACAAGGGCTCAAAAGGAGGTTGCATGAGCTGAGCAATGCAAACACTGAGGTCCCAGGCAGGGGCAGGGTCCCTGAATGGAGGATTAGTGTGAAGCAAACCCTTAAAAAACCTGGTAAACAGAGGGTGAGATGAAAGAGAAGAAGGTTTACCTGCTGAAAGAAAAGCAGAGACAGCTGCCAAATGTACCTTCAGGGTAGATGGTCTCAGCCCTAAAGTGTTTAGATGGACCATATAATCTAGGACTGTGGGTAAATCAGCAGTGTCTGGAGGAATATTCTTTTCCAAGCACCATATGGAAAATCTTTTCCATTTGGAGTTATAAGTAGCCCTGGTGGAAGGCTTCCTAGAAGCCCTGAGTATATCCATTACACCTTGAGAGAGGTGTAGGCCAGCAAACTCTAGCTCTTCAAGAACCAGGCCTTGAGATTGAGAGACTTGAGATTCGGTTACCAAACCCTTCCCTGGGCACATGTTAACAGATTGTGTTTCTTGGGAAGGCACAGGGGAGGATGGACTGCTAAGGACAGGAGGAGAGGATACCAGGGTTGTCTGACCCAATCCGGGGCAACCAGAATGACCCTGCAGGATTGGGCTCTGATTTTGACTAGCACTTTGAACAGGAGAGGGAAAGGAGGGAAGGCATAGAGGAACTTCCCTTCCCAGCTGAGGGCTAAGGCATCCAGAGGGACTGAGCCCAAGACTGGAGGCCTGCAGCAAAAGAGAGGAAGTTGATGATTGTCTGGGGCTGCAAAGAGATCTATTTACGGGGTGCCCCATTTGGCAAATATCACTCCCAGAACTAGGGGATCCAAGGACCACTCGTGATGGCCCTGAGAGATCCTGCTGAGAGCATCTGCCAGGACATTGTCTTTGCCTGGGAGGTGAACTGCTGAAAGGGAGGTGTTCAGGGAGTACGCCAGAGACCACAACTTCATGACTTCGGTGCACAAGGCCATAGGCCAAGTGCCCCTCTGTTTGTTGATATACCACATTGTAGTGGTGTTGTCTGTTCTGACCTGCACAGTCTTGTTCTGAACAGATTCTGAGAAAGCTTGAAGTGCTAGGAAAACTGCTCTGAGCTCCAACAGGTTGATGTGGAGCAGAGATTCCTGTGGGGACCACAGTCCCTGGGTAGTGAGGTCGCCCATGTGGGCCCCCCACCCCAAGAGGGATGCCTCTGTAGTAAGGATTAATAAGTGAGGCTGAGTGACAAAGGGAACTCCTTGTCTCAGATTGCTCTGATCCTGCCACCACTGAAGGGCTAGGATCAGGGTTCGAGTAACTGGGATCAGTTTGGTGAGAGAATCCTTTCTTTGAGACCAAAAAGCCCTCAGATGGAACTGAATGTCTCTCATTTGAAACCTTGCTCCTTGCACTACTGCTGTGGAAGCAGCCATGTGCCCTAGGAGCTGCAGAAAATGCTTTGCTGGTCACGAGACCTGCAGGGTGAATGAAGAGGACAGGGAGACAAGGGCATTTGCCCTGTCTAGAGGGAGGAAGGCCCTGGCTTCCTGGGTATTCAGCTCTGCGCCTATGAAGGTGAGGAGCTGGACAGGCTCCAGTACTGACTTTGAGAGATTCAGAAGGAAACCTAGTGATGTAAGCGGTTGCTGGGTCATCTGAAGATGTAGGTTGACCTGATCTGGGGATTGTCCTACAATGAGCCAATCATCCAAATAAGGAAAGATGGAAATCTTTTGCCTTCTTAAGCAAGCTACTGCTACTGCCAGGCACTTGGTAAATACTCTTGGAGCTGAAGTGAGTCCGAAGGGCATTGCCCTGAACTGGTAATGGCCTGAGGGCAGCTGGAACCTGAGGTACTTTCGGTGGGAGCTTCTGATGAGAATATGAAAGTAGGCATCCTTGAGGTCCAGGGATGCTAGCCAGTCCCCTGGCCTTAGGGAAGGTAAACTGATTGCCAGAGTCACCATTTTGAACTTTGGTTTTAAAAGGTGCTTGTTTATGTATCTGAGATCCAGGATGGGCTGCCATTCTCCTGTCTTTTTTGGGGTAAGGAAGTACCTGGAGTACAACCCTTTGCCCTGGTGTAGGGGTGGAACCCTTTCCACAGCTCTGAGAGTGAGGAGGGTGGAGACCTCTGACTCTAAGGCGAGTGCCTCCGATGGAGATGCAGGAGGAAAAGACCTGGTCCTCAGCTTCAGAAATTTTTTGAAGCTGAGGACCAGTCCCTGGCTTACTACTTCCAAGACCCACTTGTCTGATGTGAGAGACTTCCAGTCCTGGACAAAGTAAGCCAGCCTGCCCCCTAGAGGAGAAGCGGCCTTGGCTACGTCATCAGGGTGCCTGATTGGCGGGGGCTTTGGGCTGAGGAGTGGAAGCAGGCCTGCTTGAACCCCTTCTGCCCCTTCCTCTAAAGAATCCCCTCTGGGTATAGGAGGAAGAGGAGGCTTGAGCCTGATAAAAAGACCTATGAAAAGGCCTACCTCTGCCCCTGGGGGGCTGCTTCTGAGGAGTGACCTGCCTTTCTTGGCCTGTGCACTCCGATAGGTGGTCCTGTATTCATCCATTTTCTTATAATTCTCTGTTTGCCTCCCAAACAAAGAATTGCCAATCACAGGAAAATCAATGGCTTTAGACTGGGTATCCTGTGACAATGTGGTGCATCTGAGCCAGGCCATTCTGCGAAGAGCCACAGAAGTAGCCATAACTCTAGAAGATACATCATTAGAGTCCACCACAGCATGAAATTGCATTTTTGATGCCTCGATACCATCTAAAGCTACCTGTTCCAGATCCCTGGCAAACTTGTCAGGAGTTGTTTGACTAGAGCCAGCACAGTATCCCATCTGGATTTCTGGTATCTGGCAGCATAAGCCATGTAATTTGCTTGTCTGAGCCCCAAAGATGCTGCCATATACTGTTTCTTTGACATAGCATCAATCTTCCTGGAATCCTTTTCAGGAGGATGTGAAGCTAAGGGGATATTTGCCTTGTCACAGGCTGCAGCCTGCACCACACTCACATGGCTGCATTGCTGTGTGAGAAATTCTATGTCAGGACCTGATAAAGTATACCTTCTGTCCATTCTGTTATCCACAGGAGGTATAGAATGAGGAGTTTTTAAAACTTTTACTGTCTGTTTCCTGAAAGATTTATGAAGGGGAATAGACAGTCTCTTAGATTCTGGAATATCCATCATTTCCACATAATCAGGCTCTTCCTGATCATCCACAGCTTCCTTAACAGGAAGCTGAAGAGTTTCAGCAACCTTCTTGTAAAAAATGAAATGAGCAGGGGACTCAGAAAGCCTAGGAGGGGAAACCCCTAAAGATCTGTCTGGAGAGGTATCTGGCTCAATAGGAGCGTCCAGATCTTCCAGACCATAATTATTTTCATAGTCTCCCCCCCCGCCACGGTTCATAAAATTCCTCAAAATCATAATCCTGAACCGAGGGAACTTGGTGAACCGAACGTCTCCCAGATGGGGACGGTTCAGGAACTGGGGAAAGAGACTGGACAATTTGTATTGCTTTGGCTATCTCTTCAGCTGTTGGGGAAAGGACTTTTTCCACAGCAGCAGTCTTTCTAGTCCTTTTTGCAGGAACTGGCTCCTCGGAACCAGCTCTTCATTTGCCTGAATAAGTATGGCCCTGGTCAGAGGGCACTTCTCAGGTTCAAGTTGGCACCGAACCGGGCTGGCCATCTGGGTCAGCTGACTTTCTGGCCTCTCTTTCCCTGAGCCTACCAACTCTCTTTTCAGCGGTGGCAGCAGGGAAATTCTTGCAAATCTGGCAGTCTGAGTCGAAGTGGTCAAACCCCAGGGAATAAACACAGTTGGTGTGAGGGTCAGCCTTGGCAAAGGCTTCCCCACAGACAACGCAGTGCTGAAATCCAGTGGGCCCGGTTTTTCTTTTGGGTTTTTCAGACATAATGCCAGCCCAACCAAAAACTTGCCCGTTTATGGCAATCCGCCAAGCAAGACTCTCCTATCAGTTCCTAACCGTGTCATGGGTTGTGGAAAAAAATGTAATTAAATCCGTTTTTTTAGAACCGATAGGAACCGGGAACCGCACTCTGAAAAAAGGACTAGCCACAGAAATGCAAATGAAAATGCAACCTAATCAGTTCAAACCGAACTGATAAACGTTTTACAAGTTCCACACAGAATTCGTAAGAAAAACCTATCTATTACTTACGTTACCACAGACAGAGCTTGAACCAAACGGTTGCGGTTAAATTTAATACTTTTAAACTGTTATAAACCGCGAAAATGAACCAAGCAAAAGGAGAAATTTCCGGAGCGACTGTTCAGTGAGGCGGAGTAAAGAATCTGACAGTTTGGGTTTGAAAGCAAGCAGACAGAGCTTCCTTAACCGAGCTTGCGCTCAAGATTCCATGCCTTGCATGGAAGTTAACTATTTCACCTCTGGAGCAGTTCTAACCTGCGGTCATACTGCAATTGTCATAATATAGCAAGACTTCATGTTGTTTGAAACACTTGGCACAATTTTCTAAACCTGTCGGTCCTGTTCTCTTCTTAGGCCGAACTGAAATGCCAATTTATCAGGCAGAACATTTGGTTCCCAGAAAGAAATTTACAAAAATATGGTCCTGTTCCTTCAGGGAATAAAAAATGCCTAATAATATAAACAAGTAAAGATTTAAAACTTTAAAGAGAAAGAGCGTCTCGGTTTCCGCGTTGTGGAACAGGTCAATAAAACTACAAATAATCACTAATTTGTCTCAATGTTAAAACTGTAACCACTGTAAAACAGGAACAAAGAAAAGAAAAACTGACTGAAAAAAAAACTTAAATAGTGAAGTTTCTCAGGTTCCAGGGAATTGAGATGGAATCAAAGAAACAATTAAAATAAAACATTAAACAATACTAATGAAAACTAAAACCAACCACACTAGAGACAGAAATATGAGGAAATAAATGTTTTTGTCAGATAATACTGAAATAAAAGACTTGCAGCTAAGTTGCTGAGAGAGATCATTGGGGCATCTTGCTACTACAGATGGAGAAATAAATCTGAGGAAAACTACTGTTAGCAGCAGCACCTAGACACAGAAATTTGAACTACATTCTAAGTTCCACTGTAACGTTTCTTCATTTATATAAGTTCCAGTCTCCAGGCCAGTTAAATCTACTGGGTAACTGCATTAGTTGCATTATGAGAGATTCCTGGGATTTGAATTACCTAGTGCGCTACTATACAGAAATAGATAAGCAGCTGTATCGGTCCATGTAAGAACAGATCCAGAAGCAAATGATTTGAAACCTTTTATTGGACAAACATAGATGTAACAAAAAGAAAACAATGTCTAAGCTTTCAGACCAACCAAGTCCTTCCTTAGAGACTTAAGCCTCTGAGGAAGGACTTAGTTGGTCTGAAAGCTTAGACATTGTTTTCTTTTTCTAACATCTATAGTATGTTGGTCTAATAAAATGTATCAAATCATTTGCTTCTGGATCTGTTCTATTGTGCTACTATAAATGTATACATTTAAAAATATATATTTGAGAAAATGTCGCCAATAATGATTTTTTGTAGTTACACTGTAAATTTAAACTGCTAAACTGATTTTTTCCCCAGTTGTTAGATACCAGATTACACTGACATTGGATATGCATGACAAATGTCAGGGCTGTACCTGCAAGAGGAGAGAAGTGACAAACAGCCACAGTTTTAGAAGGTTTTTACTACATTTCTCAAACAGTTTCATGGTGAAATTTCTGAGTCCCTGAAACTTAAAACTTTCTGAACCCAATCTTTACATATTTAATCAATTCTATAACCCTCACAAAAAGGTTATGCATGCGAATTCTCACGTATCTAGCTCCAAAGGTGGCTGACTTATAAGCAGATAAATCTTTTCCCTAAATGTCCCACCAAAATAAAATGTCATACTTTGAACTCTTATACTTTTGAAACAATTAATTCAAATGTTATGATGCTTGGTATGTATTTAGGGCACCTGTCAACGAGTAACCATACCAAATGTTAGATATTCCATGGAATTTGGTAGAATTTTGCAGAATTTTGCAGAATTCCATCAGAATTCCACAAATTCGAAATGTTTTAAATCTGCACAGCTCTAGTTAAAATGTTTCTTATGTTTTTGGGTCCAGCAGATATACTGGACATTGCAAATGGTATAAGAACTTGAATGGTGTGATAGTTCAAATCCCAAACAGCCTTGGCTCACTTTTTAACTATAAGAAAGTTACTTGACCTTCCTGTGCTTCAGTCCTCCAAATTATAAAATGAGGTAGATGCAGGGCTTCACAGAAAACAAGATGTTGCATCTTATTTCAGATGTATTGGATTAATAAATTATATAAAAAAACAGCTTTACAGCCTTACTTACATTGTTTCTGCTCACTGCAAAGTACTGTAAATGTTTCAGATACTGGATTTCTTCGGGAATGGATGTTAGGTTGTTGCTGCTGAGGTCCAAATGGCAAAGCTTATGGCACAGAAAGAGCTGTAAAGGGACACTTTCAATTTTGTTATGATTAAGGTACAGCTGCTCCAAATTTGCTAATGTTCCAATTTGTATAGGGATGTACGAAATTGTGTTATACCACAATTTAAGGTTAGAGAGTTTTGGGAGGTGCTGAAAGCTAATAATTTCTTCCACTGTGTTCAGCTGGTTTCTTTTCAAATCGATTTCATACAGATTAATTAAGTTAAAAATGAAATGGGGAATGCGCTCTAGATCACAGTTGCTCAGCTCAAGACTTCCAAGATTTACCATCTTCTTTAGGCTGTTTAACACGTTCAGCTTAGTACCCTCATTATTAATAGCCAGCCTAGTCAGCGAAGGCATATCACTGACCACTTGTGGAACACGAGTTAGGCCATTTTTTAGATATAAACTTCTAAGACTCTTCAGCTCTTGAAGGCCTTCAAGGAATGTAAAAGAATTATCTGATGAAAGACCCCCTGTCAAACATAATTCCTTTAAGTTCTTGAGGTTGAAAATCCAATATGGAGCCTTTTCCAGTTCCGTAAATGTTAAATGTAAGATTTTCAAGTTTTCAGAGAGAAAGTTTAGTGCCACAGGATCTACAGATACTGGTGAATGGTGCAGGTGTAACTCTTCAAGTTTAGTTAACTGAATTATTGTTGAAGTGAACCTAACCTCAGGTATAAGTTCAAGCTTTAGAACTTCAATGTCAAGTATATCAAATATACTATCTGGCAATCCACGTAACATAAACAGGTGTAGCTCCATCTTGCCCTGCACATTTCGTTTCACTTTTCCTTTCACTTTTTGAACAGTCCATTCATGGTTTAGGTTAATCTGTTTGAGCTTGTTTTCACTGACTTCAGAGAGGAAGATTGAGAACCTTTTGGAGTAAAGTGCATCATATTCGTCTGTTAAGTGAAGAATGAAGGCAAAGTCATTCTTGACATCTGGAATGTCTCTATAGTTGCTTTCCTCACGTGCAGCCTCAAACGAATACTGTTTAAGTGAACTTCTGAACATCCACCACAAACTATAGAAACACATGAGTCCATACAAGATCACCAAAACTACATAAAGTGAAGCCAGCAACTGAAAAATGGGTGCTAAAGAATGAATGCACTGATACCTCTGGTACCCTGTAAATGCTTGAATATTAACCATGCAATCAAATGTACTTGTCAAAAATGTCATACAGTAGGGGACATAAGTCATGACTATTATTAGAACAACTGTTTTGACTATAATCTGTATTTTATACAGCTGATATACAATATCTTTCTCTTCTACATGCATTCTAAACTTTTTAACTTTTTCAAATATAGCTTTTGCTTGTTCCCCTTCTTTTTTGTCCAGGACACTGGAACTGCTGATGTCCACTCCTTTTGGCTCCAGCCCAGGCTTGACTTCCAATATTATTGACGATGCTGATATGGAGAAACTAGGCCTACCAAAGGAGTGTTTTTCTCCTGTTTGTTCAGCAACTGTTTCAGACAAAGCTCGTGTCGTCCATGGAGAGTCAAAGCATTTGTGAAGAATAGAAACAAAATGTTCAAGCCTTGAACTTGTGCTGGGAAATGTAAGCCAGAAGTTGCTGCAAATCATAAAAATTATAGTATGCACAAATACTATGTAAGGAAAGAACTTTGCAAACCAGTGCAGCTGCTTTTCATAACATACTGCATCGATGTAGGAATATTGCTGCCAGTCAAGGTCATTTATATATCTTGAGGAATGGGTAGTGCTGGCTGGTGTAAGGGAATTAGCTTTAATGATATCCAAAGGTATAATGCAATTGACGTTCAAAATGTCTTTACATGGAAGACATAGCAGCTTGTCCTGAAAAAGTTGAAGCGACCCAGCAAGCACAGCAATTGTTATCATTACTAGAGTAATATAGTGGCAAAAGACATCCCACCAAGGAGTTAATATCCGATAACTGGCCTGGGCACCTCCAAAATGCTTGAGATCATTTACTGAAAACATGGTTTATATCTGTAGGACAACAAAAACATTATGTATTCATGTTACAAAACTGTTATTTTACTGACTGCAGTGCTTAAATACTTTAGTAACAGTGTTTTGTTTACAATTCAGTGCTGCCCATAAAAGGTAACAGTAGTGTGCAGGGAAGCCAGATTCAGAGTCCATTACAGAATGGATTCCAACTAGGACATTTTTAAATCCAAAGAAACCCCCAAATTCAGTAGTTTTATTCCACAGTGAGACATGACCCAAATTAAACAAACTAAGAATTTTATCATAACACACACAATAAAAAGATGGAGAGATGTATACGAAGGAGGTATCTCTGCATTCTTTGGGATCTTTAAAAAGGAGCTATCTGTGCATTCTTTGGAAACTTTTTTTTTTTAGTTTAACTCTTTCATTGCAGTTAGCACTTTTTCTGAACTTTAACTCAGATTTAAAGAAGAAATTCAATCAGACTTACTGTAATTTCTTTTTCTTGTAGATTCCAAATTTGTCACTGGGTTATTCATAACTGCTGGAATAATGATGTCATCCTATGAGGGACACTGATACTGTCACAAAAATGTGATATCATCATGGCACCTTGCCAGCATCAACATTCTTAGAAATATGAAAACACAGAAGTTGTCGGCAGAAAAGGACCACTTGGCCCATCCAGTCTGCACAGATGATCCCTGCCTAGTCCATCTCCCTACCGGGTCATAATGTTGCATGCTTAATAACGTACAATATTATAGCTAACCCGAAAGAGTGCTGTCCAGGACATCGAATGGTGCAATACCACGTATACTGCTGTACACTGTATTGCACCATTCACATACTCCCAGGCAAAAGATGAGACCTCTGCTGGGAGTGGGTTCTACTGAGCAGCTGCCATGACTAACTGGACTGAGCCACAGCAGCAGGAATCCAGGAGCTGCGTCTGTGACCGGGTTTGATTCCCGGTCCCAGACATTTTATTTTCATTCACAGTTTGTGTACTTCCTGAGTTGGACCCCCCGTTGAGAATCATTAGCAGGGAGGGTCTGGGGGGCACAGACCCCCTAACAGGGGGTGCGTGGGCACAGCCCCCCTAGAAAAGAGAATTATGCTGCATGGCAATATCGTGCTATATTGGCAACATGATTTTGCCAGGTGGCATAATGTCTTGAGACATTATGACCCCATGCCATCTGTCTCTGCAGACCCTAACTGGTCTTTGGTGGCTCTCCGTCCTCCCTGCCAATTTGCAGTACTAATATTCCCCTATGTCTATCCCATGCATGCTCAAAGCCCCCCTACTGTTTTTGCCTCCACCACTTCCACTAGTAATATGTTGCAGGCATCATCCTATCTTTCAGTGAAGTACAGTAGTATACCTTCACATCTCTCACAGCTGCAGTGCAAGAATCGGTGACATTTTTGATTTATACTTTTTAATTCTATTTTAGATTGCCCCTTATCTACTAACTTGCATGGAACCTAGATCTGTGTGGAATTGGAACATTCCAAATTTGTGGAATTTCAATGGAATTTCACAAAATTTGACGAAATTATACAGAATGTTTTAAATTTTGTAATTTGGTCATACCTTTGCCATTTTTTAAGCTAGGCCTCTGAGATTTGGCAGGCACTCTCCTTGGGAGGTGAGCCAAAAACTGTGACATTCTGATGGGCAGTTTCAAAATTATAGGTGTTCAGAAGTTTGTGCAAAATGTCATGAACATTTTTATCTGCATATACCTCAGCCATCTTTTGATTCAGAGATCTTAAATTTTACATAATTCCCCGGTGATAGGTGTTCTAACAATGTGTCAGGTTTCATACAATATGATGATAAGGGGCAGCTGCAGTATAAGGGTTGCTAGCTGCACACTCCAGCAGACTCAACAGGCCATAAGGCCTTTATCTACTGGCAAATTTGTATGTTTGTGTGTTCATATGATGCATTGTCTCAAATGTATATGTGCTCTAAATCTGTCATTTTATTTCTTGCAGGAAATTTTGTGAAGCAAATTTTATCTGCATATAACTCAGGCACCTTTGGAGCTAGACATGTGTAAAGTAGCATGAATAACCTTTTTGTAATGCTTATAGAATATTCTAAATATGCAGAGAATTAGATTAGAGATTTTTAAGTTACAGGAGTTCAAAACTTTACTATATAAATATTTGTAAAATGTGAAAACTCTCAGAAATGTGAATGCTTGTTGCTTCTCTGGTTTGTCAAGCGCAGACTTAGCATTTAACATACATATCCATAGTCAGTGTATCCTGGTGTCTAACACAACTAGATAAATTGGTTTAGCAGTTTTAAATTTGCAGTAGAAAAAAAAATATTGGTAACATTTTCTTACATAGTTATGGTAGCATATAGGTGAAGCATCCAGAATTCTTTTTGTGGAATTTGACATTAACAATGCACGTATCACGTCTTCATTTGATAACATAGAAACATATAAATTGTCGGCAGATATGGACTGCTAGGTCCATCCAGTCTGCCCGTAGGCCATATACATTGTATGTGGCCACTGACCCTATGTGATCAATGGCTTTTCATCACCCTCTTTCTCTCCCCTCTCAAGCTTCCCTTACGCCTGTCCCAAGCATGCTTAAACCCCTCCACTATGCTTGCTCCCACTATTTCCTGTGGCAGACTATTCCAATTATTGACTACCCTTTCTGAGTAGAAAAACATCCTCACGTTACCTCTTAATCACCCCCCTTCCAATTTCATATTGTGCCCTCTTTTTCTAGTACTTCTCCTACATTGGAAAAGGTCCCTCACCTGCAACTTGTTTATGCCCTTGAGGCACAGGGCTGAGCTTTTGCTCTCCTGCTGTTCCTCTCTGGGTGACTATCCCCACCTCCTTTTGGTATAGCCAGATTGACTCCATAGAACTACTGATCCTGCTGATATCCTCTTTGTTCTTTATAGTGACAGCCCTCCTTAAAATGTGAGTCACATACCCTTTTCCTATTGACCTATCCTGTTGGAATAGCCAGAATTCTTCCTTCCTGCTGCCCCAGACATTGTATTTCCCCACTACTTCTTTTTGAGTACCTCTACTTCCCAGACCTACATGTACCTCAGACTCCCTGGATCATAAATTTACTGGTTGTGATCCTTAAATATCTTGCATCCTGGTTGGAATTGTTGATACTGTGTGCTTCCTTGCACCAACCTGGGGGTCTACCACTGTTGTGCTACCCAGCTCAGCTGTCCATTTCTTGGAGAAATTGTGCATCTTAGTCCTGAATCTGCTGACCCCCTGCACTACCAGCCTCTCATACCCCCATCTTTTAATTAGAATCCCCCAGATAAGGCTGAGTGAAATTAGCAAATTCCAGTTTTATGGAATTTTTCATGAAATTCTACAATTTTCACAAAGACTCATGGGATTTGACTTTAAGTACAGATGTTATTTTTCAGTTTCTAGCAGCAAGCACTTAATAAAACTGACACACACACAGTCTCCTTGTAAGGTCTAAGAACCTACCAAATGTAATGGTATTACATTCTCTAATGTTAAAGTTTTAGGAGTACTGTTTATGCCCTTGAGGCACAGGGCTGCGTGCAGTATTGGAGGCCACACCTTCACAAGGACATTAACCAAATTGAGGCAGTCCAGAGAAGGGCAACCAAAATGGTGCAGGGACTGCATCAGAAGACATATGAGGACAGATTAACGGAGCTCAATATGTATACCCGTGAGCAAAGGAGGGAGAGAGGTGATATGATCGAGACATTTAAACACCTTAAGGGCATAAACAAGGTGAAAGAGTCTAACATGTTTAAATATAAGAAAAATAGCAGGACAAGAGGACACAGCATGAGATTAGAGGGAGGCCGATTAAGGGGAATGTGAGGAAATTCTTTTTCACAGAAAGGGTGGTAGATGCATGCAATGGCTTACCACAAGAAGTGGTGGCTATGAATACAGTGCAGGGCTTCAAACAGGCATGGGATAGGCATAAGGGAGCAATACAAATGACTATGAATAGATAGGTCACTGACAGAGCAAAGGCCGATGGCACATTTATAAGGTAGAAAAATAAATGGGCAGACTGGATGGGCCTTGCGGTCCTTATCTGCCGTCAACTTCTATGTAGGGGATTATAAATGTGTAGTTTACATTCTTGCAAAATTAAATTTTTAAATGTTGTGAAAGTTTAACTACTTTTAATTCAATCCCATTTAAAGCTGCAAATTTGAAGTTTTTTTTTACAAATGACCACGTGATACAGTAGTTTAAATGTTTCAACTCTTGTCAAATACGGATATGTTGTTTTAAATTTAGAGGGAAATAACTGAAACTGAAATTTTGGCAGGATGTTTGCTAGGCTATAACTCAGTCCCATTTGAAGCTAGAAATCTGAAACTACATTCATATACAAAAGTAGTGATAACCTGTGTACCTCTCAAATTGTATACCATTTCAATAAATACTATTAAAATTATAAAAAAAATTACATAAATCAACATTTTGGCAAAATGTTTGACTACCTATAACTCAGCTCCCATTAAAGTTTGAGACTTAAAGCTTGGTGCATAGACCCCTGTTGGATGCATTGCTGAATCCTGACATTGTGGAGAAAGTTGGATAAGAAATTTTCAAATTATCTCAAAATAACTGAAAATTGAATTTTGATTAAATGTTTAGCCACCCATAACTCTGCTTCAACCTAGGACTCTGAAATTCCATACACATTTGTAAGCATTACGCTACTGTTTACAGTCTAAATGTGGTGTTATTTGGTCATGTACTTTTGAAATTATAGTGAAGTAATTGAAATTTAAAATTTGGCAGAATTCTGCAGAAGATTCATGAATATTCTTCAAAACGTCATGAAATCAGAATGGTTGTTCTGTGGGCATTCCATGGGTGGAATTTTATATTCCACACAGGCCATTGATGCCTTTCTTTCCACAATTTGAATCTGCTTTAGTACTTTTTTTATATTTGAAATAATAAAGGAGAGCTACTTTTAATGTTGCTCAAACAAGGTTTTCATCAGTATTCCCAGCTGTTTTTGAACGTCCACAGTTCCATAAGGTCATGGAGCACTTCCTGCTGCATGTTAGTTCATTTTAGTCACAACAGAAATTATTTTAAATAATTGGGCCCAGATATTCAAAAGGGTTGCGCCATGCGCAAGTCCAAAACTGCGCCATTTTGCGATATTCAGAAGGAGGCAGTTGCACCCCCAAAAACATGCTGAGCAACAGCGCCAATGAAAAATAGAGGCATGCGCAACTGAAGGGGTGGTTCATGCATAAGCAATGCGATATTCAAAGACTAGCAATGCGTTAATAAAGCGGCACAGCCGGAAATTAGCATTAGCGGAAATGAGCCAAAATAAAAAGGCTCAAGGAAGTGGCGCAAGAACACTACCAGGCTGCCAAGTGGGGGAGAGAGAGAGAGACAGACAGAGACAGACAGACAGACAGCAAAGGGCAGGCAAGGAAAGTATGTCCCATAGTCTGTAGAGGTCAGCGGGGGGTGCCCGGTGCAGTGGAAGTAGCAGCCAGGACAGTGGGGGTAACACAGTAACACCAGCTGGGGGGGCAGAAGCCAGGGAGATGGACAGTGCCAGTTTCCACATGGAAGCTGTAATGAGGGGGGTGAGAATCCATGCTGCAGGGGGACGTGGCCATGGAAGGGCCCGTCAGCGGTACGCCCCTGACAGGCGGTACCGTGCCCGCATCAGCTTTGAGCTGTACACAGATGTAGAGATCGTGAGCCGGTACCACCTGAACAGGGCAATACTGAGACAGCTCTGTGAGCTGTGCAGTGATGTGATGCAGGCACCCGCATGACGGAGTCACGCTCTGTTGGTGGAGACCAAGGTGACAGCCTGCAAGTGCCTGCTCGCCACGGGCACCTTCCAGAGGCCAACAGGGGACACCACAGGCATCACACAGTTGGCCACATCACGCATCCTTACCCAATTCCTCAGCACACTGCTGCCACATGCTGCAGAGTACATCCATTTCCCCAGCACCGCGACAGAGCGTACAGCAAACATGCAGGAGTTCCACAGGGTAGCACGTATGCCTGGCGTGTTAGGGGCCATAGACTGCACCCATGTGGCCATCTGCATGCCACCTGGTTCCAATGGCCACGCATATCGGAACAGAAAGGGATTCCCTAGTGTCAACTGCCAGGTGGTGTGTGATACCACTGGGCGCATAATCAATGTCTGTGTCACACACCCTGGTGGAGCACATGATGCCTTCATATGGTATCAGTCTGCACTGTGCCATCGATTCGAGAGTGGGGACATCCCCACAGGACATCTAGTGGGTGAGTACACATGTATGGAATGCAAACTCTGGGCAAGGGTGGGAATGCCACAGGTGCCATGGTAGTGGCACACAGGGAGATGGCCAATATGGACCTGAACATGACACTGCTCTCCACTATCTCCACACAGGTGACTGCGGATACCCACTCCATCCCTGGCTGCTCACACCGTACCGGCGCCCCATGACCCCAGTGCAGCTATGCTATAATGAGGCACATGCCGCAACACACAACATCATAGAGTGGGTGTTTGGGATACTCAAGGCACGCTTCCAATGCCTAGACACCTCCGGCAGTGCCCTACAGTACAGCCCCCAAAAGGCCTGTGGGATATTCCTGGCCTGTTGCATCCTGCACAACATGGCCAAAGACCATGGGATAGCCGTACAGGTCGAACAGGGGGACAGCGATGGGGACGCCAGTGGTGCCGGTGATGATGGTGATGAGCAGCCCCCCCTAGGATGGAGGGACCCCCGACTGATCCGGCAGGCCCAGCTGCACCAGGACACCATCACAGAGGAGCACTACACACAACACAGGTAAGTCAAGGGGACATGTGCAACCAACACTGTCCATGAGCAAACCACAGGCACACAGGGGAACACACCAGGGGTGCATGACGGTCAGGGGAGTGGAAGGTTCCAGGCATACAAACACACCATCAGGGAGGGGTGAGCACTCATATGGACACACACACACACCAGGCACAGAGCGTACATGGGCAGATGCACAGCACTGCAGAACCGACATTGCTAACACACAGCACCACCGACCACCCCCACCACCCCCACCACCCGTACTGTCCAAGTATGTGTGTCAGAACCTGGGCACCCTTGCACCTTGGTGTACAGTGCAATGCAGGCATCATCATGCACACGCACCTGTGGACAGCAGTTGGGAGGGTGTGCATGTGGTCTGTGAGTCGGCGTGGTGAGTAGAGCACCCAGCAGTGCACTGCCCACCATGACACACATTGCACACATGGCAACACCAGACAGGGCCCGCACTGGGAGACAGCTCAGTCATGTAGCACTGTCCCATGGCCTGCCTGGGATGCATGGGCGGCCCGCCGTGACTAACAGCACAGACAGGCTGAGCAGGGCCACATGGGGTGGCACTGTTGCACCACCAGGGGTCCCACTGTACGAGCAGCGACCTTGCCCACACAGGGGTCTGCAGCATGCCGAACAAACCTGCACCAGGGGTGCTGGGATGCCACAGCAGAACCGGCACCGACCAGGCCTGGTGTTGCGGCGCCGGGAACGGGGAGTGGAGAGTGCACTGTGTGGGGTGTGCAGTACAGGGGCACCTGACTGTGTGCCCAATGCGTCCACGACAGAGACCACTGCCTGGGTCAGCCTGTCAATGGTGGCGGTCACATCCATCCGCACACGGACCAGCTCGGCTCGGTCCCGAGCACACTCCCTGCTGTGCCACTCCACGGACACAGACAGTGCCTCCACGGACCTTGCAACCCACTCTGCAGCTGTACTGATTCTTGCAGCAGGTGGGTGTGCTCATCCAATGGGTACTGTGCCCCCACAGCATCCTGACCCCCAGGGTGTGGACAGTCCTGATGCACAACACCCCTTGAGGGTGGGTGCTGTTCGCCAGGACCAGGAATGGGTGGATCAAAGGGCGGCGGACATGTGCCACTGCTCGACACTGTACCCCCAGACCTGGTGGGCGACTGCTGCTGCAGCCCCTCCAACCGCTGTGCCCCCGGGTCCACTCGTTCCACCGCTGTGCTGGCAACAGTACCAGACACCTGCACAGCCACTGGTGCTGCCCCACGGGTGCTGACAGGCACAGCCTGGGACCGTGCCAGCATGCTGGTACACAAGTTGGAACCAGACAGGCCCAGGGGCATGTGCTGGCCTGCCGTGTGTCCATCATGGGACACACAACCATCACTGCCCATCGCAGGCCTTCTATCATCAATGGTGCAGGTGCGTGCTACTGCCATGGTCACAGCTTGCTGGCGTAGCGCATGCCAGACTGCTGAGCACAGGCTGTGCACCCCCGCACCTGTATCACTGACACCAGAGTTTGCGGCCAGCGTGCATGCTGCTGCGTGCCTGCTGGCTGGTGGTGGAGTGGATGGACCCTCCTCCATGTCCAGCAGGTCAGCATCACTGTCTGGACCCACCCACCATCTCCTGAAGACGAACAGGATCTGTAACAGAAAGAGAGTACATGTGAGTGCATGTGAACAACTGCCCCCTCAAACACCACCACCATGTCATACCGCAGTGATGGGCTTCCACCTGTCTGGAATCCTCCCTGTGCAGCCCTCAATGGCGCTCGGCTGCATGGCTGCGACCAGTGTCTCCTCAGTTGGGGTCAGCTGCAACACCACTGGCGGGCGCCCGCCAGTGCCAGCATGTGCCGCCCTGAAGGCTGCCACCTTCTCCTTCAACCTCCTGTGGTCTGTCCCCATCTTTTTCTTGCATTCCTGCATGGAGCACTGGTGGCTTCCGTGCAGGTTAACGGCCCGAGCTACCCCCTCCCATGCATCCGCACAGGACTGAGGGGTGCCCCTTCATCCACTCAGCACTGGCTCCTCATCCAGGTAGGCCTGGAAGAGAGCATCCGTCTCTGCTGCTGTAAAGTTGGGCCTCCTCCTACGTCCACCGTTCTCACCCTCACATTGACTCTGCTCGGTCATGGCGATCTGTATGGGGGGAAGTGGACACCTGTCACTGTGCAGTCTACAGCATTTTCCATGACCATCGTCCTGAACATCACACAGCATGCAACTCACCTCTCACCTGCAGTAACCGAATCTGGCCAACGCAGCCCAATATCGCACATTTATAGCGCAATACATGCAAATTAGGAGTGGAGCAACTATAATGACATGCAAATCATGCCACTGCGCCCTTGAATGGCTAATCAGCTGATTTGCATGTGTCGGCTGAATATCGCGAATCTGCGCTTTGCTCAATACGGAAGAGTCAGCTGAGCCAATGGCACAGATCTGTGCCTATGTGGTACACTGCATTGCGCATGCCCAGATAGCTTTCGTAGGCATCTGTCGCGCTGCTGATGTGCTGAGCGTGATCGGCAATTCAGGCCATGGCCACCATTGTGCCAGTGGCGCTACAGCAATGGGCACTATATGGCGCTGTGGCACTACTGCTCAATAGTCCACTGTGGCAATGGTACGCAGCTGGTCGGTCGCGCAGGATGCCTATACATCAGATGGCGCTGTGCGTAGCCTTACGTCATTGCCCATGACAATGTGTCTCACCTTTGCCACCTAGCGCTGTTCGCCTGCCATGTTTACGTCCCTATTGCGCTGTCTGGTGACAGCGCTATGTGAAGTGACGGCGCTGTTCGAACAGCGTGATTGGAGCCTGTGGTGGTCTATTGCGCAATATCTCCACGTGGGGTTACGGGGCAGCGGGGCGCCATATTGCCTGCTGTAAAGTTGGTACCATGGCTAGGAGGAGAGCTGTGTCCTGGAGCCAACTGGAACTGGCCAACTTGGTGGCCCTAGTAGAGCCCCACTATGGGGCACTTTATGGTGCGGCGCCCCTCACCATTGCCCTCACACAGGTGTGGCATCAAGTGGCCACTGACCTGGTGGGGGTCACTGGACGGTGCCGGTCTGCTGAGCAGTGCCGGCACCGGTACGGTGACCTCCGCTGGAGGGATACGGACCTGTTGGAGAGGCTGCGGTCACGTGCCAGGCGGGGTGTGGTGCCTAGGCCAGGTGGGTGTACCATCTATGTACCTGTATTCTCTGTAGGGGTGTGTGTGTGTTTTGGTGGCTGTGCATAGGTGATGGCTCGGCCACGGTTGGTTGTGTCAGTGTGTGCAGCTGTGAGATGAATGGGTATGGCTGTGTGGGCAGGCATTCTCACTGGGGCAGGGGGCAGTCTGCTTTTGAGTCACACTGTTTGTCTCAACATATGTCTCCCACAGGCCGGGATGTGAGGATGCAGGGCTGGGTTGAGGAGGGCCGTTCCAGGGCCCCGGTGCCAGCGGGAGTTGCACCCCGGCAGCAGCAGCAGCAGCAGCAACAGCAGCAGCAGCAACAGCAGCAGACACAGCTGCTTGAGCAATGTGAGTATCATGACTTCATGGATGCTATTGCATGCTGGGGGGGGGGAAGACCACTAGCCCTGCACAATACAACCATGCAGGAAAGGGGAGGTCATAATTCCACTATACAAGACACTAGTGAGGCCCCACCTGGAGTACAGTGTACATTTCTGGAGACCATACCTACGTAAGGACGTAGAGTGGGCAGAGAAGGTTCAGAGGAGGGCAACAAAGATGGTACATGGCTTGTATCACAAGTCTTATGAAGACAGGTTGAAGGAACTGAACATGTACTCCCTGGAGGAGAGGAGGGAGAGAGGGGATATGATAGAGACATACAAGTATCTTACAGGGAGGAACAGGGTGCAGGAAAACACTATTTTGAAGTGAAAAATATGTTCCAGGACTAGAGGGCATGGGATGAAGTTGGAGGGAGGATGATTCAGAGGACACATGGAAAAGGATTTCTTCACAGAACGGGTGGTGGACAAGTGGAACACCCTGCCAGAGGAAGTGGTGGGGGCTGAAACAATCACGGGATTTGATGCAGGATAGACATAAAGGAATTGTGGAGGTCAGAGGTAAGGGGCAACAGACTTCTAGGAAAACAAAGTGAACTTACAAGCTCAAATGGACAGACTGGGTTGGCCATAGGCCCTTATCTGATGACACTGTCTATGTATCTATGTATATATGCACGACACAGGTGACATGCATCACTGTCCAGTAGCACAGCACGTCTGTGTATGCGTCACTGGTGGTCCAGGCATGCACTGGGCACATAGCTGTGTAACTGGCATCGCACCACGTTGCCACGTCACTGGACAGCCTTGTTTGTGCTGTGATGGACATGGGCAGTGTGTGTGTGCAGTGGTGCGCATAGCTGGTGCCGCCTGTTTGTGATGGCCATGTGCATGTTCACTGTGGGTGGGTGCATGCCATCACAGGTGTGGGACATTGGGCTATATGGCTTGCAGGTTGGGTGGTGTTCAGGGTTGTGGTCAGTCACAGCCATTGACTGTGTTCCGATCTTCCTAGGCCTCGAGGTTCTCAGGAGGATTGCTCGTGATGTTCGGGGCCTCACACAACTGGGGATGGAAAACCAGGCGATCCTGCAGTCCATCCGGCACCATGGACTTCGGAGGAGGCGGCACAGGACGGTGCGCCACCAGGGAGAGGACCAGCAGCCGGCTGGTCCATAGCTCATATTACCCTTCCCACTTCTCCCATCCCTACCACCTTGCCTTCCCTCTCCAAGTTTTTCATCCCTCCCCCTTGAACACCCCTACCTTGTACCTGTCCCCCCCCCCTTGTAAATAGTTTCTCTTGTTTTGGTTCTTTACTATATTTAAATATACATTTCTATTTTGATATGAATACTGTGTTGGTCTCTGATTTGCAGCTGGCTATGGGTGCTCAGTTGCAGGGGTGTACATGCCATCTGGGGCGGTATGGTCCTGGGTGTGTGTGTGTGTGTGTGTGTGTGTGTGTGTGTGTGTGTGTGCGTGTGTGTGCATGGGGAGGTATCTCCAGCATGGCAGTGACTTTCTGTTGGTCTTGCCGTCTGCTGCCACCCACTGCTGGGTGCACAGGGTGTGTCTGGCTTGCAGGCTTCTGTGCTGCACGGGGTTGACGTGTGCTGGGGGGGATGCATGGTTTCCTGCAGTGCCAGTCACTGCACATAGGTGGTGTCTTGGGGTCACAGTGCAGGGTGTGCTGTGCGTACGGGGGGCTGATGTGCACTGTGGTTGTCAACCCCCTGTGTGTGGCACTCTCAGCCTGCAAGTGGTTGTGCTGGGGTGTCATGGCTCTGCTGTGCTTTGTTGGCTTGTCCCCATGGGCCAGTAGATCATCCGTCCCACCCCCAGTGATGCTGTGCTTGGGGTGTGCAGGTGTGGTGTGGGTTCTGCAGTGTGTTCCTGTGCCCATGTGTGGCATGGCTGGCGGTGGGCCCCAGCCTGCCTCCCTGGATGTGCAGTTCTATTGCTCTGGGGGGGGGCTCTGTTTGTGCTATGGCACCTCTGGAATGCTCAGCTGGGCTGCCCTGGTTGCGCCATAGCGCAACATTTCGGCTCAGCTTCTCCTTCCTGGTTGCGCTATGGCGCAGTATGTGCGATATTCAGACGTTGGTTGCTTGCGCAATTTGTTCTGCTCCATGTTTGAATATCGCACCTGTTGCGCATTTGCGCAACTGGTTTGTGCTTGCTCCTGCTGTTGCGCTCATTTTGAGCGCAGTTTGAATATCTGGGCCTTGATGTACAAAAACAGCCGAGAATACTGATGAAAACCTGGTCTGAGCCATATAAAAAGGAGCCGTCCTTTTGTTATCTCAGATGTGAAAAAAGTAGTAAAGCAGCCAAATTGTGGAAAGAAGGTTATCATACAAGTCAGTAGGTAAGGAGCAATCTAAAATAGAATAAAAAAGTATAGGTCAAAATTGTCACTGGATTCTTGCACTGCTGCTTTAAACTTCCCCCCCACCATCATCACATGCCTTTTGTAGGCATCTGTGGACTGATGCAACTCTTCTGGTCTGAACTGAGGAGCCCCCATTACTGGATTTTCCAACTTGTGCTGAGATAGGAATATACAAGCTAAATCTGCAAAAAAAAAAAAAAATTAATTCCCAAATGCTCCAGGGTCTGAGTTGAAAGATATTCCCCTCTTGTACCCTGTTCACCCTCATGAGGTACTTAAGTAATATACCATGAATGAGTGTGGGTTATGTTAGGATTTACCATGCCTGGTGTGTTGTTATGTGGCCACAGGCCAAGTGAGCAAAACACACCAGGCATGATAAATCCTAGCATAACTCACACCCTGGAGTGTTATATTGCGATTATATAATGTCATAGATACATAGATACATAGACAGTGTCGGCAGATAAGGGCCTATGGCCCACCTAGTCTGCCCATTTGAGCTTGTAAGTTCAGTTTGTTTTCCTAGAAGTCTATTTCCCCTTACCCCTGACCTCTAGAATTCCTTTATGTCTATCCCATGCATTCTTAAATCCCGTGATTGTTTCAGCCCCACCACTTCCTCTGGCAGGGTGTTCCACTTGTCCACCACCCATTCTGTGAAGAAATTCTTTCTCATGTTTCCTCTGAATCGTCCTCCCTCCAACTTCATCCCATGCCCTCTAGTCCTGAAACATCTTTTTCGCTTAAAATAGTGTTTTCCTGCACCTGTTCCTCCCTGTAAGATACTTGTATGTCTCTATCATATCCCTCTCTCCTCCTCTCCTCCAGGGAGTACATGTTCAGTTCCTTCAACCTGTCTTCATAGGACTTGTGATGCAACCCATGCACCACCTTTGTTGCCCTCCTCTGAACCTTCTCTACCCTGTCTATGTCCTTACATAGGTATGGTCTCCAGAACTGTACACTGTACTCAGGTGGGGCCTCACTAGTGTCTTGTATAGCGGAATTATGACCTCCCTTTCCTGCTGGTGATGCCCTGCCTATACATCCCAGCATCCTATTTGCTTTACCTGATGCCTTGTCACACTGTTTCCCTACTTTGAGGTCATCAGAGATGACAACCCCAAGATCCTTTCCTGCTTGGTGCATGCTATATCCTCACCCCCAACTGATATATTGTGCCAGGGTTTTGTGCCCCATATGCATTATCTTGCACTTCTTTGCATTGAATTTCAACTGCCAAACCCTTGACCATTCTTCAAGTTTCTGCAGGTCCCTTCTCATTCTGTCTACACCTCTGGTGTGTCTACTCTGTTACAGAGCTTTGTGTCATCAGCGAACAGTGAAATTCTGCCTTCTAGATCCTGTGCAATGTCACTGATGAAGATGTTGAATAGGACCGGTCCCAGCACTGATCCCTGTGGTACCCACTGGTCACTCTTCCCTCTGTGGAGTGACAGCCATTTACCACCACCCTCTGTGTCCTGCCACCCAGCCAGTTACCTACCCACCACACTACTGTCCTGCCCACACCATATTCCCCAGTTTGTGTAATAGTCTTCTATGTGGCACAGTGTCAAAGGCCTTGCTGAAGTCCAGATAGGCCATGTCACTGCCCTCCCCTGATCCACCTCCCTAGTCACCCAGTCAAAAAATTCAATGAGGTTGGTCTGACATGACCTCCCCAGGTGAAACCATGCTGCCTTGGGTCCTGTAGTCCATTGACAACCAGATGTTCCACCAATCTCTCCTTCAGTAGTGCTTCCATGATCTTTCCCACTACCGAGGTGAGGCTGACTGGTCTGTAGTTCCCTGCTTCCTCTTTGTTCCCACTTTTGTATAAGGGGACTACATCTGCTGTCCTCCAGTCTTTGGGTACCTCCCCTGTTTCCAGTGATTGGCTAAACAGGATAGCCAGAGGTTCAGCCACCACCTCTCTTAGTTCTTTAAGGACCCTGGGGTGCCACCCATCTGGCCCATTGCTTTATCAGCTCTTATTACTTCCAGTTCCTTCAGGACCCTTTCTCATGTAAAGGGACTTGTGTCCATTTCTACCATTCTCACCCTTGTACTCCTTCAGACCCATTACCCCCTCTTCCTTAGTAAAGACTGAGCAGAATACCTGTTCAATATGTCAGCTTTACTGTTGTCATCCTCCACGCGGCTCCCATCCTCCCCTTCAGTCTCACTATCCCTCCCTTTGTCTTTCTTTTTCACTTATGTACCTGTAAAAGGTTTTGTCCCTTTACCCACTGATTTTGCAATCGTTCTTCTGTCTGAGCTTTGGCTTCCCTTACTGACTTCCTGCCTCCCTTTGTTTCTCCGGTACTTCTCCCTATCCCCTTCTGCCTGTGTCTTTTTGTATTGCCTGAATGCAATCTTTTTGGCTTTCACTTTCTTTGCTACCTCTTTGGAAAACCATAATGGTCTCCTCTTCCTTTTCCTCTTGCTAACCTGCTTAATGCATAATTCTGTTGTTCTTATAATCCCCATTTTAAATACTGCCCACTGTTCCTCAACCCCTGATTCCTGTCCCATTCCCTTAATGCCTCTTTTCAAAGTATCTCCCCATTTTCCCAAAGTCTGCCCCTAAAATCCAGGATACGTGTTTTTGTGTGGTTTGGTTCTGCTCTTTCTGTGATTTCAAACCACAATGACTGGTGGTCACTGTTACCCGGGTGCTCCCCACTGTTACCTCCATCACACTGTCCCTGTTTGTGAGCACAAGGTCCAGTATTGCCTTCTGCCGAGTTGGTTCCATGACCAGTTGCTTGAGAAGGCACCCTGAAGGAGTCAGGATAAATCTGCTCCTAGTTGATGCTGCTGCTGGATGCTCCAGTCCGCGTCTGGTATATTGAAGTCTCCAACCAGTACTACCTCACCTTTGTCTGCCATCCTTTGGATGGCTAGCATCAGCTCCCTATCTGTTTCTTCCTCCTGGGCTGGTGGTCTATAGACCACACTGTGGGATGGCTGTCCCCATTTTCCTTTCCAGCTTAACCCATGTATCTCTCCCCATTTTGTTCCTCCTGGATCTGTGTGGCCCTTATGTCATTTTTCACATACAGTGCCACTCCTCCTCCTTCCTGCCTGCTCTGTCTCTTCTGAATATGTTGTAGCCAGGTATGGCCATCTCCCAGTCATGGTTATCATTACACAGGTTTCAGTGATGGCCACAATGTCCAGGTCTGACTGTACCATGACAGCCTCAGATCTTCCATCTTGTTGCTAAGGCTCCTGGCATTTGCACACATGGCTTTCCATGATTTGACCTTCCTAGACTGCTTCACTGTTCTACTCCAGCCCCTTCCTTGGTTGTCATTTATCCCTGGTTCTCCTTGCTGTCTGCCCTTCTGCTGAATTTTGCCCTTTCTGCTTATCCACCTTTGGACACTAATCTCCATCTTTTGCACACTGCTTTGCAGAGATAGCCACTCCTCTGGTTCACTGGTTCCACTACTAGCTGTGGGGGTGAGCAAGTAGGTACCTTCCTTGCTGGCCTGCCACCCCCCTTTGCTAGTTTAAATGCTTGTCAATGTAGCATTTAAACTTATCATTGAGTGCTTGATTCCCCTCCAGGATGGATGCAGGCCATCAGGCTTGAACAAACCTCCATCCCTCCTGGTGGGTCCCCAGTCACCAATGAATCCAAACCCTTCCTCACAGCACCAGTTCTTCAACCATGAGTTAAAGTTCCTGGTGCATGCACTCCTATGCTCTCCCTTGCCTCTCACAGGTAGTACTTCTGAGAAAGTGACAGAAGTAGCTACTTGCTTGAGACCCCTCCCTAGTTTCCTAAACTCACCTATTTTTCTGAGTAAGTGCAAAAAAAAAAAGAAACAGTTTACTTTCTTAGATTTTTCACTATTTTTTATTGTATATTATTGCTCCATGAGAAAAAGTAGTGCATGGTTGCTAGGGATGCATGCTGAGTTGGAACAGGCTACAAGTCTGCTGCAAGGTGTGAGCAGGTCACATTTGTTACGTCAGTGTGGTTTCAGGGTTACATGAGTTACTGTAGGAGTGGGCAAAATCAGTATGCAGCAACTGTTAACAGCACTGAGGAGTTTCTTTTTTTTCTCCTCAACGATGTGACACTTTGTCTGTTATGTGCAGTGATGAGTGGCAGCACATGGGCTACATCGGAACGGAGTACTGGCTTCTGTACCTAACTGTCTGTACCCAGGTGCTGTGCTGTTGCAGGGCTACGTTTCGTTTTTTGCTTCTGACTTGAGAGTTGTTTATTTTTGGAGGAGATCAAGAGACATGTATTTACTGTGTAGTAGGACCGTGCAGTGCGTTTGTGAGCTGTGATGATTTGAGGAATATCGGAGCGGAACTGAGCAGATGGTGAAAAGGAGAGTTGAGCTGTGAGAAAGCAGTTATGGGGGAACTAACTGAAAACATTATTTTTCCCCAATATGGTTCTTGGTATTGTTCCCTGATATTTACTTTTATTCCAGCTGTGTTTTTTTTTCTATGAAAGCAGGAGCAACAAAGGGAAAGGCAGGGATACTACAGTTTTTTTTTAATGTGTATGTAATATTAAGTTGAAAGGCTCCTTCTTGGAACAGGAGACGAGACAGAAACTATCATCGTTAACACATAGGAAACCATTATGGGACAGGGAAACGCAGCAAGCAACGTGTTTTTTTTATGTGAAAAAAAGGGGGTTGCGCAATCTGGGAGAGTGAGAAGTAGCAGTTCTGTGAGATAGGGCTTTCTCATGGTCGGAGTGATTTCAGTGACAGTTTCTGATGTGGCAGTCTGGCAGTTGACACCTTTTCCCATTGGTATATTGCAGGGTTTACAATGGGGAAAAGGTGCCAGCCAGCCGATCAGAATGCAGGATTTTGAAGCCCATTGTACAATTGTAGGTCTCTATCTTGTCCCCTCTCGCTCTCCTCTTTTCGAAGGTCTACATGTTGAAATTCCTTAGTCTCTATTCAAAGGGCTTTTGATGCAACCCTTGCGCCATATTACTTGCCCTCCTCTGGACTGCCTCCACCCTGTCTATGTCCTTTCTGAGGTGCAACCTCTAGAACTGGACACGATACTCCAGGTGGGATCTCACAAGTGAGAGATAGAGTGGCAACACTACCTCCCTCCTCCTGCTGGAGATACCTATCCTTATGCATCCCAGCATCCCAATGGCCCTGCTTTGTCACACTGCCCTGCCACTTAGAGGTCATCCACTGATAATCACCAGCCAGTTGCAATCCTGCTCTGCTGTTGTGGACACATATATCAGACTATTTCATATTCACATTTTCATAAAATCATAAACATTGTTCCATCTTACCTCCGGGAGTTTCAAGCATCAATCAAAGCCTTTGATCATAGAACTGCATAATGTTTTCATACAGTGAATTCATATGCATTCAATTCCAGTGCTGTAACAACAAATCAACTGTATCTGAGAAATATCTGTATGAACCTAACCTTAACACCCCTCAAATTGTGCCTGACAACAGTAACCTTATTAAAACAAAATCATACCAATTCAGAATTTCATGAGCTAGATAATATTACCCTAGAGGGCAAATTCTAGGTGGGTCCCAATGACAACAATAAAACTAACAGAAATAGAAATCAGGATCAGTAAAATAAAGGAATAATGCATGATAGGATGTGTGTCCCGCTGTAATAACATCACACCTTGGGGGCAGTTGGGCACAAGGCTGCAGGCCGAGTGCATCCAACACCCCAGAAGTGATGTTATCCCAGCACAACACACACCATGGACTGAATTAGTTCTATTATACAGTGACTCCTTTTTTTAAATAAAAATAAGAAAAAAACATTTTTACAGAAGATCTTTTCCTTGATTTTTGAGTGTGGAAGTATATTAACAAACGAAAAAGTCCCTGTTTTCTGTTTGTCCAGTAGGTGATGCTGTTATTTAATTGGTTTCTCTGGTAGTATTAATGAATCTCTGTACCCCCCCAAGTTATCTCTCTCTCTCCCTCTCTCCAGTTGGTCATTGCCATTAACCCCCCCCCCATGATTGAAGTCTGTGGCTGTCTGACCGATAGTTTCGGTTGAGTATTTGTAGCACAGTTTGAGCTCATGTGTCCCCTCTCCTTGTGGCTTTGTGTCTGCTGCTTGAGCCCCCACAGTTCTGTCTTTGGCTGGTTAGTTCTCTCAGTATGTGTGTTTGCACAGCGGAAACATAATCTGAAGGTGATAAGTGCAGCACATTTTACCATGCACTGTTTATTGTCATGCTGCTTACTGGAGCAGGGACTGTAAATGGCTTCACTTTCTGATTTTAATTTTGAAGCCAGCATAAGGGAAAGGGGTGTTACAAAAACAACAACATATTTTTCTGAAAGCAGTGAGAGTAACAACAGGAATACAGAAAGACTGATGGCTTTCTCTGAAAGTTTTTTATAACTGCACACATGCTTTCAGTTGTGCTAGTGGAGACTGAAGCCAATTGAAATGATGGCTTCAGATTTATTTTGTTTATTTGTTTAAGAAATGTGCTACAGTAATGGGTAATTGAATAAAATCTGATTTGGGGCAGGGGTGATGATTCAGAGTGATAAGATAGGAGGCAGGAATTGGGGAAGGCTTGGAGATGTTGCAGCACAATGAAAAAATTACTCACCTTAGTAATGTTATTTCTTCTAATGGAGTCTTGCTGTATTCTGACAGTAGCAGTGAGTTCCAACCTTCGAACTGCCCCGGAGATGAAAGAGTTAACTTTCCATGCCAGGCATGGAACGCTGAGCTCGAGCTCGGTTGAGACTCTGTCTGTTGCTGTTTAAACTCAAACCGTCAGATCTTTACGAGCAAACTCACTAAGGTCCTGTGTGGAAGCTGTAAACCTACACTAGCCAACTGGCTACTAAACATAAAAACACATTTTTTGGTCCCAAAACAAAGACTTAGGTCAGGAGACCCCCCTCCAAAAAAAAAAACACAACACCAATTCACCCAAGAAAGGGGGTGAAAACAACAAGGTGGGCATCTACTGAGTGCCAACACTGCCACTGCCCACCCACATCCCAAAACAGAGGTTCTGAGAGGGCAGGCGGGGGGAGGTCAGAATACAGCAAGACTCCATTAGAAGAAACAACATTACTAAAGTGAGTATTTTTTTCTTCAAACAACATGAAGTCTTGCTGTATTCTGACAGTAGCAGACTACCAAGCAGTACCTCCATGGAGGAGGGACAGAACCTACTTAGGAAATAGGCTCTGAAGCACAGCTGTGCCAAATCGAGCATCACTCCTAGCCTGGATATCCAGGGAGTAATGCTTGAAAGTGCGTTAACCTGTTTTCCAGGTAGCTGCTTGACAGATCTCAGAATAGGATATCTCCTGGCAGCAGCCAGAGAAGCAGCTGTACCTCTGGTAGAGTGAGCCCTCAGGCCAGAGGGTGGAACCTTACCCAGTTTTTCATAACAAAAATGGATACAAGAGACAATCCACCTGGCAATGGATCTTTTAGTGGCAGGTGTCCCTTTACCAACCTCACCATAAGTGAGGAACAGTCGGAGGGAGTCAAACCTATGACCCTTGGTACATTCTATGTAGTAGCTAAGGGCTCTTTTCACATCTAAACTGTGGAGCCTCCTGTCACCATAGGAGGAATGGTCAGTGATGTACACAGGAAGAGACATAGATTGATTAAGGTGGAAATCTGAAACCACCTTAAGCAAAAATTTCCTGTTAGTCCTGAGGACTACCTTATCTCTATGAAAGGAGATAAAATCAGGCTCCACTGACAAAGCTTGTAACTCACTTATGCATCTGGCAGAGGTGATGGCTACCAGAAACACAGTTTTCCAAGTCAAGTACTTAAGCTCTGCTGAAGGCAAAGGCTCAAAAGGGGGTTGCATAAGCTGAGCAATGCAAACATTAAGGTCCCAAGCAGGGGCAGGGTCCTTGAAAGTTGGTGTGAAACAATCCCTTGAAAAACTTGAAGAATACAGGGTGAGCTGAAAGAGAAGAGGGCTTACCTGCTGAGATAAAAGCAGAAACAGCTGCCAGATGCACCTTCAGTGTAGCTGGTCTAAGCTCCAAGCTATTTAAATGGACCATATAATCAAGGACTGTGGGCAGATCAGCAGACTCTGTGGAAGTATGCTTTCCAGAGCACCATATGGAAAATCTTTTCCACTTGGAATTAGAAGTAGTCCTGGTGGAAGGTTTCCTAGAAGCCTTCAGAATGTCCATTACACCTCAGGAGAGGTGTAAATCAGCTCACTCTTCAAGAGCCAGGCCTTGGGATTGAGAGATTTGAGATTCGGGTACCAAACCCTCCCCTGAGCACAGGTTAACATGTTGTGACTCCTGGGAAGACACAGGGGAAGATGGACTGCTAAGGATAGTAGGAGTGGATACCAAGGCTGTCTGGCCAAGTCTGGAGGAATCAGGATCATCTTGCAGGGTTGAGATCTGATTTTGACTAGCACTTTGAACAGGAGAGGGAAGGTGGGAAAGCATACAGGAACTTCCTTCCCAACTGAGAACTAAGGCATCCAGGGACTGAGCCCAACACTGGGGCCTGCAGCAAAAAGGGAAGTTGGTGATTGTCTGGGGCTGCAAAATCTATCTGAGGGTGCCCCATCTGGAAAATGTCACCTCAAGACCAGGGATCCAGTGACCATTCGTGATGGCCCTGGGATATCCTGCTGAGAGCATCTGCCAGGACATTGTCCTTGCCTGGAAGGTGAACTGCTGTGAGGGAGGTGTTCAGGAATAAGCCAGAGACCACAACTTCATTGCTTCTGTGCACAAGGCCGTAGACCGAGTGCCTCTTTGCTTGTTGATGTACCACATTGTGGTGGTATTGTCTGTTCTGACCTGGATAACGTTGTTCTGAACAGATTTGGAAAAGGCTTGAAGTGCTAGAAACACTGCTCTGAGTTCCAACAGATTGATGTGAAGCAGAGATTCCTGAGGGGAGCACAACCCCTGGGTGGTCAGGTTGCCCAGGTGAACCCCCCACCCCAAGAGGGAGGCATCTGTAGTAAGAATTAAAGAGTGAGACTGAGTGACAAAGGGGACTCCCTTTCTCAGATTGTTCTGATCTGCCACCACTGTAGGGCCTGGATCAGGGTTTGAGTCCCTGGGATCAATTTGGTCAGAGGGTCCTTCCTTTGAGACCAAAAGGCTCACAAATGGAACTGAATGTCCCTCATCTGAAATCTTGCTCCCTGCACCACTGCTGTGGAAGCAGCCACATGCTCCAGGAGCTGTAGAAAATGCCTTGTTGGTCGAGACATCTGCAGGGTGAATGAGGAGTCCAGAGAGATAAGGGTCCTTGCCCTGTCCAGGGGAAGGAAAGCTCTGGCCTTTTCTGTGTCTAGCTCTGCTCCTATGAAAGTGAGGAGCTGGACAGGCTCTAGAACTGACTTTGAAAGATTCAGAAGGACACCCAAAGAGGTGAGCAGTTGCTGAGTTATCTGTAAGTGTAACTTGACTTGGTCTGGGGACTGGCCTACTATAAGCCAGTCATCCAGGTAACGGAAGCTGGCAATCCTTCGCCTTCTTAGAGAAGCAACTACTACTGCCAGGCATTTTGTGAATACCCTTGGAGCAGAGGTCAGACCAAAGGCATTGCTCTGAACTGGTAATGGCCTGAGGGCAGCTGGAACCTGAGGTACTTTCGATGGGAGCTTCTGATGAGAATATGGAAATAGGCATCCTTGAGGTCCAGGGACACTAGCCAGTCCCTGGCCTTAGAGAGGTAGAATTATTCCCAGAGTCACCATTTTGAATTTTGGTTTTAAAGGTGCTTGTTTAAGTATCTGAGATCCAGGATGGGCCGCCATTCTCCTGTCTTTTTTGGGGTAAGGAAGTACCTGGAGTACAACCCTTTGCCCTGGTGTAGAGGTGGAACCCTTTCCACAGCTCTGAGAGCTAGGAGGGAAGAGACCTCTGCCTCTAGGGCAAGTGTCTCTGAGGGGTTTGCAGGTGGAAAGGATCTGGTTCTCAGCTTTGGAAATCTTTTGAAGCTGAGAACCAGTCCCTGGCTTACTACTTCCAGGACCCACTTGTCTGATGTTAGAGATTTCCAGTCCTGGACAAAGTAAGCCAGCCTGCCCCCTACAGGTGGTGGAGAATCTGCCCTGGCAAACCCATCAGGGTGTCTGTTTGGCAGGGGGTTTTGGCTGAGGGGTGGAAACAGGTCTGCTGGTACCCTTCTGCCTCTCCTCTAAAGAACCCCCTCTGAGCGTAGGCAGAAGAGAAGGTCTGGGCTTGGTAGAAAGGCCTATGAAAAGGCCTGCCCCTGCCCCTGGGATGCTGCCTTTGAGGAGTGGCCTGCCTTTCCTTGGCCTGGGGACTCCTATAGGTGGTCCTATACTCATCCATTTTCTTCATGTAATTCTCTGTTTGCTCCCCAAACAAAGAATTACCAACAACAGGAAAATCAATGGCCTTAGTCTGGGTATCCTGTGACAGGCTAGTACATCTGAACCAAGCCATTCTGCGAAGTGCCACAGATGTAGCCATGACTCTTGATGACACATCATTTGAGTCCACTGCAGCATGGAATTGCACCTTGGATGCCTCAATACCATCAGCAGCCACCTGCTCCAGCTAATTGGCAAGCTGGCCAGGGACCTGTTTTGCTAAAGCCATGGCAGTGTCCCATCTGGATTTCTGATACCTAGCAACATAGGCCATATAATTGGCCTGTCTGAGACCCAAGGATGCTGCCATGTACTGTTTCTTTGCCATGGCAGCAATCCTCCTGGAGTCCTTGTCTGGGGGGTGTGAAGCCAAGGGAATATTTGTCTTGTCACAGGCTGCAGCCTGCACTACTCCAACATGGCTGCATTGTTGTGCAAGGAACTCCGTATCTGAGCCTGACAATGCATACATCTTGTCCATTCTCTTATCCACAGGAGGTATAGTATTAGGAGTCTTTAAAATTTTAAATGTCTGTTTCCCAAAAGATTTGTGCAAGGGAATAGACAGTCTCCTAAACTCTGGGATATCTATCATTTCCACAAAGTCAGACTCCTCTTGGTCATCCACAGCTTCTTCCATAGGAAGCTGGAGGGTTTCAGCCACTTTTTTATAAAACATGAAATGAGAGGGGGACTCAGAAAGCCTAGGAGGAGACACTCCTGAAGGTCTGTCTGAAGAAATGTCCGGGTCAATGGGCACATCCAGACTTTCAAATCCACATTCACTTTCCTCATACTTCTCTTCCTCCTCCTTCAGTTCATAATACTCCTCTAAATCATAATCTTGAACCGGTGGAACCGACCGAACCGAGCGTCTCCCTGATGGTGCCAGTTCGGTCGGAACCGGGGAAAGCGACTGGATAATTTTGATCGCTTTGGCTATTTCTTCAGCGGTTGGAGAGGAAAGTTTTGTCTCCACACCAGCTGAATTTTCCTTTCTAGTTCTCTTTGCTGGAACTGACTCCTCAGAATCAGATCTCCTTTTGCCCGAAGAAGTCTCGCCCTGGTCAGAGGGCACTCCTTCTGGTTCGGTTTGAACCGAACCGGGCTGGCCATCCAGTTCAGCGGACTTTTTGGCCTCCCTTTCCCTAAGCCTACCAACTCTCTTTTCTAGGGTAGCTGCAGGAAAATTTCTACAAATCTGGCAGTTTGCATTGAGGTGGTCAAACCCCAGACAATAAACACAGGTGGTGTGGGGGTCAGCCTTAGCAAAGACTTCCCCACACACACTACAGTGTTGAAACCCAGTGGGCCTGGTTTTTCTTTTGGGTTTCTCAGACATTGTGCCAGTCCTAACCAAACTTACCCTTTTAATGGCAATCCACCAGGCAAGACCCTCTTATCGGTTCCTGACCGTGTCACGGGTCGTGGAAAAAAACATAATAAAATCCATTTTTTTAGAACCAATAAGAACTGGTAACCACACTCTAAGAGTACAATTCAGGATTTTCTAACAACTTGATCGGTTCAAATCGAACCGATAAACCGTTTACAAGTTCCACACAGAATAGAATTAATATATAACCTATCTAGTACTCACAAATACCACAGACAGAGACTGAACCGACAGGTTGCGGTTTAAATTCGGTCGAAAACCAAGAAAAATGGTACTTTAACTGACAAATTGAACCGAGCAGAAGGAGAAATCTCCGGAATGACTGTTCAGTGAGGCAGAGTAAAGAATCTGATGGTTTGAGTTTAAACAGCAACAGACAGAGTCTCAACCGAGCTCGAGCGCAGCTTTCCATGCCTGGCATGGAAAGTTAACTCTTTCATCTGCGGGGCAGTTCGAAGGTTGGTACTCACTGCTATTGTCAGAATACAGCAAGACTTCATGTTGTTTGAATACTTTTTTTCTGAGGTTGTGTGGTTTGTGTGACGTGTGTGCAGTGATTTTATCCCACAGGTTACTAATCCCAATATCTGTATGTATAAAAAAAACTGTAATGGCTGAGGTACAGGAATTGTTGGCGAACAAGGATATAAATTATGGTAGGAACTTGTCCTTGGCTGAGCAAACAGAATTAAAAAATAATAGGGATTTAGTAATTAAACCAGCCAATAAAGGTGGGAACTTGGTTATCATGGAAAATATTTTTATAAATGTAAGGTTATGGAGCTGTTATCAGTAACAACAAATTATGAAAAACTTAGGAGAAACCCACTGGCTAACTATAAGATGCAGCTCATACCCATTTTGGGAGATGCAAGGGACCAGGGAATAATCTCAGCAAGTGAATTTGAATATCTATTACTCACATTTCCATTAACTCCCACTTTATATATCCTTCCAGAAATACATAAAAATATTTTGGACCCTGCAGCTAGACCAGTTGTATCTGGTGTCGATTCACTTACTTATAATCTATGTACTTTTATTGATTTCTTCCTTAAGCATTGTGTTCCCTGCCTGAAGTCATATACAAGAGACTCAATGCATGTTTTGGAACAATTTGAAGGGTACAATATGTTAATGGGTATGAAATGGCTTACAATTGATGTTGCATCATTATATACATCAATAAGACACAATGATGGTGTAACTGCTGCTGAACATTTTTTGTTACAGGATCCCTTGAGGGAACATATACCAACTGGTTTAATTATGGAAGGCCTGGAATTCATACTATATCATAATTACTTTGAATTTGATTCTGATTATTACTTACAAAAATGTGGTATGGATAGGGGGGTGGTGATGGCCCCCTCATATGTGAACGTGTTCCTTGGCCTTCAGGAAGAGGAAATAGTATTATACAATGGCAGGAAAAAATTCTGGACTCTGATTGGTCAGTCTTGGTCTGGACCCGTGATGTTATCCCAGCATAACATCACGGGTGTGATGTTATCCAGCATAACATCACGGGTCTAGTCTCAGCCTCACTGTAAACCTGCAGATGAGCATTTTATAGATCCTTCCATTGCTTGTTTTATGGATCCTTCCATTGCTTGTTTTATGGATCCTTCCATCCATTGCTTGTTTTATGGATCCTTCCATTGATTGTTTTATGGATCCTTCCATTGATTGTTTTATGGATCCTTCTATTGATTGTTTTATGGAGCCTTCCATTGATTGTTTTATGGATCCTTCCATTGATTGTTTTATGGATCCTTCCTTTGCTTGTTTTATGGAGCCTTCCATTGATTGTTTTATGGATCCTTCCATTGATTGTTTTATGGAGCCTTCCATTGCTTGTTTTATGGAGCCTTCCATTGATTGTTTTATGGATCCTTCCATTGATTGTTTCATCTTCTCTTAAAAAACAAAAATATTTTTCCACACAAAAACATCTTTAAAATTATTTTTTTTTATTCTGTATAACAATGAGCCATTGTATAATAGGAATAATGCACTCCAGGGTGTGTGTCGTACTGGGATAACGTCACTTCTGGGGTGATTAGTCACACTCGGCCTGCGGCCTCGTGCCTAATCACCCCAGGCATGACCTTATCCCAGCACGACACACACCCTGTCATGCATTATTCCTTTATTTAACACTGATAGGAATCCTTTTCTACACAAAATCTGCAAATGGTCATGTTTTTTGAATGACATATTGTGTGTCTGGCTAGGTAATGAGGAGGAGGCTATTGCATTTGCAAATTGGCTAAATGAGAATGACAGAAACTTGAAATTCACAAATAAATTCAGCATGGATGAAACTGACATCCTTGAAATAAAAGTGTGCAGTAACGAAGACAATAGTATTTCAACTAAAATTCATAGGAAGCCAACAGCATCAAATAATTTGCTAATGGTATCTAGAGCTCACCCTAAATTCCTTAAGAATTTGATACCCTATTCACAGTTCCTAAAATTGAGGAGGAACTGTAGTGGCACTGAAAAATTTAGGATTCAAGCTAAAGAACTTGAACAAAGATTTTTAGATAGAGGTTATAATACGCATACCTTGAATAAAGCAATGGAAAAAGCCATGCCACTTAATAGGGAAGAATTACTTACCCCTGCAGTGAAGGATCTAAATAACAAACAACATCAGGTTAACTTTGTAACTAAATTTAACACCATAGCAGGTCAATTAGAGAATATTATGACCAGGATTTGGCCAATACTTTTGAGTGATAAAACTCTTGCACCCTATATAGGTAATAAACCTAGAGTCTCATTTAGGAGGGGTAGAAATCTTAGGGATGAATTAGTCCATAGTCAGTTTTCTAGGAATACAATGGGTCTAGCAAGGACTTGGATTCCTATCGAACTAGATGGAACATATAAATGTGAGCATTGTAATGTATGCCGTCATTGTCAATAAGGCAAAACTTTTATGGCACAAACAAATGGTAGAATTGTAAAAATTCAACAATTCATCTCTTGTGTCACCATCTTTACAGTATACACACTCCGGTGTGATTGTTCCAAATTATATGTGGGCAGAACTGTTTGACAACATAAGGTGAGAATTCAGGAACACATCATGGACATACAAAACTGCAAGTTTTAACCCAGTTGCACTTCATTTTGCAGAAAGCCACAATTGTGATCCAACGTATATCTGCTTCACTGGTTTAGACTAGTATGTGAGAATAGGTAACAGGTGGTGACAGACTGAATAGACTATCACAAAAGGAGACCTTTTGGATCTTTTCCCTGGAGGCCTTAGCACCAGAGGGCCTCAATCAAGAAATTGATTTTCAGCCCTATCTATACGTAAAATGGACTCTGGATTCCCACTCAACTCTGGAATCTATGTTTCAGGAAGTCAGCCTATTGCCCCCCCCACATAAACCTCAAACCCTCTTCCCTTCCCCAAACCCCCAACCCCTCCCCATTCTCAAACTTGCCACATATTGTGTTGGTAATTGGTAATAATGTTGTGAAAAAGAAAAAGAAAAAAACATGTATCACTAATGAAAAAATATTGATACTAAGAGGCAACTTCAGAAACACACAGGACAGAAGGACACGGGAATTGAAATATTATAAACAATTTAAATTTAACATTTCTGGACTGAATCAGGACATCGGTTTCATGACATACTATCGGTAAACTGTAATTCTTTTTTATTGTGTACTAAATCATGTCATTATTTATCACACTTTGGTTCTGTATTTCTCTTATTATTATTATTTTTTTCTCTGAGTTCTGCCTGATCTGCTTTTTTATCTGTACCTCACATCCTCCCTGCCTCTCCTACTAACTCTTTAGCTCAGTCCCACCCACTCCCTCCCTCTTGTTTTCACACCTCTGTTTATACTACCTCACACTCTGTTTATCTAGGCCTTTGTTCTTTTGTTTCTTCTAATTTCTTGATTTCCTTGCATCTCTTAGACATCTCCTGTCTATTCTACACTTACAGCCAGCCTCTGACCTCAGATTCTATCTGCATGCTTTTGTCTTCCCTTTAGCTTCCTTTCATCTTCTGCTGACCTCTTCCTCCTTAACCCCTCCCCATTTCTTCTCATGATTTTATTTTGCATCTTAGACTTTCATCTCTAGTCCCCTTTATCACCTTCTTACTTCACTTCCTGATTTTTAATTGCTCCACAGTGGATATAAATACTGCTTGTTGCTCAGTTTTGCTATTCACCTGAAGAAGGGACCTGTGTGGCCCCGAAAGCTTGTGTATAATTCCATCTTTGTACAAGACACTTGTTGGTCCAATAATAGGTATCAAGCCTTCCATCTTCTCCTGTTTTACCAATAAATGAAAATTTTTGAACCACGAATTGTTTTGGGACCCTTCACTGGAGTTACTGGCTAGCTCCTTGCTCTGGTGAGCTGGTGCTTTTTTGTGTTCGGATTCAGCAGGCCACAGCCCTGCACCAGCACCCTGCCCAGGTTGGTGAGCACAGTACCTATTTTGTTGTTTGTGCAGTGATATGTACCTTGGGCCCCATATTCAGAGCCGGCCAGATGCACGGACAAAATGGTGTGTCATGCAAATAATGTGCATCGACTGACTCTGTTGGAATATTCAAACAGAATGCATGATCTGACCAGACAGTACTTTGAATACAGGACCTTGGATGTGCAGGGCACTGCAATGCTGGGCCACCAGGTATGGTGCAGTGCATCTAGGGTACGGGGCTGAAGAACACCCATGGGGGAATGCATGGCACATAGCTGGATGTGCGATGTCCCCCATGGGCAATATCCAGCCCAAAAGTGCAAATGAGCTGATTGGGTATGCATGGCACAAAGGGGCCCATGCATGCCCATTATGGGCCCAATTGCTTGGCTGAACCGGGCTGAATGCGCTGGTGCAGCCCCACCCCACCAAGCATGCTCGCCTGTGCCTGTATGAAGGCAACATCTCATATGGTCCTGTGGACCATGACAACCCTGATCCCAGGCCTAGCAGTATGGCAATCTCCCTGCCATGTCCTGATCTCCATTAAATAAGTTACACACAGTAGCCCCATTTGCCATAGTGTAGTGACCCCCCTCCACAAGCCCCCATTACCATATCTAGATACCTGACATAAGAAAAACTTGCTCACCTTAGTAATTGTGTTTCTTCTAATGGAGTCTTGCTGAATTCTGACAATATTCAGTTAGCCCCAGCACTTGAACAGCTCCAGAGAGGAAAGAGTTAACTCTATGCCAGAGCATAGAACATTGAGCTTGAGCTCAGTTCAAACCTCTGTCTGCTACACTTCCAAGTGTAACCGTCACATTCTTATAAGCTAATACTAACTATCTACACCTGCTAGGTAGAAATTGTAAAAACACTACTAGCCAAAAGGCAACCAAATGTTTTGGGTCCCCAAAAGACTCAAGTCGAGAAGTCCAAAACAATAACCAGGTAGTGAACACTATAATTATAAATGAGAATGAAAACAAATGCACTGCTCCCCCAAAACAGGGGAAAGTACCAGTGCACCTCTGGGGTGCAACACTGCACCTGCCCGCCCACTTCCCAAAAAATAGGTTCTGAGAGGGGAGGCAGGAAGGGAGGTCAAAATACAGCAAGACTCCATTAGAAAAAACACAATTAGTAAGGTGAGTCATTTTTTCTTCAAACAACATGAAGTCTTACTGTATTCTGACAATATGCAGACTACCAAGCAGTACCTCCATGGAGGAGGGATGGAACCTATTTTGGGAATAGGTTCTGCAGTACTGCTGTACTAAACCTAGCATCACTCCTAGCCTGGACATCCAGTGAGTAATGTTTGGTGAATGTATGGACTGTTTTCCAGGTGGCTGCTTTGCATATCTCTAATAAGGGTATATCCCTGGCAGCAGCCAGAGAAGCAGCTGTACCTCTAGTCGAATGAGCCCTCAGGCCTGAGGGAGGTACTTTCCCTAGCTTTACCCTTCCCCACTTCACCATAAGTGAGGAACAACTGGAGGGAGTCAAACCTAAGTGCCTTAGTACGTTCAATGTAGTAGCTAAGAGTCCTTTTAACATCCAAACTGTGTAATCTTCTCTCTCCTGAAGAAGAATGATCAGTGAAGAAGACAGGAAGAGACATGGATTGGTTCAGATGGAAATCTGAAACCGCTTTGGGTAAGAACCTCCTGTTGGTTCTAAGGACCACCTTATCTCTATGGAATGAGATAAAATCAGGCTCCACTGACAAAGCTTGTAATTCACTGATACACCTGGCAGAGGTAATAGCTACCGTACCAGGAACACAGTTTTCTAAGTCAAGTACTTAAGTTCTGCTGAGGCCAAAGGCTCAAAAGGGGGTTGCATAAGTTGGGCAATGTAAACATTAAGATCCCAAGCAGGAGTAGGATCCTTAAAGGGGGGATTGGTATGAAACAATCCTTTGAAGAATTTACAGTAAAAGGATGAGATGCCAGTGAGGAGGGCTTTCCCACTGACAGAAATGCAGAAATAGCTGACAAGTGTACTTTGAGGGTAGCTGGTCTGAGGCCTAAGCCATTAAGATGAACCATATAATCCAGAACTGTAGCCAAGTCAGCAGAATCTGGGGATATGTGCTTATTGGAACACCAAATGCTGAATCTTTTCCATTTGGAGTTATAAGTTTTTCTGATTGCAGGTTTTCAAGGGGCCTTACGAATGTCCAGAACCCCTTGAGACAAATTCAGGCTTGCATATTCTAGCTCTTCAAGAGCCATGCCTTGAGGTTGAGAGATCGAAGGTTGGGGTACCAATTCTGCTCTGAGAGAAGGTTAGCAGATTATGATTCTTGGGAAGAGCTAAGGGGAGATAGACTGCCAGGGACAGTAATAGAGGATATCAAGGCTGTCTGGCCCAGTCTGGAGTAATCAGGATCACCTTGCAAGACTGTGACCTTATCTTGACCAGAACTTTTGAATAATAGAGGAAAGGGGGGAAAAGCATAAAGAAATTTCCCCTGCCAATCCAGAAGTAGAGCATCCAGGGGGACTGATCCCAATACTGGGGGTCTGCAACAAAAGAGAGGAAGTTGGTGATTGCCTGGGGCTGCAAAGAGGTCTATCTCTGGAGTGCCCCACATTGAAAATATCACTTTCAACACTATGGGGTCCGGGGACCATTTGTGATGGCCCTGAGAAATCCTGCTCAAAGCATCTGCTAGCACATTGTTCTTCCCTGGAAGGTGGACTGCTACCAGAGATGTCTGTAGAGAATAAACCAGGGACCATAATTTCATGGCTTCCATGCACAAGGCCATAGACTGAGTGCCTCCCTGCTTGTTGATGTACCACATGGTGGTGGTGTTGTCCATCCTGACCTGAACCACCTTGTTCTGTACTGATTCTGAGAAGGCTTGTAGAGCCAGGTACACTGCCCTGAGCTCTAGAAGATTGATGTGAAGTAGAAACTCCTGAGAGGACCACACCCCCGGTGCTGTGAGTGCTCCCAAGTGAGCTCCCCATCCCAGGAGAGAGGCATCTGTGGTGAGAACCACAGAATGAGACTGGGTGATGAATGGGACTCCTTGTCTGAGGTTGTTCTGATCCAACTACCACTGGAGAGCCGGGATCAGAGTCTGAGTCACTGGAATCAGTTTGGTTAAAGGGTCTTTTTTCTGAGACCAAAAGCCCTCAAGTGGAACTGAATGTCCCTCATCTGAAATCTGACACTTTGTACCACTGCAGTGGAGATTGCCATGTGGCCCAGGAGTTGAAGAAAATGCCTTGCTGGTTGAAAAAAACAGAAGGTGAACGGAAGAAGCCAGGTCTGTGAGGGCCTTTACCCTTGCTAGAGGAAGAAAGGCTCTTGCTTGGACAGTGTCCAGCTCTACCCCTATGAAGGTCAGGAGTTGCACTGGTTCGAGAACTGACTTTGGAAGATTGAGGAGGAATCCTAGAGAAGTGAGCAATTGCTGAATCACTTGCAGGTCTGACTTGACTTGGTCTGGAGACTGCCCCACAATGAGCCAGTTATCCAGGTACGGAAATATGGATATATTTTGTCTCCTTAGGAAGGCCACTACTACTGCTAGGCATTTTGTGAATACCCTTGCTGCTGATGTTAGCCTGAAGGGCATTGCTCTGAACTGATAATGGCATGAAGGCAATTCAAACCTGAGGTACTTTCTGTGGGAGCACCTGATGGGAATGTGAAAGTAGGCATCCTTGAGGTCCAGAGAGGCTAGCCAATCCCCTGGCCTCAGAGAGGGAAGAATTATTCCCAGAGTCACCATTCTGAATTTTTGGCTTGATTAGGTGCTTGTTTAGGTATCTTAGATTTAGGATGGGTCACCACCCCTGTCTTTTTCGGTAAGGAAGTATCTGGAATATAGACCTTTGCCCCTGTATACGTGGAACTCTCTCTATAGCTCTGAGAGCCAGTAGAGAGGAAACCTCTGCCTCTAGAGCAATGGTTTTGAAGACGTTTGCAGGTGGAAAAGACCTGACCCTCAGTTTTGGAAACTTTGAGCTGAGGGCCAGTCTCTGGCTTACTATCTCCAGGACCCACTTGTCTGAAGTAACAGACTTCCAGGCCTGGGAGTAGTAAGCCAGCCTGCCTCCTACTGGAAAAGGGGAGTTGACCCGGGCAGACACATCAGAGTGTCAGCTTGGCAGGAGCCTTAGACTGGGAGGAGGATGCAGCCTTGCTCATACCCCTTTTGCCTCTACCTCTGAAGAACCCCCTCTGAGGAAAAGGAAAGGAGGCATGTGTCTGGTAGAAAGGCCTGTGAAAAGGCCTGCCCCTGCCCCTAGATTGCTTCTTTTGAGGAGTTGCCTGCCTTTCCTTGGCCTGTGCACTCCTATAGGTGGTCCTGTATTCATCCATTTTCTTCATATAATTCTCTGTCTGCTCCCCAAACAGAGAATTACCCACCACAGGGAAATCCATGGCTAGGGTGTCCTGTGAAAGGCTAGTATCTCTGAGCCAAGCCAGTTTCCGAAGAGCCACAGGTAGCTATGACTCATGATGATACATCATTAGAGTCCACAGCAGCATGGAATTGGATCTTTGATGCCTCTATACCATTAGCAGCCACCTCCCCAGCTCCTTGGCTAGCTGGGTGGAAGCCTGTTTAGTCAGTTCCAGAACAGTATCCCATCTGGACTTCTGGTATCTGACTGTACAGGTATGTAGTTAGCCTGCCTGAGTCCCAAAGGGGATGCCAATACTGTTTTTAGCCATGGCATCTATCTTCCTGAACTTTATCTGGGGTGTGTGAAGTCAATGGTATGCTAGGCCTTATCACAGGCTGCAGCCTGCACAACCCAACATTGCTGCATTGCTGGTACAAGAAATCTGTATCTGAGCCTAGACAGCATATACCTTTGCCCATTCGCTTGTCCACAGGAGGTCGAGAATTTGGTGTTTAAGTAGTCTGTGTTCTGTTTCCAAAAGATTTATGGAGGAATAGACAGTCTCTTGGACTCTGGGATGTTCATCATCTCACATAGTCAGGTTCTCTTGCTCCTCAACAGCTTCAACGAAAGGGAGCTGGAAGGTTTCTGCCACTTTCTTGTAGAACATAATGTGGGAAGGGGACTCAGAAAGCCTAGGAGGGGAAACACCAGAAGGTCTGTCTGGGGAGACGTCCGGTTCTATGGGCTCATCCAGACCTTCCATACCATCATCATCGTCGTCATCCTCATAATCTTCATCCCCCTCCAGGTTCTGGTTCATAATACTCTTCAGGGGAATAATCCAGAATGAAAGGAACCTACCAATCAAAAATACTGATAAATTAATTATTTACCATGTCACGTAAAAGAGATGTACAGCATTAAGAAGATAGTACCTCAGTGTTTTGATACAGTAAATTTATATCCAGAGTAGCTATGTTTACAGCTAACTTTAACTTCCCAAATGATGCTGACTGTGGTGAGAAAGAAGAAAAAAATTCCTCACTGTAGTAATGTTGTTTCTTCCAAGGGATCCCTCACTATGGTTAACAACTGCATTAGATCCACTGATCTGAATGCCCCAGAGATTTAGAACTGTATGCAAATGATGAACCATTTGCATGGAATTGGAATGTAGTTCAAACCGTGCTGGGTGGTCACAGCTCCCCTAGCAGCTACCATCAGATTTGTTTCTAGAGCTAAAGAAGATGTGATCACTGAATCTTGCCAAATGGCTACCAAAACTTTCTAAATTTTGAAAAACACTAAATAAATTATGACAGACATTAAAATGACTGAGAATCAGTATAGAATTAAACTAGAAGTAATTATTGTGAAGAACAACTGTTACAAGAATGCTCAAACAAATTAAATAACTGATTCTTGTCCGAACCTTTTTCGAGATTCTGGAAGGGGAGGCAGGGATTAGGGATTATTAAACATAGTGAGGGATCCCTTGGAAGAAACATTACTACAGTAATTTTTACTTGTAACCCCAGGAATCTCTCACTTATGTTTAACAACTGCAGACTCCATAGCAGTACCGTTGGGGGTACAGAACTTATCTGGCGAAAACACTTCTGCAAGACTGCAGTGCCAAATCTGGCACCCCTCCTAGACTGGCTGTCCAGACAATAAAGCTTTGTAAAGGTGTATACTGTTTTCCAGATCTTTGTAAATGTGTGTACTGTTTTCCAGGTAGCTGTATTACAGATGTCTTGTAAGCTAGTGCCTCTTGTTGCTGCCACAGAGGCAGAGGTGGCCCTAGTGGAGTTTGCCCTTTGGCCTCTGGGTGGGACTTTACCAGCTTTCTCATAACAGAACTGTATCCATTGAAATATAGTTCTCTTTGGTTGCTGGTTTACCTTTCACTAGCTCACCATAGGTGATGAAAAGTTGATTGTGGCTCGACCTTATATCCTTTGTAGTCCAGGTATCAGCTCAGAACTCTTTTTACATCCAGGCACTGTAGCTTTTGCTTGCCTGCACTGGAATGCTCAGGAAAAAAGATTGGAAGAGTCACTAACTGGTTCAAGTGAAAATCTGACACCACTGTGGTTGAAAAAGTTTGATTATTCCTGAGGACTAACTTATCTCTGTGAATGATTATGTAGTTTAGATCTGAACAAAGAGTTTGCATTTTACTCACCCTCCTAGCCGAAGTCATGCAAACAGGAAAATTTTTCCAAGTGGTATACTTTAGGTCAGCAGTAACTATTGGCTCAAAGAGAGCCTGCATCAGCTGTCCAAGGCATATGTTTATGTCCCAGGAAGGGATAGGCTCCCTTGCAGGAGGGTATACTGTAAGTGGTTGAGACCTTTGAAGAACCTTTTAAAAATTGGTTGTGTGGCCAGAGATTTGGACTTGCCAGCTGATGTGAAAGCTGACACTGTTGCCAGGTATACTTTCAGGACAGACTTCCTGAGGCCCAAAGATTGCAAGTGTACCAGGTAATCCTATGTCCGCAATGACCACTACTTCAATAATCAACCACGTTTCTACTTTACAGTGGTCAAGATGTACCAGGTCCGCAAGTATGTTACCAAAGCCATTAGCAAATCCAGATCCAGCAATAACTCCCTCGACCTCAAACTCCTGTCCCTCACCCTAGCTGAGGTACTCAGGCCTCTGACCAGGATTTTTAACCTCTCTCTCTCAGCCTTAGCCAGTTTCCTGACAAGTAGAAATCTGCCACTGTTACCCCGATACACAAAAGCGGTGACAAAACTGCCCATGAGAATTTCAGACCAATCTCCATCCTACCTCCCCTCTCCAAGGTGCTGGAACGTATTGTCTCTGACCAGCTTACAGACTTTCTGGATAAACACAACATCCTGTGCAGGGAACAACAAGGGTTCAGAAAAGGACACAGCACCTCCTCGGCACTACTTGAATTCACCGGTGCCTTTCATAACTCACTGGACAATGGTCAACAAACTGGCTCCATTTTCATCGACTTAACAAAAGCCTTTGACACCGTTAACCACCGCCTCCTGCTGGTCCAGCTCCAAAATGCTGGACTCTCACTTGACTCTATTGGCTGGTTCAAAAGCTACCTAGACAATCGGACCCAAAGAGTAAGAATTGCTGATACTCTCTCTGATGCCAGGCCTGTCCGCTCGGGTGTCCCCCAGGGTTCCATCCTGGGACCCCTCCTCTTTAGCCTATTCCTAAACTCACTACCGGATTCCTGCCCTGAACAAATCATACTCTACGCTGATGATGCAGTAATCCTAACCTCACACCATGACCCTAAACTACTGCAAGAAAAACTCCAGCAGGGTTTCTCATCAGTCAAAACCTGGTTCCTAAATCATAAATTGATCCTCAATCAGAAAAAAACAAAGTACATGATTTTCACTAGCTTTCATAACAAAAACAAGCAGTACCACCTCTCCATTATAACCAAGCTAGGAGTCACTCTTGAACAAACACAATCCTTCAAGTACCTTGGCATCATCCTTGACTCCCATCTCTCCTATGCTGCCCACATTAATAATGTCATGAAGGCTGCTAATACCTGGCTGGGCCTATTGTTCCGGCACAGGAAACACCTAACCTCTGAAGCATTGTCAGTCACCGTCCATAGCTCTATCATTGTATTTTTTTTTTTTTACTTTATTTCTACATCCACACTCCAGGCATCCTTCAGGAGTGCCCACACGGAGTCTGCCCTACTCCCAGCCTGAACCCTCACATCTCCCCTCGATCTCCTCCCCTGAATGACCCCAGGCAGGCTCAACCCCTGGTACCATCTCTGGGGCTGATTCCACCCTCCCACAGTGGTAGCCTCTCAAGTATGAAGTGCCTACCTTGGTACCATCTGGTCAGCCTTGGAGGAAGATTCAGGGTGCGTTGGGCCAGCGGTTGCGATGTGGGCAAAGTCCCCCAGGGCCACTGCCATCTCACCGCTGTGTGGAAGGATTTTCACTTGTTTGTACCCCCCTCTCCTTCCCCGTGGAGCCTGGCCAGAAAGGCAATGTCATGCTGTGGCTCCGCCCCCCCAGGCATTATGCCATGCTGCTGCACTGACGATCCTCCAGCCACCGCCAGAGGTCACTCCATGAGCGAGCACTTCCCGTACCCACCCCTGGGAAGAGAGAGCGGTCGGTGGATGCTCAATCTCTGTCCCTCCCCTGCCGACTCCCGGTGGCCCTGGCTCATTCCTGAACCTGTGTCACTGGCGTGGCACGAGGAGTGGCATCCAGCGCCTCAACCCTCAGCGCCACCGGGCCGGCCTATCATTAGTATTATTGATTACGGACTTATTTATGGCTCTGCCACCGCCACCTCTCTCAAATGTGTAACTATCTCCCTAAATAAGGCCTGTCGACTCATCACCACATCCCACCATCTCACTCACACATGTGACTTCTACTCTCAAACTGGGTAGCTGCAACTCGACAGTTGAATAAAATACCAGACCTGCATCACAGCCAAGAAAATGATGATGGGACTTGCTCCGCCTGGAGTCTGTGCTCTCCTTACACCCAGATACAGCAACTTCAATACAAGGAGGTCCAAACCTCACGCTCTGCAAATCCCCCAGTGTCGCACAACGCAAGGACAAAGATCATTTGCCTATAGGGCTCCCAGCTGGCTAAATTGTCTCTGTAGTGACATCTCTGCCACCCCCATGCTCAGTGTCTTCAAGTCTAGACTTTGTCTCGCCCTGCTTGCCTTCAGCTCCTGTGACTGCTTGTCAAAGTAGTACTCACACCTTGCTGTCCATGCCTCTGCATCAAGCACTTCTGACCAATACTGCCCCTAGGTTGGCTCTTACACCTGTCTGTCCATGACAAGGCCTCTGGGCTTCCCTGCCCTCTGCCCTCTGTTTTACCCCCCCATTCTGCTCCCTCCTTCCCCACTTCCTCCTCCCCCTCCCCCTCTTCTCCCTTCTTTTAAAACTCCTCCTCCCCTTTTTTCTTTTTCCTCCCCTTCCGTCTAACACTCCACGATCTTCTCTCTCCCTAACCAACCCCTCCAGACCTACCTCTGTCCTTATTTCCCCCTTTCCTCTGTGCCTACTGTATTTCCTCTCAATTTCATGTCTTGTTAGTCAATTTGTCATTGATTGTTTTACTGCTACACATACTGTATGCTGTACTCACTGACATGGAACCTTTGTAAAAGAGCCTCAACTCAAAGGTATTGTTGTAATCTTAGACTGAAATAAATAAATAATCCATGACTATAGGCAATCCTGCCTGCAGGGGAATTACCTTTCTGGTGGCACACCAGCACGAAGATGTTTTCCATTTTTGAGGAATACGTTTTCCTTGTTGATGGCTTTCTGGAGACCTTCATTACCTCCTTTGACAAGTTTTGGTCAGAGCATTCTAGATCTTCAAGAACCATGCCCTTAGATGTAGTGTCCTGAAGTCTGAGAATGTTACTTTGCCCTGTACCAGCATAAGCATGTTGTGTCTCAGTGGCAGGTTGATTGGAATCCTGATGGTGAGGGACAGAAGCATGGAGTTCCAGCCTGTAGTCTAGTCTGGAGCTATTAGTATCACTGCTGCATGCTTCTTCTCATCTTTATGAGCAATCTCTGTATGAGTGGGAAAGGTGACAAGGCATGTAGGAAATTCCATGTCCACTCCAGTAATAAAGCGTTGTTTGGGACTGTGCACAATGCTGAGTGCCTGCAACAAAAATTGAGGGAGCTGATAGTTCTCCCAGGAGGCAAATATGTCTATTTCTGGTGTACTCTACCTTCTGAACACTGATGCCAACCCTGTGTGGTTCAGTATCAATTTGTGACTTTCCTGGCTGATTCTCCATAGTGAGTCTGCCAGTACATTGTCTTTTTCTGGCAGGTGCACTGCTGACAGAGTGACTCTCAGGGAATTGGCAAGCTCCAGATCAGCACAGCTTCTGTGCACAGTTTTGATGATCTAGTTCCCCCCTGGTTTATTTATGTAGTGATTGTAGTGGTAATGTCTTTCTGATTTGCACAGACTGACACTGGATTTGAAGGAAAAATGCCTGCATGTCCAGGAAGAAAAAATTACTCACCATAGTAATGTTGTTTCTTCTAATGGAGTCTTGCTATATTCTGACTATTGCAGTTAGGTCCTGCCTATCAACTGCCCCAGAGAACAAAGAGTTAACTTTCCATGACCAGCATGGAATGTTCAGCGCAAGCTCGGTTGAAGCCCCGTCTGCTGTTGTTTAACTCCAACCATCAGATCTTTACGAGCAATACTCACTAGACGTTCTGTGTGGAAACTGTAAAACTCACACTGGCCAACTGGCAACTAAATTTATTAAAAAGGGTTTTTTGGTTTCAAAGCAAAGACTCAAGTCAGGAAACCCAAAAAACAAAACACAACACACACCCAAAGTAAAGGAGGGTGAAAAGGGGCACCTCTAGGGTGCCAACACTGCTCCTGCCCACCCACATCCCAAAAGCAGGTTCTGAGAGGGGAGGCAGGGGGGAGGTCGGAATACAGCAAGACTCCATTAGAAGAAACAACATTACTAAGGTGAGTAATTTTTCTTCAAACAACATGAAGTCTTGCTGTATTCTGACTATTGCAGACTACAAGCAGTACCTCCATGGAGGAGGGACAGAACCTACTTTGGGAATAGGCTGTGAAGTACTGCTGTAGCAAACGAGCATCACTCCTAGCCTGGATATCCAGAGAGTAATGCTTAGTGAATGTATGGACTGTTTTCCAGGTGGCTGCTTGACAAATTTCTAAGATTTCTAAGATAGGAACATCCCTGGCAGCAGCAAGGGAAGCAGCCGTACCTCTAGTAGAGTGAGCCCTCAGGCCTGAGGGAGGGGTTCTACCCAGTTTTTCATAGCAGAATTGTATACAAGAGACAATCCACCTGGCAGTAGATCTCTTAGTGGCAGGTTTGCCCTTACCAACCTCTCCATATATGAGGAACAACTGGAGGGACTCAAACCTGTGACCCTTGGTGCACTCTATGTAGTAGCTGAGGGCCCTTTTAACATCCAGCTGTGCAGCCCTCCTCCAGAGGAGGAATGGCCAGTGAAGAAAACAGGGAGAGAGACATAGACTGATTAAGGTGGAAACTGAAACCGCTTTAGGCAAAAACTTCCTGTTAGTTCTTAGGACCACTTTATCTCTATGGAAACAGATGAAATCAGGCTCCACTGACAGGGCTTGCAATTCACTGATACACCTGGCAGAGGTAATGGCTAACAAAAACACAGTTTTCCAAGTGAAGTACTTAAGCTCTGCAGTGGACAAAGGCTCAAAGGGAGGTTGCATAAGCTGAGCAATGCAAACATTAAGGTCCCAAGCAGAAGCAGGGTCCCTAAAGGGGGGATTGGTGTGCAGCAATCCCTTGAACACAGGATGGGCTGACAGAGGAGAGGGCTTGTCTACTGACAAGAAGGCCAAAACAGCTGCCAAATGCACTTTAAGTGTAGCTGGCCTAAGTCCTAAGCCATTAAGATGGACCATATAGTCCAAAACTGTAGGCATCCTGGCAGATTCTGGAGAAATATGCTTATTAGAGCACCAAATAGTGAACCTTTTCCATTTGGAGTTGTAAGTCTTTCTGGTGGAAGGCTTTTGAGAAGCCTTAAGGATATCCAGAACCCCTTGAGAAAGGTGCAGATCAGCAAACTCTAACTCTTCAAGAGCCCTGCCTTGAGATTGAGAGACTTGAGGTTCAGATACCAAATCCTCCCCTGGGAGGATGTCAACAGGTTGTAATTCCTGGGAATAGACAGGGAAGGTGGACTGCTAAGGACAGCAACAGGGGGTACCAGGGCTGTCTGGCCCAGTCTGGAGCAATCAGAATCACTTTGCATGGTTGTGACCTGATCTTGACTAACACTTTGAACAGGAGAGGGAAGGGGGGGGAAAAGCATACAGAAATTTCCCTTTCTAATTCAGAATCAGAGCATCCAGGGGGACTGAGCCCAAGACTGGGGGTCTGCAACAAAAGAGAGGAAGTTGATGATTGTCTGAGGCTACAAAAAGATCTATCTGTGGAGGGCTCCATCTCAAGAAAATCACTTTCAAAACTAGGGGATCTAGGGTCCATTCATGATGGCCCTGGGATATCCTGCTGAGAGCATCTGCTAGGACACTGTCTTTCCCTGGGAGGTGAACTGCTATCAGAGAGGTCTGCAGGGAATAGGCCAGGGACCACAACTTCATTGCTTCTGTGCACAAGGCCATAGACCGAGTGCCTCCTTGCTTGTTGATGTACCACATTGTGGTGGTATTGTCTGTTCTGATCTGGACCACCTTGTTCTGTACAGATTTGGAAAAGGCTTGCAGTGCCAGAAACACTGCTCTGAGTTCCAAGAGACTGATGCGAAGCAGAGATTCTTGAGGTGACCACAGCCCTTGGGTGGTAAGATCCCCCAGGTGGGCTCCCCAGCCCAGCAGGGAGGCATCTGTGGTGAGAACCACAGAATGAGACTGGGTGATGAATGGGACTCCTTGTCTGAGGTTGTTCTGATCCAACTACCACTGGAGAGCCGGGATCAGAGTCTGAGTCACTGGAATCAGTTTGGTTAAAGGGTCTTTTTTCTGAGACCAAAAGCCCTCAAGTGGAACTGAATGTCCCTCATCTGAAATCTGACACTTTGTACCACTGCAGTGGAGATTGCCATGTGGCCCAGGAGTTGAAGAAAATGCCTTGCTGGTTGAAAAACAGAAGGTGAACGGAAGAAGCCAGGTCTGTGAGGGCTTTACCCTTGCTAGAGGAAGAAAGGCTCTTGCTTGGACAGTGTCCAGCTCTACCCTATGAAGGTCAGGAGTTGCACTGGTTCGAGAACTGACTTTTGGAAGATTGAGGAGGAATCCTAGAGAAGTGAGCAATTGCTGAATCACTTGCAGGTCTGACTTGACTTGGTCTGGAGACTGCCCCACAATGAGCCAGTTATCCAGGTACGGAAATATGGATATATTTTGTCTCCTTAGGAAGGCCACTACTACTGCTAGGCATTTTGTGAATACCCTTGCTGCTGATGTTAGCCTGAAGGGCATTGCTCTGAACTGATAATGGCATGAAGGCAATTCAAACCTGAGGTACTTTCTGTGGGAGCACCTGATGGGAATGTGAAAGTAGGCATCCTTGAGGTCCAGAGAGGCTAGCCAATCCCCTGGCCTCAGAGAGGGAAGAATTATTCCCAGAGTCACCATTCTGAATTTTGGCTTGATTAGGTGCTTGTTTAGGTATCTTAGATTTAGGATGGGTCACCACTCCCCTGTCTTTTTCGGGGTAAGGAAGTATCTGGAATATAGACCTTTGCCCCTGTATACCGTAGGAACTCTCTCTCTATAGCTCTGAGAGCCAGAAGAGAGGAAACCTCTGCCTCTAGAGCAATGGTTTTGAAGACGTTTGCAGGTGGAAAAGACCTGACCCTCAGTTTTGGAAACTTTTTGAAGCTGAGGGTCAGTCTCTGGCTTACTATCTCCAGGACCCACTTGTCTGAAGTAACAGACTTCCAGGCCTGGGAGTAGTAAGCCAGCCTGCCTCCTACTGGAAAAGGGGAGTTGACCCGGGCAGACACATCAGGGTGTCAGCTTGGCAGGAGCCTTAGACTGGGAGGAGGATGCAGCCTTGCTCATACCCTTTGCCTCTACCTCTGAAGAACCCTCTGAGGAAAAGGAGAGGAGGCATGTGTCTGGTAGAAAGGCCTGTGAAAAGGCCTGCCCCTGCCCCTAGATTGCTTCTTTTGAGGAGTTGCCTGCCTTTCCTTGGCCTGTGCACTCCTATAGGTGGTCCTGTATTCATCCATTTTCTTCATATAATTCTCTGTCTGCTCCCCAAACAGAGAATTACCCACCACAGGGAAATCCATGGCTAGGGTGTCCTGTGAAAGGCTAGTATATCTGAGCCAAGCCAGTCTCCGAAGAGCCACAGACGTAGCTATGACTCATGATGATACATCATTGGAGTCCACAGCAGCATGGAATTGGATCTTTGATGCCTCTATCCCATTAGCAGCCACCTCCTCCAGCTCCTTGGCTAGCTGGGTGGAAGCCTGTTTAGTCAGTTCCAGAACAGTATCCCATCTGGACTTCTGGTATCTGACTGTACAGGCCATGTAGTTAGCCTGCCTGAGTCCCAAAGGGGATGCCAAATACTGTTTTTTAGCCATGGCATCTATCTTCCTGGAATCCTTATCTGGGGTGTGTGAAGTCAATGGTATGCTAGCCTTATCACAGGCTGCAGCCTGCACAACCCCAACATTGCTGCATTGCTGGTACAAGAAATCTGTATCTGAGCCTAGACAGCATATACCTCTTGCCCATTCGTTTGTCCACAGGAGGTCGAGAATTTGGTGTTTTAAGTAGTCTGTGTGTCTATTTCCCAAAAGATTTATGGAGGGGAATAGACAGTCTCTTGGACTCTGGGATGTCCATCATCTCCACATAGTCAGGTTCCTCTTGCTCCTCAACAGCTTCAACGAAAGGGAGCTGGAAGGTTTCTGCCACTTTCTTGTAGAACATAATGTGGGAAGGGGACTCAGAAAGCCTAGGAGGGGAAACACCAGAAGGTCTGTCTGGGGAGACGTCCGGTTCTATGGGCTCATCCAGACCTTCCATACCATCATCATCGTCGTCATCCTCATAATCTTCATCCCCCTCCAGGTTCTGGTTCATAATACTCTTCAGGGGAATAATCCAGAACGAAAGGAACCTACCAATCAAAACGCCTACAGTACCTGTTGGCTCCAGATCAGTCAGAACCGGACAGAGCGATTCCACAATACTAATCACCCTGGCAATTTCTTCAGTGGTTAGACGATGCGGTTCTGGATCCGAACCGGCCAATTTGTCTTTTTTCGTTCTTTTTGTCAGAACCTGTCCCTCAGGATCAGCTCTCATTTTGCCTGAAGGAGTTGCGCCCTGGTCAGAAGGCATTTCCTCAAGTTCGGTCGGAACCAAACTGGGCTGGCCATCAGGGTCAACGGACTTCTCTGCCTCCTTTTCCCTAAGCCTACCCAATCTTTTATCTAGGGTGGCCTTAGGAAAATCTTTGCAGATTTGGCAGTCTGAATTGAGGTGGTCAAACCCCAGACAGTAAACACAGGTGGTGTGGGGATGGGGATCCGCCTTCGCAAAGGACTCCCAACACACAATGCAGTGTTGAAACCCACTGGGCCCGGTTTGTCTTTTGGGTTTCTCAGATGTAACCATCCTAAACGAAAACTTACCCTTTACTCAGCTTCAGTCAGGCAAGATTCCCTTATTGGTTCCTAACTGTGTTACGGGTATTTGAAAAAACTGTAAAAGACATGTTTTTTTTTTTTTTTAGAACCTCACACTAACCCACAATTCAAAATAAAGAAACCAGATAATCGGTTCAGCCAAACCGATAGAAAACTTTTTTTATAATTTCCACAGTAAACACACAACTTTAAATAATCAGTCCACTACCTACACACTTACTGTACCACAGACAGGGATCTGAACTGAAGAAATAAACAGAATAAAACAGTATAAAATCGACGTTTTACTTATACCGAACCGAAAGCGTAGGAGAGATCTCCAGAGCAACTGTTTAGTTAGGCGGAGTAAAGAATCTGACGGTTACACTTGGAAGTGCAGCAGACAGAGGTTTGAACTGAACTCGAGCTCAACAGTCTATGCTCTGGCATAGAGTTAACTCTTTCCTCTCCGGAGCAGTTCAAGTGCTGGGGCTAACTGCATATTGTCAGAATACAGCAAGACTTCATGTTGTTTGGAACCCCAGTTACCATAGTGGAGCGACTCCCTCCCCAGCCCCGACATTCATACACTAAGCAGTCATCCCATGCCCTATTAGCCATATTGCAGTGACACCCCTCCCTGAGCCCAACACCGTAACAAGCATGACACCCCCCTGAGCCTCAATCTCCACTACAGAAGCTCTTCACATGTGCCCCATTTTCCATAGTGTTGTGGTCCCCTCTCCGAGCCCTGATACAGTAACAATCATGACACCCCCCCAAGCCCTGAACCATCGACCATTTCAAATGACCCCACCACTGGTAGGCAACAGTCCCACTACCTCCCAGCCTGTGAGGAATTGTACCACCACCCGGCCTCCCAACCCCAGAGGAGCCGGCATCTGGCACTGCCCTCCTCACCCTGCCACAGCCAGCCACTGATTGAACTGTACCAGAGCATACATTATGTATAGTACGCACCCACTGGTCTGGTCCCAACCAATGGGCATGTACTCTACATACTGTGTGCTCCAGTGCAGTTCAGTCGGCAGCTGGCTGTGGCAGGGTGAGGAGAGCAGTGCCAGTCACTGGCTCCAGTGGGGTTTATTTATGTATTATTTATTTGCCTTTTTTAACCTGGGTGGGTGGATTAGGCATGCAAATGCTTAATTTCAGGCATGACCCAGGAGAATACAGGTGGACAATACATGAGCATGCCATGTGACACAGCATATGAAATAGGTAATACAGTAGGGGGGCAGAACAAATGAAAGAGGCTGAGCAAAATACAGTTTAGAGCAAGGTCAGGGTATAGGCAGTATAACATTAGACAAGGTAATAAAATATGAACAAGTGCAAAATAACTTGAAATACTGAGTACAAAAAATAGATGAGATAGATTATGTACAGTATACAATAAGTGCCTTTGTAGTAGTCAAACTTTAGAGAGAAGGGACAGGAGGATGAAATAGAGGTAGAGTGTGAAACAGAAGGGTCAATAGAGAGAGAAGATAAGACAGATTGAAGGGGAGTAGATAAAGGGTGGGTGGAGAGAAAAATGGAAAGAGGGATCTACGGCAGGTGGAAACAGGTGCAGGGGTTAGAAGCACGTAGATGATCTCGGTGGAGTTTCTTGAAACTGGCATGGGTGGGAGATGGGTGGACAGCTTGAGGTATGGCATTCCAGTGCTTCGGAACTCAGTGAGAGAAAGCTTGTGCACCCATAGAGGTTTTGCATCTTGGGATATAGAAAGGGGCTAGGTCAGTAGAGCGGAGCCCATAAGAGGGGGATGGAGAGTGAAGCATGGAAGCAAGGGATTGAGGGAGCCCTGATCTAACTATCCCGTCAATTAGGGAGCCATAGGACTGAAGTGGATGGGCAGTGGGAGAGGGCCAGTTTAAGTCAGCATTGAGCTGGCAGTGGTGTTTACATCTTGGTGATGCAGAGGCATAGCGGCAGATGTTGTTATAGGTTGTGTTCCATTTGGGGAGCGTGGTGGTGGGACAATTCCTCATGGGGTGGGGGGTAGGGGGACTGTTGCCTACCAGTAGAGGGGTCATTTTAAATGGTCAATGGTTCAGAGTTTGGGGGGTATCAAGATTGTTATGGTGTCAGGGCTCGGGGAGGAGTGTCCCTACAATATGGCTAATGGGGCATTGGACAACCACTTAGTGTATGGATATCAGGGCTGGGGATGGAACTGCTGCACTATGGAAACTGGGTTTTATGTCAGGCATCTTTATATGGTGATCGGAGCTTGGGAAGGGGGGGCCACTACACTATGGCAAGTGGGGCTACTGTGTGTAACTTATGTAATGGAGATCAGGGCATGGGAGGGGGTTGCCATACTGTTGAGTCTGGGATTGGAGCTGTCACAGTCCACAGGACCACAAGAGATGTTGCCTTCTGACAGGTATGGGCGATCAGGACTTGGGGGCCGGGGAACTGTGTGCAGATCACTGGGATATGTGTGGGGCTCCATCCTGTCACACACATACAGAAGTTAAAGTAGGGTTTTGTGATCCTAACTTTGCACCAGCACAGATGGCCGTGTCCTCGCCAGAGGGCTATTCAATATTATGATGTGCAGCCTATGCATGAGGGACCCCTCATTTGCATAGGTACAACGCAATACTGTGTGCAGCCACGCAGTTGACTTTGCACAGCGTATCAGGACCTTTGAATATGGCCACACCCCTGATGAGCCACGAAAGTCAAGACATGCACAGCACAGCTAGGGATGTGCCTCACATCTCCTTTCAATATGTGGCCCCATGTGTACAACATGTGAAGTGGTCATGTGTGTGCTGGGACTATATCCATGATGTTGTGCTGGGATAACATCATGGGTCTAACCCCAGACTGACCAATCAAAGCCCAGGGATTTTTCTTGCTATTGTATAATAGATTTTTGTTTATTTCAGTGTCATTCCACATTGTCATAACTACTGGGGTATGCACTAATAGGCAGTAGTACCCTCATCCTTACTGGGAGGGGTAGAATATATTTCCAATCTTATCATTTGTTTAACTTTTGTCTGCTGCTTACAGCCATTTGTGCTCAAAGGTTGCATTAGCAGAATTCTGAGTGTACAACTCCATAATGTTTTATAAATGTACACAAAAAGGACAAGGCGGCAGCTTTGCACGATTTAGACAATGAGACCTTTGCTCTTTCTTCCCAGGATGCTGCCAAAGCCCTGGTCAAATGTGCTTTGATAAACACATGTGGCTTCAATTTTGCCACCACGTAAGCTGTCGCTATACATGCGCTGACTCCTCTAGCTAATGTGGCTTTAGAAGCCTTCTGACCTTTCTTTGCTGTGCCATATAGTACAACAGATTATCTGATTAATAAAAAAGATAGAGTTCTGACTAGGTAGTTTTGACTACTCTGTAAACGTGTAACTTGTAGAGATATTTCTCCCTTTTGATTTCATGACTTTGGACAGAAAGAGAGAAAATTAAGCTCTTGTTTAACATGAATGGCTGTAGAGATCTTTGCTAGAAAGAATGGTACAATTTGCAGCACATCCATATCCTGATGAAAAATAAGGCACGGCTCCTTATATGAGAAATCCTGTAGCTCAGCAGTCCTTCTTACAGAACAAATAGCTACTAGAAAGCAGGTCATGGATAGAGAAGCTATCTTCTGAGACCTGGGATAATGATTCAAAAGGGGGCTCATAAAGTGCACTGAAATTTCACAGATGGACTAGAAATCTTTTGATCAGCCTAGTTCTGCTAATTGCTCTTCAAGATCTGTTTACTTCTGCATGACATTCCGAAGAAGACCCCTTGAGAGGTCGCCAGACTGCCCCTAGCATGGAGACTTCAACTCACAGGGTACTGAGCTAAAGCATTTTTATACCCAGCCTGCAGAAAGTCTAAAGATTAACTACTAAAGCCTCTCTGGCCCACTCATTAAAGGACTTCCAAATTCTTTCCTACTATACACTATGGAGGTAGACTGTTTCCTGGCGTACAAAGCGTGTTAATTACTTTCTCTGAACAGTGTAACTGGAGAAGACTTCTCCATTTACGTTTCATGTGACTAACTGTGGCATCTCTTAATATGGGTGACTCAAATTGAGCAAATCAACAATAGTGACTTAGTTTGAGCACCTGCAACAAAAGCAAGTGTCAGAACAGCGATACTGGCAAAAGAGTGAGGGTGCGAGAACAGTAATGCAAGGGCAAAGTGTGCTGGGGTACTAGGAGTAATGTGCGGTCTTGGAGCTGGTTATATTTAGTGAGGGGAACAAATCCCCCCACATATCATGAAGTATAATGTGAGCTCCTAAGTTGCTTGTTCATGGTTGCCCATGACGGTTGCTTCCCTTTTTTTTTTTTTTTTGTGCAGGAGTACTGTTTTGACGTTCGCTCTTAATGGTCTGCGTGGTATTTTGATTTATGCATTTTTGCTTCGCCCATAAGTTGCTCGCTCTTTTAGTTTCACCCTTGTCACATAGAACCTCTAGCTGTAGCTGAGATAGTTGTGGGTGAAACATGGGTCCATAGTTCAGCAGATCTCAATGGAGTGGAACAGACAATGGTTCTTGCGAGGTTGGCTAGATCGGAGACCCATGGCCACTTTGATCACTCTAGAGCTATGAGTAGAAATTTTCCAAAAGACATGCTAATTTTTCTGAGAACCACTAGGATGAATTGACTCAGCATAAAGGGATAAACTCTATGTAAATTCAATGGCTTAGACAGTGGCTACAGTGCCACATCTGTTGGGAGCCTGTGGTGACTGGAAAACATTGGGATCTGTATATTGACCTGGAGGTGAAGAGGTTTATATCTAGGGTCTAAAACTGGCAGCACAGATGATGAAACACTTGCTGAGTCAGTGATCATTCCCCCAGATGAAAAAATTACTCACCTTAGTAATTGTGTTTCTTCTAATGAAGTCTTGCTGTATTCTGACATATGCAGTTAGCCCCAGCACTTGAACTGCCCCTGAGAGGAAAGAGTTAACTCTATGCCAGAGCATAGAACATTGGGCTCGAGCTCAGTTCAAACCTCTGTCTGATGCACTTCAAAGTGTAACCGTCAGATTCTTATGAGCTAATACTAACTAACTACATTTCTTAAGTGGAAATTGTAAATAAAATAGCCAACAGGCAACCAATTGTTTTGGTCCCCAAAAGACCCAAGTCAAGAACCCCAAAATAATAACCAGGTAGTGAACCAACATATAACTACAAAAACAGCATAAGCATAACCAACTCCCTCCTTCTAAAAGGGGGCAGTGCCAAGTACACCCCTGAGGTGCAACACTGTACTTGGCAGCCCACTTCCCAAAAGCAGGTTCTGAGAGGGAAGGCAGGAGGGAGGTCAGAATACAGGATGACTCCATTAGAAGAAACACAATTGCTAAGGTGAGTAATTTTTTCTTTTAATAACATGAAGTCTTGGCTGTATTCTGACATATGCAGACTATTAAGCAGTACCTCCAAGGAGGAGGGTACCAAACCTATTTTGGGAATAGGCTTTGCAGTACTGCTGTACCAAACCCAGCATCACTCATAGCCTGGATATCCAGAGAGTAATGCTTGGTGAATGTATGGACTGTTTTCCAGGTGGCTGCTTTGCATATTTTTAACAAAGGTATATCTCTGGCAACAGCCAGAGAAGCAGTTGTTCCCTTAGTCAAATGAGCCCTCAGGCCTGAGAGAAGTATTTTGCCTAACTTTTCATAGCTGAACTGTATACAAGAGACAATCCACCTGGCAATAGTTCTCTTAGTAGCAGGTTTACCCTTTCCTACTTCACCATAAGTGAGAAACAACTGAGAACAGTCAAACCTAAGTGCCTTAGTATGCTCAGTGTAGTAGCTAAGTGCCCTTTTAACATCCAAACTGTGTAATCGACTTTCTCCTGAAGAAGAATGATCAGCAAAGAACACAGGAAGAAACATGGACTGGTTCAGATGAAAATCTGAAACCATCTTAGGTATAAACCTCCTATTGGTTCTAAGGACCACCTTATCTATATGGAATGAGACAAAATCTGGCTCTACTGACAGAGCTTGTAGTTCACTAATATGCCTGGCAGACATGATGGCTACCAGGAACACAGTTTTCCAAGTCAAATACTTATGTTCTGCTGAAGCCAAAGGCTCAAAGGGGGGGTTTATAAGCTGAGCAATGCAAATATTAAAATCCTAGTCAGGAGTAGGGTACTTAAAAGGAGTATTAGTGTGAAGCAAACATTTAAAGAACTTACAGAAAACAGAGTGAGATGCCAGGGAGGAAGCCTTCCTCACTGACAGAAATGCAGAGACAGCTGTTAAGTGCACTTTCAGAGTGACTGGCCTGAGACCTAGGCCATTGAGATGGACCATATAATCCAGAACAGTAGCCAGATCAGCAGTGTCTGGTAAAACAGCCGTATTGGAGCACCAGATGCTGAATCTCTTCCATTTAGAATTATAAGTTGTTCTGGTGGCAGACTTTTGAGAAGCTTTAAGAATATCCAGAACCCCCTGAGGCAAATGTAGATTTGCATACTCTAACTCTTCAAGAGCCAAGCCTTGAGATTGAGAAACTGAAGATTGGGGTACCGGATTCTCCCCTGAGAGGAGGTTAACAAGTTGTGCCTCTTGGGAAGAGATAGGGGAAGATGGACTGCTAGGGACATCAACAGGGGATACCAAGGCTGTCTGGCCCAGTCTGGTGCAATCAGGATCACCTTGCACAGTTGTGACCTGATCTTGACCAGGACTTTGAATAACAGGGGAAAGGGAGGAAAGGCATAAAGGAATTTGCCCTCATAATCCAGAACCAGAACATCCAGGGGAACTGTGCCCATGACTGGGGGTCTGCAACAGAAGGGAGGACGTTGATGATTGTCTGAGGCTGCAAAGAAATCTTTCTCTGGAGTGCCCCACCTAGAGAAGGCTACTTTCAAAATGAAGGGGTCCAGGGCCCATCATGATGGCCCTGGGAGATCTTGCTCAGTGCATCTGCTAGCATATTGTCCTTCCCTGGTAGATGGACTGCTACCAGAGATGCCTACAGGGCATAAGTCAGAGACCAAATTTTCATGGCTTCCATGCACAAGGCCATAGACTGAGTGCCTCCCTGCTTGTTGATGTACCACATGGTGGTGGTATTGTCTGTCCTGATCTGAACCACCTTATTCTTTACTGAGTCCAAGAATGCTTGGTGTGCCAGAAATACTGCCCTGACTTCCAGAAGGTTGATATGAAGTAGAGACTCCTGAGGGGACCACACCCCTTGTGCTGTGTGGGCACCTAAGTGAGCTCCCCAGCCCAGAAGAGAAGCATCTGTGGTAAGCACCATTGAATGAGTCTGACTGATAAATGGGACTCCTTGCCTGAGATTGTCCTGATCCAGCCACCATTGGAGAGCTTGGATCAGAGTCTGAGTCACTGGAATCAGTTTGGTTAAAGGATCTTTTTTCTGAGACCAAAAAGACCGAAGATGGAACTGAATGTCTCTCATCTGAAACCTGACTCCCTGTACCACCGCAGTGGAAGCTGCCATGTGGCCCAGAAGCTGAAGAAAATGTCTTGCTGGTCGAGACACCAGAAGGTTGAAAGAAGAAGCAAGGTCTATAAGGGCCTTTGCTCTTGCCAGAGGAAGAAAAGCCTTTGCTTGGACAGTATCCAACTCTATCCCTATGAAGGTCAGGAGTTGCACATGTTCGAGAACTGACTTTGGTAGGTTTAGGAGGAATCCTAGGGAAGTGAGCAATTGTTGTTTCACTTGCAAGTTTGACTTGACTTGGTCTGGAGACTGCCCCACAATGAGCCAGTCGTCCAGGTATGGAAAAATGGAGATGTTCTGTCTCCTGAGAATGGCCACTACTACTGCTAGGCATTTTGTGAATACCCTTGGTGCTGATGTTAGGCCGAAGGGCATTGCTCTGAACTGATAATGGCCTGAAGGCATTTCGAACCTGAAGTACTTTCTGTGGAAGCACCTGATGAAAATGTGAAAATAGGCATCCTTGAGGTTCAGGGAGGCCAACCAATCCCCTGGCCTCAGAGAGGAAAGAATTACTCCCAGAGTCACCATTCTGAATCTTGGCTTGATTAGGTGCTTGTTTAGGTATCCTAGGTCTAGGATGGTCCACCACTCCCTTGTCTTTTTTGGGGTAAGGAAGTATCTGGAGTACAGACCCTTGCCCCTGTGTGGAGTAGGAACTCTCTCTATGGCTCTGAGAGCCAGCAGAGAGGAAACATTTGCCTCTAGGGCAATGGTTTTGGAGATGTTTGCAGGTGGAATAGATCTGACCCTCAGTTTTGGAAACTTTTTGAAGCTGAGGGCCAGTCCCTGGCTTACTATCTCCAGGACCCACTTGTCTGAGGTAAAAGACTTCCAGGCCTGGGAGTAGTAAGCCAGCCTGCCTCCTACTGGAAAAGGGGAGTCAACCCAGGCTGACACATCAGGGTGTCAGCTTGACAGAAGCCTTAGACTGGGAGGAGGATGCAGCCCTGCTCATCCCCCTTCTGCCTCTCCCTCTGAAGAACCCTCTCTGAGGAAAAGGAAAGGAGGCCTGTGCCTGGTAGAAAGGCCTGCGAAAAGGCCTGCCCCTGCCTCTAGACTGCTGCTTCTGAGGAGTTGCCTGCCTTTCCTTGGCCTGTGCACTCCTGTAGGTGGTTCTGTACTAATCCATCTTTTTCATGCAATTCTCTGCCGTCTCCCCAAACAGAGAATTACCCACCACAGGGAAATCCATGGCTTTAGCCTGAGTGTCCTGCGAGAGGCAAGTGCATCTGATCCAAGCAAATCTCCAAGAGACACAGATGTAGCCATGACTCGTGATGACACATCATTTGAGTCCACAGCAGCATGAAATTGGATCTTGGATGCCTTAATCCCATCATCAGCCACCTCATCTAGCTCCTTGGCTAGCTGGGGGAAAGCCTGTTTTGCCAGTTCCAGAATAGTATCCCATCTGGACTTCTGGTATCTGGCTGTGTAGTCCATATAGTTTGCCTGCCTGAGTCCCAAGGAAGATGCCAAGTACTGTTTTTTGGCCATAGCATCCACCTTCCTAGAGTCCTTACCTGGGGTGTGTGAAGTAAAGGGTATGTTAGCCTTGTCACAGGCTGCAGCCTGCACGACCCCAACATGGCTGCATTGTTGGAGTAAGAACTCCGTACCTGAGCCTGACAACATATACCTCCTGTCCATTCTCCTGTCCACAGGAGGTAAAGAATTTGGTGTTTGGAGAGTTTTTTGTGTCTCTTTCTCAAGAGATTTATGGAAGGGAATAGACAGCCTCTTGGACTTCTTTGATGTCCGTCATTTCTACAACGTCACGCTCTTCTTGCTCTTCAACAGCTTCAACCAGAGGGAGCTGGAGGGTTTCTACCACTTTTTTGTAGAACAAATAGTGGGATGCTCCCATGGGTCTTCTGGTCGTGAGGACAATCATTTGGACAGGCTCTCCCCCCACCCCCCGAATCTGAAAACAGAGCTCACGCAGGTCTCCTGGTCGCGAGGGCAAACATTTGGATAGGCTCCCCCCACCCCACCCTCTGAATCTAGAAACAGGTACGGGTCTTCCGCACTCCACGGTCAAAGAGGCTGCTGCCAGCAGTAGCCAACCCTGCAGTCGCCGTGACTGTACCCACCTACCCCCAATACACTCCCCCTCAGCTGGTGTTAGTTTTATAGTGCTGAACCTCACAATACATGCGTATGCCTCTCGGTTATTTTCTCTAACACCCTCAGTTACTGATTCCCAGTGCCCCTTTCATGGATACAAAATGCTTCGGGTGGATCGCACTGGTGCAAAAAGAGGTGGAGGCCTGGCACTCTACCACAAATCACACTTGAACATCACCTTAATGCATGACCCCCCGCTGTCCAACTGTGAGGTCCTTCATTCCCTCTTTCTGCTTGGGGGAGTTAAAAAACTCCATATTTTCTGCATATATATTCCTCCCATGAACTCCAGGCTGGGGCTTAGTGAATTCATTGAATATTTGTTATCAGTTACAGGGAAAAGTGACATAATCTTTCTTGGTGATTTCAACCTAAACTGGGCAGGACCTAGCTCCTCCCACCTATCCTCCTTGGTTAGCAAGGCCAGTCTCTCTCTCTCTCAGCTTATTCAGGAAACCACCAGGATCTCCCGTGGGGGTGCCTGTGCCACCATACTTGATTGAATCCTTACTAGTAGGAAGGAATTTATTACCTCAGCAGCAGTACTCCCAGACACAATTAGCAATCATTATCCAGTTTATGGTGTATGGGACACCTCCTCCCCTGCCTTCCCTTCTAAAGTGGTAACCTTCTCCAACCTCTCCCACCTTAATGTGGATGTCTTCACTCAGGATCTTGTTCTAGTTGACTGGTCTCCTCTCTACTTTACTGAGGACATTAACTTTGCCACAGGATATTTCAACTCTGTACTACTCTCGCTGCAAAAAAAACACATCCCAGTTACCACGCATAGGGTGAAAGGGAAAGTTACCAAATGTCTCACGCGTCCCCTTCTTCATCTACTGAAATGTAGGGATAAACTGTGGTCTGCATGGAAGGTCTCTCATCTACGTACAGACTTTGAAGCCTATAGAGCCTCACGGAATAACTGTAAAAAGGAATTACGCCTGGCAGAAAGTTTTTATCACAGGAATCTCCTTATGTCCTCTGCCTCCAACCCTAAAAGGTACTGGTCCCAAATCAAGGAAATTTTTGGTAACGACAAGCCTCAGACACCTACAGATATGTATATAAAGGATACACACTGTAACCATTCGCTCACCATTGCTAATGCTTTTAACTCCTTCTTTTCCTCGTTACCATCTCCATCATCTGCTGGGTTCCAAAAAGCCTGGCTTGCTGCTTCTTCCAAAACCCCCACTCCCTCCACCCTGGTGCTGGCTCTGACCACATACCATGAAGTACTAAATCTTCTCAAAACCTTACCTGTTCATGGTGGTCTGGGCTCTGATGGTATCCATCCTGGGATACTTAGACAGTTTTCGACCTGGCTTGCTAAGTCCGTCACCAGGCTTTCTACCTTTCTATCAGCACTTCTTCAGTGCCCCTTGTCTGGAAAACAGCTAGAACAATTCCTATTTTTAAAAAGGGTGATGATAAACAAATGCCCAACTACCGCCCCATCTCACTTCTCCCTACTCTCAGCAAGCTTCTCAAGAAATTAGTCCATCAACAGCTCTAGCAGCACCTTACCAAGTTCAATCTTCAATCCCCTTGTCAACATGGCTTTAGGGCTGGGCACAGTGCCACCACTGCTCTGACCCAACTTACCAGTGATGTCAAAGGTTATATGAACAAGGGCCTACTCACAGGAGTGGTATTCATCGACCTGTCTAAAGCATTTGATACGGTTCACCAACCACTTATGCTGATGAAACTTCAAACCCTTGGAGCCACTGACTCTACTCTCCTGGTTCCGCAGTTACTTGGATAATCGCATTCAGGCTGTAGCTTTCCACAAGACTCTCTCCTCCCCCATACCTATCACCCGTGGTGTTCCACAGGGGTCCATACTCGGTCCTCTCCTCTTTTCCCCATTCCTTAATGATATTCCCAATCCTTCTCCTCACAGTAGCATACTCATATATACTAATGACCTGGTTCTTTATTCCACATCTAAACAATTGACGACATCAACCACAAACTTTCATATGACTTTCAATCCCTTCAATTATGGCTCTCGAACAACCACCAAATTCTAAATACGGCAAAACACAGGCCATGCTTTTTGGTTCCTCAAAAAAAGTGCCCTCAGTGGCTCCTAAGCTCCTGATCCACTGCAGGTTTGGAACCTCGGTCACTAACACCTCTTCCTTCAAGTACCTCAGGGTTACACTCAACCCTGCTCTTGATTTTTTAGCCCATGTCAATGAGATCTGTCATGCTGTTAATGCAAACATTTGTGCTGCCTACTGCGTGCGCCACTCCCTCAAACCATCAGCCAGACTATCAGTAGCTAGAGGAGTACTTCTCCCTCAGCTCCTTTATGCACTCCCAGTTCTTTACCCTGCCTATACCAGTGTGCTCTGAAAATGGGACACTTCCTACAATAATATCTGTAGGTTTACCTTAGCTGTCCCTCACCTTACTCATCATTGCCTCCTTTACTCCGGCTTAAACTGGCTGTCACCTAAGGACTTCTGGGCTTACTCCCTAGGGTGTCTTATTGACTCCCTCACTAGACACCCTCGCCTGGACTCACTTGCTGACTTGCTTGTCCCAGTTTCCCCATCCCGCACCCCTAGGTCCTCTTCAGTCCCAATGCTCTCTCTCAGACCTTGTGCTACAAAAATAGGTGAACAAGTGTTCTCCAGTTTTTCTCCTATGTTCTAGAACTCACTTCCCCTCCCGGTTAAAAATTCCACTTCCCACCGTGTCTTTAAAAGCTCGCTGTTCTCTCACCTCTACACCCTGGGAAACTGTAAATGCACCTAGACCTAACTCCACTAGGCCTTCTAACTGGGATTTGACCTACTGGTATATTTTTCAAAGTGTGCTAGTCATGCGTTTACTAGAAGGGCCTAGGACAGTTAGTGTGCAAGCTTATCCACTAGCCTACCTTGCCTCTTATTGTATCTTTATTACTTGTCTTCTTGGCCTATCCTAACATGCATTCTAACCTGTATTATATTGCATGTACTATTATGTTGTTCTTATTTATAAATTTGTACAATTGTGCTTATCTGTATTCTGTCTTGTACTCTCCCGGGTCGTGCCTGAAAATTGGCAGGATTGTTGCCTAGCACACTTACCGGTTACCAAAAGCTAATAAATAAATAAATAAAGCCTGGGAGGGGAAACACCAGAAGGCCTGTCTGGGGAGATATCTGGTTCAATAGGCTCTTCCAGACCATCCACACCATCATCATCATCATCATCGTCGTCGTATTCTTCTTCCCCTTCCAAATCTGGTTCATAATAATCATCTGGACAATATTACAGAACGGGAGAAACCGACCGAACTGAGCGCCTACCGGGAGTGCGGATCAGATGGAACGAATTGGCGATTCCACAATACCTAGCGCTGGTTATATCCTTACGGCAGTTGAATGTGCGGTTCTGGATCCGAACAGGCCGATTTTTTTCTTTCTCTTTGATGGAACCAACCCCTCAGGATCGGCTCTCCTTTTGCCTGAGGAAGTATCACCCAGGTCAATGGGCACTCCTTCAAGTTCAGTCGTAACCAAACCAGGCTGACCATCTGGATCAACGGACTTCTCAGACTCCTTTTCCCTAAGCCTACCCAATCTCTTGTACGGGTTGGCCTTCGGAAAATTTTTGCAGATTTGGCAGTCTGAATCGAGGTGGTCAAACCCCAGACAATAAACACAGGTGGTGTGAGGGTCTGCCTTAGCAAATTCGTCCCCACACTCACTACAGTGTTAAAATATCGGTGAGCTCGGTTTTTCTCTTAGGTTTCTCAGACGTTGCCATCCTAACCACTTACCCTTTAGCAGCTTAAAAGCCGGGCAAGACACCCCTATCAGTTACCAACTGTGCTGTGGGCTGTGTAAAAAAGTCTAAAATTACGTTTTTTTGAAACCGATAGGGACTGCTACCTCACACTAAGAAATTAAAGAATAAAACTAAAACAACACAGTCGGTTCCTAACCGGACCAATTGACAACTTTACAATTTCCACACAGAAATGAACAGTAATTAAACTAAAGTCCACTACCTACAACACATACTGTACCACAGACAGGGATCTGAATCGAAAAAATAAAGACAAAAAATGGTATAAAACCAACGTTTTACTAGGACCGAACCGACATGCGAAGGAGAAATCTCCGGAGTGACTGTTCAGTTAGGCGGAGTAAAGAATCTGACGGTTACACTTTGAAGTGCAGCAGACAGAGGTTTGAACTGAGCTCAAGCCCAACATTCTATGCTCTGGCATATAGTTAACTCTTTCCTCTCCAGGACAGTTCAAGTGCTGGGGCTAACTGCATATGTCAGAATACAGCAAGACTTCATGTTGTTTGAAGTACATACTGCTGACTGAGCCAATCAGCCTGGGAATTCAGCCCCCTGTCAAATGAATCACTGAAAGAGACTCCAGAGTTGCTTCCACCCAGGTTAGGACCATGTAAGCTGTGTTCACTATCCATTCATTTCTTACACCACCTTGTTTGTTTATATAAATAATGGTCACCGTATTGCTGGATTAAACTTAAGCTAATGTTGGATTGATCCTGTTTTGGGAAGTGAAGCAGGGAGTTCTTGTCAGACCAACCTGATAGATTTCTTTTATGGGGAAACAAAGATAGTAGACAAGGGACATGCTGTGGATATACCCTACTTCAATTTTAGCAATACTTTCTTCTCAGTGCCACACAGACAACTGCTGAAGAAACTGGAGGACCTGAGTGCAGCTAGGGACATAGAGGGGTAGGAAACTGGTAGAAGGATAGACAGCAGAGGGTGGTTGTAAACGGGGTCAAGTCAGAAGAGAGCGGTCATGAGTGGGGTGCCACATGGATCTGTCCTGCCTCCTATCCTCTTCAATATGTTCATCAGCAACACTGAAGAGGGCATCTGGGGGAAATCTGTATCTCTTCACAGATAACACGAATCTCTGTGATAGGGTAAATAGCAATGAAGAGATCAGGGAGATGCAGAGATGTATACAAAGACTGCACTGCTGGATTAATCTCAAACATTTTCTTTTTATTTATTATGCTTTTGTTGCTGCCAGCCACCCAGTCATGGATCCTCGCTCCCACCTCCACATCGAACGTGCCCCTTCAATACCTCCTGGCTTGCCCCACAGGGCAGGGTGTGGCACCCCTCCCTCAAAGGTGCCACAGTGATGGGATACTGTAGGTCAAAGGGGCTATCTTGGAGTCTAATTGAAGCTGAGGGCAGGCTTCATCTAAGGTTGCTGGCAGCGTTATTTTTTCCCTGGTTATGAAGGGGCAGGGACATGCAATGATGGCCAGCATCTGCCCCGCCCCTGAGCCTACTTCTGGTGCCGGCACACAGTACACTCAGCCACCGCTAGGTGTCCATGTTGTGTTGAACACTATGCTTCCCCCAGTGAAGGAGAGCAGTCATCAGATGCTCAATCCTTCTCCCCTCAGCAGGCCCTCCGATGGCCCGGGTCCATTCCCAAACCTGGGTCGCAAGCGGAAATCCAACCACTGCACCAGTGGGCCGGCAAGGTCGGAAACATTTAAGCAAAGAACTGAGTTGGTAAGCGAGCTCTATAGAATGTTTTGAAAGATGAAGAAACAATGAACTTTTATGGCTTTTTTTTCAAAGTGTGATGGGTTTTAACCATATTGATCTTAACACTAAATATGTCTGTGTATATTTTAAATGACATAGGACAGCCATCCCAGTGGTGCTGAGGGTTGTGGTGCTGGATGCCACACCTCGTACCACGCCGGCGATCTGGGTTCGGGAATGAGCCTGGGTCATCTGGGGTTGGCAGGGAGGAGAATGATTGAGCATCCATAGAACTGCTCTCCTTCTCCAGGGAGAGGGGTGTGCTAGCATCGTTGGGACATGCTGGGGCCAACGCCGGAAAGGAGTGCATGCAGTAGCACGCATGCTCCTGTCCATTGGCATCATTGCATGCCACACACACCAAGGGGAGAATGGGGAAAAGTGTACCAGTCATGGCAGCATGATGGCCATTACCGTGGGGGATCTGCTTGGCCCCAAGGGTACACGGCAATAGGGGGGCAAGCTGTGGGGGAAAGCTATGGGACCCAAAAATGGAGCTGAGGAGACCTCGAGACAGTGGCTGGAGACCCTGGAGGATGTCTGGACATGTGAGAGGTAAGGCAGAGTGGTTGCTGGGGAGAAAAAGTACTAACAAAAAAATTAAACTAAATGCCATAGGACCACTCCTATTGAAGAAGCTGAAAGAGGTCCAGCAAAATGTTGGGGGCAAGCAGTTGTGGTGGCCGGCATGAAAGCAAAGATGAATCTGTGAAAAAACTATTCAAGCTTGAAGTTCAGTTAACTTGTTGATAGAGCTTCTTTTTGCTTTTTGGATATTATTGTTCTTGAAACTCTGTATTGGTGGACCTGAATAAACTTACTATTACTGGGTGTAACTGAAACCGGATCTCTGCACCTTTTTGGAACTGAAATTCAATGCCAAAAAAGTAAAAATGACTCACCATAGTAATGTTGTTTCTTCTAATGGAGTCTTGCTGTATTCGGACTATTTGCAGTTAGCCCCAGCACTTGAACTGCTCTGGAGAGCAAAAGGTTAATTCTATGCCAAGGTATAGAATGTTGAGCTCGAGCTCAGATTTCAAACCTCTGTTTGTGGTACTCTGAAGCGTAACCGTCAGATTCTTATAAGCACTAAACTAACTAACTCAGTAATAGTAATTGTCTAAAATTTTTATGCCAAAAGGCAAAAAACAGATTTTAGGGCCAAAAGACTCAAGTCAAGAACCCCAAAAAGAATTCAAGCAGGTAGTGAAACAACCAAAAAATTCATTATAAAAACCAGAAAAACCCTTAATAAAATAAGGCATCCAAAGTACGCCCCCGGGGTGCAGCACTGTGCCTGCCCCATCACATCCCAGAACTATTAGGTTCCAGGAGGGGAGGCAGAGAGGGAGCTCAGAATACAGTAAGACTCCATTAGAAGAAACAACATTACTATGGTGAGTAATTTTTTCTTAAAACAACATGAAGTCTTTCTGTTTTCTGACTATATGCAGACTATCAAGCAGCACCCCCTTGGAGGAGGGAATCACAGAACCTTTTTTTGTGAACAGACTCTGTAGCACAGCTGTGCCAAACCTAGCATCATCTCTTGACTGAATGTCCAGAGAGTAATGCTTGGTAAATGTATGAACAGATTTCCAGGTGGCTGCTTTATGTATTTCCACAAAAGGTATACTGTATCTCTAGCTGCTGCAACCAAAGCAGCTTTACCTCTGGTAGAATGAGTCCTCATGCCTGAGGGAGGCTCTTTCCCAAGCTTTGAGTAGCATAACTGGATACAGGAGACAATCCACCTGGCAATTGTTCTCTTGGTGGCAGGTTTGCCCTTTCCCACTTCTCCATAAGTGAGAAATAACTGAGAATAGTCATTCCTATGGGCCTTAGTATGCTCTGCATAGTAACTAACAGCCCTCTTTACATCAAGACTGTGTAATCTTCTCTCCCCAGAGGAAGAATGATCAGTGAAAAATACAGGCAATGAGTCCATAGACTGATTCAAATGAAAGTCTGATACCACCTTAGGAAGAAACTTTCTGTTGGTTCAAAGGACCAGTTTATTCCTGTGAAATGAAATGAAGTTAGGTTCCACTGACAAAGCCTGTAATTCACTAATTCTCCTGGCAGAAGTAATGGCTACCAAGAATACAGTTTTCCAAGTCAAGTACTTCAACTCAGGGGAGACTTCCGGTGAAGTCACGGAGGCAAGAGCAAGCAACTGAGTGTGGCTCCTCACCCGCTTTGCCCAGAGAAGCAATTTAAACTTTAATATTTATGGTAAAGAGGATCAGAAATGGCATCCACAGGGCATACAAAAGATAAACAAAGTAAGGAAAGATCAAAAAAATTGCCATAATAACCCACGTGATTGCGGATTGACACCAGCTCTCAAAAGGCCAAGCAGAAGTCCATCTCCGGCTAGCTTGGCTGACACGGAGGAAGAGTCTGAACAACTGTTGAGATCTAGGTTTGAACAGCTATTTAGAGAAATTTGGGAGATGACAGCAGAGACAAAACAAGAGTTCAGAAATTTAGACCAAAAATTATCCAAACTTGAAAAGCGAGTCGAAGAAGCGGAAGACCGGATAGCTCAAACGGAAGATAGCACGACACAAACTGGCCTGATATTACAAGCTTTGGTGACACAAACTGAGAGAATACAAGAAAAGTATATAGATCTTGAAAGCCGTTCCAGACGAGAGAACATCAGACTTTATGGCCTCCATGAGGGTACTGAGACAGGTAGAATGGCAGATTTTTTAACAGACCCACTGACAGATGTACTAAACTTACCAACGGGCTACCAGCTAAACATTGAGAGAGCTCATAGAGCATTACAACCAAGACCTGCAGACGACAAAGCCAGACCAAGATCGATTATAATTAAATTCAACAGCTATAAAACAAAGGAGGATGTGCTGAAAAGGGCTTGGAAACAGAAAGAGGTCGCGTATTTAAACAACAGACTGTTTTTGGACCATGACTTCCCTCAGGAAATCGAACGGCAACGCTCGCAATACGCAGAAATAATAAGGGCTTTGAAAGCCAAGGGCATTCACTTTCATACCCTTTATCCAGCTAGAATTCGCATTTTTTGGCCAGAAGGAATAAAAGTGCATGACTCACCGGAGGAGGCCAGGGAGGCATTGGTGGAAAAGGGCTTGGTGGAATCAGAGGCTTAGAAAATGGAAACTCAAGTTCCCAGAAGGCGATGGAGTACACTAGGGGTTGGGCGATTACGATAGGGAGGAGGAAGAGAGGTCGTGACCTCGCTATGACATTGGCTGCCTCACTGCAAGCGATAAAAGTACTCTTACAAAAATTCCAGAATCAGCGTAAAGACTCTGTAAATAACTCTCAGGGATGATCGTACTTAGAGGGACTTTTCTGGTACTCATCATGTGGGCCTGTGTAAGGCATCAGTAATCGCTAACATTAGCCTTGCTGTTCGGGCTGAAAGGGACTTAACTTGCATTGTGACCTGAAGTTAGGACCGAAGCTGCCTAGTAAGATCTGCTACTTTCAGATAGACAGTCTCTCCCCATCATTGTGAGACGAACAATTGCATGGGACTGATTCGCAGCTGTTCTTTTTTTTTTTCCTTCATGGGTTTTCGGTAACGTTTAAACCTAATGGATCTCAAGCACAGTGACACAACCTCATGCTACCAAAATATGGGTGTCTATAACTAAATGAACAGTTTCATGTTTTAATTTACTTTTAATTTCCTCTAAGAAAAGTTATATAAAGGCACGGGCTGAATTGTTTCTGCTCTGGAGCGGGCAGGGTGGGGGGCAAAGATCCGTGACGCTCACAGCTTACTCTCTTTGAGATACATACTATTCAAAGTGTATATTTGGAGTCTGTCTAATAAATCTAAAGGCTCTCAAGGGGGATCACACGTGGTGTGATAGTTCTTTTTAAACTCCTCGTACTAGTGATCCCAAAAAAAGAGGGGTTACTGGTAACAGAAACCTTTTTAGGAGGAGGTAAAGGTTTTCTCTGTTGGAAGTACTTGTTTTGGCTAAAAATATTAGCATGTCAGTTAAAATGTTAAATAAGATGTTGAGATGTTTTAAGTTTTTTAGATTGTTTGTAAGACGATCTTGAGGATTCTACTTTTGTGGAGGGGGATGGTTGGGGACGGGGGGACCGAAGGGGTAGTTGCTGGGATAAAGGAAATGCAACAACTTTCTGAGATAACAACTATTTGGTACCCTAAATGGATAATGTGGATGTAATTACTGTCTCTTTTAATGTCAATGGGTTAACACATCCCATTAAAAGAAGTAGAACAATGTCTTTTTTTATGAAAGTCCTGGGCAGGCTTTATAATGCTTCAGGAAACTCACTTAAATAAGGATGAGCACGAGAAATTAAAAAAAATTGGATATCAAACGTTAGTTCGCTCCTCGTATAAGAGAGGCAGGAGAAGGGGTGTTGCGATTCTCATACCCAACGGTTGCTCTTTGGAGGTGACTGACACAATCAGAGACAAGGATGGCTGCTTGGTTGGTTTAAAGGACAAATACAATGGCACGATGATATTGCTGGTCTCAGTATATGCACCACCAGGCTCACAATTTATATTTTATAGAGACTTTTTACTGTGCATTTCAGATTGGGCAGAGGGTGCCCTTGTTATTGGGGGGAGACCTGAACCTGAGGTTGATTGTTCATATGGATACATTGGGAGGGATCACTAGGCAGGAAAATGGAACAGCAAAAAAAGTGGTGGGGTTGATGGGGAATTAGGCCTTGCTGACACCTGGAGGCAGATGCATAAGGGAGTTAAGCAATTTTCATTTTACTCGTCGGCACATAAAATATATTCCAGGTTAGACTACTTATTAATGTCTAGGGACAATATATCTATGTGCACCGATTCCTGGATAGGTGATATAGTTTTATCAGATCATGCCCCAGTTTATTTGAAGCTAAGAATAAGCCCCACAAAGCACTCTGCATTTTGGTGACTGAATCTGTCTCTGATACATGGTCAGGAAAATAAGGAAACGATAATTAAGGTAATAGAACAAGCAGTCAGTGACAATGCAGATCCCGACATTGCACCTGGGATTTTATGTGACACAGTGAAAGCAATAATAAGAGGAAAATGTATAGAGATCTCATCTAGAAATAAGAGAGTGAGGGAAGCAAAAAAAGAGAGACTACAGGAGCAAATAAGGACTCTCGAATTACAACAACAACAATTGATTGCAGATAGGGGAAAATTACTAAAGAGTTTAAAGAGGGAGTTGTTGGACCTTTTAGACTACCAAGTGGAGCAAAAGTTGCTCTATTTACGCCAGAAATATTATGAGGGTGGCCCGAGGGCCCTTAGGCTTTTAACATGTAGGCTTAGGCAACATAAAGCTAAGGTTAGCATCCCAAAAATATACAACACTAACACAAAAACATGGAAAAACAAAATAGAGGAGATTGCTGAAACATTTAAAAACTATTATCAAACCCTTTATAGTAAGTGGTACAGCCCTACGCAGGAGGAAATAGAAGGGTATTTGACACCTCTGGGACTTCCAAAAATTCAAGCACAACATATAGAGAACCTACTTTCTCCATTTACACAGGGAGAGATACAGCTGAAAATCTCTCGCTTAAAGACAGGTAAATGCCCAGGGACGGATGGGCTCCCAAACAAGTTCTATAAAAGTTTTAAGCCTGAAGTAGTGCTACTTCTCAGGGACGCTTTTAATGCCCTATGGAAGGAGGGAGGTAGAGGGTCCCTATCTTGGAGTCAGGCGGTTATTTCGGTATTGCCAAAGCCAGCTAGGGACCCTACCAGATGCTCCTCATATAGGCTGATTTCATTATTAAATACTGATTATAAAATAATGATGGGGGCCCTTGCCCGAAGGTTGGAAAAATTCCTTCCAGACATTATACATCTAGACCAGACTGGTTTTGTTCCAGGGAGGCAGACCTCAGACAATGTAAAAAAAGTCAGTAAACATTATTGGACATCTCCAATTAACAAGGACCCCAGCATATGTGATGAGCTTAGATGCAGAAAAGGTTTTTGACCAGGTTTCGTGGGACTTCCTTAGGGGTATCCTAGCTGGCTTTGGTTTCCCGGCCCCTTTTGTGGACCTGATATTTAAGCTATATGAAAGTCCAACAGCTTATGTAAGAGCCAATGGTTACATATCTGGCTCTTTCCGTCTGGAGAGAGGTACGAGGCAGGGCTGCCCCCTGTCCCCCCTGTTATTTGCTATGTATATCAAGCCTTTGGCTCAAAGTATAAAGGGGAATGCTCAGATTACTGGGGTGGAATTAGGAAATACAACACACACATGCTGCGACTGTACCAACGATGTGTTACTGTATCTCGATTTAACGGACAACATCGCTGTCAAGGTCTTTGAGCAGATCAGGATTTCTCTGCCTTATCGGGATATGCTTTGAACTGGTCAAAGACAGAGGTCTTGGTCTTGTCGGACACAGTTGAGGAACAGATTAGGCAGCATACCCAATGAGGTGGGACTGTGAGGTTATTAAGCACTTGGGAGTCAAGTTGGTAAATCACTGGATACGCTTTTTGCAGACAATTATCCCTCCCTAATAAAACAGATAAGGGCGGATCTGCAAAGATGGGATAGTATTCCCTTCCCTTTATATTCTAGGCTTCAAATAATTAAAACAAATGTTTTACCAAGAATGCTATACCTTTTTCAGGCGGTCCCATGTAAGGTACCTCAGAGGGAGTTCGAGGTATGGCAAAGCTGAATAATGAACTTCATCTGGAGGAATAAACATCCCAGAGTAACTAAAAAAGTGTTGTTCTTGCCAAAGCAGGAAGGGGGCAGAGCATGTCCGCAAGTAAGTAGCTACTGGGTTGCCGCTCAAATGAAGCAAGCTTTACCATGGGCCCACAGGAGATATAAATCACACTGGCAACAAACTGAGCTGCACTTGGGTAGGGAGCAGTTGTGCTCAAAAATGTTTGACCCCCAGGGTCATACCTTGGACTATGTGACGCTCCGTTCCACGGTAGAAGTGACCCAATATGGATGGTATCAAGGCATAAAGAAAGGGTCTACAAAGAAAAACATGTGGAGGTATAAGTGATTTGTCTTGGATAAGGCCTATTCTCCAAATAATTTCTCCAACTGGTATCAGAGACAGGCAGCTGCAGGCTTAGTCGCAAGTTGGTAATTACTGCAGGGAAGCACATTGTTATCTTTTGAGAGGGCAAAGGGGCTGTTCAACTGGTCAGAACATGATCAGTTATATTACTACCAAATTAGAAATTATGTAAACAGAAAGTTGCAAGAGGACGTTCAGCAGAAAGATCTCAGACCCTTCCCCTTGGCTTTTGAAAATATTTGGGAATCAACCCATGGTAAAGGGGCCATAACGATGCTTTATTGGAATCTGGTAGCAGATCAGAAGTATAGTACAGTCTCATTACAAAATAAATGGGAACAGGAGCTAGGTATACAACTAAATAAAAAAAATGGGGTATTATTTTTAGAAGTGGCAGGAGCACAACCTCATCCCCCATGTGGCAGGAATTCGCCTGGAAGATTAAAATTAGATATTTTTATACGCCAGATAGACAGATGAGGATGGGGTCCAGAACCAACGCAATGTTTTGGAGAGGATGTGGATGCCTCCAAACAGAGATGTCACATATTTTCTGGTCTTGTTTGGGACTGAAAGTATATTGGGCATACCTCTCAACCTCCTGCCTCACAAATCAGGGACAAGGCTTAAAAAAATCAGGGACAAAGGACCAAAATCAGGGATACATCTTCAAAATTAAAGATATCCACCCAGAAAGCTGGTAGAATATGGGGCTTAGTGCAGAATGCATTTTCTAAAGAAGAACACGTCTGTAACTTTGATGATTGATATTATTTTGGGCTTACAATTTCTACTGTTTAGCCAAGGAAACACACATTTTAAGAGGGACAGAGTAAAATTCTAAGGCAAAATCAGGGACAGTTGAGAGGTATGATATTGGGACAATATTAAACAGCATTTAAAGGAAGTATTTGGGCTGGTAACAGAGATAGGACCGGAGAACATTGTGTTAGGTTTATGTCCAGCAACAATTAAAGGAAAGGAAGGGCAATATTTATGGGCGGTGATGTGCATAGTGGCCCTGAAGGGTATAACAAAGAAATGGTTACAGCAGTCTCTGCCGGAGATAGGGGAATGGGTGGGTATAATAAACCAAATACAAATCATGGAAAAAGTTACTTTTGCTGTAAATCACAGTAATGAAGCACATATAAACAGATGGACTCGCTGGGACTTATATAAAGATAGACTACAGAATTTTACCTCCCCAAGGGTATAAATTCATCTGTTTTAAAACAATCTGAACCTGTTAGGATTTAATGAATTTTGAATGTTAGTTTCTTGGTTTAACAGGTATGAACTATAAAAATGGAACAGGTATAAAGTCTACATGAGACAATTCTGGTTGTCCTATAGTGGTAATAACTGCTTAATGGATTTTGAATATGACAATGTCTGTATCATACAACCTGAATGTGATAATGTATGTAAGCTATAATTTGAAGTTTTTATTGGAAAATACTCAATAAACTAAGTATAAAAAAAAAAGTACTTCAACTCAACTGAGGGTAAAGGCTCAAAAGGAGGCTGCATAAGCTGTGCGATACAGATATTCAGGTCCCAAAAGGGGGGGGCTCCCTAAAGGGAGGATTAACATGTACTAATCCCTTGAAAAATTTCTTGAAAACTGAATGAGAAGCTAGGGAAGAGCCCTTACCAGCTGAAAGAAAGGCAGACACAGCTGCTCGATGTACCTTGAGAGTAGTAGGCCAGAGACCTTAACTGTTAAGATGCACCAAATAGTCCAATACAGTGGCAATATCAGCCAGCTCTGGCTGGATATGCTTCTGGGAACACCAAAGCCCAAATCTTTTCCATTTGGAGTTATAAGTCTCTCTAGTAGTGGATTTCCTATTAACCTTTAAAATGTCCCAGACTGATTGAGAAAGATGTAGGCTTGCACATTCTAGCTCTTCAATAGCCAGGCTTTGAGCCTGACAGTCCGAAGGTTGTGGTAAAGGATCCTCCCCTGTTAAGTGGTAAGAAGATTGAACTGTCTGGGAAGACACAGAGGCAATGTTGTTGACAGTGACAAGAGAAGAGGGTACCAGGGCTGTCTGGCCCAGTCTGGAGCCACTAGAATCACCTTGCAAGGTTGAGACCTGATCTTGATCAGGACCCTGAATATCAGAGGAAAAGAAGGGAATGCATACAGAAACCTGCTTGTCCAATTCAACAAGAGAGCATCCTCAGGAACAGAAAGAAGAGGTGGTCTGCAGCAAAAGAGAGGGAGCTGGTGATTGTCCGGGGCTGCAAAGAGATCTATCTCTGGAGTGTCCCATCTCTTCAAAATGACCTGGATAATTAGAGGGTGCAGGGTCCATTCGTGGTGACCATGAGAAATCCTGCTGAGAGCATCTGCTAGAATGTTGTCCTTCCCTGGGAGGTGCACAGCCATCAGAGAAGCCTGAAGGGAATAGGTTAGAGACCATATCTTCATGGCCTCTGTGCACAAGGCTGAGGACCGAGTGCCTCCCTGCTTGTTGATGTACCACATGGTTGTGGTATTGTCTGTCCTGATCTGCACCACTTTCCCCTGAACAGCAGTTGAGAATGTCTGAAGTGGTAGAAAGACCGCTCTCAGTTCAAGAAGGTTTATGTGTAGAAGACACTCCTGGTGAGAACAGGTTCCCTGAGTTGTAAGCTGATCTAGATGAGCCCCCCAATCTAGTAGAGAGGCATCTGTGGTGAGAATCACTGAAGGAGCCTGACTGATGAAGGGGATGCCTTGTCGAAGATTGTACTCCTCCAGCCACCACTGGAGGGCCTGAATTACAGTTTGAGACACTGGAACCGATTTGGAGAGGGGGTCTTTTTCTGAGACCAATAAGATCTGAGATGAAACTGAATATCTCTTATCTGAAATCTTGCCCCCCGGACCACTGCTGTGGATGCTGCCATGTGACCCAGCAACTGTAGAAAGTGTCTGGCTGGATGAGAAACTAGAGGATGAAAAGAGGAAGCTACAGTGATAAGGGACTGAACCCTTGGTAGAGGGAGAAATGCTCTTGCCTGAATAATTTCTAGTTCCACCCCTATGAAAGTGAGAAGCCGGACTGGTTCCAGAACAGACTTTTCTAGGTTCAGAATGAAGTCCAAGGAGTCCAGGAGTTTTTGAGTGACCTTTAAGGCTGACTTGACTTGGTCTGAGGACTGGCCCACTAGGAGCTACTTGTCCAGGTATGGAAACAGAAGAATACCTTGTCTCCTGAGGAATGCCACCACTACTGCAAGACACTTGGTGAACACTCTTGGAGCAGATGTGAGGCTGAAAGGCATAGCTCTGAATTGGTAATGGCATGAGGGCAACTCAAACCTGAGGTACTTTCTGAGGGAATGTCTGATAGGTATGTGGAAGTAGGCATCCTTGAGATCCAGAGAGGCTAGCCAGTCTCCTGGTCTCTGAGAGGGAAGAATTATTTCCAAAGTCACCATCTTGAATTCTGGTTTTGTTAAACGTTTGTTCAGGTACCTTAAATCTAGGATAGGTCACCACTCTCCTGTCCTTTTTGGGGTAAGGAAGTATCTGGAATACAGTCCATTTCCCCTGTGACAAAGAGGTACCTTCTCTACTGCTTGCAGAAGCAGAGGAGAGGAGACTTCTGACTCTAAGGCCTTTGTCTCCAAGGGAGAGGAAGGACTGAAGGACCTTGATGTTATTTTTGGGAACCTTTTGAAACTGAGAACAAGTCCCTGGCTCACTACTTCCAGGACCCATTTGTCTGAAGTAATAGACTCCCAGCCCTGGGAGTAGTGAGCCAACCTGCCCCCTACTGAGAATGGGGAGGCGACCCTGACCGACACTTCAGGGTGTCTGACAGGGGGCTTAAACTGTGTGGATGTTAGGGTCCTGGTCATTCCATGCCTGCCTTTTCCCCTAAAGAACCCCCTCTGCTGGAAAGAAGAAGAGGAGGCCTGAGCTTGGTAGAAAGGCCTTTGAAAAGGCCTACCCCTGCCAGCCCTAAATTGCTGCCTCTGAGGAGTGACCTGCTTTTCCTTGGCTACGGCACTCCTATAGGTGGTCCTATATTCATCCATCTTCTTTATGTAGTTCTCTGTTTGCTCACCAAACAGAGAATTACCAGTTACAGGAAAATCTAAGGCCTTAGTCTGGGTATCCTGTGAAAGACTGATACATCTAAACCAAGCAAACCTCCTCATGGAGATAGATGTACCCTTGACTCTAGAATGCACATCATTCAAGTCCACAGCAGCATGAAAACTGTACTTTGGATGCCTCTGTACAATTTACAGCCTCCTGCTCCAGTTCCTTGACTAGATAGGGAGGGACTTTCTTAGCCAGCTCCAGAACTGTATCCCACATAGATTTCTGGTACCTGGCTGTATATGCCATGTAATTTTAATTGCCTGAGCCCAAAAGAGGATGCCAGTACTGTTTCTTAGCCATGGCATCCACTTTCCTGGAATCCTTATCCGGGGTGAGATGCCAGGAGAATATTAGCCTTGTCACAGGCTGCAGCTTGCACTACCCCAACATGGCTGCAATGTGCTGAAAGGAATTATGTGCCAGGACCTGATAAGGCATACCTCCTGTCCATTTTCTTATCCACAGGAGGAATGGATGTAGAAAATTGCATTATTTTCTGTGTCTGTTTATCCAGGGATTTGTGCAAAGAGATAGACACTCTCTTTGACTCTGGAACATCCATCATTTCCACGTAATCAGGCTCCTCTTGATCCTGATCAGCTTCTTCCATAGGAAGCTGAAGAGTCTCAGCCACCTTCTTGTAAAACAAGAAATGGGAGGGGGAGTCAGAAAGCCTGGGAGGGGAAACACTGGAAGGCCTGTCTGGGAAGATGTCAGACTCTACTGGCTCATCTAGGCCTACAAACTCTCCTTCTTCATCATCTTCTTCCTCCTCCTCCTCCCAATCGCCCTCATAATATGTCTCTGGGTCGATGTCTGAGGCAACAACTTCCGATTGGACCGATCACATTTGAACTGATGTTGGTTTGGTTGGAACTGGGCAAAGGGATTGCACTATTGTAATCGCTTTCGCTATCTCCTCAGTGGTCAAAACATGGGGTTTCGGATCTGAACCAGCTGATTTTCTTTTTCTCTTAGTCGGAACCGATGCCACAGAGTCGACTCTCCTTTTGCCTGAAGAGATATCACCCTGGTCAGTGGGCACCTCCTCAGGTTTGGTCGCAACCGAACCAGGCTGCCCATCCGGGTCAGCAGACTTCTCGGCCTCCCTTTCCTTCAGCCTACTCAGACGTTTCTCAAGAGTGGTTTTAGGAAAGTTCTGACAAATTTGGCAATCTACCTTGAGGTGGTCAAACCTCAGACAATACACACATACAAGATGGGGATCAGCCTTAGCAAAGGCATCCGCACACTCGGAACAGTGCTGAAACCCAGTGGGACCGGTTTCCTTTTTGGGTTTCTCAGACATGCCTAATACAAAACAAAGTTACCCTTGTCAGCATTAAGCCACGTAACTAAAACTTATTGGTTTCAACCGTGTCACGAGTCGGTTAAAAAAATCCCACCAAAATCTGGATTTTTTTAGGAACCGATAAGTACCAGAAAACCGATAAAATAAGAACTGTGGTTGAAAAAAACGACCGATTCAAACTAATACCGAACCGAAGCGCAGGAGGGATCTCTGGAGCGACTTCACTGTTAGACGGAGTAAGAAATCTGATGGTTAGACTTCAGAGTGCTACAAACAGAGGTTTGAAATCTGAGCTCAAACTCAACATTCTATGCCTTGGCACAGAGTTAACCCTTTACTCTCCGAGCAGTTCAAGTGCTGAGGCTAACTGCATATAGTCAGAATACAGCAAGACTTCATGTTGTTTGAATGCAAGGTTAGGCATCTAGGGAAAATAAAACAGGACTTAGTACTGGATGGGAGGGGTTAAACTGAGCATTACAGCACTGGAAAGAGACATAGGAGTCATCATTAGGGACTCCCTCAAACAATCAAGCTAATGTAACAAGGACTATAGTAAGGCTAATTGGATGCTGGGGTGTATCGGAGGGGTACTGACAGCTAAAAAAAAGAGGTACTACTTATTTTATTTATTTATTTAGTTTTTGTTGACCGGGTAAGTGCACTAGACAAATCCTGCCTATTTTCAGGCATGACCCGGAGGAGGGGGATACAGATAAATGCCAGCTGACCTTGAACCAGATTAAGCTGTTGGTGGTATTTTGGTGAATGAGGGAAATTTGGCCAAGACACGGGGGGAAATTCCCCTACTCTTTTCAAGAAGTGCCATGGGATCTTTAACATCCACCTGAACTACCACGAATCCAGGCAGATGGGACCTCGGTTTAACATCTCATCTGAAAGACATACTACCTCTGTATAGGTAATAGGTGAGGCTACATCTGGAATACTGTGCTCAGTTCTGGAGTCCTCATTTAGGGAAGGACAAAGACAAGCTGAAGACGATGCAACACAGGGTAACCAAGAGGTTTCATGTCCAACAGGGCAGAACTTACAAAGATCATCTAGATGCAGTGAACATGTGCTCACTGGAGACTGGTGAGAGAAGAGGATGTGATAAAGACCTTCAAATTCCTGAAGGGAATGAACAAGGTGAACTGTGGATAACTATTTAGCAGACATAAGGTCAAGATTTTGAGGTCATGAGTGGAAACTGGCAGAGGGAATGTTTAAGAGGGATGTGAGGAATTTCTATTTTACAGAAAGGGTGGTGGATCCATGGAGCAGTCTGCCAGCGGACGTGGTAGGTGCAAAGACTCTAAATGGTTTCAAGCATTGCTGGGACAGAGTAAAAGGTTTGGTGGTTGCTGAGATCGGTAGCAGTACGGAGGGGAGCAGAGGAGTGGTCCAGGAGAGATAAAGGTCCATATGGACAGTTGGTCCCAGGGCAGATAGGGAACTCTGGCAGACTAGATGGACCTTTTTTTCCTGCCATTATTGTCTATGTTTTGTAAGAATTAATGTCGAAGAATTGGCTGTTATATTTAACACATTTATCCAGAGGCTCTGTTCGGGGCTGGTTTTAGATCTAATAGCACCCCAGTCAGAAACACTTGTGATGCTACTCCTTCATCACTCCCACCACCTTCTCTCCTTCCTTCTACTTCCCCTCCACATCCAAATACTCTGAAACCAAGGGTGCCAGCAACAATCTTTTTTTTTATATTAACTCTTTTTTTGCATTTCAAGTTAATCACTGCCACTGGCTCTGTTTCTCCAGGAACATAGCTTCTGCACTGAACTATTTTATTATTCTGTATTCTGCCCCATCAGGCTGACATCAGTTGTCAGAATCATTCCCAAAGGTGGAAGAATAGTCAAGCCTCTCTGCAGGGTCTGTGTTTCCTCACACTTTTCTAGTGACTTGCATACAGAATATAGAATCTATACTGGGACCTGGGACTGCTCTGAGACTGGGGACTGGTGAGAGAGGAGATAGATCTAAAGGAGTCTCATATATACCTTGGCTCAGGGAACCATTTCTGTGGTGGCTATTACCAAGTATAGAATCTATAGGCATCTGTGGGGTGATACACGCAAGCATCTGTGGGCTGATGCAACTCTCCTGGTCTGAATTGGTGAGTCTTCATTACTGGATTCTCCATCCTATGCTGAGATAGAAACATAGAAACATAGAATTTGGCGGCAGATAAGGACCGCTTGGCCTACCCAGTCTACCCATTTTCCTACCTAACAGATAAGCTGCAGATCTTAGTTAACCAACAACTTACTTCCTCTTACCCGCCACTAGGACTGCCTTATGCCTGTCCCATGCATTCTTGAAGTCCCCCACTGTTCTTGACTCCACGATCTCCTCAGGGAGGCTGTTCCTTGCATTCACAACCCTCTCAGTGAAAAAATACTTCCTCATGTTGCCCCTGAGCTGTCTCCCCTCTATCTTCAAATTGTGCCCCCTTGTTCTTGCACATCTCTTTTTCTGGAAGATGCTACCCTCTTGGACTTTGTTAATTCCATTGAGGTACTTGAAAGTTTCTATCATGTCCACTCTCTCCCTTCTTTCCTCAAGAGTGTACATATTAAGCTCCTTTAGTCTTTCTTCATATGTCTTCTGGTGCAGACCCTGCACCATTTTGGTTGCCCTCCTCTGGACAGCCTCCACTCTGTCTATGTCTTTGTGGAGATGGGGTCTCCAGAACTGTACACAGTACTCCAGATGGGGTCTCACCAACTGTCTGTACAGAGGGATAACAACTTCCTGTTTTCTACTATTGATGCCTCTTCCTATGCATCCCAGTATCCCCCAGCCTTCCTTACTGCCTTCTCACATTGCTTGCCCACCTTTAGGTCATCTGATATAATTACCCCAGGTCCCTTTCCATTTTTACTGTTGTCAGTATCTCACCCCATTGTGTACGTTTCCCTGGGTTTTGTTTCCCATGTGCATTACCTTGCACTTCTTTGCATTGAATCTGAGCTGCCATACATTTGACCATTCCTCCAACCTTGCCAAGTCCCTTCTCATCCTTTCTACTCCATCTTGTGTATCAACCCTGTTGCAGATCTTTGTGTCATCTGCAAAGAGACATACGTTCCTTCCAATTCCTCTGCAATGTCACTTATAAAGACATTAAAAAGGACCGATCCCAGTACTGAACCCTGTGGTACCCCACTAGTAACCCTCCTTTCTTCACTGTGTACTCCATTTACTACTATCCTTTGCATCCTGTTGTCTAGCCAATTTTTTATCCAGGCTACCACCTTGGGACCCACTCCAAGGCTGGCTATCTTGTGTATTAATCTTTTGTGTGGGACTGTATCAAATGCCTTGCTAAAATCTAGGTAGGCCATGTCCACAGCCCCTCCCTGGGCTACTACTTTGGTCACCCAGTCAAAGAAATCTATTAGATTTGTCTGACATGACCTTCCCATCGTGAATCCATGCTGCCTTGGGTCCTGTGCCCCACTGGCCTCTAGGTACTCAACAATTCTTTCCTTCAGAAGTGATTCCATCATTTTCCCTACCACTGAGGTCAAACTAACTGGTCTGTGGTTTCCTGCCTCTGTCCTGCTCCCACTTTTGTGAAGAGGATCATCTGCCCTCTTCCAGTCCTCGGGTACCACCCCATCCTCCCATGATTTGTTAAAGAGAGTAGTCAGTGGTGTCACTAGTTCTACCCTTAGTTCTTTTAGAATTCTTGGGTGAATCCCATCAGGCCCCATTGCTTTTTCCACCTTCAATTTTATTAGTTCTTCAGAACCCTTTCTTCTGTAAATGGACTGGTATCGACCCCCGTCTTCAGAGTGTTTCTCTTGTTTGGTTTAGGTAACTCCCCCTCCTCTTCCTTTGTGAATACTGAGCAGAAATATTTGTTGAGTATTCCTGCTTTTTCACTGTCACCCTCTACCCACATTCCTTCCCCTTTATTAAGCCTCAGTATCCCTCCTTTGGTCTTTCTTCATTCCCTAATGTATCTATAAAAGGTCTTATCCCCCTTCTTAACAGAATTGGCTATCCTTTCCTCGGTTTGGGCCTTTGCTATTCTGACTGCCTTCCCAGCCTCTTTCTGCTTTAACTGATAAAGTTCTCTGTCCTGCTCCTTCTGTGTTTCCTTCAAACAACATGAAGTCTTGCTATATTATGACAATTGCAGTTTGTCCCACCATTAGAACTGCTCCGGAGGTGAAAGAGTTAACTTCCATGCCAGGCATGGAACTTAGAGCACGAGCTCGGTTAGAAAAGCTCTGTCTGGAATATTTCAAACTGAAACTGTCAGATTCTTTACTCAACCTCACTGAACAGTCGCTCCGGAGATTCCTCCTACTGCTCGGTTCATTTCTCGGTTTAAAAGAGTTTTTCTCGGTTAAATTCAACCGCGATTATTATTATTTTAACTGCAAACCGATCGGTTCAAGCTCTGTCTGTGGTATGGTAAGTAATAGACAGGTTTATTTCTGTGTGGAACTTGTAAATGTTTATCGGTTCGGTTTGAATCGATCAGGTTGTTTTAAAACTTTATTCTGAAGCATTTAAAAGCTATTTAGAGTGTGGTTCCCGGTTCTTATTGGTTCTAAAAAAAACGGATTTCATTACGGTTTTTTCCACGACCCGTGACACGGTTGGCAACCGATAATGGTGTCTTGCCTGGCACTGCCGGAAAAAGGGCAAGTTTATGGTTAGGCTGGCATTATGTCTGAGAAACCCAAAAGAAAAACTGGGCCCACTGGGTTTCAACACTGTAGTGTCTGTGGGGAAGCCTTTGCCAAGACTGACCCACACACCACATGTGTTTATTGTCTGGGGTTTGACCACCTCAATGCAGACTGCCAGATTTGCAAGAATTTCCCTGCAGCTACCCTAGATAAGAGAGTTGGTAGGCTTAGGGAACGAGAGGCCAAAAAGTCCGCTGACCCGGATGGCCAGCCCGGTTCGGTGCCAACCAAACCGGAGGGAGTGCCCTCTGACCAGGGCGAGACTTCCTCGGGCAAACGTAAAGCTGACTCAGAGGAGCCAGTTCCAGCAAAGAGAACTAGAAAATCAGCAGGTGTGGAGTCAAAAATTCCTTCTCCAACTGCTGCAGAGATAGCCAAAGCAATCCAAATTGTCCAGTCACTTTCCCCGGTTCCGTCTGAACCGCCACTATCTGGCAAAAGGTCGGTTCGGCCACTTCCACCGGTTCAAGAATATGATATAGAGGAGTTTTATGAACCAGAGGAGGGGGAGGATGATTATTAACAGTGTGAATGTGACTTTGAAAGTCTGGATGTGCCCATTGAACCGGACATCTCCCCAGACAGACCTTTAGGAGAATCTCCCTGTAGGCTTTCTGAGTCCCCTTCGCATTTTATGTTTTATAAAAAAGTTGCTGAACCCTCCAGCTTCCTTTGGAGGAAGCTGTGGATGAGCAAGAGGAGCCTGACTTTGTAGAGATGATGGATATCCCAGAGTCCAGGAGATTGTCTATTCCTTTACATAAATCCTTTAGGAAACAAACAATAACAATTTTAAAGCTCCTAATTCTGTGCCTCCTGTGGATAAAAAGATGGACAGGAGGTACACTTTGTCAGGTCCTGATACAGAATTTCTTTCACAGCAATGCAGCCATGTTGGGGTAGTTCAGGCTGTAGCCTGTGATAAGGCTAATATTCCCCCTGGCTTCACATCCTCCTGACAAGGACTCCAGGAAGATTGATGCCATGGCTAAAAAACAATACATGGCAGCGTTCTTGGGACTCAGACAAGCAAATTATATGGGCTTATGTTGCAAGATACCAGAAATCTAGATGGGATACTGTCATGGCTTTAGCCAAACAGGCCCCTGGCCAGCTTGCCAAGGAGCTAGAGCAGGTGGCTGCTGATGGTATTGAGGCATCTAAGGTGCAATTCCATGCTGCAGTGGATTCTAATGATGTATCCTCTAGAGTCATGGCTACATCTGTGGCTTTTCATAGATTGGCTTGGCTCAGGTGTACTAGTTTGTCACAGGATACCCAGGCTAAGGCTATGGATTTTCCTGTGGTGGGAAATTCTCTGTTTGGGGAACAGACAGAGAATTATATGAAGAAAATGGATGAATATAGAACCACTTATAGGAGTGCACAAGCCAAGGAACGGCAAGCCACCCCTCAGAGGCAGCCCCCAGGGGTAGAGGCAGGCCTTTTCACAGGCCTTTTTACCAAACCCAGGCCTCCTCTTCAGCTTACGCTCAGAGGGGGTTCTTCAGAAGGAGAGGCAGACGGGGTACAAGCAGGCCTGCTCCACCCCTCAGCCTAAAGCCCCTGCCAAACAGGCACCCTGATGGGATGCCCAGGGCCGGTTCTCCATTACCTGTAGGGGGCAGGCTGGCTTACTTCGTCCAAGACTGGGAGTCTTTAACATCAGACAAGTGGGTCCTGGAAGTAGTAAGCCAGGGTCTGGTTCTCATCTTCAAAAAATTTCCAAAGATGAGAATCAGATTTTTTCCACCTGCAAATCCTCTAGAGACTCTTGCTTTGGAAACAGAAGTCTCAACCCTCCTGGATCTCAGAGCTGTAGAAAGGGTGTCTCCCCTACACCAGGGCAAGGGTCTGTACTCCAGGTACTTTCTTACCCCAAAAAAGACAAGAGAATGGCGGCCCATCCTGGACCTAAGATATCTGAACAAGCACCTTTTAAAACCAAAATTCAAAATGGTGACTCTGGGAATGATTTTACCCTCCCTAAGGCCAGGAGACTGGCTAGCTTCCCTGAACCTCAAGGATGCCTACTTCCATGTTCTTATCAGAAGCTCCCACCGAAAGTACCTCAGATTCGAACTGCCCTCAGGCCATTATCAGTTCAGAGCAATGCCCTTCGGCCTTACCTCTGCCCCAAGGGTATTCACAAAATGCCTGGCAGTAGCAGTTGCTCATTTAAGAAGGCAAAAGATTGCCATCTTTCTCTACCTAGATGACTGGCTCATTATGGGTCAGTCTCCAGACCAGGTCAAATCACACCTGCAAGTTACCCAGCAGCTGCTTACCTCTCTGGGCTTTCTTCTCAATCTTCCAAAGTCAGTTCTGGAACCTGTCCAGGTACTCACCTTTATAGGTGCAGAACTGGACACAAAGCAGGCCAGAGCCTTCCTTCCCCTAGAAAGGGTAAGGAACCTGGTGGCCCTGGCCTCCTCCTTCACTCTGCAGGTCTCTTGACCAGCAAGGCATTTCCTACAGCTCCTAGGACACATGGCTGCTTCCACAGCTGTGGTGCAAGGAGCAAGATTTCAGATGAGGGACATTCAGTTCCATTTGAGAGCCTTTTGGTCTCAAAGAAGAGATCCCCTATCCAAGTTGATCCCAGTGACTCGAACCCTGATCCAGGCCCTTCAGTGGTGGCAGGATCAGAGCAATCTGAGACAAGGGGTTCCCTTCATCCCTCTATCTCACTCCTTGACCCTTACTACAGATGCATCCCTTTTGGGATGGGGAGCTCATATGGGCGACCTCTCCACCCAGGGATTGTGGTCCTCTCAGGAATCTCTGCTCCACATCAATCTGTTGGAACTCAGAGCTGTTTTTATAGCACTTCAGGTTTTTTCTGCATCTGTTCTGAACAAAGTGGTACAGGTCAGAACAGACAACACCACTACAATGTGGTACATCAACAAACAAGGGGGCACTCGGTCTTCGGCCTTGTGCACCGAGGCAATGAAGTTGTGGTCTCTGGCTTATTCCCTGAATACTTCCCTCATAGCAGTTCACCTCCCAGGCAAGGACAATGTCCTGGCAGATGCTGTCAGCAGGATTTCCCAGGGCCATCACGAATGGTCACTGGATCCCGAGTACTGGGGATAGTTTTTGCCAGATGGGGCACCCTCAGATAGATCTTTTGCAGCCCCAGACAATCATCAACTTCCACTTTTTGTTGCAGGCCCCCAGTGTTGGGCTCAGTCCCCTGGATGCCTTTCTCCTCGATTGGGAAGGGAAGTTTCTCTGTGCCTTCCCCCCCTTCCCTCTCCTGTTCAAGGTGCTAGTCAAAATCAGATCTCAGCCCTGCAAGATGATTCTGATTGCTCCAGACTGGGCCAGGCAGCCCTGGTACCCACTCCTTCTGTCCTTAGCAGTCCATCTTCCCCTGTGTCTCCCCAGGAACCACAAATTGTTAACCTGTGCCCAGGGGAGAGTTTGGTATCCGAATCTCAAATCCCTCAACCTCAAGGCTTGGCTCTTGAGGAGTTAGAGTTTGCTGACCTACACCTTTCTCAAGGTGTTCTCGAAATCTTGAAAGCTTCTAGGAAGCCTTCCACTAGGGCTACTTATAACTCCAAATGGAAAAGGTTTTCCATATGGTGTTCTGGGAAGCATATTTCCCCGGAATCTGCTGATTTGCCCACTGTTTTGGACTATATGGTCCATCTTAATTCTTTGGGACTGAGACCAGCTACCCTGAAAGTGCATTTGGCAGTTGTCTCTGCTTTTATTTCAGCAGGAAGCCCTCTTTCTTTCTGCTCACCCTGTATTTTCCAAGTTTTCAGGGATTGCTTCATACCATCCCACCATTCAGGGACCCTGCCCTGCCTGGGATCTTAATGTTTGCATTGCTCAGCTGATGCAACCCCCTTTGAACCTCTGTCTTTGGCAGAGCTTAAGTATGACTTGGAAAACTGTGTTTCTAGTAGCCATCACTTCTGCCAGGCGCATAAGTGAGTTACAAGCTTTGTCAGTGGAGACTGACTTTATTTCCTTTCACAGGGATAAGGTAGTCCTCAGGACTAACAGGAAGTTTTGCCTAAGGTGGTTTCAGATTTCCACCTTTATCAATCTGTTTCTCTTCCAGTGTTCTTCACTGACCATTCCTCCTCTGGTGAGAGGAGGTTGCACAGCTTAGATGTTAAGAGGGCCCTAGGTTACTACATAGAGCATACCAAGGGTCACAGGTTTGACTCCCTCCAACTATTTCTCACTTATGGTGAGGTTGGGAAAGGGAAACCTGTCACTAAGAGATCCATTGCCAGGTGGATTGTCTCTTGTATCCAATTTTGCTATAAAAAACTGGGTAAGGTTCCCCCTTCAGGCCTGAGGGCTCACTCTACCAGAGGTACAGCTGCGTCTCTAGCTGCGCCAGAGACATCCCTATCTTAGAGATATGTCAAGCAGCTACTTGGAAAACAGTACACACTTTCACCAAGCATTACTCCCTGGATATTCAGGCCAGGAGGGATGCTCGGTTTGGCACAGCCATGCTTCAGAGCCTATTCCTTAAGTAGGTTCTGTCCCTCCTCCATGGAGGTACTGCTGTGTAGTCTGCAATTGTCATAATATAGCAAGACTTCATGTTGTTTGAAGAAAAATGACTCACCTTAGTAATGTTGTTCCTTCTAATGGAGTCTTGCTATTATGACCTCCCCCCTAGCCTGCCCCTCTCAGAACTTCTACTTTGGGTATGGGGTGGGCAGTCCAGTGTTGGCATTTATTGATGCCCATTTTATGTTTTCCACCCCTTCTTTTTTTGGGGTGTTTGGGTGTTGTGTTTTATCTTATCTTATCTTGTCTTATCTTTTCTGGTCCCCTGACTTGAGTCTTGGTGTTGGGGCCAGGAAAATGTGTTAATATTTAAGTAGCCAGTTGGTAGTGTAGATTAAAGCTTCCACAGAACCTTAGTGAGTTTTGCTCGTAAAGATCTGACAGTTTCAGTTTGAAATATTCCAGACAGAGCTTTTCTAACCGAGCTCGTGCTCAAGTTCCATGCCTGGCATGGAAGTTAACTCTTTCACCTCGGAGCAGTTCTAATGGTGGGACAAACTGCAATTGTCATAATATAGCAAGACTCCATTAGAAGAAACAACATTACTAAGGTGAGTAATTTTTCTTATATTTCCTGAATGCTGTCCTTTTCTCCTTAACTTTCCCTGCCACCTCTTTTGGGAACCATAGCGGTTTTTTCCTTCGTTGTGTTTTATTGATTTGCTTTACACAAAGGCTTGTTGCCTCTGTGATGGCTGTTTTGATCACTTCCCATTGTTCCTCCACCCCTCCTTCTTGCCTGTTTGGTAGTGCTTTTCTGACGCACTCTCTCATTTTCCCAAAGTCAGCCCTCCTAAAGTCTAGTACTCTTGCTTTTGTATGGCTGTGTTTATCGTGAACCACACTGTTTGGTGGTCGCTGTTCTCAGATGGCTACCCACTTCTAAATCGAGATTCTTTCTCCATCCCCATTTGAAAGTACCAGGTCTAAGATTGCTCCTCTCGAGTGGGTTCCAATACTAGCTGTCTGAGGCATGCCCTGTAGGGCATCAAGAATGACCCTGCTCTTGGATGTGGCTGCAGCAAAGGTGCTCCAGTTAACATCTGGCATATTCAGGTCCCCCATCAACAATATCTCCCCTTTTTCTGCCATTCTAAGAAAGCCTTCTATCATTTCCTTGTCCATTCCTTCCCCCTGAGATGGGGGTCTGTATACAACCGCCATGCGGATTGTGGTGTCATTTCCTGTCTCCAGGGTGACCCAAAGTGCCTCATCTGCTCCCTGTTTACTCTTTAGTTCTGTTGCTTTGATCCCTTCCTTTACATAGAGAGCTATTCCTCCTCCTCTTTTACCCTCCCTGTCCCTCCTGTAGATTGTGTATCCTGGTATGTTGACATCCCAGTCATGGTTCTCTGTGTACCATGCTTCTGTGACTGCTACAATATCCAGGCAACCCTCTTCCATCAAGGCCACTAGTTCAGGGAGCTTGTTACACAGACTATGGGCATTGGTACTCATCACCTTCCACTTTTTGATAGCCTTACCCTTTTTAGCCCCATTTCTGTCCTTACTGCCTTTGCCTTTTTTTACATTTAAATCTGTTCTGCTCCCTAATAACTTCTGTACCTTGGTGTTTACCTCACTAATCACCATGTTTTGTGGGGGGAGGCTCGGATTTCCCTGCTCCTTTTCAGTGCCTCCCCCCTTGGCTAGTTTAAATGCTTGCCAATGAAGCATTTAAACCTCTCACCTAGGATCCTGGTTCCCCCCTTGGACAGATGCAGACCATCGCACCAGTATAGGTCGGCATCTCTCCAGGTGGATCCCCAGTCCCCAATGAAGCCAAAACCCTGAGCTCCACACTCAAGGAACACTCAAGTTAAATCTGTAAAAAAAACAAATTCATACCAAATGCTACAGGGTCTGAGTTGTAGGAAACCTGCTTTTTGTTCACTATCCTACCATGATTTTGCAAAACCTGCAGTGTCCTCTGGACCAGTTGGTGAGATAGCAATGGTGACAATGCTCTGATCAGAGTATTGTTCAGATATTTATGCTGACCCTCCCTACTGAGGAGAGCCACTATCACCACTGTACTTGAATGAAAACCCTCAACGCTTAGGCCATTCAGAAAGAGAGAGTTGTGGTACTGAATTAAAAATTACTTACCAGAGTAATATTGTTTCTTCCAAGGGATCTAATGTGGAATATATACAAATAGTGGAACTAGAATTCTACATTCAGAAAGCTGCTCCTAGGTGGACTGTGAAAATCTAACAGTCAAATTAATTTCTGTACTTGAAACAATACTAGAATATTTGAATTAAGTAATTCTAACCCAAACAACAATAGTCATAATAATGCCCACCCCTGGTGAAGAGGACAGGTCTCCAACAGGATAAAAACAACAAAAAGGGAGTGCTAGGCCCCCCAGTCATCTCTGTGTACATCAAAAACAACAAATTAAGTCAATGATTGATGGCAAAATTAAGAACCCCTATGAAAATATTGCTGAATCTGTTCCAGGTTATGTAAGGGGAGGTAGGGTGGGAGGTCTAATCCTACTGGGAGATCCTTTGGAAGAAACAATATTACTATGGTAAGTAATTTTTTCTTCAAATCTCAGTATGATTAGACACATGCAGACTACCAAGCAGTGCCTTGGGAGAAGAGTATGGAACCTACTTAGAAAAAAGGTTCTGCAATACTGCAGTGCAAAGCTTTCATCATTTCTGTACTGGACATTCAAGCAATAGTGTGTTGTGAAGGTGTGGACTGTATTCCAAGTAACTGCTTTACAGATTTCCAGCAAGGGAATGTCCCTTGCAGCTGCCACAGAGGTAGCACTTCCATGAGTGGAATGTGCCCTGAGGCCTTGTGGTGGCTGTTTCTCAGTCCTACTGTAACAGAATTGGATGCAGATACTATCCAGCATGCAACTGATCTCTTTGAGGCAGGCTTGCCTTTTCTGACCTCACCATAGGTGATAAACAGTTGTGAGTTTGAATCTCTGAGGACCTTAATATGACTGATGTAGTAGCTGAGAGGCCTCTTTACATCCAGACTAGAAACTTAGAAACATAGAAACATTGACTTTGATGGCAGATAAGGACTGCTTGGCCCACCTATTCTGCCAATTTCCCTAACTACAGGATAAGCTGCAGATCCTAGTTAACTAACAGCCTAATTCTTCCTACCCCCCACAAGAACTGTCTTATATCTGTCCCATTTATTCTTGAATTCTTCCACAGTTTTAGACCCCACAACCTCCTCAGGAAGGCTGTTCCATGAGTCCATCACCCTCTCTGTGAAAAAATATTTCCTCACATTGCCCCTGAGCCATCCCTCCTCTATCTTCAAATTGTGTCCCCTTGTTCTTGCACATCTTTTTTTCTGAAAGATGCTACCCTCTTGGACTTTGTTGATTCCACTGAGGTACTTGAAAGTTTCTATCATGTCCCCCCATCCCTCCTTTCCTCAAGGGTATACATGTTAAGCTCCTTTAGTCTCTCCTCAGATGGCTTCTCTTGCAGACCCTGCACCATTTTAGTTGCCCTCCTCTGACTGCCTCCATCCTGTCTAGGTCCTGCAGAGATGGGGTCTCCAGAACTGGATGCAGTACTCAGATGGGGTCTCACCAGCTGTCTGTACAGAGGGATAACAACTTCCTGTTTTCTGCTGGTGATGCCTCCCCCTATACATCCCAGTATCTCCCCAGCCCTTCCTACTGCCTTCTCACATTGCTAGCCCACCTTTAGATCATCTGATATGACTACCCCCAGGTCTCTTTCCATTTTTGTTGTTGTTTACAACTTCCACCCCATTGTGTAATCTTCCCCTGGGTTTTTGTGTCCCAGGTGCATTATTTTGCACTTCTTCGCATTGAATCCAAGCTGCCATACTTCTGACCATTCTTCCAACCTTGCTAAGTCCCTTCTCATCCTTTCCACATCTCCTTGTGTATCAACCATGATGCAGATCTTTGTGTCATCTGCAAAGAGGCATACTTTTCCTTCCAGTCCCTCTGCTATGTCACTTATAAAGACATTAAAAAGAACTGGACCTAGTACTGAACCATGCGGTACCCCACTAGTAACCCCCCTTTCTTCAGAGTGGACTCCATTTACAATTACCTTCTGTGTCCTGTTGTCCAGTCAATGTTTTACCCAGGCTACCATCCTGGGACCCACTCCCGGGCTGGTTAATTTGATTATTAATCATTTGTGTGGGACTGTGTCAAATGCCTTGCTAAAGTTTAGGTAGGCCATGTCCACAGCCCCTCCCTGGTTTACTGCTTAGGTTACCCAGTCAAAGAAATCAATTAGATTTTTCTGACATGGCCTTCCCACTGTGAACCCATGCTGCCTTGGGTCCTGTGCCCCACTGGCCTCTAGGTACGTAACAATTCTTTCTACAGAAGTGATTCCATCACTTTCTACCACAGAGGTCAAACTGAGAGGTCTGTAGTTTCCTGCCTCTGTCTTGCTCCCACTTTTGTGAAGGGGAATCACATCCGCCTTCCTCCAGTCCTCAGGTACCACACCATCCTCCCATGATTTGTTAAAAAGGGTAGTCAGTGGTATCACTAGTTCTCCCCTTAATTCTTTAAGAATTCTGGGCTGAATTTCATGAGGCCCCATTGCTTTGTCCACCTTCAGTTTTAAGAGTTCTTTCAGAGCCCTATCTTCTGTGAAAGGACTGGGATTGACCCCCCTATCCAGAGTGCTTCTGTTAATTGGATTAGGCACCTCCTCCTCTTTTTTGAATACTGTGCAGAAGTATTTGTTCAGTATCTCTGCTTTTTCACTGTCCCTCTCTGCCTACTATGAAGCTTCAATTCCCCTGAACTGGACTTGGCTGTGAAAAATACAGAAAGGGTGATGGATTGGTTCAAATGAAACTCAGATAGCAACTTGGGAAGACATTTCCTGTTGGTCCTAAGGACCACCTTGTCCTTATGGAAGATAAGAAAAAATTACTCACCTTAGTAATGTTGTTTCTTCTAATGGAGTCTTGCTGTATTCTGACAAATTGCAGTGATGTCCAACCTTTGAACTGCCCCAGAGATGAAAGAGTTAACTTTCCATGCCAGGCATGGAGCGCTGAGCTCAAGCTCGGTTGAGACTCTGTCTATTGCTGTTTGAACTCAAACCGTCAGATCTTTACGAGCTATACTCACTGGGTGTCCTGTGTGGAAACTGTAAACTTACACTAGCCAACTGGCTACTAAATATAATAGACAGATTTTTTGGACCCAAAACAAAGACTCAAGTCAGGAAACCCAAAAAATAAAACAAAACAACACCCACCCACCCAAACTAAAGGGGTGAGAAAATAAGGGTTGGGGCACCTCCCGAGTGCCAATACTGCTACTGCCCACCCACATCCCAAAACCAAGGTTCTGAGAGGGGAGGCGGGGGGGAGGTCAGAATACAGCAAGACTCCATTAGAAGAAACAACATTACTAAGGTGAGTAATTTTTTCTTCAAACAACATGAAGTCTTGCAGTATTCTGACAAATTGCAGACTACCAAGCAGTACCTTCATGGAGGAGGGACAGAACCTACCTAGGAAATAGGCTTTGAAGCACTGCTGTACCAAACCGAGCATCACTCCTAGCCTGTATATCCAGAGAGTAATGCTTGGTAAAAGTGTGTACTGTTTTCCAGGTGGCTGCTTGACAAATCTCTAAGATAGGAATATCCCTGGCAGCAGCCAAGGAAGCAGCAGTACCTCTGGTAGAGTGAGCCCTCAGGCCTGAGGGTGGAGTCCTACCTAGTTTTTCATAGCAAAATTGAATGCAAGAGACAATCCACCTGGCAATAGACCTCTTAGTGGCAGGTTTTCCCTTACCAACCTCACCATAAGTGAGGAACAGTTGGAGGGAGTCAAACCTGTGACCCTTAGTATGCTCTATGTAGTAGCTAATAAAAAATTACTCACCTTAGTAATGTTGTTTCTTCTAATGGAGTCTTGCTATATTATGACAAGTGCAGTTTGTCCCACCACTAGAACTGCTCCGGAGGTGAAAGAGTTAACTTCCATGCAGAGCATGGAGCTTAGAGCGCGAGCTCGGATAAAGAAGCTCTGTTAGGGTGGTTTCAAACCGAAACCGTCAGATCTTTACGAGCAAAACTCACTAAGGTTCTGTGTGGAAGCTGTAACCTACACTAGCCAACTGGCTACTAACATATTCATACATTTTCCTGGTCCCAACAGCAAGACTCAAGTCAGTGGACCAGAAAACAAGATAAAATAACTAAATAAACACAACACCCAAACATGAAAGAGGGCATCAATAAATGCCAATAGTGGACTGCCCACCCCATACCCAAAGTAGAAGTTCTGAGAGGGGCAGGCTGGGGGGGAGGTCATAATATAGCAAGACTCCATTAGAAGAAACAACATTACTAAGGTGAGTAATTTTTTCTTCAAACAACATGAAGTCTTGCTATATTATGACAAGTGCAGACTACACAGCAGTACCTCCATGGAGGAGGGACAGAACCTACTTAGGGAATAGGCTCTGAAGCACGGCTGTGTCAAACCGAGCATCCCTCCTGGCCTGAATATCCAGGGAGTAATGCTTGGTGCAAGTGTGTACTGTTTTCCAAGTAGCTGCTTGACATATCTCCAAGATAGGGATGTCTCTAGCAGCAGCTAGAGATGCAGCTGTACCTCTGGTAGAGTGAGCCCTCAGGCCTGAGGGGGGAACCTTACCCAGCTTTTGATAGCAAAATTGATACAAGAAACGATCCACCTGGCAATGGATCTCTTAGTGGCAGGTCTCCCTTTCCCAACCTCACCATAAGTGAGAAATAGTTGGAGGGAGTCAAATCTGTGACCCTTGGTACACTCTATGTAGTAACTTAGGGCCCTCTTAACATCTAGGCTGTGCAGCCTCCTCTCACCAGAGGAGGAATGGTCAGTGAAGAACACTGGAAGTGAAATAGATTGGTTAAGGTGGAAATCTGAAACCTCCTTAGGCAAAAACTTCCTGTTAGTCCTGAGGACTACTTTATCCCTGTGAAAGGAAATAAAGTCAGTCTCTACTGAAAGAGCCTGTAACTCACTTATGCGCCTGGCAGAAGTGCTGGCTACTAGAAATACAGTTTTCCAAGTCAAATACTTAAGCTCTGCCGAAGACATAGGCTCAAAGGGGGGTTGCATCAGCTGAGCAATGCAAACATTAAGATCCCAAGCAGGGGCAGGGTCCCTGAATGGAGGATTGGTATGAAGCAATCCCTTGAAAAACTTGGAAAATACAGGGTGAGCAGAAAGAGAAGAGGGCTTCCCTGCTGAAATGAAGGCAGAGACAGCTGCCAAGTGCACTTTCAGGGTAGCTGGTCTCAGTCCCAAAGAATTAAGATGGACCATATAGTCCAATACAGTGGGTAGATCAGCAGATTCCGGGGAAATATGCTTCCCAGAACACCATATGGAAAACCTTTTCCACTTGGAGTTATAGGTAGCCCTGGTGGAAGGCTTCCTAGCAGCCTTCAGGAATTCGAGAACACTTTGAGAAAGTTGTAGATCAGCAAACTCTAACTGCTCAAGAGCCAAGCCTTGAGGTTGAGGGATTTGAGATTCGGATACCAAACTCTCCCCTGAGCACAGGTTAACAGATTGTGGTTCCTGGGGAGACACAGGGGAAGATGGACTGCTAAGGACAGAAGGAGAGGGTTCCAGTGCTGCCTGGCCCAGTCTGGAGCAATCAGGATCATCTTGCAGGGCTGAGATCTGATTTTGACTAGTACTTTGAACAGGAGAGGGAAGGGGGGAAAGGCATAAAGAAACTTCCCTTCCCAATCGAGGAGAAATGCATCCAGGGGACTGAGCCCAACACTGGGGTCTGCAACAAAAAGTGGAAGTTGATGATTGTCTGGGGCTGCAAAAGGTCTATCTGAGGAGTGCCCCATCTGGCAAACACTATCCCTAGTACTCGGGATCCAGTGACCATTCGTGATGGCCCTGGGAAATCTTGCTGACAGCATCTGCCAGGACATTGTCCTTGCCTGGGAGGTGAACTGCTATGAGGGAAGTGTTCAGGGAATAAGCCAGAGACCACAACTTCATTGCCTCGGTGCACAAGGCCGAAGACCGAGTGCCCCCTTGTTTGTTGATGTACCACATTGTAGTGGTGTTGTCTGTTCTGACCTGCACCACCTTGTTCTGAACAGATGCAGAAAAAACCTGAAGTGCTATAAAACAGCTCTGAGTTCCAACAGATTGATGTGGAGCAGAGATTCCTGAGGGGACCATAACCCCTGGGTGGAGAGGTCGCCCATGTGAGCTCCCCATCCCAAGAGGGATGCATCTCTAGTAAGGGTCAAGGAGTGGGACAGAGGGATGAAAGGCACCCCTTGTCTCAGATTGCTCTGATCCTGCCACCACTGAAGGGCCTGGATCAGGGTTCGAGTCACTGGGATTAACTTGGATAGGGGGTCTCTTCTTTGAGACCAGAAAGCTCTCAAATGGAACTGAATGTCCCTCATCTGAATTCTTCCTCCTTGCACTACAGCTGTGGAAGCAGCCATGTGTCCTAGCAGCTGCAGGAAATGCCTTGCTGGTCGAGAGACCTGCAGAGTGAAGGATGAGGCCAGGGCCACTAAGGTCCTTACCCTTTCCAAGGGAAGGAAGGCTCTGGCCTGCTTTGTGTCCAGTTCTGCGCCTATAAAGGTGAGTACCTGGACAACTGACTTTGGAAGATTGAGAAGAAAGCCCAGAGAGGCAAGCAGCTGCTGGGTAACTAGCAGGTGTGATTTGACCTGGTCTGGAGACTGACCCACAATGAGCCAGTCGTCCAGGTAGGGAAAAATGGCAATCTTTTGCCTTCTTAGATGAGCAACTGTTACTGCCAGACATTTTGTGAACACCCTTGGGGCAGAAGTGAGGCCGAAGGGCATTGCTCTGAACTGGTAATGGCCTGAGGGCAGTTCGAATCTGAGGTACTTTCGATGGGAGCTTCTGATAAGAACATGGAAGTAGGCATCCTTGAGGTCCAGGGAAGCTAGCCAGTCCCCTGGCCTTAGGGAGGGTAAAATCATTTCCAGTGTCACCATTTTGAACTTTGGTTTTAAAAGGTGCTTGTTTAGATATCTTAGATCCAGGATAGGCCACCACTTTCCTGTCTTTTTTGGGGTAAGGAAGTACCTGGAGTACAGACCCTTGCCCTGGTGTGGGGGAGAAACCCTTTCTACAGCTCTGAGAGCCAGGAGGGTTGAGACTTCTGTTTCCAAAGCAAGAGTCGCTAAAGGGTTTGCAGGTGGAAAAGATCTGGCTCTCATCTTTGGAAATTTTTTGAAGCTGAGAACCAGACCCTGGCTCACTACTTCCAGGACCCACCTGTCTGATGTTAAAGACTCCCAGTCTTGGATGAAGTAAGCCAGCCTTCCCCCTACAGATAATGGAGAGCCAACCCTGGACATCCCATCAGGGTGCCTGTTTGGCAGGGGCTTTAGGCTGAGGGGTGGGAGCAGGCCTGCTCGTACCCCATCTGCCTCTCCCTCTGAAGAACCCCCTCTGAGCATAGGCTGAAGAGGAGGAGGCCTGGGTCTGGTAAAAAGACCTGTGAAAAGGCCTGCCTCTACCCCTGGGGGGCTGCCTCTGAGGAGTGGCTTGCCGTTCCTTGGCTTGTGCACTCCTATAAGTGGTTCTATATTCATCCATTTTTCTTCATATAATTCTCTGTCTGTTCCCCAAACAGAGAATTTCCCACCACAGGAAAATCCATAGCCTAGACTGGGTATCCTGTGACAAAGTAGTACACCTGAGCCAGGCCAATCTATGAAAAGCCACAGATGTAGCCATGACTCTAGAGGATACATCATTAGAATCCACTGCAGCATGGAATTGCACCTAGATGCCTCAATACCATCAAGAGCCACCTGCTCCAGCTCCTTTGCAAGCTGGCCAGGGACCTTTTGGCTAAGGCCATGACAGTATCCCATCTAGATTTCTGGTATCTCGCAACATAAGCCATATAGTTTGCTTGTCTGAGTTCCAAGGATGCTGCCATGTATTGTTTTTTGGCCATGGCATCAATCTTCCTGGAGTCCTTGTCAGGAGGATGTGAAGCCAGGGGAATATTAGCCTTATCACAGGCTGCAGCCTGAACTACCCCAACATGACTGCATTGCTGTGAAAGAAAATCTGTATCAGGACCTGACAAAGTGTACCTCCTGTCCATCTTTTTATCTACAGGAGGCACAGAATTAGGAGCTTTTAAAATTTTTATTGTTTGTTACCTAAAAGATTTATGCAAAGGGATGGACAATCTCCTGGACTCTGGGATATCCATCATCTCTACATAGTCAGGCTCCTCTTGCTCATCCAAAGCCTCCTCTAAGGGAAGCTGGAGGGTCTCAGCAACTTTTTTATAAAACAAAAAATGAGAAGGGGACTCAGAAAGCCTAGAGGGAGATTCACCTAAAGGTCTGTCTGGGGAGATGTCCGGTTCAATGGGCACATCCAGACTTTCAAAGTCACATTCACACTGATCATAATCCTCCTCCCCCTCCTCTGGTTCATAAAACTCTTCTATATTATATTCCTGAACCGGTGGAACCGACCGAACCGACCTTTTGCCAGATATTGGCGGTTCAGAGGGAACCGGGGACAGTGACTGGACAATCTGTATTGCCCTGGCTATCTCTGCAGCAGTTGGAGAAGGAATTTTGGACTCCAAACCTGCTGATTTTTTAGTTTTCTTTGCTGGAACTGGCTCCTCAGAGCCAGCTTTTCGTTTGCCCGAGGAAGTCTCACCCTGGTCAGAGGGCACTCCTCTCGTTGGCACCGAACCGGCTGGCCATCCGGTCAGTGGACTTTTTGCCTCTCGCTCCTGAGCCTGCCCACCTCTCTTGTCCAGGGTGGCTGCATGGAAATTTTACAAATCTGGCAGTCTGAATTGAGGTGGTCAAACCCCAGACATAGACACATAGTGTGTGGGTCAGCCTTGGCAAAGGCTTCCCACAGACACTACAGTGCTGAAACCCAGTGGGCCCAGTTTTTCTTTTGGGTTTCTCAGACATGATGCCAGCCTAACCAACAAACTTGCCCTTTTAATGGCAGTGCCAGGCAAGACACCCTTATCGGTTCCAAACCGTGTCACGGGTCGTGGAAAAAACCGCAATGAAATCCAGTTTTTTTAGAACCGATAAGAACTGGGAACCGCACTCTAACAAGCCTTAAAAGGCTTTAAAACTAAGTTTAAGTACAATTCGATCGGTTCAAACCGAACCGATAAACAATTTACAAGTTCCACACAGAAAACCTGTCTATTACTTACAATACCATAGACAGAGCTTGAACCGATCGGTTTCCGGTTAAAATAAATAAATCGCGGTTAAATTCAACCGAGAAAAGCGTTTAAACCGAGAAAATGAACCGAGCAGCAGGAGGAATCTCCGGAGCGACTGTTCAGTGAGACGGAGTAAAGAATCTGACGGTTTCGGTTTGAAACCACCCTAACAGAGCTTCTTTAACCGAGCTCGCACTCTAAGCTCCATGCTCTGCATGGAAGTTAACTCTTTCACCTCCGGAGCAGTTCTAGTGGTGGGACAAACTGCACTTGTCATAATATAGCAAGACTTCATGTTGTTTGAAGGGCCCTTTTCACATCCAAACTGTGCAGCCTCCTCTCCCCAGAGGAGGAATGGTCAGTGAAGAAAACAGGAAGAGACATAGATTGGTTAAGGTGGAAATCTGAAACCACCTTAGGCAAAAACTTACTATTAGTCCTGAGGACCACCTTATCTCTATGGAAAGAGATAAAATCAGGCTCCACTGACAGGGCCTGTAACTCACTTATGCGTCTGGCAGAAGTGATGGCCACCAAGAAAACAGTTTTCCAAGCCAAGTACTTAAGCTCTGCTGAGGACAAAGGCTCAAAAGGGGGCTGCATAAGCTGAGCAATGCAAACATTAAGGTCCCAAGCAGGGGCAGGGTCCCTGAATGGAGGATTGGTATGAAGCAATCCCTTGAAAATTTTAGAAAATACAGGATGGGCTGAAAGGGAAGAGAGCTTGCCTGCTGAAAGGAAAGCAGAGACAGCTGCCAGATGCACTCTTAGTATTGCTGGTCTGAGTCCCAAGCTATTAAGATGAACCATATAGTCAAGGACTGTGTGCAGGCCAGCAGACTCTGGGGAAATATGCCTCCCAGAGCACCATATAGAAAATCTTTTCCACTTGGAGTTGTAAGTGTTTCTGGTGGAAGGCTTCTGAGAAGCCTTTAGGATATCCATAACACCTTGAGAGAGGTGCAAATCAGCAAACTCTAACTCTTCAAGAGCCAGGCCTTGAGATTGAGAGATTTGAGATTCAGATACCAAACCCTCCCCTGAGCACATGTTAACAGGTTGTAATTCCTGGGAAGAGGTAGGGGAAGGTGGACTGCTAAGGACAACAAGAGAGGGTACCAGGGCTGCCTGGCCCAGTCTGGAGCAATCAGAATCACCTTGCAGGGTTGAGACCTGATTTTGACTAACACCTTGAACAGGAGAGGGAAGTGGGGGAAGCATACAGGAACTTCCCTTCCCAATTAAGAACTAGGGCATCCAGGGGGACTGAGCCCAACACTGGGGGCCTGCAGCAAAAGAGAGGAAGTTGGTGATTGTCTGGGGCTGCAAAAAGATCTACCTGTGGGGTGCCCCATCTGGAGAAGATCACCTTCAAAACCAGGGGATCCAGGGACCATTCGTGATGGCCCTGAGATATCCTGCTGAGAGCATCTTCCAGGGCATTGTCCTTGCCTGGGACATGTACTGCTGTAAGACAGGTGTTCAGGGAATAGGCCAGAGACCATAACTTCATTGCCTTTGTGCACAAGGCCGTACACCGAGTGCCTCCTTGCTTGTTGATATACCACATTGTGGTGGTATTGTCTGTCCTGATCTGAACTACTTTGTTCTGAACAGACTTGGAAAAAGCTTGAAGTGCTAGAAACACTGCTCTGAGTTCTAATAGATTGATGTGAAGCAGAGCCTCCTGAGGAGACCACAACCCTTGGGTGGTCAGGTCTCCCAAGTGTACTCCCCACACCAAGAGGGAGGCATCTGTAGTAAGGATTAGAGAATGAGACTGAGTGACAAAAGGAACTCCCTGTCTTAGATTGTCCTGATCCAGCCACCACTGTAATGCCTAGATCAGGGTTCGAGTCACTGGAATTAGTTTGGTCAGAGGGTCCCTTTTCTGAAACCAAAAGGCTCTCAAGTGGAACTGAATATCCCTCATTTGAAATCTTGCTCCCTGCACCACTGCTGTAGAGGCAGTTATGTGTCCCAGGAGCTGCAGAAAATGCCTTGCTGGTCGAGACACATGGGGGGTGAATGAAGAGGCCAGTGAGATAAGGGTCCTTGCCCTGTCCAGGGGAAGGAAGGCTCTTGCTTTTACTATATCCAGCTCTGACCCTATGAAGGTGAGAAGCTGCACAGGCTCTAGAACTGACTTTGAAAGATTCAGAAGGAAACCTAGAGAAGTGAGCAGTTGCTGAGTTATCTGTAGGTGTAACTTAACTTGGTCTGAAGACTGGCCTACTATGAGCCAGTCATCCAGGTATGGAAAGATGGAGATCCTTTTTCTCCTTAGGAAGGCAACTACTACTGCCAGGCATTTTGTGAACACCCTTGTAGCAGAAGTTAGGCCGAAGGGCATTGTTCTGAATTGGTAGTGGCCTGAGGGCAGCTCGAACCTGAGGTACTTTCGGTGGGAGCTTCTGATGAGAATATGGAAATAGGCATCCTTGAGGTCCAGGGAGACTAGCCAATCCCCTGGCCTTAGAGAGGGTAGAATTATTCCCAGAGTCACCATTTTGAACTTTGGCTTTAAAAGATGCTTGTTTAAATATCTGAGATCCAGGATGGGCTGCCATTCTCCTGTCTTTTTGGGGGTTAGGAAGTACCTGGAGTACAATCCTTTCCCTTTGTGTAGGGGTGGGACCCTCTCTATGGCTCTGAGAGCCAAGAGGGAAGAGACCTCTGCCTCTAGGGCAAGTGCCTCTGAAGGATTTGCAGGTGGAAAGGATCTGGTTCTCATCTTTGGAAATTTTTTGAAGCTGAGAACCAGTCCCTGGCTTACTACTTCCAGGACCCATTTGTCTGATGTTAAAGACATCCAGTCCTGGACATAGTAAGTCAGCCTGCCCCCTACAGGTGGTGGAGAATTGGCCCTGGCAAACCCATCAGGATGCCTGTTTGGCAGGGGCTTTAGGCTGAGGGGTGGAAGCAGGCCTGCTTGTACCCCATCTGCCTCTCCCTCAAAAGAACCCCCTATGAGCATAAGCAGAAGAGGAGGCCTGGGCTTGGTAGAAAGGCTTATGAAAAGGCCTGCCCCTGCCACTGGGATGCTGCCTCTGAGGAGTGGCTTGCCTTTCCTTGGACTGAGCACTCCTGTAGGTGGTCCCATACTCATCCATTTTCTTCATGTAGTTCTCTGTTTGCTCCCCAAACAGAGAATTACCCACAACAGGAAAATCCATAGCCTTAGTCTGGGTATCCTGAGACTGGCTAGTACATCTGAGCCAAGCCATCCTACGAAGGGCCACAGATGTAGCCATGACTCTAGATGAAATATCATTGGAGTCCACCGCAGCATGGAATTGCACCTTGGATGCCTCAATACCCTCCGCAGCCACCTGCTCCAGCTCCTTGGCAAGCTGTCCAGGGACCTGTTTAGCTAAAGCCATTACAGTGTCCCATCTAGATTTCTGATATCTAGCTGTATAGGCCATATAATTAGCCTGCCTGAGTCCCAAGGATGCTGCCATGTACTGTTTCTTTGCCATGGCATCAGTACTCATGGAGTCCTTATCTGGGGGGTGTGAAGCCAAGGGTATATTTGCCTTATCACAGGCTGCAGCCTGCACTACCCCAACATGGCTGCATTGCTGGGTAAGGAACTCCGTATCTGAGCCTGAGAGAGTATACCTCTTGTCCATTCTCTTGTTCACAGGAGGTATAGAATTAGGAGTCTTTAAAATTTTTATTGTCTGTTTCCCAAAGGACTTATGAAGGGGAATAGACAGCCTCCTGGACTCTGGGATATCCATCATTTCAACATAGTCAGGCTTCTCCTGGTCGTCCACAATTTCTTCCATAGGAAGCTGAAGAGTTTCAGCCACTTTTTTGTAGAACATAAAATGGGAAGGGGACTCTCCTGAAGGTCTGTCTGGGGAGATGTCCGGGTCAATGGGCACATCCAGACTTCCGTAATCACCCTCACTATCCTCATACTATCTTTCCTCCTCCTCTGGTTCATAAAAATCCTCTAAATTATAATCCGGAACCGGGGGAACAGACCGAACCGAGCCCCTTCCTAATGGTGCCAGTTCGGTCGGAACTGGGGATAGCGATTGAACAATCCTTATCGCTTTGGCTATTTCATCACTGGTTGGAGAAAGAACTTGTGGATCCGCACCGGCTGATTTATCCCTTCTTGTTCTTTTAACCGGAACCGACTCCTCTGAGTCAGTTCTCCTTTTGCCGGAAAAAGTTTTGCCCTGGTCAGAGGGCACTCCTTCTGGTTCGGTTGGAACTGGACCGGGCTGGCCATCCAGGTCAGTGGACTTCTTGGCCTCCCTTTCCCTGAGCCTACCAACTCTTTTTTCCAGGGTAGCTGCAGGAAAATTTTTACAAATCTGGCAGTCTGAATCGAGGTGGTCAAACCCCAGACAATAAACACAGGTGGTGTGGGGATCAGCCTTAGCAAAGACTTCCCCACACACACTACAGCGTTGAAACCCAGTGGGCCTGGTTTTTCTTTTGGGTTTCTCAGACATGGCCAGTCCTAACAAAAACATACCCTTTTTTCGGCAATCTGCCAGGCAAGACACCCTTATCAGTTCCTGACTGTGTTACGGGTCGTGGAAAAAAACATAATAAAGTCCATTTTTTTTAGAACCGATAAGAACCAGTTACCACACTCTAAAAGCAGAAATAAAGTTTTTTAAACAACCTGATTGGTTCAAACCGAACCGATCCCACGTTTACAAGTTCCACACAGAATATAACAAAAAAATAAACCTGTCTAGTACTCACGAAACCACAGACAGAGACTGGACCGATAGGTTACGGTTTAAATTCATTCGAAAACCGAGAAAAACTGTACTTTAACCGACAAATTGAACCGAGCAAAGGAGAAATCTCCAGAGCGACTGTTCAGTGAGGCGAAGTAAAGAATCTGACGGTTTGAGTTCAAACAGCAACAGACAGAGTCTCAACCGAGCTCGAGCTCAGCGTTCCATGCCTGGCATGGAAAGTTAACTCTTTCATCTCCAGGGCGGTTCGAAGGTTGGACCTCACTGCAATTTGTCAGAATACAGCAAGACTTCATGTTGTTTGAAACATCAGTTCCCAAAATGGAAAAACTGTAAATGCAGTCAATTCCCTAGCAGTAAAGAACTGCAATATAAAATAAAACTCAGTAGAAATACAGAAAAACTAACAGTTCCCATTAAATAAGGGAGCCTCCATTAAAAAGACCTTGAAAACCATTGAAATACTCAAAATGCGGTATATTTTTACCTCAGAAAAGTTAAAAGGATCTGAGGAAAAAGGAGAAAGCGTGGTTCCTGGGAACTGGTAAAGAACCACTAAAAACCCCTTAAACTGATAATAAAATGTAAAATACTTACAAACTCAGCACAAAAGTCAAGATTTAGGCACAAGTTTGTTTCTCAAGAATGAGAAAGAACACATCAGAGGCAGTGTTTCTCAGTCAGTCGGAGAAAAAATTCCAAAGCCCTGTGGGCTCTTTGCACTCAGCACAACTTCCTGCTTGATTCTGATTGGCCACTCTATTTTAATGACTATTCATGGCTCCTCCTCCAAGGCAGTTTAACCTGGTTAGCTTACTGCTATTGTTACTTATGCTAAAGGACTCCTGGGTTGAGAAGCCAGAGTTACGAAAAGAGTAGGTCAGAGGAGATGGGATGGAGAAGAAGGTAGTGAGGTAGGAGGGGCGGGAGCTGAGCCAGTATTTCCTGACCAGGGAGGAACAGTGGGCGAGGCATCTGGCCTCAAGAGGGGGGAAGGAAAGAGCGGTACAAAGATCACAATGGTGTGTACAGGGTGGACAGTTGAGAGCAAACCAACAAAAGGAGTTGAAAGGGGATCACTGTGTTTCCTGTACAGTCAGAAAACATAAAAGTTGACCAGGAAAGGTGGTGGGGTTACTACGCAAATGAGCCACAGGGCTTATCACATAGTATGACAATCCTCACAAACCCTTTCACAGATGATTGCAGCACTTCCTGTCTGTAGAACTGCTACAAACAAGCAACAGGAGTGCCACAAAGCTGTGGTGGTACAGCAGGAATCTGGAGGAGAAAGAGCGATCACAGAGCAGTGCCAGCAGTCACAGGCAAATGGGGTTAGACAGGGAGTCTTTTACTCTTGCTACTATTATCTTTCTTTGTGTATGGCAAAAATAAGTGGCAGCGCAACAGAGTGCTTGTTTGTACCACCTCTTCAGCTGCAGCCATTGTTACTGAGACTAGCGCCCTGGCTGTGTAAAAGTTGCTATTGCTTTCAGAGTGTTAACATTTAGTTACACTGGGCTGGTGTTAAATATGACTGCCAAGTAACATTTTATTCTGCTGGCATGCAACGTCCTCGTATAATTCTGCTTGGAAACTGACAATGATGCTTTTAAAATAACACTGCTATTTAAAACTTGTCATGGGCACTTTGCATTGTTCTCTGCTATCAAACTTCCTCCTTGTAACCTCCGAACTAATCACACCTGGGAATTGGTTCTGGCTCAGTGTGCCTTTTGCTGGTCAACACATTTAAATGAATAAATAATAAACTCTCACAATTCAGAGTGGTAACATTTGAGGGTAGGGGTTTCTGTTTTGGTGCTGCAGTTTGAGTTGAGGGAAGTAGTTCCATACTGAGAGGTTTAAAATCTCTTAATGACTTGTTTGATTCAGAATTACTTCAAGATAACTTCTGGAAATTTACTGGGAGTTAAGTTATGAGCGTGTGGCATAACTGAACCAGTAAGGTGGCTGGATTTCAGCAAGCTTCGCTCTACATTTTTGCCGTATTGCTTCACCAATACACTGCACAAGTATGACCACAAGGGCTGTACTGGAGGCACTGTCTTCTGCTGTCATAAAGCAGAATACTCTCCACACACAAAGAGTATACTCCACTGCTAGCAATGTTTTTATTCTACTTTTTCTGGTAACTATTTTACACATACTCCAAGGATCAGCCTCAATAAGAGATCAGGCAGCACCTGGCAAACTGACTCGTTTGGAACACAATGTCCTGAAAACAGACTGAGTGACCTCCTGATTGCTGCCTGTTCTGCAGTGAAACCAGAAACACTTTTTAGAGTGTTTGGTCATGATGGTACATTTATTGTCTAAGTTGTATGTACTTAAGTTGTTCATTTTATTCTGTAACTGATTTGAATTCATTGTCCTGTAACTGTGTTCAATTAGTATGTGGCATCTGACATTTATATTGTTCCCTAAAATCTATTTCTGTAATGTTTTAGTTACAGCTTTCACTGTTGCTCTTTTGTGCTCTCCTGGGTCATATCAGTGGTCTAGCATACCTGCTTTGTAAACAAAAACTAACTAAACATAGGCAGTGACAGCAGAAAAAAAACAATGATCCATCCAGTCTGCCCAAGTTCCCTATTTAGCCCTGAGACCCACTGTCCCTCCAGGGTCTTCGCCCTCCCTGTCTCCCACATTCCCTTCCCTGATTCTACTACCCCAAGCAGTCACTATACCACTCATTCTGTCCCAACCATGCTTGAAACCGTCAATGGTTTTCTCACCCACCACCTCGGTTGTCAGACAGTTCCACGCTCTTCTGCCCTTTCTGTATAATAGTTCTTCCTCATGTCTCGCTTGAACCTCCCTTCTGTTAGTTTCTACTCATGTCCATGTGACAATGAGCTAGTATTCAAGCTAAATAGTTTTCCACAGTTCACCTTGTTAATTCCTTTTAAGAGCTTGAAGGTCTCTATCATATATCCCATCTCACTTCTTGTCTGTGGTGAATACATGTTCAGTGCCTCGAGGCATTCCTAATAAGACCTGCCCTGTTGGCCCTCTGTTATTTTTGTTACCCTGTGCTGCACTGTCTCCAGCCTATCCCCATCTTTCCTGAGGTGAGGACAACAGAAGTGGGCATAGTACTCCAGGTGTGGCCTCACTAAGGATCTATATAGGGGAAGTATTACTTCTTCCTTCCTGCTATCAATATCCCTCCGGACACACCCCAGCATCCTATTGCCTTGCTATAAGCCTTGTTGCACTGATTTGATTGCTTGAGGGAATCAATGATCATAACTCCAAGGTCTGGTTCTTCAGCCATAGTGCTAAGTCTCACACCACCCATCCAGTACTTCATCCTGGCTTTCTTGTTCCCTAGGTGCATTACTTTGCCCATTTTGGCATTGAATTTCAACTGTCAAGCTTTAGACAACTCCTCTAGCTTTTTAAGTCTCTCTGCATTTCCTCGATTCCCTCATCACTATCTACCCTCCCACAGAGCTTAGTGTCATCTGTAAAGAGACACAATCGTCCTGGATTTCCTCACCAATGTCACCGATGAACATATTGAAGAGGACCAGAGCCAGGACAGATCCCTATAGTACCCCGCTCATGACCTGTCTCTCTTCTGATTTAACCACGTTGACAACAACCCTCTGCTGCCTCCCCTTTAACCAGTTACCTACCCAGTTTACTATGACCTTAGCTGCAACCAGATTCTCCATCTTCTTCAGCAAGCGTCTGTGAGGTACAGGGTCGAAAGCCTTGCTGAAGCTGAAGTAGTGCAAATACACAGCGATGCCCCCATCCACTTCCCTCATCAACCAGTCAATAAAAACTAGCAGGTTAGTCTGACAAGATCTCCCTGCCATGAATTCATGCTGTTTACTATTCAGAAGACTGCTGCTCTCCAAGTAGTCCACTAGGTCTTCTTTGACCAGTGACTCCATCAGCTTCCCTACATACAATAGAGGTAAGACTGACAGGTCTATAGTTCCTTGCTTGTTCCTTACCCCTACCCCATGGAACAGAACTATGGCCACCACCCTCCAATCTTTCGTAACTATCCCCATCCTTAGGAAGCTGTTGAATAGACCTATCAGGATTCGGCTAGTTCCACTGCCAATTTCATACATATTCTCAGATGCGCCCTGGGACCTTATCTATCTTAAGGGCTGCTAACCTTTTCAGGACCCTTTCACTTGTAAATATTGGCTGCCTCATCTCCGGGACCCCCTTAGTGGCCGTTTTGATGTCACTCTCTAGCAAGGACCCACCATCCTCCCTAGTGAAAACTGAGCAAAATTAGTCATTGAGGATGGTGGCCTTTTGGCCATCCTCCTCTATCACCCTATCCCTCTCAGCTAGTCTTATGATTCCCTTTGCTTTCTTTCTTTTTTCCCTAATATAGCAGAAGTTTTTGTCCCCTCTTCAACTCCTCTGCAACACACAGCTCTGTGTCTACTTTTGCCTCCTAACCATACTCTTTGCCAGTTCAAGCCAAATGGAGTTATGATCGCCATTCTCCATTGGCTTCCCAACTCCTACAGCTCCTACTGCCTCCAAGTTTATGAGCACCACATCAAGAATTGTAGTCTGCCTGGTGGGTTCCTTAACTGGTGGGTACCAGTAGACAGTTTTGAATGACGTCCAGCAAGGCCTGTCTTCTGGTGTTCCTGGCTACTAGAACATCCCAATCTATATCCAAAAGCACAGTCAGGAAATGGTAGCACACGGAGGAAAATACAAAGAAATATGTAGTATCATCTCTTTTATTAAAGGTAGAACAATAGGGCTCGCTGTACAAGATACTGTGTAATGCTGCAGACCCCAGAGAAGACTCATCTGGAGTCAAAGCATTGGGTTTGCAGCCTTTACCTCTCCATACTCCCTACCACTACCCTCACCCTATGTGAATCCATTCATGCAACCCTCCTAGGTACAAAGAAATTACATGTAGTCTGTGTTTACAACCCTTACAGAAATATAGGTGTGCTGTGTACATGCAGAATGCATGCCACATACTTAATTATGCAATGTTTGCATGCAGTTCGCATACACAAAGTGATACTAAGTGAACCAGGTCTAAAAAGCAAATCAGGTTCACATACTGCAAGCTTGACATGTGCACAGCAGGTAAGCTGTTGGGAACATCTAAAAATTACATCAGGTCTGCATGTTGCATGCTTGACATAAGTGCAGCAGTTAAGTTGGTGTGAACATCATTGAAACATCACATCAGGTTCATATGCTGCACGCTTGCCATGTGCAGCAGCTAAACTGGTGTAAATCTCATCTTAAAAAACACATCAGTTTCTATTTCTTATACTACTGCTAGCAATTAGAGTCATTAAAATACACTTTTATTTGAATTCCCATAAAAATTAGGTAAACTCATTAATTCTGATCCTTTTGCAAGTTGTTTAATGGCTTTTGATTTTTGTCATTAAATCGCCATTAATTTGTAAAGTATTGTTTACTTACTGCATTACGTGCCTAGGATATAGCCAATCAACTTCCCCTATTCCAGATGTATGTAGGGGGCCTCTGCGTTGTGAAGCCTATCCTTTTTGTTTTGGACCATGCAAATCCCTTATGCATACTTAGTTCTACAAATGTGTTTTTCCATGACTGTTTTATCTCACTTACTTTCCCGTTGTCATTCTGTATTCAGCATATTCACTATGGCCATACTCAGCACTCTTTGTGCTGAGTAGGATCTTGGAAGCATGCACCATACCTCACATTTTGTCACTGAAATGAGGGACATGGACACTCAAAATGAGGGATAATGAGGGACACTAACCCACATGGTGGTGGCACGGGGTCATAATATCGCAAGACAGCTGCCAATACAGCGTGATTTCTGCCATGCGGGATAACTCTTTTTTTTCTGGGGAGCCCAGCCACCTGCACTCCCCGTTACAGTGGGCTGCACCCCCAACCCCTCCCCAATAAAGATTCTCAACTCTGGGGGGGGGGTTCAACTTGGGGAGTGTACAAAGTTTTAAAAAATAAGCATTACTGGGACTGGGAATCAAACCTGGTCCCAGATGCAGCGCCTGGGTTCCTGGCTGCAGTGGCTCAGTTTGTTGAGCCATGGCAGCTGCTGGGTGGAACCCCATCCCAGCAGAGGTCTTATCCTCTGCCTGGGATGTTCTGAGTGGTGCAATACCGCGTACAGCAGTATTCGCGGTATTGCACCACTTGCTGTAACCTACAGTGCTGTACAGGTTTAGCCATAATGTCGTACGCTATTAAGTGTGCAACATTATGACCCGGTAGGCATGATGATCAGGACACATTATGAATCATGGAGATACAGTACCTCAGAACACAGTGGAAACCATTACATTAGCATCTAAGAATGAATTTCTGCCATTAAGCAGGGGTGCCATTCACGTGGGGCAGAGGGAGGCAGTTGCCCCTCCCTCATATTTGTGCCTTGGTTGTTCTTACGGTGTGGCAATAATGGCATTAAATTTGGATTTAATCATTTATACAATAAGTGCCCACCTGGCTTGTGTGTGCTCATGTTGCAGGTACTCTCCAGACTCGACTGTGTCTGTATTGTGTTGTCCACTCTCTCTCCACCTATTAGCGGCAGCACAATCACAGGTGATGTGGGTGAGCTCCAGCCAAGAAAGAGCGCATGAGTCTTGCAAGTGCGACACTGTCTTTCCCACCACAGAGTAGACAGACCGCACACTACAGCTTGGAAGAGTCGGTGATCACTGAACTCTCATTAACAGTGTTGTGGCAGCATATTTTTGTTGGTCGACTCTTAGTGAGTCCCCATCTTACCTGGTGGCTGAAGGGGCAGAGGGTGAGCTAGGAGCTAACTCAAGACTAGGCTACCTACTTACTCTACTAGGCTCGCCTTGCAAAAAAAACAACACAGACCCCCCATGGCAGCAAGCTAGGCTTAGCAGCAGTGGTGACAATGGTGTGGGTGGCCTTCATAGGCCTTGATCAGTGCAGTGCAGCAGCAGCCATGGCAGCAGCCAAGCAAGAAGTAAGCAACCGAGGTTGGGCGGGTTCGGTTGGTGAGGCGACTTGGTCGCAGACCACGCTGGGGACCTGTGATGGTCGGTTCTAGCATCCAGCTTCTGGTGGAAGGAGAGAGGGGGAGCAGACTAAAAACGGGGCTTGTGGCACACTGTGCCAGGCTGCAGGTTCTGGCTGTATGGACAGGTAAATAAAAGTAAATATTTTTTTTACAGGGTGATTGGGGAAGGAGGAAGGACTGAAATATTGATGTGTTTTTCATGTTTCTTCACCTTGTGGTGGCTTCATGACCCATAGGAGGTGGGTATTGAATGGAATGGAGTTGGGGAGAAAAATCAGGACAAAGTTATTTTTTGGGGGGGCAGAACTTCAGCCAGGAAAAAAGTTTGTTAGTAACTGGGTGGGTTTAAGCCCAAATCTGATGCACTGCTCCGGGGTATATACAGATGAATCTTATACCTTTGAATTTTTCCTGATTTGCATATCGCTTTTCAGTCAAAACAAGTAAATTGAGAGATGTTACAGACATTCTAGAGCTGTCCCTTGCATTCATAGACAGTTGAGCTGTATGGTATGCACAGACTATTGGAGCCCCACTATAGTCAGGGTTATGCCCCTCCCCCCCGTGAAGCTGACCTCCACATCCCCAAGCTCAGGCACATTGTGACAAAGGGCAAAGGAGACTGCAGGGTGAGCACCATTGAAATGAATGGGTTTTTTTATTACTATTTTATACATTATTGATACAGAGTTGGAGATTAATGAAGGCTACCGCTCAACTAACAAGGGCCTTGTTAGTAGAACAGTGGCCTTCATTTTTCTCCATCTCACCATCATAACATATAAAATAGTATTATACAATGGCAAAAAAGAATGCTGGCCTCTGATTGGTCAGTCTGTGACTTGACCCATGATGTTATCCCAGTACAACATCATGGGTCTAGTCTCAGCACATTGAACCTCCTGACTGATTGCATTGGATCATTTGCATCATTTGTCACACTATCATCATTTGCATCTTCTCTTAAGAAACAAAACTATTTTTCCACATTAACAAAAACATTTTTGAAATGATTTTTTTGTTCTGTATAACAACAAGCCATTGTATAATAGCAATAATGCCCTCCCGGGTGTGTGTCATGCTGGGATAACATCACGCCTCAGGTATTGGATGCACTCGGTCTGCAGCCTCGTGCCCTACCACCTGAGGTGTGACATTATCCCTGCATGACACACACCCTGTTGGGTATTATTACTTAAATAAAAAATAACTCCATTCATTTCAAGGGGATACACCCCAGCACTCTGACCCATGGACATCATCTCTTAAAGACTCCTGCCTCTGGCTCCCTAGTACTCAAGTAAAAGACTTTTTACTTATATCTATACTTGGTGGGTTGTCAGTAGCAGAATGGCTGTAACAGCTACAGTGTGTGTGCATGGGGGGGTCCAGTTATTGCTACTTTTGTGTTTGCACCTTAAAGTCTGTTTGCATGGAAGCATTCAAAACTATGGAGAGAAAACCGTAGGAGTACAGACCAGACAGAAGTAAAAAAATGGTTTTATGGGTAAGTTTGTGTATTGCATGTGGGGAAAAAACACATGTGTTTCCATTGGCATGTGTGCTACAGTTCAACTGTGAAACAGATGAGTAAGAGAAGAAAACTGAAAAGCACAACAGTGGCTACAAGCATGTCACATGCTTGCAGATGTAGTCAGATACAGTATGTATTGAAGTACAAGTGAGCCATAAGTGTCCAGACAGTATAGCTTTGTGGTTAAAGGTACTGAACTACAAGTCAGAAGACCTGGAGGCATGAAGACCTGGGTTTGAATCTCATCAAACCCCACTTGTGTATGGTGTGATCCTGAGCAAGTCACTTAACTTTTTCGTGTGCAGTTATCAGTGACCACTTACCTTTTGCACGCATGCCACATGCATGCAGTTTTTCCCAATTTAACATAAAAATCATGGTTTCCACAGTTGCTTGATGCACACATGTCATAAGCATGCAATCGGTTCCAATTTAACATTTAAATCATACTTGCAGCACACATATCACTTGGGTAATTTTATGTGTGCAGCATGAAAACATTTCATACAATTATTTCTGTAAGGGAACCCTCCCCAAAGCGGAAACTCCATTCTTGAGAACTCCTTGAACAAACTGCCCAGATTGTTGATGGAATGAAGTTCTCATACATCATGACCTGAACCTGAATTGGTTGGGCAAAGCATATAATACCCTCCTCTCACTAGTGCAAATATACAACCTTCACCAACTCATAACTGACTCTACTAGGTTTACGCCTTCTTCGAGTTCATGTACCCTTATTGACTGGATATTTACAAATCATAATGATAGCATCTCAGTTGCTGGAACACTAGCTGATGCTATAAGTGACCACTCCCACATTTTTTGTATCTGGAGTCTGTTACCGATCCCTTCTGCTCCAGCTTAATACATTACTTTTCGTAACTTTGCCAAAACTTGATCAGGGTAAGTTTCCACACAAAGTCTCACTAATTGACTGGTCCTGATTATAAGTAGCCTGAGATACCCAGTCTGCTCTCAACTACTTCCTTACCCAATTTGGGGCCCTACAGGACAGGTTTACCCCGTTAACCACGCACGGTGTCTGAAGCAAGCAAAGCAGATGGCTCCACAGTGACCTGCATGCTTTACTCATGGCTAGAGATAAAAGCTGGAGGCAGTTTAAAACTTCAGGCCTTCCATTGGATTTCAATAGCTACAGGGCACAGCGAAATGCCTGCAGAAAAAAAATTGGGCTTGATAAAAGCTCCTTTTGTAAAGGACTTCTACTACATGCAACTGGTGACTCTAGGAAGTTCTGAACTCATGTGAAAACCTCCCTTGGCACCAAACAATCCCAGTCAGTCAATGATATGGTCCTTAATGCTGTGTACTTCAATGACTCAGCCACCATTGCAGACTCTTTTAATCTTCACTTCTGTGACTTATCAAAATACACTTCCTCTTTTTCCTCTGCCCCACCTATTACCCCTAACAATCCAACTCTATCTGCTCCTGTGCACCCACCTTTTCACTTTAAGGTCATCTCTAGGTCAGATGTCTTAAAACTCCTAAATACTATCTCTGACAGTACTAACGTTGGTTCTGATGGTCTTGAGCCCAGGCTCCTGAAACTTGCTGCTCCCTTCATTGCCTCACCCCTGGCTAGAATCTTTACTCTGTCTCTCTGATACAGCCAGGTGCCTGACATCTGGAAAATCACTAGAATTACCCAGGTCTTCAAAAAAGGGGATCCGAAGGACATCACTAACTACCGGCCCATAGCCATCCTCTCAGTCTTGAGCAAAATCCTTGAAAAACTGGTTGCTTCTCAAATTATCAACTTTCTCCTTAAACATAATCTCCTCTCTGACAACCAACATGGTTTCTGGAAAGGACATAGAACTTCCACAGCCCTACTTAAATTCATGCATGACACTCCCTCTGCCATGGATAATGGCCTTCTGACAGACGCAGTCTTTTTAGACCTAATGAAAGCTTTTGATCTTGTCAACCACTTTCTTCTCCTCAGCAATCTCCTACATATGGGTTTCTTGCCACACGCTGTGACCTGGTTCACTAGGAACTTATCAAACCGAAAGCAGGTCATCAAATTTAACTCAGCTTTGTCCAATAAAACTACTATGAACATTGGTGTGCCTCAGGGCTCTATCTTGAGCCCCCTCCTTTTCACCATTTTTATCACTACTATTACTCAGGACACCCCTTCTTGCTCATCCCTCCTCTAGGCAGGTGATCTGGTTCTGTACACTAGCTCTAAGCATATATCTGCTATCAACCATACTCTCTCATCTGCCCTCTCCAACATACAACTATGGCTCTCCAGTTACAACCTTGTTCTAAATGCAGCAAAACTCAAGTTATACTCTTTAGTTCTGCCACCAAGCTCAGAAACAGTCAAAGCCAGTTCAACATCCCCTGTCTGGATTGCTCCCCACTGCTCACTGTGAGCTCCTTCAAATATCTTGGTGTACTACCTGATGGCTTCCTCGATTTTGACCAACATATCTTAGCCACCTGTAAATTGGTCAATGCCAAAATTGGAACTGCATACAAAACAAGCTACAACTTAACCCCTTCAGCTAGACTTTCCATTGCCTGTGGCATTTTGCTCCCACCTCTCACCTATGGAGCTGTCACGTACTTAGGAGCATCTAAATCTATCCTCCATAAATGGGACTCAACTTATAAGAATATCTGTCATTATGCTTCAGCATCATTGCAGTGCAAACATCACTGTCAGCTCTATGCTGATCTAAAATGGCCCTTGGCCCATTGACTCCTCTCCCTTGGCTCTCTGACTGATAGCATTATTAGATCTAATACCCCAGTGGTTCTTGCCTCCCTGCTGATTCCTCAATCCTCCTCCTATGGCCTGAGATCTGTAGACCATACTTCCCTCCACATCCATGATATAGAACCTCCAAGGGATCCTGTGCTTTTTATCACACTGCCCCAAAATATTGGAATTCCCTACCCATTACTGTCCGTCATGCACCAAGTCATGACTTCTTTAAAAAGGAACATCAGACTCACCTAACCATGCATGCGCCTTGTATATGTTTTAATCCACCTGAGCTCATTCTTTCACATCCCTATGCTGGTGGACATCTCCTCCTTTGACCTACCTTACTATTTCTTATTGTGGCCCTTGCACCTCTAGTCCTTGTCTTTGATTCATTTTTCACCCTACCCCCTCTAATCTTCCTCTCTGTCTCTGTCTCTTTCCCCTGTACCCTCCTCTGCCTATCCTCTATATTTTCTACCCTCCCTTCTCTACTATCTCACCTTCAGCTTACTTTACTGACTAACCCTATGCTTCCTAGTATTAATGCCCAAGGTCTGCACTTACACTTTCAGTGACTATGTTGCCTTGGTCTTCCTTGCTGTGGCCTTGCCTTCTGTGGACCTGAGATCCTGCCATCCTCTTACCGTTTATTTTGTACTCCTTCCCTATTGCTGATATAAGTTCCTTTGCAATTTATTTTGATTGCAGTTTAGAGCTATTTGCACTTACCAGGTATACCTGTACCGCTGCCCTCAACTGTATTCTATGACTATATTGTAAGTCACTGTTCAGCCATTGTTGTACTGTGTTACCTGACATACTACTGTATTTTGATTGTCCCATATTGTTTTCCTTGTAACCTCCCGGGGCCTGTCTGAAAATAGGCATTTCTATGTCTAGTACACTTACCCAGTCGACAAAAACAAATGCATAAATAAATACAAACAGTACATTGGTGTAGTTATATACAAAATAGATTGAGGGACAGCACTTGAATTTACAAAAGCAAAATACAAACAGTACATTGGAGAAATTATATACAATATAGATTGAGGGACAGCACTTGAATTTGCAAGGAATTGTTCACAAATCACAGTATTATATGCAAATCATTGGGGTAGTAATGAAATAATTTACAAACTGACAAACCAGAGGCTTAGCCGGGAGGAGCAGGGGGAAATTATGGGGAGACATATGAATTGGAGAGATTGTAAGGTAAAAATTAAGGGCAGTTGCACGAAGAGTTATTGTGGAGGAGGTTTGTTATGGTGCTTTTGAAAACAGCAACAGATGGGCACTGGTAGAGAGACTGCGCAGAGCACTAAAGAGTTTTGTGCCCCTGTAGGCAAGTGAGTGTTGTCCATGGGAGAAGCGATATAGTGGGGTTGCGAATGTACTTTCGGAGGAGTGTCTGGGGGTGCAAGAGTGTGCAGACCTGGGAAAAAGGGAGGAGGTACTATCGGGGAGGAGAACCTTAAGGAATTTGAATAGGAAGGTGCAGTATTTGCTGTTGAATCTGTCCTTGAGGGGAGCCAATTAGCTGATTTATAGATAGTGCATTTGTGTGTCATTCTGGGGAGACCAGTGACAAACTGGAGGATGCAATGGTAGGTGGATCTCAGTCTGTCAAAGTTTTTTGAGGGGGGGGGGGGCTAGACTAAAGAGCCATAGTCCAGGAGGGGAAGCAGGAGACTGCTAGAAAGTTAGGCTCTAGAGTCTGGAGTGAGGAATTGTCTGATGCAGCACAGCATCCCGAGTCTCCGATGCACTTTGTTGAGAAGGAGATTTATGTGTTTATTAAAGGTTAAGTAGCTGTCAAGGAGGATCCCGAGATGCTTGAATTCGGGGATTCTTTCAATCAGGTTGCTGTCATTGTCCACGAAGATGAAGTTAAAGTCAGTGCTTTTTCTGATACCCGAGAAAACCATGGATTTGTTTTTTTGGGGGGGGCATTGAGGACAAGGCCATGTGAGGAAAACCATGAGTGGAGTCTACGGAAATCAGAATGGAGTTTTTGGTGAACAGCAGAGGTTTTTTTTATCACTGCAGGAAAGGGCTGTGTCATCCACATAGAATATGAGCTTAGTGAAAGTGCATATGCCTGGGAGGGAATTCACAAAAAGGGAGAACAGTAAGGGACACAATATGGAGCCTTGTGGGGCACCGTATTTAATAAGACAGACATCAGATAGATGACCCTCAATCAAGGTTCTATGTGTCCTATGGTTGAGATAGCTGTGAACCCAATTGACTACATTATTGGAGAAGTTCAGATTTGCAAGAGTTTTGAGCAGAATGCCATGATCGACCAGGTTGCATGCTTTGGTGAGGTCTATGAAAACAGCACCAGTGTACAGGCCATCATTTGTGCCTGATAAATATCATGGGTAAAGTTGACCAAAGCAGTCTCAGTGTTGTAGTGGGCCCTAAAGCCATGCTGGGAGCTGGATAGGATGTTGTATTTGTTAAGAAAATTGATGGTCTGGTCAAGGACAATTTTCTCAATAATTTTGGAGTGGTACAAGGAGCGAGATGAGTCTGTAGTTGCTGATGTCATTTTTGGAGCAGGATTTCTGGAGGGGTCTGACAGTAGCATTTTTCCAGATGTTGGGGAAACCCCCTGTGGACAGGGAGTGGTTGAAAATGTTAGTAAGGAGGACTGCGATGGGGATATTAACAAGTTTAAGTATACGGTAATCCAAACCACCAAGATCAATGCTTGGTCTGGGATTGGTTTTATTGAGGTATCTGACTGTGTTGAACAGTGTGAGGAACCAAAAGTAAAACTTAGGGATGGGGTTGGGGGGGCACTGAGGAGCAGGGGTATTGTTCATGTAACTTTGATTCATTGGCAGGGAACAGGGTTTAAATGTATCCAGTCAACTGAAAAAGGAATTGAAGTAGTTTGCTAATGCAAGAGGTTCATTAATAAGTCTATCCTCGACTGTGAGGATGATACAGTCATCATTTTTGTCCGGGTCAATTAGTTTGCTGAGGGTCCCCCAGAGGAGCTTCTAGGAACTGTTTGTTTTTAAAAAGTTGATCTTGGCAGTGCAGACAGCTGATTTGCATTTGTTATGGAGGGATTTGTAATGCTGGAGGAGACCTTGTAGTAAATGTTCTGTGCTGTCTGGAACCCTGGTTCCATGAGTATAAATATAAGAACAGGCAGCCATGAGGGAAGTTAGCTAAGTGGTGAAAGGAAAGAAGGCAGCAAACAGCTTTGGCTCCAGCTGTGATCAGCCAATGGGGGTGTGACAGGCCCAGGACATGGCACATGGGTCCCAAAGAAATAGCCCCCACAACCTCTAATCCATGTCTCCAAAGGTCAGAATCTAGATAGACCATTACTGGGAAGATGAGGGCTTGTTGCAGTTCCCCCTCATTTGGTTCAGCTGATGGCATCCACAAGTATATTTTCTCAGTTTTCAGTGACCATAGGAACATTGACCATTCAGCCACTGAGGCAGCTGAGTTCAGGTGACTCCAATCACTCTGCGATGTCTGCCCCAATTCCACCCTGAAGGGAAGGAATGAAGATACATGGGTAACTATTACCTTATATCATGCCCAGCTGGGTACAGCTAGTGCAAATACTGTGGAGGGTATATCCTGCAGGTTAACTATAAGTGCCATGTAAAATTGTATTTATAAAATGGTTTGGGAGAATCCTGCACCCTGATTGGCCAGAACCTGTGCATTGGGAGAGAACAATGCATGGTAAAAAAACAAGTCCTCTCAACTAGGATGCAACAAATTAAATATATACAGTGCCAGCTTTTAGAATTTTTAGTTTTCATCTGTCAGCCCTCCATATTTCTCCTTTCTAACTGCTTAGTTACAGGCAAAAACAGTTAAAAAATGCAGTACTATTAGTGCTGTTTTCACTGTAATCTTTCTAAGCTCTCATGTTCACTTCTGTAAGGGCTTGTTTCTTGCTACCTTTTTCACTTGTTCTGTACCCAGCTGGTGACTCATGTGACTCAGATCATGCTGTGGCAACTGCCATGAGTCCTTCTTGAATGGAAAAAAGAGTAAATGTACATGGGTAACTATTACCTTATATTGTGTAAAATGTACTACATTTAGTGTGTAAATAAAGTGGAGCTTATATCCCTTGGGTTAATTATAAATTCTCTGTAAATTTGTGTATATAATATAGGCACCCTATGGGGGCCATGAGTACCATCTCTTGGGTAGATAGCCATTACCCAAGCCTAGACTAGCCTGGAACAGGTGCAAGAGGACTTCAGGGAGTTGGGTGGGTGGTGCCTGGGGAAGGTAGCAAGCCCCATGACATTTTCAGAGTTGCTCCTGGTCCATGGCAGTGAGGGGGACAGGAATCTCTGTATTAGTATCTTCAACACATGGTTGAAGGGCTGGTACAGAAAGAAGAAGTATGGCTACATTGGGGACTGGGGAACCACCTGGAATGATGTGGACATGTACAAGGGTGATGGACTGCATCCATCCAGAAAGAGGCAGACAGTCCTCAATAAACAGTTTAAATGCTTTGCTGATGGGTGTTTAAACTAGCCAAGGGGCGGAGGGGGCACACAGGAGTGGGAAAACAATAGCAGCCCACCCCTACAAGGCAGAGAGACCAGGACTGTGATGCAGAAAGACAAACTGAACATAGGGATGACAGAACCATACACAAAGGAAGATGCAGAGGAATCATATCCACATAGAAAATACTGGGGGGAGGGGGTGAAAGAATCAGGGGAGCAACAGTAGGAGTAGGGGAAGGATAGACAGCAAATCATGGAAGGCCATAGTAATGAATGCCTGCAGCCTGGGAAATAAAATCCCAGACCTAGAGGCATCATTAGTAGAGGGGAACCCAGACACATCAGCAATAACAGAGACTTGGCACACCACAAATCAAGGATGGGACATTAATGTACCGGGTTATGCTCTGTTTGGGAGGTGCCCAGGACTACCCTGAAAATGAGCTTGCTCAATGGTGTTTATGCCTGGTTACATAAAGTGATTGACTGATTGATTGAAGAAGGGTAAACAAGGGGGGTGGGGGGTGGCCTTGTACATCAGAGAAGGTATAAATGCTACAGAGGTGCAGTGTAGACAGGGGGAGGCAGAGGCACTATGTGTCACCCTCAAGTCTGGCAATGGCACAGCAATATGCACAGGGGTGATTTACAGGCCTCTAGCACAGACTGAGGAAGCAGCTAGGGAGCTACTGGATGAAATACATGAAATGGCACCAAAAGGGGAGGTTCTGCTGCTGGGTAATTTCAATGTGCCCGACATGGATTGGACTACCCAGCGGCTACTTCAGCCAAGAGCCAGGACATCCTGGAGTCCCTACAGGGGGCAGACCTCAGGTAGCTTATGCTGGATCCCACCAGTGACAGGGTGATACTGGCCTGGTACTGACCAATGGGAACAGGATTGCAGAAGTCCGGTAGAATGTCAACTAGGGTCCGGCGACCACCTCATAGTGTGGTTTAACATGAGGACAGGGACACAGTCAAGTCACTGAAAGGCAAAGGTCTTAGATTTCAGAAGGGCAGACTTTGCTAAGATGGGGGGAAAAGAAGAGCTGGTGAGGAGGGGTAAAGGGAGAGTTGAGGAGCAGTGAGAACACTTGAAAGGAGCCATAGAGGAGGTGAAGAACCAATGCATAAGGTTGGTAACCAAAGGCAAGAGAAGGAAGAAACCACTACAGTTCTCAAAAGAGGAGGCAGACAAAGTAAGGGCTAAAAGGGCAGGGTTCAGGAAGTATAAGGAGGCTCAAAGGGAGGAGGACAGGGAGTTGTACCTTGAACATCTAAGGGAAGCGGGGAAGGTTATAAGGAGAGCAAAAGCACAGACTGAGGAAAGATTAGTGCAGATGGTGAAGAAGGGGGACAAGACATTCTATAGGTACATCAGCAAGAGAAGGAAAGGTGGGGGGAGGGAACTGTAGGGCTCAGAGGGGATGAAGGGGCATGTAGGGAGGGAGACCTGGAAGAAACAATTACTCACCTTAGTAATGTTGTTTCTTCTAATGGAGTCTTGCTATATTATAGACATTAGCAGTTTGATCCAGCCTCAGAACTGCCCGGAGTGAAATGGTTAAACCATTCCAAAATAGAATTTTGGCACAGAGCAGCTCTATCTGTGTCATTTCAAACTTGAACTGTCAGATCTTTATGAGCCAAACTCACTAAGGTCTGTGTGGAAGCTGTAACCTACACTAGCCAAATGGCTACCTAAATAATAACAACCATTGATGGTCCCAACACCCAAGACTCAAGTCAGGGACCAGAAATACTAACACCATTCTAATAATATGAAAAGGAACATAAGTATAATAAAACACACACGCGCTGCATACACACCCCCAAAGTCCCAAAGGGGACAAAATGCTAACAGGACATAAGTAGTGCCCACACTAAGTTGCCTGCACCCACCAAGTAGAGGTTCTGAGAGGGGCAGGTTGGGGGGGAGGTCTATAATATAGCAAGACTCCATTAGAAGAAACAACATTACTAAGGTGAGTAATTTTTTCTTCAAACAACATGAAGTCTTGCTATATTAGACATTAGCAGAATACACAGCAGTACCTCCATGGAGGAGGGGCAGAACCTACTTAGGGAATAGGCTCTGAAGAACAGCTGTGCCAAACCGAGCATCTCTCCTGGCCTGGACATCCAGGGAGTAATGCTTGGTAAAAGTGTGTACCGTTTTCCAAATAGCAGCCTGGCAAATCTCTAATAAAGGGATATCTCTGGCAGCAGCTAGAGACGCAGCTGTACCCCTGGTAGAATGAGCCCTCAAACCGGGGGCTCTGCCCACTTTCTGATAACAAAATTGGATACAAGAGACAATCCACCTGGCTATTGATCTCTTAGTGGCAGGTTTGCCTTTCCCAACTTCACCATAGGTAAGGAAAAGTTGGAGGGATTCGAACCTGTGACCTTTGGTACGCTCTATATAATAACTAAGAGCTCTCTTAACATCCAGGCTGTGCAACCTCCTCTCACCCGAAGAGGAGTGATCAGTGAAAAATACTGGAAGGGAGATAGATTGATTAAGATGGAAATCTGAAACCTCCTTAGGCAAAAACTTCCTATTAGTCCTAAGGACTACCTTATCCCTGTGGAAAGAAATAAAGTCAGTCTCCACTGACAAGGCTTGCAATTCACTTATGCATCTGGCAGAAGTGATAGCCACTAGAAAAACAGTTTTCCAAGTTAGGTACTTAAGCTCTGCAGAAGACAGAGGTTCAAAAGGGGGTTGCATTAACTGGGCAATGCAAACATTAAGGTCCCAAGCAGGGGCCGGTTCCCGAAAGGGAGGATTAGTATGGAGTAATCCCTTAAAAAACTTGGAAAACACAGGATGAGAGGAAAGAGGGGATGACTTTCCTGCTGACACAAAAGCAGACACAGCTGCCAAATGAACTCTCAGGGTAGCTGGTCTGAGACCCAAGGAATTAAGATGTACCATGTAAACTAACAAAATGGGCAATTCAGCAGATTCTGGGAAATATTTTCCCAGCACACCAAATGGAAAACCTTTTCCATTTAGAACTATAAGTAGTCAGTGGAAGGCTTTCTGGAAGCCTTTAGGATCAAGAACACCCTGAGAGAGGTGTAAATCAGAAATTCTAACTCCTCAAGAGCCAGGCCTTGAGGTTGAGGGATTTGAGGTCCGGATACCAAACCCTTCCCTGGGCACAAGTCAACAGATTGTGATTCCTGGGGAGGCACAGGGAAGATGGACTGTCAGAGACAGAAGGAGTGGTACCAGGGCTGCCTGGCCCAATCTGGGGCAATCAGAATCACCCTGCAAGGCTGAGATCTGATTTTGACTAGTACTTTGAATAGGAGAGGAAAGGGGGGGAAAGCATAGAGGAACTTCCCCTCCCAATCCAGAAGAAGGGCATCCAGGGGAACTGAGCCCAGCACTGGAGGTCTGTAACAGAACAGAGGAAGTTTGTGATTGTCTGGGGCTGCAAAAAGATCTATCTGAGGGATGCCCCACCTGGCAAAAACTATCCCCAGCACTTGAGGATCCAGGGACCATTCGTGATGGCCCTGGGAAATCCTGCTGAGGGCATCCGCTAAGACATTGTCCTTCCCTGGGAGATGAACTGCTATGAGGGAAGTGTTCAGGGAATAGGCCAGAGACCACAACTTCATTGCCTCGGTGCACAAGGCCGAAGACCGAATGCCCCCCTGTTTGTTGACGTATCACATTGTTGTGGTGTTGTCTGTTCTGACTTGTATCACCTTGTCGTGGACAGATGCAGAAAAGCTTGAAGAGCTAAAACGACAGCTCTGAGTTCCAGCAAATTGATGTGGAGCAGAGATTCCTGGGGACCAAACTCCCTGAGTGGAAAGGTCGCCCATGTGGGCTCCCCAACCCAGAAGGAAGCATCTGTAGTGAGAGTCAAGTCGTGAGAAGGGGAAATGAAGGGGACCCCGCCTAAATTGCTCTGATCCTGCCACCACTGGAGAGCTAGGATCAAGGTTCGAGTCACTGGAACCAACTTGGAAAGGGGTCTCTTCTCTGAGACCAAAAGGTTCTCAAGTGAAACTGAATGTCTCTCATCTGAAATCTGGCGCCTGCACAACAGCTGTGGATGCAGCCATGTGCCCCAGAGCTTCAGAAAGTGTCTTGCTGGTCGAGAGACCTGCAGAGTGAAGGAAGAGGCCAGAGCCACTAAATTCCTTACCCTTCTGGGGAAGAAAGGCTCTGGCTAGCTTTGTGTCCAATTCTGCCCCTATAAAGGTGAGTACCTGGACTGGTTCCAGAACCGACTTTGTAGGTTTAGCAGAAAACCCAGGGAGGTGAGAAGCTGCTGGGTGACCTGCAGGTGAGATTTTACCTGTTCTGGGGACTGGCCTACAATGAGCCAATCGTCTAGATAGGGAAAACAACAATCCTCTGCCTCCTTAAGTGGGCCACTGCCACTGCTAGACACTTTGTGAATACCCTTGAGCAGAGGTAAGGCCGAAGGGCATTGCTCTGAACTGGTAATGACCTGAGGGCAGTTCGAATCTGAGGTACTTTCGATGGGATCTTCTGATTAGGACATGGAAATAGGCATCCTTGAGGTCCAGGGAGGCTAGCCAGTCCCTGGCCTTAGGGAAGGTAAAATCATTGCCAGAGTTACCATTTTGAACTTTGGTTTCAAAAGATGCTTGTTCAGATATCTGAGATCTAAAATGGGCCGCCATTCTCCTGTCTTTTGTGGGAGTGAAGTATCTGAATACAGACCCCTGCCCTGATGCAGGGAGGAACCCTTCTACTGCTCTGAGAGCTAACAGGATGAGACCTCTGTTTCCAGAGCGAGGGTCTCTGAAGCACTTGCAGGTAGAAAGTCTGCTTCTCAACTTGGGAAACTTTTGAAGCTGAGAACCAGACCCTGGCTTTTACTACTTCCAGAACCCACTTGTCTGAGGTTAAAGAGCCCAATTCTGACTGAAGTAAGCCAGCCTGCCCCACTGGTACAGGAGAATCGGCCCTGGGCACCCCATCAGGGTGCCTGTTTATAGGAGCTTTAGGCTGGGGGGTGGGAGCAGATCTTCCCACCCTCGCTGCCCCTGCCTCTGAAGAAGCCCCTCTGAGCATAGGCAGAGGAGGCCTGAGTCTGGTAGAAAGGCCTGTGAAAGGCCTATCCCTACCCCGGGGCATGCCTTTGAGGAGTGGCTTGCAGCTCCTTAGCCTGGGCATTCTTGTAAGTAGTCCTATATTCATCCATCTTCTTCATGTAATTCTCTGTCTGCTCTCCAAACAGAGAATTTCCCACCACAGGAAAATCCATAGCCTTAGTCTGGGTATCCTGTGACAAACTAGTACACCTGAGCCAGGCCAACCTCACGAAAAGCTGCAGATGTGGCCATGACCAGAGAAACATCATTAACATCCACAGCAGCATGAAACTGAACCTTAGAGGCTTCAATGCCATCAGCAGCCACCTGTTCTAGTTCACTAGCCAGCTGGCCATGGGCCTGCTTGGCCAGTGCATAACAGTATCCCATCTAGATTTCTGATACCTAGCTACATAAGCCACATAATTTGCTTGCCTGAGTCCCAGAGAGGCTGCCATATATATTTTTTTTGCCATGGCATCAATCTTCCTGGAATCCTTGTCAGGAGGATGTGAAGCCAGGGAATATTAACTTATCACAGGCAGCAGCCTGAACTACCTAACATGACTGCATTGCTGAGAAAGGAATTCTGTATCAGGGCCTGACAATGTATACCTTCTGTCCATCTTTTTATCTACAGGAGGCACAGAATTAGGAGCTTTTAAAATTTTGTTTGTTTCCTAAAAGACTTATGTAAAGGAATAGACAATCTCTAGACTCTGGAATATCCATCATTTCTACAAAATCAGGCTCCTCTTGCTCATCCACAGCCTCTTCTAAAGGAAGCTGGAGGGTTTCAGCAACTTTTTATAAAACATAAAATGAGATGGGGACTCAGACAGCATGGGGAGATTCTAAAGTCTGTCTGGGGAGATGTCCGTTCAATGGGCACACCAGACCTTCCAGCCACATTCATACTGTTCATAATCCTCCTCCCCCTCCTCTGGTTCATAAAATTCCTCAATATCATAATCCTGAACCACTGGGACCGGACGAACTGACCTTTTACCAGATAGTGGTGGCTCGGACGGACCCTGAGACAGTGACTGGACAATTTGTATGGCTTTTGCTATCTCTGCAGCAGTTGGAGAAGGAATTTTGGACTCCAGACCTGCTGATTTTCTTGTTTTCTTTACTGGAATTGGTTCCTCAGAACCAGCTTTTCTTTGCCCGAGGAGTCTGGCCCTGGTCAGAGGGCACTTCCTCGGTTCGTTGGCACCGAACCGGGCTGGCCATCTGGGTCAGCGGACTTTTTGGCCTCTCATTCCCTGAGCCTGCCCAATCTTTTTTCCAGGGTGGCTGCAGGGAAATTCTTACATACCTGGCAGTCTGACTGGAGGTGGTCAAACCCCAGACAATAAACACATGTGGTGTGTGGGTCAGCCTTGGCAAAGACCTCCCCACAAACATCACAGTGTTGAAACCCAGTGGGCCCGGTTTTTCTTTTGGGTTTCTCAGACATAATGCCAGCCTAACCAAGAACTTGCCCTTTTAACGGCAGTGCCAGGCAAGACACCCTTATCGGTTCCTAACCGTGTCACGGGTATTGGAAAAAGACGTAATAAATCTGTTTTTTTTAGAACCGATAAGAACCGGGAACCGCACTCTAAAATAGTAACTTTTAGTTTTAAATGAGTTTTAAACCCACTGATCAGTTCAAAACCGAACCAATAACTTACAAGTTCCACACAGACAAAACCTTCATTTACTTACGGTTACCACAGATAGAGCTTGAACCGAACGGTTTTGGCGTTAAAATAAACTATTCTCGGTTAAATCCAACCGAGAAAACACTTTTAAACCGAGAAATGAACCGAGCAGAAGGAGAAATCTCCGGAGCGACTGTTCACTGAGGCGGAGTAAAGAATCTGACAGTTCAAGTTTGAAATGACACAGATAGAGCTGCTCTCGTGCCAAAATTCTATTTTGGAATGGTTTTAACCATTTCACTCCAGGGCAGTTCTAGAGCTGGATCAAACTGCTAATGTCTATAATATAGCAAGACTTCATATTGTTTGAAAAGGCAGAAATACTGAATGAATAATTTTATTCAGTATTCACTGAAGAGGGGGAGGGTCAGGGGCCACAGCTGGGGCAACAGATACGAAGGGGGAGGGAGGTGAACACTAGTCTATTCACATAGGAGAGAGTCCTGGAGGAGCTCACGAAACTGAAGGTGGACAAAGCAATGGGGCCAGATAGCATACACCCAAGAATATTAAGGGAGCTGAGGAAAGAACTAGCAGCGCCTCTGGCAACCATGTTCACAGAGTCTCTAAACACAGGAGTAGTTCTGGAGGACTGGAGGAGGGCACATGTACTTCCACTTCACAAAAGTGGTAGCAGGAAGGAACCAGGGAACTATCAGCTGGCCAGTCTCACTGTAGTAGTAGGGAAAATCAAAGAGACACTACTTAAAGAAAGAATAGTGGGACACTTGGAATCCAGTGGTGCCCAGGATCCAAGGCAACATGGATTCATAGCAGGGAGGTCATGCCAAACACATCCAATAGATTTTTTTGACTGGGTGATGAGGAAGATAAATTGGGGGACATTGTCTACCTCAATTATAGCAAAGCCTTCGACAACATCCCAAATAAAAGGCTGGTTAGCAAGATGGGTAGTCTGGGCATGGGCCACAAAGTAGTAAACTGGGTAAGTAACTGGTTAACAGACAGAAGGCAGACGGTGGTGGTAAATGGGATCCAATCTGGGGAGAGGGGGCTTACCAGTGGGGTACCTCAGGGATCAGTCCTTGGACCAGTCCTGTTTAATGTCTTTATTAGTGATATTGTAGTAAAGCTGGAGGAAAAGGTCTGCCTGTTTGCAGATGACACCAAGATCTACAACAGGGTGAATACTCCAGATGGGGTGGAGAAAATGAGGACAGACCTTGGGAAGCTTGAAAAATGGTCCGAGGTGTGGCAGCTGGGGTTCAGCTCAAAGAAGTGTAAAATAATGCACCTAGGATGAGGGAACCCTGGGGAGAGCTACAGAATGAGGGAGAGGAGTTACTGACAATCACCAAGGAGGAAGGAGGTCTGGCGGTTATCATTTGAGATGACCTAAAGGTGTCTAAGCAGAGTACAAGGGCAGCAGGAAGGACCAGTGGCATGATGGGATGCATAAGCAGATGTACCACTAGCAGAAGGCAGGCGGTGGTGATGCCATTGTATAAAACACAGGTGAGGCCTCACCTGGAGTACTGTGTACAGTTCTGGAGGCTGCACCTTTGTAAGGACATCAACAGGGCGGAGGCGGTCCACAGAAGGGCAACAAAGGTGATACAGGGCTCACATTAGAAAACATATGAGGAGAGATTGAAGGACCTCAATGGGTGCTCACTGGAGGAGAGATGGGGATCGGGGTGGCATGACAGAAACATTCAAGTACCTTAAGGGAATAAACAAGGTACAGGGGGGAGACATCTTCCAATGTAGGAGGAGTAAAGGAAAGAGGGGGCATGATATGAAATTGGAAGGTGGCAGGTTAAGGGGAAAGGTAAGGACATTTTTCTTCAGGAAGAGGGTGGTGGACACACAGTGCACTAAAGTGATAGTATGAAAATTATTTAAAGACATACTTGCACAAAGAATATAAAAAAAAAATTTTTATTTTGTTTATCAACCTATATTGATTATGTTTATATGTATATTTTTTACAGCCCCCCAGAAGAAGCCATTAGGTGAAATGTTGGGGCCACTGAAATGAGATGAAAATAAAAAATTTTATCAACGAAAAATAGAGTTGAGTGTTTGGCTTTGCCAGAGCTGGTGCAACTGTTCATTCGTGATTGTGTTTGGCACCACGCATCAGGCTCCACTATAAGAACTCAAGAATTTGACTACTGGAGATTACCCTTGGATCCACACTATTGTATTTGGACACATGGAATAGCCTGCCACATGAGGTGGTGGGAGCAAGGACAGTGGAGGGATTTAAACAAGCCTGGGACAAACATAAGGGAACCTTAAAGGTGGGAAGGGGAGGTGAAAAGCCATTGACCAGGTAGGGTCATAGGCCACATGCAAGTGTAGGGCTTAAGGGCAGACTGGATGGGCCTAGCGGTTCTTATCTGCTGACAATTACTATGTTACTATGCAAGCGATGAGTAAACCTGATGTGAGTGTCAGGAAATGCCAAATGTGACTTACTACTGAATGTCACTTACTGGCCTCTGGGCCACCTGCTATGTGTGCTACTGATTGTGACATGACTATTCTAGTTCATATATGATGCCTAACATCATGACCAAGGCCTGTAGTTATGGCTTTGCAAACAAATTGTTTTGGGCCCCCTAAGTGTCTGTGCCCCATTTCACTGACTTAATACTGGAGGACAGTTAGTTTGTACCAGTGAAATGGCTGTGCAATGTTACAAGGTATTCTATTAAAGTATAACCAGTCACCTTTCTACTAAGGTTCCTGGCAGTTGCAACCCCAACCTCAGTCCCCTAGGTCCTTGGGTACCTGTTACATAATGTGTTGTGACTCACCTGGTAAGATGCTCTGAACATCTACAGTATCCTGTGGGACTCCTCAATATCCCCAAATAGAGGCACTGAAAATCTCTTGTCATCTGTAGGAACCCAGGTCACCCCTCTCACAGTGGATGAGAGAGTGGGACTACAAGGGCCCCAGAAAGGCCAGATTCTGATGGCAGACAAAACAACTGAAATTCTGAAAGCCCCTTAAATCTGGAACCCATGCCAGGAGGAGGGACACTACAGAAGATCTTCTACCTGATAGCATTGGGCGTGTTACACAGAACAGCACTGTTCCTAGAGACTGACATATTTAGTGCTCTTCCCCTTCATATTTATCTCATTAGTATTGTGACTTCACTCTTCATGGAGTCACTGGTGACTAATCTGAAAGAAGGTAAGTAGCTCTTCTTGGTCAGTTGTGATGTTACAATCAGTGCAGTATAATGCTGATGCGGTATTAAAAGGAATCTAACAGCCTCCACTTAATACTGTTAGGTGGAACACCTTCAAATTAGCAAAAGGGAGAAGAAAAAGATTTTTCATCATACAAGATTTAAGGCCTACACAGATCCCTTCTTCGGGTGATGGCAGTCAAAATTATTTTGCAGATAGTGCAATCACCTAAAGAAGGGCTCAATGTAGGTCTAAAAGATTGTGCCCTAAAAAGGTTTTTGTTGGTCCAGTAAACAATATCAAATCATCTATTTTGTTCACTTGTTTTATTGTTTAGAGACTACTGTTTGGGACTCACGAAGAACTTCAGTGCAAGCAGAAATTCCATATATCAGAGTTCACTGTAGGAAGGTTCCACTATAACACTCTCTCTCTTCTTTTCACAGATTGTAACAAAAATCTTGAAGAAAAGCTTCAGGTTAGGTAAATGGTGAGAGACTGGTGGTACAATATACTGCAGGTTACAGCAAAAGGAAGAAATTAGAGGTCCAAACTCACTTACTCTTTACTAAGATAAGACAATTCCAAGTCGTATAAACTGCTCTTATGTGGAGAATGTTATTCTTGGTCTCAGACTACATAGAAAAGCAGAAACAGTGGGTGTGGTCATGTAGGCTAGGCATTGAGTGCAACAATAGGATTAGCTAGTTTGTGAATTCTCAAGCGGGATAGACGACGGATATAAAGTCATGTCAGAATACAAATCTGTATTCTGAGGAAGGAAATTCATTGTTGCTGACATTAATAACAATGGGGATGACAAAAATAAGCTGTTCCTGAATAAGAATGGTCCTGTGGCACAGAAGAATAAAATAAGTATTGGAAAGCTACTGAGTGGCTTCATCTACAGTATGTATACAGTAACTTTGTGGTACATATTGTTGATATCCTTTGTCTCAAATACGTTTTGTCATTTATTACCTGTGCTAATATTTCAGTCAGGGTCATTCCTATAAAAGGAACTTTTCCTGTGAGCTTACCCACTTAACAAAATAAATAAAACAATGAATGCTTATGCCCAACAATAGTTAATTTATTGTTAAATGCGTTGATGACAGATGTTACTGCCTTAGTATTGGAGACATCAAAGATCTCATATCTTCCCAGTGGCTACAACAAGTTAATATGAGGCACCCCTGAAATTAATTTCACTCTAGAGCTATTAATATGATAATTAAAACAAGTAGTCAGCAGAAGGAAAGTGATCTTTCAGAGTGACTCATAAACCATGGCTAGGGCAATATTTCTTTTTGGTCCAGGCAACTACATTGATATCATTAGTGGAAAGAAAGAAGTTTCATACATAATATATAGAATAATGTATGGGGTGATGTGTGTAACGAGAAGTTTACACACATCCAAGGAGTAAGATGCTACATAAACTCCGAGAGCGAAGGGGTTTGTGCAAGCATCTTACCCCAAGGGTGTGTGTAAACTTCGAGTTTACACACAACACCCCATATTTTATTTTTTATAATTAATGATGATTTGCACTGTTTGCGCAGCTTTGCATTACTTAGCACGGCTTTGTGCGATTGTGCGGCATTGTGTGGCTTTGCACGGTTACGCCACAGTTTCCCTATGGGAAAAAGGGGAAGCCATTAATTATATTGTTTTCATAGCATACCCTATGGAGATTGACTGGAACTACAAAAATGCCAAATTATATAATGATACCACTGGTATGAATGGGAAACCCTCTTTTTTACATAAGCAATAACCCACAACAGGGTATGGGGTTACTGGGGATCAATCAATACCCCAGGTGCACTGTGAGGCATGAGGCCGCAGGCTGAGTGCCTTCACAGAACCTGGGGTGTTGATTAATCCCCAATAATCCCATACCCTAGAGTGGGTTATTGCACTTTTATAACATGGGGATGGGGTAAAGCAGAGATCCAATTGGTCCACCAGCATCAGGTGACCATGTATTAATCAGTGGCATATGCACAGTTGCTGTCAAATGTTCCCACAGCAAGATCTCTCATCAGAAGCGGGGCTTGTTAGCTCCTCAGCCAAAATCAGGCAGCACGGCAGCCATTGAAATTGACACAAACAAGCAGCACAGAATGTGCTGAAGTGCTGTGGAGATGTTCTGTTCCTTCTCTGTGCAAAGTTATGTACCGCCCACCAGCCCCAACGATCTCCGCTCACTGAAAGCAGCAGTCACTGTAAAAACAATGGAAACTACTTTCTGTGATGGCAGGATACATCCTGACAAACTGTGATTTCCAGCCTTAAAAACAGAATTTCTTTGTTGTTCACCTGAACAAGATGTCCCATGTTATGTTAATATAATTGCTGAAATTAACAGTATTTGTTAGCAACCATACACATTTTTCAGTAATAAGGTTTGTCTGGCAAAAATATCAAGATGTACATTTTTCTTTTCAGTTTTTTTAATTCCTGAACCAAGATATGGGGTCTTGAAGTTTTACAAGTTCCCATGCCCAAGCCACACCCATGCCATGCCCATGCCACGCCCACCACGAAAAAAATTTACATTTTGTGCTGTTTACTATCAGAAACATGTGGAAGAACCATCCTAATATAACTACATCATGAATCTATCATGCACATTCAACAAGTAACACCAGGGGAAGAGATCTGTAACCATGGTGAATGGTGGCCATCTTTAATTACGTGAGTCATTAATTACAAAATCAGCTGTAAAAAAAGTTTTAGTAACATCTGAGAAAACAAAAAATATACTGAGCATGAATCTTAGATTATTAGAAATACATCTTTGCTAAAAAAAACTGTATGATGATTTTTTTTCACTGACTAACAATTACTGCTGCTTTAAAACTCAAAACCATATAGTTAGTCAGTTGTCCTCAGATTTTCTTTTGGTAAATTATGCATTTATTATCTTTCATAGTTTTTGCAGGCAAAGTCTTTTAATGCAAGGAAGATAGATTATCAGTTACTAGAAATAAAGTTGTTTGTGATTTTCATGACATGATTATTGTACTTTGCAAATAGATTATGATTATAAAAATTTATGAAAACTTATTTTTTTGGTCTGAATTTGAACCAATATCTGAAAAAGTTCAAAAGGTTTTTGTTTTGTCTTTTTTTATTAGTTTAGAAACTGTAAGGTAAAATGCACAGATACTTTACTATGTATCAGTATACTTTTAAACAATATCAATATTATTTTAATATAGCAATACATGAAAACTGTATTGATAGAATCTGTCTATATCAACATGACCCCAAGCTTTCATTTAAAAACAGCCTAACTTTCTAGCCCTAACAGTTTAAAAGTTAATCCTTTTTACAATCTTACAAAGAGCCAACTGAACCGTTACTGATAAAACATATATTTTATATTGCTAGCTTTGTGTCAGGCCAGCTTAGATACTTTCCATGGATACGTTTTTCATGTATTGATTTATAATACAGTTTAAAAGTACACGGTGATACACTTTTCCTGACATTTTTAAAAATATATTTTTTACACATGATAAATCAACTGAACATATCTATACTGACCAGACTCCAAGCAGGACATCTAGCTGTTGGAGAACAAGTGTATGCAATATAGTTAGTGCTGCCATGCAGTACAGGAAAAACATGTAGGGGAAGAGCACCAAGAGACTTTCTTACAAACAATGCATGTTTTAGTGACAAACAGAAAAAATTAGACCAGCTAGAAAGAAAAACAAAGGTACATGAAATATGCTTTGTGCCCAATGCCCACCAAAGGTGGGGCATAGATTATAATTTTGATACGTCTTGCATTTTGCCTTTACTACCTGGTGGGAGGGGGGAGTCTAGCTAGATACATGAACAGCCATATAGAAAGCTGTGTATTGCCAGAGATGCATGCTAGATTTTATCAGTATTGTCTTTGTAAAATTTAAATATTAGTAGCTAATTGAAACACTAAAGGATAACAATAGGATAAAAGTAAAAAAAAATTGTATAGAAAATGACTCTTATACAGGCAGTTCAAACAAAACAAAGTCTTTCATCTGAGGGTATCTCTAATTCTAATTTTGAGTCTCTTTCTCTCTCTCTCTCTCTCTCTCTCTCTCTCTCACTCTCCAACAAAAGATTGCTCTCTTTATATATAATGGCCGGGATATTCAAAGGGATTGCGCCTGACACAAGAGAGTTGCATCTGGCGCAAGAGAGTTTCATCAGTGCAACCCCGCATTGTGCCCCAGCGGGATATTGAGAAGGCTGCCTGGTGCAGTGCAAAGCCCGATGCACCGGGGTGCAATATAATTGCATGTGACGCAGATGCAGGGGGCGTGTCCATGCATATATGGCACATCCCGATATTCAGCCCAGGATGGGCAGCGCATATGTTGGTGCAACCCTGCAGTGCGTCACATAGGAGGGCTCAAAGATGAGCCTGTGAAGAGTAGGAGCAACTCCAGGCCACCCACAGGCAGGCTCAGGCTGCTGTGGTGCAGGGTGCAACACAGCAGCCGCCAGTCGTGGGTGGCCACCCGCCCACCCTGAACACCGTCTATAAGCACACATGGCTCCCTGGTAGTCTAGTGGCCCCCCCACCCACTGCCATGATCACGGTAAATGTATATGATCCCATACCCTGGTGGACTAGTAGTCCCCCCTCCCTCCTGAATCCCCAATCGTGGTAAATCCCTGTTGAATAAAGCCCTGGTGGACTAGTGGTACCCCCCGCCCGTTGCCGCGATCATGGTACAGCACCAGATCAGACTCCCCTGGTGATCCAGTGGCACCCCCACCACTCCACCACATAAATCCTTGCTCCCCGCTCCTCCCCATCATTGTGCAGGCAGCTGAAACCCACCCGCATACCACCCGTCCACCGCCAAATGACAGGTACAGTATGGGCATGCTGTACTAGACAGTCCCAAATATGTGAATGATTCATTCATGTATTTGGGACTGTCTAGTATAGTATGCCCTGCAAGCTCATATTGTACCTGACATTCAGCAGGCGGCTGGGTATATGGGAGAGTTAGCCACCCGCCAATGACAGAGGGGGAGCGGGGTGGGCAAGGGATCTGTGTGGGTGGGAGGTGGGTGGGGTGGTGCCACTGGATCACCAGGGAAGTCTGATTTGTGCTGTACCGTGATCGCAGCAATGGGTGGTGGGGTTCCACTAGTCCACCAGGGCCTTATTCAACAGGGCTGTACCACGATCGGGGATTTGGGTGGAGAGGGGTCCACTAGACTACCAGGGATTGTTGAACTATACAGTTACCACGATCACAGCAATGAGCGGGGGGGAACACTGGACTACCAGGGACTGTCTTATGTTACCTTTACCACGATCGCGGCTATGGGGTGGGGGACGCCCTGGGATCCCCACTGCACACGTCACTCTGTGCAGGTCACCAGGTGCAATTTGCCAGGTTGCCCCGTGCAAGGCATGCTAATGGGGCCATAATGTCATGCAAATGGCCCCATTTACGCCTTGCATATATTATGGCCTCATTTGCATGCCCCCGGCTGAATATTGCAGGTGATCCAACTAGCACAACTGCACTTGTGCTGGCACATCTCCGTGCTCCCTATCTGTGGCTTCCGCTGGTGCAGTGCCACTGCGCCATGCGCAGTATGTGTGCCAACCTTGTCATATTCAATGGTGCTGCACCACAGTGCACCACCGTTGAATATCGCCTGGTTCTGACCCCAGTGCAGCCCAGTTGTGCTGAGCCCAGGCTTGTGCCTCTGCCTGGTGCAGTCTGAATATCTGTGCCAATGTCTTTTCCTGGTAATTAACTTCTGCATCCTGAGCTTGTTAATATACATGCCCTTTTTTCACACAATGTCCTAAAACTTTGTCAGTTTCTTTCCTTGCAGCTGCAACAAACTAGAATGTTGTGTCCCAGAACTGATCTCCTGTTGACAACTCTGCAATTGATCTTCTGGAGGCCAAACTGCATCTCAAGGTTAACCCCCTGTGTTCCAAATAGCTGTTTGCAACAATTTCAACAATATAACTATATAAATTACAAAAAACTTTGTTAATGCATCAGTTGGGGTTAAATTGATACAAGAAGGGGAAATGTGATGTTAGGGTTTCCAACCCTAACACCCCACCCTCACCCTGCACAGATGAAGAGGGATCAGGAGGTGGCATTGGCATCTTCAGCCCTAACACTCACCCATTCCATTAGAAAATAAGCTGGGTGGGCACAGTATAGGAGAATGTGGTGGGCGTTAGGGCTGAAGACGAATGCCCTCCCAGTCCCTCTTTCATCTGTGCAGGACGGGGGGGTGGGGTGTTAGAGTTGGCAATCCTAAAATCACATTTCCCTACTTTTGTTGCTTTAACCCTAACTGATGGATTAATTAAGTTTTTCGCAATTTATTGCCTTACTTTTTGAGATAGTAAAATAGTATCTTATTTTAATGTGGGAGCCCAGGGTCCCAATCCCCCGTAGATGTGCATATGTAGGAAGGTGTGGAAGAGGGCCCTGCACTTCCATGTGTCGAACAACAGTGACCAAATTGTCAGCATAGCCAAGAGGAATCGTAAAATGCAAGGCAAAATGTAATTACATGCAACTGCAATGCCATTCTGTGTCACAGGTGAAAAAACACATTTTGGGCAGGATGTGAAAAAGGACAGCTGTACTGTTCATGAGGTGGTGTGAGAAAAATGGCTATGTTGAAAATTGGGCGGCAAAATATTGAAAAGTATCAAGGTTATGGACATGCATAGAATAAATTCAACAGACACACATAACTTGGGAATTTTTAGGAATTTTAACACCAAATTTTCAACATGGCCTTTTTGGGACTCCGCCTCATGAACACTGGCACTGGAATTTTGTTAATCAGTCCCAAAAGGTGATTTTGCGCAACAAACATGTCATTCCATGCCACAGGTGCAAAAACACATTTGAGATGGTATGATAAAATGGCTAAGTTGAAAATTTGGTGGCAAAATATTGAAAAGTATCAAAGTTATGTGCATATGTAGGAAAAATTCAAAAAAGCACATCATTCAGGCATTTTTTTGTATTTTTGCACTAATTTTCAACATGGGCTTTTTGGTACCCCACCTCATGAACACTGGCACTGTCATTTCTTTAATCATTCCCAAAAGGTGATTTAGTGCAGTGACTGCAAAATCACCTTCCGGTTCCAATTAATGAGATGACAGTGACAGTGCTCATGAGGTGGAGTCCCAAAAAGTTTATGCTGAAAATTGGGTGTAAAAATTCAAAAAAAATGGCAAAGTTATGAGCCTAAGTTCAAAACGTCACTGATAGCCATTATACAGCACTTATCTTTATTCCTCAGTTTGCGGTTCTGCTTTGAAGAGTGCATACGTGTCCTGGTCCGCAAAAGAAGACAGTCCTCAAGCTCCAGTGGTAAATATAGGGTGGGGGATGTGGGGTGGTGGGGTGCTCAGTGGGAGGGTTGGGTGGGGAGGGGCTGGTGGGGACGATGAGTGACTGTTTTCTTTTTTGCAGTAAGTTAAAAAAAAATATGTTGGTGGACTGTTTTCTTTTTTACAGGGACATTAAGCAAGATTTTGGGACACTGGGGGTGGGCTCCCCTGTGTCCCACAGTACCAGGTGGCTTGGAAATAACTGGGGACACTGGGAGAGGGCTACCCAGTGTATCTCACTGGTGTAGGGGGGTTGGTTCTAGTGCCAACACTGGGATTGGGCACCCCCGATGTCAGCAAACAAAAAAGATTTTTTTGGGGACACTGGAAGTGGGCTACCCAGTGTCCCACACTGCTGGGGGGGTTAAATGTTGACACGGGGACTGGGCCCACCCTGATGTCGGCACATTTTTAAAACAACAATGCTATGGGGGGCGGGGGGTCATCCGACACCGGGGGTGGGCATCCCAGTTGTCAGAATGTATATAAAAAAATGGCAGGGGATGCCGATTGGAATGCGGCAGGTACCACAAGACACCAGGGATATAAAAATAACTAAAGGAACTGCATGTGTTTTTAAAGCTTTTGCTCATCTGAGCTGGATTTTCCTTCAAAGAAAACTGGAAGGGCAACTGACTGATTCAGATGGAATTCAGACATCACTTTTGGTAGGAATTTCATGCATGTCCTTAGAACTACCTTGTCCGTATGGAAAATTATGTAGTTAGGATATGTGCAGAAGGCTTGTAGCTTGCTCACCCTTCTGGCAGATGTCACTGCCACCAGGAACGTTGTTTTTCAGGTGACATACTTCAGTGCAGCAGTGGCCATGGGCTCAAAATGGACCTGCATCAGCTGGGCAATATACACATTCAAATCCCAAGGAAGGACAGGGACCCTCAATGAAGGGTACAGGCGAATAGGGCCCTTGAAACATTTTTTAAAAATGGGTTGTGAGGCCACTGACCTGTCTTTGTCAGCTGATGTGTAAGCTGATACTGCTACCAAATGAACCTTCAGGGTTGAGGGCCTTAGGCCCAAAGACTGGAGGTGGACTAGGTAGTCCATGATTGAAGGCAGGCTTGCCCAGAGAGGGACTGATCTGTCTAGGAGAACACCAGAAGGAGGTAAACAGGTCTATTTCTGGTGTGCCTCACCATTTGGATACTGATGCCAGCACCTGCTGGATCAGAGTCCATTCGTGATTGCCCTGACTGATCCTGCTGAAGGAGTCTGTAAGTATATTGCCTTTCCCTGGCAGGTGTGCTGCAGACAGCTGAACTTCCAGGGAGCAGGCTAGGTTCCAGATCTTCATGGCTTCTGTGCACAATTTTGAAGATCTTGTTCCTCCCTGCTTGTTTATGTAATACATTGTTGTGGTGTTGTCTGTTCTGATTTAAACAGATTGACCTTGAATATGAGAGGAGAAAGCCTTCATTGCTACATAAACTGCCCTGAGTTCCAGGAGATTTATGTGCTCTAAAGTCACCTGGGCACCAAAATAGTGTAGCTTTTGTTCACCTGTACTGGAATGGCCAGGAAGGAAAAAATTACTCAGCTTAGTAATTATGTTTCTTCTATTGGAGTCTTGCTGTATTCTGACAAGTGCAGTTAGCCCCAGCTAACTGCCCCGGAGAACAAAGGGTTAACATTTCTATGCAGAGCATAGAATGCTGAGCTCGAGCTCGGTTGATGTCTCTGTCTATTTCCCTTTGAACGCTAACCATCAGATTCTTACGAGAAACACTCTAATAGTACTCTATGTGGAAATTGTAAAACAAAATTTTTAATAGCCAACTGGCAACAAAAGTTTTGGACTACCAAAAGAAGACTCAAGTCAGGAAACCCAAAACTCAAAACTCAAACAGGAATATAACAAAATAAACACCCATACAAAAAGAGTGTGTGAAAAAAAGCAACCCCTGAGGTGCAATACTGCACCTGCCCACCCACTTCCCAAAAACAGAGAGGGGAGGCAGGAAGGGAGGTCAGAATACAGCAAGACTCCAATAGAAGAAACATAATTACTAAGGTGAGTATTTTTTTCTTCAAGCAACTTGAAGTCTTGCTGTATTCTGACAAGTGCAGACTACCAAGCAGTACCTCCATGGAGGAGGGACAGAACATACTTTGGGAATAGGCTCTGAAGTACTGCTGTGCCAAACCGAGCATCACTCCTAGCCTGGATATCCAGAGAGTAATGCTTGGTAAAGGTATGGACTGTTTTCCAGGTGGCTGTTTGACAAATTTCTATGAGAGGGATATGCCAGGCAGCAGCCAGGGAAGCAGCTGTACCTCTTGTGGAATGAGCCCTCAGGCCTGAGGGTGGAGTTTTTCCCAGTTTTTCATAGCAGAATTGTATACAAGACACAATCCACCTGGCAACATATCTCTTGGTGGCAGGTTTGCCCTTTCCTACTTCTCCATAAGTGAGGAACAACTGGAGGGAGTCAAACCTGTGACACTTGGTGCGCTCTATGTAGTAACTAAGGGCTCTTTTAACATCTAAACTGTATAGCCTCCTCTCTCCTGAGGAAGAATGATCAGTGAAGAAAACAGGAAGAGACATAGACTGATTTAAATGGAAGTCTGAAACCACTTTGGGCAAGAACCTTCTATTGGTTCTAAGGGCCACTATATCCCTGTGAAAGGAGATAAAATCAGGTTCCACTGACAGGGCTTGCAATTCACTGATACGCCTGGCAGAGGTAATGGCTACCAAGAACACAGTTTTCTAAGTCAAGTACTTAAGCTCTGCTGAAGACATAGGCTCAAAAGGGGATTGCATAAGTTGAGCAATGCAAACATTCAAATCCCAGGCAGGGGCAGGGTCTCTAAAAGGAGGATTGGTGTGAAGCAATCCTTTAAAAAATTTACAGAACACAGGATGAGAAGATAGTGAGGAAGACTTCCCCACAGAGAGAAACACAGAAACAGCTGACAAGTGTACCTTAAGAGTAGCTGGTCTGAGGCCTAGCCCATTAAGATGGACCATATAATCCAGAACAGTAGTATCTGGAGAAATACGCTTCTTAGAACACCAAATGCTGAATCTTTTCCATTTGAAGTTATAAGTCTTTCTGGTGGAGGGCTTTCGAGAAGCTTTGAGAATATCCAGAACCCCTTGGGAAAGATGCAGATCTGAAAACTCTAACTCTTCAAGAGCCACGCCTTGTGATTGAGAGACTGGAGATTGGGGTACCAAATCCTCCCCTGAGAGGATGTTAACAGGTTGTAATTCCTGGGAAGAGACAGGGGAAGATGGACTGCTAGGGACAGCAACAGGGGGTATCAGGGCTGTCTGGCCCAATCTGGAGCAATCAGAATCACTTTGCAAGGTTGAGACCTTATTTTGACTAAAACTTTGAACAGGAGTGGGAAGGGAGGGAAGGCATACAGAAACTTCCCTTCCCAATTCAGAATCAGGGCATCCAGGTGGACTGAGCCCAAGACTGGAGGTCTGCAACAAAAGAGAGGAAGTTGGTGATTGTCTGGAGCTGCAAAGAGATCTATCTCTGGAGTGCCCCACCTTGAAAAAATCACTTTCAACACTTGAGGGTCCTGGGACCATTCGTGATGGCCCTGAGAGATCCTGCTCAGTGCATCTGCTAGCACATTGTCCTTCCCTGAAAGATGAACTGCTACCAGAGAGATTTGCAGAAAATAAGCCAGGGACCACAACTTCATGGCTTCCGTGTACAAGGCCATGGACCGAGTGCCTCCCTGCTTGTTGATGTACCACATGGTGGTGGTGCTGTCCATTCTGACCTGAATCACCTTGTTCTGTACTGATTGAGAGAAAGCTTTCAGGGCCAGAAAAACTGCCCTGAGCTCTAGGAGATTGATATGGAGAAGAGATTTTTGGGGGGACCACAGCCCCTGGGCAGTGAGGGCCCATAGATGGGCTCCCCAGCCCAGTAGAGAAGCATCCGTGGTAAGGACCACTGAATGAGACTGAGTGACAAATGGAACCCCTTGTCTTAAATTGTCCTGATCCTGCCACCATTGGAGGGCTTGGATCAAGGTCAGAGTCACTGGGATCAGTTTGGTAAGGGAATCTTTCCTCTGAGACCAAAAAGTTCTCAGATGGAAGTGAATATCCCTCATCTGGAATCTTGCCCCTTGGACCACTGCTGTTGAAGCTGCCATGTGGCCCAAGAGCTGGAGGAAGTGCCTTGCTGATCGAGATACCCGAAGGCTGAAGGAAGAGGCTAGTTCAATAACAGTCCTTGCCCTTTCTAGAGGGAGAAAGGCTCCTGCCCTGACTGTGTCCAGTTCTGCCCCTATAAAAGTAAGAAGCTGGACTGGTTCGAGAACTGACTTGGGAAGGTTGAGAAGAAATCCCAGAGAAGTGAGCACTTGCTGGGTCACTTGCAGGTGAGACTTGACTTGGTCTGGAGACTGGCCCACTATTAGCCAATCATCCAGATATGGAAAAATTAAAGTATTTTGCCTTCTTAGAAAGGCAACTACTACTGCCAGGCACTTTATGAAAACCCTTGGGGCTGAGGTTAGGCCAAAGGGCATTGCTCTGAACTGATAGTGGCCTGAGGGCAACTCGAACCTGAGGTACTTTCTCTGGGAGCACCTGATGGGAATGTGAAAGTAGGCATCTTTGAGGTCCAGGGAGGCCAGCCAGTCCCCTGGCCTTAGAGAGGGAAGGATTATTCCCAGAGTTACCATCTTGAACTTTGGTTTTAAAAGATGTTTGTTTAGCTATCTTAGGTCTAGGATGGGTCATCACTCCTCTGTCTTTTTTGGGGTCAGGAAGAACCTGGAGTACAACCCTTTGCCCCAGTGTAGGGTAGGTACTCTCTCTATGGCTCTTAAGGCCAGAAGAGAAGAAACCTCTGCCTCCAGGGCAAGGGTTTCTGAGAGATTTGCAGGTGGAAAAGATCTGGCTCTCATCTTTGGAAATTTCTTGAAGTTGAGAACCAGTCCCTGGCTTACCACTTCCAGGACCCACTTGTCTGATGTAATAGACATCCAGTCCTGGACAAAGTAAGCCAGCCTGCCCCATACTGGAATAGGAGAGCCGACCCGGGCAGGCCCATCAGGGTGTCTGCTTGGCAGGGGCTTTAGGCTGAGGGGTGGATGCAGGCCTGCTCATCCTCCTTCTGCCTCTCCCTCTGAAGAACCCCCTCTGTGAAAAGGAAGAAGAGGCCTGTGCTTGGTAAAAAGGCCTTGGAAAGGCCTGCCCCTGCCCCTAGACTGCTGCCTTTGAGGAGTTGCCTGCCTCTCCTTGGCCTGAGCACTCCTGTATGTGGTCCTGTACTAGTCCATTTTCTTCATGTAATTCTCTGTCTGCTCCCCAAATAGAGAATTACCCACTACAGGAAAATCCATGGCTTTAGCCTGGGTATCCTGCGAGAGGCTAGTACATCTGAGCCAAGCCATTCTCCGAAGAGCCACAGATGTAGCCATGACTCTTGATGACACATCATTAGAGTCTACAGCAGCATGAAACTGAACTTTTGATGCCTCGATCCCATCTGCAGCCACCGCCTCCCGCTCCTTGGCTAGCTGTGGGGAGGCCTGTTTCACCAGTGCCAGTACAGTGTCCCACCTGGACTTCTGGTACCTGGCTGTATAGGCCGTGTAATTCGCCTGTCTGAGTCCCAGGGAAGATGCCATGTACAGCTTTTTTGCCATGGCATCAACCTTCCTAGAGTCTTTGTCTTGGAGGGTGTGAAGCCAAGGGAATGCTTGCCTTATCACAGGCAGCAGCCTGCACAACCCCAACATGGCTGCATTGGTGGTATAATAACTCTGTTTCTGAGCCTGAGAGTGTATACCTCTTGTCCATTCTTCTGTCCACAGTAGGTATAGAATTGGGAGACTTCAGAATTGTTTGTGTCTGTTTCCCAAATGATTTGTGGAGGGGAATAGACAGTCTCCTGGACTCTGGGATGTCCATCATTTCTACCTAATCAGGCTCCTCCTGATCCTCCATTGCCTCTTCCATAGGAAGTTGGAGGGTCTCAGCCACCTTTCTGTAGAACATAAAGTGGGAAGGGGACTCAGAAAGCCTTGGAGGGGATACATATGAAGGTCTGTCTGGGGAGATGTCCGGTTCCACAGGCACATCTAGACTTTCACCATCACCATCATCATCAAATTCCCCTTCCTCCTCAAACTCCGGTTCATAAAATTCTTCCAAAGTATAATCATGAACCGGGGGAACTGACCGAACTGAGCCCAAGCCAAAAGGTGCCAGATCGGTCGGAACCGGCCGAAGCGATTCCACAATCTGAATCGCTCTGGCTATTTCTTTGGCAGTTGGAACATGGACTTCTGGATCCGAACTGGACAATTTTTCTTTGCGCTTTCTTTTTGTTGGAACCGACCCTTCGGGATCGGCTCTCCTTTTGCCCTCGGTATCGCCTCTGGTCAGAGGGCACTTCTTCTGGTTCGGTCGGAACCGAACTGGCTGGCCATCCGGTCAGCGATCTCTTCGGCCTCCTTTCCTCAGTCTACCTAATCTCTTTTCAAGGGTAGATTTGGGAAAATTCTTGCAAATTTGCAGTCTGAATTGAGGTGGTCAAACTCCAGACAATAAACACAGGTGGTGTGGGATCGCCTTAGCAAAGACCTCCCACACTCACTGCAGTGTTGAAACCCAGTGGGCCCAGTTTTTTTCGGTTTCTCAGACATGGCCAACCTAACCAAACTTACCCTTTTTCCGGCAACCACCAGGCAAGACTCCCTTATCGGTTCCTAACCGTGTCACGGGTGTTGGAAAAAAACATTTCAAAACACGTTTTTTTTTAGAACCGATAAGAACCGGTAACCACACACTAAGATTTACACAAGAATTAAACAAATGATCAGTTCGGTCGAACTGATCCACACTTTTTACAAGTTCCTCACAGAAACACAGTACAAAACTATCTAGTACTCACGATACCACAGACAGAGACTGAACCGAGTTATGCGGGAAACTTTTTTCGGTTGGAAACCGACAAAAAAACAACACTTAAACCGACTTTCAAACTGAGCTGCAGGAGAAATCTCCGGAGCAACTGTTCAGTGAGGCGGAGTAAAGAATCTGACGGTTAGCCTTCAAAGGGAAACAGACAGAGACATCAACCAAGCTCAAGCTCAGCATTCTATGCTCTGCATAGAAATGTTAACTCTGTTCTCCGGGGCAGTTTAAAGGCTAGGGCTAACTGCACTTGTCAGAATACAGCAAGACTTCAAGTTGTTTGAAGAAGTACTGGGAGAGTGACTGATTGGTTCAGGTGAAACTCTGACACCACTTTTGACAGGAATTTTCTAATTAGTCCTGAGGGTTATCTCTCCCCTGTAGAAGATTATGTAGTTTGGATCTGTACAGAGGGCTTGCTAATCACTCACCCTTTTAGCAGAAGTCTTGGCAATCATGTAAATTATTCTCCAAGTGACATACTTCAAGTCAACAGTGGCCATTAGCTTAAATGGAACTTCCATCAGCTGCACAAGACATGTTCAAATTGCAGGGAGGAACAGGGTCTCTCTCGGGGGTACAAGTGAATAAGACCCTTACAAACCTTTTAAAATAGGTTGAAAGGCCAAAGATTTTGGTTTGCCAGCTGAAGTGTAAAGTGAGACTACTGCTAGATGTACTTTCAGTGTTGTGGGCCTAAAACTGATAGACTGCAAGTGCACCAGGTAATCCAGGACTGTAGATAAACTTGCCTGTAAGGGGATTATCTTTTTGGTGGCACACCAAAGTGAGAATTGTTTCCACTTTCAGGAATATGTTTTCCTTGTTGAAGGTTTTCTTGACACTTTTAAAACCTTTAACACATCTTCTGATAGATTTAGATCAGAAAATTCTAACTCTTCAAGAACCATGCCATCAGATGCTGTGGTCTGTGGTCTGGGAATGTTATCCTGCCCTGAGCGAGTGTCAGCATGTAGGGTCTCAGTGGCAGGGTGCTTGATTTATTGTTGGACAGGGATAGCAGCATGGAATACCAAGCTTGTCTGAAGCTTTCAGTATTATTGTTGCATGTTCCCTTCTCAGCTTTATGAGCACCCTTTGTATTGATAAGAAAAGTGGGACGGCATACAGGAATCTCCCTGTTCAATCCAGGATTAGGGCATCCTTCTGGACTGTGCCACTGCTGGAGGTATGTAACAAAACTGAGAGAGCTGGTAGTTCTCCTGGGATGTGACCAGATCAATTTCTGGTGTGCTCCACCTTCTGAACACTGTTGCCAATGTCAGATGGTTCAGGTCAGTATCCATTCATGATTCCCCTACTGATTCTGCTCAGTAAATCTGCCAACATATTTTTAATTTTTTTTTATTTTTTTTATTTAGTTGTTTAACCAGGTATAGCACACAGGTATAGCATATTGTCGTTTCCTGGTAGATATACTGCGGACAAATCCACTTCAAGATCCTCTTAGCTTCTGTGCGCAGTTTTGATGATCAAGTTCCCCCATTTGTTTATGTAATACATTGTTGGGGTGTTGCCTCTTCTGATTTGAACAGACTGACTTTAAATTGGGGGGAGGGAGCCTGCATAGTAAGGAACTGTGATGGAGTAAGGCTCTGTATGGACCTGAGGATACCCAGGCAGAGCAAGAAGCAAAGAAGAGCCTGTGTCCAACAGAGCATAGTAAGGATCTAAGTACAAAAAAGGCCTAATACTTTGGATTTCTAACAGTGAGGAAAAACTGAGAATTTAATTACAGAATGCCAAGGTCAATCTCATCAGAAGGTACAAAAGGAAAAAATTACTCACCACAGTAATCTTGTTTCTTCCAAGGGAATCTTACTGTATTCTGACTTATGCAGTATGGTCTTACCATAGGACTGCCGCAGAGCCAAAATGGTTAATAGAAACTATGCAAATGATGGAATGCTAGGCTCGAGCTCGGCTTTCAATCCACTGTCCCTGGTAAACAGTTCTAAACTGTTAGATTCTTATGAAGCATGCACCAACACTTATCTAACTAAGCACAACTATAACTGTTAATAACCAATACCCTATATGTAATAGATAACCCACTCTGAGGTGTGCAGTTGCACTTTGATATACGCACACCTTGGTGTGCGTTGTTATGCCTGAGGCTGCAGACCGAGTGCATCAACTACTCAAGGCGTGCGTATATCAGAGAGCGACTGCACACCTCAGAGTGGGTTATCTATCTTATAAAATGGCAAAATTGTTTTGGAGGGGAGTAAAAGTTCAGGTGTGTGGTCGCGCTCTGATATACACATGGTCATGTGATGCTGTTCAGCCAATAAAATAGCTACAGTTTTCCTACCCATTTTGTAATAAAAAATAAACCATGCCCTACCCCCTTAAAGGTTTAAATTGGCACCACTTAAGACTCAAGTCACAGATGCCCAAGAGAAAACATACCCACAGGTTTGCAGCACCCTAGTACAGCTGGAGTGCAGTGACCCTAGGTTCATAGAAGGAGAAGAAGGGAGGGTGCTCAGAATATAGAAAGATTCCCTTGAAAGAAACAAGATTACTATGGTGAATAATTTTTTCTTCAAACCTCAGGAAATCGTACTCTATTTTGACTTATGCAGACTACCCAAGCAGTACCTTTGGAGGTGGGCTAGAACCTACCTAGGAAATGGGCTCTGCAGGACTGCTGTGCCAAACTTGGCATCCTCTCTGGCCTAAACATCCAAGCAATAATGGTTGGTAAAGGTATGGACTGTTCTCCAAGTAGCTGCTTTACATATGTCAGTTAGGGGAATATCCCTAGCAGCTGCTAAGGGGGGCAGCTGTGCCTCTTATAGAGTGGGCCTTGAGGCCTGCAGGTTGCTGCTTGCCCACTTTGCTGTAGTAGAACTGAATACAGGCTACAATCCATCTTGCAATGGATCTTTTTGTGGCTGGTTTCTCTTTCCCCATCTCTCCATAGGTGAGGAAGAGCTGAGATTGATCCTGTCTATACAGCTTTGTTTGATCAAGATAGTAGCTAATTGCCCTTTTTACATCCATACTATGTAATCTGTGTTCACCTGGAGTAGAGTGACCAGTAAAAAAGACAGGCAGTGTGATGGACTGGTTAAGGTGGAACTCTGATATTACCTTACGTAGAAATTTTCTATTAGTCCTCAGGACAACTTTGTCTATGAATGGCAATGTAACCAGACTCTGTAGACAAGGCCTGAAGCTCACTGATCCTTCTAGTCATAGCAATTAGGAATACTGTCTTCCAAGTCACATACTTGAGGTCTGCCAAAAACATAGGTTCGAAAGGGGGCTGCATGAGCTGGACAATGCAAATATTAAGGTCCCACATGGGGGTAGGTTCCCTATGTGGAGGGTGAAAATGCAGCAATCCCTTAAAACATGTCTTAGATACTGGATTACAGGCTAGAGAAAGTCTCTTACCTGCAGACAAATAGGCTGAGATAGCTTCCAAGTGCACGCTCAAAGTAGAGACCCTTAAGCCACATGAATGGAGATGTGCTAAATAATCCAGCACTACAGGCAAACTGACTTGGTCGCAGTCCAAGTTCTTGCCTTGACACCAAATGGAAAATATTTTCCATTTGGAAGAATAAGTCTTTCTAGTGGAAGGTTTTCTGGAAACTCTGAGTATTTCCATAACCCCTGCTGACAAATGCAAATCTGCATATTCTAAGTCTTCAAGAGACAGGCTTTGAGCCTGAGGGATTGAAGGTTGGGATACATGTTCCTGCCCTGAGAGGATGACAGCAGACTGTGTCTCCTGGGAAAGCTGATTGGTTTGACTACTGACATTGATAGCACCATAGGATACCAGGGCTGCCTTGCCCAATCTGGTGTAATGAAGATCATTGTTGCTGGTTGAGCTCTGAGCATGTTCAGGACTCTTAGCAGTAAGGGAAAAGGAGGGAATGTGTACAGGAACCTCCATGACAAGTCCAGTGCATCCAGGGGAACTGTGCCCTTCATAGGGGGTCTGCAGCAGAACTGTGGTAACTGGTGTTTGCTCGGAGCTACAAACAAATCTACTTCTGGGTTTCCCCACCTCCTGAAGATGGTCTCCAAGACCTGCCTGTTCAGTGCCCACTCTTGGTGGTTCTGATTTATTCTGCTGAGGGCATCCACCAGGACATTGTCCTTCCCTGGAAGATGGACAGCTGAGATGGAGGCTTCCAGAGAATATGCCAAGATCCAGATTTTCATGGCCTCAGTGCACAGAGGAGTCAACCTTGTTCCCCCTTGCTTGTTTATGTAATACATGGTGGTGATGTTGTCTGTTCTGACCTGAACGGCCTTGCCTTTCACTTTATTTGAGAATGATTGAAGACCCAGAAGAACAACCCTGAGCTCCAATAAGTTGATGTGCAGGAGTGATTCCTGCTTTGTCCATGTGCTGTGTGATCCCCCAGATGTGCTCCGCAACCCAGGAGGGATGCATCTGTGGTTAGTACCAGTGAGGAGACTTGTTGCAAGAATGGAACCCCTTGCCTGAGGTTAGACTGATTTTGCCACCACTGCAGAGCTTGGAGAAATGTGACTGTGACTGGCACTAGCTTTGACACAGAATCTCGTGTTTGAAGCCAGTGAGATCTGAGATGGAACTGAATGTCCCTCATTTGGAACCTGGCCCCTGACACTGTTGCTGTGGATGCTGCCATGTGACCTAGCAGTTGCAGAAAATGCCTTGCTGGCCTTGAGACATGCAGCTTGAAGGAGTTTACTACTTGAATTAGGTTGTCCACCCTGTCTTGAGGAAGGAAAGCCTTTGCCTTGAATGTGTCCAGCTCTGCCCCTATAAATTTTAGCAGCTGAACTTGTTCCAGCACAGACTTTTTTAGGTTCACTAGAAACCCCAATGAATGCAGGGTACCCTGTGTGAATGCCGGTTCTGTGTGTTAACATCGTGGTACACAACATTGTGGAACAAAATATCGCAGTCCAATTATCATGGACAATAATAAAGCCTGGATACAACATCGCAGGACAGAACTGTGCAGACAGGGAGCAGAGAGTCCAGGAATGGCAGCCTCCAGCACAATAGCCATATCGGGAGGGGCATATTTTGTATTGCCACTGCCTGGGACCCCTTATTGCTGCCGCTGATCGGAGGTGTTGCGTTGCATGTCACTGTCTCCCTATTGATTGATGCCCACACCCAACTGGCGGGTCCATCATGCTGCTGTCTGGGCACTGTCGGGGAGGGGGCTTCCATTCACGGCAGTGAGGGTCTTTCCATTCCAACACCACTGCCATTGTGGGGGGGACATGCCCGCTGTGATGGGGAGGTGTGCGTCAACGTATGACCCCATGGGAGCTGCAGCACTGCTTCCCTGGAGTGGACACACAGCTGTGGCAGTCCAAGGGACTCAACCCTGGCTTCCAATACCTCCAACATCAAGGCAAGCAGCTATGTTCGAGTATTGGCTGGACAGGTGGTGACTGATGTATTGCAGGGCACAGTACTACCATCACGGGGCTGAGACTGGGGCTGCATGACAGCTGGGTGACAGATGCTCAGAGGCAGTATTGACTCTGGTTGTCAGGTGATCTGGCTGGTGTACAGTAGGTGCCTTCATGATATGCGGGACATGTGGCTGGCATACAGTGGCGCCACTGTTTGGCTGGCATTGCTGGTGCCCATGTCCATGCAGCATTCCTGACACATTCTGGCTGTGGTCTGCAGGTCTGTCAGTGTGGCACTGCATTCCTGGTATGATGAACCCAGTGTTTCTGTGCCATACTGACCGGGAGAAAACACTGTGCCGGCTTTCTGCACCATCTGTTCTGTGTCACCTGGTATTCTGCAGCCCCACGGGGCCTGGCAGCACACCGCAGGCTGTGTACATGCGGTGTTTCACCATGTGATATTATGTGCCCTGCAATCTTTTTGCCCACGATGTGCTGCCTGCGATTTTTTGACATGCTATATTTTGCTGGCGATATTAATGCATGGAAGCCTGAATGCCAGTGCCGATTTTACTTGCTGGTGTGATTGGCCCACTGTGAGCCAGTCATCCAGGTAGAGAAATACTGTTATTCCTTGCCTCCTTAGGTGTGCCATGACTACAGCTAGGCATTTTGTGAACACCCTTGGAGAAGAGGTTAGGCCGAAGGGCATTGCCTTGAATTGGTAATGACCTGAAGGTAGTCTGAACCTGAGGTACGTTCTGAGAGACCACCTTATACGGATGTGAAAGTAGGCATCTTTTAGGTCTAGGGATGCTAGCCAGTCTCCCTGCCTTAGGGTTGGTAGAATGGTGGTCAGAGTTACCATCTTGAAGTCGCCACTCCCATGTTTTCTTTATTGTGAGGAAGTATCTTGAGTATAGGCCCTTTCCCCTCTGGTTTGGAGGGACTGGCTCTATTGCCTCCTGCAATAGTAGATTTGAAAGTTCCTCTTCCAGCAAGATTGCTTCTGATGGGGAGGATGGTTTGAAGGCTCTTGACCTCAGCCTTGGCATGAGCTTGAAGCTGAGTACAAGGCCCTGGCCCACTACCTCCAGGACCCACTTGTCTGTGATAATGTTTTCCCACTCTTGGAGACAGTGGGCGAGCCTGCCCCCTACTGGTATTTGGGAGGTGACCCAAGCAGGCACCTCAGGGTGTCTACTTAGTTTGTGCTGCTGGCTGAACACTGGGGCTAGTGTGACCACTTCCCCTTCTACCTCTGCCTCTAAAGTATCCCCTCTGTTGCTGGAACTGGGGGAAAGCCTGAGGCTGGAAGAAAAGCCTATAATGAGCTCTACCCCTGCCACCTCTGGTCTAGTGTTTCTGGGGGGTAGAAGCTCTCTCTTTAGCTGCAGCACTCTTATAGGCTGACTTATATTAGTCCATTTTCTTCATATATGCCTCTGTTTGTTCACCAAACAGAGACATGGGGTCACAAGGAAAGTCCATTGCTTTTGTTTGTGTATCCTGGGTCAAGTTGGTAGTCCTGAGTCAGGCAAACCTTCTTAGGGACACTGAGGCTGCCATCTGTCTGGATGCAGTGTCATTAGAGTCCGCTGCCACCCTGAACTGTGTCTTTGCAGCTTCAATCCCTCTCTTTGCAGCCTCCTCTAGGTCGGCTGCCATGGGAGATGGAACTGATATGGTTATTTCCATCACTGAGGACCAAAGGTTCTTCTGATACCTGGCCACATATGACATATAGCTGGCTTGTCTAATAGCCAGGGAAGATACCAGGTACACTTTTTTAGCAATGGAGTCCATCCTTCTAGAATCTTTGTCCAGAGGGTGAGAGGCAAGGGGAATGCCAGCTTTGTCACAAGCTGCAGCTTGAACTACCCCCTCATGACTAGGGTGCCCAAAAAGGAACTCAGCACCACTTTTGGCAACCCAGTATTTCTTGTCCGCCTTCTTTTCTATAGGGGGCACAGAAGTGGGTGTCTGCAAGACTTTAAGTGTATATTTCTTAAGGAATTTATGGAGTGGCAGCAGTAATCTCTTTGATGCTGGCACAGCCATCATTTCCCTATAATCCTCTTCCTCCTCATCCTCAGTGGATTCCTGAGTAGGGAGGTCAAGGGTATTGGCAATTTGTTTCATAAAAGTAAAACATGAAGTAAAATCTTCAGTTCCCTTATCAGGGGAATCTGGTATATGAGGATCTGTGGAAACCTCTGGATCAATTGGCTCCCCAAATTCTTCATCATCATCATCATCTTCTTCTTCTTCCTCTTCCTTTTCTTCTGCAAATTGCTCCCCCCTCCCCCCCAAGGTCTGTTAAACCGAGCGCCTAGTTTGAACCAGTAGTTTGAACCATTACTGCTTGTGGATGTTTTCCAGCCAGAACCGGGACTTGCAGAGACTATTATGTGAATCGCATTAGCAATGTCTTCTGCAGAAGGAGCCGCTGGTTTCTTTGGTTGCGGTTCCTGGTGTTTTTCTTTTAGTTTTTTCTTACCCACAATGGCCGGTTCAACAGCCGTGTCGGCCGTTCTTTTCTTTGTAGAAGAGCTATTGCACCTTTCTCAGTGCAGCTCCTCCAGTTCATTCTGAGGAGGAACAGATTTTTCAACAGCTGGGTCATCAGCCTTTTCAGACATTTGTTCCTGCAATCTCTTCAACTGTCTTTCAACCGTAGACTGAGGAAATTGTTTGCAGATATCAAAGCCTGTCTTGAGGTGTTCAAACCCCAGACAAACGATACAGATTAAATGTGGATTTGCCTTAGCAAACGGTTCCTGGCACTTGGTACAGTGCTGGAAACCTATAGGTCCAGTTCTCTTCTTGGCTTTCTGTGACATAACCTGGAAGAGAACCCCACTGAAAAGAACCACAGTAATAAAACCTTTTTTTTTTTGGTCGGTTACGCTAACCGCTAGAACCAGGAGTTACCCCAGTTAAAACTTAATCAAAAAAACAACTATACTCGAGTCAGTATGATACAACTAAATAAAGTAACCAAATAAAGAAATGGGAAAAAAACCCAAAGGAGATACCGGTTTCCTCTAGGTTAACTACCGAGAGGAAGAAACTGGTTATTTACCCCTCCAACACTAAAATCTAAACAAATCCTACCTGAAAACCAAGGACAGTGTTCTAAATACTGAATAGAACAACTTTTTACTAGTACAAACTGAGAAAATAAAGAATTTCAAGCGATGAAAGAAGAGCTCTCTGGAGATGTCTTACTGAGGCAAGAGGAGTAAAGAATCTGATGGTTTAGAACTGTTTACCAGGGACAGTGGTTTGAAAACCGAGCTTGAGCCTAGCATTCCATCATTTGCATAGGTTCTATTATCCATTTTGGCTCCGGGACAGTCCCATGGTGAGACCATACTGCATAAGTCAGAATACAGTTAAGATTTCCTGGGATTTGAAATAGCATGTAATGTTTTTTTCTTAACTGTGATAATTCCTGCCTTTCCAAATACTACGGTTCATACTGTGGCTAGTTGGGAAACTGGAGGCAAAATGCCCATTAAAGTTCCCATCTTAAAACCCTCAGTAATGTAGACTCCTTCCAGTCAGAATCCATCTGTCCAATCTGTTCTTGAATGTTAACTTAGTTTACTAACAATTGTGTCCAATGGTAGATTGTTCCGTGCTCTTATTACTCTCTGAGAGAAGAAGAACCCTCTGTTGTTTGTGTTATACCTAAACCTACTATATGTAGTTGCAGTGGATGTCCTGTGGTTTCCACTGTGTCTTGTTTAAAGGCAAATCCCATTTCTATAAAAAGAAAGGGATAATTAACAACATCCCACAGAAGCAGCAAATCCCCCATACCATCTTTTTTTACATGGACATAAGGTTGAGAGATTCGAGTCGATTTTCATAGTCCATATCCTTTAAGCCCTCTGTTTCATAAATTTTCTTTGGAGTTTTCTAAGTGTAGTATGTCTGTCTTTTTAAGAGGGGACCATAGTTGGGAGCAGCAATCAACATGCAGCCTAAAATTGGTTCAGTACAGCGGGAAAAGGACCTTAGCATCTCTTGAGGTAATATTTTTTCTTACGGTCTATGGAATCTTGTTTGCCCTACCTATAACTGTATTAGTCTGTTTGAAAAAGTTCAAGTTGTCTGCTATTAACACCCCTAGATCTTTTTCCAGTGTTGTTACTGAGAGTATGTTGCCCCCGAGTGATATTGGTGCTTACTATTTTTGTGTGCTAGGTGCATGACCTTACACTTGTTGCTATTGAGAGCCATACCCCATATTCTTGTCCACTCGGCCATGTTTTCAAGATCTTTCTGTTTTGACATAATATGTTCCATAGTACTGCAGACACCCCCTACTTTCAGATCATCTGCATACTTGATATAATGTATGGGAGTGACTTATTACCATAAAAATCAGCATGATTATTTCCTGGTAATCCCATCACTGTGACATCAGGGTGTTGCTAACCCCTCTTGAGTATGTCATAGTGATGGGATTACAGCTGGAGCAGATCTGCACATGTGTGCATTGTTCTGAAAACAAAACAGCTCTCTTGCTCACTGGACGGTGCTCAGCATGTAATAGAACAATGTAAAATTGCAAATACCAGCACTCATCAGAATCAGCAAAAAAAAAATCAGGCTTTATTATATAAATATAAATATAACATGCTCCACCATCGTGGTAATGACTGTGAACCAACAAGGCCCCGACTGGTTTCGTACACAGTACGTCCTCAGGGGGGTGGTTCCCAGGGCTACATCATAGTTCATTTTATGCTGAATGATTAAAAATGAAAGTGTCACTCTTTCACAAAAAAAAATACCCGTAGTGTAAAGTGCCTAATGCGCCATCTATCAGCAAACAGAACACATATATCACAACTTTATGTTACATATTACTTGATAAAATTAAATGTAATAAGAGAAAATACCCATTGTGTAAAGTGTCTAATGGACTATCTCTCAGCAAACATAACACATATATCACAACTTTATGTCACATATTACTTAATAAAATTAAATATAATAAGGGCATTGTACGTTCAAAGTGCAAAGTGCATATAAACAATTAAGCCATAAACCACAGACGTAAGTTAAAAGTTATGTCCTATATCTAGCATGCAGGTGACCAGAGAACTTGAAAAACTGATAATATGCTAGATGCTGTACACTTATGGTACACTTTCTTAAATAACTAGAACTCCATTTTATGCTTTAGCTAATCCATTTTGTATATTAATATATATATATATATATATATATATATACACACTCTATACATAAAAATACAGGAAGAAGGTATACTATACTAGGATGTTAAACAGCATCCAATGAAGTAACCCTGCATGGAAACCTGTATCAGACATAATCCATATACGAAAAAAAATCTGTAAAGAGAAAAAAGCAATATATGAGTTCAAGTTTTAATTCATTTATCATAATTTCCCACTGAGTTACTGCATCATGTTATACATTTCTGAAGAAGGCCATGCTGGAATTTGTAAAGTATAGAGTGGCAATCCAGGGGTAACCCTTACTAGGAGCAAGGGGACATAGTTGCACATGTACTTAAGACATTATTCTAAAGAACAGTGTTCGAATATATTTATTCTAGAGGAGTTAATCCCAGACAGGGACTCCCAGAGTTCAGAGCTAGGCTCTGTACATACAGAGGAGGTGATTAATAAGGGATTTAGACCACCATCTACATTTATGCCATGTTACAATGAAAGTGTTAAGGTATTTGAGAAAGTACTGTATGTGAGAAAGTATGTCAGGATCAGTTTAAAACACTGTTGGAGGAGGGTGTCAGACCGAAATTTGTAAATGTGACAAAGGCAGAATCAATGGCTCTTAAAAGCCTTGAAAGTGACACCTCTATAACAATTAAACCAGCAGACAAAGGGGGCTGTATTGTAGTTATGTCTACAGATAACTATGAAGAACTGTTTAGACAGCTATCGGATGTTGAATTTTATACTCCACTCCCCTCTGACCCTACTTGTCAGTTTAAAAGAAACACAGATGCCTTCATTTACGAATCAGAATGTGAAGGCTTAATTGATTAGAATGAATCTACATATTTGACAGTTGCAACACCAATAAGGGCATGTATTTACACATTACCTGAAATCCACAAAGATCTAATGCACCCTCCTGGTCGACCAATAGTGGTGGGTATTGCGTCCTTAGTGGAACCCCTCTCCACCTATGTGGATACATACATTAAAGGTTATGTGCAAGTACTGCCCTCTCATATTAGGGACACCACACAAATGTTGTGTATTCTAGCTGACATGCAGATTGAAAGGGACTGGTGGCTGGTTTCCATGGATATTAATTCATTATACATGAACATTCCCCACCAAGAGGGTTTAGGGGCCTTGGAATATTGGCTCGCCCAAGATATTAACATTAGTAATGGGAAAAGATCATTTTTATTAAATTGTGCTGAACATGTGTTAACCAAAAACTATTTCTTGTTCAAGGATTCTTTCTATATACAGATCAAGGGAATGGCGATGGGAGCAACCTTTGCTCACAATTATGTCAATCTCTATTTGGGTCTTTGGAAAAAAAGACAGTCTATGACAGCCAGACCAATCCTTTTTATGATAGGATTGATGTCTAGTGTCATTTTATAGACCCAGGATGGTGTTTAGGAGGGGAGCAAACTTGAGCGAAAGGCTGGTTCATAGTTACCAACCACCTATGTCCAAATTTATGGTGTGGCGTGGCACAAGAAACTTTCTGACTTTATTGAATACCTCAAAAAGAGTAACCAGAATTTAAGGTTCACATTACAATGTGATTTGGATGCTGTCTTCTTTCTGGACCTGTCTGTACATAAAGAGGAAGATGGTACCCTGAGAACAGATTTGTTTAGAAAGGAGACAGATCGCATCTCACTTCTTCTGGCCTCCAGTTGCCACCCACAACATATGATTCAGAATATTCCTAAAGCCCAACTATTGAGAGTTCGTAGAAATTGTAGTAGTGATGTGGATTTATTCACCAATGGACAGGAAATGTGTAATCAATTTTGGATGAGGGGGTATTCAGAAAATACAGTTAAAGGGAAATAATGGAAAAGACAAAGCTTTCCTCAGACACTGCAGAAACTCTCAATTAGTGCTTTCAGATAGTAACAACTTTATTTAACGATTTAGAACAGCTACCTGCAACTTCCACTTCCTGTTGCTGGCAGCAGCCATTTCATGAGCAGCAGTGAGCTTCCTGAGCTCACTGTATGCTAATATGCCTGTTTGACCTCAGCTATTGGTTGGCAGGACATATTAGCATAAAGTGAGCTCAGGAAGCTCTCTGCTACTCTTGAAATGGTGGCTCCCAGCAATAGAAAGTGAAAGTTGAAGGCCACTGTTTAAATCACTAAAAAATCAATTAGAGTTATTTGTTAAAAAATGTTACCGTCTGAAAGCACTAATCAGGCATTTTTGTAGTGCCTGGGTAAAGCTGTGCCTTTTCCACTGTTTCCCTTTAAGAAAACATTTGACACTGTATTTGATACTGATAAAAATAGTCTACTGACTGATAAGGAGCCCAGATTGACTGAACAACGTATGAATTTTGTTACAAAATACTCTAGACACAGTAGAGAAATACAGAATATCATTTGTTCAAACTGGAACATATTGGCAGCAGAACCCCTACTTAGGGATGTAGTACAACAGAAACCCAGGATGGTGTTTAGGAGGGGAGCAAACTTGAGCGACAGGCTGGTTCATAGTTACCAACCACCTATGTCCAAAGAACTAGGGGGTCAACTGCAACCTTTACCTAGGGGTACTTTCCCCTGTGGGAACTGTAAGTTTTTGCAACTCCCTAATTAAATCCAACATCTTTACTAGTTGCAACAGTCTGCAGAATTTTGACAATATGGATTTCATCACATGCATAACTGAAAATGTGGTGTATTTGGCCACTTGCCAGTGCAGGGCATTTTTTGTAGGTAAGACTACACACCCATTAAAAGTGAGAATTGGGGAACATTTGAGATCAGTTGAGAACAATGATCGAAGGAGTGCACTGGCAGTACATTGTAGGGAGACCAGGAACAGACATGTGATCCACAAGTTTAAAGTCTGTGGAACTGAAAAAGTCAGTCTAGAACCAAGGGGAGGGAACCTGGATGATAAACTCAAACAGAAGAAATCCTATTGGATATTTACACTGGGGGCCTTACGTCCCCCAGGATTAAATGACAAGATTGAGTTGTTGCCATGTATACGTAGGTGAGGACATTGATGTCAATTGGTTTACATCTGGGGGTTAACTCCTCTAGAATAAATATATTTGAACACTGTTCTTTAGAATAATGTCTTAAGCACATGTACAACCATGTCCCCTTGGCCCTAGTAAGGGTTACCCTTAGGTTGCCACTCTATACTTTACAAATTCCAGCATAGCCTTCTTCAGAAATGTATAACATGATGCAGTAACTCAGTGGGCAATTATGATAAATGAATTAAAACTTGAACTGATATTTTGCTTTTTTCTCTTTACAGATATTTTTCGTATATGGATTATGTCTGATACAGGTTTACAAGTAGGGTTACTTCATTGGATGTCATTTAACATCCTAGTATAGTTTACCTTCTTCCTGTATTTTTATGTATAGAGTGTATATATATATATATATATATATATATATATATATATATATATTAATATACAAAATGGATTAGCTAAAGCATAAAATGGAGTTCTAGTTATTTAAGTAAGTATACCATGAGTTTACAGCGTCTGGTATATTATCAGTTTTCAAGTTCTCTGGTTACCTGCATTACTAGATATAGGACATGACTTTTAACTTACATTTGTGGTTTAGGGCTTAATTGTTTTTATGCACTTGCACTTTGAAGGTACAGTGCACTTATTGTATTTAATTTTATTAAGTATTACGTGACATAAAGTTGTGATATATGCGTTATGTTTGCTGAGAGATAGTCCATTAGGCACTTTACACAATGGGTATTTTCTCGTGAAAGAGTAACACTGTCTCTTTAAATCATTCGGCATAAAATGAACTATGATGCAGCCCTGGGAACCACCCTCCTGAGGACATACTGTGTACAAAACCAGTTGGGGCCTTGTTGGTTCACAGTCATTACCACTATGGTGGAGCATGTTATATTTATATTTGTATAATAAAGCCTGTTTTTGTTGCCAGTTCTGACGAGTGGTGGTATTTGCAGTTTTACATTGCATGCATGCATTTCATAGAATCATAGAAATCTGGTGGCAGAAAAGGAACCCTCTGGCCCGTCTAGTCTGCCACTTCTCCCCCCCCCCCCACTTGACACCTTTGTCAGGAGATATCTTGTTTTGCCCCCACCTTCCTCTTAAATAAGCTCCCTTCCTTCACCTTATTTATCTCCTTCATGTACTTAAAAGTTTCTATCGTGTCCCATCTCCCTTCTAGTCTCCAGTGGGTACAGCTCCAGTTCTCTCCACCTCATCTCATAGGGCTTCTTTTGCATACCCTGCAGCATCTTTGCTGCCTTCCTTTGAAACCTTTCTATGCCATCTATGTCCTTTCACAGATGAGGCCTCAAGAGCTGGGCCCCATACTCCAAGTGAGGTCAGACCATGGTTTTATACAAGGGCATCAGCACCTCCCTCCTTCTGCTTGTTATGCCCCTACCTGTGCATGCCAGCATTCTATTTGCTTTACCCACCACCTTGCTGCATTGGTCACCCACATTCAGGTTGTCTGAAATTATAATCCCCAGATCCCTCTCCTGCTTCGGTTGCTTAATTATCCCCCCCACCATGTGTATTTGGCTTGTGGGTTTTTATGCCCTATGTGCTTTACTGTACACTTTTTGGCATTGAGTTTCAGCTGCCATGTGTCCGACCACCCTTCCAGAATCTGTAGGTCCCTCCTCATGGCCTCTACCCCCCCCCCGGGGTGTCCACCCTACTGCAGATCTTTGTATCATCCACAAAAAGGCACATCTTCCCCTCAAGACCCTCTGTTATACTTCTGATATAGATGTTAAAAAAGATCGGTCCTAGAACTGACCCCTGGGGCACCCTACTCATCACCCCCTTTTCCCTGGAATGCACTCCATTTACCACCACCATCTGGTTTCTGTCCTTCAACCAGTTTTCCACCCATCTACTTATCTTCTGTCCCACCCCTAAGTTTTCCAATTTATTTACTAGCCTGTGGTCATTGCATTGGGATTACAGCTGCAGCCGATCTGTGCATGCACTCATTCGAAGTAGTGGCTCACAAAGAACAGCCATGATGGTGAGAGCTGGCATTACAGAGAGCGGCGCTATTGGAAAAAAGGAAAAAAGGACTATCTACATATTTTAATGTGAAGGCTAGTTATCCCATACACTATAAAAGCTTATGTATGGTTTTTTTTTATCAGTAACCTCGCTGAAATCACTTCTCGTGGTTGCCATGCCAACAGTAAACCTCTTGAGTTTCGCTGTTGAGGATTACAAAGTTATCATGGTAACCTCTAGAAGCAATGACAGCGTGGTTATCAATAAAAACCCATACATTATCCGCTATATAATTACTGGGTTCCATTTTTTTTCATAGAGAAAGCCAGTTATAATTTGCCGTTATAACCAGTTGTGCCGGATTTCCCTATGACCACGCACACGCCAGTCACTGGTCTTCCGTAACTGTAGAGCCGCATAGTACCTCAGTGCCCCTCGCTGTCAGCAGTAACTTAATTTTCTTTTTTTATTGAAAAAAAAGAAAAGAATGTCCAGGATCGAAAACCAAAGGGAAACATTACCACTATAGGAGTTTCCCTGTCAGCATACATGTGCCACCGCCAGCAGATCTCCAGACCTCTTTAAGCCGGAAGGACGCCACAGAAGCTGCTCAGTAGTAAGTTTAGTCAACAAAACTAAGACAAATACAACAAAATGTTTTTCCCCGAAAAAGTGGGGCACTGTTAACGTGGCAGACTACGGGGAATGCAAAATCCTGACTGGTCCGCGGCTGCCTGAAAACCAGTCTATTTGCTATTTTCTATAATTGCCGAAGCGAAAAAATGCAAGCCAGCAATTATAAAAAATAAAATATGGGGTGGGCTGTGTAAAACTCGATTTTACACTCACCCTCATAATAGGATACTTTTTACAAACCCCTCTGGCTTCGCCCTCGGTGTTTATGTAGCATCCCACAACTCGAGTGTGTGTAAAATCTCGTTGCACATGCCACCCCATATATTATTCTCTATGTTATCATTGAATAATCTATCAGTTACATCAGCAATAAACACTTGGATGATGTAGAGACCCAGCACAGAGCCCTGGAGAACTCCACTGGTGACTCCTGATTCTCCTGAGTAGTGGCCGTTTATGGTCACCCTCTGGGTTCTTCCGTCCAACCAATTATATATCCAATTAATTCATTTTTTTGTACTTTTCTCTGAATTAGTTTTACAGTTATGTAGTCATGGGGTACCCTGTTGAAAGCCTTACTGAAATCGATAAAGATGATGTCATAGGAATTTTATTGTCAAGTCTCTTACTTGCTGTTTCATAAAAACACAACAAATTTCTCAAACATGATCTTTTTTTGACAAATCTGTGTTGTGTATTATCGATGTTGCCTATCTGCCAGTCCAGTCACTCTTTTATGATACCCTCCAATACCTTTCCCACCGAGGATGTCAAGCTAATTGGTCTATAGTTTTCCCCTTTATTTTGTCCCCTTTTTTTGAAAACTGGGGTGATATTAGCCGTCTTCCAATCCAGGGGTACATAGCCAGTATTTATACTGATTTCAAATAGTCTTTTAAGCAAGTATAAGAGATATTCAGACATTATTTTAACCATTTTTCCTGTGATGTGGTCAGGGCCTGGTGAGCAGTCTTCCCTGATAAGTTTGATATTGCATACTGGTATCACATAATGGTAATGTATTGTGTTTGGTTATTGTAATGATTCAAGGGTATGTTTTGTTTAGAGCTATGTATACTGCTAAAGTATGCATTAAAGACCTCTGCCATGTGCTCCACTTCATGTACCACTTGATTATTGTGTTCTAGTGGCCCCACCCTACATGTTGTTTTTTCAAAGTATTTAGATATAGTTCAGTGTTTTGCTTAGAGTTTTTTATTTCTGTTTTACATTTCTTTTCTAGTTGTTTGTATTTGTTCCAGTAGTGTGGTGTTTGTGTTTTTTTGTAAGTTTTGAAAGCTTTATGTCTTTTTCGTATTAATTTCCTGATCTTATTGTTTAAGCATCTTGGTCTTAATTTATTGTTTGTATTTTTCTTCCTGTATTTGGGAATGTATTTGTTGCACAGATCCAAGATGAATATCTTTAATTTGGACCACATTTGCTCAATATCGCAATCCATGAACATAGAATCTCAGTCTGTTTCAGACAGTATACAGAATTAGAGATAGGTTCATAGGTTCATAGATTTTATACAGGTTCAGTAGTCTGGATGCCCTTTGAAGAACTCGACCCCTTATTATGGGGGGTATTCAATATTTTGTCTCCCATATATAAATCTAGTCTAAGCTTAAAGGTTTCTATAGTTGGGCTTGATACAACACATGCTGGCAAGCTATTCCAGACTCCCACAATCCTTTGTGTGAAGAAGTTACTTCGTCTTGATGTTCGTATTGTTTCCCCTATAATTTTGTATCCATTATTTCTAGTTATACTTTTAGTAATGGTCACTGCTAGACCTATAGTAGCCCCAAGGTAGTCATTTTTCACTGCATTATATGTAAGGCATAAGACTCCACAGAGTTGTCTATAGCCTGCTGAATATATGTTTAAGGTTCTGAGTCTTTTACGATAATCGGTGAATTCCAGATGTTTTACCTTTTTAGTATACTTCCTCTGGACACCTTCTATCAATTTACAACCACGTGTGGTATAAGGTTTATTGAACTGGGGGCAGTACTCAAGATGTGGACGTACCAGGCTAGAATATAATGGCATCAAAAACTCCTGCTTTCTGCTTTTTATGTTAGCCAGTATGGAGCCTATTATCTTGCGACACTTCTTGACCTTAAAGATGGCGTTCTTCTCAAAGTTTAGGTCACTTGTTATTATTGTGCCAAGATCTTTCTCTTCACAGACAGACTGCAGAATAGTACCTCCTAGGTTGTAATTATAGACTGGGTTGTTCTTTCCTAAATACAAGACTTCACATTTATCTATATTAAATTGCATATATTTATCTTTACCCCCAGTATATTAGTGTATGAAGCTGTTTTTGTATTATTTGTTTATCTGTTATTAATGTTAAAAGACCCCCAACTTTGTAGTCATCTGCATATTTAGCTAACCATATCTTATCCAAAACTGGCATTATTGCTATTAAGATGTTAAAAGTGTGGGACCCAGTACTGATCCCTGTGGGACACAGCTAGTCACTCTACCCCAAGTGGAGTAATGACCTTTAACAGCTACCATTTGGTGTCTGTCGTTTAACCAGCAGTGTATCCAAGTTATAATACTAATGGACAGACCAATCCTATGTAATTCCTTAATTAATATATGATGTGTTACCTTGTTGAATGCTTTTAAAAAGTCCAGGTACATCATATCACTAGGAATACCTTTATCAAGTGCATGACTTATTGGCTCAAATAAATTAGGCTGGTTCATCAGGCATGATCTTTTGGTAACAAAACCATGCTGGCTATGGTCCACAAAACCCATACTATTCAGGTGCTCAGTTACCCACTTTTGCAAGATTTTTTCCATAATTTTTTCCATAATTGTGCCATAACCTGTAATAGGTCTATAATTACAGGTTTCATCTTTTTTACCACCTTTGTGGATAGCAGTAACAATTGTTATATGCCAGTCCTTCACCGTTTTACCTTCCTGAATAGATTTATTGTATAGGACAGCAAGCGGTCCACTAATTTCTGTGGCCACTTCTTGGAGTAGTCTAGGTGATATGCCATCTGGTCCAGGTGAACTATTGGTATTAAGAGAGTTGATCATTTCATATACCTCTCTACTACTAATGTTTAAGTTACATTTTTTAGTCAAATCTATTATATCGTTATCAGGGGCTTTATGTTCATAGACACTAAGGAAATATTTGTTTAGTGTTTCTGCTATTTCCACTTCTCCTGTTATTATACTATTTTCCATTTTTAGTGGCCCAATAGTATGTTGTTTACCCTTCAGAGTAACAATATAGTCATAGAATTGTTTTTTGTTATCTTTAACCATTGTTACTAAATTTAACTCCATATTTTTCTTGGCCCTTTTTATCATGCTTTTTATGTTTTTATTGCACAATTTGAATTTATGTTGTAACTCTGGAGTGTTAGTCTTCTTGCATTTCTTGTATAATTGTTTCTTCTTTTGTATTTGTTTCTTGATTTTGAAATTCCACCAGGGTAGAATGCATCTATTATTATTGTTATATTTTGACCCTACAAGTATGTAATTATCTATACAGTACATAACTTGTTGCTTGATTAACTGCCAAGTAGGTTCTAAATCTTTACCAGCAAAGTCCTCCTTCCACTTCCATTTTCCTAAATATGTCCTCATTTTCTGGTAATCAGCTTTCTGAAAATCTTTTACTACTGTGTTCCCCTTAGTGTATTCAGTTTTGTGCTTATAATAAACATATACCATATTATGGCCTCAATCACTGAGTGGTGGGAGAGATGAAAAAATGACTTACCTAGTAATCTTGTTTCTTCCAAGTGATACTCAGGTATTCATAACTATATGCAGTCTTCCTCCTAAGTAGAACTGCCCAGAGAGAATTTGGAACATATGCAAATGATGGAATCTTTTGCATGAGCCACTTTTCAAATGCTGCCTTATACTAACTGCCTTAGTTCTAAACCCTTCAGATTTCCTGGATGCCCGAAAAGACAGGCACATGGGAACTAAGTATAATAATAATAGTAATAATAACAACAATATTAATAACAATAACAGAGGGTGCTCCCTCAACACTAAGTGTAATAATAATAATAATATTAATAATAATAATTATAGAGAACTCCCTTAACCCACAAAAAAGCACCTCCAACTGGAGGGCATAACATATGAAAGAACACCCTAGAATGTCCAGATTACCTGAAAAAGGGGAAGGGGACAACACTAGGGAACCCAATCACAACATGTGTGCCAAAAATGGCATTTATGCCCCTGAGAGCACAGTATTCAGGAGTGCAGAGGCTGAAGGTTCCAGAAGGGGAGGCAGAGTGGGAGAGTTATGAATACCTGAGTATCACTTGAAAGAAACAAGATTACTAGGTAAGTAATTTTTACTTCTAACCCCAGTAATACTAAGGTATTCATAACTATATGCAGACTACCCAGCAGTACCTTTGGAGGTGGGCATAGAACCCTGTCTTAGGAACAGACTTTGCAGGACTGCCGTGCCGAATCTGGCATCACCCCTGGGCAGATTATCCAGAGTGTAATGCTTCGTCAAGCTGTGTACTGTTTTCCAGGTAGCAGCTTTAGAGATTCACCAGGGAAACATCTCTGACAGCCGCTATAGTAGCAGCTGTGCCCCTTGTGGAATGGCCCTCCACCCACAAGGGGCTCCTTTCTAGCCTTAGAGTACCAAACTGGTTATACTGTACTATCCAGTAATAAATGGACCTTCTTTGATGCTGGGTTATCCTTTCTCACATTCCCATAGGTCAGGAACAGCTGTTTTCTGTCCTGCCTAAGTGCTTTAGTGGCTGTCAAATAGTAGCTAAAACTCCTTTGATGTTCAGACTATGAAGACTTTTTTTTTTTTCCACCAGGACTAAAGTGTTCAGTGAAAAAGACAGGTAAGGTAATGGTTTGGTTCAAATGGTAATTAGAGGTCATGTTAAAAGGAAACTTCCTGTTTGTTCCCAGGACAACTTTGTCTCTGTGGAATGAAATATAGACCTGTTCAATTCAGAGAGACTTGATCTCACTGATTCTTCTGTCAGAAGTGATTACCACAGGAAAAACACAGTTCATTTTTTTTTTTTTTTTACATATTTCAAATAAATTGAAGACATAGGTTCAAAAAGGGGACCCATGAGCCAAACTATACACACATCTAGGCCACATGCTGGCACCGGTCCCTTGTGAGGGGGTGCAAATGGGACAGGCCTTTATAGAACCCTTTGAAGATAGGGTCCGAGGCCTGAAAAACATTCTGTACAACTGAAGTGTAAGTAGATGCTGCGGCCAGGTGGACATTTAAGGTACTGGACTGCAAGCCCAGTAAGAGCAAATAGGTAAGATAGTCCAGCACAGCAGGAACACCAGCCTGTGTTGGCATGTGCTAGGCCCATAAAGAGCCTTTTGTAGCTAGGATCTGAAGCAATAAAAACATTTTGTCCAACTAATATGCCAGCAGATGTTGCACCAGGTGGACCTTGAGGGTACAGGATAGCCAGTCCAGTGACTGTAAATAGATAAGATAGTCAGACAGCTGGGACCCAGCATGTTCTGGGACCAATTTCCTGGTTGAACACCAATCATAAAACTTTTTTCCCATTCTGAAGCATAGATTTTCTTAGTGGAAAGATTCCTGTAACCACATCACATGCTTAAGACACTTTGAGAAAGATGCAAGCCTGCATATTATACCAAAGGTACTCAAGAGCCATGCCTTGAACGTGAGTGATCAGAGGTTTGGATACTGGAGCCTCCTGATAGGAAGTCAGCAGATTGTGCCTCTGAGGGAAGGTGTATTGGTTCAGGCCCAAGCATGGAGGGTAGCAGAGAGAGACATGATCTGTCTGGCCCATTCTAGTGCTATCAAGATTATTGATGCTGACTGGGACCTGAGTTTGAGAAAATTGCTCTGTATACCAGAAGGAAGAAAGAAGAAACATGCACTTGCTTCCCTTGCCAACTCAAAGCCAGAGCATCCAGGGGAATTGTTCCCAGATCTGTCTGTCTGTCATAGTACTGTGGCAGGTGGTGGTTGTGGTGAGATGCGAACAAGTCAACCTCTGTGGTGGTCCACCTCCTGAAGATAACTTGCACCACCTGACTGTTTAAGGCCCATTCATGATGGGGCTGGCTGATTTGAGTTGATGTATCTGCCAAGGTACTGTCCTTACCTGGCAGTGGGAGATGAATATCCTGGAAGAGCCCATTGAGCATGATAGATCTCATATTTTCATGAATCCTGTGCAGGGAGGGCTTAACCTTGTCCCTCCTGAAATGTTTATGTATACATTGTGGTGGTACAGTCTGTTATGACCTATACCATCCTCCTTGTAGTAGTTATGTAAAACCTTTAGTGCCAGCAACACTACTCGTTTATGTGCCATGGGAGGTGTGAACCCCCCAGGTGGGACCACACTCCAGCCAAGATGTCAAGATGCCTCTGGTATCAGACAACTGATCGAACTTTTTGCTGAAAAATAAACTCCTTCCATTAGATTGGTTTCATTTTTTCTCCATTGGAGACCTGTAACAGTATTTCTGTTACTAAAATTGGTTATGACAGAGGGTCCTTTCTCTGACACCAGTGAATCCTGAAGTGAAATTGAATAGTAATTTGTAACCTGGATTCCAAGACTGTGCCAGTGGCAGGTGCCATGTGCAGTAGCTGAAGAAACTGTTCTGCAGTTGTTGTTGTTGTTGTTGTTTTTATTATTTATTTATTCATTTCATCCAGGATGAATGAAACCACTATCAGTGGAATACTTCTTGCCCTGCTTGTAGGCAAGTAGGCCCTGTATTGCAGGGTACTAAGCTCTGCTCCTATTAACTGTAGTGCCCGAGCAGGCTGAGAAACAAACTGCCTCTAGATTTATCAGAAAATCCTAGAGACTCCATGAGCCACTAGGTGAGTTGCAGATCCACTTGCTGGGCTGACTGCAACCACAGCCAATCCTCTAGATATAGAAAGAACTTGTGCCACCTTGTCTTTGAAGGTGATACAACCACTGTGCACACTCAGAGAATTACCTAATAAAGGGTCTGAATCTGAGGTACTTTCTGTGCTTATGGGGATGTGGAAATACTTTAAGTCCAGTGATGCCAAACCTTCCCCTTTCTTTGGAGTGTTGACAGAATCAGTGCCAAAAGCACCATTTTGAACTTTGGCTTTGTCAGATGCCTGCTTAGTACCCTCTAAGACAGGTTACCACTCCCATCCTTTTTGTAGTACCCTTTGCTATACCAACACAGACTCCTCTGTCTTTGACAGTAACAGGTTTTGAACCTCTTTTTCTCGAAATTTTCTTTCTCTACATCTGTAGATAGATTGAAAACTTCTTTTTTTTTGGGAAGGGATTTGAACCCAGAGGCAATCCCTGATTACTACATCCATGACCACTTGTCTGTGTTGTCTGAAATACCCCTGCTATAGGTATTGCTGATACTGAAGAACAGCCCTAGTCTGATACAACAAAAGGAGTTTACTGTGGTGTAGTCATCCATTTTTTAACTTTTATCTTTTCTGTAAAGAGGAATTACCCTCAACTTGGAATCCATAGCCTTGGTTTGGGAAAATTGAGTTAGGCTGGTGACTCATAACCAGGCAAACCCCCTTTGAACCACTGTATTTACCATCCCTCTAGCAGCAGCCATTTAAACAGTCATTTGGCTGCTTCCAAACCAAATTTAGTTGTTTCAGCTAGATCATCTGGCAGAGGAGTAACATGGACTTGAAAGTATGTTAGTTTTCCTGGGATCCATGTTAGGAGTGTAGGATGCCAAGGATTTCTTTGCCTTGTCACAGGCTATTACTTCAACTACACCTTGATGTATAGGATGAGGGGACAAACTCTGAGTTCCCTCCCTGTCTAGCTGATGTTTCTTATACATCCTCTTATCAAGAGGGGAAACAGAGCTTAGAGTTTGTAAAATCTTTGAAGTGTCTTCCCCAATGAATTTATTCACAGGAAGGGGACATACCTCTCAACTGTACCACATTACAAGGAATGTTCCTCATTTTACTTCACAAAAGCTCACTGTTCCACATTGTGAGGACTTGTCCCACATTCAGTGTTAACATTTTAAAGCAAAACTCCATAGTAAATGATGCAAAATATATAATTTTAATTAATAGCAGACTTTCTGAACATAAATGCAAACATTTTCACAGTGTTGTGAGCTTCTAATGTAAAGATTTGATTAAGTGTTCCACATTTTGCCCATTCTTTCCACATTTTGAGAGGCAATGTTCCACATTTGGGGGACAAAAGGTTGAGAGGTTTGGAAGGGGAAGCTTTTAGTGGGTGTCAGCCCAATAATTTCTCACAAATGTGAAGAGTGAGTGATAATCTTTATTTCTGGTGAAAACCCAAACATTCCATAAAATCACATAATCTTCCTCCAGATAATGGGAAGACTGATCAGAGGAGACAAGCTGCTGTGCAGAGGTCTGCTGCTGAGAAGTAGACAGCACTTGTAAGCCTAAGTGTTTTCTTTAGCCAATCCAGGCATATCTCTACACTTTTTTTTAGGAAAGTTTACAATTTTCACACCTTCATTCACAGTGAAAAACCAACAGAATGAAGCAGAGTGCTACAAAATTCTGCAGTAAAGTTACTGCAGTAAAGGATACCATTTCAGTGGGAATTAATCCCTTTAGTGATGCAATAAACCTGAGACACTGTACCTCATCCTGGTGGGCTTCACCGTAGGTAACAATCTGCAAAAATTGGTAGGCTTTCTAGCAGGCACAGAAGTCCCCATACGTTGTCTAGCAGGGGGTTCTGTGTGTTTAGTTTTATTTGATTTCTTAGAGGGAACCAGGTAGTCAGCCAGTTCAGCAAGCCCCTCAAGAACTGTCTGTATACCCATCTCAGGGGTAGCAGTTTACATTAATCGTTGTAGTTTCACTCACAGTAATTTAGGGTGTCAGCTGAATAGAGCTGGAGAGACCCTTAGATGGTGAAAGTTTTCGGGGTTTTTTTTTCCTTTTTTTCTTAGTTTTCACAGGACATGAAATGCAGATTTCACTCTGCTTTTAATGTTCATGTCCAGATAGGTAGACAACAGGAACTTAACAGAATTTCACCACACAGAATACATAGTTTGAAACCGAGATCACCAGTTTTCTTTTTCATTTTTATGACATTTTGAATGTAAAACCAATAAAAGTTGCAACTGCTAAAAAGTGTTTTATTTTAAAGTTTATTTAGCAGTTGCAATCGGTTCCAGAACTGATGAAGTACCGATCGGTTCCTGAGAACCAAGGAAAAATGAACCGAGACTATCGGTTAAAGAACCGGTGTTAGCGTTTCTTAAAACAAACTAATTTAATAAAAATTAAACATAACTAGTGGAGTTTTTTAGTCAGAAAACTCCAATAACTGTAAAATAAACCTCGGTTTACCCCCGGTTATCACGAACCAAGGGAAACAGAGAAACTTACAATTTAAACACTAAAACTACGGGTTTACTAAAATTACAAAAAGTAAAAGGCAGCAAAATAAATGTTAAAGAATACTTATCATATTCTTTAAGGTTTCTCATGCCAGAACAAGATGATGCAGAGGAGAGAATCTCTGAGCATCTAGACTTATCAGGCAGAGAGAGAAATCTGAAGGGTTTAGAATTAAGGCAGTTAGTATAAGGCAGCATTTGAAAAGTGGCTCATGCAAAAGATTCCATCATTTGCATATAGAATTTGACATAGAAACACAGAATTTGATGGCAGATAAGGACCGCTTGGCCCACCCAGTCTGCCCATTTCCCTACCTAATGGATAAGCTGCAGATCCTAGTTAACCAGCAGCAGTGGCGGCTCTACACCAGGGCCCGCCAGGGCACGTGCCTGGTAAAAAAATGCTGTGCCCCAGTTGGTGCCCCATATGGTGCAGAGCTTCCCTCACAGTAACCATATGTCAGTGCCCTGGCTGCCATCTGTTGTGCCCCAGCTGTGCCCTGGTAACCATTTGTGGCTAGAGCCGCTAGTGACCAGCAGCCTACTTCCTTCTACTTCCACCCCCTAGAATTGCCTTATGGCTGTCCCATGCATGTTTGAATTCAACCATTGTTTTTGACTCCACAACCTCCTCCGGAAAGCCGTTCCATGCGTCCACAACCCTCTCTGTGAAAAAATACGTCCTTACATTACCTCTGAGCCGCCCCCCTCTATCTTCAAATTGTGCCCCTTGTTCTTGCACACTTTTTGAAAGATGCTACCCTCTTGGACTTTGTTGATTCCCTTGAGGTACTTGAAAGTTTCTATCATGTCTCCCTCTCCTCCTTTCCTCGAGGCTATACATATTAAACTCCTTTAGTCTCTTTCATATATCTTCCGTGCAGACCCTGACCATTTTAGTTGCCCTCCTCTGGACAGCTTCCATCTTGTCTATATCCTTGCGGAGATTGGGTCTCCAGAACTGCACACAGTACTCCAGATGGGGTCTCACCAGCTGTCTGTACAGAGGGATAACAACTTCTTGTTTTCTACTGGTGATGCCTCTCCCTATGCATCCCAGTATCCCCCCAGCCCTCCTTACTGCCCTCTCACATTGCTTGCCCACCTTTAAGTCATCTGATATGACTACCCCCAGGTCCCTTTCCATTTTTGTTGTTGTTAGCATCTCACCCCCCATTGTGTACTCTTCCCCTGGGTTTTTGTTTCCCATTACCTTGCACTTCTTAGCATTAAATCTAAGCTACCACACATTTGACCATTCCTCTAACCTTGCCAAGTCCCTTCTCATCCTTTCCACCCCACCTTGTGCATCAATTCTGTTGTCAATATCTTTGTGTCATCTGCAAAGAGACATACTTTTCCTTCCAGTCCCTCTGCAATGTCGCTTACAAAGACATTGAAGAGGACCAGTCCTAATACTGAACCCTGCGGCACCCCACTAGTAACCCCCCTTTGTTCAGAGTGGACTCCATTTACTATTACTTTCTGTGTCCTATTCTCCAGCCAATTCTTTACCCAGGCTATCATCTTGGGATCCACTCCTAGGCTGGCTAACTTGTATATTAATCTTTGTGTGGGACTGAGTCAAATGCCTTGCTAAAGTCTAGGTAGGCCATGTCCACAGCCCTCCCTGATCTACTACTTTGGTCACCCAGTCAAAGAAATCTATTAGATTGTCTGGCATGACCTTCCCACTGTGAATCCATGCTGCTTTGGGTCCTGTGCCCTCTGGCCTCTAGGTACTCGACAATTCTTTCCTTCAGAAGTGATTTCATCATTTTCCCTATCACTGAGGTTAAACTAACAGGTCTGTAGTTTCCTGCTTCTGCCCTGCTCCCACTTTTGTGAAGGGGAATCACATCTGCCCTCCTCCAGTCCTCAGGTACCACCCCATCCTCCCATGATTTGTTAAAGAGGGTAGTCAGTGGTGTCACTAGCTCTACCCTTAGTTCTTTTAGAATTCTGGGATGAATCATATCAGACCCCATTGCTTTGTCCACCTTCAGTTTTAAGAGTTCTTTCAGAACCCTTTCTTCTGTAAATGGGCTGGTATCAACTTCTGTATCCAGAGTGTTTCTATTGTTTGTTTTAGGTACCTCCCTGTCTTCATTTGTAAATACTGAGCAAAAGGAAAAAATTACTCACCTTAGTAATGTTGTTTCTTCTAATGGAGTCTTGCTATATTATGACAATTAGCAGTTTGGTCCTCCTCTAGAACTGCCCCGGAGATGAAAGAGTTAACTCCATACAGGATGGAGTTCTGAGCACGAGCTCGGTTTTCAAAGCTCTATCTGGGCAGTTTCAAACTGAAACTGTCAGATCTTTACGAAGCAAGAACTCACTAAGGGTCTGTGTGGAAGCTGTAACCCACTAGCCTACTGGCTACCTAATAACAACAACAACAACAACAATAGCAACAATAAACAACACTGCTGGACCCTACCCAAAGACTCAAGTCAGGGGCCAGCAAAAATACCATTTAACAATAGAAACAACACTCCCCAAAACCCCAAAAGGGAAGAAAATCCTGCAATGGCATAAACAGTGCCTGCACTAGGTTGCCCACCCCTACCCAAGTAGAAGTTCTGAGAGGGCAGGCTGGGGTGGTTACATAGCAAGACTCCATTAGAAGAAACAACATTACTAAGGTGAGTAATTTTTCTTCAAACAACATGAAGTCTTGCTATATTATGACAATTAGCAGACTACACAGCAGTACCTCCATGGAGGAGGGACAGAACTCACTTAGGAATAGGCTCTGAGCAAAGCTGTGCTAAATCGAGCATCTCTCTCCGGCCTGGATATCCAGGAGTAATGCTTGGTGAAGGTTGTACTGCTTTCCAGGTTGCAGCCTGACAAATTTCCAAAATAGGAATGTCTCTAGCAGCAGCTAGAGACGCGGCTGTACCTCTGGTAGAATGAGCCCTCAATCCAGAGGGGGGTCTCACCAGTTTCTGGTAACAAAATTGGATACAAGAGACAATCCATCTGGCAATTGTCCTCTTAGTGGCAGGTTTCCCTTTGCCAACCTCACCATAGGTGAGAAACAGTTGATGAGATTCAAACCTGTGACCTTTGGTACGTTCTAAATAGTAACTCAATGCCCTCTTAACATCCAAACTGTGCAATCTCCTCTCACCAGAGGAAGAATGCTCAGTGAAAAATACTGGAAGGGAGATGGATTGGTTAAGATGGAAATCCGAAACCACTTTAGGTAAAAACTTTCTGTTAGTCCTGAGGACTACCTTATCCCTGTGAAAAGAAATAAAATCATTTTCTACTGAAAGGGCTTGTAACTCACTTAGTGCCTAGCAGAAGTGATGGCCACTAGAAATACAGTTTTCCAAGTTAAAAACTTAAGCTCTGTGGAAGACAGGGGTTCAAAGGGAGGTTGCATTAACTGGGCAATGCAAACATTAAGGTCCCAGGCAGGGGCTGGGTCACGAAAGGGTGGATTGGTATGGAGTAACCCCTTAAAAAATTTGGAAAATACAGGGTGAGCAGAAAGGAGGAAGGCTTCCTGCTGAAATAAAAGCAGAGACAGCTGCCAAATGAACTCTTAAGGTAGCTGGCCGAGGCCCAAAGAATTAAGATGGACCATGTAGTCCAACAAAATGGGCAATCAGCAGATTCTGGGGCAATATGCTTCCCAGAACACCAGATGGAGAACCTTTTCCACTTGGAATTATAAGTGGCTCTAGTGGAAGGCTTCCTAGAGGCCTTTAGGATGTCAAGAACACCTTGAGAAATGTGCAAGTCAGCAAATTCTAGCTCCTCAAGAGCCAAGCATTGAGGTTGAGGGATTTGAGGTTCGGATACCAGACTTTCCCCTGGGCACAGGTCAGCAGGTTGTGAATCCTGGGAAGACACAGGGGAAGGTGGACTGCCAGTGATAGAAGGAGTGGGTACCAGGGTTGCCTGGCCCAGTCTGGTGCAATCAGAATCACCTTGCAAGGCTGGGATCTGATTTTTACTAACACCTTGAATAGGAGAGGAAGGGGGAAGCATAAAGAAACTTCCCTTCCCAATCCAAGAGAAGGGCGTCCAGGGGGACTGAGCCCACCACTGGGGGCCTGCAACAGAACAGTGGAAGTTGGTGGTTGTCTGGGGCTGCGAAGAGGTCTATCTGAGGGGTGCCCCATCTGGCAAAAACTGTCCCCAGCACTCAAGGATTCAGGGACCATTCGTGATGGCCCTGAGAAATCCTGCTGAGGGCATCCGCTAGGACATTGTCTTTCCCTGGCAGGTGAACTGCTATCAGAGGTGTTCGGAGGAAGCCAGACCACAACTTCATTGCCTCGGTGCACAAGGCCGACGACCGAGTGCCCCCTTGCTTGTTGATGTACCACATTGTTGTGGTATTGTCTGTTCTGACCTGGACTACTTTGTTCTGGACAGATGCAGAAAATGCTTGAAGAGCTAAAAAGACAGCTCTGAGTTCCAGCAAATTGATGTGGAGCAGAGATTCCTGGGGGGACCACACTCCCTGGGTGGAGAGGTCGCCCAAGTGTGCTCCCCACCCCAGGAGGGAGGCATCCGTAGTGAGGGTGAGGGAGTGGGAAAGAGGAATGAAGGGGACCCCCAGTCTTAAATTGCTCTGATCCTGCCACCACTGAAGGGCTAGGATCAGGGTTCGGGTCACTGGAATCAATTTGGTAAGGGGGTCCCTCCTTTGAGACCAATAGGCTCTCAAGTGAAACTGAATGTCTCTCATCTGGAATCTTGCTCCCTGCACCACGGCTGTGGAGGCAGCCATGTGCCCCAGGAGCTGCAAAAAGTGTCTTGCTGGTCGAGAGACCTGCAGAGTGAAAGAGGAGGCCAGGGCAATCAACTCCTCTACCCTTTCCAAGGGGAGGAAGGCCCTGGCCAGCTTTGTGTCCAATTCCGCACCTATGAAAGTGAGTACCTGAACTGGTTCTAGAACTGACTTTGGTAGATTTAGCAGGAATCCCAGGGAGGTGAGAAGCTGCTGGGTGACTTGTAAGTGGGATTTCACCTGTTCTGGAGACTGTCCTACAATGAGCCAGTCGTCCAGGTAAGGGAAAACAGCAATCCCTTGCCTCCTTAAATGAGCCACTGCCACGGCCAGACATTTTGTGAATACCCTTGGGGCAGAGAGGAGCCGAAGGGCATTGCCTTGAACTGGTAGTGGCCTGAGGGCAATTGAACCTGAGGTACTTTCGTGAGAAGGCCTGATGAGAACATGAAAATAGTGTCCTTGAGGTCCAGGAGGCTAACCAGTCCCTGACCTCAGGGAGGGTAAAATCATTGCCAGAGTTAGCATTTTGAACTTTGGTTTCAAAGGTGCTTGTTCAGATATCTTAGATCTAAGATGGGCTGCCATTCTCCTGTCTTTGGGGTAAGGAAGTATCTGGAATACAGACCTTTGCCCTGGTGTAAGGGAGGAACCCTTTCTACTGCTCTGAAGGTTAACAGGGTAGAGACCTCTGCTTCCAGAGCAAGGGTCTCTAGGGGGCTTGCAGGTGGAAAATGCCTGGCTCTCATCTTTGGGAATTTTTTGAAGCTGAGAACCAGGCCCTGGCTTACTACTTCCAGAACCCATTTGTCCAAAGTTAGGGACACCCAGTTCTGACTGAAGTAAGCCAATCTGCCCCCTACTGGTTCAGGAGAATCGACCCTGGGCAACCCATCAGGGTGCCTGCTTGGCAGTTGCCTTAGGTTGAGGGGTGGGGACTGGTTTACCTGCTCCCCGTCTGCCTCTGCCTCTGAAAAAGCCCCTCTGAGCAAAAGCAGAGGAGGCTTGGAATTGATAAAAAGGCCTGTGGAAGGGCCTGCCCCTACCTCTGGGTGTGTGCCTCTGGGAGTGGCTTGCCGCTCCTTGGCTTGAGCACTTTGTAGGTAGTTCTGTATTCATCCATCTTTTCATATAGTTCTCTGTCTGCTCCCCAAACAGAGAATTCCCCACCACAGGAAAATCCATAGCCTTAGTCTGAATGTCCTGTGACAGATTAGTACACCTGAGCCATGCCAACCTACGAAAGCTACAGAAGTGGCCATGACCCTTGAGGAAACATCATTAACATCCACAGCAGCATGAAATTGAACTTTAGAGGCTTCAATGCCATCAGCAGCCACCTGTTCTAATTCACTAGCCAGCTGGCCATGGGCCTGCTTGGCTAACTGCATAACTGTATCCCATCTAGATTTCTGATATCTAGCCACATAAGCCATATAATTTGCCTGCCTGAGTCCCAGAGAGGCTGCCATATACTGCTTTTTTGCCTGGCATCAATCTTCCTGGAATCCTTGTCAGGAGGATGTGAAGCCAGGGAATGTTACTTGTCACAGGCTGCAGCCTGCACTACTCCCTACATGACTACACTGCTCAGAAAGGAAGTCTGTATCAGGACCTGATAGAGTATACCTCTGTCCATCTTTTTATCGACAGGAGGCACAGAATTAGGATTTTCAAAATTTTATTTTGTTTGCTTCCTAAATGACTTATGCAAAGGAATAGACAATCTCTAGACTCTGGAATATCCATCATTTCAACATAATCAGGCTCCTCCTGCTCATCTACAGCCTCTTCTAAGGGAAGCTGGAGGGTTTCAGCAACTTTCTTATAAAACATAAAATGAGATGGGACTCAGACAGCATAGGGGAGATTCTAAAGGTCTGTCTGAGAGATGTCCGTTCAATGGGCACATCCAGACCCTCCCAGCCACATACATACTGTTCATAATCCTCCTCCCCTTCTGTGGTTCATAAAATTCCTCAACATCATACTCCTGGACCACTGGGGCCGGACAGACCAACCTTTTGCCAACTAGTGGTGGTTCGGACGGCCCTGAGACAGTGACTGGACAATTTGTATGGCTTTTGTATTTCTGCAGCAGTTGGAGAGGAAATTTTGACTCAGACCTGCTGATTTTCTAGATTTTACTGGGGCTGGTTCCTCAGAACCAGCTTTTCTTTGCCTGAGGAAGTATTGCCTGGTCAGAGGGCACCCCTCTGGTTCAGTTGGCACTGAACCGGGCTGGCCATCCGGTCAGCGGACTTTTGGCCTCTCGCTCCTGAGCCTGCCCAATCTTTTTTCAGGGTGGCTGCAGGAAATTCTTACAAATCTGGCAGTCTGACTGGAGGTGGTCAAACCCCAGACAATAAACACATGTGGTGTGTGGGTCAGCCTTGGCAAAAGGCTTCCCCACAAGCATCACAGGTGTTGAAACCCAGTGGGCCTGGTTTTTCTTTTGGGTTTCTCAGACATAATGCCAGCCTAACCAAAAACTTGCCCTTTTAATGGCAGTGCCAGGCAAGACAACCTTATCGGTTCCTAACCGTGTCACGGGTATTTAGAAAAACCATAATGAAATCCGTTTTTTTTAAACCGATAAGAACTGGAATTCCTTACTCTAAATATATTTTAAAATGTTTAAAATGAGTTTTAAGGCAAACCGATCGGTTCAAAACCGAACCGATAATGACAATTTCCACACAGACTAAAACCTTGTACTTACGGTTACCAGATAGAGCTTGAACCGAAATGCGGTAAAATAAAACACTGTTCTCGGTTAAATTTAACTGAGAATACTTAAAATGAACCGAGAAATGAACCGAGCTGAAGGAGAAATCTCCGGAGCGACTGTTCAGTGAGGCGGAGTAAAGAATCTGACAGTTTCAGTTTGAAACTGCCCAGATAGAGCTTTGAAAACAGAGCTCGCGCTCAGAACTCCATCCTGTATGGAGTTAACTCTTTCATCTCCAGGGCAGTTCTAGAGGGGCAGTTCTAGAGGAGGACCAAACTGCTAATTGTTATAATATAGCAAGACTTCATGTTGTTTGAATATTTGTTTAGTATCTCCGCCTTTTCACAGTCACCCTCTGCCCACCCCTTCCCCTTTATTAAGCCTCACTATCCCTCCCATAGTCTTCCTTCGCTCCCTGATGTACCTAAAAAAGGTTTTATCCCCCTTCTTAACTGAGTTGGCTATCTTTTCCTCAGTTCTGGCCTTTGCTGTTCTGACTGCCTTCCCAGCTTCCTTTTGCTTTAACTGATACAATTCTCTATCCTGCTCCTGTGATTCCTTGTACTTTCTGAATGCTTTCTTTTTCTCTTGAACCTTCACTGCCACTTCCTTTGAGAACCATAGTGGTTTCTTATATCGTTTTGTTTTGTTTATTTGCTTCACACAAAGGCTTGTTACCTCTGTGATGGCAGTTTTTTATTATTCCCCATTGTTCTTCCACCCCTCCTTCCTGCCCATTTGCTAGTGCATTCCTTAGGCACTCACCCATTTTGGCAAAGTCAGCCCTCCTGAAGTCCAGTACTTTTGCCTTTGTATGGCTTGACTCTATTGCTGTGTTTATTGTGAACCATACTGTTCGATGGTCGCTAGTTCCCAGATGGCTACCCACTTCTACATCTGTGATCCTCTCTCCATCTCCATTTGAGAGGACCAGGTCTAAGATTGCTCCCTCTCGAGTGGGTTCCAATACTAGTTGTCTAAGGCATGCCCACTGTAGGGCATCTAGAATAACCCCACTCTTAGAAGTAGCTGCTGCAACTGCACTCCAGTTAACATCTGGCATATTCAGATCACTCATCAGCAATATCTCCCCTTTATCTGCCATTCTAAGCATACTTTCTATCATTTCCTTGTCCATTTCCTCCCCCTGAGGGGGGGGCTGTATACAACCCCCTGTGTGGATTGTGGTGCCATTGCTTGCCTCCAAATTGTCCCACAGTGCTTCTTCTCCTCCCGTTTACCCTTTTGTTCTGTTGCTTTGATTCCTTCTCTTATGTAGAGAGCTACTCCTCCTCCTCTTTTACCCTCCCTGTCCCTCCTGTAGATAGTGTATCCTGGTATGTTTACGTCCCAGTCATGGTTCTGTGTGTACCATGTTTCTGTGACTGCCATGATATCCAGATGTTCCTCCTCCATCAAGGCCACTACTTCAGGAAACTTGTTACCCAGACTACGGGCATTGGTACTCATTGCTCTCCATTTTTTGATGGCTTTATCTTCTGTAGCAGCATCCCCCACTGATCTTTCTACCTTGGTCTTTTTCTCATTTAGTACCCTGTTTTGTAGAGGGAGGCTGGGATTTTCCTGCTGCTTATCAGTGTCTCCCCCCTTGACTAGTTTAAAAGCTTGCCAATGAATTTAAACCGACTGCCCTAAGACTTGTTCCCTTCCTGGACAGATGCAGACCATCCTGCCAGTATAGGCTGGTGTCCCTCCAGGTGGAACCCCAGTCCCCAATGAAGCCAAACCCCTGTGCTCCACACCATTTTTTCAACCATTAGTTAAACTACATGGTGCAAAGTACCCTTGCCTCACCCATGCCACTAATAGGCAGCACCTCTGAGAAGGATACTGTGTGTGCTACTTGTCTTAAGCCCCTCCCCAACTCTATAAAGTCCTTCTGCACTGCTCTAATCTCATGATGAGCCAAGTCATTTGTCCCTAGGTGGACAATGACGTCCAGCTCAGACTCCTGTGCAACTGTTCTCATGATCCTAAGGATGCTCTTCCTGTCCCTCCAAGCCATGGCACCAGGCAGGCACCTTACTTCAGTTTTCCCTGCTCCCCCCAGTTCTATCCCCCTAATAACTGAGTCCCCCACTAGGAGCTGCTTCCTTTCCCTGTGGTGCCCTCTGCCTCCTTCCTGAGGGCCTCCCTTGTGACAGTTGTCTGCACCCTCCTTAGTCTCCTCTCTGGTGCATCCATGGGAGAACTATGTTCCCCAGAATGGTGTATGGATTGTGGAGTGGAACAACTGACTGGGTATGCCTCTGTTCCACCACCCTTACTGTCCCTGAGCCCACTGTGGTCCAACTGCTGTGCTTTCTTCGCAACCTCTGAGGTAGTGGTGGTGGCTCTGGTGCTCCCTGGATGGGGGAGGTTCCCTTGCTACTGTCCAGTGCAGCCTGAAGACGGGCAACTTCCTCCCTCAGGGCATATGTTCCAAATACTCTCTGGCCAGTTCTACTTAGGTGGAAGACTGCATATAGTTATGAATACCTGAGTATTACTGGGGTTAGAATTGAAATATAATTTCTCCTCACAGTTAGTTAAAATTAGATCTAGAATATCATTCCCTCTAGTGGGTACATGCACCAATTGTTCAAGATTTAATTGGACAAACAAGTCTATAAACTTATTTTCCAAAGCAACCTTACTATTCAAGGTGATCCAGTCAATATAAGGGAGGTTAAAATCCCCCATAAGCACATACTTACCCATAATGTTCCTTGTTTCTAATTTATTCAAAAGATTGTCATTTTGCTCAGTAGTTAGATTAGGTGGTCAGTAAACCAGGCCTACAGTCAAGTTGTCATTATGTAACTTAAGTTTGACTCAAATACATTCTGACTCATTTTCCCCTTCATTAGAAATCTCAAATGACTTAACATTATTTTTTATGTAAAGGGCCACCCCACCACCTTTATGATCTTTCCTGTTTTTACAAAACCTGTTGTATCCATCAATTTCTATATTTCACTCAGTTTCTGTTCCCCAGGTCTCAGTTATACCACAAATTGTTATGTTATTTTCCATTAGTATATATTGTAATTCTTCTTTTTTAGAGTGCAAACTTCTAGCATTCAGTAGTAATATTGCTAAATTGTGATCTTGCGTAACACTTTTTATATTTGTATTAAGTATATTTATATTATGTCTGCTCAATGATGAAATTATATTGGGTGTAGTATTGTGATTCATTTTAAGAGAGGAATTAACTCTACTCCTCTCCCCTCCCCCCTTCCTTTAGTTTAAAGTTGTATTTATAAATACCTCAAATTGTTCCCCTAGGATTTTATTGCCCCTTCTACTTAAGTGCAATACATCGTAAGAATACAAGTTTGATATGCCATAAAATTCTTCCCAGTGTGTAATGCATTTTATACTCTGCTTCATACACAATTTATGCAATCAGTTGTTAATTTCTCTGATTTTTATTTGGTGTAGTCTGGATGCTCTAGGTATTGGAAGGATTTCTGAAATAACGACCTCACATCCTTTATCAATGCATTTGTTTGTAATTGCTATGTAATCCTGTTTAATTTTTTGAATTGAAGCATGCCAGGAATCATTGGATCCTGCATGTATAATGACTAAAGGGTTAGTGCCAGTATCTTTCAATATGTTATCTGTCATATTAGTAACATCACTTAGTTAGCTCTACTGAAGCTTGAGACGATTCTTGTTAACTTGTCAGGGTTACAAATTATTCAATTTAAGTGTTTTATCATCGAATCTCCCAAGACAACCAACTCCCTATCAGTCTTTAGTATCTCGGTTTGCATTTCTGCAGTATAATGTTCGCCCTCCCTGAAATCTATTAACGATTCCCCTGTGAATGTTACCATCCCTTCATTATGTGAAGTAATGCCGGTATGTTGTTCCAGATTTTCATTTGTCCCCAGTAATAATGGTTCCTCTGGTTCATAACTTGTGGTGTGGGTATTAGGTCCTTGTTGTGATTCCTGTAATGCTAATGGGTCAAAATGATTTAGGAGGGGAGTACAAATTGTTCTGCCCTTCTGCCTCTTTTTGCTGCTTTAGCAGTCTGAACTTCGAACCATTCATTATCATTATCATCAGACTGCTTTTCTTCCCTAGTCCTTTTTTTTGTTACTTTTTTATTATGCTATTCTCCCTGTTCACAAACAACCTCTCCCAGCACTGCGGAGGGGCGAAAGTCATGCTCTATGCTGATGATGCAGTGCTGTAAAGGAAAGGAGAAGACAGGGGTTCCTTAAACTGGGAGTTGAGTCAGGACCTTGGAGCCTTTGAATCCTGGTGTCAGATTAATAGACTGGTCCTGAATAGCAAAAAAATGAAAGCCATGCTCTTTGGCCCAAAAAGACTGGGCCAAAAGAGATCCATCCACCTATCACTCTCCACCAGGGATGGAGTTGGGATAGAAGTTGTGGACAACATGCAATACCTGGGAATGTACATTGACCAGGAGGTCTCATTCAGGAAGCACATTGACCACCTCACAAAGGTAGTAAACCAAAAACTGGGCCTCCTCTACAGACTTAACCCCTTTCTAACTAAGGAAACCAGGAAGGTGGTAGGGAACAGGACAATTCTCCCCACCCATTTCTATGAAGCAACCTTGCTCCAGTCATTGAGAGCTACAGAAAGACAACAGCTGAGCATGCTCTACCACAGGGTCAGCCATTTCACCACCAGGGCAAATAGAATGGAACACCACTGCAAGGTGCTCCAGGCCCTAGAATGGCCATCCTTGGAGGCAAGATTAGCATATCCCATCCTATGCATGGCCTATAAGCTTCAGCAACCCGGGGCCCCTCTCGGGTTGAGAGACCTGCTCGTTCCTAAGACAACGAGACAAGAGCTCAGATCCACCAATCGGACACTCCTAGAAATCCCCAGGGCCAGATCATCCCTAGGTGAACAGTCACTCAGGGTCGCCCTCCCCAAACTCTGGAACGAGCTCCCGAGAGAGAGAGATACAAGACAGCTCCACCATTGAGGGCTTTAAGAAAGGGCTAAAAGCACACCTAGGGAAGGGGCTCCAGTGCCTCTGCCTCACCTAGGGTCCTGCCAAGGGACCAAACACAGGGTGATATCCTTGCAAAAGAATGGTGGGCCATGGATGGATGGGTTCGTCAGTCTGGTGGTAGAACTGTCCTTCGCACTTATATATGTTTTACAACTGTCAATTGGTCTGTACCTAACAAATGTCTGAAGCTTTGGTTGTATCAGTTTCTGTACTGCAATGTTTGTTCACACACTCTATGTAAGCCTTGCTGTACTGTACACTCTGTCTGCATTGGTTTTTCCCTCCCTCTAGGTACATGTAACTAAACCCGGGTCGCCCCTGAAAAAGGGACCGCAAGGTTTCAGTGGGCCTACCCGATTACCAAAATTTAAATAAATAAATAAATTATTAATGTTTTTTGCATCTTTTCTGTGTAATCTCATTGTTGCTTACAAGTACTACATTTTGTGTGTTTTTTCCTCCTACTACTTTTTTAAGTGTAGTCTGTTTGGTCTTTTTCCTGCTTGTTTTTTGGACTAAACTGCTCTCACCTGTATTTTGTGACTCAGTATGATCCTTACTTAAGCAGATAGGTCCAGGGGTTTCTAAGCTTACGTTTAATTTTTGTGCCATTTCTAGCTGTTTGTGGTCAAGGACCTGAAGTCTCAGGGCAAACATATTGAGTTCTATCTGTAGCTCAAGGTTATGCCTGCATTTCTTGCATGTGAAGGGATCAGTAAATGTTGTCTGGACTAACATATACATTGAACATTATCTGCATAGAACTCCCATCCCATCTTCAATATTTATTGTCTGTTACATCATTATAATTATGTTCTGTCAATTACACAACAGATTGGAGAAGTTGTCCTGCTAGTTTATTTGACAGTATTAAACTACTTTTAGACCTTTATAGGGCACACTCTCTACATAAGCTTTGGTTTGTAGGTGTTTATTGTATCTGCCTTATTATAGTTATAAAAGATCCTTTCATTTGGGTGTGTAGTATACGAGAAGAAAAAATTACCTTAGTAATGTTGTTTCTTCTAATGGAGTCTTGCTATATAATGACATATGCAGTGAGTCCCAACCTTCGAACTGCTCCGGAGGTGAAGGAGTTAACTTTCCATGCCAGGCATGGAACTTTGAGCGTGAGCTCGGTTGAAAACTCTGTCTGTTGTTCTTCAAACTCAAACTGTCAGATCTTTACGAGCAAAACTCACTAAGGTTCTGTGTGGAAGCCGTAAACTTACACTAGCCAACTGGCTACTAAATATAAGAACACATTTTTCTTGGTCCCAAAACAAAGACTCAAGTCAGGGGATCCAAAAAGAATGAAAAACATAACACCCAAACACCCCAAAAAGGAGGGGTGAAAAATAAGGTGGGCATCTACTAAGTGCCAACACTGCACTGCCCACCCACATTTCAAAAGTAGAGGTTCTGAGAGGGGCAGGTGGGGGGGAGGTCATAATATAGCAAGACTCCATTAGAAGAAACAACATTACTAAGGTGAGTAATTTTTTCTTCAAACAACATGAAGTCTTGCTATATTATGACATATGCAGACTACACAGCAGTACCTCCATGGAGGAAGGACAGAACCTACTTAGGAAATAGGCTCTGAAGCACAGCTGTGCCAAACCGAGCATCACTCCTAGCCTGGATGTCCAGAGAGTAATGCTTGGTAAAAGTGTTAACTGTTTTCCAGGTAGCTGATTGACATATCTCTAGGATAGGGATGTCCCTGGCAGCAGCCAGAGATGCAGCTGTACCTCTGGTAGAGTGAGCCCTCAGGCCTGAGGGAGGAACCTTTCCCAGTTTTTCATGGCAAAATTGGATACAAGAGACAATCCACCTGGCAATGGATCTTTTAGTGGCAGGTTTCCCTTTACCAACCTCACCATAAGTGAGGAACAGTTGGAGGGAGTCAAACCTGTGACCCTTGGTACATTCTATGTAGTAACTAAGGGCTCTTTTGACATCTAAACTGTGTAGTCTCCTCTCGCCAGAGGAGGAATGGTCAGTGAAGTACACAGGGAGAGACATAGACTGGTTTAAATGGAAGTCTGAAACCACCTTAGGCAAGAACTTTCTGTTAGTCCTGAGGACCACCTTATCTCTAAGAAAGGAGATAAAATCAGGCTCCACTGACAATGCTTGAAATTTACTTATGCGCCTGGCAGAAGTGATAGCTACCAAAAACACAGTTTTCCAAGTCAAGTACTTAAGCTCTGCTGAAGACAAGGGCTTAAAAGGGGGTTGCATAAACTGAGCAATGCAAATATTAAGATCCCAGGCAGGGGCAGCGTCCCTGAATGGAGGATTGGTGTGAAGCAACCCCTTGAAAAACTTGGAGAATACAGGATGAGCCTAAAGAGAAGAGGGTTTACCTGCTGATAAGAAAGCAGACACGGCTGCCAGGTGCACTTTAGGGTAGCTGGTCTCAGCCCCAAAGTATTCAAATGCACCATATAATCCAGGATCGTGGGTAAGTCAAAGATTCTGGGAAATATGCTTGCCAGAGCACCATATGGAAAATCTCTTCCATTTGGAATTATAAGTAGTTTCTGGTGGAAGGCTTCCTAGAAGCTTCTCATATATCCAATACACCTTGGGAGAGGTGTGGTCAGCAACTCTAGCTCTTCAAGAGCCAGGCCTTGAGATTGAGAGATTGAGATTCGGTACCAAACCCTCCCTGAGCACAGGTTAACAGGTTGTGATTCCTGGGAGACACAGGGAAGGTGGACTGCTAAGGACATAAGGAGTGGGTACCAGGGCTGCCTGGCCCAATCTGGAGCAATCAGGATCATCTTGCAGGGTTGAGATCTGATTTTGACTAACACCTTGAAAGAAAGAGGGAAGGGGGAAAGCATAGAAACTTCCTTCCCAACTGAGAAGGAAGGCATCCAGAGGGACTGAGCCAACACTGGGGGCCTGCAGCTAAAAAGGGGAAGTTGGTGATTGTCTGGGGCTGCAAAAAGATCTATCTGCGGGGTGCCCCATCTGGCAAATACTACCTCCAATACTAGGGGATCCAGTGACCATTCGTGATGGCCCTGGGAAATCCTGCTGAGAGCATCTGCCAGGACATTGTCCTTACCTGGGAGGTAAACTGCTGCAAGGGAGGTGTTCAGGGAATAAGCCAGAGACCATGACGTCATTGCCTCGGTGCACAAGGCCGTAGACCAAGTGCCTCCTTGCTTGTTGATGTATCACATTGTAGTGGTGTTGTCTGTTCTGACCTGTACAACTTTGCTCTGAACAGAGGTGGAAAAAACTTGAAGTGCTAAAAAAACTGCTCTGAGTTCCAACAGATTGATGTGGAGCAGAGATTCCTGAGGGGACCACAATCCCTGGGTAGTGAGTTCGCCCATGTGAGCTCCCCACCCCAAGAGGGATGCATCTGTAGTAAGGATTAAAGAGTGAGACTGAGGGGTGAAGGGAACCCCCTGTCTCAGATTGCTCTGGTCCTGCCACCACTGAAGAGCTTGGATCAGGGTTCGAGTCACTGGGATCAATTTTGTCAGAGGGTCTCTCCTTTGAGACCAAAAGGCTCTCTAATGGAACTGGATGTCCCTCATCTGAAATCTTGATCCCTGCACTACTGCTGTAGAAGCAGCCATGTGCTCCAGGAGCTGCAGAAAATGCCTTGCTGGTCGAGAGACCTACAGGGTGAAGGAGGAGGCCAGAGAGACCAGGGTCCTTGCTCTTCCCAGAGGAAGGAAGGCTCTTGCCTCTTTTGTGTTCAGTTCTGCACCTATGAAGGTGAGAAGCTGGACAGGCTCTAGAACTGACTTTGGAAAATTGAGAAGGAAACCTAGAGATGTGAGCAGTTGCTGAGTTACCTGAAGGTGAAGTTTGACTTGGTCTGGAGACTGGCCTACTATGAGTCAGTCGTCCGGGTAAGGAAAGATGGCAATCTTTTGCCTTCTTAAGTGGGCAACTGCTACTGCCAGGCATTTTGTGAATACCTCGGGGCAGAGGTAAGGCCGAAGGGCATTGCTCTGAACTGGTAATGGCCTGAGGGCAGTCTGAATCTGAGGTACTTTCAATGGGAGCTTCTGATAAGAACATGGAAGTAGGCATCCTTGAGGTCCAGGGACGCTAGCCAGTCCCCTGGCCTTAGAGAGGGTAAAATAATTCCTAGAGTCACCATTTTGAATTTTGGTTTTAAAAGGTGCTTGTTTAGGTATCTGAGATCCAGGATAGGCCGCCATTCTCCTGTCTTTTTTGGGGTAAGGAAGTACCTGGAGTACAACCCTTTGCCCTGGTGTAGGGGTGGAACCCTTTCCACAGCTCTGAGAGCCAGGAGAGTAGAAACTTCTGTTTCTAGGGCAAGTGCCTCTGATGGATTTGCAGGTGGAAAGGACCTGGTTCTCATCTTTGGAAATTTTTTGAAGCTGAGAACCAGTCCCTGGCTTACTACTTCCAGGACCCACTTGTCTGATGTTAAAGACTTCCAGTCCTGGACAAAGTAAGCCAGTCTGCCCCCTACAGGTAGTGGAGAATTGGCCCTGGGCACCCCATCTAGGTGTCTGCTTGGCAGGGGCTTTAGGCTGAGGGGTGGAAGCAGATCTGCTTGTACCCTGTCTGCCTCTCCCTCTAAAGAACCCCCTCTGGGCATAAGCTGAAGAGGAGGCCTGGGCTTGGTAAAAAGGCCTATGAAAAGGTCTGCCCCTGCCCCTGGAAGGCTGCCTTTGAGGAGTGGCCTGCCTTTTCTTGGCCTGTGCACTCCTATAGGCGGTCCTATACTCATCCATTTTCTTCATGTAATTCTCTGTCTGCTCCCTAAACAGAGAATTACCCACAACAGGAAAATCCATGGCTTTAGTCTGGGTATCCTAGACGGGCTAGTACATCTGAGCCAAGCCATTCTGCGAAGTGCCACAGATGTAGCCATGACTCTTGATGACACATCATTAGAGTCCACTGCAGCATGGAATTGCACCTTGATGCCTCAATACCATCAGCAGCCACCTGCTCCAGCCTCCTTGGCAGCTGGCCAGGGACCTGTTTTGCTAGAGCCATAACAGTATCCCATCTGGATTTCTGATATCTAGCAACATAAGCCTATAATTTGCCTGTCTGAGTCCCAAAGATGCCATGTACTGTTTCTTTGCCATGGCATCAATCCTCCTGGAGTCTTTGTCATGGGGTGTGGAGGCAAGGGAATATTTGTTTGTCACAAGTGCTGCAGCCTGCACTACCCCAACATGGCTGCATTGTTGTGTAAGGAACTCTGTACCAGAGCCTGACAATGTGTACCTCTTGTCCATTCTTTTATCCACAGGAGGTATAGTGTGAGGAGTTTTTAAAATTTTTACTGTCTGTTTCCCAAAAGATTTATGCAAAGGAATAGACAGTCTCCTAGACTCTGGGATATCCATAATTTCTACATAGTCAGGCTCCTCTTGATCATCCACAGCTTCCTCCATAGGGAGCTGGAGGGTTTCAGACACTTTTTTATAAAACATAAAATGAGAAGGGGACTCAGAAAGCCTAGGGGGAGACACTCCTGAAGGTCTGTCTGGGAAGATGTCCAGTTCAATGGGCACATCCAGACTTTCAAATCCACATTCACTCTCCTCATACTCCTCCTCCCTCCTCCGGTTCATAAAATTCCTCTAAATCATATTCTTGAACCGGTGGAACCGACCGAACCATACGCTTACCTGATGGTGCCGGTTCGTTCGGAACCGGGGAAAGTGACTGGACAATTTTAATCGCTTTGGCTAATTCTTCAGCGGTTGGAGATGGAAATTTTGGCTCCATACCTGCTGATTTTCTAGTCTTTTTTGCTGGAACCAACTCCTCCAAGTCGACTCTCCTTTTGCCCGAGGAAGTCTCGCCCTGGTCAAAAGGCACTCCCTCCAGTTCGGTTACAACCGAACCGGGCTGGCCATCCGGGTCAGCGGACTTCTTGGCCTCTCTTTCCCTGAGCCTACCAACTCTCTTATCCAGGGTAGCTGCAGGAAAATCTTTGCAAATCTGGCAGTCTGCATTGAGGTGGTCAAATCCCAGACAATAAACACAGGTGGTGTGGGGGTCAGCCTTGGCAAAGGCTTTCCCACAAACACTGCAGTGTTGAAACTCAGTGGGCCCGGTTTTCTTTGGGTTTCTCAGACATAATGCCAGCCTAACCAAAACTTGCCCGCTTTATGGCAATCCGCCAAACAAGACCTCTTATGCGGTTCCCAACCGTGTCACGGGGTCGTGGAAAACGAATGAAATCCGCTTTTTAGAACCAATAAGAACCAGGAACCGCACTCTAAAAGACAGATTTAATGAATTTTACAACAACCTGATCGGTTCAAACCGAACTGATAATACCGTTTACAAGTTCCACACAGAAAATAATGTAAAACCTATCTAGTACTTACGGTACCACAGACAGGGCTTGAACCGACCGGTTGCGGTTTAAATTCGGTTAAAAAAATGAAAACTTAATACTTTAACCGACAAAATGAACCGAGCAGAAGGAGAAATCTCCGGAGCGACTGTTCAGTGAGGCGGAGTAAAGAATCTGACAGTTTGAGTTTGAAGAACAACAGACAGAGTTTTCAACCGAGCCCATGCTCAAAGTTCCATGCCTGGCATGGAAAGTTAACTCTTTCACCTCCGGAGCAGTTCGAAGGTTGGGACTCACTGCATATGTCATAATATAGCAAGACTTCATGTTGTTTGAAACTTATGTTAAAAAGTCACTGAATTATGGTTGCTAGTACCCAGAGATGGGCCCCCTTTGCAGTTGTTTATGTTTAGTCCCTCTGTCCCTAGTACCATGTCTAGTACGTTCATCCCCCTGGTGGGGCCTGACACATACTGGTGAAGTGGAAGCTGTTCACATGCCGCGAAAAATGTTTTGCTGTAGATGGAGTTTGCCAAGGACCTCTCCCAATTTATGGCACCCAGATTCATAGTCCCTAAAATATTGTATCTCCTTTGTCACATGTGATGTCCCATTTGTTGATTATGCAGGATGTGTCCTCAAGGGTAGCGTTTGGTGGACTGTAGCCTAGTCCAATAATGAAGCTACCTCAACAATCTAGAAATATCCTTGTCCATAAGGTTTCCAAGTTAGCATTTGGGTCTTTCTTTATTTTAGAATAAGCTATGTCAATAGATTTAAATAAACTATTGATAAACATTACTTCACCATTCTTTTTTGTTCTATTTTGGTGAAAACTTTTGTATCCTGGAACACATTTGTTCCAGATATTATTTTCATTTCACCAGCTTTCTGTGACCATGATCACATTGGGCTTATTATATTGTCAAATTTGTTGTTGAGGCTCCTGGCATTTGCCAGATACCATTTGATTTTAAAGTTTTCTTTGTTTTAAATTTTTGATTTTCCTGTATACATGCCTGGTTGTTTCTATGACTGCGGTGGACTAACCGTTTCCCCACAAACTGCTCAGTTTAAACAGAGATTATTTAATGAGTTTGAAAAGCTTCTTCCCAATAGGTAAGCCCCTTTCTTATTAAGGTGCAACCCATCCTAAGAGTATAGATTAGGACTTGCCCTGAAAATGTCCCAATTATCTATGATACCCTCTTGACTACACCAGTTCGAGAGCCTTGCATTTATTCTTTCTGTTGTGTTATTCTTCTTAGTGTGGGCTTTGGGTATTGGTAGGTTGCTTGAAATTGTCACTTTACACCCTTTCCTTGGATGTTTTTCCCCATCGAGAGTAGTTCCAGGCAGATGTCCTTCTTTGGAGATTTACCCATGTCGTTTGACTCAACATATACTATAACTGCCGCTTGTTTTTCTATCTTCAGCTTGTTTAGGGATTTTTGGACATCTATAACTGTAGCACCTAGGAGACAGGTAAGCACTGTATTTACTTTATCATTCTTACAAACTTCTGTATCTGCATATCTAATGATAGAGTCCCCCACAACTAGTTTATTTAGTTCATTTCTAGTATGAGTGTTGTTAGTACTCTTATCTGCCTCATGTCTTTGTTCTCTGTGTCCTTCATTTTCTAAAGGGCTATACCCCCCTATTAGACAGTGATATTTCTTTGGGGCCAATAGCCCTTCTACCTTTTTTTTCTTAGTCACCCTGTACTAAGGTCCATGCCATAGTGTTATCAAGCTTATTATCCTCTCTCCCCCTTTTTATCATGAGATCTTCAGTTTCTGACCCTTGGGAGATCCACTATAGTTCCGTGTCCCCCCCCCCCCCGATCAGCTCTACTATTTGACCGTATGGTAGGCTGTTTTTTCTTTCCCTTATTGTATGCATTAATTAAGTCCTGCTTGAGAATCAATTTCTTTTGATAGCTTGTCACAGTTGACAAATTTATCACAAATAAAATGCATTGGACTGTAACCTATATATTCATGATAGTTGGCCTATAATAAGCAATATATTTTGCAAGTATTGAATTTTAAAATTGAGCCATCATGACAAAAAATGTCTAAAAAATTCACAGCAAAGGGATCAGCGAATGCCATTTTTGTATATGCTGTTAGTGCAAGTGGTTTTGCTAGATAAGCGCTGTATAGCTAGACAATATTTCTCTCTCAAAAAAACAGCCTACTTGGATTTGTTAGGCATATGCTACTGTGGTTTCTACTCAGAAAATCCCAGGTCTCACCTCAGTGTCAGGCCTACTAGCCTCCACTCAGTCTTGTAGCTCAAGTTTAGTTTTTAGCACTGTGTTTACGCAGGCCCAAATTTGAAGGTGTTTGGTACAAGGTATTGGCACCTTTAGTTTAGTTTATACACACTGGTGATGAATAACACAATGAACTAACCTGGTACCTGTACTGTGCTCTGCTTCCTATAGGTATAGTTTAATGTCACTGTCCCCTGGTCCACGCCGGACATGCAAGACATGCGCTGATGTGTGAGTCTCTATGCGTGCTCGCCCTGCTCGCCCCAAGAGAGTGTTTTATACTGTGTGACCCAGAAATGCATTTCCCGGGTCATGTGACTCCTCCATTTGCTGGACTAGTAAATTATTTAAATAAAACAAATGTAAAACTTTTGGATTAGTGGCTAAGCCATCTGGTGATGTCCACCTAAGTCCTTAGCATATACTACCTCCAGAAACTGAACTATGCTTAAAAACTTGTAGTTTGTGGCTTGCTTACACAAACTACAAACACCTCCCCTTCCTGATTTCCTTGCTTCCTGGGATATGCACCCAGTGACCTCCCCCAACACAGCCCAAATATATCACACAAAAGTATAAAACGATGTAATAAAAGCCGCTGTTGTACAGCACGTAGCTGTCTCAAAGCTCAGAGTAAAATGTTTAACAAAAATGACATCTACAAATACACACAGACATGAGTGAGCACTTGCACATGTGGGATGCTACCGGCCAGAGAAGAGAAACCAATTCTTGGCACACTTAGAAAGCATTTGGGAAACAGCCAAGCTTCTTTCTATTATTATTTGCAAGGACACACTCACTAATTAGAAACTTCCATGTTTTTCCTTGGACCAAAACCACAGCCTTAGAAATCTCTGAGAAAATACTACAAGTAGGCCAGGCCTCCCTTCAGGGGACAGGATGCTCCGAGAAGGCCTAAGGGACATCTCGTGGTTTGTATTAGTGAGTATTGGCAAGCCTGTCACAGGTCACAGAGGGTGAAAACTGCCCAGAGGTTCTGTTGGGTAAGAACAATTGGTTCTTGCTTCATGCATAGAGAGCTTTACATGCAGAACCATAAGCAGACAGGACAATAGGTCATATGGGTCTACTTCTTTTCAGGATTACTTGCATATGCCTAGACTTGTTGATAAAAATTATATTCTGATCAAAATTATAGTTTATTAGGTACAGGACTGTCTGGAAGAATAATGTCTAAGTGGGCTCAGGTCTGGGAAACATGAAAATCTGTACCGTGACTGTTCATGCAGTCAGGACGTGCTCAGAGTGTTTTGCATCCCAATATTTTTATGTATCAGTCAGGTATCTGAGATAATTATTTTACTTAGCATAGTAAAGAAAAATATTTTTATTACTACTTGCTTATTATCACTAGACAGAACACAAGATATTGTATGCTGTAAGTTGCTATGTTACACTTGCAGATACTCTGATAGTCTTATAATAAAACCTTTAGTTCTGGACCAGACATCTCAGATTGTCTTTGTACATAAATAAGTAGGTGGTACATTTGTGTCCCGAGGACTCTGGCTTTGGCATTGGCTTGGTTCTGATATTGGGCCTGGCCCAAATTCTTGATTCTGGTCCAGGTATCAGTATCAACCAAATGACAGAACATTGTCCTTAGTTCTGTCAGGTTTATGTGTTCCCTTGTCTCCTGAGAAGATCATATGCCACTCACTGTCAGGTCTCCCAGGTGGGCGCCTCACCCTAGATGGGAGGCATCTGTTGTTGTCACACTTGTGGGGGGAATACGGAAGAAAGGGAATGCCCTATCTGAGGTTGCTTTCCTCTTTCCACCACTCCAGTGCCTGTAGAAATGTTTTTGTCACTTGCACTAGCTTTGACAGGGAATCCCAACTTTGAGACCAATGGTCTCTTAGGTGGTACTGGATGTCCTCATTTGGAACCTGCTTCTGCTACCAGTGCTGTGGAGGATGCTATGTGCCCTATCAGTTGCAGAAAATCCATTGCAGGCCTTGGCTGGCCTTTTCTGAAGGATTTTGCCGTTGCCATTATGTTTGATACCCTTACCTAAGAAAGAAATGTTTTTCCCTGCAGGGTATCTAGTTCTACATCTATGAAGTCCAACACCTGGACAGGGTCTGTTTGTGACTTCTGCAGGTTTAACATGAAACCTGGGTTTCCCAAGGTGCTTTGTACTAGTTGTGTGGAGCTCCTTGCTTTCTGCTCTGCTTTTCTTGAGACTAGCTAGTCATCCAGCTAAGGAAAAACCACCACACCTTGCCTTCTTAGAAATTCTGCCACCAGGGCTAGGCACTTTGTGAAAACCCTTGGTGCTGAATGGAGGCCGAAAGGAAGGACTGTGAACTGCTATTGACAGTTCCCTAATCTGAACCTTAAGTATTTCAGTGAGAGGGTCTGACTAAAGTCTGGAAGTAAGCATCTTTCAAATCCAGTGATTCCAACTAGTCCCCCAACTGTAGAGATGGTATTACTGATTTCAGTGTAACCATCTTGAATTTCTCTTTCTTTGTGTGTTTGTTTAGAAATCTCAGATCTAAAATTGGTTGTCACTCCCCATTTTTCTTGTAGGTTAGGAAGTATCTGGAAAATAGGTCTTTGTCCTACTGATGGGCTGACACTTTTCCCACTGCTTTTGCCAACCACATTTTTGCTATATCCAGCTTCAACAGTATCATTTCTGTTGATGAATGAGGATGGATCACTGATGGCTTCTGCAGTTTTGGGAATCTTTTGAACTACAGAGACAGAACCTGGCCTACTACTTCCAGAACCCACTTGTCTGTGATCATTTTTGGTTATTCCTAGAAGTAGTGTGCCAGCCTTTCCCCCAGTGGCAATGGATTGGGGACCTGGGCAGGACTGTCAGGTATTTTGTTTTGACTGTGGCTTAAGGGCTGGTGCTGAAGTTGCATGCCTGGAGCCCCTTTTGCCCCTGTAGTAACCTCTGAGATGGGTACTCATAAGTGACTTAGGGCATGGGGTAATATCCCTTACCTCCCCTTCCATAAGACCTGCAGTAAGGGGAGGCCTTTTCCTTTACTGTATTACTCTTATAAGTGGTTTTCTACTCATCCACTTTTTAAGTCTCTGTTTGGTCACCAAAAAAGGAATTTCCTTCAAATGGGAATCTGTTGCTTTAGTCTGAGTGTGTTGTGAAAAATTTGTAGCTCTGAGTCAGGCAACTCTTCTCAGGGACACTACCTGTGACAAGACCCTTGATTCTGTGTCATTAGTTTGTTTGTTTATTTTTGTTAATCAGGTAGGTCCACTGAGCACAAGTGCCCATTTTCAGAGATGACCCGGGCACATATCATAAGCCAACTACTGTACATTCAATACAATACATTACAGCACAATAAATTATAGTACAATAAAAGTACATTGTTAATATACAGCATAAATGAGCTCACAAAGTAGTTAAGTATAGCATCTACATTTGCATGCATTCATTAAGGGGGCCATTTCAGCTTTCAACAGGGGGGCAACAACTGGTCAGAGTGGTTGTGGGGGTGAAGCCAGGGGCTGAAAACCAAAAAAAAAACCAACAATGGCTTGCAATGCTTTGTGCATTTGTATAGCATGGTGGCTACGGCTATATGAAATTGGTACTTAGTGGCATCCAGGGCTGACATGACAGTACTTGGCAGGTCCTGTGCCACCTCTTCACTTACTTTCTCACCTATTGCTGATATTGCATTCCAGACAGCCTTCTGGTACTGTGCAGTATAAGCCATAAAAGCTGCTGCCTAATTAGCAGGGAAGCTGTAGAGTGCAGATGTTTAGCCATAGAGTCCAGTTTCCAAATCTTTTCCAGGAGGCTGAGCTGAGAAGAAGACCTTGGCCATCTCACAGACAGCAGCCTGGACAACTCCCTCATGGCAATAGTGGGCTACAGGTATTCTGCTCCCCAGTTGTCCACCTGATACTTGTTTTAAATCCTACTTTCTATGCCAGCAAGCGAGGTGGGGCTGACATGATTTTTGAGGTTGGTTTTTGGAAGGATTTGTGTATAGAGACTAAAACTCTCCTTGTGGGAGCTAGCCCCATCTTGTCTGTGAATTCTTCCTCCTCTTCATCCTCCTCTGTGTTATATGAGGGGATGTTGAGGGTGTTTACCATTTGCCTTATAAATGAGTAAAATGGAGTGTAATCTTCTGTAGGCCTTGGAGGGGAGCCAAATTCCTGTTCGGGTGAGCCATCTGGTTCCAGAGGTACCTTCTTCCTCCTCCTCTTCATCATAGTAATATTCCTCCTCCCCCATAGGCACTGCATAGTCCTGAAATTTCCCATAGCCTAGAAGGCTTGGAAAAATTGCCATGCCCTAGTTTTGTCCTCAGATGAGGGCATTCTTATCTAATCAACTGCCTGCTCCCTTCCTTCTTCAGGAGGAGTGGCGAGATGTTTTCTGTTTTTTTTTTTCTTAATGCACTGTTTCCAGAATCTGCTCTGAGGTACTTTTATTTTTGCTCCCACTGGAATCAGGGTTCCCCCTTTCAGACACCCTGTTAGCTGATCCATCTGTCCTGTGCTTCTCTAGTGGCTGAGCAGTATTACCTCTTTCACCAGTTCCCTTTGTTAGGGACTGCTGTGTGGAAGGGGTGTGGGAAACAACAACACAGACACGGAGATTTCAGCTTTAGAACACACTTTGACTTCTGTGTGAATTTTATTTTCATAAGAAATCTAAAGCTGTTAACACAGCAGTTTGTAAGAAAATAAACAAAATAAACAAAAATTAAAAATCTATAAATCAAAATAAAGCTATTCGGCTTCAGCACAACTCCAACACCTGGTTGTGCTGTCACAGAGTGGAATACTACACTTTCAAAGCTCAGTGTTTCCACTATCGTCTGTGCTCTCTATCTGGTGCAGTACTGTCCCTACTGCTACCTGAGACTCATCTGCTCAGCAAAAGATTCAGAAGGTTTATATACAGTTTTACTAGTGATGTCATATGGTCAGCTGACCGGCCCCCTATTCTAAGAACAAAGAATTCTCTCCTCTAAATGGATGTCAGAGTGCCATGGCTACACCCCCCCCCCCCAGACAGTATTATGGAGTGTCTACAACCTCCGTTCTGTCCTGAAATTAGCCTCTGTTTGGTCCCATTTTTCCCTAAGCTGCAGCCCCACAACAAATGATTCAGGTAGGACATAGAACTTGTGTATATTTAATACAGGTTATATTCCAAATGCTAAAGTAATTTGTAGGCTCTGTGTTACTGTCCTATACATAACCTGACTCAGGGCATTATGAGCACAAATGTTTAAACTGTTAGTTATTTATACATCTTAGCAGCCGACGGCTGCCTTTTCATTTGGGCCCACTTTTACTATTCTCCTTTATTTTCCAAGTAATCTGGGGAAATAACTTCAGTTAACCAAAGGAATGCTGCACATTAGACCTTTCTGTCAGCCTTTTATGTGAAATAAAATGCCCTTTTTGTTTCTTCCAAACTCCAGGTCCCCCGTGAGAGTCTTTTCAATGCTCTACATGGAGGGACAGTAGCGCTATGGCATAGCGCCTTCACTCGCTTCTTCTCGCACACTCAGAGGCTATTGCCTAATACAGCAGTGGGGAGCATGAAGGAGTGAGCGACTCCTTTTTAAATTCTCATTACTTGGGTAAGCTGATAAGTGTAACCAGCCCTCATTTAACCCAAAGGATGCCTCTACTTTAAACCATACGCACTCGCTGGCATGAAGACAACCTTAAAAGCCATGGGGTGCTTACAAGAACGAGCGGCTCCTGTCCGTGGGTTTTCTTTATTTATTTTGTCATATGTCCCAACTTACTTTGGAGCTGGACCATCCTGTTTCTTAACTAACAAGAAACAGGCATCTTCATAACCAGACGGCCCCAGATATACAGGCGCCCCTGTTTACCAGTACCTCAGATATTTTCTGTACCTCTACTCAGAGGTTTTTGGGGCATCTTAATGAATGGAAGCAGCGTTCCACAAAGGTGCTTTTCTTGCACTATGTAACAAACCCATTGCGAGGAACACAAGAAATGATATATACAGTGGGGAAAGAAGAGGTAAAATAAATTATGCTGGGAGGCCACCCCCTCATAATGGGAAATGGTGAAAAGGGCAAAAGAGACCCTAGAAAAGCAAGAGAAGCTACTGCAGTAGACTTAAGAATGGGTTTAGATTAGGGGAACAGTCCTGGCATGAGCTGCATGCTTGGGGGGGGGCAACTCTGCCACATGCTGCTTATTGAGAGGAGATGAACCCTCTGATGTGTGCATTCAACCATCATTAGGTACACCCTCTGAAAATGTATTGTGCTTTAGTGATGTTGAGGCAGACTGAAAAGCTCTAAGTTCTTCTGATTTTTTAGGCCTCTTTTTATGAGTTTTAGGGCAAAATGCTATACAGCATTCACAATTATTAAAATCATGATCTGAGCCTGCTCTATGGCATTGAGCAAAGGGGTTCACTTGGCATGCTGGCAACCCGGGTTTGCACCCCCAAGCCTGGGTACCAGGAGCGTAGACCAGCAGGAAGGGGTCTCACAAGTGTCCATTGGATGCTTCCCTCCCGGAGTGGTGGGACAAGCCTGTGCTCCTGCAGGTGGGTTGATGGGTGAGCTTGGAGGGCGTGAGGCCTCAACACACCCTCTAGCACATCCTTACCTCAGGATACCATCCTTACAGCAAAATATGTGGGGCAGGCTAAGAAAAATAGAAAATTGGGGACCCTGCCAGCTAAATGATGAGCGCCTAGCCCGCACCACCATGAAGCCCCAGACAGCCCGAACCAACCCAACGGCAGCCTCCTGGGGTACTTAGTTCACCTGACACCACTTTCCCCTCAGAGAAGAGGGACCATCCCAACACAGGGAAAGGTTGAGTTACCCAGGTAAGGATGTGAGACAGGGTCAGGAGATGGTGGGATGTGGTGGGGTGATGGTGCTCTGAAGAAGTAGCTGCCAGGGGTGCCAGGGGGAGGAGCATAAAAAAAATCATGATTTGGACCCAGGGCATATTAAACAGTGCTCATGGCAGTCTGCCTTTGCCAGGATCTTAAAACAATTTGTAACATTTTTAAAGCCTGTAGGTCCTGTACATTTTTTGTGAGGAGTATCAGTCATGCCAAACACTGAAACTCCAAGAAAATAATGTTATTGGTTCCAAAATAAAACTGCAGTTTGATTCCTTCTAAAAGTATGACATGCAATGTTAATTCATTTAAAAATAAATTTGAGTGAAATGAAGACAGTTCTTTACCTCACAGAATGCCAGATAATCAAAATCAGTTTGGTTCCCTCCAATGGGAACCAGAGCAGTAAAAAGATACACAACCACTAAACTACAAAAAGAAAAAAATACTCACCTTAGTAATCTTGTTTCTTCCAAGGTATTCTGCAATATGCTTAACTCTTGCAGTCAGCCTCCTATGTTGAACTGCCCCAGAGAAAATGGAACTTATGCAAATGATAGAACACTCATTGGCTCATGCCACCATTCAAACTACTGCCCTTACCAACTACTGTGTTCTATAATGCTCAGATTCATAGGAGTCTGCGGGTAAAATCCCCCTAACTAAGCTATCCTAGTATTACTATAATTTATAGATAGATAGATAGATAGATAGATAGATAGATAGATAGATAGATAGATAGATAATTTTATTTATATAGCACCCATCTCCAAGGACTCTGGGCGCTGCACAGTATAAATACACATATCATACAAAAACATTTTAAAAACAAATTTAAAACAGCAACATACAAAATACAGCTGGGAGCAACAACTTATCTAGCCATCATAAAAGTGCTATTATTTTAAAACGCCTTCAATTAAAAGCTTGATTGAATAAATATGTTTTGAGGCCGTTCTTAAAGGCTTCTACCGAGGGGGCCTTTCTTAGATAACCAGGCAGGGAGTTCCACAGGGTAGGTGCAGCTGCCACAAATGCTCTGTCACCTGAATGCCACAACCTAACCCTGGGAACTCCAAGGAGGCCACCCCCAGCAGAAAGGAGTGCCCGGCTCGGGCGGTACGGCACAAGGAGCTCTTGCAGATAGACTGGACCCCTTTTGTGCAGGGTCTTATAGGTCAACAGTCCTATCTTGAAGACAACCCTCCACTGGACTGGTAGCCAGTGCAGTTCGTGGAGCACCAGGGTGATATGTTCACATCATTTTCACCCCCATCAATAATCTCGCCGCCACATTCTGCACCAGCTGCAGTCTGCACAGGTTGCCTCCAGATATCCCTAGGTACAGGGTATTGGAGTAGTCCAATCTGGAAGTGACGAATGCATGTACCAGTGTGGGCAGGTCACTAGGCGGGATCAGGGATCGAATTCAGGCAATATTCCTGAGATGATAAAACCCACTTCTCACCATGGCCGACACCTGTGCATCAAGTGTCAGACCGCCATCCATACTCCCAAATTCTTCACTTGCCTAGAGGGGGCTAAAGGCACACCCACCAGCACAAGGTCTGAGGGTAATGCCACACCCTCCCCCGATGACCCGGCTCCACCATCAGTACCTCAGTCTTGTCTGGGTTAAGCTTAAGCCAATTGTGAGTCATCCATATCTGGATTTCTTCAAGGCAGCTGTTGAATACAAAGTGTGACACCTGGCTATTGGGAGCACAGGACAGGTACAGCTGGGTATCATCTGCATAGCAGTGAGAACCCAGCCCATACCACCTGATAATGTCCCCCAGTGGCAGCATATACATTGTGAACAACAGAGGCGACAAGACCGACCCCTGTGGAACACCACAGCACAGAGGCTTTGGATTTGATGAGAAAATTCCCATGGTCACCCTCTGCACTCTGTCTGTCAGGTATGACCTGAACCAGTTGATGACACTTCCGGACAGGCCACACCAAAACCGCAGTCGGTCAAGTAACACCTCATGGTCCATGGTGTCACACGCTGCAGAGAGGTCTAGAAGGACCAAGATGGTACGGACCCTTCTATCCCTTGCCATCAGGAGGTCATTAAGCACCCTCACCAGGGCCATCTCTGTACTATGCCCCACACGGAACCCAGACTGGAAAGGCTCAAAGGCGGAGGAAGCAGCAAGATGTCTCTCCAGCTGAATGGCCACCACCTTTTCTACAACCTTCCCTAAAAATGGGAGGTTCGAAACAGGTCTATAGTTGCTGAGGCAGTCTGGGTCCAAAGATGTTTTTCTCAAAAGAGGTCTAACCAAAGCCTCTTTCAAGGCTAAAGGAAAGATCCCACTCCTTAATAAACTCCAAACTACCTCAGCAATCACAGGACCAATCAGGTCCAAAAACTCACCCAAAAGACGAGTTGGGCCTGGATTTAAATCACAATGGGTCAGCCACAGCTTAGAGATTATCTGTACCACCTCCCCAACCCGAATCAGCTCAAACTCATCCCACACAGGAGGAGTGCTCTGACTCAACTCAGGCCGGACCCTCGAGAGACATTTGATGAGACCTCAGCCCTGATGGGGGACACCTTGTCAGTGAAAAACAGAGCCAGCTCCTCGCACCTTGTGCTAGAACCTATCCCTCCAACATACAGACAGGCAGGATGTAAAAGCCTGTCCACTGTGCGGAAGAGCTTAGCTGGTCTATTTCTCACCATAGCAATCTCCCTAGACAGAAACTCTACCTTTTTACAGGAGATTGCCATCTGATAGTCCATATAATGTGACCTCAAGGCCAATTTGTCCCCCACTAGACCAGATCTCCTCCAATGCCCCTCTAACCTCCGCCCCCTAGTCTTTAAACCTCAGAGATTCTCATCATGTTACGGAGATCTCCAACGAGTAGACAGGGGTCGGATGAAAACATTACTCACCTTAGTAATTATGTTTCTTCTATTGGAGTCTTGCTGTATTCTGACAAGTGCAGTTAGCCCCAGCCTTTAAACTGCCCCGGAGAACAAAGGGTTCACATTTCTATGCAGAGCATAGAATGCTGAGCTCGAGGTCAGCTGATGTCTCTGTCTGTTTCCCTTTGACAGCTAACCATCAGATTCTTATGAGCAACACTCTAATAGTATTCTATGTGGAAATTGTAAAACAAAATTTTAATAGCCAACTGGCAACAAAAAGTTTTGGACTACAAAAGAAGACTCAAGTCAGGAAACCCAAAACTCAAAACCCAAACCAAACAGGAATATAACAAAATAAACACCCATACAAGAAGAGATTGTAAAAAGAGTACCCTTGAAGTGCAACACTGAACCTGCCCACCCATTTCCCAAAACAGGTTCTGAGAGGGGAGGCAGGAAGGGAGGTCAGAATACAGCAAGTCTCCAATAGAAGTAACAAAATTACTACGGCGAGTAATTTTTTCTTCAAACAACTTGAAGTCTTGCTGTATTCTGTTAAGGCAGACTACCAAGCAGTACCTCCATGGAGGAGGGACAGAACCTACTTTGGGAATAGGCTCTTGAATCACTGTAACAAACCGAGCATCACTCCTAGCCTGATATCCAAAGAGTAATGCTTGGTAAAGGTATGGACTGTTTTCCAGGTGGCTGCTTGACAAATTTCTAAGAGAGGGATATCCCTGGCAGCAGCCAGGGAAGCAGCTGTACCTCTTGTGGAATGAGTCCTCAGGCCTGAGGGTGGAGTTTTTCCCAGTTTTTCATAGCAGAATTGTGTACAAGACACAATCCACCTGGCAATAGATCTCTTGGTGGCAGGTTTGCCCTTTCCCACTTCTCCATAAGTGAGGAACAACTGAAGGGAGTCAAACATGTGACCCTTGGTACACTCTATATAGCAACTAAGGGCTCTTTCAACATCTAAACTGTGTAGCCTCCTCTCTCCTGAGGAAGAATGATCAGTGAAGAAGACTGGAAGAGACATAGACTGGTTTAAATGGAAGTCTGAAACCACATTGGGCAAGAATCTTCTATTGGTTCTAAGGACCATTTTATCCCTGTGAAATGAGATAAAATCAGGTTCCACTGACAGGGCTTGCAATTCACTGATATGCCTGGCAGAGGTAATGGCTACCAAGAATACAGTTTTCCAAGTCAAGTACTTAAGCTCTGCTGAAGACATAGGCTCAAAACGGGGTTGCATAAGTTGAGCAACGCAAACATTCAAATCCCAGGCAGGGGCAGGGTCTCTAAAAGGAGGACTGGTGTGAAGCAATCCTTTAAAAAATTTACAGAACACAGGATGAGAAGATAGTGAGGAAGACTTCCCCACAGACAAAAATGCAGAAACAGCTGACAAGTGTACCTTGAGAGTAGCTGGTCTGCGGCCTTGGCCATTAAGATGGACCATATAATCCAGAACAGTAGGCAATCCAACAGTATCTGGAGAAATATGCCTCTTAGAACACCAAATGCTGAATCTCTTCCATTTGGAGTTATAAGTCTTTCTGGTGGAGGGCTTCCGAGAAGCTTTGAGAATATCCAGAACCCCTTGGGAAAGATGCAGATCTGCAAGCTCTAACTCTTTAAGAGCCATGCCTTGAGATTAAGAGACTGAAGATTGGGGTACCAAATCCTCCCCTGAGAGGATGTTAACAGGTTGTAATTCCTGGGAAGAGACAGGGGAAGATGGACAGCTAGGGATAGCAACAGGGGGTACCAGGGCTGTCTGGCCCAATCTGGAGCAATTAGAATCACTTTGCAAGGTTGAGACCTTATTTTGACTAAAACTTTGAACAAGAGTGGGAAGGGAGGGAAGCCATACAGAAACTTCCCTTCCCAATTCAGAATCAGGGCATCCAGGGGGACTGAGCCCAAGACTGGAGGTCTGCAACAAAAGAGAGGGATTTGGTGATTGTCTGGGGCTGCAAAGAGATCTATCTCTGGGGTGCCCCACCTTGAAAAAAATCACTTTCAACACCTGAGGGTCCAAGGATCATTCGTGATAGCCCTGATAGATCCTGCTCAGTGCATTTGCTAGCACATTGTCCTTCCCTGGAAGGTGAACTGCTACCAGAGAGGCTTGCAGGGAATAAGTCAGGGACCACAATTTCATGGCTGCCGTGCACGAGGCAGTGGACCGAGTGCCTCCCTGCTTGTTGATGTACCACATGGTGGTGGTGTAGTCCGTTCTGATCTGAACCACCTTGTTCTGTACTGACTGAGAGAAAGCTTTCAGGGTCAGAAAAACTGCCCCGAGCTCTAGGAGATTGATATGGAGAAGGTATTCTTGGGGGGACCACAGCCCCTGGGCAGTGAGGAACCCCAGACAGGCTCCCTAGCCCAGAATAGAAGCGTCCATGGTAAGGACCACTGAACAAGGCTGAGTAACAAAAGGAACACCTTGTCTTAAATTATCCTGATCCTGCCACCACTGGAGGGCTTGGATCAAGGTCAGAGTCACTGGGGTCAGTTTGGTAAGGGAATCCTTCCTCTGAGACCAAAAAGCTCTCAGGTGGAACTGAATATCCCTCATCTGGAATCTTGCCCCTTGGACCACTGCTGTTGAAGCTGCCATGTGGCCCAAGAGCTGGAGGAAATGCCTTACTGGTCAAGATACCTGAAGGCTGAAGGAAGAGGCTAGTTCCATAAGAACCCTTGCCCTTTCTAGAGGAAGAAAGGCTCTTGCTCTGAGTGTGTCCAGTTCTGCCCCTATAAAGGTAAGAAGCTGGACTAGTTTGAGAACTGACTTGGGAAGGTTGAAAAGAAATCCTAGAGAAGTGAGCACTTGCTGGGTCACTTTCAGGTGAGGCTTGACTTGGTCAGGAGACTGGCCCACTATTAGCCAATTGTCCAAATATGGAAATATGGAAATCTTTTGCCTTCTTAGAAAGGCAACTACTATTGCCAGGCACTTTGTGAAAACCCTTGGGGCTGAGGTTAGGCCAAAGAGCGTTGCTCTGAACTGATAGTGGCCTGAGGGCAACTCGAACCTGAGGTACTTTCTGTGGGAGCACCTGATGGGAATGAGAAAATAGGCATCTTTGAGGTCCAGGTAGGCTAACCAGTCCCCTGGCCTTAGAGAGGGAAGGATTATTCCCAGAGTTACCATCTTGAACTTTGGTTCTAAAAGATGTTTGTTTAGATATCTTAGGTCTAGGATGGGTCACCAGTCCCCTGTCTTTTTTGGGGTCAGGAAGTACCTGGAGTACAGCTCTTTGCCCCAGTGTAGGGCAGGTACTCTCTCTCTCTCTATGGCTCTTAAGGCTAGAAGAGAAGAAACCTCTGCCTCTAGAGCAAGGGTTTCCGAGAGATTTGCAGGTGGAAAAGATCTGGCTCTCATCTTTGGAAATTTTCTGAAGCTGAAAACCAGTCCCTGGCTTACTACATCCAGGACCCACTTGTCTGATGTAATAGACATCCACTGCTGGACAAAGTAAGCCAGCCTGCCCCCTACTGGAATAGGAGAGTCGACCCGGGCAGGCCCATCAGGGTGTCTGGTTGGCAGGGGCTTTAGGCTGAGGAGTGGATGCAGCCCTGCTCATCCCCCTTCTGCCTCTCCCTCTGAAGAACCCCCTCTGTGAAAAGGAAGAAGAGGCCTGTGCTTGGTAAAAAGGCCTTTGAAAAGGCCTGCCCCTGCCCCTAGACTGCTGCCTTTGAGGAGTTGCCTGCCTCTCCTTGGCCTGAGCACTCCTGTAAGTGGTCCTGTACTCATCCATTTTCTTCATGTAATTCTCTGTCTGCTCCCCAAACAGAGAATTACCCACTACAGGAAAATCCATGGCCTTAGCCTGGGTGTCCTGCGAGAGGCTAGTACATCTGAGCCAAGCCATTCTCCGAAGAGCCACAGATGTAGCCATGTCTCTTGATGACACATCATTAGAGTCCACAGCAGCATGAAACTGAACTTTAGATGCCTCAATCCCATCTGCAGCCACCACCTCCAGCTCCTTGGCTAGCTGGTGGGAGGCCTGTTTAGCCAGTGCCAGTACAGTGTCCCACCTGGACTTCTGGTACCTAGCTGTATAGGCCATATAATTCACCTGTCTGAGTCCCAGGGAAGATGCCATGTACAGCTTTTTTGCCATGGCATCAACCTTCCTAGAGTCTTTGTCTGGTGGGTGTGAAGCCAAGGGAATGCTCGCCTTATCACAGGCAGCAGCCTGCACAACCCCAACATGGCTGCATTGGTGGTATAAAAACTCCATTTCTGAGCCTGAGAGTGTATACCTCTTGTCCATTCTTCTGTCCACAGGAGGTATAGAATTGGGACACTTAAGAATTTTTTGTGTCTGTTTCCCAAAAAATTTGTGGAGGGGAATAGACAGTCTCCTGGACTCTGGGATGTCCATCATTGCTACATAATCAGGCTCCTCCTGATCTTCCATTGCCTCTTCCATAGGAAGCTGGAGGGTCTCAGCCACCTTTCTGTAGAACAAAGTGAGAAGGGGTCTCAGAAAGCCTAGGAGGGGATACACCTGAAGGTCTGTCTGGGGAGATATCCGGTTCCGCAGGCACGTCTAGACTTTCACCATCACCATCATCATCTTCAAACTCCCCTTCCTCCTCAAACTCTGGTTCATAAAATTCTTCCAAAGCATAATCGTGAACCGGGGAAACCGACCAAACCGAGCCCTTGCCAAAAGGTGCCGGATCGGTTGGAACCGTGCGAAGCGATTCCACAATCCGAATTGCTCTGGCTATTTCTTCGGCAGTCAGAACATGGACTTCAGGATTCGAACCGGACAATTTTCTTTGCGCTTTCTTTTAGTCGGAACTGACCCCTCGGGATTGGCTCTCCTTTTGCCTGAAGAAGTATCGCCCTGGTCAGAGGGCACTCCTTCTGGTTCGGTCGGAACCGAACCGGGCCGGCCATCCGGGTCAGCGGACTTCTCGGCCTCCTTTTCCCTCAGTCTACCTAATCTCTTTTCCAGGGTAGATTTGGGAAAATGTTTGCAAATTTGGCAGTCTGAATCGACCCAGACAATAAACACAGGTGGTGTGGGGATCGGCCTTAGCAAAGACCTCCCCACACTCACTGCAGTGTTGAAAACCAGTGGGCCCGTTTTTTGTCTTGAGTTTCTCAGACATGGCCAACCTAACCAAACTTACCCTTTTTTTGGCAACCACCAGGCAAGACTCCCTTAACGGTTCCTAACTGTGTCACGGGTCTTGGAAAAAGACGTTTCAAAACACGTTTTTTTTAGAACCGGAAAGAACCGGTAACCACACACTAAAGTTACACAAGAATTAAACAAATGATCGGTTCGGCCAAACCGATCCACACTTTTTACAAGTTCCACACAGAAACGCAGTACAAAACCTATCTAGTACTCATGGTACCATAGACAGAGACTGAACCGACTATGCGGGAAACTTTTTCGGTTAGAAACCAACGAAAAAACGACACTTAAACTGACTTTCAAACCGAGCTGCAGGAGAAATCTCCGGAGCGACTGTTCAGTGAGGCGGAGTAAAGAATCTGACAGTTAGCTTTCAAAGGGAAACAGACAGAGACATCAACCAAGCTCGAGCTTAGCATTCTATGCTCTGCATAGAAATGTTAACCCTTTGTTCTCCGGGGCAGTTTAAAGGCTGGGGCTAACTGCACTTGTCAGAATACAGCAAGACTTCAAGTTGTTTGAAACGCAAAGGTGCGATTGAGTCAAAGGCCGCACCAACCACCCCATTATAGGCTGCTACTGCCTCCTCCGACTCAATCGCATGAGCTGCCCCAACACCCGATAGGTCCAGCACAACCAAAAGGTCCTCTGGGGTTACTCCCCTTAACTACCGGTACTGAACCATCTCCATAGGGGCAGGACCATCTGGGCGGGGGGCCCTAAATGTGAACCCCACGGTGCTATGATCTGACCAAACCACCAGATCTACACTAAGGTCCATAATATCCAACTCAGAAGAAAAAAACAGATCCAATGTGTGGCCACCCGAGTGCATCACTGTTATTATCTTTTGTGTCAGGCCAAGTGCCTCCATGCCCCCAAGAAGGTCTATCCCAAATTTTGATAGCCCCCCATTGACCCAGGCATTGAAATCCCCCATGATCAACCACCTGGGGGACTCCAACACCAGGCCCATGAGCTCCCCAACCTCTTGCAAAAAATCCCCATCACTACCTGGGGGGGCGATAGAGCAGGAGGACACTAAAGCCCTTACCCACACCCCTTCGGGCAGCCACACATTCAAAGGACCTTATAGGACCCATAGGCAGCACCATGAGGTTCAGGTTAGATTTAAGAACAAATGGCCACCCCCCCCGCCCCTTCCTCAGGCTGTGTATCACACAGTACCCAGCTGGCACTGCCGCCTCTAAAACTGGGGCAGCATTTTCATCCAGCCAGGTCTCTGTGATACAAGCCAGATTGACAGAGGATATCAAGTCCGCCATTATAGCCGTCTTGTTCCTTAGCGATCTGTCATTGCACATCACATCCCGAGTAGAATGAGGTGAAGCAGCCGGACCAGCCATCTGCCCACACTCTAAGGTGGAGCCCTTGGGTATGGGAACCAGACAAGGTAGACCCCATTCAAGCCCCCATTTTGCCCCAGGGCGTCTCCTCGACTTCACCACCCAAATCACGGATACTCCAGCAGTCACTTGGGAGACATCTCGCCGGGGCCCTCCCCAAGCTATCCCTAAAGCCCTACATCCAAAGTAGACTTCCCCTGACAGTACTGGAAGCTCGAAGGGACGAAGGTCCCGGAGGTCTTCACCTGAGAAGCAGCACCTTATGGGCCCCAAACCCCAACACATTTCTTAAAACAAAACAACCCACTCAATAATTCAGTCTCTTCAGATACCACACCCTCACCACCCACAACAATACACCTTCTATATTACACAATTATACATCTTTCACACACCTTTCACCAAAACAACTTTCACACAACACACAACTAAATATAATAATTTTAGTGTCTGAGTAATTTCACAAACAGGAGCAGAGAATTATTATTTTTTATTTATTTATTATTTATTTTATTTAGTTTTTGTTGACCGGGTAAGTGCACTAGACAAATCCTACCTATTTTCAGGCACAACCCGGGGGAGGGGGATACAGATGAATGCCAACTGACTTTGAACCAGATTAAGCTGTTGGTGGTATTTTTAGTGAATGAGGGAAATTTGGCCAGGACACCGAGGAAATTCCCCTACTCTTTTCGATAAGTGCCATGGGATCTTTAACATCCACCTGAACTACCACCAATCCAGGCAGATGGGACCTCAGTTTAACGTCTCATCCAAAAGACGGCACCTCAGAAGTGCAGCAACCCTCTCATGCTGCACTACAGTGTCAGTACTGGGATATTAACTCAAGTGCCAGATGTGGAAACTGAACCCACAGCCCTCTGATCTCCCGGCCTCAGAGGCAAGTGTGCTACCTACTGAGCCACTGACACTACAATTACTAAGTCTGAGTCCCAAAAGGTACTCCAAAAAGGTCCCAAAAAACTCAGAGAAATGTCCAAGATTTTGTAGTGTATATATATATATATATATATATATATATATATATATATATATATATAGGGAGCTCTCACCTCCACAGTCCGAATAATTTAAGAACCAAAGAGGCTCTCACCCTCTTAGCTCTTACTAAACTTTAACTGTCCAGTATTCAGTCTATTGAAGAAACAATTCCAGAATTTCATATAGTTGTAGTCCTTCTCACTGGCTTCTCTGCATATCAATGGAGGAGAAAGAAACACCAGATCCAGTCAGTCTTCTTTACACATAGACTGCAGCCATAATTTTTCAAGATCTTCCCGACTCAACCAAAACCTCAGGGTGCTTCAGTGACTCCCCCGCAGTAGCAGTCACCCTCTAGTGCCTGCCCCGCTGGTTCTCACTGTCTCTGGTCGAACACCCTCCGATGTTCGACCCCTCAGATACCCCCTTCAGACACGCTGATAATTCAGCCACAGTTCTTTACTAGCCAAACTCTCCACAACTCCAATGCTGCAGCCTGCCTATCTACTGCACAGACAGCTCAACCCCTCGTTCATCCAGGGACTCCGTCAGAACAAACTGTCCCACCTTCTTCCTTCCTCCTTGTCCTATTCCAGCAGTGTTCCTCCTCAAATCGCTACTGCCAGTTTCAGTCCTCTTCACCAGGGGCACTGAGACCAGCATTCTAGCCCTGCATAGTCCACCATGGCTCTGCAACAGTTAAGTCTGACTAGTCGGTCCCCGGTTTAACTCCAGAATGCAGAAAAAACAACAACCAGCACTCTTCAGCGGGCAAAGCAACCAAAGCGTCTCCTGCAAAGGTAATCAAGGTACTGTTCCCATTTGCTCCGAAAAACTCTGGTGACACTTTCAAAACAATCACAGATAAGTCCAACACTTAAAAGGCAGCACTCTGCATGCAGAAATGCTCAAAATCCGAATCTAAACCAATATTACTCCCAGTTGTATTCTCCGTGCATCATGCTCAGCCTAGCACAGCTACCATGTTTTTGTTGGTACTTTTTGGTACTTATAAATAACAAAATCCATACATAAACATGTCCCTTCACAGTCAGATAGGACCAAAGTGGGAAGAGAACACTCACCTGGGATCAAAACTTGAAACACAAGTAGAGCATAAACCCCCTTTTTAAAACAATAATCAGCTGTTGCTCAGAGGCTCCTGATTCTGGAAGGGGAGGTAGGGAGGAAGAGTTAAGCATACTAAAGAATACCTTGGAAGAAACAAGATTACTAAGGTGAGTAATTTTTTCTTCTAACCCCAGGAATTCTTCAACATGCTTAACTCTTGCAGACTACGAAGCAGTACCTTTGGAGGAGAGTACAGAACCTGCTTAGGAAATAGGCTGGGCAGTACTACTGTGCCAAACCTGGCATCACTCCTGGACTGGATATCCAAGCAGTAGTGCTTTGTAAAAGTGTGCACTGTTCTCCATGTAGCTGTTTTGCAGATTTCCAAAAGGGGAATGTCCCTAGCTGCTGCAATTGTAGCAGAATGGGCCCTCAGGCATACTGGGGGCTCCTTACCAGCTATACTGTAACAGAACTGGATACACTGCACTATCCAGCATGAAACAGTCATTTTTGTGGCTGGTTTTCCTTTTTCCACATTCCCATAGGTCAGGAACAGCTGCTGTCTATCCTGTCTGTGGGTCTTTGCATGGTCACTATAGTAGCTGAGAGCTCTTTTGACATCCAAGCTATGGCAAGGCAAGGCAAGGTAAGGGCAAGGCATATTTTTTTAAAAATTCCCAATCCCAGAGGCTCTACGTGCTGTATACAATTAAACCAATAACAGTAATAAAACCAGCAATACAATAAACACTATAACAAATGAGACTAGATTAAATCACACAATTATGACATTTTTAAAATAAATAGAAAAAGTAACAAATTAACTAAATAAGTGGACAGGGACAAAGTTGGATAACAGAAGTCGGGCCAGGACAAGAATTATAAAGCATCACAGGAAAGCCTGACTATACAGGAAGGCCTTGAGGTGGGCTTTGAATACCTCTGCTGAAGGGGCCTCTCTTACAGCTGGAGGTAGCGAATTCCACAGGACAGGGCTGGCGACACTGAAAGCTCTGTCACCAGCCATTTTTAATCTTGTCCTGCGAATCGCAAGAAGGCCCCTAGAGGAGGAGCGGAGGGAGCGGACAGTGACAGCAGGTGTAAGAAGGTCCATCAGGTAACCAGGGCCCAAGCCATGTAGATCTTTAAAGGTAAGCAAGCCCACTTTAAAGAGGACCCTCCACCTGATTAGCAGCCAGTGCAGTTCACGCAGCACCGGGTGATGTGGCAGTACTTAGACTGCCCCGTCAACAGACTGGCAGCTGCATTCTGCACCAGCTGCAGCCAGCGGAGGGTACCTCCAGAGACCCCAAGGTACAGTGCATTACAGTAGTCAAGCCTTGTCATCACAAAGGCATGTACCAAGGTGGGGAGGTCCAGGGACAGAACTAGGGGCTTTATCCTGGTGACATTTCTCAGATGGTGGAAACTGGTATGGACTATGGACAAAACCTAAGATTCAAGCGTCAGTCCGCTGTCTAGAATAACGCCAAGATCACACACCCTAGAGGAGGCCTTCAATGGTACATATTCAAGGAAAAGCCTCGTCTCTGCAACAGAGGCCATCCTATCATGCCCTCTGTTCAACTTCACCACCAATACCTCCATCTTGTCGGGGTTCAGTCACAGCCAGCTGGAGGCCATCCAGTCATTGATCTCAGCAAGGCAAGTGTTTAGCACGTGCACTGCATTTGATGTCCCAGAGGCAAAGGAGAGATACAGCTGGGCATCATCAGCATAGCAATGAAAACCCAAGCTGTACTTCCTAATGAGCTCTCCTAGGGGTAGCATGTACATGGCAAACAAGATGGGCGACAAGACCGAACCCTGGTGTACTCCACATGAGAGGAGGCTAGGGAGGAGGAGAAATTCCCCGTCACTACTCTTTACCCCCTGTGGTGAAAAAAGACTCAAACCAGCAGATGACAGTGCCATCAAGTCCACAGAATTCCCTCAGGTGGTCGAGTAACACACAATGTTCCACCGTGTCAAATGCTGAGGTAAGATCGAGGAGAATGAGAATTGTCCCTTCCCCTCGATCCCTTGCCCTAAGGAGGACATTATGGTCCCAAACTAGCGCAGTTTCTGTGTTATGCCTCGCATGAAACCCAGACTGAAGAGGCTCATATAGATCATGGGCCACAAGGTGCTCCTCAAGCTGAAGTGCCACAACCTTCTCTACCACCTTGCCCAAAAATGGAAGGTTGGAGATGGGACAGTAATTTGCCTTGACATCAGGGTCTAGAGATGGTTTCTTCAGAAGGAGTCTCACCAATGCCTCCTTCAAGGCATCGGGGAAGACCTCCTCTCACAAAGAACACTGGACAATCAAAGCAAACACTGGGCCAATGGAGTCAACACATCCCATCAAGAAACATGTCAGCACCGGGTCCAGTTCACAATATGTATGCCTCAGCTTGGAAACAATCTCAATGACCTCAGCCACCTCCACCAGTCTAAACTTGCCCCAACTAGACGGGGTGCTCTCTGGACACCCACGGTGACCAATGTCGGCCACAATGTTGCTCGCTGGCAGAATTAATTGCCGGATAGCAGACAACCTGTCCAAGAAGATTTGAGCAAACTCTTCCCATAAAGTGTCAGAAGAAGCTTTTTTCGGCTGCAGAAAAGCTGGATGAAGAAGCCTGCCTACAGTCTGAAAAAGCACAGTTGCTCTATTCCCCCTGGCAGCAATCTCCCTGGACAGGAAATCTGCCTTCTTATGGTTGATTGTCCCCTGGTACACACCATAATGTGTACACAGGGCCAGTTTGTCCACCTCCAGCTTGGTCTTCTGCCAGCAGCGCTCTAATCTCCAACCCACAATCTTTATCACCTTGAGCCCCCGTCAAACCAAGGGGACCTCAAGTGAGAGGATTTGGGTCATACACAGACCAGTGCAAGGGAGTCGAGTGCACCAGACAATGCCTTATTATAGGCAGCAACTGCTGGGCATGAACCCCCAATGCATGCATTGCCCACACTAGATAGATCAGCCACAGCCAGAAGACCCTCAGGAGTCAGATCCATTAAAGGGGGTGGTAGCTTACCATCTCAGCAGGGGGAGTGCTCTCGGAGGGCCCCAAACAAGAACTCCACCATGCAATGATCAGACAAAATGACCCGATCACTCTTGAGGTTATTTATCTCAAGCCCCAGAGAGAAGACCAGGTCCAACATGTGGCCAACCTGGTGGATTGCGGAAGAAACTTCTTGCGACAGGCCCAGCGATTACATCATCTTGAGGAAGTTGTAACTAAGCTGAGAAGATTCGTCGTCAGCCCAAACATTAAAGTTCCCCAGCACTTAACATCTGGGGACCTCCAATGTTTCACCAACTATGAAGTCAGCTACCTCCTGCAGGAATTCTTCTGCCACCCCGGGGGGGGTGGTAAATCAGGAGAATCCCGCAACCTGTGCCCAGACCCCATGAACAGCCACATATTCAGATTAACCCAGTGCTTTTACTGGGTGCAGGATGAAGCCTAGTTCAGATCTAAAACAGATGGCTACCCCCCCGCCCCTGCGTTCCACTCTGGGGCAGTGCACTACGGAGTACCCAGGCGGGATGGTGGCCTCTAAAACCATCCCAGCATTATCACCCACCCAAGTCTCCATGATGCAAGCCAGATCGACTGAAGAAATCAAGTCCACTATAATTGCAGTCTTGTTTCTGATCAATCCGGCATTGCAAAGCACTGCCCTCAGGGGACTGGTGGACAATGCTGCCGCTCGGGCTACCTGCCCACTCAGTCTGATGGGAACCCAGGTGACGGGCAGCCTGTGCTCCTCTGAAATGGAATGCTCAGTGAAGAAAACTGGCAAAGTGATTGACTGATTCTGGTGGAAGTCAGAGACCACCATTGGTAGAAACTTTCTGTTAATCCTAAGGACCACCTTATCCCTGTGGAAGGAGATATAATTTTGCTCTGTACACAAGGCCTGTAGTTCATTAATCCTCCTGTCTGAAGTGATAGCTACCAGGAAGACAGTTTTCCAGGTCACAAATTTCAGATGTGCTGTAGCCAAAGGCTCAAATGGGGGCTCCATGAGTTTGGCAATGCAGACATTGAGGTCCCATGCTGGCACTGGTTCCCTATGAGGAGGGTGCAAGTGTGACAATCCCTTAAAAAACTTTTTAAAGATAGGATTGGATGACAAGGAAGAAAAAAATACTCACCTTAGTACTTATATTTCTTCTAATGGAGTCTTGCTGTATTCTGACAATTGCAGTGATTCCCAACCTTTGAACTACCCCAGAGAACTAAGGGTTAACTTTCGATGCAGAGCATGAAACGCTGAGCTCGAGCTCGGTTGAAGTCTCTGTCTGAAGTGTTTTGAACCTAAACCATCAGATTCTTACGAACCCAACTAAACTAAAAAATTCTATGTGGAAATTGTAAAAATTCTACTAGCCAACTGGCTGAAAAGTTTCGGATTCCCAAGGAAGACGCAAGTCAGGAAACCCAAAAACTAAACCCAATGTACTTAAAAAATAACAATAATAAATAAGCACCCAAACAAGAGGGAGGAGGGTGCCAGCAAATACACCCCTGGAGTGCAACACTGCACCTGCCCACCCACTTCCCAAAAACAGGTTCTGAGAGGGGAGGCAGGGAGGGAGGGAGGTCAGAATACAGCAAGACTCCATTAGAAGAAATATAATTACTAAGGTGAGTAATTTTGTCTTCAAACAACATGAAGTCTTGCTGTATTCTGACAATTGCAGACTACCTAGCAGTACCTCCAAGGAGGAGGGACAGAACCTACTTTGGGAATAGGCTCTGAAGTACTGCTGTGCCAAACTAAGCATCACTCCTAGCCTGGATATCCAGAGAGTAATGCTTGGTAAAGGTATGGACTGTTTTCCAGGTGGCTGCTTGACAAATTTCTAGGAGAGGAATATCCCTGGCCGTAGCCAGGGAAGCAGCTGTACCTCTTGTGGAATGAGCCCTCAGGCCTGAGGGTGGAGTTTTTCCCAGTTTTTCATAGCAGAACTGTATACAAGACACAATCCACCTGGCAATAGATCTTTTGGTGGCAGGTTTGCCCTTTCCCACTTCTCCATAAGTGAGGAACAACTGTAGGGAGTCAAACCTGTGACCCTAGGTATGCTCTATGTAGTAACTAAGGGCTCTTTTGACATCTAAACTGTGTAGCCTCCTCTCTCCTGAGGAAGAATGCTCAGTGAAGAAAACAGGGAGAGACACAGACTGGTTTAAATGGAAGTCTGAAATCACTTTGGGCAAGAACCTTCTATTGGTTCTAAGGACCACTTTATCCCTGTGAAATGAGATAAAATCAGGTTCCACTGACAGGGCTTGCAATTCACTGATACGCCTGGCAGAGGTAATGGCTACCAAGAACACAGTTTTCCAAGTCAAGTACTTAAGCTCTGCTGAAGACATAGGCTCAAAGGGGGGGTTGCATAAGTTGAGCAATGCAAACATTCAAATACCAGGCAGGGGCAGGGTCTCTAAAGGGCAGATTGGTGTAAAACAATCCTTTAAAAAATTTACAGAACACAGGATGGGAAGATAGTGAGGAAGGCTTCCCCACAGACAAAAATGCAGAAACAGCTGACAAATGTACCTTGAGAGTAGCTGGTCTGAGGCCTAGGCCATTAAGATGGACCATATAATCCAGAACCGTAGGCAATTCAGCAGTGTTTGGAGAAATATTCTTCTTAGAACACCAAATGCTGAATCTTTTCCATTTGGAGTTGTAAGTCTTTCTGGTGGAGGGCTTTCGAGAAGCCTCGAGGATGTCCAGAACCCCTTGGGAAAGATGCAGATCTGCAAACTCTAACTCTTCAAGATCCATGCCTTGAGATTGAGGGACTGAAGATTGGGGTACCAAATCCTCCCCTGAGAGGATGTTAACAGGTTATAATTCCTGGGAAGAGACAGGGGGAGATGGACTGCCAGGGACAGCAACAGAGGGTACCAGGGCTGTCTGGCCCAATCTGGAGCAACCAGAATCACCTTGCAAGTTTGAGACCTTATTTTGGCTAAAACTTTGAACAGGAGAAGGAAGGGGGGAAAGGCATACAGAAACTTCCCTTCCCAATTCAGGATCAGGGCATCCAGGGGGACTGAGCCCAAGACTGAAGGTCTGCAACAAAAGAGAGGAAGTTGGTGATTGTCTGAAGCTGCAAAGAGATCTATCACTGGAGTGCCCCACCTTGAAAAAATCACTTTCAACACCTGAGGGTCCAGGGACCATTCGTGATGGCCCTGAGAAATCCTGCTCAGTGCATCTGCTAGCACATTGTCCTTGCCTGGAAGGTGAACTGCTACAACAGAGGCTTGCAGGGAATAAGCCAGGGACCATAACTTCATGGCTTCTGTGCACAAGGCCATGGACCGAGTGCCTTCCTGCTTGTTGATGTACCACATGGTGGTAGTGATGTCTGTTCTGACTTGAGCCACCCTGTTCTGAACTGACTGTGAGAATGCTTTTAGAGCTAGAAGAACTGCCCTGAGCTCTAGAAGATTGATGTATAGAAGGGATTCTTGGGGGGACCACAGGCCCTGGGCAGTGAGGGACCCCAGGTGGGCTCCCCAGCCCAGAAGAGAAGCATCCGTGGTAAGGACCACTGAAAAAGGCTGAGTAACAAAAGGAACACCTTGCCTTACATTGTCCTGATCCTGCCACCACTGGAGGGCCTGGATCAAGGTCAGAGTCACTGGAATCAGTTTGGTAAGGGAGTCCTTTCTCTGAGACCAGTAAGCTCTCAGGTGGAACTGAATATCCCTCATCTGGAATCTTGCCCCTTGGACCACTGCTGTTGAAGCTGCCATGTGGCCCAAGAGCTGGAGGAAATGCCTTGCTGGTCGAGATACCCGAAGGCTGAAGGAAGAGGCTAGTTCCATAAGAACCCTTGCCCTTTCTAGAGGAAGAAAGGCTCTTGCTCTGAGTGTGTCCAGTTCTGCCCCTATAAAGGTAAGGAGTTGGACTGGTTCAAGAACTGACTTGGGAAGGTTGAGAAGAAATCTTAGGGAAGTGAGCACTTGCTGGGTCACTTGCAAGTGAGACTTGACTTGGTCTGGACACTGACCCACTATTAGCCAATTGTCCAGATAAGGAAAAATGGAACTCTTTTGCCTTCTTAGAAAGGCAACTACTACTACTGCCAGGCACTTTGTGAAAACCCTTGGAGCTGAGGTTAGGCCAAAGGGCATTGCTCTGAACTGATAGTGGCCTGAGGGCAACTCGAACCTGAGGTACTTTCTGTGGGAGCACCTGATGGGAATGTAAAAATAGGCATCTTTGAGGTCCAGGGAGGCTAGCATGTTCCCTGGCCTTAGAGAGGGAAGGATTATTCCCAGAGTTATCATCTTGAACTTTGGTTTTAAAAGATGTTTGTTCAGATATCTGAGGTCTAGGATGGGTCGCCACTCCCCTGTCTTTTTTGGGGTCAGGAAGTACCTGGAGTACAGTCCTTTGCCCCAGTGTAGGGTAGGTACTCTCTCTATAGCTCTTAAAGCTAGGAGAGAAGAAACCTCTGCCTCTAGGGCAAGGGTTTCCAAAAGATTTGCAGATGGAAAAGATCTGGCTCTCATCTTTGGAAATTTTTTGAAGCTGAGAACCAGACCCTGGCTTACTACTTCCAGGACCCACTTGTCTGATTTAATAGACATCCAGTCCTGGACAAAGTAAGCCAGCCTGCCCCCTACTGGAATAGAAGAGTCGACCCGGGCAGACCCATCAGGGTGCCTGCTTGGCAGGGGCTTTAGGCTGAGGGGTGGATGCAAACCTGCTCATCCCCCTTCTGCCTCTCCCTCTGAAGAACCCCCTCTGCGAAAATGAAGAAGAAAATGCCTGTGCTTGGTAAAACGGCCTTTGAAAACACCTGCCCCTGCCCCTAGACTGCTGCATTTGAGGAGTTGCCTGCCTTTCCTTGGCCTGTGCACTCCTGTAAGTGGTCCTGTACTCATCCATTTTCTTCATGTAATTCTCTGTCTGCTCCCCAAACAGAGAATTACCCATTACAAGAAAATCCATAGCCTTAGCCTGGATGTCCTGCGAGAGGCTAGTACATCTGAGCCAAGCCATTCTCCGAAGAGCCACAGATGTAGCCATGACTCTTAATGAGACATCATTAGAGTCCACAGCAGCATGAAATTGCACTTTAGATGCCTCAATCCCATCTGCAGCCACCACCTCCAGCTCCTTGGCTAGCTGGGGGAGGCGTGTTTAGCCAGTGCCAGTACAGTGTCCCACCTGGACTTCTGGTACCTGGCTGTATAGGCCATGTAATTCGCCTGCCTGAGTCCCAAAGAATATGCCATATACTGCTTCTTTGCTATGGCATCAATCTTCCTGGAGTCCTTGTCAGGGGGGTGTGAAGCCAAGGGAATATTTGCCTTGTCACAGGCAGCAGCCAGCACTACCCCAACATGGCTGCATTGCTGATATAAGAACTCCATATCTGAGCCTGAGAATGTATACCTCTTGTCCATCCTTTTATCCACAGGAGGTATAGTGTTAGGAGACTTTAAGATTTTTTGTGTCTGTTTCCCAAAAGATTTATGGAGGGGAATAGACAGTCTCCTGGACTCTGGGATATCCATCATCTCTACATAATCAGGCTTTTCTTGATCTTCCACAGCCTCCTCCATAGGAAGCTGGAGGGTTTCAGCCACTTTCCTGTAAAACATAAAATGGGAAAGGGACTCAGAAAGGCTAGGAGGAGAAACACCTGATGGTCTGTCTGGGGAGATGTCCGGTTCCACAGGCACATCCAGACCTTCACTTACATCAAAATCCTCAAATTCCCCTTCCTCTTCAAACTCCGGTTCATAAAATTCTTCGAGGGTATACTCTTGAACTGGGGGAACCAACTGAACCGAACCCCTGCCAGAAGGAGCCGGATCAGTCAGAACCGACGGAGTCGATTCACAATTTGAATCGCCTGGCTATCTCTTCGGTGGTTGGAACATGAACCTCTGGATCCGAACCGGTCGATTTATCTTTTCGCGTTCTTTTTGTCGGAACCGATCCCTCGGAATCGGCTCTCCTTTTGCCCGAAGAAGTATCATCCTGGTCAGAGGGCACTCCTTCTGGTTCGGTCGAAACCCGAACTGGGCTGACCATCCAGGTCAGCAGACTTCTCGGCCTCCTTTTCCCTCAGCCTATCTAATCTCTTCTCGAGGGTAGATTTGGGAAAATGTTTACATATTTGGCAGTCTGAATCGAGGTGGTCAAACCCCAGACAATAAACGCAGGTGGTGTGGGGAATCGACCTTGGCAAAGACCTCCCCACACTCACTGCAGTGTTGAAACCCAGTGGGCCCGTTTTTTCTCTTGGGTTTCTCAGACATGGCCAACCTAACCAAACTTACCCTTTTTTCGGCAACCACCAGGCAAGACTCCCTTATCGGTTCCTAACCGTGTCACGGGTATTGGAAAAAAGTTAAAACACGTTTTTTAGAGAACCGATAAGAACCGGTAACCACACACTAAATATAGCAAAAATCACAATCAAATGGTCAGTTCAGCCGAACCGACCACACTTTTACAAGTTCCACACAGAAAAATATAACAATTCCTATCTAGTACTCACGGCACCACAGACAGAGACCGAACCGACTATGCAGTTACTTTTTTTCGGTTTAAACCGACAAAAAACTGAAAACTTTGACTTCGAACCGAGCTCAAGGAGAAATCTCCGGAGTGACCGTTCAGTGAGACGGAGTAAAGAATCTGACGATTTAGGTTCAAAACACTCCAGACAGAGACTGCATGGAAAGTTAACCCTTAGTTCTCCGGGGCACTTCAAAGGTTGGGAATCACTGCAATTGTCAGAATACAGCAAGACTTCATGTTGTTTGAAACATCTTTACCAGCTGAAATGTAAGCAGAGACTGAAGCTGGGTCAACCTTGAGAGTGATGGTCTGTAAGCCCAAGGAATGGGGATGGATGAGGTAGTCCAGCAGTGCTGACAACCCCGCCTATAAAGGTACTATGTCATTATCATAACATCATATGGAAAACCTCTTCCATTTGGAAGCATAAGTTTTCTTGGTAGAGGGCTTTCTAGACCATTTTAGTACATTAAAAACAGGTTCAGAGGCCGGCCCGGTGGCGCTGAGGGTTGAGGCTGGATGCCACACCTCGCGCCACACAGGCGACCCAGGTTCAGGAACGAGCCAGGGCCGGCAGGGGAGGGAGTGGATCAAGCGTCCATAGGACTGCTGTCCTCTCTTAGGGAGGGTTCCAGGGTCAGCCCATTGTTGCAGCAGCCCCCGGTGGTGACCGGAGGCACTGCAATATGCAGAGCCTGCATGTAGGGAAGACACTGGATGGCTGCCTTCCGAACGTGGGTGGGAGCATCCACGTCACGAGCTGGGCAGCATTGCATGTCCAACATCCGGGGCATAACCTAAAAAGAAAGAAATACCCCTTCCCTGATAGGCAACGGCTCCTCACAGTGCTGAAGTGCCACATGCCCAACACTGGGTTCTCTCTCCACCCTTCAGTCTCTCGGGGGCTGAATCCAGGCAATCTGGATTCTAGATAGAGCACTGGAGTGGATGGTGGCCCTGTCCCGAGGGACTCAGAGTCGGGGGGCTTGCCTGGAGGAGGCAACCGAGAAGGCAGTAACCATATATAGGAGGAGGACCACGGTAGGCGGTAGAGCACAACCAGCGAGCCGAGGTAGCCTGAGAGAGTTCAGGGTAAGGATCAAAAATAGAATTCGAAAAAAAAAAAAAAGAACAGGTTCAGGGAGCTGTAACCTTTACCCTCTCTTCTGGTCTTCCTTGAACCTTGTCGGACTACCAGCATCCTGTAACTTACTCCTCCTCACTGCTTACAACCTGCTCCCCTCCTATCGTGCTCCACCTCTGCCTTGTGCAGGCAGGGTACTCAACATAATGGAGGGGCCAGGCCCCGGCAGACATCTCTTCTCCTTCATCTTCCTTCTCCTCCTCCATTGCCTGCCTTGACCCCTGACAGGGGTTCTCAGCTCCCACGGGATTATAGTTCTTTAAAAGCCCCACCTCCCCCCCTTTCTCTATTACCTCCTTTCCTACTTCCCTCCACTATTACACTCTAAGGTAGCCTTGCATCACCCCCTGGCATGGTTCCCCAATCCTCCTTTCTTTCCACCCCTCTCTACTCTGCTCCCTTTACCTCCCCTACCCTGCCCATAATCGTCCCCTGGTTGGGTTCTTATTATCCTAATGATTAGTATCTGGATATGCTGCTTACCTCCCTCTCCCTGCCTCACTTCCTTCTCCTCACCTCTCCTCCCCCTTCCTTTCCACCACTCACTACCCATTGAATCTGGATATACCTCTCACCTCCCTCTCATCTCCTCACTCCCCGCCTTCCCCCCCCTCCATTACTTAGCCCTAGTTCTGGCTAACCCTATTCTACTGCACTTGTAGTCAAACTTTGCACTTCTGTTATACCTTAGCTAACTTGCACTGTCTGTGTTACCCCCCACTAGCTTCCCCTAGATCATAGTTATGTGCTACTTAGAGTTTACCTTTAAATGTTAGTTTGTGCTATTGCATGTATCTAGTTCTAAACTGTTATCATTGTACCTATCTAGTTCAAAACTGTTAGCATTCTGCTATTTCTTTGCTTCTTTTCAGTTTACTCACTTTTATTTGAATGTAATCAAATGTATATCTCTGTTAGTGTTTTAAATCTCTGTATAATATCCTCATGTTCCCCTACCCTCCAGGTTGCACCGGGAGACGAGCAACCTGTTGCTCAGTGTGCCTTCCTTGTTAAATATTTCAATAAATAAATAAATAATGCAAGCCAGCATATTCTGGCAGTATAGCCTAGAGGTTAGAGGAATGAGGTGTGAATGAAATTGGTACATCCAGCAGACCAGACCTGAGTTTGATTCTCACAACCTCCACTTGCATACTGTGTGACTAAGCAAGTCACTTAACCACCCAGTGCTCCCAGGTCGCCCCTGAAAACAGGCACTTGTGCCTAGTGGGCCCTACTCGGTTACCAAAGACAAAATTAAAAAAAAAATTAAAAAAAATAGTCTGGATCCGGGTGCAGGCTGCAGGATTCCCCTGATTTACCACCGCCCGGGGGGAGGTGGCAGAAGAATTCCTGCAGGAGGTGGCGGAGTTCGTTGACAGCAAAATATTGGAGTTGCCCAGATGTTTAGTACTGGGCAACTTCAATGTTTGGGCCGACGATGAATCCTCCAGGCTTGGCTCCAACCTCCTCCAGATGATGTCATCGCTGGGTCTGTCACAAGAGGTTACTTCCGTGACCCACCAGAGCGGCCACATGTTGGACCTGCTGTCCTCACCGGGGCTTGGAATTTGTAACCAGACTGATCAGGTCAGTTGGTCTGATTATTGCTCAGTGGAGTTCTCATTTGGGGCCCCCCTCGAGAGCCCTCCCCGTGCAGAGATGGTCAACTACCACTCTTTGAGGGGATTGTCCCCAGAAAGTTTCCTGGCAGTAGCTGACTTATCTAGTGTAGGCACTGCATGTGCAGGAGGCATGAGTGACTCGGTTGCTGCCTATAATAAGGCTATGTCCGACGCACTTGATGCCCTTGTATGACCCAAATCTTCTCACTTGAGGTCCTCCTGGTTTGATGGGGACCTCAAGGCGATGAATATTGCGGGTTGGAAGTTGGAGCGCTTCTGGTGGAAGACCAGGCTTGAGGAGGATAAACTGGCCCTGCATGTCCACTACAGTGTGACAGTGTTTACCAGGTGGCAATCAACCGTAAGAAGGCAAAGTTTCTGTCCAGGGAGATTGCCACAGGGAAGAACCGACTGGCTGTGCTGTTTCGGACTGTAGACAAGTTGTTACATCCAGCCTGTCTGCAGCCGAAAGAAGCCTTTTCCGAATCCCTGTGTGTAGAGTTTGCTCGGTTCTTCTCTGACAGGGTGTCCTCTGTCCGGCAGGAAATTCCACCAGTGAGCTGGAACATGGCCTACAGTGGTTGCACTGAACATTGCAGAAGCACTCTGCTTGTTTGGGGTGAGTTTAAACCAGTGGAGGTGGCTGAAGTCATTGGGGTTGCTTCCAGGCTAAGCACACATACTGTGAACTGGACCTGGTACCAACACATTTTTTGATGGGATGCGTCAACTCCGTTGGTCCAGTGTTCACCTTGATTGTCCGGTGCTCTTTGTCAGAGGTGCTTTTCCTGGATTCCTTGAAAGAGGCACTGGTGAGACCCCTTCTGAAAAAACATCCTTAGACCCTGACATCTTGGTGAATTTTTGACCTGTCTCCAACCTTCCCTTCTTAGGTAATGTTGTAGAGAAGATTGTGGCACAACAGCTTGAGGAGCACCTCGAGGCCTTCAATATCTATGTGCCATTCCAGTCTGAGTTTCGTGCGAAGCATAGCACTGAAATGGCATTAGTTCGGGTGTACAATGACCTCTTCAGGGTGCGAGACAAAGGAGAGGGGTCAGTTCTCATTCTCCTCTATCTCTCTTCAGTATTTGACATGGTGGACCATGTGGTGTTACTTGACCATCTCAGGGAGTACTGTAGACTTGCTGACACTGTCATCTGCTGGTTTGAGTCCTATCTCGTGGCTAGAAGGCAATGGGTGGTGATTGGGAATTTCTCCTCCCCCCAGAGCCCTGTCCTGCGGAGTACCTCAAGGTTTGGCCCTGTCGCCCATGCTGTTCGCTGTGTACATGCTGCCCCTGGGTGAGCTCATTAGGAAATATAATGTGGGTTTTCATTGCTATGCTGATGATACCCAGTTGTATCTTTCCTTTGCACCTGGAACATCAGACATCGTGGATGTGCTAAATAGTTGCCTCACTGAGATCAATGACTGGATGTCCTCCAGCTGGTTGTGACTGAATCCGAATAAGACAGAAGTGCTGGTGGTGGAGTCGAACCTATGATGTGATAGAACTGCCTCTGGCGTGGCAACATATTTAATCCTGGGGTCTATGCCATTGAAGGCGTCCTCTAGGGTGCATAATCTAGGCGTTTTTCTCGATGTCGGACTGACTCTTGAGCCATAGGTGCTGTCTGTCATCAAAAGTAGCTTCTACCACCTGAGGAATATCGCAAGGATTGGCCCCCTAGTTCCTCCTGGGGACCTCCCCACCTTGGTACAGGCTTGACTACTGTAATGCACACTACTTTGGGGTCTCTGGATGCATACTCCACCAACTGCAGTTGGTGCAGAATGCTGCCGCCAGCCTGCGGACTGGATTATCCAAGTTCAGTCATATTAGCCCAGTGCTGCATGAACGGCACTGGCTGCTGGTCAGGTGGAGGGTCCTCTTTAAGGTGGGCTTGCTCACTTTCAAGGCCCTACATGGACTTGTCCCTGGCTACTTGTCTGACCTCCTAGCACCTGCCACCAATGTCCACTCCCTCCGTTCCTCCTCTAGGAGCCTCCTCATGATTCCCAGGATGAGGTTAAAAACTGCCAGTGACAGAGCTTTTAGTGCAGCGGGCCCCGTCCGGTGGAACTCGCTACCACCATCTGTAAGGAAGGCCCCTTCAGTTGAGGCTTTTAAGACCCACCTCAAAACCTACTTATTTGCCCAAGCATTTCCTGATGTTAATCTTTAGGGATGTTAGTGTCCCCTAGAACTATTACTAATTTATGCTGATTTAAAGTCTGTTGTTTATTCCACTTCTTAATCTTTCTATGTATTTATGCATGCGCTGTTTGTTTTTTTTACTCTTATATTTGCTTTTGTACAGCACCCACAGCCTCCGGGATTGGGCACCAGATAAATAATAGTTGCCTTGCCTTCTAGGTCCTCAAGAGCCAGGCCTTGAGATTTGATGGACTTGAGGTTTGGGTACAGGATTCTTCCCTACGAGGATGTTAGGAGATTGTGCCTCTGAGTGAGGTGTATGGGTGGGGCTACTGACAGGGAAAGCAGCAGTGAGTACCATGGCAGTCTGGCCCAGTCTGTGTCTATGAGAATCATTGAAGCTGGCTGGGACCTGAGCATGATCAGGACCCTGAGAATCAATGGAAATGGAGGGAAGGCGTACAGTTTCCTCCCTGACCAATCCAACACCAGGGCATCCAGGGGCACTGATCCCCTCTCTGGTGACCTGCAGCAGAATTTTGGCAACTGATGGTTGTCCCAAGAGGTGAAGAGATCTATCTCTGGGGCGCCCCATGTCCTGAATACTACCTCTAGCTCCTGTCTGTTGAGAGACCATTCGTGGTGGTTCTGGTTGATTCTGCAGAGTGCATCTGCCAGGCTGTTGTCTTTTCCTGGCAAGTGAATGGCTACTGGGGAAGCCTGTATGGAGTAAGCCAGACTCCACACCCTCATTGCTTCTGTGCACAAGGGGCTGGACCTTTTCCCTCCCTGTTTGTTGATGTAGTACATAGTGGTGGTATTATCTGTTCTGACCTGTATCACCATGCCCTGCACCACTAAAGCACATGCCTTCAGTGCCAGAAGTACTGCTCTGAGCTCCAGCAGATTTATGTGCTGGAGTGACTCTGCTGTGGACCAGGTGCCATGCACCATGTGCACTCCCAGATATGCTCCCCAACCTAGGAAGGAGGCTTCTGTGGTGAGAACCAAGGAGGGAGGCTCCTGTTGAAAAAAAAAACACCTTCTCTAAGTGTGTCTTTTTCCTACCAGCACTGCAAGGCCTGCAATAGTGTTTTTGTTACTGGTATCAACTTTGAGAGGCTAGCTCTCCTTTGACACCAGTGTGGCCTGAGATAAAACTGAATATCTCTCATTTGGAACCTGAGACTGTGCTTGTGGCTGCAGCCATGTGACCCAGCAGCTGCAGAAATTGCCTTGCCAGCCTTGGGACATTTGGCCTGAAGGTACTGGCTATCTGAAGGATATTGTCCACCCTTTCATGAGAGAAAAGAAAAAATTACTCACCTTAGTAATGTTGTTTCTTTTAATGGAGTCTTGCTATATTATGACAATTGCAGTTTGTCCCACCATTAGAACTGCTCCGGAGGTGAAAGAGTTAACTTCCATGCCAGGCATGGAACTTAGAGCACGAGCTCGGTTAGAGAAGCTCTGTCTGGAGTACTTCAAACTGAAACTGTCAGATCTTTACAAGCAAAACTCACTAAGGTTCTGTGTGGAAGCTGTAACCTACACTAGCCAACTGGCTACTTAAATATTAACACATTTTCCTGGTCCCAACACCAAGACTCAAGTCAGGGGACCAGAAAATAAGATAAGATAAAATAAAATAAAACACAACACCCAAACACCCCAAAAAAGAAGGGGTGGAAAACATAAAATGGGCATCAATAAGTGCCAACACTGGACTGCCCACCCCATACCCAAAGTAGAAGTTCTGAGAGGGGCAGGCTGGGGGGGAGGTCATAATATAGCAAGACTCCATTAGAAGAAACAACATTACTAAGGTGAGTAATTTTTTCTTCAAACAACATGAAGTCTTGCTATATTAAGCAATACTCCATGGAGGAGGGACAGAACCTACTAGGGAATAGGCTCTGAAGCACGGCTGTGCCAAACCGAGCATCCCTCCTGGCCTGGATATCCAGGAAGTAATGCTTGGTGAAAGTGTGTACTGTTTTCCAAGTAGCTGCTTGACATATCTCTAAGATAGGGATGTCTCTGGCAGCAGCTAGAGACGCAGCTGTACCTCTGGTAGAGTGAGCCCTCAGGCCTGAAGGGGGAACCTTACCCAGTTTTTGATAGCAAAATTGGATACAACAGACAATCCACCTGGCAATGGATCTCTTAGTGGCAGTTTTCCCTTTCTCAACCTTACCATAAGTGAGAAATAGTTGGAGGGAGTCAAACCTGTGACCCTTGGTATGCTCTATGTAGTAACTTAGGGCCCTCTTAACATCTAAGCTGTGCAACCTCCTCTCACCAGAGGAGGAATGGTCAGTAAAGAACACTGGAAGAGAAATAGATTGATTAAGGTGGAAATCTGAAACCACCTTAGGCAAAAACTTCCTGTTAGTCCTGAGGACTACCTTATCCCTGTGAAAGGAAATAAAGTCAGTCTCCACTGACAAAGCTTGTAACTCACTTATGCGCCTGGCAGAAGTGATGGCTACTAGAAACACAATTTTCCAAGTCAAGTACTTAAGCTCTGCCGAAGACAGAGGTTCAAAAGGGGGTTGCATCAGCTGAGCAATGCAAACATTAAGATCCCAGGCAGGGGCAGGGTCCCTGGATGGTGGATTGGTATGAAGCAATCCCCTGAAAAACTTGGAAAATACAGGGTGAGCAGAAAGAGAAGAGGGCTTCCCTGCTGAAATAAAGCAGAGACAGCTGCCAAATGCACTTTCAGGGTAGCTGGTCTCAGTCCCAAAGAATTAAGATGGACCATATAGTCCAAAACAGTGGGCAAATCAGCAGATTCCGGGAAATATGCTTCCCAGAACACCATATGGAAAACCTTTTCCATTTGGAGTTATAAGTAGCCCTAGTGGAAGGCTTCCTAGAAGCTTTCAAGATTTCGAGAACACCTTGAGAAAGGTGTGAGGTCAGCAACTCTAACTCCTCAAGAGCCAGGCCTTGAGGTTGAGATGAAGATTCAGATACCAAACTCTCCCTGGGCATAGGTTAACAGATTGTGGTTCCTGGGAGACACAGGGGAAGATGGACTGCTAAGGACAGAAGGAGTGGGTACCAGGGCTGCCTGGCCCAGTCTGGAGCAATCAGAATCATCTTGCAGGGCTGAGATCTGATTTTGACTAGCACCTTGAACAGGAGAGGAAGGGGAAGGCATGAGAAACTTCCCTTCCCAATCGAGGAGAAAGGCATCCAGGGAAACTGAGCCCAACACTGGGGGCCTGCAACAAAAAAGTGGAAGTTGATGATTGTCTGGGGCTGCAAAAAGATCTATCTGAGGGGTGCCCCATCTGGCAAAAACTATCCCCAGTGCTCAGGGATCCAGTGACCATTCGTGATGGCCCTGGGAAATCCTGCTGAGAGCATCTGCCAGGACATTGTCCTTGCCTGGGAGGTGAACTGCTATGAGGGAAGTGTTCAGAGAATAAGCCAGAGACCACAACTTCATTGCCTCGGTGCACAAGGCCGAAGACCGAGTGCCCCCTTGTTTGTTGATGTACCACATTGTAGTGGTGTTGTCTGTTCTGACCTGTACCACTTTGTTCTGAACAGATGCAGAAAAAACTTGAAGTGCTAGAAAAACAGCTCTGAGTTCTAACAGATTGATGTGGAGCAGAGATTCTTGAGGGGACCACAATCCCTGGGTGGAGAGGTCGCCCATGTGAGCTTCCCATCCCAAAAGGGACGCATCTGTAGTAAGGGTCAAGGAGTGAGATAGAGGGATAAAGGGAACCCATAGTCTCAGATTGCTCTGATCCTGCCACCACTGAAGGGCCTGGATCAGGGTTCAAGTCACTGGGATCAACTTGGATATGGAATCTCTTCTTTGAGACCAAAAGGCTCTCAAATGGAACTGAATGTCCCTCATCTGAAATCTTGTTCCTTGCACTACAGCTGTGGAAGCAGCCATGTGCCCTAGGAGCTGTAGGAAATGCCTTGCTGGTCGAGAGACCTGCAGAGTGAAGGAGGAGGCCTGGGCCACCAGGGTCCTTACCCTTTCTAGGGGAAGGAAGGCTCTGGCCTGCTTTGTGTCCAGTTCTGCACCTATAAAGGTGAGTACCTGGACAGGTTCCAGAACTGACTTTGGAAGATTGAGAAGAAAGCCCAGAGAGGTAAGCAGCTGCTGGGTAACTTGCAGGTGTGATTTGACCTGGTCTGGAGACTGACCCACAATGAGCCAGTCATCTAGGTAGGGAAAGATGGCAATCTTTTGCCTTCTTAAATGAGCAACTGCTACTGCCAGGCATTTTGTGAATACCCTTGGGGCAGAGGTAAGGCCGAAGGGCATTGCTCTGAACTGATAATGGCCTGAGGGCAGTTCGAATCTGAGGTACTTTCGGTGGGAGCTTCTGATAAGAACATGGAAGTAGGCATCCTTGAGGTCCAGGGAAGCTAGCCAGTCCCCTGGCCTTAGGGAGGGTAAAATCATTCCCAGAGTCACCATTTTGAATTTTGGTTTTAAAAGGTGCTTGTTCAGATATCTTAGGTCCAGGATGGGCCGCCATTCTCCTGTCTTTTTTGGGGTAAGAAAGTACCTGGAGTACAGACCCTTGCCCAGGTGTAGGGGAGAAATCCTTTCCACAGCTCTGAGAGCCAGGAGGGTTGAGACTTCTGTTTCCAAAGCAAGAGTCTCTAGAGGGTTTGCAGGTGGAAAAAATCTGATTCTCATCTTTGGAAATTTTTTGAAGCTGAGAACCAGACCCTGGCTTACTACTTCCAGGACCCACTTGTCTGATGTTAAAGACTCCCAGTCCTGGACAAAGTAAGCCAGCCTGCCCCCTACAGGTAATGGAGAACCGGGCCTGGGCATCCCATCAGGGTGCCTGTTTGGCAGGGGCTTTAGGCTGAGGGGTGGGAGCAGGCCTGCTTGTACCCGTCTGCCTCTCCCTCTGAAGAACCCCCTCTGAGCATAAGCTGAAGAGGAGGCCTGGGTTTGGTAAAAAGGCCTGTGAAAAGGCCTGCCTCTACCCCTGGGGGGCTGCCTCTGAGGAGTGGCTTGCCGTTCCTTGGCTTGTGCACTCCTATAAGTGGTTCTATATTCATCCATTTTCTTCATATAATTCTCTGTCTGCTCCCCAAACAGAGAATTTCCCACCACAGGAAAATCCCATAGCCTTAGCCTGGGTATCTTGTGACAAACTAGTACACCTGAGCCAAGCCAATCTCCTGAAAGCCACAGATGTAGCCATGACTCTAGAGGATACATCATTAGAATCCACTGCAGCATGGAATTGCACCTTAGATGCCTCAATACCATCAGCAGCCACCTGCTCCAGCTCCTTGGCAAGCTGGCCAGGGGCCTGTTTGGCTAAAGCCATGACAGTATCCCATCTAGATTTCTGGTATCTTGCAACATAAGCCATATAATTTGCTTGTCTGAGTCCCAAGGATGCTGCCATGTATTGTTTTTTAGCCATGGCATCAATCTTCCTGGAGTCCTTGTCAGGAGGATGTGAAGCCAGGGGAATATTAGCCTTATCACAGGCTGCAGCCTGAACTACCCCAACATGGCTGCATTGCTGTGAAAGAAATTCTGTATCAGGACTTGACAAAGTGTACCTCCTGTCCATCTTTTTATCCACAGGAGGCACAGAATTAGGAGCTTTTAAAATTTTTGTTGTTTGTTTCCTAAAGGATTTATGTAAAGGAATAGACAATCTCCTGGACTCTGGGATATCCATCATCTCTACAAAGTCCGGCTCCTCTTGCTCATCCACAGCTTCCTCCAAAGGAAGCTGGAGGGTCTCAGCAACTTTTTTATAAAACAGAAAATGAGAAGGGGACTCAGAAAGCCTAGGGGGAGATTCTCCTAAAGGCCTGTCTGGGGAGATGTCCGGTTCAGTGGGCACATCCAGATTTTCAAAGTCACATTCACACTGGTCATAATCATCCTCCCCCTCCTCTGGTTCATAAAACTCCTCTATATCATATTCTTGAACCAGTGGAACCGGCCGAACCGACCTTTTGCCAGATAGTGGCGGTTCGGACGGAACCGGGGAAAGTGACTGGACAATTTGGATTGCCCTGGCTATCTCTGCAGCAGTTGGAGAAGGAATTTTTGACTCCACACGTGCTGATTTTCTAGGTCTCTTTGCTGGAACTGGCTCCTCTGAGTCAGCTTTACGTTGGCCCGAGGAAGTCTCGCCCTGGTCAGAGGGCACTCCCGAACCGGGCTGGCCATCCGGGTCAGCGGACTTTTTGGCCTCTCGTTCCCTGAGCCTACCAACTCTCTTATCTAGGGTAGCTGCAGGGAAATTCCTGCAAATCTGGCAGTCTGCATTGAGGTGGTCAAACCCCAGACAATAAACACATGTGGTGTGTGGGTCAGCCTTGGCAAAGGCTTTCCACAGACACTACAGTGTTGAAACCCAGTGGGCCCGTTTTCTTTTGGGTTTTTCAGACATAATGCCAGCTCTAACCAAAAACTTGCCCTTTTCAGTAAAATAGGTGATACCCTTATCGGTTCCCAACCGTGTCACGGGTCGTGGAAAAACCGTAATGAAATCCGTTTTTTTTAGAACCGATAAGAACCAGGAACCGCACTCTAAAAAGCTTTTAAATGCTTCAGAATAAAGTTTTAAAACAACCTGATCGGTTCAAACCGAACCGATAAACATTTACAAGTTCCACACAGAAATAAACCTGTCTATTACTTACAATACCACAGACAGAGCTTGAACCGATCAGTTTGCGGTTAAAATAATAATAATCGCGGTTGAATTTAACCGAGAAAAACTCTTTTAAACCGAGAAACGAACCGAGCAGTAGGAGGAATCTCCAGAGCGACTGTTCAGTGAGGTGGAGTAAAGAATCTGACAGTTTCAGTTTGAAATACTCCAGACAGAGCTTCTGTAACCAAGCTCGTGCTCTAAGTTCCATGCCTGGCATGGAAGTTAACTCTTTCACCTCCGGAGCAGTTCTAATGGTGGGACAAACTGCAATTGTCATAATATAGCAAGACTTCATGTTGTTTGAATACCCTATGTTTCCCAAAAAATCTACATTTTTTAAGAACCCAAGCCTTGGTATTGGGGTCCAACCAATCTTCTATCCAAGGCCTCCAAATAGCATCCCCAGGCCTGAAAAGTCTCCCAAAATTTTAATCATAAAAAAAGACTCCAGAAAAAAGTTATAAGGTGAATCATACCAACACCCCTCTCAACTTTGGATTTATAAGTAAAATTCCTTTTAACAGGATTCAACCTGGAACCACATAATCCCTGAAAAAATATGTTAAATAGTTTAGTATACAACTCTTTAGGAGAGGGAAATACATAGCATATATACAAAACAATTGGTAAAAGTAACGTCTTTATAAGTCAAACTCTTTTTAAATCCCAATAACCTTATGCTTCCAGCTAAAAAGAAGTCCCTCTGCACGTGAAATACCTTTCTCCCAGTTCTGTTTATTGGAGTTCTGAGGTCCAAAAATAACACCTAAAATCTTCAGAGGGTCTCTTGTAATCCTTATTCCACCCACAGTCCTTTTTGGTGGAATAGGGGTATTGCCAAACGGAAACCCTCTGCGCTTATCGAGGTTAATTTTTGAACCTGATATTGAAGAATAGATACCAATCATCTTTAATAATGAATTGTCATCAGTTGAAGTATATAAACTTAACACCACATCGTCAGCATATGCTAAAGTTTTCACCATCTGAATACTATTACCAATACAGAGTCCAACTATCCCCTGTTCCCTTATGCATAACCTAATAAAAATATCTATACAAAATACAAATAATAGCAGGCTTAAGGGACATCCCTGCTGTACCCCTCTATAAACATTTATTTTTTGTCCATACTACCCATTTACATTAGGAATTATTGTAATATTTGTATACAATAGTTTAATCCAATCCAAAAACTTATCTGGAATCCCAAAAGCTGATAATACAGAAAATAAAAACTGATGTGATACTCTATCAAACACTTTCTCTGAATCTATTCCCAACACCCACCCAGACAATTCACCTATGTTTCCTCTAAAAAACATCTCTCGCAACACAATCAGGTTATCCTGTTGTTGTCTCCCTTGTATTGCGCATGATTGAACCGCGCTGATCAAATAAGTAGCAACTTTGGACAATCTATTCAGTAGAATCTTAGCGAAGATCTTAATATCTGTATTAAGAAGGTTTAAATGGCTCCAATTATTTACATCATTGGCTGGTCCCTTCTTATGGAGTAACACTAGGATAGTCTCCATCATTGTGGGGGCTAATTTCTTGTCATTCAACAAATAATTACATCATATAACTAAGGCAGGCCCTAATTCATCTTTAAATGTTTTATACAGTCCTGCTCCAATACTATCTGATCCAGGGGCAGAATCTGTTTTACGGTTATCTGTAGCAAACATAATTTCTTTGTTCATAATGTTTGAAGTCAGGAATTCGGTGTCTGGTGCTGATACCTGAGGCAGCTGTAGCCCCCGTAACTCATTACCTCCAATAGCTCCATATGAAGTCTGACCTATCCATTCTTTACCTAACACAAAATGGCCACCCAGGAGGTAATGAGTTAAGGTTTCCTGAGCAGGAGTAATCTGAGGAGACACCTCAGATAAGTTCTGCATCTGTAGTTTTACTATTTCCAACAAACCCAGAAGAGATGTAACCAACTGTCCAGTGGGATGCAACAATTCTGTGAGAACTCTAGTTGCAACCCTTTCTTTACAGTCTGTATAAGGATCTATACAGTGTTTGCTATTGTGAATACCAAATTTTGTTTCCTGGTCCAAAGATTGAGCTCTATTATATTGAAGTTTCTGCATCTGTGTTTTAATTAAATGAATTTGTGACTCATAATCCTCTGATGTTGATTCTGTTAAATAAATCAAATAGGCAACTGTTGCCTCAGTTTAAGATAATCCATGTAAGTTGCATTATGATCTTGGTTAGTTTTAGTCATAAATAAGTCTTGCTAAGATTGTTTTGTGTCATCCCACCAAGCTGACAAATCATCATAGCAGTCAACTACCAATAGACATGCTGTCCAATTTTTCTGCTATAATTTCTGATATTTAACATTGTCCAATAGAGCTTCATTTAGCCGCCATTTAGGTCTGTTACACCTAGGAGCATCATTCCAAGTAAAGCGAGGTGATTGATAACTCAGAAATATTAATGGAATGCCTCACTGGTGTAACAGTAGTTTAGGAATGTTTCTGCTTCTGCCTTGTTAGTTTAGCTATAGAATCCGAGACCCCTCCCTCTTCAGTGTCTGGACAAGAAATGACTGAGGAAGAGTCAGTAAGCGCCCCATCTGAATCACCATCCTCTGACACTAAAACAGTAAACTTGTTCCCGGATTTCCATGAAGTTAGAGCAGTATCATTCCTTGGCCCACACAGTTTCCTAGAAACCACCTTACCACACTGTGACCTTTTGGTTTGTAAAACTTTTAAAAGTTTTGTTAACGGGAGGGGGGGAGGCATATCAGTTATAACTATACTGCTATTCTCTGATTCTATTAGTGCAACAGGAAGGAGTGGGAGCTCTTGAACCAAACTCTGTGGATGGGCAGAAACATGTGTATCAGTAGGAACGAGTGTAACCAGTTCTGGGGCTCCTGGTTCCTGTTCTTCGGGAACTGTATGTTGTACCTCAGCATCAACTCTAGCCTTTTCGTGTTGCTCTGCTAATATTTTAGCATGTTGCTGCTGGGCCAAGTTAATCAAACCTTCGTGGGAGGGACAATCCTCCCGATTATGAGAAGCCCAAGGACAGCAACCATAAGAATGCCCAGTTTGCTCACACAAATTGCAACAAAAAAGGTTCGAACAATTCCCAGAAGTGTGCCCAAAGTCCAACCAATGACTTCACTTAATGGTAGTACATGCAGAATTTACATGAGTCCTAGCTCCCCATTTAAAACAAGATTGCAGTTGTGCAGCATAAAAAATAAACCCCCTGTCCTTGCCAAGATAGAAAGTAGTGGGTAAGTGGACAGGCCCAGCATTTGATATGATAAGTTTAACTCGGACCCTCCACCCCCCCCCCATCCCAAATGTGCTCACTGTTCAAAGTGGGACTAGGCCTGTTTCAGGACTTCACACCATTGTCTAAGCCAGTATAAGATATCTTCCATGTTTCAAGAAAATACAAAATCACACATGCCCACACAATGCAAAGCATCGTGGGCTGCATATGCAAATCACCACAGAATGTTATGCTGGTTTTATCTTCCGTGTTTACTCCCTCATTCTTAACCGTAATAATAATATTTTTAACAGCTGGCCTAGACAAGGGGTAGCATAGAAAGGAACCCATAGTGGAGTGATTTTTAGCTTGTCATACTGGACCCAAAACCTATCAAGGCCAGAAACATTTTTAAAACTAATATCGTAATTATAGTTGCCTAGATGGATCAGGGCAAAGATTTCAGATGAGAAGAACTTCAGAGACCCTTTCAAAAGTTGTTTAGCAATAAATACTCTATCTGGAGGATCTTCCAATCCACCCTTATATAATAATCTAATAGCATTACGACGAAGTGCAGGCTCACCTCTGTTCTAAAATAAATCAGATAATTTAGTGATAGGGTCCCTAACCCCATTCTCCCCACCACCAGGGGCCTGCTCAGTCGGACCCTGCCTAGGTGGGCCCTCAGCATGATTATCTAAATCCTGATCTAAATTCACTTGTTCTGATTCAGTAAAAGCAGGCATGTCAACATTGATATCATTAGTTTCAGTCACAGTTAAATTCTTACCCCGGGGTTTGTTGGAGCTCATAGTCTCATCCGTGTTGGTGGCCACATTCTCTGTAGAGGAGTTCAACATAGCAATATATGTAGGGTCTGATGCATTAGGAACCCAGTGTCCTACGGTCGTCTGTTCCCAACTAGCATTTTCCAATGCAGAAATAGGAGACTATCCAGGGCCATCTGCATCCCCAGTGTCATTATTTAATAATGGTGCAGTAATGTCAGATCTCAAATCAGTTTGAACAGTAGCAGACACTTTGCTCCAACTTGGTTTAGATTTATTCATAGGAAATACGAACTCCTAGTCCTCATGCACACCTTTATTTCTGATGTGCGACTCTAGTATGGAGCCTTTGCTCACCCCACGACCAACACCCAGCTTTTTTTGAGCATTTTTCCAGCCAGATTTCTTCCCAGAGACAGGCTTTTGGCACACAGAGTATGAACTATTACAACTGCCAGCCTGAGATTCCATCCTCAGTAAATTAGGATCTGATACAGGAACAGAATCAGCATTTAACAGGAGCTTGTCATCGATTATCGCTGTATCTTTACCATCAGCTGTAGAAATATCAGCTGTTTCAAGTGCTACGCGGTGCAGAGTGGAATGCGCCACATCAGCACCCTGCTGACTCGCATAGACACCGATAGCCGACTCGGCCTGTTTGACAAAAGTTTCCTCAATTAAACAAGAGACACGCACTTTATCCAGACTACATATTGCTTTCAGGAGGATTTCTTTTTGCCGTTGAAGCTCCGAGTACTGTTCCGAGGTAATCGACTATAACTGTTTAAGTAAAACTTTACCAACTACTGTACATGTCCTGCATCTACATCACCCAAGGATTGAGCCGCATCAAAACTGAGCAAATAATCCACCAGTGCAGCGTCTATGGCTTCTTGTGTGTTAGTGCAAGGAGAGGAGGCCTGCTCCCCTGCACTCTCCACGTCCATTCCATCGGGAGGCTCCTCCATGCTGACAAGTCCAGTATAGACAGCCAAGGGTTCCCCCTGCTGGGCAATAGGGGAATTTCCCTGGTGTCCTGGCCAAATTACCCCCATTCACTAAAAATACCACCAATAACTTCATCTGGTTCAATTTCAGTTGGTTACCATATGTATTCCTACCCCTCCCCCGGTCGCCCTTGAAAAAGGGACTTGTAGTCTCAGCAGGCCTACCCAGTCAACAAAATTCAATAAATAAATAAATTATCTTCCTGGGGACACACCAGTATGATAATTTCTTCCACTTAGAGGAGTGTGCTTTCCTTGCTGCTGTTTTCCTGGAAAACATAAGCATCCTCAGCATCTCCTCTTACATATTCAACTGAAAAATTATAGCTCTTCAAGAACCATGACCTCATATGTATTGTAAAGAGGTCTGGGAATGTTATTCTGCCCTGAGACAGAGTCAGTATGCTGCGTCTCAGTGATGAGTTGACTGAAGTGCCGCTGGACAGGGACAGCAGCACTGAGCACTAAGCCTGTCTGGCCCAGTGTGAGACTATCAGAATCACTGTTGCTGGCTCTCTCCTGAGCTTCATGAACACTCCCTGTATGAGTTGGAATGGTGGGAAGGCATACAGAAACCCATAACTAGGGTGTCTTCTGGAACTGTGCCATGTGCTGGTGGCCTGCAACAAAATTGTGAGCACTGAATGTTCTCTCAAGAGGCAAACAGGTCTATTTCTGGAGTGCCCCATCTTCCGAAAATTAAGCCCGGTGCTTGCTCATTCAAGGTTCATTTGTGGTTTCCCTGGCAAATTCTACTTAGGGAGTCTACAAGGACATTGTCTTTGCCTGGCAAATGAACTGCAGAGATCTTCGCATCAAGGGAATAAGCTAGATCCCAGATCCTCCTGACGTCTGTGCAAAGTCTTGAGGATCTTGTTCCTTCCTACTTGTTTATATAATACATTACTGTGGTGTTTAAAACAAACAGAGAAGTGGTACACTCCAGAGAATGGCAGGAGGTGGTGTGGAGCAAGGTGGCCAGCCTAAACAATAACAGTAGAAGGGAAGCTCCGCACTTGTAGAATCAGACACTGCAATCTCCAACAAGTGTCCTCACAACAGATGTCTCATTCCTAGGAAGGGCACCCCCCTACAGGACCTCACAGTGAGTGGCATCTCGAGCCCATAGGAGACTCAGGAGCACATCAGTCTCCTTGAGCTCAGGGCAGTATTGCTGGCAATGCAGTCCTTCTCCCCCCTGCTACAAGGTTAGTATCTTCAGATCTGAATTGACAACACCACAACAAAAGTAGAGGGAAAGCTCCGTACTGGTAGAGTCAGACACTGCTAGGTAAAAGTAGGTTTTAAAAGATATTTATTCTGCCACCATGGGTTCCGACTGGTCTCTGCTTCTTTTTAGTTCGGAGGCTAGTAGTACTGTAGCTCTTCCTCCTACCTCATAATATTTCTGTGCCGAATATTTAATTTGCCCCTCAATTTTCCTATTCATTAAGTCTTGTAATTCAGATTTAAGATGGTTAATTTCTTTCAAGGTGTTCCTACCTCCTTTTTGTTTGAGTCTGTTCTAACTCTTGTATTTTCTCTTCCAGGGTCTCCTGTCTCGCTATACACTGTCTCTTCTTCAGTACCAACCAACTAATTATGTGACCCCTCAGAACTGCTTTCATGGCATCCCATAATATTGGTTCTTCCCGTCCCTGTCCTTCATTCAACTGCCTGTATTGTTTAATATAATCTACCATTATTGTTTTAAACCTTTTATCATTTAATAAAGAGGTATTAAGTGTGTTTCACTGTTTGATTGAGCTGAACCTCCAAAGTTATAGGAACATGGTCTGATGTTAGAGCTGTGTGTATTTTGCTGTCTACTATCTTATGCATATGTGTTTTATGTGCAAAAACATGTCAATTCTGGAATAGGTCTGTTGAGGGTGGGAGAAAAAGTGTAATCTCTCTATCTCTTATATTTGTACTCTCCAAATATCCACCATGCCCTGTTCCTGTATCAAATCCTAAGCGTTTTACTTGCATCTCTGTTAGTGTATTTGTTCTTGGATGACTTGTCTTGTTGTGGGTCCCAGACATAGTTAAACTCACCTCCTATTATTAGACTGCTATCTGCTAAGGCGGGAACTTCTCCTAAAACTTTCCTGAGAAAGGGAGAGGTTCTGAAGTTCGGGCCATTAACATTTAATAGGTGGATCTTAATTCCTTTTATCAAGCTGGAAACCAGCACCCACCTCCCTTCTCTATCCACTTTCTAGTCAGAGATTTCCAGCCCCAGCACCTTTTTTATCAGGACAGCAACACCGTTCTTTTTAATGTTTTCCATGGATGACCCTACTACTTGTACCACCCACTCCCTTTTCAGCTTTATGTGTTATTCTTTAGACAAATGCATCTCTTGAATGAGCGCTATATCTGTATGGAGATGTTTAAGTTCCCTTAGCACTCTAGCATGTTTGACCACTAAGTTTATGCATTTCACATTCAGGGAAGTAATCATAATCTTACCCATTGGTACTTTGGAAGTGGTACCACCATTGCATTCCATGTAAGGACTGCCTTTTGTTTTCTATACCCATTCTGTGATAGAGCATGGCATACTTTTGTTCATCTGTACCTTCTGACCTGCTAACAAGGTAATACAACAATTACAAAAACCTTTCAACTCTAACTTATATACAGAGGCCCGGATATTCAGAAGGGTTGCGCATGGCGCAACAGTGTTGTGCCATGTACAACCCACTGATGCGCCCTGGCGTGAAATTCAAACAGGGATTGTGCATGGCACAAATCCCGATGCGCCAGATGCATCAGTAATGTATGCAGCGCAGGTAGGGGGGCGTGCCCATGCATACTCCGAACATGCTGATATTCAGCCCGGGATGAGCTGAGTCCATGCATACATCCCCTACTTGTGCTGCACACACAGGTGAGCCAAACAAAAAGGAACAGCAGCTGGCTACCCTGGGTGACTGCCGTGTTACAGGCGCAACACGGCAGCTGCTCCCTGTGGTGGCCACCTGGCTCAGCTAGTACCTTCGTGGTGGCCCCCATGCCCAATGGGTGACGTCCATGTAAAATATGTGGCCCAATGTCCTGGTGGTCCAGGTGGACCACTTCGCAGCAATGCAGGCTTCAGTGTAAAAATATGTCCAATATCCCTGGTGGTCCAGTGGACTGCTCGCGCCGATTGTGAGGCATATGTGATAATAAGGAGAGCTCAATGGTACCCCCCTCCCCTGCCCACTGAGCCCCACTGCCGCTCCCTGCCCCTGGTCAGTGGCGAGTGGCAGCACCCACCACCTGCCGCCCACTGCCCGCTGACTGACAGTGTGCGGTAGGGCTGTCGCCCATTGGGCTAAGTGTGAGCCAATGGGCATGCAGCCCATACCATACCACAGTCAGATATGAATGGTCCATTCACATACATGGACTAATATGTCTGTTGTAGACATAGCAGCGCGCCCGTGGCTCACAGCGGACCAATGGCGCAACCACTCACTATCAGTCGGCGAGCGTGAAATGCTAGCAGTGGTACTGCCACCCGGCGAGAATGGCCGAGTGAAACTCAATGAAAATGAGAGGAGCCACGCTATCACCCCATGCCTGCGTCGAGCTGCTTCACTGGACAGAATAATGAACATATTTCACTAGCTCATCGACGCGGCGATCCACTGGACCACCGAATATAGATGATTAGTGAATGTACTATGCCCATGATACGTACGCCAAGGCGCATGCCGCCTGTGCATTAGGCGTCGCTAATGGCTGCTGTCCGACAGGGTGCCAGACGCAAGTCGCTGGGGATCGGCGCACCTGCATGCAAATGGAGCCATGATGACATGCAAATGGCCCCATTTGCACCTTGCATACATTATGGCCCCATTTGCATGTACACTTTTGAATATCACGGTTGTTGCGCATATCGCAACATTAACTTGCACTAGTGCATCCCCCTGCTCCACTCTGGCCACTTGCACTGGCGCAGTGCCACTGTGCCATGCACAGTGCAGGTGGCCAGGGTACGATTTTCAACTATGCTGTGCCATGGCGCAGGTCCGTTGAATATCAGCCAGTCATTACCCTAGGGCAGCCAAGTTGCACTGCACCCAGGCTTGCGCCATAGCCTGGCACAGTCTGAATATCCAGGCCATTGAGTAACAGCCTTCTATTTCTCTTTGATATTAATTATCGACTTCTGGGTAACCTTTAGAGGTTAAACCTGTCTCGAGGGTGTAATTTTGCCTCAAGTTGGTTGAATGTTATGATAGGTCTGAGGCTTACAGGAAGGTCCTCACCTGGTTGTGTGAATTGAATCCTTAATTAGGGATGTCACTACCTCACAAGCTGGAGCAGCTACATCTCCTCAGACAGTCCGCTCCCACCCCTCCTTGTCTTCTCTTAACTTGTACATATGGAAACATTCTTTTAAAATATTAAGTCAAGTGAATCTTGCCTCTTCCCCCCATCTCTGGCTATCTAGCTAGCTACCTCTCCCCTATTGTCTCCCCCCTTTTTATGTCTCTTCAACATGTCTCCTTATTTGAGTTTTTGTCTTCTTTCTCCCACCTCTTCCCTCATCCCACTACTCCCCAAATATATTGGTGTGTTTTGATTCTGTAATTTGCAGTTTTGCTTCTAAATCTATTTATCCTTTGAACTGTGAATCTCATCTCCCATTTATCTAGTTCTCAATTACTTTTTCATTCCCATTTACCCCCTTCTTTCTTCTCCCCCTTTCCCCCTTTTCACATGTAAAACTCTTTTGGGTCTACTTTCCTCTTCTGTCCACCCTTTCTTCTATACCTCCTTTTCCTATCCAACTGAGCTCTATACCCCTCGCCTGTCCTCCTTTAAATTTTACCCCTTTCCCTTCTTTGAAGAATGTTTTAAGAATATTTCCATTCCCTTATTCTGTTTAAATTTGTCCCCTACCCCACCTTTGTCTCCTGTGCAATGTTTTCCGTTCACTATCCCCACCAAAAATATTTCATATACAGCAAAAATACCTTAATTTTTCAGAAACCGTTGCTTCTTGCTTCTTCACCTTCCATCTGAAGCAAAGTGGGCAAAAAAATAGGAAGTTCCCTTCTACTTTGAGAAGGAAGGTCCCTTAAATTGTTCAGGTCCAGTGCTTCAAAAATTATTCAGCCCATCTTCTTGGATCCATTTTGGTTTCTGTGGGTGCCTTCAGTCTGCATCATCATTTTAATGTCTTTCTGGACCTGTTCTGGCAATTCATCTTCCATGCGCTGGCATTTCCTATTGCTTCCCTCCTTGTTCCAGACTCCCCTGCTTAGTTCTTCTTCCAGTTTGAGTAGCCCCATTTCTGGACACTCTAGGCCTAGTTCTGTCAGCAGTGAAGAGGCTTCCAGTATGTTTTCAAAAATATGGGGCCCGTTGTCCAGATATATTTTTAGCCTGGCTGGGTATAATACTTGGGCCCAAACGTTTTTCTTTTCCTTTAACATCTTCTCCACTTTTCTAGCATTTTGTCAAATGGCCTGAAGTCTTGATCTATGAATATCTGTTTACATTCCAACTCAGTCCTAAGCATTTTCCACACCGTCGGGAGAATCAGCTCCTTTGTTGGAAAATGTAGCATTTTGACAATTATTGATCTTGATCGTGAGGTCAGGTCTTTGGGCTTCCACCCCGATGACCTGTGAACCCTCTCTATGTCCATTGGTGCAGTCTCAGTGATTTTTAGCACTGTTTTGAGCACAAGTGACACAAAATCTTTCATCGATTGGAAACCCTCTTCTGCTCCTTCTGGAATCCCGTGAAATCTGAAGTTGTGCCTCACTCTGTTCTCTGCATCTTGTAATCTAGAGTGAATGTCTCTGTTTCTCTGTAATAAATACTGCAATAGCCTGCTGTGTGTGCCTTGAGTATCCACTAACTCCCCCACATGTTGCTGTGTTGTAAAAGCTTTCGGTCAATTCCCTTTAGTTGCACCTTTAGATCTGCCGACACTGATTCCAAAGTTTGGACTGTATTTATTACTTTGTGAATCGTGGGATCGATTGCATCCAAAGGCTCTCCCTCATCATCATATTCCACACCTTGTTCGGCTGAGGAGATTGAGTTCGGGGATCGAGGGCCGGAGGCCCGCTGTTGACTAGGTCACATGGATTTTTCTTTTTCCTCGTCCTCGATTACCTGGTGCACTTTGTTCGCTGGGGTGCCTGAACTAGCTCTATTATTTCATGCGGACATTCCGTTTTCTTGTACTGCAGTTCTGCATGGATTTAGTAGTTCGGTACTCGGTATATTTTTGCAGATTTAAAGATCTGGGGTGTGGAGCTGTCTCTTACTGCTGCCACCTAGCTCATGACATCACTGGATGTCCGAGTACTCTTACTTTATCTCTGCAGGTGATTTTTTTCTCCTCACCCCATCCACTTCTCTATGGTATACCATAGGGTTATTTGCTTTGTTCTAGTCTCTTTACAATTTAGCTTCTTCCACGTAGACACCTCATCTAACACTATAATCTGGGCTATCATTTTTATGCAATGCAGATGATACACAGCTATACTTCCTTTTGACTCCTGTAACTGTTGTCCACCTCCAACTCCTCATCCTGTCTTATCCAGGACAAAGCTGACTCTACCTATTTTCTTCATTTAACAGTGTCCAAGAATGGAGTTGTTCCTCTGGAGACTGAATCTCCCTAGTCAAAATGACTCTACTCCATCTCCCTACTTAACTCAGGTCTCACCTTTGCTCCTTTAGTCTGCAGCCTTGATGTTTATTGACTGTGAACATTATTTCTCCTGTCATATCCCTCATGTAAGTTTCTTTTTTTTCATCTTCTCAACAGGGTCCATGTCTGCCACTTGCTGCACCACTCTCTTCTGCAGAAATCTTAGTCATATCTTCACCTACTCTTATATCACCTATTGTAGCTTCCTATGGCCTTCTACTTCTCAGCTCTCAAGAGTCAAACATGCCCAAAATGCTGCTGTCTTGCCTCCAAACATGCATAAAGAAACAGGACTGAATTTTCCATCGACATGCACTGGCTTTTAGTCCCCTTCCAGATTCTGTTTAAAATTGCCTTCTTTGTTCGCATGAGCCTTAATAGGCCTGCTCCCATTTATTTCACCAATCTAGTCTCACTACACAACCACTTTGGCTATCTTCATGGCTAACATTGGCATCTCATATATTTTATCACCCAGCCTTTTGTTGGTGGCAAAGCCTTCTCTCCTGCTTTCTGCTATCTGGTACAACTTAAATGTCTTATCAGTGTAGTTATCTTACCCTACCCTCTTCAAGTCTGGCCAATTGGCTATAATTCCTAATTTTTATCACCATGTTTTTTTGTGTGCTAACTCTTGCTTCCCAATTGCCAGCTACTTCAGCCTGTGTGTTCTTCCTGCTACTTTATCCTACAAAGTGCCTGATGTTATACCTAAAACACTCTCTATTCTCTAATATGATAATGTATTGCTTAGTTCAAAAATGTGTATTCACTCACTAATACTGTGTTGGCATAACCCCCTGTCACCTGGGGTTACTAGAATCCCACTTAGATCTAGTGACAGGCAGGGAGAAAGGCAGCTTGTGAGACATTAGTTAAATGGGTTTTACACTGTCTCACTCTGTCCTCAGTCTCAGCTGAGCTGGAGGGATGACATCACTATAGAATTCTCGCAGCAGCATAAGCCACAGTGGAATGCTGCAGCTGGGAGTTAGGTTAGAATGTTGGGGATTTTCAAAGTTAGTCTGTAGGAGTCTTGGGCAGTCTGTAGTGGGTACTGAGAAAAGTAGGAGGTGTGCTGCAGTTGGCAGCCCTTCAGAGCCTAGCTCTATCATAGAGCTACTTCAGAAACAGGGTAATGTGTTCTCACCCTAGAGAAGAACATTGAAGATACCAGTAGAAGTGGTAGAGACTGCACCCTGAGTTGTTCCAGTGCCCCATCCCTGGAGGGATGGGGGAAGATATTAGCATTTCAGAGCAATCCTTGGCCCTGCTGGGAATGGAAAAACTGCCTGATAAGAGTTTGTTTTGAGTTACCAGAGAATTTTGTGTTTCCTCAGAGAAAGCCCTGGGCACATGCGAACCATGGTGAGTCTGCTCTGACATAGAGCCCATGTTTTCACCAAGACAGTTGTGTAAAAGTATTTGCCTACTGTGGGGTCAGGAAAGGACTAGCCAAGTACAGTACTTTTGAGATATGTGTATGGCTTGAAATGCATCTAACCAGTGGGGGTCTACAGGGATGGACATAGCCACTTACAGTACGTTGCAAGTCAGGACACCAGCTACAGAGAGAGAGAGAGAGTAGAATGTTTAATGTGATATACATTTTGAGATAGCATCTACAACCAGAGAGTTCAGAGAAAGGTGTTGATTCCAAATGAATGGCCAGGTATGGATTTGGGAACAAGAGGTGGGAGATCCCCCATCTGGAGTAACCAGGTTTACCTCTACGGATTCACTTTGGGCACCTATAGCTTTCTCCCAGGCACTTGACCAGTGTCTGCAGAAAGCATCCAGATGTGGGATTAAGGATGAGATTTTTGCTTTAGAGCTAGAAAGTGCTCAAGGGAGGTTGAGGGAGCCACCACCAAAAGTCCATGATATATGGAAAAGTGTACTAGTGCTGGCTGAGTGCCATGCCAGGAAATCCAAGAATGAGAGTACCAGTTCCGGCATGTGAGCCCAGATGTGTTCAGAACCTGAGGGTTGTTGTGATGATGAAGAAGATGTGTTCTGACCTCTATAGATCTGCATATTCAGTGAGTGTAGCTCTGTGTGGGTCCATCTTGCTTTGTATTCTTGTGTTGAAGTGAATAAAAGCTACACTTTAGAATCCTACTCCTGGTTTGGACATTTTGAGTTATTGCTTTCTGTGTCTGGAATTACTTGAGTGCCCCGACGAGAAGTGCAAACCTAGCCTGGTGCCGAGCAAATATTCTGTCTCCGAACCTAGGCTAACCAGGTAGTGGGTTACAAAATGGAGGTACCATACACCTGGCTTGCATTTGCATATTGTGTCTCCTCTCTGGGGGCTTTACAGCCACTGTGAAGCTTGTCGATGAACACTTTCTATGAAACTCATTATACAAAAATAAATTGTATTGTATTGTATGGTATTGTATTATAATAACTGTTTTCCTTTTCCCATGGAGAACTGTGGCATAATTTGCTGCAATAAAGAAATGTTTATTACAGCAAACACGTGCATGGTTTCCTTCACTCTGTGCATGTACCCACTGCAGTTCCACGATTAACAACCGCTCTCCTTCTCATAGAACCACAAATGGTGAACTGCCATTCAGAGTTGGCAGTAGGGTTGCCACCTTGCATGAGGCAAAAACGGATCCTAAGCTCCACCCCTAGCCCACCCCTTTTGATGACTCATCATGCATTGTTCCTCCTAGAACACCATCTGTTATATCACTATAAGACAACAAACACTTAAAGCAGCAGTTCAACAAAAATGTTACCTGTTAAAGTTACTTTCCTAGTTTCTTCCTAGTCATTCATTTACTTACATATTTATTTATTGACATTGGTTTACCAAACATACAGAGATAAAAAAAATCATTTACATTAATGCTCTGGAGGAGACAAGGGACATACTGTAAATAGCATACACCAGTATACATGGTATATAATAACACATAATAAACTGTTTCCTGTAATGTGTACTTTTATCTTTTTCTGGCTCCATTCCCGGTTCATATCCACAGTACTATTTCAAAACCAAAGAAGTGACCATACTTTTTTCTTGAGGAAAAAAAAATAAGTTTCAACATTTAAAAATGCCTAAATTCTGTTAGAGATGAAAATGTTTACCAGCAAATGAAAGTGGAAGACAACTGGCTCTGTTACTGTTACAAAACGTGGGGCAGCTGTGCTGCTATGCCACTTTAAGATGCAATAGAAAAGATTAGGTTAAAGTAAGTGCTAAGGGTGTTAATGGCCATACTTTTCACCTCCCAGGCTGACTGCTTTCACAAACAAAGGGCTATACTGACAACATAACTTGTTTGTAACCTGTAAGCTGAAAGAATGAATGATATGACAAAATTTGTTTCAAAAGCATGTGAGCACTCAAAATGGCTCAAAAACCTGACCAGCACAGAGCAAAACTGGATTACTTGACAGGAACCCTGAAAACCTGATCACCAGGTAAAAAACTGACAGGTGGCAACCCTAGTTGGCAGTAGATAATTAAAAGCAAAAATGTGCCACAAGGACTATCATTCATTTTCAGCTGCCCAAAAAAAAAAAAAAACTTTAAAGAAAGAAAGAAAGCGCCATACGCTTAACTTAACAGACTGCAGCTGCACAGCAACTTTCTATTTTATATAATTGCAGAAGCAAAAAAGGAAAACCTAATAATTATATAAAATAAAATATGGGTTTGTGTGTAAACTCGAACTTTACACATCCTTTCAAGTTAGATGCTATGCATAAACCTCTCAAGCTTTGCTGTCAGGGTTTAAGTAGCATCTAACCCCTCTGGTATGTGTAAGCTTCTCATTACACACACCAATCCATACTTTATTCTATACATATTGCATTGTAAGGTATGTATTATATTGTACTGTAATGTACTGGGCAGGATGTTGCTGTTGGTAGGCAGGACTGTATGTGCCCCTGACAGTATACAGTGCTGGGATGTTGCTGTTGGTACATTATGAGAGAGATTCTGCTGGTTCATTATTTATGAGATATATTTAGAGCGGGAGAGAGGTGTGTGTGTGTGTGTGTGTGTTTGTGTGTGTGTGTGCATGTGTGTGAATGACGACAAGATTGTGAATGTGTGTGGAAGTGGGATTTGTGCAGAAAAAGCCAACAGAAACAGAAGTGATTAGGAAATGGGTCTTTGACATGTAGCGGGTGATTTGCCTTGGAGTGAGCTGTGTTGGTGGCGAGCCTGGAAGTCTTCCAGTCCTCTAATGCTAGAGTGCTCATACTGTACTCTACTGCTTATAACTGTACTCTACTTGTAGTTATATGCAGTGTTAGCCATTGCTGTGTTATTTACATCTGCTGTAGTGCTTCTCATAAGAATTTCATAAAAGAAAAGTACAACGCTGTTCTCCAGTAAATGCAAGTGATATCAGCTGTTTGATTTTAGGAGACATGGGAACCGTTAATTATAACCAGGAGTCTGGAATAATGAGGTTCATTATATCGAGGGGTTACTGCAATTTAATTTTTTCTTTTGTGTCTAGTGGTCCCCCCCCTCTGATTGTGGTCCCCATTGAAAGTTTGTCTTCCCCTGGTGTCTAGTGGCACCCCCACTGATTGCTGTCCTGCCTGTAATAAAGAAAATGGTCTCTTTATGTCTTTTTTTACAACTGGTAAAAAATAAAACAGTCCATCAGTGATCCAACCCCCCGACCCTAACCTTTGATTCATTGCCCACTACCCCACACCCCCTCACATCCCCACACACCCTCACTCACCTGAACAGGTCCCATGGTGAAGATCCAGTCTCTGATTGAAGACATGTCTTGCTGCTGGAAATGCCAACTGCTATATGAGAAAGTAAGGTAAGTGCGGTTCAATGTATTTCAGTAGGGTTCTCGACTTTGTGTCATAACTTTGCCATTTTAACATATTTTGAGCCCAAATTTTCAACATGGCCTTTTGGGACCCCACCTCATAAACAGTGTCAGTGGAATTATGCAAATCCAGGCTGAAAGGCAATTTCACGGTCACTTGTTTGGTGAAATCACCTTATGGGCAGGATTTGAACATTTTCACCACCCTTGTTCATAAGGTGGGGTCATAAGAAGGCTAAGTTGAAAATGTGAGGTCAAAATATGTAACAATGGCAAAGTTAAGTGCATCCATTGAAATGTTACTATGCTGACTCGTAACTTCGGCAATTTAAAATATTTTGACTCCAAATTTTTAACAGCAATTTTTTACACCACCTCATGAGCATGACATTTGTCATTTTTCAAATCCTGCCCCAACTTTATTTTCACACCTGTGGCATGGAATGTTTTGGTGGTGTGGAATAACTTTTTGTGGTGGTGGGTGGGGATTTGAAAATTTTCAGTACCGGTTCATGAGGTGGGATAAGAAGAAGGCCATGCTGACAATTTGGTTGCTGATTTGCTACAAATGCAACTGCAAGACCCAGAGGGCCCTGTATTTTCACAACAATATACATGTCCACATCTATGGAGGATGGGAGTGCAGGGCCCAGAGAGCCCTGTTACCCATGAGCAAATGAGGATGTGATTACAGCAATATACATGTTGGCATCTATGGAGGGATGGGAGCACAGGGCTGCTCCCACAGGCAAATGAGGATCTACATCTACAGAGGGATGGGAATGCAGGGCCTAGAGGGCCCTGTGCTCCCACAGGAAAATGAGGATATAATTATACTATCTCAAAAAGTAAGGAAATTCTTTGCCAAAAAACTCCATTAATGCATCAGTTAGGGTTGTTATTAAAGCAACAAAAGTACAGAAATGCGACATTAGGGTTTTCACCCCAACTCCGTATTCCCCCCAAGCAGCCAAAGGGGACAAGGCAACACAAGCAACCACAGACATCCATCATCAGGTAAGACACACAACATACAGCTCTTTCCACAGGACACAAGAGACATCCATCATCATGGTCCAGCACTTATGCAGCCATGGATACATGACACAGGTGGTTGAAGGTACTCTGCCTTCATGCAATCATCCATATGGGGATGGAGGGCCCTGCACTTCTGTGGCAGCATAGGTTCCTTTGGCATCTGAGTGAAGACAGCACACTTCCTAGGTGGTATATGGCACTCTGCTGCATCTCATGCCTCAAACCCAGGTAATTTAGCATTACTGCACACCCTGTCATGTGTTATTGCCAACTTACAATTCACAATGGGAGTCTATGGAAAATTTATATTGCACTTCCCAGGTGGTTGAAGGCACTTGGCTGCACCTCATGCCTCACAATCCACCTGGGGCATGCAGCAATTTAGCACCAATGTACACCCTGCTGTGTGGTATTGTTCATTTAAAATAGATAATGTAATCTTATGCAAACTTTATACTGCACTTTCCAGCTGGTTGAAGGCACCCAGCTGTGCCTCATTCCTCACAACTCACCTGAGGCATGCAGCAATTTAGCATTGTCACACTCTCTGCCATGTTTTATTGCCTACTTACAATTTACAGTGTGATCCTTTGGGAATTTTATATCGTACTTCCCAGGTGGTTGAAGGCACTCGTCTACGCCTTGTGCTTCACAACCCACCTTGGGAATGCAGCAATTTAACATTGCCACACATCCTGCCATGTGTTATTGCTTACATAACCCACACTTCCCAGGTGGTTGAAGGCACTCAGCTGCACCTCATACCTCACAGTCCACCTGGGGCATGTGGTAATTTAGCATCACCGCACACCCCATGCCGTGTTATTCCTCATTTACAATTTACTATGGATCCTATAGAATTTTTTACTGCAGTTCCCAGGTAGTGTGCAAGTGTGTATGTGTTCCAAGGCTACAAAATGCTGGACCATGATGATGGATGTCTCTTGTGTCATGTGGAAAGAGTTGTATGTTGTTTGCCTTACCTGATGATGGATGTCTCTAGTTGTTTGTGTTGTCTTGCTCCCTTTGGCTGCTTGGGGGTGGTGGAATACAGAGTTAGGGCTGAAAACCCTAACATCGCATTGCTATACTTTTGTCGCTTTAATAGCAACCCTGACTGATGCATTAATGGAGTTTTTTTGCAAAGCACATTCAATATATACAACAGTAGTTTACAAGTTGTAGCTATTAAATCAGCAGTTTGAAGATTTTGCTGCTTTTCTTTGATTTTAATAGCTGGCTTCAGTGCTGCACTAGGCATTGTGATGTCATCAGCATTGTGAAAGCTGTTCTCTGATTGGTTCAGTATTCCACTGTGATGACAGCAACTTAAAAACTATCCACTGTGGTAACAGTAACAAAAACATGTTTTTTATATGTTGCTGTTACTGACGTCAATAACCAAGACATATTTTTATCTTGTCATTTGACCCCACTCCTGTTGTGTATATATAGGATATATTACGTGGTTGGCACTTCTCCTATAGAAATCAATATCATGTATTTTCCTGTATACCTAACAGATTTAACCTGTAGATTTTCCAATAACAGTTGTATACTTCGAATTAAGGCTATATACCTCAGAGAGTTCAAAAGGGGTGTTCAAGGTGCATCACAGGTATTCCAGCGGTGCCAAAATAAAGATGGGACTCTCCTCCAAAAGAACAGTACAGGCAAAGTTTTAAGATGGCACTCCAGTATCTCACAAATCGCGAACTCCAACTTGTTGAAAACAATGTATTTTATTGCATGTCTTCTCTGACTAACAAACAATCATGATGTAAGGTACCAGCACTAGGATCCACAGTAGGGCCTTCATCAGAGGTGTGTCTTAGTGGCTAGACCATCACCCATTTTAAGCAAAAATTTAAAGTGAAAAAATGAAGTTCTAGAAGAAAAAGAATTAATCAGAATTTCAATTTCAAGTAATGTATAAAGTAGACCAATGGGCAATTGAATGTTGATGCTTTTGTACAGAGAACCGTTTTTATATTAATTGAGAATGCTTGTCTTCAATATGGTCACATGACTATTAATTTAGCTCTTTCTGGTATGTCACTTTAAATTTTTCCATGAAGCACTAGGACCTTGCACTGTGACTGTTTGTTAGTCAGAGAAGACATGCAATAAAATACATTGTTTTCAACAAGTTGGAGTTTGCCTATTTGTGAGATATTAGAGTGCCATCTTAAAAATTTGCCTATGCCTCCAGATGGGTAGCTGCATACCATGGGGAAAACACTCCTTCCCCAGTCCTGCAGCACTCCCCACCATCCTGGAGCACTCAAAACCTACAAACAAAAACTGTTGTAGGCAATCCTCTCCCTCTCCCTCTCCCTCCCTCATCCCCCCAACATGGAACTCCCAAAACCTAATGCCCCCAAATACTTACCAACAGCCTGCCATCCAAGATTTCAGGCCAACGTACTCCACCAGCTCCACAGACCCTGATGACACATGTTGCTCTCCAGCTGCAAACTATCCTCCCGACTGCAGATGCACTCCCTTCAAATCATCAGATACCACTGCCCACAGACACAATTCATGAACCTACCAAGGAACTAAAGGAAAACTGGCCCAGACACACCCCGTTTATGGAGGTGGTGGTTGTTTTTCCTTGCTACTCCCATGGAGGGGGTTTTGCTGCACACTGCTGGTAAAGAAAAAATATACCTTTTCACTGAAATATTTGTGATTGATTTTACTGTGGTTGGTAGTGCTGGATTTCTTGTTTTGCTCACCAAGAAACCAACCTGGCCACACACTGCAGATTAAAAAAAGCCACATATTATATAAAAAAAGGATGGGTATATGTGGCATACAAGGCCAGATACCCATCTCAGGGGCTAATTAGAGAGCAAAATCACCCACTGTTCTGGCTCATAACCTTATTGTCTAACTACCACCCTCAGTTGGTATATTTCCTTGCATACTACACATACCCATCATTTATTGTGTCTATCTGTCTGTCTCTCTCCCATACTCTCTCTCACTATACATATATATATATATATATATATATATATATATATATATAGCCATTACAAAAACTGCATTAATACAGCAGCTACGGTTCTGCTTAATTCCATAAAAGTAGGGAAATGTGGTGTTAGGGTTTCCAACCCTAACTCCTCAACATTCCAAACAGCAAAATGACAAGACAACACAAGCAACTACAGGCAGCCATCATCAGGTAAGACAAACAACATACAATTATTTCCAGATGACACAAATGCAGTAGCATTAATGTTCTACCTTTGTGGATTTGTAGCTGTGACTGCATAAACACAGACCCCACAGGGGCCTGTGCTTCTGCAATCAGAAGTATGTGTGTATGTCTTATAGTGCTGCACATGAGTACCTGTGACTGAAGATGTGTTGGCCCCACAGGGGCCTGCACTTCTGTAGACAGAAATTAGGTTGTAATTTAGGTATCATATATTTCTATAGGCGGTAGCCAAGCGCGCAGGCCCCACAGGGGCCAGCCTTTCTGCAGACAGAAGTCGATGTGTATGTCTTACACCAGCAGCTGCACAAGCACAAGCACAGGGCCTGCACTTGTGCAGACAGAAGTAGTGTTGCAATGTGGATATCATGGATTTTTATATGCAGCTGCAGATGTGCAGATGTGCAGGCCACACAGGGGCCTATGCTTTTGCAACCAGAAGTTGGTAAGTATGTCTTACAGTGTGCATGAGTACCTGTGACTGCAGAAGCAAAGCACTGGCCATAGGGGCCTGCACTTCTGCTGAGAGAAGTGAGTGATGCAATTTGGGTATCATATATTTCATGGGGCCTGCACTTCTGCAGCCAGAGGTCAGTGTTTATGTCTTACACTTGCAGCTGTAGAAGTGCAGGCCTCTCAAGGGCCTATGCTTCTGCAGTCAGATATGTGTGCATGTCTTGCAGTGAGCACGAGTACATGTGGTTACAGAAGCACAGGCCATATATGGGCCTGCACTTCTACAGACAAAATAATTCTTGTAATTCAGTATCATCAACTTTTAACTATAGATGCAGGGGCCTGTACTTCTGCAGACAGATGCAGTGTTGTGATTAGAGTAGCATGGATTTCTATCTGCAGCCAAAGGTAAGTGTGTACGTCTTGCAGAGTGCATGCCACAGATGCAAATCCACGAAGGCAACATATCACTACTAATGTATTTGTGTCATCTGGAGACAGTTGTATGTTGCTTGTCTACCTGATTATGACTGTATGTGGTTGCTTGTGTGGTCTTGTCCTTTTGTTGCTTGGGGGCTTGGGAAGTTAGGGTTGGAAACCCTAATGCCACACATCCCTACTTTTCTGGCATTAAGTTGAACCCCAACTGGTGCATTAACACAGTTTTTTTTTGCAATGAAATTCCTTTCTTGTGAGGTAGTGAAATTGTATTGTCATTCATCAGATGCACTGGTCCCTCTGGGTCTTGTGGCAAAGGAAGAATCCATTGATCTGCCTGAAGAAGTGCAGGGCCCTCTGGTCACTGCATTTCTGTGCAGCTACAGATGCAAAGAATTTGTGGGGCTGTCTAGGGAGCTGCAGAAACATGCAGATCCAAGAGCTCATCCAGCTACAGGTGCTGAGGTTCAGAAACCTCTGGGCCTTATGCTAAGAGAAGATTTCTCTTCACCATATGGTTACTTGTTGCCTATGAGGCTAACACTGCACCATCCTTTCCCAGGCTTGGGGTGGTGCTGCATGGCAGTGCCACCCCAAAGCCTTCTGCCTATCTTGCTGGTTCAGTGAGATCACCCTCAAATTCACCTTATTGGCATGGCCTCATAATGCACTACTTGCTGGGCCAAAGGACGGCCCTGCACTCAACATTTCTTCATAACTTTTTGTTTGGCATTTTGACTCCACTTTATGAACTTGGTTGCTAAAATGTGTTAAATTCTCCCTGAAAGGTGGTTTTTCAGAGAGACTGTAAAATCACCCTTTGACCTGTACTTGAAAATTCCCACCATCCTTAGTCATGAAGTAGGGTCATATAGTAGTAGTAGTAGTATTTTATTTCTTTAAGACGCGAGGGCACTTTACATAATAAATAATAAATAGCATATTCAACAGATGGGACTATAAGTATAGTACGTGACATGAAAGTGCAACGCTAACATTTCTGATACTAAAACTTTCAGTGTCACACTTTGCTGCTCGCAGTTAAATGCGGGACAGTAAATTCTCATCTCCTTGACATGAAAATTGACCAGTTCAGTAAACTGGTGGCAGAAGTCCCAAAAAGGTATTTTTGGCTTAAAGAACAAGCCACACAGAGTATGCATAAAGATAGTGGTACTGCAATGCTGAAACCAGTATGGTTTAGTCACAAAAGCAGAGCACACACAAACCTCCAGTAAATGACCAGGGCACCAACCTCATAAAAAAAATCACATTTATTGACTGCATAAAATAAAACAAAGAGACAAGCCTGATGCATTTGGATATACCCCATCCTTTATCAAAGGCCTTTGATAAAGGATGAGACCTATATCAGCTTGCGTCAGGCTTGCCTCTTATTTTATTTATGTAATCCAATAAATATTATTTTGTTATGAATCGGTGCCCTGGTCTGACTGGAATGTTAATGCTCTACTAACTCAATAAACATATTTTGGCTTATTTTGGAAAAACAAACAACAAAATATTGCCTTTTTTGTATGGTTTCTTTATCTCCACACTGGTCCCTTGGGTCTTGTCTCAGCTCTGCTCACTCACCCAAGTATCCTGCTCTGCCTGAGGCCCTCCCGTGCACTATCTCCAAATCCTCCTCCATCTCCTCCAGGCTACAAGCCTCCCTGGATTTGAACCCCCCTGGGTAAGGGCTGCTAACTCCACCGGCACTCTGTCTATAGGGTCCAAGCTTCAGTCAGGAGGTCGGAATGTAGGAGATGTGCCCAGTTGAGTCCAGCGTTGGATGTGGCTGGAAGCTGAGAGTAGGCATTCGCCTACCCAGGAGCCAGCTCTTTTCCCTTTTCTTTGTTGTTCCAGGAGAATGGACATGTAATGACATCCAGCGTGAGATGGAACACTCCTGTACCTGCCCACAGGACATCCGCTGTATCTCCCATACCCCTCGTGTTGTTTCCACAGCCTTGGACCTCCAGCCACCGCTAGGGGTCGCTCCTACAGTGGCAGATGTTACCTCCCCCTCCCAGGAGAGGAGAGTAATCTGTGGATACTCAATCCTCCCCTGCTAACTCCCAATGACCTGAGTCCATTCCCAAACCTGGGTCACCAGTGTGGTGCGAGGTGTGGTGTCCAGCACCTCAACCCTCAGTGCCACTGGGCCGGCACTACAAAATCTTGCTTAATGGGTCTTGTTTAGCAAGATTCATGTTTTTGTTTTCAAATACTTAATTTTTCTGTATCTTTAAGTTTTTTTTAGACCAGTAGAAAAACAAGATGGTGGCCATCATAACCAAAAAATGTTTTCTCGCAACATGAAAAACACTAATTTTGCGAAAGTAAAATGGCTTGTGAAAGCAAAATTTTGGTATGCTAAAACCCTACTAGGCATGTTTAAAAGCCAAATTTCAAAACCTTTTAACTCCGAAACTAAGTCATATTTTTTCATGAAAACTTCAAAATGCATACCTTTGGCACAAGCCCCTTCTGCCCTGAGGGTTTTGGAACAAAATTTCATATCATGTAGGCTACAGGTAAGAGTACAAAATAGGCAAAAAAAGAGCCAAATGTGATGCTTTTTCCGTATTTGCAATGCATCCAGATCTCAGACTCCAGATAAGTGACCATCACAGAACTTTCCCATGTCTTGAGAACTTGCCACCCAGACAATGCATGTCTAATCTGAGGCACTTTCATAAAACACCACTAAAGTTATTAAGGTGCAAAGGTTGTATTTTAACATGGAGACCTCCGATCAACACTAACGATATGTGTGCTATTGTGCAAGCATAATTTATTATACAGGTGCAGTAGTGCCTGTATAGTAGGGTTGCATTGATGTTTCATTAAAAATGATCATTTTCAGAGGGGTCATATCTCAGCCATTTTAAAATATATGACAGTGAAATTTAGTATACTCCTTTTCAGTCCCATGGTCTCTTAATCCTTCCCAATTTCAGAAGGATCAGATTTGCACTTTGGAGAATTAAGGGACAAAATTAAATAATTTTGTCTCACTAGCTAACTAAATTTTTGCCATCAGGGGCCCTATATTGAACGTTTGTATAGTACGCAATCCATTTGCACAGGGATTGCACCAGAATAGTGCCAGACCCCATATTCAAAGGGTAAAATAGTGCTGGCACAAAGCATTAGTGCCAGTGCAAAACATAATTGTATGCAAGGCAACTGAGGGGCAGGGACATGCATTACTGGTGCACTGTGACATTTAGAAAATTAGCACCATGCAAGGTTCCTTGTGCAGTCCATATGGGCACAAGTTACCACCTATAAAAAGCACGCCTTAATCCAGGGCAAATCACTGAGAGGGTGTGGACACTGCAGGAGACAAGATGGTGGTCTGCAATAACACAGTGATGCTATACTTGATGGAGGCAGTCCTGGATGAGGAGGACAGGGACCAAGTCCACCGTGGCCCACATCAAAGGCCAAGGGTGAGATATGCTGCACACAGGATGTATCAGCAAAGGCTCTACTTTGAGACCCTTACAGATGAACACCTTGTCTGCCGGTACAGGATGAACAGGATTATATTGAGGCAGTTGTGTGAAGTCCTGCATGATCAGCTGCAGCCAAACACCAGACACAGCCATGCCATGTCAGTTCAGGAAAAGGTGATGGCTGCAATGTGTTTTCTAGCCACCGGTACGTTCCAGAGACTGGTGAGAGATACCATTGGAGTGTCACAGTCAGCCACCTCATGCCTCCTGACCCAGGTCCTCAATGTTTTCCTGCCACATGCTGGTGAGTTCATAGTATTCCTCAGCATGGCACGAGAATGCATAGAGACAATGCAGCAATTCTATTGGGTTGCACACCTAGCAGCTGTACTCAGTGCCATTGGCTGCACCTACATTGCCATCTGTGCATCACCTGGTGAGAGAGGGGATGTGTATATTAACAGGAAGGGATACCATTCCAAAAAGTGCCAGGTGGTGTGCAATGTGGTGGGGCACATCACCAATGTCCTCCCACAGTACTCCAGCAGTGCCCATGATGTCTTCATCGTGCACTAGTTCAGGATGTGCCAGGCATTTGAGGAAGACAGAATACCCAATGGGCAGGTAATTGGTAAGTATGCACAGCAGGCACACCACAACCCACAACAATGGTGGGACAGTGACCCATAACAGCAGACAGGGCTGGTGAGGGGTGGATAGGGAGGCAAGGGGTAATAACTGGGGTAAGGAAAACAGGCACTTTTGAGTGAGACAGTAAACAGCATGTAACAGTTATACATGTGTCCACAGGGACAGTGCCTATCCTATGAGACTCTGGCTACTAAAACCACTCCTCTGGCCAGCAACAATGGTGGAGAGATGTACAATGAGCTACGCCACCACCAGAAATGTAGTAGAGAGGATCTTTAGCATGCTCAAGATGCGTTTTCGCTACCTGGACACGTTCGACGCTGCCCTACAATGTACCCCTCACAAGGTATGCTGTATATTCTGGACATGTTGTATGTCACAATATGGCGTTAAACTGTCAGGAGGTCTAAACCTCACTCTCAGATTCTTGCCAATATTGGGAATACAAGTAATCACAGACACATTGCATTAGAGTAATAAACTTGTTTATTACTACCAAAAGGATAAATTCACAGTTGCCTAAGCAGTTCTTACCAATACGAACGGGAGCCAGTGCTAACATTCCTGTACCTCGAGGTTTTCTTTGTGTCTCTTGGGATTCCAAGGTAAAGACTTAGTGTCTCATATTATATACCTATGATAATTACTATGTTTACTGTAAGATAGAAGAAACATTTCTAGTTACAAAGATGAGCCCTATTGGCTAAATTAGAGGAGGCACCACGGTCCAAGATAACACTATACAATTTTTAGTAGTCATCAGTTTGTGAAACAAAAAAGTACTTATACAGAGTCTTACATAACTCAGTGTAGTAGTACAAATCACCGAAAGGTGGCAATGCTGACTTATATATCTTAATTATTCCAAGGACACAGGTGTCCTAACATCTTATAAGTAAAAATACACGAAAATACATAGAAGAATATACAGTATATGTATTAGCAAGCACAGTGTATTTCAATAACATACATACATATCCTGACATCTACTCTTATACGTGTAAATGCCCTTAGCCCTATATGGTAGTACAACATATACCTAAGCACTAGTTGTCTATGGTGTGTACCTCTGAGGGTACCAATAAGGGTGCAAGGACCTCGTGTAACATTCACCCCCTTGTTGATTCCAAGGGCAACACAGGCAAATCTAGGGAAAGGTCAGGGAGCAGTGGTCATTTACAAACCCGACACAAGAGCTTTGTAAAGGAACTCAAGCTGCTCACGGTGTTGGCGCAGTGTGCACCATAAGCAGCATAGCACAATAATCAAGAAAAATATCAAAATTGTTAGTATAATAACAAAACCTTTAAAAATAATTTCTAACCAGGTGTTAGTTAATGCATCATTCATATCATCATCATTAATTAATGAAAGGATAGCTTCATTGGCCTTGGTCATATTATTGCTGATGTGGATGAGGTGTGTATCTTTCCTGTCTAAAAGTGATTTTAATGTAAGTGTAAGTGGATCAATGTGTACATTAAAATATGGTAAATATTCAGAAAGTGTGAGCAGATAATCGGAGTTACCATCAATGATGTCTGCATCGATAAGGGGGACGTGGGTTATAACAGTATGTCCAATAACAGTTTTCTGGTGTGGGACAAAACAGAAATTGGGGGTTTCAATAACACATGTTTCAGACCCATAAGTATAGCTTTTGAGATTAGTAGCCATGCAATACTCTCCATCAGAATTATACTGAGATCGAACAGCGGGGAGTCTCCACTTTTGCAACTGTACTGGGCAGGTGTAGGTTGTCTTGGAAATCCACGTTGACAGGTGATGAACCTCCTCACGATAAGATTGGTAGAGTTTATCCAGAACCAATATTGAGTCTGAGAAATCTGTGCCATTTGTGCTGATGTCATCATCCATGGAAAAAGTCCAATCAATACTATCTGGAGAATAACCACATACAGGCTGAATAACATCAAATACATCACATCGACACAAGTAAATATATTGTTTCTTAGCACAGCAGTCTCATGCGGGCACTGACATCCAGGAAAGGATGGAAAACCAGTAGAGGAGGTAGATCCAGGTGTTCTCTGTAGATGTCTTCTAACAAGGTGCCCAATGGAATGTACCAGTGCCAGCTTGTTGAACAAAGCTGTAGTGGGATCAAAGCGTGGTAAAGAGACAGTAGAAGAAACAAACATAGTATCTCTTATAGAACATTTCTTAGAAGTAAAACAAGGACCAGTATTAGGGTGTCTGGTTACAAAACCTAGGTTTCTAGCTGTAGGGAGAGGAATAGTTAGAGATTGTTGCATACACATAGCAGTACAGCCAGGGGTTTTACATCATGGACAATACCATTTGGAAATGCGTCTGTCATGTATGATATCAGGGATTCTTCCAGATTCTAGATCGCGGAAGAGATTGTTGATGGTAGTGATAATGTATGAGCCATAAGCAGAGCAGAGAATTTCTCTAGCAATGTATTGTTTATCTGTTTCTTTGTTATTCTGTGCAATGAGTGCATTAACCTTCTCTTTAGAGTCTGTAAATGCCTTAGCAATGTCGTGCATATTGTATACAGTATATCTTTCTTCCTGACTAAGGCCATCCACACCATGCAATAATGGGGGTAGTATATTATTTACCAAACCAGTCTGAAATTTGGCAGAATGAGATTTGATAGCAGCAATGTCTGCCTTATTCCAAACAGACATGGCCATACCAAAGAGACCTGTGACAGTACCTGTTGCACCAGTGACATCAGAACTGTCAACTTCACGTGTATTACGCTTATGACTTTGATAATCAGGATTGGGTTTTCTCCTGAAGTTGCCTCTTTGTTCAGTAGTATGGACCACAGCAGGTCTTAGTATGATCTGAAATGCAGCTAAAACATCAATGACCTACTATAAAATGCTATGTATGTACTATTATATGTAAATGATTAACACACAGATGTGCTAAAAGTGGTAATCAATGAACCAGGAGGCAGTAGCTGTTAACCACTACCGGGGACCAGGGTGACCTGGACATTCAAAAGCTGTTTATCAGTGGTGGTAACACACAGAAGTACATGAGCAGAAGCCATGTTGTGTACAACACCAAATTTTCAAGCAGAATCCTTAGACAGAAAATTACAATATGAAGGATCAATTAAGGCGTAATATGTATAAACAAGAATACCTGAGAGCAGTTTGTAGCAAGGAGAGAACCATTTGGGGATAATTTAGCATTGGGCCAACCCGGAAAGTTCCACAGAGTTTGTACGAAGAAATTAGTCATTAGATGTGATTTGCCCTCAATTTGTAGGGTAGATTGATCAGGAGTGACAACTTGAGGCAGTGAGGTAAACACGGAACCTTCTGGACAGTAATCAGACTATAGAGATATTTTGATGGATACTCCCCCTCTGAAGGAATGCTGGATGATCAAGGTGTGGTAGGGTTCTGTACCATGCACCTTGGATGAAGAGGATAACTCCTGAGATGAGAGATAATGGAACAAGATAGCCATCTTGTCAGAGTATCTGAAAAGAAAATCAAACATTAGTAGTCAGTACTATTCCGCCCAATAGGAGAGGAAAAGTAATTAAACTCCTTTATACAGTTTCAGTTGGTTTGCATGTAACCATTTGTCAGTCAGTTTATTATTTTGCAGAAGTCTAACTTGATGAACTGCGGACTAAGCTGTAATGATAATGGGATATGGGCCTTCCCATTTGATTGGAGAAGGAATGTGTGGGATAACAAACCGTCGGACCATTACCTGATCTCAACCTGAAATCCACTTCTTGTGCATGCATGACAAACTGTATTTAGCATTGTTGCTGGGCCTTACCCATGTGTTGCTTAGCATACAAGTGTGTGTATATAAGGTCTTTTCTGAGTTTTCCACATATTGATCTACAGACACCACGGTCTGCAGTGGAGGTGTGCAGGTCAAACAACAGGTGTTCAGGTAATCTCATCTGTCTTCCAGTCATCACCTCAAAATTGTAAGAACTGGGTAGTAGCTGGTGTGCCCTAATTACCATTAGGAGTAACTGCAGTAAAGAATCCCAGGTTTGCAGGATTGTCCTCAATGAATTTGGAAAGCATTTGTAATCCATCTGTTGGCTCTCTCACTTGACCTGAAGATTGGGGTGGTAGGGTATGTGGAACTTTTGTTGAACTCAAGGAGTTCAGAGATTCTTCATTAACTCACCTGTAAAACTGGTTCTTTGTCAGAGTCCACCACCTTAAAGTAGGCCCACCTGGAGAAAATTTGGTCCACCAGGATTTGGCAGTGGTTTTTAGTTATGCGTGGTTTTAGTGGGAAAGCTTCAACTTACTTAGAGAAGGGCCAGTTACCACAAGAGCATACTTGTTATTTCTGCTAGTATTGGTTAGGGATAATAAAATCAATCTGAATAGCATTCAAAAGGACAGATATTGTTGTAGTAAAAGTCTGGCATTTTGTTTGGTGGGGATAAAGGTTGTTTTGTGCACAAACAAGGCAGTTATCTATGTACTTTTGACATCTTTGGTGACACAGACCACCAGGCAGTGGTCTTAAGCCTCTGGAGGTGTTTTCCACTCCCTGGTGCCCACCAGTGGGTGTATCGTGCCTTGATGCAAAAATTCAGACCATAAGGTGTCTGGGGACCACCTAAAAACTTGGTGGTGGAATCATTTGGCTGGTATCAGATGAGCTTGTCATCTGGTGACAAGTAGCTTACCTTCATGCCTCCGGTGAGAGTTATGTGTGGGAAGTTTCTCTTTGGTACTCTTGTCCAGGAATCTGAACACTTCTTTGAGTTCAGTATCAACTGTTGAGCTGCTGAGAGGTCAAGGGGAAAAGGGTTCAGGTTTTTCCTGGAGTGCTGCCAATATGTCTGAGCCATGGCCTCTAGATGATCCATCATCCATGTTTCCCCCAGGCCCTTCCTTGGCAGGGTATCTGCTGTATCATTGAAGGCATGGTAGGGATCATGGAGGAATAGCTTTAACTTTGTGTACATAGAGTTTGTGTACAGAATTTTGTGCAGGTGAATGTATGTATATTACAGTTCCTTGTACTTCACTGGGCTGCCACCAGAAGAGAGGAAGGTGTTCTTCTGCCAGAAGGAGGAATTCTGTAGAACAACAAAAACCCAATTAAAGGTCTATAAAATGATGGTAGCCTCGGTCCCATGTTGGATGAACTCGAGGGGCACAGGCCACAGCTGCCATCTCTGCATACTGTGATAATGCTACACTGCAATGCTTAGAATCTTAACAATGTTACCATAAGGGTAAATCACTAGAATGCCCATCCCTGCAATTGCTCTCCCTGATAGTAGGATGCTGAACCATCAGTAAAGAATCGACACAAAGAGGTGTTGTCAAGTATTTGTGGGCGTGAGGAGAAAAAGGACCTGGATCTGGAAGATCAGGTGACTGCAATATTACAGTCATTGGGTTCTTCTTGGAAAAGGTCCATGGCCAGCATAGATGGAATTTTGGGTGCACCTGTATGTCTCTATCCTGGAGAAGAAGTGACCAGTGTGTCAGCCTGGTCTTAGAGACTGACCCATCCTTCACTCTGTCTGAGCAGAAGGTGAACGGTGTGTGGTTGAGTGTTAATAATCAGTGGAAGTACCCAATGATGTACAGAAAGTGCTTGACAGCGATAGGTGGCCAGAAGGTTCATTTACGCAAAGGCTGTACTTCTGTTCCACTGGGGTCAAGAGCTGTGATGCATAGCCAATGGGTCTCAGGGTGCCATAGACCTCCAGGCCAGCACTACTGACATGGCAATGTCAGAGGTGCTTTATTCAGATGGAGCGGTATTGATGGATTAGGGCTGACCAGAGCTGGGTGGGAGCCAAGGCCTGCTTCAATGACATCACAGCCTGGGTATGTATAGGGCCCCAAGTCCATGGAATGTCCTTTTTAATAAACATACAGAGGTGGCTTTCTGAGCAAAATCATAGATGAAATCTCTAGAATAGTTCAACATACCTAGAAACCGTCAAAGAGTTGCCGCAGCTGGTGAGCAATGGCAATTCTTGCAGTCCTGTATCTTCTTCCAGGTTGGGCTTCAGCTGTGGTCAGTTATTTTAGAGCCAGAAAAGTACTACTTTCTGACATAGCTGTACTTTTGCTGGATTACATTTTAAGCCTGCTTTCTGAATGAGAGTCAGTAGTTCATCCAAGAGATCAAGTGTTGTTCCTGTGTGGCGGTTGCCAGAAACAGGTCATCCATACTACAAGAGACAATGGGGTAGAGAAACTCTCAAGGGCATCCATCATATGCAGATGGAACAGGGCCGGACTGTTATGGAATCCTGTAGTAAGCAAGTCCCGTATACTGTCTTCTTTCAAAGTGAAGGAGAAATTATATTGACTCTTGGGGGCCAATGGTAGTGACCAAAAACCATTGGAGATATCCAGGACATATGAACCATATTAGGACAGGGTCAAAAGCATAGCACATCAGGTGTGGATGCCAAATGAGTACAACTGGGGTGACTTGGTTCAATTTCCTGTAGTCAATAGAAGTCTCCAAGCACACCTGTGGGTTTTTTCACGAGCCACACAGGAGTTAAATGAGAAGCTCATGTTCTGGTGCCCCAGCTTGAGGTGACTTTGTTTCTCTGAGAAGGCAAGGCCTCAGCTGGAAGAGGATATTGCCTTTTCTCATGTGCAGGCTCAGCACTTCAATGACAGTGTGCATTCTGCACAGTCATGTTTATTGATTGCAGATGCTTTCAAATACATTGCAAAATGGGCGAGAAGCTTTAAGGAAAAGCTCATGGTCTTTGAACAAATCTGTGACCGTCATACTCTTTGTTGTTAGCAAATATTGTTGCCACAACATGCGAATCAGGGATAAAAATAGTGTGGTATTGACCTGAATTTGTATCAATAGCATGTTAGCTAAATCCACCACACAGCTGTGTGGTGCAAGAAAAATAAATTCTTGAGTACTAGGATGATCATACAGTACCATCAGTTGAAAGATGTGTGAGGCCTTTAAGTAGCTAACTCTACCTGCAAGGGAAGAGTCCGATATGCAGGTAATCTAGTACCATCTACTCCCAACATGTTGGTCCTCCATCCAGTGGACCAAGGAGATGTGTCGGTGGTCATCATGTAATACAGACACAGCCGCACCTGTATCTAGCAACACTCATAAGTAGGCGCGGCCCCAGACTCGGCCTTGGGTGCAGGCCTCCATTTGTATCAAGACCAGCTTGTTTACAATCTGGACTAGGGCCTATAATTGTCAATCTGTACTGCTAGGAGCATGGAGGGTGGGCCTGGCTCCTTGAACCACTTCACCATGCTGCACTGATGTTATAAGGAGAGGATCTTCTGGGTTCAGGCCAGTATGGGCCTGAAGGCCTGTACTCCCAGTGTCGCCATGGCCCATTGGGGTTTGGGTCACGGTTGTACAACCACAGGGACTGGCCAGAGACAGCATCTGCCACAGGCGCACTTGTCCCAGGAGCTCTTGAATTTCCATTTCTTCAACTATCTCCCCAGAAGGAGCCCCGTTCTTTGTTGTTGTTGTTTGTCCTTATTCTTATGCTTCTTATTCTTATGATAGTTCTGGTTCCCACCCCATTACTGCAGTTGCTGCTGTGGTTGTTGTTGCTATTGTTGTTGGGCCTGTTGGGGTGTTGATTGTCTGTGGGGAGAGGCTGTTTGTGTGGGCTGCTGCCCTTCCACTATATAGTGCATCACAGCCTCTTGAATAGTCTTCTAGCGGCTGCTTTCTTGGAACAGAGCCCAAGATCACGGATGTAGAGTTGAGCGCAGACTCTCGGTTTTCTGAAGGATGTCGACAAACCTGTCTGTGTTGGGATAAAGTGGTTGGCTCTACCTTTTCTCTTACTGCAGAAATCATGTTCCTAAGGAACAGGGTCTTGCTCAATAAGTCTACATCTAAAAGCTTCTTGTGCAAGGTGCTTTTCCTGCTAGAGTAGGCCATCCAGGATCTCTGGTGGTAGGAAGGCTGGACTTTAATTTGCATTCTGTTTCACAGGCAGGTGCAGAAATAGGAGTCTGCATTGGTTCAGCCACCATTACGGGCACTGGAGCAGGAGAGGGTGTTGGGGAGGAACACCCCAGGTGGCAAGAATAGTTTCTTCAAGTCCTCCACAGTTTTCCTCTCCCAGCAACCATTCAGCAAATTTCTCCTCAAAAGTTTCAGATAGTGGTGGGGCTGATTCCCCGGGTCTTTACTGTCATAGTTATCACTCTCCAAGCAGTGAGGGGCTCCCTCTGGGAGTAATGGTCTGCGGCACTTTGGAGCTATCTATGGGATCCTTAAACTCTACTAGGGGCCAGGAAAGTGTGGGTGAGCAGATTAGCATGCCGACCCACCACCACAGGGTTTTGTAAACCTTCCACCTTGGAAAGTACTCCCTGCACAGTGTCCGTATTGATACCAGGGGATGTCCAGGATAAGCATAGCATTTTTGAGGTCGATCTCCTCCCCAGTACACCACTCCACCAGCGGTGCACAGCCACTTCTGTCGGGTACCCATTTTTCTTAACAGTGGTTCGTGAATATGGCCACTAGAGGACACACAATCCCAGCGGTGAGCCTCCAAGATGTAACCCCTAGATGGCGCTATCCCAGGGCTACTACCCTGCCTGATTTGCCACTAACAGGTTGAGGGGCCTGGATCCAATGGCGGTGCCTCCACCCAGAGGTCAGGGTTTGCAATAGTTAAACTAACTTGGTCACAGCCCTCTGGGACACTGCAACCCCCTTCTTCCCACTAGTGGCCCACACAATATATCAGAATTACCTTCACAGTATACACTTACCCCAGGTCTGGTTCCGGCACTGGGACCTCCTGTGAAATGAGATACAGTGCAACAATCACAGTACAGTACTTTAACATAGACAAATACCTCAGGCAGTATAACTTTGCTGAAACAAGCAGCTCTGATTTATTTAGGGGGATATAACAAGGACAGGAAATCAGGTTAATTAGCTTATCACTTTAATAATCTACCTATGGCTCTGTGCACAGGCCTATCCCTATCAGTTACTGTCCCTGGGTACCCAAGCCCTAGTGGCTGGTCCAAACCGTGGCAGCTGGTAGGGGCCCTTTCACACAGAAAAGGAGAATTAAACAGTCAGCAGTACAGTAATTCCATTTGGATTTAATGTGGCAATTCAACAGGGCGACCTGAATTAGTACTCACGACCTCCAAATAAGATAGGGTCCTTCAATGTCAGCAGGGCTCACTTGAGGTGCACAACCTCTTCACACATCCATATAAAAGAAAGCACTATACCAGGCAGGCTGCATCTGTATCCCATCGCAATTTCTGCACAATACCCGGAGAACACACAGCAGATTCAGTTCCTGACAGACCGAGTGTAATTTTCAGCAATTCCTCAGTCTTCTACAGGGTGAGCCTGGTTTCTACTCTTCAGAGATCCTTTGATTCTTTTCACAGGACGGATTCAGTCCTAACAAGCTGCAGACCGGAACTCTGGGCCTTACACACGTTTTTTGACTAAAACTGCACACTGAAAAAGCACAGGGCTCCTTCCTTCTTGACTGCCAAAGCTCAACTGAAACCCCAACCGACAAAACCGGGCACTTCCTTTGAGTTCCTCCCAGTTCTTGACTGGATTGGCTGTCACTCACAATAGACTGCTGCTGTTGGTCCAAAAAGGTGCTGAAGTCTAAACTACATCTCCCAGAGTCACTGCCCATACAATCCTCTTGTGGCTGGCTCAGATTATGAGTCCAAGTTCTGATTCATCCAAGGCACCATTTTAGAGCTAGCTTACCCCACACTGATTGGTCCAGTTCAGCAGTTCAAAACTAGAATGGGGAACTAGCAGACACAGTTCTGACTGCAAAGAAAGCAGGTTAGACAAACTGTAATTTCATTATTACTCTAAATAATTTCTGGCAAACAGTTACATCTTTCAGATAGGTTCCCTTGCACTCTAGTGACTGCAAAATGAAGTGAATTGGCAGCAGCTTGAGTGGTACTCAATCAAAGAAACACACAGTCCCCCATACAAACTAATTATGTCTGCAAGCAGACAGCTCTTAAAGAGACAGTACCAGAGGTTCTAAAAACACTCACTGATAAATGGCTTAAATGCCAAACACCATTCAGGCTTGGAGCATTCAAGCAAGCTCCTGGAAGTCTTTTGGGAACCCCCATTTGCAGGGGGGTTACACAGGTATATCAGGAAAAGGAAAAAAGGAAAAGGGCAGATTAGTAGACTGAAGTCAGGGAGCAGGTGGGTGGAGGAGGCAGGGGAACAGGCGGAGGTACTGAATGACCACTTTGCCTCGGTCTTTACTAGGGAAGATGGTGGGGTGCCACCGCAAGGGGGGGCAGGGTGGTCCTACTGGTAGTGGGGGATGATGCCATGGATGATGAGATCCCTGTTGGTAGAGTGAGGGAAGCCCTCAAGGTCCTGAGGGTGGAGAAGGCACTGAGCCCTGATGGCCTTCATCCCAGGGTGCTGAGGGAGCTGGCGGACATCCTGGCAGCACCCCTGATAAACATCTTTAACTCCTCCCTCCAGTCAGGATGAGTGCCTCAGGATTGGAGGATGGCCCACATTGTGCCTATCCACAAAGGCAGCTCATGGGAGGAGCCAGGAAACTACAGGCTGGTAAGCCTGACGTCGGTGGTGGGCAAAGTGATGGAGGTCATCTTAAAGGAGGAGGCTGGTGGGGTTTCTGGAGGCAAGGGGCTACCTGGATGATTGCCAGCATGGTTTTGTTCAGGGCAGATTGTGTTAGACCAACCTTGTGGAATTCTACAATTGGGTGGCGAGAGCACTGGACCAGGGCAAGCCAGTGGATGTCCTCTTTCTGGACTGCAGCAAGGTATTTGACTCAGTGCCACATCTTCGACTGCTAGAGGAGCTGAGAGGCATGGGGATGGGGAGCAGATGGTCAGGTGGATTGGGAACTGGCTAGGGGGCATTTCCAGAAGGTGGTAGTCAGGGAGGGTTTCATCTTCCAGGAGGGTCATTAGCGGGTCTTGCAGGGATCTGTGCTGGGCCTCTCTGTTTAACTCTTATATCTCAGATATCAGAGATGGTATCAGGAGTAAGATGCACCTCTTTGCTGATGACTCCAGCTGGGGGCATGGTGGATGGGGAGGAAGGCAGGTTATCCCTACAAGGGGCCTAGGAGGCTCTGGAAGGGTGGTCATGCAACTGGAAACTGAGATTTAATACTGAGAAGTGCAGGGTCCTCCACCTGGGGCCAGGAACCCAGCTCATTTGTACACCTTGGGATGGGTGACACTGCAGGCTTTGAGTGGGGAGAGGAATCTCAAGGTGGTAGTGGATGCCAGAATGAACAACTCAGAGCAATGTAGAAGAGCTGTGGCAAGAGCAAACAAAATGCTGGGGTGCCAGGGGGATAACCTTGAGAAGCTGGGAGGTGATCCTGCTACTTAACAACTGCCTAGTTAGACCATACCTTGAATACTGCATCCAGTTTTGGCATCCGTACTTAAAAAGGGATATTGCACTCCTAGAGAGGGTCCAGAGGAGGGTGACCAGAATGATATAGAGTCTAGGGGAAAAATTATATGGGGAGAGACTCGAGGAGCTCAATCTGTACACCCTGGAGGAGAGGAGAGACAGAGAGGACATGGTTGAGGTCTTCAAATATCTTAAGGGGATCAATAGGGCAAGCCAGGATAGGGTGTTCCAGCTGAAAAGGAGGGGTCCACCAGGGGGAACCCTATAAGGCTGGTAGCTGGGAGACTCAGGGGGGGAGATGAGGAGGCACTACTTCACTGAAAGGGTGGTGGAACCCTGGAATGCTCTACTGGCAGAACTGATGGCTGTGGATAATGCGGAGGGATTCAAGAGGGACTGGAACAGGTATAGGGGAAGGGTGCATCTTAACAGGGTCAGCATTGGAGGGTGGCCCAGTCGGGGAAAGGGTGTGGGAGACCTTGGGGAGGAGGGGGAGCAGGAAACTGTGCCCTAAATGAGCACTGATCCCTGAGCAGACTCGATAGACCATAGGGCCTACTCTGCTGGCTTCTTAGTATGGTAGTATGTGGAGGCTTAGGAAGCTCACAGTACTGTATGCTGTACTGTAGAGTGCTCATAATGGCACTGTACTGTACTGGAACAATTTAAACAGTGCTACCACTAATTTTTCAAAACCTGAATTAATTTAATCAGGGGGTTATCTGAGTCCTCCTGTCCCAAAAAGTAAGCGGGACAGTGGGATACTGGAAGAAGCCACGATCACAACGGAGCTGTAATTGCGAGTGTCATTTATTTTTCTCTCTTTTATTTATTTATTTATTTATTTAGCTTTTGTTGACCGGGTAAGTGCACTAGACAAATCCTGCCTATTTTCAGGCACGACCCGGGGAAGGGGGATACAGATGAATGCCAACTGACCTTGAACCAGATTAAGCTGTTGGTGGTATTTATAGTGAATGAGGGAAATTTGGCCAGGACACCGGGGAAGTTCCCCTACTCAGTTACTGCAGGGTGGCCAGTAGGGGGACGGGTCATCGCAAGATGGCCGCGCGAGGTGGACCACGGCAGGAGATGGAGGACGTCAGCAGAGTAGGAGAGGAAGCCTCAACTCCTACTCAACGAATTTGAGGCTTCAGTGCAGGAATTTATCGATTTTGAAACAGATACCGGTTTTCAAGAGTCTGTGCTCAATGTGGAAAAAACTAATGGAGAAAATGCTTCAACTTCCCCTCACCGTGTTGCAGCTATGCTGGACTTAGAGTCTCCCGGAACGGTCGCTGCAATGGAGAACAACTGTCAAATGAATGTATGCTCTAATTACGGGAACGCGTTCACTTCGTCTGCTATACTGAGGAACCACTCCTTTACTACTAGCGTTTCCGAGGAGCACATTTTGATGAGGCACCAGCAGGTCTCTGTGCCGGAAACTAATTTGCTGAGTGGCGAGCATCAACATGGGGACGAGGAGTCTGGAGAGCATTCAGGTACTGTGTTTCTTGGAGCCCTGAGTAATTTGGAGCGCGGTTTTGGGCAATGTAATGTTAAAACAAGCGTAGTTTCCACACAGCTCCCTGCAGCCCTTAACACTAATACTGACAGTAATAACTGTGTCCTAACTATGCAGGAGCCCAACGCTGATGACAAAGTGGGTAACTCTTTCGAAAGCAAGCGTGGTTATGGAGAGACGAATTTAACACCGAATACAGCAATGAAATATCCTGAACTGGCTGGCAGAAAAGTAGCCATTGTTAGCAAGTGCCAACAGCCAGCAGAGATGGGAGGGTTATTGGACATGGCGGAATCTACAGACTCTAAAACTACTACTTGTTCATCCGCTTCTAACTTTATTAAGCAGGATGGGGTTCCCTTAAACAAAGTGGCTGGTTTTGTGCTTAAACATAACAATAAGGATGAGTCCTTATTACAGTCTAATGTTGTTTATCAATCTGTTGATGGTTCACAAACAGGGCGACAGAGTTCCTTTTTCCAAAAGAAAATGTTGGAGGGGTATTAGTAAAGTTGCAGGATACACAGGCGGATTTTACACCATTAAAAGGTGTTGCTGTGCAGTCTATTTGGTCACCAGAAAAAGCTTTGCAGGAGTCAGGATGGATGCAGGCTGACACAGGAGTGTGGAAACCTGACCCTTCCTGGTCTCAGGAGTTATCCCTTTCCCAACATTCCCCAGAATGGGCTCCGGCTGCTTTGCTGACAAAAGGGAAGGAAATTGAAGAAGGTTTACCTGTAGAGGAGAATGTTTCTGGTACCCCCTGTAGTACTAGGGGCCCAGATAACATCCCTTCCACTACACTGTTACAGAACTCCCCATCCCAGGAACCCTTACAGATTCCTGCAGCCGAGTGCATTGTCCCCACTCCCTCCCTGGGTTCGACTCAGAAGCCTTTAATGTCGGAACTATTTTCAAATTCACACAGAGAAGCTGCTCCTAGGCGCAATGCAGTCCGCTTAAGATATAAAGGTGGGTTGGAAATTAGGCCTGACAGGTATTATGTTGGGAAAACTTTGCTAGAAGACTCTTTGCATTTTTCTCCTCAGGATGTTTATGCTTTTATAAACATCTCTGGGGAGGACAATTATGATGTAAGTTTCCGTTCTCAGCACGCTCTTGACTTGTTCTGTATAAGGTATAATCAGGTGAAATTTTCCCCGATATGGACCCCCTTCATAGTTATACCTCTATCCAAACCCTTAGTTAAGTTTGTCACAATTATGTTTCGTAATGAAGGGGTGTGGGTGGAGGACATTACTTACTGGTTGAAAAAAAAGTGTGAAGTTTTAAGTGCACCAGAACCCATTTTGGATACAGAGCTCTTTTGGACTGGTGGCTGGAAGTATAAAATCAAACTGAGGCAATCTGAGTCTGGAATAGAACACATACCGAACTCTTTCCTGTTAGGGAGGGACAGAGGTGTGTGTTTCTATAGTGGTCAGCCACGTGCATGTTATAAATGTGGTGCTAGAACACATCTTTCCAGCGTATGTGACCAACCAAGATGTGACAACTGTGGGGAGGTGGGTCATTTAACTATGTTTTGTAACAATCAGTCTTGTTGTGACTTATGTGATGCTAAGGGTCATGTATTTAAAGTGTGTCCTTGGGCTGCCCACAACACTGCATCTAGTTCTAGTTCAGAAATTTATATTAAAAATGCACAAGAGGTTTCTGCGCACGCTACTCCCCTGTTAGGTGTTCCCCCCCCTTCAGGGATTAACCAGACTAAAGTACCCCTAGCCAGGAGGCCAGTGGAGCCTTCAATAGTATCAGAGGATCCAGTTGCAGATCAGGTTAAGAATAAGGAGATAACTGTCAGCATTACCGGGAAGCAAGCGAAGGCCTCCAAACCAGTTACACTTCCGAAAACCAATATGGGTCCCCCAAATACTTTGATTTTGCCTCCAGCAGAGCTTACAGAAGGGGTTGCCAGAAAGGTAGATAACCCAATTACTAAGAACGACTCTTTACCAGTAGCCCCACAAAGGAGATCAACTAGGAATTTGCAAGTAAACCCTCCCTCGGTAGAGCCCATAGAAACAAGTAATTTTATGAAGCTTTATTTTCCTCTTGGGGTGATATGGAATTAGAGGTAGAGGATTCTGATCCCATTTTATAAGTGCAGTAAGACATTCCAGATCAGTGTTTGTCTGGGGTTGATACACTTCCAGCTGCTAAAGCATTCAGCGCAAGTATCTAATGCTTTACTACGCACCTGGGCACGCACTAACCATTGACAACCAACACCCTGTCATGTCTTATTGCTTACATATATAAATAATGTAACTCAATTGAGGAGGAAAGTTCATGCTCACAAGTAAATCAGAGATCTGGGGCTGTCCTTCAGTTGCAGTGCTCTTACCAAGACAGCCACCTGAAAATGCTATTCTTAAAGGATGATGCACATCGCAGAGGAAAGATAAATCATGCCTGTGAGTATGGATCAAATCAACTTGTCAGTCTAGATTTTAAGTGTAATCAAGAGCTGCACCCTCTAACATCCAGGCATGCATACACAACTGCAGCATAATGCAACATTGCAACATGCACCTGCTGCATGCTGCAATGCATGGTAGTGCATTGTGTTTTTGGTGCTGGGCTCTCCTCTATCTCACTGTGTACTCCTTCCTTCCTTCCTTCCTTCCTTCCATTTATTTGCATGCAATGGGTTCCATGGTGATCCAGTGGTAGCCCCCCACCCCTTATCCTCATCACAGAGCGACCTGGGGACCACCTACCACTCTACCTGGTGAAACTTGCCCTAGTGGTTTCTCCTTCCCAAACCTTCACGGATGTGATCACCTGTGGTCTCCTCCCACCATGATGATTGGTAAACCACACAGCCAACTAGTTGCCAGCTGCTGCTACCACACAACTATGAAAAGCAGGTGGTAATCAAGGGAGGTCATAACAGCACAGGAACAGGGTTGTGAGGGCATCATACACTAAGACTGATTCTAATGGCCATGTGCATGCCAACCTCCTCCCTCTTTCTTGAACATCCACAAAGTCTTTTGTGGATGCAGGGAAAAGCTGTGCAACCCTCCTACTGAGCATGGCTCAATGGGGACATAATTGTTGCCCAGTTTCAAAGTGACCTGTGTGACCAGTTTTCACAGGCATTTATGTCTGAGAATGGGGCCTCTGCTATCGTTTGTGGGGCCCATGTTCCTTTTTATCTCTCCTCATTTTTCTCTTCTTAGAAACAAATTACATTCTTTGCTTATGATGATGCTACTGTACTGTACAGTACGCTAATGTTGACTTTGTTTGCTATCAGTACAAATGGCACGGCCTGTACCATGTGAGACAGCACACTGCACCCCTGCTTGTAGAAGACCTGTTGGCCAAATTGAGTAGTGAAAACATGTAAAACAATGTACACAAAATGTAACCATGCACATATTACAGTTATGTAACTCTTTTGGAAAAGGTTCTGACACTGGCCTAAATGGTGCAATGTGATATATTATTCAGGAACGCAATATAAGTATTCATAAAACTTAATTCATTATCAGATCATTAATCTTTATTCCCTTAAAATAAACCTTTAAAATGGGCAGCAGCTAAGCAGCTGTTACGACATTTGAGCAGTTAATCGCTTCATTTGTTTATATCCTTAGCTGTTGTTATAGTGCCCTCTACTGATCACAAGTAGTGTTGATAGTCCTAAAGACTGCATTGCACAAGTACAGGGTTCTCAGTGATTAGCTTTTTAAAAACATGTGAACAATGAACATAACTGGGTTAAAAATAAATTTTGAACAGTTATTCGTTTACAGTAGGACTTAAAATCATGGATGATACCTTTCAAATGGGAAAACAACAGCTGTGTAAATATTTGTATATTCTTGGGCAATGCCCATTCAAGGAATTATGGCCTGATTTTGGTCATAATTTGTTATGCCGCCTATGGGGCAAAAAGTGTGCCCTATTGTGCCAAGCAGAAAATCTACTATACTGAGAAGTAATGGTCTGTGCTGGCAGATTCTAATATTCCAAATTAAGGCATTAGAATACTGTGCACAAACATGGTTTGCAGACAAGAATGGCACAGATTACTGGCACCGACATGAATTCACGTGGTGCTGAGCCATGTGCATTCGTGGTTTGTGAGACAATGAGAATGCAGTCTCCTGTATCCTTAGTCCATACCTTTGGGCTACTTCTGACCTCCACTGACCCTATTAATACATCCCACAAAGATCTGCCTGATGGTCCAGTGGACCCCAAACCTGTTCCTGTTGTGCTTCTTGTGCCTGGTAGACTATTGGATCCCCCCTTCATATCCACATCCACCCATGCACACCCTCAATGCAAAGTTGCCCTACATATCAGATGATCTAAAGGTGGACAAGCAGTGTGAGAAGGCAGTAAGGAGGGCTGGGGGGATATTGGGATGCATAGGGAGAGGCATCAACGGTAGATAACAAGAAGTTGTTATCCCTCTGTACAGACAGTTGGTGAGACCCCATTTGGAGTACTGCATGCAATTCTGGAGACCCCATCTCCGCAAAGACATAGACAGAGTGGAGGCTGTTCAGAGGAGGGCAACCAAAATGGTGCAGGGTCTGCACCAGAAGACATATGAGGAGTGACTAAAGCAGCTTAATATGTATACCCTTGAGGAAAGGAGGAAGGAGGGACTTGATAAGAAACTTTCAAGTATCTCAAGGAATTAACAAAGTACAAGAGGGTAGTGTCTTTCAGAAGAAGAGATGCAAGAACAAGGGGCACAATTTGAAGATGGAGGGGACGCTCAGAGGTAATGTTAGAAAGTATTTTTCACAGATAGGGTTGTGGATGCATGGAACAGCCTTCTTGAGGAGGTTCTGGAGTTAGGAACAGTGGAGAATTCAGAATGCATGGGACAGGCATAAGGCAAGTCTAGTGGGGGTAGGAGGAAGTAAGCTGTTGATTAACTAGAATCTGCAGTTTATCCATCAGGTAGGAAAATGGGCAGACTGGGTGGGCCAAGCAGTCCTTATCTGCAGTCAAATTCTATGTTTCTATGTTTCTATTGATCTTGGTCCCCCAACAGGTCTGTGAACTGGGTACAGAGCTCTGATGCCCCTACAACTTGCCCTAAACAGTTCTTATGGTAGATAAGGGCTGGTGGCATTACAGAACCCAGCTCCCTGTAATACTGAGTCACTGATGCTTTTATGAATGGCACTAGGTGCACATGCCAATTACATGGCTACACTGCCCCTTCCATGCACCAGCACAATTTAATATGCAGTGGCATAGAATGGGAGTGCAGTCCCTTTTCAACACAACTCAGGGGCCGTGTGTAAGGACCAGCATCAAACCACAGCACAATGATTTACTGATGTTCTCTTGTGACTGAGAATTGGGCCCCCTTTTTAATACCACTGAAAATAGGCAAATGTCTTGTCTAGTGCACGTACCTAGTAAATGAAAACTAACAAAATAAATAAGTTCAATGAAGATGTGGGTCAGGAAAAGTGATTAGCGTGATGAAATACTATTCGAATCATATTGTTATGCTTGTAATTCATGCAAACAGTTAAACAGTAAAAAGAAAATGACGCTGAATATGAAACCATAAATTCAGGGGAAAAAAGTGACCTGTTGAAAAACAAAGTGATTGTGTGTGAAAAGTCACATACAGTAGAGCCCATTTATAAGGACATCGGATAATAGAACATCCCAGTTATCAGAAATGGCCCTATGGCACGTTGTTTCCTATGTATTCCTATGGGCATAAAGCCCACTTATAATCACACTCAGCCCGGTTAGAAGAACATTCTAAATTGCAGCTTCTGTGCTAGTTCACTGGCAGCTATCAGTAAAATTCATCGACTTAGCTCACATCTCAGCTCTGGTGATTAGCATTCAGTGGTATGCGGTTAGGTGTGAATGGGCACTGATTAAGAGCATTGATTAAGCATTTAAATATTCTGCCGGGCTATTGTTTTAGTCCCCATTTATCACTTCAGGCAACAAGTCTCAGTTACGGTGCTAGACATGGAGAAAAGGAAGCAAAGAACAGCTTCTATACACATACAGTACATAAACTACTAGTTTCTTTGAAAATTGTGGAGTTGAATAGTGACTCTCAAGTCTTGTTTTTACCAACTAACATGCACTTTTCAGGTTTTACGTTTTACTGTATCATGCACTTTGAGGCACTTTCTACAGTGCCGTTTTTAATCATTTTTAACTACAGTATTTAATAAAGTATTTATGTAGTAGATTATGTTTTTAAAAGGTGTTACAGTACTGTACTAAAATTCATTTTCACATAGTAAAGCTAATGCTTTTAACAACTTAACATGGTTGCTGAGTGTTTATTTGCATCCTGGAAGCTCCACCTTGTGGGCAGAATATAGAATTTCTTGTAAAAGTCTGTTTAAACAGGTAGCCCGCGTATAAGAACAGCTTGCTTATAAGAACATTGTTTGTGGGAAATTGGGTGTTCTTATAAGTGGGCTCCACTATATTTACACACTACATGTGGTTAATTTAATTATTATAATTTTTTTATTTGTTTTGCTTGCCTATGATTTTTCTGATTTTCCTTTCATGCCCCATCCTGATGGCTGGGGGTCACTCCCACGCTGGGAGGGTAGGGCAGGCAGCCACCCTGACAGCCAACACCAGTGCTGCTCCATGGTTGGCCAACAAGGTGTGTACAAATGCTGGACAACCTGCCTTCTCCCTTACCAGGAGCTGCTGCCACACTTCTACAGCATTGCTTACCCCCAGCTGATGCCAGAGTGGGATTCCTGGAATTGCCCACAAATCCCACTCTCAGGAACACATACTTATGTTAAGAATTATTCAACAAGATGCTGTTTGATAAGTTGGCCCACTGGCACAGCGGTAGTGCTACCACTTGTGCCACTGAATATCCTAGTTCAGGAATGAGCACGGAGCATCAGAGGCCAGCCTTGGGGACGAGGATGAGCATCAAATAGACTGTTCTCCTCCTCTGAGATGGGTGTGATGCAGCATGAAGTCGACAAGAAAACACAACCACTCTGAAGATGGAGAAGCATCATAGGGAAAACACTTGGTTCTTGCATACACTTTTTTAATTATGGAAAGGAAGAATGGGCTCTAATCATTTTTATTTTATAGGAGACTGCCCACATGCTGATCTAGATTCCATACGATTGGCTAGTGTTCCACCCTGGCATGGACTGTACATTAAGTTGTTTGGAACCTTTAAGCCCTGCCTTCTTTGGTATCATTACCTGGTGTGCATGGAGGCCAATGTGGCCTCACCACACGCTAGCAGGGTAAGAGGGGGGTCCTCTTGGTTTGGAGGACCAGCAGCCAGGTTGGAACACAAGAGGACTGGTGTTGACAATGAAAATTTTCTCAGTGTAACTTGAGAAGAATGAATAAAATATTAACATATCTTTTATAATGATTTAACAGTATTGAATGCTCAAACTGCATTGTGAAACAGAAAAAATTATTTAAGAAATGTGACTTAATACTATGTATCTGATGTGGAATTGCTGCAGGGTACTCTGTATTTTGCAGACCTTAAATGTAATGCCTTCGATATGACCACTTGTGTGGCATTAGGATGAACTGTGGATGTGCCTAAGTGAAGTTGTTTTTCATAAACATCTGTATTTTTTGTACATTTACCACAGGGTAATAATAAGAATGGCTTTGAAAATCAGAAGCTTAGTCAAAGTGTAAACATGAGAATATTAACAGGTATGAGTAGTTAATTTATGGATATGTGTAAGAAAATCTAAACGGTATATCTTTATATTGTAGTCATGATTAAGAGGTGATATAACTAGGTTCTGTTTCTGATTTAGACAATAAGTCCCTGAGGAGGCCATGAGGCGAAATGTTGGGGCATCAGTAAACTTCTTTGTAAGAAATTTTACTTTAAGTCTATTCTTTGACTTTTAAGAAAAGGAAGCTGAGCCCCAATACTCCTGTGTGCCCTAGTGCCCATGACAGACTCACAAGAGTGCAGGTATCAGCGGCACCACACCAATCCCAGTGCTTTCTGGATCCCTCCTCTTTTGACTCACTGCCTCAGGAAGTTATAGTAGAAGGATAAATCATCTTCTTATCAAACTGGAGGAAGATAACAACAGATGCTTGACTCCTGGAAGTAGTTTAGCTAGACACACCCTAGAGCTCCTTTCTGTTCCTCCAGTGACCCATCCCTTTGCCAAACTGATACCCTCCATGACATCTTGCTCTCCTGTTGGAGAAGGTTCAAACTATGGGTGCTCTGATTCTCAGAAATTTGTTATAGTGAGCAGACATCAGAATTTCAAAAATTCTGTTTCCATCTCTGAATCTATTCTGCCTCCAAATCAGGCATTGGTATGGAATCAGAGACAGATTCAGAAATTCTGATTCTGAATCTGACTCAGTTTTACTTCATAGTGCACAAAGTACCCCCCACACACCCAAACATTTCCAGAAGCCTTCCTGTTAATCCTCTATCCCTTATCTGTCTTATTTCATGTCTGGTTAGGTGCCCTAGATGCTCAGGCAGCCTTTGAGAGGATGGCGTGGTCCAGTCCTGGTCATGCTGCTGCCGAGTGCCAAAGTACTCTAGTACAGAGCTTCAAGTCATGGAGTACTTCCACTGATCCCCAAATTTCTTCCAGTCCCTCCCCAGTTCCTCCACCACAACCAATGACCCCCTCCACCTGAAGCCTCCATTCCTGCTCTGACCAAGCACTTGCCTTAACCCCTCCCATACTGTTCTGTTCCGAGTCCAATGACCACCTGTCCCCAAAGCCAAGTAATCCTTAATTATCCATACTTAGGCATGCATGCCATGTAGTGGTCTGTTTGATCCAGTCTGATCCAAACCCAAACACCCCAAGACTCCAAACCCCTCCCTGCACTCCCCAGCTGCTCTTCCCAGCACCTGTGAAGGATTCAGTCACCAGTCACACTACTCCTCCCCTGGTAAAATACCCTTTTACTTGGGGAGAGGTGGCAGGGACTGAATCCTTCAGAGTCATGGGGGGAGTGCAGCTAGGGAGTTCGGAAAGGGGTGGGGGGGTCTGGTGAGGGGGTCAGGGAGTTTGGGGAAGGAGTCAGGCACAGCCAGGCAGCAGCACAGCACCACATCGGACCAGTTGGGATTAAACCACTACAACATACTACCACACAAACTAAGCAGTGTGATAAACGCACAGTGATGTTTTATGTCTGTTTCCTGTTAAATTGTAACTTGTAAAATTGTAACCTATACTAACTTACTCTGTCCCTATTGTTGCTTCCAATCTGCCTGTAGGAGTGTGTTGAAATGTCTTGGGAGTGTAGTCACAAGTGTCTAGACCTTTGGATTCACCATGATGGTACCCAAAACCTGTCTTGCAGTCACAACTGTTTAGACCTCTGGATTCACTATGATTGTACCCTAAACTTGTTGTGTGTCACTGAAATGTTCTGTACCCAGTAGGATTCTATGTACTGTAACTAATTCCAAGTCAACCCTGAAAAAATGACCTTTTAGGCCCAGTGGGCTTACCTGGTTAACAAACTGAAATAAGTAAACATACATGGCTGCTACATCATCACATGCTTGCTGCCCTGCCTACGGATATTCCTTGGCTTCATGGCCAGGGCTCCAGTTGGGGTATTGGGGATAGGGAAGGGATTAACTAGAGGAGGTTGAACCATGTCAGTACTAGCAGTGAGCAAACTACAATGAGTCGGTGACCATCATGAATGGAAACAGACAGTAGTCCATCACAGCAGCACTCAAGGAAAGGGAGGGGGCAGGGGAAACACTTGGGGAGCATGGAGTACCAATTTGCTTGCACTGTAGTCAGATGTGGAGATGGAATCAGATTTCAATTCTGCATTCGACCAGGTTCTTGGATTCAGATTTTTGTCCTTAAATACCAAGAATCCAGATACCATGAATATGTCCGGAATCTGATATATCCAATTCAGTAGGATGGATTCTGCGCAACCCTAGTTTAAGCCCTTTCTAGAAAAAGGCCTATAGAGCCCATCCTAGTTCCCATACAAAACCTAGGCTATTATTCCTGGGACTTCTGGTACCAAAATGGACCAGGAATTTAAGGCCCGTACTAGACCACTGAGGACTGAATCTGCTCATCACACACAAAAAGTATCAAATGGTCTCTCTCTGCAGTCCCTCCTCCCCCTGTTACTGAAAGGGGAATAGATGGTTGCTCTGGATATGAAGGACGCATACCTTCATATCAGGATCCCCAGGTCTCACAGTTCTTGCATTTCTGCTCCAGGATTCGCACAGCCAGTTTCATGTGTTGTCCTTTGGTTTGTCTTCTGCACTGTGTGTCTTTACCAAGTGTTTTGCAGTGGTTATAGCCACTCTCTCTCAAGAGTCCCTCTATGTCTTTCCATATATTGGTGCTAAGCTTTTGAAGGCCCTGTTGTGGGAGGCCATAGCCTATACCCTGTTTCAGACCCGACAGCTGATCAACCAGTTGGGTATTCTGGTGAATGAACCAAAGTCTATCCTCACTCCATGCCAGCATCTCCAATACATAAGGGCTGTCTTGGACATTGGGCTGGGTCAAACGTTTCTGCCCTCAGACCATGCTACAGCACTGGTAGCCCAGGCTCAGCTGGTATCCTCCAGTGACTTTGTCTTGGTCAGATGCCTTCTGCAGCTCATCAGACTCATGGCTGCTGCCATACTGACTCTCTTTCTGGCACATCTGCATATGAGGATCCAACAATGGTTCCTTCTCCTTCTCCACAACAGCATTCTGATGAATTGGAGTGTCTCATAGCAGTGACTTCTCCACTCCTTCACTCCCTGCTCTGATGACTGGACCACTCCAACCAAGAGACAAGATCTCCCTTCTCTGTCTATCTCTCTCCTGGTGATGACAATGGACACCCGGGGTCTTGGCTGGGGTACCCATCTGATCCCCTTCTGGACTCAGGGCCAATTGTCCCCTTAGATACGGTTCTGCACAGCAACACTCTGGAGATGTGGGCTGATCTGCTTGGCCTACTGGCCTTCACCGCCATCCTTCTAGGGCATCAGTTCCTGATCCATAAAGACAATATTTCTGTGATGTAATCCATCAACCTACGAGGTGGAGTCCACTCATATCCTCTCCGCAGGGAGACAATGAGTGTTTTAGCGGGACACAACATGTTTCTGTTGGCCATTTTTTTGCCTGGTATCCTCAATGTCCTGGTGAAACATCTCACTTGGTCCCTGACACTCTGCCATGAGTGGGAGCTCTTAGACTTTGTCGTGTATGACTTCTTTATAAAATAGGATCGCTCAGATATAGCCCTGTTTGCATCTCATTACAACACAAAACTGCGTTTTCTACTCACTCTGGGGTCTGGAGTTTCTGGTGAGATGTGTTTTCCCTCTCCTGAAATGGGAGGTCTATTGATGCTTCCCCCCACCCATTTCCTCTAATACAGAGGGTTTTGGTCAAGCTGCAGGCCAACTTGGTCACCATGATTCTGGTGACTCCATACTGGTCCAAACAAATTTGTCTCCCTCTGCTCCAGCAGTTGGCAGTGGAATCCCCTGTCCCGCTCTCTCTGCAAGTGGGACATCTGATGCAGGATTGGGGTGCTCTGGTGCATCCAGATATCAGAGCCCTACACCTCCAAGCCTGACTCCTGAGGATATAAAGTTCTCCCACTTCGGGGTTTCACTGCCAGTTGCTGCTGTTCTACTGCTGGCTCAGAAGCCTTCCACACAGTACACCTACTCGAAAAGATGTAAACCTTTTACAGTTCGGTGTGCTGATCATGCCCTGGATCCCTTTACATGTCCCGTCAGTCTAATGCAAAACTACCTCTTATCCTGGACTCGGGCTTCATTTACTCCTCTAAGGCCCACTTGGCCATGGTGTTGGCTTTTCATGCCCTCACAGATGGCAAGATGGTGGCGCCAACGAGTTTCCTTCAAGTTCTTCAAAGGTATTCTATTTTTATTCTCCCACCCGGTCCATGATACAATTTCAGTGTAAAACTTAAATTTGGCCTAGAGACCATTACTACACCTCTCTTTGAGCCTGCAGTTATTTATTTTATTTATTGAAATTTGTTGACGGGTAGACTCACTGAGACAACAAAATCCCTTTTTCAGGGGCGGCCCGGAATTAATTACAGATAAGAGTCACAAGAGCATACAGTAGACAAAAATAGTACAGTTAATTACTTGCGAGCTTTGCTTCATTTCTTGAAAGACACTGTTCCTAGTGGTTATGATGTAGAGTTGCAGGCTCTAGTTACAGATCCTCCTTTTTAATTTTCCAGAAGGCTAGAGTTACATTATGTACTAACCCCCATTTTCTACTAAAGGTTGTGTCTGAGAAAATACTAAATAAAACCACTGACCTTCTTGATTATTCCACTCCCACAGATAGTGGGGAACATTATTTGCATATGCTGGACATCTGTAGGATGCTTCATTAGTACTTGGATCACACTAATTATTATAGAAGATCTTCCCAACTGTTTGTGGCTTTTGCCCCAGGATGGTGGGCTCCCTCCTTTCTAAGCAAGGCACTTCAAATGGTTAGCTTGTTGTATTATTTTCTGTTACTGGAAGTGTGATAAGCAGCTTCCTGGGCCTGTCCATGCTCATTCCATCCATGGGGTGGTTACTTCAGTAGCTTGTTTTAACAGTGTGTCTGCTGCTGATATATGTGCTGCTGCCACTTGAAGTACTGTTCATACATTTACTAAACAATATAGTTTGGACATCATCTCTTGTAGACATGTCAGGTTTGGCTTTACTGTTCTGCAAGGCCTCCTTACTCAGGGTCCTTAGACCCTGCCTTCATTCCTTAGTGCTTGGTATTGCTTGGGATTCATTTCATGGTGTGGCTCAATGGAGGGACATGTCCTCTAAGAAGATAGAATAATTACTTACCACAACATTAGATCTTCAATAGACTCTCCTTCATAAAGCCACATATCTCCTTTCCTTCTTCTCCCTTGTCAGGTGAGTGATTATCTTGCCTGCTTTTGCATGCTGGTTCTCCTCTCACACCAAATTCAGCATGTTTACTCAGGTTTCCATATCCTCTCCTGTGTGCTTAGTTTGGTTCTGGTTGCTTTGGTCCCTGCCGAGCTGATGATTCTTCAAGCTTGTCTTCAGCAGGGAACTGAGTATTGCTGGGGATGCCCACATTATATAGATGCCGATGACGTATTCCAGCCAAAAAACATTTCTGTGTAGTCCTGACACCGTTGACTTATGGTTTCATGTTGTGGCTCAGTGGAGATTCTCTCAAAGATCTACTGCTACAGTAAGCAACTACGTATTTCATCATTTGAAGCCGCCCTTGTTTTTAGAAGCCACTCCTGAATTAAAGCTGCAACCAAAATAATTTTATTAATAGAAGCCGCACCTGATTTGTAGCCGTGGCTTCTAAAGGGGCAGCAAGCAAAATGGGCAGTATAATCTTCTATGCTTTCCTCCCTCTGATGCTTACCAAACTGCCACAGAACAGCTAAGGCAGATGCACTTTTCACACATTCAGCACTCTCTCTTGATGTGTCTGCAGGGGTTTAGAAGTGGTAAATGAAGTGGACGATACTACCGATATTAAATTGTGGACCTGCACTCTCCTCTCAGACAAAGAATTCACTGTCGACTTGCTCCTTGACATCTGCCATGTGGTCCATATTTTGTCTTCACTAGTCCCTCAATCTGCATGGTATAAGAACGCTGTTGTTGGTGAAAGCAGAGTTTTCATTAAAACAGACCTCCCGCAGTAAAAGAATTCATTGCCCACTGTGGAAAATTATGGAAGGGAGCACAGTATGAGGATGGTATTTGGTATGTTAGTAATTAAAGCCACCCCCGTTTAGAAGCCACAGCCCAAAACAAAAAAATTTAATAGAAGCCGTGGCTTCAAAACAGCGAAATACGGTATTCTTTTCTCAACGCAACCAACAAACAGATTAGCAAAGCTGGGATCTATCCTGGTACCCATGGCAAATCCCTTGGCCTGTTTAGAAAACTATTATTGAAAGAAAAAGCATTAAGAACAAGTTTAGCCAGTTAGATTAATAAGCTGCTGACATGATGCTGTGTACACACTCTAACATTAGCCATTGGGATCATTTGCAGAAGTGCTAGCTGAAAAATGTGTAAGATTACCTTTTTAATTGACTTTTTTTGTTTTGTTGCCTCCGTAGTTGACCTGCATTCATTTACTTGCTCCTGTGGCCACCAAGCATTCCTGCTGCCCATGCAGCATGATGACGTTTAGTGAGGAACGCATGCAGCGAGCAGTCACAGTGAGCGCATCTGACAACCCTGTGTTTCAGCAGGAAATGTGCATGTGGACAAAGCACTGGGAGAATATAATATTTGACAATTATGTCAAATTGTGGCTGATTAATGTATATAAAGGGGTTTAAATAGATTGATGGCATTAACTCCTTCAGCTCTCTCAAACTTGTAAGTCAGCATTGTATGCAGCCAAATTCATAGTGAGCCCCATGTCACACAATTACTAGTGAGGAGCTGTATTACAGATACCTGAAATTATTTTCTACAGACCTGCTTGTTATATGTACTGATTATAATGAGTACTACATAGCAGTTTATTTAATTATCCTGCAGCAAAATCATGTTTCTTTTTTTCAGTATAATTAAAAGCAACATTTTCTCTATTACACCTATACATGAGATATTGATTTTCTTCACAGTTTATCATACAACTAATTAACATTAAACGCTACTTAACCTGAATAATTTTTTTACCTGTCCTGGCAATTTGTATTTAAATATGGTCAGTCATTGCATTGCCTTTGGGTGTAGCAACTCTCATCAGAATAAAGTTAGCCTCCATTAATTTCCAACTGACCAATCAATGGGACAATGCTGGAATTATGCTATGCACCTGACCAGGTTAGACTGAATTAGGTGCATCAGGAACCATCTCTGTAATGCACAATTTATGCCAGACTCACTTGAAACTGAATATATACTAATGAAACAGTTTGGTTTGATGTCTGGTTGCATATGTCCATAACTAAAGGTTGATTCAGTGCCAACTGTGTTTAAGAAACTGGCATTATCCAACAGTATGGATGTCATCTCTAAATGTCCAAGAGTGTCAACTGCTGATGAAAAGCATGAACGCGGTGAGGTAAGAGATGTATGGTATTTTAATTACATGTTTGTACTAAAATCAGTGTTTCTAAGAGTGACAGAATATACATAGAACTAGCAATGTTCCTTATTGGCTACCATTGCTCATTTAAGCAATATACCATGACAGGGTGTGGTTTATTAGGATTTACTCACACCTGGTGTGTTGTTTGGTCACTAGGCCACAGGCTGAGTGAGCAAACCACACCAGGCATAGGTAAATCCTAGCATAACCCACACCCTGGAGTGGTACATTATGATTATACAATATTCCCCTTTAAAAAAAAATAAATGACATTTGTTTTGCCATATTAAACATCTTTTTTGTGGTATTTAATCTTGCTCCACAAAAAATAGTTCCCTATTGTTAATTAGAATAATCAGCCATGTATGTCTCAGCAACAGAGAAGAGCATATTTATTTTTTTGATGTTTATGTGAGAGTTAATAACCACCACCGCCCCTCCCCCCACATCCCCTGGAACTTAGTGAGTGGATCACCGGTACTGTATATTCTGCCAGCTTAAATTTCTTTTTATTTTGGATTGTTCCACTGACAGACTGACATCACATGGCTTTCACAGCACTGAAGACTCAGGACCTTTGTCCTCGCCTGCCACTGTCCCTGTTGCCATTTGTGGGAGAAGGTGTCTGATGGTTGAAAAAATGGTGTGGAGCATAGGGGTTTGGCTTCACTGGGGACTGGGGTTCCACCTGGAGGGTCGCTAGCCTATACTGGCAGGATGGTCTGCATCTGTCCAGGAAGGGAACAAGTCTTTTGAGCAATCGGTTTAAATGCTTCATTGGCGAGCTTTTAAACTAGTCAAGGGGGGAGGCACTGATAAGCAGCAGGAAAATCCCGGCCTCCCCCTACAAAACAGGGTACTAAATGAGAAAAAGACCAAGGTAGAAAGGTCAGTGGGGGATGCTGCAACAGAAGGTAAAGCCATCAAAAAATGGAGAGCAATGAGTACCAATGCCCGTACTCTTGAGTAACAAGCTTCCTGAATTAGTGGCCTTGATGGAGGAGGAACATCTGGATATCGTGGCAGTCACAGAAACATGGTACACACAAAACCATGACTGGGATGTAAACATACCAGGATACACTATCTACAGGAGGGACAGGGAGGGTAAAAGAGGAGGAGGAGTAGCTCTTTATATAAGGGAAGGAATCAAAGCAACAGAACAAAAGGGTAAACAGGGAGGAGAAGAAGCACTGTGGGTAAATTTGGAGACCGTCAATGGCACCACAATACGCACAGGCGTTGTATACAGACCTCCTTCTCAGGGGGAGGAAATGGACAAGGAAATGATAGAAAGTATACTTAGAATGGCAGAAAAAGGGGAGATATTGCTGATGGGTGATCTGAATATGCAGAGTTAACTAGAGTGCAGTTGCAGCAGCCACTTGAAGAGTGAGGTTATTCTAGATGCCCACAGGGGCATGCCTTAGACAACTAGTATTGGAGCCCACTCGAGAGGGAGCAATCTTAGACCTAGTTCTCTCAAATGGAGATGAAGAGAGGATCACAGATGTAGAAGTGGGTAGCCATCTGGGAACTAGCGACCATCGAACAGTATGGTTCTACAATAAACACAGCAATAGAGTCAAGCCATACAAAGACACAAGGTACTGGATTTTAGGAGGGCTGACTTTGTCAAAATGGGTGAGTGCCTAAGGAATGACTAGCAAATGGGCAGGAAGAAGGGTGGAAGAACAATGGGAATAATAAAACTGCCATCACAGAGGTATCAAGCCTTTGTGTAAAGCAAATAAACAAAACGAAACGAGGTAAGAAACCACTATGGTTCTCAAAGGAAGTGGCAGTGAAGGTTCAAGAGAAAAGAAAGCATTCAGGAAGTACAAGGAATCACAGAAGGAACAGGACAGAGAACTGTATCAGTTAAAGCAAAAGGAAGCTGGGAAGGCAGTCAGAACAGCAAAGGCCCAAACCGAGGAAAAGATAGCCAACTCAGTTAAGAAGGGGGATAAAACCTTTTATAGGTATATCAGGAAGCGAAGGAAGACCAAGGGAGGGATAGTGAGGCTTAATAAAGGGGAGGGAGGGTGGGCAGAGGGTGACTGTGAAAAGGCAGAGATACTAAACAAATATTTTTGCTCAGTATTTACAAAGGAAGAGGGGAGGTACTTAAAACAAACAGTAGAAACACTCTGGATACAGAAGTTGATACCAGCCCATTTACAGAAGAAAGGGTTCTGAAAGAACTCTTAAAACTGAAGGTGGACAAGCAATGGGGCCTGATGGGATTCATCCCAGAATTCTAAAAGAACTAAGGGTAGAACTAGTGACATCACTGACTACCCTCTTTAACAAATCATGGGAGGATGGGGTGGTACCGAGGACTAGAGGAGGGCAGATGTGATTCCCCTTCACAAAAGTGGGAGCAAGGCAGAAGCAGGAAACTACAGACGTGTTAGTTTAACCTCAGTGGTAGGGAAAATGAGAGGCACAGGATCCAAGGCAGCATGGATTCACAGCGGGAAGGTCATGCCAGACAAATCTGATAGATTTCTTTGACTGGGTGATCAAAGTAGTTGATCAGGGAGGGTCTGTGGACATGGCCTACTTAGACTTTAGCAAGGCATTTGGCACAGTCCCACGCAAAAGATTAATATACAAGTTAGCCAGCCTGGGAGTGGGTCCCAAGATGACAGCCTGGGTAAGAATTGGCTGGAGAATAGACACAGAGTAATAGTAAATGGAGTCCACTCTGAAAAAGAGAGGTTAGTAGTGGGGTACCGTGAGGGTTCAGATTAGGATCAGTCATCTTCAATGTCTTTATAAGTGACATTGCAGAGGGACTGGAAGGAAAGTATGTCTTTGCAGATGACACAAAGATCTGCAACAGAGTTGATGCACAAGGTGGAGTGGAAAGGATGAGAAGGGACTTGGCAAGGTTAGAGGAATGGTCAAATGTATGGCAGCTTAGATTCAATGCTAAGAGTGAAGGTAATGCACCTGGGAAACAAAACCCAGGGAAGAGTACACAATGGGGGTGAGATACTAACAACAGCAAAAATGGAAAGGGACCTGGGGGTAGTCATATCAGATGACCTAAAGGTGGGCAAGCAATGTGAGAGGGCAGCAAGGAGGGCTGGGGGGATACTGGGATGCATAGGGAGAGGCATCACCAGTAGAAAACAGGAAGTTATTATCCCCTGTACAGACAGCTAGTGAGACCCCATCTAGAGTACTGTGTGCAGTTCTGGAGACCCAATCTCCGCAAAGACATAGACAGGATGGAAGCTGTCCAGAGGAGGGCAACTAAAATGGTGCAGGGTCTGCACTGGAAGACATATGAAGAGAGACTTAAGGAGCTTAATATGTATAGCCTCGAGGAAAGGAGTGAGAGGGGGGACATGATAGAAACTTTCAAGTACCTCAAGGAATCAACAAAGTCCAAGAGGGTAGCATCTTTCAAAAAAGGTGTGCAAGAACAAGGGCACAATTTAAGAAGATAGAAGTGGGCTCTTGAGGTAATTTAAGGAAGTATTTTTCACAGAGAGGGTGGTGGATGTATGGAACGGCCTTCCAGAGGAGGTTGTGGAGTCACAAACAGTGGTGGAATTCGCATGCATGGGACAGTCATAAGGCAATTCTAGGGGGTTGGGGTAGGAAGAAGTAGACTGCTGGTTAACTAGGATCTGCAGCTTATCCATCAGGTAGGGAAATGGGCAGACTGGATGGGCCAAGCGGTCCTTATCTGCTGTCAAATTCTATGTTTCTATGTTCTATGAATCCCCTTTACTGTCTGCCTGTGGAGTGCTGTTTTTACCACACAGAGAAGAGGCTGAATGCGAGTGTGCAGGGTGAGAGACTGCTGCCTGCATTAATGCTCTGCACTCTACAACGCAGCCAGCAAGCAGTGGATCGGGACATTGGTATTGTTGAAACAGCCTATTCTGAAGTGATTTCAGCTGTTGGGAGGGGCTAATTTTGTGTTAGAAAATGGCTTAAAAAAATCCACCAATCTGATTGGTTGATGTGGCACCAAACCTGGGCAATTATTTTTACATAATGCCCAGTAAAAATCAAGTCCCACAGCATGGCAACAGAGGTGCCACATCACCCAATCAAATCAATGACACAAACAAAGCATTCTTCAATTAAGACACTGTAATCACTGCAAGGCGCAGGTTTCCAACTCGACTGACAAGACCAAAGTTAGCAACGCAAATGACAGCCCCAACTAACAACATACCTCACGTAAACTTCAATATGATGGCATAGAAAGATCTCGAGCAGTTGTTCAAGGAATCATCTGAGGGAGACGAGTCGCTAAAGGACGAAAAGCTGTGGAAAAAAACAGAAATGTCAGTCAGCACCACAAAACGTCACGTCTCAGTCATTACCACTCAGCTGACAGAGATAGAAGAAAACCGGGAAGAAATCAATACTCGCAAAACCACAACCTGGGCACTGTCAGTGATTCATGACTGGGCTAAAGAAAGTAGCATTAAAATAAATTGGGAAACAGATAGCCCCAGTACCCTAAATAAGACCTTCTGTAAATTCTATGCGGAAGTCAGAAAAGCAACCGGCGAAGCAGTACTGTAGCTGGCTACTGCAGTTTACGAGCAGGGCTTAACAGGCACCTAAACAGCCCACCAATATGCCAAACATAAACCCTCATCACAGACCCTCAATTTAAAATGAGCAACAACGACTTCAAAAGCATCCTGAAACAATACAGAAAAGAAAAAAGGATCACTCTGCACACCACCCACCGATCTCCGATACAGATATGGCAAAACTCAGGAAATCAACAGCATCTCCGTAGACACTGCGCTCGGGCTTGCTGAACTGTGTTTGGTTTGAAATTCAATTACACCTAGCCCAGCGGTAGAGAAGGCTCAGTAGAGCTCACCCTCCTCCTTTGAACTGCAGAAAGACCACCATGATCAAGAGTTCATTACCCTGGCTTACAACCCTGACAGCAAAACCACAAAGACCCACTAGAAACCAACAAAGAATTCCAAAGAGGCTGCATGTATGCAATTCCTGACAACCCTCAATGCCCAGTCGCAGCATTTAAAAATACATCAGCAAACTTCCTCCCAACCCCAAAGCACTGTACTCCACCGAGACGAGCTCCACAAGAGTTCCTCAACACGCAGACAACCTGGTACACGAGGAACCGCTAGGGAAAACTACCTGTGACATGATGAAAAATAAGAAGCAGCAAATCTTAGCCATGTATACACTAACCACAGTATTCATAGCTCTGCTGTGCAAATCCTCTCAAATGCAGGTCTACAGTCGTGCAAAATTATGACGTTACATTGGTCACAGATGTGAGCAAAGCCTCAAATCTTACTGGAGACCAAAGGAAGAAGACAGAAAAATTGGAGCGCCTCCTCTGAGAAACCTCCAACCAGCAGTGCAAGCAATCAAGCAAGCAACAGCAAAGCAAAGGAAGCAACGCCATCTACTGGAATTACAACAGTACAGAGCTCCTTCAATCTAATGAACTGCACCTTCTCAGGACCAGTAATTTTATTGAAAATAAAAATAAATATCCCAAAACAGCTGCAATTCTTTGTAAAAGTTTAAATGTTCAAAACGTTTGAAAAGTTTATTTATTAAAAGTTTTAAAACACAATTCCATTGGCAATTCCATTGCCAATTTTCTTCTGCACTAGTTTTCTCTCTTAGTATTTATTGACATAAAATAAAAGTTAACATTTTAATAGCAATCATTTCTTTGTGTGACTATTTTTTTTAAATACAGTGAAGCACCATTTTCTAAGCGCAATAATATCCTCCAAGGTGGGCATTATTGGGAAATACGGACCTTCAGGGCTACAGACCCTGCATGGCCGGGCCTCATCACGCCTCGGCGGTCCGTATTTCCTAATAATGCCCACCCTGTCGGGTATTATTGCTTACTTAAATGTCTGTGCTGCTTGCGAGCACCACTCCTCAGAAGAAACCATTTGAAATAGTTATGGGATTGGGAGTTATTTTGTATCAATGATTTTCTTCATATGATCGTTCTCTTTGGGTAATAATATTTATGGTGCTTTGAGGGCATTCAGTTGTATTGAAGGGGATATTTAAATTATTTCAATGTTTGTTTAATAGTATTCAGATGTTCATAGTCTCTCTTAGCTATTTATTTATTTATTTATTTTGGCTGACTGATTTACTGTTAGGATTGCTGTATGTTTAGCTCCTAACTTAAACATTGTATGGTATATACAGGAGATTTTATGCTGCCTTGATAGAGACTTCAGATATTTTTGATGTGTAAGGGTTGTTTGGTGGGGCATGGGGGGGGCTAGAATTGTGTATGGGTCATCTCTCCTATGTGATCTTCAGCCATTCACCTGTCTCCCGGTGTCAGATACCACGGTAAGATGTTGCTGGGAGGTAGGGATTTGGAGAGGCAAGGAGGATGCCCCATGCACGGCGGAGGGTGGTAAGATTGAGATTACTGGGTCCAGGAGGTGCCCTGGATAAGGGGCATGAGAGAGAGGCCAGACATGTTTGGTACCCATCCCCAGGGTTTCCACCAGACCGTGTGGTCAGGTAACCAGTGGGGCTACCTTTCCCACAAATCCCTCGAGGGTAGTGCTATGCAATGCCAGGTCGATTAGGAATAAAACCGCAATTATTGCGGATTTGGTTTCCTCTGTCAACCTGGCTTGCATTACAGAGACCTGGGTTGGGACGGTGGGGAATTTTCTGCAGGAGATTGCCGAATTCATCACCAGTGAAACACTGGAGGCCCCCAGATGTATTATTCTAGGGGACTTCTATGTTTGAGCCAACAATGAATTGTCTCGGCTGGGATATAGTCTCCTCCAAATTATGTCTCTTTTAGGGCCTGTCACAATCTGTTTCTGCTGCAACCCATCAGGGTGGCCACGTGTTGGATCTGGTGTTCTCACTGGGGCTTGAGATAGATAATCTCGGGATTGATTGGGTGGTTTGGTCCGATCATTGCATGGTGCAGTTCACATTCAGGGCTCCCACCGGATGCCCTCACCCTACTGAGATGATGAGCTGCACGCCCTCTACAGGATTGACCCGGAGGGTTTCTGGCAGCTGCTGATCTATCTGATGTGGAAAATGTATGCATTGGAGATGTTAGTGCTATGGTAGACTCCTATAATAGGATTCTATCTGGCGCCATTGACTCCCTCTCACCTGTCCAAGGATGCCCCAAATCTTTGTACCTGAGGTCTCCTTGGTTTGATGGGGACCTCAGGAGATGAAGAGGAAGGGTCAGAGGTTGGAGCACTGCTGGAGGAGAACCGGCCTGGATGCGGACAAACTGGCCTTGTGTGTGCATCATAATGCATACCAAGGGCAATCAACCATAAGAAGGCAGTATTCCTGTTAAGGGAGATTGCTGCTGAAAGAACCGACCAACTACATTTTTTTGGACTATGGATAGGTTACTTCATCCTGCCTGTCTGCAGCCGAAGAAGGTTTTTTCAGACTTCGAATGTAAAGAGTTTGCTTGATTTATCTCAGGCAGAGTGTCCAACATTCAGCAGGGTGTTTCTCCTGCCAGCAATCTAATAGCAGGCAGTGGTCATCAGAAGTATCCTGAGCGCACTCCGCCTGGTTGGGGGGAGTTTAAACCAGTGGATGCCAGTGAGGTTATTGAGGTGGTGACCAATCTGAAGCACACTTTTTGAAAACTGGATCCAGTGCCGACGCGTTTCTTGATGAGATGCATCGACACTGTTGGCCCGGTGTTTGCCCTGATTGTCAGGAGGCACCGGTGAGACCAATCTTAAAGAAGCCATCCTTGGACCCAGAGATTAGGGCAAATTACCAACCTATCTCCAACCTTCCCTTTTTAGTGAAGGTTGTGGAGAAGGTAGTGGCGCTTCAGTTGGAGGAGCACCTCACGACCCATGATTTGTATGAACAATTCCAGTCAGGGTTTTGAGCAAGGCATAGCACAGAAACCACGCTTGTTCAGGTGCAGAATGACCTCCTCAGGGCTAGAGATTGGGGAGATAAGACAATTCTTGTTCTCCTAGATCTCGCTTCAGCTTTTGACACTGTAGACCATGGTGTGTTGCTTGACCATCTTAGGGAACTCTGTGGACTCAGCGGCACTGTCATCTGCTGGTTTGAGTCTTTTTTATCTAATAGGAGACAGTGAGTTGTGATAGGGAATTTCTCCTCCTCTGCTGGTCTCCTTTCTTGTGGAGTTCCTCAAGGTTCAGTTTTGGCCACCATGTTGTTTGCAGTGTATATGCTGCCCCTGGTGGGGTGTCATTAGAAGGTATGGATTGTGTTTTCATTGCTATGCCGATGATACCTAACGATACTTGTCCTTTGCCCCAGGAACATCCAACCCAGTGGATGTGCTAAATAGCTGTCTTGCTGAGATTAATGACTGGATGGTGTCCAGCTGGTTGCAACTGAATCCTGATAAGATGGAGGTACTGGTAGTGGAGTTGAACAGAGTGTGTGATAGGTTGGCCATTGATTCAGGGACTGGATTAGTTCTGGGTTCTGTCTCATTGAAGGTCTCCTCAAGGGTGCAAAATCTTTGTGATATTTTTAATAGGAGTTTGACTATGGAAGCACAGATTTCCCTCTTGTCCGCTCCTGTTTTTCCATCTTAGAAATATCAGGATAAAGCCTCTTGTTCCCTTCTGGACCTCCCTACTTTGATGCATGCCTTGGTTACCTCGAGACTTGACTACTGTAATGCGCTCTATCTTGGGGTCACAGGAGGATCTCTCTGCAGACTGCAGCTAGTGCAGAACGCAGCTGCCCGGTTACTTACTGGGCAGCCTAAATTTTGTCATATCACTCCGGTGCTGCGTGATCTGCATTGGCTGCCAGTCAGGTGGAGGATCCTCTTCAAGGTGGGGTTTCACACCTATAAGACCCTACATGGTCAGGGCCCGGATTGCCTGTTAGACCTTCTAGTTCCTGCTGTCTCGGCTCATCCTCTCTGTTCCTCCAGTGGGTGCCTCCTAGTGGCTCCCAGGTTGAGGTTGAAGTCAGCTGGCGATAGGGCATTTAGTGTCGCTGCCCTGGTTCTGTGGAACTCGTTCCCTTCTGGGGTTAAGGAGGCACCGACGCTGGAGGTTTTTAAAGCCCGACTTAAAGCCCACCTGTTTACTAAGGCATTTCTGAATTAAATTGAGAATTATCTAAACTCAGGTTTTAATTAGAGCTTAGTGGATTATTTACTGTGTTTTAATAATTTTATAATTGTATGTTTAATTATATTTTGTTATTTTGTTGATGCTCTGAATATGTGTTAATATATTGTACTGTGCCCAGAGCCTCCAGGAATGAGCGTTATAAAAAAATTTTTACTTACTTACATAAATATTTTGTCAGTTTGATTATTGCTGAACTGGGGAAAGTGAGTAGTTATAAAAGAATAAGTACTAATTGTTATAGAAATTCTGGCAGAAAAGTGGAGTCCTGATACTGGGCATATGCTTATGAATATGCATGAGAAGTGGGATATGCATATGTATAAGCCTAGTAACACAGCTCGCTTTTCGATTTTTGGCTTTTTGTTTTTCCAAGCGGTTCGGCATTTTAATATGGTGGACTGTGTGGTGTGGGAGTGTAGAAGACTGGATTGAGGGTGGGGATTGTTAATACAGGACATGGATTGAAGCTGTGATCATGTGGACTTCAGAAAGGAGAGTACTTGATCGAGGTAGCAGGAGACGAAGTAGTGATGTTGTGGGGATGGAAAATGGAACCGATAGATGAAAGGATAAGGAGATAAGATGAGGCGGGTGTTCTGTCTGTGTTTTCAAGGAGGAGATTTAAAAAAAAAGGTTTGGGGTATGTGAGATGAGTTTGGGGACTCCTGGATATAATGGAAATGGCAGTGGTTGTTTGAAACTCCCACTTTTGCATTGCACTTTAGCAGGGTGTTTTACAGTCCTTGGTTTCATGTAGTCAGACTGATTTCAGGTGGGGTTCCTGATGCGGCTCACCGGTGGCTGGCAACTTTTTTTGTTGGTATATCATAGGATTTACCACAGAGAAAAGGTGCCACTCAGCCAATCAGAATACAGGATTTTTTTGTGCCCATTGTATAATAATGTCTTTTAAATTATCGATCCAGCTGCCTAGTGATGTGGTACTGAATGCACATCTGTGCATTCTGCACCAGCTGAAAACAACTGGATTTGATAATATGCCTCTGGCTACCTTCCTCCTAAAGGCCCACACCCACCACATGTTGTCAATACCTCTGAATTGGTGGCTTGTCTTGTGTTATTAGTTAAGTACATACATTACATACTTTTCTAAGTGGCACCACACTATCCACCAAGTTGAGCCATGTTCGTGAGTGACCTTTTTTGTTGGGGGGGTAAACTTTGTTTATTCAGTCTGTGGGATGCGTGGATATGACCATTATCTTCCCAGTTACCATACTCCACCGTCACTTACTCAGCATCCCCCCAAGTTCCCTGCGCCTTGAGGTCTGTAAGTTACCCCTCACAGGGGTTCTCCCCCCTTGTGGCTTTTACATAAGTACTGGTGCACTACAACAGATATTTATCTGTAATGCAGCAAAATAGCTGTATTTTTATTTATTTATTTTTATTTAGTTTTTGTTGACTGGGTAAGTGCACTAGACAAATTCTGCCTATTTTCAGGCACACCCAGGGGAGGGGGATACAGATGAATGCCAACTGACCTTGAACCAGTTTAAGCTGTTGGTGGTATTTTTAGTGAATGGGGAGAAATTTGGCCAGGGCACTGGAGAAATTCCCCTATTCACCAGAAGGGGGCCTCACGGGCTGGAAGATGGCCACTTTGAGTAAGACTCTGGATGGAATGGACATTGTGGAGGTAGGGGAGCTGGTCTCCTCTCCTGCTTTATGCATGCAAGAGACTGATAGCATTTTAATGGATGTGCCAGAAATAATTGAAACTGAGGGAGAAATTAGTGACATCTATGTCTTTACTAAGGATCTGACCATGGAGGTCCGTTTGCTCATTATTCACGGACGATACAGCAGGAATTAATCAAGTTAGTTGCAACTTTATGAAGAGGAAAAATGGCATTTGAAAGCACAACTTGCTCAATACAAACTCCTGCTTCTGCAGCTGGGTTCAGAGCTCTCTCCGCCTGTCAAAATCAAGACTGCTGCAGTCACTTCAAAGGCCACGCCTGGGCTGGTGAGTCATCCTGTCAGAATGCTAATCCTTCCAATGCTACTGTTCCTTTGACTGATTTACAGGCTGGCATTTTGAGCGCCTGTTGAAAGCATGTGCCAGTAGCCTGACTTAATTTCCAAAAAATTATTGAAACTGATTAACTTAATTTTGAAAGTGTTCCTCGGGCTGGCAGTTCAAACACCACAATGAGTGTGTGCCTAGAGCCTGATGTTTCTAACTCAGACTCTCCTCGTCCAGTTCTTATTGCTGTCGATGTGTTATCTGACTCTTCTGCTGACATACAGACAGGTCAAGGAGTCACTAAACCTTTGCAACATGGAGTGGAAGTTAAAAGTACTGATCATACTGTATGATGCGGGCAACTGGCTTTGTTTTCAAGCAGCTCACATGCCTTATGGGGGTCAGGGACCCTTGTCCGCTGCTCAGATGATTTTATACCAAACTAAGAAGGATTCACAGGAGGGGTTATTACCTTTTCCTTTCTGCTAAAACTCCGATATTTAAAACAGGGAACTCTGAAGATTTGAAAGGGAAACATGCTGCCATCACCTTGGCTAATAGAAATATTGGGACTGACTCTGACATTAAGCAGGTTTTTCACACAGCTGAAGACTCATCGGGTGTAGCTGCACAGTCTGCAGTGAACTACCCTCTACCTATTACCTCAAGTGATACTTGGTCTCCTCAGAAAACTTTGCAAAATGCAGGCTGGCTGCAGACATCCAAAGGGAATTGGTTACCTAATCTGGATTGGGACCCCACATTGAATTTTTCACAATCTTCTCTTGAGTGGAAGCCACAAGTCCCAGAACATAGTATCTCTGGATCTTCTGGGCCCAAGCCTCCTGCCATTTGTTCTATTATGGAGGGGGTAGGACACATCACACAAGACCTGCCTCTAGGCCCAAACGAAGTAGGCCAGCAACATGAGAAAATGCCTCAACAGCCTAAACAGGCTCTTGATGCTAAAGAACCTTTGTCTGCCTTACTGGAGGCGCCACCTGAAGACTTACCACCACAAAGCTGCTCTTTCTGAATTGTTTTCAAAAGTTAAAAAAGAGGCAGCCCCAAGGTGGAATGCAATTTGCATCCGTATAAGGGAGGGCTAGCTGATAGACCTGATAGGTTATTTGTGGGGAAAAACTTGTTAAAAGATTTTTGCATTTTTCACCAAGAGAGGTTTATGCTTTTATCAATACTTCAGGGGAGGACAACTATTATGTAAGTTTCAGAACTGCTTATGCCTTGGAATTATTTTGGGAGTGTTATTCTCAGGTAAAGTTCTCTCCCACATGGACTCCCTTTTTGGTGATTCCTTTAATCAAACCTCTGATAAAATATGTTACTATAATGTTTTGGAATGAGGCAGTCCATGTGGAAGATACATGTATTGGTTGTCCCAAAGTGTTGACAACCTAAGTGAGCCAGAAGCCATTTTTGTATTTGGAAATGTTTTGGACAGGGGGATGGAAGTACAAGGTTAAGCTGCGGCAAACTAATGCCGGCATGGATCATATCCCTAATTCCTTTATTCTGGGTAGGGTTCGGGGCTTGTGTTTTTAAGCCAGGGAGCCCAGGAGCCTGTTATAAATGTGGTGCCAGGACCCACTTATCTAACACTTGTGACAAGGCTCAATGTGATAATTGTGGGGAGTTAGGCCACATCATCATGCAGTGTGCTAATCATACTAGGTGCGACCTGTATGAGGAGTACGGCCTTGTTTTTGGAGAATGTCCTGTTTCAAGAAATAAAGCCTCTTGTATTAGCTCTCAGCTTTTAATTCAGCATGCTCAGGACTCTGCTTCAGCTTCCTTACCTCAGGCTAAACCTCCTCCTACTATCTTAATATCATCCCTCCCACCTCCCCATCCACTAGTCCCAGAAGGGACAGACATTGTAGTTATCCCTAATGACCTGTCTCAGGGCCCCCTTCAGGAGGATCATGTGCCTAGCGACTTAGCTAACTTTGTGCTGCTGGCAGAAATAAATGATTTACATATATAAAGGATACCCATTCCCTTTATGCAGATGTAGTGGCATTTTTAGATTCTGCACTCAGAGTAGTTTCTACAGGAGCATAGGTGATACACTGTGGATACCAATAAATTGTGAAAAAAATGACAGTGTTCCTTTAATATACTTATAGAGCCTAATCACATGATATTACTTTTTTTTTGAAATCATAATTTTATTCAGATTTTAAATAGACACTTATGCACAATACATATATTAACAATGCACATTCTGGCCTCACAGGACCTTACTACCCAAAGCGATTTTCCCATTAGATACACAAGGGTAAAAGCAATTGATTATGAATTAAAATTGATATAACTGTTGAAACATATAATTTTGAAGCTCATAAATTTAAGTTTAGGTATAACCCCGGCTACTTCATAACAGGTAAATTATCTTAATGTTTAAAAGGCCTGGGAAACCCTGCATTTAACCCTTGTGCAATACTCTCATAAGGCAGGGATCAACCAACAAGAAAGACAAACATCTAAAAGAAATTAATCAAAAATGGACAGCAAATAAAACATACTAGATAACCAAAACATCAAATACTTCGCTGAGTAGAAGCAGAAGGAAGCTGTGTTACATATGAGTTTATTCTGAATAATGAGGCAAATGAGGGGAAAACCACTCCCTTAATGAGAAGGAGGGGGCAGTTGGGGGAACCCCAAAAAAGGAGATAACCAGCAGGTCAGGCCAGTAACAGATGGGCTGTTCAAGCATTAGAGCTTAACTGTGCTCTGCCAAGATTTTCAAAATATCTTTATTTTCTTTCTCAGCTTGAAATGGAAAAAGGTAGCCAACGAACAGTAAGTGTATCTTGAGCAACCTTAGCTTAGCTGTGACTTCCTCCATCTCCAATATATGAAGGCAGAGTGCGTACAGGACTCTAGTGTAGGTAGTTCTTGTGTAAGCCATTTCTGAGTAATGGCTTTAAGATCCAATGCTATCATAATGTTATAAAGGTATTTCTGAGCTCTCGTTTTGATCTCTGGGGGATGGTAGCCCCAGTAACCAATATTGTGGCTTGGTTGGGGCTCGAATCTCAAATATATGTGCCACCGTCTGGGTAATTAATTCCCAGTAACTCTCTAATTTGGAGCATGACCAAAACATGTGAATGTGCATACCCTTCTTTTCACAACCCCTCCAACACAGTTTGGAGGAATGTTGCCCATAGTGTTTGGTGATCACCAGGGTACGGAAATACAGCAGCACCACCTACCATCTAAATTCCCTCCAGAAACTGGAGGCTGTGGTGGAATGGATGCCCTTCCAGACCTGGAGCCATTTCTCTTCTCACAGCTGGAGTCTGGCTTCTGTGTGCCATGCCCTTCTGAGATAATCTATAGGGTCTGACTCCATAGTTGAAAAAAAAAGCTGTGATTTTTGAGACCATTTCTCTCTGCCCGGGTTGGGTGGCTGGGGCAAAAGGAACTCCAGGGGTGGGTTAATACCCTCTGTTAGCTTGAATTCCCTGTCCTTTTCCATTAAGAAGTGTCTAATTTTAAGGAATCTGAATAGGTCTTGGGGAAATAACCTAAACTCCCGGGCCAGTTGTTGATATGATTTAAATGTATTTCCTATATAGAATTGCCTCACCAAGCAGAGGCCCTGTTTGGCCCATCTATGGAACCCTGGGTCCATCTTAAGGGGAGCCAAGTCAAAACAGGCCCTTATGGATGTGGAGGGTCTTATTTTCATTTTCACTCCGAATTTCCAACATATTGTTTCCCACATGTCTCTCAAGACCACCGACCATGGACTACTCAAAATTAAGTTATGGAGACCAGCTTTGTCCATAAAAATTAAATCCCCTATTGTAGCCAAGGATGAGTAAGGCTTCTCTATTTCAACCCACAGAGGGGCCTCTTCCTTTGCCATTAGTGGTATCAGGGCCTACAATTGGGCTGCCCAGAAATATTTACGTAAATCAGTAACCCAAGCCCCCCAAGGCCTTATCTCTTAAAAGAGATTGCCAATGTATCCTAGGTGGCCTACCTGCCCAAATAAATATGTAAATTGCAGTTTTAAGGGCTCTCTAGAAGGGGCCAGGTGGTTTCAGGGGTAAAGAAAGGAACAAGAAAAGGAAATGAGGCAATACATTCATTGTACTGCAGTCTATCCATCCTGATAAGAACAGAGGGAGCTCGTTTCAACAAGTGAGATCAGCCTAGACAACCTGTAACAATTTAAAATTATTAGTCTGGTATAATTGACTTAAATCCCAGGGAATCCAAATAGCCAGGTATTTAAACCCCTTCCTCGCCCGTTTGAACTGACCCACCACTGGCAAAGTTTCCAGAGGGACCGGTCCCAACAGAAGCATTTCTGGTTTTGTGTCATTGACCTTTAATCCCGCCACCTGGCCAAAAATCTTTCAGCATAGACTCCAGTTGGGGGGTTGAACCCACGGGGTCAGTGACATACAGTAGCGCATCATCTGCGTAAAGTGATACATGCAGCTATGTCCCTCCTACTCTAATACATTGATAGGTATCCAATTGCTGAATGAGAGCTGCAAGGGGCTCCATACTAAGAGCAAATAAGAGGAGAGATAGTGGACAGCCCTGCCTAGTCCCCTGTTCTATCTTAAATTTGGCTGCAAGGACCCCATCAACTTTCCCCTGTGCCCAGGGTTCTCTATATAAATTCCCAATCCAGTTTCTGAATTTTTCCCCAAAGCAAAATTTTTTTAAGAGTGTAGTCTAGAAAGACCCAATCTAAGCGGTCAAACACCTTCTCTGCATCCAGGGAGATCACTGCATGTAAGGTATGTGGTGGGAGAGACTTGGAGGCAGATAAAGTGTTGAGAAGGAGACGAATATCTTGCATGTGCCTCCCCAGGATAAAACCCATCTGATCCAGGTGCACCAGGGAAGGGATTAGTTGCTGGAGGCACAAACCAACAATTTTAGCAAACATTTATGCATCTCGATTCAAGAGGGAAATAGGGCGGTAACTGGAACATTCCAGGGGATCCTTACCCGGCTTGGGTATTACTGTAATCATGGTGACTCCCCAGGTGTTCGGGGTAGCTCCTTCACTGTGGGCTTCATTGCATACTTTGGTTAACAGGGGAGCCAAATCTGTTTCAAAATTATTAGAAAAACTCCACTGTGAACCCGTCACGTCCAGGGGCTTTACCTGTGTTGAGGGCTTTGATTACAGCCCTTATCTCCCCCTCTGAAATTGGCACCTCCAGCAGGTCCCTTTGGTCTGGTGATAAAGAAGGTAACACCACTCTGTCCAAGAAGTCGGTGACTCCCTGGATGTGGCTTGGCCCCCTCTCTTTAGTGTAGAGCTGAGCATAAAACTCAAGAAATTCATTTGCAATTTGGGTGGGTTGCGTAATCAACTTTCTGGGGTAAGCCCTTTTCCAAATTTGGGGAATGTATCTGTCCGCCTCCTGCTTTCACAGAGATAAGGCTAGTAGTCTGCATGCTCTCTCCCCTAACTCATGGCATTTTTGTCTGGTAAATCTCAAAGTATTCTCTGTTTGGCGCAGCATCAAATTATTGTACACTGCCCTTGCTTTCTGGAGTTGAGGAAACAGGGCCTTTTCCCTTGTCCGCTTATGCTCTTTTCTAAGTCTCCTATCTCCTCTAGAATTTTATTAATTTTTTGGTGGTGGTGTTTATTTTGATAAGATGAGTGGCTAATAATTTAACCCCACATGACTGCCTTTAGGCAATTCCATATGAATTTGAGGGAGGAGTCAGCATTAAGTTTTTTATTCAGGTAGTGCTGAAGAGAATCAACAAAGGCTTTGTCATGCAGTAGGCCTGAGTCAAACCTCCAATTTCCCCTTCCACCCCCAGAATCCCACCTGACTGACCACCGCCAGAATCATAGTATGGTCAGAGAATTCCACTGGTTGTATAGCCATCTCATAAAAATAATGGGCCCATACCTTCTGGGTGTAGAATCTGTCCATTCAGGAATAGGAGTTGGTTGCCGGGGAGTAGAACATATAGTCTCTCCCCTCTGGGTTTTGTAGATGCCAGGCGTCTGCTAATCCAGATTCTGAAATTAGTGTTCTTAATAGTTTGGAGCTGGCCATTTCCCCGCTATGGCGAAATGGGTTTTTGTCCAAAACAGAACTCTCCACACAGTTCCAATCTCCTGCCATTATAATTTGGCCCTCAGGGAGGGACGAGACAGTGTGAAATAGATATCTGAAAAATTCCCCTGTTGAGGGGGTGGGTGCATAAACCGAGGCTATGTGAAGGAGGCACCCTCTAAAATGCCCTGATAGGAGGACCAGACGGCCCGAGCCCTCTACGTGAACATTCCATACCTTGAAGGGGAGCCCCCTCTTTATCAAGATAGCCACCATGAATTTTGTAGATTGTGGGTGTGAATCTGAGAAGACTGCCCCACCCAGGACTGCCGTAACTTATTATGTTCCACCTGAGAGAGTCTTGTTTTCTGTATACATGCTGTATCACATTTTACCCTACTGAATTCTTGCAATATTCTAGCTCTCTTAACAACATTGTTAATGTGCTTAACATTGATAGAGCAGATCTTAAGTGATGCCATGTTTAAATTTATGTAGCTTTATCTTACTAAATCTTCCCTCCCCCACCCCCACACGACCCTCCTCCCATGACCATCCCGGGATGCATATAAAAAACAAGGCACATACAGTAGAAACAAACACAGAACATAGAAACAAACTTGACTCAAACTGTGAGTCATAAATGGAAGTGAGGAGGTGCTAGCCAAGCTCTGCTAGCCTCATTGTACAGCCGCAGTGAGGGAACCCCTTCTGCTGCTGGAGAAGCCCAAACTAAGAGAGCGGGCTTCAAAGATGGTGTTCCATTACCTAGTAGTACTAGGGTGTATGCCAGGAGAAAAAGCACAATTTAGTGCTTAAGGTTGAAGGTTCCAGCCTCCACTAGAAGTATCAAACCTTCTCCCTTGTGTGAACACTCCAGGGATCCTGGTTGCCTGGGCGGAGAGCCCCAGGTGCAGTCACTCTGGAACAGGTGGCCCAATTCAAAAATATTGTGTTCCAAGGATCCCCTTAGGGTAGTGTTGAGTCCCTGATAATAGAAATTCTTGTGGGCCGTCCTAGTCCATATAATGAGTCTCAGTCGCCATACAGTTAAATGAGTTAGGGAAAGAATAAGACTTAAAAAAAGGAAATTTAAGGAAGTGAAAGGGAAAAGCCCCTTCCCCAGTATAACTTAGTCCAATCACCTCCAAGAACATATAGTTTAACCACACAGTTTCCCCCATAGCAACTGGTGTCAGCCCAACCTGAAATGTAAACAAATAAAAAGGAAAAAAATAGAGTATACTGAGCTGAGCAGAGGTATAGGCCAGTTTGTCTTACACCATCACTATTGCCCCAATAAACAGCTTTTTATCCATCTGACTTGTAAACCCCACTCAACACCAATTTGTTGGATTTGTAATTGAACCAGGTATTTAGACGTTTTGCCAAGTATAATACTTGTCTTGGTTACTATTCACCAAGTAAAGTCAGCCAGAACGGCCTGCTGAATTCAAAATGTTGTACTACTGCAGGAGTTAGTTTAGTTCACTACTCCTAAGCAAAGCTAAAATATAAAAGAAAAACCTTGGTAAATTCAATATTTTAATCCTTGACGTTTTATCACCCAACCTCAGAAAAAGAAACAAGAGTACTTTTAAAGTCCTCCAGAGGAATTCAAAAGGCCATATCGAGATGGATAGTTTGACCCAAGCTGATGCTGGTTTTTCAGCTGTAAGTACACCACAGTGGGGGACAGGATATGCTCCTGCATAACAACAGTCACACCACAAAGGAAGTCGAACAAGAAACTGTCCTCTGGAAGAAGTGTGACCCCCTGCCCTGCACTTTCTTAATACCCTCGTATATGGCGGTAACCCTTGAGGTGGGCACATGAGGAAGAGCGCCGTCTGCTACGGCGACTCCTTCCCGGTGCAATCCCTCATGGTGATGGTGAGGGTTGGGTGACCGGATGAGGCTGTGGGCGAATTGGGTGACAAGATGTCGCTATGCGTACGTGTGCAGGGAGGGTGGGAGTGAGCATGGAGAGCGTGGGCTGGGAGGTGGTGGAGAGGCTGTAGGGGGTGGTGCTGTGGTGGCTGGCCGAGTTGTGTCGTGGCATTGGGGGTTGGCGAGTGGATGCGGTGGGAGAGGTACCGGGTTCGGGCCCGGGCGCTGGTGCAATTTTATTGTGCCCGCCCCCTGGAGTTGAGAATTCTTAAGTGGGGGGGGCACAGCCACTCACAGAAAGCAGTAAAATAGTGTCCTGGTGCCGTTGTCCTGAGGCACTGGGGTTGTCAGAGTGCCAAAAATGTTTGGCGCTCTGACTGAGTGATAACGGTAATCACCTTTAGATGTTCACCATTATCACATAAACCCGTATATGGCAAATGCAAGGCCTGTTCAGGAAAGGGAAGTATACACACACCCAGGTATCAAACATTTTAGTTTCCCCATACACAGGATCACTGGGGAGGTGGTCGAACAGCCATGATAAGGATCCATGCTGTAGGTAAGGTAAAAGTACCTCATCGTCCTCAGGTTGTTGGTTTTGGCTGGATCCATCTAGCCAGATCTGTGTGCAGGGGGAGCAGAGATTCTGATCATTTGTTTGCCACACGTCTACCTCCTGGTGCAATAGACCACAGTAAGTCCTCTATTTCTTGTTCTGCTTGATCCTTCCTTGGTATCAGAGATTGAGACCCCCAACGATTCCAGAAAGGTGGCTGCTGCCAACAGCGATTCAAAGTTTTTGACTCCATCCTCGTCTTGGACCCAGAGCCTTGCAGGGTATCAGAGATAAGCCTTGAGACCCTTTTTTCTGAGAGATTTTACCACAAGAAGAATTTTCTTCCTCTTAGACAACATGAGGGGTGGGTAACCTTGGTCAACATGTACCCTTTGCCTGTCCAAATTAAGGTCTTTTTTCTCCCATGCTAGTTTCAAAATCTTTTCTTTAGTGGAATATCACAGGAACTTGATGAGGATAGATCGGGGGGGTGCCCTATTTTGTTTTGGGGGTGACCGACCAATGGGCCCTTTCAATATCAAGAGTGAAATCTTCATCTAGGGCTAACTCCGTATGGAGCCAACAGTCCAAGTAATCCTCTATATTGTCTTGTTCTGCTCCCTCTGGTATGCCGAATACCCTGATGTTATTGCGCATGCCCTGACTTTGACGTCCTCTGCCCAAAGAGTCAGATCTCTCTCTCCCTTTTGTGTAAGTAGGCCAAAAACCTGCTAAATGCCATATGTTCATTCTGCATCACCTCCATCTGATTTTCCATAGTAGTAGTGCGAGCCTCCAATTTATTGAAATCTTCTTGCAGTCCAGCTATTTTTGAATCTATTCTGTGTAGGATCTTCAGCATACGGTGACCGTCTGCCTTAGTAACATTGGTGGTGGTATCCAATCTGGAATCGTCCTCCTCATCCGTGGATCCAGTGAGCGCCGAGGACCTGAACCGAGTGGGGCTGATAGGCTGCTGATCTGTTGGAGCTATGGGTCTCCGCCTTGTACTGGAATACATGGCTTTTTTAGTTTTACCCATATCCTCGGTAACGTAGACAGGAAAGATTAACTTGATAGCAAGGTGAAAGACCACCGATGGTGACTGATTATGTGAAAATTGCACCCAAGATCATGGAGCTCCGCTTCAGGCCACTGTCTAGGTATGTGACGTCACCAGAAGTCCATGCATAATATTTTTAAGTTCCCATTTTACCAGTACTCTTCTTGCAGAACTTTTGTCTGCAATTATCCTTATGGCTAGCATTGGCAATCCCTCATCCTGACTGCTCTGCTTTCAAATAAAAAGAATAGATACTAAACTTTTTTTATGATATATATATATATATATATATACACACACACATACATACTGTACGTACATACATACATACATATACATACACATATATATATATTTATGGACTTTGATGGCAGATAAGGACCGCTTGGCCCACCTAGTCTGCCCATTTCCCTACCTACTGGATAAGCTGCAGATCCTAGTAAACCAACAGCCTATTCTAAGTTTATTTTGAGTCCCACTGTGATCTCCTATCCATTGTCTGGCTACAGCAGTTGGGGAGAGGGGATGCAGAACTACAGATACAGCTAGTGAGATGTTAAAACAGCAGTTTCCCACAAATCACACTCCTTCCCAACTTCAGACAGCCCCATACATGCCACTTACAGCTCCGGTGTAAGTCTTTTCTGACAGCTCCTGTCAGCACCTGGACATCTGGCTTTACTTAGGAAAACTATATGGCTGACAGCATTGTATTTCACAAGCCTGGCATGCTCAAGAGAACAGTCATGAAACAAACAACTGCCAACCATGCTTTGCCTAACAGCAGGGAATTTGCATTGGGAATAACTGGGTTGCCTCCTGCCTCCATGGTAACAGGAGTCCATAACTCTCTCATAGCCCATTTTAATTATGCCACTCTACGTGGTTTTAGCATGAAAGGCATCTTGGATTATAAAGCGGATCATGTGTTAATTAAATACATGGCTCACTCCTGTTTATTTTTCAGATCTCCTCCATGATGACTAGGCAGGATTACAGATATGGAGTTCTGTCACCATGGAGACATGAGGAAAGATCATGCACATGCTCATACTGATACACAGCAACGTTCAGCACAGTTCAGGACACCTTTAGTAGGTGGCAGATGGACTATTTGAGATTAAACCTTATTTCTAAGGTACATAAATAAAAAAATGGTATACTTGTCACAAAGTTATTGTTTTTATATTTTTAAAATAGTAATAAGGATCTCCCAGGGGTTATGTTAATGCTCAAGTTAATCACCCCCTTGGGGCATGTGGCACTCGGCTGCACCTCATGCTATGTTACTTCTCCAGGGGGTGATTAACTACAGCATTAACATAACCCCTGGTCATAACTTATTGCTTAATAAACTCCAATTCTGCCTAACTGTATTGAAGTTTGTTACTTTTAAATCTCAGTGTAAGTACTTCTGGCAGGAGAGTCCTCATGTTTTCTAAACAGCAGTTTAAGTTTCTCCTCCAGCTGTTTTAGTATGAGGTTACTGTTTTCTTTTTATTTGTTGTAATGCCAATTATTAGTCCCCTGGGGAAACATTTATAGGTTTTCCAGATAGTGATTAGACATTCCATCAGAAGAATTAATCTCAAAAAAGTTCTTAGTCTCTTTTGCGATCCAGTCGCAGAAAGTCCACTAGAAGAGCCTTCTCTAAGTTCTCAAAGGCCTATGTTTGAAACAACTATAACAGTGATCAGATATTACATTTTCAGCCATTTTGGAGCTGTTCAATATCTGGAATAATTTTCTTTTTGTATTCAATACATTATCAGTTCTACTATAACTGTTACGTGGTGCAGAGTAGAATGAGAAATCAATTTCTGTAGGATTCAGGATCCTCCATGTGCTACAAAGCTGGCGGCTTTTCATTATCTGTTTTTTTTTGAAATTTTAGTTTATTGATTTTCAACATCAAAAAAAAACCATACAGCAAGACAGTGTTAACAGACCAAGAACTTACATGGTACAACATAAACCAACCCCGCCCATCCCTCCCTCCCCAAATACCCCCACCCTCCACCCTCTCCTCCCCACCAGAGTGTGCACACCGCAGTACATCAAAGCTGGATATAGAGCATGTCCACCTAACTGAACAAACTCCATCTCCCAATACCAGAAAGCGGCTACTACCAAAGTCAAAAGGTATCTAAGATATAGCAGGCCACAGAGAGAAGGTCATTGAACATTAATGGAGATACAAAGAAAATAGCTTACCCCACTTTTGTGAAACAGGTCCATGCGGTTGCGCAAACTAGCAGCCAATTTTCGGCATTGAGACACGCCGAGAGTTCCGCCAACCATTCGGCATATGACAAAGTCAGCTGGTCCGTCCCAATGCCTAAGGACCAATCTTGACCACAGCAATCAACGCCATGTGATAGTGACGCCTGCACTGTCAACACTGCATAATCCCCAAGATGCAGACCTCGGGAGTAAAGAAACCAGAAAGACCCAATAACGGGTCTATGTTATCCCGAATAGAGGACCACAGAGGGGAGACTCTACTGCAGCTCCAGAAAATATGCAAGGAATCTCCTTCACCCTGCATGCACCTGGAACAGGTCGGAAGAGGAAGCTTTTTAAGAAGGAAGAGCTTCTTAGGAGTGTAATACATGTTACTTACAATATAGTATTGGGTAAGCCTTAATCTATCCTGAGTATGATACTTATGGAGATCCTTCCAGAGGCGAGACCAATTCAGTGTAGAATCTGGAAAAAGGGAAGACCAAATCTTGGAACCCATCAGAGGCTCTGAAACCTTGTAATTCAACAGAAAGGAATAGATTGTCGAGATAGCATGTGGCTTAGCAGCAAGAGTTAGCACCTGGGAGAGAAAGGGACGAACTAACGAATCCCTGTAATGAGTGCCAAATTTACTGGCAATAAGGTGTCTCAATTGGTATACGTTAAAAATTTTAACCCTGGGAATAGCATATTTATCTAGAATGTCCATGGATGAAAGAAGGGACCCACGGCCATAGAAATGCTCTAGACAAGTCTCTTTAATCTGTGGGAGCCAATCGGGAGTAATCATTGAATTCACCACCTTAATATTGGGATTACACGTAATCGGTTGACTCAGATCTTCCTTCGGAAATATTTTAAGGAAGCGCAAACACTGTGATAGGGACCTAAGGGATAAAATAACTGTCTGGTCTGTTATCGAATGTGAGAGTATGGAATGGGGAGTAGAAAAGAAGGTAAGGGTCGACTCTGAGTCAAGCAGGATTGATTTTTCGATTTGAGAAGCCAGATCGGGGTGGAAGGATTAGGATTAACCAGCAACCATCTCCCCAATTTAGCCAGATGCGCCGCCCAGTAGTAAAGCTGTAAATTAGAAAGCCTTAGACCACCTTTATCCTTGGGTAGGGATAACTTAAAAAAGGAACGCCGAACCTCTTTACCCTGCCAGATAAAGTTAGAGAACATTCTATGATACTGCTGAAGGTACGAAATGGGCAACCAAAGATTTAGTAAATTAAGAGGGTAAAATATACGGGGGAGAACATTCATTTTAATAATATTAACCCGCCCCCAGAGGGAGATGGGGAGGGTGGCCCACCGTTGCAAATCCTGCTGAATATGACTTTTAAGATCATCCAGATTAAGCTTCTTAAGTAGGGAGGGGTCTGTCGAGAAATGGATCCCTAAGTATTTAATTGACTTAAGAGACCACTTCATACCAAAATGATCAATATCGGATTTACATGTAAGGGCATTCAGCGGGAAAATCTCCGATTTGGAAATATTTAACTTGTATCGGGAAAGGGCCCCATACCGTCTGATTACGTCCAACGCATGCTCTAAAGACTCAGCAGGGTGTGCGACGTGTAATAGAATATCATCCGCGTACGCCGAGAGGATTAACTCCTGTTGGTACACGAGGCACCCTCTAATATCTGGTGAAGATTTAAGTTTAATGAGGAGAGGTTCTAGATAAAGGTTAAAGAGAACGTGAGAGGGGCATCCTTGTCTGGTACCAGTATATAACCGAACTGTGAAAAGAAAAGCCATTACAATATATCCTAGCTGAAGGACATCTGTAGAGGGTCTGGATCCATTTGAGAAAAGGAGCGAAACCCCATCCTATCCAGTACTACCCAGAGAAAGACCTAATCCACCCAATCAAAGGCTTTCTCAGCATCAAGAGAGACCAAAGCCATTGGAGTTAGAGCAGCGCAGTATTGAGAAATATGAGAGAGGGCTCTAAGATGGTCCGACGGGATCGGGAATACAAAGCCTACCTGTTCTGGGCTGAGAAGATGGGACCAAACCCCTTTCACCCGTTCAGCCAAGATCTTAGAAAGTATTTTCATGTCGTAATTTTGAAGGGATATAGGCCGATAACTCGCCGGATCAGTAGGGACTTTGCCCGGCTTGAGAATCAAAATAACGGTAGCTTCGAGAAGCGTGGAGTCAATAACAGGGGAGAAGAAAAGATATTCATAGAGTTTAAGGAGCATCGGAGCAAGCTCCTTCGAGAAAGCTTTATATAAATTGGCAGGAAACCCATCCGGGCCGGGTGCCTTATCCAAAGCCAAGGAGGCAATAACCCCTTCTATCTCAGCGAGAGAGATTGGGACAGTAAGGGCCCTCTCATGAGCCAGCGAAAGCTGTGGCATATCAATGTCAGCCAGATACGTATCTATATCTAAGGGGAATGCGGGGGATGTGGGTAAGCTATATAAATCACGATAATAATCCTCAAAAATCCGTACAACTTCCTTAGGGAAGTTTGAATGGAACCAGCAGGTGTTCGTAGGTGGAATTAGTCTAGAACCTCTAATGAACGAAGCCTTAAAGCCAACAATTTCCCAGCTTTCTCCCATGATCAATATACTTAACTTGCTTTAACCCAACAGTATTCAGCCTTCTCCTTAAGAAGATCAGTGTACTGTTTTTAATGCTAAAAGGCCTCAAGAGAAGATATCGGGTAAGGTGGAGATTGAGCAGCTTCGATTCCCTGATTTTGTTCATTAGAAAATTGTTCAGGGCTGCCGAGCCTTTTCCTTGTCGAGGCTAATTTAATTAGCTCACCCCTCAGGTAGCATTTTAGGGAGCACCAAACCAGATCAAACCTTGAAACAGTTCCAAGATTTTCTGCCAAGAAAAGGGAGATTAGGGACTTAATATGCGCTGCCGTGTTAGGATCTTTAAGCAGCTGCGTATTGAGTCTCCAGGTAGTATCCCGATGAAATCCAGGATCCAACGAGAGTCTGATCCAAACACATGCATGGTCCGAAAGAATTATCGGCTCAATACCAGATTGGAGGAAACCTGACATAAGACTCGTGCTGAGCAGGATATAGTCTATCCTGACCATGACCTATGGGGCTGAGAAAGTACAGAATGCCTGAAGGGAGGGATTAGATAGCCGCCAAGGATCACATAGACCTAACATCTGCAAAAGTCCTGTAGGGCTCTCGCGGGAAGTGAGGGAGCGGAACCCTGAGGATCCTTATCCAAGAAGTGGCAGGGTGATATATTCCAATCCCCTCCTAGGATAAGTTGAGAGGGGAGCAAAGCACTGATTTTATCTGAAAGAGTCATTAGAAACTCAGGACTTCCTCCAACGGGGCCATAAATAGAGCCCAAAACTACAGTGTTCTCATTCCAGGAGCCTCTGACCAACACGAATCTCCCCTCTGGGTCCTCCACTACCGAGTCTTTCAAAAATAGGACATGTTTTTTAATAAGTATGGCTACCCCCCTACTGGAACTAGATCCACTTGCCGCATAAATTTGTGAAAAGCCGGACCTAGATAGCCATTTACTCCGCATTGACCAAGTGGGTCTCCTGTAGACAAAACATCTGTCTGCAGCAACACACAGTGATTAAAAATGTGAGTTCTTTGACCTCTCTCTGAGCCCACGTACATTCCAAGACATCACCTTGATCGCGTACATAGCCATTTTAAAATTGCACTGTAGGGAGAGAGATAGAAATATCCAGAACCAGAAGAAGAAATGAGCACACTGCATCCCCACCTCCATCCCCCAACTTGCCATCTGAAAACCGTTAAAATAACTCTGACAGAACAGGAATTGATATTGAAACATATAGTTGAACAGGATACAAGCAGCAAGCTCCCACCCCCCCCATCCAGAAACAAGACCAGGGAATGAGCCCACTCGAACCCTCCGACCCCATGCATCCCCAGCTTGCCCTCGGGGATCCCCTAATGGTAACCTTGACTGAGCAAAAGTTGCTATAGCGATACAGACCTGAGCAGATTGCAACTGACAAGCCAGCCCCCCCCTTCAAATTACCAACCCCAAAATCCATCCCCTCTCAGCTCACCCACGAAAATCCTTTAGACCCAATCTCAAATTAACAACATATATTGAAATCAAGCTCTTACCCTGAACCAAGTAAAGCCAGCAAGCTGAGTCCTCCCCCACCCCTCCACCCCCATCCCCCAAAATACCCTCCTTAATCCCTACTAAATAACTATATACAACCTGGCACCAGAACTGAAGGGCAATAAAAACAACCCAGAAAATCAAAAGTTCTGAGAGCCAGACCCCCAATGCGAATCCGATGCCACCCATCACGCAGGAACTGACCAGCAAGAGAAAAAGCTTTAAAAAACATCCCCCCAGAAAAGGGTCTTTTACCAACCAAAATACCAGGGACCAAGATGAACCCTGCAGATGGGCCAGGATTGGCACCCCCCCATAGGCTCGCAACTCAGCTGTTGTGGAAAGCAAGGCCTGTTATCTGCCTCCCCCCCCACCAACCGATCACCCACTCGATCGCAAATCCCTATTAACTTTCAGTCCCATATAAATGTAATCTCCCCCATTCGGACTCCAAGAAGGGAAAAAAAAATGCCTCAAAAAATGAAAAGGCTGGTTGCAACTCACCCCTAGTATAGACAGCCAGGAGAAGCCAACACGGGCTGACTGGGCCATGCGTAAGGACTTACTAGCGCAGCAAGGCCACTATGTTTTCAGGGGGCGCATTAACGTAGCAGGACCAAAACCTGGTCCGGTATCCAAACCTTAACCCCAGGGAAACCCTACCCCCGAAGCGCAGTTCCAGAAACGCCGAAAAGAGCCGCAAAGGCGGCCTAACTCCACCTCCACTCAGCCTCCATGGATCTCACCCACTGCAAGGCCCGTGGACTAGCCGAGGCAGGTAAGGGGACCAGGAGAACACCAGGAGAACTGGGGCATAAGGTGTACCAGAGCCAATTTCCGGTGGGATTACCTAGGAAAGGAGAAAAAAAAGGTCACCAACTAATAATATCATTGTACTGCACAGAAACAGTCCATCAATGTAGGAAACACTGCGTGACTCAGCCATTGGCCTTGAAAAGGTCGGGGAGCCTAGTCGCTAAGTCCTTCTGGGCTGCCTCCGGGGAGTCGAATCCATGAGTGATACCCCTGATGGTAACCTTGAGCACGGCAGGGTACATCATTCTAAAAGGGATAGACGCAGCAATTAGCTTCTGCACAGTTGGATGAAACGCTGCTCTCTTCACTCGCATCTCCTTAGGAAGGTCCTGGGCGATACAGATTTTGGCAGACCCCCACATAATTGCTTGCAGTTCCCAGGCTTTGCTAAATACATGCTGCCTCTCTATATAACTTAGGAACTTTATAATTATTGGGCGAGGGTGAGTACCAGGTGGAGGTCGAGGCCTCAAGGAGCGATGTGCCCGCTCAAGATGGTAGTTGGGGTTGATCGGCGAAGGGCCCACTATCTTGGCTAGAAAATGCTGCAGAAAGGCCATAAGATCCGGACCTTCCTCCATCTCTGGCAGGCCCAAAACTAGTAGGTTATTCCTATGGTTGCGGCCTTCCAAGTCCTCCGTTTTCAATTGTAGCCTCTGTATCTGCTGAGTCAGCCCCGCCACTTCTGACTCGGTCTTTCCTCTCCACTGTTCCAAGGAAAAAACTTTGGCCTCTGAGTCTGATACCCTCATGGTGAGGGAGGAAAGGTCGCTCCGCATCGATTTTAGCTCAGATGAAATGTCTTGAAGCAGGCTTCGTAGCGGACCAAGCTCTTGCATGAATTTCTCTTCTGTAAGCAGCCCCGATGACTGGGGCCTATCACCAGGTTTTTCCAACCCCGCGCCCACCTGGTTTCGCGGTTTTTTCGGCTGTTTTTCAGGAGTCGCAGGCGGCGTATGTTTAGTCGCGGCCTGTTTCCTATCAACCTCCATCTCTTCTGTAACCGCTTCGTATCCGCTGGAAATCGCCCCCGAGGGTCAAGAATCTGATCTTAGGCAACCAGCACAAGCAATCTGGCTAAGAGTAACGGGCTGAAAAGCTACAAATTATGGCAATTGGGGTAGTTGGGGGAGAGAGCACTAAGCTCCTGCTGCCATTCAACACGCTGCCATCACGTGACTCTTCATTATTTGTATAAGATCTTCCCTGTCTTTTTATATGTTCTCCTTAGTCATATGATTGTTCTTTAAGGGTCAGAAGAAATCTCATCCAACTAATAAAGAAGCATCTGGAAGCTGTTTAGGCTCATTTGATACTGAATGGAAATATTCAGTATCTACCCCTGAAGGTCCATATATATTGCATATAACTATTTCTTTTCATTTAGGATTCCAGATATTATTATCCATCTTATCTCACTATCTTCAACTTCTTTGTTTAATTTAAAGGCTAAGTCCTTCCTTAGTAGTATAGCTACTCCCCACTTATTTGATTAAAAGCAGTTGTGGAAGCCCTGCCCTACCCATCATGTGACAAGTTGTACATGTTTCTATTTCTGATAAAGTGTGTTTCCTGATCAAGTGCAATGTCAGCTTTAAAGTTATTCATTTTTTGTGGTACTCTGGACGTTTTAATTGGGGTGCACAAACCTTTTACATTCCACATGCAACTAGAAATATCAGCCATAAATCGCTAAGTACTCCATTGGGATACTGGAATAACATGAAACTTGTAGTTTGTTACTGTTGGGATGAATAAAGGAAAACACCTTTTTTCCTTTTGCAGTGACAGGTATGAGATAATGTCGGACAAAAACATTTCCAAGCATTACTCTATTAGTGTACTGAATAGCTAACTCTACAGACTTTATAGGTAGAACTCTAAGTAGGTATCTAGAGTCTAGTTAACAAAAACATTAAGTAAATTAAGTGTTAAACTACCACTGAAGTCAAGTGGACACAAGACATTTTCCCATGCTGACCCCAGCAGGGATCAATTGGGTTCTTGTTCCCACTTTCTTTTTAAATTTATTGTTTATGCTCATGCCCCCTTATCTCTGTGGCTCTCCTTCTGGGGACTGTACTGGCAGGGGGCTTAAACTCCGGGTCCTGTCCTTGGCCCCCATCCTGGGTGGGGAAGCGGGGGGGACTACCCTCCCACCTGTATCATGTGTCAGTCCTCCATCCGACCCAGGTCTGCACCACACCCCCCATCAGCTCCGTACTCTGGTGAACCGCGGGGCCATTTTCCTCTTTTTCTCCCACATCCCAAGGACGCTGGCCACCGAGGGGATCCGTGGAGACAGGCACACACTGAGACGTGATGCTGTGCTGGATCTCAGCCAACGTTGATGCCCCTCACTGCACCTCCTCCCATGTGCACCCAGGTGGTGGCATTGCAGCAGAAGAAGCATCCCTCCCTCCCCAGAGGAGGAGAGCACCCCTTGGGCACTCGATCCTCCTCCCCCCAGCTGACCCTCCAGCTTCTCAGGCTTGCTCCCGAACCAGGGTCACCAGCATCGCAAGCGGTAGCACTACCACTGTGCTGGTGGGCTGGCCTTGTTCCCACTTCTTTTTTTTTTTTAAACTCTATTTATTTACCCCTTATCTCCAAACTCTTTCCAGCGACCTTCTGATCCACAGTCTCTACCTCCCAATGTGGCTCGGTGGTACTCCACAGGCTCCTCTCTGGCTCCGGGCATTCCCCGGGTCTACCCTCCAGGGAAGAGCTGCCCCCACCCAGGGCACTCTTTCTCACAGTATTGAGACACTGGGCTGGAGAGGAGGTGATAGCCCGAGAGCCGAGTCCGTATGAGGGAGTGTGGTCTGCGGAGGGAGGTGCCTTCGCCTATCAGCAATGAGGGGGGGTTTCCTTTTTGTGTGTGAGAGATCCCTTGTGGAGCCCGGCTGTCATGGCAACATGCTGCTGTAGCTCCACTCCCAGGCATGCACCACGATGCTACTTTGGGCCACCTCCAGCCGCTGCCAGAGGTCGCTCTTCGAGCAGTCTTATCCCAGTCCCACCCCTGGGAAGAGAGAGCAGCCCAGCGGACACTCAATCTGTTCCCTCAATGCCAACCCCCAGCTCCCCGGGCTCATTCTCAAACCCGGGTCACCGGCATGGTACAAGGTGTGGCGTCCAGCACCTCAACCCTTAGCGCCACCGGGCCGGCATTTGTTCCCACTTCTTTTCACTGCAGCCCTATTACAATGTGGTGTTTAAAAAAAAAATTCCCACAGAAATTCACTAATTACTATATTCTAGGTAGGTAGAACAGTAAATGATTGGTAAATATGAGCATTATTGAACTACAGTATGCTATTAGTGAACTAAACTGAACTGTAACAATAAGCAACAAGTAGTTCATTATTAGTTTAATAAATATAAGAAAGCAGATTAGATTTTTTTAATCTCATTTGTTCAATAGTTCAGTAGTATAATATCCCAGAGCATTAACCATAAGGAGTATGTAATTTCCAGAAAGATTTTGAATCGGTTAAGAAGAGGGTTTAAAAAGATAATTATACCAGTTTATTTAAAAAACAATGTACACCAGAAGGCCGGCCCCAAGGCACAGAGGGCTGAGGCACTGCAGAGTGCCTTACCTCTTCCATGCTGGTGACCCGAGTTTGGGAACAAGCTTGGATCACCGGGGGGTAGGAGAAGAAATGAGCAGCCGCCTGGTAGCTCTCCTGTCCCGGACCAGGAATGCAGGACATCCCAGATCTTGGCTGCCATTGAGTGGAGGTCCAGTGATAGCACCGATGCTTGGGGGGACTGGCATTACGATGGGTGGGTGGAACAGGGCTTGTGATTCTGGCATTCATGGGCGCCTCCATGTTCATGCACAACTGCATCTGCTGTAGTCCCAGAGAGAGAAAATAGGCGGAAAATGGATGGAGAATTGGGCTTCAATGAAGCCCTTCCCAAGGTTCCATGACCTGCTCTGCCAGAACATTTGCAGGAGGAGGAAAGGAGGTAAGAGGCTGGTCGTTGGCACCTGGGGACAGGGCTGATAGCCCACCTGCTCCCAGCCAGGGAGGATAAAAAAAAAACCTTTATTTAAAAAAAAAAAAGAAGTGTAAACAGTGTGTGATATTATGTAAACCAGCTATATCCCTTGGTCTAAATTCAGATCCCTTGTATTCGACTGCTCCATACGGATATAAAGTTAGAGTATGCACTAAAAAATCATGCAGAAAGGGCACACAAGACTAGTAAGGCTGATCAGAGATAGAGTGGATGACAGAACCCGAGTGATTAGCAATGAATACTGTCTAACATACTAACATGCCAGCAGAATAGGCCTAACGGTCTTTCATGTCTGCTCATTTGGTCAGCCCCCACCCTGGGAACTGACCTTGCTGCCCCTCTCACCCTCTAAGGCTTCTCCCTTCCCAGTCCCAGATATTCTTGCTGCACACAACTTTGCTTCCAGAATCCTTTCCTGTTACCTGTCCCATCCCCTCTTGAACCCCTCCACCATCTATGCCTCCACCAGCCCCCTGGGCAGTGCATTCCATGGCTCCATCACCCTCTCAATGAAGTAGCACCTCCTCCTTTCTTCCCTGAATCTCCCCCACTCCAGCTTCCACCCATGCCTTCTAGTTTCCCCCCTTCCTTCCTTCAGAGCACCCTGATTGCTCCTCCCCTATTTACCCCCTTCATGTACCTGAAGACCTCTATCATGTCCTCCCGGTCCCTTCTGTCTTCCAATGTGTACATATTTTGCTCTTCGAGCCTCTCCCCATAGGTCCTGTCCCCCAAACTCCAGATCATTTTGGTTACCCTCCTCCGGACCCTCTCCAGGAGTTTGATGTCCCTCTTTAAGTGTGGCCTCCAAAACTGCACGCAGTACTCGAGATGCGGGCTCACCAAGCACTTATACAGAGAGAGTATCACTTCCCTCCTTCTGGAGGTGATCCCCCTAGTGATGCATCCCAGCATCCTGTTGGCCTTGGCCGCTGCCCTCCTACAAGTCTCAGAGTTGTTCATCTTGACATTCACCACCACCCCCAGGTCCCTCTCAGCCATTGAGACTTGTAGCATTCCCCCCCCCCAGGGTGTACACTTGGCCCGAGTTTCTGGATCCCAGGTGCAGTACCTTGCATTTCCCTGCATTGAACCTCAGCTTCCACTTTATAGACCACCTTTCCAGAGCCTCCAGGTCCCCCTGTAGGGCCACCCTCCCCTCCTCCCCATCCACCACCGCCCCCAGTTTTGAGTCATCCGCAAAGAGACTCATCTCAATCCTGTTACCCTTCCTTATGTCAGAGATGTAGGCATTGAACAGGATGGGCCCATGGACCGATCCCTGAGGGACCCCACTAATGACCCTACTTGAGGATGAGACTATCCCGCCAATGACGACCCTCTGGGTCTGGTCCTGGAGCCAATTTCCTTTCCATCTGATCATCTGGTTCCCCACCCCCATTTCTCCCAGCTTATCCAACAGGCCCCCATGAGGAACAGAGTCAAACGCCTTACTGAAGTCAAGAAAGAGGATGTACACCGGTCTACCCAGGTCCAAGGCACTTGTCACCCAGTCATAGAACTCCACAAGGTTTGTCTGACACGATTTCCCCGGGGATGAATCCATGCTGCCTATCGTCCAGGCACCCCAACTTTTCCAGGTCCCCCCTAGCCTCTCCTCTGTGATATTTTTAGTATAGACACGGAGTTAACTAAAAGAGCTTCAAGAATGTCTAAAGGGGTAGTAATTTTGGATTAAAATGGGAAGTTATTTGTTAATCTGCTCTATATCATTTAATGCCTTTTAGTCCTCTTACTTCCTGCTTACTAATATCAAGGCATAGAAATGCCATATATCAGCTACGCCATTAGGCTTACATGTCTTATGTTCTTAAGTTTTTTTATTTTATTTAATGTGCTTTTCCCTCTCAACAAACTGGCCCTCATCAGTCCTACCCACTCACCCAGCCCTATCACCCGCCTTCCTTGGGACTTATCTGTCCTTATTCACCTTGTTCTACCCACAACCCCCAAGATGAGGCTGTCAGGAGGGGGAAATATCCCCCAGAGACTCGGTTGGTACTTTTGGGAGGGAGAGCACCGTGGTCGGTGGTGTGTGGCCTGCGGTGAGTGGTGGACTTCCTCCAGCAGCAGTTGGCTATTTTTTCTATTTTCATCTCCAGCAGTATAGGACAATGAGGAGAGCTCTTGATGCTCATGCACATACAAGTGTGCATTGCGTGTCAGAGCACATTGGCATCCTCCCTCCCAGATCATCAGCTCTACTTGCACTGTCACCTGTGGTCATACAGGTTGGCGGTAGTACAGAGGAGACCAAACTCCCTCCATCCCTGAGGTGGAGAGCATCCTCTGGGACACTCAGCACACCTCCACAAAATCTACAAGAGAGGTCCATGCTTCCTGGTGCAGACTGATGGTGCTGCTTAGGGTTTGGCTAAACCTATATTTAAGTACTACAGACAAGAGGCCAGCGGACAACAACATGGAGAGGAAATAAAAGAAACTTACTGTCAGTATGCTGAATACAAAACATTTATTGCAAATTGCAAAATAATGAAAAACAAACACTACAAAGTGGAAGACTGCCGGTGAATAGCCCTGATACTTCGACCTACTGGACTTCATCAGGAGGTGGAGCTCCAAGGTAACTGATAGCCCTTATAACCTCCGCCGGCTAACATCAGGATCAGCTGATTGATGTGTTACAGTACTTTGAGTGACAGTCAGTGTAAAACTGGTGAAGCTTGCAAAATTCAAAACTGAAAACTTTAAAGTGCATAAGTTCACTTGCATATGAAATTATAGATGCATTTAAATTCATTCAAAAATAGAGATTCATTCACAAGTAGAGAGAAATAAAAGAAGGGAACAAGGGGTTGAGAAAAAAGTTGTAAACTGAAGGAAAAGAAAATACAGAAAACAGACTTGTCAGATTATCAATAATCACAGGATCAGTCCAGAACATTCATAATGTTGAAAGGAACAGGAATCACAAATCAAATCTCAGAGTAAACTCCAGAAAAATGTTTCTTAGGGAAAGGTCCCAGTACTTTCATGCATCCTGTAAAAGCTGTTGTGATCTCCCTTGTGCAGTTGCCATACCGGGGTCTACTACAGACCTAGAGCCAGGTGGCTCTGGAAAAAAGGGGGAAAAATAAAAAGAGATTGCTTGTTTGATTTACATTTGTATTTCAGGTATACTAAAATCAGTCAATGGCTTAAAAGTTAACCTTTTTTTCAGAATCTCCCATTCATGCTATTATTTGAACTAATGTATTCCACCACAGAGACATCAGAATTTAACATCATTGTCTATATAGCCAGATGCACATATTAGTTGACATCAAAAGAACCAAAAAGAGTGTGTGTGGGTGGGCTCTATGTAACCAAATAAAATAATGTTGAAGTATTTTGAAGGGTTTGTTGTCAAATATTTAGAGTAATTATAATTATTCTAAGAAAGGTTTTCGGTCCAATTCTTATTCAAACCAGCAAGATTTAGAGAATTCAGTAAAAAAACAAAAAAACAGTGCATTCCTCTCTGAGGTAGATGCTGTACTCTATTGTCACCCCTTCTGACATGTCCTTTTTCTATATTTTCTTTCCTTTCAGCTTATAATCTCCTTCTCAGCCTCCCCCCCAAAAAAACATGTGGTTTGTTCCAGTCTTTTATTTCTATTTTTGAATAAATCTCTGTATTGCGAATTAATTCAAATGAATATATGTTTTCATATACAAGTCAGCTTATGCATTTAAAGTTTTAAGTCTGGAACTGCAAGTTTCAACAGTTAAATATTGGGTGTCACTTACAGGTACTGCGAAACATCACTCTGAGCTTATGCTGACATTAACAGCTGGTAGTGGTTATAAGGCTCTCCTGCCCCAGGACCTGGCTTCTCGTTCCACCCGGTCTCTCTGAAAGACGTTGAAGACCTCATGCTCCAATTGGATATTAAGAAAAGTGCTGGTGCTAATTCTTTGGATCCTTATTTCCTTAAAATCACCTATCATATCCTAGCTGTTCCTATCACCCACTTATTTAGCTTATTGTCCCAAGGCCTTATATCCCAGATCTGGAAAATTGCTCATGTCATCTCCTTGTTTAAATCAGGGGATCCCTGCAACCTTAACAATTATAGACCAATTTCCTTCCTCCCAACTTTGTTGAAACTTCTGGAAAAGATTGTCAGTAGCCAACTAAGGGGCTACCTCAAATCCAATAACCTACTAAACCCTATGCAATCTGGCTTTAGAACTAAACACAGCACTGTTTCTGCCTTTGCCAAAGTAACAAATGATTGGTACCGAGAACTGGACAGCAGAAACTTTGTCTGTGCTGTATTTCTATACCTTAGTAAGACTTTAGATACAGCGGATCATAGCCTGCTTCTCTCTTCTCTGAAGAGTATAGGCTTGGACTCAGTTTCTTTGCATTGGTTTACTGAGTACCTTGTAGGACGGCATCAACAAATTAAGGCTGAGGGTGAGCTATCCCCACTCAAACCTCTACTGAGGGGAGTACTGCAAGGATCCATACTTGGTCGCTTACTATTCGCTATCTATGTTAATAACATTGATGAGAGTATTAACAAGGCCAACATACACCTATTTGCTGATGACACGGTTGTATATATAAGTCGTCCGGCACCTGAAGCCGCTTGTGCTGACCTCCAGGAGGAATTTAACCAGCTCCAGAACCAGCTCCTCCATAAAAAACTTCTTCTAAATGCTAAAAAAAACAAAAGCAATGTTGTTCTTGCCCTATAGCCATGTGATGAATTCGGCCAGCTCTGGAGCACTACCTCAGATTACCACAATTCTTGGAGAGAAATTGGAGTTTGCCTCAAAGTTTAAATACCTAGGTGTGTGGCTAGACCATAATCTATCATTCACTGAGCATGTCGAGGACCTTGTAAAGAAGTTAAGGCAGAGGCCGGAGCTTTTCTTTAGAATTAACCAGTTTCTTACTAGTGATGCAAAAGTGTGCCTTGTCCAAACTACTTTTCTTTTCCTGATCTATTATGCAAATTTCCTTTACAGTCAATGTCCCAAAGCCTCACTTGCAAAGTTGGAGATGCTTTGCCACAGGGCCATCCAGTTTATTACTGGTCTCCCCATCTCTACCCATCATTGTTCCTTGTACAAATCCATAGGGTGATCGTCTCTTATGTTTAGGCATAATAGAAACACAGGCATTTGGACTTAAAGTCTTCTTGAAGCGGCTTCCACAATACATAATAGACTGTCTCCCACTAAGTAAACCAGGAACGTATGCCCTAAGAAGCGCACCCTACATCATATTATGTATCCTCAAGGCTTCCTCTCACTATGGCAGAGTGGCCATTACTTTCCTGTTGCCAACATTGTGGAACAAAGTACAAAAATTATTGACATTAAGCTGCCTCCGCAGTATGAATGCCTTTACATTTCTATATGCTCGGTATGTGTGTGACCCATGCAATTGCTACCCCAGCCCCTAATTTTAGTCTGAAGCATCAGGCTGCTGCCCTCTGAGCGTAGTTGAATGTATGATCACTTGTAACCTTTGGTGACCTTAACTCTGTGAGCGTCTTGTGCCTTAAATGTTTTTCCTTCTCTAGAAATCCCTGTAGGGTTATTATCTCTTCATGGCTTTCGTGGCCGTTACACCTTACTCACCCTGCTGTCTTTTACATATTGCTTATTCTGTGGCTCTTATTCCCCTACCCTGTACCATTTAACTGCCCCATTTCATCTTTGTATTCCCTTTCCATTGCATTCCACTCTTACTATCTCTTTCCTCTGTCCCCTAACTCTCTTCCCTGCCATAGACTAGACCTTCAGGGGCTCCCTGCACCTCGGGTGGGAGAAATGCGGATACCGGGCAGTTGTCACTTCCATAGCCACTGCCTGAGACACCTAGAATGGACTTCTTAATAGCGAGGTGCGGCATTGCCGATACCCAATCGGAACAAGAGTGCTTTTCTGCTCTGGCGTCATACTGGCTCCTGCACGCTGCTCCTGAGTCTTCCTCAATACTAAGCTAAAGTCTGATTTTCTGTCTAAAACTTGCACAAAAAAGAGTTGTACTTACTTATTGCCTAACAGTTATGACCTTTATTTTTTCCTGTTTAAAGTGTCAAGAGTTGGGACTCTGTTCAATTATACTCCTTTCTGAATTTCTGTGGTTGGGCCAGTCTTTAGGTGTCAAGGAATACCCAATTCTGTTGCTCTGCTGTTTTGGCCCTCCTGCTGGTTCAGATATTCCATTGTCCATGGCCCAGTACTTAATAATGAACCCTTCCTCCATCCCCTGCCAAGGATATGCTCTCCATGGGCTCCCTGCCCATAGGTGTGGGAAACCCGGGCACCGGGCGGTCGCACTGCCTCTACCGCCACCTGAGAAACTAAGCTCGAACTCTCCATTAGCAAAGCATGGCATTAGCAGCCATCCAATCAGAACATGAGCGCTCCTCGGCGTTGGCTTCCAATTGGTTATTGCAGTCTGCTTTTGCGTCCATTCTAAACCAAGTATAAAGCTGATTTCCATGCCGAAATTTGCCAAAAAAGAACTGTAATTACTTTTCTTCTTGACTGTTAAGACCCTTATCCTTCTGTTTAGAGTGTTACATTTAGGGATACTGTGTGATTACGCTACTTTTGAAATTCTGTGCTTGAGTCAGCTCCCTACACGAGCGGCCAATCACTTCTCCCTATCAAAGTTCCTACTAAGCCTCATCTTATGTCCTCCTTAAATATTACAGAAGCAGTCTGAACTGACATGACTGATGTAACATTGAGTACTTACTTGCATTAATTGTTTTTACTTGTGTTATTTGGCTCTATTGTAAATATCTCTGTATGCATTGTACCATTTGACCCGGAGCTAACCAGGTCCATCTTATAAATGAACTTGCTCAATGATGTTTGCCTGGATAAATAAAGATATTGATTAATAAGGGTGATCAGTTAGCTTGGAGCTCTGTCAACTGACAAAGATCAATAGGCTGAAGTGCTAGAACTATTCACCAGCAGTCTCCTGCATTGTGGTGTTTTTGCTTATTTAGCAATTTGCAATAAATTTTGCGTTCAGCACACTAACATAGTGTCTGTAGTTGTCATATACAGAGGGCTAGCCAGACCCTCAGTGGCACCATCAGCCTACACTGGGGAGCATGGACTTCCCTTGTGGTTTTTATCATGGTTGAGAGCTGAATCCAGCAGCCATGGGCAGACTCAGCAGGGTTTGTTGTGGCTGGAGCTGAGAGGCAGTCTTCACTGCAGTCATAAGAGAGTACAACAGTGGACTGTTATTTCAACACTGTTGCAAGATCTCCAGACTCACTCAAGTTAACTCCACACAATCATGAGTAAAAAGAGCATTTCAGTACTCTACATCAGCTTAATAAGAGCACAGCAAGCTCCAGCAGCAGTGAGGAGGGGAACCAGGAATTGGTTTGTTTCAGTAATTCTGCTGATTTGAATTCCGGAAAATCAATCGGTAAAACTCAGAATCACTGGCGTACTAATCAGTCAGCACATCACCAGAAGCATTAGGATCTCAAATTACTGTTTTTTTTTTTTATTCTGTTTGTAGCTCTCCAGGCACCAGAACTCTCTCAGGCTATTCAGCATCCCCGCCGCTTCTACCACTCACCGTGACCCCACCTCTTCAAGGACATTACTTTTTCCTCAGTGAACCCTCTCCATACAGGGTCCCCGAGGACAGTGGCGCTGACAGCGCAGGTGCTCAAGTGCTGGAGCAAGCACAAAGTTAAACTGGGCACCCGCAAAACCAGACTGTTCATATTCGAGAACATGAATGGTTCAGAATTTTAATTATGCTATTCTAGTGTAAAGCAATCAAACTGACAGTCTGAATCAGCATCGTCATTGAACATTCTTACAACTTGCAGAATGAGACAGGCACACAGAACTAGAATGAGAGTTTTCTTTGTCATCTTCTTGATAGTTCTGTGAAGACAGGGCTGCAGTTCGCTGTATTACTGCCGGCTGCAAGATGGCAGCAAGACGGTCCCCCACTCCCATTCCACCAGCTTGCTTGTCACTGCTCTCCATGTGGCATTGCTGAATTACCTGTTTCTGTCCGCAGCTGGTTAGGCAGTGTGCAGATCTGGTCCCTAGCAGTGAGTGAGCATGGCAGAACTGGTGAGCAAGTACAGTGCCAGGTTGCAACAGCAGGACAGCAAAATGAGGGGTGGTACCGACACAGGGGGAGGTGGATGGACTGGATTGGTTCAGTGGGACTAAGGCAGGGGCCAGACACTGAAACAGGTTCTGGTGGGTGGGAGCATACCTATCATATCAACTGTTCATGATTTTGCTTCAAGCATTTCCTTGGTCCCTCATACACTTGGCATTCCTGCCTCAGCAAAGTAAGGCTGTGCCAAAAGAAATCTTTCCAATCCAAGTCCCAAAATACTTGTCTTGCTCCAGTGCCCAACAGTGCTGAGAAGCAGGAAGTAAAAGTGTTTAAATCATGAAGCTTAAAAACTGTTGGAAAAGACAAAGACACAGCAGACTGAGGTACTTTATAGTGTGCATATGTCTGTGATTAGTGGATTTAGTGACTTAAATCTTGATGGAGAGTTCTCTGTAGAGAAAGTGAATGAGCAAGTGATGGGAGTGGAGGGGTGGGAGCAAGTGACAGGCAGGTCACAGGTGATCGAGCCAGCAGAATTGACAGATTTTTAAAATAAATTACGGAAAAAGCATAGAGAATTGAATTTGAGATTTATGTTTTAATGTACAGGCTGCATTTTGCCAGACATAGCTGTCTGGAAAAGTCTTGCTAACTGAAGGGGGGAAATGTGGCAGTTATCTTTTTAAACATTTTATGGAGTGGCACAAGGATCAGTTTAATGTCTTGGTTGTTGCCGTTCTGTTATGCAGCACTCTCAGCTACTCATACCTAAAAGCAATCCCTGTCTAAAAGCAGCTGTGTAGGAAAAATCCTGTTTCAAGCATTATCAAACAGTTCAATGACATGCCATGCTACTGTTCAAATCTGAGCAGCTTTGAAGGTAAAATTGAAATGTTTGTAAGTTTGATTTTTTATGAAGTTAAAAATAGTTTCTTCGTGGTTCATTTATGTTGGCAAGCAATATGTGTCAAGGCAGTTACAAAATCATGGTGGGGCAGTTTTGCTTGTGTGTGGGGTATCATACTTTTTAACAGTTATGAAAAATAAAACATGAGGTGGGAGGTGTGATAACACAGTTTTTATGCACATTCTTGGAGTGGGATATCCTTATAAACCACTCAAGCTTCACTGTCATGGCTTAATTGGTATTCCACACCTCAGGTGTCCATAAAAACCTTGTTATGAACACCTCACCATGCATTATTCTGTATATAGCATTTAGTGCATAGGTCAATTACTGCCTTTTGCCTGGAAATTAAATTGCATTTCAACAGACCCCAATCATGTGCACATCATAGACTATGACTGTATTGTTTACCCTTAGCTTCCTTTGCAGGTACACTATAGATAATGTAGTGTGAATCAGTGCTTGATGACCCACACATGACTAGCATCTGTGAGCATTGGGGACATGTCACGTGTGTGTCCTCTAACCTCCTCCAATCATGTGCCATAATCTAGCTGCCAATCAGACTAGCTCTTCCTTCCATTTGGTTCAGCAGTGAGCAAATTAAGTGACAGGTCAAAAAATCAGAAAAAAAGAAATATTGAAGTGACCTGGGTAATTTTTATTTAACAATAATAACTGTTTTTTAACCCAGCCACATGTGAGTGAGTGTGTGTGTGTGTGTGTGTGTGTGTGTGTGTGCTGAGCCTTAACAAAATCTATCAGAGTCCTCAGAGTTCTCCTGTCCAGTCCAGAAAAATTTCTATCTCTTGTCCTGTCCCATAGAAGTGTCCATCTGTCTATTCTAAACACAACAAACTAAAACACACTTGGATGATTTGTAGATTTAAGAGGGGTTGGTGACAAAATTAGTCCCTAAGCAACCTCTGCAATGGAGTAGTTGTGGTTGCAGCATACTCATTGTAAAATGTATCAAAATACCCCCAAAATGCACCATAAAGCATGAAAAATCCTGTAACTTCTGGGGTCTGGGGCCCCTAGACCCTGGCTTTTAATTACCCTGAGTACCCACAACATTTTTCAAAACTTGGCACCCCTGCCCGGGGAGATCGGAGGCAGAGATTCGGTGTTGGGCATGTGGCGGCGGGTGATGACAGCCATTGCCTATCCAGGCTGGAGGGTGTTTTTCCTTGTGTTACACCCCCCCAAGATGTGGGATGTGCAATGCCACCAGCCTGTGACGCTGATGCTCCTATCCACATCCAGAAGGCAGCCACCCGACCTCTTCCCCCTCCTAGCAAGCCCCTGTGCATCGCAGCACTACCAGTCTCCACTGGTGGCTACTGCTATGCGAGACTGTCCCTGGATCCCTCCCCAAGAGAGGAGAGCAGTCCTCCGATGCTCGATCCTCTCTCTCTCTCCTGCTGACCCCCAGTGATCCAGGCTTGCTCCTAAACCCTGGTCCACCAGCGTGGTGCGAGGTGTGGCATCTAGCACCTCAACCCTCAGCACCACTGGGCCGGCCTAAATTACTGTTTATTAAACTGGAAAGACTTCTCTTTTCAGAGATGAATGTCATGTATAATGTGATAACTTTGGAAACTTAACTGGAGAGAGAACAAATACCAAGAGGACTCAGAGTGGTAAGAGTTCCCTCTTGTGGACTTGAGGAGTTTCGTTCTAGGAATGAGTGGGAGAAGGCAGCAGCCATATGTGGCAAACACTTTATGGAGTTAATCATTAAGGAAGATTCTGTAAGTATCAGTCTGCCCCTGAATAACTAAAGGCAGGTGCTTGAAATATTTACTGTATAAATGTTAAATCTTGGCCATGCAGCTTGTATATATCTGTAACAGTTGCTACTTCTGTGCCTGTATTTACTGTATTTGTAAATAATGTACATGTCTTTTGTATATATACTGTGTACTACTTACTATTGTAAAAGTGTATTTGCACACTTATCTGTTGCCATCCATTGTATCTCTGTACCTCCCCCTTTACCCTCGCCCCCGGGTCACCCCTCAAAAGGGGACATTCTGTCTCAGTGGGCTTACCCAGTTACCAAAATTCAAATGAATAAATAAACATCCCTCTATAAATAGATGCTAAATATTCAAAATGCAGTAGTTAACCTTTATATTAAGTTCCTCACTGGTGCTTGCTGTGACAATATAACAGTTCAGTTTTGAACAAGCATCCAAAAAACTTAAAGAATTAAATACACGACGTCATGTCCATTTTGGTGAGTAAGTCTTGAGCCCCCCCCCACCATCTCAGGTCACATACATGGAGGTCCATTTGGTTTTCTGCAGGATCCTTTCAGTTGCTAGTTAATGAGATTCCTTTAATTTTTTATTTTCTTTTCTTTCCAATCCATGGATAGCATCTCAACCCCAAGATTGTAGATCAGGACTATTAAATTCAATTGTCTTATTCCAACACGTTGAACAGGTTTTCATCAGAGAGTTGCTTAAGGGAATGCTCCTGTAGCTCACATGGGAGGGGGGGATTTTCCTCTTATGGCACACAAGAATTGTTGTTATCAGCTAGAATTATTTCTCTTCCTCCTGATGAGGGTTTGTTTGTAGCTGGGACAAAATCTGGTTGGTAGCCCTTAGCCTGAAATCTTTCCTTTGATAGGGGCATACTGTACTTCTATCCTGAAATTTGCAGAGGTACTGGCTCTCAACTCTTTTGTACCTCCATCTCTGAGGTAATTCACTTTTTCAAATAGGTTTTGGGCTGGGGGGAGTGTTTCCTGGTTTTCTTGGAGTCTGGTTGGTGTTCATTTGTTAAATGTCCCACCTTCTGCACCTGATCCAGTTCCCTTTTTTCAGACGTTTTGTCATTTCCTCAGGGAATGTGATGTTTTGCACATCAGATAGTGATGCATTTTTAGCAATAGGATATCTCATGGGTTCTCTGTCAGGTAAAGACCAGTACTTGTAAATATAGTCCAAGGCAGATCCAGGGTCTTTAAAAGAGTTTTCTGTCCCATTCCTAGGAAAGATAAGGGTGGCAGCAATGTTGGAATTACACTTTGAGCTTTGGGGTCCCATAAGTGTCCTATCTGTAAGTTGGTCTCCCCCCCTTCCCATTATAGATCAATGGCAGTGATGCATGAGCTGTGAGGGCTCATTTCAGAGCTATGGTGGCTAAGCCCTGGCAAGCCCCCCCCCCCATCATTCAAACACTGGGTGGTAGGATATTGCATTTTTTTATTTATTTATTGAAATGTTTCACCAGGAAGGCACTCTGAACAACAAGTTGCTCATCTCCCGGTGAGACCTGGGGGAGGGTACATATGGATGTGAAATGAAACATACAGAAAACATTTAACATACCTGTGGTATTACACATTCAGTTACGTTTGTAGAATGACACATAAGGTTACATTTGTAGGATGACATAGTTACAATATAATCTGTCTGAGGATAATACAAACATTTACATTTAGTGTAAACATTCAATTACATTTATAGAAAGACTCATTCAATTTCTTTTATAGAAAAATCTACAGTTAACAAGTTAAAATGACTGAGGATTATGCAACAATTACATTTAGAGTACTTCAGGATTATTGTACAGGAATTTTAAACAGCACTGTAGCTAACTCCTTACTGAAGTGCGTTGCCAAAAGAGACAAGAACATTTAGGCCCTGTCCACACTACCCCTCTGTAACATTACAGAGTGCCCAAACTGTTACTGCAATGGTTTGCATTTACACCTGTAACATTACAGAAGGCGTTTTCGTAACCGTTGTTGAAACCACATATGAGGTGGTTTCGACAATGGTTATGAAACCAGTTACGCCTCGGTAACGTTACCGGGCGTAGTGTGGACGCGTGGCACCGGTCCCCTAGCACAGCACAAGCTGCATTGTGGGATTGGGAGCCACAATAACAGTCGCCCAGCTCCCAAAGTGTGGACTGGCGGTGCCAGTCCCGTAACAGACACCGCAGCAGTGTGGACACACTGCACCGCTCCCCGGTTGTAACGGTTTCTATCCGTTACGGGGTCTGAGTGGTGCAGTGTGGATGGGACCCTAGTGCAGATTTGAATGAGGTGTAGTGGGAAGGCCCTCCAAGAGGGACTAGAGAAGGGCCAGGGGTTCCAGGTGGGGGAGGTGAGGCTAATAAGACAGGGTAGTATTGACCAGAAAAAGAAGCACACAGGTAGTATCAAACTCCCAATTTCTGGAGTAATTTTCTGACTGGTGTGAATGGTTCCCTTTTTGCGGCAATTTCTACTTGCATGCTTTCCTTTTTATGGCAATTTCTGTTGAAAAGTCTTGAAAGATAAAGATTTTGTGACCCTGCCACCTTAATGATTTGTTTCTTACAGCTTTAAGCACAATTTTTTTTTGTCAATATCTTAAAAAAATTCACAATAAAGTGTCTGGGTTTTGCGAGTTTTTTTTTTGAGGGGGAAGGGTCAAGCGATCTGTGGGCTCTTTCAATCAGTAAGTTAATTAAGCAATAATGACCGACAGGGTGTGTGTCGTGCTGGGATAACATCACGCCTCAGGTAGTTGGGCACGAGGCTGCAGGCCGAGTGCATCCAACAACTGAGGTATGATATTATCCCAAACGACACACACCCTGGCGGGCATTATTGCTATTATACAATGGCTCGTTGTTATATATAAAATTAAAAAATAATATTAAAGAATATTTTTTAGCGTGGAAAAATATTTTTGTTTCTTAAGAGGAGATGCAAAAAAAGAGCTCTAGGTCCAAAAAAATCATCCAGCTCCAAAAAATCATCTCCAGGTTCACAGTGAGCCTGAGACTACACCCGTGCTATTGTACTGGGATAACATCACGGCTCCAGCCCAAGACCGACCAATCAGAGTCCAGGATTTTTTTCTTGCCATTGTATAATGTTTGTTTTCAGGTTTAACAGTCCAGAGATATCATGGCTGCCCAAGCTACAGTACACTTTCTGTAGGTGATAAAACAATCCAGCAGCAACTGCTATGAAAATGGGAGTAAATGTAAATATCAGCTGAAGAACAGGACTCTACCCATCAGGAGCTGCAAAACATGACCAAAATTACAGAGGTGGGACATTTATTAGTAGAATAAATATAAAAAGAGCTTGTTTTTAAAATTCATTCAAATCCAATGAAAACAAAAGTGCCACCTACTGATGCTGCTGAATGTACTGTACCAATGTAAAATTGACTGGGCAATAGTGAAGTAAAAGAAATGTTTAAATCCATTAAAGAGGAATTAAGTGAACTAAAAGAATTAAAAATGGTATTTGCTAACATGAGAATGGATTTTAATTACTTAAACAGCAAAATATAAATTGGTGAGTATACCCTGCATAATCTTGAGCAAAATGTTTCCTCTCAAAACAAGTGTAAGCCCCCGCCCCACCCATCATCTAGGGACATAAATTATCTTTGCTGTTGTTCCATGGGGCATTGAGGAGGACTACATGAAGCACAACACCCAAGCCAGTGCACCCCCAAATAATGATAAGAAAATATCTGTCCTACCTCTCAATGACTTCATCTTCAGATGCACTCTCAATCTCACCTCCAGTTGTGGATCCATTTGTCCCCCGAACACTGACCACCAGACCAGGATCTCCAAACTGCAACCACCTGTCTCTTCTGAGCCCTAGAGCCCCACGATCCCGATACAGCCTAATGGAACCCTTCTGGAATTAAACTTATGAAAATAAATTAGATATAAGGGATGGAATTTTACCATTTCATTTATCCCTGCTTCCAAACTTAAAGAAAGAAAGAATCATTGTCAAGTTTCTTTCCAATCAGTTTCTTTATTCTAGCTCCTGCACTCCAAATGATTTCAGGAATGCAAGGATCACATCCTTTATCAAATAAATAAAGCCGCTAGATGGGGCTATTAGAACTTTTTACAACATACTCAAGGCTGAACATTCTGAGCAGCATGAATAGTTTACAGGCAGTACAAGCAGGGCTTCCTCACTATAACCTGTTGCATGATTTACCCAAGGAACCTCCCTACTCGGAAAAAAGGAAACCCAGACTCCTAGCTCACTGGTGCTGGTAAGCCAAATCTCTCTTTTTTCCTATTCTGGGTTACAGATTTCCATCCCTCTCTGTCTAATCTGGCACTGGTTGGCTGCACTATCTCCAGCACAGGAAAGCAGGCTGCTTCCCCCTGCTGGCCACCGGACCTTGGCCCATATCTACAGTGATACCAGGATCGTTTTCCTCTGACACAGGCCCTGTAACCCTCTCTCTCTCTCTCTCTCTCTCTCTCTCTCTCTCTCTCCTCCAGGGAACCCAAACTGGCTGGTGCTACCAATCTCACGGCACCAGTTCCCCCACTTGCATTCGTTCTCCCTCTCCCTCTCTCTCTCTCCCTCTCTCCCTCCCCACTGGTGCAGCGGTCCCCAAACCTGGCCCTGCTCCAGTACCTGAGCTACCTTGATCAAGCTGCCCTGCCACGGGAGAGACCCCAGGCCCTGCCACCACCCATGCCCCTCTGAGCAGCGCACTCCTCACAACTGGCACCACTCCTTCTCTGCACTCCTAGATATCCCTTACGGGCATGTCCAGCCCCAAGTCTGCATCCCTGCACACATACATCCTGGGCTTGCAGTAAGCTCCTGCCAGAGGCCACCCTCCGAGGCCTGTCCTAAGACCTGCAACCCACCCAGCCCTTCAATACTGGCCTCCCCAGGACCCACCCCTCCAAGCAGGCCCCCTGAAATTGGGTAGTGGGGAACCCTAGATCACTCTACCCTCGGGCCACCCTGCCACACCGGGTACGGGGAAGGACCACTGCCACCAGCCTTTCCCTCCCATGAAGACCCTGCCACAGTCCCTATAGTCCTGGCAGCCTAAGCAACTAATTCATGGGATCTCTAAGGGCTCCTGCCTATCCTGGCCTCCTGCTACCACTTGCACCTCCCTTACCACGACAGCGCAGGATCTGGCTGACCATCCTCCTCCATGGAGCCCCCATCCAGCAGTGCCAGCCCACAGTGCACCCCCCAACCCATCCCTAGCTGGTGACTGGCACAGCCCACCTCTCACCACCATGGCCAGCCACTATCTAAGCTCCGTAGGAGCACGTATTGTATATATGCACCCAATGAATGAATGTACTGTCATTCATTCATTGAGTCTATATATACAATATCTTCCTATGGACTCAGTCAGCAGGATGGCCGTGGTGGTGAGAGGTGGGCTGTACTAGTTGCCGGATGGGATGGGTCAGGGGTGCTGGATAGACTGGCACTGCTGGGTGGGAGGGTGGGGAGCCACTAGACTACCAGGGTTATTGGGGAGATATGACTTATGTACCATATGCGGCACTGCAGGGACCTGGGTTAGGGTGTTGGGGAAAGGGTCCGGGGGGACAGACCTGCCCTGCAGGACATGTACTGTATAGGGTGAGTGGAGGCTGGGGGACAGAGCTGCCCTGTGGGGCTATTATTGTATTAGGGATCAGGGGTTGGGGGGACACAGCAGCCCTGTGGGGCTTTTAATGTATTGGGGGATCAGGGCATGGGGGGGAAGGCACATGTATTGGGAGCTGGCCCGGTGGCAGATCTGTACAACCCCCAGAGGGCATCAGTACACTTACACCAGCTAAAAGCTGGTGTAACTGTACTTTAATGGATGTCCTCTTGGGGTTGTTCTAGAATAGCAGATCTGGGGACTTTGTTGCTGCCCTTCCAGAATAGGGCGTAACAGCTGCCGTAAGGCCCCTAGCGCCATGTCACAGGAGGTTTAGGGCATAACTGGTAGCATATGTCCACTTTGGTGCAAGCAGCCTGCGACATGTTGCAGGCTGCTTTGCTGAATACCGAATGATGCAACTGCTAGCGTAACTTGCTACTTGTACCATTTTTTATGGCGCACATCAAGTTACACCAGGCATATCCCTTCTAGAATCAGCCCCCCTGTCTCCAGCCTTATATACCTTCTGTAACCTACCCTCTGCTGCCACCTTGAGGTGTCCAGTAGATATTGACCACCCAGAGCACTAATAAATTCCCTAGCTCTGGGGGGGGGGGTTAGGAAGAGGAAAGGGTTTCCTATGTGGGAGCATAAGCCCCTCCTGCAAGGGCGGCTTGCACAAGCAAATAAAATATTTACTAAAACAGGTGGACCACCTGAAAAACAGGAAAGGAGAAATAATATTAGGAGAGTGGGTATTCCAGAAGGGGTGTATAAAGAGGATATAAGTGGATTCCTACAGTACTTTATCCCAGACTGGAGCAGTTTTTAAAGATCATGCCAGAGAGGCTCAGAAATTGGCTGCATGATAGATCACCATAAACTGTCAATCAGGCCCCAGAGTGGACTGACCAGTATATGGCAGAGCGATCTCAGACTAAAAGACTGGAAGGGAATGGTTCTGTAGCTAAAGGACCTACTTGAGCACAAACTGGTAATCCTAGAGGCACACAACAACATAGTCATACCGCTACTCCAACTGAGTGACCCAAAGAGAATACAAAAAAAGGAGAAACACAATGTTAACTCTGCAACAAAACAGGGCGTTTAGCAAGGCAGTGCCAGAAAAATGAAAATACTCATGGGAGATCTGGGAGATAGACTTTACCCAGGAGAGTGAATATATAGCAAACTGCTCAGATGTCCTCCCACTAAATCATTGCCATATACAGTATGCATAAAGTATTAATAATAATTCTAAACTTTATTTCTGTAGCACAATTGAAAATATCAAAGCACTTTACAAAAATGAACAAGGTTAAAATAAGTAAATATAGTTAAAATAGACAACAATACAAAAAATATCCTGATTAGTTCCTCAATTACAGAAGACAAGGTTAAACAGGTATTAGCAAATGGTACTTCAGCTACAGGCCTGCATGATACTGGAACAAGCCTGTCACTTACTGAACAATGACTAGTGCTAAAGTGCCAAATCCTGACAGGGGAAACTGCTAGAATTAAATTGGTTATAGGGGCCACAGTGGTGATACCCATTGTTAAGGTTCCTCTAACATGGGAGGTGTAAATGGTGGTAATGGCAGACCTGCCCTTTAGTGTCATTCTGGGTAATGACCTGGACCCCTGTGGAAATTATTTATTTAGTTAAAGAGATTTTCCATGAAAGACATACTGAGCCATAAAGCCCATTTCCAGATGTGTCCTGGGGGAGTGGGAAGGGATAAGTACATACAAACAGTAAAAAGCACAGTAATATGATAAAACAGAGATACAGCAATATGCAATATATATACAGTAAAGTACTGGCATAATTAAACAAATAGATTGACAATCAGGAGTGTGGGGAAACCCAGCACTCACAGGCTGTAAAGTCAGTAACAGGACAGGGTACAAAATCATAAATAGGACGGGGCTGCAGGGAGGAGCAGCTAGACAAACTGAAAGAGGAAAAAGGAGGGGGAAGAGAGAAAGGAGACAAGGAAAAGAAGAAGGGAGAGGATAATGGGCAGACAAATAAGAGAAGGGGGATGGATTATGAATAAAGTATAGAGGAGTGGAGGGAAGAAAGTGAATGGGAATAGGATAAGGAGGAGGAGGTGAGTAAGGAAGGAGAAGGAGGATGCAGGAAGAGTGGAAATGGTGTTAAGGTAGTAGTGGAGAGGAGGGGCAGATACAGAGGGAGAGGGTTTGAGTGAGAATGCCATTGGAAGGAGGGGGAAAGGATGAGTATAGAGGCTGTAATATATAGTGGTGGAAAAGAGAGGTGTAGGAGTTAGGAGACTGTATTGGATGGGGAAAAACAACAAGGGGGAGGCAGGACATTAGACTATGAGCAATTGCAGGTGGGAGAGAAGTGGTATTGGAGTAGCAAGGAAAGAAAGTGTTTGGAGGAGGCAGAGCAAATTATTATGAGAAGAGAGTTCCAGATAATAGGAAAGTGGTAAGAGAAGGCATTCTGATGAGAAGGGAGCAGTAAGGAGCGATAGCTTGAGGTACCGAGAGAGTAACAAGAGGGAGGTATAGGGGAGAGAAGAGAGTTGAGATAAGGGGGAGTGAGGACAGCCAGAATTTAGAAATGAAGGAGGCGCAGTGGGTTAGGCAGCGATCTGCCAGGGAGGGGAGGGAGAAAGCAGAGTAGAGAGAACAATGGTGTGTACGGGGAGGGTAGGCCAAGACAAAATGGCAGGAGTAGAAGAGGGGATCCAGTCTGGCCAAGGTGGACTTTGGTGCAGCACTGTAGATAATGTCACCATAATCAAAGCCGGGGAGTATCACTTTAGAAATGATATCCTAGCAAGTAGGTAAAGGGATGCAGCTTTTGTTCATATAAAGGGCACCTAGCTTAGGGTGGAGTTTTTTGTGAATGTCATCTATGTGCTGAGAGAAGTCAAGGTGCTGGTCAAGCCAGACACCAAGGTATTTAAAGGAGGGTGCATCGTCAGTTGTACCCCCATCGAGGGTGTGGGAGGTGGGGTGGGAGGAGAGCCAAGAAAGTATCTGCCTAGTGCCAAAGCACATGAAGACCATTTCTTTAGCATTTAGGGATAATTGATTTGACCTGAACCGTTTCTGGACATTGTCAAAATCAAGTTGAAGCACGGATGATAGCTCTGAGAGCTCTGAAATACTGCCTGTGTTGCCACAAGGAGCCAAAGTCAGAGAAAATTAGGAGAGGAGATGACAGACACCTATGAGATTTCTGTTCTGCCCTATATTGAATGGGAGCACAAGAAAGAAGGCCAAAAAAAAAACCTAGCACAAAACTTCCCCAAAACTGCAGAGAGAGTCTGCAGGCTGTGAGATGGATGTGCAGTCAGGGCAGCACAAAACTGTCCCACAACTGCAGAAAAAGTCTGCAGGTTGTGAGATGGATACATAGGCAGGGCAGCACAAAACTAACCCACAACTGCAGAAAAAGTCTGCAGGCTGTGAGATGGACATGTAGGCAGGGCAACACTAGACTGTCCCACAACTGCAGAAAAAGTCTGCAGGCTGTGAGATGGATGTGCAGTCAGGGCAACACAAGACTACCACACAGCTGCAGAAGGAGCCTGCATGTCATGAGAAGGAGGCACAGTCACAGCACCAGGGGGATCATCCACAGCCATGGAGAGAGACAACGGGTGAGGATACATCTCAGCTGCAGCTAGAGACAGTCACTGACTGTGACAAAAAAGGAACTCATTATAGAGTACAGGGAAAAGACCTTGGAAGGTTCCCCACAGCCACAAAGTGATGGGGGCAATCATTATGTTAGGAACACAATCACATGATACCCAAAGATTTCCCACAGAGGCAAACTCTCTGCACAGCCAAAGCACTGGAGGGTCAGTGGTTCAGGAAACTCCTCCACAGCAGCCAGCAGGTCAGGCTGATAGCACAGCAGCCAGCAAACCAGAAGTGCCTGATTGCCCAACTCCTCTACAGGCTAATGCCTCAAAGAGTGAACTGCAGCCAAGCAAAGAGAGAGCTGGAGGGCTGGGCAGTGTGTCTAGATAAATGATCATACAGTCATGGCACCAGGATCCAAGCTTGAGCAAAATAAGGGAGTTAGCAGAGACTGTTAACAGTCGTGAGACAATGCCACAAACTGGATACTTGAAAGAGAATGATGGGTTATTATTGGCAGTGGTATGCAAAAACAGAAGCATGAAGGGGGAAATATTCCAATAGATAGTGGTGCTACAAGAATACAGGAGACAGCTGCTACAGCTGGCTCATGACACTCCAAGTCTGGGCACCTAGGAACAAACAGGACCCAAAATAGACCTTTGAAGAACTTCTACCTATTCATAGTGTTGTTCAGATAGTGCCCCCTGGATCAGACAGTGTTCCTTCGGATGGCGGCACTATCCAGGGGGGATATGACCTGGGATCCGGCCAAATTCATAGATAGGATCCCAGGTCAGATCCCACATTATCTGATGCCTGATCCCTGAATCCGATGTTGGATGACATCGGATCCAACCTGGATCCGGTGGGTCAGATCCATGGTTGGATAGCTGCTGCACTTCAATGGATCCACTATGCTGCCAAAATGGCAGGTACCTGGTGGATCCAGATTGCTCAGGATACTACCCGAGCAACACTACTGGCCCACTATAGATGTGGCCCAGTACGGCAAAACCTGCTTAGCTTGCCAAAAGAGAGGGATGGCAGAAAAGACAAGGCTCCCTTTGTGCCATTGCCAGTTGTAAATGAACCATTTAGGAGAGTACCTATGGATGTTGTAGGACCCTTGAGTACTGCTAGCAGGAGAGGTAAAAATATTTATTTTTGATAGTTGTTGATTTTTCAAGTAGATATCCTGAAGCAACTGTCATATCTCCTGTGGAAGCAGAAAACGTGGAAGATGAGCTTTTGGGAATTTTCTGTAGAGTAGGATTCCCTGAGGAAATTTTATAAAATGTGGGTACACATTTCATGCCCACTTTGAGAACTACCATATGGGAAAATACAAGGTGAGATAGCTAAAAACTTCCCCATACCACACCCAGAGGAATGATCTGTGCAAGAGATTTAACTCACCACCAAATCACATGCTTTCATCCTTTGCAGGTAAGCACCCCAGGGACTGAGACAAATATTTGCCCAACTTGCTGTTTGCCAACTGGGAAGTGCCACAGGAATCCACAGGATTCTCACCATTTGAGATACTCTATGCACGCAAGGTGAGAGGCCCACTGGATTTGGTCAGGGAGGAATGGGCTGGGACGTCCCCCACAAGTAAGGAGAGCATTTTTGAGTATGTACTGAACTTCTGGGAGAGGTTAACAGAGTACATGGCCTTTTTGTAGAAGAATCTCCTGCAAGCCCAGAACAAGTAAAAAACATGGTACCGTTGGGGTGCGCATGCTCAAGCATGACAGGATAGGCAGAGAGTAATGGCACTCATTCCAGTAAAGCACAAAAAATTGCAGGCTGCCTGGAAGGGTAATTTTGTTGCGAGTAAGAAATGGAATGATGTGAATTATGTGCTTGAACTGCCAGCCAAGCCTGCAAATGCGAAACCTATCATGTAAATATTCTTAAACCATACCCTGCCTAAGAGAAGATGGTTTTGGCAGTAATAGGTTTGCCAGCTGAGAATAATGATTGATCTTCTTGAAGAGAGCAGGGGCAAGATTTTAGGGGATGCCATCCAGCTTTTCACACAGTTGGACCTGGATCGGGGGCAGACATTGCTGGGGCACTGCAGACATTCTCAGGCTCTGTTAATTTCCAAGCCAGAGTACACTAGATTGGCAGGGCATGAGGTAAAGTTTGTCTCAGATGAACCTGTGAGACAAAGGATCCCTGCTAATGTACGAGACCAGACATGGGAGGAGACAGCAGAGATGAGACAGTTATGGTGATACAGGAAATCTAAATGTTCTTGGCCTTCCCCAGTAGTCTTGATCCTAAAAGGGATAATACAACTCTGTTCTGTGTGGATTACCGCAAACTTAATTCCATCACAGTAACTGATGCATAGCCTATCTATATAAAGAACCAAGGAAATCTTGGAATGTCTAGGGGGCACCAAGTACTGAATATATTGCCCTTGCCTGTACTGGTTTCTGAAACTATGTTTTACAGTTGTATGTTAAACTTGGCACTTCTGAAAGTGGGCATTTATGCCCATTGGCTTACAAGTATAAAAAATTAAAATGAAATTAAAGTACCTCACTACCACTGATTAGACTCAAGGGTACTGGTAGATGCCACTGAAAAAGAAAGTCCAGGAGTGGTCCACTTTTGTCACACTATTTGGCCTGTCTTTATGGTCACGCCCTTTGGGTTGAAAAATGCTCCAGCAACCTTCCAAAGGTTGGTGGACAAAGTCCTGAATGGGGCTGTGAAAATTATGGTTGCTTACATGGATATCGCAGTTTACATGAAGACCTTGGTGGAACATTTTCAACATGTCAGGGAGGTACTTTCCTGACTGCAAAAAGCAGGTCCAACAGTAAAAGTGGAAAAGTACCATATAGGCATGTCAAAAGTAACATACCTGGGACACTGTGTTGGGTGTGGGCACATCAAACCCAAACCAGCAAAGGTGTAGACAATTAACACCTGGGGCAGACCCACCACAAAAAAAGAAAGTGAGGGCTTTTCTGGGGTTAGCTGGCTACTATAGGAAGTTCATGCCAAACTTCAGTTCTGCGGCTGCACCTCTAACTGACCTCACAGCCAAATGGGCAACTGAGAAGGTGATTTGAAGGGAGAACTGTCAGAAGGCATTTAAGCAGCTCAAAAATGACTTATGTCAAACTCCCATCCTTGCTAGCCCAGACTATGAAAAATAATTCATAGGCTATACTAATGCATCAGACAAAGGCTTAAGAGCAGTACACAGCCAAGGGGCAAGTGGTGGGGAGGAACATCCCACTGCATATTTCAGCAGGAAGCTGAATGCCCAGGAGATGAGGTGTGCCACAGTAGAGCAAAAGTGGCTTGGCATTCTGTGGTTCCTACCTCTATGAATACCACTTCTAGGACATCACAGATCACAACCTTCTGAAGTGGCTCAATTAAATGAGTAGTAAGAATAGCAGACTATTAATGTGGAACTTAGCAATGCAAGCCTATGACATCACTGTTAGTCATCGTGAAGGAAAGGTGAATGGGAATACAGATGCACTGTCAAGAAACCTATATTAGGGACCAGAACAGACCTGTGATGTACATAGATTGGAACAACAAGTACCTGGGATCAATGGGCATACACAGTTCCGTGAGGAGTTATGCTTGTGCAACTTTGTTGATAGTCTGAAGGCATTTGAAAGAATGTGTTGTTGACTGTCATATGTGGATACTCTGGCCGTTCGCACTCTGTCCCATGGGGAACTGCCACCCTGTCGGGGTACCATGAAGGCAAAGGAATCCTCTTAAGGAGGGTTCCACCCCTTGAAGTGCCATGGGAACAAAATTATTTTTGGTTAAGGGTACCTTAGAAAGAAGCCCCAAGGGGAGAGGCGTACCACTGGAGGAGGAGGCGGGGAGGATGGCAGGGTAAAGAAACAGTGCTTCTGAGTGAGGCTGGAGGAAGCTGGCTTAAATAGCACATGCAAAGGGTGTGACTACTAAACTGCAGGCATAGCCTTTGAATTCAACAGGCATATGAAAGTTAGTGAGAAGTTATGCATCTGCAGCTTTGTTGATAGTCTGAAGGTATTTGAATGAATGTGGGTTGACTGTCATACATGGATATTTTGGGTGTTTGCACTCTCTGTCCTGTGAGGAACTGCCACCCTTTCAGGGTATTGTGAAGGCAAAGGAGCCATCTTGAGGAGAGTTCCACGCCTAGAGGTGCCATGGAAGCATAATTCCTTCAGGCTAAAGGTCCCTTAGGAAGGAGCCCAAAAGTACTGCACAGCAGGTGGTGAAACTAGAGCCTGAGTGAGGACAGACTGACAGCAACTAGTGACGACTGATAACAGACAGAGACTGAATGGAGCAACGATTGATAGCATTGGTAACTGATAGCAGACAGAGGCATAACTTCCATTAGAAGAGAGGTAATGGCAGGATGGAAAGAGGGTTGCCATTCAACCCCATCTCACAGCAGAAACCTACTGGTTTAAACAATATACTAATATAAATATACTTCATTATGGACCACCTCCTTCAGAGACTACCTGACTTTTGTGACATTTGGCATGGAGGAGAGGAAAGACCCTTATGAGGAAGAAACATCTGGGAATCCAAGTTTTTGATTGCCTTCCCATCAGGCTTGGGATAACATTTGTGACAGCTCAGCTACTGCAATTTAGAGACACAGTTCAAGGGAAAGATTTTAAAGGAAGGGCTTTCACGCTATCCCTCTAATGAGAATGCCATAGGGTGCTGCAAGCCGATCTCTGCAGTTAAAGGAGGTGCCCCACAAGGAGGCTTACCCCCCCCCAAGGCAGGAGGAGGAGAGCAACAACCACTGAAAGGCACTCACCTGGTCTCCACCGAGGGGAGGACTAGAGCGGAAGCCCAGCCCTTGAGGGATAAGACAGGAGTTGGACCCTTGCACAACTGAATGGTCATTCATCACCCTTGAGGAGCAGAAGGATGGAAATAGGTGGAGACCAGGTGAACCTTAGGCAGTCGTAGGGGGTAACAGTTTTAAAAGGTGCTGCTGATAAGGCCTGCATGGCATACGATCGTTTCATCACCATATAAATTGCTGCAGTCAAAATGCAGCAGACAAAAAGTCAAAATGACATGTGGTCACCGGTAAAGCGGTAGCAGACAAAATATATCTTCCCCAACCAAATACCGGTGACTGCATGACCTGCTGCGCATTGTGACTTTTTATCCCTGACCTTACAATTAGCTGCAAGAAAATGATTCTTACCAAAGTGTTTGCCCTGAATGATTTAGGCACTTCCGCTTTCAAACTCCTCACTGCAATTATTATAGCCATAGCTCTGCATGGTGCTGTCCCTAGTGCATTTGATACTAAGAGGTCCTTTTACAGGCAGACAAGAACAGGCTCCAAGAACTGATCCTAGTCTGTGCGAAATGTAGAAACACTGGTGTCCTGTCTTAGGTTTTTTTTATTTTTTATTTTAAAAAATAGCAATTTCTATGCTGGATGAATGCATTATGCAGATAAAGGTACTGTATTTTGGTGGCAGAACACAAATGGAAGACTGTTAGCATAGGCAGAAAAAAGAAAACACCCCCTCCCCTTAGAAGAGAATGGTTCAGAAAACGTCCTATTTGCCCCTGAAACAAATCTGAATCCACTCCAGGTTATTTTCTTTCTTTGTCTTTTTTTTTTTCATTTATTGTATTTATGTTCCACCACCATCAGGCCAAGTGTCCAGCGAATCTGGGTCTCCAGTGTGCCAGGTGATCCCCTATCACTCGGTGCTCGGGCAGGCTCACAGGTACATTTTTAAATGTTGCATGAGGTAAGTATGGTGATTACCAATCTGTAAACCTCATGCCTTACTGCTTCTTTTTTTAAGTTATTCTCATTTTTCCTTCTGGTTTCCCCAGTGATCCAGTGTGGGATTTCCTGTCAGGGCATCAGCCAAGGTTCCTCACCTTTTTTAGTGTACAGTGGTGACAATTTGTCCGGTCCCCCTAATATGCAGTGACATTGTGTCTGGAAATTAATCTTGTTAATGACAAGATAGATGGTTCCAATTTGTCCCCGCGATGTAATGACCACGGTTTTACGACCACGGCATTCTGTCCGGGGACCAAACGACCATTCATGGGCCTGCACAACTAAAGGAGCCCCTGTGAACTTAGAGGTCCCACTCCCCAGCAGCTGAAGTCTTAAATGCTATATCAAGAGGTGCCACCGAGTCGATCTGCACAGCCACTGTGTCTCCTAGGGTGTAAGACATTCTCATCTGAAAGGCAGAAAGAGAAGCCCCCCCCCACCACCACCAAGTTGAGGGACCCAGCCTCAAGATGCGGACTTCAAGGGAGCAGAACAAGACCATTAGCATAAAGGGCAGGAAGCCTTTGAAGTCATGCTATGGTTGTGGCTGGCATACACCCGGTTTCAGGAGTATTGGGAGGCCGACAGCAAAGCCTGACAGCCATGAGCACAAGGTAGAAACAAAACATAGGCAAGGCTGAATGACAAAGCGATACGTGCATGCACATGCACAACATGTAAGACAAACTAATTTTCACCCTTGCCAGCTGGTTCACTTTCTAAACAAATATATATGCATTAAACCATGGATTGCCTCTTATGATTTTTTATTTATTTATTACATAGATTGGAATACATCAGACATGGCTATGTTTATAATACAATTTCTAGTTAACATTTTGGCAAGAATGACACCCTTCTTCCCAGACTCTGAGTCCGCTTTAACCCCGCAGCTGATTTTGTACACCTATTTTACTTTAAGGTCAGGAAGCATTACCTGATGCATTTTAATTCATTTTATAGTCACAAGAAAGCTTACTGTATACTCACAATGGGTGTTCAAAAAACAGCAGAGAATACTGATCAAAACCTGGCCAATCTGAGCCATATTGAAGAATAACATTCTGTTTAAAGTATAAAAAGGTGCTACTGCAAACTCAAAATGGTGTGGGGGGGGGGCATTGTAGAAGACAGGAGATAAGGGGCACTCTAAAACTGAATTGTGATTAGTTGACCATCCATGGCACTCCAGACATTACATCATGGGTTTTAGCCCACCTGATAGGCTAGTGATGCACGACTCTAGAATTAGATTTCTTGTATATCCAGGTCCCAGAAGCCCTGCTCTCCAGTTCAAATCGTGCATCTGATCAGGCTACTAGCACACCAGGATCTCTGTTGTTCTACTCTAGGAAGGTAGGCCTCTCATTTATAACTCTTAACTTGTTTATACTGTAAATCTCCTTAGAGACTCATTATGACCATGTCTGCTGCAGTTCTATGTGTGGGCTGCTAAGGGGAAGTGAATCCTGCAGCATTGTGTAATTCTGGTTATAAATGATTGAGGCCAGTGTTGTTGTTTTGTTATTGATATATATTTCTCACTTGTTTGGCCTATAAGTTAAAGCAGCAAGGTTGTTTTATGGGTTTCCCAATGTGTTGTTTAGAAGTCATTTATGCTTTGGCCTATCTAGTCTATTTGCAAGTTGTTGTTTTCCATTTTGGCTTACTTCAAGCCAAGCAAATTTATTCTGCCCCTCGGTAAAAATAAAAAAGGGGAATTTCTCATTGGCGTTACTGCGTGTTTCAGCATTGTGATTTGGTAAGGAAAAGGTTTTCATCCCCACGTTTGTTCGTGAGTCCTGGCATCTGCCTGCACCTCTTACTCTGCGGGTAGCGCAGCGCTGACAGAGCGCCCCCAAAGCCCTCCACTCTCTCGGTAGCCTCATGAGTGAGTGTAAAAGCGATTGCCTGTTCCAGTATGGAAATAAAAGGGGAACTCTACCAATGCAAGCTCATCTTGTTTGCCTTACAAGACCAGGGGAGCAGTTATCTGTTCAAGGCCTCTGGCCTACTGCTGAGCTCCGAGTGGCGCCCCTCCCCCTCCCCCTGGAGCGTGGTCTTGGCATCTTGTGGGCCCTAATAGTTCACCATTAGGGGAAAGCAACAAGGAGAGCATTCCTGTGAAAACCAGCTCTTCCTGAAACAGAATCCCCAATTCAAGGGATTTTTCATCTCAGGAAGGGGTTTGCTCGTCAACTCCACACTCCTTTTCGGCCGCATGGTTCCGCACTATTTCCGCCATCGCATCATCCGTTGAGCGCATCCGTGACTGTCCCAGCTCCTCCTTAAACTAAATCCCAGTTCAAGGGATATCTCTTCAGGAGGGTTTTTGCTCGCCATCCCCATGCCATTTTCAGCCACATGGTTCCGCGGCCTACTTCCGGCCATTGCTGCTTTCTGGGCCCAGCGTGGGGGGGGGTCAGATGCCCTCCTTTCCAGAGCAGAGTCACATTCTACTCATTTTTCTCTCAAAGGTCCCCTCCACAAGCGGAGATAAGTACCGAATCCTCTACAGGAATCCTGGGAGTGAGGTGTAATAGATTGTTTCTGGGCAAATGAACAAGGTACTGGCACGCTGCGCCAGAGTGGGGGCTATAAAACAAAACCTAAAAGGAAGCTGCAAACAAGACCCCTGGTTTAAAATAATGCATGCAGCCCTACAAAGTCTCCTGGCTCATTTTTCCTCCCCCCCCAGCACCTCCTCTACCTCCATATGGGGTCCCTCCCTATAGCAACCCTATATCATCTCCAAAATAATCTACTGGTTCCTCCCTCTAGCTCATATAGGGTCCCTCTCCATAGAGACCCTATATGCATTACAAAGAACCTGGTGGTCCCTCCCCATAGCATCCTCCACAGTGGCCTTCTTCATGCGGGTCCCTCACTATAGCTGACCCCATACTGAACCCATCCCGTAGTTCTTTATACACCCTCCATTAACAGTTTAAATGACGGTGTCCCGATAAGGGTTATCAGCAGACCCCTAGGGCATTTTCTGTCCTAGGATATTCTGTACTTCTAAGACTGTATTAAACAGATATGGGGCACCCACTGAGTTGGAGGCTCATTGTCACCCAGTCCTAACAATACACCTCCTTTCTTCCTCTCTCCACCAGATGGTCAAAGTCAAGAAATGCACTACTTGCAGTGCTACCCTTCTGCCTCACGCTCCGGGCCCCCATGCCCCGCCTGTCTCCATGACGACGACTTATCTCTGGGGCAAACTTCTGTCATGGGCTCCAGTAATCCAGGGCCCAGCAGCTCTACTTGGATGGATCCTGGAGCTATCCTACTTTGGAACCAGCAGGTCATGGTAGTGATGATGGAGAGCCAACAGAATTTTATGCTGAAGATAATGGAAAAGTTAGAATCCCTTACCCAGCATCGGGCCACTACTGCACCACCTCTAGAGTCAGATAACGCGGAGGGGGCCAATGAAGAGCATCCAGATCCTGTAGAACCAGCACCAGACAACCATAAGCCGGACTCCGGAGAAGACAAGGAGATGCCAGATGAGGAGGAGGAGGAGGAGACTGAAGACGAGGACATGGAACCACAATCCGCGCCATCCCTCACATCTAAACTTTGCTCTTTCAACATGGTTCCAGGCCTTATGAAAATAGTCAAGGCCACTGTGGGGTTTGACATCGAAGAGGGAAAACCAGAGTCAAAATTAGACCCCATGATTCAGCAAAAGATGACTATCAAGGAGATGTTCCCAGTATGCCCAGCGATCGAGGACATTTTCAAGGAAGAGTGGCAATCCACAGAGCCTAGTAGAATGTCAAACAAGAGAAACTTGGATAGCATGTATCCAGTTCAGGAGGACAAGGCCAGCAACTGGTGCACAGCCCCGACTATTGATCCTCAGGTGGCGGCATTCAGTAAGAAAACCATTCTGCCATGCAGAACCCTATCATTAAAGGACCCTACAGACAAGAGAATGGAAGACATGTTAAAAAAGGCCTTCAAAATTGCGGGAACAGCTGCGAAAGTCTCTACTATGGCCATTTACACAACACGTGCCCAGATCTGCTGGCTTGAGGAGCTCCTTGAGCAGGCAAACCCAAAAACTAGAGAGGCAGAACTGTTAGAATGCACTCTCGATGCAGCTAAATACCTGGTGGACAAGGCAGTGGACACTCTCAGACTGAATGCCAGGGCTACAGCCATCACTAACCGTGCCAGAAGAGCGTTGTGGCTAAAATTATGGGAAGCCGACAATGAATCCAAAACACTACTGCAAAATCTACCTATGAAGGGAAAACACGTTTTGGGGGCGTGCCTGCAGGAATTCCTAAAACAGAAAGAGGAGGGTAAAGACCTACTCAAAAATAAGAACATGCACATCTACCTCCCTTCCGCTAGGTGGAGGTTTCGGGGGGGAAACAAGTCTCATCAAGCATGCAGAGGCACCCATTACCAGAACAATACATTTCGAGACAGAGGAACATTCAGCGGATACCGAAGTTCCTTCACCCATTCCTACCAACCTTCCTCCTTCAAAACCCATGGGTCCAAGTTTGGAGGAAGAGGTAGAGGAAATAGGGGAAAGCAACAAGGACTACGTGGCCAGAACTCCACATGGGTGGGAACTGTGCCCTCCCCCCATGGGACAAAGATTGTCGCTTTTCACACACCAGTGGTTCTGCACAACCTCGGACAGGTGGGTCCAAGAGGTGGTGTTGAGAGGATACTCCATAGAGCTATCCCAATCCCCCATCACACACAGGTTCATAAGCTCTCCCATTGCCAAAAAGAAGGCAACAGCTCATCAGGTCCAACAAATTCTGTTGGATTTGATACAAAACAGAGCAATACAGGCTGTCCCCCCACACGAACAGAACCTAGGAGAGTACTCCATTTTCTTTCTCATACCCAAGAAATCAGGGGAACTACGCCCCATTCTGGACCTGAAACATCTCAACCAGCATGTAGTTTCCCAAAGGTTCAAAATGGAAACCCTAAGGTTGACTCTACGCAGTATCCGGGTAGGTGACTACCTCACGTCCATAGATTTGAAGGACACATACCTTCACATACCTATCAGACCAAAACACAGACAATACCTCAGATTCCACATCCTAGGCCAGCATTACCAATATCAGGCCTTACCCTTCGGTCTTACATCAGCACCAAGAGTGTTTACCAAGGTGTCATTAGTACTAGTAGCCAGACTCCGAGAACAGGGTCTGGATATCATCCCCTACTTGGACGACTGGCTGATTTGGGCAAGCTCCAAGGAGCGCTCACATCAGGACACCATGATTGCTCTAAGAGCACTTGAGGAGCATGGTTGGGTGGTGAACCAAGCCAAGAGCCATCTGGTGCCCACGCAACAGATAGATCACCTAGGGACGCAAATCAACACGTCACAAGGATGGGCGAAACCATCCCAAACAAGGGTGCACAACCTACTAAGATTGTCTCACCACCTGAGGGATTGCCATCAGCCAACCATGGGACAGATAGCTCAGTTACTAGGTTGCATGGCATCTTGCATAGACCTGATTCCCTGGGCCAGGTGGCACATGCGACCCCTACAGACTTACGTTCTCACTCGGGGGATCACCGAATGAATACAACTTGCATCTCATAGTACCACTACCACCATCAGTGAGATGGTCACTAACATGGTGGACAGTGAGCTCCAGTCTCACACAAGGGGTTCCACTAGAGGCATCTTACAAAGCCACTATAGAAAAGGACACAAGTCTATTGGGCTGGGGAGAGTGCTTGGGTGATCTGACGGCACAGAGCCAATGGACAACATCAGAGGCCAAGTTGTCCATCAATGTCCTAGAAATGAGGGCAGTATACCATGCTCTCAAGATCCTCCATTTCTGGTCAGTCGGTGCTGATATGGTTCAACAACCAGGTCACGGTGGCATACATCGCCAAGCAAGGGGGCACCAGGAGCAGAGCTATGCTGATGGAGGCAGCGATGGTCCTCAGCTGGGCACAGACTAACCTCACGCATCTTGGTACAGTACATCTCGTGGGCAAGCTCTACATGTGAGCAGATTGGCTCAGCCGACAACAAGTCAACCCAGGGGAGTGGTGTCTCCACCCCAGTCTTTTTCAAATGATTCAGGAGACTTGGAGACCTGTATCCATGGATCTCATGGCCACAATGGAAAATGCGCAGGTCCAAAAATTCAATTCAAGATACAGGGAAAACCGGTCCCAAGGGATCAATGCCCTGTCGCAATCTTGGTCCCGGGATCATGCGTACATTTTCTCCCCCATTCCATTGCTACCCCAAGTACTAGCCAAGGTCCGATCATCACGATGAACCATCACTCTAGTGGCACCCTACTGGCCACAGAGAACCTGGTTTGCTATGGTAATGACAATGACAATGGACAGTCGCAGGTTACCCTACCGGCCGGATATGCTGACCCAGGGACCGGTACTACACCCGGCTCCACAGACCCTAAAACTCACAGCCTGGCTCCTGAGAGGAAGAGACTGATGAGAGCAGGTTATCATGAATCAGTCATCTCCACGATGCTACAGTCCAGACGATCCTCGACCACCTCTACCTATGGTAGACAATGGTCAGTGTTCATGAAGTGGTGCCGAGAACAGGGTAAGGATCCTGAGCTAGCAGACATGTCTACCATCCTCTTGTTCCTTCAACGTGGAGTAGACAAGGGATTGGCCCTCTCATCACTCAGGGTACAGCTCTCAGCCATTGGAGCAGCCATTGGTCCCATTGGAGGATACAGCCTGGGGGCACACCCAGATGCTTTGCATTTCCTAAGAGCGGTGGAAGTACTATGACCCAAAGTCAGACCATCCATTGTTCCCAAGATCTCCCCTTGGTATTAGATTCCTTCAGTACAGTTCCCTTCAATCCACTACATGAGGTTGACCTCTTCTGGGTGGGTCTGAAGACCTGCTTCCTCATCACTATCTGCTCAGCTCGAAGGATTGGGGAGCTAGGGGCTCTATCATGCAAAGAACCTTACACCATGTTTACCCCTCAGGGGTACACCTACACATGGTTCCAGCCTTCCAACCAAAGGTCTCCTCCACATTTCACACGGAACAACCCATTGAGTTGCCTACTTTTACTGGAGACACTCAACCTGGCATTAAGCCTGTCCCACACCATCTAAATGTCGGGATCACCCTGTCCTTTTACATATCTAGAACTCTGCCCCTACGCAAGACAGAGAGATTATTCATTATCACAAGGGGACAAAGACAAGGTAGGGCAGCCTCTAAGACTACCATTGCTGGCTGGCTCAGAAGAACCATCCAGGAAGCCAACATGGCTAAGCAACTGATGCCCCCAGAGGGTATCAACGCCCATTCAACGAGCGAAGGAGCCACCTCTTGGGCAGAAAGGGCTAACATGTCTTCAGAAGACATCTGCAAGGTGGCAACATGGACTTCCATCCATATGTTTGCCAGACACTATAGACTGGAGCACCTGTACAAGCTACAGACCACTTTTGCCACTCAGCTCCTCCTCTCACTCCTAGACCACTCTGTCTCCTTCCCTAGGGTACAGTACTGTTACTTATCTACCCATGACGTAATGTCTGGAGTGCCATGCATGGTCAACCAATCACAATGGGTGTTTACTCACCTGGTAAAGGTAATTGTGTTGGTTGATATCCATGGCACTCCATGACCCTCCTGACAGAGTGCTCAGAGTGACCAGGATTAGACTAAACAGACAAATTACTTTGAGGGGAATTAAGCTATATTTCGCTAAGGACATCCAACATGTCGACTGTCGACCTCTTATGGGTCAAGTTTAGACTGTATTACTACGTAAATAAAGCTAGGGCCACTGACCCACATGTACTTATCGCCTCAGTCTGCATTATTGTATAGAATGGTTAGTGTTCTTCTCTCGTGGTTGCTCTTTACCAATCTTGATTTCAGCTATGGAAGATTTGAACTGGAGAACAAGGGTTTCTGGGACAGGATATACAAGAAATCTGATCCTAGAATCATGTGCATCACTAGCCTATCAGGTGGGCTAAAACCCATGACATAATGTCTGGAGTGCCATGGATGTCAACCAACACAATCACCTTTTACCAGGTGAGTAAACACTCATTACAAGTGGCTAACATGCCCAGCTGCAAGTTTTAAGCCCTCCACAAAATCACAAATACAGTTAAATTAATTTCAGGGAAGAAATCAGAAACCAAAAAGGCACCTCATTTGGTATTTTGTTTTCCTTTGCCATCCACACTTTTACAAATAAGCCAATAAGTGCGTAAAGTGCATACAGTATTTGTTTTCATGATGTCACCATTATCACTGCAGTATTATACATTGCCAACACAACAAACAGAGGCGCACACAAAAATGTGTATAGTGCTACTAGTAAAAACAGTAGGAAGCACAGGTCTCGTGCACACACAAAAAAATAGTATTTAAATACAGTTCATGGTGAACAATTTCTTATGTCACCCTGTTTATTTACTCAAAAACAAACAGGTAAGTCACACAACCACATAATAAGTAAGTATTGCAAACCAGAACTTTGTCATTTAGGTTCAGGCAGTCATCAGCATTGTACCCCCCCAGTCAAATAAACCATGTACTGCTAATTTTAAGGAGGGTTTCCTCTACTCAAGTAAATAAAACAATCTCTACAGTATATTGTTTTAGATACTGAAACAATGGAAAAAGAAATAAAAGCCAGAGTCTACCTTTAAGGTAGATTATCACAAATTATTGTAGTCTTCTACTTCTATTCTCACTCTCTCCCTCCAGGCACTGGCAGGACAGTATAGGTGTGTGGGTGGTCTGCTGCTTTATGCCTTTTGGATCCTCCTGGAGAAGATGTCTTGGCCACTTGCCAAAATACTCCAAATCTTTGCCTCTGTCTCCCAGTCATCTCCAAGTAGCCTTTCTGCTCTGCTCTCCCCCTCTGGTGATGGCTTACCTTGCACCCTTGATCCTTTGATGACGAAGTGCTGCAGGTCAAGGGTCTAAAAAGATACAGTATTATAGCTGCTGACAGGGGATACCTTCTTTTGTTTAGATTTCTCCCTGCATCCTAAGGTTCACACATGTTGGTGCAACAGTTACTGTGCCGACGTCAGTAATGGTGGCAGCAGCATGCCACCTGGCATTACTGTGCCTTGCATTGCACCTCCCAGGACTGAAAGTGCCAAAGTGCCATCCCAGAAACAGTCAGGTTTTGGGGGGGGACACTGTCCTTTCCTGTACGGTGCCCTTATTTACAGAGATTTAATAATCTCTGTATCTCCCAAGCCCTGCTCTATTTTTACAGACTGCTTAAATGCCATGTGTACGCTATATGTAACCTCCCTGCACCCACCTCCCATGTCTAGGGGCTTTCAGATGTTATCTTTAAGGGGTGAGGTACAGTGGCACACTACTGACAAGCATTCCCTGGCCCAGACACTGCTCAGAATATAATAAAAGAATGGGCCTACCTTAAGCCATCTTCTGAAAGTGAACTGCACCTCGAAAACAAAAGAGGCATCCCAACTTCAGTTCGGATCCATAGCAACACCTTCTTCAACCAAGCCATGGAGCTCACCATCCCCAGGACCAAGATGCAGAGGGAGGATACTGGCACACTTGGAAGATAACTCTCACACAAAGGAGGTTAAGTCCAACTATTCTAATTAATTGGCAGTTATATATACACACAAAGGAAATTGGCTCAAAAGTAGTCCAAAGTAAAATCACTTATTTCTCCTGGGCCCAAATGATCTACAGGGCCCAGAGGTTTGTCACTTCCCTTATACTTTAACATCTGCTCCATGGGGCATTAACTGTGGTACATTAGGCTGACACTTAACACAGGAAGGAGACAGATTTTTCCAGGCGGTACACACAAGGCTCCCTGTTATTTCCAAAAACCCTCAGATTGTTTACCCAGGACAAACATATTCCCCCAGGAGCACAGGGCTCCATAAACTCTGGCACTGTCTTACTTTCTCCTCCCATGTTACTCCTTGGTAAGGCACCTTCTTCCTAACAGAGAAGTGAGCAGCCCTTCTCCACCTGGCCCCGAAATCCATAAAACCCTACGGAGAACCCAGGAATTTTCCTCCCTGACCAGACCCTCAGGAACTTGGATCCTGAGCTTTCTCCAATGAACCCTCACTAAGCTTGCACAGCCCCAGAACTCACCTAGAACAAAGAACCATGACCTAACGTGCCTAAAGGCCTGCTCATAAATGGAGGCCCTGGGGCTTGCCCCAGACACAGGCATGGGAGACCAACAGTGTACCCAGGCTGTATTCCCCTTCCAATCTTCAAGCTTCCCCGAGCTGTCCTGCCATGAAGGGAATGCAGGCACTGCTACAATGCAGGAACCTCAAACAGCTCAAGAATTCTATCTGTTACCAAAGGCCCTCCGGCTCACCCTGGGTGTCCCTACGATTGAAACAGAAGAAGCCGCCCAAGACACCTTACTGTGTCCCCTCTACATACCCTGGAACTTCATGAAAGTATTAGGCCAGGAGGGCCTCCCAGAGTCTGTAAAATTACCTGTGGCCCACCCAAACCATATGAACGGTGCCCCAGGACCTGCCCCTCCAAGCAGGCCCCTAAACGTGTGGACACCCTCTTGTGCCCCTCAACAGCTTAGATTGCCCCACCATGCCGGGAAATGGGAGGAGACACTGCCACTGCCCCATCCCCTGTGAGAGCCCTGCCACAGCTCCCACAGCCCTGGTGACCCAGGAATCATCAAACGTGGGAAACAAACTGATGGGATCCTCCCTAAGGCCCTACATCTCCCTCCTACTTGGCATGCTCAAAACCCTACCCTGGGGAACCTATTTTCTCAATGATGCCACCAAACTATCTGGCCCACCTCCCTCAAAACACCCATAACTCACCTGCACTGCAACACTGCACTCACTGACCTGGTCTACTTACTCGGGGGGGGGACACCCCCGTCCTCCAGGCCCAACCCAGACTGCCGAGCTCCTGCCTTGCCTGCCTCTCCTTCCTGATCTCTCCCCAGCTCCAACCAGCCCCTTACTTCCTGTCTCATGCCTATTTATACCCGAAACAGACCTACTCTCTGGCGCAACCAATGGCGGTCTGCCAAAATTGCACCCCATCAATACAACGTATCCTATCTCTGGGGGCAAACAGCAAAGGAAGGGGTCCCTAAAGGGAGCACAAGCCCCTCTCAAAAGAGAGGTGGCTTACATATGTATGCACATGGCATTTAGGCAAAATCTGTAAAAATAGAGCAGGGCATGGGAGATAGAGATTATTAAATCTCCGTCCATATAGGTACCATACAGAGAGGGTCAGTGGCACGTCATCATATTGCATTGTTAGCAGCACGATCTTGGGGGTGAGTACGGGGATATTAGAAAATGCCAACTGCAACACAGGCCGTTACAATGTTTATGAGTTTTCAGGTATTAATACAGTTACATTAACATTTTGCCTACAGTAGGGAGTGGGGTACTGAAGCCCCGATCTGTGCAGTGGTCGCTGCTTGATTTCTGCTCATGCATCTCCTTTAATTCTCCTTTAATGACACTCCTAATAAATCTGCACAATGATGCTTCCCTCACACTCCCCTGTTCTGTAAGTAATATCCATGATCATACCCTGGCATTTTTGACTTTTCAGACACTGTTTATGTGAGGTCCTATAGTGGCACTCCTAACCATCCTGCACAGTGACATTTACCTTCACAGACACTGCCCTACACAATACATATGTGGTCCTGCACAGGCACTCCTTTATTATCATCATCCTTCAGAATGTTACACTGACTTACTGTACTTCTAATCATCTTGCACAGTGACAGACCACGGCGGAGGCAGAGACCCTACCCTATACGATACAATCTCCAGGGCCCCACAGTGACTCAGAGGCATTTCTTATCACATTCACATAGCTGCTGTCCTGCTGCACAAATCACAATACCATTTCGGCAGGCCTTCTGTTACAGTTTATCTGTTTAGCCTTCATCCAATCATGACTCTGCACTGAAACACCAGTCCACTGACCCTAAAGGTTTTTGCTTTTCTTATAGCATCAGGGGCACCATAAAAGTTGAAAGGCAGCTATCTGCTGTTTTTCAAGACTAGGTCTTCTTTTCAGCACAACTTTAGAAGCCAACCCCCCTCCCCCAAAAAAACTAAGTTTTATAGCTATGCTAAAGAGATAAGACCAGTCACTAGTATTGCTTGGATTGTGCCCCCGTGGATCAGACTGTGCTCTGTCAGATGGCGGTACTATCTGGGTGGGATCAGACCCAGGATCCAGCCAAATTTGGAGGTTGGATCCCAGGTCAGATACCTTGTTGTCTGACACTGGATCCAGGTATCCATTGCCAGATCCAGGGATCCAGTGCTAGATCCAGGGATCTGATGCCAGATCCCAGCACTGGATCCAGGGATCTGATGCTGGATCTCTGGATCTGGAGCAGGATACCTGGATCTGGCATCAGATAACATGGGATTTGACCTGGATCAGGGGGTCTGATCCACGGTCGGATAGCTGGTGGATCCGGATTGCTCAGGATACTATTCGAGCAACACTACCAGTCACCCAGACAACAGTAAAGTGTAAATAGGCAGTGAAGATTTATGTGTCTGCCTGGTACTTGGCCTTCATGCCACATCTCAAACATGCCAATTAACACACTATTGTGATTCCTGAGTGGAAGGCTAACTGCAATAGTGTGTTAATTTGCCAGTTTGAGTTGTGGCATGAAAAGAGCAAGAAGAAATCCCTGGGCAAACAGCTCAACTACCATCATTCTGTGCTATAATTATTACTAAGAGTGCTTGAATCATCTGATAAAAGTCATAAATAACACACACTTGAGGAGTTGGGGAGAGATGAAGACACTAAAGCAGGTTGAGTGAGTTGTCTCTCTGTCTCTTATCACTGGAGCTACTAAAGGAGAGAGAACACTTATTAAAAAAAAAAAAAAAAAAACAGTATTTTAAGACTGCTGACAGCAGTTTTCCAGTGGATTCTGCTGCTGCTGAGGGCAGGAAAAGGTACCAGAACACAGCTCTGACGCATTCCAGCCCAGTTGAACCCCTGTGTATGAGACTGAATGATATGTGCTTGTACCATACCTCTCACCCCCAGGCCAAGCAAATCAGGGACACAGAACCCTTGAAAATCAGTGACAAGTGACCAAAAACAGGGACACTTACTAAGCATAACATTTATTTATTTGCGATACATTGTCCTTTATCAGGCACTTACTGGGACTCTAGCTATAGTAAGATTGATGAATCACTGTTTTTTTTTATATTTGTTTATTAAGACTATAGAGGATTGTGTATGAGTAAGCATACACAACAAGGCAATTATGATCGGGAGGTTTCTGTGGTAACCAGAGACCTCGAGAGCGCAGCTCGAGAGGTCCGTTACCATGGAAACCTCGAGGTCTTTCAGCTGCCTTGCTTGTGTAGGATTGCTCATAGACAATCTTTTATAGTGTATGGGCAATCATAATCAGCACTCTGTGATCCCACAAACAAGTCTAGAAGAAAAAAAATAGGCTTACTTCAGCATCTGTACCAACGCGCTTACTTCTGCGTCACCATTGGCCGCTCAATTGCGCATGCACGAATGTGTTCGATCTTGTTGTGCTGCACCGGTGACATACTCAGTGCAGCACAACAAGATCGTGATGTACTGGGTGCAGCACAACAATGCTGTTCCAGGCATGGATTTCCATGCGGAACAGCGTTCCACCATACACCTATATTTCAATTTACATCAAGGATAAATTACATTTCTCAAATCAACGAAAAACTTTTTTTTTTAACAAAGTTACATCAGTTCATTGCAACTCATTAACTTTCCTTATAAACTAATACAATATTACAGTACAACAAATACACATGCTAGAAAAACACAGATAAAAAACTGTGAAGGCAAGGAGACACTGACTTAAACTATGTCAAATAATTAGTTAATGTATCACAATGAATAGGTTCAGGATAGAGAATAGGGATATAAGGATAATTAATCCTAGGGTGCCATATATTATATAACATTTGGAACAGCAGGGTAAAAGCAATCAAATTGTATTTATCTATTAATTTATTGAGGGGGAACTTATAAATCCTCATTACCCTTATACAATTCCCACTTAGTCCATCTATTACTGTACTGTTCTTTTTGTTTAGAGCTGCATAGGTTATGCGTTCCATAGTCTGTATCTGGAGAATAATTTCTACCCATTCCAATATTTGAGAAGGAATAGATTGAAGCCATTTTTTGGTTATGGCTTTGTGTGCTGCAATAATTAATATTACCCAGAGATATCGACTTTCTTTACTTGCAATTTCCGGAGGGTATAAGCCCAATACTAAATTCTCGGGGCCTGGAGGGGAGGAGAGGTCAAATATTGCTGTTAGGTGCTGTAAAATTTGGTTCCAACAATTGGAGATGAAGGAGCAGAACCAAAAACTGTGCACGTAGTTGGTATTTTGATCCCCACATTCCTGCCAACATGTAGAATGTGTTAAAAACACCCATCATCTTTTGTCATTGTGAGGTGATAAAGTACCTAATTTTGAGTTTCCAGGCGGGTTCCTGCCAACCTGGCAATAATGTAGTTTTCCAGGTGCTTCTCCAAATCTTGGCCCATTTTTGACTTTCTAGTTTCAGGCCCAACTCCTGTTCCCACCTTTTCTGTACTGTCTGTGTACTATAAGTTTTGTTCGCTATGTAATTCCAATGATGAATCACTGTTTGATTGGTTCCATTGTTTATGATTAGCCATGGTATTAAGTATCTATGCACAGAAAGTATACAGTTCATAAAAGCTGTGCAAAGACAACAATGTTAAGCAGAAATAAATAAGCATATCCTTGCCACATACTTAACATCTATTTCATTTAGCCATGCTGTGAGTTAGAAAGTGGAAACGGGTATTCCACAAGGCACTGAATCAAACTTTATGATATATAACAAATGTACTTACCTTTCAGAATAAGGGCACACAATGGCTGGTGCCTGGCAGTCTGAAAGTCCTCTCTGACCCTCCGTTGCTGTTCTGCTAGCTTGTAACGGGCTGGCTGCAGTGCTGGCAGTGGCAAATTAAACAGTGGCTGGTACCTTGATTTCTTCTCCGGTGCTCTCGAACTCCCCCTCAGCTGTATGTGGTCCAAGAGCACCCAAGGGGACAGATTAAAGTATGTGTGTGCAGACCTGAGGGAGGCAGGGGATACAAGGCTTGGGGGGGTGACAAAATCACTGGACGGACCAAGCTGTGCAAGTGAGCACATTGATTGACTGATGGTGCACTCATGTCACACACAGGCATGCTCGGTCTGTGCAGCACTGAAGAGAAAGATAGGGAAACAAAGCGCCACATGGGCAGAGTACAATTAATGGCTGCCACTGCTGGCAAGACACTAAAATCAGAACTTTATCATGCAGTGTCAGGATGTTGGGACCCAGTGCTGGCCCTAGCGATCATGGGGCCCTGTGAAAACCTCCTTGCTGGAGCCCCATATCACAATTCGAGGAACCCCCAATGAATATTCTAATCCCTACCATGGCCCCCCATATCTTTATTTTCAGCTAGTTTTGTGTCATTTTTGCACTTCCCTTAATGAAATTCAGACAGAGACACAGGGGATGCAGAGGAAGGGAGGCCAGCTGCACAGCTGAGTCTTTTTGGGGGCCCATCTGCTCATGGGGCCCATGCAGATGCACAGTTCGCACCATGTTAAGACCAAGTCTATTGGCACCAGACTGTAAAGATGGCTGAAAATTGAGATGTTCCACCAATACTATGACAGTTGAGAGGTATGGTTTGGACTGAATAGTGAATGCATGCCTTAAGGGGGGTGGCAGTATTAGTTCTTGATGCACTCCAGGCCAGATAGGCTGAGGCAGTAAAGAGCAACAAATGAAACTGCTAGGGAAAAGCAGAAGCATATGTGGACTGAAAATTAGGGAACAGCATACTGCTGAACTGAACAACTAATTATAAAATGGCATGAAAAACACTGGCTCCTGATTGGCTGGCTGGCTGGCACGATTTACAATGTGTAAATCGTGCCATCACCCAACAGGAAAAAGTGCCAACCAGCAAGCTCTGCCATCCACACTGAAATCATTGCGACCCCGAAACACAGAGAAAACACCAGGCTCAGTCGCCTGTAAACTGTAGTTAAACTGCAAGAGCACAAACACAATAATAAAAAAAGAGAACCTCACAACAGCCACAGAAATGCAAATGAGAAACAAAACAACATATTTCACTTCTCTCTCTCTGTCCCCAATAATCACTTCACCAGGCTCACCTCTGAACTCCTTTGCCACGTTTTTTCCCCCCGAGCGACAGAGCAACAGCAGTCTGTGCACGTCAGGACTATTTTCCAGCACAACAATGTAATAAACACAAATAATTGAAAAAATGTTTTATTCAACCAAAAACAAGAGGGCATTGTATAATAGCAATATCCTACTAGACAGTGTGGGTGATGGCAGGATTTACCCACTCCTGATGTGGTTCACTCACTCGTCCAATGGCCTTGTGACCAAACAAGACACCAGGGATGGGTAAATCCTGCCATCACCCACACCCTCTCGTGGTATATTGCTTAATTAAACCATAAGAACACAAAAGGGAGTGACTTTCTTGCTAGGAGCCAGGTGTAAACATTTAAGGACTGTAGCTGAACTGGGTGATTGCAAATGGTATTGAAGAAACTGCAAAATGGGAGCATGAAATAGCACAAGTCACAAAAGAAACCTTCCAAGGCAGGATACTGTGAAAACTAGAAGCACACAAGATTCAAAACAGAGAGAAACAAACACAAAGCACATGAGACCAGGAGTGCAGCAGAAATAGTTGTCTGAGAGAACAAACTGCAGCCAGGAAAGTAGAAAGCAAAACTGACCTACAGCAGAAAGTAGGTGAAGGCACAAACCAAACAGAAATTCCAAAAGCACAAAGGGAAAGCAGGAGACAAACACTGAGAGAAAATTGGGGGGCCGGGGGCAGGAAGGTGCCTTAAATAGCTCAGGCAGAGAGTGTGGCTGGTTGCTCCCACCCTCTGAACTGCAGGTGTAGCCATTGAATTAGAAGACCCAAGCCTTTTTATTTTTTCAAGGAATGGGAGCTACGTGACACGTGGTGTGCAGGGCCCTCCTACAGTTAGATTGTAGGCAATGTAGATGTGTTTTTTCTTCCTATTTTTACAGGGATATGGGAAACCTGGGAAAGTTTGCAGGGTTGGAACATTCACAGGAATAAGGAGTCACAATTGTCAATTCACGGAAGGACAATAAGAAACTGTAACCAGCAGGAGAGGAAGTCTGGTATGTGACCTATGAGGCACATGGAAAGAAGGTACAACTTCATTTCACCCTTTTGCTGGATCGGGGGGGGGGCGGGGGGATGAAAAAGTTACTTACAAGACAGAGATGGTCAGCCTGATTTGGTAAAGACTTGGTGTAACACTACTTTTAAAAGAGTGTACCCTGTGTTCAGGAAAACATCTGGCTGAGCACAGCGAATTTTGTGTCCATCTGCAGACTAGCATGTACTGGAACCAACCTTTGTAAATAGCAAATAAAGATACCTGTATATTATTTTCATACAATATCTGTGGTGTATGGACTGAATTTCATATTTGAGATTGTGACTTTCACCTATGGAAGTCACAGCTACTGAAGGCAGCCTGGGGCATCCAGAGGGGAAAGGTTATAGGACTGCATTGGCAACCTTAAAGCAGGTGAGCTTTACCCTGGAGGGTGTGCAAATAAGGTGGCACACAGTTACCAAGCCAGAGTGAGGAGCCTGCAGACCTTCCCCTTGGTCTGTCCAATAAAAGTGTGGCAGCTTGCCACTGTGTAAAAAGCTTGAGAGTAAACATGAATGGCCCAGTACTAAAATATTTTGTAATGATGTCGTACTCATCAATCAAAAAGACTTAAACTTCAATGCAGATATCCTCAAATTGTGTGCTTTATATTCAGTCCCATTTCTGCCAAATTCCTCCCTCACCACAAAGAGGGCAACTCCTCATCTCCAGAGAATTACCACCCTATATCTCTACTCCTGGCTTTTGCTAAGGTGCAGTAAAAAAGTAATCTTTCCTTGAGTCCATTTGATTGTCCCTCTTAGTCTGGCTTCTACAAATCTCACTTCACAGTCTTGTCCCTGCTCCTGCTCACTGATACCATCCTAAAGGGGAGGGATCAGGGTCAGTTCACCTCCACCATCTTTGCTGATCTTGCCAAGGCCTTTGAGACTGTGGCTCACCATATCCTACTTGTCTCACTGACCTTTTAGTCAGCTGATTTTGTTACAGCCTGTCAGACAGGTTTCATTTGATCCAAATAAGTGATGCCCTCTTCCACTCTTCCCACCCTCAAAGCCTCCCAGTAGTACCCCATGGCTCTATACTGTTCCCAATCCTGCTTACCAGCTTCCTAAATTACGTCCCCTTAGTCTGTGTCTCTGTGGACATTCACATATATGTAAATGATACTATACTTAATACCACAGGTCCCCTGTCCCAGAGCTACACGCCTCACTGCAGAGTGAGTTCAGCAATGTCTAATGTTGGCTCTGCTTGGATCAACTCTTACTGAATGGCAACAACAATCTCAATAACCATTGGCAGTAAGCAGAGACTCACTAGGCTCCACAGCACAAGTGGTTAAATTGGAAATGTTTGGGAGGTTGAACTGTAATCTCTAAATGTGTAAGAGGTGGAACTGTCATGCCTAGGAGGTGAAACTCTTCATAGTATTCAAAGAAGAAAGGTGTCAGATGAGGTAGAACTGAATTCCTGTGAGTTCTTGCCCAATTTAACCTCTGCACAGCACCACTGTATTCATTATTCCGGATTGTTCTTCACTTGTAGAAGTCCCCCACTTCGGGTACCTTCCTGGTGTGTGCCTGGACAGAAATCCTCCCACCCTAGAAGCCTTCTTAAAATTGACATAGACAAGAGGTGTTGACTAATAGGTGAGTGTTTATATATATATATATTCATTCATAATACTGTTATGCCTCCTCGTGATTAACCTCTGTTAATGATTTCTCCTCCCACACTGATGCCATCCTCTAAGAGCTCCTCCCCTAAACTTGGCACACCACCCCATGTGTGCCATTAGGTTGTCCTGAAGATCCATCTTCCCGGTGCTTGGCTGCATGGATGTGGTGTACAGTGCTATCCCCAGATACTCTCCCTTGCCAGGTTGGATCCCCTGTTCCACTTCTGTCACCACTCTTAGTCCCTCCCTCCCTCTCTGTAGAGGTGGGCAAGCCTAACCCTGCTCAAGCCTAATACTTGACTCTGGCTTAGCTCGACCTCTATAAGCAGTTGTGAGCAAAGGTCATGCTGAGCGTTATGATCAAAGCAAGCATTTCTGTCAGCCTGAAAAGGTTACTATAGCAGCAGTAACCTTCATCTACTCTCATGCAGCTTATGGGGAACACTTTCAGTATTGAAAAAAGACAGCTTGCAGCGGCCATAGCTTAGCTCATGTATTGACTTGTAGCATCAAGCAGAACCATAGGTTTGGCTGTGGCTCAGCTGTAGATCAAAAATTACTGGCTTTCCCACCTCTACCCTTCTATACATACCATTTTCCCTCTACTACAATCACTCCCTCCCCTCAAATCCCCATTACCTCTCAAGTTCATCTCTTTCCTTTCCAAATGGTGGTTCTGCGCACTCCTTTGCTGCCTCTCCTCACTTCTCTCCTATCCCCTTTCTTACTTTCTCTTTTCTACCGATTCCAGCTCCTCCTCCATCTCCAGATAGAACATTTCCTTTGGGCAATCTGCATTTTACTTCTGACTTCCTCTTCTCGGGAGTAACCGCCCACTTCACTTGCTCTTTGTTCCTTCTCTTCCCATTGTTCCATCAAAACCCTTCTCCCAGATCTCTCTTCACACGCACACACACACACACACACACACACACACACACACAGGCACTTGCATAAATTAATGTATACAATGACACACACATCTTTCATGACAAACACAGACCATTTCACACACAAAGAGAGTTGTTGCTTTTCTTTTGATGTACACAATGTCACAAATTCGCTCAACCGGTCAGCTCTCTACTCCCAAAGTGCCAACCTCTGAGCATATGATTTGTGGACAGTGAACAGAACACGGTAACCCTCTTGTCTGTTTTGTGGGTTTGAGTCACCTTAGTCTCAAGTTCTGGAGGGATTCAAACTGATAACCTCTTGTTAGCGTAACCAGTTATTAGGCTCAGATAATTCTGTCTTCAGGGGGCCAGATATCTTTGCCTACGGGCACTAACCAGGTCTTCAAAATGAACCTTTAGAACTCTATGCAAGACACTCAGAGAACTCTATCTGTTTCCCAGTTTGGTTTATCAATAAGTCCATACACAGTGTTAACTGTAACCTTTAAAAGCTTCACTTAAATAAAAAGAAATGTCAAGGTACTCCAGGCAGTTTCCGTTTTAAAATATATATCTTCACTTTAAAATAGGAAACAGAAAATATTACAGAACAAAATATCCCAACACATACAGCCTTAAAACAAACAGGTTTAAAGTGCAAGTTTCTACAATACATACATTCAGACTGGTCTAATCTAATATATACTTACTTTCTTTCAGTGCTGTGATGTTTCTTCCTCAGTCAGAATTATGAAAGTGTGTCTGTCAAGGTTCTGTCAGCAATTAAACACAGTTCTGAGCCGGCCTTCTCTGAGGTCACCAAACTCTGCCTTGGTGTAACAAAATCTATATTTATTATAACACAGGATGTCTAAATAAAATATTTAAAAAAACATAATAGGTGACCTCACTGACTTTCCTCTCCTCAGGTTAACCGGTTTGTGCTCTGCTACACATACATATCAAAAGTTTATTTGATATAAGTCACTGTATTCAAAGCAAAAGTGTATTTGACTCTTTAATCCCGTCTGGGCCTTGGTATTTACACATCAGAGGTCTCTATGATGTAATTCAAGGGTTTCCCGGGAATAGATATTGGACCTTGGAAATTTATCTGGGTCCTGCTTGGCACAGACATCAACCTCTTTGATGAAATAAGCCGGTTTCCTGGGCTGATACCAAAAACACATGCATGCTGTTTCCATTGTGACACCTAGCGTAAAATCAAAGGATTTCTCTGGGGATGCCATGAATAGCTAATTTCATTTCCTGGGATCAAAGCAAATTTAACATGCTAATTGAACCTCAGATCTCTGTAGTTTAAAATACCTCCTGTTCTTTGAACTTATCCCGTGGGGGGTTGATGTGTCAGTTCAGCAAGACTGTAGTTTCCTCAAACTGACCTTCCCATTAAGTATTTTATACGAAATAACAAAAATTGATACAGCACTCAGAACTGGCTGTCTGTGTCACACACAATACTAACTAGTACAGCAGTCACACACAGAGTACACAGAGGTGTTGCAGACAGATGTGTACACACATATAGATGAACATGCACACATACATTACACCATGACAGACTGGCATGTTCACAGACCACTTCACACAGACACACATCCACACCACTGATGGGCACAACTGTAATAATATAAGGAAGTGCCTGCATCCTGATTTTGAAGCAGTGCAGTTCAGGAACAGGAACCACACAGGGTTGCACTTCTGGCAAGAATGTGTCGGCACATTAGCACACCAATTCCTCAAAAACATTTCTTAAAAGCTAGAAAAAACTACACATTCCCACTTGCCATTTCTTAAAAAAATACACATCACCACATTTTCATATCCCCCCACACACAAACACACACACACATATATACCTGCTGTCTCAACTAAATATATAAAAGTTTCTAACCTTTTTTGTTATTTTCTTACAAGACTGTCCAAAGCAACTATGTGGATTTCTTCAAGTTCTGCCATTGCTCAGTCCCTCTCTTGTGCATACCCTCCCTCTGAGTACTGCTTGCTATTTACTCCTGCTTCATCCTTAATTATTTTCAGACTACATACAGCAGTTTAAAAATAAACAGAACCCAGTTATTTCTATGTTTGCATGTGTATATGCGCAGCAAACATTTTGTTACAAAGAATGGCATTTCAGAGGTGTGTCGCTGTCAGGTCTCATGTAGCTCAGGCTGCAGTGGGCTTGGCAGCAACAGCCCAATGATCAGTGAGGCAGATCATGATACATTGTTCTTTTTTGGGTGTAAACTTCTTGGAGTTGAAAGGATCCAACTGCTCCATTCACAGAGCAGCTGGCTTCATTTCATCTGCATAAACCTGCCCCCTCAGCCCCGATTGTAGTTTGCCCTGGTTCCAATTCCTTGTACACACTCCTCCCCCTCCATCTCCCCATCCCAATCATCATTTTGTCACCCCATTCTTTGCAACACGTTTTTGTCTCTCTGATCCCAATGTGCAGTGGTTCTCTTCCCTCTCCCCAGTCCTGATCATGATGTAAATAAAGTACCCCTCTCTGTCCGCCCTGCTACAAAAAATCCCACCTCCTCCCCATGCCGGCTCCATAAAGACAGAAAATCCCACCTACAGAAAAACATTCTGCCCTCTCCTGATTGGTTCCCATACTGGCACCACAGTAAATGCAATATTTATGGTAATTCAGCCTCCAGCTAAAATATTTTTTTCATTCCGTGAAGATGAAAATGTTCTTCTTTTTCCTTGCTAGAGCCATGCTCAGCAGTGCACCTGTTCTCTCTCACCCCCCACTAAAGTGCAACCCCCCACCCAACACCCCCACTAACCCCAACCTCCCTCCTCCCCCCACAGTCCCCCAAACAGTATATTTGCTGGAAAAACACATTTTGCGGTCCCACAGTGGAGCAGCTTGCATTTATCTTTGGTTTAGGTAAGTGAATAAATGGTGATGTCCACCTACAGTAATACCTGATTGGCCCAGGCATTAGAATAGGATGACATTATCATTCATTCACTTATCTGGACCAAAGATGAGCACAAGCTAGGCTGCAATTTAGTCAAGAGGTAGACAGGTATGTGGCACAGCCTTTGTACTGGATTCACACACTGCTCTGAAAATGTACAGAAAGACATTGAGTGCTATAGACTGCTGGCTCTCCCAGTGTTCTAGCCCATGCTCACAAGACTTAGATTTCCATGGCTGTCTGGCTGGGCAGCCTCAAACACACACACACACAACATCAGCAGCCCTTTGTGAAGGATATGAGCACATTATGTGGTCCTGCGTGGGTAAGTGTGAGTTGGGGGGGGGGCAGTTTGCCATTTTTTGTTGCATTCTTTTAATTCTAAAAGCCTTGCAAGTGTTTGTTCTGCTTGTTGTGCACTGCTGTGCCACTAGTCGTACATAGTAGTAGATAGTGATACTTCACCAAATTTAGAAATCATTAAAACAGAATAAAGATCAGATTCCCAGCTGCTGTCCCTGTAACTGAAGCGCTGAATGATTAGATTTGTACATCTGCGAACTTCAGAAATCATGGCTGAAAATAGGAATAGCAGGAAAGGTGGAACGGAAATGGAAACATATGGGGGGGGGTAACAAAATAGATGTGTTTTTGTCTGTACAGCAGATAAAATAAGTCCTAAAAGGTGTGTCATGTGGTGGTTGTTGTTTGTGCTCTTTAAAAATTAGTATTTATTTAAAACTTTGTATTTATTATTTTGCAGGTTAATATGAAACCAATGCCTGTACACCAAGAAATGGCAGTACGATGAAGATTATGACATCTCAACAAATTAATCCAGGGTATTTGTGTCTCATTTCTTTTTGTTACCAGTGATGGGGTAGAAAAACAGTACAAGTCCATCTGAAAGAGTATATCCTCAAAAGGAGTCATAGTGTAGCCAGTGCTGAATCTGTTCCAAAGTCAATATGAGAGCCCAGGAATCAGCATACCAGCCTTCTCGGCTTAAAGATTATACTGTACTAAAATCTGACCTAAAATTTGGACTCGTCACAAAGCTCCAGTAGTTAAGTATACTGTCAAAAACATTAAGAGAAAGAACATAAGTGTGAAAACATTTAACACACCAAGATGTGATAAAGATGTCCCAACAAAGACTGTCTCATAAATCAGGGACAAGGCAATCAGGGTGAAATGACCTAAGTCAGGGGTACAGCTTGAAAAATGTAAATATCACATTAAGATGTTAGAATATATGACTGTGTCGAATGGATTTTCTGAAGGAGAACTAGGTTGAAATACTAAATCGCTGACATTATTTTATGCTTAAAATTTCTGCACTTCATTGACAGAAATACCAAATTTAAGAAGAAAGAAGGAAAAATAATTTGCATTTAAATAGCAGTTATCATACACATTGTAACTCAAAGTGCTATAAACGCAAGCACTGAGAGGCAGTAAATGACTGTAAACATTTAGCGGCAGCCATTCCACTCAGCTACAGTTGGGAAGGGGAATAGCTGACCAGGAAAATCCCTTACTCTTTCAAAAAAAAAATTATATAAAAGGAAAAAAAGATTTTTTTTTGTTTTTGCTTCCATAATCCTTTTTTCCCTTAGGGGTCCTGGGCAGGGCTCTTCAGTTCCATCCCTGCCCCCTCCCAACCCAAGCTCAGATCATTGGTAAGCCCACACATTGAATACTGTGTCCAGTTCTGGAGGACCCATCTTCAAAAGAACATAACTAAGGGTGGAGGCAGTTCAGAGGAGGGCAACCAAAATGGTGCAGGGAATGCAACTGAAGATTTGAGGAAAGGCTTTTGGAATTGAACAACTGCTCCCTAGAGGATAAGAGGAAGAGAGGGGATAAGATAGAAACATACAAATACCTCATGGGGAGAAACAAGGTAGGGCAGTATTTTTCAAAGGAAAAGACGTTCAAGGACGAGGGATCATGCTAAGAAATTGGAGGGGAAAGGTTCCCAGGAAATGTGAGGAAGCACTTCTTCACTGAAAGAGTGATAGACAAGTGGGACAGCCTACCTGCAGAGGTGGTGGGGTTGAAAATAGTTAAAGAATTCAAGAAAGCATGAGATAGGCACAGAGGGATCAAGGAAGTGTAAAAAGGGGAAGGGGAGAGGAACCAGAGGCAGGGTAGGGTCTACAGTGCCACATTAGGATAAAGGAGAACATAGGGCAGACTGGGTGGGCCTTGAGGCCCTTATGTGCCATCACCTTCTATGTTTCTATGTTAAGACCCCCATGGATTCCCCCCCCATGGTGGGGCCAGGAAGGAGGAGGACCATCCTCCCCCCACCAAATCATAACCCAGTGGTGGGTCAACAGTTTCGGGTGGTGGTGCGGATCAGGAAGGAGCAGGTAGGATGTCAAGGAGTCTGGACTCCCCATTCTTTTCCCTGCTCTCAGCTGCCCAACCCCATGGCTGCGGTGGCATGTAGGCTTGCACCCTTGGAGGTGTATGCACATCACAGATCTGCAGCTCCCTCCCTACATTGGCACTTGGACACTGCACTGTCCCCCAGGCCTACACCTGGGAGCAGTCAATGGCTGAGGCGCTGATCCTACCATAGCCCAGTAGAGGAGACCAGTCCTCTGGATGCTCAATCCTCTTCATCCTCAGTCAAACCCCAGTGACCCGAGCTCATTCCAGAACTTGGCTTGCCAGCATGGTCAGCGGTAAGGTGCAAAGTTCCTCAGTCCTCGCATGGGATTTTTTTATATGCTATAAGAAACAGGACTTTGAAACAAGAAAGAACAGTATATGAACTATAAATGACAGTATGTCTTTCTCTTTTCCTCTAAGTAGCTAGATTATTTTGCTTGCTCACTGTGTGCTTGGAGTATGGGTGTGATTTATTTTTGGAGGACATGAGGAGGGGGATTGACTTTGGTGGAAGTTGCATGTGTTGGTACTGTTTCTTCTATTATGAGATTTATTTTCATCATTTGTTTTTGTGCCCCTTTATCGCCACTGTTCCCCCCCTTCCCGGTCACCAATCCCCACCTGCCCCATCATCCACCATCTCTGGGACTTACTTGGTTCGAGCCAGTAATTGGTAGGAAGCAGAGCCTGCATCGGGCTGGTAGGTGACATTCTGGCTGGTGGGGTTTTTCCACCTTTTTTTGCCCTGCTCTCCAAGTTTGACATACATGCCATGGTGCAATCATGCTGTGTGAAGACATCACATGTACGCAGCACCTGCGACTGGTTCTCTGTGAGGCTGTAGCACCTGTACCACCCAGCCTCCACTAGGTGGTTGCCAAGCAGTGACACATGCTGTCCCCCCTTCCCGAAGGAGGAGACCTTTCTGCGGATGCTCAGCCTTCCTTCCCAGTCAGCCCCTGAGCAACCCTGGTCCATTCCTGAACCTGGGTCATCAATGTGGCAGATAATGTGACAACCAGTGCATTAGCATACCCCACCACTGGGCCAGCTTGTATTCTGAGGTTTTTAATACAAAATTCCCTGTCTCTTCTGAAAAGTGCCATAGTTGTTTTGACAATCTACATCCACCTGGATATCCACCAGATAGGACCTTGGTTTAAAGTCTCATCCAAAGCATGGCACACTCCAACAGTACAGCATTAGTACTGCACTGGACTGCCTGCATTGTGGATATGAGCTCAAGACCCAGAGTGGGACTAGAACCCAAGTCCTTCTGGCCCAGAGGTGGATATGCTAATGACTGAGCAATGTTGACACGTTGGAGACTAGTGGAACTGTTGAGGCAAAATTAGGGACATTCCTGAACATCAGGAAAATAAGAGGTATGGTAACGTAAAACATCACTTCTACTTAGCATTGTGCATTCAGTGCCTTAACTGAGTCACAAAGAATGAGACTGGGTGCTTGGCAACCCCTGTATAAAGTTCAATGTGACATTTTTTTTTGTCCAATGTGTACGGGCAACAGAGTCTTCCAAAGAAGTGATCATTATTCATTACCAGTTCTGTATACTCTGCTATTAAATCTTTGCAGACAGCTACCATTAGGGAGGCAATATAGCTCAGAGGTCAGACCACAGAGCTGTTGGCCTGGAGATCTGGTAGAACTGGGTAAGGATCCCACAACCACTATTTGCATACTCTGTGACCAAAAGCAACTCAGTTAACCACCCTGTGCTCCTGAGTTGCACCGGAAACAAGTTTTGGATCAGTCAGCCTTTCTCAGCCAAAATTCAAAAAATGAAAATATATCAGTTGAGTATAACACAGGAAGAAATTTCCCACTTTGTTCCACTCAACAGCCATACTGAGGTAAAGATAAAAAAAAAAATCCACATGTAAAATGCATAGAACACTTTACAGGTGGATCATTTGTGGGGGAGGGGGCGGTCACCAGGGGTAGCAGCTATGACTGCTACACATTTCTAACAACCCCATGACAATATTGAAACCCCTGTTTTGCGTTTTGCTTTTGTTTTTGATGTTGTGTCCATGTGTCTTGGTTCTGATGATCTTTAATGCTGTTTTTTTCCCTCTATATACCTGCCTCACTGTTTTCATTCAGGCACCTCAGACTACATTTCCCATCAGGGTCTCCAGTATGCTCACCCCAGCCACAAATAATTTTGCTGGACCTGCATCTCTCTGTGGGAAACACTCCACCATCCTTCCATTCATGGGGCTGAATTGTCAGTACATTAATGCAGGCCATGGAAGGAGCCGAGAGGTTGTACTTAGTCCTGTGATAAGGAATCCATCATACACAATGGTATGTGGTTCCTTCCATGACCCCCCCCATCTCCCTGTGTTGACACTCTTAGCCACCTGCTACATTGGTCTTCAGGGGGTAGCTGCCGATATTTGGCAACCCATGCCATTAATGTCCTCCACTGTCTCCACACACCCCTAGACCCTGAAGACACTTCCTCCACAGAGATCCCCAGGCTCCTCCTGCAAATCAGACTAGTAGCCTACACTCAGGTCTCCCACATGAGTGTGTGATGGGCTCCACTGGGGCCACCGTGCTTTTACCAGTTTTTGTAAGTGCAAAGAAATGCCTTTGCTCATGCGCTGGCTTCTCATGTACTCACTGTACCCCCTCCCCTACACAGAGTATAGTGTCAGATGGGGCACCTGTCCCAGAAAGAATGTGATGTACTGCAGCATCTGAATTTGGCCTCTAGCCCAGGACAGTAAGAGATGAGGTTGCCAGGGAGGGTAAAGGTGGTCTCCTCCCTAGAGTGTGATTTCAGTAGTAAGTACCCAGGACACAGAATGAATCATCAGTAGCTTCTCAATACAGCAAAGAAGCTGGTTGTCTGATGAATAGTGGTGTCTATTTTAAGGCTAATTTATGTTTTCTTCTCTCCTGTCATATGTAGTGCTGTTGTACATACTGTACCTCCCAACCTTTCATCAACCAAATGTGTGACACGGTATGTGGCAAATGGGCAAAATATGTGACATACCAAACATAACATTGCAAGCACAGAACAGTGCATATCAGTGCATAAATGTTTATATTTGCTGATAACTGAGAGTCACAGGACAGTAAGAATTTCTGCTTATAAGTCTCACTGGCCAATGTGAAATACTGTCTCTTCTCCATGTGGGACAGAAGGTTTCTGAGAGGTAAAGCAGGATTATGTACCTCTAACGTGTGACAGTCGGGAGGCATGCTTGTACACTTAAGTACGGCGGTGATGGTACACGTTTGCTTTGTAGTAGTTGGCAGTATGTGCCTTGCACAGCCCACAGCAGAAGTATGTTGATGGTGGGTGAAGTCGAGTTATCAGCAGAGTAAACTAGCTCACCTCCATCTGAATAGCTCTCCTCCTAGTTAAGAGGTGCCATCTTTCCAGCATTGCATATTACATTCTAGAAACTTAGTGTGGCTGTGTAGGGTATGGGACATGCCATTTTGGCTGGGGCATGCTAGTTCCTGCTGTAAGCATGCTCTGCCTCTAGCTGACATAACAAACAGCTCTCTTTGGCAAGGGGCCTTGTATTTCTTCATGGTCTGCTGCTCATGAACCTCTGTTTAGTTAAACATTTTCTCAGCAAGGAAAGCCCCACTGAGGTACAGCATTTCATTTCTATGGGGGTCCCATAGAGACAACAGCAGACAGCTTACTGGGCAAAATTTTCTAGCCTTGACTTTTTGCATTTAGTGAAAGGGAGCTTGTATCTTAAAAAATTAATCTCTGCTAGATTGGAATCTCTTTCCCCAGAACACAACCCAGATACAGTATATCATTATTTATCTCTTAAAATTTCAGACTTGTTGAGTTAGAGCCTGTATGACAAATGCTCTGTCTGTGTGTTCCATGACAAGCCAGTGGTGCATGCTGTAGCTGATGTAATGAAACTTTCATTATAAACTGGAGAGGAGAAGTTCTTATTTATTTATTTTATTTATTTATTAGGTCTAGGATTACAATACCTTTGAGCCAGGGCTCTTTTACAAAGGTTCCACGTGAGGTTACAATTCAAAACATAAGACATGTAAGTCAGATTACAAATTCAATACATTGGACAAGGTTACAAAAGTGTAAGCTAAACAGAGTTACAAAGCATCTGAGAACAAAACGAGCTTTGGAGGCTAGGTTACAAGGAGATAGCGGATGAGGTGCAGGGAGGATGGAAGACAAAAGAGAGGAAGAGTAGAGGGGGGTGGAGAGCTATAGAGGAGGAGGAGCACAAACAGAGACATTGTCATAGACATAACAAGGGGAAGTGCGTGCTAAGGGGTAACCAATTGCTAATAGGAGAGAGAACTGCATAAGGTTAGGGAAATATTCCTGGAAGCTGATTGACTGAAACAGTCTCTGACCATGCCAACATCACAGTATATCAGCACAGACCAAAATTTATTACTAAGATCTGCCATTTCCAATACTTTAGGGGCATTTTATAATAGCAATAATACACTCCAGGGTGTAGTATATCATGGCATATCGACACTTCTCGGGTGGTTGAATGCACTTGGTGTTGTCTCGTGTCTCACAGCACACACAGGGTGTGATGATCTCATTATATACCACACCCTGTTGTGTATTATATTCAATATTTAGCCCCAAATTTTCAACATAGCCATTTCCTCACACCACCTCATGAATGGGGCAGGTGTCATTTTTAAAATCCTGACTAAAACATTTTTTTGCACATCTGGCTGAAAATGACATATCAGCCAGTATTTTATAAATGACACCTATCATGGGACCTGCATGAATAAGGATATAATTTCACAATCCTAAAAATGGAAATTCATTTAAAAAATGATAGTAATGTAGACAATTTCACTTATATAACTCTTGTTACTAATTTGTTAAGTTTTGCTTCTGTGCTTTCTATATCCAATAACTACACAGCAAATAAAAGCAAGCAAACATCTGGCATTGACAAATGTTTGCTTTTAAACAGCCATGCTTCAGACAAGAAACTGCCAACTCTCCCACATTTCAATCACTGCTCTCCTACCAACCAGTACAACAACCTCGGACTCAGCCCACTCTCCAACTTCCTAGCATGCCTATTATACCCACTACTTAATTAATCCCAGCAAGTTAATCTGCATAGCTTGTTTACAATGGTTTCTTGCCCTAGAGAACCAAACATACTACATCAATAAATACAGTATATATATATATTTATATATATATATATATATATTGAAAAACAAGTTTGTTAATGCACCAGTTAGGGTTAAGCTGACAAAAGAAGGGAAATGTGGTGTTAGGGTGTACAACCCTAACACCCCCACCCTGCAAGCAGCAAAAAGAAAAACACTTTAAGGTTTTGGTTGTCCTTAGTCTTAGCAAATCAGGCCTGGGGTCCCCCTTGGTGTTAACACCAATGCTCCCACCATTCCATCAGTAAATAAGCTCAGATGTACAGACTATATGAGAATAGGTTGAGAGTTAGCATTGATAACCCCAAGGTAGACCCCGGCATGATTTGCCAAGACTCAGGATAGCCAAAACCATAACATTTTTTTCTTTTTGCTGCTTGCAGGGTGGGGGTGAGATGTTAGGGTTGGAAACCCTAACACCCCGTCTCTCTACTTTTGTTGGTTTAACCCTAACTGGTCCATTAATGAAGGTTTTTTTTTTCAAATAAATTTTCTTACTTTTTGAGATAGTAGAATTGTGTCATCATTCACACAGGTCCTGAACATGTCCATGTGATTATGGAAGTACTTGGCAAATCAAGAGACCTTGGCCCAGAGACTGCACCTGCAAGATTTCGTTCTAATCTTGAATGATGGCAAAGCTATTAAAGTGCAAAGTTAGGAGTTGAACATTAAACAGCCTACTCAACTCTAACTGTGGTGGCGCTACCATGCCACTATAATATATTCCTTACAAAAAGCTTTGTTGATGCACAAGTTAGGATAACTTAATATAAAAGTAGGGAAATGTGGCATTAGGGTTTCCAACCTGGGGTCAGATGGAGTACTCCCCAAATTCCTAAACATAGCTGCCTCAGCCTTTGCCACACCTGTAATGAGAGTCCTCAACCTATCTATCACCACTGGAGTGGTATCAGTGGTCTGGAAGATTATGAGGGTGGCACCTGTGTATATAAAAGGTGATCCCCCTAAGTGTAAATAACTTCCACCCTATAGCCATCCTCACTGTCTTAAGCAAGATCTTGGAAAAGCTGGTTGCAGTGCAAGTGTCAGACTACCTTTATCACAGCTAGCTACTTACCCCTGCCCAGCATGGATTTAGAAAGTCCGATAGCACAAATACAGCACTCGTACAGCTCACCAATGACATAAAACAGGCAATGGACAAAACCCTCCTCACTGGGGCTATCTTTGTTGATCTCTAAGACCTTTGATTTGGTTAGTCATCCATTACTGCTAGACCAGCTAACCTCACTGGGTTTCTCACGAGATGCCACCTCCTGCCTCACTGGCTGTACTGTTTGTAGAGATCAACAAAATCAAATCTGCTCTTGCTCCTACCAGCCTCGGTGTCCTCCTCCTCTATTATCCTTTATGCAGACGATATGGTGCTTTACACCAGCACTAGGGACCCAGCATCCATAAACGCCATTGCTAAAGACTGACTTCAACTGTCTGAACACCTGGCTGCAGCAAAAGAAGCTCCTGTTAAATGCAAAAAAGACTGCAGCCATGATGTTTGGCTCTGCCCTCAAAATCAAGTCCTGTACTGTACTTCTTGCACATCCTGGTCCTGATGGCCCTACCTTGGAGGTAGTGGACAACTTTAAGTACCTGGGAGTCAATCTTGATCTCTCGCTCAACTTCATTCTTCACATAACCAACACCTGCAGAGCTGTCAATGCCAAACTTGGTATAGCGTATAGAGTCGGATCATTTCTAACAGCTACTGTAAGACTAGCCATTGCTCAAGGGGTTCTCAAGTCAAAATGGGCTTTTCAGGACTCTAATAAAGAAGCTCTGCAAAATGGGACACTTGCTACAACAATATCTGTCATTTTGCCTTGGCTGTTCCCAAACTTATCCACCGTTGTATGCTCTACTCTAGTTTAGGGTGGCTGTCCCCCTCATCTACTTGTCAATACACAGCGGGCTGCCTCATGACATTATCCGAGTTGGAGCACCCAAATCCCTGGCTGGTATGCTACATCATAGCTCTCAACTATACCCTCTGAGATCTGCTAGTAGATTGTTGCTCCACGTCCCTCGAAGCACAACAAAAATTGGGGAATGTGCTTTTGCCTCAGCTGTACCAAGACTCTGAAACACCCTCCTGGATCACATCAGGAGCTCACAGTGTCACCTGACTTTTAAGAAAGAGCCCCACTCATTCCTACAAGCTAATGACAAATGCTTCTGTGCTGTGCCCGGAGTCTCCCTTATACTTTTAGGCAACCCATCCACTTAAACGTTAGCACTTAGTCAGTTGCCTTAGCTATAAGGTTGCCTAATTGACTGCTTCCTACTACAACACACTGCTTATCCCTAAAATGTCTTATAGTAATTACACAGTGTCCTACTGACTGTATACACTGCACTATTCCTTGTAACCTGATGCCGTTGTGTCTTCTTTTGATGTTAATTTGTGTTCTATTGTCTTATTGTACTGCAATGCCCTATGTTATCTGACATTGCTGTATTTCTCCTGGGTCGTGCCTGAAAATAGTCAGTTTCTGTCTAGTGCACTTAGCCGGTAAACAAAAACAATATAAATAAAGAAATAACCCACCCCTACTCCACAAGCAGCAAAAAGCAAAGATCATTACAGTTTTGGCTGCCCTGAGTCTTGCCGAATCAGGGGTGGGGTCTTCCATGGGGTTTTTCAACCCTAACACTCACCCCATTCTGATATAGTGTTTAAACATACAGAACTGTGTCTCTCACATGTTTTCAACAACCTGTGGGCCCTGCCTGAAGAAAATAGATCACATCTGACCTTAATTGCTCATGGAATGGGGTGAGTGTTAGGGTTGAAACCCCCAAGAAAGACCCTACCCCTGATTCGGCAAGACTGAAGACAGCCAAAAATCGTAATGATTTTTTCCTTTTGCTGCTTGGGGGTGAGGGTGGGGAGTTACAGCTGGAAACCCTAATGCCACATTTCCCTACTTTTGTGGCATTAGGTTACCCTAACTGGTGCATTAACAAACCTTTTTGCAAAGAATTTCCTTTCTTTTTGAGATAGTGCAATCATATCATCATTCACGCAGGTCCCTTCAGGACCTACATGAAGAGCTACAGATGTACAGGGTCCTTTTGTCCCTGCTCCAGGGGAATAATCCATCCACCTACAAAAAATGCAGGGCTTGACACATTCACTCTTTATACATTCATTCTACACATTCACTTTTAACACATTCACTCTGCACACATTCACTCTTTTTTTTTTATTTTGACCCCAGATGTTCCAGATAGTCATTTTATGACTGCCTATATAAACATGACATGTAGCATCTATAGTATGTTGGCCAAAATGTCATTTTGCACCAGAAGTGTGGAAAGATGTCTCATCCAGGATTTAGAAAAAATAACATCTGTCATGTTTATGAGGTGGTGTGGAAAAATGGCTATGTTGAAATTTTGGAGTCAAAATATAAAAAATTAGCAAAGTTATGAGTGAATGTTGAAATATTGTAATGCTTAGTCATAACCTGGGCATTCTATCATATTTGTACACCAACATTTCAGCATAACCTTTTGTTACCCCAACTCGTGGCCCCAGTTGGTGAAAATGTTCATATCCCCACCGAAATGCAATTCCATGCCACTGAAACGTCATTCAGTGCCACAGGTGTGAAAACACATTTTGACCAGGATTTGAAAAATAGCAACTGTCATGAGGAGGTGTGAAAAAAAAAATTACTATGTTGAAAATCTGGTGTTAAAATATTTAAAATTACAGAAGTAATGAGGTAGCATAGACAAATTTAAATGTGCGCTCATAACTTTGCCATTTTTACATATTTGTACCTCAAATTTTCAATATAGCTTTCTTGTGACCCCACCACATGATCAATGGCACTGAACATTCTTAAATCCTACCTGAAAAGTGATTTTGCTAAACAACTGCATAATCACCTTTCAGGCCTGATTGGCATATTTCCACCACCATTGCTCATGGGGTGGGCACCCAAAAAGGCTATGTTGAAAATCTGGTGTGAAAATGTGCAAAAACTACAAAGTAATGCATCAAAGTTCAAAACTCCATTTAAATAGATTGAACCGCACTTACCTTAGTTTCTGTTATTGCAATTTCTGGTTGCAGCAGCAAGATGTGTCTTCAATCGGATAGTGGATATATACTGCTGGACCTGCTCAGGTGAATGAGGGTGTGGGAGGTGTATTGGGGGTGTCAGGTGGTGAGTGCTGAGTGGGAGGTCAGGTTAGCGGGGTCAGATTGGCGAGGGACTGTTTTCTTTTTTACAGCTTTAACAAAAAAAAAATTGAGGGACAGTTTTCTTTACTATAGTTAACCCGGGCAACTAACATTGGCGTCATTAATATGGGGATGGTGATCAGAGAGTGGGGAGTGCCACTAGACACCAGAGAAACATAAAATACATAAAGGAATAATGATCAGAGGGTGGGGATGCCACTAGACATCAGGGAACATAAAATACATAAGGGGACAGTGATCAGAGGGTGTGGTGCCACTAAACACCAGGGAAACATTATATACATAAGGGGATGGTGATTGGAGGGGTGGAGTGCCACTAGACACCAGGGAAACAGCGGCTTACTGCTCTCAGAGCAGCCCACAGCCTGAGTTCCAGCTGCAGCTGCAGAACTCAAAAAGTTCCACTGTTCTCATACAGAGAATGTAGGTCAACGGCTCCTTTTGCTGATCTGGGCACCCTGGATTTTGGGGTGCCCAGAAAAGGTATTTCTGGCCATGAACTGAAGAAATAAACATCAGAATCTAGGTAAATGGGTCCTGTTTAGGTAGGTTCTGGTGTTTGCTTTTTAAAATGATGCCATTTTTATGTCATTTCCATGCTCATTAGGTCAAGCAGAAAAGAAACAGGAGGCAAGTCTCATGGCACAAAAAAAATGCTTTGTTCTGTGGGAAGCAAGTGGTGAGAAACCAAAACTGGTCTTATGACACAGAATTTTTGGTGTCATACCAGAACGTTATCCCAAGAACCCTACTGAGCATGTTCAGAACAGAAAAACACAAAATTTTAAAGCCTTGCAACTCTGGAACCATTTGATACTTTTTCATGAAACCTTTCAAATGCAGTGCCTCAGGACATCAGGCCTGTACCCTGAAATTTTGGGGAAAAAATTTCATTCCATGTGGGCTGTAGGTGAGGGCAAATAAATAATCCCATGTTAAGTATAGAAAAAAAATTAGACGGCTACAGAAAAATGACATATATGGTTCTCAGAAACTGAACAAGCTGCCGTCACAAAACTTTCCATAGATTTACATCTTGCCTCCTAGACAACACATGCAATATTTCTGCTGATTTTGTCAAATGCTGCCAGAGCTATTGAGGTGCAAAGTTAATGATTAAACATTGAACACCCAACTCAATCCTAACTATAGGGGTGCCACCGCACCCCTATAATACATACACAGACTGCTATATGCATAACAAATTATTAAATCCACACAGGAATTTGTTACAGAAGTAGCACTACGACAGTCTGTGCAAGTTGTGCATTTTTCTGTGTTCTCATATTCAGTGTAACATTTTGTGTTTGTACCCCACCTTTGGCCAAGGTGAGAACCTTTAAATAAGCTATGCAGCAAAAGTGGGAAATCCTGTTGAGTTTTATTAAATAAACAAATAAATCAAGTTCACCACAGAAAAGAACATACATCATATATTTGTTACCTTCCATAGGATGACCACCTTTAAGATGTCCCTTTGAGCAACAATGTGTGAGTGTGTATATGTGTGTGTGTGTGGGGGGGAGGGGGTGCGCACATGAGGCTTCCCTGAGAAACTGAATTGCTAAAATTCAGACCAGCCCAGAGGTAAAATATCTCTGCAATGTATCCATCCAGATATTTCTCATAAAAAATGAAAAGTTTCATGCTTACAATGCAAATTAAAGAGGATAAAAAAACAAATCACCACAATCATCATCCAGAACTCTGGTTCTTTAAACAGGATAGGGCACTTCTCAGAGGTAGAATTTGACTAAATCAGATATTATTTCTGAGGTTCCCCCACCTGACTAGTGGCTTTAATAAACTACATTTAGAGGATCCAAAACAAGTACAGTACAAGTCACATTAAACTGCTCCTTCAGCTCACTGCTTTTCTGTTGGTTTTTTAAAGCTGCAAATACAGTGGCAATGGTAACAGTTTTAACATTCGACTGTTTGCAACCAGTCAGTAATTCATAAGAAGTGCAGATGCAATGCTTCTGGGCATTTGCTACAACTCCAAACATTCATCTAATGCATATCCAGTGCATATCCTATGCCTTAGTTTCTCACTGGCACTGCATTTGTGCTACAGTACTGTAACATTGATCAGCATGCCGTCCTTTTAACTGCCATTTTTTTCTACTGTACTGTTAAGACAGTTAATTACATTTATGTACATCAACTACTATACATTTATTTAAAAGGCGATTGTTAAAGCAGTGTCAGTGGCTCAGTAGGTAGCACACTCGCCTCTGAGGCCGGGAGATCAGAGGGCTGTGGGTTCAGCTCCCACACCTGGCACTTGGGTTAATATCCCAGTACTGACACTGTAGTGCAGCATGAGAGGGGTGCTGCACTTCTGAGGTGCCGTCTTTCCGATGAGACGTTAAACCGAGGTCCCATCTGCCTGGATTGGTGGTAGTTCAGGTGGATGTTAAAGATCCCATGGCACTTATCGAAAAGAGTAGGGGTGTTTTATTAGAGGATAAACATATACATCTTCACTTGTACATAGCAATCAAAAGTGTAAACAACCAACAATAAAACATTACAACCAATGAGTTCAATACAATGTGAAGCAACTCTTTGAGATAAATGAAAAATTGGAAACTAAAAATTCCGTCCACTCAATCTCGTGGAACTCGAACAAACAAGCATATATTTCCCAAACCTCGTCCTACTTATATTTTATAAAATGTAAAATCTTTTCTCACCAATTCCTTAAAGTCCCTGTCTTAACACTTTTAGTATCCTGAATATAAATGTTCACCAACTCTTTTACAATTAAACTGCTGACACAAGAATAAGACAATTTCCTTTGGTACAGTACCCACTGAATTCTTGCTTGCCATAAGTAATATCTCAGGCAACCTAGAAATAAGGCTAGAGTGTCATCGTGAAACCCCAACTGGGTAGGTAAACCATCTCCAAAGATCAGAAATTCATATGTCATGTTTAACATCCACTTAAAGTCCCATAATTTCGCCAAATATACCCATAGTCCTGAAGCATAAGAACAGTTCAACAGAAAATGTTCCATAGTCTCCTCTGTATTAATGCATTCTAAGTGGGGACATAGCCTTTCTTGCGTTGTTTTATACTTCGCATTTCCTCATTCAACTTCCCGTAAAAAATAGCCATTGTGTCTCCCACTGATTACTTGGCATTCTTGGGTTTTGAGTTGTGCCAGCACCTTTGGAATCAGAATCAATGGACAAGTAAATTCTGGTTCTTGGGGATATAATGTGGTCATTAAATGATGGTACAGTTTCCTTGTATTAAATGTCAAACCACCTGTTTCTGAAGTCTCCATTTAAATAATTTCTGAGCTACTGATTTAAAATGCTCCGGAATGTGTAAATGTCGGTTAAGTTTTGGCGGTTATAACCCGTTCCTGTAATATTTCCCCATCACCCTCAGGTTCCAGGAAACATCCAATTTTAGCTCAGCTAGAAGACCCTCTTTTATTGAAGTGGAAATAAAAAATACATAAGCATACACCACCGGATCTATCATGCCCAATCCTCCCTTATTCTTCCTTAAATAAGTAAAACACCTTTTAACAGGATTTAAACGGCTACCCTAAAGCATCTGAAAAAATACGCTATAAACTTTAGTTACTAGGACTGCTGGTAAGGGTAAGATCATTGCTACAAACTGTAAAACTGGAAGAAGAAACTGTTTAATTATGTGAACCCTCTTTATTTTGGGTAATCTCCACTGTTTCCATCTTCCCACTTTCCTCTCAAGTTTCTCAATAACCTCCTCCCAATTTTCCCTAGGAATATTCTGAGGACCAAACTTAATCCCTAAAATTTTCAGTGGAATCCTTGAAATATGAATACCCTCATGCCATTCTTCCACAAATCGATTTGTACCAATGAAAATACCTTTTGTTTTCTTTATATTGATCTTCGCATTTGAAACTTTTGCATAATCCTCAAAGGTCGCTATGAAAAGGGGAATGGATAGGCTATTATCCAGATAGATTACCAAGTCATCCGCGTAAGCCTGTATTGTTAAATGTGTATTACTGTCGTCGTTAAAACTAACGCCTTTCCATCCTGGAGCTGCTAACACTTTCTTTAAGAAGGGATCTATTGCAAAGGTATAAAGTAAAGGGCTAAGTGGACACCCCTGACGTACCCCTAAGGTTAGCTGAAATCCCTCTGCCCTATAACCTTTAACAGAGGGAAAAAACATTATTCTGTTATATAAGCTTTCTATTAAATTAGTTAGCTGAAAGCGGTATCCCATAATGCTTCAGCGTAGAAAAGAAATGGCAAATGAACCCTATCGAATGCTTTATCTAAATCAGCAGCAATCAGACAACCTGATAACCCCATTTCTGCATGGTAGTCTATCACGTCTCGTATCAGCATCAAAGCTGTCTGAAGTTTCCTGTCTGACATATTACAAAACTGATATTGGGAGATCACCTCTCCTGCAAATTTTTTCAAACGGTTATTTAGGATACTAGCCAAAATTTTATAGTCGGTGTTTAAAAGCGTAATAGGCCTCCAATTTGCTATCTCTTGCTTATCGCCTGACTTATATATATAAGTTAGTAAACCATCTGTAAACGAGGGGAAAAATTACCTCATTCTCTAAAAAGGACTGGAATAAGGAACATAAGCATTGGCTAAATTCTTCAGGGAAACTTTTATATAGGTTATTTGAAAGACCATCTATGCCTGGTGAAATATTTAACTTAAGTGATTTAATAACGTCCAAAATTTCTGTTGGAGAGATCGGTTCCCATTTCCCTGAATTTGTACCCTTATTAACTGGCACAATTATCTGATTTAGATAGCAATCAATGTCTTTTTGAAAAATTATTTTATGAGGATGCAAAGAATTGAAATAATCCACAATTACCCCCAGAATTTCACCTACGGATTTGGCTAAGCTGCCATCAGGTTTCCTCAACACCGTCAAATCCATAGAATCCTTAATTGATTTACACATTTCAAAAGGGTCACCTACTGGTGACTTTTTTTAACTCCATTAATTAGTATTGCTTGCATAGTTTTGCTTCTATTGTACTGAAACTCTCTCATTTCCTGTTTTAATGAAGAGATTTGATCAGAATAATCTCTCCTAGATGAATAGGCTTTTGTCATTAGTCTTTGTAATTGCTGCCTTAACCCTAGATAATGTAAAAAATTCACATTTTTCAATCCTCGACCATTAGTTTTAAAAAAAGTTCTCAGGTCAGCTTTAGTCTGTTGCCACCATTCCCCTGTATCCGAGTATAAAAAGGCTACAGATAACCTAGCTTTTAATAAACTTTTGACACCTAATTGGATATGGGGCAGATCTAGTAATGTATTGTTCAATTTCCATCTCACTTGTCGTATACCTTGTTCATCAGAAAGAGTAAGGGAGCTGAATAAAACTAAATGGTCCGAAAATTCACAAGGAATAATTTTAAAAAAATCAATCTGAATGTTTGGAGAAACCAACATATGATCTATCAGTGAGAAAGATTTCCCTTTTCGAAACGAAAAGCTGGCGTCTAGTTTTGATGAGTCATTACAGATAATGAGACTGGCAGCTTTAATTATCTTGCATAAAGCATTTGAATCACAATACACTTTCTTTGTATTGCTTTTTTTAGTAGTGAAGAAGTGGGCAATTAAAATCACCACCCCAGAGTATTCGGATGTAGTGAATAAAAGGGTTGTACCATTGTCAAACAAGTAATTCTACTAGATTTCGTCTGTGGGTTATAGATATTAATAAAACGGAGGCAGTGACTCTTCCATTTACCATCCACTATTAAAACCCTTCCAGGAATGAGATCAATTAGGTTATCTAACTGAAAATCATAGGAATGAAATAATATCCCCACACCGTCTGCCGCTTCCTCTCCAAATGACCAAAATGATGGGCCCCAAACCCATTCTCTTGTAAAGGTAATTGATTGTTCAATGGAACACATCCAAGTCTCTTGTACGAAACAGACTTCAAAGGGAAATGTATGAAGAAAATGAAAAAAGGCTTGCCTCTTCCTAACATTCAATAAGCTGTGAATATTTAATGAGCCCCTAGTTAACTTCAGTCCCATGTCCAGATTTCAAAACCCTTATTTCTTCCTCTTTTTCCTTTTTTTGTCTTTATAGTTGTCTAAAATCTGGGATCTGGTTAATAGAGTAGATTTTTGAGAATCAGAATCCTCTACCTCTAATTCCATATCACCCCAAGAGGAAAATAAAGCTTCATAAGAATTACTTGTTTCTATGGGCTCTACCGAGGGAGGGTTTACTTGCAAATTCCTAGTTGATCTCCTTTGTGGGGCTACTGGTAAAGTCGTTCTTAGTAATTGGGTTATCTACCTTTCTGGCAACCCTTCTGTAAGCTCTGCTGGAGGCAAAATCAAAGTATTTGGGGACCCATATTGGTTTCGGAAGTGTAACTGGTTTGGAGGCCTTAGCTTGCTTCCGGTAATGCTGACAGTTATCTCCTTATTCTTAACCTGATCTGCAACTGGATCCTCTGATACTATTGAAGGCTCCACTGGCCTCCTGGCTAGAACTTTAGTCTGGTTAATCCCTGAAGGGAACACCTAACAGGGGAGTAGCGTGCTAGAAACCTCTTGTGCTTTTTTAATATAAATTTCTGAACTAGAACTAGATGCAGTGTTGTGGGCAGCCCAAGGACACACTTTAAATACATGACCCTTAGCATCACATAAGTCACAACAAGACTGATTGTTACAAAACATAGTTAAATGACCCACCTCCCCACAGTTGTCACATCTTGGTTGGTCACATACGCTGGAAAGATGTGTTCTAGCACCACATTTATAACATGCGCGTGGCTGACCACTATAGAAACACACACCTCTGTCCCTCCCTAACAGGAAAGAGTTCGGTATGTGTTCTATTCCAGACTCAGATTGCCTCAGTTTGATTTTATACTTCCAGCCACCAGTCCAAAAGAGCTCTGTATCCAAAATGGGTTCTGGTGCACTTAAAACTTCACACTTTTTTCAACCAGTAAGTAATGTCCTCCACCCACACCCCTTCATTACAAACATAATTGTGACAAACTTAATAAGGGTTTGGATAGAGGTATAACTATGAAGGGGGTCCATATCGGGAAAATTTCACCTGATTATACCTTATACAGAACAAGTCAAGGCGTGCTGAGACGGAAACTTACATCATAATTGTCTCCCCAGAGATGTTTATAAAGCATAAACATCCTGAGGAGAAAAATGCAAAGAGTCTTCTAGCAAAGTTTTCCCAACATAATACCTGTCAGGCCTAATTTCCAACCCACCTTTATATCTTAAGCGGACTGCATTAAGCCTAGGAGCAGCTTCTCTGTGTGAATTTGAAAATAGTTCCGACATTAAAGGCTTCTGAGTCGAACCCAGGGAGGAGTGGGGACAATGCACTCGGCTGCAGGAATCTGTAAGGGTTCCTGGGATGGGAGTTCTGTAACAGTGTAGTGGAAGGGATGTTATCTGGGCCCCTAGTACTACAGGGGTACCAGAAACATTCTCCTCTACAGGTAAACCTTCTTCAATTTCCTTCCTTTGTCAGCAAAGCAGCCGGAGCCCATTCTGGGGAATGTTGGGAAAGGATAACTCCTGAGACCAGGAAGGGTCAGGTTTCCACACTCCTGTGTCAGCCTGCATCCATCCTGACTCTTGCAAAGCTTTTCTGGTGACCAAATAGACTGCACAGCAACACCTTTTAATGGTGTAAAATCCGCCTGTGTATCCTGCAACTGTGCTTTACTAATACCCCCTCCAACATTTTCTCTTTTGGAAAAAAGGAACTCTGTCGCCCCTGTTTGTGAACCATCAACAGATTGATAAACAACATTAGACTGTAATAAGGACTCATCCTTATTGTTATGTTTAAGCACAAAACCAGCCACTTTGTTTAAGGGAACCCCATCCTGCTTAATAAAGTTAGAAGCGGATGAACAAGTAGTAGTTTTAGAGTCTGTAGATTCCGCCATGTCCAATAACCCTTCCATCTCTGCTGGCTGTTGGCACTTGCTAACAATGACTACTTTTCTGCCAGCCAGTTCAGGATATTTCATTGCTGTATTCGATTGAATTCGTCTCTCCATAACCACGCTTGCTTTCGAAAGAGTTACCCACTTTGTCATCAGCGTTGGGCTCCTGCATAGTTAGGACACAGTTATTACTGTCAGTATTAGTGTTAAGGGCTGCAGGAGCTGTGTGGAAACTACGCTTGTTTTAACATTACATTGCCCAAAACCGCGCTCCAAATTACTCAGGGCTCCAAGAAACACAGTACCTGAATGCTCTCCAGACTCCTCGTCCCCATGTTGATGCTCGCCACTCAGCAAATTAGTTTCCGGCACAGAGACCTGCTGGTGCCTCATCAAAATGTGCTCCTCGGAAACGCTAGTAGTAAAGGAGTGGTTCCTCAGTATAGCAGACGAAGTGAACGCGTTCCCGTAATTAGAGCATACATTCATTTGACAGTTGTTCTCCATTGCAGCGACCGTTCCGGGAGACTCTAAGTCCAGCATAGCTGCAACACGGTGAGGGGAAGTTGAAGCATTTTCTCCATTAGTTTTTTCCACATTGAGCACAGACTCTTGAAAACCGGTATCTGTTTCAAAATCGATAAATTCCTGCACTGAAGCCTCCAAATTACGTTGAGTAGGAGTTGAGGCTTCCTCTCCTACTCTGCTGACGTCCTCCATCTCCTGCCGTGGTCCACCTCGCGCGGCCATCTTGCGATGACCCGTCCCCCTACTGGCCACCCTGCAGTAACTGAGTAGGGGAACTCGTGTCCTGGCCAAATTTCCCTCATTCACTATAAATACCACCAACAGCTTAATCTGGTTCAAGGTCAGTTGGCATTCATCTGTATCCCTCCCGGGTCGTGCCTGAAAATAGGCAGGATTTGTCTAGTGCACTTACCGGTCAACAAAGCTAAATAAATAAATAAATAAATAAAGAGAAAAATAAATGACACTTCGTAATTACAGCTCCGTTGTGATCGTGGCTTCTTCCAGTATCCCACTGTCCGCTACTTTTTGGGACAGGAGGACTCAGATAACCCCTGATTAAATTAATTCAGGTTTTGAAAAATTAGTGGTAGCACTGTTTAAATTGTTCCAGTACAGTACAGTGCCATTATGAGCACTCTACAGTACAGCATACAGTACTGTGAGCTTCCTAAGCCTCCACATACTACCATACTAAGAAGCCAGCAGAGTAGGCCCTATGGTCTATCGAGTCTGCTCAGGGATCAGTGCTCATTTAGGGCACAGTTTCCTGCTCCCCCTCCTCCCCAAGGTCTCCCACACCCTTTCCCCGACTGGGCCACCCTCCAATGCTGACCCTGTTAAGATGCACCCTTCCCCTATACCTGTTCCAGTCCCTCTTGAATCCCTCCGCATTATCCACAGCCATCAGTTCTGCCAGTAGAGCATTCCAGGGTTCCACCACCCTTTCAGTGAAGTAGTGCCTCCTCATCTCCCCCCCTGAGTCTCCCAGCTACCAAGCCTTATAGGGTTCCCCTGGTGGACCCCTCCTTTTCAGCTGGAACACCCTATCCTGGCTTGCCCTATTGATCCCCTTAAGATATTTGAAGACCTCAACCATGTCCTCTCTGTCTCTCCTCTCCTCCAGGGTGTACAGATTGAGCTCCTCGAGTCTCTCCCCATATAATTTTTCCCCTAGACTCTATATCATTCTGGTCACCCTCCTCTGGACCCTCTCTAGGAGTGCAATATCCCTTTTTAAGTACGGATGCCAAAACTGGATGCAGTATTCAAGGTATGGTCTAACTAGGCAGTTGTTAAGTAGCAGGATCACCTCCCAGCTTCTCAAGGTTATCCCCCTGGCACCCCAGCATTTTGTTTGCTCTTGCCACAGCTCTTCTACATTGCTCTGAGTTGTTCATTCTGGCATCCACTACCACCTTGAGATTCCTCTCCCCACTCAAAGCCTGCAGTGTCACCCATCCCAAGGTGTACAAATGAGCTGGGTTCCTGGCCCCCAGGTGGAGGACCCTGCACTTCTCAGTATTAAATCTCAGTTTCCAGTTGCATGACCACCCTTCCAGAGCCTCTAGGCCCCCTTGTAGGGATAACCTGCCTTCCTCCCCATCCACCACTGCCCCCAGCTTGGAGTCATCAGCAAAGAGGTGCATCTTACTCCTGATACCATCTCTGATATCTGAGATATAAGAGTTAAACAGGAGAGGCCCCAGCACAGATCCCTGCAAGACCCCGCTAATGACCCTCCTGGAAGATGAAACCTCCCCCTGACTACCACCTTCTGGAAATGCCCCCCTAGCCAGTTCCCAATCCACCTGACCATCTGCTCCCCCATCCCCATGCCTCTCAGCTCCTCTAGCAGTCGAAGATGTGGCACTGAGTCAAATACCTTGCTGCAGTCCAGAAAGAGGACATCCACTGGCTTGCCCTGGTCCAGTGCTCTCGTCACCCAATTGTAGAATTCCACAAGGTTGGTCTAACACAATCTGCCCTGAACAAAACCATGCTGGCAATCATCCAGGTAGCCCCTTGCCTCCAGAAACCCCACCAGCCTCTCCTTTAAGATGACCTCCATCACTTTGCCCACCACCGACGTCAGGCTTACCAGCCTGTAGTTTCCTGGCTCCTCCCATGAGCTGCCTTTGTGGATAGGCACAATGTGGGCCATCCTCCAATCCTGAGGCACTCATCCTGACTGGAGGGAGGAGTTAAAGATGTTTATCAGGGGTGCTGCCAGGATGTCCGCCAGCTCCCTCAGCACCCTGGGATGAAGGCCATCAGGGCTCAGTGCCTTCTCCACCCTCAGGACCTTGAGGGCTTCCCTCACTCTACCAACAGGGATCTCATCATCCATGGCATCATCCCCACTACCAGTAGGACCACCCTGCCCCCTCGGTGGCACCCCACCATCTTCCCTAGTAAAGACCGAGGCAAAGTGGTCATTCAGTACCTCCGCCTGTTCCCCTGCCTCCTCCACCCACCTGCTCCTGACTTCAGTCTACTAATCTGCCCTTTTCCTTTTTCCTTTTCCTGATATACCTGTATACCCCCTGCAAATGGGGTTCCCAAAAGACTTCAGGAGCTTGCTTGAATGCTCCAAGCCTGAATGGTGTTTGGCATTTAAGCCATTTATCAGTGAGTGTTTTAGAACCTCTGGTACTGTCTCTTTAAGAGCTGTCTGCTTGCAGACATAATTAGTTGTATGGGGACTGTGTGTTTCTTTGATTGAGTACCACTCAAGCTGCTGCCAATTCACTTCATTTTTGCAGTCACTAGGAGTGCAAAGGGAACCTATCTGAAAGATGTAACTGTTTGCCAGAAATTATTTAGAGTAATAATGAAATTACAGTTTGTCTAACCTGCTTTCTTTGCAGTCAGAACTGTGTCTGCTAGTTCCCCATTCTAGTTTTGAACTGCTGAACTGGACCAATCAGTGTGGGGTAAGCTAGCTCTAAAATGGTGCCTTGGATGAATCAGAACTTGGACTCATAATCTGAGCCAGCCACAAGAGGATTGTATGGGCAGTGACTCTGGGAGATGTAGTTTAGACTTCAGCACCTTTTGGACCAACAGCAGCAGTCTATTGTGAGTGACAGCCAATCCAGTCAAGAACTGGGAGGAACTCAAAGGAAGTGCCCGGTTTTGTCGGTTGGGGTTTCAGTTGAGCTTTGGCAGTCAAGAAGGAAGGAGCCCTGTGCTTTTCAGTGTGCAGTTTTAGTCAAAAACGTGTAAGGCCCAGAGTTCGGTCTGCAGCTTGTTAGGACTGAATCCGTCCTGTGAAAAGAATCAAAGGATCTCTGAAGAGTAGAAACCAGGCTCACCCTGTAGAAGACTGGAGGAATTGCTGAAAATTACACTCGGTCTGTCAGGAACTGAATCTGCTGTGTGTTCTCCGGTATTGTGCAGAAATTGCGATCGGGATACAGATGCAGCCTGCCTGGTATAGTGCTTTCTTTTATATGGATGTGTGAAGAGGTTTGTGCACCTCAAGTGAGCCCTGCTGACATTGAAGGACCCTATCTTATTTGGAGGTCGTGAGTACTAATTCAGGTCGCTCCTGTTGAATTGCCACATTAAATCCAAATGGAATTACTGTACTGCTGACTGTTTAATTCTCCTTTTCTCTGTGTGAAAGGGCCCTACCAGCTGCCACGGTTTGGACCTAGCCACTAGGGCTTGGGTACCCAGGGACAGTAACTGATAGGGATAGGCCTGTGCACAGAGCCATAGGTAGATTATTAAAGTGATAAGCTAATTAACCTGATTTCCCCTGTCCTTGTTATATCCCCTAAATAAATCAGAGCTGCTTGTTTCAGCAAAGTTATACTGCCTGAGGTATTTGTCTATGTTAAAGTACTGTACTGTGATTGTTGCACTGTATCTCATTTCACAGGAGGTCCCAGTGCGGAACCAGACCTGGGGTAAGTGTATACTGTGAAGGTAATTCTGATATATTGTGTGGGCCACTAGTGGGAAGAAGGGGGTTGCAGTGTCCCAGAGGGCTGTGACCAAGTTAGTTTAACTATTGCAAACCCTGACCTCTGGGTGGAGGCACCCGCCATTGGATCCAGGCCCCTCAACCTGTTAGTGGCAAATCAGGCAGGGTAGTAGCCCCTGGGATAGCGCCATCTAGGGTTACATCTTGGAGGCTCACCGCTGGGATTGTGTGTCCTCTAGTGGCCATATTCACGAACCACTGTTAAGAAAAATGGGTACCCGACAGAAGTGGCTGTGCACCGGCTGGTGGAGTGGTGTACTGGGAGGAGATCGACCCCCAAAATGCTATGCTTATCCTGGACATCCCCTGGGTATCAATACGGACACTGTGCAGGAGTACTTTCCAAGGTGGAAGGTTTACAAAACCCTGTGGTGGTGGGTCGGCATGCTAATCTGCTCACCCACACTTTCCTGGCCCTAGTAGAGTTTAAGGATCCCATAGATAGCTCCAAAGTGCGAGACCATTACCCAGAGGGAGCCCTCACTGCTTGGAGAGTGATAACTAAGGACAGTAAAGACCGGAGGAATCAGCCCCACCACTATCTGAAACTTTTGAGGAGAAATTTGCTGAATGGTTGCTGGGAGAGGAAAACTGTGGAGGACTTGAAGAAACTATTCTTGCCACCTGGGGTGTTCCTCCCCAACACCCTCTCCTGCTCCAGTGCCCGTAATGGTGGCTGAACCAATGCAGACTCCTATTTCTGCACCTGCCATTAGTCACGACTCTTACGAAGGTTGAGGATCTTCTCTGGCACCCTCCCACCCCCAAGGGGAGGATGACTGGGAGACCTGGATAGACTATGTTGCCCCAAGTGCTAGAATGGCAATGCTCCGAGGCGAGCGAAGAGGGTTAGTGAGAGCCTCCGAGGTCCTGCCCCTGGCTACCATCCGTGCTAAACGGGCCTGCTAACCCTGAAGCGACTGCACAGGCCTATCTTGAGGCCTTGGAGAATGTGTATGGAGCCCAGATTCTGATGAGGACCTATGGTGGAGAGTAAGAAATGCACAACAGTACCAAGGAGTTGTTGTCTGTGTATGTCTCTCGGCTGGAAAAATTGTTGCAAGAATGCCTCAGAAAGGGTAGTTTGCCAGCGATTGAACTGGACCGAACCAGACTGGACAGAATCCTTAAGTCTGCCCCCTTCTCAGAACTGCTGTTGCTTCAGTTACGCCTGGCAAGTCGACTGGAATCCCCACCCTCCTATGATGAGTTAATGAGAGAAATTCGAGGAGTTGAGAAAAGGCGACCTCGGGAGGTACCTGCACCAACAGCTGTGGCTACGACCCGAGTGACTGAGGGTGACCCATCAAGTGAAGTTCAGGGGCAGAGGTTGACAGTCAATGAGTGCTCTGACAAGGAAAAAGATATGCCACAATGGGGCGAACTGTTGAGAGAGATCCGGAATTCAAAACAGTCCTTTATGAAGGCCACGCCTGCAAGTACAGGCCCTGACCTATATCCGACTGCATCTGCTATGGGGTGGGGGTACCCACCCATGTATCTCCTGCTGATAACAGCTCCAAACTCAATTCCTTGACCATGGAAGTGGAGAAACTGACGAGATGTCTCCAAATGTTTATCACGCCGCAGACAGAGATGGCACCCAGGTTTCCAGTTAGTAATACCCCCGCCCTGGCTCCCAGTGTGGCGCCTCGGCCAGCTCAAACTCCAGAAAGTATGTTTTGCTATAATTGTGGAAAGATGGGCACATGAAAGGGAATGCCAGTCCCCAAAAGACACTGACAAAGTTGCATATAGGCTACAAGGAGAGCTTGGAAGAAATCAGTGGTTAAGAGGTGCACGACATGATCCCAATGAGGGCACCAAAATGCTAATTCACGTCCTTTGTGGCAAGGTCAGTTGCCCAGGCCCCCACTACCGCCTCTCCAGACTGGTCCAGAATAGTGGGTCCCTCCATGGAGACCACTGTAAAGGTGAATGGAGTGTCTACAAGAGCTGTATTGAACAGTGGCTCCCAAGTGACAATTATGTTCCAGGATTGGTATCAGAAGCATTTGTCAGGCGTACCCACAACCATTAGAAGGACTGCATGTATGGGGGTTAAGTGAGAAGGCCTACCCTATTCCGGTATATCCAATTTGGCTGTCTTTCCCCACCTCCGTGGCTGGAGTGGCCGAACAAGTAGAGACCCTAGCCTTAGTGTGTCCCCCCACTGGACTGTATGATGGTGTCCCTTTGTTGATTGGAACAAATGCTCATATGTTCGGAAGGCTAGCACAGTTGTGTTATGAAAAACAGGGGTCAAAGACTAGTAGAGCTTTAAGAGTTCCGGCTTTAATTAAGAAGGCCTATGAGGCACAGAGAGATGCTGAAAAAACAGAACCAGAGGAACCGGTCGGAATTGTATGGAAGAAGGATCCTGAGTCTCTGATCCTGGCGCCAAATGCCCAGTGTACCTTACAGGAGAGGTCCGTATCAGAAAGGATGTTAAGAATAAAATATTAATGTTGGATGCACCAGGCGATGGAAAATTGCCAGAGGGACTGCTGGTCAAGCCTAGTATTTTGCCCGCTAGAGCCCATGCTTATGCCAGAAGGGTAATGGTCCAAGTTCATAATGTGTCTGAAAGAGACATTCGAGTAAACAGAGGTTGCATCCTGGCTAATGTGCATTGTGCAGACACTGCAGTGCTACCCAGCAGCAAGAGTTCAAGGAAGAATGACAGAGTAACGCCTGACTTGTTTGATTTCTCGCGCCTGCCAGCTGAATGGAAAGTGAGGATCAGTGAGAAGCTTGCCCAGAGAGACCAGGTGTTTTCTTTAAAGGAATGGGATGTAGGATGCGTGCAAGGAGCTGAGCACAATATCCGCTGCATGCGAAAGACCATTTCGTGAGAGGTCTCGACGCCTGGCACCTGCTGACATAGATGATGTGAGATGGCATCTGCAAGAGATGTTAGCTGCTGGTGTAATACAAGAATCCAGAAGCCCTTATGCTTCCCCATTGTGGTAGTGAGGAAAAAGAATGGAACAGTAAGGATGTGTGTGGATTATCGCACCTTAAACCGCGGACTATCCTGATCAGTACACAATGCCCCGCATTCAGGATGCTTGGACTGCCTAACGAGAGCAAGTGGTTCTCTGTGCTGGATCTCCAGTGGTGCTACCAGATCCCGATGGCCCCAGAGGACCGTGAGGAAGACGGCCTTTATCTGTCCGGCTTGGCTATGAATTCATGAGGATGCCTCAAGGGATTTCAGGTGCCCCAGCCACTTTTCAACGATTGATGGAGCGTGCAGTGGGGGACATGAACTTACTAGAGTGCCTGGTATACCTAGACGATGTTATTGTGTTTGGCAGCTCACTGGAGGAACATGAGACAGATTATTTAAGGTATTGGACCGACTGGAGGACTTTGGCCTTAAACTGTCCATTGATAAGTGTCAATTCTTTCAAACATCAGTGAAGTATGGGACACATAGTATCCACCGAGGAATAGAGACCGACCCAAGTAAAGTTGAGGCCTTGACCACCTGGCCACAGCCCAAAAATCTAAAAGAACTGCAAAGATTCCTGGATTCTGTGGTTATTATCGGCGCTTCATCAAGGACTATTCAAGAGTGATCCGCCCTTTACTTAACCTTACTCAAGGGTATCCCCAACCCACAAAAATACCAAAGTCAGCGTCCTCAAGACTGAAGAGTGTATTTTCATCCGAGTAGTATTTGGGGCCCGCTGGACTCTGATTGTAGACTGCTTTTCATGAGATCATATATCAACTTACCCATGCTCCAGTGCTGGCCTATGCTGATCCAAGAAAACCTTCGCCCCTGCACACTGATGCTAGCTTGCAAGGGTTGGGGCTGTGTTGTACCAAGAGCACGAGAATGGCCTGAGACCAGTGGCCTTTGCCAGTAGAAGTCTGACCCCATCCGAAAAGAACTATCCTGTACATAAGTTAGAGTTCCTAGCTTTGAAGTGGGCTATTGTTGACCAATTCCATGAGTACTTGTATGGGGCTAAAATACTAGTAAAACTGACAATAATCCTTTGACCTATGTGCAGACCTCAGCTAAGTTGGATGCCACTGGCCATAGGTGGCTTTCTGCATTATCTACATATGACTATGCTCTCGAATACCGAGCAGGTCTGAACCACATAGATGCTGATGCTCTCTCCGGAGGCCTGTTCCCCAGAATGATTGGGTCCGATTGGCAGAACCTGACATTGGGCACTCTGCCGGAAGTTTGACAGGGGAGTTGGAGTGTCACGGACGCAGTGGACTGCATGGTGGATTGCTTGGGAGCTCTGAGAATTGCATACCCGCTGCTTATTGCCACTTTTCTGCAATAGACATTGGTGCACTGCCTCAGCTGGACAATGACAGTATTCGGCGGGCTCAATCCCAGCGATCCCATGATCAAAGCAGCTTTAGAAGCCCTCATGCAGGAAAAGATGTGTCCAAATTACGCTCCACTGATTTGAGAACTGCACTGTTATACAAAGAGGTCCTAAGTTGAAACTGATCAATAAACTGTTATACAGAGAAACAGTAGACAGAGGGGACAAGTAGACAAACAACAACTAGTGCTGCCCACTGCCTTTCGAGACTCAGTACTGAGGTCCTTGCACAACCACATGGGGCACCTTGGTATAGACAGAACACTTGACTTGGTGAGATCCAGATTCTATTGGCCTAAGATGGGGCTGATGTGGAGCAACACATTCGAACTTGTAGTCGCTGCTTACAGAGGAAAGCTTTGCCCAGAGGGCTGCCCCTTGTTAACATCACCACCAGTGCACCCATGGAGCTGGTCTGTATTGATTTTCTGAGTTTGGAGTCAGATCAAAGAAATATCAGTAATGTGCTGGTGGTCACTGACCATTTCACGAGATATGCCCAAGCTTTCCCCACCAAAGACCAGAAAGCATCCACTGGGCCAAAGTACTTGTAGAAAACTTTTTTGTTCACTATGGGGCTCCACAAAGAATCCATTCTGATCAAGGGAGAGACTTTGAGAGTCGTCTGATCAAAGAGATGCTTTCTCTGTGGGGAGTGTGAAAGTCCAGAACCACTCCTTACCACCCCAGGGGACCACAGCCTGAGCGTTTCAACGCACTTTGCTAGATATGCTAGGCACCCCTGCACCCAAAGGACAAGCCTAGATGGAGCCAACAAATTAGCACCCTGGTACATGCTTATAACTGCACCAAAAGTGATGCCACTGGATTCTCCCCTACCGCCTGATGTTTGGAAGAAGCTCGACTACCAGTAGATGTGTGTTTTGGGTCTCTCCTGATGGGGTTCAAGCTGACAACTATTTACAGTATGTGCAAAAGTTAAAGGCCCAGCTAACTCATGCGTACCAACTGGCTCAAACCATGGCTGCCAAAAGAAATCAGCCAACAAAGAAAGGTATGATAAAAGGTGAAAGCACAGGAACTCCAGGAGGGAGATCGGTATTGCTAAGAAATCTGGGACTGCATGGCAAGCACAAGATTGCTGACAGATGGCACCATCTCCCTCACATTGTAGTGGGCAAACTAGATGATCTGCCAGTGTACAAAGTAAGGCCTGAGAATAATTCAAAAGATGTAAAACAATGCATAGAAATCATTTACTGCCCATTGGACAAATCTTAATTGAGTCTGAGCCCCTAGAAGATGCCCTCTGGACCAGTGACTAGAGCTGCTGCTAAAAAAGATCAAGAAAGTCTGCACCTACAGAAGCAAAGTTAAAGTGTTCCCTCCACAAGTCCCAGTTGAGCATGACTGTCAGTCCATATCGGAAGAAAGTGAGTGACTTTGAATACTATCCTTCTTACGAACTGAGTCAATTGTTTGGGGCAATCCCTAGTCAATACTGGAGATGAAGCTGGGCCTTCTGGACTGTCTAAGCCCCAGATTCATCCCTGGAGCCATGCTCCCAGAAAGTGAAGTGCAAAGCATCAGATCAGATGAAATGGAATCATTGTGCATGGTTGAACTGTTTGAGCTTTCAGGGAGGAAAATGATAGATTGGGGCAGACTGGTGATACACCCGAACAAGAAGAGTATTTTGAGTGCCCTGACAGTCCACTGCCAGTGTCCGAAAGCTCTCCATGCAGCCAAATGTTGTGGACTCAGAAACTGTAACTCCTGGAGCTAGAAAGTGCCCCAAGTTCTACCTCTACCCCCATGGAGACTCCTGACAAGTGAGGACAATGCTGAAAATGAGGCTCAGAGTGCAGAGACTATAACAGTTCCCCTAGAAAGACTGGTCGAGCTGTAAAGCCTGTGGTGCACCTCAGTTATGATTCACTTGGGAAGCCTGTGGACTTGCCTCTCAATGTTGTCCATAAAGGAGTATATGTGTCCGAGCTCATTGCCCAAACTGAGCATCAGTGCTAACTCAAGTTACTTGTGTTGCCCTCTAAGTATGGTACCCTTGCCCCATCCAGCCCCAAGGTAACTGATAGGAAGGGCCCCTCTCTTCAGGTTTCATGTACAAGAGGTAATAACTTGAGTTATGGTACAATGTGTATGTAATACTGTGTAAAGAGGACGTACTGCAATGTTTCAGAAATGTGTTCTTGGTAAAATGATATATTGACTGATGATTACATGCGAGCCTAATGCAAATGTATATGGTTGCAGTTGAAACTTATGGTACTTGCTTGACGCGACGCCAAGCTTTCCCAGGCCAGAAGGGTGTAACCCCTGCAAATGGGGGTTCCAAAAGACTTCAGGAGCTTGCTTGAATGCTCCAAGCCTGAATGGTGTTTGGCATTTAAGCCATTTATCAGTGAGTGTTTTAGAACCTCTGGTACTGTCTCTTTAAGAGCTGTCTGCTTGCAGACATAATTAGTTTGTATGGGGACTGTGTGTTTCTTTGATTGAGTACCACTCAAGCTGCTGCCAATTCACTTCATTTTGCAGTCACTAGAGTGCAAAGGGAACCTATCTGAAAGATGTAACTGTTTGCCAGAAATTATTTAGAGTAATAATGAAATTACAGTTTGTCTAACCTGCTTTCTTTGCAGTCAGAACTGTGTCTGCTAGTTCCCATTCTAGTTTTGAACTGCTGAACTGGACCAATCAGTGTGGGGTAAGCTAGCTCTAAAATGGTGCCTTGGACGAATCAGAACTTGGACTCATAATCTGAGCCAGCCACAAGAGGATTGTATGGGCAGTGACTCTGGGAGATGTAGTTTAGACTTCAGCACCTTTTGGACCAACAGCAGCAGTCTATTGAGTGACAGCCAATCCAGTCAAGAACTGGGAGGAACTCAAAGGAAGTGCCAGTTTTGTCGGGTTGGGGTTTCAGTTGAGCTTTGGCAGTCAAGAAGGAAGCCTGTGCTTTTTCAGTGTGCAGTTTTAGTCAAAAACGTGTGTAAGGCCCAGAGTTCCGGTCTGCAGCTTGTTAGACTGAATCCGTCCTGTGAAAAGAATCAAAGGATCTCTGAAGAGTGAAACCAGGCTCACCCTGTAGAAGACTGGAGGAATTGCTGAAAATTACTTTCGGTCTGTCAGGAACTGAATCTGCTGTGTGTTCTCCCGGGTATTGTGCAGTAATTGCGATCGGGATACAGATGCAGCCTGCCTGGTATAGTGCTTTCTTTTTACCATATAAATGTGTGAAGAGGTTTGTGTACCTCAAGTGAATCCTGCTGCCATTAAGTGACTTTTGCCTGTGACTGTTTACCAAATAAATGTGTGAGGAGTCTCTTGGAGCTCAAGAGTAGCCCTGCTGACATTGAAGGACCCTATCTTATTTGGAGGTCGTGAGTACTAATTCAGGGTCGCCCTGTTGAATTGCCACATTAAATCCAAATGGAATTACTGTACTGCTGACTGTTTAATTCTCCTTTTCTCTGTGAAAGGGCCCTACCAGCTGCCACGGTTTGGACTAGCCACTGGGGCTTGGGTACCCAGGGACAGTAACTGATAGGGATAGGCCTGTGCACAGAGCCATAGTAGATGAGTAGAGTGATAAGCTAATTAACCTGATTTCCTGTCCTGTTATATCCCCAAATAAATCAGAGCTGCTTGTTTCAGCAAAGTTATACTGCCTGAGGTATTTGTCTATGTTAAAGTACTGTACTGTGATTGTTGCACTGTATCTTATTTCTCAGGAGGTCCCAGTGCGGAACCAGTCCTGGGGGTAAGTGTATACTGTAAAGGTAATTCTGATGTATTGTGTGGGCCACTAGTGGGAAGAAAGGGGGGCTGCAGTGTCCCAGAGGGCTGTGACCAAGTTAGTTTAACTATTGTAAACCCTGACCTCTGGGTGGAGGCACCCGCCATTGGATCCAGGCCCCTCAACCTGTTAGTGGCAAATCAGGCAGGGGTAGTAGCCCCTGGGATAGCGCCATCTAGGGGTTACACCTGAAGAACCCTTTTTCACCTCTGCTAATCCCCTGAGCCAACTTCCGCTTCATCCTCACTTTGGCCAACCTCACCACCCTGGTGACCTTCCTGGCATAGTTATCGTAATCCCCTTGTTCTTATCCCAACATGAGCATCTATATCGGCCGTAGGAGGCCTTCTTTTCCCTTACTGTTTCCTGGACCTCTCTAGTCCACCTGCTTGGCTTCCTGGCTCTGCCAAATTTGTGTCTCACCCTTGTGCACACCTTGGTAGCTTCCAGGAGCCTCTTTTTAATGAATTCCCACTGACTTTCTGTGTCCATGCCTGGCCTGATCCCGTATAAGTAGCCCCTTAGCATCCACTCCATACCCTTGAAGTCTGCACCTCTAAAGTCGACTACCATCATTTTCATGCTATCCATCCCCCCCCCCCCAGTCCAGAGAAAACCAGACCGTGGCGTGATCACTACCTGCCAGTAAAGCCCCAACCACAAGATCACTGAGGAGGTCACAGTCCAAGAGGACCACATCCAGGATGCTACCATCACTTGACAGGTCAGTCACCAGCTGGGTAAGGAACACATCCTGGATGATGTCCAGCAGACGCTGCTCCTTGGCCGATGAGGATGCCATGGTTCTCCAGTCAGTCCCTGGCATATTTAGGTAACCCAACACCACCATCCTGCCATTCTCCCATCCACAATGGCCCTTAAGATTGGCCAACTGGCCTTCTTCCAGGTTCTCCCTCTGCATGGGTGGCCTATATACCACTACCAGCTTCACCCTCTTGCCTCCTGTAGCCTGCAAGATGACCCATAATGCCTCCATGCGCCCCTCCACTTCCTCCACCTTGCATATCCTAATGCCATCCTTAATGATAAAGGCCACTCCCCCACCTCTTTCTACGGCGCTGTCCTTCCGGAACATGGTGTACCCTAATAGATTTAGGTCCCAGTCATGTGCAGAAGTGGCCCATGTCTCAATAACAGCCACCACATCTACGTCCCCTTCTAATAGCGGTGCCTGAAACTCTGGCATCTTGTTTCCCATGCTCCTGGTGTTGATCAGGAGCACCCTCCAGCACATCCCCATTGCCTCCCATCACCGAAAAGCATTTTAAAACGAAGACACTTCAAAGTAATTAGAAAAACAATTTTGTATGAAAATCCTCTAATGGGGGGTTATCTTTTGGGTGGTGAGTTTTCTTTGAACGTGTGCTGTAGTTTTCCCACCGGCACCATTTATAGCACAGTAAGTATCGTGTTCTATGTTCAGAACATGATTAAACTATTTAGCACCGTTTATGCAATGCAATGCATTTCAATATAAGTTGCAGCTAAACGGAAGCTCTTTTCAAACCACAGTAAAATGTCTGTGCAGTGCACTGCAAAGCATAGTGAAGCCATTAGGAAACCCATTCAGGAAACCCATTCAGAACTGCTACACCAATGAGCTAGAAGAACAATTTAGTGTGACTTGTACCGTACACATGTTGTTGCAGTACGTTTATGCTTTCTCTGATCTGCTGAGTATATGTAGGACTATAAATGTACAGGAGTTATCGCCATCCATCACTTTTCTTTATTTTTACATTGCTTGCATCTTTTAATGATCTTCAACCACTTAATGTTTAAAAAAACTTTCAGCAGAAAGACATTATTGTAACTAGTTCATGTTTTGCTCTTGCCTGGGCACCTGCTGCTGAGTTAGATGTTTTATGTACCAATGGCCAGGAACCATGCAAAAGCAGTAACCCACTACACAGCCAAAAGGATTAGATTTATGTAAATGAGCTACCATGGATGGTTGCAAATGGAAGGCAGTGTTTCATAACCTGGCATTATTTACTGGCACTCTACAGCTGATAAATCCAGGGGATAGTAACAAAACACCAACAAGCAGATGTTAAAGTAGTAACTCTGGTCCTCCCCCCAAAATGTGCATACTGTAAGTTCCTGCTCCTCTGCCTCTTCTCTATATGGACAATTTCCCCACTGTACCAGTAAATATTACATGTGTTTTAATGGCCAGCATTTTTTATACAGGAGTAACAGCACTTTTATTTTTCAATTTCAACCTCCCAGTTGACATTTTTGGTTACAACTGGGAGGTTGTAATCAGTGCCCGTCAATCAAATTCAGCTCCAGTAACCTCATTGGCCAGTCACCTTTCTGCGGGTGGGCCAAACATCTCACAAAACATGGCAGCTCCGTTCCTGCAATAGTGAGTGCTCCATGGAACTCCTTGTTTGCCTCACACCCATGAAAGGCACAAATTCAAATTTTTTTCATACGCATGTGGTTGATCCTGCCTTTAGAAGAGCCCCACTTTCCTAGGAGACCCCAGTACAAATGTGGCGGCTCTGGCAGCAAGGGCAAGGGGTGTGAGAGAGACCAAAACCACAGGAAGGCAGCATTAAGCACAGTAAACTACGCCACAGCGCTCGCTAACACAGACGGGATATAAAATGTTTATGCAATGCACTGCAGGGTTTCCTAATGGCTTCATTATGAAATAATCATAAGTAAATGAATGTCTGAACTAAAAGGACATAATAGACAGTGTGTGTGTGTGTGTGTGTGTGTGTGTGTGTGTATGTGTACCCACCCATGCATGTCTCTCTCTCTCTTTCCCCCACACATAAAAAATGCTGACCAATTAAATAAAATATATGGGTTCGTGTGTGTAAAACCAGAATTTTAGACACACCCTCGGTGTGGGATGCTTTTATCCCACACCTTGAATATGTCTAAAATTCTGGCTACACACACCCACCCATGTATTATTCTATATATAATGTATGGTAGAATGCTGTTAACCTTAAGAAATCCTCATTTCCTAAGGTTGTTATACCATCGATGTGATGTGGTAATGTTGATAGGTTAACAATGGGGCGCACTTTTTTTTTCACTCGGGAACCAATGGATGTGCAGTGGTAAGGGAAGGACTGAACGGCCATGGCGGTGACTCCGTTTCGAAAATTTTCCCTTTTTCTTGGGACCATACACTATAAAAAACAATGTATGGTCCTTCTATCATCAACCGGTTACTGTTAACCATCTCGAGGTTGCCATGGCAACTTAAACCTCTCGAGCTTCACTCTCGAGGTTTACATGGTCGCCCTGGCAACCTCTTGATGGTTAACAGACCGGTTACCAATAGAGGACCATACATTATCCTCTATGTTATGCTCTCAGTTAAATGAAAAAGAAAAAGCAAGAAATTACGTTGTCTGTTAGCCGTGGTTCTTTATTTTAGGTGATATGTTGCAGCCTCGCACACTAATTGTAGTTGCTTTTGTTCATTTAAGAGGTGGAGGGTGATGTGTAGCCCTACCCAGGATCCTATGACCAGTGTAGGAAGGGTGGGTAGCAGTAGAGGAGCAGTGTAAGGTACAGGTGGTGATAGAGGGTGAGTAAGGCAGGAACAGTCATTGGATGGCAGTGTTGGGTAAGTTACTCTTTCTATTACTTTCTATTACTTTTGGAAACTTGTTCCAGAGAGCTCTGTGCAGTCACTAGCAAGGACAGAGAAGTACTAGAAAAAGTAATACACCTTACAGTTACAGTTACCTCTTTCTTTTTGCACAAAAGTAATACGTAACTGTAACAGATTATATGTATTTGAAAGTAACTAGTAACTAACCTATTACTTTCAAATAAATGTAATCTGTCATAGTTATTTATTACTTTTGTATTGTTTTTGTATAAAAAGAAATAAGTAACTGTAACTGTAAGGTGTATTACTTGTTCTGGTACTTCTCCATCCTTGCTAGTGACTGTACAGAGCTTCCTGGAACAAGTTTCCAAAAGTAATAAAAAAAGTAACTTACCCAACACTGTTGGATGGACAGATTGATGGGTGGGCTAAGGGAGGGAGCATGGCTTACAGAGTGGGACTGACTGACCAGGATAGCTCAGCTGGGACAGACGAGAGAGCTGCAGGCCCTGCACTGTCAGAAGGCAGCATAAGCCACACTACCAGAAGTACTTTTAACTGAAGTTTCGGGGAAGTGAACAGCTGTAAAGCAATCCTATTAATCCCTATGCAATCTGTAGGTTTGCATTCAACCTATACTGCAGCCAGTTTCTGCTGGCTTTCTCCTTCAGTGATCAAATTAGGGTAGCTTGCCTTTTCTGGTTTTGGCCATGCCCACCACTATTGCTAACAAGAAGTCTGCTTTTAAGCTGACTGGGTGGTACTGAGGGTTGAGGCGCTGGATGCCACACCTTACGCCACACCAGTGACCGGGGTTCGGGAATGACCTCAGGCTGCCGGGGTCGGCAGGAGCAGTAGAGGATTGGGCATCCATCAGACTGCTCTCCTTTCCTGGGGGCAGGGGTTTCAGTTTACCGCTTCTGGTGCAACCCCTGTTGGAAGATGGGGGTGGCTCATTGTGCAGACTATAACAGGGGATATGGGAGCTTTGGTGGATGTTCAGTGGGCGAGTGCAGGAGCGTGCCCATCACGTGCTGGACATCATTTCACATCTAAGCTCCCAGGACCAAGAAAAGCATAAAAATCCCTGGAACCCAGGCAGGTGAAGGCCTGCCTCCCCAGCTCGCCCACACTCACTGTCAGGACTCTCCCATCCAGTCTCGGAGTTCTTCGATCCCCCAGCAACAACAGGCCCTATAGCTAGAACACCAGCAGGAGTTATGGCAGCCCTTACCCGAGGGGCTCAGAACCGGGTAGTCTGTCACTGTGGAGGAGCCAGGATGATGTCGGAGGTAGGGACAGGTGAGGTCCTAGACCAAGCGGGAATGTGGGGTGGATCTAGGCAGTGCTGGAGAGAGACCTAAGGAACCAGCATTAGGAGGTGTAAAAAGAATATACAAAAAAAAAAAAAGAAGTTTGCTTTGAGCTACATTAAGCAGCCTCACTAGCCAGCAACAAGATAACAGAGTGGCAGCAATTCAGTAGCCTGTGATGACAGCGATAATAAATGAGCGACTGTAGAAACAGCGACTCATTTATAGTGCTATCATGAAGGGCTACCCTGCTAGGGTAGCGACCCTATAGCAAACAGAGCAACTGGAAGGGGAGAGATAGGGAGGTGGAGGGGAGGGATAGGAGGGAGGGTTTGTATGGGTGGTGGTATCCTGCTGTAGCTGAGCCAGTCCTGTGGTGTGGTGGTTAGGGTGGCTGGCTACGGTGCAGCAGGAACTGGGTTCGGGTTCGGTTGTTTTGCCGCTGCTTGTGGCTCTGTTTTTTTTTTTTTAAGTCAGTGTTTTGGCCCCTCCTCGATATGCACCACCCTGAGTTAACAATCATTCAAAGGTGTTGAGGCAAAGCCCCTTACAAGGGGGGCACGGGGACACAGCTCCCCCACAAAAACACTTGGAAAAAAATGGAAGTCGGGTCGCTTGTGTTTGTATAGCACCAAAATGCTTTTCGGTGATAAACATTTGCTATGACAGTGATTGCTGTTTTGTGATCGCTATCATGATATGGAACCCAGGGATTCCCCAAAACCAACTTCAACATATGTGTTTTCAACAAGCTTTTAACCCATTCTTACCGGCTGACACAAAGTAAGCGTGATGATTACTTAGAAGCAGTGCTTTCCTCAAGGTAGGAACCCGGACTGTAAAGGCCCTCCACCAACTGTTTTTAGTTTACATTTTGGGACTGTCAGAAGTCCTGCAGAGGGAGATCTGAAGGATCCTGATGAAGAACATTCAGGGATAAGGCCAGACAAATACTGAGGAACTTGGCCAGACACTTAAGAGTAAATCTTGGAAGTTCATCTTAATTGCATTGTCAGCCAATGTAAGCTGTTTCGGATGTGAGTATTTCAGAAATTTCTGGAAGACACTGATTACAGTAGTCTCTGACTTGATTTCAACAACTTCCTCATAGAAACATAGCAACATAGAATTTCCAGCGGATAAGGACTGCTTGGCCAACTTTGGGACGGATTATAAAAATGGTGGTACAGTGCTTGCATCAAGTCTTGCACTACTACACCTAGAAATCAGCGGTGCACCAAACCGTTTTGACGCAATTGCATCAAAATTTTAGTAGGGCAGATGCAGTTGCAACAGATTTGGTGCAAGCACCATAAAAAGGGTCCCATGGATTGCTGCAAGCTAGACCAGAAAAAATTGGTCTAATTTGGGGCAATTGCCACATGGGAATGTAAAATCCCATTAGATTGCCACAAGCCCGGTGCACCATATCTTTGGTGCACCCAAGGCTTGGGGCAATCAAGCTGCTTTGTCTCCCCATTTTCCCCTGCCAATAGTAAAGGAATAATGCACGACAGGGTGTGTGTCATGCTGGGATAACACCAGCCTGGGGGAGTTGGGCACGAGGCCGCAGGCCGAGTGCGTCCAATGCCCCAGGCGTGGCATTATCCCAAACGACACACACCCTGGAGTGCGTTATTCCTATATACAATGGCTCGTTGTTATACAGAATAAAAAAATAATTTTAAAGATGTTTTTATGTGGAAACATATTTTTTGTTTTTAAAAGAAGATGAAACAATCCATCAGATGCTCAGCAAAACAATCAATAAGATGCTCAGCAGCAGGTTCACAGTGCTGAGACTAGACCTGTGGCGACGTGCTGGGATAACACCATGGGTCCAGCCCCAAACTGACCAATCACAGTTCCAAGATTCTTTCTTGCCATTGTATAATAGTATATATCATCTGTCTTGAGTGTTAAAGAAGCTGTCTTTGTGGAAATTTTGATTATTGAAAGAGTTTAAAAAAGAGAAAGCAATAACAACACTGACCGAATACAGACTGAACTCAAGTATCAGATTCCTGAACCTAATAATCTGAACTGTGTATTTTTCTTTTCATCTAATCTTTTTTCCAATAGATTTGCTCAGAAATATGTCAGGGGTTGATTGGAGAACTATGGCATCCTCATACACTAGGGAGCAGCACCTGCTGGATGTCTTCCAGGATGCATTCCTTTCCCAACTGGTGGCTGACCTGACGAGGGATGGTCATATCCTGGATGTGGTCCTGTTGGATGGTGATCTGTTTGGGAACCTAGTGGTAGGGGACCCACTGGCAGGGACTGGTCATGCCATGGTTTGGTTTTTCCCTAGACCTGGGGGGGGGGTGGCAAAAATCGCACAAAAGTGGTGGTAGTTGACTTTAGGGGTGTGGACTTTAAAGGTATGGAGGGGATCCTCATGGGGTATTTGGAGGGGATCAGACCAGACATGGACACAGAGAGCAGGTGGAAAATTATTAAAAGAGGGCTTCTGGAAGCTACCAAGACCTGCTCAAAGGTCCAGCGCAAGTTTGGTAGAGCCAGAAAGCTGAGCTGGTGGATCAGGGAGGTCTAGGAGGTGGTGGGGGTGCAAAGAGATGCTTATAGATGATACATGTGCTTGCGTGGGGTTGTGTACAGGGGGGAGTATGGTATGATATCCAAAAAGGTAACCAGGGTGATGAGAACTGCCAAGGCGAGGATAGAGCAGAAGTTGGCACTGGGGAGCAAAAGCGGGGAAAAGGGTTCTTTAGGTATATCAGAGAAAGAAGGAAAGTGAAGGGGCAGACCTGCACACTGAGGTGAGGGAGTGGGTGAGCCGAGGAGGCTGGGGAGCAGGTGGAGGTACTTAATGAATACTTTGTCTCAGTCTTCACTGGAGATGATGGAGGGTCAACACCTTACAGGTTGAGGTGGGCTAGGAATGAGGAAGGGGGGGTCACAACTGTTGAAATTCCTGTTGGTAGGGTGAGGGAAGCCCTTAAGTCCCTGAAAATGGATAAGGCACCGGGTCTGGATGACCTTCATCCTTGGGTGCTAAAGGAGATGGCGGATGTCCTTGCTGCACCTCAGGTGGATCTTTTCAACTTCTCCCTTCAGATGGGGTGGGTGCCTCAGGATTGCAGGATGGCTCATGTGCCTATCCACAAAAGCGACTCACAGGAAGAGCTGGGTAACTACAGGCCTGTCAGCCTGATGTCGATGGTAGGCAAAATGATGAAGGCCATACTGAAAGATAGGCTGGAGGTTTTCTGGAGACACAGGGCCATCTGGATGATCACCAACATGGCTTCATTCAGGGCAGATCGTGTCAGACTAACCTTGAGGAGTTCTCCGATTGGGTGACAAATGCGCTGGACCAGGGCAGGCCGGTGGATGTCCTCTTTCTAGACTTCAGCAAGGTGTTTGATTCAGTGCCACACCCTGGGTTGCTGGACAAGCTGGGGGGAATGGGGGTGGGGGAAAGGATAGTTAAGTGGATAGGAAACTGGCTAACTGGGCAGTTTCAGAAGATAATGGTTGGGGGGTATCATCTCCTAGGAGGGTCATTAGTGGGGTCCCACAAGGGTCTGTGCTGGGTCCACTTCTGTTTAATGCTTACATCTTGAACATCAGGGACAGTATCAGGAGTGAGATGAACCTCTTTGCTGCTGACTCAAAGCTGGGGGCAGTGGTGGATGGGGAGGAGGGTAGAAAAGGCCTCCAGGAGGACCTGGAGACTCTAGAGAGGTGGTCACACACCTGGAAACTGAGGTTTAATACCAAGAAATGCAATGTTCTCCACTTGGGGCATAGGAACCAAGCTCATGAGTACTTTTTGGGTGGGGAGAAACTGCAGGTTTCTGGAGGGGAAAAGGATTTTGGGGTGGTTGTGGATGTCAAAACAAATAACTCAGAGCAGAGTAGGAGGGCTGTTGAATGTGTCATCAGTACCATGAAGGTAGGGGTGAGGGCATCAATGGGGAACCAGTTACAGAGGGGTGGGTATCAAAAAGGTTAAACCCTGGGTACCATCCCTGTTACAGAGGAACAGTTAGAGATCTGCTAGCATTGCAGCCAGAACTTGTGCCATTTCTTTCAGTATCTGCAGTATGGCTAAAGCCCATCTGGGTTCATCGTTTTATTCATTTTTAGTGTGTTTGACCTTTTTGATACCCACCCCTCTGTAATTGGTTCCCCATTGATGCCCTCACCCCTTCCTTCATGGTACTGATGACGCATTCAAGCAGTGGTCCTTTACCCTCCACTGTAAATACCATTCGGAAATATCGGTGTATTTATGCCTGTCCTGGGGAACTCAAAGAAGGTGGCATAGGGGAGATATAAGAATAATATCAGGAAATACTTTCTCCAGCAGATGTGGTGCTTCTGTAAAAGAGTGGAAGCAGGGATGAACCAGAAAACTACAGACTCATCAGTCTGACATCTATATTGGTGAAGTTTATTTAAAAGTTTGGTAACCAGGAAAGGCTCACTGAGCCGAGGCTTGTTTCCAGATGAGACCTCGGGGAAGGGGAAAGGGGAACAAAATGAACAGCAATCACAATCAACAGAGGTGCAAGAAACAGCATTAATTAAGGTACAATACAGTGGCAGCAAAATGGTGATAGGACTACATCGAGGTAAAAAGGCAGCATTACTGAACATTGGAGTCAATTTAAGGATTACAAAGGTGTGCTGGGGGGCATCAGACAGATTTAAATTCTTGTGAGGCAAAGCCCTCAAATGAGAGAGAGTGGGTGAGGGGAGTGTGAGGGCAAAATAGGTATGGGATAGGGCAGCGGTGGGGTGAGAGAAAAGGGGGCGAGAGAAGGAGGGAGAGAGTTTGGGAGAGAGAGACAGGAACAAGTGGGGGGTGGCTGGCTTTAGCAAATGCTTTGAGGATAACTTAAAAAAAAAATTACTAGAGACCATAATAAGGAGAGGCTGGTGAGGTTCCTGGAGACAAGTGGTCTTCAGGACACCAGATAGTACATGTTTGTGGGAGGAATATCATGTCAGGATGAACGTGATCAATTACATTGATTGGGTGATGAGGGCAGTACGCATGGGTCTGGCAGTTGACATACTGTACATGGACGTTACTAAAACCTTTACTTCTGTCCTACATGGATGGTTGGTCAAAAACATACATCTACAGTCTGTGACCTCACGTAGTGAATAAGATTACAGGATGAGTAAGGAATTGGCTGAGTGGGGGAACCCAGAGGGTTGTCCTTAATAGTAGTACTCAAAGGTTAGGGAGATCACCAGTGGGGTGCCACAGGTCTTGGTCCTGGGATTGGACCTCTTTAACATCTTTATTTGTGACACTAGGGTAGGGAAAGATATATCTCATCTCAGATGACACAAAGATCAGTGGAAGAATGTACTATGAGAATGGTGTTAAGGCCATGAGAGAGGATCTAAAGAGACTAGAGAAATGGTCTCAGATGTACCAGTTAAAATGTAATGCAAAGAAGTGTAAGGTAATGCACATAGGCACCAAGAACTCAGAACAGAATACAGAATGGGAGAAGTAGAGGTTGAGAGAACAGAGGAATAGGGCTGCGGGGGGGTGGTAATTATAGACAACTTGAAAACATCACCCCAGTACAGCAGGACAGTGAGGAGGGCAGATAGAATGCCTATAAAGCATAGGAAAAGGACTCAGCAGTAGAAGGAGGGAGGTGATCCTGCCCTTGTACAAATCCCTGGTTTGACCACACTTGGAGAACTGTGTGCCATTCTGGAGCCCACACTTGAGGAAAGACAGGGACAGCATAGGGGCAGTGCAGCGAAGGGTGACCAAAATGATCCAGGAACAGCAAGGGAAATCCTACTTTGTAAAGTTGGAAGAGCTCAACACACACAACCTAGAGGCAAGAAGCAAGGGATATGATAGAGATGTACAAGTACATTCTTGTGATAAATAATGTGGACAGAAGGAAGCTGTTCTCACAGAGTGGAAACAGAGGCACTGGGGAACTCAAAGAAGGTGGCATAGGGAGATATAAGAATAATATCAGGAAATATTTTCACAAATTTTGGTTTGGCTCCCTTCCCTCGTATCTTGCTTTGCTTCTCTCTTCCCCCTTCTGCTTCTTACTCCCTTCACAACACTTGCTTTCTTTCACTGTTTGGGTCTCCTACCAATGAAATCTACTGCTGGCAAAACTGACTTCTCAATCCACTTCCCTAAACTATGGGGCTTTCTCCCACCTTCCATTTGCTCAGCTCCTTCCTTTCTTGCTCTAAAATCTTTCCTCCATGATTTCTCTATTCACTCCTGCAGTTGCTTCTGATATTGGGATGGACTTCTGTTAGCTGCCTTCCATCCTACATTGATACTAGTACAGCCCATCTTCCCCAGTCATCAGTCACTACTCCCTGCTCCTCATGCTATTGTTTTGTTACTCACTGTTTAATGTTCTTTTGCTTGTTCTGCAATTTACTGTATGGACATTTTATTCTTGTAGCAGTTTCTTGTAATGTGTTTATACTGTTAAACTTATTTCTATATTACGGTATTATTTTTGTACATTTTTGTGTACATTGCACTTTGTATTTGTTCTGTTCTCTATTCTTCCCTTTCTCCCCAGGATGCATCTGGAAATGAGCTGATACAAGCTCAGTATGACTTTCCTAGTAAAACTTTTGAAATAAATGACCCTGATGAAGCACGCATGTGTGGCACTGGTTGGACCACTTGCTGAGCTATACCTGTTTCCCTCTGTAGCACTGAGATACCAGCATCTATTTTTCTAAGTAATAAACATTTTTGCATTCAAGATTCAGTTAGTGGGTGGTGCCATCCTTTTTTCGGTTTTGGTGTTGTGTTTGTGGGACTCAGCACATCGTCTCTGGAGTGTCCTTTGTTGTTTGGAAATAAATAAATAAGACAAAAAAGGGTGGTACTGTAGACAGGTGGAACAAACTGCCAAGGCAAGTTGTCTGTGTTAAATCAGTGGAGAAATATTCACACACAGGTGGGACAGACATACGGTATGGGACTGGTAAACACAGTAGGAGGATTGGAGAGGCGTGCAGGAGTGAATGACCATTATAGCTATTACATCCAACCCTAGGTAGGGCTGGGCAGACTGGATGGGCTATAGAGCCTTTTTATGCTGTCAGCTTTTGTGTTTCTATGTACCATATATACTCAAGTATTTTTGGTGCTAAAAACAGGCCATCAAGGGGGCGGGGGGCTTGACTTATCTGCAAGGTCAATTTATCTGTGGGATTTTCTACAATTGTGTAACTTAATCTTGTGTCCAGTTCTGGCCACAAAGGCAGATTTTGAGCCTGATGTTGGACACAAAACAGATTTTTCCATCCAGTTAGGGCAGCAAAATTAATATCTGCAGTTTTGTTAAACTGACAAGGACTAATGGGCAAGTCTATATGGTAAAACAGTTATACTGCCTTGTGCTAAACCTCTTTTAATTTTGAGAGATTTATGAGATTATAATGACACGTTACTGCAGCATGACATATTTCTTAGTTCCCCCATAGCACTTGGTTAAGAAAGGAAATCTTCATTTTCTATGTACCTCCATATCATGTTCCTTACCAGACTCACATCCCAGACCTATTCCATAAAATGCTAAAAATTAATATTCTATTCCATAATAATTGACCTCAGTGTTTGCAGGTAAAAAATGGAATTTTTAGATCATAGATGTCCATTCCGTTTTTCCTTGAGCAAAAAATTACCATTGGCATCGGCAGAACTCAAATACACACAATTCTTCAAAGACTTGAATTTCAGGACCTTATAGTTCTAAATTACTAAACACAGTTTCATTAAAACATAATTTTTTCTTTTAGACTTTATCTGATCACATTGTTTATTCGTGCCCTGAAGTCATAAAAACCATTGTCGTGGGAATATGGTAATCCTGATGTCAAAAGGCAAGGATTATGTCTTCACTGCAAGAAAAGCATCAGGGACAAATGAAGTCCAGAGGTCAAACAGCCTGGTTGCATTCGCAATTCTAGTAATAAAAATGGGGTATCCTGAAATTAAAATGTTTTGGGATGTTATGAGATTCAATTTATTTACTTATTATTTATTGATTGATTGATTGATTGACTGACTGTTATTTATGGTTTTGTTGACCTCCTATTGTCAGGCACAAGCCGTGTGCTTTACATTGTATGTAAAACTAGGAACTGGTATGCGAGTGACTGGTGCAGGGTACAGGTGCTGTGCTGCAGATTAACTGACCTGAATGACAACAGCAACAACAAGCAAGTAAGCTCAGTATTCTATGAGGGGGTACTCACAGTGCTGTAATTACATCCATTCAGGCTAGGTGCACTGTTGATTATAGGTGAAGATCTTTATTTTGCAAATGCCAAATTGCTGAGACATGATATAACAAGCACTGTGAAAAGGACCTCAACCCTTCTTCCTGGATGCAGTAGGGTGTCCCACACATGTGAAAATGGTACCCCATGCCTGCACAAGCCCCTCCATCGGTACACATCAAACAAGTTATGTTGCGGGGCTGTGACAATATGTGGGTACAGTCAGTCATACAGGTGTGTTGGCAAGCCATCACTTTTGTGGGGTACTATGTTCTACTCTGGAAACTGAGCCCAAAACATGAATTTTTGGACTGCAGCATATGTAAAAGATAACTTATCCTTTTATCTCTAAGTTCCATTAAGTATGTACCTGCTTTTTGAATTAATAGTGTGTTTTTAACTCAGAGTGTTCCCTTAATATACAGTTTCATACTGTCACTTTAACTATTCACAATAAACAGGCACCAGATGCAACCTCTGATACTCTTGAGGAAGGTCAGGCAAAATTGGTCCAGTTGCTGGCCCCTTGGTCTTGTTTTGCCACTGCTTGGTGAGATGATTTTGTATTGTACTGCCTAGGTGTATTGTCTGTATGTAAATGTATAACCCACCCCGGTCCTCACTTGTGTCTAGGGGTCCCAATGTTAAGAACAAGGGGGGGGGGGACACAGACCAGAACCACTCCATGGAAATCTCTCAGTACAAGATGAAAACGAGATGGCCTTACCTTAGGCCATCTTCTATTTTCTAGAAAGGCCTCCCTCTACCCAAACAGGTCCTTACAGTTATGGATGGCAACAGAAGCTGGCAACTGGCATCTTTTAAGCAGGTCACTCATCCACTACTTTTTCACTGGGGGGGGGAGGGTGAGGGGCGTTTTTTCTGAAACAGCAATAAATACTGTGAGTGGTTAAGTAGAGTTCATTATGACTTAATTTATTAATCAAATGACCAGTCACCACAACCATCTTCACAGAAACATATAAACTTTATTCTTGGACATGAAAATGATTGTGTCCAAGGAAGTCTTCATTAGTTAAACTTGGAGCAGCTCCATGGGACTGAGAGATGAGCACACAAGTAACGGCAGCTCTTTCAGGCACACAAATCAGCACAGCAGCAAGATTTTTGTTTAGACCTAGCACTTAGATCAATCTGGCTCCACTTAAAACTTTTGTCCTCCCTTGGGCAGAGATCTCAAACAATCAGAAAGCAGCCTTTTCCTTCATGAACCTTCCCACTTTTATCGCTTCAGTCTCCAGACAGGGGAGTGAGTGCCTTACTTCTCCCAGTGCCAACTGAGCCAAAACAGGCCTCAGGGTGATTGCAGCCTAAGCCTCCTGCAGCTGCTTCCAATTAGCCACCCAAAGGTTATCCTGAGCCCAAACATGGTGCCCACAGTTTCCTTTGCTCCCCAATTTCATATGCAGGCTGCCCAAAGCATAGTGGGGGCTCCCTTTCTTATCAATCTTGTTCCCCAAGTAGAGTCATGGCCCTCAATGGGTCTGATGGACCTACCCCAGACACAGGCATGGTAGGTCCCAGGACCTGCCCCAGACACAGGCACGGTAGGCCCTATGGTGAATCCCAGGCCACACTCCCTTTGCCTCCAAACATTGCCTCTGACAGCATGCCACACAGGAATGACCTACCAGAGCTGCCACCTCCAGAGATTCTGCTACAGCACTGCCACTACTACAGCAGCCCCACTGCCAGGATACCCCTGAAACAGGGTACCAGGACCCCTGCGCCACAGATAGATTTTGGCGCCCTTGTATCCTTCTGCTTTCTGCCATCTGCCTTATATCTTTCTGCAGCTGAGGAACAAATACCCTGGACCCTCATGGCCGCAGAGCTCCTACAACTCTCCCTCAGAGACCAACCACCCCGCGTCGCACCAATGCTGCCATTTAACAACTCCTGGCCTGGGGGGGACCCCCTCAGAACACTCTCACTACTCACAGCCACTGATTCCTCATCTCCCTCCCACCCTGGGGGACCTGGGGGCTTAAATACTGGCCAAAACACTGCCCCCTGGTGGCAGTGTGATTGCAATGGCCCAAACCACATCCTAGACTAGAGGGCACCAGAGGAGGGGAGCTACAACCAAAGGCTAGTAAGCTCACCCCATGGGAGGGGGGGCTTACAAATGTATTGCACTTTAGCACTTCAATAAAGAGAATGCACTGACCCCAATGTTTAGTTCTGGTCTTTTTTGGTATGTAAAGGCTGACAACAGAATACAGAGACATGTATTTTGTCTTTCTTAGAACTCATCAGTGTGCATTATCTGCATCTGAGCCCAGGGAATGGAGGAACCAGCCCTGTGATGGTATTATGATTTGGGTGATTGTGAGCCCATCATAGGAAAACAATCTAAAAGCCAAAGAGAATAACGTTGAGGCAAGGGTTGCTGGGGAAGTGCATTTGCAATAAAGCAAGGTTTCAGAGAAATATAAAATTACACATACCTCAATAATGCAAAGCATCATGGGAAATAAATGTAAATCACTGTGAAAGCATTTAGGCAAAGTCTTCTTTAAGCAGGAGTGTATGGTGTCAAATGGCCTCTCAAGCTATCTATAAAGGCTGAAAACAGATGACACAGACTTGTTCACAAGGACTCGGTTCCCTCCCAGTAGTTTCCTAACCCTGCAGTTTCTCATGGATTACCTAGCACTTTATATTACACCATTCCTGTTCTTTCTAGGCTGTGCTGTGTTAGAAAAGTAATGCATAGTGCTTTTCCTACTGCATTATCTGTGTCTGCCTTTTCCCAATTAATCTCTCTCTGACTCTCTCAAGTTCATTAATAGTACATTACCCTTTTCTGCAGTCTTTGCCATTTCTAATTATAGTTTCTGATTTGATTAGCCATTGTATAAAAGTCCAGATGGAACAAGAAATACACAGCATTCCAGACTAGCATTTAAAATGATTTTTACGTTATATGTTTAAAAGGAAGCAATAAACAGTAACAATACATTTTATGTTACAATATATAATAAAGTGGTTCACATACCAATGAAGTGCAAAACAGCCAGGTGCTTCAAGACCACCAGGAATTCTTCATCAGGGGTGAGGCAAAAAGTCCATCTAACCTTGCTTTTATACATATTCTACCCTCATGTGTTACAAGTAAAATGTGATTCAAAAATCCAATCAGTGATCAGCATAAATCAATTGTCTTTGAAACTAATTAAATACCAATTGAATACTTGATGGCCCTTCTAATCATTGCTTTATATAGCTGTTTACTAAAGTGCTTAACAACATACATTACTGATTTTCAACAAAGCAAAAACAAATCTAGTTCAAATGTATTCTCTCCTATATGCAGATCAAATGATTTTAATCCTAGAGTTTCAGAATGCAAACTGCTCCAGATGAGAGGCTCTAATTGGACACATTGTGGTGACCTTTTATTTTTAAAGTGCTATTGCCCTATTTGTCTCTGGCAGTGTGCTGCCTCTCATCCTGAGCAGAACCATTCTGGGACCCAAGGAAAAGAAAATTCACTTTAACCACATCATTCTATTATTCTTGTATGATTTGTGATTCAAAAATATTGAAGTTTCTTTATTTTTCTGTGTTTTTTAAGGTTTTATTTAAAAAATAGAGAATTTAACTGCCTAACTTATTCTTCTGTGCATACTAATACTTCCTGTTCACTGTATTAATTCCTGGATACCTTACCCCCCACCTAGAGACAACAACATGTTGATCCATCCAAAATTGGAAATAAAAGAGCGGGTGGTACTAACACACTATTTCTATCCATATATATATATATATATATATATAGAGAGAGAGAGAGAGAGAGAGAAGAGCGCGAGCGAGAGAGAGAGAATATTTTCAAAATAGTTTACAAGAAAGGTTTCCAATTCATCATATCATTTAGCCCATTAGGTTTTAAGGATTTGAGACAAAAAATCCATCTAGATTCTTTCTGATCTAGGGCCAGCTCCCTATTTCCACCTCGTTTGATAACAGGAGCTTGCTCTATGCCCATATAAAATGTCTTATGATATGCTCCTTGAATTTCAGAAAGGTGTTTTGCCATGGGATTTTGTAAATTTCCACTTCTAATTGCACAGAAGTGCTCCAGCAGGCGTTCTTTAAGTTTCCTGGCGGTTTGTCCTACATACACCAAACCACATGTACACCAAATTACATACACTGCATAAGTAGAATTACATATAATGAATGTCTTTATTTGTACCTGTTCTACGCCTTTTGTGCTAGGGTTAACAAAACATGTGCCTTTTACTGCCTGCTTGCAGGTAATACAATTGTGACATAGAAAAAAGCCATTCGATTTGGGAGGTAATGTTATTCCTTCCTGTGGAAAGGTAGGGGATGTGTATTCATTTTGAACCAAAAAATCTTTCAAATTTTTGTTTCTTCTGAAGGATATTAATGGCCCCTGTTCACAGACTGATTTAAGGTCCTTGACTGTGCCAAGGATATGCCAGTATTTCTTGACTGCAGACCTAACATCCATAGAAACTGCTGAATATGTGGACACAAACATTACTTTTGTTTCTTTTTTTGTTTTGTCCTTGTATCCTAGCAGGGACATTCTGTCCAAATTCTGTACCCTAATAAAAGCTCGTTGCAAATTATCTTCTGAATACCCCATCTTATGTAAACATGCAAAGAGTTCATCTTTTGCTTCTAAAAAAATCCTCATTTTTGGAGCCATTTCATTTTAACCTATTGAGCTGACTGTAAGGCAGACTTTCTATAAGATGCTCGGGGTGAGCTCTATGTGCATGCAAAATTATATTACCTGCAGTTGTTTTTCTGAACTCTTTTGTTTCCACATGTTTATGTTCTTTCTTTGCCCCAATATTATGTCCAAAAAATCTTATCTTTTGGTTATCTGTTTTTTCAGTGAATCTGATGCCCATGTCATTACTGTTGATTTATGCAAAAAATGCCTGCATTTCTTTTCTGGTCCCTTCCCACACAATTAGTAAATCATCAATAAATCTGAACCAATGCTTTATATTATTAAAAAAAGGGTTGCTATCCGGGTCATATATAGCTCCCTCCTCCCAACCAACCCATGAAAAGGTTGGCATAAGAGGGGGCCACCGGTGACCCCATGGCAGTACCTATCAATTGTAAGTAAAACTTCCCATCAAAAAAAAAAGTTACTTTTTTTATAAAAGTCCAGATGCCTGTAACATGCTCTGATTAGTAGTGATTCAACTCTTCCTCCTCCTCTGCATTGATCCAGACAAATTCCATAGTACTATCTGGCCATCTGATATACCCCAATTCAAGTAATATGATATCTTTTTACTCCCATCTTGTCTATCCCTTTTATATAACCTGCATACTTGTATTTCCTACCACCATCATCATCCTGTACCCAACATGCCTCTGTTTTCCTCACTATATTTATGACTTTCTTTAAAATAATTGTCTCTAGTTTTTTAAGGTTGCTTAGGGAAGTTAAAAGCAGACTTCTCGTTAGTGGTCTGCTAGGTGTGGTCGTAATTGGAAAAGGTGAACTTCACTGTTTTCATCACTATAATGGAAAAACACAGCCATGTGGAGACCACAGCATAGCTGTAATGTAATGCTATAGACCATATAGGGATCTATATATCTGCATTACAGGAACTACCTGCCGGTTTCTAAACTTGTTTTTTTTTTTTTGCTGTTGTTGTTGTTTGTTTGCTTGCTTTTGGTCCATCACTGATGGCTCTAGCTATCAGACAGTTCGAGCATTCTGTGTGTAGAAAAAATGCTTGTGGTCTGTGTCATGCTCCTGGCCCATGCCAGCAAGCACTTGGTTTGACTTGGAGACTGGAAGAGAGGTACAGGGACTTTGGCAGCAGTGTAGCTGGTGGCCTTGGGTGTGGCAGGGATCCCTTCCTCAAGCCTTGTCTACTGGTGCTGAGCCCCTGCCCCAGTCAATATGAGTTTCAGTACCAGAGCCCTTCATTCAAAAACCTTTTCTACTACTGCTGCTGAGCCTCTGGTTCAGTTTGAACACGTTTCAATACTAGAAGCCTGACAGATCTCTTTCCTCGAGACTGGCCTACTGCTGAGTGTCTGGCCCATTCAGTACATGAGTTTCAGTACTGGAGCTCTGGCAAGTCCCCCAGGCATCACCTGCTGATGCCAAACCTCTGGCCCAGCTGGAATGCAAGTTTCTGTACCAGACTACCCTGGCAGATCCCATGCCCAAAGCTTGTCTGCCCAGTCATTACAAGAGTTCCATTACCTGAGCTTCCCTGATACTTGTGCCTGGTTACTTGGGCAACATAAAACCAAAGACATTATTGCAGAGTTGAGTTCCACGTTAGGACTGTGACATACATATGCCTCTGCACTTGGAAACTAAATACCCACTAAAAGATGAACAAATTAAATACTGGGCCTAATGTGGAGGAAACCTGTGTGGAAAGAGAGTGCTCCCTCACTATAAGAAATTAAATCAAAACCATCTTTTATGTTCATTATAACTCAGGTAATTTTAGCAATCAACATGCAGAACCACTGAACCTCTTAACCTGTGTATAGTGTTCTCTTGTGCAAGAGCAGTAGAAGGCGACTCCACTTCAGCGGGGGAGGATATTCTAATCTTACTATAAATCACTCAAGCTAAAGTTAAGTGATTTATAAGGGAAAGGGGAAATTGTTTAACCAGGAAAGCCACACTAAGCCGGAGCTTGTTTCCAGGTGTGACCTGAGAGCATGACTTGCTCAGGGTCGCAAAGTATGCAGGTGGGGGCTGTGGGATTCAAACCCAGCTCTCAAGGTTTACAGCTCAGAGCCCTAAACCACTGTGCTATACTCCCTAATAATAATATAATACTGTCTTTATAACAAGACAGTAGGTCCTTCCAGGGATGTTTTTTATTTTTTTATCGCGACAGTATTTTTGCCACCTCCAAGGACCTGGCAGGGGCTATGACCCCCCCCAAGGGGGGATGCGTCCTCAGTGCCATCATGGGTCCTACCAGGTCCTGGTATTTTTCCTCTGGTTTTCTCCCACACCCGCACCCGTGCAATGGGTGCAGCAGCTGTCTGCACCTCCGCGGAGGCAGCCAAGCACCCTGGGCATGGGCCGAACCCCTCTTATTGTGCTGAGGCACATAGCACAAACCCCCCTCCCTGAGAAAGGAGAGCAGTCCTCTGGATGTTCAATCCTTACCTCCCCCATCCAACCCACAAGCAACCCAAGTCTATTCCCAAACAGGCCGGGCGTGTGGCGCGAGGTGTGACGCTCTAGCGCCTCAACATCAGCACCAGTATACAGCCAGGATGTTTTTTATGATATAAGAGACAGCTCGCATGCTTTTTGGGCAGACAGAAATGCTCAGCTTTGCTTTGAGATTCTCTCATAAAATCTCATGCTCAGAGTCTGTTACACCATAAGAAACATCCCTTGGAGGCCTTGCTAACTTATATTACAGCTCCCAGTTCATAATAGCGAGGGCCACAGGAAACAATAACATAAAATGTGAAACAGTCAAACTTGATGTATAAATCAATTTTCAGTAGCCATAGGTTTTATATTCATTTATTTATTGCATTCTCCAATAAAAACAAGCTTATTTCATTTAATTTCATATCAGTATTATTTTGGATCTGTTTGTGTTCCCCCAAAAGTCAGACATTATTTTTAATACTTCCATTGTTTGCTGTCAGTTCCTTGGTGTATGAGACAAGCTGCTGTAGCTGTAGTAGTTGCAAGGGGAAGGGGAGCTGTATCCTCACATTCAAGCCATGCTAGTAAGTCCTGTCACCAGACTGCTGATTGCTTTGTTGTTTATAGGCTTTTCCTGGGAGTATGCTTCTTCTCCATCATCCCCTTGGGATTCACTGCTTTCATTACCAGGCATGCAATTAACAACAGCAGACATAATGCCCACATCTGACAGCTGTTCCTGTTTGTGCATGGAGACATCTTTTGTGGGCAAGTTGTCAATTATTGTCATGTCATCGGGTGGGAGTTTGATCAACTGGAGATCAGAAGTGAGCTTAGCAGTTTTGTCAGTGTTATCTGCCTCCAGCTCTTCATCAGTGGGTCATAGTGACTTGCTTCAAATGTAGGGACAACCGTTGCATTCCAGCAGTGGCTCACAGTGCTTTCACTTATGTTTATCCATGCTTCACCTACTAGGTTAGCAACATTTTTCAGGTTAAGGTTTTTTAGGAACTCTCTCACATTGGTCTCTTCTCCTGCATCTGACATATCACTTAACAGTATTTTTCTATTATAGTTTTTTTAGGGCTGCAGTAGGTGTAGCCCTGCAGTCATTTTAGGATCACTTAGAAAAAGAACTCTGCATTTCTTCCAAACAAACAACATGTTGGATTGCATCATAGTCACCTCTGCTCTGTGAAGCAGTCCACCCATGTTGTCCCTACGGACCACATCACTATGCTGTTTCACAGTGCAAGTGGTCACGGCACACTCTGTTGTGGGAAAAAAAAAACAGTAGTGTTGCCAGTCCATTTACCCCAACTCTCTTCGTTTGAGCATCCTTCCAATTTAAGTGGTCAGTCTCTGCAATTATATTTTTTGTTCCCTGTGAGAGAGAGACAGAGACAGATGGAGACAGAGTGAGACTGAAAGGAGACGGGGAGATTTCGGAGCTTTTTTGTGGCCCTGAGATGTGCTCTCTGTGTCTGCCCGTCCTGATTGCTGCAGTGAGTGTTCCAGCACCCCAACTCCCCATGGAGATGCAATGTGAGAGCAAGGTCGACAGGTCGTGTACAATTCTCTCTCTCTCTCTCTCTCTCTCTCTCCTCCTCTCTCTCTCTCTCTCTCTCTCTCAGTTCGATCCGGATTGCTGGTTCTGTTCAGGCTACTCCAAGAAGCTGCTTCAGTGACAAAATGTAGTGTAATTTCACTTCAAATATCAAAGTGCACATTATGTTTTGGTACAAAACTATTAACATTTGGAATCACATTCCAAACCTTCGATGGTGTTGAAGTACTTTGTTTTGGCCCTGCAGTGACTCATGGGTATTGGCAGGCATACTCAGTGTACTTTGCTGAGTACAGTAAAATCTGGAAAATCCAGGGGCAACATGAGCCTCAAGCCAAGGCAACAAATACAAACAGAGCCTGATGTATGAAGAACTTCTTTTACCCCTCCTTGGATACTTCAGTGTGAGTTTGTGAAAGATCTTTGGAAGATATGTATAACTAAAAGCCACTCAACTTCTGTCTGATTGGTAGTATGTGGGTTACATAAAATAACATTTTATGACTCTATTAGGATCATTAGTTTACTACATATTGGTAACTGAAATGGAGGTGGGGCAATGTTTGTGTGGAGGGCCAACACATATTTTGGTCTGTGTTTACAGTGGGGGGCAACAGTTCCGTCAACTCCGAGTACAAGTTGAAAATTCCTGGCTATACCCCAGCAGTGACTTAGCTGAATTATTCCCTCAAATGCTGTATATGGTAGAGTTCAGAGTGAGAGAGCGACAGGGCATTTTCCCCGCGTGAGATGCAGAGCACCATTCCTTTCATTGTTTCATCTGTCTCTCTGTTTATTTGCAGTCCCACTGAGCGCCGTATTCTGTATGCAGGCTTATTATGTGGTGCTTTCTATGGCTGAATAACATGGACTGATTGAAAAATGTTATGCAGTCCCACTATTTCTGACACTAATACACTTTCAGTGTGTGTTCCTGTTTAGGACTTGATTGAGTTTGCGGTTCTGTCACAAGGGGCTCTGGGACATGACATTGCAAGGAGTTTGGCATGCATAATTCACAGGTCATTGCACTTTCACTGTTGAAATGCTGATGAGTTTGCATTTAGTGCAGGTAGAGTTCACAACTCTGTCCCCTTCCTCCTCACCCCCCCCCCCAGTCCCTCGGTCTGGGAGTAGCGTGAGCAGTGTGGGATCCCATAATGAATAAGAGAGATCTCTTAACTAACACTGAGGTATTAGCAATCCATATTGGGATATGGGGGGAGTTGTGAACTCTGCCTGCAATAGACTCTCTGAAGACTCTCCTTGTCTTTACCCTAAGTAAGAAGAGTCACAGCCACATCCCACCATTGTTCTTCAAATGTATGTTTATTTTCTCAACCAGTATTTTGCTTTTTTACACATGACATCTCGTGATATATAAATATATATATAAAATACAGCTAACCCGACACATCTTATGGCACAATACATACTTCTTATGCCCCCCTTCACTTCTTATAGCACCCCCAGGTTCTTGTAGCATCATTCTTCCCCACTTCTTATGGCACCATTTTCTTCCCACTTCTTATGGTACCATACCCCCTTCTTATGGCATCATCCACCCACAGTTTTTATGGCACCACCCCATGCTTTTTAGGGCACCATACTCCCCAACCCTTCTTATGGCACCATCCCCCCACCTTTCTGATGACACCGTTTCCTTCAATGCTTCTTGTGGCACCATCCCCCCCCCCCCATGCTTCTAAGGACACCATCCCCCTCCATGCTTCTTATGGCATTATCCCTCCACTTCTTATGGCACCTTTCTCCCCACTTCTTGTGGCACCATTCCCCTCTTGCTATGGCACAATTGCCCCATGTCTTACAGCACCATCCCCCTGTTTCACTGATTTGAATGTATATTGTTGTTAGCTTGATAAATGTAATTAACTCTGGGTCACCCCTGAAAAAGGGACATTGTTGACTCAGTGGGCTTACTAGGTTAACAAATTTCAATAAATAAATAAATAAATACATTCTTATAGCACCATCCACCCCCCCACACACACACACTTTTATGGCTCAATTCCTCCCAACTTCTTATGGCACTATCCCATCCCCTGCTTATTTGCTTATTTCACCATTCTCCCCCCCCCACCGCCATGGTACCATTCTCTTAACTTCTTATGACCCCCCAGCATCTTATGGCACCTCCAGCTCTCCCTCAATCATCTGTATCAAAGAATAGTTTTCCTTTTATCTTGGGTCTAGCACTGAATTTGTACCATCTTATATGCAGGTATGGGTGAATGCTGTAACCACCAAAATGGGTGAATCTTGAATCTTGAATGGCCAGACTGAGCAAGCTGTATGTTCCAGATTTCATTTGTCCCTGAGGTTACATCCATTCTAGCATTCACCTTTATCCTGCTGAACCTACTTGCAGACCCTAACAGTCATGCACAGCAGTCAGGGCTTTGTATAAATCTCTTGGATTTTAGTGGCCAAAATCAGGAGCTCTCCTTCATTTGAGGGCCATTGACTTGGACCAGTGCTCCTGGACCATGAGATCACTTAGTTGGGGTCCAGACACATGACTGCCATGGTGAAGAAGCCACAAAGCTATTTGTTCTGCTCCTTCAGACCCTCTTCCACGACTTTGGATGCAGCTCTATTGGCTCTGGCCAGAGTTCGTTTAAACTGGCAATGATGCCAGTGTTCAGTGACTGAATTCTCAATGTTATATTTTTTGGTAGAAATAGAGTTTAGCTCTTGCAGTCCCAAGACTTCAGCTCAACCTTAGGTGGGTGTTCGGATCATTGACCAGTAGTGCAGCTTGTGAGGTGGGGGCAATTTACATTGATAGAGGCGAGCATGGACAGCAGGTATTAATGTTTAAAACAAACACTGCCAGAAGATTTCAGGTGCCATCCAACTATTCTGCTGTTGGCATAGCTGACAGAAACTGCACTCATGTTCACATGATGGAAACATCTTGATTGTTTTTTACAGTTTCCAATACACAAAGCATGTATTTTGAAAATCCCAATAAGGTTTGCACTAAAGAGAAACGTTACCTGTTCTTTGCTGATCTTAAAGCCATTACTCAAGTTAGTTTCCATTTTAGATGCTAAGGTCACATGAGGGAGGCAGTGCCAGAAGAGATCTTTCTCATCAATGTTTAAAATTAGTTCCTGGATATAACCCCTTTCATATAGGATTTTTTTGAGTTTGGGCAAAAACTCAGCAGATGCACCATTATTTGACTGCTGCTCATCTGTTATACAGACTTGGTGGATTACGAGTCTTTCCTGAAAATGCCAAATATAGTCAATAGAGGATTTTAAATTATAGCCCTCATCATGGATTTCACAGGAAAACTGTTTGCCTTTTTCTCACACCATTGAGCCTGACACAGAAACTCTTTCTGCTCTCTGTTGAACAAACCAAAACTGGGCAGACTGATCAATTTCAGACTTTACAACTGTTTATGTGCAAGTCCCGAAGACCTGGAGCACTCTAGCATGATACTGCAAAGGGCATCCTCCTGCTTCTTCCAGATGCATATTGTTAATTTAGAATATCTCTCTGTATCTGCGTAGAGGTTTTAGAGAAACTGGAAAGCCACTCCTTATTTTAATGGACCCCATGTTCAAAGCTGGTCAAGTGCACCATGAATCCATTAGCAGTGCACGTGAGATAACACATGGCCAGCCTGGGAGTCATAGTCGGCACACCCCAGCTGGTACAAGCTGTTTGCCTGAATATGGGTTATATTAGATCTGCACACAGTGACAATGCACGGTAGCAACACAGACCCTGCAGGAAAGTGCATCACAGGAGCAAGGGGAGAGAGTATGGGATAGTGCCTTTACTTCTGTGAGCTGTATTCAGCAACCATCGTCCTAATGAGCATATATGACACACAAGGTGTTGAGAAGCCATTTGCATGTCATTATGTGGCCATTAACTTCTCTGCACAATGCCACCATGCAAAAATGCACAGAGGCATTGTGTGGAACCTTGGCTGCTCCCTGACCCTCAAGTAGCAGACTGACAGCAAGCACTGTCAACCCCTGTACAGTTAGTGTTCCCCAACCTTCCACACCTGGATTTCTTTACCAATGTGTCACACACTTATCCTATCCCCTGATAGCATAGCAGTCCCCCTCAATTGCCATATTGATGTGTCATATGTATCTCCCATTTCCAGGTAGTCCAGTAGTCTCCCACCCCCAATTGCATACCGATATGCCAGATAACTATCCTTGTCCCTGGTAGTCTAGTGCTTCCTTCCTGATCACTGTCAAAACCCCCCATCCCTGGCCAACTCACTCAGCTTCCAGGTCCAGAGATTGCAACTGACATAGCCCCTCCACTCCGTCCCTTGACCAGCTGCTGTTTGAGTGACAGAGAGCGAGTTTGCACATACTGTAGAAATGGTTGGATGGTAGTAAGTCATGCAAACTCACTGGGCTGGATTTTCAGCTCTGCATTGGAATTTGTGGCATGATTGTGCCACATCCCTGACACTTGTGCTGATATGTTAGACCAAGTATCATGTGCATCTGCCACTACTTATTGCAAAACACGATCAGTGTAATATTGCGCACATCAATATCTGATGCATGTGGCATAATTTTTCTGTCAAGTGACCGGAACTGCAGTAAATGCAGATGACATATAAAAATAGCATTCAGAGGTTTTGCTGCATCTGTGATGCTTCAGACGTAGCACAAAATTCGGCCTTGTGCCTGCGGCATCACAGCTGAAAATTTTAGTCTATTCTTTCACAATTATTTATTTGTCATTTTTGCCAGGAAAGGCACAATAAAGGATAGCTTGTTTCCAGGTACAGACTGGGGGGGGGTGATGTGGACCTGTTTTATTGATAATTAATGTTAGCCATGACACTAAGGAAACTCTTCTACTCTGGGAAGGGGGCGCTGTTGGCCCATTTCCTGTCTATGGAGGAGACAGAAGCTACAGTGATGGAGGGAGAGAAGGTTCTCTCCCCAGAATGATATTTCTACCCAGAATGTGACTTTGGCAACAGTTGATATCGCAGATCCCCCTATGGATATAGAAACTCCTGCACAACAGGTTGCGATACTGGATGGTGCTACTAGAGATATGAGCCCTGCAGAGGCTCTTTTGGATCATAATATGATACAAATCAGTGATCAACTTACTGAGGAGATGGAACTTGTGGATGTGGGTTTACAGCAGAAACCGAAGGACTTGCTTAAAAAGGAGGCAAAACTCTGTAAATAGGAGAAAACTTCTAGTTCTCTGCCCAAATGGAAGGCCTCTCAGGCTGGACCTTCCCACAGTAGGAGCAGACCTTCAGCCCAAGATGTGATTAAGACTGCCTTTAATGTTTCTACCCCGGAGACTGAGACTTCTACTTGGACGCCTAAATCTGCATTGTCCAAGGCCAAATGGATGCTAGACTCACAGGGAATTTGGGTGCCAGACCCAGCCTTTTGATGTGATGAGTAGTGACTTACCGCTTGATGATGCACTTAATCTTAACACTACAACTTTGGGACCACTGCAGGCTTCGGTCCCGGTTTTAGATGAAGCTCTCCCTATGACTCCTGGTGGGGTAAGTACTCCTTCTCTTCCCCACGTTGAGGTGTCACAGCTTGTGATTGTGCCACCTGAGACTGTTACTATAATGAGTGCTTACAATTCCCATGGAGTGCTGTGGATCCACCTATCTGTTCCACTGTCTCAGAACCATCTATGGGGTTGGAGAGTCCAATTGACAAAACTGATTTACCTGACAGACCTGATTTGCAGGCTTTAGGAATACCTGAGACACCTATTACTGTTGCCTTCCCTGCCCCCCCCCCCACGAGGTGCACAGGGAGTATGCTGAAGATGCTGATCCTCCGCCCAGTGCTATTAGTTGTAGTGAGGAAGAGACACAGGACGAACAACCTGCCCCAGCAGCAACACTTTTCTGATCTATTTGATAGATCTGCTCCAAAACCCCACAAGAACACAGTCCATCTGCGTAACAGAGGAGGCCTGGACCAGCACTCCAATAGGGAATATGTGGGCAAAGTCCTTATTAAAGACTCTCTAACATTTTCCCCTGGTGATGTGCATGCATTAATTCACAAATCAGGAGAGGATAATTTCGACAGTAGCTTCACCTCTCCTCAAGGGTTAGAATGTTTCTGGTTTAAACACAACCAGGTCAAGTTTTTCCCTCTCTGGACCCCATTTATGGTGATCCCTTGACCCAGCTACTAATTAAGTGAGTTACGGTGATGTTCAGAACAGAGGGTGTCAGTGTGGGTGATATTCACCAGTGGTTGCAGAAATGGTGTGTTGTTCTTGGTGCACCTGAACCTATCATCAATTCTGAGCAGTTCTGAACTGGGGGCATTTTAGAGTAAAGCTTCATCAAACTGCCCAAGGGATGACACATGCCCCAAACAGTGTTTTCATTGGAAAGGATCGAGGGGTCTGTTTTTATATGAGACAGCCTAAAGCTTGCCATAGGTGTGGTGAACGCATGCACCTTGCCGGTACCTGTGATAAATTGCACTGTATTCTGTCTGGGGAATGCAATCATGTTAGCACTGCCTGCCGGAATGTTGCTAAATGCAATTTATGTGATGCCCAGGGACATGTCTTTCACAAATGCCCCTGGGCTGCTCATAATCGTACTGATGAGATAAACCAGGATGCTCTGATTAGAGAGGCACAGTGTAAGGCAGCAACTGCCTCTGCCGCATACTACCCCCCCACCGATGCTCACCTACACATCAGGCAGCAGGCACAGAGATTCTGCCCCAAGAAACAACCCCTGACACTGCCAATGGAGATACTGTACCATCTGCATCTACTGAACCTGCTTCTCAGGATTCTCGGCATGACTTACCTATTGACTCTTTGCCCAGTGTTATACCTGATCTACAGACTGAGGCTGCTGCCTCTTGTACCACTACGCTGCCACCTGCTATGGACTGGTCTGTTCATTCAACAAGAAAGAGCACCAGACTCCAGGCTTTGAAAATCCCACCTGTTGCCGCTATGAATAGGTTTGAGGTCTTTGCACATTCTAAAAACTGGGGGGACTCTGACTGTGAAGCAATGGAATCAGATGCTTCTTCGCATTCTTTGCCTTTACAGGACAATCTGGATGGTACGAAGAAGAGGAAAAAGAAAAAGCATGTTGAAGGACTTGACTTTCTCTCTTAATAACTTCTGTCCTGTTTGTTTGGGTGTGATTCTGTCGACCTTACCATATTACCATATCTCAGCTACATTTTGCCACTCTTAATGTATGCAGCATAAAGAATGCTAGTAAAAGGTTTACAGTTTTTTCAGCTTTACAGTAACTGAATTTTGATGTCATCTTTTTACAGGAAATGTGGATGGCAGATTCCTATAGCCTCAATCAGTCTAAAAAGGAATGGATTTGGGGGCCATCATATTGGTCATTTGGCCTTGATAGGGTGGATGGGGTAGGAATTATGTTTACTGGGCATGCATTTAAACTACACAGGTTGATAGATTTACTTCCTGGTCGAGTCCTTACTTTAGATGGGTTATGGGACATGAAACCTTGTTGATTTATAACTGTCTATGCCCCTCAGGTAAATGCTGATAGGGTGGACCTTCTAGACCAACTTTAACCGTATCTGACCACTGCTAGAATGGTGTTCTTAGGAGGGGATTTAACTATTCCATTGAAATTACAGATAGGATTAATGCTGGGAAGAAGGTATATTGTGACACTCGTGCTCTCATTCAATGTCTTTCCACAGCAGGCCTCCAGGATGCCTACTAATTGAAGGGTAAAGCACCTGAAAGCACCTATTATTGGGGACACTTAGCAACCCATGTTGATTTCTTTTTTCTTCCCCTGAGTCTGAAAGTGTTGGACCTCGGTACTATGCCTTGGGAATTTTCAGATCACTTACTCCTTCCAGTTACTGTGCAGCTGGCAACCTCTGCTCCCAGTTCCCGCAGACAATGGAGGGCTAATGTCTCTACTTTTCACCACAGCCAGGTGAAATCAGGCATCTTTTCCATACTCCAGGCCCAATGGTTGATCTGCAGTCTATATGACTCTGTTGGTGAATGGTGGGAGGACTCTAAAGTAATGGTTAGAACACAGCTACAAAAATATGGTGATGGGACACAATCAGAAAACTTTCTGAAATATTTGGCATTTAAACAGCAGTTACAACTGCTATTCTCCTCCACGGCTAAATTGGACACAGATTATTCAGTCCAGATTACCCAGGTGAAACAACAGATGAAGCTGTACCAATACAATTGGGCAGCTACTTTGAAGGTCGGACTTAGTTATGGCACTAGGAAAACGCCTGGGGATGATCCCTGTGCTGCCTGTAAATCAAAAGTAGGTTCTATCACATTTTCAGCATTAACCAATGATGCTGGTAGTGTACTGACATCTTGGATTTGGCAAAGATCATTAGACTTCATTTTCAAGCTTTCGATGATGCCCAGATAGGCGACACCCATGAACGGGATTTATATTTTGATGGTTTAGCTACCTCCCACTCACAGGAGGATTGGTTGGCATTACAGGCCCCTGTTTCCTTGTCTGAAATAGAATTGGCTTTTTCTAAAATGAAAAAGAACATATCTCTTGGGTAGGATGCTCTGCCTGGAGAGTTCTGTCAGGCTTTCTCTACTGAAATTACCCCCTTTTTTATTTCTTTTATTTCAAGAGATCACGGAGCAACTTTCTGTGCATCTGGAATTCTCCAGTGGTCTTTTGCAGGTTCTCTTTAAAAAAGGGGGATAAGACATCCCTGCAAAATTGGAGACCTATTTGTTTCCTTAATTCCGATTGGAAAATTTGTATGTCTATTTCGCACCTTAGATTACAAAAAGCCCTCAGTTCTTGGATTCATTTTTCCCAAACCTATTCAGTCCCAGGGAGACGTATTCAGGACAATTTATATATTGTAAGGGATTGTCTTGAATATTATAAAAATACTAATCAGGCTGGGTTTTTACTCTCTATTGACCAAAGCAAAGCTTTTGACAGGGTATTACATTCTTTTTTATTTCACTTACTACTACAGTATGGCATGCCTCCAGGAAACGACAAATCTCAAAATGACATGTTAGTCCAGGACAATTGGCCTAGCAAAAAATGGTAGCCCCAGTGTTTCAAGTGGTAGTCCGTGATTGGAAGGCTATATTTCAAGGGAAATTTATAAAAACAAACTTATGGAGCAACAATGTACAAGGTGGTGTGTTGTATTATTAATATTTCATAGATGTAGGCCTGTTTATTTACTTAGGATAGCCCAGCTGAGATGCAACTCTTATTAGTTAGGTCCTGCTTCTGACAATTTACATTACACTTTATCCTGTGGCAGGTTTCTGCAGCCCCACCCTTACCCAACACACCAGGCACAGTTTCCTTCCTAGCTAGTACACCACAAGAACAGACTTTTTTTTATATCCTATTTTATTTCCTTAGGCAGCTTTTGCCTGGTTATTGTTGTCAGTTCTTGCTCTTTTGTAACTTTACTTTTCCTAGAGCGAAAGCAACACAAAAAGCCCAACCCTCACTGTCTTCCTCCTTTACTGCTCAGTCCTTCCCTTTCTTTTCCTTTAATATTTGATTTTAATTTTTAATTTTGCCCTTTACTTTTCTCAGGGCAACACAATGCCCATGCTGTCTTCTTCCTTTGCTACTCTGTCTAGCACACACGCTTGCTTTTATATTTTAATTTCCTTAGTCAGCTTTCCACTAATTTTCACTTTATTTTTCTCAGGGCAATACAAAGCCCAGACTTTACTCTCTTCCTCCTTCAGTGTTCTGTCTGGTCTACCCTTTCCTTTATATTTTATTTCCTTAGGCAGCTCAGTGTTGTGCAACACACACACAATACAGCACAGATTTGTTTCCCCTCTCTTCTTTCTCCTCTGACCTGACCCGCCAGTACAATCTGTTTAGTTCTTTTTCTATTAATTTTGCTCTTTTCTTGGAGCAGATTTATTGGACAGTGAGCAGGTCTGCATGCCTGACGACAACCTCACTGATCAGCTGCTTGAGCACCCCTGTTCCTTGCTCCTGCCTTTCACTTCCCCAGTTCACCACTGTCAATCACCCTCCCTTTCAATTGTTATATGTACTTATATGTATAATTTTTTTAATTCATTTTTCAGGTGCTGGTGACACACAATGCAGAACTCCCAACAACAGCCACAAAAATGCAAAAGTGTTGTGCTGTTCCTCCACAGTTTAGGACTCCACCACAGCACACATTCTTTGCTTTCCCCTCCTCAACAGCAGCAGTGCACCTCTTTCTCCTCGAATGACTGCCTAGCCTTACAACCCACAACTCACCGCCGTGGCTAATAGGTTAGTTTTCCAATCATTGTCTTCTGCTTCTCTTCCCTGCCAGCTCTCACTCCGGCTGCTGGTTCTGGCTGCTCCCTTCTTCTCTCTCTTCAGCACTCACTCTACCGACTCCCGTTACCATCAAGCATCAACTCGCCAAGTGTTTTGCCTGCCTGACTGGACGCAACACACACGGTGGAGATTAATGCAGCTCTTGCCACTTGCTGCCCGTGCTGTCACTCCAACTGCTACAGCCACACCAATCAGGTTCTTGCTGCATTGGTTGCTCATGGCCCCACCACTGTGATTTCACCACTCGCTCCCGACACTAACCACATCACATGATACACAAACCTGAGTCCCAACAGCAGAAGTAGATGGCACGGACCCTAGTGGCAAACTGCATGAAATGCAGGTAAAAACAAATTCAATTGCTTTCATTTGTTGGTTGTCCAGGACAACCAGCTATGCAATAAATGCTTGTCCCTGTCCAAAAACTGATAGCCTCGGACGTGGGGCTATGGGATTTGTCGATCCCTGCATGCCTCGCCCTCAGATCACTTGGATTTAACTTTTGTACAATTCTGCGACTGTTGTTCCTCTGATTGGAAGTTATATTGGTGCAAGGATTAAGCTCTGTAGTGTGGTATGACAAGGATGCCCACTTAGTCCAGTTTTATATGTCTTCTTTTTAGATGCCTGTATTAAGTGGATTTGGAGTAACCACAATATACTTGGCCTATTAAACCCCTGTGGACACTTGTGTCTTAAGTCCCTTGCTTATGCAGATGATTTGCTGTTGTTTTGTAAAGATGAGGGCAGTGCACTATGTGCTATGGAAGAATTATCTGCACTTTCTGAAGTGTCAGGAGCCTGCATCAATCCAGATAAAAGTTGTGGCATGTATATTGGCATCCCAATTCCTGTGACCCAAATTGCCAATATTTGGATTAGTACTGACCCTATCAACATTTTAGGGGTTTCTTTTGGAGGGGAAGATGCAGCTGACAGGAACTGGGATACCTCCCTTGCTAGATGTGAGGCTTTAGTTGGCCACTGGAAAGGGTGGTAATTATCTAAATATTTTCATGATTAAACAATTTTTAGTCCCTATTCTTTTATATATCTCATAGATATTTCCCATTCCCTCTCACTATGACACTAGAGTATACAGCCTGTTTTTCCAGATGTTAAGGGGTAGTCGCTTCAACTCTGTTAAGAAACAGTTCACCTATTTGACGAGGAAACAGGGGGGGCTTGGTATGTTGCATCCATTGGTGTTTTTCCATACCTTGTTTTGGGCAGTGACTCTCAAGATTGGGTTACAAGAAGCCTTTTCCCTCTGTAAAGAATGGATTTGGTGTGTCCTTGGACCTTATTTTTTAAAATGAGACATTGAACCCCCAAAATTGATACCCTCTATGGGTTTACCTGGGTGGTATAAATCTTCATTGAAGGAGCTTCACCTATGAAAAGGTGACTAAACCAGATATACTGACCTTACACAGGCAGCAATTATATTGTTTAGTATAGGTTCTTCAGCTTCTGCCTTGCCTGAGCATAGAGCGGAGCAGATTCCTCTTGCCATTCACCAACTGAATAATTTGAGGATACCCCTTCGAATGTGGAATATAGTATGGTTGTGCACCTATGGCAGAGTGAATGTGAGAGGTAACTGGAAGCACAAGCCTGTTGAGGACAGATTCTGCCCTTATTTGGAATGTTTGGCCGCTGTAGAGTCTAAGCCTCACTTTTTTCTTTGAGTGTAATTATACAGTTCACTTTTGGGAATTTTTGTTGCAGAGATGGAAGTTGCCTTGGATCATGAATTTAACTTATGACCAGTTTATTTGGGGCATTTATGCAGGCAGATTACTTCATTATGATCGTACTACCCTGGAGATAGTATTTGCTGTTTTAAAATTTTATTTATGGCGGGCTAGGAGTAAATATGTTTTTCAGCAACAAAGAATGCCTTATTTATTTGTGGGGAAATTGTGTGAAGCTGCTTATCTAGAGGTTTTTCTGAAAGACTCATTATCACACCCCAGGCCCACTGTGATGGCTCTCTGGAGGGGGTTTCAATACCTCCTAGATCTTTGATTGCTATGTTTTTTGATAGCATTGCATTGAGTGTTATGTATTGGTGAGGGGAGGATTAATAGGATTTCTGAATGATATTGTTTGAATTCTTTTGATTTACTGCTTGTGTTTTTTTTTTCTTTTTTGTTCTGTTTTCTATATTATTGACTGTTTTGGGATTTTTCTTGTGCATCTTTATTTGTATACATTGCATTGACTTTTCTGCAATAAAATACCCCTACTCTTTGTGAGGGGCACTGCTGTCCTTTTCTCGGATGGCAGCCGACTGTGCTAGAATGGAGATGGAGTTGGAAAAGCAGGGGAGTCGGTCCCCTCCTCTGCTTTGGTTCTGCTAGGAGCTGCTGGAGGAAAGGGTGACTGCGATAGAAAGGATTTAAAGCATAGAAGAGAGTCTTACCTCTCAGAAGAAATCACTACAAGATGCGACGCTTGATTTATACCTGGAGTTGGAAGGCAGGAAACAGCAGTTGCTCAAGCTGATCGCCGAGCAGGAAGCACTTTTGTCCATGAAAATGTGCCTGACAGAAATCACCAGACACCGGACTGCTGCAACTAATGAAGTGAGTACGGAGGAATGGTCCACTCATGGTTCAGATTCTACATGGATGGCGGACCAGGGTCCCAATGGTGTTACAGCCCAGGAAATTATGGTGGCGATGAGGAGGAATTTACTACAGGAAGAGAGCCAGAGATTTCACCGAGTACATGTAAAGCTTTGACATGTTCTAATCCTATGAATCCTATGAAAAGACACAGTGAAATTGTGAAAATGGAGGAGGTAAAAGTGAGAGAAATGTCAGAAAATTGTGCATCTGAGCATATGGAAGGGGTACAAATGGCAGGGGAACATGTAGAAAAACCTAACCGGGGGTTTAATATGCCTGAAATTGCAGTCACAGCAGCCCAGAATGGCAGGACTGGAATTGCAGTTGGAAGCACAGCCACTTCAGAACCTGCTGCACAAACTGGAGGTTCAGGGAACGGTATGTCTTCCCCTTCTCCGAGTTTTCACTCAAATATTTCTGTCACAGGAGTGAAAATTGCAGAAGCTCTGACAAATGCTGGATGGATAAGACCCAATGGGGCCCAACCATGGACGTCCCCTGAAAGAAATGAGCCTGATGTAAATGGCAGGGTGGTAGATATTGACAATGTAGCTGATCCACTGTCTTTACCCTCTACACTAGAAATGACACAACATCCTGTGTTTCTTATGCCCCCCAGATGTGACAAAGGGGATGGAGACACACACAGAGAAACCCCCTTCCAGAACTGGGAGTCATGCTTCCTCGGCAGCACAGAGCCCTAGAACTGCATTTAGTCCCCCCCCCCCCACAAAGCCTGACAGACCAGAAAATACATCAGGACAGCAAACACTTGGAGGTCCTCCTCCATTTTCTTCCCGAACAGGGCAAAATGCAAGAATCTATGGGGGCTTGTTCCATACCCCATCTGAGCCTGTGAAATGCAGAGATGCTGTACTAATTAAGTATAGAGGGGGGGCTGGAGACCTACCCAGTCAGGATATGTGTGGGGCACAAACTGATTCTTGAGAATATGGGGTTTTCTGCCACAGACCTGCATGCTCTCATACACACCTGGGGTGACCCCAATTTTGACCTTAGTTTCAAAATGGCCATTGGCCTGGAAACCTTCTGGCAAAGATGCCAGGCGGTAAGACACACCCTGTTATGGTCATCATTTACTGCAATTCCTCTCACCAAGCCTACCTTTCATAATATTACAGTCTTGTTCAAGAATGAGAGAGTAGCAATTTCTGATATTGTCTACTGGCTCAAAACAAAATGTGCTGTGTTGGGGCCTCCAGACCCCATTATGGATTCAGAATGGATTTGGACAGGGGGCTGGTGTATTCATGTCAGATTGCCAAAACTCAGTGAGTCGATCCAGCACCTGCCTAGTTGCTTCTTCCTTGGAAGGGACAGAGGCTTTTTATTCTATACATGCCAACCTAAATCTTGTTTCTGTTGTGGGGTATATACCCACTTGAACAGTGCCTGTGATCAAGTGAAGTGCTTCCTTTGTGGAGGCATCGGGTATACAGGTATCAGTTGCCCCAACTCAATGTTTTGCAACCCCTGTGAAGATACACACCTCGGGTGGGATATTCAATGGGTTGCACATGGCATAACAGTGTTGTGCCATGTGCAACCCACTGATATGCCCCGGCGCAATATTCAAAGGAAATTGCTCCACGCAAATCGATGCTTGGGGTGCACCAGTAATGTATGTGATGTAAGTGTGGGCGTGCCATGCATAAGCAGCACATCCCAATATTCAGCCGGGATATAGAAGCACATATGCAAACACACACCTTGCACCGTGTCAGCGAAAGAGCAAAGATGTTCCCCAATATAACAGGAGAAGAACTGGCCACCCACAGGCTGGCTGCCATGTTGCTGGATGCAACACGGCAGCTGCCAGCTGTGGGTGGCCACCCAAGCCCTGGTGGCACTGTCAGGTGGCATAGCACCCCCCCAATGCCTGATCATGGGCTGTAATACTTATTTAACTCCCTGATGGTTCAGTGGACCAAACACCGTCTCCAATCGTGGGCTGCAATATTTAAGTTACTCCCTGGTGGTCCATTGAACAGAACACCATGCCCGATCGTGGGTTGTAAACATTAATTTACACCTGGTGGTCCAGTGGACCGAACACTGTGCCCGATCGTGGGCTGCAATATTTGATTACTCCCTGGTGGTCCTGTGGTACCCATAACCCCTCCCAACCCACCCTCACACCAGCCACCCTGCTCCCCGGTCAGCTGCAGGTGGCAGCACCCTACAAGCCATCCGGCCGCCCGCTGACTGACAGTGTACAGTACAGCTGTACCCATTGGTCCCTGCGTGAGGCCAATGAGTGCAGACCATATTGTCATTGTGTCCTGAAATGTGAACGGATCCATTCACATTTCGACTGTATAGTACAGTATGGTCTGCGTGCCTAATTGGTCGGCGCTGTGGACTAACATACAGCCGCACTGTGATGCTGTCAGTCAGCGGGCAGTCGGGCGGTTTGTGGTGGGGTGCTGCCACTCGCCGCTGACCGGAGGGGAGCAGGGTGGTGGGTGTGAGTGGGCAGGTTGGTAAGGGGGTATGGGTACCACTGGACCACCAGGGAGTAACTTAAACATTGCAGCCCATGATCGGGCACGGAGTTCAGTCCACTGGACCACCAGGGAGTACAATATTTAATACGGACTGTGATCGGGCAAGGAGTTCGGTCCACTGGACCACCAGGGAGTACAATATTTAATACAGACTGTGATTGGGCAAGGAGTATGGTCCACTGGACCACCAGGGAGTAAATTAAATGTTACAGCCCGCAATCGGGCAATGGGGTGCATTGCCAGTGAGGGACGTCGGTCCACGATGGCTGCAGCCTGGCAGGGCACTAGGTGCAAGTCGAAGGGGAACAGCGCACCTGCATGCAAATGGGGTCATAATGACATGCAAATTTCCCCATTTGCACCTTGCATACATTATGGCCCTATTTGCATGTTCACCACTGAATATCACGGTTGCTGCACCTAGCACAATGGCACTTGCGCTAGCGCATCCCCCTGCTCCACTCTGGCCACCACGCCATGTGAATTGCGGGAGACCACGGTGCAATATTCAACTGTGTGGAGCCATGGCGCAGCACCATTGAATATCACCCAGACCACACCCTGGCGCATCCCAGTTGCGCTGCACCCGGCATGCGCCCCTGCCTGGCACAGTTCTGAATATCCCACCCTACATGTATAAGAACTGTCCATGGGCTACCCACAATAATCCTTCTACAGATGCAGAGGATCAGGAAGACGTAGTTACCAGGGCTCAGCAACAAGCAGCCTTCAATGAATAACACTGACAAAAGAGTGAATACCCACCCCCCCCATCTGAGAACAGGACTCGGAAGCAGGCTGTGGGAGACCAGCAGGCTCTAATATCACAAGCCCAAGATCTTACTATTCCTTTGGAATAACCAGACCTTTCAGAAGCACAGGAAAACAATACTTTGGATCTGCAGAAGGATGGGGCTTCCTCAAAGGTCGTAAACCCCACTGAAGCTAACCAGAACCAGGAATTGAAAAAGAAATTACAAGACGTGCCGAAGGATCCAGATCAGGAACAGGACATGGATATGCCTCCTCCAGTTGAACCTGCATGGGAACAGAGGAGGAGCAGATGTTCATCAAGAAGCATGGGGTCCAGAATGGTTCTGGGGAGGCCTGGACTTGTTCCCACCAGGACTAGCACCAGGAATAGGTTTGCAGTCCTGTATAAAACAAAAGCTAGGGCCTGAATCTGATGATGATTCTGATGCTTCCTCTGTCGCATCCTCACAACCTGAGGTATTGACCGACATTGAGGGTATGTCGAGTGATTCTAGATCCTTGAGCAGGAAAAGATCAAAACTGTAATCTCCACAAACATGAGGTCTTGTCCTGTCTAATTTTTTGTAATGCAGGTTCCTACTCTCACCTGTGGCTCATTAAATACAATTAGTATTAGGTCACTTTGGAAGTGGCTTACTACCTTTTCAGTTTTAAGGAACTTATATAAATCTATTTATTTTTTGCAGAATACAAGGTTACATACCTTACGTGAAATTAATGTAGCCTCTAGGGACTGGTTTAGTGGACCTTCCTTTTTGTACCCTGGGAGAGGAGACATGTACAGGGGTATGCATATTGTTCAACACTGCAGGTATCATAGTGCCCAGACTAATAGGCTTGGTGCCAGGACGTGCGTTGATTTTGGACATTGTATATCAAAGGCAAGAATATAGACTAATAAATGTGTATGACCCAGAAACTAAATTTTTATGGGTAGGGTTAATGAAAGGAATCCTCCCATATCTGTATACTACTAAATCAGTAATTTTGGAAAGAGTCTTTAACTGCATTCTGTCTTTACATGATAAAACCAGAACAACAACTAAATTATTTAGTGATACTAAGTTTTTAACGGAACTATGTCAGACCGCTAGATTAGTGGATAGTACAACTTTTGGAAAGGATCCACCAGACCATACTTTTAGAAAAGGTTGATTGACAACCAGGATAGATTTTTTTCTTTCTTTCAAACTGGATTCCTTGTTATAAATATGAGGTTATACCTATCGAGACATCGGATCACAGTATGATCACTATACAGATGGGGTCTGCTTTAAACAAATCTGTGACACACAACTGTTGGAAATTGAATGTATCTTTATTAGCAAACTCCTTGTCTGGGTTGGACTTACAACACCTTAATGAATCCAGAAATTCCCTGTTTGAATTTTATGATAACCCACTCATATGGTGGCAAGGTACGAAGTTTGAACTGCAAAAATTATTTCGGTGTACAGCCAAAATAAGAGACCGGAGCAAACACCTTAAGTATTTGGAGTTGCGTAGTCACTTGCAAAAATTAATGTCACTGGATACAGAAACAGGGTTGGATTATGAGCCACAAATTTCTATGGTAAAGCAGGAACTTTGTATCAATACGATAGAGCTCCTTGTTTTTGCAACAAAAATTTGGTACGCATGGTGCGGCACAAACTGTGAACCCTTATGATGGCTATAGCAAACAGGTAGAAAATAAATATATGGCTCATTTAAAAAACAGACACAGGGGATGTTTATTTATTTTATTTATTTATTAAGTCTAGGATTACAATACTGTACCTTTGAGCCAGGGCTCTTTTACAAAGGTTCCATGTCAGGTTATACTTCAAAACACAAGACATGTAAGTCAGATTACAAATTCAATACATAGAACAAGGTTACAAAAGTGTAAGCTAAACAGAGTTACAAAGCATCTGAGAAACAAAACAAGTTTTGGAGGCTAGGTTACAAGGAGATAGCAGATGAGGTGCAGAGAGGATAGAGGACAAGAGACAGGAAGAGTAGAGGGGGCGGAGAGCTATAGAGGAGGAGCGCAGCCAGAGGCATTGTCATAGACATAACATGGGGAAGTGTGTGCTAAGGGGTATTCAAGTGCTAATCGGAGAGAGAACTGCATAAGGTTAGGGAAATATTCATGGGGTCAGCTAATGGAGGCAGTCACAGGAGCTAGAGGCAGTGAGTGAGAGGTGTAGCCTTGATTTAAATGCACCAAGGGTAGGAGCGGAGGATTTGTAACTGTTTAGACCATTTAGCCAGCTGGGTGCCCTGTAGGCAAAAGATCACTGACCTTGTGAGGTTCGACAATGTGGAACCTGCAGGAACTGTGATTCAGACCCCCTGGTTGAGCGGGGGTTATTGCTAGGGGTACATGAGTGCACACACTCCGGGGGCTCAAGGCCCATAGTTATTTTCTTTGCCATGGTGCAGGTTAGGTACTTTATCTGATTGGTGAGTTGCAGCCATCCAGTTTGTGCATAGAGGTCGCACGTATGTGTGAGGTGGTGGGATCCAGTGAGAAGTCAGCAGGCCTTATTTAGGGAGGTGGATATGCATCTAAGAGCGGTAGTGGGGGCAGAGCCATACATGATAAACCAATAGTTAATAATGGAGACAACAGAGCTCTGAACGGTGACAGTCAGGGCTTCTGGAGTAAGATGTTGCCTATGCCAGAAGAAAAGGCCAAGGCGAGTGTTTGTTGCTTTGGCTACAGAGTCAGTGTGGGCACTGTAAGTTAGATGAGGGTCTAGAGTGATCCCAAGGTACTTAAAGGCTTGAACCTGTTCCAGGGTGACTCCATGGCTGGTTTTGATGGATAAGGGGTGCAGCTTATGCTTGTTATGAGAGCTGCTGAACATCATAGACTTTGTTTTCTTATTATTGAGGACTAGACAGTGATTTGAGAACCAGTTTTCAACAGATGTGAAGCCAAGCTGAAGGTTATCTTGTAGAGGCTTAGGATCCTTGTGGGAGGCAAGAATTACAGCATCATCTGCATAAAGGGTGAATGTTTCAGAGCAAGAATTTGGAAGGGAGTTCAGGAACAAGCTGAATAGTAGGGGGCCCAGAATGGATCCCTGGGGGACACCTGAGCGAACAGGCCTGGTATTAGAGTGGACATCTGCCATTTTTACTCTTTGAGACCAGTTCTCCAAGTAGCTTTTGAACCAGGCAGTGGAGTTGGGAGAGAGACCAGCCTTCAGAAGTTGCACAAGCAGTAGGCGGTGATGGACAGTGTCGAACTCCTTAGTCAAATCGATAAAGACGGACCCAATTAAGTGACCATTGTCCAGTGAGCTGTGAAGAATGCTAGAGAATTCCAGTAGGGCAGATGAGGTGCTATGTCCTTTCCTGAAGCCATGTTGTTGCGAGCACAGGATATTGTATTTGTCCAGGAAATCTGTGAACTGATCTGCTGCAATACATTCAAGGGCCTTGGAGTGGGGTGGCAATACAGAAATCGGGCGGTAGTTTCCATGAATGGCCCTGTCACCACTTTTATGGACAGGTGTAACAGTGGCAGACTTCCATTTGTCAGGGAACTGGCTGAGCCATGTCAGTGGCTGTAACACTTCATCAAGGGTGAGAGACAGCAGTTTAAGGTCAAGTGTATTACTGCTGGATCTGGATTTGGTGATGGCTTTAGCAATGTATTTGCGGGCATCATGCATCTTGACTGTTTTGAAGTAAAAAGGCAGGTGGCTAGATGAGGAGGAGTCAATGGGGGAGGAGAGGGAGAGTCATAGTCCTTGAAAAGGTCAGAAGGGAGAACACTGCTGAGATCGGTGAATGCAGCGTTGAAGGTATTTGCTATGATTTTAGGGTCAATCATAGTAGACCCATTTATGTTGAGCAAGGTAGGGGAGGTTTTTGGCTGCTTCCCAGTGACCTCTTTAATATTGTTCCAAAATGCCCTCCCGTTACTCCAGGTATCCGTGAGAGCATTCTTGAAGTAGGTAGATTTCTTTTGCCGCATAGATTTTTGTACAGTCATTCCGTGCACGTTCATAGTTTTGGATGTCAATTTCTTTACCAGTGGTTCTGACCAGGTCCCAGAGGTAATCTCTAGATTTTAGTTGACGTAAGAGATCGGCTGAGAGCCATGGATTACAAAGGGCTTTGATTTTGCGCTTTTTAAAAGGCGCATAGGACTCACAGGCTCCATTGAAAATGTTGATGAAGTAATCCATCTTACATTTGTTGCTTTGTAGATAGGGGACCAGTCTTGGAGGTTGAGGCATGTTTTGGATGTGCTAAGATCCAATATAGACATCCTGGGGTGGTTGTAAAACACATGGAAACTTTATTTGGGCATGTACTTCCAGCTCTCATGACCCTTGTGGAATTTCTTCAGGGATTATATATATACCAGCCCTACAGACAGACGTAAGACAGCAACTTACATGGCATATTACATAGGATGAGATAAGACAGGTAGTGAGAAACCTGAAAAACAATACTGCCCCTGGGCCTGATGGGTTACCTGGGGAGTTTTATAAAAAAAAATTAGAGGTACTAGTACAGCAATTGACATTAGCATTCAATGGTATTTTGTCTGCAAATTATGATTTACCGCCTGTGTTGGCAGATAGTTTATTGATATACCTTTTTAAAAATGGAGATAGAATGGATATAAATAATTGAAGACCGATTAGCTTAATTAATGTTGATTGGAAAATATTTTGTAAAATTCTCAGTAATAGGCTCTCTTTGGCGGCAGCAGTAGTCATTTCAGAAACACAAACGTGCAATTCTTAAAAGGTCTATGATGGATAATTTAAAAACTTTAAGAGAGGTTTACGAAAGGTCCATAGTGGAGAGGTATGTCTTGAGCCTAGACCATACCAAAGCATTGGATCTAGTGTTGCATGACTTCCTCTTTGCCATCTTGGGACATTATGGTATTCCACAGCAATTTATACAGTGGATAAGGTATTTATATAATAAAGCATCACAATGTCCTGTAGTAAACGGAATTAAGGGCTGCCATGTAGCAATTAAGAGGGGAGTATGGCGGGGTGCCCATTGAGCCCACTACTGTATGTCTTCGCAATTGACCCTTTATTGCAAAAACTAGAGGACGAATGGGGGATACAGCATATGCAGTCCCTACTTGGAAGTCACTTCCCAACAACTTTAGCTTATGTAGATGATATCTGTCTATTGGTAGCTAACTATAGCTCTGGGATGAAAGCACTGGATGTGCTACAGGCATATTCAGAAAGCTTCGGTGCCAAATTAAATAAAGATAAAAGTATACTAATGACACTAGTATCTAGACAGGACCAACAGGTAAGGGATATAGCTGGGATTAAGATAACACAGGGGCCATTAAAGATCTTTATTTATTTATTATACATAAGTGAATTACAACCCTTTGAGTCAAGGACTCATTTCCAAAGGCTGCACGTCACCTCCAGTGGATTCAACACATAGACAGCAACACAAATGCAATATGATAGGAGGTTACAGAAGTTTTTTGTTACATACCAAACAGCAAATAGCAAACAGTATTCATATATTTGCAGGTGTCAGAACAAACAACATAGAATCCTGAGCCATCCAGTGCCCAGATAAGTCACAGTTTACAATAGCAGTACAGAGGTTTATACAGTGCAAGAGCTAGGCTCCAAGGACAAATACAGTAAATTCAGAATTGCAGCTTGAGATAAGGCGATTGTCGTCAAGAGTCTAGGAAAAGGGCCGGGGAGGGAGCGGGGCACCTATGGACTAGGATCCCACTTGTGGAGCTCATTCACAGCTGCGGGTGAAGAAAATGAGGCTCTTGAGAGCTGCCTTAAAAGGACCTATTTTAGTGAGTGAGGAGATCGAGGAGGGGAGGGTGTTGAACCAGTGTGGCGCCCTGTAACAAAAGGATCTCTGGGCGAGTGATGTCCGCACCTTCGTGACTCTGACAGCAGCCTTAGTGGAGCCACGGGTAGAGGCAGATGGGTAAGCAGGATGGAGGGAGGTGGACACCCCTGGGGTTGAGAGACCTAGAAGTACTTTTTTAACCAGGAGGCAGGTCTAATATTGTAACCGCTCTTCTAGATTGAGTATGTTGGCCAGCAAGTGTAGAGTGTATACATGAGTCCATTTGTCTGCACCAGTGAGGAGCCTACAGGCCTTATTTAGGGATAGTTGGATTCTCCTGAGGGCAGTGGCATCAGCAGCAGCATAGACAGGGAGGCCGCAGTCTATAAGAGACAGGACAGAGGAGGAGACAGCCAATCTGAGGGCATCTGGTGGGAGGCAGTCCTTATGATGGTAGAGAAGGCCTATACGCATGTTAATTGCTGAGGTGAGCAGGTCGATATGAGAGTGAAAGCAGAAGGCAGAGTCAAAGGTAATGCCCAAGTATTTGTAGCTGCTAACTTGTTCTAGTGGGTGGAGTGAGCTGGATAGTATATGGAGGGGTGAGTTTTTTGCCTTATTTCGATGATGGGCAAACAACATGGCTTTTGTTTTTTTAATGTTAATGACTAGCCTGCGGTCATTGAACTAGTTTCCAATTTGACTGAAAGAGTGCTGGAGGGAGGCCTGAAGAGAGGAGGGGTCAGGGTGGGAGGAGAGAAGAACTGCATCATCTGCATATAGCAGGACCTTGCTGGAGCAGGAGTTGGGTAGGGCATTTACATAGAGACTAAAAAGAAGAGGGCCCAGGATGGAGCCCTGTGGGATCCCGGAGCTGACAGGGTGGGTGCTGGAGAGGGTGCTGTTTATTTTGACACACTGGGACCTTGAAGAGAGATAGTTAGAGAACCAGTCCAGTGGGCCTTGGGAAAAGCCTAGTTGAAGGAGAGTATCCAGTAGGAGGGGGTGGGTGATCTTGGGTATTACTTTTAGATGTTCAGACCCAGCTGGGGATAACTGGATACCCTGTATGGAGATTGCAGAACAAAAGGTGCAGAAATGGAAATTGTACCCAATGACTAGACAAAAATGAATATTTATGTTGAAAACCTTTATTATTCCTATATTTTTGACAGTAAGTTACTGTATATAGTCCCAATACCACTAAAACTGGAAGCTCGGATGTGTAATTTGTATTTCCAGTTACTATGGGGCAGCAGATTAAATCCTGTTAAGAGACCAGTTATATATTGGCCCACTGAAAAAGAGGGCCTTAATATGGTCAGCCCCATAGTGCTTTTTTTCAGTATTTTTCTATATTTCAATATAGTACCAATACTGCAGGGTAAGCAAGCAGTATGGCTAACTCAGATTCAGCAGAGATGTCTTTATTTTTTTCAGAAATGGGATGCCCCAAGATGGGGTGCTTTCAGAGCAATATCACCTGGTGTAGCTCTATACATAACTGAATTTTTTAAGAAACTTAAGCAATGGCAGATTTTGGAGTCAGAAGTCCTGTCTAATACAAGAAAAGGGATGACCAAACAAATATTGTGTAAACACTTTTTTTGTGTCCCCATGCTTTATATGCCCGGTGGGAATTTTAGAAACCAACTTACAAAGACAACTAACTGATACATGGGTACCACAAACAAATGTGGGATACCCTATGGATGTGTTGTCACAATAAATTAAATGTCCATGGCAACCATCATCATAAAACCATGAAGGAATGATTTTGTCTGAGAGATGGATGTATTAACTAAATAGAAACTATGACTCATCTTTTGTTTGATTGCTCTTTTATTGAGACTTTTTGGACAGCCTTAGCACAGAAATAGACCTCCCACAGGTTTTGTCCATGACTTATGAAGTATTGGTATGTGGACATTTTGATGAGAATTGGAAACAATTTTATCCGAGTACACTAAGAGTTACAAAGACAGTCATTAAATGGTCAATATGGCAAGTTAGATGTCAGCATGCTCTCCAACAGAAATGTATGTCCATTTATGGTTCAATAGAAAAAATAACAATAGAGGGTAACTGCATTTACAATAAAGAGAAAGCAATTTTGCCAGATCCAGTCATGACCACTTGGTGGAGGCATATTCCAACACAAGTGACATGAGATCCTGGATAGAGTAAAAAATGAAGTATTGTAGTGTAACAGTTGTAGAGAAAAACACCTGAGTTTATCGAGTTGTATGGGTGGTAGAAAGTACATTTTAAATAATGCAGAATGAGACATGGGGACATGGAGTCTGCAAAGATTAGGGTATAAATTCTAAGAGATTCACTGGTTCACTGTTTAATTGATGTAGAACATGGTGAGGAGTTATGGGAGTCTGAGGTTTTGACACTTGATTTATTGATGAAGTATATTTATGTTATGTATTCTTATTATATTTCCTTGCAAATAAAAAATTCCCCTATTCTTGGGTAGGGGTGCTGTGGTTCACTAGAGCCAAGATGGTAGACTCAGCATTCATGGTGGTGCTGGATCCTGCAGAGAAGGGAAACCTGGCTCCTGTTCCCTCTCCCATGTTTGCTGGGGCTGAAGATGTTTGCACTACACCCAGGATTTATATTCTCAATGCTACAGAAGCTGTTACCGGGAGAATGGATGACAGCTTATATGAGATGAATCAAAAGTTACAGGATGCTCTGAAAATGAAGAGACAGTATTTGTTAAATTTACTGGTGGGGGAAGAGACAATTTAACTACAAGAGAAGGAATGCTCTTTATGGCACAGGGCTCTTCTCCTTTGTTGCGCTGAGGCCCATTTCCAGCTGAGCACTGTACGGACCCAATTGACGTCCATAGGGGCAGCTATGCAATATTTACTTCAACTGCTTCATGGAGCTCTGAGTCTTTGGCGGCTCCTCCTGATGAGTCATGGCGGCCATTTCCAATAGAGTCTCCAAACAGGACAGACCAGGCAACGTCCCAATTGAAAATCAGGACACTCTCTATATGGACTCAGACTCCAGAGTCCCCTGGTTTTACTGTGACTGACAAGTCTTGCATTATTCAGGCTCCTGGGGTGGCTCGGACTGTCTTTCTGGAACCTCCACGGATGATGGAGTCTCACAAGGCTTTGCCCCAAGCATGCCTACACAACCTTCTGCATTATCCTCCAAATGACTGGTCCACTGTTCGTGCACTCACTGAAGCTGGTTGGTCAACAGACATGATGGGACAATGACACTCCTCCCTGCAGCAGGAGCTCACTGCAGTTCCTTTCCAGTCTGACTTGTGTTCTTCTGACAGCCTGTCAGATGCAGTTTTATTACAGGCCATGGAGACTTTTTCCACTAGAGACATACTGAGGCAGACCGAAACTGTTGAACACACTGTCCAACACCTGGTTGCCATGGCATCTGCTCAACTCACTGCTCCCCCCTTTCCTGGGGACCAATACAACAAATAATCAGGGGACTGACTGCCTATCAGTGGAGCCCCCCTATACCTGATGTTGCTCCAGTGGGTCACCTGAATGAGACCCCCTTCTTGAAACTAGTTGGATGCATGAGAGTGCTGCCATTGGGATTTCTCCCCAGCCAAACCTACAGCCCTTATTGTGGGCAGACTGCGTGGACATCACTGATCCTAACTTCCATCCCCACCCACTTGCAGTGTCCCTTGGGGAAAATTCTGCACAGTCCTCTGCAAAACATTGGGCTACTTTCCAGAAAGGGGATGCATTCCCAAATGTGCCAGTTCCCACACAGTGTGGAAATGTGGTGCACTTATTATACAAATTTTTTTTTTTTATTTCAGATTCAGATTAATACCTTTGTACCAAAATAGGCTTGTTTACAAAGGTTCCAAGTTAGAGTACACAGAACAGGACATAAAATACAGGTAGCTTCCTATATGGCATCATATACAGATCAGGCTACGCAAAGTGTGAGGTAGCATAGGTTATAATTCTATACAAGGGTGTTCCACAGATAAGGTAGACAAAGATACACCAGTGATTTCAGATCAATAAGTGCTAAGGAGAAGATGACAATTGCACACTGAGGCGCGGCACAGTGTTTAAGTGGTTACATGATACAACTAGAGGCAAACAAGTTTCTAGGTAGTAATGAAGCAGGTTCAGCTGCCAAAGGAGGCACGGTTTATGGTTCAGCAGGGGGCTGGTAATAAAGGGTGGGGGAAGGGTAAGGAAAATAGTACCATTGAGTGGGAGCACGTGGAGTTCTAGGGGATAAGATGAGATAAATATGGGTAATCAGTCATAGGCAAGAGAAAAAAAGGGTAGGGTGAGGCTAAAGTGAACAGAGTCAGGGGAGGCAGGAGGGGTGCAGGGTGATATGGTCAAGGAGGATTGTAACAGTGAGGCAGAGGATGAAATGGGGAGGGCAGGATGAGGGGATGGGGTGAGGTGAGAGGAGGGGAATGGGATAGGATGGAGGGGAGAGGGGAGAGGGGAGAGGGGAGAGGGGAGAGCAGAGAGTGGGTGGTGTTTAGGCTGAGTCCCCAGACAGCCCCAGACCTGTGCAGTGTCCCCAGACAGGTCCTATGTAGGGAGATTCCTGTTGAAAGAATCCATCCTCATCACCCTGAATGAACTGCATGCACTGCTCTATCCTATCTGTGATGGTTATATTTTTTTAACTTTATCTATTTATTGAAATTTGAGTATATAAGAAAGCACACATCTTATACAATAGAAGACTATCCTCCATGTAAGGTATAAAATAACACTTAACAAAACACAGTATTTAGGGTAAACATATTGGAGAAGCCTTATATATATGTACTGATAATAAAACACAAACCTAGACAAGATGTAAGTGGAGAGCAGAAGGGTTACAATCAATAGGGTATTATAGGATCAGAAATAGCAACCATGTACGAAATACATGCTAGGGCAGGCTATGGCAAGGCATTCAGTAAATTGCAAAAAAGTGATAAATGTGGTAATATGAACAATGTTCGTAATGGAGAGGTGAAGATAAGAGAAAAGTGTGCAAGGAAAGAAAGAAGAGAGAAAAAACAAGGAAGAAGGGAAGGAGAGAGGGAGCGAGAAAACAGGGAAGAAGGGAAAAAAAGAGGAGAAATCTGTGCACAAAAGTTTCGAGAAAACCTAATCTGAGAGCAAAATAAGAAGAAGGGCTAAATATCCCTAAGAATTAAGGTCTAGAAGAACTAGATTCATGTACTTGAAGTAATCCTGCCAACATCTGTCATATTCAGTGAGTCGGTTATGACTAACATGAGATAATAGGTCTAGAGAGGCATACTGAGAGAGGCTTTGAAGAACATCTGAAAGAGAAGGCACCAGAGTTGATTTCCATTTCATAAGAATCAGACGTTTGACCAGAAGAGAAAGTATGTTTAGCCATCTAAAATGTGCATGTGAGAGGACAGAGCTATTGGGGATAAGGATGCCTAGAAGGAATAGCTTTGGGGTCAAAAGGTAGTTTTTGTCCTGTTACTCTGGAAGCAAGTAAACAGACTTTATGCCAGAGCTTATTAATGGGAGCGCAAGACCACAAGATATGAAGTAGATCCCCATTGGCCAAATTGCAACGCCAGCAATTATTATTATTTAATAGGCCCATTCACTGAAGCACAGAGGGGGTTCTATACCAAAGATGTAGGATTTTAGTTTGTATTAAAGAACTACGGGCATCTTTAAAGGTATTATGTGCAATACATCAACAATTACTCCATTGTGCATCTGAAATATTGTACTTAAGAAGAGTACTCCATTTATGTTTGGCCTGTATAGACTGATCAGGTAGATTATCAATAATGTCTTTGTAAATGGAACTATTTAATTTTACTGATAAATTAGTCCAGTGCGAGATGTATGGGTTTAGAAGAGTATGCCTATTCACTAAACTAGAGAGAGAGAGTTATAAGTTGCCCGAATTTGTAAAAACTTCCAGAAGTCCTGTTTAGGAAGTTTCCATGTGACCTGCAAGTCTGAGAATGATCTAAGAGTGAGTGAATTCTGGTCCAAGATATCTCCGAGAAAGAAAATGCCTTTGTTCCTCCATGTACGACAGAAAATTGGGTGATCTTCTAGAATGAGCAGTGGATTGCCCCATAAGGGAGCATAAAACCAGGATGTTGGATTGGATTTCAGGAATTTGTGGATTAGTTTCCAATAAAGAACAGAGGATGATATAGTCGGGTGAGATTTTAGTTTAGAGGAAATGGGATTAAAAATGAAGGAAGTGGGAACTCCTCCCAGGCACAATGCGGATTCCATTGCAACCCATAGTGGTGAGTGAGGGGAGGGTTTCTGAAACCATTTAATGGTTTGGGCCATTCAGAAAGCCCAGAGGTAGCCTTTGAACCAGGGGAGTCCGAATCCCCCTTTTTTCCAATGTGATCAAAATTTGTTGCAGTTAAATCTCGGTGGTTTCCCATCCCAGATAAAGTTACCTATTAATTTATCAATTTTAGCAAAAAAGGAGGATGGTAAGACTAAAGGAATATTGGCAAAGAGGTAAAGAATCTTGGGAGAAATGGACATCTTAATGGCTGCAATTTTCCCCATGAAAAAGAGAATAAGAAGCTTCCATCTGTCCAGAATTGTTTTGATGTTATCAAATAAGGGGTTAAAGTTACTGTCCCATATCTTCCCTAAGTTACTAGTAATTTTGATTCCTAGATATGTTATACCCTGTGGTAACCAGCGGAATCCAAGAGATATGTTCATAAAGGCTTTACAGTAGTCGTTAAGGGGCATAGTTTGTGATTTGCCATTATTCAAAGCAAGGCCAGAAATTTTGTAAAATTATTAAGCAAGTCAACCAACAGGGGCCCAGCCTCATTCAGGTTTTCGAGTAAGATTAAGAGGTCATCCGTGTAGGAAAGAGAAACATATCGTGAATTGTTCACAGGTATGCCTATAATGTCAGAAGATTGACATAAACAAGCAGTCAGGTGTTCCATGGCTAAAATAAACAGGGAAGGTGACAGGGGACAGCCTTGTCTAGTTCCCCTTGCTAGATGAAAGTAAGAGGAAAGGGTGGAATTAGTAAGTACTTTAGCAACAGGGGAGTTATATAATAGCTTGATCCAGGAGCAAAAGGTATGAGAAAGACCAAAATAAGATAAAATTTGATGAAGGTAGTCCCAGTTTAAGGAATCAAAGGCCTTCTCGAAATCAATAACTATGGCTGCAGCTGGTGTCTTGAGGGATTTGGCTTTGTGAATTAAATTAAATAAGGAACGTAGGTGATCAGAACCAGATCTATGTTTAATAAAACTAGCTTATGAACAATGAGTTAGCTTGGGAATCAAGGATTCAAGTCGAGAAGTTGATAGTTTAGCAAATATCTTCCCACCCGTGTTTAATAAAGAGATGGGCCTGTCACTTGAGGGGTGAGTAGAATCTTTTTCTTTCTTAGGGATTAGGGTTATGATTGCTTCGGTGCAAGATGGGGGAAGCTTGCCAGTATTGGAAGCTTCTTGATAAACAGTAAGAAGAAGGGGACAAGGTGTCGGAAAACATTTTATAGAATCGACAGGGAATCACCACCCTAGGGATTTGCCGATTTCAAGGAAGATAAAGCTTGGATTTCTGAAGTGAGAAGGGTTCATCTAAAGAATTTGTTTCAAGAGTAAAAAGATGAGGAAGATGTAACGATTTAAGGAACTGCTGAATTTGTAAAGTAGATAGAGGATTTGTGTTAGAGTATAGTTTTTGATAAAAGGTTTTCATGATACGGTTTATAGAGAGGTTGTCAGAGTGAATCGTACCCTGTTCATCTTTTAGGCTTAGGATGTGTCATTCCATTTGTGGTGCTTTGAGCTGGTAAGAGAGGAGTTTCCCAATTTTATCACCGCATTCTCAAAACTTATACAGTATTTAAGTGTAAACAAGGCCAGTTCAGTTTTACAAGAAATTAATTCGTTAATTTTAACTCTAAGTTGAAGAATTTCAAGGTGAAGTTGAGAATCAGGATGGTGCTTATTAGAAGAAAAGTATAAATTCTCTTTAGCCTTAAGACATTTTTCCAAGTCAGCCAGCTATTGTTCCCTTACTCTTTTCCTATGTGCAGCATAACTGATAATTTCCCCTCGAATCGTAGCTTTAAGAGCTTCCCATACAGAGGACATAGAAGATTCGGTTGGGGTATTGTGAAGGAGGAAGTCCTGAATTTGTGCTTTGATCATGGGTAAGAAACTGGGATCCTTGAGAAAGAGAGGATCCAGCTGCAAGTAAGAAGATTTAGGTGCTAATGGGCCCCACAAAAGTTGCAATTTGACAGGGGAATGGTCCAAGATTATGATGGGAGAGATGGATGAATCAATAGTTTTTTTCCATTATAACAGGAGAGGCTAACCAGTAGTCAATTCTACTGTATGTCTTATGTAAAGAGGAGTAAAAAGTAAATTCTTGATCACGGGGGTGAAGGAGGTGCTATACTTCAGCAAATCCAACATCTTGCATTAGTCATGAGAGGGCTTTAATACTTCTAAGGTGGGCCTCTGTAGTGGGGCTACTTCTGTCAATGCTGGCTTTTAAAGCTAAGTTAAGATCCCCTCCACGAATAACTGGTGTATTATCAGTGTTAAAGGATAGAATCTGTTGAGCTAAATTATGAAAAAACTCTGGGGAATCGGAGTTGGGTACATAGACATTAACAAGCAGAAGAGGACTAGAGTTGGTATTCAGTTTGACCATCACCCATCTGCCATCAGTATCAGAAACAGAGTTTACAAGGGACCATTTGAGACTCTTATGAATAAGAATAGCAACTCCTCTTTTTTTGAGGTATAGGATGATCCGTAGATCTGACCGACCCAATCTTTTTTAAGTCTGTGAACATCCTCTACTAATAATTTTGTTTCTTGAAGGAAAGCAATTTGTGTTTTATGTTTTTTGAGATATGAAAGAATTTGCTTCCACTTACAAGGAAAATTAAGTCCCTTCACATTACATGTATATAAAAGTATGTCACTCATATTGTTAGTGTTAAAGAAAGGGAATAATCGCTGGAGTGTGAAGGGACAAATAAATGAGGCAGAGGATGATTAGAATACAATATAGACAGCTTACGTATATGCAGAGTGGCAGGAACACTCAAGCCAAAAAAAGTGAGATGTATGATACATGAGTAGCACAGATGTCTTATTAAAGTTAGAATAGAGATAAGGAAGGAGAAAAGTCATTAACAACAACAACAGCAATACTAGTAAGCTAAATAACAAAAAATGGGTGTGAGGAGATATGAGTCAGCCAGCTGGCTAAGAGACTGTCTCACCACACTCTGGGGGGTCGATGTAGGGAGGAGACTAGGGAGGACCAGTTTTAAATGTTGTCCCAAACCTAAGTCTGATCCCAGTAATATAATGAAGTAAGTATTCCTGATAAACTAAACTGAAAGGGAATAATACCAAGAAAGGCAGGGGACTGTAATAACCTCAGCTTAATTCTAAGCTAACAGGACAAGGTATAAGGATAAAGCCAAACACCAGAACTTATTTATAAACATTAGTAGTAATAGTACAAGATATACCAACTTGAAATAACAGTAAATTAAAGAACCATATATGAGATGCCAGTACAGCCTAGACATAGAGCAAGGAATTCAGGGAGCCAGGTGGAATGTAAATGAACAATTATAAAAGGAAAAGTAGATCATTACCACATTAGAGTGACTCTGAGTAAACTTTGCAGCGCAACAGAGTAAGTACATAATAAATGCAATATTGAGGGGGAAAGAAGAAAGGGGAGGCCAATTTAAGCCCTTACGCCCTGAGCCAACTGCAAATCGGGATTATGTGGAGAGGTATAGGCTTCGGTGATAACTGTAGACAGAAGAGATAGTCATAGTAAAGATCAGCTCCAATTACTCGAAAATCACCTAAATAGGTGTTATATGGGGTGACTAGGTCTAAAAGACTAGGCCCAGTGAGCCCCAAAACAGGAGGACCACACAGCAGTGATTTTATAATATCTGTAGGCTTCGAGTAAAATAAGGAGCATAAGGAAGATGTAGATTGACAATCCTTTGCAACAGTACACCAAACATAGCCCACCTGTTTGAGTGCTAATGATAGTTCCATATTGTAAACAGGAGGTAGTAAGAATAATGGAGCATAGGGAAGGAGATAGATTAAATGTAGTTGCCAATAATACTTAAGAACCTGTCATCAGGAGAGGGAAGGGGTAAGTTGCCTTGTAATATATAATAATTCACATATGAAAAAAGAAAAGGCAATAATCAGGGTGCATACCGATTGAAGATATGCAACTGAACAGCCAAAAGACTATAAACCTGATGCACTGCTAAACTGGAGAGTAAAAGGCTAGATACAGACAGCCTGTTTAGTGAGGTAATATATAAGATCTAACACTAAAATAATGGGTAAGAAAAGCATTGCTGATATACCAAAGTTCCCTTGAAGACCTTTAAGCTGCTCATTTAAACACTGCAACAAAAAGTAAATTGATCGCACCGCGATGTACAGCCTTTGTTTTCTGCACCCGCTGGGAGTGAAAGCAACCAGGTAGCATAGACTGTAGAGCGGGCGGCTAGGCAGAAAAAGTGTACTGGCACTCCCTTTAAGTATCACAAGTAGAAAAAGGGAAGTGGTTATCCCTCAGTACAGACAGTTGGTGAGACCCCATCTGGAGTACTGTGTGCAGTTTTGGAGACCTCATCTATGCAAGGACATAGACAGGATGGAAGCAGTCCAGAGGAGGGCAACTAAAATGGTGCAGGGTCTGCATCAGAAATCATATGAAGAGAGACTGAGAGAGCTTAATATATATACCCTTGATGAAAGGAGGGACAGGGGGGACATGATAGAAACGTTCAAGTACCTCAAGGGAATCAACAAAGTCCAGGAGGGTAGCATCTTTCAGAATAAGAGATGTGTAAGAACAAGAGGACACAATTTAAAGATAGAGGGGGGACGGCTCAGGGGTAATCTGAGGAAATCTTTTTTCACGAAGAGAGTGGTGGATGCATGGAACTGCTTTCCTGGGGAGGTTGTTGGGGCTAAAACAGTGGGGGAATTCAAACATGCATGGGACAGACACAAGGCAATTGTAGTGGGGGGTGGCAGGAAGTAGGCTGTTGGTTAACTAGAATCTGCAGCTTATCCAGTAGGTAGGAAAATGGACAGACTGGGTGGGCCCAGTGGTCCTTATCTGCCATCAAAGTCTATGTTTCTATGTATCCTGGAAGCAAAATCTACCAAGATATAGCAACTGTGACCATATTACTGACCATATAAGCTCATGACACCTTAGATTTATTAGCAGGATTGTGACTATTGATGTTCTTGCTTTTGGTCTTTGCCCTACGTTTCTTTTTGGGCAGCTCTAAATATTTGAAGGGGGAACTTGCAACAGCTTCTGCCCATGATTATCGGCAGAAATACATCCCTGAGGCACAGGGCCCAAATTAGAGGGATATTCATCTGAAATTTGCTGGGAAAAATCCTCCTGCGAGAAATGCATGTCATCCTCCAAGAGAGCAAACTTATTGCTCAAGGGAATAGAGAGGTTGATTTGAAGGTGAGAGGCTGCAGCTTGGGGTGTTTGAGGTGAAACCTCGCTAGAACAGCACGAAAGTCTTGAAGAATAATGCCCCGACAGAAGCTTCTCTTGCAGCCGTGTTGATTGCCTTGGGGTCAAATCAGTTGCGGCGTTGCTGCTTGGGGCTGTGAGTTCTGCAACACTTTTCCCATGTTCCTGTACCTTGTCGTCCACCCTCCGTGTGGATACCAAAACTGTGTTCGGGTTGCCAATTGCTGCTGAACCTTCCAGGGTAAGACTGCAGAGAGAGACCTCCAGATAGTTGGCTAAGGTGTCAGGGGTTTCAAAATCCTTGAAGGAGGGCATAGTGTCGCGGGGTAATGTAGAGCAAATTTAATGCTTCTTTGGTGGAGGATTTGTTTAAGTGGATTGTAGGCCTTCCTTCTTATGGTTAAATCTTTTGAAAAGTCTCTGTAGATGGAACTATTAAACTCTTGCCACTGAAGTTTCCCCATGTCTCTGGCTCGTTTCAGTATTAATTCTGCGTGGGAATAGTTCAAGAAGCGAGCAATAATAGGCCTTGGTCACTGGTCTGATGTTGGCCTGGGACCCAGGGTGCAGTGAGACCGCTCAATGATTAATGCTAGGTTAAGAGGCAGTTTAAGCATTGCAGGCAGCACGTGTAATAAAAGCGCAGTAGTGTCACCTAATTCTACACCTTCAGGGAAACCAAAAAAATCATAAATTGTTGCGATGATTATGATTTTCAATATCGTCAGTTTTGGCTTGTAGGGATTTAATAGTTCAATCTTGATTGCAGACAGTAGTCTGGAGGTCATGAATAGAAGTGGTGTTACAGGCTGTTGCTTTCTCATTAAATGCAATTTTCTGGCTAAAAGTTTCAAGAGTGGTCGCATTCTGTTGGGTGGAGGTTTTTAGAACATTAATCTCAGCCATCAGTTCAGAAAACATTACTTCCAATCTAGCAAGTGAGCTTTGCTGTACTTGGAGATCTGCCATAATGCTGAAGGATGAGACCTAATATGCTGCAGTACAGTGTAGAATAATTGAATATAAGTAGATGATGGATCAAAAATGACACACAAACTGTGTCAGGCAGTAAGATTACAGGATGGTCACAGGAGTTGGTACCAAAGAAAGGTCTGGTGAAGGCTGGATGAGGTTAGATTGCAGTAATTCCTGCAGAGATTCTGAACTATGCTGCCATCTTCTGCCTGGTCAGGCCACCCCCCCCCCCAGAGCCGCTCTGATGGTTATTTTGACCACAGCTAGACACCTGTTTATCTGGACAAATTTTGGGCTTGATACAATGATCTCTAGAATACCCCCGGCTCTCTTTCCAGGCTATCCCCTGATGAAAACTGGTGCTTCGCATTTTAACAGTCATGCTGAAGAATGAAGGGGTCAATGTCCAGGATGTTAGATTTTGGTTGGCTTAACAATGTGACATCCTGGGGGCTCCAGACCCCCTCCTAAACTTCAAGGGTTTTTGGACCAGGCACTGGAAGTTCAAAGTCAAACTGAAACACTCCACATCGGGCCTTCATCACATTCTGAGTGTATTCTATTTGGGCAGGGACCATGCCCAGTGCTTTTATCCGGGACAGCCCAAGATATGTTTCTGTTGTGGGGTTGGCACACATCTAAGTAACACATGTGATACCTTATGTTGTAACCTATGTCTCACCTTGGGGCAAGCCAGCTTTCAATGCATGAATTACTTGTGCTGCAACTTATGTGAAGAACGAGGCCATTCATACCGACAATGTAAATGGGCTACACGCAATCGGGAGGAGGATCATACACAGGATATATACTTGGAGAAAGCATGGACTGCAGTAAAACAATGACGGGAGCTGGCAGCTGCTTTGGTGCACCAAGAGGATTCTGATGCTGTCCCCATGATGCCCCATGAGCCTTCTACCCCTGATGCTCGGGCCCTCCCTGCAGAGACCACTACATCATCCATGCCAGAGGACAAGACTCCAGATCTTGCAATGGTAGGGCTCCTTCTGACCCTGGTAGATCTTGTTCCTTCAGAATCCATGGACATTGCTTAAAAGGAGCTCCCAGATATGTCCCCTCCAAACATGACTGTGGTATGCAGAAAGAGATCCCTAAAGTCATAAATGAGGGAGCTTCCTATCCTGTTCTCTGCTGCAGAGCACTCCCTGCCTGTGGACAACAGATATGAGGTATTAAAAATGCCTTCTACAGACACAGACACAGGTATGGTTTTGCACATTCCCTCCTGTTCTTCCCGACATGTGCAGGCTATGTTGAACACTGAAGAGGAGATGGACAAGGTGAAGACAAAGAAGAAATTATGGAAGAAGCTGAAAATGACCACCTGAAGTGGCTCTGTACCGCTGTCTACTGGTAGCTGACAAGGGTGTCTCTCATACCTTTTATACAGTTTATCATGACCCTCAAAATACACCTGGCAACCCTCAACATGATTACTTGGTTACTTGGTATTAGAGACAAAAGAAGGCCTAGGCCCATCGGGATTGTCCCCCACATTGTGGGATATTGTTTCCCAAGATAGTTTTAGTCCAAAAGCCAGTTATCCAATTGATTTTTAAAGATGGTGATATTTGGGCATTCCACTAAGTGTTGTGGTAATGTTATTCCACAGTTTAGATGCCCTAATAGAAAAGAAGTGTTGTCTTTTATTTGTTCTTGCCTTTACAATATTTAACTGTTTATTATGTAGTCTTGGTACTATCTTCCTTTCTGCATAAGAGATGCCACATGAGTCCATTAAGGTCGGGGACTGCATAATCCTAAATAATTGAAGAAGGTCACCGCTTGGCCTTCTTTGTTCAAGTGAATATAGACCCGGCTTTTTTAATCTCGTTTCATAAGTTAAGTGAGATAAGTAAGGAACCATTCTTGTTGCTCTGTGTTGTATTTGTTCAATCCTATTAATATCAGTAATTAAATAAGGGCTCCAAAATGGTGACCCATAATCCATATATGGCTGAATATGGGATCTGTATAAAGGAATTATACACTGCTCTGTTTTAGAAATAAAAGTATGATTTATTCGTCTAAGCAAGGAATTTGCAATGTTAGCAGCTTTGTTACAGTGATCTTTAGATGACAGTTTGCAGTTTACCAAAATTACCAAGTCTTTTTCACTAGTAACTGATTTAATGTTTATATTATTGAGCATATGCATCTGTCTAGGATTATTATTTCCCATATGTAATACCGAGCATTTATTTTCGTTAAAGTACATTTTGTTTGTTATTGCCCAATGCTCAATGGTGGTTAAATCTTGCTTGAGTATTTCTTGGTTTATTTGGTTATCCACCCTTCCTCCTAGTTTTGTATCATCGGCAAATTTGGTAACAATGTTTGTTGATTTTATATTCATATCGCTAATGAATAAATTAAACAATGTGGGTCCCAGGACAGAGCCCTGTGGGACACCACTGGTCACTTCTCCACTCTCAGACAACACACCCCCCCCTCTGACTCTCTGTGTCCTGCCAGTCAACCAGCAGTGGACCCAGCTAACAATTACTGGAGAGAAACCCAAATGAGTGAGTTTGTTCACCAGAATTGCATGAGATGCCTTATCAAATGCCTTACTGAAGTCCAATAGAATAACATCAATGGGAATATTATTGTCCATATGCTTGCTTACATATTCATAGAAAGTGAGTAAATTAGTAGTACAGGAGTAACCCTGTTTAAATCCATGCTGAGTTGTATCTATAATATTTAAGGAGACCATTTCATGTTCAATGATAGTTTTAATAACTTTCTCCATCACCTTGCAAGGGATGGATGTAAGACTTATAGGTCTATAATTTTCAATTTTAGAACGTGTCCCTTGTTTAAAGATAGGGGTGACAATAGCTGAGAGCCAATCTACTGGGATTTTTGTTTCTTGTAGGGATTTGTTAAATATTATAGTAAGTGGTAAGGTAATGGTATCAACTGTACCTAACAAAAATTTGGCATTAATATTGCCAGGGCCAGGATGGTAGTTTTGTTTATTGTTTTAAGTACAGTCATTACATTATGAGGGGAAATACTGTAGTCATGTGGACAAGTAGTAAAGTTTGAAGATTGAGTACAATTATCCGGTCGGGAAAAAACAGAACAAAAGTAATCATTTAATACTGTTGCCGTTTCAAATTCGGAAACAATTGTTGAATCTTTAATAACTATTGGGCCTACTGATCTATTATTCCCTTTTTTTTCATTAAGGTAAGAATACAATGATTTATGAGAATCCTTTGTATGTACTATTCTAAATTTGAGATTTCATTTTGCTGTGTTTATAGAATTTTTTAAATTCTTAACTGATTTTCTGTATTTGTGTAATGCTTCCTCTCTAGCATTGATAGCACAGTTTTTTAGGATTTTAAAAAGTGATTGTTCAAGTTTAATTTGTTTTTTAATGGTGTTACTAAACCACAAGGGTATCTTTCCCTTTTTATTGTATTTATTTTTTATTGGAACATACTGATGTTCAAGATCATAAATTTTTGTTTTGAGGTATGTCCATGCTTCTTCGGTGTTTAGTGATGAAAGCGTTTTTGCCCAATCAATGTTGCTAAGATTTTCATTAATTTTAGAAAAATTTGCCTTACCATATTGTTTGATCATAAGTTTATTGTTTAGAGTGTAAGAATCATAAGTTATAGAAAACTGTACAGCCATGATCGCTACTGCCCAGAGGGTCTGTAACAGTGAGATTATTTATTTTATTTTCATCATTACTGATGAGTAAGTCTAAGATGTTATTCCCTCAAGTTGGTTCCTTAACTAATTGAACCAGACCCAGATCTATAACTGTTGATAGAAAAAGTTTATCATGTTGAGAGCTACCAGTCAAGGTTTCCCAATCAATTGATGGTAGATTGAAATCCCCTAAAATGAGGACTGTACCATTTGTAGCCAGAGAGGATATTTCTTTTGTTAGGGATAAAGTATAATCTATATCAGAAGTTGGAGGTCTATAGCAAGTACCTTTGGTTGACCTTGTAGTTGAAGGGTAACCCATATACTTTCATTTTGGGCATTAGAGGCTATCTCAAATGATGGAATATCATTCTTTATGTAGAGACATACCCCAACCCCCTTCCTGTTACCTAATCTATTTTTAGTATAGAGTTTAAATCCTGGAATTTCTACTGACCATAATCTATCTGAATTCCCCCATGTTTCAGATATAGATATTACACTGAGATTATGGAGTTGAATTTTAACTTCTAATTCAGCCAGTTTGGAAATATTTAACAAACGAGCATTAAGAGACAGAATATTGAGTTGTTGTTTCTTATAGGCGGAGCTAGATATATTAAGAGATTTAGGTTTAAATCCAATCTCCCCCGTAGGTGTTAGTTTAAATGGCTTTGGATAAAGGTGCTAATCTTATGTCCAAGCAGTGTATTCCCTCTTCTACTGAGATGCAAACCATCCCAGCAAAAGAGGGATGGGTAGCCATTAAATTCTTCCCAATGTGTTAAACAAGGAAGATCCTGTCTAAGACACCATTTTCGTAACCATTCATTGATTACTTTGATTTTACTTAAAGTATGGGGGGATGCCGTAGGTACTGGTAAAATCTCAGAAAAACATATATCATACCCTCTTTCTTCAAGAATGTTATGAAGGGCAACGTAGTCTTGTTTCAATTGTTCAATTGATGTTTTATTGATATCATTTGTCCCAAGATGAATGACTACAAGAGGATTATTTCCTGCTTGGGATAGAATGGATTTTACCATTGGTGTTATGTCAGATACTCTAGCCCCTCTGTGTCTAGAACAAGTTCTATTGCCCAGTACAAAAATGTGTTTGTTTTTTAGTTCGGAGGGGGAACATTTCTCTTGATGATCGTTTGAGATAGTAGGGGTGTTGTGCAAAGCTGGCTGTTCATCACTTTTTAAAGATAGTAAGGGGCGGGTGAAATTGGTGTTTGTTATATCTACTGTACCGGTTCCCAATGTAGGAGGACACTCATTCAGAATTTGAGAGTTATGTACTTCGTCATCATTTAAAAAAGACAAAGGATGGAAAGAATTATACATTGGTAATGTGGGGGCAACAATAGGCTTACAACTACTTTGTTTCCTAGTTTTGTTATTTGGAATAGTAACTCATTTATCACTTTCAAGGGGCGGTAATGCCTGAGATTTAAACTCAGGGTTTGTATTAGCAGGTGTAGAGCTTGATAAACAGTTCTCTATACAAGGAGGGGCATAGTGTAGTATAGAATCTGATTCTTGTCCAGTAATGGATTTATTGGAACAGGTTGTTGATGTTTCAACATTTAACAACATTGACATTTGATCTATATAATCTTCCAATGCTTCTATCTCAGTACTATTAGTAGATCTAGTTGTAAGGCGTTTAATATCGTCTTGCAGTGTGGTAACCAACTGACATTTATCACAGATATAATTGGGGGTTTGTTTCCCAACAGCATACATTTTACATGAAGAACAGCAATTTTAGCTTGTTTCATGATTTTTGATACTCACAACCAGTAACCCTAGATGTAAATTATCAGTTTAGTTCAATGGATAATGTCAGTTATACTGACATGCCCTTGTCCCTACTGTCCACAGTGGACATAGTGAACCATGACAAGGCGGCGTCTCTGCACGCGTCTCCGTACACACTCACTCCGCTCGCTAGAGCGAGTGATTTTATATCGTTAAACCAGAAGTGTTAGACTGGCAGAGCTTCCGGTTTCATGCTCGTAATAGCAAGTGTCTGAGAATAAATCAAAGTAATTTCTAGCCTTTAAAAAGGCTCTCCCTGGTGGATTTGGGGGTTTGTGATCCCAAAAAAAGAAATAGCAAAGGTAAAGATAAATGTGCCCAGCAGTAGTGCTACACACCACTCAGCTGAAGTCTCACTTCCACAGAATGCAAACACAGTAAAGTATAACACCTCCTTTTAACCAGAGGCACAAGCTTAAAATGGGCTAAAGACCCGCTCGCTAGAGCGAGTGATTTTATATTGTAAAACCGGAAGTGTTAGGCTGGCAGAGCTTCCGGTTTCACACTCGTAATAGCGAGTGTCTGAGAATAAATCAAAGTAATCTCTAGCCTTTAAAAAGGCTCTCCCTGGTGGATTTGGGGGTTTGTGATCCAAAAAAAAGAAATAGCAAAGGTAAAGATAAATGTGCCCAGCAGTAGTGCCCAGCAGTAGTGCTACACACCACTCAGTATTAAAAATGCTGCCAGGAGAATGATAATTTTTTCCTTACCAGCAGACTTGGCCCTAGATGTTCTTTTTCTTCAGGAAACCAGACTGACTACCTCCCTGGATGTTACCCTAGCTGGGAAGCACTGGAGTTGGTGGCCCTTATACTGGTCTGTTGGGACAGATAAATGCAATGGGGTGGGGATTCTATTTTCTAGTTGTTCCTTCACTTTACAAAGACTGGTTGAGACTGAGCCTGGCAGATCCCTTCTCTTGGATATCCTCTACCAGGGGACTCTGTTTCACCTGATTAATGTCCATGCACCCCAAGTTAAATGGTCCAGGGTAGATCTGTTTCAGTCTATCCAACCCTATCTCCACACAGCTCAACACATAATTTTTGGGGGTGATTTTAATTGTGGGATGTCAGGGGGGATAGGGAGGCAGCCACCTTTAAACTATTTTGTGACACTAATGCCCTGAATAAAGTGATTAAAGATGCCTCACTGATTGACACATATAGCACACAACATGCCATAGGGGATAACACCTATTTTAGATCCACATTGGCCACTGGAATTCATTTTCTCTTTGTGTCCCGACATTTGCATCCTGGAAATATGTTCCATGTTTTCATAGAAATATTGGACCACCTTTTGTTGCAGGGTACCTTTGGAGAATCTCCTACTTGCCATACAGGCAAGGGGTTTTGGCATTTGAATAACTCGATATTGGAGGATATGCAGGTGCAAAGGAAGGTGGTAGACCTGATCCGTGCATGGCTATCCCTTGCCTGTACTGAAGACGGAGTCTACAAAAGATGAGCTGAAGACCCTATTCTCCAGACATTCAATATCCCATAAGAAACAGGAGTATATGGAATATTTGACCCTACATACACAATTAATGAAAGCCATCACCCAACATGATGCAGGCCATGGAGATTACAGTATGGTTATCTCCAACATCGAACTCAGAATGTGTAGACTGCATTATGGTAGGGGTCGCTTGATGCAGCTCGAACATCAATGTGGTACACAAGGTACAAAGGAATGGGGGACCCATGTGAAAGTTGCAAAGTGAGTGTCTCCAAGTAGAACATCACTAAACTCTCCATGGCAGATGATGGTCTGACCTCTGATAAGGCAGGCATCATGACACAAGTGCATCTCCACTTACACAAAATGTTTGGTATTTCAGATACAATGTTATACTAACTGGGTTTTTAACATAGACACAGTTGCCGGAGATTCCCAAACAGGTTCTCAGGGACTTGACTACTCCGCTTACCTCATCAGAAGTGGACATGGCCCTTTAAAAACTACACCTAATACTGCCCCTGGACCTGACAGTCTAATGATGGAGTTCTATAAATGCTTCCACTAACCTCTTGTTGAGATCCTGAGGGGTGGTATTTAATTGGATACTGAAAGAAACCTCTATCCTGGAGGCTTTTATGGAGGCCATCCACATTCTGCTCCATAAGAAAGGACCGGATTCGGACATTAATAATTGGAGAACCCTCTGCCTTCATAATACTGACCTGAAAATGTTGATTAACATTCTTAAAAGTCACCTAGCAAGATTGGCACAACTAGTTATTTCACCAGTGCAAACCTGTGCAATTCCGGGCAGACATATCTCGAACAACCTGATTCTGCTGCGGGAAGTGGTAGATGTGGGGATGAGAGACAAGAACTCGGGAATCATTTTGTCACTGGATCAAGAGAAGGCCTTCGACTGGGACTCCCATCATTTTTTGTTCACAGTATTTGCACATTACGGCATCCCCCAACGGTTTTGTACATGGCTGCAAGGGTTATACTCCTTGGCTACCCCCCCAATTAATGGCCACAGAGGACCTCGGATTCCTGTACACTGAGGAGTGTGGCAGGGCTGCCCTCTCACTCTCTTGCTCCACATGTTCTGTATTGATCCCATACTCCATACAATACAGCAACATTCCCATATTTATGGAATTCCCACACGGGTGGGTATACATACAGTCAAGATCACAGCTTATGTGGATGACATCATTTTATTTGTCCAGGATGAAAGATCATGTTGCACAGCACTAGATATCTTTAACTAATTTTCACCAATATCAGAAGCTTCCCTCAATCTAAATAAATGTCAGGGCATGGTCATGGGATTGCTACACAGGAATATTACCCACATGGAGGAATAGGTGTCACCCCCACCTCCCTGAAAATGTTGGTAGTCACGTTTGGGGAGGGAGATAATGCATTACAAAATTGGAATGAGAATTTAACAGTCTGTGACTCAAAAGTGCAGCACTAGAAGAGGTGGCATCAATCTAAGAAAAAGAGGGTGGCCATATTAAAGACCTTTCTTTTGCCCATGTTTACCTATCTAGGAATGGTGTACCCCCTACTACAGTCCCTAGAAACTAGATTTTGCAGTCTGTTTTTTCAGGAGATTCGATGCAGTAGGCTCAACCCAATCAGACATAACATACTGTGCCTCCCAATCAGGAAAGGAGGACTGAACATGATTAACCCTCTGGTCTATAATTTTTGTCACTTTCTAAAATGGAACATGTTTTTTTATTAAAAAAATGTGGAGAAGATTTGGTCCTCATGGGTGGCACACTGGTTGGATCCCTTAATTTTGGGCTGGGCTGCAACTCAGGTCCCGATGGCAGTAGCCTGTGGTGCACAACCGTAAGTCCGAACGATGATGGAGAAACTGAACCCCATCCAAACTAGTACCCTAGGTTCCCAACAACTCTATGACATGATTATGACTCAGAATTTTCTTGATTTCCCAGATTATCCAGGCATATGCCCCTCATAGCATGCTTCGGCCCACTCCCACTTGATAGACCACAGGACCCCACAGAAAATGTGGGATGTTCTCTTGCTCAGAAGTTACAGCAGACTAAGTGTCAAGGGCAACGTGAAACGTAAGAGTGTAGCCAAACATTTCTGTCCCCAGGTGGGTTGCTTACAAGACATGGAAACCATGATACATTTTTTTGAGGGACTGTCCATATGCTACAGCCTTTTGGAGGCCATGGCCCAAAAGTAGGCGAACCTGGGGTGGTCCAAACTTACTTATATATACAGAGTCACGGCCTTGAATAACTCTGTACCTCTGTAGCTTTTTCTGTGGTACAGGCTCAGTTATAGGACTCTCACTTGTACTTTATATTTTTTGCACTGCATGCCCCCCCTTTTCCTTCTGCTGAACGGGGTCATTCATGATCCACAGCTGGGCCGTCTTGCTTCTTCTGTTGCCTTCCCTTTATGCTGTATGACCACTAGGGAGTGATCCTGTTGGCCCTTTCTGCTTCTTTTGCTGTCTTCCCTTCTCCTCTCAGTGCTTCTGAAGGGCCTCCCCCCTTCCCTTGCTGTGTTCCTCGCTACTGGCACCATGGGGAACTCAGGCTGCATGACTGTTCTTTTCTGCCTACTAGCCCTATATATTTCTGATTACTTTGTTGATATTTCTCCTGACTCCACACCCCTGAGCAATGAATCCCCTTCTCCAGTGCTCAACCAGTTGTGGGGTCTAAAACTGTGGGAGAATTCAAGACTGCATGGGATAGACATAAGGCAATTTTTGTGGGGTGGAAAGAAATAGGCTGCTGGTTAACTAGGATCTGAAACTTATCCAGTAGGTAGGGAAATGGGCAGACTAGGTGGGCCAAGCAGTCCTTATCTGCTGTCAAAGTCTATGTTTCTATGCCCAGAGTCTGCACCCCAAGCTTACTGAACTTGAGGCTTGGGTCACTCAACACAACCCAGACATTCTAGGAATAACTGAATCCTGGCTTAAGCCCAGTATCAAGCAACATGAGGTTGCTCTGCATGGCTACAACCGTTTCTGGAAGGATCAGTTTGTTATCCACGGTCCAGCACCCCTGATTGTACCCCCACCTCGCGGACAGCAACATATATGTAGGTACATGTACCAACCTTAGGGCGAAGACACTTATCATATAAGCATAAGTGTCAGGATCTGTGTTCTACTGTATTTTACTAATGCATATTATGCTCTACCAATGTATCTTAGTCCTGGGAGATGCTTTCCACTCTATTTTTACTGTATTATGATAAGTAAGGCAACAGTGCCATCTTTAGAGCTTGTAACTGTAATTGCAAGTGACCTTGGGACGTATAGAGATCCCATTGTTTGTGCTATCTATGCAAGCTAAGCAACTTCTCATGTTAGTTAGAACAGTTACTCAGGCCACTTGCTACCGGCCAAATATATTTATTTATTTTTTAATTTTTTATTTTAGTCTTCGGTAACCAGTTAAGGTCCACTAGGCACAAGTGCCTGTTTTCAGGGGCGACCTGGGAGCACTGAGCTGTTAAGTGACTTGCTCAGAGTCACACAGTATGCAAGTGGAGGTTGTGAGAATCAAACTTAGGTCTGGTCTGCTGGCTGTAGCAAGCTCATTCACACCTCGTTCCTCTAACCTCTAGACTATACTGCCAGTCCATATACTTTATCTTTTTTAGTAGTTGTTATGGAAATTATTAGAGTATAAGACCCTGTGTAGCATGTAACGTCTCTGAGACGAGAGACTGCATACCTTGGTAAAGAAAACTGGAAGCTCTTCCAGTGATTTCACTGTTGGTAGTAAGCCTGTATTATTTGCCTGTAATAAATTTCATTTATTACATGATTCCCACTTGTCTGTTGTATCTTCCTTTGTGCTGTTCCACCAAGAACCCTGAGAAAGGTAATTTATTGCCAATTTACAGGTTGGGCAAGCGGGGCGGAGGGGTCCTAATATATGTCAAGACATGCTTTCTTCACCCTAACCCTTGGCTCTGTCAAGAAAGTCATCTTGGGGTGTGTCTATCTCACCCCCTAAGAAGACGCTGCCAACTTTCCCTCCTTCATATCATCCCTTGCTAATCTCCCCCCACAACCTCATCCTCTGTGGGGACTTTAACCTGGACTGGCTAAATCACAACACTGACAATATTTTTTTTTTTTTTTTTAGCCTTTGGTAACTGGGTTAGGCCCACTAGGCACACGTGCCTGTTTTCAGGGGTGATCTGGGAGCACTAGGCAGTTAAGTAACTTGCTCAGAGTCACACAGCATGCAAGTGGAGGTTATGAGAATCAAACTCAGATCTGGTCTGCTGGATGTATCAAGATCATTCACACCTCGTTTCTCTAACATCTAGGCTATTCTGCCTCTCAGACTCTAGCCTCACATAGCTCAACTCTGAGCCCACATGACTAAATGCTAAATCAGGCAACCATACCTTACTTGACTGGATAGTTACCAATTGTGCTCATGGACTAAGAGCTGTGGGTGTCCTCCCTGATAGTATCAGTGACCACTCCCCAACCTACAGCTTATGGTGAAACAATTTCCCCAATCCCCTGCCCCCAAGGACTTCCTAGTCAGGGATATGTCCCGGTTCGATGTCCAAGCCTACCTTGCCTCTCTCTCTAATGCTGATTAGGGTTCTATCCACACCCTCCCTGATATTTTATTTATTAAAGTGGTTCACCAGGAAGGTACACTGAGCAGTAATGCTTGTTTCCAGATATGTCCTGGTGGTAAGGGGAAGTGGAGGTACATGTAATGTGGTGCAAAATACAATTTTTACAGACAATAGTGGAATACAAAAGACAGTCATACAAGATTCATAAGTATACAGTAAGTGCAGCACTGTAAGTGATATTCAAAGTACATGATAAAATAAATGAACAGAAGAAACATAAGAAACTGCAAAAAGGTGAATAATGCAGTGATACATAATCACAATAACTGGGTATAAAAGGAAATCAATTACTAACATTAACAGTAGAGTAGAGTATAGGAAAGGAGTCATTGTGGGCATAAAGGAGATAAAACACAAGTGCAGTGTTGGGTAAACATTTAACCAGGCATGTGGGATTTGAGATGGTTCAAAGGCTTGAGGGTTAAAAAACTTTGGAAAGTTTCAGTAGGTTTGGCATGAGCAGGAGTGGGATATATATACTGTATGCTCAGTACGGAAGAGAGGGCTTTGGGTGAAGGCGCATGCTGAAATTGGAAGGGAGGGCATTCCAAAGCTTAGGACAGTGGTAGAAAAAGGCAGATTGACCTGCAGTGGTGGAGTGGCAGGGGATAGTGAAAGAACGAGAGTCAGTGTTCTGAAGGGAATAGGAGTTTTGTGATGAGGCAGAGATGATGGAGGAAAGACAGGAAGGGAGATTCCCAGACCAGAATTTAGCCATGAAAGTGGCAGAATGTGACAGCCACCTAGATTTCAATGGAGGGAGGGATGTGTCTTTGTAAAGATCACAGTGGTGAGTGTGAAGGGGACAGGATAATATGAAGTGGCAGAAGGAATTGAAGATAATTTTCAGTCTGGATAGAGTGGTTTTGGGGGTGGCACTGTAGACTATGTTTGCATAGTCAAAGGTGGGAAGGATCATTTTCTGCAAAATAGCTCATTGAGCTAATGGAGGAATGCAATCCTTGTTTCTGTATAAGGCACCATGCTTGGGGAGAAGGTTTTTATGGATTGCATCCACATGTACTGAAAAATCCAGGTGGGAATCTAGCCAGACCCCAAGGTATTTGAAGGAAGTGACATTTTCTATCAGAGTACCATCCAGCATGTGGAATGCCAGGCATGTTTTAAGGGTTGATAGCCGCTGTCTGGTGCCGAAAGACATGGAGACTGTCTTTTTAGTGTTCAGGAACAGCTGAATCAATTGAAACCATTTCTGAACATTAGTGAAATCCAGTTGCAGTCTAGACTGGGGCTCAGAGTGAGAGGTGCTGGACGTGTAGATGATAGTGTTGTCTGCATACATAAGGATTTGGGAAGTGGAACAGGCAGAAGGGAGGTCATTAAGGAAAATGGAAAATAATATAGAGCCATGTACTGAGCCCTGTGGGACACCAGTGGTGATAGGGAGTGGAGAGGAGAGGAGAGGGATGAGGCAATCTTGACAGATTGGGTTCAGTCTGTCAGGTAGGAGCAAAACCAAGCTACGGCTGGGGGTTTTAAACCAGCCTTAGTGAGTGTTTGGAGGAGAAGGGCATGAGATACTGTGTCGAAGGTTTGTGCCAGGTTGACAAATATGGCCGAGGTTACATGACCCAGATCCATATTGGAGAGTGTGGAGTCTGTGAGGCATACCAGGGAGGTATTGGTGGAATGGGATTTGTGGAAGCCAGACTGGAAAGGTGTGAAAAATTAGGTGGAGTCAAGGTAGGAGGTGAGTTGGGCAAGGATGGTGCGTTCATGAATCTTTGTAAGGACTGGGAGTAGGAAGATAGGGTGAATAGTTTCCGGGGGAGGTGGGATCACCACCTTTGGGTAGGGGAATTACTGTTGAATGTTTCCAAGTAGCGGGAACTGAGGACAAGGTAAAAAAGATGTTAAGGAGAGAAGCCAGAGGAGCAGCTATAGCAGGTGCAGAGACGTGGAGCAAGGTGGGGTCCAGGCCATCCAGGCTCTTGCCTTTGGAGGGGTTTAAGGCTAGGAGGACCCTGAGGGTGTCATTTGGTGTTATGGGAGTGAAAGAAAATTGGTTGGGGGTGAGGGGGTTGGGGATATCTAAGGGGTCAGGGTATACAGTAGTCAGGCAAGTGGGGAGGGAGGAGAGCAGTGAAAAGGCGCAGGATGTGAAAAAAGTATTGAAGGTCGCTGCGACAGTGGGGGATCAGAGATAGTTGCATTACTATGGGCAAAGATTGGGACTGGAGGACTGGAGGGAGCAAGAAAAGAGATTTGACTACCCTCCAGAATTTAGAAGGATGGTTTAGGTTGGTTTGGAAGGATCTGGTAAAGTATTCTGCCTTCGCATATCTCATGGCCTTTGTACAGGCATTTCAAAGCTGCTTGTAGTGAAGGAGGAGAGTGGGAGTTTTGTAATGAGAATAGGCCTTCCAGGCCTGGTCTCTGGCATGCATGCACGCTAACAGTTCAGCACTATTCCAGGATAGGTGGGAGTCTTTGACACTGGATAGTTTAGTGGGAGCATGATGATCCCAGATGTCCATGACTTTTGACTGGAAGTTGCTGAGGGCAGAGTTGATGGAGGTTTCTGAGGTGATGGTGGACCAATCTGATTGATGCAGGTCATTTAGTATGGGAGTTAAGTTTAGGGAGTGGAAGGAGTGTAGATGGATCAATTTAGGGGGTGCTTTGGGCAGATGGACTTTTCGGATGTAGTAGATCATGTGGTGGTTGCTAAGGGAGTCTGGGATAATGCCGGCGTCAAATACACAGTGGGGGTTGGAGGTGATGGCCCAGTCAATTAGGGAATGTTTTGGAGATTTGTGGTTGAGCCTGGTAGGAGAGGTAATTAGTTGTACAAGATTTAGGGATTTCTCTTTGGTGGGTATAGCTGTGTTGGCAGAAGGGTTCCAATTCACATTTAGGTCACCTAAAAGGTAGTCACCCAAGGTAGTATGGGAGGTGATAGTTGTAAAGAGATCCGTTATGATTGCTGATGGGAGCACAGGGAGACAATAGACACTGGCAATAAATATGGGCAGTGTACACCGATACATAGATACATAGACAGTGTCGGCAGATAAGGGCCTATGGCCCACCCAGTCTGTCCATTTGAGCTTGTAAGTTCAGTTTATGTTTTCCTAGAAATCTGTTGCCCCATACCCCTGACCTCCAGAATTCCTTTATGTCTATCCCATGCATTCTTAAATCCCATGATTGTTTCAGCCCCCACTACTTCCTCTGGCAGCATGTTCCGCTTGTCCACCACCCGTTCTGTGAAGAAATTCTTCCTCACGTTTCCTCTGAATCGTCCTTCCTCCAACTTCATCCCATGCCCTCTAGTCCTGGAATATCTTTTTCACTTAAAAATAGTGTATTCCTGTACCCTGTTCCTCCCTGTAAGATACTTGTATGTCTCTATCATATCCCCTCTCTCCCTCCTCTCCTCCAGGGAGTACATGTTCAGTTCCTTCATCCTGTCCTCATAGGACTTGTGATGCAATCCAGGCACCATCTTTGTTGCCCACCTCTGAACCTTCCCTACCCTGTCTATGTCCTTACGTAGGTAAGGTCTCTAGAACTGTACACTGTACTCCAGGTGGGGCCTCACTAGTGTCTTGTATAGTGGAATTATGACCTCCCTTTTCCTGCTACTGTTGCCCCTGCCTATGCATCCCAGCATCCTATTTGCTTTACCTGCTGCCTTGTCACACTGTTTCCCTATCTTGAGGTCATCAGAGATGAGAACCTCAAGATCCCTTTCCTGCTTGGTGCATGCTATTTCTCACCCCACAACTGATATATTGTGCCAGGGTTTTTGTGCCCCGGATGCATTATCTTGCACTTCTTTGCATTGAATTTCAACTGCCAAATCCCTGACCATTCTTCAAGTTTCTGCAGGTCCCTTCTCATTCTGTCTACACCCTCTGGTGTGTCTACTCTGTTACAGAGCTTTGTGTCATCAGCAAACAGTGAAATTCTGCCTTCTAGGTCCTGCGCAATGTCACTGATGAAGATGTTGAATAGGACCGGTCCCAGCACTGATCCTGTGGTACCCGACTGGTCACTCTTCCTCTGTGGAGTGACAGCCATTTACCACCACCCTCTGTGTCCTGCCGCCCAACCAGTTACCTACCCACACACTACTGTCCTACCCACACCCATATTCCCCAGTTTGTGTAATAGTCTTCTATGTGGCACAGTGTCAAAGGCCTTGCTGAAGTCCAGATAGGCCATGTCCACTGCCCTCCCTTGATCCACCTCCCTAGTCACCCAGTCAAAATTCAACGAGGTTGGTCTGACATGACCTCCCCTGGTGAAACCATGCTGCCTTTGGGTCCTGTAGTCCATTGACAACCAGATGTTCCACCAATCTCCTTCAGTAGTGCTTCCATGATCTTCCCACTACCGAGGTGAGGCTAACTGGTCTGTAGTTCCCTGCTTCCTCTTTGTTCCCACTTTTGTATAAGGGGACTACATCTGCTGTCCTCCAGTCTTTGGGTACCTCCCTTGTTTCCGGTGATCGGCTAACCAGGATTGCCAGAGGTTCAGCCACCACCTCTCTTAGTTCTTTAAGGACTCTGGGGTTCACCCCATCTGGCCCCATTGCTTTATCAACTCTTATTACTTCCAGTTCCTTCAGGACCCTTTCTCGTGTAAAGGGACTTGTGTCCATTTCTGCACCATTCTCACCCCTTGTACTCCCTTCAGACCTATTACCCACCTCTTCCTCAGTAAAGACTGAGCAGAAATACCTGTTCAATATGTCATCTTTACTGTTGTCATCCTCCATGCTGCCCCCATCCTCCCCCTTCAGTCTCACTATCCCTCCCTTTGCCTTTCTTTTTTTCACTTATGTACCTGTAAAAGGTTTTGTCCCCTCTACCCACTGATTTTGCAATGTGTTCTTCTGTCTGAGCTTTGGCTTCCCTTACTGACCTCCCTGCCTCCCTTTGCTTCTGCTGGTACTTCTCCCTATCCCCTTCTGCCTGTGTCTTTTGTATTGCCTGAATGCAATCTTTTTGCTTTCACTTTCTTTGCTACCTCTTTGGAAAACCATAATGGTCTCCTCTTCCTTTTCCTCTTGCTAACCTGCTTAATGCATAATTCTGTTGCTCTTGTAATCCCCATTTTAAATACTGCCCACTGTTCCTCAACCCCTGATTCCTGCCCCATTCCCCTTAATGCCTCTTTCAAGTATCTCCCCATTTTCCCAAAGTCTGCCCCCCTAAAATCCAGGATACGTGTTTTTGTGTGGTTTGATTCTGCTCTTTCTGTGATTTCAAACCACAATGACTGGTGGTCACTGTTCCCCAGGTGCTCCCCCACTGTTACCCCCATCACACTGTCCCTGTTTGTGAGCACAAGGTCCAGTATTGCCTTCTGCCGAGTTGGTTCCATGACCAGTTGCTTGAGGAAGGCACCCTGAAGGGAGTCCAGGATAAAGGGAATGGATAGTTTAACTAAGAGAAGTTCATATTAGGAGGGGAAAGAGGTAGACAGGACAGGAGAGTTTTGGAGATTAGAAGAGAGAAACACTGCAATACCTCCACCTTTGCTTCTCGACTTCTTCGAGCACACCCTGATCAATATTGTCAATCATCATGCACCCTTAAAAAGGTTTAGATCTAAAGGCCTCAAAGCACCCTGGCTGTCCAAGTAGTTGTGAAAGCTTATGACAGCTTGTGAAAGGGCATGAAAAACCTTTAAGCGCAGCGGTCTACCTGCCGACTGACAGGCCTATAGGCAGCTCAGGAACATGTACAAGCACATGCTTGTTAAGACAATGCACACCCACTTCTGGATCTTACAAGCTGAGCACCTTAGCAACCCATAGGAGTTCTATAGGCAGGTGAACTCACTTCTCAAAGGCACGTCCAATGAAGCGCCAAGCTCCTTCACTGCCAAAGGATCGGTCTTATCTGACCCCCCCCCCTTCCATTGCTAAGGGCTTCAATCAGTTCTTCACAGACTTGCAAAGGTACACCTCACTCTTCACCCACACCTCCCCCCCGTTTTCCTCTCCTCCACCACTGGTAGACACAGATAGCTGCCCGGCCTTCCATCTTAAACTGGCTAGCATCAAGGAAGTATGCAAGCTCCTCTCTAACCTTAAGTCAGAAAGCTCCCCAGGTCATGACATGCTCAAGCCCAAGTTTCTTAAGCTTGGAGCCTCAGCTTTGGCCCCTCCAGTACGTGATCTAATCAACAGATCCTTCCTATTTGGTATGGTCCCAGACAGATGGAAGGTCACCGTGGTTGTCCCAGTCCATAAGGGTGGGAACACCACAGTAGTTGACAACTCCAGGCCAATATCTATTCTCTGCCCTCTTGCTAAAATCCAGGAATGAATCTTTTACAACCATCTCCAGGAATACCTTGATTCACACCACCTCCTCTCTGTTTTCCAACATGGGTTCCAAAAGAGTCACAGCACCCTCACTGTCCTTTTAAAAGTGTCTGTAGACCTGTTTGGTGTGATGGACAGGGGCCATGTTAAAGGAGTGGTCTTCGTGGACTTAATGAAGGTGTTCAACCTGGTTAACCACAACCTCCTGTTCTGGAAGTTGCACTCCTGGGACTTGCACATTGAACTGGTTTCACGGTTACTTAACTGGCTGCTCACAAGGGGTCAAATGGTTGGGTGCACTCTTGGACTTCAGATCCATTACACACAGAGTACCCCAAGGGTCCATTCTGGGACTACTGTTATTCTCTGTTTTCATTTACCGAACAACTGTGGCGGGGCCTCTGTTCAACTTTACACAATGTTATCATTTACTGCTCCTCTCCTTATAGCTGCTGGCTCAATAGGACACTAAAATCCGAGATAAGCTCTGCACTTGCATGCAATGAATCACCAACCTCTTTTTAGATTTAAATCACAGAGTTTGAGGTAAAAGGATTCACAAATAGCATGCTGCTCCTTCACATCAACAGTGTATCCGCCAACAAGCACTATTCCCAGCGCTTCGACCATGGCTTCCTCAGGGGGTGGATAATGCTTAGGGACCCTCCCCTTCAACAGGACACTAGCCTCTGATTTCCAAACTCCCGAGGACTGGTTTTTGGACAACCAACTAGTTCTCAACACCAAAAAAAAACAAATGTATGGTATTCTTCAACCCTGCCTCCACTCCTCAACCTCACCCAGTTCTAACAATCTCTTCCCGCGTAGGTGATACCCTCGAATCAGTGCAATCATTTAAATATCTGGGTGTCTGACACTCATGTGGCTCTCCTTATGAAGACACTTAATCAGAAACTGGGTCTGCTATACTGCCTTCGCCCATTCCTCTCCACAGTCTCTTGCCACAAAATTGCAACAATCACCCTTCTCCCCCTGCTCATCTATAGTGCTCTGCTAATACTCTCTACCAATGCAACCATCCTCACGCACCTTAGACAACTTTATCATTGAGTTGGAAAGTTTGCAGTAGGGGTTAATGCACATCACCACCACTGTGATATCCTTTTATCCTTGGAATGGTCTGCTTATGAGTCAAAACTCCAACTATTAACCCTCGGCTTTGTATGCAAGTTGATTCACCTCCACACCTAACCCCCCTTTCTTACAGACATCGTTCAGCTCAATGAGTCCTCTCACATGCTTAGGTTCTCCTCCCTTCCCATCTTGGTAACACCTACATCGCGGTTATCAGTAGGCAGGAGATCTTTTGCCTTCTCTGCTTTATCCTTATGGAACTCCTTACCGCATGCGATTTTAATCAGCACTTCCTACTTCCTATTCCAACACTCTCTATTGCTCCATCTCTTGGCCTTTTCTCACTGTACTTGCTTCAGATGACAGCACCCATACCACCCATGCCTCACATCCTTGGGCATAGCCAGCCTCATGTGCTACTGCGTTGCTGTATCCATTACTGCCTTGTGGGCTTTATGTTTGACATGTTTGTATTATTTGGAAATAATGTTGCACTGTTCACTTGAATAGTGTTTTGCTGTATATGTTGAAGATCTCCATGTAAACCCTGCTCTTTTCAACTGTAAGCAATTTACTCTACCCCTGTACTTGCATGTAACCATTATTGTATGTACAGACCTTGTAAATGTCTGTTTGATCCCAGGTCGCCCTTGAAAAAGGGACTGTGTTGTCTCAGTGGGCCCACTCAGTTACCAAAATTCAAATAAATAAATAAATATATTGATATTGTTCTCGGCACCTCCCAATCCTATCGACTGTGTGATATGAATATCCTGATACTGGTTCTCACAATAGCAACATTTTATTTACGGCACCCACATTGCACATTTTTGTATTTCATCAAAACACCATTCCCCCAAGGGCCCTGGTCCAGATGATAGAAACTGAATTACAGGCCCTGTTTCAGATGGACAGACAGAGACTCAAGCCACTGGCAGTGGCCTCTCAGTGGCGGACTGTCAGTGCTTGCCTAGGGAAGTGACAGGTACAAGGTATACCCCCCACACACACTTTCTTGTTACCCCTGACCCTTGGGATTGATATCCTCCTCTTCCAGCAGGTACTGAAATCCACTTGGTGTTATGGGTGTTTGACGTGTATAAAAAAAAAAACACACACATTCATCAGGATTTAGTTCTTTCTTCCTTTTTAATTATTTAACATATTGTTGATGGAACTTGTGCATGACTCTTAATGTTGCAATCTACAAACATGCTTTCCAGAATGTTACTACACTCTTGTGTGATTTGTATAACTTCTTGAGCGTATGACTTATTTACTTGAAGATAGCCTGGGATGCAAGCCTGAGAGCGCTCAGGTAGAATTCTTGTGTTTTCTGTTTCTTTTGTACCTTGGTTTAGGCAAATTTCGCCCTATCATAGACTGTTTTCCTGTATGTTTTCTTTTAATAAAAACTTCCCCTACTCTTGGATCATATATAGCTGTATTGGAATACAAAAACTCAGGAATGTGAAGGGTCCTGCTTTTCCTAATATAACGTCTGCCCAGAATTGCTTTGAAAAAAGAATGCGATGGAATCTGTCTGCAGGTACAATAAGGGAGAATACAGGAAACCAAATGTATAAGAGCATTATGGATGGGCATTACTTACAGTCTCTAGTTTTTGATCCACAATATATCTCTGAAATTACAGTTATTTATTAGCCAACTGACTGACAGCAGGATACCAAGAAAAATCTGGGACACTGTTTGGCTTTGTGTACATGGAAAACGTAATGTGAAAGGGAATGCAAAGCACACAATTGTAGAAGAAAGAGGATCACAGAATCATAGAAGATTGTGAGCAGATAAAGACCTCTAGGTCCATCTAGTCTGCCCATAATCCCTTCCCCCCAGGAAGATTTCCTCCATCCCTTTGCAGCCTGCACTCTGCCCGCCAGTCTGATGTGCATGTCCCAGGCCCTTTTGAAGTTCTCCACTGTATCCATCCCCACCACCCACTCTGGCAGCCTATTCCATGGCTGCACTACCCTCTCAGTGAAGAACCTGCTCCTGATGTCCCCCTTGAACCTGACCCCCTCCAGTTTGTAGACATGTCCCCTTGTGGAATTGATCTTACTCAATTTGAATATGCTGTTGACCCTCACCCTGTTTATGCCCTTCAAGTATTTGAATGTCTCCACCATATCCCCCCTCTCCTTCCTCTCGTCCAGCGAGTACAGGCCCAGCTCCCCCAGCCTCTCCTCATATGGCCTCATCTGCATCCCCAGCACCATTTTGGTTGCTCTTCTCTGGACCCTTTCCAGCCGGTCCATGTCCCATTTCCTATATGGTCTCCAGAACTGGACCCCATATTTCATGTGTGGTCTGACCATGGTTTTGTACAGCAGCAGGATTACCTCCCTTCTCCTGCTTGTGAAACCCCTCTCTATGCAAGCCAGTGTACTCAGTGCCTTTCCTGCTGCCCTGTCACACTGACCCCAGACTTTCAGGTTGTCTGAGATGGTAATCCCTAGGTCCCTTTCCTGCTCTGTCTCCTCAATCTCCTCCCCCTCCAGTTGGTATTTTGCCTTCGGGTTGTTACGCTCTATGTGCATAATCCTGCACTTTTTTGTGTTGAACCGCAAATTGCCACCTTTCTGACCACTCCTCCTACCTGGCCAAGTCCTCCCTCATATCCTCCACCCCCTCTTCCTTCGTACCCACTCTGCTACTACAGATTTTCATGTCATCTGCGAACAGACACGCCTTCCCGCAAACCCTCTGTGATGTCCCCTATATATATGTCGAAGAGTATGGGTCCCAACACAGACCCCGGTGGAACCCCACTTGTCACTCTTTCCTCCTTTGAATATACCCCATTAACTTTGACCCTTTGAGTCCTCCCCACCAACCAATGTTCCACCCAACTAATGAGTTTGCATCCCACCCCAAAGGGTCCCAAGGGGGATGGTGTAGAATGCCTTTCTGAAGTCCAGGTAGGCCACATCCACTGCCCCTCCATGGTCCCATATCTCTGTCACCCTGTCAAAGAATTCAATCAGGTTGGTCTGGCATGACCTGCCACCTGTGAATCCATGCTGATTGTCATTCAGTAGGCCCTCCCCCTCAAGATGCTTAACCAGTTCCTTATTCAGTGCTTCCATCAACTTGCTGACCACCGAGGTCAGGCTTATCAGGTGGTAGTTACCTGGCTGTTCCCTTCCACCCCCCTTATGCAGTGGTACCACATCAGCCTTTTTCCAGTCCTGTGGAACCCTTCCCTCTTGCAGTGACAGGTTGAATAGCCTCGCGATTAGTGCCGCCAATTCCTGTTTCAATTCTTTTAGCACCTCGGTGAATCCTGCCTGGCCATCATAGTCAATCCGCAGCCTGCTCAATTCCTGCAGCACTCTAGCTTCAGTGAAGGGACTGGAGTCTATCTCCACCCATCCTCCCCTATTTTCTAATTTAGCCCTCCTCCTCCACTGTAAAGAATGATGCAAAGTATTTGTTTAAGACATCAGCTTTTTCTAAGTCTCCTCCACCAATGCCCCCTTCCCTTTGAGCATCATTATCCTCTCTTCCCTTTTTCCTGTCGCCACATATCTAAAGAATCTCTTGTCCCCTCTTAACCCCCCTTGCTATACGTTCTTCTGTTTCAGCCTTGGTACATTCTTGATCACCTTCCTTGCTTCCCTCAGTTTATCCCTATACACCCTCCTATCTACCTCCCTTTCTGTCACCTTATATATCCTAAATACCCTCCTCTTCACCCTGACTGTTTTCCTCACTTCAGTAGTGAACCAAAGTGGTTTCCTACCCCTCTTCCTCTCACTCACCATCCTAACGCAAAGCTCTGTCACTTTCCGTAGTCCCCTTTTAATTTTCCCCATAGCTGCTCCACGTCTTCCAGGACTTCTGCCCCCTCTAGCTCCTCCTGTACCATTGCTCTCATCCTCCCAAAGTCTGCCTTGCTAAAATCAAGCACCCTAGTGTTTGAGTTGTCCTTAGCTTGACCCTTGTTGATCCTAAATTTCACTACCCTATGGTCACTGTCACCCAAATTGTCCCCAACCCCCACCCCCTCTACACTGTCCCCGCTTGTCAGAATCAGGTCCAGTATGGCTCTTCCTCTAGTAGGTTCCATCACCAGTTGGCTGATGAATGCTTCCTGCAAGGCTTCCAACACCCCCCTGCACCTAACTGTGGCTGCTGCCGGGGTGACCCAGTCTATGTCAGGTAGATTTAGGTTTCCCAGTACCACGATTTCCCCTCTGTTGACCATCTCCTGTATCTCATTAACCATCTGCTTGTCAACCTCCTCCTTTTGATTTGGTGGTCTGTAGACCATCCCTACCGTCACTGCCTTCTCCCCTGTTCTGCTTAAGGACACCCATAGGGTCTCCGCAGATCCACCCCCCTATACACAACAAGGCCTTTATACCCTCTTTTACATAAAGGGCTACCCCCACCCTCTTTTTCCTATTCTGTCTCTCCTGTACTGTATGTACCCTGGCATTTCCACTTCCCAGCTTTGGTTCTCAGTCCACCAAGTCTCTGTGACTGCAATCAAGTCCAGGTCACCCTCCACCACTATCGCCTGCACTTCTCCCATTTTATTTTATTACCCAGACTCCTGGCATTGGTCAGTAAACTCCTCCACCTGCCCCTTCCTTCCCCCTTCCCCTTGTCAGTTTCTCTTGCCCCAACTGTAGGGGAGAGTTAGTTAGGCCTGATCCTCTCCTTCCACCTACTGGGCAACACCTAGCTACGCCCTCCCCCTTAAATCCCTCCCTAGTATTTTATCTATAAAACCCTGTAGCTTCCCCCTCCAAATTCTGGCCCCCTCATCATTTATGTGCAGCCTATCTCTCGCTTACAGATGTTGGTCTACCCACGTGTTTCCCCAGTCCCCTATACATTCGTAGCCCTCCTTCCTGCACCACTGCCTCAGCCAGTGATTAAAATCTTTGATTCTCAATTGTCTCACTGTACTGGCGCAGTGAACTGGCAGGACTTCTGAGAAAGCTATTGTATCTACTGTCCCCTTGTACTCTCCAGCTAGTTCCATAAATCTCCTCTGTACCTCTAAGACCTCTTCTCCGGCCAGATCATTTGTGCCAAGGTGTACAACCAGATTGGGTTCCCCCAATCAGCCTGATACATTTCTTAATTCTTTGGAGAGCCCTGCCTGCTTCCATCCCTGGCTCACAGAAAACTGACCTTCCTTTGAAGGCTGTACCCTTCCTTAACCAATGGATCCCTTTAATAATGGAGTCCCCATACACTTTCACTGATTTTTTGTGTTCTGCCCTCAAGGGTGCCATCGCCTCACCTACCTGGCTATTCCTCCCTGCTTCCCCTTGTACGCCTTCCACCCCACCCTTCCCTATCCATCTGTCCCCCTGCCCAGACTGGTGCCCTTCAGACTCGTCCCCCGGCTCCCTCCCACCCTTGCCTATTACACTCCTGTCCTTCTTCTGCCCATCCTGTCTGTGGATACCTATCCCACTCCGGCCTTTTCTAGCGACACCTCCCTTTGCTGCCCTCCCCTTATTCCCACTGTCTGCTAACCCAATCCCCCATAGTATCTTTCCTTTCCACTTACTGTCCCCCCTCCTCTTCCTGGCCTCTATAGCCTGATCCTCCCCTTCTCCTAACCTCCTCTTCCTGTTCATTCCCTTTTTCATATTTCTCCTTCCTTTCCTGGTTCCCTTGTTTGTTCCCCCCTGCCTTGAACCCATACATATCCTCCTGCTCCAGTGTCCTCATAAAGGGTCAGTAACTGTTAGAGCCAGTTGTGTACCTATACTCAAAAGCGCTGGTACACCTGCCTGTCATGTCCCTATCCTCCGACCTGGAACTTCTGCCCATCAAGTCCCTGTCCTCCGACCTGGTCTTTCTTGCTGTGCTGCACTGAGTGACCACCACCCTCACACCTCCTAGGTTGGTTTGTCACCATCCCCCCTTCCTGGCTGCCCTCTGCAAGGTTAGCGACCATGTCTTTCCTTGTCCAGAACAGCTCTCCTTTTAGCCATGCTAGCTCAGCCTCCAGCTTCCCCAGTTGTAAACAAACTGGGCATTCCCCTAGTCTTCACAGAGTGCTCATGAACACTGCTGCACCACAGCTGTTACATTCCATGACCCTCTCGCCCACATGTGCCCTCTTCCCTATGCTATACCCCCCTGCCCCCACTGCCCCTAACTTATTCCATATCCCATCTACCTTTCTGCTGTCCCCATCTCCCCTTATACGTACCCCTCCACCCCCCAGTGCACTCTTCTCCATAATGCCCCCTTCTCATTCCCTTCATTTTGCTACACCTACCTTACATGTGCCCTTAGATCCCACCACACAGCCTGCACCCTGTGGCCGGATACCTTCTTTGACCCTAAAAACTTGCTTCCGAGTCCCACCTTTCACTTTGGTTTCTAGATTTGTGCCCCAGTATTCCACATTATTACATAATAGCCCTTCACTTAAGTAACATTATGTCATGTTATTCAGCTCAGGGCATTCACACAACCTTCAAGGATGCATTAGATATATGTGTAATCAAGAGATAGAAATGTTAGACCACTTATTTTTCACATTATCAGTTCATTGTCCCCTTTCGGATATTTTTAGCAGCACAATGGAATGTGCGTAACTTCAGAGGAATTATGTATAAAACCCCTAGTTCTTGGGGAAGTCAATTGTTCATGGTCAGAATGGCCCCACATTACTGTATTGGTTATTTTGCATGTCTTAAATGGTACATATGGCGGGTACGTTGCCAGTCTGTGCTACAAAAAAAATACATAATTTCAAGGGTTGTTATATATGGTTCAGGCTGAATTAAGCACTGAGACAGAGAATACACTGTATTTCCTACTGATATGTTTAGAACTTACTGAAACAGGGTCCAATGGTTACATCTATTAAAAGTAGCCAGAGGTTTAACCGTCCTTTTTCTTGGTGGTGGGATGCGTTACTCTAACTAGTCGAGCTTTTGAACTTATGAATTATTTGCTGTACTAAATTGACTAGAACTGTTATGTAAACTATGATTTCAGGTATCTGTATTTTGTTGATTTTCCATTTTAATAAAAAATACCCCTTCTCTTGGAAGGAGGCATGGTTGGTTCTTGTTCCAAGAGGGAGGATCCTGATGCTGTCTAGGAGGATGGTGTGCAGCAGGTTGGGGAGCCATTCTCCCTCCCAACCAAAGTTGCTAAGGAGGATGTGATTGTTGAACAAGCAATGGGAGTATCGGAACTTGCACAGCATGATGATGGTATGGATGTACAGTGGCGTGAAAAAGTATTTGCCCCCTTCCTGATTTTCTCTATTATTGCATATTTGTCACACTGGATGTTTTCAGGTCTTTAGAGAAAATGTAATATTAGATAAAGGGAACCTGAGTGAACAAATAACACTTGTTTTTAATTTTAATTTCACTTATTTAATGAAAAAAAGTTAACCAACACCAACTGGCACTGTGTGAAAAAGTAATTGCCCCCTTACACTTAATAACTGGTTATGCCACATTTAGCTGCAATGACTGCAACCAAACACTTCCTATAATTCAATATCATTCTTTCACATCGCTGTGGAGGAATTTTAACCCACTCTTCCTCGCAGAACTGCTTTAATTCAGTAACATTTGGTAGGTTTTCAGCATGAACTGCTTTCAGGTCCTGCCACAGCATCTCTATTGGGTTTAAGTCTGGACTTTGACTAGGCCACTCCAAAACTTTAATTTTACTTCTTTAGCCATTCTGATGTGGACTTGCTTTTGTGTTTTGGATCATTGTCTTGCTGCATGACCCAACTACTCTTCAGCTTCAGCTGACGGAAGGATGACTGGACATTCTCCTTAAGAATTTTCTGGTACAGAGCAGAATTCATGGTTCCTTTAATTATGGCAAGTCATCCAGGTCCTTAGGCAGCAAAGCATCCCCACACCATCACACTACCACCACCATGTTTGACTGTTGGTATGGTGTTCTTACTGTGGAATGCTGTGTTTGCTTTACGCGAGACATTATGGGATCCATGTTGTCCAAAAAGTTCCACTTTGGACTCATCTGTCCATAGAACATTTTCCCAAAAGGCTTGTGGATCATCCAGGTGCTTCTTGGCAAATGAGAGACCAAGCATTATGTTCTTTTCTTGGTTAGCAGTGGTTTCGCCTTTGCTGCTCTCACATGTAGCTCCATTTTGCCCAGTCTCTTTCTGATTGTGGAGTCATGAACACTGACCTTGGCTGAGGCAAGAGAAGCCTGCAGTTCTTTGGATGTTGTTTTAGGATCCTTTGAGACTTCTTGGATGATTTTACACTGTGCCCTTGGAGTAATTTTGGCAGGCCGCCCACTCCTGGGAAGGTTCACTACTGTTCCAAGTGTTCTCCATTTGGAGATTATGGCTCTCACTGTGGTTTGATGGAGTCCCAGAGCCTTAGAAATAGCTTTGTAACCCTTTCCAGACTAATAGAGGGCAACAAATTTTTTTTCTGATCTTTTCAGGAACTTCCTTTGATCATGGCATAATGTGCTTGTTGAATCTTTGTGCTGGCAACGTGACTCTGATGGTAAGGGCCAAAATAAGTAAGGTTTATATTGAGCAGGGCTGGCTGTAATCAAGCCTGGCTGTGTTCAATCAGCTGACTCTAATTATCCCTTTAATTGTGTTGATTTAACTAGGGGGCAATTACTTTTTCACACAGTGCCAGTTGGTGTTGGTTAACTTTTTTCATTAAATAAATGAAATAAGTGAAAAAAAAAAAAGTGTTATTTGTTCACTCAGGTTCCCTTTATCTAATATTATATTTTGTCTAAAGACCTGAAAACATCCAGTGTGACAAATATGCAATAATAGAGAAAATCAGGAAGGGGGCAAATACTTTTTCACGCCACTGTAGAAAGTCCAGTATAGGAATGGAGACAATTGACCTACTCACCAGTATAAAGTTTTAAAATGGTTTTATTCTCAATATTTTATTTATACCATTAAATCAATTGTCAGAATCAAAGTTTAAAATCCACTACTTCATCAGGATCTAAACATAGATTTTATACATTAACCTTTAAACATTCATTACATTAAACAACTTTCATTAGTAAACAGCCCCACAAAAACATAAATATTGATACCAGATCATTCATATATCCCCTACTGATAATTCTTAAAATCCCAATTCCCACAATTGGTCTTTATGTGGTTATTACCATTATCCAAATGTTTATAAATATTGTATTTACAGATAAATTATGTTAAAGATTGCAAAGGATACCCAGCCTAGTGGTGCTGCGGGTTAAGGCGCTGGATGCCACACCTTGCACCACACCGGCAACCCAAGTTTGGGACCAAACTCAGGTGCTGAAGGTCAACAGGTACAGGGCAAGGATTGAGTGCCTGCAGAGATGCTCTTCTCCCCCGGGGGGGAGGGTTGGAGTTTGTCCGGCATACCAGCGGCTCCCAGTGGAGATCAGGCACTGCAGTATGCAGACAGCACGTCAAGCAGCGTGGCTGACATCAGCAGGGTTGCCTGTGCACCATGGCATCAGGGGTGCCCACACAAGAGGGGGGAGAGCACCAGAACATGGAAAAGCCTGGCTCTGTGGGGTAGGTGATGGCACTAAACCCCCATGCCCACCACTGGATTCGTCTTGCCCGGCCTTCCAGTTACTCCATCCGAGTTCTCACCTACAGCCAGGGTCTGACTTGTAAGAGCGCCCAAAAAGGAGAGGCAGCCCCACCCTGGGGGGGTTAAGATGGGGGTACTGGCTGTGGGAGGAGGGGGGGGAGAGGAGGCTTGGGGCCAAGAGAACCTCAGGCGGGCAGGAATAGGCAGGATGCCTGAGAGAGGTTCCACAGGCCATGACAGGAGGGATAAAGAACAATAAAAAAAAAAAAAGATTGCAAAGGAATACATAATATAGACCAATACAACCCCCACATTTTTGGTGATAGTACATCTCCTATATACTTCCTCTGGTGTGTCCTTATCTCAAGTCCTTAAACATATAAAGTCCTTCTTTATGCCATCGTTGTGCTGACTAATCAGCCACAGTGAATAACACTCAGAGTAAGCAAATCAGTCTCGACATCCTAACCTGACACACCTTAAATTCCCAAAAGGCATATATTCATGACTGTTAGAAATTAATTCCTGACAGCAATATCTAGGCAGTCCAGAAAATCTGTTATTTATTTATTTATTAATTTTTTTAACCAGGTAGGCCCATTATAAAATGAATAAAGTTATTAATAGATTTTAAATATTTACATAATTGTCTGTATTCTTAGAACTTACTTATAGAAGCCTCTGGCCTCTTCTCCACCCACACCTTAATGTTAGCTGAAATGGAAAATACCACATCTCTCAACAGGCTTATAGTATTCTTGTATTTGATATGATATTAAGCTCCTTATACTATCCCTTATAATCAAACTTGTATTAACTTCAGTACACTAACATTTACTGCCACTTATAACCAAAGAGTTTGTTAATATTAAACTCATTGTGAATACATTATCTCTAAGCTATCGCTTTCTTTTTTTATATTTTGTATTAAAAAAAATCTGTGAACACTTTAAACCATGCTCATTCACATCAATAAACTTAGATAACTAAAGCTTCCCCCCCTTTATATCTTTAGTTCCTGACTTGTACCACATTCAGTACAGTAAATCTGTATCCATTCATTTTCATATTTATAAAAGTCTACTCATTCTGCCCAATCAAACAGCTTACTTTTCATAGCAATTTAACATTTGATATGAAAGTTTGTTGCATCATATAGAAAAACTGACTCCAATGTAGTGAACAGAATGAATGCAGAGTTAGGTGTTTACAGATTTTTTTATAAAAAAAAGAAAGACAAAAACGTAAAACCCAGGAAGGTACAATAAAAGTACTAGAGTCATATGGGCATCCATCGGAAGGAGTTTCACATTTTAATTATTTGGGGGGTTAAAACAGACCAATCACTTACTTTTTATGAACACATAGAAAAAACAATGACAAAAGTAAATAGCGAACTGGGCTGTCTTTATACAAACCGAGAGTTTTATACCTGACATTAAAATGATTATAGCAAAATAAGTCTTGTTTCCTGCCCTCGAGTACAATTTATACTAAGGTTCATACTAAGGATATAAAGGAGAAAATTAGGGGTTAGCTCATGAGTACTCTATTCTAGTTATAATGGGCCAGATTCACAAAAGGCAACTCAGGACACAAGGCAACTTGTGTCCGAAAATATGGTGCAAGCAGCACTTGCGTCCTGAGTTGCATCATGTTGGGATTTACAAAGGCAGCCTGCGACATGCTGCAGGCTGCCTGCGCCAAGTGCAGCAATGTGCCATAAACTCCCTTGCAATATGGCGTAAGGGGGTTTATGGCAGTAATTGCACCCATTCAGGAAGGGTGGAGTCAAAGTCCCCAAATTGGGATGCAGAAAGAACCCCCAGTGGGCATCTGTCAAAGAACACTGACGCCTGCTATGAGGTGGCATAAGTTGTCTTTACCACCCACCAGAGGTTGCCAATGTGTAGCCAGTGCTGCACAACTGCAGGAGCCACCATGCCCCTCGGGTGCAGGATTTGGGACACAGGAATGGTTGGTGCAAGCTGCAGTTGTCGCAGCTTGCGACCAACCTTCGTGAATCCGGCCCAATAAGTTAATTTTCCACCGTTGTTAATATATCTGTCCAACTTGTTTTTGAATTTAGTTTTAATTTGGCTAATGATGATTTCCATTGGTAGTGCATTCTGGGGGTTAACTACTCACTGTGTAAAAAAGTATTTTCTTTCAGTTGCTTTAATGGTTTGTTCGACAATTTGGAGAGGACGACTCCTGGTAGCTGCATTATTTCATTTAAAATAGAAATTCAATTCATATAAAAGGTAGAGGTCTTTCGTGATGTTATGTATCATTAATAAATCCCCTCAAAAGTGGCACAGTTCTAATGAATACAGTTTGATTCTGCTCTTTGATTTGCCAGAATCTGTTATGCATAAATATGTCATTACTTTCAGTAACAGCTGTAGATTTACAAGCCAATCCCAGAAAACACACCACTGTAATCTATACTTGAATCTTGGTGTATTGCCTCCACTACAAAGAATTTATCACTTAACCATGATGTTTTTACAAAGGACACTTGCCACTGGAATCCCAAACACACTAAGTTAACAAACTAATTTTTACAAGTAATACAAATTCTCATTGTAAGAACTCTGCTAAACAATTTTCAGAAGAATTGACTAAAACCAAGATAGCCGAGCATTCCTTTTCACATTATGGACCAAGACTGCTATTATAAAGCTGTTGAGGTAGGACACGATCATCATTTGCAAAAGCAAACTTTTCAAACAAAAATTGAAAGCAGTCTGTTAAATGCTTTCACTTGCAAGTGCAATGATAATACCAGAATTATCATAGTCATGTTATATGATAATAATTCTATTAGAGTTTTGAATATTGTATAATAAAGGAATAATGCCCTCCAGGGTGGGTGTTATTCTAGGATAACATCCCACCTCAGGTAGTTGGGTCCAAGGCCACCAGCCTAGGGCATCCAATACCTGAGAAGGGATGTTATCCCAGCAAAACACCCACCCTGGAGGGCATTATTCCTATTATACTATGGCTTGCTGTTTTATAATAAAAAAAATTATTTTATAGAATGTTTTTGTTAGTGTGTAAAAATATTTTTGTTTCTTAAGAAAAGATGCAAATAGAGCAAATGCTCAGTGATGAGTAAGAGCAGGGATGTTATGCCAGGATAACATCCCTGCTGTTATGGCCAACTGACCAATCAGAAGCCAGGATTCTTTCTTGCCATTGTATAGTATTTTGTATATATGCACCTACACTTTTGTAGCATGTACAGTATTTCATTGTCAAGGCCCTGAGTTTTCCATGATTCCGCGGCCATGGTCACCAACAGAATTAGCCATGGAATTTGTGGCCACCCGCAGAATTAGTGGCCACCTGTGGAATTTGTGGCTGATTGCAGAATGCTTGGTTTCATACCGCGGAACTTACAATCCACTGCTTTGGATCACCCAGCACTTCTCTGCCTCATTTGATTAATTCACAGTGCCCTCTCAGAGCCCCCAACCCTCCACACAGCCATACCGGTAACAGCCAGGATGTTATGTCAGTCCCAGATTGAGGTTAAAATAGGCTACCAATACATCAAATATTAAATGTAATCTTTGTGCCACCGAAGAAGGTGGGTTCCATGCCACAGAAGGGCTTGCAGAAGATGAGCAATGATTACCCCCCCACAGAGAAAAAACACAAACATTTTCCCTCCCCGGCACAGTAAGAGCTATGAAGCATATAGGAGCAGCCACAGGAGCATATTTATTAATAGTCTAACAGCTATCGAGGGAAGCCGGTATGTAGATTCTTTTTTATTTAGTTCAAGTTCCCTCCTAGCAAGCATAGCAGACAGATTAAAAATAAATACAAGAGAAGTGTTCTTCACAGTGTAGTAAAACTTAATTTATTTCCTCTGTTCAGAGCACAGGGGGTTTTTAGTATTAGGGGCTGTCTGAAACTGGGATCACGGATAGTCTATTAACGTGCTCGTGGCCACCAGAGAGCCACTGAGGGGATGACAGGATCAGCCTTTATCTCCTCACAAGAACTGCAGAAAGAGTAACTGTCCTCTATGGTGGAGGGAAACTGATTGTGTTTTTTCTTAAGATAATTTTTTTCCTGCCCAACAAGGCTGATATGTGGCCATACAAGGTTCGCAGAAGCTGGGCAAGGATTAACCTCCCCCCACCACTGTGTTCTGGACTGATAAAAAGAAAAAAAATATTTCCTCCACCATGGAGAACAGTTCTCTATGTATTATATTTATTTATTCTTTCTGTGGGTTGGGAACTTGTACTAATTGCTGAGCCTGTCAGTCCCTCAGTAGCTCTCCTGTGGGCACTATTTACCTAATGTAATAAAAAAAAATAATCTGATCCTAGTAGAGTCTCCCCGAGTCCCCGGTCACAGCCCCTGCTTCTCTCCGGGCACACAATGCTGTTCTTATGTATTGAATATTTGAGCCAGGGAGCCTTCAGTGTAATAAAAAAAAGGTAAACACCCACTCCAAGCCTAGTAAAACATAAGGTAATTTGGGGTTTCTATTAAAAAAGCAATTTAGAAGCAAGGTGTCCCATAGATTAATAAATTTTCCACAATCCAAACTCAAGCTGCTTCCACGATCCAAACTCAAGCTGCTTGAACCCAAATAACCTCCACGATCAGATAACACAATGGGGGCTCTGAGGTATACTACATGGTAAGCCCAATATGGCTGAGAGAACGTTACAAAAAGAACCAATTCATTTTCAGACGCTTAAGAGCGCCTATCATCTGCAACCATCTGGATACTACACTGCATAGTCAAATTAAAAGGAACATTTAAGTATTGGTTCCCCGAGAAATAAAAAACAAAATATATTTTCTTTTCATTTCTTCTTTTTGCCCATATCATTGTCCATATAAATGTTGAAGTGTTTGGTTATCATAGTGAGATATTATCCCAGACACTGAAAATGAAAACTAAAGACCTTGACTGTGTTTAGTATATTTCAATGATTAAATAAAAATTTAGGAGAACAAAATAAGATATGACACCTGAAGTACAAATCATATTTCTTTTTTTAATTTTACAGAATTGTCCATTTCTTCATTCATGTCCATTCATTCTTTACCAAGGATATTAACTTTAGTTTGTATAAAGTGAGCAATTTTTTTTTGTGTAGCGCACTGTCCCGTGTGCTTGGAGCACTTCAAGGAATATAATTCAGCATATAGGTATAATAAAGATGATTTTAAAATTGATAGTGTATTAATTAGATGTGTTCTGACTGGCTTACAGGGTGTTACTGTGTCTACCCCTATATTTGTCTAATGCACATATACCTTCACAAGGCAGTGGCTACTATTGTAAACAATTGCAGTTTGTAAAGTACTTGGTTTGGAGTGTTTGTTTTAAAATGTGGGAACCGGAGTTATTAGAAATTACCTCATTGTTGCGGTCTTTGTGTTTAATGAATTAGCTGTGTCCAGACTGGCTGACAGGGGGTTACAGTGCTTACCTATATATGGCTAACGGCACTGATACCTTCGCGGGGCAGGGCATAAAATAGTAAATACTTGGTTTGTGAAGTACTTAGTTTGGAGTGTTCATTTTAAAAGGTAGGGAATGGTGTTTTTAGTATTTCCCATTATAGATGGAGTTTGTGATTTCAATGCATTAACTGCTCTGTATTGTAGGCAACCACGGAAATAAGCATAAGCTTATACCATCGCAGGGTAGTGTGTAATAAGTATTAATTCATCTTGTAGGGTACTCATTAAGGGGTGCTCTTTTATAAATTTGGAATTGAAGTTATTAGAAATGACCCCATTGTTGCAAAGTTTGTGTTTTAATCAAATTATGTTTTGCTCCGCATATTTTAAGCAAAATGCACAAACCTACACAAAGCAGCGAGTTAAACAGCAAGGATAGGACATTAAAGTATTTACTGCAGTAAAGTGCACTCATTATATAAGGCAGGTATCGATGTTTTTAGATATTACCCCATTTTAGCTGGTGTATGTGTTTTTAAACAAATTACCACCTGTTCTGTTTACAGAAGAATTTATGTCTTCACAGGGCAGCATGTAATATACTAATAATTGATTTCCATCTATTCACCAATGGGAGTTTATTTTATAGGGGTATGGATTGTTATTTTATAAATTACCCCTCTACAGACAAGAGTTTGTGTTTTAATCATATTACCTGCTACTTCATTTACTGTAGGCATCCTTAGAAGCAAAGTACAGTTATTCCCAAATTAGAAATACAGGTTAATCTGAGAATAGAGGAGCACATCTGACAGAATTGCAGTCTGATGTTCTAAAAAGCTAAAATCAATACAGAGGCATTATAGTGTGAATTGAAGTGCTGTCCCACTGCTGGTCCTTAAGAATTCTAGTTAGCCTTTTTAAGGCATTACCCCCCCACACACACACACACCCTATGTAATCCTCACATATTTCATAATTAATAATGAGCCCAGCTTTGATGCATTAAATATAATAAATACATAGACATAGATACATAGACAGTGTCAGCAGATAAGGGCCTATGGCCCACCTAGTCTGCCCATTTGAGTTTGTAACTTCAGTTTATGTTTTCCTAGAACTCTGTTGCCCCTTACCCCTGACCTCCAGAATTCCTTTATGTCTATCCCATGCATTCTTAAATCCCATGATTGTTTCAGCCCCCACCACTTCCTCAGGCATGGTGTTCCACTTGTCCACCACCCATTCTGTGAATAAATTCTTCCTCACATTTCCTCTGAATCATCCTCCCTCCAACTTCATCCCATGCCCTCTAGTACTGGAACATCTTTTTTGCTTAAAAATAATAGAAATACCAATAATAATAAGACTCACTCTGCTCCCCCATGCTTAGACCCTGGGGAGCCACGGAAAGCTTACACTAAGTTAATAATTCCCACTTGTAGGGTGTCTTTGGCCAGGAGGGCATTAGTATTTTTAAATTATTCAGCCCAGTAGTGCATTAGTATTAAATAATTATACTTACAAAACATGTCCCCAAGAGGGATGGTGCCAGAGAAGAGAGGACATATTTTTTTTTTAAGTCATTTTCCTCAGTTATGCAGCAGGACTCAGCTCAGCACAGTGTCCAAACATGGGAGGGAGGGTGCAGTTTACTCTAGTCAAGTGCCTACCAGGTCAGGGGCACAAGAAATCTGCACACCGTCTGTGTAGCCAAAATGACTTCAAAAAGCAAAGTTTTAAAAAAATCTTAACAGAGTTTTAGTATAGCTCAGAGCTGTAGGAGTGATGGAAACCCTTTCATGTCCTTATACAGTTTTCAACTAATATAAACTCTTTTGTGAGTTTTCCAAAATTTGTGGTTCCTGAATTACCTTTGGTTATACAGACAGTGTGAAGATTTCTTGTGTCCCTGTCCTGGCTGGTACCTGGCCACAGTAAACTGCACCCCCCCTTTGCTGGGACCCCAGGCTGAGCTCAGCTTCACTCAAGAGGTTTATGGGTCATCACACACCTCAGCTGTGTGAAAAAAATCCATAAAACACGCTTTTACCTATCCATTATTCTCTATTATTTATTACGTGGCATGCATTACCCATTCATCACTTGAAGAGATGTGAAGGTGGTATATAGTGCAACTGGCATCTTTAATGGCATCTTCTAACTGTACAAATAAAACAATTAAAACAAAAAAGAGACACACACACACACACAAATTGTTTCCAATAGAATACAAGAATTAGTGCAGAAAACCAGGAAAATGAAAGTGATTTTTCCCCTAATCCATCAACTCTTCTCCTGAGACCACTGCAAATCATTAATTTACTAAAATATCCCACCACTGTGCTTCCTTAGAAAAGTTATTTTAATTACTACCTTTACAATAGTAACAAGACCACCATGGATTTGACAGATGCACCAGTAGGTGAAAAAAGGAAAAGAAAAATAATCAAAGGAGAGGTGGAGGGTCTTAGTTACAGGCTCAGCAATGAATCCTAAGTTCCATCCCTAGCACTAAGAATATTATCTGTTAAATACATACATTACTTAATTAATTAATAAAGCAAGGAGGAGCTCAGGTACTTGCCTGTAGCTGGCTCCACAGGATGCAAGCATTCCTTTTTATATATATATATATATATATATATATATATATATATATATAAACACTGACAGACAGAAACCTGCTGACTGTCTGAGGCTGTATCTAGTTGCTGGGTAAAGTTTTTTAAAATAAATAAATATAAAGAAAATAATCTCCATGGTCTGACTACACAGTTGATGGGTGAATGAAAAAATACAAAACATAATACGGTGGGGAAAAAGGTATAAAAATAAGGGTAAAAGTGTGCATAGAGTGCACTTGAAAAAGCATCTAGTGCTGCAGAAGTTCTGCAGCAAATGGGAACCCTACCGCAGAACTTTTCTCCAAACTGCCGCAGAAAAACTGGGACCATGTTTATTGTGTGTCATGTACTGCTAAACATGTATTGTTTTTCCTATTGTTATTCCCTGTATCCCCAACCATGGCTAATAAAGGGACATGGATCCAGTTTAACTTCCAGGTTAAACATAAAAATATTTGAAGAAATAAGTAAATACATTAATACATAACTAAATAAACAAAAGACTAGCACCTAGGACTTTTTCCCTAAGGTACATGGGCTGGGTGGAAGGGAACGGTGTTGTTATGAAAAGCTGGTGTTGAAGTGGAGGAAGTGAGTGGCATGTCAGTCAGATATTATGACCAAAGGGCATTTAACTGATGAAGAAACCTTTGGTGCCCCCTATGAGGCATTTGGGATCTGGACGGACAATTAATTACAATTACCAAGCCAGTTGCTTCTAGCTGTTAATTAGAGGACTGTAGAAGGTGTGGTTAGGTAGGCGTACTTTTGTAAGATAGCATTGGGTGTGGGACAGTGCTGGGGGCTGGTCTCAGACCACTGTTTGTCAGCCTCTGGGAGTGGTTAGGGGTTGGCTTTCTTGACAGCTTATGGCCTTGACATGCTGCTGAATGCCCCTGCCCCCAGGACGCCACCACAGCCAGCCCATTGTGGGATGGTGTGGGTGGATCAGGAGAAAAGCAAAAAAGCCACCCTTGGCCAGCCAGATGATGGCTGCTGGTCCCCTCTGCCACAATAGCCCAGAGGTGTTCCGTGCTGACCCCTGCAGTGCCCAGGATACTTTGTACACCCGCGTGCCTGTAGGCATTTCTCCTCTCCTGGTTGCAGGCCCATGGGGAAGGGGCCCTCATGATGAAGGGTTACATTGGATTACAGTGCAGATGGGGTGGTGGGTGACAATGGGGATGTGACGGTGGTGGGCCTTGGCGGCCCGAAGGAGTGACTGACCTAGGGCTTGGGGAAGAGCAAGAAAAAAAAAGATGCAATTTTTCTTAAAGGTCTGGGGGAATCAGAGAATGGGGTAGATGGGTTACCAACCACTGAAGGGCATGTATGTAAGACTAGTATTGGCCACCTGGGGATGAGGGGAACAGTTTTTTTCCTAGTTTTTTTCATTACTTCCTGAATAGGAATCCAATAGAATTACCTAAGTGGGTGTGTGTGCCCGTCTGAGCTCTCCTGCTCAATGCTGTTTTAACCCATACAGGATAGCAGCTGCAAAAAAAATCACAGTATTATTACTGATGTGATATGTCTAAGCATGTCAAGTAAGTAAAGGAATCACCAATCATGTTTATCCAGACATATAAGCTATTAGAAAATGGGTAGGAGAATCCTAGTATTCTGACTGGCTAGGACACCAACCTAAGTGGGTGGGTATTTTTCAATAGAGCCCACTGTTATCCATGGACCAGCACCCCAATTGTACCCCCACCTCGCAGGGAGCAACACATATGTAGATATCTGTATTAATCTTAAGGCAAAGGCACTTATCGTATAAGCATAAGTGTCAGCATCTGAGTTCTGCTGCACTCCTCTGATGCATATTATGCTTCACTATATTTTTATAATGTATTCTGCTACTGGGAGATATTATCCATTATATTTTATTGTATAATCATAAGTTAGGCAACAGTGCCATCTTTAGTGCTTGTGCACAACTGTAACTGCAAGTGACCTTGGAAGCATCACAGATCTTATTGTTTACTTATCTTCTGCAAGATAAGCAACTTCTCATGTTAGTTAGGATGGCTACTGACACCACCTGTTTTTAGCCAATTGCTTACTTTTTATGTGTCTTCTTTAGTAGTTACCATGACAATTATCGGGGTATAAGACCCCTTGCAGCACATAGCTTTACTGAGACTAGAGACTGCATCTACGTAGGTAAGGAAGCTGGATACTCTCCCAGTAATTATACTGTTGTATCATTACTATTTACCAGTAATAAATTATATTTATTATCTGGAAACCACTTGTATCTTATCTCTTCCTTTTGTGCAGTTCCAACAAGAACCTGAGAAAGGTAATTTTATTACCCAGTTATATTTGGGGATCATGTGCAGGTTGGAATGTACAAAGTGAAGATTCCATTCAATGAATTTTGAATGTCGAGTAGTGTAGTGCATTTCTCGCCTACTTGGACCTACTCATACCTACAGAGGTTGCTGGTCTCAGGTGTGGCACACCCACACCAGGCCCTTTTACACTCCCTCTGCAAGTGACTGCATACTGCATTGACACCACTGTTTGCCCACGGGGGACCAGAAAGCCGTTGCGTAATGGCGCCAAGGATTTTATCCAGTCTTCCAACTGCTTTTTTGTTTGTTTGTCTACCCCTTGTTTGTCATGCCTGAACTTTGCACTGACTTGAGACTTGACATCTTGAACTACCTCACATCCCATGGTGGATGGACATATTTCGCGCTGGAACTGAAGTCTGCAGACAATCCATTGCTGCTCATTTTGGAGCACTACCTAGAGTCCAAACTAACAACCAAAAAGTACAACCTTAAAGGTATTTTGGTTATGGCTCTACATACCACTGTTGAGAGTCTCACAGCAAAGTGTGCCTCCCTTGAAGTGCAAAATGTGTCTTTAAAAAAAGAGATGGGCTTGCAGACATTGGAGTTACATTGTACTGCTCAAGAATCTGAGCGAGAAATTTGTATGTTGAGAGATAATTGCAAAAGGTTGAAATGTGATGAGAAACAGCATATCTGAATGATATTTTGAGTGACCCGAATGAGGCAAAACTGAGAAACTCAAAATTTAAATAAACAAATTACCTCGTCTTTATAGAAAACTCAACCTTCAAAACACTGCCCCAAAAAAGGCAGAAGATCCACCGAGGGAGAAGAGGAAGAGGCAAACTGAACAGGGACTGTTGTACAGAATCTACGCACCAGGACACAGACATCCTAAATATTTCAGAAAGAGAACTAAATATAAATCACCTGAATGACTTAGGAAGAGGGCTTACATTTGTTCCAAATCCAAAGATTCATCAATTTGAGAGCTATACTGATTCTAGAAAATTCTTTTGAAAGTTAAGTTTGAAAAAATATTACCGTCAAAAAATAAACAATAGGTCATGGTCCATTTGAGAATATTAATGCTCTTCCAGATATTAATACTCTTCAAGTCTTGACAGATTTATTAACTGAATCAGAAACAAGTAATATCAGAGTGGGGGGATCCTAATATCAGAGTGGAGGATCACCAGATCTATCTGACATACAGTCCACTAAGGTTGCAACTATTAATTCAGATCAGCATGTTGACACTATTAAGGGGTCTAGGACTCAATTCAGGCCCAAATCTATTTTCAGCACCCTGGCTATTTCCTCCCCCAGCACTTATGACTTATCAGTCTCTTGTTTTATAGGACATTGAACAGTAATTTTCATCTAAATGGCCCCCACAGAACAGAATCTTACACAGGAAGAACAAAAAGCTTTGGAAGAACTTAAATAAAAGATATAGAAATAAAAAAAGCAGACAAGGGGAGGTAAAGTTATAGTAATGGACAATCAAAAATATGAAGCAGAAATTTATAGACAGCAGTTGAGTACCATTTAGTCAGCCTACTACAGAACCTTTGCAATTATATGGCTTTGCTAAAGTACTGAATCTTCTGTTATTCTTGTCTGATAGCCACTTACTGAACATCTATGTAATCCTATGCCTGTTCTAATGCACTGTAATCTGTAAAAATATTGTCCCTGTACTTTTTATTTCTGACGTGGAACCTTTGTAAATGAGTCTTTGACTCAAAGGTCTTTCTGAATTTCTCAATAAATAAATAAAATGTAAGCAACAATAGAAAAGCTTTGAATGTTCCACACAATTTCATTTTAGAGGCCATTTATTTGTTGCTGAACAGTAATTATTTTATGTTTGACCAGAAATATTACAGTGCAGTCAGGAGCAAGCTATACAGGAAATTGTTATGTGGGAATTTTAAGAGACAGTAAGAGCTGAAATTGGGAATGTGGGCACGGGATATCGCTTGGTGGGGTGACGGTTGGCAGGAATAAGCACCTAAATCTATGAGGCATGCCATATCACACCAAAGTCAAGCCCCCATAGGGCTGTCATTTTCTCCAGACATCCCCAAGATAGCACCTACGTCTGCACATCCTCTACATTGCCACATCTTCACAAAGATGGCAGAAGCAATGTGCCATGCCAAGATGGTGGCCCCCATAACACAGATAAATGGCCTGTATTTTGTGCTGTGCCTCCGCTTGCCCCCTCTCCAGGGAGGACACGTAAAGGTGCATGGCCTAATTCAGGAAGCCATTAACAATATCACTGCACCAGATGAGCAAAGGAGAGCCATCCAGGATCAAATTGACAGAATGTTTGAGGACACTGCCAACCAGAATCATGCATTCAAAGCAGTCACTGATGCAGTGGTGGAAGCTGCCCTTTGTGGCACCATGGAATGTATTGAGTGAGACACGATTCCTCGAACTTCCAACCCATTACAAGTTGCTCACTCTGTCCAGCAAATTGCCCAAAGTATTGGACAGATGGGCCCAACTGACAACCTTAGTTGCCACTTGGAGAATGTGCGCTCCCTTTGCAAGAAGCTTTCTCTCCAACCCAAGTACCAGGTTCAAGTCTTGCGACAGACAATCGAACCTACCTTCTGGGCCAAACTCCCTGAAACCGTATACAACTATGAGATGCTCGCTTACAATGACATCGCTGCAGCACTCCTTGCTGCCAATGCCCCAGGCATCGTTGGAGCTCGCTTGACCTACAACACCCTCCAGAGACTCAAAACTGTCATCTGTTGGCCTGGCATGGCCAAGGATATAGAGCACTATGTGGATAACTGCATAGTGTGTGCCCAGAACAATCCAGTTTCATCAAAAAGAAACACCAAATTGTTGCCCCAAAGGCAAACTGGACCACAGAATGCAATACAAATCGATTTCATTGGCCCCCTTACCAACTCCAGCAAGAACAACAAGTATGCACTTGTTACTAATTTGTTCTCTAAGTGGGTAGAAGCATTTCCCACCAACATAGCAATAATAACTGCTGAGATCCTGGTGGATCAGTTGTTTTCCAGGTGGGGGTCTACCCTTAAAGGTAGACTCAGACCAGGGAACCAGTTTTACAGCTAAGCTGATGAAGCAGACACTCCAACTACTTGGAGTATATCAGAAATCCCATATCCCTTACCATTTTCAATCCTCAGGCCAGGTAGAAAGAACCAACAGAAGAATCAAACAAATGTTATGGAAATGTATCAGTGACAATCCCAAGGATTGGGATTCCCTCTTGTCACTACTGCTGATGGCAATTAGGAGCACTTCTGCAGCCACTACTCAGTGCACACCTTATGAGGTTATGACTGGTAGAGCCATGAGATTACATGAGCACTTACTGATTGACCTCCACACCCCCACTGCAGATCGAGTATCTGTAGACAAGTATGTTGAAAAGCTTCATGACAGCATCATGAAGACACACCTGTTCACTGCAAATCAAATGGGTAAGGCTCAACAACAAGCTAAAACTCATTTTGATAAGCATGTCAAAGAAGTCGACTGGCAAGTTGTAGACCAAGTTATGCTTCTCCAATACAGACAACCAACTCATTCATTTGCCAGTAAATGGAAAAGCCCATACCCCATTGTCAACAAACTCAGCCCTGCTGTTTATCAGGTCCGAGTTCAGCAGCAAAAGAAGACCACTGACACGTGGTTCCATGCTAATCAGCTCTAATTGTATAAAGGTGACTAAACTTACTTTTCCCAACCCACTTAGGGCAGAATAGTACCCCACACTTAACAATCCTTTTTTCCTACAGGTACATTGTCAAGATGGCTATCCTGCACCTTCTCATCTTGGTGGGACTACTGCTACTACTTCCCCTGACTGCATCCCAGAATAAACCCCTTTCAACTCACAGACAACGCGTACAACATTTGCTTAGCAAACTTGAACATTCAGCCCCAATGAAAGTTCATATTAATGTGCCCAACAAAATGATTACTGTTAAAGAAGGCTCAGACACCTATCTTGATGCTATGGTAGTAGCTCCAGACAAATCCACCCTTTCCATTCAATGGGAAACTGATGTTAATGGCTACACACTCCCTGTAGCCCACCTATCCAAAGGTACATTTCACGGATGGCCCAATACTGACATATATAAAAATGGTACTCTCTCCATTCGACAGACTTCCCCCAAACATACTGGTCGCTATAACCTTACTGCTGTCATTGATCCTACTTGGTGTGACCACCTCCACTCTGAGGAGTCACGGGCTTTCTGTCTTCATAACCATGTCACTACTGAAGCTCTTTTCCTTTCTGTAGTCCCACTCACCGAAGAAGAAATGACTGTCTGTCCTCCCCAGGAGGAAGGTCCTCCTAGTGGTTTGACTGCCACTTCACTTCTAGGAGCCCTGATTAATAATGTACAATTTATGCATATTCCAGTTATTTTCAATCTCACACAATGGAATATGGCTGAGATTGGTCTTTGTCACATGACCAATACTTCCAAATTTTACAGTACGAGGCTTACAGATACTGTAGCTGCGTACCAAACATGCACTAATGATCCTGTCAGTGGCTCCCATACCACTGATCATGTAGGGGTCTTCATACCCATACCTAATGCTAAAGTTACACCATACACTAGGCATGACACTGCAGATGTAACCAGTGCAGCAGGCACCATTTCTGGCCTTTTGGCTCAGGCATGTCTATCTGGAATAGAGCAGATATAGCTGCTATTAAAGCACAAACTCTTAATTTTCAACAAGCTGTTAAAAATGATATCCTACCCCCACTGTTACATGGTGTAGATGGTTTGAGTAAGGAAGAACGTTTTACTGTCTATAACATGCAGGAAATTGCCAAAGGGTTCAATGATACTAAAAATAAGATTAATGAACTGATTTTTCAAAATAATAAAGAGGCAGACAAGCAATGTATTGCCCTTGAACTTTTATGTTCCGCTTATGGTTCTTATGTAATTGCCACTGTCAACAATCTCTTCAGGGATTTGGAAACAGGCCACATTCCAGATCTTATCCATGATAGAAAAATGGGTAAATGGTATTATCCTCATTGCAAATCCAATGGTTGCATTACTATTTGTTTAGCAAATACTGTTAACATTTCTATGTCCACAGCCCGAAACCTTGGATATGTCTCCAAATATCCAAACCAAGCCCCTTGCTACTTTACCAAGACCTGTTCCATCCATGATAACATGTTCATAACTTTCACAGTGTCACTACCCCGCTTTGATCCTGAAACATCTGTTTTTGATAAACTGGCTGCGATTAATTCCATCGGACATCTTGATGATGACATCTATCATGAAAGAACTAACTTAACCTCATTACTTGTCTACCATGCTGTGCTCCAAGCCTGGGTGGCACCCCACATGAACTGTTGTGCCAAGAAAGGATACTATTACCTGTCTTCGACATTGTGAAACCTGTCTGTGGCTACTCTCCGGAACACCTTGACTAGTCCTACACGTTGGGTGAAGAATTGCCATATAACCTTACTGATGTTGATGAGGATGATGAATCTGAACCTCCACAAGCTGCATCTTCTGTGCCAGATGCCATAACAGCTAAATCTTGAAACTACCTGGAAGAGGTACATTGCTTCCCTTCACGGCTCGCCAACCAGTCTTTCTCTTGCCCCAAACATCTACAGTGATGGAGGGTACCAACTGTAAGAGTGACTTGCAATTCCGATAGGCAGTATTGTGTAGTAACAAATCATAAATCATTTGCTTATGGTCAAAAATCTTGTGTTATTTCCACATCTGACTTCTGTTTTACTCCACAGCAGAAAACAGTCATTGGTCACACTGTCATAACTCCTGTTCCTTTCCCTGAACGAGATATTATTGATACCGATCTGCAATACTTGTTTTCCTTGTCTCAATATTTGCCCGTGTTTAATGTGCACGTTGACCCTTTGACACTTTCTTTGAAATCTCTTTTAGCTAGAAAGGATTCACATTTGATTTATATTAGCAATAATATTTCCAAAGCTGCTGATGCTCTTAATGATCTTATTCATGATGGTGCTTTAAGTGCAGCTCTATCCAATACATGGTTAGAACTCACTTTTAAAGCTTTTGTTATTATTCAAGCATTTTTGATTGTTTTTCTGATACTAACCCTCTGTTGTCTGTGACATACTCTAAGATAACACCGAGAACAACTCGAATTCCTTTACAAGGCTCATGCGTTGAGCTTGTAAACTACTTTTCAGCTCCATCCCACTACTTTCCTAGGATTGTTGCCCCTTTTGAGGTAACAAGGGGGGAATGTTATCCATGAACCAGCACCCCTGATCGTACTCCCACCTTGCAGGTAGCAATACATATGTAGACATCTATACTAATCTTAGGGCAGAGGCACTTATCGTTTAAGCATAAGTGTCAGCATCTGAGTTCTACTGTACTCCTCTAATGCATATTATGCTTCACTATATTTTTATAATGTATTCTGCTACTGGGAAATGTTATCCATTATATTTTATTGTATAATCATAAGTTAGGCAACAGTGCCATCTTTAGTGCTTGTGCACAACTGTAACTGCAAGTGACCTTGGAAGCATCACAGACCTTATTGTTCACTTATCTTCTGCAAGCTAAGCAACTTCTCATGTTAGTTAGGATGGCTACTGACACCACCTCTTTTTAGCCAATTGCTTACTTTTTATGTATCTTCTTTAGTAGTTACCATGACAATTATTGGGGTATAAGACCCCTTGCAGCACGTAGCTTTACTGAGACTAGAGACCATGTCTACATAGGTGAGGAAGCTAGATACTCTACCAGTAATTATACTGTTGGTTATAAGACTGTATCATTATTATTTACCAGTAATAAGTTATATTTATTATCTGGAAACCACTTGTCTGTTGTCTCTTCCTTTTGTGCAGTTCCAACAAGAACCTGAGAAAGGTAATTTTAGTACCCAGTTACACTATTAAGAAATAAGAGCCAATTCCGGGTACCCCATTACTTATGGAATCCATGGACACCATAAATTCTGGTGCTGGGCAGATGCGATTTTTGCCTCTCGCTAAGGGAGCCGTGAAATACTACCCAATTTCTACATCTCCCCCTGGCAGGTTCAACCATCAGAATGGAAAAAGAACCAACAACAACACACTTGTCAAGGTAATAAATGCTGCCTGAATGAGATAAAATTCACCTCACTGAGACACAGTGTCTCACAAAGCACTACCACTCGATTGGCAAGAGACCAAGTGAGAGTTTGCTCCCCCTTCCCTGTCCTCACACCAGTCCCAACACCTACTAAGGTTATTTTTATTTTTAATTTTTATCATACTTCAATTTATTTCACCTCCTGCGAAGCGGACCCCTGGCGATCTCTGGCCACTGGCACCCGCACCCCCAGTCCTGGTCTGTTACATGGATAATCACCCCATACACACAGGGCAGGCCTTTCATCACTCCACATCCCAGTGAAGGTGCCTCTCATGACTGGAGGTGCAGTGCGCGGCCATCAACCACCGAGATCGGCCCACTATTTTCCACCTTAATTTTTTTCCCCCGGGAGCTGGACATGCAATGGCATCAGAGCACATCTGTGCTGATACCCACTGTGCTCCCCCCCGCTGTGCATGCAACTCTAGTGCGGCTGATCTCCACCAGTCACCGCTACAGCACAATGCGATGCCCCTACCCTCCCCAGAGGAAGGAGAGCAGTCATGAGATGCTCAATCCTTCCTCTCCCCTGCCAGCCCCAGTGGCCCAAGTCCATTCCTGAACCCAGGTTACCAGCATGGCATGAGGTGTGGCGTCCAGTGCCTCAACCTTCAGAACCACCGGGCCAGCTTAAGGTTATTTTTATGAAAGAGAAAGAAGCTGCCATCATTTTGGTAGCACAGTTAAACCACTCTATCACACACTGCCAGCACTGCCACAAATGCGGGTCCATCCATTGACAGCCATGTGGGTGGGTGGGATGACAGCAGGCAGGCAGCATCGCAACCGCAGCGAACTGGATGAGGGGTGATTAAACGTACTGAACCTTTTCCTTTTTCTGTCTATCCAACAACACCACGGCACTACTGCAAGAAGAAAAACCCAGCAGTATGTTTCCCATACACACTAAAAACATCTGTATGCCCCCCCCACCGTGCTGAACTACCATGCCTCAGACTAAGCTGTTAATTGTGACTGCCCGGGTGATTGAGAGAGGACTGATGACTGAACTCATGTCCATAGGTGCTGTACCAAACCTGCTGAAACCCCACAAAAAACTGAGAGAAAACATTCAGCCTTACTCAGGGTCTGAGAGTTGATGGCAGCCAAGTCCACACTCTGGTTGCCACCTGTCCACTTGGTTCTCTTTCGTCTGAATGAGGGAGCAAGGACAGCTGAACTTGACTGTACGTACTACAGTACAAAGCTTGAGTGACCCCCACTAGCAGAAAACTAAACAGCAGTGCCCTCTACAGGCAATTTTACTAGCAGTAGAGGGGCTACTTTACAAGAATATATATTTTTATTATTTTTTAACATTTATTACACTGGTTTTGAATCTTTTATTTAATTTCAGTAGAAATGTAATTTATGGCCCATTTTCTAAGTGCAATAATACCCTCCAGGGTGGGCAGTATTGGACCTTCCAGGTGCTATAAGACCTTCTGCCTGTGGCGTCGGGACTCATTATACCACTGGGCAGTCCAGTATTGCCCAATACTGTCCACCCTGGAGAGTATTATTGCTTGAATAGAAAACTGAAAGCCCAGTGGGTGCTACTGCAAGCTCTGTGTCTCTCACGGTTCTCTTTCTACCCCCCACTGACCTCAGTACTCTCTCCAACCAACCTTTCTCATCATGATGGGTGGGAAGAGGAAGCAAACAAGCTGAATGTGGCATGATTCAGAGTTCCTCTTACCTCTCTCACCACTGCTGTGGCCAGTACTAATAATTAGCTGGAAACTCTTATTTATTTATTTGTTTGTTTATTAAGTAGTAGTAGTAGTAGATTTTATTTGTTTGGGGCACCCTACCCTGAAGGCTCAGGCGCCCTTACAATAAGATTACAAATACATACATATATGATAATAATAATAAACTTTATTTATAAAGCACCTTTCCAAAAGATCAAGGCACTAAACATAAAATCTAAAAACACATACAAATAAATAACACCTTTTCAAACATTTCATAAAATCAAAAGTAAAATCAGATATTCCAATTAATGTAATTTCCAACAGTGGCATAGCATTAATTGCTAAATTCTATCAGCTGGCACTGTAAGGGAAAGCTAGACTAAATAGGTAAATCTTGAGGGCTGACTTAAAGCTTTGGACAGTCAGGCACTCCCTCACCCAATGAGGTAAAGAGTTCCACAGGGTAGGGGCTGCGTAAGCAAAGGAACGAGCCCCAGATGTCTTCAAATGCACCCTGGGAATCTCTAGCAATCCCTCATCAATGGATTGAAGTGGTCAGTAGGGGCAGAGGAGATCTTTCAGGTAGCGGGGGTCCTTGTTCTTGTAGGGCTTTGTAGGTCAGCAAACCGATCTTGAAGGTGATCTGCCACTGTACAGGTAGCCAGTGCAGTCTGCAGAGCACAGGTGTAATGTGATTGGTCCTAGAAGTACCAGTCACAAGCCTGGCCACTGCACTCTGCACCAGCTGCAAGTGACAGATATCAACCCCAGTAGCCCTTGGTACAGGGCATTGCAGTAGTCAAGGCGGATGGTCACAAAGGCATGGATCAAGGTGGAAAGATCATTGGAAGGAACCAGGTGCTTCACCCGGGCCATATTCCTCAGATGAAAAAATGAGGCCTTGACAACAACCGACACCTGAGGTTTCAGAGTCAGCTCATTGCCAAAAATAACGTCAAGGTTATGCTCCAGATGTGAGGTAATCAGCTGAGCATCCCCAAGCCAAAGCCCAGATGATTGTCCAGCCAATTTACCCGCCGTCCGACAATCTGGGTCCACCACCAGCACCTTAGTCTTATCTGAATTCAGTCTCAGCCAGCTGGCACTCATCCAGTCCTGAATCTCAGAGAGACAGTTATTAAATACCGAGATTGCATCCTCCTGCCCGGGTACAAAGGGCAGGTACTGCTGAGTATCATCTGCATAGCAGTGAAAACTCAAGCCATAACACCTAACAATGTCTCCCAATGGCAGCATGTACACTGCAAACAACATGGGTGACAAAATGGAGCCCTGTGGAACCCCACAGAATAGGGGGAAGAGTGTCAGAGGAATAAATCCCAGTGACCACTCTCTGAATCCTACCCTGGAGGAAAGATCTAAACCATCTGAGGACCTTACCAGATAGTCCACAGATGAACTGCAGGTGCTTCAATAGCACACCATGGTCCACAGTGTCACATGCAGCAGACAGATCAAGAAGGACCAAGATAGAATGAGACCTCTGATCTCTCACTATTAGGAGATCATTTAGCACCCGGACAAGAGCCATCTTGGTACTATGTCTCTTCCTAAATCTGGACTGGAGAGAATCGTAGACATCGTGGGTGGTAAGATGGTCATCCAGCTGCAGCACAACTACCTTCTCAATAACCTTACCCACAAAAGGCAGGTTAGAGACAGGTCTGTAGTTGGCCAGACAGTCCGGGTCAAGGGAGGGTTTTTTCAGGAGCAGTCACACAACCACCTCCTTTAGGGGATCAGGAAAGATCCCCCTCCCCAGTGAACTCCAGACTACCTCTGCCAGAATAGCAGAACAGGAACAGTAAATAAAAACATATACACATAAAATCCCAAACACAATTAAAACAGCTGAACCCATTCAAGTTCTTAAACAGCCCCTTCAGACCCCAAAAGCTTGTGCAAACAAGAATGATTTCAGTTGGCATTTAAATATTTCAGTTGATAGTGCCTCCCAAAGGTGCCCCAACAATGAATTCCATAAAACCAGGGTAGCTACCTCAAATGCCTGGTCTCCAGAGCTCTTCAGCCTCACTCTGGGGACCTCTAGGAGAGCACTGGTAGCTGATCTGAAGGGCAAGATGGGACATGGGGATGTAGGTGATCCTTCAGGTAGCCCATACCCAAACCATGTAGGGCCTTGTAGGTCAGAAGACTTACCTTGAAGGTGATGCGCCAGCACACTGGCAGCAAGTGTAGTTCATGCAGCACTGGGGTGATATTTTTTTCAGATTGAATAAACTTTATTGGCTTATATCTTTTACAGCCATATGACACATTATATATACTGTATATACAGTTGCAGAGAAGAAAAAGCAAATAGAATAATATAAAAAAAGAAAGAAATTACAGAGGGTATTAATATCCACTATATAAAATTCTCTTACAGATTTCTGTCCTTTGTGGTATAAAAAAAAACTATTTAGTTTATAGAATATTGGAATAATACATGAAGAAGAAAATAAGAAAATTTGAAATGGAATAGACCGGAGAGATTAATTCACTAAGTACTATTTTAACACAACTGATCCTACCTACTCTACCCTCAACCCTTCCCCCCATCCCCCCCCAGCCTACAACCCTATTACCCCCCTCCCATCCCCGGGTACACAATAACATTGTAATATAATAAGGAGAATTACACAACCTTAATCTGATATCCGAATTATTAGAGACAACTAATACATTTAAACAATTAGACTGTCAGTAAAGTATGCAGAGGGGCCCACACCTCATTATAGTAATGTAATCTGTCCAGCATCTGGGCTATAATTTTTTCGGCCTGTAAGGCAAAGAGAACTTCCTGGATCCATTCAGTTCTGGAGGGTATTGTTTGGTCAAGCCAGTGTCGTAAAATAATTTTTTTTGCACACAAGAATATCATAGCCATGTGCTTACACTGCTTCCTGATTAATACTGTACCATAATTACCCAAAATGCAAATTTCAGGCGTAAATGCCTTAGAAAGGCCCAAAAAGGGGATCTAAATTATCTTTAATAGCTGTCCAAAAGGGTGCTACCTTGCTACATTCCCATAGTATATGTAATAAGTTACCTGGCAATGCCTCACATCTGGAACATAGATTTGAAGCAAGTAGCCCCATTTTATGTAATTTAACCGGGGTATAATATAAGTCATGGATGACAAAAAATTGCAATAATCGATATCTATCCCATCTCACATCTCGGTATAAATGTTGCCAAATACTACCCCAGGACCTCTCCTCTGAAGCAGCAATAGGCAACATTTGGTCCCACACATACCATGGACGGCATTTTTATAGCTCCAATTGTTCTCTCAAAAGATGATAAAAGAAGGATATAAAATGCGATGTGGGAGGCGTTGAGACAGTTTGCAGCAACTGTCCAGATAGATGTTGGTTCCAGGGCTTCAAACCAAAGTGTGAGTAAAGCATGTGGGATAGCTGAAGATATTTGAATACGTAATTAACAGGTACTTGGTATTTATTTCTTACCTCTTGAAATGTCAACAAACGATGCTCACTTAGTAGATCAATCACTTTAATTTTAGGATGGAAAGGCCAGAATTTTTTATTTAGAGGCTTACCCCCTATCTTAAAGTTAAGATTCCTAAGAATTGGTTGTGAAGTATCTTTCTCTAAAGAAATATGAAATTTTGCATTTATCTTAGTAAGAACCTGAAGAGTAATTCCAATTGGCGTACAATGTAGAGCTCTAGAAATATTCCTATGTGCTGCATATATAAGAGTACCTATGTCTATTCCATAAAGAGAACATAATTCACTTTCAATTTGAAGCCATTGCGGAACATAGGTGTGACAGCCCTCAACCAACATCTCTTGATTCCATCTTAATATTACCGAGCATGTAATTGCATAATAATAAAGAAGGAAATCCGGTAATTGTAGTCCACCATTAACTTTGCTATGCTGGAGTTTTGCAATCGCTCTTCTCGGTTTTCTTTTGCCCCAAATAAAATTAGCAATTGTACGGTTCACCTGGAGAAACCAAGATTTAGGGAGAGACAAATTGGTCATGTAAAGGGGGTATAATAGCCGGGGAAGAACATTAATTTTTATTACATTAATTTTTCCCCACAAGGATAGAGGGAGTGCAACCCAGCGATTAAGATCTTTACTAATTTGAGATAGGGTTTTGTCTAAATTATATTGCTTCATTTGCAAACTATCAGTAGAAAGATATATTACCAAATATTTCATATTATCTTTCACCCATTTTAGACCTAACTGGGTCACTTCTGAGGAATAAGCATTATTGTTTAGCGGCATCACTTCTGTTTTGTTTATATTAAGTTTATAGTTTGAAAACTTTCCGAATTGCTCGATAACAGCCAAATCATATTTTATTGAGGTAAAAGGATACGAGATATGAAGTAGTATGTCATCTGCATAGACTGACAACTTGTACTGCTGAGATCCAACTGAAATGCCTTGAATCAAGGGAGAAATATTAATATAACGGATGAGTGGCTCTAGATACAAATTAAATAAAAAGGGGGAAAGGGGACAACCCTGTCTGGTTCCCTGATTTACAAATATAGTATCCGAGAGCATACCATTGCAGAGAACATGGGCCGCTGGTCGGATGTACAAAACCTTTACCCACTGAATGAACTATTGAGGGATGCGATATTTAGGCATGAGATAAAACAGATAGTCCCATGACACCCGACCAAAAGCTTTTTCTGCATCCAGGGACACCAGGGCAGCAGGTACCGAGGAGTCCCTGGATGCAGAAATGAGATGGCTAAGCTTCCGCATATGGTCCGAAGAGTACCTATTAGCCACAAATCCCACTTGCTCTGGACTTATTAGACATTGCCATACTCTCGCCAATCTGTTGGCTAGAATCTTTGCCAGTATTTTGAAATCCACATTTATTAGGGAGATAGAGCGGTAGTTAGTGACATACAGAGAATCCTTCCCTGGTTTCAGAAGGACCACCACTGTAGTTTCAGTAAGGGAGTAGTCCGAAATCCCATGTTCATAAATATAATAATATGTATCTAGTAGAATAGAGGCTAATTGTGTTTTGTAGACTTTATAGAATTCTGCCGTATATCCATCCGGCCTCGGAGTTTTGTTCAGTGGTAAGGCATCAATAGCTGAACATATTTCTGATACCAGTAAGGGAGCTTTTAGATATTCTATTTGCTGGTTGTCTAAGAAAGCAAGTGTTACATTCTGTAGAAAATGTTCCACTTCTAGTGGGTTAAATGGAGTACCGGGCCGAGATTACAGATCAGAGTAGTACTGCTGAAATTGAAGAAGGATATCCTGAGGAGCGGTAACTATTAGACCAGCCACGTTATAGATGGAGGGTATTATTCTGTCCGCAGCTTGAGCCCTTAAACGGAGGGCGAGAAGTTTGCTCGCCTTATCTCCTTGTTCAAAGTACCTAACCTTAGCTTTTTGGAGGGGATATTCCGCTTTGTCTGTCAAAAGAGAATTATAACGATCCCTAAGAATCTCCGGCTCTGTGAGGGAGGTTTGAGTCAGGGAGGGAGGAACTGATAGCTGTACAGCTTGTATCTCCTGGAGAAGATGGGATGTTAGCTGTGCAGTTATTTTCTTTCTAATGGTAGCTAGTCTAATTATTTCACCTCTAAGAGTACACTTTAATGCCCCCCAAAGAACATCTAGCTTAGGCATGGAAGGTGTGTTGTTGTTAATAAATGTTAAAAGAAAGTTATGGAGGTGGGATTGACGTTTTTTAGATTTCAACAATTGGTGGTTGAACTGCCATACTTTATTTCGGACTACAACAGGGCCTGGATTCCAGTGCAGCAAAGTGGGATGGTGATCTGAAATGACCTTGGCAAGGTATAAGCAGGATATAACTAAAGAGAGATGCCCAATATCCACCAGAAAATAATCTATCCTAGAAAAGGAGTTATGGGGAATTGAGTGAAAGGAGTACTCTCTTCTAGAGGGAAAAAGAGCCCTCCAAGGATCAATTAAACCAAGACTACCCATCAACTCTCGAATAGCTAATTGCGCCTGGGATAGGGCAGAGGTACAAGCATTGGACTGATCTAAAATATTGCAGAAAGCCAGGTTCCAATTGCCTCCCAGCAGCAAGGGGTAGTTTGATCACGGTATCAGATGTTGCATAAGTTGGGTAAAAAACACAGAATCATCTGATGTTGGACCATAAATTGAGCCGTGTACCAGTTCTGAGTGGCCAACTATAGCTTTAATTATAATAAACTTGTGCTGCGAGTCTACTATTGTGTCAAGCAGATGAAAAGATAGTCTACGGGCTATGAGTATAGCTACTCCGCCACTGTGAGAGTTTGGTGCTGTGCCAAAAACCTGTCCCACCCAGCTCCTTCTAAAAAGAAGTATCTGGGAGGATGGCAGATGGGTCTCCTGAAGAAACGCTATGTCCACTTCTAGCTTTTGCAGATGTAAAAGTATTTTTGTTCTCTTTGCTAGAGATTGGACACCCCTCACATTCCAAGAACATATTTTATACATTGCCATATAGTTCCAACCAATTTATAGATCTTTTAAAGAAATAGATAACACCTTTATAATGTATTCTCCCCAATTTAAACCATTTATACAAGAGTATGTGTACCCTTATCCCTCCCATATCCCATCCCATATAATAACATCCCCCCCAAAAGTGAAAGTCCCACCAGTAAACAGTCAAAAAAATAGAAAACCCAATGTTTTTCCCAACTTAGCCCGTTACCCCCCACCACATCCCTTCCCTCTCTAGCCACAGCAAAATAATAGAAGCCTTCTTTTGGCTGCAATAATACTCTGTCAACCCCTGACCTTGGCCCGATGTAAATAAACATAACAAAACCTGAAATCAAAAAATATACTAATATATTAGCTGTAGCAACCCCCCACTCTCTTTTATAGCACATGGTGTTTTGTATTCCATTAACACCTACTGTTCAGCTCCCACTCCATTAACCAGCCTAAGAGCAGGTTTACTAATGAAAATCCAAACGGAAAAACCATCAACTATCTCTCAGGCATAAACTACTAATACTGTATTCCCCCAAAAATAAGCGGCACTTCATTATTAAGCGCCGCTAACATATATTAACCGCTTCTTTTTCTTCCCCCCAGACGCGACTACTTGCATCTTCCGGATCCTTATTTAGAGATGAAACAACTGGATCCTTCTTGGTTACACCACATGTGCAGATCTAGGTAGTAATTTGGAATCTTCTCAGCAGAAAAGGGATATGGTGCTGATAGTATAATGATGTGCTGCCCTCTAGTGGTCATAATGTGACATCGCTATTTGTCCCATTGGTTAGATTTACTCATTCAGACTAAAGAAAAACATCCCATTGCCCTGGTCTCCTTTTTATTTCAGTAATCTTCAGTGAGGAGGAAAGAGATCAGGGAGTAACGACTGTAATGCTGATAGGGCTTGTAGTGCAGTTTCAAAATTATGCCAGGACCCAGAAACAAACACAGCCAATCATGATGGGTACTGAACTTTATATTTTATGCCTGCAGAAATGAGTTTGGAAACCAGAGGGTGATATTCTGCCCTACGTTGTCTGACTGTAGCAGGCAAATCCTGTGCAAACCGAAGTTGCCGACCTTCCCAGAGCACCTGCTGCAGATTTCTAACTTTCCCCAGAACATGAGTCTTATCCATGTAATTCAGGAATTTTATTATTAGTGGGTGAGGTGGCTTGTCAGAAACAGGCTTTGGTCTCAGTAAGCGGTGTGCCCTCTCTATAATATATGTGGTATTGTTTGGAGAAGGTCCCGCAATCTTAGTAAGCATCTTTTGTAGAAAGAGGATAGGTGCCGAACCCTCTGTTTCTTCCAGAAGGCCGAAGAGCACTGGGGTGATATGACTGCATCTGGATTGATCACTTAGCACCCACGCCGCTGTGTTCTGCAACAGCTGCAGGCGCTGCAATGCACCACCTCTGACCCCGAGGTAGAATGCACTGGAAGAGAGACAGCGGAAGTTGTAGGAGTAAAGGAAGTCAGAAAGCTGGGAGCAGACTAGTTTCTCTTGCAGCTTTGTGAGAGAGGGGAGGAGGGAGATAGGACGGAAGTTGCCAGGGGAGGAGGGATCACCCCCTTTGTAGAGGGGAAGAACTTTGACAATCTTCCAAGACTGAGGGACAGAACAGAGGGTAAAAGAGAGATAGAGAAGGTGTGTGAAGGGGTAGGTGATGGCAGCAGCTAAGAGATGGAGGAGTTTAGGGTCCCAGCAAGTGGGGCTAGATTTGGACTTGTTTCCCCTGAGTCGCACCTGGAAATGAGCCCTGGCTCAGTGTGCCTTTCCCGGTTACCAAAGTTAAATAAAAATAAATAAATAAATAAATGTTGAGTGAGAAAATAATATGTATGGTCTCCTGTGTAGAGACAGGGGAGAAATGAAAACCGTGGGGGAGGGGGGGCAGAGATGAGGGTGGCAACAGAGGGAGGGAGGGAACCAGGAGAGGTGAGGAGGAGGCACATGTGATGAAAAACTCATTGAAGTGATCAGCAGCAGGGGCAGAGTCAGAGACTGGCGAACAGTTTACCATGAAGACTGGGGGAGTGGACTGGGTTGGGGGATCAAAAAGGGAGTGGATCACCTTCCAGAACATACTGGGGAATTTAAGATTATTCTGGAGGCTGGCCTTCAAGCAGAGGGATTTGGCAGTATGGATGGACTTTGTGCAAGAGTTTCTAAGTGCCCTGTAAGAGTGGAGGTCAGACAGGGAGCATGATAATTTGAACAAGACCCAGGCTTGATCACAGGTCTTGCACAAATCATTGAGGTCAGAGGTGTTCTAAGGGTAGTGGGAAGACTTAATCCTGGACTTCCTAAAAGGGGCATGCTTGTCCTAGACAAAAGTAAAACTCAAGTGGAAGAGGGAGAGGGCAATGGCTCCAGTGTCTGGATACCAATCCGTTGCATACAGGTCACTCAGTAGAACACCTTTGTTTAGCAACTAGAGGGACCTGGACCAGATGTACTGGGAGGGGGAGTGCCAGACTTTTCTGACACACTCTGTCACTTAGAACTGGGGAGGTGGAATAGTGTTGTTCGGATAGTATCCTACCAAGTTGGATACCAAAGGGTACCATCATTTTGGTCGGATATCGGATAGCCTCAGATGGCATAGATATCTGACCAAGGATCTGACCTCCTAGGATCCACTGTAAATATCAGAAGTATCTGTGGATCCAACCTGGATCCTACCGTCAAATCCAAATATCCAAGGTTGGATCAGATGAATCCACCCACTGAATCTAACTATCTGAGGTTGGATCCGATGGATCCCACCTTGGATCCATTGATTGGATCCTAGGCTGGATACCGGGCACTATCCAATGGAGGACAGTCAGATCCACAAATGTACTATCCAAGCAACACTAAGGTGGAGCAGTGGGTCAGCACCATAGAGGATACCTTTAGCCAAATGTCAGACATATCATGCAGCATAGTATTCAGGTACAGTAGCCTAATGAAATGTGATGTGGCAATCACAAATTGGGTCTTATACCTGAGGGAGCTGAAAGCATGGGAGACCTCTGTCTATATTTTAAGACTGACTTCTATTGCTATGGGTTTAAAGTACCTGTAGGAAAAAAATCCTGCAGGATCTGGCAGCTTGGCTTCAATGCCAAGAAATGCAAAGTTATGCATATTGGAGCCAAGAATCCCAGGACAGAGTACTACCTGGGTGAAGTTCGAGTATCTGTATCAGAGGAGGAGAAGGACCCGGGAGTGATGATCACTAGTGACCTAAAGCACTAAACGCAGTGCAAGAAAGCAGCAGAAAAGGCAAACAAGATGCTGGGATGCATAGCTAGGGGGATCAGTAGTAGGAGAAAGGCAGTTATACTGTCCTTGTATAGGTCACTGGTAAGACCGTATCTAGAGTATGGAGTTCAGTACTGGTGCGCACATCTCAAAAAGGACATTAACCTGCTGGAGAAGATCCAGAGGAGGGCTACAAAGATGATAATGGGTCAGCAGGATAAGGCATATGAGGAGAGGTTGAGGGCATTGAACGTGTACTCCCTGGAAAACGGGGAGAGAGAGAGAGAGAGAGGGACATGATTGGGACTTTCAAGTACTTGAAAGGGATAAATAAGGTTGAAAAGGAGAATCTCTTTAAGCTGAGTGGCAACCATAACATGAGGGGGCACTGTCTTAAGCTGGAGGGTGGGAGGTTTAGGAGGGAGGTCAGGAAGCACTTCTTCACAGAGAGCATGGTGGACACTTGGAAAGCACTGCCGGAAGAGGCCATCTCATTGAAGACAGTGAGCAGCTTTAAGATAGGCTGGGACAGGCATGGGGAAGGAAAGATCATGGGTAGGGAGGATGGGAGGAGTTGGGAGGGAAGGCAGGGACATTAGCTCAAGCTGTGGCCCCTGCAATGCGAGCAGACTTGGTAGACCAAAAGGCCTTCTTCTGCTGGCTTCTTCGTATGTTCATATGCATGGAGTCCAAAGAAGTGAGCAGAACAAACCAAATGCAGTTTAATCTTCCTGTCCTCTGTTTGTGTATATCTAGCCACACAACTTTAATAGTAAAGAACAAATTCTAAGAAAAGCCAGAATGGGGGCAGGTTATAACAGTGTATGGGATCAAGATTCAGGTCTATCCTGATTTCAGTGCTGAGATACTAGCTAGGAGAAAATCTTTCAGCTTGATAAAAGATAATCTTTGGCTACAAGGGATTAAATATGGGTTTCTCTGGGGCAACACTCTGGCCCAGTGGGTAGTGGATTGTGCTCCCACACCAGTGACCCAGGTTCAGAAGTGTCCTCGGGAGCCAGCTGGATGTGCCAGGGAGACTGGTGAAGAACTACTATGCAGCAGTGCTCCGAGCCAGGCAGGAACAACACCAAGTTGTACAGGATACGATATCTATTAACAGAAGAAACCTGGAAAGTGATAACCCAGAGCAGCTTACTGCCAATTTTGGAATACAGTAGTGTAGTGTGGGTACAGCATCTACTAAAGTTAATTCAAAATGCAGGACCCAGTATCATACCATATGTAGGTTTGCTCTTAGGCAAAAGAAACATGAGCATCATTGTAACAAGTACTCTCAACTTTAGTTTCTCTTAAAAAAAAGATAGGCTTAGCCTTAGATTAATGGTGTGCAAAACTATCAAAAAAAGGTCAAGAATGTCTGTTAATTGGTTTGTTAAAGATACAAATGTTCTCACACTGAGACTATGTGACACCTTAACATTGGTACCACTTTTATATGTGTGTGTGTGTGTGTATATATATATATATATATATATATATATATATATATATATATATATGAACAATAACTGAAACCTACAAGTGCCTCACAGGAGTGAACAAGGTGCAAATGGAAGATCTATTTCAGAGAAAGGAAAGCACTAGAACCAGGGGCATGCAATGAATCTAAGAGGGGGAAGTTTAGGAGAAATGCGCGGAAATACTGCTTCATGGAATGGGAGGTGGATACTGGAACAGCCTGCCAGAGGAGGTAGTGGGGGAAAGACTTTGGGGAGCTTCATAGGCACAGGGGCATATTAGCTAGAGGAACAGTGGAGGGATTGACACCTATGACCAGCTAGGGTTAGTGGTGATGGAATAGGCAGAGACAAGGGGCAGACTGGATGGGCCCAAAGGTCCTTTTCTGCTGACAAAATCTATGTTTCTATGTTTGAAAATCAAAATCGGGCCAATAAATGTTTTCTTATTTGGTACCTTGTGTTCAGAGTAAGATAACATTAAATGTAAGACAATATAGCACATTGAGCACTTTTAGAAAATAACTAAAAGGATATTTGCATGCTACAGTAGTTTCCACTTGTTTTTAACGTGTCTTGCATGAATCAATGAGATCAGAGGTGATCCAAGGGTAGTGGGGAAGACTTAACCCTGGATTTCCTAAAGGGGGCTCCCCGCAGAAACGAAAATCGAGTGGAAGAGGAAGAGAGCAACAGCTATGTCTGAGGCGGTGAAAATGGGAAACCAATCTGTTGCATGCAGGTCACTCAGTAGAGCATCTTCGTTTAGCAACTGGAGGGATCTGGACTACATGTACTTGTGTGTGGGGGAGGGGGGAGGCTGCCAGGCATTCCTGACACATTCTGTCACTCAGATCTTGGGAGGTGGAGCAGTGGGTCAGCACATAGAGGATACCTTTAGCCAAATGTCGGACATATCGTGCAGCATAGTATTCAGGTACAGTAGCCTAATGAAATGTGATGTGGCAATCACAAATTGGGCCTTGTACCTGAGGGAGCTGAAAGCATGGGAGACCTCTGTCTATATTTTAAGACTGACTTCTATTGCTATGGGTTTAAAGTACCTGTAGGAAAAAATCCTGCAGGATGAAGCCCAAAGAAGTGAGCAGAACAAACCAATTGCAGTTTAATTTCCCTGTCCTCTGTTTGTGTATATTTATCCACACAACTTTCATAGTAAAGAATGAATTCTAAGAAAAGCCAGCATGGGGGCAGGTTATAACAGTGGAAGAGATCAAGATTCAGGTCTATCCTGATTTCAGTGCTGAGACACTAGCTAGGAGAAAATCTTTCAACTTGATAAAAGATAATCTTTGGCTATGAGGGATTAAATATGGGTTTCTCTGGAGCCAGTAGTTCTTCAGTGTTGGTCAATACTGTTGATGTTCTCCGCAGTCCCTATGTTCTTGTTTTGCACTGGTCATCACACTTTTCAAGTTACAGTAAATGCCCTGCTGTTTTCTGTACTTTAAAGTGTATCCGAGTCCCCTAAAAGAGCCATCACTCAAATTTATCAGTTTATAAATACCCATTGGGCAGAAGAAGTGTAATGTGCAGTAAAGAGGTCAGAGGAGGGGGTGACATTCCACCTAACTAGAAAAGAGTGGCAAAAGATATGGAAGGGAGCCTTTAAAATAACATCTGCACCCAGAAGACAGGAGTTTGCATGGGAGAATTCAGTCCAGATGTTTCATAACACCACACATCAAAGCCAAATATGGGGAAGGGAATAACTCAGCATGTTGGAGGGAGTGTGGGAATCAAAGGGCCACACTTGAACATGCATTCTATTCATGACCATCTCTACAGAATTTTATACGAGAGGTGACAGAGACATCACAGAATGTGTTCCAAACGGGTACCCCATTGAAACTCCAACATATAATCCTGGGTCTCCCCTCCCAGGAGGTAACAGGGGCTAATGCTAGATACCTATGGGCAATAGGTGTAGCAGCAATAGGGAAAGCTATCGCAAGGTGATGGCTTAACCCAGAACCCCTGATGAGACTAGAATGGATAGGGATAGTTAATGAAATGCAAGAAATGAAGAGATGAACATCCCTAGTTCAAGACAAGACATAAGTATTTGTAGAAAAGTGGACAAAATGGACACAACAGATAGAATAGAGGGTAAAAGGAAAGGGGGAAGGGAAAAGAGGGGTGAAAAAATTAAAAAAAGGAGGGGGAAACAGTCCATAGTCCATAGTAGCTAAAAAGGACAGGCAGACAAGGGCAGAGAACCATCAAAGAAGTAAGGATTAAGCCACAAGAAATGATGGGTCTACTGTGGAATTAATCAATGATTGGGGGGGTTGGGGCATGAGGCCGAAGAACGAGTGCCTCCAACCACCCAACCGTGGATTAATTCCACAGTAGACCCATCCTTTTGAGTGACTTAATCTGCTTGTAACATGGCACACTAGTAGGAGTTATGGTATGTGAAAATTTGTTAAGAAATAATGAGACTGACATTGTTTTCACTGAAAAATGTTTCTGCGTTGAAGCATAACATGCTTCTCGTTTTACTCAAAAAATATTAGACCACCCCGATCACACATATTGTGGGTCCCAAACATCTTCCAATTACATATTTCTGTATTATAGAGGAATCCTTTCCGTAATTTGTACAGTTCTTTTGTTACAATTATTGGAGTTGCAGATTTGTAGATAAATTACTCATTCTGTTATGATTTTGAGTTCTGGAATGCTGCATTGTGGGATATTTTACATATGCACAGAATGATGCTGTACTCCTATTTTTTACTGCTTATGTTACGAACTGCTGATGTACTTGGTATTCCCACATTTATTAAAGATTTTCAGTATTACACACTATTGCCAAGATTAGACCTTCAGTTCAACAGGAATGTCGGATCAAAACTACTACTGTTTGACTAGGACTGGGCAACATCAGTTATGCACTAAGTTGTTGCACTACCTGCTATTCAGTATTAACTTCCAGATTTTGCCTCATGGTGTACCATTTAACATTAACAGCTGTATTGATTTTTAAACTACTGTTCAATTAGCCATTTGGTTGAACAGGAACCTCTGCTCAACACTACTGTACTTGTCATATACTGTTTGAGTCAGAATGCACAAAATGACCTATGCTACATGTTATAGCATGGTCTACTTTTGATTCTCACTTTTGGGTTTTGGACCATGCTCAAGTAATTGAAATTAACTGCCCAATTGATTGTACAGTTTGTTAAATTACATGGTGACCACGGTGAATTTGATTCGCTCGTAGTGCGACTCATATTTATGATAGGCGACAGAGATGAGTCACAATGTTCATGTTTCATTCGTTCTTGTGCCACTGTAGTATTTGAAAATAATTAGCATATACATAAATTATACATGATGCATAAATTAAGATACTTCTTTCACTTGCTGTGGCTTGTTTTAATACTGCATGAGCAACCATGATCTACTGTGGTATTAGACCATGGTTGCTACTGTACCGCATGGTGTCTTTCCACCTATCTCTATGCTTCATTTTGTTTCAGTTTTTATGCCATGTTACAATCTCTGATTCTATATCAGCAGAGAAGAAAAAATTCCCACAAACCTCCAGAGATTCTACTTAGAAAATAAATCACATATGTCACAGTAGGAAAAAATTAAGTTGCACTCAGCTTTGGTTGATGTTATTTTAGTAGAATTGTAGGAATTGAGACTTAACATGAAAAAATGGTAACATATGAAACTGAAAGGTTATAATATGTAACCCTCATTACAACTGGAACATGAAAATGCTTGTAAGTACTTGGAAAAGTTTAAAATAAAAAAAGTGTGAAAAAAATTAAAGTGTATTTGAGTTGGAAAAAAAAATGCTTTTAGAGAAGGCCTGTGTGTGCACAGTTTTATTTCTGCTTTGTTGAACAGTTTTGTGTTACAAGTTATTTTGCCGTCTGATTGTGCAGTCTCTTGTTCTTATTGTTGTTTTCCTGTGCAGGCTAACAAAGAAGACTGATGGCCAGCACAAAACAAAACAAAAAAATAGGGACTGCAGAGGACATCAGCAGCACTGACTGATACAGCAGAACTGCAGATTTTAGCTCAAAATCATCATCAAACCTCATGATGGCTTGCATGAACTGAGTCATGACCTTTACAATGGAGTCAAGCAGGTTTTCACATCAGACTTATGTAACTTCATTTACATTTAAATCCTCATGAAATTAGGATGGTGCAATAGAGGCAATCATTATTCATGCCTACGAACTACATACTAGATAAAAGAAAAAGGCAGAGGGGACCTTCCCTATAAAAGTGCACAGAACTGTCAAAAAAATATGAAGAATGTCTGTTAATTAATTTGTTAAAGATACAAATTGTCTCACACTGAGGCCATGCGACATCTTAACACTGGCACCACCTTTGTAGAAATCAAAATCTGGTCAACAAGCATTTCCTTATTTGGCATCTTGTGTTTAGAATAAGATGCTGTTAAATGTAAGACTATGTAGCACATTGAGCCATTTTAAAAACATATCTAAAAGGATATTTACATGCTACAGTAGTTTCCACTTGTTTTAAAGCAGCAGTGCAACAAAAAATGTTTCCCCAAAAATCTTGTTTCGGCTTCCATAAACAAAAATATCAGTGTACCTGTCAAATCTACTTTTCTATGTCCCCCTTGTGTAATGCACCATTTTTTGTTATTTTCTCAGTCATAACCCTTGCCAGCTCAACAGTGCTATCTCTAAACCAAATGTGGTAGCAATCTTTTTTCTTGAGGAAAAAAAAACTAAATTAAAACATTCATACAATAGTCAAATTTTGATGGAAATAGAAAAGCTTGTTGCACTGCTGCTTTAAACAACAATTTTAATTATGTGTGTTTCACACATTTTGTATCTGTATTTTTAATCTGTAGGCATATATATGTATTCCAGGTCGGGCCTGTAAAAGGCCTATGTCACCCAGTGCACCCATACAGTAACAAAACAAATAAAAACTTCTGCCACCACAGCAACCCTTACAGAGGGCCAGCGAGCTTACCTCCTCTGCAGAAGAACACGGCACTGTATGTGTGGGAGGCCTGTCTGAGCACTGTCTAGTGACACGCATGTGGTGGGTGGGGCAAGCATACAGGATAAAACCCTATATACCTCGAGCCAATGGTTACTCATTACTCTCAGGGTCCGTATTGTAGAGATCCCTGCTGGCCATGACAGTGGGCAAGTAGCAGTTGTGGCTGGGGAGCTGGCACAGTAACCAAAACGAAGGAACAGATTGACCTTCGACGGGCAAAAAGCTGGACAAAACAAGAAATATGAACTTCTCCCACCAGTCTGGTTTAGATTTTATCACAAAGGCTGCATGAGGTTTTGCATGAATCCCACAGTTGTGACAGCTTTGCTGGTGAGGAATGATAAAACTAATCAATCTGTCAGGAGCCATCAAGTGACAAATGAGCCGGCAAAGCAAGTCAGCATTGTGAGAGTACTTCAGAAATAAGCAAGGAATTCTACAATGCTGTTTCACAGACTTCACAGACTGCAAGGCTGGATCTGAACAAAGTCACTGAACAGGTGTGCTGTGAGACACCCCTGGATCAGCAATCCACACCACCAAAAGGCAAGATGATCCAAGTGAAAGCCCATGTAGCAGAGCTCCAGAAAACAGACACAAGGTTTAAAATTCAACTTTGTGTCTGTTCAGAGCAGCCTCTGTGTTCCGTTTTTTTATCTGCCCATTCGGCCTACACTAAGCCTCTGCAAGTCTTGTTGTATGCAATGCTGATGTTTGACTATCAGAAACTGACACATGCAATCAGGCCTGTCAAAAAAGGGAAACAAACAAACATGCTGTGTCATCCCAAAGCTGCAGGAGCCCACAGTTAAGACCAACATGCAGCTCTTTTTATTGCTTGCAGGACTTCAATGATGACAAACTGAGAAGTCAGTCTTTTATATCTCTGTGATGAGTCTCTATTTTAACTAAACTCAAAACTTATATAGCCCCAAAGCATATTTGGAAATGTGCCCTAAATACAAATGGAGAATTTGAAGCTGACGTATAGTGTGTAATGTTGTGGCCCACTTTCAGGATATGTGCAATCGCATGAGGGAAATGGGGACACAAGCTGTGATAATAATGAGCTGAACGTCTGCTAACTATATGCCATGCTCAAAAATTAAACAAGAAAACATATTCAATAAATAATACAAGGAAAAAGCAAGTATTTAGTTGGTGAGCTAAATGGGGAGTGTGAATGGAGGAGAAGCAGACTGGTTTGCTGTACCTTAGGGCAGTAACACTTACCACCAGCACTCCCCCCCCCTTACACGCACACACACTGACACACACCAAGAGTGTGGTCAAATATATACATGAAAGCTTCAAATCTAATGGTGGTATACCAAACAAAGATAGTGCCAGACATAATAAAGAAGATAGCAAGGTGAGAGCAGATGGACTTGATCTTAGAGTAATCAAGTTTGCCAAAACCGCTTTGGGGAACCCATAAGAACATGAATCAATCTCTTCCTGTGCACCATACATAAGCCATAGAAATAGGCCAGCATTCTCCCAGTTCCACAATGGGGTAGACTGTTCCCTATTAATAACTACAGGGTCATTTCCATCTTCCCTCAGCTATACAAAATATCCAAAATATTGGAAAGAAACATCTCGGACCAAATCACTACTTACCTGAGGGAGTGTGGTATTCTAACGGGGCCCAACATGGCTTTTGGAAGAATCATAGCACAATAACAGCATTAACAGAACTGACAGGTGATCTTCATGGGGTATTTGGTAAGGGTTATTAAGCAGGGGCTATTTATCCAGATTTACAAAAGGCCTTAAGCTTGTGGGACATAGACCTCAACTAATATAACTTTTCTCCTTAGGTTTCTCAAGAGTGATAAATGTGCTCTCAAACTATCTAGATGACAGGAAGCTCAGAGTAAAAAAGGAGACTCTTCCACCCCCACCTCCACCCCCAGAAAACTTGCCATTGGCACCCCACAGAGGTTGATTCTGGGGACACTGTTATTTTAATATATATATATATATATATATATATATATATATGATTATGACTTGCCTGTGGCCTTCATTAACTCTCAGATGCACCTGTATACAGATGGTTCAGTTCTGCTCACTAGGAACTAAACATTTCATTTTTGTGCCTTACAGAAGTGGATCCTGGAAAATGCATTAGGTTAAATGGAAAACAAAACAATATTTTTTAGTAATAATAGGAAATAAGGGACAGCTCCCACATTTTGTAATGTTGCTTCCTTGGGTAACACTGAAACTGAATTGGTTTTGAAATTGAATTATCTGGGTCTAACACTTGACAGTACACTGTCGTTTGCTGAACATGTGGGGTACTGCACCTTGTAAAGACAGACAAGAGGTAACTGAGACTGCTATGCAGGACAAAATAAACTTTACAGTAGAGATCAGAATGCTGGAATCCCAATATCGCCTTCTTTTTCAATTATAATTTGTATTGAATTTTCAGAAAAAAATCATAACGTAATATAAACTGAAGAACAATGAAATAAGAACAATGTACAGAACAATCAGTATGATTGGTGCATCAGTTATGTTAATTGTAATAACCACACCACCATAGCAAATGCTTTCAATATATTCTTCTTCAACCTCTCTACCTACACGGGGGCTTTCCCATGCTCCTTATTGATCTCGTCGCTCGATAATGGGTCTTTCATTGACTCCCAAAGTCACCCACAGCTTAACTTTAAAGTGGATAAAATCTCGGAGGTGCATAAATACCTACAACTAATCCCAATGACCAAAGCAGCAGGATCAGATGAAATTGACCTCAAACTCCTTAAGGCCACTGCTAATGAACTGGCATCACTGGTTACCAGAGTTATTAATCTGTCCCTAATGTCCAGGGTGATAATGTTAAACTAATCAATAATTACATACCAGCTGCAATTCTTCTGGTTCTTAACAAACCACTGGAAAAAGTAGTTGCCTCACAATCAAAGGATTACCTAACCAAGTACATTATGTCTCCTGCACAGCATGGGTTCCGTCAAGGACACAGTACCATCACTGCCCTCCTGTCCTTCACATCAAATGTTGCCAATGCCATGGGCAGGGATGACATCAGTGGGGTTGTTTTCATTGTCCTTACAAATGCCTTCGATTTGGTTTACCACCGTCTACTGTGCACCAAGTTAGGCAGCCTTGGAGTGTCCTCCTCTGCTCTACCTTGGTTCAGTAACTACCCGGATGGTAGGCATCAATGAGTGTGGTTTGGATCTGTCCCTACCCTGGTAGGAGTGCCACAATGATCCATCCTTCGATCTCTCCTTTTTCCCTTCATATAGAAAATGTACACCCGAATCTAGCCCATAGCACCCCCATCCTCCATGCTGATGATATGGTGCTATTGTAACATAACTGAGGTCAATAAAAGTCTGTTCACTGACCCCCAGGGAGTGCAAGAATAGCTTTTTGCAAACAAACTCCTTTTAACACACCTAAATCCCAGACAATAAAGAAATAAATAAAACAATAAACTTGAACTTGAACTTGAACTTGAACAATGCTGTTTAGCTCAGCTTCTAAACTTAAAAGTTGTCAGATCCCCTTTACTGTTGTGTGCTGTGATGGAACGCCTCTTGCATCAGTGTCCTCATTCAAGTTCCTAGCTGTGACACTAGACCCATCTCTGGACTTCTCGTTGCACATCATGGGCATCTGTAAACCAAACTGGGCCTGGTGTACAGGGTCAAGCATAATCGCAGCCCTTTTACTTGCCTAACTCTAGCACAAGGAGTCCTACTCCCTAAATTTACCTACATTCTATGTCTGTATTCTTTGTTTCAGCTAATCTACCTTGCAAATGTGGGCTGTAAGATTTAACAACATCTATCACTTTGCCCTGTCATTGAATTGCCATCCCCATCACTATTCATTATACTCTAGTCTGGGATGGCTTTCCCCTGCAGCCCTGCGTGATCCAACCTCAGGTAGGGTAATTTTTAATATATTGCACAACCAGTCCCCATCATCTCTCACAAGGCTTCTCCAGCCCCCCAGTGGTGCCTATGCACTCAGGTCCTCTAATCTAGACCTACTATCCATACCTAAAAACAGAACGAGACGGGGATATTGTCTTCTCCATTGTTGCTCTTTGTTTATGGAATTCCATACCAGAGGATCTCCATCAGTGTCTGGCTGTGCCCACCTTTAAAAGGAGATACTGCAGTCATCTCCTCTTGTTATCAGTATGCTCCTGTGGCTAGCTCATTATGTTAGATTCTGGTTGCATGTAATTCAAGTCCAGTTTATTGTATGCTCCCAGCTTATGCCCACATCTCTTCATTACCCAAGGTTTATATGTTAATGCCATCCTAAATGAGCTATTATTGTCATGTATTCTGTGTATATCAACTCAAACCAAACCACATTTTATTTCTAGAGCGCTTTTTTGAAATCAAAGAGCATATACAATATTAAAACAACCATTGAACAGTTACAACACACAGCATTAAAAGGCAACAGAAATAAGACTAAACATCTTCCCCAAATGCTAGGCCAAATAAATATGTTTTTAAAGAGGATTTAAACATCTCGGTGGACAGGCACTCTCTAATCCGATGAGGTAGAGAGTTCCACAGGGTCAGAGCTACAAAAGCAAAAGCCCTAGACCTGATGTCTGAAGACGGATCCTGAGAACCTCTAGCAATCCCTCGTCGGTAGAGCAGAGAGGATAGAGGGGGCGGTAAGGCCGAAGGAGGTCTTGCAAGTAACCTGGTCCCTGAACTAAAATATCATGTATCTTGTGTATATATTTTGTTTATTCTCATCTGTTATAAATGCCTTTTTTATTGTAATGCTCCTTGTTGAATTTAATTTGTAGTAACCTCCCAGGTCGTGACTAAAAATAGGAATTTATTTGTCTCATGCACGTACCTTGTTAACAAACACTAAATAAATAAACAAAGGAATATTTAATGGCATTGCAGGATAGTAAACGAAGAGTTAAAGTGCCACTGACACTGCCCAGAGAACTTTGAAAAACATAATATTTGGACATAATTCAGCTTATATTTCACATTAGCTCTGTATTTCTCATCACCATTATTTGTTATGGTTATGTGCTTGAAAACAGGATATGTGTTTATTGAGAGTTCATAAGGTCCTATAACATATTCCCTATCTGATGGCATAATACACTGCTTGTAACATCACAGTTATTCCTATGACAATAGGCTATGATATCACAACAAAGGATTATGAATTCAAGTTGGGAGTAAGCTGCAGGGACAAATGAAATGTAAAAATGAAGATCCTGTTTTCATGCAAATGTCCTCTGTAATAAAAGTGTGGAAAATAAATCTGTGAAAGACACATGAAATACAAGCTGATTTGTATCTAAATATTGTGTTTTCCAAAGTGTTACCAGAGGCGTCAGCAGCTCTTTAAAGCAGCAGTGCAACAAAAATGGGCTCAAATTGAGCCCACCTATTTCTCTTCCTAATTGATGCCAGATGTCTTACAGTTTACTTTTTTGGTAAAATTTTCAGTTTTCATTATCATTTAAGAATTTTATGAAAGTTTTAAAGTTATTGTTTCTCAACAAAAAAAGATGGCAGCCTCATTTTTGCATAGAAATAATATTGAGGTCCTCAGGAGGGTAAGAAATCAGACAAGAATGCAAATGTACAGTACACATAACTGGGGTCATGCTGTGAGTGTTTAGCAGAGGAGACTCTTGCTTTCAGAGCAAGTAACAGCTGGCTAAAACTGCAGCATTTCTAACTGATAAATCACTTCTGTCTCAGCAGGATTCAGTGTCTGTTGGGATTAAGCAAACATATACTTTATTAGAAGCAGGGGATTTAAGTAAAAAAAAAAGAAGAAAGTCACTGTGTGTTTCTCTGTTTGAGGAAGGGGGCTGCATCAACTTAATTCACTGAGGCAGGAGCAGAGGGAAGAAGCTAATGGGGGGTGTGGCTTAGGAGTTTAGGAGTACAAAAGCAGCTGTCTCCAATTACAGCTTCCTGCTGTGAGTGTTTGGGAGAGGAGACTCTTGCTTTCAGAGCAAGTAACAGCTGACTAAAACTACAGCATTTCTAAGTGATAAATTACTTCTGTCTTGGCAGGAGTCAGTGCCTGTTGGGATTAAGCAAACATATACTTTATTAGAAGCAGGGGGTCTCATTTAAGTAAAAAAAGAAGAACGTCACTGTGTGTTTCTCTACTTGAGGAAGGGGGTTGTAGCAACTTAATTCACTGAGGCAGGAGCAGAGGGAAGAAGCTAATTGGGAGTGTGGCTTAGGAGCTTAGGAGTACAAAAGCAGCTGTCTCCAATTACAGCTTCCTGCTGTGAGTGTTTGGCAGAGGAGACTCTTGCTTTCAAAGCAAGTAACAGCTGACTAAAACTACAGCATTTCTAACTAATTACCCTCCTTCCCACACTAAGCCAGTTCTACTTTTATAGCCACTGGATTTGACTGACAACAGGAACTTCCTGTTTGGCAGTAAGAAGAGAAGGATCACTGAGACACATTAGTTTAATTAACCTTGAAGGAAACTAAAAATAGCTCTTTCTCCACCCTGGCTGATGGAGGTCTGAATCTGAGCAAGGAAGAAGGAGACTACTGAAGACTATAGGAAGTTCCTATCCCAAAACAGGAAGGGCAAAAGTTATAAGTGCACATAGGCAGTTGAAAAGAAGGTGTAAAAACCCATAGAGGAAGGAGACAGTAAGCATACAAAGCAACAGGAGAGGGGACACAAAATAAGTCAAGATGGGAGTGGTGCAGTGCAATGGCTGTGGGGCGGCAGTGTTCTGGGAGACATTCTGGAGGCTGCGATGCTGCCCTATTTGCAGGCATCTCTCTGGTTGGAGGGAGAGATTGACAATCTCCTGGCTGACCTGACTGGAATTTGTGAAACCTCTTCCCTCACTCAGGGACCACCTGGGCCACCACTGCTACCTCAGAGGTTGTCAAGAAAGAGGAGCGGTTGGACCAAGGTGGGCTCAGGGAGGGAAAGGGTGGTGGAGCAGAGGTGCATCCCTCTAGTTGCACCACTCCACAATTCATATGCTGTTCTGGCAAAGAGTGGTTCCTCTCCTGCAGTGGAGACCAAGGAGGATGTTGGGAACCTCCACAAAGGAGACGCACAGGAGGGTGGCACAAGACTGCACAGGGGAAGAAAACAACTCCTGGTGGGGGACTCGATCATTAGAGGGGTAGAAGTGGGGGAGGAAGGGGAAAGGGAGGTAAGGTGCCTGCCTGGCAGCATGGCTCGGAGGGACAGGAAGCGAATCCTCAGGATCATGGGAGCAGCTGCATGAGGGAGGGAGCTTGATGTCATTGTCCACCTAGTGACAATGACCTGGCTGAGAATGGGATTAGAGCAGTGCAAGAGGAGTTTGTAGAGTTGGGGTGGGGCCATAGACAAGTAGCATGTACGGTAACTTTCTCGGAGGTGCTGCCTGTCTTAGGCAAGGATGCTGATAGGGTACTTTGCACCATGGCATTCAATGAATGGTTGAAAAACTGCTGTGGAGCTCAGGGTTTTGGCTTCACTGGGGACTGGGGAGCCACCTGGATGGATGCAGGCCTATACTGGTGTGAAGGTCTGCATCTGTCCAGGGGGAACCAAGATCCAAGGTGAGAAGTTTAAATGCTTCATTGGCAAACATTTAAACTAGCCAAGGGGGAGGCACTGAAAAGGAGCAGGTAAATCCCAGCCTTCCCCCACAAAACACAGTAGTTAGAGAGGTAAACACCAAGGTAGAGAAGTCAGTAGGGGGCAGGATGGGGTAAATGCAGAAAAAGGTGATAAAGACAGGGATGGGGCTAAAAGGGGTAAGGCCATCAAAAAATTTAGTGTGATGAGTACCAATGACCGTAGTCTGTGTAACAAGCTCCCTGAACTAGTGGCCTTGATGGAACAGGGATGCCTGGATATTGTGGCAGTCACTGAAACATGGTACACAGAAAACCATGACTGGGATGTCAACATACCAGGATATACAATCTACAGGAGGGACAGTGGGGAGGAGGAGTAGCTTTCTATATAAGGGAAGGGATTAAAGCAATGGAACTAAAGAGTAAACAGCAAGTTGATGAGTCACTATGGGTCACCCTGCAGACAGGAAATGGCATAATAATCTGCATGGGGTTGTGTACAGACCCCCATCTCAGGGAGGAAATTGACAGGAAATTTTTTATTTATTTATTTTATTTTAGTCTTTGGTAACTGAGTAAGGCCCACTAGGCACAAGTGCCTGTTTTCAGGGGCAATCTGGGAGCACTGGGTGGTTAAGCAACTTGCTCAGAGTCATACAGTATGCAAGTGGAGGTTGTGAGAATCAAACTCAGGTCTGGTCTGCTGGATGTATCAAGCTTGTTCACACCTTGTTCCTCTAACCTCTAGGCTAAGCTGTCAGCCTGATAGAAGGCATCCTTAAAATGGCAGAAAAAGGGAAGATATTGTTGATGGGGGACCTGAATATCCCAGATGTTAACTGGTGCACCTTTGCTGCAGGCACATCCAAGAGCAGAGTCATTATTGATGCCCTACAGGGGACATGCCTCAGACAGCTAGTGTTGGAACCCACTTGGGAGGGAGCAATCTTAGACCTGGTACTCTCAAATGGGACCAGAGAAAGGATCTCAGATTTAGTAGTGGGTAGCCATCTGGGAACAAGTGACCACCAAACAGTGTGGTTCACAATAAACACAGCCCTAGAGTCAAGCCATACAAAAACAAGAGTATTGGATTTTAGGAGGGCTGACTTTGGGAAAATGAGAGAGTACCTCAGAAAAGCCCTAGCAAATGGGCAAGAAGGAGGGGTGGAGGAACAATGGGAAATAATCAAAACAGCCATCACAGCGGCAACAAGCATTTGTGTGAAGAAAATCAACAAAACAAAATGAAGAAAAAAACACTATGGTTTTCAAAAGAGTTGGAAAAGAATGTTAAGGAGAAAACAATAGCATTCAAGAAATATAAGTAAACACAGAAGGAGCTGGACACAGAACATTATCAGTTAAAGCAGAAGGAGGCAGGGAAGGCAGTCAGAATAACAAAGGCACAAACTGAGGAAAAGATAGCCAACTCTGTTAAGAAGGGGGATAAAACCTTTTATAGGTACATTAGGGAGTGAAGAAAGACCAAGAGAGGGATACAGACACTTAATAAAGGGGAAGGAATGTGGGCAGATGGTGACAGTGAAAAAGCAGGGATACTGAATGAATATTTCTACTCAGTATTCACAACGGAAGAGGAGGGGGAAGTACCTAAACCAAACAAGAGAAACACTCTGGATAGGGGGGTCAATACTAGTCCATTCACAGAAGAAAGAGTTTTGAAGGAACTCTTGAAACTGAGGGTGGACAGAGCAATGGGGCCTGATGGGATTCACCCCAGGATTCTAAAAGAACTAAGGGTAGAACTAGTAACACCACTGACTACTCTCTTTACAAATCATGGGAGAATGGGGTGGTACCTGAGGACTGGAGGAGGGCGAATGTGATTCCACTTCACAAAAGTGGGAGCAGGACAGAGGCAGAAAACTACAGACCAGTTAGTTTGACCTCAGTGGTAGGGAAAATGATGGAATCATTTCTGAAGGAAAGAATTGTTAGTACCTTGAGGCCAGTGGGGCACAGGACCCAAGGCAGCATGGTTTCACAGCAGGAAGGTCATGTCAGATGAACCTAATAGATTTCTTTAACTGGGTGACCAAAGTAGTAGACCAGGGAGGGGCTGTGGATATGGCCTACCTAGCTTTTAGCAAGGCATTTGACACAGTTTCACACAAAGGTAAATATACAAGTTAGCCAGCCTTGGAGTGGGTCCCAAGGTGGTAGCCTGGATAAAAAACTGGCTGGACAACAGGATGCAAAAAGTAATTGTAAATGGAGTCCACAGTGAAGAAAGGAGGGTAACTAGTGGGGTACCACAGGGTTTGGTACTGGGACCGGTCATTTTTAATGTCTTTATAAGTGACATTGGAGAGCACCTGGAAACATAGAAACATGGACTTTGACGGCAGATAAGGACCGCTTGTCCCATCTAGTCTACCCATTTCCCTACCTACAGGATAGGCCGCAGATCCTAGTTAACCAACAGCCTATTTCTTCCTACCCCCCACAAGAATTGCCTTATGTCTGTCCCATGCATTCTTGAATTCTCCCACAGTTTTAGACCCCACGACCTCCTCAGGAAGGCTTTTCCATGCATCCACTACCCTCTCTGTGAAATAATACTTCCTCACATTGCCCCTGAACCGCCTCCTTCTATCTTTAAATTGTGTCCCCTTGTTCTTGCATGTCTCTTTTTCTGAAAGATGCTACCCTCTTGGACTTTGTTGATTCCACTGAGGTACTTAAAAGTTTCTATCATGTCCCCCCTCTCCCTTCTTTCCTCAAGAGTATACATATTAAGCTCCTTTAGCCTCTCCTCATACGGCTTCTCTTGCAGACCCTGCATCATTTTAGTTGCCCTCCTCTGGACTACCTCTATCCTGTCTATGTCCTTGCAGAGATGGGGTCTCCAGAACCGGACACAGTACTCCAGATGGGGTCTCACCAACTGTCTGTACAAAGGGATAACAGCATCCTGTTTTCTGCTGCTGATGCCTCTCCCTATACATCTCAGCATACCCCCAGCCCTCCCTACTGCCTTCTCACATTGCTTGCTAACCTTAAGGTCATCTGATATGATTACCCCAGGTCCCTTTCCTTTTTGTTGTTGTTACTACCTCCCACCCATTGTGTATTCTTTCCTGGTTCTTGTTTCCCAGGTGCATTATTTTGCACTTCTTGCATTGAATCCTAGATGCCATACTCTGACCATTCCTCCAACCTTGCCAAGTCCTTTTCATCCTTTCCACGCCTGTTGTGAATAACTCTGTCGCAGATCTTTGTGTCATCTGCAAAGGCATATTTTCCTTCCAGTCCTCTGCAATGTCACTGATGAAGACATTAAAAGGACTGGACCATACTGAACTCCTGCGGTACTCCAATTAGTAACCCCTCTTTCTTCAGAGGACTCCATTTACAATTACTTTCTGTGTCCTGTTGTGCAGCCAATGTTTTACCCAGGCTACCACCTCAGTCACTCCCCAGGCTAGTTAATTTGACTATTAATCTTTTGTGGGACTGTGTCAAATGCCTTGCTAAAGTCTAGGTAGGCCATGTTCACAGCCCTCCTGGTCTACTATTTTGGTCACCCAGTCAAAAAAATCTATTAGATTGCTCTGACATGACCTTCCGCTGTGAGCCCATGCTGCCTTGGGTCCTGTGCTCCACTGGCCTCTAGGTACTCAACTATTCTTTCCTTCAGAAGTGACTCCATCACTTTCCCTACCACAGAGGTCAGACTGACAGGTCTGTAGTTTCCTGCCTCTGTCTTGGTCCCACTTTTGTGAAGGGGAATCACATCTGCCTTCCTCCAGTCCTCGGCCACTACACCATCCTCCCATGATTTATTAAAAGAGTAGCCAGTGGTTTCACTAGTTCCTCCCTTAATTTTTTAGAATTCTGGGGTGAATTCCATCAGGACCCATTGCTTTGTCCACCTTCAGTTTTAGGAGTTCTTGCAGAACCCTTTCTTCTGTGAAAGGACTGGGATCAACCCCCCTATCAAGAGTGCTTCTGTTAATTGGATTAGGCACTTCCCCCCCTCCTCTTTTGTGAATACTGAGCAGAAATATTCATTCAGTATCCCTGCTTTTTCACTGTCCCCCTCTGCCCACCCACGTTCATTCTATTCAGCCTCACTATCCCTCCCTTTGTCTTTCTACACTCTGATGTACCTATAAAAGGTTTTATCCCCCTTCTTAACTGAGTTGGCTATCTTTTCCTCAGTTTGGGCCTTTGCTATTCTGACTTCCCTCCCTGCTTCCTTCTGCCTTAACTGGTAAAGCTCTCTGTCCTGCTCCTTCTGTGTTTCCTTATACTTCCGGAACACTATATTTTCCTTCCTAACTTTCACAGCCACCTCTTTTGAGAACCATAGCGGCTTTCCGGAAGGAAAAGTATGTCTCTTTGCAGACGACACAAAGATCTGCAACAGGGTTGACACACAAGGTGGGGTGGAAAGGATGTAAAGGGACTTGGCAAGGTTGGAGGAATGGTCAAATATATGACAGCTCAGATTCAATGCAAATAAGTGCAGGTAATGCACCTGGGAAACAGAAACCCAGGGGAAGAGTACACAGTGGGGGTGAAATAATAACAACAACAAAAACTGAAAGAGACTTAGGAGTAATTATATAAGATGACCTAAAGGTGTGCAAGCAATGTGAGAAGGCAATAAGGAGGGCTGGGGGGATACTGGGATGCATAGGAAGAGACATCATTAGTAGAAAAAAGGAAGTTGTTATCCCTCTGTACAGACAGTTAGACCCCATCTGGAGTACTGTGTGCAATTCTGGAGACCCCATCTCCGCAAAGATATAGACAGAGTGGAGGCTGTTCAGAGGAGGACAACCAAAATGGTGCAGGGTCTGCACCAGAAAACTTACGAGGAGAGACTAAAGCAGCTTAATATGTATACCCTTGAGGAAAGGAGGGAGAGGGAAGACATGATAGAAATTTTCAAGTATCTCAAGGGAATTAACAAAGTACAAGAGGGTAGCATCTTTCAGAAAAAGAGATGTGCAGGAACAAGGGGGCACAATTTGAAGATAGAGGGGGGACAGCTCAGAGGTAATGTTAGAAAGTATTTTTTCACAGAAAGGGTTGTGGATGCATGGAACAGCCTTCCTGAGGAGGTTGTGGAGTTGGGAACAGTGGCATAATTCAAGAATGCATGGGACAGACACAAGGCAATTCTAGTGGGGGTAGGAGGAAGTAAGCTGTTGATTAACTAGAATCTGCAGCTTATTCATCAGGTAGGAAAATGGGCAGACTAGATGGGCCAAGCGGTCCTTATCTGCCATCAAATTCTATGTTTTCTAAGTTTCTACAGCATAGGAAGCATCCAGAAAACCCAAATCAACAGTTCTGCTAATGTTTTTCATAACCATAGCAGACAATTAGCTTTGTGGAATAACTTTTTTCGTTGCACAGCTGCCTTAAGAAATTTTTTTTTCTTTTTTCCTCATCAAACTATTTACAAGCTTTTCCATGTGCAGGAAGTCTAAAATGGTCAGATTTCTATCAGGATGCATATTAGTATGTGGAATATGTAAAAAGTTGAGGAAATGCAATCGTCATTTAACATAGCCCAGAAAAGGGGACCAGCGGCGTGCATTGACTGTGTGCAAGTCATGCATTGCATGTCTAAGTGCCTAAATGTGTTAACTTTTATTTTTTTGTTCAGTACATTTATCAATAGTTTGGAGTAGTCTGTCTGTCATGACTCACTATGGGGACCGGGAGCACCATGCTCTGATGTTGGCTATCATATAGCCATGGCATGCAATGCTTGATGACAGTGACGTTGTGCAGCTCACTCTCCGAACAGTATTGCCTTGAAAAAATTGGCAACAGCGTGCAACTTAAAGACTGAATTGGGCCAGAAGAAACAGAGTGAGAAAGACGAGACAACGTCACATCCGGTAGTATGACACCAGAGGTGTGAGGGCTCGAAGTTGGCTGCCATTCCATGGAGCAAGTGTAGCTGGCCGAAGAAGCCACATGAACTGAAAGGCAGCAGGGCCAGGGGCAGTAATATTAATTCAAAAGTTTCAGTCCAGGTGGTGGGGTGGCAGCAGGCAGCAGTGCCGATCCGATTTAGTGGCAGAGAGTGAGACTATGACAAGACCACCAGTGAAATCTGATTGGCGATGGCAATTAAGGAGCTGCACAGTGGGCTCAGAAGAGAGTCAACAAGGTAAGAGGGGCCGGCAGGGATGGGAGGCAGAGGCAAAAGGTCTGGACATGGGTGTGGAGAGAGAAAGGAGCTGCATCTGTGCAGTCAGTGCCTCTTTCAGCAGCCTCAGGACTGCTGCAATCTGTTGCCTGCACTCTTCCTCCTGCTCCTCTAACTCCTGCTGCCAGGCCTTGCCAATGTGTGATCTTTATTGCTCCCCTGTGCCCATTCCTCAGATGTGGCCTCTGCAGCAGGTCCCTCTGCCTGCTGCTGGCCTGCAGCTGCTCCAGATTTAACATTGACTTGCAGTTCCTACTGGTGAAGACTGGCAGCCCCAACAGCTTCTTGGGCTTCTCGATGGTGCTGTACCATTAGACATCAGAAAAGAATCAACGCCTGTAAGTAATGGGCAGTCGGGAGGTTGGGAGGGGGCATTGCAGGGGCTGAAGCACAATCCAGAGGGGTATACGATTCAGACTGTTGTCAGTTCAGAAGGGCACGCAATGCCTGTACAAAAATGGTCAGGGATGCTAAGGCAGCATTTTATCTTACTGAACTGGATTCTGTAGCAAAGTGTTCCTCCAAATTCTGGAGGACAATCAAGGACATGTCCAGATATATGCCTGGAAATTCCTTGCCACCTAAGATTACAACTGGGAGTACGACTATCAATGATAAACTGGGAATCCTAGATGCATTTAACAATCAGTTTGCCACAGCTGGGCTAGCTTTCGATAATTCCTCTGCATCCCTGGTCCACTCCCAAATAAGTGTCCTATGCTTAGACTCTCCTACCTTGGTACCTGGCTTCTCGTTCCACCCAGTCTCTCTGAAAGAGGTTGAAGACCTCATGCTCCAATTGGATATTAAGAAAAGTGCTGGTGCTGATTCTTTGGATCCTTATATCCTTAAAATCGCCTATCATATCCTAGCTGTTCCTATCACCCACTTAGTTAAATTATCATTGTCCCAAGGGCTTGTTCCCTAGATCTGGAAAATTGCTCATGTCATCCTCTTGTTTAAATCAGTTGATCCCTGCAACCTCAACAATTATAGACCAGTTTCCCTCCTTCCAATTTTGTTGAAACATCTGGAAAAGATTGTCAGCAACCAACTGAGATACTACCTCGAATCCAATAACCTACTAAACCCCTATGCAATCTGGCTTTAGAACTAAACACAGCTCTATTTTGGCCCTTGCCAAAGTAACAAATGATTGGTACCAAGAACTGGACAGCAGAAACTTTGTGCTGTATTTCTAGACTTTCGTGAGGCTTTTGATACAGTGGATCATAGCCTGCTTCCCTCTTCTCTGAAGAGTATAGGCCGGGACTCAGTTTCTTTGCATTGGTTTACTGAGTACCTTGTAGGACGGCATCAACAAATTAAGGGTGTGGGTGAGCTATCCCCACTCAAACCTCTTCTGAGGGGAGTACCGCAAGGATCCATACTTGGTCCCTTACTATTAGCTATCTGTGTTAAGAATATTGATGAGAGTATTAACAAGGCCAATATACACCTGTTTGCTGATGACACGGTTGTATATATAAATCGGCCGACACCTGAAGCCGCTTGTGCTGACCTCCAGGGAGAATTTAACCAGCTCCGAAACCAACTCCTCTATAAAAAACTTATTCTAAATGCTAAAAAGATAAAGACAATGTTGTTCTCGCCCTACAGACGTGTGATGAATCTGGCCAGCTCTGGAGCACTACCTCAGACCACTACAGTTCTTAAAGAGAAACTGGAGTTTGTCTCAAAGTTTAAATATTTAGGTGTGTGGTTGGACCATAATCTATCATTCGCTGAGCACGTTGAGGACCCTGTAAAGAAGTTAAGTCAGAGGCTGGGGCTATTCTTTAGAATTAACCAGTTTCTTACTAGAGATGCAAAAGTGCACCTTGTCCAAACTACTTTTATTTCGCTGATCGATTATGCAAATTTCCTATATAGTCAATGTCCAAAAGCTTTGCTTACTGGTCTCCCCATCTTTACCTATCATTGTTCCTTGTACAAAGCCATAGGGTGGTCCTTTCTTATGTTTAGGTGTAATAGAAACACAGTCCTTTGGACTTCTAGAGTCTTCTTGAAGCGGCTTCCACAATATATAATAGACTGTCTCCCACTAAGTGAGCCAGGAACATATGCCTTAAGAAGTGCATCCTACATGACATTATGTATCCCCAAGGCTTCTTCTCACTATGGCAGAGTGGCCATTAGCTTCCTGTTGCCAACACTGTGGAACAAAGTACAACAATTGTTGAAATTAAGCTGCCTGCGCAGTATGACTTCCTTTAAATTTCTATATGCTTGGTATGTGTGTGGGCCATGCAATTGCCACCCCAGCCCCTACTTTTTGTCCAAAGTAGCAGGCTGCTGCCCTCTGAGCAAAGTTGAATTTATGATTGCTCGTATCCGTTGGTGACTTCAACTTTGTGGGCTTCTTATGCCTTAAATGTTTTATCCCTTTAGAAATCCCTGTAGGATTATTATCTCCTCATGGCTTTCACTGCTGCTACACCTTACACACCCTGTTGTCTTTTACATATTGCTTAATCTGTGGCCCTTCTTCCCTTATCCTGTACCATTCAATCTGACCAATTTCATCATCGTATTCTTTTCCACTGCATTCCACACTTACTATCTCTTTTCTCTGTCCTCTAACTCTCTTCCTTGCTGAAGACTAGACCCTTCAGGGGCTCCCTGCCCCCCCCCAAGTGGAAGAAACATGGATACCGGGCAGTTGTCACTTCCTTAGCCGCCACCTGAAACACCTAGACCAGACTCCTTACTAGCAAGGTGTGGCATTGCCACTAACCAATCAGAACATGAGCACTTTTCTGCTCTGGCGTCTGACTGGCTCTTGCTCCCGGGTCTCCCTCAATACTAACCTAAAGTCTGATTTTCTGTCTAAAACTTGCACAAAAATGCTGTACTTACTTATCTGCCTAACAGTTATGATCTCTATTTTTTCCTGTTTAGAGTGCCAAGATTTGGGACTCTGTTTGATTACACTTCTTTCTGAATGTCTGTGATTGGGCCAGTCTTTAGGCGCCAAAGGAATACCCATTTCTGTCATCCCTCTGTTATTGGTCCTCCCGCTGGTATAGATGTACCAGTGTCCATGGCCCAGTATTTAATACAGACCCTTTTCTCCATCCCCTGCCAAGGATATGCTCTCCATGGGCTCCCTGCCCATAGGCGTGGGAAACCCAGGCACAGAGCGGGCGGCACTACCTCTACCACCACCTGAGGACCTAAGCCCAGACTCTCCATTAGCAAGGCATGGCATTAGCAGCCATCCAATCAGGACATGAGCACTCTTCGGCACTTGCTTCCAATTGGTTCATGCAGTCTGCTCCTGTGTTCCTTCTAAACCAAGCATAAATCTGATTTCCATGCTGAAATTTGCCAAAAAGAGCTGTAATTACTGTTCTCCTTGACTGTTAAGACCCTTATCCTTCTGTTTAGAGTGTTACATTTAGGGATACTGTGTGTTTAAATACTTTTGAAATTCTGTGCTTGTGTCAGCTCTCCATACTAGTGGCCAATCACTTCTCCCTACTGAAGTTCTTCTAAGCCTCACCTTATGTCCTCCTTAAATAGTACAGAAGCACTCTGAAATGATATGACTGATGTATCATTGAGTACTTACTAGCATTAATTGTTATTTACTTGTGTTATTTGTCTCCATTGTAAAAATCTCTGTATGTCTCTATTGTAAATATCTCTGTATGTCTCTATTGTAAGTATCTCTGTATGCATTGTACCATTTGACCTGGAGCTAACCAGGCCCATCTTGTAAATAAGCTTGCTGAATGATGTTCACCTGGATAAATAAAGATCTTGATTCTGATTGATACATATTACAGGGGCCAAGACACAGCTCATGAGGGGGCACAGTTGGGAGGGTTGGGGTGGGGGTCAAAGACCATGAGAGAGGACCAGTACCTGTTGTAGCCAAGAGGTACAGATCAAGATCATTATGGGGGGGGGGCAGTAAAGTTGGGCATAGTAGTGCCCTAAAATGTAATTGTAATTCCATTCAGAAGAATGGCTGTGTGACTTTTTTCATGATCCTGGCAACAGCAACTTTTGCCCTGAACTCCGAGTCCCAGATTATGCAAAGGGGGAGGGTACATTTACAGTTGCCAGATGCTTGTGGATGCATGCGTGGATGTTGCTGAGAGGAAGAGGGCAGGAGGCAGTAACAGAGCAAAAGAAGCAGAAAGTTAAAGAGAGAGGAGCTAAACAACAGCAAGATCCATTTTAAAAGAAAAGGAAACGAGAGAGACAGTGAGAGATCTAGGAAGTTAGAAATCGAGAGAGTAATACATAGCTGTAGGAAGCATTCACATTTTATAGCTGGCAAAGTAGTGTGGATGTAGAAGTGTACTGAGCAGTACTTATAGTAGTGCTGGCTGGACAGATCTGCACTCTGTCTAAATAGGAAGTGTATTAGCAATCTTGCAGTGAATTGAAACCCCATAACTGCATTTGATGTCCTAGAACAGCACAGTTTTAGTCTGAGAGGTGGATACAGCTCGTAGTGCAAATGGGGGGCTATGTGTATGGCCTTCTGTTTTTGCTGCTCCATCTGGTTGCAGCTAAAGATCTGAAATATCTGGAGGGCTGGCATGCGGCTGAGTTCTTACTGCCATTTTGTGGGGACAACTAAGAAGTACAGAGATGTGCTGACCCTAAATTCTGTTAGGTATTGCACTATTTGGTCAGAGATTATAGGAGATGGGGACAAGAGTAGTACAGTGATGGCACCTGCCTGTGAGGAGTTTGTTAGGCAGCTGATTGATGTCAGTAGCCTGTGTAGACTTGGAGAAGCATTTGGGTAACTGGTATGTGTAGACAGCGATGTGGTTGCATTGCTGTGATAGAATTTGAGTGGTAAAGCTTGGGGTAACACCTTCTGTTGCTAAAAAAAGCATCATCAACACTATGTCCAAATATACATATCCCTGTGAGTAATAGGCAACTAGGCTGGGGGGAATTACAGGGGCTGGCACTGTGAGGCACAATGGGGGGGCAGTCAGGAGGGTAGGGGCCATAGACCATGGGAGAGGGCTGGCACCTGCAAGTAACAGGCGAGCAGGCTGAAGTAACATTGTATGGGCAAAGGGCATAATTGGAAGGGGGGCAGGCAGACTGAAGGACAGAAAGGACTGACATCTGGGGAGTGAGTTAGCTCAGCTAAAATAGGGCAGGAAGCACTATCCAAGGTGAGGGACCCATAATGCAGGCTGGGACAATGCGGTTGCACATTGCAGGGGCTGGAGGGTTTGGAAAGCCCTGCAGCCAGAAACCTTGTAAGTACCAACTTTGCATCTGTGAAAGAGCACTTAACAACTAGACTCTTTTTCATTGCCTGCTATGTGACTGCGTTTCACATTGACCCATTCAGCTAGATGCACAGGGGGCTTGGCAGCAGGCCCAACCAAAATACAAGCCCCCCACACACCAATAAAATAAACACTTAGGCTTCTACTATTAGATATTAGTTCTTTTTATCTGATAAGGAACCATGATGATAAATAAACCCTTTCAAGGGATGTGCCCTTGAAAGGGTTTATTTATTCAGACTTGTTAACTAATTCAACTTATTTAATTCCAGACCACATACAGCATTTAGGAACTATGCAAAAAATATTTTTTATGATCTGGGAACTTCTCTGGGTTTGGGTTTAACAGTAGTAATTAACCTTAGGCCTCTTATTGTAGTTTCTCTTTTGTCACCATCTATATTGTTCAATACTGTCCAGAGGTGTAGAGACTAATCCTGGCCCTATGTCTGATATTACTGACTCACACAGATTTGTTTGGGATGTTAAAGGAATAAGATTTGTCCACTTAAACGTACATAGTTTCTCATTTAAAAAAAATGGTTATTGAGGCCTGGTTGGCTCTGCATGATCCAGACATATTGAGCATGACTGAGACATGGTTAAATCCACTATTAAAGATAGTTTATGTGCAATAGATGGTTACAAATAGTATTGGAAAGATCACTGTCTAAAAAAAGGGGGGGGTCCTTATATATTACAAGGACACTTTGGAACTGAGCGAAATAAATACTAACCATAATTACACAACTGATTGTCAGTGGTTGCTTCTCAAAACAAAACTGGGAGGGTGCTGGCACTGGGTCTAAAGAGTGCTGACAAGAATAGCATCTGCTAGGAGTGCACTGCAATAATGGCACCTGTATTTCTTTTGCAGGGAGCTCTGCCCCCGCACCATCCAGATTTGAGAGTTCCTACTCTGGGGGGGTTGGGGAGCAGATCACAGGGCAAGTTAAATTTCTGGGGCCATGGAGTACCATTTCCATAGTCCCTTGTAAAAAAAAACAAAGTTCCAATGCTGGCAAAAGGTGGGAGATGAGGATTAGAACCCTGGTCTCCATTGCCACTGGCTGAGCTACTCCATGCCCCAGCCTTCCATTCCACGGGAGCAGCTTGATCAGCCTCCCATTCATTACAGCCCTTGTCCTTTTACATAACCATGGACAGTGACCAGGGGAGCACTTACACCTAGTGCTGTAAAACCCTACTCACTGTCCGTGTGAGTACTTACCAGACTAGCGTCGTATAATGTGGTGCTACTGTGGTAGAGCTCACTTGATGGGGTATCGAGGGAGCAATAGACTAAAATATTGTACTGTTTATAATCCTCCAAAGACAGGAACAAAAGGACTTAGAGACTTTTCAGAATTTATTGATTTACAACAAACGAGTAATGATATATTGATTGTAGGAGATTTCAATATAAATTTGAATCCAGAGACCAAGCCAGAAATAGAAGGCCTGAGTCTAAGACCAGGTACGCCGGCGTAAGCCAAGATATGCCAAACTCCTTGGTGTATCTTGCGACCTATGCCACATGGTATGCCAGCCCAGATTTCAAGAGGCACCGTGCACCATGTCAGCTGTGGGCTATGACAACCGCGGAATACACCACCCACTATGCCACAGCCCGCAGTGACATGGTGCAAGGATGAGTTACGGCAGCAACTGTGCTCTATTCTAAGTTTGTGGCTGCTGTAACCCACTAGCACGATTCCAGAAGTTGCACTGTCACAGCTAAGTTAGAGCAGCCTGGAGCTGCTCTAAGGGGCATCCGACGGTGCCATCTGTTGGATGCCCACTCCACAGCACTGCAGCAATGGTGCTGATGTGCCCCCCTACCACCGTAAGCTTGCCCCTGCCCCCCAACCCCAAATGTCATAGACCCTCAGGGTCTGTCTCTCCACGCCCCGGACTCCCTGTGCTACCTTTCCCACCCACCCCCATGCCCTGGTGCGTGCTGTGGTGTTCCGGGTGGGGAGCTGCAGGGGGGTCTGCCAGTAGTGGGTCAGAACTGTGATGCAGGGCTTCTACGCCATGCCCGTGGGCAATAGCCTCCATGTAGCGTAACCTGCATGTTACAGCGTCGACCCTTGCCACTTTGAATGCGATGCAGATCCCTGGTGACATGGGAAAAGGACGTCACAACTCAGACACCGCGAGTTGTGACATTGGACTTGGAATCAGCCCCAGATTCCCCTATTACTAGTGCTGGTCTTTCTCAACTAATTCATACTTATACTCGCATGAATATGGTAAGTAGTAACCATGCAATTTTAGACTGGATACTTATCAATAATTCCAAAAATTCCAAAAATGTGAAGAGTAAGGGCACTCTTCCAGATATGGTGAATGACAATTTGGCAACTTATTGTATATGGAAAAATAAAAGGGTAACGCCTCCCCCAGATTTATTACATTTAGTAAATTTACTGAAGAGATAAATGAAGAGTTGCTTAGTGATATTAGTTCAATTGATTGGTCATTCTTGAATGTCATACCTGAGGTGGATGCAGCTGTGGACTATTTTACTAATTATCTTTTAGAGATACACAACAAGCACTTTCAATTGGTAAAAAGGAGGGTTAGGGGGTTGGTTAATAAGTGGATAACACCTCAGCTCTTTTCTCTAATGAAATTAGGAGATAACACTTGGAAGCATTTCAAATTAACAAATTAACATAACAGATTTGAATACCTATCATAGACTAAGAAATGAATGCAAAATAAAAATTAGACAAAGTAAATCAGATTAGTATCATAACAAACAAAATGAAGATCTGGGCAATCCCAGAAAGTTCTAGACTTCAATAAAAACCTTAATTAACCCAACTATTAAGAATTCATCTGGAACTTTGCAGAATAATGATAAAATTCTCTATAACAAATCTGAAACTAGTGAATTGTTTCTTGATAAGTTTTTTTTTTAATTTTGCGCCTCCCTGGTTTCTGGTCAGCCACTCCTTTGGGCCACCTGGTTCCTGCCACCCCCTATCAAAGCCCCCCAGGTAACCTGGCATATCCCTTCACCAGATGGGTCCCCCTCCTCCGAGGTATATATAGGCATCAGCCGGGGTGGTCGGCCAGCATACTCAATCTTGGCTTGGGTGCTGCTGAGGTGGTCCTTGGCCATCTTCCAAGGCTTCAGTGTCAGCGAGGGCTGGCGACCATCATCTGGTTGGCAATAGAGCCCATTTCCCTGTTTTTCTCCCCTTTTTTGTTCAGTGGGGCCTGAAGCATTGCTGATCCCCCAGCCTCCACCAGGAGTCAGCAAGCCCCGGATCGACTCCCCGTGCTCCCCCCCTGAGAGAAGTCGAGCAGTCATCAGACCCTCGAGCCTTCTCTCCCCAGCTGGCCCTGCAAGTGGAAATCCAACTGCTGTGCCAATTGGCCGGCTCTTGATAAGTTTATTGACTTGTCTAAATATACTGACGGTTTTTGTCCAACACTAAACAGTGACTATTCGAACTTAAAATCTGTGCGCACACAAAATCCACCATTTTACTATTGGATTGTTAAGTCAAGGCAGGTGTTGAAATTATTAAATTCTATGTCAGTTAATAAAAGCTCAGGTGGGGATGGTCTGGAGCTCTATTTTTTAAAATTAATTGTGGTACATATCTATTATCCATTAATTAACATTTTTAATTTATCTCTGATTACTGGTCAGTTTCCAGAATTGTGGAAAAACACTATAATCAAACCTATTGTTAAAAATGGATTATTGATGGACATGGATAACTACCAGCCAATATCTTTACTTACTGCCCTTGGGCAAGATTTTGGAGAAGATCATTAATGACCAGCTGACTGAGTATTTCTACTCTGCTGGTCTTCAGTCTTCCAAGCATCATGGGTTTTGAAAGTACCATGGTACTGGTATGGACTTGGCTGGGTTCACGGACCATGGCAGTGGGGCTATGGATGTGGGGAGATTCGCTGGCACTGTGTTTTTGGACCTGTCCAAGGTCTTTGACTTGGTTAACCATCACCTGATGCTCGGGAGGCTGAGGAGCATCAGACTGGCTAATGCACCATGCAGTTGGTTTGGTAGTTATTTGTCAGGCCATCCACTGAGGGTGAGCTATGAAGGAGTTCTATCTGGTACAAGGATGATGGAGCAGGGAGTACCCCAAGGGTCAATCCTGGGGCATCTATTGTTCTCCTTGTTCACAGATGTTCTACCAACATTGCTGACCAATACTAAAACTTTACTTTAAGCTGAGGATATAATTCTCTACTCTAGTTCTCCTTCTGTGGTGGTACTGAGCCAGTAATTGAACACTTATTTTGCATTGTTGAATGAATGGTTTATAAATCATTGATTTCTGTTGAACAGCAAAAAAATCAAATGTATGCTGTTTGGTTCTAAGCCTAGACTGGCAAAATATTTCCCACTTATAATATTTGATAAAAGCAGTGTTCAATTAGAACACGTTGCCCAATTTAAGTATATTGGGTTGCTATTAGATTCATATTTAACTTTTCTGCACACATTACAACAATTTGTATGCAAACTAACCAGAAATTTTGTGTGTTATTTAAGTTCCAGAATTGTTTAAAGAGCTGGTGACACGTTCAGGATAACTTTAACAAATCATAATATTTGGGCACTGTCCAGCTTGTATTTCTCAATAATTCTGTATTCCTACTTCCCATTAATTAGTAGTGAGGTGATTTGCATGAAAACAGAATCTTTGCTCCTGAAGAGTTTATCTATTTCTATTGCTTTCTCCCTACCTGACATCACAATGCACTGTTTGTGACATCACAGTTCCTACCATGTCAACAGATTGTGATGTCACAACAGAGGATTATGACATGAAGTAGGGAGTAAGCTACAGAGGCAGATGATCTCAAAATTAACTCTAAGAGACAACAATTATATATGCATACACATTTCTTTAGTAATAAATTATGGGGAGGAGAAATATATAAAACTTGAATGGAATGCAAGAAGAACTATACCTAATTATTAAGGTTTTTGAACATTTTCTTTGAGGCTTCAGTAGCTCTTTAACATCTAAGGCTAGATCTTCTGTTGCCAGAAGTGTATTGTTATCCATGTTGAATTATAATTCCTTAATGTTTTTCAATCTTGCTAAAACTGAAATATTATTGCTGAATACCACTTTTCATGGAATATGTAGACTCGTATTGAAATTGCCCTATAAGACCCACCATTGTACCCTTTATGACTAATCAGGTTGGCTACCTCCCAAATTTAGTAGTTTACATAGTTTAAATTGTGTCACTGATAACATTTTGAGGCAGAAAACTGACTCCCCTCTGCACTCATTATTTACATTCAAAAAGGAAGATAGATTGTTTAAATCAACTGGCACCAACAGGTTAGTAATTCCACTCATGAATACGAAACATGGGGGATGGTGTATTCACATACTAGTCAACTAAAAATTGGAACAATTTGCCTGGGTATTTACAGAATGCTCCTAGTCATGAAGTTTTTAAATTGTAGTTAAAGAAATATGTATGTAGCCACTGTACTTGTTTTGTATAGAATTTTATTGTTTCTTTTTATTTTGTATTTGAATAAGTAATTTTGAAATTGTAAACTTGTTGTCCTGTAAACATCTTGGCTGTCAGTACTACAGCCCTGGGTCATACATGAAAAAGAGCCTTGGGTCATTTTATTTACCTGGTAAACAAAAGTTAAAATGAATAAATAAATAAATCACTCATCAGTGCCTTTTATTGGACTCCCTGGGGGTCATATCATGGTTAACTTGGAACTCCAACCTGTTACACTTGCACGGGGAGGGGGATACTATTCCATTTGGGCCCTGACATGTGGTGGTGGGGGGATGGAGGTCAGCCATAGGGTAGCAGTGGCCCAAGGGAGAGAGCAGGTGCCCAAGTAGGGGCGGGGTCATTCTTCAGGGGATAGTTTGATTCCAGATCCCCACCCTGCTGTTTTGGGTTCAGGACAGGTGCAGACTGGCTTCACTGTTTCTGGTTGGTCACTAATGTGCTGCAGCCTGCAGGACATCAAAGAACTTCTGTGCAGAAAAGGAGCCACTTTGTACAGAAATAAAATGGGGGGGGTTCTTTGCGGTGGGCAGGGTGAAAAATTGTGTTGGAAAATAGTGACGGAGTTGGTGGTTGGAAATAAGTGACAGAGTCAGTGGTTGGAAATAAGTGACAGAGTTGGTGGGTTTGAGTTTCTGGTCAAATTCCTAGTTTGAATGTTTTGCTCCATAGTGCTGCCCCACTGCTCTGTGTTAACAAGTTTATTGCATTGTATAGTGCCTGTGACTGTGACTTCAAGTATTGCATAGGGTTCTTGAGATGCCAAAATGATAAAATCATATTTTTGATCTAAAAAAATGGCAGAAAAAAGTAAGTAGTGTCATGGGCTGCTCAGGAAATTGGAAAAGTGCAACAAAGAAAAAAGAAAACGATGATAGCAGGGTTTTGTTTTACACTGGCATCAGAAATACATTTTTTCCATATACACTTCAACTCATGTTTTTAATGTAATTTTGTTTTAAGTTGTAACCATGCTGTAAGTACAATACAGCTCAGTTCTTACAACGTGCCTCTCCACACGTTGTATTGCGGTCTGATACAAATGCATTCTGCAATTAAGTTAATGGGGAAAGGCTCAAACCCAAGCTCCTTCATTAAATAATTAATGTTATAACGACATGCAACTGCAAATTTATTTGAATTTTTACACTTAGTTTTACTTATTATCCTTGTTATGCTGTGAAATAAGGAGCCCTGTTATGACTTCTCCATTCCAACAGTGTTTAGTCAGCATCATAACAGGACAGTGCATTTCTTATTCTTTATCCTAAGGGCTTGTGTGACACACTACACTTCTGTGATCCTGATATATTGTCATATACAGATCACGGTGCAGTCAGTGGCTGTCACCAGAACCTCATGCAATACTTGCCTTTGTGATTAAATATTAAAAATGCTTAATAATTAGTGCTGGTCTCCTGTATGTGCTTTCAATGGCATGTTTATGTCAAGATCAGCTCAAAATTCAGTCCATGTCCTTCACAGTATAATAAAGTGTGTTACAGCTGTATTGAAAAGCCAAGAACATTTTACTATGTATTTCTCACAGCTGCAATTCCTCTATATTTTTCTAATGAAAGTAATATGAGAGATTTGTATAGTGGAAGTGATGTTACTGGGGTGACATACTACTGTGTCACTATGCAACGTGCTACATATGTTCTCGTGGAACTTCTCTTCACTTTTCATCCAGATTATGTTGGCAGCATTACTTTCACAACAGAACCCCTTCACATTAGCTTCATTAGAAAAGTACAGAGAGATCAGGCGAGATAAAGTGCAGGAGCGTGGCACCTACCTGCCCCTCATCCAGCCTCTGAATGGTGGAACTGTCACTTTGGTGGAACTATATTTTTGCCACCTTCTTTTTTCCTTGCTTGTTTCCATCAATTCATTCTCCCACTGGATCCAGGCTTTGCTTCTACCTTGTACACAGTCTGAAGGTCTCAGAGCTTGAACAAGCACCATGGTCTACCCCATGGGTTACTGCAGAAGCAGTGCACAGGTGCCCACCTTCCTTAGCTAGGATACACTACCATCTGCCATCTTCCTCAAGCTAGATCACCCCATGCCAGCAACCTGAGTCTGCCTGTGATACTGTGTTTCCTGCATGGTATCATGTTGGGACATTGGGTAATCCCCAAAACAGCTATTTCTTGCTTTTTTTTTTTTGTCCACAAAAATTAAAAATGTGCCGTCATTCTATCAAATACCAGGATGAGTTATACTTTGAAAGGTGGAAATTTGTTTGTCTTTGGTTAAACTTATTGCACAGTAGATACATTTTACTACATCTTTGATCTCTTCTGGCAGACCTCCCTGTTACTGTCAGAGAAAAGAGTGGGGGGGGTACAGTATATATGCATTTGCAATCTGAAAATAAGCAGTATCACCCACATGTCATTGCCTGCAACCAGTTCTGATTTGTACTTATTTATATATCTGTATGTGTGTGTTAATGTATATGTTGATAGTTTAAGAAAATGAAACCAGCTACTAGTAGTTATGTAGTTAACATGGGGCAGAACTAGGAGGATACACAGCCTAGGGTTCCCCCGAAGAATGGTGGCTGATGTGGTGAGAAGGGGGCAAAAAGAGTAAATAAAAAAAATGTTTCCTAAATTGAGTCCCACAATTGCCATTTGCATACTGTGTGACCCTGAGCAACTCATTTACCCTCTCCAGTTCTTCCAGGTTGCCCTTGAAAATAGGAATTGTGCCTGGTGGGTCTTATCCTGTTACCAAAGAATAAAAAAAACTGAGAATGAGACACTTTTTATCAAATGGGTGTCTCATAAGCAGGGACACTGGAAAATTGCACCTGCGATTTTTTCGCAACATCTTCAGTTTTCACCATTCTCTGTACAAAATCCACAATTTTTTGCTATTTATGTAATTTTTGAATGAAATTGTATAAAAAGATTGACATTCTCAAGGAAATGTACTCAAATATGTTAACAATTTGGTGTACAGACTTGGATTTGGCCAAAACAATACAGTATGATGTGAGGAATGGTCCAATGTGACTCTTCTTTCATGTAATTCACTTCTCTGGTTTGGTTTCAAAATCCTCTGTCATGCATGTACACTTGAGCATGTAAGATCTGTGTTGAAGCAGACTATGGCTCTTAGCACATGACCAGGCATCAAACAGCCCCCACTCTTGCATCCTATGCAGTGGAGTAATGGTGGTGATGGCATGCACATTCTAAAATGTATCAAAATACCCCCTCCAAAACAACGCACCACAAAGCTTGAAAAAGCCTATAATTTCTGGGGGCCTAGGTGGCTCCCAGACCCCCTACCCTTTATAATTGCATCGAGCACCCTTGGTTGCATGCCTTGCTTAAAAATGTCACTGCATGCCACTGGGGACCAGACACTGTTAAAAAGATCCAGTTTATCTTTTATGGCATAACTAATTCATTCATTAGCAGCAGTGATAAGTTTACCAATTTTCCATAAACCTGGATGGTTTTGTCTTCCAGTTAGATAAGATTAGATTCTTTAGGCATATAGAAGCAACTTGTATCCATGTCTTTTCATTATAGCTTGGTTGGGGTAAATTTGAAAAATCACCAAGTATCCACATTCATGAGTCAAAGGGAAGAAATGTTGTGAGAACAGATGAGCATTTTTGTTGTACTAAAATCCATGTTTGCTTTATAAGAGGCAAAACCATAACATATGTCCAAGGTTTGCTTGTGAACTGTTGCGTCTCCAACATTTATCATTTTCTGGAAGGCCCATTCTCTCCAGCTTGGCTGGGCTCACCTAATAATAATGTAAAACTGTGAACTAGATAAACCTACTATTCATATACTTGTTTGCTCTGTAGCATTTACCCATGGTTTTGATCAGTTATTTAAAGATATAGAAGTTTTCAGATCAGCTTCCTATTTTATTTTAGCATCTGATGTGTTTACAGTACCATCCTCTATTAGATGTGTATATAATAAGTTTGAATTTCTTCCATTCATTATTAATTGGAGTAGTATAGTTGGGAAACATGATGGTCTTACCTAGTGTATCTCTAATCTGCAGGTGTACACTGAATTGAAATCTTTGCCATCTGTGAAGTTCCTTTTGGGATTCAGTTGCATACAGACATTTGGGCGAGGGGGCAGTCTATTAGATCTGAAACATTCTTTCCGTTTCTTTTCTTCCATGTTTCAGTGTATAGGGTTTTTGATTTTAAGTCCAGTGTGGGGTTGTTCCACAGGAGGGTAGGTTCTAATAGGAATGATTTCTAATTTAGAGTGGATTTTATTTTGTTGAAAACTTTAAGGGTATTATCTATGGTAGGACAGGAGTTTAGCCCTTTGGGGAGATGTATTAATAAAAGATAAATAAGTGATATGCAATAGAAAGGAGTGGAATAAATCATTTATCTACACAAGGGCAGTCTGACCTTGGGTATACTCAAGAGTGGCATAAGCCACGAGTGAGGTGTCTGAGGTCAAACTGCTTGAGTGCAGGCAAATCATTTATTCCATGAGTTTTCCACTGTGTATTCAATTTATGCAATAGGATATGAGTTTTTTGAATGCTTTTTTATGTTGATTGCATGCATGCACAAGAAAAATATTACAGCAGATTGCCAGAAGCAGGTTGTGGAGGTACGTCACTGTTGTGGCCAATGCCCCCACAGCCTTTAAAGGCTTGGCCCACTTTCCCCAATGCTGTGGCATGCTGCTGTTGACACTAGTTTAGCCAGCGTGCCACAACCTTGTAAGGTTTCAGCCGCTGCAATCAGGGGCTGCCTTGTCATTGCAGCGTAAGCCATTCCGCTGCAATGAGGGAGCAACCCGTCATTGCTGGGCGGAACCTTGTAACAGTGATATTGTTTGTGAACATGGCGGTGGCTTGCCGCCATGTTCACCAACAATATTAAGCACCTCCCCTGCCAAGGGGGTGCCCAATCCCCCTTGGCATCATGTGCCCCCTCACCGTGTTTGTTTGCTGATGGGGGACCCAATCCCAGTCGGCTTCAGTGCTTGAGTGATGTTGCTGACAGGGGAGACCACTCCCCATCGGCATTGTGTAACACCCCCCTTCTGCTTTTGTTGTGTGCCAATGGGGGTGTCCAATCCCCATTGGCATAATGTCACCCCCCCGCCGAGGGGGTGCCCAATCCCCCTTGGCTTCATGTGCCCCCTCACCATGTTTGTTTGCCAATGGGGGACCCAATCCCAGTCGGCTTCAGTGCTTGAGTGATGTTGCTGACAGGAGGCCCTCCCCATCGGCATTGTGTAACACCCCCTCTGCTTTTTGTTGTGTGCCAACGGGGTGCTCAAACCCCATCGGCTACAACTGCCCCACCAAAAAGAGTCAGTTGGCATGCTGGGAGCCCACCCCAGTAGAGACGTGTCTCTGTTAAAAAAAAATGTCCCACAATGTTTTTTAACCTGTCAAAAAGAAAATGGTTCCTCGCTGTCTCCCTGCCCCCTCCCACAACTCTTGCCCACCCACTGCATACCCTGCCTCCACACACTCCCACTCACCCCATACTTACCTCCAGAGTCCAGTGCGATGATCTTCGGTGGACCGGGAACACACCTGCACTCTTCAAAGCCGACCACGAACTGAGGAAATGCCAGTAAGCTGTATAATGGAATAAACAGAGTTTTTCCAACTTTGATGCATATCTCAGGCATTTTTTGGAATTTTGGCACCAAATTTTCAACATGGGGTTTTTGGGACCCCTCCTCATGAATTCTGGCACTGTCATGGTGTTAATCATCCCACAAAAGGTGATTTCGTGGTCACTGCACGGGATCACCTTTTGGGACCGATTAATAAAACAAGGAGGGCTCTCAAAAAGCCTATGTTACAGATTTGGTGGAAAAAATCCAAAAAAATGACTGTTTTACGAATGTGCGTTGCACAGTTTGCATGCACGCTAGTAGGTTCGCGAATTTATAATATTTTCACTCCAGATTTTCAACATTGCCATTGTTCTGCACCTCCTTATGAACAGTACAGCTGTCATTTTTCACATCCTGGCCAAAATGTGTTTTTGCAATTCCAACGCAGAATAGCGTGGTCATTGTGGGAAATCCATGTTTGGGACACATTATGAAAATGACAGTGACACTGTTTATTAGTAGAGGCCCTAAAATGCATATGTTGAAAATTTGGTGACAAAAGTCCATAAAGTGAGTGTGCTATGAGCGTGTATTATGCAGTTTCCACTCACGCTTGTACCTTCGCAACTTTGTAATATTGTCACTCTAGATTTTCAAATTGCCATTTTTACACACCTCCTTATGAACAGTGCAGCTGTCATTTTTCACGTCCTGGCCGAAATGTGTTTTCGCTCTTCCGGTGCACAATAGCGCGGTCACTGTGGGAAATCAATGTGCGGGACACATTAAGAAAATCACCCTGACACTGTTCATGAGCAGAGGTCCCAAAATGCCTATGTTGAAAATTTTGTGATGAAACTCCATAAAATGACTGTGTTACGAGCGTGCATTGTGCAGTTTCCATGCACCCTTGTAACTTCGCAAATTAGTAATATTTTCATGCTACATTTTCAACACTGCCATTTTTCCACACCTCCTTATGAGCAGTACAGCTGTCATTTTTCACATCCTGGCTGAAATGTGTTTTCGCGCTTCTGGTGCAGAATACCGCAGTCGCTGTCATAAATCAGTGTTTGGGACAGATTAGGATCGAGCGAGTGGGGGGGAGTGACCGAACTCAATGGAGTTCTATCATGACTGCTGAGGATTTCTTTGTGGGCAGAAAAGGGCAGCAACACAGGCAGGAGCCCTGTACAAAAGGGCAGCCTGCAGCGCTGGCAGAAACTGAATGAGCACGTGAGAAAGGTGGAGCGAGTGAGGTCAACGGAGCTCTGTCAGGACTGTTGCAGATTTCTTTGTGGGCAGAAAAAGGTGCCAACAGAGGTAGGAGCCCAGTACAAAAGGGCAGCCTGCAGTGTCAGGAGAAACAGAATGAGTATGTGAGAGAGGAGGAGGAGTGAGTGACCTCAAAGGAGCTCTGTCGGAACAGCTCCGGATTTCTTTGTGGGCAGAAAAAGGTGCCAACACAGGCAGGAGCCCAGTACAAAAGGGCAGTCTGCAGCACCGGGAGAAACACAATGAGCGAGTGAGAGAGGGAGAGTGAGCAAGCTCAATGGAGCTCTATCATGACTGCTGCGGATTTCTTTGTGGGCAGGAAAAAGCAGCAATGCAGGCAGGAACCCAGTACAAAAGGGCAGCCTGCAGCGCTGGCAGAAACGGAATGAGCGAGTGAGAGAGGGGGAGTGAGCAAGCGCAACAGAGCTGTGTTGGGACTGCTGCAGATTTCTTTGTGGGCAGAAAAAGGCAGCAGTGCATGCAGGGGCCCAGTGCAAAAGGGCAGCCTGCAGCAGTAGGAGAAACAGAACAACCGAGTGAGAGAAGGGGAGTGAGTGAGCTCAACGGAGCTCTATCATGACTGCTGCAGATTTCTTTGTGGGCAGAAAAAGGCGGCACCACAGGCAGGAGTCCAGTACAAAAGGCCAGCCTACAGCGCCGGCAGAAATGGAATGAGTGAGTGAGTGAGAGAGGAGGAGTGAGAGAGCTCAACGGTGCTGTGTCGGGACTGCTGTAGATTTCTTTGTGGGCAGAAAAAGCCACCAAAGCAGGCAGGAACCCAGTACAAAAGGGCAGTCTGCAGCAGCGGGAGACACAGAACGAGTGAGTGAGTGAGCGAGGGGTGAGTGAGCTCAAAGGAGCTCTGTTTGGACTGCTGCGGTTTCTTTGTAGGCGAAAAAAGGCATCAATGCAAGCAGGGCTCAGTACAAAATGGCAGCCTGCAGGCGGGTGGGAGAAACAGAATGGCGAGTGAGAGGGGGTGAGGCGGGCCTCACGAGCTTCTATCATGACTGCTGCAGATTTCTTTGTGGGCAAAAGAGGCTGCAATGCAGGCAGGAGCCCAGTACAAAAGAGCAGTCTGCAGCGCCGGCAGAAACGGAATGAGCAAGTGAGAGCGGGGTAGTGAGTGAGTGCAACGGAGCTCTGTCGGGACTGCTGCAGATTTCTTTGTGGTCAGAAAAAGGCAGCAATGCATGCAGGGACCCGGTACAAAATGGCAGCCTGCAGCGGCCGGAGAAACAGAATGAGCGAGTGAGAGAGGGGGAGTGAGCGAGCTCAACGGAGCTCTATCGTGACTGCTGCAGATTTCTTTGTGGGCAGAAGAAGGCTGCAACGCAGGCAGGAGTCCAGTACAAAAGAGCAGTCTGCAGCGCCGGCAGAAATGGAATGAGTGAGTGAGAGAGGGGGAGAGAGTGAGTGAGCGCAATGGAGCTCTGTCGGGACTGCTGCAGATTTCTCTGTGGGCAGAAAAAGGTGCCAATAGAGGCAGGAGCCCAGTACAAAAGGGCAACCTGCAGCGACGGAAGAAACACAGCAAGCGGGTGAGAGAGGGGAAGTGAGACACCTCAACGGAACTCTATTGGGACTGCTGAGGATTTCTTTGTGGGAAGAAAAAGGTGGCAATGCAGGCAGGAGCCTAGTACAAAAGGCCAGCCTGCAGTGCCGGCAGAAACAAAATGAGCGAGTGAGAGAGTGGGAGTGAGCAAGTTCAACGGACCTGTGTCGGGACTACTGCAGATTTCTTTGTGGGCAGGAAAAGCAGCCAATGCAGGCAGGATTCGAGTACAAAAGGGCAGCATACAACAGTGGGAGACACAGAATGAGCGAGTGGGGGGGGGGGAGTGAGTGAGGTCAACAGAGCTCTGTTGGGACTGCTGCAGATTTCTTTGTGGCCCAAAAAGGCAGCAGTGAACACGGGCCCAGTTCAAAAGGGCAGCCTGCAGCAGTGGGAAAAACAGAACCAGCGAGTGAGATGGAGGAGAGAGTGAGCTTAACAGAGCTCTATTGTGACTGCTGCAGATTTTTTTGTGGGCACAAGAAGGCGGCAACGCAGTCAGGAGCCCAGTACAAAAGGGCAGCCTGCAGTGCTGGCAGAAATGGAAGGAGTGAATGAGAGAGGGGGAGTGAGCGAGCTCAATGGAGCTCTGTCGGGACTGCTGCAGATTTCTTTGTGGGCAGAAAAATGCACCAACAGAGGCAGGAGCCCAGTACAAGAGGGCAGCCTGCAGCGCCAGGAGAAACAGAATGAGCGAGTGAGAGAGGGGGAGTGAGCGAGCTCAACAGAGCTGTGTCAGGACTGCTGCAGATTTTTTTGTGGGCAGAAAAAGCCACCAATGCAGGCAGAAGCCCAGTACAAAAGGGCAGCCTGCAGCAACAGGAGACACAGAACGAGCGACTGAGGGAAGGGGAGTGAATGAGCTCAAAGGAGATCTGTTGGGACTGCTGCAGATATCTTTGTGGGCAGAAAAAGGCAGCAATGCACCCAAGGGGCCAGTACAAAAGGGCAGCCTGCAGCGCCAGAAGAAACAGATTGAGCGAGTGAGAGAGAGGGAATGAGCCACCTCAACGGAGCTCTGTCAGGACAGCTGCAGATTTCTTTGTGGACAGAAAAGGGTGCCAATGCAGGCAGGAGCCCTGTACAAAGCAGCAGCCTGCAGCACCGGGAGAAACAGAATGAGCGAGTGACAGAGGGGCAGTGAGTGAGTTTAATGGACCAATGCAATCAACATTTGGCATTGACAAATGCTTGTTATTTATGTTCAGTGTAGTTTGTGGGTTTTTTTCCCCAGTGTCAATCAATCAATCAATCAAATCTTTATTTATCCAGGTGAACATCGTTGAGCATAGCTCATTTGCAAGATGGACCTGGTAAGGTCAAGGTTCAATTTACATAAGAATATAGTATGATACAAAGTACACGCACTTTGAGGAGACAACAACTTGATACTATACACCATTTCAGTGGTAGTAGTACATTGCTAAACTACAATACAAGAAACATACAAGAGAAGGATGAATCAATGATTTTTTTTTCATATATACATGTGTTATGAAGTAGCCAGCTTACTTGATTGGTAGAAGAAGTGACTTTAAGGGTGTTAGGATTTAAAGTGTAAGATATCAAGGGGTTTTCCAGATATTTATGAATTAGGATGATGTGCTATCTGAACAGCTGCTAGGTTGTTTCTGCGAAGAGTGATATGTAAGGGGTGTATACAGGAGGGGGCAGGCGGCAGAGGAGATGGATAAGTTAAGATCTTAACGGAGGTTGTAGCCAGGGGTGAGGAAGGGGGAGGGTGAACAAGGTTAGTGGGGGAGGAGTAAGTAAAGGAAGGCCGGTACTGTAGAAGGGATCAATAGCGAGTCTAGGAGGAAGGAGGGAGGCCAGTACTGGTGTAATATATAACAGGAGGGTATAAGGGTGGTGATGTATAATAAGGATTAAGGGGAGGTGGATGGAGGTAGAAATATATGAATTGTGAGGTGACTGCTCCTGTGAGTGGCAGATAGCTTCCTTAGATAAGTCGACTAGCTGGGGAGGAAGATGGATTAGGATTAATCTACTGTTGACGAAACAGTTACATTTTTCTTTGATAAGCCTAGTGTATAGATATTTGAAGGATGCAATAGATATATGTAGCGTCGCTTAGCATAGTGGTTGCTAAGCAGTTGCTATGGACACTCCAACTTCACATTATGGCCAGTACATAATGAAAAAGTTTGAGGCACAGTTCATAGAAACATAGAATTTGATGGCAGATAAGGACCGCTTGGCCCACCTAGTCTGCCAATTCTCCTACCTAACAGATAAGCTGCAGATTCTAATTAACCAACAGCTTACTTCCTCCTACCCCCACTAGGATTGCCTTATGTCTGTCCATGCATTCTTGAATTCCCCCACTTTTCTTGACTCACGACCTCCTCAGGAGGCTGTTCCATGCTTCCACAACCCTCTCCATGAAAAAATACTTCCTCACATTACCTCTGAACCGTCCTCCCTCTATCTTCAAATTGTGCCCCCTTGTTCTTGCACATCTCTTTTTCTGAAAGATGCTACCCTCTTGGACTTTGCTGATTCCCTTGAGGTACTTGAAAGTTTCTATCATGTCCCCTCTCTCCCTTCTTTCCTCAGGGGTATACATATTAAGCTCCTTTAGTCTTTCTTCGTATGTCTTCTGGTGCAGACCTTGCACCATTTTGGTTGCCCTCCTCTGGACAGCCTCCACTCTGTCTATGTCTTTCGGAGATGGGGACTCCAGGAACTGCTACAGAGTACTCCAGATGGGGTCTCACCAACTGTCTGTACAGAGGGTAACAACTTCCTGTTTTCTACTATTGATGCCTCTCCCTATGCATCCCAGTATCCCCCCAGCCTTCCTTACTGCCTTCTCACATTGCTTGCCCACCTTTAGGTCATCTGATATAATTACCCCCAGGTCCCTTTCCTTTTTTACTGTTTTCAGTATCTCACCCTCCATTGTGTACTCTTCCCCTGGGTTTTTGTTTTGTAGGTGCATTACCTTGCACCTCTTTGCAGTGAATCTGAGCTGCCATACATTTGACCATTCCTCCAACCTTGCCAAGTCCCTTCTCATCCTTTCCATTCCATCTTGTGTATCAACCCTGTTGCATATCTTTGTGTCGTCTGCAAAGAGACATACTTTTCTCTTCAGTTCCTCTGCAATGTCACTTATAAAGACATTAAAAAGGACCGGTCCCAGCACTGAACCCTGCAGTACCCCACTAGTAACCCTCCTTTCTTCACTGTGGACTCTGTTTACTACTACCCTTTGCGTCCTGTTGTCTAACCAATTTTTTGTCCAGGCTACCACCTTGGGACCCACTCCAAGGCAGACTAACCTGTGTATTAATCTTTTGTGTGGGACTGTATCAAATGCCTTGCTAAAATCTAGGTAGGCCATGTCCACAGCCCCTCCCTGGTCTACTACTTTGGTCACCCAGTTAAAGAAATCTATTAGATTCGTCTGACACAACCTTCCCTTCGTGAATCCATACTGCCTTGGGTCCTGTGCCCCATTGGCCTCTAGGTACTCAACAATTCTTTCCTTCAGAAGCGATTCCATTATTTTCCCTACCACTGAGGTCAAACTAACTGGTCTGTAGTTGCCTGAATCTATCCTGCTCCAACTTTTGTGAAGAGGAATCACATCTGCCCTCCTCCAGTCCTCACGTACCACCCCATCCTCCCATGATTTGTTAAAGAGAGTAGTCAGCAGTGTCACTAGTTCTACCTTTAGTTCTTTTAGAATTCTTGGGTGAATCCTATCAGGCCCCATTGCTTTGTCCACCTTCAATTTTATTAGTTCTTTCAGAACTCTTTCTTCTGTAAATGGACTGGTATCGACCCCATCTTCAGAGTGTTTCTCTTATTTGGTTTAGGTACCCCCCCCTTCCTTTGTGAGTACTGAACAGAAATATTCGTTCAGTATCCCTGCTTTTTCACTGTCACCCTCTGCCCACATTCTCTCCCCTTTATTGAGCCTCAGTATCCCTCCTTTGGTCTTTCTTCGCTCCCTACTGTACCTATAAAGGGTCTTATCCCCTTCTTAACAGAGTTCACTATCCTTTCCTCGGTTTGGGTCTTTGCTATTCTGACTGCCTTCCCTGCCTCTTTCTGCTTTAACTGATAAGGTTCTCGGTCCTGTTCCTTCTGTGTTTCCTTATATTTTCTGAAAGCTATCCTTTTCTCCTTACCCTTCCCTGCCACCTCTTTTGAGAACCATAGTGTTTTTTTCCTTTGTTGTGTTTTGTTGATTTGCTTTACACAAAGGCTTGTTGCCGCTGTGATGGCTGTTTTGATTACTCCCCATTGTTCTTCCACCCCTCCTTCTTGCCTGTTTGCTAGTGCTTTTCTGAGGCACTCTCTCATTTTCCCAAAGTCAGCCCTCCTAAGTTCAATACTCTTGCTTTTGTATGGCTTGATTGTATGAATGTGTTTATCATGAACCACACTGTTTGGTGGTCATTTGTTCCCAGATGGCTACCCACCTCTAAATCTGAGATTCTTTCTCCATCCCCATTTGAGAGTACCAGGTCTAGGATTGCTCCCTCCTGAGTAGGTTCCAATACTAGCTGTCTGAGGCATGCCCCTTGTAGGGCATCAAGAATGACCCTGCTCTTTGATGTGCTTGCAGCAAAGGTGCTCCAGATAACATCTGGCATATTCAGGTCCCCATCAACAATATCTCCCTTTTTCTGCCATTCTAAGCATGCCTTCTATCATTTCCTTGACCATTTCCTCCCCCTGAGATGCGGGTCTGTATACAACCCCATGCGGATTGTGGTGCCATTTCCTGTCTCCAGGGTGACCCAGAGTGCCTCATCTACTCCCTGTTTACTCTTTAGTTCTGTTGCTCCAATCCATTCCTTTACATAGAGAGCTACTCCTCCTCCTCTTTTACCCTCCCTGTCCCTCCTGTAGATTGTGTATCCTGGTATATTGAAATCCCAGTCATGGTTCTCTGTGTACCAAGTTTCTGTGACTGCCACAATATTCAGGCAACCCTCTTCCATCAAGACCACTAGTTCAGGGAGCTTGTTACACAGATTGGGCATTGGTACTTATCACCCTCCACTTTTTGATGGTCTTACTCCTTTTAGCCCTATTCCTGTCCTTACTGCCTTTGCTTTTTTTACATTTACCTCTGTCCTGCTCCCTAATGACTTCTCTACCTTGGTGTTTACCTCATTAATTACCGTGTTTTGTGAGGGGAGGCTGAGATTTCCCTGCTCCTTTTCAGTGCCTCCCCCCCTTGGCTAGTTTAAATGCTTGCCAATGAAGCATTTAAACCTCTCACCTAGGATCCTGGTTCTCCTCCTGGACAGATGCAGACCATCGCACCAGTATAGGTCTGCATCCCTCCAAGTGGCTCCCCAGTCCTCAATGAAGCCAAAACCCTGAGCTCCACACCGGTTTTTCAACCTTTCATTAAATTCCCTGGTGAGGAATACCCTAGCATCACCCTTGCCATAGACAGGCAGCACCTCGGAGAAAGTCACCATTTGTGCTACTTGTCTAAGGCCCCATCCCAACTCTACAAACTCCTCTTGCACTGCTCTAATCCCATTCCTAGCCAGGTCATTTGTCCCTAGGTGGACAATGACATCCAGCTCCCTCCCTCGTGCTGCTGCTCCCATGATCCTGAGGATTCGCTTCCTGTCCCTCCAAGCCATGGCACCAGGCAGGCACCTTACCTCCCTCTCCCCTTCCTCCACCACTTCTACCCCCCTAGTGACTGAGTCCCCCAACAGGACTTGTTTCCTTCCCCTGTGGGTTCCCATGCCACCCTCCTGTGGGTCTCCTTTGTGAAGGTTCCCAGCATCCTCCTTGGTCTCCACTGCAGGTGTCTCCATAGAGGAACCACTATTCACCAGAAGAGTGTATGAATTGTGGAGCGGTACAGCTGGAGGGATGCAACTCTGTTCCACCACCCCTCCTTCCCTGAGCCCACCCTGGTCCAGCCTCTCTTCTTTCTTGGCAACCTCTGAGGTAGTGGAATTGGCCCTGGTGGTCCCTGGGTGGGGGAGGATGTTTCACAAATCCTAGCCAGGTCAGCCTGGAGATGGGCAACCTCCTCCCTCAGACCAGAGAGGTGCCTGCAAATAGGGCAGCATCACAGCCTCCAGAATGTCTCCCGGAACACTACTGACCCACAGCCATTGCACTGCACCACTCCTATTATGTCTTATTTTGTGTCCCCTCTCCTGTTTGTCCATATGGTTACTCTCTCCTCTCCTTACAACTCTCACCCTTCCTGTTCTGGGACAGCAACTTCCTACATTCTTCAGTAGCCTCCTTCTTCCTTGCTCAGTGTCAGACCACCAGCAGCTGGGGGGGAAGCAAGCTACTTTTTTCCTTTATGGTTGACAAAACTAATATTTCTCTATGGTCCATCCCTTCCTACTGCCAAACAGAAAGTTCCTGTTGTCAGTCAAATCCAGTGGCTATAAAAGTGGAACTGGCTTAGGGTGTGTGGGTGGAGGGGTGGGATGGAGGGCAATTAGTAAGAAAAAAGGCTAGCAATGGTAGCTTCTTTTAGTTAGCTGCTTTCTGCTCTACAAGCAAGATTTCTGTCTTCCAAAGGCTAGCAACAGGAAGTTGTAATTGGAGTCACCTACTTTTATATTGTCTAAGCTACCCCCCCAATTAAGCTCTCTCTCCTCCTACTGATTTAACAAAGTAAGTTGATACAGTATCCTTCCCAGCACAGAGCACACACTAACTTTCTTTCTTTTCTTTTTTAACCCTAAATAAGACCCCTTCTACTTCTAATAAAGTATCTGTCTGCTTAATCTTAACAGACACTGACTTCTGCTGAGATAAAAGTGTTAAATTAGTAAGAAAATGGTAGCTTCTTTTAGTTAGCTGCTTTCTGCTCTACAAGCAAGATTTCTGTCTTCCAAAGGCTAGCAACAGGAAGTTGTAATTGGAGTCACCTGCTTTTATATTGTCTAAGCCACACCCCCAATTAAGCTCTCTCTCTACTCCTACTAATTTAGCAAAGTAAATTGATACAGAGGTTGGCCCAGTGGTGCTGAGAGGACTGGACGCCACACCTCATGCCATGCCAGCAACCCAGGTTTGAGAACGAGCCCGGACCGTCGGGGGTCAGCAGGAGAGGATTGGGATTGAGCATATGTAGACTGCTCTCCCAGTCCTGGGGTGGGTTGGGGAATCTCACCATGCTGTAGTGGCCCATGGGGATGCTCAGGGGTACTACTGGTGCTGGCGATACTGGAGGGGGAACGCAGCGGATGTCCTCATGTTGTGCCTGGACATCATTGCACATCTGCATTCCAGGGGATCAATTGGAGGAAAATGGCTGGGCATGACCATGCAGCTTGATGGATGTGCTCCGAGCCACCTGGAGGACCTTGGTGGAGTCCTGTTGGGATGATCCAGGGCTGTTCTGGCTGGCTGAGGAAGAGGGGAAGCCCTCCAGCTGGATGGCAAGATGTCCATCCTGGATCCTCCTGGTGCAGTTTTAAGCTACCCAGTTCTCCGGGCAGGCGGAGCAAGCGGATGAATGCCCCAAGCTGGTAGTGTGCTGCAGCAGGTGGAAGAAAGCATTACGTGATAAAAAAAGTAAGTTGATACAGTACCCTTCCCAGCACTGAACACACACTGACTTTCTTTCTTTTCTTTTTTTAACCCTAAATAAGACCCCTTCTACTTCTAATAAAGTATCTGTCTGCTTAATCTCAACAGACACTGACTCCTGGTGAGATAGAAGTGTTAAATTAGTAAGAAAATGGTAGCTTCTTTTAGTTAGCTGCTTTCTGCTCTACAAGTAAGATTTCTGTCTACCAAAGGCTAGCAACAGGAAGTTGTAATTGGAGTCACCTGTTTTTATATTATCTAAGCCACACCCCCAATTAAGCTCTCTCTCCTCCTACTGATTTATCAAAGTAAGTTGATGCAGTACCCTTCCCAGCACAGAACACACACTGACTTTCTTTCTTTTCTTTTTAACCCTAAATAAGAACCCTTCTACTTATAATAAAGTATCTGTCTGCTTAATCTCAACAGACACTGACTCCTGGTGAGATAGAAGTGTTAAATTAGTAAGAAAATGGTCACTTCTTTTATTAGCTGCTTTCTGCTCTACAAGCAAGATTTCTGTCTTCCAAAGGCTAGCAAATTCATTTGTTTTTGCTTTTTTCTGAGGGGGAACATTTGTTCATTAAAAAGTGAATATAAATTGAATTTTCTGCCATTTTATGCAGACTACAAAAAATCTAAAATATATCTATAAATAAAACTCCTCTCATTTTGTAGATATTTTTGTGCTGAACAACCTTTTTGCTCAAAGCAACATGCTATCATTTTTCCTTTTAATGCTATTTACATTTTTGGTCAAAAAAGAGCAAAACAATTGCATTTTCAGCTGTTTTTTGCTAATTATAAAACAATTAAAAGGTATCTATAAATGAAACACCACTCATGTTGTAGATAGTTTTGTGCTGGACAAACTTCATGCTCACAGTACCATGGTATCATTTTTGTTTCAAAGTTGTTCACATTTGTTTGTTGAAAAAAAAACCTTGCTGCTTTTTTTTTTTGCTAATTATAAAAAAAATCTAAAATACATCTCTAAATGTAACGCCACTCATTTTGTGGATATTTTTGTGCTAAACAACTTTCATGCTCACAGTACCATGCTATCATTTTTCATTTTAAAGTTATTCACATTTGAATATGGTTAGTACAGCTACTGAGGCTGAACATTCTAAATGAGTTCCAAGTGCTTGTGCTGGACTTACTGATAAAACAACTGTGTGGATAAATCCGCTGATGACATCACAACTATGTGTATAAATGGCTGATGACATCACAACAGTGTACATAAAATAGAGAATAATGACTGGGTAGGGGGTTATAGCAAGAATTGTACACACCCCTGAGGTGTGGGATGCCACATAAACCTTGAGAGCAAAGCTTGAGGGGTTTATAAACAAATCCCACACTGAGGGTGTATGTAAAAATTCTCATTTTACACAACTACCTAACCTTTATTTTATATAATTGCTGGGGATAATTTTTTTCTCAACTGCAATTATGTAAAATAAAGACATCCCATTTCCTACAGAGCCACATAGCAGTCGGGTTTTAGTGTGGTCCGTGGCTTGTGATAAAAAAACTTTACTTGATTGTTTGTTATTTTAAGGTAGCTGAGTTTGCAGTAGCATTTTTTAGCCCAGTTATTTCTTTTTTTTTTATTAGCTTACCTCAGACTTTGAGTGCAGCGAACTGTGTAGCATTGGGGAATGGCAGCCAGCTCTGAGGAATGGAAGAGTGGTGGCTGTGCATGCTCAGAACAAGGTAAACCAGGCTCGCTGTTATAAGTAGCTCGTTATAACAGCAAATCATAACCCAATTTCCCTTAGGGAAAAAACAACCACCAGTAATTATTGAAATTTATACACATGGTTGCTCTAATAAACAGATTTATCATAGCTTTTTTTATGTCCACTCCTACTGCATCCCCCCCTGGAAGCTGCAGACTATAATACTTGGGTACTTGATTCAGTCCTACCTGCAGCCTGGCAGAGCCATACTTCGCCAGCATCACTTACTAGTAACTGCCTCCTCCCAGCCACCCACCCACCCTAAGTAAGTGCTTCTTTATTTGCTACCATCAGGAAACAATCAGCCCACTTCAGTACCCCTTCACTATTGCCATTTGGTCTGTCCCCCTTCTCCCCTTCTGTTCCACATGGTAGCTTACTCCATTCTTAATTAATGTTAGCACCTACTCTGTTTTCCTCCTAGTGGCTGCTAATTGCTCCCTGATGATTGAAATCCTTACTGTGGCTCTCTCCTCTTTTAGTCACCCTAGTTTTCTGCCCCCTAACACCTTCTTGTTGCCATGAGTACCTGTTACCTACCCATTTTATTCTTTGTGCTATCATCTATTAGTGGCTCCCATCCTAATCCCTATTCCCAATCTCAGCCTATCTCTCTCTCTCTCTCTCTCCTCACACTACTTCTCTTCTGCACAGGTCCTGAGAGGTATATTCTTGCCTGTCTTGCCTTCTCCCTCCTAAATTTGTATCTCACATCTACCTGCCTTCCCTATCTAATGGCTTTTGGGAGTCACAGTCCTGCTATGACTTTGCCTACTCAAACCACATTGCCTCCAGGCAGATTTATTTATGCCCTGTGTGGTGCTTCCTGTGTAAACCTTTGAGACTTGTACATTGTTTATTTGTATGCTCGACCCACTCCCACAAAGTGCATTGAAAGAAAGTCTGGCTGTGGCACCCACTCTTGTTCCTTATCCTCCTTGCTGGTGACATTGAGCCAAATCCAGGACCAGCTACCCCCTTGTTCCTTAGTCCTCCCCCTTGTCCACCTTGAAGGGTCTCAAATTTGCATATCTTAATGTCCGTAGTCTCCTACATAATCTCGCTGAACATACTGCCTGGGTTACCCATTACAGCCCTGATGTCTTGTGCCTCATTGAGACATGGATAAAATCTACCACTCCAGACTCGGCTTGAGCACTCCCAAACTTTAGCCTACTACACTGTGACCGCACCATTCTGAAACATGGGGAAGTTCCGTTAATATATTATGAAAGTCACCTTAACCTGTCACCCATCCACCATGATTGTTCTCCCCCCACCCCATAACCTGTGAACTCCTTCATGGGCTACTTCTTCTGGGTAGTGTCAAAAAGATCCATATAATTTGTGTATACAACCCTCCTAAGCAGAGTGTTAAAGGACTTACCTCTCTGCTTGATGGTATTGGTCCCAACGTCTCCACTAATGAAGTACTTATATTTGGGGACTTCAACCCAAACTGGTCTGGGGAAATTGTCAAACAGTATGAACCCCTGTTAGCTGCTCTAGACCTTACCCAACTCATAAATGAACCTACCTGAGTTCAGCAGTCATAGCCACTTGGGAGAGGGTTGGCAGCTGTAGCCGTGAGAAGAGGGAGACCACCAGCTGTTTCAGCAGCCATAGCCATGCCACTTGAGTTCAGCGGCTGTAGCCACATGGAAGAGGGTTGGTGGCTGTAGCCAAGAGAATAGGGAGACTGGTGGCCGTAGCGGCAGAGGAAAAGCTTGGCAGCCATTGCTACAGAATTCTGCTCCCCTAGTATTGGGGGAGCTAATCAGAGCACAGGGCACCAATTTCAAACGTGTGGCTCTGCTATAAAAGTAGAGCTACTGGACTGCTGAACAACAGATAACTGTGGGTAAGAAATTGCCACCCTCCCGCGCCCACCTCCTCCAGTAATTAAGTAGGCTCTCTGGGCTTCTCCCAGAGGAGGCTACCATCATTGGAGGAGTGGAGTTTCCTCAGACAGCACTAAAGGAGTAACTATTGGGAAATCAGGGTAGAGTGACTTAAAGGGGCAGGCTGCTTTTGGGCAACAGCTTTCACTATTTGGTCTTCCAGATCAAAAAGGACTCAAGGGACCTAACAGTATTAATGGTACTATACACATTTTTACATTGTTAAAAGGTATATGCCGTTTTTACCATTAATGCATAATTGAGGGAAGGCATCTAGTAATTGTATTGCTTAGTAAAGGGACCGAACAGCACTGCGTTAGTTCATTTGGTTATTGCATTTTTTATTGCAGTAGCAGAAGTTCTATACAGTTGGAGCACTGTATCTTACTAGGTGGGGATGGCACCAAGGTGGTGCATGAGCGAGGGACTAGTATGGCACAGGGGGAGTATCATGGTAGGAGGTGGTGTCAGGGAAGAGGGGAACATCAGAGTGAGGACTGGTGGGGGGGGAGATACACCAGAGGCAGGAGGAAAGCAGAAGTCCTAAAGGATGAAGGACAGTAGGTTGTAATAGATGTGGTGCGACCGTATTTATGAGCACACTATGGAGGTTGGAAGTGTGCTCAATTTGTCAGAAAATAGGGAGACTGGAAGCTGAGCTGGTATGGCTAAAAAGGGAGATAGAGAGGAGGGCAGGAGAAGGCTGGGTGTTAGGTGAAAGGAGACAAGAAGGTAGAAAGGAAGGGAGGAGGGAAGGCTATGGAAATGAGAGATCCAGAATGGGGGAAAAGGAGGGAAGAATGGGGACAGGGCGAGGGGGCAGAACACAAGAGTACACAAAGACAAACAAAAATTCAAACAGATATACAGATACTGGCCTCTAGCCAGGTTGCAGGAACAGGAGGAGGTAGAGGGAGAGGAACAGATGAAAGCAGGGAGCTGAAGCACAGAAAACATAGAGATCAAAAGGTAAAGGAAGTGCCCACCGCAAGGGAACAAGGGAGGAGGGACAAGAGTAGCACAGTTTTAGAGGAGGAAGGCAAAAAGGGATGGTAGGAAGCAGCTGAAAACAGGTGGGGGAAAGGGAGCAGGGTAGATGAGGAAGGTGCAGAGGCTGGTGGGAGACAGAAGAAGAGAAACAGCATTGGAGATTGTGAAAGTAAGGGAAATGCAGGTGGTAATGAAGGGGGAAATGGCAGTAACAGCAAAGAAGAGAGGAGAGAAGGAGAGGAAGATGGGACAAGGCAGCTAAGAAGAGGGAAGGGAGAAATGGAGATGGGGACTGCAAGGGTGGAAAAACAGGGAGACCAGGAAAGAAATGCAGGGAAGTCAAGAAAAAGCAACAAAGGTAGGGATACTGAGGCACCCTGAGGGATGGAAAATACAAAATCGATAATGGTTTATAGGGACTCCATCATAAAAGGGATCCACAAGTTGAGGAAGGGGGTACCATATAAGGGGAGATCAGTTGTCTGTGACACAGGGATGGAGTTAAGCATTTCAGTGTGATAATAGCGACTGCACTAAGGCAATCGATGTCATAGAACACTATAAAAGGCTACTAGGAATTATGCATGCTGTGCCTCCCACCCCCTAAATAAAGATTCTCAACTCCAGGGGTGCATGTTGGGGGACATCCGGTTAAAAAATCTAAGTCCCACAGCTGGGGAGCACAAAGGAATACCCGCTGCCCCAGTCCCTAACCCAGCCAGACCAGCCACCCTATCACCACACACCACATGGTTGGCTTGGTGGATGCAGGCTCACCACAGGGTCACATCCCTGTTCCCCATCCCTCCACATCCTGTTTCCCACCCTCCCTTCCTGTCACCCACCATAACCTCACAGTCGCAACATTCGCTGTCCTCTTACAGTCACCCATGATGATAGCACCATCATATGGGTCACTGTTACGACAGTCACCCATATGCAGTCGCTATCATCATGGTATACCAACTTGAGTAGGGTACTGCCAAGAATTAAGGAAAGCATTAAATTACTTGGAGGTAAACCACACCTAGTCCTGCATCTCGGAATGAATGCCTGGAAGGGGAGGAGGCAGAAGAGGTACAAAGGAGATTCAGGGAGTCAGCCAAGGGGTGTAAGGGGATAGTTAATTCCCTGGCATTTTCAGAAGTCCTGCCGGTACACTGTGCAAGTATGGCCAGGCAGCTAAGAATCATGGATTTTAACCACTGGCTAAGGCAGTGGTGCAGAAGGGAAGGATATGCATGCATAGGGAAATCAGGGGACACGTGGATAGTTGAACACCTGTATGCAAGGGACAGGCTGCATAAAAATGATGAAGGAGCTAGACTGCTAAGGGGAAAACGGCAGGGGTATATAGACAAAATCCTGGGGAATGATTTAAACTAAGGAGGGGGGAGTACGAAGCTAGGGGTGGGCTAGAGAAAGTAGCTAGTGGAACATGCTAACTTACACTATCCCACAAAAGAGGGCAGGGGACACTAGAAGGAGGGAGAACAGAAGAGAAGGGGATAGATGGAAGGGTCTGCTGGCAAATACTAGGAGTCAGGGTAATAAGATGGGTGAGCTGGAGGCAGTGATGGGGATGGATGACCTAGACCTGATAGATGTGGTGGACTGCAAACTACTGTTGGGAAGTGGAAATACTGGGGTATAGTCTATATAGGAGGGACAGGAGAGGGAAAAAAGGGGGGGTAGCCCTATACATAGGGGACAGAATAAGAGCAATGATGTGCAGGGAAGGACAGGGTTCAGCAGAGATACTCTGGGTCACGTTAACTAAGGGGACAGGGGAGGCAGTAAGGATAGGGGTGGTGTACAGACCATAAAATCAAGGGGAGGAGGTGGATAGGGAGATGCTAGGGAAATACAAAGGATGGCTGGCAAAGGAGAAATTCTGGCACTAGGGGAATCTTAATCTCCCCAATGGGAACTGGAGGATCCCAGCAGCAACATCAGAAAGGACTAGGGAGCTGTTGGAGTCCATGCAGGAGGCACTTATTCAACAGCTGGCCAGGGAACCAACTAGAGTAGAGGCCATACTGGACCTGGTATTGACAAATGGGGACAGTGTTGAGGAAGTTGATGTTGGGGAAAATCTAGGGAATAGTGACCACAGAATGGTCAGGTTTAGTCTTTGGACTGAGACAGAAAAGAACAGGACCACTACTAGGGTACTGGACTTCTGGAAAGTGGATTTTAAGAAAATGAAATACATTTTCAAAGAGGAACTAGAGGGGAAAGAGAATCTAGAGGGTGTTGAGGAGATATGGGGGCAATAATTTATTTATTTATTTAAAAGTTGATAACAGGAAAAGGCATACTGAGCTTAGACTCAATTCCAGGTGTGATCCAGAGCAGGGGACAAGGATACAAAATAATATGATACAAGGAGAAATACAAAGCAGTATTCAGTAATTAAGCTTATACATAAGTATGACATTACATACCACAAGACAGCATTCAGTAGGTACAGCTTATACATAGGTGCGACATTATGTACATAAGTATGACCTTACATTGCTCAGTGAATCAAGTCACACATGAGGCTAACACTGCAAAAGCTTGAAACATTGATTTGGACGAGAGGGCACACAAAATAGACTATATACATCTTCAAGCAAAGCAAGAACACAGTAGCTATGTAGGGTACAAAAATAGTAAGAGCTGGGGTTGGCTGATTAGCTCAGGGTAAGAGCCAGGATGTGTGGCCGGTGGGGCATTGCACCTAGGGAGGATGAAAACATTGTCATGGAGGGGGAAGGAGAGAGGTGCCCGAAGTAATTTTTCATGGATGAACATGGTTGGCAAGCTAGGAACAGACAAGGGAAGTGAGTTCCATAGGGCAGGGAGCCGATGGGTGAAGACTTGTTTCCTGGTGAGTGAATGTGGTGTGGCCAAGGCGAAAGAATGGCGGTCTCCGGAATGCAGAGTACAGCTGGTACTGGGGGCCGGAGCTACTAAGGAGAAGAGGTAGGATGGAAGGGTATTGAATCAAAACTTAGAGATAAAGATAGCGCAATGTGCAAGACGACGGTTCGGAAGTGATGGAAGGGAGACAAAGTGGTAGAGGAGACAGTGGTGGGAACAATAGTGGAGATTAGTAGCGAAACAACAGAAGTTGTGAAACAGTGGGTCAGGCTTGGCAAGGGAGGATTGTGGCGCTGAGCTGTATACCACATCTGCATAATCGAATGTGGGAAGGATAAGTTTAGTAATTATTTCCTTCCTAGTAGCTGGGGAGAGGCAGTCCTTGTGCCTGTACAGCATGCCTAGTTTTGGACGCAGCCTGTTGTGAACTGAGTCAAGATGTAGGGGGACATGACCTTCCACTCGTGAACCTGTGCTGGTTGTCATAAAGAGGGGAATTTTGCTGGCAACAGAATGATGTATCAGGAGGGTGAGCAAGCGCAAACGTGAGGGGAAACCACTTTGGTTTACAAAAGAAGTGGTAAGAGCAGTCAGAGAAAAAAAAGCATTCAGGACCTACAAAGCTTCACAGGGGATAATGGAACAGGTTGTTTACAAGGAGAAGCTAAAGGACTGAGAAAAATAGTCAGGAGGGCTAAGGGTGATACGGAGGAGAAAATAACGAGGGAGGCCAAAAGGGGCACAAGACATTTTTCCAGTATATAAGTGAAAGAAGGAAAAGCAGGCAGAGGATTATGAGGCTCAGAGGGGAAGGGAGAGCTTTGATAGAGGGGGTGAGGACAAAGCTAATCTGCTGAACAAATACTTTATCTCAGTCTTCAAGGTTGAGGAGGAAGGGAAGGGGCCAGAGCTTAGATGCAGGGGAAGAGTGGGCAGGGAGATAGACATAAGCCCCTTTCAGAAGGTAGAGTATTAGAGGAATTAGGAAAATTGCAGATGAACAAGACAATGAGCCCCAGTGCAATCCACCCCAGGGTCTTCAAAGAGTTGAAGGAGGAACTTGCGGCACCACTCACAAAGTTATTTAATCTGTCCCTAGACAAGTGGAGTGTCCCGGGGGATTGGCAAAGGGCTGATGTTGTGCCACTGCACAAAGGGGGAGGGAAGGAAGTACTGGGAAGCTATCATCAGGCCAGCCTTACCTCTGTGGTGGGTAAGCTGATGGAAGCACATATAAAGGAAAGGCTGGTACAATATCTGGAGGAAGAAGGGCTCATAGACAAAAACCAGCATGGGTTCACGAGTGGAAGGTCATGTCAGATCAACCTGATTTAATTCTTTGATGGAGTAATGGAGATAGGGGATCAGGGAGGGGTGGTCGACGTGGTCTATCTGGACCTCAGGAAGGTCTTTGACACCATCCCTCACAGGAGACTAATAAGCAAGTTAGGCAGCTTAGGGGTAGGGAGCAAACTAACAAACTGGGTGGTGTATTGGCTGGTAGATAAAACTCAGAGGATAGTGGCTAGTGGTGTGCACTCCAAGGAAGGGGTGATGAGTGGGGTTCCCCAGGGATCAATTTTGGGCCCCATACTGTTTAACATATACACTGGGGACATTTCAGCGGGCCTGAATGGGAAGGTGTGTCTATTTGCAGATGACACAAAGATCTGTAACAGGGTGGACACACCAGGAGGGGTGGAAAAAATGAGGGAGGATCTGTCCAGGCTGGAGGAGTAGTCAGGGAAGAGGCAACTGCAATTCAATGCAAATAAATGCAAAATTATGCACATAGAGCGTAGGAACCCAAGGGCAAAATACTGGCTGGGAGGGGAGGAACTTGAGACAACAGAGCAGGAAAGGGACCTGGGGATCATCATTATGGATAACCTGAAGGTTGGAAACCAATGCAACAAGGTAGTGGGGAAGGCAAGCAGAATACTGGCATGCATAGGGAGGGGCATTACAAGTATGTGGAAGGAGATGATAATGCCACTATACAAAACTATGATCAGACCACATCTGGAACACGGGGTTCAGTTCTGGAGGCCACACTTGCAGGGTGACAGAGACAGGATGAAGAAGGTCCAGAGAAGGGCAACCAAGATGGCTCAGGGACTACACAGAAGGTTATATGAGGAACAACTGTAGGAGCTAAACTTATACACACTGGAGATGAGGACGGAAAGAGAGGATATGGCAGAAACCTTCAAATATCTGAAGGGAATAAACAAGGAGAAGGAAGAAAGCATATTCAGGATGAGTGAAAACAAATCAACTAGGGGACATGCATTCAAGCTGGAGGGGGGAAGATTTAGAGGAAATATGAGGGGGCAGTTCTTCACTGAGAGAGAGAGTGGTGGGTCCTTAGAATAGGCTGCCAGAATAGGTGGTCGGGGTAGATTTGGTGAGCAAATTCAAGAGGGCTTGGGACAACTACATGGGGCTAAATAAAAGTAAAAATGGCATGGAATACAGGGGCAAGATAAACCATACAGGGAGGGGGGAACTGGGCAGACTAAATGGGCCAAAGGGTCCTTTTTCGCAGACAAATTTCTATGTTTCTATGTTTGTGTGACCCTCTTCTGTGAGGGGCAAAAGCTTGCTACTTGACTGGGTTCTGACAAACTGGTCTGACAGAATTTCTGCATCTGGGATCCTACCTTGCTCAATATCCAACCACTCCCCCAGTTTCTGTGTTTGGAAAGTCTTCTCCCCTTACAGTAAGTGCCTCACAAAGTAATACAAGTGAGGGACTTTTCCCACTTTAACCCTGATCTATTTCTCTATGACCTGGCAATCACTGACTGGTCCTCAGTGCTTTCTGCCACTGAGCCCTCAGCTACTCTTGATAACTTCCTGAACATCCTTTCCCCACTGCAGGACAAGCATGCCCCATATGTCAGGAAGAGAGTTAGAGGGACTATTACTAAATGGCTGCATGGTGATCTCCTGTCTCTCATGAATGCCAGAGATAAACACTGGCATAAGTTTAAGGCCACAAAAGAGCCATCAAACTACCATGAATGCCAATGGCTCTGCAATGTCTGCAAAAAAGCCATACGAACTGCCGAGAGCGCATATTGCACAATGGTCCTGCTGTCTTCTACCAGTGGCCCTCAGAATTTTTGGTGTACCATTAAAAATGTACTTGGAGGCTATTGCTGATGTGATACTACTGGCATGCTTCTTGGTGGCAAAAACTGTAATAATGAAACTACCATTTCTAATGCCTTAATTTTTTTTTTGTATTATCTTTTTACCTCCTCCCTACATGCTCCACTTCAGCCTCTCCTTCAGGCTCACCAGTGCTTGCTCTGGTCCATCTGCCCTCTGATCTTCTGATCCTACATAGCAGCCAAACCCAGGGTAACCTGGAGTTACCCTTCTCTGGATGGGTCCCTCTCCTCCAAGGGGGGATGACCACCCCAGAGCTACCCAGTGCTACACTTGGCCCCGGGGTGCTGCTGGGATAGAGGACTCAGCAGGACATGAATGGCACCAGACAGCTGGGCAGCCGTCATCCGGCTGAAAGTGGGGCAGTATTTCTGCTTTTCTGTTGCATTCCCTGACATGCATCTGCTGTTCTCCAGATCTCCACCAGGGTCTGCCACAGGATGATGTCAACCTACTACCCACCCCAGGAGAGGAGAGCAGTCCTATGGATGCTCGATCCTCTCCTTCCCCTGCCAGCCCCTGGAATCCCGAGTCTGTTTCCGAACTCAGGTCACTGGCGTGGGTCGAGGTAAGGTTCCAGCACCTCAGCCCTCTATGCCACTGGGCCTCTAATGCCTTTAATAACCAATTCTTGGATCTGTCAGCCTACATTGCCCAGTTTGCCTCTGCTGACACCCTAAACTGCTCCCCTATAACTGCCTCCCCACGGGACCCACCCTCCTGCCCCCCCATCTTAAATCTGTCTCAGTAAGGGAGTCTTATAAACTCCTCACTGGCTTTTCTCCTTTCTCTAGTCCAGGTCATGACAACCTTGAACCAAAACTCTTAAAACTTGTAGCCTTCATACGTGAACTTCCGATCTCCCATATTATCACTCTGTCTCTTACTAGAGGAGTGGTACCCTCAATCTGGAAGGTAGCTAGGGTGGTAGCTGTTTTCAAGCAGCGTGACCGCAAATGCACTGAAAATTACCAGCCTATTGTCATCTTGTCTGCTGTCAGTAAGTTATTGGAGAAAGAAGTTGAGGTGCAGCTGTCTGAGCACTTGTTAAATACATCTTACTGACCCCATGAGCAATGCGGATTCCATAAGGGTCTCAGCACTGGAACAGCCCTTGCTAAGGTCGCTTCCAAAATTAGGACTTCAACTGACCTTGACTTGTTAACTGGTGCAATCTTCGTTGACCTCTCCAAGGCCTTCGATTTAGTTGATCACACCCTCCTGTATGCAAAGCTTCAGTTGTTGGCATGTCTAGTCCAGCCCTAACCTCGTTCTCAAACTACCTCACTGGCAGACAACAGCTTGTGAAATATAATTGAGTCCTTTCAGAGCCTAATCCAGTAAAGGTTGGAGTCCCCCAGGGGTCCATCTTAGGCCTTATCTTATTCTCTCTATTTATAAATGACATCCTACTGGTCCCTACCCATAGCAGTATGACCCTTTATGGTGATGCTTGGTTCTCCTGTCCAGCTTGCATGACATTGACATCATAAACTGTCATGTACAAGCTGACTTCCTTAAGATACAAACCTAGCTCCTCACTAATAAGCTTATGCTAAATCTAAGGGAAAACTCAGACCATGCTCTTTGGCTCCTCTGCTAAGTTTATGATGTATCCTACCCCTCTGATGATATGATCATGAGCTCTGATGTATCCATTGTTCACACTACCTCCTTCAAATATTTGGGAGTCACACTTGACCCTCAGTTAGACCTCTTCTTGCATATCCAAAATGTATGTAGGGCAACAAATATCAACCTTTCCCCTTGCCACAAAAGCTAGCCTAACCTTGCCAAATGGGACATGGTCTATAACAATGTCTGTTGCTTTGCCCTCTCTGTCCCCTGTCTCACCAATCACTGTGAACTGTATGACAAATTACACTGGTTGTCTCTATGTAACTACCACTCCTTTGTCCACGGCTGCTTCATTGACACAATTTCCGTACTGCCACCCCCCGCTCAGTCCAAACTATTAAAACCTGCCCAATCATCATACCTACTTAGGTCCACCAACTTGCTGTCCTTTCTTGTCCCAAAGTTCCGTACCTTGCCTGGTGACCGAGCCTTTGTAGTCTGTGCTCCCAGATTCTGGAACTCCTTTCCAGTGCTCATCAGGTGTTCCACGTCCCATATTTTTAAGAGATCCCTATGGGCACATCTAAAATCAGCCTCTGACTGTCACTGTCCTTATATTGCCTGGTGTGCCATACCCCTGCATGGTTTCCTTGACCTCTACTTCTGGGTAAGAGTGGTGTCCTATATTTTTTGCTATAGTCATGCACTTAAGCTATTATTGTATATAAAGTTCCACTGTACCATGGCTTGTCCTAATATTCATTCCTGTATGTAATGTATATTGCCTTTTATTGTGTTATTGCCTCTACTATTGTGTTGATGCTTCTTGGTTTACTGCCTGTACACCCCTTCTTTGTTACACTTTCACATTGTTCTGTATTTTTACCTTTGTACCCTCTCAGGTTGTACCTGAAAATAGGCATTTTTGCCTAATGTGCTTACCTGGTAAACAAAAGCTAAATAAAATAAATAAATAAATGATTGTATGAGATGAAGCTAATTTATGTTCTGTCAGTAACCACAGTGGGTCTTAATCATTTATTGTATTATCAAAACAGAACCTAGATTGTTTAGACATAAAAGATTGATGATACTTTTGCCAGTTTGATAGTTTAAACCCTCCTAATTTCCAGTTGGCTCTTAATTTATTTAGGCTAAAATTCAATTCAAATCAATTCAATTTATTTCTTTACCAGGTAAATACACTAGACCAAAAGTCTGTTTACAGGCACGACCTGGGTGTTTCGTAAAACACAACTAATCAACTATTACATATCATATCCGATATCATTTACAAAAAAATACAGAAAAATATATTTAAAAAGGCAGAAATCATACAATTTCATTAAACATATAAGATAACTATCAGTAGACAAACAGTCAATAACATCTGTATAAAGACATACGTGCCAAGTGGCTTGGCATTTTAATTCAAAAAATGTTACATATGAGGGTAATCTAATCTCTCTTGGAAACTCATTCCATTTTTTAATGGCATAGTAAGAAAAACTGTTTGTCCCATTACTGTTTTACATAAAGGAATTACCAGCAATGACTGGTCAGCTGATCTTAGGCTTCGGTTTGAGTTGTTCTTAATTAATAAATCTGTCAAAGGATTTCTGTCTCCTAACTTGATATTTTTATAAATGAATTGCAATAAGAGGAAAGTATCTTTCTGGGTAATGACAACTATTTTGCTTAACCTGGGGGGCTTGTTATTCCAAATAAATGTTGATATAGTCCAGCATAATCTTGTGAAAACAGCAAGTAAAGTGAAGCCTGCACCTGCCAACAGTTGCAAAGTTTCTGTGTAAAAGCAGAGCTTTTTGCAAGTATTCAGTACCAAAGGAGGAATAATAAGTAGGGCAACAAAATGTGGTGTTAAGGTGCTTCTTTCTTTATTGATGTGCAAAAACGTGCATAGCAGCAAAACTTCATCACAGTAGTCATAACGCTCCTACAAAATGCTCCTTCCCCGTCTACTCCAGCAAGACAATAACATCAGCATCTCCTGACACATTTCACACCCGCTAAACACCAGTGTTTTGTCAAGGGATGCAAAAAGAATCTTATGGGGCTGTCATAGTTAAGAGAAGGTCATCAGCATAAGCAAATACTCTGTATAGCCTCCTAAATAGGACATATAGGTGAAATAACTAAACAGGTTACTGAATTACAAGAAGAACTAAATGAACTATCTGAATGGGCAGCAGTAAATAAAATGAGGTTCAACTTGGAGAAATGTATAGTTATGCATTTCGGCAAAAAAAAAAAATACCACAGTAACCTATAAAATTGGTGGCCACACAATAAAAATGACTGATAGTGAAAAAGACTTGGGGTTGTAGGTATCAAATTATCTCAGAGCTGATCTTCATTGTAATGAGGCAGTTGTTAAATGTAATAGAATCTTGGGGTGAATGATGAGGAATATTACTAGTAGGGATAGAGATGCGGCGCTGCCCATATAGAGAGCTCTGGTGAGACCCCATATGGAGTACTGTGCACCGTTCTGGTCACCACAGAATGTAGATAACATTTCTAAACTTGAAAGGGTGCAGGGAAGAGCTACTAAACTAAGAAATGGACTGAGGGATATGAGCTACTAAGAGAGACTGGAAAACCTGGGATTGCTCTCATTAGAGATGAAATGGATGAGAAGGGATTTGATAACAGTCTATAAGTCTGTTCAGAATCCAGATCTAGGGGAATGTCTTGGTTTAGATTTTAAGGTAAATACTTGGGATGCCAGATGTCACAAGTTCCAGTTATATGGTGGACATTTTAGGACTACCAAAAGAAAGCACTAGTTCTCACAGAAGGTGGCAATGCACTGGAATTCACCATCAGAAGAGATTGTGACCAGTGATAAATGTTTTTGAAAGAAGACTACACACGTACCTTCTGAGAGCAGGATATGTTGGTACTATCCATTAAATAATGGCAGACAGGCTAGATGGCTGGTTGCTCCCTCCTGTCTGTATAACTTTTGTTTGTATGCCTCTGTCCCAATACCCTCTATGTTTTTTGTTGATGAAACTGTTTTAATAAGAGGCTCTATGGCCAAGAGAAATAAAAGAGGGGAGAGTAGGCACCCTTGTCTTGTGCCTCTTTGTAAACTATAAGGAGGGGATTCCATACCATCTGGAAACACAGATGCCTTGGCTTCTTTTTATAGGCTAGAAACCCAATGTACAAAATTGTCACCCATGTTACATTTTGTGAGGGATTTATATAAATATCTTCACTCGAGGAATTCAAAGGCTTTACCTATATCAATGGTTATGGCCAGTGATGGCCTATATACATTTTTTGAGAACCAAATAACAGACAGCAGTCTATATAAATTATTGGCTCCCCCACCTGCTTTTCATAAACACAGTTTTTCCATACCAACAACTGAATGTATTACCAGCTGAACTCTAGTAGCTAGGATTTTTGCAATAATTTTCTAATCTATATTTAATAGGGATATTGGTTGATAATTTGAGCAAAGAGTGGGTTCTTTTTTTATGGATTAGTGAAATGAAGGCTTCAGTCATTGTAGGTGGGAATCTCCCCCAGAGAAGGTTTCAAAATAGGTTTTAGAAAGAGGAGTAGATGTGGTGGGGGAATAATAATTTATCATTTTATAATGATTTATATAACTCATAAGGGATGTCATCTAGGCTTGGGGGGGTTGCCTGTTGGAGACTGGTTGCTAAAGTTCAGAACCTCTTAAGGTGATGTAGGTTTATTATGTTTTGCTTCCTCTGTGAGTTTAGGAAGATTTGCCTTATCTAAAAATAATTGAATGTCTTCTGTATATACAAAAGATCTGTCTTGCATAAGGGCTCATGTAAAATTACTGTAGTTAACTTTGATCGTAAGGGTGTAACATTAAAACAAAACAATTCTTGGATAAACAAACAAGTAAGAAAAATAAGTAAGAAAAACAACTCTAGCTCAGGCTTGACAACATTAAACCCTTCCTGCCATCAGAGTTAATATATTCTTTTAACAAACTCCTAGTTTTAGAAAAAAGATACCAGGTGCCATTTCACAGCCAGAGGAGCAGCTCACAATCATTGTAACAACTCCTAAGTATATGATTACAGACCCTGACAGTCTAATTTCATGGAGAGGGGATTTACCATGCACTGTGGCAGGATGGAGAAAGGAAGAAAAGAAAAAACAAAGCTAGCATGTGAAACAAGACAGGGAAGTACGGTGAAATAGCAAGGGATTGGGGGTCATCAGGACACTGAAGGGGACAGATTGTAGATCCCATGGGAATATGGTGCACAACCAACTTTTGAAATGATAGAAGGGACAGAACAGGTAAAGGACAGGACCATGCAGGATAGAATAGATAGAGTTTCTAGTAATTGATCCCCCTCCATAAAAATGGGACAGGGTCTGGACTCTGTCACTCAGACCCCCAGAGGAGGCTCAGCATAGCTTTAGGAAGCAGGGACAGCTCAAGTTGATAGCAGCCTGTTGGACATTATTAGAAATCCTGTCAGTTTGGAGCACGGAGGAGGTGAGATTTCTTCTGTTCACTTGTTTCAGCACATGGCTGAAGGAGGGGTGTAGGGAGGAGGGATGGTGTACCTGGAAGACTGGGGTCACTCTTGGAGGGATAGAGGTGTATTCAAGTCACACTGCCTTTACACCTCTGAGGAGGGCACCAGGATGCTAGGATGCATCTTTAAGGAGCACACTGAGGCACCTTTAAACTAGCAGAGGGGGAGAATGGACAGGTGCACCTACCCAAATGAGAGAGGTCTGGATGTCCTCCCCCCAGTGCTAAGATACACACAATTAACAATAGAGCAAAATCAGTGTACAGACGGGGATGCTGGGGCATGTGGTGCGAGAGGTGCTTCAAGGGGAACCAAGAAGGATGTGGGAGGACAGCAACAGGGAGAAGGCTGGAAAAGTGGTCAGGGAGGAAGGGAAAGGGGCAAGGACTAAATGAAGGGGGAAGCAGGCATCCTTGAGGGCATAAACAATAGAAGCTTGGGGAATAAGACCAGTGCTAAGGAGGCAGTGGTGGCAAAAACACACTTCAACCAGGTGGGGATCACTGAAACATTGGTAACCAAGCACCACAAATGAAACATGACCATACTACACAGTATTCAGAAGAGATAAAGAAGGATGGAGGGGTGGCAATATATGTAAAGGAGAGCAGGTAGGTACTTGGGAGTGCAGTGTTCCACTACATTTTTTACAATCAACCATTTCTTAAATATGTGACCTTATGGTGTTCTAATGCACAGTTCCACCACTTTTTTTAATCATTTCAACCAATAGAGTGTATAAAGACTGTGGAGATCAAGAATATAAGAATGATATGGGGTAACTTAAGTACACAGAGGCAATGTAGGCATTGGTGGTGATGGCGGAGAAGAATCAGGGTAGTACTTAAAAAAATAAGAAGCCAGTAGGAAGCTAGAGGATGAGATTAGGAGTGCAACAAGACAGTGGGAGGTGCTGGTGCTTGATGACTTCAATATGCCTGACGTGAACTGGAGAATCACAGCAGCAGAAGCAAGGAGCTAGCAGCTGGTTGAGGTTTTCCAGGAATCATTCCTGATACTGACAGTGAAGGAACGCACAAGAGAGGTAGCCTTCTGCTACTTAGTTCTTATGATCAGGGACAGTATAGGAGAGGAACAGGATAGGGAAGATCACAGTCTTGGACTCATTGGGTTCCAGTCACCACCAGACAGTATAGTTTGATATTAAACTGGCAGCGGCAAAGAATCAGTCACAAGCAAATGTCCTAAATTTTAACAGGGCTGATTCTGATGAGATGAGGAGGCTGTTGAAGATGAAACTGCAAGGGTCAAGAGGGGCAGAAGGGATGGAAGCAAACTGGAAAGTAATAAAAAATGGAATACCACAAGTCATAAGTCTCTTTGTTAGGGTAATAGGAAAAAATAAGAGAGGTAAGAAACCATTGAGGTTCACTAGAGAGGTGAGGGAGTCTGTGAGAACACAGAAAAAGAGTAAACAGGGAGGAGAGGAGGCACTGTGGGTCACCTTAGAGACTGGAAATGGCACCACAATCCGCACAGGGGTTGTATACAAACCCCCATGTCAGGGGGAGGGAATGGACAAGGATATGATAGAAGGCATACTTAGGATGGCAGAGAAAGGGGAGATACTGTTGATGGGGGACCTTAATATGCCAGATGTTAACTGGAGCACCTTTGCTGCAGCCACATCCAAAAGCAGGGCCATTCTTGATGCCCTTCAGGGGGATGCCTCAGATAGCTAGTTTTGGAACCTACTCATGAGGGAGCAATCTTAGAACTCATACTCTCAAATGGGGACAATGAGAGGATCTCAGATCTAGAAGTGGGTAGCCATTTGGGAACAAGTGACCACCAAACAGTGTGGTTCATGATAAACTCAGCTACAGAGTCAAGCCATACAAAAGTGAGGGTTCTGGGCTTCAGGAGGGCTGACTTTGGCAAGATGGGAGAGTGCTTTAGAAAAGCACTAGCAAACAGGCTAGAAGGAGGGGTGGAGCAACAATGGGGAAATATCAAAACTGCCATCACAGAGGCAACAAGCCTTGGTGTGAAGCAAATAAACAAATCAAAATGAAAGAAAAAGCCACTATGGTTCTCAAAAGAAGTGGCAGTGAAAGTTAGGGAGAAAAAGATAGCATTTAGGAAGTATAAGGAAACACAGAAGGAGCAGGACAGAGAACTGTACCAGCTAAGACAAAAGGAAGCAGGGAGGGTAGTCAGAATAGCAAAGGTACAAACTGAGGAAAAGATAGCCAACTTGGTTAAGAAGGGGGATAAAACCTTTTATAGGTACATCAGGGAGCGTAGAAAGACAAAGAGAGGGAAGGATAGTGAGGCTGAATAGAATGGATGGTGGGTGGGCAGACAGTGACAGTGAAAAAGCAGGGATACTGAATGAATACTTCTGTTCAGCATTCACAAAAGAGGAAGTAGGAAAGGTGCCTAATCCAATTAATAGAAGCATTCTGGAGAGGGGGGGGTTGATCCCAATCCTTTCACAGAAGAAAGGGTTCTGAAAGAACTCCTAAAACTGAAGGTGGACAAAGCAATGGGGCCAGATGGAATTCACCCCAGAATTCTAAAAGGGGAAGATTACACAATGGGGAGGGGGAGGTAGTAACAACAACAAAAATGGAAAGGGACCTGGGGGTAATCATATCAGATGACCTTAAGGTTGGCAAGCAATGTGAGAAGGCGGTAGGGAGGGCTGGGGGGAATACTGGGATGTATAGGGAGCGGCATCACCAGCAAAGAACTAGTGATACCACTGACTACCCTTTATAACAAATCATGGGAGGATGGTGTGGTACCTGAGGACTGGAAGAAGGCTGATGTGATTCCCCTTCACAAAGGTGGGAGCAAGAAAGAGGCAGAAAACTGCAGACCTGTCAGTTTGACCTCTGTGGTAGGGAAAGTGATGGAATCACTTCTGAAGGAAAGAATTGTTGAGTACCTAGAGGCCAATGGGGCACAAGACCCAAGGCAGCATGGGTTCACAGCGGGAAGGTCATGTCAAACAATCTAATGATTTCTTTGACTGGGTGACCAAAGTAGTAGACTAGGAGGGCTGTAAACATGGCCTACCTAGACTTTAGCGAGGCATTTGACACAGTCCACACAAAGATTAGTAGTCAAATTAACCAGCCTTGGAGTGGGTCCCAGGATGGTAGCCTGGGTAAAACATTGGCTGAACAACAGGACACAGAAGGTAATTGTAAATGGAGTCCACTCTGAAGAAAGAGGGTTACTAGTGGGTACTGCAGGGTTCAGTACTGGGTCCAGTCCTTTTAATGTCTTTATAAGTAACAGTGCAGAGGGACTGAAGGAAAAGTATGCCTCTTTGCAAATGACACAAAGATCTGCAACAGGGTTGATTCACAAGGAGGTGTGGAAAGGATAAGAAGGGATTTGGCAAGGTTGGATGAATAGTCAGAAGTATGGCAGCTTGGATTCAATGCAAAGAAGTGCAAAGTAATGCACCTGGGAAACAAAAACCCAGGGGAAGATTACACAATGGGGAAGGGGAGGTAGTAACAACAACAAAAATGGAAAGGGACCTGGGGGTAATCATATCAGATGACCTTAAGATTGGCAAGCATTGGCAAGCAATGTGAGAAGGCAGTAGGGAGGGCTGGGGGGAATACTGGGATGTATAGGGAGCGGCATCACCAGCAGAAAACAGGAAGTTGTTATCCCCCTGTACAGACAGTTGGTGAGACCCCATCTGGAGTACTACGTCCAGTTCTGGAGACCCCATCTCCGCAAGGACATAGACGGGATGGAGGCAGTTCACAGGAGGGCAACTAAAATGGTGCAGGGTATGCAAGAGAAGCCATACGAGGAGAGGCTAAAGGAGCTTAATATGTATACCCTTGAGGAGCGGAGGAAGAGGGGGACATGATAGAAATGTTTAAGTACCTCCAGTGGAATCAACAAAGTCCAAGAGGGTAGCATCCTTCAGAAAAAGAGATGTGCAAGAACAAGGGGACACAATTTGAAGATAGAGGGGGGATGGCTCAGGGGCAATGTGAGGAAGTATTTTTTCACAGAGAAGGTGGTGGACGCACGGAACAGCCTTCCTGAGGAGGTTGTGGGGTCTAAAACTGTGGGAGAATTCAAGAATGCATGGGACAGACATAAGGCAATTGTTGTAGGGGGTAGGAAGAAATACGCTGTCGGTTAAATAGCAGCATATCCTCTAGGTAAGGAAATGGGCAGGCTAGGTAGGCCAAGCGGTCCTTATCTGCCGTCAAAGTCTATGTTTCTATGTAAAAGGACATTTAAAAAATACAAATCCAGCCAAGAGGAGAGGGATTGGGTAGAGTTTCATAACAGGACGAAAAAGGCCAGAATGATGAGAGGAAGGCAAAAGGTGATGTAGAGTTGAGAATAGTTGGGGGAATGAGGAAGGCAGAAAAAAAAACTTCTTTTGTTACATATGAGAGAAATGAAAAAGTGGGAATTGTTAGATTAAAGAAGGGAAATGTGCGGGATGACAAAGGAAAAGTGGATGTCATAAACAAATATTTCTGTTCAGTGTTCACAGTAGAGGAGAAGGAGCATGACTGTGCCATCAGGGTGAAGGGGAATGGAGTGGAGGGGGCCAACAAGTAAGCAATAGTACCCAACAGGGTGGGCATTATTGGGAAATACCGGACTGCCAAGGGGCGTAATGAGGCCCGACGCAGCAGGCGGAGTGCCTTATAGCCCCTGGAAGGTCCAGTATTTCCCAGTAATGCCCACCCTTGAGGGTATTATTGCACTTAGAAAATGGGCCACTGTATCACACATGTTTAAAAAAAAATACTTTTTATGTTTATATGTTAAAACTCTTGGCTTTTTGAGTTGTTTTGTAATAAAATAGTTCCTCCGCCTTTACCTAGGGACTTCATCCTAAGTTGTACCTTTTGGGCTGGTTTCCATGGTTACCTCCCCCACACACAAGTTAAAATCCTTTTGTTTTGTTTTACTATTTTTTTTTTATATATATTTATTCATTAATTTTAAATTATCCATCAAGTAATTTATTCACTGACCGGATAATCTGGCCAAGGAGTGGCGGTGACAGTCGGGTGACCTGGGAGCAAAAGACAGTAGTTTTGTGTTGTTAATTTGATGGCCATTCGTACTGTTACCACAATTAAGAAGCACTCGCTGAACACGGTAGGAAAGAAAAATGTTGAGCTGCAGCCGTTTAGATTGATGGCGGGTGGGCATTCATATTAGAGATGGGGAGGGAACATTTCATCCATACCAGCCGACTACTCACTGCAAATGCCGCCACCGAGCTGCTCCCGATTCTTCCCCTGTACAGTTTATTCAAATTTAATCCCTCTCACTGCCACAAACAAAAACAGACAAAAAAATGAGTAACTGTCAGGGGAAGCAGCACTTCAGCAGCTCAGACAGCTCCTTAGGGTGGCATGGGGAAAACTGCCATTTTTCGTGAATCCCCCCTTCCCTGCGCATGTAGAAAAAAAAAAGTCACAACAGAAAGGGATCCTTTTTTCCCCCCCAGGTCACCGTTGTCTTCTCTGGGGCAACAGAATTTTGCATGGTTTCCATGGCGAACTTCTGATTCCCTGCTATCTGCTCTAGGGGGATTGGAAGTAACCACTTTTTTTTTAAGTTTCCTGGTCCTCGCTGCCTGCCCTGAAGACTGGGACTGAGTAATTGCAGTTTTCTTTTTTCCGGGAAGTGTGAAGAGGAGCAGTACATGGGGAAAGAGCCAGAGCGGCATGTAGAGAGAGAGAGAGAGAGAGAGAGAGAGAGAGAGAGAGAGAGAGAGAGAGAGACAGCCCAGGGCAGCGTGTGGAAATTAAGGGAGATGGAGGAGCCCCAAAATGCAGCAAGTACTGCTGCGTTTCGTACTGTAAGATGGATGATTATTATTTAAGTAGGGTACTGGGGAGTGGGGACACAGGCAGCAAACTACTGAGAAGGGGCATAGGTGCTCTGAACGTCTCACTCCCGTAACCTTGCCACCAGTCACTTTTGTGTTACGAGCTTCTATCCCGATGGTTTTTCCCTCTGAATTGAATTTCTTTTTTTTTTTTTTAATAAATCAGGCTAGGTTTTGGGGATATGGCATTGGAGTTGTGTGCAGGATTGTGCGTGTGTGTGTCTGTGTGCCTAGTTGGTCTTTCCTGTCACTTAGTGAGGGCAGAAAATGGCGGCAATTTTAAATTTCAATTATGTGGTTTTAGCCAGTCAGAAAGCAGGGTGGGCACTAGGATTCTTCAGTGGGTGAAGGGGCACTTGTGCTGGAACTTTTTAGTTGCTGGGCGTCTATTGAAAGTTAATGTACCCCCCTGGCAGGGGTACCAGCCAATCAGAGCTCAGCAAATAAAAAGCCCATTTTCTAAGGATGCAATATCTGTGATAAGGGTACTAGAGAGCTTAACTGAAGGAGGTTAAAGTCTATGGGCCCTGATGGGTTGCACTTCCATGTGCTACAGGAGATGTAGCAGGTCCTAGCAGAACCACAGACAGAGCTCTTCAACAGGTCACTGGAGACAGAAATAGTACCTAGGGACAGTGAATGTAGCTTCTCTGCACAAAAGCAAGAGCAAGCATGAACTACAGAACTACATACCTTTCAGTAGAATATCTATAGTGGGTAAACTGATAGAGACCATAATAAGGGAGACTGGTACATTTCCTAGGGCAAATGGACTTCAGGATAAAAGACAACATGGTTTCATAGGGGTGCAGGGAGTGACAAACCTGATAGATTTCTAAAATTGGATGACAAGGGTAGTTGACAATGGGGCAAGCTATAAGCGGATTGTTTGTTGCCTTCAGTAAAGCCTTTGACTCAATACCACAGAGAAGTTTGGTAGAGAAGATACTTGCCCTTGGGGTGGAGAAAAATTCACAAGATGAGTGGAGGATAAGTTCAGAATATGGGTGAGAAACTGGCTAAATGGTAGAACCCAGAGGATGGTAATTAATAGGGAATTCTTTGGGAACAGGGTTCTCACTAGTGATGTGCCACAAGGATAAGTCCTAGAACTTCATTATATTCATCTTCACCACTGGGGTAGGCATAAAGTACAAGATGTACTTCTTTGTGGGTAACACTAAGATCTGTGGCTGGGTGGATTGTGAGGAGGGGCAGAATTATGAAAGAGGTTCTGGGTAGACTGGAGAGGTGATCAAAAGTATGGCAATTAAAAAAATGCAATGTCAGAAAAGTACAGATTAATGTACACTGAGGAAAGAACTCTGAAAACTGAGTGCAGAATGGTAGAGGAAATAATGGAAAAAACAACAGAGAGGAACTTGGGGTTAATCATTTTAGACAATCTAGACAACACAGCAATGCAACAGAGCATTGGGAAAGACAATTATGATATCGAGGTTCACCGGCAGGGGAATCAGAAGCTTGAGAAGAGAGGTGCATCTGCCACTTTCAGGGTGATTGATTTGTCCTCACCTGAAATACTGTGTGCAGTTTTGGACACCACATTTGAGGAAGGACAGTGACAGATCCACTGTTATTTATCTACTGTCTCCTGCCCAGAATAGATGTTAATACCATAGTTATTTGCACTACTTGCAAATTCATGGAAGTTGAATAGGTAATGCCATCATGAATAATACAAAGAAGAAGAATATTAATCATAGTTTCCAGGGTTACTTAGCAAACACAGTTATTTATACTTCACATGACTTCAGAACCTAATAGGCAGGGAAAATAGGGCAGCCTAGATGGCTCTACTGGTTCTTTTCTGCTGGCACACTCTAAGTTCCTATGTTTCTATACCCAAGGCCCCTGGAATTCTGCGTTTCTGCGGTTGCGGGATTTGCCGCAGAATTTGCATCATGCCGCAGAATATATATAGTGCAGCAGAATTCATTGTTTTTGATGAATTTTCATATAAATATACTGTTTTTTCATAGTGTCAGACTTTCTTTCCCACCTCATTTATCCTGAAGCCCCTCCTCTATGCTCAGCATATGACGTTATCGATGACATCACATCATATTTAGCCAATGACAGGACTGCATTCTGCCAGAGAAATAAATAAATCATGCCGCAGAAATCAGAAAATGCTGCCGCAGAAGTCAAGGAGACCTGCCTCAGAAATCAGGAAATTATGCCGCAGAACACCAGGGGTCCTGCTATACCTCAACTGAAGGAACAGATTCCTCAGTATAGTATAAACTGCCAGCATCACAGGTGAAAAAACAGTTATCTCTTCTGACAGATGGCACTGGGAAAACTACTAAACACATCAGTAAAAAACAAACAACAACAAAATAAAGTGCTCACTTTTTGTTGTATACATCAACTTAAAAACATAAGGATTCCAGTGGCACGTATGGTGAGGCCTCAGAAATTTGCTCCCTAAGCAATCTTTGTACTGCCTTTTATGACAGCATTTTGTGTTAACAAGTAGAGAAAAGTAAAGAAAGTAGCAGGCAGTACCATGGGAATGGACAAAAGGCATTCACCTTGTAGCAATAGTTGTCATATAACATAGTAAAAACTGATAAAATATAAATCACATTTTGAAAATGGCTGATACCTATAGGATATCTAATTTGGTGGCAATACTAATATTTTATCACATTTTCCAGTTATATTATGGGTGTAACAAATGCCCTGGATGGAATTAGAAAGAATATTTTTCTGAAGTGTGGTTAGTCCTCACTATTTTTAAAGCAACTGAAATACATTAAGGCCTGGATATTCAAAGGGGTTGCACCCCGCATTGCACCCCGGCGGGATATTGAAAGGGCTGCCTGGCGCAGTGCAAATCCCAATGCACTGGGATGCAATGTAATCTATGCAGGCGCAGATATGGGGGCTGCCATGCATATGCGGCACATCCGACAGTTACCCGGGATGTGCCGGCGCACATGCTGGCGCAGCCCTGCACTCGCCACATAGGGGCTCAAAGTTGAGCCCATGCAGAGTAGGAACATCTCCCGGACACTCACAGGTGGGCTACAGTATTGCAGGGCACAACACAGCAGCCCAGCCATGGGTAGCCACCCGCCCACCCAAAACATCGTCTGCAAGCACACACTGAACCCTGGTGGTCAATTGGAACCCCCACGCCTGTAGCCATGATCGTGCGGTATATGTTGAAAGATATATCCCTGGTAGTCTAGTGCCCCACCCCGAGTCCCAGATAAATAAAAGACATTTTTTTTTTATTTTAGTGTTTGGTAACCGGGTAAGGCACACTAGTCACAAGTACCTGTTTTCAGGGGTGACCTGGGAGCACTGGGTGGTTAAGTGACTTGCTCAGAGTCACACAGTATACAAGTGGAGGTTGTGAGAATCAAATTCAGGTCTGGTCTGCTGGATGTAGCAAGCTCGTTCACACCTCATTTCTCTAACCTCTAGGCTATATTGCCAGTCCATGATCATCCATGGTGGTCTAGTGGTCCCCTCTCCCACCCAAGTCTCCGATTCCTCAATCTATGTCATTATGACCATCCCTGGTGGTCTAGTGGAACCTCCCCACTCATTGCCATGATCATGGTAAAACTCCGTAATGAAATGCCCTGGTGATCCAGTGACACCCCCACCCCTCCACCCACAGAACCCCTTGCCACCCGCTCCCCATCATCGGCGGGCAGCAGCATCCACCCGCATACCACCTGACCACCCCGGACAAGACAGATACAGTATGGGCTGTAAGCCCATTGATCCCCAGTGTGGACCAATGGGCTTGCAGGGCATGCTGTACTAGACAGTCCCAAATCTGTGAATGACTTCATTTGAATATCACATTGCAGTGCATTGTTGGAGTTGTGTGGCACATCTCCCTTTTCCACCGGGGTGCACCACACATCTCCTTTGAATATGGGTACCCTGGACTAGGCTATCCTGAACAAATACATTATCAAAATGGTAAAATCATGACCCCACTGAAAACAATACTGTATATTGCATCTAATCTGAGACAGCCTGAGTAAATACAGTGCAAAAATGTATAAATGAAGATCCCTATGACAATGAGATGTAGCATCTCCCCTGCGCTGTCCAGGCTACAAAATATAGGATAAGAAATATTTAAAGGAAATCCACTCTAAACTGAACTTCACTGTAATCACTGCAATAAACAGTTTCTTTAAGCAATAATGCACTCCAGGGTGTTGGTCGTGCTGGGATAACCTCACGCCTGAGTGGTTGGGCACGAGGCTGCAGGCCAAGTGTGTCCAATGTCCCAGAAGTAAGATTATTCCAGCATGACCCACACCCTGCAGTGCATTATTGCTATTATACAATGGCTCATCATTATATATATATATAAAAAATTTTAAAAACATTTTTAGTAGATTCTTAGTGTGGCAATAGAACGTGTTTCTTAAGAGAAGATGCAAACAATGCAACAACAAATCAATACAATCAGGTTGTTCTCAGGTAACCTCACTGTTGCCAAGGGCAGACAGCCAATCAGGTTCCAGGATTTTTTATTGCCATTGTGTAATTATTGTTTTCTAGCATATTAGAATACAGTATTTATTTTGACTGCTGTGGCCATGAGGATGGTGTATACAGAGTGTGAGAGTGTGTGTGTGCGTGTGTGTGTGTGTCTGTCTGTCTGTCCAGAATACAAAATATAGGACAAGAAATATTTAAAGGAAATCTACTCTAAGCTGAACTTCATTGTGTTCAATGACATAAACAGTTAATTTTTTTATAACATAATAGAATACAGTATTTATTTTGAATGTTGTGACCTTGAGGATGGTGTGTACAGACTGTGTATGTGTGTGTGTGTGCGCGTGCGCGTGTGTGTGTGTGTTTGCTGTAGCTCAATATATTTCTTGCCCAAAAAGCAGAGTAGAAAAGAATGCCTGCTAATTGCTACATATTCACTGAATAGTAGTTCACTGAAGACCTGGCATATGTCTGAGACACTGTTTTTAGAGGTTAAGAAACACTGTAAATTATAGATGTGCTGGGGAAGGGGTGACATTTATGAGGTATGAATCTTTCCTGAAAGACAGTACATTCCCAAGTGAAACTCGTAGCAAAAAGCTGTTTTAAATGCTTGGTATTTAAATGTGCAAGCTGCTGCATTCCAAAGGGGGTAAACAAATCTCCAGTTTAATAGGTAGCCAACATTTAACAAATATTTAGCCAGCTGTTTCCGTTTCCTAATGGCATCTGAAAAGCAGGTTGGAGCTGTGTCTCCAACATTCTTAACAGAAAAAAAGGGAGTATTTTATTTCAGTTGGCATGGAAGGATACATTGAAAAGTCCAAAACATGTGTTCCACGCTACTCCATTTTCCATCTACAGATAGCAAGATGGCTGCAGGCTCCACCCACAGCCATAAAAATGGGGCTAAACAGGGCCCACACCAACTACAGGTGACCGTGGCCTTCTTCTTCTTCCGTGGCACCGACCGCCAGGCTCAATCACCACACAGGACCAAACACCAGGACACCAGAGCAGGAATGGGAGCAGAAATCTTTACTGGCTAGAGGAGAGCACCACCGAGATTTGACGGGACTGGCTTCAACACCACAGGTAAGCCCAAGCGTCCCTGTCACACTCCTGAGGTCCTCTCTACTCCACAGCCCAGCCTAAACTAACTCAGAAATCCTTGGGGTTCTCCTAGACAAAGTGCTGTACTCGGGGTTCTAATTCTTGAACCCCAAGCTCGCGCTAATCATCTGTCCACACTCTGCTATTTTAAAAGAAAACAATGTCCCAGCCTCAACTGCCATGCGTGGAACAATGCCAGCAATCCTGGTGCGTGGGCACAGATCCCAAAGCCTGCTTGGGGGGGGGGGTTGAAATGGAGCAGAGCAGGCAGCAGCAGAGAAAGAAAAATCCTTTCCTTTTAAAACAAATGCAGTGCTGCCTGCCATTTTCTGGAGGAAAACACTGACACGGGGCCCCATGTACACTGCCTTTGAACTACCCTCATGCCAACTGATGCGCAAAACATGCAGGGGACCCTGGGGCATGCTATTCTATGAATTACTCCCCCCCTTTTACTGTGGTGCCCCCACACTTTGAGGCACTACACAGTGCGCTACGTGACAAAAGAATGGGAACTTAAAACACACTGTCTAGAGGCATTATTTCTACCAGAAGACCACATAGCAGAATAAGTAGCTGAAGCATTTCAAGATCTCTTCGATGAATGGCACTTAAAGACAGAGAACATGGCTGCTGTTGCCACAGATAATGGAAGCAATGTTAAAAAGGCATCAGAGATGTTCTGAAGGTAAATTGGTCACATTGTTTTGGACACAACCTCAATCTTGTGATTGGAAAGGTACTGAAAATCAGTAGAGTGGAACGTGCTCTTACAGCCTGTCGACACCTGGTCCAGGGCTTCACTTGTAGCTGGAAGAAAAAAAAGGAATTGAAGAAAAAATAAGCCAAACTTAATCTACCCCAACATTCCCTAATTCATGATGTAGTAACATGATGGGGTTCCACATATGCCACGGTGTCACGTTCCTGGAGCAACAGCAGGCTGTGGGCACAGTGTCAATTTCTGACCACAATATGTGGCATTTTATGCCAAAAGGTCACAGAGTAGGAGTGCTTGAAGATGTTAACCAAACCTTGGGTCCTCTGAAGACCTTCACTAATTCTTTAGCAGCAGAGCGGTATGTGACATTGCCTGTGCTAAAACCATTTCTCCATTATCTGAAAACAGAGGTGTTGACTCCAAAAGCAACACATAAACCACTGAGCAAGCAAATGAAACAAACTATTTTTGGGGACCTGATCCTCAGATATGAAGACTATGATGATGTTTACCAAACGCTTGAAGTTGCATGCTTCATAGATACAAGATTCAAAACCAATTTCACTGAAGAACTGGATGTTGCTTCCATTCTCTCCATGGTAGAACAAGAAGCAGTCAGTCTCAGTATCGCCGGAGGTCCAAGTCCAACCTCCTCACAAAGTCTTCTGTCACGGCATTGGCATGAATGTGCAAAACCAGCATGGTGATGCAGCTGCTGCTACACCTACAACTTCAGCCTGTTCGGCTTCAGTTAGTGGTGATGAAGTCCTCCTGGGCACTACTGCTGCTGATAATGAAAACTGTCACTCATCCTTCCCTGATGGTGGTACCACCGATTCTCCTTCCTCTTTAGCATCACAAGTTGCAAGCAGAAAATCTTCTTGCCCTGGGATTTCAGGATTGCTTAAACACATCACTGACAAAAGAAAATCCCAAATAGAAGTTCCTCTGGAAGATGACTTTCCTTTATAGACTAAAGTAAAAAAGCACCTGAGTCTTGTACAGGTGGTAGCCGGGACCTTCCACTCTACCCCAGGCAGACCGAAGTCCCCCATAATAACTACCTCCCCCTGCTGGCCATCTCCACAGTTTCTGACCCCAGTTCCTTGTCTAATTACATTTCCTGGTTTTGTGACCTGTATACCACCCATATCCAAGCTTTCTACCTTTTGTGAATTTTACCTGTACCCATAATACTCTGTCTTTCCATCCACCTTCCCTTCCCTAGTACAGGTTATCCCTTCCATCACAGACACATACACAGCCCTTTCCCCTCCTCTTCCTACCCATATATCTTCTACACTGATTTCACCCAGTGATGTAGAGGTCCCAATCATGATTTGGCATAGCCCAGGTCTCTGTGATGGTTGGCATGTCCACCTCTGCCTCAACCATAAGTGACTGCAATTCAGCCATTTTGTTCCCTAGGCTCTTTGTGTTCAAAGACACTACAGTCCACCCCGACTCAAGTACCCCCCTCACCTGGTCTGCCTGCCCCCCCAGTCCCACCCACATACCCCCACCCCGTGCCTCTCATTTTGACCCCCTTTCTTCTGTCCTGATTGGGAGGAGGCTGTTCAGCCTCCTCCACCAGGTGAGTAAGATACTGGGGCCCCTGCTGCCCCAATCAGTTTAAATTAAGATGTTTAACCATATATTCTTCAAATCTGATTTTCAGCACCCTAGTATGTTTTACTATGATACAGCCTATCCTTTGTATAAAGGACCGTATTCTCCCAGGCCCCCCCCCCCAGCCTCCAACTAGCTCATAGCACTCCTCCTCCCACCACCCTGAGCCAGACATTAGATTCCTTGGTTCTTTTCTTTCTTGCAGTGCTACCCTTTGTACTGGTAGCACCTGTGAGAAGGCTACCGACCTCCCCACACAACTGCAGAGCTTTCAGCCTCCCTGACCCTCTCCTGAACTATCCCTACCTCACATTCAGCCGTGTCACTCGTCTCCAAATAAACGAAGATGTGAGATTGCCCCCCACTTTCCTATGTTCTGGGCTATCAGTGGGCCTGCCCTTCCCATGGTCATCCCAGCACACACTGTACCTTAATGCAGTTTGCCATAGTCTCAGGTCTCCTCATCTCTCTCTCTTAACTAGAAAGTTTCCCAAGGCCACTATTCTCCCCATTCTATCTGCTTCTTTGGTTCCCCCCATGCTTACCTGACTGCCCCACCCTACCTGTCCCCTCCTTTCTGTCCCAAGATCTCCCTGATCCCTTCCACCTTCCTGTCTGATCCCTGTCCTGACCTCCTGCCCCCACAGTCACCTCTCCCTACTCCCCCTACCTATCCACCCCTTGCCCATCTTTCTCCCTACAACATGTATCCCCCCTCCTGTTTATGCTCCCACTCCCTCCCCCAGAGCTTCCCTTCAGCCCCCCAAACCAGTGGAAGGAATCTATTCCACAGTAACACCTCTGACTTCCACCGGGCTCCCTCCTTGCCCTCCTCTTTCCTTTTACTAATGGCCACCCCTCTCACCCTTGGCTTCTCTCTCACTTGGAGAGAGGAACCCAAGGAACCTGCCTTAATTCCCCCTCCATTTGCCCCCCTGCCTGATCCTACTCCTATTTTGGTCTCCACCTCCACTCTCCCACTCACCTGTCTCCATTCTCTAAGAGTACCACCGCTCTCCCTCACCCCTCTAGGGTACCCCCCTTCACCAACACTATCACTTACCTGAGCTGCCAGAATTCTGTTCTCAGCTGACCTAGGCGCCTACACACTGGACACCCCCCTACCTCCCAGAGAGTACTCAAGAAAATCACTGCCCCACACCCTCTGCGACACACTGCTCCACCCATCCCATCCTGCCACCTTGGTAAGCCTCCTTTCCATATTCTAATGTTCTAGCCCCTCCCTACAGAGTATCTATACAGTCCTTAATAACCCTACATAGCTTTACCTTATATAGGGATTTGCTATGGCCCCCTCGAAAACCCTGTAGCTGAACCTAGATGGGGATGGCTGCAAAGCTTTAACTCCTTGTTTGCACTGTTAAATTATCCTAAATAGGAACTAGCTGCATTCCCTTAGAGTTATTTGTCCATTAACCTGCTTTTAAGATGATCCTAGATAGGGATTTCCTGTTATGATTGACTAGCTACATGTCTGAATTAAACAAGCAGTGCTCATCCAAGATAGGGTGTAGCAGTAAACCACCAACTTTAGTATAAAACTAACATTGAAACTAGTAGTGCCCAACCAGATGGGATGTAGCAGTAAAAATCAGTTCGGCCCAAAACAATGACTAATGTGAGTAGCTGTGCTTGCCCAGATTGGATAGGATGTAGTGCGAAGTGACCACCTTGGCAGAAAATAGACTATAAAAGTTGGACAAGTAGTGCTCACCCAGATAGGGTGTATCAGCAAGCAACCACTTTAGCAAAAAACAGATAGCTGATTTACTAGCAGTACTCTCCCAGATAGGGTGTTGCTAGGACTCAGTAAATCAGGATCAAAGAACCATGGCAGTGCACTTTGCATTTGCATATGCAGCTTTACCTGAGTGTTGAGAGGAGCAGAGATTCCTAACTGCTGCCTGCCTCTTCTGGCTGACTGTCTCAGGCAAACTCCACTGACTTTCTTTGCACTGCTGTCCTTAACCTGGAGGGCCACTTGAGCCAGAGTCCTTTTGGGTAAATGTGAAGTGAAAGTCCACTATTTTCCATGTGCCTACAAGCACTGCCCACCACAGAAGTTCCACAGCCTGACTGGCTAAATTCAAAATGGAGAGAGGCATAGGAAGATTCAGAGCACCTTATCCTCAGAAAAATATGTACTAGCAGACATGGCCAAATATGTACAAAGTCATAGGGATTCCCAGCCCACTCAAGTATGTAGGGTACCCGTTGATTCCACTGGTAAGCAGAAACTTGTCCAGGTTTACCTAGAAGATATGTACTGTTTTCATATCCATTAATTCCACTCACAGACTACTGTATAACACCTTAAATTCACTCCCCATATATTTAGCGCTCCAAGCACACCAGACATATTCACTCCATCTTATTTTCACTGGTGGAACACTAGTGATACTAATGAATAGTGCTCCACCTAATATTCAGTCTTTTTATTTTCACGCTAATTTGAAACCAAAGAATATAGTGAAAATAAAAAGACAGTGAATATAAGTTCTTATACAGTGTTTCACAAGTTTACCACCCTCTGAGAGAAAAGTGTCTCCTAATTCCCCCTGAATTTACTACCTCTGAGCTTCACGATGAGTATCCATGTCCTGCTGAAGGACACAAGCTCAATCATCTCTGTGTGCAGAAGACTGAGATCATGTCTCCTCTCAGGCTCCTTTTCTCCAAGGTGAGTATAGCAAAGACATCTAGGCTCTCCTCATAGTGTCTGCCCCCATACCCCTGATCATTTTGATGGCTCTGCGTTGCACCCTCTAGATTGCTTTCATGTCCTTTTTGTATTGAGGAACTAAGAACTGCACACAATAATTCAGATGGGGCCTGAGCAAGGTATTGCAAAGTGATAGGATTACTTCCCCTGCTCTGCTTGTCACCCCCCTTTCGATGTGCTCCAGCATTCTGAAGCACAGTTAGCAATCAAATGTGGAAATCTCGGGGCATCAGCGAAATCCTACAACACTGGTGTATTATCATGGTGAGCCACTTACCCTGGTACTGACCTGCCATATGAATGATTTAATCCTCCTCCTTTAGCTATGAGAAAGCACAAGCAACTGCAAAATAACTTTTTTTTTAGAAATCTTTTTCTTTCTTATATTAGCATTTAATATTATTTTCAGCACTTAAAACATCATCCACAGATGACAGTTCATTGTACAAACCAAGACTGGAAATATAAAGGCAAGTGTTTTTTTCAATAGAGGGGAGTCTGTTAATGACAGACTTCATCTCGGGCCAAGATAGTCATCCTCTAATTTTTCCCAGGATCATTTGTTTTTCAGTAAAGGTTTTGTTCTGAAGTTTCCTGTTAACATCTCTGCATGCAAGCACTGTGTACAGCATGTGAACAGCTGTACCGTTCCAAAGATACAGGAGGTGCACTGCAGTTGGACTAGACATGGGCAACAACATAAAATCATATTTTTCATGTTCTGATACATCAAAATGACAAGACCATGGGGACTGAAAATTCACAGTCCATCCTTCAAAGAGAAAAAGATAATGCTGTTACCTCAGTGTGATATACTAGGGCTATTGGAGCTGCCTCACTTTACTGTAGTACAGTATAAAAAGAATGTTGGATTGTATCAGATTTAGGTAAAACCGGTCAGTGAGGGTGGAACTGTAGATTCCAAGAAAGAGGAAGATAGCCTACAACCAGGCTTAAATGTTCTGAGGGAAGTGGTCAACAAGCGGCAAAAGAAATATGTAGATAAGGGTAGGTTCTTCAATTAGACCCAAAGACTTCAGAATGGGGTACTTATTTTAAATATTTTTTTTAATGTTCCTGAGGTATCAGTTAAGGTAGAAGGAAGCAGGGAGGGAAGTCAGAATAGCAAAGGCCTAAACTGAGGAAAAGATAGCCAACTCAGTTAAGAAGGGGGATAAAATCTTTTATATGCACATCAGGGAGCACAGAAAGACAAAGGGAGGGATAGTGGGGCTGAATAGAAAGGACAGTGGGTGGGCAGAGAGGGACAGTGAAAAAGCAGGGATACTGAACGAATACTTCTGCTCAGTATTCACAAAAGAGGAGGAGGGGGAGGTGCCCAATCCAATTAACAGAAGCACTCTGGATTGGGGGGGGGGTCGATCCCAGTCCTTTAACAGAAGAAAGGGTTCTGAAAGAACTCCTAAAACTGAAGGTGGACAAAGCAATAGGACCTGAAAAGAATTAAGGGAAGAACTAGTGACACCACTAACTATCCTTTTTAACAAATCATGGGAGGATGGTGTGATACCGGAGGACTGGAGGAAGGTGGATGTGATTCCCCTTCACAAAAGTGGGAGCAAGACAGAGGCAGGAAACTACAGACCTGTCAGTTTGACCTCTGTGGTAGGGAAAGTGATTGAATCACTTGTGAAGAAAAGAATTGTTGAGAACCTACAGGCCAGTGGGACACAGGACCCAAGGCAGCATGGGTTCACAGCGGGAAGGTCATGTCAGACGAATCTAATTGATTTCTTTGACTGCGTGACCAAAGTAGCAGACAAGGGAGGGGCTGGGGACATGGCCTACCTAGACTTTAGCAAAGCATTTGACACAGTCCCACACAAAAGATTAATAGTCAAATTAACCAGCCCGGGAGTGGGTCCCAGGGTGGTAGCCTGGGTAAAACATTGGCTGGACAACAGGAAACAGAAGGTAATTGTAAATGGAGTCCACTCTGAAGAAAGAAGGGTTATTAGTGGGGTACTGCAGGGTTCAGTACTGGGTCCAGTCCTTTTTAATGTCTATAAGTGACATTGCAGAGAGACTGGAAGGAAAAGTATGCCTCTTTGCAGATGATACAAAGATCTGCAACAGGGTTGATACACAAGGAGGTGTGGAAAGGATGAGAAGGAACATAGCAAGGTTGGAGGAATGGTCAGAAGTATGGCAGCTTGGATTCAATGCCAAGTAGTGCAAAATAATGCACCTGGGAAACAACAACCCAGTGGAAGATTACACAATGGGGGGAGGTAGTAACAATAATAAAAATGGAAAGGGACCTGGGGGTAATCATATCAGATGACCTTAAGGTTAGCAGGTGTAACCCCCCTACAAATGGGGGTTCCCAAAAAGTCTTCCTCAAGCTTGCCTAAATGCTCACTGCCAGGATGGTGTTCTGCGTTTTAGCAGTTTAAATGTGATTGCTAGAGAGTGCCTGTATAGCCTCTGTGTATTGTCTCTTTAAGAGCTGCCTGGACTGCAGTCATAAGTAATCTGAGAGGGAGCTCTATTGAAAGATGTAAGTATTTGCTGAAAAACATTTAGAGTGATAATGATAATGTAGTAGTCTAACCTGCCTTCTTTGCAGCAAGGACTGTTTTGTTTATCTCCACTATCTTGGTCCTGGACTGCAAATTGGACCAATCAGTTCTGGTAGGACCTAAAATGGAGCCAGACTACAGGAGCTGTTTGGATTCAAAATCTGTAGGAATTGTAGTTTTGGGCTTTTGGTGCCTTTTTGTACCTGAAGGGGGAGCTGTTGTCGTGACTGACAGACAGATCAGCCAACCAAAACTTTTGGATTCTAGGGAAAATCCCTGGCTTGCTGGCAGTTGAGTCAGATCTTGGTTGGGAGCCGAAGAAGCAAAAAGCTTGAGACCATCAAGCAGCCGTCTGAGTAGTTTCGTGTGGGAGAACTGTGGTAAGGCCTGAGTTGTGGCCTGCATGTCTGCCTGCTGCCCCTGAGAGGGAGAGAAGAGAATTATTTTGGACTAAACCCAAGTTTGTGAGAACGAAGTAAGCCACTGATTTTTTACCAGGCTCATACCTGAAGAAGACTGAAAATGTTGCTGAATGCGATCGGCCTGTCAGGATTTCCAGCTGCTTTTGAATCCCAGGTTTGTGCAGAGACTTTGCGATCGTGACTGGAGAACGGTTTGCCTGGTACAGTAGAATTTCCTTACATGCAAATGTGCTGTGTATTGAAAGTGGGTTGTGATTTGGTCCCCCTACTGTGTGAACTGTGTTCTGCTTGCTGGTACTATAGAATCCTTTACATGTAAATATGCTGTATATTGAAAGTGGGTCGTGATTTGATTCCCCACTGTGTGAACTGTGTTCTGCTTGCTGGAAGCTTTATCCAGCCTAATCGGACTGAATCCGCATTCATCTCCATTCGGCCTGGGCCATGCCACGCTGGCCCAGCCAGACTACTCCACTGCACAGAGAAAGCCACTGACAAGAGACCTGCCTGGGGATCATCCCCCTGTTCCACACTTGAACAGGAATGATGCCTCCGCAAATAGTGTGGGCCCTGCTTCTCCTGGCACTCCAGATTAACCATTTGCTGTCTAGATTTTCGTCCAGCCTGTATCCAGTCTTGGGTATCATGAGTAATCATAAGGGTAGCTCCCTGCAAAAACAGCCTAATCTAAAAGTGTATCATTTGAGTGTCTTGTTGTTTTCTTTCCACAAACTGAGCCCTCCGGCTCCAGATTACAATTAGTGTGTGTTGTGCATGTTGTTTTCTTCCATTACAGGGTCCCAACCAGCTGCAATGTTCCTGGCTAGCCCACCATTCTCCATCTGGATACCCAGGGTGTGTGACTGTTTATGGACCCTGAAGTGCATACATAACTGTTTGATTGATAGCGTCTTTAAGCAAATTAACCTGATTACACACCTCCCTTGTTCAAACCCCTTAAATAAATCAAATCTAACTCTTTTTTGCATTTACCCTGACTGTGGTTCCAGTTTGTACAAGAGTACTGTACTGCTGTTATTTGCTGTGTATAGCCTTGTTTTACAGGGGATCCCCAGGGCTGGGCCAGAGGAAAGCCCTGGTGGTAAGTGCAAACAGTGTGGGTCCTTGTGTGGTGTATCAGGGGTAATTGTGAAAGTGATTATTGTGTATTGTTCCGGCCACTAGTAAGGAAAGAGGGGGGGGTTACAGTGTCCCGGAGGGCTGTGCCCAGGTTAGCTTGACCACTACCAACCCTGACCTCTGGGTGGAGGCACCTGTTTCAGAACTCAGGCCCCTTAACCTGCTAGTAGTCCTTGGGATAGTGTCACCTAGTGGTTACACAAGCAATGTGAGAAGGCAGTAGGGAGGGCTGGGGGGATACTGGGATGTACAGGGAGAGGCATCACCAGCAGAAAACAGGAAGTTGTTATCCCTCTGTACAGACAGTTGGTGAGATCCCATCTGGAGTACTGCGTCCAGTTCTGAATACACATTTTATGCAAGGACATAGACAGAATGGAGGCAGTCCAGAGGAGGACAACTAAAATGGTGCAGGGTCTGCAAGAGAAGCCACACAAAGAGAGACGACTAAAGGAGCTTAATATGTACACCCTTGAGGAAAGAAGGGAGAGGGGGGACATGATAGAAACGTTTAAGTACCTCAGTGGAATCAACAAAGTCCATGAGGGTAGCATCTTTCAGAAAAAGAGATGTGCAAGAACAAGGGGACACAATTTGAAGATAGAGGGGGAACGGCTCAGGGGCAATGTGAGGAAATATTTTTTCACAGGGAGGGTGGTGGACATGTGGAACAGCCTTCCTGAGGAGGTTGTCTGGTCTAAAACTGTAGGAAAATTCAAGAATGCATGGGACAGACTTAAGGCAATTCTTGTGGTGGGTAGGAAGAAATAGACTGTTGGTTAACTAGGATCTGCAGCTTATCCTGTAGGTAGGGAAATGGGCAGACTAGGTGGGCCAAGTGGTCCTTGTCTGCCGTCAAAGTCTATGTTTCTATGTATGCATATAATTGTGGGAAACCTTCCATAACATGAACAAATTATAGTGGTAATGCAATATAAAGAAAAACAAATCCATAACTTAAACATGCAACAAATAGTCACAAACCAGACAAGCATTTGTCAATGCTGAATGCTTGCTTGCAGTGTAACAGGGTTTTAAAGGACCCCTGATGTTGCTTGGACAACTCTGAAAAGCATATTGTCTAGATACAATTTAGCGTATACTCGTATTTCACCCTGTTTGTAATTGTTGCCCTTATTTGTTTTATTGCTAAGAACATTCACGTGGAAACAGGACCGCTGCCCTATTTGTTCTGTCTGCTTTTCTACTTCTACACAGTTCTGTTTATGACATCCCAGTCTGTTGCTGTGGAGACAATTATGATGTCATAAACAGGGCATTATGATGTCATGCATAGATAAGCAGCCAAAACTAATAAAGTCCAAGTGATATTAATCCAGATTTTTATCTCACTTCCCTCAGTAATAAAGAAAAAGGGGAAAGATTTGCAAAATCACAGTTCTGGCTGAATCGTACAGAGGGGAAAAACACAGAACTGTAAAACAGTGGGTTGCAGGTTCAGTCCCCCCAGGGCCACAAACAATACTGTCTAATTAAATCTGAGCTACAGTAACCTTGTAGCTGGTTGAGTGGCATGGAGGGCTGAGGCACTGGACAGCTCATCTCCCACCATACTGGTAACTGGGTTTGGGAATTGACCAAGGTCATTTGGGGACTGGTGGGCAAGGAGGATTTAATATCCATCAATGGATCTCTCCTTCGGGGTGGTGGGCCAGTGTGTAGTGCTGCTTCATGCCACCTAGTGGAGGGCAGGTGGCACAGCAGTGGTCACCAGAATTGAAAGTCAGAGGCGGGCATTGAAAGGGTGCACCATCTTCATGGTTTACAAGTATGCCATTGCATGCTGTCAACTCTGACTCAAGGGAAATAACAGGCAGAAAAGAATCCCTGTCTGCAGGATGATGCTACAACCCTGAACATACTGATCACCACCGTTCATTGCACCCACTCACACAATGAGGTAAGAATTAGATGGGGAAGTCTTGGAGATGGGGTGAAAGGGCTGGGTGTCGACAGCAGAAAGCTAACAGGATGGGGCAGAAGGATAAAGTCCATATGGGGAAAAAAAAGGACTGAAAACATTTTTGAATGATAAATTGAATTGTTTAACTCTCACATTTTTCAATGTTATCCAACTGCATCAGAGGCTGTTTAAAGAGACCATGAACAGTATGTAATTTAAATCAACTACTGCTGGTGTCTGCTGTTCATTATTGGCATGCTGTTAACATATTTGAAGCTATTATATCTGCATTGTGCATGCTGTGTTTTCCCTGCTAAGTGCTTTCAAATAGGCGCTTTCCAAGCCAGCCTAGCAGCATAGAGGGCTGAGGTGCTTGTGATGCTTAGCCAGCTGGTTATGATTGTTCTATGATATTTGTAATACAAAAATGTAGCGTGTGTTGTCTCGCCGAAGACAGCTGTGCTATGGGTGCTCTCCCCCCCCCCCAGGTTTCAGTTACAGTCAAGTGACCTGAAACCAGGAGGTAATTAAAGGACCAGAGAGACTTAATTAAGGATCTCCTGTTTTCCTGTTTTAATTAAAACTGACCCAGTTGCCAGGATATAGGGCTTGTAAACTTTTATGATGTCTTAGAGGGAAAAAATTGTTATACCACCATGGTGCTACAGTTGTAAAAAACCTTTGATGTTCCTTGGGAAAACAGGAACTGCTCAAGATCAAAAAGGAAAGATTTGATTAAAGACTTTCCTAATTTGGGGAATTTGTTTTTGCTGAAGTTACAGTATTTAAAATATCTCTTGATAGGACATCCTGTTTATGTATTTTTTATATTCTAAAAGGAGGAGCTAGATGGCATCATAGAATGGGTGTGGAAACACAGAGTTTTAAACTGTATACTGTGTTTGAACTGAGTGACATACCATTTTGGGCTCTTAAGAAACAAGATCTAACTATAAGCACTATAGAGATAATACAGTAGATAGAAAAAGTCTAACTGTATGGTGGTAGGAGTTTGTCTGTAGTTTTCTTTGTTTTTATTTTATGTGATTGTATGCTCTTTGATATATTGTTCTGTGTTTACATTTAACATATTTTTATCCATTGTTAAGTAAACCTTTCATTTGAAAGATACTGCCTGGGTCTTCGAAGTTCTTTCTTTTGCATGTGACGTATAGAGGGTTAAAACTGACAAAACTGTTCAAGGGCTTGATGGTGTTACTAAACTGGGAAAAGGTAAGAATATACATAAGGCCTTTTATAGAGTTTTAAGGGTTCATTTTGGAAGCCTGACTTGGTGCCCCATGGCAAGATTGTACCACAATCCCTGAAGAGGGTATGAATCTGTGCCTGTACATTTGTCTATGCTAGCATAAGGTTCACAGTTTGAGTCCCCCCAGAACTTGAGACTAAAGGTGATTCAGACCCAAAAGCAGACAGGAGGGTTACCCTGTCTGTTACCTGTTCACATTACTGCGCTTGGAGGTTGGCCATGTGGGAGCAGAGGGCCTGACCTGCTGAGTACGTTTGTGACAGATTTGGTTGGCAGCAGTGTGGATAAATTTGGTAACACAAGCTTTAACTGTTCAGTGTGTCAGCTTAATACTGTACAGCTCACTTGCAAAATAAGGCAGTGATTTATTTTTAAAAAGGAAACAGAACTATATCATTTGACTTACAGTCAAGTTCCTACCTGTTTTATTTTTTTTCAAGGTGAAATTTAGAATAGCCGTAGTTAGGGAAGAAGATGGCTTCCAACGACAGCGGGCATACTGCAGACTACTTGAAGCAGTTGTGCAAGGAGAGAGGAGTCCAGCATGAGGTGAGAGCCACCAAGCAGAACCTCATGGATGTCCTGATGGCAGCAGATGCCCAGAGCATCGAGTCACAGACTGTGACTGTAAAGGACCAAACCTTGGGCATGGAGGGGCTAGCAGCCAGTGCAGTGTCCAGATCTGATGAGGAGGGCAGCAGGGCCAGTGCAAGTGAAGGGCCACAGCAACAGGGGAAGGTCACCATCATTCTGGAGCCAGAAGCAATCAGGCTGCAGATTGAGTTGTGTAGAAAGGAGCTGGGGTTCCAGAAGGAGGCTGAACTAGAATGGCAAGAGGCGGAGCAAGAACGGTGAGAAGAGGAGCAAGAGAAATGAGCCACAGAGGAGAAGAGGGAGTGAGAATAGAGAGGGGCTGACTGGGAACAGCGGGATGCTGACCGTGAAGAGCATGAGCGACATGAACTGGAGAAGTTACAACTCCAACCACCAGCACCAGAGCAGCTAAGTGGCTTGGGTTTAACTGGAACTACAGAACTGGGTTACAAATTGAATTCCAAATTGACAGCTGAATTTAAAGAGGGGAGGATATGAATGCCTTTTAAATTCCTTTGAAAAAGTTGTATTCAGGCTAAAATTCCTAGAGGGTTCTGGAGCTTCCAGCTATCCCCGCTACTTACCGGGAAAGCTCGGGATGCATTGGGTCAAATGGACAATGAGGACAGTAATGATTACAGCAAACTTAAAGCTGCACTTTTAAAAAAGTTTGATTTAACTGCAGAAGCATACTGAGCTAAATTCCATAAGCTCAGGAGAGGCCCTGATATGAGCTACGAGGCACTAGCCACAAAACAACGTCAGTTTTTATAATGTTGGTGGGAAGGAATTGAAACAAACTCTGTAGATAAAATTGAAAATGCTATTTTGTTTGAACAGGTTTTTTTGGGCATGCCCAGCACAGCTGAAAACCTGGCTGGAGGACCAAGATCCCAAAACAGTGCAAGAGGCTGCTGAACTCTCGGACTGCTATGCCAAGAGCAGACCTGCTCTGAGAGTGAATGGGGCAGGTGTGGCAATGTAGAAAGGGAAAAGTGCACCTCCAGGGCAGCTAAGACCCTCACTGCCTCCACCGAAACCAGTTAGCCCCCGATTTCAAAGAAAAGATTTCTCTGAGAAAAGAAATGAATGTTGGATCTGTAAAGAAACTGGGCATATTTCCAGACAGTGTCCCAAATGGGCGAGCAATACGCAGAATGGGCCTAGGAAAGAAGTGAGTTGTTTGTTTTTCCCTGGAAGCATGCCTGTGAACTTGAGGGAACACATGCACCCAGTCACAGTGAATGGTGTGCAAACACAAGGGTTAAGGGACACAGGGGCATCCCTGATATTGGTAAAAGGGGATCTGGTAGAGCCTGGTCAGCTTATACCCAATGGATTTGTAACTGTACAAGAGTTCACTGGTGAGACCACATTGCCACTCACTAGTGTTCTCCTAGACTGGGGTGAAACAGGGAGAACTGTGCAACAGGTGACAGTAGCTAAAACTTTAGCAGTTGACGTCATCCTTGGCAACAATCTCAAACAGGGGATGGTGTGCGCAGTTACCCGTAGCCAAGCAAGAAGGAGAAATTGTAGTTCCCTGGACCCCACAGAAGCCAGTGTGGAAATCATTGGGAGGATGATTCCACAGCCTGTGTCTCCTGATATGGAGACTAATGAAAAGGAGGTAGAAATTCCCCCAGTAGTAGTTAACCGCACAGCTATGGAGGGTTACTCCGAAGAAGGAAGGGTGACCCATTGTCAGAGGGTTAGGGATGACAGTGATCCTGAGTACCCTGACTCTAGTGCTAGAGACCCTAGTTTAGAGACTGAAGGGGACCTGTCCCATGCCTTGGGAATGTGTCAGGAGTTTGCAACTGCTCAGAAAATTGACCGTAGTCTAGAGAAGCTGAGAGCTTGGGCAGACTCTGATGGAGCACAGGGAGGTGACGGTAAACATAAAGTTTATTGGGAAATTGGACTGATGTATACTCAGGCTCTGAAGACAGAGGGAGGGGTAATAGGCAGACAGCTTGTCATTCCCCAGGGGTATCGTGAGCAGCTGCTCAAGACTGCACATGATATTCCCTTGTGAGGTCATCTGGGAGTCATGCGCACTATGCAGCGGTTGGCCCAGAATTTCTATTGGCCCAACTTCACCCAGCAGGTGAAGGAGTATTGCAGGTCTTGTCACTGGTGCCAAGAAATAGGAAAGGCAGGTAAGAAAACTCAAGCCGACCTAATTCCATTGCTCATAGTGGAGGAGCCATTCCAGAGGGTGGAAATGGATATTGTGGGGCCTTTAAATACCCCCAGCTCCTCTGGGAAGAGAGTCATCCTGACTGTGGTGGATTATGCTACCCGGTATCCAGAGGCAGTGACCCTATCCTCACTGAGGACAGGCAAAGTGGGAGATGCCTTACTTAGGATTTTCTCCTGTGTTGGGTTTCTGCAGGAGGTTATCACCGATCGAGGGGGTTCCTTCACGTCGGACCTGATGAAATGTTTGTGGGAGAAGTGTGGGGTGGTGCAGAGGTACACGACACCTTGTCACCCACAAGCCAATGGGCTTGTAGAAAGATTTAATGGTACCCTGAAGTCAATGCTCCAAGCATTTGCTGAACAGCATGGGAGGAACTGGGAGAAATACCTTCCCTACCTGTTGTTTGCATACAGGGAGGTGCCCCAAGAGTAGACAGGATTTTCCCCCTTCAAACTCTTATATGGATGCCGAGTACGTGGGCCCCTAGACTTGATCTGGGAGGACAGGGAAGGCAAGCACGCCACCCAGGGAACTCCCATAGTGGATTATGTCCTTAGGTTTAGGGAAAGGCTGAAGGAGCTTATGGGGACAGCCCAGAGCAACCTGGCTTCCCAACAGAAACAAAAAGTGTGGTACAACTGCAGGGCCAGAGCTCGCTCGTACATGGTGTGTCAGGAAGTCATGGTCCTTACTCCGGTCCGGAAAGACAAGCTGCAGGCTGAGTGGGCAGGACCGTACAAAGTAGTTAGGAAGGTAAATGACGTGAACTATGTAATAGAGTTACCTGACAGAAGACAGACAGAAAGAATGTACCATGTCAATATGATGAAGCCATATGCTAATAGGACTGACATGGTGTTCACAGTATGTAGTCCTGGGGAGGGGATGGATGAAAGAGACCCCCTTCTGGACTTGCTGGAAGAAAGTAAGTGGGAGTCCTCTATTGAGGCAGTTAAATTGTCTCCTCAGCTGGCCCCAGACAAAATCCAGGAAGTAAGGGAGGTTTTAGCAGACTTTGTCCCACTGTTTAGCGCCAAACCTAGACTAACCCCCTTAGCAACGCATGATGTGGAGACAAGGACACAGTTGCACATATGGTGGACAGCATATCGGGTGTCAGAGGCTGTCCAAAAGGACATTAGGAGGGAGGTGGAGGAAATGCTGGATTTAGGGGTAATTCAGAGATCCCACAGCCCCTGGGCCTCATCCGTAGTCCTTGTGCCCAAGCCAGATGGCTCTACTCATTTCTGTGTGGACTATCGTGGACTAAATGCAGTCACGAAGTCAGAGGCCCACCCGATGCCCTGGACGGATGAACTCCTGGACAAGTTGAGAGGGGCGACCTACCTTATGACTATTGACCTGACAAAGGGGTATTGGCAGATAGAGTTAACTGACAGAGCTAGGGAGAGGTTGGCCTTCATCACTCGGATAGGCTTATTTGAATTTAAAATAATGCCTTTCAGAATGAAGAATGCCCCGGCCACTTTCCAAAGGTTGGTGAACTAGGTATTAAATGGTGCTGAGGAGTACTCCGTGGTGTACCTGAATGACATAGCCATCTTAATGCCAGCTGGGAGGAACACCTGTCCTACCTTAGGGAAGTGCTGGGCAGGATACAGAGGGCCAGGCTCACTGTCAAAGCTAAGAAGTGCCAGGTGGCCATGGCTGAAGTGGCATACCTTGGGCATGTTGTAGGCCAGGAACAGCTCCATCCTAACCAAGTAAAAATAGAGGTGATCAAGGCATGGCCCAGACCAGAGATGCAGAAGCAGGTCAGGAGTTTTCTAGGGACAGCAGAGTACTATAGGAAATTTGTACCCAATTACAGTGCCCTGGCTGCTCCCCTATGTGACCTGGTAAAGAAAAAAAATGCCTAAGAAAATTACCTGGGAACCATCATATGAAAAAGCCTTTACCAAACTGAAGAAGACACTATGCAGAGCTCCTGTATTGACAAGTCCTGACTATAACAGACCCTTTATAGTCCAGACTGATGCCTCAGACATGGGTATTGGGGCAGTACTGAGTCAGACATCCAACCAAGGGAAAGATCACCCTGTAGTGAACCTGAGTAAAAAGTTACTTCCCAGGGAGCAGGCTTACTCTACTGTGGAAAAAGAGTGTTTTGCCATAGTGTGGGCCCTAAAGAAGTTAGAGCCATACTTATATGGGCAGCATTTTGGGTACAAAAATAACCACAACCCCTTGGTTTGGCTGACCGAATGGGAAAAACTAATGGTAGGCTGTTAAGATGGAGTCTTGCCTTGCAAGAGTATGACATGACAATCTTACATAGGGCTGGAGCAACCAATCAGAACGTCGATGGCCTTTCACATCTGTATGAGGAGTGAACTGATTTGGGGAGCTTATCCCATGCAGGAGATAGAGCCCCCAAATTCAGTCTAGGTGGGGAGGAGTGTGACACTTGGCCAGCTGGTTATGATTGTTCTATGATATTTGTAATATAAAAATGTAGTGTGTGATTGTCTCACCTAAGACAGCTGTGCTATGGGTGCTCCCCCCCCAGGATTCAGTTATAGTCAAGGACCTGAAACCAGGAAGTAATCAAAGGACCAGAGAGACTTAATTAAGGGTCTCCTGTTTTCCTGTCTTAATTAGAACTGACCCAGCTGCCAGGATATAGGGCTCGTAAACTTTTATGACGTCTTAGAGGAAAAATGTTTTTATAAAACCATGGTGCTAAAGTTGTAAAAAAAGACTGACAAAACTGTTCAAGAGCTTGATGGTGTTACTTAACTGGAAAAAGGTAAGAATATACCTAAGGTCTTTTATAGAGTTTTAAGGGTTCATTTTGGAAGCCTGGCTTGGTGCCCCCTGGCAAGATTGTACCGCTATCCCCAAAGAGGGTACAAATCTGTGCCTGTACATTTGGGTATGCTAGTATAAGGTTCACAGTTTGAGTCCCTCCAGAACTTGAGACTAAAGGTGATTCAGACCCACAAGCAAGTTACCTGTTCACATTACTGCACTTGGAGGTTGGCACTGTGGGAACAGAGGGCCTGACCTGCTGAGTGCATTTGTGACAGTGCTATATACCCTACCTCTCACCATGCCAGTGATCCGAGTTCAGGAATGAGCTTGGGTCACTGGGGATCAGTGGGGGGCAGAAGACTGAATGTCCAGTGGACAGCTCTCCTCTCCTCTCCTCTCCTAGGGTGGGAATGCATGCCAGCTTGGCTCTTGGCTTCCCCCAGGTAGAGGCCTGGGGGTTGTGCCAGCAGCCAGTGACATAAAGGGAGGGGCTATGGTTCTGTAGTGTGTGTGTATGTGCCTCCACGCACACATGCTTATGTGCCACCACATCAGGAGTCCAAGAGAGAACAATTGAAAATTGGTCAACACAGGCTTCATAAAGCCCTGCCTATCTACCTCCATCCCATTTCATCACCAGGACACCAGCCCAGTCTGGATTAGAGTCACCGAGTGTGGGGAGGACAGTGCTCCCCTTCTCAGCCACGCTGGGTGGGGGGCATTCTGTAGGGGAGCGCAGGCTTCTTGGTTGAGGAAGGTGATTGCCAGGGAAAAGGATGTGGGGACAGGGCTGAGAACCCACTTGTTGCAATCAATGAAGTAAAAAGCTGTATAAAAAAGGTGCTTCCTGTCTGTAACTAGAGGGAAACAAATATAAACACACACACACACACACACACATACACACACACACACACACACACACACACACACACACACACACACACACACACACACGCACGCACGCACACACACACACACACACACACACACACACACACACTGTGAGGCTAGATGTTTATTTTTAAAGCCTGCTGATGTCTGCTAACTTTATTGGTGGGGCTTTATTTTTTGAACTACAAGAAATTTACACCCATCAGCTAGCTGGACAATGTTGTCATCAGCCTTCTCTGCACTGAATACTGAGAGGCAAGCCTCTTGCATTTCTACATCCATTGGCTTATACACTACATTCCTACACAGCCCCTTACACTACAGTAACAATATGTTCGCTTTGTGTGCGCATGCATGCAAGTAAATAAAAACATAGAAGATCCAGTACTGCTGTACAAGCATTCCATAGCCCCAAGATTTGACAGATACAGTACATACAATACAATCAAAAAATTATTGAGATGTGTTTTACATACCTTGCCAAACTGCCCCCCTCAGACTTTACATGAAACTTTGCAAGGCGATCTTGTCTGAAGCATAATTTAAAAAAAAGCCTGGGTATGTGTGTCATGGCCCTTGACAGCCACATTCCACATTGCAGAGCTTCCTCATATTCCTGGGAAGAATCCGTGGTGGTGGTGCTATTGACTATAATACATCTTGTGTGATAACTCTATAATTCCATAGGTACAGTATCTTAATTCTGTATGCATTCCCTAACTACACAGTGGAAGGCCAGTTTTCATGAGTTCTTTTTTCTCTGGGTCTCTGTTGCCTCAGTGACCCAGTGCCATAAATATCTCTAGCATACCTACCAATATAAGGATAAGCCAAGTGGTTTATTTCCTAATTCTGTTTATCTTATAGTCCTGTTATCAAGGTTAGTGCTCTAAATATAAATAACTAGATAACCGGAGTACAGCATGTTCTGGTCTGTTAGTGACATTTTATGCTTATATGGCATCCTGAACTCTGAAATACCAATGTTATTAATGCTAAGGGACCTTAAAATTATCTTTCAAATCAAACACTTAAAGCAGCAATATTTGTTAATGACCGTATAGGGCTTTTTCAGCAATAATGTTTGTTTGGCAGTTTCTTTCATTCCTGAACTAAGATGCAGTATTTTAATTTTTTTAAAGTTCCCAATCCCATGCCATGCCCACCATGAAAAAAATAAATATCACAGCACAGTGGTGTGCTGTTTACTATGAGAAACATGTGGTAACACCATCCTAATACATCCACATTATGCATCTAACAGGTACATTCAATAAGTATTCTCAATGGAAGAGATTTTTAAAAATTGTGACTGGCGGACATATTTAATGATGTGAGTCATTCATTACAAATCTAGCCATAAAAGCTGTTTTAACAATATGTAAGAAAATTAAAAATAAACTGTGCATGAATCTAAGGAAGTCAGAAATACATTTTTCACAATTCAAGGAAAGCCGCCCCACAGCCTGGTATGCTATTGGAAAGCAGCCAGCAAAATACAAAATCCAGCACTACCCACCACAATATAAGACCATCAACACAAGTAATGTGTATAAAATGCAGTTTTTTTTAATAGTCAGATAAAGATGAAACAGTACAAACCTCAGACATGCCTAAGCACAGACCAGGAGACAGAAGGTAGAGCCTCACTAGACTTCTACCGGTTTCGCGAAAGCTTCAAACTGCATTTTATACACATTACTTGTGTTGGTGGTCTTATATTGTGGTGGGTCATGCTGGATTTTGTGTTTTGCAGGAATACATTTTTGCCAGAAAAACTATATGATGAATAAGATGACCAGCCAACTTTTGCTGGTAGTAATATGTTGTCAAATGCTAGTAACTTCTGTAGCAGTGTAGGGGATGGAGGGAAGGCATAATTGAAAGGTAAAAAATACTGACCTATTTGGGAGATTTTCAATAGCCTAACAGTGTTTCTTAAGTAAGTGTGGAACTTCATTATATTCGCTTCCTGGAAAGGAATACATTTGTTAGTGTACAAAGGAATTGGAGACAGTCTGTCTCAGTAATATCTGACAACACACCTCCAGATGTAAATAATCTGCAAAAGGAATCCGAGTCCCAGAGACACTATGGACAGAGAATATCACAAGGTAAGCATCACCCAAAATTCCAGGTCTTAAGCAGTTTCAGCCAATCAGATGAACCTAGATACAGAGAAGTTACATAAGCCTTGCTTGCTTCAACCAGAATAGCTTCTTCCTCTCTTTTCACTGGTGTGTCTGTGTCTCCAAGAAGGGAGCTAGCCTGTGTGTCTACAGAGCGAGGCTGAGGAAACAAGACTAGTGAATAATGAAGTAAGAAGACTCTGTACCTTGTAGGAATAATAGAAGCATTTGCCTTTACAAATATTCAAGCTTTCTTTCATAATCCTCTATGTGTACTGTTTTACAATGTGTAAATAGTGTTATACCTGATTATTACTGTTATATTTACACAACCAGCATTTATTAATAAATATTTTTTTAAAAACTGTTGTAACTGGTTGTTTGTGACTGCAACTCGGAGGGACAGGTACCTGGATTAAAGGGGTGCATTGTAAAAGGTCTCCAAGAGAGTAATGTATCCTACCCAGTGTAGAGACCCTCAATATAGGGAGTCCAAAGGGTAGAAGGTAGTGGAAAAGAGCCATCAGAGCACCAGGGTCTTATCTCTTGCTAAAGAGGGGACCTTGACAGTGGTGACACTGGTTCAGATGGTCTCAGTGGCAACATTCTGAGAGAAAGAGGTTCACTGAGGACTGCAGGGTGCTCTGACTGTCACATATGGTGGCAGCAGTGAGGATGAGAAAGTGAGACTTACTTGCACAAAGCACAGCTTGACTATCCAGTACCTAAGGGGGCAGTCACAAAATTAAACAGTCATATCAGATATACAGTACAAGCATTACAACTCAGTCTGTCTTCTCTCACTTCTTTTTTATTTTAATTTCTACCTAGGTTTACGAAGTTAGAGAGAGAAATGTTAGGCAAGTATGATGCAGTGAGAATGCCTGAGCTCCAGTAGCTGTGTGAGGAGAGACGCATATGGTATTAAGGCTTGAACAGAGCTAAGTTTATTCAGGTACTGGAAGCAGCTGACCAAGGAGCCCTGGGTGACTCTAGTGGCTTCAGTGAGAAGTCTGAGACAGCTGTGAAAGCTGAGTTAGAATTAGCTTGCATTGCAGAAAGGCAGAAGGACAGGGAGATAGAATTTGGCAGGTTAATACTGTAGCTGAATCAGCAAAGCTCGATGCAGAGGAGAGAGAAAAACAGCGCAAGGCAGATGTAGAGCAGAAACTGAACCAGCGAGAGTCATAGGCAGCTCAATAAGAAGCCAAGCAAATGGCAGAGGCAGCCTGAGAGGAAGCCAAGCAAGTGGTAGAGGCAGCATGAGTTGAACTAATGGAGAAAGAAGGCATACATCAGCTCAAGATGAGAGACCAAGAACTCCGGATGGCAACACTTCAGAAGAGGCCAATGCCTAACCAGGTGAGTAATGGGGCTCAAAAATGGGGTTCAAACTGTTTCCAAAATTAGCAGAGGATATAGGTACTGATGATTTTCTTAATTCATTTGAGAAATTGTGTTTGCAGCGTGAACTAGCACAGGAGAACTGGCCGACCTGCTTGACTCCATTGCTTACAGAGAAGGCATGGCAAGCATTTTCATGCCTGCACCATGATGGTAGCAAGAACTATGTAAAAATTAAGGCTGCTATTTCAAGGCACTGGATCCTATTCATGAACTGGTGGGAAATATGCAGCAGAGGTGCATATCCTGCTTGCCTAGCTCCGCACCTGCGGACAGGTGTGTATGGCTGGCATTCACCATCAGCTGCCACCTGTCCTTGGGCTCCCCCCCGGCATGCAGTACTCCTCAAGGTGGCTGGGGGCAGGGTCACAGACACAGCCAGGTGTCCAATCAGATGCCCGGCATGAGCCCCATAGTGGATCCCTTGTACGATACAGCATGGGACCAAATGCGTATATACCTACTGCAGGCATCTGAACCCATGCGGCTAGTCCCCATCTGGCAGAGTGCTCCCATGGCCAAGCTCATAGCACATGGCACCTGCCCAGCACACAGACAGAGTCCTGGCCATATGCCCCCACCCCATCCTGTGTGCCACCCATCCTCGCCACACATTGATGGCCCGACCCCGGGGTAGTTTCCCCACCACCAGCAGGACATAGATCCCTGGGCCATGGCCAACCCCCCCCAAGCCACTGCAGGTAGCCCCTGCTGCTCCGGTATTACAGAGGACAGCCCCCCACAGCAGGGGCTTAGTCCTGATAAGCATAACAGTGGTGCCCCCATCCCCACACCAATAGGCAATGCCCCCCCACCACCACCACAACTGCCCCATTACAAGCAGTGGCCAACCCCACCTACTGCACACCCCTGCCCCATAATCTGACCCAATACCAGTGTCAAGCCACCCCCAATCCCAGCACCCTTACAAGCACAAAGGTTGACGGAGCCCCCTCCACCCCGTGAGGCACTAACAACACCACCTCTGACCCCCTTATCTGGCTGTCGGTGGTGTGGCTGTAGATATTGATGGCACATCTCCTCACACCTCCATGGCTGCAGGCCATCCAAGTAATGCTGGGGGCGTGCCCCTATAAATAGGTTGTGCATTCCCAGCATCACTTAGATGGCGGCAACCCGTGAAGTGTGGAGGATGTGCCACTGGCCATCCACAGCCACAGCACCATCAGCCTGGTACAGGGGTCAGGGGTGGTGTTGTCAGTGCTGCGTGGGTGGGGGACTGCGGGCAGCCAGTGGGTGGTAGGGGTGCTCGGTTGGGGATGTGGGGCTGGGCACAGGGGTATTGCTTTCTGGGGGCCACCTGTACGGGCTCACTTCTACATACCATCAGCCCCACTATGGTATGGGGACGGGTCAGTGGTATTTCCTTGGGGGGGGATGCCCACATGGAGTTGGAGCTGGCAGGTGTGTGTGTGTGGGGGATGTCCAGCACTGCGACAGTTTTAGGGGACCTGTGTGTGTTGGGAGGGCTTGCAGTACACTGGGACTGGGGCTGCACAGCATCAGTGGGGTGGGGGTTGTGCCTTGGGCACACAGGGTTTGGGGCCACCTTGTGCCGGGATGGGGGGATGCAGTACTGTACAGGGACAGAGTGGCCATGTGCGCATCACCAGTGGGGTGGCACTTATGGCAAGGTTCCCCACGATGTAATGGGTGCTCTCCTGTGCCCCCCTGTGTGCAGCACTACATGCCTTGGTGCATGGTGTGTAGTGCTGGCACCCCCACCACCCGTTGTGTTGCTTTCCACATGGACGGAGGTTTGGGTGTGTAGGGGCTGTGTGCTTCGTGTCAATACTGCGTGGGTCAATTTCCTATGAAACTGTGGCGCTGCACCGCTTGCTTCAATACATTTGCATTGAGGTGAGTGGTGCGACACCGCACTTTCATAGGAAAAGGACACGCACAGTGTCCGCCATGTTTGGAGATCATGAACTTTTAAAAAAATAAAATGCAGTAAGTTCCGACTGAAAGAATTTTTTTTTATTGTAGCCGAAAAGCCTAATCAGGAGGTAAAGCTTTGGGGAGTGGGGGTTGGTAGATGAGGACAGCTTTCCTTTAAGAAAGCAGTCGGGGGGAGAAATTATAAAGAACTGGGTGTGCAACTGAGTACTTTACTGGGGAAATGGTTAAATGGGAAGAAAGCCATAACTGCCGAAGAAATTTGTGAAATGATGTTTATTGAACAGTATTTAAAATGTGGGCATGCTGATCTTAACACATGGTTAATGGATAAGAATCAGAGTATGACATGGGCAGGATAGCCTTGGCATCCATGAATGAGATGTCTCCTGGGGTAAGGAGAAACCACGGAAAAATGGCCCTGTCACCTCCATGATGATAAGCCATGGGAGCTCCCAGTCATCCACCTCTCTGGATCATGGTGCCTGGCTGACAAAGTGCACAATTTCAGGGGGTATCCTCCCTATCCTGACCCCAGCTGTAGAGTAAAGCCAGAGCTCCATGGAGGTAGGTGATCATAAGTGTGGAGGCTCGAGTGAGGGAGGTTGCTTACAGGGCCTGAGGGATTAGGAGGAGCAGCTGAGAAGGTGGCATAAACAGAATAATAAAAAAAAAGAATCCAAGTACTGTGGCAGAAGCTGCTGAATGGGCCAATCAGTATACAGCCAGCTGTCCTGATACATACAGAAACATACATGGGGGAGGGGGTTTTGTTAACAAGAGGATGGGTGGGACACAGGGGAGTCCTAAAACCTAGTGGCCCTTTGAACCTAGAAGGAATACCCTGCTAGAGTCTAAAAGTAATAAAGCAGAAAGTTGAAAGTGATATTTGTGCCAAAATTTTGGGTATTGTCTTATGACTAATTGCTCTCGGGCAACAGGTACTAAGCCATGACAAGGAGAGGCCACCTTCCCACTATGGGACCCAATGTGGTCAACCTCACATTCACTAAGAAGGGTGAGAACCATATCTGCATAGAACAGCAGCACATGGTAAACTGTGTCTCAAGTGCAGTTCCCAGGAATACTCAGAAGCACCTGAGGCTGGTCTGGGTAAATGACACCTTGACACAAGGACTGAGGGACACTGGGCCAGTGTCACAGTCATCCAACTAGAGCTGGTATGGCTGGATCAGATCCTGCTTGGGAAGGGTGCCTCAATTAAATTTAATGCTTACCCCTGAGCCACAGTTCCAAAAGCAAGAGTACTCCCAAAACGGGAGGGAGATAAAAGTGAGAGGGAAGTTGTGGTTGCTTCTGGGTTACCTGCAGATATTTTGCTGGAAATGGTTGGGCTGAGGAAGGACAGCAAGATTCGATCTGTGCTGTGACTTATAATCAAGCTCGTTGATGGGACAGGTAGAGGTAAATGGGAAGACTGGGAGGGAGACAAAATCTGACCCTGTTCATAACCTTGGGCCTGTACCAGACAGTGTAGCTGCTAAGCCCAAGGGTCGTAGCAGCCAGAGAACACACATCCCACTGCTCAGGCACAGGGAGAGGCTGTGCCAGAGAGTTATACAGGGGGCAGCAGTTCACAGACATGAGTCAGTAGAGGGAGACCTCATGGATAAGCAGCAGCTGCAGCCAGTTGCAAGGAAGACAAAGCTGGGGGGAGTTTCAAGAAAGAAGTTGCACTAGGCTCAGCTAGCAGATTCATCTCTATCAGCACTTAGGCTGTTAACAGCCAGCAGCAGCAATGACTCTGCAAGGGAGGAGCAGCAGACAATATTTTGGGAAAGCAACATTTTATACAGAAAATGGGTTCCTAAGAACACACCAGAGGAATGGAATGTGTGCAAGCAGACTGTGGTTCTTCAGGAATACCGAGCAGCCCTCCTGGATTTAGCACAACAAATTCCTCTGTCCAGACACCAAGAGCTCAAACAGACAAGGGGCATTTGCTTCATAACGTTTACTGGCAGACACTACACAAAGATGTGGCTGAGTACTGTCGCTCATACCTGAAGAGTCAGCATGTAGAGAAGAAAGGGGATTGAGCAAAGGCTGCCCTGATTCACTCCCTGTTATTGAGGAACCATTCTATCAGGTCACTACGAACATTGTACACCCACTGGCTATGCCTAGCTCATAGGGAAAGAAGTAAATTTTAGTCATAGTGGATTATGCCACTCAATATCTGGAAGCTGTAGCCATGTCCACTATAGAAACAGAGAAAGTAGCAAACGAGCTGCTAGGGGATTCTCAGCAGAGTTGGATTTCCCAGGGAGATTTTGTGAGATCAGAGAACAAACTATGCCTGATCTGATGACTGAGTTGTGGAAGCGGTGTGGAGTACATACAGCCACTGCATACAGCCCTATACCACCCAGAAATTAATGACTTAGTTGAGAGATTTAATGCAAGCTCAAAAATATGCTTCACATGCTCAAAGAACAGGACTTAAGGGACTGGGAAAAATTCCTACTCCACTTGCTGTTCACATACCAGGCAGTCCCACAGGAGTCATTAGCCTTTTCACCTTTTGAGCTCCTGTATGCTAGATGGGTCAGGGGAACCCTAGATTTAGTTAGAGAGGAGTGGTAAGGCTCAACTGCCACCCAGAGGGAGTCTGTTGTGGACTATATCCTGAGTTTCCGGGACCAGCTTAAGGAGTATATGGGCCTTACTCAGGACTACTTAGCTGCAGCACAACAGAAGCAAAAAACGTGGTCTTATAAAGGGACCAGAGCTCAATCATACACAATAGAGCAGAAGGTAGTGGTACTCACCCCATTGTGGCATTACAAGCTGCAGACAGTGTGGGAGGGGCTCTATAAAGTCACACACCAGGTAAATGATGTGGATTATGTCATAGAATTGTCCAATAGGAGACACACTTAGTGGGTTTTCCATGTAACCAAGATGAAACCCTATTATGACCATGTTGACATTGTCCTTATGGTTTGCAGCTCAGCAGATGGAGATCAGGAGGAGCCTGCTCCAGACATGCAAGAGGAGAGTGAGGGAAAAGCCTCCTGGAGTGCTGTGACGACGTCTGAGGGACTCTCACCGAGACAAGCAGACGAGATGAGAGAAGTGCTTAAAGACTTAGCTCCACTTTTTCTGCCACTCCAGGGTGCGCTGATATCACTGTGCATGCGGTTAAAACCACTGCAAAGAAGTCCATAAGGCAGAGGCAATATCAGGTGCAAGAGGCAGTAAAAAGAACAATGAGGGAAGAGCTATAGAAAATGCTGGTCCTAGGAGTGATCCAGCCATCCAACAGCCCCTGGACAGCCCCAGTGGTTCTGACTCCAAGGAAAGGTGGGACTACGAGGTTCTGTGTTGATTATAGGCAGTTAAATGAGGTGAGAGTACCTGACACATACCCCATGCGGCATGCCTAGCACAGGTAAGGTACTGGACAGGTTTTTTTTTTTTTTAAGTTATTTAACCAGGATTAGCACACTAAGCTGAAAGCTTTTTTGCAGGTGTGACCTGGGAGCACAGGGAAGTTAAGTGACTTGCTCTGGGTCACACAGTATGTAAGTGGAAGCCACAGGATTCAAACCCAGGTCTGGTCTGCTGGATGTCACTAGATTTGCAGCTCAGAGCCTTAAACCACTGTGCTATACTGCCTTCAGGTTAGAAGGGGCTAGGTACCTGACCACAATAGATCTGGCAAAGGGATACCGAAAATGATAGCTATCCATGGATGCTTCGGAGAAGTCAACATTTGTCACCTCATTTGCTTTGTTTCAATTCACTGTTATGCCTTTCAGCTTGACAAATTCATCTGCCACTTTTCAGAGGCTAGTTGACAGGGTCCTACATGGGACTGGGCATTTTGCTGTAGCCTACATGGATGACATAGGCATATTTAGTGGACATGGGGCAAGCATCTATCCCATCTGAGGGAAGTCCGGACCGGACTGCAGGATGTATGACTATTAAGTCAGAAGTGCCAATTGGGATAGCAGAGGTGTCATATTTAGAACTCTGTGTGGAACAAGGGCACATCAGGCCTCAGCCAGCCAGGGTTGAGGCAATTCAGGATTGGCCCCTCCTCCCCAAACTAAGCATCAACTGAGTACATTTCTAGGAACTGTGGAGTACTATCACAAATTTGTTAATTTGTTACCATTGCAGCCCCTTTAATAGACAGCACAGCTAAGAAGCTGCCAGAGAAGATTCAGTGGATGGAGCACTGTGAAATAGCCTTCCAGCAACTGAACTAGCATTAGGCCAAGTGCCTTGGCTCGCGAGACCAGATTACAATTTGAGGTTTATTGTTCAGCAGATGCGAGTGATAGGGGCCTGGAGGCAGTACTTGCAAGTATCCAGGGACAGGGTAGAAATGTCAGTTGTTTTCCTCAGTCAGAAGCTGCTGCTGAGGGAAATGAACTACCCTACCATTGAGAAGGGGTGTCTAGGCATTCTGGGCAATCAAGAAATGGCACCCCTTTCTGTATGGAAGGTCATTCGCAGTGATAATAGACCACAATCCATTGTAATGGTTGAACAAAATGAGTGTTCAAAAAGCCAAACTGTTGTGCTGGAGCATCAGCCTCCAAGATTTTAATTTCACCATCCATCACTATAGTGAAGTGTAAAATGCTAATGTTGATAGTCAGTCTCTCCAGTATGGAACATAAGAACATAGGAATGCGATGGCAGAAAAGGACCGTCAGGCCCACCTAGTCTGCCCAGTTTGCTTAGATATCCACTAGGCCTGTTCTGTTATCCCTCCCCCTATTACCAACAGCCCTCTGTGCTTGTCCCAAACCCTGTTGAACCCCTCCACATCCTTCTCCCCCTCCACCTCCCTCAGCAGCCCATTCCAGTTGTTCACCACCCTGTCAGTGAAGAAATACTTCCTAATGTTACCCTTGAACTGCCCCCCCCATTTGGAATTCATGACGCCTCATCCTAGATCATGCCTTTAATTGAAAGAGGCTCCCCACATGCACTTTATTGATACCCTTTAAGTATTTAAATGTCTCTGTCATGTCACCCCTCTCCCTTCTCTGCTCCAGTGAGTACATGTTTAGGTCCTGCAGTCTCGCCTCATATGGTAAGTGGTCGAGGTCCCTTACCATCTTGGTCGCCCTCCTCTGAACTCGCTCCACCCTCTCCATGTCCTTCTTTATGTACGGCCTCCAGAACTGTATCCCATACTCCAGGTGTGGCCTGACCAGCTGGGAGTACAAAGGAATCATGACCTCCCTCCTTCTGCTGGTGATCCCCCTTCCCATGCAACTGAACATCCTACTGGCTCTTGCCACTGCCCTTCCACACTGCTTTGCCACCTTCAGGTCCTGTGAAATGATGGTGCCAAGGTCACTTTCCTCCTCAGTTGCCTCCAGGGGCCTACCCCCATTCTGTACTCCGCTTTCCCATTTTTTTCTGCCTAAGTGCATGATCCTACATTTTGCTGTATTGAACAATAATTGCCACTCCCTGGACCATTTCTCCAATTTCCCCAGATCCTTCCACATCATCTCAACCTCCTCCTGCATGTCCATTCTATTGCAGACCTTTGCATCTTTGCAAATAGACTCACCATCCCTTCCAGACCCTCTGCTATGTCTCCTACAAAGATATTAAACAGCACTGGTCCTAATACTGACCCTTAGGGAACCCCCACTGATGACCCCAGTTCCCCCAAGGGCACCCCATTGACCAATAACCTCTGTGTTCTGCCCACCAACCAGTACTGCACTGTGACAAGGTGGAATAGGACCCTGTCCCAGTTGTTATGGAGAGTTTGAAAGCAGGGATCTGTTCTATTCTTTCCTTTCCTGTCTCTTGTCTGATGGTTGCACAACCAAAATTTCTTGTGAGACCTAGGATTTGATCACCCCGATGGTTTTGCAGTTCTCTTCCTCTCGCTATCTCTCTACCCTCACTTGCTTCTTTCTGTCTTTTCCTCTCTTGCATATCTGCTGGTATAAAAATATATGCAAATCATTATGTGAAAATGTAACTGATATTGGGATCCCTTTGTTTAGAAATTATTATATAGTGTTACTGTTGACATGTATATAATAATAGTTTGAGATGACTGCAAACAGCTAATGGGAACTCAATGAGTTAACCTGAGAGCAGTTTATAAACCCTTACTCAAAAGCTGTGGAGAAGGGGCCTTAGTTCTGGAACACTGTGTTCTAGTTGCACCTGCCTGATATTTACAAGAATATTTTAGAAAAAAACAGGATGCTTGTTAAGAAGGGGGGTTTCAAAGACTCAAGAGAAAAGGTGCAATGTTTTGGGAGACACACAGAGACTGAAGGAAAACTCAGACGGATCTTCTCTGTTTATTCTGCCTTTGTAAATTGTTATTCCAAACAATTTTATTTTTTTTTATTTTATTGTTATTCATAATAAAACTCTTGTTGTGAAATTTACAACTGCTCCTGGTTTTCCTATGCTTCCTAACCTGTGCCTTGACAGCATGCACCCACCATATTACCACCTCCCTGAACCCTAGGCAACTCATTTTGTGCAACAGCCTCCTGTGTGGCACTGAATCAAATGCTTTCCTGAAATCAAGGTAGGCCACTTCCACCGACCCTCACCCCCGATCCACAACAATGGTAACCCAGTCAAAAAACTCATCCAAATTCATTTGACAGGATCTGCCCTTAGTGAAACCATGCTGCCTTGGGTCCCAAAGACCATTTGCCTCCAGGTAGCTGATTATTCTGTTCTTGAGCAGATTTTCCATGAGCTTGCCAACCACAGATGTCAAGCTCACTGGCCTGTAGTTGCTCACCTCATCACCCCGCCCCCCCCCCGTGAAGGGGCACCACATCCGCATGTTTCCAATCATTCAGTACCACCCTCTATCTTAAGGATTCATTGAACAGAGTTGTCAGGGGAGCTGCCAATACCTTCCTCAGCTCCCTCAATACTCTTGGGTGAACCCCATTTGGCCCCATGGCTTTGTCCACCCTCAAGCCCTTAAGTTCCCTCAGGAACTCATCCACCTGAAAGGGACTCATGTACACCCCTTCCCCTACATCCTCTGCTGGCCTGGAGTTTCCCCCTTTCCATTTCTCTTCCTTCATGAATGCAGAGCTGAAGTAGCTAGTCAGCATTTCAGCCTTCTCCTGGTTCCCCCCCCACCTGCTCCCCTGCCCCTGTTTTCAGACTGGTTATCCCTTTTGCTGTTTTCCACCACTCACCTATATACCTAAAAAAGGTCCCCCTTCCTGACCGCATTGGTAATGCTCTCCTCCGTCCTTGCATTTGCCTATCTGACCACCCTCCCTGCCTCCTTCTGCTTTGCCCCGATGGTCTCCCCAATCCTGCTCCCCTGCATCGTTTTAAAGCTCTGGAAGGTTCTCCTCACAGGTCTATGCTGACCTCCACTTCTCTGCTGAACCACAGTGGCTTCTGTTTCCTCCTGTTCTTGCTCACCCTCTTCATGCAGAGATATGTGGCCCCCACAATGGCTCCCTTTATCATAGCCCACATGTTTTTCACATGCCTAAGACATCCCTAAGCTTCCTCATCTCTTCTAGTGCCTGTCAAGCACATTCCCCCATCCTGCTAAAATCCACTATTCTAAAATCAAGCACCTACACCTTGGTCCAGTTTATAGTGACCAACGTGTGCACCATGAACCACATAGTACCATGGTCACTTGTACCAAGTTTGACCCTCACAGTTACTCTCCCCACTCTGTCACCATTTGTTAGCACCAAATCTAACACTGCCCCATCCCTAGTTGGTTCACTAATCATCTGCCTGGGTTGGGCAATTTGAAGGAAGTCTAGAATCGCCCTGCTTCTGGTTGAGACTGCTGACAGTGTGTCCCATACCACATCCAGCAGGTTGAGGTCCCCCATCAGCAGCCTTTCTCTCTTAGTTGCCACTCTTAGGATTTCTTCCAGAATCTGGTTGTCCACCATTTCTTGTTACCCTGGCAGCCTGTATACCATTCCAGTGTGTGCCACCTCACCCCTCCCCATGGTCAACGAGACCCATAGTGCTTCTGTGTCCCCCCACCTGCCCTGTATTTCTGTTGCTTTAATCCCCTTCCTCTCATAGAGTGCCACTCCACCCCTCTCTTTTAGACCCTGTCCCTCCTAAATAGCATATACCCCAGTATGCTCATGTCCCAATCCTGCCCTTCATGACACTAAGATTCAGTGATACCCACCAAGTCTAAGTCCGCTTCGGCCATGACTGCTGCCTCGTCCAGGACTTTGTTTCCCAGGCTCCTGGCATTGGTGCACATGGCCTTCCAGACTCCAGTTTCCCTATTGCCCTCCCCTGTCCTAACATTCCTCCCCGTCCTAACACTACCTCTTGTAGCCCAACTGGGTGCCTTGTTTTCTGGGGGGAGGGGGGTTGACTGCTCCCCCTTGTCAGCTCAGCTGTTGTTTGGTTTAGCTTGCAACACCCACCCCAACTCAGTTTAAATTGTAGTGTGTTTTAACGAACTCTTCTAGTTTCCATTTCAGCACTTCCTTACCCTCCCTATTTAAGTGTAACCTATATGGGGTGAAGAGCCTTTCATCCTGCCATATCATCTCCCTGTGCCACACCAGCCCAAAGCCTTTCAGAGCACACTTTCCAGAGAGCCAGCTGTTGAACTCTGATATCCTCTGCTTCCTATCTGAGCTAGCTCTCCGAACTGACAGTACATCTGAGAACACCACGGATCTAAAACTCAAGCTGCTGCAGAACCTTGCTAGTGCTCCAAACCTTGCCTGTACCTCCATCAAACTGTGCCCTGCAAGGTCATTTGTTCACAAATGGAACACCAGGTGGGTTCTCTCATCCTGCTGTTTCCCTCAGGAGGGAATGTGATGAACTACCTCCGAAGCTGTCATTTCTGGCAAGCAGCTAACCCAGACCTTACTCTCCTTACCCACACTCAACCAATACCTCTAACTATGGAGTCCCCGACAATCAGGACCTTGTCCTCCACCGTTCCTAAACTTGATCCGCTCCCTGCTGGTTCAGTTGCATCCCTCCCCCCCATCTTACCTCCCATGCCCCCAAGTCCCCTTTCCTAGCTTTGGACTCCTTCTTCTTTGTCCTCATAGTCTGTCCCCTCCAGAGGCTACCCCCTGGACTCCTAGTAGCAGTCTCTCTGCTTTCCTCCTTCCCCACATCCCCACTTTCTGTGGTGAGCTCCCTTTCCTGTCTTGGCCTCTCCAGCCTTGCATCCAGCTCCTTGTCCTGCTATTTTTTTGCTCTCTTCTGCCTCATGGTTGTGTTTCCCAACATCTCGTCCCCCACCTCCTTCTCCCTTTGGCCTCTTGTCCTCTTGTAGCACCGGTGAGATTTGTCGAATGGACCCCTGGCTCCCTACCATCTCTTGCTGGCTCCCACTGTTTGTTTCTGCCCATGGACCCCTGCACTTATGGTACCATTCTGTCCCCCAGTGCCCTGCTTGGTTCTAGGCAAGTGTGATGCTTGTGTACTACTCCCTCTACCCACTTGGACTTGTTCCCCTGAGTGTTCCCTGGCTTTCATCGCCTATATGAGGTTGCTACTGTCCTGAGGTGACCTACCCTTTGGGCTCTCCTCACAGTGATCCCTTGCTCCCAATACCCCCTCCTGGTTGATGCTATCCTGAGGTGCCTCCTTCTGTGTGCTCTCCTCCCCATGATCACTGTCCACCAACACCCTATTTGCCCCCTTCTGGGGAAGGACCCCTGCTTTCCCATCTCCCATGAGCTTTAACAGGCCTGCCCCATCCGCTCTCCCCTGAGATCCCTTAGCAAAACTTCCTCACTCCTATCCTCATCAAGGTTCAGTAGTTCAGTGAACCTATTTTCGTGCACTATGTCCCCCAACTGCTCCTCCTCAACAGGGGCTCCTCCTTCCTTTCATTCCATGAAATCAGTGCTAGTTCCCTTGCCACAACCTGCTTCCATCTCTCATTCTCTTGTATTCGCCCCGCGTTGGTCACAGGCCCATCCTCTGCCGTGTCTGTATTCCTCCACCCTGCCCCCTCCCTCTGTTAACTACCATCCCCATCTGAACCTTATTTCTCTCAGTGCAGCTCACTAGCCCCCTGCTGCCTGGCACCTCGAGTTGATGTATTCCACCTTTCTCATTTGTACCTCGCCCCCCCATTACTTCCCCCACCATTCACTTCTACTACCCCTTCTCCTCTCTGGTGCCTCAAGCATCCATCTCAGGCCCATAATTTCTTCCTTAACCAACTGCCTGCACACCATACAACCCCTCACTCTCCAAGCCATGTCTAGCACCATGGCCGAGCCACATCCAGTACACCTAACAACCCTGCCAAATATGCATCCTGTCCTTGCTGTTTGCGGGCCCAGCCACCACCCTTGATCCCTAAAATTCCATCCCCTAACATTATTTTGCCAACGGCTCCCCTCCATTTGTCCCAGTATACAGCTGACCATGACAGCCTTACACTGTTGATGGTCACAGAGGATGTCCCTTGTGGGGGGGGGGGGATGGACCTCTATTAGCTAACACCAGAAGTGTAACTGAGCTTCCTGGACAATATGGCTCTAGGTCTCTTGGTGAACTTTGTCAGGGTTCGATTCACTGCTTAAGTACTATGTCAAACTAAGTATCACAGTGCACCAGCTTAAGGCAAGGTAAGGGCAAGGCAATTTTATTTGTAGGGTGCCCAATCTCGGAGGCTCTGAGTGCCTAACAGAAATTATAACAGACCACAGTAAAAAACAGCATAAAACATAAAATGATAATAATGCATAAATACTAATATAAGAAATTAAAATGGATTAAAAAGGCTATCAGCCTATCACAGCAGGGACTAGCATAGAATGGACTCAAAAATCTGGAAAGGCCAGGACAAAAAGGAGGGTCTTAAACACCTTAAACGAGGAGATCTCCTGGATGAAAGATGCTAATGAATTCCACAGTGTCAGCCCAGAGACACTGATTGCACAATCTCCTGAAGTCTTGAGCCAAACCCTGGGAACATCCAGGAGGCCCCTCAAAGAAGAGTGGATGGAGCAAGCAGAGGACACAGGCGTCAGGAGCTTTATCAGATAGCCAAGACCTAGTCTGCATAGGGACTTAAAAGAGAGAAGACCCACCTTAAAAAGGACCCTCCACCTGACCAGCAGCCAGTGCAGAGCCCACAGGACTGGGGTCACATGACTGGACCTCGAAAGGCCTGTCAGTAACCAGGCTGCCACATTCTGCACTAGCTGAAGTCTGCGGAGGGTCCCTCCCATGACCTCAAAGTACAGAGAGTTGCAGTAGTCAAGCCTGGAGGTCACAAAGGCATGCACTAGTGTCAGCAGGTCCTCAGACAGAATGAGGGGCTTAATCCAGGCAATGTTCCACAAATGTTAAAACCACTACTGATAACAGATGACACCTGATCTTCAAAAGTAAATTTGATATCAAGGATCATGCCCAGATTTTGCACCCTCAGGGTGGTCACCAATGGAGCAGAACCCAGGAAAAGCCCTGACTCAGCCCTATGTGGCAACCCATCATGTCTGTGACCAGGCTCAATTACCAGTATCTCCGTCTTGGCCGGGTTAAGTGCCAGTCAGCTGGGAGCCACCCAGTCATTGATTTTAGCCAGATAGTTATTAAGCACATCAACAGCTCCTGATGCTCCGGGGCAAAAGACAAGTACAGCTGGGTATTATCTGCATAACAGTGAAACTCCACTCTGTACTGTTGAATGATCTCACCCAGGGGCAGTATGTACACTGAACAGCATCGGTGACAAGATCGAGCCCTGTGGTACTCCACAAAACAGGGGCATTGAGGAGGAGAAGGAGAAGTTAACCATCACTACCTGCTGCACCCTGTTTGAGAGATAGGACTCAAACCACCTGATGACAGTGCCGGTGAGTCCACAAAACTCACAGAACCAATCAAGAAGCATAATGTGGTCCACAGTGTCAAATGCTGAGAATAGATCGAGGAGAACAAGAACTGACCTATCTCCTCTATCTCTAGCACTTAGTAGATCATTATGCACCCTCACTAGAGCTGTTTCTGTGCTATGTCTAACCTAAAAAAACAACTGAAATGGCTCATAGATGTCAGAGGACACCAGGCAATCCTCAAGCTGATGTGCTACTAACTTCTCAACAACCTTACCCAAAAAGGGTAGGCTGGAGATAGGACGGTACTTCACCAGGACGCCTGGATCGAGGGAAGGTTTCTTAAGGAGGAGACTCACCAGTGCTTCTTTCAAAGCTGCAGGAAGGACCCCCTCTGCCATCAAGCACCTGGCAATCCTGGCGAACTCCAGGCCAACAGCCTCGACACATCCCATTAAGAAATGCATCGGGGCAGGGTCCAATTCACAAAAGGTGTGCTTCAGCTCTAAGATCACCTTAGTCACTTCAAACACCTCCACTGGCCTAAACTCATCCCAGACAAGCAGAGAGCCTCCAAGACCCCAAGCCCAACCACTGTGAGGCAGCTGCCTCCTTGGCGGGATCCCCATCCAGATGGCTGACACTCTGTTGGAGAAAAACAGAGCAAACTCCTCACACAAAGTAGATGACAGTGATTTTCTTGGCTGCAAGCAGGCAGGATGAAGAAGCCTGTCTTCAGTCAAAAATAGCTGAGATGGTCTGTTTCTCCTGCAGGAACTTCCCTGGACAAGAATCCTGCCTTTTTACAGGAAATTGACCCCTGGTACTAGACATAGTGAGCACATAGGGCCAGCCTATTGACCTCCAGCCAGGACTTCCACCAGCAATGCTCCAACCTCTGATCCTTGATCTTAATTGCCTTGTGGTCCCCATCAAACCAGGGGACCTCAAGTGAGAAGATCTGGGTCATATTCAAACTGGTACGAGAGCAAACAGAGCTTCAGAAACCACCCTATTATAAGTGGCCACCGCCTCTCCAGAACCCAATGTACCTGTCGCGTCAACCCGAGACAAGTCCGCTAGTTCCAAGAGTCCTTCGAGGTGCACGCCCCTTAAAAACCAAAAGCTGACCATCTCCATGTGGGTGAACTCCTGGGGGGACTCCATACATGAACTCCATGGTACAGTGATCAGACCAGTCAACCTGATCAATCTTGAGGTTATCAACCTGAAGACCCAGCTGGAACACCAGACTGAGTGTGTGGCCATGCTGGCGGGTCACAGAAGCAACTGCTTGTGGCAGGCCCAGTGAATGCATCAACTGGAGGAGGTTGAAACTGAAACAAGAGGATTCATTGTCGATCCAGGCATTGAAATCCCCCAGGATTAAACACCTGGATGACTCCAGCAATTGGTTGACAATGAATTCCTCTACCTCCTGCGGGAAATCTTCCCCCACCCCAGGAGGGCGGTAAATGAGGAGAATCCTGCAACCTGCACCTGTGCCCCCACGCACAGCAATGCACTCAAAAGATCAGGTGTTACCAACTGGGAGAACTGTGAAGCCCAGGCTGGCTCAAAAAAAAATGGCCACACCCTCTACCCAGTGATCCTTCCTCAGGCAGTGCACTATGGAGTACCCAGGTGGGACGGCAACTGCAAGAACTGGGACACCATCTTCACCAAGCCAGGTCTCTGTTATGCAAGCCAGGTCAACAGTGGAAATCAAGTCAGCAAAAATGGTGGTCTTGTTCCTCATCGACCTGGCATTGCAAAGCACCACCCAAAGAGGATGCGATGTCGTGGCCGGACCTCTTGCTGCCTGCCCACTCGGTCCTGCGGGAACCCTGGGAATGGAGACCAAACACATTTGGCCTCTCCCTCAGCTCCGTTTACACACAGGGCATCTCCTGGACCAGACGACCTCAGTGCAGCTCACCACCCCCTCCTCTACTGCCTTCAGCTCCCTGCAGATCCCTTGCCGCCTAGTAATTCCAACCTCCCTACAAGATCTCGCTGCAGTGGCAGGAACCGGGAGGTCAGCAAAGGGGCATGGGTGGTGAAGCTGAGAGGCAGCATAGGTCATTCTAGCAGGGCCACAGCCCCAACACATCTTGGCTGGCCTGTCTAGTCCCCTACTGGATTTCTAAAATTGCACAAGGTTTTACTGTGCAAAAATGAATCCAGATAACAAACTACCCCCTACCACCTTTCCCAATACTCCCCCAAACCACCCCGTACATTTAAATTAACCCTCCCCAAATTGCTTTAATAAAATAATAAAATAAATAATCATAAGGGAGAGAACACAGATAGATAAATGTGCTGCAGAACATTCCAGCTTTGCAGCAAAAGAAAACAGTCACTCTGAGAAGTGACAGAAAACAGGTAAAAATCTACCATTCAGTCTAACAGTCAAAGATTTTCCAAGGCTGGCAGCTCACTTTTAATGCAGAAGGGGACGGAGGTGTTCACACCACCACAGTCAAAGATACAATAAATGCACATCCAAAGCAAATCTGAGGAGTTTTAAGGTTCCAAGGAGCCCCCCAAAGAATACAATTTATAAGGCAGCACTCCTCTCACCAGAGCTGCTTCAACCGCAAAGATATTTAACAATAGGCACTCACCCCAACAGAGCACAGAAGTTCCAAATGGAGTGAAACAGTTCTCACCAGATTTCAGCTCTCAGTCTGGCCTTCTGAAGAGGCAACCCAAATTCACACAGGCAAGATTCAGAAAGCAGGCAACCAGCGGAAATCGGGAAGATAGATTCTCAGCAGATGCAGGAAGGAGTCCTCCAGGCAGGCATTTTCTTGCCCCAACAACGATGAAGTGCCACCTGGGAAGCCTTTAAGGCTACCATGAGAGGAAACATAATGGGCTATGCTGCAGCCAGATGCAGGAAGAGGGAACATAAACTATGCGATCTGGAGACAAAACTGTCCTGTGCAGAGGCTGCTTACAAAGCTATGCCCTCTCCATCTCCCTCATCACCCACTGACCATGAGATTCTGAGACTCTGTATGGACATTAACCAGATCCTTAACAGGAAGGCCGAAGTTGCCTTACTACGGCTGAGACATTTCGTTTGGGAAGGGTAGGACAAAAGTGGCAAAATACTGGAGTATCAGCTGCACAAACAGCAGACTGCCAATCATATCCCTGGCTTGAGGGATGAGAGGGGGGTTCTACTGACAGATCAGGCAGCTATAAACCAAGTGATGTCCAATTTCTACTCTAAACTGTATCGGTCCTCACATCCCTCTCTCCCCTCAGATGCAATGCCATTCCTGCATGATACCCACTACCCAGAGTCCTCCCACAGCAGGCTGCTGCTCTAGTTCTCCCTCTCTCAGAGAGAGAAGTTACAGAGGCCATCCAAATGATGAAGAGTGGGAAATCTCCAGGGGGAGATGGGTATACAGTGGAGTTTTACCAGGCCCTTAATCAGACACTGACCACATTACTGACTACGGTCTTCAAAGAGTCTGAAACTAAAGGCTTCCTTCCCCCTACCCTGCGAAAGGCCAATATTATTGTCATCCCCAAGAAAGGGAAAGACCCGACTACCCCAGGCAGCTACCGCCCCATCTCTCTTATCAACATAGACAGTAAAATCTATGCCAAGGCCTTAGCCACTTGGCTCAGTCTCCTTCTGACTCACCTGATACATGAGTCCCAAGTGGGCTTCAACCCTGGAAAGCATAGCTCAGACCATTTGAGGGCCTTGGTCAACCTGATGTACGCTGTCTGACATCTTACATCCCCAGTGGTGGCTGTGGTGGTGGATTTTGAGAAGGCCTTTGACTCCCTGGAGTGGGACTACTTAGATACAGTTTTGGCCCACCAGGGGATAGGAGAGGGCTTCCGAGCCAAGATCAAAGTGATATACCATCTCCCAATGGCCCATGTTTCCACCAATGGGATGACCTTTCCCCCATTTCCACTAGGAAGAGGCACTCGCCAGGGGTGCCCACTGTCCCCACTGCTATTTGTCTTGGCAGTGGAACCCCTGGCAGCTGTCATCAGATCTCACCCCATTATCCGGGGTACACAAATCAGATCGCAGAGCTACCCAACCTTAATGTATGCTGATGACTTGCTTCTCCCATTGGCCGATGCTCCTGTGTCATTGTCTCCCATACTGGCACTTCTAGAGAGATTTGCTGTCATCTCGGGTCTCCAGCTTAACCAATCCAAAACAGAGATGTTGCTCTTAAATCAATATTGTACCTCACAAATGGCCCTAGAGAGAGGGCTGCTCTGGACTTCTGAAGGCATAACATACCTGTGCATTAAGGTGTCCCCGAACCTGGAGCATATTTGGGGGGCTAACATGACCCCACTTCTAGCCAGTACCAAGCTTGAATTTGACTGGTGGAAAACTCTTCGGCTGACTTTAGCAGGGAAGATAATGGCCATTAAAATGATCACTGTCCCCAGATTCCTTTATTTCTTCTCCCGCCTTCTGATATAACCCTCAAACTTTGGACCCAACCAACTGACCGCTTAATAGGGGAGTTACTATGGGAAGGCTCAAAACCACAATACAGTCGCAACAAACTTAGAGCCCACTGGTCTCAGGGTAGGAGGGGTCTGCCTTGGTGGAAGGGGTACAAATGGGCTTTTCTGGTAGCCCAGATAGTCCAATGGACTAATACCCAACCGAACGAGAGGCCGCAGTGGGTCTGTATGGAAACAAACATGGCCAGTCTCTTGGATGCCTCCTCGCTACTCCTTCCACTACAGTACAACAACCTCCCCAGTCAGCCACTGGGCAGATCCCCCACCATCACTACCTCCCGAAAGACCTAGCACCGAATCACAACCAAGCTCCAACTTGGACCTTTGCCCTTGTCGGCTACCCCCCCATGACATAACTCCTCCTTTGCAATCAGGAGCAAACCGGTGGCATGGCCATAACGGCAGAACAGAAGCATCGGGAAGGTTACAGACCTTCTGGACCCCAGACAGTCACTGTTGCCCCCTTTCAAGCTCTTCAGCTCCACTGGGGATTACCCCACTCAGAATTTTGGAGATACCTGCAGCTTCAGGCAGCACTTAAGCACATGCTGGCCCAGACCCCCTTCCACTGTGGCCTCACCACAGCCCTGGCTAGACTGACCTAAAGGACTATCAGGGGGCATATACTCCCAGATATGTGCTACCTTACCCTCACAGTCTGGATTAGTAAAGGCCAAGTGGGAAAGGATGTTGCAGTGTACTATACCGGATCCCCAATGGGAGCAGGCCTGGAAGGACTCCCATGAGTGGTTCAGAGATGTCCGCACCAGACTCATTCAAAATAAAATCTCCCACTCCTAGTATAGAACCCTGGCAGTCCTTTTCAAAGCTAAACTTCTTCCATCAGATGCCTGCTGGAGATGCTCAGGCCCTGGAGCTGATTTATTGCATATCCTTTTGTCCTATCCCAAAATACAGAGTTTGTGGCTGCAGGTTTACCAGACGGCATCATTGGTACTTAAAAAATCCATCCCAATGTCCCCCACCTTCTTCCTCTTGGGAATTAAGGGAGATCTTCAGGGCTTTTCTCTTTCTCTTCCAGAAAATAGATGATTGGCACTGCTGGCCGCCCAGGCCAAGAGATCTTTGCTCTGCAAATGGCGCACCACCATTACCCCTACATGTGACAAGGTCCTGACCTCCCTCTCGCACCTTGCTGTCCTAGACAAGATTTCCCACTTGCAAAACTTCCAGCTGCCTAAATTCCACAGGTGCTGGGATCCATACATTAGCTGTCTAACACCACCAACAGGCACAGGCTGAGAGGAGGGGCTTTCTGACTGTCCTTTCTGTATATTCACAGGCCTGTGTACGATGAGTGTGACTGGAGCCGTGGTGGAGGTGTCCCCCTCCTCTAACTACCCGGCTCAGTTGTCCTCTGCTCTCTGCGACAACTGCACTGTAACTGCACTCTAGGCCATCTTCTCCCTAGGCCTCCCCTCATCATACACTGCTGGGAGCAACTATGGCTCTAACTACCCAACCTTTAGGTATATATCAGGTCATGCTGAACCCAGTGCTTTGTGGTATCCTTCTTTCTGTTTCAGAGCTCTAGGCTTCCCTAAATACTAGATGGGTCACTAAGCCAACCTGGGTTCTGCTGAGATGCCATGAAGAAAGGACAGAATCTTTGTTTGCACCAGCCATTGATCTCCAGATTCAGACCATACATGGGGCTTCCAAACTTCCAGATGTGAGTACTGATTCCCTGTTTCTATTTCTCTCATTGTTCAGTAGTATCTTGGACAGGCTGAGCAGCAGGCAATGGGGGCTATGCCAAGGTAAGCAGACAGGAAGCCACAGGCTCAGTATTTCCTATACCCCTAGAGGAGTCCGACGCTTTTCGTTTCCTCTCTCAATTGAACTGTTGCAGAATGTCCTGCTCTAATCATATGATGATGTGTGTACTACATTGGAAAGCAACCAATCTGTCACTGTTTGTAACTTCTATCCTTTATACCTACCCCTCCTTTTTTCCTAATCCCCCCCCCGCTGTCCCCCCATTCCTTCCCCCTTCCCTCCCCTCCCTAACTGGTCTGCACATGATGTGTCTGTATACACAGTTACTGTTTATGTGGCCCCTGTAACCTTGGGCATTTTGTATACTTTGAAAAATGTTATAAAAATTCAGTATAAAAAAAGGAATAATGCACGACAGGGTGTGTGTGTTGTACTGGGACAATGTCATGCCTTGGGTGGGCAGAGTGCATCCAGCACATGAGAAGTGACGTTATCGAAGCATGACACACACCCTGGAGTGCATTATCCCTATTATACAATGGTTAATCTGTAACTACAAGAAAAAAAAAAAAAGTATTTTTATAACAGTTTTTTTACTTCATTTTTGGTGTGTGGAAGTGCATTTATAGAAAAAGAAGTTCCTTTTTTGCCTATCCAGTAGGTGACAGTGTCTGTGCAGTAGTTTTTTTCTTGTGTCTTGTATCTGCTTTCCGGTCCCAAATGTCCTTTCGTTTCACTTGTTCCAACTCCCCCCTTCCCCGATCTGTGTCCTGATTGCATTTCTCCCAGTACAGTTTGCTGCAGTATTTAAATGTTGTACTGGGAGACTATCAGAGTGGATAACATTTTGAGCCACTTACGAGTGTTGGGAGCTCCCCCCATGTAACCCTCCTGTCGGCTGCCCACTGCGACTACTCTCTATTGGATGTCTGCCAAGTTAGAGGAACGAAAGAAGGGAGGCGGTAGGGGGGTAGGGGGATGTGTTTTACTGTATGTACAGTGCAGATAAAAAAATGTTGTAGGTGCCATATTGGTCCTTTTAAGAACAGATCCAGAAACAAATGATTTGATACCTTTTATTGGACCAACATGGATGTTACAGAGAAGAACAAAGTGCTCTAGCTTTCAAACCTACCCGGTCCTTCTTCAGAAGCCTTATGGCAGTTATTTTGAAAATCCCATACTATTAACACCAGATTATGTTGGAAAAACAGAAATAATTCTCATTGGTTTAACATATACATTTAAAATATAACAGCACATTACGTCAGAGAAGCTAATTAACACCAGTCTGCTTTTAACTGAAGAGCCTCAGAAGGGCAAAGGTTATCAAGAATTCTCAACAATTAGAGAGTTCTTCTCACATAAATTTTAAAATGTCTCAGTATGCTAAGAACACATTCTACTGACAAAAAAAAACCTTGGGCTAGCATTGTCTCTTATTATCTGTTCTTTAATACACCAGGACACTTGGAATGCAAGTTGTAACCTCATCTTGTATGTATTAGAGAGAATGCTAGCCCAAGGTTTTTTTAATGATAATGATGGCAGTAACATTTTACATCACCACTATTATTCTACATATGCAAAGAAAAGGGCAACATAGAGAAAAACTGAATGTGCAGGTAAGATGGTGAATAAAATTACTATGATGATGTTAGCCCAGTCATTTTATTCCCTGGGATAATTTAACTGTCATACTTTCATTGAAAATAGGGATTTTAGTCAGTTTGGGGTAAAATAAAGTGTGTGACTATGGCTTGTTGATTGGCGAGGGGGTCCACATGTAGTATAATGCATTAAAATAATTACATAGCAAGAACAGTACATAATACAAATGACAAGAATCAGTTGTAATGTCCAGGAAACAATAACAAAGTGGGAACAACTGGAGACTGTAGTAGTCAGAACAGAAAAACAGAATATGTGAAAGAAAAATAAGGTAAAAGTAGTGAAAAGAAACCGTGAGCAGGGTGCTACTAGGTTAGCACTTGAACAAACAATAGAATTAAAGTGGTACACATTGTTCGCGTGGTTACATGCTTTAGCAGCAGCACCTTTCACGGCAGTCAGAGTGCACAGTACTTTTTGTTTTGTTTGTGCTACTGCGTTAGCCAGGTGGCTCGGACATTCAGGGGACTGAAGCAAATCAGAATTAGTGGAAACTAGTTCCAACACAGGAGGGAACAAAATGAACTTTAGGATGTGGATTAAAGGCTGGATAGAAAAGAGATGTATTGGGAAAGGGAGGCTGTTCCAGAAGTCTGGGAAACAGACAGAGATGGCAGATTGACCCATAGTAGTTTTACAGCAAGAAATGTAGAAAGAATAGACATCAGATAAGTGAAGGGAATACTGTAGAATGACTGAATAAAGGGGACAGCAAAGCAGACAGGTAGGAGAGGAAGAGGGAGAGTCAGTATTTCACAATAAATTAAGATCAGTAAAGGAAATGCCAAGACTGTGTGGACTGGAGTGGAAGGCAGGTTTTGTTGTGATACAGTGACTACGCTTAGTGTGGAGTTCAGTGTGCAATATGGATGGAGAAATCAAGCGATCAGTCCAGCCACACACCATGGTACTAGAAGTGGGGTACATCATCAAAGGGGGGGGGCACCAACCATGAAGGGTGACGGAAAAAAGGTTTAAATCAAAGCCAAGCTAGCCTATGCTTAGTATCAAAGGTCATTGATACTACTATTGAAGTCAATGTGCTAACATCTCCACCACCTCTCTTTTAATTTCAGCCAGCCTGACCCCTTATTACTTTGGCGCTTGGTGCAATGCTTAGAATTATTACATCCACCACTGTTTGCTGAGGATACAGATCTTTCATCTTTATTTTTTGATCTCGCCTCCAATGGGTGCTCCGCCAGATGTAATGCAGTCTCAGATGACTCATTTGAGTTCTCTGACTCAGCATGAAATTCTGAGTAGACTAGGTGGCTCCATGACTGCTGCACCTTTTTGTACTGTCTACTCCACCCCCTTCCCCTCCTGGATGCATCTGGAAATGAGCTGTTTCTAGCTCAGTAAAATAAATGAATGAATAAATATGTGAATAAATAAATAAATATAAATAAATGAATGAATGAATATGGTTTAAGATGCTGATCAAGAATCAATTGTTTTTCTAACTTTTCCAACTTTCTGAGTGTCTTTTCTCTCCTCAGTGAACTGAGGTGCTTCCATTCCCCATTGGACCACTCTGAGATTATATTTGTTTTTGGGGGCATTAACTCTGTTACGCAGGATTTCTGGAATTTGTCACAGCATGGCAAACTCACACATGCTGTTCTTTGCTCATCCAGAAACCAGATTCAACACATTCCCTCATGGCCTGGCGTACATAAAGGGTAAAAATCCTAGTAGTCATGCAGCATGAAAAATGTATGAGTCATCACTGTTGGAAAGCTGAAGTGGCCATAGCACTGAGCACTGGGAGTGGCTAAGAAAAGTATGGTTGCATAAGAACCAGATTGAGGCTTGTTATGAATGTAAGGAAAACAAAAGTACTATATTTTGGCTCAAAAAATAAACTTAAATTGAATATAGTATCATTAGAAAATAAAATTATTGAACAGGTGAATGAATATCGTTACTTGGGAGTGACATTTGATGCTGAGTAAAATTTTGTAAAACACATTTCTGAGATGATTAAAAGTGTAGGAAACAAAATAGGTGCACTGAGACGAGCTTCAAAGTGCCTGGATAGAAATATTAGGAAAAAGATAGTAGAACAAATGGTTTCACCTTCCATGGAGTACGGTAGTATTGTCTATAGGCTTACATCCAAACATATGCTGGAGAAAATTGATAAAGTCCAATTTAGACTGGCACGATTTATATTAGGCTGTAATTTTAATATACACCATTGTGTTATGTTGAAAGAAGTAGGTTGGCAAACTATGGAATCCAGGAGAAATGTGAGACTGCTAAGTCTGATTCATAAATGTTTGATAAAATATCCTGAACATTATATTTTAGCTGCTTGTGAGTCAAGAGTAGAGAAGCAAACTCGAGTATTGGCTGGTCTGTACATGAAAATAAGATAAAAATAAATGTATGCAGGATGAGACAAGGAGAGAAAACATTAAATTATCAAGTTGCTAAACTTTGGAACAAACTTCCTCACTTAATGAGAACAACAATTTCACTAACAAAATTCAAAAATGAACTAAAACACATTTTTCCTATTGTTTGCAGATGTTGATCTTTTAGGAATTTTTGTGTGTGATTTTTATTGTCTAAATTTTGTATGTTCATGTTTATGTATTTCTTGCCTAAATTAATGTAACACCTTACACAGGGCTGTCTTGTAAATAGGGTTATTCCCTTACGGCATGTACTCCTGTATATAAAAAAAAAATAATTATCTATCTATCTATAACTTACTGTAACAGCAGATCTTCGAGAGTACCTCTTGCAGCAGGTCATAACGTGTGGGATTCAGCCGCAGGTGTCATTTCCTCTGGATGACTTTCACAACAGTCGACCCTGAGATCACCCCCTAGCACCACCACGTGGTGTTCACCTGACAGGAATAAAAGGTGGAGGTCCCAGCCACTCCTCAGTTGTTTTTCCATCCCGGTGACCATATGTGTAATCATATCTCAGGGCCTCCAATGGGAACCAAGGAGGGAAATTAGCAGCTTGTGGAGTACTAGAGACAGGAGCAAGGAACCCTTTTGAAGCAATAGCAAGGAGGAAGGTGGGTGGGGCTGCATGGCCTGCTGCAAGAGATACTCTCGAAGATGTACTGTTACAGTAAGTTCTTACGCAACCATATTATCTTCTTCAAGGCAATGTCTTGCAGCAGGTCATAACATGTGGGAAGATTCCCAAGAAGTTAGTATACCCAGCAGGAGAAGGAAGCAAATCATGAAGGCTCAGGACAGTAAGCCTTGTAGGATGGCCCATCCAAAGACAGTTCGCCTCTTAGAAGCAACGTCTAGACTGTAATGCTTGGTGAAGGTATGTATAGTAGACCACATGGCGGCTTCACAAATATCCAAGGCTGAAATGCCCTGGAAACATGCCATAGAGGTGGCCATGCCTCTGGTAGAATGTGGTTTTTCAACTTCTGTGAGAGGCACTTTGTATTTAGCATGAATAAATGCAATGCAGTTGGCCAACCATGTGGACAAGCACTGCTGAGAAACACTGACAGCCTGGTCTCCAGGGACAAAAAAAACCAAAAATTGCTCAGATTTTCACAACATGGAAGTGCAGAGAAGGTAAATATTAAATGTTCTGTACACATCAAGAGTATGAAGCAGGGCTTCCCCCAGATTCTGAGGCTCTGCAAAGTATACTGGCAATTGTATGATCTGATTTAAAGTAAATTCAGAAACAATATTAGGCAAGAACACCAGGTTAGTGAGTAAAGACACCCAGTCATTATGAAACTATATATGGAGGTTTGCACATCAGTACATGCAACTCCGAGACACGTCTGCCAGATGTGATGGCAACTGAAAACATAATTTTCCATGAGAGATAATGGAGGTCACTGGATTCAGCAGGCTCAAAGGGACTTGTGGCCAACTTTTCTAGCACAAAATTCAAATCCCAGACAGGGACTGGATCCCCGATAGGGGGACGTAGGTACAGAATACCTTTCAAAAAAGGTCGAATTAAAGGTAAGTGAGACAAAGGAATGCTGTCCACAGGCAAATGAAATGTGGCTATGGCCAAAAGGTGGACTTTCACAGAAGAATATTTCAGTCCACCCTTCAACAAGGTAAGCAAATAATCTAAGATGCACTGAGGGGAACACTCATAAGGATCTAAGTCCAGAGTAGATGCCCAAATATAGAAGCATTTCCACTTCATAGAATAGTAAGATGGAGTAGACAGCTTTCTAGCAGCCTGGAGAACTTCCGCCAGCTTTGGGGATACCCAGAAACATGAGAGAACTATGTCCTCAGGAGCCAGGCATGCAGGTGGAGGGAGTGAAGGCCCAGGTGTAACAGGGAACCTTACACCTGGGGCAGTAAGGCCTGACAAATAGGCACATAGATTGACTCTGGTCCTGAGAGCTATAGAAGCAGAGGGAACCAAATCTGTCTCAGCCAGAATGGTGTTATGAGAATCATAGATGCCCTGTCCTGGACCAGTTTGAGTAGTACTCTCTGAACGAGTGGAAAGGGCAGGAGGAAAGAGATAATGTATCTCGCCACACAGTTCCAGGACCTCGCACAAGAGAGCAGTAAAGTGGCAGTTTTGCATTTTGTGGAGAGGCAAACAGGTCCAACTCTGGTCGACCCTACAAGCCAAAGACATCATTTAGAACATCGGGCAAGATTTCCCACTCATGGGCCAGGGCTGAGGATCTGCTCAGGGCATCCACTAGAGTGTTGGACACTCCTGGGATGTGTACTGCCAGAAGATGAATATGTCTGTGGATCACCCAATACCACACCCCCATTGATTCTCTGCAGAGAGGGTAGGAATGGGTGCTATCTTGTTTGTTTAGGAAGTGAACTACTGTAGAATTGTCTGATTGCACTTGCAGGCAACCTGGTGAGAGGTGAGCCTCAAATGCCTGTAAGGTGTAGAGAACCGTCCTCTGTTCCAAGACACTGATGTGGAGGTGGGCCTCCACGGACGTCCAAGATCCTTGCAATCTGACATGCAGGAGGTGAGCACCCTACTCTGTCAAGGCAGTGTCTGTCATCAGAATGAGACTCAGGACAGGAGATCAAAATGGCATGCCTCACATGAGATTGTCCCTTGTCTTCCACCATTGTAGGGCTTGAAGAGCCAGGGAAGACAGCAGGACTGGGGCATCAACATCATCCTATTTCTGGTCCCATTGGACTCTGAGGGATCACTGAAGGACCCTCATATTCAACCTTGCATTGGGGACCATTTTTATTGTGGTCGCCAAATGTTCCAGGAGGTGGAGATAGTCTCTTGTGGAGACAAATCTTCTGGACTGTAAACTTCATGCCAAAGCGATCAGGGCATCCGCACAAGCTATGGGCAGATATGCCTTTCTCACAGAGGCGTCTAGAATGGATCTGATATATTGGAGGCATTGAGTAGGATCCATAGACTTTGGATGGTTTACCACAGTCCCTACTTGGGTGAACAACTGTAGGGTTCAAGAAAGAGTGAGAGACAGCTGGTGTTTGGAGGATGCTTTCAGGAGCCAGTCATCCAGGTAAGGAAAGACATAGAGGCCCTTCCTGCAGAGGGCCACAGTGACCACCACTAGGCATTTTGTAAATACCCTCAGGGTCAAGGAAAGACTGAAAGGGAGGGCCCTGAACTGGTAATGATGACCCTGGAACATGAAATGAAGAAACTGTCTGTGAGCCGGGTGCATCATGATATGGAGGTATGCATCCATCATATCCAGAGAGCAGAGCCAATCTCTGTGTTCAGCAAAGGGAGAAAAGTCAGAAAGGACACCATGAGGAACTTTTGGTAAGTGATGTAGAGGTTGAGACACCTCAGATCCAAAATGGGGCAGAAATCCCCTGTCCATTTGGGAACCAGGAAAAAGTGGGAGTAAAATGAAGAAGGGGAAATGGTTCAGTGGCCTATTTTGAAAATAAGGCATCAATCTCAGTCTGTAGGACCAATACTTGGTCTGGTGGGTAATGAGAGACCCGGGGTGGCGATGGAAGAGGCATCTCCTTGAACTCCAGTGTGAGTCTCATCTCGATCAGGTGCAGGAGCTACTGGTCGGAGGAGATAGCCTGCCACCCTTGCATGTGCAGGGAAAACCTGCCCCCAGTGACCGTAGGTAGGGTCTCCATACCCACGAATGGAGGAAGACCTTCAGGCAGAAGGTTGGCCCTGCTGGGGGGCAGCAGGGATGTAACAGGGTATCTGGACATTTCTAGGACCTGTCAATTGTAACCGAGGTTTTCTCTTATTGACAGGTTGCCTGTTGGATGAGGGATAGCCCCTGTTGGGGTGGCCCCATGAGGAACCCTTAAAGGCTTTTTGGCTTTAGGGTGGTAAAGGGTCCACACCGGTTGAAGGGTATGACCAGAGTCCTGTTAATCTTTCAAGATGTCTTGGGTCTGTGGATTGAACAGCTGAACTCGTTTAAAGGGAGCAATCAAAACTGATTGCTGTATATCCTGGGAAAATCCAGACACCCTGAGCCAGGCATGACATCTGAGACATACATCAGCAGAGGACATATGAGTCATAGTATCCATGGCATCATAAGTGGCCTTTAGCAGGTGGCGGCCTACCACCACCACAGTAGACAGTTTCACTGTCAGCTCCTCCTGGACAGAACCCACTGAGAGGGACTGGACTGTTGCCTGGGAGGCTTTTAGAATTTCCTCCTGATATTTCTGGAGGTGCCCCATGTAATTGAGTACATGGAGGGACAAGGTGGCTGAGGAAAAACACACATTTTCCTTTAGCATCCAATTTCTTTGATTCCGTATCCGGGGGCTGAGCACTCATGTTTTGAGGCTTAGAGGACCTATCATGCGTGGCATTGATCACCACTGAGTCTGCCTGAGGTGGAGACATGAAGTAGGGGTGAGACACTGGAGCTTGATAAAGCCTATCAGCCTTCTGTGGATTGGAGGGAATCTTGAAAGGTTGTTTCCAAGCAGCCATAATAGCCTCTTCAAAGGCGTCCACCAAAGGGGGAAAAACCAAAGTGGGGCATTCTGGCACACATAGGTACTGAGCCAATTTCTTGTGAGAAGCATTCTGCTCAGTGCCCTGGAAACAGAATGTTTTCTGGAGGTGGATCATAATGTCTGAAAACATCAGGTCATCTGGTGGAGAACAAGGGAGTTCAGAGGTAGTTTCCCCCTGAACAGAGGAGGTGGTAGAAGAAGACTGAGGGGGATTCCACATGGTCCATGGCATCCTCATCCTCCCTGTCAGTCAGATCCCAGTCCTGCAGGAAAGGGTCTTCCATGTCCATGTCCTGCGTGTACAGACCCGGGGAGACAGGGGAAGAGCTGGTTGTCCACTGGGCCGAAGGAGGCCTAGGGGGAGTAAAGACCAGCATTGACCCCCTCCCTGGGGGGGTGTTGGGTCTGAGTGAGGTCCAGGATGGTGTTTACCAGTGCTTGGACATCTATCATGGCCATCTGTCCAGTGGAAGTAACCATGGCAGACTGGGCAGAGAGCATGGGTACCACTGATGGAATGGGAGTAGGCAGTGGGACCAAACGAGTAGCCGTTGATGAGGGATATATATATAGGTCCCCAGGATCATCGACAAGGGTGCCAGTAGTAAGCATTGTGGGGCACAGCTGGTCATCAACGAGATCGACAATGGGCCCATAGCCATCGACGGAGTGTTCTTGATCATTGAAGATGGCAGAATCATTGACAGAATGCTATGCATGGTTGATGACAGAATCATTGATGGACCATGTGGCAAGGCCATCAACAAGAGAATCGTCGATGAGCCTGAAGCCATTGTCAATAGATGATGGCTAGGCAACATGGTGGGGGGGGGGCAGCTTTGGAAGCTGCAGAATAACCCCAGAGCCTCTCATCGACAGAGCAGCCATAGAAAAGGGAGGATAGGAGCCCACAATCGTCGACTGTGTAGAAGATGATATGTGATGGGCTACATTCTCCATACTCACTTTTGTAGTAGAGGATGACACGGGGGGGGTAGAGATATGTTTAGTTTTAGAGGCATGTTTCTTATCATGATTCTGTGCCAACACAGAGGAGTCTCCCATGGAGTGGTGAGACCCTGAAGAGGATGCTGAGAAGTCTCTAAATGAGGAGCGTTGCTAATGCTCCAAGAGGGCTACCTTCTGCTCCATGAGAAACTCATGGAGCTGTTGCAACCGTCATCGTTTTGCGGTTCTGCTGAATTTATTACAGAAGGCACATTCCACAGAGTCTTGTTCAGGACCAAGGCAATGAACGCAGACTGTGTGGAGGTCTTCTTCAGCAATTCTGTGGCCAAAGGAACAACTTCAGAATAAAGGCTCTGAAGACACTAGTATCTTAGAAAAAAAAAAACAATTTTAAAGTTGTGGGTCTGTAGAACTCTTCTAAGATTACTGGAAAGCAGGAACTCTGAAGGAGGACATGTTACATGCAGGTCATGGTTGAAAAGAACTGAGGAGTGGCTGGGACCTCCCCCTTTTATACCTGCCAAGTGAACACCATGTGGTGGCGCTAGGGGCAGGTCCCTGGGTTGACTGCTGTGAAAGTCATCTGGAGGGAATGACGCCTGTGTCTGAATCCCACACATTATGACCTACTGCAAGAGATTGCCTTGAAGAAGATTATCAAATATAAGACAACATTAAACAGCTTGTTTAACCAAAACAGAGGAGCAGGAAAATGATACAAATGTTAAGAACTAGTCAATTGTTACTTTATTTTTGAAGTATTATTACTTTTTCCTTTTGCTCATTAGAATGTTTTCTATGTAATTATGATGTGCTGAATGTGTGGAACAGATTTCAGCCTGGCAGCTGACATATCTGTCTCTGTTTCCCCCAGTTATATCATCAGCATTGTGGTCTCACTGACAGTGACATCACAGGCAACTGACCTGCAGCTACTGAGTGGCTGTTCCTAAACAGCTGTGATGACAAACTTAGTGAGGTCACCATGCTGAATATGTAATGAGGGGGAACTGAGCTAGATATGTCAGCTGCCATGCAGAGTGCTATTCCACACATCACACCTACGTACTGACATCAGGTAAACCATCTTCTAGTTAACCAAAGAGAAAAGGAAAAAGTACCTTAGATGTAAAAGGTAATGACTAACTGCTTTTAAAAACTACTACTAGTTTCAGGCAGTACACTAGCTCTTTAAAGGTTTATTACATGCTACGAAAGTAATGCCTTTTTATGTTTTATAAGTCATAAGAATACAGTTGGAATGCTGTGTGCAGTTCTGGTTTCCAAAATATAAAAATGATAGTTTAGCAATCCAGAGGGTGCAGCCAAGAGCAACTAAAATGATTAAGTGAATAGAAAGGAGAAACTACGAAGATTGTTTAGATAGGCTTGGCATATGTTCCTTGAAAACAATGAGGCTAAGAAATATGGGACTTCAGCTTTTAAACTGTAAAAGGATTAGATAAGGTGGATTACAGAAATGATTTCAGTTTGTTCAAGATCATAAAATTCAAGGGCATACCCTATGCATAACATGGATAGAATGAGAGGTAGTCTGAGGAAACAGTTTTCACCCAGAGAGCTGAAGGCCAATGGAACAAGCTCCAAAGGAAGTGGTGGAAGTGAATAGTATTGAATCTTTTCAACTTAGATTGGATCAGTTCCTCATGGCAAATACAGTAACATTACTGGTACGACATTTAATGCACCGAGGAAGGGATGGCCATGAGAAGCATACCTCATCATAGCAAAATTTGCATTTTATTAAGTAAAAATTAAGTAACCAGGAAAGGTACACAGAGCCAAGACACATTTCCAGCTAAGATCTAGAGGAGGGAGGGAACAATGAGAAATAAAACACCAAAATAAAATACAGTAGCTAGACTGTGCAGAACAGAGAACGCAACAGTAAGCTGTTCAAATCATAAAATATAAGGTAGCTACAGCATAATGTGCAAACAAAAGCTGTGCAAAATTTGTAGAGTTGTGCAAGAGAGAACCGTACAAAAAAGATGTAACTAGGGCAATCAAGATGTACAAGGAGGGCATGCAGATGTTTAAGATAGAAGTCAAAACCCTGGAGTGTTTTGGACAATCACCACCTGAACCATGGGTGACAAAACCTCCAGAACACCTTACAAAACCATTGAAATTGTAACTGTAAGGAGGGTTAAGAGTAGCAAGCTGGCAATTTGAACAAAGCAATTTGTTGGTAAACCCAAAAGGATGCTGAGTAGCAACACACTAATGGTTATTTTAATAGCAGCTGCTTAAATACTGTCATTCAGGGAGCAGGAAGGGGAAGGAAAGGGTAAATGGCAGGAACAGGAGAAAGCAAAGTATGCAGTGAGGAGTGGTTTGAGAGGTAAGCAAGAAGGGGATAGGTGGATGGGAGAAACTGTTCCAGAAGTTGGGGAGGTGGACGGAGCAAGCAGCTTAACATGTGGGGGGTTTGCAGTGGAGACAAACAAACAGGATCCAGTACACAACCTCCCCCCCTCCACACAACATGGCAACTGTGAGAAATTAAACATATTAACTGCCTGAATTGGCTTTTTTTACTGTAAACTCCATGAAAAAGGGGATCCTCTTAGTTATCAGATTGGAATTCCAATGTGAGCAAGCCAAACCACCAATCGTCAAGGTGGGTAATGGAGGCAGGGAAGGCTTGAGATCTATGGAATGGAGAGAGTAAGAAGAGAGGACAGCAGGGGAGAAAAGCAAGGAGAGGTAGTATATTTTATTTTAGGATAAGGCCCATCTACAGCCCAGATTGTTAAGACTAAATTCAGGTGTCGGTCCAGAAATATAAAGATTATGTAATTAGTTTTTGTTGATAGCAGAAGAGGAGTAGGAGGGGCGGAAAGAGTGTGAAAAAGATACAATGAAGGAGGACCAGTGGCATTGAGGTTCGAGGCGAAGAAAGGGGAGATAGCAGTGATAGGTAAGAGGTAGGGAGTTGGTGACAAAGTGACAAGGGAAGTCTGGTTAGGGTGGACTTGGGGGTAGTGCTGCTGTCCATATAGACATAGCCAAATGCTGGCAAGATCATGTTAGGCATAACCTCAGAGTGCATGGGGAGGGAAGGCAGGACTTCTCAAAATAGCACACCAAGATTAAGGTACAGTTTTTTTGTGAAAGGTCCTGGATGTGGGAGAAAAAAGGTATGTTTCAATCCAGTCACACATCGTGGTACTCAAAATGGATAATGTCTTCCAGGTAAACTCCATTAAGAGTCATGAAGGCTGCAATGGAGCTGAGCTTAGCTAGCTTCTGCTTAGACCCATAGACACAGACACAGTCTTTTTGTCATCGAGTGTGAGTGAGTAAGTGAAATCAGCAGTGGACATGGCCAGAATCATGCTGTGTCAGTGTTAACCAAGTTGACTCAGAGATGAAGGCATCAGTGCAAGAAAATACCATGTCATCAGTGTATATGCATATGTGTGGGGTGGCACAAACTTAGGGAGGTCATTTATAAAAATTAAGAAGAGCTCTACACCCAGAATGGAGCCTATGGGAATGAAGAGCTGTAGATGATGATGTGTGACTGGATAGGAACATGGCTTTCTCCTCCCACCTCCTCATCCACTGTGAGCTGTAGAGTCAAGCCATATAAAAGCAAGGGTGTTGGACTTTAGAAGGGCTGACTTTGGCAAAATGGGAGAGTTCCTCAGAAAAGCACTAGGAAACAGGCAAGAAGGAGGGGCATAGGAACAATGGGAAAAATCAAAACTGCCATCACAGAGGCACCAAGCCTTTGTGTAAAGCAAGTCAACAAAACAAAATGAATGAAAAAGCCACTATGGGTCTTAAAAAAGGTGGCAGGGAAGGTTAAGGAGAAAAGGATAGCATTCAGGAAATATAAGGAAACACAGATGGAGCAGGACAGAGAACTATATCAGTTAAGGCAGAAGGAGGCAGGGAAGGCAGTCAGAATAGCAAAGGCCCAGACTGAGGAAAAGACAGACAGCTCTGTTAAGAAGGGGGATAACACCTTTTATAGGCACATTAGGGAGTGAAAGAAGACCAAGGGAGGGATACTGAGGCTTAATAAAGGAGAGGGAATGTGGGCAGAGGGTGACAGTGAAAAAGCAGGGATAATGAACGAATACTTCTGCTCAGTATTCATAAAAGAAAAGGAGGGGGAGGTACTTAAACCAAACAATGGAAACACTGGATAGGGGGGGTCGATACCAGTTCATTTACAGAAGAAAGGGTTCTGAAAGAACTCTTAAAACTGCAGGTGGACAAAGCAATGGGGCCTGATGGGATTCACCCCAGAATTCTAAAAGAACTAAGGGTAGAACTTGTGACACCTCTGACTACCCTCTTTAACAAGCCATGGGAGGATGGGGTGATACCTGAGAACTGGAACAGGGTGGATATGATTCCACTTCACAAAAATGGGAACAGGGCAGAGGCAGGAAACTACAAACCTGTTAGTTTGAGCTCAGTGGTAGGGAAAAGGATGGAATCACTTCTGAAGGAAAGAATTGTTGGGTACCTAGAGGCCAGCAGGGCACAGGACCCAAAGCAGCATGGATTCACAGCGGGAAGGTCATGTCAGACAAATCTAATAGATTTCTTTGACTGGGTGACCAAAGTAGTAGACCAGGGAGGGGCTGTAGACATGGCCTACCTAAACTTTAGCAAGGCATTTGACACAGTCCCACACAAAATATTAATATACAAGTTAGCCAGCCTTGTAGTGGGTCCCAAGGTGGTAGCCTGGATGAAAAATTGGCTGGACAATAGGAGGCAGAGGGTAATAGTAAACGGAGTCCACTCAGAAGAAAGGGGGGTTACTAGAGGGGTACCACAGGGTTCAGTACTGGGACTGGTCCTCTTTAATGTCTTTATCAGTGACATTGCAGAGGGACTGGAAGGAAAAGTATGCCTCTTTGCACATGACACAAAGATCTGCAACAGGGTTGATACACAAGGTGGGGTGGAAAGGATGAGAAGGGGCTTGGCAAGGCTGGAGGAATGGTCACATGTATGGCAGCTTAGATTCAACACAAAGAAGTGCAAAGTAATGCACCTGGGAAACAAAAACCCAAAGGAAGAGTACACAATGGCGAGTGAGATACTAATAACAACAAAAATGGAAAGGGACCTGGGGTAATCATATCAGATGATCTAAAGGTGGGCAAGTAATGTGAGAAGGTAGTAAGAAGGGCTGGGGGGATACTGGGATGCATAGGGAGAGGCATCACTAGTAGAAAACAGGAAGTTGTTATCCGTCTGTACAGACAGTTGGTGAGACCTCATCTGGAGTACCGCATGCAGTTCTGGAGACCCCATCTCCACAAGGACATAGACAGGATGGAGGCTGTCCAGAGGAAGGCAACTAAAATGGTGCAGACTCTGCACCAGAAGACATTTGAAGAGAGACTAAAGGAGCTTAATATGTATACCCTCAAGGAAAGGAGGGAGGGTGGGAACATGATAGAAACTTTCAAGTACCTCAAGGGAATCAACAAAGTCCAAGATGGTGGCATCTTTCAGAAAAAGAGATGTGCAAGAACAAGGGGGCATAATCTGAAGACAGAAGGGATATGGCTCAGAGGTAATGTGAGGAAGTATTTTTTCATGGAGAGGGTTGTGGATGAATGGGATGACTTTCCTGAGGAGGTCGTGGAATCAAAAACAGTGGGGGAATTCAAGGACGCATGGGACAGACATAAGGCAGTTCTAGTGGGGGGCAGGAGGAAGTAGGCTGTTGGTTAACTAGAATCTGCAGCTTATCCATTAGGTAGAGAAATGGGCAGACTAGGTGGGCCAAGCTGTCCTTACCTGCCACCAAATTCAATGTTTCTATGAGGGAAGAGGGGGAGGATAATACTTGGGAGGAACAGTTGAATCCTTTTGCCTTGGGTTCCAGAGGTTTCTGCTACTGGTGGCTTCCCTCTCCATGCTGCCATAGTCTATAAAACTCCCTGGTACCACTTCTTATTAAATAATGTCAACAATTGCTTCTGATAAATAATAAAAGCTCTGCTGACTGGATGGCAGATATGAACACAATGGACCATTTGTCTTTCATCTATCATTTCCTCTGTCCCTGTGTAATATGATGTGATAACAGTTGCCTTATTGCACCATACTGGAGTAATATACTGTAGTGTGAAAATGTGAGCCTTGCTGCACTACACGGGGGTGAAAACTCTCAAGGCTTTAATCTGGAGCAGAGCATCACAACACACTTGTGCACCCCTTCCCCTCATTATGTGACTCAGTATGGTCTGAGATATTGAGTTCCAAACAGATGCTTGGAATCCAAAATTCAAAAAGTTGCCAGTGGGCAAAGTTTGCACGTCCTGGCTGATTACACTAGCCTGTGACCCACTTCATGCAATATTCAAAGGCATAGCCCCCCCCCCGTGCAAACACCTCTGAATATAGGGTACAACTGCAAGTGTGCAAAGCACAGCCCAGAGTGCAGTGCAAAGATTGCTCTGCAATGAATCTAGCACTGCAGAGAGACAAGGGGTGATGCAGACTTCCACAGCAGCCCAGTGCATGGGTGGGGGACACAGGTAACCCCGACATGGTGTAGGTGATAGCACACCAAATGGCCAACTGCACAGGACACAGGGGATGAAAGACAGTGACGCCCACACAGACACAGCAACGGACTGGTCACAGACAGTGGCCACCCTGGTGAGCAACACATGAGATCAGTAACCTGAATGACAGGGACTGGCCTGCTAACAATGAACAGGAATATCCATGATGTGGGTTGTCCCAAACAAGTGATGAGCCAGGTGACAACTGTGGGACTCAATCTGACAGCCAAAATGCCAGCATGTCTTCTGACACTGGAGCCCTGTAGAGGGTGAGGCACAGCCTCAGACACCTGCTGGACCCTCAGGGGAGGCCCTATGCTGCAGAACTGGCAGGGACCCAAATGGTGAGAGTGAGCACTAAGGGCACCCCAGCAATACAAAAGCACAGGACAACACTGCCCAGGAAAAGACGCAGTACACAAAGGTAACAAGAACAAGAAAACTTTACTATATACAAGTGTAAATATCAAAAATGGCACATATACAAAATTAAGAAAACAATCATGAAAATCCAAACTATGTAAAGCGTAGGAAACAAGGATAGATGAAAGGGGTGGGCCACAGGGGGAAAAAAAGAGGAGAAGGGAGGTGAAACAGCTGCACATGGGAAGGTGGAGTAGGTTAGGGTGCAGCAGAAGGTCGTGGCTGGCCAAGATGAGTGGCTATTTGGTCTAGGGCTTCGGCAATGTGCGATGTTGTCACATCTAGTGACTGCAGCCTCTCCAGCATGTCCCGCTGCTGCTGGACCAGCCTCCACAGAAGATCATCCCTGCACTCCAAAACTACTGGATGCCGGGCAGAGGCTGGTGTCTGATCTGCCCCTGTGTGGAGAGAGAGGATGCCATAAGTGATGTGAGCAGATACTGTAAACCATGTAGGAGGAAGTAGCACACATTGCCAGCCCTCCCACACACACACACACACAGCACAGCCACCACTATGGCATGCATGGGATATGGGTGGCACGGCCACCTTGCAGACAGTAGACACAGCTGTTCACCCACTCAGGCAGACAGGGTCAACTGGCACACATGCACCACAATGCAGCACAGGGGCCACAGGCCAGATGGTGTCCTCAAACATGGAACAAAGGCATGGGATGTCACTCAGGGGGATTGGACTGGGCAGTGGGGTCTGACGTGTTGGTGGCCAGTATGATAAAGCCAAACCATAGCAGCATAACCCAATGGCATACTGTACTGAGTCCAGGAGGCCTGTATGGTAATGAGGGCATCCACCCAAACCATGGACCTCCCACACCTCTGAGAGGGATGGTGATGTGGCACTTGTCCTCATATGCAGAACAAGCAGACAAGCAGCATGGAGACACCTGTGTGGCCACTCTTGCTGTGCGAGACAGGTGTAGGTGTGTCACAGCACACCAACAGGACCACAGAGGCATACCTTGGTGTATGGCCCAGGGCATGCAGCAGGACACACAGGACATGACACACTCAACAATGCATGATATGCCCAGAGGTGTAACCAAGATTTGTAAACATGTACTTAACAGTTGTCTGAATTGTTGCCCCCCCCCCCATAAGCACACACCAAAAGATGTGCCGCCTCACCCTCATGTCAGGCAATATTATGTATTAGGCAAGATATCCTAATATAGTCACAACACTTCAATTTACATACTGCTCATACTAAAAACCAGACAGATATTGGCTGGCATTTAGTTACAGTGTGTAGGATACAGTGTGATATGCCTCTGTACCACAACAAGCTAGCCAGCTGTACAGAAGTCCATTCACACCACCACTCATGCATATATACCAGATTGGATCATTCATGCAGTACAATCATTTCCTCTGCAGTTTGCAACCACACATAGTCTACAGAGTATTCATAAATGTATAGTGAAGCATTCAAGGTGGTGAAAACTAGTTATTTCTCTACATCAGGCTCTAGTTGTATTTTGCGCACTAGACTGGGTTTAATGGTGCCTCGGGAGTTTCCCGATGTCACTGTAGTCAAGAAAGTGCACTGGGTATGGCTGCTGGCACACATGTGCAATGCAATGATATACTTGCCAGCATGGCCACAAGTCTGGGGAGCCATACTGTACTATCTTCCTGGGTGGTGTATGCCCCTAACAGTATCTACAGTGCAGGGTGTACTACATGGAGGCTGTATACCCTCCCCCTGGTGTTTGCAGACTTGTGCATGGGTACTAGGACATCAGACATGTGTAGCACATCTCCTGGCATATACTGTACTGGGGCAGTGACAAGTCACAGTATTGGACAGGTACCATGCCACAACAGATGTACAAAGTGCAGCTGCCACATAGCAAAGGTTGGTAAGTGCATGCAGGAGCAGCATACATGTCTGGTGTGACAAAACTGGACCATCACATGAACAGATGGTGCAATGGGGACACTTCACACCTAGCTCCACCAACAGTACTCTGCCTGATGTCTGTATGCCACTCACAGAGGAACACTTACTGGGCCTTGGTACAATGCCATCCTGCACCATGTGGTGAAACCACCACAACCGCTGCTGGTCCAGTCCACGAGGTCCCCACTACTCCCTGGTCCTATTGACACCTGTACATCCAAAGAGGTGCCAGCCAACAGAAGCCCACACCTCACAGCTGGGGCACTCTGTCCCTTGGTCCCTAAAGAGGAGATGCTTCCTGGCCAGCACCAGCTCCACCAGGTTACAAAGTTTCACCTGTACCTGTGACCACCTCTGGTCCCTCTACTGCGGTGCCCTAGATCGTCTGGCTGCCATGGTTCTTGTCTCTCTGATAGTATTCCACAGGGCTTAGGCAGATTTCTGTAATGTGGCAGGGTGCGACCTTTGTGCAATGCAAAGAATAGCAAGTGTGCTGCTCAACTTGTCCTTGTGCTGTAGAATGGGTGTGCCAGTCTGCTGACGTTGGTGCACTGCGCATGCATGACCTGCACAATTCTGCACATTCAGATAGCGCTGCACAGAGCTGTGCATGTGCAGTGATGCTGTTGATGTCATAGGCATGTGGCTCCTGCACAGCGCACATTCACAGACATCATCACAAGATGCACTGGTGACACAATTTGCAAACTACCCTTGCACACTGGGGATACAAGTTGCAAACTACCCTTGCGCATTGTGTAAAAGTGCAATATTCAGCCAGGCTGCGTAAATAGCCTCATTGGGCTGTCAGCGGGCAAAGACCCCATTAGCATCTTATTACAGACCTTTCTGCATGGAATAGCATGGATTATTGCACCTGGGTTATTTAAGGGGACCATAGCACCCCAACACTGCACACCGGAACTGCAGCCACAACACTGTTATACAAATGTGGAAGCAGGCCACAGAGAACCCAACACTACCATGGCAAGCCAGGATAATGTTTCCACAGCCCCATATAGGTGTCTTACATGCCATTGTCCAACACTGCTAAATAGGGGTACACCCTGTAGCAGGGGCATGTGTGAGATATATTGCAGGGGAACCCACGTTGCATCAGTGGTTATGTCCTGTGCTCCATAATCATGAACTGAGGGCCCTAAAACCACACACAGTAGCATAACAGTTGGCTAAGTTATACCTTACTCACCATATTACGTGTTGTGTTTGTATTGACTACATCCCACTGGCAGTGCCATAAGAGGCCTCTTTTCTGTTTGTAACTGTGCTTTGCATGGAACCTTTGTAATAGGCCATCTCTGCACGTTACTATCAGAATATATTATTAGTACATAACATATGTATTGGGGGATGCAGTCCACAGGGTAACAAAGATTGACACCTGTCAGGTGTGTCCCAATAGTGTGCAAATGCCTCACATGGCTCCCCCACAGCTGCATGTGGTGCATGGGGACAGGAGTCAGCCGGACCTCACACTCAGGGCCTGCCCTGGACAGCTAGATCACTGTATAGGTCTGCTGTATGCAGGCAAACATGGGGCATGGGAGCCCCATGGACCTGCAGGGTGTCATTGCAAGACTTGCCCACCATGTCCCACGCTCTCATGTGTCTGGCTGTGTGTCCCTGTGTTTTGAATGTTGTATGAAATAGCCCTGAATTCCATGGTCCAGGTCCAGGCTGTACAACCTGTCTATCATAGCACATCATTACCCCCTGTCCATATAGTGCCCTATGACTACATGCTTAGAAGCCTGTACAGAACACACATCTGATACAACAGGCCTGTCACACTGTCCCTGACACTAGAGGCTGACAGCATATGTGGATTGTGTGCATGACAGCTCTGCCTGCAACAGTCCCTCCAATATGTTGTTCCCACCACACCAGAGCATGTCTGGATGTACTGGCACAGAAGCCTGTGGTCTGGCCTCTACCTGTGACATGGCTTAAAGGATGTGGTCTGACAGCCAGGTTCTGCACATACCACTGTTGTGCATGGGGGTGCAAGGTGGTGCCACATGTCACTCAGATGGAGCCACATCAGGCCAGTGAACTGTGTCTACCAACCAGACAATATATGGATGGGCCTATCGCACAGTTTGTCCAGGTGCAGCACTCCCGTATGGCATGGTGTGTTGGCATGTCCCACCCAGTGCCCCTGTGTTACTCAGCATGTGCCATTGGGATGTGGGGGGGCCTATTTGTACACTGCCCCACAGCAACCCCCACATATGCAGCAACCCTCCCAGGCCATGACTTGCTACATGCCATCCACACCGCAGCGCTGGAGTTCATACCTGTGGTCCCCCCCATGTGCACCTGGGGCAGCTGTGCTCCGGGACCTTGCCTGTCTGGGTGGTGCAGGCAGATGGTCTAGGTGTCTGACTTGCTTACATCCCTGCAGTGTTGGGTGGCAGCATACTGGCCAGGTGTGGACACTGGGGGGCCTATAACAGGCTAGCATTGTGCACAGGCCGCCTTGTGCCACACCAGTACTCTGTGCACAGCGTCGGTGCACTGGTGGGGCACACTGGGTATGTGTACACACACATTTCACCCACACACAGCACTGACCACTGCCTTTCTACCTCCTCCAACAGGTCCCATGGGTGATGGTGAGTGGCAGTGGGCTCACTACTTTTTGGAGGATGTGCTGCATGAATTGGCCCAGGAGTATAGGGGGAGAGAGAAGCAGTCTTGTCCCAAAGCCAGACCGCAGACTCCACAGTCAGGAAGGCCTGGGAAGAGATCACAGAGGCCATGAATGCTGTTGGTGGCTGGAGCCACACAGAGGAGGCTGCCTGTAAGTGGTTCCAGGACCTCTGCAGTGGACAAAGGCCACCATGGATGCCCGGCACCAGGAGCAGTATACCACTGGTGGAGGGCCACAGTCCCCAGCAGTGGCCGGGCCCATTGACCTGGTGGAGGAGGTGGTGGTGTTAATGCTGAGGACTATGGAGGTGACAGGGGTGCCTGTGGGTGGACTTGAGACCCAGGTATCATCCAGCCACACATGTAAGTACACATCTGGTGCACTTCCTTGTCTGCATGGGTACACGTGCGAATCTCACCACTGGTGGAGTACACTACAGCTTTGGGTGTGGCACACATATTGTGTTCAGTCAGCACCCTGGGCACTCTGTGACATGCTGTGCAGCTTTATGACACACTGTGGCCCCCTCTACAGCATGTTGCACTGACCCCTTCCCACATAGTGACTGTGCACACAGCTTCACTGGAGAGTGCCCATGCACATAGGGCACTGTTTTGCCATTTGTTGGCTACAGGTGCTGAAGCATGCAGACACATGAGATGGGTGTGTGGGTCTGTGTATGGGGTTGTGGTCTGTGACATGTGTGCCTCTGTTCATGTGTGGCATGTGTTGGATACATGGTCAGGGAGCACTGTCATGCTTGCATGATCCACTCTCTACAGGTAGCTGTGTGAACACTAAGGGCCTGTGTAGGCAGACCTGTTGACAACAGTTACATGGTGACACTGTGTGACACATGGCACCATACACTGGGACATTCATGTACCACCAGCAACATGCATTGTGTACTGTTATTTGGGTGTAACACTGATAGTTCCTGCCTCTCTCCATAGCGCAAGATGTACCATATGAGGGGGATGAGGCTGCTGGGCTATCCAGTGGAGTGCAGCGAGTAACACCGAGCCAGCCCTACAGCCCTGTGCACTACATCATGGAGGACTCCAATGAGAGTGATGACGACATCTATCTGAACACCATGCTATATATGTCACCGGTCGCACTGCTGGGGGAAGTCACTGACACCAGGTCCCCCCCTGCAGTGTACAGCAGCTGGCACGTGGCAGTCCCCACGCCACAGTTACACCCCACGCCCCTGTCCATGGCATTGGTTTGTGTTACACCTCATTTGCTGGACCTCTTGCCACCACCCTCACCACTGCCAGTGCCGACACTACAAACACCACCACCACCACCACCACCACTACACACGCCACATGCATGGTGACCCAGGAGGGGTTGTGTGGCCTGGTAGCACATCCACCATCCCACAGCAGGCCTGCATGGCTACCCACAGCCTTTGTGCCCCTGCCACCTCCCCCACCTACCCCTTGCATGGTGCATGCACAGTCCACTTAGTGCCTGCAGGTGCAACCAGCTACTGTCCCTTAGGACAGTGTCCCCCATGGGCAAGCTGCGCCTGACTCCAGGCAGCTGCTGCAGTCAGCAGTGGGGTCCCAGACTGCTGCTCAATGTGATCTTGTCCTCTTCAGGTGCACTGTGCATGAGGACCTGATCAGCCATCCTGACCTCCTGCACCCTGACCTGCAGAGGGCTGAGCAGCGGGCAGAGGCCCAAGAGGCTTGCATCATTGAAGCCCTACACACCATCATTGGTGACCTCACCAGGGTGGTGCAGGAGCTCATGGCCATGGTGTGGGGCAGTATGCAGCCAGGTCAGAGCCCCACTCCTTCCAACATGTGCACAGCCCTGGTTCAGTGGGGACACCACAGCAAATGCCAACACCGTGCAGTGGCAGGTTGGAATCTGATGGAATGCCTGCAACCTCCAGGGCCAGTGCCGATCCATGCACGCCAGGGCGCAACATCCACATCCCTGCCTCCAGCACCTGGCATGGCCATACACAGGCCAGGATAATTCTGTCACCCCGGTATTTCCCTTCCCTTCTCCACAGACCATGCCACCCACACACAGGGATCTGCAGTTGCCACTAGTGTGTAAACATGGCATCCACAGATGGCTATGAGTGGGATGGCTCCCACCCCTTTGCATATCCCCCACATCCCCAGCACCCCGCAGACATTATTCCCCTGTCACTGTTTTGTTGTATTGTGCTTCCCCACTGCCCCTCTCCCTAGCTACCCTGTCCAGCACCCCTTCTGTCTGTGCACTGTTTGTTCATTGCCAGTGTGTGCTGTGTTTTTTTTTGTTTTGTTTTTCACATTAAAGTTTTTGCACATACACAGTGTCCTTTGTTCTTTCCACCCACCTGCTTCTGCGTGTGAGGCTTCTTATAATGTTTTCTCCATATTCCTGTGCCCTCCTGGTCATGCAGAGGTCGAGGCTGTTGAGCTTCTCCAGCATCCCCAGCACCTCTGGCTCCATGTCACTGTCATTCTATTCCTCTTGGACTGGCAGGACTATTCCACAGGCAAGCACCATGTTGTGTAGTATACAACATGCAAGGAATATACCACAGGCCTTGTGAAGGGTATACTGTAGGACACCACCTTAATGGTCCAGGCACCGGAATCACATTTTCAGCATGTCAAAGACTGGCTCAATGATGTTACGCGTTGTGGTGTGTGTTGCTGCCGCATTGCATCTGTCCTCCACCACAGATGTGGGCCGGGGTATGGATGTAAGGAGTCAGGGGTGCAAAAGACAGGCACTGTCCTCTGTAAGATAACACACATCTGTTAGCACCTGTTCACATTGTAGCTGCCCGCATACCATCAACGGCCAATGTGCTATGTTGTGTCCTGTGCACCTGTCCACCCTCTCCTATCCATCCTTCCCTTAATGAAGCCTGTGTGTGCTGTGGTACTGCTGTGTGCCTCCTATGAGGTTGTGTTGGGGGTGTGCTGCATGTACTCACCAAAAAGGTGTCCACTGGGTATGAGGCTGCCTTCAAAGATTTGGTGAACTGTGGAGTTGTGCCATTTGAAGGCATCATAGGTACTGCCAGGGTACTATACCAGGACATTGGTCATGTACCCAGTTGCATACTACCTGGCAACTGATGGAGTAGTAGCCCTACCTCTTGAGGTAGGCATCCACCCCATCACTGGTGGGTGCATGGATGGCAACATAGGTGCAGTCAATGGCACCAAGTACTGCAGGTAGGTGTGCAATCTGATAGAACTGCTGCATTGTCTCTGTGTGCTCTACTGCTGTACTGGGAAATATGATGAACTCACCAGCATGTGGCAGCAGGGCATCTAGAAATTGGACCAGCAGGCACAAGGTGGTAGACTGCAACACACCAATGGTATCCCCCAATGGTGTCTGGAATGACCCATTGGCTAGGAAGCCCATGGCAGCCATCACCTTCTTCTCTACTGTCATGGCATGGCTGCGTTGGATGTCACTGCACAGCTGCTCATGAAGGTGCTCACACAGCTGCCATAGCATGGCCCTATTGAGACAGTACTGGCCAATAAGCTGGTCATTGGTGAGGGTCTCAAAGGAGACTCATGGCAGTACCATCTATTCACAGCATGTCATCTCCATGGCCTACAGCGGGGACCAGGGTGGGCATGTGGCTTCTCCTCCTGCAGGGCCTCTTCCAGGAGGAACAGCATGTGTGCTGCATATTCAGTCATTCTGTGTCTCTGGCTGCAGTGCTTCTGGCCGCCTCTAAGCTTTGCCCATAGTTAAGTCGACCCTTTTATAGGCAATATTTGCACAGTGCATTGGGGATGCACAAAATCACTTTGCGGTGTTCTAACATGCTGAATATGGCATTGCACCTGTATTCACATCTGCACCCCTCCCTTTGCCCAGTGCATACATTATTGTATTGTATGTGTGCAATCCGTTTTTGGCCACGCTATCTGCACCGTTGAATATTGTGCATTGGTACACAATTATTTTGCCCACCGGGCAATGTTTTAAATATTGGGACCCTGATATCTGGCTTTGCCCATCCACAATAACCCCTCCTGCCAGTCCTAGGGCCTTTCATGACCTTGTTGGTCAAGGGGGTCGAGATATTAATGAATCCAGCAAGTGACAAACTGCAGAGGGATGTATCTTGTGCATCATCAAAACAGTATGTAGACAGTAAATCAAAGCAATTAGCAGCATAAGACATAGAAAATGTAAGTTTTGCAACATGTACATAGATAAATGATTTAGTTACTCATTTTCTGGATACAAGTGTCATCTCGTGTACTTTGGTGGGAGAAATGCTAAGCAACACTGAGCACTTCTGTTACCCTATGAATGCACAGAGGGATTCTTGTGCGATTCTGTGAGCATTTTTGTGATACTTTTGTAGGAAAGATTCTACAGCATATAAAACTAAAAGGTAATGTATGTCCCTCTGCCTCTGCTTTAGTAGTACTGTCACCACCGTTGTGTATTTTTGAGACTCCTTGTAACAGTCAACCTATTTGTTTTCTGGCAGCCAGACAGTGCCTCACTTTGACTCAGACTGAGCCACTTGAGCTCAGGTTGCCACAGAGATACTCCAGTTTTCGAGCCGGGTTAGCCATATCCCCTTAACACAGATGCCATGAGATAATTCATTGTTTTAGTTGCATGTCTGGGGTTCGCAAACATGTCTTATGTTATACAGATATGTGCTTGTAAAGCTAGCTGATTAGAAAGATGAAACATACAGCAGTTCCTCACTATCTCCATTCTGGATTTACTAGTCTTTTAGTGCTCCGCAAATGACTCCTAACATGCACAGGCGAAGGAACCGGGGGGGGGGGGCAAAGGGGCAGTAGCCACCCCCCACCTTGTATTTTTGTATGGCAAAAACTAGTATAGAAAAAGTGCCCTTTGTACACTTACAAGTGCCTTTCCAATCCTCAGCCCCCTGAGCTTTTACTATCTTCCGGCACCCTTGCTAACATGACAAATACGTTTAGCTAGAGGACGTGCAATATACTTATCAGTTGTGAAATTGGGCAGAGCTTCTAGGGGTGGAGTATGGGATTTGGCTTATATTTTGGTTTCTGGTTTCCACCTCATCTGAAAGTGCAACCCTACATCCAAAGCATGTATATCACTACATATGTATTACTGCTACTCTGCTTTGGTGTAGAATGATGTGCTACATGTGTTTCACAGTGACACTTGTACAGTGAAGAGATATTATTAAGGAGCAAGTAGCTGTTAAAATAATTGTCCTTATGTTGTTTTTGCTAAAAAGCAATAAAAAGAAAGGTAAAATAAATTACAGTATTTACAATCATGTTTAAACAGCACCTGGCATGGGCTGGCCTAGAGTCGTGGAGGGCTAAGGCGATGTGCGCTTCACCTCCTGCTGCGAATATATTAAAAAGTAGGCAGAATAAAGCCATTTGGCCTATCTGGTCTGCTCATATTGCAGGGTCCACAGTTTAAGCTACAGACCTTACCACCCTCTCCCCAATCATCCAACCTTTCCATCCTCCCCTCCCATGACCCCTACTTTCTCCTTATTTCTATCCCAGCCTCTCTTGAAGCTGCCCACCCTCTTTAACGAGACCACCTGTTCCAGCAGTGCATTCCAACTGGCCACCACCCTCTCCATGTAGAAGTGCTTCCTAACCCCCAGACCCCTCCAGTTTAAGATTGTGCCTCCTCGTGTTTCAGCTGCCTCTTAGCTTAAAGAAACCGTCCTTATCCACCCTATTTGTCCCTTTCAAGTACCTCAAGGTCTCAATCATGTCCCCTCTCTCCCTTCTTTCCTCCAGGGAGTACATGTTCAGGGCCCCCAACCTCTCCTCATATGATTTACCCAGCTGGCCCACTATCATCTTTGCTGCCCTCCTCTGGACTGTCTCCAGCAGGTTAATGTCCTTTTTAAGGTGTGGGCACTAGTACTGTACTCCATACTGTAGATGTGGCCACTGTACAAGGGCAGTATAACCTCCTGTTGCCTACTGCTGATCCCCCTGTCTATTGCATCCCAACATCTTATTTGCCCTTGCTGCTGCTTTCCTGCACTGCTTGGAGTGATTCAGGTCACTAGTGATCATCATTCCTAGATCCTTCTCCTCTGTTGCAGATACCCAGATGTCCCCCAGGTAGTGCTCTGTCCTGGGATTCTTGGCTCCAATGTGCATGACTTTGCATTCCTTGGCATTGAAGCTAAGCTGCCAAACACTCTATTGACTGTACAGTATTGTGTTTAAACTTTAAAAGTTTTACAGTCTTACAGTTAGTTGTGAGAACTAAGTTAGTTCTAATATTGATGTTAAATGGTTATAAAAAATTGATTATTTATTTAGTTTACCAGTGCCACTTACAGCTACAGCAGGATTGTACAGTATTAACCAGAGACAAAGCTGGAGATGTTGAGGGAATTGGGGATAGTAGGAAGGGGGGGGGGGTCCTCAGAGATGCTCTTATATATAACATTTTTATTTGTGGAAAAGGGGGGAGTCTGGCCCAGGCAACTGAAACTGCATACTTTGACCTTCAAGACTCGGTACCCTCATGGGGTAGGGTGTTTGGGAGAAGTCCTTTATATGAGTAATTCATGATGGCGACGCATGTAGTTAGGGCCTTATCTCTTCATATTAATGGGCTTAACAACCCAATTAAGAGAGACAGACTTTTTCAATACTTTAAAGAAATCCTAACGATGTTATGTATCTACAGGAAATGCATTTAACAGACAAAGAGCACTCTAAATTAACCTGGGGAGGATGATACCAGATATATGCATCGTCATATGCTAAGGGAAAGTGCCACAGAGTGGCAATTTTAATCCCCCGGACTTCTCCTTTTCACTTGGCCTCACAGTATGCTGACCCACAGGGACAGTTTGTAATTCTAAGTGGGACGTTTTATTGGAAACAGGTTACATTTGTAAATGTATACTTCCCTCCCTTGATGGCCACTGCAGACTTAAAAAGATTTTTTGTTAAACTTTTAGATAGTATGCAGGGATGTTTGTTAATGGGAGAAGACATCAATTTAACTTTGACCCCACTTCTAGACTCATCTACCTTATTTAAACACCGAATTTCAGCTGCTCAGAAATTATTTTGCTCCCAGTTGGAGGCACTAGGGTTAGCTGATGTCTGGAGACATTTTTACCCCACTTCAAGGGGATACACGTTCTACTCCCCTAGACATAATTCCCACTCCAGATTAGACTATTTTTTTTTATTTCGAAAGAACATATGGATTATTTGCAAGATTTGACCATTAGCCCCAGATTTCTTTCAGACTATTCACCTCTGTTCTTAAAGTTAGATTTCAAAATACCCAAGAAAACCACTGGGGGGCGCTTGAACACTTCATTCCTTAGAGACAAAGCCTTCAGGGACAGCTTTAGTGTTAAAATTTCCCAGGTTATAACGGAAAATTCCTCTTCAGAGGTATCTGCATCTATTGTTTGGGACACAGTGAAGGTGGTGATTCGTGGAGAAATCATTGCCTACGCTGCAAATAAGAAAAAAAGATGGGAGCAGCAATATGCTAAGCTCCATGAAGAATTAAGGGAACTACAACAGGTCCATACCTTGGTTACAGCTGAGGCTGGGACACAGATCAATCTTTTGCAGAAGCTATTAGATGAGAAAATGCAACAGGCGTTGTTTTATCTAAAATCCTGTAGATATGAGGGAGGCCCCAAGGGGCAAGAAATTTAGCTCAGAGACTAAGAAGTCATAGGACAGCTGCATATATCACACACCTAGTGGACCCTACACATAACTGCAGAGCCAGGAATACAGAGCAGATTATGGAGAGCTTTTGGAAATATTATGCACAGTTACATGGGACACCACTATCCCCAGACCCCTCTAAACTGGAGGAATTTTTTCATTCTCTTTCTTTACCAAAACTCTCCCTAGATATGGAGGAGAGACTGAAGGCCCCAATCAGAATGGAGGAACTTAAAAGAGTAGTGGCAGATAGTAAAACATTGAAAACCCCAGGCCCCGATGGGCTGCTTGCTGAATTGTATAAATCCTTTCTTAGGCAGCTGGCCCCACCATTGGTAAAAGGTTTTCATGAGATACAGGAGGGTGGAGCCACCCCACCTTCATGGGATTATACTAATATTACACCAATATTGAAACAAGGAAAGCCTTCTGAATCAGTCACATCCTATAGGCCGATATCCATTTTAAATATGAATTATAAGTTATTTATGTCCATCTTGTCCCATAGGATTGACAGGATGATGCCATATCTGGTAAATTCAGATCAGTCTGGGTTTATCCGCTCCCTACAAACTTCTGATGATAACCGTAGAACAATACATCCGTGTTGGACCATGCCAATCAGAGGTGAATACCGGCAGTCTTTGTCAGCCTTGATGCTGACAAGGCCTTTGACCAGGTCATCTGGAATTTCCTCTGGAAAATATTGACAGAGTTTGGATTCCCTAAGGAATTTGTTACCCTTCTCCAGCGGGTTTATGCCTCCCCCAAGGCACATATTAAGGTGAATGGACAGCTCTCGTCTAGGATACCTCTAGGTAGGGGGACGAGGCAGGGCTGCCCTTTAGCACCACTTCTATTTGCCCTGTATATCGAACCCTTGGCAGGAGCCATAAGGCAACACCCAGATATTCAGGGTATACCACTGGGGAGGAGAGAGTTTATTCTCTCTTTATATGCGGATGACATATTATTAACTTTATTAGAGCCAAAAAAGACTATTCCATCTACTTTGATGGTGATAGGGGCATTTTCAGACATAGCAGGATATAAAATTAATATCCAAAAGATGGAGATTTTGCCTTTGAATTTCTCCCCCTCGCAGACCCTGAAAATACAGTTACCTTCAAGATGGAGAAATAACAAAGTTAAATATTTGGGGGTCCTTATCCCTGAAAATTTGGAGCACTTAGAACTGCTTAATTTGGAACCCTTGACTCTGGAAATAGAAAAGTTTACTTGGGAAATGGACACACCTCTCCCTCCCTTTTCACCAGCGAATACAGGCTATATGGATGACAGTGTTCCCCAAGATAATGTATTTCTTTCAGACCCTACCTTTTACCCCATCTAGATTTTATTTTTGTTCATGGGATAGAATATTCTCCAGATTTGTCTGGGCAGGGAAACATCCAAGGATTAGGTGGTCCCTGCTGCAGCTACCCATAGCTAAAGGGAGCCTGAATCTTCCGAACTTAAGGGAGTATCATAGGCAGTAGTTTGTAAGATAGTTTTGATTTGGCTTAATCGACAAATAATGACGCCATGGAAATACATTGAGTTTATTTTAAATGATCTTTTTGATGTCCTTCCAATCATATTTACCCCACTGGATTCTATGCCAAATCTTGGAGACTTTACATTTGGGATCCGCAATACTCTAAAAATGTGATATGAAGTAATGGCACTTCACGGACTAGCAGAGGTCTTCTATTATTTTAAACTCTTGGTGAAGAGATTGACTTCCCAGCAGCTCGACTTGATCATGTCAATGGGGAGTGGCACAGGAATGGCTTATCTATGATATAGCAATTTCTGGACACACACGGTGTGGTGCCTTTTGTCACATTGCAATCTAAGTTCCGCCTCCCCCTTACACATCAATCATCATCGATATTTGCAGGTCAGGACATTTTTGTTAGAAGTCAGCCCTACTCAAAATGCTTTTCCAAACCCTATGCCCCCATTAATGAGCTTGCTTGTGGAAGCTATTGAAGGGCAGGAGCATACACACTTGATTGGCTTGATTTATAGATCCCTTGGGGAGTACTGGCAAGAGTCGACTAAGGATATTTTAGCCAGGTGGAATAAAGAAATAAACACCCAAATAACCTATGAAAAATGGTTAGAACCAATTTTGTATTCAATGAAAGTTTCACAAGCCCCATACTGGCTCGAATGTATTTGTAAGTGTTGTATGTGTTTTTTATCATCCCAGGCAAACTTGCTAGATTCTTATCTGTAAGATATGGTGTGTGCTGAAGGGAGTGTGGGCACACACAGGCGAATATCTCCCATATTTTCTGTACTTGCCCGAAAGTAACTCAATACTGGCAGGATATCACAAGAAGCCTACAACTATTAATGGATTCAGACTTCAACTTAACAAACCAAATTATTCTTCTCAATATAGGAGATGATGGCATGGCCCCTCAGAATAAGAGTAAGTTATACCTTTATTTGGCAGCAGCTAAAAAGGCCATAACCCTCCTTTGGTGGATTACTGCTGTGCCCACACTGTCCCATTGGCATATTATTATGTCTGAAATCTACTACCTGGAATGATCTATAGCAACCAGGATGGGTTGGGTACCCCAATTTGAACTTACATGTAGACCCTGGGTTTTATGTATAGCACGTCTGGATAACTCCTTTATCCGTTGATTTTGATTTAGGAACCAGCTCATATATATACAATGTGGATATTTCTGAATACTTACCTGTATGAGCTGAGATAATGAAATTTAATATCTCTGTATGTATAACAACTAATTACAGATATTACATTTACTGTATTACCTATACGTGTGTATTCCTGCTGTAATGAACTGGAGAAAATAAAGAATATAAAAAAAAAAAAAAAGTTTTACAGTCTGTTGAACTGCTTTGAATGTAACTTCCCTACTCCCTCTACCCTGATCGCAGCTGGAAACGAGCTCCGGCTCAGTGTGCCTCTCTCAGTCAACAACTTTAAATAAAAAAAGCTGCCAAACCCCAGACCAACTCTCAAGCTTTTTCAGATCATCCTGTAGGTCCTGTATCCTTTTGGCTGTGTCCACCCTCCCAAGAGCTTGGTGTTGTCTGAATAGGCATATTTGCCCTTAATGCCATCCCTAATATCATTGATAAAGACATTGGACAACACTGGTCCCAAACTGAAGCCCTGCGGAACCCCACTGGTGACCTCCATGGTGCTAGATAACTCTCCCCCCACCACCACACTGGGGACCCGTGTTTGGGAATGAGCAGGGGTTGCTGAGGGGCAGCGGGGTGGGAGAGTATCGAGCAAGTGAGGGACAGCTCTCATCTCCCAGGGAGGAGTGACCAGCCATCTCAGCCCATGACTGCCACCAGCTGGAGGCCCAGTGGTATTACAGGCTTAAGCAACTTGAAGGGAGGGAGCTGCAGCTGCGTAAGATGAGTGCGCCTCCACACATGTACTGGTGCCACACTAGGGGGTGGAAAACACAGAAAAATGGGGAAATGGGAGGACGGGTTACATGAAGCCCTGCCCATCTCCCTGGAACCTGCCCTGCCAGCCAAAGACCTGGGACTCTGGATATGATTGTCTGGGGGGAAGATGTCCCTCTATCCCTCTCTCTCCCCTGGCCCCACTGCGGGGAGGGGGTCTGCAGGGGACACACTCAGGAACTTTGGAGGATGAGGAAGATAGTTGCAGGATGCAGGGACAGTACTGAAAAGCAGCCCATCTCACCTGAAGGTAGAAAAAGCTTTATGCCATCCTTGTGACAACTAAGAAAAAATCTAATGTTTAGACACAATTTCTCATTCAGGTTTATTATTTTTACTCTTAGTTGTTTATTGCTAAGCACTTTTGCATGAAAACATTATCTCTCTTATCTACTTTGGCTACTTGTCTGCACCTGACATCACAATTTAGTTTATAACATTGCAATATGTTGCAGCAGAGGTAACTTTGGTGCCACACACAGGATTATAACATTGGGGCTATGCTTGAAGGCGTGTGCAGTATGTGAGAAAATGACATAAATGTGGTGTGCAGCTATGTGGCGTGTAATTCCACCCTGCAACGTTGCATGCACGAACAACTATGTGCGACATGCAGTGGACGTGAGTGTGTTGAGGTGAACTACGTAGCAGGACACGCACGACATGGAGGAGGACGACAGCAACACGGCATCGCCCCTTGACCTCACCATAAAAGGCAGTGCTCCCCACCCTGTGCAGTGACATGGAAGAGAATCGTGTGCAACAGCACAATGCAGATGGGATGGCAGAAAGCATGGGTGCTGTGCAGGAGGCAGTGCAAGGCGTGGAGCAACCCGAGACAGAGTAGCAGGCTGTGACCCTTGAAGGGCGTGCCTATGTGCCCATCCCCATGCCCCAAATTTCACTAGGGGCCAGGTTGCGACCATAGTGTCAGAGATCAAGGTGCTCTAACGCAGGCTGTATGGGTCGCAAGCCCTGAGTGCACCCGCCAAGGTGAAGGCCAGGCTGTGGCTCAATATTTAGAGCACTGTAAATGCCGCAGGACCAGAGGAATGGATGCTGGATGCCATCAAACATAAATGGTGTGATCTGTGAGCCATGGTCAAGCAGAAGCTGGAAACAGCATTCTGGGAAAAGCAGGGCACCAGCGATGGCTCCCATATTGTCGATACCCAACTCACACCCATGGAGCACATGGTGGCGGACACATTCACTGAGGTTGGTGTCTGTGGGGAGGTGTATGGCGTGGACACCTTGGACATTAGGTGTGACGTGACTGGACACCCACACACATGGGCACACCTCCATGCAGTGGATTAACAATACTGTCATTTACACCCCCAGAACCGACGGTGTAGGAAGGCACCACAGTGGCAATGGGGTCACAGCATCCAGACACTGCAGGAATGCAGCTGGCAGAGGATGATGGTGGCCAGGCATGGCAAGGCACTGGTGAGTGACTGTGCCACATGCACACAAATGACAAACAATGCACCTTGCCCTGTATGACTAATTGTATCTATTCCCCTGCAGGGACCGAGCTGAACACTGATGTGTCAATGGAGTACGACACCGAGGAGGACATCAGCCCCGAAGCAGCGTACCAGACATCCCAGGCAACACCCACTGCCTGCGGTGGAGGTGGAGGATGAGCAGAGTGGCAGGTGACCAGTGGTCTGGCACCCAACACAAGCATAGCATGTCCACTGTCAACCATGCGTGGCAGACCAACTGTTGACTTGGGCCACCCCAACCAATGTGGCATGCAGGACAAGGATGACAGTCCCAGAGAGGGCCCCTCGATTCGTGCCCCATGACGTCGCCACACAAAAGCAATGCAGGCCACACTGGCAGGCAGATAACAAGATCTGCAGCAGCTCGAGGCTGATCATCTAACTGAACAGCAGCAGAACACCGAGGCGCTGCATGCCCTCTCTGCAGAGGTGTATGGTATGCAGAACAGCATATAATGCATCATGGCCACCCTCGAATGGCTGGTGGACAACACCGCTGGATGATCCATGACACATGAGCATGCTGAGTCAAATGAAACACTGCCTGACACCTTCAAGGGCAGACCGAAAACCCCACCCGTGAGCCTTCAACAGGACACAGACCACCCTGGACCCGATGAATCCAGTGACACACCACATGTGACCGAGGCCATCACAGAGTCACAAACACCCGAGCAGGATGGCATGGGCACCGAGAACTCTGGTGACAATAGTACTGCCCCCCCATGTGAGCAAAGCACCACAGGCACAGCACACTGGACGAATGGGCATCAGAAGCCGGGGACACGGCACGGTAAGACAGCAGACGAATGGAACACCCATGGGACGGAGGTCCTCTGCCTGCCTGCAAGCTAGGACCACAGGCAAGCAGTCCCACTAGCGTTCCATGCCAAAAGCCATGGGCCCACAGTACACGGACAGGTGCACCACTATGGGAATGCATGCACATGGATTACAGCTACAGCCCAGACCCACACCTGGTGGGCATGCACAGTACCACACACAAGCATGCACACACACACGAGAACCACGGCCACCCATGGTGCCATTGCACATCACCTCCATGCCCCACATACACGCCCCTGCCCCAGACATGCAGTGGCATACAAGCACAGCCAGTCACACACTGTAGCATGGCACACTGGAGGGAACCCCCACCATGCATCTCAGGATGACCGTTGGCATGAGTGCACAGTGCCATGGATAACCCCCATGATTACCTCATATTACCACATAAGGGGTGAGCACGCATGTCAAGGTTGGCCACACCGTGGATGCCATGGACCACTCCATAGCACCTGGAGGTGCATGCCCCCTTGACAAGCAATAAGGGCCATGCACCAACCCCATGGGTGCGCTTAGCACATGGACCATCATCATGCACCCACCACCCGCTGCTGCCACATGCACACTGCATGCCACTCCATGAAGTGTACATGGTACATGAACACGGCCGCACATGCACAACAGTTCAACATGCACATAGTGCTCTCCGACATCGCATGGTATGACTGTGATGACACACTCATGACACAGACACTATTGACGGAAGGTGCCCTGCATGAGTGCCGCACATGCCTTCAGTCTGCCAGTGTTGTCATGGCCCTGGTATGCGTATGCATCACTGTCACCTGGCAGCCCATCTGGGTGCATTCAGTAGCACCCAACACATTAGGCATGCCATGGAGGTTGTAAAAGGCTTGCTTGGTATGGCTTACATCCTCGGCAGATGTGGGGAACTAGATGTAGGTGTGGGCGTGTTCCAGCATAGCGTCCATGACCCCTGCCATGGCCCGGGACACCAACGAGTGGCAAACACCAGCTGTGTCCCCAGTCACCCACTGGAAGGATCCTGTGGCATAGAACGCAAGGGCACACAGCACCTTGGTTTCCATGGTCATCGCCCTCGAGCAACGTGTCCGCGGCCTGATCCTGTCCCAAACCTGGTCACAGAGGGATGTGATCACTGGCCACAGAAAGCAGAACCACTCTATGCAGTGCACCTCCTGCAGCGTGGAGGCATCCAGACATGGATGGTAAACCCTCGGTCGATGCCGTTGTTGCTGCAGCAACCTCTCCTCCCCATACAGCATATCAAGGTGCATAACAATTCCTGGGTACATCCTTCTATTGTGGTAGGTTTCCAGCGCACCTTGTGTTCTCCAGGTGTAGCCATTATATACCTCCATGAACGACACTGTTTGCCTTTAGGGGTGTGTCATGCAGCACGTGCATGGTGGACCTGCATGGGCGGTTGGCACGTCTGACAGTGCGTGCCATGATCCCTGTGCATGCTGCATATGGCTCAGAGCAGCTAGTGTGATGGCAGAGTTAGCAGCTCAATCACATCAGGACTGTTTCCTCTGCACCTTCGGCGAGTGGTGGATTTGGACTATTGTGACTCAGAAGGATATGGCACCCCATGGATGGTGCAGAGGCATGCATGGGTGAGTACAGGTCTACTGTACACTGGCATATTTCTTTGTGTTTGGTGTTTTTTTGTGCTGGGTCCTAACACATCTTCCTCCTTTTCTCTCTCTCTCTTCTCACCCACAGGACAAGAGGGGCATGCCATGGCAGATGGTCCTAGATCGAGTGGTGCAGCTAGATGGGGTACCAGACATGGTGGTCGCACCAAGCTGGAGGAGGCGGCAGTAGAGGGTGCCATTCCCCCAGTACATGTCTAGGAGGACCATGGACAGCAGAGTATAGTACCGGGGGGCAGGACGGCATTGGGATGCTCACCCACTGGCGGGTGACAGTCCCATCATTAGTGAGTGCATTTCATGTGCAGGTGCATGCTGTGGCTGGTGCACAGTGTGTGTATGGACTGTGTAGTAAGCCCGTTTCCCACTGCTGCATGTTGGAGTGACACTTGGGCTGCACGGCACCATTAGAGCAGCACACGTGGGCGTATGTAGGCCTGGTCTTGGCCGGTGACACCGGTCCTCACCCGTAACACTGCTGGGTTCAGGGTATATGGCCCTGTGTAGATTGCCTGATGGCGTACCAAGCCGTGCACCGGCAGTCACTGTTGTGACGCTTGGATAGCTGGTTCTGATTACTCTATGATTTTGTAATGTAAAAAAATGTAGCGTGATTGTCTGTCATGAGAAATCCTGTGCTCCTGGGATGACTCCCCCCCCCCCCCAGGTATCACTTCAAAGGACATGATATGTTAAACAGAAAATCTCTGTAAAATGATTAACTTATAAAGACTCGCATTTTATGGTCTTGTTGTTGAGCTGTGCTTCTTTGAAGGCCAGGAACTAAAATATCCATTTTATGATGTCTTCAGAGGAAAGAACAGTTAATTTCAACTGGTGCTAAAAGAAGCTATATGTCAGCTAAGCGAGAAAATGCACAGTTGTAAAAGTTCTTTGATGTCTTTGGAAAGCAGGAAAACACACTAGATCAAAGAGGAGCAGGAAAACACTCCAAATCAAAGAGTCATATTGGAAATGAGTTTTTGCTTATGTTATCTTATTTAAAATGCCTCCTGCGTGAGAAGACATCCTGGTTGTATAATTGTTAATAAACAGAGGAGGAGCTGGGTGACATCATGGAGGCGGAAGGTTCAAAGATTTTTTTAACTATGCTGCGGCTGACCTTTAGAGACATTCTTGTTTGGACTCTCTGAAGCAACAACATCTACTTTAAGCACTGTTAGAAGATATACATTAGATAGACAAGTCTAATTGTCTGGTGGTAGGAATTTGTTTGCACTTTTTTAAACCTTGTTCTTTTAAGTGATTGTATGAGTTGTGATATATTGTTCTGTATTTACCGTACATTTTACACTTTCTATCTATTTTAAAGTAAACCTCTATTTTAAAGAGACTGCTTGGTATACCTTTGAAATTCTTTCTTTGACATGTGAAGCATATATGGTTAGAGTTGACACTGTGCATATCTTAATGGTAATACCAAACTGGGAAAAGGTAAGAGTTTATTCTGAGGTCTATAATAGAGTTTTTAAGGGTACATTTTGTACACCTGGTTAGGTGCCCGTAGGCGAAAGATATCTGTCATCCCCCGAAGAGCAGAATTATCTGAGCCTGTACATTGGGTACGCTAGCAAGAGGTTCACAATTTGAAACCCTCCAGAACTTGAGACCAAAGGTGATTCGAACCCAAAGAACAGACAGGAGGGTTACCCTGTTCTGTTCCTGTTCACAATACTGCGCTCAGAGGTTGGCACTGTGGGAGAAGAGGGCCTGACCTGCTGAGTAGGGTTGTGACAACCACCACCCAGCATGTGTTGCTGTACACTGTGTAGCCTTCATGGATATGCCAGCAATGTGGGTGTCTGTCATTCTGCAGTGCATGCGTGGCCCACAGCATTGCATGTGTGACACAGCCCATGCCTCTTTTGGGACACAGTGTGCAGTATTCCTGCCTTGTATGTCCTCCAGCTGGGTATGTACTATGCTCCATCCTAGCATGGACTGCAGCCATGCATGTTGCCCACTGCAATGCAGCAACCTCAACATGGCAAGTGGGCATTTACCGTGTTATAGTGGCACATTGTACAGGTGCTGCATGTGATTGCCGGTCTCCACGGCATCGTGTGTGGAGCACTGGTCACCATTGCAGTGTGTCTTAGATATGGGTAGGCCCAAGCGCACATGTGTTACTGTGTGTGTGCCCTGCTGCAGCCATGCAGACTGTGTGTATACTGTGCCCTGCCATGTTCATGTCACGTGGGTGGTGGCAGTGACAGTCTGTGTTATGATGGGTCACAATTCATGCAGTGTAGGGCTTGCAGGGGTGGGGGCAAATAACTGTGGTATATGGGGACTGTCACTCTGCTGATAGTCCGCATAAGGTCTGTGTTCCATGGTTCAGGTACACATGGCCATGAGGGTGGCAGCGGGCACGTTGCCATGCTCATGCATGCACTTGCTGTGATGCTGTCCAGGCACAGGAGAGGGTGCATGGCTGGTCCCATACTAGGGTGCTATTGTTGTTGGGCTGTGCTGGTCCTGGGAGTTGTGTCTCACTGTGTCCCTTCTCTCCACAGTGTTACAGAGGCCCAGTATGCTGTATGGTGTTGGAGCACTTTGTGAGGGTGCAGCAGCCACCGGAAGAGTCCAGCAGTGAGGATGAGCTGTGGTCATGGGAGCATGGTGCCACTGCTGAAGGCCCCAGGAAGGACAGTGGGGATGATTGTGCCAGCAATGGTGCGGCAGTTAGTGCTGCAACATGAAGAGTGTGCTTGGATGGACAGTGCGGGTGTTGTTTACTGGGGGAGGGGGAGTTTTACAGTTAACATATGTGCAATGCTGCTGTTATATTATTGTAATAAAGGACTGATGATTTCACATCTGTGTCTTTACTGTCTCCGGCATGTGGGCAGGTGGTAGGGATGCACATTGCTGTGTTGCTTGGGGGGGTGCCCTGATGGCTGCCCATTTGCACCGCTTCCATTACTGGGTGTGCCATCGTGACCATGCGTTGGGGACTGTAGGCACCACCTGCTGTCATGCAGTGTGTACTCCAGCCATCCAGCACTGCACTGTGGGTGTCCACCTCACTGGAATTGTTGTCACCTATGGGAGCCCAGTACCATTCAGGGCTGTGTCCCTCATCTTGTGTTGCTGCTCAGTATGCCACATCCCTGGTATATGTGGTGGGGGTCTGTTAGGAGGGCACCCTGTGCATGCACTGCCCATGTGTGCAGAATGGCAACATCATGGCACACTTCTGTGTGCCCATCAGTGGCATTGTGCCTGGGGTGGGGAGCACACAGCAGTCCTGTGTGTTGTGCCACTGTGGGGTTGCATTATGTCCACGGACATGGTGTGCAGGCTATCGCCTGCTGTGGTGGTACCACAATTCTGTTGGTGGTTCAGGGTGGCACAGCCTGCACATGTCCCCCATATAGTGGTGGTGTCCTCTGCCACAACACAGCCTGCTCTACTGGCCGTGCTCCGTGCTGGCACATCGGGGCTATGGGTGGGTGTATGTGTGCCTGTGTCTCCAGTGTGCTGGGTTGCTGTCGGCTGCATCGACTTCCACGTGTGCTTACAGCCACCCTCCAGGATGCATATTTGTGCACGCCCTGCTCCACACACCTGGGCAGCCTCTGCACCATTGTGCATAGGTGCTGTGGACATCTACACTGCATCCTACATGGGAATGCCCCCATGTACACGCCACATGTGTGGTCCGCGTTGCTGCTCATTGGCACACTACGCAGCTTCCTTCATGCCTGTCATGCATACCACACATAGGTGCCATCTGCGCATGATGTGTGTTGGTGCCTCTGCAGTGTCACTGCGCACACTATGCACGGCGCACTCGCTTCGAGCATAGGCCCCATTGATTGTAGACAAGCAGACTAAGTAGGTAAATCTAGGGAACAGTGATTTTTTTTTTTGAGGCTGTCTTCAGTGATAAAGAAAGAGAAAAGAGAATTACAGAAAATATATAAAATATAAACTGAATTGTGTCTCAGTCATACATTTTGTCAAAGTTTTCCCAATGGTGTCAGAGTCATTTGAGCTTAGGTGTTTCCTAGTCATTTGTTTCTATACTTTTTCCTGTTATTGGTGGCTAAATATTTTGGATAATGCAGTACTTATTTCCCTGAGTCTTTCAAAAAGCATCTGATTGTCCCCAAGTAACCTCACTATTGCTGTTTGATATCATATTCTATTGTCTTGCTAGGCATTGTGATGTCATACAAAGGCATTATGAGGTCATCTAGGGACAGTCACAGTCTTTTTATATTTACTTCATGGACAGGTTACTAAAACATGTTGTATTCTGGAATGCAAAATTGAAAATTGAAATAATGAATGTTCTAGTAAACTAAGAAACACACACAGAAATCAGCACTGGTATAGGGTGCTCAGGATAACCTCTTAAACATAAGCAAACAAGAAAATCCAGCACTCATCACCTCTTTTTAAAAGAAAGACACAGTTCCAATATGATGTGAAAAAAAGTGCTGTTTTTATTCAGTGCCATTAAAATAAAAAGATGCCTTGACGCATTTTGGACTGCTAAGAACAGCAGTCTGAAACACGTCAAGTCATCTTTGTTATTTTGATGTCACTGAATAAAAACCGCACTTTTTTAATGTCAGTACAGGAGCAGCGTCTTCCTTTAAAAAAGGTGGTAAGTATTGGATTTTTTTGTTTGCATCTAGTAAATTATAACAGCACAAACATTTTGTTTATAATGGAAAGGCATACTAAAGTGCATATCTTCTGTATATGTAACCAATGCTACAAACCATTTAGACTTAATTGTAATTTTTAGTATTGAAAACACTTGTTTTTAGTTTTTTTTTAAAAAGCACTATCCATGCGCACTCAAATAGAACATTCCACTTGTTCAAACTTTGTTGATAAGGATTTCTTGTTTATAAAATGGGTAAGACCCACTAAGAAACGTGATTGCTCAAATGGTCATGCATTTATTCCAGCACAACAGCAATAATTAGAACTACATAACTTTCTGACCATCTCAACTCAGTTTTAAAATAAAAGTCTGGCTTGTCATTTTATGTGTAGGGTTATAAGAACACCGTAAAATGGGCGAATGCAAGTGGGCGAAACTGAAAGGGTGATGGTAATATGGGTGACTCCATTAATATGGGCAAATGTGACAAGTGAGCACCAGGTGACATTTGTGTTGCTGGTGTCCCGATGCCATTTGTGTGGTGTACTGTGCGGCTCCAAGGATGCTTATATATAGTGTGAGGAGTGTGGAGGGAAAAGCCCACCGCAAATGGCAGATGGTTCCACAATGGTTCATCCTCCTGAGGTGTCGCTGTCCTGAAGTGAGGTCAATGGCAGTGGACACCAGCTGCATTGAATGCTGTGTTCCTTTGGGGAGCCTGTGAGGTAATGCCTCTGTAGCAGCTGTTTTTTTGGACTCACCTGGGCTATTTCTGTGGCCCTCAGGTTAGAGGTGAACATCATGGCTGCTATATGTTCAATCCCAGCAAGGTCCCAGTTTCAAATATACGTTGTAGCCACCATAAATATTTTTACCAATTATATTCCATACAGAAATATAGCAGTCCCTCTGCCCACATGCCCACATGCAGAGTTTTTCATTTTTATTTAACTGGCATCATGTCGCTGTTGCTGAAACAGTATCCTCCTATTGCAGCCACCAGGCTCATTAATATTCGTGAGCTCTTCATAAATTATTCATGCCCCCAATATGAGCACTATTGACACTCTTAAACTAAATACTTTTGGGGCCTTTCTGCCACCTCATCCAGGTGTCCGGACCCCCTTTTTGAAGAAGACAGGGTTCAGGAGCATTGGGGAGGCTTCCTGATCACCACAGCAACAGCAAGAAAACCCGATGCACTCACTGCACATGCACGGACTGCCACCCCACATGTAAGCAGAGATTCAGCATGGTGGCACTGTAGAGGAAATGGGACCACACATGGTAAGTCCAACGAGGTTGGGGGCTTACAAACTCCCCCCAGACTCTTGGCATCCTCGCCAAGCCCTTCAGATTCAACACAATTCAACTTTAGGACTATTTCTAGCTAGACAAATCAGTACCTGTCTAGGCAGACATTTCAGACAAAACACACTTCAATACAATTCTTACTGTACACCTAACTCCTGACTATTAAAGCATTTCTCATAGTCAAAAGCAGTAGTATTGTCACAATAACAGTTTTTATTGGACCTTCAATAGCTGACAGACAACCATACACATTGGTAAACACATGCATTTTCCTAACCTTTCCCATTTACAGCTCAAGGGAGGATTTTGGTGGATGCACCAGGGTGGTCACATGTTTACTTTAGTGAAGGCTTAACCACTCTGTTAGACTTACGGGGGACTACTGATTCTTCCATAGGGATAGGCTGCGCACTTCCTTTTGGACAATCTCAGAAATCTCACATATCAGCCTTGGTGATATTGTCACCATCACCACACAGTCCCATTTCCACACAGCCTCTCACAGGTGCTGGCTCCCTCTCTGAAGCAAAATCCCTCACTGCAGCAACATTCTTTGGTCACAGATTCAGTTCTCACTGGCTCTCTCACTAGAGCAAACTTCCTTCTCTCACAGCTGAAGGTTCCATTCTGAGCAATAGCTCCCAATGGCTTTGCAACAACTTCACAAAGGCTCTGTGTTGCTTGTCCTATGCTGTGGCGAACAAGACTGAGGAAAAAACCCACAGACCTACAGGGCTAGCGATCCCCAAGCACTCTCTCTTTTCTGAATCCTGGCTGGGCTATCACCACCAACCAAAGACCTCTTTTGGCAGACAACAGTCTCTTTTAGTCATCCTTAAAACCTCTGTTTCTTGCAATTCACATACTTTTTCCACTTCAGAAACCTTAAACCCTTTGAAGTCACAGTCCCCCACAGCACTCTCACCACTGTGGTTGCAGTCACTTGCAGCTCTCTCACAGCTGGATGTTAGTGGGCTCTGCAGCTCTCTCACAGCTGAAGGTTTCACAAGATTCCCTGGGCCCTGGAGGACAGGTAACTGGCACCCCCATGAAGGCAATTTTCACCTTGAAGCCACATCTCTCTCATAGGGGCTGGAGTGCACTCCCTCAGGAAGGGGGTCCTGATGGACTGCCACAGCACCAAAAAGTCTCTGAGATTTTGGGCGCTCTTTTCCGCTCCAAATTGCTTGAAACACTTGCCATTCAGAAAAATTGATATTCATTAACTTATTTCGACACCCTATGGGATCTTTTATTTGGCACCAAGAAAAGTCCCTCTTTTTATTCCCACAAATCTTTCTGGAAGTCCCAAGAGTCCTCTGGATAATACTGGCTGTTGACTGGCAGAAAAAGGGGTTAGAGGTGAACATCATGGCTGCTGCATTTTAAATCCCAGCAAGGTCCCAGTTTCAAATATACATTGCAGCCACCATAAACATTTTTACCACTTATATCCCCCACAGAAATGTAGCAGTCTCCCTGCCCACTTGCCCACATGCAGAGTTTTTCATTTTTATTTCACTGGCAGCACATCACTGCTGCTGAAACACTGTCCCCCTATTGCAACCACCAGACTTATTAGTATTCAAGATCCCTTCATGAATTATTCATGCCCTGTAATACAAGCACTATTGACACTCTTAAACTAAATACTTTTGGGGCCTTTCTGCCACGTCGTCCAGGTGTCCGGACCCCTTTTTGAAGAAGACAGGGGTCAGGGGCACTGGAGAGGCACCCCAATCATCACAGCAGTGGGAAGAAAACCTGATGTGCTCACCACCATCCTGCATATAAGCAGTAATACAGCACAGCAGCACCATGGAGAAAACAGGGCCACACACAGTAAGCCCAACAAAGTTGGGGTGCTTACACCTCATTACAACTACTTAAGGGGTATAGCACATAACTTTCAGCTGCAGGTGTAGTGCTTTACTATGGTATATTGGGTGCTTTTCCATGTGGTGGGGTATGTACAAGGTGTTTCTGTGGATGCACTGTTGTGTATTGTTATGGGAGAACAGCGGGTTATCAATAAATCCTTGGCTTTGTACTGCAGGCTTTGGTGTTCTGTGAATTGTTTGCTTTTTCTGTGCATTCCCTGTGCTTCCTTTTTTTTTCTTTTGCAGTATCTGTTACTCTTTTGACTGGTTGCTGTATTGGTCTGTTGCTTAAATGGTTTTTGCCCTTATGCATTCACTCTTAATAGTGGTCGCCCTTTTGTAGTTGCCCTTTTGATATAGTACTGCATATTTATAATCACAATAAGGCACTTCAGGATGGTCATAATAATGTGGGATAAGGGCATTTATTGGGTGCACAAAGCATTAAGCATTGCCTCATGACTCTCTTCCTGAGGCATGTGCTTATCCTACATTATAAAATTGTGTCTGCCCAATTCTTGCTCCTCATTTGTCAGGACTTGCATGGTATAGCATTAACCTAGCACATACCCTGCTTTGACATCACAGGTGTGAATTTATCAAGAGGACAACTTGCAAAACATATAATATGTGAATAATATAGTGGCAGAGTCAAAAAGCCACAATGTAAATAAAATAAACCTGCAACAGCAAAAATAAATCATGTAAACAAAAAAAAATGGCAAGAATGACCATTCCTTGGCAACATTGCTCAACAATCACAAACTGTAAGCCGGCTTGCTGGTGCAGCGGTAGCACTACTGCTTGCAGCACCAATGACCCTGGTTTAGGAGCAAACCTGGAATCATCAGAGAGCTGGCTGGGTGGAGAAGGCTGAGTGTGGTTTGGTGGAGCTGCAGATTTCTGTACATCAGGGGCGGGAGCATGCCCAACTGTGCACCAATGTCACTGCACACCTGCTTCCACCAGGGGTTACCTTAAGCTAGAAAACCCCTTGGCCAAGCATAATGATGATGGGCTGTCCCATAAGCCAACGACTACTGCATTAGCATCTCAGTCCTCTCCCCTTTCAAGCCAGAGTGGCAGCCCCACCATGGGGGCAAGCCATGGTCTCCTGGTCTGCCACTGAGTTCCACTGGGGGCAGCACCAGAGGGTGAACCTGAAAAGGAACCAGTGGGGCAGATATGGGGTACAGCCCCTTTCAAACCAAGAAGAAAAAACAGAGTTTAAAATAAAACAGAATCATAAATTGTAAAGTAAATCCATTCATCATTACTGAAGAAACATGCTTCATACTCAAAAAATCCAAACTCAAAAACCTCAGTGCTGCTCACACAAGAAAGGAAACTTACACACTTTACGAAAACAGAGGAAAATATTTATAAACTACAATACCACACAACAGTAGAAGCATATGTTCAGCTAGCACTAAAATATCAGCAAAACATCTACCATACTTTTTCTAAAAACTAGTAAATTATCCGCTTACCTGGATTCATTCACATATCTGGACTGTGTAGTACATTACGGTCTGCATGCCCATTGGCCCACGTAGTGGACCAATGGGCGTACAGCTGTACTGTATGCAGTCAGTTGGCGGGTGGCTGGGCCACTAACTGGGGGGAAGTGGGGTGGCAGGGCTCAGTGGAAGGGTGGGGAGGGGGGTACTGCTGGATCACCAGGGATGGGGATTAATCTTTCATTAGACTTCTGCCCGCGATTGGGCTGCGGGCAGTCTACTGGACCACTAGGGATATAGGACCTTCTATTTTTATACATATGCCCATGATTGGGCTGCGAGCAGTCCACTGGACCACCCAGGGATATAGGACTTTCTATATGTATACATACACCTGCGATTGGGCATGGGGGGGTGCTACCCGACGGAGGGTGCCGCCGGAGCTTGGGTGGCCACCCACAGATGGCTGATGCCATGTTGCGCCCTGCAATACAGCAGCTCACCTGTGGGTGGCCGTCTGTGGCTCCTATATTTTTTTGATCAACTGTTAGTGGCGCATGTAGGGGTTGCGCCTGCATAGACTCCACATCCCAGGTTGAATATTGGGATGTGCGGGGGTGTCATGGGCACCCCCCACTGCACTGCATGCATTGATTGATGCACCCTGGCACATTGGGATTTGTGCCACGCACATTTGCTCTTTTGAATATCGTGCTGGGGCATATCAGTGGGTTGCACACGGTGCATGCACAACCCTTCTTAATATCCCACCCACTGTATTCTGCCAAAGCTACCCAAGATCTAATTAACTTTGCAGCTTCTACAGGCAATAAATGTTTTTCCTGAAGCAATGCAATGTCAATTTCATTTTTAGCCAGGTATGATAATACCTTTTTATGCTTAATGGGGGACCCCAGTCCTTTAACATTCCATGAACATACATTCAGATTATTTGTAGCCATTTCTAAAAACCATATAATTTACACATTTATTAAAAACAGTAATTAATAAGGCTTACCAGACAAGAAACTCTTAAGACATTACTTAGAAAAATTCCACTAAATGAGTCTCAGCAAAATTAAAATCAAGTAAAAATTATAATCTAAGTTATGCACCAATGAGAAATAACTCTAGCAGTTGAAATTATACTTGCAACAGCATGCTTAGCCAATTTTCTAATTAGATCAATAGTCTATATCTCAAAGTGAAAGTTAATAAAGACAATAAAAGCTGTTAAAGCAGTACTTATTTGCTATAAATAATCAAAATTCTATAGAGAGCTACAATGGTAATTGCTATAATAAGTTGATACTACTTGTAAATATACTACTTACTGTAATTCTACTTAATAAAAGCTCCTTACAAAATTTAAGGTCAAAAATCAATAATTAACTATTGTTAATAAAACCAAAATGGGCATCCATCTGTTATGGTTGGTGTAATCCATCAAGGGGTTCCTGTGACTTCACAAGTACAATGTACAGTGCCCAGAGCAGCATGGCTTCAGAAAAGGGCACAGCACCACCACTGCACTACTGGAATTTACAACCTTCATCCATGCCACGCTTGACAAAGGGAATTGTGGAGGGGCAGTATTTATAGACCTTACCAAGGCATTCGACACAGTTAACCACCCCCTACTGCTTAAGCAACTGTCCTCCATTGGGATCTCCAGCGATGCCCTTCCATGGTTCATCAGCTACCTTGATAATCGGATCCAACATGTAAGGATTGCAGGGATCTCTTTGGATGAGAAACCGGTCCACTCCGGAGTCCCCCAGGGGTCTATTCTGGGCCCTCTACTCTTCTCCCTCTTCATCAACAATCTCCCCAGTGCCTGCCACCAAAAAATATTACTATACGCAGATGATGCAGTCCTGTTTTCCAGCCACCATGTCTTTACAGTCCTTGAATCCCAGCTGCAGCTCGACTTCAAGCACATCAAAGACTGGTTCATTTCCCATAAACTTGTCCTGAACCACAGCAAGACTAAAGCCATGTCCTTCTGTAACCGATGGAGCAGGCACAACTCTCTGTCCCTCACCATCAAGAACCACGCCGGGAACCCACTCAACATGTCAAGAGTTCAAGTACAGAGCATTCTGATAGTACCCTTTCCTCCTACACTGCATATTGACACTGTTGCCAAGACCGCCACTATACGGATTGACTACTACTCAAAGACAAGCACTGTATGCGTGCGGATGCCCTTAAACTAGCCATCTACAGTTCTGTCACCTCTATCATTGACTACGGCCTTGCCATCTATGGCTCTGCCTCAGCAAGTGCCCTCCGGGGATCTCAGTTTCTCTCAACAAAGCCTGTAGACTACTAACGGTGTGGCCGACAAACTCCACACCTGTGACTCCTATGCACAGGCCAGCTGGCTACCCCTATGCAGCAGAATACAATACCAGACCTGCTTACATACCAAAAAGATTCTCCTCGGTCTCATGCCACCTGGTGTTAGCTCACTCCTTACTACCTATAGTGGCACTCAACAAACATGTGGTGCCCAATCTCTAACCTTTCAGGTTCCCAGATATCGTACCTCCATGGGTCAGCAGTCCTTTATCTATAGAGCTCCTCAATGGTTCAATTCCCTCAATAAAGAAGCACTTTCCTCTACTACACTTGGACCCTTCAAAAGGAATCTCAAACTTTACCTCACCTCTACCACTCAATGTGACTGCTTCTCTGAACAGAGATCTCTCTAAACACCTCCCAGCTCACTCATGTCTCACAGCCCACCCTTTCCCAGTCTCATTCCCTCTGGCACCGGGCCTTCCTTGTGACTCCTTTCCTGCTTCGCATCTCCACTGGTACAAGACATTTTCCACCACCATCGGACAGTGGCCCATTAGCCTGCCAACTTCCTCTCCCGGTCGCATGCCTGCAATACTAACTGCCTATGGTGCCCTCTATCTCTTATTGTTACAACAGCCAGTTGCCTACTCAAGCTGCTCGTTATATGAATATTATCTCAAAGTATGTTATAACTGAGTATCTTTATTTTTTCTTTTAGTTGTTTTGGTTGTTTATTGTGCATTCTTTTACTACCTCTGTATGTATGTTGACCCTCATCCTTTGACGTGGAACCTTTGTAAACGAGCAGTTTCTGCTCAAAGGTATTTGTAATCCAAGAATTTAATAAATAAATAAAAATAAAAATAAACCTCAAGAGTGAAGCTCAAGAGGTTTATGACATCACAGAAATCCAGAGATTGTGCAGGTGTCTTTTGATATTCAGGTTTCAGTATAAACAAAGGGGGCTCAACTGACTGCATGCTCAATTTATTACAACACCAGGCTGAAAAGAAACTGCCTTCTGACAAGCATTGCATGAGCACCCAGCATCTTCACCTTGCACATTGAATGCAAGTTGCCTACTATTTTTTGCCTTTTTTCACAATAAAAAGTTTAGGCAACATGTCGTGGCTATGGTGCCGTTTTTTGTAGCCTTGCTGATATTCAAATGTCATCAGTTGTGGCCCTCTACAGTAGCCATTGTGAACTCGAGGGAACTGAGGCCAGAATAGCTGTTGTAAGGAAAAAGGCAAGTAGTCCATCTGCAGGCAGGGCCTATTTCCATCAACACTACATGTGCCAAACTGCCACAGCAAGCCGCTTGACTGTCCGTCTGCCCACCTACCAGGTCTATCACTATCACCCACCCCATCACAAAGAAAATCCTCATTGAAGGGGTATTTATTGGAGTGCAACAAGGATTTTGTGTTAAGTGAGAATTTGATTGTACGTGACACTGTCTGACTTTAGTTGTGGAATGCTGGCAGTGGCCTAATAGTCATGGCAGACTTAATCATAATTATAACTCTCAGTGGCAGTGGCAAGTCAAGGTTCAGCTGTGGGAAAAAGTGTTTACATTTTATTGGGGTAAGCAGGTGTGTGCTGGTAGAATTTACTGTATGTGATGTGGGGTGGATCTGTGGCTGGCAATGGCAAAGTTAGGATTCAGGCTGCTGTGGGAAAATGAGAAAAGATCACCAAGGCAAGTACGGGCAGTAGATCTGCAGGGTGCATGTGTGTGAGTGCAGGGGGAGCTATGTGAGGTTGGGATTATATTATAGAAATTTAAAGGGGTAGTTGTCACCCTTGCATAGTCAGGAGAATAGACGCTAGATGTGGGAAAGATTGCCACATGCAGAAGATGCAGCAGGGTGTGTGTGGCAGTGGAGTAAAGGTGGGGTATAAAGAAGTAGTTATGGCTGGCACTGTCAGGATATACAGCTATATGGGAAAGATCACCAAGGGCACTGGCAGTAGATGCAGGGTGTGTGTGTGTGTGTGTGTGTGTGTGTGTGTGTGTGTGTGTTGGAGGGTGAGTGCGGGTGTTACAGAAATGAAAAAGGTTAGGGACAGCAACAGCTGGCAAAGCCAGAATTCAGCTGTGGGGGGAAATATTGTGAAGGGCAGCAGAAGATGCAGGGTGTGTGTTTGAGTGTTATTTTTTTTTTTTTTTTATAGAACTCTTATTTATGGAAATTAAAGGGATTGTTGTGACTGGCAATGTCATATGAGGACTGTGTTATAAATCAGCATATTAATTGTCTTTAAAATCTGTTTTATTTCTTCTATACACTTCTTGGGGTTTCATGAGCACATAGCTATGTTCAGTGAGTAAATACTACCATGTTATCAAAAGTAATATAAAGTAATATGAAAAGTAATGTGCATTACAGTTACAGTTACTGATTACTTTTTATATGAAGTAATAAGTAACTGTAACTGATTACATTTATTTGAAAGTAACTAATAACTGTAACTGATTACTTTTTAAAAGTAACTTACCCAACACTGCTTTGAGCGTATTAATGTAAGCATAGAAGCTTTTCCTGTTGTCATTTTCCTTTGTGATGCTTAGTTCAGCTTTTCTCCTTTTATTTCTGATTATATGTTTTAACTTTTTAAGTTCTGCTTTATAATTTGCTACTGTTTTTTAGTTAGCATTTTTTTTTCATTTCAGAATATGCCATTTTTTCCTTTTAGTTTGATCAAGCATCTTCCAAGTACACCACATGGGTATTTTCCCTTCCTTATTATACATGCATTTGTCTGGTACATGTTCTTTTTCCAAGGATCACTGTATCTCTAATGTGCATATCTGGTGTGGCTTTTGATCATATTATATTACAGAGTACAGCTTATATTACAGATCTCCTAATCTCTTCAGTGTCATGTATACCCCATGGTTATAGGCTGTGGGGCAAATAGTAATGCTGAGGCCATGTCTCAAAACATCAAGGAAAGATGACTTTCAGGAAGTACATGGAAACACAGAAGGAGGAGGAGGACAGGGTAGTGTATCTGGATAAACAGGGGGAGGCAGGGAAAGCAGTCAGGAGCGCAAAGGCACAAACGGAGGACAAAAATAGAACAGGAAGTAAAAAAAAAAGAAATGGCTTTTTAAAGATTCATTAGTGAAAGGAGAAAAACAGGGGTGGGATTGTAAGGCTTAAAGGGGAAAGAAGGTGGAAGGGGACCTGGAAAAAGCATCAATACTGAACAAATATTTTTGTTCTGTATTCACCGAGGAAGGAGAAGGTGAGGGACCCACAGTCAGGCAACATGAGCAGATATGGGAGGGAGATGGATACCAGTCCATTTACAGAAGAGAGAGTCCTAAAAGAACTCATAAAACTGAAAGTGGACAAGGCAATGGGACTGGGTGTGATACATCCTAGAATATTAAGGGAACTAAGGGAAGTGGTGGCAACACCACTGGCAGCCCTGTTCAATGAATCACTCAATATGGGAGATACAGTCCTTCTTCACAAAGCAGAAGCAGGGAGGAGGTTGGAAACTACAGACCAGTCAGCCTCAGCTCAATAATGGGGAAAATTATGGAATCACTAGTTAAAGAAAGGATTTGGAGACACCTTGAATCCAGCAGAGCACAGGATCCAAGACAGCATGGATTTACAGCAGGAAAGTCATGTTAAACAAATCTAATTGATTTCTTTGACTGGGTGACTAGGGAAGTGGATTGGGGGGAGTGGTGGACTTGGCCTACCTGGATTTCAGTAAGACCTTCGATACAGTTCCATATAGAAGACTTGTGAATAAGCTGGACAGCCTGGGAGTGGGTCACAATGTGGTAAACTGGGTTAGGAACTGGTTGAGTGATAGAAGACAGAGGGTGGTGATAAATTGAGCTCAATCTGAGGAAAGGAGGGTGACCAGCGGTGTGCCACAGGAATCAGTTCTGGGGCCAGTACTGTTTATTGTCTTCATAAGTGACATTTTGGAGGGACTAGAAGGGAAGGTGTACCTCTTTGCAGATGACACTAAGATCTGCAACAGGTTGGACACTCCGGAAGGGGTAGAAAAAAATGAGGTGGGACCTAGATAAACTAGAAGAATGGTCTAGAGTATGGCAGCTGAGATTCAATGAGAAAAAGTGCAAAATCATGCATTTGGGACACAAGAATGCAGGGGAGGATTACATGATGGGGGTATATACTGACAGTCACCAAGCAGGAAAAGGAGTTGGGAGTAAACATGTCTGATGACACAGAGGCAGCCAAACAATGTGCCAAGGCTGTGGGAACAGCCAGTGGGATGCTGAGGTGCATAGGGATAGGTATCACCAGCAGAAGAAAGAGGTGGTGATGCCACTGTACAGATCTTTGGTGAGGCCTCATTTGGAGTACCGTGTCCAGTTCTGAAGGCTGCATCTCCGTAAGGACATAAACAGGGTAGAGGCAGTTCAGAGAAGGGCAACAAAGATAGTGCAGGGCCTGCACCAAAAAGTCATATAAGGAGAGACTGGGAGACCTCAATATGTATATTCTGGAGAAGATATGATAGAAACCTACAGGTATCTAAAGGGCATAAATAGTGAACCGGAGGGTGGCATCTTTCAGAAAAGGAGATGTTCAGTAATGAGGAGGCATGACATAAGGTTGGAAGGGGTAGACTAAGGGGTAACATGAGGAAGTATTTCTTCACAGAAAGGGTGACTGGTGCATGGAATAGATGCCCAGCAGAGGTGGTGGGGGCATGCACAGTAGGGGAATTCAGAAATGAATGGGACTGGCATAGGGGAATGCTAGCGATAAGAATGAGAAGGTAAAGCTGGAGATTAAGTAGGGTCTGCAGCATTTGCAGTAGGTAGGGAAAATGGGCAGACTGGATGGGTCTAGCAGTCCTTATCTGTCATCAATTTCCATTTCTTTTTTTTTTTTGAAATTCAAGTTTATTAGATTTCCAAACCAAGAAAACAACAGTTACATGGAATGTATCAAACCAGTAGTCTACACCTGGTACAAAGTAAAATAGAAAGAAAAAAGGAAGAAAAACCCCTACTACACCTCCCCCACCCACAACCCCCACCAACCCCGCACCCCCACCTCCTCATCCCACCTACCCTCACCCCCATCCCCACCCACCCCAAGTGTGCCAACTAAACATAAAACTCAAGCTAAAGTTAGAGTTATTACAACACTCACAAGGAGGATCATGTCCTGAAAGCAGGGGAAAGGAGACACAGAGGAAACTATCTTGGAAGCAAAGAGAAAGCCAAGAGATCAGTGCAAATAAAGAGCATAGAGCTTACCCACCTCTTCTGAAATAGGTCCATGCGATTCCTGACACTGGCCTTTCGTTACATTAAGACAATGCCGAAAGCTCTGTCAACCACTCCGGTTAGGTTAGGACATTTGGTCAGTCCAATGCCTAAGAACTAACCTCTTGACTGCACCAACCACAAGGGCCATATGAATAGCGTCAACACAATCTATAGCACCATAGTCCCCTAAAATACATATTTCAGGAATAAAAAAATTGGTAAGGCCCAATAGGGGTCTAAATTGGCGGATGGCTGACCAAAGCGGGGGCCACTTTTGTTGTGCCAGAAAATATGAAGGAGATTCCCCTCTCCCTGCAGAACACCTGGTGCACTGGGAGAGGCCAGCCTTTGAAGCCAGAAAGGTTTCCTAGGCGTGTAATACATGTTATTTACAATATAAGTATTGGGTGAGTTTAAACCTGTCTTGAGTATGGCATCTATGCAGGTCTACTCCAAACCGGGCCAATTCAAGGTGGACATCTGAGGAGTAGAGGACCAAACCACTGGACCCTTGGTGAGGCTCAGAGGAAACTTATAATCCAATAGAAAGGAAATATATTGTCGAGATAGAGTGAGGCTTTAGAAGCAAGAGAGAAAATGCAAGACAGGAAGGGTTGAACCGGGATTCCCTAAACTGAGTACCAAACTTCTCAGCAACAAGATCTAACTGATATATTTAAAACTCTGCCAATGGAGATACCAAATTTGGCATTGATGCCAGGCGCGAGAGAAGGGAACCTGATCATAGTACTGATCCAGACTAGTATTTTTAATTTGGGGTGTTGGTCAAAGGGCAATCATTGCTGAGCATCAAGCTTAATGTTAGGATTTAATACAATAGGCTGTCCTAGGTCCAATTTGGGAGGGATCTTTAAAAACAGTAAACACTGAGAGAGGGACCTAAGAGACATAAGGATTGTTTGGTCTGTTATCCACTGCAAGAGGTGGGGGATGGGAGTGTAAAAAATGGCATGAGGATCTAACTTAGACTCCGAGAGAATCGATGTCTCAATTTGGAGCCAAATCGGGGAAGAGGGATCATGATGCGATGAAATCCATCTTCCTATTTTGGATAAGTGAGTGGCCCAGTAGTATAGCAGATTAGGGAGCCGGAGACCACCTTTATCTCTGGGGAGGGACATCCTGAGGAAGGAACGTCAACCCCTTCCACGCCTAGATAAATTTCGAAAAGGCTGTGTGAAATTGCTGTGCAAGCAAGAGAGCGGCAACCAGAGACCCAACAGGTTGAGAGGATAAATACGAGGAAGAACATCTATCTTGACAATGTTAATCCTCCCCAGAGAGAGATAGGAAGGTTGGACCATCTTATTAGATCTTGCTGAACCTGAACTTTAACAGTATCTAGGTTAAGCTTTTTAAGCTGGGCCGGGTCCGAAGAGAAATGAATACCCAGATATTTAATCGACCTCGGGGACCAATGCATCCCAAACTTAGCAAAGTCAAGTTTATATGTATAGGCATTTAAGGGAAAGATTACAGACTTGGTTATATTCAATTTGTACTGAGAAAAGTTACCGAACTGGTTAATGAGGAATATTGCTTGTTCTAAAGATTCAGCAGGATGGGTAACATGCAGGAGTACATCATCCACATATGCTGAGAGGACCAAATCCTGCTGACGCACTCGGCACCCTTTAATAAGCAGGGAAGACTTGAGTTTGATGAGAAGAGGCTCAAGATATAGATTAAAAAGAAAAGGTGATAGGGCACAGCCCTGTCTGGTTCCAGTAAATAATTGGAACTTCGAAGAGAAAACCCCATTACAATATATCTTAGCCAAGGGGAATCGAGAGAACCTGTATCCATTTGAGAAAGAGACTGAAATCCCATCTGGTCAAAGTAACCTAAAGAAAGGGCCAGCTTACACGGTCAAAAGCTTTCTCAGCATCTAGTGAGACCAGGGCCATAGGAAGATGAGATGTTTGGGCTAGATGAGAGATATGAGAAAGGGTTCTAAGGTGGTCTGAAGGAGAGCGACAATGGACAAATCCTACTTGCTCAGGACTAAGAAGGTAGAGCCATATCTTCTTAATCCGTTCAGCCAAAACTTTAGCGAGAATTTTCATATCGCAGTTCTGAAGGGATATAGGCCGGTAGCTCGCTGGATCCATAGGAGCTTTGTCCGGTTTAAGAATTAAGATAATTGTAGCTTCAAGTAGTGCAGGGTCCACCACGTTAGCAGAGAAAGATACTGATAAAGCTTGAGGAGTATTGGAGCAAGTTCCTTGAGAAGGTCCTAGAAGTTGGCAGGAAACCATCTGGACCAGGAGCCTTGTCCGGGACCATAGAAGCAATAGCAGCCTCAATTTCAGAAAGTGAAATAGGGCGGTCAGAGTAGTTATGTGAAGGCAAAGTTCTGGGATATCAATATCATTTAGATAAGCTGATGTCAGCTAGAGAAGCTGAAGGAGGAAGGCACTATAAAGGTTTTATAGTATCTCTCAAAGACCCTGCTATTTCTCTGGGGAGGACATAATGGAACCAGAAGAGGATTGCATAGTGGGATCAACCTGGAACTCTCCAATGTTCAAGTCCTCAGAGCCAAGAGTTTACTAGCTTTCTGCCATGCTCAATATATTTGGCCTGAGTCTTAACGAGACAGTACTCAACTTTCCCTCAGAAGATCGGTATATTCACTTTGGCTGCCATTAGAGCTTCTAAGGACGACAAGGGAGAGGAAGGGGAGTGATAGCTCTCCAACTCTTTAATTTTAGTCATAAGGAAAGATGCCCGAGACAATCGAGCCTTTTTTCTAGCTGAGGCAATCTTAATCAACTCGCCCCTGATATAGCACTTCAGGGAACCCCAAATACAATCAAATCTAGGAATAGATCCAAGATTATTCTCCAGGAAGGACGAAATAAGGGATTTAATCTGAGTCACAATTTGAGTGTCTTTTAGAAGTTGGGTATTAAGCTTCCAGACAGTGTCCCTTTGAAGTTTAAGACCAGGGGATATATTAACCCACACAATTGCATGATCGGAAAGAATAATCAGTTCAATACCAGACTGGAGGAGATCCGGAAAGAGGGTTTTGCTAATCAAAATATAATCTATTCTAGACCAGGACCCGTGGGGCTGAGAAAAGAATGAGAAGGAACGAAGGGATGGGTTGGAGAGACGCCAGGGATCACAAAGCCCTAGCATGTGAGTAAAATCCAACAGTGATCTTTGAGCCGGAGTAGGTGGAGAATTGGATTTGGGATCCTTGTCTAACAAATGGGAAGGTGGAAGGTCCCAACTGCCCCCAACACAATTTGAGAAGGAAGCAGAGCACTGATTTTATCCGCTAGGGACATAAAAAGGTGGGCTACCCTTATTGGGCCATACACAGATCCTAGTACTATAGTATCCCCATTGAGAGAACCCTTAATCAGTACTGTATCTTCCTCAGGGTCCGCTGTTGTGCTATTGACCAAGAAATTGACATATCTTTTAATAAGTATCGCCACACCCCTTAGTGCTGGTTCCGCTTGCTACAGAAACTCATGAAAACAGATCGAATCAACCATTTCGATTCTGCATTGGTTAAATGGGTTTCTTGCAAAATAAGATATCAACCTGAAATAAGTCACAATGTTTAAAAACCTGAGATCTCTTGACTTTCCCTCTGAGCCCACGCACATTCCACGATGCAAATTTGAGAGCACCTAAAGCCATTTTAAGTATATGACAGATACTAAAGCAACCAGGTACAAAGTAATATAGCAGGCACACTTACCCCCCCCTAGCTCCAGCTCCCCATAGCTCAGCAAAAAATACTTGCCAAAAGAAGGGTATCTTAGACATTTGGAGTATATCTAACATTACAAGGATCAGACATGAACCCAACCAGACTGGAGCGGCTCCACCCACCCCGCATTCCCTAAGAAAAACATCCAACTATATACAGTTCGGCCCCAGACATAAACAAACCTAAAAATATACAAGAACCATGGTATTCTGGCAGCCACTTCCCCAGTGCAAATCCATATCCCATCAGGCTGTAGGGGTACTGAAACTTGAAAATAACCAAAGCCCAATGATCCACCACAGGAAACAACCCCACCCACCCCAAACCATTTAATAAAACCCAAAACTAGGGATATGATTTGCAGCCCATCCATCGGTGCGCAATGCAGCTGTGAGTACTCACGCTTAGGCCCAGGAGTATCCCCCACCAACAACAGCACAATCAGGGTCCAGAAATCAGATGGTTCCTGAAATTGCCTCGCACCTCTACCAGCCAGGAGGTTACTAAAACAATAAGTAGGGCTAACTCACCATCGAGTAGGGCAAAAGCAAAAGCAAGGAGGCACATGAAAAGAACTGCAGTACCATGGCACCATCGTGATAAGGACAGGTGGTTTCCCGGGGGAGCCAAATACCACTAGGGACTAAAACCGGTCCCTCCCCAAATCGGTGCACTAGGAAACAGCAGCCCACCCAGGGCGCTCCGGTAAACCAACTCAACAAGGGAAGGGAAAGTAATGGAGGCCAAAGCGCCTAATTTAGGTCCCGCCTAGTCCGAAGCCCCTCAGCCGACCCAAGTGACTCCCAGGAACAGCCGGGCAGGTGAGTTTAAACCGGCAGCTGGCAATCTTACTGTCGAAGGGAAGAAGCACAAAAAAGGGGGGGGGAGAGAAGTAAAAAAATAAAACCAGCAGTAGAATCATAAGTCCCAAATCCACCCGAGAGATCCACTTGGAGACCAGTTCAGGGACATCCACTCAACCATTAGCAGAAAACAGGTTAGGCATTTTAGCGGACAAGTCTTTTAAGGCTGAGTCCGAGGATTCATAGCTGTGTGGACTTCCATCAATCATAATCCTGAGAGTAGACGGGTAAAGCATGCGAAAGGGAATACCAGCAGCCACCAGCTTCTGCACAACAGGATGAAAGGCAGCTCTTTCATTCTGACTTCTTTGGTAAGTCCTGAGCAATGCGAGCTTAGATGCACCCCAGCTTATAGCCTGCAGCTCTTTAGACTTATTAAAAACATGCTGTCGCCGATGTAACTTAGAAATTTCAGAATGATGGGACATGGAGGAGAGCTGGTGGAGGCCTGGGGCCTAAGAGCCCGATGAGCCCGGCCCATGGTGGTAAGGGTTGAGGGGCGAAGGGCCCACAATCTTGACCAAGAACTCTGGAGGAACGCCATGAGATCAGCCCCTTCCTCGAGCTCCGGGAGGCCTAAGATCACGAGATTATTTCTCCGACTACGGCCCTCCAAGTCTACCATTTTTGCTTGCAATTTTTGACTTGCTGGGCTAAAGAGACCATCTCGGCCTCCGCGGTATGCTTCCACTTCTCGAGTGAATGTATCCTGGCCTCCGAGTCAGATACCCTCGTAGTGAGCGCAGAGAGATCCCCCCGAATGGACTTCAGGTCGGCTGTGATAGATTGCAGCATGTCCTTTAGCGGCGCGATCTCTTCCAGGAATCTTTCTTCTGAAAGGGGGCTGGCTGTTTGAAATTTATCCCCCGATCTTTCCAAGGTGGGCCCGGGCTGGTTCTGAGGTTTTTTAGGGAGCTTTTCCGGCGTAGCAGGCGGAGTATGTCTTATTGCGGCCTGCTTTTTGTCCACCTCCATCCTACTGCAGACTTTAAGATGCACCCCTGAAGACTCCCAAAAACCGATAAACGGAGTATAGACGTGTCAGTAGTAACGCACTTAGCTCTTAAAATTGGTCGGGAAAATGCCAAATAAGCTTAAATTGTTAGCGGGGAAGGAGAGCTCCAGACCTCAGCTGCCACTCAGCAAGCAGACATCACGTGACTCCCAATTTCTGTTTCTATGTTTCATGTCTTTGCTGTGAATCCTCCTTGCCCATGCATCCTATACATCTCCCTCTCCTAAAACTGGTGGAAGATCCTAATGTTCCTCATGTACCCCTCAGAATCTGCTAGATTCACTGATGTAAACCACAGAGAATCCCTCAGGTTCCTAGATTTGTTGAAGATATCTGCTGCATTCCTAGATTCATTGAAGTTGCCTGCTGGTATCTAATGGGTTACGATTTAAGAGCTCCCGCTATAATGTATCTAGGTGCACGTGCAGTGGAAGGGCCTGGTGTGCTGTGTGTCTGCCACTCACATGAGTGTTAGTTTTAGTGAGTGAGACTGATAGTGAGAGTTCAGAAAAAAGTCACCTGTGCCAGAGCTGCAAGAGAGGTCCCTTCACCTAGATTCCTTTGATGCTGCCCATAATCCATCCTGCCACTTTGCATAGTGGTGGAAGTCATTAATTGTACAGACTTTTGGGTGTCTGTTTTGTGGGGTCAGACTGTCAGCTACAGCTGTGACCAGCTTGGACCTTTGCCTTTTCAAGTCCTACAACTTCGTATTGGCTGTAATGAAAACTATTACTTGCTGCTTACTTCTGTCATCATTTATCCCTGGAGATGGAAACATAAAAAAGAGAAGGACTGGGAAAAAAATGAACTGTCCATCTAGTCTGTCCCAAGATTCCGCTTCTTGAAATCTTACTAAAGTTAATTATTTCCCTCTTCCTTCCCTCACCTGTCTTATAACTCCCTTACATACAGCCCAATTTCTCTTGAATCCTGATACTTTATCTATCTGTCTGTCTGTCTCTCTGTCTCTCAATCTATCTATGGTATCTATCTTATTTATTTATTTGAAAACTGGTAACCAGAGAAGGTACACAAAACCAAAGCTCATTTCCAGGGGCAACCTGGGGAAAGGGAAAGTGGATAAAATGTTAAAATGATAAAAAGATAAAAATGATAAAATGTTTTGAAAACAACCAGGGTATCTTGCTAGACAGTGTCCTAAAAGGGCACATATTGGTTAAAGTGGTGCATGAACAGAGTTGGGTGTGCTGTGCATCCCTGAAAACATGCCTATAAACATGAGGGAGCACATACACCCAGTTACAGTAAATGGGGTGCACACCCATGGGTTAAGAGACACAGGAGTGTCTCTTACCTTAGTAAAAGAGGATTTGGTTGAGCCTCAACAGCTTATACTTAATCAGTTTGTAACAGTAAGGGGATTCACTGGGGAGGAAAAAATTCTGCCACTAGCTCGTGTTCTTCTGGACTGGGGTGAGACAGGAGAGAGGGTGCAAAAAGTGGCTGTGGCAGACAACCTCACCCTGGATGTGATTATAGGGAACAATTTCCAGAAGGGGGTAATGTGTGCAATTACCCACAGTCAGATGGCAAAGGCCGATTATAGTTCCCTGGACCCCATAAAGGCCCCAGTGGAAAACAATGGGAGGTTGGTTCCCAGCCTGTGTCTCCTGAAATGGAGAATATTGAAAGGGAGGTAGGACTTCTCCACATAGCAGTTCACATAACAGCTACAGAAGGTTACTCTGAGGAGGCAGGGGTAACCAATGGTCAGAAGGTTAGGGATGGCAGTGACCCTGAATGCCCTGATGCTAGAGCTATGGAAACCAGTTTAGGAACTGAAGGGGACATGTCCCATGCCTTGGGAAAATGTGAAGAACTTGAAGCTGCTCAGAGGACTGCTCCTAGTTTGGAGAGGCTGAGGGCTTATGCAAAATCTGATGAGACACAGGGAGGTGATGTGAGACATACAGTATATTGAGACAATGGACTGTTGTATATGCAAAACGTAAGGACAGAGGGAGGGGTGATGGGCAGGCAGCTTGTCATTCCCCAGGGTTACTGTAAATGGTTGCTCAAGATCGCTCATGATATCCCCATGTCCGGACATCTGGGAATCACATGCACCATGCAGCAATTGGCCCAGAATTTCTATTGGCCCAACTTCAGCCAGTAGGTGAAGGAATATTGCAGGTCTTGTCACTGGTGCCAACAAATAGGGAAGGCAGGCAGTAAAACCAAAGCCACCCTAATTCCCTTGCTCATTGTGAAGAAGTCATTCCAGAGGGTAGGAATGGATATTATGGGACCTTTGAGTACCTCAAGCTCTTCTGGGAAGAGGTTTATCCTGATGGTGGTAGATTATGCCACCTGATACCGAGGCGGTCACTCTCTCCTCACCTAGGACAGACAAAGTGGCAGACACCTTGCTAGGGATTTTCTCCCGTGTCAGGTTTCCGCAGGAGGTTATCACTGATGGAGGGGGTACCGTCATGTCAGACCTGATGAAGTGTTTGTGGGAGAAGTGGGGGTGGTGCAGAGATGCACGACACCTTATCACCCGCAAGTCAATGGGCTTGTGGAAAGGTGTAATCGTACCCTAAAATTGATGCTTCATGCATTTGCTGTACAACATGGGAGGGACTGGGAGAAATACCTTCCCTACCTGTTGTTTGCATACAGGAAGGTGCCCATGAGTCAACAGAGTTTTCCCCCTTTGACCTCTTATATGAATGTAGGGTGCGTGAGCCCCTAGACTTGATCCAGGAAGACTGGGAAGGCAAGTACACCGCCCAGGGAACTCCCATAGTGGAATATGTCCTAAAGTTTTGGGAAAGCTGAAGGAGCCTATGGGAGCAGCCCAGAGCAACCTGTCAGCTGCCCAGCAGAAGCAAAAGATCTGGTACAATTGCAGAGCCAAAGCTCACTTGTACAGTGTAGGTCAGGAAGTCATGGTCTTAATTCTGGTCTAGAAGGACAAACTGCAGGACAAGTGGGCAGGACCATACAAGGTAATCCAACAGGTTAATGATGTGAACTATATTGTAGAACTGCCTGACAGGAGACATAGCCATAGAATGTACCATGGTAACATGATGAAGCCATATGCAAATCGGGCAGACATGGTATTTGCAGTGTGTAGTCCTGGGGAGGGACTAACGAAGAAGACTCCCTACTGGACTTGCTGGAGGAAAGCAAGTGGGAGCCTTCTGTGGAGGCAATCAAACTGTGGCCCCAGTTAACCCTGGAACAGGCCCAGGAACTGAGGGAGGTTTTAGTGGACTTTGCCCCTTTGTTTACAGCCAAGTTGGGACGTATCCCGTTAGCGACATAGGATGTAGATACCAGAATGCAAGCACCCATCCAACGGACAACCTACCAGGTGTCTGAGGCTGTCCTAAAGGACATTAGAATGGAGGTGGAGGAAAAGCCAAGACTGAGGTGATAGAGGCATGGTCTGGGCCTGAAATCCAGAAGCATGTTTGGAGTTTCCTAAGGACTGCCGGGTACTATCGAAATTTTGTACCAAATTACAGTATCCTGGCAACTCCCCTCTTTGGCCTGCTAAAGAAAAGAATGCCTAAACAGGTAAAATGAGAGCCAGCCTGTGAACGAGCCTTTGCACAGCTAAAGGAGGCACTGTGCAGTGTCCCTGTGTTGGCCAGTTCAGATTACAGTCAGCCTTTTGTAGTCCAAATAGATGCCTCTGATGTGGGGATTGGAACAGTCCTCAGTCAGACCTCTAATCAAGGGAAAGATCACCCAATAGTGTACCTTAGAAAAATGTTGCTTCCCCGGGAGAAGGCATATTCTGCAGTTAGAAAGGAATGCCTTGGCTGGTATGGGCCCTGAAGAAATTAGAGCTGTACCTCTACAGGAGGCACTTCAAGGTACAGACTGATCGTAACCCCCTGGTATGGCTGACAGAGATGGGTAAAATGAATGGTCATCTCTTAAGGTAGAATACTGCCTTACAGGGCTATGATATGACCATTACCCACAGGGCTGGATTGGCCAATGCCAGCACAGATGGGCTATCTTGCCAGTTAGAGCAGTGAACAGAATTTATGAAAATCATACCATGCCTAGAGATGGAGTCCCACAAATTCAGTCTAGGAGGCAGGGATGTAGGGAGCTACCCCACTGCTAGTCCTTATTTGTAGATATAATTCTGTTGTACTGTATATATGTTTTTTTATGTAATTCTAAGTATATGCACATGCCACAAAATGCCAGTGTTAATACAAAGACACATAGAGAAAAGACTGGATTTTTAAAAAAAGGTTTTGACCTTCCTTTTACCTGGAAGGCCTACTTGCCAGGAATCTGACAAGTTATTGTCAAAGACATTGGGGGTAACTGATCAAAGGGGCATTTCCAATAGTTAACTGGCCAAGGGAAACAGAGCTGAATAAACTGTTCAAGAGATAGCCCTTTTAACTCCAAAAAGCAGGATACTGTGTTCCAAGGTATTGCCCTTGATGAGGTGAAAGAGAAAAAGAGAAAACTTCCTCTAACAGACCTGTGTGAGATTGTAATGTCAGGTGTCATAAATGTAGGCTGGGTAACATCACCAGGTGGAAGAACATTGTGCTGTGGAAGTGCAAGAGTGACACCTGGTTGCCTAAAATGGAAGGGCCAGCCTCTATCCATAGACTGGGATGACCATCCCTAAAAATAGCCCCAAATCAGGGCATTTGACTCACATTCTTTCATCTGGACACTCTGCTTGACACACACAGATGCCAAACTGCTGAAACCCAGTGTGACTACATGGACTAAAGGAACTGAAAACTTTCATCCACTGTTCTGGTCTTCACTGCAATTTCAAGGTAGACTTTTAGCTAACAGTGTTACTGAGTGTTTACATGTATATATTGTCCCATTTTGTTTCTGCATACTGTAACTCAAATTAGTGTAATTTCTTTTTAGTTGTAACTGTTTATTTTAGTAAAACATTTGTTTTCCTAAAAAATATCTGCCTGTGCAAGAGTTTCTTATATTGTATGTGTGACTGTAGAAGGTTTATTAATAATCTCTGACAACTGCTTATTATTAGGTCACGATAAGCAACCAAATCAAGTAAAAGGGTCTGTAAGGGATCTGTAAGGATAGGTAGAATACCAGAGTCTCAGGGATTGGTCAGCAGGGATTTTGAACCAGGCTGTTGCATGTCCTGTAAGGAGAATGCTAAATCAGGCTTACACTGCTACCCCGAAGAGAGTGTGATGCCTGGGTCTTCCTCCTTTGTGTAATAGCCAAGGAAAGGGTTCATATTTGGCCACAAGACTCAAGACTGGTATTGTGCCCTTATCCAGAGCTAGAGGGACATCCTGGATCTTTGTGGCAGAGGTGCAGTGGTGACCTTGGTGAGCATTAAAAAAGGATGAGGAGGGTATTCATGTTCCCCCCATCATGGATTACACTTAAGGGTGGGCACTGTGAGCTCAGTGGGCCCAACCCCCATAATCATGTGCCGCATTAATAACCACTGAGTCAGCTTTGGGCTGACCCCCCAAAAAATTATTACCAGCTGGAGAGTTGTGCAGTCTACCTGCTTTTTAGGCACTGCTGGAGTTGAAGAGGGATGATTCCAAGCTGCCCATGTGACATCTTCATAAGAGGCAATAAAGGGGGAACTACCATGGAGAGGGCATCAGGCTGCCTTAAACAAATAGCCAGCTGACACCACTCCAGATCCTGTTCCTCCATTTCCCAGCCCATGGTGACTTGGATGTGCCTCGTGATGTCCATAAAGGATGGATCATCAGGCAGGATCTTAGGAACCACCTTAATGGGCTCTTGAACATCAGAGGAGTCCCTTGGGATGGAGGAAGACTCTAAATAGTCTGAGTCATCCTCATCCACCTCATCTGGCTCACTCTCAGCTGGAGGACACCCTTCCTGGAGACTGCTGGAACTGGAGCTGGGTCTGGACCATGGGGTATGGGGGGCACTGGGGCCTGGCCATACCCAGTCAGTGGGTGGAAGATCCCTGGTGGGTCATTGAGGGGACACCAGTGGGAGGCCTGAGGGGCAGGGGTCTGCTTCTGCATGAATGACCACCATGCTGTAAAGAGGGCATTGTAGTCCACCGGTATAGGGTAGTTATAAACTGATGTACAGAGGTAGGCTGGTGCCAGGTAAGGAAAAGGGAGCACCAGGCTAGGCAGGGCCAGCATAGGGTACCCTGGCAGAAATCTGGCAGGAGCAAGCTGTCGAGTCAGTGCCAGGCCCGCAGGCTGCAGCAGAGGCGGAACTGGTGCCAGGCCAGTGAGCACCGGCTGAGGACGCATGGGAGTTTAATCCACCAGCTCTGGAAGAGGGGAGACAGGCATTGGGGGAGAAGGAGACCTTCCAGGTGAAGGCAGAGGTGACACTGAACTTGAAGATACACCAGTAGCCAGCTGCGGGCACTGCTGAGAAGGACTGGCAATGGTCCCTGTAGAGGAGACCGATGTAGGCAGTGCCAGGGCTGACGGGTGATGGCAGAGGAGCCGACACTGGTCTCCCTAACACCAGCCGAGCCTCCTGCTAAGAACCCACAGAGGACAGGGGCCTGAGTGTCAGGGGCTGGGAAGCAGGAGATAAAGTCCTCTGCCCAAGGAACCATCACCCGTAACTGAAATATAGGTGGGCGGCAGGGCCACTGGCAACCTTGCAGGAGTAAGGGCAGGTTGGGCCACAGGAGCCATCCCCCCAAGGGAGGATAACCCAGACACAGTTGACTGTTTATGGGGAGACAGTAAGCAGGAAGCAGACCAGTCTCTGGTCCTGGTGTTTGTCATGGTGTTTATGCTTCCTGAAAGAGTTTTCCCTGATGGAGAAGAGGAGAAAACCCTGGAAAACTGGGCTGGTGAAGTCAAAGAGCTTTTGGCCTGGAGCTCCTTTTCCGTCATGATGAACTTCTGCTTGATCAGGTGGCTCTCTAAGATTTTTATGTTATGTTTCCCAGTGGCCTGGTTGAATTTCTGGCAAATCTGGCAGGCTTTGGTGTCATGGCTAGGGCCTTGGCACAGGATGCAAGCAGAGTGTCCATCTTTTTCAGGAATTTGTTTGCTGCAGGCACACTTTGTGAAGCGGTTGGAAGACGAGGCAGGTGGAGAATAAATTAACTCAATGTCAGTATCACCAAACATTCGATGTTAAAACTAAAGAAAATAGAGAAAATAAAACAGCGCGGCAAGTGTGGGTTATGGTGGTCGACTGTAGCTGTGGCATCCACTATGGTCCGACATGCCTGGGTCAACAGCAGGAAAGAACTGGGGAGGGTGTGAGAGACCGCCCACCTTTATAGGATAGGCCGACATCAGAGGGTGACGTAGGCTGTGGGCAGTTCCCAGTAGTAGAATGCTAACTAGAAAGTTTCCATGTGGTCCTGGGACCTGGCAGCTAAGTCCTGCCGGTGTTGGCCTGCTGCAAGAGCTCCCTAGAAGTAAGATCTGGCCATACCAGGCTACACTCAGTTCAGGAAGGACAGGCAGGGGAGGAAGGGAGGATAGGTTGTGCTGTATGTGAGGGAGGGTATTAAAGTGACAGAAACACAAGGAAGCCGGGGGGGGAGGGGTTGGAGGTACTGTGGGTCACCCTGGAGACAGGGGCCGGAGCCACTATTCATACTGGGGTGATATACAGATCACCAACACAGGGGGAGCAACTGGATAAGGCACTGGGGGAAGCAATCAGCACAATGGCAGAAAAAGGGGAGGTGCTACTGGCAGGTGACTTCAATCTGCAAGATGTAGATTGGAGCCCCCCCAGCCACAGCCTTGGCTAGAAGCAGGGACATCTTAGAACCCCTGCAGTGGGCATTTCTCGGGCAAATTATCAGGGAGCCCACTCACGATGGGGCAATGCTGGACCTGGTGCTCGCTAACAGGGACAGCATTACAGATATCAAGGTGCGAGGTCACCTGGGGACCACGGATCACTGTACATGTGGTTCAGAAGAAGCAAACCACACAAACAGGAGGGTCCTAGACTTCGGGGGGATAGATTTTAAAAATAAAAAAGGGTGAATGCCTCAGAGATGACCTAGTGGGGGATGGCCTGGGTGGGGTGGGTGGGGTGGAGGAGCAGAGGCCAATTAACGGATAGCATAGTGAAGGCAACAAACCTATGTGCAAAAGAAGTGAGCAAAAACAGAAGGTAAAAGAGACTGCTGTGGTTCTCAAGGAAAGTGGCTGCCAAGGTTAAGGCTAAAAGGGTAGCATTCAGGAGGTACAGAGAGATGCAGAGGGAAGAGGGTAGGGAATGTACCAGGAGAAGTAGAAGGAAGCAGGGAAAGCAGTGAGCAGCACTAACGTGCAAATTGAGGAAAGGATAACCAAAGGGGTAACTAAGGGAGACAAGACCTTTTTTATGTACATTAGTGACAAGAGGAAGACAAGGGGAAGGACTGTAAGGTTAAGAAGGGCAGGGGGGACTGTACAGAGGAAGATCAGGAAAAAGCAGATATTGATATCTTGAATAGATACTTCTGTTCAACCTTCATGGTGGAAGGGGAGGGGAAGGAGATGGACCACATAAAATCAACAGGAACACTGGGGGGAAGGAGGTAGACACACGTAGACTCACAGAGAAAAGAGTCCTGAGTGGACTTGCAAATCTGAAAATGGGCAAGTTATGAGGTGGGATGGTACACCCAAGGGTACTGAGAGAGCTCAGGAAGGTACTGGCTGCACTTATAACAGCCCTATTCAACAACTCAAAAGAATGGTTCCAGAGGACTGGTGAAGGGCAGATGTAGTCCTGTTTCATAAAAGGAAGCTAATGGAGACTTTTGAAGGAAAAGCTTGCATGAGGGATTGCTCTGGCATGCTAGTGACCTGAGTTTGCGCTCCAAGCCCGGGGCATCAGGGAGGATCAAAGAGCGTCATTTCGATACTCTCCTCCCTGGGGGAGGGTTGTTGCTGAATCACTCTGCAGTGGCTCCTGGTGGAGGTATGCAGTGGTGCCACTAATGGCTCAGGTGAACTTGTGCCATCAGGTACTCTCTCCACAGGTCAGCCACAGCATGTATGTACTTGCAGGTGATGGGTGGAAAGCAAGTAGGAAGAAACTGCTGCACTGGTATGTGGGATGATGACCATGTGACCCCTCCCATGCCAACTGACCCCCAGCATGCCAGCAGTCTGGACCCCACCAGCATTTGATCAAGAAAGATAATGCCTCCCTCTAGATAGCAAGGAGGCCCCCTGCAGGGACAAGCTATCTGACTGGAGGGTGGGTGGAGGCCCTAGGTGTCTTTCCCCTTCACAGCTATCAGTGGAGGATTCTGGCAAGGACAAGCCAGATGAGGGGACAGATAGGGGGACTCTGGTGGAGCTGGAGAAGTAAGGGTGAGCCTGGTGGGTAGATAGGGTGGCATCGGTGGCCAGAAGGAGTGGGGTACCAATGGCAACAGGAGGAGGAAAAAAAGGCTTGTGGAGTATCTTGAATCCAGTGGGTTACAAGACCTAAGGCAGCATGGCTTCATGAGATGGTGGTCATGTCAAATGAATTTGATCGATGTCTTCAGCTGGGGAAGCAGGGAAACAGATTAGGATGGGGTGGTGGATGTGGCTTACTTAGACTTCTGTAAGGCCTTCTACACCATATCACATAGGATGCTCATACAGTAAGTAAACTGAGCAGTTTAGAGGTGGATCCCAAAGTGCTGAACTGGGTATGAACATCCATCTTGGTAGGTCCAGAGGCCAGGCCAGCAGAGGAAGTGTGGAGCTTAAGCAGCAGCAGCAGCAGCTAAAAAAGCTCACAAAATCGATAAAAAAGCCTGAAAGTTGCCTCGGTGTCCAATGGATGTGGTTGTTTCAGTTCTTGCACCTTTGCACCTTTGTATCAATGTTTGGAAATGGTAAAACAGAAGAAAGAAAACGAAATTCAACAGCAGAATGCCAGAAGGCCAGGAGTACAAAAGGGGTCCCCCCTTCCCGGACTAGGCAACCGAGCCATTAAAAGGAGGACTGGAAACAAGAAATGGTGAAAAGATTCCCATTTGGGATATGACTTTCTTTCTGCACAAAACATTTAAAAAAAAAAAAGTAGCACTTTACTAAAAGATAACATTGCACTGTAAAGGCATTTTGCTTTGTACCACGTAACACTTTAAATAAATAAGTCAAATAAGAATATAGGATTGATTGCAATCACTTTCGAGTGCTGATAGACCAAGCTGCCTTTGGTAGCTTCACAACTACTGGGTATGAAATTGGTTAATGGATAGGTGACAGAGGTTAGTGCTAAATGGCACTCACTCGGGGGAGGGGAAAGTGACCAGCGGGGTACCTCAGGGCTCAGTACTGGGATCAGTCCTCTTCAATGTCTTTGTAAGTGACATTGCAGAAGATCTGAAAGGGAAGGTATGTTTCTTTGCAGATGACACCAAAATTTGCAATAGAGTGGCTACTCCAGAGCGGGTAGAGAGAATGAGCAGAAACCTAAGAAAACTTGAGGAGTGGTCAAAAGTATGGCAGCTGGGTTTCAATGGAAAAAAAGTGGAAAATCATGCACCTAGGGCACAGAAACCCAGAGGCAGAGTATAAAATGGGGAAGAGGTACTGATGATCACTAAACAGGAAAGGGACCTTGGAATAATAATGTCGGATGACCTTAAGGCAGTGAGGCAAAGTTGTAGGTAGGACCAGTGGGACACTGGGGTGCATGTGGAGGGGTATCACCAGCAGAAAGGGGGGTAGTGTTACCTCTGCATAGATCATTGGTGAGACCCCACCCGGGGTACTGTGTCCAGTTCTGGGGACCACATCTCAGGAAGGATATGGACAGGGTAGAGGCTGTCAAGAGGATGGCAACTAAAATGGGGAAGGGTCTGCACAATAAGCCCTATGACAAGAGACTGAGGGATCTCAATATCTACCACCTGAAATAGAGGCGGGAGAGGGGGACATGACAGAAACCTATAAATATCTAACAGGTGCGAATAAGGTACAGTAGGGGAGTATTTTTTCAGAGAAAAAGGTGCATGAAAACAAGAAGGCATGCAATGAAGCTGGAAGGGATGAATTTAGAAGAGATGTGAGGAAGAGTGGTTGATGCCTGGAACAGTCTTCCAGTGGAGGCAGTGGGGGTGAAAACAGTAGTGGGCTTCAAACATAGAAACATAGACAGTGACAGCAGAAAAAGACCACTGGTCCATTAAGTTTGCCCATAAACTCTAACAAACCTGGGACCTATTGTCCATACAGGGCTCTTACCCACATTATACAATGGCAAAGAAAAGAATCCTGGGCTGTGACTGGTCAGTGGCCTCCTTAAACAGTGATGTTATCCCAGTATGACATCACTGTATCAAGGTCCACCACACATGACTGCAGCAAAAGTAAAACTAAATCACTGCACCCCACCCCCACCTCCGACCGCAGCACTGAACACAGCCTAAAGTAATGAACCCCAGAAGTGTCTCACAAAAGCAGCACATATGAAAAATTCCATCAAACAAACCCAACCCACTTTAAAAAAAAAAAACTCTGGCTTCAGTGCTAGTCTCTGAAATTCAGAATCCACCAGTATGCTCGCAATCAACTGCTCCGCTATGAGTAACATCACCCTTCCACTCCCACTTTCGCTTTTCCCACACTCAGAGTGCAGTCACTATAAACTTAAGAGTGCTACACCTGCCCGTTCCCCAGTCTCACTCACAGAACAAAGTTAAAAAAAAAATTGCCACTCCAAGCGGCATCACATACTGAGACGTGGCTTCATGTACCTCTCTCTGGCACGCGCTCAACTTCTTTTCCCCACTCCTCTGTCACCTGGATGAAAACACGATCACACAATCACAAAGTGAGAACACCATTTTCCAGTCCCAGGACAGGAAGTGGGACCAGGAGACAGGCCACAATAAATGGAAAATGGCAATTTGTTTCAGTGACTATTTTGGTAAGCAGGCCAAAAAGCCACTTGCTGGGCTAGCAGCAACTGCATTCCTAGTGATACATCCACTACAAATGTACACATTCAGTCACTTCATTACCAGTCTAGAATTGCTTGTAAAGTGATTTGGAATGCAGTGTGTATGGAATGCGCTATATAAATGCTGATTCTTCTTCTACTTCTTCTTTGGCACGGGGTCATAATGTCGCAAGACATTATGCCGCAGCAATATACTGCGCTGCCAGTACAGCGCAATATATTGCCAGCAGCATAACTCTTTTTTTTCAGGGGGGCTCCACCCCTTGAACCCCCTGTTACAGGAGGCTGTGCCCCCCGAACCCCCCCAAGCTAAAATAACTAACTTGGGGAAGGGGGGCTAACAGTTAGAATCACACAAAGCACGAAAAATGAAAAAATCCATGCATCTGGGACTGGGAATCAAAACCCGGTCCCAAGCGCACTGCCTGCCTCCCTTGCTGCCAGTGGCTCATCCTGTCGAGCCACAGCAGCTGCTCTCTGGACCCCTGCCCCAGCAGAGATCTTATCCTCTGCCTGGGAGAGTGAGAGGGTGCACTAGTGCACATATACCCTTTTGCAGTTTTGCACCCTCTCTCTCTTCCCTACCATGCTGTTCCTGTTGTGTGGTTTTGTCTTACACTGTACAGCATATGACAAAGGGACCTGGTAGGTTCTTCTTTTGTTGGAGATTAAGGCAGGTACACCTGCTATGGGGATTGTGAGACTGTTGGGGGGGTGGGAAAAGTGTTGGGGGCAAATAGAGTGCAAGGTTTTGAATTCTACCCCATTGCCCTCTTTTTCTTGTCCTTCCCCTCCCTTTTTAAATAAATTGCATTGCATTTTCTTGTGGGGGTATCATTTGTGTTACAGTATCATTTGTTTTGGGGAGGAACTGCGTGAGTCATGGTAACATTATAGTCCTTGGGGAGTAATAGCCTTGGATGTCAGCATCCAAGTATCTTGTTATGGTAAGCAGGTCATGATAAGCAGGCCAGAGATCATAGGTATCATAGATTTATACAAGCATTATAGGCAGTGATGGCCTTTTATTGCTCGCCCTTTTCTCAAAGGTTATAACCCACCACTGGATTTCTGATGCAGTGTTCATCTAATTTAATCTTGAATTTTTCCATATTGTTGCAGCCTATGACTTCCTATGGTAAGCTATTCCAGAGGGACACTACTCTCTGCGAGAAGCACATCCCCCTCCTGTTAGTGCAATTAAGTTAACTTTTCAGCTGTAGTTCATGCCCTCCTATATCTCTATTGACCTTTCTCATTTTGAACCCCAAACAATCCCACAACTCTCCATCTTCAAATGCCTTGAACACTAGGCACATATCTCCTCTAAATCTCTGATATTCCAGGGTATACAACCCAAGACTTCTCAACCTTTCCTCATACTGTAGGCCTCATAGATTTCCCACTATCTTCATTGCCCTATGCTGTACCCCCTCCATTAATCTAATCTCAGTGTTTTTACAAGGTGCCCAAAATTGGACACAATATTCCAAATATGGATTCACCAGAGAACTATGCAGTGGCAACATTACCCTTCTATTCCTACTTGTAATGTGCCTCCAAATGCATGCCAAGATACTGTTGGCCTTCTTTGTGACTGCATGGCATTGTTTCTTAGAGGTAAGGTCATTTGATATAATTATCCCTAGATCCCTTTCCTCGGTCACCACCCGGAGTTCACGTCTACCCAAGAAGTATGATGGAGACCTATTGTTTCTCCCCAGGTGCATTACAGCACATTTTTCTAAGTTAAAACTCAAATTCTGTGCATGTGCCCATGTTTCCAATCGAGTAATTTCCCACTGCATTTTTTAACCTCATCAATGTTGTTTACCACAGACCCTATCTTAGTATCTGAGAATTGAACCATCCACACACCATCACATTTCAATGAAGTCACATAGATATTAAAGAGAATTGGTCCAAGCACCAAGCCCTAGGGCACTCCACTAGTACTGTAACTCATGTCCACCCAGAGCTCATCCCCTGTATTGTTACCTGTTCCTCCCTCTTGGACAACCAAGACTCAATCCAGGCTATTCATCTATTGTTCAGTCCTAGTTCTTGCAGGGTACAAATAATACCATCATGTGGTACCTTATCAAAAGCCTTGCTATAGTCAAAAAAGACGACGGCAATTGCTTTCCCATTATCCTCCACTGCCCTGGCAACTTGCTGATAGAAAGTCAACAGATTCTTAAGACAAGACCTCCCGCTCATGAAGCCATGCTCTAAAGGGTCTCTTAGATTATTTATAACAAGGAATTTTTCAATTCTTCCTTAACTATCCCTTCCATTACTTTATCTAAAACTGATGTTAGACTGACCGGTCTGTAGTTATTACATAGCTTTCTAGCTCCTTTTGTTTTACACAGCATTTAGAGATCACTGTTGCCTTTCTCCAAGAATTTACTGTCTGTCCAGTGTTCATGGATTCCTGAAAGATTTCTCCCACTGGCCCTGTCTGTTCCTGTACCAGTTCCTTAAGAATTCGTGGATGTACTCCATCAGGCCTCATGGCTTTGTTGGGGTTCAAGTCCCTAAGCCATGTATACACATCAGTTCTATCTATTTCAATTGTTGGGGTATCAGATAGAGGATTAACAGTTGTGCCAGTAGTGGTTCCTTTATTAAACACGCTGCTAAAATAAGTATTTAACACCTCTGCCATGTGCCTTTCATCAGTTATCATTTGGCCATCCTTATCAACTAAGGGTCCCACTTGCTGCCCCCACTCTTATAATTAATGTGATTATAAAAGGCCTTATAGTTAGCCTTTACTTTGGTTACCAAGTTAAGTTCATGTTCCTTTTTTCATTCCTGATCTGCTTTTTACACTCTCTAGTATATTTTTTATAGTTTTTCTATGTTGCTTCATTATCTGAAGTCTTGGCCTTCCTATATGTTTTCCTCTTTTTCCTGATTTTATGTCTTATAGATGTACTCATCCATCCTGGAATTCTATCTCCAGTGTTTCCCACATTTCATTGAGATTTTTATTTTTTAACTCATATTCCCAATTCCAGCAACCTAGATCTTGTCTCATTCCTATGTAGTTTGCTTTGTTGAAACATCTAATCTTAGTACAGTACGTCCATTTACTCTTAAGTCTTCTAACATCACCTCACACAGCACCACCTCGTGGTCACTTTCACAGTGATTCCCTTGCCCTACAATTTATTACTTTATCCTCTAAATTGCTCAAAACAACATCAAGTGTGTTATTTTCTCCTGTGTTAAATAATATATGCTGTTCCAAATTGAGGCAGTTCATAACTTCAATAAAATCCTTTTCAACAGCAGATTTTCCTTCCAAAGAACTCCAAAACATCACTGGCATATTAAGATCCCCAAGTATTAATATCCTGTGTTCAGGATCAAGCTAGCCATAGTATCAATCAGCTTCCTATTAAGAAGGTGCAACATAGCGTGCAGCTTAGAATTACCAAATTGATTCAGGGCCAACAGGGCTGATCCTACAAGGATCGGCATAGGACACTGAACATGAAATTGCTGGAGGCCAGAAGGGAGAGGTGTGATATGACAGAGATCTTCAAGTTCCTGAAAGAAATAGGATATGTTTAGGGAGCTGGAGAGGAGCCTGAAGCAAATAGCATGTACGGTGGCCTTCACTGAGGTGCTACCTGTGCAAGGCTAGGGGAGACAAAACACCACACTATCATCTTCAGAAACTGATTGAAGGCATGTGACTACACTGGGGACTGGAGTCGTACCTGGAGAGATAAAGGCCTTTACAAATGGAATGGCATTTAAATGATCTATGGGGGAGGTAGAAGAAATATGGGAGGCAGTGAATGTCACCCCACCCCCCCGGATAATGGAGCATCAGTGAAGAAAGTCCAGAGGAAGTAAATTCCCCAAGGGTAGTGGGGAACAGGGACAAGGAGAGGGGACGGGGTAAAGAGGTGAAATGAAAGTTGAAAAAAACACTAGGCAGGGTGGGAAGAGGGAGAATAAAAAAGGGTAGAACAGTACCAGTGAAAAGAAAATGGTGAAGGATGCACTCGGCAAGGGAAGGCAATGCTGGGGCAGGGAGCAACAAAAGGTGTGGAGAGCCATGTGCATCAATGGAAGGAGCATAGGGAACAAAATTTCTGATCTTGAGGCTATCATTACAGAGGTGGACCTAGATTTGGCGGCCATAACAGAATCGTGATGCACTGACAGCCACAGCTGGGAGGTGGCCATACCAGGTTACAACATGTTTCAAAAACATAGGTCAGGAAGTAAAGTGGATGTTGTTTAATATGTAAGGGAAGGTATAAAGGCAATAGTAATACAATAACACAGCAGGGAAAAGGAGGGGCTGGAGGTTCTTTGGGTTGGAGTAGAGGTTTGGTCCAGGGCCTTCATATGAGTAGAGGTCATGTGCAGGCCACCAAAACAAAGGGAGGGATTGAACAGGGTTTTGGTGGAGGCCATAAGCAAAATGGCAAGCAAAGGGGAAGTAATAACTATGGGTGACTTTAATATGCCTGATGAGGACTGAAACATCCTGGCCACAACTACAGCTAGGAGCAGAGTCATCCTAGACTCTCTGCAAGGGGCATTTTTCGGGCACCTAGTAACAGATACCACTAAAGATGGAGCAGTGTTGAATCTGGTACTTACGAACATGGACTGCATTGCAGACGTCACAGTTGGAAGCACCCTGGATACAAGTGATCATCAAATAGAGTGGTTTGATGTATGGATTGGGCAGGAGAAAAACTACACTAGGATGAGGGTCCTGGACTTCTGGAGAGAAGATTTATTTTTTATAGTTAATCGTTTATTGAGGAATAAACAACAGTACAACATTGGGTAGTACGTGCAACAATTGAACTTGCATACAGCATATGCAGAGCAGATGAAGACATGTATACTTTGTAAAAGACAAGTGGGTACATACAGGTGTCAGAGTAATTTCAAAAGGAGAACAGATTTTAAAAAAATGGGAGACTGCCTTCAGAAGTACCTTGAAGTGGGGGATAGCCGGGGGGTGTGGAGGCACACTGGAATACAATAAAGGACAGAATAACTAAGTTAACGGCAAGCTGCTTAAAGATAATCAGCAAGGGTAAGAGGAGAAGGAGGTCAATGTGGTTCTCAAAGGGGGTGGCAAAGGTGATAAGTGAGAAAAAACAGCTTTCAGGAAGTACAAGGAGACTCAAATTGAGCCGGACAGGGAGCTATATCTAGAGAAAAAGGAGGAGGCAGGAAGGAAGGTAAGGACACAAAGGTTCAAACTGAGGAAAGGATGGCCCAGGAGGTCAAGAATGGAGACAAGACTTTCTTCAGGTATGTGAGTGAAAAGAGCAAGGCGCTATAGTGAAGGTCAAGAGATGGGGTGGGGGGGACTGTGCAGAGGAAGTACAAGAAAAGTCAAAATTTAAATGAATACTTCTGCTAAGTCTTCACAGTTGAAGGGGGAATAGACCAACATGCATTAACAGGCACTTGGGGGAGGTGAACAACTCAATTTATGGAAGAGAGAGAGAGGGTCCACTGGTAGTTGGAAGTCCTGAAGGAAAATAAGTCAATGGGGCCAGATGGGATCCACCCGAGGGTACTCAAGGAACTGAGCACAGTGCTAGCCACCCCTCTGACAACACTGTTTAGTACCTCATTGGAGAAGGCAGTGGTTCTAGAGGAACAGATGAGGGCTGATCTGGTCCCTCCACACAAGAGTGGCAGCAGGGAGGAGGCCAGCAATTACAGACCACATAGTTTCACATCAGTGGTGGGGAAGTTAATGGATTCCCTCCTGAAGGAGAGGCTGATGAAGTACCTGGAGACATATAGGCTTCAGGACCACCAGCAGCACAGTTTCACATGGGGAAAGTCATGTCAAACAAATCTCATAGATTTCTTTGACTGAGCAACTAGGGAAGTGGATCAGGGGAGGGTCGTGGATGCAGCCTCTCTTGTCTTCAGTCTGACATTGTACCACACAGAAGGCTGTTAAAGAAACTCAGCAACCTGGGGGTTGGAAGAAGGTGATGAGCTGAGTATCCAACTGGTTTAAAGAATGGAGGCAGAGGGTGGTGGTGAATAGCAGTCACTTGGAAGGCAGAAGAGTGACAAGTGGAGTACCACAGAGAGAGGTACTGAGCCCTTTACTCTTCAATGTCTTCATAAGTGACATCACTGAGGAATTGGAGGGGAAGGTGTATCTCTTTGCAGATGATGCAAAAATCTGCAACAGCATGGACACTACAGGAGGGGGTAGAGAGAATGCAAAGGGTTCTGGGGAAACTAGAGAAATAGTCCAAGGAGAGGCATCTGGGTTTCAATGCCAAAAGTGCAAAGGCATGCACCTAGGAAGGAGAAACCTGGGGGCTGAGTATAAGATTTATTTATTTATTTAGCTTTTGTTGACCAGGTAAGTGCACTAGACAAATCCTGCCTATTTTCAGGCACGACCCGGGGGAGGGGAATACAGATGAATGCCAACTGACCTTGAACCAGATTAAACTGTTGGTGGTATTTTTTTAGTGAATGAGGGAAATTTGGCCAGGACACCAGGGAAATTCCCCTACTTCCTGCTTCCTGTGAGCAGGGGGGACCCATTTTCTGGTGGGACCAAGATGGCGGAGGAGGAGGATGTCTGCTTGGTGGGAGAGCTGGTCTCTGCTCCCACAGTGTGCAATGTGGAGGCTGACCCTTTGAATACTCAAGATATGGATTCTGATATGGAGTTTCACGATGCAGTGGTTCTTTGGGAGGATACAGCAGTTGATTTAGAAAAAAAATTCTCAAAGGACTGGGAGAAAGGAAATGCTTGAAAAGGAATCTTTGGATGCAAGGTTCAAATCCAGCTTGGAACCTGGCGACATGGATGCACTTAATACCTGCAATATTGCTCTCCTGAAACCGAGGTGTTTAAAACTGAGGAAAAATACAGGACTGCACTTAAAGAAAGCTCAAGTGGAGCATGGTGAGTCTTTGCAACATTTTTTATTATATTTGGAAGCCACTACTGAAACAGACAACGGCTTTTACAATCTGCTTTACCGCTTTAAAAATGTACAGCAAAGTGATTCCCTCTCGCTCACACAATCAGTGTGTTAGGGAGTAAGGGAGAAGCAAGCAGTTGAGCACTCTATGGACTTTGCAATTCGCGTTCAGCCGCTCAGCCTGAGTTGTTAACTCTGCAGCAGGTAGAATTGGGCTTGACAGCTGCAGCGTTGCTCCTAATAATAATATGGCTGACTCGGTTCAGTCGGGAGTCCTGGCAGGGCGAGACCACTCTCTTTATAGCCCAGCAGCTACGTGGGAAGTTCCTGAAGTAAAATTGACTGTTAGTAAAGCTGCTAACAGTACTATAGAGGTTAGTGAGTGCATTCAGCCCGCTATAGCTCCGACTGCCCTAACAATTGAAAAGTCGAAAACAGAGTCCCCAAAGGAAGTACAACAGACTTTGTCTGCATCAGAGCGAAAGCAGTCTGAGTCTGCATGGTTAGACAAATCAGCTGGATTAGTTTTAAAAAGCATGGGGCTCAGCATAATGTAGTTTATCAGTCCTCAGCTGTTTCCCAAACTGGAGTTACTGAATTCTTCTTTCCAAAAAAGAAATACCTCTTATAAAATCTGGTCTACAAACACATAATGTTTCAGAGCTCTGGTCCCTGATAAAGCACTCAAAGGAGCAGGTTGGAAGCAAAATGCAGCAGGCATATGGAAGCCTGATCCTACTTGGGACTCTGATTATACCCTCTCACAGCATTCACCAGAGTGGAAACCGGACTTACAACAGCAAAAGCTGGAGCAAGATTTGCAGGACAATAAAAACTGTTTAGAGTGAAAAACTTCCACTGAGAGCTACATCCCTGGAGTCACAGATATCTTTACCTTCCTCATTGAATACAGATTTGGTAACACCCTGCAGGAGCCTATTGCTTCTTCTCACACGCCCTCTCCAACGGAATCCGCTCTCAGAAACCACTTATGTCTGAATTATTTTCAACACTAAAAAGAAGCAGCACCTCGCCGGAATGCAGTTCGTATTCGTTATAAAAGGGGTTTGGAGGATCGACCAGATAGACACTACGTGGGAAAACTTATTAAAAGAGTCCTTGCATTTTACCCCAAAAGATGTGTATGCATTTATTAATATCTCTGGAGAGGATAATTTTGACATCAGTTTTAGGACACCACATGCATTGGACTTATTCTGGGATAGGTACAACCAGGTTAAATTCTCTCCTCTATGGACCCCCTTCTTAGTGATTCCTTTAACTAAACCCCTGATAAAACATGTTACGGTCATGTTTAGAAACGAGGGTTCATGTGGAAGATATATCATTTTTTGTCCCTTAAGTGTGAAATTTAAGTGGGCCGGAACCTATCCTAGATTCTGAACAGTTTTGGACGGGAGGATGGAAATACAAAACTAAACTGAGGCAATCTGAGACAGGGGTAGTCCATATTCCCAATTCCTTTCTATTAGGAAAAGACAGAGGGGTTTGTTTTTATAGTGGACAACCCCGGGCTTGCTACAGATGTGGGGCTAAAACACACCTCTCAAGTGTTTGTGACCAACCACGTTGTGACAACTGTGGGGAGGTTGGACACACAACTATGTATTGTCACAATCAGCTCAAATGTGAGCTTTGTGAAGAATCTGGCCACTCTTTTCGGGTTTGCCCTTGGGCTGCAAAAAATAAAACATCCTGTATAAATTCAGAGCTTTTAATTCAGCAAGCTCAGGATGCTGCACAATTTCCCCTCCTAGCTCACAACCCCCTCTACCTGTTTCTTCTTCTCAAACCAAAGTTCAGACCCTTGGTGTAGTACCCCCATTGACAAATCCTTAGGAATAGCAGACAAGGTGGAACAAACTGTTTTGGTTATGAAGTCATTAAAAAATCAGTATGGGCCCACCTGAGCTTTTGGATTTCCCCCTGTGTGTTACTCTGAGGTTTCGGTGGAGACTTCTGAGGAAGCATCTAAGGCTTTAAATATTAGGCCTTCACTACCCCAGCATGAATCATCTAGGCATTTGCATCCCAACCCCCTTACTCCTCCCATAGAGACTAGCAACTCTTATGCTGCATTGTTTACTCCTTGGGAGATACAGAGATGGAATTAGGAGATTCAGACTCCCAAAATCTTCCACTCGATCTCAGCCAGTGGATAACTATAAAGAAAAGAAAAGAAAAAGAAAAAAAATGATAAAGTAGTTCTTTTTTTATAAAGCTTAATGCAGTGGTCATGGGGCTCTTTGAACACTCATAGTTTGCTTAATATAGTTAGAGGCAAGCCCTTTTTCACTATATAAAAAACCAAAATTTATCAGTATGTTTTTTACAGGAAACCTGGATGTACTCAGCAGAACAACTCACTACTTTCAAACGGGATTGGGTGTGGGGCCCTTCCTATTGGTCCTTTGGAACTGATACAGCAGATGGTATTGGGATTTTATTCAATACTTATTCCTTTAAACTTCATAATTTAGTAGATCTTATTCCAGGGAGAGTCTTGATATTAGATGGGAAATGGCATGATATATGCTATCGATTTATTAACATCTACAATCCACAGACAAAAGCTGGTAGAGTATCTTGTTTAAAAGCTGTTCAACCCTACTTGGTGACATCAGTTAAGGTGCTTTGGGGAGGTGACTTTAATTGCACAATTTCTGACTCACCTAATCAGAAGAAAAGAAAATTTATTGTGATTCTCACATGCTAGCTAATATAGTTAAAATAGCAGGTTTATTTAACTGTATCTCCCTTTCCTTTCAAGGCCCAAGTATTCATTTACAAAAGGAAATTGTTTTCCTAATAGACTACATGTTTGTCTCTCATAATGTACAACTGGATTCCTTTAAGATGATCCACTGTGAATTTTCTGATCATTTATTACTTTCTTGTAGTTCATTATCTACAGGTTCCCTGAACGTAGGGCAGCTCAGGTGGAAACTGAATAACACTATGTTAGATATACCATATATACAGTCCGGGTGAAACATATTCTAGCAGCCAGGTTGTCAGTGGCTTTTTTTTATGAGGATTTAGGAGATTGGTGGTTAACAACTAAGTTCGAATTATGTAATTGGTTTAAAAGGCAAGGGGCAAAAACAAAAAAATTTAAGTTTTTGAGATATTTGTCCCTTAGGCAACAACTACAGAAACTTATGACAATTGCATATGTCTCTCACTTAGACTATTCAGACCAAATTAGTAAAATAAAGGAGGAAATGAGGAATTTCCAATATGATAGAGCAAAAACCCTACAGGCTATTTTTTCTAATAGCATAAAAAAATTCCCCATTGGGGACCCTTTTGAAACCTGTAAAAATCTGAAGGCTTCTTCTAATATTGATTCTTTGCAAAAACCTGATGGCTCTTTGGCCACCACGGTTGCTCAGCTCAGAGAAACAATTATTGGGCATTTTCGAACTCTAGACCCCCCCTCTCTTATTACAGAGGCAGAAATGCTTTCATATCTTAAAACATCTAAGCCCCCAGGTTAGCAGAAATCTCAACATTATTGGATCCAATTACACAAGAAGAAATAATAAAAGTAATTAGGAATTTGAAATTAAACATTTCACCTGGTAAGGATGGCCTTTCGAATAATCTGTATAAAGTTTTTTCAAAGGAATTGAGTCAATGCTTGTATATTTTATTCCAGTATTTTATGGAAACTGCTGTTTTCTTTCCTCTTTTCTGAGGATTGCTGATTTACTTATTCAAATCTGGAGACAGACAAAATATTAAAAATTGGCGACCAATTACCCTCTTAAATTCAGATTATAAAATCTTCACCAGTATTTTGAATAATCGGTTAAAAAATTACGCCAGATGGGTAATTTCTCCTTACCAGTTTAGTGGGATACCTAATAGGCAAATTCAGACAGCCTTAATGATCATACGAGAAGTTATTGAACATCTTTCTGAAGTGGGAGTCACGAATTGTATGATGGTCGCTGATTTGGAAAAGGCTTTTGATAGGGTATATTTGCCTTTTTATTTCTAACGTTAATACATTATGGAGTTCCATTGCACATTGTTAATATAATTAAAAATTATATGAACATAATATTGTGTTCCCCTTATTGCAAGGTCAGGCGGCAAAATGTTTTCAGTTACATACTGGAGTTAAATCAAGGTTGCCCTCTTAGCCCCTACTCTATATCTTTTCTTTGGATCCCTACTACAAAATTAACTACTGTTCCATTGTGGCCAGGTATTTCTGATGGTGCAGTTAGGACAAACATCTTCTGGCACAGGCCTATGCAGATGATTTGATTGTATATTTCCAGATCATTCATATGTGCACATTTTTTGACGCATTTGAGGCTTTTGAAGTTGAATGCAAAATAAATATGCACAAAACAAAGTTTATTTATAGGAGCAACAGGTCATAAGGAAGCGGTGCAGGTGGTATCCATTTTCCAGAACTCCCTTAAAGTTTTGGGCATACATTTGGCCCCCAGAACATACCAGTTGAAAATTGGGATATAGCCCTACAAACAGTGGAGAATAAAGTCAATAGATGGAAAAAGTGGAAATTGTCAAACTGAAAGCATACATGTTATCAAACAGTTTCTTTTACCATGTGTTCAGTATGTAGCTATGATTTTTCCGCTCCCAGTGCATCTAGAAACTAAACTGTATGGTTTATTCTTTCAAATGGTTTGGGGTAATAGATTAAACCCCATTAAAAGAAGCTATACATATTTAAGTAAAAACAAGGAGGTCTTGGGATGGTGGATCCAGTGATTTTGCTCACTCTTTATTCATTATGTGTTCAGTGAAAAGTGGCTTACGATTAGAAGCAGGAGTGGGGATAAATGGATTTCAGATCATTGGACAAATACTTTAGAAATTGGCTTTCTTTGGCTCCAAAATAAATCCTCACATTTATATTCCACAGTATTTTAGACCAGCTGCACAAAATTATATAAATGGAAAATAGAGAAAGAGACAATTCTGAGTAATAGCATGAAAGAATTTTATCAGGTGGTAATGGCAAATTTACTTCCTTTAGAGCCATGTTTAAAATTGCCTTCTTCTTGAATCCTAAAGTATTCCCAACTTAACTGCTTGAGATTGCCTCAAATGCAATGGAAACACAGTGGCTAATATTCTATGGCCGTTTAAATGTTAGGGTAATGCCAAGTACAAAGCCATTGAAGAAAGGAAGTGTCCTTACTTGGATTGTATAAATACTGAGGAATCGATGGAGCATTTTCTTTTACACTGTTCCTATGCAAAGGGTTTGTGGGTTTATTTGGCGGCACTTTGGGGTTTTAAGTGGCTGAATTTTCTTACATATCAAATCTTGGTTTTAGGGTTTATCCAGAGACTCTTTCTGATTTTCATGAAGAAACACTGTCATTATTTTTGGATGTTTACGTTATTATTTATGGCAGGCAAGGTGTCAGTGGGTAATATATCAAAGAAAATGCCTTATTTTGTTTTAGCATTTTGGTTTCACAGGAACTCTCGATTCACGCTCAGGATGCTGAAGGACAGTACAGACTCAGTTACTAAAAATGTGGAAAGGGTTTTTCATTTTATTAAGTTCAAATAATGTATAAAATAATCTGATAATTACTCTGATTATTGTATAAGTTTGTTAGATTAAGTTTTGGCTCTTACTTTGTATAATTGATTACACTGAGTTTTTCTAATTATGTTTAATAATACAATAAAAACTCCCCTACTCTTTTCGATAAGTGCCATGGGATCTTTAACATCCACCTGAACTACCACCAATCCAGGCAGATGGGACCTCGGTTTAACATCTCATCCGAAAGACGGCACCTCAGAAATGCAGCACCCCTCTCATGCTGCATTACAGTGTCAGTACTGGGATATTAACCCAAGTGCCAGATGTGGGAACTGAACCCACAGCTCTCTAATCTCCTGGCCTCAGAGGTGAGTGTGCTACCTACTGAGCTACTGACACTGCCAAGATGGCGGGGTACTTACAGTTACCAAGCAAGAGAAGGACCTTGGGATCATTATATCTGGTTATCTCAAGGTGGCAGGGCAGTGCAACAGGGCAGTAGGCAAGCTGAGCCAGATGCTGGGGTGCATAGGGAGAGGGATCTCTAGCAGAAGAAGGAAGGTGGTTTGCCTCTGTATCGCTCACTTGTAAGACCCCAACTGAAGAACTGTGTCCAGTTCTGGAGGCCACACCCCTGCAAGGACATTGACAGAGTTGAAGCAATCCAGAGGAGGGCTACTTAGATGGAGCAAGGGTTGCATAAGAAACCGTATGAGGAGAGGCTGTGGGAGGTCAGCATGTATTCTCTGGAGGAGAGAAGAGCAAGAGGGGACATGACTGAGACGTATAAGTACCTCACAGGAGTGAACAAAGTACAGGAGGGGAGTCTCATTCATAGGAGGCAGAGCACCAGAACATGGTGACATGCTTTTAAGGTTGAAGGGGGATGTTTAAGAGGGATGTGAGGAAATACTTCTTTACAGAATGGGTGATGGGCGCCTGGAATAGCTTGCCAGTAAAGGTGGTGGGGCGAAGACAGTGGGGAGCTTCAAACATGCACGGGATGGGCACATGGTTATACTAAATAGAGGTAAGAGAGGAGGAGGATGGGACATCTGTGACCAAACAAAGTCCAGGGAGTAGCGTATGCAGGGAAATTAAGGCAGATTAGATGGGCCTACCGGTCCTTTTCTGCTGACACATTCCATGAATGAACAAGGTATACTGCGAGGAACTATTCAGCAGGAATAGCAAGTCAAAAACCCAGGGACCTGAGTGGAAGCTGGTGTGGGGGTGGGGCAACAGATTCACGTGGGACGTGAGAAAGTTTTATTTTCCAAAGAGACTGCTTGAGTCATTTGAGCCATGGGACAGCCTACCTGCAGATGTGGCTGGCACAAAACTCATTAATGGTTTCAAGCATGGCCAGGACAAACTTAAGGACTTAATAGTTACTCAGGGGGGTAGCAGTAAACAACTTAGCCAGTATATGGACCAGTATGGATTAGTAACAAACTGTCAACATGGATTTGAATGAACGGTGGGTGGGCAGAGGGGGATAGTGAAAAAGCAGGGATACTGAATGAATATTTCTGCTCAGTATTCACAAAACAGGAGGGGGAAGTCCCTAATCCAATTAACAGAAGCACTCTTGATAGGGGGCTCGATCCCAGTCCTTTCACAGAAGAAAGGGTTCTGCAAGAACTCCTAAAACTGAAGGTGGACAAAGCAATGGGTCCTGATGGAATTCACCACAGAATTCTAAAAGAATTACGGGAGGAACTAGTGAAACCACTGGCTACTCTTTTTAATAAATCATTGGAGGATGGTGTGGTACCCGAGGACTGGAGGAAGGCAGATGTGATTCCCCTTCACAAAAGTGGGACCAAGACAAAGGCAGGAAACTACAGACCTGTCAGTCTGACCTCTGTGGTAGGGAAAGTGATGGAGTCACTTCTGAAGGAAAGAATAGTTGAGTACCTAGAGGCCAGTGGGGCACAGGACCCAAGGCAGCATGGGTTCACAGCGGGAAGGTCGTGTCAGACGAATCTAATAGATTTCTTTGACTGGGTGACCAAAGTAGTAGACCAGGGAGGGGCTGTGGACATGGCCTACCTAGACTTTAGCAAGGCATTTGACACAGTCCCACACAAAAGATTAATAGTCAAATTAACCAGCCTGGGAGTGGGTCCCAGGGTGGTAGCCTGGGTAAAACATTGGCTGCACAACACGACACAGAAGGTAATTGTAAATGGAGTCCACTCTGAAGAAAGAGGGGTTACTAGTGGGGTACCGCAGGGTTCAGTATTGGGTCCAGTCCTTTTTAATGTCTTCATCAGTGACATTGCAGAGGGACTGGAAGGAAAAGTATGCCTTTTTGCAGATGACACAAAGATCTGCAACAGGGTTGATACACAAGGAGACCTGGAAAGGATGAGAAGGGACTTGGCAAGGTTGGAGGAATGGTCAGAAGTATGGCAGCTAGGATTCAATGCAAAGAAGTGCAAAATAATGCACCTGGGAAACAAGAACCCAGGGGAAGAATACATAATGGGGGGGGAGGTAGTAACAACAACAAAAAAGGAAAGGGACCTGGGGGTAATCATATCAGATGACCTTAAGGTTAGCAAGCAATGTGAGAAGGCAGTAGGGAAGACTGTGGGTATACTGGGATGCATAGGGAGAGGCATCAGCAGCAGAAAACAGGAAGTTGTTATCCCTCTGAACAGACAGTTGGTGAGACCCCAACTGGAGTACTGCATCCAGTTCTGGCGACCCCATCTCCGCAAGGACATAGACAGGATAGAGGCAGTCCAGAGGAGGGCAACTAAAATGGTGCAGGGTCTGCAAGAGAAGCCATACGAGGAGAGACTAAGGAGATTAATATGTATACCCTTGAGGAAAGAAGGGGGACATGATAGAAACTTTTAAGTACCTCAGTGGAATCAACAAAGTCCAAGAGGGTAGCATCTTTCAGAAAAAGAGACATGCAAGAACAAGGGGACACAATTTAAAGATAGAAGGGGGGTGGTTCAGCGGCAATGTGAGGAAGTATTATTTCACAGAGAGGGTAGTGGATGCATGGAACAGCCTTCTTGTGGAGGTTATGGGGTCTAAAACTGTGGGAGAATTCAAGAATGCATGGGACAGACCTAAGGCAATTCGTGTGGGGGGTAGGAAGAAATAGGCTGTTGGTTAACTAGGATCTGCGGCCTATCCTGTAGGTAGGGAAATGGGCAGACTAGATGGGCCAAGCGGTCCTTATCTGCTGTCAAAGTCTATGTTTCTATGTTTCTATGATTTAGGGCTGGGAAGTCCACGGACATGGCCCTCGTGGATTTTAATAATCTTGTAGCAACATCTGTTAATTCAGGATATACCACCAGAGCCGTGTTCGTGGACATCAGTAAGGCTTTTGATTTAGTGGAGCACAGGATTCTGTTACTGAGGAAATATGAAATGGGGGTTCATAAAGACACTTTGAATTGGTTTAAATCTTATTTAGCAAATAAGAGGCATTGTGTTTCTGTGGGAGCAGTAATGTCTACTTTGGGAGAAATAAAAAGAGGGGTCCCACAAGGCTCAATTTTAGGTCCTTTGCTCTTTAATGTGTATATTAATAGATTGCCGGAAACTGTAAAAAACAGTGAGGTCCGACTGTATGGGGATGACACAGTATTAGTGGAGTTCGCAAACAGTCGCACCTCACTTGAAAAAAAATTACAGGAGGATGTTATCAGGATGGAAACTTGGTTCTGTGAATCTAAATTATTGTTGAATCAAAAAAAGACCTAATGCAAGAGTTTTAAAATAGGAAACAAATTCAAGATTGATACGATTTAAACATATTCAAAAATCATCAGAAAATTATAAATACAAACATGTATGAATATTTAGGTGTACTAATAGATCAGAAACTTACTTATGAAGAACATATAAATTTAATAGTAAGGAAGTCTATTCAAAAACATAGAGCACTGAGAAGAATGTCTTCTTGCCTTGTTAAAACAACAAAAGTGAAGCTTGTTCAACAATTGATAATACCTGTTTTGGAATATGGGGGGCTAGTCCATAGGAGTGACCCCAAAAAAGCATTAAAAAAAGTGGGCCAAGCTTACTATCAGGTAGCTAAATTTGCTAGCTTTAGTATAGTCGGAACACTTCATTGTAAAGTTTATGCTAATCTGGGTTGAATGGGTTTTGAACAGAGAAGAGATTTTAGATGGCTGGTCTGGTGTCACAAATTATTCAACGCTAAAAATGTACACCCACTAAGATACCTGGTATATATTGGAAACAAACATGAAAATAAATATGTGCTGAGGAGAAATACAGCAACCATGTCTTGGCCAAGATCTCTCAATTGATTTGGTGATGTTACATTACAAAGTATGGTGACAAAAACATGGAACTCTATACCTTTAGAGTTAAATGCCAAAAATTTATTATCAGAATTGCAGTCAACTCTTAGAAAACACCTTAATCAGAGTTGTTTATGCTACACTTGATTTTAATTCCTTATTATGTGCAACCGTTTTCAAATGTTAAATAATATTGTACCTGTGTACTTGTTTGCATTATAATTGTTTATTATGTGCAATAGTTTTGTATGCCAAATAATATTGTATTGTTGGTTGTCTGTTGTACAATAATGTATGTAGGTTTTGTTATATTGTGCAGGACATTCTTATTGAAAACAGGGATTTCATTGATAAAGATTGTACCTGGATACAAATAAAATATTATCAATCCATCAGTAAGGCATGGGGCAATATGGGGGGGGGGAGGCAAAAGCAAAACCCATCTCTAGACAGTAGGTCTTGGGATAGGATAGGGTATAACAGGGGCAGATTGGATGAAACAATGGTCTTTTTCTGCTGACATTGTGTGTGTTATTTCTACCCAGGTGGAGGCACCATTTCATTTATAGAATCAGACTGCCCAATGTAGCACAACCTCAGTAACCCAGGCTGGCCTCCTTGGAGAGTTGGTAGGAGAGGACCTTGAGGGACCAAGATTGACACTACATTGGATGTATGGCTGGGATCCACTGCCCACCACAGATAGTCCCCAACTGTGACTGTTAAAAAAATAGCACCCCTTATCTAAATTTGGAAGTTGCCATGGCACATCACAAATTGGAGAATTGGTGCAGAGGGGAGCTCATGGATGTGAAAAAGGCAATCCTGGTAATAGGAGTCCCAGAAGGAACAGACAGACCCTGTATTTTGGAAGAATTGGATGCTTTACAGTGTCCTGGTGAAATGAAAATACAAGGGCTGCAGTATAACAGTGCCAGCAAAAGTTAGTGCCTTAATTGACAGTGATAATAGAAACTGATATAAGCAAACTTCTGCCACTCCTGCCTCTGAAAACTCAAAATTGGTATGGCACCTGTTTGGCAGGGGGAGCAGTCTGCCACAGGTTTTCACTTCCCCACCAGTACAGCCATCTGATTGGGAAAATAAATGGAACACAATTTGTTAGACAGTGAGGGCAAGACTGTGAAAGATCTTCAGAATTGGTTGATAACCCCCTAGGCCAGGAATGTCCTCAGCTGAATAATTTTTGAAGACACTGGGTTCACTGATTGAGACAGCTCAGAAACTGCCATCTCCATCACCTGAGCCATGCATGTACAAAGGTTTGGAACATTTTCTGGACTCAAACCCACCCCTGCAGGGGAGAAGGACTTTGAGCCAAAAACAACTATTTAGGAGCACTCATTAGGCAACACACAAGTAAGCAACAGACAAGATTTATAGTGCAAATACAGTGCTTACCTTATTTTGCTAATGCACAATATCCCAGCAGAATACAGTGTTAAGAAATCCGTTCTCACAGTGAAAGGTTCCAGCTGTAATGCAAAACAAGTACAGGGGTGCAAATAGGCAACCAAAAAGTGCGAATTGCACCTAGAGCACAGTTCACAGCTGAATAGCTACTAAGTCCTGCTTTCATAAGAAGGTTAACTACAGGCAGTGAGAAAGCTTCAAAATGCAGGCCAGAAAAACACTGATAATTCACAGACTGAGTTACATACTACAGACTGAGAACTCAGGAGTAACCGCATCTCTGACCCGGTGCTTCAAAACCACTGATTCTTCATCAGGGGACATAATTATTCTGGAGAACATGCAATTTAAAATGTGGTCAGCTTGATGACATGTATGTAAAGTGACAGATAAGTGATGAATATAAAAAATAAATGCAGGTACAACAATGTTTAAGACATTTAAAACTAGAACAGTCACCCAGATTGACCTTGCTTATACCTTTGAGGTACTTGAAGGTCTCTATCACATCCCCTCACTTCCTTCTTTGCTGGAGCCAGTTCATGTTAAGGTTCTCCATCATTTACACATACTAGAGTCCCTGTTAACCCTGAACCCTGAATCATCTTTGTGGCTCTTCTCTGTACTGCCCAAGGGTGTAGCTACTGATACTCCAAGTAAGCCAAGCGTACCAAGTTTAGTAGCAGGGGGTAGCAAACAAGCTGGCCAGCACTGCTCTGCCCTCTGTAGTGCATTGTGTTTAAAATTCCTTTGTTTGGCTTAGCAGGCTTTTTCTTTTCCCTTTCAGCTTTGTTTTGGGGGGGGGCAGAGTGGACCATGGACGTTGAAGCTGAAAGTCTCAATTAGGTCCACATGGTCCGCCTGCATAGTGATTGGCTGCAGCATCTGGTAGAGAGTGTGGCAAGTCTGGGATGGCAAGTTTAAATGCCCAGAAAAGTTAGAAGTCATACTATTAGTTCAATTGTACTGGGAATGAGAGAAGCAGTAGAAGAATTGAGGAGCAGCAATGGAAGAACAGAGTCAGAGTCAGCTAAAAGGATGAAGACTTCATGTGGAGTGGTAAGTGGAGCAAATCTGCCTACCTGCGGGGGAAAGAGAAGAAATTTCTGCCATGGTCTTGGACCCGTGGTACAGTCAGTGGCATTTACCAGCAGGCAGCAAGCACCACACTAGCAGCGTAGACAGACAGCATGTCTAGTGTGGGAATCATCTGACTGGAGCCAGGAACCTTGGACTCAAGTTGTGTGGGGGGGGGCAGGCATGAACAACAGTGGGGGAGGGAGTAGCAGTGTAGCAGGCTGGTGTACAAATCTGAAATGCCTGGCTACACCTCTGGTACTGCCTCTAACTGGTTGATGTTCTTCTTGTGGTTGAGGCTCCAGTACTGCACACAGTACTCCAGGTGCAGTTGCACCATACATCTCTACAGCAGCACTGTGACCTCTTTCCTTCTGCTGCAGAACATCCTTATCATGCAGTGTATAATGAGAAGTTCTGAGCTACCACCTATACATCTCCTCCTGTGGAGTCTTCAGTTAATGAACCCACACTCTGAATCTGAATGGAACACCCTTTGTGCTAAGGGAATGGGCAGTCAATCCAGCTATAGTTCCGCCTATGGACAGGATTGTGAAGTGTGATGTGAAGGACCATATCCTACAGTCTGACATAATTTCTTTAATTCCTGGCAACACTCTTGTGGAAGACACTGAGCTGGAAGAGGGACATGTACACCATCTCTCTGAGGAAGAAACTGTATTACCCAGAAAGTTTGGATGTAAGTCAATACCACTGATAAAGATCTCTTACAACCCTCTTGGTATGTCCTCTGACATCTCCTTTTGTGGGGTACATAACTTTATCATGCCCAAAATACTGTTGGCAGGATTTTCGAAACTCTTAGATCACCATAAGCCCTGCTGCGCTGACAATATGGTAAATGGTGCTTCTGGTGATCTAATGGGAGTTTCTATCTTGTGCAGCAGTTGCCGCAAGGTAGACCAACTTTTTCTGGTCTACCTTGCAGCAATCCTGGGGGGCATTGTTATGGAGCTTGCACCAGACATTTGGCGCAAGCTGCCATAACTGATGGAAACTATCACAACTGCACCCAAGACTGGAAAATCGGGTGCAGTTGTGGCAAAAGATTCGGCGCATGGCTAGGACCTACGTGTGGTGGCACAGGGCTGGACACAAGCCCTGTGCCAAGCATCAAAAATCCTGCCCGCAGTATGTTCTTTGTCCAATTTCTCCATTATCATTCAGAGATACAGGACAGAGTTGGAAAGTATATTGATATTTCAAATGGTAATGAGCTGCAAATTGTCTTGTATGGATAGATAGGTATCAATTGTTTAGTAAGTAATGCGATGCTGTATAAGCATGTATAAATGCATATATAGATAAAGCTGTAATATTTTGATGATAATGCCTCTGTTATTGCACATAGATATTTGGACAGTATGGGCAGTGTCTTGACAAGGATGTAAAAAGTCTGACAAAGGGAGTCTTTAAGCCCCCCAATTCTGGGGCTTACCTGTACAGGCTCTTGTGCCCCAGCTGCCGCACCCCCCACTGGACCAAAATAATCTTCTTCATCTTCTGGTCCCTCAAGGACTAGACCGTTGTTATTGGGAAACTGGTAGGGCAGCACAGGATTCAGCTGCAGTAGTCTGTGGTGGGAGTCAAGTCATGGCTCCTCTGGACATCACAGTTGCTGCTGCTTTGGTTGACACATGAGCTTGACCCCAGAACAGAGCTGCAGGGCTGAAACCAGGTTGGAAGAGAACCATAGGGCACACAACAGAGCCCTTGACCACATAAAAGGCAGCAGGCCAGGGAAAGAAATTCTCAGCACCAGATCACCATTTAGAAAGTACACACATGTGAACGAGAAAGAGAGCAGCTTTGCTGTCAGGTCTTCTTGCCAGAGCCCCCAACTCCTCAAAGGGCTGAGTGCCTGCAACATGAGCCATCTTCTAGGCCCCAAGACAGACAGTGGGGGCAAGTGCTGATAAAAACTGCCCCTGAAGGCTAACAATAATGCAGCCAGAGGCTGCAGAAGATCTGGGCAGTGTGAAAGAGGGGGGCGCACATTTGAATGACAGATACAAGAATGTGATTAATATGCCTTAAAGTAGTTTTATTAAATAATCAAAATAAAAAGATTTGCTAGGAAAGCATATACTCATTGGCCCAGATATTCAAAAGGGTTGCGCCATGTGCAACAGGGTTGCGCCTGCGCAAGTCCGAACTTGCTCCATTCTGCCATATTCAGCAGGAGGCAGTTGCGCCACAGAAAACATGCTGAACAACAGCGCAATGCAAATGAATGCATGCTGAACTGGAGAGGGAGGAACCATGTATAAACTGCACAGCCCGATATTCAGCAGGGCTGTGCAGGGAGATAGTCTGGCGCAACCCCAACCTGCGCCTGCACAACTTTGAGCCAAAAAAAAAGGCTTAAGTTGAGGGCACCCACAGGTGCTGCTGCATTGCAGGCGCAACACAGCGCTGCCACCTGTGGCTGGCCCCAACCCAGTCCCTGTACCCCCCTGCAGCCCGGTCGCGGGCAGCCTGACTGTAAATCCCACCACCACCACCCCCCATTGGCCCGATCGCGTGCATAGTTTAATCCCCCACCAGCCCGATCGCGGGCAGCAATATCAGCTCCCGAACGTATCCCTGGTGGTCCAGTGGACCGAAAAGCCCAATCGCGGGCAGTAGTTGTTTAAGAACCCCCCTCCTGCCGAATTCATCCCTGGTGGTCCAGTGGACTGAAAAGCCCGATCGCAGGCAGTAGTTGTTTAAGAACCCCCTCCTGCTGAATTCATCCCTGGTGGTCCAGTGGACTGAAAACCCGATCGCAGGCAGTAGTTGTTTAAGAAACCCCCGCTGAATTCATCCTGGTGGTCAGTGGCATCCGATCATCGGGATGTATATGTTGAACAAACCCCGAACATAGCCCTGGTGGCTAGTGTCCCCCACCCACCCACCACGAAGCCCGCCCGCTGACTGACTGCCCGGTGGGCTGCCGCCGATGATTTGTGAATGAATACATTCATTCATTCACAAACTTAGACTGTCTTATGCGGTATGGGCTGCTGCCCATTGGCTCTTGCTCTGCACCAATGGGCGTGCAACCCTGCAACAGTCAGTCAGCCAGACAGCGGTAGCAGGCAGGTAGGATGCTGCTGCCCGGCAGCTGCCGGGGCCGGGTGGTGGGGCTTCGTGAGTGGATGGGGTGGAGGGGACACTAGCCACCAGGGCTATGTTCGGGGGTTTGTTCAACATTTACATCCGCGATTGGGATGTGCCACTGGACCACCAGGGATGAATTCAGCAGGGGTTTCTTAACAACTAATGCTCCGCGATCGGGCTTTTCGGTCCACTGGACCACCAGGGATACGTTCAGGGGGAGCCACATTGCCGGCTCGCGATCGGGCCAGTGGGGGTGGTGGTGGGATTGTACACTGTTTCGCCCTGATCGGGCTGCAGAGGCGTCGGTCCCCGGCGGCTGCTGCCTGGCAGGTGCCAGGCGCAAGTCCTCGAGGATCGAGCACCTACATGCTAATGGCATGCAAATGGGAGCCATAATCAGATGCAAATATCCCCCTGCACCTTGCATGAATTGGCCCCATTTGCATGTCACCTTTTGAATATGGGGATTTTGCACATAGGCGCATAGTACTTGCACCACCGCAAGTTGAATGCTCACTCTGACAACTTGTGGTGGCGCAAGTTCCACTGCGCCATGCACAGTCTTTGTGTGAAGGTGATATTCAAAGGAGTTGCTCAGGCGCAGCTCGCTTTGAATGCTCATCTGGTTTCACCCCTCACGCAACTATTTTGTGCAGCGCAAGGGCTTGCGCCACAAAATAGCGCAGTTTGAATATCCAGCCCATTGAATATAAGGCAGCCATTTTTTATTTTAACAGGCAGTCTTTGGTGTTATTAAGCAGGTCACATGTTTTCAGGTTAGCATCGGGGTCTATGGATTTCTTCAGGTCTCTCAAACTGTAAATTCAGGGTCTCCTGTTTTCAAAAGACAGTCAGTTCTCCTCATGCCTCAACCTCTGGAACTCCTCTGATAATCAACTCAGAACTGATCTTATCTGTCTTCTCTGAATCTGGGCCCTTAGTATATACCCTTTCCTTGGGATCGTATGACCTTCTGGTAATGGCGATTACATATTCATCTTTGAAAATGGCTGTATACCAGGGTAAGTATGCATTTTCTTAAGGTAACAGCATTTCAACAGAATAATATACCATGAATATAGAAACATAGAAACATATAATCTGACTGCAGATAAGGACTGACAGGCCCATCTAGTCTGCCCTCTATCCCTACCTAGCAAGAACGCTTGCAAATCCTACTTAATCTCCGGCTTCATCCTCTTATCTGAACTGCTGTGGCCCCCCCATGTCTATCCCATGCAGCTTTGAATTCTCCCACTGTCTTAGCCACCACCACCTCTGCTGGGAGTGTTCCATGCCTCTACTACCCTTTCCATGAAGAAGTATTTTCTTATACTACCCCTTAATCTACCCCCTTCCAGTCTCATGTCATGCCCTCTTGTTGTTCTAGAGCACTTTCTCTTTTGAAAGTTGCTGCCCTCCTGTACCTCATTTAAGATAGGTAAGTTTAATTAGAACAATGCCTTTGTATGTACTGATACAGTGAACAGTATGGTTCACAATAAACACAGCAATAGAGTCAAGCCATACAAAGGCAAAAGTACTGGACTTTAGGAGGGCTGACTTTGCCAAAATGGGTGAGTGCCTAAGGAATGCACTAGCAAATTGGCAGGAAGGAGGGGTGGAAGAACAATGGGGAATAATAAAAACTGCCATCACAGAGGTAACAAGCCTTTGTGTGAAGCAAATAAACAAAACGAAACGATGTAAGAAATCACTATGGTTCTCAAAGGAAGTGGCAGTGAAGGTTCAAGAGAAAAAGAAAGCATTCAGGAAGTACAAGGAATCACAGAAAGAGCAGGACAGAGAACTGTATCAGTTAAAGCAAAAGGAAGCTGGGAAGGCAGTCAGAACAGCAAAGGCCCAAACCGAGGAAAAGATAGCCAACTCCGTTAAGAAGGGGATAAAACCTTTTATAGTACATCAAGGAGCAAAAGGAAGACCAAGGGAGGGTTAGTGAGGCTTAATAAAGAGGAGGGAGGGTGGGCAGAGGGTGACTGTGAAAAGGCAGAGATACTAAACAAATATTTTTGCTCAGTATTTACAAAGGAAGTGGGGAGGTACCTAAAACAAACAGTAGAAACACTCTGGATACAGAAGTTGATACCAGCCCATTTACAGAAGAAAGGGTTCTGAAAGAACTCTTAAAACTGAAGGTGGACAAAGCAATGGGGCCTGATGGGATTCATCCCAGAATTCTAAAAGAACTAAGGGTAGAATTAGTGACACCACTGACTACCCTCTTTAACAAATCATGGGAGGATGGGGTGGTACCCGTGGACTGGAGAAGGGCAGATGTGATTCCCCTTCACAAAAGTGGAAGCAAGGCAGAAGCAGAAAACTACAGACCTGTTAGTTTAACCTCAGTGGTAGGGAAAATGATGGAATCACTTCTGAAGGAAAGAATTGTTGAGTATCTAGAGGCCAGAGGGGCTCAGGACCCAAGGCAGCATGGATTCTGGCCAGGGAAGGTCATGCCAGACAAATCTGATAGATTTCTTTGACTGAGTGACCAAAGTAGTAGATCAGGGAGGGGCTGTGGACATGGCCTACCTAGACTTTGTAAGGCCTTTGACACAGTCCCACAAAGATTAATATACAAGTTAGCCAGCCTGGGAGTGGGTCCCAAGATGACAGCCTGGGTAAAATTGGCTGGAGAATAGGACACAGAGAGTAATAGTAAATGGAGTCCACTCTGAAGAAAGGGGGGTTACTAGTGGGGTACCGCAGGGTTCAGTATTGGGACCGGTCCTCTTCAATGTCTTTATAAGCGACATTGCAGAGGGACTGGAAGGAAAAGTATGTCTCTCTGCAGATGACACAAAGATCTGCAACAGAGTTGATGCACAAGGTGGGGTGGAAAGGATGAGAAGGGACTTGGCAAGGTTAGAGGAATGGTCAAATGTATGGCAGCTTAGATTCAATGCTAGGAAGTGCAAGGTAATGCACCTGGGAAACAAAAACCCAAGGGAAGAGTACACATTGGGGGTGAGATACTAACAACAACAAAAATGGAAAGGGACCTGGGGGTAGTCATATCAGATGACCTAAAGGTGGGCAAGCAATGTGAGAGGGCTGCAAGGAGGGCTGGGGGGATACTGGGATGCATAGGAGAGGGCATCACCAGTAGAAAACAGGAAGTTATTATCCCTCTGTACAGACAGATGGTGACACCCCATCTGGAGTACTGCGTGCAGTTCTGGAGACCCAATCTCCGCAAAGACATAGACAGGATGGAGGCTGTCCCGAGGAGGGCAACTAAAATGGTGCAGGGTCTGCACCGGAAGACATATGAAGAGAGACTTAAGGAGCTGAATATGTATAGCCTCAAGGAAAGGAGGGAGAGGGGGGACATAATAGAAACTTTCAAGTACCTCAAGGGAATCAACAAAGTCCAAGAGGGCAGCATCTTTCAAAAAAAGAGGTGTGCAAGAACAAGGGGGCACAATTTGAAGATAGAAGGGGTGCGGCTCAGAGGCAATTTAAGGAAGTATTTTTTCACAGAGAGGGTTGTGGATGCATGGAACGGCCTTCTGGAGGAGGTTGTGGAGTCAAAAACAGTGGTGGAATTCAAGCATGCATGGGACAGTCATAAGGCAGTTCTAGGGGGTTGGGGTAGGAAGAAGTAGGCTGCTGGTTAACTAGGATCTGCAGCTTATCCATTAGGTAGGGAAATGGGCAGACTGGGTGGGCCAAGCGGTCCTTATCTGCCGTCAAAATCTATGTTTCTATGTTTCTATACATATAACAATTTTGTTTTTATGAAGGGGAGGAGCTCGTTTTAGGTGCTTCCTTCAAGAACCAGTCATACAGGAAGTCACAGCAGGGCTGGATAACTCCTGTATATCTCCATTTCAATGAAGCAGCAGAACAGGTAAGAACTAATATAAAGCAATAGATCATTATTTCTGAGGGTAAACAAAATAAAGTAACACGTCATTCTTGTTTCTTTCAGGTATACTGTCTGCACAGGCATTTGGTATCAGCACATATATATTCAGAGATATAAAACAATAGCAGTTTGTGTTGGTGAATCAAAATAAAAATGAGGATTGTAATTCTGTATGTTGTTTGGTTACATCACAGGAAGCTCTGCACCACACCATTTAAGCCCTTTCTTTTGGCACAAAAGAAAATCAATAAGTACAGGGAGCTTTGGGGTTAAAACTCCATGGCCTCCATTTTCAAAGCCTGCCATTTGCACCATACACCCATTACCTGTGCATATGAGATAGCACATGGGCGGCTGGGGGCACATAGTCAGACAGGCAGCGCACTCTGACCAGTGAAACATAGAAACACAGAAATTGTCTGCAGATAAGGGCCACTAGGCCCATCTAGTCTGCCCGGAAGCCCTACACTAGTTTGTGGCATTTGACCCTAACTAGTCAATGGCTTTTCACCCCTTCTTCCCACCTCTAAGGTTCCCATGTGCCTGTCCCAGGCATGTTTAAAATCCTCCTCTGTGCTCGCTCCCACCACCTCTCATGGTAGTCTGTTCCATGTGTCCACCACCCTCTCTGTGAAGAAAATGTTCCTCACATCTCCCCTTAACCTGCCATCTTCCAGTTCCTTATCATGCCCCCTCGTTCTTGTACAGCTCTTATTTTAGAAGATGTCTCCCCCTGAACATTGTTTATGCCCTTTAGGTACTTGAATGTTTCTATCATGTGCCCCCGATCCCTTCTCTCCCCCAGTGAACACATATTGAGGTGCTTTAATCTATCCTCATATGTTTTCTGGTGCAATCCCTATACCATATTAGTCACTCTCCTCTGGACTGCCTCCACCCCGCCATTGTCCTTGCAAAGGTGCGGCCTCCAGAACTACACACTGTACTCTAGGTGAGGCCTCACTAGCATTATATACAATGGCATCACCACCTCCTGCCTTCTGCTAGTGATACTTCTGTGTATGCACACCAGCATGCCACCGGCCCTCCCTGAAGCCTTTGTACTCTGCTTAGACACCTTTGGGTTATCAGAAGTGATAATTCATAGGTCTCTTTCTTCCTTGGTGATTGTCAGCAACTCCCCCTCCTCCACCCTGTAGCTCTTCCCAGGGTTTCCTCTTCCTAGGTGAATTATTTTGCACTTCTTGGAATTGAACCTCAGTTGCCACACCTCAGACCATTTTTCAAGCTTCCCCAGGTCCCTCATCATTCTCTCCAACCCGTCCAAAGTATTCACCTTGTTGCAGATCTTGGTGTCTTCTGCAAACAGGCAGACCTTTCCCTCCAGTCCTTCTGCAATGGCACTAATGAAGACATTAAACAGGACTGGCCCAAGGACTAATCCCTGAGGTACCCCACTGGTCACCCCCTCTCCCTGGATTGGATCCCATTTACCACCACCCTCTGCATCCTGTTCATTATCCAGTTCCTAACCTAGTTTACCACCTTGTGCCCCATGCCCAGACTACCCATCTTATGAATCAGTCTTTTATGTGGGACCATCCCACTGGGACAGTGTCGAAGGCTTTGCTGAACTCAAGATAGGCAATGTCTACCACCCCACCCCACCCCCGATTTACTTCCCTTGTCACCCAGTCAAAAAAATCTATCATATTTGTCTGACATGACCTTCTTGCTGTGAATCTTTAACACAGATATTTATGCAGGGGATAGATTACACCTCAGTAGGGGAGGGTCACAGGTGTTGAAGCAGAAGCTGGGGGATTTCATCAACGAGAGATATCATTTACACTAGGTGAGGGGAAGACACTGAAGCTGGAAATCGTCACAAGGGGGGGTCCAATGGACCTCCCCGCATCACAGGGATAGATACGACCTTAGGCGAAATAGGGGTTGAAGTGAAGGGTAAGGAAGCAGGAAAGATAGGAGTGGCATGGAGAATGGTTTCACTAAATGCTAGGAGCCTGGGGAACAAGTGGGCAGAGTTGCAGGCATTGATGGCAGAGGGGGAGGTGGACATAGCTGTCATTACTGAGACGTGGGCAATGAGGCTCCATGACTGGGACTTAACCATCCCAGGGTACAAACTATTCCAGAGGGATAGAGATATAGGGAAGGCTGGGGGGGTTGCCATTTACTTAAGGGAAGAGATCAGAAATAATAGGGAGGAAGGAGAGGAGGGCAGGTTGGAAGTAATCTGTCTGCAACTACACAGCCAGAAAGGGACCAAGATCTGTATGGGGATTGTTTATAGATCTCCAGCCCAGAAGAATGACATTGATAGGGAACTGGTGGAGCAGATAAGGAGGCATAGTAGCAAAGGGAGCACAGTGGTGGTGGGGGATTGTAATCTACCAGGGGTGGATTGGAGCATCCCAGCAACCACTTGCGCCAGGGAGCAGAACCTCCTGCAAGCATTCCAGGATGGCTTCCTTACCCAGAGGGTAATGGAGCCAATGAGGGAGGAGAATATACTAGACCTGGTACTGGAAGATGGTGAACAGATGAGGGATGTAAGGGTGGAGGAACCTCTAGCAAGCAGTGACCACTGCACAGGGTGGTTTACCAATCAATCCGAGTAGGGAAGTAGCCACTTCAAAAACTAGGGTCCTGGACTTCAAAAGGGCGACTTTGGCAGGATGGGACACATACTAGAAAGTCATATGGCAAGCATCTGCCCAGAAATGGACATGGAACAAAAATGGGCAGTCATCAAGGCAGGATTGGCTGAAGCCACTAAAACTTGTGTCAAGAGCTACAGCAAGAAAGCCAGGACCAAGAAACCAAGTTGGATGAGTAGAGAGGTTGTGGAGAAGGTGAGAGAAAAGAGGAATGTATTTTGGATCTACAAGTAGTAGTAGCAGTAATAGTAGTAAAAAGTTTTATTTCTGATATCAGAAACAGGATAACCCAATTTAGCTGAAGGTAATTTACAATGGGGTCCTACTTTATAAAAATATCAGTTACACACTAAAAAGTACTATAACATACATATAAGTAAATTTATACAAAACCAAATAGCAAATATACAATAAATATATATCACTCAGGCACAACAACGTTTTGGAGAAAGTGTAGCATTTTCAAGTCATAGTCTTAATATATTCCATGGTATTTTGTTAATACACGACCTCAAGTGGCCTGGCAAGAAATTCCACAACTTTGGACCCTCAAAGAGATCCCCCTACAAGAGATCCAACAGGACAGAAGACAGAGAAGAATATGTGAAGAAATCCAGAGACGTGAGCAGAGTGGTAAGGATGGCAAAGGCGGCTAGGGAACAGAGGTTAGCGCAGGGGATCAAAGAAGGAGAAAAAGGTTTCTTCAGATATATCAGAGAGAAGGGGAAGAGCAATGATCAAATTATTAGGATCAGGAGGGGAAGTGAGTGGGTAGAAAAGGGGGCTGAGCAGGCAGAACTAATTAATGAATACTTCTATTCAGTCTTCACCAAGGAGAGGGATGGGCCCATACCTGAGAAGAAGGGCAAGGTGGGAGAGGGTGGGGGAGAAGCAACCACAGATGGGGAAATCACAGTGGAAAGGGTGATGGAGGGCCTTAAGTCTCTGAAGGTGGACAAGGCACTGGCCCAGACAGAATCCACCCCAGGGTGCTGAAAGAGTTGGCAGAAGTCCTGGCAGTGCTATTGGCAAGCCTGTTCAATACCTCTCTGAACTTGGGGTGTGTGCCCAGGGACTGGAGGGAAGTACATGTGGTTCCTCTCCATAACAGCAGGACCAAGGATGAACCAGTGAATTACAGACTGTGAGCCTTACTGCAATTGTAGGAAAACTGATGGAGACAATCCTCAAGGAAAGACTGGTGCAATTTCTTGAGGATAACAATCTCCAGGACAGCAGGCAGCATGGGTTTGTCTCAGGCAGATCCTGCCAGATGAACTTGGTTGACTTTTCTGACTCAGTTACGAGGGCACTGGACATGGGACATGCTGTTGATGTCCTCTACCTGGATTTTAGCAAGGTCTTTGACTCGGTGCCAGATGGTAGACTGACCTACAAGTTGAAGAGTCTAGGAGCAGGGTGGAAACTGGTCAGATGGGTCAAGAACTGGCTGCAGGGTAGACAGTAGAAGACAGTAGTGGTGGGGGAGGCATCTGAACCGAGGACAGTAACAAGTAGTGTACCACAAGGCTCAGTGCTGAGACCGGTTCAGTTTAACATTTTCATAGCCGACATTGCAGTAGGGATTAAGAGCAAGATCAGTCTCTTCACAGCTGACACAAAGATTTGTGCCAAGGTAGATGGGGGGAAGGAGCAAAAGTACTTCAAGAGGATTTGGCAAAACTGGAGAAATGGTCTCACACTTGGCAGCTTGGTTTCAATGCCAAGAAGTGCAAAGTGATGCATTTAGGAGGCAAGAACCCAGGACACAGTTACTGGCTAGAGGGTGTAGCAACAACAAAATCCAAGGAGGAGAAGGATCTGGGAGTGCTGGTACCCAGGGAGATGAACCACTCTGCTCAGTGCAGGAAGGCAGCAGTGAGGGCAAACAGGATGCTAGGTGCATAGCAAGGGGGATTACTTCTAGGAGTGGGGAGGTCATCTTGCCCCTATACAGGTCCCTGATAAGACCGCACCTAGAGTACTGCGTGCAATTCTGGCACCCATACTGAAAAGGGATATCAAACTACTGGAGGGGGTATAGTGCAGGGCAACAAAAATGTTCCAGGGATTGGGGGACAGACCATATCAGGAGAGACTGAGAGAGCTCAATATGTATATCCTGGAGGAAAGAATGGAGAGAGGGGCTATGATTGAGACCTTCAAGTACCTGAAGGATTTGAACAAAGTAGACACCAGGTGTATGTTCAATCTGAAGGGCGGAAGGAAACCAGGGGACATTCTATGAAGTTGGAAGGGGGCAGGTTCAAGAGGGAACTAAGGAGGCAATATTTCATAGAAAGGGTGGTGGCAGGGTGGAACACTCTGCCAGAGTTAGTTGAATCACTGCAGAATATTGGGGGCTTCAAGAGGGGGTGGGACAGATTAAGGGGAAGGTACAAATTGGGAGGGGGTGGGAGATGGGTAGAGGGCATATGAGGGAGGGGTCAGCTGCAGTCTAATGGACTGAAGTGCTGCACACTCGAGCAGACTAGATAGACCGAATGGCCTGTATCTGCTTGCAATTTTGTATGTTCGTATGAATCCATGTTGTCTCAGATCCCAGGCACCTCCAGATTCCAAGTTTGCCAATATTCTTTCTTTAAGCAGTGCCTTCATGATCTTACCCACTACTGAGGTGAGGCTGACCGGCCTATAGTTCCCTTCCTACTCCCTACTACCACTTTTGTGTAGAGAGACTATATGTGCCCTCTTCCAGTCCTCTGGAACCACTTCTGTGTTGAATGACTCTGTGAACATGGCTGTCAGAGGTGCTGCTAGCTCCCCTCACAGCTCCCTTAATATCCTTGGGTGTATGCCATCTGGTCCCATTGCTTTGTCCAACCTCAGTTTTGTGAGCTCCTCCAGGACTCTCTCCACTGTGAATGGACTTAAGTTTACCCCCCCAACCCCTTTGTGTCTGTTACCCAACTGTGGTCCTTGACCCTCTCCCTCTTCAGTGAATACTGAACAGAAGTATTTGTTCAGTATTTCCGCCTTTTCCATGTCTCCCTCCATACACTCCCCTGTATCCCCTTTAAGTCTTACAATCCCCCACCCCCCGGCCTTCCTTCTTTCACTAATGTACCTATAGAATGTCTTGTCCCCTTTCTTTACCGCCTGTGCTAATCTTTCTTCAGTCTGTGCCTTTGCTCTCCTTACAGCTTTCACCTACTTTCCTGCTTTCCTTAGATTCCTTAGGTATATCTCCCTGTCTTCCTCCCTTTGAGTCTCCTAATATTTCCTGAAACCCCCGTTTTGGCCCTTACCTTGTCTGCCACCTCTCTCGAGAACCATAGTGGTTTGCTCCTTTTCTTGCCCTTTGTTTACCAACCTGATGCATTGGCTCGTCACCTCCTCTATGACTCCCTTCAGGTGTTCCCACTGCTTCTCAACTCCCTTCCTAGTTCCCTTCTTGCCAATGCCTCTTTGATACAACTCCTCATTTTAGCAAAATCCACCCTCCTAAAATCTAAGACCTTTGCCTTCATGTGACTAGACTGTGTCTCTGTCCCTATGTTAAACCACACTATGTGATGGTCACTGGAACCCACTTGACCTTCCACCTGGCTGGCTGTGATTCTGTCCCCACTGGTCAGCACCAGGTTCAAAAATGCCCTTTCTCTGGTGGGATCAGTCACTAGCTGTCTTAGGTCTTCCCCCTGCAGGGGATCCAGGATGTCTCTGCTCTTGGTTGAAGCAGCCGCTGGAATGGTCCAATCCACGTCTGGGATATTGGAATTACCCAGCAGTAATACCTCACTTTTTGCTGCCATTGCATAAATTTGGTCACCTAAGTCCCTATCGGACTCCTCCCCCTGTGCTGGAGGCCTGTAGATCACCCCTGCATGGATTGCTGTGCCATTGCCTGGCTCGGCCTCCCCCTGCCTACTCAGTATCTTTGTTGCCTTTATACCCTCTCTAACGTACATGGCCACCCACCCTTTTTTACCCCCATCCCTCCTGAACAGAGCATACCCTGGTACACTGACGTCCCAGTCATGATTTGTGGTGTACCAAGTCTCTAAGTTATTGCTGCTATGTCCAGGTCTACCCCCACTAACAGGGCTTCCAGGTCTGGGATTTTATTCCCCAGACTGCGAGCATCTGTAACCATGGCTTTCCATGTTCTGCTGCCTATCTGCTGTCTACTCACTCTTTTGCTGAGCCGCTTCTTTCCCTCCCCGCATTCCTCCTTCTTATGTTGCCTTTCTACCTCTGCATTTCCCTCTATGTCTGATTTAGGTGTTGCTGTCAGCATCTTGCCTTCCTGCTCCTCATTTCTGGCTTCTCTATCTTGTGGGGCTGGGCTGCTAGAGTCTCCTTGTTTCCATTACCACCCCCTTCGCTAGTTTAAATGCTTGACAATGAAACAATTAAACTGTTCATGTAGGAATGCCTTCCCCAGTGCACTCTGCCTGTCTGAATATGGGAGCTGTGGGTGCACAGCTCACAGTGACTATGTGCGGCACTAAGGCAGCCGCTTGCTGGAAAATGACTTACAAGAGCAAATGGGTTCCAAATGGGATACTGCCTTTGTTCCTGTGGGTGCTAAGGGTCCATTTGAATGCTATTATGTTTCCACTGGCATGTCCACACAATGTCGCCATGCATGAATGTGTGGCGGCATTGTGAGGAGAAGTGGCTGCCACTCCCATTGCCAGCTTGAGATGTCAGATGCTGACATACCCCATATATTGCTGGTAATCTAGTGTCCCCCTTCTCAATTGCCTGTCCAAGATGTACAAACCTGTCAAAGCCCTATTTCATTGCTAGTCTAGTACCACCCCACCCTACCATCCATCCCAGTCTAAGATGTAAAAAGTGTCAATTACTTTTTCCCCTGGCAGGCTAGTGGACCCCCCACCACTGCCCAATTGCCATACAACACCCCTTCCCTAGACCACCCACTCAGCACTCTCCACCCTGCCCCCCACTGGCACCTGACTCACTATATGAATGGTACAAGCATTCACTGCTATTGAGCAATGACAACTGACACAGACCACTTACCATCTCTGCTGGTCCCTGCCTGAGTGATACTAAGCGAGGATGTGCCTACTGTGGATACAGCAGATTCTACAGTAGGCACATGCCCACTCCCTGTTACTCAGGTGATCAGCCGATGTGGTGAGTGGACTGTCTATTCCGCTGTCTCTGGATGGCAGTGGACATTTGTGCCATTCATATGGGGTAAGTTGGGTGCTGACTGAGGACAAGGTGATGGGTACTGAGTAACCACACAGCACCCATCACCTAGTTCCCCAGTGAGCAAGGGGGTCTGGGAAGGGGGTGTTGCATGACAATTGGGTGGTGGCGAGGGTCCAATAGACTACCAGAAAAATAGGGATTTCATAGTTTTGTACATCTTGGACTGGGGACTGAGGTGGGATTGGGGTGGATAGAACACTAGATTCCCAGGAAAATAGTGATTTGATAGCTTTGCATATCTTGGACCAGAAATTGGGGGTGGTGGGACAATAGACTGCTAGGGATATATGGGTTTTGACTGTTTTGTACATCTTAGATTAGTGATTCGGAGTGGTGGGACACCAGACTTCCAGGGATATGTGGGTTTTCACAGTTTTGTACATCTTGGATCAGAGATCGGGATGGTAGAACACCAGACTATCAGGGGTATGTGGATTTTGACAGTTTGATACATGTCAAATCAGCCATCGGGGGGGGGGTGCAGAAGACATTAGCAGAGACTGACAGCTCATGCTATTAGTCTGCTACTCAGCGTACCACCGAAGGGGGGGGGCATTGTACACCACTGTGTGCTTTGATAATATTAGGATTTTGAACTTCTTAGACAGCACTGTGACCGAGGCTATTTAGGGCATTCAAAACCTATCAAATATACCACTGCTCCCCTGTATGCAAGCTGGATCCCTCATTTGCATGGGCATAGTAGTTTCTCTCTCTTTCTCTCTCATACACACACACACATCCGAGCATGCGAAATGCCAGCAGAAACAGGCCACACGGCCTATCGAGTCTGCTCATTTGTGCAGCTAGCCCCTCAACTTGCAGCTGCCCCACCCCCACACACACACTCTCTCTCTCTGGTCCCTCTTAACCAGGGCCACTGAAAAATTGCACTCGCAACTATTTTTGCAGAATCCGCAATTTTCACCTTTCTCTGCAAAACTGACATGTTCTGCAATTTCTTGCAACTTTTGAGTTTTTATATTGAACTGTGCAAAAAGTATTAACATTTTTAATAAAATACTCTCAAATATATTGACAATTTTGCGTGCAGACTTGGGTTTGGCTGAAACAATGCAGTGCAAGGTAGGGCAAGGATTTTATGTGACACTGATTTCTTTTAAATCCTAGTCTTGTTTGGTTTCAAAATCCACTGGCCAAGGATAAGTACTGTATACTTAAACACTTAACATTTTTTTTGTGTTGAAGCAGTCTATCATAAGACCTTTTGTTGCCACACAGACAAACAAAAGATGGGAGAAAAGGTGCAAATTATCCCATTCACTTAAATGGGGTGCTAACTATGAATTCTTTTGTAAGTGGTAGGGCAAGTTTTTCCTTGTGAGTATACTTTCATTCACACTAGTTTTGATTCAAACAGCTGAGGATTTTTGGATGGCCCTGCTGATTTTAAACTTGAATAAGCTAGTTGCTAACACTAGCGATCTCACTCTTAGCAATCTTCCCCCTACATGCTCACAAGCAAATGACAACCAAGGAAGGGGCTGGAGTAGAACAGTGAAGCAGTCTAGGGAGGTCAAATCATGGAAAGCCATGTGTGCAAATGCCAGGAGCCTTAGCAACAAGATGGAAGATCTGGAGGCTGTCATGGTACAGTCAGACCTGGACATGGTGGCCATCACTGAAACCTGGTGTAATGATAACCATGACTGGGAGATGGCCATACCTGGCTACAACACATTCAGAAGAGACAGAGCAGGCAGGAAGGGAGGAGGAGTGGCACTGTATGTGAAAAATGACATAAGGGCCACAGATCCAGGAGGAACAAAATGGGGAGAGATACTGTGGGTTAAGCTGGAAAGGAAAATGGGGCCAGCCATCCGCTGAAGTGTGGTCTATAGACCACCAGCCCAGGAGGAAGAAACAGATAGGAGCTGATGCTAGCCATCCAAAGGATGGCAGACAAAGTGAGGTAGTACTGGTTGGAGACTTCAATATACCAGGCGTGGACTGGAGCATCCCAGCAGCAGCATCAACTAGAACAGATTTATCCTGGACTCCTTCAGGGTGCCTTCCTCAAGCAACTGGTCATGGAACCAACTCGGCGAAGGCAATACTGGACCTTGTGCTCACAAACAGGGACAGTGTGATGGGGGTAACAGTGGGGGAGCACCTGGGTAACAGTGACCACCAGTCATTGTGGTTTGAAATCACAGAAAGAACAGAACCAAACCACACAAAAACACGTATCCTGGATTTTAGGGGGGCAGACTTTGGGAAAATGGGAGATGCTTGAAAGAGGCATTAAGGGAATGGGACAGGAATCAGGGATTGAGGAACAGTGGGCAGTATTTAAAATGGGGATTATAAGAACAACAGAATTATGCATTAAGCAGGTTAGCAAGAGGAAAAGAAGAGGACCATTATGGTTTCCAAAGAGGTAGCAAAAAAGTGAAAGCCAAAAGACTGCATTCAGGCAATACAAAAGACACAGGCAGAAGGGATAGGGAGAAGTACCAGGAGAAACAAAGGGAGGCAGGGAAGTCAGTAAGGGAAGCCAAAGCTCAGACAGAAGAACACATTGCAAAATCAGTGGTTAAAGGGGACAAAACCCTTTACAGGTACATAAGTGAAAAAAGAAGGACAAAGGGAGGATAGTGAGACTGAAGGGGAGGATGGGAGCGCGTGGAGGATGACAACAGTAAAGCTGACATATTGAACAGGTATTTCTGCTCAGTCTTTACTAAGGAAGAGGGGTAATGGGTCTGAAGGGAGTACAAAGGTGAGAATGGTGCAGAAATGGACACAAGTCCCTTTACACGAGAAAGGGTCCTGAAGGAACTGGAAGTAATAAGAGCTGATAAAGCAATGGGGCCAGATGGGGTGCACCCCAGGGTCCTTAAAGAACTAAGAGAGGTGGTGTCTGAACCTCTAGCTATCCTGTTCAGCCAATCACTGGAAACAGGGGAGGTACCCAAAGACTGGAGGACAGCAGATGTAGTCCCCTTATACAAAAGTGGGAACAAAGAGGAAGCAGGGAACTACAGACCAGTCAGCCTCACCTCAGTAGTGGGAAAGATCATGGAAGCACTACTGAAGGAGAGATTGGTGGAACATCTGGTTGTCAATGGACTACAGGACCCAAGGCAGCATGGTTTCACCAGGGGGAGGTCATGTCAGACCAACCTCATTGAATTTTTTGACTGGGTGACTAGGGAGGTGGATCAGGGGAGGGCAGTGGACATGGCCTATCTGGACTTCAGCAAGGCCTTTGACACTGTGCCACATAGAAGACTATTACACAAACTGGGGAATATGGGTGTGGGCAGGACAGTAGTGTGGTGGGTAGGTAACTGGCTGGGTGGCAGGACACAGAGGGTGGTGGTAAATGGCTGTCACTCCACAGAGGAAGAGTGACCAGTGGGGTACCACAGGGATGGGTGCTGGGACCGGTCCTATTCAACATCTTCATCAGTGACATTGCACAGGATCTAGAAGGCAGAATTTCACTGTTCGCTGATGACACAAAGCTCTGTAACAGAGTAGACACACCAGAGGGTGTAGACAGAATGAGAAGGGACCTGCAGAAACTTGAAGAATGGTCAAGGGTTTGGCAGTTGAAATTCAATGCAAAGAAGTGCAAGATAATGCATATGGGGCACAAAAACCCTGGCACAATATATCAGTTGGGGGGTGAAGATATAGCATGCACCAAGCAGGAAAGGGATCTTGGGGTTGTCATCTCTGATGACCTCAAGGTAGGGAAACAGTGTGACAAGGCATCAGGTAAAGCAAATAGGATGCTGGGATGTATAGGCAGGGCATCACCAGCAGGAAAAGAGGTCATAATCCGCTATACAAGACACTAGTGAGGCCCCACCTGGAGTACAGTGTACAGTTCTGGAGACCATACCTACGTAAGGACATAAACAGGGTAGAGAAGGTTCAGAGGAGGGCAACAAAGATGGTGCATGGGTTGCATCACAAGTCCTATGAAGACAGGTTGAAGGAACTGAACATGTACTCCCTGGAGGAGAGGAGGGAGAGAGAGGATATGATAGAGACATACAAGTATCTTACAGGGAGGAACAGGGTGCAGGAAAACACTATTTTTAAGCGAAAAAGATGTTTCAGGACTAGAGGGCATGGGATGAAGTTGGAGGGAGGACGATTCAGAGGAAACATGAGAAAGAATTTCTTCACAGAATGTGTGGTGGGCAAGTGGAACACCCTGCCAGAGGAAGTGGTGGGGGCTGAAACAATCACGGGATTTAAGAATGCATGGGATAGACATAAAGGAATTCTAGAGGTCAGGGGTAAGGGGAAATAGACTTCTAGGAAAACAAACTTGAACTTACAAGCTCAAATGGGCAGACTAGGTGGGTCATAGGCCCTTATCTGCCGACACTGTCTATGTATCTATGTATCTATAAGCAAAGACTACAATAAAAACCTGACTAAAGTCTAAAAACAAGCTTATAAAACACAAAATGTATCTGAACATTTATCTTTAACTAAACAAAATCATTGCAGCCAGAGTAACAAAAAGGTAAATTACAGGGTACCCTGACTACTGTATGATGTAGTAAAAATATATTGGTATTCTTTTACATTTTTTGGTAACCATGTAAGGCCCACTAGGCACAAGTGCCTGTTTTCAGGGGCAACCCAGGAGCAATGAGGAGGTTAAGTGACTTGCTCAGAGTCACACATTGTCGTTTGAGGGCATATGCCTTCTACACCTGAACAAACTGAAACAACAATGGGCTTTGGAGAAATGGCCACAGCAATGTGTTTATTGATAAAACCAATTATCCATATATACAAATGCTTCAGCGTGCTGTGCGCAGCTAGGTAGCCTTGGAAGGAATCTAGCTCCCCATGGAGCACTACATCGTTGATGATCGACCCTCCCTCCCAGGAAAGGGCCGCCTTACCATCAACCTGGACCCCGCAAGGGACGACAGCCTCCAGGGCATGAGGGATGGCTCTGTGACCGGCTGCGGCTAGCTCCTCCCCGTCAGAGGATCCACCATGCCACAGGACACTGCCCGAAGAGGGTGCCCTCCGGACTCCATCCATCAGGCCCGCCCTCCTGTCAGCCTCAGGGAGATCTGGCTGGTCAAGACACGTGATCCCCTGTTACCCCCTCCACAGCATTCCAAGACTACTAAGCCGCCACTTACAATCTTCATGACTGTGACACCTACCTATCTGCTCCCTAGCCTACTCTAACTAGAATGACCCCCCCCCGCTGGAGAAGGCAAAAACCTGGAAAACCCGGTGGGAAAAAAATGGGAAATTCCTTCTCGACCCCTAAGGCTATCCCCCTTAGTGGGACAGTGACCTGGGACAAGGAGGAATGGGGGAGAATTCCTCCTGAGCAGCCCCTCTTAAGGGGCCTGGCTCCTTCCTGTCCCTGGCTGCAAGCTCCCTCCCCCCTGGGAACCCTATCCCCCCAGCCCCTTCTGCATGGTCCTACCTGGGTCCCTATTGTCGTTCAGGTGTCTCCGGCCCTGCCTCCAGACAAAGCCCCGCCTACTGCAATACCTTGCAGGCTCCTCCAGTATGCAAGCGGAGGCTGTGGGAATCAAACCCCGGCCTGCTAGATGTTCTCAGCTCATTCACAGTTTGTTGCTCTAACCTCTAGATTATACTGCCAGACCGCATAACTCCCAGATTTAATGTTTAAATATGTGATTTCAAAAATAGTGTACAGTACCTACAGTGCAAATTATAAACATTAAACATTTTAGCAACATTTCACTAAAACTCAATTATTTACCACTCTATCTGCTTATTTTTTCTTGTACCAAAGTGGGTGAATAGCTGGTAGAACACTGTAAACAGCTGTTGATTAGGTTTCATTATTCTACATCCAGAAACAAACAAAAACAATTCTTCTGGATTTATATAATGTTGATTTGCTGTGGCTCACGTTATAGAATCTATTTAGCACTGTATTAGGCAGATGTTTTTAAATTTTGGAAGATAGACAACGATTACGATAGCTTGTCAGTTTAGTATTCATTTTAGGAACATAAACTTTTCTTAATGTTTTAAACATATTCAAGTGTCAGTGTATTCATTTAGCAGTTTATACCTAGTAATACTTGCTGCAGAAAACATTAAAAGATTTATTGTGAAGCACTCAAAGTCTATAGTAGAATCCCCGGAATTTCCCGCAATGTTTGCAAAATGCTCCGCAATTTTGGGTAACTTTTTCCACAATTTTCCAGTGGCCCTGCTCTTAACCTTTTCCCAACAGGAAGACATTCTCTCAGAGGCATCATTTTCTTTAAAACATACATACAGCACATACATTCAAAGTGCTACCCTCTTCATATTTTGACCCCTTCGCTTGAGTCCTCAACATAAATTCTGCTGGACTCCTGCACAGGAGACACAGCTTTCTTTTACAGCATATAACAGAGACTTTGTCTTTCACAAGGGAATACTTATACATTGTTAGCTTCTCACTCCTTGTTGCATGATATTATTTGCCAGTATCCATGGGGGAAGGAAGCAACGCACAGCCACACCTAGTGTTCCCAGTTAACCAATCCCTTCGTGGGGCATGATGACGCCATCAAGGTGTCATCCGAAATACAAATAAATAAATCACATCTGCTTGTTGCAATCACAGCAGGCTGTTTCCTCACTTAAAAGAGTTGTTAGGGGCATTGTATCAGAGTGAACAGGAGTACTGGAAACTATGAGCATGCAAGATTTGTCAGTGCAAGTAAAAGCAACAGAGTAAAGCAGGACAAGTATAGATAAAGACAAAAATAGAAAAGTACAGATAAGATAAAAAGAAAGAGAGAATCCTAACCAGTTAGATGACCAGTCCAAAGGCAGAGGACGTTAATGCAACTGCAGTGGGCATTAGAAAATAGAAAGGAGATAGCAAAAATAAAGAAAAATGGAAAACCGTAAGTATTCTAACAGGTGTTCCAGCTCCTAGGTACATGGAGTAGCTGACCCTATCAAAGGCAACATATGGGCCTAGCCACCTTAAATGGGGTACAGTTACAGCCTCCTTTTTTGCATCCTGTTAACCGAAAGATGCTAATTTAAAATGGCAAGGAAATGTACTGCAGCCTACTACTTCACCTGGGGGGGGAACAGCATAAATATCATTAGCCACACAACATAAAGCAATAAATGTTAATTACACCATTTTCTGAACTGCCACCTAATTTTTGTTCGTGTGATCAATGCGACATTTTGATACCCTGCATCTTGTATGGTTTGCTGCAATCTGCTTCAGTAACGTGGCATTTCAAAACTGCTGTTTTTGGCTTAAAAATAAACACTACTTTAAAGCTTCTTTTGTGTGAGTATTTATTTCTTGCTACGTTGTGAAAAACACTGTGAAAAGTCCCACTCATGTATGTTACCTAATCTGTCCCCAAGGATACATACATGATAATGCTCCTTAAGTAACAAGACCGCCAAGATTCAGGGCATCTGACCACCCCAAAATGATCACTACACAATATACTTACTTTTAATTGGTGGTATCTCCATGTTCAGCTTTATTCTTGTGCTGCGGCTCATATAGCCTTTCCCGAGCACTCCATTCTGTCCACCACCACCCCACCCTCATCTACGTGCATAATGCTCACAGAACGGACGGTGGAGTGTGCATTTAGCACCTAATTTCTAGCCAGTCAAAACCATGTTCTCCTGGCCTTTAAACTTGTTTTGCCCATGAATCTGGCATTCGGCTGCATTGTTTGTGTGATCTGTCCTGCCTCTTAAAAATGAAAGCCTGCATTACATACAGTAGGTTCACTGCCTTTTTTTATTGTTAGTCACAATACGGCTCAGCTTAAGGGAAAAAAATAGCTGTGATGTCTTTTTTTCTTCAAGAAAGCACCAGATTTGCATTCTGTGCTCATTCACTGTCTTTGTGACAGGCTGGAAATGTGGCTGAGGACAGACAAAAGGCAATCCTGTTTATAAAGGGGACAGATTTAGCAGATATGTCCCTGTTACAATGAGATTTGAGTACTGGACAGTGTTATTAATCCTCAGTTCAGCACCATAATATTATTTATTATGATGTGGTAATTTTCATTATGATGGCAAAAGGGTAATGTTTTATTAACCACCATGTCCTCTGATGTGCTGAAAATGCAAAGCAAATAGAAAGGACTGAATGTGCAATCTACAGGGGTCTAAAGCTTAGTAATTTACACTCTGAGGCAAACTTTGTGAGTTTTAAAAGGTCCTAAATGTCATATCTCATTTGTAACAATTTATGATATTCCAATTTGCAACAGGGGACCTCCCGAAAACATCTGTCCCTATTACAAACAAGAATTTTAGTGTTTGTGATGACCAAACTATGTTTTCATTACACAGTCTAATTTTGATAACAGCTAGAGGTCTCTGTCCCACAGGGAACTACCACTCTTTTAGGGTACCATGAAGGCAAAGGACCCCTCTTGAGCTGGGTTCAACTCCTAGAGGTGTCACAGGAACATATTTTGTTTAAGTTAGAGGTACCTTAGGAAGGAGCCCAAAAGTACTGCACAGCAGGTGGTGAACACAATGCTTGAGTGAGGACTGACTGACAGCAGCGAGTGAAGACTGATAACAGACACAGACTGAATTGAGCAATGACTGACAGTAATTGGTAACTTATAGCAGACAGAAGCATGACTCCTGTAAGGGGAGAGAGCGAGGACAGCAGCATGGAAAGAAGGCCACCATCCAACACCAAATAACAGAAGAAATCTACTGGGATAAACACTATACTGATATAAATGTGTAAGCAATAATACTGGACAGGATGGGCGGTATTGGGCAATACTGGACCACTTGAGGGGCATCCCATGAAGATGGCACATAGCCACAGGTAGAGGGCTTTATAGCCCCTGGAAGGTCCGGTATTGCCCAATACCACCTACCCTGGAGGGTATTATTGTGCTTAGGAAATGGAAATCAGCTCACATTTTTATTTTCAGTACTTAAAATTTAGCTACCAAAATAAAGAAAATCTTAAAAATACAAATAAAAAAACTGTTTTATGTAAAATAGCCCTTGTTTGTCACAGTTGCCTTGCCTGCTTGCCATAGTTGTCAGTAGAGAGTGTTGTTATAGGAGGCTACTGCCTTGGGAAACTTTTCAAGGAATGTCTCTGTTGTTCACTAGACTTGGGAGCTACTTGTATTTTCTCTGGTGATCCCTTTAGTTTGGGAGGGGGTGTTGCAAGTTCAGAATGGTGGTCAGAGATGGAGCATTGCGTAAGGTAACTGATTTACATAAAAAAAATATTGCCTTTGTGGTCTTTGTGGCGTTTGTTTAACGTAAGCAGGAGTAACTCAGAGTAGCACTGCTAGCACTACTGCTTTTGCATTGTAAGAGCTGTTGTTGTTTTTTTGTCTTTGAAACCAGTTGCTAAAAGCCGAGTATAAATTAAACTCAAAAACACAGCTTTTCAGCATGGTCACTGAAGCTAGATGATGGTCCTGTATGTGGAGTCACGCTGCCAGCTAGCAGCACTTTTGAAAGCTGGCAGAGGATTGGAGGTCAGGAGTGGGAGTTGGGTCTGGGTTTGTAAACTGAAAAATAAAGTTTTTTTGTGGTTTTTTTTTCATACTATAGTTATTTTTTAAATTGCTGGCTGTAGTGCCTGATGTACGGGCTGAGCAGTTGGCGGGGGGAGCTCTCGCTCGCTGTCTCGTTAAGCAAAAATAAAATGGTGGCAATTTAGTTCTGAATTTTGAACTGGCACAAGGATACAAGTTTGGACTTGGTGCATGACAGGCTGGCACTTGTTATTTACAGGGCTCTACTAAAAAATAAATGCTTGCCTGACCATGGCTTTCAGCCAATCAGCACACTTTATGTTTTAAGCTAATTTTGTAAACTACACTATGGACCATCTGCTGTGGACTACCTCATTTTTATGACCTTCAGCATGGAGGAGAAGGAAAAAAACCCTATGAGGAGGAAACCTCTGGGGATTCAAGGTCTTGGTTGCCTTTCCTCTGGGCTTGGGATAAAATTAGTGACAGCCTGGCTACCGTTATTTGGAGACTCAATTCAGGGGGAAAATTTTACAGGAAGGGCTCTCACTCTATTCCCTAATGGGAACTCCATGGGGGTGCCACAAGTCAATCTCTGCAAATAAAGAACATTCCTCATAAAGGAGGCCTACGCCCAAGACAGGAGAAGAAGAGCAACAACCGCTGAAAGGCACTCACCTGGCCTCTAGCAAGAGGAGGCCTAAAGAGGAAGCCGTACCATTGAGGAGTAAGTCATAGGAGTTGGGTCCTTGATGGTCTGGGAATTCCATAATTGTATGATCTTTACCCTTGAGGGGCAGAGGAGGGGAAGTAGGTGAAGACCAGATGAATCTTAGGTAACCGTATAGGAACAGCTTTCAAAGGTGCTGCCAATATGGTCTGTACAGTTAAAGGAGCCCTCTTGGACCTACAGGCCTCACCTTTGGGTAGCTGATCTTAAATGCTACATCAAGAGTTGCCGCTGAGTTGATCTGTATGACCACAGCTTCCCCTGGAATGTAGGACATTCTCACCTGAAGGGCAGAAAAAGAAGGACCCCTCCCAAGTTCAGTGACCCACCCCCAAGATGCAGACTTCAAGGGAGCAGAGTGAAACTGTTGGGGAAAAAGGGCAGGGAGCCCTGGAAGCCATGCTACGGTAGTGGCTGGCATCTGTATGAGTGCAGGAGTAGTGGGAGGCTGATGGCAAAGCCTGACAGCCATGGGCACAAGGTAGAAACAAAATGCAGGCAAGGCTCAATGACTGATTGACACATCAAATGTCAGCTAGGACAGTGAGGCTGAATGATACCTGCTTGGAGTGAATGGTGAATGCATGCTGACCAGCTCCTCAAGGGAAGGCGGTGTTACTTGCTGATGCCCTGCAGGCCAGGTAGGCTGAGGCAGTAAAGAACAGCAAATGACATTGCTGGGGAAAACAGGAGCATAAGAGAAGTGAAGCAGCGTACTGCTGAACTGAGCAGCTCGTTAAACCAACAGAACGCAAAAGGGAGTGGCTTCCTTGCTAGGAGCCAGGTGTAAACATTTAAGTACTGTAGCTGAACTGGGAGACTGCAAATGGCCCGGAACAAACAGCAACATGTTAACCCTGAAACAGCACAAGCAAAGCAGAGAATGATACAGGCAGGGCACTTTAAAACTGATAAGCACATAAGAATAAAAACAGAAAGAACAGGAGTTACAAGAAAACAGAAACAGATCCAGAACCGAGCCAGAAACAGAGCCAGATATGTCAGTTATTTTTTTTTTTAATTCAGTTTTTGTTGACCGGGAAAGTGCACTAGACAAATCCTGCCTATTTTCAGGCACGACCTGGGGGAGGGGGATACAGATTAATGCCAACTGACCTTGAACCAGATTAAGCTGTTGGTTATGGTCTTAAAAGCAGATTTCAAAAATATACAATAGAGATGGGCTTTTAAGGTCAGGCTTATTTTACTTCTCAGTATGGTAGAAGACGGCATGAGCATTGATTCTGGGTTTTATGACACATTACCCGACTTAAACTTACACAGACCCTTAGTAAAAAGAATCGACATATAATGGGACATCAGTGTGTTTTTCGTTTTAATATTGTATGGTTATAGGGTCCCTGTTAACTGGCAATCATTATGTTGGTTTCATACCCAAAACTATGTATGTGTGGGGAGATAAAGAGATTGTGTGTTTGTGGTTTTTTTTTGGGGGGGTATGGGTGGAGGGGTTGAGGATGTGGGTATATGAGGTAAGACATATTCAGGTACATGACATAATGATGTCACAGTGTGTTAGTTCTCTTGGTTCTCATACATAGCCAATGTATACTTCCTTCCAACTAGTTTTCTATATAATGGGGATTTAAATCCATTAGCTTTTGTTTCAGATTCCTAGGACTGTTACTATATATTTAGTAGATTGATTATATACTGACTCTTTATTGATCTTCTTACAGCATTGAGGGTTTTAATGTTAATGGAATAAATTAACTGGTTGAGTACAAAGTTATAAATGTCTCCAGGTAGGTTTAATACTGTATGACTGTGTGAAACAGTTGGTTCACACTAGGGAACTTTTTCTTTGTACCCACCTACTGCCATAGATAGAAAAATTCTGTTTTTTTAATATGGAATACTATCACATTTTTAACATATACTTAAAGAGCTGCCAACACCTTAAAAAAACTTTGAAAAACACAATAATTAGGTGCAATTCATTTTCCATTCCATATATATTCTAAAGATTCCTCTTCCCCAGTATTTATTACTAAGAACATTTGCATGAATACATGATCTTTATCCCTCAGAGTTCATCTGCCTCTATAGCTGACTTCCTACTTCAAGTCATAATCCTCTGTTGTGACATCACAGTCTGTTGCCATGACAGTAACTGTTATGTCACAAGCAGTCCATTATGACCTCAGGTAGGGAGACAGTAACAGGACTAGCTGAACTCTTCAGGAGCAAAGATCCTGTTTTCATGCAGATGACTTCAGAAATAAATAATGGGGAGGTGGAATACAGAACTAATGTGAAATACATGCTGGACTGTGTCTAAATATTATGTTTTGGTAAAGTTCTCCTGAAGATGTCAGCTGCTCTTTAAGTGGGTATTAAATTTAAAAATGTTGCTTTTATTTACGACTGTATTAACATTACACACTGACTCACTCATAATGTAAGTTAATTCAAACTGTCTGACCTCTGGAAGGATTCCTCTTATTTGCCTCTGTTGACTTTTGACCTAGGAATAATTTAGCAATTAGCAGCAGACATAAACTGGTTCTTCCATTTAAACCTCAGTTAATTTTTTTTAAAGGTCTTTTAACCAATGAGAATTATTTCTGGTTTGTTTTTCTATGTATGTTCTGGATGTTATTTTCCAAACTACTGGCATAAGCCTCTGAGGAAAGATTTGGTTGGCCCAAATGTTTAAGAACTGTTTTCTTTTGTTACATCTATGTTGGTCAGATAAAAGGTATCAAACCATTTGTGTCTGGATCTGGTCTTACAAGGACCAATACAGCAACTAAACTACTTCTGTATGTCATCATGGAAGATACCAAATTTTGTCATTTGACAAGGCAATTGTATAATATCCGGAAGAAATACACCCATGTAGACAGTGACATCTATTTTCTAACCCAGTGCAAGAGGAACAACATTATCCTAAAGGCCTAACCATTTGGAATCCATTAAAAAACACTGATAATTCTAAGTATGCTGAACAACTCTGTTGAAGGACCTCTGAGAAATTGAGAAACCACAGGATCCTTAGATCATATGCCAAGAAAGTATTCTTGAAACAACAGTTTGAGGGGATTGTTACCACACTGGAGAGGATGTCTGGTGGGCCTATTCCAGACATCCTGAAAGAGATACACAAAAACTACCAAAGGATCTTAAGAAAAGTCATGCTCATTAAAAACAAGAAGTTAGATACCCTTCTACGAGCCACACTTCCTAATAACAATGAAGAACAGAATACAGTCATAGAACAACAAAGCAATATGGATGGGCACCTGTTAGTTGTTAATCTCTCCAACCAGACACTGAATACTTTCTAAGAGCCTCACTTTCTGCACAACAAAACCACTGGACAAAATGCTGTTTTGTGCTGAACTGGAGGAATACTTCCGTAGACTGAGACTTAAAGAATTCTTTCACAGCAGAGAAGAAATCACAGAGAGTAGCAATTTAACGTTTCAGAATAAGAAATCTTTTGATTTTAACCCCCCCCCCCCCAAAGTGGGCATAATGTAAAATTGGACAACTGTATTCATTGCTTTCACAAGAGAGTGAACTGTCAGATCCTTAATATGCAAAAACAGGACCATTATGACCTATCTCCATGGGAACGGAGGGCTACACAAACACTGAAATCAAACCACAACATCGTTATAAAAAAAGCTGACAAAGGTTTTGCAGTGGTGATCTTAAACCAAGAGGACTATATTAGTGAAGTCAACAGACAGCTAACTGACCATACCTACTACAGAGAACTGGAGAGTGATCCCACTACAATATACACAAGAGAACTATGGGGCTTAATTGGATCATTTCCAAAGAATGTCCAAGACAGAATAACTGACGTCATCCCTATTGAACCCAAGCCAGGGACATTCTACATGCTTCTTAAAATCCATAAACCAGGCAATCTGGGGAGACCCATAGGACCTGGCAATGGTACCCTGATGGAGGGGATCTCAGAATTTGTAGAAACCATTTTAAAACCTCTGGTTATAGAAAGGGACAGTTACATCCAGGACACTACACACTTCCTGCGAAAACTTTCTGGTTATAAGGACTTGCCACCTAATACTATTTTAGCCATGATGGATGTAACCTCCATCTATACTAATATTCCACACACTGATGGTATTTCAGCCTGCCTTAAATGCCTACATGAGAAATGACTAAACCAAAACATCGACCCAGAAGTGGTGGTGAAATTTATTGAATTCATTCTCCTTTGACACCTTTACCCACTCTCTCTCACATTTCCCCACTCCTTCTTTAATCCCCTTCCCTCCATCTTACCCTGCCCTGGCTTCTGTCCTTTCTCCCTCTATAGCCCTCTTTTCTTCCCACCCCATACATTTCCAGCTTTCTTTCTCGATACCTCCTACTGACGCCCTACCAGCACCACCCCCCCACCAAATCTCCTGCCCTCCTATCTTACTGTGAACCTTCTTGCCCCTGTCCTCCCTACCTCCTTCTCTTCATCTCTCTCTCTCTCTCTCTCTCTCTCTCAATATGCTCCTGTGCTGCATTACTCCCTGCCCTCCTCTTTCCCACAAAACCCACTCCTGGCTTACCAACTTGTTTCCGTATGTGCCTGTCTAGTCACTCTCTCTCTTTTCAAAAAAAAATGTCCTTTTGTTTATGGTTTGTTTATACTTATGTTTTTGTAAGTCGCTGGTCATCCTACATAACCCTTACTTGCTTTTGTAATTTGTCCATGCTTTAGCCCATAGTATTTCTAACTCACTATGTGTTTCCTATGCCTCATAATCACATGCTAATGACTGTGCCTGACAAAGCCTCCGGCTGCTCTGTAATGCAACCCCCATTTTCTCTTGTAATATATCTTGTGTATAACACACAACTATTATTCCTTGATGTGGAACCTTTGTAAATGAGCCTTGGCTCAAAGGTATTTTCCAAAATATTAATAAATACAATTCTGACATATAACAACTTCAGCTTGAATGGTAAACATTATGTTCAAAGTGTGGGAACAGCAATGGCTCCACAATATGCTAATCTCTTTATGGTGAATTTGGGAGGAGGACTTTTTAAGGCACTGTACACACAAACCACTCACTTATTTCCGTTACATTGATTATTTGTTTATAATTTGGACAGAGGGCACAGATACACTTAAAGATCATGTGCAATGGTTTTTACATATTTTTAATAAAAGCTTAAAAAGTTGCAGTTCAAGTCCTTGAGTCATGATTAGTGATTTCTGACAATTTCATGCTGTTTGGTTTTATGGTTTTCTTTAAATAAATTTATTAACTTGCTCTGTAGTGGCTGAAAACAGTGGAGTTATTTCTGTCCTCTCAGTCAAGCTTAGAGTGCAATGACATCATTTTGGAGTAGCTTGCTGTTTCAGATTCCCAATCAGAGCAGTAGTTTGTAGAGTTAATGGTTTGCTGAGCTCTCCAGGTTTCTTACAAACACAGTCTCTGGTTTGTATTTAGATAGATCAGCTTAAAATACATCATTTTCTTCCTTTAAAAAGCTGATAGTTTCAGTTTCAATGCTGAATTGAAGTAGTGAAAATCTTTTCCTGTGAGAAACCAGCTTGTCTATATCACAGATCTGTTTTTTTCTAATCAAACCTCAATTTTTTTTCTACTATATAACACAGGGCTGTTTAATGAATATAAAATAAATCAAAAATGTTGTTCATTTACAGAAAGTTTGTTTTTGACATAGCCTTCATAAATACAATCATGTAAGAACATTTTTTTCATGTCAGATTAACAAACAGGTGCTTGTCACACTCTGCTACTTATTTCAAGCACATATACTGTCAGAACTCACAAATTTCAGTTCTTTGGTGGTTTCTGTGTCAAAATACATCATGTATGTGTATAACTAAAAACACTATGTGGCATCCCGATGCATCATGTCTCTGCCCCACAGCTGACGCAGCTGCAGTCTACTGCCTCAAGTCCCCTGTCCCACAAGCCCCCTGCCTTCTGTTCCACATTCGAGGCTGCTACACCCTGCTGCCCACTGTCTTCTACAACAAAGTCAGGGATTGTGCACTCTGCTGCCTCCATCCCCTTCCTAATGAATCAGGACTACTGCACCCTGCTGCCACCTGCCCAAACAATTGGGGTTGCTGCACCCTGCTGCCCTCTCTCTCTCCCCCTCCACCCTCACGGTTAGGGATACTGCACCTGTTGCCCAGTTCCTGTCTCCACAGTCAGGGCTGCTGTGCTGTGTTAAGCCCTAGAGTGCCAGGTTCCCTGCATCCACAGCCGGGGCTGCTGCACCATGCTGCCCTAACACCAGAGGTGGGGCTTTTCCTGCACCCTGCTACCCAGTTCCATTGTCCCAAATGGTCAGGGCTGCTGCACCACATGTACCCCATCTCACAGTCAAGGCTGCTGTACCCTGATGTTCCATGTGTCCTACCCCACAATTGAGGCTTCTGCACCGTGCTGTCTTCTATCCCCTGTCATGACTGACAGAGCTGATGCACCCTGCTCCATTCTACACAGTTGGGTTTGCTGTGGTCTACTGTGCCCTAGAGCCCCATGTCTCTGCAGTTAGGGCTGCTGCACCATGCTGCCACTTGCCACAAGATTCAGGGCATTTGCTGCACCCTGTTGCATGCCTCCACAGTTGAGACAGTTGCACCTTGCTGTCTCCCAGCCACCAAAGTCAGATCCTTTGCTACACCCTCCTGAGACAGGAACAGGGGGCAATATGTGCAGTGTCCCTGACTGTGAGGGTGAGAGAGAAAGAGGATAGCAGGGTGCAGCAACCCCAGCTCTTCAGAAAGGGTGCAGCACAAGAGTAAGGGCATTTGCTGCACCCTGTTCCCTGCCTGTGGAGGCAAAGGGCTCTGTTGTGCAGCAGAGCACAGTGGTGGCAGGGGACAAAGGACAGCATAGAAACATAGACTTTGATGGCAGATAAGGACCACTTGGCCCACCTAGTCTGCCCATTTCCCTATCTACAGGATAAGCTGCAGATCCTAGTTAACCAACAGCCTATTTCTTCCTAACCCCCCCACAATAATTGCCTTTTGTCTATCCCATGCATTCTTGAATTCTCCCACAGTTTTAGACCCCACAACCTCCTCAGGAAGGCTGTTCCATATGTCCACCACCCAATCTGTGAAAAAATACTTCCTCACATTGCCCCTGAGCCATCCCCCTCTATCTTCAAATTGTGTCCTGTTCTTGCACATCTCTTTTTCTGAAAGATGCTACCCTCTTGGACTTTGTTGATTCAACTGAGGTACTTAAAAGTTTCTAAAATGTCCCCCCTCTCCCTTCTTTCCTCAATGGTATACATATTATGCTCCTTTAGTCTCTCCTCATATGGCTTCTCTTGCAGACCCTGCACCATTTTAGTTGCCCTCCTCTGGACTGCCTCCATCCTGTCTATGTCCTTGTGGAGATGGGGTCTCCAGAACTGGACACAGTACTCCAGATGGGGACTCACCAACTGTCTGTACAGAGGGATAACAACTTCCTGTTTTGTGCTGGTGATGCCTCTCCCTATACATCCCAGTGTCCCCCACAGCCCTCCCTACTGCCTTCTCACATTGCTTGCTAACCTTAAGGTCATCTGATATGATTACCCCCAGGTTTCTTTCCATTTTTGCAGTTGTTACTACCTCCCCCCATTGAGTAATCTTTCCCTGGGTTTTTGTTTCCCAGGTGCATTATTTTGCACTTCTTTGCATTGAATCTATGGTGCAGAAGCCCTGACTATGGGGCAGGACACAGGTGGGCATCAGGGTACAGCAGCCCTGACAATAGCACAGGGTACACATTGTGCAGCAGCCCAGACCATTTGGGGCAATGAAAGTGCATAGCAGGGTTCAGCAGCCTCAACTGTGGATGCAGACAGCATGAGACTCTAAGGTGTAGCACAGCACAGCAGCCCTGACTGTGGAGAGAGGAACAGGGGGCAACAGGGTGCTGTGGCCCTGAATGTGGGTGTGGGGACAGAGGGCAGCAGGGTGCACCAGCCCTGAATGTTCAGGCAGAAGATAGGGGTGGCAACAGGATACAGCAGCCCAAACTGTGGGACAGGGTGCAGCAGCCATGCCTGTTTGGGACAGGGGATGTGGGGAGCAGGGTGTAGCAAAGGATTTGACTCCGGTGGCAGGGGGACAGCAGGGTGCAACTGCCTCAACTGTGGAGGCATGCAACAGGGTGAAGCAAATGCCCTGAATCTTGTGGTAAGTGGCAGCATGGTGCAGCAGCCCTAACTGCAGAGGCATGGGGCTCTAGAGCACAACAGGTCATAGCAACCCCAACTGCATAGGAAGGAGCAGGATGCAGCAGCCCTGTCTCTGGTGACAAGGGATAGAGAACAGCATGGTGCAGAAGCTGATTGTGGTGCAGAACACCAGAGGCATCAGGGTACAGCAGCCCTAACTGTGAGATGGGGTACATGTGGTGCAGCAGCCCTGACCATCTGGAGCAATGGAAGTGAATAGCAGGGTGTAGCAAAAGCCCCACCTCTGATAGCAAGGAAAGCATGGTACAGCAGCCCCAGCTGTGGAGGCAGGGAACCTGGCACTCTAGGGCTTAGCACAGCACAGCAGCCCTGAATGTGGAGACAGGAACAAAGGGCAACAAGTTCAGCTTTCCTAACTGTGAGGGTGGGGGAGAGAGGGCAGCAGGATGCAGCAACCCCAATTGTTTGGGCAGGGGGAGGCAGGGTACAACAGCCCTGATTCTTTAGGCAGGGGATGGAGGCAGCAGGGTGCACAATCCTTGACTGTGTGGGAGAAGATGGTGGGAAGCAGGATGCAGTAGCCTCAAATGTGGAGCAGAAGGAAGGGGGCTTGTGGGGCAGGGACCAGTGGCAGAAGACTGCAGCTGCATCAGCTGTGAGGCAGAGACATGGTGCATCAAGATGCCATGTAGTGTTTCTAGTTATACCCAACATAATGTATTTTCACAAAGAAATCACAAAAGAACTGAAATTTGAGAGTTCTGACAGGTGCCTGTCACACTCTGCCACAGTATTTCAAGTACATGTACTGTTTGTCAATCTGACATGAAAAAAATGTTTTGCATGAAATCTATTTATGAAGGCTACATCATAGACAAACTGTTTCTGGGAATTAAAAACATTTAGATTTATTTTATATTCATTTAATAGCCCTGTGTTATATAGTTAGAAAAACAATCTAACTGAGTTTTGATTAGAAAGAACTGAAAGTTGTGATACAGACAAGCTAATTTCATGCAGAGAAAGATGTCCACTACTTCAATTCAGCATTGAAATTAAAATGATCAGCTTTTTATGAGAAGATAATGTTATATTTTAAGCTGATCTCTCTAAACACAACCAGAAACTGTGTTTGTAAGAAACTTGGAGAGCTCAGCAAACTATTAACCTTACAAACTATTGCTCTGATTGGGAATCTGAAACAGCACGCTACTCCAAAATGATGTCACTGCACTCTAAGTTTACTGAGAGGAGAGAAATAACTCCACTGTTTTCAGCCACTGTAGAGCAAGTTAACAAATGCTGATTTAAAGAAAACCACAAAACCAAACAGCATGACATTTTCAGGAAACAGTCATGACACAGGGACTTGAATTTCAGCTTTTCAAGCTTTTATAAAAAATATGTGAAAACTGTTGCACATGATCTTTAAGGAGTTTTATCAGGAACTTAATAACCTCCACTCATCCATAAAGCTTTCCCTGGAATATTCTGCCATCAGTGTTAGTTTTCTGGACACCACAGTCACCATCAAGGATGGAACTTTACATATATGTATTTACAGGGGACAGAGATACTTGCATAGAAATAGTAATCACCCGAGCCACACAAAAAAATCTGTAATGTACAGTCAAGCACTTCAATATCACCATACCTGTTCCAGCAAGGAAGACAGAGATACACATTTGGCTATGTTGAAAATAACTTTTATTGAGCGGGACACTCTTCCAGAGAATTTGACAGAGCAGTAGAATGTGCAACACAGGTAACCAAGGGAACAACTTCTTCAGTATAAAGAAAGGACCACTACCAACAGAATACCCTTAGTAGTCACATATTATCCTGACCTGGAACTTCTGTATAAGGTTATTAAGGACCTCCACCCACTATTTAGTGAGGATGAGACTCTAAATGTTATTTTTCAAGAACTACCACTGCTATTTTTTAAACAACCACCTAAGTTAGCCAACCTGATTGTTAGGAGTAAACTTGCACCAGAACAGAATACCATAACAATAAATGGTACATGATCTTGCAATCACACCAGATGTAGGACTTGTGAGCACATTTCCACTTCGGATTGTGTATTTACTTAACAAAACAGACAACTCAGGATACAGAGGAATTATACATGTGCATCACAGAATGTTGTTTATTTCATTCAATGCAAGAGATGTCCACAAAAGGATATGTTGGAAAGCCAAAGCAACTTCTCTGCACTAGAATTAACTTGCACTGACTTACTATTAATATGAAGATGACTGAAAAAATGATGAGGCAGCACTTCTCTCAGACTGATCACTCTATCTCAGATATGTTGGTAATGGTTTTAAAAGGACATTTCAAAAATACACAATAGAGACAGGCTTTTGAGGTCAGGCTTATTTTACTTCTCAATATGGTTGAAGATGGCATGAACATTGATTTGGGTTTTATGACACATTACCCAACTTAAATCTACACAGACCCTTAGTATAGAGGATGGAAATATTATGAGACTTCTGTGTGTTTTTTCCTTTTAGTTTTAATATTGTGTGGTTATAGGGTTCCTGTTAACTGGATATTAATATGTTGGTTTCACACCCAAAACTATATGTGTGTGTGTGTGTGTGTGGAGTGGTAAGGAGAATGTGCGTTTGTGGGGTTTTTTTGGGGGGAGGGGGTTTATGTGTGTGGGTGAAGGAGTTGAGTTTGTGGGTATATGAAGTAAGACTTATATTCAGTTACATGACATAATGATGTTACTGTGTGTTAGTTCTCTTGGTTTTCATACATAGTTAATGTATACTTCCTTCCAACTAGTTTTCTATATAATGGTGTCCCCCCCGGGGGGGGTAAATCCATTAGTTTTCATTTCAAATTCCTAGGACTATTACTATACATTTAATAGATTGATTACATACTGACTCTTTATTGATCTTGTTACAGTACTGAAGGTTTTAGTGTTAATGGAATATGTTAACTAGTTGAGTATATAGTTATAAATGTCTCCAGATAGGTTTAATACTGTATGACTGTATGAAACAGTTGGCTCACAGTGGGGGCAATTTTCTTTGTACCCACCTATTGCCATAGATAGAAAATGTCTGTGTTTTTTTTTGTTTGTTTGTTTTTTAACATGGAATACTATCACATTTTTTAACATGAACTTAAGTGGGTATTACATCTAAAGATTTTGCTTTTACTTAAGAGTGTATTCACATAACACACTGACTAAGATAATTCAAATGGTGGCCTCTGAAAGGATTCCTCTTATCTGCCTCTGTTGACTTTTGACCTTGGAATAATTTAACTAACAGCAGATGTAAACTGGTTCTTCCATTTAAACCTCAGCTATTTTTTAAGGGGTCTTTTAAACCAATGAGAATTCTTTCTTGTTTTTTTTCTATGTATGTTCTGGGTGTTATTTTCCAAACTACTGGCATAAGCCTCAGAGGAAAGACTTGGTTGGTCCGAAAGCTTAGGCACAGTTTTCTTTTGTTACATCTATGTTGGTCCAATAAAATATATCAAACTATTTGTTTCTGGATCTGTTCTGACAAAGATCAATACAGTAATTAAACTACTTCTGTAAGAAAACAGAAATGAAGCAGAAGTAGTTGACTGGGAGGAGAAGGAGGCACAAACTGCAGTTAAGAAGATAGAAAAAGATGAAATACTGACCAAGAATGCCATTAGAGGCACAAATCAAACAGAAAGTCTGACAGCACAAAGATAAAGTGGGTGGCAAACAAAGAGGAGAAGGTGGGCAGAGCCTCTGACTGCAGCATAGAAACAGTGCTTTTGGGTGAGGCAGGAGGAAGCTAGCTTAAGTAGCTGATGCGGGGGTGTGGTTTTTGCTCCTACCGACTGAACTGCAGGCATAGCCTTCGAAATCTTAACAGGTACTTAATCACTTCTTTGAAAGGCCTCCTGAAGGTGGATCTGGTAACTAGTGAAGGATGGGCTGGAGACATTCTGGCTGAGCTGGCCCACAGAATTTTCTTTTGTATGCTAAATGATCTCCAAGAGGAAGTTTCTTCCTCAGACCCAGGATGACTTATAATGTACAGTTTAATCTTGCTTGCAACAGGGACAGAAGTATCACAATATAGTTTGTAACACAGGACATGTTCTAAATATGGGGGAGAGTTACTGACAGTCACCAAGGTAGAAAGGGATCTGGGGATTAACATTTCTGACAACCTAATGGTGTCTAAGCAGTGTACAAAGGCTGCAGGGAAGGCCAGTGGCATGCTCATGTGCATAGGCAGAGGTATCACTAACAGAAGGAGGGAGGTGGTGATGCCACTGTATAAAACACTGCTGAGGCCTCACCAGGAATACTATGTACATAGAGGCCACACTTCAAAAGGACATAGACTTGGTGGAGGCAGTCCAGAGAAGGGTGACAAAGATGGTACATGGCTTGCACCAGAAATTATACGAGGAGAGATTGAGGGACCTCAGTATGTATTCAATGGAGGAGAGAGGGAGTGGAGTGACATGATAGAGACCTTCAAGTACCTAAAAGGCATAAACAAGGTGCAGAGGGGTGACATCTTTCAATATAGGGGACGTACAAGTACAAGGAGCCGTGATATGAAATAGGAAGAGGGCAAGGTACAGGGAATGTGAGGAAGTTTTTCTTCATGGAAAGAGTGGTGGACACATGAAACAGTCTGTCACAGGAGGTGGTAGGAGCAAACAGTGGGAGGGTTCAAACATGTATGAGACAGGCACAAAGGAATCCTTGGGGGGGAAGGAAGGAAGAGAACCATTGATCAAGTAGGGTCAATGGCCACAAATATTGATAGGCTTATGGGCAGACTGGATGGGCCTAGCAGTCCTTATTTGCTGACAATTTCTATGTTTCCAAACATGACTTTTATTGTATGTATTTTATTTTGTATTTTTAAGTATTAAGGCATAATGGAGTTATTTTTCTCTGACCTCCCAAACAGTGATACTTATGAAAAGGAATGTGTTTTTAAAAATAGCCATTGGCATGGTTGGTACCAACAATTTTATCTTTGTACAAGTGCTTAATCATTTTATTTTATAACATGTGGAAATATTTAAAGTTGTTCAGTCAACTGAAGTTCATTTTACCCTTAGAATTTTGTGTTAACGATAAAGATGGTGGTGGTGGAGACAAGAGAGATGGAGCCAGGTGCCACCAGGTCCAAGGACTGCTGACATGGCTGGGGAGATGGAGGCAGGTCCCAGGGAAATTTGACAGGGCTGGGAGAGAGGAAAGGGAAATATGCCAGATACCCTAGGACTGCTGATATGGATAGGGAGAGGGAAGAGGATGCCATCAGGTCCAAGGACTGCTGACATGGCTAGAAAGAGGGAGGAGAGTGCCACTAGTTCCCAGGGAAGGCTGACAGGGCAGGGGATAGGAAACAGGAGGATGCCTGGTCCCCTAGGACTGCTGAAGGTAAAGGGGAGATGAAAGGGAATGCCACCAGGTGTAGAGACTGCTGACAGGACAATGCAAATTGAGGCAGGTGCCACAAGGTCCCAGGAAACATTGATGGGGCTGGTAAGAGGGGGGAGGAGGGTGCCATCAGGTCCCAGGGAAGGTTAAGAAGGCTGGGAAGAGGGAAGAAGGTGTCACCAGTTTTCAGGGAAGGTTGATGGGGCTGGGGAAAAGGAAAGAGAGGATGCCAGGTCCCCAGAACTGCTGACAAGGAGGGGAAGAGGAACGAGGATGCCACTAGATTCAAGGACTGCTGACAGGGCAGGGAAGATGGAGGCGGGGGCCACCACGTCCCAAGGAATACAGATAGGGATGATGAGAGAGACAAGAGTGCCACCAGGTCCCAGGGAAAACTTCAGGTCTGGAAAAAGGGAAGGGGATGATGTCAAGCACTGCAGAACTACTGACAGGGATAGGGAGAAGGAATGGGATGCCACCAGGTCCAAGGACTGCTGACATTGCTGGGAGAAAGAGGCAGGTACAACTATGTCCCTTGCAAAGCCGATAGGGTTGGGGAGAGGGAGGAGCATGCCAACAGGTCCCAGAGAAGGCTGGCAGAGCTGGGGAAAGGCAAGGGAATTATGCCATGTCCCCTTCCTCTGATACTGCTGATTGAAAAAGTGAGATGAAAGGGGATGCCACCTGGTTTAATGACTGCTGACAGGGCTATGAAGATGTGGAGGCAGGTGACACCACATCCAAGGGAAGCTTGAAGGGACTGGGGAGAGTTTATAGGGTGCCACCAGGTCCCTAGAAGGCTAACAGGGTTGGGGAGAGGTATGGAGATGATACCATTGTTGTCTAAACACTCTTGGTGTGTAGGGTAAACAATAAAAATAATAATAATAATACAGATTCTTGTGTCTCAGAGTCTGCCAAGAAACATTCGTAAACAGGCAAGGAGTACTAATAAAGTTTATTATGCTACTTACACCAAGCATGTGACAGAGAAAATCACAAGGGAGATGGGTTTCTCACCATTCCTGAAGAAGGTACATAATCTCCAGAATTGTAGATCTTAGGTTCTCTAAGATCCTGTTATATCTCTCCCTGTGCTCCAGCTCTCTGCCCTTCTAGAGAAGTTACAGTAGTGTCTCGAGAGTGCTAAAGTGGGTTGCAGACAGCTAAGTACCACAGATAACAGCATAGCAACAGATATTACAACATAGTTACAGATATGAGAAACAATATGTATTAGTTCTAAGTCATTCTCCATTGGATAATGACTTAGGAGACAGAATTACTAATGAGTATCATATGAGACAGAATATGCTTCCATTAGCATTATAGCTTAGACAAAAGAAATGCTAACAGTTCAAACTACATGCACATTTCTTACTTGCGTACAATATAAAACATAGAGACATAACAAAAGCTGTCTCTCTGTCTGTCAGCTTGCTTAGACAAAGAGAACTGCTGACAGGCCTATTAAATGGCATATCTGAGTGTAAAACACATTACATATAATTATATGAGAATATAAGTATACAATAATCACTGATGATCCCTCTGAGTCATCTTATCAGTGATTAGATAGATTATATATGGAATATATGTAAAAGATAAACATAATCTAGATAAATGTATTATAGTGAGGTATAATAAATCATGCATGACAATATTAGCATATCTTCACAGCAAAGCACATTCCTAGCATTCATATCTATATATAAGTGTAAAATAGCAGTATCACAGTACAATAGACCAGGAATACAGTGTGAGGTGCATGTGAGGTGTATGTGGGACAATAGGGGGCATAATCCAAGTGTAACAATCCCCTCTTTGTTGCCCTAATTGCAAAAGTGGCAACACAATAAAAACATAGAGGTTAGGCACCATTTGTCTACAGACCCAAGGCACGAGCCTGATAGAAGAATATTAACTGTTCACGGTGGTGTATCAGGGATTTCCTTAAACAACAAAATGTAATTATAAGGGAAAATGTTGGTAAACATTGCATTACTATAAACATTTGGAATAAAACTTCACAATGGGTTTTTTCAATAGCAAAACAATCAGTAAATACTGATATGTATCCGGTGTGTATCTGTCCTATTAGGAAGAAATTGAAGAGACAAACTTAAATTGCCTGTATGGATATTAAAAATAAGTAAAAAAAATCAAGATAGACCATCAAGATAGGACTAGACTTAATAGTATCTGGTTCCGGGATGGGAACAGGTGTGATTACCATATAACCTGTTACCTGTTTAGGGAATAAAAACAGAAGTTAGAAATGTTCACTTTGCATAACTTTTAGTCCACATCAGAAGAATGTATAGTTGGTCACCACACAATGTTCCATATCTGCAGAATATACCACCTTGAAGGATGGCATTTTTCAGTTGGTAAGTTGAACAGGACACAAAATGTCAATGTCCACAAGGCATAAACTACAAACAGTTCCAGGGATAAATCCAGAGTTTCTTCAAGTGTTAGATGAAGATTCATAGTTCAGATTTGATGCATTCAAATTTTCCAAAGGTTGAGCAAAATGTTCAGGAAGCAACAGTATTTTCATAGACCTCAGCAGGGGGTGCATTAGATTGCACATTGAGTTTCACAATGGAATAGCAACAGTGTTCAGTTGAAGATGATCACATGGCTGCACAAAGTGTAAAAGTTTATAACAGTACTCCGTTTGTATGAGGTGCCAGCCAGGCTTGGAAAACAAGCAGTGAAGAAAATGGATTTCTTGAGTGTAGATCAAATGAAGAAGAGTCTTCTTGCTGAGCTAGGGGATTGCCCTTACCTCAGACTAGCTTCATGGTATGCATAACAATGAGCTTGATTGTAGAATCTTAATTGGCTGGACTGAATACAGTTTATTTGAAAGTTCACAAATGGAAGCCTAATTTCAGTTATTAGGCCAGTATTCACAAGTTGGTAAGACAAGTTGGAAGATGTCACATCTGCATAAAAGGTGATGTTCCTTTCAGGTACGACATTCAAAGTTCAGAGTCAGTCATGATTCCAAGACCTCATGGTAAACAAGGAAAGGAGGTAGGTTTCAACCTTTTCATGATAAAAGTTCCCATCAAGATGATCAATAGAATGGACGGTTGCCAGACGATCAGAGATGGATGTTGCCGGATAAAAATGTGGCAATGACACTGTGAGAGTCACAAACAAGGCTTCCTGGATTGTGCAGGAATAAGTTTCAAAACATGTAGCAATACTGATGTGTGTGGTGACATATCCAAGGTTTCTTGCCATTGACAAGGGAATGGTGCTAGATTTAAATAAACATTTGTTAACACATGCAATAGAAATGCAAAATGTGGCAATGCCACTGACCCATATGTCTGTCATGTATGAGAGCAAGGATATATCCTAATTCCAGATCCCGGAAGAGGTGACCAAACGGTTGTAAGAACATGATAGCCGTAGGAAGTGCTAAGGACTTTCCTAGCTATGTGATGCTCATCTGCTTCCTTAATGTGATAAGAAATTAATTCATTAACATAAACAATTGTCAGGTCAAACCCCTTCACAATATCCTTAACATTGTTAATGTAAATCACTCTTAATGAGCAAAATCATGTATACCATGCAGTGGGGTTGGGGTATGATATATTTCATACTATCATGAACCTTTAACATATGTATGCTTGAATAATGGCTATATCATCCCTATTTCAAATAGATGTATCAGAACCAAGTAGGTCTGAGTATAAACCTGAGTTCAAACACAATGAAGTCTTGCTTATATTAGGACCTTTGCAGTATGCCCCTGGCTTTTGACTGCCCCGGAGATGAAATAGTTAACTCCAGAGAAATCTGGAGTTCCACAGCGCGAGGGCGCTTATTGAAAGCTCTATCTGGGTTGTTTGAACCCAAACTGTCAGATTCTTTACTCTGCTTTCACTGAACAGACGCTCCGGAGACCAGCTCCTTCATTTCGGTTCGTTTTGCGGTTTAAAGTATTTTTATCGGTTCATTTAACCGAGAAAGTGTTTAAAATTACCGTGGTTTTCCGTTTAAAGCTCTATCTGGTAACCGTAAGTAAAATAATTTTAGTCTGTGTGGAAACTCATTATCGGTTCGCTCTGAACCGATCAGTTTGCTTTAAAAATTGTTTTCTTTGCATTTAGAGTGAGGTACCCGGTTCTTATCGGTCCTAAAAAAACCTGCAATTAAAAGTGTTTTTTTCAAATACCCGTGACACGGTTAGGGACCGATAAAGGTGTCTTGTCCTGGCAAGGCCTGAAACAAAGGACAAGTTTGGTTAGGCTGGCATTATGTCTGAGAAACCCAAAAGAAAAACCGGGCCCACTGGGTTTCAACACTGTGATGTCTGTGGGGAAGCCTTTGCCAAGGCTGACCCACACACCACTTGTGTCTATTGTCTGGGGGCTGACCACCTCCTGTCAGACTGCCAGATATGTAAGAATTTCCCTGCAGCCACCCTGGAAAAGAGATTGGGCAGGCTCAGGGAACGAGAGGCCAAAAAGTCCGCTGACCCAGATGGCCAGCCCGGCCCAGCTACGGCTGGACCAGAGGGAGTGCCCTCTGACCAGGGCCATACTTCCTCGGGCAAAAGAAAGGCTGGTCCTGAGGAACCAGTCAAAGCAAAAAGGACAAAGAAATCAGCTAGTGTGGAGTCCAGTTTTGTCTCTCCTTCTGCTGTAGAAATAGCTAAAGCCATACAGATTGTCCAGTCTTTGTCTCAGGGACTTGTTGAACCCTCTCTGGTTGGAAAAAGGGGGTCTCGTTCAGGTCCAGTGGTTCAGGATTATGATGTTGGGGATTTTTATGAACCACAGGAGGGGGAGGAAGATTTTGATGATTGTAATTGTGATTGGGAAGGTCTGGAAGTGCCAATAGAACTGGACATTTCTCCAGACAGACCCTTTGAGTCTCCCCCTTTATTGTCTGAGTCCCCATCTCATTTCAGATTTTATAAGAAAGTAGCAGAAACTCTCCAGCTCCCCTTAGAAGAGGCTGTGGATGCATTTGGATGCAAAATTCCTGATTATCAATAAAATGTAAACAGGAGTCTAGATCAAGTCTGACTGCTAGAATTGATCCAAAGCAATGATCATAACGTTCTGTAGGGCCTCACTACCCTTCTGGACAATGAACATGTCTTTTAGGACTTTAGTGTGAATTCCACAGGATGCAATTAAATCATGTGGGCTTGTGAGGTATTCTGCCTCAACAACCTTTTTAGGATTACAGCACTGGTCCTTATATGCAATAAAATGTGCAGTTTGGGCTTGTAAGAAGACCCATACTTTTAAAAAGAATAACAAGCATAAAAGCAAGCATCTCTCTTTCTCTCTCTCTCTGTGGAACCTAAAAGAAAAGAGAAAAAGAGAAACATAGTTAGTTTAGTACTATTACACCCATTGGGGTATGGAAAAGTAATTTAATCTCCTTTAAACAGGTTCATTTGATAGGCATATAGCCATTTATCAATGATTGTTATTGTGAGGCAGTCAAACTTGGTAGCCTGCAGGACTGTATTTGTTTACAATGGGATAGGGCATGTTTTTGGGTCTTGCCCATACATCGTGAAGCAAGCAAGTATACCTTTTGAATGTCTTGTTTGAGATATTTAACATATTTATCTACTGATACTCCATCAGCAGTGGCAGTACACAGGTCCAGAAGTAAATGTTCTGAAAGTCTCATGAACCGTCCGATCATGATTTTCAAAAATGGGTACACTGTGTACCTGCAGAGGGTGTCCCTCTTATTGCCATAAGGAGTAAAGGCAATAATGAATTCCAGTACTTTTAGGGTTTCCTGAACAAGTTTGGATAACATAATTTTGATCTGCCCATTCCACCTGTCCTGATGACTGTGGGTTGTAAGGGATATAAAACTTTTGTTTTACCCATAACAAATCCAGAATTTCTTACATTACTTTGGCTATAAAGCCAGATCCCTGTAATCAGAATTTACCTTTAGGGGTAAAACCCTACCTGGTAAATAGCTGGTTTACCAAGACATTTGCAGTCACTTTGACTGTGTTGTTCTGTTTTGGGAGAGCTTTAAACTGTTTGGAAAATAGGTCGGTGATCACTAGTGCAAACTAGTTGGTCTTAGTGGTTGGCGTAAGGCCAATGTAGTTAAACTGGATTTTGTTCCAGGGGCCTTTGCCTGTGGGGTAACAGTGCATTTGTCCTAGCTGGTATAGGATTGTTCTGTGCACAGATCAAACAGCTACTAATGTAGTGTTCTACATCATTTCTCATGTGTAGCCATAAGATGGAGGATTTTAGTCTGTCTAGGGTTTTTACTGGCTCCCTGGTGTACACCAGTTAGAGTACTATGTATTTGGTATAGTATATAAAATCTCCTCTCAGGTGTTTGGGAATTACCTGTAACTTTTCATGAGTATTACAGTAGTGATGCCAAATGAGTAGGCCATCACTGGACAGGTAAATGTCATTTTCACTTTCTTATAAGAGCTATTTTCTGGGAGTTATTCCTCAGTTCCTTTATAAAAGAACATATACACTGCCCTCATATGAGGTCCTTCTTATGGAGCATAAGGAATATACATACAACATGCTCGAACCTTATGAATGTACAGTATTTAAACTGATTAGTGTTGTGACATACACAAGCAAGTCACTTTATTTCTCAGAGGTAATATCAGAGAATTGGAACAGAAGTTTGTCTTCTGCCAAATAAATTCAGTTTAGAGAGAAAGAGACCCAATTAGAAACTGTAATAAAAACATTGTATCTACAGTGCTTTCTGTAATTATCTCAAGGACATTTCTTGAAGCGAGCAGAACTTAACCCTCTCATGGAGTGCTGGTATCATTTTATATAAGGAAAATCTTTTTTATTTCTTTCTTAACACAAGCTGTGTATTTCTCAAGGACATTTCAGCTCTCTAAACCATTCACAAATATTTGTGGTAATTAGGATACTCCTCACCTCCCTGCTTTTCATTTTATTTGCCAGGCGTGTTTTATCATTGCCTGTGAATCGTACATATACGAAGATGCAATTACTAGCCATGCACACTCTGTCATCACCAGAATGTAAGATAATTCCAAATCCTGCTATATGACCCTCGTTGGTATGTGTGGCTGAGTCATCAGTCAAAACATGACAAACAGTGGTGTCTTTTAACACTTTCTGAGGTTCTGTCAGAAAGGGCACTGGGATAGGTAGGTCAGTGAGTTGGAGTGAACAATCATGGTTCTCTCTTGTAAATTGTAGGCCATGGGCCAACAAAGATGGAGTTTTGATAGGAAGGACAGTGATGTCATAATCCTGTAAAATGAGAGACCAGTGTGTAAGTTTGGCATTAGAGCCAGAGTCATCTTTTACTCTGTCTGACAACATAAAGTTAGTTGGTAAATAATTGGAATGTAGTACAATGGGTGCATATCCAATGATGTACATAAAGTATCTCACTGCCCAGTATGTAGCCAAAATATTCCTTTCACAAAGGTTGTATTTCAGCTCCACTGGGGCAAGCATCTGTGATGCATAAGCAATGGGTCTGATGTGTCCATTGTATGTTTGAGCTAAAACTGCTGAGATTGCTACATCTGATGCGGCAGTTTAAAAATAATGCCCTAAAACTGTGTTAGGATTAACCAATGCTGGGACCATGGTCAGTGATCCCAAAAGAAAAGACAATGATATCAGTATTAGGATACCTTGTACCTTCTTACCTGTAGTGCCTGCCATTGCAGTCACAGTATGGGATGATTCAGGTGTCACTGATGGAAGGGGTTCTGCATCATGTGCAGAGAATGCTGGCACTATTAGAGGTGCCTGCACAGTGGAGAAAAGTGGTGTGCAAGTTGCACGTAGATCTCCAGCTTTGGATTGTGGTTCAGTAGCCATCGGGGTGGAGAAAATAGTGCTGAAACAGTTGCTAACTCAGGTTCAGAGATCAAACCTGTAACCCTTCCCCCAATGTGGCCTGTGATGCTGAAAATATCACAGCCATGGGGCTTTCAAAATCAGGGTTGCCACCTCCCCCATCAAATGTAAAGCGGGTTTCCCCACCGGAATGTTACTGGATGGTAGCAAGATTGTTTTTAAAGTTGCAGCTTAAGGTATTAATGCACTGCATAGGAAAAGCAGTACATTCAGTCTTCTCAGCTGATGTTACATTGCACAAGAAATGCAAACAACTTTTCATGTAATTAACTTCAATGTGTTCTTTATCCAAGGACACTTGAAAACCACAAACATTGCTAATAAAGCAAACATTGTTAACAGCATCAGCTGTTTCTTCAGCATCAGACACTGACTTCATGACAGACTGCATATCAGCCTTATTCAAAAGTATGTCAACATCATTTTTAATGAGAATCTTCTGTCCCTCAGAAACACAAGTGTTACTGATAACATTATTAATCATGCCAAAAAAAACTCCAGTTTGTTTTGTTTGGTTATGGCAGAAATCACAGGTCCCTGTGACTGCAGGATCGAATCTCCATGAGATGGTGGTCAGCCATTTTGGATTACCTCATAGGTATCATGGGTTACTGTGTCATGACCATCATCACATGACCGTGAGTGGCCATCTTGGGGATGGTATGGGGATGCAACCTGATCACATGTGTGTCCACCATTTTGAGACTCTCCTTTTTGTGAATCACAGAAAAACAAGTGGCTAGCCTTTGCTCTAGTCCACCCCACAGCATACTGTGAGTGTTCAAAATCAAACTCTTCAACATCAGAAGAGGCAATGTCTTTGGGCATTAAGCTAGTATGCCCTGCCAATACCTCTGGTTGATGGCACACATTCGCCCTATCTGACTTTTTACTCCTACATTCTAACTCAGATACAGGAGTTAACAAGCTATTAAGTGCTTTGTTTTCAGATTTCAAGACATTCCCATCTTGTAAGACATGCTTATTATTGACAGAAGCCATGTCATAGTTTGTATTGAAAACCTTCATTTCAAGTCTCCTATAATTAAAACATACTGAATCATGCTGTACCATCAAGGTCTGGTGTTGAAATACCAGCTCATTAACTTTTTCAGTAATTACTTCAGACTTATCATCTCTAAGTTCCTTGTTTTCAAAACATAAGGAATCAGTGTTACTAGCCAGAACACCATTTGTTTGAAAAACATTTTATCTAAGTTTTGCCTTTTGAGCGTTATCTCTTAAGGAATGCAGGTCATGGCTGCTTCTCTCATTAAAGAGAGACTCATTTTCTAGATGGACAGACTCCAGCTCAGACTGTATTCCAATTATTCTTTCCATATTAGAAGCCTGTTTCAGGCTAATCATCTACATCAAAACAGCATTCTCCATTTTGCAAGCAACATGCTCAGATTCCATAACAGATATCTTACTTAGAACAGCATCAAAACAATTAAACAACGCTGCAATTAATAATCCTTCAGGATCATTGGTACCATTTTTAAAATCCCCATACGGGCTTTTATGATATCCCTTAAAGGACTATCATTGGATTTTGCTACTTTAGCAAAATCAAGCCAACTACTGTTAGCACATTGGCTTATTAAGGCATCCAGCCTCAACTCAATACTGATATATTTAGACATGTCTTAAGATAAGAAACCCTTAGCTGTCTGTGGATCAAAAAAACTTTGTTTGCAACCAAAATTCATGAACGCACACAAACAGCCTTTGGCGTATGTGGACACCTAGATGAGTAAATACCCATCAGGATTTGAGTGCACAAGAAAGCTGTCTAACTTTTTGTTTTGGATCCTTAATAGCTGTGTTCCCACAGAGAAAGAATAGGAAAAAAAATAAAAAATAAAACAACTCAATACACAGAAATTGAATATCTGCCAAGAGATTGTTTTGTCTGCACTGTAGAACACACAACTGACCAAAAAAATTTTAAACATTAGACACTTTCAGCTTATTTTTACTGGGGATCTCTCGCCCAATGTTTTAATTTACAGAGGAAATTAAAATGAAACTTGGCAAAAACATTCAGACTCCATTTCGCGGTCACCATTATGTTGTCTAAACACTCTTGGTGTGTAGGGTAAACAATAAAAATAATAATACAGATTCTTGCGTCTCAGAGTCTGCCAAGGAACATTCATAAACAAGCAAGGAGTACTAATAAAGTTTATTATGCTACTTACGCCAAGCATGTGACAGACAAAAATCACAAGGGAGATGGGTTTCTCACCATTCCTGAAGAATGTACATAATCTCCAGAACTGTAGATCTTAGGATCTCTAAGATCTTGTTATATCTCTCCCCGCGCTCCAGCTCTCTGCCCTTCTGTAGAAGTTACAGTAGTGTCTCGAGAGCGCTACAATGGGTTGCAGACAGTGAAATACTACAGATAACAGCATAGCAACAGATATTACAACATAGTTACAGATATGAGAAACAATATGTATTGGTCCTAAGTCATTCTCCATTGGAGAATGACTTAGGAGACAGAATTACTGATGAGTATCATATGAGACAGAATATGCTTCCATTAGCATTATAGCGTAGACAAAAGAAATGCTAACAGTTCAAACTACATGCAAATTTCTTACTTACGTACAATATAAAACATAAAGAAATAACAAAAGATGTCTCCTTCTGTCAGCTTGCTTAGACAAAGAGAACTGCTGACAGGCCTATTAAATGGCATATCTGAGTGTAAAACACATTACATATAATTATATGAGAATATAAGTATACAATAATCACTGATGATCCCTCTGAGTCACCTTATCAGTGATTAGATGGATTATATATGGAATATATGTAAAAGACAAATATAATCTAGATAAATGTATTATAGTGAGGTATAATAAATCATGCATGACAATATTAGCATATCTTAGCAGCAAAGCACATTCCTAGCACTCATATCTATATATAAATGCAAAATAGCAATATCACAGTAAAATAGACCAGGAATACAGTGTGGGGTGTATGTGAGGTGTATGTGGGACAATAGGGGGCATAACCCAAGAGTAACACCATGTCACCTGGGACTACTAACAGGGATGGGAAGAGGAAAGTGGATGCTACAACATCCGGAGACTGCTGACAGTGCTTTAGAGATGGAGGTGGTAGATACCAAGTCCCAGGGAATGCTGATGGGGCTAGGGCGAGGGAAGAGTGTCACCAAGTCCCAAGGAAGACTGGCTGTGCTGCGGGGAGGGAAAGGCATGATGCCAGGTCCCCCTGGACTGCTGACAGGAATGTGGAGTGGAAAATGGATGGCACCAGGTCCAGGGATTGCTGACAAGGCAGGGGAGATGTAGGTAGGTAGGTTTTGCAAGGTCCCAGTGAAGGCTGATGGGGCTGGAGAAAGGGAATGGGAGGATGCCATTTCCCCTAGGACAACTGACAGGGATGGGGAAGAAAGAGAAGAGGATTCTACCATATCTATGGGTTACTGATAGGGTTGAGGAGATGGAGGCAGGTGCCGCCTGGTCCCAGGGAAGGCTAACAGGGCTGGGAAGGAAGAGGGATGATGCCAGGTCATCCAGGACTGCTGATGGGGTTGGGGAGAGAGAAAGGGATTTTATCTCAATAAATCAAAAAAATGTTCCACTCAACCCCTATACTCTAAAGAAATCCATAAGTCCATTTTAGTACTTGGCTCTTTTATTGTCTTATTTTTTGTAATGTTTCAGAACTCAAGTGTTCCTTTATCAGACAACTGAGCCTTTTCGTTTGATTTTTTTTCACTTTCTCATTATAAAAAATACATATCTTGTTCTGTGAACAGAAAAAAATAAATACAATATTTTTAGAAATGTTAACATTCCTTCAAAGCTTTTCCAATAATAATGATACATATCTAGATTCAAAAGATTTCATACAGGGGGAACTAACCTGCAACAAATAAATATACAATCTCCCAATCTCCTAATTTTATGGTATCCTGTCTGTTCTTTTCTTAAATTGGAGTTGCCAGATATGGGGGGGGGGGGGAGGAAAAACGTTTTCAAATATCTTCAGAGCCTGCTATTTGTATCTGAAGCTAAAGAAGAAAAATGATTGCTTTTAATGATGTCAAAAAATAAATTTGTAATTAATTTAACACATATTCTTTAAGTTAAAAGATCCATACTGAATGGGTTCATAATTACCTTCATAGAGAAGGACTTGTTTTAAATTCTTAGAGGACCTAAGCTTCACACAGCAGAGTAACTCCCTTTCAGTCCTAAAGGGAAACAGACATTTGTTTTAAATCCTCATTTTTAGTGAATTAATATTCATTTTAAATGCTTGTTTTTAATACAATGGCTTTTTTTACTTTCAACACATTTTAGCAGGCAAAACATACCTCTTCATGTAATTATCTCTTTAAATCATAATTCCAACAAAATTTCACAATTGCAAAGCTCCACTCACGCTTTTGAAGCACCATGCCATTAGACAGGACACCATCAGTTTTAGTTCTACCTGTCTCCTCGTTTGGAGTTTAAAGAAGGGGCCAGGCCAGAGGGTGAGCACGAAGAAGCGTGTGCTCATCATCAAATGATGTCACCCTGAGCAGCCTGGTTCCAATGGAAACCATTCAAAACACAGAGTTTCAAATGAGTAGCCCCCTTCAATTTTAATCTCTGGGATTTTTTGAAGGTTTAACTAAAATAGCATAGGGTTGGGATCGCTTTCATAAAACCAAATCCACGGTGCTAAAATAAGAACATCTTTCTTGAAAAAGCACGGATTAGAAATGGGGGGAGGGAATTTCAGTTGGAAACCTATAGGAGTACTGATTCTTCACTTTTAGGGAAAGGACAAATTAATACTACAAAAAGGGACAGATTGAAACAAAAAAGGGAGGGGTTGAATGTAGGGAATGGGGGAAGGGGCTTGATGACTGATTTAAACCAAAATTGGGTCTAATGGTTGAACTATAAACAGAGAAACTACGTGATGTCCAGTGGTTAGCCTATCTAAACATACCATAACATGTCCTAAGATATTCCAAAGTTCTCTTAAATATTGTAACAGGAAAATGAACACAATAAAGCCCAAATCATTGCTGTATAATTCTATTCTATTCTGCTTGTGGAGAGATTCCATAACATAATTCAGTTCACTTATTGTCCATGGGTGTGTCTTAATCAAATGTAGTGCATATTAAATTTTCATTAAGGCCATATCTCTTTTTGTACATTTTCATAGTAAAAATCCACAAGGCTTCTCTATTGAGGAGAACTGATTCTCTGCTTCATCCTCTCCTTGGTTCCAGGACTCATTCCAATCCAAAAAATCTTAGTGATGAAATCAGATGATGCATTTCCATGAAGTGTTTCTTAGTGGTGATCTCAAATCTCCCCTTCTGATACAGCTGTTATTTATTTATTTATTTGCTTTTGTTAACCGGGTAGGCACACTAGACAGCCATGTGCCTATTTTCAGGTGCGACCCGGGAGAGTTACAGGTAAAACTTCGTACAGCAACAATTGAGGAAGCATTAGAAATACATAGGAAGGTAGTTACAAGTAAATACTTTGTACATAAACAACAGAGGGAGCATAAGGAATACAGAGAAAGATAACAGGCAATACAGTGCTGGCTCTAAAGCAAGGTAGGGATACATCGAGCAGTTGAGGAACAGAGAAGAGTGTATAAGAAATACACAGACAGTTACAGGGCTAGCTCTAGGGCAAAGTTGGCACAGAAATTCATACATATATGATTGAGGAGACAAGAAACATAACTAAATTAACAGGCAGTTCAAGGCTGTCTCAAGGACAAGGTTGGCATAGTGCATTTAGAGTAGGATGAGACAGGCAAGATAAATCTCGGTGGAGCATGGGGGGGGGTGCCCTGGGCAAGTGGTAAGTCCAGGAGTCATGGCCAGATTCAGAAGGAGAAGTGCAAGTCACGCTGAGGCCCCCACCTTCCAGTCAGGTTGGTGAGAGGCAGGGGAGTAGCTCTACGTTGAGCAGGAGCAGGGGGAGGAAGGTTTCAGGAAGTTCCAGAGGGAGGCTTTGAAGCTTGGGTGGGAGGAGGAGGACCGAGTGAGCTCGGGTAGCGAGTTCCAGAGTTTGGGGGCATAGGTGTGGAAGGCTCGGTCCCCCGCAAGGGTACGTGTTCTGGGAACCAGGCTTTCCTGAGTTTATGTAGATCACAGGTGGTAGGATGTGGCGCCAGGTTTAAGGGGAATGGCCAGAGCTGGGGGGGTGCTAGAATGGATGATGTTGTCAATGAAATTACCTAGAACGAAGGAGTGATGCTTCTCAGGGGGAAGCCACTCCAGGCAGCTGTATAGGTCATAACGATGAGTGAGGGGAGGGGCGGAAAGCGCGAAGCGGCAGACATTGTTGTAGGCCATGTCCCATTTTGTGAGGCTGGATTTGGGAACAGGTGCAAAAGTTACTAGTCCGTAACAGAGTGATGGAAGGAGGACACCCCTAGCTAGGGCCAAGCGGGTGGCAGGGGTTAGGCAGTTATTAGCGCGGTAGGCTAAGCCAAGCTTGCAATTAGTGGCCTTGCAAACATTGCGAATGTGAGAGGTGAAGTCCAACTGAGGATCTAAGGTGACGCCCAGATACTTAGCAGAGGTTACCATCTCAAGGGGCAAGCCATCGACCCCATGGATCCGTAGGGGGGCAGGGCAGGATTTTATTTTGCTTAAGGACCCGAACAGCATGGATTTAGTTTTGTTGAGATTGAGGGTGAGCCTGTGGTCACCCAGCCAAGTTTGGATGCATTCAAAGTCATAGTTAAGATGTGAGTTTATTATGGAGATGTCCCGGGAGCTGGCCAGGAGGACGAGATCGTCGGCATACAAGGTGGTGTGGCCATGTGCAGTGACGGAAGGAAGGTCATTGATAAATAGCGAGAATAGGGTTGTACCGAGGATGGATCCTTGAGGGACCCCACAGCAGACGGGTGCGAGGTTGGAGGATGTCCGATTGAAGTAGGTGAATTGCTGACGGTTGGAGAGATAGTTTAAGAACCAGGCGGGCGGAGGGGAAACCCAAGGGATAGGAGTTTGGAGCCAAGGAGGGTGTGATCAACCCTGTCAAATGCTTTTGAGAGGTCCACAAAAATGGTTCCAGTGAGGCTGCCTTGGTCAGCACTTGGCCTGATCAGAGAAGTGACTACAGCGAGGGCGGTGGACGTGCTATGCCCTTTCCTGTAGCCGTGCTGGGCAGGAGAGAGGATGTTGTGGTCCTGGATGTATTGGGAGAGGTTCAGTGATTCTTTGTTTTAAGAGTCTCATATTTTTCCCTATATAATACAAAGAGCAAGGGCAAACAATGCAGTAAGTGACATAATCTGAGCTACAAGTAATAAAACTTCTTATATTGTTTATCATTATAAGTATTTCTAATATATTTCCTTATAATTCCACTATTGCAATGTGTACAGTTTCCACATGTATAGAACCCTTTAATATCTCTTTGTAGCCTGGTACTTGGTTTTGGCTTTGAGGTCCAGTGTTGGGTTCTGGCCAACTTATTCCTTAATGTTGTAGTTCTTTTACCTGTGATTATAGGTTTCAGGGAGAAAATCTGAGCACCCATCTCTGTAGCTTGTAATATGTTCCAGTTTCCTGTTATAATGTTTTTAATCCTGCCAAAGAATTCTGAAAATTGAGTGGACATAGTTATTTTATCTGTTAGTACTGTATTTGTAGATCTGTCTTGTAAGAGATCACTTCTTGTTTTCAAATCACATTTTGTGTTTATATTATATCTTTCATTTCAGATCTATGGGCCAAATGTGTAATAGTCGATTCATATCTTGTTATTGTCCCATTGTTTCTCTTGATTCTTAGCATTGGCCCATATGGAATACTATCTTTCAGGTTTTTCAGGATGGAAGCTCTTAGCATGTAACAATGTATTTCTTGAGATTTCTTTTCTGTATAGATCAGTAATAGTTGTTCCTTCTTCCTTTAATAGCATAAGATTTAAAAATGCTATCTGTTTAGAGTCATGTGTCAAAGTAAATGACAGAGCCGATGTTGCTGTTTCTAGATGTCTGTGGAAGGATTCTAATTCCTGTATGTTTCCATTCCAGATAATTAAGATGTCATCAATAAATCTTTTCAATAGTACTAAATTAGGCATGTAGATATTATTTTCAAGATTGGGCATACAGTTCTTCAAACCTTGCCATAAAAAGATTTGCATATGTTGGTGCAGGTGTTGCTTCGATCGCCGAACCTGTTTTCTGTGAAAAGAACTGATCCTCAAAACCAAAATAGTTATTTTTAGTACAATTTTGGTTAGCTTCAAAATGAATTCAGTGTGAGGTGTTTTTGTATATTTTTTGATCAAGAAGTATTCCAGAGCCTGTGTGCCCTCCTCATGTGGTATGCTTGTGTATAGATTTTTACCATCCATAGTTGCCAGTGTGTATTTCTCTAGTGATGTTTCTGTAAGATTTAACTCCTCTAGTATTTGAATACAAGAATTAGAATCCTTCTACAGATATCTAGAAACAACAACGTCAGCCCTGTCATTTACTTTGACACATGACACTAAACAGATAGCATTTTTAAATCATATGCTAATAAAGAAAGAAGAAAAAATTATTACTGATCTATACAGAAAAGAAATCTCAAGAAATATATTGTTACAAACTAAGAGCTTCCATCCTAAAAACCTGAAAGATAGTATTCCATATGGGCAAATGCAAAGAATCAAGAGAAACAGTGGGACAAAAACAAGGTAGGAATCGAATATTACAGATTTGGCCCATATATTTGAAATGACGGGATATCATACAAACACAATCACAAAGGCAAAAACAAAATGTGAATTGAACATGAGAAATGATCTCTTACAAGACAGATCTACAAATACAGTACTAACAGATAAAATAACTATGTCCACTCAATTTTCAGAATTCTTTGGCAGGATTAAAAACATCATAACAGGAAACTGGAACATATTACAAGCTTCAGAGTCAGGTGCTCAGATTTTCTCCCAGAAACCTATAATCACAGCTAAAAGAACTACAACATTAAGGAATAAGTTGGTCAGAACCCAACACTGGACCCCAAAGCCACAACCGAGTACCTGGCTACAAAGAGATATTAAAGGGTTCTATACATGTGGAAACTGTACACATTGCAAAAGTGGAATTAAAATAAAATATATTAGAAATACTTATAATGATAAACAATATGACATAAGAAGTTTTATTACTTGTAACTCAGATTATGTCATTTACTGCATTGTTTGCCCTTGCTCTTTGTATTACATGGGGAAACTACAAGACCCTTAAAACAAAGAATCACTGAACATAAGAGCTGTATCAGAAGGGGAGATTTGAGATCACCACTAGCAAGATACTTCATGGAAATGCATCATCCAATTTCATCACTTAGATTTTTTGGATTGGAACGAGTGCTGGAACCAAGGAGAGGAGGGAGCAGAGAATCAATTCTCCTCAAGAAAGAAGCCTGGTTGATTTTTACTATGAAAACATACAAAAAGAGATATGGCCTTAATGAAAATTTAATATGGACTACATTTGATTAAGACAAGGACAATAAGTGAACTGAATTATGTTATGGAATCTCTCCACAAGCAGAATAGAATTATACAGCAATGATTTGGACTTTATTGTGTTCATTTCCTTGTTACAATATTTAAGAGAACTTTGGAATATCTTAGGACATGTTATGGTATGTTTTTAATTGGCTAACCACTGGACATCACATAGTTTCCCTGTTTAAAGTTCAACCATTAGACCCAATTTTGGTTTAAATCAGTCAACTGCTTCCCTCCCCATTCCTCACATTCAACCCTCCCCCTTTTTTGTTTCAATCTGTCCCTTTTGTAGTATCAATTAGTCCTTTCCCTAGAAGTGAGGAATCAGTACTCCCTTAGGTTGCCAACTGCAATCCCCCCACCATTTCTAATCTGTGCTTCTTCAAGAACGATGTTCTTATTTTAGCACCATGGATTTGGCTCTATGAAAGCGATTCCAACCCTATGCTGTTTTTGTTAAACCTTCAAAAAATCCCATAGATTGAAATTGAAGGGGCCACTCTTTTGAAGCTCTGTGCTTTGAGTGGTTTCCATAGGAACCAGGCTGCTCAGGGTGACATCATTTGATGATGAGCACCGCTTCACGTGCTCACCCTCTGGCCTGGCCCTTCTTTAAACTCCAAGCAAGGAGACAGCTAGAACTAAAAGTCTGTTGGCATCCTGTCTAATGGCGCAGTTCTTCAAAAGCGTGAGTGGAGCTTTGCAATTGTGAAACTTTTTTGTAATTATGATTTGAAGGGGCATTACATGAAGAGGTATGTTTTGCCTGCTAAAATGTGGTGAAAGTAAAAAAGCCATCGTATTAAAAATAAGCATTTAAATTGGATATTAATTCACTAAAAATGAGGATTTAAAACAAATGTCTCTTTCCCTTTAAGATTGAAAGAAGTTACTCTGTTGTGTGAAGCTTAGGTCCTCTAAGAATTTAAAACAAGTCCTTCTCTATGAAGGTAATTATAGACCCATTCAGCATTGATCTTTTAATTTAAAGAATATGTGTTAAATTAATTAAAAATATATTTTTTTGACATCGTTAATAGCAGTCCTTTTTCTTCTTTAGCTTCATGTACAGATAGCAGGCTCTGAAGTTATCTGAAAACTTTTTTCCTCTTCTCCACCCCCCCATCTGGCAACTCCAAATTAAGAAAAAGAACAGACAGGACACCATACAATTAGGAGATTGGGAGCTTGTGTATTTATTTGTTGCAGGTTAGTTCCCCCTGTATGAAATCTTTTGACTCTAGATATGTATCATTATTATTTGAAAAGCATTGAAGGAATGTTAAAAATTCTAAAAATATTGTATTTATTTTTCTCTGGTCACAGAACAATATATGTATTTTTTTATAATGATAAATTAAAAAAAATCAAATGAAAAAACTCAGTTGTCTGATGAAGGAACACTTGAGTTCTGAAACATTACAAAAAAATAAGAAAATAAAAGAGCAAAGTAGTAAAATGGACTTATGGATTTCTTTAGAGTATAGGGGTGGAGTGGAAAATGTTTTTGATTTATTGGGATAAACTTCTGCTGGTTCCACCCACCTACTTATCTTTTTATTACCCTTCAGCACCTGTTTGAAGTTTATATAAGGGAACCTTGGGAGACGTTGAGTGGCTGAGAAGAGGGAAAGGGATGCCACCATGTCCAAGGACTGCTGACAGAACTGGAGAGATGGAGTCTGGTGCCACCTGGTCCCAGGGAAAGATGATGGGTATGAGGTGATGGTGACAGGTGCTACCAAGTCCCAGGTGACAGTGATGGGAGATGGGAGAGGGAGAAGTGTACCAGCAAGTCCCAGAGAAGACTGAGAGTGCCGGGGAAAGGGAAGGAGATGATGCTGGGTCCTCCAGAATGCTAACTGGGATGGGGAGAGAGAAGGGGAGGCACCAAGTCCAAGGACTGCTGACAGAGCTGGCAAGATGGAGTCTGGTTCCACAAGGTCCCAGGGGAGGCTAATAGGGCTGTGTAGAGGGAGGAGGGTATGATCAGTTCCTGTGGAAGGCTAACAGAGTTGGAGAAAGGGAAGAGGACAGTGACTGGGAGAGGAAAGTGAGTGCCTTCAGGCCCACAGAAGGCTGATGGCACAGAGGAGAGGGAGGAGGGTGCCACCAGATCCCAGGGAAGGCTGACAGGGCTATGAAGAGGGAAGTGGATTATGTCAGATTCCCAGGACTGCTGACAGTGATGGAGAGATGAAAGGGGATGCTACCAAGTCTAAGGACTTCTGAAAGTGTTGGCAAGATGAAGGCAGATGTCACCACATTCCAGGAAAGGCTGATAGGGTTGGGGAGAGGAAGGAGGGCATCACTAGGTTCCAGGGATGCTGACAGGGCTGTGAAGGAGGAAAGGAATGATACCAATGTCCCCCAGGCCTGCTGATTGGAATTGGAAGAGGAAAGGGGACACCACAAAGTCCCAGGGAAGGCTGACAGGGCTGAGGAGATGAGTTGGGTTCCACCAGGCCCCAGGGAAGGCTGATTGGGCTGGGTAGTATGAGGGGGTCCATCAGCAGAACTTGGGTTGCAACTCAGTGGCTACATTCCTCCATTTGGATCCTGGTGGATCCATACAAGAGGTACTGTACACACCTACTTGAGCAAGACGCTTTAAGCTGATGCCTGCATTCTCATCTGGTTTACCTGCTTACCCGTCTGGTGGATTTAGCTACACCATCATCTGTGGGTTACCAGGTCCCACAGTAATCCTGTAAGTTTTATGCCAGATTTACTTGCATGATAAAATATTTTAGGGAGGGATTTGAACTGAACTGTGCACTGTATATAGTGTGGTGTTTTATTTACAGATGTTACTTTTATTGCCTGTGTTTTGGTAAGTTGTACCTTGTATTTTTTGTTAGTGAACATGTTAATCTGTTGGAGAATGATCATTCATGAACTTATAACTTTGTGATGGTGGTATGCTTTCAGAGACATAGCCTCTTTAATAACATATGTATTTGCAAAGAATAAATCATTTGAATAGCATTATTTCTGTTATTTCCCAAAGGTTTTTATTGATTACTTGCAGTTTTTTAATTTTACTCTGTCCTGTTACACACGTTAATGTGAAGTTAAATACATCGAATGTAGGGGTTAAAATGTTTAAGTAATCAAAGTTTAAAATGTCATATACTCTGATCCTGACTTCCTTATAAAATGCATTTTAATCTATGACTTGCCTAGAAATCATAGCGAGGAAAAACTTTGAAATCATTTTGTCCCTTAGAAATGCACCATGAGTTGGATTGTCATTTATTGAGCACAATTAGATGCAAATATTTTGGAGTAGCTTACTGAATTACATAAAGGAGTTAATGAACTGCAAATTGATGTGCAGATCAAAAGATATTTATGCATAACTTTTTTTTTTATTTAGCCTCTTATCTGTCCCTGTTGCATACATTACATGTTTACTGTTTCCAAACATTATGGACTGGATCTTGAAAATCTCATTTGATATTATCTTCATGTTTACAATTTAAATAGAGGGCCTTAAAGGTAATACATTGATAGCAAAAGAATAAAGACATCTCTGAGTTTATTTCTCCATGTTTATGTCCCACATATGTCCCCCATTACTGTGAATAGGCTCATGTGTAAATAAATATTGCCTAAGCCATGTATCTCCCCAGTCTCTGACCCCCACAAAGACTGCTGAGAAGTAGTCAGGGACAAACAAAAGATGTGCCCACAAATGTGGGCCAATCATGAGCTCAGGATTGTTTGAGAGCAGGCATGCAAGCCCAGCTTGACTGGGCCAACATTCTAAAGCATGCTTTACCCACAAACTGTTTGACCAATGAGGCATTGAGTTCAGCACCTAATAAAAAGACTGAAATCAAAGCTCTGGCTCAGTTTGTCTGTTTGTGTGATCAGGGAAGCTGTGAGCTGGAGAGCCACTGGCTGCCAGGAGCTGCGAGTCTGGCAGGTCACTTCAGAGTTATTTGGAAGAAGCCATTTTATCCAGAACTGAGAAGGAGAAAGGCACTGGAGTGGAGCTGGGTTAATCAGACCAATGTGACTTTTCCCACAGGGAAGCACGCTCCAGAGAGTGATCATACTGACCAAGTCTACTGTCTGCCAAAAGGTTCTGCGGAGCCCCCTGTAACCAGAGAGAAAGAGGAGGAGAACTGGTGAGTCAGTCCAGATGACCAGGGGGAGGATGTCCATTTTTGCCAGAAGCCATGTCCAGCATCATGGCTGCCCAGCGGGGAACAGAAGTAGTAAATCCACAAAAATCAAGCATTTAAAACCTAAAATGAAGTCAGAACGCAGCTCTCAGTTTTCAAAAGAAAGTGCCCAGTTTATTAATGTGCCAATGAAGACAGAAACACTCCTTGATGCATTTCAGATAAATCCTTTCTCAAAAGGCATGTTTACAATCCAAATCAGTTGCTATTTATACGTCATAGTGATGTCACACAAGACATCACAAAAAACATGAAAAAAATGCACATACTGTATATACAAATACATATCTTGTGTATTATACACATATAACATAACATCCATAAATTACATAAATATGAACATCTCCTATAAATATTCCTAATCTGCAGAACAGTTTGCTATAACTATAAAATACATTTGCTAAAAGTTTTATCCTCTAAAAGTTTTGTCTTTTCTTTTTAAAGTCCATCTGTGAAGCTTTTGAATTATGTATGTTTCTTCAACAGAGGTTGAATCAGTAAGCGCATAGATCATGGATTCCATAGTCCGCAAAGAAGAGAAAACATGGTCTGAGAAACTCTGGTAATAAAATCAAAAGAATCATGAACACCAATATACTTAATTCATCTTATCCCAGTCAAATTTTTTATTACAGAATTTCTGGCTATCTTAGACTATTAAATGTTACCTCTATCTATATTTTATATATGTACACACATTCCTATTATACACATACTGCTGAGTCACTTAAAATGAAGGAGCCCTGTAATGTGCTCAAGGGCAATACATTATTGTGTCGCATTCCTAGAGCACTGAATCTCAATTGCTTATTCATAATGTACTCCCAGATTATTTTATAGGTCACGTTACCTATTAAATCAAACACATTAAACATCTGCCCCATTGTATGCATTGTTTAGAATTATGTGGTATAAAAACCTTTTGATACCCAGCTACATTATTTCCTGGCTGTGTCTAACTTATGTTTAGATGTTCCTTGTTTGTACCTGGGCGGGCTTCACTTTTCAGATATTTAAATTCAACCTGAAAGGTAAAATACATGAAATGTAAGAACCCTGGTGTGCTACAATGGTACAGTAATATAGTATTACACAATTATCTTCACTTTCTCCACAATTTTACCCCACATTTCTCTTATTTTCTTTAAAGAGCTACTGATGCCCCAAAGAAAACTTAAAAAAATTAATTGGGTGCAATTCTGCTTGCATTCCATTTATATTTTATATATTTCTCCTCCCCATAATTTATTACTAAAGAAATGTGTATGAATATACAGTATGATTGTTGTCCCTTAGAGTTTATTTTGAATTCATCTGCCCCTATAGCTTACTCCCTACTCCAAGTCATAATCCTCTGTTCTGACATCACAGTCTGTTGCCATGTGAGTAACTGTAAGGTCACAAGCAGTGCATTATGACTTCAGGGAGGGAGGAAGCAGTAGGAATAGATAAACTCTTCAGGAGCAGAAATCCTGTTTTCATACAAATGACCTCCGTAATAAATAACGGGGAGGAGAAATACAGAACTAATGGAAAATACAAGCTGGACTGGTGTCTAAATATCATGGGCTGGATTCACAAAGCTTTCTGAAGGTGCAAAACTTAGTCCTTAAGTCCCCAAAACTGCCGTAGCTATGGAAACAAAGGAGACTTTGCACTGAGTGCTATTCACAAAACCCTCCGCAGCTGCAGAAAAAAAACACTAAGGACTGTGAAAAAAAGTGCAGCCGCAGAAGTCCCTGAGGTAAAAAAGGTGCGAGATAAGTAAGGCACATCCCCTGAAAGGCTATTCACAACCAGTTTTTTTCCACAGTTGCAGAAAAAATGTTACACACAGTGGAATGAGGTGTAACTCTCCCTCGGCAAAGTGCAGTAATGCCCCAACAATTGGAATCAATTAAGGTGGAGGTGAGGCACAGGTAATAGCATCCCAGTGAGTATAACAGTGGCTGATGTTACAGTAACAACAGCACACATTGCCATGATATGGCAACAAGCAACAACCACCAGACCCAGTGCAGCCCATGATGGAGCTCCACAGGCAGTAGAGCCAGACCAGCCTGCAGCGAATGCTACACCTGCAGACAACAGGAACACCGCAGGGAGGGAGGACCAGCAGTGGCAGTCAGCCACTGTGGTGCCATGTTATTGCTGGTACCTGTGGCGCTGCAGTGGTCCCAGTTGAAGGACTGGTTGCTGGTCTCTTTGTGGGTGCTTACAGCTTCATGCTATGGCAGCAAAGTTAAAGTCTGCTGCTCCATCTAATTAGATTCACTGTTGCTGTGCCTCCTAAGCTATTTCTGCAGCTGCAGATCCGCAGTTTCTGATTTTCAGCACTTGCTCAATTTCCACAGCTGCTGAATTTCCATAGCTGCAGGGGATTTTATGGAATTCCACACCTGCTAAAAATTTTGTTATGAATATCATGCAACTGCATTTTTGCAATGCTGCAGGCCTTTTTCCTGCAGCTGTGGGATTTTTGGCTTTCCTTGTGAATCCTGCCCAATCTTTTGTTAATGTTCACCTGAACGTGTCACCAGCTCTTTATATATGGCATAATTTCCAACCCCACATTTAGTCCTGGAAACTTACATGCCCACAGTGTATAGATCCCAACTCCTTCCTGCTGAAGTACCAAGAGGTCAAAATCCCCCCTCTTCCCAGATTTTTTCACACTTTGTCTATGACTCTAAACTTGAATGAGTGCTTTTCAGTATTGCCAAACTTTGTAACATGCTGTGCTGTTGCTTATTTTAAGTCTATGTTAGATATTGCCCTACAGTGCTCCACAACTCTCATTTTGCATTTTCTTTTTATCTTTCCAACATAAAAAGCACCGCATGGACAAAAGGCTACATAAATTACTCCCATACTTTCACAACTGATAACCTGTTTAATAATATATTCCCTTTTGTGTGGGGATTGCAAAAGGTTTTCCCCTCTGAATTTACTCTGCAGCATGTGCATTTCTTGCAGCTGGGTTATTAAGGCAGGGGCAAGATTCACAAAGCTTTGTCTGGGCGCAAACCTGGTTTCCAGGGGCAAACTGGGCTTTGTGAATAGCTGGTATTCACAACGCCTGCTGTTCTTTCACACACTGGGTTTGCACCGGGAGAAAGCAGTGAGGGGGGGCCACAATTCAAATGAAGGGGTGGGGACCTGCATATCTCTGCAATCCCATTTACAAAAGATTTGCTACATGCAAGGGCCTTTGCAAAGGTCTTTGTATGGAGCAAATTACTGCTGAAAAAAGCTGGCTGTAATCTGCGAAACCCTGGTGGTTGTTAAAGGTACTGTGGGCCCCCCTCCCCATCCCCAATCACCCAAGTACCCACCTAGTAGAAAAACAAAATGGTATTTTCATGGTGTGGTGATCCTTCCCCCATCCTGATCACTGATCGCACCAGTATAAATTAAAAACCACTTTTTCCATAGTATAGTGTCCCTCCCCCACCCCAATCATCGATCACCCCACTGTAAATTGCAAACCACATTTTCCATAGTATAGTGTCACTTCCCCCACCCCAATCACTGATTGCCCTATTGTAGTCCCTTTTCCATAGTGTAGTGTTCCCTCCCCATCCCCGATTGCCTACCCATTAATAAAATACCTTTTTCCATAGTGTTGGGTCTCACCCCAGTCCCCAATCACCCAGTCCTCCACCCATTAGCAAACTAATTTGTTTCCATAGTGTAGTGGTCCCCCCAACCCCCACCCACTCCTGTATTTCCCCACCACCCTGCACTACTCACCCCAGCAAAGCCACCAGTCGGTGAGCAACACAGCCCTCCTCACGCCTCCACAGCTGACCGCCCATTGAACTGTAAATGACAGCATACAGTATTCACTACAAGCTCATTGGTGCCAGTTTGGGTCAGTTTCATGTAAGTTTTCTATGAATTGTTCCAATTCTGTCAGGGTTCCTTTCCATATTAATATAATATCATCAATAAAATGTTGCCAAAGTTACATCTCATCGAAGAATGGGTTTATGTCACTATTCCTTATGACTCTTGCTTCCCAATATCCAACATAAAAGTTGGCAACACTGGGTGCACATGTAGCACTCATTACAACTCCCTTGGTTTGTATAAAAAAGTTGTCTAGAAAAGTGAAGCTGTTAAACTTCATTAGAAGTAGTACTTCAGTTGCTGACTCTGCATCCCCCTTCCGCTGATTCAAAAATAAAGCTATTGCATTCAATGAGCCTTCCTGTGGGACATTGGTGTACAATGACTCAATATCCAGTGTAACTAGATAAGTCACTACCCATCTCAATGTCCCTCAGAGTACCCAGTATATCAGTGGTATGTCGAATACAGGAGCCTAAACTGTCACAAAAGGTCTCAAATAATAGCCCACGTATTAGCACAGAGACTCTGCCAATTACCCAGTCCCACTCATAACAGGTCTTCAGGGGATGTGAGAGGGATTTGTGCACTTTAGGCAAAGTACAGTGGAGTCAGCCACGAAGAAGCACAGTAACTTGCAGTAATGATATGTCACAAAACCCTGCATGACAAATGGGCTTAATTGCCATTGACTTACAATGACCCATGCAGTAAATTGCAGCATTTTGTGATATTCTGCAAGTGACAGGGTAGAATAGGACCCTGTCCCATTTGTTATGGAGAAAGTGTGTAAATGCAAGGATCTGTATTCTTTCCTTTTCTCTCTTCTCTGTCTGGTTCGTAACTAAATTTTCCTGTGAGACTTTGGACTTGATCAACCCGAACAGTCTCACAATTCTTTGCCTCTCACTGTCTCTCTGTTGTCTCTTGCTGTCTGTTTTTCCCCCTTGCATATCTACATCTGGTAATATAAGAATATGTGCAAATCAATATATGGAAATGAAACTGATAATGGGATCATGTTTGCATAGAAAATATCTGGTGTTACTGTTGAAATGTATATATATATATATTTATTTATTTATGATTTGAGATGACTGTAGAAAACTAGAGGTTACTTGAGTACAAATGTCTCAGCCTTTTGCAGCTGCTGTGGGGACTTCAGGAAGCTCACTGTTCTAGCAGATCCTGCCCGAAATTGACGAGAATAAAATGTTTTGCTAGAACAGGATGCTTGCTAAGGATGGGGGTTGAAAAGCCTCTTAAAATAGCTAAGTGGCAATTGCAGAGAGAGTTTTTTTTATTCTGGAAGAACAAGAGTGAGAGTTTTACAAGAAAGTTTTTTTTTATCTCGCTGTACATAGTTATTCTGAACAAGTTAATTTTTTTATGTTACTGAAATTGCAAATAAATAGTTCTGTTGAATTCTACAAATGCTCCTGGTTTTCCCTATGCTTCCTGACCTGTGCCGTGATGACACTGCAGTATTTCTGTGTTGCATCCTGGCTGTCACATCTGTATATATCGTGGCCCTTACTGGATGATCTACAGTCAGAAAAGTTTTAGTCTGTGCATCTATTAGTCCCTCACCATTAATCTTTTGTAGATATTCATCAATCCTCCACTTGTAATCATTTGTGGGATCTCTGCTTTGTGCACTGTAAAATCTAGTATCCTTGAGTTGGCACTTCACTTCTTCTATATAATAAGTGGTGTTTTGAATCACAATTTCCTCTCCTTTGTTGGCTGGTTTGATTACGATCGAATTATCTTTTTAATCTTTACAATCCTTCCCTTTCCTGTCATGTAAAATTATTATAGTTCAAATCAGGCAAATTATTAAATAGTCTTTCAAAATCTTGTTCACATAAGTCTTTAAAAGTAAGAACTGCTGCTGTTGGCAGTGGGTAGAATTGTGCCGTGCTTTTAAATTGCTTTGGCTGCCTATATGTACTCAGATTAAATTCCCCAGTGCAACTTTTATGTTCTTCTACCATCTGTTTATTCAGTTCTTTTCTATTAAAAAATGAACACAAACTCAGATTGCAGCATGCAGTCAGTAAGTCTATAAAGGTTAGAAATGTGTTAACTGGCATTGTAGTGCAAATTAAAGACCCTTGCTTAACAGATCCAACAGAAGTAACTTAGACTCTACAGAACTGTGAGTAACAATCACTGTTTCAGCCCTGCAACTGGGGTTTTATTCTAGAGCTACAGGACAGACAGGAAAGTCTTGGGTGGAAGGACTGTTCTAAATGTATTTAGGCCCGGGCAGAAGACCTGAGGAGGTCATCAGGCCACCTATCTGAATGTAAAAAAAGAGGTCCCTTTTTAAGTTGTGTTAGGGAGAAAAGCAAGAGCAAAAGAAGGAGGAAATCACTTTGGTTCTCAAAAACAGTAGGTTGGCCTTCAGGAAACATAAGGGAATGCAGCTGGATGAAGATAGGGAGGCATACCAAACTTCCCCTTGGGAAGGCAGTAAGGCAAGCAAAGGCCCAAACCAAGGAAACACTAGCACAAACAGTAAAAGAAGGGGACAAGACTTTCTATAGATACATTAGTGAAAGGAAAAAGTCCAGAGGCGGTATTGCTAAGATCAAAGGGGATAAGGGGGAGTGTGTGGAGGAGGACCAAGGAAAAGCATATCCTAAATAGATACTTCTGCTCAGTATTTTTTTTTTCTTTCAATTGTTTAACCAGGAGTGGCACACTAAGCTGAAAGCTTGTTTACAGGTGCAATCTGGGAGCACAGGGAAGTTAAGTGACTTGCTCAGGGTTACACAATATGCAGAAGTCGGGGCTGTGGGATTCAAATCCAGGTCTCCAGGTTTGCAGCTCAGAGCCTTAAATCACTGTGCTATACTGCCTCCCCAGCAGTATAGCATTTACTCAGCATTTACTGAGGAGAAGGTAGGGCAGGGCCCACAGCTCAGCACAATGGATACAGGGGGGAGGGAGGTGTGCACAAGTCCCTTCACAAAAGAAAGGGTCCTACAAGAGCTCGCTAAGCTAAGGGTGGACAAGGCAATGGGACCTGATAGCATACATCCCAGGGTACTAAAGGAGCTAAGGGTGGAACTAACAGAGCCATTAGCAGAACTGTTTAGTGAGTCTCTGAGCACAGGAGAGGTCCCAGAAGACTGGAGAAGGGCTCATGTGATCCCGCTTCACAAGAGTGGCAGCAGGGAGGAGGTAGGGAACTACAGCCCAGTAAATCTTACCTCAGTAGTGGGCAAGATTATGGAGGCACTCCTTAAGGAAAGGATAGTGCAACACCTGGAATTCATAGGAGCACAGAATCCAAGACAGCATGAGTTTACAACAAGACGGTCCTGTCAAACTAATCTCATAGATTTCTTTGCCTGGGTAACCAGAGTGGTGGACAAAAGGGGTGCAGTTGATGTCACCTACCTTGACTTCAGCAAAGCTTTCGATACTGTTCCACATAGAAGATTGATTAACAAGATGGGTAGGTTCAGGGTGGGTCAGAAGTTGGTCAACTAGGTGGCAAACTGGTTGGTGGGCAGAAAACAGAGAGTGGTGGTAAATGGTATACAGTCAGAAGAGATGCAAGTCACAAGTGGGGTACCTCAGGGATTAGTCCTGGGGCCAGTCCTCTTTAATATCTTCATCAGTGACATTGCAGATGGACTGGAGGGTAAGGTTTGCCTGTTTGCAGATGACACCAAGATCTGCAACAGAGTAGATGATCCCGATGGGATGGGCAGAATGAGAAGAGATCTGGAAAAACTGGAAAAATGGTCTGAAGAGTGGCAACTGGGGTTTAACACAAAGAAGTGCAAGATCATGCACATAGGGAAGAGAAACCCTGAAGCTACCTACAGGTTGGGAGGGGAGTTGCTGGCAATCACAAGGGAAGAAAGAGACTTAGGCATCATCACAGATGACCTGAAATCATCCAAGCAGACCACTAAAACAGTAGGTAAGGCAAGAGTGATGTTGGGGTGTCTTAGTAGGGGTATCACAAGTCGTAAGAGGGAGGTAATAATCCCTCTTTACAAGGCACTGGTTAGGCCCCATCTGGAGTACTGCATGCAGTACTGGAAGCCGCACCTACACGAGGACATTAACAAAATGAAGGCAGTGAAGAGAAGGGTAACTAAAATGGTGCAGGGACTGCATCAGAAAACATATGAGGACAGATTAACAGAGCTCAGTATGTATACCCTAGAGCAAAGGAGGGAGAGAAATGATATGATCGAAACATTCAAACATCTTAAGGGCATTAACAAGGTGAAAGAGTAACATGTTTCACTATAAGAAAAATAGCAGGACAAGAGGACACAACATGAGATTAGAGGGAGGCCAATTAAAGGGTAATGTGAGGAAGTTCTTTTTCACAGAAAGGGTGGTGGATTCATGGAACAGCCTACCTCAGAAAGTGGTGGATATGAATATAGTGCAGGGCTTCAAACAGGCATCGGATAGGCATAATGGAGCAATACAGATGACTATGAATAAATAGGCCATTGACAGAGTAAAGGCCTTTGGTAAGCATGCCAACAAGTCACATGCTCTGCTAGCAGCAATTGCATCCCCAGTGAATTACCCACTGCAATGCAGAGAGCTCTCCCTAAGGCCTTTGGGAGAATTAAAGCCAGGTGCACTCACTTTTAGGATTGTGAGACTGCTGGGGGAAAGGGCAAATTGTAGGAAGCATATAGAGAATAAGATATTGACTGTTACCCATTGTTCCTATTTTCCCTATTGCCCCCTTGTCTTTTCCTTTCCTTCCCCTCCCTTTTTAAACAAATTATTTGTTAGCAATGTATTTCCTTGCTGAGGGTATCATTTGTGTTTAAGTGACATTGGGTTTGGGGATGGACTGTGTGCATCAGGGTAAAATTATCATTCTTAAGTAGCAATAGACCTGAATGTTAGCAGCCAGGAACTTTTACTGCTACCCCAGCTGATGGCACTGCATCATTTATAACTCCAAGTACCCAGTGTAGCAGAACCTCAGTAACCAAGGCTGGCCCCATGGAGAGTTGGGAGAGGCAGACCCAGAGGGCTCAGGCTGAAAGCTACAATAATACTTGTAGCAGAAAGCCTGGGATCACACAACCCATAAACATACAGCACTACAGACACCAGTGCTCAATGCAAAAAGCTTTATTTTGGGGCAATAAATAATAAAAAAATAAAAAATAGCAACGTGCAAGTAAACAAACAGACCCAACGTTTTGCACAATATATGTGCTTTTCCAAGAGTCCAAGAAATGTCAAATAGTGACAGCTTTCACACAGCACCACAGTGAATGAAAACATGCTCATTTCAATTAAGTTAATTGTTAAAGAGAATACATGTGCTAAACACCATACTACCTCTAGAGAAAAGTGACAAAAGTGCATAAAACAATTAAAATCAATTTATTTACAAAAAAAAAATTGATGGTTGTTAACTATAGTTAGATTTTATCAATGAAAAATAACTATTAACAAAGATTGAACACAGTAGTAAGCCGTTTTTTGTCTTTCTTTGCTTGCCCTTTGCTCACAGGAAAAACTGCAGCTGCTTCCTCTCTGTGCACTGTTAATTTGCACAGCAATGCAAAGTGGCGTCATCAAGCAGCATCAATGTTTACAGGAATACTATTACGATAATTAAGAATTATGATAGAACAAAATAGAAAGATTATTTCAAAAGCCATCAAAATAAAGTCCCCATTCAGCCTCTTTCCATGCAAAGCCCTGAGCTTATAAATCCAAAAGCATCCAGGTCTCAGTAATTTAATGTTTAGTTCCCCTTCCCTTAGACCAAACTTAACTTTAAAGAGGCAGTTGTCTATATGGCTGTTTGCACTTGTCAGAGTTTTTACATTGGGGAAAACAAACAGTAACACATAAATTAGAATAGGGGAGCATTTTGGGAGCCATCACTTATAAGGATCAAAACAACACAGTGGCTGCTCATATTTTGGAACTCAGAAAGGGTTACTCTTTTTCTTTCATGGGAATAGAGAAAGTTAAATGCCATAGGGGTCAGTCCTGGGACTGTTCTATTCAACATGTTCATTAGTAACATATGGGAAGGTATAAAAGGTAAGATGTGGGTCTTTGTTGATGACACAAAGCTATGTGGTGGGGAGCTAGTGAGGAGGGTGTCAAGAAATTGAAGAAGGAGCTGGAAAAGTAATCCAAAATATGTCAATTAGGGTTCAGCAACAATAACGCAAAGTAAAGCACATTAAAAAGAGCAACCCATATGTGGAGTATTTGATGGGTTGGATAAGTATAATGAGATGGAGGATGGAGTGATCTCAGGGTCATTACCAGTGACAGGCTCAAAGTTCCAGAGCACCACTGAAAATGCATACAGCAAGGCAAATAGGATGCTAAGGTGTATAGCCAGGGTTTTGGACAGCAGGAGGAGAGAGAACATTTTGCGCCTGTACAGACACTGGTAAGGTCACATCTGGACTATTGTGCTCAGTTACTGAAACCACACCTGAAGAAGGACAGGGGCAAGCTGGGAATGCTGCAGCGGAAGGCTACCAGGATCATCTAGGGGCAACAGGGCAGGACATCGGAGGAAAGGCTGGCAGACCTCAACATGTACTCACTGGAGGCTAGAAGGAAAAGGGGGAATAAGATGGAGATGTGCAGGTTCCTGAGTGCTATAAACACAGCGACAATGAGAACCAGCTCACTAGGAACAGAAATGCAGTGACCAGGGGGCTTGAGTGGAGACTGGTGGGCAAGAGGTTTAGAAAAGATGATAGGAAATTCTTCTTCATGGAAAGAGTAGTGGATTAGTGGAATGGGCTGCCAAAGTGGGTGGCAGAGGTGGAGATTATAACTGAATTTAAAGCAGTAGTGCAACGAAAATGGGCTTAAATTTGAGCCCACTTTCTTTTCTTCTTAACTGATGCCAGACATCTTCCAAATTATTTTGCTAGTAAAATTTTCAGTTTTTATCATCATTTATAAACTTTATGAAACTTTTCAAGTAATTATTTCTCGAGAAAAAAAATGGTCTCCTCATTTTTGCATAGAAATAATGTTGAGGATCCGAGGATGATAAGAATCCAGACAAAAATGCAAATGTACAGTACACAACATAGAAAGCATATAGAAAACCCAAATTAACAGTTCAGCCAATATTTTTCATAACTAAAGCAGAAAATTTGCTTTTAGGAATAACTTTTTTCATTGCACTGCTACTTTAAGGTTGGGTGGGACAAATTCAGGGGCTTGGTGATTCTGAAAAGGGAGGTGGGGAGATCAACAGAGGTGGGGGGGACTAGGACAACAGTGGGGCTGACCTAGTAGATGGACCCTGTCCACCGGTAAGGCAGTGGGGAAAAAGGTAACAACTCTGAGTAGACTAGCTGGACTTCAAGTCTTTTTCTGCTATTACTTTCTATGTGTCTATGTTACACAACATTGGTGAGGAAGGAGTAGGAGGAAAACTATTAGTATGAACTTGATACTGGTTGAGTAATAGGAGGCAAAGAGTAGTGATGATGGGTAAAAGCATCATTCTGGAAGGCAGTGCTAAGTAGGGTTCAGTGAGGTCAATTCTAGGACTGCTTCCATTCAACTTATTCATTTATTATTTAAACCTAGAGAGTAGTAGCTATTTAGTTAAGTTTGCAGATGATACAAAGTTAACAAGAGTTGTCAGCTTTGAGGAGTGTGTGAAAATACAGCAGGACCGAGACAAACTAGGCTGCTGGTCAGACAGTTGCCAGATGCAGTTTAATTTGGGTATGGGCCAATTAATTCATATAGGGGCCAGAAACAGAGTGAACTTAAAAATTAAATGCACAGTATTGGATGTGGTACAGCAGGATGGGGACCTGGGGGTTATCATGGTGTAGCCCCCTTACAAAAGGGGGTTCCTAAAATGTCTTTCTGGGCTTGCCTAATGCCCACTGCCAGGCTGATGTTCTGTGTTCTAACAGTTTGAATGTGCTTGCATGCGAGTGCCCTGTTAGCCTCTGTGCCTGTCTCTTTAAGAGGTATTTTTCTCATAGTATATAATTGATCTGGGTGGGGGACGAGTGGTTTTAGACTCAAGTCCCGCCCGGGCTGTGTTACAGACACTTCATTCTGCCATCGCTAATTGCGCAGAGGAAGCCCTACTAGGATCTCTGATTGCTTGTTGATTATCTACTTTAATAATAATAATGTAAAAGTGTGTCTAACCTGCCTTGTTTTGCAGTGTGGACTGTTTTGCTAAGAGCCACCATTTTGGTTCTGGAGTGCCAGTTTGGACTAATCGGTACCTTTGGGGACCTTAAAATGGAGACTGGTCTTGTGGGAGTGAATTTCTGTAGGAATTGTAGTTTTTACTGTTTGGCATCTAAATGGACCTGAGGGGGAGCCCTTGCTGTGACAGACAGATGGATCAACCAACAAAACCTTTTGGATCACTGGGAAATCCCAGAGCTGCCTGCAGCAATGAGTCAGTGTGGAGCTGGAGTTGAGAGAGTGAAAAGCTCGAGTAATTCAGGCTGCTGCTCCTGCATGGTAGCACAGGGGATTCGGCGGGAAGGCTGTGCCTGACCTGCCTGCTACCATCTTCTCGTGTGAAGAAGTCTGCAATCTAATATTGGACTTTATCTAAAATTGCTGTTACTGAGAACGGAATCCTGAATCGTGAAAGAGTGAATTTCGCCTGGTGTGGACCAAAGACTTGCTGCTGGAGTGATCGGCCTGTCAGGACTTTGAGAGAACCACAAAGCGTGCAGTTTGCACAGAGACACTGTTAACCACAACCGGACTGTCATCTGAACTGTGGTACCTAGCTATTCTTACTATTATTGTGTTTAATGTGTAGTGTGGGTCATGATTTGGTTCCCCACACCCCCTGAATGTGTCATGCTAGCTAGAAGCTGCATCCAGCATCTAATCGGACTGAAATCCAAACAGTTCACCTGGTCTGGGCCTCAGCATCTTGGCCTAGATTGCCACTCATGCCGCAGAGATTCATCCGATGAAAGACCCACTCTGGGATTCGGCTTCCTGCTCAACACCATCGAACAGGATCGACCACCACGGTGCGTCGCGTGGGCCCTGCTTCCCATGGCAAACAAGCATACTATCCTGAGGTCTTCATCTCATCAATCCTGCCTTCTGGTCTGGGTACCGTAAGTAAATCAGGGTAGCTCCCTGCAACAGAGCTCAAATCAATGAGTGTCATCTGATTTCATTGTTTTGGTTAATCATTCTGGACTGAGCCATCTGGCTCCGGAATACAAATTATAGGTTAAAGTGCATGTTGTGTTTTTCTTTCGTAAGGGCCCCAACAACAGCTGCAACACCAGCCTACCCTGGGCAATGCTTCAGTCTAGCCTGCATAACAACTGGGCACCCAGAGTGTATGTGGCTGTGCTAGAGGGACACTTGGTGCATGCATGTTTAACCTGACTAAATCAGATCTGAAATCAAATACTAGATTGCCTCACCACCCTTGATCACGTCCCCTAAATAAATCAGATCCTATTCTTTTGCATTTAACTTGGCTATTGTGTACCTTTGTGGAAGGGATACTGTATTGCCATTGCACTATTCTATTGCAGGTCTTGTTTTACAGGGGGTCTCCAGGGCCAGTGCAGCTGATCCAGCCCTGGTGGTAAGTGTGGCAAGAGTGGGTTCAATTTTGTATTCTGATGTTAACAGTGATTGTTTATTTGCTGACGATTATAGGCCACTAGAGAGGTTGGAGGGGGTATCAGTGTCCCGGAGGGCTGTACTCAGAGCAGCTACACTACTCTTAAACCTACCCTCTGGGTGGAGGCACCCATTCACCGAGCTCAGGCCTCTCAACCTGCGCCTAGTCACACAGGCAGGGGTAGTATCCCTTGGGATAGCGCCGCCTAGGGGTTACAATACACTCACCTTTGAAAATGTTCAAACACACACAGCAACAGACAAAAAGACCATTAGAATGCTACTGTAGAGTCCATTAGAAGGGGGTTAAATAGAGAAAAGAAGGTGATAATGTCAGTATAGAAAGCACTGGTTAGATACCATTTGCAGTATTGTGTGCAGTTCTGGGCGCTGCATTACAGAAATGACAGAACAGAACAGTAGCAAGTTCTGGTCAGAGCTGATATGGCTGTGAACAGCTTTTAGGAGAGGCACAAGCATTAAAAATAATATGCAGATAAGAACCACAAGGCCCATCCAGTCTGCCCATTTTTTCTACCTTGTGAATGTGCCATAGGTCTTTATTCTGTCAATGGCCTATCTATTCATACTCATCTGTATCGCTCCCTTATGCCTATCCCATGCCTGTTTGAAGCCCTGCACTGTATTCATATCTACCACTTCCTGAGGTAGGCCGTTCCATGCATCCACCACCCTTCTGTAAAAAAGAACTTCCTCACATTACCCCTTAATCAGCCTCCCTCTAATCTCATGCTGTGTCCTCTTGTTCTGCTATTTTTCTTATATTGAAACATGTTAGACTCTTTCACCTTGTTAATGCCCTTAAGATGTTTTAATGTTTCGATCATATCACTCCTCTCCCTCCTTTGCTGTAGAGTATACATATTGAGCTCTGTTAATCTGTCCTCATCTGTTTTCTGATGCAGTCCCTGCACAATTTTGGTTGCCCTTCTCTGGACTGCCTCCATTTTGTTAATGTCCTTGTGCAGGTGCGGCCTCCAGTACTGCATGCAGTACTCCAGATGGGGTCTAACCAGTGTCTTGTAATGAGGGATAATTACCTCCCTCTTACAAATTGTAATACCTCTTCTAACACACCCGAACATCTACTCTGTTGCAGATCTTGGTGTCATCTGCAAACAGACAAACCTTACCCTCCAATCTATCTGAAATATCACCGATGAAGATATTAAAGAGGACTGGCCCCAAGACTGATCCCTGAGGCACCCCACTGGTGACTTGCATCTCTTCTGACTGTATACCATTTACCACCACTCTCTGTTTTCTGCCCACCAGCCAGTTGACCACCTTCTGACCCATCCTGAGCCTACCCAGCTTATTAATCAATCTTCTATGTTGAACAGTATCAAAAGCTTTGCTGAAGTCAAGGAAAGGGACACCAACTGCACCCCCTTGGTTCACCACATTGTTATCCAGTCAAAGAAATCTATGTGTCCATGGTGTTGATCTGTGGGCCCTGCCCTACCTTCTCCTCAGTAAATATTGAGCAGAAGTATCTATTTAGGATATATGCCTTTCCTTGGTACTCCTCCACACACTCCCCCTTACCCCTTTGATTTTAGCTGATACTCGCACGTGCATAGTTTGCCCCAGAGTTAGCCATGTGTAACATGGCAGTACTGACATGACTATGTATGCATGATACTTGCGCATGCACAGTATAAGTCAGTGCTGCCATGTTACACATGGTGGCCATCACTTCCACAATTGCAAAAATGAAAAGCAGTGAGCTGGCAATTTTCTATTTCTGTTGCAAAGACAAACCTGGTGTTCAAGGTCAGACTAATTAATCTTTTTATGGTTTGACTGACTTCAAACTCTGAAAATGTTGCAAGTACTATGAATGGCACCTACATGCATGGTGTAAATCTTAAATGGCATTTATGGTTGGGAAATAGAGCTGCAAAGTTATAAAATTCATTGGTAAATATAATATATTTCTTATAAATATGGATACATTTTACAAACCAAAAATATTTCCAATTAGTGAATACCCTCATTGTAAATGCCCTTTTGTCCTGAACAACTTTGCTGCAGGTTATGTGTATGTAGCTAGTATGGATTTCAAGATATTTACGTTTACTTGGCATGGCTGCAGCTGTGTTTGCTCTGGGCAAAAAAGGTAATTCTGCTGCACATTTTCATGCATTCCAAACAAATGTAAATATCTTGAAAACCATACCAACTGGATATACATAGCCAGCAGCAAAATTGTTTAGGACAAAAAGACCTTTACAATGAGGGTATTCACTACACTGAACTCATTACAGTCTTCACAATATAGCTGTCCAAAGTGCAAGATTAAAAAAAAAATTCTGGTAATCAAATTATTGTATATTAAAAATTAACTGGACACCGGCCCAGTGGCACAGAGGGTTGAGGCGCTGGCACCTTACCTCACACCACAGCAGTGACCCGGGTTCAGGAATGGACTTGGGTCATCGAGGGTTGGCAAGGAAAGGAGAGGGGGTGGGTTCCAGGGTCGCTTAACTCTGCAGCAGCCCCAGTGGAGACCAGGAGCACTGCACAAAAGTGTTGCAAAGTGTGAAGTGCCAGAACACAGAAAAAATACTCTGGATTGGCCAGATGATGGCATCTGGTCTACCAGCACACCCAAAAGGTTTTCTGCGGGCTGGCCATCTCAGCAGCACCTGAGGCTGAGGAAAAATATAGCATACTGGGCTGCCCCAACTGGTGCCTACCCCGTCAGAGGAGAGGGACCCACTCAGTGAAGGGTAACACTGAGCTACCTCAAGGTAGGCTGCAATGTGAGGCAAAGGGGCTTGGGGGGTTAGAAGGGGTGCTGGTGACCTTAGATGCCCAAAGGAGGGGCAGATTCAGGGCATGGAGGGGAGAAAAATAGATCACTCAAAAAAAAAATGAATTGGTGTATAGCTTAGTAACTACCCTCACTGTAAAGGTCTCTTTGTCCTAGTCAGCTTTGCTGCTGGTTGTGCATATGTAACTGGTATGGTTTTCAAGATATTTACATTTGTCTGGCATGCCTGCTATTATGCTTGCTCATGGTGAAAAAGCAGTTTCTGCTGCTCTGCACTGCATTCTCACACATTTTCACACATGCCAAACAAAATTAAATATCTTGAAAACCATATCAGTTACACAAACACAACCAGCAACAAAGTTGCTCAAATAAAAAGACCTTTACAATGAGGGTATTCACTAAACTGAGCTCATTATGGTCTTCAAAATGTAGCCATCCAAAGTGCAAGATTTAAAAAAAAAAAAAATTTCTGGTAATTAAATGAATGTATATCAAAAATTAATTGGAGTACAGCTTAGTGACTTCCCTCATTGTAAAGATCTTTTTGTCCTAAACAACTTTGCCACTTGTTGTGTATATGTAGCCGGTATGCTTTTTAAGATATTTGCATTTGTTTGGCATGCCTGCTATTGTGCTTGATGAAAACTGTGCTTCTGGTTGTGTATATGTAGCTAGTATGCTTTTCAAGATATAATTTGGCATGTCTGCTTTTGTGCTTGCTGGTGGTGAAAAAGCAGTTTTTGCTGCTCTGCCCTGCACTGCATTTTCACACATTTTCATACATGCCAAACAAAACCAAACTCTGGTCAGAGCCAATGCGGCTGTGGAGATCTTTTTTGATATTAAGGGAATTGTGAGGAGAGCTAGTGGCACCACTGACAGCTTTGCTCACTGAGTCACTTAGCACAGGTGTGGTTCCAGAGGACTGGAAGAGGGCAGATGTAGTTCCTCTACACAAAAGTGGTAGTAGAGAAAATGCGGGGAACTATAGACCCATCAGCCTCACCTCAGTAGTGGGCAAAATCATGGAGGCACTGCTTAAAGAAAGGATAGTGAAGCACCTGGAGTCCATCAGGGCCCAGGATCTGAGGCAGCATGGATTCAAGCAGAAAAGTCATGTCAGACAAACTGGATAGATTTTTTTGATTGGGTTACAAAGGAAGTAAATCTGGGGGAGGGGCGGCGGTGGATGTCTCCTACCTCGATTTCAGCAAAGCCTTCCACACCACCCCATACAAAAGGCTGGTCAACAAAATGAGAAGTATGGGCATGGGGCACATGGTGGTAAACTGGGTTAGGAACTGGCTTACAGCAGACAGGAAGCAGAGGGTGGTGGCAAATGGGATCCAATCAGGGGAGAGGGAGGTAACCAGTGGGGTACCTCAGGGATCAGTCCTTGGGCCAGTCCTGTTTAATATCTTCATTAGTGACATTGCAGTAGGACTGGGAGGGAAATGCCTGCCTGTTTGTAGATGACACCAAGATCTGCAACAGGGTAGATACTCTGGATGGAGTACAGAGAATAAGGAGGGAACAGGAGAAGCTTGAAAAATGGTCTGAAGTGTGGCAACTAAGGTTCAGTTCCAAGAAGTGCAAAGTAATGCACCTGAGAAGAGGGAACGCTGGGGAGTGATACAGGATGGGAGAAGAGTTATTAACTATTACAAAGGAAGAAAGGGACCTGGAGGTCATAATTTCTGATGATCTAAAGATGTCTACACAGAATACAAAGGCTGCAGGGACGGCCAGTGGCATACTGGGATGCTTAGGTAGAGGTATTTAAACATACATGGGACAGGCATAAGAGTACATTGTTAGTGGGAAAGAGGGGGGGAGGGGAGCCACTGACAAGGAAGGGTCAGTGGAAACAAACTAGTGTAGGGCTTTCGGGCAGACTGGATCGGCCTGGCGGTCCTTATCTGCTGACAATTTCTATGCTTCTATGTTTCTATAATTCAAAGCAGGATTACGTAGTGAAACAAACTGTCAGTGCTTTTGTCCAGTTAGGAAATCTGCACCTGCCACAGTTGCACAATTCACAATACATTTCCAGATTGTATTTTTAATATCTCATTTGAAGGTCTTCTTTATGTTCCTGCACTGTTTTGCAGACTGCACATGTTTAAACAGTGTGAGTCTAAATATTTACAAATAATATTGACAAATGACACCCAGAGTTGTGTTTTACATATTTCTAATTAATATGCTTTAGCAAGCACACACATACACACACATGCACACACACACACACACACACACACACACACACACACACATTTCTTTGGCTTTAGTGAGATTTATAACATCTAATGAGACAGTTTATAGCATTCCATTTTGTGACCTATGATTTACTAGTCTCAGGGTTGTTTGGTAAACTCTGGTTGTATTTCATGACTAATAGCTAATCTGTCACACTCATGTTTTAAATGTTTTTTTCTCCTTGTTTAAAACAACAATTTTTTGGTAACAATTATCATTATATAGTTGTTTTCTTTGCAAAAAAAGGAAAAGGTACTTCTGACATCCTGCCAAAATCTTAGAAGCTGAAATTGTTCAGAAGCTCTGATCATTACAGCCAGGTGCATTCTGGAAGATCTGACATCCCATTTACTTTAGGCTGTAGGATTTTTACTTAGCTGCTGAAAGAACTAGAATGAATCTATTTCATTGAGCTCTGGACAGATGTTCTGTCTGCAACCCTGCAATAGAGCATTTTATTCAGCTGGCATAGTGATTTATAATAGTGGAAGGATACACTGAAAAGTCAAAAAATGTGTGCTTTGGTATCCCATTTTTCAGCTAAAGCAAGATGACTGCAGGCTTCGACCACAGCCATAAAAAAGTCCAGAACATCACTGTTCAGCAGAGTTCAAATTTGATCGACCACCAAGTTCCATATGTAGGAAGTGTGTACAATGCTTCTGCGGCATTGATTGTCATTTTGATATACACTCTCTCTGTCCTTGCTACAACTTCACTGATTTAAAAAAAAAAAATTCTTTTAAAATCATGGAATGGATGGCCACTAGGGTCGCTAAATAGGATGGCAGCTTAAAGATCAGCTCCACAACCCAGAGGGAAATATCCTTTAAAATGCTTTTTCTACCAGCTGGTATTATATCCTCACTCTACTGTAACTTGTGGGGTAATACTCAAGCTACACTAATTTAGCTTCATTGATACAAAAAGCCTTAATTTGCTGTTTGGAAATTGCTATTTTACTGAAGAGCCTCCTGGACAAGGTAGGCCTGAAAATATGGCTGAAGGCTGCTTGCCACAAACCTGGGAGCAACCGTCAGTTGAGGCAATGTTCGGCCAACTTATGGCCCAGATGGCACAAGTCACTGTGGCAACTAATCGAAACACCCAAGTGGTTCAAAATTTAGAAGCCAGGATGCTGCATACCAAACAGTGGGTCTCGGCAATGGAGGGGCATGTTCAGGACTTAAGGGCTGAATTAAGAGATCAACAATGGACCATACAGATGCTGTGCAGTAAGATGGATGACCTCGAGAATCGAGGTGGCTGTAATAATCTTCGCTTCCTGGGCTTCCCTGAGCATGTAGAAGGCAAAGATACCGAGGGATTTCTACAATTAGCCATCGCTGAAATGTTGCAGTTGGACCCATTGATACCACTCCAGGTGGAATGTGCACACCGTACACATAATAGCCCCCATGTCTCAGGCCAAGGACAGACCATGACCTATCATAGCCGGATTTATTGATTTTAGGGACAAAGAGAAAGTCCTAACTAGAGCTCATGAGTTACAGCATGTAGTGTGGAGATCGAATAGGATCCACATCTTTCAGGACTTCTCTAAGGATCTGTCAGACAAACGCCAAGCATACGCTGAGGCAAGGCATAAAATGCACAGTACTGGGCTGTCCTTCTCCTTGTGTTACCTAGCCACGATACAGGTTATGCATAATGAGGTCCCAAACAGTTTTGAATCTCCTGATGCACTCATGGATTTTTTACAGTGCAACTGGCCACAAGAATTCACCACCACTACCTCGGGAGCCCCTTCAGCAAAAACTGCTACCGACGGGTTGGATTGCCACTCCTCTCCATCAGTGAGCAGGCCTGCATTTTGGCAAGACCTCAGGTAGCAACACTGGGAACTCCCACCAAAAGCACACCAAAAGAGGCAATCCTCAAAGAAACATGGCCACCGGAAGCATCCTTCGGAGAGAGGGCAAGACGACAGAGGAGGCCACAAGCATAGATACTGTTGCTCCAGATCCATTACAGGCCTACCACACCGCTAATAGATATAAAGCTTTACACCCCAGCTCTCTGGATCAACACTTAGGCATTGTGGATTCAACTGTGGAAGTCAGGCCTACTCCTATGTTGCAGCCCAGCTACCTGTCCCCACCAGCAACTCCTCACCAGCCGCAAAATGGAGCTACAGATAGCGGAGGGCAGCGTCCACCAAAGGCTATGAGGGAGGCCTCCTCTACCAGCGGAGAGCTCATCTTCAGTGTGGACCGTCCTGAGCACTCTACATCTCCAGGGCAATCGATTAGAGAAAACCCACCGGCGTGGTCAGATAAGTAGTCCTCCTTCTATTTTCTTTCTATTCCTGTTCTTTTAATCCCCCGGGGAGTTGTAGGTATGGGGCGAGTTTGGGGTGTCTAAATTGATCGTCAGTGGACAATCTCCTTGGCTGTCCCATCTGCTACCCTTTCTCCATGTTACCCATGTAAGGGAACTTTTGAGCCCCTTTTCACCCCAAACTTGACCCCCGACTTGCACTGCCATATGACAGAGAAGATACCTCACACCTATACAGGGAGGGATTCAACGAGGCCTACCAACAAGCTCTCAGTGGACGTCCTGATCAAAGGTCCAGACACGTCTAGATGGCAAAGAAGGCCTTTTTTGTACCATCTGATTAAACAGCAGAACTTTTGTGTGTTCTACCTCACTTACTTGTGTGTGTGTGTGTGGGGGGTGAGGTCCGCTGGGAAGCTGTGTCATATAATATGAAAGTATTTGTTGTCATGCGTAAACTGTTGTGCTGAATGGGTAGCCAGGGTGTGTTTTACGTGAGGCACTAAGTGGTGAATGGCACAGGCCTGTGCCCCTCTGGTATGTTTTTTATTTTTTTTATTATTATTATTTTCTATCAAGGGGAGATCTCCTAGCCCCCGCATTGGGTGGCTTACAGTACACTCTTCATACTGTAGGTGTGACGAGCCTGACCGCACCAAGATTTTTGTTGTGAGAACACGTTGGCACCCATCAGCAATAACCCTAGGCTTGCTGAAATAGTGGGCAGTTCCCCCCCACTTTCTTTACTGCAAACTCCCACCTCATTAGAAGCATTGTGTAGTCCCACTTTAACTACCCCAGCTTCTGAGCTACACCGCTGGAGCAGCTCTCTCAACCCTCTGGGGTTGCAATGAGCCACGTGGTCCAACCTTCTTATCGGATTGCTCGATTCTCTCATGGGGGAACCTCCCTCCAATGCACTCACTGTAGTGCTAAGGAAGGATGGATACCATTTGATAACACCCTGGGAATAGGGGCTGGCCTACAGCAGGGCTCTGCGGCCAAAGAGATGCCTCTATATCCCCAAACTGCATGGTACACTGTGCACAATGTATATAGTTTGTTAATGTGTTTATGTATGTTTGTTTCACAAGAGACACACACAGATGTTTCATTATTTGTTAGCATAAGGTCATCTGATAGGGGCAGGGTATATGGGCTTTACCCACTCTCTCCATATCTGGTGGAGCTCTATAGAAATTTGCCTCTTCTGGTTGGGCTTCCCTCACGCCTTATCTGCTGGTTGTTCTTGATATATCTCTTAATTAAATATTTGCTCCCTATTACTAACAGGTGATATCACTTGTCTGACATGGACTGTCAGAGGGCTTAACACCCCAAACAAGAGGAAGCAAGTTTTGGGCCACCTTAAGAGACTGGGAGTGAGGGTCTCCTTCCTGCAGACCAAACTTACCAGGGGGGATCCTGAGAGACTGAAGAGGGAGTGGGTAGGTCAGGTCATTTATGCCTCAGCCTCCTCTAGAAATAGAGGGGTGGGGATTCTACTTCACAAGCAACTACAATGGAAATTGCAGAGACAAGTGAGAGACTGTGAGGGTAGATGGGTGGTGGTACTCATGGATACTGGGGAGGGCCCTCTGATTCTGGCTAGCATATACACTCCGAATGAGGACTCGCCTTCCTTCTTTCACAAGTTGGCCCAGGTGCTGGGATCCATAGCTCCAGAAGACACCCCCATTTTGTTAGGGGGTGATTTTAATCTTACTCTGGACCCTTTCCTGGATAGATCCCCTTCCAATACTGAGCCCCACTCCAGGGCTGTAATGGCAGTGGCTCAATTACAACAAGATTTGGCCCTTACTGATATCTGGAGAATATTTCACCCCTCGCAGCAGGACTACACCTTTCATTCCCCAGTACATAGTTCTCTTAGTAGAATAGACTTCTGGCTCACCTCTCCTACTATTACTAGTAACACTGTTAATACCCTTATTCATCCCTTAGTTATCTCGGATCATGCCCCTGCGTCTTGCCTTCACATGGGGCCCCCCTCTCCCTAAGTCTCCGGCATGGAGGCTGGACCCACTGCTACTTCATGACCCAGACTTTCCCCCTTGGCTTCAAAAGGAAGCAATGGAATTTTTTCGGCATAACCTCATAGCAGATACCTCTATGGGTACCACATGGGAGGCATTCAAAGCTACTCTAAGAAGGGCGATAATAGGGTATGCAAGCTGGTGCCGAAAGAGGAGGGAACAACATTTGAGGAGGCTTGAATGACAACTCTGAGAAGCGGAGCTTGCTTTTAAGGCCCTTTGTGTTCCTTCCCTTAGGTCAGAGGCAGGTCACAAGGTCACCTCTCTGAAGATGCAAGTGAACGAGCTGGTCTCTAGAAAGGCAGAGATTTCAATCATTAGACTCAAGCATAAATATTGGAAAGGGGGAGAAAAGGGGGGTAAGCTGCTGGCATACTGTCTCAAAAAGCAGCAAGCCGAAAGGCATATAAAGGCTTTAGAGGATGCAGGGGGTAGGACCCAGACCTCGGTGCAAGGTATTAATCAAATAATGATGGATTTTTACTCCTCATTATATAAATCCTTCAGAGCCCCAGACCCCCAAGGGGTCCACCCATTTCTGGAGTCCCTACATCTCCCCAAAATCTCGGAAGCCCAAGCTAATACCCTAGATGACCCGATCTCAACCCAGGAGGTGGCAGACACCATCTTCTCCCTTAAAAAGGGAAAAGCTCAAGGAGGGGATGGTTTCCCTATTGAAGTGTGGCAGCTGTTGCATCTCATAATCTCTCCAGTATTGCAACAAGTATTTACTGAGTCATTGCAAACAGGGTCTCTCCCTTCATCCCTTAGGGAGGCAACTATTACTATCCTACCAAAAAAAGGTAAAGACACTCTTAAAGCACCCCAGCTACTGCCCTATTTCATTATTGAATGCTGATAGCAAGGTGCTAGCTAAGGTACTAGCTAACAGACTTAATCCTGTCCCTCCCAGTTTGATCCACCCATCCCAAGTAGGCTTTATTAAGGGCCACTTTAGCGTGGACCATATTAGATCATTGGTAAATTGAATCCATAAGGCCCAAACATTATCTTCCCCCACTGCTGCCATTGCAATAGATTTCGAAAAGGCCTTTGATTCCCTGGAGTGGGACTATGTCCAACAAGTACTTTGCACTATGGGCTTGGGGGTGGGGTTTCGGGCCTGGATTGGGGCAATACATTAATCCTCAGCTGCACGGATACTCACCAATATGATGCTGTCTCCCCCATTCATACTGGGTAGGGGTACCTGTCAGGGCCACCTACTTTCCCCACTACTTTTTGTATTGGCAGTAGAACCCCTGGCAGCTGCTATTAGGCAAAATCCTCTAATTTCCAGGGTCCAGGTGGGAACAAGGGCATACCCTACTCTTATGTATACAGATGACCTGTTGCTCCCTATAGCCAATATCGCCACCTCCCTCCCTCTCCTATTGTCCACCTTGTGAGATTTCTCTACATTTTCAAGGCTCAAGATTAACAAGGCCAAGACAGAGGTCCTACCTTTAAACTCTAAGTGTACCTCTCAAATGGTTACTCAGCATGGGCTCCGATGGGCCCCAAAGGGGACTACCTACTTGGGCATTATTATCTCTCCTAATCTGCATAAAATCCGGGACCTGAATATGAAACCACTTTTTGCCTCCATTTGTACAGAACTGGACAGATGGAAATCTCTTCTACTGTCGCTTGTAGGTAAAATATCAACAATTAAAATGGTCACAGCACCAAAAATTATGTATCTTCTCTCCCACATTCCTTTGAAAATATCTCGTTATTGGTTTACTAAGTTAGACTCCCTGCTGGGATCCTTTTTGTGGGAGGGTAAGAAACCTAGGTACAGTAGAAATAAGCTCAGAGCTTATTGGTCAGAAGGGGGCTGGGGCCTTCCGTGGTTAGAGGGGTATAACTGCGCCTTTCAGCTGGCTCAGATGTTAAAATGGTTCCTTTTCCCTGAACACAATGCTCCCCAGTGGCTGGATATGGAGAGAGAGGTATGTCAGCATACTCACTTGGTACTATTGTTATTTAACCATCCTCCTAAGGGCACTCACTCTCATCCTACCAAAGGTCCCTCTCAGGAATATTGGGCCAAGGTGCTTAAGAGATTGGGCGCCTCCCCATCTCCCCTAAGACTTATACCACTATGGGGCAATAATGAGATTACCATCAATAAACAACCAATTGCATGGCCCTCATGGGAATGTGGTGGTATCTCATTGCTTTGAGATATGCTCATTCCTGGTACAGATACCCTTAATTCCTTTGAGGGCCTGAGGAGCTCTTATGGGATCTCTCCCAAAGACTTCTGGTGATTCCTCCAAATAAGAAGTGCCATCCTTACGTAAAGGCATAAACAACACCAAGAGCAACAAATTTCCCAGGTAGAGTCATGGCTGGCCTAGAAAGAGGACAGTCAAGCCGGGTACGTGCGGCCATTCAGAGCACCATCCCGTCCCAAGCAGAGGAATCCAAGCATAAATGGGTGAAAGCACTGCATGTCCCTATTACGAACCAGGAGTGGAAGTCTTGCCTAAAACTAGCTCATGGGGCATATCCTGACTCCAGTAGTCAAGTAATACAGAACAAGATAATTCACTCCTGGTACAGGACTCCTGTAGTCATTGCCAAGGCAAAGCTGGCTCAGTCTGACCTGTGTTGGAGGTGTCAGGAACTCCCAGGTGACCTGTTCCATATACTTTGGTCCTGCAGGCTGATCCAGCCCCTATGGCAGGCTACCTGTGAGACTGGGTCCAAAATACTTAGGAAGCCTGTGCCTCAGTCCCCTGAGTTGCTATTATTAGGACTCCAGACCCCGGCCCCTCACCTTCGTCTCTCTGAGTTGAAACTACTTCTGACACTCAGTATGCAGGTTAAAAGACTCCTACTGTGTAAATGGTGGTCCCAGATAATCTCCATCCTGGGGGAAGTACTTACCTCCATGGCTCACATTGCCAACTGGGCCAGAATATCATATACTGTGACCAATACACTCTTTAAATATACTGCCCTCTGAACTCCCTTCCTTCTGTTTTTGAAACATAGGGAGAGAATCGGCTGAATAGGCACAACCATGCTACTATAATGGTCTTCTCTCATGGTGCATTTAGGGGCAAGTGCTGGAGAGATTGTTACTGAGTTATAGGGTACCCTGCTGTACGGATGACATGGTATAATATCAGTAAAGGATAGTATCTTCTCTGACAATGAAGACCTGTTTGCTTTGTGTGTGGGATCTCTTGTATTTTGTAGGCATAAAGTAGAGGACAGTGGCCCTGGAGCTCTCATAATTTCTGATGCTTTGTCAAATACTGCAGAAACTAGCAGGATGGGGCCAGGTAAGATATGTTTGTATGAGTTAGCCATAATGCAAGGCACCAACTGCTAATACTTTCAAAGTTAATCTCCAGCTGCATAGGTGTTGTACATCCAGGCACAGAGTATTATCCTACTGCTTACCTGGCTAGTATATTTAGTTCGTTACTGTTTGGCCAGTAAGTTCCGTTCTCTGCTTCTACAGATATATGTAACAGTCTGTAAGATCTTTGCAATGTATCCAACTGTTTTAACTGTTTGTATCATCTTAATAAGTCAAATCAATAAAACTTATTAACCACAAAATCATGGAATGAAGAAAGAAAGTGGGTAAGATGACAGACATACTTTAACATGATTTGCAAGCTTCATTGAGCAGCATTTTGGAGAAGGAGGGTGCACTGGAAACTGTTTGTTTCTGATATTGGACACACATCAGTAGCACCTTGCAGAATTAAAAAACATCTTGGAAGAGATAAGTCTGCTCTGAACGTAACTGTGGTGCAGTGTGAATCTGATAAAGCCCTATGCGTGAAACATTAGATGGCTTTTGTCTGTATTTGTCCCCTCCTGATAAGCTGCACTAAATGTTTTTGCACAATTTCATTCATTAGTAGCATGAGCTTTGTTGCTAGCAGTTGTATGTGCGGGTTTTATATTTTCCTCAGAATTAAAAAACACATGGACAAGAAATGTGATTAAAACTTAATGGCTGATCCAGGGCTGAGCTTGCCATGTCCCTAATTACCATATGATCAGGAGAGGCTTTGCCACCTCCAATTTAGCATACTCTCCACTGACTATCTGTGAGCCCCCTATTGATCAATATTGTTTAAAGAAGATCTGGCCAGAGCCAATAGGTTGCAGGTGAAGAATGTGGTTAACAAATATTGAAAATTACCAAAGTTTTAAGCCTTCGTTAGCAAAATGTAATGTAAGCTCCTAAAATTATTTTGTAATATTTGTACACCAAATTTTCAACATATCCTTGTAATGACCCTGCCTCATGAAGAAGGAGAGCAAATGTTCTACTCCTGGTCTAAAGGGGATTTCACCCAGGGACTGCAAAATCAACTTTCAGGACGCAAAAACACATTTTGGGCAGGAGCTGAAAAATGATAGCTGTTGCATTCATGAGGTGCTGTAAAGAAATGGCTATGTTAAAAATTTGGGGTAAAAATATTGAATATTACCAAAGTTAGAAGCCTGCATTTTCAAAAATCAACATAGCCTCATAACTTTTGTTTTAAATATGTGTACACCAAATTTAAAACATAGCCGTCTTATGACCCCACCACATGAATAAGGTCAGAGAAAATTTTCAGCTCCTGTCCGAAATATGATTTTATGCAGAGACCACAAAATCACATTTTGGGATGTAAAAAAAAAAATTGGGGCCAAAAATATGCAAAAATGACCAAGTTATGCAACTCATTTCAAAACCAGATTGAAATATATTAAATCGCATACCTGTTTGTTCAGTTCGCGGGCCAGTTTTGAACAGTGAAGACATGTTTGAGACCCAGAGAGGATTACAGTGCTAGACTCCCAATTGATAAGTAAGGGCTGGGGATGGGGTGGGTGCTGAGTAGGAGGGTCAGGTGGGGGAATCTACCAGCCACAAAAGACATTGATGGACGGTTTTCTTTTTACAGGTTTAAAAGGAAAAAGAGAGAGGATCCCTGCACTGGAGGCTTGGGCACCCCCCAGTGCAACTATTACGTTTCTTGAGGGGAGTGAGGTGGTGGGTGCTGAGAGGGAGGGCCGGGGGATAGCTTTAATTAAAAAAAAAAAGATTCGGCCCTGGAGGTGGGGACCCCAGTGTCATTTGTATGTTTCCTGACACTGGGGGATTTGGCACCAATCTTATGTATGCTGGGAGGGGTGCTGAGAGGAAACTCAGGTGGGAGATATCAATAATTTATAACAATTTTTCAGCAGTCCTGGTGGAATATGGCACACTCCACCATGACCAATATGGCCGCTGAGCGCTACTGCACATGCACAATGCAGTTTGGTGGCCGTGACCGCTGTTTTTTTTTTTTTACATTACAGATATTCTCCCCACCCAACCCTCTCTCTCAGCACCCATCACCTTACAACCCCCCCGAAACATAACAGTGACAAAGAGGGGTGCCCAATCCCCCAGTGTCACGATCAGGACGGCACCAATTGTTTTGTTTTAATAAAAAATAGTAATCATAAATCCAAAAGACAGTGTTCCACTGCTTAGCCTCTTTGTTTAGTGGTGCTCCAAAAAATGGACAAATCCCAAACAACCCAAATTAGGATCACCCACTCAAATACATTTCCACTTGCACTCATTTAGCTACTAATATGTGCTAAGTACATGGCACATTAGGAGAAAAATGACTTCCATTTAACAGCAAACACACCATATGAAGTGGTAAGCTAAACCTTATGTTTCACCCCAGCTAGGCAGGGCTTCCTCTGATGAAGCCCTGCCTAGCCAGGGTGAAACATAAAGTTTACCTCACCAGATGATTTGGCACGTTTGCTGCTAAATGGAACTTCAGTTTTTTTGCTAATATTTTTCATGTGCCATTGTAATAGCCATGCTGTTCAGATCTTTCACTGTGGGATGTTGTTATATAAAATTATTTTGTAGTAAAGGACATATGTAAGTATAACAATCCCTTTATATGGTATCTTATGAGCTACCACATATTAGTAGGTAACTGAGTGCAAGTGGAAATATATTTGAGTGGGTGATCCTAACTTAGGTAATTTTTTTATAAAAAATAGTGCAGTGTGAATGGAGTGCTCCATGGATGCAGAGGTGACTGTGATGCAACTCTATCAGGTTGTTCGGTCACAAAGAATGCAGGGAATGAGGAGTCCTTTTTTCACCACAAGAGGTCTGCAGGGCTCCACCCACTGCAGCCCTAAAAATGAAAAGAAGAATGATCCTTAGAAAAGATGAATAGAGAAAGAAATGGGACCACAGCTCATACTGGCATATTACAATTTAAAGAGTAGGTATCGGACCTATGAGGGAGTCACCCTGTCATTAGTATTCAGGCTTAAGTTTTCACAGCTAAAATGATTCATGAAACCAGGAACCCCCTTTAAAGTCATGGAATGAAGAAAGTGCATAAGAAAACAGAATAACTTTAAAATGATTTACAGGCTATTTTGAGCAGCATTGTGGGGGGAGGGTTGCACTGGCTAGTGTTTGTTCTTGTTGCAGGAGCTACGATCCTTTCATGGGGCCATGAAGACATTGGTGCCCACATGAGAATAGTTCCACCATTAGAGATGCTACAGGCACAATGCCCTCCTAGACCAAAAGGTACTTTTGAGAAGAAGGCTCAACCCAAAGGAAAAAGCGGAGCCACCAGAGATGGGGAGGATGGTGGGAGCAAGGAAAACAAGCATCTGATGGACAGTAGGCATGTACGATTATATACTGCTCAGTAGGTGGCAAGGTTAGTGTTACTCGCTGCCCCACTGAACCATAGGTTAAAGCCCTCTTTGTTCAATGGACTACCAATCTCCTTATGTGGGAATGCTTACGCAGTATAGGGACTGACTGGAAAGTTTAGTGGTTTACAGTGATGATGACTGGTAAGCAGTATGTAGGAAGCCTGTATGACATTGATTGTGACTTTTATGTACAGTCTCTCTGTCCCTTCTACAGAGAGTACTACCCTTTCTGGGTGCCACGAACACACAGGAACCCTCTTGAGAAGGTGTGCATTCCTAGAAGTGCTGCAGGCCCATGATCCCCTTAGTCCAAGGGTACCTTAGGGAAGAAGGCCCGTAAGTACAGTACAAATTTATTATTTATTTAAACATATTTTACCAAGTAAACAGGCAGACCTGAGGAAGTATGTGCAATCTGCTGCCAATGTGAAGAGATCCACAAGGTAATTTGGGAGTTTACTTGTCCAATATCTAACCCCCACTACAGCAGTGTGCAGCAAGTGCCTCTAGGAGGCTGGTAGCCACCCAAACTCATTGTATATGGTGAAGTGGTGAGTTCTGGGGGGACAGACCAGAAGAAACCTGCATAAGGCATTGAACAGTGTTGACAGCTTGGACAGGGTGGTGGAGCTGGCACCAGCATAGACATCATCCCCTTAGTCCAGTAGGGGGAAAATGGAATGTTCAACCACCAGTTTCTTAATGTGTGGCTGAAGGCAGCTCTTCACCCAGTAAAGTGCTCCAAGCTTTGTGTAGCATTCGGCTGTTACTTGGGAGATGTGGCCAGAGCAGTTCAGATGTTGGTCCAGGTACATGCCTAGGTATTTGTATGTGGTCACTGAGTCAAGGCGTTCCCATTGGAAAGAGTGTTAGTTTAGTGAGTCAGGGGTGTCACTTAACCAGCAACTAGATCTGAACAACACAGATTCAGTTTTCTTCCAGTCCATGACTAATCTGTTGTCCTGAAACTATTTTTGAACTTTTTTTTTTCCAACTCTATTTATCCTCCTTCGGTGAGTCACCATCATCATCTGCTAACCCTACCGGTCTCGGGGTCTTTCGAAGTCTTATGGCGCCATGTGCACCCCAGCAGATTCCATGAGCTGGTCCGGAGGCTTCATCCTTGGTGGCCCCCAATGTTTCCTCCATTTTTGGCCCTTGATCCTACTCCTGAGACTCCAGAAGTCATGGCACGTGAGCGTGCAGGTGCACATGTGCACCACAGCTCCAGTGCCAGTCTCTTCCACCCTCTCTTGGCCTATCGCCGGTAGTCCTTGGAGCAATGTAGCCACTCTGTCCTCCACCAGGGGTCAGCCAATCTCCGAGGACACCTGTTCCTCCCTCCTGAGGCAGAGGACCACCAGCCAGGAGCCACTCGCATCCTCTCCCTCCCCCCCGCCGACCTCTGATGACCCAGACTTGATCCTGAACCTAAGTTGCCTGCGTGACGCAACCTGTGGTGTCCAGCACCTCAACCATCTGTGCCACCGGGCCAGCCCTATTTTTGAACCTAAGAGAAAACCTTTTACAGGGGTTCTTCAATGGAGGAAACAGTAGGACTGGATGTGCAGACAACAGTGTCCTCAGCATACATGTGTATGTCACAGGAGACATGGCTAGGAGGAGATCAATTATGAAAACTGTGAACAGCAAAAGGCCCAGGACAGAGCATTGAGGGACCCCAAGGAGACTGGGAGAGGGGAGACATGGTTCTGGCTAGTTTGTCTGATTGGGACAGGTTAGCTAGATAGGAACAGAACCAGACTAGAGAAGGGGGAAGTGACAGAAGCCACAAGCTCATCCAGTAATAGATTGTGATCTATGATGTCGAAAGCCTTGGCTAGGTCAAGGAAGATGGCCCTTGTGCCCATGCCATTGTCCATGCTGGAATGGATGTGGTCAATGATACAGAAGAGGGAGGTGGATGTGAAGTGGTCAGAATGGAAATCAGACTAGAATGGGGTCAGAAAGCCCAAGCTGGAGTAGAAGTAGGAGAGCTGCTTGTTATCCAGCCTCTCATAGACTGTGGAAAGGATGGGTAGGAGGGATACAGGGCAGAAGTTATAAGGTGTGCCCACAGGGCAATCTTTGTGGTTAGGAATGACTACAGTATGCTTCCAGTTATGGGGGAAGGAGCTGACTGCGAGGGACTGGTTGAAACTTTGAGTGATGAAAGCTACTATGGCAGGGGCACCAGTGCTCAGGAACTTAGGGGAGATGCCATCATCCTCACACCTGGAGGAAGTGTTAAGCACAGACAGCTCTTTGTATACCTCTCCAACTGGGATCACCTAGAGGTGGAAATTGCCAGTTGGGTGGGACTGATGATGGTGGGTGGGGCAGTGTTGGGGATTAGAGCCTTCAGTGAAGTACTGATTCAAATCTTTGGGTGACAGCATGGAGCTGGCAATGGCCTGGTCCCTGGCAAATGATGAGTGGGGATTAACGAGGCTTTGTATTTCCAAAGTTTAGACAAATCTGAACCTTCACACAAAAACTAGCTTTTTAAATAGGCTGCTTTGGCCTTCCTATTGAGTTTACTGCAGAGGCTGCAGAGGGAGGTGAAGGCATGCCTCTTTGAGGGAAGCCCAGAGGACTTGTGCCTGGTCCAGGCTACATCTTTATGCTGGAAGCTTTTGGAATATATCAGGAGTGAACCAGTACAGATGGTTACCTCTGACTCTAGATCTTTTGACTGGGGCATGCTTGTTGCATATTTCAGAGAAGGTGGCAGTGAAAAGGATTGATGCATCATCAGGTTCAAATGTGTTAGGGCAGGGGCCCAGTTAGCCGACAGTAGGTCTTGCATGAAAGCAACTGGCTTAAACTTTTTAGAAGATCTGGTTTGGGTAACCCTGGAGGAGCTTTTACTAAACTTTTGATGTTTTGCACGCAATTATTCATGTAGTGGTCACTGAATATTTCAGGGAGGATATCTGCAGCCAGGATCCACTGAGGGTGAGATGACAGCACCCAATCATTTGTGCTGTGATTGCTGGTCCTAGCATTAAATCGGATAGGAGAAGAGATCATCTGACTGAAGTTCAGGGCTTTAAAGAGAAAGTCCCCTCAACCTTTTTTCTATATGTCTGTGTAGTCTGTAGGCATGAACTATGATTCCCTCTTTTGCAGCCCTCTAAGTTCATCCTAATTTAAATATAATTGAGGTTGCTTCACTCTGTTTTGCCCTGGTGTGAAAAACTGTTTGTCACCATTCCAAAGGTCATAACCCCACTCACACAAGGAATCATGGCAGTTGATGATGCATACATGCACAAGTCAACAGAAGTTATACTTTCATTCAGTTCTGTTGCATGTATTGTGAAGTCCCTTTATTCTCTAAAAGTATTTTTTTCTAACTCAGATACACTTTGAACTACAGAAAACAGCAGGGCACTTACTATGCCTTGAAAAGTTTCATGGCCAGCATAAGACAAGAACACAGGGACTGCAGAGGAAAGCAACAACACTAATACAGTGTAATTATTGCAGCCTTTAGCACCAAAACATCATAAAATTCCAGGATGCCTTACATAGGTTAGGGCATGACCTTTCCAACGGAGTTAAGCAGGTTTTCATAGCAAACTTCAGTACCTTCATTTACATTTAAATCCTGATGAAATCAGGAGGGTGCAGTAGAGGCAATCATTCTGCATGCCTGCAAACTACACAGGGAAACAGAATAAAAGGCTGAGAAGACCTTCCCTTTAATTTTTTAGTGGAGACCGGAGAGTGGAGAGGGACTAGTTTTGGCCACCCAGTTTGCTTTGAAGTCCCCAAGTATGATGTGATCTCTGTTGGGTAGGGAGTCTAGCACTTTTTGCAGATTGTTTGAGACAGGGTCAGGAAGGAACCTGGGTGAGCAGTACACTCCTGTGATAACAATTGGAATTGAGTGTGGCCTAGTAAGGACCTCCACGATGATCTTGTGTGATTTTGGAATTGCTTCTTTGGAGGAGATGCTGAACCTGTGTTTGTAGGCCGAGTATATGAGTACTATGTCTCCTCTTTTAGAGCAGTCTCTTCTATCCTTATGGGAGATTGAAACAAACACATACTTTCCATAAGGAGAGGGGAGACGTAGCTGGGGAACAAAATGTCATTATCAGAAATATAGGACCACCATCCAGCTCCAACTACTAATGGAATACATAATTATTAGTACTTAGAAAATGGGCTTTTTATTTTCTGGGCTCTGATTGGCTATTACTCCTGCCGGGGGGTACATTAACTTTCAATAGATGCCCAGCAGATAAAAAGTGCCGGACCAAACCTAGCTCATGCCCAGCCAAGTATCATTGTGCCCAGCCTGCTTCCTTATTGGTTGAAGCACTGGGCACACAATTCAAACTGCCACCATTTTTTTAAACAGTTAGCGAGCAGCTTAGGTCGACTCCCAACCCCAGTACTACCACCACCATGAAAAAAATAACACTCACTGAGTTCCACAGTTATTTAATTCAAATTAATGGAAAAAAAAATATTTCTAAATATGTCAGCTATCGAGCTGAAATTCACCAATCCACACTATTCACCAGTGCCGCTTCTCACGCCATTCGGTCAGCTCTCACAAGCTCTGAGCTCCTCTGCTGACTGATCGGCATTCAAGTGTAAACTGGCTATATGTATACCAGAGGCACTAATAAAATGTATAAAACAAGAGCGGGAACAAAAGCGAGCATTTTCCAAATCCGCACTTACTTTAAAATGTGGCACTGTCCTCAATCTTGTCTCACGCTAATTCTCCACATGCTGACCCCTCACTTGCTGCTTAATGAGTGGCTCCCACTTCATGACCTGCTCACTTTCCTCTTCTAATTGATGTCAGCTATATCCAGATGTCAGATTAAAAATGGGGGTAAAGAAAACGAAACAAAGACGGAGGGGGGGGTCAGGCTCATGTGCCAAAGAGGGACACATACTACAGCATTAAGCACACACCAAAACAGCTGTAAGATGTTATTCTGCCCTCTACTGGTAAGTATTAGTAAGGAGACCAGTAGAGAGACTACTTTAGTAACAAACCAACTATAAGTTCATTTTAGTCTTTTTTTTTACTATTTTTTTTTATTCTTCAATACTACAAACAAAGTTTACAGATAGCCCATTTTCTAAGTGCAATAATACCCACCAGAGTGGGCAGTATGGGCAATACCGGACCTTCGAGGGACTATAAGGCCCTCCGCCTGTGGCGTTGGGCCTCATTACGCCCCTGGGCAGTCCGATATTGCCCAGTACCACCCACCCTGTTGGGTATTATTGCTTGCATACATTATTTTATGACCTTCGGGATGGAGGAAAGGACCCCACCATGAAGAAAATTTCTGGGGAAACAAGGTGGAGGTTGTCCTCCCTGTAGGCTAAGACTATTTTTAGTGATGGCTTAACCAATTAAAGGGAATGGCTGAAGGAGAGGCTCTCACTCTGTTCTCCCTATTGGGATAACAGCTAAGGTGCTCAGCATGGCCAAAAGTGCCCCTCCTTATGTGAAGAAATTGGCACCACCCTATCTGTGATTTAAGGAGAGAGCATCTGTTGAATAACTATCACATGCCACCAGAACCACCAGGATCCCATCCTTGACTGAATGACTGATGATAGTGATGATGATGATGATAATGAAGGGGCCACTAAAGGAAGAGAATGCAGAGTGAGATCAGGCGACTCACCGGCAGATGCAGGAGGATTGTGTAAGAAGTGCCACCAAAGGACTCTGTATGGCTAAAGGGAGAGAGCCCTGCCCCAAACGTGAGGAAGGCAACATAAAAAAAACTAAGAAGTGCCGTTGAGTTGATCTGTATGGATAACAGGAGCCTCAACTCAGTGAGGTTTCCATCCTTGTGACACAGAAGCCATAAATACTATACTTGCTGGTGCCGCTGATTTGATCTATGCCACTAGAAGATCCCCCAGGAGAGGAAGGCCCCACACTATGGGTATCTATGTTAGTGAGTATGTGAGCTCATCAGAAACAGGGATCATGCAAAGTATTTAAATTTGTTAGGCGCCTTGATATTTTGAAAGGCACCCTAAAAATAAAGTTATTATTATTATTATTTAACCAGAGGTGAGAATGGCTGCTTCCACCTCAGTCATCCAGATACTCTCCTGGAGGCCAGCTTCAAGTACTGTAAGAACAAAGCCCTTGAGGGGAAAAGTATGAACCAAGCACTGGAGGAGCAAGGTCCATGGAGATGGCTCTTTAGGGGCAAACTGAATAAATGAGCCCTTGCAGGCATTGCTGTAATTGGCATGTGTGCCAAGTGACACTTGGTAGATGCCTGATTGTCACTTGAGGTGTGCACTTGATAGTAATAAAGGTACTGTAGGAACAATAGGTATGGCAGAGTAGGTGTGGTAGGATGAGCATTGAGCACAGAGGACCAGGCAACTTCCCGGACAGTCTGATGGTTAAATGGAGGAGCAGCAAACTGAGGCCCCCCAAAAAAATGAAACCACAGCCCACTATAAGAAATGCAAGGGGCTGAGGCGCGGAACAGTGATGATTAGGTAGGCTGAAGCCACATGCCCCCACTAGGCAGGAAGAAACAGCAAGAGAAAGCAGGGCCACACAGCAGCAGCAAGCAGGGCTGGCCAGGGGCACACAATATCAAAACCAAGGAGCCAGCAGGTAGAGGGTACACAACAACAAAGGCAGCCCCAGCACACAGCAGGCAGTAGTGACCCACAGAAGCACTGAGCAGGAGGCAGCAGGATGTGAAGTAGCCACTGAGAGTAAGGGCGGAAGTGTGAAAGCACTGCAAAAGAGAGCCGTATAGAGCAGCCCGCACAAAGGAATCAGCTGAGTGACCCAGATGCCACAGAGAAGGAAGGGAGTAGGGGTGTTCAGTGCTACAGTCATGAAGTGATGGCCTAGAAACATAGAATTTGTCAGCAGAAAAGGACCTAATGACCCACCCAGTTTGCTTAGATTGTCCCTGCCTAGCCTGTCTCCGCAGACCCTAACTGGTATCTGGGGACCCTTCCACCTCCCTGCCTATTTATTAATATTCCCCTATGTCTATCCCACAGTAGCAAGTAAGGAGAATGGGCGGGCAGGCTGGGTAGTGGAGCCAGCAGCTGCAAAGCAGTAGCAAGGCAAATGAGTGCCCAAAAGCAATCTGGCATGCACAGTTACAGAGTGCTTGTGTGGTTGTGATGAGTGTCACCTACTTCCCCTACAGAACCATGAACTAAAGCCCTCTTTGACAGTGAAACCTTTGGACACATGTTCAAGCTAAGGGCAGAGGCAGTCAGGAGGAACGCACAGAAAATGTTTTTTCAATCCAACAGTAATAGGCTTCTTGGACGGATTACCAGAGGAGGTGATAAGTGCAGACAGTGTTCAGAATTTCAACATTAAGCTCAATAGCTACCTGAAAGAAAAGGCATTTCAGATTACTGTAGTTAGAATAACAGGGAGGTGAACTAGATGGGCAGCTCAGTCTTAATTTATTTCAACAAACCAATGTACCTTTTTACCATGGCAATTCTATCACATACTGCTGTGTTTTGCACACAAGTTTTATGGATTGCTGCATGCTGACTTTACTCTTGGTAATTACTGTTATTTTTTGGTGTAATTATCTCCCATGTACCCCTCCCTGAAAGCGACCTGTTTATTACTCAGTGTGCCTTTTCTGGTCAAAACTTTTAAATACATACTGTATATCAATTTAAAAAAAACTTATTTCCCAGCACACGGGGAGAGTATGATTTTTTTTTTATATCCAATTTTTTCCCTCTTAAAATTAGTTTGTAGGCTAAGAATACTATAAACTCCTTAGGCTTAGTTGGTTTGCATTGATCTTAAATTAGTGTTTTCTAGTGGGCCTAGTTACAGCATGCAGCAAAGTAGTAACCATTAACCTGTAGGCCAGCCAACAACAGTTGTGTCAGCCTAATTTGAGTTTTACAAGAGAACCTTGTACATTCTTTTCCTGGGAAAAATGCTATCCCCTAAGAAAACCTACTGACCTTTAACAAAATCCTGGATCCACCCACGTGTACCAGTCACCAAAACTGCAATAATACAGTGCTATAGTACTTTCAGTGCCCTGACTATAGAAAGTCTTCTGGGAGACAGCATAACAAATACATTGTTATCTGGCTTAAACATAAGATGCTTGGACTGAACTGCAGAGAAATCTCGTACTGTTACCATTTATAATTGAACTGTGGAGCACTATGTAATGGGCTAGTAGTAAAGGGGGGGGGTTGCATTACAATACCATTACTAGAGACAATAATGACAACAAACCAAAATCAGCAATTAGTCTTAAAAACACAGTATTAGACAGTACATCATATGTGATGAAAAGTCTTGTAGTTCTTGTAGGAAAAAACATGGAATGGCAGCAGGGACCCCATACACAGTCAAGCTAAAGATCAGATGCAAATATATTTTAAAATGTAACATTTCTTCCTAATGTAAGGACAACCAGGCCATATGAATTATAAATAAACTGCAGGAATTGCAATTTCTTATGTATAAATGCTATCTTATTGCCTTTATTACGTGATGGCTTTGGTGAATCTTAGGTGGGTGTTGATGTCTTTTAAGCAAGAATTACATCATCGTCCTCACGGTCCTGGCAGCTTAGAATACATACAGTACATTAGATTATGAAGTGGCAAAATCAGTTGACACTTCAAGGAGTAGTAAGTATACTATAAGATATTAAATATCTAGTACAGGGGTTCTCAAACGGTGAGGCCAGCCTCCCTTGGGAGGTCACAACCTGTTCTAGGGGAGGCTCAAGCAAGTCTTGAAAAAGTATTATATTTCACTTTTGAACTTTATAGATTTTGTGTGAAGGGATAAGGCAAACAAAGAGGATAATAGTAGGTGAATGTATGTATTTATTCACAAGTCTGTGACCAGGAAAGGAACTGTACACTGAGCTATGGCTTATATCAGGTGTACACAGGGAAGGGTAGTGAGAGAATACAATTCAAAATGTAATTGCAAAACACTCAAGCAATACAAAATGAATAAAAGTGCAAACAAATTACGAACAATAAACTAACAATGCGAGGAACAATTTATCAATTAGACTGGCAGCAGAACTGTCCAAATACAAGAGTTAGCCATAAAGGTACTAGGAATAAGAGCAGGAGGGAGCAAAATGATCCCTGAGAAGTTGCTTAAGAACAGGGTGAGAGGGGGAGAGGCAGAGGTCAGCAGGAAGGTTATTCCAGTTAGAGGGGAAACAGAAAAAGCAGTCTGATCCATGAAGGTATGGCAGTAAGGGGTAACAATGGTTTGAGAGTGAAAATATTGGAGCAAGTAGGTTGTCCTGATTGGGGGGGGGGTTTACAATAAGCTTAATAACATGAGAGACAGCTATTTTTCTATGGGGAGGCTCAAAAATATTTTAGTATTTTGGGGGAGGCTCAAGATCTTTTCCATGGCTTAGGGGGAGGCTCACTATGACAAAGTTTGAGAACTGTTGATCTAGTAACATTCACAGACCTATCAGTAAAACCTTGGAGACAATATTAAACAAGAGAAGAGTGCCCAAACATCAGGTCGTGTAATTGTTTTTTCATTTTCCGGACTAACTAAACAAAATGCAGTTCAATTGTGATTCACTCCATTTGCTGAGGTTCTACCACATTCTCAGCATTTCTGCATTTTGTCTGTAATGGTTTCTCCTCCTCCTCCCAGAATTTGTACTGCTGCCCTTGTAACTCTTCCAAAATATTTACTTATACTCTGCACCTCTTCCTAATTTGTAATTCTACCCTGTCCTCTCCCATTAGACCTTTAATTCATCTTTCCCAAAATGTGAACCTTATTACTGCACCGTCACACAATTTTTACCTTTAGCCCTCCTCCATCAAAATGTGCACCTTTACTCCTGCAACCATCCAAATATGAACCACATTTTCTATGTGTGCATCTATCCTGCCTTCCTCTCAAATGTATGCTACTTACATCCCTCTCCAAATATGTACTTACCCTCTCCCAAAATCTGCATTTGCACCCCTACAACCCTCCTGAAATTTGAACTTGCAATCCCTAAAATTTGCACTTGTACCCCTCCACCCATCCTAAAACTTGTACTTACATTACTGCATCCCTCCTCAAAATTGTACTTGCCCCCAGCACCCTCCCAAAATTATTTGCACCTGCATGCCTGCACCAGACCCAAAATGTGTACTTCTACCTCTGCAAACCTCCCAAAATGTGTACTTGTACCCCCGTACATCTCCTAAAATGTGTACTATACCTCCCATAATCTGCACTTACACCCCTGTATCCCTCAACAAAATATGTACTTACACCCTGCATCCCTCCTAAAATTTGTACTTACACCACTCCCAAAATCTGTACTTACACCCCAACTAAAATTTGTACTTGTACCCCTACTGAAACAGGCATCCCTCTCAAACTTTGTTTCCCTACCATCCCACTTCTCTTAAACCGTACAAAAGGCTGGGGTGCAGACTTGGGAAGTAGTATGTAAAAGGTACAGTACATATTATGGACTGGTGTGGGGTGAAGGGTACTAATCTATGGAAGGGTGTAGTGGTAGGTGCGTAAATTGTCTGAGGGTTGTAAGAGAAGGGATGCAGATTTTTGGTGATCTTGCAAATGTTGCTATTTGTGTACGGAATGGGGTTAAAAGTTTGGGAAAGTGGGTTGACTGTGGAATGAACTTTTGAGATGGGTACAGGAGAAGGGGTAGAAATGGGGAGAATAGAAGTAGGGGGAAATAGTTTGCAGGGTGTGGAGTAGGGGTAAAACTTTAGCAGAAGGAAAAGTATGTCTCTTTGCAGACGACACAAAGATCTGCAACAGGGTTGATACACAAGATGGAGTGGAAAGGATGAGAAGGGACTTGGCAAGGTTGGAGGAATGGTCAAATGTATGGCAGCTCAGATTCAATGCAAAGAAGTGTAAGGTAATGCACATGGGAAACAAAAACCCAGGGGAAGCATACACAATGAGGGGTGAGATACTGACAACAGTAAAAATGGAAAGGGACCTGGGGGTAATTATATCAGATGACCTAAAGGTGAGCAAGCATGTGAGAAGGCAGTAAGGAAGGCTGGGGGATACTGGGATGCATAGGAAGAGGCATCAATAGTAGAAAACAGGAAGTTGTTATCCCTCTGTGCAGACAGTTGGTGAGACCCCATCTGGAGTACTGTGTGCAGTTCTGGAGACCCCATCTCCATAAAGACATAGACAGAATGGAGGCTGTCCAGAGGAGGGCAACCAAAATGGTGCAGGGTCTGCAACAGAAGACATACTGAAGAAAGACTAAAGGAGCTTAATATGTATACCCTTGAGGAAAGAAGGGAGAGAGGGACATGATAGAAACTTTCAAGTACCTCAAGGAATCAACAAAGTCCAACAGGGTAGCATCTTTCAGAAAAGAGATGTGCAAGAACAAGGGGCACAATTTGAAGATAGAGGGAGACAGCTCAGAGGTAATGTGAGAAGTATTTTTCACAGAGGGTTGTGGATGCATGGAACAGCTTCCTGAGGAGGTCGTGGAGTTAAGAACAGTGGGGGAATTCAAGAATGCATGGGATAGACATAAGGCAGTCCTAGTGGGGGGTAGGAGGAAGTAAACTGTTGGTTAACTAGGATCTGCAGCTTATCTGTTAGGTAGGAAAATGGGCAGACTAGGTGGGCCAAGAAGTCCTTATCTGCTGTCAAATTCTATGTTTCTATGTTTCTAGGTTCTAGGGGCAGGGGTACACATTTTGAAAAAGGAGTGGTATAGGAAGTATAGATTTTGTGTTGGGTGGGGGGACAAACTTGTGGAAATTTGCAAGTTTGGGGAAGCTGTGCAGGAGAGGTACATGTTTCAGGAGTGACGGGATGGGGGAACAAATGGTTGGAGAAGTACAGTATCTATGGTATAAATCTGCAACACACACAGATGGGTACACATCTTGGGTGAGTGGGGATGGGGTACAATTGCTGTTGGGGTAAGGCAGGAGTATAAATTCTGGAAGGGGTGTGATGGGTGAGTGCAAATATTGGGATGGGTGCAGGGTTAGAGAACAAATATCAGGGGTGGGGGCAGATTTAGGGAGGCATGCAGAATTTTTTGAGAGGCGAGAGGTAGACATTTTGGGAGGGATGTAGTGGTAAGTATGCATTTCAGAATGTGTGTGGGAGAAGGGGTATAAGTTATATGGATGATGCAAGGTAGAGTTAGAAACTTGGGAGAGGTGAGTGGGCATGTTTTGGAATAACTGAAAGGGAGGGGCAAGGTACAGGTGTATATTTTTGTGGGATTATACATTTGGAGAAATGCACTGGGGTAGCAGTACACTTTTTGTGAATACTGTGGAATCTCAGCAAAAGGAGTGAAGCTGGAAAGAATAAATAAGGAGGGAGGAGGGTTGCTGCATTCTAGGCTGGAAAAGGAACACAGGAAACCAACATTTACATTTTAAGAGTACAAGAGCTTTTTCTGTGGGGGATTGATATGATGCTCAAAAGGTTTGTGGTCAACCTATGGAACTTGTCAAATATTTACCATTTTGTTCTACTGGTATAAGTCCATTAATTAAAGACCCCATCAAAAAATCAGTAGCAACACTAATTTTTTGCCATTTCACAGTTTGACATACTGTGTGTACTAAGCTGACAAGACCTGGAGAAAAATGATGTCATAGTTGTTTGAATGGCATCACCACTCACCCAAGATTACACCGAATGGTGTGATAACGTCTGAGGGATTTTTTGTAAAACCACCAAATAAGAGAGGCAAAGAAAATAGCATTTATATCGAGTAATTGCAATTTCTGAACTTTATTTGTAAAAAAAAAAAGCTTTGTAACAAATGAGGCCTAGTTGTCCTCACAGTGGGCAAACAGTACATTTGTAAGCATTGCATTTGATCTCTAAGTGGTGAAAAGTAGTCGCACTAATCACTTTGTGCCACTGTTCAAACTTGCACCCCTTTGTACTATATACAAACAGGTCACAAGCCTTTCCCTTTGCCTCACAATGGGCATTGCACTGGCACAGAGAAAGGGGCAAGAGCCGGCATGCTAAAGAACTGCTGTTCTATGTACAGATGCTTCCCTGACCCAAAAGAACCCCTCACACTCCTCTGCACCTCTGGCCCCTGTAGAACTTTGAGAATCAGTTCCACAGTTGTGGCACAAGCATGTGATATATATTAATACGTATAGTGAGGGGTGTCTCTTACAGGATAAGAAGGTTATCTTGTGCTGTTTTGGGTGAGAGGAACACAAAGTGAAGTTAAGCAGTTCTGTTAGCCCAAAACAGCACAAAATAACTTTCTTATCCTGTAAGAGACACCCCTCACTATACATAATAATATATTATGAAGCAATGTAACTGCCTCCAGTCGAAAAGAAGACTATAGAACACAAATGTTACTGATTTATTTCTACTGTTATTGGTGCCCCCCGCTGTTTAGCTAGGGTGTGGTACATTCCATGAATGATGGCAGCAGGGACTAATTGTAGCTGCATCACTTTTATTCCATTTTAAAGAAATCGAACAGTGAGGTAAACTTAACCCCAACCCATACCGTTACCACCCACAATCGGCAACAGTGCAGGCATTGGGATTTGATACCTCCCTGTTGCAGCCAATCAGGTCGAAGTGAGTGCACATGAGGGACCAATCAGCAAGCGGTACTCACCTGCAATCCACATGTAACTGCCTCTGCGGTCCAGTCAGGTCAAGTCTCCTCAATGCCAGGAGCCACCTCAAGATTGCCACAGGGGTAGTGAGGGAAACTGGGGCAAGAACCCACCCTCCCCAAATTGGCACTGCAATACCACAAGCAGTTTGAATTTGGTGCCTGTCTGCTGCAGCTAATCAGACTGAAGGAGTGCTTCTGAAGAACCAATCAGCAAACAGGTCTGTTTCAACATGCCACACACAATCAGCAGGTATCCACCTCAGAGTCCAGTTGCGCCAAGTCTTCTCACTGGCAGGAGGCCCCTCAGAATTGCCACAGGGGTTGTGTGAGAAAAAGGGGCTAAAACTTGCCCTCCCACAAACTGATGCTGCAACAGCACAGGAGTTTGAATTTGATACCGCCATGCTGCAGCCATTCCAGGTGACTGATGGCTCCCCTATGATGGCAGTTTCTACACAAGTAGCACTCAGAATCTAATGGTCCATAGTTGAGTGGTGAGTCTGCCAAGTTCGTAGAAGCTACTTGGGCTGATGTATGGTATTCTGTCCTAGCTGTGCTTACGAACTACACTAAAACACTCTTCTGTTGATATATAATGAAGTCTTTTACTGCTACTACATCAAGAAATCCACGTTAGCTGGTCTCACAATTTAAGGGCCTGGCCTTAATGGTATACCATATGTGATTGAAGGTATATTATGCACCACATGCCTTGTCTTCTAGTACACCATTTCAGCTAATAACCTTGATGTTGGTGTATACTGACAACTCTGGACTTCTCTTTGTACGGTGGTATCCCTCAATGCCCTAGGCTCATGGGGCATTGCCTTGATATTTCCAACACTCTTTACTTGTTCCTCTCCCTCCTATTAATGGAAGCTGCTGTCCCCGACTCCTGTCTTCACTGTGAACTCATCCTTTCCAGTACCTTAGTGGCCACAGCCATGCTACCTAACTCTACTTGTAACATATGCCTTATTTTAAGGTATATAAATTGTTACTCTTACAATATGCCTCTAGTTAGCCCACTGGCTACTGAGCTTTCTTATATCTTGCATATACTACTTTGCCTTAGCCTGTCTGTCAATGTTGAACCTAATCTGAGTCCCACTCACCACCCCCAAATGGTAGCTCTTCTCTGTGACCTAACATGAAGGGGGCCAAATTAACCAACCTTAGTATCTGTAGCCTAACGGCTAACAAATCTGAACTTGCATTCTGACGATCCCATTACAATCCGGATGTTCTGCACATTATTGAATCTTGGCTCAGGGCCTTTATACCTGACTCTGCTTTTTCCTCCCCTAATTATAACCTTCTTAGGCTAGACTATATTACTTATTGATTTGAAGGTTGGAGACCGGGAAATGCACACTGAACTGAGGCTCGTTTCCAGGTGTGACCCAGGGGAAAGGAAATCAGGGGGAACAACAAACAGGTAACGTGCATGTCAAGTTACAGAAATAAAATGCAATCACGATATAAAGTTAAATAATTCACAGGTATTCCTTGGATCAGATTAGATGAAAAAATATTCAGACACGTAACAAGCCAAGTACATGTGCAAGAGTACAACAAGAATTTTACCACAGCGATTGTTAACCAAATGAGCAGACAGTGCACTAGGCGAGCAAGTTACGACAGGGGGAACCAAAACCCACTTGCTGCCAGTGACAAACAGGAAGACCACTTAGGGGAAACAGAAGCAGGTCAGGGGAAGGAGGAGTTTCAGCTGGTGTCTAAAAGAGCCTGAGATGGTGGAGTGGTGGAGGGATAATGGAAGTTGGTTCCTGGAAGTTGGTTCCAGAAAGTTGGAAGGTGAAAGGAGAAGACAGCTTGCCCACCAGAGGAATGGTGATGAGGAGTGGAGAAGGCTTGCTGGCCTGCCTCTAAAAGTGGCAATGGTATCTTGATCTTACTACAAAAGTCATCAAAACGTGGCTAAGCGTGCAGTCTAAATCTTCCTGTAAGGGTTACACTTTTTTATTTTACTGGGTCATGTGAAAAAACTACCTCTAGTCTGTATGTATAATCTGTCTACCAGTGGAATATCTGGCCTATATGACCTAATGAACCAGGTCAGTACTTAAGTAAACAATAATGAGTTAATCATGTTAGGTGATTTTGATCTGAACTGGTCTGGGAACAATTTCAGAACTTTTGAATCTGTAATTAGCAAACTAAATCTCACCCAACTTGTCACAAGGGTACCCGTGCTACTCTAAGTGACTTGATTGTATCCAACAAGAAGAACAGAGTCCTTGGAGCTGGTACTTTTGCTGACTATCAGTGACCCTCTCCTATTTTCTGTGTGTGAGTGGAACATTTCCTAGTCCTCCTAAGATAATTATGCTTACAGATCACTTCAGACCATACAGTAAAGCATATCTCTACAAATTCAAAATTAGAGACTAGTAGTTCAAAATTATATATGTATTGTTCCTACCTGTCTATCTTGAATAACTATTTTCTTTTCAGATGGCCAATCAGTATTCAGTTCTTTCTTCAGTCTTGAATCTTGCAGTTCATCCTTGCCTGGTTGCTTATCGTAAATATTGACAAAATTATTGCCAGTGATGGACAGCTTATTATACATTATGCAATGCATACAGCTGTGCCAATGGAGACATGTATCTTTTTTTTTATCATGGCACATTTTCTTCCCTGCTGGTCGGTCCCCATCCGACTGACCCCCAGCCCCATCCCCAGAATCATCGCTCTTATATGCCCTGCATGGGAGTGGCACCTGCCGACTGGCATTTTCTCTGGTTTTCTTTCTTGGAGACCCCAGGAGTCAGCACGCATGTGTGTGGAGGCACGCATGCACCAGACAGCCCCAGCCACGGCCTCCTTCCCCCACCCCCTGGCCTACTGCCTAGGCCCCCCTCTGGCCCAAGCTTCCTCCAGCCTCCACTGGGGGTCGCCCATCAGTTGAGGGACACCGTGCTTCCTCCCCAGAGAGGAGAGCCTGCCTGTCAGCAGCTCCATCTAGCTCTGCCCCACCCTGTGCCAACCTCCGATGCCCCAGGCTCATTCCCCAACCCTTGTCACCGGCGTGGGTCGAGGTAAGGTGCCAGCAAAAATAGACAGAATTTGTCTAGTGCACTTACCTGGTCAACAAAAAATAAATAAATAAACTATCATGTACAGCCTGATCACCATGATGCATGCATTCTTAAAGGAGAACTGCACGTAACCTGAAAGTAATGTTTCACAGTAAAAGCTGTTTTTTTAAATACTGATTCTATTTCTATTATTGTTTAATCTATATGTGTTGTTTCATAACCTCAGTGAGTTTTTCTGAGTTACACTCTATGTTAAGTGCCAGTTTAGAACTGTAAAATGTAGTTTATATCTCTTTCAGTTAGAGTTCTATAGCAGAACACAGATGCATTGAGGCAACAATAGAAGAGCTGACCAAAGAACATAAACTACATCATACAGTTCTAAAATGGTGCTTACTACCAGCATGTAAACGGGAAACACTCACTGGTATAACTAAAAAGCATTTAATGATAAAACAGTAACAGATTTGGAACCAGTATATAACATTCATCCTCTACAAGGGAAAAATGAGTTACAGGATCAGCGCAGTTCTCCTTTAATGTCAGCATTCCTTTCTCTGTTGCTGCTGAATGACTGGAACGTTCATTCTGATTCTAAGCCAGCATTCTTAAACACTTGGCGGATTAACTAAAATCTCCCTTTCAATGAGGCAAACATTCAAAAGGTACTTTTCTAACTCTTCTATTTTGAAATCAGTTTATATATAGCAATAAGGCATAAGCCAGTCAGATTCAAATCTGTGCCAGCAGCCAATAACAAATCTGATTATACCACCGTACACAAAGCTACTTGCACTGTCTTGGGGTCCAAATCGGAACATGACCAAGGTTGGTGGGGAGTTAATCGGCTTTTTTTTCCCCTTCATATCACAGTCTGAGAAACCAAGCATCACTAGGCAGCAGTGTGCTGCACGTGCACTTCACTTTTTGTCTTTGGCATCTGACATGAATCTGTGATCAATCCCCGATCCCCAACCCCCAGAAAGACATAACACCTTGTGGCTCCAACCAGTAGATAGATGGAAAAAAATTAAACAAAATAAAAATAGAATCTGACAGATGGGCCCCCAAAACAAAGGGCCTTACACACAGGCATACCTGGCGTTATTATAAATCTGGCCATGGAATCAGGATGCCTTTTTTGTAGACTTAGCTCTGACTGACTGTTCCTCCTTATTCAAAACTTCAGTGCCTCAACCTTATCTTATTTAAAGAGCTGGTTTACTGCCTAAAATTAATATTAGTTTTTAAAAGTAGTCAGCTATCACCTTTTATATCTGCGGTGCTTTTTCTTTTTCCTTTGGGTAATTAGAAGAATTTTTTTACCTGATGTTAGTAGATGTGATCTATGGAACAGCACTCTGCCTGACAGCTGACATATCTAGTACTGTTCCCCCACTATAGCATCAGCATTATGACCTCACTGATTATGACATCACAGCTACTCAGGAAGAGCCACTCAGTAGCTTCCAGGTTAGTCACCTGTGATGTCACAGAAAGTTCACAGAGCTGATGATGTAGTGGGGGGACTAGAGCTAGATATGTCAGCTGCCACGCAGAGTGCTATTCCACACATCCAGCTTACTACTGTCACATAGAAAACTTTCTAATGAGCAAACAGAACAAGAAAAATACTTCAGAAATAAAAGTTACTGCCAAAGCTGATAGTGGCATAACTGCTTAGCTCTGAATACTCTCAGCATAATCCAAAGATTTCTCCTGCATTCTGCACCATATCTCATCAAAAAAGAATAGTACTGCCATTGGAAACTCTTACCTACAAAACAAGACCAACCTTGACCGAAGGGTTGTAGGCAGTCGGAATCTCTGAGCATAGAAGCACTGAGAAGCTGAAACAGGCCCTGCTGCATGAGCTGATCCCCAGTATGGATTCCCTGACACCTCCTCTACCAGACTCTCACCTTAAAGAAATAAGGAGAATGTTTGCAGATATTCTATCTAAAATGGACAATATGGATGCAAAAACAAAACAAAATACTACAGATATCATCCATCTCTCGCAGAGGGCAGGGGTCAATGAGCATTGGCTTGTTGAACAGGAGTATAGCTGCCGGATTACTGACTAGTGGCTCTGGGAGCAAGACCAGACCATCCAGCTGTTGAGGAACTGGATTGAAGACCTTGAAAATCACAGCCACTGGAATAACCTCAGGTTCGTGGGGTTTCCAGAGGGCTGCGAGGGACAGGATACCATATACTTTCTACAAAAAGAACTGCCTTCTTTACTGTGCTGGGAGAGAGGGGTGCCCCTGGAAATTGACAGGGCCCACTGGACTCTTGTACCCAAGCCAGCTTCCGGGGCCACTCCCATACCATCCTTGCCCATTTCCTCCATTGCCAACACAAGGAGGCTATCACCAGGGCAGCCAGACAACTCCAGGATCTGAGGTGTAGGGGCCAAAGATTTCAGATTTTCCCCGATTACTTTCAAGAACTTTCAGCAAGTCTAAGGGCTTTTTCCAATGTCTGCAGAGCCTGCATTGATCTAGGCCTAGAATACTCCCTCCATTGCCTGGCCTGCCTATGCATCACTGTGGCAGGATCTCCTAAATTGTTCGATGCACCTGAGGCAGCAGAGGCCTTCCTGGCATCGCACACCCTAAGGTGTTTATGGGGAAGACAATAAAATGGGGAGGCACCCCCCACCACCTGGCCAGATGCAGCTAGTATGGTCACAACTCTGGCTCGGATGAGCCCCAAGAAAAGAACCTCCACAGGCGCTATGCCCACTAGCCTATCTCCCACCATGGAGGAGTTTCAAGCAGCTGGCCCCAAAGCGAAATGCCAGAATAGCAGAAGGGCAAAAAAGGAAGAGGTCCATCAGGACAAGACCCCACGGCTCCGATCAAGGAGCCATAGCGCCACCCCTCACTCCGTTGAATCACCGGGATCAACAGGCCCGACAATAGGGCCCAACAGGTATACAGTCCTAAGAAACCTCCCGATGGAGGATCTGCCGCGGCTATCACCACTCCCCCCCGAGGTGCTCCGGTGGGAACCTGGACCCACCACAGAAACATGGGGTCAATACCTGTGCCAAGGGAGCTTCAGATGCTGCACTACAGTCCAAGAGTACTGCTGATGGCCACGAGGAGAAGCCCCAAGCAAGGGACACGGGTGCGGCTTATGGGAAGATGGACACCCAGGAGGTTTGAGAGAACTAAATGTCGGACTACTTGTTGATTCCTAGGGTGCTTCTTGAATTTTCTCCCTGCTAGTCCCTGGTAGGTCCTCTTGACATCCACCTGTCCTGACATTTGGGAATGTGGCTGGCACTGCCTCGGTGGCTGGTCTGTGGAAGAGGGCCTCTTGGGATGTGGGATAAAGTATTTTGGTAAACTAGCCAGGCCGATCTCTTAAAAGTACCCCATCATGAGGTGTCTTCCAAGATCAGCTCCCCCCACCCCAAGGTTAGTCCATGTTTTCAGGTTTGGGGCCATACCTCTCAACTGTCCCTGATTTTCAGGGATGTCCCTGATTTTACCTAGAAATTGTCCTCTATCCCTTGTAAAATGTGTGGTTTTGTGACTGAATAGTGGGGATTGTATGCACAAAATAATGTCAAACATTAGAATTACAGGCTTGTTCTTCTTTAGAAAATACATCTTAACACTATTCCCCTTATTCTAATAGCTTTCTGAGTGACTATTATTAATTTATGAAATGTGTCCCTGATTTGGGGTCTTTGTCCTTGTATTTTTTTTTTCTTTTAAGCCTTGTCTCTGATAATGAAGTGAGAGGTTGAGAGGTATGTTTGGGGCACTAGGGTCGCAGGGCGCAGAGAGGAATGGATGTATACTAGACAGAGCCTGGTCACTCCCGGACACAAAGTAATAAAGCCTCTCTGATTTAGCCCTCAGTCAGAAGGGGAGAGGGGCATCACAAGAGGAATATAGAGGGGCAAGCCATACAGTGATCTGCTAGAATTAATCCGGGGAATGCCATACACCACTGGTGGGAGGGAAGGGGGGGATAGCTGATACCAATGGCCTGGTAAGAAAGTGCAACTCTTAGTCCAAGATAGCATGTGACCTGGGGCAATTTCATTAGGTGGCACCCCCCTCCCACTAATAAGACACACAGGAGCCAACACCAGGGAGGAAACAGCGGAAATAATACCCCGAAGGAGATAACCAATTAGTAGGGTCTGACTATGCAGAGAACCCCCCCAGATCCTTAGGCTAGAGCATGGAGGGGGACTCGGGGAGGCAGCAATACCAGCACCTTCATATACCACAAACAGAGGGCCACCATTGGTCCCAGGGAAGAACGGAGGTGAGGGGGGTTAGGGGGAACCTCGTGGATGGAGGTCATGGTCATCACCGGAAACAGAACTCAGACTTCCACCGCAGTCCCCACCCGGGTACAATACAAGGGATGGAAGGGACATACTTAGCCCAGGCACAACATTGATAGGAGGTATGAAGACGCAGAATGCCATACACCACTATGGGGGATAGGATGAGCAATGTTTGGGCACATGATGCCAAGGACAGGGGGTAATCCCCCATGCACAACACCTGCAGTGACAACTGCACATGTCTGGGCTGCAGGACAGCTGACTGGAGAGGCAGAATCTAGTCTCAGTGGAGGAAAAAGAGAGGGGAGGGAAGCACAGAGGAGAAAAGGAAGGAGACTGAGGTTATTAGACATTGGTTTAGAGTTACATGCATTTTTATGGTATTCCTTGCTATTGTGTGTTATTTCTGTTATTGTTGAAATGTTCTTACATACCGGCAAATGGAGACACCACAGGGAAAGGGAAGGGCCAAGGGGGTGAGAGGCACCAGGCAGCAGCCCTGATGCCCCTTGGACACATAGGGGACCAAGCTGGAGTATAAATTGTGATGCAGACCAGACAATCAAATTCCCCCTGTGCGATGGAGACTAAGTTGATCTCTCGGAATGTTAGAGGGCTCAATTCTCCTATAAAAAGATTAAAAATTCTTGTCACACCTGAAGAAGCTGAGCCCCCTAATAGCATTCCTTCAGGAGACAAAACTCTCCTCGGCAGAATCCGCAAGACGTAGACAGGGGGTGGGTGGGGGAAGAAATTCACAGTGCGGCTCCCTCACATAAACGAGGAGTCTCAATATTACTCCATAAAAATCTGGGATGGAAGGCATCCAGGCAAGTCAGGGACAAGAAGGGCAGATGGTGATAGTGGAACTGGACACCCTGCAGGGACCAGTGATCCTTGCAAACGTCTATGCCCCTAACCAGGACACCCCACAGTTTTTCCGCAGTATTAATCAGGCACTTACCAAGCTGAATACAGGTAAAGTCCCAGTGCTGATGGGAGGAGATTTTAATCTTACCCTGGACCATCAGCTGGACAGGAGCACGCAGGCCCCCTAACCGCACAAACAAGTGGCAACAGCGGTCCATAGACTGATGGAGGAGCAGGGGTTAGTGGACATCTGGAGAACCATGTATCCTGGTGCACAGGATTATACCTGTTATTCACAAGTGCATGGATCCTCCAGTAGGATAGACATGTGGCTAGTGTCCAGTACCACAAACGCACTCAGCAGGTCAGGCCCTCTTCTCCCACAGTGCCAACCTCAGAGTGCAATAGTGTGAACAGGTAACAGGCAGGGTAACCCTCCCATCTGCTTTTGGGTCCGAATCACCTTTAGTCTCAAGTTCTGGGGGGGATTCAAACTGTGAACCTTATGCTAGCGTATCCAATGTACAGACTCAGATACGTACCCTCTTCCGGGACTTCCAGGACAATCTTTTGCCTGGGGCACCAAGTAAGGCTTCCAAACTGAACCCTTAAAATTCTATAAGAGACCTTAGGTATATTCTTACCTTTTCCCAGTTTAGTAACACCATCAAGCTGTTGAACAATTTTGTCAGTCTTAACCCTGTATACGTCATATGCAAAAAGAACTGGCAGACATCCAGGCAGTCTTTCAAGTAAAAGGTACGTTACTAAAAGATGGTAAAAATATGAAAAATGTAAACACAGAACAATATATCAAAAAGCTCACAATCAAATAAAAGAAAAACAAGGAAACTACAGAACAAACTCCTACCAACATACAGTTAGACCTTTTCTATCTAATGTATTACCTTTGTAAGTGCCTAAGTTAATTCAGACAGCTGTGTCTGTCTAGAGTCCCAAGATGGTATATCTCAGACAGTTCAGACACAGGTATTAGTTTAAACTGTGTCTCCACACCCTTCTGTGAGTCATCTAGCTCCTCCTTTTAGAATATAAAAAAATACAAACATGATTTTCTATCAAGAGGTATATTAAATAAGGTGACATCAACAAAAACTAATTTCCCAAATTATGAGTCTTTGATCCCCCAGTTCTTTTAGAGGTTTACAACCCTACAATCCATCACCTAAGTGCGATATAGCTGACAGGAATCAGCTAAATTATGTCCTGTCCTGTAATAAAATGTATATTTAGCTTCCCAACTTCAAAGCAGCAACAGGTCATAAAAAAGGCCATAAAATGCAGTTTCTCAAGGAAGTTAATTACATTGCAGAGATCTCCTGGTCAGTTTAATACATCCTGTAGCTTCACTGAAACCTGGGGGGGGGGCACCCATTGAAGCAAAGGATGTATTATCTGAGACAATCACATACTATATTTTTATATTAAAAATATCATTCAATAATCATAACCAGCTGGCCAAGCGTCACACTCCTCCCCACCTAGATTGAATTTGGGGTCTCTGTCCCCTGCAAGAGATGAGCTTCCCAAGTCAGTTCACTCCTCATATAGACACGACAGGCCATCTGCATTCTGATTGGTCTCTCCAGCCTTATGTAAGATTGTCACATCATACCCTTGCAAGGCAAGACTCCATCTTAATAGTCTACCATTAGTTTTCCCATTTGGGTCAGCCAAACCAAGGGGTTGTGGTCAGTTTGTACCTCAAAATGCTGCCCATATAAGTATGGCTCTAACTTCTTTAGGGCCCACACTATGACAAGACACTCTTTTTCCACAGTACAGTAAACCTGCACCCTTGGAAGTAACTTTTTACTCAGGTACACTACAGGGTGATCTTTCGCTTGGTTGGATGTCTGACTCAGTGCTGCCCCAATACCCTCATCTGAGGCATCAGTCTGGAGTATAAAGGGTCTGCTATAGTCAGGACTTGTCAGTACAGGAGCACTGCACAGTACCTCCTTCAGTCTGGTAAAGGCTTCTTCACAGGCTGGTTCCCAGGTAATTTTCTTAGGCATCTTTTTCTTTACCAGGTCAGATAGGGAAGCAACCAGGGCACTGTAATTGGATACAAATTTCCTATAGTACCCTGCTGTCACTAGAAAACTCCTGACCTGCTTCTGCATTTCTGGTCTGGGCCATGCCTTGATCACCTCTATTTTTATTTGGTTAGGACAGAGCTGTCCCCAGCTTACACCATGCCCGTGGTATGTCACTTCAGTCATGGCCACTTGGCACTTCTCAGCTTTGACAGTGAGCCCAGCCCTCTATATCCTGCCCAGCACTTCCCTAAGGTGGGACAGGTGTTCCTCCCAGCTGGAACTAAAGATGACAATGTCATCCAGGTACGCCACGGCATGCTCCTCAGCACAATTTAACACCTGGTTCACCAACCTTTGGAAAGTGTCCGGGGCATTCTTCATTCTGAAAGGCATTACTTTAAATTCAGATAAGCCTATCGGAGTGATGAAGGCTAATCTCTCCCTAGCTCTGTCAGTTAACTCTACCTGCCATTACCCCTTTGTCATGTCAATAGTCGTGAGGTATGTTGCCCCCTCTGAACTTGTCCAGGAGTTTGTCTGTCTGGGGCATTGGGAGGGCATCTGACTTTGTGACTGCATTCAGTCCACAGTAGTCCACACAGAAATGAGTAGAGCCATCTGGCTTGAGCACAAGGACTATGGGTGAGGTCCAGGGGATGTGGGATCACTGGATTACCCCTAAATCCAGCATTTCCTCCATCTCCCTCCTAATGTTCATTTGGACAGCCTCTGACACCCAATATGCTGTCCGCCGTATGGGTGTCTGTGTCCCTGTCTCTACATTGTGCGTTGCTAAGGGGGTTAGTCCAGGCTTGGTGCTAAACAGGGGGAAAAGTCTGCTAAAACCTCCTTTACTTCCTGGATCTTGTCTAGGGCCAGCTGGGGTGACAATTTAACTGTCTCCACAGAGGACTCCCACTTGCTTTCTTCCAGCAAGACCAGAAGTGGGTCTCCTTCATCCATCCCCTTCCCAGGACTACATACTGCAAACACCATGTCAGCCCTATTAGCATATTGTTTATTGTTTATTGTTAATTGAATAGAATCGGAATTACAATCCTTTGAGTCATAGACTCTTTTGCAAAGGCTCCACATCAGTTACAACGAATGGAGGAAATACATTTATAGTAAAAAAGAAACATATACAAACAGTATTAATGTAACAGTATAGGGTTATGCAGTCATAGCTTTATCTTATTTAGATGGTGACAGTAACTGGTTGCATACGAGATGTCCCTTATCAGAGAAGTGCAGGATGCAGTTTCGTAGGACCTAGAGTGACCCCGAGTCAGATATCTGGGCAGGGGAGAGGGAGTGAAGGGACAAGAGGGGGGCTGGCCCCAAAAGAAAAGAGGGTTATCTACAGTCACATAATGCCGAGTCAAAGAGTTGTGTTTTGAGACCTGTTTTAAATAGGGAGAGACTATGGGTCTTGGAGATAGGGGGCGGTAGGCTATTGAGCCATAGTGGGGCATGGTAGTGGAATGATCTTTGCCCAAGAGATGCTCTACAGTGGGGTACAAGGAAGGAAGTGTTGGCTATGAGCCTTTTAGTCCACCTGTAGGGGGCTGCACTGATGGGAGCTAGCTGGAGTTGTATTTTTTTGGAAAGGACGCAGGAGTGGTACTTTAGCCTTCCTTGGAAGTTAAGCCAACCAGTCAGAGCATAAAGCTCACAGGTATGCATTAACCTGTCACTGCCTGTGACTAGGCGGCAAGCTTTGTTAAGGGCAGTGTTGATACAGCGTAGGGCAGTCAGTTCTGCAGATCCATAAATGACTATCCCGTAGTCCACCAAAGAAAGGATAGAGGAGGAGACTGCAAGATGCATGGCCTGGGGAGGTAAGCAGTGTTTAAGCCTGTAAAGGATCCCCACTCTAGTGTTGACAGGGGAGGAGAGAAGTTGTATGTGACTATGGTAGGAGAGGGAGGTGACTAATGTGATTCCGAGATATTTGAAACATGAAACCTGTTCTAGGGGGGAGCCATGAGAGTTTTTTACTAGTGGGGCATATGACTGTGTGGGCTTTGTCGGTACGCAAAGATCATGGACTTCGTTTTTTGGTAATTGATAATAAGGCGGTGTTCAGTGAACCATGATTCTAGCTCCCTAAAGAAGTCCTGCAGGGCTAGTTGGAGAGAGCTAGGCTGAGGGTGTTTCCAGAACACTACAGCATCATCAGCGTAGAGTAGCAGGCGACCACTGCAAGACTTGGGGAGAGAGTTTAAAAACAGGGTGAACAGTAAGGGGCCAAGCATGGACCCCTGCGGGATGCCAGAGCATACTAGTTTGCATGAGAAGAGGGTTGTGTTGATCTTGACTTGTTGTGACCGGCCTGACAGGTAGTCTTTGAACCAGCAGTGACCTCAGGTACAAAGTTGAGTTGTGGAAGGGCACAGAGCAGTAGCTCGTGACTGACCTTGTCAAATGCCTTGGTCAGATCCACGTAAATAGCCCCAGCCATGCAGCCTTGGTCTAGGGCCTCATGGATGAATGAGGTGAATTCAGTAAGGGCGGTGACGGTACTGTGGCCTCTCTGGAAACCATGCTGCTCTCTGCAAAGTAGGTTGTGTTTGGTTAGGTGGTCAGTAAGCTGGTCCGATACTATCTTTTCAAGTGCTTTGGAGAGAGGTAGTAGCATTGATATCGGTCTATAGTTGCTTGTGACTGTGGGGTCGCCACTCTTCAAAATAGGGGTAATTACGGCTCTCTTCCAGGCTGAAGGGAATTGACTGAGGCTGAGAATTTTTGTGAGATGGGGTAGTGTCACATCCAGGGTCAGCCAAATGAGTTTGAGATCAAGGGAGTCATTGCTATAGCAAAGCATTAGCCAGGGCTTTGGAGAGATAGTGTTTTGCCTCGGAGTAGGATATGACTCTTAGTCTAAAGGGTGTTGTATTGTTGCTGTTGAAGTGTCGGGGAGGGTGGGGGAGGGTTGAAGAAGTTCAGTGGTAGTAAATGGGAGAGGTACGAGAAGGAGGAGTTGAGGGCTTCAGCGATAGCAGTAGGGTCCTGAGTGGAATCCCCATTTACTATGAGTTGAGCAGGGGTAGGGGAGTGTGATTTCCCACTGAGTTCCTTTATATTGTTCCAGAATTGTTTACCGTTGCCCCAGGAGGAGGTTAGAGTTTGTTGATAATATGCAGCTTTGGCTTGCCGTATGGCCCAGATACATTTGTTGCGGGCCTCTCTGTAAAGTTGTCTATCCTGTGGGAGTTGGGAGTCTAGGGCCTTATGCCATAGGTTGTCCCTATGGTGGAGCTGTTTAAGTAGCAATTGTGAGATCCACGGTGTGTATCTGGTTTTCACTACTTGTTTAGTGAAGGGACCGAAAATGTTACAGGCCTCATTGAAGATGGCTATAAAGTGGGAGAGTGTCATGTCTACAGACTGAGCAGTGTGAATGGGGGACCAGTTGCTGGTGGCTAGGTGTGCTTTGAGATGCGCTAGGCATCCTTTTTTAAGTCGCCTATGTATGGTGACTTTGGGGGGCGCAGAGGAGATTTTAGCCAACCACCGGCAGGTCATCGGGGAATGGTTGCTAATAGAGTCAGGGAGCACAGTGACATGAGAGAGATTCTGAGGCCTGTTAGTGAAGATGAGGTCTATAAGGGTTGAGGTCCCTGTTCTATAATCCATTCTGGTTGGGGAGTTGACTGATTTGGGTAAGATCGTAGGCAAGGGCTGTGTCTTTGCAGTTGGATGAGGCAGGATAGACAATTGACATTAAAGTCTCCCCTGTAGGATGACTTCACTCGTGGGGGGGAGGTGGGAGACACTGTGGAGGATCGATTCAAAAGCGAGTTTTTGGTTGCTAGGGGGGATATAGGCCGCTGTGATGTGGATGGTTTTGGGGCCCAGACTGAGTTTGACTGTGAAGGTCTGGGCACCATATTTGGGTGGCGGGGTATGTACCTCTGTGGTGTTTTTTGAGGATCTAACATAGATGGCACAGCCACTGCCTCTCTTGCTAGTCCTGTCTGCTTGGAAGATAGTGTAGTCACTGAGGTAGACAGCTCCATTGGGTATTCTATCCGAGACCCATGTCTCAGATAGAGCTAGGATGTCGGGTGCATGCTGGGCAATCCAGCCCTGGAGGGGGGGTGTTTCTTTGGGAGGCTGCATATATTAAGAGTAGCCAGTAGAAGACTCCCATGTGGGCTGCTTGAAGAGAACGCTGTGTCGGGTGGTCCAGGGTTGGTGTGAATATTACCAGATAGTAGCAGTAGGAGGAGGGTGTGCCTCAGAAGGGCTAACCTGTGAAGTTTGGGTGAGTGACGTAGGGACTGGGAAGCTGTGAGTCTGTTAACGTGGGTGGTGGGGACAGGGAGATTGGAAATGACGCTGGTTAACAGGATGACGGGAGTTTGGGGCTTCATCATGTTGACATGGTACATTCTTTCTGTATGTCTTCTGTCAGGTAACTCTATGATAGAGTTCACATCATTTACCTTTCTAACTACTTTGTACGGTCCTGCCCACTCAGCCTGCAGCTTGTTTTTCTGGACCGGAATAAGGACCATGACTTCCTGACCCACCGTGTATGAGCGAGCTTTGGCTCTGCAGTCGTACCACACTTTTTGTTTCTGTTGGGCAGCTGCCAGGTTGCTCTGGGCTCTCCCCATAAGCTCCTTCAGCCTTTTCCTAAATCTAAGGACGTAATTTACTATGGGAGTTCCCTGGGTGGTGTGCTTGCCTTCCCAGTCCTCCTGGATCAAGTCTAGGGATCTGCATACCCGGCGTCCATGTAAGAGCTTGAAGGGGGGAAAACCCTGTCAACTCTTGGGGCATTTCCCTGTATGCAAAAAACAGGTGGGGAAGGTATTTCTCCCAGTCCCTCCCATGCTGTTCAGCAAACACTTGGAGCATTGACTTCAGGGTACCGTTAAATCTTTCCACAAGCCCATTGGCTTGTGGGTGATAAGATGTTGTGCACCTCTGCACCACCCCACACTTCTCCCACAAGCATTTCATCAGGTTCAACATGAAGGAACCCCCTCGATTGGTAATAACCTCCTGCAGAAATCCAACACAAGAGAAAATCCCAAGTAAGGCATCTGCCACTTTGTCTGTCCTCAGTGAGGATAGGGTAACTGCCTCAGGGTACCGGATGGCATAATCCACCACAGTCAGGATGAACCTCTTCCCAGAGGAGCTATGGGTTTTTAAAGGCCCCATAACATCCATTACCACCCTTTGAAATGGCTCCTCCACTATGAGCAATTGAATTATGGTGACTTAGGTTTTCTTACCTGCCTTCCCTATTTCTTGGCACCCGTGACAAGACCTGCAATTCTCCTTCACCTGCTGGGTGAAGTTGGGCCAATGAAAATTCTGGGCCAACTGCTGCATAGTGCACATGATTCCCAGATGAGCAAGCAAGGAAATATAGTGTGCAATCTTGAGCAACTGCTCACAGTACCCCTGGGGAACGACAAGCTGCCTGCCTATCACCCCCCCCCGTCTTCACAGCCTGAATATACATCAGTCCATTTTCCCAATAAATCTTACATTTACCGTCACCTCCCTGTGCTCCATCAGAGTCTGCCCAAACCTTCAGCTTCTCTAGACTAGGGTCACTTTTCTGAGCAGCTGCAAACTCCTCACACATTCCCAAGGCATGGGACATGTCTCCTTCAGTCTCTAAACTAGGGTCCCTAGCACTAGTGTCAGGGCACTCAGGATCACTGTCATCCCTAACCCTCTGACAATGGGTCACCCCTATTTCTTCAGAGTAACCCTCCATAGCTGTGTGGTTAACTGCTACTGGGGAAATTTCTACCCCCTTTTCATTAGTCTCCATATCAGCAGACACAGGCTGGAGAACCAATCTCCCAGTGGTTTCCACAATGGCTTCTGTTGGGTCCAGGGAACTACAATTTTCCCCTGCTGCTTGGCTGCAGGTAACTGCACACACCATCCCCTGTTTGAGATTGTTGCCAAGGATGATGTCAACTGCTAAAATGTTGGCTACAGCCACCTGTTGCACAGTTCCCCCTGTTTCACCCCAGTCTCAGGAGAACACTAGCAAGTGACAATGTGGTCTCCTCACCGGTGAACCTTTCTACAGTTACAAATTTATTGGGTATAAGCTGAGCAGGCTCTACCAGATCCCCTTTTACCAGTGTAAGGGATGCCCCTGTGTCTCTTAACCCTTGTGTCTGTACACCGTTCACCGTGACTGGGTGCATGTGTTCCCTCATGTTCACAGGCATGCTCCCAGGGATACACAAACAACCCACTTCTTTTCTAGCCCTATTTTGTGTATTGCTCATCCTTTTGGGACACTGTCTGGCAATATGCCCAGTTTCTTTACAAACCCAACATTTGTTTCTTTTCTTAGAAAAATCTTTTCTTTGAAACCTGGGCTAACTGGTTTGGTGGAGGCAGTGAGGGTTTTAGCTGCCCTGAAGGCACGCTTTTCCCTTTCTGCACTGCCATGCTTGCCCCATTTGCTCTCAGAGCAGGTCTGCTCTTGGCAAAGTGGTCTGAGAGTTCAGCAGCTTATTGCACTGTTTTGGGATCTCGGTCCTCCAGCCAGGTTTTCAGCTCTGCTGGGCATGCCCAAAAAAACTGCTCTAACAGTATAGCATTTTCAATTTTATTTACAGAGTTTGCATCAATTCCTTCCCACCAATGTTTTAAACACTGACATTGTTTCATGGCTAGCTTCTCGTAGCTCATATCAGGCCTTCTCCTGAGCTTACGGAATTTAGCTCTGTATGCTTCTGCAGTTAAATCAAACTTTTTTAAAAGTGCAGCATTAAGTTTGCTGTAATCATTACTGTCCTCGTTGTTCATTTAACCCAATTCATCCTGAGCTTTCCTGGCAAGTAGCGGGGATAGCTGGAAGCTCCAGGACCCTCGAGGAATATTTGCCTGAACATAAACTTTTTCAAAGGAATTTAAAAAGGCATCCATATCCTCCCCTCTTTAAATTTAGCTATCAATTTTGAATTCAATTTGTAACCCATTCCTGTAGTTCCAGTTAAACCCAAGCCACTTACCTGCTCTGGTGCAGGTGGTTGGAGTCGTAGCTTCTCCAGTTCATGTTGCCTGTGGCACTCACACTCCTCACGGTCCACCTCTCGCTGTTCACAGTCCCTCTTCTCCTCTGTGGCTTGCTGTTCTTGCTCCCTCTTCTCCTCTGCTGCTCGCTGTTGTCACTTCTCTCCTCTCTGAAACTCCAACTCCATTCTGCACAACTCAATCTGCAGCCTGACTGCTTCTGGCTCCAGAATGCTGGTGACCTTCCCCTGCTGCTGTGGCCCTTTGCTTGCACTGGCCCTGCTGTCCTCCTCACCAGATCTGGACACTGCACTGGCCACTGGCCTTTCCACACCCAAGGTTTGGTCCTTTACAGTCACAGTCTGTGACTCGATGCTTTGAGCATCTGCTGCCATCAGGGCATCCATGAGATTCTGCTTGGTGGTTCTCCCCTCATGCAGGACTCCTCTGTCCAGGTACAACTGCCTCAAGTAGTCTGCAGTGTGCCCGCTGTAGTTGGAAGCCATCTTCTTCCCTAACTACAGCTACTCTAACTTGCACTTTGAAAAAAATATAAAATAGGTAGGAACTTGACTGTAAGCAAAATGATATAGTTCTGTTTCCTTTTAAAACAAAAATAAATCACTGCCTTATTTTGCAAGTGAGTTGTACAGTATTAAGCTGACACACTGAACAGTTAAAGCTTGTGTTACCAAATTTTATCCCACCACAGCCACCAGATCTGTCACAAATGCAGGTCAGGCCCTCTGGTCCCACAGTGCAACCTCAGAGTACAATAGTGTGAACAGGTAACAGACAGGGTAACCCTCCTGTCTGCCTTTGGGTCCAAATCACCTTTAGTCTCAAGTTCTGGGTGCACTCAAACTGTGAACCTTATACTAGCGTACCCAATGTTCAGGCTCAGATACGTACTCTCTTCAGGAATTGTGGTACAATCTTTCACCAGGGGCACCAAGCCAGGCTTCCAAACTGAACCCTTAAAAGACCTTAGGTATATTCTTACCTTTTCCCAGTTTAGTAACACCATCAAGCTGTTAAACAATTTTGTCAGTCTTAACCCTCTATACATCACATGCAAAAAGAACTGACAGACATCCAGGAAGTCTTTCAAATAAACGGTACTTTACTAAAAGATGATAAAAATATGAAAAATGTAAACACAGAACAATATATCAAAAAGCTCATAATCACATAAAAGGAAAACAAGGAAAACTACAGAACAAACTCCTACCAACACACAGTTAGATCTTCTCTATCTAATGTATTACCTTTGTAAGTGCCTAAGTTAATTCAGACAGCTGTCTGTCTAGAGTCCCAAGACGGTATATCTCAAACAGTTCAGACACAGGTATTAGTTTAAACTATGTCTCCACACCCCTTCTGTGAGTCATCTAGCTCCTCCTTTTAGAATATAAAAAATACAAACATGATTTTCTATCAGGAAGTATATTAAATAAGGTGACATCAGCAAAAACTCATTTCCCAAATTATGAGTCTTTGATCCCCAGTTCCTTTTGAGGTTTACAACCCTGTAATCCATCACCTAAATGCAATATAGCCAACAGGAAATCAGCTAAATTATGCCCTGTCCTGTAATAAAATGTATAGGTAGCTTCCCAACTTCAAAGCAGCAACAGGTCATAAAAAAGACCATAAAATGCAGTTTCTCAAGGAAGTTAATTACATTACAGAGATCTCCTGGTCAGTTTGATACATCCTGTAGCTTCACTGAAACCTGTGGGGGGCACCCATGGAAGTAAATGATGTCTTATGTGAGACAATCACATACTATATTTTTATATTACAAATATCCTTCAATAATCATAACCAGCTGGCCAAGCGTCACACCAATATATTATATGAGGGAATCACTAAGATGCAGACACATCTGATTGTCCTCTCAGGCCATGCCCCCCTGTCGCTGGTAATCAGCCAGGGAGAGGAACCATCCCAACCCTCCACATGGCGGCTGGATGCCCCCTACTGGAAGACAAGCAGTTCCAGGTCTGGCTGGGCCAGAGGTGGAGGAGTATTGGAGGCTCAACAACAATGGGTAAGTTTCAGACTCCACCCTGTGGGAGGCATTCAAAGCAACCCTGAGGGGGAGGATTATTGCATTCGCTACAGCCAGGAGATGGCGCAGGGAGGCAGAACAGAGGACACTCAAAATGCAACTCATTGCCCTGGAAAGCCAATACAAAGGCTACTCCAGGAAGGACTGGCACAACTCTCTAGCAGGAGGATCACCCTTAACATCCATCTCACACGTCAGGCTGAATTCAACCTAAGGTGGCTGAAGCACTCATATTGGAAGGGAGGTGAAAAGGCCAGCAAAGTGCTGGCATATAGACTTAAAACTAGGCAGATGGATGGGAATGTAGCCACCCTCCAGAACCCCAAAGGGGGGAAGTCTGCAGCCAAGAAGGGATAAACTCCATCATGGCATGGTTTTATAAGAAACTGTATGCCTCACCCACCCCCTCAGACCTGGACAGGATAAAATACTCTTGGACCATCTCCCAATCACAAGATTGGCCACTGCCAAAGCTCAGGCCCTCGAAGCCCCAATTACAGCAGAAGAAATTCAAAAAGCAATACTTGCCATGAACCCACATAAAGCACCCGGCAAGGATGGCCTAACGATAGATTTATATCAGGCCAAAGGGGTGGTCCTGGCCCCATACCTGGGCAGAGTGTACGAGGATAAGGAAAAGAGACCCTACCACAGACAATGAGGGAAGCTACCATCATGGTGCATCCTAAGAAGGATAAAAAAAAACCTCAGCTCTGGCAGTTATCGACCCATATCCCTCATCAATGTGAATGCCAAGATCCTGCCCAAAGTCCTGGCAGGGCACCTGGATAAACTGCTGCCAGGGCTCATCCACCCGACCCAGGCAGGGTTTGTTAAAGGGAGACTAGGGGCACACCATCATAGGACTCTTTTTACTCTCATGCATGTGGTCAGGTTCTCTAAGGCACTCAGGGCAGCCCTCGCTGTCAATTTCAAAAAGTCCTTTGACTCTGTTGAATGGCCTTTTCTAATGCAAACCCTGACAACTATGGGCTTGGGCCCAGGGTTTCTGGCGTGGGTTAAGTTATTATATTCCTTACTCTCGGTATCTGTCCTTACAAACCGCAAGATGTCACCTCCTTTTGACTTGCAAAAGGGAACAAGGCAGGGGTGCCCCCTGTCACCCTTACTGTTGGTACTGGCCATTGAGCCTCTGGCCATAGCTATAAGAGAAGCCAAAAGGATACCAGGGGTACAGGTGGGCAGTTCCTCCATTAAGACATTTCTATATGCGAATGATCTGCTAGTGACCACCGCGTACACGCCCCAAGTAGTCAAAATCGTGCTAGATATCCTGTCAACCTTCTCTCAGGTTTCAGGGCTTTGGGTCAGTCAAGCCAAGACTGAGGTGCTTCCACTGAACTTGGCATGCACCGAACACGCTTTCCAGGCCTATGGGTTCAATTGGTCACCTGACGGAATCAAATACTTGGGCATTATCATGCACCTGACCCCAGCCAAAATGATTTCAGCCAACTTCAACAGCTTACTGGAGTCCTTGAGGGTAGATGTAGCCAGATGGAAGGCCTTGTGCCTTTCCTTGGCTGGAAAAATAGACTCCATCAAAATGATGACAGTCCCAAGGCTGTTGTACTTGTTGGCACACCTGCCCATGCAAATCCCACAGAAATGGTATCAGAAAGTGGATACCATGCTCGGGGGGCCGGGGCGTTTCTGTGGGAGGGATAACCACCATGGTTTGGCAAGCAAAAACATTTCCAGCACAGGAGCAAGGGGGGATGGGGACTCCCATGGTTTCAAGGATACCATGTGGCCTACATTTTGGCACAGGTAATCTGGTGATTTACACCGGTGGGTCACATTACTCCAACCTGGGTTCCACTAGAAGCTGCCTTAATAGGATCCCCACTCCTGGCTATGGCATTGTACTAGGACAAAAGGAATGTTAAGGTAATGCCCCCCCATTGAAGTACAGGAGTAAGGTGTCCAACATTCTTAAGGTTAATCTTGCCCAGTGGAAATATAAGCCACTGTGGGACAACACAGCTCTACAAGTGGGGAAAAATAATATACATTGGAGACTATGGGAGACCCAAGGTATAACCAATGTGCAAGATCTGCTCAAGCCAGGCACAAATGTGATAGACACCTTCCAGTCCCTGAAGGATAGGTACCATCTCCCAGGCAGCCACTTTTGGCACTATCTGCAAATCATAGATGCCATAATACAGTCACCAAATGCACCGGGACCCAGGTAGACCCACCAAGGGGTACACCCTCTTGGGGCATGGAAGGCACTGAGCAAGTCTAGGGCCAGTAAAATTTACAATATGATGACAATCTCCCTTTCTGACCCAAGTCAAACAGCTAGGTCCCAGTGGGAAACTGAACTGCGATGCTCTGTCTCCGAGCAGCAGTGGGTCCACAGTTGGGCATGAATACACTCTGCTTGCAAAGATGGATGTACTAGGTTGATCATGAACAAAACACTGCTGTGTTGGTACTATACCCCAGCAAAACTAAAAAAACAGGGGCTGTCAACTCAGGATCACTGCTGGAGATGTGGCCAACCTGAGACCCATCTTTTCCATGTATTATGGGAATGTGCAGACCTGAAGAGTTTCTGGGAGGTAGCACAAGACATCTGTAGAGAGGTGCACCCCAATGTCCTCCCTGAACCCACATTATTATTGCTGGGCTGTGAAAGATCAGGTCTTCCCAAGAATAACCAGGGGGTACGATGGGTTAAAGCACTGGGAGCAGCAGCCAAGAGGCTGATCTTGATGAAGTGGTGCAGCAGGACTAGCCCTTCCATCTCTGAATTATTGCAATCACTGGCAGCAGTAGTAGGGGTTGAAAGGCTCTTCAGCTTTGTGGTGGGTGCCATGATGGCCTATACAGAATGTTGGCAACCTTTCCTGGATTCAAGCTACTGCCATCAGCCCCCACTGGACACAGGATGAGAGAGCATTATGAGTACACACACCACCTAGATCACCCTCAAACCCAACTTCCCAATAATTCCATTACTCCTTTCTCTTTCACATACTATAACCCAGTTTGCCTGTTTGTATATAGTTAGGAGTTTGACTGTTGTTTGTCAGTAGTGGTAGAATGTACAGTCAGAGTCCAAGGGATGGAGAACCGGCGAACATGGCTTGGCCAGAATGTAAGTTTTTGCTATTTACATAGATAGGATATGGTCATACCATCGTTATGTTTCATTGGGAAGCAATATGCCATATACAGGCCTGGGCCACCCAGTACTTTGACAAGTGCCCCAGAACCATCAAATGTTGCGGTGATCCTGGGGTTGTATATTAAGTTTTGTTGTTGTGTTGGAAAAGTTAATAAAATCTTTAACTTAAAAAAAAAAAAGAAATAAAAGTTACAACTGACTACTTCTTAAAATTTGTAATATTTTCCTATCTGCTATTTTTAATTCTACTAACTCTTTAATTATTTTAGTGTTTTACAAGACCTACATATCCCCCCTCATTAAATAGAGAGTGAGAGGGACAGGTACTAGATGGCTACGTAAAGATCAACTAACTTTGCTCAAAATCAGAGATAAATGCCTGTCCAAATTTAAGGCCTCAGCAATCTCATCAGATGGTTACAGCATAGATAATGGAGAAACTGGTGAAAGAAAGCTGTTCATCTTGGAAAAACTGCTATTGTGAAGAGTTACACATGGCCTCTGCGGTGACTCTCACAGTTTCTGAAATCACATAAAGGGCTTCATGAGTGGATCCTTAAACCATTCTGTTGAAACTATAGTTCTAGCTGGTATAAACTGCATGAACCTTAACACTATTGTCAATGCCTTTAATACCCACATTTCAGATATTGTTCCAGTACATAAAACAGCTGGCCTTAAGCTTGCCAATAACTATTGTCAAACACTTTCCTATCAGTGCTTTATCTGTATTTATTCTGTACTTGTCTGTTACTGAGGCTCCTTTTGTACTTCTCTGGGTCTCACTTGAAAATGGGCATCTGATGCTCTAGGGTTCTTACCTTGTTAACAAATCAAATCAATCAGTAAATACGTTCTTGTAAAACATGTTGACACCCAGCTTACTGAATAGCTATATCATTTACTGTCACCTGAATGGCATGATTTTTGACAGGGCTGTAGCACCACCACAGTACTACTATAATTTACCAGTGATGTCAGAACTGCTATCAATAAGGCTCTCCTAACAGGACCGGTGTTAGCTGACCTCAAGAAAGCCTTTGACCTTGCCAACCATAACTTGCTACAGTCTAAGCTCCTAGCGCTAGGCATCTCCATGACTGCTGCATCATGGTTTGATAACTACAGTACCTATGGTCAAGAAAGAAATTAGGGGAATCATCCTCATACTGGCATCACAACTACAGTACTCATACTGGTGTTCCACAGGGACCTGTCTTAGGTCCCTTGCTTTTTGCCACTTTCATTAAATAACCACCCACTAATACTTATCTTTTGCTCCTCCTCACTTCTGTGTGTAAATTATTTAGTACTCTGTTACCGCTCCAAAACCCAGCCGACATAAAATCACCGTCTTAACTTACATTTCGACAATATCCAGACCTGGCTACTTCACAAAAAAACTACTCCTTAATGCAATATGATGCATCTACACTGTTTGGGACCCACTCTAAACATAGGACCTGTAAAGATCATTTAAATTTCCTGTCTAGATTTATTTTTCTATTTATTTATTAACATCTCGGATTATGACCTTTGAGCTGAAAGCTCATTTACAAAGGTTCCACATTGAGAGCAGAAAACATTACAACAGAATTCAGGCTACAATACAAAGGTAAACTAGAGCTGCTCACAGTAAATACAAACTTTAGTCAATGCATATGTAACCCCCCTACAAATGGGGATTCCCAAAAGTCTTCCTTGAGCTTGCCTAAATGCTCACTGCCAGGCTGGTGTTATGTGTCCTAGCAATTTAAAAGTGTTTTGCATGTGAGTGCCCAGTTAGCCTCCATGCCTGTCTCTTTAAGAGCTGCCTATTTGTAGTGTACAATTAATCTAGTTAGGGGCCAAGTAGTTTCAGGTTCGAGTCCCGCCAGGGCTTCAGTGTTATTTCTCCATTCTGCCATCGCTAATTGCGCAGAGGGAGCCCTATTAGGAACTGTGACTGTTTGTTGCTTATCTGCTTTAGTAATAATAATATTGTAATTTGTCTAACCTGCCTTCCTTTGCAGCATGGACATTTCTGTTCATCCCCACCATCTTGGTTCTGGACTGCTAGTTTGGACCAATCAGTACCTTTGGAGACCCTAAAATGGAGTCTGTCCCAGGGGTCTTGTGGGAGTGAATTTCTGTAGGAATTGTAGTTTTCACAGTTTGGTGCCTAAATGGACCTGGAGGGGGAGCTCTTGTTTTGACAGACAGATGAATCAGCCAACCAAATCTTTTGGATCACTGGAAAAAGTCCCAAGCCGCCTGCAGCAGAAGTCAGTCTGAGACTGGAGTTGAGAGACTGAACAGCTCGAGATATTCGAGCAGCTGCTCCTGCATAGTTGTGCAGGAAACTGGTGGGAAGGCTGTGCTTGGCCTGCCTGCCTCATTTTCCCTCATGAGGGAATCCTTCAGTTTGAATTGTAACCGGACTGAATCCGAACAAGTCTGTGACCAGAATTACCGAATTGTGACCACCTTGTTACCTGAAGAGGACTGAAGATTTGCTTCCACGCGATCGGCCTGTCAGGACGTCTTGAAATAATCGCAGAGCATACGGTTTTGCACAGAGACACTGTGATTGCAATCAGACTGTCATCCGAACTGTGGTACTGCTTTTCCTTTACTATAAGTGTGCTGAATGCTGTTAGTGGGTTGCGATTTGGTTCCTCACTGTCTGATTGTGTCACGCTTGCTGGGAGCTGCACCCAGCAACTACTGGACTTTTATTCAAATTGTTCACCCAGTGTGGGCCCTGTCACCTTGGCCCAGCCAGCTGCTCACACCACAGAGAAGAATATCGATGAGAGACCTGCTGGGGATCAGCCCCCTGCTCAACACCATGAACAGGAATGACACCATGGTGAATCATGGGGGCCCTGCTTCTCCTGGCAAACCAGCAGGTCATCCTGTGGTCTCCATTTCATCCATCCTGTGTCCTGTACTGGGTAGTGTGAGTAAACACCAGGGCAGCTCCCTGCAACAACAACTTAATCAAAGTTTGTCATTTAATTTAATTGTTTTGTCTAATTATCATGAACTGAGCCACCTGGCTCCAGATTACAAATTGTGGGTTACTGTGCATGACTTTTTCTTTCCACCATTAGGGCCCCGACCAGCTGCAATGCTGGCCTACCCCAAGCAACGTGTTAGGCTAGCCTACCTCAACAACTGGGTACCCCAAGTGTGTGTGTGACTGTGTGGTGAGACTCTAAAATGCATGTCTTGTAGCCTGATTAAATCAGTTGCTAAACCAATCAGCCAGATTACACCCCTTCCTTGTTCCTTCTCCCTAATAAATCAGATCTGAATCTTTTTTGCAGTTAAACTGTTTGTGGTGCATCTCTGTACAAATAGCACTGTATTACTATTGTTTGCTGTGTCTGACCTTATTTTGCAGGGGGTCTCTAGGGCCAAACTGGTGGAACCAGCCCTGGTGGTAAGTGCAACAAGTGTGAGGTAAAACCTGTTGTCAGGTATAAATTGCAATTATGTATTCTGTGAACCAGTTAGGCCACTGGAGGGAAAAGAGGGGGGTAGTGTCCTGGAGGGCTGTACCCAGGTCAGTTACGCTACTACTAACCCTGTTCTCCAGGTGGAGACACCTGTTTTCAGTACCCAGGCCCCTCAATCTACACTTGGTCATACAGGCAGGGGTAGTATCCCTTAGGATAGTGCCACCTAGGGGTTACACATATACATAGCATCCATCAAAGTTAGTGTACCAAGTAAAAGTAAGGAGTTGGGGTAACAAGTAATCATTAAAATGTTAGCATTTAACAAGACATAAGGAGGGCAGAAGAAGGTATAGGGGGATGGGAAAGAGGGGAAATGGAAACAGAGAGGGTTGGGGCAAATTGAAGATGGTGGGGAGGGAGTAGGAAGTTTGAGAGATTGGAACAGCCCAGAGGGCATTGTAGTGTAAGAGTTGGGGGGAGATAGCCCTAAGGCAGAAGACAAAGGTAAGAGCTCTGGTCACAATCTCCTCAGTTAGAAAAGGAGGGTGGGAGGGGATGGGGTAGGTAATAGAGTAAGGACAAGTGCAGAAGGTGAGTAAGGTGGAGGAAGGGTAGTAAGTGCTATGAAAGGCTAGAGAGCCAGGAAGGGGAGGATTAGGTGAGGGCCAATTTATCAGTTGCAGTCGCAGGAGCTAGTAGTGGAGAGGTAGGAGCTGAGCTTAGTTTTGAAAGGGCCCAGTGTGTTAGATGTTACTTATCTCATCCAAGTTGGACCTTTTAAATACCTTGGACTCACCCGAGACCCCTCCCTAGACTTCTCTATACATATATCTGCTTCCTGTAAATCTGTAACCACTAAATTAGGCCTTGCCAGTAGTGTAAGGCATAAACTCACCTCTAAAGCCTCTCTTGCCATCACACAATGCATTCTCCTGCCATCTATCCTGTGGCTTTCTGGCAATCCTTAGTTCCTCAAAATGCAGCATGGCCAAGTGGAACCCTATTTATAATAATATATATAATTTTTCTCTGGCTACAACAACTCACCTTAACCATCACTGTTTGCTCTGCTTGAGCTTAGGTTGGCTATCCCCATCAGCTAGACACACCTATTCCCCAGGATGATTTAGTGATAAGGTCCCTCTATCCCAGCTTCCTTGATTGCCTTCTTCTCTTGAAGCATCTTCCTCATACCTACCCTCTTAGGTCTGGTGACCAGTCTCTGCTATATGCTCCTAAGTGTTCCACTAATATGGGTGAACAAGGCTCCCCAGAATCTGGAACTTCCCTCTGGTATCCCGCCATCGCTCCCTTTCTCACCAGCATTTCAACTGTGAATTATATACACAGTATGTGCCGGTAGGTTTACTTCATAGTGTCCATTTGCCTGGCGGTGAGGGTCAGGTGGTCTATTGGTGCATTACCAGGGTCCTCGGGGTTGCATCCCTTTACACTGAGGGGGCCGGCCTAGATTCTTTCATTTCATGGTGAACAGGGAAAAAAATGAATGAAACAGTGCAGTGCCTCCACCTGTGGAGGTAAAGTATGGAGAGTGCCCCAGGACACTCGCATACTGAGGAACAACTGGGTAGGGTGATGTACATGTTAACCTTCTTGGTGTAGCTGAATCCCTAAGGAAGATGGGTGTTAGTACACAGAGGAAAGGCCTCTGATATCTTCCGCAGCCATGCCTGAGCACATTCTGCATAGGGCCACTAACTTCCCCCTACAAAATAAACATTTTATTTCCCCACCCAGATCATAACAGACATCTGAACAAATCACACAGTATGCTGTTCCCCTGACTATGTATCAAAACTCCAAGACACTGGGCACTTAGGCTGCAGAGGTTGCAGAAACAAATCAGTTTCTTTACACTGACATGTGCATACACCTAAAAATGAGTGCTATCTTTAACACTGATACTGCTAAATGAATTTCCCAGAAACAGGTCTGCAATGTCTCAAATGTTATGTACCCAAAGGCAGTGTCATCATGATCAGGGATACAGTCCAAGTCCAGAAAATACAGGTCACCTTGCAGCTGCAAGGACAGAAATCTCCTACCCACAGGTGATATGTATGGACCCACATATGTGCCTGAATTATTTACTTAAACTTGGTAAAGTACCTCTCAGTGTCACTAAGGTATACACCCTAGCATCATTTACAAGTAGCAGTACTCGATGTGGCACGATATGAGGTAGACAGGGACCTGATGCTTCTTACTCATTGCCAGACTGCAGAGGCCATCTACTTAGAAAATACCCAGATGTTTAGGGTTAGTGAGCACACCACTCTGGCAGCTACTTCCCCCTGGACCTTTACATCTTTGGGCACAATCAGGACTTATAGGCAGATACCATCAGGCTGGACTCCTTGATGGGGAACTGCCAACAGGCCCCTCCATCCCAGTGAAGAATCCTCTCTGGATCTGAAATCTGCAGACTCAGCCTGGAGAGAAAAAGTGTCATCTCCAGACTCAGAACCAAATGCCCCCCACCAAGTCTGAAAAGTCCTCTCCAGCCAGTCTCTGCTGGAGCTGTGATCGGGCAGGTCCCATTTCTTCCATCAGGAGCACTCTGGATTGGGTGAGCCCACCTAGCTGATGACTGGGAACTCCTCACACTAGGCTGGGGATTCCCCCCTATTTACACCTCCTAGGGCTGGGTGACCCAGCCAAACCAGAGCCATAGAAAGGAACACAAGCGCTTGATACCTTGAAACAAACTGGTTCCAAGAGCAAGATACCACAAGATGGTAAACAACTTAAGTACCTTGCAAACCTGTAACACTCAACCATTTATTTCTGGGGTTAGGCAAATGAGCAAAGACCTGGGCCAAAGGGGTAAGCCCCCAAAACATCTGCATCGGGGGTACATATCAATACTTGCGTTCCTCTGATACTTGCATCTGTACTTCATGCATAGATACAGTGTCTCTAGACTATGTATACTGTAGATATTTACTGCTATATTTTAGCTCAAGCTACACTGTACTCATTTATTTTTTACTACTGTGATACTTTACTCATGAGCTACCACATTTCTTTGTTTCGTACCTATATGTTTCTCTGTGTCTAATTTATGTACTGCTTGTGTGCAAATAAGTGTTTTTATTACTGTTACATAATGTGTCTCTTCTTGTACCTTCCTGAGTTGTGCCTTAAAATAGGTATTTTATATCTATTGCATTTACCTGGTAATAACAACAGACATCTGGTGATTATCATTTGCATTGCCATCTAGCCACTGGGGGACACTCCTTGCGCAGTTAAATCAGGACTTTGTGTACTGCAGTTTTTGGGGGTGCCTAAGTGGGGAGCCTCTTTGTGCCCCTAAAGTCTACCACCCCCCAACTGTGACAGTGTATTGGGGCCCCAGATGCCTGTGCCCTGTAATATTCCATAATACCCTATTTTTAAATAACTTGCCTAGCATTTAGTCATCTTTTTCCCCACATACAGTAGATTTTTATCTCCACAGCCTCGGGCAGCCCATTTCTGCCAGCAACCTAGTCCATCGCTCACTACCCGATATCCCCAGGACACCTCAATACTTCTTACCTCCATGGATAAGTGGGTCCTGGTAGGTGGTGTGGAGCCTGAGGGGTTGCAAGTATCATCCTACTGTTGGCAGACCTCTCCTCAGTTTTTTTCTACCTCCCATTTAAGGCTGGTGCATGTGGCATGACTATTTGCTTCGGCATCTGTGTCCTGCCAAACTGGCTACTGCCTGCCGTGCCACCCAGCTTTTGTTGGGTAGCAGTCAAGCAGTGGTATGCACTGTCCCACCTCCCCAAAGAAAAAGAACCATCACTGGAGACTCAATCTTCCTTCCTTCCTTCCTCTGGCTGGCCAGGCCCAGAGTGATCCTGGTCTGTTCCTGAATCAGGGCTGCAGCATGGCAGTAAGTGAGACGCCCAGCATCTCTGCCCTCCATCCCATTGGGCCAGTAATCTAACACTAAAGAAACAATACTGCTTCTTTGCCAAAAGGAGGTGGAGAATCAGGTGCCCACAGAATCCAATTTAAGCAGAAAGAAACAGTATCTTAGGGGAGTTGCTAGTCAATTGTATGGCCATTTCAAAGGAACGACTGGAGGTACACTCACCCATTAAAATCCATTCAGTTTATTTTCATGTCATGTCTTAGCCAACTGTTTACATCAAATGTTTTGTTGCCTTCTTTGCCACTTTGTCAAGGGGACAGTCCTGTGCATACAAAAATATAATTATACTCAGTATTTCAATATACTTTATATGCATTAAGTAAGTAATCAGACATGATGGCCCATCATGTCTGATCTCATTGAGGGGGTGTGTGCTAGACACTTCTAGTGCATGGCCAGGAGCATAGTAAGGCACAAGGCTGCAGACCAAGTGCCTTCAGCCCCTTACCATGCTCTAGAAGTGTCAGCACACACCCCCGGCATGCCTTACTGCGCTTATGAAATGAGCATGTGAATTGTACATGCATGTTATAATCAAAATTAATTGGAATAAGAAAAAAGTTAAATCTGTGTGTTCATTTGAAATAAAATAGTTCCTCCGCCTGCATGAGTTTGGTGTATTTTTTTTTTTTTTTTACTTATGAACTTTTGTCCTAGTGTGGCCACTGTAGTTGTAGTTTTTCTTTTTGCTGTTTTTGTGGTGATTTTCATGGCCCCTCCCCCCCACACACACATTTCCATTATTTGATCCCCATTACCTATTTCTATTAATAGAGCCTTATTTATGTCTTCATTTTTTTCCTTGTTAGACTGAGAGAGCAAGGAGTGCGTGAGCGCATGGAGAGGTGCGGCAGCAACTGTCACAGAGTGAGTGTGCATGCTGTGAGAACAGAGCAGGCTAGAAGGCTGAAAACTAAAGTAGGAACTTGAGCAGTTAAGTCGGAGATGCTGGTATTTTATTATTTAAACTAACTTTGAAGTAAGGGGGGGTGTTTACAAAGAGTGTAGTGCTGGTGCTTTTTGTCTCACAGCTGGGTGAGAAAGGGAGTGAGTAAGCGAGTGGGGGTGGGTAACCAAGATGTAAGCTACAAAACTGTAGGGATAACTGAGAAAAGTGAGCAGTCACTAAAAAATCAAGCTGCTGATGTGCAGGTTTTGTTCATTTGAGCTGCCAATACTTTTGGACAGCAGCACGCGAGGAGTATTGGGAGTTTTAACGGTGTATTCAAAAATAAAGATGATGGTTGATTGTAAGTGAGTCATAGTGGTGGCACAAGAATTTAAGAATGTGTACTGTGTCCTGCTTGCCAGGACTAGTTGTAGCTGTGCGCTAGACACTTCCAGCACACAGCTATCGGCCAAGCATAGGGCTCAAAATCTTAAAGGTAGCCAGCTTTTCAGTGGCAGGTTGCCAGCAGAGTGGATTGTAGAACAGAGCCCGGGCAAAGGAGCTCAAACATCGGAGGCTCCAGTTCACAGTAGTGGAGAGCTGAACAAAGCAGTTTTTCCAAACAAACTGCCATTCAGCTAGCAGGAAGGGCGTATGGAAAAAAGTAGTAGACTGTGAGCAGGGAGCTGAACAAAGCAGTTTTACAGCCTGTCTTCACAGTAGAAACGGCAGGCTGAGAGCTGTGGAAACTGTCTACTAAATGTGGTATTGATCTACAGTGATCTTTTTTCTTTGTGTGTGTCTGTGTGTGTGTGTGTGTGTGTGTGTGTATTTAGCTCGGTCTCATCTTACCTCCCAGCATGGTCTCATCTTCAGAGGGAAGGCAGAGTAAATTGGGCACACATCAGAAGAGCAGGGACAAATTAGGGTTCTGCCATGAGTGGCTGGTAAATTCAAATGACTCCAGGACCCTTTAAATAGTGTCGCAAACAAGGCTTTCAGCACCTTTCCGGTGGCAGGTTGCCAGCAGACCGGATCACGGGACAGAGCCTGGACAAAGGAGCTTGAACATCAGAGGCTCCAGTTTCTGGTAGTGGAGAGCTGAACAAAGCAGTTTTTACAAGCAAACTGTCATTCAGCTAGCAGGAGGGGGACACAGAAAAAAGCAGTAGAATGTGGGCAGAGAGCTGAACAAAGCAGTTTACAGCCTGTCTTTTGCCACCCTCCATCCCCACCACCCACCCACCCTAAGCTAGTTTTATTTTTACAGACTCTTAGTACTGACTGACAGTAGGTACTTCTGGATTAGAGACAGGAAGTCAGATAAAATAAAAAAAAATCTTTCTTTCATCTTTGGTTTTAGGATGGAGGTGGTCAGTTGTCAAGGATGCAGAGCACTCCTCTTCCAAGGTCAGTGTGGAAGGCTGGGTCAGCGTCCTACTAGTAGAAGACTGAGCAAACTCAGATCTCAGCTGGATGCGGTGTGGAGAGAGATAGCCTACCTGTGTCGCATCAATATTTACACTGGAATACAATCCCCCACATCCTCTTCCACAGAGACCCACTGGCCCGGGGAGTGGAAGGTGGTGGGTTTGGGGGGGGTGAGTTATGAGGATGGACAACACAAGAACAAGCAATATTCTGATGGCTAACCAATTTACACCTCTGAGAAGATGCAGGATTGTGGCTCAGCAGGGAAGAACCCAGAATGGGTCAGAGAGATTGGACAGAGCAACAAAAATGCAGCCTGAGGCAGCAAGGATGTACAGGGTGGAAGAAACATGGAAATGACAGACACAGGAAGCAAGGATAATCAAGGAAGAGCCGGAAGCAAGGAAGCACTTGAGCTGGGGGACTCAATGATCAGAGGAGTTGAGTCCCACCTTAGGAACGATTCACAGCAAAAAGTCATGGTTAAGTGTCTCCCAGGTACATTTGCACAGCGGGACACTGAACACATCAGCAGGATAGTGGATAAGGTGGGTAAAGGACTTAATGTAATGATTCATCTCAGAACAAATGACTTAGCAGAACATATACTGGACGACACTAAGGAAAACTTCATGAAACTGGGGGAGAGGTTGGAGGCTCAGACATCATCCCTGGCATTCTCGAAGATCCTCCCAGTCTGGGGCAAAGGGGATTGCAAGGCCAGAACCAGGAACAAGGAAATAGAAGAATTCAATGAGTGCTTACATGAATGGAGTCGGGAGAAAGGATATTGAGTCATAGGCTCTTGGGGGAACGTCTGGGAGAGGAAGCTTTTCAAATATGACGGACTTCACCTCACCAAGGAAGAAGTGAATGCACTGGGGCAGAAATTTCATAGGTTCATAGGATTTGTACGAGTTCAGTGGGTAACAGTACCCTTTATGGACTCACCACCAAATAATTATTGGTGGAAATCAAACTTGGTGTCTCCCATGTATAACTCCAGATTTGTCTTAAAGGAATCCAAAGTGGTACTCAATACAATGTTCACAGGTAATTTATTCCAAATATTTATCACTCTTTGTGTGTACCACTTATTTCTCGTTAGAGTGTTATTTGGGGTACCTTTGAATTTCAATGAATGTGATCTAGTATTAACAAAAGACTGATTTCTAATTAGGCCTATTGTTTCGAGAATTGCATCATTCTGGAAAGCTTTATATGTCAGACATAAATCTCCACGTAGTCTTCTGTGTTCCATGGAATAAAGACCTGCCATTTTTAGTCTAGTTTTGTAGTCAAATTCTTTTAATGCATAGACTTTTTTTGTAGCTTTACTTTGTACCCTTTCTATAAGTATTTTTATTTTTTATCAAGTAAGGTGCAACTACTGAAGAACAATATTCTAAATGTGGTCTAAGGAGACCAGTATATAAAGGGATGATTACATTTTTATCCCTGCTTTTTGTTTCTGAGAATGTAACTTCATGTTTTGTTCCCTTTTTTGACAGCATTAATTGTATGTACAGCAAAGGTAAAGTCCTTAGAAAGAGTGACACCTAGATCTTTTTCATGATCAGTTATCTGTAAATCTATATTATTCATTATGTATGTATAGCATGGGCTATTCTTTCCTAAGTGCATTACCTTGCATTTTGATTCATTAAACAATAAATCATTTCTTTTAGACCATTCAACAAGGTGTGTTAAATTATTTTGTAAATCAAGAGCAGAATTTGCATCGATTATTATACTGCCTAATTTACAGTCATCAGCAAATTTGGCAAGCCAGCATGTGTTAGTTACTGGACTCATAGACGATATTAATATATTAAAAAGAACTGGTCCTAGCACAGAGCTCTGGGGGACCCCGCTAGTAACTTGACCCCACACAGACAGATGACCTTTTACTGAAACCTGTTGTGTATGATCTGATAACCATGCGTTTATCCAATTTATGATCACAGGATGTAATTTTAAGAACTCAAGTTGTTAAATAAGTATTTGATGGGACACAGAGTCAAATGCCTTAGAAACATCAAGAAAAATTATATCCACAGATAAACCCTTGTCCAGTGCTTCAGTGACAGGTTCAAGAAAATGTAAAAGGTTAGTCTGACATGATCTGCCTCTGACGAATCCATGCTGGTAAATGTCCACATAATCTATTTTTGCTAAATGTTTAGTTATTCTGTTTTTGAGTATTCTTTCTAGCAGTTTGCAGAATAACGCAGTTAAGCTTATGGGTCAATAATTTTGTAGTAAGCCTTTACTGCCATCTTTGTGTGAGGTAATAACTGTGGCCTTGTTCCATATTGGGACAGTAGTACTAGCATTCAGTGAGTGATTGAACAGTATTGTTAAGGGTCCAATCAGTTGATCAGTCGAGTTTTTTTATAAATATCGGTGGAATACCATCAGGCCTGGCGACCCACTGGATTTTGTTAAACTAATCCCATCTATAACTTCTTTTTCAGATATTGGAATAAAGGTAATATCAGTAGTTTTATTTGGTAGATAATCTGTAACTTTAGGTTTAAATACATTTGTAAAGTAATTATTCAAAGATGCAATTTCTGCTTCATCGGTAAGGATGCCTTCTGGAGTGTGTAAGGGACCTATAGTGGGACTATTTTGTTTTAATGAACCAATGTAATTATAAAATGACTTTTTGTTGTCTTTTACAGTTCTAGCTAGATGTTATTCTAGTTTTTGTTTTTGCTTTTTTTATCATGTTCTTACTTTTATTGGCTGTTTCTTTATATAAGTTCTAGTTTGATGCAGAAGGATTCTTTTTACATTTCCTGTACAGTTTCTGCTCCTTTGCTGGGATTTTTTTATATTTTTATTCCACAATATGGGAGATCTTCTGTTCTTCTTTTATTTTTTCCTAGTAGGAACCCATGTGTTGATGCAAAGTTGAAGTTTGTCATCAATTATACTTTCAAGTTTTTTCTGCGTCACAACCTGCAAGATCATTGACCTAATTCCATTTTTTAAGATGTTCTTTAATACAGTGGTAATTTGCTTTATTAAAGTTTTTTCTCACTGTACAACCAATTAGTTCCAAGGAATATGTAAGGTTCATTGATGTAAGGACCAAGTTATGGTCACTATTTGACAGGGGATATGTAACCTTAACTTAAGAACTTGCATTTTCAGTGTTAGTGAAGACTAGATCCAATATGTTTCTGTCTCTAGTTGGTAGTTTAACTAATTGTTCCATGTTATTTATAATCATAAGGTCTAGGAATGTTAAATCAAGAGCAGAGCTTCCCTTGCAGACTTCCCAGTTTATATTTGGGAGGTTAAAATCACCCATAAATGTACAATTTTTATCAACTAGGTTGTCTTCGATGTTAGTCATGAACATATAATTTTCTTCCTTATTCAGATTTGGTGTTCTATATCCTAATCCTACTGTAATTATATGGTTATTTGTAAGCATAATTTTGATCCAGATTAGTTCAGTTGTATAGTCATATTGATGAGCATTTACTGCTAGATAACTTTGAAAAGTATTTTTTTACATATAGCACAATTCCACCTCCCCTAGCATGTATTCGTTTTTTTTTTTTTTTTTTCAAATTTAGTATATCCAGGTATTTGGGTAGCCCAGTCATTGTTTTTGAACCAGGATTCGGTCACCCCACATATATCTATTTTATTAGATTCCATAAAGTATGATAGCTCGTCTATCTTGTTCAAAAGACTTCTTGCATTTCGAAGTAAAATATTTAGATTTTCAGTGTAATGTTTAATGCTTGGATTTTTTTGTTTTGTGCTGGTAGCTGTTTCAGTGCTAGTATAATTAGCAGATGATTCATTGCCCAGTATTTTTATAGTAGGATCAAGTCTATTATTTAGAGAATCCTCTAAAGTAGGGATTTCCCCCTTTTGTTTTAGTTTAAAGTGCTTTGAATGTATGCCAGTATGTGTTTTCCCAAAAGGGTGTTTCCTCTTCTACTCAGATGAAGCCCATCCCAAGAAAAAAGTTCTTCCTTGTGAAAAAATCCTCCCAATGAGTTATGCATCCAATTTCTTGTTTTATACACAATCTTCTTAACCAGTTATTTAATGCTTTAATTTTGATTGTATTAAAGTCAGGGGGCCGGATTTTCAATGGCCCTAGACTGACGCAAGGTGCTTGCGTCAAACAGGTCTGACTCAAGGACACCTTGCGCCAAGGGCTGCACCAAGTGGGAATTTGAAAGGCAACCTGCATCACCCAGTAGGCTGCCTGCACCAAAGTGTGCTAGCGCTAACCTTGCACCATGAAAGTGGCTGTGGCATGGCACTGGGGGCTTGCTGCAGAACCAGACTGCTGCAGCCCTCGGATCCAGATTTTGAAAGATCCCCCCCTGGAACCAAGTGCCAAGTACCCTTAGACCGGCGAGGTGCTGGTCTAAGGGGGACTTAGATGGCTCCTGGAGGTCACTCTGTATGTGCCACCATGTGGCCCACCCCAATCTGTCCCTGGTTGGTGATCCCTGGTGGTCCAGTGGTCCCCCCTCACCCCTGTCATGGTCCCCGACACCCATGTCTGTGCAAGCTGCCAACTCCCCCATGTGGTACTCATCTCAGCACTCCCACCCCCTCCCATACCCCAATCCAGTGACTGGCACTGCCCTCCACATGCCACCATGGGCAGCCACTGAATGAGCTGTCAGTGGGTGTACTGTATACATTATACAGTACACGCATGGACTGCCCATTCAGTGGCTGGCCGGGGTGGTGTGTGGAGGGCAGTGCCAGTCACTGGACTGGGGAACAGGAGGGGACTGGGAGTGCTGCAATGGGTACCGGGGGGGCACTAGCCCACCAGTGTACTGGATAGTGATGTGGCACAGTGTCGGTGGCATGGTGTGTTGGGGGGCATTGCCCGGTTGCCAGCTCCTGTCCATGGGTGCTGCGGACTCCCCGCAGCCATTGCGGCATTCCAGGTGGGTGCGCCATTTGTCCAGCGCAGCACCCTGTTTGCCGCAGGATGCTAGACTTAAGTGCCGGACCCTGTACAATCAAAATTCGGGCATAGGATCCCGGGGCGCACTGCACTTGGTGCAAGCAGCCATTGTCGCAGCTTGCGTCGGGGCCTTGAAAATCCAGCCCAGAGGCTTTAGGATTTGGTAGAATCTCAGAGAAGGCAAAATTACAATTTAAATCAGTGAGTTTATTGGATATTGCAACAATGTCATGTTTAATTTTTATTAGAGGTTCTCTTAAGACATTATTTTCCCCTGCATGTGTAATAACTGAGGGCTGATCTGATTTAGCCAAGATGTTATCTAGCATTAAAGTGATATCACTTATTTTTGCTCCGCCAAATGAAGATAATGTTCTAGATGCCTTACAGGGTTACAAATCAGTCTAAGTTTTTGACTACAGAATCTCCTAATACAAACAATGGTTTAGTAGTTATATCGGTCTCAAAGTCCATCAGATCAGTTTCACAAGATAAATGAGGCAATAAAGCATTAGTGGATTTTGTAGAGGGGGACATTTATTTTTGTATTAGTGTTTAGAATAAGTGGTGCCAGCAGAGTGGTGCCATAGGGATAACTTCATCAGTATGGTTATTACTACAAGCTTCATTTTCATCAGGAATGCTTAGTAGAGTGAATTGATTTGTTAAGGGCAAGTTAAAGGTATTAGCTCTATGGCCCTTTTTAGATGCCCTTGAACTTTGCACTAAAAACCATTCATCTTCTGTGTTAGTGTTCAGATCATTTTCTCTTGGTCTTTTTTTATTATTATTTTGGGTCTCCACCTGCGGTTGCAAATCTATAATCAACTCTTGTATAATATCTGTTTCCAATATGGGGTTGTAAGCTCGATTATTAATAAGATCTGAATGCCCTGAGCTCTGTGCTGTAATGTTTGTGTTTAAGAATGATTGCCTTTCCATGTCTGTATTAAACTGCAGTCTGTTGGCCATATCTTTTTGGCTAGCTTCCAAAATCTGCAATCTTTCTCCAAATATTCTTAATTCGTATTGTAATTCATCATTTGAGATGCACTTTATACACTTGTGGATTGTTTTATTGCTTAGTGTGTTAGCAGGGAATGAATACATTTTACAAGAAGGGCATTTCATGCCTGTTTCTCCATTGATGATAGTTATATAGTCGGCCATTCTGAGATACAAAATTATTAGCAATAGCAGATGTCAATGCCCAATTTTAAACAAGTATCTAAGTTATACAGTGTGGGAGGCCCAAGAAAGCCCACGGTACTAACAAACTAATATACCCAAGGAGAATTGGTTGCCCTTCAATTGCCCTTACACACAGTAGTAACTAGGGTAATAACTTGCTCACCTCAAAGAAGAACTTATTATTAGACTCTTGCCATGCTGCCACATCAAACACACATAACCAGCACATCTTTGCATGTGTCTTCATGCAGAAGTATGCACGTGCACCTGCGACTATTCTCACCCTGCTCATAGCAGAGCTCATTTAACAGCCTACTGACCCAGAAGTAAAGAAGGAGTCAGCCTGCACTCTTACTGAAAACCAGCAAATAATTAGTTTAAAATGCCCCATATTTCTAAAACGCCAAAAAATGAGTGTCAGTTAAGCAAGCACCAGCTGGAAATAGTACCCAGAAATTGTTAAAACACTTCACACTTTGAGTTGTAGTCCAACTGAACTTCAGTGGACTACCAACCCACTCTTCCTGCAGTCGCTTCCTGATTGCAGGGCTCCTGAGCACTCCAGTAGGGTGCAAGTATTTACATATGCTCTTACGCTGTTACATACAGTACAACATATATTTCATTTAGGATAATGGAGCAAGTAAGAATAAAATGCTGTGCTCTCTCAGCATGCAACGCACAATGAGCAGTCACTCGCCCGCTCATAGCAGGGCTCGTTTTAACAGCCTACTGACCCGGAAGTAAAGAAGGGGTCAGCCTGCTCTCTCGCTGAAATCCAGCAAATAATTAGTTTAAAATGCCCCCAATTTCTAAAATGCCAAAATCTGATGTTCAACTCGACCGTTTAAACTAGATCAGGGAGTCTAATGCTAGGGAAACTATTAGAGATTGTACTCCTGATAGGAACATAGCAGACACTCCCTCAATAGCAGGAATTTCAAACCCATGTCAAAAGGGACCAAACAGAAACCAGAAGAAAAACTCTAGGGCGCAAACTAGGGGCCATGCAGCAACATCCCAAAAGGAGAAAGCAATAACAAAGATAAAAAGCAGAGGAAATGGGATATGGAAAGGGGTATGCATCAATGCCAGAAGTTTGGGTAACAAATTAAGTGATCTACAGGCATTGATTGCCACGTCCAAATCAGACCTGGTGGCCATTACGGAGATGTGGGCCTCAGAGAAAAATGACTGGGACCTATCAGTCACAGGCTACACCCCTATTCAGGTAGGATAGAAGGGAAGGCGGGGGTAGGGGTTGCACTGTATGTGAGGGAAGGGATTAAAGCCATCTCAGTAGACTTCATCAAAAAGGAGGATGTGGAATCCCTATGGGTGCAACTTAGCTCAGAATCAGGGAGAAAAATCTACCTGGCAGTAGTATACCAACCACCAGGGAAGGCAGAGGGCAAAGATGAGGAGCTTCTAAGGGAGATCAGAAGTGCGACTCATAGGGGGAAACTGTTGTGGTGGGTGATCTTTACATGCCAGATGTTAAGTGGGACATACCAGTAGCTGGTTCCTCCAGAAATCAAAAGGTGATTGATGATTTGATTTACAGGATTGCCTACTTATACAGTTAGTAAATGCGCCAACAAGAATGGACTGCATCTTGGATGTGGGCCTTACAAACTCAGAAGTAATAAATGTCACTGGGGTTAGGGAGCTACTGGCCAACAGTGATCATAACACTGTGTGATTCAAACTGGCCTTTGGGGCAATAAAATCTCAGTCAAGGGCAGATGTTTTGAACTTCAGAGGGGATAACTTCTACAGAATGAGAGAAATAGGGACAACCTGGAGAAGATACAGGAGCACAGGGAGGTAGAAGACATTTTGGCACAAATAATACAGGCCATATTGCAGACAACCAAGACGTGCATAAGGACAGTGTCTAAAAAGAACAAATACAAAACCCCCATATGGTTCACTTACCAAGTCAAGACAGCAATTAGGGGCTGGCCCGGTGGCACTGAAGGTTGATGCACTGGATGCACCCGGTGCACACCGGTGACCTGGAGTTCGAGGCGAGCCAGGCCGACTAGAGGTTGGCAGGGAGAGAGAGATCGAGCGTCCGGAAGACTGCTCTCCTCTCTCTGGGGAGGGATCCGGGGTTGCTCGGTGTCCTTGTGACCCCGGTGGAGACCGGAGATAATGCAGGTACACCGGCTAGAAAGAGGGATGGGAAATGCAGCAAGACATCAGCAGAAAGCCGTGTGCAGACGTCATTGCACGCCACACTCCCGAGGGGAACAGAACAAAGCAGGAAAAAACTCTTCTTGCTAGTGGAGATGAAAGGGATGCCAGGGACTCAGCCCACATCCCGATTGCCAGCCAAGTCGTCTGGAGAACTCCAGGCCCAACCCGACACACCAGGTACAATCTCCCTAATTACAGACAGGCCATCACGGGAGGACAGGCCTGCCCCTGGAGGTTGATCCAGGGGGTTAGATCTGGCTGGGTGATCAGGGGAGTCTCTCCAATGAGGGTTCAGGCATTGGAGTAGAGGCTGGGGTTGAGTGCATACCCTGGAAGGATGCCTTAGCTTGACGGTGAATAAATAAAGAGTACAAAAAAAAAAGACAGCAATTAGGGTCAAAAGAGAAGCATAAAGAAAATATAAAAGAATCACGGGGGATAGTGAATGGGAAGTATACAACTAGAAGAAGAAGGAGGCAAAGAACACAATTAGGGAAGCCAAGGCCACAACAGAGCTTAGGCTGGCACAGGGAGTTAAGACAAGGAAAAAAAAACTTCTTTTTAGATATGTACAGAAACAAAAGACGGGTGGGAAATTCAGACTTAAAGATGGAGACAGAATCATAGAGGAGGACAAGCAGAAGGCTACTGTTCTAAATAACTTTTTCTGCTCTGTGTTCACCAAGGAACACACAGGTCCATTACCAGACAGAGGTATTAAGGTGGAGGCAAGAGGGTTCCCTCCAATGGACATATCATCAATCAATACCAGCAGGCTTAATGAGGCCCTTGAAAAAATCAGGGATGACAAGTCACCAGGGCCGCATGGAATTCACCCAAGAGTACTAAAGGAACTGGCTATTGAGTTGGCAGGTCCATTGGCACATCTGTTCAGCAGTTCACTACAGTTGGGGGAAGTTCCAGGAGACTGGAGAATGACAGATGTGGCTCCATTACACAAGGGATTGAGCTCTGAGGAGTCTGGCAACTACCAGCCAGTCAGCCTCACATCAGTGGTAGGGAAGCTTATGGAAACCTTAATAAAGCAGATTTAGTGGAGTTCCTAGATAAGAATGGACTTCAGGATGATATACAGCATGGATCTGTGGCAGGTAGGTCATGCCAGATGAACTTATTCACATTTTTTGATTGGGTAACCTGGGAAATTGACAGAGGACACCCAGTGGACTTCCTCTACTTTGACTTCAGTAAGGCCTTTGACTCCGTGCCTCATGGCCACCTGCTGACAAAGTTTGAGGACCTAGAAATAGCTAAGAACATAGTCAGGTGGATAGGTAGCTGGCTAAAAGATAGAAAACAGAGAATGGTAGTCAATGGGGAGAGGTCAGAGGAAGAAGTTACAAGTGGGGTGTCACAGGGATCAGTGTTAGGGCCCGTCCTGTTTAATGCATTTATTAGTGATATCAGTTGGAGTAAGACAATTCACTCCTGTCAATTCACTCCCAACAATTTCACTCTTGACAGTTCACTCCTGCGTTAACTCGGTCCTGCTCAAATTCACTCCCATCAATTCACTCCCATCCCGGTGAGCTCCCTAGATCTCAACAGCACACAGAACTTCATAAGCATAAAACTGAAATCCATAAAAGCTATTTTCAAGTTCAATACTGTATCACCAAATATATGATCTCCATCATGTGTTCCTAATTGAGGAGATGCAAGGGAGGTGAAGTGGTGCAAGTAGCTTGGCAGTTGCCATCAGATGGGTGCTGTTCTAGGTGACCAGTGCTCTGCATGCAATCCAGTCTCATAGACCCCACCAGGTCTGCCTCTGACATTAAATCCACCTACTCTATTAGATTTAACCATTCCACCAAACAGGTCTACTCCATCACCGGACCAGCCACCTCAGGCTCATCCATTGCCATCACAGAACCAGCCACCTCAGACTCGCCCATTGCCGGATCTGGCTCCACCTGCCCTGTTGCCAGGACTGGCCTTGCCTGGTCCACAGCATTTACCTGTCCCACTAAATGAACCTGTTCCACTAAACTTACCTATGTCGCCAAACTTTTATGTCTCTTGGTGGGGACTACCTGCCCCATCATTGACTCTCCCTGCTCCATTGCTCAGACTACTTGCTCCATGGGCTCTACCTGCCCCATTACCCCCAGTAATTGAAGAAATGGAATGGAAGTGACCAGATGGATTGCTGAAAACATTCCACCCAGCAGACATTAAGAATATAAGCCATGCCAATAATGTTTGGGCATCAGCTTGTTATTTTCTAATTGATAATAGATTGCAGTGTGTTTGATCCAGTATTGATTGATTAACATTTATGATCTGTCATTTACTAATAGTTTTTCAGTGTGTATTGGTTCTGTATTAATAGATTAGAAATATATAATCCTGTGGATTAATCCTGCAAGTTTAAAATTTATGTGCTTACTTTTTATTTTTTCTCTCAGGCTTGCTGGGTCCTCATGAGCACTGGGTGTGACCTTCTCAACTTCTGACACCTGTTGGGTACTTTCCATTAGTAACCACAGGTAGTATATTTTTACCTGCTCAGTCTAGCCACAAGAGGTTAGCGAGTGGTCAACCCTGTCCTATTGGATGAATACCTGACCAATCACGACCAGTCAACCCAGTCTTATTAGGTGAATAATTGATCACATGAGCGGTCAGCCTTATCCTGCCAAGTAAACAACTAACCACAATGAGTGGCCAGCTGTTCACACCTCTGTCTAAGGTGTGATCTCTTGTGGCCAGCTGTTAACACCTCTAAGGTGTGATCCCTCTCACAAGTTTTATTTTTAAACCTCTGGGAAAGTTTCCCCGGCCCTCTCGCACACAAAATACCATGACATCAGGCCATGGTTACAGCCCAAATATTTCCCTATATCAGTCAGATGCCCCTGGGTTATTGAAAGCTCTCAGCATCTGATCATCAATTAGTGGTCACCTGGCTTGTAAAAACTGCTAGGATCTAAAACTATCAAAGTATCTGGCCCTCCTATTTTCTGCCTTGGCAAGAGTATTTAAGTCCTCAACAGCCCCAGCTGAGGTAAGGAGTCTCAGAGGGAGATCCAAGAGTCACCTCAACTCTCAGGATCTCGTAAGGACATCAGTTGGTACTGGTCAGTGAATTTGTTACCTTCACCTCAGGCATAGGACCTGGGGCTGACATTATGCCTGCATTTATTTTTAATTTATTTTGTTGCCATGACTTTTAACTTGCGACAAAGAAATTATTTTCTGCTTTGCACTGTTGTTCAGATAAAAATTGCAACTGCATTTTAAATTGTAACTGTCTACTCATATTAATGCCAGAACTGTTCTGTAAACTTTGAACTTTAATATCAAAAGTAAAAACATTTCTAACCATGAATCCTGACTTCACATGTGCTTCTCAATTTAATATTGTAAAACTAAGGACACTTGCCTTAGAAAATAGTAAATTAAAAAATAACTCAGATTTAGACTTCTGCTTTATCGGTCATGTTGGTGCCCTTAAAATAATAGTTCCAGGTTATATTTACATGCTTAATTGTACAGATTTTCTATGCCCAAAAATACTATATAAATATTTGGAATGGTGCATCACTGATTCTAATAGAAGACATTGGTGTAAGATATATGATTGTCCCAGGCACAGACACACAGATGGTTATAAATTAAATATAAGAATATTTGAAGAACTAGGAAGGACTCATTGTCCACTGATAAATATTCATGCCCATAAGAGAACATTAGACTTTAATGAACACAGCACCTTCCTGGACTGAGATCAAATAGTCTTGGTCAGTCAGGTGTCAGATAAGATAATTGTGGCAGGTGGTCTAGATCATAACACAGAGGTCACTCTTCCAACCCTCTGTGTTGCCACTCCAAATAAACTTTATCCTGACATAGCCCAATTAGTGGACAATTTATAAAGAATGCCAGTCTCTGAAGGTCTCAGTGAAAGCTGTGTACACGAGAATGAGCAAGGAAGTTATATCGGAGAGCCAGAAGGCTCTCCATTTAACTCAAGTGGTGACCCCAGACATGCAAATAGTAATCCTGCCACTTCAGGTGGTAAACCCCAATGTACAAATAACATTCCCCACTATTCACACAGTAAATATTCACATAATGACCCTCAATATTCGCATGGTAACCCCTCATGTGCAAATTTCTATTATTATTTTATGTTACTACAACCAAACAAGGTTAAAAAAATGAGGCAGTATAGCACAGTGGTTTAAGGTTCTAAATTGCAAACCCAAAGACCTGGGTTTAAATCCCACATCCCCCACTTGCATACTGTGCAACCCTAAGCAAGTCACTTAACTTCCTTGTGCTTGCAGGTTGCACCTGTAAACAAGCTTCCAGATTAGTGTGTCTCTCCTGGTGTAAAAAATCCATATAACAATCATTAACAAACCTTACTTACAAACAATTAACTCAATCTATAACTCAAATTTCTATAACAATTCCCACATATTGTACTACAACATCATAAATTAATGCCTATCAATCTCATAGTTATCCTGCCACCATATCACAACAAAACAAGTTCATCTCTTAATATGCAGAGTCATTTTATCATGCAATAGTAATCTTTTCTAAATCACTTAAATCGTTATTTCTTTTCTTCAAATTCTTACGCAAGCACTCTCTTTATAGCGTGCACTGTATACTTTTGTCTGTGTAAAAATCCACATACTATAGCCTTGGTTTCAACCCCACCCCCCCATGCACATACACAAACACGCTCCACTGAAAGGGTTTGTTCTGCAATGCATTGACTGTGCAGTGCTTCATTATCAGCAACCTTAAATCTACAAAGCCAAAATTCATACCCTGTTTTTATCTGTCTAATATATATCTTAACTGGTATAAGTCCTGCAGCCACAAATTTCAACTGCTCTCTGGCAACGGCACTAACATGACGGTATCAAGTTTCACAGCCCTAAATGTTGTTTCACTTTTTTCTATTTCCTGTCTGTACAACACTGTAATAGTAGCAGATAATTTTCTCTCCCACCAGTTATCACTTTCACCCTCTGTGACCTTTAGCAAGTCACTTGACCTCCTTGTACATGTAAGTACATGCTGTTTCCTAGCTTCACTTTCTCAAACACCAAATATAGCACAAATGTGTTTATGTTTTTTCTTCACATCCCAATGTCCATAGTTTTTAAGGCAAACAACTTAAACATAACAAACTGCATGCACAGACACCTTACACTAAATTAAAATGCACTTCAGCATTCTTTCGGCAAACACAATTGCAATATAGGTGTTCATTACTAAATTGTATGTTACTTCTTGCATTTTCCTAACTAACTAATTCTCACCTATATGCATGTTTAATAGAGGCACTAATAGCCCGCAACATTTGTCAACATCACTATGTTCACCATTCTAATAGTAAAATTAGTTACATTTCAAGTATATTCCCATGGCAACTACACCAAATGGTAACACTATCATATTTTCTCACAAATAGGCATACAAACAACACATATAAAAAATGTTTTCCCAATAGGCATTATTACAGGTTTTAAAACACATTGCGGTAATTATATTATTCTTAAATAAGCACCACACCCATGGCAGGTACCAAAAATATCAGCACACATTAAAGATCCGGGCATTTTGGCCCTAATAAATAATTCAGCATTAGCCCCCAAATAAGGCTCAAACCCTGCACCTCAGTGCACTATTAAATACAGAAAAAATTACTTTTGTCATAGACAACATTATACTCATCATACAGATAAGAAAGGCACTCCCCCAAATTTAAAATACATCTCCTGGGCAGACAAACTAAATGGCAGTATTACTGCATATTCAGATGAAAGTGTTCAGCATATAAATGGTAAAAGAAAATCAGGAATAGGCATAGTCATAGGCCATAAGACACAACACGGCGATTACTCTATTGACAAGCAAGAAGCAATACCAGTTCAGGCAAAATCAGCACAACATGCCAATGTTTTGGCATTAAAGACAGCACTAAAATATAAACCAAATTTTATTTTTTACTGACAGCAGTTATGTAGTACACAACTACAATCTGTGTCCAAAACAGCCTAATGCATTCCCATTCTGGGGCAAGATTATGCAAGCAAGTGACCTCTCAAGTCCTGCCAGACCCCACATATCCCACATACAGGGGCATGGACCAGACAGAATTGTTTTCCAGGCATTGTCAGGGTAACACAGAAGTGGACAGAATGGCCAGGATAGCATGTGCCATGCCGCTGCCACTCCCCACCAGTCAAGCCATGATGGAGATTGCCTCACTGAACAGGACGTTGGCCACCTCCTGGACAGTCAGGTTTTCCACAAATTGCGGAAATGGGAGTCAGAAGGTCTAATTGAGAAAACACCAACAAATACTTACTTGGTAAATGACAATTCCTGCAGGTGGGGAATTAATTCATTTAGCCTATACAGGCATGTACAGCCTGGCATTAAAGCAACTTATCCAATATTAAGACAGAAATTTAATTGACCTTCCATGATAACAGATATAACAACATATGTCAATAGCTGTGTAACCTGCCTGCAATGTAAGCAGGGCCACCCCATTCCCACTCCCAATCTGCAAGTAAGCTGTAAGCCCTGAGAGAGAGTGTATATTGATTTCGTGGGGCCGCTCCCTCCCAGCGAAAGTAAAAAGTATCTTTTAGTAAACATTGATCATTTTAAACAGTATGCTGAAGCTTTTCCAGCACAGGCAACAACTGCCAAGTTTGTGGTGGATACCCTAACTAGGGAAATTTTCCCTCAGTGGGGAATTCCCACTCACATGCATTCAGACTAGGGCTCACATTTTAAAAAGGTATATGTTTCTGAGCACATAATCGAAAAGTATGGCATTAATTGTCATTATGGTACTCCGTACCACCCACAGTCACAAGGTCTTGTGTAAAATGTTAACAAACAGTTAAAGCAAGCCTTGAGAATGGGACAACACAAATACTGGACCAGAAGTTTGCCTGTGGCCCTTGTGCATCTCACAAAAGGCCACTTTCAAAACATGAGTTGTCACCTGATCAACTTCTCACAGCAGCCCAAATGCAAACACAAACTGTCCTGGATTCTGATACAAGACAGGACCCAATTGAATTAAGACAAAAGGTGCAACAATCAGTAAACCCATCTAACATTGGAGATTGGGTCTGCTGGAAGAAATTAGTAACTACCCCATGGGACCCAAGTTTACAAAACCAATGAAGATAGAACAAGTATCTAACAACACAGTCCATTTGCTAGCACAGAACAAGCCTAAATGGATCCATATTTCACAATTAAAGAAATGCTCTATTTCAGATGGCAGCTTCAGTGTCAGTGGCTCAGTAGGTAGCACACTCAATTCTGAGGCCAGGAGATCAGAGGGCTGTGGGTTCAGTTCCCACATCTGGTACTTGGGTTAATATCCCAGTACTGATACTGCAGTGCAGCATGAGAGGGGTACTGCACTTCTGAGGTGCCGTCTTTCAGAGGAGACGTTAAACCGAGGTCCCATCTGCCTGGATTGGTGGTAGTTCAGGTGGATGTTAAAGATCCCATGGCACGTATTGAAAAGAGTAGGGGAATTTTTTATTATATAACATCAAAAAACATAAAGAATACAAACAGTGTTAAATCACACAAAAATAAAATACATATCATTCACCAAAAAAAAGGATTTATCAGTCATACCTTTACAATAAATGTTACATGAAATATATACATAACCCTCCACCCTCTTTTTAACAAAATAATGAGAACCCCTCCTTTCTCCCTTTTTTTTCTTATTTCAATAAACCTTCCCTTTTATGAATAGTCAGTGTCAAAAAACACATGTGGTTTCCCATAACCTATTTATATTTTATAAACATTGTAAAACCTTTCCACCAATTAGTCACCTTTCTTGTAGTACTAATTTCTAAATGTTTTTGATAAACCCTTTCCATAGCCCCTTGAATCAGCAAGCTTACTGTATCATAAGACATTAATGTTTGATAAAGGACCCATTGGCATCTAGCCTGCCACAAGTAATATTTTAAACAACAACAACAAATCTGTAAAGTATCTACATTATAGTTTCTTCCAATCTGGTGAAATTGACCCCAAACCAAATTTTCATAATTTAGATGCAACAACCATTTCATATTCCATTTGAAAGCCAGACATTTCCAAAGGGAACTAGCATACAGTATGAACAATGGAACAAAAAATGTTCAACTGTTTCTTCTTGATCAATGCAACCATTAAAGGGGCATGTTCTTTCATCTTTAGCCTTATGGTTGGCATTACCCCAAACCCCAATCTTCCCATATACGGCTAACCATAAAAATTCCTACATAAAACCTGGTAATCTGGGATTATTCAATTGAGAAAGTACTCCTGGAATTAATGTTGAAGGGCAATTTTTAAAGGCAGGCATAGAAGGATATAATAGCAACATTACAGTATCATACAACGTAGGCCCCTTGCTCTCTCTTACAATTTGTTTCAAAAGATCCCACTTAAAGTGCTTTTTGCTACAGGTTTAAAAAATTGTGGAACATGTAAATATTGTGAAGGTTTAGGAGGAGTTGTAAGCCAGGCCAGATAATAATGAACTAGGACATGTTTCATCAATGAGTTGCACCTAGATGCAGATGGCAACAATCCAACCTTAACATTTTGTGATATAAATAAAGTAATGAAAAATGTGACCGGATCCACCATTCCCAACCCCCCTTTTCCTTTAGTCAGATATGTATATTGTCTCTTAATGGGATTAAGTCTATTGCCCCAAACCATCTGAAAAAATAAACTGTATATTTTGGTTTCAAACTCTAGTGGAAGTGGGAATATCATTGCTGTATATAGTAAAATGGGAATTAAAAACTGTCTAATGACCTGTACCCTTTTTAATGTTGCCAATTTCTATTGCCTCCAGATTTGCACTTTGCTATCTATGGAGGATAATGCAATATCCCAATTCAAATTCGGAAGATTCTAAGGTCCATACAGCAATCCCAAAATCTTAACCAGGTTTGAAGAGATCGGAAGACCTTGAATATTAATTTCATCAGGATAACCAACCCCAATAAACACACCCTGACTTTTTTGTATATTAATTTTGGAATTTGAGACAAAGGAATAAGTGATCATAAAGTCTAAAAAGGTTGAAACTTGATTATAGTCTGGAAAAAAAACACAAATATCATCTGCATACGCCTATAAATGTAGTTCTTCCATAATTGGTGGTATCAATACCCCCTTTCACCTTGGATGCTGTGAAAATAATTGTATTAATGTATCAATTGTAAATAAATATAGCAGTGGACTCAATGGACATCCTTGACATACCCCTGTGGTAATATGAAAACCTTCTGTAATTTCATTGTGAATAACCAGATGAATAATGGCAGTTTCATAAAGGATTTTTATCCAATCCAAAAAGGAGGCCAGAACTCCATAATGTTTTAAGGTCAAAAACAAAAAGGGGTGATAAACCCGATCAAAAGCCTTCATTTGATCTATTGAAACAATACACCCTGTATGTCCACTTGAAGAAAAATGTTCTATTAAATCTCTAATAATCATAAGAGCATGCTGTATTTTTTTTACCTGGAAGCCCACAATATTGCGAAAGGGAAATAACTGTACTTGCAAAGGTTCTGAGTCTTGAATTTAAAATCCCAGTCAATAATTTATAATCAGAATTTAAGATCATAATTGGTCTCCAATTATCCAGATTGTATTTATTCCCAAACTCAAATAGAAAAATTAACAAACCCTCTGAAAACCAAATAGGAAATTTGAAAGTAGATAGAAAAAAATTAAACACTAGAACCAAACATTCTGAAAATTTGGAGGGAAAGGTTTTATATAAATCAAATGTTAGTCCATAAATCCCTGGAGAAGTGCCATTCTTTTGGGTTTTAATGGCACCCTCAATTTCTGCTGTTGTAATAGGGCCAGTTAAGCTGGACATATTGAAACCTGATTTTGGAAGTTTTATCATTTGCAAAAAATTTTCAATATCCTTCACACGAGGGGGCACTACTGGGTTATGATATAGTAAACAATGCTTTATTGCATCATGAAGACGTGCAGTATCCTGAACTGAGTGCCCTTCCTGATTTAAAAGAGAGGTCATCGTTATTTTAGATTCATATCGTTTGAAGGCTTCATAGGGATCACCATGAGGTTGTTTCCGTGTGCCATCTTGAAAAAGTGCCTTCATCGTACTTGCCCTATCATATTGTACCTCCTGCATTTGTTGTTTTAGAGCAGCTATTTGAGTAGAATAATCAAATTCTGAAGTATTTGCCATAGAAAATAGATAATATAATTGCTGACACAATTTTAAATAATGCAGAAATTTCATATTTTCACCTGACCTCCCTTGATTTATTAACATTACTTTTAAATCCTCTTTAGACTCCCTCCACCATTCTCCTAAGTCATCATATAAAATTGAGACTGAGAGCCATGCAATGAGCAATGACCTAATATTATTTATCACTAAAGGACGCTTTAACATGGGTGAACTTAGTTTCCATCTTGCCTTCTGAGGTGATGGTACAGAGCCAGAAGAAAAGACACACTGAAGTAGTAAATGATCTGAAAAGGCCATCTGGAAGGTATAAAATTTACAGGGGGGAAGATTGTGTGAGAGAAAAATATAATCTATTGTAGATGTGTAGGCATTCCTTTTATAATTAAATTTAGGGCCACTATGTTGGTAACATCTACTATCTATCAGTTCTGATGTATTTATTAATTGAAACAAAGCATTAGAATCACAATACATTTTTTTCCCACTGCTTGAGACTCCACTTTTTACATTCTTCAGCTCACAGTTAAAATCTCCATATAAAAATTTTTTAAAGGAGGTTATTAAAAAAGGCTGAAACATCATAAAAAGTACTTCCTGTTCTGCTTTTACCTGAGAACAGTATACATTAATAAATCTATACGTCATAGAATTCCATACCCCATCAAGAATCATTGGTCTCCCTGGAATTAAATCAATGATTTTTATTAAAGAAAAATTATACGAATTGAAAACAAATCCAATTCCATCAGCTGTCTGCTGTCCAAAGGACCAATAGGAAGGGTCCCAGCACCATTCCTTTTGAAAAAACCTGGCTTGATCAATTGTAAACATCCATGTTTCTTGGAGCAAGCATACATCCATAGAACTGCCATGAATATAGTCATAAACTACCTGCCGTCATCTCAAATTCAATAAGCTGTGAACGTTCAATGACCCTATTTTAAAGAAAGTCAGTTTTTAGAGTACAGTTTAACCATCTTTTTTCCTTCTCTTTTTCTTTTTCCCTTTATACCCTTCTTGTGTATGAAAAGGAGATGGAGGACTATCCTGTACAGGTTGGAAATCTGGTTCCCCACAGTCCATTTCTGTATCACCCCACTGCGTGGATAAGACTGTAAAAGGATTGCTAGATTCAATATCTACTGGGGGTGGCAGGAGGAGGTTTGAGGTTCCCTGAGGACCTCCGGACTTGAGTCACTGGAGGATGAACTGGAGGATCTGGGAGTGGCATCTCCTGTTGCACGTTGTAACATACAGGAGAAAGAAGGGGGGGAACCCTAGGAGGGGAAGAGAGGTTTTCCATCAGACTGTCCCAATCCCTGAGGTGAGGCTAAGGGAGGGATAATTACTTCAGTTAAAGGAGTAGACTCTGTCTGGATTGGACCAGTAGCCAAGTCTCAGGCTTTCTGAATCAAAAGATCAGGGCTACCACTAGATGCTTTATTTTTTGCTGCCCATATACACTCTGAAAACACATGACCAGTATCTTCACATAGATCACACTTCATGAGATTAGCACATTGAAAGGCAATATGACCTATTTCTCCACAATTGTTGCATCTAGGCTTATCACAAGAACTAGACAAATGTGAATGGGAACTACATTTGTAACAGGCCCTGGGCTGCCCAGCATAAAAACAACCCCCCCGTCTCTCCCTAACAAGAAGGAATTGGGAATATGATCAATGCCAGTGTCAGTTTATCTAAGCTTTACTTTAAACCGCCAACCTCCAGTCCAGAATTGCTCTGAATCCAGGATAGCCTCAGGAGAACTCATTACCTCACACTTTCGGGACAACCAGTAAGTAATATCATCCACATGAACCCCCTCATTGCGAAACATAATTGTAACTTATTTAATCAAAGGTTTAGTCAATGGTATGACTAAAAAGGGGGTCCATATGGGTGAGAACTTTACCTGGTTGTACCGCTCCGAAAATAAATCCAGAGAATAAGCTGAACGAAAGCTGACATCAAAGTTGTCTTCACCTGAGATGTTAATAAACGCAAAGACCTCTCTAGGAGAGAAATGCAAGGAATCTTTTAGCAGACATTTGCCCACATAATGCCTATCAGGCCTAACCTCCAACCCCTCCTTTATAATGAAGTCTAACAGCATTCCTACGTGGTGCAGCTTCTTTTTTAATTTTGGAAAATAGATCTGATAACAAAAGTTTATTTAAGTCAGGCTGTTCCTGTGACACATTAGTAGAATGCTCAGTTTCTTTAATCAAAGAAAAATCAGTAATGCCAGTGAATAAGGAAGTAGTGGCCTGTGAGACCGCAACAGAGGGCCCAACTGTGCCTCGAACCCCAGTAGTGACTTCAGGTGTTATAGGTAGAACCGGTAGCTTTGGTTTCCGAGCAGGTTCATTCTGCGAAAAGTTTAACTTAGAATCCCAATCAGGAGTGGGAAGCCAAGTCCCTTTATTCAAAGTCCACCCTGCTTCACGCAAGGTCTTCTGTGGGGACCATGTTTCTGCTGTAAGAGGTTGTGAGTGCGGAACAGGTAGTGAGGGTACTGAGCTAACCTCTGAAGAACCATGAGTAGTAGTGCATTTAACCTTTTCTAATGTCCCCAAGTTCCTTTTAGAAAAAATTACAGCAGCCCTTTTATCTTTACCTTCATCCCCAGTTTTGTCACGCAGCAGCTGGTTCCATTTAGTGAATGAAAATTCCGACACCCCATCTTGTTTCAAAGGAGCAGTCTGAAACACACAGGGAGCCTCGGGGTCAGAGATCCTGTTCGGGGATTTCATAAGCGGGTTCCGAAAAACAAATCCCGTAGCTTTCGAAAGAGTAATGTGGCGCTAAGCAGCAACTGAGCTGCCGCAGACCGAGTTTAGCTCATCTTGGTCTTTAGTCTGTGCCGTAGCAACAGCTGGCAAGCTTAATTTAGACACAAATTCTCCCAATTCTCGTAATGGCTCTAGGCACTGAATCTCACCAGATTCTTTACTGCCAGCCAACGGGGAATCTTTATTTAACGTGCTATCAAGTGAATGTGAAGAGACTTGCAATAACTCACCAGACCGGTCTGTATCGGGAGTTTCCTCAGTATTCTCAGCGTCCTGACATATGACAGCCTGTTCCTGAACACTGACAGGCTTAGCTGGAGAATGTAGCAAAGACAGCTGTTTTTTAAGGCTGTCTTGTTCTTGCGCTAGAACAGCGAGCTGAAGCTGAAGTTGTTCTTGAAGGTTCTCCGTTGCAGAAACTGCATTTATCTCCATAATCCTCACCGGCTGTAACTCTGCCTGAGTTAAATCCTCTGCAGAAATGAAAATTTCTCTATTTTCTAGTGCTTTATCTCCAAATATAGGTTTATCCATAGCAATCATCTACTCAGAATCCAAGGCAGAGCTCAACAGCTGCTCTCCTTCCCCTGAGACTTCCATCCTCTCCAAGGACTGAATGAAAGTGACCAAGCTCTCAGTCACCCAGTCCCCCTACTGGCCAACAGTAGGGGAATTTCCCAGTGTCCTGGCCAAATTTCCCTCATTCACTAAAAATACCACCAACAGCTTAATCTGGTTTAAGGTCAATTGGCATTCATCTGTATCTCCCTCCCCGGGTCGTGCCTGAAAATAGGCAGGATTTGCCTAGTGCACTTACCCGGTCAACAGAAACTAAATAAATAATAAATAATAATAACCCTTCCGTCCAAATGTAGGGACGCCCAGCAAATTGCCAGCCTGGTCAGAGGACTGGGGCACCCAGAGGAACCTGGGAACTCAGAAGATTGATCCAGCACACTTTGAATACTCCAATACAACAAATCCCAAGTGTTTTGGTGCTTGCAAGAAATTGCCCAAGATGCCCGGATGCAACAATGACTTGAAACTACCAGGCGCAATTTAGTGTCCCTGATGGTCAAGTATCCTCACCTGTTTCTCCGATATCCACACGTTTCCAAGTCAAGGCCAGGTCTAATGTGCCAGAGATCCAAGAAACTGAGGACCTCATACCCTGAAAAAGAAAGGAGAAAAGCATTACAGATTTTGAACTTACTGTTTCACCTACTACTGCTTGTATTGCCTTCCTGATTCCAATCAGCATTTGTTTTGGTTTTGCCTTTGCTACAGTGTTTAAGTAAATGTTAAAAAGGGGTAAAACTTGCTATAGAACAGGCAAAGTTTCTAGGTGGAAAGTAACACCCAGATTAAGTTACTGCAAAAAACAAATTCTTGAGAGAAACCTCCAGGGGGCTCTGTCAAGATTTGTTTACATACTGATTCTTCACATACTCATATGTTGCATTTTTAATAATCTTGTTGCAGTTAGCAAAGTTTTGCATTTTTTATATTTTTGTAGTTTGCAGCATAATATGGTACAGCGTGGTGAATCCAAGTCATTTCTAAAAAAGACTAACACGCCTTGCACCATGCCGACTGATCCTGTCAAGGCTCATGCAACATCTCTTAAGAGCAAATCCATAAAGAAAGGGAAAAACTCAACATGTAAAATATTGCAAAAAAGCATCTCTGCATCACTTTTTCTTGTAATAGTGGTATTTCTGATTTATGCTTCCTACTTGCCACATGATGTAAATCCCAATGTCTTGCTGACATAAGATTCTGCCCCTAATCAGGGCAATTCATCAGCCAATGCATCTACCCATAATGCAGCCCAACCTCAGGTTGCCAAACAGGTTAGTTCAGGCCATACAACACATCCACCCAACAATAATGATGCCAACATAACATCTACACCTTACACCCAAGAATATATCAACCGTACCCACACAGACACAACCAACAAACCAAGCCAAGATACTGCTAAAAAGAAGAAACAATATCCTGAATGTGTGCCTGTGGCAGTTAAATCTCACCCGTACCAGTACAACCTCAGCATGGACAATGCAACTTATATGGACTATTTGCCACCATGATACCACTCACCTTTACTCAAGAGACTGCAAGCATTTTTAAAGAGAGTAAAGGTACATTGCAATTCACGTTCCAAACAAACTGACGACCAGCCTACCATGTCAGTGAACTTAACCCTCCACTGGTGCAATTTTCTCTACAGGAACTTGACATCCAAATGGTGTCATGATTTCTCTGGGGTGCACTATCTTGCCAAGACTCATGAAAGCAAATCTGAAGACCCTCAGCAATACCAGGCCTGTCCAAAAAACTACACCCAATATTCTGCGAAAATTCCACTGTATCATGTTGCAAAATTTGTTAAGAAAAATTGACAATATTACAGACTCATGCATCATTGCCAGCCCATCACAAGAAAATGGTATGCCTCTGAATGATCTGAAATGCCCTGTTTGAACCTCACCTCAAAAAATGAAGCAACTACAAGTTCGAGGACTATGAAGCTTTACTATTGTATAAATGTCACCAGAGGCAAGATTATTGACTATAAAAATGTCAGTGTAGACTGTTGCCAATTTGGGTACTGGGTTCACTGTGAGATGGAAAATACTGGGGCACCAACATTCTCATCACATCAAATAACTGAGTCTACTCCTCAACTTATAAATGTGCCCTGCAAAGAGACTAAAAATTTGAGACCAGCCACCTCCTGATAAGGCAGCATGCGCAATCTGGAACTGCACTCTAGGCTGCCCTCCACCTATAATCAATTTAACAATACCAGTGAGAAAGTGGTATAATGAACTGAGAGACATCCAAAATGTGGGAAAACCAAATGCGCCCCCACAACAAAAACCTTTGAGACTTACTGCTAACTTCTTCTCCTGCAAACATTCCAACTACTCAGACACCTGCCAGGCCGACATCTACGAATATGCAGCAGGATACAAAATCCTAGAATGTGCCCAAGTACAATCACCAAGGCAAAAACACCATAAATGATCCTTGGCACATGCCGACGATCGCATCATGAATGCCAGCTGGGAATACCAACAGGTCTTAGAACATCTGGGAGAAAATATAAGAGACTTAACTGTATAGCTCAACAATCAACACATGGAACTAATAAACCAACTGAACATGGCAGAAGATTTAAACGAAGCAGCAAATATGCATCTGTACCCACTCTTGAGAGAAGATTGCCCAAATGGAGAACAAGCATGCAAGACAGAATTCTGTTTTAACCCAGTAACAGATCAAATTCAAGTAACCAAGCTTACCCATACCATTCGCTCATATGCAGGCACATTACATGTTGTTCCACTGATACTCTTACAGTCAAATCTGTTTCTACTCACATAGCCCATTATTTGCGTTCCACAACTCACAAACACCTCGATCCTACAGTGGTGCTGGCCATTCCAAGGTTTCAATAATATATACTTCCCATATAACATGCTACCAAACAATACACTATTAAACAGCAAAACTATTGGAAATTTAGACACTCCCATTCCTATTTCAGGTTATATCTAGAAAGATATCACAGACTTTTGCATCATGTACTATAATTACACTGCTGAACTATTGTCAGTTTCTCTGTTGCTACAAGCCCATAAGTACACCAGCTCACAGCAAAAGTTAATTCAACACACAGTTTCTAGACTAAACACAGTACTTAGCACCATGCAGTTCCTTAGGTTTTCTCTACACAATAGACAGGCAACATTTAGGGATGAACTATATAACTTTGAACACACAATACATACTAAGCAGGAAGATAAAAAGGTGATAAAGCAGGATATAGTTATGATAAAAGATGACAAAATCAATTAATATAACAATCAAGATAATGCAAGGGGACATAAAAACTTTGCAAGAACAAGTGGTAGAACTTAAATTGGACCAGTCAGAAACAGAATTTTCCAACTGGAAGCTTAAATTCACTCATGGCCTTAAGTCAATATTTGGGGGTATTTATTTATTTGCTTTTGTTTACTGGGTAAGCACACTAGACAGTCAAGTGCCTATTTTCAGGTGTGACCCGGGAGGATTACAAGGTACATACATACAAGAACATCAGGATGAGTCAAAGTTAACATACAAGTACATCGGGCATAACAGAAATTAACAGGTAGCTAACAGCATGAGAGACTTCAGGCACAACAGATAAATGTTTAGATAACAGCATAAGATACATAACAGATTAATTAGGTAGATACCAGCATAATACAGAATAGTACAGACATCGTCAACAAAGCAAACAATATAGGGTATGCCATACCCTTGGAGGGGGCTAGGTGGTTAACAGGAGGAGTACAAAAGTGCAGGAGAGAGACCTGGAGAAGAGAGGGATAGATTAGGCAGGGTACCCCTCAGAGACAGGTGGGCAGGGAGTGGGCCCAGTGCAAAATTGACAATGTATTGTTATATCAAGTGGTTGCAGGAGTTGAAGTGCATTAAAATGCAGAAGCCATGCCCCGACCAGTTGAAACTGGGAAAAAAGTGTGCCTCGGCTGGTCGTCTATGAGGCACAGAGATAGGCTGAGGCCGATTTTAGGAAGCCCCATAGGGAGGCTTTAAAGCAGGGATGGGAGGAAGAGGAGCTAATTAAAGCAGGAAGGGAGTTCCACACTCTCGGCATGTAGACGGTGAAGGCCCAATCACCCGCAAGGGTGCGGGTTTTTGGAACCAGGCAGTCCTGCGAATCCCTAGATCTTAAGTGGTAGATTGGGGTTCCATGTTTGAGGGGTAGGGCGAGGGCAGAAGGGGTAGCCTTTCTGCCGATGTTGTCAATGAAGTTGCTGAGGAAAAAGGTGTGGTGCTTTTTGGGTGGGAGCCACTCCAGCCACGTGTAAAGATCACAGCGGTGCATGAGGAGAGGGGCAGAGAGCGCAAAACGGCATATATAGTATGACTGAAGGAGCATGGGATTGGCTAAATCCAGTTAATTGGATCAAATCGCTATTGGGTTGGCTAACCTCACCATTTCACACCATATTAGTAATTTTGGGAATTACTGCTGTCATTTTGTTACTCTGCAGTAGCAGACGATAAATTAAACCTTTACTTTCACAAGCTTTTTTGTTAATTTTCAAATGACTGGTTCAACCAGGAGGCCTCACTATTTTAAAACTATCCAGGCCTGTCTGAGACATCATCAGATAGAGGTCTCCTTTCATGAGGGGAAGCGACAAGTCTTGGCCGGAGCCTTGTGCATCCAACTCTACCTCAGGAACAGAACTGAATGTGTCCTTTGTGATTGAGTATACCCAAGTGCCAGTTGCATCAAATAGCCTTGCCATTAAGAAATCACATGATGGTCAAACATCCAGACTTATGAAACTGCTTGACACTTGAATGAAATGCAAAAGACTGATTTTTTATTGATATGCTGACCATTTATTCATTTCATGAGCCAGCAAATCCTTTCTTCTATCCCCCAATGCATTTCTGTCAAGGGAGTGGAAATTGCTCTGCATGCAATCCTATCTCGAAGACCCCACCAGGTCTGCATCTGACATTAAATCCACCTGCTCTATTAGATTTGACCATTCCACCAAACAGGTCTACTCCATCACCAGACCGGCTACCTCAGGCTAGTCCATAGCCATCACAGAACCAGCCACCCCAGGCTCACCCATTATCACCTCAGACTCGCCCACTGCTGGGTCTGGCTCCACCTGCTCTGTTGCCAGGACCGGCCTTGCCTGGTCCACAGCATTTACCTGTCCCACTAAATCTACCTGTTCCACTAAACTTACCTATGCTACCGAACCTTTATGTCCCTTGGCAGGGACTGCCTGCCCCATCATTGACTCTCCCTGCTCCATTGCTCAGACTACTTGCTCCATGGGCTTTACCTGCCCCGTTACCCCCCAGTAATTGAAGAAATGGAATGGAAGTGACCAGATGGATTGCTGCAAACATTCCACCCAGCAGATGTTAAGAATATAAGTCAAGCTAATAATGCTTGGGCATCAGCTTGTTATTTTCTAATTGATAATAGATTGCAGTGTGTTTGATCTGGTATTGATTGATTAACATTTACGATCTGTCATTTACTAATAGTTTTTCAGTATGCATTGATTCTGTATTAATTAATTAGAAGTTTATAATCTGGTGGATTAATTCTACAAGTTTAAAATTTATGTGCTTACTTTTAATTTTTTCTCTCAGGCTTGCTATGCCCTCATGAGCACTGGGTGTGACCTTCTCAACTTCTGACACCTTTTGGGTACTTTCCACTAGTAACCACAGGTACTATATTTTTACCTGCTCAGTCTAGCCACATAGAGGTTAGTGAGTGGTCAACCCTGTCCTATTGGATGAATACCTGGCCTCATGACCAATCACTACCAGTCAACCCAGTCCTATTAGGTGAATAATTGACCACATGAGTGATCAACCTTGTCCTGCCAAGCAAACAACTGAACACAATGAGTGGCCAGCTGTTCACATCTCTGTCTAAGGTGTGATCTCTTGTGGCCAGCTGTTCACACCTCTGTCTTAGGTGTGATCCCTCTCACAAGTTTTATTTTTAAACCTCTGGGAAAGTTTCCCCAGCCCTCTTGTACACAAAATACCATGACGTTAGGCCAAGGTCACAGCCAAAATATTTCCCTATATCAGTCAGATGCCCCTGGGTTACTGATAGCTCTCAGCATCTGATCATCAATTAGTGGTCACCTGGCTTGTAAAAACTGCTAGGATCTAAAACTATCAAAGTATCTGGCCCTCCTATTTTCTGTCTTGGCAAGAATATTTAAGTCCACAACAGCCCCAGCCAAGGTAAGGAGTCTCAGCGTGAGAACCAAGAGTCATGTCAACTCTTAGGATCTCGTAAGGACAACAGTTGGTACTGGTCAGTGGGTTTGTTACCTTCACTTCAGGCATAGGACCTCAGGCTGACATTATGCCTGCATTTATTTTTTAGTTTCTTTTGTTGCGATGACTTATAACTTGCAGCAACAAAATTATTTCCCACTTTGCACTGTTGTTCAGATAAAAATTGCAACTGCATTTTAAATTGTAACTGTCTACTCATATTAATGCCAGAACTGTTCTGTAAACTTTGAACTTTAATATCAAAAGTAAAAACATTTCTAGCCATGAATCCTGACTTCACTTGTGCTTCTCAATTTAATATTGTAAAACTAAGGACACCTGCCTTAGAAAATAGTAAATTAAAAAATAACTCAGATTTAGACTTCTGCTTTATGGGTCATGTTGGTGCCCTTAAGATAGCAGTTCCAGGTTATATTTACATGCTTAACTGTACAGATTTTCTATGCCCAAAATTACTACATAAACATTTGGATTGGTACATCCTTGATTCTGATAGAAGACATTAGTGTAAGATATATGATTGTCCCAGGCACAGACACACAGATGGTTTTAAAATAAATATAAGAATATTTGAAGAACTAGGAAGGACTCATTGTCCACTGACAAATATTCATGCCCATAAAGGAACATTAGACTTTAATGAACACAGCACCTTCTTGGACTTAGATCAAATAGTTTTGGTCAGTGAGGTGTCAGATAAGATAATTGTGGCAGGTGGTCTAGATCATAACACAGGGGTCACTCTTCCAACCCTCTGTGTTGCCACTCCAAATAAACGTTTTCCTGACTTAGCCCAATTAGTGGATGATTTGGAAAGACTGCCAGCTCCGAAGGTGTCGGTGAAAGCCATGTACACGAGACTGAGCAAGGAAGTTATATCGGAGAGATGGAAGACTCTCCATTTAACTCACCAGCGGACATAAAAATAAGATAAATAAATAAAAATTGTCCCACATATGCATGTCTGTGGAAATTGTGTTGCCTTGAATAATTGTAACTTATTGTCTGTGCTTATATTATTTGCTGAGCTGCCAACACAGAGAAAAAGATGTATTCCATTTTTTGCATTTACATGTTGACTTTAAATAATGGACTCATCACAGGCACACCTTTAATCTCCTTTTAAGATGTTTAGGAGGGAGGGACTACTACTGGCAACCACGGAGCGATCCAACTCAGTAGGGAGAGATGTACTGCTGTAATTTGTAATAATAGTGCTTCAGATTAGTTTCCTTGTTAGTATATGTTTTAAAGCCCCCTTGTTAAATGTAACAATAACAGTATCAGATGGAATGGGAGTGAACTGAGGGGAGTGAATTTGAGCAGGAGCGAGTTGATGTGAGAGTGATATGAAGGGAGTGAAATTGTTGGGAGCAAATTGACGGGAGCGAATTGTCATGTATCAGTACAGGTATACGGGGCAAACTTACACTTTTTGCAGATGACACCAAGCTAGGTGGAAGAGTGGACTGCGAGGAAGTGGTTAAGGACCTACAAAAAGACCTCCAGTGGCTAGAAAGATCGTCTAATATCTGGCAGTTGAAGTTCAATGCTAAAAAGTGCAAAGTGGTGCATCGGGGAAGGGGAATCCGAAGCCAGTCTATAGCCTAAACGGGATACAGCTAAGTGCCTCTCTGGAGGAAAGGGACCTAGGGGTCATCATCTGCAGTACCCTTAAACAGACCAGCCAATGCAATACAGCTTACAGCAAGGCCAGCAAAATGTTGGGGTGCATAGGGAGGGGATTTGACAGCAGAAGCAGGGAGGTAATACTTCCTCTCTATAGGTCCTTGGTAAGGCCTCATCTGGAATATTGTGTTCAGTTTTGGAGTTCACACCTAAAGAAGGATAAGAATAGACTGGAGACAGTCCAGAGAAGGGTGAACAAAATGATCTAAAGCCTCCAAGGGCTCTCAAATGAGGGGTGATTGGAAGCATTGAATATGTTCTCACTGGAAGATAGGAGGGAGATGGGGAACATGATAGAGACATACAAGTTCCTAAGAGGAATAAACAAAGTGCTGGAGCCTGATCTGTTCTGTAGAATCACCAACTCCAACACTAGACGTCATGAGTGGAAGTTGGGGGAGGGGCTTTAAGAGGGAACTTAGGAAACACTATTTCACAGAAAAGGTGGTGGAAGCATGGAATAGGTTGCCCATTGAGGTGGTGGAAGCTCAAACACAGTGACATCATTCAAACTGAGGTGGGATACAACTACCGTGCGAACAAAAGGAGACAGAACAGGGGACTATAAATCAAATGGGGGGGATAGGTCCTGAGAAAAGACAAATCTCAGGAACAATTGGACAGACTAGATGGATCCTGGTCTCCTTCTGCTGTCATTTTCTATGTTTTTATGTAATACTATACCATAACTCTTACTGATATAATGGCCATAACAGCTTAACATAGATATGCTACCTCTTACATTATTTTCCACTTAGTAACCCAAGGACAATCATCACCGCATCCCTATTCAGGTTGCTTCCTACCAAAGAAAAATATTTGCTTTACAGCAGTAGCACCTGTAACTGGCTTGTTTTAGACACTAAACGCTAAGCTTCATATGGTTCTGGCAATATCAGTGATTTCTATGCAACAGTCTGGACAGCAAGACATTTTAAAAAGCATCCTCTGATTTCATTCAGAGCAAATTTTAAAAAAACAACATAAACTAAAGTACAAGGCTGCCATTCAGTGTCAGTATTTGCAGTCTTAGCAACTCGTCAGCTCTTGGCTTTCTGTCTCAGTTTCAGACACCGCTCTCTCTTTCCTGTTAAAAAGTGACACCCTCAATACTCCAGCTGCTTTGGTATCTGTTTCGTTTTAATGTAACTTAACTTTTAATCATACAGAGTCCAAGCTGTATAGGAGAAAACCTAGCCACAAGAAAAGCTTGTCTGGTAGGAGCTTTCAGTTGAAAACACCCTTGAATAGTAGCTGCCCTCAATTAGAAGCCACGGCTTAAAAATAAAGTGAAATACAAGCCATAGCTTCCAATACAATCCATACAGTATTTGTTATCGGGAAAAAAAATTCACTGTATTGTTTATTAGTAATATTGCATTTCTGGCAAATGCATCAATATATCCATTTTTCTTTTCATTGTATTTCATTCCTGAAATGAGATATGGAGTTCTGAAGTTTTTAAAAGTCCCTGCTCCCTGGCCATGCCCACTATGAATACATTAAACATTGTGATGCAGTGCTGTATAACATCAGACATGCATGCTAGCACCCTCCTAATGCATCCACCGCATGAATCCAGCATGTAAAGTCAAAAAGTTACTGGGTGTGGAAAAGTATGATGGCTGCAGTGAGAACAGTAGCATGGTGAGGGAGCTCCCTCATGGGGTGTTGAAATCTTGCACAACTAATTAGTTCATGGTCTATACGCCTGCCTCAGACAGAATTCTGAAAAAAGAAAAAACAGAGCAACCTCATAGTCTAGTGATGAGTTTGCCTCAGGAGTTGTGCATCCTTTGAAGAAGAAATTCATCCATCCAGGACTTAGCTCATGGAACTGAGGGCCATCTGGCTTCACAACTTTCCTGGCACCTTCCTCAACTCAAACAGCAAAGGGGAATTTTTTGAAAATGACAGCAGGTTTGCCAGCATCATTTGGCAAGTCACACAAATAGCAGACAGAGTACTCCCACACAAGCCCACGGATGGGAGTAAAAGTTGCAAGTTTCACTATTGAGCATGGGTCTATGTGATAACGGCGAATGCCTAAAGGCGATCACCATTATCGCACAGTCAGAGTGCCGAAAACCTTTTCGGCACTCTGACAACCCCAGCACGCAGGACAACAGTGCCACGACATTTTTTTAATGCTTTCTGTGGGGGGGCTACACCTCCTACACCCCACCTTGCAGGTGGCTTCACCTCCCGCACCCCCCTACTTAAGGATTCTCAACTCCAGGGGGGGTGCATGTTGGGGGGGTGAAAGCATTAAAAAAATAAAGGTCCGGGCCGGGCGCAATAAAATCACACCAGCACCTGGACCCAAACCTGGTACCTCACCCACCCCAACCACTAATGAACCCCCGATGCCATGATGCAGTTTGGCCGTCCACCACAGTGCCAGCCCCTACAGCCCCTCCCCCTTCCCAGCCCACACTCGCTGTGCTCGCTCCCCCCCCCACGTGCGAGCATACACACAGCAACAACCTGTCACCCAGTTCACTCACCCCGTCATCTGGTCACCCCCCTCCCATCCCCTAGAGGGATTGCGCCGGGAAGGAGTCGCCGTTATGGATGGCGCCCTTTCCGATGCACCCACCTCACGGGTTACCATTGAGCATACTGATGAAAGTGAAGTGAGCAGTTCTTGCTCTGAACTGCAAGCTGTGGTTTTAAATGTACAGTACTGTAGTTTTTGACTCGGCTTTGCAAATAGGGACTGGGATTGAGAGAGCAGTGAAGACAATGGCAACACAGGCTGTAACCAGTACTGACAGGCATCTGCCTGAGAGTTATAGTCAATCGCAATCATCCTCAAAGGCAAATACATAGAGAATAGTGGATGAGCAACCATGCACAACCAGCCTGTGCTGCCGCAGAGGAGTCTGATTACATCCGACCTTGATAGTGAACCTCGAGAGGTCTAATATAATCAGAGCCCAGAGCTGGCAGCACAGGCAGATTGGGCATGAGGTTGCCCATCCACTATTTTTTATAGTGTATAGTACCCCCCCAAAAAAATAACATTAAATTAAATTAACTGCCTTTTAAAACCTCCCTTCTCCCACTGAGACGCATAAGTGCCAAGCAAGCAGTATCAGGATTTTTGTCAGTTCTATTATCTTAGCCAGAGTACGAGCAGGAATCAAAGGTTTGAATTCTTTTTTTATGCTCCTTGAGGAACGTTTTACACTCGCCACTGACTTTTGAAAAACACTGTGGCTGCCATCATGACAGCTGACTTTCACTTTCAACTGTTTGATGTGTGCGTGGTAATGCTGCAAGGAAAAACTGGTGCTTTTAGATTTCTAAGTCAGCTGGAACATTGTTGTACCACAGAAGGGTACAACCGCATTCCTTGACCTTTGAATTGTGGTACAACAAAGGTTTCAGATGGCACAGAAAGCTATACAGAACAAGCCCTGACTATGTGCTATATCATAGTAATTTCTGCTGGCTCACAATATTCACTAGAAACATTGAGAAGGTCCAAAAACAGAGTGCTTGCCATACTTGAACAGCAAAAATTCAAGCAGGATGCACTGAGGGTTAAACTTGATTTGTTTGCAGAAAAGAAGGTAAAACAAACTAAAGAAAAATGTGAACAAAACACAGTAGAGCTGATATCTGCATTTAAAAATAGACTTCATGCTCTTAAAGTCACAATGCTGCATTTGTAAAAGAAATCCACAATTTACATAGCAAAGCTGAAAATCTCAAAAATTAAGTTTGCAACAAAAATCTTAGATTTGTTGGACTACCCAATTCACTTGACACTGATTTTGAAAATGTAAGCGATCTTATAAAATATATTTTTTGTCAAAGTATTTGAGCAGCTACCCGATAATTTTGCCATTTATCACAAAGGCATTTTAGTTACATAAAAGTGCTATGGAAAGATTTCAAGAAAGTAAAATACTATGTGTGGAACGTGTAGGATGTCAATGCAAATTTGTGAACTCCACCATACTCATTAGTTATGCTTTTGACTCAGACTGGGATTTGCTTATTAAAAACTCTCTCACATCAAGAGTATATTATCTTACAAAATTCACAGATTCTATATATACCTGGATTTTTCCTTTCAAACTCAACAGCAAAGGAGAGAGAATTTCTTCCTCATCAACAAGAGAGTCTGGAAATGGGTCGGACCTTTCAGCTGTTAGCACCTATGAAGGTGCAGTGTCTCTGAAAGGTAAGCAGTACACATTCTTTGAAGTTGGTCAGCTAGTCACCTTTATCAGAGCACAATTTGAATAAGATTCTTTCAAGCAAGGTGAATTCCCTGACAGATTAACATAAAGAACTGCCTGCTGCGCTTAAAGATATGGAAGAAGGAATCATCTGAGGAAAAGACTAGATTTCATTTTTCTGTTCTAAACTTTGATACTATAGTAATAGTATTTTCCAATAGTCCTAATGCCCAAAATGGGTGTATCGATTGTTAATTTTAACAAGTTTTGTGTTTATTAGAATCTTTATTTTTGAATTATCTAAAGCTCAGAGTCCAGAAGGAGAGTAAAAGCTACTTATCTATTTAACAAGATTATCTTTGTTGGCCTGTTTAAAATATATGTATATGTGCATGCTGTCTCTTAAGTAAAAGGAAACTTTTTTTCTTTTGTATAACAAATTATTTTACTTTCTCTACATGCAATGGACTGGATACCATCAAATGTACAAGTTTTACTTGGTTACATTTTACCTTAAAATTATTAAATTTAAAAAAGTAACCTAGAGGGAATGGATTTTTTTAAATTATGTGTGAGTGTGTGTGTGTGTGTGTGTGTGTAAGTTTTATGGAAAGCAGTTTTCATTCTTTTTTTACATTTTATCACTAAATGGTCACCAATACTTTTGTTTTGTATCTTATAGCCCTAATGGCTGCCTTCTGGTAGCAGGATCAGGTCATCTCTCTTAGCCTTTGGTGTAGTATTTTTTTAAATAAGAATCCCCAAACTGCTGTATAGAGAAAGGACTACAGATTAGTTTTCTTACTCACTCAGCCATAGGTAGCCATTTTGAATAAGGTTAAGCATTGAACCTTTTGACTGACATATGCGCTCCTGGACTGGGTTTTTTCTCTTACTATCATTTTCTAAAACACATGACAATTCGTGTGTCTTTTAGTGTCTGTATTTTCTACAGCAGTGTGTCATTTAGCAGCATTTTTGAAGTTAGACAAGTTATTATATATATATATATATATATATATATATATATATATATACACACACACACACACACACACACACATTTTATCCCCCTCGGTCAGGGCAGTCTGGTTCTCTTCAGTTCTGTCACCACCACCCCCACCAGTGACCACCTCCCCAGGACTTACCTGTCAGTTGCATTCCCACATTGATTGCCGCCATCCCCACAGTGGGGCCAGGAGGCAGAAGGCCATTCTCCTCCAACAACCCCACCCCCCAGAGTCACACAACCAGATCAGCCAGCTTGGGTCCCAGTGGTGGTGCGGGTGGGGGGGGGCAGAGTGCTAAGTGTCACATATGCCTGTCCCACCATCCATTTTCCTCCATTTTTTTCCCTATTCCCCATAGCTGGGGTGTGCACATCAGCACATACATGTGGAGGCAAGCATGTCACACAGAGTCCTGCAGCTTCTTTCCCTTATTTGATGGTGGTCCAGACCTGCACTACCACCAGGCCTCCACCTGGCGGCAGTCTTGCAGCATACCAACATGCCCCCCCCGGAGAGAAGAGAAGTCCGTGGGACACTTGATCCTCTCCCCATTTGGCTGACCCCCAGCAACCAGTGCTTGGTTTCGAACATAGGTCGTCAGTGTGGCAGGAGGTAAGGCATTTGATTCATCAGCTCTCCACACCACTAGGTTAGCAGTTATACAGGTTCTTTACCTGCGTTCTGGATTCAACTGCAACTTTATGGGGACAGCCCCTAGTGTTGGTCACATATGTCTGAACAGTCAGGCTTTAAATAATCAAAGGCACTCTACATAACTCTGCCACCAATTAATTCTTATTCACCTGAATAGGAGAAACCTTGTTTCCTCCCACTTACACAATTAGTTTCCTGTACTTCAGCTCCTGCACGCTTCATTGGTAACAGTTGGCTATCTGCCCATTCATCTGTTTAGGGCTCCCCCATAGATTTCTCCTGTCAATTTTATTTATACTACAATAGAATGCAGGTAAAATTAAATATATGACTATTCTTACTACTTAGTGCCTCTCTCACAAACAGTATTTATTCTTGGTGTACATCAACAAATAAAATCAGGAGTTTATCTTCTGTAGCTACTCACTGCACTGCCTAGAAATGACCCTGATACATATTGCTTACAAACTATCTATGTCAGAGCTCAGATTAAAGATTCCTATCCACACGGAGGATGTGGAGGCTGAAGAACCAAAAGCCACCATAGGGAGCTCCTAGGCCCCCACTTTAGATTCTTGACCCAATCTATCAAAGTTGATTACTGTGGGGACCACATGCCGTGCTTGGGAGGACACACTAGGATCACCACAAGGGGACAGAGGCAAAGAGCATTTACAGTGATCAGGCTGGTCTGGGTGAGGATACTAGAGTGAGGTGGGTGCACTGACATGGTGGTGGCACCTATGGTTTCCTACCCATTCCTGGGGTGGATATCGTGTTTTGCATTGAAAATATTTTCCAAGGGTTCATAGTGCAATGGATGGAAGAAAAAGGGGAAATTTTATTTGGGGGGGGAGAAATTTTCTCATTCCAATCCTATTAAAAATGTAAAGGGTACATACAGTGCTACTACTTCAAAGAAACATACAAAAAAAACTTGCAATATAAAATGGGCAAGGAAATCCCTGTATCCTGATTGGCTGAGACTTGATTCTAGTCATGGCCTTGTGAATGCACATCCCTTGGCTAAAAACAAGTCCCTACCAATCTGGACTTACAACATTCCATATCTATGTGCCATAGCTATGGAATGTTCATGTTTAAATGTCAGCCATATTTTTCTCTTCACAGCACAAGTTAAAACTCATACATAGCTGCTGTACTTTACTTTGCTCATGCATACATCCATCTATAGGGCATTTATGGGGTTTTGTACTCCATTCTGTGATCACTCTGTAGCCAGCAGGTCACTGATTCTCTTTTTGGAGGCCAGTCCGATCACTCAATCCCCATAAAGCCACTCACATGCCACTCCACTTCCTCTGCTGTCTTCCCTGGCAGCACACCCCCATCTGCTGAAGTGCTGATCAAGAAAGTACTGCTAGTCTCATCCAGGCAGTCTTTCACTCTCTGCTGCTAACATGACCGACTTCCCACTTCCTCTTTTGGCTCCACTACCTCATTGGGTACTTAATGCAAATTGTTTGTAACTGTTAACAAAAATGTATCTCTCTGCCAATGGCTGAAACATACAGCATACTGGAAGTAAACTCCTTATTCAACCAATTGAACACAACCCTACCTGTTGGTTTGCTGTCTCCCCTCTTAGCGCTCTCCCCAACCTCAAAACCTCTATTCAGCATTAGATTGTCATGGCACACAAAAGGTTTGCACACATTCAGTAAAAAAAGGTTTTTTATTAATAAATGTACAAACACAAAGTATATTCCCTTGTAGCACCACCAGGTAGAGAACTGCTTAACCCCATTTTTAAGTATTTATATACATTTCATATGTTTAAAAGCTGCTAAATAATTTAAAAAAAGTACTAAAAACTCATTTTATATATGAAATAAGACACTCCTGGGCATGGGTTGTGCTGAATTTACCACATGCCCAGGAGTTGAGAGCACTTTGCCTGTGTCATCATACATCACAACACCCCTGGGCATGTGGTAAACCCATCACAACCCCTGCTTAATCATGTCTTAGTACTTAATTATTGTAGTTTTTTTTTTTCCAAGAAAACTAACCAATTAGAGTCCTCAAAAATTCCAAACCTTTGGTTCAAGGCACCCAGTGCATGTACAGTATACATAATATCTCCCTTTGTAGAAGCCTTTTCTTAATGTCTCCCACTTCTGAGTGTTTCCAGTCTCGTTCTGTTGCACAGAATGTCATGCATGATAAGTTATGTCCTGTTTGTATAAAATGCTTTCCACTGTAGGTTTTTCAATCACATCACATGATTGCACTTTTCGGTTCCATTATTCTTGTTTTTAGTAACCTAGAAGTCTTTCTCACATAAATCAAGTCACACAGGCACTGAAGCATGTATATCACATAATTGCTGTTGCAATTTATGTGTGTTTGGGTTCCTATTTATTTTCAATCCAAGCTGCAGAATTTTTCCAGTCTGTTTATATTACTACAGTGTACTCAGCGTGTATGGGGAAATTGCCACTCTTTTTTATAGCCCTAATAAAAATGCTCTTTGTCAATATCAAGTGGTGAGTGATCTGTGTGCACTAGTCTGGCTTAATTGTTCTTACTTTCCTAGACACACAGAGTGGTTATTTCCTATTTTCTACCCCCCCCCCACACACACACACATATGCACACACACTATGAATCCTTCTAAACTACACTGTTATACAGGCTGGGACAGATATTTGTGAAGAAGCAACTGTTGGTTTAAAATAAGTATTTTTCTCTGCCGCTGGATTACTAAAAAGAGGTACCATATATATGTAAGCTGTCGTAGCCATTATATCAGTTAGGCGATGGCATAATGTTGCCCGAATGCACATAATGTGTATTATAAAGTGGGTTTCAAAAATCAAGAAACCTGATTGGCTGAAGGCCATCTTTACCAGTGCTGTTGTCTCAGCACAGCAGCACCAGACGAAGATTCAGCAGTCTCTTCACAATAAAATCAAAACTAATGGCATATACCTGATTACCATCACAAACATGACAGCCACCTTTACTCACTAAAAACCTTCAGCTAGACCCTAAAAATAAAACTGCCTTAAATTAAAGAAACAATAATTAAATGGCACTTGCCCTCGTAATCCTAATGATTTGAAACTATGATGGCATGCCAATGTTAGGATGTGCTGGGAATATTTTGGTAGGGTGGATGATCTAAAAAAAAATTATTAAAATGTTTAACATTATTTTATTTTTCAACATTTTTTCATCCTCACCCTAAATAAATCTTGGAACCATTTTATAATCACCATAAAACACTCCAGGGTGTGCTTTGTGGTAAGATAATGGTACTTCTCAGGTGGTTGAAGGCACTTGGCAATACATCATGCCCCATAACCCACTTGAGATGTGTCACAATCCCACCATAATGCACACCCAGTCATGTTATACTGCTTAATCAAAATACTTGAATGTAATTATACTTTCATATGGACAGGACCGCCACCTTGACAAAGTGGCAGAGAAGACCAGGAAAAGTGTGCAAATAGATGGTCAGGAAATAGTATGAAAATAAACTGAATCAATTTTTTACTGTGTGAGAGTGCCTCCATTCCTTCCTTGGTTTCTCTTTCCAAAAGCCAGAAAAATCTTTCCATTCAGGAAAACTATATATACAAAAAAAGAGCACACAGCTGAAGTCTTTTGTTCTTTAGGTGCACAGTTACAGCCAGCTGTAGTGGAAGCTTGACTCAGTCTTTTTGGTACTTCTTGCCAAATGCACTCATGCATAAAGTATAATTCTCTATAATTTTCTTCATTAGAAATAATGTGATTAAGTCATTATTCTATTTGCACACAAAGCACACCATGATAAAGAGAGAAATCCAAATTACGGCTGCATCTGTACATTTATCTAAGTAAGCACTGGAAATCAAATGTTTGACATGATTAATTTTATGTCACTATTTCTTTGATAATTGTAATGTATTTGTTAGTTTGATGTCTTTTTTTCTCAACTTTATTATGTAACTGCTTGATCTTTTGAGACATCAATGGAATACTGTTTGGCTCAGTTGGCCTGTTTGCCCCCTGAAGTACTGTATTATTTATCCTAGAAAAAAGAAGGCTGAGTAGGGATGTTATCATGGTTTTCTGAATACAAACAGGGATTTATTTATTTTATTTATTTAGTTTTTGTTGACCGGGTAAGTGCACTAGACAAATCCTGCCTATTTTCAGGCACGACCCAGGGGAGGGGATACAGATGAAAGCCAACTGACCTTGAACCAGATTAAGCTGTTGGTGGTATTTTTAGTGAATGAGGGAAATTTGGCCAGGACACTGGGGAAATTCCCCTACTCTTTTCGATAAGTGCCATGGGATCTTTAACATCCACCTGAACTACCACCAATCCAGGCAGATGGGACCTCAGTTTAACGTCTCATCCAAAAGACGGCACCTCAGAAATGCAGCACCCCTCTCATGCTGCACTACAGTGTCAGTACTAGGATATTAACCCAAGTGCCAGATGTGGGAACTGAACCCACAGCCCACTGATCTCCCGGCCTCACAGGTGAGTGTGCTGCCCACTGAGCCACTGACACTGCTAGATAGGGTGAAGTGTACACACATATTTGAACTGGTGAATGCAGTTAGAGAGCATGCCCTCAAGCAGGGAAGGGGGAGAATAAAGTGAAATATTAGAAACATTACTTCACACAGAGGGAGGTTAACATGTGTAATATCTTCCCCAGTGAGGTTTTTGAAACTAGCACTGCTCAAGCTTTCAAAGCAGGATTATACATATTCCTGAGAGAGAACAGTATAACCCCCAGGACCGCTGTGGGTTCCCCGGGTGTATGGTTGCTTCAACACCCCAATGATTAGGTTGTGAGTCCTTGCTACACATGTGTTCTTTAGGGATCTGTGTGCACGGGGGAGGAGCTAAACTGGTTGTCACTGCCAAATTGCTGGCAGAAGACCAGAGTCTGAAAAGGAAAGAAAGTAAGGAAAGGAGGACATTGGCTCCAAGGCAAGTAGGGAGGAGGACTTGCCTATACAGATGTTGACTCACCCAGTTTGCCTTGACTATATATAGACCCAGCAAGGAGAGAAGTGTCAGAGGCTGGTGAAAAGAGTTGCCCCAAGGGTGTTTACCTAGATGAATTTAATTAGAACTAAAGGCTGAATGTATGGTCCTGTACTTTGCAGATTATGTTGCAAGAGACTGTGAGTACTTGCACTCCTATCTGTCCCAGTGGGATCCACATCTTGAGATGGAGCCCCATGGAATATTGTGAGGGTGCCAACTAAACATTGAAGGGAATATCCTGACTTTATTAGATGAAACCCCACTGGCATCTATTTGGTGGTTGCCTAGTGGATAATTTTGGCTAGCTTAGCTGTGATCCTCCTCCCAAGACTGTTCCAACAAATGACCTGCCTTCTAACTTGTCCTTGAAGGAAAATAAATCCACCCACTGACTAACTGTCTTCTTGAAGCTAGATAATCAGACACATTAAGAGGTTTGCACTCTGGATGTGTTCAACACCACATATCCTTGAGTCAACCATTTCAGTCATTCTGCTGGTTGTGGCGAGAGGTTGGAGGGTGAGTTTAACTCTGTAACTGATTCTTTGTGAGTTTGCCGTTGGTTTGGGAGTAGCTCAAATCTTTCTTTAACTGGAGGACTGTTACTTAAAACTTTATTTAACTCTGTAACTGATTTTATGTGAGTTGCTGTTGGTTTGGGAGTAGTATAAATTTCTCTTTAACTCTGTAACTGATTTCCTGGAGGACTGTTGCTGGCTAGCTGGGGGAGGAGTGTATTTGCCCAGAGACAGATCAGCCAATTATGTTTGTTTGGAATTCAGTTTGAATCTCTATTTCAGTGTTCACAGACCCAGTTTGTCTGCTCATTCTGCTGGTTGTGGGGAGAGGTAAGAGGGTGAGTTGAACTCTGTAACTAATTTTTTGCAAGTTTGTTGCTGGCTTGGGAGTAGCTCAGCTCTTTCTTTAACTGGAGAACTGTTGCTTGCTGGAAACGCCATCCCACCCACCCCCTCCACCAGCCTTTCTTGAATACTGGAAAGCCACTGGGGGTTGGGCTTGGAGGCTGTAAAGGAGGAGCTGTAAACTACCCATATGAACTAACTCTTAAAGCTAATAGTCAGGCGATGAAAAGTTTAGACACTCAAGCTTTTACTAGTTGGATTTTAAAGTTTAAATGTTTTAAAGTTGCAAGTTTGAAAGTCAAACTGACAAGCTTGGGTTAAGGAAGGGTAACTGCATATTTTAAAGTTGAAAGTCTAAAGTTCAAACTGTCAAGGTCATGTATAAATGTGTTAACTAGAGTTTCTGAGCTAGCAAGCTAGGGAGAATGGGGTAAAGAAGGACTCAGAAGCAAGCTAGTAGGGTCACATATGGTATCCAGCTATTGCTGTACAGACTGTGTGATAAGGAACTGAGGTTATGTTTAAGTTAAGTGTGAATAATGGAGGGAAGGAAAATGGGGCATTATGGGGGATCACACTGGGGTGGAGGGGCATGAATAAGGGTGGTGGGAGACATCAGAATAGTGGATAGAATGGTGGACACCATGGAGTGAGGGGGCAGGCACAGGGAGGATAGTGGGGTGCATTGGTTGTGGGGCAGCTGTTTGGATGAATATACTATGGAAACTGTGAGGCTGACCAATTTATTACAGGCTGAGAAGACTGGAAGAGGAGGTACAGGGGCTCTGGAGGGAGCTGCAGAGGGTAAGAAATGTGGGGCTGGGGCAGGAGGGACCCCATAGAGGAGTAGCTGGGAGAAGCAGAGGAGGAACAGCAGGGCTAAATCCCATGAGGATGTAGGGAAGGGTGGTGAGGGGTGAGGAGAGCAGAGGGGCAGTAAGCGGAGGAAAGGGGCAGAGTGGGGGAAGGAGGAGGAGTTGGGCACTACTGCAGGGGTAGCAAGTAATAGGTTTGCAGTGTTGGCATGGAGGTGGTAGTGGAGGTGTCAGACATCATGGGAGGAGGGGAGGAGAAGAGTAATGAAGGGCCAGGAGTCAGAAGTCTGGCTGGGAAAGGAAGAAGGGGGGAGTGGAAGAGCAGGGTAGAGGCGGAGGAAGACATGGAAACAGGGGAGGAAGATGTAGGAGTCACAAATGGTGCAGATAGAGGTAATAAGGAGCAGGGCAGTGTGGACTCTGGAAATGTGGATGGCAAAAATAGGAGGGGGGTACAGGACAAGAAGAGGGGGCTACTAGTGCTGGGGGATTCTATACTGAAAGGGGTCAGATGGGGCAGAAGGAGAGAAAGGCAAAGTCATATATGGGTTGAGGCTATTCTGGGGTTGACCATGGGCAGGGCAGGCACTTCTCAATTGCGCACAGAGGTGGAGAGAGAAATCTCATATAGTGATGCACATGAGTACAAATGACTTGGTGGGGCAGATGATAGAGGTGGTAGAGGGGAGGTTCGAGAAGTTGAGTAGGCAGTGTGAGGAGGTGGGGGGGCTCGGTGGGATTCTCTGAGGGACTCCTGGTACCATGTGCGAGTACTGTGAGGAATAAAAGGATAGAAGAATTCAATGAGTGGCTGAGAGATTGGTGCCATACCAGGGAGTATGGATTAGTGTCAGACTATGGCAGGACCTGGGGCAATAGTGACCTATATGCAGGGGACAGGTTACATTTGAGCAGGGATGGGAAGGGAGTACTAAAAAGGGGAATAGAGGGGTATATATCAACAAAGGTGGATTTAAACTAGGAGGGAGGGGTGGCGGGGACTGCTGATAGGGAAAGGGTCCAGAAAGGGGAACCTAGTGAGCTCACCCCTCTAGGTATGGGTAAAGGTAGTGGGGAAGTGGCACAGGGAAGGATAAAGGGGGGAAGAATAGGGGTAGGGAAGGGGAGGAGACAGGATGGAGGGTGGTCTCACTAAATGCAAGAAGCCTAAGGAATAGAATAGTGGCATTACAGGCTCTCTTGACAGTGGAGGGGGTGGACATTGTAGCCATCATGGAAACATGGGCCACCCAGTACCAGGACTGGGATATGATGATCCCGGGGTTCAGGTTATTCAGAAAAGATAGGGCTAAGGGGAATGGTGGGAGAGTGATGATCTATGTAAGGGAGAGGATAAAGCGTGTAAGGGAGGAAGGGGAGGACAGAAGCACTATGGATGCAGTTCCAAGATGCAAAGAATAGGACACTGAGGATGGGTGTGGTGTACCGGCCACCGGCTCAGGGGATTGACCTGGACAGGGAATTAGCTGAACAAATTAGGAGAGTTTGCAGGAAGGGGAGCACAGTAGTAGTGGAGGACTTCAACCTACCAGGGGTGGAGTGGGGCACCCCATCCACCACGAGTGCATGGGAGTGGGTCCTGCTAGAAGCATTTCAAGACAGCTTTTGGACACAGCTGGTCCAGGGACCAACTCAGTTACAAAGGTCTCTGGACCTTGTACTGGATAATGGGGAAGCTGTAAGGAATCTGGAAGTTGAGGAACCACTGTCTGGGAGTGACCACTATTCGGTGTGGTTCATGCTCAACATGGGGAGGGAAACAGAGGGCATGGGTACAAGGGTGATTGAGTTTAGAGGGGTGGACTTTAAGAAGATGGGGGAAATTTTGAGCAGGCACCTGGCAGGAATGCAACCACACATGGATGCAGACCAGAAATGGGACATCATAAAGGAAGGGCTAGTGGAGGTAACAGAGGCTTGCACTAGGAAGAAAAGCAAGAAGGGAAGGGCAAAGAAACCCAGTTGGCTGACACAGGAGGTTATGGAAGGGGTGAAGGCCAAGAGGGCAGCATTTTGTAACTACAGGAAATCGGGGAGGGGTAAAGATAGGGATACGTACATGTGGAAGTCCAGGGAGGTAACCAGACTTCTTAGGGTGGCCAAGGCATCCAGGGAGCTGAGACTGGTGCAGGGAATCAAAAGTGGAGAAAAAGACTTATTCCGCTACATCAGAGAGAAAAGAAAGAGTAAGGATCAGCTGGTGAGGATTAAGAAGTACAGGAGGGTGAGTAGAGAAATTGGGTGGAGCAGGCAGAGGCACTGAATGAATACTTTTGCTCTGTATTCACGCAGGAGAAGGGGGGGGCAGATACCCCAGGCAAGAGGAGGTGGGATGGGACGACAGTTGTAGGTATTACAGAGAGCAGGGTACTAAGCATGAACAAAGCACCTGGACCTGATGGCATTCACCATAGGGTACTAAGGGAGTTGGCAGAGGTCCTGGCGGGGCCACTGGCTGACCTGTTCAATACTTCCTTGGACATGGGATGTGTACCACAGGACTGGGAGAATGGTTCATGTGGTGTCCATCCACAAATGTGGCACAAAGGATGAACCAGGAAACTATAGACCAGTGAGTCTCACATTGATCGTGGGAAAGCTCATGGAGACCATACTAAAAGAGAAACTAGTGAGCTTCTTGGAGGAAAACGGTCTCCAGGATGGTCAACATCATGGATTTATAGTGGGAAGATCCTGCCAGACAAACCATGTAGAGTACTACGACTGGGTGACACAGGAACTCGATAAGGGCCATGCAGTGGATGTCCTGTATTTGGACTTCAGCAAGACCTTTGATTCAGTGCCACATTGGAGGTTTGGGGGGGGGGACTGGAATATGTGGGGGCAGGACCAAAAATGGTGAAATGGATCACAAACTGACTAAAGGGAAGGCAACAATGGGTGGTGGTGGTGGAGGGGGGACCTCTCATCACTGAGAGCGGTGACAAGTGAAGTACCACAGGGATCAGTACTGGGATCGGTGCTGTTTAGAATTTTTATTGCAGATATCGCACAAGGAATCCGTAGGCAAGATCAGTCTGTTCGCAGATGATACCAAGATGGGAGCTGTGGTTGATGATGCGGAGGGGTGGAAGGGGTTGCAGGAGGACCTGACTAAGCTGCAGATGTGGGCTGAAACATGGCAGTTGGGATTCAATACCAAGAAGTGCAAGGTTTTGCATTTTGGAGCCAGGAACCAGGGAAGGGATTATCACTTGAATGGGGTACAGTTGGGGAGCTCCACAGAGGAGAAGTACCTACGAGTGATCATTATGTGGAACATGAATAACTCTACTCAGAGCAGGAAGGCAGCAGCAAAAGTCAACAAAATGCTGGGGTGTATTGAGAGAGGGATCTCCTCCAGAAGGAGGGAGGCTATCCTACTCTTGTATAGGTCATTGGTCAGGCCCCATCTGGAGTACTGCATGCAGTACTGGCACCCATTCCTGAAGAAAGAAATCAGATTGTTGGAGAGGGTGCAGTGAAGAGCCACAAAGATGTTTCAGGGATTGGAGAGCAAGCCCTACAAGGACAGGTTGGGAGAGCTGAATATGTGTTCACTGGAGGAGAGGAGGGATGGGGGGATATGATCGAGACCTTTAAGTATCTGAAGAGGATAAACAAGACCAACACGGAAGGGATTTTTCAGATGAGATGGGGAAGGGACACAAGAGGGCATGGACTGAGACTGGAGGGGGAAAGATTCAAGAGGGAGATGAGGAGACATTTTTTTCACAGAAAGAGTGGTGGACAAATGGAACACCTTACCAGATGAGATAGGTTCCTGTAAGATGGTGGGCAGTTTCAAGAGGGATTGGGACAGGGTAAGGGTAAGGGTAAGGGATACTGGGAAGGGGGGGCAGAAGGGACAACTGCAAGATGAGGGGCTAGCTGCACACTCGAGCAGACTTGATAGACCATGAGGCCTGCTTCTGCTGGCAATTTTGTATGTTCATATGTTGGAACCTGGGTGCAAGCTGCTATTTGTACTTTTCCTCATTCTGGTACCACTGTTGGTCCTCATCTGTCTAGGATGTCACTGGTCCTGGGTGGGGTAAGCATCTACCGTCACCCAATACTTGCAGTGGCAGCAGGTGGACCTGCGCCCATCTGGCCTTATGTTCATAGGACCAGACCTCTATCATTTCATTCATTCCTCACTGCTTGGCTGGATAGGAGCACCACCATGAACCAGAGTGTTAATAGACTTGAATTTGGAGCAGGCCACCACTTTGATCACCATGGACCTGCCACTTGCCTTAATGACCCCTGGAGCCTCCATGGATGTGGAGGGAGTCAGCAACAAGTAGTGCCAGTGGCTCAGTAGGTAGCCCACTCATCTCTGGGGCTGAAAGATCAGATGGTTGTGGGTTCTAGCACCACACCAGGTACTTGGAATAATACCCATAACTGACACTGTAGTGCAGTATGAGGGGGTTGCTGTACAACTGAGGTGCCTTCCTTCAGATGACAGGCTAAATCGAGGTCCCTTCTGTCCATCTCTGGTCATTGTCCAGGTGAAAGTAAAAAAACCCCATGGCACTTATTGATGAAGAGTAGGAGAGTTTCCCCCTGTGTCATGCACAGCATTCCCCTATCAATAAAACACGTCTAAGTAACCCACCCCCAGGGTGCCCCTGGAAACAAGCTATTACAGCTTTGAGTGCCTTTCTTGGTCAAATAAGACTGTAAATAAGTAACAACACAGAGGAGGCATTGAAAAGTCCAGCCCAGAGACCTGTCCTTGCTGCAGTGGTAGCGTACCATAAAGAGAAACCTGCTGGCTTTGATATCCTTGTTTCCTCACCCTCTAACACTAGTGAGTATGCCCAGCCAGAGTGAGTCAGCCATCGCTGGAACTGCCAGCATCAGCTGTATTGCCCATTATTGCACTTTGTAAGACCTTGCTTCCTGAGGAGGTGACTCAGTGACATTTTTGGTTTTTGCTGTTGGGCAGATGTTTGGTGATCAATGTCTGTTCTTAGATGGAAGAGACAACTTACTCACCTGCTGCATTTTTCTACTGCTGCCTGCTCCTGAGGGAAGGAGTGTTTTTTTTTTTTCTTTCAAAGAGGAAACACTTTATGTGCTCCATTGAGTGAAGAGTCCACCAAAACCAGAAGTCAGAAGGTGCCTGGACTTCCACAGACCTGATGGCAGAGGATGCTCCAACTGGTACCTAGGTATCCAAGCAGGGTGTTCAACAGACACGGTGAGGTAACTCTGCTGCTTGCAACTGGATTTCTCTTTTTACACTGTACCTCTAGTAAGACCTAGTTCAAGACTGTTTAGTGAGTCCTGGTGTACTGCACATCTTCAAAAGACAGTCTGTTTTCTATTTCCCTAGAAGGACTTGTAGGGCCACCTTTTTCCCAAATGTTGTTATATAAAAATATGGAGTCTAACCATATCATGTGCTGCTGTTTTGCTACGTGTATGTTGTAGTTGCCTGTTTTCTTTTTAGGAACAGTAGGCCCCAAAGAGTGGCCTAGTATGTTAGTTTGCATAGCGTACAGGGTGAAAGGTGGTTTGTAATACACAGTATTTTGACCAAAACTCTTGATTAAAACTGTATGAGCTAAGAGTGAGGGACATGCAGATGGAGCACAACACTGGAGGAAGGAGATTTCAGTGCATGTTTGCCAACACTCCCCTGATAGTTCAAGAACCTATCTGATGGCCTATTATGCACTGACGGTCTCAGGTCATGCTGGCCTTCTTGTCCTGACATGCAGTAAATCTTGTGTGGGATCCCTTTTTTATCTATCCAACATTTTGAGATCTACTAAACGTGACTGAATCAAAAGACAAAAGGTAGCACATGCGGAGGCTAATCACGGTAGCACACAGATTGCTTTATAAGCAACAATCCATTTACTGTGAGTATTCCACTAACAAAACAGACACAGGTAACAGAAAGGCCTCGGTGCTCCGACCACTGGGGGCCTGTGTCTGGAAGCATCTTGTTTTGCGGTTGTCTAGTGGATAATTTTGCATTCCACTTTGTCTCCCCAATGAAGACACCCTCCCGTTGTCAAAGCACCAGAGTCTTTCTATTACCTGTGTCCTTTTTGTTACTGGATTGTGCGTAATATTTATTTTATTTATTAAAATATCGAATTACAATCCTTTGAGTCATAGACTAATTTCCAAAGGCTCCTCGTCGGATGACATAAATACAGACATGAAAGTAATACAGGAAAGACAACGTTACATAACTAGTTGGACAGGAGATAAACAAAAATTATTAAGCATTATAATACATTGATGAGTGCCTATACAGAGTATTAGCTAAACAGTTACATACATCCTTTGCAGTACTAAGTAGTTACATATATCCTTAGCAGTGCAGTAGTGCAGGAATTACAAAACAGTGGGGCAAACCTATACAGAGTATTATCTTATCGGTTATATACATCCTTAGCAGTGCAGTGATGTAGGGTTATACACAGTGATAGCTAAGCAGCGTGACAAGAGAGTAGAGACATGATAGTGGGCCCTGGTGGGGTTTAGTGGAGCAGTCTTGGGTTAGACTTTGTCTTGGTGTGGACCCACTTTAGTAAATGGATTGTTAAATGGATTGTTGCAATTTGTGTGCTATTGTCTTTCTCTTGCTTGAGTCCCACCTTTTGTCTTTTGCTTCAAGCTTCGATGGGCTGTTTAAGTGAGCACCAGTACCACAGCACAGTGCCTGCTACTACTTGTTGTTTTTAAATATGCTTGAATGTCTCTTTGTGGTTCCTTGCCTATGCTGGACACTGACAAGGGGAGATTTGATCAACCTATTTCTGCAGAAACTGCAGGGAGGTCTGAAATGTTGTTCCAGGACTTGCTAAGAACTGCAAGGGTTTAGAGGGGGTTTATGTAACAACCTTGGACCCTTGTGGGTTCAAAAAGTGTATGGTTGCTTCAGCACTCCAGTGGTGAAGCTGGGATTCCTTGCTGCATGTGTTTTCTGGAGGGAGCAGTGTGAACAGGGGAGGAGCCAGATTGGTTATCACTGCCCCACTGCTGCTAGGAAACCAGCATTCAAAGAGGATAATTAATATTGAGAGGAGGAAATTTCCAGGGTCAGTAGAGATGAGGATTCTCCTATTCAGATATCATCTCATCTGATTTCCCTTAATTACATTTAGCTCCAGGCAGGAGAGAAGTGGCAGAGGCCACTGAGTAGAATTGCCCTGAGGGGATTTAAATAGAAGGCCTTGATTATAACTGAAGATCAGCTATGTGATTCTGTCCTTAGAAGAGACTGTGAGTACTAGCATTCAGTGCCCAAAATGTGTAATATGATCTGTCCCATTGAGATCCTCACCTTGTGTGGGCCGGTGAGGCTGAGGTTGGTGAATTAGGGTCTAAGCATATCTGCAGTCTCCCTGTAGGCAACTAATCACCTACAGCCATGTGGTGGTACCCACTGTAGCCTAGATCTCTGGAGGGAGACAGGATGAAAGTGTTGGACAGTAAGATGGGAATACTCATGCCTGTCTAGGTACTATATTTGGGTGCTTCAGCTCCCAAGTAAAGGCTATACTGCTTAAAGTGAGGTAGTGCCTTCATGTACTCATGAACAACCCAGAAGTAGCATGTAGGGTGTTCTCTCTCTCATGCAGCCTTCTGCTTGTGGGGGTCAGCATGGGAGAAGATGGTGGTCGAGGGCATTTTGCAACAGTGGTATCATGGTGGGTCTCTCCACACCAGTTATTCTGTAGCCCATACTACAGGCACTCCAACTGTCCACAGGAGGTTGGAGTGACTGATCTAAACAGAGTAAAGATGTTTGAGATTGCTGACATTAAGTAAAACCTGTAAGAGCTTGAAGGAGTGATTTCCACCAGAGATTTAATAAAGTAGATGATGACCATACTTTATCTATGGCCTGGACATTACACTGATTGTACAAGTCAAGGGATTTCAACCTTTCTGGCTTCAGGGATCCCCTGGTCATAACCAGACATCCTAAGGATTCCTTAAGGACTACAGTCCCTTGACCAGTGTAGTGCCACCGCTTGTGACGCTGACAATCTAGGTTCAGGAATGAGCATAGATTGTTTGAGGGCCAGCCAGAGAAGGAGGACTGAGTGTCCTACAGGATACCCTCCTCCTATGTAGACAGAGAGAGGATCACTGTTGCTGCATAACCACCACCTGGGCTACAACGAATGGTGGTGCAGGTGAAGTGCAGAACTGGGGTTTGGGAAGCCACTGATTGGCTGCATGGATGCACACACCTTGCATCAGCATGCCCAACAGCCAGTGTCCGGGGGGGGGGGGACAGAAAATACAGCCATGCTCCATGCTGGCTTTGTGCAGCCCTGCGACCCTGCACTCCATCAGCCTAGACTCACTCAGAGAGTCTCACGAGCAGCCTTTCTGATGGACCTGATCCAGCCTGAGGACCTCCATCACTGGGAGGAGATACCATGGGGCACCATTCCAGGAGACAGGTAAGCCCTAGGAGATGGCAGGGTTGACAGGGTTGAGGCTCCAAGAAGAACTGTCACCAGCTGAGGAGAGAGAGGGAAAAAGAAAGCAAAAAAAGAAAAACCTCTAACTTTTGTGTAATTTGTAATTCAGAATCTACATTTAAACTCTAAATAGGTCAGAAATAGAAAATTACACACACACCTCACAATACACAGTAAAAAGTGTGCAATATTGATAAAGATATTACAAGTTAATGAGAAGGTTGTGCATTTTTACCGCTGCATAACATTTGCACCCTTGGAGTAATCCACATCAGTTTGAAACACAGGTCATCTTCCTCATGCAGCCAGGAGTGTGATTTTGTTTTGAATACTATCATGGCAGAAAAAACTGACTCACACAAGTATGTGGTTGCAAATCGCATCAAAATCTTCACTGCTACTTTAGCAAGATCTTATTTTTTTTCACACATAACCAAAATTCCCCAAGTGGTTTCTGTGCAAATGCGGATTTTAGTGTTTCATCACAGGATCAGTAGAGCAATGCCTCTTGTTCTTTAACATTCAGACTGTACACATCATCCCCCTCAGTGCTGACTTGACTGTGTATTTTTTTTCTGGTCTGTGGAAGTCATATCCAAAGTAATCACAGAACTGGCATTTCAGTGCTCTGGGGTGCTCAAGAATGATGTGCTGAAGTTTTCATTTTCAAGGCAACTAGTAGGTACCAGGATGCCCACTGCCCTAGCTACAGCTATACTTCAGTTGTGTAGGAGCAGTTCTTCCAAGGCAGAGGACAAAATCTTAAACAACAAACTGAGGAACCCGCACCAAACAGAATGTTGCCAATATTTATTTTTGGTCCTCAGTTCAGATCAGCAACATTACTGCTGATCTGAAGTACCACTCTTCACACATGGTGGTATTGTCTGTTTGCAGTTCAGTAATGTTCATGCCATGGGACCTCTTCAGCACTTCAGTCAGTGATAAGCCCCCACGCTGCCCCTCCCCCATATGCAACTGCAAACATTGCCAAGGACAATAATAGGATCCATGAGTGATACTTCTAAACCCACAGGAATTATATGCTAGCTGGAAACAGAAAACAAGCTAAGGCCAGGAAACATTCTTAGAGAGTTATTGAACTACAAACAGATTCTGGGCCTACCCCCGCCCCAAAAGAAAAAGGTAATACCACTATGCCTGAAGAAGTGGTATTTAAACCACGAAACATTGCTGATCTAGTGGAAGAAAAATAAATACTAGTGACATTTTTTGGAGTAGAGTCTTCAGTTTGTTGTTTCTGAATTTTTCATTTCACATACTTTGTCTCCTCATATATTGTTACAAAGTGATCCAGATTTCCTTGTTCCTTTTGCGTAGTACATAAATCCAATTTTTGTCATGGAGCCTTCATTCTTTTCATTCATGCATATTCCTTTCTTGCATCTCCACATTGAGCAGATTCTGGCAGTCAAAGATATCAGCAAGATAAGCTAGCTTGGCAAAATAAGCCAGCTTGACAAACTAGTCAAAATCAACAATCTGCTGTGCCAGATCTCATTTCATGTCCATCATAAATATTGGTATTTCTGCTCAAAGTTTAAACAGTCATGTCAGTACTTTTCCATAGGATAGCCATTACATCTCAGTATGAAAAGGCAATCGCTCATGTCCAGCACCCATCTCAGAGCATAATGTGATAAATAAGTGAGGGTTCATAGGCTGTGATCTGATGAATTTAACCACCCTGATGTCAAGAGTACATTCTTAGATTTTTCTGCCATTCTTTTTGTGTGTGGCAGGAGGAGCAGACAAGATGGACCCTAAGTCCCTTCCATCATCACACTACAATGTCACTAGAGTGCAAGTCAGGTTTATCTGGTTAGTGATTCTGTGATGTGAAATGTCAACATAATGTACTTAATGCTGTAATTAGTAGCTGTATGTGTAATGTGTAACTATTTGTAATCACAACTGTCCCATATTAACGTGGTCATATTGAACATTGAACAGAAGACAAATGTCTAAACTGTGTACCCCTGAATAAATAGCTTTATGAAAATAATGCTTAACAACATGGTGCAGCCTGTCATATTGATGTTTGTTTTTAAGGAAACTGGGTTACTGATACAAAATTCACTAGTCACTAGCAGTGTCCCACAGGATGTCAGTGCTCAGCCTGTTTTTTTAAGGGGAGTGGAGAGCAGGATTAGGGATGTAGAAAGGCTTTAGCAGTGGTCAAATACCTGGCAAGTAAAATTCCGTGCTAAGAAATGCAAGGTAATGCATACAGACAAAAAAACAAGGTAGACTACACAACCGATAAGGTAAAAGTAGAAGCCATTAAACAGCAAAAAGACATGGGAGTTGTAATACACAGCAGCCTAAAGCCATCTGACCAGCGTGAAAAGCTTGTGGGAAGGCAAGTAAGATATTAGGATGTATTAGGTGGGGGCTCTCAGGTCATCGTAGGACAGTTATCTTGCCACTGTACCAGTCCCTGGTCAGGCCACACCTGGAGTACTGTGTGCAGTTTTGGAACCCCCATCTTAAGAAGAACAATGACAAGTTAAAAAGGTTGCAGTATGGGGCAACAAAGAGGATACAGGGGCAGCAGAGGAGTAGCTACCAGGAATGGTTGAAGAACCCTAACATGTATTCACTATAGGACCGATTGGGGGCATGACTGTGACATACAAATACTTAAAAGGATTCAACAGGATTGATACGAGTCAGCTGTTTAAATTATGGGGTCAAACAAACAGCAGGGGCCCAATATTCAAAAATGTGCCACTTTGCAATAGCCCAGATGCAAGAAGATACTATATTCAGTGTAATGGTGCACTGGTGCTATTCAACTGAATAGAGTGCCATATCCCAGCAATAAGCCACTTAGCACTGGGCAGACATGTCTCCTGAAATAGGGCAGTACAATGGCATGTGCCATGCTAAATTTCCGATATTCAAATGGACCCAAGCAAATGAGCCCAATGGGCGTGCAAGGCAGTAAGGGACCGTCTGCAAGCCCATTATAGGCTCATCTGCACCGGGCGTGAAGCTAGATTGTGAGGCACTTCTCCCCCAGTTGCCCAGTCCTAGAGAGCTATCCATGGTGCTAGTGGTATCCATCTCCCTCTGATCCCTCTCATGTATAGAATATAACATGTCACTGGTATCTAGTGGTGCCCTCCCCCTCCCTCCAATCCCACTCCTGTATAGAATATGTCATGCCTCTGGTGTCCAGTGGTCCCTTCCCCCATTCAATGTCTGCCCGATAGTAAAAATACATTTTCCTGGTGTCCAGTGGTCAATACCCCTACCCAATGTCCACCCAATAGTAAAACTAAATTTCCCTGGTGCTCAGTGCTCCCTCCCCCCACCCAGTATCCACCCAATAGTAAATGTCAATTTTCCTGGTGTCCAGTGGTCCCTCCCCCCACCCAGTGTCCACCCAATAGTAAATATCAGTTTCTCTGGTGTACAGTGATCCATCCCCCACCTGATGTCTGCCTGGTAGTAAATATAAATTTCTGTGGTGTCCAGTGGTCCCTCCCCACACCCAATGTCTGCCTGACAGTAAATATAAATTTCTCTGATGTCCAGTAGTCCCTCCCCCACTTGATATTAGCCCGATAGTAAATCTAAATTTTCGTGTTGTCCAGTGGTCCTTCTCCTCATCTGATGTCTGCCCAACAGAAATATAACTTTCCCTGGTGTCCAGTGGTCACCCCTCCCACCCAATCCCTTCCCTGTATTAAGGAAAGCCACCCCTCAGTTTGTCAACTCTCCCCCAATAGCGATCACTGCCTCCCCACCGCTGTGTGCATGCCTTTTGTAAGTAAGTCCCCCTCCACAACAAAGCCCTGGCCTTGTTCCAGAACAGTGATTTGTGCCCCCCCAGCCTGTCCCATGATAGTGGTTAGTGGCCACCTTCCCACCCGCAGCACCAACTACCCATCCCCTTGGTCCCCTATACTCGCCTATCAGTGCTGCAGTCAGTGGACGACAAGTGACACAGCCCTCCACACACCACCTTGGCTGCCTCCCACCTGACAGGAGCAGGGAGTGCACTGCTTATTTATAGGGGACCACTGGACACCAGGGAAAGTTATATTTCTATCGGGCAGACATCAGGTTGGGGGAGAGAACACTGGACACCAGGGAAATTTATATTTACCAGTCTGACTTCAGGAAGGGGCACTCTACAATATCTGCATTGTTAGAATGTAACAATATTATGTGCTCCTCCCTGGATGCCAGACTGGAAACTGCGGCCATTTTAGTGGATTTGTCCAAGACCTTTGATCTGGTGGACCACTCCCTACTGCTCGATAGATTGAGAGAATTGGGCAAAACAGAAGGGCCATGGCATTGGAAGAAGTCATATCTAATGGGGCGTACCCAAAGTGTATTGTTTGCCCAAAGTCTTTAAAAAACTCAGGGTCTAAGTCATGGGGTACCCCAAGGGTCCTTCCTGGGACCCCTTTTGTTGCTATTAGTTACCAATGAATGACCACAAATAGTGCAGCATACAGCCTTAAGACTTCTAGCTGACGATACATCTATAGTTGCTTATGGGATTAATTTAATTGAATTACAAGATAAACTCCAGGACGACTTTGATAGAGTAGGGGAGTGGTTCACCAGGTCGAGGCTGAGGATGAATGTAAAAAAGACAAAACTGTTACATTTTACTTCAAGAAGGACTACATCTCAAATTTGTATACTGACAGATAAAAAGGAAAGTATTAATCAGGTTAGTAAATATAGTTATCTGGGAGTAACGTATGATGAGCACTTAAGCTGTACTGATCATATTACAGCACTTGTAGAGAAGACAAATAAGAAATTAAGAGCTCTCAGAAGAGTCACAAGTTGTGTGAATATGTCAGCTAGAAAGAAAACAATGGAACAACTGCTAATGCCTACACTGGAATATGGAAATATAATTTATCGTACAGCAAATAAAAACCTTCTGAACAAATTGGATAAGGTACATTATAGAATTGCCAAATTTGTGTTGAAATGTAACTTCAATACTCATCATTGTAATGTTCGATAGATTAAACTGGCAAACATTGACAGTAAGAAATACTAAAACATGGTTGAAACTTCTTCATAAATACTTAACTTCCAGCCCAGTTCACTAAACCACAAGTACAGTATTTGGCAAAAGTAAAAATCTGGGGCCTGATTCCAAGACAGCAAGGTGCAAAGTACGCCAGTGCATAAAGTTACACCAAAATCCCTACAACCGTGGAGTTGCTCCATGTTCCAAGAGAATCACCGAATACATGAAAATGCAAGATGCGCATATACATGAGTTCGCCTACAAGACATTGCAGTAACTACCAAAAGCGGCACAGCAGTACGCATGTCGCAACTCACAATACTGTCAGCAGTACATACCTCTCGACTGTCCCACAGTACATGGCACTGTTCCCTACTGTACGTCCCATCACTTCTCTGTTCCACAGTGCGATGCCTTGTCCCACAGTCTATGTTTGGCTATTGTGCTACATGCTATGGTACATGTTGCACCAGGTATGTATGTCACTTACTATTGGTCTGTCTGGCCATGCTGCTACCTATTTCACTGTGTCCTGGGCTTCCTAGGGCATGTTTGCTTGGGTGTTCCACTGTTTTCCCATTAGTTCCACAGTCGGGGCCTACTGGTTGGGGGTATGCTGCAGTCTGGCTTTGTGGGGGGGGCTTCTATGGCCTGTGCTCTGGTTAAGACAGCTTTTCCTTGTTCTAATTTATGTTACCACTCTCTGGCATGGTTCATTATGCCACCTGTTCTGGAATAGCAGTTCTGTGGTGCCGGTATGTTATGCATGTTGTAAGCCACATTACGCAGTGGCGTAGGCATTCTTTGGTGTAACTGCAGCGTAACTTGCATTTGTTGTGTGTTCTTTTGGAATTGCTCATGTCGCAAATCACTGGCATAACTTGTGATTTGCACTATCAGGACTGGTGTACTGCATTTACTACTGGTTTAACTGTCTTGGAATCGGGCTAATGGTTTGAGACTTTAAAAGATCAGTACTTGTAAATAAAATCCAACATCCAAATACAAAATACGGAGACAAAACTTTGAGATTACAAGCAGCTTTACTATGGAATAACTTGCCATTCACAGTTCGCACTTTGACATCACATCAAGCTTTTACAAATGCCTTGGGTGAATGTTTCCCATTTGAGTGTAAATGTGTAGAGATGAAAAATCATCAGTGTTTTTTCAAAGTTGTTATACGTGAAAATGATTGCATGTCAAGTTTGTTCTTAATTACTTTATGTACTTTAGAGTAAATGATTGGACCTAAAACACCGGACTGTCTTGTAAACAGGATGTAGTAATCCTAACGACATGTATTTCCTGTATAAAAATAAAATTATCTATCTATCTATCCATCCACTCATCTGTCTATCTACTATCAGGTGGACATCAGGTGGGGGGAGGGACCACCGGACAACATGGACATGATATTGTCTACATGGGGTGGGATCAGAGGAGGGGCACAACTAGACTCCAGGGACATGACATTTATTATATGGGAGTGGAATCGGGGGGAAGGGTCACTACTAGATGCCAGGGATGTAATATTTACCATATGGGAGTGGGATCAAAGAGAAGGGGTACCACTAGACCCCAGGGACATGATATTTACTATACAGGAGTGGCATCAGATGGAGGGGCCTCACTAGACACCAGGGACTACTGTGTTGGTGATGGGGGAGCAATGCACTTCCTCTGCCAACCGCTAGAGTTGCGCAGGAGTAGGTTGTGGTTTAGATCAGCAGTATTTGCACCACACAAGAGGTCTGCGCTAATCACCCTTGTGCAACTCAATTACTGTGTATTTTCATGTTCCCACCCCTCAGTCTGCATTGAACCCCCCTCCACAGTTTGCCTGGCTGCAAACCCTGTTTGCCCGAGCTAACCAGGCTTTTGAATATGGGATATCTGCACAAAGTCCGGTTTGCGCACACAGACTACAATTTGCTGTCAGGCAAACTTTTGAATATCTGACTCCAGGGGTCATACATTGGGACTGGGTGGGGTGAAGTTTCAAAAAGGATGTGAAGACATTCCTCTTTACTGAGTGGGTGGTGGAAAGATGGAACAGGCTAGCAGAGGAGGTAGTTATTGCTGGCTCTATCTCAAGTTTCAAGAACAAATGAGGCAAGACTATCAGGGTCACCAGGAACAAAGAAGATCCCCAGTGTGCTAAAGTTCAGACAGGGGCACTTGTCAGACTAGGTAGAAATGTAGTACAGGGTAGACAAAACAGATGAAAATTCTTATCTATCCACCATTATCCATGTACAGTATACTGAAAGTGTTCTCTAGGATGCGTATGGTCAGTCAGAGGTTTTGCTGGCAATAAGCCTGACTGAAGGACTCTTTCAACAAATCTGTTTTTCTTAGGCATCATGCTAGATTGAATAGGATGGAATTTCTATGGAATCTGGTTTAGATAAAGACAAACTAGGCTTTCAAAAACGTAGGGTGCCATATTCCAACAATTAGCGCCTCAGTAACAGGCACAGCACCACGTCAGTAGGATATAGTGTGACCAACAGCCTATTGTGTGGCTGCTGCTATATTTAAAGATACCCTTAGTTCGTCACTGAGAGGTTCATGTGGTCACATGAAATGTATCAGAGCGCCCATGCAAATGAGGTGAACCTCTTGCATAAAGGATGCAGTGGTATACTGAAAGGGTTTAAAAATCACTGAAAGGCTGCTTCAGCAGAGCTAGTCAATGCTTCTAAAAACATACCCACCCCTGGCAGCACTGGTGCCTGTTCTAAAAACTTACAAAAGTGAACAAAATAAAAACAACAAAATGTTCTCCTACCCTCGCCCAATCCCCACTGCAATGGCAGAAGTATTCCTTGGTGTCCAGTGGTACCACCCTCCCTCATCCAGTCCCATTGTCATTGAAGAAGCATTCCCTGTTATCCAGTGATGCCCCTCCCTCTCCCAATCCCACTGCCCTCGAAAAGGTATTCCCTGATGTTCAGTGTTGTGCTAATACCTTACCAGATAGCTTTTGCCATGGAAGAAATATTCCCTGATGTCCAGTGGTGACATATCCAAATATGCATAAGCAAATGCCCTATGTCACAGCTCTGCTTCTGGAGCACTTTCAAAGTAGTTTGTAGCCCCTGTTTCTAAAAAGTAACTATTTTCCCAAGTTCAGCCTTCTTTCTAATATCAGAATACAAATTTAGCTGAACTCGGGTCCAATATATAAATGGCACCACTCACCGCCTCCCCATCCCTCCCCCAATGGAAGTCTCAGGCTCTCAGCCAGCCAGAAAGACAGAAAATGCTGGCAGAGCCACAGGTTGGTGCACTCCTCTATGGTGTAGAGGAGAAAAGTAGTGGTGCACAGGGAGTGGAGCGAGTGGCTGAGAACCGCTACGATTCAGTGCTGCTCCATCTAAAAGGGGCTCTACACTATGGCCAAACCACAGTCTGGTCAGCATACTCTCAAATCACGTACAGCCATACCATACAGCTCCATTCCATATGTTGATCTGAACCAGAACAGCTGTTTCCGTGTGGGTGTAGCTTAACAAGTGGCAAAAGCAGAGGTGTGGGGGTAAAGCTATGCAAGATTAAAATAGGAAGTCCAGATCAACCAGTGAGTGGAATCTCTGGTACAAACAAGCAGAATATTGTGGGATAAGGCAGACTGCCATATCTCCTTTGCTGTAAGTTGAATTATTAAAAAAAAAAAAAACGCTGCTCTCCTGCCTCCCAGTCCTCCATATTTGTTCAAACGGCTAAGGGCTATTTCTTTGGGAGGCCTGTTTGGGGCCCCAAACACTCCTGCGTAGCTGGCTTGGGAGGTGCAGAGAACTTACATCAGGGTTTCTCCTGACATAGCCTGCTTGCACTTCCACAGACCTCTGCAGCATTTATTTCACACTGTGGCTCACAAGGATCCCTACTCGGCCCTACCCTTGACCCGACTGCCCATGCTGATATATGGCTGGAGTGAAATCAGGTAGGGGGCACTTACACATTACATGGAGATTTTTTATTTTTTTTTACCTTTTGTTTATCCTGACTACCCTGGTCAGCTCTCATTATCTGGCATCCCCTTGGGACTCTGGCCGCCATCCATTGGCATCTCACTCACTTATTGCCGTCGCCTGCTTCCCCTGCAGCTTACCCCCCCACAGCAGGGCAGTGGGGAGCCCCCAACTCACCCACCATATCAGGATGCAGTTCACGCAACACCCCCAGAGGTAATGTTTTCCACCACGCGGCATCTTTTTCACTTTTTCTCCCTCCTTGGCAGTGTAGTATGCAATGTCATCTGAGGACACAACTAAGCACGCATCCGCCCACAGCACATCCGACGGCTGCTCCTCTCCCACCTCTTGTAAGCACAGCATCAGTGTGCCAGTCCCCAGTCACCGTTAGGGGCCAGACAAACACCGACTGCTGGGAAATCCCCCACCCCGGAGAAGGAGAGCTGTCCAGGGATGCTCCATCCTTCTCCTCCCCTGCTGACCCCCGGTGACCCACGCTCGCTCCTGAACGTGGCTCGGCGGCGTAGTGCGAGGTGTGGCATCCAGCACCTCAATCCTCAGCACCACCGGGCTGGCATGGAGATGTGTTTTTTAAAAAAATACTGTACTATAATCTGTCACAAAAACTAAATTAAGTAGTATATGACATTTGTGTGAATGTGCGGGTATTTTTAATGTTCCTATTTTCAGAAATGACATTCATGCCCCAAAATGACTTATATTTAACTGTACCCGGATAACATTTGATGTAAAAACTGTTTTGTTTTTTTTCACGTACAATATTCTGCACAGTTCTCTTCATGTAACCAGTAATTTTGGAATGGATTGTGTACACAACTTTACGCACAAGCTGTTGACCCATCAGAGCAGAATTTACAATTCTGTACACAAGGCATGGAAGTCAAAACTCCAAATTACTAAGTCCAAGAAGAGAACTGTACAAAACACTGCCAATAAAAATAAATAATAAAATGGGTTACAAACATTACAAAACATAATAGGATAAGGACTGTCTTTACTCACGCAGATATCTCAGCACACAACCGCATGGGTAAAGATCTGGGAATTGCATCACTGTAATGTCATTAAAGGAAATTATTTTCCATCGCCAACACAGCCTAAGTAGATTCAACACAATGACTTTGATCCACACCCAGCAGCTTTTTTCCTTCCCACAGCTCACATATTTATTTTTAGTTAGCACTGCCTGATGTAATAAAAAATCACCCTCTCAGTTTAAAAAAGGTATATAGTATAATGTTGCATAAATTATCTTGTTAGCTCTGAGTGGACTGGACTGTGATATTCACTGGTAAGCTGATTGCAACATGCAATGTTGCTGATTATAATATGGCTATAAAAAAATTAGTACTATGACTGCCTGAGGAATTTACTAAATTTACTAAACCCAGTGCTGTTGTCCCACCACAACAGCACTGGAAGAAGGACCAGTAGCCTCTCCACCTATGAAATCAATTGTACCAAACACATACCTGACTGCCATCACAAATGTGGCTGTCTTAAATTTAAAAACATAATAATTGTTATTTGTCCTCATAATCCTCTTCACACAGAAACGCACACACGCACACACACACACACACACACACACACACACACACACACACCCTAAAAAATGAAGTACTACAGTACTTACAATTTTAATTTAAGAAACATAGAAACATAGACTTTGACGGCAGATAAGAACCACTTGGCCCATCTAGTCTGCCCATTTCCCTACCTACAGGATAGGCCGCAGATCCTAGTTAACCAACAGCCTATTTCTTCCTACCCCTACAAGAATTGCCTTATGTCTGTCCCATGCATTCTTGAATTCTCCCACAGTTTTAGACCCCACAACCTCCTCAGGAAGGCTGTTCCATGCATCCACTACCCTCTCTGTGAAATAATACTTCTCACTTTGCCCTGAACCGCCTTCTATCTTTAAATTGTGTCCCTTGTTCTTGCACGCTCTCTTTTCTGAAAGATGCTACCCTCTTGGACTTTGTTGATTCCACTGAGGTACTTAAAAGTTTCTATCATATCCCCTCCCTTCTTTCCTCAAGGGTATACATATTAAGCTCCTTTAGTCTCTCCTCATATGGCTTCTCTTGCAGACCCTGCACCATTTTAGTTGCCCTCCTCTGGACTGCCTCTATCCTGTCTATGTCCTTGGGAGATGGGGTCTCCAGAACTGGATGCAGTACTCCAGATGGGGTCTCACCAACTGTCTGTACAGAGGGATAACAACTTCCTGTTTTCTGCTGCTGATGCCTCCCTATGCATCCCAGTATACCCCAGCCTTCCCTACTGCCTTCTCACATTGCTTGCTAACCTTAAGGTCATCTGATATGATTACCCCCAGGTCCCTTTCCTTTTTTGTTGTTGTTACTACCTCCCCCCATTGTGTATTCTTCCCCTGGGTTCTTGTTTCCCAGGTGCATTATTCTTTGCATTGAATCCTAGCTGCCATACTTCCGACCATTCCTCCAACCTTGCCAAGTCCCTTCTCATCCTTTCCACGCCTCCTTGTGTATCAACCCTGTTGCAGATCTTTGTGTCATCTGCGAAAAGGCATACTTTTCCTTCCAGTCCCTCTGCAATGTCAGTGATGAAGACATTAAAAAGGACTGGACCCAATACTGAACCCTCGGTACCCACTAGTAACCCTCTTTCTTCAGAGTGGACTCCATTTACAATTACCTTCTGTGTCCTGTTGTGCAGCCAATGTTTACCAGGCTACCACCCTGGGACCACTCCCAGGCTAGTTAATTTGACTATTAATCTTTTGTGTGGGACTGTGTCAAATGCCTTGCTAAAGTCTAGGTAGGCCATGTCACAGCCCTCCCTGATCTACTACTTTGGTCACCCAGTCAAAGAAATCTAATAGATTTGTCTGACATGACCTTCCGCTGTGAACCCATGCTGCCCTGGGTCCTGTGCCCCACTGGCCTCTGGGTACTCAACAATTCTTTCCTTAAGAAGTGACTCCATCACTTTCCCTACCACAGAGGTCAGACTGACAGGTCTGTAGTTTCTGCCTCTGTCTTGGTCCCACTTTTGTGAAGGGAATCACATCTGCCTTCCTCCAGTCTTGGGTACCACACCATCCTCCCATGATTTATTAAAAGAGTAGCCAGTGGTTTCACTAGTTCCTCCTTAATTCTTTTAGAATTCTGGGGTGAATTCCATCAGGCCCCATTGCTTTGTCCACCTTCAGTTTTAGGAGTTCTTGCAGAACCCTTTCTTCTGTGAAAGGACTGGGATCGACTCCTCTATCAAGAGTGCTTCTGTTAATTGGATTAGGCACTTCCCCCTCCTCTTTTGTGAATACTGAGCAGAAATATTCATTCAGTATCCCTGCTTTTTCACTGTCCCCCTCTGCCCACCCACCGTTCATTCTATTCAGCCTCACTATCCCTCCCTTTGTCTTTCTACGCTCGCTGATGTACCTATAAAAGGTTTTATCCCCCTTCTTAACTGAGTTGGCTATCTTTTCCTCAGTTTGGGCCTTTGCTATTCTGACTTCCCTCCCTGCTTCCTTCTGCCTTAACTGGTACAGCTCTTTGTCCTGCTCCTTCTGTGTTTCCTTATACTTCCGGAATGCTATCTTTTCTTCCTGACTTTCACAGCCACTCTTTTGAGAACCATAGTGGCTTTATTTTGATTTGTTTATTTGCTTCACACAAAGGCTTGTTGCCTCTGTGATGGCAGTTTTGATGATTCCCCATTGTTGCTTCACCCCTCCTTCTAGCCTGTTTGCTAGTGCTTTTCTGGAGGCACTCTCCCATCTTGCCAAAGTCAGCCCTCCTAAAGTCCAGTACCCTCATTTTTGTATGGCTTGACTCTGTAGCTGAGTTTAACGTGAATCACACTGTTTGATGGTCACTTGTTCCCAGATGGCAACCCACTTCTAGGTTTGAGATCCTCTCACTGCCCCCATTTGAGAGTATGAGGTCGAAGATTGCTCCCTCATGAGTGGGTTCCGAAACTAGCTGTCTGAGGCCTGCCACCTGTAGGGCATCAAGAATGGCCCTGCTCTTGGATGTGGCTGCAGCAAATGTGCTCCAGTTAACATCTGGCATATTCAGGTCTCCATCAACAGTATCTCCCTTTCTCTGCCATTCTAAGAATGCCTTCTATCATATCCTTGTCCATTCCTCCCCTGACATGGGGGTCTGTCACAACCCTGTGCAGATTGTGGTGCCTTTCCAGTCTCCAAGGTGACCCACAGTGTCTCCTCTCCTCCCTGTTTACTCTTTTGTTCAGTTGCTTTTATCCCTTCCTTTACATAGAGAGCTACTCCTCCCTCTTCTCCCTGCCTGTCTCTCCTGTAGGTTATGTACCCTGGTATGTTAACATCCCAGTCATGGTTCTCTGTGTACCATGTTTCTGTGGACTGCTACGATATCCAGGCATCCCTCTTCCATATAGGCCACCAGCTCAGGGAGCTTGTTGCCCAGACTGTGGGCATTGGTACTCATTACCCTCCATTTCCTGATGGCCTTACTCCTTTTTGCCCCATCCCTGTCCTTCTTGCCTTTGTCACTTTCTCCATTCACCCCTGCCCTTCTCCCTATCGACACCTCTATGTTGGTATTTGCCGCACTTACTACCATGATTTTATGGTGTGTTTTTGTTGACCATGAAAAATCCCATCCTATCCTTACCTGCTTAATGGGGAAATTTGTGTTGTTTAACCTGCTACAGATAAAAAAAAAATGCCCTGGTTCCATCTAAAGCCTTCTGGTGTGCGATAGTAGGGGTGAACATTCTGCCAGTAGAACTAAGCAGAGATTTGAATTCTTGTGTTCCATACATAGCAAACATTCCATCTTCTGAATTCAAACCCAAGACAAGTATCTTAAACTGCCTTCTTGGATACCTTGTACTTGAATATCTCTGCAACTGTTCAATGGATTTGCATGAAATTTCACATGGGGTAGGTCTCTTGGCATGCCAAGTTCCGGTCCAGTTGGATGTGCGGATTCTGAGATCTGGATAGTGAAAAAAGTTTAAAAAATCAAAATTGTTTGTTGTTTTTTTTTTTGTCTTCTAATGCCCAGATGATTTGGAATTTTGGTTTAAAATGTTCAGGGTAGAAAGGGCTTGGCCCACATATGTTCCTTTGACTGGTTTGGTGAAAACATATTAATCTTTTCCAACAGGAAACAGTCAACCTGCCTGTGTCCAGGAGCTTGGCGTTATTTTCCTCCAACCTGTCACCAGCATGTACTGTAAAGCAGCTAAAACCGTATTTGTTACACCTAACAGTAACATGTAATAAATAAACAAATGGTACAGGTTAGCTCTGCAAAGGAGTACAGAAAATGTGGTTAAATGTGTTTACATTTTGTTACAATGCAGTTAGACATTCAGGTTTTTTGCTTCTTTTTAATGTATAAAAAAAATAAAGGCAGTCCAAGACATGACAAGGGTCTTACAGTATCTCTATATGTTATGGCTAAATTTAATTGCAATACACTTAAGCCTTCACATTTTTTGGTTCTCTTACATGTTTTTTTTTAATGCAAAAAAAAAGGAAATACAAACAATGAGGCCCTATGCACTAATGTGCAGAGTAGCTACATGCCACATATCTGTGGCGCGGAGCCAATCCACACCCATTGTGCCCCCCACATGGCATGCACTAACCGGGGCATGCTCCCCTACGCACCCGATCCCCCAGTTGTGCAAACTGCAATACACTGGGGGCAGGCAGGGGGCATGTCTGCACTATACACTATGCACAAAGGCACATAGTGGAACCCACAGGGGAGGGGCATATTGGTGCGGAGGTTACGCCCGGGTGGGATCCTGCTGTAACCCACTGCACACCCCCACAGACTGCACCTTCCAGTCGCAACCGGACCAGGAACTGAACCTTCATGCTGCCCCAGCCCACAAGGCAGATGGGGAGGGCTGGGGCAGTCAATCGGGCTAGTGCCCTCCATCATGGATCCACACCCGGCAGTGCGCCCATCCACCCAGTCCCTGGGCCTGCCATACAACATCCCCTCCCCACCAACACAAGGCAACCCCACCCCCTGTATGAGCCAGTGACCCCTGCCCCAACACATGGCATCCCCCACTGGACCCAGCATCATGGAGACAACCACTCCAGTGGAGCCCCAGCCCCATTCAGCAGATCCATTTGACCCCACCCCTTCACCAACCATGCCACCAGACTGGTACCCTGTCCCACACTGCACAGCATGTGCATCCCCACCTGCATGCCTCAGCCTCTTCAGTGGTATTCAGTGTCTCCCCCAACCCCACAGCACCAACACCCCCCTACCCATACCTGGTAGTCGGTGCTGTGGCTGGAACGGCCAGTGGCACAGCCAACCTCACACCTCTACGGCCACCAGCCATCCAACATTCGCAGGGATGCGCAGCCAAGGTGCACCCTGATGCTTAAGGGATCCACTGTTGGGCTCATGATGGGCATCCGATTGAATGCCCACCTGGGTCCACAGCTCTGCTCCCATCTGCCCCACACGAACCTGCACGCTGGGGGGTTGGGGCTGCAGACAAGTGGCTGGCAGTCGTGCATGCTGACAGGTGCGCACTTGTCCACAGATGCAGAGCTCCTTGGGTGGGGTACACCCCATGGCACGTATCTTCCACCCCGTTGTGCATAGGGGCCATTGTGAAGTGATACAGATTAGTTCTGTAAGGGACTACTTTATCTCAATGTCATGTCCACATTTAATTGCAATAAAGTTAAACCTTCATATTTTTTGCATCTGTTTATTGTTTAATCCTTAAAGTCATGTTGAATTTTTTATAGCCATATTATAATTGCAGTAAGGCACTCCAGGGTGTGCATCGTTGTAGGATAATGGCACACCTAGGGTGGTGGAAGCACTCAGCCTTTGGCCCAATGCTTCGACCCACCCTAGATGTGTTGTTATCTCACCATTGACGTTAATACCCCTGTCATGCCTTATTGCTTAATTTGAATGGGGATATTCTAAGGAAACAGTCTGCACTAAGAACCCCACACTTAAGAGTGCAGATGCTCCTAGTTTGCAGTTCTTGTGTAAAAAACATTTTTTTTACTTATTGTTTACAGCAGTATGGTAACTTGTATTAGGCCGAGTTTGCCAACTTCCTGGCTGACATTTGCTTTTGCAAGCTCAGATCAGATGTTTTCCAGTCCTGCTGTTCTCCTAGGGTAAGAACAGTCCTCTGTGACTGTGCTTAAACCCTGGAGGACAGCAGGACCACCAAACAAAAGATCAAAGTGTATAAAAACTCTAACTTACACTGCAGGCTATTGAATCTCCCACTGCTGCAGCCCAGCCCTGATGTCAACTGGAAGGGATTCTGGGATTTCTGGTTACGGAAAATGTCAGCCTGCAAGCCAACAGAATCAGACTGATACAATCTACTTTACTACAATAAACATTAAATTAAAAAAAAATTTTTTTGCACACAAAGTGCAAACTGGGGCCAGCCACACACTCGGGTGTGGTGTTCTTAGTGCTGACTGTTCCCCTTTAAGTTATGCTGCTGGTAGCAGCTCAAACTGGCCTGATTAGGAACTTCAAGAAACAGTGCTGGCTTAGAGTTCATAGTGGTCCCTTTCCAAGCATTTAAAAATTGCCACCAGCACGTTTTGATGTTTGTGTTGTGTGAATTATGCTGTTATATCATGATTGTTATTATAAAACCAATAAACTGTAATAAACAAAAAAGAATAGGGCTGTTTGGGGGCATGAATGCCAGTTGGTGAGCATTTTTCATAGTGTGCCAGGTAGCTCACAGTGGTCCCATTGAGGCCCTAATTATCCATCACCAAGCACAGCCACAGAAAGTAGCCCATGGTGGATTCATCAGGACATGAATCATTAGTGGTCATGCACTGACTTGCTCACCAACCACTGAGAACTGCTCACAGTGGGCCCATTCAGGCACAGATCATCATTCACCAAGTATGGCCAATGACATCAGTCACACTAGATCAAACTGCCCTCCCAGCATCTATGGTCACACTTGAGCAGAACAAATAGGGCAATGTAGTCAAGCCAGCATTAGTCCTTTTAAGTTAGGAGCTTACCAGCAATGAGGTGAGGCCCTGATCAAACCTTCAAAATAAGTCTCAGCAGCAAAAAGTGCTGATTTGAGCATGTTAAGTAAGGGGAAGTCAGGAGTGGTTGATGTGATGCTGAGAAATGGAAGGGGGGAGGGAGTAATTTTTCAAACATATTTTTGGAGGGTTACTGTAATGAAATCTGGGGTATGTTAGAGTTTTAACTGTATCTGGAGAACTTTTTTGGCAGATGAATTTTTAAAAAACCCATTAAAAATATTTTATTTTTGTGTATTTAACCACCCAAGAAAATATCGGGTCCATTTTATAATCACAGTAAGACACTCCCAGGCTATACGCTGTAATGAGATGATGGCACTTCTCAGGTGGCTGTAGGTACTTGGCTATGCCTCATGCCTAACAATGCACTGCAGCTGTGCCAATATCCCACAACAATGCACCCTGTCATGTCTTACTGCTTAAATAATACAAAGCAGTTTTTCACATCAACTGAATCTGAGGTGCAATTAAATAGGAATCATTTGAGGGTATGGGTATCATTTCTGAAAATACAAACCTTACAACAAGCTACACTTTATATTCATTTCCTCTAGGCAGATCAAACAAGCACACAAGCAGCTCGGCATCAAACATGGAATGGCCCTATCCTGCCATGTGTAAAATAGAGAGAAACAGAGTGCTGCACAACGTCTACATGGCGCAAGAGGCACAGGCATTCATCACCTGCTCCTGGCCGACAACGCTCCAGTTGGCAACCGAGTCAAATCCAGTGGCCAGTTGAGGCCTGCACTTGTTGAGTAACACAACACCACACTTCAACACATGGAAAATTAAAGTGCTTTAATTCAAAATAAAGAAGCGGGTGAACAGACAATCAGATGTGCGGATTGTTCGCCCACCTCTTTATTTTTTTGCATTAAAGCACTTTAATTTTCCAAATATTGAACTGTGGTGTGGTGTTATTTGACAAGTGTGGGTTTTCATTGGCTTTGCTTGTTATTGGAATGGCCACCCATTTACTGCACTGACCCAGCACTGAGCTTTTGCTGTCCTTTGTTGGACTGTTTGCCAGTTGAGGCCCTCCTCTACACCATTTCAAACAGAACTGATTACCCTGCCAGGATCCCAGAAATGGAAGAGACATGGCCTGACCATCGCAACAAGCTCCCATCCCATTGACAGAGAAACGGTAGAAACAGGGGAGCAGACACCAAAAGAAAACTCAGCTGTGACAGAGAGAAAGGCATCCTCAATGGAGGAGGAGCAGAGTTTCAGGAGAATCAACATCAAGTTCCATCTCACCTGACAGCCTCAGGCCAGAGGAGCCAGCCCACTGACAACAAGACCCCACATCACAGAAACATAGTCAAGGATAACTTGGCTTGGAGTACAGCCCTCTCTGTGAGCCACGAAATAATGAGCTGGGCTGAAGTAGTACAGCGAGGAGACATGGAGGTGGAACATTAGGCAGTCTAGGTGCATTGCTCCCCTCAGTCAAACTCTGGGTGACAATGTAAAAAGACTGTGAGGTAGTTGCTACTAATGGGACTAAATCAGGAGTTAAAGTTGTGACAAACTGGAGGCATGCTCCAATCCTTGAAGGGCTGATGTGGGCACTTCGGAGCAGTAAAAAGCATTTTCTAAAAAGTGCCTGTGTGTATACCCCAACATATCCACTCAGTTCAGGCTTTGGACTAAATATATTTAATGCTGGCAAACTTAAAACCTACTTTGTATTTTTATATCTATGTAAAAATAAAGTACTAAGTATCTAAGTGTCAACAGGCCACAGATGACGGATGGAGGGGTAATGTGTACGAATATGCAACTGGTATTCCCCCCCCCCATTATGCCTTCCCCAAGCAGGAAATTGTTCCCCCCCTACCACTGGAGTGTGAGGCAACTTGCACAGCTGGGGGAGTGGGTGGGAAGATTCAACTTGTCTAAAGCACATTGACTACATATCAATTATTACTGGTACAGTGCAAAAGTATGTCTAAGCCCTTTTTTACCTAGAAAGCTCAGTAAGGCCTCTAAGGGATACTGGTACCCAATGGAGAGATGAGGAAAAAAAACAAAGGCTAACACTCAGGCCCCTTTGCCATTAAATTTAATTGACCTGACATGATTTCTGCCAAATGGGATTTTGTAAGGTTGACAAAGAATTTTTTGCCACCATGCTAATAGTTCAGGTGGCAAATAGCCAAAATGCTGTGGGGTTTTGACTTTCAGCATATGACTGCTGGAGCTGCGTCCTTTGAACTATGTAAAGTTTACATCCACCAGCCAGCTAAACACTGTCAACATCAGCTTTCTCAGCACTGGATTTTGAGAAGCAATCCTGCATTTTTAAGTCTACTGGCTTATACAGCACACATCTCCACAGCCCCTTACACTGACTCAGCAGTACTACTAATATGCTCCCTTTGCAAATGAGCACAAGGAAACATACAAATGACACTTGGAAAATTGAGTTACACTTTTCATCATCAGTATTCAGTGGCATTGTGAATACTTCATTTCCATTACCATGCTGATCTGAAACTTTCGAGTATCATAGTGATATGCCACTAGTATAAGTGGCATTTTTGTAACTTAGCCGTTGCAATTGAAGGACCCATGTCATTTGTGGTCTGTACTGAGAGGGTATTTTCTACTATAAAGATATAATATTTGACTTAGTTCTTGCTATTAGACCAGACTGAGGCAGCTAGAACATTTCTAATCAGGGGGTAAGTAGACAGACACTATATTAAAAGTGTAGGGTCTCCAAGGCAAATTGAGACCTTCACTCAGAGTATAAAAAGCACAGTACTTAGTGTGTGCTGGTGTGAGTCGGGGGAAGGCAGCTGAAAATCATCCGTGCAGTTAGCTGGGGGGGGGGATAACTGTTAATTTGGGTTTGTGGCTTAGGCAGAAGTGAAGCTGGTGTCTGCATTTTGACTTCACTTTTGTTAGATTTTGCTATCAGCGTGCCTCATCATTCTCATGCCCCGTCACATGAATGGCAGAGAGCAGGAGTGAGGAATCTGTCTCTCAAGCATCTGCAGGGCATCAGACGTGAGACTGCAGGCCTGCAGGAGACTCTGCCCCTGTGGGGGATCAGGTAAGTCTCAAGTGCTGTAACCTGCAGTCCTGAAGAAAAAAAAGAGACTCAATGACTCCCTATCTGGGATGCACCTAAATGTCTTGCACCCATGATGTGAAAGCAGACAGGCAGAGCAAATGAAAAATTCTCAGAATAAGCAACTAAAACAAAAGTTGGTTCCAGAGTAACCTGTGCTAATTTCTTATTACCCAGGAAGGAAACATGGTCAGAAGTGGATCCCTCATACTGTAAAAAGAGTATTGGTTTCTGTAACATATTTGGTTGACTTATAACAGAAAAGATAGAAAATTCCTGTGAATCAATTGATTAATCGTCCCTATGAATCTAATTTTTTGTTTTAGTCAAGCCTTTTCTCATCCCCCAGCTCTCCTGACTGCAGCCCCACAGACCTGTCACTGACCTTCTAATGGACTTACTGATTATCTACCACTAGCCCATGATCATGATAATGGTGGGTGGCCTGCTGTGTTGGTCAGGCATGGGCCTGTGAGGGGTACTAGTGCAACAGGGGACCAGCACTTTTTCTTTCTTCATCTTCTAGGTTTATCCCCAAGAGTACCGACTTGCAATGATGCACACTCACACGGGTATGGATGCACTCGTGCATGATTGGCATCTGGCGTCTGTCCCTCTTCCCTTGTGTGTGCTCCCATTACACTGCCACCTGGCCTCCATCAGGTGACTGTCAAGCAGCAGGATGCAGTATTCCCCCCATCCACAAGGGAGGATAGCTGTCCTTGGGCCACTTAATCCTACCTCACCTGGCCGGCCATCAAGCAGCCCAATTCCATTCCTGAACCCATGTCACAGGATGTTGTGAGCAGTAGCACTATTGGTGCACTACTTGGCTGCTTATGAATCTGATTCTAATGCAGAAGAGAACGTGCACAGTGATTAGGAAATTACAAAGTTTCAGGTAATAAAATTAAACATGTACAGGTAGAGGACACACAGACTCCTCCTTAATTGCCTAAGAAGCAATGTTCAGCCTATACCTGAACCTGAACTTGTTAGTGTTAAACAAGGCCACAGCATCAGAAAGTCCACTTTTGGACCAGCTACAGGGAAATCCCCATGGATTCCAAGATGAGATGGAGCAAGGCCCCAAAAGAGACCAGCTCATGTTCAGTAGCAAGCATTTCAGTCGATTCATGATCAAAGCCCAGGGTCTAAGCAGAATGCATGGAGGACCACTCGGAATCCAAGGACTCCTCGAACACCGCCTTTGACCCGTGCTCCCCATGGACCATGCAGGACTCATCCAAGTAGGTGATCTGAATAGACAGCCATCCGGGGAGACCATAGACAGGTTGACCTAGATGTTAAAGGGCAATTAAAAGAGGAAAAAATGGTGTTTCAATTGACTGGAGAGGGAATGTTGACCTTTAGAGATGTTAGAGGTTATAAAATATCACTTAAATTGTTTATTAGAATGTTCTCTTCAGCTGAATGAACTTCGTAACCTTGGTTTGGTTCATACCATGTCCTGGCTGTGCTTGCTGTTTTTTGGACACTAAGAAACAGAAATCTTTACTGTCAAGATTATTTCAAAAATCAGCACTGCTAAAAGATGTACTTCTCTGTGCATTGTTTTGTTGACTTATAAATATGAAAATAATTGTATTTAGTGAGAATGGACTATGCGTCTTCATAAACAACAATTCACATAGGGCCCTATGCTGCAATTGGGCCCAATATCTGTGAAGTAAGGGGTGCATACTGGGCCCTTATTTATGCCCGGCATAGTTGGCCCCTACAGAATGTGTGAGTCAGGATACATTACCCCCAGATGGCCCAATGCATGGCAACATGTGTCTGTGTATGTGGTACGGTCAACCATGGGGACAGACCTGGGCCAGACTGTGGGCTTCCAATCGCTCTGAATGGCACTACAGTGGATCCCCTGTCCCAAGAGGGCAGGGACTCATGGGACTTGGCAGCCCATGTGCAGACAGCCATGTCTTCTACTGCAAAACATAATTTTCCTTAATTTGCCAACTGTGCCCCACAGTTGTCAACCACCCCCCAGCCTTTTGTGGCATGGAGGAGGGCTGAGGTCTGTAGCTACAGGGTGCCAGCTCTCCTGTGGACTCCAATTGGGGGGGTGTTACGCACCCATTATGGTAACCCTCTGTCTGGCATAGCTGAAAGCCCCCTGACGTTGGCCTGGCAGAGCATATCAACTGTGCATGCCATGCTCCTCTGGCCCTACATGAGTGCTCCCACTGCCTGCCCTCTGCCCAGACCAGTCACATAGTTCTGCAAAGTCCAACATGGATATCCCTGGGCAGGGGTGCACAATGAGCACCCGCCATTAGTGCATCCATAGGTGTACACTGGACACACAGGATGTGCATATTTTTATTTATTTATTTAGTTTTTGTTAACCGGGTAGGTGCACTAGCCATAAAATGACTATTTTCAGGCATGACCCGGGAGAGTACAATAAAAGGAGAACAGTTGAACAACAGCAACATGGGTACAATAATACAAATAGAGGAACAGTACAGCAGTGCTACAAAAATACAATGGGTAGAAACAACAAAATATCCCAGCCCTACATTTTATTTTATTTTATTTTATTGAAATCTAGGATTACAAATACCTTTGAGCAGGAACTGCTCATTTACAAAGGTTCCACGTCGAAGGAATGGGGGGTATACATACATACAAAGGTCAACATAATAATACATAGTAACACAATAAAAAGAAGTAAGAGACTGAGGCTTAGGAAATTCCTTTCAGTAATTCAAAATGAGCCAAATGTTAGGTAGCATGACATACCAGCCAAGGGCAATCTTAGAAATAAGCACTGCAGGTGAGAGGGAAGGGGGTATGCAGGCAGGAAGGCCATTGTCGGAGGGTAGAGGGTGAGGGTAAGAGCTCTAAAGGGAGGAGGGAGGGATAAAAGTCAGGAAATGCCCGGAGGGAGGAAAGGGAGAGGGGGCAAGGGGGTAGGCAGGGAGAAGGGGGCAAGGCAGGGAGAGGTAGCTGTCAAGACTGAAGTGGAGAGCAGTGAGCAGTGGACCCCTGATTAGGTGAGGCAGTCACAACGACTAGTTGAAATGAGATGAAGTCAGAGTTGTCTCTTAAAAGGGCCAAGAGCAGCAGCAGTAAGAGTTTCTTTGTTAAGAGTATTGTACCACTGTGGTGCTCTGTGGGCAAAGGCCCTCTGGCCCATGGTAGTCCAGCATCTGGGGACAAGGAAGGTTAGTTGTTGTGAACTTCTAGTTCGCTGGGTGCTGCAGTGATCAATGAGGAGCTTTTCAATGCCCAGGGGCATGACCCCAAGGAGGACTTTTCTGGCTAAGAGGCAGGTTTGATACTGTATCCGGCTGACGAGAGGAAGCCATTCTACCCCAGTGTACAGGTCACAAGTGTGTGTAAGTCGGTCAGCCCCAGTTAGCAGCCTGCATGCTTTGTTGAGTGCAACTGTAATTCTGCAGAGGGCAGAGGCAGAGGCAGAGTCATAAATTGGAGCTTGTAATCAATGATGGAGGTGACAGAGCTGTTGATAGCCAACCGGAGAGTGTCAGGAGTCATGCAGTGTTTGTGCCTGTAGAGCAGGCCTATATGGGTGTTGGTGGCTTTGGCAACAAAATCTGTGTGCCGATGGTAGGAGAGTGAGCTGTCCAATGTGACACCTAGGTATTTAAAATCAGGAATGTGTTCAAGTAAGGTCCCTGTTTGGTTTAGGATGGTGAGGTCACTGGATTTGTACTTGCTCCTGGTATTGTAGAAGGTCATAACCTTTGTTTTGCTGTAGTTCATGACCAGTTTGTGTGACTTGAACAATTCTTCAATGCACATTAATTCAAGCTGCAATTGTTTCTCGAGGAGCTCTGCGTTTTTGTGGTTGGTAAACATGACTGCGTCATCGGTGTAGAGCAGTAATTTCTGGTGGCAGACACTGGGAAGGTCTTTGAGGAAGAGGCTGAAGAGTAGTGGCCCCAGGATGGACCCCTCTGGGACCCCTGAAAGGACTGGCTTTACTTCCGAGGTGACACCAGCAATCCTAACCCAATGGACCCTTTCTCCAAGGTAGCTTGAAAACCAGATCAGCGCTTCATTGGAGAGCCCAATGTTTGATAATTGCTTGAGTAGGAGTGGGTGGTTCACAGTATCAAAGGCTTTCATAAGGTCAATGAATACTGCCCCTGCACAGTTTCCTTGATTGAGCGTGGTATGGATGAAGCCTGTGAATTCTAATAGTGCAGTGGTGATACTGTGCCCTTTTCAGAAACCATGTTGCTCAGGACACTGGATGTCGTAATTTTCCAGGTACTTGACTAGTTGGTCTGAGGCGATGCGCTCCAGGGCCTTAGACAATAGAGGGAGGATGGAGATAGGTCTGTAGTTGGAGTGCAGTGATTTGTCTCCACTTTTGTGTACTGGTATGATGGTCGCCTGTTTCCACTGAGATGGGAACTGGGACATCCTTAGTGATAGGTTGAGGACCTTTGTCAGGGGTTCAAGGACTTCTTCAAGGACAAGTGCTAACAACTTCAGGTCAAGGGAGTCACCGCTGTAGCCTGCGTTGTGAATGGCCTTCCGAATATAGGTTCTGGCTTCATGCACTGGGATCTCCTTGAAGTAGAATTGCGGGGCAGGGTGTAGGAGAGGAGTAATTGCAGGAGGGTTACTACCAGAGGGAGCATCAAAGAAATTAGAAGGGAGGACACTATCCAAGTTGGAGAATGCATTGTTAAAGTTGTAGGTGATTGTGTACAGGTCAGATGTTGGTGTTCCATTTACATTGAGCATGGTGGGTGGTGACTTAGGGTCCTTGGCTGTAAGGTCTTTCAAGTTACTCCAAAATTTTTTTCCATCACCCCAGGAGTTGGAGAGAGCTTCCTTGAAGTATTTGCTTTTGGCGCTCCTAACTGCCCGTGTGCACTCATTTCTGGCAACTTTATATTTGTGAATATCCCCAGGTTTGGATGTTGCACAAGCACAGTGCCAGAGATGATCTCTATGTTTGAGTAAAGTGATTAGATTGGGGGTTATCCAAGGGTTAGCTCTGCCCCGACCTTCAGCTTTTTGAGAGGTGCAAAGATATTGCAGGCCGAGGTGAAGTGGCTGATGAAAAGGTCTAAGCCTTGGTTTACATCAATGGCAGAGTCAATTGGTGGCCAGTCCAGGTGGCTTAGGTGTGTCTTTAGTAGCTCAAGGTACCCCTGCTTTAACACTCTGGTGTGGATTATTTTAGGAAGGGGATTAATGAATTTGTTTGTCCAGGTACATGTGACCGGTGAGTGGTCACTGATCCCATCAGAGAGCACTGAGACTTTTGAGATTCATTCAGGGTGATTAATAAGGATCCAGTCCAGAAGTGTGTGTGACCCTGTCCTATAGTTGCATCTGGTGGGGGTGGTAACAAGCTGGGTGAGGTTCCGTGACATGACAGCATCCTTGTAGTTTCTGGCCTCCAGCGATAGCCAATTTATGTTGAAGTCGCCTAGTACTATGAGTTCAGAGTTATGGTGTAATCCCTGTAGGCTTTCCAATATGCTCATAAATCCATTGGGCTGACCTTTAGGGGGTAGGTACACAGAGGCAATGGTGAGCTCCTTGTTGTCTTCCTGGGTAAACACTAATAGCGAGAACCTGGGGGTGGTTTAGGGGTTTGAGATCGGGAAGACTTGACCCAGATAAGAATTCCTCAGGTAGATGGCACAGCCCCCACCTCATTTGGAAACCCTGTCATGCCTGAATATAGAGTATCCAGGGAGGGTGACTGCAGCGTCTGGTATCTTGGGGTTAAGCCATGTTTCAACAACAGAGAGTACATCAGGGCTATGTTGCTGGACCCAGGTTTGCAAGATGTCAATTTTGTTAAGTAGGCTACAGACATTGATTGAGGCTAATGTGAGGGACCCCTCCCACCTTTTTGTGGCATGGGGTGCTAGGCCGGTAGGCCCCAGGTTAGGATGAACATTTCCAGATATCAGAAGTAGCATAAGTAGTATCCTAAGAAGGTACATTTTAATCATTTTGTAGACTAGTTTTGTTGTAGGGCATCTAGTCCTCTTGGCCTTGCTGGTCTGCGTTTGCCCTGTGATATTGCAGAGCACAATATATAAAGCCATGTTCTCAGAAGTGCCACGTGATTGATGAAAAGTAATCAAATCCACAGGAAATGGTGAACTACTGAGGACCAGAAAACTGTTATTGTAGCTCAAAGACCCAGAATGTGATACATTCCTGAAGGGGTTAAATTCCTGAAGGTGATGAACACTGGCCTGGGGCATATGCAGGATGTAAAAATCCTTTGTTGGTATTTTCCCTTTGTTCTCCAAATGGTTGTGAATAGACCTCAAAGACAAGTACACATCCTTTAAGAACAAGTCAGACGGAAATGTGGATTCAGTGCAGCACTCCACAACTCAGTGCTTGTATAACAGATTTACTGACCTTACTTTTGGCTTTGATGGCTTCCAAAAAAGTTGATTTATGATGAGAATGCCAACACCTGGTGGTGATGTTTTGCAGTTTCTTAGTCTAGGAAATGTTCATATATGTTATATCCAAGAATGGTCCAGTTCCTCCAAGCAGAAACACATGAAAATCCACAAAAACTAAACTACTGACAAAGACAAACAGCCAGCCACACAGGCTCTGGTCTCCCTGCCATACATACATGCCACGTATCAGGGTGAGTAGACTGGGATGTCATTGTGCATAGGGCCTTTATTTTGTAAAACAACAGAAAAGCACTTAGAAGATATTTTTACAGGAGAATAATTTTTGATTCTTATATTATAATGAAGAAATGCAACTGAAGTGGAAAGTAAGTACAGAAAGAGCAGGTGATGAAATGGACATAAACTAATTACCTGAAACATGACCCAGTGGTGCTGGCCAAGTATGTTGTGCTCCCATGTGTGTGTGACCAGGGTCTGCTGCATGAAAGGGTCTCACCACTCTGTGCTAGTGGAGCCTTGGAAGCATTGCAGCATTCTCATTCTCCAGAGGGAAGGGATGCAGCAATCTCAGTGCAGTGCTGACTCCTGTGGTGATATGGAGTGGCATGGTGTGATGCTTGTGATCACATAATGTTCCCCATCCCAGATCATCTCTATGTGATTGCATGGCAATGTGGCAGGGAGGCAGGTGAGACAAGAAACAGGTAAAAATCTGAATTGTGAAAAATTCTGCTTTTGGCCCCATGTCACTATCCCACTGTCTCTACCTGGTTCCTCCTTAGTCGGAATGCTGGGTATGCCTAGGGCTCACCCCAGCCTCAAAGGCCACTGTGGATGTGTGTGTGAGACTTACCCTATGGGATGGTACCAGCCAGTGCAGTCTGGCTGGAGTGCATGGAGAGCACTATGAGCCCAACGGAGAGTACCAAAGATGACCACTGATAGACAGAACCAACACACATCCAGGTGAGGGCAGAAATACAATAAACAGAAAAAGAAATGAACTAAAGATCTCCAGATGGCCTATGGTATACAGTACAGCTTACTATCCTGATGACTAAGGTTCAAGTCCTGAGTTCAGGTTGGCATGCACTGGGTGGCAGAGGCAATGCAGAGTACCCATCTTGGATGCCTCTTGCATCAGGGGGGTGACACTTGCCATTACAGGACTGTACTAAAGTGGTCCCTGGGAGGAAGTTATCTTAGTAGGAATACAGACTGTGGGTGAAATCCTGCAGTCGGCATGACACAGGACACTGACAGGACATGGAAGTCATACATTTAGTATTGTGCTTTTGAGTGTCAGTCCAAGTGTGGTGGGTAAAATGGGTTTGTCACAACCCACTTCTGACTGGCTAGAATGCTTTCCCATCTTTGGGACATGCCTCAGTCAATTTTGAGATGGGGGGATGAAAAATATATGGAAACAATGGCAGTGTTCAGTGGAAGGCACTGTCATGCTCTCCTCATCTAGTTGCAGTGCCTGGACATCTGAATCCAATGCTCCATTGCCTGGGTGGAAAAGCTCCAGTCCAATTACCTTCCAGATGGCCAGTCTCATCAGCAGGAGACAGTGGGTATCTTGGGGTCAGTGCTGAGGTGACTGGTCCAGTAAGCATGTGAACTTGGCTTGGCACAGGTACTGGTCCAGCCCCTAATGGACCTCCTTAATTGCTCCTTCAAGACTGGAGAAGTTCCAAGGGCCTGGAGAACAACAGACATGGTACCACCTCACACAACTGGCAGTAAGAATGAGCCAAAGAACTATAGGCCTGTCAGTTTGACATCAGTAGTCTTCAAACTACTGGAAACCATCATCAAGGAAAGACTGATGGAGTTCCTGGGGGGAAATGGGCTACAAGATGGTAGACAACATGGCTTTGTGACAGAAAGGTCTTGACAAACACATTTGTTACAGTTTTGTGACTGCATGTAAGGGTGACAGAAAAAGTACAGGCAATTGACATACAGTACCTTGATTTTTGCAATACAGGAGATTAATAAAAAAATTGGGGCTCTCGGGGTAGAGAGGGAAAACTAATAAGGTAGGTAGAAAATGAACTGAGGGGAGGACACAGGGTTGTGATTAATGGGGAATTCATGGAAATGCAGGAAGTTACATGGGGTACCACAGGGGCTAGTCCTAGACCCAACACTCTTTAACATCTTCATTAGCACCATAGGTGAAGGCATCAGATAGAAAATCTGCTTATTTGTAGATGACACCAAGTTCTATGGCAGGGATGACACTGAATAAGATATCCATGAGTTAATGGAGGACCTGGAGAGGCTCGACACGTGGTCAAAAATCTGGGAGCTCGGCTTCAATGCCAAAAAGTGCAAGGTCCTGCACATGAGGAAAACAAAAAGCCAAGAGCAGAATATAGGTTGGGGGAATAGCCATTACTGTGAAAAGGAAAAAAGGGATTGGGGGCGGTGCTGTCCAACAGCATCAGTTCATCAGCACAATGTGATAAAGTGATAGGGAAGGTAAACAGGATGTTGGGATATATCTATGGAGGTTCAGCAGCAGAAAAAAGGAGGTCATACTGCCCCTGTACAGGACAGTGGTGCAACCTCACCTGGAGTACTGCATACAGTTCTGGAACCTGCACCTACAAAGGACATTAACAAGCTGGAGACAGTGCAGTGGCAGGTGACCAAAATGATACAAGGGGAAAGCTGTCCCTGATGTCATTAATAGTTCCTAATACATGGAAACTGTCCCACACTGCCCTGGTGCACGTGAAGGGTGATATCAAGGTCATAAGCAACTATAATCCTAATTTTCCTGTGCTCAACATGGTGCTAGAGAAAGTTGTCTCTTCTCAGTTGATTGGCAACATCAAACAATATAACCTCTTATCCCAATCTCAGCATGGCTTTCGGAGTGGAAATAACACCGCCACTGTGCTGCTTACATTTACCAACAATACTGTTATTGCTATGGATAGGGGTGAGCTTACTGGTACTGTCTTCACCAATCTCATCAAAACCTTCTATTTCGTAAATGACTCTTTGCTCTCTACTAAACTCAGAAACATTGCCATAGCTCTGATTTCCCTTCACTGGTTTGATAGCTGCCCAATTAGGAGGCAAAACATAGAAACATAGAAACTTAGATTTTGACGGCAGATAAGGACCGCTTGGCCCACCCAGTCTGCCCATTTCCCTACCTAATGGATAAGCTGCAGATCCTAGTTAACCAGCAGCCTACTTCTTCCTACCTCCACCCCCTAGAATTGCCTTATGACTGTCCCATGCATGCTTGAATTCCAGCACTGTTTTTGACTCCACAACCTCCTCCGGAAGGCCGTTCCATGCATCCACAACCCTCTCTGTGAAAAAATACTTCCTTAAATTACCTCTGAGCCGCCCCTTCTATCTTCAAATTGTGCCTCTTGTTCTTGCACACTCTCTTTTTGAAAGATGCTACCTCTTGACTTTGTTGATTCCCTTGAGGTACTTGAAAGTTTCTATCATGTCCCCTCTCCTCCTTTCCTCGAGGCTATACATATTCAGCTCCTTAAGTCTCTCTTCATGTATCTTCCGGTGCAGATCCTGCACCATTTTAGTTGCCCTCCTCTGGACAGCCTCCATCCTGTCTATGTCTTTGCGGAGATTGGGTCTCCAGAACTGCATGCAGTACTCCAGATGGGGTCTCACCAACTGTCTGTACAGAGGGATAATAACTTCCTGTTTTCTACTGGTGATGCCTCTCCCTATGCATCCCAGTATTCCCCCAGCCCTCCTTGCTGCCCTCTCACATTGCTTGCCCACCTTTAGGTCATCTGATATGACTACCCCAGGTCCCTTTCCATTTCTGTTGTTGTTAGTATCTCACCCCCCATTGTGTACTCTTCCCCTGGGTTTTTGTTTCCCAGGTGCATTACCTTGCACTTCTTAGCATTGAATCTAAGCTGCCATACATTTGACCATTCCTCTAACCTTGCCAAGTCCCTTCTCATCCTTTCCACCCCACATTGTGCATCAACTCTGTTGCAGATCTTTGTGTCATCTGCAAAGAGACATACTTTTCCTTCCAGTCCCTCTGCAATGTCGCTTATAAAGACATTGAAGAGGACCGGTCCTAATACTGAACCCTGCGGTACCCCACTAGTAACCCCCCTTTCTTCAGAGTGGACTCCATTTACTATTACTCTCTGTGTCCTATTCTCCAGCCAATTGTTGTCCTCCTTCTCTGATCCCATGGATACCTCTGTCAATGCTCCACAAGGCTCGATTCTTGGACTCATCCTCTACTCATTACACGTAAATTATATTCATGGCTGTTTGACCTACAGAATAGTATACCAATCCTCTATGTAGATGATCTTTTCCTCTTCCTCAGTTCAAACAGCACTGACACAGTAATAGTCACCTCTCCACTAACCCCTGTGCAGTTCAGAAATGGTTGTCACAAAACAAATCACTTATGAGCATATCTAAAATGCAAGCAATGCTATTTGGTACTGAACCCAAATTAAGAAGCTGCCCCCCCCTTGTTATAATGTAGCAGTAGTGTTATGGTATCATCTTTAATTACTTTGTCATTATATCTTTGCACCAATCTTTTGACTTCTGCCTACATGTTGCTAGCATATGTAAGTCTATCAACATTAGAACTGGAGTGTTCTATACAGTCACTCATAATTTTACCCTAAAGGCCCACCTAGCCATTGCCCAAGGCACCCTTCTCCTTAAACACAGGTACACAGTTTAAGTGAACTCATCTGCTGCCAAGGCCACTTTAAGGAAGTGGGATGTGATCTATAATAGCATATGTTATTGTGCCTTTGCCACCAACCACCTTGCACATCACTGTTTTCTCCATACTAGGCTCAACTGGCTTCCCCTGCAGTACATTAAGTATATCACGCTTGGTGGTGTAATATATAATGCCATCTTTAACCAAGTTTCCAGATCTCCTAGATCTTCTCCAACCTCCTTGCAGCTCACATCCCTTAAGGTCTGCTAACCAGGCTTTTCTCTCAGTTCCAAAAATGAGAACAGCTGCTGGGAACTCTGAATTCACATATCTAGCTCCCAAGTTCTGGAACTCTAACCCCCTGTTATGTATAATCATTAGTCTGTCCAGAGTCTCCATTCTGCCCACAGTATGCATTTACATAATGAATTCTCTTGCTTCTGCTTTTAAGCCTCGGCTGTATCTGTCTTCTATAATTACTGCCTCTCACATTCCCATTGCTTCATCTTATGTCATTCATTCTATGATCTTACAGTTGCTTACTCCTTGCACGCTTGTATTATTTGCGCTGTTACTCACAAGGGTGCAGTGTGAACACCACACCCCTATGAATAAATATGTAATTGTCTATGCAGCACCAGGTTGTGCATTAGAGAAAGAGTAAGGTGCTTCTGGGAGTCCCAGGTTTCCAGTTGTCTTGGTGGTGCAGCTGGTAGCACAACTGAAACAGTATTGTGGGTGGCCTGCATTCAAATCCTAGCTAAGGTACTTATTTCTTTCTCTCTTCTGCTTATTTGGGTATTATTTGTATTTGTACATTGTATTCAAATGTATAATTTGTACTGTATCCTGAACTATGCTATCATTCCTGTTATATTTTGTGCTACTGTTTAAATGATTGTAATGTCATTGTATTGTGTTTCAAGTCTGGCTGTAACCTCCTAGGCCTTGCCTAAAAATAGGCAAATCGTTGTCTAGTGCTCTTACCTAGTAATTAAAATCTAATTAAATAAATAGTGGAGGACATACAAACTGGAGTGCCTTAACATGTACTCATTAGTGTCCAGAAGGGAAAAGAGACATGATTGAAATGTTTTGATACATGCAGACTATTAACAAGGTGGACCCCAGGGAGCTGTTTACGACCAATTGCAATACAAACACCAGGGGGACTACTAAGAAACTGGTAGCGGGTTCAGAAGGGACATGAGTAAGTATTACTTCACACAGATGGTTTTGGAGGGGTGGAACAAGCTACCCCAAGCACTGCCAGTGCAAAAAATGATGAACAACTTTATGGGGGATGGAGATGGTATGGGCACAAAGGACTGGTCAAGGGATCAGGGGTAGGGGAGAGGGAAGTTTGGACATGATCACCTGGGGGGGGGCACGTGAAACTGGATAGACCACAAGACCTTTTTCTGCCAGCAGTTAGCTACATTGCTATGTTTATGGATGGTCTGAAGTACTGTAGGCCTTGCCCACTGGGTAAGGGAAGAAAATCAGAGAGAAAAAAAGAACTGCTTCAGTAGTGTGACAACCCCACTAAAATGTTTTGAGAAATTAGAGCCAACAAATGAACTGCGTGGGACTGACAAAGCAGAAACCACAGAGAGATTAGGAGACTGCATAGCTGAGGGGACAGGAAAGACAACATTTGCTTGTGAGAAGAAAACAACTGATCATAACTGCTGCTTGAGAGAGACAGTGCTGTGTTAACAGTTTGCTTTCCGATACCTCCTAGTAGGAAACAGTTGTGTTGTAATCTACCCTAGGCTGAGTGGAGACCCTGAATACTGTAACTCATGCAAAGGATTCTGTTTTGGACTTTAGCAAAGGTTAAAAGAAAGACACACATAGCCCTAAGCTATATAAAATAGGGATACTTTATTTACACTGTGCACATACGCAGAGAGAACTATTGCTATATAACTAAACAAAGGAACACTAGCATGTGCACACATGTATGAACACAGGTACCCATCCTATACAGTACTGCGATCACAAGTTTACTATTCTTTCCCAAGGCAAGTTTCTAAAATATCACAACCTGATTTCCATCTGTTTATTTCAGGTTATGCCCCAAGCATTAAACAACCCAGCCGCTTCAGGTCTTTCCTTTTACTGCAACCAGGTGCAAATTCCATTTCAAACATTTATAAATGGGTATGTATGGTCTATTCCTCCTACTCATTGGTTAGAGTCCTGTCACATGAGGCTTCATTAACACATCATACATACCACATCAGGATGCATTAACCAGAGTACAAGATTTGGCATGAACAGGGAAACTTAGAGTAGCTCCATGGCTCTCTTTAAGAAACTGCACAGCCTAGACACCAATCTTACCATTCCCATCTCCCCAGAATATAAAAGATTGACACTGATGGCTAGATTTGAACTTCTACCTACAAAATATGTAGAATATAGATATAACAAGGACAAAGAACCTGTTGGACAGTACATGCCCCTGTAACAAAGGCCATAAGGAAACTCTCTTACATATGATTGTTCTCTGCCCCTTGTATAGTAAACAAGCATTTGTCAATGCCGAATGTTTGCTTGCTGGTATTGGCAGTGGTAGTGTAGAAGTTACAGAGCTGCGTAATAGTAATGGCAGTGAAGTATTGAACTGAAGCCAACCCCACCACCACCCTGCAGAGAGTGACAGGCATTGGGGTGTGCCTTTGGGTCGTCAGGCATAACGGCCACGCCATTTCAGTACACCCCAGACACCTGCAGACACGGTGTTCCTTGGGGTCTTTGGTCCTTATACCCACCCCATTCCATTAGGAAATACAGTGAGATGGGTGCGATACAGGAGAATGGGGTGAACTTTGGGGCCAAAGAGTCCAAGGCATACCTCGATGCTTCTCACTGGCTGCAGGGTGTGGAATGGTATGAGCATTACAGGCAAGAATCCCAAGTCACACCCTTGATGCCTGTCATTCTCTACAGGGTTGGGCGTTATGATTGGAAACCCTGATACCTCAGGCATTCATTGGTATTCTCACTCCAAATGTTCAACATGGTTTTTTTGTGACCCCACCTCATGAACAGGGGGAATATCAGTTTCTTAGCCGAAAGCTGCTTATGCACAGCGACTACGGCATTTAGCACCACAGGTGCAAAAACATTCCGAAGAGGATGTAAAAAATGACAGCTGTGCTGTTCATGGGGAGGTGTAAAAAATGGCAATGTTGCAAATCTGCAGTAAAAATATTTAAAAAAATGGTGAAGTCATGAGCTTACGTAGAAACTGTGCAACGCACACCCATAATATAATTAGGATGGGGATTTTTTTTACAGCAGATTGTCAACTCAGGCATTTTGGTGCCTCCGATCATGAACAGTGTCACTGTGATTTTCTTTATCTGTCCCGAACAATAATTTCCCACAGCAACCATGCATCTCTGTGCTGAAAGTGTGAAAACACACTTCGGCCATGTTGTGAAAAATGACAGCTGTACTGTAAATAAGGCAGTGTGGAAAAATGCCACTGGTGAAAATCTGGACTTAAAATATTACAAAGTCATGAACTTACGAGGGTACGTGGAAGCTGCGCAATGCTCATTCGTAACACAGTCATTTTATGGACTTTTGTCAAAAATTTTCAAAATAGCCATTTTAAGACCTCTGCTCATGAACAGTGTAACTGTGATTTTCTTAATCTGTCCCAAACATTGCTTTCGCACACCAACAGCACCATTGTCGTGCTACATGTGCGAAAACACATTTTGGGCAGCATATGAAAAATGGCAGCTGTACTGTTCATAAGGAAGTGTAATAAAATGGCAATGTTGAAAATCTGGAGTGAAAATATTAAATTTGCAAACTTATGAGCATGCATAGGAACTGCGAAACGCACACTCGTAAAACAGTCATTTTTAGGAATGTTTTCACCAAAATTTCAACATAGTCATTTTAAGACCTCTGCTCATGAACAGTGTCACTGTGATTTTCTTAATGTGTCCCATACATTGATTTCGCACATCGACTGCGCCATTGTGCGCTACATGGGCAGAAACACATTTTGGGCAAGATGTGAAAAATGACAGCTGTACTGCTCATAAGGAGGTGTGGTAAAATGGCAATGTTGAAAATCTGGAGTGTAAATATTGAAAATTGTTAACTTACGAAGCCGCGCATCGTAGGAACTGCACAATGCACGCCAAACAGTCATTTTGAATTTTTCACCACATTTTCAACATAGCCATTTTAAGACCTCTGCTCATGAACAGTGTCACTGTGATTTTCTTAATTTGTCCCATACATTGATTTAGCATAATCGATCATGCATTGTGCGCTTATATGGGCGGAAACACATTTTGGGTGAGATGTGAAAATTGACAGCTGTACTACTTATAAGAAGGTGTGGTAAAATGGCAATGTTGAAAATCTGGAGTGAAAATATTGAAAATCTGTGAACTTACGAGTGTGCATAGGAACTGCGCAACGACGCACATAAAACAGTGGTTGACATTTTCCACCAAATTTTAAAAATAGGCTTCTTGAGAGCCTACGCTATGAACACTGGCAGTGTCATTTTGTTAATTGGTCCCAAAAGGTGATTTCGTGCAGTGACTGCGAAATCACCCTTCGGGCCTGAATAACACCATGACAGTGACATCATTCATGAGAAGGGGTCCCAAAAACCCCATGTTGAAAATTTGGTGCAAAAATTCCAAAAAATGCCTGAGATATGCAACAAAGTTGAAAAAACCTATCTAGCCCATTATACAGCTTACAAGCATTTCCTCAGTTCGCGGTTGGCTTTGAAGAGTGCAGACGTGTTCCCGGTCCACCGAAGATCATCGCCGAGGTCCAGAAGGTAAGTATGGGGTAGGGGGTGTGGGAGGCAGGTGTACAGTGGGGGGGTGGGTTGTGGGAGGGGGGCCAGGGAGACTACATGGGACCGTTTTTTCTTTACAGGTGTTCTTTTTTTTTTCCAATGATGACACGGGACGTTTGCCATGCTGGGGTGGGCTCCCAGCATGGCACAAGGATGGTTGGGGGGGCATTCAGCTGATGGGCATTGGGCACCCCTGCCGTCAGCATCGATTGCCACACTGGGGTGGGCTCCAGCGTGGCACCCAGTACTCGGGGGGGTGAGGACAGTGGAGCCGATGGGGGATTGGGCACCCCCATCAGCTATATCATGAGTTGCCATGCTGGGGTGGGCACCCAGCATGGCATTTGGAAGGCTTTGGGGCGGGGGAGTGCAGCACAGCCGATGGGGATTGGGCACCTTAGGGGGTGTTAGGGTGTATTAGTAGGGGCATCATGTCGTGAAGAGGGGAGGTAATAATCCCTCTGTACAAGACACTGGTTAGGCCCCATCTGGAGTACTGCATGCAGTATTGGAGGCCACACCTTCACAAGGACATTAACCAAACTGAGGCAGTCCAGAGAAGGGCAACCAAAATGGTGCAAGGACTGCATCAGAAGACATATGAGGACAGATTAACGGAGCTCAATATGTATACCCTTGAGCAAAGGAGGGAAAGAGGTGATATGATCGAGGCATTCAAACACCTTAAGGGCATAAACAAGGTGAAAGAGTCTAACATGTTTAAATATAAGAAAAATAGCAGGACAAGAGGACACAGCATGAGATTAGAGGGAGGCCGATTAGGGAGGAATGTGAGGAAATTCTTTTTCACAGAAAGGGTGGTGGATGCATGGAATGGCTTACCACAAAAAGTGGTGGCTATGAATACAGTGCAGGGCTTCAAACAGGCATGGGATAGGCATAAGGGAGCAATACAAATGTCTATGAATAGATAGGCCACTGACAGAGCAAAGGCTGATGGCACATTTATAAGGTAGAAAAAGAAATGGGCAGACTGGATGGGACTTGCAGTCCTTATCTGCCGTCAACTTCTATGTTTCTATGTTTCTATGTTGGCTATACAGTGTGTGCGTGCGTGCGGTGGGGCGCGCACGCCTGCATGTGCGTGTATGTGTGTGTGGGGGGGGAGCTGCGCATGAGCAAGTGATATCTTATCGCTGCTCACTGAAGCATAGCTCCCCCTTTGAACTGTATGCCACTGCATTTTGGAGCTTGTCATAGACAGCTCCAGCATGCATTGGCTTACAGGGGCCGCGCCTGCCAACACACTGACTGAATTGGAAGAGGGTGACACACCTCCGAAATCTCGGATGATGGCACTATGTTTCTTGCACATGCGTGCAAGCAAACATAACAAACATAATAAATGTATCTTAATTTTTGAAGACCGGTTTTTTTTTGTGTGCATATGTGATGTATGAATGAGGGATCCACTCACTGTAGATCAAGGAGGATGTGAAATGGTGCAGGTACATGGGGGTGAACAAAGTGGTAGACAGTAAGCCTACCAGAGCTTCAGGCTGATGTAGCACAGCTGGACTAAGGCAAGGGAGGATGTGAAATGGTACAGGTACATGGGGGGGTGAACAAAGTGGTAGACAGTAAGCCCTACCTGAGCTTCAGGCTGATGTTGCACAGCTGGACTAAGGCACAAGCACCCACAGCATGTTCTTATAGTCCCCATTTATATGTCCATTTATGTTCTTACAGCGCTGATTGCCTAACTGAGCCAAGATGTAAAACAGATACTAAAATGTCAGGTTTATTTCAGGTGACCATGTTCTTATAGTCTCCATTTATATGTCCGTTTATGTTCTTACAGCGTTGATTGCCTAACTGAGCCAAGATGTAAAACAGATACTAAAATGTCAGGTTTATTTCAGGTGACCAGCATCGTAGTGGGGAGAGGGGGCAAGTGAAACAATGTCCTGAGAATGTGCTTAAACTTATTAACCATTGCTGTGCCACGGAGTGATACACCGGTCCAGAATCCCTATACGTTCAAACTCTGTTTGCAGCCTAAAGGTGCTTAGGTGGATTGGCATTTACATTACTCAGCGGCAAATCTTTTTCATACTTTTTGTGATCATTGGTTAAGATATAACCACTAACTGATGACAGACACTTGGGGGCATGAAACTGTGCTACCAGCAAATTTGCATTGCAAAGCCCTGAATATTTATCTGTTGGTAATGAAATGAAACTGTCAGCTGATAACATTAAGCCACTGTCCATTGCACAGAATAGACATCTCACTGATAGATCTGGAGCAAAGGGACATGCACTTGCCAATAACACCACTACAGCTCCAGACACTGAAGAAAGAAGTTCATGCATTTTCATGGCTGTTAACTTTTCAGCATTTTAAAACAGTTACTTAGCATCTGCACTAAGATGTTACACGTCGATGAACTGAATTGTGACACCAGAATCCCTGCGATCAACATTTGTCAGCAAAAGTTAATTGAAAAAATCAATAGATGTATAAAATGGTAAGTGACATGAGTCAATAACAACATATCTGCACATAATACTTGCCTTAAAATTTGAGCACCACCAAATTCCATACCACAGCATCAAACAGGGATGCCATTTATAATTCAGCTAATGTCAAGCAGTTTTCGAGCCATAAAAAGAATTACTGTATCAGTATGGTGGCAGAAATGGGATCAGGAAATTATGAAATAAAATGCAACAGCACCCGTAAAGCCCATATATTTGTCTTGAATTGGAGGGGAGTGCATGAGCACCCAGGGGTGAGCTGTTAGGGCGGCTTCAGATTCACCGGAGAAAAGGGTGGATTCGATTGTGAGCTACGTGTTGAATTTGTGTTTTCTTTTTCTATACCTAGTTTTCACTATTTTGTTAGGGCACATGTCCAACCCTAAGATGTTTAGGGTCACAAGGTGATGTGACTTCATTGAGCATCTGATTTGAGAAAGAGCTGTGTGATTCTATCTAAATGCCAGCTCACTGCAATTCAGAGAAAAAAAAAATATTTTGAAGCTGCATTACCAGACTAAGTGTGCAGTTTAGTGAATTACCACACAGGAGTGTGTATATGACAGCACTAAAAGGCACATTAAACTGCTTCAGTCATGAAAACCTCCCTCACTGGCTGCTGCTGAAATGCATAGCAGTATGTTCTCCTTTGTGCATTCTGGCTGTTCTTTGCTTCAGCTGCAGGTAGTACAGTACGCTCAAGTTCGTTTGCATAGGTTTTAGCAGCAGGGAGTTCACATTGACAGAGTCTAGTAAGAGAAAATGCTTGGAATTACACATGCAACGAAGTCTGAGTTTTCACATCAAATGCTGAGGTATTTTTTTCTGGAAGATTAGAACCCATGGAGTCCATGAAGGTGTGCTTTGGAGAGCTGGCATGTGTAGGGACTGTTAGGCACCCACACATTTTGGTGGTCCTGCTCTGGCAGAGAACAGTTTATTAAAGTAATGATGTGTGGCTTGTCTCTCTAAGCTAGACAAGACTACACCATCCTATCAGGTAACCGACACAGTTGATCTGTATGTGTGGGGGGGGGGAGGAGCTGCTTACTGAAGTGTAGCTCCCTCTTTCAACTGTATGCCACTGCATTTTCAACTGCTGTCATAGACAGCTCCAGCAGTGATTGGAGAACTGTGACCACGCCTGCAAACACACTGACTGAATTGGAAGATGCTGACACACCTCTGAAAAACTCAGATGATGGCACTATGTTTCTTGCACATGCGTGCAAGCAAACATAACAAATGGAGGAAAATGTATGTAGAAAACTATTTAAAGCCATATGATAATAATCTGAATATGGATTATATCCAGATTATTAGCTGATTATTAAGACTATCTCCTCTTCCCCTCCCCATATTTTTCCTTCTCTTTGTAAATAACTTCTTGACTACTAGCTCTCTTCCTTCTCGAACCTTGTTGCTGACCATCCACTGTTGTTTTGCCAATTACCACCCCTGACCTTCCTTCTGTCAGTCTTTCTTGTTATTTTTGAACATTCCTCACATTTCTCTCTATATAACCTTACTATCTTATTAACCCTTTCACTCCACAGGTCGGGTCCGTGGTTTCTGCACTTATTATATATCTTACTGCCATTATCTGTATAATGCTTGCCATTATTTTTTGTTGTTTCTACCCATTGTATTTTTGTAGCACTGCTGTACTGTTCCTCTATTTGTGTTATTGTACACATCAAAAAAATACAAAATCACACATGCCCACACAATGCAAAGCATTATGGGCTGCATATGCAAATCACCACAGAATGTTATGCTGGTTCAACTTTAAGCAGAATTGCATTGTACACATGTTGCTGTTGTTCAACTGTTCTCATTTTGTTGTACTCTCCCGGGTCGTGCCTGAAAATAGTAATTTTATGGCTAGTTCACCTACCCGGTTAACAAAAACTAAATAAATAAATAAATAAATATGCTGTTTCACCCCATAGAAAACAAACAGGCTACTGCCTTGGTTAAATTTCTCATGGAACTAATGAAATATAGACAATCGTTTAACCAGAGACTTAAGAACTTTACATTTATTTTTGGATGGTACCTGGGAACCTGGAGACAACCTCATAACACAGTTGACAGAATAATCTATAATGAAGTCAAGATTGTAATCCTGTCTCTGTATGTTGCTCTTTATGGTCTCTGAGGCACAATGTCTTCCCTCGTACTATGCATTTATTTAGAATAACACCAATCGCTTTTATGTTTCTACAGCCTGTACAACCTTGCCTATTGTGATGATACATTTCAACTCCTTCTAGATCACATCTGTATCCTCATATTGTATTTTGATCATTTATATATGACTTTCTCAACAAGTACAAATGGAGATGGGTTATAATGATAATGCTTTACTTGAAGCCTGCTTAGTGTCTTTTAACTGTCGTATTAAGGTTTTTTTTTTATATTATGTAAACAGTTTTTCTTCTTGTTGATCTTTTTAACCTTTGTAAAGACAAATGTCAAACAAACTTTGAAACTGAAATTGAAACCGAAACAGTACAACCTGCCTGCTGAGGGCAAAAGGACAATATGAAAATTGCACAGCTTCATAACCCAGCAAGATCAAGCTAGCATTATGCATATTATCCAATCACATGCCAAAAAAATACTGTACCAGCACCCCAAAATACATACACACACACACACACACCTCTACTCCAACATCTTACTGGGTCAATATGTCGTAACGCGTTATGTCGTATGACAAAACCATGCAACGGGAACAGCACGGTAGGGAAGAGCGAGAGGGTACAAAACCGTGAAAGGGTATATGCACGGTAGTGCACCCTCTCACTTTCCCATGCAAAGGATAAGACCTATGCTGGGACAGGGGGCGGGCGAGCAGCTGCCATGGCTCGACGGGATGAGCCACTGGCAGCAAGGGAGGCAGGCAGTGCGTTTAGGACTGGGTTTAGATTCTCTGTCCCACACACATAGATTTTTTAATTTTTTTCACTTTGTGTGATTTTAACTGTTAACCCTCCCCCCCCGAGTTAGTTATTTTAGCTGGGGAGGGTTGGGGTGGAGTCCCCCCCCCCACAAAACAAAGACTTATGCCGCTGGCAATATATTGCGCTGTATTGGCAGCACGGTATATTGCTGCTGCATAATGTCTTGTGACATTATGACCCCGTGCCCTCAAACATCATACATTACAAATCCAAATATAATGAAATACAACTGGAAAAAATAAACAATAACTCAAAAAGCCTACCCCCTACCAAACATTCCAGATTCATACAGTGCAAACCCAAACATTAAAGGGACACTGTCAACCCTTTGTACATCATATTATTTTTGATCTTTTGGATGAGACGTTAAACCAAGGTCCCATCTGCCTGTTCAGGTGGGTGTTAAAGATCCAATGGCACTTCTCGAAAAGAGCAAAGGAATTTTCCGGGTGTCCTGGCCAAATTTCCCCCATTCACTAAAAAATACCACCAACAGCTTAATCTGGTTCAGTGTCAGCTGGCATCTATCTGTACTGAAAATAGGCAGAATTGTCTAGTACTTCTTTCCACGTCAACAAAAAGGAAATAAATAAAACCCACATTTTGGCCAACCTGGTGGCACTGAGGGTTGAGGCACTGGATATCACACAGCGCACCACACCGGCAACCTGGGGTCGGGAGCAACCTTGGGTTGCCTGGGGTCAACAGGGGAGGGAGAGGATCAAGCATCAGATGGACTGCTCTCCTCTCCTGAGGAGGGGAAGGGTGGTGTCCCACTCCTTGGCTGCCCCCTAGTGGAGGCCATGCCGGAACCTGGGAGACACCGAAGTGCAGAGATGTGACATGCGCAGGCCTCCACACACACACATTCATGTCACAAGGGAGAGGAGGTGTATGGGAAGAGAAACAGAAAGAGGAGCTGGCAGGCTCCATGATGCTGTGGCACCACACCTGGCTCTGGCTTCCCCCAGATATCTGGATTGTGCTTTGGAAGGAACGGACCTCCCCCTCTGGCCCTGCCATTATGGGAATATACATGGGGGAATACCTGGGGAGCCTGGAGTTGGGGAAGTGGAGCCATGGAAGAGAACCAATCCCTCTGAAGGGGGGCCATAGCCTGCCTGCCAGCCCCGAAAAGGATAAAGCAATATGGAAAAAGAAAACACACATTTTATGATTGCTTACCATCTGTAAAATTCATTGGTTATGCTGGTTGTTTTATCTGCTTCCCTTTTTAGTAGAACTGAAAGGCATGCTAGTAATGTAATTACATCCAGCTTTGTTTTGTTTAAAATCCTGCAGCAACTCTTGTTGCATACTTCCTGAACAATAGGAACACCCTCCAGAAGTGCAACCACACATGATGTAGTAGTCTCCTCTCCTCTCCTCCCACTGCTTCATGAGTGTCTAGACTGCACTGGAGCATTTCCAAGTCCTGGAAAGATATAATGGGAGTTGATCACGAAATTTAAACAAACATGTTTTGGTGTGGTAACACCAGTATGATTGGCAGTCTGTTTTTCACTTTTTAAAAGAAAAGGGAACCAGAACCAAACTACCAGCTGCATCAGCAATCTCTAGGAATTGTTAGCAGTCATAAAATGTGTTTTTTAAACTAGGGACACTTTGGGGCATAAGGAGGTTGACAGTGTCCTTTTAAGAAATCCAATTGAAAAACAAACACAATACGAAACCTGAGCTCGAGTCACCAAAGCTTAAAACAGAAACAAAAAGAAAACTAAAAGCTGAACGAATAAAAACATCCAAATGGTTGTAGTGCTCCATCGTCAAACACGAAAAGCAGGATCAAGTAAAGCAGGATTTGTGATGTTGCAGTAGGGAGGGAAAACGGGTAGACCAGGTGGGCCAAGTGGTCCTTATCTGCCATCAATTTCTATGTTTCTGTGTAAAAAGAAAATGTCATGCAAAATGGGTGGGTGCGGGTTGTGGGAGGGGGGCAGGGAGACTGCCAAGGGACCGTTTCCTTTTTTTACAGGGAACAAAATAAAAAAAAAAAATATCAAGGGACCATTTTTTGTTTTCACAGGGGCACTTCTGGGGTGGACTCCAGCATGCCAACGGAGTCTTTGGTGTGGGGGCAGCTGTAGCCGATGGGAGATTGGGCACCCCATTGGCACACAACAAAAGAGGAGGTTACTTTATGCCGACGGGGATTGGGCACCCCCGTCAGCACACAAGGAAAGTGTGGGGGGGTAAGAGCCAAGGGGGATTGTGCACCCCCTCGACATATAACAAATGGGGGGGTTCTTTATGCTGAAGGGGAGTGGGCTCCCCCATCGGCACATACATTGTGGGTAGGGTAAGCCGACAGGGGGATTGGGCACCCCCGAAGTTGGCAGTTTAGCATGCAGTGTGCCGCCATGTTTCTGTTGCTGGGGAAGCACGTTGGGAGGTCTGCTGCGTGTGATGAGCTTTGCTCACATTGCAGCAGACTTTTTCTGCCCTGCATTTGCCCAACAGTGACCACACCTCCAAATCTGCACTACCTCAAGATGTTGGCTGCACAGGCATGCCAACATAAAAAGGGAACAATTCTTAAAAGAGCAACAAAACTGAAACAGCCCTTTGAAAACACTCTTTTAAAAAAAACATTTTTAAACTAACATAAGCCATGCCAAACATATTCTAAATGGAATGATGCACTCCAGAATTTTGATTATTATATGTCTATGTGTCTTCTTGTGGTTGAATCCCTCAGCCTTGCCTTGGACTACAAACCCATTAGTCAGTACAATAACATATCAGGAGAAAGAGCTGTAGATCAGGCATGGTCTGATGTAATAGTGTAGGTAGGGTGAAATGGGCAGACTGCATGGGCCAGGTGGTCCTCATCTGCTGTCAAATTCTATGTTTCCATATTATAATTAATGCATCGTCATACAAAATAACTGGCTAGGGTTGATCATTTTATCAAGCTACTTATTGCAGACGATTCAGATAAACCAATTGAGATCAGTGAAGACATTAAATAAGTAAAAGAGGAATTAGCACTGTTTCAGAATCACATCCAGTTCAAAGATTTGGACAAAAAAAACACAAAATAAAAAAAACATGAACAGGACATGGTAAAAACAAAGCAAACTAGAAAGAGAGTGTGAAGATTTTGCATTGGGGAATATTTTAACCTGGACCAAGCACTGCAGAGGGCACTCACACTCCAGACCAAGACTCAAACCAGCAGCCTCTCAGATAGGAGAATGTGAATCTGAAGGTACCACCTCAGAAGAAGGAGAGGAAATAACAAGTGGAAAAGGTGTGGGTTTTTTTAGTTACAAAGAAATCAAGGCAACAACAACAAGAATCAAAAAGAAAAAGAAGGAGAGGAAGGAGAGGGAGAAAAAGGAAGCAATCTACTGAGCAAAAAAAAAAAATAATTTATCTGATTTCATCCTTACTCCAGTTCAGCTCTCCCTTTTGTCAAAAGGTCTGAATTTTGCACCACAAACTGCACCAGATAAATTTGATTTTTAAGTGGACCTGCTCAAATTATTCAGAAGAATGAGACTACAGGACTTTTTCTCCCAGAAGAACTCAGAGGCCAGCATGGGAAGAGATACTAAGACGATAAACTTAACAAGATCAGGTGATTTAACACAAGACTAGAATGTCACTAACCTTATAAACTTGGATGATGGTAACCAGACACTGACAACAGAAGATGATGATGATGTCCTTTACCAGAATTGGACTGAATGGGACTTCTGTAATTTTGAGATTTTAGAATTAATGATTAATGAGGACCCCGAATAAACAAGTCCGGTTAACACTAATCCCCTTTTTCATATTTCAGGTCAGTCAATAACCAAAATCAGGGTAACCACTTTTAAAACAAATTACTCTTTTGTCCTTACACTTTAAATCCAGCAATCAAAACTTTTGAAAACACTGTTTTAAGGGAATCTTCACAGCTATTAGATAGAGCCTCACACTTTGTATGCCATAATATTATGAAAGAGGAATGCAAAGCATTGAATGCATTAACAAATTTAAAGGGCCTCATAATTAAACCAGCCAACAAAGGGGGCAATATTGTTTTGCCACAGGAAAGGGTTTTTAGGGAATGAGTGTTTGATCTCTTGTCTGACCAACAGTATTATAAACACTTGACTACAGATATTTAAGAAAGATTTAGTAACACTTTTAGAATAGGGTAGAGCATCTAGCCAGATTAATGAGGGTGAATTCAGATATTTATATTTATGGGTTGAGAATCTATAAATACATATACCTTCTATGCCTTACCAAAGGTACATAAGAGTATGACAAGCCCACCAAGGCATCTCACAGTGTTAGGTACTGGCTCCATATCTGACAATTTATGCAAATTCCTGGATGTATTTCTTAAAGATTCTGTTGTCAGACTGTGCTCATACTTCCAAGACACCAATCTTTTTAAAAAAATTGACGGTATTGCATATCATATATATTGTTTTGCATTTGCATTTTGTTTTGTACCTGTTTTTGTATTTCTCGAATATCGTACATGTCTATTATTCCTATGTATTACTCCCCCCTCCCAGGTTGCACCTGGAAATGTGCCTCGGCTCAGTGTGCCTTTCCCGGTCACCAAAATTTAAAATAAACACCAAGGATCTTTTAAATAGATTTGAAGAATTTGAATGTGATCAAGAATTTATGTGGTTAGGAACTGATGTATCTTTATACCCAAGTATTAACCACAAGTCAGGCATTAAAGCACATTCCCATTTCCTCAAATGCAACCCAATAAAAGATGTCTTCCCTATATCATTCATCCTGGAGAGTCTGGCATTTGTTTTGAGCCATCGGTATTTTGAATTTGATAAAAACATTATTTTTACAACAATTTGGAACAGCGATAGGTGCAGATATGGTGCCATCTTTTGTCAACCTCTTCCTGGGTTATTGTGACAAAAGTATAGCCCTTAATCCCAATGTTAATCCTTTCATGCACCATATCATAAACTGGTATAGATTTATAGATGATACAGTATCTGTTTGGAAGGGGAACCAAGAACAGGCTTGAAAATGTTTGGCTTGGTTCAAACAAAATGATCTAAACTTAAGGTTGCAAGTAGCAAGAATAAATCTAGCCTTCATTTTTTGGATGTTACCCTAAAGGCTGAAAATAACAAAGTCAGCACTAGGGGATTTCATAAGCCTATAGAACAGACAGCCTTTTACATGCAGAGAGTGCATACCCACATACACTGATTCCTTAAGTCCACTATGGACAGTACCTCTGCATATGGAGGAATTGTGCCAAAGATGTAGACTTCAGAAAACAATCAGAACAACAAACAGATTTTTAGCAAGATGATATGATAACAACTTACTGAAGAGTGCACTTGAAAAAGCCAGTAACTGTGAAAGAAAAATACTTTTAACATCAAAACAAAAGAAGCCAGAAGATGAAACGCCTGTGTGTTCTATCACTAAATACATCCCCATCTGCTAAGATAAGTGAAATTGTTAGAAAATACTGGCCAGTTTTGTTCAGTGACCCTGTACTGGCCAAAGAACTCATAAACTCTCCAAAAAATATCATTTTCATGAGCACCAAATCTTAGGAATAAACTAGTCCATAGTTAATAAAGAGAACTACACCAACTCCAGAGTTAAGGAACTAGCTACTACCACCATCAGTAGGCACGTACCACTGTGGTCATTGTAACATATGTCATCTTTGCCGCCAGAAGCAACAGCTTAAAATTGATGGCTATGAAAAAGAAATTGAGGTTAGAACATTTATAAACTGTAACAGCACCTTTGTTGTGTATAAAATTTGGTCCACGTGCCCTCTACTATATGTTGGTTGAACTATTAAACCAGTGCACCAAAGGATGCAGGACAATATTTAATGCATTAAATCAGGCCTAGACAACACACCTCTTGGCAAACATTTTTCAGAACAACAAAGCAATTACCCTACATGTGGAAAATGCATGGACATTGAAACTATCAGTAGGCACTCTAGGGGTGGGTAAAGACAGAACCGCTTACTGCAGCGTGAGAGTTATTGCATTTTCACTTTGGGTACATTACGACATTAAGGGCTGAACCTGGACTGATATCTAAAGCCATTCCTTTAGACTATCCCCTCTATATATCCCCTTTTCAGGAATATTCCCCTTTATAACAACAAAATTATAGACATTTGATTAGTGGGTATAAAATATAAAAATGTAAAAAAAGCTTTGGACTGATATATTTTCTAAAACCATCGCATAACACTAACAGAATCTATTTTTTCTTCCTTTCTTTCTTTCTGTTTAGTTCTATATCTTCAGCAGCAGATGACCTATTTATCAGCTGATCCCGTGACTATTTGAAGTGGGAACTGAAAATGATCGGGAGACTGCCAGAAAAGAAATAACTTCTACTGACCTTTGACTTCTAGTTTTCTATCTATATTTGGGACTCTGTATATTAATTATCGATCTTGCATAATGAAGTTGGATCACAAGATAGATGTTAACCAATATCCGTTTTGTCTCCTTTTTTATTTTAAATCTTAGATATTTGTATTGCAGCTCTATGCTTACTGATCAATTGTTTAAATTTAACAATAAAATTATAAACTACAAAAATATTTAAAAATGAGAAAACTTAGCATCAGTTGTTAGGTAGCTGTATAATTTCACAGCACTGTGTGTACTATTTAAATGCACATTTGATGGTTTTTACAATTTGTGTATACGTGCTCTATTGTTAGACTCCCACCACGGCCACTTGAAGGACTAATAGAGGGTACCTAAACAAGCAGTTTTTTAAAACTGCAAACTCCAAAATCTGGCTTCACTGTGAGGTAAAGTAAAGGCTACTGTTTACATTTATGCTAAAACTGCATTTGTGTAAATAACATAAATGCAGTTTCATAGCTTTTGAAAAATGTAAACATCAGCCTGTTACTTACAAAAAACAGCTTTGCCTTCTCCTTAAAATGTCTGCCAACTGTGTTAAGTGATGAGTCATGATGACATCACTGGAGCCAGAGCCAGAGACCAATATAGATTTCTATAGGCTAACTAGTTCTTTTTTCCCACTTTATTTTGAATTGTTTTACCAGAATGATCAATACCATGTGTTAACATGTGGATTATTTTGATCAGTACACATTATGCTATGATTTTGTTCATTTTATTTACTTTAACTTGCAGAAAATGTTTTGCAATCCAGCTGACTTTCTTTTTGGCAAACTGCAGAACAGAACAACACTTCAAATACCTGATGATCTAGTGGTTATGTGATGCCCTGAATTGATTTTTGTTAACCAGGAAAGACACACTATGCTGAAACCTTATTTACAGATGTGGCCTGGCAGCACAAGGAAGTTAAATGACTTGCTCAGGGTCACACAGCGAAGTACTGATCTGATCTAATTCCAAAGCTCATGCATTCTTGTTAATCCACAAAAAAAGCTTCTCTTGTATTCTTTTTCCAAGTGAACCCCCTGCACCTAGCCTGCCTTCTGTTGAACACCCCACCAACCATACCCTGTCCTTAGTACTGCCTGGAGCTGCATATGAGCTTGAGGTCTCATGAAGAGAATTATCAAACCTCAGACTGTAGTCGTATACCTCAGAGAGTTGTGCATACCTACACTGACACAGATCATCAGCTGGCACTGTTAAAAAATACCTCCCAAATCACTCTTAAGCTCACTTTTTCAATGTTTGATTTCTGCTCCCACAGTAAACATTGAGTGGATCACCACCCTTCTGCACTGTGACGGTAGTATGTACAGTTACCCTATTGTGTTTTTGTCACACCTCATTAACCAACAATTGGGTCTTCGTGGAGGGCCAAGCAATAAGTTCAGGACTCACCAGAAAAACTGCTGTTCCTGCCCTCATAAGGGCTGCACTTACTATGGATAACAATATTATTAGCAGGAGAGGCATACTAATGCCTTGAGTGAATCCACCAGACTTCCAGTGTCAGTCTACTCCTTTACCTGTGATCTGCAGAACCCCGCAGGACAGTTCCCTGCAAATCATCTCCAGTACTTTGTAGTGCCCTACTCCGCAATGCGAGCTGGTTGGCTACCACCCTTCTAAATCTTGAATGATCTATACACAGCTCCCTCAATACTGGCCAAATAAATGTCACCCCCCCCCATCCACACACCTGAGGGTAAACTCCCTACACTGAATTCAAGTAACACTTTAAGTGCAGCCCTGCCACTCTGAGTATTTGTAATCACTGGCTGCTCTCATTCACAGTCAGGTAGTGATCACGGTGCTGGCAGCCCTACATTTCAGATCTCACAATAATCTGCTAAACATCCCCCTTCCTGTCTTCCCCTAACCTGAATATAGCTGTACTCTGCTGGAATGGCCTCTTCAGTCCCTCTCTGGCATTCTTTCTTCTCTTCTCTTCTGCTCCCCACACCAAAAACTGGTAAGTGCACTACCCTTCTGCATTATGAATGCTGTTAGTACAGTCACCTATGTCATTGTTACATATTAATAATAAACATGATCTTCTAGAAATAGTTTGATAGCAGCAGGCACAGCAGAACACAGGCATTCTTTGGCTTCATATAAGATCTATTCACCTATGATTAGGCACTATTAAATTACGCGCATAATGATGTGCACAACTATCATTTAATAGTGCCTAATCAAAGGTAGCCTAGATCTTTTCAGGATAGGAAAGCCTATAATTCCCCTTGTTCCCTGCTGCTATCAGCCTAACTTGCTGGAAAGATTTGTTTCTTTTTGATATGTCAAAAAACCTGGGGACTGTACTACTTGCATTCATGATGCACAAGGGTGATGAACTCACCAGTTTTTGGTATGAGGAGGAGCAGTGAAGAATGAATACCAGAGGGGGACTGAGAAGGCCACTCTTGCAAGGTACTGCTATATTCAGAGAAGGGGGAAGACAGAAGGGGAGAAATCTGAGCAGATCACTGTGAGAAATAAGATGAGGGGCTGTCAGCACCATGATCACTACCTGAACTGTTGTCCTGGCCAACATTCCCATTACCATAAAACCAGTTCATGCAATTGTCCAAGGCTGTGTGGGGGTACTAATGTGTAAATTGGCTGCCACTACACATTCAGTCACTTCACTACCAGTCTAGCATTGTTGTAAAGCACTTTGGGATACAATGTGTATGAAAGGCACTATATAAATACTGATTCTTCTTATTATTTCCCATGGAAAAAGAAGATAAGACAAGACAAGCATATTTTTGATTTCTGAGAAAGTATGAACTCTGGTATTGGACTACAGAAGAACTTTGCTACAAACAAGTGGTGGATCTATGTGGTGGTAAAGGGTGCAGCTGTAACACCCCTCCCCATTGTAAAGTACTCGCTTGCTGCTGCTGCATTTCACTTTGTTGAAGAAGTCTGATTTATTGATTGTACAAATGTTTACATTCAAAAATATGAGTTACATGTGTAGTTTCAGTCAAAAACATACTAGAAAATCATAATAGAAAATATAAAGGCTTCATAAAAATGTTAAAAAGTACATATCAAGTATGCACACACTCCCAGCACCCCCCATTGTAGCATACTGGATCTGCCAAAACCACTAGACCACCAGGTTATTCAAGATTTGTACTGCACTGTGGTTTGCCAAAGAGAAAGTCAGTTGGATTAAAACACAATTTTAGCATGTTAAACAAAATGAACAGAACCATAGCCTAACATGTGTATTGATCTAAATAATGCACATGGTTTTGACCATTTTGGTGAAACAATTCTATACAAAGGGAGAAACAAACTAGTTAGCACTATAGACGAAATTCCTGGCCCAGGCTGCCTCATCATCCTATTCTCTCAGGTCTCAGGGGGCTGCCCTGCTTAAGGTACCCATCACCTGGACCCAAATGGATGATAGGGGACTTTGCAGCCTGTGCCCCTAGACTTTGGAACACTCTCCTGGCCCAGATCCGTGCTGCCCCCTCACAGGGCTGCCTGCGCTCCTCCCTATGGAATCATCTCAAACTCGCCTCGGCCTGTGGGTGCTCAAAACCCCCGTGATCTCACACTACGCTCCACTGCCTGGGATATTTTCCCTGGAATAGGGGTGTATGATGTAGACAGTGTGTTGCTGCTGCATTGTAACTGTGCCTTTCTGTACTGTGCTTAGTGGCTGTTGTGGTTATATTGTACTAAACTGATGGTTTATAGTCTACCTTAATCAATGTTATATTGCCCTCGAACTGAAAAATGCCTCATGTCTGTATTATGTTGCACACTCTTGTCCTATTAGCTGTTCTTAATCTGTACCATGTCGTCCTATGTACTTCATTTGTAATTCCTGTACTCTCCCAGGTCGTACCTGAAAATAGGCAATTGTCTTGTCTAGTGTACTTATCTGGTTAACAAAAGCTAAATAAATAATAAATAGAGAGCCATATAGCTCTCTGACTTTGGCTCTGATGATTTCATCACTTAACACATTTGGTGGCCAATTTAAGAAGCAGGTAAGGAAGTTTTTTGAAATTGGAAGGCTGATTTTACATTTTTCAAATGCTTTGGAATCACATTTAGGAAGCTTATATAAATGTAGTTTTAGCATTAACGAATTTAGCAGCCTTTCCTTTAGTCCTGTCTGAGGTCAGATTTTTGAATAGTTTGTTGTTAAAATGTTGTTTAGGTATCCTTTAAAGAACAGTGACATTTAAATGTTACACTCAACCGATCACTTTGAGTTAACTCTTGGTGAGTGGTATAGAGGATGGGAGGCCTTCCAATCAATCCCAGCCCCCTGATGACGATGATGGTAGAAGTGCTGGGGCTTTAATCGAGAGTGACAAGAGCTTCCTGTTAAGTTTTGCATGTTTTTTTAGCAATAAAAACTCATGAAACAATATATTTTCATGCCAGTCTGGAGTATACTTAATCCTTTTGCAGCGTTCAGTTCTCCTGCCTATTCTGTATTATATACCGTACACGCTGACCTTGCAGGTGATTTGTTGGTGTGGGAGTGCAATGCTGGGAGGATGTAAGTGCATATAAGTTCTGATACACCAAGGAATGAAACTCTTGTGGAACTTCATTTGTAATTTTTGTAGAATATACACAATTTTCCTCCTGGTGTTGTAGCAGTGTGGTTCTTTTACATTGATGAGATAATGAAACACAGGATTTTGAATTTCTTTGAAGAATATGTGACATTGGATAGTCCTCTTGAAATCTAGGCATTGTCAGATAGAGTGAATCTGGTTGATGGAGTAACTGGGCTCATACCATACAGTTCTCAGGGCCCCTTTTTGCATGCCTTTTATGTCTTAAAGTTAGTTCTGGCAAGGTAGTGAAACACGGAAATGATATATTCTAGGTGGGGTCTGATGAGTGATTTGTGGACACAGGCCAGTGTAGCTTCAAGAAACCCTGCTTGTTTTAGGTTGCTGACATAGTAAAGTTGTTTATTGGCTTTTGATGTGATGTGGACAACATGTCTGTCCTATTTCAGGTCATACATGATGATGAAGCCTATTAATTATTAATTAATTAAAAAATTGGTAACTGTAACTGGGAGAGGCATATTGAGTCAAGGCTTGTTTCCAGGTGCAACCCAGAGAAAAGGGGAAGGAGAGAACCCCAGTTACAAACAAAATACCAAATACAAACAAAAAGGCCTAGAAGTTTGGTTTCCTTTACCCTGTCTGTGTTTTCAGTTCTATTTTACAAGGGGTGAGTGGTGAGTTGATGTGGAGTTACCTCATAGAAACTGTCGACAGAAAAGGACCGCTAGGCCCATCTAGTCTGCCCGTGTACCCTACCTGTCCCAGCAGCCTCTGATCCTACTTAGTCATTGGCTTTAGCTTCTCCTTCCCACCGCTAGGGTTCTTTTATGCCTATCCCATGCATGTTTGAAACCCCCCCACTCTGCACACCCCCACCAACTCCCGGGGCAGGCTATTCCATGTATCCACCACCCTTTCTATGAAGAACTTCCTCATGTTCCCCCTTATCCTGCCCCCACAGCAATCTCATATTGTGTCCCGTCATTCTTGTACATATCCTATACTGAAGGACGTCTCCCACTTGCACCTTGTTCATGCCCTTGAGATACTTGAAGGTTTCTATCATATCTCCCCATTCCCACCTCTCCTTCAATGTATACATATTTAGGTATTTTAGTCTCTCCTCATATGTCTTCTGGTGCAAGCCCTGCATCATCTTAGTCCCCCTTTTCTGAACCGGCTCCACCCTGTCTATGTCCTTGCAAAGATGCAGCCTCCAGAACTGTACACAGTACTCCAGATGAGGCCTCACCAGTGTTTTATACAGTGGTATCACCACCTCCCTTCTTCTACTAGTGATACCCCTTTCTGTGCACTACATCATGCCACTGTCCCTTCCCACCGCCTTTATATACTGCTTGACCACCTTTATGTCATCTGAGATAATTATCCCCAAATCCCTTTCCACCCTAGTGATTGTCAACGACTCCCTCTCCCCATCCTTTTGCTCTCTGCAGGGTTTCTGCATCCCAAGTGCATGATTTTGCACTTTCTTGCATTGAATTTTAGTTGCCACACTGTGGACCATTTTCCAGCTTTCCAAGATCCCTCCTCATTTTCTCCACCTCATCCTGAATGTCTACCCTGTTGCAGATCTTTGTGTCATCTGCAGACAGGTACAGCTTTCCTTCCAGGCCTCCAGCAATGTCACTAATGAAGATATTAAAAAGTACTGATCCCAAGACTGATCCCTGAGGTACCCCACTGGTCACCCCCTTTTCCTTGGATTGTGTCCCATTTACCACCACCTTCTGCTTTCTATCCCTCAACCAGTTACTAACCCAGTTCTCTACCTTGTAACCCACTCACAGGCTACTCAACTTGTTCAGCAGCCTATTATGCGGAACAGTGTCAAAGGCCTTGCTTGTGACATCCATTTCTCCCCCTTGATCCACCTCCTTCATCACCAAGTCAAAAAAATCAGATCTGTTTGTCATGACCTTCCTGCTGTGAATCCATGCTGCCTTGGCCCTGTGCTCCACTTGATTTCAAGTGTTCCACTATCTTTTCCTTAAGCAGTGTTTCCATTAACTTGCCCACTACTGAGATGAGGCTGACTGACCTATAGTTTCCTGCCTCCTCCCTGCTTCCACTTTCGTGAAGAGGGGCTACATGGTGCTGGTACCTCAATAAAATGAGTGCGGCACCACTCTTATGCAGATGATGTAATTTTATACACGGAAGGTGTTTCTTCTCATGAAATTCAGGAAATGCTTCAATGTGTTTTTGACATTTTACAAAAGTACTATAAATCATGAAACTTGATATTAAATAGTAAAAAATCTCAAGTTATGTTTTTTGAAAACAAGCAGACGACTGTAGCAAGTCTACTCCAAATTAAAACATTGACTAAACACACACTAACACAAGTGAATTCATACAGATATTTGGGAATATGGTTAGATACAAAATTAAAATGGGATATACATATAGAAACTCTGATTAAAAGATTATATGGTAGACTAGGAGCTTTGTATAGACTGAAAAGTTGTATACCTAATAAAATTAGGGCACACTTAATCAACTCCACAATAATTCAGTTACTCGATTATGGGGACGTAGTATATGCCAGTGCATCAAAACCTGTACTGGAGAGGTTAGATACAGCCTTGAATAGATTTGCAAGGTTTGCTCTAGATGCACCTCGTTTGGCTCACTGGCACACTATGTATAGTGCCTTAAACTGGACTAATCTTACTGAGCATATAAATTTGCATATACTGCACCTAGTTCATTAACAACTGAACCAAAAGACCCCTTCCTACCTGGACAATTTATTCCAGATATATATACCTAGAGCAGATTTGAGATCAGCACAAAATTTGGAATTAGTAGTTCCGAAAACTAAAACGGTAAAGACAAACTCTGCATTAACAGTGAGTGGGCCTAAACTCTGGAACAGATTACCAGACTATTTAAAAACAAAGACAATTGTCCCTTGGTATAAGATTAAGAAATGGTTAAAACCAGAAGCTTATTAAATTAATTCACAGTGTTCCCAGCAAAAAGTAAGCACTTTTTTGGTTTTCTCTCTTCATTATTCATTATTCGTTAACAAATATTAGTGATTCATCACTTTGATTACATGGCTATTGCTATGTTACTATTAAATATAGAATGGATAGGTCTAGACTTTGTACTTTTATAATTGTTATATATGTTGATATTTAAGGATAAACAAAGTTATGAGAGCAACATAGTATTTTTTGTAATATGTATTTCTAATGTATTGTGTGTAACAGTTTATTTCATGTAACTGAAACTTTTTATGGCTTGTACTGGACCCCGTTGAAAATGAGTCTAGCCACTCAAAGGGTTATCCTTTACCTGAATTTGTAAGGAATACATTTTTTTACAAACAAACAAACATGTGCCCTCCTCAGTCCTCTGGAACCACTCCTGTACTGAGCAACGCATTAAACAGGGCTGCCAGCGTTGCTGCTAGCTCCATCCATAGTTCTTTTAATATCCATGGGTGTACGCCATTTGGTACCATAGCTTTGTCAACCCTCAATTTTGTGAGCTCCTCTAGGACTCTCTTTTCAACAAATGGACTGGTGTTCACCTCTTGCTCCCCTTTGTTTCTGATACCTAGTTGTGATCCCTGTCCCTCCTCTTCTTCAGTGAATACTGAACAGATATATTCATTCAGTACTGATGCTTTTTCTTGATCTCCCTCCACATTCTCCCCGTTATCCGCTTTGAGCCTTACAATACCTCCCCTGGCCTTCCTTCTTTCACTGATCTACCTACAGAATGTATTGTCCCCTCTCTGTGCCATCTGTGCTAATCTTTCCTCTGCTTGCAGCTTTCCACTCCTAACTGCATTCCCTGCTTCGCAATGTCTATTTTGGTACACCTCCCTATCCTTCTCCTTCTTAGTCTCCTTATATTTCCTGAAAGCCAACTTTTTTGCCTTTACTTTCTCTGCTACCTCCTTTGAGAACCATGGTGTTTTGTTTTGTTTTTACTTCTTTTGCCCTTCTTTCTCAGGCTATTGCACTGGTTTATGACCTCCAATATGGCTCCTTTTAAGCATGCCCATTGCTCCTCAACCCCCCCATCCTTCCTCACCAGGACTTCTTTGAGACATATCCCCATGCTCACAAATCCACACTCCAGAAATCCATGACACTCACCTTTGTGTGAGTGGACTGTGACTCTGTCCTCATATTAAACCACACTGTGTGGTGGTCTTTGGACCCAAGGGACCCTTCCACCCTTATGTCTGTGATTCTGTCTCCATTGGTCAGTAATAGGTCCAGAATCACCCTTTCCCTGATGGGTTCTGGTACTTACTGCCTGAGGCCTGCCACCTACAAAGATTTCAAGGGTATCATGGCTCCTGGCAGATGCTGCCACCAGGATGCTTCATCCACGTCAGGTATATTAAAGTTGCCCAGCAGCAGTACCTCCCTTTTGCTGCCATCTCATATATTTCTTCCACTAGTGCCCTATCCACATCCTCCCCCCATCCTGGAGGCCTGTAGATCCCACCTGTGCAAATTGCTGTGCTATTGCCTGTCTTAAGAGTGACCTACAGTGCCTCAACCTCTCCCTGCCTACCCTGTGCCACAAACCCACTCAGCAGGTCAGTCCTCTACTCCCAAAGTGCCAACCTATGAGCATAGAATTGTGAACAGTTAACAGAACAAGGTAACCCTCTTGTCTGTTTTTGTGGGTTCGAGTTACCTTAGTCCCAAGTTCTGGAAGGATTCAAACTGATAACCTCTTGTTAGCGTATGCAGTTGTCAGGCTCAGATAATTCTGTCTTCGGGGGACCAGATATCTTTGCCTATGGGCACCTAACCAGGTATTACAAAATGAACCCTTATAACTCTATACAAGACCTAGAGAACTCTTACCTGTTTCCCAGTTTGGTACCACAATGAGATCATGCATAGTGTCAACTGTAACCATCTAAGCTTCACTTATATAAAAAGAAGTTTCAAGGCACACCAGGCAGTTTCTGTTTTTAAAATATATATCTTTACTTTAAAATAGGTAAAATAGGAAAACAGTAAAATACAGAACAAGATATCCCAACACATACAGCCTTAAAAACGAAACAGGTTTAAAAGTACAAATTCCTACAACACATACACTCAGACTGGTCTTATCTAAGGTCCTTACCTTATTAACCTTTCAGTGCTTTGATGTTACTCCTTTCTCAGTCAGAAAATGAATGTCACTTGTGTAAGGTCTGCTCAGTATTTTTAAAACCAGTCTTGAGCCGGCCTTCTCTCTGAGGTCACCTAACTCCACCTTGGTGTATTAAAATTTATATTTTATAACACAGGATGTCCTACTAAGATATTTAAAAAAATAATAGGTGACATAAATGTGACTTGCCAAAACCGGTCTGTGGTCTGCTTCACATAGACATCAAAGCCTCTTTGATGTAATTCACTGGATAACCCCAAGCAAATGCATATTGGACTTCCTAATTTAGTCTGGGACCTGCTTCACCCAGACATCAAAGTCTCTTTGATGTATTTACTGGCTATCTTGGGAGACACCCCAATACATGCATATTCTTCTTCCTCCATGACACCTAGTGCAAATCAAAGGATTTCCCTGAGGACGTCATGAAAGGATATTTTATTTCTGGGGCTTCAAAGAAAACTTAACAAAGTAATTACATTTCAGATATCTGCAGTTTAAGCTACCTCCTGTCCTTTGAATTTATCCCTGGGTGGTTGATGTGTCAATTTCAGCAAGACAGTATTTCCTCCTGACAGACATTCCCTTACATATTTTATTTTGCAGAAAAAATATCATATTGAAATCAGAACCAGCTGTTCATGTGTCACACCCTGTACTGTTGTTGCCTTTATACCTTCCCTGATGTAAAGGGCCACTTTTTTGTCCTTCCTATCCCTCCTGAAGAGAGCATAACCTGATACACTTACCTCCCAGTCAAGGTTTCCAGTGTGCCATGTCTCGGTTACTGCCACTTTGTCCAGGTCAGCCTTTGCCATCACAGCCACCAGGTCTTGAATTTTATTTCCCAGACTGTGGGCATTTGTATATATGGCCTTCCATGATTCCCTGCCTGCCCCCATTCTAGTTTTGCTTTTGCCCTCTTGTTCTAACTTCCCAACTCTGTGTTCTTTCTTTTGCTGCCTACCTTCCTCTGACATACCCCTCATAACGTGTTTATGTGTGCCTGTCAACAACTTATCTTCCTGATCTTTTCTGCTGGCTCTAACCTGTGGGAGTGGGCTGCTTGAGTCTCTCTGCTCCCATCACCCCCCAGCTAGTTTAAATGCTTGCCAAGGAAGCATTTAAATCATTTGTTGTTGACTGCCTTCCTCTCCCTGGACAGATGAAGGGTGTCACCCTTGTACAGACCCACATCACTCCATGTGGATCCCCAGTCCCCATGAAGCCAAAATCCTTTTCTCTGCACCAGCCCTCCAACCACTTGCTGATGTCCCTGATGTGGAGATTCCTAGTCTCCCCCCCACCTGGTACCAGCAGCACCTCCAGGAATGTCACGGAGCTTGCTACCTCTCCAAGGCACCTTCTGAACTTCCTGAAGTCTTCCTGCACCTGTTCTATATCTGATCCATCACTGGCCAGGTCATTTGTCCCCAGATGGACAATGACCTCCAACCCCCCCCTTTTGCTACTGCACTAGCGATTCTCTGGTGCTGCTCCCCTTTCCTCCGAGCTGTGCCACCTGGAAGGAACTTAACCTCCTTCTCCACCCTGCTACCTGTGCCCAAATCCATTCCTCAGACTACTGAGTCTCCCACCAGAAGTAGTTCCCTCTTCCTCTAGGGTCCTCTGCCTCCTGTCCCGGGTCTCCCACCTGGAGGACCCACCCATCCTCCTTGGTCACAACCTTGGGCTCCCTGTGGGACTCTCCCACTCCTCCAGTACAGCATAGGAGTTTCTAAATTTGACCAGATGGAGAATATGTCTCTGCCCCTCCATCATCCTCCCTGAGCCCACCATAGTCCAGTCAGCCCTTTGCCAAAACAACCATTGTGGTAGAGGCTGCAGACATGGTGGCCTCTGGGTGGGGGCAAAGGTCCCCAGTACAATAGCCAGCTCACATATGAGACTGTCAACCTCTGTTCTCAGCCCAGAGAGGTGCCTGCATATGGGGCAGCACCTCAGTATCTAGAACATCCTCCTGAACACTGCTGCTCCACACCCACTGCACTGCACCACTCCCTGCATGTTCCCCCTGTGTACCATCACTGTTACCTCCTTTAAAACTATCTAAACCCTATTGCGTCTATATTTGTTCTCAAATTTTTCCTTCCCTCCTTCTTCCCTTGCCTGCGGAAGTTATACCTGGATGAACCTGGGGTGGATGGGATGGGGAGGGAGGGTGGAGATTAGCCTCTGGGTTCTGAAAACAATCTCCTTACTCTGGCTACAGGATTAAAGGAAAAACAAAAATCAGTTGAAGCTCTTCCCCTTATCATACTATGATTCTCTCATTTCTGTACAAGTTAGAAAAAATAGAACAAGTGTTAGTGATAAACCGTCCTACTGACTTCTCTTATTTTTGTTTCCTCCCCTGTACAGCTACAAGTGTTCACTGCTGCTCCTCTCCCCAGCTGCTAGGTCTGCTCCATATCTCTCTCCATATGAAGCTCCTCTAAACGCCCTGCTCCTACCTCTGCAGTAGAAACCAAGAGAAGTAATACTACTGAAAAGAAAAACAAACTTTAGGGACAGCACTCTGGGTGGTCGGTCTTGTCCTCCAACCCGCTCCCCTTTCCTTGTGAACAAAGATGTATTAAACAAGTACCGGACTGAGCAGTTTAAGCTCCCCTCCAGTCCTTTGTTCAAGTTGGTGGCCTTGGGCCTGATTCTGCAAGGTTGGTGCAAGTCTCCGCCAAATGTGATTTGCGCCAATCGCAGCTGTGACATTGACCCTGTGCCCTATTTTAGAAGGGGCAGGGACTCTGCATCTAAGTTCTATGACTTACAACATGCGGCCAGGCACACCAGAGAGTTTACCTGGTGAGGAAGTCGCAAGCCGCAACTGCAGGTCACAAGTGCTCCCCCCCCATAGCCCACACACTGCCAGAACCCCACAGGGCTAGAGGCCCCCTACCCACTGTTGTGGTGTCCCCAAATGTAGCATTGCCAGCGTACTGTACAGTATGTACAATGCAGGCATCCCTCATCCCATACGTACACCTGGTGGTCTAGTGGCCCCCCACCCAGCTAGCCAGGCCACCCAGCGCCCTCCCACCATCCCAGCCTAGATTGGCACAGCCCACCTCTCACCTCCATGGCCAGCTGCCGACTGAGTTCAGCAGGAGTGCTTACTGAATAGAAGCGCTCTGAAATTAATTTCTGAGTGTGTCTTTACATTAGTGTTCCTATTGAACTCAGTCAGTGGCTAGCTGTAGAGGTGAGAGGTGGGCGGTGCCAGTCACCAGCTGGGGAAGGGTGCTGGGTGGACTGGCACGACTAGGTGGGGGGCCGCTAGACTACCAGGGATGGTCTGGGGAAATGCCGGCATTTATGGCACTGACTCAGGGTCTGGGCATGGGTGGGGGTTGGCAGCACTGCCTGCAGGGCAAAGTGGTGGGGATTCGGGGTGTGAGCAGCCCTACAGGGCACACATTACACTTTTGGGGCAGGGGGTGTGGGCAGCCCTGTGGGGCACCCACTGGGGTATGCTGGGCATGGGGGGAGGACAACTGTGGATTGCCTGCTGGGCTGCTGGCAGATTTACAGGACCCCCGGGTGGGCATCCCTAAGTTAAACCAGCTAAAGCTGGTGTAACTTACATTGTCGGTTCTCCTCCAGGGGTTCTTGTAGAATCCCAACATTGGGGACTTTGTTACTACCCTTCTGGAATGGGGCACAACTCTTGCCATAAACCCCCTAGCACCATGTCACAGGGGGTTTATGGTTACCAACTGCTGGTGTAACAGCTGTTCCGTGCAAGTGGCCTGCAACATGTCACAGACCACATTGTAGAATTGCACATGTCACAACTGCTGGTGTAAGTTGCTACTTGTGCCATTCTACTTGATGCAAGCACTATTACGCCAGGCATAACTTTTCTAGAATCGGGGCCCTTTTCTGTTGTTCCTGATTGGCTCCTTTGATAGCCTCTGGATCCCGGAACAATTTCCTCACTTTGGCTACAGGAATAAAGGAAAAACTAAAATCAGCTGAAGCTGTTCCTCCTTATCTTACTGTGATTCTTCCATTTACTTCAGCCTCTTTATATACAATTTAGAAAAAAAAAAAAAGAACAAGTGTTAATGATAAACCAACCTACTGAAACATAGAAACATAGAAGTTGATGGCAGATAAGGACCGCAAGGCCCATCCAGTCTGCCTTCACTTATTCTGTTCCTCTCCTGTGCAGCTGGGAGTGTTCACTGCTGCTCCTCTCCCCGGCTGCTAGGTCCACTCCATAGCTCTCTTCATCTGCAGCTCCTCTAAATGCCCAGCTCTTACCTGTGCAGTAGAAACCAAGAGGAGTAATACTATTGGAAAGAAAAACAAATTTGGGGACAGCACTCTGAGTGGTCGGTCTTGTCCTCTGACCCGTTTCCCTTTCCCTTTCCCCTACAAACAAAGATCCACTGAGCTCTGTTTCTAAACCAAAGTGATTCTCAGCTATGCAGTAGGGGTGGGCTGCTTGCCCTTTTTGGTAGTGGACTGTGCTGTGCAGGCTGTGGCTCTGGTGTGATTCAGACCCAGATATACCCAGAGTGAGGCTGTAGCTGAGTGGCAGCAGCTATCAAGGTGACCCTTTCAGGCATCTGAAGGGTTGAGAAAGCTGGTACAGTGTACAGGCTGAATCTGGGAGAGACCAGTCTGTCAAAAAAGTAGAGGCAGCAGTTGGGATCTGAAACAGCTTGTTAATATAAAGGTTATCTGTCCAGACACAAATCATGATATACAGCAGGGGACTGTATGTTCTATCAGTTTTATTATAATCAAGAGTCACTGGACAGAAGACATTATGTACGGGCATATGAGAAATGCACATTGCCAGACCTGCAGGAGCTATGCAGAAGGAGAGAAGTGAGCTATGAGGAAGGTCAAACTGGTGAAATTCATAGACATCCTCGATAAAAGTGACCAGAGAAGTGGTGTGAGAGTGACCACTGCTAGCCAAAGTCATGAGGTAGAGGCTAGGGGAAATGCAGATGAGCCAGAGCCTTTGACTAAGGCAGCCGTACAAGCAGACCGGGTACCAATGTTGGAGCTCACCTTGATTAAGGCAAAGGCTGGAATTGAAAGACAAAAGACAGATGCAGATCTGCAGAGGAGAACGCTGGAAGGTGAGGAGCAAGAAAAGCAGCAGTAGCACAAGTTCCAGCTGAGAGAGGAGTAAGAAAGGTAGCACCAGCACAAGATCCAGATGAAGGAGCCTGAGCATGAGAGACTGATGGAGATTCTGCAACAAAGGGCAACGTCACAAACTGTGAGTAATGGCATGAGGGGTTCAACCCAGAAAAATCAAAAAAATAATTCAAAACTTTTTCCCAGATATCAGGAGGGGATGATCTTGATTTGTTTTTAAGATCTTTTGAGAGAATCACTGGGCAATTTAAACTGGGCAGGGCTTCTTAGGTGACTCACCTATTGCCACTGCTAACAGGCAAGGCATTAGAAGCTTTTGCAAGAATGGACACTGAGGACTGCACGGACTATTATAAAGTGAAACATGCCTTGTTAAAAAGTGTTCCGAGTTAACTCCCAAGTCCTATAGGCAAAAAATTAGAAGGTTAAGAAAGGTACCGGGAGATAACTATACTGAAATGTGTATGCAGCTAAGTAATTTGTTAGAGCACTGGGTGCAGGGTGCAAAAGCTTGCTCTGTACAGGAAACGGTTCCTAAAAACTGTACCTGAGGAACTGAGAAAGTGGTTGTTGGACAGAACTCCAAGCTTCATGAGGGAGGCAGCCAAGAGGGCTGATTAGTTCATATCCAGTCGATCATCCTCTCATTGCAAAGTTAATGGGGAGGGACATCAGATGGTTTTAGGGGAACCCCAAGGGACTACCTAAAGGAAGCCAGCCTGTGCCTGAACAAAAAGGGAAGCCACCTGATTTTAAAAACAAGGAAATACTTGACCAAAGGTGCTATATCTGCCAGAAATTGGGGAATTTGATGTATGATTTTCTGAAAAATGTGAAAAAGGGGTCAGTGCAGCAGGAAGGGGTAGCTCAGGGAGCTCATAGCATAAAGTGGCCTATACACAGAGTGCAGTGCCCTCTAACTCCACTGCATACATGCACCCTGTGTTTATAAATGGGAGGGTGACCCAGGGATTGACGGACATTGGGGCCTCCATTTCTATAGTGAAGCAGGATTTGATTCAGGAGGCACAGATCCTGGCTGACTAGTTTTCTAGGATTAGAACAGTGATGGTTCTCCAGTCTCAGTGCCAATGGCCTGGATCTTTCTAAGCTGGAAAGGTGGCCAGGGCATAAGGGATGAGGGTGTGGTACCAGACCTAGCTGTAGATGTAATAATGAGTAACAATTTCAATATAAGGGCCAATATTTTTATTTTCATAGTTTCTTTCTTGCTCCTGTGCTCCCCTGTGAACCCTCATTCTGACCCACCCCCAGTCCTACCACCCGGCTCCTCCAGGACTCACCTTCCACCATAGCCCTGCCACAGGACTTATGGTGCCAGAGGGAGGTCAGTCATCATCCTGTCCCCAGGGGTGTTTTTCCTCTGTTTTCTCCTGTTATTCCCCAAGGACCCAGTGACACAGTCGCACATGTATGTGGAGGCATGCATGTACGTCGGATCCGGCACTAATCTTGATCAACCCACCTGGCCTAGCGCCAGGCCCCCCCTTTGCCTAACACTACCATCGAGCCTCCACTTGGTGGCAGTCAAGGTCCAGGAAGGCCTACCTCTCCAATCCAGGAGAGGAGAGCTGCTTGATGGCCACTCAATCCACTCCCAGCCCTCCCCCAGCTGACCCCCAGCAACTCGCTCTCGTTTCCAAACACGGGTGCTGTAGTGGGAGACATGAGACACTATTAGGGCCAATATTGTGTGTGTCACTACCAGTAGCAGAACAAGGAAACCAACTTCAGAGGACACAAGGGGAGCAGTGCACAAGGAAGCAACCCCTTCCTCAGTAGCAGATGTTGTAGCTGAAGTATGAGCTAGAAGCAGCAGTTCTGAGCCACAGCTACAAACTGAGGAGAGCCCAGATGTGGGCAGCTCTCCCACAACAGAGTATGTTTTGGGAAGGTCTGGTGTGCAGAGCTAGTGAGAGCTCAGCAAGCTGACCCATCCATGCAAAAATTAAGGGAATTACCCACCAGTGTGGAAAGTGACTCGCTGTGTTCTGGAAAAGGGAGGTGTAATGGGAGAATGGACCCATGTACTATGTACCATGACTGGGTTTCTGAGGAAGGACTGGAGGAAGCAGTACTCCAGCAGATAGTAATTCCTAGGGAATATAGCAAGCAGCTTCTGGCCTTTACGTACCCTTTTCTGGACACTTTGGGATCGGCCATACAAAACGATGGCCGATTTACAATCTTTACTGCCCAATATTTTTAAAGACATGGCAAACTACTGCCAGACTTGTTCACAGTGCCAGAGGGTGGAAAAGGTTAGGGACAGGGCTAAGGAGGCTTTGATTCCACTCCCTTTTATTGAACAGCCATTTTGGTGAGTTGGCATGAACACTGTGGGACCACTCAGCACCCCAAGTTTCATTGGCAAGCAGTACATTTTGATGGTCATTGATTACACCACATCTAGCCCATTGTTTTAACATCACAGGCTTTACAGTGTTATTTAGTGTGCTGTAATGAACTTAATTTTTACTTGAACTGTCTAGCCCTCTTGAGTGTGCATTTAGGCTTAAACCCCTGTTTGTGCATGTAACTTAGGCAAATTTTAATTCAGCCCAGGATTCCCCCTGGTCCTCCCATGGCTACCCACTCACCTCCCCCTGCCTAGTCCCACCCCCCACATACCTGTACTTAACCCGCTGTGTTCTATTTTTCTCCGCAGCCCTCCCTGGACACGTAGGTGGTCATGAGGGCCACTCTGAAGCTGCCTTCCCCTAGCTGAAAGTCAAACATTCAGGTACTTGGATCATGCACCCATTTCAAACAGCATTGTATTGCTGAACTGGAGGAGTGCCCCACCAATGCTTCGCATTGGCTGCTCCATCACCCCCACCACCACCCTTGGTCAACTTCTAACTATATAGGAGTGGTCACATGTTATACTGAGCCTATCAGCCAACTTTCCCCTCTGCAGCTAATTGCCTTACCCCACTAGAGGGCTCTTATTTCTTTTCTGGTCCACACACTGCAAATCAATCTCACTATGCTGACTTTGTACCTGATTATAATCTCTGTTCTTCTCCCACTGGCAGCTTTCCCACCATCCTCCTACCCAAAAATACTGATCTATCTGCTGGCAATGTTCTTTTCTCCCCTTTCTAGTTTGCTGTCACACTACCCATTACCTATGACCCCACTACCACCCACCCCATCACCCTCCTGCTCTTTGTGACATACCTCCCACTGGTCCACCCCCCCACAGCCCAACCCCAGCCAGGGTGCACACACCCTCCCCAGCACACTCACCGCACCATCACCCTTAACTTCTTCCCTCCCTCCAACCCCCCACCAAATCCCACCACCCTCTCACTCCATAATCACTCGGCTGCCCCCTGGCCTCCCCTTTACCTCTCTATATCTCACATCTGGACACTGCCAATTCCTGTCAGTACCCCCATGCCCACCATGCACTTCCACACAGGGCATCACCCACTATGACACTTGCTCCTATGTGCCCTCGCATTACTCCTTCTTATGTTGGGTAATATACACCCAAACCCCAGACCTCCCCATGTTCACCAAACCCAACTTCTCCCCGCTCGGACTGCGCATGCCAAAAAAAATTTGACTGCCTCCAGGCATGGATGGAACAGCACCAGCCTAACATACTTTCCTTAGTGGAGATCTGGCTCTCCAAATCAACCCCTGACTCTGCAATCTTTAACCCTGGCTACACTTTGCACTGGTCAGACAGAGTTGGGAAACATGGGGGCAGGTGTGCATTCTACCTCCAGGAATCCCTCCAAGGACATGCTCTCCCCCCCCACCTGAAGGCCAGCGCACAGGTGTTATCCCTCAATGTCATGCCTGGCACCTCCATGGCCCCTCTGGTTATTACCACAGCCTACATTTCCCCTAGCGATCAGAAATCCATGTTCCAGTCCACACTGGACTACCTCTCCTCTCTTCTCCCCAAGTCTGAACAATTAATTCTGGGGGATTTCAACATGAACTGGCTGTCCCAATCTGCCACCCTTTACAAAGATGCCATAGCCACACTTGACCGTACACAGATCGTTACTCACCCCATGCGCATCAACCCCACCATGGACTGGAACTTGCACTCTCCAATTGCCCCTATAAAATAGTCAATAGCACTGTACTCCCAAATGCCCTTAGTGACCACTCTCCCGTCCTATGCATCTGGTCATGTAAGACTGTGAAAACTGCCCTAAAAATGGTCCTCCAGTGGCTCCTCAAACCTGATAGGTTGGGTCTTTTTAAAGATTTCCTCTCCAAATGGGACTGGCCACCTATCACCCTTGCTAGTGACATCGATACAGCCCTCAACTATTTCGCACACTCGTTTAACCATGCCTGTGACATTTATGCCCCCCTCACCAAACGTACATACAAGGGCCCTAACAGACCCTGGATATCTCAGGCTCTACTAAATATGTTGCAGCTTAGAGATAACCTCTGGTGAAAAGCCATTGACTCCGGAAAACCTGCTGACAGGCAATGCTACTAGGCCATGCAAAACAAGTGCACTTGGGCCATACACAAAGCCAAATCTGACTACTTCAAAACCTCCCATTCGGCTACTTGGGGCTCAGATCACAGGTTCTGGGATAGTATGAAGGTTGTCACTGGTAAATCCACTACCACCCCCAACACAGATAAACATCAATGGCTCCATAACCACTGACCCTAAACTCGTCACTGATGGACTTAATCCCTCCTTCTCAGATCTTAGCACGGTCCTGCCACCCAGCTTCTTTGACCCCATGGAGCCCCTCCAGCTCCCTCAACCCCCTTTCCACTTCAGAGCCCTCACTCCCCTACAAGCCAGGCCATACCTTCTCAAAGCCCTAAATGGTTCCTGTCATAGCAACGACTCCCTGGACCTCAAACTGCTATGCCTGGTACTTGACGTGGTCCTCTCCCCACTCACCTGCTTACTCAATCACTCTCTCTGCCTTAGTACATTCCCCTCTGTCTGAAAAATCGCTATCATTACCCCCATCCACAAGAGCGGCAACCATCTCTTTCCTGGGAACTACCACCCTATATCCATCCTCCCCCCAAAGGCCCTTGAAAGAATTGTCTCAGACCAACTCACCAACTACCTTGCTGAATATGACCTCCTCACTAAAGAGCAGTGGGGTCATAGTGCATCCAAGGCCCTCCAGGAGTATTCTAGCTTCATACACAATGCCCTTGACAACAGGCAGCTGGTTGGTTCTGTCTTCTTTGACCTGCAAAGGCTTTTGATACTGTCAATCACACCCTCCTGCTAACTGTCCTCTCCCACCTGGGCCTCTCCCAAGATGTCACGGCCTGGTTTAAAGATTACGTATCCAATCGTACCCAACGGGATAGAATTTTTAACACACTCTCGAACCCACTCCCTATCCGCTCTGGCATACCGCAGGGTTCCATCTTGGGACCAATTCATTTCAGCCTTTTTCTCAACTTCCTCCCTAAGTCATGCCTGGAGAAAATCCTCTTATATGCTGATGATGCAGTGCTCTACTGTGCTCATTCTGATCCTGCCTCCCTTCAAGTGTCTCTCCAGAATTCCTTCTCAGCAGCTGAATCCTGGCTCATTGACCACAAGCTCATACTAAATCAAAAGAAAACTAAGGTAATGTTGTTTGTCCACCCCCAGAGCAAGCATAGAGAGACCCCCCTCTGTATCCAAACCAGCCTCCACCAACCCCTTGCGTAAGTCAATGCTTTCAAATATCTGGGAATCACTCTCGACTCCACCATCACCTTCCATAGTCACAGTCACCTCCTCAGTACTGCAGTCAGCTCATGAATTGGCATGCTCTATCACCACAAGAGCTGCCTCCCCTTGAAGCCCTCCACCTCATTATCTCATCATCGATCCTACCCCTTATAGACTATGGAATCGTGGTCTATGGTGCAGCTGACAGTACTGCACTGCAATGAATCAAAACTGCTCTAAACAAGGTGTGTCAGCTAGTCACAGTCTGCCCTAGACTAACCCACACCTGCACACTTTACAACATGGTCACCTGGCTAAACTTCGAGGAATGGCTCAGGTACCAGATCTGCCTACTTACCCAGATAATCACAAATGGTTTGGCCCCTCCAGGACTCTCCTACCTCATCAGACACATTCCCAAAACCATTGCCATGTGCAGCTCATCTAAATCTAACTTGCTAGTTCAACGTCTCAGTACCTCCCTTGCCTAGCACTCCTTTACATACAGAGCCCCCACCTGGTTCAACTCCCTCCCCAGTCCCATCTCCTTTGAACCCAAACTCAGTCCCTTCAAGTCCCTCCTCTGGGAGCACCTACTTGCCTCTTGTGCCTGCAACTGCCCAGGATAACCAGCTCCCCTCCTCCCATGCCTCTAGACAATGGACTCCTGTCCTGCATACCTCCCTTATGTACTAATCCATGCAGCATAGAGTTGGTACATATCCTACAACAAATTGTCAATGCCTAATGTACTTCCCAGCCTTGCATGTATTACCACACCTAATATTTGTACCCTTATGATTCTGCATGTATTTTGTATGCACCTAATGTATGTATCCTTATAATTCTGTATGTATTTTATTACATGTATTTTGCATTGTTCTCAATGATGTGGAGCCTTTGTGAATGAGTCCCTGACTCAAAGGATTGTAATTCCAATACTGTTCAATAAATAAATAAATAAAATAAGGTACCCAGAGGCAGTGCCCTTGTTCTCTATCTAGGCTGAAAAGGTGGCTGATGAACTGCTGAGGATATTTAGCCAGGTAGGATTTCCCTAAGAGATTCTGTCAGGCCAGGGTTCCAACTTCAATTCTGATCTGATGGTTAGTCTTTGGAAGAAGGGTGGGGTAAGGCAGCTCAGTGCTTCACCATACTCTAGACTAATGGCCTGGTCAAGCAATTCAGTGAGTCTCTTAGGATCATGTTAAAGGCATTTACCAACCAGCATGTGAGAGAGTGGGACAATTACTTACCCATCTTTCATATGCTTACAGAGAAGTCCCCCAGGAGTACACAGGGTTTTCACTCTTTGAGCTCCTGTTTGGCCATAGGGTTGGTAAGGTATGAATCTGTGGGTGAGCTTGCTCCCCAAGTGGAATCTGTTGTGGAGTATATCCTGAATTTCAGGGTATGGCTCAAGGAGTTCGTGGGGTTTGCCACGGAGCACCTACCCACTGCACAACAGAGGAAGCAGACATGGTATGACTGTGGGGCCAGAGCCTGGAAGTACAAAATCAGGCAATGGGTGATGGCGCTCATCCCCCTCTAGCAGCACAAATTATGGACAGCTTGGGAGGGGCCTTACTCAGTGTTCAAGAGGGTGAGTAATGTTAATTAGGTGGTGGAGCTACCAAACAGGAGGCACAAACAGTGAGTCTACCACAAAAACAGGAAGAAGCCCCACCATGACCAGGACAAGATGGTCCTGGCTGTGTGCAGGTATCCAGAGGAGAAGGCCAAAGTAGACTCAGCAGTGGCTCTCCAGGGAGAGGTTAAAGGAGAATCCTCAGTGGATGCTGTCACCCTCTCGGAACAGCTGACACCAGCCCAAGCTGCCAAAATGCATGAGGAGCTGCATATATTTGGTGAAATGTTCATACAGAAGCTGGGGTATACCATGCTGGCAGAGCACCATGTGGATACAGGGTCCCAAGCCCTGCTGAGATAGCCACCATACAGAGTCCAAGAAAGAGTAAGATGTTACACAGGGGGACATCAAGGAGATGCTGACTCTCCAGGTGATCCAGGAATCCAGTAGTCCCTGGACCTCCCCAGTGGTACTGATCCCAAAATGCATGGGACCATGAGGTTCTACATTGACTTCCACAAGCTCAGCAGCTGCACAGAGTTGAATGTATACCCCATGCCCAGGAGGGGTGAGGTCCTAGATAGGTTAGGGGGAGCCCTTTGCCTCTCCACCATAAGCCTGACAAAGAGCTACTGGCAGGTATCCCAACCCCCAAAGCCAGAGAGAGGTTGACCCTCATCATCCTGTTTGGATTATTTGAGTTTAGAGTAATGCCATTTGGGATGAAGAATATGCCAGCTACCTTTCAATGGCTCATTGACCATGGTATGAATAAAGCAGGAGACTTCACTCTGGCATACATGGATGATATCACCATCTATAGCAAGACTTGGGAGGATCACAGCAGGCAAGTGATCGAGGTGTTCTGCTGACTGCAGGCTACTGTGCTGGCAGTCAAGGTGGAGAAGTGGCAGATAGAAATGGTAAGTGTCATACCTTGGGCACAGGGTGGGTAGTGGGCATACCCAGCCTGAGACCGTGAATATGGAAGCCATACAAGGACTAGCCACACCATGACCAAGAGTAAAATATGGACCTTCCTAGGACAGCAGATTACTACCGAAAGCTTGCACCGAGTTTCAGCAGCATGACCAAACCCTTATCCGAGCTCACCAGGAAGAAAATGCTGGAAAAGGTTCAGTGGACAGAAACCTGCAGTACTCCATTCCACCAGCTGAAGGAGGAATTGTGTCAGGCATCTGTGCTAGCCAGCCCAGACTGTTCTCTAAGGCTTCTTGTGCATGTAGATGCATCTGATCATGGGCTAGGTTTGGTTCTGAGTCAGGTGACACACTCGGGAGAGGAACACCAAGTCATGTACCAAGCAGAAAGCTGCTGCCCAGACAGGAGGACTATACCACAACTGAAAAGGAGTGTCTTGGTATAGTCTGGGTTTTGCAGAAGCTGCAACCTTATTTGTATAAGGGGGAGTTCACCCAGGTCACTGATCACAACCCCCTTACATGACTGCATGGGACCAGCAGACAGAAGCCAACATTGCTTGGATGAAGCCTGGTGCTGCAGTCTTATAATATGGACATTAGGCACCCCAGTAGGTCACAGCATGGCAATGCAGATGGGTTGTCCAGACAATAGTTAGTGCCCATTTTCAAATAGGAGAGGTGCTATGAGAAATTAATATAGGGTTCTCCCAAAGAGTGAACCAAGGGCATAGCAGGTGAAGCCAGCTGGCACACACAAAAAACAAGCATCACTTAGTGGTGCTAAAGGATTTGCTTTTCACTTCTCCAGTGGGGGGGGGTGACACCTTAACAACTTCTGTATATTTCTTTTGGTTGTATTTATTAATTTGTATTATCTGTTAGACCTCTTGTAAGTATGTTAGCTGAGGTAAAACTGCGTGATAAAGCTTAAGTTGCATGCCACTGGAGCCCAGGCCTGAGATAGTCAGCTAGGGGGTTGTTTGGGCAAACAATAGATATCCAGTCAGCTAAAAGATTCTTACACTTCAAGCAGGTGAGTTGATTTCATTATCACGGGTTCTGTTTTGAGTGTAAAAGTCAGGGAGACAGAAACCCCATGGACTTTACCAGATGGGAAGACAAAAGAAAGGACATTGCAATCCACAAAACTAGGGTCTGGAGTACATATCAGGTTTGGACCAGTTTTCAAGATGCAGAGTTTTCCAGGACACAAAGGAAGGGTTCAATCTATGATGTCAGAGTGATATATTCGATCGTGCATCATGGGGAGTCTAGCAGCTGAAGGTTTTTGAAGATTAGCCAGACACTGGCAAAAGTAGTCAGGTTTGGGATCTCAAGCAGTTACCATCTAAGGTTCCAGTTTGCCCTGATTCACCAAGTTGTCCTGTGTGGTAAGCTCTTTCTACTTTGGGAAAGTTAGAAAGTGTAGTAAGATGTATCTGTGTGTTTTTTCTACTGTTCAAAACATCATATTTTTATCTCTGTAGAAGTACTGTTCCCCACAGTGTTAGTGTTGTACCCTGTATTATGTGTGTGAATATCCTGAAATATTAAAATATTATTTTTTATATAGTTAATTTTTTTAGCAGAGTCCTTTGAAGTACAGATATTTGGGCTATAACTGACAAAAGTTGCGTTCTATCACTGAAGAGAAGGCTACGGTTATCATATTTTGTTTCTGAAGCAAAGTGATTCTCAGCTGTGCATTAAGAGTGGGATGCTTACCCTTTTTAGTGGAGCACTGTACTGAGTCTGGGAGAGATTTACTGGGGACAAGTGCTCCTTGGGCACACAATATAGTTTTCAAAAACTGAATAGTACTACCTTCTAATTATATTCAGAATCTGAGAATAAGAGTCTTTAGGCAGCAATGTATGTATCCTTCTTAAAGGGCCATGGAATGCTATAAAGAGTGCTTATACAATCACCCTTACCAGGTGATTAAACTACCATTACGTGTCACGTCATTTATAGCACTCCGGAAGTCCTCACCACTGGGATTTCTGTAGCAGTACCTCAGAGGACTAGAAGGTATATGGCTTTGTCCTTAACTGTTGCTGCCTAAAGTACCAACACTCCAAAGGAGGCCTGGGCTGAAGCTAGTATGTCTAGCTTTTAGTGTCTGGTGAAGGTGTGGAATTAAGACCATGTTGCCACTGTGCAAATGTTCATTACCGAGGCATTGTTTTGTTCTGCTCAGGAAGTGGTTATGGCCCTTATAGAGTGGGCTTTGAGGCTGGATGGAGCAGCAAAACCACTTGCTTTATAGGCTTCTGAAATGGCTGCCTTCAGCAAGCATCAACAGTGTCCTTGGATGCTACTTGCCCCATTCTGTGGCCCCCATTCAGTATGAACAGTCTGTCTGAGAGCCTCATTGGCTGTGTGTCTTGTGTAGATAGATGAGAAGGATGCTTCTGGCATCTAGTGTTTGTAGAGTGTGGTACTGGCCATTGGCCACTTCACTTTGAATAGATGGTAGCTAGACTTCCTGCAGTTTGTGGAAATAAGAGTTCACATTGGGTGTACAGTAAAGGATGGTACTTATGGTCACTCTATTGGTGTGGAATATCATGTATGGTTCTTTACATGACAAATTCATCTTGCAGAACAGATTGCTACTATGAACACTGTCTTCGGTGTCAGGAAGTAGATGGCAACTGATTGAGCTGGTTTGAAAGAAGGCTTTGTGAAGGTATGCAAGCCTATATTTATTTTATTTATTTAATTGTTTTTTGTTAACTGGGAGAGGAGGGCTAGGCAATTTTGCCTGTTTTCAGCCTCATCCTTTGGGGGGGGGAAGGCAGATGGAAACTGACATTTTCAATCAGGTTAAGCTGTTGGTGTAATTTTTAGTGCATATTGAGTCTCCATTCGGTCACTGGGCTCTTGGTTGTTGGTTTTTTAGCTTGAAGAGCCCTTAGTAAGTGTGCAACATCTGGATGGACACATATCATATCTCCTGAGGCTAGTAGCCCTGCAAAAGGCCCAACTGCTGCTGCCTACATCCAGGGGGATGAGCAGGTTAGTCCTTTTTGAGCACCTTGTAGTAGAAAAGTGAGGGTGTCTGGGAGGGAGGGTGGAATATTCTCCCTGTTTGATGATAGGCACCAGTGGTGGATTTTTTTCCCCAGTGCCTTGAATACATCGCATTAGTTGAATTTTTTTCTTGAAGTGAGGCGGGTGTTCATGACCTTGTTTGAGTGCCCAATAATCAACATTCTTTATCTTTCAAGTAGCCAAGCCATCAGCTTGAGTGATGTGGGATTGGGGTGTTAAATTGAACCCTGCAATGGGGGGTGGGGCAGGGGGTATGTGACATGTCTAGTAGAAATGGTGCTTCTATTAAGAGATTGGTTAACTGTGAGTCCTATGTTCATTGGGACCAATTGGGCACTGCCAGAACTACCAGCACAGCATTTCCAGAAGTGAACACCATGGGGGTTGAGGGGGTCATCCAGAATGGAACCCCAAGGGCAGATGCAAGGAGAACACACAGGAGGAGGAAGCAAATCCTGGTTGGGGAGTCCAATGTCTGGGGGACTGAGCTGGGGTCAGGTAGCAATGGTGAGAGGGAAGTAATGTGCCTACCTGGTGGCATATTTGGGAAGGAGGGCAAGCAAATCCTTAGGATTGCAAAGGCGGTAGCAAGGAAGGGGAGCTGGAGATCATTATTTACTTGGGGACTAATGACCCGGCTAGAGGGGGGGTAGATGTAGGAAGAGAACAGGAAGAGTTAAGGAAGCTGGGGAGGAGTCCTGAGCAAGTAGCACACTCTGTCACCTTCTCTGAGGTGCTACCTGTCCACAGCAAGGGGAAAGGGAGGGACATCCACATTATTGAATTCAACAAATGGCTGAAGAAATGGTGTGGATAGGTATGGTATGGCTTCACTGGGGACTGGAACCTCACCTGGAGGGATGAAGGATTATATTCTCCAGGTGGCCTGCATCTATCCAGGGGAAGCAAAGGTATCCTCTCTGAGAAATTTAAGTGCATCCTTAGTGATCATTTAAACTTGCCAAGAGGGGAGGCATAGACAGTCAAGGGGATTATCATAGCCCCCCCCCAGGACATAACTGAAAGCAGTGAGGAACTAATAACTAGCATCATATCTAACCATAAAACTACCATGGTTATAATGGGGGAAGAGAACAGAAGGTACATCACTAATGCGGCACAGGGCAAAGACCAATAAACAAGGAACATTAAGGGGGGGTACACAGAGTGGAAGTTCATGTGCACAATTGCCCACAGTCTGGGAAACAAAATCCCAGACCTAATGGTACTGATGACAGACACAAACCTGGACATTGTGGCTATTATGAAGACATGGTACTCAGGGAACCATAACTGGGATGCAGCCATACTACTGTACACACTTTTTAGAAAGCATAGGGAGGGGAAGAGGGTAGGAGGGGTCGCTATGTATGTAAAGGAAGGGATTAAAGCTACAGAAGCTCAGAGATCCAAGGAAGAAGCAGAAGCAGTGTAGGTCACTCTGGAGTCAGGGAACAAAACAACAATCCATGCTGGAGTAGTTTACAGGCCTCCCATGCAGGGGGAGGATATAGATCTAGTATTAGTGGAAGCCATCCATAATATGGCAGCCAAAGGGGAAGTACTACTAATGGGTGACTTCAACATGCCGGATGCAGATTAGAATACCCAGACTGCAAGTACATCAAGGAGCAGGGACCTCATGTCTGCCATGTATGGGGCAAACCTATGGCAGCTGGTGATTGAGCCCACCAGGAAGGGGGCTGTATTAGACTTAGTGCTCACAAACAGGGACAGAATCATGGATGTTGAGGTGGGCAGTCCCCTTAGTACCAGTGACCACAGAACTGTGTGGTTTAGAGTCAACACATTGGCAGAAGAAAGCCATTCAAAGATTAAGATCGTAGATTTCCGGAAGGCCAACTTCATGGAGATGGTGGAACAGCTCAAAATTTCCCTGGCAGCAGAAGATATGGGGGGAGGGGTAGAAGAACATTGGCTTAGGCTCAAGAGAGCCATAGCAGGAGTGACAAGTCAATGTATCTGATTGCTTAGTAAAAGCAAAAGAAAGAAGTGGCCACTGTGGTTCTCTAAGTCAGTAACCGAGAAAGTGTAAAAAAAAAAGTAAGGAATTTGGAAAATACAAAGAGACACAGAAAGAAAAAGATAGATTGAAATATCTGGAGAAGCAGAGAGAAGCTGGGAAAGCTGTCAGAGGGCTAAGGCAAGAACAGAGGAAGAAATAGCACAGGCTATTAAGAAGGGGGACAAGACCTTATTCTGTTATTTTAGCAAGAAAAAGGAAACCAGAAATTGTATTGTTAGGCTAAAGAAGGGAGAGGGGTGTGGGTGGAGGATGACCTTAAAGCTGAGGTACTGAACAAATATTTTGCTCAGTATTTACCAAGGAAGAGGCAGGGGAGGGGCCAAGACTCAAAAGGAAAGATGTACGGGGGGAGAAGTGGACACCAGCCCATTTATGGTGGATAGAGTCTTGGAGGAACTAGGAAAAGTAAAGACAGACAAGGCAATCGGGCCAGACAGGATTCACCCTAGAGTGTTGAAGGAACTCAGGGAAGTCCTAGCAGGTCCGCTGACAACCCTGTTCAACCAATCACTAGAGACGGGGGAGGTACCTGGGGACTTGAGGAGGGCAGAGATGGTCCCCCTGTGCAAGACTTGAAGTAGGGAGGAGGAGACAGGCAATTATAGACCTGTAAGCCCGACCTCAGTGGTGGGGAAGCTGATGGAGTCCCTGCCTAAGAAGAGGGTAGTGAAGTTCCTTGAGTTAAGTGGTGCAAAAACCTAAGGCAGCATGGATTCACTGAGCATAGGTCCTGTCAGACTAATCTTATTGATTTCTTTGACTGGGTGACCAGGGTGGTGGATCAGGGTGGGGCGGGGCGGTGGATGTGGCCTACCTGGATTTCAGTAAGAACTTCAACATTGTTCCTCATAGAAGGTTGCTTAACAAATTGGGGAATCTGGATGTGGGCTCTAAAGTGGTAAAATTGGTTGGTAACCAGCTAAAAGGCAGGACCCAGAGGGTGGTAGTAAATGGCATAAAATCAGAAGAGGGGGAGGTGACCAGCAGGGTTCCACAGGGATTGGTGCAGGGTCCAGTTCTATTCAATGTCCTCATAAGTGACATTACAGAGGGACTGGAGGGGAAAGTATGCCTGTTCGCAGATGACACTAAGGTCTATACTAGAGTCGACACACAGGAGGGGCTAAATAAAATGAGAAATTACCTAAGACTACTTGAGGAATAGTCAAGGGTTTGGCAGTTGGGTTTCAACACTAAGAAGTGCAAGATAATGTACCTGGGATACAGGAACCCAATAGAGGAATACAGGATGGGGGGGCAGGTTCTAGACACCACAAGTCAGGAGAGAGACCTGGGGGTTATCATATCAGATGACTGGAAGTCAGCCAAACAATGTGAAAAAGCAGTGGTTAAGGCAAACAGAATGCTGGGGTGCATAGAAAAGGGCATAACCAGTCGGAAGAGTGAAGTGTTGATGCCACTGTATAGATCACTGGTGAGGCCTCATCTGGAATACTATGTCCAATACCGGAGATTGCATCTCAGGAAGGACATAGACAGAATGGAAGCAGTCCAGGGTAGAGCAACAAAAATGACACACTGACTGCACCACAAGCCTTATGAGGAAAGACTCAAGGAACTAAACATCTATTCACTGAAAAAGAGAGGGGAGAGAGGGGATATGACAGACTTTCAAATACCTTAGAGGAATAAACAGGGTACTGGAGGGAAGCATATTTCAGACATGAAAGTGCACAAGGACAAGGGGACATAACATGAGGCTGGAGGGAGGGTGGCTTAGGGGGAATGCTAGGAAGTATTTTTTCACAGAGAGGGTAGTGGATTTGTGGAACAGCCTACTAGCAGAGGTGGTGGAAGCAAAAACAGTACAGGGATTCCAAAGTGCATGGGATAAGCATAAAGGCACCCTGCTGTACAGCAGAGCGAGGGGAAGGCAATCCAGATAAGTGTAGGAATTGCCAAACCAAGTAGGGAAATGGGCAGACTAGGTGGGCTGTATGGTCCTTATCTGCCAACAGATTCAATGTTTCTATGTTAAGATTGCTCATGTTTGCCATTGCCTGACCTTGTAGAATATAAGGGGAATGATTGGTGCTGGTGGGAAAACATAAGCCTTCCTGAATTCCCAGGGTGAGCATTAGAGTGTTGATCACTCTCTGGCCTTTGACTCTGACATGGTATCGGGGTAGTTGGTGATGGTCCCTATATACCATCAGATCTGTGTCCAGTGGTCCCCAATGTGGCTAAAGTGTTAGAACAAGATCAGATGTAATTTCTGTTCTTCTTGAGTTGAAGGATCATTGACTGAGTCGGTCCACCTAAATACTGAGTGATCCTGCTAGCCGACCCACCGATAAGGCTCCAAGGTTCTTCTCTGACCATTAATCAATCAATCAGCTTTTACTCATAAAGTGCTTTTCCAAAACCAAAGCACATATACATTATAAGAAAAAATGGATAACCATTTAGTCAATAAAACATAGAAAAAGATAAAAAGGCAGCAAAAGTAAAACTAAACAGTATCCCTAAAAGCCAATTTGAATAAATATGTTTTTAATGAGGATTTAAATGTCTCAGTGGACAAGCACTCTCTAATCCAACGAGGTAGAGAGTTCCACAGGGTCAGGGCCACAAAAGAAAAAGCCCTAGTGCCTGATGACTGAAGACGGACCCTGGGAACCTCTAGCAATCCCACGTCAGTGGAGTGGAGAGGACGGAGGGGGCAGTAGGACCGAAGGAGGTCTTGCAAGTAACCCAGTCCCTGTCTATGTAGGGTCTTATAGTCAGCAACATGACCTTGAAGGTGATCCTCCAATGCACTGGCAGCCAGTGCAGTTTGCATAGCACAGGCATGACATGGCAAGTTCTTGACAACCCTGTCAACAACCTAGCCGCAGCATTCTGCACCAGCTGCAGGTGATGGAGAGCCACCCCCAGTATCCCTAGGTATAGAGCATTGCAGTAATCAAGATGAGAGGACACAAAGGCATGAACCAATATAGGAAGGTCATCGTGAGGAATGAGGTGCTTTATTTGGGCGATGTTCCTCAGATGATAAAATGAGGACTTGACAACTGCTGACACCTGTGCTTTTAGCATCAGCTCGTTGTCAAGCACTATGCCCAGATTCCGCACCCATTCAGAAGATCTCAACTGGTTACCCCCTAACACAAGTCCAGATGATTGCCCAGGAGTCAACTTCTCTACACGGTGACCTGGGTCCACTACAAACACTTGAGTGCCTGTCTGCTCATTTCTGGGCATTTGGTTCCACCCTACTTGTTTATGTAAAAAACAAACACTTGGCTGTCTGATTGTATGAGGACTGACTGATTCACTGTTGCCAGCTGGAAATGGACTAGAACATTGCGAATGACCCTCATCTCCAGAATGTTGATGGGCAGTTTGGATTCTGATGCAGATCATTTCCCTTGAGCTGCTCTAACACCTATTGTTACACCCCGTCCTGCTAGACTTGTATCCAGAACTATGACAGTTACATTGGACTCTTTCAGTGGCATTACATTGAGGAGGTTGCTTCTTTTTTGATCACCGTGAGAGTGATACTATTACAGTGCATGGAAGTGTGATGTTGAATTGGTGGTCCTCTGAGTATGGGTCCCACACACTCAGTATGCATAGCTGCAGTGGTCTCATTTGAAGACATGAGGCCCATTGTGTGGAGAAAGTGTCTCAATCATCTGTTCAAGTGCTCCACTGTGTCCTTGCATGCGATTGGTACTTAGTCGACTCTGTCCACCGAGGGGAACATTAAGGTTCTCTGCATGCCAATTGTATCCCTTAGGTGATCTGTTTGTTGTGTCGGTATGAGGTGGCTCTTTTTGTGGCTGACTACCCATCTGTGGCTAATTAGGCACTGGATGGCTTACTGTGTGTCCCTCTGTGCCTGCTGGGACAATGTGCCCTGATGAGTCAGTCATCCAGGTATGGGATCACATGTATCTCTTGTGCACTGAGCTTTGCCACCAGTATGATGAGTACCTTTGTGAAGATTCGAGGAACTGATGCCAGGCTGAATGGGAGTGATGTACATTGGAAATGCTGGCTGCTGATGTAAAATCTGAATAGGCGCAGATGGGACGTCTCATGGGTATGTGAAGATACGCATCCTTTAGGTCAATGGAAGTCATGTAGTCCCCTGATTGATTTGCAAGAAAGGTCGATTTTAGACTATCCATTTTGAATTTTGTTAATCTCACAAATTTGTGTAGAAATTTTAGATCTAAGACAGGTCTTAGGCCTCCAGTCTTCTTTGGTAACACAAAGAAGACTGAATATATTCCTTTTTTTCAATTAATGGTACTTTCTCCCCTGAACTCCAATTGGCCCCCTTTGGTCTCCAACCCAGCCCAGCCGCATCACCCACCATCTCCGGGACTTAACATGCTATTTGTGCCCCTGTGGATGGCCCGCTCACAGAAGTGTTGCTAAGGGACCACCTTTACCCCCAGAGTTCCAGTGTCAGTAAGGGAGCAAGAGCCTCAGTAGGTGGTGCAGGGCCTGCAGCAGGGCAGCAGACAGCACCCTACTTGGTTCAGGAGTTTCACATTTTCAACCCCACCCCCTGAGTGTCGTGGAGATGGTGTATCTGATGCTGAGGTGTCAGAGCAATGACACTCTCCTCCCTGTGTTCTGGCTCCAGCCTGCACTGCCACCTGTGGTCACCTAAGTGGCAGTATTGCTACAGAGATATGGATCCCTCACTACCCCAAGGAGGCAAGCATCCATGGGACACTCAGTCATCCTCCCCTGGCCGGCCCTCCAGCAACCCAGGCATATATCCAGACCTGGGTTGCTGGAGTCACAGGCAGTAGTGCTATCACTGTGCCAGTGGGCTGGCTTAGATTGGATATATTACTGTTCCTTCTTGTTCTCATGGTAATGGAATGATGGCTTTGTTTCAACCATGTCCAGTATTAATTTTTTTTTAACTTTGTTTTGCTCCTGTTGCCAGTGATGGGGCATCTCTCTGTCAGGGCCCACTCAGCTGCTCCTCTACAGCCCACCCATACCCCTCCCCCAACTGAGGAATCAGGTGCTGGGTCCCCCCCCCACGACCCCAAACGGGAGGAGGTGGGGACCACGGAGAGTCAAGTCGGGAGTGGGGCTGGCATTGGGCATGTGGGAGTGGCCCTGGAGCATCCGCAATTGCCTCTCCACCAATTGTTTTTTTTTCCTCTATGTTTTTGTTATCTCCAGAGATGCTGGACATGCAATGACATCTGTGTGAAGGATGTACCTCCACTGACGTCCGCCGGTGCCTACCCCCTTGATGCAGCACACTTCTTGTGGTATCTCTGGTCTCCAGCGGGAGCTGCTGCATAGTGATGCAGTCCCCATAGGTCCACCCCAGGAGTGGAGAGCAGTCCTCTGGATACTCAATCCTCTCCTTCCCCTGCCGACCACTGGCAATCGGAGTCTGCTCCCGAACTCCAGTCGTCTGCATGGCATCAGGTGTGGTGTCCAGCGCCTCAACTCTCAGCACCACTGGACCAGCTAAACCATGTCCAGTATTGTTTAGATGCCCTCCAATTTTATGGGGCACTTTGGTGAAGTTGACATTACTGCTTTGGGTGGGGGACTGTGGTCAGTCGCCTCGAGTATGCATCCTGATAGTCCTATCTTCAGCAACCATATGTCTATTGTTGATTAGGCCCACTGACCACTGAACTTTGCAGGTCTTTTTTTTTTTTTCCATTTAAATTTTATTATAGTTTTTCCAATACAGAGAATAAATCCACAACACGATTAACATGGTACAACCAGTTTGAATACAAATATTGTGATGATTCATTCTCTCCTTCCCCTTCCCCCCCTCCATCCACCCCCTAACCATCCCCTATTTCCCAGTACAGCATTATACAACCCAGACTGCACCATATGGTATAGTATCAACAAACCTTAAGCTTGTAATGAGTATAGGGTTAGTAATGGGCTCCATATCCTATTGAACTTCTTTAATTTGTTGTGGAGACTTGAGATGGTCTTCTCTGTTCTAAGATTAGCAAGAAGTTCCTGGAGCCATTCAACATAAGTTAATTCAACAGAATCTTTCCAGTGTTTAAGGACCACTTTTTTGATGAATAGTGAGATTAATGCCATGTAATATTTCCTGTTCACCACCGAGATACAGGAAAAATCACCCAAAAGACATATGTTGGGTGTGAACAAGTCAGACAACCCTAATAGAGGGTCAGCCCTTTGTTTAATAGTGGTCCAAAGTGGAACAACTTTAGAGCAGCTCCAGAAAATATGGAGAAGATCCCCTCTTTCCAATTGGCATCTTGTGCAAATATGAGAGGGCACAATACCTAACCTAGCCAATTTCTGAGGGGAATAATAAATATTATGCAAAATTTTGAATTGCATTAGCCTAAGTCTATCTTGAAGCAAAAATTTGTGACAACTTTGCTAAAGAAGAGACCAATCCAGCTCCTTCCCAGGAAAAGAGAGGACCAGAAAGCAACAGGGGTAAAATTATCAGGATAGGCCCAACTATATAAAGCACTATATATTTTGGAAACAGCATGTGGTAAGCCGGCCAATTCGGTTAAAGTAGCCTGGAAGCTGACATAGGTAACCTGAGGCAGGACTATCCCTATTACCGTTAACAAAAAATCGCGAAGCTGAAGAATTTTAAAAATATTTGTATGGGGAATTTGAAACTTATACATAATTTCCGATGAAGAACACCATTGCCCGTCAGCTGTAGTAAAATCTTCGAGCTGACAATCTCCTATCTGGGGAAGCCAATTGGATAAAAGGGGCTTACCATCTAATTGAAATTTGGGATTACCTCTTTTGGTTGGGATAAATCTTTGATATTTTCATATTTCAGGAACGCACACAACTGAGAATGAGCCTTGATCGAGATTGCAATAGGGGAACTAAGTAAAGATACAGGGAGGGATCCTAATTTGGTATATAATATCGCGCTGGGAGAGTAACCATGTTTTTTTATGCTAGCTAGTTCCACTTTTAACCAAATCGGAGTGTATAAAGAATGAGCTAAAAGATGTTCCGCAGTCAACCATCTGAGATATTTGTTAGCCTGACTGGCCCAATAATACAAACCAATATGCGGAAGTCTTAATCCTCCTTTTGCCTTGGGTGCTGCTAATTTATGAAATGCCATTCTTGATTTTTTATGCCCCAATATAAAGATGGTGATCATACTGTGAACTTTTTTAAACCAAGACAATGGAAGCCCAACATTCAATAAATTGAGAGGGTAAAAGAGACGGGGAAAATGTTCATTTTAATTAAATTAATCCTTCCCCACAGGGAAAGGGGAAGTAGGGTCCAGCTGCTTAAATCCTGACCTATTCTATGAACCAGGGAATCTAAATTGAGCTGTCTAATATGAGCTGCACTCCGTGTTAAGATAAGCCCAAGGTATTTAATAGAGTCAGGTTTCCAAGCGAGCCCAAAAACAGTAATTTCATATTTATAAACCCTGTGACTGAGAGGAAAGACCACCATTTTTCCGACATTAAGTTTGTAATTAGAAACCTTACTAAAACCATCTATTATTTTAAGGATAGAAGGAATAGATATCGCTGGGTGCATTATTTGAAGCAGGAGGTCATCTGCATATGCTGCCACTTTAGCTATCTGTCCATTCAAAGGAATACCAAATATATCCTGAGCTATTGTTAACCTCTGAATGAGGGGTTCTAAATATATATTAAAAGGCAAAGGGGACAGAGGACATCCCTGTCTATTTCCCATGTGCAATTTAAAAGGAGCTGAAATTACCCCATTACAGGAAATTCTAGCAGAGGGGGATATATAGAGCGAGCTGATCCATTTCCGGAATTCCATGGGAAAACCAAATACCTCCATGGCAGCAAATAAATAGTTCCAGTGGACCCTGTCAAAAGCCTTCTCAGCGTCCAGGGAGACCAAGACCATTGGAAGGACAGCATCCCTGGAGGCCGAGAAAACATGAGCCAAAGTCCGCAGATGGTCCACCGAAGATCTTCCCTTCATGAAACCTACCTGCTCTACCCCTATTAATGAGGGAAGGACTACATTCATACGATCAGCCAATAGTTTAGCCAGAATTTTAATATCATGATTAAGGAGGGAGATTGGTCTATAGCTTGAGACCAAGTCAAGCAGCTTGTCTGGTTTAGGCAGCAATACAATTAAGGCCTCGAATAGAGATACATCAGATGACTGGCTGGTGAGAATGTATTGAAAGAGTGGTAAAAGAATAGGAGTTAACTGCTTGGAAAATGCTTTGTAAAAATTAGAGGAAAACCCATCTGGGCTGGGGGTTTTAACAGATGGAAGGGATTTAATAACCCTTTCTATCTCACCGTCAGAAATACCAGTCACAAGTGTAGCCTGTTGAGATTTTGTAAGGGACGGTAACGTAATTCCCTCAGATACTCCTGCAAATCTGCCTCAGAAGGGGGATTCACCATGGGACCATATAATTCTCGGAAATAAATAGTAAATTCCTCTGCTATCTTTGACGGTGAGGTTTTGAGGGAATTATCTTCAGCAGAATGGACCACAGCGATGAATCTAGCAGATTCCTGTTGCTTGATACGCATTGCTAGCATCCGACCAGCCTTCTCTCCTTGGTCAGTATAAGCTGCTTTTGTTTTAAGGATTGTAAACTCAGCTTGCTCCCCTAACAAACTGAGAGAAGCATCTTTCAGTTTAACTAATTCTTGCTTGTATGTCTCTGAGGAGAGTGGAGAGAGGTTGGATTCCATACCCCGAATTTGAGACAGAAGAAAAGAAACATGATTTTCTCTCTCTTTTTTTCTTCTTGATGTTAAACCAATTATAACTCCTCTCAAACAGGCTTTAAGTGCCCCCCATTCAATGTCAGGCTGCCCGGTGGAGTTGTTATTAATAACAGTAAACTGCTCTATTTGGGACACTATATATTTGACCATTTCTGGGTCCTTCAATATTTGATTATTTAGTTTCCATCTACTACCCTTTTTTGGTAGAGATGAAACAGATAATAAACAGATGACTGCTGAATGGTCACATGGTGGTCCTGCCACAATGCTGGAGTCTAGAACCCCAGATAACAAAGTCTGGGAAATTAGGATGTAGTCAATCTGTGAGGAAGTTCCATGTACCTGTGAAATAAAGGTATAGTCCCTTATCTTAGGATGAAGGACTCGCCACACATCACAGAGACCCGTAGAATCTAACAAATCTCTGAAGGCCCTTTGGGCTGGGGAAAGACCTTTACGAGATTGACCTGATCTATCTAAGAGCTGATCAAAGGCAAGGTTTAAATTGCCCCCTATAATTATGGGGATACTTAAAAATGGGGATAAGGCTTCCATTATCTGGGCAAAAAACCCGGGAGTGTCTATATTTGGGCCATAAACACTTCCCAGGACAATATCCAGAGTATCCAATCTGCCCTTTACAAATAAAAACCTTGCTGAGGGGTCACGGACAATTTGGAGAGGTTTAAAGAGGACAGATCTATGTAAGAGGATCATAACCCCTCTACTCTGGGTAGTGCCTTCCGCAGCGAAAATCTGTCCCAGTTGTTGACATTTCATTTTGTCAGCTTCGGCATTAAGCAGGTGTGTTTCCTGAAGAAACATGATTTCTGATTTCAAATGACTTAGATATTTCAAAATGTTATATTGTTTGGTCCTATGTCTCGCCCATTTCACATTCCAGCTGATAAATTTGATGTCCCTAGCCATTACCTTTGCCATCAGCCAGAGATTCTCTATAATACCACACATATATATATATATAGTTTTTACTGCACCAGATGTGGTATATGCTGTGCTTTCCTATCCTCCCCCTTCCCCACAATTTCCCCAACCATTCCCAAAAATAACCCACCAAAATGTCAACACTATTAACATCCCATATACCCCTAGACCTCCCTCCTCCCACTCCCACCCCATTGTTACACGGTACATGATGAACAGCCGACCCAGATAATCCCCCTCCACTCAACCCCCCGGCCCCTCACAATTAGAATAGCCATTTTAATGCTACCCCTTTACGTTCTAAACACTCAACATCCCTTAATAACAAACATCTTAATACAACGAAAGTCTATCCCTATCGCATTTACGCCCCGTCCACTCTTCATTAGGCCAGTGGAATTCCATGAAAATAAACGCTATCTATAACAAAAGAAAAAAACACTTTGTAGCCAATTTGGTAAACCAAAGAAAAAAAAAAGAAACAAAACGAGGCTTTACATTTCGTCATTAACCCAGTTAAAACTAAGGTTTAGCTTAAGCGCCCCTTTTCCCAGCACTTCAAACAATGTGATAACAATTAGAAGGACTGACAGCTACAGCCCTGACAAACTTAAATAAATTTAGAGGAGGACATTGGACTCAAGCATCTCTCCGAGGAATTACAGTCTCTGGCGCCACCTAGCGATGCTATCTGGAAACTAAAAACCAAAGCAAGCATTAAGAAAATTCAAAAAGTTTCTCATCCTCCAGAACTTTAAGTTCATTCATGCCTCCCCTCCGTGCCATTAATACAGGAATAACTTTTGACTGTCAGGGGCTCATGCAGTCTAAAAAATCAAATCCTGGGTTACCAATGCATTTAATACTCCGTCTGGTAAGCCTGACTCGCGGAGACGTCGCTCCTCGTAAATCCATCCGTTGACAAGAAAGGACCGAGATAATCTGCTGACTTCATAGAACACATAGAGATATAAAGGTTTTCCATAATAATAATAAGCAAACCACTTACTCTGAGGGATGGGTCAATTGACTAGGCTTACCAAACATGGATGTTAGAGGGTGAGTTTTAGACAACTCAGAGAGCACCGTTTTGAGACCGGCTGTCGCAGATTCCACATCTTCGTAAGTTACCCAGGAGCCACCTAGGGAAACTTGGAGTCTAGCGGAAAAGCCCATCCTGTACTTAATACCCACGGCAATCAGTTTAGTGACCAGTTTGTGAAACATGGCTCATTTCTGGCGTACCGACAATAGTAGGTCTTGCGCCACCCGCAGCTTTACTCCTTCCGATTCAAGATCTTGCATATCCCTGGCTTTGTACAGAAAATGCTGCCATTCCTGGAAATTCAAAAAACGGAATATAAAAGTCCGGGGGGCAGCACCTTCAGGTGGCAGGGGTCGTAGCGCATGATGGGCTCGCTCAATAATGTAGCCTGAGCCAAAAGAAGAGGGGCCTGCCACCTTTTCGACAAACTTTTTAGCAAACTTAATCGGGTCAGAGCCTTCTTCTTTCTCGGGCAATCCTATAATCACTGCGTTATTGAGGCGACTGCGACCCTCTAGGTCAGCAACCTTATTTTCCATTTTTGCCAATCGTTGTCTAATAGCCACCATATCAACTTCAGCCTTGTCCTTTTCCTTTCAACGGAGTGGATGCGAACTTCATTATCCACCATTGTCTTAGAAAGATCCTCCAGCGCATTGGAAATGCTCTTAATTTCCCCTGCCATGCTCTGCATTTCAGCCTTAAAAGGCTGGAATTCCTCCAGTAATCTGGTAAGTGTAAGGCGGTCTGAGTCAGCACCCCCAGCATTCGCGATCTCCGACCGTTGCTAAGAGGAGGCCCTGGCTTTCTTCGGGGCCTTCTCCGGAGTTGTAGGAGGAGTATGTTTAGACATTATTTTTCTCATCTCCTCGTCCATCAAAACCTTCGCCAGAAGAGCACCATCTGCAGATAAGATTAATATTACTTGTTCAGCAGAATACTTCATGGGAAAGTGAGTTTAAAGGGTATTTTGGAGGGCGGGAGGTTGGAGCTTACAGAGAAGAATCCTACCCAGCATGCTGCATCGCGTGACTCTGAACTTTGCAGGTCTGCCCAGTACCAGCGTGTTGGTGGATGAGGACAGCTGCTGCTCATGCTCTATTGGCTTGGTTGGACTGTCCCTTGCTGAAACTGTGATTTTTTTTTTACTTGAATGATCTTGACTTATGTTGTGATCAGTTTCTGAAGTTAGATTTGAGACTGAAATTGCATCTTGTGGTGAGTAGGATCTTCTTGCTTGACATCAAAAGCTGCAAAAGTTCTTCAAAAGGACGAATACGAGGGGAGCCTCAGATCATTGCCTTTATCATGGTCCCTGCCTTTTCCTCCTCCTCATAGCTTCAGGTAGGGAGTGAGTCTTTCCCCAAAGAGCAGAGAGCCTTTGAAAGGTAACCTCATTAGTGCTGTCTTAGACTGTGCCTGCTTTCCATAGTTTGAGCCATAGTGCCCTTCATACATTATTGACTGCTGTGGCTGTTCTTGCACATATTTTGAAGGCATCAGTGGAATTGTTCACCAGGTATTTGGATGCCTGAATGGTGTGTGTTAAAAGTTTGTAGTGTTGTGAGTGACTTGGTAGCTGCTTTGAGATATATTCAAGCCATATTAGCAGGACCATAGACATATACACTGCAAACATGTCCAGTTTGTTTGTATATCATATTCTTGACAGCCACATTACTTTCAACTGGAACTGTAGTTCCTTGTGAAAGAGCTGAGATGGGGGGCCAAGTTTTGGTGGAATGCTCCATTGTTCCTGCTTGTCCTTTGGTAGAGGCTAGGCCTTTTCAAGGGTTCTTTCTTTTGTAGTCTGGCATGATCTGCAGATTCCCATTCACTGGTTAGAATATTTTGCACTGCTTGTCATAGAGGGAGGTGTGTGTCATCCTAAAGCTTTGTGGTTATACGAAGGTCAAGTTTAGATGTGGGTTGCTCTTCTATCCTCTTCTTAGCCCAGTGTGACTCAGATCATCCATGTCATTTTGGATACATCATCGAATGGAAAGAGCCTTGTGGTGTGCTGTTTCTGTTTTTCCCTCATTCAAAGATTGCTGCTCATTGTCAGACCCTCAATACACGCTTCAATTCTTGGTACTTTGGTGGAGGCATTCTGTCAGAGGAATGCAATTTGGATCTTTTTGGAGACTGTAGGAGTGGAGTCTCTGGGGTCAGTCTGAGGAGGAGAGTTTCTATCTTTTCTAACATTTTAAAAATCATGTTGCCTGTGAAGCGTCAAGTGCCACTGAACCCATGGGGATTAAATTGTGTGTTAGCCTGGGAGGATTAGCCATGCAGTGAGGATGTTGAGCCTTGTATGTTCTCTATCCCACTATCAACTGTGCATACTGCACACAGGAGCCCAGAGTGGGTCTCTGTCAGTGTCAGCCTGCACACAGAGCTCTTCCTTATTCTGGCTATCTCTACTGAGGTGTCTAAGGAGTTCTAAAAAAAACAGGTGAGAAATGCATGGTGAGCTTGGTGAAGGTTTCCCATTCTGGAGCTTCAAACTGATTAATTTGTGCAATGCAAACATAAGCCTGGCCACTGAGAATGGTGCCATGCCAGGTGTTGTGTTTGCTACTTCAAAGATGGCAGCAGAGATGTGGTAAAGTAGGATGTTTTTCTTAACTGTAGAGTATCAGAAGTTTCTTTGGGCCATTTGAATTGGGCTGAGTGCAGTATACGATTGTCCTAAGATGGCCATCATACTACAAGATGGATGTGGACATCCTGTGTTCCACAAGATCCCAGAGTGCTAAAGCCTGCTACAGAGGGAGGTCTACTTTTCCTAAGATGGCCACGAGAATCTTGGAAATGACTGCTGAGATCTTGTCACTCGCATGATCTCAGGCAGCTGTGTTGATACAGCAGTGCAGTTTGTGCCACTCCAAGATGGCTGCTGAGATTAAAATGGCTGCTGAGATCTCACCTCTCACAAGATCTTAGGCAACTGTTGTTTGGATGCAGTGCAGGAAGTGCCACTCTAACGTGACCACTATATGGGAGGGTTTGCTGAACTCTCATTGGAAGCAAGATTTTTTTAAACATAGGACAAGCTGAGTGATCTGAGTATTGTTGGCACATTCAGTCATGTCATACTTGGAGGGTGTTTGTGAGCATTCAGCCATGAAATCCATGCCACTTCAAAGGGAGTGCCGAGAGACGTTTTCATGATTAGGCTTGCAGACTGGCAGTACAGCTTGGCGATTACAGTAATGACCTGTGAATGAGCTTGGTACCTCCATCAGGCCTGGGTTTGATTCCCACAACCTGTACTTGCATACTGTGTGACCCTGAGCAAGTCACCTACCCTCCCAAGAGCTCCCAGATTGCCACTGGAAACAGGCCTCAGGTCTAGTGGGTCTTACCCAGTTACCAAAGAATAATTAAAACACAAAACAAAAGCACTGCAGTACTTAATGAACTACTAATACAGCCACTGAGACTGAGAACGATGGTGGTAGCCATCTTGCTGAAAGTGCTCCTCCAGCATTCTATGTATTGTGCAGAGATTACCATGGGCTAAGGCAGTAGTGAAATGCATAATAATTTGTGGGCAAGGTGCAAGACATTTTTTTTGTGAGTGAGCAGGCAGGCAAGGAAGCCACTGGCCACTATGGAATGGAACACTATGAGGCAATACATAGAAACATAGACTTTGACGGCAGATAAGGACCACTTGACCCACCCAGTCTGCCCATTTCCCTACCTATTGGATAAGCTGCAGATTCTAGTTAACCAACAGCCTAATTCCTGCCACCCCCCCACTACAATTGCCTTATGTCTGTCCCATGCCTGTTTGAATTCCCCCAACTGTTATAGACCCAACAACCTCCCCAGGAAGGCGGTTCCATGCATCCACCACTCTCTCCATGAAAAAAAATGTCCTCACATTACCCCTGAGCCATCCCCCATCTATCTTTAAATTGTGCCCCCTTGTTCTTACACATCTCTTTTTCTGAAAGATGCTACCCTCTTGGACTTTGTTGATTCCCTTGAGGTACTTGAACATTTCTATCATGTCCCCCCATCCCTCCTTTCATCAAGGGTATATATATTAAGCTCTCTCAGTCTCTCTTCATATGGTTTCTGATGCAGACCCTGCACCATTTTAGTTGCCCTCCTCTGGACTGCTTCCATCCTGTCTATTGTTACTGCCTTTTCTTCCTGCATGGGTGACTGGGGTCACAGTCATTTAAATAAAGAAACCCTTAGTGTTAGGAGATGAAAGGTTTTTCACCCTCTTCCAACTGCCACCAATGTAAACAGGAGAGGAGTGGATAAAACCTGTATATTTATGTCCCTCTGTGAGGAAACAGCCACAGGGGAAGGGAAGCAAGGCAGAGGTCCTTTTCCCCTGTGAGACAAGCTTCCCCTTTAGGTCTTTCCCATGTTTTTGTTTTAGTCATGGCTGCCTGTTGTAGAGTAAAGGAATACAGAACAGAGAAAAAGGGAATACTCTGACCCCAAAACATGTTGCTTTTTGTCTTTGACGCAACAGTAACTAATTTACACCAGAGCAAAGGAAGTGCATTAGATAAAACAGTTTTTAAATAAAATTAAACTTACTTTATTGAAGAGAGGCTTAGTAGGAATCCTGTGAACAACCAGCCTGCTCAGGAGCATGAAAAGAACTGGAAAAGAACTGTAGAGGCTAGGCTGCAGCAGGAGAAGAACCTCTCCCAAAGGAGAACTTTTCAGTGAAGTGTGCATTCAGCCTATATCCCAATGATGAGGACTTCCAGAGTGCTATGAAGAAGGAAATACTTAATGGTATCCTCAGCATAGATCACCAAACAACTGAATGTGTTCATGTTATTGATCATGACTAGGAATATTATGAGACCAAGTATGATTCCCTGTTGCAAAAACTCATTTAATTTGATGCCAGTGGATTTTGAATAATTAATTTTGGTACACTGCTGTCTCCAGTCTAGGAAGAACCTTACCCACCTTAAGTGGGTGTAGAGTACCTCCATCAATTCTGCTTTCCACATGAGAATGTTGTTGTCAGTTCTGGCAAAGGATTTGCTGAAATCCACGAGCAAAACCCTACAGGTCTTGTCTTTGATTTCATTCATTCATTCATTCATTTCCTTAAAGAACATTCCCTTGTCTCAGGAGATTGAAACACTTATTTCAGATACTGCCTGATCTTGGCAGAACATACTGTAACTCTCATTTATAATGTCAGAATTATTGATAAGCATGTTCTGCACTGTATGTCTAGATCAAATATGCCATGATATTATAATGACAAAAAAAGTGCAAGACTGTTTTCTAAATTATTTACAACCAGACTTCTGGGAGTTCCTTTACCATGAAGCATCAAATTCATCATAAAAGGAATACTTTCCTTTCCTTGGGGTGAAGAGGGAAATCTTGTTCATGATTCGTATCTGACTGAATCAGTCTTTACAACCTTTGTCTCTTACACACATGCTGCATTTTGGCAGTACTGCTGTGGCCATTTTACATCCACACATAGCAACTGTGCAGCATTAAGAGTGAGCTTGCTGGGCTAACTATGCCAGTTCCCTTCTCCAGCCCTAATTATGGTCCAGTGTGCCAATTTATTTTAAATCCTCTCTGCTTCTTCCCTCTACAGGCTTCATTCCCCAACCCTAGTTCTACTGCCTGAATAAAAAATAAATTATCCCCCTTCCTCCTATCCATCTGTTGGCTTTCTTCCCTGGGTCGGAACCCAGCAATGCTGCAATGGGGAGTATCTATACTGTAATAGAAAATGTCTGCAAGATTTCAGCACCTAACAGCGGAAGCGACTCAGTGTACCCCAAACAAATCTCTAAGTCATTATGCTCTACTTCTACTGGTACCAAAACACAGCAAAAACTCACTCTTACACTCTTGTTTCTGTAGAGTTCTTGGACTGGTAAAGTTCCTGCTCCGCAGGAAGCTAAGCTATATGGACAGCCCTGAAGCAAAAACTTTGCAAAAGCTGATCTGCTCAGGACATAAGCCACAAATACACTTCACTTATTTTCACGCTTAGTGTAGGTGTTCCCAGCTGCCTGCAGCCTCCCCTGTTAAGTTCCTGAAAATACTATTCCCCCATCATCTAGCTAACACTGCTGCTGGAAACAGAGTGCCACTGTAAGCAGGGATGCAACAGAAAATGCATTCAGCTGGCATAGCACTCCCTGAGAGCTGAAGTAGTTCTGGACCTACTTCACAAAAGCTTGTCTTCAAATAAGATCTTACTTTTAGTCCTTCCTAATTCAGCCAGTTTCAAGACAGGTGTTTCTGTTTTTAACTTCTTATAAGCCACAGCTGCAACATTTGTTGCAGCTGTGGAGAAAGAACTAAAAATGTATCAAAATGCAGAACTGTTTTATATTGACAGGGTTATACAATTGCAATTGCCCATGCAACAGTAACCTACAGGACAATGCTGAAAGTTGCTTTATTCTGGAGAAAGTGACTAAAGTGCATTGCAACAATGTTTCTATAAGTCTTGCACTTCTAACTCAGTCTGCCACCATTAACTCTCCATTAACTATGTCCACTGGAGAAAGACAGTGCATGCCTTATGAATGAGGGGGATTCCCCAATGGTTAACTGAATCAAGGTAAAGTACAAGGAAAATGTTGAGTGGATGTCTGCAGCACCACACTATCTGAGGCCCTGTACACATTAGGAAGAAAGATTTGCACTGTTTTTAAAAACGTTTTGGAAATGTTTTTAAACTCACCACAGCAGCCCATCCAGATTAGTTTTCAACCGAGTTTTAACTCGGTTATAACACGGTCACTCCTGTCTGCATTTTGTAACGTTTTGTCATCCGATTCCCCAGAATGGAGAGAACTGAGGATCAAAGGCAGAAACATAGCACTGACACGGATCAAAAAAACAGACGTGCATCCGCACTATAAGGTAACACGCATTCGCTCCTCAACCCATTTTTTTAAAATGGATTTAAGACTAGCTTCCAGCAGGGTTTAAGCACAGTTTGCTAGCACGCTTTCAAACCGTGCTTTAATGTGGACGAGCACCATGTTTGTGCTAGTTAAAACATTTTAAGCACCTTAAAACATTTTAACTAGCCTGATGTGTACAGGGCCTAAATGTACCTCGCGTCTCTGGTGAAAACTGTAACATCTCACCCCATTAGTAAAATAAAAGTTTAAAAAAAAAGATAAAAAGCTTAAAAACATGAGATTTACACTAATTGTGTCTTAACTTTATTGCTTTCTAGTTTATTTTTTTATTTTGTTTTATTTCCCCTGCTGTTAAGTCTCCTAAATGTCATAGATATTGCAGTAACGATTTCAACAAGTCTTTCAAAATGCACCTCTCTCTTCCCTGCTAACTGCACAATTGCTGTTTGTGACATCAGTCTGTTTTCATAGTAAGCACTATGATGCCGTAAAACCAAGGCACTGTGAGGTTAACAGGGGAGAGGCAAATGCTTTCAAATGTTTTTATACATACTTTTCAGCTGGACTACCAAGATGCGTTATAACTTTTGGAAAGGAACATTGAAAATGAACAATTGTATTCTCTAGTAATTGTAACAGCTGAAACATCTTATTTACAAAAACACATGCTAAAGTGCAGAGTTGCTCTTTAAGAGCGATCTGAAAAGGTTAGTCTAATCCCTGTTTGTTTCCTATCTGTTTGAAAAAATCACTTAGGATAGCCCAGCTAAAGTCCAATAAAGCATGTTCAGTGTGGGTGTGCATCTACACATTTTATAGTTGGCTGGATCTGTTCAAGGTCATCTTGTGGTGAGTGAGTGGCTTTGGTGTGTGTTGAACCTGGAGCTCCTGGTTCACAGTTCTGCTCTGTAACCTCTAGGCTGCACTACCCCTTAGTTTAAACAGTGTTGAATAAAATGCTATAATCATTTAGTAAAACGTAACCACATACTGTTGCCTCAAACAGTATTAATTATCTAAGGACATTTTAATCCATGTATAATTTATTTGTTACTGTAACTTTATTACATCTTTGGCTGCAATCCTGCTTCTCATCAGGCTATCCAAGTGAAAACAATCTTTAATAAACAATAATTATGCCAAATAATATACGCTACAATAATCTGAAACACAGACCTTGGGGCTCGATTCTCAAAGAGGGGCTTGCAGCAGCTCAAGCTGTAGCAAACAGCAGCTTGTGCTGAAGCCCATTGCACCAGGGACCCTGCACCAGATTCTGGTACAGAAGGGGTCCCGTCTCCTAAGTTGCCACACTTGCAGTCACCCCTCCCATGTGACAAACACATGGTGCAGGAGAAGGGTTTGCCACAGGCTCCTGCAGCAAAGTCAAAAGGTCCCTCCCATCCCTGATCCCCAAGTCACATAAATCAAACCCCTTCCCTGGTGTTCTAGTGGCCCCCCTCACTGATGTAGCCTGTTATTATTATTACAATTCAGAAAGCCCTTTCATTGGTGGTCCAGTGGCCCCCTCCTTAATCCCTGATGTCCCCATTATTATAACAATTCAGAAAGCTCCTTTCACTGGTGGTCCAGCAGCCCCTGATCCCTGATGTCCCCGTTATTATAACAATTCAGAAAGTCCCTTTCACTGGTGGTCCAGCAGCCCCTGATCCCTGATGTCCCCGTTATTATAACAATTCAGAAAGTCCCTTTCACTGGTGGTCCAGCAGCCCCTGATCCCTGATGTCCCCGTTATTATAACAATTCAGAAAGTCCCTTTCATTGGTGATCCAGCAGCCCCCCCATCTCCCCGATGTCCCCACTATTATAACAATTCAGAAAGCCCCATTCATGGGGGGTTCAGCGACTCCCTCCCCAATGTTCCTATAATAACAATTCAGAAACTCTCATTCATTGGTGGTCCAGTGCCCACTCCCCAATCCCCTTTCTCCCCATTATCATAACAATTCATAAAGCACCTTTCATTGGTGGTCTAGTGGCCCCCCTCCCCAATGCCCCATGTCACCCGCTACATTGATAATTAAGTAAGTGCCCTTGCCTGGTGGTCTAGTGGCCTCTTCCCCCCACTCCAGCAGGTAGTGCCCAACACCCCAACCCCAATCCCAAAACACAGTCAGCAACCGGCACAGCTCACCTCTCACCTCAGTGCCTTGTCACTGACTGATCAGCCACTGAGCGCATTCTGTGAAGTTTACATCAGTGAGGCTGTACACCTTGCAGAATGCACTCAGTGACAGTTCAGTCAGCGCTCATCTGTGCAGGTCAGACATGGGCTGTACCAGTCGTCAGCTGTGTTTTGGGATTGGGGGAGTGGGGAGGTGGTGGGGTGGCTACTAGACCACCAGGCAAGGGTGTTTACTTAATTATTAATATAGTGGGCAACATGGGGCATCAGGAAGGGGGCCACTAGACCACCAATGAAAGGGGCTTTATGAATTGTTATAATAATGGGGGAAAAGGGGATCAGGGAGGGGGCCGCTAGACCACCAATGAAAAAGGCTTTCTGAATTGTTATAATAATGGGGACATTGGGGATTAGGAAGGGGAGCTGCTGGATCACCAATGAAAGGGGCTTTCTGAATTGCTATAATGTGTCAGGGATCAGGGAAGGAGGACCATGGCACATCTATTTCTATTTTTTATTTAACACTGATAACCATGAAAAGCATGCTGAGAGGGACAGTCACAGGGTGCCATAAATTGCTACACTCTCCCAGAGGGAGATGTCTAAGAACCCTTAGCCCAGCCCTGGTGGGAGAGTTTTGTGAATCCCTCTTTCGGGGATATGGGAGCCTGTGTCTGCCACAAGCCCCCTAGTGCCATGCCACAGCCCATTTTTGGGGGCAAGGCTGGAGCAAGTCCCCTTTGGTGCATGCAGCCTGCATTTGACACAGGATGCTTTTGAGAATAGCTCAGGGTTCATTTTCAGATGCAAAGTGCCACTTGCGTCATTTGTGTTTGATGCAGGCACCTTGTGTCAATCTATGGACTTTGAGAATTGAGCCCTTGAAATCCATCGAGTCTGCCTGTTCTACCCATACCCACTGCAGCCTACTGCTGGGTGTCTTAGACTGAGCCCCAGTTATAAGCTCTGATCTACTTGTAGTTTCTGCCCCCCAACCCACAGTCAACATATCCCTGAGCCTGTCCCATTCCGCTTCAAATCCCTGAAAGTTTTACCAGTGTGCTGGGCAGTCTATTCCAGTTGTACGTCACCCTTTCTGTGATGCTTAGTTTCCTTATGTACCATTCAAATTTACTCCCCACTAACTTGTACTTGTACTTGTACTTGTACTTGTGGCCCCTGGTGCCTGACCCCATGCTATTCCTGAATAGTGTTGAGCAGGTCCCTCTATTGCATGGGGCTACATAACACTATGATATTTCATTCCATTCTAACTGTGGTGTAACTGGCTTGGACTGCCACTACCCACCTATTGGATAATCATATATGAGACCACATTAATATCATGCATCAGCTGGTCTGTAATGACACCGACACCCCTTTTTGGTAGAGCAAGCTTATAGCCTATGCCAGAAGGAAAAGGGACTTAGTCGCAAACCTGTTTTCCCCAGAATTAATTACTGATATTTTTGTTTGTTTGTTCATTCTGTTTTATTTATAATACATAGGTTAGCTTATCTGGGATTCAGCATCTCATTTTGAGTTAGGTCATGCTCTTATCCTGTTTTATAGCTAAGAAGAATAATGCATATGGAGGTCAACTGATTTGTTAAAGGCAAACAGCTCTGATGGCAGCTACCAGGATCACTATCAGTTCACAAGCTTGTGCCCGAACCCAAGCTGGACTAATCTTCCTCCTGATCTGAACAGAACTCCTGCCCAACAGGGTCAGGCAGCAGGCCTTTTATACCCTGACCTTACTGACCCTCTGGAGAGAGAGACACACACACACACACAAAGTAAATGGGATAATACTTTGACTTTTAACATTTATCAGTGGAGGAGTTAGGCTCCAGCACAAAAAGATACTGTGAAAATCTCCAGGTATTTTTTAACAAGAGTGCATTTTTTCTTTCGATACTGGACTAACAGTCCTATTATGTGATTTTCAGTGTCTCTTGGGAGAGTTGCACATTCAAGTGTTGTGTGGTCAACTAAGGTTTTACGAGTTATGTTTGTGGTGGCTGACAATGAATCATGAAAACATCTAACAATTGCACCAAGACATGCCCAAGAAAATGTATTACTGCATTTCAGGGGGCCCTCCCACCATCTGTATAATGTGACTTTCACATAAATAAACAATCAAGTACTCCTCAAACTGGAGATGAGAGGAACTCAGGCATTATGCCTGGCTAAGGAGAGGGTACCTGAGGGAGGATAACCCTGTCACTTGTATAGGAGGGATGTTCCATTTTTTTTATGTACTTACCATGGCTAGCCCAGCTGAGGCTCAGCATCTTATTTCCACTAATGTCCCACTTTTATCACTTTCCACACGTGCGTGAACTGGAACACTGAGAGATTTAGTCACTTGCCTAAGGTTACACAATGCGTATTTGGCTCTAATGGGGTTTTAGCCTATGATCGTCAGTTTCCCAAGCTGGTGCTCTAACAACTAGAACACAATGCCTGTTAGACTGGAGCAGAGGGGAACCATTACATTTGTGTGAGCTCTGAGAAGGTGGTGGAGTTGGGGGGTGACTACATTTGACACCTGAGGCCTCACATTTGCTTCTTTTTTCATGTTGCTCATTCAGCAAAGGTAACGTTAATTAAAAGGCAACTGGACTTACACAGCTGAAGAGAAGCTATTGAATGTTGTGCATTTTCTGCCCACATTAATGTAACAGTGCAATACAGAACAACGCTGAATAACTAAAATGGTTTCTGTTAAACCAGGGTAGTTTAGATATAACTCCTCTAGAAATAGCTGAAGCTACTGAACAAATCAAAGCAAATAAAGCCCCAGGATTGGTTAACATTGGTGTCAGTGTGGTTCAGTTGGTAGCACATCCACCTCTGGACCAGAAGGTTGTGGGTTCTCATACCACACCAGGATTGGACTTGCACCTAAAAATCACTGGTATCTGAGTGCAGAATATTGGGGGGTGCTGTACTGCTGAGGTGTGCCATCCTTCGGATGAGACGTTAAACTGAGGTTCCTTCTGCCCATCCTGGTGTTGTCCTGGTGGGTGTCCAGGTGGAAGTAAAAGAACCCAGGGCACTCTTCGCAAAGAGCAGGGAACATTCCCAGAGTCCTGGCCAACATTCCCCTTCCCATAAACTGGTTCATGCAATTATCCAGGCTGTGTGTGGGTGATGATATGCGATATGGCCGCCACCACACATTCAGTCACTTCACTACCAGTCTAGCATTGCTTGTAAAGTGCTTCGGGATACTGTGTATGAAAAGCACTATATAAATGCTGATTCTTCTTCTTCTTCTTATCTACTGTATATAAAATAACAAGATCCAAAGGTGGAGTAATTTACTTGCTATAACATTTAGCAAATTCATAGAACAAGAAACTTACTGAGAGAGTGGAAAGGAAATGTTATCATTCTGATTTTAAAACGGGGAACCTTGTACTGCTGGTCAACTACTGTCCTTACAGCTTAAAACAACAGTGCATCAATCTGGTGAAATTTTTGACCTATACTTTTTTATGCTAATTTAGATTACCTGCCTTGTATGATACCAATTTACAATTTGAGTCTGCTTTAGTAATTTTTTCATGTTTGAAATAATAAAAGGAGTGCTCATTTTATTATGGCTCAGACCAGGTTTTCAACAGTATTTGCAGCTGTTTTTATCCATCAGTTGTTTAAATATCACTTCTGTTGTGACTTACATGAACTATCATGCAGCAGGCAGTGCTTTCTTACTTTGTAGAACAATAGGTGTTTAAAACAGCTGCAAATACTGACAAAAACCCGGTCTGAGCCATATTAAAAGAAGCGCTCCTTTTATTATTTCAAACATGAAAAAAAGACTTAAAGCAGACTCACACTGTAGAAAGAAGGGTATCATACAAGTCATAAGGTAAGTGGCAATCTAAAATAGCATAAAAAGTATAGGTCAAAATTTTCACAGGCTTGATGCACCACTGTTTAAGATCGTTTTTACTAGGATATTTTTAGTCACCTAACTTGTAGATAGTAATGCCATTTGAAATCCTTTCCAGGCAGTTTGTAGGAAAGGTCATTCCACTATGAAACAATGTTTTCTATTACAACATTTAAAAGAAAAATTTAATTGTAGGAAAGAAACGACATTAACTTGCAACTAGCCTTTATAGATTTTAAAGGAGCATTCAATGGCATTCCTAGACACCTTTTATGGAAGAAACTATTGGCTCTTAAAATGGATCATACTATACATGGGACAGTTATAAATCTGTACTCTAAAATTGATTGGTGGTCAGATATTATTTCAAAGGGAATAGATCAGATAATTTTAGATTTAATACTAGGATAAAACAAGGATGCCTATTGGTTACCCTTCTTTTTATTTAGTTTTAATATCCTCCAGATAAAATGTACAAGAGGAGCCTCTCCATTTATAAAAGGTTTACAGATCCCTGGCCTTAAATGTACACTGATGATTTCATTCTGAGATATGTATCACCCATAGGACTTTGAAGGATGTTGGCCTGGCTATAAACTTACTGAATATAGAATAATATAGAGAATAATGGCTGGGTAGGGGGTTATAATGAGAATTTTACACACACCCCAAGGTGTGGGATGCTACATAAACCCCGAGAGTTAAGTTTGAGGGATTTACAAAGGCATCCCGTACCGAGGGGTGTGTGCATAAAATTTAAGTTTTACACACCTACCCAGCCTTTATTTTATACAATTGCTGGGGATCATTTTTTTTTTGCCACAGCAATTATATAAATTAAAAAGACATCGACTGTGGAGCCTGGGACCAGTATGGTTTCAACTAGGGATGGGCAGCCTGGTTCAGCAAAAATCCAAACCGACCTGAACAAGCTGAAATATTAAAAAATGAACAGCTTCTGAACATTTTTGTCTGTTCAGATTGGTTCAGAATAGACACCACCCCAGTTTTCATTTTCCCTGGTGTCTAGCGGACCCCCTCCCTATCCTCAAGTGACTCCCTGTAAGTAAAAAAAAATACAGTCCTAAAGCTTCCTTTTAAATCTGTGGACTGGGACCCCCTTCCTATCTCTGATCCCTTTTGATTAAATTAAATAACTAAGTGTCCCCAAATTATTATTCTTCCCTGGTGTCAAGTGGACCACCCCACTCCCCCCACCCTGACCCCGAGCGGGAAACAGGTACAGCCCTCCCACTCTACCATGGTCAGCTGCCTGCTTGGGGTCAGGGTGGGCGGAGTGGGATGGTCTGCTAGACACCAGGGAAGAATAATAATTTGGGGACAGTTAATTATTTAATTTACTCAAAAAGGATCAGGCATATGGAGTGGGGACCCAGTCCACAGATTCAAAAGGAAGCTTTAGGACTGTATTTTTTTTTACTTACAAGGGATCGATCTGGGATAGGGAGGCGGGTCCACTATACACCAGGGAAAAGTGGGGGAAAAAAACAAAGGCTGCATATTAGTCTGAAAGGTTTGGATAAGGATTGGATAAGCATCTGAACCTTTTCTTCCTTATCTGAGCCTTTTAGAACCTTCAAACCTTTTGAGGTTCACCCATCCCTAGTTTCAATGCAGTCTGAGGTCGGGAGTGGGGAAGGAGAGTTTTCTTTTTATTTATTTCTTTTTGTTTTCAAAAAGCAGCCCTGTCTGAAAGCATTTCTGTAGCCCAGCTATTGTTTTTTTTTAATGTACTTACTGCCGAGTCCTACTGGTGGTGAAGTGTTGAGCAGTTTGAGAAAGGTTGCTGGCATCAAGGAAGGGAAACACTGTGGGTGGTGCATGCACAGGCCTAGGAAAACCCGGCACATGTTCACTGTTATAACCAGCTGGTTATAATGGCAAAATTACAACCGGATTTCCTTATGGGAAATAATGAGGACCAGTAATTATTTACAAATTAACAACAGTTACAGTAAAATTTAAATTTATGGGAAGAAAAGTGAAATCAGGTTGGAAAACAGAAGAAGAGCTTGGGTTGGTAAAAAGTTTTTGTCATTTAGGTTTGTATTTCTCAGGGCTGTTTATCTGAATCACACTAAAGCAAGATAGATACAAATTTAAAATGGGTTCATTCATTGTAATGCTAAGTATGGGGGATATACTCTTGTGCCAGCCTTAAGGGTGACTGAAATGAAGATGAATAGTGCAGTGCTCTATACATTGGAAGTATGGGGAGGAGGGAGACTGTATGAAAACTGAACATCCTTTTAATCAATTTTGCAAGATTATCATGCAAGTGATAAACTCAACCTTGGTAGAGATAGCAAAACACGAGTTAGGAAGAACTAAAATCAAAATGATGGCTATGGGTAGAAAAATAGCATACTGGATTAAATGCATGAATATGATAGAAAAAAGGCTTCACAAAAGGTGGCTTGCAGAGAAAAAACTTTATGGCTTAGTACACAGATAGACTCACCTTGGTTAACTGAAATCAAGAAAACACCATCAATAATAAAGTTAGAACACTGGTGGAATTATTTAAAACAAATTCCAATCTGCCCCCTTACTTAATGGTTATTCAAAGAAGACTAAACAAACTGTCAACTCTTGATGATATTAAAGGGTAGAAGAACTTAAAAACTTCTCCCTGGTTCACAGGCCATAACGATTTATGTATAATGTATTAGAACCCTATTTAACTTTCTTCTCTGATAAATCTGATTGAAGAATTTTTCTGAAATTTAAGTTACAATCATATCCCTCAAAGGTGCTCAGAAGAAGGTAATAAAGGGTGACAGTGCTGAATCACATGACCTAAAATACGACTATGAGGCACATTATTTTGAAACTCTAACCCATGTAATACTGTACTGCCCAAAATATGAATCTGTAAGAAAAGACTGTCTCACACTATATTTATTTTATTTATTTATTTCAGTTTGGGATTAATACATTTGAGTCAAGGACTCATTTTTGGTTTTTTTGCGCCTCCCCTTCCCTGGCTGCCCACTCCTTCTGGTCCCCTAACGTCCCTCCCAACTGCCTGCCCCGACTCCCATACCAGCTATCACCTCATATGGCAGTCCCCCCAGGTAACCCAGCATATCCCTTCACCGGGCGGGACCCTCCTCCGAGGGGGAAGACACCGGTTGGGGTGGGGGTGGCCAATGCACTCTTTCATTGGCCTGGGGTACTGCTGAGGCATGCCGGTCATGGGATCAGCAGCATCGGAGGGTAGAGAAGCCATCATCTGGCCAGCCAGGGAGTATTTTCCTGGCTTTTCTTGTGGGGAGTGACATCCTAATGTCAAGGCATACGCCAGACATCTGCCACTCCCCCTTGAACTCTGCATCAGGCATCACTGCTGTGCTCCCAGCCTCCGCCAGGAGTCAGCATGCACCAATGTGCATCCCCACCCTCCCCCCAGAGAAGGAGAGCTGTCCCTGGACACTCCATCCTTCTCCTCCTGGCCGACCCTCTGGTGACCCGAGTCCATTCCCGAACGCAGGTCGCCAGCGTCGCAGACGGAAATCTAACCGCTGCACCAGCGGGCCGGCAGGACTCATTTTTAAAGGTTCCACATAAGTGCTGAACAAACATAACAAAAATACAAGGTTTACAGAGAAAAAAAAAGAGAAAAAACATTGAAGCATATACACAGGCAGCAATAGTAAAATTTGAACTTATACACATCAAATCAGTAAATATTAACAGATAGACTGATTAGATAAGAGGGGGTTTGGGGGGATCAGCCAAAGGTGGCATCTTCTGAGGTGGGAGAGAAGTGGAACTTTCAACCAAGTGAGACCATTGTCAGGTAATTGGGGTAGGGGAGCAGGTTAAGAAAAAAGTGCTATATAGCAGAAAGATGTAGAGGGGGTAGGTAAATGGAAAACTGGGGGCAAGGTACTATCACATTAGCACAGGCAGGTGGCATTATCTGAGGTGGGATAGAGGTGGAGCTTTCAACTAAGTGAGGCCATCATCAGGTAATTGGGGGTAGGGGAGTGGGTTAAGAAAAAAAGTGGTATATAGCTGAAAGATGTAGAGGGGGTAGATAAATGGAAAACTGGGGGCGAGGTACTATCACATTAGTACAGGCAGGTACAATTCATTTTTAAGTCAAGGAGAGATTTGAGCCCAGCTTTGAAGGTACTAATCTTGGTAGTATCAGTGAGGACAGCAGGTAGTTCATTGTACCATTTCGGACCATGATATAGGATGGAGTTCTGGGCAAGTTTTGTCCTTTTGAAAGGAATTATCATCTTGTCAGTGACTACACTATGGGTATATTTTGTTGGGACAGCTAGCTTAAAGTGTCTGCCCAGTGTGGGGGATGTTAGTCCAAGTAGTACTTTTTTTAGAAGTAGACAGGTTTGGTATTGCCCTCTAAAATGGAATGGGAGCCACCCAGTTTCACTATATAGTGAGCAGGTGTGGGTGTCGAGAGTAGCCCACAGAGTAAGATGACAGGCCTTATTGAGGAGTGTGTTGATCCTGCTAAAAGCATTTTTTGTGCCAGCCCCATATATAGGCAACCCATAGTCAATGGTAGACAGTATTGAGCTACTGGTGACTAGTTTGAGTGCATCCGGTGTCACTGAATGTCTGTGACAATAAAGTACACAAAGTTTTATATTTGCAGTCTTGATGACAGAGTCATGTGGTTTGAAAAGGTGAGCATGTCATCAATGGTAATGCTGAGATATTTTAAGTTAAATACTTGGTCTAGGATTTCGCCTTTTTGGTTATGAATACGCAGGGGCAGGTATTTCTTTTTGCTTTGGGAGGTGGTGAAGAGCATACTGTTTGTTTTTTTGACATTTAGTAGTAGCTTGTTTTCTGTAAACCAAGATTCAAGTTTATGGAAGCTGCTTTAGAGTTCATTTGTGATGGATTGCTGGTTTTTGCCAGCAACTGAGATCACTGCATCATCAGCATAGAAAACTGCTTGCTGAGCAAGCCACTGGGGCAGAGTTGATGAAGAGGCTAAAGAGTAGAAGACCAAGGATTGACCCCTGCAGAACCCCGAGGTGCACCTCCTCAGCAGCAGATAGGGTATCACCAATTTTGACTTGTGATCTGTTAGAGAGGTAGCTGCCAAACCATAGTACCAAATCTGAGGACAGACCTGTAGACAGATGGCAACTTAGGAGGAGGTTGTGATTAACGGAGTCAAAAGCCTTCATGAGGTTGATGAATACTGATCCAACTGCCTAACCACTATCCAAAGCGTTATATAGTTGGGATGAATAAATCAACTAGAGCGGTGAATGTGGAATACTTTTTACAGAAGCCGTGCTGTTGCAGGAAAAGTAGGTTATGGTTATCAAGGTATTCAGTAAGCTGCTCCTAAACCATTCTTTCAAGTACTTTTGAAAGGGGAGGAAGGATGGATATAGGTCTGTAGTTGGATGTTTGGGTTTTATCCCCCTGCTTTAAAGACAGGCGTTACGTTAGCCAACTTCCATGCATTTGGAAATACTCCTGATGTTACAGAGTCATTAAACACCATGGTAAGAGAACCACCAAGTTCGTGAAGGAGTAGACCAACCAGCTTCACGTCAAGCAGATCCACCCCCATCCTGGTCTTGCCAAGTGCCCTTTTAATATGCTTGATGGTTTCGGCTTTGGTGACATATCTAAGTAAAAGGGGGGTACATCTTTACTTGGGGATCTTGAGGGGCAGTTGCTGAACATGCATATCTTTGAAGTAGTCACCAGGGAGTACACTTGAAAGGTCAGTCAATGCATTGTTGAGCTGATTGGCAATTTCGATGGGTTCCTGTAGGGGCCACTTCACAGTCAACAGTAGATCTGTGGGATCTCGTGGGCTTTGCCCATTAAGGATTTAAGAAAGCACTAAAAGTGTCTTCCAGAAGCCCAGGTTTTGGTTAGTAGATCATTATAGTAGGAGGCTTTAGCCTGTCAGATGAGTCTGGTGTTCCAAGGTACTAGCTAATGATGTACTAAAATGCTTCTGAGGGATGTATGCTAAAATGTCAAAAGTTCAAGTCCAGATAGAGAAAACTAAATAGAAAAGTTAATATTTAAATTCACTCAGACAAAGGGAATGGTGCAATATTGAACTAGTACAGATTAAAAAAAATTTATTGTGATTATTCTATGTTTATGTCATCCAAAGTGTGCAATGTGTGTGTGGTTTTAGAATTGCTGTATGTATGAATGATAAAGGGCATTCAAGTATTTTTCTTTTTGGAGTCCATTTTGGACTATTATTCTCAAAAAGATTATGGGATTGCAGACTTTATTGCACTGCTTGGGAGTGTAGGTATCCAGACTTGAACCCTTTGGTGTCCTAATTAAATTCAAGCACAATGCAAGAATTAGCTAAAGCTAAACACTTTAATATCCCCTCTCTTTAAAAACATATAATGTGCCTCTGAAATATTGTCATATATCTGTGGCAAGCTTAAAGGGACAACGTCAAACCCATTTGGTCTCAAACTGTCCCTAGTTTAAAAAAAAAAAAAAACATGTTATGCTTGTTCACATTCTACAAAGACTGTTTATGCAGCTGGTAGTTTGACTCAGATCCCTTTTTTCTTTTAAAAAGTGAAAAATCTGAGTGCCCACCGTACTGGTGTTACCGCACCAAAACATGTTTGTTTACATTTCTTGACCAACTCCCACTGCATCTTTCCTGGACTCAGGAACACCTAAAACACAATCTAGCCACTGATTATGCAGTGGGAGCAGAGACTATTGTATCATGAGTGGCTGCACTGTTTGAGGGTGTTTCTAATGTTCAGGAAGTATGCAGTAAGAGTAGTGCGATGATTTGAAGCAAAACAAGGCTGGGTACAGCTATACATTACCATGAATTTCAGTTCTAATATGCAAAGAGGCAGATAAGACAACCAGCAATACCAAAGAAATCTAGAGAGGGTAAGCAATCATGAAATGTGGATTTTTACCTAAAAATAATATGATGCAAAAAAAGGTTGACAGTGTCCCTTTAAGTGAACCAGATTAGATTAGAAATAAAAGCACTTTATAAAACTGATAAGATTGTATTATAAATTATGATTTGTATAATCAATTCTTAATATTTATTTTTAAAGGTGTGTTTTTTTTTAAACTGTAATGACGTCAACAAGTTGAACAATAAACTTAAACTTGAATAACATTGGTAGTTTAAAGACTTGCACTTTAGGGCCTGGGCAGTTTAATTTTTCAGTTAATATGTACTTTTTTATAAGTCTGACATTTATTTGGATACATTTTAAAAAGATGCCATTTCATTAAAAAAGTAAAGATAAAGAAACTGCTCAGACTCCAGAGTGCAGGGCCCAGATATTCAAAGCTTTGCGCTGGGCACAAACCATTTTCTTAGGTTTAGCGCGGGATTAGCGCAGGTCCACAATATTCAAAAGACCAAATAGTGTGCGCAAACTGCATTAGCGCTGGGCAACATCATAATATATGCAAGGGGCAAACTGAACATGAATACAGGCACAATGCTATATTCAGTGACTAGCACCACGCAAAGTGATTTTGCGTAACTTAGCATGACACTTAGCATGGTGCAAATTACCACACAGGAAAAGGTGGTTTTAACCCTGGGCAATCAGCTGTGCATGACATTTTGGCTTTGTGTGGCATTTGTGCAGCTTTGTTTGACCCTAACAAATAAATATGACACATAGACAAAGCCAGACAGAGAGGAAACATGCTCCTCACTGAAGGCATCACAAAGATGCCATCATCTGCCACCAGTCCTAGCCATGCCAGGCAGTAAGTGGTGACCTGGCCACCAGTGGACACCATGGCAGTGTGGCCATACAGCACACACCTGCAGACCACTCTTCTGTGGACTCCAACAGATGCCAGCACACTCATGCAGCACTGTGGGCATGAAGGATGTTGATGGGAGGGTGTGTGGGTGGCCAGGCTGCACCACAGACCAGGAGTGGGCATAAGGCTGGGACACATTACGCAATCACATGGGCCAGTATTGGGAATACCCCAACACCTGTGTGCCTGTCTCATCATACATGCCCCCCCAGCCACATACCGCACAGTTGTACAAATGCCACAGCACACACAGCCGACCATGTATATGTCACTGTGAGCATCCCATGCCAGAGGTGCAGCATCTGTGGGTCATACAACAGTGTAACAGTAATGTCCACTGTCAGTAAACACCTGCAAGTTGGGTCTGTCACTGTGTGCAGTGCAGTGGTCATCACTGCCCTACACACCATAGGCATTGCTGTGTCTCTCACACTACTGGCCCCCTTGCTACTGTAGTGTCTGCTGTGCAGTGTAGCATGACCTGCAGTGTGACAGTTGCATGCAGCAGCACCACCACCACCTGTGCCTATGCTGTGTTGTCCCCTGGGGCACAATGTGCTGTGCTGTACTATATACATGTAGCCTGCAGCTATCATCATGCACTGCCAGACTGACCTACAGGTGGAGCTGCAGGCAGACCTGGCCAGCCCCTGTACTTCCAAACTGACCTACAGGTGGTCTGTGGGACCCTGCAGTAATACTGGGCAAACTGCATGCAAATCAGGGCATAATGAGATGCTAATTTGGTTATTTGCCCAGAGACTACTTAAGTAGGCTCATTTGCATGTCACTTTTAAATATGGCAAAGTTTAGCACCAGGCAAACAGCTTAGCTGCACACTAAACCCACTCAAATGTGTTAGTACCGCGCTAATGGTTTGGGGAATATTATACAGTTTTGCACACTGTACTTTCACATGCTCTGCTGCCTGCAGCTGTACTGGGTCCACGCATTTGCTGGCACACACATTGGCTACAGAGTTCACCTCTACCTACCTTCACATCACTGTGCACTGTGTTGCTGTTGTGGTTTGCCCTCACTGGTTGCTATATTCAGAGCTGTCTTATTCCAGGGCTAAATTTGCCCTGCACTCCCAGCCCAGTTTGCCCGGCTTTATATGCATACTATATTCAGAAGCTGTTTGCCCCTGGCTATTCCTTTTGAATATCACAGGCTTTTGTGTCAGTGCTAAGTTTGCCCACCAGGCAGTGCTAATTTAGCCCTGGGGTGACGTTTTGAATATCTGGCCCCAGGAATGTAATCAACTAATATTTCAGGTGCACTGCCACATTAAAAATAGCCGGGGGTTTGGGGAGGCCAGCAACTCACACATGTGGATGCTTATTGAACAGCTTCAGGCCTGCCTCTCTAAAAAACCTTTTTATTTCACATTTTACTATCATTATCTTTAAGTTACATCACTCAATAGCTGGTACAATCATCTTTAAACCTACAAAGTTTGATTGGCATTCTAATGATGGGATGGCTGAAATAAGAGCACCAGAAAGACAGCGGTAATAGTAAAGCTCTAGCCCCTTCCACCAGCTACAGCATGGCTGGCCAGCCAAGCAGCAGAGATGGCGGCCACTTTAAGGTAACAATAAACGGTATACTAAAAGTGCTTTGACAATCAGACAAAAAGGTAGAGGGGTTCAGTAACAGCATTTTGGTTGTTGAAACGTAGAATGAATGCATGGAAACTGAGCAAAAGTCCTTAGAGGAATTGGTAAATAAATCCCAGACTGTGGTTTCAGGAACACTGAAAGAAAATAGACTGTTGCTATCTTGGCTACAGTATCTCAAGTGTGGAGCTCAAGCTTTGAATCTTAAGAAGTCTGGGGATACCTGAGGAAGTGGAATTTACAGATAACCTGGGTATATTAAAATAATACTGAAAGAGCTCCTGAATGTGGAAACAGAGCCACTTAGCATTTAGGCTTATTGGGTCATGCCAAGGAGCCATCCTAACAACCTTGTTCTGCCTCAAACTATGCTGGTCATTATGACAGATGTTCACACCAGGGGCATGCTACTATACAAGACAAAAGGCACTGGGGATCATCACCTCCTGTTTCCCCAACCTCAGCTATGCCACTTACCAAAGGCTGTGGGAGTCTGATGCACTGTGAGTGGAAGTAAGGGTGATGGGCATCTCCCATGCCTTGCAACTTCTTGATCACTTCAAAATAATTTATGCTGGCAAGGTGCGGGTCTAGAGAGACCTGGCTGAGGTGGGCTACAAATTGGAGGGCATTTGCAAGGATTTCAAGCAGAGAACCACAGTGGGGAGGATAAAGAAGCTGTGAGAACTTGATAGACTGTATAAAACCTACTGTATATGCTTAACGTGGGGCATTATCAACAAATGCTGTAATTCATATACTTTAATGTGATCGTTTTTACTGTGTATGTGTTCTAACCCTCAAAGTATTTGCTGTCCACCATGTCAGTCCCTTTCTTAAGAATTTGTTTACAACCACTCAGTCATAAAATGTTTTCCTACAATGCAGTGCCACTCTCAGTATTTTCATTTCTTAAAAGAAAATGGAGGTGACCAAGCGGCAATGGAGCAGATCTCTATCCCCTGCTGCAGGATCAATGTGCAAAGTGGTACCAGAGAGTCCCATGTGTGACGAATGGCTTCAGATGGTCAGGGAGCACTTGATTGATAGGGTATATCCTCATTTCTTGCAATAGCTGTGCTGTGCATAACTTTAGTAATGCAATGGGTGGAACAACGAGAAAGGTTGGCAGGTAGCTAACTGCAGTATGTGCTGGCTCATTTACTTTGAGATTAGTGCCACAGCTGGAACACAAAGTAAGTGCCAATCTGTTTTACAGTGGTGCAATGCAGTTCTGGTGCCCATATTTGAAGAAGGACATAAAACTGCTGGAGGGGGTGCTGCGAAGGGAGATCAAGATGATCCTGGGACTGGGGGAGAAACCCTATGAGGAGAGACTGAAGGAGCTCAACATGTACTCTGTAGAAGAAGGAGGGGCATGATAGAAACCTTCAAATACTTAAAAGGTATGAATAAGGTTGGAACCCAGGGCATCTTCAATGTAAAGAGGGAGGGTTCCACAAGGGGACACAGTCTTAAATTAGTGGGGGGAGATTGAAAAGGGGAAATGAGGAGAAACTATTTCACAGAAAGGGTGGTGGCAAGATGGAATGAATAGCCAGAGGAAATGATCTCACTGAAAACTATGGGCAGGGAGTGGGACAAGGTCAAAGGGTAGGTCAATTCTGTGGGCATGTTGGGGAGGGAGTGAGGAGGGTGAGGGATGATACATCTAGAGTGGAAATGTGGGGGGGGGCAGCTATAGCAGAATAAGATGTATGCTGCACACTCCAACAGAATTGGTAGACCATTATGGCCTATTTCTGCAGACAGTTTCATACAGTATGTTAGTATGTTGCAAAAAATAGCCAGAAGACAAATTTACTTGCAACTGTGTTTCTTAATCCATACAGTCACACACACTTGCAAAATCTGGCCCATGGAGCTGGTTCCCAGAACTATAAAATACATTTAAACCACACCACATGCACCACCTCCATGCCTCACACTCTGCTCCCTCGGGTCAGAGATTTCTTTGCAGAAGGGGAAAACCAGGTAATCTAAAATCTATATGTCCCTTGCAGCATCTGTGGGTTGTGTGTGGCTATAGATAACTATCTCTAGAAAAAACATTACAAGTAAGTAACATTTTTGAGCAATGTAACATGGATTTGTCAATAAACATTTGCAGGGACTACAAGCAGTGCCATGGAAGAAAGGAGAGAAAGAATGCCCATTTAGGAAACATGCTGTTAGGCACAGCAGACCCAAAGTCTACATCCCTACTAGACTGCAGGTCCACAGAGTTGTGGCAAATAGAAATATAAGTGGATGCTCAACTGCTTGCCTTGTAGAATTTAGTGAAGGGGAAAGATCTAGAGGTCTAATCAAGTGACCACACAGACCGTCATGAATGGTGCAAGAGGCAAAGGCATAGCAACAGGAAATGCAGGAGACTAGCTAGCAGGATAGGGTCATTTTGGCTATAGGATAGCCTGGGAGAAGAGCCTGCAAATGTAACAAACAACTGCTTGACAGAGCCCCTAATGGGGTGGTCATGGTGCTGAAGGTTTGCTTTGTCTCATTTGTCAGTTAGGCTGGAGAAAAAGCACTGGCAATGAACAAACTGACTGACATGAATCTCTGAGTTAGGCAAGAACCTTGGGTGTGTTCTAATAATGACTAGCAGTCCAGGAACAAACAGGCGCACACACCAGGTACTGCAGAATAAATAATTTATCCAGGATGCCATGCAAAGTAGACTAACACCCCTATGTAGTGACTGTGGCCAGAGACTTCATCAGGAGGCCTAATGACTACTTTGTCTTTAGGAATAGCTAAATAATCTGGGTTATGAAGAGACCCTGAAGCTCATTTACTTTCCTGGCAGAGGTCACAGCTACTGCAAATCTTCTAATACAGGAACTTTTAAGTCATAAGAACCCAATTGTGCAAATGGTAGACCCAACAATTTTGAGAAACTCAGATTAAAGGTCCCATGAACTGATAGGATCCTGATGACTAGGGCATACTGTAAATAGTTCAACCTTTCAGAAGTCTTCTAAAACAGGAGTGGAGGTCATGAAAGATGCCCCTTCCCTAGATTTGTAGATAGATACGGCTGCTGCCAGGTGCACTTCAGGAGTAAGATTACATTGAAGACGCCAGGTACAGAAAGTTGTCAAGATCCCTGGCAGCTGGAGAAGATATAGGGGTTATGGCAATCTTACTTTACCAAATTGTCTTTTCCACTAGAAGGTACAGGCTCTCCTGGTTGTTGGTTTTCTAGAGCCTCTTGATTTGAAAGACCTCATCCAAGAGACTTAAATCCTCATAGTCTATCCTTGTAGGAGTCAAGCCTTCTGGTACAATATCTGAATGTCCAGATAGGCTATTATCTCTTGTGTAACCCCTGGGAATCCCAGAGATTCAAAAAATAATTGGTAGGAACACAGCCCACTCACCAAAGGATAATTAAATTAATTATCCTTTGGTGAGTGGGTTCTGTTCCTACCAATTACTTTTTGATTGTACTTGAGCCTTAACTAGTGGAGAGCTACTCCCTCAATGAGTTTATTTTTTGTTTTAACCGAGGTGGGCTGAGCTGGACCTTGATCTTTTTAATCCCAGAGATTCCCAGAATTTGGCGAGATTCAAGTGTGTTCTATTTGTTTTATTATATGGGAGATCATTGCAATGTATTAAGGTATAACAAGTTAAAATAAATGAGTAAATATCCTATCATATATACTGTACAGGCAAGGTCAGGGGGGTTGGGGTATGCAAAGAAGTCTGAGTGGACTGCAGAGAGCTATTTAACTTGAATACCCTCTCACAGTCACATGGTCATGAGTGGAAGCTAACAGGAGGCACATGAGGAAGTACTATTTTACAGAAAGGGTGGTAGAGCCATGGACAGGCTCTCAACCGAGGTGGTGGTGTGAAAACTATTAGTGGTTTTAAGCATGGCTGGGACAGAATGAAGGGTATAGTGGTTGCTCATGGCATCAGAATCAGGGAGTAGAATGGGGTGGGGTGGGGAGGGCTAGGACCTTGGAGGAACAGTAAGTCCCAGAGTTAACTGTGATGTCAGAGAGGCAGGGTCAAGGATGCAAGTAAGTGTGCTGGCCTACCCTGAATATTCTGAAAATGTTTCTCTGAGAAGTTAGTTATGCTTGGACAACCTGTTAACATCAAGTGTTTCAATCTGCCATATCTCACAGGGGATAAGATTCTACTCTGCTTAGAAATTTAGTTAGCTTTGAGTTGGCCTGGTGTCACTGGAGGTTGAGGTGCTAGTCGCTACACCTTGTGCCATGCTAGTGACCTGGGTTTGGGAATGAGCCCAGGCTTCCAGGGGTCAGCAGGGAAGAGAGAGGATCGAGCATCCAGGGGACTTCTCTCCTCTCTTGGGGAGGGAGGGTTTGCCATCCCACTCGATCACCCTCTGGCATCAGTCAGGGGGAGATGCAAGCAGGGAGGCACATCACCAGTGCACTTCATCGGTGGGGAGGGAGTGAGAGTAAAAACTGTAGGAAAAAGGAGCTGGCAGGTTCCATGATGGCCACACCAGTGCCCCAATGTCTGGATTTTGCTCCAGGGTGGAGGAAAGCCAGTACCCCTTTGTCTTGGCCCTGCCATGGGGGGGGGGAGAAGAGACCCATCTGTGGAGAATTTATGGGGTGTTGGACAGGGAAATGGTGTGGCCAGAGACAGAGTTCCCTCCAAGGGAGGGACCGGAGCCATCTGCCAGGCTCCACAGGAAGATAAAAATATAGTAGAAAAATAAATTTAGTTAGCTTTTGGTGAGGTTTTTCTGTGCGATCTCTAGCTTTTCAAATGTGTTGTTTTCCTTTCTGTGGTATCCTGTATTCCCAATAGTCTTTAGTGTTTATCATCCTGTAACATATATAACTATCGTGAAGTATTAAATGTTACTTTTATATACTTCATGCTTTCTGTGACTGAGTCTTTTAAGCTACAGATAACCTGGAGTAAACTTGCAAGTCTGTGATCCATTTCTGAAGCGACAGGTTATTAAGCTGTCATCTAAAATAATGCATTCTCAGCTGTGACTAAAAGGGTGGGTTGTTTGCCCTATAGGGAAAGGGCACTATGCTGTGTGAGCAGTAGGTCTTGAGGGATTCAGTTGTAAAGGTACCCTAAGTAAGAGTCAAGTTGAATGGTGGCAAAATATCAAGGTGACACTTCAAACATCTGAAGGGTTGTTAAAAACTAGTAGCAGTGCAGACTTTACTTCTGGGAGAGAGGAGTCAGACAGGACGGTTAAGTTTGGTAAAAACTTCTCATAATAATTTAACAGTTTATATATTTATAATCTGATATGTGGGAAGGAACACTGAACTATAACATGCAGTACAAAGAACACTATAGTAAGCTGTGCAAATGACACAACATAAGGTGGCCAGAACAAACTGTGTCCCATTCAAAGTGAAGTGTGAGAACTGTGCAGACAGATAAAACTATGGCAACTGGGAAGCACAAGGATGACATGCAGTGTTTAAGCTGAAAGTCAAAAACCCCATAGCATTTTGGCCAATTGCCACTTGAACTATTAGTAGGGTGACAAAAAACTCTTTGTCAATCTTATAAAATCCCTTTTGGCAGAAATTATGTCAGGTCAATTAAATTTAATGGCAAAGGGGCCTAAGTGATAGCCTTTTGTTTCTCTATGGGGGTACTGATGTCCCCAAGTGGCCTTACTGAGTTTTCTAGGTAAGAAAGGGTTCAGATTCACTTCTGCACTGTATGTACCAGTAATAACCGACATATAGTTGATGCAGTTTAAATAGGCTGAGTCTTCCCACCCACTTTCCCAGCCATGCAAGCTGCCTCATACTCCAGTGGTGGGGGGGGGGAGACGGACAATTTCCTGCTGCCACACCCTCTTATGATGGACAAGATAAAATGTACATTACTTATCATGATGTAATAGGAGGGAAGGCAAAATCAAGGCACAATCAGGGTGGGTGGGGGACACCAGTTGCATAGTCATACACATTTCCCTTCCAGCTCTCATCTGTGGCCTGTTGACACTTAGATACTATGTACTGTACATCTGCACAGATAAAACACGCTTTGAATTTTTATAAGTTTGCCAGCATTAAGTACATTTAGTCCAAGGCTCGAACTGAAGGGGTATGTTGGTGTATACATATAGACACTTTTTAGAAAATGTTTCATACAACCCCCGTGTGCCCCTATCAGTTCTTCAAGGATTGCAGCCTGCCTCCAGTTTGTCCCAACTTTAACCCCTGATTTAGTCCCATTAGTAGCAACTACCTCACAGTCTTTTTACACTGTCACCCAAAGTTCGACTGAGGGGAGCAATGCACCTGGACTGCCTAATGTTCCACCTCCATGTCTCCTCGCTGTACTGCTTCAGCCCAGTTCATGAGTTCATAGCTCACAGAGAGGGCTGTACTCCAAGCCAAGTTATCCTTGACTGTGTTTCTGTAATGTGGGGTCTTGCTGTCTGCAAGGTAGCTCCTCTGACCTGAGGTTGCTGAGTGCAGCAGAACTTGGTGTTGATTCTCCGGAACCTCTGCTCCTGCTACATTGAGAATGCTGTTCTCTCCTTTAAGGTCAAGTTTTCTTTTAGCTTCTGTCCTAGTTTTAGCATCTGGTCTTTGCTTGCCCTAATGGTGTTTTGTACCATTGTGTATTATCTGTATAAAAATAAAACTTACTACTGCTACTTTCTGCATCTATTAATGGGGTGGGAGCTTGATACAATGAACAGCCATGTCAACTCCATTCCTCAGCTCCTGGTAGGGTAATCAATTCTGTTTGAGATGGTGTAGAATAGGGCCTCAACTGGCCACTAGATTAGACTCAGTAGTCAACTAGAGCAATGCCGGCCAGGAGCAAGCAATGAATGCCTCTGCCTCTTGCACCATGCAGGCATTGTGCAGCACGCTGTTTCTATCTATTTTAAATGTGGCAGTATTGACCATTCTATATGTAATGCCAAGCTGCTGTATCAAGCGTCTGACCTGCATACAGGAAATTATTTAATTCGTAGCTAATTGTAATTTTTTTTTTCCAGAAATTATATCCTTCTACTCACATGATTCATATTTAATTGTACCTCAAATTCAATGGGTGTGAAAAACAGCTTTGCATTGTTTAAGCAGTAAAACAGAGGATAATGTATGGGCATCAGTGGTTAACCACACTATGCTAGTATCGAGTGGTTACCTTGGCAACTTTAGTTAACCTCGAGATCACAGCTCAAGAGGTTAATCAAAAGTTGCCACTACGAGACCTAGCATAGTGTGGTTAACCACCGATGCCCACACATTGTCTTTTATAGTGTATGGGCATTGTTTTGGGGCACTTTCCTCAGCATAAGCATCACTCTGAATAAGAATCAGCCTCTTAACTTGTTAAGATGACAACGAGATAGCATTGTGTGACCAAAAAAAAAAAAAAAAAATTACTGTTTCACATGTTGTGCTATAAGGAATCAGGATATTAAACAAAACAAAACACACACGCTCAAGTTAACACTAAACCATCAGAAAAAATCAATTGTTATTTTGCAACAGGAATGAACATGTGACAGAGGACGACCAAGCAGAGTTGCCGTACAACATTTGCTAGACTGTGTCATCACTGTGCGGATGTTTTGCCTCATGGAGCTTGCCTGTGAGAAAACAGGACAGGAGAGGAGAAAAGACAAAAAAAAAATCATTAAGAAGTCAGGTATTTACTCAGTACTACTTGAACAGGCAGCTAAAAGTTTCTAACCAATTAGAGAATGGGAAGTTCAGAAAATACTGCGGCTGCCATAATTTAGATAGGGTCACAGCATTAGGCTTTGCTACTGTTTTGTTGTGTGCTTTTAATGGCTTTTGACAGCATGCGGACTGCCGTGCTGCCTTGGTGATGACAGTGCCTGTTGGTTCCAAGTTGTTATGCCATCAATGTGACGTTACATCTATGGGTTAACAACACAGCAACATCACAACAATGGTATAATAATAGCAAAAGATGATTTTCTAACATTAACAGCATTCTCCCATACATTATATGATATTTGCACTACTCTGGTGCATTGTTAGGCATGAGGCAAAAGGCATATCCAAGTACCTACAGCCACCTGAGAAGGGCCATCATTCCATTACAGCATATACCCTGGAGTGTCTTATTGTGATTATAAAATGGACCCAATATTTTCTTGGTTGGATAAATACACAAAAAATATTTTAATGAGTTTTTAAAAAATATTAATCTGCCAATAAGTTCTCCAGATACAGTTAATATCCTAACATACTTCAGATTCCATTACAGTAACCCTTCAAAAATAATAGATTTGAAAAATTATTCACATCCCATTTTCTTAGCATCACATCAACCACTCCTGACTTTCACTTAACATGTGCAAATCAGCACCTTTTACTGCTGAGACTTACACCGAAGATTTGATCAGGGCCTCACCGTGTTGCTGGTTAGCTCCTAACTTAAAAGAAGTAATGCTGGCTTGATTACACTGCCATATTTTTTCTCAAGTGTGAGCATATATGCTGTCAGGGCCGTTTGATGTAGCGTGACTGCTGTCGTTGGCCACACTTGGTGTCTGATGATCTGTGCTTGGAGGGGCCCAGTGTGAGCTGTTCTCAGTGGTTGGTGTGCAAGTCAGTGCCTGACCACTAATGATATGGATCCACCGTGAGCCACTTCCTGTGGCTGTGCTTGGTGGTAGATAATTAGGGCCTCAATAGGACAACTGTGAGCTACCCAGCACACTGTGATCCACTCTCACTAGCTGACATTCATGCCCCAAACAATCCTATTCCTTTTTTTATTCAAGTTTATTGGTTTTATATAATAATCAGGACATGACATCTTAATTCATACAACACAAAAATCAAAACCCGTGCTGGTGGTATATTTTGAATGGATGGAATGGGACCACTATAAGCTGGAAGCCAGCAGCGTTTCTTGAAGTTCCTAATCAGGACAGTTTGAGCTGCTACCAGCAGCATATCTTAAAGGGGAACAGTCAGCACTAAGAGCCCCACACCCAAGTGTGTGGCTGGTCTCAGTTTGCATTTTTGTGTGCAAAAACATTTTTTTACTTAATATTTATTGTAGTAAAGATTATATCTGTCCGATTCTGTTGACTTGCAAGCTGACATTTGCTGTAACCAGAAATACCCAAATCCTGTGCAGCTGACATCAAGACATGGCTGCAACAGTGGGAGATTCAACAGCCTGCAGTGAAAGTTAGTTTTTATAAGCTTCGATCTTTTGTTTGCTGCTCCCCATCCTCCTGGAGTGAAGTACAGTCACATAGAACTGTACTTACTCTGGGAGAACAGCAGGACTGGAAAACATCTGATCTGAGCTTATAAAAGCAAATGTCAGCTAGGAAGCTGGCAAACTCAGCGTAATGCAAGCTACCATACTGCAGTAAACCATAAGTAAAAAAAAAAAATTAAAAATGATTTTGCACACAAACTGTGGCCAGATGCACTTTTTGGTGTGGGGTTCCGAGTACTGGCTGTTCCCCTTTAAAAGTTCTGTTCAATTCAGGAACATCACATGTTGTAGCCAGCGTATCAGTAAAGACCACAGTCCAGTCTAGTCAAAGCTAATTAGATAATGTATGCAATATTATAACATATACATTTTTTTAAGTTGAGGGGGTGATTTTTATTACATCAGGTGGTGCTAACTAAAAATAAATATGAGCTGAACAAACAAAGCTGTTGGGTGTGGGAGAAAGTTATTGTGCTGAACATACTTAGGCCATCTTGTCAATGGAATACCAACATCATAGTGATGCAGTTGCCAGACCTTTACACATGCTGTGATGCTGAGATATTTGCATGAATAAAGATAGTCCTTAGTCTATTATATTTTGTAATGTTTGTAACCCATTTTATTTCTTTTTATTGGCAGTGTTCTGTACAGTTCTCTTCATGGATCTAGAATTTTGACTGTCATGCCTTGTGTACAGGATTCTAAACTTCACTCTGATAGGGCAACAGCTTGTGCCCAAAGTTGTGTACACAATCTATTTCAAAATTACAGGTTCGATGAAGAGAGCTGTACAGAATGTTGTACATGAAAAAAGTTTCACTTCAACTGCTATTCAAGTACAGTTAAATATAGATAATTTTGGGGGCATGAATGTCATTTCAGAAAATAGGAATATTAAAAACACCTGCACATTCACACAAATTTCATAGCCTGTTTAATTTAGTTTTTTTAATACAGTACTTTTTTAAAAAAGCACATGTGGACACTCCATGCAATATGTAAGTGCCCTCTACCTGATTTCACTCCAGCCATAGAGCAGCACGGGTAGCTGGATCAAGGGATGGGCAGAGTAGGGATCCACGTGTGCCACAGTGTGAAATAAATGCTGCAGAGGTCTGTGCATGTGCAAGCAGGCTATGTCAGGAGAAACCCTGATGTAAGTTCTTTGTACCTCCTGAGCCAGCTACTCAGGAGTGTTTGGAGGTCACAAACAGCTCCTCCAAAGAAATAGCTCCTTGCCATTTGAACAAATACAGAGGAATGGGAGGCAGGATAGTAGAGCTTGGTTTATTTTTTTTTTTTTAAACAATTCAACTTGCAGCAAAGGGAATTTGGAGTCCAGGTAGACTGCCTTATTCCACAATCTCCTGCTTATATGCAGCAGGGGTTCCACTCACTGGCTAACCTGGGCTTTCTAGGCTAATCTTACATAGTTCAACACCGCCCCCTTTGCCAGTGTACAGATATGCCCTTGCAGACAGGTGTGGCCACAAACTATGGTTGCCATCTGGTTCAGATCGGCATTCAGTGTGGAGCTGTATGGTACAGCTGTATATGATTTTGGAGCATGCTGGCCAGACTGTGGTTTGAGCTATAGTCTAGGAAAGGGTTTCTCAAATGGGGAGGCCAGCCTCCATGGGGAGGCCCCAACCTGTTCCAAGGGAAGCTCAAGCAAGTTTGAAAAAGTGAGTTTTAGATATTTTGTGTGAAGAGGTGAGTCAAACTGAAAGAGGACAATAGTAGGTGAATTTATGTATTTATTTGCAAATCAGTGACCAGGAAAGGCACACTGAGCCAAGGCTCATTTCATGTGTACCCAGTGAAGGGTAGGTAAATGACAGGTAGATACTGAATATAATTCAAAAGGTAGATGCAAAACAGTCAAGCAATACAAAATGAACAATAGTGCAAACAAATAGGAATGAATAACAAGAGGCAACAACTGACCAATTAGACTGGTGACAGAACAGCCCAACTGTAAGGGTTAAGCAGGGAGGTACTAGGAGCAAGAGCAGGAGGGAACAAAAGGATCCCTGAGAAGCTGCTCAAAAGCAGGGTGGGGTGGGGGGGAGAGTAGAGACGAGTAGGAAGGTTATTCCAGATAGAAGGGAAATGAACAAAGAATGTAGTCTGACCCATGAAAGTACTGCAACAAGGGGAAACAACGGTTTGAGAGTCAAAATAGTGGAGCAAGTATCCTGGACTGGGAAGAGGGACTACAAGGAGGGGGTTACAATAAGCTGAATAAAATGGAGAGCCAACTACTCAAAGGAGTTTTACTTTACTCTTAATGTACTGTGCAAAGTATATTATTTTTCTATGGGGAGGCCCAAGATTATTTCAATATTTGGGGAAGGCTTAAGATCTTTTCCATGGCTTGGAAAAGGCTCACTGTGACAAACTCTGAGAACTACTCTAGGAGTCACTGATCCTGTTTTCATGTTATTGTGCATAGTTATTTTGAAAAAGGTGAAGCTAAGTACGCAGAATATGTAAAACATAAACTAAACCATGTTTCCCTAAATATCCCCCGTGATGTAAGGAGCTCTCTAAATGCATAATCTAACCTTTCAGCTAACAGAGTTACACTTTATCGGATTAGACTTGCTGCCTTTGGAATTCAGTCTCAAACCCGATTCCCAGAAAGGGCTTTTAGCCAACCGAAGGATCAGCTGTTACACCATCTGGTGCGAGTCTGCAGACAGAATTTAGGTGACATAGCAAGGGCTGCACTGCACTTGTTTGATAGTGATCCATTTTGTTCATCACATCAGTTGCTACAGGCCCCCTATTCAGAACCCTATGTTTGTGCCACAGAAAGTATCTGTCCTGTTCATAGATTGGTCCCTGCTGTACTGAAAAGAAATTGCACACATGCTGAATGCGCTATTGCTGTTTCAATACAGCATTAATAGCACAAGAAACTAACACATGCCAATGCAAAAAACAGACACCTGCTGGCCACAGAGTGGTACGTGGCCAGCATTCTGAATAGGGCTGTGGAGCAATAGCACAGCCCAAATTAAATAGTGCTTGTGCTCCACACTGCATCCCATTGTGGTTCCATTAACTAGGCTGCACCTTGCTGCTGCTGCAGGAAAAGCACTGCAGTGTGATGCAGCCTTGTCAATGGCCCTGCACTCACCTGACAAGTAAAGGGCTGGGTTCCCCCTTCATCTGATCCCCATTGGCATTGAAAAAGTATTCCCTGGTGTCCAGTGGTCCCCTTCCCATGGGAGATTCTGGCTCAGCCCCCACAATCCCCGATGGTGGCCAGAATGAACCCTCTACTTACCACTCTTGTTGACTGCTGGCTTCCCCACACAAGTCCTGCACTGCTATACACTTTTGAATCACAATACAGGACTTGCAGTCTGGAAGGGGAAAAAAAAAAATCACTTTAAAGAATGCCCACCAGCTTAGTTTATTTTCACTTAATACTTCTTTTTTAACCTCTAACTTGGCCAAATGAAAAGCTTTTTTCACCAGACTTGGGTGATAGCTCCCCCCCATATGACCACTTTATTGATGACTTGTACCTTCTACCCAAAATGGGTGTTTGACACTTGCCCCACCAAACACTCATTTGGGTCGGAGATATGATCTATTGCCAAAATGGTCATGGGGGTTCTGAAAGCTTTCACACAAGTTTGCAGAGAAAAGCTTTTAATTTGGTGGAGTAAGATTTCTTTTTCAGTTTTTAAAACAGACATCAGTGCTCCCAGGGGGTAGGGTTTGTGCACCACAGTGCATGTTAAAAGTATGGTTTTGGAAGCATTGAACAGCACTGCCAAAGCAGCCTTGCAGTGGTTTTTAAATCCTTTCAGTACATCACTGTGCCCTGGATGCAAGAGGTTCAATACATTTGCATGGGTGCTGTGGTGTATTTCGTGTGACCACACTAACAACTTAGCAATGCACTAAGGGTATCTTTAAATTCATTATTAGCCACACTGTGTCCTGTTAACATGGTACTGTGCCCATTAGTGTGGTGCTAATTGTTGGAATATGGGACCCTGTGTCTTTGAAAGCCTAGTTTGTCTTTAGCTAAGCCAGATTTGATCCTTTTCAATCTAGCATTACGCCTAGGAAAAACAGATTGATTGAAAGGGTCCTTCACCCAACTGATTGCCAGCAAAACCTCTGATTGAGCACACACATCCTAGAGAACACTTCCAGGTCACAGTACGTAGATAGAAAGATACAGTACATAGATAACAGTGGATAGATAAGAATTTTCATCCATCTAGTCTGTCTAGTACTGAATTTCCACCTAGGCTAACAAGTGTATCTGGTCAATTTGATGTGGACATAGCAGCGTGGCACAAATTCATGCAGGCAATACAGTGTGAGTGAAAACAGCTACAGGGAAATTCAGCATACAGACATTACTGTGCTATACTTATAACTGCTGTCACTTGGGCCAACTTCCTTTAGTTGCTGAATGTGTGGTTCTGTAGCATGCTGACAGCATGGTGCAGCAGTTAGGGTGAGTGTCCACTAATGCTGATGCTACTTCCAGCTGACCCAGGTTCGGGTCCTTCCATATCCTTTTTTTGTTTGGCCATTGTGCACCCTCCCCAGAGTTTTTTTCTATAAATCTGCCCACCCCCCAAGTATTGTCTCCACTCCCCAAACTGCATCCCCCAAGTTAGTTTAATCTGCCCACCCCAAGTATGTCCCCCCTACTTCCAGAGTTGTGTCCCCCATGGTCCTTTCATAAATGTACCTGCCCCCACCACATTCAGCCACAGCCACTTGCACTCTGTGTGGTGGTGGTGCTGGTCTATTCATGGCTCAGTGTTTTCCCCCATGCACAGTCTTGTCTTTTGCTGTTGTGTTTACACGGTAATGCACCACACTCTATTCGCAACACTATTTTCACACTGAACTGTCTGACAAGTACCCTTCCTAAACTTTAGCACACTGGGGGATCTCCTTTGTTCCTAAGGACCCCTTTATCAGGGTTGTACCAGGGGGGTTGGGGTATGCAAAAAAGTCATGTCAAGACAAACTTTGTTTTACTTTATAAAGAATCTGAAGGAACCGAACATTAAAATGAGGGGAACAAAATAAATGTATGTACTTAAATGATAAAATTAAGTCATCTACTTTTTACAATAAAATCTCTCCAGAACCTCACTCGGCTGATAAAGGGAAGTTGAGATGTAGTGAAGAGCAGTAAGTAAAACAAGGCTGTTCAGTCTATCATCTCCGGTGCAATTACTTCTCTTGCTCTTAATGCGATCAAGCATAGAAAAAAGAATGCTCAGCTTCAGAAGTAGTCACTGGGAGCATCACCAGGAGTTTTAGGAAACTGAAAATGTTCAGGTTCACAGCTAGCCAAAGCATCAATAGCAGTATTCGGAATGGCTTCTTTCTTGTCTTTTGCATTAATCCACTTGTCTTGCCAAAGGCAGAACTCACTCTGAACTACAAAAATATTATCAAGAACAACATCACTCTGGAAATTGTTTTCAGGTCAGACAGAAATTCCATTTCCAAGTCACTACTTAATGAGCAAGAAAGGATGACTTTTTTGCTGTTCAAAATAAAAAAAGTGCTGGGATAAACATTATGGTTCTGTAGTATTTTTCTATGTCCTCCAAACTCAGTCCACTATGTGAATTTCTTGGTAGTGTAATTTCAAAATCCATCTCTAGGCTGGCCTAGTGGCGCTGAGGGTTGAGGCGCTCGATGCTACACCTTGCGCTGCACCGGTGACCTGGATTCAGGAACGGACTCTGGTTGGGTGGGGGAGGGAGGATGCCAGGGGTGCTGTCTAGTACCTGACATCCTAAGGGAGCTAGTGGATGCACCAACTCTTGAGGGGCATGGCGGCATTGTATCTTGGAGTCGGGGAGGAGGGGGGACGCTGTTAGGCGCTTGAGAAGGAGCATGCATCAGCATGTCGACTCTCCGTGCTGGCATCTCATGGGGTTGGGCCACAAGGGAACAATCATAAGCTTGGAGGAAAATGTGCTCCAGCCCCCTAGATGAAGTTCTCTGGAACCACCTTCAGCATCAGCTGACCAAGGGGAGATCCCACTATGCAAGCTCGCTGTAGAGGACAAGAGGGGAGATCTCTCCTCGCTCCCCCTGGGGGGTAATCCGGGACATCTAATAGGTCCCGATAGCAGTGTAGTACTTTAGGGGCAGACCCAGATGGCCGGGATGGATGTGGAGGGTGTCACTCCTTGAACATGGAAGGAGAGGGGGCTGAGGGGACGTAAGGCATGAAAAATAAGTAGAAAAAAAAAATCCATCTCTTGAGCTAATGCTTTTGCAAGAAGTTGAGAAGAGAGCGTATCCACATCACACCTCAGCATACAAATCTGTTTCAAAGCATCATCGGTCATCTGAACACACGCAGATAGATATCTGTCTGAACCTTCTGCAGATTTACTGACAGTATGTAGGTAACTGAAAGTAGTTTTTCCGAAACAACTAAAGCAACTACAAAACATCCTCTCTCAATTGTATCCAGGAGCTGTTCAGGTTTAGATGAAGCACCATGTTGTAGATATGTCTTCAAGAGCTGCAACTACTGCAGGGAACAATTCTAGGAAGGTGAACACTGTTTTGTGACATTCTATCCATTGTGCTTCACAAAAGCTGACAAATGTTCTTTTTCTCAGTTGGTAATAGGTTTGCTATTTTGCTCTTAAGAACTTCATTCCATTTAGTAGAACACTTAAAAAAATGTGCAGCCATCAGATATCGTTGCAGAACACTTTCTGATGGAACTCACTGAACAGGTTTTGTAACCTACCGGGTCGTAATGTCGCATGCTTAATAGCATACGACATTATGGCTAAACTGCTACGGCGTAGGGTGTAACCACTAATGGTGCAATACCGTGTATACTGCTGTACACGGTATTGCACCAGTAGTGCCTTCCCAGGCAGAGGATCTCACCTTTGCTGGGAGTGGGTTCTGCTGAGCAGCTGCCGTGGTTCACAGGACTGAGCCACAGCAGCAGGAACCCAGGGGCCAGAAACTTATTTTTTTTACACTTTTCTGCACTCCCTGAGTTGACCCCCCCCGCTGGGAATTAAGAATCTTTAGTGGGGGGGGTTTGGGGGCACAGCCCCCCCATAACAGGGGTGGGTGGGAGCCCCCCACAGAAGGAAGACTTGTTGCCTCATGGCAGAAATCGCACTGTATTGGCTGCGCGATTTTGCCATGAGGCATAATGCCTTGCGACATTATGACCCCGTGCCGTTTTGTAACATTGGGAAGAAAAGGGTTACGCATTATTGGACAAACAGCATCATATGTGGTGAGCATGGACATACATTAAATCTCAAATAATGTATACCCATGCTACAATTAATGTATGGTGTCATTCTGCCACCACACCTACTGTCTGAAATCCACCAATGATCCTGCACTCATATTCTGTATAGGTTGTTGTGTAACGCCACAGTTCCAACAACCCAGCCTGTAGCGTGATCCAGTGCCGCAAACATTAGGACAGTAATCGTTTTTGTTCTCCATGTTACAAACCCAGCTAGACCAGTTAACAACACCCTGAAATCCCGAAAAGATACAGTAACTGGTAGAATGCAAATAAAGTTTGAAATATTGTTCAACAGAAGTAAATGAAAAGAGGTGTACCTTAGTTAGCACATATGCTAGAGACACATTGTTGCCACCCACACCCAAGATAGGCCTGTCATGAAGTGAATGGAGCACGCTGCAGTCCCTGTTGAAACCACTTTGCAAAAAAGAGTGTTGTTGCGTCAGAAAAAGTTACTGATATTGCGAGCTGTACACTGGAAAAGGCAGCATTGTTTAAAATGATCTGTCCCGTTATTAAACCCAGTGGGTTAATCCATACAAACAGCAGTAATGAGGCTCATATATATTTAATAAAATGGCTGCAACTCGATTCTGAGCTATAAGATTATCTCCCACTGTGTTTGATTTGGGGCATTTTGACAATCTTTTGGCACCCCCAAACACTTCAAACAGCTCACTGAAAAGTTGTCTGTCCAACATTTATTATTTTTTTAACATAAAAACAATTTTTCCTGACAGCAGAGAGTGTGCACACACAAATTGTTGGCTCTCATTGCATGCGGTGGTTATAGACACCAGTTTTGATTCCAGCAGCCGTGTTACTATTTTCTGAAAATAGGATCTCTTGCAGAACAATATCCTTAGCAGTTAATCAAACAGAAATACTGCCAACAAATATCCACACTGGTGATATAACTAGTGCCAAAGGACCACGACTATTTTCCCTGTAGCGCAGCATGCTCCCTTTAGCGGGAGCATCTAGGTCACGAAAGGGAGAAACAGATTAATTCCAGATCATGTTCTCCACTGGAAATCTACCGACATTTCACTAAAAAATGCCCAGTAAGAACCCAAATATTGCTAATATGGGCGGGGGGCATTTGAAAATCTGGCATTTATTCATGCCCCTAGACTAAAACCAAAAACGGAAATGTAGGAGCGCAACACAATAGTACTAAATTAACCTACTAAAACATGTAACATGGGGAAGAAAACATTCTCAAAAGTGAGCCGAACCCTTTTTCTTGCCCATGTTTCAAGTGAATTAACCCAGTCCAGAGCGTGGGTCTATTGGGTATTAATGTATGGCTGGGTGGTTGGCACCATCCAACCCTCCTAGCCATACATTAATACCCGATAGACCTATGCTCTGTCATGGGTTAATCCTTACTTAGAAACCACCAGATTCAGAGAGTGGTTTGTGCAGTGTACATAAACTGCTGTTGGGACAGTAAGCAGACATTTTTGCCTGTACTCCATATAGCCCGCCACTGAACGCAGCAGTTCCATCATAGCCCTGTCCCCTCAGATCATTAAGACTTAATCCCAAATCTCTTAAAGTTAACATGATCATACTTGCCAAACTTTCACCAGTCAAGTCGAAAACAGTCAGGAAAAAGAAGTCTTCTCCGATTCCTGACTTGAATCCTTTAGTCTCAACATACCACATGCAGATACTCAGTGTTCTGTTACTAAAATCTGTTGTTTCATCAGCTAAAACTGCAAAGGGACCACAATTTTTTTTTTTATCTTGATATTATTTGAGATATCATAACTGAAAAAATTATCGAAGACTTTGTTCTGAATTTTAGGACTAATATATGTGGAGTTGGCATTACTAGTTTCTAATGATTTGTGGAGTGCTTCATCTCCATGCTTTGCTCTGTATCGCAACAGAGCCTTGAAATTTCCATAATTTCTTAATGGTTCTTCAAGCTTCAGTGGCACTGAATCTTCATTTTCTCAGACTGCAAACTCCTGGCGATCACAAAAAATGTTTTGTCTGTATAGCTAGTAGCTTTCTTACGATTCTCTGTTGCTAGACTTCTTCAAACAGGCATCTATTTGTTTTGTAACTGGTAATAATTAGACTCTTGAGACATGAGAAAAATTCTCCACTTTCACTAAACAGGTTTTATGATAATCAATAAGAGAATGTAACTCAAATACCTCTTTAGCTTTTTTCCAACGTCTTAGAGGCTCACATACAAGCTGTCCAAGATGCTGATGACTTCCTTTACCTACCTCATCCTTACAGAAAGTAACACATATCTTACAGTAAGCACCATCTGAGATCAACAAATATGCAAGCCAACTGTACTGCGATAATCAGTGGTGTTAGAAACAGATTTCTCTTGCCACTTGCAGAAAACTTGTGGCCACTCTCAGGTTTATGCAATGCATTAAGGATTAAAAACAGCTCCTCATCACTAAGCCATTTTCCAATATATTCACATATATCGTTCCCAACCTGAGCACTAGGCAGTCCGCACACAGTCATGGACGAAGCTTTAGTTGTCACTTCAGAGGACGTGCTTGCAGATTTTACATCAATTCCAACTGTTGCAGAGACACTGCCTTCCACACCATTGCTTTCCACATTTTCACTTATCTTTACTTCATTTCCACTTGCACTTGAAAACATATCAAGCAGAGACATTTGTCTTTTACATTTCCAGGACACTCCACTAGTGACACCACTGTGCCCAAGTCATAAGGTAAACATCAAAACAGAAAAATTTGGCACCAGTGTGGCTGTAAAAGTTATCTATTGTGTAAAACATATAGACTCACAGAAAAACCAGCAGCAGCTGTGCAGAAGGAGGTGTCCCCTAACAAGTTTCACCAAAGAGCTTCGTCAGAGGGGGACTCCCTCTGATGAAGCCCTTTGGTGAAACTGGTTAGGATACGCCTCCTTCTGCACTGCTGCTGTTGATTTTTATGTGAGTCATTTTACACAATAGCTTTTGCAGTCACACTGGCGCCTTTTAATTTTCAATATATTTTATTTCCACCAGGCTTGAGAATGAATTAATTTTTTTTAAATAAGTTGCCCACAGACAAACCTGACCCTAATTTTGTTTGCCTGCCTGACACAATTTTTCTTTTGTCCTCCTGCAGTTTTGAAGAGGTTGTTAGTTGCTACAGTATTAATTTATACAGGGCTAGACTGTCAAGTAGGACTAAGAAGCATTTTTTTTTCTCAACCCTTCTTTATTTTAAGCACACTCACAGACCAAAAATGCTCTTCTTCCAGCATTCAGTGAAAAGTAAAAGTGCTAGATCAGTGAGGCATCACACAAACTCAGTCATTCTGTTTATCTGTATGCTGCTGTGTTGCGACCAACTTTCCCCTATCCCCTCCTCAAGCTTTCAACACAGAAACTGCAGAAAAAGCTATTTGCCTACTACCGATTATATTTATCTGATTGTAAGGACAGTCACAGCCTAACAAAATGGTATTTCTCTCCTCTCAGTTCCAGATCCCTCCTCACACACCCAGTCAGTCCCTATGGCTGTCTCAATTGGGATGCAGCTTGCCTGGCAACAGTATTTTTCTCCAAGCAAGCTTAGCTTTCTATTAGCCTTTGTTTCCCCCTCCTCCAGTTCTCTCTTGGCAGTCTCTCTCCTCGCTGGCTTGCTCTCAGCCTTCGGTTATTTTGATCAATGATCAGCACACACTAGTGTAGTAAGCAAGCACTGCAAGTATAGACAGCTCTTAAAAGAGCTCTTTCATTGACTTAAGTTTTCTTGTCAGGTCACACCCTCCCATCCAGTACCAGCCCCCCATCTCCTGCTGTTACTTCCTTCCCCTTCGCACTGTCTAGTCTCCAAGTTTTTTTTGTTTAGTGATAAGCGATAAACTCTTAAAAGCACTGTTTGTTTAAGCAAACCCTCCTAATAGTTCTCTCCTGGGTAGCTGGCAGTCTCTCTTCTAGCTCTCAGACTAGCCTTCAAAGTTCAGGTATTTTGATCAATGATCAACATACATACACAGTAAGCACTAGTGAGCGCACTACAACTGTTTAGTCTCCAGTTCAACTGAACAGGCTATGTCATGCTGCTCACAGCTCAGATCGCACATGCTTAGAGGTGGGAGGGGACAAAGAAGAGGAAAAGGATACCACTGGTGTCTGCTACCCTACTCTGCATTCCATTGGTGTCCCACTTGTCAATCAGCTGGGGACTTGAGATTGAGGGTCCCACATCTCACTACACTAGATTCCGTCCATCCCCATGTCAGCTGACCTGCCGTCTTCATCCCCGGTGTCCCGTATGATCCACAGCAGCCTGAGCATGCCACAGCTCCTGATCGTCCACTCCCTCCAAGTATGTCAGTCTTATAGTCAGCACAAGTATACAGGTACATCAAGCTCACAGCAGGCCAGAACAAAAAAAGGCACTAGCACATGCAAACCTCCCCCCCCCCCGGTACATCCCTGTATATAGACTATATTGCACATTATTAATCCCCAGAATCATAGCACTATATATTTGGAGGACTTATACAATTTACACAAGTAAACAGTTTACAAGAGACATCAGGGCATGTTTAACACAAGACAGCCTAATATTGCTGGAAAAAACCCCAATTCCATCAACTGCACATAGATAATTTGCTAGATGTACTTAATTTGTTAGATGAACTAGGATAAAATTATCCTCACCTGTAAATAATGTTAGACGTTTCATTGCATCACTTGATTGAATAATTATGGGGCTAAGTCAAACCTTTTGTGCGTCACTATAACAGGTACATTTACACAAGATATTTCACCCCACCCTTATCACAATCACAATTTTTTGCATTGAGGTCATAATTTTTATTATACCTTGCTTGCAGTTTATTACTTTTAAGTAGTCCAACTCTATGAGGGGTGAACATTCTTTTTGTTGTATCTGTTACAGTAAAGTTCAAGTAGTATCTTAGCCTGGTGTTTCTCAAATGAGACCACTTGGGCCACATGTCACAATTTGTTTGTGGTAACTGGATAAGTACACTAGACATTAGATATGCCTATTTTCAGGCACAACCCGGGAGAGTACAAGTCATCAACAAACATGAATCACGGTGCAAAGGGACATTAAAGATAATCAATGCAAAAGATGGTTGATATATACAGAGTAGACGAATGAGTAAATACAAAGTGACAAGGAAAACTCATATATACTACTAAAACACAGAAAACAGCAAAAAGTACAAGGAAAAACCATATACCAAAATAACAAAGTAAAGTAGCAAAATGTACACTAATTATAAGGCAACAAAATATGTTCAGTGTAGGACACATAAGAACTGAAATAGGAAAAAGATACAGTGTAACAAGGTAAAGTCAGTTACAGGACCAGCAGAACAAGACAGAAGATAGTAGAGAGGTTAATATGTAAGCAGTAAGACATGACAGGGTGTGCATTAGACACTAACACATGGCTAGGAGGCGTAGTGAGGCATGAGGCCACAAGCAGAGTGTGTCCAGCCTCCTAGCCGTGTATTAAAGTGTCTAACACACATCCTGGAGTGTCTTATTGCGCTTACTAAATGGTTATCTAAAATACAGATGTATGTAATATCCAAAATGCATAGTATTTAATAGTGAAAAACTGTAATGTTTGTCTTAGTTTTTAATAAACTAGTTCCTCTGCCTGCTTGTTTTGTTCAGTTGAGGACTTTTGAGCTACTAAGGCATCCTTACTTGTATTTTTTTCCCTGTCATGTAGTTATCATGGCACCCACCCGCCCCCAACTAGCAGCACTCCTACTTAATTTAGTTTAGAAAGTTTGCAACAAGAAATTATAGTGTCGGTTTTTTTTGTGTACCTTATGGCACCAGGCAGCGTTAGGGAGAACATGCTGTTTTTAAAAGCCGTTACGCCGATGCAGAAGCAAAATAATGAAAGTGTTGTGTAAGGCTGTTGTTCTCAGCACAGGTTATATTGCTTTTTCAGAATTACATTCCAAATACTGTTAAAATATTAATATTGTGAACAGTGTGATGCTAAGGGAGTGAAATACAGTGTGCTCACCTGCTTGGTGTGTCAGAGAGAGGCGAGCGAGTGGGCGGGTGGGTTGGGAGACAGCTTGTCGGCTGTTCAGCCGCACAGTGAACGGACAGTGAACGGGGGCTGGTGAGAGCTTGTATTTTTTTTTTAAAATCATGCAATGGGAATCAAAATGTCAGAGAGGCTGCCATCAATTTAATTTATGAAATGAGCATCAACATATAAACAAGATGGCTGCTTTAGCTTTTCTGAACATTCTGAGTGGGCACCTTTATCAATATCAGTGCCCACTGGGCACTGCTGGACCTTGTTCCTGTGTGTAAGGCACATTATCACACAGGTATTACCCAATCAGATTGCTTATATTGTGATGCCCATTTCATAAAGGAACACATTGCAGCATTCCAGAATATATAATAGGAACAGGCAGTAGTCAGGTAGGTAGATTAGGGAGGATGGAGGAAAATGCAGGGAAGAGAGACAGAGAAGTAATTTTCTGCAGTCACAAACTCTTTAGAGTTCAAAGTACAATGGTAATGTAACAGACAATTTCTTACTTTTAGAAAAAATGGGATATATATTTCAAGTGAAAAATACATCATGGACTTGATTTAATGTATACTCTGCAAAAAGTAGTGTTATATATTGGAAGGGTTGGGGTACAGCAGGGGATTTGAGGTGAACAAACTAAGGAGTAAGGCCACTAGTAAGTTCTGGTGGCTGCACTCTGAAGCCATCAAAATCGGAGTCTTGAGAACTACGGTCTTAACCCATAATTGTTATCAAATTCTGCTAGCCGGGGGACTAGCGGGGTGTATTTTCTCATAATGTAGCTAGTTATTAACTTTCTTCTTAATACAACTCATACCTGATACTTAGTTATATTCCTGTCCAAATACTGTTTCAGGATTTCTAAATCATAGCTGTTTTATATTTTCAAGGACCTTGGCCAGCCATGCTGTGTGCTTACAATCTACTTTAATCCAGTTCAGTTTTTCTGACAGACATTTCTCTGGGAGTCTACCATCACCCATATGGGTTAGCATTAGCCAACAGTTTTTGGTTTTTAATTTAAAAGTTGTTGGCTGGGTAAGACCCCATCAGATGTCCATTTGCATGGGAGACCCAAGCAATACAATAAAGATTAAAGTAACTCAATATAATGTGCAATACATCAAAGGTCACTACTTGAACACTGGCAGAGATTCAGACAGTACTGTTTTAAATTCAGTTTATGACTAGCCATTAAGGCTTCAAAACCAATCGTCCCAAGCTCAGTCCTAACATAAGAAGCCACAGTTGATTTATTTACTGAGAAAATTTGGTAAGGTTGCTTGCTGGAACCTCAGGTGTTAGGGCTTGAGAGCTCCTACTGCCATGTCCAGGGGGAAGGGGCCTAGTGTGTTATATATCTGTTACTCAGGGAAACATTAGTCAAGTTAGAGCAGATCCAGCTTTTTGTGTTAATCTGGGAGGAGTTTATAGGAGCGCACCTGTGCCAGGGCTATGAAGGGGGACCACTTGTCTCATTCCACTTATGATGCCCACAATACATTTGGTACCTCACTGAAAGGTTGATGGGATTTGCCCAGCTATTAAGTGATTGCCCTGTGAGGGTTGAACATCAGTTGTGGCTGCAATCATCTTGGACGTTGCTTGCTGGAGTCTGCTCCAATTGCTGCTGCAACCATGGACTTCCTGTTAGCATGAGACTTATTTGTTTACTTCCATCATCATCCATCACCAGAGGTGTAATTTAACACCTTTACTGATGCTAGTGAAATGCTAAAGTTCTTCCTAAGTTTGATGATGCAAGAACTATGGAACATCTATTGCCTTTACTGCTTTAGGCCACTCACTCAGCTATAAAAAGCAACTCAATGCTGTGTTCTGATTTGCCTTTTTTTTTTTTATTCTGTTTTATTCTCTGGAGGCCCAGGGCATCTTTCCAGGGTACCCACTCGACACTGCCTCTAATCCCTGCCTGAAACCTCCCCCACTGGATTCCACCCGGCTCCATGGTTTGTCCAGCTCCCCTGGATCATGCCCACCCTGGCAGCCTTTCTACAATTAGAGGGACAGCTGCGGGGTCCAGTAAGGGGCAGGAGATCAAAGGAGGCAGGACTGGTGTCAGGATGTGGGCATGTCTCTGGGTCCCCCATCGTCTCCACTAGGCTGCCAGGGTATTTCTTTCACATTGCCCCTTGGAGCACGGACGTGCAATGTTGGCAGTGCACCTAGCATGCAGCCATCTGCTGCTGCTCTGCCCCTCAACACTGCATTGAGCCTTGCTACCCACAAGGTTCCCTGGTCTCTACCAGGGGCCGCTATGGAGTGAGGCTTATCCCAGAACCCACCACAGGAGGGGAGAAATGTCCTCCGGACGCTCTATTCCATCCCTCCCCTGCTGACCTGAGTTAGTTCCCTAACCTGGGTTGCCAGTGTGCCACGAGGTGTGGTGGCGTCCACTGCCTCAACTCTCAGCACCACTGTGCATTTGTCTTTATTAAACATCCCTGAAATCCTGACATTTGCCCAATAAGGCTTCTTCAGGTTTTCAAATTATGAATAGTTTTACAGGTCGCCATTGGAAGTGAAGAAATTACTACTTTATGACAAACCAGAAGAGACTATTTGATGAAAGAAATTATGGTATGTAGTAAATCCTATACAGTATAGTCTGAAGCATGAAATTCATCAGTTTGAGACAATTTAATTCCTGCATACTACAAATCTGGTTCCATTTATTTGTATAAAAGATCCCCTGAAGAAGCCTTGTCAGGCAAAATATTCAGGTTTCTGGGATTTAAGAAAAAGAAATTAGAACACATCACTGAGATTGGCTTTTCTAGCAACTGGAGTCAGCTCAGCTCCCACATTAAAACTAAACTAAGATTTCTGCAGTACTTATTGCACTTCTTTACTACCTTTAATAAAATGGGGAGAGAAAATCCTGCACTCGGATTGGTCATTACTTGTGCATGAAATATATTCTATGCACAGGTAATAACAAGTACCTAAAAGCAGGACCACATTAAGAAAAAATAAATTAATGAACTGTTGAAACACTTGTTTTTTAAATGCCATTTTTTTTCTTTTGCTAATGCGGTGCATCCCGGACTTAATAGCGGATATGGGGAACTCGGGTAACACTGTTCAAATTGTCCCCATTTAGCTGAAAAGAGAAGTGTAAAAAAATAAAAAAATAAAAAAATTCAGCCCCGCTTGTATTTAAATCAGTTAACCAGGACCTATTTGTCAGTCCTGCTCCCTCAGCCACTCTCTTCCCAATACTGGTCCCCGTCTGTAGAAACCTCACTCTCCAGTTGTCCCCAGTATTGATTTTCTCTCTCCTTTTTTTTTTTTTTTTTTAAATGTTGGTATCCGTGTTCCTACACTGTCGAGTGTTAAGAGTTTCATTTCCCTGGTCAGACAGTGAAAATGGCAAAGCATGGATATACAGTCGTGGCCAAAAATATTGGTGCCCTTGCAGATTTTTCTAATAATGCACCATTTCTTCCAGAAAATTGTTGAAATTAAAAAATATTTTGGTATCCACATATGTATTTCTTTGGTTTGCAGTGCAATAAAACACAAAAAGCAGAAAAATGTATTAAGTCTTAGCTTATTCCACACAGAAATCCTTAAATGGCCCGAACAAAATTATTGGCACCTTTTAGAAGTAGTTAGAAATAATTAGATTTCAAGCAGGTGATTCTCCTTCACTTTGGAACTGAACTCACCTGTGGTGAGTTGCAGGTGCCTGCAATATCAAAATCACTCATTCAACCAGTTTGAATAGAGAAAAGGACTCATTCTCCTGTTTTGTGTCACTGTGTGTACCGCAATGAGCATGGAGAAAAGAAAGAAGGGCCAGAGAATTGTCTGAGGAGGTCAGACAGAAGATTGTAGCCAAGCAAGGACAATCTCAAGGCTACAAATCAATCTCCAGAGACCTTGATGTTCCTGTTTCCACTGTACGTAATGTTATCAGGATGTTTAAGGCCCATGGCACTGTAGCCAACCTCACTGGACGTGGTCACAAGAGAAAACTTGATCGAAGATTGCAGTGCAGGATTGTTGAAATGGTGGAGAAAGCACCTCGATCAACTGCCAAACAGATTCAAGCTGACCTTCAGACACAAGGTATAACAGTTTCAACTCACATCATCCGTCGCCAACTTAATGAAAGGGGGTTATATGGTAGGAGGCCCAGGAGGACCCCACTGCTGAGAGAGAGAGACATAAGAAATCCCGACTGGGGTTTGCCAAAACACACCTGAACAAGTCAAAATCCTTCTGGGAGAATGTCCTGTGGACAGATGAGACCAAATTAGAGCTTTTTGGTAAAGCACATCATCTCTATGTTTACAGAAAACAAAATGAAGCCTTCAAAGAAAAGAACACCTTCCCCACAGTCAAACATGGAGGAGGTTCAGTGATGTTTTGGGGTTGCTGTGCTGCCTCTGGCACTGGATGCCTTGAACGTGTGCATGGCATCATGAAATCTGGAGGTTACCAGGCCATTTTGGAGTGCAATTTTGAACCCAGTGTCAGAAAGCTGGGTCTCCTTTGAAGGTCATGGGTCTTCCGGCAGGATAATGACCCCAAACACACTTCAAAAAGCACCCAGGAATGGTTCAAGACAAGACGCTGGACTGTTCTGAAGTGGCCAGCAATGAGTCCAGATCTAAATCCCATTGAAAACCTGTGGAGAGATCTGAAAACAGCAGTTGGGAGAAAGCACCCTTCAAATCTGGGAGAACTGGAGCAGTTTGCACAAGAAGAGTGGGCCAAACTGCCAGTAGAGAGGTGCAGGAAGCTCATCCATGGCTATAGGAAGTGGTTGATTGCAGTTATTTTGACCAAAGGCTGTGCTACCAAATATTAAGTCTAGGGTGTCAATTTCGTCAATGCCATTTCTTTTCATTTTCTGATTTAAAAGGATATAGTAAATTCTGAATCAAAACCAAAGGTTCTGTAATATTAACAGAGAAATAAAGAATTGTGGAGACCAATACTGTACTGTTGTTAATTTCAACTTATGTTTAGAGGAACTGTGAGTTATTTGAAAAAGTGCAAGGGCGCCAATATTTTTGGCCACGACTGTAGTTTCTCCCTCACCACAATCAGGGTAATGGGGAATTGAAGAGGACATGGGACACTGAGGGCACTGCTAACATGCAGGATAGCAGGGCCACAGGGTGTTACTGTTAATCAGATTATTTTAATCAGCCATCATCCTGCTGCATATAGCTTCCCTCATCCCTGGTCATTGAATACTTGTAGAGTCACTGCCTGCAGTGACAGAGTGACTTATTGCTTCTGTGATGCTTCGAGTTTGTTCGTGTTGCAGCCTGGTAGAGTTGGTGATGGGTAACATGGAAGGCTCTGACATGAAGTAACAATTTTCACTTTCACAGATCAGTGGCAAAGTGACTAAGCAGATATTGGGTGATACCACTGTAGCCCCTACTTTGTGTCAGTATTGGATGGTTTTGGCTCATTTGGCATGCTTTCACTTGCACTCTCTCACGCTTTCCTGTCTTGTCCATCCCAGCCCCCAAAAGTAAAAAAAAAATCCACAGCAATATATGGGCATCACAGGTGTAGTGGATCATTACTACTGGTGCCAAAGGACAAAGTTCCTACAGCACCTGTACAATGATGTCATTATCAAGTAGACAGAAAGACTATTTTATCATAAAGTCCCATATTTACATGTATTTTTCTACATAAAACATGAATTTTTCTGACTGTAACAAGTAAAAAAAAATTGCCCATTTTATAAGTGCAGTAAGACACTCTGGGGTGTGCATAGAACAGATTTTATCACACTTTCAGGGACTGAAGGCACTCTGCCTGCAGTCGCGTCTCACCACACCCCTGGGCATGTGGTAAAATCTGTTCCATACATACCCCATCATGTCTTATTGCTTACAGAACAGTGTGCTACTAGAATGGGAATCAAGTTCTACTTTTAACATTGCTGCTATTCAAAACGGTCATTGTGTTATCCTCACCAAGAACTATAATTCATACATTTCATTACTTACCTCCTGGCTAAACTGTTTGAATGGGTGTTGTGATGTGGTGAGGGTCACTCCTGTGGAGATCCATAGCGGCTGTCAAAAATGGTATCAGGAGGGTTACCTCACAACCCAATAAGGTCTGATGTTCACTCTTGGGATGGAGCTGCAACCACAGGTTCCATTCCTTACGCATGGAAATATTTAGCTGTTACAAGAGAACTGCGCTGAACCTTCAATCCACATTCTGTTTAATTGCTTCATCTATACCGGCCTTTCAGTAACCACCATGGACATTTCTGATTTACACTCTGGCATTAAGTACCATTTTGAACTGCATGATGTAGTTTGCGTCCTTTCCAGCCATAGAGTTCTATAATAGAACACATACGCATTAATTTCCGATGAAGGAGGCTTCTACTGTGGAATTAATGCATGGTTCGGGGGGGGGGGGGGTCTGCCTCATGCCTACAACCACCCAACCATGCATTAATTCCCCAGTGGAAGCCTCCTTCAGAGGGGATTAATGTGCTTGTAATATCAACATCAGTGTCAGTGGCTCAGTAGGTAGCACGCTCGCCTCTGAGGCTGGGAGATCAGAGGGCTGTGGGCATACCTCTCAAGTGTCCCTGATTTTCAGGGACGTCCCTGATTTTGCCTCAAAATTTTACTTTGCCCCTCCTAAAATTTGTGTTTTTGTGGCTAAACAGTGGGGACTGTAAGCACAAAACAATGTCAAGTATTAAAGTTACAGACTTGTTCTTCTTTAGAAAATGCATTCTGCACTAAGCCCCATATTCTACCAGCTTTCTGGGTGGATATCTCTAATTTTGAAGATATGTCCCTGATTTTGGTCCTTTGTCCCTGATTTTTTTAAGCCTTGTCCCTGATTTATGAGGCAGGAGGTTGAGAGGTATGGCTGTGGGTTCAGTTCCCACAACTGGCACTCGGGTTAATTTTCTAGTACTGATACTGTAGTGCAGCATGAGAGGGGTGCTGCACTTCTGAGGTGCCGTCTTTTGGATGAGACGTTAAACCGAGGTCCCATCTGCCTGGATTGGTGGTAGTTAAAGATCCCATGGCACTTATCGAAAAACAGTAGGAGAAGGTTTATATTAATAAACAGAACAACAAATCAGAAAAACAGTAATACAATTCATGGAAAATAAGAAAAAAACATAACAAAGAGAATATCAGATATACTCAATTCTCTGACAGCATAATGATTCAACCTATTTTGTCTTTCAAAATAGGAACCTCTTTCCACCTCATAAGCCATACATTTTTGGACAAACATTTGCATTCAGAATCACATTGTAACAACAAATCATGTTCAACATGTTGAAGAACTTCAAGTGGTGAGTGGTATAACTGTTGCAGAGTAAGGTGACATCTGGCATGCCATAAATGAAACTTGAACATAGCAAACAGCAGCCGTACTACACCTGTATCCAACAAAGTAGAATGTAGCAAAAAACCTCCCACAACTTCCAGATATGTAACAGCCCGCCAGAAAGGCTGGCTCCAATAGGCAGAAAGGGTCATCCAGAATTCTTGCACAAAGGGGCAGGAAACAAAAAAAAGGGACATTGTTTCCTCCTGATTAATGCAAGTATCCTTTGGACAAGTATGTTCAGTAACCATTGTATGCTTTAAATTCCCCCTAACACTGAGTCGCCTGTGACAACTAAGCCATAAAACATCCCATAATCTAGGTGGAATCCGTTTATCTACCAAACTTTTAAGGAGGTTATCAACATGACCATCCGGTACATCCCTTAAAAATGGGGACTATGGAATGTGCTTTAGATTGTAGGACATCATAAATACATTTGCGCGATTTGCAATACACATGGGCCGGAAGTAACTTCCATCTATTAAGTTTCGATATCACAGGTCTGAAATAAATCAGGTAACTAGGAGTGTGTAATTTTTCTGGCTCAAACCTGGCCACTCTGAGGGCAATTTAGGTAACCAACCATATGCATAAATCACCCATAACACAGAGTGTGGACAACTAAAGTCTAGTAAATTCCAATAAAAAAAAAAAAAAAATACTATAGTAAAAAGTAATCGGATTCACACAATTCAAACCACCCTGTGCAACAGGAACATACAACATATCTCTTTTAATGGGATTTAGGTGACTCTCCCAAATAATTTGAAAAAAAAAGACCCAATAAAGTGGCTTCCAAACCAGAAGGAATGGGGTATACCGCACTGAGGTATAAAAATTGAGGGAGAAGTAAAGATTTAGTAATGATAACCTTTTTCTGTTTAGTTTGTTGCCAAGACTTCCATAATCTGATTCTGGACTGAACTGCCTCAATTTTAGTTGACCAATTAAGTAACGCATTATCATCTTAACCAAAATCAATACCTAAAATTCGGACCAGGCCCAGTACAACAGGAAGCATGCAGCTCGTAACCTCAGGAATGGTAGTATGCAGAGGATAAAAAACTCTTAGATTTATTAAGGAGCAACCTGCAACATCCAAAAAATTAAAAGAATGATGTAACACCTTATCTCCAGAGGTCAAATCAGCAACAAAGACACAGACATCATCAGCATAAGCCGAAATTTTGGCCTCAAGGGTACTATGAGGGGAAGCAATACCAAGAATCCGCACATCTTGGGCAATTGTACGTAAAAGCGGATCCAAACTAAAAACATAAAGCAATGGACTCAGAAGGCAGCCTTGTCTCATCCCCCGATGAACAGGGATATAGGAACCCAAATACCCATTTACCAAGGGCATAGCATAAGCATGACTATAAAACAAAGCAATCCAGGTTACAAAGTGATCAGGAACTCCACAGGTTCGTAAAACCTGAAACAAATAACTATGCGGGACCTGATCAAAGGCCCTTTGTTGATCCATGGACATAAGAAAACCCTTTATAACATCAACTTTACCAAGCCCTATTAGTTCCCGAAGCAAAAGGAGATTATTATAGATACATCTGCCCGGTACTGAACAGGCTTGATGTACGGAAATCAAGTGTGGAGCTATGGACAACAATCTGGTATTCAATATTTTCATAAAAATTTTAAAATCCGTATTAAGGAGACTTAAAGGCCTCAAATTGGAAAGTAAAGGTCTATCACCTTTCCTATATAACAAAATCTGAATTAAAGTACAAAAATGGAAATCGAGAGTGTGACGTTGCAAAACCCAATTAAACACTACTGTGAGCACATCACAAACCAAAGGATTACAGGTTTTATAAAATTCTGCAGGCAAGCCATCAATACCAGGTGCCGTGTTATTCTGTAAACGGGAAATTTCCCTTTTAATCTCATCAACACTAATCGGAGCAACTAAAGCCCGTAATAGTATATTTAAACAAGGGGTAATATGGAGAGACGAAAGGAATTGTTCTACACCAGCGCTATCCACTGGAGATGCAGCATATAAGTCTGAAAAATGCGAGGAGACTGCTCGCAAGATATCCGGAAATTCAATGTAACCAGTACCGGCAGTATCCACAGCTTCAGTCAGAAGGCCATCCGCAGAACGCCTATGACTACAATCCAAAACATCCCCCAAAGCAGATTTATTAGCAGAACAAACTATGTTCATGTAACAGGGAAGTAGCTCTAGTATACTGTAGTGCAGCCATTTCTTTTTTAACATTCTGTACTTGTGCCGTCAAAGATAAGCCTTGTGAGTGTATAGCTGAATATAATGTTTCCAACTGCATACGTAAAGACAAATATCTCCTATATTTAGTCACTGCAGCATATTTAGATGTCCTCCTAGCCAAAGTAGAGATTTCAGATTTAGTGAGTAGCCATCAATCTAACAAATCTTCAGAAAGTCCAGATAGTGACATACGAGCTTTCAACAAATCATGAACTTGGGCCAAAAACCTGTCATCAAGTAGCAGTAAAGAATTCAGTTTCCAATATCCCTGCCCCAGTTTAGCATGAAGGCCTACCCCTAACATGGCAGTTACCACATTATGGTCTGAAATCTCCACTGGAATGGTTTGCGCTTTAATCACCTTCAAAGCTGCTGAGACAAAAAGAAAATCAATCCTAGTGGATAAGGAGCCCTTAAAAAAAGTATGTCCACCAGTAGGATGACAAACCCTGTAAACAACCCTGGACAATAATGTGATTGAGATGTGTATCACAGAAATCCTTATCAGTCCGGGCCCCCTGATCTGATTTATGCACTACACAATTAAAGTCACCACCCCATATGAGAAAGCGTGACGAACAAAAAAGGCTCCACCTCACGAAAGAGATCCATTCGACCCTTCTTCGTAACTGGTGCATAAATCACAATTAATCTCCAAGTGTAATGTAAATAAGTAAAATCCAATATTAAGGCCCGTCCCACAAGCAGTTCAACCAACTTGGTAACATGAAATCCATCACCCCTAAACAACACCCCAACACCACTACATGTGTCTAATCCTAAAGAAAAAAAAGAAGAACCCCATCGCCAAAGCTTTTTGGCCATATTAACCAAACGAAGGGTAATGAGACAGGTATCCTGAATGAGGCAAATATCACACGCCAAATCACTCAAAAGTTGAAAAGTAATCAGGCGCCTACGAACATTTTTCACACTGTTCACACTGAGGGTGGCTACAGTGAGATGAAATGCCATGGCCATGAAAGAGAATCAGATAAAGGGTTGAAATAAAAATAAGGCAACATCAAGTAACCCTTCCCTTTCTAGTACTTCTCCGGGGTCTCACCCCCCCGACCGTGAGGGTCGAGTATCCATAGGCAACTCCTTTGATTCATCATTCTCAGAATCAGAGGATACCATAGGTTGTGAGGAGGTGTCAGAATCAGCTTCCACATCGGAAGACTGAGTGTGACGGGACAGGACCTCAAATTTATTACTTAAGGGAACAGAGCCACCAGGAGAAGATGCTTTAGCCAATTTGGCCCTACCTGTAGTCTGTTTTGAGCCCGTTTTTTGTCTGAACACTAGGCTCAGGAGGGGGCATAATAATAATATCTAGAAGTTTGCCAGGGACAGGCACAGGTTCAGCAGGAACTGGAGAAACAACAGAAGTGGGGGGTGGCGTAGAGGAAGGGTCCTGTACAACTTGTCATGGAACTTCTTGTAAAGGAGGCTCAGAGGAAGGTTCAGATACTGAAACCACTGACTGGGGAGCAGGCACCGCAATATCAGGGCATAAAGGGGGACCAGTGACTACCTTAACATGCAAAGAAAGGGACTTCGCCATAGCAATATCCTTTTTCTGGGCATTAAGAAGGATCACATCCTGATCCGGGCTATCTTCCCTGTTATAGGAAACCCAAGGACAGGCTCTAAAACCATGACCCAGTTCTTCACACAGGTTACACTTTAGTTCAGAATTACAATCTGCACTAGCATGGCCAAAAGATAAACAAAGGGAACATCATAGTCTATCACAGGCTGCACTGAGATGGGAAGGGGAGCCACATTTAAAACAGGTACGAGGCTGCCCCACATAGAAGCAATGCCCCCCATTCCCTACCTAAAAACAAACTATTAGGTAGGTGTATGGGACCCACATTCGTATTTCTAAGTTGCACCCTATAATGCCAACCACCAGTCCACAAGTGTTCAGAGTCAAATATAGGCTGTGGCAACCCCAAGACATCAGTGTTTAGCTAACCAATGCGTAATATCACTAGCTGCTACATTCTCATTTCTAAACAAAATGGTGACAGTTTTAATAGAAGGTCTAGTAAGTGTGATAGCCTGAAATGGTAGCCACAACTCAGTGTATTTAAGAGTATCATACTTTGTCCAGAATCGATCTAATCCTCTGGGGCTTTGAAAACTAACGTCATATAAGGAAGAACCTGATACATGAATCAATGCAAATATTTCATTAGTAAAAAAACAAAAAAAACAAAGATCTTTTCAAAAGTGACTTTCCCACATAGAGACGGTCTGGAGCTACATCAAGACCCCCAATATACTGAAGGCGGACCGCATTCCATCGTTGAAGGTGGGGGGGGGTTCCGAAACGTATCCCTTCTACGAATTTTTTCCCCAAGTAGATTTAGCCTTGTTCCCAGGGTCAGGAGAAGGGCCAGGGAGCAGGACATCCATGTCCATTCTATCACCCCACGCTGGTCCCCTAGAGCTAGGGCCTTCATCACCCGAAGAGGAGGGAGGCAAAGAAGGAACTTTTAGCCAGCAGAGTAGTATCCAATGCAGGATGCTGAACATCCTCAGCACACAAATCCAAATCCGGGCTACCAGGCAAAGGTGGAGGCATGTCTATCAAGGGGGGATGCTGCCCTCCACAACCAGGTATCGGGCTATGGGCAGGGTCAGGTATCCAATGCCCCAAACTGCCTGGTTTCCAACCCGCACTCCGAAGGGAGGCCTCTAAAGAGACAGGTAGTGGGCTAGAACAAGGCAACAGAGCGGGAGGAGGCAAAACAGGAGAGACAGTCTGCGCATTAGGAGGTGAAACACACGGTCTAGGATGCATAGTACTCACAAGTTCACCAGGCAAAGTCGCCGCTGAGTTCAAAGGCGGAGAAGACACTACTCGATCCAGATTTGTAGGAACTGAAAATTCCAGTGGAGCATGGTGCAACACTGGTAGGACCGGTGCTACAGAAGATTGTTGCAGACTCTGCAACTCCAAAAAGCCCGAAGGTACTGCATCCGTAATGAAAGCAGGAAGATCCTCCACAGCCCCTAGTTCTGGCAACAGAGTCCATGTCCCAGGAGAGGCCAACTCAAAAGGGCTAACAGCATCAACAACAGCAAGTACCTGGTCCTGATGTGCAGCAAGGAGGGACTTCAACCAAAGTTCATCCGCAGGCGAAAAATCTGAAGATGCAGAGGCAGACTGAGCAGGTAAAGATTCATGTGGTACAGCAAGATCCACAAGCATATCAACAAAACGGTCAGACATCCCCAGTACTTCAGGCTCCAAAGCAGGACCTGCAGGAACAGAGCTCTGCTCTCCTGCAGGTACACCAGCAGAATGACTCAGTCCCACGAATGAATCCATGGTCCAACAGCACCCCCACACACACACACACACACACACACACACACACACACACAGAGTAGGGAATTTCCCGGTGTTCTGGCCAAATTTCCCTCATTCACTAAAAATACCACCAACAGCTTAATCTGGTTCAAGGTCAGTTGGCATTCATCTGTATCTCCCTCCCCGGGTCATGCCTGAAAATAGGCAGGATTTGTCTAGTGCACTTACCCGGTCAACAAAAAATAAAAAAATAAATAAATAATTATATATACACACACACACACACACACACACACACACACACACACACACACACACACACACACACCACAACTGCAAGGTTACAAATGTTTTAAGTCTTACAAGTGGGACAGAAAGTAACAGCAAGTCACAATATTAGTGAATGCAATATTATGTGCTGTTGAAGTCTGCACTTCTACATTACTACACAGGCTACGTCTGCGATGGTGCGTGCATGCACGTTCACTGTTCAACATTTCTTTACTTTGTGACTGTTTTTTCCACATGTCTGAATCTTATGTTTTCAATACAGGCAGACAAAAGTATTGCAGGAGCACTTCCCTCTGTGTTTTAACATAGTGTTCGTTTCACTCATTTCTTGTTCTAATTCGTTAATGCATTATGGGGAAAGTAGGAATATTTGCATATGACACATCTCAGTTGCTTATAGCTATCAATGTATGCAAATCTTTCTAATGTCCCCACAATGCATTAGTCGTCGTAAGCCAGTGACACTCACCTTTCATGCACTGCGGGTTAAACATTGAGAGTAACACTGAGATACACACAAGCGGAGTCTTTCATGCTGATTTGTCTGTCTGTTCCTGTGCATGGCAGCAGGGATTCCTAAGGTGCTCTGTTTTTGTGGACCCATTCCGTGCACACAGCAATTGTGTAAGCATGAGTCTATGGTTTAATAGCATTTTTTTTTTTTAAAAACATGCAGAGCAGTGTTTAGCTCCCTCAGTCTCCGCTATATCTGGTAACAAGTGATCGGTGGAGTGCTGCGGGGCGGGTTGAGGTGAAACCACCCTGACACAGCGCTACATTTTGCTGCCACCTATCGGGAGCAATTGACCACGGACCACACAGCAATTTCCTAGGCACGATTCCGCTGCCTAGCGGTGATTAGTGTGTTGGAGCGGGCATTACCAGTGATTAATCCCCAATCCAACTTTGATCAGGTGATGCATTCTGCCCAATCATGTTGCATTATTTCACATCTCTTTTTTGCCATGTTACAAATATGCATTGTGCACACAATAGGAGAGCAGACCAAGTACATAATCTGCATCATACAGTCATAGAATGGTCCTTATCAAGCTGTGTGTCAGAGACACTCATTGAGATAACTAAATCACCTGTACAGATGTAATAACAGAATTTGAACCAGTTATTTAAAACTCTGCTTCTACCAAGAAAAATGGCCTCTCACGCAATCTGCAAAGGGTGAAGACAGAAGACACAGATAGATGTTTCATCCTACACAGGTCTCAATGTGCCTTGTCTGGATATGGGCATGGCAGACTGATGAGTCCCAAGTACGATTAAACAGGAGTCTGTGTCTTCTGTTCTGATTGGTTAAAGCAAGATTGCCTAAATTACCATGGTGATTTGCATTATGGGAGTATGTGTGATTGGTAGTTCTTTGAAACCTGGCATTGTTGCCAATGCCGTTTTTGAGCAACTCTTGCCTCAAGGCTTTTGTGTGGAAGTTTTTTGTCTTTTAGCTTGCTTTCTTATCTTGGGCAACCCATGACCCAAACCTGTAAGGCCACATTAGGGCTGGTTCAGACAAGGCATACTGAGGAGTCCTGTGTAGGATGAAACACAGAATTTGATGGCAGATGATGGATTGCTTGACCTGCCCAGTCTGCCCATTTTTCTCTAAATTATTTCTGCAGACCATACTTGATCTACAGCTCTTGCTTGCTCCCCATCGTTCCTTTCCACTAGGATTCCCTTGTGCCTACCCCATGCATTCTTGAACCCCACTATTTCCACCCCCACCACCTCCATTGGAAGGCTGTTCCAGGAAACCACCATTCTTTCGGTGAAGAATTACTGCCTCACTTCTCTCCTGAAATCTACCACCCCCCAGCTTCATAGCATGTTCCCTTGTTATTGAGCACCTTTCTTCTGAAAAATACTTCTGTCCTGCACCTTATTTATCCCTGTGAGGTATTTAAAGGTCTCTGTCATATTCCCCCCTCTCCCTCCTCTTTTCCAGGGCATAAAAGAGAGGTCTTTTGGTCTCTCCTTGTAGGGCTTTTGATGCAGACCCTGCACCATTTAGTTGCCTGCCTCTGGACCATCTCCACTCCATGTCCTTCTGGAGACGTGGGCCCAGATATTCAAAAGTGTTGCACCATGCGCAACCCACTGATGTGACCCGGTGCGATATTCAAAAGGGGAAAGTGCGCGGCACAAATCCCGATGCACCGGAGCACATCAGTAATGTATGTAGGCGCAGGTGGGGGGGTGGGTGTGCCCATGCATACTCTGCACAGCCCGATATTCAGCCCAGGATGGGCAGAGCCATGCATGCCCAACCCCTACCTGCGCCAGCACAAAGTTGATCCAAAAAAAGAAAGAACGGATGGCCACCCACAGGTGAGCCACCGCATTGCAGGGCGCAACATGGCAGCTGCCACCTGTGGGTGGCCACCTGAGCTCTGGCTGCACCTCCGTGGAGGCTCCCCCTATGCCCGATCGTGGGCATCATTAAAGAGTAATCCAAAATCCCTGGTGGTCCAGTGGACCTGTCTGCCCGATCGCAGGCTGAAGTAGAATATAATGAAACCTATCATCCCTGGTGGTCCAGTGGACCCCCTCCCCAACTGCCCACTGATCCCCACCGCCCCGCTCCCCCCCAGGTCAGCAGCGGGTGGCAGCACCCCACCTGCCTGCTGCTCAAATGACACCATCGGTGGGCTGTCGCCCATTGGGCCCTAGCATGAGCCAATGGGCATCGCGCCACCATACTACACATTCCAGATATGTCATTCACATATCTGGAATGTGTAATCTTGATATAAATGCATGCCCATTAGCTCCATATGAACCAATGGCTCTAGCCCTAATGGTATCCAGTGCTGGCCAGTGCTGCCGCTCAGCCGCTGACGGAGGAGGCGGGGCGGTGGGGATCAGTGGGCAGGAGGGTCCACTGGACCACCAGGGATAATAGGATGTATCATTTACTTAGCCCGCGAGTGGGCAGGCAGACAGGTCCACTGGACCACTAGGGATATTGGATGTATATTTCATTTACTTAGCCTGCGATTGGGTGGGCAGTGGTCCACCAGACCACCAGGGATTTAAGATTATTCTGTTTTTTTGCTGCAGCCCATGATCGGGCTGTAGGGCACACTGCCACGCTGCAAGGGGCGTCAATTCCCGACGGCTGCTGCCTGGCAGGGCGCCAGGCGCAAGTCGTTGAGGATCGGCACACCTGCATGCAAATGGGGCCATAATGACATGCAAATGGCCCCTTGTGCACCTTGCATACATTATGGTCCCATTTGCATGTCAGCTTTTGAATATCGCGGTTGCTGCGCCTTGCACAATGGAACTTGCGCTAGCACATCCACATGCTCCACTCTGGCCACTGGTGCAGTGCCACTGTGCCATGCATACTGCGGGTGGCCAGGGTGTGATATTCAACAATGCTGAGCCATGGCGCAGCTCCATTGAATATCGCCCAGTCAATGCCCCTGCGCAGGGAAGTTGTGCTGCGCCCAGGCTTGCGCCACAGCCTGGCACAGTTTGAATATCTGGGCAGTCGTCTCCAGAACTGGACATAGTACTCTAAGTGGAATCTTACTAGCGATCTATACAGAGGCAACACCATCTCCCCCTTTCTGCTGGGGACACCCCTCCCTATGCACATCAGCATCCCACTAGTCTTCCCGACAGTGGTGTTGCACTGCTTGGCCACCTTCATGTCATCCAATACACTTACCCCCAGATCTCTTTCCTGCTAGGTAGTCATGTCATCAACACCACTCCATTTTGTACTCTGTCCCCCAAGTGCATTATTCTGCACTTTTCACAGTGAAACCCAGCTGTCGTACCCGACCACTCTTAGTTCTCTCAGATCTCTGCTCATCCCCCCTTCCCCATATCCATCCTACTGCAGATTTTGGTGTCATCCACAAAGAGGCAGAGCTTTCCTTCCCAGCTCCTCTACAATGCCACTTATAAAAGGCATTAAAGAGGACTGATCCCTGAGTATCCCGCTGGTCACCCTCCCTTCCTCTGAGTGAACTCCATTTATCACCACTCTCTCACCCCTACCCCTACCCACTTTCTTATCCAAGTCACCACCTTTGGACACACACTTAAGTTACCAGCTTGCTCACTAATCTATGTTGAAGGGTGTCAAATGCCTTCTTGAAATCTAGGTAGGCTATGTCCACTGCTCTACCTCGATCTAAATCCTTCCTTTGTTACCACAGAAATCTATCAGAATCATTTGACATGACCCCCATCGTGAACCCATACATCTTCAGTCTTGCAACTCACTGGATTCAAGATATTCCACAATCCTTTCCTCCAGCAGTGATTTCATTAACTTTCCCACCATGGATGTCAAGATGATTGACCTATAATTGCCAGCCTCCTCCCTGCTACCACTTTTGTGCAGTGGGACTACATCCTCCCTCCTCCAGTCCTCTGGAACCACTCCTGTTTCCAGTGAACTGTTATTTGACTATCAGAGGTGCAGCCAGTACCTCCCCGAGCTCCCTCAAAACCATCTGAAGCACCCCATTGCTTTGCCTACCTTCAGATTAGCAAGTCCCTTCAGGACTCTCTCCTCCAAAAAAAGGACTAGTGTCCACCTCCCTCCCAAGCTTCTCTTTTTTTGTGAACCCACCCCATCTCCTTCCTTTGTAAACACTTAACAAAAGTTGTTAAAAGTGTCTGTCTTTTCCTGGTTCCCTCTGCACAGCCCCCCTTTAATCCTACAATCCCACCCCTGGCATTCCTCGTTTCACTTACATACTTAAAACATGTCTTGTCCCCCTTTCATTACTTCCTGGGCTAGTCTCCTTCAGTTTGCACCTTGTGCTCCTTACTGTTTTCCCTTCTCTCTCTCCACCCCCCCCCCCCACATACACCTCCCCATCTTCCTCTCTCTGCATGTTTGTCTTTTGTTCTCACCATTCACGAATTGTATGAGACAGCCTTTGGCACCATACAGTCTTGCTTAAAGCAGAACCAGCCTACATTTTTATGGTGATTTGCACATCTCAACACCGCACCTCTGGTTTCAAACGCAGTAATTATACAAAAATAGAAGGTAGGTTGCAGAATATTGTCTTATCATAAATACCCTCAGGTGTATATAAAAACTCTCACTGCATCAGTGATAGAATTACAAGGTGCCTTGTCAGGGTTCCACATTGCCAGTTCTGAAGTGAACCAGGGTAGCTCTCACACCACTGCCCTGGACTTGGGAAGAGGTGCTCAATAAAGATAGGACCTTTATGCCCCAACTCATAAAGTTTAATTTCAACACAGAATACACTACTGCACATATATTATTGCCTAGCTAATGTACGGTCAGGTGACATCTCCAGCCAATAAAGTGTTTAGATTTGTCCGTCATTTTATAGATACAATTATTGTGAACATGTTGGTTCAAAATCGCACAAATGTAGTATCTGTCTGCCCAGCTGTTATGTGGGGAAAATGCCTTTGTTTCCACAAATTCAGGTGGCGTGGGAGGGTTAGAGCAAATTAGGTGCTTGCAAGATTAACTCGCCTTGTACCAACGAACTTGCAGTGCAAGGCGATGTTCCATATCGAAGGTTCCTGTACAACTGAGGTCATAAAAACGTATGGCCTTTTACCAGAGCGGGCATGGGGCGCTCCATTCCGTTAATTCGTGGTTACACTTTCCATCAGTAAAATTATGTGAACTCTTAAGAGTCTGAAGGCTAGTTCACGGTATTTTTGTGAAGTCTGAAACTGTCATAAGCCTAGCCTGAAGTCATCAGTGTCAGTGGCTCAGTAGGTAGCACACTCGCCTGAGGCCGGGAGATCAGAGGGCTGTGGGTTCAGTTCCCGCACTTGGGTTAATATCCCAGTACTGACACTGTAGTGCAGCATGAGAGGGGTGCTGCACTTCTGAGGTGCCGTCTTTCGGATGAGACGTTAAACCGAGGTCCCATCTGCCTGGATTGGTGGTAGTTCAGGTGGATGTTAAAGATCCCATGGCACTTATCTAAAAGAGTAGAGGAATTTCCCCCGTGTCCTGGCCAAATTTCCCTCATTCACTAAAAATACCACCAACAGCTTAATCTGGTTCAAGGTCAGTTGGCATTCATCTGTATCCCCCTTCCCCGGGTCGTGCCTGAAAATAGGCAGGTTTTGTCTAGTGCACTTACCCGGTCAACAAAAACTAAAATAAATAACATTTTGTAAAAATCCTTGCAGAACTTCTACCCAGCGGAAGAAAAACACAATTCGACAAAACGTGCTAACGTTGCACTTTCTTTGCATTATTCATTTCTGTAACACGCCCATTTGTCGCTCAACCCAATACTCGTACAACATATCAAAAGCTAACTATTCTTCTGCGGGCAAACTTGTTGGTCCGCGGTAGTTCTTTTCCTGCAGCTCTGCCGCCCAAATATATCTGCAACGTGCCATAGCTGCCAGATCCAACAAAGCAATCTATGGCGATTGGGTAAGAAATACAAGGGCATTTATTTCCGTTTAACCAGGAAGGTGAATGAACTGAATAAAAAAAAAAAAAAAAAAGTTCAGTAACGCCTGATCGTACGGTTTGTTTTTTCTCTGGATGGTTGGTACACGGTGCACCTGTACAAGAAAAATTGCATGCTAAACAACGGCGCCGGAGGTGACGAGCAACACCTGGCCTCGATTTCTACGTACTTGGACTGTTGGATGGCTGTACTGCATGACAAAGGCGCAGAGGATTATTATGCAATGAGAAAAGGTCCGCGCCTGCAAGATCTACGAAGACAGACCATCGAAAACTTCTGGCATTTATTCAAACAGGAAGTAAACACAATTGCTGCTGCACGCTAAAAATGAAGAGCAGCCAACGGAGGCTTCCAAGGAGGGTGCGCTGTGGGTGAAGACAAGCGGGCTGCAGATTCCTCTTGGCTAAAGGCTGCGAGCACAGACCAGCACTGTTACCGTGCCACAACGCGGCTGGCCGCGGGCTTGGTGGTGTTGCACATCAAGAGGTCCGACTGAAAGGAATATAGTAAGTACAGACTCGATTCTCTTCTGGTTGTGCATGTGCCGCTGTTCAGTGCGCGTTGGCTGCAGTTGCGAGGTTGCTGCGTTTAAGTGTCGGCTGCATCTTTTGCCCACCTTGTTTCGGTCCTTCGCCGATTACCAACAATGGAGTCTACGGCGCAGCTCTCCGGGTTAAGCACATTTCAGAGGAGGATGACAGGTCCACGACTGTCCCCAAGCATACTCAAGTTCGCATACTACCTACTCCCAAATCTCATCTGTCAAGCTTCAGTTAAAATTAAGGACTGGCCTTACCAGGCAGTAGACTGCCGGGAAAGCAAGCGGGGGGATTTCTTCGCGTATAATTTTGAAGGTCTGGGGACAGTCCTGGACTGATCGGGTCCGGGACACTGGGCTTTACTCCATCACAGCCTACTCGGGTGCGGTTTGGTTCGACCCTTTCGGCGTTCAGAGTTCTCTCAGAACGTGGCCAAGTAAAGATGTCTACTCCAAACGGCTGAATTTAAAGACGAAATGCCCTCTACAGTTTTTTTTAATCGGACTGCCAAGGTGTCGGTATGTGCTCTGTAAAGCTAGACAACACCCGAGCTTGCAGTTAAACCCCAGTTCGGTACGAATCACCATGCCAGATTGCTAAAAGCCGGACCCAGCAAAATTCGCACTAGGCGCGCCCCGGTTTGGTTTAACAGATCTGGTTCGGACTGGTTCCGTCAGTCCTGTCTTCACCCATGCCCTCATAATTAATTACAGTCCACTTTGCAAAACAACAGTAGTAGCTTGCAACCCCAGCAGGCAAAACGGGTAACAGCGGGTTCTAATTTAGGTTGATCAAACTTAACTCATTTCCGTCTGTGTGAGGGGGAAATAAGTAAGGATTACCCCCTGATGTTATAACACATCAATCAAGTGTAGAATAACTGTTTTGCTTTCTTGGGGGAAGGGCACCACAGGGCTTCAGACTCCTCCCACCCGCTTTAAATCACTAATACACGTGTGAGTTCAAGTCATACCTCTCAACCTCCTGCCTCATAAATTGGGGACAAGGCTTAAAAAAAAAATCAGGGACAAAGGACCAAAATCAGGGACACAACTTCAAACTTGATGATATCCTCTCAGGAAGCTGGTAGAATATGGTGCTTAGTAAAAAATGCATTTTCTAAGGAAGCACAACTCTTTAACTGTAATGTTTGACATTATTTGGTGCTTCCAACTCCCACTGTTTGGTCAGGGAAACACAATATTTAGGAGGGACAGAGTAAAATTCTGAAGCAAAATCAGGGACAATTGAGAGGTATGGTTCAAATCAATCATGGTTTAGTGTTTGCTACAAAAAAATGATAAGTTTCATTCCAGGGCACATACTTTGTAAAATTCGAGACCTTTGTTACCTTCTGATTTGTGCATTCAGTCATAATTTCTTATTTCTAGTAATACAGTCATAAGCTGAGTGTAATTGTGCAACCATAATCAAAGGAGTAGTCCACCCAGAATTTGCCTAAAAACATAAGTTATGCAGAGTGTTTAGATAGGTATGTTAAGTCCTAGTGTGTCATTCCCTCTGTATGCTATTAGGAATTTTTCTTAAATTAGCCTGCTAGCTGTATGGTAGTTTTACAACCCCTGGGGATCTCCATCGCAAATAGGTTTATTGGCTTTCTTTCTCCTACCATGCACACTGTCTCATGTGACGATGTAGCCATGCCCTTAGATTTAGCATATGCATTGCTTTAAAATCAGTTTTTAAATCACTTCACAACAGCAGAGCTTTGTAACTATTCTTATCCAGGGAGCTCAAATGGCATCAATTACAGTTTAGCAGATACCTGAAAACAAGCTAACTGGGGTTTCTGTAAGACAACAGGTACTATATATCTCTAATTCACTATTTTTGTTTTCTATGTGCATCAGGTCTAGCTAGCAGGAGTGTTTCAATTTTAAAACGTTTACTTTTACAAAGTATACACAACTATAAAAGCACAGAAACTGCCCAGATCATCAATGCTATAACTAATAAAGACTCTAGCTGTTTTCTTACAGAAACCCCACTCAGATAGATGTCAAATATTTGCTAAACTGTAAATGCAGGTATCAGCATTCTGTTGGCAGTTAGTGCTGATTTTGCTCTGTGACAAGATTTTCATATTTATTTATTTTTACAAATGAAGTGTATGGTATGAAGCTGCAGCCTAGAAACTGCAAAATACTTTGAAGTCAGCTTTTCTCCTGCCTGTGGTATGACATGAAAGCAACAGGATGACAGTGATTGTTTCAGCTACACATTTGATTCCATTTTACAATGGTTCATTGCACTACACATTTAGTGTATCACACTTTTTCAAATAATAAAACAAATATTCTCCAAACTAAATAACTCACACACATATTTTCATACTTTATTAAAAAGACACTTCACATTTGTGACAAAAAAACAAAACAAAAAAAAAAAGAAAGTTATGTCACAGAGCAAAGTCAGCCCTAACTCCCAGTTCCTTCTAGCAGCATGATGGCACTTATATTTATGGTTTAGTAAATACTTGACAGCTGAGTAGGTGTTCTGTAAGAAAACAGGTACAGTCTTTATTAATTATAGCATTGATGATCTGGGGCAATTTCTGTGCTTTTTATTGTTATGTGTAGTTTGATGAAATAACATTTTAAAATGAAAACACTTACTACTGCTAGCTAGACTTGACACACACCGAAAACACAAATAATGAATTGGAGCTATTTAGCAGCTGTTTTCATACAGAAACCCCAGTTAGTTTGCTCGCAGGTGTCTGCTAAACTGTAACTGATGCCATTTGTGCTCCCTGGATAAGAACATTTACAAAGCTCTGCTGTTGCGAACTAATTTTAAAGCAGTGCACATGGTAAATCTAAGAGCATGGCTACATCACTGTCACATGAGACAGGGTGCATCCTAGGAGAAAGAAAGCCAGTAAACCTATTTGTGATGGAGATCCCCAGGGGTTGTAAAACTACCATACAGCTAGCAGGCTAATTTAGGAAAAACTCCTAATAGCAGACAGAGGGAAGGGTACAGTAGGACTTAACATACGTATCAAAACGCTCTGCATAACATATGTTTTTTGCAAATTCTGGGTGGACTACTCCTTTAAACTGGATGTAGACTTGCTCCGGCCAAATGACCAAGAAATATCAATTTGCAGGCTTCTCGCCCAAAGAAAAACTTTAGCAGCAAGTACTTGTTAATCACCATGTCATCTTTTTTCAGAAAGATTAATTTTCTGGCAAAACATAAATGTACCCATTTTTGGTTCTTTGCTTGGATTCATTCCTGGACTAAGATACAAGATTTTGTAATAATTCCCTCTCCTGTGACATGGTCGCTATTTTGGTGTGATGTGATGTGCTGTTTACCATCAGAAACATGGTAACACCATCCTAATACATCCACAGTAAGAATATAGGGCTGGATATTCAGAAATGCACCAAAGCCCAGTGCAAGTCCGGAGCAACACAAATCCGATGCGCACTGGTGCAACAGGAGCAATATTCAGAGATTGCACATGCCGTAGTGCACCAGTGCAACCTGGCTGAATATGGCACAGTTGCGCTATAGTGCAACTGGGAATGCGCCATGGTGCACGCACACACACAGTTGCGCCACAGCAGCAGAGCAATTGGGGGGGGTGCACAGCACAGAGAAGTGACCCAGGGACAGAACCAGGGAGGCACAGTGACAGGCCGCAGGAGGCCACCTGCAGCTGGGCACAGCAGGGTGCAAACAGGCACCCACACCTCTGCCCCAGAACACAAAAGTGGTACCAAAGAGAGGCAACAGAAGGTGCCAGTGGCCAACAGAGGGGCCGCCAAGGGGACCCCCCTGCAGGCTGCATGCCGTGCCCCCCCCCCAACACTGCCAGACCAGAGCAGGACACACCCAGGACCACACAGCCAAGCACACACACCCACAATACGCCCCTGACAGCCCTCCCATGGGCACCCCCATGACACATCCACTGACCAAGGGGAGGGACACCACCACAGTGGGACACACCACGGCACACAGCAGGGAACAACAGAAGCACAGCATGCACCCTGACACATGCATACTGCACAGACAGGCACTGGGCCACTGCAGCATGTTTCCGCACACCACCTGCAAAACAGACATTGACACAGGCAGGTAAGTCAAAATAATGTAATAGAGAAAAGAGCAGCAAATTATGTACAGAACAATGGGGAGGGCAGGTTGTAGGAATGTGAGGGATGGCGACAGGGAACAGGGATTGTACAGTGGAAAGGGGGACTGTAGGGGGGAGGTACAGCAGGGGAAACAGGAGAAGGTAGGGTGCACATTAGTGGTGGCCATGCCGTGCTGCCCCATATCCATGGCATCCACCTCCCAACACCCGCTGGTGTATCTGGAGCACCGCCTCCATAGTGGTTGATGCAATGAGAATTATCTGCTGCAAGAGCCTGCAGTACAGGGGCATCCTCCTCCACCTCTGGACACCTAGGAGAAGGGACAGGACAGGTGATCAGTGCAGTGTCCCAAGGAACCATGCCCAACCACTGCGCGCATTGGGCAGCGGAATCACACCCACCCAGAGGGCCTGAACAGGCCACCTGCAGGGGGATGGGCCACCGACTGCTAACAACGTCATAGTACAATCGGTAAAACAAAACACAGTCATGCTGCAGAAATCAGAAGATGATTATGATGATGATATAGGAGACAGGATAGCATAGTGGTTAAGGACACTGAGCTGCAAACTTGGAGACTGGGGTTTGAATCCCATCAGCCCCCACTTGCATATTGTGTGACACTAAGCAAGTTGCTTAACTTCCTTGTGCTCCCAGGTCGCACCTGGAAACAAGCTCGGGCTTAGTGTGCCTTTCCTGGTTAAACAATTTCCTCTTTCTCTTTGTACCATGGAAGTCGAGCATCCCAGGTGCAGAAATTAGGACAAAGTGCTGCAGAACACTATGGGCCATGATTATAAATACTTTTGATCAGACTGTTTCTGCAGTGTTTTCCAAACTCAGTAATCGACCATGTAGAATATGGAGAAATTATTCATAGTTTAGATTGTGAATTGTTTCTCTGAACAGCTGCCCTAATCAGAATGACTCTCCAGCAATCCTAATGCTTGACCTGGAGCATGAGCTACTTAGGTCAGCTGAGATCTAGACACCTTCATGGGCGCACATTTCAAAATGCAAATACTAGTAAAACAAAGTCTGTGAACCTTGTGTCACATAGTAAAATAATTCTTATTATCATCAGTTTTGAAATGCTATGCTTAGAACCAGTCTTCTCAGATATTAGACACTGTGTAACAAAATAAAATCCATGAAGAACTCACTAGTAACCTCGCACCTGTTACAGTGGTGACCTTATGAGGGCACTCGAGCTTCGTTCTCGTGCCTGTGATGTCACCACCCTCACTCGTTGTGAGGTTACCAGCTTGTTCTTCATGGTGGGGTTTATCTTCCATATCTGCACTACTTTGTTGACCAACAACAGGAGATAAAGAAACAAAGCTAAAAAACAGTAAATGTTACTACTGAAAATCTAATGACTAAGTTTTTTATTCTAGTAGTGAGCTGCTCTTTAAAAAAAGAGAAAATACCTCCTTGTAAGCCCCGCTCAGTCTTTTTGTTAAAATCTTTGCTGCCTCTGATCCTGTTTGCAGTCAGCTCCCACAGTGCAACATCCTGTTACTAATAGCAATTACCACTGCAGTATGCACTGTACAGCATGTTGCTGAGACAGGCAAAAGCTCCCAGTGTAGGCCAGTCCATGAGACCTCTCATGTTTTCATAAAGTTTTGAATAGAATCATGTTTTATAATCTGAGGGGGGCATTTTCAAAGGAGATGCACTGGCGCATCTCAAGAAATGCACCTCAGTGCGATATTGAAAGGGAGGATATGCGTTGAGCATCTTCGGCTGCGCTCAGGCGCTTCTCCAGGGGGCATACCCATGAATGTGCGGAACATCCCCATATTCAGCAGAGATATACGGCATCCCCAAACATCTCGGAGATGTGCTGCATGAACTTAGGCATGGAAGAAACATGCCTGACTCCGGGCCACCCACAGACAGGCTGCTGTACTGCACACAGTTGCACAGCAGCCAACAGCCCCTGCATCCCGGTGGCAACACCCCCACCCTGAACCCCAATCGAGGTAGACACATTGAAAGAAAATTGCCCCATTCCCTGGTTGTTTAGTGGACCCCCAGTCCCCCGTAGCTGTACCCCATGCACCTGCACTACAGTATAGGGACCCCTCCCTGCTCCGATCCCTATTCAATATAAAATAGTTTTTCCAGCAGCCCTCATTTCCATAGAGTGCAGTGTCCCCTGGCCCTGCTCCCCCGCTCACAAAAAAAATAATTTCTGCCCTGTCTTGCATAATGTAGTGTTCTCTCTCATCCCGATCCCTGTTTGAATATAAAGAATTGCCTCAGCCTCCTTTCATAGTGTAGTGTCCTCTTCCATCCTGATCCCTGCCTCAATATGAATCATTTTACCATCCCTCTTTCCACAATGTAGTGCCCCCCACCCGCCTCCCGCCCCAGCATGGCCATTCAGCTGGCGTGGAGCATATCCCTCCGCACACCTCCATGGCTGCCCACCAACTGAACTGTCAATGAATGACAGCTTACTGTAATCACTTGGACAGCTTACAGTTCACACTGCAAGCCCATTGGTCAACAGTGTCAACCAGTGGGCTTGTAGTGATTACAGTAAGCTGTCATTCATTAGCAGTTCAGTTGGCGAGCAGCCGTGGAGGTGTGAGAAGGGCTGTGCTGCTCGCTGGCTGACTGGTCATGCTGGGACGGGGCAACAGAGTGCGATGTGGGTGCGGGTGGGATATGGAAAAGGGGATGGGGAACAAAATTATTTCATATTCAAACAGGGATCAGGACGGGAAGTGGGGACACTACACTAAGGAAAAGAGGGATGGGGAACAATTATTTTATATTTGAACAGGGATCGGGACGGGGGGACACTACACTATGGAAAAGAGGGCTGAGGAAAAATTATTTTGTATTCGAACGTGGATCGGGATGAATGGGGCTAGGGTTTGAGTCTACATGGGACTGGGCGAGGAGGTGGGGTTGCATGTCGCCCAATGCATCCTGCCGGGCGATCCCTTGTTGGATGTAAGCAAATGCGCCATAATGATGTGCAAGTGTCTGTTTGCACCTTTGCATGCCCAATGGTCAAGATTTGCATTTTCGGCTGAATATTCGAATTTGTGCTCACAATGAATCCCATTCCAGGTATTCAAGCAATCCTCTCAGATTCGCTGGTGCATTGTCAGCAGACCCCACTTGTGCCCCCCCAGCATTGCACATCTCGCTTAAATGTAGCATTTATTTGTGCCAGCCCATTTATTTAGGATGCACTGGCAATCCCCTGGGCTTTGAAAATGGGGGTCTGAGTTATTACATTGGGGTTTCGACCAGATATGCATTAATTTTGGAGTGGGACTGATTGTTCTAATACATGAAATTTTTCTTAAATGTAGTATTTTTCACAATTTTTAGCACATTTTTCTTTAGGGACTCCTTTTGTAAGTGCAATAAGGCACTTCCAGTGTGCATAATTATGGCTAGTCACACAGTTCTCATGTGTTTAAAGGGCAGTCAGCACAAGATCCTCATGCCTGACACCTCTGGGAGGGGTGTAATTATGGACCCATAATTAAATACCCTATGATGTCTTATTGGTGCCACTGGTACCTGGGTCATGTCTGAAAAAGACAGCTCCACTGTACCCACCCAGTCAACAAAGAATAAGTTGCATACATAGTTCTGGCACAGGAACTCGCTACGAATGAGTCTGTAAACAGTGAGTTCCTACATTAATGCCGCATCACACACCAAAATTGAAAGTAAATTGCTGCATACTATCAGCTGCACTAGGGCATGTATAGCATTTGTCAAAGTAAAAATAAATTATAACAAAATGCACCAGAGGTATAATGACAGCTAGAGATGCTGGAGACACATATAAACATGAGTTTGAATTGGCACCCAACCCACCAACCAAATGATGTTAGAGTTTGTAGTGGGGTAGTAAAAGTTTTGTTTGACTAGCTCTGCTAGCTTATGTTAGAGAAGATAAAATTTCAATAAATGCACAAGTAGGGTCAGTGGAAAAGTTGATTATGAGCATTCCAGTTGGAAGCAGAGAACTTCAGTGCTGTTTAAGATTGTTCTCTTTTATGAAAACCAGGAGCAAACAGAAGGAACTGACATCTGTTCAGCAACACTGTGCAAATGGTTCTTGGCTGGATTATCCAGTTCCCTGTTTTATGTATTTTGTTAAAGGTCTTCGAGGGCTGTGTCATGAGTCCTCAACTGAGGTTTCGTCGAGAAGTACTATAAAGCACTTTTAGGTCATAAGACACCCCCTCCTGAGGACCCATTACCATGCTATAAACCACTTAAGGACCAATTACCATGGTATGAACCACTTGACTCTGCTAGCATGGTTTTAAGTAAGCATTAATATACAACAGGGTGTGCATTTCTGGAGAATTAATGCACACCATGCATGAATTGGAAGGCACAAGGCCAACAGCCAAGTGCCTTACAACACACTCGGGCATGCATTAATTCTCGAGAAATGCACGTCCTGATGTGGGTTATTGCAATTATAACATGGAAAATTTTTTTTTTTTTTTTTAAAGGGACACTGTCAACCTTTTGGAATCATTATTTTTGGTTAAAAAAAAAAAGGACACGTCATGATTGGCTTGCTCACCTTCTCTAAAATGAAATGCTGTTGCTGGATGTTTTATCTGCCTCCTTTCTTAACTGAAATGCATGCTCGTGGTGTTATTATACCCAACCTTGTTTTGTTTCACATCCCTAATGCACTCTTACTGTATACCTCTTGAACATTAGCAACACCCCAAAATGATGCAGTAGCCTCCTTTCCTCCCCCCACAACATGAGTGGCTACACCGTGCTAGGGAAGTTCCCAAGTCCAGGACAGATGCAGCGGAGTCAATCAAGGAATGTAAACAAAACTGTTTTGGTGTGATAACACCAGTGTGTTGTTCACTTTTTAAAAGAAAAAAAGGATCGGAATCAAACTACCAGCTGCATAAACAATCTATACAGAATGTGAACAATCACATCGTTTTTTTTAAATTTAAACTAGGGACACTTTGAGGCCTAAGGGCGTTGACAGTGTCCACTTCAGTTAGGCTGTTAGTAGGTAGATTGAAACAGAGACTGATGACAGATAAGGACTGCTAGGCCCATCCTGTCTGCCCTTTTTCATTGTGCTGTGATTGTGTTAGGTTGGTGACAAATGGTGCATTTATGGGGAATTAATGAATGGTCATATGATGTGTTTCGGCCAGTGAAGCTACTAGGATTCTGGAGAAATCTGCAGTCCATTTTGTAAAGAGCTATATGTTACTTTTTAATTTTGAAAGAGAATTTAATGGTCTTATCTTGCCTCTAAAGTGTAATACATGAGAGAGAGAATAATATATGGGATGGTGTGTGTAATGAGAAGTTTACATACACCTGAGGGGTTTATGTTAGCATCTTACTCTGAGGGTGTGTGTAAACTTCAAGTTTAAGCACACTACCCCATATTTTATTTTATATAATTGCTGAGTTTTCCTTTTTTGCCTCAGCAATTATATAAAATAAAGAGTTCCCAGTGTATCCTATGGTCGGTTTCATTTTAGTCCGGTGCCAAGATTATTTTAAACCTGTTTTGTTTCCCTTTCTGCAGGTCTTTGTGTGTTTCCAGGGTGTATGGGGGGAAAAAAGAAAAGAACTTACCACCAAGTTCTTGTAGCAGTTCTGTTTTGGGTGAGATGGAAGCAGTGATCGGTCTCAACTGGTCACACTGCTGCCTGAGCATGCACACAGCAAGAGAAATCGTGTGCGTGTTTGCCTTTATAAACACTCCTTTATAACGGCACATTATGCCACGGTTTCCCTATAGGAAAAAGGGAAACCCATTTATTATTCAACTGTAATGAACTTGGCATGAAGTGACAGTTGCACAGAAAACAACAGGTCCTGTGGTTCTAAGTGCATGTTTGTTTGAAATCACGAAAGTGTTGGATACTGGGTAGTTTAGCAACTGTATGTGGGGAAGTGTGGTTGCAGTTGCTGTCAGAAATGAAGTGCTTTTAAAATCTGTTTATGGACTGTTGGCTAGGACACCTTGGAACTATCTGGTTGTCAAGAACTTCCACCAGAACAACCACCATAAATGGAAGTAGGTGACCTGGGTTTAATATCCCTTTCAACCAATGACATCAGCAGTGCGTCTCCCCACCATTGAGAGCAGAATATAAAATCAACACAAGTGGATTACTATCTGGATTTAGAGCAGCTGCTCTGTTTGAATGTCCTTGTATTGTGCAGGAGCAGACAGTGTCATCCCAGTGCCTGATTATTCTGTCTCATGGCAAAATTGTGCATCATAAGGTAACTTCTAGAGTTACAACCCCTGCGTATATTTCTAGCCACAGGTTCAGGGGCCTGGATTAGATATTAAAGTGCCTCCACCCAGTGTAACAATAGTGTGGGTATCTAACTAGCCTGTTATAGCCCTCTGGAAAGCTATAACCACCTACAAACCCACCTTATCCACTATTTTTCTCTACTGTAACCACCTCATGATGTAACTCACAATGCCTCAAATGTTCCTTATGCCCTTGTTCATTCTTATAACTTGTACTGTTATCTCGGGTCGCCCCTGGAAAAGGGACCTTCGGGGCTCAGTGGGCTTACCCGGTCACCAAAATTTAATAAATAAATAGTGACCTTGTACCTTTAGCAGCAGTTAAAACACAGTCAGCAATGAACATTAATAATGTGCACACATCCTTTACACTTGGCACCAGGGTCTGACCTTCAACAGATTCCCTGGATCCCCCTGTAAAGGCAAGGTTAACAACACGGGTTACTGCATTGAAAGTGTATACCTAACTACTAATATGATCATAAGCCAGGTTAAACGTGTATAGTGAGTCAGATTTATTTAGGGGATCGTCAACAAGGGAGGGGTGTGAATTTAGATGAACGATTACTATACTGATTAGATTCAGGTTACATTGCATGCAGTTTAGTCCCAAATAATCAGTCTTACAACACTGGGTAACCAGGATGTTATATTGGCAAGCCAGAGGCATTGCCTGGGAGTGGCCGGCATTGCAGCTGTTGTTGGGGCCCTTGATGGAAAGAAAAAAGCAGTTAGCATGCACAACAAAGCATTGATTATTTGTAATCCTGGCTGGTTGGCCCAGTGACTTGTAACCCAGAAAATCAGTGAAGCAATTACATGTTACTTCAGACAATTAAATGATTTGTTGCAGGGGGCTACCCTGGATTTATTCACGCTACCAGTTGACTGTGATGAGTCTGGCGATATGGAGACCTCATGTAGATCACTGAAGAGCATGGGGAAGCAGGGCTGACACAACACACCTCAACTTCACGGCCTTTCCCTCCAGGTGGCCTCAACCAGCGAGTTGTCTCTGTGCAGGGGCTGGATCCCCAAAGCTGGTCTCCCGCCGAAGAACAGTCTGTAATGCAGGAATGGTTGGCTTGGGCTGGGATTGGCATAGGCCCAAGGCTGAATAAACAATTCTGGCAAAGTTCAGTGTGTTTGCTGGTGAATGCCTCCAGCTGGCAACACAGTTCAGTCACTGGCAAAACAGGCCGCAATCCACGATAAACATTCAGCACTTTTAACAGGAACAAAATTTCCGAATAACTAAAAATTAACTTCTCTAACTCTCAATTTGGCATTCAGGCCAATTGCTGTGCAGTAGATTCACTGAACAAACCTCACGATCATTAAATCCAGTCTTGGACAACCTCTGGGCCTAATGTTTCACAGGAGCGTCCTCTCGGTCCAAATCTCAGGCTGTACCTTCAAATATCTTGGAGCTTTCTGCTGCAAGTATAGGTTCCCTTTTGGATTATTCCTATTATTGCAGTCAGGCAGTCCCAAGCAGTAGAACTGCAGCAGAGAGGCAAATCCGGACTTCCCCTGCCAATTCCCCATGGCTCCTTCCAGGAAGCAGCTTCTCTATAGCTCAAGTTGCTCACTCTTCAAGCTCTAACAGTCCTGGGGATTTCTCTTGGTTTCCAGAGTTCTAGTTGACTGGGGGAGCTGTCAGTCACAGTTTGGATGCCCCCTTCAGTTCAGTTTAGGCAGCAACCTACAAAATTAGTTTTCCTTCCCACGAGGCACTTGAGCTAAGGCCCCTTCAAGGCCCCTCTTGAGTTCCATTGGTCCAAATGCTGGAAGTCCCGGACCAGACATGGTGGCTTCCATTCAGATAAACCAAGCTGCAAGAAGGCAGGTTAAAACAAACACACTAATGCAAATATAACAAGTTAGAAGTAAATGATTACAGTACTAACACAGGGTCCCTCTGCTTTACTATCAACAGCAGAGTGAAGCAAATTAAGGCAGTTTCTGGCCAGTCATACACATTGAAGCACTTGGACCCAGACCATTTTACTATGCATATACTGGCTAAAATCTTAAAGGGACAGACATGGAGGCACAGCATGACACTCGCACGAAAATCCACAAGATCAAACTGATAACCTTGGATGTCTGCCTGGCAGTGGACATAGATGGAGCCAAGCCCAGGAAGACACTTAAGGTAAACCCCAAATTGGTTGTGATGGGGGGTTACAGTAACATTGAAATACAAAATCCTGCATATGCATTATAATCTGATAACTAAGCCCAGTGAACTGTGGTGGTCACTAAAATTACAGTGGTTTTCACTGCATTTGTGCAGCAGAACCAACATTTTGCCTTGTCTGATGAAATTTACTATCTTCCCCTCCCCAGGCTCAAAACAGGATCTAGCACACATGAAAAAACAAAGCTGCAAACATGCAGCAAAATCTTGTAGGGAATCAACCAGGCCCCAACAGTAAAGAGGAGACACGGGGATTTAGTTCAGAAGTGAAATTTTGTGCTGTTACCGTGGGTGGGGAGATGCGTGTGTTATAAGACCTTTCCCTGTATGCCTACCTACCTACAGTAACACTCAAGTTTTCAACTTTTAATAAATGTAGTTTAATGTTTCTAAAAATTTCAAATAAAATATTACCTCCTTGTATGGATTTTGATCAAAGACTGACATCGATTACCAACAGCCCTAGCTAACTGCATTTGTTACTTTCATTTCATGTGGCTGGCTCTGCATATCTTTCAGCTTGGCTACTCTTTCTTTTGCACTTGCTGTACAAATAAACAAAATATTACTGTTGTTCGAAGTGGATCTGGGGCAAACTGTGTCTCCTGTATGTAGTGCTCCCAGATCGATTTGACTTTTGTCCTGTAACTCCAATATGATTTTCTGATGTTTTCCTGCATTCTGCATTATTTCACATGGAAGCAGAATTGCTCTATTTCCTGTATAACCAATGCAAGCCTATGGGAAGAATTTTCCTGTAAATGGCTCCAAATCCCTGTAAAATACAAGAATCCCTGTATAGCTGGGAGCCCTGTTATAGGTATGCCTGTAACACCGACACTGCCTGCTCTCGCCTAATCATGAGCAAAAGCCAGCACTGACCTCAACATGGTCAGTTTGACTTTTTTTTTCCACGTGAAACATTGGTTTTAACACAGGTTACAACTTACTTCAGGGAATATCGACGAATGCTGAACAGAGGAATCGTTGAACTCCTGGGCAGGGTGTGACACTCAAGGGTGCAGCAGGTCTTGATCCATCGGGTTTAAAACAGGATTGTGAGCAGAAGCCAATGCTGACCTTCACATGGTTGGCTCGGTGTTTCTTTCAGCTCAGCTGCTTTTGTTTGTTACAACTTAACATGGTGTGTGGGGGTATCACAGAATACGGAGCGGAGGAATTGCCAAACTCTGGGCATTTATAGATGAAGAGTGCTGCAGAGCTCTCAATACCGTTCACTGGGGGACCAGATGTTTTTTTTTATATATAGTATTTGCCTCCTGGTGGCCCCTTTCTGACTGCCCCCTGTCCTATCATCCGGCTTCTCCAGGACTTGCCTTAACCATCATCCTCTGCCACAGGACTTGTGATTGTGCCCGGCCAGAGGTGCGAGGCCTGCGAGGGGGTCGGTTGTTCATCCTGCTGCCTGTGGGTGTTTTTTCTCCATCTTCTCTCCTGGGCCCACGTATGAGCAGTGGGCATGCTGTCTGAGCTCTGCTTCCATGGACACGGCCCCAGCGCCTGCACGTGGGTTCCCTTCCCTGCGTGATAATGTGCATGTGCTGCCACTCAGCCATTGTTGGATGGCAGGCAAGCGGCACGCCACTCTAACCCCCCTTCCCGAGGAAGGAGAGCTGACTTGGGAAGCTTGATCCACTGGCCCCCAAGCTACCCAGTTCTGTTCCTGACCCTCAGTCATGGGTGTGGCCAGAGGTAAGGTGCCTGGTGCCTCAGTCTTCCACGCCACTCAGCTAACAAGATACGGATATTAAAAAGGACAATTTGGATAGATTGCTTGCTGCTCTCATTTAAAAAAAGGAAAAAAACAGAGCTTGACTACTTAAACTAGAGCAGCAGTCAGACTGAACTTCTATTTAACTGTTTCTGTCAGCTCATCTGCTTTTTTTTACAACTTACTTGGTGTTGGGGGGGGGGTATCGCCGAATGCAGAGTGGAGGAACTGCCAAACTCTGGGGCAGTGGTGACAGGTTCCAAGATTGTCATCAGGACGCCAGTGTTTATCTCTTTTACCTGAGGCTGACCAGTTCAACTCTAATTAAAATGGGGAAAAAAAAAAACAGCTCATTCACCGGAATGCTCCAGTTATAAATATTTTATTGCAGTGACTAGGTATTCTCCTTTGCGTTGATACAGCCACTGCAATGCAATATTTATTTTACAAGTGTTACAGTAGTTGTTGTATGAAAGGGGATTTGTCGCCAGTGTTTTAGCTTAGGCTTCCTAGTATTACAGGTAAGTGGCCAGCCACAACAAAGGTGTGTGTGTGTGTAGGGGGAGGGGTCAGGTTTTCACACTTTTTTACCTGCAAAACCTGTAGGGGAGAACACCTGTGACTGACTTGGGGGAGTGCTATTTAAGCAGCGCTAGAACCTTCAGTCAGCACAGCAGCATCCATCCGCACAGAAGGTTTTAAGGGAAACGGAAGAAACAGCTTCTAGTATGGTTATGCTAGAAGACCTTGGACAAGAATTTGGAGACAGTCTTCATGTGGGTGGGCAGCATTTGTTCTGAGCTGTTTGCAGCAAGGTTGGGCTGGCAGTATATCCTAGAGGTTAGGATAACAAGCTGTGAATGAGCTTGATACATTTAGCAGACCTGGATTTGATTCCCACGCCATCCACTTGCATACCATGTGACCCTGAGCAAGTCACTTAACCTCCCCAGTGCTCCCGGATCACCCCTGAAAACAGCACTTGTGTCTAATGGGCCTTACCCGGTTACCAAAGAATGAAATAAACAAACATACAAAACGTGACAGAACTGTAGATCTCTTGAAGGGGCCTAGACGTGAAAAAAACTGCTCTGAGCAGGAAAAAAAAAGCTGACAACGGTGGAAGGTCCAGTTCCTAACAACAATTTACATTGATCACTGCATTCAAGAAAGTGAATGAAATCGAGCTGTTTAGAGAGAAGGTTGTTACAGAATTAGTTGGGGCATATTCTTCAGCAGATAGACCCTAGGAGAAAAGTGACAATCCTAAACTGTGTGCTTTTCTTGTGTAGCATGTTAAAAATGGTGGGGTAATTCTAAAGGGTACCACACTGTGCAGGATGCATCTCCCATGTGTCTGAGGCACACAAACAAATGATGGATGCCATGAAAGGTAAATATGTTGCAGTGAATACTGATGAATGGTCCGATAATCTGAATAGGTATGTTGCCAGTATTTTACTGCAGTGTTTGGGACTTGAGAAGGATGACTTGTGAAGCTAGCAGAAACCACTGAACTTGAACTTGGAACTGTGCCACAGTTTCACAGGCTGTTGCAAGGACTCTTGTGCAATACAATACTGACTTTTTAAGGGTTGTTGGCGATATATATCTGACAATGCAAAATACATGCAGGTGTCAATTCAGGACAGTTTAGCTGGGCTTATATTACTGCATTACTGTGGGGAATGTCTGCATCCAGTTTTCCCAGAGGTTGACAAACTGTGTGCATTGATGAAAGTTATTCTGCAAAGTCCCTCTTCATCATGCACGGTACCATGACTGTCTTGTTGATGCTGGCATGCAAAATCCAGCCTTCCCACCAGAGCCTGTCATCACATGGTGGAACTCTTGGTTTCGGGCTGTTGACTATCACACCACACATATTGCATTCTATACAGGCCTTCTAGCCCAAGAAATTAAAAATGAAGATGAAACCATTCCTTTAAGTGAACTATCCAGCCTTCTGCAGAATAAGGTGCTTCAGTAAAACCTGTTGTTCATACTTCAAGAAGTAGTGCTAGTTAGTGAATCATTGCTAAAGTTTGAATCTTGCAGCACACTACGAACCGAGGTGTACAGTATTGCAAGTGACCTGCTGACTTGGTTCCAGTACAAAGGAGAACATGCTCCAGAAAAAAAAAAAGGAACAAATATTCCACAACTGTGCCACAAAAGTACAAGGCTATTTGAACACGGTATCCCGTGATAATAGCGATGACAAAATAGCGACTACAAAATAGCAACTGCCACATAATAGTGACTCAGAATAAAAGTGTCCATAATAAGTAATTCTCCGATGAAATCAAAGAGCGGCGTGGTGTTAGAATATTTAAGATGGAGGGGGGTGCGGGGGGGGTGCAGCCCCCCGCATATCAATCAAGTTTTCATGCCAGGAACAACAGTCAGATGAACAGGTAGTAGTAGCTGTTATTGGCAGTGGAAGTCGCTATTTTGACGTTCGCTGTTTTGTCAGCGCTATTATCACATGGAACCTTTGAACACAAACAACTTACATTTCAGTTCTTCAGAATGTTAGAATCTTGGAATGAAAGCAAGTTCCAGTACTGTCTTGAACTACGGCAAAACAATACCCCGATTTATTCAGCAGTGTAAGATGAATGGTCCATGTACATAAAAATTGTGCATGAAGTGGCTGTTGAATCCTCGGTCACTCTGTATACATTTTGGCAAACTGTGAACCGAACGCTTGCCCCAGCTCAGTGAGGCAACAAAGGCGGTGTTGGTAATGCCATGCAACTTGGACGATACTGAACAAACGTTCTCCCCCAAATTGGAACATGTCATCCCACAGAGGTACTGCATGTCTGTGGACAGTATGTGTATGTATGCATTTTTATGTTAGCTTGCGCAAACGCGAAAGCAACATCTTGTGGTGGTAGCAGAATTGCAGAGGTGTGTCAGTGTTGGCGAATGCAGGGGATGCTTTAGTAGGTGCGTTCCTCAGCCCTCAATGAGTGAGCATGCTGCTGATGACAGCAGTCTCAAAGAGAGCCACTGAGATGAATAATGTGCCACTGTACACCGAGATGAGCCTGCCATTACAGCTGCAGAGGGCATGCTTTGTCGCCATATGCCTTTTCTGTTGAAACAGTTCAGTAAAATGGTGGCTCATGATATATCTGCCACACATCCAGAAAGCCAACATTGGGATGCCCAATCCCCATGTCTGCATGTTCGTGAGTTCCTTCTACCCGCCACACCGCAACCTCCCACTACTGCTGCCCTCCCTGCTAGTGATGGGTGAAGTGGCCCCACCGCTTCCGCGGAGGACATGACTTATGGAGGCCCGCAGTTCAAGCAGGTACTTCGTGTTATTAATGAGTAACGCGAAGTCCATTGAAAACAAAGACTTTGCGTTACTCCGACTTCCCAAACCATTACTCCACCAATTCTTAAGGCGAAGTATATTGAAAACAATGTAGTTCGCTTTATTTCGCCTTGTTTTTAAGCTCCAAAGGCAAATTTTGCAGTCTTTCATGGGATTTCAGGTCACATGGGCTCTAGAGTGTTCTGCACAGCCTCAGTTTGGGGTAGTCAGTGTAGGAAGCTGTAAGAGACAATCTGCTCTGAGAGCTCTCTGCAATTCAAACCTTCAAAAAGCTGTTAAAAAAGCCTTTTTGAGTCATTTTTTTTTTGCTGAAACTTTAGTTCATCGATTATCGAGCGTTTATTGTTTGTGTATGGATTTTGAATGTTAATGTACAACATTCAGTCTGTGTACTGAGAGACAGTGGAAGTGTGCTTTGGGGGAAGGGTGTATCTGTGGTGTGGGTAGATTAACTTGGAGAAAAAGACAGTGCTTTCTGTTTTGGTGATATTTTTCTTGTATAACTGTGTTTAATGTACACACAGTAATATTTTCAGTATTGCTTGCCATTTTTTTTGCTGATTGTTGTGGTGCAGCAGTGCATAATTTTAGTTTGTTTAAAATATGTGGTTATATTACTGAAGTTTTCAATTTGCATGCATTACTTAGTGAGTGTGTGTGTGTGTGTGTGTGTGTGTGTGTGTGTGTGTGTGTGTGGCGATGTCATCAAATCAGACACCTTTATTGTGCCACATAATAATTTCAGCAATGTGAAGCTGCTATCTACTGCAGCTGTGTGATTTTGTACTTCTTTGTGGTATCTTTACTGGTACTAGTACTAGTGGCTGTTAGTGCCAAGAGTGCATTACACTGTCCCCCACAGCCTGCCCCAACTGCAAAGGTATTCTTTTCCAGATTTGAATTTCTGATGGTGAGCACTGGTTAGGTGTTGTGCCTTTGTGTCTGCATCTCTTCAGTGCACTGTGCAATCTTAATCTGTCTGTGCATTTGTATCTCTTTAGGGCCCGATCTCCATCTGTAACTTAAGTCACAGCTGTTTCTTTGACTTCCCTTCAGAGTACTGGACAGGTGTGGTGCTTAATTCTGCATGAACATTGTACTCATTAATATGCGTTTTTAAGTCAGGACCATCATCACGAGTCACCCGTGATACAAATCGTGTTCTTCATCATCACGGTCACAAATGCAGCCACAAATCACGATTCACGATCACGTCACGAATCACATTAATTTTTTTTAATAGTTACTTGAATGTATTGTAAGCCTGTTTTGTAGTATCTCTCCATGCTTCACCACCTCAACATTGTACTTATTAATGTTTGTTTTTAAGTCAGGGAGTTGGAAAGTGTCTGCAGTACATACACAGACTGGAAAGAAGACTGAATGCACACATGCAGTTTAGTACAGTATACTTGCACTGCTCAGAATACAAAGTGTCACGCATACGGAAGACAACAAAAAAGGGCATAATTACATACAAGGGTTGGGGATAGTGGAAGAATACATTTTATAACATAGCAAGGAAGGTGTGAAGGGGGCACATGGTGTGAGGGGGAAAAAAAAATAATGTGGGACCCCATGGTGATCCAGCGGCAGTTCCAGCATGGACATCATTTGCAACTAATGTTCTTCTATGTGATGCAGCCGCTGCTCCACAGCACTCACCCTCTCGTTGTTATCCTCAACAGCACTCCAGAGAACTGCCAAGTCAGCCTGTGTTACATGCAGTTCTCTGGGGTCCACACATTCTACAGGCTGACCTGCTGGTGGTGGTGGTGGTGAGGGTGCTGGTGGAGCAGCAGGTGCTGCTGTGGCCCTCCTCTTCTTAGGGATGCTGCAATGCACAGCTGCACCCTCTGCCACAGAATGGCCAGCAGGTGCAGGCATGGTCTGTTCTGTGGCAACCTGCCACTCCAACTGCTGGTGATTGAGCATATGGGTGCACTGGCCCTCAGTCCCCAGGTGAGTCCCCTGGGGGCCACGGCACACCTCCACCTCACATACGCAGCACTTGACCACACTGCTGTCCCCCTACACAGTAAATAAAACTGCCAAACAATGGAGGTGCAGGGAGGACCAGGCACAGGCAGGGGATGGCCAGATGAACTGGCAACTGGCTGGTCACAGTGCTGAACAGGGATGGGATCCACACCTGGGCCCAGGGGAATAGGCACATCCTGCTCCAGAGAACCTGGACTTAGTGGTGGTGGTGGTTCAGCTGCATCGGAGTCAGGACAGGAGGCGGTGCTAGTACTGCTTCGGGGGGGGGGACACTCACAAGTATGGAGCGGTCTAACAGGAATGGGTGCCCATGCCCTCCACACATGCGCACGGTACAATGCTTACCACTACCACGCTCTCCCAGAGCTGCCCCCACCCCAGACATTCCCTCACCATGGTCCATCTCTCCTACTGAGCTCCCTCAGTCTGAGCAATTACTACTCACACTGTCACACAGCACACACACACACACACTGTCACACAGACAAACAAACAACTCACCACTTATAAAGGTAAGAAAAATAAAATTTACAGAAAGAACAAATTAAGTAAAAAAAAAAAAAAGAGTACAGAAAAGACAAAAGAATGTAGCTTTTAAAAAAGCTGTTGGGTCTAAATCAAAATTTAAATCTCCTCCTCGCTCTGATCTCAAAGTATCAGCAGTCGCAAAACACACTACTCTCTCTCTGTCTGCACAGGAGAAAGTAAAGGTGTCTGCTTGTATGACTCACTTTCTTCCTGCCTAGTTAAAGGGCATGTGACTTATAGTACTACAAGCCATGTGATGTGTGGGGGGGCTGCCAAATCTGAAACACCAAGTGGATCACTTAGAATCATAATGAGGAACGCGAAGTCCATTAAAAACAATGACTTCGCCTTAGAACGCATTGCCATTCTGCCTTAACGTGAAGTGGTAATGACACGGTGGAGTGAGCACTTTGCATTGCCCACTCTGTGTAGCAGTTTGGCAATGCGAAGTGCCCACTTTGCATTCACTTCGCCAGCGGAATTCAAATTCACTGCATCTCTACTCCCTGCTCCCTCCTGTCCCCCGACAGGCAATAAAACCCTCCTGCAACCTCCCACTGCTGCTGCCCTCCTGCTCCCTCCATCCCCCCCCCCAAATTATAGCACACTGGAACCCCACCCCAGTGTGCCTAATTTTTTTTTTCTTCTTAACCTGTAAATGAAGAAAACTTTCCCTCGCTGTTTTTTAATTTTCCCTGCAAACAAGAAAATGGTCCACCAATGTCTTCCCCCATCCCCACACCCATGGCGAAATCCAGCTTGGGATTTAGAAAGGGGACTGTTTGTGTCTATCCAAAATTGTAGTTTAACAAAATGCTGGCAAATATTTTCCCTGCAATATCCAGTAAGCTTATTGGGCGATAATTACTTGGGTTGTAGAATGAGCCTTTTTTATGAATGGGGATTATTATGTTTTTTTGCCATGAGGTAGGAATACAACATTCTTTTAAACAAATATTTTAAAAAATGCAATAATAGACACACAGCACAACATACAGTACAAGTACAGTACACTCAGTGATTCAGTGATGTGATTACAGCTCCTTTTGTGATGATTTGCATGGCACCATATGTATTTATTTCTTTATTTTAAAAAAAGGAAGCAAATGAAATAACTAAAGAAATTAAAAGATGTGCTTCATACGGCACTGTGCTGCATTTTGTTATCTTTTAGTGGAGCTCAAGTAGTCCTCAAAATTTTTTTTTTTTTTTTTTGTGCACTTGTGTATTTACTCCATGCTGACCCCGTCAGTGCAAGCTGCTCCCAGCGAGGGACAATGTCATCTCTCAACTTTTCTGGCCAAGGTAAGACATGTATGCTTACCTGAAGATATTGTAGTAGGAAGTAAAATACAACACAGCACAGAAACAGCTGTGCAGCAACACAGGTCAGCCAAAGTAAAAGAGTGACATGAAAAGAAGGGGGGGGCAGAGGGTGTCACAAATGCACTCCACAGGTCAGGCCCTATGCTCCCACAGTGCTAACCTCAGAGTACAATAGTGTGAACAGGTAACAAGGTAACCCTCCTGTCTGCTTTGGGTCTGAATCACCTGTTAGCCTCAAGTTCTGGAGGGACTGAAACTGTGAACCTTATGCTAGCATGCCCAATTACAGGCTCAGATATTACCCTCTTCAGGACTGCAGTACAATCTTTCGCCAGGGGCACCAAGCCAGGTCTCCAAAATGAACCCTTAAAACTCTATGAGAGATCTTGGGCATATTTTTACCTTTTTCAAGCTTAGTAACACTGTCAAGTCTTTTAACAGCTGTCAGACTTAACCCCATATACATCGCATGCAAAAAGAAACTGAGAAGACACCCAGGCAGTATTTCAAAGAAATGGTTGTATACTAAAATATGATAAAATGGTAAAATTAAACACAGAACAATATATCATACAGCTTACAATCTTGTAAAACAAAAAGGAAGTTTTAGAACAAACACTCCTGAGTCACTTGATGCAGAGCGCGTAGTGGCTGGATTTCTGTGAGCTCCGCGAACCTTTTCCGTTTTTTGACCTCCTTATTTGTGCTGTTTTCAGTCGCATTGTAGTGATATGGGAGTCACGAGGTCAGTGCGAGCGCTACGAGCGGTTTCATGGAGGCGGAAATGAGAAAAGCTCCGCCGAAACATACTCCTCCGACGACCCCCGAGAAGGCCGCCAAGAAGACCAGGGCCTCGACCTTGCAGCTAGCACAGAGCCAGGGAGAGCTGCCTGCGGCCGAGGAGCCTCTGACTTTGGCTAAGTTTTTAGCTGAATTTCGTCCCTTCAAAGCCACATTAGACGACATGGCTTGTGAGATTAAGTCTCTCTCTACCACGATGGATGACCTGAACAGGAAGATTTCTGATAATTTTGCCAGAATTAAATCATTGGAAAGTTCCAAGGAGTCTATGGAGGCTAATATAACTGCTGCAACATAAGCTCAGCAAAGTGGATTCCAAGCTTGAAGATCTGGAAGGGAGAAGCCGTCGCAACAATGTTGTGATTATTGGCTTGCCTGAGAGAGCTGAGGGTTCGGAACCGATCAAGTTCATACAAAGATTTGTGGAAAAAATTGCTGGGCCTTCACCCTTTGGTTCCTCCTACATAATTGAGCGGGCACACCGAGCCTTACGCCCACCCCCACCAGGTGGCCCACCGAGAACATTTATTTTTCGTTTCCTGAATTATCAGGAAAGGCAGTTGTTTATTACCAAGGTCAGAGATGATAAAGAGTTATACTGGGAGGGGGCGAAGCTCAGAGTGGTGCAGGATCTACCATTTACTGTGCGGCAAAGAAGAGCAGCTTTCCACATTGTGGTCAAGAAACTGATTGCAGCTGAGGTTAGATACCGGATGATTTATCCTGCCAGACTTCAGGTGAAAATTCAAGATGAGTGGAAAACATTTGAGTCTCCAGAATTGGCTAAGGAAGCCCTGCAAAAGACTTTGCCTGTGTTATTTAAGGACACTTGAAGAGACTATGCTCGAAGGGTTGTTGGTGCTCCCTTGAGGGATTTCGTCGCCTATGTGACTGTTAACCTTATTTACTTTACGCCATTCCTCGGGGCTTGAATTAATGTGGTTTTGGATTACGGGCCTTATGAGGCTAATTTCATTTATCGGGGTAGTGGCCGGCCCAGTCTGTTTTCTCCATTTTATTGGTGCCTTGGTAACTGGCATCTTACCCCGTGTAATGTTTGGCTTGGCCCCGGGGGGTCGCTTTATGAGGGGGAAAGGGCCCTCTTAATGGCTTGTATTTTTGACTCTGCAGTTGTTGTATTGTACTTGTTTTTTTATTATCATACTGCAAGGTTGCATTTTGCTTTGGGGTCCTTTATGAGGTTGTAATCTGGTTGTGGCTATCATTCATGAGCAGCCTTTACTCTGGGTTCCCATGGCTGAAGTATTTTTGAGATTACTTTGGTAGATAATGTAGATCGATACACACAGTTATAAGATGGTGGGGGACAAATACAACTATCCCTCTATGCAAGGGGTGTGTCCCCCTTTAATGTAAAGCCTTCATGGCTATGTCATGTTAGTGTGGTTTTTGAAAGTTCATGGGTAGTATCTTGGGGGATATTACCATTGTTTGCAGGGTGTTTCTATATGGCACATTTCATTCAACAGGAGTTAGTATTATAAAGGTAATTTTGTGTCTGGGATCGGGGGGGGGCGGGGGCGGGACAGGGGAACTAGCTGAGTGTCCTGTGATCATGGGCCATGCGGTACACTTTTGGGTAGGGGGAGGGATGCAATGGGTGTTGTTGGGGTATTGTATTTTGGGGTTTGGGGTTAATGTGGGGGGGTTGGGGAGGTGTGGTTTTACTTTAATAGAGGCACTACACAGAAGGGTTTATGGGTAGGTGTTTTAACAGGTTTTCTTATACCTGTAGTATTTGGGAGGTCTATCTGGACCAAGCCCTTTAATCAAGTATGGAAGCATTGATACAAACCTGTTTACTTACGTGGAATGTCAAAGGGGCTCCTTAAGGACAAGCAATACCGAATTCTTAAGCATGTGGAACTTATCAAGGCTGAGGTGGTGTTTTTACAGGAAACCCATCTATTACTCTCGGAAGCAAATGCCATGAGGAGGCTACAAATAGGTCAGGTTTTTGCCTCTCAGGGCAACATGCAAAGCCGGGGGGTTATGCTGTTACATAGATCTCTTTCTTTTAAGCCCTTGCAGGTGGTTCAAGATCAGGAGGGCAGGTATGTGCTTGTTAGAGGGAAGTTACAGAATACGGAAATCCTATTGGGGTCAATATACGGTCCTAATGTACACACCCAGGACTTTTTTGTGGACCTGCTAAAGGTGTTATTGCCTTTATTCATCTTCCAATGGTTTTGAAGCGGATTTTAATTTGGCTTTAGATCCTCTAATGGACAGATCGGTAAGTCTCAGCCATGCTTGACTCGCAAGGAGTGGCTATGACGGACGTGTTTGATCAGTTTGGATTGACTGATATTTGGCGGTCCTTCACCCGGACTTGAGGGAATATACTTTTACCTCTCTGTCCATGGGACTTCATCTCGTTTGATTACTTATTTCTCTCCAGCCTCTCTTAAAGGAGTGCTTGATTCTAAAATTATACCTGGGCCTATCTCGGACCATGCTGCCCTATTGGTTTCTATTTCCTTTTCATCTGTTATGAGAAAAGGAAATAGATGGAAATTTAATAACCAATGTCTCAGGGCACCCAAGATGGCTGTTTATAGCAGACCAGATTGAGGAGTTTGTGTTGAATAATTTGAATGAAGAGACTCGCCCTGATATTTTTTGGGGAGCCTTTAAGGCCTATTTAAGTGGGGTCCTAATCAGCATGGCGGTGAGTAGTAAAAGAGAGAAGAAGAAAAAGATGATGGACTTGCTGGCATGCATTAGGGTATTAGAGATAGAGTGTATCAATCATCCCACCAAGGAGTGCGAAGAAGAGCTAGTCAAGACCAGGGATGCATATCTTAGGCTGCTTGGGGAGCAAGCGGAACTTGCTCTAATTAAGACGAAAGCTAATTATATTGATCAAGGTGAAAAGCCTAGGAAATTGCTAGCTTGGCGTCTATCGCAGTTGGAATCCTCCAGGGTAATTGAAGGTATTGTTTTGAGGGAGGAGGGCTGTGTCAAAACGTCCCCAATTGAAATTGCTCATCTTTTTTGTCAATATTTTGGGAACTTGTATAAGGAGATGGCAACTCCACCCTTGGGTAGTCATATTGCAGCTTTTTTTCAGGACCTTGATCTGCCTGCTCTTACTGAAGCGGAACGAAACTCCCTTATGGCTGATATCACCCTTGCTGAGATTGAATCAGCCATTAAGGGATTGGCCCTAGATAAAACCCCTTGACCCGACGGGTTTTCGTCCAACTTTTACAAAAAATTTGTCTCCCTGTTAGCTCCGCATCTTCTTAGGTTGTTCCGCCAATATGCGGAAAGGAGACTGAGAAATCTTTTGAATCTATTATTGTTTTACTTCCTAAACCCAACAGGCCCAGTACTGATCCAGCTAGTTACAGACCCATATCCCTGTTAAATTGTGACCTGAAAATTTTGGCCAAACTACTAGCGGATCGCATAAATAAGGTATTGCCTAAATTAATAGGGAATGAGCAGGTAGGTTTTATGAAGGGCAGATCTTCGATTTACCATTTCCGTACCTTGGCTCATGTTTTCTCGGCCTCCGAAGGGACCAATCTTCCACTGGCATTGGTCTCCTTGGACGCTGAGAAAGCCTTTGATAGGGTTTATTGGAATTTTTTGTTTGAAGCTATGCGCCAATTAGGATTCCCTGAAAAATTTCTGTTTTGGCTGAAAGCACTTTACTCCTACCCATCTGCTAGAGTTAGTTATAATGGGGTGATCTCTAACGCCTTTCCCTTGTGTGTGGGCACAAGACAGGGATGTCCCTTATCCCCACTGTTATTTAATTTATATTTAGAGCCTTTGATATGGAGGATACTCTACGTGCGGGAGATAGAGGCTATTAAGGTAGTGGGACTTCCTATCAAGGTAATGGCGTATGCAGATGACCTCCTGATATGCGTTTCGAGGCCTACCAGTGCTATTCCTAAACTATTAGAATTAATAGAACAATTTAGTCGGTTTCTAACTACAAATTAAATTTAGATAAAACAGTGGTTTACCCTCTTAATACATGGGTATTTAAAAGGAGATAACAGAACTTGGGTTAACATGGAATCAGATTTTCTTAAATACTTGGGTTTAGCTTTAACCCATAATACTACTCGTATGCCTACTGAACTTAGACTCCTGGTTTGCACTATAGAGCTCGATCTCAAGAGGTGGGCGCAGTTTCCTTTATCTTTATGGGGAAGAATTAGTATAGTTAAGATGAATATATTTCCCAGGCTTCTCTATTCTTTAAGTAGGTTAGATATTTTAATTCCGCTATCCTGGTTCAAGAATCTTCATAATATAATTGTGAAGTTTATCTGGAAACACAAAAAATCCAGGATGGCCTATTATAAGTTGGCTGCCCCTAAGCTAGTTGGTGGCTTAAGGCTACCTCACTGCCTTTATTTTTGGGCTGCCAGCTAAGTAAATACGGTGTAGGTGGGCCTTGTTGATAATATGACTAACCCCTTGAGTATGTTCCCGTATGGGTGAAGATTGAAAAGGCACTAATCAACAACCATGGGATTAACCCCCTTGCCCTTTTTTTCTTGTCCCCTAAAGCGCTTCCCTCTGCTTTGAACAAATCCCCAATTGGAGCAGCGGTTTGGTCTCATGGTCAGCTTTGTGGTTTCATTAAGCACAATCACCTTGAGGATGGGGGACAGCCGATCTGGGGTAATCCACGTTTTCGGATTGGTAATAGGCTCATTAAACCGGGGTGGCTGGAAATGCTTAGGGAGAATCTCCTTAGGGATTTTATGGATGTAAATGGAGGTATTCTTCTGGCCCAGGTTATAATAGATAGGTTTAAGCTTTCTAGTAAGGATATCTTTAAAGTTTGGCAGCTCAGGCACGTTTTATTAGAGAAGGTGGGTAGGAGAGAAGGGCAAGTGTCCTCTATTGATTTTCTGAAACTATCAGCCCATTGATTGGTGCTTCAAGCAATCTCTAAAATTTATTTAATTTTATTTCACTGGGCATATCCGAATAATATAGCCCCATGCACATATTGGGCCGAGGTGTTTCCAGATACTTCTTTAGACTGGACGGGTATTTGGACAGCATGTCATAAATATCTTAAACATGACCAATTAAGGTTGATTCAATTTAAGATTGTGCATAATATTTACTACTCTCCCCAGAAGTTGAAAAATTTGGACCTGTTGAGGGACCCTAAATGTTTCAGATGTGAAGCGGATTCAGGAGATCTTTTACATATTTTTTGGAATTGTCCCTTGATAGCTCCTTTGTGGACTGAAATTCAAAACAACCTAAATCCGCTTTTAGGGCTAGAGGATATGTTTAGGCCCGAGGTTTGTGACTGGTGAGATGACTGCTTTTCCTGTGAAAAATAGGAAATTTTATATGGCCTTAATTTCCATCACAGTCAAAAACTGGTGCTTCGCACTGAAAGACAAATGTTGTCCTCGATAAGGAATGGTTAAATGAGCTCCTGGCCTTCTTGAGAATGGAGAGAATGATTGCTATCCTCCATAATCAGTTGCAGCCCTTGACAAGGTTTGGGCTCTATTTGATGCCTGCTATACTAGATAGACCTAGATTTTACCGGGGTTTTCATACCTTCTGTGAGTGCCTCTTGGGGGGGCTTTTTTGGTGGGTTTGGGGGTTAGGGTTGGCGTGGGAGGCTGGGCTTTAGATTCTCTCTCTTGTTTATGTTTTCTTTGTTTTATGATTTATGTGTACCTTGGATGGAGGGGTAATTGCAGAGTATTGATCACTTGTTGTGTGATTGGACATATTTTGCTGTAATGTGGTACATTATTGTAATGTCCTTGACTGGTTTGGTCTCTGCCGAAAATAAATTAATAAAGTTTAAATGGAGAAAAAAAAAAAAAAAAGAAGAAACACTCCTTCCACAGATAATTCAATCTTTTCTAGCTATTACCTTTCTAAGTGCTTACGCAGTCAGAGTCTAGAATCGTATGTCACAACCCATATACAATGTTTCATTTCTAACTCTATCTGATGAGGTCAGCTAGAACCTCCCTTAGATACTTTCTGACATAAGTGTCTCTGAGGTAGGGTTACCACCTGTGCTGATTTTCGCTGGACAGTCCTGATTTGGGCAGTTGTGTCCTGCAAAAAAACATGAAAAATACTACATGTCCTGATTTTACAGTAGAAAAAATATTTTTTCTAACTTTCCACTAAATGTTGCAGAAAACTACAATATCTTAACTAAAATACCTTAAAAGTAATAAGAAACAATAGAAGCAACTAAGAAACTACAATGCTTAGCTTTAATTCTGATTATAGATAGAAAATAAGTCTGTTGCATTGGCCGAGGTTACATACTCTCCTGCAAAAAATCATGTTTCAGTAATGTCCCACTTTGGACTTAAAAGGTGGTAACCCTACTCTGAGGATGTGAGTCATTGTTTTGAAAAATCTGTAACTAGCCATTTCCCAAATATGACAGTCTTTAATAAAACATTTTATCTTTGAACATAACAATCCCACACTCGTGTCCTCTTAGGCTGATTTCCTGTGCTAGTGTGATCTGAGGGATTTTATGACTCTTCATACGCTTCTGCTATCAACCTGCCTTTTTCCTGCAGGAACCATAAAACTTACATTTAGTTTCAACTTCAAAAGCATGGGCAGGTCATAAAAAGGCTCTAAAATACCCTTCTGTAAGGAAGTCTTCAGTAACTGGTTCTTCTGGTCTGTTTTACAACATTCTGTGGTTTCAGCTACTGACCTGGAAAGTTAAAGGCCAAATCTCCCACATACTGACATTTCATACACAGACCATTTTATTTATAAGATAAATATCATACAGGTAACCAGAAGCAGGGACAGAGCATCACACTCCTCCTCACCTATACTGAATTTGGGGGCCATATCCCCTGTATGGGATGAGCTCCACAAGTCCGTTCATACTTCATATAGACACAACAAGCCATCTGCGTCCTAATTGGTTGCTCCAGCCCTGTGTGAGATTGTCATGTCATACCCTTGCAAGACAAGACTCCATCTTAACAGTCTACTATTTGTTTTTCCCATTTGTGTCAGACAAACCAGGGGGTTGAGGTCAGTTTGTACCTCAAAATGCTACCCATATAAGTATGGCTCTAACTTCTTTAGGGCCCACACCATGGCAAGACACTCTTTTTCCACAGTAGAGTATGCCTGCTCCCTGGGAAGTAAAATTACTTGGGTAAACAATGGGGTGCTCTTTCCCCTTGGTTGGGTGTCTGATTCAGCACTGCCCCAATACCCACATCTGAGGCGTCAGTCTGAGCTACAAAGGGTCTGCTGTAGTCTGGACTTGTCAGTACAGGAGCATTGCACAGTGCCTCTTTCAGTCTGGTAAAGGCGTTTTCACAGGCTGGTTTACAGATAACTTTCTTAGGCATCCTTTTCTTTGCCAGGTCAGATAGGGGAGCAGCCAGGGCACTGTAATTGGGTACAAATTTCCTATAGTACCCTGCTGTCCCTAGAAAACTCCTGACCTGCTTCTGCATTTCTGGTCTGAGCCATGCCTTGATCACCTCTATTTTTACTTGGTTAGGACGGAGCTGTCTCCAGTCTACAACATGCCCGAGGTATGCCACTTCAGCCATGGCAACCTGGCACTTCTCAGCTTTGACAGTGAGCCCAGCCCTCTGTATCCTGCCCAGCACTTCCCTAAGGTGGAACAGGTGTTCCTCCCAGCTGGCACTAAAGATGGCAATGCCTCCAGGTATGCCACGGCGTACTCCTCAGCACCATTTAACACCTGGTTCACCAACCTTTGAAAAGTGTCCGGAGTGTTCTTCATTCTGAAAGGCATTACTTTGAATTCAAATAACCCTATTGGAGTGATGAAGGCCGACCTCTCCCTCACTCTGGCAGTTTCTTCCAATTCCCCTTTGTCAGGTCAGTAGTCGTAAGGTAGGTCACTCCTTCCAACTTGTCCAGGTGTTCGTTTGTCCGTGGCATCGGGTGGGTGTCTGACTTCATGACTGTATTCAGTTCACGATAGTCCACATGAAAACGAGTAGAGCCATCTGGCTTGGGCACAAAAACTACAGGTGAGGCACAGGGGCTGTGGGATATCTGGATTACCCCTAAATCCAGCATTTTCTCAACCTCCCTCCTAAGGTCCTTTTTGACAGCCTCTGACACCTGATATGCTGTCCGCTGTATGGGCATCTGTGTTCCTGTCTCCGCATCGTGTGTCGCTGAGGGGGTTAGTCCAGGCTTGACGCTAAACAATGGGGCAAAGACTGCTAAAACTTCCTTTACTTCCTGGATCTGGTCTGAGGCCAACTAGGGTGACAATTTAACTGTTCCACCGAGGACTTCCACTTGCTTTCTTCCAGCAAGTCCGGAAGGGGGTCTCCTTCGTCTGTCCCCTCCCCAGGACTACACACTGCAAACACCATGTCAGCCGTATTAGCATATGGCTCCGTCATGTTGACATGGTACATTCTTTCTGTATGTCTTCTGTCAGGTAATTCTCTGATATAGTTAATATCATTAACCTTTCTGACTACTATGTACGGTCCTGCCCACTCAGCCTGCAGCTTCTCTTTCTGGACCGGGATATGAACCATGACTTCCTGACCCACCGTGTACAAGAGAGCTCTGGCTCTGCGGTTGTACCACCCTTTTTGTTTTTGTTGGGCAGCTGCCAGGTTGCTCTGAGCTGTCCCCATAAGCTCCTTCAGCCTTCCCTAAACCTAAGGACATAATCCACTTTGGGAATTCCTAGGGTGGTGTGCTTGCCTTCCCAGTCCTCCCAGATCAAGTCTAGGAGCCCACGTACCTGGCGTCCAAGTAAGAGCTCGAAAGGGGGAAAACCCTGTCGACTCTTGGGGCACTTCCCTGTATGCAAACAACAGGTGGGGAAGGTATTTCTCTTAGTCCCTCCCATGCTGTTCAGCAAACACTTGGAGCATTGCCTTAAGGGTATGGTTAAATCTTTCCACAAGCCCACTGGCTTGCGGGTGATAAGGTGTTGTGCCTCTCTGCACCACCCCACACTTCTCCCACAAACATTTCATCAGGTCCGACATGAAGGAACCCCCTCGATCGGTGATAACCTCCTGCGGAAACCCAACATGGGAGAAAATCCCAAATAAGGCATCTGTCACTTTGTCTGTCCTCACTGAGGATAGGGCGAATGCCTCTGGATACTGGGTGGCATAATCCACCACAGTCAGGATGAACCTCTTCCAGGGCTCCCATATCTACAGGGATTCCTGTATTTTACAGGGATTTGGAGGCATGTACAGGAAAACTCTTCCCATAGACTTGCATTGGTTATACAGGAAAACAGGGCAATTCTGCTTCCATAGGAAATAATGTAATCTACAGGAAAACACAGGAATATCACCCTGGAGTTACAGGGAAAATGCCAAATCAATATGGGAGCACTGCTCTTCCCGGAGGAGCTGGGGGTATTTAAAGGCCCCACAATATCTATTCCCACCCTTTGAAATGGCTTCTCCACTATGGGCAATGGAATTAGGGTGGCTTGGGTTTTCTTACCTGCCTTCCCTAGTTCTTGGCACCAGTAACAAGACCTGCAATACTCCTTCACCTGCTGGGTGAAGTTGGGTGAATAGAAATTCTGGGTCACCCTCTGCATAGTGTGCGCAATTCCCAGATGACCAGACAAGGGAATACCATGTGCACTTTTGAGCAACTGCTCATGGTACCCCTGGGGAACGACAAGCTGCCTGCCTATCACCCCTCCCTCTGTCTTAGCATCCTGCATATACATCAGTCCATTGTCCCAATAAACTTTGTTTTCCATCACTTCCCTGTGCTCTGTCAGGGTCTGCCCAAGCCCTCAGCTTCTCTAGACTAGGGTAATTTTTCTGAACAGCTGCAAACTTCTTACACATTTCCAAGGCATGAGATAGGTCCCCTTCAGTATCTAAACTAGGGTCCCTAGCTCTAGCATCAGAGCACTCAGGATCACTGTCATCCCTAACCCTCTGACAATGGGTCACCCTTCCTTCCTCGGAGTAACCCTCCATAGCTGTTTGCTTAACTACTACCAGTGAAATTTCTACCCCCCTTTCATTAGTCTCCATATCAGGAGACCCAGGCTGGGGAACCAGCCTCCCAGTGGTTTCCACAGTGGCTTCTATGGGGTCCGGGGCACCACAGTTTTCCTTTGCCGCTTAGCTGCAGGTAACTGCACACACCATCCCCTGTTTGAGATTGTTGCCAATGATTACATCAACAGATAAAGTTTCAGCTATTGCAGCCGTTTGTACAATCCCCCCGTCTCACCCCAGTCTAGGAGAACACTAGCAAGTGGCAAGGTTTTCTCTTCTCCAATGAATCCTCGTACAGTTACAAATTGATTGGGTATAAGCTGACCAGGCTCTACTAGATCCCGTTTTGCTAACGTCAGGGATGCCCTGGTGTCTGTACACCATTCACAGTGACTGGGTGCATGTGTTCCCTTATGTTTACAGGCATGCTTTCAGGGACATACAAACAACCCACTTCTTTCCTAGCACCACTTCGTGTATTACTTGTCCTTTTGGGACACTGTCTGGCAATATGTCCAGTTTCTTTGCAAACCCAGCATTTGTTTCTTTTCTCAGAAAAATCTTTTCTTTGAAACCTGGGGCTAACTGGTTTCGGTAGAGGCAGTGAGGGTTTTAGCTGCCCTGTAGGTGCACTTTTCCCTTTCTGAGCTGCCATGCCCACCCCATTTGCTCTCAGAGCAGGTCTGCTCTTGGCATAGCAGTCAGAGAGTTCAGTAGCCTCTTGCACTGTTTTGGGATCTCAGTCCTCCAGCCAGGGTTTCAGCTCTGCTAGGCATGCCCAAAAAAACTGCTCTAACAGTATAGCATTTTCAATTTTATCTACAGAGTTTGTTACAATTCCTTCCCACCAACGTTTTAAAAACTGACGTTGTTTCATGGCTAGCTCCTCGTAGCTCATGTCAGAGCTTCTCCTGATCCTACAGAATTTAGCTCTGTAAGCTTCAGCAATTAATTCATACTTTTTAAAAGTGCAGCTTTAAGTTTGCTGTAATCACTACTGTCCTCATTGTCCACTTGACCCAATGCATCCTGAGCTTTCCCAGTAAGTAGCGGGGATAGCTGGAAGCTCCAGGACCCTCTAGAAATATTTGCCTAAATGCAGACTTTTTCAAAGGAATTTAAAAAGGCATCCGTATCCTCCCCCTCTTTAAATTCAGCTATCAATTTGAAATTGAATTTGTAACCGAGTCCTGTAGTTCCAGTTAAACCGAGGCCACTTACCTGCTCTGGTGATGGTGGTTGGAGTCGTAGCGTCTCCAGTTCATGTTGCCTTTGGCGCTCATGCTCTTCATGGTCAGTTTCTCGCTGTTTTTGCTCCCTCTTCTCCTCTGCAGCTCACTGTTCTCACTCCCTCTTCTCCTGTGCAGCTCACTGCTCTCGCTTCTCATCTCTCTTGAATTCCCTCTTCCTGTGTTTGAACTCCATTTCCTTCCTCCGCAGTTCTGTCTGTAACCTGATTGCTTCTGGCTCCAGAATGCTGGTGACCTTCCCCTGCTGCTGTAGCCCTTGGCTTGCACTGGCCCTACTGTCCTCCTCATTGGATCTGGACACTGCAGTGGACACTGGCCCCTCCATGCCCACTGTTTGGTCCTTTCCCCTCATGGACTGTGACTCAACACTGTGGGCATTGCAGCCATTGGAGTACCTGTGAGGGTCTACTTGTTGACTTTCCCCTCATACTGGACTCCTCTATCCTGGCACAACTGCCTCAAGTTGTCTGCAGTGTACCCGCTGCAGTTGGAAGCCATCTTCTTCCCTAACTACGGCTACTCTAACTTGCACTTTAGAAAAAAAAATAAAACAGGAACTTTGACTGTAAGAAAAATGATAGTCATTTATTTTTTTTAAAATAAATCACTGCCTTATTTTGCATGTGAGCTGTACAGTATTAAGCTGACACACTGAACTGTTAAAGCTTGTGTTAGCAATTACTTAAATTGCACCGCTGCCAACCAAATCTGTCACAAACGCTCTCTGCAGGTCAGGCCCTCTGCTCCCACAGTGCCAACCTCAGAGTGCAATAGTGTGAACAGGTAACACACAGGGTAACCCTCCTGTCTGCTTTGGATCTGAATCACCTGTTAGCCTTAAGTTCTGGAGGGATTCAAACTATGAACCTTATGCTAGCATACCCAATTACAGGCTCAGATATGTATCCTCTTCGGGACTGCAGTACAATCTTTCACCAGGGGCACCCAGCCAGGTCTCCAAAATGAACCCTTAAAACTCTATAAGAGACCTTAGGTAAATTATTACCTTTTCCAAGCTTAGTCACACCATCAAGCCTTTTAACAGCTGTCAGACGTAACCTCATATACATCACATGCAAAAAGAAACTGAGAAGACACCCAGGCAGTATTTCAAAGAAATGGTTGTTTACTAAAATATGATAAAATGGTAAAATTAAACTCAGAACAATATATCATACAGCTTACAATCTTGTCAAACAAAAAGGAAGTTTCAGAACAAACACTCCTACTACAGATAATTAATTATTTTCTAGCTATTACCTTTCTAAGTGCTTTCCCAGTCAGAGTCTAGAATCATATGTCACAACCCACATACAATGTTTCATTTTTAACTCTGTCTGACCCTACCCCCTTTTGATGAGGTCAGCTAGAACCTCCCTTAGATAATTTCTGACATAAGTGTCTCTGAGGATGTGAGTCATTGCTTTGAAAAATCTGTAACTATCCATTTCCCAAATATGACAGTCTTTAATTAAACATTTTCTCTTTGAACGTAACAATCCCACACTCATGTCCTCTTAGGCTAATTTCCTGTGCTAGTGTGATCTGAGGGATTTTATGACTCTTCATACACTTCTGCTATCAACCTGCATTTTTTTCTGCGGGGACCATAAAACTCACATTTAGTTTCAACTTCAAAAGCATGGGCAGGTCATAAAAAGGTACTAAAATACTCTTCTGTAAGGAAGTCTTCGTTAAGTGTTTGTTTTTTCTGGTCTGTTTTACAACATCCTGTGGTTTCATCTACTGCCCTGGAAAGTTGAAGGCCAAAGCTCTCATATACTGACATTTCATACACAGACTATTTATTTATAAGATAAATATCATACAGGTAACCAGAAGCAGGGGCAGAGTGTCACAGAGGGGACTTAAATAATGCACAGTGTTAAAACCTGGAGAGACTGGTTCATTAGTTGACTTAACGAGAGGAATAGCAGCAGCTGTAAAAACTGCTAATTGTCGCTAATCACCATCTCGGGAATGTGCGAAATATCAGGCAGGATGTGTGAACTGAGCGATTCTGGTGGCCGCTAAATGTGGAATTACAGGTCTGCCTAATCAGGTTTTTTTTATTACAACAGCATATATAAATTGACTTTTGACACTGTGGTTTTGTCCGTTACTACCGAACATCTGCTACATCCGTGTCCGCTACAATTAGCGCATACTGTAGTACAGTTGCATAAGAATTTACTACAACAATAGATCTCCGAGAGAATCTCTTGTAGCAGGTCATGCTGCCCCTCCCACCTTTCCCCTTGCTTCCCGCTTCAGAAGGGTTACTTGCTCCTATTATTTGCCTTGAAATATTGGGCTGCTCCCTTTTCCTCCTCGGTTCCCCTCGAAGGCCAAATAGAATAGATTCTCATTTTGGTCACTGAGATGCAAAAGAACCAAGGAGCTTCTAGGACCTCCCTCTTTTATATGTGCCAGGATAAAACGTGGTGCCGTCGGGGGAGGTCCCAGGTCGACTGCTGAGAAATCATCCGGAGAAAATGATGCCTTTGGTTGGACATTCCTACACATTATGACCTCCTGCAAGACATTCTCTCAAAGATCTAGTGTTATGGTAAGTACTTACGCAACAGTACCTTTTAATATGTGGCTGAAGGGGTGAGTTAAGCTCTTAAGGGACTGGAACCACACCTCGGGGCTGTTCAAGTGGCTTGATCTACAGCCCAATGAGGTGGGCACCAAGATGTTGTGGTGGAAATTCTCTAAGTATGTTTGGACGTAATTAAAGTAGGTGAGGGGAGGAAGCAAAAACAGTTGAATTTAGGTACATTTACATAATGGGGGGGAGGTGGTTGGCAGCCCTTCCCCATGGCATGAGAACATACAAAGGGAATAATGGGCAGAATACAAGTGAGGGGAGGGACAAAGCAGATAAGGGAATTGGGGATGTGGATACTGGAGAACAAAGGGGTGAGGAAAAGAGTAGGGGGCAGCCAGGCCTGGGAGCATGATTGGAGATGGACATGTAAGGAAGTGAGGGACATGGAAAGCACTGTAAAATAAAGGTGGTGGGCACAGGCTGGAAAAAGGAGGGGCGGTGGGGGGGTAATGAAGAGGGCCTGGAGCACTATATGCACAAACGCCATGAGACTGGGTAATAACATCAGCAGCCTACAGGTTTTGGTGGCTAATGCCCAGCTGGACCTGGAAGCAGTCACAGAAATGTGAGCAGCACAGTACTATGACTGGGATCTGACCATTTAAGGCTATGCAGTATTCTGAAAGGATGGGGAAGTGGGAAGATGAGGTGGGGTAGCATTATATATATGTAAGGGAGGATGAAGGAGTGACTGACTACTGGAACAGGGCTAGCTTATGGCTTTAAATTTGTTTGCGCTGAGTATGTATTTTGTGCCATATGGCAGGCTGGACCTATTTTTTAATACTAATTTATAGCACCAAACAGTTTTTAAAATTACTTTTTAAAAATAAAAATCCAAAATCCTTTTTTTTTTTTTTTTTTTCTTCTTCTCCAGTAGCGAGTGGCAGAGCAAGCCCTGCTAGACCAACACAGAAAGTTGTAGGTTGGGCTGGGCAGATTGGATGGACTGTTTTGAGTCTTCTTTTTTCCATCAGTGTCTGTTTCTTTAGCATCGCAGACTATACTAGCTGAAATAGATTTTGTTATCTGCATTTTGTTTTAAATTCCTTTTTATGGAGGCTACAGCTCTTGCAGACTGTTGTATTGGCTACATTTGCAGTTCTGTATAATTTCTGGAAATTAAACTTTAGATTTCTTGAAAAGCACATACAGAATTTCATTGAAGAAAATTAATAAGAGGAGGATTCTGGCAGCTCTGAAGGACAAGCAGTGGCACTATATGTTGCTGTACAGAAGACCATGATTTAGGATCGAGCCTGGGCCTTTCATATTGAGGGGGGGGGTCATGAACAGAGCTGCTGAAAGTGCTCTCTGTCCTGAGGAGGGGAGCATCTTCTCACTGCTCCCACAGTAACTTCCGCTGTAGGCCAAGGAACAACTTTGACTTGAGCATTGGGAGCTCCTCCATGGCAGCATGGGAGATGATGTGTGACAAGATGTATGCAAGAAACATGCCATATTTTTTGTGGTGTGGAAGAGAATATAAGAGCACATCCCATTTGAGGTGCAAGTGACTTTGTAGCTTCAGTGACTCCTGAGAGCATAACGGATCAAAATGAGGGAAGGAAATAGGAGGCAAGCTGCCAGTCAATCTTTCCTTAAAATGCTGGATCAGTTTCTTCTTGGTCCTCTCTCTTCTTGAGAGGAGCATTGGGAGTGGGGGTTCATGTGTGTAATGAGGGATATTGATCCTGGGAGAGGCACTTGTGGTTAACGTGGGCATAGAGCAAAAAGTGTGTGTGTGTATATGTATTTTATTTTGCATGTGTCTGTTAATGCTTTTTGTCCCCATACTCTCTGGTAGGCCCCCATCTGCTCAACTGCCCCAACACCATCACCCTGGCATCCCCCAGGACTTACTTCACCTCCTTTATTCCCCCAGAGGGCCCCCCCACTCCCTCTGCAGAATGGGTCCGGTTGTGGGTAGCGATACCTGGGTAGCCAGTGGGGCCTGCGGGTGGCCAGCATCATATATCCATCTGGTATGTGTTTCTGCTTTCTCCCCCATTACCCCCTAGGACCTTGGTGGCAGGGGTGCACAAGCACACACATAAGTGTACATAGTGCGGCACCAGACAACTTCCTCCCACCCACTTAGTCGTTCTGACAGCACTGCCACCTGTGATCACCCAGGTAGCAGTATAGCAGCAGAGCTGGCTGCCCACCCTCCCTGGAGGAGAGCGTGCTGTAGGGCACTCAATCCTCCTCCCCTGACTCTCCCCCGATGACCTGTGTTCATTCCTGAATTTAAGTGCCAGCGTTGAGAGCGGTAACAGGCTGGCCAGAGCAAAAAGTATCGATCATATTCCATGGGAGCCTGTTGCTTTTAATGGAGTGAATTTTCCCTGTTTGACTATTTTTTTGAGTTTTGCTTCTCCAAGTGGTGCATGTGGACATGTTGTACGGTATTTGAATAACTAGGAGTCCCAAGGGGACAGCACTAGAAAACAAAGACAGACCATAAGGCAGTGACATAAATGGTCGGAGATAAGAAAGATGAGTAGTGTTACCCATAAAATAGTTACAATGCATATGTGACCAATTGATCCTTATAAAGTAATGGACTGCAGAAACAGCTGGTTTCCGTGCAGAACTATTTTAGGATACATTTGATGCTGCCAAGAGATGCATTTGATTTAGCAACACTTAATACAGTATATATCCCTGTGTTATAGCACCTGGATTTCAGTGGGAGGACACTTCGGAAATGCAGCAGGCATGATACTAAGGAAATGCTGAAGTATAGACCCAGCTTAGTAGTGTAAGGAGATGCTGTCTTGGTTTTGAACATTTAAGTAAATACCACCAAGGCATATTAAAATAAATAGAAAATAACAGCGGTCACCTCTGTGATGTAGTACTGTTGGTAAACACTGCACTTGCGACTGCACATGTTAACAGGCTTATTCAAAAGTCAATTTACAAGAAAAGTCCTTTTTTTGTATAATACTTTTTTTATTAAAGTTTCCAGCATCATAACACCAACAAAATTCATTATACATAGTTTAAATGTAGTCTAGCCAGAGGGAATCCCCTTGGACGTACAACACTAGGAAATAAGATGTAGGTATAAAGATGCAGTCGTAAAATGTCTTCTAATTAAATGTACATAATAATATCTAAAAGATAGGAGATGTCATTAGCAGTTCAAACTAATAATAAATAGCATCATATCATAATTAACTTTGGAGCTAATTAAACATCCATTGGTAAATGCCATTACATCAATCAATGCAGTTTTATTGTATGGCTCAAAAGCTTTCACAAAAAAACTATTTTACAATAACAATCATATCATATTAAAAGCGCATACATATCTAAAAACATCCAGGAGGTTATGTGTAATGTATGTGAGAAAATCACTACTCAGATAAGTTAGTTACATGTGCAATAGTTACCTGTGTACATACATTTTAAGTGAGAGCGGAGAGCTGAACTACCGGATCAATATACATGCAGCAGAAAATGGTCAGGGTTTCTCCACAGTTCATACCACTATTCGTTTTTTCCTAATTTCATTGATGGCATATTAAATACTTGGATAATCTGTCCAGCATCCACAAATCCTCAGTACGTGTTAAAATGTTAGTGAGTTTTGCTCTAGTTACCTGGCATATGTTGTTAATAAATGGAGCTAACCAATATGCTCTCTGTTTCGGATACCAGGTACAATGCCAAAGCACATAGTTTCAATTTTCTTTTCCCCCATAGTTACAGTCGCAATCTCCTGACTCTAGTCCTGATTTTTTTATAGCAAAACAAGAGCATATTACTATGAATTTTTTTTTTATTTATAAATAGCAAAAACAGTTCTTAATTTGGGATCTGTTATAATTTCCAAATATAGTTAAAAACCAAAATAAAAATTATTCTGCGCAAACGTGGGTAAGTGCTATCAGTATTATATTCAAATTTTCAACAGACTTTATCTACCTAATACAGAAATAATTTTTAAAAGTTGGTAATCGGGAAAAAGGCACAGTGAGCTGAGGTTCATTTTCCAGGTGTGACCCAGGGAGAGGGTACAGAATTGGGTAAATTACAGGCATTGTAAACAGTCAGCAATTGACTACGAAAAAAAAAAGCATGGCATCCTTTGACAGAAATGTACATATTATACATATTTACATACAGTTAAAAAATACACTGTAGATAGAATATGTATGCTCTGTATATTTATTAGCCTGTTTGGTGAAACACATGTAGTGAGATAGAATTAAAAATAGATAAACGGGGTGAGAAAAAAAATCTGGGTTTGTATTAAAATATTAGAACAATGTGCCCTGGAGTCAAAAACGCATATTTAACAGTGGGGGCTCAAGGAAACTGAGGGCTGAGAGGAGAGACTTAGAGAGTGCTTGGGGGGTATTAGGTGGTGGAGGGGTGAGTAAGGAGAGAGGAGATTTAAAATGGGAGGGAACTTGTGCAGGAATAAGCTAGTGATTGGGAAAGGGCATGGTTTAGGGTGAGCAGAGAGGGAGATAGATAGAGGGAGCTGGGAAGAGAGTTACAAATGTTGGGGAGGCAGTAAGAGAAAGCAGCCTGCCCTGAATTGGTGTGAGGATGGGGGAGTGAGAAGATGCGTGGGTCTCTGGAGTGAAGTTGGTAAGGGAAGAGGGAGAGGAGAGGTGGGAAGGGAGAGATCTGAGCCAGTATTTAGCGATGAGTGTGGTAGCATGGAGCTGGCAGTGAAGGGAGAGGGGGGAGGAGTAGAGGGTACAGTGACTGGTATGAAGGGAAGAGTCAGCTGCAAAGCAGCAAAATGCATTGAAGGGAGAGTCTAACTTGTGAAGGGAGGGGGAGGATCCGATGACAACATCTGCATAGTCGAAGATGGGGAGGATAGTTTTAGTGACCAATTCATGGCAGGTTGGAAGGGAGAGGGTGCCTTTGTGTCTGTACGTAATGCTTAGCTTCAGGCAGAGTTTAGAATGGATGCAATCTATGTGGGTTGAGTAGTCAAGTCGGCTGTCAAGTCAGACGCCCAGGTACTTATAGGCATGGACTTAGTCAAGAAGGGAACAGTCAAGGGTGGAAAATGAGTGGAGAGGGAATAGTTTGGAGAGCTTTTCTGACGTGGCAAAAGTTATGGATATGTTGTTTTTTTTTTTTAATTAACCTAAAGTTGGTTGTCTTGGAACCAGTGCAGAACCCGTGTAAAGCTGTTCTGCAGCTGTGCCTCTACTATGGATGTGGGTGGACCGGAGGCATAAAGGATAGCATCATCAGTGTAGAGATGGATCTGGGAGGAGATACAGACAGAAGGGATGTCATTTAGGAAAAAAGAGAAGAGGACAGGCCCAAGAATATAGCCTTGGAGAACACCAGCTTGGATGGGGAGAGGACATCATTGGCTTGGACATGCTGAATGCGTAGAGAGCTAGGACCTGAACCAGTCAACTGCAAGGGCAGAAAGGATGGCGGAGCAAAGCTTGGAAAGAAGATGGGGATGGGAGACAGAGCTGAAGGCCTTTCCGAGCTTGATGAAATTGGCTGCAGTCAGGAGTCTGTGGTCCATACCAGTTAGGATGGACTCCATGATGCCAAGCAGGGAAGACACTGGAGAGTGTTGTTTTTTTTTTTTTTTTGGAAACTGGACTGATAGGGAGAGAGGAAGACTGTAAGTCTTGCAAGGACTAGGGATTCCTAGAGCTTGGCCAGGGAGGGGAAGGGAGGAGATAGATGGGATGAGTAGTTCCCTGGTGAGGGGTGATCACCACCTTTGTGTAGAGGAATCACCTTGGTAGTTTTCCAGGCCTGGGGGGGATTGTACCATGGGTGAAGGAGAGATTAAGCAAATGATCAAGGGATGGGCTGTGGCATGGGTGGAGATTTTGAGAAGAAGTGGGTCAAGGGTGTCTGGGCTTCATTTGCATGGGTTCAGGGATATGAGGGCATGGTGTACTCCTGGGCAGAGACGGGGGTGAAGTGAACGCCATTGGGTGCAGGGGGAGTGGAGAGAGGGTGTGGGAGGTTTACTGGGCTGGAGGAGAGGGCACAGGTAGTGAAGTGGTTGTCAAAAGGCAGACTGTCAGCAATAAGAGCCTCACACCCAAGTGTGAGACTGATCCTAATTAGCTCTTTGTGTGCAGAAACACTTTTTTTTTTCCTTTTACTTACAATTTATTTCACTGCAGTAATCAGTATCAGGCTAGTTTCATTGACTTGTAAGCTGACATTTCCTGTAACCAGAAATGCCAGACTCCCCTGCAGCTGGCATCAGAGGAGAGCTGCAGCAGTGGGAGATTCAGTAGCCTGCAGTGAATGTCAGAGTTTTTCATAAGCTGTAATCTTCTGTTTGCTGGTCTGCTGTTCTCCTAGGGCTGGGTACAGTCACAGAGAACTGTATTAAGCCCCGTGAGCACAGCAGGACCAATAAACATCTGATTTTAGTTTACAAAATCTTCAACATGTATACTGCGGGCTATTGAAGGCTATTGAATCTCCCAGCTGTACAGCCCTTCTCTGCTGTCAGCTGCAGGGGATTTTGGGATGTCTGGTTACACAAAACTGTATCTTATAAGTCAGCAAAATTAGCCAAATACACTCTACTATGCTGCAGTAAACATTAAAAAAATGTTTTTGTACACAAAGTGCAAATTGGGATCAGTCTCACACTTGGGTGTGAGGCTCTTATTGCTGACAGTTCATTTTTAAGAGCTGAAGCAAAGGGGGGGTCGGAGATAAGCTCGTCATCAGTGATCGGGGTGGGGGGGACTTGGAAGCGGTGTTGAAGAGGGAGGAATGGGTCTGACAGAATTTGTCTGGAGAGTCCTGATTTTGCTGTAAGGTGGCCCTGAAGTAGTGTGCTTTGGCAGCTCTGATGGTTTTGGTACAAGCATTTCTTAGAGAGCGATAATGGTGAAGATTGGTGTGGGAAAGTGAAGATTTGTAGAATGCCAAAGCACAGTCCTGAGAGTTTCAGAGTTTGATGATAATCAGTTGATATCCAGGGATGGCGGAAATGTCTGACTCTTCGATGCCGGAGAGGGGTGTGTGTGTTCAGGGCTTTGTTCAGAAAGTGACAGAAGAGGGAGAGGGCGGAGTCCATGTCGGGGGCTGAGTAGACTAGGGACCAGTCAGAGGAAGATAGATTGTGGAGGAAGGTTGAAGTGTTGAGGGACCATAGTGCTCTAGCCCAGCAGTATGTTGGGGTAGAGTGGGGTAAATGATGTTTGCGCACACAATAGGTTAGCCAGTATGCTGTTTGTATATTAGTTGTTCATGCATACTGTCTATCATGCTGCAAAAGCTCATGCGTGATCATGCAAGTATACGTACTTTGTTGCTGGTAATTTGTATCTGCAGATTTGTTAAATTTCCATGCATTAATTCTAGTGTCTGTGATCCGTCATGCATTGGTCATGAAGTGTTAGTATGACATTGTTTTGTTTTTTTACTGAATAATTCTCCATGTACAGCCTAGTGCTAGTGAGGCCAGTATAGGTGTAACTCTACTGAGGTATTCCTTCTTGCTAGTTATGTGGTGCTGGTGGTGTGTGTGTGTGTGTGTGTGTGTGTGTGTGTGTGTGTGTGTGTGTGTGTGTGGTTATCCCCCATTATTGTGGTGTGATATTATTCCCTTCTGTTCTCATCCCTAACTAGGTGTGCTCGTGTGGGGAGAGGTGAGCCTCAAATTCCCAGAGTGCTGGTTTCATGGTGCCCAAGCTTCTAGAAGCTTGTGTGCTGTGCCGTTGTGGTGGCACAAGACTTTTAGGTATGAGGCTGATCTTGCTACGCCTTGTTCCCATTGTTAGAACATAGTACTACCTGCTTTCAATGCTGCTATAAATATAAAAGACTGGAAGTCTTTCCTGATTACCAGGATCTGGTCTCTGTCTTCAGTATCCATAATGTAGGGGTAGTTGGGAACTGTGGACCAAACAGCTGCTGTAGTTTTCTAAATGATTAGACACTACCAGTTTTGCGTGTTTGAGCATTTCCAAATGAACGTGTAATGGTACTGGGTGTGGATTTACTGTACATCTCTAGCATTCACTGGGTATGAAAAAAAAAACATTTGTGTTAGCTGGTCAGGAGTCCTGTGCCAGTGACCCATAGCTTCTCTTATATAAGCTAAAGTTTTGGGCCAGGCTTTCGCTTGTTATCGCCTCCCAACATTTGTTCCAGATGTTGTGTCCATTGGGAAGCCGAGTTCATCTCCAGTTTTACACTGTGTGGGTCTTACTCATTCAGATGAGTGGATTGAATATCTTGGTGTATGAGTCCCCTTTTATGCTTAATTTGGATCAGCCATTGTGATATGTGTTTCATCATTGCATTCCCAAACATGGTCTGCTCTGGGGTGAGACACTTTTGTACTACATACCTTAATTGCAGGTATTTACATAGATCTCTTTTGGAGAGGGATAATTCCTGTGGATTTGAGCAGTTTTGTCCCTGTCTCTGGTATGTGTCCCAAGAGGGAACTGCCTAGATTAGTCCATGAGGCCCATTTAAAAGGGGTACCCCAATTCGTAGGTTGGGATTGTTCCAAAGTGGTTCAAATCCACCCATTAAGTGGGTTTCCAACTGTCCATTTTCACCAGACTTTGTGATGCCCATGTGGTATATTGGATAGTGACTGAGTGGGTTATGACCTGTGATGCTTTCTTCTGCAGGAGCGTACTGAGAGGTGTGGTACCTGCCATGTATTACTCCATTTCCTCCCATATAGGGCAGGTCAGGTTGTCCTTCTCTATCCACCATAACACCTGCTTAGTGCTACTGTTAATGTGATATGCTCAGAGCCAAGGTAGGTTCCACCCTCTGTGTTTTGGGGGGAGCTTGCAAAATCTTTTTACTACACTGTGGATGTTTACTATCCCATTGGAAATTAGAGATGAGGGAGTCTGTTTGTTCCCATATCTTTTGTGGGATTATTACTGGGAGGTTATTAAGATTGTAAATGAGCTTGGGGAGTGCCATCATTTTGAAGGCTGCTATTCTGCCTGTGATTGAGTGGTTCAGTTTTTTCCCACCGTTGTGTGCTCTCTCTGAAGTGCCCCAGTAGGTGATACGGGTTGGCAGGTATACCATCTCACACTTTTGGAGTAACCATCATACCTAGATATTTGAGCCCCTTTGCTACTCATGCAGTTTCCCAGTGGCCTGTTGAAATCCAGCTAGTGTTGCCCACTTCTAGAGGAAGGATTTCTGTCTTCCCCCAATTTACCGAGGCCTGACAGTCCCCCAAATGTGTACAGAATTATCCAGGCCCGGCCAGGGATGTTTCCACCTTCGTCAATGTTAAAAGCAAATCATCTGCATACAAGAGTGTGGTGTAGGATTGGGGTCTCACCTTATGCCTTGTATGTCTGGATTCTGTTTTAGGATTTCCGTTGCTATTACAAAAAGTAATGGGCTGACAGACAGCACTGTTTTGTTCCTCAGTGGAGTGGGAAAGGCTCCAATAGTTGTCCATTAGTGAGTACCCGTGCTCGAGTACAAAGTCTGCACCCAGAAGATAAATGTGGGTCCTATCACCCCTTTTTTTCTAAAGTGTACCATATGTAATCCCACTCCGCCAAGTCAAATGCCCTCTCTGTATCTATGGATATGAGGGCTGCCTTGTCCTTTGGTGTGCCTCCTCAACCAGGTTAATGACTGCTCTGAGGTTATCCACTCCTCACCTGCCTTTGTCAAATCCCACCTGAGATTTGTGTATTGGGTGCCGTAGGGCCCTCACTAGTCTGTTCGCCAAGATTTTGGCAAGAATCTTTGCATCCACATTACAGAATGAAATAGGATGATAGCTGGAGCAGAGTGACCTGTCTTTTCCCAGTTTCAGAAGTACCATGCTTCTCACATTAAGGGAGGGAGGTCCCTGCGATGATGTGCCAGAGTGAATACTTCCAGAAGTTTTGGGGCTAGCAGGGATTCAAAAGCCTGGTAAAAATCTGTACTAAGCCCATCTGGGCCTGGAGCATTGCCTTTGGATAGTCCCTGTATTGCCTTAGAGTCCTATAAGGAAATGTCTTCTTCTAGGGCCTGAGCGATGGGAGTCAGGATTTGGGGTAATTGCAGTGCGGAGGAGAATCATTCCCAATCTGTTAGCCCTTTTTGTACCCCAGCTTGTATATAGAGTACTGTAGAAGTCTTGCAACAACATCTTATTTATGTGCTGGGGGCCACACATAACTCACAATCAGGATTCTTGATGTGTGGAATTTGCATTTCACTCTGTCTGACTTAGAGATGACATGCAAGCAGTTCGCTGGCTTTTTCTCCATTTTCCCAATAAGCCTGTCTAAGAAGAAACTCTGCTGTCTGCTTGTTGTTGAAATATCCTATTTAGTTTCCTAATCTAATAATCCTAATATCTAATATTTAATTATCCTAAATCTTTCATTCTCTACTGCTTCTGTCCCCTGTTCATGGAAACATGCTGTGGTCCTCCCTCTACCAAAAAGGGGATGACCCCTCCTCCCTTGGCAACTATCGCCCCATTTCTCTCCTCCCTACCGTTGCCAAGCTTCAATAACACATTGTCCTCTCCCAATGCACCTCTTTTCTATCTGACACCTCCTTTTTCACCCCTTTCCAGTCTGGTTTCAGGAAAAAACTCTCAACCATCACCTCTCTCCTATGCCTCACAGACTCCATCCAAACTGGGATGGACAGTGGCCAAATTACCTAAGCCATTTTTGTCGACCTGACCAAGGCCTATGACACCATCTCTCACTCCCTTCTCCTCGACTCATTCCCAGCAGCTGGCCTATCTTCCTCTGCCACAAACTTGTTCAAGGCCTACCTTATTGGTAGAACCCAATCAGTTAAGATCTTAGACGCCACTTCCACTCTCCTCCCGATTAGTGCTGGAGTCCTCCAGGGCTGGGTATTAGGGCCCCTCCTATTCTCCATCTTCTTAAATGACCTTCCCTCTTTTTGCTCCCCATCCTCCACTATACATATGTATGCCAATGATACAGTCCTGTATGCATCTGGCTCCTGTCTTGATGAGGTTACAACCAGCTTACAGTAAGACTTCGACAAGGTTCAGCTCTGGTTTGCTAACCATAAACTTTTCCTCAATGCCAAAAAGACTGTCTCCATGACCTTTGGCACAAGGCAGAGACTCTCTAGGCTTCCCTCCCTACTCACTTTTTACACCCTTGAGGGGATTTTACTTGAGGACACATACTCCTTTAGGTACTTGGTTGTTTGGTTGGACCAACACCTAAACTTCTCTGGACATATTGACGCCATCCAGAAAAAAATGCACCTCAAGTTTGGTTCCCTGTTCAGGAACCATAGTTACATTCCTCTTATGGCTAGGCATGAACTTGTTTAGAAGATGATACTGCCCATTTTTGACTACTGTGACGTAGTCTATGGTGCTACCACTTAGTCCTCCCTGGCCAGATTGGACACCTTCTTCAGTTTCTTCTGCTGCTTTGCCCTGGATGCTCCCCTCGCATCCATCACTGCAGTCTTTACTGTACCCTATCCTTCCCCTCTCTTACAAATAGGCGACTCTCCCACTGTACTAAATTCACCTCCAAGCACTGGTTGGGTGAGCTCCCTTCTTGCTTCACCTCCTTCTTTATCACCCCCTCACCCTCCCATTCCCTTAGATCAACCAACTCCCGTACACTGGTTGTCCCCGCAGATCCACCCAAATCGTCGAATCTGGTTACTGTCACTGCCTCCCAAAAATTTGGAATTCCCTTCCCACTCAAATCTGGCACTTATCCTCTGCCTACTCCATCAGCTCTGTCCTCAATAATTACCTTGCAACTAGCTTCTCCTGTCATGTCCCTCCCTAATTCCCTCCTCTAAGCTCTGGACAAACCCTACCCCCCTACCTCACCTTCATTTTACCCTGTGCACACCCACCCCCCAAATCTCTAGCCCTCCTCTCCTTCCCACTAAATGCTCCCCCTTACTGGCATCTCTTGCTCTGTCACAGAATGTAAAGGACACCGAATGTTCTCCATGGGTCCCTCTCCTACCCCTCCCCAAGGGGCTTGTATCTCTCATCTACACCTTACCTGGTTACCAAAGGCTAAAATAAAATACTCCCTTCCCCCACCATCTTAAAGGTGTCTCTCTGGGACAATGCCTTATCCCCTTCTCTCTGATCCTCCCAGTCCCCCTTGTAGGGTTCCTTGCATCCTGAAGGGGTCTCCAGGGACGTGACTCTTCCCTCTTCACCCACCTCACCCCTCCCTCCCCTTTCCCCCTTTTCTTTCATGCAAGCACTTGTTTACTTATTAACCCGACACTTATTATTGTCCACTCTTTCTACATGTTATGCGCAACGCTGTTGTAACACTGTTTGTAATGCCTGCCTTGCAACTGTGTGTTAATGTTGATGTTGATCTTGTAATTTGAATGTTTAATGCCTCATTCCATTTGAACCCCTTTCCCTCAGGTCACACTGGGAGATGAGCGACTTGTTGCTCAGTGTGCCTTCCTGGTGAAACATTTCAGTAAATAAATTTGTATTAGAGCCCACAGCCAGGTTAATGAGTGAATGGCCTCACTTTTGTGCGTCTGGGTGGAGGATACTTTATTCTCCTGTGCCTTCAGTTGTGCTGAGAGTTCAGCCACTTTCTGTTTTCTTCAACTGTAAAGCTTATGATACAGCACCATGTAAAAGCCACGAAGGCCTCCCATAGAGTTTCTTGGGAGTTTTTCAGAAGGGCACTCATTTCAAAGTAGAACTGAATCTCTTGAGAGAGCGCCACTGTTTAAACTGCTGTGAATGAAGGCACAATGGGTTAAATGTCCATCTGGGAGTTTTAACCAGATTAGGGTAGTCTGTCACTAGCAAGGATACCAGGGCACGGTCTGATAGCACCATAGGGAGGATGCTAGTGTCCAGGATTTCATGGGTGCTGGCTGTGCTAGACACAAAGTAATAAAGTCTATTACATGTATGGAACCCTGGGGACCAGAATGTGTAGTTCTTTGTGGTAGGGTGAAATCCATGAGGAGCAATTCTGAGCATATGCACTGCAGGGCCTTTCTGGCTTTGGAGTGAGTCACCCCCCCCCCCTTTTCTGGGGGTGCGTGGATCTATCTAGTATGGGGTCCAATGATAGATTAAAGTCTCCTCCTAGTAGGATTGCAGCCTGAGGGTCATTTAGATTAGAGATGTGAGCTTGGCTCAGATTTCCCACCATCTCACTCTTACATATGGGGGAAGAGGAAGCAAACAAAGCATTACAGAACTATACCAGCACTTTCTTAAACCATTGGTTTGTGACAAGGTCTTATCTAGTTTAGGTAGTTGCTTAGTTAAGATTCCTATTCTAAACATACACGCTATTAACCATAGATTAACAAGGTGATAGTCGTCATCATTAGATGATCCAGGAAGTGGAAGTAGAAATTAGTCTGTGCATTTAGGGCACCTGTGCTTCCTTCTCCCTCTGGTAATGATGCTAGAGCAGTGTTAGGGGTAGTAGCCATTAGAGTGCTGTCACCATGTGGTATGGTGAGCATTGTATCTCTGTTTATCCATCACTGTTAGGTGAGTGAGGTCTTAGACCCAGTTCAGTAACTTGTTGGGAACACTTAAAGGACAGATAAACCCCTTATTTTGCCCTTACATCGCTAAGTGATTCCATAGCGATCTAAAAGGAAAAGGCTGATGTTGGGGGGAAAAAATGCATTTATGTAATAAGCATAAATGCAGTTTCATAGCATGTAAAAAATGTAAACAGCAGTACTCTCCTTTCATAAAGCCCTCTCTGTGTGCCGGCTAGTAACTGCAAAATTTATTTTCAGTCTGTGCTGTTCAGGTCATCTCAACACATGCAGTCAATTGGACTCATTCCAATGATGATGTGGGTGGGGGGGACTCTAGAATTATCCTTTTTATTTGTAGCAGATTGCTTAAATAAGGTGTTATGCTGTACTGTAGGAACATAATATCAAAGAAGATAATACGGATGGGGGACGAGACATTTTTCAGGTATATCAGCAAGAAAAGGAGGACCAAGGGGTGGATTGTATGGTTATAAAATGAGGGAGTGAGCTGTACAGAGGAGGACCAAGAAAAGGCAAACATCTTAAAGAAGAATTTTGGCTCAGTGTTCACAGTACAGGGGGAAGGGGAGGGACCACAAATGAGCACCAAGAGCTTGGAAGAGATGGAAGTGGACACCAGTCCTATTTCTTTGGAGAGGGTCAGGAAAGCACTCACCAAACTGAGGGTGGACAAAGTCATGGGGCCAGATGGGGTGAATCCAGGACTGCTAAAGGAACTCGGGGAGGTGCTAGCTGCACCCCTGGCAAACTTGTTTGACAGTTCACTGGGGACCGGCGTGGTCCCGGAGGACTGGAGAAGGGCAGACATAGTCCCACTTGACAACAATGATAGCAAGCAGGAGGTGAGAAATTACAGGCCTGTCAGTCTGACATCTGTAGTAGGGAAACTGATGGAAACACTGTTAAAGGAAAGAATCATGGAACACCTGGAATCCAGTGGACTGCAAGACACGAGGCAGCGTGGCTTTACAGAGGGGAGGTTGTGCCACACAAATCTGATAGATTTTTTTGACTGGATAACCAAGGTGTTTGGTCAGGAAGGGGTTGTGGACATAGCCTACCTGGACTTCAGGAAGGCCTTTGACACTATTCCACATAGGAGGCTGGTAAACAAGTTGCATAGCATGGGGGTGGGAAATAAGGTGGTAACCTGGGTACAAAAGTTGTTAGGGGATAGGAAATAGAGGGTGGTGGTAAATGGAATTTGCATCGATGAGGGAAGAGTGACCAGTGGGGTACCGCAGGGGTCAGTACTGGGGCCAATCCTCTTTAATGTCTTCATTAGCAAAATAGCAGAGGAACTGAAAGGGAAGGTCTGCCTCTTTGTGGATGACACCAAGATCTGCAGAGTAGACACTTGGGGGGAAGGGGGCTGCAAAGGATGGAAAGAGATTTAAAATGACTGGAGGAATGGTCAAAAGTGTGGCAGCTAAAGTTTAATGCAAACAAGTGCAAAATAGTGCAGTGGGTCACAGAAACCCGGGGGTGCAGTACAAAATGGAGGGAGAGGTGCTAGCAGTGACCAAGCAGGAAAGGGACCTTGTGGCGATCATATCGGATGACGAAGGTGGTCAGACTGTGATAAAGCAATCGGGAGAGCTAGTGGGATGCTGGGTTGTATAGGTAGGGGAATTACTAGCAAAAAGAGGGAAGTGGTGTTGCCACTATATAGGTCTTTAGTAAGACCCCACTTGGAGTACTGTGTCCAGTTTTGGAGATCACATCTCAGGAAAGACATAGACTGGGTGGATGCCATCCAAAGGAGGGGTACCAAGATGGTACAGGGCCTACATCAAAAGTCCTGTGAGGAGAGACTAAAGGAACTAAACATGTACACCCTGGAGGAGAGGGGGGATGTGATTGAAACCTTTAAATACCTCACAGGGGGTAAATGAGGTACAAGTGGGAAGTATTTTTTCAGAGGAAGAGGTGCTCTTGAACAAGGGGTCATGGTACGAAGCTGGAGGGGGGTAGGTTCAGGAGAGATGTGAGGAAATACTTCTTTACAGAAAGGGTGGTGGATGCCTGGAACATGCCTGGAACAGTCTTCCAGTGGAGGTGGTAAGGGCAAAACAGTGGCAGGATTCAGTAAAGCCTGGACTAAGTACAAGAGAATTGTAAGGGATAGAAGAGAAAGTGCCATTAACCTGGAAGGGTCTGCAGTGAAAGCAACACAATGAAATGGGCTGACTGGATGGGCCAAGCAGCCCTTATCTCATCATCATCATCATCATCATCATCATCATCATCATCATTATCATCATTTATCAGATAGCAAGTTGAGATTAAACTCTAATTTACAGTTGTGTCCAAGTGAAAAAGGACAACACAATAAAACAAAACTTAGAATACAAAATATCTGTACATGAAAATTATATAAAAGTTTCAATGATCAAACTATGCAGTCAAAATAGATAAAAACATGTATCCATAACAATCACAATGGCTAAAAATCAATCTCGCAATAGATGCCTTAAAGCGAGAAAAGGGTAGTAGAATACTTAAATTGCATTTTTCTTTATTATTTCCCATGTTCATGGGACAGAGGCTGCCAGGGTAAGATCCCCAAATTTTGATTGGGATCTAGGTATGCTAAAAAATTATGATTAGTCTGACCTAAGACTATTATTGGTTTGATTCCTAAAATATATAAAGTGTTGAGAAGAAATGTGGGAAGAGCCTTAATGATAAATTTGTACTCGTATAAATGCCAATGCATTTCTCTTCTATCTAGCAAAGAACACCACCCTACTGTGGCATAAAAGTGACAGTGGTGTGTTTTCCACAGAAGTCCCATTATAAATCTGAGCGCATTATGGTAGAGCGGATCAAGTGTGTTTAATAGTTTTGAAGCTGAATTTCTATAAACAGTCACCATAATCCCAAACTGACAGGAACTGTGAACTAACGGTCAGTGGGGGATGCTGCAACAGAAGGTAAGGCCATCAAAAAATGGAGAGCAATGAGTACCAATGCCCGTAGTCTAGGTAACAAGCTTCCTGAAATTAGTGGCCTTGATGGAGGAGGAACATCTGGATATCGTGGCAGTCACAGAAACATGGTACACACAAAACCATGACTGGGACGTAAACATACCAGGATACACTATCTACAGGAGGGACAGGGAGGGTAAAAGAGGGGAGGAGTAGTCTTTACATAAGGGAAGGAATAAAAGCAACAGAACAAAAGGGTAAACAGGGAGGAGAAGAAGCACTGTGGGTAAATTTGGAGACAGGCAATGGCACCAATACCGCACAGGGTTAGATACAGACCTCTCTCTCAGGGGAGGAAATGGACAAGGAAATGATAGAAAGTATACTTAGAATGGCAGAAAAAGGAGATATTGCTGATGGGTGATCTGAATATGCCAGATGTTAACTGGAGCGCAGTTGCAGCTGCCACTTCGAAGAGTGCAGTTATTCTAGATGCCCTACAGGGGGCATGCCTTAGACAACTAGTACTGGGGCCCACTCGAGAGGGAGCAATATTAGACTTGATACTCTCGAATGGAGATGGAGAGAGGATCACAGATGTAGAAGTGGGTAGCCATCTGGGAACTAGCGACCATCGAACAGTATGGTTCACAATAAACACAGCAATAGAGTCAAGCCATACAAAGACAAAAGTACTGGACTTTAGGGGCTGACTTTGCTAAAATGGGTGAGTGCTCAAGGAATGCACTAGCAAATGGGCAGGAAGGAGGGGTGGAAGAACAATGGGGAATAATAAAAACTGCCATCACAGAGGTAACGAGCCTTTGTGTGAAGCAAATAAACAAAACAAGACGATGTAAGAAACCACTATGGTTCTCAAAGGAAGTGGCAGTGAAGGTTCAAGAGAAAAAGAAAGCATTCAGGAAGTACAAGGAATCGCAGCAGGAGCAGGACAGAGAACTGTATCAGTTAAAGCAAAAGGAGGCTGGGAAGGCAGTCAGAATAGCAAAGGCCCAAACTGAGGAAAAGATAGCCAACTCAGTTAAGAAGGGAATAAACCTTTATAGGTACATCAGGAGCAAAGGAAGACCAAGGGAGGGATAGTGAGGTTTAATAAAGGGGAGGGAGGGTGGGCAGAGGAGAATGTGAAAGGCAGAGATACTAAACAAATATTTTTGCTCAGTATTTACAAAGGAAGAGGGGAGGTACATAAACAAACAGTAGTAACACTCTGGATACAGAAGTTGATACCAGCCCATTTACAGAAGAAAGGGTTCTGAAAGAACTCTTAAAACTGAAGGTGGACAAAGCAATGGGGCCTGATGGGATTCATCTCAGAATTTAAAAGAACTAAGGGTAGAACTAGTGACACCACTGACTACCCTCTTTAACAAATCATGGAGGATGGGGTGGTACCCGAGGACTGGAGGAGGCAGATGTGATTCCCTTCACAAAAGTGGGAGCAAGGCAGAAGCAGGAAACTATAGACCTGTTAGTTTAACCTCAGTGATAGGGAAAATGATGGAATCACTTCTAAAGGAAAGAATTGTCTAGTACCTAGAGGCCAGAGGGCACAAGACCCTAGGCAGCATGGATTCACAGCGGAAGGTCATGCCAGACGAATCTGATAGATTTCTTTGACTGGGTGACCAAAGTAGTAGATCAGGGAGGGCTGTGGACATGGCCTACCTAGACTTTAGCAAGGCATTTGACACTCCCACACAAAAGATTAATATATAAGTTAGCCAGCCTGGGTAAAGAATTGGCTGGAGAATAGGACACAGAGAGTAATAGTAAATGGAGTCCACTCAGAAGAAAGGAGGGTTACTAGCGGAAATTTAGGGTTCAGATAGACTAGTCCTCTCAATGTCTTTATAAGCGCATTGCAGAAGGACTGAAGGAAAAGTATGTCTCTTTGCAGATGACACTAAGATCTGCAACAGAGTTGATGCACAGGGTGGGGTGGAAAGGATGAGAAGGGACTTGGCAAGGTTAGAGGAATGGTCAAATGTATGGCAGCTTAGATTCAATGCTAAGAAGTGCAAGGTAATGCACCTGGGAAACAAAACCCAGGGGAAGAGTACACAATGGGGTGAGATACTAACAACAACAAAATGGAAAGGGACCTGGGGTAGTCCTATCAGATGACCTAAAGGTGGGCAAGCAATGTGAGAAGGCAGCAAGGAGGGTTGGGGATACTGGGATGTAGGAAGGCATCACCAGTAGAAAACAGGAAGTTATTATCCCTCTGTACAGACAGCTGGTGAGACCCCATCTGGAGTACTGTGTGCAGTTCTGGAGACCCAATCTCCGTAAAGACATAGACAGGATGGAAGCTGTCCAGAGGAGGGCACTAAAATGGTGCAGGGTCTGCACTGGAGACAGGAAGAGAGACTCAAGGAGCTGAATATGTATAGCCTCGAGGAAAGGAGGGAGAGGGGGACATGATAGAAACTTTCAAGTACCTCAAGGAATCAACAAGTCCAAGAGGTAGCATCTTTCAAAAAAAGTGTGCAAGAACAAGAGGGCACAATTTGAAGATAGAGGGGGGGCGGCTCAGAGGTAATTTAAGGAAGTATTTTTTCACAGAGAGGGTTGTGGATGCATGGAATGGCCTTCCGGAGGAGGTTGTGGAGTCAAAATCAGTGGTGGAATTCAAGCATGCATGGGATAGTCATAAGGCAATTCTGGGGGGTGGGGGTAGAAAGAAGTAGGCTGCTGGTTAACTAGGATCTGCAGCTTATCCAGTAGGTAGGGAAATGGGCAGACTGGGTGGGCCAAGCGGTCCTTATCTGCCATCAAATTCTATGTTTCTATGTAACCAGAAGTTTTCTAAGTGAGTAATCAAAACATGTATTCCTATAGTATAAAAGAAAGTCGACATTCTCTTCAATTTAGCAGAGAGTTTATGTACATCAGGAATAAATGATAAATTGTCATCCAAGAATAAATCAGGATATTTATAAGTAGCTACTTTAGTAATATCTGTATTTTTGTTAGCTCTCAAACCCAAATCAGGTAAAGATCTAGTTTTATTTGTAAATAACATCCATTGAGTCTTATGTTCATTAAGTAGTAATTGTAAATTCACCAAGGCATTCTGAACTGTAGTAAAATCTGATTGTAAGGTTCTGACTGTTGTTTCTGCATCATTGTGGTGGGTATAAATTAGTGTGTTTATCAGCACGTAAATACATGCTTGTTAAAGTAGAACAATGTTTAGGCAAATCGTTTATATACAACAAAAATAACAATGGCCCAGGATTGATCTCTGAGGAACCCCCCTGCTAACAGTAACCAAATCCAATTTTAAATCACCAGCTTTAACACATTGTTGTTGTAAAGTAAGGTAAGAATGAAACCACAGTAATGCAGAAAAAGCAAGACCAGAATCATTTAATTTGTTGGATAAAATATTATGATCAGTAGTATCAAATGCCTTCGATTAGATATAGAAAAATTGCAGGCATATAATGACCCTTTTCAAATGAAGCATAAACATAATTTGTAATCCTTGATATAGCATTTATTGTATTGTTGCCCCTTTTAAACCCTGATTGGAATTCTGGGTTCTGCCTGGACTTTCTGGGACAGCATGAACGAGCTTAATGGGAAGACCCCCCCCCACACTGTCCCAGCTCTCCATCGATGGTACTGTCACTACAGACCCAAATCGCATAGCTGATTGCCTCAATACTGCCTTCTCTGACTTAAGCTCTGTCCTCCCAAACAACTTTTTTGACCCAATCCCCACCTCTGTCCCCCCCCCGCCTTGGATCACCCTCCTTTCTACCTGCACACTATATCCCCCCACATAGCCAGGCCGCACCTGCTAAAAGCCCTTGGCAGCAGCAACCCCAGCTGTGACCCCCTAGACTCCAGGATCTTCTGCCTGGTCTTGGATGTCATCCTAGTCCCCCTTACAGACCTACTAAACTGGTCTCTATGCCTCTGTCAGTTACCCAGTGCTTGGAAATCAGCTGAAGTCACCCCTATTCTCCCCTGCTCCACATAAGAATGGAGATTGGTCCGCACCTAACTACCGGCCAATCTCTATTCTCCCCTGCTCTCTAAAGCCCTAGAAAAAATTATGTCTAATCAGCTCTCTGAGTACCTGGCCAAATATGACATAATGTGCCCAGAACAACATGGTTTCCGTCCAGGACACAGTACCACTACTGCTGTCCTGGAGTTCTCAAAATACCTGCACTCTGCTCTTGACTCCTGCAACCTTGCTGGCGCAGTGTTCATAGACCTCTCCAAGGCTTTTGACACTGTCACCCTCTCCTGCTCAACTCCCTCCACCAACTCGGCTTTTCCGCTGGTCCCCTTGCCTGGTTCTTCAGCTACCTCTCTGCTAGATCCCAGCATGTGAAGATAAATGTCTCCCTGTCCAATACCCAGCCTGTTTGTTCTGGGGTACCCCAGGGCTCCATTCTGGGCCCTGTACTTTTCAGCCTCTACCTCAACACTCTCCCTAGCTCCTGCACAGGAAAAATGCTCCTCTATGCCGACGATGTGGTTCTCATTGCCTCCCACCCCAATCCCTCTTCTCTGCAGGTATCCCTTCGGCACACCTACAACCAAGCTGAAAAGTGGTTCCTTGACCACCGACTTGTCATTAACCTAAAGAAGACTAAGTCAGTGCTTTTCTCCATCACCAAAACAAGGCCAAGAATGCCTCATCTTCATTCTCCCCAGCACTGTGCACCCGCTGGAGCAAGTGACCTCTTACAAATATCTAGGCATCACTTTTGACTCGGCTCTCTCCTTCCACACTCATATCAGTACCCTATCCTCCACCATAAATTCTCGGATAGGCCTACTATACTGTCATAGAGATTGCCTCCCCCAAGTTGCCCTTTGGCTGGCCATCACCTCTTCCATCCTGTCGCTAGTGGACTATGGCTTGCCCATTTACGCTGCAGCAGACAATACCGCCTTGACTAAAATCCAGCTGTCAGTCAATAAGGCCTGCAGGCTCCTGACCAGAGCCTCTAGCTGCACTCACACTTGCCTGTTCAACTCCACCGCTAATCTGCTCACCTTTGAGGAGCGTCTGCACTGCCAAACCTGCTTACTTGCCAAAAAATCTCTTCTAGGCCCCCCCCCGGGTGTCTCTGCTTCCCTACGGCATGCATCCTTATCTGTTTCAACCTGTAGCTCTGTCAAGGCCACCTTTCTGGTCCCCAGGACTAAGACCTCGCTAGCCCAGAGGTCCTTCCATTACCGAGCCCCTGCTTGGTTCAACTCCCTCCCACCCTGCATCACAGACGTTGCCAAAATTGGTCCCTTCAGAATCACCCTCCGGAGCCATCTCTTCGACGCTCGTTGCTGTAGATGCACCTAATTAATCCAACTGTGGGATCCTCCTGTCAGGCCTCCCTGACTTGACAATGTCCTCCGGACATCATATCCTCTCCCCTTCCCTCCCTCCCCACCCCACTCCCCATCCCTACCTCCACCCTCTTCAGGTATTATCTAGGTATGTCCAGGGCTGTACCCCCAATGTAACCCTTGGGTACCTTGTATATGACTGTAACTTATTATAAGCAACATTACTAATGTAACCTATGTGTACTCTGTTTAATGTTCTGCACCTGTACTGTTCTCACTGTTGTAACCACACTATGTAACTCTGTCTACCCCCCCCCCCAACTACGAGGTGCCTTTGTAAATGAGTCCATGACTCAAAGGTTGTAAATTTGACTTTTCTAATAAATAAATAAAGAATTCTACTTAGGTACTGGGAAAGTTGACTATGGATCAATCTTTCAAACATTTGTATTATTGTAGAAAGAATAGAAATAGGGCAGTAGCAATTGGGATCTGAATTAGATCTTTCTTTAAATATAGGTGAAATATACGCAGTCTTCCAGTCAGTTGGCAACTGAGCAGATTGTAGTGATAAATTTAAAAGATAAGCAAGGTGTTTAGACAATATCTTTAATACAATTTTGTAAAAGACAGGTGTGATATTATCTCAGCCCGCTCCCCTACTAGTATCCAGTTTAACAAGTTCCTTATAAACATCCTCTTCCCAGATAACACGAAAAGAAAACAAGGGCCCGTTTATCCATGCAGTAAAATCCAGATCCACTATTGGTGTTTTTGAGTGCAGATGTTCTCTTTCAAAGAAACATTTATTAAAAGCAACAACCTATTCCTTCGGATTGTGAATAACCATATTATTATGAACAAGGTGATAAGGTAACATTGATGCCTGGCATTTCCCTTGTAATGTATTAATACCCTTCCAAATCTTTCTAAGGTTATTTGATTTATCTGGTAGTTGGTCAGTATAATATTTTGATTTAGCTTTCCTAACTTCCATTGTGCAATTATTTCTACAAACTTTTTTTCCTTTCTTCTGTAAGCACTTTATCCATTGGAACTCGGCTTGGTAGGTGGCTATGGCCCTCTGAATGGAGGGACTCTCTCTCTGGTCACTCTGCTGCCATGCTAGGCAGTCCCCGGTAGTTTCCCCATGGATTGCCCCTGCGGCGGGGCCAGGAGGAGGTTGCCAGCTTCTCCCTCCTCCCAGCGACCCAATGTAGAATCTGGGGACTGCTCCTGGGAGCGGCTGACCATCATCAAGCCTGCAAGGCTCATTTTTTCCTTTTCCGCTCAACTCCCTTTCCGATGTAAGGACATTGGATCAAGCCTCCCTATCCATACTGCCCTCCAGCCACTGCTAGAGGGCAGTCAGCGAGCGGGATGACTAGTTCCCCCTTCCCTTGAGAGAGGTGAGTAGTTCTCCAGACGCTCAGTCATCTTTCCACCCTGCCGACCCCCAGCGTCCCAGGTTTGTTTCCAAACCCTGGTCACCGGCATAGCGCGAGGTGTGGCATCCAGCACCTCAACCCTCAGCGCACTGGGCCAGCTGTATTTCTGCAAAATTTGTATGCCAGCTTATCTCTAGGATCCTTTGTTGCCTTGGTTTTATTCTAAAGATTCCCTTTTTCTTTAAAACATTTTTTTTTAATTTAATTGTAATCCATGGGGTAATTTTATTTTTAAACTTTTTTTATTTTTCACTGTCAGTGCATGCTTATTTAATATACAGCCAAAAGTAACTTTTTTAAATAATCCCATGACGTAAAAATATCAGGACATAAATGCATAAGTGACCAATTTATCTGTATATCATTTACATCTCTTAAAATGCCTTATGATAAAAATGTTCAAAGTTACATGTTGTAAGCTGGCCTGCTGGCACTACCGCTCATGATGCTGGCGATCTGGGTTCAGTAGTGAGCCAGGGTGTCAGAGGGCTGGCGAGGAGGAGAAGGATTGAGCGCTTGACGGGCCCCTCTCCTTCTCCGGGAGGGGTGTGCAGCTCTCCTCGCTGCTATACCACCTCCATCTGAGTGACCAATGGTGGTGCCGGTGCAGTAAGAGGAGGCATAACTCTTGGGAGGGCGTCGGCCAAGGACCGGAGCGGAGATGCATCTCTGCACACCTCCGTACCTCTAACTCATTGGTCCTTCCTGAGTGCTGATGTCTGCAGGGGGGTGGAACCAGAAAAAAGAAAAAGAACCCATGTCTGGTCTAGGTGATGGGCTCCTGCATCAAAATTGACTGCACAGGTACCAGGGCAAACTTCAGCTGCACGCTCCCCTGAGGCTTGGAGGTAGGTAAGAGGGAGAGCTTCCTCTGCCCCACCCGGGGGGGGGGGTTAACCGGGTCTGTAGAGGTCAAAAATGGAGTGGGGCACTATTGGAGTGACCCACGGTTCCCTCTGTGGAGTTGCCTGAATGGTGCATTGGGAAGCACTGAGAGAGGGACCCGACGTGGAGATGGAGAGAGAAAAATAGAAAGTAAAAAAAAAAAGTATACGTGTTATTACTGTACAAGTTGGAAGATGTGTTTTCGTATGTTTTCTGATGCAGGCAGTGCAACAGTGATCACTGATATAAGCATCAAACAGATGAAATATACTTATGAGGTGTAGTAATCAGAATAAGATCTAATAGACTATCTTTTTTCACAGTTTAGTTTGTTAGGTATTGTTGGAGTTGAAATTAATTGAGTTAAGTTCAAAGCTGTGAACTGGTTAAGTATATCCACACTAGGGCAATTCATGTCCCAGTTGAAATCTCCCAGAAGAATACATTCATGTCCTAGGTAGGGAGCAGTCAAGGAGCTCAGCGAATCAAATGTTGCAGATGGTGGTCTATAACCAGCTGTTAAATAAAAACTAAAGTTATGTGAAACAGAAACTTGTTGTACCAATAATTCAAGCTGTTTAGAAATTGTTTTTGCAATCTTAACCTGGGCACCATATATATCTTTTAAACAAACTGCTAATCCTTCCTCTTCTTTGTTCTAGCCTACCTAAAATGTTGTAATTTTTGATAGCAATATCAGAATCATCTGTTTTATTAGTAAGCCAAATATCTGTAAACGCAAAAAGATCAGGATTAGAAGTAGGAATAGATGTGTTTAAATGATCCAATTTAGGCAACAAACTATGGACATTTACATGTAATATCCCCGGATTAGATTGAGAACAGAATTCCTGAAGAGAAAAGTTATTCTGCAGCGTAATAGGACTTGGATTTATATATACATTTATTGAAAGTAATGGAAGACGTAAGATAAAATGTATAAGGAAATATCTGCTTTTAAACTGTTTATGTATTCTAATACAGCAAGTTTGTTTAACATTAAGAATATGCATCTGTACAAATGTAACATTCGCGTTGTAAAAAAAACCTATCTTTCTAAGTGTAATAAACCTATGTCAGTCCCTAAGTAGGCATTCGGTAAAAATATCAAAGTACTTGTTTGTCGTCGCGCTTAACGTTCCCCTAAAACACCTCTCCATATATCCATAGAGGGTAAAAGCAACCCTAATAAGGTGACAAGCAACATGCTGTGCAAAATGTAAACTCTAAGGCAACCTAGCAGAACACTAACCTCAGATAATTAGTAAAATGGATTACAAGTATGAAGCAAGTACAGTTTTTACCGAAGGGCACTCGCAACACTCACGCTCGTGTAGGGCGTGAGTGCTGTGTGGTGGCACGGAATTTTAAAGTGCCAAAACCCCACCCCCTCACTGTGAGCCAGGAACTGATTGGGCCCACCACTGAGCCCCTCACAAAGCTGACAACCGGGTCCACAGGGCAAGAACCAGTCTATGGTGGAGTTCACTGGTAGTTCAGTTCAATCAAAACATTGCAGTGGTGCAACATTTAGAGCACAAGCACATCTCTCTCCTCTCGCGGTCGGAATTGGCATCTGAAGCTGTGTGGTGGCACAGGATTTTAAAGTGCTGAAACCCCACCCCGTCACTGTGAGCCAGCAACTGATTGCACCCGCCGTCGAGCCCTCCACAAAACTGACAACAGGGTCCACAGGGCAAGAATCTGCTGTCTGTTTGTTTCTGTATAATAGGATGTAAGAATTCTGTTCATTTTTAAATTCTTTACACAGACAGGTCTCTCACTCTTAGGAGTCTTTTCCTTGAGAGCTGACGACTGTGCATGTTATACTGATGATGATGTTATAAGTAGACTAAAGGGAATTAGGCTCCATATTTAGAAAGCTAGCATGGCACTAACAGGAGTAGCACTGGGCAAAGTGGATAAAGCCTATCAGAAGTATCTTGAGCCATAGTCCTGGAAGTGCTGGATTGCCAAGGCAGTGCTGTTTAATGCTTTTAAAACTCTACTCTGCATGCGCAGGGGTGCTCCCCACCCACAACACTTGTCAGTCATTGTAATTAAAAACATTGCCACTCATTATCCCCATCCCCAACCCCATTGTAATGTAGATATCCGTTGTAGTCTAGTGGTACCCTGTGCCGATCTCTGTTGTAATACAGATGTCCCTGGTAGTCCAGTGGTACCTCCTGCCTTTTTTGATCCCCACTGCTGTAATGTCAACATCCCTGGTAGTCCAGTGATGCTCCCCTATCACCCCGCTCCCTATTGTATTAATATAGATGTCCCTAGTAGTCCAGTGATACCTCCCCCCTCACATTGATCCCTGTTGTGTGACTAAGTAACCCCCTCCTGTCCCATTTTATGTGTGCTTTCTGTCCCACTTATTCAGACGGTGGGTGGCCAAAGTAGTGAGAGAAGGGTCTGTGCCTGCTGCTGTCTTCCTCTTGCCAACTGCTTTTTTCTTTTTTTCAGGTTGGTCTGATGCCAAGCAGGAGTGGAGGGTGCTGGCTGTGTAGTGCATGAGGGAGGGGGGCTGTCTTATTTTGTGTGGCAGGGAAGGAGGGTGGGTGCCACCAACAGGCAATGCTGAGTGGGTGGGTCAGGAGGTACATAGTCATACACCAGGAATGGAGCAGGAGGGGAATACCAGGGATATCAACATTATTAAGGAATAATAATGATTGACTAGTTAAGGAACCCACTTGTTTGGGGGTGGGGGCAGTACTGGACCTGGTACTGACAAACGGGGACATTGTTGTTGGTGTCACAGTGGGTGACCAGCTGGGGAACAGTGATCACCATACGGCGTGACTCAATATAAGAACTGGGCCAGAATCCAGCCACACTTAAGATAAGGGTCCAGGACTTCAGGAGGGCCGAATTTTTTTTTTTTTTTAAGAAAATGGGAGAATGCCTCAGGACAACCTGGTAGGGATAGGGAAACTGGGAGGAGTCGAGGAACAATGGGCAAAAATAAAGGGGAGCATTGAAAAGGTAACAAATCTCTGTGTCAGGCAGGTTAATTAGGGCAAGAGAAAAAAAGAGACCACTTTGGTTCTCTAGAAAAGTAGCGGAAAAAGCAAGGGCAAAAAAATTAGCATTTAGAAGATACAAGAGGACACAGAAGGAGGAGGCTAGGGAAAGTTACCAGGAGAAACAAAGAGGCAGGAAGCGCAGTTAGGATAGCAGAGTGCATACTGAGGAGAACATTGCCCAGTTAGTCAAAAAAAAGGAGGGGGGCTAAAACATTCTCTAGATATATAAGCGAGAAGAGAAAGACCAAAGGAGGGATAGTAAGGCTAAAAGTGGAAGGAGGGGTTTGTGAGGAAGAGGACAAAAAAAAAAAAAAAAGGTAGACATATTGCACAATTACGTTTGTTCAGTTTTTACAGAGAAGGGGTAGGTGATGAGCCAAAGATAAGGAACAAGGGCATCAAATGAAGGGAGGTGAACACTAGTTCTTTCACAGAGGAGAAAGTCCTCAAGGAACTAGCACAATCAAAAGTAGATAAAGCAATAGGATCTGACTGGGTGCACCCAAGGATGCTGAGGGAGCTCAAGGAGGTGCTGGCTGTACCTCTGATAGTTTGATGGAGCTATCACTAGAAACAGGGAGGTCCCGGGGACTGGAGGAGGGCAGATGTGGTCCCACTACACAAAAGAGGAAATGGGGAGGAAGCAGATTACAGACTTGTCAGCCTGACTTTGGTAGAAGCTGGGGGGCTTTGAGGAAATGTGAGGAAATACTACTTCTCGGAGAGGGTGGTGAATGCCTGGAACAGCTTCCCAGCAGAGGTGGTGGGTGCTAAAACGGTAACAGGATTCAAGCATGCATGGGATAGACACAAGGGGACCTTTGAAGTAAGGGGGAGGGGGGAGAAGACCTGAGATTGAGTAGGGTCTGCGGTCGCAAAGTAGGTAGGGAATATAGGTGAGACAAGAGGTCCTTATCTGCCGACAACTTCTATCTTTCTGTGTTTCTATGCATTATCTGGAGTGAGGAAGGTACATCTGGACTGCCAAGGATATCTACATTAATATGGCGGGATTGGAGCGGGGGGAAGGGGGATGTTGTACCACTACAGCTAGGGATTTAATTCTACAAGGATTCAGGTGAGGGAGGCCACTTTGCCCAATGTCTCCACTCATACAAAGGCTCTGAGGCACTGTACAGAGCTGCTAATGGCCACGTAATGTCATGCAGCTGGCCTCCTAGTGCCTTGCATGCCTTGTGTGTTCATTAGTATGCTGGCTTTTGAAAATGGCACCCAGGAGCAAAGGCATACCTCTCAAGTGTCCCTGATTTTCAGGGATGTCCCTGATTTCAACTCAAAATTTTTCTCTGTTCCTCCTAAAATCTGTGTTCTCCTGACTAAACAGTGATGACTGTAAGAATAAAATTATGTCAAACAATACAGTTGCAGACTTCTTATTCTTCAGAAAATGTATTATATACTGAGTCCCTTATTCTTCCTGCTTCCTGAGTAGATGGCACCAATTTTAAAAATGTGTCCCTGATTTTGGGCCTTTGTCCCTGATTTTTTTAAGCCTTGTCCCTGATTTATGAGGCAGGAGGTTGAGAGGTATGAGCAAAGGCACTAACTCATTTGGGATGCGCTGTCATCCACTGTAACTGGATGTCTGTTTCCAGCTAATAGCTGTGGTGCCCTGTGTCTCTGCACTTAGCACGTTGCTACCATGACCCCATATTTATAAAAGATGGGCGCATCGGACTGGTTGCACTGCATGTATGAATATACCTCCCTAATGGGTGTGGGCTAGTTAGCACAGAGTGCTATGATTTGCTCTGCACTTTTGGCCACTTTTGAATTGGGGGGGGGGGTGCTGGTCTTTTAATACATTTTGGAATCGAGGTGCTATTGTCCTAATATCAGAGGTAACTTTACAGTGAGGCACCCTACGGAGGCTGCACTGTACATTGTTATTTAGAAGTCAAAGGAAGTCTAAAGTCTGTGTCCCTTTATTAGATTTATTTATTTAGTGATTCGGAAAAGATGTTTGAGCGCAAGCTCTTTTACAAAGGTTCCACGTCATAGATTGCAAAATAAAGTACAATAGGAGAAGGCAAAGGTACATTACAATGAATGATACAACTTGGATTCAGAACTTACAGAATAACTTAAAACATACACACAAGTTAAAATAACAAGAAAAACACTTTATGAGGGTGGGGGGGGGGATAAGCAGCCACAGAGTGCCTTATCAGTAGTTCAGAGGGACAGAGATAGCTGGCAGTGGGGTGAGGAAAGGAGGTACGAAAGAGAGGTAGGTTCTGCGGTGGAGGTGAAGGGTGAGGCATGAAGAGCAATAAGGTATAGGGAGAAATGGGGGGTGAGGGGAGGCTGAGCAGAGAAGATGTGAAGGAGTAAATGGTGGTGTGCGAGCGGGCATGGTCAGGCAGCTTGCATTAATAGTGACTGTTAGGGATACTCATGGGACTGGGAGTTGAGGGAGGGAGGAAGGTGGGGAGGTGGGTGCCGAAGGAGCATGATGCGAACTGATTGCTGAGGCAAGTCATGAGAAGGGACAGAGGGAAGGGGTACCTGAGGCCTGCTTAGTGCTTGCTGGGAGCACAGAGAGTGGGTGTGGCTGGACTTGGGGGCAGGTGCACTTAGAGAGTGTTATTAATTGCTGTTTGAGGTCAGTTTTGAATTGGGCCAGACAATTGGTGGCCAAGAGGTGCTCGGGGAGTTAATTCAACCACAGTGGGGCTTGGAAGGCAAATGCATGTTGCACAAGCAAGGTGCAACAGAAGGGGAGAGCCAAGGCCCCTCTAGTCCTCCCCCTGATGACCTGTAATGAGTTGGCTGCCTTGATCAAATTGCCTACTCAAGGTGGTGTTTTACTCAATAGAGCCTTCTTCCCTAGGATGCAAGTCTAGAATTTGACCCTGTTTCTTAATGACAGCCAATCTGCGTGTTCGTACAGAGTACAGGTGTGTGTGCCATGCTCAGCATCAAGGGTGAGTCTGCAGGCTTTGTTGAGCGCAGTCTGGACCCTCTTGAGTGCTGTATCCATTGCTGCCCCATAGAATACTAGTCCATAGTCAGTAGTAGATATGATGGAGCTGTGGACTGAGAGGCGGAGGGCCCCCAGAGAGAGGTATTGCCTGTCCCTGTACAGGACACCAATCTTGGTATTGACTCTCTTGACCAGAGAGTCAATATGGTGCGCAAACTTGAGGGTATCATCTATTATGACACCCAGATACTTGAACAAGTGGACTTGTTCCAGCAGCTCACTGCGTGAGTTGGGGGTGGTGCTTATTTTTGTTGTGGGGGCTGGACATAAGCATGGCCTTGGTCTTCATGTAGTTTAGTAGCAACTCATGACCACAGAACCAGTCCTCGAGTTTGGAGAAGGAGTTCTGCAGCTCAGATTGTAGGGTAGCCTGAGACATGCTGCTGATCATAAGCACATCATCATCTGCATATAGTATGAGTTTGGTGTCACAGGCTGTGGGAAGGTCATTTTAAGAAGAGGCTGAAGAGTAGGGGCCCCAGTATTGATCCCTGGGGTACCCCTAATAATGCGTCTCTTGCGCTGGATACTGTTTGCCCAATTTTGATACATTGATTTCTCCATATCGGGTAGTCTTGGAACCAGCAAAGGGCATTGGGCACCACACCCATGTTTTGCAGTTGGGTCAGTAACAGGGGGTGGTTGACTGTATCAAAGGCTTTGGTGAGGTCAGTAAAGATGGACCCCACCAGTCTGCCTTCATCCAGGGCCTTAGGTGCATAGTCCGTGTAGTCCAGCAGGGCAGTGGTGGTACTGTGATTTTGTCTGAAGCCATTCTGGTTGGAGCATAGTAGATTATACTTATTGAGGTAGTCGATGAGTTGACCCACCACAATCTTTTCCAGTGCCTTGGATGGGGGAGAGGATTGAGATGGGTCTGTAGTTGGCTACCAGAGACTTGTCGCCTCCTTTATGCACTGGCATAACTAGGGCCTGCTTCCAAACCACCGGGAATTGGGCAAGAGCCAGGGACTTATTGTACGGCGTGGTAATGGGCACTATAAGAATGTCCAGGATGAGGATTGAAGTTTCATGTCTATCCTGTCACTGCCCAGTCTGGTCTTACCTAGTACTTTCTTGACCATAGTTAGGGCCTCCTTCATCATCATCCTTTAAAAGTAGAAGGTTGGGTGAGAACACTCGGTAGATATGTTGTTGGAATGGTTCAAGCCAGGTTGAAAACAGGCAGGTGGTATCACTGGGGTAAGATCGGTGAAGGTCTTATTGAAGGCTTACACAATGGCTAGAGGGTCTGTAGTTGGGATGTTACTGATACTGAGCAGCTGAGGGTGCTGCTTGTCCTTCTTTCCAAGGATGCTTTTGATGTTATTCCAGAATCTTTTCCCATCACCCCAAGAATTACAAAGCTGGGCCTAATGATAGTTGGCTTTGGCGAGCTGAATTAGCTTGGTGCAGTGGTTCCTGGCCGTTCTGTAACACTGGTAGTTATGCTTGCTACCTGTGTTTCTCCCAGAGTATGTTCCTTTCTTTCAGGTGGGCGAGGAGCTCCCTATCAATCCAGCCATTTGCCTGCCCCTGAATTTTTCTTTTCGTGAGTGGGGCATAGATGTCACAGATGGAGCTAAAGCCCTTAATGAAGTAACTGAGGGCCTAATCAAGGGTAGGCGCCAAGTCTATAGGAGTCCAGTTATGTAGGGCAAGGGCTGATTTGAGGGCTCCAAGTTTACCCTTCCTCAAGACCCTGCTTTCAATGAGGATGGGTGGGCTTTTAGCAAATGTATTAGACCACAGGAAGGTGATTGGGAAGTGGTCACTTAGCGTGTCCGGGAGAACCTTAATTTCAGAGATCCGGGATGGTGAGCTTGCTAGGACCCAGTCTATGAGGGTACTGTTTCCTGTCCTCTAGTTCTGCCTGGTGGGGCAGGTGACAAGTTGTGTCAGGTTGGAGGTGGCTATCAGATCCCTGAAAGGGGCAGCCTCCTTTCTATCCCAGTTTGTTAAAGTCCCTGGTAATGATAAGCTCCATCCCCTTTGGAAGGATGCTGATAACATCTATAATTGTGAGAAGGCCTGCTGTGGCTTTCTTGGGGGGTAGGTAGATTGTGGCAAGGATGAGAGTTTTGCCATTCTGACCTACCTGTGCCTTTATCACTATTATCTCATGGTCCTCAGCCACCCTGGTTCCAGGGAGGATAGAGCACTGCAGAGAGTTCCTGGCATAGATGAGGCATCCCCCACCTCTCTTGCCTATTCTATCAATCCTGTATGCTTGGAAGCTTTTGAGGGCAACTTTGCTATCTTTAGGCCTTTAACCTTATGAACACCAGGGCCCATTGAAGTGAGTGGGCCTGGGTTCAAGTGAATGTTGCCAGAGAGGAGCAGGAGCATAAAGATGACCTTTCTGGCAGAAAGGTTTATGCTAAATTCGTCTCGTACCTTCCGCCGTCTAGGCTTCAAGTGATTTATGTGGTTGGACACTGGTTTAATTATTAGGGTATAGCTAACCATTACTACCCCATGCTAGGTGAGGGCATATAGCCACCCGTGTTTGTAGGATAAGGCCAAGTGAGTTGCTGCCCACAGCCAAGTGAGGTAGTTTCTGAAGGTGCGTTTGACAGCCATGCACTTCCTAGTAGTGGTTCAGAGGGGAGTAGCAGCGGCCCAACTAGGCATCTGGTGCCAGCTGTACCAAGCCAGGTAGCAAGGAGCATAAGGAGATAGCACCCCTTGATAAGATACATGGCAGCTTGATTCAGTCATCAAGCCTGACACGCTGATGCCAAAGTGAGGTTGTACAGTTAACCACTATACTTGGTGGGTAATGAACAGGAAGTACAGCTTTAAGAGGCCATTGGTATTTTGTAGTTGGTCAAAACTCATAATGTGGAAAAAACATTACTGCAAGGCTCCCTGATATGCCTTGGTGTACAGTGGCTCTTGTATAATTTTCCCTGCTGACAATACAACTTTCAGAATGCTTGGCACTTATGAACAGTTGTAATAGAGAGGGTTTACTGAAATAAAGCATTGTCAGAACTAATGCACACGATTCCTAGTGGAGAAAGCATTATTGAATGATTCCTATGCTCATAATAGTTGCCATGGCACCAGCTGTTACTGGATCTTAAGGAAAGAGATTACTAGTCCTTTCTGCATCTTGGCCAGATGATCATGTGTTTCAGTGCACTGCTGCTGATGAGCAATGCTGACACTGCAGTTCAGCACTAATTTGTGTGGGGTGAGGGCTGGGGTGCTTTGAAGTGTATTCCTTCAGGGAAGCTAAGCCATAGGCTCTTCCACCCATCTTGGGTAGGTGTTTTTAATATAATTTTGCTAGAATAAGGGAAAGGGAACATTGTTTAACCAGGAATAGCACACTAAGCCGAAGCTTGTTTCCAGATGCGACCTTGGAGCACAAGGAAGTTAAGTGACTTGCTCAGGATCACACAGTATGCACCTAGGCAGCAAGGACAAAGTAGCCCCTCCACTGCTGGACTGCCACTAGGAAGTGCTAGTTACAGTCTTAGCTAGCAATAACCCACGACAGGGTATAGGGCTATAGGCCTTTAATCCACACCTCAGGTGCATTGTGAGGCATGAGGCTGCAGGCTGAGTGTCCTTACAGCTCTTGAGGCATGGATTACATGCTTATAACCCCATACCCTGGAGTGGATTATTGGGCTTATAACATGGGATATGCAATGCAAGGGGAAAAAACAGTTTTTTTCCCTAATTTAAATACCAAGAAAGGTACTGTATATTACCACCCTGCAAAATAGTCCCCAACAAATAATGTATCTGTCATTGCTGTTATGCACATAGAAATGTCAGACATGCACTACAACTGAGATAATTTCTGACATTTCTTGTGCATACTATTGTGTGCTACACTTCCTACCATGTTTTACCCCGCACAGACACGCATGCAGCTCAGAGCTGAAAGGGAGTTGTGAGGATCGTGTATCTCTCTCTGTCTCTGACACACACACACCCTCTGAGCTGCATCTGACTCTCTCTCTCTCTCATGTTTTTATACTGCTCTTCTCCGCCCTGGACCCCCCTGTGTACTTGCTGTAACATATCATTGGGAACATACCAAGGAATGACAGTGCAGTCCTTTATTAAACTACTACTACACTGTTTCACAGAGGGAGACAGCACACAGAGTGAGAGAGACACAGTAAGTACACTGTAGAATTTGGAATTGCACATCACGGTGTCTCTTTGCTGTCACTGTCTTGCTCTCTCTCCCTCTCGCTAACGGGAATTGCAGAGCTCAATGTGGCTGCTAACTGCATAGTACAGCCGACATTTGTGAGCTGGGGGGTTGGGGGCCACCAGTGAGTTACACACACACTTCTGGACTCCCAGTCGCTCTCTTAACTTGCAGCATTGCCTCCCGGTCACAGTCCAACCTCTCCCCACTGCATATCTCCACCCTGAGTGACACTGCTGGATGTGGGACCACCTCTCTGGGCACCCACTGTCTCTCAGTTCACAGCACTATGTCCCGGACAGCTTACAGCACTGGCTCCCACTCAGGATGGCAGCTGCATTTGAACTGCCCAGTTGACATAAACTGAAGTGTACATTTCCCACGACAGGCCACTTTCAATACATGCAAGTGCCCAGCCCAATATATTCCAACTGGCAAGCCAACAGGACTCTGCAGGAATTGTGCATGACAGGTGCCACTCACCCTGTATGAGTGCTGATATATGGGTGGAATGTTTGACTTTGACTGGGCAATTTTACCTTACGTTGATATGTGTAAAGCACTGACGGGCGGCTACTAAGTTACGCTGTGGCTCTCTCTCTCTCTCTCACTTAGGTGCATTTTTAAAGGCTGTTTGTCAGTGGTGAATTTTCCCACAGATAACAAGTCCCACTCTGCCCAGGGATCTTGCTGGCTGGGCATCTTACCCCAGCTGTGGATTAAGTAGTGAATTTAATCCATGATCAGGTGATGCTGTTTGGCCAATGAACTTCCTCCTTTTGTTGACTTATGTTATAATGGTACTTGTATTCATAAAGGTTGTGCTTGATTCTTTTTTTTTTTTTGTTATTGCTGTGTTTGACAGAGACTACAAGGTGATGGTGAAAAGGGGCTAGCCTTTCGTTAAATTGCAAGATCCCCCATCTTCCTTATGTAAGGTGACTTGTCCTGCTCTGCTGCCTTTAGAGACTTACTTTTAAAAAATGCAGTATTTCGATGAGAGGGTCTGGATTTGCAGTTCGTTGTGAAGCGGAGACTTTGTTTTCAAAGGATGCTCTCAAAGAGTGTGCCCTGCTGTGTTGTTTACAGTGTAGTGGAGTTAAAAGTTACAGAACGGACGACTTGAGCAGTATTTGACATGCTGTCCACCGTGGCAGATATTTTGTGAAACCAACTGCTTGACAATGTCTAAAGTGCACTCTTGGAAGCACAGATATGTAAAAGGATCTGCTACTTTGCTCCCACTCTAGCATGAGACTCTTCATGAATTTTGAGGGGGATAGAAGCAAGTTCCAAAAGGTGTCCTGTGTTGGGAGATTGAAATGGAAATTGGTATTAGAGCTGGTGAGTCTTGGTACCATATGCTAAATGGAAATAGGAAATTAAGTAAGAGGACAGGATTTAAATATTTATTTTCTGTAGTGGTGGTGAGATGTAATAGAAATGTGAAAGTAGGATATGCTTTCATGCAGTGATGGGTGAGGGGGCTATATTTTTTTTATTGTACCAAAACGGCGGCCAAAAATATTTTACAGAACATTTCTTGGAGGTATTATTAGTGTACTATATGTCTTGGTTGCCAAAAGAAGTCCCAAACTATTGGTTGTCACCCTCTAAGTACAAGGTTCAGAATCTCACCATCCATTTGGGATGCAGGAAATTCCCAACCCATTTTAAAACATCCCAAAGAACTATTGGAAAAGATCTGGGCATTATCCCTGATGTCCTCGACCTCAACACTGTTCCTTCTCTTAGTAGAACATGTTATGTTCTCTGCAATTGCCATATTTCCCATAGAGCAATAAAGGGGACATGTAAACTGCACTACAAAAAAGCTACAAGACCTATAGGTCCCAATTTAAGAAAAAAAAATGTTCTTTACTTACATGCCACTATTTGTTATTTTAAATCTGGTTGATCCTGCAATCCCACTGTCCCACCCACCATGCCGCAAAACTGTATATCCCATGGTCCCCCACCGCCATCCCTCTGATGAAGTGACTGACTGGATGAGCCTTGAGCAATGTCTGTGTGCCATACACCCTGTTGATTTACTAATTGTTTACAAGCATGCACGATGTCGCTTATTCCACCGCTACAGATCGCGCTTAGCTGATACTGAACTCTGCACGATCAGTACCCAGGGCCAGATTAAGGCACCTTGGGGCCCTTGGCCCAAGAGAAATCTGGGGGCCCCCTCACTGCAACCATGCCCCTTTACCATGACTATGACCCTTCACTATGACTGCACCCCAAGTTGGTCACTACATATCAGTTACTAAAATTAAAAAAATATATATCTTACTGTCCCTAAAAAGTTGCATAAAACATTAATAACCTAACTAAAATGCTTCAAAATTAATTCAGCTAATATCAGTGTGGAAAAATAATAGTAGTCTGAGTTTGGTCATTTGGAGAAAATAATTACTAATTGGTTGGTAAATTTTTTGGGGTGTGAAATGTCATGATTTGCACTTCTCCAACCCCCAAAAAAAAAAAAAAAACACAGGTGTGTGCTTGCAGTCTGGGTGTTATCAATTTGTCTGGTCAGGTAGTATGAACCAGGATGTGGGAGTTTTGTTGGGTAGGGTAGGTACCCATTCTTTGAGAGGCTAGGTCCTGCCAGGTGTAAGAGTTAAGTCTGTGGATTACTAGAAGAGTTGTAAACTTTAGAGATTATATCACAAAGCAAGTGATTGTTGGAAGAAATCATTCCCGTGATCAAACACTTCTGTTATTGATAAGTAATAAGTGTCCCCTGTCTCTAAATTCTCCTGGCTGTGTGAATATATTCACTAGTCTTTCTGTACCAGAGTTATGTGTACTCATTGAGTCAGGCAATGCTCAAAATGTTATGGTTTGTACCTCATCCTCCTGAAACTGTACTGTTCAAAATGTTATGCTTTGTAACTCATCCTTCCTGAAACTGTATTGTTTTCTGCTGACTGTTGTTCTACTGTTGAACTACAGTTCTGTAACCTCCCGGGTCGTGCTTGAAAACAAGCAGTGTTTTGTCTAGTGCACTTACCCGGTCAACAAAAATGAAATAAATAAATCAAGCCAGAATCAATAAATGGCAAAATTTACTGATGGGAATCTGGAAATAAACTCATTTGTTCACTATGGAAATGGAGCTATATCAAGTTCAGAACTTCAATATGAGTGAGATAAGGGAACTAAAAAGCATTGGCACTCATACCTCTCAACCTTTTGTGACTGAAATGAGGGACATGGACATTTTTGGACACTCAAAATGAGGGACAATGAGGGACACAGACTCTCAGAATGAGGGAGACATCCTCAAACATGGAGATAAAAGCTCAGAACTCTGTTAAAACCATAGTGTTTACTTGTACAAAGTTTATTTTGGATTTAGTATTTTAGAATATTAATAATAATTAAGAATTTACAGCACATTCTCTGTGTGGGCAGCACCTTTTCCATGAGGGATAGATGAGGGACAGAGCAATTTTAAGGGGCGAAATGAGGGATGTCCCTCGTAATGAGGGACACTTGATAGGTATGTTGGCACCTACAAAGCATACCTCAGGAATCATCTAAAGTCCTCCAATCCCTGTGACTGTCATGGAACCTAGCCCAGCCCAGCTCCCCTTCTCGTCTGACTAAGGCCTCTGGCTGTTTTTGACACCTCCTCCCCCACCCCAAACCTGAACTGCCTGAATTGCTACTTGGTGGAGATTATATGTGTAACGGTTTGTGTAATGGTTCCTGAAACTAATACATTGACTCTACTAGTATCCAAATGTTAGCCTTTTACTGTATTTCTTGCACCATCATTGTTACATTGTTACTTGTGTCCTCTTGCTGAACCATGCTGTACGGTTCTCCAGGTTGTATCTGTTTCTGACGTGGAGCCTTTGAAAAGGAGTCCTTGACTCAAAGATATTTTCGGAATAAACAATGAAATGAAATGATAAAAAAAAAAAAAGGTATGATTTTTCATTGTACCATTGAAACGCATTGTAGTTTTCTTAATTTTAGGAGTGTGAATAAATATGAAGAATACACATTAAACTGCACTGTTAATCTTTTATATTTAAGAATAAGACTTTATTCTAAATTGGGATTCTAAGTGTGGGTGGTAGACAAAGCAAAGGAAAAGGGCCTGTTCACACTTTAATGGTCAGCCTGGCCCCTGAGCTATCAGCAGCACTTAATGCCTAATCAGGGAGGTGAGAGCCATGTCGCAGTTCAGCCCTTACCTTGTTCAGATTACTTAGTGGTTTGGTCCTTTACAAAAAAAATGCAGTTCAGGTAGGAAGAAAAAGATGTATTGAAAATATATGTTGGGAATTGTTGGGGGCCCCTAGCAGGCAGGGGCTGTAGGCCTGTGCCTAGGTTGCTTATCCCTTAATCCGTCCCTGTCAGTACAGCCGGAATAAGCGTGATCATGTCCGCTTGTAAATACTTGGTAAATCAGCAGGTTGCCTGGCATACAGATGTCCATGATGATAAAACAGAAGCTGCATCTAATCATAAATAGGCCTTATTTTAATTTCCCATACTCCCAAATCTTGTTCGCTCCCTCCCGCTTTCATTTTTATCTCATTTTGGGCTCTGTTTTTCAGTCGGTCGTCTGCAGCATAGCTCTTGCTCTCCCTCCACTTGTCTCTTCTTTTCCTGTCATCTCTTTCATTTTAATTTCATCTTCCCTTTGATTTCTAGCCTGCCTACTTTTCCCTTTTCAGATGATTGCTGAACACCAGTAACAGTCATGGAATGCTGTTTTCCCAAATGCACTGGAGTGGAATTAAAAGGATTAATCAGATGTTCTTAGATTGTGTACAGTTTGTTTAAGACTTATGTTGGAGGGGGCCGGGATGTAGCAGTGTCAGGTGAGCTGCGTTTAACTCAAGAGTTTAAAAAACAGTACTGCTAATATATCTGTTTTGTGGCCTGGCCTGGGCATAGGGTTACCACCTGTCCTGATTTTCGGAGGACTGTCCTGATTTGGGCAGTTGTGTCCTGCCAAAAAAAAAAAAAAAACAATCCTGTATGTCCTGACATTATAGGAGAAAAAATATTTTCTGACTTTCCTCTAAATCAGGGGTTCTCAAATGGTGAGGCCAGCCTCCCTTGGGAGGCCCCAACCTGTTTCAGGGGAGGCTCAAGCAAGTCTGAAAAAGAACTGTATTTAAATTTTGGGTTTTATACATTTTGTGTGAAGAGATGAAGCAAATTGAAAGAGGATAATAACTGTAGGTGAATTTTATGTATTTATTTACTTGTAGGTGACAAGGGAAGGTGAATGAGCCAAGGTTCATTTCTGGTGTACCCGGGGAAAGGTAGGGAGTGAATACATTTCAAAAGGTAACTGCAAAACAATCAAGAAATATACAATGAACAATAGTGCAAACAAATATGAACAATAAACAAATAATGAATGGTGGTAATTGATCAATTTGTAAACTGATGGCAGAACAGCCCAAATACAAGGGTTGAGCATAGAAGTGCTAAGAGCAATAACAAGAAGGAGCAAAGTAATCCCCGAGAAGTTGCTTAGGAGCAGGGAAGGAGGAGGGAGAGGAAAAGTATGTAGGAAGGTTATTTCATATAGAGAGGAAACAGAGAAAGTAGTCTGACCCATGAAGGTACTGCAACAAGGGGTAACAATGTTTCAAGAATGAAAATAGCTGAGCAAGTAGGCTGGCCTGTGGGTGGGGGGTTACAATAAGCTGAATAATAAGTAATATTTTTTATTTTATTTATTTGTTATTCAGATAACACCTTTGAGCACAGGAGCTCTTTTTCCAAGTCAGTATAAGACAAAGAACCAATGTGAGCCCAGTACTCAAAGGGGTTTCAATTTATTCATGGTGTGCTATGCAAAGCACAGTGCGTTATTTTTCTTTGGGGAGGCCCAAGATTATTTCAATTTTGGGGGGAGGCTCAAAATCTTTTCCATGGATTTGGGGAGGCTCACTGTGACAAAATCTGAGAACTATTGCTCTAAATGATGCAAAAAACTATAATACCATAACTAAAACACCTTAAAATAAGAAACACTAGAAACAACTCAAAAAACTACAACATTTAGTCTTAATTCTGACTATTTAGAGAAAACAAGTCTGATGCATTGGTCGAGGTTACACATTATCCTGCGAAAAATCATATTTTAGTAAGAAATGTCCCACTTTGGCCTTTCTAAAAGGTGGTAACCCTACCTGGGCAGTTCATTACAGTATGAATGACCTCAGAAAATTTCAGCATGGTTTGATATTTAAAATGAATCCCAACACTAAACTACTGTATAGATTCTGTAGAGATAAAAACAAAACTGTTTACCTGGAAGGAGCTGCTTTAAGTATATTAAATAGTAGAGTACTTGTGTTGCTAGTAGATAGTTGGCATCCCATATAGCAACATAGAAGCACAGACTTTGATGGCAGATAAGGACTGCTTGGCCCACCTAGTCTGCCCATGTTCCTACCTATTGGATAACCTGCAGATCCTAGTTAACCAACAGCCAACTTCTTCCTACTCCCCCCCCCACCAGAATTGCCTTATGTCTGTTACATGCATTCTTGAATTCCCCCACTGTTTTTGACCCCACGACCTCCTCAGGAAGGCCGTTCCATGCATCCACCACCCTCTGTATGAAAAAATACTTCCTCACATTGCCCCTGAGCTGTCCCCTCTCTGTCTTCAGATTGTGCCCACTTGTTCTTGCACATCTCTCTTTCTGAAAGATGCTACCCTCTTGGACTTTGTTGACTCCCTTGAGGTACTTGAAAGTTTCCATCATGTTCCCCCCCTCCCTACTTTCCTTGAGGGTATACATATAAAGCTCCTAGTCTCTCTTCATATGGCTTCTGGTGCAAACCCTACACCATTTTAGTTGCATTCCTCTGGACTGCCTCCATCCTGTCTATGTCCTTGCGGAGATGGAGTCTCCAGAACTGCATGCAGTACTCCAGATGGGGTCTCACCAACTGTACAGAGAGATTACAACTTCCTGTTTTCTACTGGTGATGCCTATACCTATGCATCCCAGTATCTCCCCGCCACCCAGCCCTCCTTACTACTTTCTCACATTGCTTGCCTACCTTTAGGTCATTTGATATGACTACCCCCCACTGGTATGACTACGTCCAGGTCCCTTTCCATTTTTGTTGTTGTTAGTACCTCTCTTCAATCCCCTCCCCCCCATTGTGTACTCTTCCCTTGGGTTTTTGTCTCCCAGGTGTATTACTTTGCACTACTTTGCAGTGAATCTAAGCTGCTATACTTTTGACCATTCCTCCAACTTTGCCAAGTCCCTTCTCATCCTTTCCACCCCCCCCCTGAGTATCAACCCTGTTGCAGATCTTTGTGTCGTCTACAAAGAGGCATAACTTTTCCTTCCAGTCCCTCCGCAATGTCACTTATAAAGACATTAAAAAGAACCAGTCCCAGTACTGAACCCTGCAGTACCCTGCTAGTAACCCCCTTTCTTCGGAGTGGATTTTGTTTACTATTAACCTCTGCATCCTGTTGTCCAGCCAATTATTTACCAAGGCTACCACCCTGTGACCCACTCTCAGGCTGGCTAACTTGTTTATTAATCTTTTGTGTGAGACTGTGTCAGATGCCTTTTTAAAGTCTAGGTAGGCCATGTCCACAGCCCGTCCCTGGTCTACTACTTTGGTCACCCAGTCAAAGAAATCTATTAGATTTGTCTGAGATGACCTTCCCCCTGTGAATTCATGTTGTATTGGGCCCTGTGCCCTACTGGCCTCTAGGTACTCAACAATTCTTTCTTTCAGAAATGATTCCACCATTTTCTCTACCATTGAGGTCAAACTAACAGGTCTGTAGTTTCCTGCCTCTGCTTTGCTCCCACCTTTCTGAAGGAGAATCTCATCTACCCTCCTCCAGTCCTCAGGTACCACACCATCCTCCCATGACTTGCTAAAAAGTGTAGTCAGTGGTATCAGTAGTTCTCCCCTTAGTTCTTTTAGAATTCTGGGATGAATCCCATCAGGCCCCATTGCTTTGTCCTCCTTCAGTTTAAGGAGTTCTTTCAGGACCCTTGCTTCTATGAATGGACTGGTATCCACCCCCCTTCCCCAATCCAGAGTGCTTCTGTTGATTGGTTTAGGTACCCCCCTCCTTTTGTGAATACTGAGCAGAAGTATGTGTTCAGTATCCCTGCTTTTTTACTGTCACCCTCTGCCTACCCACCCTCCACGTTATTAAGCCTCACTATCCCTCCCTTGGTCTTTCTCTGCTCCTTGATGTACCTATAAAAGTTTTTAACCCCCTTCTTAACTGAGATGACTGTCTTTTCCTTGGTTTGAGCCTTTGCTATTCTGACTGCCTTCCCTGCTTCCTTCTGCTTTAACTGGTACAGTTATCTGCCGTGCTTCTTCTGTGTTCCCTTATACTTCCTGCATGCTGTATTTTTCTCCCTTACCTTCCCCACTACCTCTTTCGAGACCCATAGTGTTTTTTTTCCTTCATTTTGATTTGTTTACTTGCTTCATACAGAGGCTTGTTGCCTCTGTGATGGCAGATTTGATTTTTCCCGATTGTTCCTCCACCCCTCCTTCTTGTCTGTTTGCTAGTGCTTTTCTGAGGCGCACTCTCATTTTGCCAAAGTCAACCCTCCTAATATCCAGTACCCTTACTTTTGTATGGCTTGACTCTACGACCGCATTTATCATGAACCACACTGTTTGGTGGTCACTTGTTCTCAGATGGGTACCCACTTCTGAATCTGAAATCCTCTCTCCATCCTCGTTTGAGAGTACCAGGTCTAAGATTGCTCCCTCCCGAGTGGGTTCCAACACTAGCTGCCTGAGTCATGCCCCCGTAGGGTATCAAGAATGACCCTGCTCTTGGATGTGACTGCAGCAGAGGTGCTCCAGTTAACATCTGGCATATTCAGGTCCCCCATCAGGGCTGAACTCAAAGATGCTCTACCTAGCTGCCCCTGCCATAGCTGCCCCCCGGCTGGTCTCTTCAGTCTCCCCTTTGCCACAGCTTCAGTCCCCTCAGAATGGAAACACACTACTGTTATCCTACTCCCAAAGGGAGGTGACACCTCTGCCCCAGGTAACTACCATCCTGTTTTCCCTCCTCCCCATTCTAGCTAAGCTTCAGGAGCAACTAGTCCTGTCTCAACTTTCCTCCTTTCTCAGCTCCTCCTCCTCATTCTCACCTTTCCTGTCTGGCTTCAGGAAGTCCCACTCCACCACTACCTCACTCCTTCGACTCACCGACTCCATCCTCAGTAGTATAGATAAAGGCCATACCACCTCAGCTATTTTTGTCGACCTAGCAAAGGCCTTCGACAGTCTCCCATGTCCCCCTAATTGACAAGCTCTCCATTGCAGGGTTCTCTACCATGGCAACCAGGTGGTTCCACTCCTACCTAGTAGGCCATTCCCAATCTGTTAAAGTCAGAGGTCCAATCCTCCCCCCCCAGTAGTCACCATGGAGTGCCCCAAGGCTCGGTCCTCTGGTCACTTCTGTTCTCCATCTTCCTAAATGACCTGCCCACTGCCTGCCCACACACTTCCATACACATGTATGCGGACAACACGGTTATGTATGCATCTGGCCTTCCATGGTTGAAGTACTGACCAGGTTGCAGCAGGACTTCAGTGACGTCCAGCTCTGGTTTTGTACAAACCAGATATTCCTCAGTGCCAAGAAGACTTGTCTCCATGACCTTTGACATGAGGCAGACACTCTTTCGGCTCCCCTCTAACCCCTCCTTCCACACACCCCTGGATGGGACCACTTTTGAGGCCAGCACCTCCTTTAGATATCTTGGGGTCTGGTTGGACCAGCATCTCAACTTTTTTGTACATATTGATGCCATCCACAAAAAGGTACACTCAAAACTGGGTGCCCTCTACTGCAGTCATGGTTGCATCCCGCTGCCAGTCCGCCGTGCACTTGCACAGAAAATGATTCTTCCCTATCTTCGATTAAGGTGATGTAGTCTACAGTGCCACTCCTAAGTACACTTTAGCCAGACTGGACTCCCTGTTCCACTCGTTCTACCACTTCGCCCTTGATAGCCTGCCCTCCTCCCACCACTACATGCTTTACCGGACTCGGTCTTCCATCGCTACATGACCGTCAACAGTTTTATTGCGCCAGGCTTGTGGCTAATTACTGGTCCCAGTCCCTACCTCTGTACCTCATTGATGTGTTATCTGCCCATTCCTTTCCTGTCTACTCCCTAAGGAATTCTGATACCCACCTTCTGGCTGTACCATGCATGTCCTCTTCTATGGGGCAAGCAGCTTTCAGACATTGCAAGCCCAAATTATGGAACTCCCTCCTTGTAAGTATTCGGCAATTGTCCCCTTCACAGCTCCTCGGCTACTTCATAAATGAGCACTTCACCACGACCCGTGCGTGTAGCTAAGATGCACCTGCATATTGTTCAAATAGTCCAGCCAGGTATCTACAATCTGGTATTTTTGTCCCTGTTCTAGCTGCTTATTTATTGCCTCAACACAGTACCTCATGTGTTGTTATGAATTCATGTATTTGTTACGCTTTTAACTAATACCTCTGTATGTCATGCTGAATTACTGTGCACTCTATGTAAACGTATTGGATGATTGTTTTTCTCTGTGTTCCCCTTCCCCAGGACACACCTGGAATTGAGCAGTATTCTGCTCAGTGTGCCCTCCTAGTAAAACTTTTAAATAAATTAATTTCCTTGTCCATTTCCTCTTCATGAGACGGGCACTATGCCTTTTCCTAAAACCAGACTGAAAGGCTTCATAGACATTGTGAGTTACAAGGTAATCATCCAGCTGTAATGCAGCCACCTTCTCAATGACCTTCCCCACAAAAGGAAGGTTAGAGACATGTCGGTAGTTAGCTGGATCGTCGGGATCCAGGGAGGGTTTTTTAAGGAGTGGTCGAGTGACCAGCCAGGATCAAGCAGATAACATCTACACACCCCACTAAGAGGGGGGTAGGACCTGGATTCAAACTACAACAGGTTGGGTGCAAGGTCTGGATAATCTTCACAATGTCCATGAATTCCAGTCGGCTGAAATCCAGACTGACAGACCAGGTGCTCACCACCTCCTACCAACCTCCGCAACCCCTCATAGAGAGAGCCAGGCTGATTCCGGACCTGATGCTGTTAACCTTATCTGAGAACCACCAAGCTAGCTCATCACACTTATCCTGTGAAAAAGCTCTTCCGGACTGGAGACAGATTGGATTGCACAATCTGCCAACGGTTTGGAAGAGTTGAGCCAGTCAATTCTGCACAGCAGAAATCTCCCTAGACAGGAACTCTGCCTTCTTACCAGTGATTTCTGATTGATAGCCATTGTAATGTTCTACCACACTAAGCATGTCAGCATCCAGGCTGGACTTCTGCCATGCTCTTTCCAGCCTTCAACCAGCTCACCTCAGCTCCTTCAAGGACTCTTCATACCATGGGGACCTTGGGCGAAGAGTGAGTGGTCAACACGAATAGGAGCAATCAAGTCCAGGGCATCTCCCACTGCTTTATTATAAGCTAGTACAAAGTCCCCTGGGCTTGTGCTTTCACCCAGCAACCCTGATTGGTCCAAAACTGCCAACAGACCCTCTGGGGTAACTCCTCTTAAAGGGTGGTACCGGACCATCTGGGGGAGACCTGAAGCTGAATCCTGTGCTGTGATGGTAAGACCAACTGACTGGTTCCACCCCCAAATCAGAGATCTCCATCCCCAGGAGGAACAGCAGGTCCAGTGAGTGACCCCCTACGTGGGTAGAGGATGTAATCACTTGTGTGAGACCCAGCATTGTCATAAGCTGGAGGAGATTTTGACCAAATTGCAAGAGTTCATCGTCGACCCAGGCACTGAAGTCCCCCAGAGTTATCCATTTGGGAGACTCCAATATCGTGTCGACGATGAAATCCGCAATGTCCTGCAGGAATAAAGCTCCATCACCTGGTGGACAGTAAATGAGAAGTATCCTGCAGCCTACACCCTCTCCCATGGTGCACTCAAAGGATCTGGTGGTCCCCACTGGAACATTCACAAGGCCCAGCTCGGTCTTAAAGAAAGATGACTACACCCCCACCCCTTCGATCCACCCTCGAGCAGTAAATCACTGAGAACCCAGACAGCACTGCAGAAGCCAATACTGCACCTGCATATTCATCCAGCCAGGTCTCGGTGATGCATGCCGGATCCACTGTATCAACAAGATAAGCTATAATAGCCATCTTGTGTTTGATGGACCTGGCATTACATAACACCGCCCGGGTCGGATGAGGTGCTGGGGAAGACCTCAACTTCTGACCAATGTTTGCTGGGAATGCATATGACCTGGAGTTGGAACAAGGGCACCCCTTCCCTGCTGTCAGACCTTTATATAACACAAAGGCTGCACTTCTTCAGTTTTTTTTTTTTTTTTTTAATGTGGTCTATCCTTGGTCTGTTGGTGCTTTGCATCTGTTGTGAAACTGTCTCACATCTTTAGGGGCAGATGCTGGGGGAGCATCAAGAAGCACTGTGAAATCTAATTCTGTTAGTGGTATAGCCAGCATGTTGTGCCACAGCTATGATCCCTATTCTCAGTCGCTCTTGTTGAGGCAGAGTGGTTTACAGACCTTTCTTACATTATTGCCAAACAGTTTGTGTCCATGCAGAGCTGGGAAGGTGGGGAGGGGGGCATGCAGATGTTCTGCAGGGCTAGTCAAATGCTGGTGACTCTTGACCCTCGTTAAACTTGTCACAGGCTCTTTGACGCACCCTGTCTTTAGAACATCCACAGGTAGTACAGGGAGGAGGGGGATACAGTGTTGTGACAGGGTGCTAAGGAGCTGCCCGGACAAAGGGGTTTTATTTATTTTTATGTTTGCTTGCACGCATGTGCAAGAAACATAGTGCCACCATACGAGTTTTCATAGGTGTGGCACCCCCGCTTCCAATACCCTGATCCTTTTTGCAGGCACGGTCACACTGCAATAATGAATGTCCGAGCTGTCTATGACAGCAGTTCAGATGTAGTGGCATACAGTTGAAAGAGAAAGACCGCTACAATCAGCTGTGGTAATGTGTAGGCAATTTGCATACTGCCGTGCCGTCAGCATTATGCAGATTGCTTACACATCACCACCGCTGATTGTAGCTGTCAAACTGAACACCACTGCATCTCCTGCCGGCATGATGCACCCACTGCCATTTGTTGTGTGCTGAAGGGGTGCCCAATCCCCCTCCGCTCATGCACACTCCCCCCAACACTGTATGGCCAATGGGGTGCCCAATCCCCCATTGGCTCCACTACCCCTCCCTAACAAACTTCCAGGTGTCATGCTGGGAGCCCACCCCAGCGTGGCAAAAGTCCTGCATCATCATGTGCTCTTGGCTCCACTGCCCCCCCAAACAAACTTCCAGGTGCCACGCTGGGAGCCCACCCCAGTGTGGCAAACGTCCCATGTGTCATGTGCTCCTACCCACACACTGTATGGCCAATGGGTGAGACCAATCCTCCATTGGCTCCACTGCCCCCCCCAAAAACAAACTTCCTGGTGCAATGCTGGGAGCCCACCCCACCATGGCAAAAGTCCCGCGTTGTCTTTGTTAAAAAAGCAAAAACAAAAAAAAACTGTAACAAAAGAAAATAGTCTCTCATTAACTCTCTTACCCACCTCACCACACGCCCCTCACCCCATACTTGCCTCCAGAGGCCGTTGCGACAATCTTCGGTGGACCGGGAAGACATCTGTACTCTTCAAAGCCGACTGCGAACTGAAGAAATGCTGGTTAGCTGTATGATGGCATAAATAGTTTTTTTTTCAACTTTGGTATATATTGCAGTCTTTTTTTTTTTTTTTTAATTTTTGCACCAAATTTAACACGAGGTTACTGGGACCACATTTCATGAATTCAGTGACTGTCATCTGGTTATTCAGTCCTGAAAGGTCACTGCGATTTTGTGGTCACTGTGCAGAATCACCTTTCGGGACTGATTAACGAAACAGTGTCGCTATTCATGAGGTGGGCTCTCAAAAAGCCTGTGTTGCAAATTTGGTGACAAAATTCCCAAAAATGACTGTTATGAGCATGTTTTGCACAGTTTCCACACACACTTGCAGATCCTAAAATGCCTATGTTGGAAATTTGGAGAGAAAATCCATAAAATGACTGTGTTATGAGCATGCATTGCACAGTTTCTATGCACCCTTGTAACTTCACGAATTTGTAATATTTTCACTCCAGATTTTCAACATTGGCATTTTTTCACACATCCTTATGAACAGTACAGCTGTCATTTTTCACATCCTGGCTGAAATGTGTTTTCACACTTCGGGCACAGAATAGCTCAGTCGCTGTGGGGAATCAGTGTTTGGGACAGATTAAGAAATCACAGTAACACTGTTCATGAGTGGAGGTCCCGAAATGCCTATATTGAAAATGTGGTGCAAAAAATCCTCAAAATAATTATGTTACGGGTGTGCATTGTGCAGTTTCTACGCACGCTGGTGACTTCACCAGTTTGTTTTTATATTTTCACTCCAGATTTTCAGTGTTATCATTTTTGTTACACCTCCTCATGAATCGTACAGCTGTCATTATTCACATTGTGTTTGAAATGTGTTTTTGGCACTGTGGCGCCAAATGGCTCAGTCACTGTGCGAAATCACCTTTAGGCTAACAAACTGATAGTGTCACTGTTCATGCAGTGGGGTCACAAAAACCTCATTTTGAAAACTTGGAGTAAAAATACCAAAAAACGCCCAGAGCATTAGGGTTTCTGACCATAATGCCCTACCCAGTAGGGACTGACACCCATCAGGGGTGTGACTTGGGATTGTCGACAGTAATGTTCACGCCGTTCCACCCCCACCCTGCAGCCAGTGAGAGGCATTGAGGTGCTCCATGGACTCTTTGGCCTCAGAGTTCACTCCATTCTCCTATACTGCACCCATTTCAGTGTCATTCCTTCTGGAATGAGGTGAGTGTAAAGCCTGAACACCCCAAAGCACACCTCGACACTTGTCAGTGTCTGCAAGGTAGGGTGAGGTGAAATGTCGTGACTGTTATAGGAGACAACCCAAAGGCACACCCCAATGCCTGTCCATCTCTGCAGGGTGGGGGTGGAGTTGGTATCAGTTCAATACATCACTGCCATTTCTATACTGCATCTGTCTAACTCCTGCACTTCCCCTGCTAATGCCAGCAAGCAAACATTTGGCATTGACAAATGCTTGTTACATACTTGCATTTAGTGCTGTGATTCTGCTGTATATGTTCAGGGCTGACTATTAATATGATGCACAGGTAGCCAGTGAATAAGAAAGATACACAATAAGTTAGACCACACAACAAAGTCCATGATTGCCATGATTCAGTGCACTCTAGGGGACAAAAACAGCCTATTGGGAGGCCAATTTGGCATACATCAAATGGAGAGTAGTCCGGGAATATTGAGTAGCCAGTAACCAATGGAAAAAGTCAATACCCTGTAATTGCTCCAGAAGCTGCAGAAGTAACACTGAATACCAGCTTAGCAAGGCCTCAGGCAAGACAGTCAAGTGGGGGCTAATTAAGCAGACCCCAGAGAAGTAGTAGCAAAGAATAGTAAGTAGCCAGGGTGTTTCAGAAGGCACTTTTACACACAGGTTTCTATAATGGAATGACTGTTATGGAAACAGTATTCCATTATATCCCTTATGTGTAAAGTACATCTGTTTCGTTCCCTAGGTGATTGTTCGTACAAACCGCAATGTCTGCTTTTCGTGGTTTGCACCGATGTGTTCCATTTCATCTGGCTGTGTAAAACAGCCATTCTAGTGGTAATGCAGAAACAACTATTACAGAGCAGCAAACTCTGGGGGAGCCGAAACAAATGGAGGCGGGGGTTGCCGGAATACTCAGAGTGTAGAAAGGAACCAGAATGCAACAGAGTACAGCAGTGCCACACAGGTAACGCTGATTCCGGTTTAAAAACCTATGTGTAAAAGCACCTAGAGAAGCAAGTGAGAAAAAGCCAATACCTTATCAGGGTATAAAATAAGCCAAAAATACAGATTAGCAGTTTTACACATGAAAGTGCTAAACAACTATAAAAAATACCTAGCACATGACACAGATTGATTAGCAAATTAGACATGTTTTTTCAATGTGTAAACTTGAAAAAAAATTGAAAATGTTCAACAGTCTAGTATCATGCAGTTCAGAAAATGGTTAGCAGTACCCTCTGATATGTGTAGTGTTTTGCTGTGCTATACCAGCTATTTAATACCCTGCTTATGAGTTTGCAGAAATGGCAGATTAAACTGCAGTACATTCAAAACTTAATATAGGTACAAGTCTAGCTTAGCAGCAGTGCAAAATCAACTGCATTAAAGGTATGAGTGCAGAGTCTAGATAGGTGGCAAACTGATTACTTTGGGTAAAGGAGGGCAGGTGAGGCACCTTAAATGCATTCTCCAGGCAGGAACATCAGTACAAATAGTAGACCAAAAATAAAATGCAGAAGTACTGGGTAATAATCAGTCCATACGCAGATAATGAGTCCAGCAAGCAGTGCTGGCTCTACCAGTGCATTGATAACAATAGTAGGCACAACACAAGATGATGTATTACTGGGGAGTAGTTCGGTCCAAATAGCAAAGAAGTTCAGCAAGCAAGGTACATTGATTCTTATTGTTAACTATGAGGCGAGATTCTTGTTGACCCCCTTCTGGTAGACTCCCTCATTGTCCTTTGCACTGTAGTCCTTCAAATTCTGGACTGCTGGAAGTAACTGCCTTTTAATGGATGGGGTTACTGATTGGTGGGCTTGGCTGTAGGGGGCAGGGCTAACTGCAGGTCTGTTGCAGGGTCCTAGAGCACTGGAGGAGCCATATTTGGTGGTGGTGGTGGGGGTGCTTCACTGAAGTAGCAGGAGTGGCTTTCTTGACCTCCAGGCCATGGCATCTTGCGGTTGGAAAATAGATCTTGGCCATTGGTCCAAGCTTCCTATAGAATGGGGCTAGGATGCTAGTGAGTGCTTGAAGCTTTGCGTGTGTGTGTGGTGACCACTAGATTTCCAGTAATGCAGCCAATGGGCCAGTTAAATTACAAAATCGATTGTGCCTAGAAACCAACAAAAAGTTGGTGATGAGGACCCAATGTGCAGTACTGCTGACAACAGATGCACATGATGGAATTGTACCATGCATCTGGCATGCTGCTCTTCAGTGTGTGTCACAACCTCCTGATTTTGCACTGGCACCCATTGCAACTGACAGTGGGCAATTTCCAGCCATATCACACCTTTGCTGGTGCAAAATCAATCAGAATGACTCACTAGGACTCGTCCACATTAAATATAACTACCTCTAGCACTTTAGAATTCTGATCTTTCCATTGCTTAACCTTGATACTAAATGGCTGCCTAGCCAAATTGAGAGGAATCATGTGGTAGAAAGGTACCACAACAGGAGTGAAAATGCAGCTGAAGAGTTTCATGATAGCTTGGTGAGCTCCCTACATTTGGGCAAATGGTCATGTCTTCATGGCTTTAATCTGGTTATTTGGGACCCTGAAAGTCGTTCCAATGAGCTGATCTCTGCTAGAAAATGTTTACAGTTTAATAGTCCGCCTAGGTCAGCTCCTTCATACCTACCACATTTGCAAGTACATAAGGGTCACAAAAAAATGTGTAAAACTGGATTACTGAAAATAAGCTGACTTGGCTTGAAAAGCGTTTTCTGCGGACATTAGTGACTTGCTGAGGGAGTTGTTGGCCTGACTGATGTAGGGCCATTAACACCAGCTACTCATTAACTCCCCAAGACGTGCCCTGCCTCAAGGTCACTAGTGTGATTGTAAACCTTTTAGAAAGAAGTCATAAAAAAGAAAGTTTTAATTTTACTATTTTTTTTTTCTTCATTTGGTTTCACTTTCTGATGTGCTTTGATTTTAAGCAGGTTTATAAATAGGCAAACCAGCAACAAACCGACTTGGTGCCGGTACAGAGAGCATTTAGTAATGTTAAGTTTATTATCTTAGCTCTGAGAATTCTCACTGCCATCCCAACATCCCAGGTTTCATATGCGCACTGGTGATCGTCATCACCTTCGATTCATGATCTTGGGCAGGGGGAATAGGACTAGTATCGAGTGGGCACAGTTTCACATATCTGGAGTCCTGCCCCCACCCCTCGCTCACATTCTGGCATTGTCTTTTAGAACACCCCATCTCACTAACCTGATTCCTCTCCCTGGTCCCATATGGTCTAACTTCATACTCCTTCTCTCAGATTTGCTCCAGCAATCCTGGTGGGCAAGGGGTAGTAGGCTATATATAGCTCATCTACCAGTGCTGCCCTCCCTTCGGTACCACTGATCACTTCTGTGGTGCTGGGGGATGGCGGAAGCAGTCTAGTAAGTTAGGTAGACTGCAGTAGAAGATCAGTTAGGAGCTCGGGGATCAATAGAGGTCTACCTAGCTTTACAGCACCCCCCCCCCCAACAGCATGTCTCAGAAGCTGATAGTGCTGTGGGGAGAGGGGTTCCAACTAAGCAGACGGGATTGAAACTGCCCCCCCACCCCAATTATTTGTTGGTCAGGGCTGTGAATTTTGACTATATAGGGCTGTGAAGGGACTTTGGAAAGAAAGTGTCAGTTGGGGGGAGGATGTCAGGTGCACAAAACTGTGTCTGTTTTGGACCTGTCGTCCCCTTACTCAGGAGTCAGGAGTGGAGACCAGCTGGGCCTTGGTTGGGGGGGTGGGCATTAAGAAGATGGTGTATCTGGTGGGGGAGAGGCTGGCAGGAGGTCAGATACCGTTATTTTAATGTACGGGAGGACTGGGGGAGTAGAGTGGGGGCCTCAAATGACCAAGGGATGGGGGTGGACATGGGACCAGCTCTGGCCACCTGGGGGCTGCAGTTTGTATTTGCAGTAGATTTCCAGCAAAGCACAGTTTAGTATTTATGTATTTGAAATCACTCCCATCAGGATAACTCCATGCAGTGTAGCATCTCATTTTCCTGGGGATCCCAGGGGTGAAAGCAGCAGTTAACAGGTTAACATAGTCCAGCAGGAACAGTTACATGCAGGCTAAAAGATAACAGAAAAATATCCTCATGACAACTTGCAGCCTTCATAGAGCTCAATTCTTTGTGTGCTGGATATCATGTTGTGAGTAAGTGTTAAAGCCATTTCTCCTGATTATAGAAACATTAACAAAGATGTAATATGATAAACAGTATTCAGTGTCACCTTTTATTTTTTCAGTAGTTAGAAGACAATGCTTTACAGTGCACACAGTGTCAGAATATTACGTAGTTCTCATTTTCAGCTTACAGACATTCACAGTATGCTTATTGTGCAAGGTACAACAATGCTATTCACACCCACTCAGCTGCCAAAAACTTGTTTTTTTTGTTCTGATGTCTTAGTGATACTATTCAGTTGGACAAAAAAAAATGGAAGCTCCAACAAGACTTTGGATGCCCTAAATGTTGATTGCTTCTTATATTGGTTCTATCACAGAGCCTTTGTCACAATTCATGGATCACTTCTTCAAACCTTCAGGGCCTCAGCCATAGTTATTGGTCAGTGGCACCACTGATATCCTCTGCCAGCTGAAGAACATTACCTATGATGAGAAATGTATACTGTTCTCAATGGATGTTGAGAACTTATACAACCTCCATCACTGAAGACGATGGTCTGCGTTCCCTGGAGTTTCATCTGAGAAAGAGGGGTGAAGTGACACTTTCTCCAAATGTTGAGGGGACATGGTATGCCCAGACAAAAGGTGAGGAAATGGGTACTACATTCCACACTTTTTGTTGGTTCATGGGAAGAACAGTATATATTCAACAACAGACTATGTGTATTGAAAATAATCACTTGCTGTATTAGATGTACCGTGACATCATTTTGATATTGACAGCACATGAATCTAAACTGAGGGAATTTCTGAAATGTAGTAACAGTACCAACAGTGATGGCATACGCCCAGTACTGAGGGGGAACATCACGTGTACTTGTGGGTATTCAAACAGAAGGGAAAACTGGAAACCACCATATTCAGAGTCCATGGACAAAAACACCATCTTACCACCCAGGACTGCTGGTGGGGATCTCCAGATTGAACAGTTCTTAAGGGTCAAGAATAATTTTCCACAGAATGGGAGTCTGAGAAACAATCAATGGAAATGGAGAAAAGATTCAAAAAGAGGCACTTCCTTACACAGGTCTTACAACAGAGCCAACGACAGACAGTATCCTACACATGCCTCAGCAGAGGCCTACAACCGAGCCAAGGAGACCAAGAGGGTCAATACCTCAGTACAAAGGCTAGGAAGATGCCCCAAAATCGCCAAGGACCAGAATGAATTATGATGCACAGTTCAACCCTTTGGCCTAGAAAGTGGGAGGATAATTAGAGAAAACAAACATTGGCACATGCTGTAGGTAGATGTACTGTATGTCACACTAAAGGAAGTCACTGCCCACCCTAGTACCAGAGCATCGCTTTCAGAAGAGGGAGGAATATCAGATAAAATGTTGTGTGGAGTATCTTGCCTGTTGGAATACCCCAGTGTTGGTTCCCCTTGGCTCAGAATAGCATTTTCTGCTGTGGCAATTGCAATAACTTCTCCAGTAGTATACATTTTATTTTTTATTTTTAATCTTGTTAGTCCATTGGAGGAAGAATCCTCTTTTAAAGGAGTGGCCTGGACATAGAAAACCTAGACAAGAAGACACATATTTACAGTCAGATACCTAGATAAGACACATATTTACAGCCACATAAGTGAAACATAAAATAATGGACAGCAGCAGCTTTAAATAATGGACATTATATGAACAATTCGTCATAACATACACATTCTGAGGTGGAACTTAACTCTTTCAGTTTACATTAGAATAAGGGGAAGGATGAGATTTATCGCGCATCACAGGAAAGCTCATTCCAGAGTTTAGCTTTACAGCATGAGAAAGATTTCTGGCCATTTGCACTGCACGATATGAGAAAGGTCTTTGGTCATTATTCAGTTTTAAGAGTGGAATTTTTACAAGATTTTTATTTGCAGATTGGACTTTAATTCATATAATGGCAGTAAGTCAATCAAGGAAAGAGTGACATCACTGAATAAAATTGCAAGTACAGATCTGAGAACAGATTGGAAGTACTTCATAAAAGGCTTTATTACTTGTAGTTCCACACACATGGTGTTGTATGCTTACCTGCCCTTGTGCACTGTGTTAAGTGAGTTAAGCCAAGTGAATGAACAATCAGCACAACACAAAATGGTAGTCCTGACTGAAAATGTGTCCTGTGTAATGGAAAACCCATATTTAGATGCCAGACAGGCTTCACCTGTCTCTGTCCAGTTTGGAGGACTGGAATGAACAAGTTATCATGGGTCCAGAGTGGTGGATGCATGGAACAGCCTCCCTGCAGAAGTGGTGGGGGCAAAAAATGGTAGGGGAATTCAAGAATGTATGGGATAGATATAATGGAACCCTAATGATAGGAAAGAGAGAGTAAGCCACAAATCAAATATGGTCTGTGGTATGAGCAGTACGTAGGGAAAATGGGCAGACTAGGTGGGCCAAGCGGTCCTTATCTGTGGTCAGTTTCTATGTTCAGTAGGTGGTGATGTGATGAAGAGTCTCCCTCAAAGGAAGGCATTCTGGATGCATAAGTTGGAGACAATTACCCAGAAAGGTTTAAGTGATGAGTTTGTCCTGACTCCTTTTCCTTAAGGGATCTTTTTTTCTTCTGCAACTGGTTTCTCTTGACTTTGTACTTTTGCCCAGTTAATGCTGTATGTATTGACATAGAGTAATTATCTGTTTTAGGTAGCAATCCACTTGTATGAAATTCTCTTCCTGCTTGTTAATGTTGCCATTTGTGCAGGTTTTTTTTGAGTCCCCCTACCCCCCGGTTTAATGTCCATTGTTTTGTTTTTTTTGCAATGCACATAAAGATTTCTTTGCCTCTCCCCACACTTTATCATGCCTGTGTTTGCACTCCTTCAACTTTAATTTGGTACTGTCAAACATTGCACCTTGGTGCACACTCCCAGTCTCTTGAGGAAGGTGCTTGGGAGTCCCAAAAGTTAAATGCATCCATCAAAAAAAAAGGGTTAAAGGCAGAGGGTTTGTTTATACTGTTCCACAAATGTATGCTAGAAATGTTCTGTTATTGACCCATGGGATAGCTGCCATAGCCAGTATTTGTGCACCAAAGGTTGAATTTGGGCTGTGCAGCATAAACATACCAATTTTTCTGTGTAGAGTGCTTCCTTTGATCTTCTGGTATTTGTATTTCAAGGTAGTACTTTATAATTTTTAAAGAAATGTCTTGGACTGGCCCACCGGTACAGTGGTTGGATTTTGGCTTGCGATGTGGATAACCTGTGTTCGGGAATAGACCCAGAAGTCAGAGGGCTGGTGGGGGGGGGGAGGATCAAGTGTCCTGGGATTGCTCTCCTTCTCCGGGGGGAAGGGGAGAAGAGTGTCTGCTGCTTCATGGACCCCTGGCAGAGGTCAGGGTACTGTTGCAGAAGGTGCCATTACCTGGGGGGGCCGGGCAGATGCCAGTCATCCTTGCACGTCCCCACCACAAGGGATCCAGCATGTACAAAAAAGCTGACCCCCAAGCATGACTCCCAGCTCGGCTGCCATCCGCAGCTGCCATCTAGGCCCGCTGGGGGGTGTCTCTCTCCCATGGCCCTGACCCAGGAGGTAAGCCAGGGCTTGCCAACAGTGACCATGGGGGGGTAAGCCTGGGCATGGGGGGGGTGACAGGCGGGGAAAGAGCTGGCCTCCAAATGGAGGATTAAGGGGGACCGGACCCAAAAAAAGAAAAAAAGGAACGTCCATTGTGACTGTGTTTCAAGGGTATTGGAATCTGTAGTCTAATATGTGCTGCATTTCCAGCCTGAAGTAGGTTTTCCCCCCCCAAAAGTCTACACCGACCATCAGCTGACTGTAGCACTTATCAGTCTTCTCCATTTTTAGTACATTGCAGCTAAAATTTAGATTTTTCTGCTCTTTAGTTGGTACTCCTCAGATGTCAACCTTACTCTCCTGATTCTCATTTTCCAGCTAGAAAATGGTGAGTCTTGCTTTCGTATATGAACCAAATGGCAGTTTGACAGTCAGCTGACTGTCACCCTTTCCAGCCCTTGCTCCAGGATGGGCTTGGTTCTGTGACAGTTTTGTGAAATCCCATTAGGTCCTAATTGACACCACCTGAAAGGCTCCACCTCAGTATGAAACCAGAATCAGTTCCGTTGTTACTTCTCTTTGAGTCTAAACAAAATAACAATGAATACATTGCATTTAAAAGGAAACTGCTGGCACTGAAGGCCCCACACCCAAGTGTGGGGTTGATCCTAATATGCACTTTGCGTGCAAAAACATTTTGGTTTATTTACTTTTTATTATAGTATGCTACACTGTATCAGACTAATCTTGTTTACTTCTAGGCTAACGTCTGTTACTGCCCCGGAATCCCTTGCAGCTGACATCAGCAGTAGGTAGCTGTGGGAGATTCAATAGTCTGCAGTGCATGTTAGAGCTTTCATAATCTCCAGTCAGATGCTTTCCAGTTCTGCTATTCTCCAGGGACTAAGTAAAGTCCTCTGTGATTGCACTTAGCCCAAGGAAGACAGCAAAACTGCATCAGGCCTTATGTAAACTCTTAACATGCACTGCAGGCTGTTCAATCTCCCACTGTTGCCTACTGCTCTGATGTCAGCTTCAGGAGATTCTGGGATTTGTAGCAACAGCAGATAGCAGACTACAAATAAACACAATTAGTGTGTTGCAATCTACTGTACCAAACAGTAAGTAAACCAAAATGTTTTTGCACACAAAGTGCACATTGGGACAAGCTCCACACTTGAGTGTGGGGCCCTTGGTGCTGACTGTTCTCTTTTTTTAAATTTGAGAAGAAGCTATTTGGCAACATTATGGTATAAGCTTCTTCTTGATCATATAATCTTATTAACTGTTAACCATTTAGCCTATCCAGGAGCCCTTGAGGCCTCATACACTTTATTGTGGCCACTTGTTCATGCTGCATCAGCATATTTATTCAGATTATTTGTGGAGTGTCTTGTGGTCTATACTGGATACTGAGCAAGAACTGCTGTTTGGGCAACTCCATGAAAAGGGGTTACCAAAGTGTGACATGAGGGTAAATTTTTCAAATCCACCATAGATCAATTTTAATAAGCTTGTCAAGACACTGTGATCCAAGACTGAAAAGGGGACCAGACTGTGAGATAACTCCCTAGCAGAGATTTGTGAAAAATCCTCTTCAGTGTTGTGCGTGTTAACAGTGGACACCAAACGTTTCACATGCAACAGTGGACACAACAGGTGTTTAACTTGGATAAAAAACAACTTTACTTTTCTTTGCTTTATTTTACTAAGCATTTCAGTATGACCCAAGAGTGAAAAAAAAGACTATGTTGTGGGATAACTCCATATCAGACTTGAGAAAAAATCACCTCGGTGTTGCGTGTGTCACAGTGAATACCAATCACTGCCTGTGCAACAGCGGACACCACACAACTGTTTAAGTTAATAAAGCATTGCCTGCACCCCTCTCTCACCAAAGTCCTGCAGTACTGGTAAGACTCCATCCCATAAGAAAATCACCCACTCAAAAAGAGCTGGATGCTTTTGCTGAAATTTTTGGGAACATATAAAAAATGAAGTTTGCTTGGACACTATAGTTGCATGTGCCACGCAAAATTTTGAGTGAACCAGGAATGTTTTATGCATTAAAAAACTAGGGTGAAAATGTCTTGGTTAACAAAAGACAACACCAGAGGCAGTTTCCAATATAACTTTTACTGAAGTACAGCTAACATAATGTCTGCATAGAAGCAGTGGAATGCACTGTAGTGTTGCATGTCACATTTTGCTAGGAAAAATCTGAGACATTTTGGGGCTGGCCATTGAATAAAAATAAAATGGGTGCACCTGGGTTTCTCAAACTATGAAATGTATCTGTACTTGTGGCTACCTTTTTAAATTCACTTATGACTGCAGTGGCTGTTATTTTTTATTAAATCAGTGTAAAAGTATTTGGCACATTTGTACCCTCATTTCGTGGAATTACCCATTTTTATAACTGCATTGAATATGTTATGTGATTTGAAATCTCCATTTATGTATGAGCTGCTGTACTTGAACTAAAGCAGTTTTCTGTGGTCTTATTATGGTATTGGATTCAGTTGATTGGAGACTGCCATTAATAAAAAAAAAAATCTTTCTTCACATTTATTCAGGAACTGTATTTTGCAATTATTTTTATGCTTGGATGTGCAATTCCTGTGTCATCATCTTCTGGCTACATTGCCCTTTACTGTTTAGTTGAACGTGTCCATTTATTCTGCTTGAGCATTTACACTGCTGATTACAAACATCCTACAGTTCTGTTTTTTCATTTGTGTGTTATCTTCTGCAGTTTATTTTCACTGGGATCACTGTCGGCATATGTTGTTAAGTGCAGCACGTATGTAGCTGTATCTTTATGCCGTTATTCACAGGCACTTACACTTGATATACACATTCTTTTGTTTAAACTCCTCTTCATTCAAGACCTTCAAAAGATGCATTGACAGTGGATTGTTCTTAGTTACAATACAAAATGCAATATTTGTTAATGCTATTTCAGATATGTAACTCAACACTGATAATGCCTGGTGAGTTCTGGGGTATTTGATTCAGTCTACAAGGACCCCATGAACTATTAGCTGTGTAACTAAGCAAAAAACAACTGTCAGTGTTCCATTTATCCTCCAGTCATTTATATTGTAACCTATTACATCCCACCCAAGTAAAGTCAGGACCCCATCCCCCTGTGAAAATTAACTCTCTTCAGCAAGATGTTCCAGGTTGGACAGCGGCATTTCTGGTTTCAGCTGCCTGAACTTGTTAATTACTGTTTTTAGTTTAGTTTATTGTTCTAGGAATTATTACATTTGAGCCAATGGCTCTTTTACAAAGGTTCCACGTCATCAATGTACAAACAAACAAGACATGTTACATAGAACGGTCAGCAAATTATAAAGGCTTCAATAAGCCAGTATAATAGAGTACATCACAGGAAAAAAAAAAAAAAAAAAACATTGGAGAAATGGTCAAGGTAGGAAGGGTAGGAGGAGATATGAGTAGGGGAGCAGACTTAGAGTGGTTAGAGGTACTCAGATACCTTTGTCAAGAAAGGAGCAGAGGAGGAGGATGAAAAACAGTAAAAACAGCCATGAGGGAAGAATCATTAGTCAAGGCAGTCACAGGAGCTAGCGGCTGAGAGGTGAGAGTAAAGCATAGATTTGAAAGTTCCTAGTGATGTGGAGGATGTAATGAGCGAGCTCAGGGCATTGTACCAGCTGGGGGCCCGATTTTGTACCAAAACAAATCAGGTTTCCAAAAACTTATATATATAAAAATGTTAGCAGAAGTCATTTTAAAAATGCAAGGCCATTATGTCTTATAGCTGCTTTCAACCCTGAAAATTACCCTTTGTACAGTTTGTAAGTCTAGAAAAGCTACTCTTAAGTTATAGTAACAATCATTACATTTTACTAACAGGGGACTTTAATGGAAACTGGGGTGTAAGTAATGATTCATGAGCCCCAGCTGACATGATTACTGATCCTGGTTTAGAACAATTAGTAACCCAACCAGACTTAATTTAAAAAACATGGGAAGCTCAACCGCACTTGATTTAATATTTACCAACAGACTGGAGAAATCATCAGGCTGGAGTTTTGCAGGACTTACTGTCTGCTCACCAGTTCATTTTTTGCATCAGTAACCAACTGAAAGTGAAGGGTAACCCGAATATTGGGAAATGTGGATCTTTTAAAAAATTTGATTTACACTGCTTTTGTTAGGTTTGGAAAATGATAATTTGGGAACATCTGGCGATGATCCCAGATGTAAACAAGTGTTTTCTTATTTTACAAGCATTTTTGTCTGCAATATGTAATAAATATGCACCTGTAATGAAACAGGTAACTGGATCTTTATAGTGAATGCTTTCAGTGACCATTTCAGAGCTTCTGGTTTGAACAGTGAGACTACTGATGGCCACGATGCCCACATTTCCATAGGATGGGCTTCATATGTCATTAGTAGTCTCCTGTGAGTGTACTTATTTTGCCCTAACTGCATTTTCATTGAACAATATAGGGGCTACTTTGCTGAAACATGACACAACAAAACATGTGGGCTTGCATCTTAGATTACTAAAATATGCTGCCCCAGTGAGCTGCCATCCCTTGACGTATCTATTTAATATGTCAGTTAGCTATGGAGAGTTTCCTGAGATTTGGAAACTTGCTATTATTATGTCAGGCGATGACCGATTACTTTCTATCGTCGATTTCACTGTTGTCTGTGTCAAAGGTCTTAGAGAGGTTGGTTGAAAATCAAATTTCTAATTATTTGGCAGTTCACCAGATTATGAATGTGAATAATTTTGGCTTCAGGTCTAACCATGGCAGAATCTCCACCCCAGTGAAGGTCACTGGTATCCAGTCATGATAGCAACCGTAAATGAGCAACTGTCAAAACAGCGACTCATTTACAGCACTACCCTTTTGGGCTACCCTGTAAGGGTAGTGACGGAATATGAAAGTGACAGTAGGGATGAGCAGGAGAGGGCAACCAGAAGGGGAGGGATAGAGAAGGGGAGGGATAGGGAAGAGGGTTTGTGTGGGGTAGGTAGTGTGCCATGCTACCACCACGCTAGCCGTGTGGTGTGGTGGTGAGGGTGGCTAGCTTCAGTGCAGCAGGTACTGGCTTTGGGGCTGGGGGCCAGGGAAAATTTTACTGCTGCTATTTTTTTTTTTTGTCAGACTGTCTCCCCCCTTCCTGACATGCACCCCCCTGGAGTTGGTTATATTTAGTCGGGGTGGCACGGGGGGGGAGGGGTCTGCATGAATACTATTTTAAGTTGCCAGATGTCTTGTTGTCCGCAAGTGTACATCGCTGTTTTGCTTTTTGGCAGTTTACACTCGCTGTAACAGCGATCGCTGTTATGACATGGAGCCAAGGTCACTAGCGACGTGTGTAAGGCAGCTGATGGTGGCTGAAGCAATTTTCATAATCCTCTCCAAAGCCTTCAATACAATAGACCACAGCTTACTACTTGATAAGCTAAATGGATTGGACTATCACAGCTGTTCGACTAATTGGCTGGCTGGTTACTTAACACGTACCAGTTGGTCTCTATAGAGGAGTTAACTCTCAGAAAAATTAAGGTGAGGAGTGGAGTCCCCCATGGCTCAGTCATAGGGCCACTTCTTTTCTCACGCTTTATTAATGATCTCTGGATTAAGCAGAACAACATGGCTATCCACCTTTATGCGGATGACACTGTTGTCTGTAGCTGGAGTCCTGGCACTTTGTCACTTCAGACAGCTTCTGACTAAATTCAGTGCTTTTTTAGTAGCAGTAGACTAATAATAAAACAAAAGTCTTGGGTCATACAGTTTGATTCGGTGCGCAGGAACAAACAAAATTTCCAAATATTTTGTCTACACTTGTAATAATAGAAAGTTGCAGAATGTCTCAAGTTATGAGTGTCAAGGTTTATGGCTAGACAGAAATCTAAAATGGGACCATCATGGTTTTAGGAAAAAAAGGTGAATGCTAGGATTGGTTTTGTGTATGACAACAAATCATATTTCTCACCAGATGTGAGAGAGAAAATAGTACAGATCTTGATATAGTGCCTGTGTTTGACTTGAAGACATTGTATATGCTGGCCCACTGAGCACTCATTCTCAGAGGCTAGATCTGCTGGTATTACAGACTGTCTTACATTATCTTGCTTGCTCCAGGGCAAACATGTCACTGTACCCTACTTGAGTCCCTTGATTGGTTCCTTTTGAATTAAGTAAGACAACGGTATTTATTAACTTTCATGTGGAAGTGTGCTGAACAAAAGGTTCCAGTATATATTTCTGACTTGTTTTCTTACCATCCTCTAAAACCTGGGTTGAGGTCTGCCAAATGTATTGAATTCAACGTTCCCAGAGTTCTCAAGTAAGCCAGTGATCCCCTTCATTTAGAAGCCCAAAAAGTTGTGGAACACCCTTCCTTGTGCATTGCACATGAATATGAATAATTTACCATCATTGTGTAGTTCAAAACAATTGTTTAAAACCAGCTTTAAGCTGTACTGCAATTTTTTGTGTGAATTTGTGAGCTTGGTTGTGTTTATAATCTGTTGTCATGCATTTGCAGTTTATACTTCAGAAAACAGTTTTATTATTGGCTATAGTGTAAGAGAACTTTATTATATTGTACTTTGCATACATTTTAACTACAAACATTTCAGGAGGCTATTGCAAATTATTATTTACTTAACTGTCTGATTGTCACATTTCCCTGTTTTAAACAGCAGCTGATACGATCAGGGCAGGCAACTTATAGTGTGTGGATACCTGCCCTAGGAGCTTTTTCAGCTATAAATGACTATTTTGTACTCCATGGTTTTAAATATACTTGCCTTGTAAAACCCAGCTCTTAACTTCCGTGTGCAAGCTGGATGATCACTGAGCAATGCAGCCCCACCCCCTCAAAACTGCATAATTATGACTCAAGGTTGGGAATGGGGATGCAGCGCTGTCTACGGAGAATGTAAAGGGATCGGGGGGAGCTGCCTATATGTACTAAGATTATCTTTGCTGGCATGTTTACATGAATGGGGATAATAACATTATAGTGCCGTAGAAACGCCACTATATTTAGGGTTGAACTGGGGTTTCTACTGTATTTTAAACCTGAAATTTGTCACTTTAATATCTTTGCAACTGTTTAATGGATTTGCACATTTTGCATGCACAGTCTCCTGTGGCAGCTCTCTAGATGTGACAAGTTTCGTTCTAGTCAGATGTGCGATTTCTGAGATGTAGATAGTGAAAAAAGTGAATTTTTCATTGTTTTCTCCCATTGGTTTGAATATGATTTCTTTTAATTTGTTTGCTGCCCAGATGGTTTGGAATTTTGGTCTGAAATTTTTGGGGTAGAAAGAGGATGACTCACATATGTGCCTTTTGCTGGCTTGGAGAGAAAAATATTAATCCGCTCCAAAGTTATTTAATTTTACAATTTTTGTAAATTGGTCCTGAGCATGCTCAGTAAGCACCTCAAAATAGCTGTATGAAATGAAAAAATAATTCCTTGCTTGTATTAAGGTCATCCTTTTCGTAAGTAAAAAGTCCTTTTTTGTTTGGCGACCCGCCATTTTGTTTTCTGCTTTTCCAAAATAATTAAAATTGAAAAAACATATAATTGACATTGTGGGGAGCTACCAAGACATGTAGCTTGCTTATCGGAAACCCCTTAGCTGGATTCTGCACTTAAGAGTTCCAGGAATGCACCTCAAATATTGTTTTTTGTGTTTATAAATCCTTTCTCATATCACATGATATGAAAAAGATTATTTTTTCATATCACGAGTGACGAAAAAGGATTCTTTTTTGTGAAGAGAAAACTGTTTTTCCCTGTTGTGTAGTGACATCCACCACCCTCCAATCCCTTCCCCCTTTGTCTCATAATTTTCTCTGGTGTCTAGTGGCTGCCCCTGCTCTCCAATCCCTGTCCCCTTGTTATTAAAATAAGTTGCCCTAGGGTCTGCTGGGACCCCTCCCACTCTCATCCCCATTATAAAAATAATTAGCCCTTCTGTCTAGTGGCACCCTCCACCCTCTAATTGCAGTCCCTGTTATAATAATAACTTTCCTTGGTGTATAGTGGAAGGACCCACCCTCCGATCATCTTCCCTGTTACAATAATAACTTTCCATGGTGTCTAGTGGCACCCCCCACACTTCGATCACCGTCTCCATATGTATTATAAATTTCCCTGGTGTCTAGTGCACCCCCGATCACCATCCCAATATGTACAATATATTTTCCTGGTGTCTAGTGGCACCCCCAACCTCTGATCACTGTTTCCATTATGCTGTGATATTTCCCTGGTGTCAAGTGGACCCCCCCCCCCAACGACTGCTGTCCTCGTAATGAAATATTATCCTGTAATAAAGAAAACAGTCCCTTCATGTCTTTAAAAATATTATCATGTAATAAAGAAAACAGTCCCTCAATGTCTTTCTTTAAAAAAGGTCTATTGCCAATCACACCCCCAACCCGACCTCCCACTCAGCACCCACCACCCCACACACACCCCCAGAGTCCCTTATACACCACCATTCACCTGAACAGGTCCCAAGGTGAAGATCCATTCTGCTACAGGAGACCTGTCTTGTTGCTGGAACTGGTGACTGTAATATAGAAACTAGGGTAAGTGCAGTTCTATGTATTTCAATTGAGTTTTCAACTTTGGCACATAACTTTGCCATTCTTGCATATTTTCACACCAAATGTTCAACATACCCTTTTTGAGACCCTACCTCATGAACAATGTTGGTGTCATTTCGCAAATCCTGCCCCAAAGGTGATTTTGTGGTCGGTTAGCAGAATCACCTTTCTGGAAGTATTTCAAATTTTTCAATGTATTTGTTCTTGAGGAGGGGTCATAAGAAGGGTATGTTGAAACTTTGGGGTCAAAATATGCAAAAATGGCAAAGTTGTGCACATTCCTTGACATTTTGCTATGCCTGCTTGTAACTTTAGTAATTTGCAATATTTTCATCCCAAATTGTCTACATAGGCATTTCTTTACACCACCTTATGAATGTGACAGCTGTCAATTTTGAAATGTTGCTCCAACTGTCTTTCCATGCCTCTGGTGCGGAATGACATGGCAGTGGCTCAGAATGACATTTTGGCAGGGATTTCACAATTTTTTTTCTACTGGATTCATGAGGTGGGGTAACAAGAAGGCTATGTTGACAATTTGGTTGCTGTTCTACTAGAGGCGCAGGGCCCTTCGCTTCCACATAAACATGCATATATGCATCTATCTGTCACAGTACTAAGGATATGATTACACTATCTGACAAAGTATGGATGGATGGCAGCGCATAGGGCCCTGTGCTCCAACAGGAAAATCAGGATAACATTATACTATCTCAAAAAGTAAGAAAATTCTTTGCAAAACAACTCTATTAATGTAACATTTAGGGTTGAGGCTAAAGTGACAAAAGTAGGGAAATGTGGCTTTGAGGTTTCCAACCCTAAAACCCCAACTCCACCCCTAAAGCAAATCAGGGACAGACTCTTCCTAGAGTTTGTCAGCCCTAAAGCGCACTCCATTTTATACACTGTAGACACCATACACACCTGATGGGGTGAGCTTTAAGGTTGACAAGCCCTAGGAAGAGTCTGGAATGGAAATCACGCTATATGCTGACGTGCCTTTGCCCCTTCCTGTATTGTACCCATACGTATGGAAATGTAATAATTTCTGTATTTCCCATGCCCAGCGCTATTTTTATAAAATGTGCCTGAATGCCATGTGCATGACTCTAAACCAGTGCTTACTGAATCCATGGTCCTGGATACATCACTGTCACATGGGACAGGAGGCACTGTAGGAACAAAAGAAGAGCAATAAACTTTGCTGAGATGGAGATCTTCAGGGGCCATAAAACTGCCATAAGACTAGCAGGCTAATTTAGAAAAAAATCCTAATAGCAGACAGAGAGAAGGACACACTAGGACTACACATACAAATTAAAACACTCTGCACAGCATACAATATGTTTTTGCAAATTCTGACCATACTATTTTAAAGGAGATCTACCAGCTAAAGTATTGCAGCCATTGCTTCATAGATTGGGGATGTAGTATCCCATTTCCCCCTGCAGTCTTATCACTGTTCTAAGAATTTGCCCAGGGTGTGTCCATCCTCCCTATGTGAACAAGTCTTGCTTTGACCTCCCAGGAACTGATATATATCACCCACATCTGTCCTGTTAATTAAAAAAAAAAAAAAAAAGCTCAGGGCTGCACATCAGGTGCCACCACTGTACCTGCCCTGCCAGTCGAATTCCTTGCTAACTGTTTACTGTGTTGTTACCTTTCATCCCAACAACTGTCTTCACATCTCTCCTTGTATTTTAAAAAGAAAATAATTTGTGAGAGAGAAAAAAAAAAACCTCTGGGCTATGTGTCAGGGACCACCACTGGACCTGGACTGTCCTGCCAGTAAAGGCGTGAAATGTGTGAACTAAGAGTTGCTTACTTCCTTCCTTTCTTTCCATCAACTGTTCCATCTTCTCTCTTGTTGATTTATTTTATTTTACTAAATTGTATGTGAGATAAACTAAGCCTGACACACCATATCAGGTGCCACTGCAGGATCTACACTACCAGATATGTTCCTTGTTGGCTGTTTGAACTGTGTTACTTCATTTAAACTGTCTTCACATCTCTCCTTATACTTTTAGAAAGAAAATAATCTGTATGTGAGGAAAAAAGCTCAGGGCTCAACAGGTCAGGGGCCACCACTGAACCTGGACTGCCCTGCCAGTAAAGGTGTGTTCCTTCCTAAGTCAGTGTCTAAACTTGCTTGTCCTCTTTTCCTCTCAGCAACTGTCACATCTCTCCTGTTATACTTGTGTGTGAGAAAAGAAAGCAAGGCTTATTGTCACCCTTTTTGCCAGTGGACATCGCATTATTTTCTATGGGCTAGCCTGCACCTGTAGCTCAGCTGCATTTCACACAGTTTGTTGCAGACAAGAAAAAATGTAGGGGCCTTGTCAGCTTTAATTTGTAAGGGGCAGCAGTTGTGTAGCTGCATTTTAGTTACATTTAGGTGGGATCAGGAGAGGGGAGGGTCATCCCCCCCCCCCGAGACACACGTCTAGAGCCTGCGTCCAACATCCTGGAGATGGCCAGGCCCGGGGCAGGAAGGCAGGGCTTCACTAAGCTTAATCACCATTTTTTCTACTTCCTCCCCATCCCTAGCTGTAGCAAAGACATCAGCAAGTGTTCTGTGAAACCTGCAGCTCCATCCCTGTTGCTCATGCCTGCACTTCCACCAGGTCTCCATCTTGTGGCAGTCGAGGGCTGAGCAGACAAGCTTCTCTGGGAGAGGAAAGCAGTCCTGCAGACACACAACCCTCTCCCACCCTGGTTGACCCCCAGCAACCTGAGGCCACGCCCAAACCAGGTTGCTTATGTGGCGCTACTGCTGAGCGACTGAGCCAGCTGAGCCACGCATTCTTAAAAAACGCTATCAAAACTTCCAACCTAAGAAATGGTGCTGTCATTGTGCTGCATCCCATCTGGCATTGTGATCATCTGCTACCTCGTGTCTGTTCCCTCCTGGCACTTAGAGCAGTGGCTGCAACCCTTTGGGGTGACCTTTGCCTCTTGCTTACTAGAGGTGGTTAATTCTGTCTCATTTTAACCTGATTTATCACTATGTCCCAATAAACATATTGGTGTTAAATATATACAGAAACAAACAAAAAAAATGCAATTCGATATTAAGCACAGGGGTCCAGATCATTTTTAGGACTGGGAAGTATTTACTGCTAGCTGCTTTCGCCTGATAGTATTTTCAACTACATGGTAGTAATACCATGCATTGACCTGTCAGAACCACTGGTCCTCCTTCTCTGATACCAGTGAGGAGTCTTGAGATACTTTCCCCTTGCTGTGTAGTGCAGTGACCCTTTTTCCCCCCCCACACATTATGTTGCAACTGCCTTTCTTCCCATCCAGTGCACAACTTGTCAGTCTTCTGCATGTGCACTACTGATATCTATGCTATTTTCTGACCCCCACCTCTACTGCTGGCAGTCTGTTAGTATGTGGTTCCATGGCTAGTAGCATTGAATGTTGTTGCCAGTTTTGTGCATATGTACCAACATATTGTAAATATACAGGGTGGGAAACAAATTCCTAAAATCAGAATGGGAGCGAATCATGTAAAACTGGTAGTAAAATACTCCTTTACTCCCAGTATCTGTTCCTCTAACCAAGCACAACTTAAGGAGCAGTAATTTATCTTCAGTATATTGGCTCTAGAGTTCTTTGCCCTAGAGCAAGTAGATTTATAAATTCTACTGTAGAATATTGTTTGCACCGCTCATCCGAAATATCTTCTTATGTGACTACTTTCAAGAGACTGCCTCATAACCCTACAGTATTTGTGTTGCCCAGTAACTACAATTGGCTGTTGTGATACTTTTTACAGGTTAGCTGTTTATTTTTTGGTGCTGACCAGACTGGATGTTCTCTAACAGAACAGGCATATTTGTCTTAAAATGCGTCTTTGCGACACACCGCTGTATAATACTGCTTCAGCTGATCAGGAGAGAAATGAACTACTTGAAAGTAGTTTACAGAGCCCTAAATAGCTTATTAGTCCCCAACCTATCCTCTTTAATGACACTTGTTCTTATAGTAAGATTGAGTACCTCATTCCTTTGAGGACTGATCTACTGTTCCAAAACTAGATGACGCGGCATCCTCTGTTTACTAGCAGAAAAAGTCCTTGTATACTATAAGTTGTGTTGAACTCCAGATGGGGAGGAAATCGAAGTCACCACAGACTCTTTGCAGCATTGTTTAATTATTTATTTAGGAAAACTTTGTACTGGGGTACAAAGTTAAGATCCAAGTCTTCTTTCCAGTAGCAGCCAACTGTTTATTTTTTTTTTTATTTTGTTCCTTTTCTTCCCTGTCTCAACGGGCTCCGCATCTGGCAACCACCCAGCTCTGCTGCCCCTGACAGCAGCCCCCAGCTTTCAACCCATTCAGCTTCCCCCATGAGGGTGGGGGAGGGGCTTGTCAGGAGATCCTGTGGGTGTTAGAGTGGGTGGGTGCAGAAGGCTCTTTGGTGCCAGACTGTACTGGTTGCAATGGAGGTGGTGCAGAGGATTATTTCTCCTTTAAGCCCAGCCCTGAGATCACCCATGTGAATGGGCTCTAATGCATGCACACACTCTTGTGTGGCATAATGCAGACCTGGTGAGCATTCGCCCTTCCCGCTGCCACTCCAGAGCTGCACCTACACCTGTGGATGCCCAGGCTGCAGCGTAAGCTTGTTGCAAAGCTTCTCCCACTCCAGAAGGGAGAGGGCCTAATGGGACACTCGATCCCTCTCCCCAGCCAGCCCTCGGATCCTATACCGTTTCTGAACCTGGGTCATTGTTCTAACAGCAGCACTGCCCAGCCAGACATGGTTACACACACAATTTATGCTCTTTTTTTTTTTTCATTCATAAAGAGAAAACAACAATACAGTAGTATTAAAAGTAGATTTGAATAGGACATGGTCTAATAGAATCTTGTTCAGGTTTTTGTAATACTGCATTCAGTGGTTGGAATTGAAATGCCTATAAATTTTATACTGCATGTCAGCTTATGTGTACCATGTAACAGTTCTGTACTCATTCTGATCCGGACACGGTTTTGAATAGGCTAATGTTCAGTGGTCGTTCTTCCATATGATGATTAGAATAAACTGACTGAATAAAAGGGTTTGCCCTGGTGAGACTATCTTATAAACTAAAGGCAGTGCTGAATACATCCCTGTTGACCCTGGTAACACCCATTTGTGGATTTGTGTTGTCACTGGTGAACTTTTTAAAAGACCATTATAGTTTTTAGGAGTTGTTGTCTAAGAACAAAAAGACATAGATTGCTTTAGTAGTGTGTGGGCTGCATTTAAAATGGTTAGATTACATGTACAAAACTAAGTATAGAATAAACCAACATTTCAAAATTCAGAGTAGGGTCAGCAAAGGTAATGAAGTAATAAAATAGCTGGCAGAGAAAGAGAGAGGAACAGAGAAAGAGATAAGAGGAGAAAAAAATATGGGAGATATAAGCACCCTTCCGGCTGGTGCTAAGGAGCATGAGGTCTAAGGACATATGTGGGTAATAACATAATGATAGATCTTACTTCAAGAGGGCCCTTGCAGTAGGTGATTACTTGTAGGACTGTGCCCCCTGGTGCCAGGACCACATGGAAACTTTAGCTAGCAGTGTCTGACAGGGGACTGCCCACCTGACATCACATGACCGATGTCAGCGAGACCCTATATCGTGGGCGGTCCCCATGTCCGCCCACCAGTTCTTTCCCACCATTGACCTGTGCATGTCGGACCTACATTCTGAAGCTCGTCGCAGCAGTTCGATCGCCTAAGTTTCAGATGAGTATCCGTTTTTTCCTTCTTTTTGTTGTTTTTTTGATAATTGTTTCTCTTCCATCTCTTAATTTTTATTGTTGTACATTTATACATTGTGGTTTATACTTTGTAAAGCACCCTGATATTGAAAGGCGCTCTAGAAATAAAGATTGACTTGACTCTTCAGTAGAATCGCATAAAAACAAGTGTAATTCCTGCGACGCCCAACTCCCGCATAAGGATCAACACTCCCTCTGTCTCTTCTGCTTGGGCCCAGACCATAACATCGAGAAGTGTAACACCTGCTTCCACTTCAACTAAGCCATGCGGAAATGGCCCCAGCAGTCCCTCGAAGCCCATCTGCTGAAACTCAAAATGGCATAGATGGAAAAGGAGCTGCAAAAGCTCAGGAGCACCTCCTCCTCGCCGACCAACTCCCAGAAGAAGAAGAAGAAGAAGAAGAAGAGGGACAAAGAAAGACACTGGTATGAGGAGTGGTTCCCCTCTCACCAGAGGCTGCCCTGTGGCACCTTGAGTGAACAGCGGCCTTCTTCCTCCATGAAGACTGGGGCCACAGCCAAGCCTGTGCTCCCTTTCAAAGAGTAGGCTTTGCCACCCCCCCTCCACCGTTACTGGTTATGGTACCCCGCGGGCACCTTGGAAGCTTCTGCTGCCCTTAGGCTCATCTCCACCTTCAGCTCTAAGTCGGCAGGTGAGGCCGATAAGCTGCTCGCTGGATCCTCCAGCGATCACCTGGCCAGGGTTGGTAAGTCGGGTCAATGTCTCAGGCCCCTGAACAACCGAAGTTGAAAAGTCAGTTGTCGGACCTTCCAACGATCACCTGACCACTTTGCAATCGTAAGACCTTCCTGGGTGTCCTGACACCGCCCAGCCAGATGTCTGCTCCTTGCAGGCTGGGGGACAATGGTCGTCCTGGGGCTCTCTTCATGGTGAGCCCCCATCTCCTCCTCCTCCTTGCAGCCGCCATCACAGTCCCCAGAGCCTCGGGACCCAGCGAGTGGAGACCTTCTGTCAGGAGTTCAGGATTCTGTTGCTTCCACGGGTTTAACTTCGGCACTACCACCATCCCTGCCAACCCGTTCCTGCCTCAGCTCCCGTCAGCCCTTCATCTCCCCGTTGGGCATCGGGCTACCCTCTATCGGGGCCTCCAACTAGTTTCCCACTGTCAGGGCCTCCATCGTGCCAGCTGCCATCAGGCCCTCTGCCAGGGTATCCCCTTGTTGGGGCCAACATCTTGCTTCGTGCCATCCGGGCCTCCACCAGGCTACCCTCCGCTGAGGCCACCATCAGGTTTCCCACTGTCGGGGCCTCCATCAGGATGCCCCAAGTCAGGCCCAACACTAGACTATTTCCCGGGTGGTTATTTTTCTCACCCCGGATATCCTCCAGCTGGGTTCCAGACCCCCTATTCTCAGATGCTGGGTTATGCCCACTATTATCGGGTTCTGGGCTTTTCAGTGCACTACCCTCATGCAGCTAGCTTAGGTTGCCACTCGAGGTGACAGGCTTTTCACCCACCTCCTCCTCAGCCAGGGAGATACTGCAGACATGGTGGTCTGAGACTAAATCCCAATTGGTCTCTGAGCTAGACAGCAGCGCTCCTCAGAGGTGGTATGACAGGCCCCTCAGGAGGTGTCCCCGGTTCTGCCTTGTGCCTTAACATCAGGCCTGACAAAGGGCAGTATGCAGGTCCCAACGTCCGAAGCAGCCTCTTTAAGGAAGGATCCTGCTCATCCAGACCGCGATCTGGTGGATTCTGCAGACTCCGAGTCAGATTCTGCGGCTTCATCAGAGAGTTTGGAATTTGAAACTCCTCCTCCTGAGGAAGCTATCCCAAAAGAATCACCCAAGTCGCCACCCCCACCCGGATCCCTGTGTTGCGGACCTCCTAAAGCAAATGGCAGAAGCACAAGGGTGGAAATCAGATGCTCAGGATCCAAAATGGCAGAGACTGGCCAGACATTTGGATTTTCCAGAGACAAATAAGATTTTCTCGCCTCCTTGGTTAGAACACCATGAGGACCTGACTTCCACCATTTGGCAGATGCCCTCATCTATTCCAGCTATGGCCAGAAAGGCAGACCATGTTTATAGGATGCCAGAGGGAAAGGACTATCTCAGCGTCCACCCAAAGGCTGACTCTGTAGTTATCACAGTGGCCTATGATAGGTCCACCAAGCCTAAGCACCTCAGTACTTTTCCTCCTGACAGAGTCCAGACAACTGGACCAGTTCACTACAAAACTCTACTCTTCTTCGACACTAGCTATTTGTGCCCTTGATTATGTAGCGCTCATGCTAGTATATTAAAAATCCTTATTTCGCCAGATCAAGCCCATTGTTGATGACCTTCCAGACTCTGAGGCAAAGATGGCCTTGGCAGATGCTCTCCAGTCAGCTAAGGCACCACTCCCATAGGGCCACTTACGATGCTACAGACTCCTTGGCCAGGGGGACAGCCACAGCCATGAGCTTGCATTGCTTCGCTTGGCTCAGGGTGTCCGGTCTGGCCCCAGATGTCCAGGCTGCTATTCAGGATGCCCTCTTCCGAGGCTCTGTCCTGTTTGTTAGGGGATGCCTAGGGCATTATTACTAGCCTCCAAGACAAGGGCACAGCCCTGAGATCAGTCCATACCCTTTACTGGTCAAAGCAGCAACCCAAGCACCCTTTTCATCAGCAAAACAGATGCTAGATGAAACCGCCGCAAACTCCTAAGTGCGAGTTCAAGCTCAGAGATCCTGGTGTGATCACCACCCCTTCAGCCAACTTCCAAAGGGCTGCAGGAGCGAATCTGCTCAGCCCTTCCTCTGCCTCTTGACTCACTGCCTGCCCCCCACCGTCAGTTGGAGAAGCCGATGTGCAGAAAGTTTGCAAGACATCTGGGGGATTGGGAGTCCATCATGACAGATGCTTGTGTCATCCAGCTGATCAAGCTTGGTCACACTCTCGAGTTCCATGAAAAAACCCAGACAGGCATCCAGGGTTTTGCATTACTGAAGGGTGAATATTCTTCTCTTACGAGAAGAGGTTATGGCTCTCCTCCAAAAAGAGGCAATAGAACCAGTACCAGTGAATGAGATCAGTACGGGATATTATTCCAACTTCTTCCTGGTTCCAGAAAAGACCGGTGATCTGCACCTGATTCTGGACCTCAGCACCCTAAATCTCTTCATCGAATACGAGAAGGTTCGGATGCTGATGCTTCCAAGTCTGCTGCCGCTCCTCTCCCAGGGACAATGGCTGTGTGCTCATTTCATTCTGGACGCATATCTGCATATTCCAGACTTTCACCCCCACCACAGGTTCCTCAGATTCACATTTCAAGGGGAACATTACCAGTTCAGAGGCCTCCCTTTTGGACTGTCCTCAACACTGCATGTCTTTACCAAGTGTCTTGTGGTAGTAGCAGAGGCCTTGAGGAAACAGGGGTACTATGTTTTCCCCTACCTCGATGACTGGCTCATTACAGACCTGTGAAGGGAGGGGTTGGAGGCTTCTCTGTCAGCTACCCTGCACCTTTTTGAGCATCTGGGTATCATGTCAACTGCCGCAAGTCCCAGCTCGTTCCCTCCCAATGCCTCCAATTTATTGGGCAGTCCTGGACACGGTCCAGGTTATGGTCTTCCTACCCCTGGACAGGGTGGAAGCTCTGCAGAGGCAGGCCCAATTGGTAGCCTCCAACAGACAGATCACAGCCAGGGCAGTCCTTTGCCTTCTTGACCTCATGGCAGCAGCCATTCCTACAGTCCCCAGCCAGACTCCACATGCTCGTTTCACATTGGACTCTCAGGATGCAGTGGGACCAGAGAATGGCTGGCCTGGACTAGGATATTATGGTTTCCAGTCCGATGCAGAGAGACGCAGATTGGTGGTAGAACACTGTCAGTCTTGTGTAAGGGGTCCCTTTCCAGGCCCCTATTCACTCCCAAACCTTGACCACAGATGCATCGGGTATGGGGTGGGGTGCACACCTTGGGAGCCACAGGGCCCAGGGCCTATGGTCTCCTTCAGAACTACACTTGCACATAAACATGCTAGAAATGAGAGCAGTCCTATATGCACTACTGACATTTCAACACCTGCTTTGTCAGGGCATACTGTTGTTTCAGTCAGACAACATGTATATAGTGTGGTACCTCAACAAGCAGGGGGGCACCTGCACATATCCTCTATGCAGGGAAGCAATGAGGGTATGGAATTGGGCAATTCTGCACCAGCTCCATCTGCTGGCAACCCATGTTCCAGGTGAGCAAAATGTCCTCACAGACCATTTCAGCTGCACCAGGATTCGAGCAAACCAGTGGGAGCTAAAACAGGAGGTAGGACATCATATCTTTGACCTGTGGGGTCATACAGATGTGGACCTGTTGACAGCCCCATACAACACAAAACTTCTCAAGTTTTGCTTGCTCGATCCCATGCATGGTGCTTTCTGGCAAGACACGCTATCACTTTGTTGGACAGGGAGGTTTCTGTATGCTTTTCCTTTCCTCCCAGTCTTGCAGAAAGTGCTGCTCAAGCTTCAAACAGAAAGGGCTCAAATGATTCTGATCACCTCTCTTTGGCTTCAATTCGACAGATATGGTTTCTGCTGCTCCAGCAGCTGGCAGTGGAGCCACTGGTTCCACTGCTGCTTTGTTTCGGCCTCCTGACCCAGGACGGGGGCAAGCTGGTCCATCCAGGATTGAAGTCCCTTCATCTTCATGCGTGGCTTCTCAAGACATAGTTGCTTCCAGATTGAGTCTCCCCTAGGGTGGTTTGGGTCTTGGTAGAGGCCAGAAAGCCTTCTACCAGAACTGCATGTGCTATGAAATGGAAGTGCTTTTCTATCTGGGCCTCCTTAAAAGGTTGGGACCCTTTCTCATGCCCTATTCCTCAGGTCATGGAGTACTTTCTATCCCTATCTGACCTGAGCCTGAGCTATTCTTCTTTGAAGGTGCATCTGTCTGCCATCGCTGCCTACCACACCTTGGTTGAGGACAAAACCCTTTCCCAGTTGGAGGTTTCTAAAACCTTCTTAAAAGGCATTCTGCACCTGAAACTCCCAGTGTGTAGTCCTGCTCCACCGTGAGACCTGTTTGTTCTAGAGAAACTGGCTTTGCCTCCTTTCAAACTGACAAGTTTGTGTGGTATGCACTTTTTGTCCTGGAAAGTGCTCTTTTTAGTTGCAGTTACTTCCACTCTGAGGATTTCCAAGCTTCAGGTCCTGATGTGTAAGGAGCCTTATTTGATTTTTCACAGAGACCGGGTGGCTCTGTGTACCAATCCCAGGTTTCTACCTAAGTTAGTCTCAGAAACTACGCTGAGCCAGTCTGTTCAGCTGCTGGTCTAGTACCCTGAGCATGCTAATTGGGGGAGGCACTTCTACATACTTTGGATGTTCACAGGATTTTGCATTATTATACTAACAGGACAAAATCTGTCCAGAAATTGGACCAACTGTTTGTTTCTTTCACACCCAAGCAAGAGGGAACGACAGTTTCTAAGCAATGCCTTTCCAAATGGTTGGCTCACTGCATTGAATTCTGTTACCAGAAACATGGTAAAGTCCTTCTGGGGAAGGTCAAAGGGCACTCTACCAGGAGCATGGCTGCTTCTATGGTGTGTTTCAAAAATGTGTCTGCCGCTGATCATTGCGCAGCAGCTACTTTGAGTTCTGTCAACACTTTCACAAAACACTACAGTTTGAACATTGCCTCTAGGCGCAGGGCTGGTTTCTGACTGGTGGTCTTCCAGGGACTCCTGTCCTAGGTTTTTGGCTGTTCCTTACCCTTTCAGTTCCAGTCTTCCACGTTTTTCTGTCCCTTGGTCTCTTATTCCTTGGGACTCTGTCCTACAAGTAATTACCTACTGCAAGAGCCCCCTCAAAGTAAGATAGTACAGTTACGTAAGAACTTACCATAACAGTAGATCTTCAAGAGAGGCTGTTGCAGTAGGTAACCTTTTTCCCTTCCCTCCTTCCCCCTTTTCTTCTGTAGTTCCTTTTCCTCAAGCCTTCTTTGGCTCCAGGAGCCTCTTTCCCATTCTTCGGTTGCGACTCCTTGTGGTCTCCGGTGGAAGAACTGGAGGATGGACGTGGGGATCCGCCCACTCTATGGGGGTCATGCTGATGTCAGGTGGGTGGTCCCCCATCAGACACTGCTAGCTAAAGTTTCCCTGTGGTCCTGACACCAAGGGCCATAGTCCTTTACATAATTACCTACTGCAAGAGCCTCTCATGAAGCTCTACTATTACTGTAAGTTCTTATGTAACTGTACTTTTGTGCATGTATTGGGAGATGCACAGTAGGCAGTCTGGTGTCTGCTAAAGCACGGAGCCATAGGCCAAGTGCTCCTCTGTATACACTGGGAGAATGTCCATTTCCCAATGGAAGCAGCACCATGGAGTGCTATTTTATTTATAATATGGCCCAGTATGATACATTTTTACTTAGAGAATGCAGCATTGTGTGAACGTGAGTATAGATTAGGCATGGCAGAAGACCTGCTTTGACCAATCGGAGAACAGTATTTGCAACACCATTTCAACCCATCTTTATTGATATATACGGTGGAGTGACTGTGTTTTGACTGTGGTTGCAAAAGACTAGATGGCTTACTGGACTGCCCAGTGAATTGACTGTGGTTTACAGAGGACGGGAGGACTCTGTGCATTAACTGTCTGTTACAGTGAACTGGATGACACGGGGGGGGGGAATACTGTGGTTTACAGGGGACTGGATGGCTTGGTGTCTTGTCTGTTGGTTACAGAAGACGTGAGAGCTTGAAGAAGAATGACTTGTTTACAGGAACTGGGTGATTTGGGATTAAAAATAAAAAAAGAGAGAGACTTCCCCTCCCTCACTGGCCGGATAATGGCATCACAACAATGACTTACTATGTCTGAGCACACAAGCATATTGTCTCCTCACTTCTTTGCCGCATGCCACCAGCTTGATTTTGCTTCCCCTGGAGTACACGGTCTCAGCTACACAGAAAAAGGGAAAGCCACCTCAGAAGTCAAGCTGAGGGATCAGATTTGAATTAATTTTCAGTTTTATTGAAGGAATTATCCATTTGGAGACACTTGTTACATGAGGTCCCTGCACCCTTATTGGTATCCCCTGAGGTACACCGTAGACAGCTAGCATTTAGGCACATACTAACATATAGGGCTAAGGGCATCTACCATACAAGAGTAGATGTCAGGATATGCATGCATATTATTGTTATACATTTTGCTTTCTAATACATATATATTTCTTACGTATTTCTTGCTTACAAATGTCAGGACACCTGTGTCCTTGTAATAATTATAATATATGTCAGTATTGCCACCTTTTGGTGATTTGTACTACTACACTAATTTATTTAAGAACTATACTCTTTTGTTTCACAAAGTGATGACTACTACAAAATTGTATGTTATCTTGGACCATGGAGCCACCTCTAATTTAGCCAATAGGGCTCATCTCTGTATCTAGAAATGTTTCTATCTTACAGTAACCATAGTAATTATCATAGGTATATAATGTGAGACATTATGTCTTTTACCTCGGAGACCCCAAGAGACATAGAGACTCCTCGAGGTATAGGGAACACTTTGCATTGGCTCCCGGTTCGTATTGGTAAGAACTGCTTAGGGCAACTGTGATTTATCCCTTTTGGTAGTAATAAATAAGTTTATTACTCTTATGTAATGTGTCTGTGATTCCTTGCATTCCCAATATTGCCAAAAACCTGAGAGTGAGGTTTAGACCTCCTGATACTCATTTGCAATGGTATCCCTCCAGAAAAGTGTGCTTGCAGTTACAAATTACAATGAATACAATAAAAAGGAAAACAAAATAAAAGCAAATACAGTATAAAGACATCATAGTATACAGTAATGGAATTAAACAACACAATGACTTCTTGGGTAAGATCAACTAATACTTTATGTCATGGTTTAGTGTTATTCCATTATCTCCTGAATAACAAGGACCAGATAGGGGATAGTATTTTGAAACCAGTTTGACAATGATTTCATTGGAGGCTTCCTACTCCAATATCAGTGCACCTGTCGGTATGTTTCTATTTCATAATTCCCAGGCTGTTATATATAGTTCCTCACACATAGACTGCCATGATGAGGTCTGATTGTTGCTTATTACCTTTGGTAGTTATGTGATATTGTTTGCATTTTGCAGCTTTTACCAACTTCAAAATGAGAATTACACAGTGCAGGAAGATGCAAAACCTAAAATAAAAAAAAAAAAACATTGTTATAAAAGTTATTTCTAGGGGCGTGAATATGGTTTAATTATCCATATGATGACAGTTCTTCCTTAACAGCTGATTCACTGGAATGTCTTTAAGCAAAGCTCCTCCCACCAACCGGATGTTATATCCCTCAGCTCTGCCCCGTGTTGTCAGATCTTCCTTTCAGCTGGAAGAGTTTGATCACAGCTCTGTGAGTTGTAGGGTTTAAAAAGTGCACCGTTGGCAAACTCTAATTATTTCTACTTTTAGTATTCTACTAGTTCCTCAGTTCATCTCCAGCTCTCAGCAACGGAAGATGCAGCACAAGGAAGCAAAGTAAGCTTCTGGCTTCAAGAAGTGCATTACATTCCAGCAGAAAATGTTGCAGTTGGACCCATACATGTCATGCCTTTATTGCCTAGGGGCTGCACATGATATCATGGGTTGCAGCCTCTGTCAGACGATGGTGCCTTCATCTTTAGGAGACCGCGAGACCTGACTTGTGGCCATGGAAGAGGTGGTGGTGAAGGCTGCAGTGGGCATGGGCAACTTGTTGGCCTCGGTGCTGCACCCAGGTGGGCCAACATTGGGGCCTCCTTCACAAGGGAATTTTGTGCAATGTCTGACGTTCCAAAACTTTGGGGAGAGCCCTACCCACCCTGGTAAGAAGCATAAAAAGCACCGCCATCAGTCGTGAGACCAGGAAAGATCATGCTCCTCCCACTCCCCTGACCACTAGAAGCTTGTCAGGTGCCTGGCTATGGCAAAGCCTAGATTGGTCAAGGGGCAGGTCGCTAGCTCCATGGTACCCCCATCAGACTTGTTGACCTGACTCCGGTGCATGTCTTTTACACAGAAACTCAGACAGCTTCTCCTTGACATCAGCCCCCAGGTCAGTGGTCCGAGGCTGAGATTGCGATGCTCCTTGAGATCTCGATCCTGCTCAACAAGGAGGTGTTGCTGTTGATGCTACTTATCCTCCTCATACTCTGATGATGAGAGGCTCCACATTTGTGTGCAGAGGCACTATGGGGAGCTCCTCTGGAAACAGTGGGCCTTGGTGGAGCTGGATAGGGCTGTATCCTGACCCCTGTGGTAGACTAGCCAATGCCGATTAAGCCCACACCAGTCCTTCCAAGGCCACAGTCATTGACTCTGGGATTTCCAGTCTTGCAAGTGGACCTGCCTCCACAGCAGCCCTTGTGGGAGCCCTGTCGATGGACTCCCATGCTGCTGTGGAGATCACCCAGTCAGGTGACTCGAGGGTGGTCCTTGGCAGTAAACGATTGAGGGCCATATTTGGCATGTCATCTGACAACTCTGATGGGTCCTTCATGCAGCTGTTGAGGATGCATACTTTCACCCAGGAATCAATTGAGGAATTGACCACCAACCATGGGTCGGTGTCATTTGGGGCTGTCCTCAGACTTGTCGGAGTCAGTGAATGTCCCTTTGGAGCTAGTCAGGCTTAATACTCCTTTATTGACATACTTGATAAGGGCAGATCCCTTGGGGTTGCCTTTTCCATGGCTGAGACCATTATGGGACTAGCCCTGGAGCATTGGTAGCATCCTGCCAGGCACCCTCAGTTCATATAGCTGAAGATACATGCTCCTTGCCATCTCTCTGTCTGGGTTCTCAGACGATCATAGGGTTTGGTCTCTGTCTCGGTCTTCCGGAAATCCAGGAATTTTGGGGACATGGACAAGCCCTTTGAAAAGGCGTCAAAGAAACTTGATTATGCGACTAAAAAAAGGTCTATGCCGCTTCCTCCCTTGGTCTCTGTCAGGTGATTTACACCCTGATGATGGCTCACTTTGGTTACTCCTTTTTGGGAGTTCTTGATACAATTCTCCCTTACCTTCCTGCTGACAAACAGTTACCAGTAAAACGTCATCAGGGATCAAGGTCAAGTGCTGGCTAAACACCAGCTCCAGATGGCCTTGGACATTGATGATTCCTGTGTCCGTGCCATGGCAGCAGCTGTCATGATGGATCACAAGGCCTAGCCAAGGCTCTCCACCTGTATGGTGGACACCCAGCATAAGTTGGCCAATGTCCTTTTCCTGGCAGCTGACCTCTTTGGCCCAGGAAATGGATGGGCATCTCATTAGGATTGAAAAGTCCAGTGCCACCCTGGATTCTGTGGCTTCATCCCAAAAGGACCTAAAAGGCCAGAAGCAGAAGAAAAAGGTGTTTGTTTCAACCCTTTCAACCACAGTAGCAATGGCTTCAGCAGGGGCAGTTCCAAGCCTGGTGCCCCAAGGCCAAGTTCTCCAGCCAGGGGCCAAAATGAGGCAGGAGTGGGGAAAGTGGTGCCCCTCTGGCTGCAGTGTCTGGTGCCCCCTCCAATGCTGGCTAGTGACAGTTCGAGGGTGTCCCCCTCCTGCCTGTCCAGTCCCTGAATCAGCTCTGCATAGGGGGTCAACCTCACCACTTCTGGCATCTCTGGTCCATCATTACAATGGACAAGAGGGTTCTTAAGGTGGTAGGCAGAAGGTTGCCTCTTGACTTTGCGGCTCTCCCACCTTACCGGTCCCATGCTGTAAGGGAGTCCTTGATGTTCCAGGGACATTCTGTCTACCCTTAGGGAGGATGTTGCACAGCTCCTCGCCACGTCCCTAGATGTAGGACCACAATGGGCACCCGAGCTTTCTCCCATGCTGCCCCTAAATATTGGAACACTATCCCTCAAGAAATTCGTCTTGCTCCTACACATACTGGCTTTAGGAAGCTCCACCACCAACACCTGCTCACAGTATGTTCCTGTACCTGTTTCCAGCCACCATAAACCCATTCCCTGCTCTGCATCCCCTTTTCTACTCCCAAACTACCTGCTCTACACCCTAAACTACCCTCTTCTCCCCCCACCTGACACTGTTGTATCTTGGATCTGCTATTCTTGCATTTTCTGCTCACTATTTTATGTTACGACTTACATGAATCTCTTAACCTGTTGTTGCACTTATCCCATCTCTTTGCAATTGATCTTGTTATACATGTCTTTGACTACCTACTGTGATTGACCATTAATGTCTGAGATGTTCTTTACTACTTTACCTACTGTGATTGGCCATTAATGTCTGAGATGTTCTTTACTCTCCTAGCTAACTCTTTACTGTATTTGTTTATGTGTGCTGCGTCACACCGATGTTGTTGTCTTGTACTTCACTTGTATCCTCCCGGGTCGTACTTGAAAATAGGCATTTCCATGTCTAGTGTACCTACCCGGTCAACAAAAGCAAATAAATAAATAAAAGGAGCCATAGTCTGTGTCCCAGATACACTGGCAAGTCAGGGGTATGTGTCCAGATATTTTCTGGCCCAAAACGGATGGGGGGTTGGTGCCCCATACTGAATCTGCATGATCTAAACCAGTTTTTAAGGAAGCTCAATTTTCAGATTTTCACTCTGAACCTGGTTATACCACCTCTAAAGAAAAGCCTGTGGTTCTGCTCCCTGGACCTCCAGGATGCATTCTTCCACATCCTAGTGTGTCCATCCCACTGGCAGTACCTCCAGTTCCACACAGAAGGGGTGCCATATTGGTTCCAAGTCATGCTATTCAGCCTCTTGCCCATGCCTAGAGTCTTCACCAAGTGCATGGCAGTGGGGGCAACCTTTCTGCACCACAAGGGAGTTAGGGTTTACCCCTGCCTGGATGACTGGCAGATAGCTGGGCCTTCCAGAGAAGCTGTGGAGTGGTCCAGGGAACTGGTCCTCCAGACCTGCAGAGGCTTGGTCCTCTTGGTCAACCTGGCCAAATCCGAACTGATCCCCTTGCAGGCAGTTCAGTTCATCAGGGCAGAGCTAGACTCCCTACAGTCCAAGGCCTGCCTCTCTGTGGACCGGTCATTGGGTTTACCTCCTTTGCCCTGATCATGTTAGGTTGGGCACTTGCGCCCCTGCCTGGGACTTCCTGTGGCTACTGGGATACATAACATCCAAAACCAGCATGGTCCGGTGAACTTTTTGGCAGATGTGTAACCTGTAGTGGGAACTGGGCTGTCTGTGGTCCCAGCACCTCAGTCACCCAGACCAGCCGATCACAGTGACCCAGCTGATGTGGGGTGCCATCCAGTGGTGACTGATCCCAGAACATTTGGAGGAAGGAGTCCAGTTTTTGCCCACCTAGTACTGACCATCACTCTCACGATGGATGCATCTTTGGTGGGATGGGGAGTGCACCTTTTGGGCCACAGGACCCACAGGTTCTGGTCACCCAAGGAGTCCCATCACTGTATCAAGCTGCTGGAGCTCCATGCAGTGCAGCTAGCTCTGACAGAATTTGTTCCTCTAGTCAGGGTCAGATCGTACAAGTCCAGATGGACAATACTACGACCATGTTCTGCCTGAACAGGCAGGGCAACATGCACTCCATTTCCTTGTGTCTGGAGGCCCTCCACACCTGGACCCTTGTGCACAGCCTGGGTGCAGATCATCTGGCGATTCTTGTCACCAGAGCACACAGTCAGCTGGCAGATGCTGTCAGCCAGGAGGAGGAAATGTTGCATGAGTAATCCCTGCATCAGGAGATGGCAAACCACCTGTTCTCCCTGTGGGGCACACCTGTGGTGGGCCTGTTTGCCCCCAAGGAGAGCACAGAACTGAGGCTGTTTTGTTCTCGTCTTTCTCCCACAGTCCAGGACACTAGTGGGGGATGCCTTTGTGAGACCCTGAACCTCAGGCCTCCTCTATGCCTTTCCTCTCTTTCCCCTAATCCATAAGGTGGTGGTCAAGGTACAGCAGGACAAGGTGTGGATGATTCTGATAGGCATGGGCTGCCTTGCCAGTTCTGGTATCTGGATTTCCTCAGCCTCAGCAGCAGACCTCCATGGCAGTTGTCTCTTCACTTGGATCTGCTGACCAGACAACAGAGAAGGTCCTGCACCTTGATATTCAGTCCCTGCACCTCACAGCCTGGTTCCTGAGTGGCTAGAGTTCCAGGCTTTGGGTTTTTCAGAGAATGTGCTCCATGTTATGAAGGCTTCCTGGAAAGAGTTGATTCACCTGGTGCTATGCGTTTAAATGGATTTTGGTGTCACGGCAGAAGGCTTGATCACCTTGCCTGCCCTGTAGCTAGTATACTTGAGCACCTCTGGTCTGTATCCCAGCTGGGGCTGTGGTCGATGACCCTGACTGTGCACCTGGCAGCAATTTCTGCATACCAGGCGCCAGCTGGTATGCACATTGTGGTGCAGGAGAGTGTGGTTGGATGCTTCATTATAGGCCTTGACAACATGTCCCACTGGTGCATGAGCCAACACCACCTTGATACTGGGCATGCCTTTTGAGTCTGTGCACAGGTATGAGATTTGTCGTGGAAGACTGCCTTCTTGGTGACCATTATGTCAGCCAGAAGGATTAGTGAGCACTAGGTGCTGTCTATGGAACTTCTTTATCTGGTCTTCCATAATGACAAGGTAGTCCTTCACCCTTATCCGAAGTTCCAAAGGTTGTCTCAGAGTTCCACCTTGACCAGGTGATGAATCTCCAATTCTGTTTTGAAAACCCATCTTCGGAGGCAGATGGCGGGCTCTATATGTTGGGCCTGAGGTAGGTGCTCTCCTTCTATGGGGAAAACACAGCTGGAGTTCGGGGTGAGGCTCATCGGCTCTTTGTCACATACAGTGAAGCCAGGCGTGGCATACTGGCAACCAAGTAGACGATTGGCAAGTGGAGTATGTCCTGCATCACCTTCTGCTGTTGTTTGGCTGGTAAGGAGTTTCACATAGGGCTTGGGGCTCATTCCACCAGATATACTGCTGCCTCGATGGCTGCATCCAGTAATGTCCCTATCCAGGAGATCTGCAGGACTGCTACCTGGAAGTCCTTGCACATCTTCATCTTCCATTACAGCATCAACCTGGAGTACATTGGGATGCTGCTTTTGGGACCTCTGTTCTCCAGCCCCTGTTTGCCAAGTAGGTGTGTGTGCCTTGCTTCCTTCTCCCAGAGAACTGCTGCAAGTCTGCCAAAATGTGGATAAGTGAACCATATCCACACCCCTAGAAAAAAATAGGTTACTCACCTGTAACCATAGATCTTCCACGGAATGGTCTCTTGCAGCAAGTCATTACTTCTGGGAGTGCCCGATAGGTGGCGCTCCAGCATGGAAGTTTCTTCCAGCAGTCTCCTCACCTGGGACCACCCACACAACCTCACTTCCTGGGCTGTGCCTATAAAAGTGGGTGGTCCCTGGTAATCTCCGTTCATTTTCCCGCCAGCTTCAGCTCTGAAAGCAACTCTTCTACAGCAGTATACAATGTGGATTGAACACATAGACTGGTGTGCCTGGGCTTCATACAAGGCACCAGATTCCTGTACTCGATAAGAATGCTACAATGGATGTCTCCCTGTCATACATGCAGGGTATTCAACCTAAGGGCTCATGAACAGAGTCCCATTCAAGATACAACAGGGTTTTAAATAATTGATTAGCAGTTTTTTCTTGGGACAATACTAACTGTTCAGAAAGTATTTGTGTAGGTTTTCTAGTAGTGTTATGTTTGTTAAACACAGTGAGGCAGGTGCTATGCATTTTCACAATGTTTTAGCACTTTTATGAGCAAAACACTAATCAATTTTTAGAGTTAAATAAAACCCTGCATAAAATAGGGAAGGAAACACCTTCACCTAAAGTCCTGCCTGACCACCTTTCAACAGTCATATCTCTGAAACATGTATCATCAAGAAGACATTCATCGCCGATGGGCAATACACCCCCCTGTCGATGACAGAATGATGGGCAATACACCCCCTTCAACAGCAGCTACTTCTTCATCAAAAAAAAGTTACATTCCTCGTTGATGGAGCGTCATTCTTCAGCTCCCCCGTCAACGCGGTCACATTCATCATGGATGACGGAGGTCCTGCTACTTTCCCCATCGAGGGGGCATACTCCCCCATCGACGAGAGGGATCTACAAGACATCCTTATCAATGAGAACACCTCCTCCGTCAACGGAGCACACTCTACTTGCTTCATCATCGACGGGGGGTGACTCTCCGGTGACAGGACATGCTCCTAAAGCTCCATCGTCGGACGAGGAGTCTACCACCATTGACGGAGCATGCAGTCAACTTCCATCATCTACGGAGTATGTACTCACTATTCCATCATCGATGGAGCACATCCCACCATCAACGGAGCATGTACTGCCTTCCTCATCATCGACAGAGTATATTCCACCATCGATGGAGCATGCCTTTATTTATCTGTCATCAGTAAGACACAGTACACCATTAACAAGGCATGCTTCTCTTCCTCCTCCGTTGACTAGAATGATCCCACCATTGACGGAGCAGCCCCTGCATCATAGAACAGCACCTCTACCTGCATATAATACAACCATGGAGGATGCTTATGAAAAGTTTACTATGAAATACCATGAATACTTGCAACAATATGTATCAAAAGATACTTATGGGGCTGCATTACCACAAAATAAAGAATTATATACTACGGAAAGCAAAGGCAAACCAGTCTCATTTGCTCTCATGCATGATACTCACACACCAGTCTGTGATGAACAAAAAACTCCAAAAAAGCACTGGATCATTCTACCGAGAGGCACAAATTGATCCCTGATGCCATGTACACAGGACTAAGAAATAGCTTACATGGCAATTTCATCTTCACATTGAAAAAATAATAGAGTGTTAGATTCTATGACTTTTTGACCATACACACACTCTGAGACATAACCATCAATCACAGACTGTCTCCTCCTTCTCCATCAAAACAGGCATGCACAGAGCTAGAATGCTCACCACTCATGCCTCTTCATGAATATTCAGAAGAATATTTTTCAGATTATCATATAAATTTGGAATGTCATGCAAATTATGATTCTCCTAATACAAGAGATCGAGTTCCCTTATGATGTACCATCTTACTGGGATGAAGGACTACTACAGCCACTAAGGTCATTTCTCCACCGGATGACCCCTCATTCCCTGAAATGATGTTACAAATACAAACAACAAGGGAGTTTACCATAACAGATTAAGTAAAGATATGGCAACATATCTAGCCATTCCGGGAGAACCTATCCAGACAGTCCCTCCCTTTATTCCAGCATTCAGAAATGTGATTACTGAAGCATAGGGTTAACCCATAATGGCACAGGAGTTACCTAGAAAAGCACACAGGCTGTATCAGGCTTCTCTTTGACTAGCCATATTTAAAACATTTGGCCACTACGGATTCTCTGGTTCTTGCAGCTGCTCACAACCACACTGGCAAAGCTAAACATACAAGTACAATACCTCCAGAGAGAGACTCTAAACATTTTGATTATATGGGGAAGAAAGTGTTTGCTCCAAACATACTAAAGTATTAGAATACTTAATTATATGGCACATATGCTGATATACCAGTGTAAGGTAAATGTCTCTGCTGGGGACCTTTATAAATAGACTACGTGCATCCCCTGAAAAAGATCAGGATACGACATTACCGATGCTTCAGCTAGGGCCTCTGCAGTCAGTATTCTTATATGCCGTCAGGCATGGCTCCGATTCTCAGGGCTAGCACATGATATTCAATGAAAAGTGGCTAATACCCCCTTTTCAGGTGACCATCTTTTTGGCCCTGTGGCTCAAACTATACTGGATAACCTACAAGCCTCAGGCAGACAACTAAACACAGTACAATACATGTACTACAAACCACGCCCTCGGTTTAATTCTTCATATAGAACTGGAACTAATTTTACCCAACGAGAAACCTTTAAGGGCAGAAAAAAAAAGTGACAAGGAACACAACGATGTCGGCTTATGGCCGCCCCTCTGGCCAGCCGGGCACCTCTTCTTCTCACTAAAGACTTCAACTAAAAACTGAGCCCCTTTTTTCCCCAAAAGACTGTATACATCTAGCCACTTTTTCAGAGATATCACTGTTCTAGATCATCACGGCCATTCCATCGGGATGCCTCTCAGCCTGTTGTGCGCCAGACTCCATGTCCCTCCCACGAACGGGCCCATCTACCACTACTCGCATGCTGAGACTCGATCAATATATCCCAGTATGGATTATATTATTTCTTCAATCTTCTACTGCTATAAGCAGCTTTCGCTTGATCATGAACAAAAATCACATGAACAAGGGTGAGTACCTACCTATACAGAGTATAAGTCTTAAAAACTCTGAATGTCTTTTTCTGTTTGGTAAAAAAAAAAAATACCTATACATGTATATACATGTACACACATGTTTTTATGTAATCTCGAGAATGTGATCCACTGCCTTATGATTTTGATTATATTGTTCATTATTTTAGCTTCTGTTTTCTAAACAGTACACATAATGGACTCATCATACGAACATTTCAGATTTACACCTAACAAGGTTGCAGGCCCTGACATACCTGGGACCCCCTTGCAAGTAAGATTACTAATACAAGATGGATATATCAACATCACTCACTTCCTTTACATGTGTCTTAAACCAAATGCAAGATTGGTCATACCTACTGATTTTAAGAATCACTGACTTCCTTCATGTCACAGATACATTGTTTCATTTTGCAACATTAGCTGCTACTTAAGTATCCTATTTATGCCAAATGGATACATTTCTACTGTCTTGACAGACACGGCAAAAAAAAAAAAAAAAAAAACAGTTTTAACTTGCTACATTATAGCACTTGTGAAGAATAACATTGTATTGTTTCAGCTACTGTTGCAAATCAGGGCCCAGTAGCCTTTGACAGAGTATTTTTTCACTGCATATCACTGGGATCGATTATTAACTCCAAGATATAGTGGACTTCCTTCTGATTTATTGGCTTATTTGACATGTCTCGCCCTGCGTGGGCTGACATCCACTTAACACATCTGATAAACACCTAATAATAGCAGGTCTGGCTTATATTTCAGCCATAACCCTATAACGAATGAGATAATGGAACACTTACAGATAGAATACAAAATTCTTCTATATGCTGATATGCTACTGGCAGCATTTATTGGTCCTATGACCACATTATCCCTATGGCAGAATGCCATATTTGGCCACCCCACTGCCATATAACTGCTTGGGAATCTCCTAGAAGTAATGACTTGCTGCAAGAGACCATTCCGTGGAAGATAGATCAGTTATGCGAAGATTTTTGTCATAACAGTAGATCTTCTAGGAATGTCTCTTGCAGTAAGTAGCTTCCCTCTCTCCAACCCCCTGCCATTCTATAACAGGAAAAACGATGTAGGGTTGGGACACTTTGGTACCTTGGTTCCCCTCGGTCCCTCGCTTTCCTGAGCTGAAATCAGCAGGGAACTGAGATTACCAGGGACCACCCGCTTTTATAGGTACAGCCCAGGAAGTGAGGTCGTGTGGGTGGTCCCTGGTGTGGAGATTGGTGAAAGAAACTTCTGTGCTGGAGCGCCACCTATCGGGAATTCCCAGAAGTAATGACTTACTACAAAAGACATTCCTAGAAGATCTACTGTTACAACAAAAATCTTTGCGTAACTGATCTTTCTTGGAGTGGTATATGGTTCACATCCACACCACCTACTCAACCTCCCCTAGCAAGTGGCACATGGATCCCTGCTTCCAGCGTGCAAGATCTGATGTCATGAGGCAGAGCTGAGGGATATACCACTACAGCGGTGAGATGAGCTTTGCTTAAAGACATTCTGGTGAATCTGCTCTTAAGGAAGAACCACCACTGTGTGGATATGAACCATATACCGTTTCTAGAACTACAGTTACAGGTGTGTGACCTATTTTTTCTTTACACATCCCCCCCCTTTTTTTTTTCCAGTTTGGCTCTTGATAGTTGTACTTGCTAATGCACTGCCTTGTACCTACTCTCTCCCCCCCAGGCTTTCTGGGGGGTTTTTTTGCCTGTAAAATGCCCTTTCAAGCAGTCCCAGGATACAATTTACTTCCCCCTCCCTCACTAAGTGTAGTTTTTCAAAATGGCTGAAATCCTTTTCTCGATCCCTTGAAGAACCATGTGTTCCTAATGTTCAACTACACTTCTCAACACTCTGTGTTTAGTAAGTCTGAAACCTTTTCATTATTAGTTGGGAGAAAAAAAAAAGACTTTACAATGACAGAATCATGGAACTTCTATGTCAGAATGTAGCAATGTGACAAACAGACTCTGACCATAATTCAGTTATGCTGATCTAATGAAAGAACACACTTCTGTACAGTAATTGATTCATTGACAGTTCACCTTCTGAAAGTCACGTAACAAGAAATTGGCTGCCTTTTCTGATTTTTTTTTTTTGCAAACACCTACTTGGTCTTGATACTTTAATTAGGAAACTGCTACATAATTCCTAATAAAATGTCATTGGTTTGAAATAGTAACAAGATCAAACAGCAGAGTAACTTAAGAAAAAAAACTGAAGTGGTCACCCGAGTGGCACGTCATCAACATTTGTTTGTGCTGTCACCAGGGAGACTTGGATTTGCAAGTGGACTTGGGTTTCCTGTCCCTGGACCAAGAGAAGGACATTCTGCAGCGGCGAGGAACTTGGCTGCCTGAGAGAGAAGGTCTGGGTGTGTTGCTGCTGGGTGTACATCTTGCGAGATGTGCCGTGAAGGCAGTAACATGTGACCCAGTGAATGGGTTGGGGATTGGGATGCGGGTACAGGAAAAATTAAAAAAAAAATTGATGCAGTTCTGAACCCTGGTCTGGACCCTAGTCTGTTCAGCTGAACACAGGTTTGGAACTTTGAATGAAAGGTTGCGACAAAAGACTTGTGCAAACTCTGGTACGTTTCCATGTGGACTATATGGCAGGAAACATTTAAAAGCAGCCCAGTTGGGCATTTTCACAGGCTGCTGCATTTTTGCTTCTTCCTGCACTAACTTGTTCCAGTATAGTTTGCCAGTGTTGGAACAACAGTCCCTAAAGGCACAACGGTAATTTCTTCTGGAAGTAGAGTTGGCAAGCTCCGAGTCCTGTGTCTCTTAAAATCTGCTTGCCCAGAAGAGTCAAATGCTTATTCTGAACTCTTAAAGAAGGATTCCTTATGTTTGATTTTTGTATTTTCCACAACAACCGACAATGAGTTGTCTGATCATGGGTGGGACATAATTGTACTGGGTTATGCTCTGTTCAGGAGGGATAGGGGAGGTGAAGGGGGGGTGGCTCTGCACATCATACAGGGTATAAAGGCAACAGAGGTGCAGGGTAAACAGGGTGAAGCTGAGGCACTGTGGTTCAACCTTGAACCTGGCAGTGGCACAGCAATCATACAGGGGTGATCTACAGGCCTCTGGCATAGGATGAGGAAGTGGACAGGGAGCTAGTGGATGAAATATGCAAGATGGCAACTAAAGGTGAAGTTCTGCTGCTGGGGGACTTCAATATGCCAGATGTGGATTGGACCACCTAGGCAGCTACTTCAGCCAGAAGCATCCTAGATTCCCTACGGGGGGGCAGATCTCAGGCAGCTTTTGCTTGATCCCACCAGAGACAGGGTGATTCTGGACCTAGTACTGACCAACGGGGACATATTCACAGATGTCCAGGTAGAAAGACAGCTGGGATCCAGCAACCACCACATAGTGTGGTTTAGCATGGAGACAGGGACCCAGTCATATCATACAAGGGTGAAGGTTTTGGATTTCAGGAAGGCAGACTTAGCTGAAATGGGGAGATGTCTAAGAATAACGCTGGAAAAGAGGGAGGTGGGGGGAGGTTGAAGAGCAGTGGGTGCCCCTAAAAGGAGCCATAGTGGAAGTGATGAATCAATGCATCAGGTTGGTATCCAAGGGCAAGAGAAGGAGGAAGCCACAGAGGTGCTCAAAAGAGGTGGCAGACAAAGTAAGAGCTAAAAGGGTGAGTTTCAGGAACTATAAGGAGACTCAAAGGGAGGTGGACAGGGAGGTGTACCTAGAGTGTCTAAGGGAAGTGGGGAAGGCTGCTAGGAGTGGCATGCTGGGGTGCATAGGCAGAAGTATCACTAGCAGAAGGAGGAAGGTGGTGATGCCATTGTACAAACACTGGTCAAGCCTCACCTAGAGTACTGTGTGCAGTTCTGGAGGCTGCACCTTCATAAGGACATTGACAGGATGGAGGTGGTCCAGAGAAGGGTGACTAAGATGGTACAGGGCTTGCACCACAAATCTTATAAGGAGAGTTTAAAGAACCCAATATGTACTTGCTGAAGAAGGGAAGGGAGACGGGGGACATGGTAGAAGCTTTCAAGTACCTTAAGGGCATTAACAAGGTGCAGGGGGAGACATCATCAATATAGGAGGAGTACAAGAACTAAAGGGCATGATATGAAATTGGAATGTGGCAGGCTCAATGGGAATGCGAGAAAGTTTTTCTTCATGGAGAGGGTGGTGGGTACATGGAATAGTCTGCCACAGGAGGGTCATGGGAGCGAGCACTGTGGAGGGATTTAAACATGCCTTGGACAGGCATAAGGGAACCTTAGAGGTAGGGTGGAGGGGGAGAAGCCACTGGCCAGATAGAGTCAGAGGCCATATACAAGTATAGGGCTTAAGGACAGACTGGATGGGCCTAGTGGTCCTTATCTGCCAACAGTTTCTATGTTTCTATGTTTCATCACCACAACAGGCTTTCCTACATAGACTTCCCCTTTTTACAGTATGATGTACTCCTTGCCATACTGGTTATGGTTTTGTTTATATTTGGAATGTTCTTTGTCAGTTGTTTGGCTGTTCCTGTTCAATAAAACACATTTTTTTTTTAAAGTTACAGTGGGGCGTTCTTCAGTGTACTGTGTACATAAAGCAGCAGTGCTGCATTTTACAGTGACAAGTTTGTACATCCTTTTTGTTCCTCTTTAGGTTGTCCTTTCTCCTGTCTTGCAAGGTCATGCCCTCCTTTCATTGTGAATCTTCTTTAGTATTTTTTAGATTTTAAATAATTAAAGGAGCACTCACTGTACTATTTATACTGTTTTCCTCTGCTAACACTGTAGTGCATCATTTTAGATGATGATTTTTTTTTTGTTGTTGTTTGTTTTTCTCCACACAGGGACTCCTGCACTCTTTAGGTCCCCACTTTTGCAGAGTTTCACAGGAGCTTAAACTTGCAAGGTTCCTATACATGTTTACACTTACCCTCTGACAGCAGAGCAGCTGCTCTTTACCACCAAGCACCAGTGCACAATGCTTACTGTAAATGCCTTTTAACATCACTTTTCTTGTGACTAAGGTGAACACTGTTCCCTGATCTTATAAGACAGTGGGTGTTCAAAACCAGCAGAGAATACTGACAAAAAATGTAATATAGCCATATTTCCATGAGGAAACACTAGCACAAATGGAAAAAAAGAAGGTGACAAGACTTTCTATAGATACATTAGTGAAAAGAGACAGTCCAGAGGTGGTGTTGCTAAGATCAAAGGGGATAAGGGGGCATGTGAGGAGGAGGACCATGTAAAAGCATCTATCCAAAATAGATACATCTGCTCAGTATTTACTGAAGAGAAGGTAGGGCAGGGCCCACAGCTCAGCACCATGGACACAGGGAGGAAGGAGGTGTGCACTAGTCCCTTCACAAAAGAAAGGGTCCTACAAGAGCTCAATAAGCTCAGGGTGGACAAGGCAATGGGACCTGATGGCATACATCCTAGGGTACTAAATGAGCTAAGGGTGGAACTAGCAGAGCCATTATCAGAACTGTTTAGTGAGTCTCTGAGCACAGGAGAGGTCCCAGAAGACTGGAGAAGGCTCATGTGATCCCCCTCCACAAAAGAGGTAACAGGGAGGAGGCAGGGAACTACAGACCAGTCAGTCTTACCTCAGTAGTGGGCAAGATTATGGAAGCACTCCTTAAGGAAAGGATAATGCAACACCTGGAATTCATAGGAACACAGGATCCAAGACAGCATGGGTTTACAAAAAGGAAGGTCTTGTCAAAGTAATCTCATAGATTTCTTTGACTGGGTAATCAGAGTGGTGGACCAAGGGGGAGCAGTTGATGTTGCCTACCTTGACTACAGCAAAGCTTTCAATACTGTTCTACATAGAAGATTGATTAATAAGCTGGGTATGCTCAGGGTGGGACAGAAGTTGGTCAACTGGGTGGTAAATTGGTTTACGGGCAGAAAACAGAGAGTGGTGGTAAATGGTATATGGTCAGAAGAGATGCAAGTCACAAGTGGGGTACCTCAGGGATCAGTCCTGGGGCCAGTCCTCTTTAATATCTTCATCAGTGACATTGCAGATGGACTGGAGGGTAAGGTTTGTCTGTTTGCAGATGACACCAAGATCTGCAACAGAGTAGATGATCCAGATGGGGTGGACAGAATGAGAAGAGATCAGGATAAACTAGCAAAATGGTCGAAAGAGTGGCAACTGGGGTTTAACACAATGAAGTGCAAGATCATGCACATGGGTAAGAGAAACCCTGAAGCCACCTATAGGCTGTGAGGGGAGTTGCTGGCAGTCAAAAGGGAAGAAAGAGACTTGGGCATCATCATCACCCATGACCTGAAATCATCCAAGCAGACCACTAAAGCACTAGGTAAGGCTAGGGGGATGTTGGGGTGTATTAGTTGGTGTATCACAAGTCAGAAGAGGGGAGGTAATAATCCCTCTTTACAAGACACTGGTTAGGCCCCATCTAGAGTACTGCATGCAGTACTGGAGGTCACACCTTCACAAGGACATTAACCAAACTGAGGCAGTCCAGGGAAGGGCAGCCAAATGGTGCAGGGACTGCATCAGAAAACATATGAGGACAGATTAACAGAGCTCAATATGTATACCCTAGAGCAAAGGAGGGAGAGTGGTGATATGATCAAAACATTCAAACTCCTTAAGGGCATTAACAAGGTAAAATAATCTAACATGTTTCAATATAAGAAAAATAGCAGGACAAGAGGACACCGCATGAGATTGGAGGGAGGCCAATTAAGGGGTAATGTGAGGAAGTTCTTTTCACAGAAAGGGTGGTGGATGCATGGAACAGCCTACCTCAGGAAGTGGTGGATATGAATACAGTGCAGGGCTTCAAACAGGCATGGGATAGGCATAAGTGAGCAATACAGATGAGTATGAATATATAGACCATTGACAGGGCAAAGGCCGATGGCACATTCATAAGGTAGAATAAGGTATGGGCAGACTGGATGGGCCTTGAGATCCTTATCTGCCATCAGCTTCTATGTTTGTATGTTAAAAAGACCATTCCTTTATTCCAAATCTTAAAAACAAAAGTACCAGTTCACTTGGAGGAAGGTAAGGTAAACAGCGGGGTGCCAAAGGGGTCAGTAGTGGGACCGGTCCTCTTCAAAGTCTTCATTACTGACATCACAGAGGGGTTGGAAGGAAAGGTATGCCTGTTTACGGATGACACAAAAATCTGTAACATAATTGACACACCAGGGGGTGGAGAAAATGAAGGAAGATCTAAAAATACTGGAAGACTGATCAAGGGTTTGGCAACTGGGCTTCAATGCCAGCAAATTTTAAATTATGCACATGGGGCGCAGAAACCCAAAGGCAAATATATCATTTTGGGGGGTGGAGGGGTGTTAACAACAAAACAGGAAAGGAATCTGGGGGTCCCCTAATCTGATGACCTGAAGGTAGCAAAATAGTGTGATAAGGCCATAGGAAAGGCTAGTAGGATGCTGGGGTGCACAGGAAGGGGTATCAACAGTAGAAAAAAGGAGGTAGTGTTACCCCTGTTTAGATCAATGGTAAGGCCACACCTGGAGTACTGTGTCCAGTTCTGGAGGCCCCACCTCAAGAAGAACATAGACCGGGTGGAGGTAGTACAGAGAAGAGCTGCCAAAATGGTGCATGGCCTGCATTGGAAGCCCTACAAGGAAAGACTCAGGGAATTTAAAATATACTCACTGGAAGAAAGAAGAAAAAGGGGAGACATGATAGAAATATTCAGATATCTCAAAGGTATCAATAAGGTACAGGAGGGTAGCATATTGCACAGAAATAGATGTTCAAGGACGAAGGGGCATGAGATGGGGGAACTTGGAGGGGATATGAGGAAATATTTCTTAATGGAAAGGGTGGTAGATGCTTGGAAAAGCCTCCCAGCTGAGGTTGCAGATACTGAAACAGTAACAGGTTTCAAACATGCAAGGGATAGACACAGGGGGAATCTTAGCAGGGCGTGGGGGGGGGGGTTAGGCCAGAGATCAGTTAGGGTCTACGGTAGCAGAGTAGGTAGGGACTTTAGAGTAGACTAGGTGGGCTAAGATGTCCTTTTCTGCCACCAGCTTCTATGTTTCTGTTTCAGGCAGAGAAAGAAGGAAGGCTACCGGCCCATCAGTTTCATTATTCCACAAACTCTGTGGGATTAACATCACCCCTTCTGTCTCCAGGGTACTTATCTAGCTTAAAGAATGTAGGAAAAAGTGTCCACTGACACCAGTTACTCTGGAAGTCTGTTGCAAGTGTCCTCTCATTCAGTGAAATAGTTATTTCTGATACTTCCCATGAATCTTCCTTTTTTAAAGACGTTAAGTATCGCATTGTCCTGTCATCCATGTGAGCGGCATTTGGTCGGTCTGATTATCTTATTATTCCTTTCGGGTATTTGAAAAATGTGATGATGCCACTCCTGAGTCTCCTTTTTTTCATGAAGATTGGTCCCATTTCTGCCAGTTGGTCTTCATAGCCCATGTCCACAGTCCATTACCTCTTCGACAGGCCCCATCCCACATTAGTTTTAAAAGTGGACTGCGATGGTACCTGTCTTCAGTAAAGCAATGTACTTGTTTTGACCCCACCTAGCTCTGCTTTGCCTACACTAGCTTTTCTCTGTTAAAATCATTGCACCTCCCGGACCCTACCAGATTTCTTCTCTGCCCACTTGTACTTTCTCTCTCTCCTTCCTCCCCACTCTCTCTTTCCTCCCTTTCAATATCCCACCTCTACCTACTGGATACTTCTGCACTTACTCTCTTTTTTTTTTTTAACCCTTTGTTTTACCAGCAGAGACACTCCAAGCTGGCTGGCAGTATAGCCTAGAGGTTAGAGGAATGAGGTGTGAACAAGCTTGGTATATCCAGCAGACCAGACATGAGTTTGATTCTCACAACCTCCACTTGCATACTGTGTGACTCTGAGCAAGTCACATAACTGCCCAGTGCTCCCAGGTCGCCCCTGAAAACAGGTACTTCTGCCTAGTGGGCCTTAAACCCGGTTACCAAAGACAAAAAACAGCTGAAAGCTTGTTTACAGGTGCAACCTGGGAGCACAAGGAAGTTAAGTGACTTGCTCAGGGTCACACACTGTGCAAGTGAGGGCTGTGGGATTCAAACCCAGGTCTCCAGGTTTGCAGCTCACAGCCTTAAACAACTGTGTTATATTGCATCCTTTACTCGTCCTCCCTGGGTTGCACCCTTCTTCTCTGTGTTTCAGCTATTGGGTCCTATTTGGACAGCTCTCTGTCTCTGTCTCTGTCTCTGTCTCTCTCTCTCTCTCTCTCTCTCTCTCTCTTAGTTTTTTCCTTTTCTCTACACTGCTATAACCTATTCTCTCTATACCAGTTGCCATGGTTTGTACTATTGTTTTGCTTGCTTACTCGGATGTAGGTAACCCCTTTGGAGCGTGTAATATCTTACGCTGCCATATGCTGCTTTCATTGTTAATTTCCACTGAGTTTTGTACTCAAAGTGTTTGGTTTCATTGTTACCTGCTCCTCACCCATTATGTTCTAATCTTTCACATATGTTATTTTCTCTTTATGTATTATTTTCCACGGTTAGCTATGCCTGTTATTATGCAATGTTTTGCACTGATGTAATATATCTGTTGTACTCTCCTTGGTTGTGCCTGAAAATAGTCATTTTATGGCTAGTGCACTTGCCTGGTTAACAAAAACTAAATAAATAAAATAAATAAACGTTTTTCAAGCCTTCATAACATCTGTCTCCCTGCTCTGCACCCTCTCTATCCTGTTGATTTCTTTACTCGTATACGGAGACTAGAACTGTACTGTACTGTATACTCAAGCTGAGGTCTGACTGGTGATCCATACTTGAGCATTTTCTGCCTATTGTAGTGCAGTTTTATTTTGGTGCTTAGTACACCTTGTCGGCTAGCTTGTCCTTTATTGTAGTAGCTTGTCCCTCATTTTATTGCTATTCTTCCTTGTACAGTTTAATAATCCTTGTCTCATGTTTGTGCAGTTGCATTTTTAGCAGAGTATTATCCTGGTTAAAGAAATAAAATAAATACACTGTAAATACAAAAGAGGTATCTCTTGATCTGCTCATGAAGGTTCTCTTGATGCTCACCATCATACATCTCAAGCTCTCAGCATTAAAATTAATGGAAACCTAGACTTTGATGGCAGAAAAGGACTGCTTGGCCCACCCAGTCTGCCCATTTCCCCTGCCTATTGGATAGCCTGCACATCCTAGTTTTACCAACAGCCTACTTCCTCCTAACCCCCACTAGAATTGCCTTATGTCTGTTCCATGCATTCTTGAATTCCCCCACTGTTTTTGACCCTTCGACCTCCTCAGGAAGGTTGTTCCATGTGTCCATCACCCTTTCCATGAATAAATACTTCCTCATGTTGCCCCTCAGCCATCCCCCTTGTTCTTGCACATCTCTCTTTCTGAAAGATGCTACCCTCTTGGACTTTGTTGATTCTCTTGTGGTACTTGAAAGTTTCGATCATGTCTCCCCCCCACTTTCTTCCTTGAGGGTATGCATATTAAGCTCCATTAGTCTCTCTCTTCTGGTGCTGACCCTGCACCATTTTAGTTGCCCTCCTCTGGATTGCCTCCATCTTGTCTATGTCCTTGTGGAGATGGGGGTCTCCAGAACTGCATACAGTACTCCAGATGGGGTCTCACCAACTGTCTGTACAGAGGGATAACAATTTCCTGTTTTCTACTGGTGATGCCTCTCTCTGTGCATCCTAGTATCCCCCCCACCACCACCACCAGCCCTTCTTACTGCCTTCTCACATTACTTGCCTATCTTTAGGTCATCTGATATGACTACCCCCAGGTCCCTTTCCATTTTTGTTGTGTTAGTACCCCACCAACATCACCACTGAGTATTCTTCCTGTGGGTTTTTGTTTCCCACGTGCATTACTTTGCACTTCTTTGCATTGAATCAAGCTGCCACACTTTTGACCATTCCTCCAACCTTGCCAAGTCCCTTCTCATCCTTTCCACCCCATTGTGTATCAACCCTGTTGCAGATCTTTGTGTTGTCTACTAGGCATACTTTTCCTTCCAGTCCCTCCTCAATGTCACCTATAAAGGCATTAAAAAGGACCAGTCCCAGTACTGAAGCCTGCGGTACCCCGCTAGTAACCCCTCTTTCTTCGGAGTGGACTCCAGCCAATTAGTTACCCAGGCTACCACCCTGGGACCCATTCCCTGGCTGGCTAACTTGTTTATTAATCTTTTGTGTGGGACTGTGTCCCACACAAAGGATTAATAGCACTGGCCTTCACAATTCAGAGCAAATGACAAAAATGTGTAGCACTTTCTTATTCTTAAGAAAATGTGTCTACAAATAGTGGGCCCACTATATTTAGTGTTAAGGAATGTTTCTATCAAGTTAATTTAATGATTTAATAAATGTTGTGTGCAGAACTAGATCTAACATTAAGAACATCAGTACACCTTTGATGAGGAAGGGTAAATTTGAGTGTAAAAATCATAGCGGTATGTGAAATTCATAACAGTTAAGAGTTATGCACACCATGATTTTATTTGCTTTGCTAGCTGCTCCACCAGACTGTTGCCCCTGTTTAAGGTTCTTGCTGATCATTCCCCTTGGGCCCTTTTCCTGTTACGTTTCAGCAATCTCTGTGTTGTTTAGGTAGTATTTTGCTTTTATACAGTATGTTTCATACCTGGGTGCTTCACTTTACATATTTTATCACTGAAGTTCATCTGCCATTTTTTCTGCTCAGGGTCTCTTGGCTTTTCAATACCCTTCTGCTAAAATGCAGCTACCTTTCCAATGTTGGTGTCCTCAGCAAACTTGGCATCCCAGATATTGGTGCCCATTTTTAGATACTCCAAGCACAAAATGTAAGCTCTGACAAGGTGAAAATGAAATGTGGCAACATTGATGTGGCAACAAAAATGAACATCCGGGATCAACAGCAGGTGGTTGAACTGGGGCATAAAATGGAATACAGTAAAACAGAGTTAAAGTCTCACACAAATGGTTGACTCACCAACCAGGAAAATTACAGGACCAGCACCAGCACACTCTTGGACTGGATCCTTACCAGTCAACCATCGCGGATATCTAACACTAATGTCCTCCCTGACTCTCTCAGCGACCACTCCTCTGTTAGCTGCACCTGGTCAAATAAATTCATCAAACAACCACCAAAAACTATCACCAGCAGGGTTCTACCCAGTGGTCACCTTCCTCGACTCAAATCCCACCTCCTCTATCTAGACTGGTCCTCTATCTTCAATGCAACCAACGTAAACACTGCCCTTGACCACTTCATAAACATCTTCACTGTGGCCTGTGACATGTATGCTCCTATTAAGAAACACAAAGTCAAATTACTCAGTAACCCTTGGCTCACAGGTGACCTCCACAGGATGCTAAAAACAAGAGACCACCTATGGGAGCTGGCCAGAAACTCTGGAAGGCAAAACGACATCCAGAACTACAAATATGCCCACAATGACTGCACCAAAACCATCCGGCAAATGAAGTCCACCTACCATAAGCATGCCCTCACAAACTCCTGGGGCAATGGTCGGGAATTCTGGAAGAACATAAAGGAACTCACCGGATTCCACCCACCCCCATCAATACTCAACATCAGCGAGCCACAACCCTCAACCCAAAAACCATTGCGGATACCTTTAACAAAGCATTTACTGACCTCAGCACTGTCCTACCCCAGGACTGCTTCAAAGATGGTGAAGCCCCTCTGTCTGCAATGAACACTACTCCCACCAGCTCCCCCCGCTTCTACTTCAAAGCAGTCAAGGCTCACCAAGTACGCAAATATGTAACCAAAGCCCTTGGTAAATCAAGATTCAGTAATGACTCCCTCGATCTCAAAATCCTGTCTCTAACACTTGATGAAGTGCTTAGTCTTCTGACCAGAATTTTCAACCTCTCCCTCAGCCTTAGCCAGTTCCCAGACAGATTGCAATCTGCCACTGTCACCCCAATCCATAAAAGTGGTGACAAAACTGCCCATGATAACTACAGTCCTATCTCCCTACTACCCCCACTCTCCAAGGCACTAGAACGCATCGTCTCGGACCAGCTCACAGAATACCTGGATATGTACAACATCCTGTGCAAGCAACAACACGGGTTCCACAAAGGTCACAGGACCTCCACAGCCGTACTTGAATTCACCGGCGCAATCCACAACACACTTGACTCTGGTGAACTACTAGGCTAAATCTACATTGACTTAACTAAAGCCTTCAACACCATCAATCACCGCCTCCTGCTTGTCCAGCTTCAGAACACTGGACTGTCAACCAACTCCATTGGCTGGTTTAAGAGCTATCTTGAAGAACGGTCCCAAAAAGTAAGAATCGCTGATACTCTTGGACCCTAGACCGGTCCGCTCAGGAGTTCCCCCAGGGCTCCATTCTGGGACCCCTCCTCTTCAGCTTATTCTTAAACTCACTACCGGACAGCTGCCCAGAACAAATAATTCTCTACGCCAACGATGCTGTGATCCTCACCTCGGACCCTGATCCAATCCAGTTACAAAATAAACTTCAGCAGGCCTTCTCCTCCATCGAATCCTGGTTCCTAAATCATAAACTGCTTCTCCATCAGAAAAAAAACAAGTCTATGGTCTTCTGCAGCCCCCACAACAAAAACAACTCCACCTCTCCATTGCAACCGAACAAGGAGCCATCCTAGAGCAAACACAATCGTTCAAGTACCTCGGCATTACCCTTGATCCCCACCTTTCATACGCTGTCCATATCAGCAGTGTTGCAAAGTTAGCCAATGTGAGGTTAGGCATATTATTCTGGCACAGGAAACACCTAACCTCAGAAGCACAGTCAGTGGCCGTCCAAAGCTCCATCGTCAGCATCATAGACTATGGTCTTATCATATATGGGTCAGCAACTACCACTGCTCTCAAACGTATTGCAACCTCCCTGAATAAGGCCTCTTATCTCATCACTGACTCACATCACTGTACCCACACATGTGACCTTTATTCCCAATCTGGATGGCTTCAACTGGACAAACGCGTAAAATACCAAACCTGCATCACGGGCAAGAAAATTATAATGGGGCTTGCCCCACCTGGTGTCTGTGCCCTCCTTAAGCGTAGACATAGGAACGTCACTACAAGGAGATCCAATTCCCATCTACTACATATCCCATGATGTTGCATGACCCAAGGACAAAGATCATTCGCCTGTCTGTCATCCAGCTGGCTCAACTCTCTTGGCAGTGACACAGCGACCGCTCCAACACTCAGCCTCTTCAAGTCCAAGCTGCGCCTCTCACTGCTTGTATCCTGTGATTGCCCATCTTAACATTTCCACTGTTCCAGCTGCAAATGCCCCAGCACTTACAATCAGTCTTTGCACCCCTAGCACCTTACCTGTCATATTCCCTCGACAAGGCCCCCTGGCTGCACAGTCTCCCGCCCTCGCCCACCTCCCCCCCACATCTCCACTCTTACCCCCGCCCCAACCACCTCCCATACTCCCCTTTCCCCTGCATCTCCTTCCCCTCAATCTCCTACCCTCACTTCCCCACCACCCACCCCCTTCCCTTGTCTTGCTCATAGCTCAAGTCTTTGTACACATTTGACTATATGTTTGTAACTAAAAATGATGACTATTGCACATGCTGACGTGGAATCTTTGTAAAAGAGCCTCGGCTCAAAGGTATTGTAATCCTAGATTGAAATAAATAAATAAATAAGTCTGTTGCTTGGGAAATCTGTTTAAGCTTCATATCTTAAGGTTGGGCTTTGTATCTTAAGGCAGTACTAGCCTTTTGCAGGCACAAGTATAATTTTTTATCTGGTTCTGTTTTGGGAGGGGAGGTATTGTAACTGAAGCCAAAGTAACAGCCAGCTGATCCCTTTAACTTCCCAGTTTGCTGGCCCTGCCACTGTGCTCAGACTTGTGATGTAGCTAGGGAGAGCATGGATGCGTGCCCTATAGATGTCTATGGGGAAAGTTTAAAGTGAAAGGCACCGCTCAACTAATAGGGCCACTGTTAGTTGAGCGGTGTCTTTAATTTTTCTCCAAGGTTGCTTAAACATATCTAAAAATGTATTAAAAACTTTCCCCATAAGCTTCTATGGGGTGTGCCCCCCTTGCTCTCCCTGCTTAGATGCCACAAAAGTCTGAGCACAGGGTGGGGCCAGCAGACTGAGATGTGGAAGGGATCAGCTGCCCATGGGTTCGGCTCCAGTTATGATCCCTCTTCCCCCTGAACAGGACCGATTTTAAAATAAATAAATAAATATATGTATATATGTGCTGTCTTAAAGTAATGGGCTATAAAACTCAAACAGATAAAAGAAAATATTTTGCCTTGGGACCATCCATTGGTGGAGGTGAGAGTGGCTGGTAAACAGAAACAGATAAAACACGATGAAAGATTAGAGTGTGAAAGAATGAATCGGTACTTGATAAAGTTAAACTATAGGTTAGAAAGATCTATAGATGTAAGGAACAAAGAAGGCAGAGTAAATTTAAGAGCAGCAGAGGGCAGAGCAAGTGCCATGGCACCAGGTATCATTGGGCTGCCTGCACTGTGGTAACCTGGTTTCTCATCCAAATCTCAGAACGTTGAGTTGAGGGTGGAGGATGGAGCATCTGTCCAGATATGTATGTCCCTTGAAGAGGGGCTGCTGATTCTGCCACCTGACTAACCCCTGGTGGCCCAGGGGACCAGAGGGGTCAGCATGAGGCAGGACGATGTAGGAGTGGGGGCCATCAAAGCACCCTCACCTCAGGGAGGAACTGTTGGATGCTCTTTCTTAACGGCTTCAGGGGTGTGGAGAAAATGGAAAATGGAGCTGGTCCTTAAAAAGGCAGATGAAATTCCACTCCACCTTCACATCCCAGTTGGCCATTCCTCCGACCTTTCCTCTGTCAGTTCCATTACCACTCCATAGCTGAATTCAGTCTCCAAGCTGGAACTGAGATTGCCAGTCTACTTATACTGCAGGGACTACAGAGTGGTGGTGTTGGCTGCATGAGACAAGGAGTCAGAGCAGTTACTGGGACTGGGGCTAGTGGGTGGAAGGAGACTCCATTCAGTGAGCCTGTTGCGTGTTAAAAGAACAGAAAATAGCATATGAGGGCAGCTGTTTGGCTCAGTTGTGTGTGTGTGTGTGTGTGTGTGTGTGTGTGTGTGTGTGTCCACGCACCATGTGGAGACACAGGTGTGAGCCTGTAAACCATAAAGAACTGATGGAGTCTGGGTGTAATCCCCATGGGATGTATAATGATAGCAGGGAGGATGAAAATCTTATTCCTGTCCCCTGGTTGTCCACAGGGGGAGAGACAAACTAGTAGAGCTCCTCTTACGTGCAGGCTCATTAACGCACAGAAAAGTATCTGATACAGAGGTTGTCTGTCCAAAGACAAATACCAACACTGGAGCTTTGGAACTCACCATTACCACAGCCTGCTGCTGGACTTCAGTTTCCCTCTGAGCCTGTCCAGCCTGGGGGGGCCCCACTTAAGGGAGTGTGTTTGCTGGCAGAGAGAGAGTTTGTGTGGCCTGGAAGCAGGTGGGCAAGATTTAGGGAAACCATTGGGTACACAGGCCATTTTTTTGTGCCATATTGTTTTTAAAATATGTGCATTATATTCTAAAATTCTGCAGCATTACTTTTCGATACTTACACCTTACTTTTACCTGTTTCCAAACCAGGTATTTTGTTTCCACACCAGGTATTTTGTTTCTAGGTCATATAGTTACATTAATTATAAGAAACAGTGTTTATTTCTCTAAACAACATGAGAGCTTTCCATCCTCTTCGCTTGTTGCTTGGATTCTCTGGAATCCATTCTATCTGGATCCTGTCAGAAATTTCCAAATCACTATTCTGATTCTGTTCTGACATCAAATAAAGTATAACAATGGAATTAGAGGTTGAATTGGAAGTTCCAATTCTGCATCCTGATATCTGCTCCATTCAACTGCCCCTGCCCCCCCCAGCCATTACAGATCACATCTCTGTTAACATCCCTCTGCCTGTGTAACGCCCCTTCCCCCACCCTTTTGTCTCCCCATTCTCCCTCCCTGCTTTATGCTGCAGGAAAAGTCTAGGGGTCCTGCCGCCATCTGGTGATGTTTGGTCTGGTGGCCATGGCATTGAGTGTTCTGCTGGTGCTCTGTTGGTGAGACCGGTGCTGTGGTCATCACATTCAATCATTACCGTCATGCCCGAGTGTCCAGTTTCCACTGTCCGCACAGAGAGAGAGAGAGACTTCCATCTCCAGCCTGTCACCTTGTAAGTTGCTTATCATCGCCAGACAGTAATTCATCCATTCACTGCCCCAGAGTCTCCTCTTTTCCCCTCCCCGCCTGCTTGCAACAAACCTTGACTTTTTAAGCCACTTCAGATGCTGGACTTGTATAGGTATCTGGGGATTACCAAGGGTTTGACACTGGTAAACCACCTTAGTCTCCTCGCTGTCCAATTTTCCCAGGTTATTTAGAGGCATGGTCATATGAGAGTGAGTGATGCCAACTGCCAGATTGGAGTAGCATGAGTGTGGCTATCACTGCGAGAGTATCCAGATCTTAATTTTGTAGTTAGCTATGTAGTTCAAGTTTTGGTCAGGAGAGTGCTCTTGAGCATAGCACTTGTTGTCAGGTGTGAGCTGTGGGAAAGAAAGAATATATGTATCCAAGGATGGCAACAGTGGATTACACAGTAGTAAAACCTAAATGCAGGCAAGTATGGCTGTAACACCTTGGCAGTTTTTCTTTTATTTTATTATCTATTTTCTCTATGAAATAAGTATGCAGGTTTGGGATGTATAGGGAGGGTGGAAAATGCATTTTCTTTTGCCTCTTGCAGGGGGAACAGACTGGGGTTGTAGACATCAAAGTTCTATTTAAAAGTCTCTATGTTTTGGGTAACAACACATGACTGAGACCCTTTGGTCTAAAAGAGGGTATGTTTTGTGTGTAAGTAAATGGCTGACCAAGTTAGATGCACCCTGTGGTGTGGGGTGCTGTGTAGGACAATAGGAGAGTTCTAATACACACAGCCAGTTTGGACTTGTTCTGCTGTGGAGGAGGCCTCACAGATCAAAAGGAATGTCCAGGGTGTGATGTCAGAGAGGCAGGACAGATTGTGCAGGCAATGGGACTGGCATGCCAAGGGTATTTTTGCCAGTATTTCTCCTATGAAAATCAGTCGTACTGATATTTTGGGACTGGAGCCAACAACATATTTTTGGTCAGTCTGCCATGACTCAAGAGATCCCACTTGGGGTACGCGTCTTCTTTTTCTTAGAATTTAGTTAGAACTAGTGAGTGTTATTCCATGTGATTCTGAGCTTTTCAAATGTTTTGTTTTCCATTTCTGTAGTGTACTGTATTCCCCTAGGCTTTAGGCTGTATAATTGTATCATATCTAGCATTAAATATTGTCTTTATATACTTCATGCTCTCTGTGACTGTGCTTTTTTAAATGGTGTTGGTAACCAGGGGTAACTGGCAAATCTGTGTTCTGTTTCCAAAGAGGCAGGCTACTCAGCTGTCCAAAGCAAGGAGTTCTGAGCTGTGACTAAAAGGGTGAGTTGTTTGCCATTTAGGAAATGTCACTATACTTTGTGAACAGTGGCTGTAGTGGGACTCTGACCTAAACATACTCCGAGTGAGAGTCAAGCTGGGTGGTGGTAGCATATTGAGATGACCATTCAGGTGTCTGAAGATTGGTGAGACTCGGTAGCATGGTGCAGACTGAGTTCTGGAAGCACCTGTATGTGGCAGTGGCACAATACAGCATAGAAGATCAGTAAATACAATAGTACATACAGGGGATAATGAAACAGCAGCAAAAGCAAAGCCCAAATACAGATGATGACATGGGTAATGAAACAGCAGCAAAAAGCAAAGTTCAAGTATATTACAGGAACATGTGGCAGAGGAACAGCATAAATGTGGGAAATTACATGTAAGGGTTGTACAGTGCAGCAAAAATGAACATTCTATTTACTAAGTGTGGTGACTGTAACCAGGTGCACGAGGCTTCCATATAAGCTCTAAGGATGAGGAGGTAGTGACATTTCAGTGGAGGGAGGTACAAGAGCAGTTTGGGGATTGATGGCAGTTCCCAGACAAGGCCAGCCCAGACCAGACAGTGAGCAGGAGCAAGGAAGTAAGCTGGAGAAGCGAAGTATGACGGTAAGGGTGATGATGAATTGGTGGGGTGGGAGAGGCAGATAGACTGCTGGGTGGGGGGTGCACTAGGTACAAGAGCAGGCATGTTATTTTTCTCCCTGAGCAGGGATTTCAGGGTGAAATGGGAGGAGAAAGGGGAAGGGTTATCTCACAGGAGGATGAAGAGGAGTTGGTAAGAAAGAGCAGTCAGTCCAGATGAGGTCTCAGGCAGATGGAGTGGGTGACAAAAAGAGTTGTACAGTACTTGAAGTTCCTTTGGAAATTTGTGGACGGGGGGAGAAGAAGTTGAGATAATGGGAGGAAAACCTGAATTTAAAAGTGAATGATATTTAGGGACGAGCCTGTCGTCTAGGTAGGGAAGTAAGCAGAAGAAAGTTTGGTGTAGATGTAGGACAGTTAAGGGCAAAACAAGAGTTGGCTTTTGCCAACAAAGCTGGACTTGTGATGACAGTATGTATATAGTGTGTGGGGAGGGACATATTTCTCATAATTATGATGACTTATTGGGCAGGTCACTGTAATAATCATAATTGTGACTGCTGTGTAATACTCATTGTGTATTTTAGATATTCCTCAAAAATCTGTTTTGTCATTTAAGCTTACTATGCAGGTCACTAAGTAAGCAATAATACCAGACAGGGTGGGCAGTATTGGGATATACCAGACTGCCCAGGGGTGTAATGAGGCCCGATGCCACAGTCGGAGGGTCTTATAGCCCCTGGAAGGTCAGGTATATCCCAGTACTGCCCACCCTGAAGGGTATTGTGCTTAGAAAATGGGCACTGTATTATATATGTTGGAATAAAAAGCAATTTTTATGTTTACATGTTAAAGCATTATTTGTTTCACTTTCTTTTGTAATGAAATAGTTTGTTCGCCTGCATTAGACTGTTGTATTTCTATTCTGAGCTAGGGACTTTTTTTCTTAGTTGAGCCTCCATAGTTCTGACCTTGCAGGTGGTTGTCATGGTCACACACACACACACACACAGCTTAAGAGTTTTAAAATGGGTTTGTTTTACTGTTTGTTTATTTGGACGCGTTTGTTTTTAACTGTGAAATTTTCTTACCCTAAGCATCAGCTGGAGCTCATTGGCACATTCGGGAGACTGGCATGCACTGTTAAGGGGTCTGAGAAGTTGGTGTATGGTACAACGCATAACGGAGCAGCGAGAGGTAGTGTGATTTTTATTCATTTATTTATTCATTTAATTTGCAGAACAAATAAGGAGCCACTGGCTTGGTTTACAGTGTAGCTTGTATGAAAAATCGCAAACGTAATTGACAGAGCGAGAGAGAGAGGCCACGTTATCTGTGGTACCACTACTGTGTGTGACAGGAACTGTACTTTGGGTTTTTTTGTACTGCAGATGAACATCAATCTGTGCTATGGAAGATGGAGAAAGTACCGCTGTTGTCATACACAGTAGCACTACTAGAGCTAACGCTCTGTCTCATTCTACACAGTTTGCAATTTTGAAGCAGAGTTCATTTTCCCAGCTACAGTGATTATTTTAAAATTTTGAATAAATCTTGCCAGGAGGAACAGAGGGAGATCAGCTGGTAGTTTACGTCCCACTTAGTAAGTGGTAAAAAATGGTGGCATGTTAGATTTTAAAATGTGGGGTGCCCATGGATACCCTAAGTAACAGGGCACTCCAAATTGGTACTTGTTTCTCAGCTGGCTATATAGAAAAAGAAATGCATGACTGAGCATGGCTTTCAGCCAGTCCCACATGCTTTATTTTTCATGCCCATTTTCCAATAAGAAATGTTCCAGCGGTATAGTAATTGTATTTTATTGTGCTCAGAATTCATATAATGAGAACTCCTCCCAGGATTAATTTTAACATCAATTTACTTGGGAATAGTGCAAATTACAATTACAGTAATGCTTATTAGAATTACAGTGTTTTAAGTCCCTCACCTACTAGTACCAATTACGTTTTAGTGTTGGGAAGCCTGTAGTGTACCTGCCCACACTGTATCTGAAGTTTTTCAAACTATAGTATTGTCAGTCACATATCACCAGTACCACAAGAGTGAGGAAACCTTCATTGTGCTTGTTCACACTGTACCTAGCATGTCCTTGTACATGTGTGGTGCCTCTGTCTGCCACTCAAACCTAACAGTGCACCTCCCGTGAATGTTAACTTCCTTGCAGTGGATGCAGATGTTTCCATCCAGTCTCCATAGGCAGGATGGTGTATGTTGCACTGCCCTGGCAGTACTCAAGGTGTGCTTCCCTCCTGGTGTCCAAGACTGTATCCTGCCCACCCTACACCTGAGTTCCTTCCCTCCTGCTGCCATCCTGAACTTAGCTGAAGGATAAACGGAGGGCTTCAGTCTCCACCAGCACCAAATCTATGACAGTATGGGGAAGCCTGCACAGTCTGTGCTCTGCACTTTACCTGGTCCACTGTTTTATACGGAGGGCTTCAGTTACCACTAGTAAGGCCCTCTTCTTTCTCCAGCACTAAATAGGCTTGTTTATAAGGTAGAATCAAAAATCTATTTCCAATTATAGTGTATTTAAGTGCATATTATTGATGCTGTAAAAAAACAAAAACAAAAAAAAAACATAATATATATATTATTATACTGGCCTGGTAGGACCAGTATAGTTCGGGTTTGAAGGAGTGTTTAATGTTAAAGGGCAATTTTTCCTGGTTGCATAGACTTTGACAGCAGATAAGGACCACTTGGCCCACCCAGTCTGCCCATTTCCCTACCTACTGGATAAGCTGCAAATACTAGTTAACCAAAAGCCTACTTCCTGCCACCCCCCACTACAATTTCCTTATGTCTGTCCCATGCATGTTTGAATTCCCCCACTGTTTTAGACCCAACAACCTCCCCAGGAAGGCAGTTCTTTGCATCCACCACTCTCTCCATGAAAAATAATTTCCTCACATTACCCGTGAGCCGTCCCCCCTCTATCTTTAAATTGTGCCTCCTTGTTCTTACGCATCTCTTTTTCTGAAAGATGCTACCCTCCTGGACTTTGTTGATTCCCTTGAGGTGCTTGAAAGTTTCTATCATGTCCCCCCCGTCCCTCCTTTCATCAAGAGTATACATATTAAGCTCTCTCAGTCTCTCTTCATATGGTTTCTGATGCAGACCCTGCACCATTTTAGTTGCCCTCCTCTGGACTGCTTCCATCCTGTCTATGTCCTTGCATAGATGAGGTCTCCAAAACTGCACACACTACTCCAGATGGGGTCTCACCAACTGTCTGTACAGAGGGATAACCACTTCCCTTTTTCCACTTGTGATGCCCCGTCCTATGCATCCCCATATCCCCCCTGGCTCTCCTTACTGACTTATCACATTGCTTACCCACCTTTAGGTCATCTGATATGACTACCCCCAGGTCCCTCTCTATTTTTATTGTTGTTAGTACCTCCCCTGCTGTTGCCTACTCTTCTCTGGGGTTTTTTGTTTCCCAGGTGCATTACTTTGCACTTCTTTGCATTGAATCTAAGTTGCCATATGTCTGACCATTCCTCCAACCTTGCCAAGTCCCTTCTCATCCTTTCTACCCCCCCCCTTGTGTATCAACTCTGTTACAGATCTTTGTGTCATCTGCAAAGAGGCATACCTTTCCCTCCAGACCCTCTGCAATGTCATCTATAAAGATGTTAAAGAGGACTGGACCCAGTGCTGAGCCCTACAGTACTCCACTAGTAACCCCCCCTTTTTCGGAATGTGTTCCATTCACTATTACCTTCTGTGTCCTGTTGTGTAGCCAGTTTGCTACCCAGGCTACCACCCTGGGACCCACTCCCAGGCTGGCTGACTTGATTATTACTCTTTTGTGCAGGACTGTGTCAGATGCCTTGCTAAAGTCTAGGTAGGCCATATCCACAGCCCCTCCCTGGTCTATTACTTTGGTCACCCAGTCAAACAAATCAATTAGATTCATCTGACATGACCTTCCTGCTGTAAATCCATGCTGCTTTGGGTCCTGTGCCCCCGCTGGCCTCTAGGTACTCAACAGTTCTTTCTTTCAGAAGTGATTACATCATTTTCCCTACTACTGAGGTCAAACTTACAGGTCTGTAGTTTCCTGCTTCTGCCTTGCTCCCACTTTTGTGAAGGGGAATCACATTTGCCCTCCTCCAGTCCTCAGGTGCCACCCCATCCTCCCATGAGTTGATAAAAAGTGTGGTCAGTGGTGTCACTAGGTCCTCCCTTAGTTCTTTTAGGATTCTGGGGTGAATCCCGTCAGGCCCCATTGCTTTGTCCACCTTAAGTTTTAGGAGTTCTTTCAGGACTCTTTCTTCTGTAAATGGACTGGTGTCAACCCCCCTACCCAGAGTGCTTCTATCGTCTGGTTTAGGTAACTCCTCCTCATCTTCTTTTGTGAATACTGAGCAAAAGTATTCATTCAGTATTTCTGCCTTTTCACTGTCTCCCTCTGCCCACCTCCCCTCCTCTTTAGTAATATTCACTATTCCTCCCTTAACCTTTCTATGCCCCCAATGCACCTATAAAAGGTTTTATCCCCTTCTTAACTGAGTTGGCTATTTTTTCCTCGGTTTGGGTCTATGCTATTCCAAAAGCGTTTCCCACTTCTTTCTGCTTTAATTGATACAGTTCCCTGTCGTGCTCCTTCTTTGATTCCTTATACTTTTTGAATGCAGTCTTTTTCCTCTTTAACCTTCCCTGCCACCTCTTTTGAGAACCATAGTGTTTTTTTACTCCGCTTTATTTTCTTTATTTATTAAACACAAAGGCTTGTTGCCTCTATGATGGCAGTTTTGATTTTTCTCCATTGTTCTTCCACCCCCTCCTTTTTGGCCATTTACTAGTGCATTCCTCAGGTATTCACCCATGTTGCCAAAGTCAGACCTTCTAAAGTCCAGTATCCTTGTTTTGTATGGCTTGACTCCATAGTTGTGCTTATTGTGAAGCACACTGTGCAGTGGTCGCTTGTCCCCAGATGTCTACTGACTTCTAAATGTGTGATCCTCTCTCCATTTGAGAGTACTAGGTCTAGTATTGCTCCCTCCCAAGTGGGTTCCAACACTAGCTGTCTAAGGCCTGCCCCCTGCAGGGCATTGTGAATGACCCTACTCTTGGATGTTGCTGCAGTACATGTCATCCAGTTAACATCTGGCATATTCAGGTCCCCCATCAACAGTATCTCCCCTTTTTTCAGCCATTTTGAGAATGTCCATATCATTTTCTTGTCCATTTCCTCCCCTTGAGATGGGGGTCTGTATACAACCCCTGTGCGGATTGTGATGCCATTCCCTGTCTCCAAGGTGACCCAGAGTGCCTCTTGTCCTCTCCCTTTACTTTTTAGTTCTGTAGCTTTGATCCCTTCCCTTATGTATAGAGCTACTCCACCTCCTCTTTTACCCTCCCTGTCCCTTCTGTAGACTGTGTACCCTGGTATGTTGACATCCCAGTCATGGTTCTCCATGTACCATGTTTCCAGCTAAAAGCAAATACTGCAAGGACCTTCTACAAAGCTCAGCCAGCGACCCGAGGAAATTTTGGGCCCATGTCAAAACATTTCTCAGTACCTCGCAATCGGTCACTCCTGATGAAATGATCATAAATGGGGCACATTGTAATGACCCTAGGACCATCTCAAACAGTTTTAACAATCTTTTCTCTGATCTTTCATAGTATACCTTGGCTTTACAACCTAGTGGATCGCACTCCAATCTACCTACCACACTACCATCAGACAACCATACTGCCCTATCGTATGATGCTCCTCCAGCGGAACCTTGTCTTCTTAAGCTGGCTGCTCCACTCATTGCCTCTCCGATTGCCAGAATCTACACTTTATCCCTTATCCATAGCACTGTGCCAGACCTATGGAAATCTGCAAGAGTAACGCCTGTCTTTAAAAAAGGTGACCCAAAGGACATGGCCAATTACAGACCTATAGCAATTCTCTGTCCTTAACAAGATCCTAGAGAAAATAGTTGCATCACAGACCATTGACTACCTTACATGCTACAATCTCCTCTCAGACACTCAGCATGGTTTCAGAAAAGGTCATAGCACCACCACGGCTCTTCTTCAACTAACTACTGATATTCTGTCCAACATGGACTCTGGAAATCTCACAGGTGCCATCTTCATTGACCTCACTAAGGCTTTCGACTTTGTTGACCATCTCCTGCTTCTCTCCACTCTCCATAAATTCCATTTCTCTACCTCTGTTGTGGACTGGTTCTGTAGCTACCTGTCAAACAGGTCGCAAGCTGTCAAATTTAACTCCTCCCTGTCCAGCACGTCTACTATCAACCTTGGGGTCCCCAGGAGCTCTATCCTTGGCCTCTTCTGTTCTCAATTTTATCAACAATGCAGCTGAGGTCCTGGAATCCTGCTCAGCTATTCTCTACGCTGATGACCTGATCATCTACACTAGTTCTTCTAGTATTGCCTGCATAAACACATCACTTACTTCAGACTTCAATAAGGTCTTAGACTGGCTACTGAACCGTAAGCTTGTACTAAATGAAAACGAAAGCCATGCTCCTAGGTTCTGCACCAAAGATTAAGACCTGTTCTAGTTTGCTGGAGGTTCTTCACCCAGGAGGATTTCCACTTGAAAATGTTACTTCCTTCAAGTACCTTGGGATCCTCCTGGACCAGTCCCTGGATTTTAATCTTCACATTCAGTCCTCGTGCAAAGCTGTAAACTCAAAACTAGGAGTAGCTTACAAAACGAGCTACATGCTTACACCCTCTGCCAAATTAGCAATTGCCTGAGGTATTCTGCTCCCAACCCTTACCCATGGTGCCTCTATTCTTACCTCTGCCCATAAAACCTCCCTACTAAAATGGGACGTAACTTATAACAATATATGCCGATTTGCCTCTTCGTCACCTCGACTCAAACATCACTGCCTTCTTTATAAGGATCTGAATTGGCTCTCACCCTCTGTCAGTAGACAATACTAACTTGGATCACTAATGGACTCGATCATCCGGAAAAACCCGTCCCAGCTGGCGGGCGTTGCTGGTCCTCAACCATCCTCCCATGGCCCTGCGATCAGCTGACAAATCCTTGCTCTATGTTCCGAGATTCGGACGACTAAAGGCACATGGGCCTTCAATTCTCTGCTCCCAGGCTATGGAATGCTCTTCCACTCAACCTCCGGCTGTCTCAGTCTCACTTTGGATTTAAAGTGAATATAGTCATCTATCCTTAGCTGATGCTTGTACATGCTTTGACCCAACTAAGCTCCTGAGACTTACCAGTAATGTCGCCCCTGCTCTAATCCAGCTCCAAGACTGTCTCCTTCTGCTCCCCATATTTTCCCTTCTCTTTGTAAATAACTTCTTGACTACTAGCTCTCTTCCTTCTTGAACCTTGTTGCTGACCATCCACTGTTGTTTTGCCAGTTACCACCCCTGACCTTCCTTCTGTCAGTCTTTCTTGTTATATTTGAACATTCCTCACATTTCTCTCTATATAACCTTACTATCTTATTAACCCTTTCACTCCACAGGTCGGGTCCATGGTTTCTGCACTTATTATATATCTTACTGCCATTATCTGTATAATGCTTGCCATTATTTTTTGTTGTTTCTACCCATAGTATTTTTGTAGCACTGCTGTACTGTTCCTCTATTTGTACTATTGTACCCATGTTGCTGCTGTTCAACTGTTCTCCTTTTGTTGTACTCTCCCGGGTCGTGCCTGAAAATAGTCATTTTATGGCTAGTGCACCTACCCGGTTAACAAAAACTAAATAAATAAAAATAAATAAATGACTGCCACAATATCCAATTGTTCATCTTCCATCAGGGCTACTAGCTCAGGACGCTTGTTTCCCAGACTACGGGCTTTGGTACTCATTGTCCTCCATTTAATGTTGGCTTTATCCTTTTTTTCCCCCATGCCTGCTCTTTTTGCTCTTGTCTATTTTTCCATTTACCCCTGTCCTGCCCTCTGTTGAGATCTGTACCTCAGTGTTAACCTTACTACCTGCAATGTTTTGTGGGGGGGGGAGGCTTGAAATGTCCTGCCTCTTTTCAGCACCTCCCCCCTTGGCTAGTTTAAAAGCTTGCCAAGTAATTATTTAAACCTGTCACTTAGGAGCTTGGTTCCCTTCGTGGACAGATGCAGACCATCATGGCAGTATAGACCTACATCTCTCCAGGTGTACCCCCAGTCCCCAATGAAGCCAAAGCCCTGTGTTCTGCACCAGTTTTGCAACCATTTATTAAACTGCATGATGTGCAGTACCCTAGCCTTACCCTTGCTATGGACTGGCAGCACCTCTGAGAAGGTAACCGTGCTTGCTACCTGTCTGAGGCCCCTCTCCAACTCCACAAATTCATCCTGCACTGCACTGATCCCATGCCTAGCTAGGCCATTTGTCCCAAGGTGGACAATGATATCTAGTTCCCTCTCCTGTGGTGCTGCTTCTGCAATCCTGAGGATTCTCTTCTAGTCCCTCCAAGCCATGGCACCAGGCAGGCACCTTACTTCCCTCTCCTCTCCCTTCCCCAGCTCTACCCCCCCCTAACAACTGAGTCCCCTATCAGAAGCTGTTTCCTTCCCCTGTGGTGTCCCTTGCCACCCTTTTGTGGGTCTCCCTTGAGGATGTCTTCAGCATTCTTCTTGGTCTCCACTGAGGGTGCCATCGTAGAGGAACCTTGCTCTGCCAGACTGGCGTATGATTTGTGTAGAGGTACAACTAGGGGGCTTCACTTCTGCTCCACCACCTGCACCCTCCCAGAACCCACTGTGGTCCAACTGCTCTTCATACTTGGCAACCTCTGAGGCATTGGTGGTGGCGGTGGTGCTCTTTGGGTGGGGGAGGCCTCCTTAGTTCTTTCTAGCCCAGCCTGGAGGTGGGCATCCTCCTCCCCCCCTCAGAGATGACAGTTGCCTGCAAATAGGACAGCAACGCAGTTTCCAGAATGTCTCCCGGAAAACTACTGCACCACTCCCCACATGTCCCTCTCCCTTTTAATGTACAATATGTAATATATATAAACATTTTTTTTTTTTTTTGTGTGGTGTGTACTTACCCTTTATGCGCGGTGCTGGGTTATTAAGAATATGACAGTTCTGCCCCAAGACCTGTTGAGAAAGTGATGTCAGAACTTTGGCTGTAAAGGAAATGCCATGCCTGGTGTGTGGGAAAGGGCGGTGGGTAATCCACAACCACTGGTGACTGTTAGAAACAATCAAATACACCACTGCTCCACCACCCTGGCGAGTACTGCCCTTTATAGTAATTCAACTAACCTCAAGTAACTTATTTAAAAATAGTTTAACTATCACAAAATCCTACACACCAGTAAATTATTTAAAAATAGTTTCTGTCCCCAAATCCTAGTAGTCAATCCAGCTACCCCCAAGGGACAACCAAAATACAGTATTTAAACCCTTATGAAGTTACTTCCAAGATGAGCAGAGTTTGCAAGCTCCTTATTCAACTCCTTAGCCACCTGTAATTGATTTAAAAATAGTTTAACTGTCAGAAAATCCTAGTAGACAATCTAGCTACCTCCAAGGGTCAACCCAAATGCAGTATTTAAATCCTTCTGAAGTTACTCACAAGATAAACAGAGTTTGCAAGCCCCTTCTTGGTTAAACACTAAATAAATATGTAAATAAAAACGCAATTACCAAGGGTAGTTAGTTTCACCTCCCACAGAATTGAGCAAAAGTGCATGTTGTTGCAGATATCAAGTGCAATTTAGAATTTCCCACACAGCTCACAACTGAATAAAGTAGTTGTCTCCTTCCAGGTCAAGAAGATGTGCTTTGTGTTAATAACTTTAAATTGATTCCACAGATTTTCCTAAAATTTGGCAAGCATCATCTGCTGGGGTAGGTCTATTGATGTACCAAATTTGGTTTGAATCCCTTTTGAGAATTGTGAGATATAAAATGTTGAAAATACAGAGATTTCCCTGATTTTTGCTGCTTTTTTTTCGGCCACCTGTATCTCAAAAACGGCTTTAGGTGCTGGGCTGAAGTTTTCAGGGTAGAAAGCGTTGGCCTCACAGATGTGTCTTTTGAAGGTTTGGTAAAACAATAGTGTTCCATTCCAAAGTTATTAAATCTTGAATTTGCCATTATTTCCTATGGGAGAAGATAAATGTAAAAAAGAAAGTGATTTTTGCACACTGTCATCCAGTTTTGCATATTTTGCACCTGAATAACTTTGCAACACTCAGACAGATTTACAGGAAAGTTGATAAACATTGGCTTAGGGCACAGGTCTCTTAACTTGACAAATTTGGTTTGAATTATTTGGGTTCTGAGATGCATAGTGTTGAAACAAAACAGATTTTTGAGGGTTTTGTTGTTTGTGTTTATTAATGTTAAAGAGCAATTTTTGGATCTTAATGACTTTGTAATGGTTAAAGTGATTTCTACAAAATTTGGCATGCATAATTATCCTGGGTAGGTGTTTTTTAAGTGATAAACTTTATCTTAATAGCTTTAGCTGTTTCCAAGATACAGTATTCAAAATAAAGGTTTGGAGGGTTTGACACTTTTTTGTCCATCTGTATCTCAGAAACGGCTTTAGCTTCTAGGATGACATTTTCAGGGTAGAAAGTCTTGGCCTTACAGATGTTCCTTTTGAAGATTTGGTGGGAAAATATAAATTTGTTCCAAAATTATGACATGTTGAATTTCCCATTATTTCCTATAGGGAAAAATAGATGTCCCACACAACCTAGGATTCTGCTTTGAACTAGGATTCTGCTTTGTATGAGCCTTATGGAAATGGATTCTGCACTGAACATGCATACTGTTTTGCAGTACTAAATCACTTTTGGTAGACAGAACCAATACAGCGGGGAACAGGAACCGACAGTCATCCAATCCTGCCTATTCTACAGCCCTAAGGGCCCCACACCAGGTTGCATAGACCCCCTAGATTTTTTTTTTAAAACATAATCTCCACTCTGGGGTGAACTGCCAGGCTTTGTTTTCTGCAACACTGTGAACTGAGATTTAAACTTACTATAGGACTGAATGAAGTGCTGACCTTTTTGCTGGTTTTCCAGCTCGGTGCTTTTCAACTGAGTTTAACACCCTGGTAAGTGCACCTCATGCTTGAAGGCTAAATGTTTTGTGCCATTGAGCTACTGTCTTTTGTGCTTTTTGCTATTTCAATATCATATTCCCCCCCCCACCACCACCAACACAGTAGGACACTACGGAGCCCACTCCCAGTGTCCCAGATAAAGCACCTCTTCCCCCACTGTGGGACACTGGGGAACCCACTCCCAGTGTCCTGAAATATGTATGTAATGGTTTTGCCCACAGCAGGGTGCCCAATCCCCATGTCAGCACTACACTCACCCCCACCAGCAGTGTTTGACTCTAGGGAGCCCACTCCCAGTGTACATAGTGTACCCAGTTATGTTGTACCCCCAGAGCACTGTGGGACACTGGGGAACCCACCCCTAGTGCCCTGAGAAATGATTCTACTGTTCCTGTGAAAAAAGAAGACCATCCACAACATCTTTTTTTTAGGAGATACGACATACTCGCTTCCGCTGATTTCATACCGCAGCTACTTCATCTCCGAATTGCACGCTTCTTGTGGCAATTCATCCCTATGACACTATCCACCTACGACAATTCACTCCCACTCCAGCATTTTAATAACAATATCACTTACCAGGTTAATGTTATTTTTCACAGGCGCCGTGTTACCAGCCTATGATGTCGTGTCTGGAGCCGTGGTTTCCAGCGTATGACGTCGTGTCTGTTGCCATGGTTACCAGCATCTGAGTGTGTGTGTGTAGTCAGTGTAGCAGTTCAGTTCAGTCTAGTGGTCACGTAAGTTTAAAATCAATACTTTATTTTAAATTCTTAAAATCATTTTCATTTATTCCCTTAGTATTCAAAGCTGTGAGCAACTCCGTGGAGAAACTCCTCAGTCGTGCGGTCTGCACACTTTTCTAAAATGCAGGCGAGACGTGCAACATTATCCTGGTATACTCTCCATGATGCATTCGGTGGGTTACCAGCTATTATCTGCTCCACTTCAGAATCCCTTTTTCATTGTACACCCCTGAGGCCATCTATAAATTTCCACACCGTGGGGTGCGACATACAAAGCACACTCTGCATCCCACGGTGAAAGGCCTCCACGACATTATTTGTTTTTGCTCGTCCGTTTGACACACTGGTTGAATGATTCCACAGTGTTATTGCATAATGTGGTTGTCTTCATCCATTCCCTCTTCTGTTTCTCCTGCCCACCCAAGTGTCCTCAAAATACACAGACACATAGACAGTGTCGGCAGATAAGGGCCTATGGCCTACCCAGTCTGCCCATTTGAGCTTGTAAGTTCAGTTTGTTTTCCTAGAAGTGTGTTTCCCCTTACCCCTACCTCTAGAATTCCTTTATGTCTATCCCATGCATTCTTAAATCCCGTGATTGTTTCAGCCCCCACCACTTCCTCTGGCAGGGTACTCCACTTGTCCACCACCCGTTCTGTGAAGAAATTCTTTCTCATGTTTCCTCTGAATCATCCTCCCTCCAACTTCATCCCATGCCCTCTAGTCCTGGAACATCTTTTTCGCTTAAAAATAGTGTTTTCGTGCACCCTGTTCCTCCTGTAAGATACTGGATGTCTCTATCATATCCGTCTCCCTCCTCTCCTCCAGGGAGTACATGTTCAGTTCCTTCAACCTGTCTTCATAGGACTTGTGATGCAATCCATGCACCATCTTTGTTGCCCTCCTCTGAACCTTCTCTACCCTGTCTATGTCCTTACGTAGGTATGGTCTCCAGAACTGTACACTGTACACTGTACTCCAGGTGGGGCCTCACTAGTGTCTTGTATAGCGAAATATGACCTCCCTTTTCCTGCTGGTGATGCCCCTGCCTATACATCCCAGCATCCTATTTGCTTTACCTGCTGCCTTGTCACACTGTTTCCCTACCTTGAGGTCATCAGAGATGACAACCCCAAGATCCCTTTCCTGCTTGGTGCGTGCTATATCCTCACCCCCCAACTGATATATTGTGCCAGGGTTTTTGTGACCCATAATAGTCCACAATAGGCTGTAATTCTTCTGGGAAAATGTGTACTGCTTCATCTGATATTTCCTCAAATCTAGCAATGACATGTTCTTGGGGGTAGAAAGCCAATGCTGGCAGATATTTACATTTTAAGGCAAATTCAGGGTCCTGGGCATATCTTACTGCTAGCTCTTCACTTTGAAGTTTCCGGTAGATGCACTGAGTGAAATGGAAGAAACAACCAACTTGAACTGATTGAGGAAATACAGTCCTGAATGCATTTATTGTAGCTTTCTCGAAGTCAGTCATGACCAGAACAGGGTTCAAGTTAGGACACATTGCTTTCAATCCAGACAGTAGACATTCGTAACATTCTCTTGATTTACCTGGCAGTAATGCATAAATAGTTGGCTGCACATTTCCAAAGCATTCCCCCATTATAACATATAACTGTGTGAACAGTGGTGGGGAAACGCTGAATGTGCCGTCTGCGTACCAATGTGTGCATCGCTGCAGGAAAGTTAAATTGTTATGTGTTCCAGATACTAAGATTCTATTGTGCCCAGGGCCACTGTCATACAATAAGAAAGGGACTGTGTCACCACATTCAGATGTTTTATATAAGCAGTACGATTCAGGGATTTGTAATTCGAGTAAGTCCTTTGGGTTGGAAGGTGCACCATGAACTCTCACCCATTGTATAGTCCGTTTGAGGTTTTTATCACTTATTTTCCCCTGGGATGCAAGTGAAATTTTAGCTTTTGAATGAAGAAGCACCTGTGCAGTGCTGTCTTGTGTGGCGGCAGCTCTTTCTTTTGCAGCATGTATTGCTTCTGCTGTTTCCACCACACAGGCATCAGGTGCATGTCAATCCATAGAAAATCGATGTATAATGGTTGGGTCCTCATAGCTTTTAGTATGTATTCTTGCATTGCAAAGCTTGACCTTGTGTACAGCGAGCTCGCACTGCCAAATCGCCTTATTCATGTGTCCGGGTTTATGGAAGGTATAGATATAATTTAAATCATCCACAAGTTTTTTTTTTTCTCTCTTGGACACTATGAAGCAGCCTGTCATTGTGGAAACTAAGATACAGATTTAGTGGATTAGGCGGCAAGCTGTATCGTCTTTTAAACCTATGGTTACCCAGGATGCTAGCTGCAATTACTATGTGGGCGGTAACTATATTAGGGAGCAAATTGTCACAACATGAGTTTTCGTGGGACTGAATTGCTTCTATAAAACAGCTGAATGTGGTGACCTGGTAAGCGCAGTTTGTTATTGAACTGTTATTAAAATACAGCGGGAGTGAATTGTCGTAGTGCGGATAGTGTCATAGGGATGAATTGCCGTAGGAGTGTATAGTCAGGAGCGAATAGTCGCGGTATGAAATCGCGGGAGCGAATTGTCATGTACCCCTTTTTTTTAAACTCCTGTAGGAAAAGGTCTCTCATTGTTTCCCCATCCCCCTCTCACATCCCAACCCTTCCGCTGAGCAACCAACCATCCCACACCCCTTGCCCTATACTTACCAACCAAGGTCGGTGGCTGTCATCTTCTGTTGACCAGGACACGTCTGCACTCTTTAAAGTCGAACAGCGAACTGAAGAATAAAGGTAAGTGCCATATAGAGGTTGTCAATGGTATTTTGAGCATAATGTATGTTAATATCTCAGCCATTTGTAGGTATTTTACATAGATTCTGTTGGCAGATAAGGATCTATGGCTCACCCAGTCGCGCTTGTAAGTTCACTTTATGTTTTTCTAGAAGTCTGTTGCCCTTTACCCCTGACCTCCAGAATGTCATTATGTCTATCCCATACATTCTTAAATCCCATGATTGTTTCAGCCCCCACCACTTCCTCTGGCGGGATGTTCCACTTGTGCACCACCCTTTCTGTGAAGAAATTCTTCATGTTTCATCTGAATTGCCCTCTCTCCCACTTCATCCCATGCCCTCTAGTTCTGAAACATCTTTTTCACTGGAAAATAGTGTATTCCTGTACCCTGTTCCTCCCTGTAAGGTACTTGTATGTCTCTATCATAGCCCATCTCTCCCACAGGGAGTACATAGTCAGGTCCTTCAGCCTGTCCTCATAGGACTTGTGGAGCAATCCCTGTACCATCTTTGTTGCCCTCCTCTGAATCTTCTCTATCCATTGTCCTTGCGTAGGTAAGGTCTCCAGAACTGCACATTGTACTCCAGGTGGGGCCTCACTAGTGTCTTACATATTGAACTTATCACCTCCCTTTTCCTGCTGGTGATGCTGGGATGCATAGGAAGGGGCATCCTTTTTGCTTTACCTGCTGCCTTGTCACACTGTTTCCCTACCTTGAGGTCATCAGAGATGATAACCCCAAGGTCCCTTTCTTGCTTGGTGCATGCTATATGCCCTCCCCCAACTGATATGTTGTTCCAGGGTTTTTGTGCCCCATATGCATTATCTTGGACTTCTTTGCATTGAATTTCAACTGCCAAACCCTTGATTATTTGTCAAGCTTCTGCAGGTCCCTCCTCATTCTGTCTGCACCCTCTGGCATGAGCCAGATTTTCAGCATGGACTTTTTGGGATCCCACCTCATGAACACTGGCACTGTCATTTTCTCACTCTGTCCTAAAAGATGATTTCACTGTGGCTGGAAGAAATCATCTTTTAGGATGAAGCAATGAAATGGAAATGCCATTGTGCATGAGGTGGGGTTCCAAAAAGCCCACGTGGAAAATCTGGTGCACAAATACCCCAAAACACCCGAGTTATGCATGGTCATTAACATTTTTCTTTGCACGTGTGTAACTTTGCCAATTTATATTTTCACTCTAGGTTTTCAGCATAGCCACTTTTCATACCATCTCATGAACAGTACAGCTGCATTTCTCACATCCTGCCTGAAATGTGCTTTTGCACCTGTGGCGTGGAATGGTGCGATCGATGTGCAAAATCACCTTTCGGGATTGACTAACGAAATGACAGTGCCAGTGTTCATGACGTAGAGTCCCAAAAAGGCAATATTAAAATTTTGGAGTAAAAGTAACAAAGAATGCCTGAGTTACACGCAATCAATGAAATTTTCCTACGCAAGCATGCAACTGGCAATCATTTAGATTTTCACTCCAAAGTTTGAACATAGCCATGTCTTCGCAGCACCTCATGAATACTACAGCTGTCATTTCTCACATCCTGTCCAAAATGTGTTTCTGCAGCTGTGGCACAGAATGGCATTTTGTCATGGATTAAGAAATTTACACCTACAGTATGAGGGTTATGAGGCGGGGTGATAAGAGGACTATGTCGAAAAATTTGGGGTCACAATGTGAAACAAATGACAAACTTATGAATATTTGTTGTAATTTTGTTACACACTTATCTCAAAAAGTAAGGAAATTCATTGCAAAAAAACTCTGTTTTACAAAACCAGTTAGGGTTTCCATTACACCTTTAAAAGTATGGAAATTCAGTGTTAGGGTTAGTATGTGTATCAGCACAATACCACCAATCTCTGCACACATTAGAAACAAAACAGTTACTTGATATATCCCTTGGTGTCCTTCCACCTAACTCGTACACCATTTGAGCTGTTAATCATGTGGTATAGAACAATATATTTGTATGGTGTATGAGTTAGGTGGAAGGACACCAAGGGATATATCAAATAACTGTTTTGTTTCTAATGTTTACAGAGGTGATGATGTGCTGTTACTATAAACCTAACACTGAATTCTATAGCTTAAGATAAGAACCTAACTGATTTTTAAAAGCAGTTTTGCAATGAATATGAATATATGTGTGTATATATGTGTGTGTGTGCGTGTGTGTGTGTGTGTATATGTGTGTATATGTGTGTGTGTGTATGTGTGTGTGTGTGTGTGTATATATATATATATATATATATATATATATATATATATATATATATATATAAAATATACATACATACATATACCTGATTCTACACACACACACCACACACCTACACACACACTAGCGAAGTTCTTGCAAAGTCAGGAACTTCACACTTTACAAAAAGCTTCACAAGGGATCCTGGCCTCTGCACCAACTTTGCTGGCCATTTTGTAATTTAAAAACAGCACAAAAGGGCTTAAATTGCCCCACCCCCACTGTTCATTAAGTACCACCTCCCATCTACTTTTAAAATGTATCCCCCCTCCCATCATACCGCTAGCACCCTCCTCACCCCACTGCCCCAGCAAAGTTTTTTATTTGTAGGAGTTGAAGTGAAGAAGCAGACTCTCTTCACTTTCTTTTTTTATTATAAATAGAGATGTCCTTCAACCCCCACCCATGCAGTGCCATTTACACACACATGCACCCTTCCCCAACTCTTGCTCAGACCCCACTTCTTTATAGGGGGGATCACAGACTAACGAGGTTTGGCATGCCAGTGCTCTATTGGCATATAGCTCCTCAGTCTGGTGGGCCTTACACATTTCTTAGTGGCTTCCTGCACCCCGAAACAGGGTTCCTTCCACCCTGTGATCCCATACGGTCTATATTTAGTAGTAGCTTTCACTTTTTCACCACAGAATTGAACATGCTGTATGTGACGGAGGCCTTACACACCCTTCCCTGCATCAGCAGCATCTGTCCTTCGCCCTGGACCTGATACTGACAAAGCATCATCTGCTTGTCAAGTGTAGGATTGCACTGTTAACCCTACTGCACTGAACTACATCCACATGTAGTTCTTCTGGGAGTATCCACTACCTTCTGTGGAAAGAACAGAGTGGTTGGCAACAAAAAAGGGCATGCACACAGTGGCACAGACAATAATGTCAGTTATCGGTGTCCAGTGCACGCCCCCAGCTGCTCAGAATGGGCCTACATTTTAAGTTCATGCTTTCTTACATTCTTGTCGCTCCATGATTTTCAAAACAGGTTTTCTAATTTTTCAGATGCCAGCTGATACTTGAAATGAGTTCATCCACCAATGGCAAGGTGAAACCCGTGGATGGGTAACTACTCTACTCTAACATTTTAAATACATAACTTGCTCATCTGAGCTGGAGTCCTCACTGCTTCTCGCTATGTGAGACTCTTCTCAAGCTTCCCCATGTTCGCTTCCATAAAGACAGCAGATGAAGCTTCTGGCTGGTGTGTGGAGAGCATGCTATTAGAGAAGGCCACACCTCTCCCAATCAGTAATCGCATTAGAGGGTTAGCAAGCTCAACCCCTGCTCTTTCATCAGATTTGATCACGTTTCTTATAAATTGCTGCATTTTCTCGGGTTGTGCTACCAGTCTGCAGCCTATATGAAAACAGTTCTGTGTCCTGTGCACTCCCCCACCAAGCTGCTCAAAAAGAGCTTTCTTACATTCTTGTCACTCCATGACAAGACTCAAACTCAGGTGAGTGACTTACTGTTTAAAATGTTAGTTACCCATCCATGGGTTTCACCTTGGCATTGGTGGATGGGCTCATTTCAAATGTCAGCTGGCATCCAAAAACTAAGACTCTTTCTGAGCAGCTGGGGGGTGCACTGATCACTGATGGGTGTTTTGGTATAGGCCATAAACCAATATCTCACCCCTATAAAATGCAGGTATTTATATAAGAAATGTGATTATATTTAGTGAATGAGCAGGGTTGAGCTTGCTTAACTCACTGATGTGACATACAGTAATGTCCCGTCTTTCAAGGCACTTGACAGCGCATCATGGCCTACAACCCTAAGTCACCATGCCATCCTTGCTTTACCTGGCTTGGTGCCGGCCACACTGTACTGCCTTTTGCTGCCAGGACAGTGTGTCATGCACACATTCTTGTTGCTTCCTATGCTCACTAGTAGGTCCTGTTGATGGAGGCGGGGTGCCATGGTCCATGTGTGCTGTTGCACTCATGGCACAGTGCTTCCCTCTCTGGATACACACCTGCTGAGCTGGCTTTGCTTCTGGCTTGCATTGTCTTGCCCGTCATAGGTGTGCAACATACATGCCTTCTTTCACTGAAGCCACCATACTGCTGTAGAGCTCCTGACATTCATGGTTTAATTTGAGGTCCATTTTGACTTTGCTGAGGGGGTTCACATACCTGTCAAAATGCCACAGATACGGCCATGGACAAGGCCATAGTAACTGTGGATGCCAAACAGCAGCAAGGCAGATGTGCAGAAAGCAAGCAGGGATGGTGGATTAGGCTAAGGCCATGACAGAATCTGCAGCCTGCGCCATAGGGTCTGGAGGGGCATGGAGCAGAGGATGTGGATGGGGTCTCACTGAAGACAGCCTTGGAAAGGGCATGGAGCTCCCATTATGGTACCCAGCACTGGGTGGTGCTCTATATACTCGTGGTAAGTTTTGTCACATTAGTGTCATCATATCACACATACCTAAAATCCATTGGTGATATTCTTATGATCCTTCATGTCATATCCTGTAGAAAAGGAAAGGAGTCTGAAAAGTGCCTTTCATACAGACTGTATTCCTAAGGTGCGTTACAATCCAGGAATGAGGGGAGAGGAGATTGCTGCCATTAGGTGCACAGGGGGAAGTCCAAAACAATTATAGGTGAATGTTCTTGTTCTCTGTTTTGCAGCATTAATGGACCAAAGGGATGGTCAGAACAGCCATATAGTGGAGGTTCGCTGGGTGTCACAGCAGTGGTGGAAACTGTGGTTGTGAGCTCCAAAAGAATGACAAATTAGGGGGAGAGGCATGAGGTTACGATGTCTTGGTGTGCTGATTGTTAGCGCAGAGGACCAAATAGCGTTGACAGTTTTCATGTGAGCTGCAGGGGCTGGGAGTCTGTCCACACTGCCCAGAACATATGCTGGCAAACAGATGAAAATCATCTGCTAATGGCATCTCTGTCTGTAGTGTACATTAAAGGCTGAGTAACGCTGTTGTAGTTGCTAAGGGAATACTGTATTGTAAGACCATGATGATCCTCTGGGGGTACTGAATCCGGTGTACTGGGGGCATTACACTTGTCATCTGGGTTGTGTTTTGAGGCTTTTGTGTAGTCAGGTAGAAGTGTGTCCTTTTGGTTCTGTGTACACATGGATGCTATATGGATCCATGGCCAGATGTACACCCCCCCAACTCGGGTGGACCTTACATACTTCTGTAGGGTTGTGGGGTTAACTGGGAGGAGGTGATGTCCTACAGTTCTCGGAGTACCTTCCTTCACTCGTAGGTTTTACACTTCTGCTTCTGTGTGCCAAATGTGCAAGGTCTCAGTGTGGGCTCATAAATGTTATCTAGATGGTTCACAGAACTGTGCAAGACTACTTGCAAAGAAATCTGGGAAGCAGGCAAGTAGGAGCATGTGTTGTAAACATGCCAGCATTCATCCTCTCAGTGTTTCAGGCATTCTGTTAAAGAAGTGTGGGTTTACATTCTTTTATTGCCGCATTCCAAGATATGGGCAAACATCATAAAAGGGAGGGAACAATTCTGAGAACTCTTTAACACGCTTCTTGCCGCTTTCAAATTCTCTTTCCTAGTAATCACATGGCTAGCAAACTATCTCTTTAACTTTCAGAGAATAAAGATATTGTGTAGAGTAGAAATACTGCTCCTTCCCAAATCTGTTTTTATTGGAAGTGGTTACTTGCCTTATAAAGTGTCATTCATCCACAGGCTCACCCTTCTGCTCATGTGTGGACCTCATGGTATGTTCAGATTATAGATGTCAAAGATGTGTCTTATGCACCCACCCATACTTCTCAACTGTCCCTAATTTTGCCTCAAAATTTTCCTCTGTCCCTCGTAAAATCTGTGTTTTTATGACTTGAACAATGAAGATTGTAAGCACAAAATAATGTCAAACATTAAAGTTAGACTTGTTCTTCCGAAAATGCATTTTACATTAATCCTCTTATTCTGTCAGCTCTCTGGCTGAATATTACCAATTTTTAAGATGTGCCCCTGATTTTAGGTCTTTGTCCCTGATTTTATTTTAAGCCATGTCCCGGATTTATGAGGCAAGAGGTTGAAAGTTATGCACCCACCCTGTATCACAAGCCCAGTTCTTTGGAGTGTCTGATCCTCTCCTGCTTAGAGAAGAAACTCAGTCAGAAAGTACTGACTTCAAGCAGTAGTCAGGAAATTCCTGAGGGAGTTACTTTTGTATTTGTAAATTGGGGACTAGGTAAGGCACACTGAGCCAAGGCTCATTTCCAGGTGTGGTGACCTAGGTGAGGAGAGGTGTTACAGAGCAGTGGAATAATTTCGGACAATACAGGCAGCAAATAAATTAACACAGATTGTGAGTTTGTGGATGAATACCACTAGAAAATGTCCCGTTACAGGCTACTTCTCTATCAGAGGCACCCTGACTATAATTCCTACGAGAATGCACATATGTGTAGTGAAGCCAGAGCAAGCATTTCTTTCTAAAGTTGCTCCCTGGGTGTTATGACCCGAATGGGAGCATTGACTGACAGCACTTAGCTTATCAGAGCTTCTGTTCCCAGGACCTTCCTTGTTGCTTTATAACCATGAAACTGCTGAAGGAAAGGGGTTATGTCCAGGGAACACTGGAGAACTGCATCAATAGCTACTGTATGTAAAGATGTAAAATGGAAGCCTTTAAAATTAAAGGATACTAGAATATTAAGATGTAGGTAAAAAAATGACAGAAACAAAATTCAGAGTATTAAAAGCCCCCCCAACCCCCAACCATTCTAATGGTTTGCTCATGCTCTGATAGTATCATCAGACACTAGAGAGGACATCACATGATTTTTTTTTAGAGTGGGGCACAGGACCCAAGGCAGCATGGATTCACAGCAGGGAGGTCATGTCAAACAAATCTGATATATTTCTTTGACTGGGTGACCAGGGAGTTAGATCATGGTGGGGTGGTGGATGTGTCCTACCTAGATTTCAGTAAGGCCTTCAACACAGTTACACATAGGAGACTCGTAAACAAGCGGGGCAGCCTGGCAGTGGGTCCTAAGTTTGTAAACTGGGTAAGAAATTGGTTGGGGGATAGGCGACAGAGGGTGGTAGTAAACTGAGTTCACTCTGTGAAAGGGACTGTGACCAGCAGGGTGCCACAAGGATCAGTACTGGGACTGGTCCCCTTAAATGTATTCCTTAGCAACATTGCAGAGGGGTTAGAAGGGAAGGTATGCCTTTTTGTAGATGACACAAAGATCTGCAATATGGTTGACACTCAGTTGTGGGGGGTGAAGCTGGGATCTAAGAAAGCTTGAGGAGTAGTCCAGAGTATGGCAACTGAGTTTCAATATGAAGAAGTGCAAAATCATGCACTTGGGGCACAGAAACCAAGGGGCGGAGTGCAAGATGGTGGGAGAAGTACCAACGACCACCAAACAGGAAAGAGATCTGGGGGCAATCATATCTGATGACTTTAAGGTGGCCAAACAGTGTGACAAGGCAGTGAGGAGCGCCAGTGGGATGCTAGCATGCACTGAGAAGGGTCTCACCAGCAGAAAGAAGAAGGTGGTGATACCGCTATATAAATCATTGATGAAACCTCACCCAGAGTACTGTGTCCAGTTCTGGAGACCACATCTCCAAAAGGACACAGAGTAGAGATAGTCCAGAGGAGGCTAACCAAAATGGTGCAGCGTCTGTACCAAAAGCCCTATGAGGAGAGGCTAAAGAACCTTACTGTATACACCCTGGAGGAAAGAAGGGAGAGGGGGGATATGGTTGAGACTTTCAAATACTTCACAGGTAAAAATAAGGCACAAAAAGGAAGCATTTTTCAGAAAAAAAGGATGTTCAGGAACAAGGGGTCATGCTATGAAGCTGTCTCGGATCCTGTAAGCCACTGGATTCTAGATATCAAAGAGAGCAAAAAAAACTAGCATTTAGAAAGTACAAAAAGGTATAGAAGAAGGAGGATAGGGAAAACTACCAGGAGTAACAAAAGAAGGCAGGGAAGGTAGTTAGACTGCAAAGGCACAAACAGAGGAGAATATTGCCCAATCAGTAAAAAGAGGGATTAAAACTTCTTTAGATATATTAGTGAGAAGAGGAAGACCAAAGGGTGAATAGTAGGGATAAAAGGAAGGGGTTTGCAAGGAGGAGGAAGACCAAAAGAAGGCAGACATATTGAGGAAATACTTCTCTTCAGTATCTACAGAAGAATGGGTAGGTGATGGGCCAAAGATATGGGACAAGGGCATAAGTGATAGGGAGGTGGACACCAGTTCTTTTACAGAGGAGAAAGTCCTCAAGGTACTAGCACAATTAAAAGTAGGCAAGGCAATGGGACCTGACGGAGTGCACCCCAGGATACTAAGGAAGCTCAAAGAGGGTGCTGGCTGCATCTCTGACAGCTCTGTTCCAACTTATCATTAGAAACAGGAGAGATTCCAAGGGACTGAAGGAGGGCAGATGTGGTCCCACTTCACAAAAGTGGGAACAGGGAGGAGGCATGAAATTACAGACCTGTCAGCCTGACTTCGGTTGTGGGCAAAGTAATGGAAACGCTACTGAAGGAAAGGATAGTGGAATACCTTGTAATCAGTGAATTTCTGGATCCAGGACAGCAAGGTTTCATGGGGGGAGATCTTGCCAGACAAACCTGATTGAGTTCTTGACTGGGCCACTCAAAAGTAAAGGTCCTGGACTTCATGAGGGCAGACTTTGCAAAAATGAGGGAACACCTCCAGAGAATCCTGGTGAATGGGGTGGGGGGGAGTGGAGGAACAGTGGGAGAAACTTAAAGGAGCCATAGCAGAGACAACAGGCATCTGTGTAAAGCTAGTAAACAAAGCAAAAAGAAAGAAAGAACCACTGTGGTTTTCAAAAGAAGTGGCAGGGAAGGTTAGGGGAAAAAAAAACAGGTATTCAGAAAGTACAAAGAAACACAGAGGGAGGAGACAGGGAAATGTACCAGGCAAAGCAGAAGGAGGTAAGGAAGGCAGTCAGGTGTGCAAAGGCGCAAACTGAAGAAAGGATAGCAAAATCAGTAAAAGGAGGTGACAAAACCATCTTCAGGTCTATCAGGGAAAGGAAAAAGATCAATGGAGGGATGGGAGGGGGGTGAATGTGCAGAGGGGGACCTGTAAAATGCAGAAATTCTGAATGAATGCCTCCACTCCAGTATTTACAAGGATGGGAAGGACCAAAATTAGGGAGAAACGTGCGGGGGGGGTGGACACTAGTCCATTCACGGAGGAGAGAGTCCTAAAGGAACTTTAGAAAACTAAAAGTGGGCAAGGCAATGGAACCAGATGGGATGCATCCCAGAATACTGAAAGAACTCGGGGAGGTACTAGGGGCACCACTGACAGCCCTATTTAACAAATCACTAGAGGAGGGAGTGGTACCAAAGGACTAGAGGAGAGTGAATGTGGTACAACTACACAAAAGTGTGAGCAAAGGTGGAGGCTGGAAATTACAAGCCAGACAGTTTGACCTCAGTAGTAGGGAAAATCATGGAATCCATGTTAAACAAAAGAATTGTGGCATGCCTGGAGTCTAGTGGGGCACAAGAGGCAACATAGATTCAAAGCAGGGAGATCTTGTCAAACAAATCTGATAGATTTTTTTGACTGAGTAACCAGGGTTGTGGATCAGGGAGGAGTGGTGGACATGGCCTGCCTAGATTTTAGCAAGGCATTTTACATCATCCCACACAGGAGGCTAGTAAACAAGTTGCACAGTCTGGGAGTAGGTTCCAGTGTGGTACACTGGGTCCAAAATTGGCTGAGCAACAAGACACAGAGGGTGGTGATAAATAGAGTTCAATCCCAGGAGAGGAGGGTGATGAGTGGGGTGCCACAGGGCTCGGTTCTGGGGTTGGTCCTCTTCAATGTCTTCATTAGTGACATTGCGGAGGGGCTGGAAGAGAAGGTAAGCCTCTTTGCGGATGACACCAAGATCTGCAATAGGGTAGACACTCCAGATGGGGTGGAAAAAATGAGAACAGACCTAGGCAAATTGGAGGAGTGGTCAAGAGTGTAGCAGCTTAAATTCAATACAAAAAAGTACAAAGTCATGCACTTGGGCCACAGGAGTCCTGGAGAGGAATACAAATGGGTGGGGGGGGATACTAACAACAACAAAACTAGAAAGGGACTTGGGGTAAACATAACGGATGACCTGAAGATGACCAAACAAATGTGAAAAGGCGGGGGGAGGGCCGAAGGGATGCTGTGGTGCATAGGGAGGGAAATTACCAGTAGAAAACAGAAGGTGGTGATGCCACTGTACAGACAGTTGGTCAGGCTATATCTGAAATACTGTGTTCAGTTCTGGAGATTGCATCTCCGGAAGGACATTGACAGAATGGAGGCAGTCCAGAGAAGGGCAACAAAAATGGTGAAAGGAGTGCACCAAAAAACATATGAGGAAAGACTGAAAGACCTCAATATGTATACTCTGGAGGAAAGGAGGTAGAGGGGGGATATGATAGAGACATTCAAGTACCTCGGGGGAATCAACAAGGTCCAGGAGGGCACCATCTTTCAAAAAAAGAGATGTGCAAGAACAAGAGGTCACAATATGAGGATAGAGGGAGGGAGAGACTCGGGGGTAATGTGAGAAAGTATTTTTTTCACAGAAAAGGTGGTGGATGCATGGAACAGCCTCCCAGCAGAGGTCATAGAGGTTAAAATGACTGGTGAGTTCAAGAATGCATGGGATAGACAGAAGGCAACCCTAGTGATAGGAAAGAGTGGGTAAGATGCTGATCATTTAGGATCTGGAGTTTAAGTAGGTTGGGAAATCGGCAGACTAGGTGGGCCAGGCGGTTCTAATCTGCAGTCAAAATGTTTTTCTATTGTGGAAGGGCAAGAAGGGAAAGTATGCCTGTTCGCAGATGACACTAAAATCTGCAACATAGTAGCCACGGGGGAGGGGGTAGAAAAAAATGAGGGATGATATGAAAAAGTTGGAAGAATGGTCAAGGGTTTGGCAGCTGGGTTTCAATGCAAAAAAAGTGCACATTCGTGCACTTGGGGCACAGAACCCTGGGGGGAAGCTACATACCAATCAATCAATCAATCAAAATCTTTATTTATCCAGGCGAACATAATTGAGCAGAGCTCTTTTACAAGATGGACCTAGTTAGAACAGGGTCGGGTAACATCCATCATAAAAACATATAAATATATGTAAATAAGTATATAAACATAAACACAATGATGCAGTAATAGGGGAGTCAAATGATAAAAGGAAGACAAGGCAAGCCATAACAGAGGAGGATTCAAATACAAGGGGGCAGGTCCACCATTGAACCATGCAACTGTATATAAACCATGTTCTCTGTATAGAAGTACCAGTTAGTTCATTTACCAGGGGCAGTCACTAGTACTAGCCATGAAAATGGCTCGGAGAACCACCAACTAATGGCAGATGGGGTACCAGGAGGGGTATGTAATATGTAAGCGAAAGATAAACATTGTGAGAAGTGAAGTCCCAAGGATAGGTCGGTAGAACTGATGCAGCGGTGGGGGCTTACGGGGAGAGGGAAAGGGGAGTTAGGACTTTTATAGTATGATTGAGTGTAGATTGTGGATGAGTATGATTGCGTATAGATTGTGGATGAGTGCAGTATAGAGTTGTGAAAAGAAGGCTGGAGAAAGCAGGAAGATAGACCAGTATCAAAGGGAGAACAGAGGCATCAAGGGGTTACATGAAAGCATGATGACAGACCAGGGCCAAGGAGGCGAGCACTAGAAGTAATTCGTTCATGGTTAAATGGTACAGGTTAGCATGATGACAATTCATGGTCATGGGAAACGATTGCACCGATCATTTCTGAGACGTGAATATAAGAGCTTGAAAGATTAGATGCCGATGGGTGACCTCAGTTTCATTTGTTTTTGCAATTCATTCCACAAGGAGGACAGTGTAAAGCTTATAGCAGCCCTGCCAAAGCAAGAGTTAACTTTTGGAACCATCAGTAGGAGAGATTTGCAACTTCTCAGGGCATAATTGCCTATTGGTTATATAGGAAGACAGTCTGTAATGTATTGGGGCAGTTTTTTGGAGATGGCTGTCAGGGTCCATAAGGCTGCATTTTTATCACGCCAGTTGGGAGGGGAAATACTGACAACCACCAAACAGAAAAGGGACCCTAGGGATAATAATTTCTGATGACCTGAAGGTAGCCAAGCAGTGTGATAAGGCAGTGGGGAAGGCTTGCAGGATGCTTGGGTGCATATGGATGGATATCAACAGTAGGAAGGAGGAGTAATATTGCCCCTATACAGATCACTGGTAAGACCCCACCTCGAGTACTGTGTCCAATCACCTGTGACCTCTGCTTGCTCCCTCCGCTCCTCTTCGAGGGGCCTCCTGGATGTTCCCAAGGTTCGACTCAAGACATTTGGTGATTGAGCTTTCAGTTTCTCTGGACCGACCCTGTGGAACACGTTTCCAGCTGTAGTCCGGGAGGCCCCTTCGATCGGCGTTTTCAAGCAGAAGTTAAAGGCTCACCTCTTCAGTCTGGCCTTCACAGATTAATCAGTACTATTAGAGAATTTTTATTATTTGAACTCTGATTTTATTTTATCGGCTATTTATGGATTTTAATTAGTTGTTTTATCAGTAATACTTTGTTAGGCTCCCAGAGCCTCTGGGATTGGGCACCATAAAAATAAAATTTGCCTTGCCTTGCCAGTCTGGAGGCCCCACCTCCGGAAGGACATTGATAAGGTGGAGGCGGCACAAAAGAGGGCTACCAAAATGGTGCAGGGCCTGCATCAAAGCCCTATGAGGAGAGACTCAAGGAACTGAATATGTACTCTCTGGAGGAGAGGAGGGAAAGGGGGTTATGATAGAAACATTCAAATACCTAATGGGTATTAATAAGGTACAGGAAGGTAGTATTTTCCATAGAAAAAGAAGCTTGAGGACAAGGGATCACACTATGAAGGTGGGGGGGGGGGCGCTCTGAGGAAATGTGAGGAAATACTTCTTCATGGAGAGGGTGTTGGATGCCTGGAACAGCCTGTCAGGGGAGATGGTAGGTGCCAAAATGATGATGAGATGCAAGTATGCATGGGACAAATATAAGCGGACCTTGGCAGTAAGGCAAGGGGAGGAAACTACAGCAGATCAAGTAGAGTCTGCAGTGGTACAATAGGCAGGGAAAACTGGGCAGACTAGGTGAGCCAAGAGGTCCTTATCTGCTGACAACTTACATGTTTTTATGTAATATTCCACAATCCTTTCCTTCAGTAGTGATTCCATTAATGTTCCCACCACTGAAGTCAGGCTGACTGGTCTGTAGTTGCCAGCCTCCTCCTCCCTGCTACCACTTGTGAAGTGGGACTACATCTGCCCTCCTCCAGTACCACCCCATCTCCAGTGAGTGGTTCAACTGGACTGTCAGTGGTGCAGCCAGCACCTCTCTGAGCGCCTTCAGTATGCTTGGATCTATCCTGTCTGGTCCCCTTGCCTTGTCTACTTTCAGATTTGCTAGTTGTTTCAGGACTCTCTCCTCTCTAAATTGACTGGTGTCTACCTCCCTTCCTTCTAGTCGCCTATCTGTGGTCCCTCACCTTTCATAGGTTCAATGGCATGATACTCAGCGTAGTAGATGAAAAAAATGACCCAGGTATTCTGATCTCAAAAGATTTAAATTCATTGCCATTCAATGGTTAGAAAGGCAAATGGAATTTTGGGAATGGGAAGTATTAAGAGGCATATCATGAGCAGGGACAGTAGTGTGATTATGCTGTTAGTACTCATCACTGGTCTGGCCCAATCTGAAGTACTGTGCACAGTTCTGGGCCCCATGCACTAAGGCTGAAATCAAAGCTCTAGATGGTGTGCAGTGAAGGGTAGCAAAATTGATAACAAAGGTGTAAAACCTAAGCTATGAGAACAGATTGGTTGAACTGGGTTTATTTACATTGGAGTATAGATTGTTAAAGGGTGACATGTGTTTCATATTTAGAGCACTTGCAAATCACAATTTATGGGAATGTCTAGGCTTGGAGCTAAGGAGCCAACATCATATTACCAGTGCCCTTGTGTTACAGGTTAAAGGGGGTAGGAATCATACAAACAAAAGGTGTTCATGGTTCATTCAAAGGGTGATAACTGTCTGGAATGCACTCCCATACAATGTGGTAGGGAGCAGTAGCATGAATGAGTTTAAAATAAAGCTAGCTGAGTACTGTAAAATGATAACATCCAGGGATACCGCTTCTAGAAAATTAGCAAGCAGTCATAGGCTTGTGCCTTCTTTCTTGCTTGTTTAGTATCTTTGATAACTATAGCTATGATACTAGATTTGCCATTTAAAAATATATATTTAAACAAAATATATTTTATGTAAAAACCTGATTACACATTTTTACCATTATGACCCATTTTATAAGAGTAATTAGCCACTCCAGGATGTGCATTAAATATAGGATAAAGTATGGATAGAAGTGTGTTATGAGAATTTAACACATACCCGAGTTGTTGGATGGCACATAAAGGGTTTATGAATGCCATCCAACAACGAGGGTGTGTGTTAAATTCAAGTTTAACACACTTTTCCCCATATTTTATTTTATATAATTGAAGGTCTCCGTTTGAAAAGTCTGAGGTCGCTTTTTGTTTTCTGAATTGTGTTGCGGTTTTCCTGCTCTTCAATGAACTTTTGTCTTTCGGTTTCATTCACAGTTTGGAATTGGCTTAACTTTTTTTTTTTTTTTTTTTTAACTTCTAGGCAATGTGAGGCTGCTGGAGGCTATTTGGTATGGAGGTAACGCCCAAGAAGTGTGTTTTTCAGTCAGTGCCGCTTGAGGTGACAGGGACAGTTAGAAGCTCACGCTATGTTTAGTTAGTTGTCTCGAGTGCTTGGTTGTTGAAAGGGAGCGCGTGAATGCCGTAACACCTACTCAGGTGTTACGGCATTTAACGCACGGTTTTGTCAATGGCAAAAAACAGAGACCATTAATTATAGGACTGTAATGCATATCCTGGAGTGGCATAAGGACACTCCGCATGTGGCCTCATACCTTACTGTGACACTAGAATGTACATTAGAATCCTGTAATAACCGGGAAACATTTTTTCCCATATGGACACCCAGTTATAATTTCCTATTATAACCAGTTGGTTATAATGGCGAACACACACTCTGGGTTTCCCTCGCTACACGCATGTGCCACCTGACAGTCTTCCCTTTGTGGCACTGGACACTTCACCATCACTCAGACTCTGTCATAATTAAATTAACAAACAAACAAAAAAGATTAACTTAGCTCTTGGAAATATACCCTGGGGATGATCCAATTTATATTTAAAAAAAATTAAAACGAAGTTTCCACAGCCGCTTGAACCCGACCGCTTTGAACCACGCTTGAACTCGACCAGACCACGGCTGCACAGCAATATCTTTGTATTTTATATAATTGCTGTGATGAAAAAAACACTCCCCAGCAATTATATAAAATAAAACATGGGGTGATATGTAAAACTCAAATTTTACACACATCTTCGGTGTTGGATGCTTAAATAAACCCCTCGAGCTCCGCTCTTGGATTTTTTTTAAGCATCCAGCACCTCGGGTGTGTGTAAAAGTCTTGGTAAACACATCACCCCATGTATTATTCTATATATAATTAATGGCTCTCCCCTTTTGCCATTGAGAGACCATGGCATAATCTGCCATTACAAAGGAGCGTTTATAATGGCAAACACGCGCACAGTTCTCCTCCCTCTGCGCATGCGCCTACACCAGCGTCTCCCTTCCTGGCTCGCGCTTCCTTCCTACAGCGGAGCTGCCGAAGAAACACTGTGGTGAGTAAATTTAAAAAAAAATTAAAATGAGCTCTGCTTTTACAGATGGGAGACTTTCCGCATTGTTAAAAAAAATAAGTGAAGCTGCCGAAAATGAAAATGCAGCCGGACGAAAAATAAAGTGGCGTAACTACTAGCCACACTGAAACTACTGATTTTATTTTATATAATTGCTGTGGCCAAAAGGGGAGCCATCAATTATATAAAATAAACACGGGTAGTGTGTTTAAACTGAGCCATATTGTTTCTTGGGGTTAGATGCTTTGCACAAACCCCTCGAGCTTCGCTCTCTGGGTTTATGAAGCATCTAACCCCTCGGGTGTGTGTAAGCTCTAATTAAACACACCACCCCATACTTTATTCTCTGTGTAATGAACACCCTGTCATGGCTTATTACTTACTTGTTATTAGAGAGGTTCTGTATGTGTGGACCTATTAACTAGAGGCAGTGGAACTCTGATGTAACCAGCATTCCTTGCTGGTGTCAGTTTGACCTGTGCCAGTGTCCCTCTTAGGACTGTATGTAACCCATTTGTTTTGACTTCCCAGTGACAACATTGGCACTAACAGAAAAATTACAGTAGCCCCAGTAGGTCTAATAGAATTTCTACTTTGCAGTACACAGTGATAGATCTGTATTTATATATCTTTCTGAAACCAAGATGCTGTACACAACAAAGGGAAAATACAAGACCAATAGAATACATAAATAATAAAACTTAAAAAAAAAAAAAACTAAATACATTAATAATTTAGCATGTTTATGGATAATCATACTAAAAAATGGTATGAAGATCAGGACATCAATCAGGTCAGGCATCTAGAAAAGCCTGATTAAAAAAATAAAAAACATTTGAAATTTATTTTTAAACATAAGGACTGCATGGGTAATCCAAATGTCCAAAGAAATGCTGTTCAGCAGTTGCAGGGCAACAACAGACAAAACTCTGTCACTAGCAGATTTTAGGTGTGATTTGGGAACATCTAGGAAACTAGAACCTGTAGCTCTTTAAAGCTCAGATATTGGTGCAGCTTTTAAGAAGCTCCTATGGTAATGACAGAATAACTGCTGTGCCAAGAGTGGGGAACCAACTCGGGTCACTTTTTTTTGTCATCTTAAGATGGTGGCGCGCTGGTACTCCATTCCGTCAGTTTAAAGGGGAGTATTACGGAATACTGATACGCCATTGCCCGACACCCAGGAGCCTGACAGTTATATCCTGACAGTCAGAGAATTGTCTGTGGCAATCAAAAATAGGGGGGGGGGCAAAGCCCCCGAAACATAGGGAAAAACTCCACCGTGGGCAATTCCAGACTGTCGGGATATCATTTTAGGCCTCCTGGTTGTCTGCCAATGGCATGTCGGTATTCCGTAGAAATCCATTGAATGATGTGAGGACTGCTCTAGTGTTCCCTATATATGATTTTTCTGACACTGATGTGCTGCTTTCAGGTTCCATCGCATACATATTTAAGAAGGATAGAAGATTGTTGCTTCATCAAATTTCTCCCTCCCACCAACTCAGTAGGAGAAAGATGCAGAGGGCCCCAGCATTCTCACACAAACCACAGCCTAAAGTAACAGAACATGTGAAAAATAAAAAGGCTCTGCACTCAGGAGCATAGTGCATATATACCGTAAGCAATCAGTAAAAACACACGAAGAACGATCAAAGCAGTATCATAACTAATTATAAATTAATCAGGCCTGAATGCTAAGTTAAATAAGTTTTTGGTAAAACTGTAAAAACATCAGCCATGAATACTGGATGGTAAAGAGTTCCACACCACTGGAGCTGTCTCCTCCCCACCGAATGCTCAGTCTCCAAATGACCTGAACCAAGGTCGAGAGAAAAATTAAGCAGGCCTGCCTCTGGTGAATGAAGGGGTCAAATGGAGTGTATTCAGTCAGGAGGTCTTCAAGGTAGCACATACCCAAACTGCAGGGCTTTGTAAGTTAAACATATCTTGAAATTGATGTACCACCAAACTGGTTTGCCTTCCAGTTCTACCCTCTCTTCATGCAGTGAGGATTTTGTAGTATATACCCCCAGGTCTCCTCCTGGAGAGTCCTCTTTTCAGATTTTACTGTGACAACTCTAAAATGTTGAGGAGGAGAACTCAAATAAGAAACATTTATTGGAGTTTTTGGAGGTTCCCACTGCACCCTCCATTGTAGTTCCTCCTGTATATCCTGCTGTAGATGATGCTATCTTTGCTGCCTGGCAAAGACCTAATAACTTGCCTGCAGTGCCTAGGAAGGCTATTAAATAGTAATCTGCTCTGCCTGTTAAGCCTTGTTATGCTTGCCAGCCTGAAACTGATTTCTGTGGTTATCATGGCTGCTCATGATGTCTCTAGAGTCACTAGATACATGAGAACTCTGCCTCATGACAAAGGATGCAGGAGGCGGGATTTTATGGGCAAAAGAAATTATGCCGCTGCATCCTTAGACCTAGTTGCTAACTACCAAGCATACATGATTAAATATCAGAATAAAGTCTGGCTCTGTGGGGCACGTGGGTGACCCAGGTTCAAACCCCAGGCCCGGGATATCGGGAGCAGAGGTGGGCAGGGAGGGTGACAGAGCATCCTGGGGGAGGGTGCTGCGGAGCAATGCTCAGAGAGTGACAACTGGTGTTGTGCAGCAGCCTTGCCAGTGTGAGTGACCACACATCCACTGGCTCCCCTTTTAGGGCTTCGCCGCAGTGTGCACCGCTGGGGTGTGGTGTGTGATCCAGAAAAAATTAGAAATGGCACCTCTTAGTTTGCCAGATGACTGCCTAGTCCCTCCCGTGCCACAGTCCCCCAGGTGCACCACTCCACCCCCCACCCAAGCCCTGCATACCTCAGAGGACCCACCAGGAATGCTACTCCCCTCCCTTATCTCCAGAGAGGGAGGCAGCAGTGAAGGGTGAGACTGGCAGGCAGAACGGGATGGTGTGCAGCCAGAAGGAGTGGCAGGTCAGGGGATACAAGGGAAGAATCGCATAAATCTGATGGCAGAAAAGGACCTTATCGGCCCATCGAGTCTGCCCTTTCCCCCCTCTCCTACTCAACTCCACTCTTATGGCCCCCCTTCCCCTCACTTCACAGTCCCATATGTCTGTCCCATGCCTTCTTTAATCCCTGCACCGTTTTGGCCTCCACCACCTCCTCTGGTAGTTTATTCCAGGCCTTCACTACTGTACGTGAAGAGCTGCCCCCTCACATTGCCTCTGTATCTTCCACCTTCCAATCTCAGGCTGTGCCCTCTAGTTTTAGCCCCTCATTCCTTCTGACCAAGCTCCCCTCCTTCACCTTATTGATCCTCTTCACACATTTAAAAGTTTTGATTAGGAGAAGTCTCCAATGGGTATAGATCCAATTCCCTACACCTCTGTTCATATGTTTTTTCCTGCATGCCATGCACCATCGTGGTTGCTCTTCTCTGAACCCTTTCCATCCCATCAATGTCCTTGCATAGGTGCAGTCTCCAGAACTGAACCCTATACTCCAGGTGTGGTCTCACCATGGTGAGGAGAAAAAAAGGTATCCGAATAGCACATGGAAATCTGGTATTTCTACCATTCAGGCACTGTCTGATGGTTCTGCCAAGACAGTCTTGTCTAAAGCCACCTCTGCTGGTGTGGATACTGGAAGGCATCTGTTATACTCTGCATATGATACATCTAATGCTTCTCCCAGGGCTGCTACCTCAGCTGTATGCCTTCAGTGATATTCCTGGTTTAGGTTAGCTAGATTTGCTACTGATGCACAACAGGCTGCAATGAATGCCCCTTTTAGAGGCTCCAGGCTGTTTGAGAGTGATGATGAAAATGACCTACGTGAGCTTAAATCCTTCAGAATGTCTTTTAAGGTCACTCAAATCTCTGACCCCTCAACCTGCTAGGAGGCATGGTAGGGGCTTGTTTTGCAGGCCCACAGCCTGTGGTGGCCATGCCTCCTGTCAGCAGCTCCATGCACAAAACTGTGGTGGCGGCTGTCCCCTCTCGTGTCCCCACCCTTCTGGTGCCCATGCAAAAGCACCCAGAGGTATTGGTCAAGACAGTGCACCTGTCGTTCTCTGTAACTTCTGACTCCCCTCTTCCCCCTCTCTCCATTGTCAGCTCTGGAGGTGATGGGGGCAGGATCTCCCTTCATCTGCAAAAGTTGAGGGAGATCATGATGGACAAGTGAGTCCTGGAAATAGTAGAAAAGGGACATGCTTTGGAGTTGCTGTCTGCCCCTCAAGTCCATCCTCCACCTCTTTCTCATTATCCTCTGGGTAACTTGTTCCATCTGCTAGAGGAGTTTCAGTCGCTCATACACAAGCAAGCTATGGAATCCATTCCTCCCCAAGAAATAAAGGGTTCTATTCCAAATACATCCTGATTCCCAAGTGGACAAGAGATCTGCATCCTGTAATGGACCTCAGAGACCTAAACCTGTTCAAGTACAAAACATTTTGGATAGTGTCTCTTCAGGCTCTCATCCCCCTGCTGCAAAAGGGGCATTGGCTGTGTGCCCTGGACATGGAGAAGGCATACCTTCATATCTAAACTCGCAAGTGAGACAGGAAGCATCTCTGCTTCATGCTGGAGGGCAGCCATTATCTGGTCTGAGTCTTGCCTTTTGGCTTATCCTTGAAACCGTGGGTATTTACCAAATGCTTAGCAACTGTGGCAGCAATCCTTTGGAGGGAAGGGATTTATGCCTTCCCATATCTGGACAATTGGCTTCTGAAGGCCCCATCCAGGGAAACGATTCTGTGCACATTGTCCACAATGAGACATCTGTTTGAGGAACTGGGTTATATGGTAACCATACCAAAACCCATACTCATTCTTTCTCAGCACCTCCAATATATTGATGTGGTGCTAGACATAGTGGTGGCAGTTGCATCCTGCCTGCAGACAGGGTAGAGGCTGTTGTTGCCCAGGCCCAGCTGATACACAAGAGTAATTACATGTCCGTGCGGGTGATGTTAAGTCTCCTGGGACTGTTGGCTGTTGCTATCATTATGGTTCTCTTTGCCCATCTCCACATGCTTATATGACATTGGACTGTTGGGGTACAATGGGATCAACTGACAGGTGAGCTAGAACAAAATAGTCCTCATCACGTCTCCTCTTCCGCCATGCTCTAGTATGGTAGATGGACTGCCTGAAACTGTTATAGGGCATTTCATTTTTTTCCCCAGACTACCATTCAGATCCTCACAACGGATGCCTCTGTGTTTGGCTGGGGTGCCTGTCTTGGATTCTTTCCCATCCAGGGGTCCTGGACCAGTCTAGACTCTGATCTCCATGTCAATAGCCTGGATATGTGGACTGTTCTTCTTGGTCTCCAGGCTTTCCAGGAACACCTCAGCCTAGGTACCTTGCTGATTCAGACAGACAGTGTCCGTGTCATGCGCTCCATAAACAAGCAAGGAGGCACTCATTCTTATCCACTGTGCAGGGAAGTGATAAGGTGTTGTACTGGGTGGTATCTCATAGCATTCAGCTATTGGCTTTGTATCTCCCAGGTGTCCAAAGAGTGCCTTGTCAGACAGGCTAAGCAGGTCTCAGTCCCTGGTGCATGACTGGGAACTGCTGACTTCAGTGATAGATAGTCTGTCTGCAAGATGGGGGTCATCCAGGGTTGAACCTTTTTGAATCTCCACACATGCAAAACGACACAGTTTTTGCTCCCTTGCTGCAGAGCATAGTGTTTTGGCCAGACATGTTGTCTGTCTCCTGGAAAGGATGGTTCCTTTACACCTTTTCTCAGAGTCCTCTCATTCAGAGGGTGCTGATCAAACTGTGGGCAGAGCATGCCACCCTAATACTAGGGGCTCCTTTCTGTCTTCGTCAGATTTGGTTTCTGCTTCTGTAGCATCTGGCAGTGGAGCTCCCTGTTCAGCTCCCCCTTTGTCAAGGCCTGCTTCCCCAGGCTCAGGGGTCCCTGGTCCATCCAGGGCTGTGGTCCAGTATCTGCATGCCTGCTTCCTGAAGATGTAGCCATTGCTCATTTCTTGAGGTCCCCCCCCCCCAGTGGCTGTTGTAATGTTTGCAGCTAGAAAGCCTTCTAGTAGACACGCATAGTCTTAGAAATTGAGGGGCTTCTCCATATAGTCCTGGACTATTTTCTGTGCCAATCTGACTTCTGTCTCCAGTGCACGTTCATTAAGGTGCACTTGGCTGCCATTTCGGCCCTACATGCCCTTATTGACGGGTGCACAGTGGCACAACTAAAGGTGCCCTGTACGTTTTTGAAGGGTATTCAGCATGTGCATCCCCTGATTTGTAAACCAAGTCCACCTTGGGAGCTGAATTTCATACTTGAGAAATTGACTCTGGCTCTATTTGAGCCTGCTGCAACCTGTGATGTGTTTCCCTTTATGGAACTGCTATTTTTTGGTCACCATGACTAATGCTCGTAGGATTTCCGAACTTAATGCTCTGCTGCATGAGCCTCCTTAGTTGATTTTCCTCAAGGAAAGGGTCTCATTTCAGACCAGTCCTCTTTTTCTTTCTATGGTGGTGCCTGATTTTACATTGAATCAGACCATACACCTTCCTGTGTATTATCCAAAGCATGCTAACAAGGGTCAGGCATTGTTTCATGCACTTGATGTACATAGAACACTGCATATCTATCTTGATCACACTAGGAACTGCAGAAAGTTCTCTCAGCTTTTTGTTTCACTCACCTCTGGGAGCGAGGGTGCTCCTTTGTCTAAACAGTACCTGTCCAAATGGCTGGCTGACTGTATTGATGGGAAGTACAGTAAAGAACTTCCAGGTGCTGCATGTTTTGTTTGCTTGGCCAGTGTACTTGTGGTATGATCACTTCTGTTGCTTGCTTTTAGAATGTTTCTGCAGCTGACGTGCTGCTGTCACATGCAGTGTGCATACTTTTACTGTGCGCTATAGTCTAGACATAGTCTCTCGCAGGCCTGCTGGTTTAGTCTTGTGCTGATGCAAGGCCTTCTGCCCTGATTGCATATCAAACTTTGGCATCCTCGCTGGGTACCCTGTGTACTGTTTGTGAATTGTTCCAAAGCTGTGGCGCAGTGGAGAAGATATCCTTGATGAAGATTCAATAATTACTCATTGTACCAGTCGATATTAGACAGAATTGCCTCCATTGGTCCACAGTGCACCCACCCTTCTTACCTCTGTCTGGGGTATCAGCTGGCAGGTTTGTCCATTGCCGTGTTTGGAGGTGCCCATAAGTGCCTTATGTGTACTGTATTTCCAGTCCCATGCCTCTCCTTTTGTATCTGTTACTGGTCTGGTCTTCTGGTTCCTCACGGGATGAGGCCCTCCGAGCTTATTTCCAGCAGGAAACTGAGAGCGGTGGGACCACCCATGATTATATAGGCACTGATGTTGCATGTCATCGGGTGTCCCCCCAGCTAGCAAATGTTTCTGTGTGGTCCTGATGCTGATGGCTTACAGTTCCAAATGTGTGGCCTAATGGATAGGGTTCTCTCTATGATCTATTGTTACAGTGCGTAACTGTTCTTTCCTCCCTCCAGGCAAGAAAGAGATTCTCATATGTTTGGGCTGTAGTGGCCCATCACTTTTCCTCTTACCCAGTGGTAAAATACATTATCAATCACAAAATAATTGTTTTTCAGAAAAACATTCTACTTCCTGATGAGGAAGTTAGATGGCACCATGGCGTCCCTGGTTCTTTTGCCTCAAAAGGAAGTGTTTCATGGCCTGCAATACTAAGTCATGGGGAATGCTAGCATATTAAAAGCCTATATTTATAGTCAAAAATGTATAGTTGTGTATCTGTGCATCGTCAGCTGGTGAGTTTGCACTTACATATGCACTTTAATGTGCTATATACATTTTAGCCTGGCACTACACCAGTCATTTTGTTTTTCCCAACTCAGTTTGAATACTGTCACTTACTTTTCCCTTTTTAAAGAGACTCACCAAGTTAAAACTTGAGGTTTGCACTATCTAGTTTGGTGCCTTATCTTAAATCGTTAGTGACACATTATCTTTCTAATTGTTTAAACAGCGCTCGTAACGCTTTATTTACCAGGTTCTGTATTTCCCGATTTGAAGACCGCGCCCCATCAGGCGCCACGGCCAGCAAAAAACATAGTCGATGCCAGGAGAGTGTGACGAAGTTCATTATAGCCTATAAGTTACTTTTATTATCAGTCGTATAGTGTTACAGTGATTATTCAGGATTTCAAGGGCACCGGGTGATTAACGAGCCTCATGTTAGTCACCCGGTGCCCTTAAGAAATCACCAGATGGTCACTGTAACACATAAACTTGATGGTAAAGTAGCCCCCCCATAGACTATAATGGAGCTTGTCCTCACACTCTCCCTGGCATCACATCATAACTTTGTTGAGCATGGGGACGGCGTGGGGGCAGATCTTCAAACAGGGAAGTACTGGCAACCCAGTGAATTAAATTTTACAAGCGCTGTATTTTAATAACAATAGGGAAATTTGGGGCCACATTAACAGCAGCAGCATTTTAGGTGGTAAGGCACCGAACTAAGTGGTGCATAACACTAGCCTGGTAGATCTCTTTCACTTCATTATTTTCAGTTGTTTTATTGAGGAAGATAGTTCACAGTATGTTTGAAAAGAGGGTGAAAATCCCTTGTATAACCACGATCAACACCTACATTCTTCCTATAGAGATGCACCATGAGGGTAATAAACAAATGCATGCACAGTACGCTAATAAAACCTGAAATTAGGCTATTGTATAAGACCACGAGTTGCATGACAGTAGCTAGAAAAGCTAAATTAAATATTAACTCTTCCAGAGTTCAGTCTCCAGAGGGATATTGAGGTCATGTATTCTACCTCAAGTAATAGATTTACCAGAAAAGCCCTGACAGAATTTATGTCCAGTTCAGATGAAAAACATGCAATATAACAGTGTAAAACAAGTCTGCTAAAGATAATCGGTAGGAGCATACTCATTTCAAGGCAAAAGCAATATGAGTCAACTCTGAAAAAATCAAAAACTGTGAAAAGAAATATAGATTTGACACTGCTGATACCTATCAGTATGGTGTATCATGCGGCAAGCAAGGAGAATTTGCTAAGAAATACAGAGTCCATTTTAGTGCCTTTGTCTCTAGTGCAGTAATTTCAAAAGTCCACACATCACAGCAGAAGAATGTTTACAGTTTACAGCATCAGCAAACACACTGGCTAATAATATCCAACCTCAACAGTGGGACTGACCCACGGTAGATAAGCTATTAAAGACTACATACATTTGTGTATTCCAAATCCAAAACTTGTTTCTCCTCTTGCCCTTTGTCACATTTCTCCATCAAAGTCTTGTAAGTTCACTTGCCAGCCTCCACTGGGTGTACAGACAGGTAGATTTTTGTATCGATTTGGAGGTTTTCTAGAAATACTGCTGAGTAAGTGATCTCTACATCACGGCAGGCCCTACAGACTCAGATTTCTTTTTCCTGTGTCTCGTGTAACTCGCATGTATGGGTTCCGTGTGCTTTGTACAGTAGTGGTGTCTCCTGCCTTGTTGGCCTAACAATTAAAATTCTCAGCCTGAGATAAGTTGTCTTTAAGCACTTTTACACACAGGTTTCTGTAACAGAATAACTGTTACGGAAACAGTATTCCATTACATCCCGTGTGTGTAAAGTGCATCTGTTCTGTTCCCTTCATGAACGTTCGTGCAAACCGCAATCTCTGCTTTTTGCGGTTTACACCGATGTGTTCCGTTTCGACTGGCTGTGTAAAAAAGCCATTCCGGTAGCACTGTAGAAACAGCCTATAGAGAGGCAAACTCTGTGGGGAGCCAAACAAATGGAGAGGCAGGGTTGCCGTGATACTCGCGAAGTGTAAAGGGAACACTGAACGCAATAGAGTACAACGGCACTACACAGGTAACGCTCGCTCCGTTTCTAAACCCTGTGTGTAAAAGCTCCTCTAAGCCCTCCTGCTGCTTGCAGCAATCTATTAAACATTTTGTATTAGCAGCATCTGATCCTCCATGTCCATCGGTAAATTCTCCACCAGCCAGTGTGTGAGAAACAATGGGTGGGCTCCTTCTACTACAAAGAGATATATGAACTGATGGGTCACTCGCCAAATACATGCAGTTACTTGTAGAGGTTTTTATTTAGCATGCTCATTAAGAGTCACCCTGCTGCACCAACGTTTTGGGGAAATACTCCTTCCCTTAATCAGGGTGTCCTGCTTACCTATAAATATGTTCTTGTGTCTCATTCTTGCTCCACCTCAGTTTTACGTTTAACTATACAAACATTACAGGCTTCCCACATGCTCAAAGCAAGGTCAGATAAAACACATTACCTCCATTTACATGTGTACTAATAGCCCTTCAGTTTGTTGGTCTTTCTGGGAAAAAAAGCACACATTATGTTTGCTAAGCACATTGTCAGACCCTGCGCATACCATAGAAACTGCAAGATACCCAGTGTTCAAAAACACCCAAGTACCTGTATTTCTTTTAACTTTTACTTCTGCCAGTCATGGCCTCTGCAAACGTATTTTAGAGCTGTTGCAAGGAGTGCTGTTTCTTACTATATAATGGGGTACATAGTGGAGTTTATCGCCATCTTCCCAGTATTTTGTATGGCTCCTGTTGCCCTCCGCTGTGGTGGAGTGAACACCGTGTGCTGCAGGAATGCTTCCTCGTGGGCATTTCCTAGATTGTGTTGTTAGGACGGCATGACATCCTGAGTCAGTGACGTTCTGTGTCATCAGCGTGACCGAACAAGTGCATTGGAGACCACGCCCCTGCTGCACTCCTGACTAGCCACCTAGGCCACCCCTTTTTGCAAAGATTTGCCTCAGTTTCATCCAGGGGTTCAATGGTACATAGATGTAAATTGTGTTTGTGCCTTAAGGCTTCACTATTGATTGGGCCATCGATAATCGTACTGTTTATTGAAATGTGCAAATAAAAGTAGATAGTGTCACAGCACCTAAATGCATATTTGTTACAATTTACCCTTGTGTCCTAAAGTTATACTATGACACATCTTAGTAATACAAATTGGTAAAGTGTCCATGTACTAGGAATTGGGTGGTGGGGGGATAAAACCTTTCATTTAGTAAAATCCATATCCATCCAGTTTGTCACTGTCCATACAGTAATGAATTCACGGATAGCATTTCAGTGCATCACATTTAAAACACCTACCTGCAAATTGTCAAACACATTGCTATAGAGATCCCTTAGACAGATAGATGTCCTGTGATAAGAAAGATAGATGTTCAGATCTGAAAGAAATAAAGTATGTGTCAGTATTTAAGATGATAGACAGCCAGTCTGTACAGTCAGCAAGGAGATATTCCTATTGATGGCCCTGAATTTGTCTATTTAATACACTTCCCTTTTAACAGTTTGTGTTCCAAATCCCCCCAGCTGCCCAATTTGCCTTTTCTGTGCCAAAGAAATCTCAAGCTTGCTATGGTATGTCCATTTAGTTTAAAGTATCTTGCAAGACAAGAGGACACTCGTCAGTGCCTCTTTTGATGTTTCCATTTGTGTTCCCCTATGCGTGTTTTCAATTCTCTTTTGGTTTGCCTATATAAATAGAATTGCAAGGTTACTTTATCATGTATATGATAAAGTTTACCGGCTGGTTTACCCTGTTTCAAGTTAGTATTACTGCTTGTAACCGATTGTTTCCACTACCCTGTGTCAATCCTATTGTTGTACAGCTACTTATCTACTTTCATTGGGCTTGCAATTGTACATTGCTCAGTTACTTCTCTGTACCATTGCTTATTATGCTATGTATGTTTCCATCAGGACTTGTGTCTGTACTGCATGTAATTTGCTACCCTTATTGGAGTGTAAATTATTTTAACTGTTTGATTCTGTGCCATTGTTTGTGGCCCAGGTCATGCCTGAAAACGGTCCTTGGATCAGCGCACTTACCCAGTAAACAAAGACTAAAATAAATAAAAATATTACCCCTGTGGTTTGACAGTTTATGAAATCCTGTATTTCCAGGGTTTCCCCATTACAAGCATTAGAAATTTATTTTAACTTGCATTTGAACAGTTTATGTATCAGCCACAGGGGTTATTACCCATAATGATTTTGTTGTATTAAAAATGGATAAACTCTACCCCTCTACTGTCACCTTCATTTTACCCTGAGCACCCCACCCACCCAGATTTCTAGCTCTCCTCCCCTTCCGTTCCCCCAAATTGCTCCCCCTTACTGGCCTTCCTTGATATCTCACAGAATGTAAGGGTCCCAGAATGCTCTCCATGGGTCCTTTCTCACCCCCAAGGGGCTGTATCCCTCAACTGCTCCCTTCCCCCATCATCCCTCCTATCTTCCTAGATTTGCAGTCCTCTTGCAGGGTTCTTAGCATCCTGAGGGGGCCCTACTGCATCAAGACTTGCCTCTTCTACTTCCCCCTCCACCATCAACCTGTCCTCCTGGCCTTTGCAGTCTCCTTGCAGGGTTCCTTGCATCCTGAAGGGGTCTCCAGGGACAGGACTCTTCCCCTTCCCCACCTCACCCCTCCCTCTCCTTCCTCCTTTCTTTCACATAAGCACTTGGTTACTTATTAACCTGGCACTTATTATTATTGTCCACTCTTTCTACATATTATGCACAACACTGTTTTAACACTGTTTGTAACACCTGCCTTACAACTGTTTGTTAATGTTGATCTTGTAACTTGAACACGACTCTTCCCCCTCCCCCACCTCACCCCTCCCTCTCCTTTCCCCCTTCTTTCACGTAAGCACTTGTTTACTTGTTAACCCAACACTTATTATTGTCCACTCTTTCTACTTATTATTTGCCACTCTTTCTACTTATTATTTGCAACACTGTTGTAACACTGCTTGTAACACATGCCTTACAACTGTATGTTAATATTGATCTTGTAACTTGAATGTTTAATGTCTCACTCCTGTTGTACCCCTTCCCCCCAGGATGCACCGGGAGACAAGTGACTTGTCGCTCAGTGTGCTTTCCTGGTGAAACATTTCAATAAATAAATAAAAATGTTATTTTTTCACAGCTGGTAATCTGTGGTCCATTTTCACCAGATGGCCCTCGATATTCCTCGCCTGTTTGGCCACAGTTAGTGGTTTTTCAGTGGATGATGGAAGGTTTGATACCTTTTATTGGACCAACAAAACTCTCTCTGACTTTCCTATGTCCTATGCAGTGTTCATCAGCATTTCATCAGAATGTATAATGTTCCTAAAGCTGTCACTGTATGCGGTAGCCATTACATAGAGAATAATGCATGGAGTGGTATGTGTTATGAAAATTTTAATACATGCCGTGCGTGTGTATAAAAATTTGAGTAACCCCCCACCCCTGCATAATTTTGTTAGTTTGTAATTGGTTAGGTAGCGAGTTGTTTTTGACAGCAGTGACTGGCTCTGATCCTAGGCAGACGTCCAATTTACAAATTTTCTAGAGAGCCCTAAATACATTTTTAAATGAATACTTTTTCCCCACAAGCACCCGATGAACAGGTATGGAGGAATCAGACGTCTGGTAACGTAGCAAGGTCTTTGTCTCAGTAGCAGTCAGCTGACTTTGATAGCAAAGTGACATGCAGTGTAGAAGCCTTATATTTTAAAAGTAAGTCTGGCTTTTTTTTTTATTTAAGGCAGCAGACAGGAATGTAAAAGCCTGCTCCATGTCCATTTCAGATGCTCTGTAGTGACTCAGTGAACAGCACTAGAGACTGTCCAGAGACTGCAGCTGCTGTTCAGTGAGCACGTTTGCTGTATTAACCAGATGGCAAATAACTAGCCATCTCCACTAAAAATAATTGATGGGCAGTTATTAAGTAGAGAATAATGGATAGTTCACAGGGTATTACTGGTGAGTAATACCTTCGAGAGGTTCTGGGCACGTAGGAACCTCGAGAGCGAAGCTCGAGAGGTTCCAGTGTCCAGAACTTCGAGATGGTATCTCACCAGTAATACCCTGTGAGATATCCATTATTTTTTTTAATATTTGGATGCAAGTATTTTTTCCTGCTTTCACAAAGAAGTGTCCGACTCTTAGGCGACTGCAGTACTTTCTGTGAGACTCTCGCAGTGCCGCTGTGTTCCTGCTGCCCCAACGCTCACACACATGCCCACGGTACCGGAAAGTTTTGTCTCACTCCTACCTTTTGGTTTCTTGGGGGTAGGGAGCACAGGATCACACATCTAAATCCTTGCTGTGGTACGAATAAAAAATAAACAAACAAACTGAGGAATCACTACAGACGGTTTACGCTCTCGCTAAGCGAGAGATTGACGCCATGTTTTTAAAACTGTTTTGGACGCCCACAGAGAGAAACTGTCTGATGATGAGCCACGCTGTAAATATCCACTCTTGATTGATGTTTGCCAGCTTTACCAGTTTTTTGAATTGTGCGCTTGCGCTCTTGAGCTGCAGTGATAATACTGTCGTTCAGGTCCTGAACGATACTATTACGGGACCTGAACGATAGTATTATCACTGTCGAAGTGTGGTGTCATCACTTCAGGAGTGATAGTATTAACACAAAAAAATTGTATGCTTTACTATACTATTAAATTGACGATCCATATATTAAAATCCTTTTATTCTCTTCTTCTCCATGAATTGGCAGTTGATCCTGTATTAAATCCAGTCTGCCCAGCAATCTGCTCCCTCTCTCTTGCGCTTTCCACCACATTTTTGGATATTTCCTGGCAAGGATTCTGTTGGAGATGCCCTCTGCTGCCTTAAGCTGGCTGGTCCTACTTATTTCTTTTTGCTCCCAAAAATGGCCATATGGTATGTTTTTTTTACCTTTATGGAAACTGTCTGTTCTGAGCAAACACAAAGCAAGGTGTCAGACTGCAGCGAAGGAATCATAGTGCCTCAGACAGAGTATTAATGCAGGAAAGTCAATGGAGACTGCCACTTACTACAGGGACGTTTAAATTAATGCTGTTCATTGAAAAATCTGGACAGTTGACCAAGCAGAATGCCCGATAAAAATCTTCTTTATTGGTGTACTTATTAAAAGCTTCTTCATGAATCCACGTAAATATATAAGCTCACTTACATACAGAACAGCAGTGTGTAAAATTGACGAGGTCCAAACTGTTCCACATCAAACTGCTACCAACACCAACACAGATATACTGTCTCCTAATGCTTTTCACTCCCAAATGGAGCTTTTTCAAAGGATAATGGACCTATACACCTGTATCTCAGTTAAACAGTCCTCTTAAAGTGACAGGGCACAATTAATTCACTAGTGTAATGAGATTAATACTCAACAAGTTAACCATACATAACAGTATATAAAAATGAAGTATGTAATATTATACAATGGCAAGAAAAAATCCTGGACTCTTATTGATCAGTCTTGGGCTGGACCCGTGATGTTATCCCAGCACAACATCATGGGTCTAGTCTCAGCCTTACTGTGAACCTGCAGATGAGCCTGATCATCTTCACCATTGAGCTTGATTGTTTCATCTGCTCTTAAAAAACAAAAATATTTTTCCACACAAAAACATCTTTAAAATTATTTTTTTTGTTCTGTATAACAACGAGCCATTGTATAATAGTACTAATGCCCTCCAGGGTGTGTGTCATTTAGGATAACGTCATGCCTCAGTTGTTGGATGTACTCGGCCTGCGGCCTTCTGCCCAACCACCTGAGGTGTGACGTTATCCCAGCACGACACACACCCTGTTGGGCATTATTGCTTAAATTAAAACCACTGTAGCTCAGAATTCCTAAAAATATATCTGTGCACCAGGATATAAACTATATATTTTAAGATGCATGCACCAAAGGATGAATGACAGAGAATATGCTATTGTAGCATCCATGCATATTTGTACTTATATTCATATATATTTTTTTTTTTTCATTCTTTGTGGTAAGTGAACTCCCAAAAAGGGTTTCTGGGTAAGTTACTGGTGCAGCCCTGGAGAAGAAAGCACAAAATATGTGGTTCCCCTCTTGGAAACTCATTTGGGAGTTTACTTGCCACAAAGTATGAATTCAGTTTGAAGAACTAGTGTTGCAGTGCTATGCATGGACGCTACAAGCAGTGTGTTCTCTGTCATTCATCCTTTGGTGCACCTGAATCTTAAAAATATTTAAGTTGGTATCCCTGGTGTACAGATACTTTTAGTTTTCTTTAGCACAATGTTTTTAATTATTGCATATTTATATTTATATATTATGTAAAGTTAACTTGTTGAGTATTAATCTCATTTACACTGCTGAATTAATTGTGCGCTGTCACTTTAAGAAGGTTGTTTAACTGGAATACAGGTGTATAAGTCTGTTATCCTTTGAAAAAGCTACGATTGGGTATGAAAAGCATTAGGAGACAGTATTCCTGTGGTGATGTTGGTAGCAGTTTCATGTGGAACAGTTTGGGCCTTTTGATTTTACGCTGCTTTTCTGCATGTAAGTGAGCTGATATATTTATGTGGATTCACGAAGAAGCTTTTAACAAGTACATTAGTAAAGAAGATTTTTTTATTGGCATTCTACTTGGTCAACTGTCCGGATTTTTCAATGAGCAGCTTTAATTTAAACATCGTTGTAGTAGGTGCCAGTCTCCATTGACTTTCATGTTCTGAGCAAAGCATTTTTGTCAGTGGGTTTCTATATAACCTGTTGCATAGTTTTTCATAATTATAAATCAGTGTATCTGGAAAACTCACTGGGCTGTTTATCATGGTTTTTACCAAACTTTCAGGTAGTCGGTTTCACTGTATTTGTGAAAATTCAACTACATTTGTGCACCCTTGCACACCACATCAGTATCATCTATAAAATACTTTCAGACAGCCGGCTCAATGGCGCTGAAGGTTGAGGCGCTGGTCAGTACACTTCATGCCATGCTGGCGACCCGGGTTCAGGAATGAGCCTGGGCCACCAGGGGTTGGCAGGGGGCAGAGAGGACTGATCATCTGGAGGACTGCTCTCCTCTCCTCTCTTGGGGGCGGGGGGGAATTGTCATCCTGCTCATTGACTGCCCTTGGGCAGTGGCTGGAGAGCAGTACAGTTTGGGAGGCATGATCCAATGTCCTTACATTGTTTGGGGAAGGGGACGGGAGAAAACATGGTGGAAAAGAGCCTGGCAGGCTCCGTGATGGTCCACAGCTCCCGCGGGCCATCTCTGGCTTCTGGATTGGGTCTCCGGGGGGGGGGGGAGAGAATCCGGTAACTTCCTTCCTGGTCCCGCCACGGGGGAAGTACCAGGGACCAGTGAGAGAGTCCCTCTGTTGGGAGGGCTATAGCTGCCTTCCAGTGCTCCGGAGAGGTAAAAATCCTATATAGAAAAAAAAAAATACTTTTAGAGAGCTGTATGTTCTAAGGGTACATAAGTGAGAAGAGGAAAGCAAGAGTAAGGGGTTCACCCACTTTAGGGTGAAAAGAAAGAGCACTCAGTAAAAAAGAGTGCAGGCAGAAAGGTGAAGGCAAGATGCACTACATGCAACTGTGTTCCCCCACCCAGATCATATACCGCATGTTGCGATCAAACCCTCCTGGTGTTACTGTAATTTCCCATGGGGGCTCTGGCCCCCTGCACCATCCATTACGGGGGGCTTTGCCTCCTGCACCCCCCCCCATGGATAAGGAGGGCAGAAGAGGATCAAGAAAAAGAAGACATCCTGAATAGCTACTTTTGCTCAGTCTTCACAGTGGAAGGAGAGGGGAACGGGCCATCAGGGAGCAGCAGAAACAAAGAGTGGGTGGTGGACGCATGGAACAGCCTTCCTGAGGAGGTTGTGGGGTCTAACACTGTGGGAGAATTCAAGAATACATGGGACAGACATAAGGCAATTCTTGTGGGGGGTAAGAAGAAATAGGCTGTTGGTTAACTAGGATCTGCAGCTTATCCTGTAGGTAGGGAAATGGGCAGACTAGGTGGGCCAAGCAGTCCTTATCTGCCATCAAAGTCTATGTTTCTAAAGGTGGGGAGGTGGACACAAGTCCATTTTCAGAGAAAAGTGTCGTGAAGGAACTTGCAGCTGTGGGACTGGACAGGATACACCCAAGGGTACCGAAAGAATTCGGAGGAGAGCAGACATGGTCCCTCTCCATAAGAGAGCAACTGGGAGGAGGCTATCAACTGTAGGCTGGTCAATCTCATATCAGTGGTGGGGACATTAATGGAAACCCTGTTAAAGGAAAGGTTGGCAGAGAATCTTGAATCAAATGGGCTACAACACCAAAGGTAGCATGAATTCAAGGGTGGGGGGGGTTTCAGGTCAGACAAATCTGATTTGTTCGACTTCTTGACCAGTAAAATAGATCTAGCTGTATATTAGCAAGGCCTTCGACACTGTACCACACAGGAAACTGATAAAGATATTGAGCAGCCATGGGGTGGGATCCAGAGTGGTGAATTGGGTAAGTAACATGTTAATGGTTAGGTGACAGAGTGTTGGCTAATGACACTCACTCTAATGAAGAGCTCTGCACTGAGACCGGTCCTCTTCAGTGTCTCCATAAGTGACAGTGCAGAAGAACTAGATGGGAAAGTATGCCTTTTTGAAGATGACACTAAAATCTGTAATAGGGTGGACACTCTGGAGGGAGTGGAGGGAATGCATAGGGACCTTGGGAAACCTGAGGAGTGGTCGTGAGCATGGCAGTTGTGGTTCAGTGCTAGAAAGTGCAAAACCATGCATCTAAGGCATAGAAACTCAGGAGCTGAGTATATGGTGGGGGAGGTACTGATGGTCACTAAGCGGGGAAGGGACCTTAGGGTTAACATATCAGGTGACCTCAAAGTGGCAGAGCAGGGTGACATATCAGTTGGGTAGGGCTAGTGAGATGCTGTAGTGCACAAGGAGAGGTACATCCAGCAGCAGGAGGAGGGAGGTGGTGTTGCCATTATATCACTTGCTGGTGAGACCCCTCCTGGTGCATTTTGCCCAGTTCTGGAGGCCGCATCTCAGAAAGGACATAGGTGAGGTGGAAGCAGTCCAGAGGAGGGCATCTAAAATTGTGCAGGGGTTGCACCAAAACCCCTACAAGGAGAGAAGATGGGAGAGGGAACATGATTGAGACCTATAGTGACGCCCACCAGGATGAAGTGCAGCACTGCAGAATTCTGCAGCAGAGTTACTGCAACAAACCATGCAATTTTAGTGGGAGTTATGTCATGCAGGAAACCTGCAACACTGCACTTCGTTCTGGCGGGCTTCACTCTACAAGTGCCTCATGGGGATGAACAAGATGCAGGAGGGGAATGTCTTTCAAATAAGAGTGAGCATCAGTACCAAAGGGCATGCAGTGACTCTGGATGAGGTGAGGAGTTTAAGAGGGATGTGAGGAAGTACTACTACACTGAAAGAGTGGTGGACACAAGGTATAGACTGCCAGGGGAAGTGGTGGAGGTGAAAATAAGTAGGGAGCTTCAAGCATGCATGGGATAGACATAGGGGAACATTATTAAACAGGCAGGGAGGAGGTAAACTCGCCAGAGACCAATTAGAGTCTGTAAAGACAGACCAGGCAGGGACTATCTAGGTAGACTAGGTGGGCCAAGCAGTCCTTTTCTGCCAACAAATTCTATGTTTCTATGTTGTTTTAATGGGTTTTGTTCTCTAGGGTAGATATGTCTGTGTTCATTAATAAAAAGGCTAGCATATAGTACTTGAGACTAACTCCGGGTCGCCCCTGAAAAAGTGTCTCTCTGGATCCAGTGGGCCTACCCGGTTAACAAAATTGAAATAAATAACTAAGTACAAGAGTGCTGTGGTGCAGCCTATGGCTGTTCCTCCTGTCTGAAAAGTGTAATTTCTCAAACCTGAAGTCATTTTTGCTTAATACCAGTTCAGCCATTTCCACTAAATAATCAGTAGGTGGACTTGATTGTCTTCTACTTTGGTTTAGAACTTCTGATAATGCCCTCATCCTTTCTCCATAGAGCATTGAGGTGAACAGATCTTTTATGTCCCAGGTTACAACAATGCTGTCCCCTATAGCCTGTACACAGCTGTTAATTTTCTCTAAATTTCTGATGATGGCAAAACACTGTAGGAAGTGTTTCCATTTATAAAAGCACATTTTTATGGCATGGTTTCATCACAGTACAGAAGGTATACCTAACATTGTGCTCCTGCAGCAGGAACAGAAGAAAACCTTAGTCATCACATTCACAGAACCGCTGCAGAAAATGGAGTTGTCGTGATGAACAGTGAACTATGCAGCCGAGTTTGTGAAAGTTATCTTGGCTATTTCAGCTACAAGAATAATTTACGTAAATTGTAATCTCTGTACACAAGGTTACTAGAGTTCATGGTTAATGGACCACCTATGGTTAAGTGTCACATTCTTTCTGTATGGCAGAAGGGCAGCTGTGAATGAGTATTTTTAAAGCAGCAGTGTACACAAATGTTATGTGCTTCATTGTGCACTACTTTTCAGCCCCTGATGTTGATACTTAATGTTCATTTTTGTTTCCAAGTGTTTTTATTTAGTTAGTTTTTGTTGACCAGGAAAGGATGACTAGACAGTTTTGTCTATTTTCAGCCTCGTCCCATGGAGGGAGTGATACTGATGGAAACCAACTGACATTGAACCAGATTAAGCAGTTTGTAAAAGTTTTAGGGAATGGGGAAAATGTGTCCAGGACACTGGGGAAATTCCCCGACACTGTTCTTCAAGAAGTGCCATGGGATCCTTAATGCCCACCTGAACAACCATGGGACCACAGTTTTAATGTCTCATCTGAAAGGCAGCACCTCAGGAGTACATCCTTCTCCTCACGCTACACTGTGTTTGTCAATATTGGAATTTAAGCCAGGTTCCTTGTCTGGGGATGGAACCCACAGCCTTCTGATCTTCCAGCCTCAGAGGCGAGTATGCAACCTGCTGAGCCACTGACACTGATAACACTCTTACCTGGTTACCAAGAATAGAATAAATGACTAAATAAATCTGAGGATTGTGGGCTTGGCTCTAATAATCCACTCTACAGGTGTGTTGGACCCACCAAACAGAGCCATAGAGTGTGGTAGTAGAGCACACTGCGTACGTCTCAAGTGAGATACTGTACTTATAAATTGGGATATTGAATAGGAAAGAACACGTGTTTAAAAGAAAATCAATCAATCAAATCAATCAAAATCTTCATTTATCCTGGCGGGCACCATTGAGCAAGGCTCATTTGCAAGGTGGGCCTGGTCATGAATACATCAAAGTACAGTACAGAAGTTGGTATACAAAAAGCAATAATATGCAAGGAAGAAAAAGTATATGCAGTGTATACCATACAGTGTAAGGTTGAAATAAATAAAAAAAAAAAAAAAAAAAAAACATTATTTTACAGTTGAAGAAGTCAGCAGATGTACAGTCAACCATAGGCATACTGGGGTTATAAGCAGAGATCTTTTGAGTGAGGCAGCCGGCAACTACACATATAGGGGAAAGAGGCCATGTACAGGGTGGCAGGTTAGAGAGGTAAAGAAGAGGAGGGATATATTACTGATGACTGGGGGGAAAATTGAGCTAAAACCACAGAAAGTGACGATGGCTGTCATGTACTTGTTTATTATGATAATGACGGAGGAGGGGTAGATAATTGGGACACTGCTATGGATGTGGTGGGACTTTAGCCAGGCTGGAGTGGACAGGGAAGGGTGGGTGCAGCAGGAAGAGTTAATAGGGAAAGAGTGAGAGCCAGGGGTAGAAACATGGCGAGAGTCAGGATAGAAAGGGGGAGTTGTGAAATTAGTGGGCTAGCGGTGAGGAAAACATTTGCAAGGTGCTTTCATGTAGCGATCATAGAGTGCCTTGAAGATATTCAGGCTAACAGGGCAGCTCAGCTTCAAGTTCCTTTGTAAACCATTCCACAATGTGGGTAAAGAGAAGCTTAGAGCAGCTTTGCCGAAACGAGTTTTGACCCTTTGAACTTGGAGGCAATTAGGGAATAGCTCCTTAGAGCGTAGGTGCCTAACACACTCCAGGGAATACAATCTGAGACATATTAGGGGAGCTTCTTGGTCACCGCTCTGAAGGTCCATAGGGCAGCATTTCTATTCCTTCTATAGTGAAGGGAAGTCCAGCCTAATGAAGAGTACAGGGAGCAGTGGTGTGTGGAAAGTGGAAGGCCAGTAATGAACCTGACAGCTCTGTGGTAGAGGGTGTCCAACTTAGCCAGTGCAGGGGCTGTAGAGCGGATCTATGTAATCTATTAAAGATAGGAAGGTAGCTTGAATCAGTTGAATCTTGGCCTTCTTTGTGAGCAGGTGGTTAATTCTGTAGAATAGTCCTAATCTTTGCCTTAGTTTCTTCTGTAGTTCTTCGAGATGGTCAGTGAAGGAAAGTTTATGATCTAGCCAAACTCCTAGATATTTGAATTTTGCTACATACTGTAGTGTTTCTCCAAGAACAGTGGTAATTTGTGGGATAGCGCCCCCCCCCCCCAAGCAGGAATTGCCGCATGCAAGGAGGGGGATTAGAGCATGGCTTTTGTCTTTTTCGCATTGAGCAAAAGCTTTTTGTTTATGAGCTGGTATTGTAGAAGGTTAAATTCAGCTTGGAGGTCTTCACAGGCTGCTTCCGGCGTGGGATGACTCAAGTATAGTACAGTGTCGTCCGCGAATAAGTGGATGTTGACTTTTTTGATGGGGTCATTGATGTTATTAATGTAGACTGCAAAGAGGAGGGGACCAAGGATAGAGCCCTGGGGCACACCCCTCAGCATAAGTTTTAATGGAGAAAGATCACCTTCAGCTTTAACCTGCTGTTTCCGTTCTCTGAGGTAGTCTGCAAACCAGCACATAGATTTATGGTCCAGGCCTAAGATGCTTAGGGAGGAAAGAAGCAGGCTGTGATTGACTGTGTCAAATGCCTTACTAAGATCCAAGAAAACAGCACAGACATGCTTCTTGTTGTCAAGGTCTAGGAGCCAATCATTTGTCACCTTAGCTAGGGCTGTTATGGTGCTGTGCTTTGCTCTGAATCCAGACTGAACCGGGGTTTAATAGGCTTCTGGATTCTAAGATACCCCTAGCTGGTCACACACTATTTTTTCTAGTAATTTAGACAGGATGGGGAGGAGGGAGATTGGTCTGTAATTATTTAGATCGCAGGGGTCACCTGCTTTTAATAGAGGGATGACATGGGCTATTTTCCATTGAGGGGGGGGAGGCTACCCTGGGAGAGTGACATGTTGAATAGGTGGGTGATTGGCACTGCAAGCACATGGTAGGCACATTTCAGATAATATGGCTCTATGAAGTCGGAGCCTGCTCCCTTCCTGGTGTCCAGTTGCAGCAGGAGGTCTTCCACCTCTTTTAGAGAGACAGGCAGGAGGGAGAAGGCCTCCTCGGTAGAGGACTCTTGGGTTGGTGGGCCCTGAGCTGTGCGGAGTTCATTGGCAGGAGAAGTATCAAATGCTTGCCCTGCCGTTGCAAAATGGTTATTGAGGGCTTCCAGTTTCTCCAATCGGTTAGCGAGAACGCTGCCACCAGACTTAATTTTTGCTTGAATGGAATTACCAGATGCATGTCCAGACATGTCTTTTAATGTTTTACAGAGCTTTGAAGGATTTCTTGAGGTAGAGGCTAGCTCCGAATGATAGTAGGCAGCCTTGGCTGCTCTGACCAACTTGGTGCACTTGTTACGTGCTCTCTTAAAAAGACACCAATCCGAGTCGTTCTTGCTTCTGCTGGCTTTTTTCCATAAAGTATCCCTTTCTAACAGGGAAGCTTTGAGCTCAGGTGAGAACCAATGGCAGGTGCCGCTCCTGACCTGCACCTTAACCAAGGGTGCATGCTTATTTAAAGCCTCACCTAAAATATCATAAAAAATAGTATATGCCGTTAACCGTTTTGGTAGGAAGAATTCCTGCCATCGTGGTGAATGTTTCAAGTCGTGGACATAAGCAAACAAATCAAAGTTGCGTTTGCACCTCTTGATAGAGAACTTTGTCACAAACTGTGGGTTGTGCATGAATCTAATGGTGGTGATTATACAATGATCGCTAATGTCTGAGAAAAATGTTCCAACATGAGAGAACAGGTGTGGCTTGCTAACCAAAATTACATCTAAGAGGGCGCTGTTGTTAAGGTTCTTTTTATTTGGGTGAGTAGGCTCACCAATGAGTTGCACCAGCCCTAGAGTGTCACAAAAGGATTTCAAGGGAGCTGATGCACTTGATAGCCAATCGTAGTCCAGGACACCATGAATAATGGTTTCCAAGGAATTGAGCCCCAGTACGGAACTGAGGTGAGACAGGAGATGAGGCCTGGCAGAAGGGGGCCTGTAGCAGCCTATTACACAAAGTGCACTGGGAGGAGAAAATTTGATCTTTAGGGTCAAGCACTCAAATTCTTTGTGGGGGAGGACAATGCATCTATGCATGTGGCTGAGTATTTGTCCCTTACATAAATTGCCACCCCGCCTCCTCTTGATTGCCTATCTGCTCAAAAGAGTAAATAATTTGGGATATTGATTTCATTGTCTGGGGTGGCTGGCCTAAGCCAGGTCTCAGTGATCACTAGGACATCAGGTAGGGTGTGGCTCACCCACGCCTGGCTAAGGGTGAACTTTTTCAGCAAACTACAGGCATTAAGATGCATAAAAGACATTTCTTTGATACCTGCCAGGTCTGATGGAGAAGCAAGGGTGTCTATTGGTCCTGGGTTGAGTTCGACATTGCCTGAGCACAATAGTAAAAGAAGCAGGGTTCTTTTTAAGGCAGCGAACTGTAATTTGTAAACACTATTTTTTGAACGATAGGGGAGGCGGTGTTGATGGGTAGGTCTGTACCCACTCCTGGTGTTAAACTGGCCTAGTGTTGTAGCCACTAGTGTCCTGGCAGAAATTTGCCATGAGCAGGAAGTCTCAAGTCTGGATGGGGGAGTAATCTGCAGAGGCAGCTCGGGAGATGTCCCACTCCCCGGCAGAGACAGCTGAGAAGCCCAGTAGTCCAGAATGGCTACCTGAAAGGAGCTGTTGGATGCAGAACAGGGAGAAATGCAAGGGTCATTCCACTTTAGGGAGGGATGAGGGTTCTGAAGAATTGAGCTGAGTGCTAGTAAAGCTAGTGACACACCGAGGAACCTGCTGTAATTTCCTATGGTAGATCTAAACACCACAACAGCCGGCAGTAAACACCACTAGAAGCCTAGACCAATCGGTGATCAGGTGTCATAAGTTCAAAATCCTTTTGTTGGCTGAGAGGCGGTTTTGGCGCTGAACATACCTGTGGAGCAACTCTTTGCAGCTGAGCCAGTGAGGTGGTTCAAGGCTGCAATCCAGTGTGGCAAGATTGGTCTGTAGCTTTCGTTTCTGTTTCTGGCCCTGCTCCACCTGTACAGAATGGGAGTAGGGGCAGGCGTTCAAGACTTGCAGCCTTAGTGGATGAGCATGGTTTGGCCTGAGAAACAGGCAGAAAAACCTGGGGGAAGGTCCTCAGAAAGAGATTATCCTAGGTCCACTAGAGCAGAAGAGGAAGTAGAAAATATAATGTTTCCTCTTTAACAGAAACGACAGCTGTTGTAGCCCTCTAGTGGCTATGTAGTATAATTTGCAAATGAGAAAGTAGACACTGCTCAAGTGCGTTTATTCTCATCTGATGTTTTCGCTGGTGAAGTCTGCAAATGCAAAGAAGGGTAGGGGTTGCTAGAGGGAAGAGTAAAATATTCACAGCCTGATTAAGGGAATAAGACACAAGAAAATGAAGTTGCAAACAACCCTGTTTCTAATTAAATAGTGTGTACTATTAATAAAATTCAAAACAAGTCAAAAATGTTATCAAAGGTTTTCTTTCCAAAACCTTTGGTAACCTTTATGTATCGATACAAAAAATACTGTCACAGTGATTTTTAAATACAATCGCTACATATAGAATAGTATCAACTCATAAAAACTGTATTGACAGGACTGATTCGTAACCATCTGACTACAAACTTTCATTGAAAACAAAATTGTTTCTAGTTCTAACGGTTCCAAAGTTACAGCTTTCAAAACAACAGTGAGATAACTTTGGAACTCTAAGGACTTGAAAACGTTTTTTAAATGAAAGTTTGGTGTCAGCTAAGCTGATTTGTTGATACATGATGTGGCTAGATCTTCCATATCGATATACAAAAACATTTACTGGTTCACAGTTTTTGGTTTTTAATCTTGTTAATTTTAACAGCATATCAACCAGACATATGTAGACATGTCAACACAAAAGCCTTCCTTTAAAAAAAACAAGCAAAATAAGTTTCTTTCCAAGCCTAATAGTTGAAAAAAATATTACAGCTTTCTAAATACAATTTCTGTGTGACCAGTTATTACCATGCAGTGTGGTTTATTATAAGGACAGCTGTGGAATGGAATAAGGGTCCTGGACTTCAGGAGGGCAGATTTTTTATAAAGATGAGTGAATGCCTCAAGGATGACTTGGCAGGGGTGGGGTGTTGAGGGGTTGGGGATGGCCTCGGTGGGGTAGAGGGACAGTGGGCACAGCTGACAGAGAGCATGGTAAAGGCAGCAAACCTCTCTGTCAAACAGATGAACAAAAGCAAGAGGAAAAAAGAGATTGCTATGGTTCTCGAAAGAGGTGTCTTAAAGGTAAAGATTAAAAGGGTAGCATTTGTAAGGTATGAGGTGACGGAGAGAGTAGGATAGGGCGGTTTATCAGGGGAAGTGGTGGGAAGCAAGGAAAGCTGTAAGGAGTGCAAAGGCACAAACTGAAGAGAGAATAGTCCAGGAGGTAAAAAGAAGGGACAAAAACATTTTTTGATTTGTAAGTGAACAGAGGAAGACTGGGGTGGGATTGTAAGGTTAAAAAGGGAAGGGGCGCTGTGAAGAGGGGGACCAGGGGAAAGCAGACATCCTGAACAAATACTTTTGTTCAGCGTTCACAGAGGAAGGAGAAGGGGAGGGCCCACAAAAAGTAACAGAAGCTGTGGAGGGAGGTGGACACTAGTCCTTTTTCAGAGGAGAGAGACTTTGAAAGGGATTTGCTAATTTAAAGGTGGACAGTAAAGTGGGGTCAGATGGGGTGCATCCAAGGACATTGAGATAGCCCAGGGAGGTACTGGCTTGCACCTTTACAGTCATATTTAATGGCTCACTGGAAACAGGAGTGGTTTCAGAGGGCAGATGTAGTCCCACTTCACAAAAGTGGTATCCGGGAGGAGGCTGATATTGGTGGTGGGAAAGTTAACTGAATCACTGCTGAAGGAAAGGATTCTGGAATGTCTTGAATCCAAAGGGTTACAAGATGCGAGGCAGCATGGGTTCTTGGGGGAAGTGGGGTTAGGTCATGTCAAACAAATCTGATAAATGTCTTTGGGTAACAAGGGAATTAGTTCAGGGTGAAGTGGTAGACGTGGCCTACCTAGATTTCAGTAATGATTTTGAAACAGTTCCACATAGGAGACTGGTAAGCAAGCTGGGTAGCTTAGGAGTGGGTCTAAAGGTGGTAAACTGGATAGGAAATTGGTTAGGGTGTAGGCGACAGAGGGTGCTGGTAAACAGAATTCCCCTTGAGAAAGAGAGGATGAGCAGTGGGGTGCCACAGGAATCAGTGCTGGGACTGGTCCTCTTTAATCTCTTTCTTCTCTATACATTTTTCCCTTCTGGAACTGACAGGTGGCTTGGCCCTCCCTCGGAGAGGTTCGTTCTCTGGCCCCAACACTTCCACACCGACCCACCCGGTAATCCCCAACTGGTTGCCCCCTCCCCCCATGACAGGGCCAAGGTTGAGGGACATCGACTCTCCCCACCCCCCAGAGACCAACTTCCAGACTCCAGGGGGCTGGTACGGGTGCTGCGGAGCCATCATAGAACTTTTTTCCACCGTGGTTTCTCCTCTCCCCTTGCCGCAGCCATTCACACACATGTGGAGGCACATGCAAGCAACAATCAGGGCACCCTCCCTATCCTAGCCACTCCCATCTGCACTACCCTCAGGCTTCCACCTGGGGGCAGTGGTCATGACTGAATCACCACCCAGGAGAGGAGAGCCGCCCTACGGCCACTCAATACAACTCCCACGCCCCCTCCCCCCTGCTGACCCAGGCTCATTCCTGAACCCAGGTCATCGGTGTGGTGTGAGATGTGGCATAAAGCACCTCAACCCTCAGTGCCACTGGGCCAGCTTCTTTAATGTCTTTATAAGTGACATTGTGGAGCAGCCAGAAGGGAAGGTCAGCTTCTTTGTGGATAACACCAAATCTGCAATAGGATGGGCACTCGGGGGCATGTGGAAAGGATGAGCAGAATCCTGAGAACTAGAGGAGTGGTAGAGGGTATTGCAGCTGGGTTTCAGTATGAAAAAGTTCAAAATAATTTACTTTGGGCACAGAAACCCAGAGGTGGAGTTCAGCATGGACGGAGTGATATTGATGATGACAAGGCAGAAAAGAGACCTAGAGGGTAGTCATCTCTTATGACCTGAAGATAGACAGGCAGTATGATGAGATGACACACCAATTCATCCTGGTCAGTGTGCTTCATGACAACTCACACCTCAGTGTTGGCTCTGGTATAATTTGGCTCCCTGCATAATTTGTTCCCAAATTGCACCCCTTGGAGTTTATTTTACTAAATTTATATGGTGGGGGGAATTGTCTGGGAACAGTCTGTACAGGGGGCTGATTGACGTCACGAGTTAGAATAGTACAGTGTGAGTTGTCAGAGCTCACTGACTGGAGTGAATTGACATGTAGTCATGACAAGGTATTCAGGAGGGCTAGTGAGATCCTCGTGTGCACAGGGAGGGTTATCCCCAGCAGAAGGAGGGAGGTGGTGCAGCCTCTGTATAGATTGCTAGTAAGACGTCACCTAGATTACTGTGTCTGTTTCTGCGGATCACATCTCTGGAACGCAATGGAGTGATGGCAGTCCAGAGGAGGGCAACTGAAATGGTGCAAGGTCTGCATCAAAAGCCCTATGGGGAGAGACTAAAGGACCTCAAAACGTACTGTACATCTGGGAAGAGAGGAAAGGGGGATATGATAGAGACCTTTAAATACTCTCACGGGGTAAATAAAGGTACAGGAGTGAAGTATTTTCAGAAAAAAGGTGCTCAAGAACAAGGAGACCTGCTATGAATCTGGGGGTAGATTCAGGAGAGATGTGAAGAAGTGCTTCTTAACAGAAAGAATGGTAGATTCCTAGAACAGCCTTCCAGTGGAAGCAGTGGGAGTGAAAACAGTAGTGGGATTCAAGAATGCATGCGAAGGGCACAGGGGAATCAGTAGTAGAAAAGAAAGGGGAAGGAGAAAAAGTTGTAGATCAAGTAGGTTATAATTTAGGTGGGGAAGAATGGCAGACAAAGTGGGCCAAGTGGTCCTTACCTGCCACCACATTCAGTGTTTCTTTGTTTCTAGTTCAACCATTTTAAACTGTGGTAACTTAGTTTTGGAAATGGTTAGACTATATTAGTGGTTATTCTGTTTTAAGAATAAACACATTCTTTTTCTAGTTTGGTTCGGGGCCTGTTTCATGCTGCAAAAGAAAAAAGTAGTCCCTCTAATGGTAATGATTAAAGTAAATGGAAACAAATTGTAAATGTCTGTTTATAGCTGGTCCAAAGGACACGTCTATTCTGTCGTCACATCTGCTTGAAGTTTTGTACCATTGAGTCCTGTGGGTGCACACCAGCATCTATGTTTTTAAGACAAAAAAAAACAGATTGCTGGCCTTCATCTATATATATATATATATATATATATATATATATATATACTGCACTGTGTCTGCACTTCTTGTCTGTATAATGTAATATACTGCATTTTGTTTCAGTGTCCTGTAACCCTTCCCCAGGGTCACACTTGGAAACAAGCCTCTGCTTAGTGTGTGTGTCTCCTGGTTACCAGTTTCAAATAAACAAATGAACAGACTTCCTGTAGACTCCGGTTCCCAGCTGGGTTGCTTTGCTTTCCTGAGCATTAGCCTTCCACAGCTTACTCGTGCTTGGGACTCAGTGAGAAAAGTCTCTTGTTCACAGGTGACGAAAACACTGGTTTCAGTTGGAGTGTCCTGGCACTGTCCCCCCGCACCTTCTGACTGAATTGAAACAACTTGGGGCATTTTTTTACAACCCTCCCATAACATGGCATACCAACTACATTTTTGAGTCTCCTTCACATGCATGCTGATGGCTGGGACTTTCACGATTTTTACAGCTGTGCCTCTTGGTCCCAGCAACCTCAGGCTGCTGAGCACTGTCACTCCAGCTGTCCCCTCCCTATGCCATTCAGAAATTATTAAAAGTTTGAAGTTGTTCCTCATCACTTTTACTTCCAATCCAATCTCCCATGGCACTTCTGCAGGGTACCCGGTCAGATTAGTGCTACAGGAATAGCGCCAGGCAAGAGAGCGCTAGTCCCTATAGTGCTAGCATGGACAGTGATCAGGGATGTAGAGCGCCTACAATATGTGATCCCCTGGTCACTGTCTGTGTTGCTGCCACAGGACAAGGGCAGCAAAATACCGGGGGCTAGCCAAGCTGTTCCCGTGGTGTGGAGGGCTGGGGCATGGAGCAGCTCAGCCTGGAGGCAGTGGAGACTAGGGTTCTAATCCTGGTCTCCAACCATTTTGCAGGAATCAGGACTTCTTTTTTTTACAAGGGCCATTTAAACAGTATTCCACGGCCCCCACAATTTTAACTTTATGATCTGCTCCCCCTCCCCGGTGTGAGAATCCTTAAGTCTGGGGGGGTGCGGTCTTGTGTCGGGGTGTGCAAAAATAAAAATGACAGTATTTTTGCCGCACTATTCTTGCCAGTGGCATTGTGGTCATCTGTGTTCTGATCCATTGCCCTTCTGCAGTGCAGCATGTGAACTGCTTTTCCCACACTCCCTTTCACACCTGCACCAGTTGTTGCCAATGTGGACTTAAAACATTTTTTTTTACAGCCTTGCCACTCCTTCCTCCCAGGCCTGGCAGGAACTTTCAGTTCTTTACTGCCATGCCACTCCTTCCTCCTGATCCCCAGACTTTTGCAGCCATACTTCTCCAGATTGGGGGAAGAGAAACATAATGGCTGTAGGAGTGGACTTCACCCAGCATAGGGCACAGCAGGTGGAGCAGTGCAGGGAGTGCTACGCAGGACCAAGACCAGACAGACCAAAATTAGTGTAGTCAATTAAGATGCCATTGCAAATGAGCACTGCTCAATGGCTTTATCCTTGTTAAATTAAATAAAAATCCAAAAAGAAATGAAGACTGGGATGTGCACTGGGTGAAGCAAGAGATCTGTGGTTCAGATCCCACCATAACACTTTCATCATGTGATGTGCAATAAGTTCATTTCATGTTTCATTTTCATTTCACATAAAACTGTTTAGGCAGAGCCTATTTTCAAATGATTTAGTGTTGAGGATACAACAGCAGCAGTAACAGACATATTGTAGTACAATTTCCAGGATGATAATCAACAGTAGTCTGAGCACATCTTTAGTTTATTTTTGGGCTGGTGCAGTGTCAATACATTTAATTGTTTAATTACAGAATTTACAATAAAATGCTGTAACAGGAGATGGGCTTGAGGTGTGGCAGAATTGTATTAGATATAGCAGTTACAAGACTCAGCAGGGGAGAGTAGGGAAAGTAGCTTAGTCTTATCGGCTGAGGGACAAGTTTTAAGGAGACTGGTAGGTCATTGCAGTGTTTAGGGAATTAAAAAGAGAAACTAGATTGGCCTAGGCTGGTTTTCCTCCTTGGAAGTAGAAGGGAGAGTGTTGTTCACCCCCTTGGCTGGAGTAGTTGTTGTCAATAACCGTGAATAAGGACTTAAGACCATGGGACAGAAGGCCATGCAGGGCCTTGTGGCCAAGGATAAGTGTGTGGAAGGCCGGCTGCATGTTAAGGTTGAGCCAGTTTAGTGACCTATACAGGATACCAGTATGCGTGTCGGGCTTAAGGCCCAGGGCAAACCGGCATGCCCTATTGAGGAGGTTCCTGACTCAGGCTAGGACTTTATCACAGGCCGAGCCATAAGCAGTAATCCCATAGTCAGTGAGACTAATTATGAGGGACTGCGCTAGCTGCTTTCGTATTTCAGGGATGAAGTTATGTCTATGCCCGTACAGCAGTCCAAGTCTACGGTTAGCTGTTTTTTATTAATAGAGCAACATGTGAATTGTACGTTATCCCACTGTCAAGTGTCCACACCCAGGTACTTGAACGATGTTACTTGTTCAAGCTGGGAGCCCGTGTTTGTGATAATGGAGAGGGCAGGCAGCTTGCTTAGATTACTCCTGGTACAGAAGAGCATGCAAGTAGTTTTCTGCTTATTCATTACAAGGGAGTTTGTAGTGAACCAGATCTGTACTGCGTTAGTCTGTTTTCAACTTATATTGAAGGGAGATCAGGCATGAGTCACTAGTGAACAAGACTGCATCATCCGCATAGAGCAAAATGTGGGTAAATTTACAGGCTGCTGGAATATCATTTATAAAAAGACCGAAGAGAAGGGGTCCCAGAATTTACCTCTGACTGACACTGATAGAGACCAGGTGAATCTTGGTAGGAGTGAGTCTCCTGTTTTTCACAAAATAATTTAAGGCACAGTTCAGTTCTGGTCTGTTCTGTTGTAGGTCAAGGGCTGGAACTAAAACCATCTCAGCTGCTTTCCATCCCCACCGTCCCACTTTCTTTCATTCCCAACTCCTTGACTAACAGAAACAATAGCGCACACTGTTCCCAACAGGATGGCTGCTGTGCTGCTCCGCTGTGCAGCTCCTCGCTCTGCATTACTTTCGCTCTGTCTGCTTTTTACTGTTAATTTGAGTGTTTTTTTCCTGTGGGGGGTTTCCTCAGTCATCAGCTGGATTTCATTGTTGCTGGAGAGAGTTGTGAGTGCTCGTTGACAATTGCATTGACATAAAATGTTCCCTTACTTGTGGTCTGCTTACACAAGGTCTCACTCGGGCCCAAATTAGTTTCAGCAGAGGGAGTTCTACATGTATTTTGTCTGTGTGGGCAAAGTTTGGCTGTCTGAAGATTAAAAAGATACAAAAGACAAACATTTTTAGTATAAGTTTTACACAAGTTTTGTGGTTTTTCATGCATCTGGCAAGCACTACCTTGTGCGTTTGCTTTAACCATCGTGGCAATTGCAAAACAGCTTTACATGTAAATGTAGTGTTTTGCATTGCTGATAGGCAATGTTTGACAAGTTTCAGACTCCTGTACCTGCTGTGTCTTTTTTTTGCTGTGTTAACCACAAGTTAAAATTATTTTACCTCACGGATTAAAACTCTCCATCATTTGACAGCTCAAGCAGGACAGGAATGTTTATGAAAGGAGCCAGCCACTCTGTAATTAAATAGATGGATGGACAGACAGACAGACAGATAGACAGACACAATATAATTTGCAAGGTGGTCCTGGAAACATTTACAGGTCTCCCACAAGACACAGGCTAACAGGGATTTGAAGGTCTGCAGCCCTAAGATTTCAGTCAGTTTCGGGGAGCACTGGATTGTATTCCACAGGGCTTGGGAGAGCATGGTGAATCAGCAGTCAGCCATGCTCTCCCAGCCTTGTGAACCAGTCCAGCAGTCCCTAGACGACTGAAAATCTTAGAGGCTCTGTTCAATCCTATTAGCCCATGTCTTGCAAGAGACCTGTAAATGTTTTCCTAAACCTGAACACAGCTTCCTATGCATGTTCTGTTATGAGCTGCTTCACGCACATAGCACCTGAAACTCTGTACCAGTTGTTGTCAGCTATGTACTTGTTATACCGCTTCTCTTACTATCAAATTCCCTTATAATTCAGACTGTCTTATCCTTGACATTCAGTTGTTATTGCTTTTCTGTGAGGTCAGTATCTTGAGGACAGTTGGATTTTTTTAAAGCAAATGGAATAAGTACTTGTTGAAGTAAACATATATATATATATATATATATATATAAGTAATACCACACAACCAACAACCAGCCATAAATGTAAATTATTTATATTTATTTAAAGTGTTGGCCAGGAAAGGCACACTAACGCATAAACAGCTTGTTTCCAGATACATCCCATTGGGGGTACAGTACATGGGAGACAGTTACAGCATGCAATGCATGACAGTATGTAATAAACACATAATCAGCCGTGAAACAATAGTTAACATGCAGCAATCCATAAAGTAGATGTGCAAAACAGCAAGATATAAATACTTTCAGCAGTAAAATAAAAAGAATCAGGGCAACTGTTTGGGACAGGGAAGCATAAATGAGGAAATGAAAGGCAATGTAATGGAAGAGGAGGCTCTATCTAGCCTATAGGGAAGTACAGGTAGATAGGCACAATGTGGGGGTATGGTGACTTACTGGGCCCACAGACGTTTTGAGGGAGGGTAAAAGGCATAGGTAGGACAGCGAAAACTAAGGTTTATCTTGTAAGGGATCTGCAGGGGGTACAGTACTGCATGAAAGGGAAAGTATTCAAGAGGGCACAGAGTCTCCAAGAGGAAACTGCTTGTTCAACTGATAAATCCCTCAGAGTAAGGAAAGAACAAGGGTAGAGAGGCATGAAGTACACCTCCCACACTTGTGTAGTATTTGCAGCAAAAAATAAACAATGCGTTTTTTGTTATGTTTGCCACAAAATTGAGGGAGGGGTATAGTAACCTTAAGTTGTGATTCAGCTAACACAGTACACCCCGGCCACATACACCATGCAAGCAAACATTCACCATTGACAAATACTTGTTCAGGATAGAGGTAAAAAGTTTGATAAAGTGTTTGATCTTGCCAAGAAGGATTAATTCTCGCAAGAGCCATTCCTTTTTCGTGAGGAAAAAAACCTGTTTTCATGAGCTGTCATCTTGGGTTTTTTTTTCCCCACCCACTAAAAAACGTGGAAAATACATACAAATGTTGTTATTTTACAAAACAAACACCAGAAACTAGCTAAATGGACCCTGTTTAGCTAGATTCTGGTGTTTGGTTTTCATAATTAGCCCTAGGAATACTTTTTCTGGGCATCCAAAATCCTGGTTTCCCAGCTTAGTGGGTTTTTTTATACTTTTTCTGAATTCTAATAATTTTTTTTAATTACAAATTGTGTAGTTTACAGTTGTCATTCATAGCATGCCCTTAATCACCTTGTGAGCATTTCATTCTAACCTCCAAAAATGTTTACTCTTCCCAATGTGTAAGAAGATAAAGAAATGTACAATGTTTCAACGTTTTTGCCAACTGACATTCATCTTAGCATTCTGGGGTTTGCAAGCATGTAACAAAGTTGCATACTCCCCACCCCCACTTGTGTTATGTTCGCATTAATGAATTGAACAGTTGTTACTTTGAAGGAAAAAAAATTTCTGTCATCCTTCCTCACAATCTGGCAGTTCCCTTGCATCTGAGTTAGCGTTTCGCTGGCTTCAGCTATTCTATTTCCCATGCCCTCATCTCCCATTAGTCGTCTCCACCTCCCTTCATCTTGTTGCCATAGATGGCTCCTGCCTCTCTCTCAGCCATCACCAGTGGGTCAAGCACCAGCAGTCTAACACTGTGTATCCCATAGCTTACAGTTGGAGAAAGAGTGTGCAGTAGAGTCCCTGCCACAGCAGTTGTGAAGCATTGAAAGGATCCCATCAGATTGAAGTGTGTCAAGCAAGGTAAGTGATGTAGTATGCTTTGCTGTGAATGCATTGTGCTGAGAGCAATACATGTCTTGCTTGCAACATACTGTAAAATCCAAAACATTGTGAAAGTCATCACTCACCAGGGAGGATGATCGCTGTTGTAAATGACACACATATGAAGGATCTTTCTGTGAGAATATGCAAAATATGGTGGTTCATGCTTCTCTGTTTCTAACTTGCTTTAAGTAGTGTTAAATGTGTTAGCTAGCGGCTGTGGAGGGATGAAATTTTTATTCTCCAAAAGCAAACTGCCCAGGTTAAAGGGAAAGGGAACATTGTTTAACCAGGAGTAGCATACTAAGCCGAAACCTGTTTCCAGATGTGACCTGGGAGCACAAGGAAGTTAAGTGACTTGATCAAGATCACACAGTATGCACTTATGCGGCTGTGGGATTCAAACCCAGGTCTCCAGATTTGCAGCTCAGAGCCTTAACCCACTGCACTATACTGCCTCCTACAGTTTCCTGCATGTGCAGTTCTGCTGGTGCCGTCATTTTGTAAATGAAAAGGAAACAAGTAAAGTGTCTGTTTACAAATGTTCCGCAACAAGCTGGGTAACAACCATGACCACAACTAGTACTGCTGCAGAACCCAAGGTGTAGTAGGGCAAAAATAACAGGATCTAACTTTCGGCATTAAAATTGTGTGAATTGGTGCATAGCAGAGTCATGTTTTCCCTTGAGTGTGGTGGCTGAGAAACTTGTATCATTCGCAACAAAAAGATTCTAGGTCTGTCAGGGTATTTCCAGGCATAGCAGTTCTTTCCACCATGCATAGATGTAACTCTTCTAGCTTTTGTCTCGTTTTCATAAACCATAACAATGTTGGGTTTGACATGCGTGCTGTAGTAAAGTAACGGCTGCACAGAACTGTTTCCATTCCAAAATCTGAAGTAAAGGAGAGAGCATTCCTAGGGTAGGTTGGTGGCAGCGTGGACACGTGAGGGGGGGGCTTAGACTAGTATTGCCAAATGATGCAGTTTTTATGGCTGTGGGTGGAGCCTACAATCATTTTGCTTTCTCTGACCTTAAAACGTCTGATTGTGGCACCTTTCATTGGACTTTTGGGAGTATCCTTCTGAAAGTCCAACGGATCTTGTAACACTCCTCCATGATTGGCCACTACGGAGTAACAGCCGCACTATTTCAGTGTTACTTCCACATTTCTGGGCAAGAACAGTGCACACATGCCTCACGCACATGCGCAGTTCCACTGGTGCTGCCATCTTGCAAATGGTGTATTGCCATTCACCGCAACTGCAGTTGCATCACTGCTGCTATCTTGGAGATGGTACTCGGTGGCACTTGGTTCTCCGGAGCTCATAAACTCTCCACAGCTGTGTCAGCTCTAGCTAGATCTTGTTATAACTGCTGGCTAGCTACTGTAGGCAAGTGTTTCAGAACAAGAAATTGATATTGCCTTGTGTAGAAAGCGTTAGTGTTGTTTAGTCAAACAGAAATGGTATCAAAGTAAATGTAAATTGCACAGAGTAACCAGTCCAAAGTGCACCAGACAAGTCTTAAACAGTGCTATATGTTGTTATTAAACAAAATCGTGGTCTCAAACTACAGCAGCAAAAGAGATATAATAAATATAAGTTCCTCTCATTACCACCGAAAGGGAAGTGTCCCTCACTTTTGTCTTACAGTTCCAAAGGTGTGGCAATATGGAGGCCATTCTTTCGAAGATCTACTGTTACTGGTAAGTAACAAACCTTCTGCTTGCACTCATAAGCTCAAACACTTGCAGTGTATGCTCCACCATCTACCCCTATCTATTTCAGTATTCAAAGAACCAAGATCATGTCCCTGCCACCATAACTTCTCTAAGCTAAAATGGAGTACCATATAGCATATCATTCCACGTAACTTGTGTTCCCGCTGTCTCTAATGAGCAGCCTGTGTTGAACCCTCATGACCTCTTCGGTGTCGATTATGTACTGCAGTAACCATAACTAGACCTTACTGCAAGAGCGGTGTAACCAAGGCTTTGTACAGGTGACGGGTCACCTGCAGTGTTCTACTTGTGACTTTCCCCCATGCATCCTTACAGTGTGTTCACTTTCTTTACTGCAGCAAGTTAACCTGTCTGGATTCAGATTAATGTCTACAGCTACTTACAAATTATTTTCCTTGATAGTGTTGTCTTCTGTTGTACCATACAGGAGCATGGTAGCTAACACACTGCTGTAGCTTCACTGTAGTAAACCTGACTGACACCCAAGCATTACACTCAAAAATGCAAGGGGAATTCAGCTATTAAACTGAGATTGTCTAAAACCATGATCTAAAAATTCAGGACACAGTATTTTGATATTTCTGAATTGTCAGCATTAATTGTAATGTCTGCCCAAGTAGGAGGTAGTAGTCCCAAAACATGTTTCAGCAGGTCTCTTTCCTTACTAGTACATAACATTTGTTACCCCTACTTATGACAAGCCGACTGATACTGCATTATTGCTTGAAATTTTCATTTTAAAACTCCTGTTTTTTTCAGCCTTAAAGAGTACCTTTCCTGAAAGTTTTATCTGCTTTCACCAAAGGACAGAGAGCTCCATACCTGAATGGAAGCTCCTCTATGTGTTCATTAATTTTCTGTCAGCCTCCATCCCCAAGAAGAAGGGTAGAGATCATAATTTGCCTTCAGGGGCTGACAGCACAATCCCTTTCCACTTCCACAAATAGACTTGTCATGTCACTTGCCCACCACACCTGAAGAAGTTGGAGTCTAACACAGATCTTGTGCTATTAGAACATTCCATTGTATCATACAAAAAAGGAAGTAAAATGACCCCATTGGATCTGGGAGACGTACAGGACAAAGCTTCTTGCATTTCACCTGACTGCAAGCTTTCTCAAAGATGTTTGAGAAAGCCTGCAATCAGGTGAAACATAAGAAGCTTTGTCCTGTACGTCTCCCAGACCCAGTGTGGTAATTTTACTTGCCTTTTTGTGTGATACAGTGCAGTGTTCTAATAGCACAAGCTCCATGTGAGACTCCAGCTTTTAGGTGTGGTGAGCAAGTGATGTGACTTCTCTATTTTATAACATTTGTCTAGGGAGAGCACAGGGGTGTGCTCCATTCACTTCAGTGGAGAATCTTTTCTAAAGCAGATTTACCCCCCAAAAAATCATGTTTTAGTAAAGATAGATGCTAGAGTTTAACAGAAGCACAGAATTTAACAGCAGATAAGGACCGCTTGACCCATCCAGTCTGCCCATTCCTCCCTACCAGTATTAGTACTGCAGACCTTACCTATCTGCATCTTTCTCCTTCTTCCGACCCTTTCCACTATGATTCCTTTGTGTGTATTCCATATGTTCTTGAACCCCACCACTGTTTTCGCCCCCACCACCTTTGCTGGAAGGCTGTTCAGGAATCCACCGTATGTTCTGTGAAGAAGTACTTCCTCACATCTCTCCTGAGTCTACCCTCTTCCAGCTTCAGAGCATGTCCCATTGTTCTTGAGCACCTGTTCTTCCATGAAATGCTTCCTTCCTGTACCTTATTTACTCCCCTGAGGTACTTGAAGGTCTCTATCATATCCCCCCTCTTCCCTCCTTCATTCCAGGGTATACATATTGAGGTTCTTTAGTCTCTTCTCTTAGGGCTTTTGATGTAGACCCTGCACCATTTTAGTTGCCCTCCTCTGGACTGCCTACACTCTGTCTTTCCAGAGATGTGGTCTCCAGAGATGGACACAGTACTCTAGGTGGGGTCTTACCAGCAGTCTGTACAGAGGCAACGCCACCTCCCTCTTTCTGCTGGTGGTACCGCTCCATGTAGACCCCAGCATGCCACTAGCCCCCTCAGCTGCCTTGTTACAATTGGGTAATTCAGCATGATTATCCCCAGGTCTCTCGCCTGCTTGGTGGTCATCGATACCACTGTAGCCATTTTGTACATATGAACATATGAAATTAGCCATCAGAAAAAGGCTTTATGATCTACCAAGTCTGCTTGGCTGTGAGTTAGCAGCCCTTATTTTGCAGCTGGCCCTCCTCCTCCCTTGCCCCCATTCCCTTGACCCTTCCTCTTACCCTGTCCCATCCCTGCTTGAAGCCTCCCACTGTTCTACTGGATACCACCTCTGCTGGTAGCACGTTCCACCCAGCCACCACCCTTTCCATAAAAAAGTGTCTTCCCATTTCCCTCCTGAACCTTCCCCCCCTGAAGTCGCATATGATGGCCTCGGGTGTCCTTCCCCTCCCTTAGTTTGAAAAGCCCCTCAGTATGAGACTTGTTTAACCCAGTCATGTACTTGAAGGTTTCAATCATATCTCCCCTCTCTCTCTCCTCTCCTCTAGCGAGTACATGTTCAGTTCCCTCAGTCTGCTTTCGTATGGTAAGTCCCCCATTCCATCAATCATCTTTGTCGCCCTGCATTGCACCCCCTCCAGTAACTTAATGTCCTTCTTCATGTACGGGCACCAGAACTGCATGCAGTACTCCAAGTGTGGCCTAACCAGCAATCTATACAATGGCGGAAACACCTTTCCCCTTCTTGAGGATATTCCTCTGGCAATACAACCCAGCATCCTATTGGCCTTTGCAGACACCTTTCTACATTGTTCTGAGTTGTTCATTACTTCCGTAATGAGCACCCCCAGATCCTTCTCCTCCTCAGTCACCGCCAACTGCTCGCTTCCCAGATAGTAGCTCCTTTGGGTTTTTATCCCCAAAATGCAGCACCTTGCATTTTTTTGGCGTTGACTCCTAGCTACCAGGTGTCCAACCAAGACTCCAGCCTAGACAGATCCTTCTGCAGCCCTTGCCAACCCTTTAGATCATCGACCACTGCTCCCATCTTGATGTCATCAACAAACAGGCTGATTTTGCTCTTGATGCCCACCAAAATGTCTGCAATGGATATCCCAAACAGCACTGATCCCAACACCAAGCTCTGCAGAACTCCACTTGTCACCACCCTTTGGGCTGATAACTCCCCTCCCACCACCACTCTTTGCTGCCTGCCTTGCAGTCAGTTCACCACCCATCACACCAACTTTGCTCCCGCTCCTGTAGCATGTAGCTTACTTCCAAGTCTGTCATGCGTCACTGAGTCAAATGCCTTACGGAAGTCCAGGTGCAGGACATCCACTGTATGGCACTTTTCCAGTTGTCTAGTTACCCAGTCATAGTACTCCACCAGGTTGGTCTGGCATGATCTGCCAGTGACAAATCCATGCTTCTTACTGTCCTGTAACTCATTTGCCTCAAGAACAGACACCAGCCTCTCCTTCAGGATTGTCTCCAAGAGCTTCCCTATGATGGATGTGAGGCTCACTGGTCTATAGTTCCCCAGTTCATCCTTGGGGCCACTCTTATGGAGAGGTACTAGGTAAGCCATCTTCCAGTCCTGAGGTACACTCCCTGAATCTAGTGAGACATTGAAAAGGTCTGCCAAAGGCCTTGCTAGTATCTCTGCCAGTTTGCTTAGCACCCTGGGATGAATGCTATCTCGCCCTGGTGCCTTGTCAACCATCAGTGCCCTCAATCCCTCCAGCACCCTGTCCTCTGTGATTTCCCTGTCTGTCATACTCCCTCCCTCCCTCCTTGCCTGCCTTCACTCCCCCTTGAGTATCTGTTCCCCCTTTTCCTTGGTAAATACCAAGCAGAAGTAGTTGTCTAGTGCTTCTGCCATTTCCCCCCTCGCTTCCACCTATCCCCTTCCCTCTCAATACTTACTATATTGTCCTTGCAGCCCCATTTCTCCCTGATGTACCTGAAGAATTCTTTCTCTCCCTCCTTAATGCCCTGTGTCAGCCTGAGCTCCTTTGCCACCCTTACAGCTCTTATCACTTCCTTCGCTTCCTTCAGGTACTTCTCCCTGTCTCCCCGTCTTCTTGTGCCTACCAAAGGTGGCTCTCTTCCTGCTTATCTTTTCCATGACTCCATTGGTCACCCAGCTAGGTTTCTTTGCCCTCGCCATCTTACTCCTAGCCTTGTTGCAGGTACTCTGTCCCTGGTTTTGTGTGCCCTAAGTGCATTCTTTTGTGCTTTTTTGCATTGAAACCCAGCTGCCATACCCTTGACGACTCCTCTAGTTTTCTCAGATCTCTGCTAATCCTTTCCATCTCCCCTGGAGTGTCCACCCTATTGCAGATTTTGGTGTCATCTGTAAAGAGGCAGACCTTCCCTTCCAGCTCCTCTGCAATGTCACTTATAAAGACATTAAAGAGGACCGATCCCAACACTGATCCATGAGGTACCCACTGGTAACCCTCTCTTCCTCGGAGTGAACTCTGTTTACCTCCACCCTCTGTCACCTATCCCCTAACCAGTTTCTTATCCAGTTTACCACCTTTGGACCTACTCCTATGCTACCCAGCTTGCTTACTGTCTCCTAAGTGGAACGGTGTTGAAAGCCTTACTGAAATCTAGGTAGGCAACATCCACTGCTCTACCCTGAGCTATATCCTTTGCACCTATTCAAATAAATCCATCAGATTTGTTTTGACATTCCCCCCCCCCCCCGATTACCCATGCTGCCATTGGTCTTGTAACCCACTGGATTCAAAATATTCCACAATCCTTTCCTTCAGTGGTGATTCCATTAACTTTCCCACCACTGATGTCTGGATGATTGGCCTATAATTGCCAGCCTCCTCCCTGCTACCACTTCTGTGTAGTGAGACTACATCCACCCTCCTGTAGTCCTCTGGAACCACTCCTGTTTCCAGTGAGCTGTTAAATAGGATTGTCAGAGGTGCAGCCAGCATCTCCCTGAGCTCCCTCAGTACTCTTGGATGTACCCCATCTGGCCCCATTGCTTTGTCCACATTCAGATTAGCAAGTTCCTTCGTGACTCTCTCCTCTGAAAAAGGATTAATGTCCACCTCCCTCTTTTCTAAGCTTCTGTTACTTTTTTGTGGCCCTCCCCTTCTCCTTCCTCTGTGAACACTGAACAAAAGTATTTAAGGTATCTGCCTTTTCCTGGTCAACCTCTGCAGAGTCCTCCCCTTCCCTTTTCAACCCTACAATCCCACTCTGATCTTCCTCTTTTCACATACATACCTAAAATAGTTTTGTCCCCTTTCATTACCTTTTCTGTCTTCAGTTTGTTCCTTCGCATTCCTTACTGCTCTCCCTGTTTCCCATTGTTTCCCCTGACACACCTTCCTATTCTCTTCCCTCTGCATCTCCTTATACCTTCTGAAAGCTACCCTTTTAGCTTTTACCTTTTCAGCCACATCTATTGAAAACCATAGTGGTTTCTTTTTTCTCTTACGTTTTCTCACTTGTTAGATGCAGAGGTTTGTTGCCTTTACTATGCTTCCTTTTATCTTCATTTTATCTTAATTTTAGAAAGGCGCAATATAAATGAAGATTATTATTATTCACCCACTATTCCTCCACCCCACCCAGGTCATCCCCTTGCCAGGTCATCCCTGAGGCATTCACCCATCTTTATAAAATCTGCCCTCATGAAATACAGGACCCTTGCCCTTGTGTGGTTTGATTCCACAGCCATCCTTATACTGAACCGCTCGTATGGTGATCACTGATCCCCAGGTGGACTCCAACCTTGATGTCTGCAATACTGTCCCTATTAGTGAGTCTCAGGTCCAGTATTGCCCTGTAACAAGTGGGTTCACTGACTAGTTGCCTGAGGAATACACCATGCAGAGAGTGCAGGATGTCTGTGCTTCTAGCTGAAGCTGCTGCTGGAAGCTCCAATCTAAATTTAGCAGATTGAAGTCTCCAACACCAGCAGCTCCCCCTTTTCTGTCATCTTGCCAGTGGCTTCCACCAGTACTTTATCTAATTCCTCCCCTTGTGCTGGAGGTCTGTAGATTACTCTACACCAGTATGTAATACATGTGTTTTACTAATAAGGAAAGTTGTATGTCAAATTGTTTTTTGTACTTTGTCCACGAAGATACATGTTTGTGTGTTTAGAGTAAATTAAGGTAACAGGACTGTCTTGTGAACAGGGTTGTAAAATCCTAACGACATGTTTCCTGTATAAAAATAGTTTTATCTACCTGCTCCAGTGCAAATAATGGCTCTATTCACTGTCTCTAGTGAGACCCACTGTACCTCCACCTCCCCCTGTATTCCTTGTATCTCCATCGCTTTTAGGCTTTCCTTCACATAAAGCCCCACACCCCCCAAATCCTTCCCACCCCATCCTTCCTGAACAGAGTATAGCTTTGTATGGCCATGTCCCTGTCCCAGTCATGGCTTTCAGTGCACCATGACTCGGTGATAGCCACAATATCCAGGTGGGCCTCTAGGTGCAGAATCTTATTTCCAAGACTTATAGCATTTGCACACATGGCCTTCTAGATTTTTCAACTCTGCTTGTTGCCCCTCATTATTTCCTTTTTGCCCCCCCCTCCTAACCCACTCTCTTTTTAATGCTCCTTTCCACCCCCTTATCTCTACAACCCTGTTTCTTTTATTAGTTTTCACTCTTGGGTTCTCTTTACTGTCTACTTCAGCCTGGGAAAGGGGGTAGTTTCTGCCACCCTTGGCAGTTTAAGTGTTCATCGAAGTAACATTTAAACTGTTCACTGAGGACTGCAGTTCCCCTCTTGGATAGGTGTAGGCAATCACCCCTTTATAGGCCCTTTTGCTATCAGGTGTGTCCCCAGTCCCCATTGTAGCTAAACCCTTCCTCTGTGCACTATTCCTTCGGCCATGAGCTGAGGCTCATGGTGTGGAGCTCCCTTTCCTTTCCCCTGTCATAGATGGTCAGCACCTCAGCGAAAGTCACTGAGTGAGCTACCCGAGATGGCATCACTACGAAACATCCTTTCCCCAACCCACAGTTGCCCGAGCCCATACTCCTGAACCATAATATCCCAACAGTGGGACCCCCCCCCCCACAAGTTTGTTATATTAGACTGGATATATTATATATATTGGACTTCAGGAGGGCTGACTTTGGCAATATGGGAGAGTGCCTCAGAAAAGCACTAGCAAACAGGCTAAAAGGAGGGGTGGAGCAACAATGGAGAATCATCAAATCTGCCATCACAGAGACAACAAGCCTTTGTGTGAAGCAAATAAACAAATCAGAATGAAAGAAAAAGCCACTATGGTTCTCAAAAGAGGTGGTGAGGAAAGTCGGAGAAAAATATAGCATTCAGGAAGTATAAGGAAACATAGAAGGAGCAGGACAGAGAGCTGTACCAGTTAAGGCAGAAGGAAGCAGGGAGGGAAGTCAGAATAGCAAAGGCCCAAACTGAGGAAAGGATAGCCAACTCAGTTAAGAAGGGGGATAAAACCTTTTATAGGTACATCAGGAGGCGTAGAAAGTCAAGGGAGGGATAGTGAGGCTGAATAGAATGACAGGTGGGTGGGCAGAGGGGATAGTGAAAAGCAGGATACTGAACAAATATTTCTGCTCAGTATTCACAAAAGAGGAGGGGGAGGTGCTTAATCCAATTGACAGAAGCACTCTGGATAGGGGGTTGATCCCAGTCCTTTCACAGAAGAAAGGGTTCTGAAAGAACTCCTAAAACTGAAGGTGAACAAAGCAATGGGGCCTGATGGAATTCACCCCAGAATTCTAAAAGAATTAAGGGGAGAACTAGTGAAACCACTGACTAAACCTTTTTAACAGATCATGGGAGGATGGTGTGGTACCCAAGGACTGGAGGAAGGCGGATGTGATTCCCCTTCGCCAAAGTGGGACCAAGACAGAGGCAGGAAACTACAGACCTGTCAGTTTGACCTCTGTGGCAGGGAAAGTGATGGAATCATTTTTGAAGGAAAGAATGGTTGAATACCTAGAGGCCAGTGGGGCACAGGACCCAAGGCAGCATTGGTTCACAGCGGGAAGGTCATGTCAGATGAATCTAATTGATTCCTTTGACTGGGTGACCAAAGTAGTAGACCAGGGAGGGGCTGTGGACATGGCCTACCTAGACTTTAGCAAGGCATTTGACACAGTCCCACACAGAAGATCAATAGTCAGATTAACCAGCCTGGGAGTGGGTCCCAGGGTGGTAGCCTGGGTAAAACATTGGCTGGACAACAGGACACAGAAGGTAATTGTAAATGGAGTCCACTCTGAAGAAAGAGGGGTTACTAGTGGGGTACCGCAGGCTTCAGTACTGGGTCCAGTCCTTTTTAATGTCTTCATCAGTGACATTGCAGAGGACTGAAGGAAAGTATGCCCTTTGCAGATGACACAAAGATCTGCAACAGGGTTGATACACAAGGAGGCATGGAAAGGATGAGAAGGACTTGGCAAGGTTGGAGGAATGGTCGGAAGTATGGCAGCTAGGATTCAATGCAAAGAAGTGTAAAATAATGCACCTGGGAAACAAAACCCAGGGAAGATTACAATGGGGAGGTAGTAACAAAAACAAAAAGGAAAGGGACCTGGGGGTAATCATAGCAGATGACCTTAAGGTTAGCAAGCAATGTGAGAAGGCAGTAGGGAGAGCTGGGGGTATACTGGGATGCATAGGGAGAGGCATCACCAGCAGAAAACAGGAAGTTGTTATCCCTCTGTACAGATAGTTGGTGAGACCCCATCTGGAGTACTGCATCCAGTTCTGGAGACCCCATCTCCACAAGGACATAGGATAGAGGCAGTCCAAAGGATGGCAACTAGAATGGAGTAGGACCTGCAAGAGAAGCCATACGAGGAGAGACTAAAAGAGCTTAATATGTATACCTACCCTTGAGGAAAGGAGGAAGGGGGGGGGGACATGATAGAAATGTTTAAGTACCTCAGTGGAATCAACAAAGTCCAAGAGGGTAGCATCTTTCAGAAAAAGAGACATGTAAGAACAAGGGGACACAATTTAAAGATGGAAGGTTCAGGGCAATGTGAGGAAGTATTTTTCACAGAAAGTGTAGTGGATGCATGGAACAGCCTTCCTGAGGAGGTTGTGGGGTCTAAAACTGTGGGAGAATTCAAGAATACATGGGACAGACATAAGGCAATTCTTGTGGGGGGTTGGAAGAAATAGGCTGTTGGTTAACTAGGATCTGCGGCCTATCCTGTAGGTAGGGAAATGGGCAGACTAGGTGGACCAAGCGGTCCTTATCTGCCATCAAAGTCTATGTTTCTGTTCTGGGGCAAAGCCCCGTAAAACATGGAAAAATGCAAAATCCCCCTGTCAGGATTTGTGTTTGGGGATTACGGGCTCGGGGAACCATGGGTGGGGGAAATGAGTTTCAGTTTTTCATAGCAGATCCACCTGAGACACCTCCCCAGCGCCATAAGCTCCCAGTGCACTATCCCAGCCCTGCCCCTAGCCAGATCATTAGTCCCCAGGTGGACATGTGCATCCATCTCTCCCTCCCACCCTGCTGCCCTAGCAGTCCTCAAGAACCACTTCCCATCCCTCTGGGCTGTGGTGCCAGGTAGTTACCTAACCTGCCTATCCCCCTCCTTTCCTATTCCCAAATCTGTACCCCTCACAAATGAGTCCCCCACCAAAAGTTGTTTCCTCCTCCTCCTCTGGAGTCCAACAAGAGCCTTTTTAATTGAACCCTGGAATCAGTCTTTACCAAACTCAATTTTAAATTGATAAATCTGCTCCAGAAATGATGCTTCATAAAAGTGAATGAAACACACCCCTGCATTTCCCCTATACAGACGTCACAAAACATCAGAACATGGGGGCACAGAGTGGGCTGGTAGGACGTGTAAAGGGATTGTGCTGCCAGGACCCCCAGGAACAAATTCTGATCCCGTTAGTCCATTTGGGGAGGTGCATAAGAAAGATTATTGAATACCACAGAGGAGTTCCCGTTCTGGTAAGGGAGCTCCCTGTTCTTTGAAAGCACCAATAAAGATGCTCTTTAAGTTTTTATAGAGTATGTTTATTTTCAAGTAGCAGTACTAATTATTAAAAATGTTTGACTAATCTTTGTCATACACACCCAACTTATAACTATTTAATTCTTTGTTACCAATTGCTCTCTCTCTTTTTAATCTGTCAGTTTTGCAGAAGTCCTTGCCAGGTGCACAGTGTTAGATCAAGAATGAAAAGGAGCATTACTGTTCTACCAGTGCTCATATTTGCTTGACGTCACTGGCAAGCAGTTGCTCTTCCTTTGCCTGCTAAGTATGCATAGAGATTGCTTTATAGATAAAGAGCAAAGAAATGGAAAACCATGTGGTTGCTGTCATATTTTAAGAAGAGCCTCATGACATTCACTAAAATACCAACAGCTTAATCTGGTTCAGTGTCAGTTGGCATTCATCTGTATCCCCCTCCCCGAGACGAGGCTGAAAATAGGCAGAATTTGTCTATTCCTCCGTCCCGGTCAACAAAAAATAAATACATTGTAGATTTTTTTAATTTGTTGTTTATGCTTCCACTCTGTCTCAGGCCACCTTAACTCGGGTCCAGTTCAGTACCCCCCATGTCATGTCACTTAACTTCTTTCCCCTTTCAGCCCCACTGGTTTTACCCCTTGTGGCAGGGTCTGGCCATTCCAAATATAACCTCTCACCTCCTCTGGAGTGATGAGGTAGGAGTTCCCAGGGTAAGGAGAGGAGCAGACAGTGGTGGTGGTGGGGTCAGAACCAGAGTGCACCAAGGTAGGGCTTTTTCTTGTTCTCTACCCCCCCCCCGACAGCAGAGCTCAAGAGTCATGCACACTGGGTGTGCAGATTTAGGCCATTGTTTCTGCTGCTTTGTATCGGTACAGCCACCTGTGGTCACTCATGTAGAGATATTACAGCAGCTACCCTCCCCAGAGAGAGAGAGAGCACCTTCTATGATGCTTAATCTACCACCCCCCTTTCACAGTTGGCCTCCCACAATTCAAGCATGTTCCTGAATTCAGGTCACAAGAGGTATTCAAGGGCCCAACAACATTGTCGATTTGTTAATTATGGGAATCCGTGATTATAGAGCATGATACAAAGCACCAAAAAATGAAATCCGCATTTCTGAACTATCAAGTAATGCAAACATCTGGTAGGTAATGAACAATTATTGATTAACTAGCACTGCTACCTTAAAAGTACTAAAAACTAGTGACCTGTGTTTGTGTCCTGAACCCAAGACACCTGGAGTGGAGGATGAAAGAGCCTCTCTGTAGATCTCTCCTCCTGGAAGGATGGACATGATGAGCACTGCTTCTACAGTGACTCTTTGTGCTGGCCCAGTGGAGGTATGCACAGCAGCGTGAAGGACAATACATCTCTCAGATGTTGCAACATATGCACCTTTGAGGGTAGAGGGAATGGGAATGAGAAACCTATCCAGCTAAGCATGCCAGATGATGCCCTTCATATCCCACCCAGCAGAACCCCCTGACCTCCTAGCACACATAACACTGATGCCTCTGATAATGAGTAGTCTGTCCTTTTTTCCCCTCCACCTGTCTCGGAGGCCCAGCCTAGGAACGGGTTCTTTTGGTAGGGCTCATGCTGGAGGAATGTTGAAGGTCCTAGTGGAGCCTGTTGGTGAAAAACAGCAGTGCAGGGTGGATCTGTTGGGTAGTGGAGGCAACAAGAGGACCCAAATGCATGTGGTACTGGGGGGAGGCAGTGGAAAGGAACACAAAATATGTAGAAAAGCGTTTTTTGCATGATTTCTGAAACTTAGTAAAACAGTAGCAGTTTACATGTTTACATATTGTAACTTTTTCTCATTTTGTTTTTACAGGAATGTTTACCCTTACTGAAGTTGCTTCCCTTAATGACATACAACCAACATACAGAATCCTGAAACCATGGTGGGATGTATTCATGGACTATTTAGCTGTAATTATGCTGATGGTGGCCATCTTTGCAGGTACAATGCAACTAACCAAAGATCAGGTGGTGTGCCTGCCTGAGTCAGAGTCCTCTTCAGATCCCAAAATACAGCCCACCCCATCAAGTGGTCATTACATACCAGTGGAAGAAACCACTAATGCCATTGGAAGTGGACTTTCTTTGGGGAGTCATCTTCCTGTACCACAGGATTCGCTAACCAGTAATAAAGCACAAGCACTCTACTCGACTGTACCAACACAAGTGGAAAAGAATGAACAAAATAAACAAAAGGGGCGTCCAACAAACTTAGACTTTCAGCAGTATGTATTTATTAACCAAATGTGCTATCATGTGGCACTGCCTTGGTATTCCAAATACTTTCCCTATCTTGCTCTTATACATACAATTATCCTCATGGTTAGCAGCAACTTCTGGTTTAAATATCCGAAGACAAGTTCCAAAATTGAACATTTTGTTTCTATCTTAGGAAAATGTTTTGAGTCCCCTTGGACCACCAAGGTATTATCTGAAACAGCATGTGAAGACTCTGAAGAGAATAAGTAGCGGATCACTGGTGAACCATCTCTTGCAAAACTTATTTCAACAAGTAGTGAAGAAGGAAGTCCTAGCCCCTCTACTCCTATGTTAAAGAAACCGAGCCTGAAATTTTCAGCTGAAAAACCTGTTGTTGAAGTTCCCAGTATGACTATTTTGGATAAGAAAGATGGAGAGCAGGCCAAAGCTCTTTTTGAAAAAGTAAGAAAATTCCGTACTCATGTAGAAGACAGCGATTTGATTTATAAACTTTATGTTGTTCAGACAGTTATAAAGACTCTGAAATTCTTCTTGATTCTTTGCTACACTCTAACTTTTGTAACATCAATTAGTTTTGTACACAAATGTACACCAGCGGTAAAGCATCTAACAGGCTATGCAAGTTTTTTTTGTACACATAACATGGCTTTTATGCTGAAAAAATTGCTGATCAGCTACATTGCCCTGATTTGCGTTTATGGTGTTGTGTGCCTGTATACACTGTTTTGGTTATTTAGACGACCATTGAAGGAGTACTCTTTTGAGAAAGTACGGGAAGAGAGCAGTTTCAGTGATATTCCAGATGTCAAAAATGATTTTGCATTTCTGTTGCATATGGTAGATCAGTATGACCAGTTGTATTCCAAAAGGTTTGGTGTCTTTTTATCTGAAGTTAGTGAAAACAAGCTTCGTGAAATTAGCTTAAACCATGAGTGGACATTTGAAAAACTCCGTCAGCATGTCACAACCAATGCCCAGGATAAGCAAGAGCTCCATCTCTTCATGTTATCAGGAGTACCCGTTGCAGTGTTTGACATGACAGATCTGGAGGTGTTAAAGCTAGAATTAATTCCTGAAGCAAAACTTAAAGCTAAAATCTCCCAAATGACTAGTCTACAGGAATTGCATCTGTACCATTGCCCAGCAAAGGTTGAACAGACTGCCTTTAGCTTCCTTCGTGATCACTTGAGGTGCCTCCATGTAAAGTTCACAGATGTAGGAGAAATACCTGCTTGGGTTTATCTGCTAAAAAATCTGCAGGAACTGCATTTGATTGGTAATCTGAATGCCGAAAACAACAAGATGATAGCACTTGAATCTCTCAGAGAGTTGAGGCATCTTAAGATTCTCTACATAAAGAGTAATCTCACAAAAGTTCCAACAAGTGTTACTGATGTGGCACCTCATCTCACCAAACTTTTGCTTCATAATGATGGAACAAAGCTTATAGTTTTAAACAGCCTCAAGAAGATGATGAACTTAGCTGAGTTAGAACTACAGAACTGTGAACTGGAAAGAATTCCACACGCAATTTTCAGTCTGACAAATCTACAAGATCTGGACTTAAAATCGAATAACATTCGTACAATTGAAGAGATCATTAGTTTTCAGCACTTAAAACGGCTGACAGGTTTGAAGTTGTGGCACAATCAAATTACCAGCATTCCTCCATCAATTAGTCATTTAAAGAATCTAGAAAGGCTGTATCTTTCTAACAACAAACTAGAATCTTTGCCTGCAGCCCTTTTCACATTGCAAAAACTGAGATACTTAGATTTAAGTTCCAATTCCATTACAGTCATTCTGCCAGAAATTGGACATCTTCTGAACCTGCAGTATTTTGCTGTTACAGGAAACAAAGTGGAGAACTTGCCTACGCAGTTGTTTCAGTGTACCAAACTGAGGACTTTAAATCTGGGCCAAAATTGTATTACTTCAGTCCCAGAGAAGATTAGCCAGCTGGTACAGCTTACACACCTGGAGCTAAAGGGAAACTGTTTGGATCGTCTTCCAGCACAACTTGGCCAGTGCCGATTCCTCAAGAAAAGTGGTTTAATTGTGGAAGATCACTTGTTTGCTACATTGCCTTCAGAGGTTAAGGATATTATCATTCAAGATTCAAATCCAATCACATTTGCAAATGGAATTTGAGAAACCATGTAACCGTGGGTCTGAATGTAATGTACGTTTCCCTACAAGGCTCAGAACAGTGAAACACAGAGGGACCATTGTAACTAAGACCAAAAGCTTTGGAATGTAACCAACTATTGTTTCAGTGTTAGTAGTGGTGTAGGCCTTTTGATTGATTGCAGAAGTTTTGGTTCTTGACTAGCGTTCATCTTAGATTTAAACAATGCCACATTTTTATTCAGCCCATATTTAGCCTTTACATTATATTTCCCCCACCATCAGTATTACTTTCTTAGTTATTCTTAACGAATAGTTTGCTGCTAGGTAAATGCTGCCCCATGCGCTGCATATTAAAAAGAACCATTTTAATTTTCCTTCAAACTTCAAATCATATGTTACAGGTTTTTTATTTTTATTTTTGTTCACTGAATATGGAGGCTTAGGAAATACTTCTTATTTTCAGCCTTGTCCTTGTAGGATCTAGAAATATGAACTGACTGACTGTTGAGCCAGGTAATCCATTGGGTTAGTGAAAGGGGGATCTGACCAGATCACCGGGGAAATTTCCCAATTCTTTTGGAAAAATGACGTGGGATCTGTAATATCCACCTTTAGTACCACCAGATCAGGCAGACGGGACCTTGGTTTGCCATTTCATCCATCACAGTTACATCAGTAGTGTATTCTCTTTGGTTATATCCATATACATACAAGTTCTGCATAACCTTTGCATTGCGTTAGACCCTGTATATAAAATGTTTATTTGTGAATGAGGCATACAGGGTTTGCGGATTGGGCCAGCAGGTCAAAGTTAAGGCTGTCTGGATATGCCTTTTATCAAACCCCAGTCTTTTCAGTAGAAGTTGAAAAAAAAAATGAACTGCAAGGGAGAAAAAGGATGACATGGAATAAGGAATGAAAAAGTGAAGACATAATTCAGCCCAGACCCCAACAGAAAAAGGCAACTTGGAGTGCAGGTCTCAAAACAAAATGTAGGTACTTAAAACAGGAAAGCAAAGTCACCATCTCCCTCAGCCTGAAAAAGCCGCACATGGAATACATAGACACTGTTTGCAGATAAGAGCCAATGGCCCACCCAGTTTGCCCATTTGAGCTTGTAAGTTCCCTTTATGTTTTTCTAGAAGTCTGTTTCCCCTCATCTCTGACCACTAGAATTCCCTTATGTCTATCCCATACATTCTTAAATCCTGTGATTGTTTTAGCCCCCACCACTTCCTCTGGCAGGGTGTTCCACTTGCCCACCACCCTTTCTGTGAAGAAATTCTTCCTCATGTTTCCTCTGAATTGCCCTCCCTCCAACTTCTTTCCATGCCCTCTAGTCCTGGAACATCTTTTTTGCTGGAAAATAGTGTATTCCTGCACCCTGTTCCTCCTTGTAAGGTACTTGCATTTCTCTATCACATCCCCTTTCTCCTCCAGGGAGTACATATTCAAGTCCTTCAGCCTGTCCTCATAGGACCTGTGATGCAATCCATGTACCATCTTTGTTGCACCGAACAGTGTGGTTCATGATAAACACAGCCATAGAGTCCAGCCATACAAAAGCAAGAGTACTGAACTTTAGGAGGGCTGGCTTTGGGAAAATGAGAGAGTGCCTCAGAAAAGCACTATCAAATGGGCAAGAAGGAGGGGTGGAGGAACAATGGGGAAAAATCAAAACTGCCATCACAGAGGCAACAAGCCTTTGTGTGAAGCAAATCAACAAAACAAAGGAAAAAACCACTGTGGTTCTCAAAAGAGGTGGCAGGGAAAGTTAAGGAGAAACATGTAGCATTCAGGAAGTATAAGGAAACACAGAAGGAGCAGGACAGAGAACTGTCCCAGTTAAAGCAGAAGGAAGTAGGGAAGGCAGTCAGAATAGCAAAGGCCCAACTGAGGAAAAGATAGCCAACTCAGTTAAGAAGGGGGATAAAACCTTTTATAGGTACATTAAGGAGTGAAGAAAGACCAAGGGAGGGATAGTGAGGCTTAATAAAGGGAAGGGAGGGTGGGCAGAGGGTGACAGTGAAAAAGCAGGGATACTGAATGAATACTTCTCAGTATTCACAAAAGAAGAGGAGAGGGAGGTACCTACAGTAAGTCAAAAAATAGAAGTACTCTGGATAGGGAGGTCAATACCAGTCCATTCACAGAAGAAAGGGTTCTGAAAGAACTTTTAAAACAGAAGGTGGACAAAGCAATGGGGCCTGATGGGATTCACCCAAGAATTCTAAAAGAACTAAGGGGAGAACTAGTGACACCACTGACTACCCTCTTTAACAAATCATGGGAGGATGGTGTGGTACCTGAGGACTGGAAGAGGGCAGATGTGATTCCCCTTCACAAAAGTCGGAGCAAGACAGAGGCAGGAGACTATAGACCAGTTAGTTTGACCTCAATGGTAGGGAAAATGGTGGAATCACTTCTGAAGGAAAGAATTGTTGAGTTCCTAGAGGCCAGTGGGGCACCAGGCCCACGGCAGCATGGATTCACAGCAGGAAGGTTGTGTCAGATGAATCTAATAGGTTTCTTTGACTGGGTAACCAAAGTAGTAGACTAAGGAGGGGCTGTGGACATGGCCTACTGAGACTTTAGCAAGGCATTTGATACAGTCCCACACAAAAGATTAGTATACAAGTTAGCCAGCCTTGGAGTGGGCCCCAAGGTGGTAGCCTGGGTAAAAAATTGGCTGGACAACAGAACGCAAAGGGTAATAATAAACGGAGTCCACGTTGAAGAAAGGGGGGTTACTAGCGGGGTACCACAGGGTTCAGTACTGGGACCGGTCCTCTTTAATGTCTTTATAAGTGACATTGCAGACTGACTGGAAGGAAAAGTATGTCAGTTTGCAGACGACACAAAGATCTGCAACAGGGTCGATACAGAAGGTGGGATGGAGAGGATGCAAAGGGACTTGACAAGGTTGGAGGAATGGTCAAAGGTGTGGCAGCTTATATTCAATGCAAAGAAGTGCAAAATAATGCACCTGGGAAACAAAAACCTAGGGGAAGAGTACACAGTGGGGGGTGAGATACTAACAACAAAAATGGAAAGGAACCTGGGGGTAATCATGTCAGATGACCTTAAGGTGAGCAAACAATGTGAGAAGGCAGTAAGGAGGACTGGCAGGATACTGGGATGCATAAGGAGAGGCATCACCAGTAGAAAATAGGAAGTTGTTATCCCTCTGTACAGACAGTTTGTGAGACCCCATCTGGAGTACTGCAAGCAGTTCTAGAGACCCCATCTCCACAAGAACATAGACAGGATGGAAGCTGTCCAGAGGAGGGCAACTAAAACGGTGCTAGGTCTACACCAGAAGACATATGAAGAGGGATTAAAGGACTTTAATATGTATACCCTCGAGGAGAGAGGGGACATGGTAGAAACTTTGAAGTACCTTAAGGGAATCAAGAAAGTCCAAAAGAGTAGCATCTTTCAGAAAAAGAGATGTGCAAGAATAAGGAGGCACAATTTGAAGATAGAGATGGGACAGCTCAGAGGTAATGTGAGGAAGTATTTTTTCACGGAGAGGGTTGTGGATACATTGAACAGCCGTCCTGAGGAGGTAATGGAGTCAAAAACAGTGGGGGAATTCAAGAATGCATGGAACAGACATAAGGCAATTCTACTGGATGGGGTAGGAGGAAATAATCTGTTGGTTAACAAACATCTGCAGCTTATCCATTAGGTAGGGAAATGGGCAGACTAGGTGGGCCAAGCGGTTCTTATCTGCCGTCAAATTCTATGTTTCTACCTTGCCCTCCTCTGAACCTTCTCTACCCTGTCTGTGTCCTTATGTAGGTAAGATCTCCAGAACTGTACACTGTACTCCAGGTGGGGCCTCACTAGTGTCTTGTATAGAGGAATTATGACCTCCCTTTTCCTGCTGATGATGCCCCTACCTATGCATCCCAGCATCCTGTTTGCTTTACTTGTTGCCTTGTCACACTGTTTCCCTAACTTGAGGTCATCAGAGATGATAACCCCAAAGTCCCTTTCCTACTTGGTGCATGTTATATCCTCACCCCCCACAACTGATATGTTGTTCCAGGGTTTTTGTGCCCCATATGAATTATCTGCAACTTCTTTGCATTGAATTTCAACTGCCAAACCCTTGACCATTCTTCAAGCTTCTGCAGGTCCCTCCTTATTCTGTTTACACCCTCTGGCATGTATACTCTGTTACAGAGCTTCGTGTCATAAGTGAACAGGGAAATTCTGCCTTCTAGGTCCTGCGCAATGTCACTGATGAAAACATTGAATAGGACCGGTCTCAGCACTGATTCCTGTGGTACCCCACTGGTCGTTCTTCCCTCTGTGGAGAGACAGCCATTTGCCACCACCCTCTGTGGCCTGGTGCCAGCCAGTTACCCACCCATCGCACTACTGTCCTGCCCACTCCCATATTCCCCAGTTTGTTTAATAGCTTTCTGTGTGGCGCAGTGTCAAAGGCCTTGCTGACATCCAGATAGGCCACGTTCTCTACCCACCCCTGATCCACCTCCCTTGTCACCCAGTTGAAAAATTCAATGAGGCTGGTGTGGCATGACCTCACCCCAGTGAAACCATGCTGCCTTGGGTCCTGAAGTCCACTGGCAACCAGATGTTCCACCAATCTCTCCTTCAGTAGTGCTTCCATGATCTTCCCTGCTACTGAGGTCAGACTGACTGGTCTGTAGTTCCCTGCTTCCTCTTTGTTCCCGCTTTTGTATAAGGGGACTACATCTGCTGTCCTCTAGTCTTTGGGTACCTCCTCTGTTTCCAGTGATTGGCTAAACAGGATTGCCAGAGGTTCAGCCACCACCTGTCTTGGCTCCTTTAGGACTCTGGGGTATATCCCATCTGACCCCATTGCTTTATCAACTCTTATTCCTTCCAGTTCCTTTAAGACCCTTTCCCGTGTAAAGGGACTTGTGTCCATTTCTTAGCCATTCTCACTCCTTGTACTCCCTTTAGGCCCATTACCCTCCTCTTCCTCAGTAAAGACTGAGCAGAAATATCTGTTCAGTATGTCAGTTCTACTGTTGTCATCCTCCACGCAACCCCCGTCCTCCCCCTTCAGTCTCACTATCCCTCCCTTTGTCCTTCTTTTCTCACTTGTGTACCTGTAAAATGTTTTGTCCCCTCTACCCACTGATTTTGTGTTGTGTTCTATCTGAGTTTTGGCTTCCCTTACTGACCTCCCTGCCTCCCTTTGCTTCACCTGGTACTTCTCCCTATCCCCTTCTGCCTGTGTCTTTTTGTAGTGCCGGAATGCAATCTTATTTGGCTTTCACTTTCTCCGCTATCTCCTTGGAAAACCATAATAGCTTCCTCTTCCCCTTGCTAACCTGCTTAATGCATAATTCTGTTGCTCTTGTAATCCCTGTTTTAAATATTGCCCACTGTTCCTCCACCCCTGATTCCCTCCCCATTCCCATTAGTGCCTCTTTCAAACATCTCCCCATTTTCCCAAAGTCTGCCTTCCTAAAATCCAGGATACGTGTTTTTGTGCAGTTTGGTTCTGTTCCTTCTGTGATTTCAGGCCACAGTGACTGGTGGTCACTGTTCCCCAAGTGCTCCCCCACTGCTACCCCTATCACACTGTCCCTGTTTGTGAGCATGAGGTCCAGTATTGCCTTCTGCCGAGTTGGTTCCATGACCAGTTGCTTACGGAAGGCACCTTGAAGGGAGTCCAGGATAAATCTGCTCCTGGTTGATGCTGCTGGGAGGCCCTAATCCACATCTGGAATATTAAAATCTCCAACCAGCACCACCTCCCCCTTGTCTGCCATCCTTTGGATGGCTAGTATCAACTCCCTATCTCCTTCTTTCTCCTGGGCTGGTGGTCTGTAGACCAGCCCTGTGTGGATGGCTGACCCCATTTTCCATTCTAGCTTAACCCACAGTATCTCTCTCCCATTTTGTTCCTCCTGGATCTCTGTGGCCTTTATGCCATCTTTCACTGGGTAGGTTATAGAGTCATCTACCAGTGAGCCAGCAAATCAGAAAGTCAAAAGGCAGCAACTGGCATTGTGTGTGCTCTGTAAACAGAAAGCAAAGATGCCCCCCCCCCCCCAAACTTGTTAAGAAATGACATCCTTCCTTCCTTCCCCTTTCTCAGGCTGCAAGAAATGGGACACAGATATACTGTACAGTAGATAGGCTAGAGTGTAAACTCCACCCCGACCTGTGGTCAGAGTCCAAAACTCAGCCCTAGACTGAAGCCTAAGGGAAAGCGTTGTAAATAACAGTGTTTAGACAAAAGTTAGCTTATGTTTCATATATTGATCTTTCCCTCATTCTTTAAATATAGTTACATGTACCCAGAACTTTTGTTTTAGGCTTCATCTGTTTGTCTGTGCCTGAAGTCAATCTTCTGCTTGTGGCATTGTAATAATTTCCACAGCAAGAAATAGAGATGTCATGAATTAGTAACTAAAACCAGTGTCATCCTCCTCCTCTACAGAATTAGTACCGGTATCTTTCAATGCATTTTCCAGTGTTATATGAAGTTTGCCCCCTCCATGAATCAGTTGGACACCTGCCTTTTCAGTACATTTTAAAGTGCACTAGCTCATTGTAAACTGTATGAAAGTGCACCAATCATAACTGACTTTCAAAAATTCCCCCAAAGGCGCCACAGTTTGTTTTACCTGCACAGGACAAGTTATTTGCAGAAATTTTCTGCTGCTTATTGTAGAAGGGTTAGGGATCCTAATAATTGATCTGAGGAGCTTGGCAACCAATCCTACCCCTTCCTGGTTGCTAGCTCTCCGCAGATCCACCACCACTCTGACCCCAGATTCAGATGTATTTTGTTATGTCTTAGTTTGGAGAGCATGTGTGGGGGTGGAATTCATCAGTTGGAGCAGATTTTCACAGTATATATATGTATATATATATATATATATATATATTATAGCTCCACTGTGGTCACATCAGTGCCACTGATCAACTAACAGAGCTCCTGTAAGTTGCTATGAAGGTGTCGGTATTTGAACCCATCAGTCCTCTAAAACATTAAAAAATCTGAATGAAAGCCATCTCCTATTGACATCCATGGATCTTGCCCCATGCTTTCCTAACAAAGATCTCACAAAATATCTGACCATGGAGCTGGACCTATGGAGAGCCAGCAGCCAGGAAGGAGGATGGGCTTGGCCTGCCAGCTACTCAGAGTAAGAATTGCAATCCCTTCCCCTCCTAAAATAATATTTTAAAACAGCAATACTGGTGCTCTTTAAAGAGCTACTGACATGATTCATTCTTTGGGGCAGGCAATTCGTGGCAAGGAGCTGCCTACTCCAGGACCTAAATTAGCCACATTTAAAAAATGTTCTGACAGGCATTAGCTAGATATTTAACTTAACATACAGTCTCTATCTTTCTGATACTGTTCCAGCTGCTGAACACCCACCACAACCCCGTCCACAAAATTGCATTTTTAGGGAAGGGGCTGCAGTGTTGTTGATTATTGCAATGCGACTGAGTGCTGTGGTGGCTTTTAGCTGCTGGTTGTATACCTTGCAGGCAATTGTACATGTTAAGGGGGTATAAACATGTAATACTACCCCCATTAATGTGTATAGTTGCCTGCAAAGTATGCAGCTAGCATCTAAAGGCCTTTGCAATGCTCAATCACATTATAATACATACATCGTATAATATATACATTGTAAATATTATATATGTAATATCCAGCAGACCAGACCTGGGTTTGAATCCCACAGCTTCCACTTGCATACTGTGTGACCCTGAGCAAGTCACTTAATCTCCTTGTGCTCCCAGGTCGCTCCTGTAAAAAAGCGATCAGCTTAGTGTGCTATATCTGGTTAAACAACTAAATAAAAAAAAAAAAAAAATTAATCCTACCTGTAGCACTGCAGCCCCTTCCCTACTTCACTTTGTTAATTTGTGTTTCTAGGGACATGGATATGTTGTTCATCCACACTGTCTGGCAGGTATCCTTGCCGCTTTAAATCTTGCCGGAAGGTCTTCAAGCTGGCTCCTCCCACCCACCCGGGTGGTAAAACTCTCGGCTCCACCCCATGACGCCAGATCTTCCTTACCACTTGGAAGCTCAGGTTCCCTCCTTAATGCTCTGCGTATAAGACTGGTTCCTAATTCTTCGAATTTTCGAAATTAAAAGTTTTTTTGCTAAAAAGACTTCGGTCTTCTCTCCCTCGCGGCTGCGATGGACAAATCGACTCCCGGTTTCCGGAGATGCCCTTGTGGGCATAAGATGTCTCGGACAGATCCACACTCCACGTGCGTTTACTGTCTAGGCCTGGAGCACGACCCGCAGGCCTGCGACTTGTGCTCTTCTTTTCGGCCTACGTCCTCGAAGACCGTGCTGCCTGTTTACAACTGGGGCGTCCCGAGAAGCGATTTCCTCCGGTGAAGTCCAAAGAGGCCCGGTCGGCGGTGTCCGTGGCGGTGGGCTCGGCGGATCAGCTCGAGCAGATGATCGCCCTCGAAGAGGAGGCGGCGCGGGCCGCTTCTACCTCGGCTGCGGCATTTGTCCTCTCTCTCTCTCGGTGCCTCTTATTCAGCTTCTTTTAAGGAGCTTTGTCTGACCCTCTCTACTAAAGGTGAGGGACCAACTTCTTCTGGACCGTTTTCTCGGTCCAAAAAGAGAGACAAGGGTAAGTCTCACCGTCGACGCTCTCGGGAGCGGGAAAGATCCCTTTCCCGGTTGTCGACTTGGTCGATTGCTCGGCTTGACCACTGGTCTCACGGTGTCCCGTCAGGCCAGTTGACCGAGACTCCCGTTGACGCGGTTGAGATTTTTCTCAACCCGTTGGACGGGTTGTCGGCAAGAGAAGCCGAGAATCCCCTCTCCCCGGTTCCCCCAGTGGGAGTTGAGGACCTCGTTGGCTCATCTGTGCCTCCAGTTCTGGAGCCTTTGGTTGAATCCTCCAAACTGAGGGGAGTGCCGGTTCCCCATGACACCTCCCCGCACCGTCCTCGGGAAAGCCGAGGTTCTCGGTCTCGGACTTCTTCGCGGTCCAGCTGATCCCACCGTCATAGGTGGTCTCGGTCTCGGCCCCGCAGCAAGCGGTGCCGCCGCTCATCCTCTTCCTCCTCCTTGGACGAGGGGAGGCTTCAGCGCAAGTTGCATCAAAGATATGAGGAACTCATGTGGCAACAGCTCCTTCTGACTGGGAATAAGCCGACGTCGTCATCTTCCCCGGCCATTAAGTGGCTGTCACCGGAGCGGCCGAAACAACCCCTAGTTTTATCCGAGGAGCTTGTTCCCAGGCTGGTTGTTCGGCCAAAACCAGCTGCCCCACCGATTCCGGTGGAACCTCCGCCTCCACAGCCGTTAGTTGGGGCTCCGACCAAAAATTCTTGGTCGGCTCAGGGATTGCCCCATAGGCTGTCTGTCACCCTCACTCCCGATCAACCTCGGCAGGTGGAGGGTGGCTCAGGCCCGAGGCAGCTCTTTGAGGACTCTTCCGAGTCTGAAGACGATTCCTCCCTTTTCTCCAAGCGAATGGACTTGGAGTCCTCAGGAGGACAGGCAGTGAACGATAGCCCTTCGGCCTTCCTGGGATTGCTTTGGCTCATCTCAGAGTCCACCGGGATGAAGCTCGAACCCGTTTCTAAGCGGGCTAGGTATCCCCTCATGGAGATTCTGGACCGGGGGGATTACCCTACGGAGGCCTTTCCGGTGGCCGAGGCCATAGTGGGCCCGGCCTTGGAGCTCTGGCAGCGTCCTGCTTCCTGCCCTGCGCCTTCAGCCAGAATGGCCAGGAAGTTCGCAGTCCCTACCGGTTCCTTGTCCGGTTTTTCGGGACACCCCTCGGCCGAGGGGTTAGTTACCGACAGCGTTTTCCGGCATGCCGGGAACGTTAGGGATGTGGACAAATCTCCCGACAAGGAGTCCAAGAAATTGGACTATGCCGGGTGAAAAGTCTACGCTGCGTCCTCCCTCGGCCTTCGCCAGGCCAGTTCGGCTGTCCTCATGGCACATTTCTCTCATGCCCTGTTGGGCTCCCTGGATGAGGTCGTCCCTCATCTTCCCGCGGATCTGCAGACCACGGTCAGGCAGGTGTGGGACCAGGGCAGGGCAGTGGCCAAACAGCAGCTCCAGACTGCTTTAGACATTGGGGACTCATGTGCCAGGTCTGTGGCGGCCGCAGTGGCTATGCGTCGTCGGGCTTGGCTGAGGATATCCACCTTTACTTCGGATACCCAGCACAAGTTGGCGGATGTTCCCTTTGGGGACCGACCTCTTGGCCCTGGGTGGAAGGTCACCTGCAGAGGATCGAGAAGTCCAGTGCTACCTTGGACTCAGTCTCTTCCGCTCAGAAGGACAAAGGCCGTAAACCACAGCCTAAGCCCTTTTGTCCTTCTGCACCCATGGCGCGTCCGGCCCAGCAACGTCAGGGCCAGCAGGCTCAGGCTTGGCATCCCAAACCCAAGCCCGGGGCTTCCTCCAATAGGAAGCAGGGAGGTAAAGGCCCAGGAGGTCCCTCGGCCAGTCCCTCCTCCAAACCTGCCCAGTGACGGGCTGAGGGGTGTCACCCCCAACCCAGTCACCTCACCCCAGGTTCCCCCTGTGGGGGGATGGCTCCGGCACTTCCTTTCCGCCTGGTCCGTTATTACCATGGACAGGTGGGTGCTGGCGGTGGTGGGAAAAGGCCTGCCTCTAGAATTCGAGCAGGTCTCGCCCTTCAGAGCCGTCGCACCTCGGGGGGCCTCGGGGTCCGCAGCCTCACTGTTGGCTCGCCGGGCCGACATCACTCTCCTCCTCCAAAAGGAGGTGATCAGGGAGGTGGCGGACCCTCCCTCATACCCGGGGTTTGTGTCCAGGTACTTCCTGGTTCCGAAACGGACGGGGGGCTGGTGCCCCATTCTTGACCTACACGACCTGAACAAGTTCCTAAGGTCTCGAACCTTCAGGATGGTAACTCTGGCTCAGATAATACCATCCCTGGAACACGGCGTGTGGTTCTGCTATCTGGACCTGCAGGACGCATTCTTTCACGTCCCTATCCGTCCGTCACATCGGAGATTCCTTCGCTTTCGAGCAGAGGGATCCCTTTTCGAGTTCCGAGCCATGCCCTTCGGCCTGTCTCCAGCTCCCAGGATCTTCACCAAATGCATAGCAGTGGTGACAGCTTTCCTGCAGCGCCGAGGGGTCCGGGTGTACCCTTACCTGGATGATTGGCTGATAGCAGCCCCCTCCAGACAGGAGGTGGAGAGTCCAGAGATCTGGCCCTCCAGGTTTGCTCTCAAATCGGCCTTCTCATCAACGAGGCCAAGTCGGAACTCGAGCCGGAGCAGGTGATTCTGTTCATCGGGGCAGAGCTCGACTCTCTTCGAGCCAGAGCACGGCTCCCGGCGGACAGGGCCGAGGTTCTTACCTCCTTTGCCCAATCATTTCTGGTTGGGCAATCGCGCCCTGCCCGGGACTTCCTGCACCTCCTGGGTCTCATGGCGGCCTGTACCAGCGTGGTCCATTGGGCATGCTGGCACATGCGCCCCCTTCAGTGGGGACTGGCCAGCCAGTGGTCACAATGCTGCGATCCATTGGACCAGCTAGTGATGGTGACCCAGGAGATGTGGAACGCTCTCCGGTGGTGGACCGTTCCATCTCATCTGCAGGAGGGCATCCCGTTTGTCCACCCGAGCCGACGGTCTCTCTATCGACCGATGCCTCTCTGATGGGTTGGGGTGCCCATCTGGGGGAACACCGGGCGCACGGCCTCTGGTCCCCGCGGGAGTCCCAATGCCACATCAACCTGCTGGAGCTCCGAGCAGTCCACCTAGCTCTCACCGCCTTTGCTCCATTTCTCCGGGGTCAAGTGGTCCGAGTCCAGACGGACAATACCACGACCATGTACTACCTAAACCACCAGGGCGGGACACGCGCCATGCTTCTATGCAAGGAAGCTCTCCACATTTGGTCACTCATGCGCAGCTTGGAGGCAGATCTCCTAGCCATTCATGTGGCAGGAGCCTCCAACACCCTGGCCGATGCCCTGAGCGGATAGGGGCTGCATCCCACGAGTGGTCTCCCCTGCCGGAGGTAGTACAAGATCTGTTCTCCCATTGGGGCACACCTCAGGTGGACCTGTTTGCCTCCAGGGAGAACGCGAAGCTGAGGCTGTTCCATGCCCGCCCCTTCAGCAGGGCTCGCTGCAGGGGATGCCTTCTTGAGGCCGTGGACCCCGGCCTCTTCTATGCCTTCCCCATTTCCTTGATACAAGGTGCTTCTCAAAGCAAGGAGGGACAAGGCGCAGGTGATTCTGATAGCCCCAGACTGGCCCCGCCAGTTCTGGTACCCAGATCTCCTCAGCCTCAGCTCCAGGCTCCCGAGGCAGCTTCCAGCTCGCCCGGACCTGCTCTCAGTCAATCAGGGAAAGGTGTTCCATCCGGACCTTCAATCCCTGCACCTGATGGCCTGGTTCCTTCCGACGAGGTCCTCAATGTAGTTGAGGCGTCCCGTAAGGAGTCGACCAGGAAATGCTGTGCCTTCAAATGGAAGAGATTTTCCATTTGGTGTCAGGGCAAGGGCTTGGACCCTTCCTCCTGTCCTTTGGCAAGCATCTTGGACTATTTATGGTCCCTTTCTCATCAAGGGCTTAGGTCGACAACCCTAAGGGTGCACCTGGCAGCCATCTCTGCTTACCGGGCGCGGGCCGGGGAGCAGTCGGTGGCGCAAGAGAAGGTGGTCTGGCGCTTTTTCCAAGGCCTTGATCACATTTCCCCTCCGTTCGAGAACCTCCACCTCCGTGGGATTTACTGCTGGTACTGGCAAAGCTCATAGGCAAGCCATTCGAACCAATGTACAGGTGTGAACTCTCTCACCTGTCGTGGAAGACCGGCTTCTTGGTGGCTATCACGTCAGCCAGAAGGATGGGAGAGCTTCAGGCGCTCTGCATCGAGTCTCCTTACCTGGTCTTCCACAGGGACAAGGTTGTCCTGCGCCCCCAACCGAAATTCCTTCCGAAGGTGGTGTCGGAGTTTCACCTTAACCAAGTGTTGACTCTGCCGGTGTTTTACCCCAATCACACCTCGGAGGCCGAACACAGGCTCCATACTTTGGACCCTAGAAGGGCGCTTGCTTATTATAAGGAGCGCACGGCTGAAATTCGGGGAGAGGTTCGCCAGCTGTTTGTCACCTATGCTGAAGCCACACCTGGCAGACCTGCAGCCAAGTGGACGATAAGCAGGTGGGTCACCTCCTGCATAGATCTCTGCTATGAGTTGCCTGCATGGAGCCTCCCAGAAGGATAAGAGCTCATTCTACCCGCCATACTGCTGCATCGGTGGCTGCTTCCAGGGACGTCCCTATCCAGGATATGTGCAGGGCTGCTACCTGGAAGTCAGCACACACCTTCATCACCCATTACCACATTGACCTTGAGTCACGCTGGCATGCTGGTTTTGGGGCCTCGGTTCTCCAGTCTCTATTCCCTAAGTAGGGGGTGTGCGCCTTGCCTCCCTCCTCCCGGAGAACTGCTAGGAGTCTGCCAGACAGTGTGGATGAACAACATATCCATGTCCCTAGAAATACAGGTTACTCACCTGTAACAGGAGTTCTAGGAATGGTATATGTTGTTCATCCACACGACCCACCCAACCTCCCCATCTTCGACACACAACCTGAGCTTCCAGCGGGCCAGATCTGGCGTCATGGGGCGGAGCCGAGAGTTTACCACCCGGGTGGGTGGGAGGAGTCAGCTTGAAGACCTTCCGGCAAGATTTAAAGCGGCAAGGATATCTGCCAGACAGTGTGGATGAACAACATATACCATTCCTAGAACTCCTGTTACAGGTGAGTAACCTGTATTTTTTTTTGGTGGGGCTGCAGAGGGAATTTGGTGGCTGGAGCAGCATCAGAAAGTGAGACTGTACATTGAGTTAGTTAAATGTCTAACTGATGCCTTTTGGGGGAAAATTTAATTGTGGCTAATTTAGGTCCTGGAGCAGGCAGCACCTTGCCAGTAGTTGCCTGCTGTGAAGGTGTCACTATGAAATTACTGAATATTCGTCTTTGCATATTTCAAGTGTGGGTAAAACTATCCTTGTTTCTCTGGATTTCATGAAGGTTTTCCTGCAGTGCAGTAATTTATATTTTAAGTGTGAATTCAGCTGTTTGTAGAGAGGTCTAATTGAGGTATACTGTATATACCCCAGCTAAGGAGCACATATCGATACATTGCAACTGTCTTGACATAATGCAGTCATGTCACCCTGACTCACTGCTTTCTTTAAAAAAAAGATGAAGTTCTGACTCCTTAGAGTGCCAAAGCTAGCCCTTTTGGAAGATAATTGCAGTGAAAGGGATAACTTCAGTCTGTTAGGTCTAGAAATGGTATTGTTCTTTTAAATGAAAGCTTGGAGTCATCTCAATGTGGTCGAAACATAATGCATTTTTTGCATGTATTGTTATTTGTCAATACATATTGAGTATTCAAAAATATGTGAAGAGAGTATATAGATACACTCTGATTCACTTCAATTCCTAGACCATGTCAACCTGACTTCAGGCTTTCATTAAAAACAAAATTAAAAATTAAGTTCCTGGCCCAAAGTGTGCCAAAGCTGGTCCTTTCTAGAGGTAATTTCTTAAAAAAAAAAAACTAGCTCTGGTCAGAGCCAAAACAGCTGCTAGTGCATTAACCTGAAGAGAGATATCCGATGCAGTAAACTACTGGACAAGATGACATTTCATGTCTCTAGTGCAAAAACACATTTTAGCCAGGATTTGAAAAACTACACCCATCCATGTTCTTGAGGTTGTGTAGAAAAATGGCAATGTTGAGAATTTGCTGTCAAAATACCGAAAATTTCCCAACATCATGAACGAGTATTGAAAAATTACCATCACAATGTTGTTATTTTTTAAATATTTTGTTAAACAACATTATGAAGGTAAGTTGTAATTTTTCAGTGCTTGTTCATAACGGTAAATTTTCAGTATTTTGACAGCAAATTTTCAGCATAGTCTTCTGAACTTGGTAAGTGAACATTTTCAAATTCCGGCCGAAACTTAATTTCACGTCGCAAGTGAGAAAACATTTCTTGTCCAGAATTTGAAAAAACAACAACTGTCATGTTCTTGAGGTGTGACAAAATGGCTGTGTTGAAAATTCAGGTCAAAGTATTGAAAATAACCAAACTTATGAGCGAGCGTTAAAAAATTTCAATTTACATTCATAACACTTTTGTTTTATTTTGTTTGTTATTTTTAAATATTTTGACCCCAAATTTTCAACATAGTCTCCTAATGACCCCTCGTGGACTCAGTAGGTGAAAAGTGTAAAATCCTGCTTGAAAGATGATTTCACGGAGCGACTAGGAAATCGCCTTTTGGGCTGGATTTGAAAAATTTCACCTACCTAGTTCATGAGGTGGGGTCCCCAAAAAAAGTTTATATAGAAGATCTGGGATAAAAATATATATATATATATATATATAGAGGGGGGGAGATATATACACACATAGTTATGAGTAAAAGTTCAAAACACATTGAAATGCACTTGCTTGATTTCCTCAATTCCCAGTCAGGCTTTGAAGAGTGAAGACATGTCTCTGGTCCAGAGAGGATTATAGTGTTGGGCCCCTAGTAGGTAAGTATAGGGTGAGGGGAGGAGGGTGCTGAGTGGGGGGGTCAGGTGGGGGTCTGGATGGCCAGCTTAAAGATCATGTGCAACGGTTTTTATGTATTTTTTATAGAAGCTTAAAAAGCTGAAGTTCAAGTCCCTGCATCATGATTAGTGTTTCCTGAAAATTTCATGCTGTTTGGTTTTGTGGTTTTCTTTAAATCAGCATTTGTTAACTTGCTCTACAGTGGCTGAAAACAGTGGAGTTATTTCTGTGTCCTCAGTCAAACTTAGAGTGCGATGACATCATTTTGGAGTAGCTTGCTGTTTCAGATTCTACATCAGAGCAGCACTCTGTAGAGCTTATGGTTTGCTGAGCTCTCCAGGTTTGTTACTAACCCAGTCTCTGGTTTGTGTTTAGATCTGCTTAAAATATGTCATTCTCTTCCCTTAAAAAGCTGATCATTTCATTTTCAGTGCTGAATTGAAGTAGTGGAAATCTTTTTAACATACTAACATACTATTTGCCAGCAGATTAGGCCTTATGGTCTGTCGAGTCTGCTTGAACCTCAGATCCCTAGTTGGGTGCCGAGGCCCCCCCCCTTGTGTTCCAGAAACCCCTATCATCCATCCCCACCCCCCGGGACAGGCCATCATCTGATACATCCACTTTCTGTGTCTGTCCCACCCTCTCTTGAAGCCCTCCACTGTGGATCTGTGAACCAGCTCACCAGAGAGTGCATTCCAAGGGTCCACCACCCTCTCAGTGAAAACCTCCTCCTTTCCCCTCACCCTTCCACCTTCCAACTTCAAACCATGCCCTCTGGTGATACCTCCCTGCTTTAGTCTAAAGACCCTCCATGTTTACCCTATTTATTCCCTTGAGGTACTTGAAGACCTCAATCATGTCCCCCTGTCTCTCCTCTCCTCCAATGAAAACAGGCAGAGCTCCTCAAGTCTGTCCTCATACGTCAAATCCCCTAGCCCTCGTATCATCTTAGTTGCCCTCTCCAGGAGCTGTATGTCCCTCTTCAAGTGTGGTCTCCAGTACTGTACACAGTACTCAAGGTGTGGTCTAACCAGTCCATTGTACAGCGGCAGAATCACTTCCTTGCTCCTAGAGGTGATCCCCTTTATGATGCATCCCAACATCCTGTTTGCCTTGCTAGCCGCTCTCCTGCACTGCTCAGAGTTATTCATACATGCATCCATCATGACCCCTAGGTCTTTTTCCCCTATTGAGGCCTCCAGCGCCTTCCCTCCCAGGGTGTACCTGTGTTTAGGGTTTCCTCGCCCAAGATGTAACACCTTGCACTTGGTGATATTGAAATTTAATTTCCATGTGTGAGCCCAGTTTTCCAGGGTGTCCAGGTCCCCTTGCAGAGCCAACCTCCCCTCTTCTCCCTCCACTACTGCTCCCATCTTGGAGTCATCAGCGAAGAGATTCATTTCACACCCTATACCCTCCCTGATGTCCGATATGTGTGCATTAAACAGGATCGGACCCAGGACCGAGCCCTGCGGTACTCCACTACCAACCTCTCTAGGGTTCAAGAGCTCCCCACAGACCACTACTCTCTGGGTGCATCCAGCTAGCCAGTTTTCAATCCATTTGACCATCAAAGGGCCTACTCCCAACCCCATCAGTTTCTCCACCAGACCATTGTGGGGGACAGAGTCAAACGCCTTGCTGAAGTCCAAGAATAATACATCCACAGGCTTTCCCCTGTCCAGTTCTGATGTTACCCATTCGTAGAACTCCACAAGGGTTTTTTCTGTGAGAAATCAGCTTGTCTGTATCACAGCTCTTGTTATTTGTAATCAGACCTCAATTGATTTTCTAACTATATAATGCAGGGCTGTTTAATGAATATAAAATAAATCTAAATTTTGTTCATTCACAGAAACAGTTGTTCTTTGATGTAGCCTTCATAAATACAATCATGTAAGAACATTTTTATTTCATGTCAGATTGACAAACAGGTGCTTGTCACACTCTGCTACAGTATTTCAAGCACATGTACTGTCAGAACTCACAAATGTCAGTTCTTTGGCAGTTTCTGTGTGAAAATACATCATGTATGTGTATAACTAGAAACACTAGATGGCATTCTGATACAACATGTCACTGCCCCACAGTTGAGGCAACTGCAGTCTACTGGCACCAGTCCCCTGCCCTACAAGCCCCCTGCCTTCTGCTCCACATTCAAGGTTGCTGCACCCTGCTGCCCACTGTGTTCTCCCACAGAGTCAGGGATTGTGCAGCCTGCTGCCTCCATCCTCTGCCTAAAGAATTAGGACTACTGCACCCTGCCACTCCCTGCCCAAACGACCGGGGTTGCTGCATCCTGCTGCCCTCTCTCCCCCACCTTCACAGTTAGTAATGCTGCACCTGTTGCCCCCTGTTCCTGTTTCCACAGTCAGGGCTGCTGTACTGTGCTAATCCCTAGAGTGCCAGGTTCACTGCATCCTGTGTGCATGCATCAGAATACATCAGTCAGCATCAATATCTGTGCTAACGGAGCCAACACAGGCAGATAGGAAAATAATACAAATTTTAAGTAGCAGTTAGTTGTAACTTTTTATTTCTGAAGTATTTTTCTTTTTCCTTTTGCTCATCAGAAAGTTTTCTATGTGATGATATTGTGCTGGATGTGTGGAACAGCTCTTACCCTGGCAGCTGACATGGCTAACTCTACTGCCCCACATTACATCATCAGCATCATGATCTCACTGAGAGGGACATCACAAGTGAATGACCTGGCAATCACTCACTTGCTGTTCCTAAGTATCAGTGATGTCACAGTCGGTGAGGTCACAATCCTGATGATGTAGTGTGGGGCAGCAGAGCAAGATCTGTCAGCTGCCAGGCAAAGAGCTGTTCCACACATCACACTTACTATGATCAGTTAAACAATTTTCTGATTAAACAAAGAGAAAAAAAGTACCTCAGATATAAAAGGTAATGGTTGGCTGCTTTTAAAATCTAGTATTAGTTTTACGCAGTACACTAGACTACATTGATAGGACATAACACTGACTGAACCCCAGACTTTTTGCCCTGGGTGGCAGCACCTTAGCCTTCAAGTACCTGTGGCAACCATCTGGCCTCATCTCACACTAAGCTTGACCACTGCTGTTACTCTATGGCATTTCCCTCTCAGGTTTGGGCCCGAGTATACTGTGAGATACCCAGATGGTAGTCATGTTATTTCTTCTGATGTTTGTGTGGCTCTCCCACTATTGTGACATCAGCCAGCACTCCAATGGCCCTGTAAGATGCAGTGCCTCTTAATACACATGCCCCCCCCCCCGCAAGGGAGCAGGCTACCTGGCAAGCTGTGAGGGTTTGCTGCATTGACAGAACCCAGTATCCACCCTTCTCAGGCTGTGTCACAGGGCACTGGCATAACTCATCAGCTCTAATGACCCACCCCTGACTGCCCAAGTTCTGTCATGAACCTGGTTTGCTGGCACAGAAGCTTAACTTGCATCTGCTTGGCTGTCAGACGTCCCTCAAGCCTTTGTTTAAAAAAAAAAATATATATATATGTATATATAGTTCTGAAGTTCGCCATTTCTAAAAATGATTTCTTTGAAAAGAGTAAACTTTGGAATGGGTACAGCACGGACAAGTCACATCAGTAAGGTTGCATACTTCGGATATGTCTTTATATGAAATGTTGATATTCGGGTTGGGGAAGTTTAAAAACTCAATTTGTGAAATTTTCACAAAGACATTTGCCACTTTGTGGAACCTTTCACTTCAAAAGTAGGTATGTCCCAGGAAAAAAGTCACATAAAACGTGAAATTCAGTGAAGTTGAAGCTTTTGGTTGTAACATTGCTAGTTGATATACATTGAAATACTAAACATCATAACATTACAAATTTTCAAATTTGTTTTCCTATTTTTGGTTCTTATTAAGTATAGAAAATAAGAGTGGTCATAATAGTTCCAATGTTGGCCCTTTTCCAAAGAAATTAATCTTTAGAAAGGGCCAACTTTGGAACAATTACTTGTGGGTTTAATTAAACACTCAGCATGGTTGTGTCATGTTGATACAACTTTTTGTATTGATGTGTGTCAGAATGTTATTGTCAATACTGCCTTAACCTATACAGTTCCTAGTCCTAACAGTTCCAAAGATAACCCTCTCTAAAGAGGATTTATTTAAAAGAGCTAATTTTTGAACCTTTAGGGCTAGGAACTTAATTTCTATGTTTGTGTGTACACATGTGCAGCAAATATTTTGTTACAAAGAATTGCATTTCAGAGGTGTGTCACTGTCAGGTCCAGCGCAGCTCAGGCTGCAGGGGGCTCGGCAGTGACAGCCCAACAGTCAGCTAGGCTGATCATGACACATTTTTCTTTTTGTGGGGTGGAAACTTCTCATAGTTGAAAGGAGCCAACCACTCCATTTGCAGAGCAGCTGGCACCTTTCATCTGTATAAACACATTCTGCTTAGTATCCCTCCCACTTCCATGTCACTTCCCAATCTCTGTCCATGAAGTTAACTCCCTCTCATGGTTGAGTATCCCTCCAATTGCTGCCCATGTTCCTTTTCTGAATTTTCTGACACTAGGACGCTCAGTCCCTGGTGCCAGTTGGTACCCTCCACACCGCCTTTTTCCACTATGCAACACTGAGGAGCCCACCTCCTCGTACCGCCAAACATGACACTGACACTTGGGTGCCAAATCCCCAATGTTGGTACCTGAAATAAAGAAAAATGTCCCTTGTAATTTTTTTTTTAATCCCTATAGAAAAGAAAATGGTCAATCGATGTCTGTTGCTACTTCCATTATCTGCCCCCCACCCCTTGCTTACCTACCAGGGGTCTAATGGTAAAGGCGGTCACCTGAGGGGTGATTGTTGTATGCCTCACATAAGAAGTGGGCCAGAGAACATTGTCTTTCTGAGCTGACTGCTAAATTATCTACCCTGCAATCTTTTGTGCTCCATTATGACTTGTGTAGTAGCCCAAATATTGGAGGTTCAGACTGAGATTCAGAAGCAGTTGCAGGAAAAGGTGTAATTCTCCCTCGTGTCTCAGGCAAACATACTATGGGGGGCTGGGGGGGCCTCCCCTTAGCCTACTGCCTGTGGACGCACAGGCAAAAAGCAAGTATCCTACAGATTTAGATGCCAGTCATCAAGACAAACTGGTACACGCAGTGATAAAATCATGCAGATTATGTGTGATTACCATAAGGCTCTCTGCTGAGAAGCTCAGCCCCCCCCCCAACCCCGGCAGCATCCCAAGCTTATTTAGCTTGGCTGAAGCTGTCCTCTCCCTGTGAAACTCTGCAACAGTTGCAGAGACCTGTTACCTTGGAAGAAATCCAATGGGTGGTCATTGAGACAAAAACACTAAAATGTCCTGGCCCAGACGACTGTCCAGTAGAATTTTATAAATCTTTTTCAGGTACCCTCCACCCTATTCTGCTCCAAACTTTTCATGCAGTTCAGGAAGGGGAGCTGCTTCCACTGACATGGAAACCTTCTATCCTGTCAGCCATATTAAAACCTGGCAAGGATCCCATCTTCCGCTCTTCATACCGTCCTGTTTCCATTCTTTAACATGGACTACAAAATCCATATGGGCATCTGGGCATGCATGCTGGAATTGCTTCTCCCTAATCTTGTTCATCCCCACCAATGTTGATTTATCTGGAGAAGGCAAACTATGGACAGTAGGACATTTCATGTTCACAAGCACAGTATCCCTTTGGCTTTTCTTAGCTTAAATGCTAAGAAGGCCTTTGACCAGGGTCACGTGGATATTCTTGTGAGAGACCCAATCGACTTTTGGCTTCCCTTCCTCTATAGTAACTTGGCTTGGAAATATCTGTGTTGATCCCCAAGACTTTATAAAAGTTAATGGCTCTTGCAGTTCGCTCATAGATCTTCAGTGAGGAACAGACAAGGGTGCCAGCGCCCCTTCTCTTCTTTGTTCTGTATATAGAGCCACTGGCTGCCACAGTAAGACAGAATCCGGGGATTGAGTGGGTACTCTTAGGGGCATGGGTGGGACTGAATATGAAATAAACCTGTATGCAGATGATGTGCTGTTTATCTTGTTGTCCCCAAAACTTTCTATTCTGGAGGCTTGGCAGGAGCTGCAGGTTTTTGTGGTGACATGTCTGGTTTTCATTTAGATATCCAAAAGAAGGATTTACTCCATTTCAATTTCCCCCTCTAGTTTACTAAAACAGTGCTTCTCTTTTAAATGGAGTAAGATCATGACTAAATAAGTAGGGGTTAATATCACTCAAAAATTGGAAAATGCCGAACTTTAAGTTGTAAACTTCTCACACAACAAATTACTTTGAACCTCACAAGATGACAGTCCCTTCCCCTTACCTTTTTTCATAAACTAGATGCAGTTCAGAGAATAGTGCTACCCCATGTGTTTTACTTTCTCCAAACCCTCCCAGTTTATCCAGCCTCATAACTATATTACCTCTTGGGAGACGCTAGTCTCCCATTTTATCTAGGGAGGTAAGCACACACAAGTTAGACTGCATATTCTACAGTTCCATACAGATCATGGCTCTTTGCACTTACCAAATTCCTGTACATACACGCAGGTGGTGGAACTCCACATAGTCGAGCTGGATCACTCCACCATGAAAAACTATTGAATTTTGCATGTCTGAATTCACCATGTACACCGCAGGTACTTGACCCAGCAGACCAGATTTGTTGAGATTCCGGCTCACTCATTTCTGTTATGGTACTGCAGGCTGCTAGCAGAAGTTACTGATTTGCAGCTGGTTATAGCTTTTAAACGATGGCAGCAGTTAGGTCTCCATTATGTATTTCAATTTTTAAATGAACAAGGAATACTCCCTTTTGAACAGTTACAAAAATGTGTATGGCATGACAGGCCGAGAGCATTTTAGGTACTTGCACATCTGTATGTGCCTCCAACATAAATGACAGTGCTGTCCAAAACTTCCCAATTGCTGTCCACTTCTTTCTACATTTATGGGCCTGTTGAGGGGTGGGGGAACAGTTGGCACCACTTAATAGGTCACATCTGTACAGTGGTATACAGACACAATGGCCTGAGACTTCTAGGTCTATTCTGGAAAATGGAGCCAAGAATTGAATCCCTCCTATACTTCCTATACTTATGAATAATGGGTTTAGTATGCTATTCTGCCACTCTAAGCTAAAGTTATGGTTAGTTGGAGGGAGTCTGCCTGGAAGTGTCACCAGAGATCTTTTATATCCCCTAGGATCCAGGCAAAATATATGGGAGACAACTCTGGTTCTCATTTGAGGGGGTGTGGAGAGATTGATACTGATCATACCTACATCTTTTGGTCCTGTAGTGTATTTGGAGGACATTTGGCAGCAGTTATGAAGTCACCTGTCTCTTGACCCTCGGATGCCACACCTCTCACACTCCTGGCCATTCCATTGGAAGGACAGATGTCAGTCTAACTCCATGTTACACATTTATCTCTTGGCTGCTTTTGGTTAAAGGCTGCTCCCATATTTCAGTGGCAGCAGATTATATCGCAGATTTACATCTTAGAAAAAAAAAATGACATATCAATTGAGAGGGAAATTACAACAGTTACAAGACAGATGGCAACCTATGGTAATTATACTGTATGTCACAAAATACTCAGTTTGTTCCCTAGGGTTTAAGGACCCATTTGAAATGTGAAATAGACTTTACCCTATTGCCTGGCAAATTGTTCTTTTTTTTTTGGTAGGCTGCCTAATACTGTCACCATATATAGATATGTACTGTCTTTGGCATAACCTGTTTGTAATATCTTGCTACATGTGACATATTACACTCCTACTGTATCATTATTGTACTGATTTATGTACTGTACCAAACAAAAACAAACTTTTTAAATAAATTTTAAATACATAAAAAAATTGGTGCCAGTCTTAGCTCTCTGAGCAGCCCTCTAGTTCTGATTAGACCCCTGGTCCTGATTTAACCTTGTTTCCAAACTTGGTGCAAACTTTAAACCAAGTTACACCAACAACATGAAGGTATTTAAAGGAGTAGTACACCCAGAATTTGCAAAAACATATGTTGTGCAGAGTGTTTTCATTTGTTTGTAAAGTCCTAGTATGTCCTTCCCTCTCACTGCTATTAGGAGTTTTTCATAAATTTGCCTGCTAGCTTTATGGCAGTTTTACGACCCCTTGGGATCTCCATCTCAGTTAAGTGTATTGCTTTCCTTGTTCCTACAATGCATCTTGTCTCATGTGACAGTAATGTAGCTGGGACTGTAGATTCAGCAGCAAGCACAGCTTTACAATCCGTTATCAACAGTAGAGATGGCTGTATTTTAAAAACTATACAGAGATCAGCTTGGTGACTGCCTTCATTGTGAAGGTCTTTTCTTGTGAACAATTGTGATGCTGGTTGTGTATGTATTACATGAATGGTTTTCAAGCTATTTACATTTGTTTGGCATGTCTGCTAGAGTGTTCACTGAGAGAAGAAAAAGCATCTGCTGTTTGCAAGTGCATCTGCACACATGGCAAACAAATTTAAATATTTTGAAAACTATACAAGCTACACAAAAACAACAAACAGCAAAGTTCAGGACAAAAAGAATTTTACAATGAGGGTGGTCACTAAGCTGAACTCTTTACAGTTTTTAAATATTTGCCATCTGAAGTGGGAAATGTTGTTAAAAAACATGGCCATTTGGTTAATTAGATGGCCATATTTTAAAAACTATACATAGTGACATAGGTTGGAGTGGTTCAGGATTAGGAGAACTAGTAGTTAAGTAGTAATCTTTTAGACCACAATGCTAAACATCTACAAAGGTGTCCTGGGGTGGCAGAAGCAAAGTTTTCAGCTGTCAAACATAATACAAAGGAGGAGGAGGAGGAGTAGTGATAATAAGGAAAACCCTAGCCCTCCAAGGTAAAATTTTAGATTTCCCCACCACTGTGAACACTCTTGAGGTCATGGCTATGAGTGGAATGCTCTTACCTTATAAAGTATCAGCCTGCCAGATGTCCTGTAGTCTACAGGAAGGGACAGGAATGCCCAAAGATAAACTTCATTCTCAGGAAAGGGAAGACACTGTAAACTTTCTATATCCTGTGAAAGGAATCACTGAAAGACAATGTCAACTTCCCTCAGTTGGGGAAGTATAACAAGTGGAGGAAATGAGCAACCTAGCTAATGTATACTGGAATATCCTGTTCATGGGCAGGGGGGCGTGTAACAACAAGGACACACATCTCCTAGATGTAGTGGGATGGATGTGCCTACAGTCACTTGCTAGGTAGATGCAGCACCTTTACATTAGTTAACAGGTTTGCAGCACCAGTAGGTTCTTGCCTCTCTTACCACCTACAACCACTGATTGGGTGCACAGAGGAACCTTTACAATTACCTCCCTAATCGAGCAGCTGCAGAACCTGTATGGAGAGAGGGGCTGCACTGGAATGACTTTAGGAGACCACAGGAAAAACGTGAGACTTGGACAGCCCAAAGCATGATTCTGACATGGTTTCAAAGTGAAAAAAGGTAAATCTTTACTAACTGCTCTGAAACGTACAGAGATAGCTGTATTTTAAAAGCTGTTGGCATCCAAACAAATAAAAAAATGACATTAAAAAACAATTGCATCAAAGCCGGCCCAGTGGCGCTGAGGGTTGAGGCACTGGACATCACATCTCGCACCATGCCGGTGACCTGGGTTCGGGAATGAACCCGGGTCATTGGGGGTTGGCAGGGATGGGAAAGGATTGAACGTCCAGAGGACTGCTCTCCTTTCCCGAGGAGGGGGGCTTAGGCTAGCTGCTATTCTGGTGGCCTGTAGCGGAGGCTGGGGCACTACACCAGAGGCTTGCAGTGTAGCAGGGTTAGATCCTCGGCAGGACATCCAATGAGGGTATGTGGCAGTGTGTATCCAGCGTGCAGGAGTCCATTGCACATCCAAGGCTTAGGGGAAACCACAACACAGAAAAAGGAGCCTGATCATGGTTAGCGACGGTGGGGCCCAGGAGCTACCCCTCGCCCAAAGTCGAGTACACTGGCTGACCTCGGAGTTCCCTCGGGTCTCAAGGCTATCTACACAGAATAGAATGACTGTTGTGGGGAGGTGCGGATGCTTGGACTGAGAGGGAGCATGGCCGACTGAGTGTCAGGACTGAGTCTACGATGGGGCGGGATGGAGGTAAGGTAAGTGACCCCACCCGAGAGAGTCTGGGATCAAGTGCATGAGGGGATAAACAAATTGTATAAAAAAAAATGGCATCTAACAATAACATAGAAGTACTGTATCATCATAGTACCTACAAGTTTGTACCTGCTGACACCTGGAGGCTGTTGGCTATACACTACTCACCGGCCCTCCAATATTCAGTAACACACCCAGCACTAGGCCACAAACTGGACCTCAGTCACTACACATAAATCTTTACCTGCCTTAAAAGCGTGCACTTGCTACTAGGCTCTACCCATCTCAGTCAGCCCACTCACCGCTTAAAAGCCCAGATACCCTTTCCTGGTATCTAGTACTGTACCTTATACTTTATAATTCTTATCACTCTGTGTTCATAAACATCCACATGTACCGTACTGGTATTGCATAACATCACACATTTCCCATTACACAATACATTTCCCCCCATAGTCTCAGAAACAACAGAGTCCTTCACTTCTGGATGGTAGTCCTTGTAGTTAAGAAGGATATCCACACGCAAAACACAGATGAGTGTCCCTCATGAACTAGTCTCTAGTTGCAGATTAAATGGTACTGTACCACATCCCTTTGACTTGAAGAAAATGTTTTCCAGACCCGTGGAGCTGGCAGACAGTTGTTGTGCGGTAATAAAATTGCAAATGTTAAGGTGGGGGAACTCTCACATCTAGATTGCTAGGTGGTGGAACTGTCACTGCTAGGTGGTGGGACTCTCATATAGTAGTCAATGGAGACAGATAACTGAGGTGGTCAACTGTCATACAGTTTTGAAAGAGGTGGTGGAACTGAGTTCTTGTGGGCTGCTGCCCAATTGAACCCCTGCTGTTGTATATCATGGAGGCACCTGGAATTGTAGCCATTGCAAATCTTCTTTTGCTGAAAACTGGAAACTTGGAAAAAATTCAGGTAGTAAAAGCTGCAGGCTTCCTTTATACTGGCCCTGCTGTCACTGACTGTCTCACTATCCATAGCACTGGGATACAGGTGATCCCTTTTATCTATTACCTTAAACATGAGAACTGGTCCCCCAGGCACTATCATACTGGTAGGCCTCTGTAGGCTGGATTCCCTGTGGTCTGTTCAGGTCACTCCCCCAGCTCAAACTCCCTTTAACTGAGCTCTGCAGCTCCTTTTATACTCTCTTAAGCATTCCAATTTCTCCAAATCCTGGTCTCTGAGTGGACACAACCCTATTCCAACCCTCAGCACCAATCACAAGCATCTCCTATTTGGAATCCTGCAGCAGCAAACACCACAATGGAATCCAACTTTTGAATCCTAACTGCTCTCTCTGAACATTCTGAGGCTGCCTTATCCTGTCAGCTTGGCCTGCAAATTTCACATAATATTTGTTGTACATAAATACATCTTTACTTCACAATATTCTAAGCATTACCACACTTACATGGTGAGAAAGCTCACTTTCTCAGCTTCCTCCTGAATTTTTCTTTTAGAAATTCACCAATGGGAACCCAGAGTCATTAAAGCTTGAATTTCACTTACTACGAAAATTCATACATTTTGTAGTGAGTCTCTCCCACTGTCTTGAACTAAATTTCTTAGAAAATAACCCATTTATCATTTAAAAACTGCTCCTGCACTAGTCTACAGCTTGGTCTGTTTACATATTCAATTGTTCCTCTCTGACTCCTCCCTGGGGCTGTCCCACAGACACCCATAACACCACCTGCCTGAAATCTTGAACCTTTATCTGGCTCCTCCTCCTCCAAGCTGCCTCCTGGCAGTGTGGAACCTCATTTTCAGTTACTCCACCTTCCCAGGTCGGCGACTCCCCTTTCCTGTCTTTTTAGTCACAAAATAAAACTTTTACCTTGTGGAGCACATTTAACAATATAATCTGCAAAGTTTGGTAAAATTCTGACAAATAATGGCTTGGTAGTACTCCTTAGTAAAAAAAAGTTTGCAGTATTTTGCTGTTTAGAATGACTACTCCATTTTGTAATGCTAGCTAATTTGAATTGACTCCATTGTTAAAAAGCTGCATTTTTGCAGCAATTTTCACACAAAACCATGTCCCATGGACCAGTTACTAGCCCCCCATGGCTTTATTTTATGAATTTAATTAAATGTGTATTTTCATTGTGCATTTCACTGTGGTGCATTTGATTCCTGGAGCAGTCTCATGCCTTTCTAAAATAGCACCTGGCTTGCACTGACACACTGGTGAATGGGACTTTCCCATTCCTACTTCTTTGCCCCTTTCGTTTTATTTATTTTTTTTCCAAATAGTATGCTTTATTGAAATATCATACGGTTACATATTACATATACTACTAAAACACTACAGACAAATGGACAATGACAGTAGTTCAATTGTGCAAGTTGCTGTCCGCCTTTTGAGCAGAAGGGTGTGGGTACAGCTTATTTCAACAATTGGTGCTGTCCTTAATCTGATTGTCTTCATTTATTCATAGCATATTACAGTGATGAGGTCAGGTGGGAGATACTGTACCCTCCTTGATATTTGGCATGTGGAATGCTCAGGCACGGACGGGTTGGGCAGCTATAAGGAGGGCCTCAAGTGTGACCTATCTGGATTTGTATATCCCGGGAGTGTGACGTATGTGGTGAGTCATCTTCTCAATGCACAGGGCTTCTGGGGTTGCATTGTGCAACTCTGTGTATGAAGGGATCCAGTGTCTTAGGATGAGTTTTCTGTCCATCGAGGCAACTAGGGCTATGCAGATTTTCCTGACCCCCATGAGAGGGTGAAGGTCCAGTCCTAGTAAGCAGCTGTTTTGGTTGAAAGCCTGTTCTAAACCCAACATTGTGTCGAGATTTCTGAAAATTAACTCCCATAGGGATTTGGCCTTAGGGCAATCCCAGAGGATGTGTTTAAGTGTTCCTTTACTTTGTTTACAATGAGAGCTGATATCTGACTCTAGCTTTCCCATTTTGTGCAGTTTGGCCAGTGTGTAGTACAGATTGTGGTTAATTTTGAATTGCATTAGATGGGTACCATCAGATTTTAGTAGTGTGAATATGTTATTCCATAATGTTTTTCTACTATCTTTGAAGTCTAAGTCTTGAAACTCAGATTGCCAGTATGTGCATTTATCCGAGTTTAGGTCGGTTGAGAAGGCTACTAGTTTTTTTGTATGTGAGGGAGAGAGCATGTTGTTTCTCAGCCAGGTCACATAGCTCGTACCATTTTTGGAAGTTCTCAAATTTTCATGGTTTGGGGCCCAGGGTCGCAGTCAGCATGTGTTGCAGTTGTAGAAAGGGAAAGATTGAAATGCTGGATGGTGCTTTTTGTTGTTGGAGTTACCAGTAAGGAGTGAGTGTGTTGCCGTCTATGAGGTGTTATAGGTTTCGTATTACATTGTGTTTTAGGAAGTTGGGGGGATCAGTGTTTTTTGGATTATGAAGTTGGGGTTGTCAGACAGTGGTTGCTGTGGGTCATGGCATGGGTTAGTGCCTAGCAGGCAATGGAGTGCCTTGCATATTTTATTGGAGTCTCCAATTGGTGAATTCTCTAGGTCCACTGGGAGGGTGCATGGGGTATGCAGGTTTAGGGCCTTTGGATTAATCCCAGCTTTTCTACACAGGTCTATTTCCATTTGCCTCCATACGGGCATATTACAGCTGGCTTCTGCAGGGTTCTCCTGTCTTCGCCACCAAACAAATGTGGTGGCATGGGCTGCTAAATAGTAAAGTTTAAAGTCAGGAAGTTGTAATCCTCCTGAACTTCTGCTGTGTGTGAGTTTGTTGTAAAATCTTCATGGTGTTTTGCCATTCCGTGGGAACTGGGTGAAGGCCATGTGCAGCTGCGATAACCAAGTCATGGTTAGTGGTTTACCTGTCATGTTCATAGGTTATAGGATTCTGGGGAGAATGTTCATTTTGAATACATTAATGCATGCTCATAATGTGAGGGGGTGGGCTGACCATCTCTAGTCACGTTCAGTCATGTTACTCAGATTATCTAGGTTCTTGTCATGCATGAGTTTAGCATTTTGGGAAAGGGTGATTCCCAAATAGCTCACACTATTCGGATTCCATTCTCCCCCTCACTGCTTAGTCACTGGTTTGAAGGTGCAGCGGTTAAGGGGCATGATGCAAGACTTTGAGATATTTACTTTGTATCCTGCTATTCTGCTGAATTCCTCTGACAGACTGAGGGTAGGGGGTATGGAGGAGTCGGGGTTTTCAAGGTGTAGGAATATGTCATCTGCATATGTAGATATCTTGTATCATTGATTTTCCACTTCTGCTTCTTGGATGTTACCATCCAGCAGAAGTGTCCTGGTTAGTAATTCAATGTATAGGCTGAAGAGATTGGGGAGGGCAGCCCTGTCTTGTGCCAGCTTTCAGGTCAAGGAGGGCTGAGAGGATCCCGTTACAGAGGATTCTAGCTGAGGGTTGAGAGTACAGCAGTTTAATCCATTTTGTGTATTTGGGAACCCAAATTCCACAAGTGTCTCAGAGGTAGGGCCAGACCACCTTATCAAAGGCCTTTTCTGCATCTAGGATGAGCAAGGCAGCGGGTGCATTTGAGTTTTTGGTTGCCGCTAGAATATGTATAAGTTTCTAAGGTGATCCGAAGCAAGCCTACCCTTCATGAATCCCACTTGCTGGGGGCTAATCAGCTTCTCCACAATGCCCTCCAATCTAGTCGATAGTGCCTTTGCTAGGATTTTCAGATCAGTGTTGAGCAAGGAGATGGGTCTATAGTTTTCCAGCGAGGCTGGGTCTTTGCCAGGTTTGTGGATCATCGTGTTGGTAGTGAGTTGTAATTTGGGGTCTGTGTGGTCTAGGTCATAGGATTTGTTGAACAGTCCAGTCAGGGATGCTATGATGGTATCCATCATTGTTTTATAGAAGGTGGGGGAGAATCTGTCCAGTCATGGAGCTGTATCAGGCACCAGGGAGGAGATAGCTCGACGTACCTTGGCCTCTACTCTTGGGACTCCGATCGTATAATGGATCTTGGCAGGTATTTTGGGAAACTGGACCTTCTACAGAAAGGAATGGATGTCCTCCAAGGGGTTTAAACCATGTTAGAGTACAGAGCTTGATAAAAGCCCCAAAACGCAGTAGCTATCTCCCGGGTGTGCATGAGTAAATCATGGCTTGAGGTTTTAATGGAGGTAATAGCCCTGTGCTGTTCCTGTTGTTTAATCCTGAGTGCCAGCAGCTTGCCTGCTTTTTCCCCTTGGTCCACATATGTGGTATTGACACTGAAGATGGCAGACTCTGCTTGTTCCTCAAGGAGCTCGCCGTATTAGCCCTGGCTATATTGAGTTGGAGCTATGTTTTTGAGGAGGGGCACCCAACACCACTCTCTTGAGGTTTTTGATCCCTTCAAGGAGTGTCTGGCACTCTGTCTTTTTTTTTTTTTTTTTTTGCAGTGGCTAAACTGAGTAGTTACCCTCTTAGGGTGCATTTGAATGTGCCCCATAGTAAACCTGGGAAAGGAACTGAGTTGTTCTCTTCAAAGAATGTTTTTGTCGCATCTTTTATTTTGTCTAAGCTGTTCTGTTTTTTTTAACAGGGAGTTGTTAATTTGCCACACCGTGTCGTGCTCTACGCTGTGCAGGAGCGTGAAGGTTAGATTGACTGGGTTATGGTCCGAGATGGTTTTGGCCTTGATTTCACAGGTAATAGACAAGCCTAGTCTGGGAGTTGTGCGGGATAGAGTGGAACAAAAATTCTGCAGTGTTGGGATGCAGGATTCTCCATATGTCCACTAGGCCCATGGAGTTTGTTAGATCTCTTAAGACCTGCTGGGCTGGTGTGGGAAAAGTTGGCACCACTTAATAGGTCACATCTGTACAGTGGTATACAGACACAATTGCCTGAGACTTCTTGGTCTATCCTGGAAAATGGAGCCAAGAATTGAATGCCTCCTATACTTATGAATAATAGGTTTAGTATGCACTTCTGCCACTCCAAGCTACTGTTAACAGTTAGTTGGAGGGAGTCTGCCTGGAAGTGTTATCAGAGATCTTTTATACCCCCTAGGATCCAGGCAAAATATATGGGTGACCACTTTGGTTCTTGTTTGAGGGGGTGTGGAGAGATTGACACTGATCATACCTACTTCTTTTGGTCCTGTAGTGTATTTGGAGGACATTTGGCAGCAGTTATGAACTCACCTGTTTCTCGACCCCTGGATGCCACACCTTGTCACACTTCTCGCCATTCCATTGGAAGGACAGATGTCAGTCTAACTCCATGTTACACATTTATCTCTTGACTGCTTTTGGTTAAAGGCTGCTCCCATACTTCAAAGGCAGCAGATTGTATCTCAGATTTACACCTTAGAAAAAAATTGACATACCAATTGAGAGGGAAATTACAACAGTTACAAGACAGATGGCAACCATTGGTAATTATACTGTATGTCACAAAATACTCAGTTTGTTCTCTAGAGTGTAAGGACCCATTTGAAATGTGAAAAAGACTTTAGCCCACTGTCTGGCAATTTCTTTTTTTGGTAGGCTGCCTAATACTGTCAACCATATATAGATATGTACTGTCTTTGGCATAACCTGTTTGTAATCTCTTGCTACATGTAACATATTACACTCCTACTGTATCATTATTGTACTGATTTATGTACTGTACCAAACAAAAACAAACTTTTTTAATAAACTTTAAATATATATATATAAAAAAATGGTGCCAGTCTTATCTCTCTGAGCAGCCCTCTGGTTCTGATCTGACCCCTGGTCCTGATTTAACCTAGTTTCAAAACTTGGTGCAGATTTTAAACCAAGTTACACCACCAACCTGAAGGTCTTTAAAGGAGTAGTACACCCAGAATTTGCAAAAACATATGTTGTGCAGAGTGTTTTCATTTGTTTGTGATGTCCTAGTGTGTTGTTCCCTTTCTCTGCTATTAGGAGTTTTTCATAAATTTGCCTGCTAGCTTTATGGCAGCTTTACGACTCCTGGGGATCTTCATCTCAGTTAAGTTTATTACTTTCCTTTTTCTACAATGCATCTTGTCTCATGTGACAGTGATGTAGCTGAGACTGTAGATTCATCAGCAAGTACTGCTTTACAATCCATTCACAACAGTACAGATGACTACATTTAAAAAAATATACAGAGTTCAGCTTGGTAACTGCTCTCATTGTAAAGGTATTTTTTGAGAACAACTGCGATGCTGGTTGTGTATGTATAACTTGAATGGTTTTAAAGATATTTACATTTGTTTGGCATGTCTACTAGAGTGTTCACTCAGAGAAGAAAAAGCATCTACTGTTTACAAGTGCATCTGCACACATGCCAAACAAATCTAAATATTTTGAAAACTATACATGCTACACAAGAACAAGAAACAGCAAAGTTGTTCAGGACAAAAATAATTTTACAATGATGGTAGTCACTAAGCTGAACTCCTTTCAGTTTTTAAATATTTGCCCTCTGAAGTGGGAAATTTGGTTAAAAAACATGTCCATTTGGTTAATTAGATGGCCATATTTTAAAAACTATACATAGTGACATAGGCTCAAGTGGTTCAGGATTAGGGGAACTAGTAGTTAAGTAGTAATCTTTTAGACCACAATGCTAAACATCGACAAAGGTGTCCTGGGGTGGCAGAAGCAAAGTTTTCAGCTGTCAAACATAATACAAAGGAGAAGAAGTAGTAGTAGTGATAAGGAAAACCCTAGCCCACCAAGGTAAAATTTTGGATTTCCCCACCACTGTGAACACTCTTAAGGTTATGGATATGAGTAGAAGGCTCTTATTTGATAAAATATCAGCCTGCCAGATGTCTCCTGGTCCACAGAAATGCCCAAAGATGAACTTCATTCTCAGGGAAGGGAAGACACTGTAAACTTTCCATTTCCTGTGAAAGGAATCACTGAAAGACAATGTCAACTTCCCTCAGTTGGGGAAGTATAATAAGTGGAGGTAATGAGCAACCAAGCTAATGTATACTGGAATATTCTGTCCGCTGGGGTGTAACAACGACACACATCTCCTAGATGTAATGGGATAGATGTGCCTACAGTCACTTGCTAGGTAGAACAGCACCTTTACACGAGTTAACAGGGTTGCACTATCAGTAGGTTATTTGCCTCTCTTACCACCTACAATCACTGATTGGGTACACACAGGAACCTTTACAATTACCTCCCTAATCGAGCAGCTGCGGAACCTGTATGGAGAGAGGGGCTGCACTGGACTGACTTTAGGAGACCATAGGAAAAACGTGAGACTTGGACAGCCTGAAGCATGATTCTGACACAGTTTCAAAGTGAAAACAAGGTAAATCTTTACTAACTGCTCTGCAACGTACAGAGACAGTTGTATTTTAAAAGCTTTTGGCATACAAACAAATAAAAAATGACATTAAAAACAATTGCATCAGTGCTGGCCCAGTGGCACTGAGGGTTGAGGCACTGGATGTCATACCTCATGCCACACTGGTGACATGGGTTCGGGAATGAGCCCAGGTCATCAGGGGTTGGCAAGGATGGGAAAAGAGTGAATGTCCGGAGGACTGCTCTCCTTTCCCGGGGAGGGGGGCTTAGGCTGGCTGCTATTCTGGTGGCACCTAGCAGAGGCTGGGGGCACTACACCAGAGGCTTACAGCGTAGCAGGGTTAGAGCTTCGGCAGGACATCCAGTGGGGGTACGAGGGAGCATGTATCCAGTGTGCAGGAGTCCATTGCATATCCAAGGCTCAGGGGGAACCACAACATGGAAAAAGGAGCCCGATCCTGGTAGACGATGGTGGGGCCCAGGAGCTACCCCCCACACCCAAAGTTGAGTGTGCTGGCTGACCTCGGAGTTCCTTCAGGTCTCAAGGATATCCGCACAAAATAGAATGGTGGTCCTGGGGAAGTTCGGATGCCTGTACCAAGAGGGAGCATGGCCGACCGAGTGTCAGAACTGAGTCTACGATGGGGCGGGATGGAGGTAAGCTGAGTGACCCCACCCACGAGAGTCTGGGATCGAGCGTGTGGGGGAGTAAATAAATTGTAAAAAAAAAAAAATTGCATCTAACAATAACATAGAAGTACTGTATCATCATAGTACCCACAAGTCTGTACCTGCTGACACCTGGAGACCGTAGGCTATACACTACTCACTGGCCCTCCAATATTCAGTAACACACCCAGCACTAGGCCACAAAGCAGACCTCAGTCACTGCACATAAATCTTTACCTGACTTAAAACCGTGCACTTGCTACTAGGATGTACCCATTTCAGTCAGCCCACTCACCCCTTAAAAGCCCAGATACCCTTTCCTGGTATCTAGTACTGTACCTTATACTTCACAATTCTTATCACTCTGTATTCCTAAACATCCACATGTACCATACTGGTATTGCATAACATCACACATTTCCCATTACACAATACATTTCCCCCCATAGTCTCAGAAACAACACAGTCCTTCACTTCTTGATGATAGTCCTTGTAGTTAAGAAGGATATCCACACGCAAAACACAGATGAGTGTCCCTCATGAACTAGTCTCTAGTTGCATATTAAATGGTACTGTACCACATCCCTTTGGCTTGAAGAAAATTATGTTTTCCAGACCCATGGAGCTGGCAGAAAATTACTGTTGTGCAGTAATTAAATTGTAAATGTTAAGGTGGGGGAACTCTCACATCTAGATTGCTAGGTGGTGGAACTGTCACTACTAGGTGGTGAAACTCTCATATAGTAGTCAGTGGAGAAAGATAACAGAGGTGGTGAACTGTCATACAATTTTGAAAGAGGTGGTGGAACTTGAGTTCATGTGGGCTGCTGCCCAATTTAACCCCTGCTGTTGTAGATCATGGAGGCACCTGGACCTGTAGCCATTGCAAATATTTTGATGAAAACTGGAAACTTGGGGAAAAAAATCAGGTACTAAAAGCTGCTGGCTTCCGTTATACTAGCTCTGCTGTCACTGAGTGACCTACTATCCCTAGCACTGGGATACAGGTGATCCCCTTAATCTATTACCTTAAACTTGAGAGCTGGTCCCCCAGGCACTATCATATTGATAGGACTCTGTAGGCTGAACTCCCTCTGGTCCATTCAGGTCACTCCCCCAGCTCAAACTCCCTTTAACTGAGCTGTGCAGCTCCTTTTATACTCTCTAAGCATTCCAATTTCCCCAAATACTGGTCTGTGAATGGACACAACCTTGTTCCAACCCTCGGCACCAATCACAAGCATCTCCTATTTGGAATCCTGCAGCAGCAAACGCCACAATGGAATCCAGCTTTTGAATCCTAACTGCTCTCTCTGAACATTCTGAGGCTGCCTTGTCCTGTCAGCCTGGACTGCAAATTTCACATAACATTTTTTGTACATAAATACATCTTTACTTCACAATATTCTAAGCATTACCACACTTACATGGTGAGAAAGCACATTTTCTCAGCTTCCTCCTGAATTTTTCTTTTAGAAATTCACCCATGGGAACTCAGTCGTTAAAGCTTGAGGTTCACTTGCTATGAAAAATCGCACATTTTGCAGTGAGTCTCTCCCACTGTCTAGAACTAAATTTCTTTGAAAATGACCCATTTATCATTTAAAAACTGCTCCTGCACTAGTCTACAGCTTTGGCTGTTTACATATTCAATTTTTCCTCTCTGACTCCTCCCTGGGGCTGTCTCGCAGACACCCATAACACCTCCTGCCTGAAAACTTACACCTTTATCTGGCTCCTCCTCCTCCACTCTGCCTCCTGGCAGTGTGGAACCTCATTTTCAGTCACTCCACCATCCCAGGTCAGCGACTCCCCTTTCCTGTCTTTTCAGTCACAAAATAAAACTTTTCCCTTATGGAGCACATTTAACTATATAATCCTGCCAAGTCTGGTAAAATTCTGACAAATAATAGCTTGGTAGCACTCCTTAGTAAAAAAAAAAAAAAAATTTGTAATGTTTTGCTGTTTAGAATGGCTCCTCCATTTTGTAATGCTAGCTAGCTTCAACTAACTCCATTGTTAAAAGCTGCATTTTTGCAGTAATTTTCACAAAAAGCCATGTCCCATGGACCAGTTACTAGCCCCTGTGGCTTTATTTTATGAATTTAATTAAATGTGTTTTTTCGTTGTTTCTTTCACTGTGGTGCATTTGATTCCTGGAGCAGTCTCATGCTGCTCTAAAATAGCACCTGGCTTGCACTGACACTCTGGTGAATGGGACTCTCCCATTCCTTCTTCTGTGCCCCTTTCATTTTATTTATTTTTTCCAAATGGTACACTTTATTGAAATATCATACGATTACATATTACATATACAGCTAAAACACTACAGACAACTGGACAATGACAGTAGTTCAATTGTGCAAGTTGCTGTCCGCCCCTTGCTCAGAAGGGTGTGGGTACAGCTCGTTTCAACAACTGGTGCTATCCTTAATCTGGTTGTCTTCATTTATTTATTATGTTTGCTAGCATGCATGTACAAGAAACATAGTGCCACCATTCAAGTTTTCGTAGGTGTGGCACCCCCACTTCCAATGCCTGGGTGTTTTTGCAGGCGCGGTCCCACTGCACTAGTAAATGTCCCAGCTGTCTGTGACAGCAGTTCAGATGCAGTGGCATACAGTTGAAAGCAAATGACTGCTACAATCAGCGGTGGTAACGTGTAGGCAATTAGCATACTGCCATGACATCAGCAGTATGCAAATTGACCCACATGTCACCACTGCTGATTGTAGCGGCAGTTGTATGCACACCCTGCCCCCATTTATTGTGTGCTGAGGCCCCCCTCGGCTCATGCACACCCCCTCCCAAGCACACTATATGTCCGACAAGGGTGTCCAATCCCCGTCCGCTCCAGTGGCCCCCCCCAAAAAAAACACAAACTCCTCTGACTTTGCGACCCCCTCTTGGTGCTCCCTCCCATAGAGCCAGAGGAATCAGCCGCAGGTCATGGAGCTCGGCTGGTGCCCCCTTGAAAGTGGCGGAATTGGCCACGGGTTACGGAACACTTACGGGCATGTCAGGACCCCAGGTGCCCCCACAGAACAAAGCTGAGGAATCTGCCTGCCATGCAGAGTTTCACGGCTCTCCTCTTCTGTTCCTCCAGTCCCGTCCTGTCCCCCTCTCCCCTCTCTTCCCAAGTAAGTCCTCTGTAGTCTGTCCGATCAGGCACAAAAAAAAACAACATAAAAACTGAAGTGCACCAAAGAAAAGCATCAACAACATTGCCAGTGACACTGACATGCTTCAGCACAAGCTGTTACAGCCCCAGTGTGGGTTCCAGTTCTGCCACGTCTGCTTCCCGATCTGCTTAACTTGCCACTATTGCGCTGACACTCTGCTGCTTACAGCTCTCAGTACAGCCACTCGCCACCAACACAGTACTGAAGCAGCCGCAGGACATTTTGGGCTCACTACAGGCATTATTGACAGAAATCAGTGTTGCACCACCTAGCCCACTTGCACAGTATGGACACCGACTTGAAGGGCTCCAGACAGCAGCGCACCAGAGTGCAGAAGAAGCCGCTACTTAATGACTACCAAATGGAGCTTGCCTTGCCTGCGGTAATGTCCACAGGGCAAGTGGGTGAGAGAGACATTTCTGGCATGCTTAATGGGCTACTGTCCGGTGTTTTCCACCATGTTGGCATCACACACACACACACACACACACACACACACACACACACACACACACACACACACACACACAGTGCCATAGCTCCTTGACACTGCGATCCCATAACGTGAGTCAGAGGTGACTTAATGATCTGGGGGGGGGGACATCTCTGCTGAAAGACAGTAACAGTGCAATGTGCACTGTACACAGGTGTGTGAGGATATTTCAGGTCCAGCTCCCAGCCACTTCTACCGTGTGTCCCTCCACCAGCTCAGCTCATCAGACTCCTCATCAGTGCCCCATGGTTGCTCCAACTCCACTGTCACTCTGACGGAGTGCCTGGCTGCCTGCCCTAGTGCCCTGCTCCAGAGTCCAGCTCAGCTGCTACAGGGGTGCCCAATCCTCTGCTGGCTCCATTTTCCCCAAAAACGTCCAGGTACCATGCTGGGAGCCCATCCCAGCATGGCAAAAGTCCCACGACATCTATGTAGAATTACAAACATCCTGTAAAAATAAAACAGTCCCTCATTGACTGTCTTGCTCCACCACCCTGCAACCACCCTCTGTGTACCACACCTCCCCACACACCCTTCACCCCATATTTATCTCTGGAGGCTGGTGCGATGATCTTTGGTGGACCAGGAACACGTCCGCACTCTTCAAAGCCGACCGCAAACTGAAGAAATGCTGGTAAGCTGGATAATGGCATAAATAGGATTTTTTCAACTTTGGTGCATATCTTGGTCATTTGTTTGAATTTTTGCACCAAATTTTCAACATGGGGTTCTTGGGACCCCACCTCATGAATTCAGTGACTGTCATTGGGTTATTCGGTCCCAAAAGGTGATTTCGCAGTCACCACACGGAATCACTTTTTGGGGCCAGTTAATGAAACGACAGTGTCACTGTTCATGAGGTGGACTCTCAAAAAGCCTATGTTGCAAATTTGGTGAGCAAATTCCCAAAAATGACTGTGTTACAAGCGTGCGTTGAGCAGTTTCTACACACACTCACAAATTCATGAATTTGTAATATTTTCACTCCAGATTTTGAACATTGGCATTTTTTCACACCTCCTTATGAACAGTACAGCTGTCATTTTTCACATCCTGCCCAAAATGTGTTTCTGCACTTCCGGCGTAGAATAACGCGATCACTGTGGGAAAGCAGTGTTTGGGACAGATTAAGAAAATCACAGTGACACTGTTCATGAGCAGAGGTCCTAAAATACCTATGTTTAAAATTTGGTCACAAATGTCCATAAAATGACTGTATTATGAGCGTGCATTTCACAGTTTCTATGCACCCTCGTAACTTCACCGATTTGTAATATTTTCACTCCAGATTTTCAACATTGGTATTTTTCCACACATCCTTATGAACAGTACAGCTGTCATTTTTCAGATCCTGGCCGAAATGTGTTTTCACACTTCCAGTGCAGAATAGCTTAGTTGCTGTGGGAAATCAGTGTTCAGGACAGATTAAGAAAATCACAGTAACACTGTTCATGAGCGGAGGTCCCAAAATGCCTACATGGAAAATCTGGTGCAAAAAATTCCCCAAATAATTGCATTACGGGTGTGCGTTGCACAGTTTCTGTGCACACTCATGGCTTCACCATTTTTTTAAATATTTTCGCTCCAGATTTTCAGCATTACTATTTTTTTTGCACCTCCTCATGATCAGTACAGCTGTCATTTTTCACATCATGTTGGAAATGTGTTTTCACACCTGTGGCGCTAAATTGCTCAGTCACTGTGCAAAATCACCGTTCAGCTAACAAACTGATATTGTCACTGTTCATGCAGTGGGTCACAAAAAGCCCATGTTGAAAACTTAGAGTAAAATATACAAAGACACGCCTAGGGTCTTAGGGTGTCCAACCATAATGCCTTACCCTGTAGGGTCTGACAGGTGTCCGCCCTACCCTGTAGGGTCTGACAGGCATCAGGGGTGTGACTTGGGATTGTCGACAGTAATGCTCACGCCATTCCACCCCCACCCCCAGCCTGCAGCCAGTGACAGACATCAAGGTGCACCTTGGACTCTTTGGTCCCAGAGTTCACACCATTCTCCTATACTGCACCCATTTCAGATATTTCTTTATGGACTGAGGTGAGTGTAAAGCCCGAACACCCCAAGGCACACCTTCACACTTGTCATTGTCTGCAGGGTAGGGTGAGGTGAAATGTTGTGACCATTATGGGTGATGACACAAAGGCATATCCCAATGCCTGTCCATCTCTTCAGGGTGGGGGTGGAGTTGGAGTCAGTTCAGTACATCACAGCCATTCCTATACTGCATCTGTCTAACTCCTGCACTTCCACTGCTAATGCTAGCAAGCAAACATTCGGCATTGACAAATGCTTGTTGCATATTACCATGATGCGGTCAGGTGGGAGAGACTGTACCCTCCCTGATGTCAGGTATGTGGAATGCTCAGGCATGGACGGGTTGGGCAGCTATAAGGAGGGCCTAAAGTGTGGCCTATCTGGATTTGTATATCTCGGGAGTGTGGCGTATGTGGTGGATTATCTTCTTGATGCACAGGGCTTCTAGGGTTGCATTGTGCCACTCTGTGTTATGAAGGGATTCAGTGTCTTAGGATGAGTTTTCTGTCCATCGAGGCAACTAGGGCTATGTAGAATTTCTTGACCCCCATGAGAGGGTCAAGGTCCAATCCTAGTAACCAGCTGTTTTGGTTGAAAGCCTGTTCTAAACCCAACATCATGTCGAGATTTCTGAAAATTGACTCCCATAGGGATTTGGCCTCAGGGCAGTCCCAAAGGATGTGTTTAAGTGTTCCTCTACTTTGTTTACAATGAGAGCAGATAACCAGCTCTAGCTTTTCCATTTTGTGCAGTTTGCCAGTGCGTAGTACAGATTGTGGTTAATTTTGAATTGCATTAGATGGGTACTGTCAGATTTTAGTGGTGTGAATGTGTTATTCCATAATGTTTTTCTACTATCTGTGAAGTGTAAGTCGTGAAACTCAGATTGCCAGTATGTGCATTTATCTGAGTTTAGGTTGGTTGAGAAGGCTACTAGTTTTTGTATATGAGGGAGAGAGCATGTCATTTCTCGGTCAGGTCACATAGCTCGTCCCATTTTTGGAAGTTCTCAAATTTTCATGGTTTGGGGCCCAGGGTCACAGTCAGCATGTGTTGCAGTTGTGGAAAGGGAAAGATTGAAATGCTGGATGGTGCTTTTTGTTGTTGGAGTTTCCAGTAAGGGGTAAGTGTGTTGCCGTCTAAGAGGTGTTGTAGGTTTCGTATTACATTGTGTTCTAGGAAGTTGGGGGGATCTGTGTTTTTTGGATTATGAAGTTGAGGTTGTCGGATAGTGGTTGCTGTGGGTCATGGCATGGGTTAGTGCCTAGCAGGCAATGGAGTGCCCTGCATATTTTGTTGGAGTCTCTGATTGGTGAATTCTTTAGGTCCACAAGGAGAGTGCGTGGGATATGCAGGTTTAGGGCCTTTGGATTAATCCCAGCTTTTCTACACAGGTCTATTTCCATTTGCCTCCACTCGGGCGTGTTATAGCTGGCTTCTGCTGGTTTCTCCTGTCTTCTCTGCCAAAGAAATTTGGTGGCACGGGGCACTAAACAGTAAAGTTTAAAGTCGGGGAGTTGTAATCCTCCTGAACTTTTGCTGTGTGTGAGTTTGTTGTAGGCTCTTCATGGTGTTTTGCCATTCCATAGGAACTGGGTGAGGGCTGTATGCAGCTGTGATAACCAACCGTGGTTAGTGGTTTAACTGTCATGTTCATGGGGTATAGGACTCTGGGGAGAATGTTCATTTTGATTACATTAATGCATGCTCATAATGTGTGGGGAAAGGCTGATCATCTTATTAAGTCATGTTTAATCATTTTACTCGGATTATCCAGGTTCTTGTCATGCATGAGCTTTGTGTTTTGGGAAAGGGTGATTCCCAAGTAGCTCACACTATTCGGATTCCATTTGCCCCTCACTGCTTAGTCACTAGTTTGAAAGTGCAGCGGTTAAGGGGCATGATACAAGACTCTGAGATATTTAGTTTGTTTCCTTCTATTCTACTGAATTCCTCCAACAGACTGAGGGTAGGGGTTATGGAGGAGTCGGGATTTTCAAGATTGTAGGATTATGTCATCTGCACATGTACTGTAGATATCTTGTATCATTAGTTTCCCACGTGTACTTCTTGGATGTTACCATCCAGCAGGAGTCTCCTGGTTAGTGATTCAATGTGTAGGTTGAAGAGGTGGGGGGAGGGCAGCCCTGTCTTGTGCCCACTTTCAGGTCAAGGGGGGCTGAGAGGACCCCATTACAGAGGATTCTAGTTGAGGGTTGAGAGTACAGTAGTTTAATCCATTTTGTGTATTTGTATGTAAACCCAAATTCCACAACTATCTCAGAGGTAGGGCCAGTCCACCTTATCAAAGGCCTTTTCTGCATCTAGGGTAAGCAAGGCAGTGGGTGTGTTTGAATTTTTGATTGCCGCTAAAATCTGTGTAAGTTTTTTAAGGTGATCCAAAGCAAGCCTATCCTTCATGAATCCCACTTGCTGGGGGCCAATCAGCTTCTCCACAATGCCCTCCAATCTAGCTGCTAGTGCCTTTGCTAGGATTTTCAGATCAGTGTTGAGCAAGGAGATGGGTCTATAGTTTTCCAGAGAGGCTGGGTCTTTGCCAGATTTGTGGATCAATGTGTTGTAAGTTGGGGTCTGTGTGGTCTAGGTCATAGGATTTGTTGAACAGTCTGGTCGGGGTGCTATTATGGTATCCGTCATTGTTTAACAGAAGGTGGGGGAGAATCCGTCCAGTCATGGGGCTTTATCAGGCACCAGGGAGGAGATGGCTTGACGTACCTTGGCCTCAACTGTTGGGACTCTGATCGTATAATGGATCTTGGCAGGTATTTTGGGAAACTGGGCCTTCTGCAGAAAGGAACAGATGTCCTCCAAGGGGGCTTAAGCCATGTTAGAGTACAGAGCTTGGTAAAAGCCCCGAAATGCAGTGGCTATCTCCCGGGTGTGTATGAGTAAATCATGGCTAGAGGTTCTAATGGAGGTAATAGTTCTGTGCTGTTTCTGTTGTTTAATCCTGAGTGCCAGCAGTTTGCCTGCTTTTTCCTCTTGGTCCACATATGTGGTCTTGGCCCTGAAGAGGCAAACTCTGCTTGTTCCTGAAGCAGCTCGCCGTAATTGGCCCTGGCTGTATTGAGTTGGAGCTGTGTTTTCGAGGATGGGGCACCCAACACCACTCTTTTTGAGGTTTTTGATCTCTTTGAGGAGTGTCTGGCACTCTGTCTCTTTTCTTTTTTTTTTTTTCTGCAGTGGCTAGACTGAGTAGCTCCCCTCTTGGGGTGCATTTGAATGCACCCCATAGTAAATCTGGGGTAGGAACCAAGTTGTTGTTCTCTTCAAAGAATGCTTTTATCACATCTTTTATTTTGTCTAAGCAGTTCTGGTCTTTTAACAGGGAGTTGTTAATTCTCCACACCATGTCGTGCTCTAAGCTGTGCAGGGGCGTGAAGGTTAGATTGACTGGGTTATGGTCCAAAATGATTTTGTCCTTGATTTCACAGGTCATAGTCGAGCCTAGTTTGTGAGTAGTGTGGGATAGAGTGGAACATAAATTCTCCAGTGTTGGGATGCAGGACTCTCCATAAGTCCACTAGGCCCATGGAGTTTGTTAGCTCTCTTAAGACCCACTGGGCTGGTGTGAGACCCATTTGTTTGAGCTTAGATTTGTCCAGGTTATTGTCCGGGACATAGTTCCAGTCTCCCACAACAATGTTTGGGGAGGGTGGAAGGGTGCCGAGGGAAGGGAGGAGTGCAGTAAAGAAGTGGGGTCGTCATTGTTTGGCCCATAGATTGCTACTAAGGTGAGTTCCCATCCATGAAGTTTACCTCTTACAACTATATATCCCTCTTCCGGATCTGCTATTTCTTCTAATAGCGGAAGTTGAGTGTTCCTGTGGATGAGGATTGCCCTTCTGTTGTTGTTTACCACCACAAAGGCCTGACCCACCCATTCCTTTCTCATATTAACGCCTGTTTTGCTGGTGTGTGCATTTCCTGGAGGAAGGCAATTTGGGTTTTGAGATGTTTCAAGTGCCAAAGCACTTGGTGTCTTTTTTCTCTGGTTTGGGCCCCTTTGATGTTCCATGTTGTGCAGGTATACTGATTAGCCATTAGCTATTTGTGTAGGTGTACAGCCGCCTCGGGAGTTGCATTTGGAGGGTTTCCAGAGGGGTGTATTATGACATGTGAGTGGCAAGGGTGTACTTGTGTGAGCTGGAGTCTTTTGTGGGGTGGAGTGACATGTTGCCAATTCGTTGTGAGCCTCCTTGCCACCTGACACTAGGGCAGGTGCATTAGTCAAAGACAGATAGGACAACAGTAGACAGTTTGAACTACTACAACACAAATTAGACATTACTAAATTATATAAACTACTAACTAATATATACAATAATTCACAAAGAGATGCTTGGCTGGCACCCAACTCCCCATGCTCTTGGCATCGGGGGTGTTGCTGGGGTTGGCATTGCCTCAAGTCAGCTGGTACATGAGGGGCTTTCATGATGGTCATTGCCTCTGTCCACGGCACACACCTGACTGCGTGTAAGTTAATGCTGTGTTGCATTGGTGGTTGGTTTACTTTCTCAGCTTCAGTGGAGGGGAGGTGGTGGAATCCCTTCCCCTCTTTATCCCACTATACCGATTGGTGCTCCCCATCAGGTAATTGGGTGTCTTGTATATAGTGACCTGCATGAACTCTTCACATAAGAGGCACATACATTGTCATTGTGCTTATTCACTCATGCACTCCCCCCTTCCCCAGCATTTCCCATTTCTGTCTGTGGGTATTTTCTCAGGTAGGTAGTTAAGCATCAGCTGTGAGTGCGAGAAAACCTGTAAGCTTGTTTCTGGCATGGTTCTGCATCTTCCTTGGAATTTCTCCCCTTGTTCGGACCCCCTATGTTTGTGCTATGTGTAGTCTTCTACTGTCCATTTTGAGGGATTGCCCACTATGGGTCACACGGGTGCTCCTGTCCAGGTATCCAGTGGCTTTTTACTGGAAGGGAGCTTAGTCTCAATGGTGTTCCTGTGCTCTGCTGGGGAGTGGTGCCAGCTAATGGAAAGTGCTCTTCTTCACCCTGCCTTGCTTGTGGATAGTAGATGGAGCAATTAGCGGGCCACCTCAATCCACATGGGCACCTGCATTTACAGGGGACTGGGGTTGCCTGTCGTGGCAATCCTCCCTTGGGCTTGCATTGGTTACAAAGGGAAGCTGAGCAGTTTGCATACTGTGGGAAGCAATACAATATACATGATGTTATAAGGGGGATGCTCTGGAGGCAAGGGGGAAATAACCATTTGATCTGAGGGCGATTGCACTTGGCATTATTAGGGTGTAACGGACATTACCGGAGAGTGCAGATGGACATCCTGGCATGGTAAATGTTTGGGTATTCTGGGAGCTCAGTGGTGTCCATCCCAGCCTCTGATCTGTGACTTGAGCAGGTTGTGTGCTGAAGCCTCAGTCCCTCTCCCACTGAAGTCACCCTCTATATCTGCCCTGAGGTTGTGGTCGTTGTTTGGACAAGTGGAGCATGGGGGTGGGGAGGTGAGGTGGCAGCCACGGTTGTTCTACCTCCCCGACCCACACCCAGCCACCCCATCCTCTGTTGCAGTGGCAACTCTACGGTGGGGGAGGTGGAATGACGAAACGGGGCCATGACTGCCTGCTGCAGTTCTGCAGAGCGTCTTCACTGCTGCCCCCCCAATAGGGCTCCATGTTGTCTGTATATATCACCTCTTAGGACTGATTGGGAGGATTCTGGCATGATTTGTTTGTGGGTGAGAGGCCTCCTGGGGCAGAATGTGCACTTTAATTTTAGGACGTAGGAGCTGGATTGGCAGCGGGTTCACGTATGATTCATAAAGTTCCTATGGGGCTCCTTCCACTCGCTCCCAATACCTGTAACAATAGCACCCCCTCTGTATTCCCAGCAGCCATGATCTGTGATATAATTGAGGATCTTTTGGGGTGTTGGTGTGCGAGGAGTGAACAGGCTCCCAAGCCTCGGAGAGTGATGGTCTTTTATGTCCAATCCCCTGCTATGTGTTGGTACTGGGAGACCTCCCAGGTGGTATTGGTAGCATTGTACATTTCCCTAGTTCTGTCTGTAATTCTAGGTTGACTAGTTGAATCCCAAGGAGCCAGATAGGTAAGTTTCCTCTAGTTCAATATTACCCCGCCTAGAATAGCTCCTGTCTCTTTTATTTATTCTATCTGTACTTTGTAGCAGTGCAATGTTTCATCAGGTTAATTTTACCATGGCTAGAAAACCTATAAGTTATTAATGCCTGCAGCATACAGACCAGTAGGGCTAATGCTTTAGATAAGAATACCTTGATATCTGTTGTACAGCTGGGTTTTGGAAGGCCTACCCTACCTTGGATTTTATAGTTGGTGACCTCAGTGGGTTATGTGAGCAACTGGTTGCTCGGGGGACTAGTTGCCAGCACCCAGGGTGGGAGTCATAGTGATAGATGTAGGGTGCGACTGTTGGGAGATCTGTTCCCTTGTGTGAACAGGGTTCAAGCCTGTCATTTCTCAAACAGACCCAGGGATGTGGGGAACTGGGTTTCGCTCAGTGTGTGCATATTCCCATCAGAATTATCTGTACTTCCCATTTTGTGAGTTTAGTTCAGTAGAACTTCTAGTGTTACAGACCCAGATTCAACCTACTGAGTGATGGGGCATTGGTGGTAGGCTCCTGTGGTGTCACCTCGTAGAAGCCAGCATGTACACAGTACAATTTCCTAGTCCCCCCGAACAACATTCCTCTCCCCAATTCACTGGCCTCTTCTTCAAGAGCATGGCAGGTCCAGGTGGTGATGAGTGGAGTGCGATGGATACCCCAACACTCCATTATCACTCTCCATTCCTTCCCTCGATCCATCCCCCTGTGTGTTATTTCTTTTTCCCTTCTGTGGCTCCATCTCTTTGTAGTGTTCACATGACTCTTAGCCCCACACATCCTTCAGAGAGGACCATAGCCAATTGCTTCCTCCAGTTGTGTGTACTTTAAATATGTATTGGGTCTTCTGAAGGGAACAGTGTGGGTGTTAGTTTTCCTCAGCTGGGGTTGGCTGCATGGGAAAGGCCTGGGAGGTGATTATTGCTGGAAGGTATGCGGCGGGCTTTGGGCCAGACCAAGTCCATGGGAGATGCCTATAATATATAACATATTACTCCGGATCTAGTTCTGTGATTATTTTGGGAGTTGGGTTCGCTATAGTTTGAAGGCATCTGAGGGCTGTGTCGTCAGTTGGGACGGGTGTAATGATGTGATTCTGCCTGCTCTCAGTCAGCAGTTGTTTCACAGAGGATGTCAATTTGGGATGAGCCATATGAGGGGTCCTGTAGAGAATGTCTATTTCACCAGATGGTCGAGGGGCAGAGTTTCCAGCAGGTGGCACACAGCTGTAGGGAGCAGATCCATCCATGATCATAGCTTTGGGACATCCAGCAATTGCTCCGTGTAGCTGACAGGGGAAAGAAGAAAAAAAAAGTGCTGCTCTGGCAACAAAGAGAAGAGAAGAGAATCTTCAGTGGGAATGACTTTTTGGGAAGAAGAAAGGTGTGGTTCTGGGTGTGGGTCCTCTGTTTTCTAGGGATGTACACCGAGCACTGTTTTGCGTGTGAGGTACCTTCCAGAGTTCCCGTGATTTCAGGAGGCTTTAAAAAATCCCCAGAGCTGCACAAGCTGGAATGAGACAGTTGTTAGTTTTAGCCCTGTTCCCTGTGCATTTTGGGCTAGGTAAGTCCATTGTGTGTTGGGGTATTTTGAGTAATCCATCTGTCAGATCAGTCAAAGTGCTGCAGTCTGGGCCATTCGGGGGCAGTTGTTGGTTGATGTAGTTAGAGAGTCTGAAATCTTATGAGCTAATCTTGTTAGGTTCGTTATTTAAAACTTTTTAGATCTTTGATTTCTATGAGCTTTTCCCAGGCTTGGGTGCTGGAGCAAAGGCTGTCAAAAGATGGTCCGGGAGCTCTTTACAGGCTATCTCGGCACTGAGAAGTGCGTGCCATTAGGGGTGGTTATAACTAGCTGTGCAGGGTAAAGCATCATCTGGAAGGGAATCTGTGTTTCATGCAGTGCCTTTTTTATGTCCCCATATGCCATTTGCTTTTCTCGGAATGCAGGCATAATGTCACTGTATACAGCATATGGAATTTGTGACCCTTCCAGGGGAGCACTCCTTTTATCCTTACCTCGGATTGTATGTGCTGCTTCAGGAGGAAGGTTTGGCATTTTGCAATTATCACCCTCAGTTTGTGAGTATGTTTAGAGGGAGCCCGGTATGATCTGTGCACAAAATCCAGAAGGTATGTGGAGTTCTGGGGTGGCAGACCCGCAACATAGGACAAAAGATTTTGAGTGAAGTCTATTAGGTCCGCACCCTCCACTCACTCTGGGTTGCCCACGATCACAATGTGGTTTCTACCAGCATGGCTTTCCTGATCCTCCAGTTTGTCTTTCAACTTGTTCAGTTTTTTCTTGATGGTGATTAGTTCTGTGTGTTCTTTTGCCAGCTGGTCCTCAGTAAAGCTCATTCTAGTTTCTGCATCTTCCACCCTTGTTTGTAGGGTCTCCATGGCTGGTTTGATGGTTTCCAGTTCGGCGGCTACCTCATATAATGTCAACTTCATATTAGCCAGTTTGGAGAAAAGTTTATGTAAGTAAACCAACTCGTCCAGTTTTAATAGTTTGTCTGATAGCAGCTTATTTAAGTCAGTGGCTGGCGGAGATTCAAGCATAGAATCCTGTTTCGGGCGTTTGGACGGCTGGCCTGTCTGCAGCGAGTTGAGGCTAATGTTAAACTCCATTTGTATTGTCTCCTATTGATCAGTCCCACTGATTTTTGGGAATTAATTCCTGCTCATATTCCTCAAACTAATTTAATCTTTTAGATGGTTTTGAAACCGTATTAACCTGTATAAAGCCATGTTTTTGTTGGTGTACTGGGAGCTCCAAGAGAAAGTGCCTGATCTGTGTGAGCGCATCACGTGACTCCTTTATTTGTTTCATTATTAAAAACAACTACAGCCAGTTCCTAAAAATTGTATAGTGTATGGTGGAACCCTGTTATGCATGTAATACCATGCCTGGAATATGCTTGTTGTGCTGCAGTAGTGACATCATTACAGTATGTTGTGCTGCAGTAGTGATGTCACTACTGCAGCACAACTTAGAATGCTGCCACATAGCTGTTTAACTCTATTCAGTCAAGCTGGAAGCAGTTTTCTTTTTAAACTTGAACTTACAGAAGAAGCTGCAGCACATTGAGTCGGTAATCTAAGTCAGCCTTCAATCCTCAAGTGGCTCGTTCCCAACCCCAAATTCATGGAAATGAACTGGAGTGTCTGAAATAGACAGGCATGGATATCCATACATTATAAAATATAATGCATGTACATTCATAAACAGATAAGCCTGTGTATTCATCTAAAGTGTTCTGTGACAACCAGGGAACCTCTCGAGCTTCGCTCTTGAGGTTCCTGGTAGCCATAAGAAACTTTCAATGCAGACACAGGCTTGTTGTGTATGGCTGCTCGTACATTGTCATCTATACCCTGGTGCTTGTCTCCTGCCATCTAATGTATTTCTGTATCAGATATCTGGCCTCTTTGCCAGTGAGAGGAGCGCTCTACTACCTCTCACTCTCCCAACAGAACTCTGCACTGGCAGGTCTTAGCCTGCTTCACGACCACTGTCACAGTTCTCTGCAGCTGCTTAGGGCTGCTATGAGGGGATTCCCCTTCAAGTGTGCTAGCCCTTTCCTGTGGAGTCGACGCTTGGCTCGCACTGTCAGTCTCCGTTGCTGTGGTGCCTCAGCACAGCGCTGCTGCTCTGCTTTAAACCTCTCTGCAGCAGACTGTCACACATATAATACCGGCACAAAATTTTTGTTTTTAAATAGTAGTATTAGTAATAGAATTTATTTATACAGGATATGAAAGCAACTTCAAACACTATTAGGGTTAAACTAACACTCTCTACAAGGTGTACCTGTTTAGATGTCAGAATACAAGTTACAATTAAAACAAACAAAAAGAAACTACATGTTTAACAATACAAATGAGTTATTTAAATACAAACAGCAATTTTATTTCATGGCACATTAAATCTATGGGCAATTCAATTCATCTATTACATAAACAGCAAAAACATATTTCACTAAAAATAGCACCAACAGCTTAATCTGGTTCAAGGTCAGTTGGCATTCATCTGTATCCCCCTCCCCCGAGTCGTGCCTGAAAATAGGCAGGATTTTTCTAGTGCACTTACCCGGTCAACAAAAGCTAAATAAATAAAAATAAATATTTCTTGCTTTATAGCAAGATTAAATTTAGCTATAGTCAAATCCTGAATCTTCAATGGCAATGAAAGGCCATTCCAGGCGGTAGCAGCTCTATACTGGAAAGTCAGGGTTACAAGTCTGTTTTTATATTTAGGGACTATCCAGTCTCTAGAGCCACTCTTTCGTAAATTAAACTGATGGGTGGGGCTAATTAATCTCTCTGCCAGACCAATAGGATGTCTGGTCTTATAGATTTTATAAACAAGATTTGACCAGATTCGCTATCTCCTAATCTCTAGGGAGACCCAATTTAGCTTAATATACATATGACAGTGATGGGTATCTATTTTACATCTTAATACAAACCTTGCTAATCTATTATAACATATATCAAGCTTATGGAGCATTGTTTTATTAGCACTTGAATAAATGTGACTTCCATAATCAATTAGTGGAATTATTAACTGATTTGCTATAACCTGTCTATCCTTAATCCCCAAGCAATTTACTATTCTTCTAAGCGCACCTACCCTGGAATGGACTTTTTTTATTAACATATTTAAATGTTGTTCAAAAGATAGCTTGTGGTCTACAAGCACCCCTAGGTACAGTACTTGTAGGCCAGAACCTGTGTCAAACAGATGCCATATACAGTTTTTATACACAGTCTGTCATTTTGTAAACCATTCTTAAGTCCATATGAGCCAATTAACATAGTTTGGGTCTTCTTTTCATTTAAGACAAGACCTGAGGAGGCAAACCAGGCCTGCAATGTATTAAAATCTGACTGCAGGTTGGCCTCCACCTCCACCAGGTCTTTTCCATCACAAACCAAGACAGTATCATCAGCATAAAGCCTAATATGAGTAGACTTTATATGGCGGGGAAGACTATTTATATAAAGGATAAATAAGAGGTCCAAGTATGGACCCCTGTGGAACACCACGAGTCACTGGTAAAAATCTTTAATCAATTTCCTCCACCATTACTGTTTGAGATCGACCTTACAAGTAAGATTGAAACCAGTTTAATGGTTCAGTTGCTATACCTATTTGTTTCGGCCTTTGTACAAGCAAAGAATGATCGACCAGATCAAAAGCCTTGGATAGGTCGACAAACACAGCACCCACGGACCTTGACTCCCCAAGTGGTGTTACCACTATGTCAATAAAATCCATGAGTGCCATGGTCGTCGAGCTACCCCTTCTAAAACCAGACTGGAAATTATTTAACTTATTATATTTTTCCAGGTGATCCATAAATTGTGCATGTATCAGCCTTTCCAGTAGCTTAGATAGGACAGATAATAGGGCAATTGGTCTATAGTTTGTAGGCCTAAAATCCAAGCTGCCCTTATGAATTGGCACTATTTTAGCCTGTTTCCAAGATCAAGGAAAGTTCCCTTCAATCAAACTCCTGTTGAAGAGATAAGTTAAGGGTTGGGCCACCTCATATGCAGACTCTTTCAAAAACCTAACTTCTACATCATCTAATCCTTTGGCCTTATATTTTTGCGATTTATTTATTTCTTTTATTACTACTTTTCTTGTTATTTGTTTAAACCTAAATAATGGTACTAAGTTTTGATCTGTTTGATCATCACTTCCCTCGTTCCCACAATTCCCCTTTTCCTGTAATCCACTTGGAATGATTATATTGGGAAGTTCAATAAAATATTTATTTAGAGTATTAGCAGCGTTATCTGGATTTAGAAGAATGCCATTTTCAATAACTTTTGCGCCACATAAATTATTTTGTGATTTAACAAGTGATTTCATTAAAGTCCAATATTCGTTTGGGTCATTAGTCTCATTTATTTTATGTCTATAATAAAGTGCTTTTGTTTTCTTTACCTTCTGAGTGACTTTATTATGTATCTTTTTAAAATGCTGCCAGACAACCTTGTCCAAAGTTTTGTTAGCTTTTTTCCATAATAGCTTTTTAAATATAATCAATTTTCTTAATACATCATTTATCCATGGTACAGTAAATGTTTTTGATTTTTTATTCTTTTTTTATATGGGGTACACTTGTTACATACCGCTAAAAATATTTTTGTAAATTTCTCTACTACCAAATTCAGATCCGGAATTAGGGAAATCCTATACCACTTTTGTTGTGACATTTTGATTTGAAAAGATTGTTTATTATATTTTTTATAACATCTCTATACTGCGAAGTTCTCACTTAAGGGGTAAACTTTAAGTTGATTTACAGAGATGAGACTAAAAAACACATTATGATCACCCAAATTTGGAGGACAGACCTTTGTTTCTAAAACTGTAATATTTGGAGTCACAAAAATAAGGTCTAATATATTACCAGGACTATTTATCTTACCTTTCTTAGTTGGTATGTGCACTAACTGAATTAGGTTTAAGATCTGAAATGATTCTTTTAGCTTCTGACCTCTTCTTCCCCCCATGCAGCATTAAAGTCTCCCATTAATGATATATTTTTGTCTCTAGTATGCAGCCTCATGACGTCGGCCAGTTTCTCGAAATGGATTGGTTTAACTTTTGGTGGAGAATAAACCACTCCAAGTACTAAATCAATGGAGGGGATAAAAATCAGGATACACTCTATACCTTCAATCTTATAGGACAATATGATCTCAGAATTACCAAAGAGTTATTTACATACAATAGTATACCCCCTTCCCTTGCCCCTCTGTCTCTTCTATGAAAATAATAATCATTTAAATCTAAATCTTTGCCTACTTCTTTCTTTCCCAACCAGGTTTCTGAAAGAGCAATTATATCTGGCTTACCCATTTCAACCCAGGCATGAAACAAGTCCTATTTATTTACTAAACTTCATGCATTGTCATGCATGATTTTTATATTTCTTGATTCAGGACCTGGGTTGGTCTCAATATCACCACTAAGGGCCAAAGTTACCAGGAGTACCCATCCATCCGTTCTACCAATTGGCCTGGAAAAGGGGCCATACTTTACCTGCTGGTTCTTTAAATGCAGTTTCACCAGGAAAAATGGTTTCTCCTCTTTACCAGGCCAGATCCATTATTGGTGGAACAATCTGGAGGATAAAAGTTCTGGTGAAGTTGTCTCCTTATAGAAAAGGAAACAGACGAATGTGTAGAACAAATGTGCAACAAGCAGATAAGTGCAATTAATATCCCCAAAACCCAACCAAACATTACTTTTAGGTTATTTTTGTAAGTGTTTGTATTCCATAATAGTTTTATAAGAGTTTAAAAAACACAAATAAATATCCTCTAAGTCACTAGTAACAATAAAGAGCGCTCCATATCTGACAAAGGACCTCTAGTTTGACAGATAGTGAGGTTTCTAATTGCAAAAGACACTAGTGACATAAATTTTAAAACCACCAACTTTAGGTTACCTATATATCTATATTTTGCAATAACTATAACCTACCTTCTCAGTAGCAGCAATTATATAAACCTCCAGTTGTTTACCAGTCAAATAGAGACTTCATCTTCAGCTTCTTGTTTGAATTTCTATACCGAGTGGCACTTGCGCCACTCACACTCGCACCACAGCGCTCACGCTGTAGCAGCGCAAATCTTTTTAAGCTGTAGAGCTCCTCCCTTAGCTGTGATGCTTCCCTCAGTTCTCCACCCTCTCAGCTGATCGAGTCTCCGGTACACCAGGAGTTCCGAGGCAGCTCTAACGCATAGTCACTGTTTTAGGCACAAATTAGAGCAGCAGACAGTTCACAGATGGTAATAGCAGAGCTGGCTTTGATGTTACAGCTGGAGCGTATCTGTTCATACAGCAGCGCAAAGCTTTTTAAGCTGTAGAGCTCCTCCCTTAGCTGTGACGCTTCCCTCAATTTTCCACCCTCTCAGCTGATCGAGTCTCTGGTACAAACACTCTTTGTGACTTTAATGATGCTGGTCCAGTATTACCAGTCGACCACCAGGGCTAAGATTTACTAGTCAGGGCAATTACTTAGCCCATGGCTTTCACTGTTAATTAAATGTATGTATGTGTGCATGCGTGCATTTTAAGGAGGCAAAACCCTTTCACTCCCCCTCTTAGCTCACTACTTACCCTTGCACTACTAATATGCTCATGGTTACTTTTCTAAATTATTCTACAGGATCCACCCTCCTTCTCTCTGTACTGGTGGAACCTGGTCTTGAACCCACAACTAAGTGACCTCACTTCACTGAGGTGCCCATTTTTACATTTCTAGTGGAACGGTCATTCCACGGCTGTTAAGGGGGTTGGGTGTGCATTTCAGGCTTGATGGTAGAGGCCTGAGTTATGGGCCAGTGTGTTATGTTTTCAAGTCCTGAATAGCCCTGACTAGACTGAGGCAGTTGCCATGTTAGGGAGTGCTCTGCTGGTGACTACAATGATGAATTTCTAATTTCAAACATATCTCTCCTTGGTTCAGGAGAAAATTGTCCTGCTTGAGCAGGGGTTATGTGATGAAATGAATTAATAAAGGAAAAGAGCGAGGGGGGCACTGTTGAGCCAGAGCAAGATGGCAGCTTTTAGATAGTGCTCACCATAACACCCTGCTTTGGGAGCCAAAAGAAGTGACTTTTGGGTCAATCTGGACAACATCGTGTGGCTATATTTAGTTTGGATAACTACAGCGACCAAATGGGGAACCCATGGAAAGATTGGAGCCAGCACGATGGAGCAAAACCTAAAAAATGTTCCGACTCACACTGCCATGTGGTCTACACCTCATCAGTAGGCCTCAGGCATGGAGACTGAAGGAGGTGAAACATTAAAATCTCTTGGTCTAAAAATATATAAACTTATTTCTTCAGTCTCAGGTTTGTCAGACAAAATTGATAGCATTTCCAACACAGTTACCAACTTAGAAACAACTGTGGAGTTGGTAATGGTCGAGTCTTCAGAGGCCAAGAAATGATCAGATGCAGCTTTGGGTGTAATTGCCAATGTGCTTAAGGAAAATGAGCATATGAGGATGAGATTGGAGACTCTAGAGAATCAAACCAGGGCAATGAATATTCATTTACTAGGCCTGTGAGGGGGATCATTTGGTTTTGTTCCTGCATGACTGACTACAGCAGCAACCTGGAGAAGATGCTGTGATGCACATATGGGGAATACAGAAGGCCTACAGAATAGCAGCAAGAGGTAGGCTAGAAAATCCTGAGGCTCCACGGACGGTCCTAGCGGTAACAGATGGTGTGGCAACCAGAGATTCTCTACTGGCCCTTGCCAGGCAGCACAAAATGCTTTTATGCAAAGGAGAGACAGTACAAATGTATCCAGATATCAGCTTTGCCACCAGACAGAGGCGGAAACAATTTGATGGCACCAGAGCACTCCTACATGAGGCGGGGATCCAGCACAACATCATTTTTCCTGCACGGCTACGAATAATCCACCAAGGCAAGATATCCATTTTCTCAGTCCTGAAAGATGCGATTAAGTGGACCCAGAAACAAGTCCAGAGAAGATGATGTCTGGTGGAATAGAAGGAAAGCTTCTCGGATGACTACGAGGTATGAAAAAAATGAATGAATTACATTTATGAGGAGAGGAAGAGTAACCCTGTATAAAAAAATCTGTAACCACTGAACAGGGTGTGAGTACTTTATGAAAACTAGAATTAAGAATTTTTTCTTTTCTGTGGTTACATTTATTGGGCTCCAGTCAAGCTCTAGAATTTAAAACTGTATTAGACAACTGCTTTATGTTTAAGGCTTGACTGTTGTTCGCCAGGTTTGGTAAATGAATGTTGTTAAAGTTACTTGTCATGTAACAAATTAGTTCCCAATACAGTTATTTTAATAATGATATAGCACTGTCATAATGGAACTAGCCCTTTTAGTGCTATTACTCAAGAGTAAAGCATGGATTTACTTTTAGTCCCTCTCACGAGGTGACAGAATGTTTGGACTTTATACACTGGACCTGTTTAGCATTAAACCATGCAGCACATGGGCTTTAAAATCAGTTTGTTTGTTTTTTTGTATAGAATTTATTTTGTTATAAAGTCTATAGTAACCCTCCAGGATGTATCTTAAAGCAGTAGAAGAATTATTTTATTGTATATTATGAGGAGTGGTGACCTCAATGTGTCCAGTCTGTATTAACATTTGATAGTTCTCTGCTTGGAATGTATTCTAATTGTTTACAAGAAACAATAAATGCAAAGTATAAAAAAAAGAAATAAATAAATGAAAAGAGCGATCTAGCACAAATGTATAGGGCTCTTCTAGTTCAGCTAGGGATTAAGCTGTTCCTTTGGCTTGGTGATGGTCTGTTCCAATCTTGAGTTTATCAGTGTAAAATAAAGTTACTGCAGTACAAAGTACTCGGCTTGTGGCTGCTATAGTAGACCCTTCACACATTTGATCTCAAAAGTGGGGTGGATCTTTTCAAAAACCTAAGAATGACTGAGTCAATAGGAAGTAGGGCTGGCACTAAAAATTGATGCCATGTTTTCAGCTATCTCAAAGGCTTCTGTTTTACTCTCCAAAGAGGCAGCATTCCAGAGAAAGAGATATAAAACTAAAGGTAGATGAGGGCATTGAAGAGAAATTTGGAAGCCTTAGAGGTAACATACTAGCAGCTCTGTCCATTGATGTGTAACCCATTCTTTCTTGACTTAGGCAAGACAACTGTAAGCATATGTTACCTGGTTCCAGAAACAGTATAGAGAATAGTGGATGGGCAAGTATGCACAACCGGTGTGTTGTGCCACTGAGGGGTTCTGATACCCTATGACTTCGAGAGCGAAGCTCGAGAGGTCTGTGGGAATCAGAACCCCGAAGTGGCACAGCACACTGGTTGGGCATAACATTGCCCATCCATTATTTTTTATAGTGTATGGTGCCCCTACAATAATTTAAGTGAGCATTTTTATTTTTTTTTAAGCCATAAAAGGAATTCTTTCTACTGCGTTTTAGTCTGGTATTCAGATCAGGTTGCTAAGGTTAGTGTTTTGGTTGTTAGGAACCAAACATCCCTACATCTGTAGCGTGGTCTGTCATTGGCTGTCAGTTGCCTTTGGGAGGGGATTCCAGAAAAAAAAAACATGGCGGACGTATCTCTCGCTAAGCAAGAGGACCGTGAGTGAAAGGATTCACCTGTTAATGTGAGTAGTTTTAAATATCTGGTTGAGCATGCAGTTTTTTAATAGTTTAAAGTATCTGGTCAATCCTGCCTTTTTTCATCATGCCCTGTTCATCATCAGTTCAAGGGATGATCGTGCCGCTGCTGCTGCTCCGAGTTTTTCTATGCCTGCTCCACTTTTAAAATGAGCTGAGCGCATGCAGCCTCTAGAGGCTTTCGAAATGTTGTTGTAGTACAGTGTGATACAATCATAGATACATACATAGATACATAGACAGTGTCAGCAGATAAGGGCCTATGGCCCACCCAGTCTGCCCATTTGAGCTTGTAAGTTCAGTTTATGTTTTCCTAGAAGTCTGTTGCCCCTTACCCCTGACCTCCAGTATTCCTTTATGTCTATCCCATGCATTCTTAAATCCTGTGATTGTTTCCGCCCCCACCACTTCCTCTGGCAGGGTGTTCCACTTGTCCAACACCTGTTCTGTGAAGAAATTCTTCCTCATGTTTCCTCTGAATCGTCCTCCCTCCAACTTCATCCCATGCCCTGTAGTCCTGGAACATCTTTTTTGCTTAAAAATAGTGTATTCCTGCACCCTGTTACTCCCTGTAAGATACTTGTATGTCTCTATCATATCCCCTCTCTCCCTCCTCTCCTCCACGGAGTACGTGTTCAGTTCCTTCAACCTGTCCTCATAGGACTTGTGATGCAATCCATACACCATCTCTGTTGCCCTCCTCTGAACCTTCTCTACCCTGTCTATGTCCTTAAGTAGGTAAGGTCTCCAGAACTGTACACTGTACTCCAGGTGGGGCCTCACTAGTGTCTTGTATAGTGGAATTATGACCTCTCTTTTCCTGCCGGTGATGCCCCTGCCTATGCATCCCAGCATCCTATTTGCTTTACCTGCTGCCTTGACACACTGTTTCTCTACCTTGAGGTCATCAGAGATGATAACCCCAAGATCCCTTTTCTGCTTGGTGCATGCTATAGCCTCACCCCAACTGATATATTGTGCCAGGGTTTTTGTGCCCCATATGCATTATCTTGCAGTTCTTTGCATTGAATTTCAACTGCCAAACCCCTGACCATTCTTCAAGTTTCTGCAGGTCCCTTCTCATTCTGTCAACACCCTCTGGTGTGTCTACTCTGTTACAGAGCTTTGTGTCATCAGCGAACAGTGAAATTCGGCCTTCTAGGTCCTGCACAATGTCACTGATGAAGATGTTGAATAGGACCGGTCCCAGCACTGATCCCTGTGGTACCCCACTGGTCAATCTTCCCTCTGTGGAGTTACAGCCATTTACCACCACCTTCTGTGTCCTGCCGCCCAGCCAGTTACCTACCCACCACACTACTGTCCTGCCCACACCCATATTCCCCAGTTTGTGTAATAATCTTCTATGTGGCACAGTGTCAAAGGCCTTGCTGAAGTCCAGATTGGCCATGTCCACTGCCCTCCCCTGATCCACCTCCCTAGTCATCCAGTCAAAAAATTCAACGAGGTTGGTCTGACATGACCTCCCCCTGGTGAAACCATGCTGCCTTGGGTCCTGTAGTCCACTGCCAACCAGATGTTCCACCAATCTGTCCTTCAGTAGTGCTTCCATGATCTTCCCCACTACAGAGGTGAGGCTGACTGGTCTGTAGTTCTCCACTTCCTCTTTGTTCCCACTTTTGTATAAGGGGACTACATCTGCTATCCTCCAGTCTTTGGGTACCTCCCCTGTTTCCAGTGATCGGCTAAACAGGATAGCCAGAGGTTCAGCCATCACCTCTCTTAGTTCTTTAAGGACCCTGGGGTGCACCCCATCTGGCCCCATTGCTTTATCAACTCTTATTACTTCCAGTTCCTTCAGGACCCTTTCTCGTGTAAAGGGACTTGTGTCCATTTCTGCACCATTCTCACCTCTTGTACTCCCTTCAGACCCATTACCCTCCTCTTCCTCAGTAAAGACTGAGCAGAAATACCTGTTCAATATGTCAGCTTTACTGTTGTCATCCTCCACATGGCCCCCATCCTCCCCCTTTAGTCTCACTTATCCCTCCCTTGCCTTTCTTTTTTCACTTATGTACCTGTAAAAGGTTTTCGTCCCTCTACCCACTGATTTTGCAATGTGTTCTTCTGTCTGAGCTTTGGCTTCCTTACTGACCTCCCTGCCTCCTTTGCTTCTCCTGGTACTTCTCCCTATCCCCTTCTGCCTGTGTCTTTTTGTATTGCCTGAATGCAATCTTTTTGGCTTTCACTTTCTTTGCTACCTCTTTGGAAAACCATAATGGTCTCCTCTTCCTCTTGCTAACCTGCTTAACGCAAAATTCTGTTGCTCTTGTAATCCCCATTTTAAATACTGCCCACTGTTCCTCTACACCTGATTCCTGCCCCATTCCCCTTAATGCCTCTTTCAGGTATCTCCCCATTTTCCCAAAGTCTGCCCCCCTAAAATCCAGGATGCGTGTTTTTGTGTGGTTTGGGTCTGTTTTTTCTGTGATTTCAAACCACAATGCCTGGTGGTCACTGTTCCCCAGGTGCTCCCCAACTGTTACCCCCATCACACTGTCCCTGTTTGTGAGCACAAGGTCCAGTATTGCCTTCTGCCAAGTTGGTTCCATGACCAGTTGCTTGAGGAAGGCACCTGAAGGGAGTCCAGGATAAATCTACTCCTAGTTGATGCTGCTGCTGGGATGCTCCAGTCCACGTCTGGAATACTGAAGTCTCCAACCAGTACTACCTCACCCTTGTCTGCCATCCTTTGGATGGCTAGCATCAGCTCTCTATCTGTTTCTTCCTCCTGGGCTGGTGGTCTATAGACCACACCTGTGCGGATGGCTGGCCCCATTTTCCTTTCCAGCTTAACCCACAGTATCTCTCCCCCATTTTGTTCCACCTGGATCTCTGTGGCCCTTATGTCATTTTTCACATACAGTACCACTCCTCCTCCCTTCCTGCCTGCCCTGTCTCTTCTGAATATGTTGTAGCCAGGTATGGCCATCTCCAAGTCATGGTTATCATTACACCAGGTTTCAGTGATGGCCACAATGTCCAGGTCTGACTGCACCATGACAGCCTCCAGATCTTCCATCTTGTTGCTAAGGCTCCTGGCATTTGCACACATGGCTTCCATGATTTGACCTCCTAGACTGTTTCGCTGTTCTACTCCAGCCCCTTCCTTGGTTGTCCTTTATCCCTGGTTCTCCTAGTTGTCTGCCCTTCTGCTGAATTTTGCCCCTTTTTGCCTATCCACTTCTTGGGTGCTAATCTCCATCTTTTGCACACTGCTTTGTAGAAATAGCCACTCCTCTGGTTCACTGGTTCCACTGCTAGCTGTGGGGGGTGAGCAAGTAGGTACCCTCCTTGCTGGCCTGCCACCCCCCTTCACTAGTTTAAATGCTTGTCAATGTAGTATTTAAACTTATCATTGAGTGCTTGATTCCTCCAGGATGGATGCAGGCCGTCCAGGCTTGAACAAACCTCCATCCCCAGGTGGGTCCCCAGTCACCAATGAATCCAAACCCTTCCTCATAGCACCAGTTCTTCAACCATGAGTTAAAGTTCCTGATGCATGCACCCTATGTTTTCCTTGCCTCTCGAGGTAGTACTTGAGAAAGTGACAGAAGCAGCTACTTGCTTGAGACCCTCCCAATTTCCTAAACTCTTCCTGAACTTCCTTTAGCTCCCATTTGCCAGGTCATTAGTACCTAGGTGAATAATGACATCCAGCTCACCCTCCCGTCTTGCCTTCCCAGTGATCCCCAGGATCTTCCTTCCATCCCTCCATGCCGTGGCACCTGGTAGGCACCTCACCTCCCTGTCCTCACCCTCCTGTGTTCCTAGCTGGATCCCTCTTTATGATGGAGTCCCCCACCAGGATTTGCTTCCTTCTCCTCTGGGGTCCTCTGCTTTCCCCACTGAGGTCGCCTTCTTGGCTACCCTCCACATCCTTTCCTTCCACTTCTCTGGGTACCTCTATTTGGTTGTCCCTGTTTGCCAGTGTGGCATATGAGTTCTTGAGTGGACTAGGATCTGGGATGTGCCTCTGTCTGACCACTCTAACCCTCCCTGAGCCCACCGTCATCCAAGTGCTCCTCGTTCTTGGCATCCTTTGAGGCTGTTGCATTGGACTGGGTGGTCTCTGGATAGGGGTGATGGTATTCCTGACCCAGTTTACTTCCACTCTGAGTCTGGCTACCTCATCCTGCAGTCCAGAGAGATGCATGCAGATAGGGCAGCACCTCAGTGTCCAGAAGGTCTGCCTGAATATGGCTGCCCCACAGCCACTGCATTGCACCACTCCCCATATTATACTGCAGTTATACTGCTATTCCATTACTTGTCTGCTACTGAAGCCCTCCTAGTTCCCTTTTTATTAATTTGCTGTCCTAAAAATCCTGCCACTGATCCTCAGATACTTTTCTTTTTAAAAAAAGAAAATAAACCAAGAAATAAATAAATGAGTCAAAACACTTGTCGTGCTGAGGGTGGGCTTCTTCACCAATATACCCCTCCTACTCCACACCCCTTACTATACCCTGTGTTTAGCTCCTGTCAATCAGATTTAACAGGGCATACAATTAAGAGTCAGGGGAAGGGGGGCAAAAATTTGCAGCAATTACAGACAGCAAAGAACACCACCACTACGTTTTAAATTTTCAACAGCCCAAAAACAATTCTCAGTAAAAACAACAAAGAAAGTACAGTGTCACTAAAAGCCCACAATCTAAGTTTAAAAGAAAAATAACAATTACCAGTTACTGTAAAGCACTGAATTGAATAGGATTCCTTCCCCTTCTGGCTTCTTCTGAGAAAATAAAACTCACTTGCTACCTCAACTCTGACTAAGCCCCACCTCCAGTTATGTAGCTGAGGTCAGAGGCCAGACAGTTAACACCCCTCACCTAAACTATAGGGCAAGTCAGACAAACCAAGACTAAATTTGCAGCAATTAAAGACAGCAAAGAACTACACCCCCACTACATTTTAAATTTTCAACAGCCCAAAAACAATTCTAAGTAAAGACAACAAAGAAAGTACAGTGTCACTAAAAGCCCACAATCTAAGTTTAAAAGAAAAATAGCAATTACCAGTTACTGTAAAGCACTGAATTGAATAGGATTCCTTCCCCTTCTGGCTTCTTCTGAGAAAATAAATCATGTTCCATGACCTTTTGAACTGTGGTACAACAACATCTTGAAAGCCACGGAGTTCCATACATAACAAGCCTTCACCATACACTATAAAGAGATAATAAGATCACTAGAAATTATTTATTTCACTGCTATTGATTTTTGTTCATGACTGCAGCCTGGATTGCCCCCTCCTCTATGTAACAGGCAACATTTAGTTACTTCTGCCGATTGCTGTACTGCTCTCTGAAGGGTCTTGGTGACTAGATGAGAGGGCTGTAACATGGCTACATCTTTTCTGGCATACAACTATTAGGATATAGTAGTAGACAGCATACTAATACATTGTTAAAGCTTTGATTCTATAAACCAACGTTGTGCACTTTATATACATGATGGAAAGAAGCCCTTCGATGGTCACACAGTAATATACAAAAACCAAAATACTGTCAGAGGACCAAAAACACGATCTTAATCACAAAAGATACCAAACTATTTTTTTTAATCAAGTATCACCATACTGCTTTAGTACCTAAAACAACAGACTCAACTACATTTTCATGTTTGCTTGCACGCAAGTGCAAGAAACATAGTGCCACCATATGAGTTTTCGTAGGTGTGCCACCCCCACTTCCAGTGCTCTGCTGCTCCTTTTTGCAGGCACGGCTGCACCACACCAATGAGTGTCCTAACTGTCTATGACAGCAGTTCAGATGCAGTGGCGTACAGTTGAAAGTAAACCACTGCTACAATCAGCGGTGGTAATGTGTAGGCAATTTGCATACTGCCATCGGCAGTATGCAGATTGCCTACATGTCACCACTACATCAGAATTGTTGTCATAGACAGTTCCTTCTGGATAGCTAAGTGCATGGTGTCAGGTCCGAACTGGGGGTCGGTTACTATCTGTGCCCTATAGCACCCTCAGACCTCATTGATCTGTTCAGGCTCAGTTCTCAAGTTCCACCATGTGTTGTGAGGTAGAGTAACTGATCCAGGCTACCACTCCTTCTGCCAGGAATCAGATTCTGGGACAAGTAGTGCAATATCTGTGTTTGTGCAGTTTCTGCAGCCTGCAATAGCCCATCTAGTGCTGCTCTCAGTTCGGGTCTCCGTGCCTGCCCCGGGACTATTGGCTGATTGTGCTGCGCCCACCCACCCATCATTAATATCCTACAACAGCTGCTCAGGTGCTGCTCTTACTTGGGGCCCAGTGCCTGCCCGGGCTGGTGTGCCAGCTTCCAATTGTGACTGTACTGCTGCTGCTAGTTGGGGTCCACTGTCTGCTCATGGGCTGCTATTTGTCCATCCCTCAGTATCTGCTCCAGTCTGGTTTGCTCAGTCCACAATCGGTGTGCCAGAGATGCAAGTTCGTACTCCACTGTCCTCGAAGGCGATGCTGTGGAAACTGGACCTGAAACAAGAACAACACATGTTTAAAAATCTCAGTACAGTCATCCCCCAGCAAGGAAAGCATCAGCATGACCCTTTCTCTTCCACACTGCACATTCACTCTAACACACACCGCCATGCCAAAATAAAAAAAAGGCTTACACTCTGCCTCTCTCGGTGGTATGCTTTCTGTGCCTCCCATTTTGTAATGCCCGGTTGTAACGGAACTAAACAAACAACTGCACACCCGAGTGAAGAAAGGTATCTGGCAGCTACGGCATCTCAAGCCCACTCGTAACTATCAAGCATGCAAGACTCCACTCACTGTTCAACAGTAAACCGTGGAGCTCCATGTATTATAAAAAAAAAAAACTATCTTATTCAGTTATAAAATTAAGAAAGTGAACAGGTGATCACAAGCAGACCTGATGAGGGAGGACCCAGCAACGCCCATCATTTCATCCCACCTCACAGGCACCACATTGTCAAGATCCCCAGCATGCTGAATAGTAGTTCAGCTTGTTTCTTTTGTTCCAGGTGACAGTGTGTAAGCATGTGTTTCCTTGTGAATGGGACTGTGACCTTACTGCAGAGTTCACTGAAAGTGTTCCTTCCTGGTTGGGCACAGTTTTTTTTTTTAATTTGCTAGCAATATGCATTGACTTGATCTGTGGACATCTACAGCATTCACTCTGATTTGGCATCTCTTATTTTTTATGTCCATTGAAACACAGTAGCAAGCTAAAATGGGCTTCCCTTTCTCTTACTTCACCAAGAATATACTTATTCGATTGTTTATGTAAAACGTGTCCCTCTTTGTCCTTGCATGCCAAATTGGTTGCAGGAATCCCTAGTTCAGGACACTCTCCTAATCCTTGCTTCTGTCCCCTGGCATCCCCAGCATGTGTTAACCCTGGCTGTGCTGTAGACTGATACATCAATCCAGAATTCGTAGACAGTCTCATTCTATCTGCAGCCCAAGGGTTAAGTTATTTGAGTTCCCATATATTTATGTCTCTACCTTGGACAGCTGCAACTTAGGGGAGCTAGCTGCACACTTGAGCAGACATTGATAGACTAGGAGGTGGGTTTCTGCTGGCACATTCGTATGTACTTAATTTTTGTTTTTATTTCTGTAGAATACCTATATTGTCTTACTTTTAAGTTCTGCCTTATGTGTGTGTGTGTATTGGCTGTCCCTTCTATTGTGAACTCTCCAACCCCCTCTCCTTCCAACTGAAGTCACCCTGATCATCATCTTTGTATCCTCTTTTTAATGCAAATAAAACATTTTCATTTGGACCTTCATCTGTCCTGCAACCCAATGCCTACTTTGTGTTTCTATGATGTTCCCCATGCAGTCATTACATCTTACGTGTGCACTTTTACTGATAGGGGTTGAATGGTGGGTAGTGATTTTGCACTGTAAGTACCCCTACCAAATAGCTGACTTTTCTGAAAATATATTTGTCTGAAATGATTTCTGGATGTGTCCAGTCCCAATTCAGAAGTGAGTGCATCAATTCCGATCTTAGAATCTTTTGTCACAGCCAATGTGCATTGTCAATCAATCATTTAAAATTTTCTTTGCTTCCTCCTCCTGTATGATATTTTGTTTTTTTATGTACTCCCAGTGGGCCATATTCTCCGTGGAGTAAAGTGTCTATGCACCACATATCTGGGGCACATAGACACTGTGGGGCTGTCAGGCACCTGATCCCCATGTGGTCAACAAGTTCCACTAGGGGTTGGTTGGGGTTGGTGGTATAGGAGACATGCTCGCACCTCGTTATGCTTGAAAGTGTGGAGTGTTGAGCCCAGCCCTACCCATTGCAGTGCCACATGACCAATCCCCCCTCCCGATCATGGCTACTCTGTCCGACCATTGCTGTGCATGGGATCCCCCCGTGGTATGAAATCAATGAACTATGTACACAGTCAAAATTAAAAAAGCAACTGCGACGCAGAAGCTAAACCTGCAAGGCAAAACAGTGAGGTACTGACAGATCTGAGATGTTGCTCTTTGCTCTGTTTTTTCAAGCAAACTTAGAAGACAGAGGGCTCAGGTAAAGCTAGGTGCCTTCTGTCAGCAAACCTAGTCTTCTACCTCAACACACCAAGTAACCTGACCTGGATGTTTGTTGGTGGTGGGGAGAGGGCTTGGGGCAGCTGAAGGACAGTCGTGCTACAATGTTAGCTGTTCCTAGTGAAACATTTATTTTTATTTATTTTAGTCTTCGGTAACCGGGTAAGGCCCACTAGGCACAAGTGCCTGTTTTCAGGGGTGACCTGGGAGCACTGGGTGGTTAAGTGACTTGCTCAGAGTCACACAGTATGCAAGTGGAGGTTGTGAGAATCCTACTCAGGTCTGGGCTGCTGGATGCAACAAGCTTGTTTACACCTTGTTCCTCTTACCTACTGACTTAAAGAATAAGAGCAGGATCGCACATACAAGTGTGGGAAAATTTACAGTGCCTTGCTTCTTGAAACATGCTGCAAAATGAATGTCTTTGGTTGTTCCCTTCAAGCCTCAATTGGAGACCAATTGGTTCCTATCTTTGCTGCTGTTGTTAAGGAAATAAACATAAAGTTAATTACTGCCTCATAGCAAAGCTAAAAGCAAAGCAATGCTGCATTAATTAAAGTTGCAGACAAAACTGCAGTGTGCTCTTGGCTATTTGTGAAGTTTTCTTACTACAAATTTATTGCCCAGTGTTGTTAAACATAACTGAAGTCTAGACTGTGTGTGTGTGTGTGTGGGGGGGGGGAGTTGGTCCCACTGATGTATTAAATGTTGCCTTTCCAAAGACCAGAACTAGTTCAGGGAAAAATGTCACAAACATACCAGCATTGAGCTAGTGTGCCAGTGTTTTGAGATGGAAGAACTCCATTGAAACAGAATTTCCCAGCAGTAAAAGGTCCATTGTGTCTGCAGCACCTCAGCAGTTGGGAGTTAGGGGGTTGGGACAAAATTGAAAATGGAGGGGATTTTAATTATGGAATATAGTAACAGAGGAGAGGTATGCAGGGGTTGAAATTGTCACAGGCCCACACTAGCCAAATGCTGGTACATTTTGTAATGGGCTAGTGCTATTTTCATTTAACTAGCCCCGTATCCTTGTGCTGGAGAAAGCAAAATTTCAGTTTGTACATCAACTGGGTCAGTGGAAAAGTCTGTAGGGCTAGTGGATTTTCCCATTCACTGGCAATTCGCTAAATGTGTGCCTGAACTAGCGGCCTGTTGATCTCTGCACTTCCTGTGTGTTGCAAATGGGCCGACTCCCCCCAAAAAGCTGGAACTCCCATTTCCACGACAACAGCCAGACCCTTGCTCTTCCTCGGGCTTCTGACATTTGTTTTAGGAAGGTACTACTCCGCAGGGCAAGCCGGGGGAAACAGGCAACCTGAGTTCCCAAATATCCCCCGCCTACTGAACAACTAGCATCGCTTATACATGTTTTGCTACCTCTCTGAAATATCATTTTACACAATGCGTTTCCTTTTTTTGCATTATCTAATGCAAAGCACCCTCATTTCATGTAGATACACCCCCACCACCACGTGTAGTAGTTCTTTCTGTTTGCTGGTAGCTGTCAAGATGGTAGATTGTAGATATGGAACCTGCAGTACTCCGGTAATTTAATAATTGCTGTTATTGATTATCTTACAGATTGGTGTGCTCAGCAAGGATATGGAGTGATAGGAGATTGGGGTTCAACATGTAGTGACAATAGCCTATATGCCCAAGCTAGGCTGTACCTAAATGGGGAGGGGAAAGCAGTGCTCAGATGCAAACTGGACCATTATGTTTGCGGACACTGCCATTTAAACTAAACCTAGGAGGGAAGTGCAGCGGGAAGCCCTGTTGATAAGGCAAGAGGGGAGCAAAAAGCCAGACCCTCACAACTAAAGGTTAAGGGGGCAGAATATATAGGGTGGGAGGAAAGAGTGGGGTGGAAGGTCATGTGTGCAAATGCCAGAAGTCAGGGAAGGAAGATCCCAGATCTTACAACAAAAATGGTGGAGAAAGGTCTTGACATTGTTGGGGTAACAGAAACATGGTGCCACCAGGAGCAGGGATGGGAAATGGAGATGCCAGGGTACAAATTGTTCAGGAGGGACAGGGTGGAAAAGAGAGAAGGGGGGGTTGCATCTACATAAAATAAAGTATCAAGGCAACAGATTTTCAGGGAAGGTGAGGAGAGGCCGAAGGACTCTGGGTCTTGTTGGCGGTGGGGAAAGGGGAAACAGTGCATATGGGGGTGGTTTACAGGCCCCTGGCACAGCAGGAATCCATGGATAGAAGCATGGCGGATGAGTTCATGAGAATGGTGGCAAGGGGGGGAGGTGGTGCTGATGGGGGAACTGAACCTACTGGACGTAGACTGGGACACCCTTTCTGCTGCTTCAACCAGCAGCAGGGAAATATTGGACTCCCTGCAAATGGCCCTCCTGAATCAACTGATCAGGTAACTAACCAGGGCAAGAGCTACCATTGATCTAGTCCTGACAAATGGGGATAGGGAAGGAAATCTATCAGTGGGGGAACATCTTGGTACGAGTGACCACAACACAGTCAGATTTACAATAAAAAACAATGCAGAGGTTCACCAGTCTAGGTTGAGGGTGCTGAATGTCAAGAAGGCAAACTTCGGGGGAACTGGGGAAATGGTGGAGAGGGCCTTGGAAGGAGTGAAGGAAATGTGAGGGAAGATAACAGAAGCTATTGTAGAGGTCACTGACATCTGTTCCAAGGAAGCAAGCAAAAATAAGAGGAGAAGGAAGCCTCTGTGGTACAATAGGAAGGTAGCAAAAAAGGTAAAAGCTAAAAGGAAGGCCTTCAAAAAGTTCAAGGAAGCACAAGTGGCGGTGGACTGGGGAAATTACCAGGTGAGCCAGAGAGAAGCCGGGGTAGAGGTAAGGAGGGCAAAGGCACAGACAGAGGAATGCATAGATAGAGGGGTCAAAAAAGGGGATAAGACTTTCGGTACATAAGTGAAAAGAGGAAGACTAGGCAGGGAATACTGCAGTTAAAAACAAATGAAGGGGAGTTGCTACAAGAGAACAGAGAAAAAGCGGACCTGCTAAATAGCTATTTTTGCTCAGTGTTCACTAGGGAGTAAGACAGTGAAGGCAGCAGAGCAGGAAAAGGAATGGCAGGGGAAGGGAAGGGGATATGAGGCCATTCCTCATGGAGGAGATTTTTGGGAGAACTAGGCTGCATCAAGGGGGACAAGGCAATGGGACCTGATGGGGTGCACCCAAGGGTGTTAAGGGAACTAAAGGAGATATTGGCAGTGCCATTGACTACACTGTTCAATCAGTCCTTGAAGACTGGTGTGGTGCTGGAAGACTGGAGGCAGGCAAATGTAGTCCCACTGCATAAGGGGGGAGGGAGGGAGGAAGTGGGAAATTACAGGCCTGTGAGCTTGATATCGGTGGTAGGCAAGCTCATGGAGAAACTAATAAAAGGCAGGATCACCAGCTACGTCGAGGAAAGCGGCCTGATGGATCCAAGGCAACATGGTTTTACAAGGGGCAGATCCTGTCAAACAAATTTGATAGAGTTTTTGATGGGGTCACAAAGGAGCTGGATCAAGGGAGGGCAGTGGATGTGGTTTATCTGGATTTCAGGAAAGCTTTTGACTCTGTACCCCACAGGAGACTGTTGTATAAAATGTCAGTCCTGGGGCTGGGTCAGAGGGTGGTTAAATGGGTGGGAAGCTGGCTGGGGAACAGGAGGCAGAGGGTTGTAATAAATGGGGTGGCATCCGGAGAGGGCAAGGTCACAAGCAGGGTCCCTCAGGGATCAGTGTTGGGGCCCCTACTATTCAATATGTTTATAGGGGACATTGTGGAGGGCCTTGAAGAGGGTGTGAGTCTGTTTGCAGATGATTTTAAAATCTGCAATAGGGTAGACACTCAGGAAGGGGTAGAAAAAATGCAGAGAGATTTGGGAAGGCTTGAGGCATGGGCAAAGAAGTTGCAACTTTCATTCAACACAGAAAAATGCAAGGTCATGCATCTTGGCTACAGGAACCAGAGAGCAGGGTATTGCATGGGGGGCAGAGAACTGGAGGTCACGGAACAAGAAAGGGACCTGGGCATCACTGTATCCGGGGACATGAAGGTGGAAAGGCAGTGCGGGAGAGCAGTGGCTAGGGGTGGTGGAATGCTTAGATGCATCGGAAGGGGGATAACCAGTAAAAATAGGGCAGTCATAGTACCCTTGTACATTCATCTGGTTAGACCGCATTTGGAATACGGAGTCCAGTTCTGGAGGCCATACTTCACAAAGGATGTGGAGAGGCTGGAACAAGTTCAGAGGAGAGCGACAAAGATGGTAAAAGGTTTGAGCCACCTCTTCTATGAAGAAAGGTTAAGGGATCTGGACATGTACTCACTGGAACAGAGGAGGGGACATGATCAAGACCTTCAAGTACCTTAAGGGTATAAACAAGGTGCTAGTGGAAAGCATCTTCCAGAAGAAGGAAAATCAGAGGATGAGGGGGCATGGCCTGCAGGTGGAGGGGGGGGCAGTTCAGGAAGGGACTGTGTCAAATGCCTTGCCAAAGTCTAGGTAGGCCATGTCCACAGCTCCTTCCTGGTCTACTGCTTTGGTCACCCAGTCAAAGAAATCAATTAGATTTGTCTGACATGACCTTCCCACTTTGAATCCATGCTGCCTTGGGTCCTGTGTCCCACTGGCCTCTAGGTACTCAACAGTTCTTTCCTTCAGAAGTGATTCCATCATTTTCCCTACCACTGAGGTCAAACTGACAGGTCTGTAGTTTCCTGCCTCTGTCTTGCTCCCACTTTTGTGAAGAGGAATCACATCTACCCTCCTCCAGTCCGCAGGTACCACACCATCCTCCCATGATTTATTAAAAAGGGTAGTCAGTGGTGTTACTAGTTCTTTTATCATTCTGGAGTGACACAGGACATAGTGGGTAATAGTAAATGGATTCCACAGTGAAGAAAGGAGGGTTACTTGTGGGGTACCACAGGGTTCAGTACTGGGACCAGTCCTTTTTAGTGTCTTTATAGAGGCCATTGCAGAGGGACTGGAAGGGAAAGCATGTCTCTTTGCAGATGACACAAAGATCTGCAACAGGGCTGATACACAAGGTGGGGTGGAAAGGATGAAAAAGGACTTGGCAAGGTTGGAGGAATGGTTAAATGTATGGCAGCTTACGTTCAGTGCAAAGAAGTGAAAAGTAATGCACCTGAGAAACAAAAACCCAGGGGAAGAGTACACAATGGGGGGTGAGATACTGACAACAATAAAAATGGAAAGGGACCTTGGGGTAGTCATATCAGATGATCTAAAGGTGGGCCAGCAATGTGAGAAGGCAGTAAGAAGGGCTGGGGGAATACTGGGATGCATAGGGAGAGGCATCAGCAGTAGAAAACAGGAAGTTGTGGCCCTCTGTACAGACAGTTGGTAAGACCACATCTGGAGTACTGTGTACAGTTCTGGAGACCCCATCTCCGCAAAGACATAGATAGGGTGGAGGCTGTCCAGAGGAGGGCAACCAAAATGATGCAGGGTCTGCATCAGAAGACATATGAAGAAAAACTAAAGGAACTAAAGATGTATAGCCTTGAGGAAAGGAGGGAGAGGGGGGACATGATAGAAACTTTCAAATACCTCAAAGGAATCAACAAAGTCCAAGAGGGTAGCATCTTTCAGAAAAAGAGATGAGCAAAAACAAGGGGGGCACAATTTAAAGATAGAGGGGGGACGGCTCAGAGGTAATGTAAGGAAGTATTTCTTCACAGAGAGGGTTGTGGATACATGGAACAGCCTTCTTGAGGAGGTTGTAGACTCAAAAAACAGCGGAGGAATTCAAGAATACATGGGACAGACAAGGCAATTCTAGTTGGGGGTAGGAGGAAGTAGGCTGTTGGTTAACTAGGATCTGCAGCTTATCCGTTAGGTAGGGAAATGAGTAGACTAGGTGGGCCAAGTGGTCCTTATCTGCCATCAAATTCTGTGTTTCTATGTTTCTATGTCGGGCCAGTCTTGGAGTTTAGTCTTCTGCAAGAATATTGGCTGTGGATTTCATATGCTTCCATTTCAGAACTGGCAACCCAGCAAGACAACTCCCCCACCCCCAGCCAGCTCCGGATTTTATGATTTAGAGGAGATTCAGCAGAAATCTTGACACCTCAACTCTGGATTCACCCATGATTTGGATAGTCACAAATGCCAGTCTGTTAGTGTAGCATACACATGGAGCATCAATTGCTACAAGCATGCTGGTTAAGACACGATTTAAAATTCCATTCACTATCCTGGAAATTGGAGTGTTTTCTTCAGCTCTGTTATAGAAGAATATCAGAAAAAAAGAAGCTGTTAAAGCAACAACATTTGTCAGTAGAAACAAATTCCATCTTGTAGTTTTTTAGCAATAACTTATTTCTGGTGAATCATCAATATCTTCATTTTTCTTTTTATTGTATTTCACTCCTGAACAAGATTTTGGATTTTGAAGTGTTTAAAACCACTCTCTTTCCAGATTTTAGTGTAGTGCTGTGTTGTTTAACATCAAATTATACCACAGGTATCTACTGTGAGCCAATCAGAACACAGGAGAACTGTCAATTATCCCACAAACTATCACCAGTACATTTTGTACACACCCACAGTAACTTATCCACATTTTAGACACACCTGCAGTTGGTTATCCACCCTTTACCCACACCCACAGTAGGTTAGCCAGATGTCTCTAAGACACCCACCTAAGCAGGGCACAGCCATGAAAAACTCATTCATGAACAAGTTTTTCATTTTCAGTCTGCAGTGTACTTTTTACCACTACCTTCTCTTCTGAGTTTTTTTTATTGGACTGCTAAGGAAAAATGAGTAGAGTTACAGGGTGAAATCAGACTTTGAAAAGTAAAGCTGTGACTCTCTGCATGTGCATTACTGTCTGCAGTAATGTGCATACCAAGAGTCACAGCTTTACTTTTCAAAGCCCAGTTTCACCAAACACTACTCGTTTTTCATTCATAGTCCAATGAACAACAGCAAAAAAAAACTATTGTCACTCCTAGTGGTATAATAGTAATAACATTCATTTAGTTGTAGTATGATCGGGCCCCCCCCACTCCTCCGAGAAGGACAAGCCTGAAACCGCGGGGTTGAGGTGCCGACAGCTCAATCTATCCGGCGGACCTCCCCCGCTGCAATCGGACAACAGCTGCAGTTTCTTTTTCCCGCCGGACACCCTTATCGCCCGCCAAGACTGTGATTCCTGGACTTTGACTTTTTGTTCCTCAGTCCCTGTACCTGCTGGTGCCTTTGTCCTGCTCCTTTGCCGCTGCTCCCGCTTGGCGCCTTTTTCTCCCAGATTGAACTTGACCAGAGCCCATTGGCCGAGAGGGGGACTGACGAGGAGTGCAGCCAGATTAAATAGGCTGCTTCCCCCCTCTCAGCTCCTTACACTAACGGGAAAAGACCGACCGGTGCACAGACGGGATCGGGGACCCCCCCCCATTCCTCCGAGAAGAACAAGCCTGAAACCACGGGGTTGAGGTGCCGACAGCTCAATCTGTCCAGCGGACCTCCCCTGCTGCAATCGGACAACAGCTGTAGTTTTTTTTTTTTTTGAAAATCCTGCCACCCACCCTGGTTTCGGGTTGATTAAATAGACTGTAGCTCCGCCTTCTGGTGAGCCCCCCCACACCTAATAGGAAGTGCTGGGGAAGGATCAATGCCTGTGGCTTTGTATCTCTAATTGTAACTATCATAGGCTCACACAATTAAGCGCATTTCCCACTGTGTTCAGCCTACTACCTAACTGAAACATTTATGACTGACTGTTTATTGATGGACTAACTTGCCACAGGGTGTCTATTGATGGGCTATCATGTCCAAGGTTCAAATACCCAATTAACAGATCATATATAGACTAAATGTGCCTAACATACTAAAATTTCTGTATAGTGTATCCTTAATAGTATGCTAGTACGCTAGATCAATGACATTATATACTGAAATGAGTATTCTTAGCAACCTAATTGACTAATGCCAATGAATAATGTCCAGTCAGTAACTCAGTCTCGGTGTAATGTCTAGCTGACTTTTACCTTGTGCTACTGCTTTATTGCTCTTACATATCAGCGTTAGTAACTAACACTACTAAGAAGCCTAAGGTTTAACGAATTCTGGCATTTTAAATGTAGACAGCAAAGTTTTGAAGCTCTTCAACCCTAAGAGCCTCCAGATAGTTGTCTGCCCTGGTAACCCCAGTATATAGACTGCTTCTCTTCCCCTTGGTACAAGACCAGGATCCCTCAGTCTAATAGCCCCAAATAAGATCATAATGCCAGAAATAGGGTCCCAGATGACCGGTACTTCGGGCCTACTCAGGCCAAACAAGGGTCTCTTCCTGGCGGCTCTGTTCATAGCCACAATACTCTGGGTCGACTGGGTAACTGGTGGACAAGGAAAGGCTGAGCAGCCTCCTAACGGACCAGCATCTCACCAGACCTTGTACGACTGTAGCCCACCCCTGGCTGACAACTTAGCCATCCTACTTGCCGCCAAGCTCAGTAGGAGCAGGATATGCTACAGGACTATCCTCCTATTGACCCTCAAACATAAAAAAAAAACTAGGTTCCCACTTCTAACCCTTGTTCTCCGACTCCTGCTAACTGCCTTGCTATTAAGGGCTGGAGACATTCACCCTAACCCAGGGCCTGGTGTTGTCAACACCTCTATTTCCAACTCTCATGACCTGAACTGGACTTCACCCAGGGGCATGAGGCTAGTACACATGAATATTTGTAGTCTTAGGCCAAAAATTCATGAAGTACAAGCATGGTTAGCCCTTTTTAACCCAGATGTGCTTGCGGTCTCCGAGACCTGGTTAAAACCATCGATCCTAGACCATGAGTTTGCTGCCCCAGGTTACAACTGTTACAGGAAGGACAGACTCCTGAAAAGAGGGGGTTGGGTTCTCATCTACGTGAAGGCTTCCCTGATCTCTTCACAAATTAACCTGCAAGTTACTCTGCCCCCAAAATTGAAGCTATCTTTAGCACACTACCCTCGGTGGCCCAAACACCTCAACGTAGGGTGTGTATATAGTCCACCAAAGGATGCTTCCAATCCTCGAGACACTCTCTAGAACTCTAACAGCTGAGTTGGCAACTGAACTCATCATCCTCGGAGACTTCAACCTGGACTTGTCCAAAGAGGCAAAGTCCTCAATACCAGGTTTGCTACAAGAAGCTAACTTCTCCCAAATTATCACCCTGCCTACAAGGTTGAATTACAAAATGGGTAACCACTCAATCATTGACAGGGTACTGGTGTCCAACCCTCTAAATGTTCAAGCCGCTGGCACCTTGTCGGATGCTCTCAGTGACCACTCACCAATCTTCTGTGTCTGGAAAAACAGAGCAGTAAAGGTGCCACCTAGAATACTCACTGCCCGGAACTTTTCTAAGTTCTCCCCCGAGCACTACAATACTCTCCTGGGCAACCTGGATTGGAGCCCAATAAGAAGTCTCCCCACCTTGGAGGGGGCAGCGGACTTCTTTAATAGGTCTATCATGTGGGCTGCAGACCTCCTGGCCCCTAATAAAACCTACCGGGCCAAAGGCCACTGCTACAAGTGGATTACCCCCCCCTTAAAGGCCCTGATGACCAGCCGAGATAAAGCCTGGAAAAAGTCCAAAGACTTGTCTCTCCTAGTTGACCAGGTTACCTATAGAGCCCTCCAAAACCAGTGTAAAAAGACCACCAAAGTAGCAAAAATGGAGTATCTAAACCACCTCCAGAAAGCAAACCTCGGCAACCCTAGGACTTTCTGGTCCCACATCAACGAACTGATCAAGGGCAATTCAATGACGGTCACGGGCCCTATCACAGTTCATGGACAGGTGCTACATGATGCCTCACTAATCGCTGAGACCCTCAATTCCTACTTCGCAAACCCTCATAAACATCAGGCAGAGTTATCGGTACCCAACTACCAGTCTGCTCCTTTGGATCCCTCTCCTTGGCGCCACCCTTCCATTTAAGGCTGGTTAAGGTCAAGAGGTCCTGGCCTCTCTAACCACCCTTAAAACAAGAGGCTCTGGAGGCCCAGATGGACTCAAAGCCAGGTTGCTAAAAGATGGGGCTACGGCTCTCGCGCTACCACTCACCTGGCTGATCAATAGGTCATTACTTGAAGGATCTGTCCTGGAGTTGTGGAAGAAGGCGCATGTGGTCCCAATTCATAAAGGTGGGCCAGTAGAACCAATAGAGAACTACAGGCCTATCTCCCTGCTGTGTGCCCTGGCTAAAATCCAGGAGAAGCTCGTCTATGCCCAACTTAAGGAATACCTGGAGGCGCACATGCTGTTGTGCCCATCCCAACATGGCTTTCGAGTCAAACATGGGACAGACACTGCCCTAACCAAATTCTCTACAGACGTACTCAGAAATCTAGACTCTGGTTCCATTACAGGGGCAGTTTTTATAGACCTCTCTAAGGCCTTTGACCGGGTGGATCACAGATTATTACTCCAAAAACTCCATGCTATAGACCTCGATGCCCATGCCCTCAAATGGTTTGAAAGCTACCTCGCTGGACGCTCACAGAGGGTCAGGTGGCTCGAGACACTCTCCAAACCATTGTCCCTTAAGGACGGTGTACCCCAGGGATCTATACTTGGGCCACTATTGTTCTCGATGTATGTAAATGAACTGCACAATCATTGCAGAAGCAGCAGTGTCATCCAATACGCTGACGATGCCATCATCCACAAAACCTCAGTCAACTTGGACGACCTTAGCACCTCTCTCCAAAAGGATATTCACATCATGGAGAAGTGGCTCATCAAGAATAAAATGGTCTTAACACCGGCAAAACCAAAGCCATGCTGTTAGGACCAAGAGCCCTTGGACTAGATAGAACACATCTACTCCAACTCTCATCCCTTGAGGGTAACAAGCTCAAAGTGGTCTCCTCGACTAAGTACCTTGGCCTTACTATTGACCAAGGTCTCACGTTCAAACAACATGTGGACCAAGTCACGAGAGCAATCCATACAAAACTTGGATTACTGTATCAGCTCAAGGAATCTCTGACCCCAGAAGCTAGGACTGCTATAGCAGCTAGTGTCCTACTTCCAACTCTAACATATGCTGCCCCGGTCATTCAGGGTATCGCAAAGCTTGAGTTTGGAAGACTACAGACCCTATACAACAAGGTGGCCCACTTTGCCACCTCATCCCACGCCAGGAGCCACCACTGCGGGGTGTTGGCAAAGCTTAATTGGCCATCCTTTGAATCTCACCTCAGTTACTCTGTACTCTGCCTTCGCCTCCCTCGAGTCTTGGGGGACTCCTCACAGCAAAAATAAACCAGCGCAGCCTTAGATCCTCAGGCCATATGCTACTGGAGGTCCCCAAGGTCAGGACTAAGGCAGGACAAAATCATTCTCTCATACTGCCCCTTCCTTGTGGAATAACCTCCTGTGGAGATATGAGACACCCATTCTCTGTTGCAGCTTCCGCACAAACTCAAGGCCCATTTTCTATCAACAAGCATATGCCATTGCCTCCGCCTCTTGACACTATTGCAGTGACCTCTGCAGACTGTTCACCTAACTATAAGTGTTAGCCCCTAACAATGTTGCACTATCTCTTTTCTCCCCCAATCTGAACCTATTAACGCTCCTGAACTAGGTTACCTAGGGAATCTACAGTACTGTCTCAATAATGTCTCTGTCAATGGATAATGTAATGAACAACACTGACCATGCAGATATATCAATCCTGTTTAACAACTATGTATAAATAGCCGAATGCAGTTTGCCCTTAAACTGTGTCACCTAAGTAATCTAGAGTACTGTCTCACCAATGTCTCTGTCAGTGGATGATGTAATGAACAACACTGACCAATCAGATATACCAAACCAATGTCATGTCTGCTATGTGTAAACAGCTGAATACTTTATACCCATGTTAACCTGTACTCCCATATGTTTTCTACTGTATGTTATCTCTTAATGTTATTCCCGGGTCGCCACTGAAAAAGGGACCATCGGGGCCCAATGGGCTTACCCAGTCATCAAAATTCAATAAATAATAAATAAATACTTCTAATAACTGGCCTTCAGAATTCAGTATTTATTCCCCCACTGAAGCTGGTTATTGCTTCATACACTACAACTGAATGAATGTTATCACTTAATTAAATGCAAGTACCCTCCTAATACTGCCCACAGTATGAATCCAGTATGTAAATTCAAAAAGAAACCTTGCAGAAAAGGACTTTATTAAAAAATGATAGTTGCTGCCATCTTTAATGACAAGATCTTTTAAAAAGCAGAGAACTAAAATATACTCATGATGAATCAAATTATGTTCAAAAATACAGTATATTAATACTAAAAAAAAAACTAAATGCTTTTTTTTTGGTCCTTAAAAATAATATTGTTTTAAAAGAGTAAATAAATGTCCATATCAATTGATTTTTAAAAATGGCAATCGCTTTATAATTTGGAGAGAAGAAAAAGCAGGAGAATATGCAGCAACTGGTCATAGAAACCCCATGAGCCAGGAGTAATAAGGTTGAGAATATAACTGAAGCAGTATGAAATGCATGGTATTGGAGAGAAGGCAAAATGAATATTCCAGGATGTGGGAAGTTAGCATCATCCCAAAACTGGTAACTGCATATTAAATGAGGTAAATATAAATAAAGAACCTGGGCTGTATGTGACACACATACCCACTCACATTATTTTTAAGTGTTCATTTTTCCAAGAACATTTACAAAATGATGCACAGGAGAATTACACATTATCACTTGTTAGATACAATTAATGCTTTCAAATGATATCATTCTGACCCCTCACCCCGTTAACTACAACATTGGGGGAAGTAACAATCAAATATTGTAAAACCCAAGTGATCTGAAAATAATGCAAACAGAGGAGGAAACTAATAGGGGACTTTACTTGTTAAAAAATACTGACGAGTCCCTTTTACAAAAATGAGCAGTCTACAGTACCTTGGAGGTGCAATAACCATTGCCTAATATTTCTTCTGAGAACCCAGGAGGAAACTTTATGTAGAGCTCAAACTTAGAGTTACAACAATTTACAAGTGGTGCAGCAAACAGAAACTTGATAAAGAACATTTCACCCCATCTTAGACAGGGAAGGGAATAAGTGTTCTCTGTTAGGAACTAAACCATTTTAAATGTTTGAAAACAACAGAGTGCAGTGTAGTATAATCGTGAGTACAGACAGATAATCACAGATGTCTCATTGGGACCTACTGGACCAAATATTTATGCAGGTATTACAAACCATTGACTATTAACATGAGAGAGAACATTTTTGTGCTATTTTGTTCATAAATCGCAACACAGAATACTGCAATACAGTCCAAATCTGCTGCGTCTTAGGTGTGCAACTTCATCTCCACCCTGTCAAAGGTGAGAACTGGCACAATTATGGTTACAGCAGTTCCATATATGTGAAAGTCCCAGACCCAGAGACAGTCACAAAAACGTCAGTCTTCAAAACACAGATAGGGAATATGTAATGCCGATTTTCACAACTGTCACTGTTCATGCCTTTTTAGCAAATATTTGTCACAAACCGGTTCAGATTCCACAAAGTACTCATGAGAGCACACTCTCTGCAGGTCAGTCTCCATCCTCTGTTTTTTATCTCCCTCCTGCTCAACCATCTCACTCTCAGTTTTGGCAGTCCGCTTATTCACATCTCAGGCTGTGCTGAACAAATATGGCTTTTAATTTTCTTATCAGAGTTTCACTTGTAATACAAGTCGGTGCTGAATTTTTAACCTCCTGAGCCTACTTCTAGCCCCGTTGAAGCCATTGCAATGAATTCCAGGTCAGGGAAAAATTGTAAGTCTGCTTTAATTTAAATTAATTTTCCTCTGACTTTTTACAGCAGCCAAAGCCTTGTAAGCAATAAAAATGTCTGAGGCCATGGATGATGCTGCAGCCATACAAGGGACGATCCTGTCAGCATTTTGTTTCTGGGTTATGGGCCATCTCCATCTCCATTCAAGAAGCCCAGCATTTCTGAAAGCAACATCCTGGTGAATCCTAAGATGTCCTTCCCCTCCACGGATTCTGGCAGTCCTGCCACACATGGACTTCTCTCCTGGGCCCCTTTGTTGATGGTTTCTAGTTGTACACAAAGAAGAGAGTTTACTTTCATTAGTTTAGTGGTGGTATACAGCAGTTTCAGAGCTGAGGTCTCTGAGCATGGGACTATTTGATTAATTGTGTCCATCTGTGTTTCAAGAGCTGAGACCCTCTGCATGAGAATACCAAATCTTGGACCTTTTTGATTAACTGCTCCAGAGTATTTTTGACAGCAGGGTAACCTCTCTGGTCCCTATTTCCATCAAGCATGATGAGGTTGTGGCCTGCTGCGGTGGCTGTTTACCAGGTTTCTGACCTTTTGCTTAAAGGGGAACTGTCATCTACAGGATTTCTTAATGTCTGAAAGCCCATAAAAGTCAATTTGAATGAGCTATTGTGTTTATCTGTGAGTCTTTGTGGTCCAGAGTTATTCATATGTAAATCAGCCTGTAATTAAGGGCTGGTGTCAGCCATATGTTTTGGGCTTCTGACAGGAAATTATGTCACTGAGGGTCTTGGTCCTCCTTTGACTATATGTAATCCAACAAATTAAATAGGAGATCATCCATTTTATTAAGTGTGTTTTAAGGTGTAATTACAACAATTTATACATTTATAATAATTGTTTTGTATGTGCATTGAAACTAGTGAGTTATCACCTTTACATTTCAAACTGCTAGTAAAAATAATCCATCTTTAGGATTGCTTTAACCTATAGGCTGCACTGCTAGCTGATCATCAAAAACTACACATCTCAAGGCTGGCTTTGTGGTGCCAACAGGTATTGGGGCCCCATATCAGGATTTCTAAACCCTGGCTGTGTTTGTTAGTATACAGATTTTTGGGACTGCCACAGCACCAACTTCTGTCTTTTTTTGTTCCCTGTCTTGGAGCCTTTTCTCTTACAAGTTCAGGTGTGAACTCATGTTTACAAGATGCAAATGTGACTACATACCTACTGGCCTGGTATCATGGGGCCAGTCATGAAATGTGTAGTTTCTGATTATCAGCTGGCAGTACAGCCTAGAGGTTAAGGAAAGAGCTTTGAACAAGCTTTGTTCACCCAGCAGAATGGGTTTGGATCATGTGTTAAGATTCTGAAAATATTATACTCTTTCTATCCAGATTTGACCTGCACAGAAAAAACAGTAGGACCCAATTACTTATTTATTAATTACAAAAACACATAGATGGACAACACTGTTTAAACATGCATAACATGAAATGCATTATTAAAATATAAAATAATATATGAGTGTATGTGTGTAACCAGAATGTTACACTCACCTGAGGTGTGGAATGCTACATAAACCCTGAGGGCAAAGCCCAAAGGGTTTATAAAAACATTCCACACTGATACATTATTTTATTTAATTAATGGTGATAATTTTCCCTCTTTCAGCACAGTTCAGTTAGTGTAGCACTTCTGACAGAGATAGACACACACACACACAACCTGTCTCTCCCTTTTGTTTTGTTTTTCTCTTTTCATTTGTGGTTTTTTTTTCTCCTTTTTTTACATTACCGTGGCAATGGCATTCTGGAAATACATGGTCCATCAGCATAGCTGCATAGTGTAAGACGTGTTCAAAGGATATGAGCAGCAGGATCAACCAGATTGATTTTCTTCATTTTCAAGGCAGGATCAACTAGATAGCTATTTAAAAATATTTAAATTCTTACTTGTCTTAACAGTGTGTGGCAAAGCTTGAGTGTCGGTACCGGTGCTCAGTAATGGAACCGCCATGTTGGGAAAGATGTTCAGCCCTCCCACAGTGAAACTACGTGCCAGTTAGCTTTCTGTGGTGATGCTTGATTGACAGGTGCTGATTACAACCTTCTGGTTGCAACCAAAAATGTCAACTGGAAGGTTGTAACTGGAGATAAAAGTGTCTTTATCTGTATGTAAAAAAGATCACCATTAAGTAAAGAGTATTTCATGTCTTTTGATGAAGTTAAAAGTATAACAGTTTCTTACTAAAATACTTTGGATGGAATGGGATTTTCTACCATAACAATGACAGAATTTTATTGGATTGTTTTTATGAACAATTTGAAATGCAAAGGTGGTAACTCAGTTTCAATGCACATACAAAATATTTATAGTATATGGTTACCCTTTGTTATGTATGAAAATCAGCCTGCTCAAAATCCTTGTTAAGCACATTCTAAACTGTTATGCACATTCTAAAGTGTTAAACGCATTCCAAACAGTTGTTATGCGCAGTTTAAAGGTCATACAATTTTAAATGTCTCATTTATGCTACACCTAACTACTTACTAACCACCCAGTGCCCAAAGTCATACCTTTTACTGTTCAAAAGTCTGGAAATTTGATTTTGATATGGGAGTAGAACCAAGAAATGGCAAGATTTTATGTTTTCACTTCAGTGAAGGACTGACACTCTACTGTAAAAAAAACATATACTATAAAAAATAAAATATGGTCAACCACACACAACTCGGCATGTGTTTCCATCTTGGGGTTGAGATGACAGGATGGACCTCTCGAGCTTCGCTCTTGAGGTTCATATGCTGTCATCTCAACCCCTCGATGGAAACACAGCCACGTTGTGTATGGTTGCCCATACATTATTCTTTGTATTATAAATGTAGAACATGTTGTAATTACAGAATCCCATTCCATACAAAGTATTTCAGTAAGAAACTGTTATACTTTTAACTTCATCAAAAGAAGTATAATACTCTTTTAATAATGCATTTTAGATTATGCATGTTTTAACAGTGTTGTACACCTATGTGTTTTACAATTAACAAACAAGTAATTGTGTCATTGTTTCAAGTCATATCTGGATAGATAAAACATACTTTCAGAATCATAACACATGCTCAGATTGTTTTTACTGTCTTTGTCCAGGAAAGGCACACTGAGCAACACCTTGCTCCCAAGTGTGTTGTGGGAGCACAGGGGAGGCCATGATGCCAGGCCAGTAGGTACATAGCCACATTTGCATCTTGTAGACCCAAGTTCACACACACAATTGTTAGAGAAAAGGCCGTAAGAGAGGAAATGGAAAAAGACAGAAGTTGATACTGTGGCCACACCAGAAATCTGTATTGACATGTTTAGCTGGCAGTATAGCCTAGAGGTTAAAACAATCCTGAAGATGGATTATTTTTACTAACAGTTTGAAATGTAAAGGTGATAACTCACTAATTTCAATGCACATACAAAATAATTATTATAGATGTAGAAAGTATTGTAATAGCACCTTAAAACACACTTAATAAAATAGTCAAATTCCTATTTAACCTGTTGGATTAAATACAGTCAAAAAGGACCAAGACCCTCAATGACATCATTTCCTGTCAGGAGCTCAAAACATATGGCTGCCATCAGCCCTTAGTACAGGCTGATTTACATGTGAATATCTCTAGACTGCAAAGAGTCACAGATAAACACAATAGCTCATTCAAATTGGCTTTTTATGGGCTTTCAGGCATTATGAAATCCTGTAGATGACAGTTCCCCTTTAAAAGAAGTCTGTTTTTGCAGCTGCTGTTTCCATGGTTTGCCCATTAAGAGGTTCTCTAATGGCCCACTGCACCCTGCTGCATTAGAAACATAGTTACGTTTTTAAATTTCTTAGTGTTTTAGAGGTTAAAAGATAAATTGTTCTGGGAGCTGGAGACTGATGTGACTTCCTTGTCAGCGGCTCAGAAGCACCCCACAACACACACACACACATTCTTGAACTCCAGGATGAGCTAGCAGTTCCATAACACTGATGGCTGTATGTAGGGATCTTCATCGAGGATATCTTGCAGCAAACTATACCTTTTGGAACTATAGCCATCAGGCACTAGGACCACATGGAAACTTTTGAGCTAACAGTCTGCTGGCTACCCATGATGACATCAGCCAGTGTCACCACTCCTATATATATGTGGGAGGTCCCCAGGCCCTCCTCAGTTCTTTTCCTGCCACCAACCAGTGCACATCAGACTCCACAGAGACACACCACTTCATTCTGCTGCCAAAACTTCTTTCCCTAAATTATTCTTTATTTTCTCATCCTAGTTTGACAGATCACTTTATTTTAAAGTGACTATTTTAGTTTGCTTGTGTATGCTGACTGATTCTTCCAAACTTTTCTGTTTCTGCAAGTGTGGAAGGAAAACCTACAATAAGGACAGCCACGTCACCTGCATCCACTGCCGATGCCCAAACCACAATGTGAATGCCTGCAAGGTCTGCTACTGGTTCAATCAGGTCACACGGTGAGAAATTCCTTCTTCAGCAGCAAGTAAAAGCCATAGAAAAGGAGCTACAAGCCAGAGGCTCCTCCATCTCCCCAGCCCTGTCATTGGACTCTCAGTCCTCCAAGTCCCAGGACAAGTTGGCCAGAAAGCACAAACACTGGGAGAAGGATAAACACCAAGTTCTGTTCTCCCTGGCTCACTCATGGTCACCACATAAGGCACCGGCCATGGCTGGGTTGTTGCCATCTCAGGAGCTGACCTCTACTGCAACTTACACCCTTTCTTCTGCAGGGTCAGCATTTGCAGTTCCCCCTTCCCATCGCTCCATTTTAGGTGAGAGGGTTTTGGCATCAGGCCTGCTCTTGCCTCCAATGCTTTCTCAGCCCCTGCTGTTCCAGATCCTCTTCTCAGTGGACCCGCAGTCCGGGAGCTCCACCAGTCTGACCCTGACAGGCATGGTACCATCATCGGCTAGAGTTTAACCTCGTCTGGCATCACCTGTGGCCCTTATTCTAGGCCCACAACCAGGCTTTTCTGTCAGCCTGTCCTTGACTAGTACTGGCCTGTCACCCTTAGGGCACCAGTATTCACTGGTGACTTTCGCTGCCTCCTCTTCAGGCTGTGCCTCGACATTGAGAATGCAGTCCACCCCAGATCACTTCCTCAGTGATGGAAACCCAGTCCCTTCCATCTGTGTCCCAGGGGTTCCAGCAACATCAGGCTCCCAGCTCCTGCCACTGACGTCTCAACCTATTCTGCTGGCGCTCGGTCTTCACTTGCCCTCACTGATGCTGTAGCCTGCCCTGATGATACTTACGGGCCCTCAGCTTCCACTGCTGACACTGCAGTCTGCTCCAGCACTGCTGGTCATTGATGTCTAGACTATTTTGCTTTCATTTTGGGACTTCATGCATCATCTTGCCCCTCCATCATGGCCAAAGATGTCAGAGCCTACAATACCTAACTACATGCCATAGCCTCCCATGGTGCCACACCCATCTCATCCACGCTCTAATATGCCATCAGTACCCATTTCGGACCACGGCGATGAGAATGAGTGTCACTCTGACTTTCTGCCAGGGGATGAGGATGGTGCCGCTAGCCTCACTCCCTCTTGCTTTGTGGTTTCCTCTGGGGGGGATTCTTCAACCTACAACCTGAGGTCCCCCCAATGACCCTTCTTTCATTGTCATCCTGAAGCTGCTCCAGATTGCCTTGGGCTTGAAGGCATAGGAGCAGAACCTTATCTGTAGGAATCTCACAGAGTACCTGGAGTTACCAGATCCCCACCTATCACAATTCCTCCTTTAATAGATGCCATCAAGGTTGTTATGTGTAGGAAAGCCCCTAAATTATACCAGACCCTCTCAGTGAGAATGTTCCTTGGGGAGCAACCTCAGGCAGACTCCATGTTTATTAATGCAGTCCATGATAGGACTAAGAGACCCAAGCATCTTTGCTCTCTTCCTCTGGACAAGGAATCAAGAAAGCTGGACCTTACGGGCTTATGGACATTTGCCTCTGCCACCCTGGCAAATAGGATTCCCGACTATGTTGGCCACATGGCAAGGTACCAAGACTTACTCTGAAGGAAGGTCAAAGCCACAATAGAGGCCATCACAGAGGGTACCCATAGGCATGAGCTGCTCAAGGCCCTTCAGGCAGGGGCAGACGTGGGTAAGCATCTCCTAAGATCAACCTATGATGCAGTCAATTCTTCCACAATGGGCATTTGTCTTAGGCCGCATTCTTGGCTTAGGGTGTCTGGTTTCACCACTGACAATCAACAGTCCATCTTGAATGCCCCATTCAGAGGCAAAAAACTCTTTGGGGCAGATGTGCAAGACATCCTTTCTAACATGCAGGCCTTGAGCAGGACCCTGCAGATGGCTCACTCATTTTATCATACCTAGTCAAAAGATTCCCAGAAGGTGCCCTTTTGTCAGGCCTGCAACAAACCTAAGCAGGGCATGTGACCCCAGGCCAAATGTCAGGCAGCTTCAACCCTGCCCACCCCTCCCACCACTGCTGCCAGAGCTCCCAGATGGGGTGATGCAGATCCCAGCCGCAAGTGCCACATCAGCCTAACTCCTTACTAAACTCCCACCCTCCAGATCTTTAGGAGGTGGTCGGGGGGTTGCTTTTCCCTCCACCTTGACAGGTGGGGGGAGATCACAACAGATGCCTGGGTGTTACAAATCATAGAACATTGCCACACTCTAGAACTTCCAGACTGGCCTTCAGAGTGTCCTCCAATTCATTCTCACTACCTTCCAGATCACATTCCCATGATGCTGGGGAAAATTCAGATTTTGTTACAAAAAAGAGCTATCAAACCTGTTCCAGTTCACCAGAGAAACAGGGGGTTCTATTCCACCTCTTTCTGATCCCCAAATCCACAGTGGATTTTGCAGCCTATTCTGGACCTAAGGAATCTCAATTACTCTATCCAATACAAATATTTCACAATGATGACCCTACAGGGCCTATTGCCCCTGGTACACCAGGGGAGTCTGGATCTGTTCTATGAACATGCAGGATACATACCTGCTTATCAAGGTGTTTCCCCCCCTACCGATGACCTCGAACAGCCAGTTCTAGTCTCCTCCCTGGTTGAAAAGGTTCAAGTTCAAGTTTATTTTACCAGGATGACTCCATTGAGCAAGCTCATTTACAAGGAGGGACAGTGTGATACAACAAGGTACAATACAAATATTCGTGACAAGAAAGAAGCAACATAGATGTACAAATAAGTGGAGATTATATACAAAACCATAATAGTGACTTAAGATCAATGAAACAGTTATGACAGATGCCATAGTAAAAATATACAGTAGTAGAATAACATGGTAAAAAAGTCCAACTAAGGGAATGGAAGTGCTATGCAGAAGTGCCACTAGTTCGGTAGAAAAAATTATCATAGAATATCTAGCAGTTTAGTTGGAATGGCAGTGGCAAACTTCATCCATGGATTTGGTAATAAGAGTTTTAAAGACGTTAGGTGAGACTAGCTCAGAAAGTTTGAGAGAGGATTGCAGTTTTTTCCAGGCAAAAGGAATAGCATAGCTGATGGCAGCTTTACCAAATCTGGTGTGGAATTTAGGGACATCTAATAGGATAATAGAATTTTTCTGGAGCAAGTACCAACTATATGAATGGTGGAATAGTGAAATGTCTAGGGCAGGGGTTCTCAAATGGTGAGGCCAGCCTCACTGGGAGGCCCCAACCTGTTCCAGGGGAGGCTCAAGCAAGTCTGAAAAAGTAACGTATTTAAACTTTGAGTTTTTTATATTTCGTGTGAAGAGATTAAGCAAACTGAAAAAGGATAATAGTAGGGGAATTTCATGTATTTATTAATAGGTGACAAGTGAAGGTGAATGAGCCAAGGCTCATTTCAGGTGTACCCGAGGAAGGGTAGGTAGTGAATACATTTCAAAAGGTAACTGCAAAACAATCAAGAAATACACAATGAACAATAGTGCAAACAAATATAAACAATAAACTAATAATGAGAGGTGGTAATTGATCAATTTGTAGACTGATGGCAGAACAGCCCAAATACAAGTGTTGAGCATAGAAGTGCTAAGAACAATTGTAGGAAGGAGCAAAGCAATCCCAGAGAAGTTGCTTAGAAGCAGGAAAGCAAGGGGAGAGACAAAGTACGTAGGAAGGTTATTTCATATAGAGAGGAAACAGAGAAAGTAGTCTGACCCATGAAGCTACTGCAACAAAGGGTAAAAATGGTTCAAGAATGAAAACAGCGGAGCAAGTATGCTGGCCTGTGTGTTTGTGTGTGTGTTAGGGGGGTTACAATAAACTGAGTAATAATATTTTATTTATTTGTTATTCAGATAACAGCTTTGAGCACAGGAACTCTTTTTTTTTTTTTAACTTTTTATTTATAGATTTTATGCAAATACATAACATTAATGCTTCCTGTACAATGCAGTACAACATTAAGGATATGCAGACATATAATCCATTGTAACAAGTGGTACAAGAGTAGGGGGCACAGGAGCTCTTTTTCAAAGGTTCCACATCAGTATAAGACAAATAACTGAATGAAAGAACTGAATGTGAGCCAAGTACCCAAAGGGGTTTCAATTTATTCATGGTGTACTGCGCAAAGTACAGTATGTTATTTTCCTTTGGGGAGGCCCAAGATTATTTCAGTTTTTGGGGGAGGCTCAGAATCTTTTCCATGGATTTGGGGAGGCTCACTGTGACAAAGTCTAAAAACTATTGGTCTAGGGGGAGTTTGTTCAGTAGCAATTTATAAGCCCAGGTACAGCTGTGGATCATCCTTCTGGTAGTAAGGGATGACCAGCCTACTGCCGAATAAAGGTCACGGTGGGTTCTGGATTGGGCATTTAATATAAAGCGAATGGCTCGGTGAAAAAGAAAATCCAATTTATGCAGGTTAGAGGCTGTGCAACAGTTAAGCAATTTATCCCTCTAGGGTGTGGGTATACTGGAGGATGTACCACGGCTGGTGTGGTTCGGTCATGAGGTGCAGCCGAGTGACTGAACCACACCAGTTGTGGTAAGCTCGCCAGCATACCCACACCCTGGAGGGATAAATTGCTATTATACAATGGCCCCCCTTTTTTTTTTAGATACAAGAAAAAAAAATAACAGTTGCTTTTTTTTTTTTTATTTCTTTGTATTTCTTAGTGTGCTACAAAAAATAGAACCTGGTAAGAAGTGCACTGTGTGGAGTGGTGAGACTCCGAGCCCGAAAATAGCGCTACGGGGGAAAAATCTTAGTGGAGCGAGCTGTAACTGGCTGTAGTCAGAAAGCTTCCAGGGTTAAGTTTAGAACTTGGACATGGCTGGAGGGTTGGATTTTTTTTAGTGCTGAGATTGTACAGAAAATGTATCGGAGCAGGGATGGATTTGTTGGAGAGTGAGCAAGTGACAGGTAAGTGGAGAAGTGTACGAGAGGAAGATGTGAAGCGGCGAGGTAGATGGTGATGTTTTCAGGTGGAAGTTAGTTTTAAAAAATTACTAGAAGGAGATGGCCAAGTGCTGTGTGAAGATTTTTTTTTTTTTACTGTTGTTTGGGCAGGGGTGATCGCTATTGTTTGTCAGGGACGGAATGTGGTGGTTGTGTAGAGATGGCTCGCTGTCCATCGCAGTGTTCGCCACTCGGGCTGCTGACGGTTGGAGTGATTCACAGGATAGGTTTTTATGTGGCAGAGTGGTGGCTGGCACCTTTTCCAGTGGGTAGACTGGAGGATTTACACACTGAAAAGGTGCCAGCCAGCCAATGAGAATGCAGGATTTGGCACTTTCTGTTTTCACCATTGTATAATTATAGATAATGTCTGTGTAGTCAAGGAGAGTGTTGGCAGGTTTGATACAGCAACAGAGTCAATACTTTACAGTTATATAATGTTTTTTCCCATTCCTTTCAACAGCTGCCCCCATCAGTACACTGAACCAGCTCTCAGCCCCATCTTTGCCATTTCTGTCACTTACCCTGGCCCCTCCTACCTACATTCTTTCCCTTCCAAGGTGGGGTGGCGAGGAGTTGCCCAGGCTCCTTGGGGGGTGGGGTGCTGGTGGAAAGTCGGGAAGTCAGGGTCCTAGTGGTTGACGGCACATTATCCTGTTACATTATGGCTTTCTAGGTGTTGCAGTGGTAGTCAGGACCCAGCAACCCATCGAAAGGGGTTTCCTTCCTTCCCCTCAGCAGATTCTCATGACTGACACCTTGGGTCAGGCTGGGGGTCTCATTTGGAGTGCCATCAGACTCAAGGGACATGATCCCCAGTGGAACTCCACATCAACATCCTGGAGATGTGGGCAATTCGGTATTCCTTTCGGGCCTTCCAGACCCACTTGTTCGTGGGACATCCACTGGTCCAGATGGACAACACCAGTGTAGTTCATTACATCAACAAACAAAGAGGGGGCACTCACTCTTGTACCCCCCTGTGCTGGGGAGTGATGGGGATCTCTTACTGGGCTCTAGAATAGTCTTGAACTATCAGCTGTCCATGTTCTGGGCATGCAAAATGCCCTGGCAGAAAGTCTCAGTCACTGGCAATTCAGGATGCACAAGTGAGAGCTGCAGACCTCGGTCACAGAGGACCTGTTCAACAGGTGGGGCTGTCCAGAGTTGGAAATTTTTGTGTCCCCACTCAATGCAAAACTGCCACTTTTCTATTTGCTCACTCCAGAGCCTGGAGATTTCTGCCAAGACATGTTGTTCCTCTCCTGGAAAGGGAGGTTCCTCTACACTTTCCCTCCCTTCCCCCTAATTCAGAGGGTTTTGATCAAGCTTGAGATGTAAGGGGCCTCTCTGATCTTAATGGCTTCCTTCTGGCCTTGCCAAATCTGATTCCCCTTACTACAGCAGCTGGCAGTGGAACCCCCTGTACCTCTGTCTTTGTGCCCCGGCTTGCTCTCACAGGAGTAGGATACTCTAGTCCATCTGGACTAAAGGTCTCCTCATCTTCATGTGTGGCTCCTAAAGACATAACCATTGCAAGGTTTGGAGTTTCCCAGAAGGTGATTGATGTTCTGGTGGCTGCTAGAAACCCTCCACCAGCACCACTTATTTCATGAAGTGGAAGCGCTTTGCTCTGTGGGCTGCTTCCCATCACCTTGATCCTTTCATTTGCCCAGTGAATCAGATTCTGGAGTACTTGCACTCCCTGTTCAACGCCGGACTGCAGTACTCTTCCATTAAGGTTCAATTGTTGGCTATTTCAGTCCTCCATGTGCATGTTGATGGCCGTACAGTGGCCCATCTGGATGTTTCCTGCATGTTTTTGAGTAGCATCCTACACTTGAAGCCTCCCATCTGCAATCCAGCCCCACCTTGGGATCAGAATTTTGTTTTATAGAAGCTTACTTTGACTCCATTTGAGCCAGCCGCGCCTTGCGAGCTATGCTTTCTGTTGAGAAAGCATTATTTTTAGTTGCTATTACTTCTGCTCAGAGGATTTCCAAGCTTCAGGCTCTCATGTGTGAGCCTTCTTATTTGAATTTCCATAAAGACAGGTGTTTTTGCATACCAGTCCTAAGTTTCTGCCTAAGGTGGTGTCTGAGTTTACTTTAAATCAATCCAGCCACCTACCAGTGTATTTTCTGAAGCATGCCAATTCAGAGGAAGCATTGCTCCAAACCTTAGACATACATAGAATACTCTGGAATTATGTTTATCATAAGAAGAATGGTAGGATGTCCTTGCAGCTGTTTGTTTCTTTTGCCCCTGGTAAAGGAGGGCATTCCAGTTTCAAAGCAGTGCTTGTCCAAATGGTTTGCCAACTATATTATCTTTTGTTACAGGAAGTATGGTAAGGAGCTTCCTGGTCCTGTGCATGGCCACTCAACTCATACAAACATACAGAGAAGCCAGCAGAAGAAGGCCATTTGGTCTTTCTAGTCTGCTCATATTGCTGGGTTCACAGCTGAGCTACTGACCTTGCCCTCTCTCCCCACTCCTCCCAACCTTTCCATCCTTCCTACTTATGATCCTTACCTTCCCCCTATGCCTATCCCAGCGTCTCTTGGAGCTGCCCACCATCTTCAACAAGAGCACCTCTTCTGGCATCACATTCCAAGTGTTCACCACCCTCTCCATGAAGAAGTGCTTCCTGACCTCCATCCTAAACCTCCCCCTCTCCAGCTTGACTGTGCCCCTCATATTATGGTTGCCACTTAGCTAAAAGAGATCCTACCTATCCACTTTATTTATGCCTTTCAAGTACTTGAAGGTCTCAGTCATGTCCCTCCTCTCTCCTGTCCTCCAGGGAGTACATGTTCAATGCCCTCTATCTCTCCCCATCTGCTGTACCCTGCTGACCCACCTTCATCTTTGTATCCCTCTTCTGGACCTTCTCCAGCAGGTTAATGTTCTTTTTGAGGTGTAGGCACCAGTACTGAACTGCATACTCTAGATGTGGCCTCAACAATGACCTGTACAAGGGCAGTATAGCCTCCTCTCTCCTGCTACTGATCCCCCTAGCTATGCATCCCAGCTTCTTGGCTGCCTTGCTGCTGCTTTCTTACACTGTGTGGAGTGCATCAGGTCACTAGTGATCACCACTGCCAGGTTCTTCTGCTTCTCTGATGCAGATACCTGGACTCCACCCAGGCAGTACTCCATCCTGGTATTCTTGACTCCAGTATACATAACTTTGCATTTCTTGGCATTGAAGCCAACTCAAGGCATGGTCACTTCTGCTGCATGTTTCAGAAATGTTTCAGCTGCTGAGATCCGTGCAGCTGCTACCTGGAGTACTGTCCACACCTTCACTAGACACTACAGTCTGGACATTGCCTCTAGAAAAAGGGCAGGCTTATGCCTAGTTGTGCTACGCCTCATTTCTTAGGCCTTTTGTTTCTAGCCACCCATACTGTCTCTTTGTCAGTACTGCTTGGGACTCATTCCAAAGTTGTGGCTTGCTGTAAGAGATATCCTTAATGAAAATAATACAGTTATGTAAGAACTTATTGTAACTGTAGATCTTCGAGGGAATCTCTTGCAGCAAGCCATGTCATCCCTCCTTCCAACCCCCATGATCTTTTGTGTCTGTACATTTCTCCAGGACGCTTTGCCTGCTGTCTCTCATGTTCCAGTGGTGGGAACCTGTGCCCTACCTTGGTTCCTTTAGTGGGCATCCATTATGTCTGGTCTCCGGTTGGGAAACTAAGGAGGGTGCAGGGCTGCCCACGTTTATATCAGAGTGGTTGACCTTGGCAGATGTTGTTATCATGGGTGGCCCCAGTTGACTGCTAGATAAAAAGTTTCTGTGTAGTCCTGGTGCCTGATGGCTATAGTTCCAAAGGCATGGCTTGTTGCAATATTCTCTCAATGATCTACTGTTATGGAAAGTTATTACGTTACTGTACCTTATTACTGCAACCTGTATTTTGTTCAAAAGGATGAGCACCATGCAAGTTGAAAGCTCCAGGACACTACTGGTACAAATGAATGTCTTGCAGCTGTCCCCTACCACTAATTTCAGTCATAGAGAAATATGGGATGTTGCCAGAGTTTTTAATTGTTACCTCACGTTGGGAAGGGGGGTGGGGTTGCAAAATTAACAATAAATTATCTAAAGGCACAAATTAGGAAACTTGCTTATTTTGTGCATGTTGGGGGTCAGCCTTGCTTTGATGGCTGTTTCCCTTTAAGGTATACCCAAAACATTTAGACCATATAACCCCCAATTTGTTCCCAGAACATCTAAATCTCTATAAGCTCTGGGGGCTAGGTGTCTCCCAAACCCTTGGACTATAGTCCCCTTCCACTTCATCTAATAAAATTTGGCAATGAAGTGAGAAGTGTTTTAAAATCTGGCAGTCTTGACATAAAGGGGAATACCACGTGTGCTTTGGAGAACTGTGGACATATTTCTATTACAACCCGTAAATTAAATGATTAAAACTTTTTTCATATACTACTGATTTTCCAAGGAAGGCTGTTTTGGACTATGATACTTAAATTGTACTAGGACCCAGGAAGGAATCTCCCTGAAAGTATACCACCATGAAGGTCTTGCAAGGATTTTAGTGATTTTCAAAATTTATAACTTTTGTAAATGCCATGGCAGTCAATATTATACTCCAGGTTTGGGAGTGTAGGCATACATAGAAACACAGACAATGCCAGCAGAAAAAGACCAATGGTCCATCCAGTCTTCCTGTGATTCCCTCTCAATCCTCAGAACCTAATTGCCACCTGGGGTACTATCCCTCACTATGCACCCCTCCATTCCCCTCCTTGCTACTGTTGCCCTGAGTAGCTGCTGTACCCTTCACAGTATTCCACCCGTGTATGAAACCATTTATAGATTTGGTGCCTACCACCTCAGTGGGCAGACTGTTCCAAGGTTCCACCACCCTTTCCGTAAAATAATACTTCCTCATATCCCTTTTGATTGAACCTTCCACCTGCCAGTTTCCACTCGTGACCTTGAACTGGTGCTTATGCTGTCTCACCTTATTTATTCCTTTCAGGAATTTGAGGATCTCTATCATATCACCCCTCTTCCATCTGTTCTCCGAGTACGTTTTTCGTGCCTTGAGCTGATCCTCATAAGATTTTGCCCTGCTGGCCTTGTATCATCCTGGTCATCCTTCATTGCACCGTCTCTACTGAGGTGAGGACTCCAGAACTGGGTGCAGTACTCCAAGTGCGGCCTTACCGTTGATCATAAAGATGTAGTATTACCTCTTTTTTTCTACTCTCAGTACTCCTCCCAATACACCCTAACATCTTATATCCCTTACTAAAGGCCTTATTGTAATGGCTTGATTGTTTGATGATGACTTCTAGGTGCCTTTCCTCTGTTGTATTGCTCAACTTAACCCCTCACATACAGTACACTCTCCTGGAGTTCTTGCTCCCTAGATGCAGCACATTGTACTTTTTTGGCATTGAATTTCAATAGCCAGACCATAGACCACCTCTCCAATCTATGCAGGTCACTCTGCAACTCCCCAATACCCTTGTCACTGTCCACCCTCCCTCTGAGCTTTGTGTCATCTGTGAAGAGGCACAGCCTGCCCTGGATTCCTTCTTCAATGTTACTGATGAACATATTGAAAAGGACTTTACCCAGGACTGCTCCCTGTGGTGCCCCATTTATGACTTCCCTCTTTTCTTAGCTGACCCCATTTACCACAACCCCCGCTGCCTCCCCCAGCCAATTTCCTACCTATCTAACTATGTCCCTTGCTATCCCCAGATCCTCCATCTTTTTCAGTAGTCACCTGTGAGGCACTGAGTCAAAGGCCTTGCTAAAATCAAAATAGAGTAAATCCACAGCATGGCTCCTATCCAATGTCCTCATCACTCAGTCAAAAACTATTTGGTTAGTCTGAGAAAAACTCCCTGTCACTAACCCATGCTGTTTACTATCTTGAAGGCCACTGATCTTCAGGCAGTCTACTAGGTCCTCCTTGTCTGGTGACTCCATCACCTTTCCCACAAAAGAAGAAAGGTTGACAGGTCTGTAGTTCCCCGCTCACTCCTTGTCCCCTTCTTGTGGAGCAGAACTACATCTGCCACTGTTTAGTCCTTTGGAACCACCCCTGTCTGTGATGAACTACTGAACAATCCTAACAGGATTCCGCTAGTTCTGCTGCCAGTTCCCTAAGCACCCTCAGGTGCATCCAGTCTGGCCCTGGGGTCTTATCTATCTTAAGTGCTGCTAACCCCTTCACTGGTGACTACTGGTTGCTTCATCACTGGGACTCACTTTGTGGCCGCTTTGATGCCACTGTCTTGCAGGGACCCACTGTCTTCTCTGGGAAAGACGGAGCAAAAGTACTCATTATGGATGGATGGCTTTTGCTCAACTTCCTGTGTTGCTCTATCTTCCTTAGATAGCTTAATTATTCCCCATTCCTCCATTTTTCTCCAATATACCTGAAGAAGTGCTTTTTCCCCACTGTTGACCCCCCAGCAATACGCAGCTCTGTGTCCGCTTTAGATTATCTGCACACTCTTCTTGCTTCTGTATTCTTAGTTGGTATTCTCCCCTTTCCTCCCCCCTCTGCCTTTCATTGTACCTGATCAAGGCCTTTTTCTTGGCTGTCGCTGCTTCCCTGACCTTTTCTAAGAACCACACTGGTACACTTGTACATGTTAACTTCTGGTTCCTGTCCTCAGGCATATATTTTCCTCGAGAATGCCCCCTTTATTGCCCCCTCCACCCCTCTGATGCTGTCTACCCTGAATAATGTGTTTGGGGCCAACTCTCTCATCCTGTTGAAGTCGGCCCTTCTGAAATTGAGGACCTCAACTCTCGATTGGTATTTACCGATTCCTGCAGCCAGCTCAAACCAGATAGTTATGGTTGCTGTTCCCTAGTGGCTCTTCTACCATCTCTGAGTTGTTGAGCATCACATCATGGCTGGTAGCCTGCCTGGTGGGTTCTTGAACTAACTGTACCAGCAAACAGTCTTGGAATGTATCCAGCAAGGCGTGTCTTCTGGTGGTCCCGGCAAACAAAACATCCTAGTATATATATAGCCAGAAGGTTCAGGTCACCCACCAGTACAACTTCCCCCTTTGTCACTCCCCTGACTAGTTCTTCCTCAAGCTCCCTATTCCTTTCCTCTGCCTGTCTTGGCAGTCTATAGATCAGTCCGGTCCATATTTTCTTGCCCAAGGCCACTATGAACTGTACCCACATTGACTCTTGTTTCTCCATTACTTTTCCTGATGTGTCCATCTTCCTCAACCTCAGTGCTATCCTGACGTAAAGGGCTACACCTTCCCATTTACCTTTTCCTCTGTCCCTCCTAAACATGGTTTAGCCTGGGACTGGGGGGTCTCTGACATTAAGTTCTGATTACATTGATTTATATGCATGTTGTTATGTCCCCCCTTCTCCACAAACACATCCAGAAGTAAGATGTCTGAAGCTCAGTGTGCCCTTCAAGAAAAACAAATTTTAAATAAAGACAGAATTTAGGAATTAGAACTTTGCAAATGTTGTGTACACTGGATGTAGGCCTCCACAGGAGATACAGGGCTTCCTTAACATCTATCCAGAGTAGTACAGTAGTGGCAGTGAGTTGCTCTGATGGTTGTTTATGGCTCCCATTGTTGGAGTGAAAGAGGAAATTGAGCTGGGAGCTATAATGAACAAGAGGGCTAAAGCACTGCAAGTAGTGTACCACTGCTGTCCAGAAGGCCAGAAGCCTACTGGGGTGTGTTAAGGTGGAGGTGACCAGCAGAGCAGGAGAAGTAATCCTTCCACTTTTCAAGGCCTTGATCAGACTCCATCTGGAGTACCCTGTGCAGCTGTGGGCTCCTAAATATGAAAAGGACGTTGAGGTGGTTAAGACAAGGCAGTTGAGAAGGTGCCTTGTAGAGTCACCAAAATGATCAGGGGTGGGGGTGTCAAGAGCTAAGGAGAGAGGCTGGTAGCCCTTAAACATATTAACTTTGGCTGCATATTCGAGTATCAATAAGTTTGAACAAACAGGTGTTTGATCTTTTGAGAAAGAGATCACTCACCAGTCACAGGACAAATGAAAGAAAGTGGCACCTCTTATCAAGGACATGCATGTGGGTATGGTGTAAATCCAAGTTTATTTACGGTGAGACTCACAAGTCCAGTACTCAATGAGCAAACCATCCTAAAAATTCCCCCAGGGATCCATACTACATTGTTTCAGCTCATAATGAGCTTTGATTACATTGCCTAGATGTTTGATCTGGTGTCCTCCATTAAAATTTAGGAACACGTCCTGAAGCTCAGAGGAGATACACTTAGAGGTAATATTAGGAAGCACTTCTTCTTCAAGAGAGTTGGAATGTATTGAATTGCCTACAAGTGGAAACAGTGGATGTGAAGATTAGAGGTTTGCAAGATAAGCTTGGACAAATTTCTGCTTAAGCGGATTGTGCAATATCCTTGATAGAATGGGTAGGGGAAGCCCTATAACTGAGTGCATGTTTGGACAACGTATTTGTTCATAGCTGCTTATTGGGGTGGGGGGGCTGGCATGATTAACCTACAGTCCTGGCCTTAAATTTCTCAATTGTGAAAGGAGAAAATGATCAATGATTGTGTTACTGCAGTTGCTCTTTCATTTCATTTTTCATTTTTATTTTGTTATACTAGAGCAAAATGCCTGTTTTCACAAGCGACAAGTAGAATAAATACAATGCAAACACCAATTACAAATACAGATTATACAGTTAAACAATAAACATCAAGTACAAGTACAGCCACTCTGATAAAAAAACATTTTTTGTCTAACTTTAAAAGAGTTGATGTGCAGTTAACAATGTTATCAAGTAGGGAAATGTGTATGGCAGTAGCCGTATATAATACAGACTTTTGTCCTGTCGATTTTTTGAATAATGGATTTCTGAAAATGTAACTTGCTTTGTGACCTAGTACCCTGTGTGTTGGTAGCCCTAGTAAAGAATAACATAACTTTCTGAGGTAACAAAACAATAATTCTTTTATGAATCTATTTTCCAATGGAAGGCAACCTGCTGTTTTATACAAAATACAGAGAAAAGTTCAGATTGCGCTCAGGAAAAGAGGGGGTTCGCAGCATAAGGATGGCTAACCCAAAAACTGATATGCAACCAAAGCTGCTGCACTCCGTACAGAGAAAGAACCACCAAAACACTAAGTAATCAACTCATTAGGTGTATTTGAAAATCCACCACGTGAGAGGCTGTCACTTGATGGATTTTCAAATACAACTAATGAGTTGATTAATTTGTCTTTTGGTGTTTTATAAAAAATACAATGGCCTAGATATTCAGAGGGGTTGTGCCAGTGCAACTCCAGTAATGCATCCTGGGGCAATATTTTAAAAAAGGGAATTATGCAGCGCAATTACCAATGCACCACGGTGCAAAGATAATGTATGTAGCGCACCTCTAGGGGCATGCCCATGCATATGCGGCACATTCTGATATTCAGCCCAGAATGTGCAGCGCATATGCCTGCACAACTCCAGGATGCGCCGCATACTGATACACAAAGTTGAGCTTGGAAAATAAGGCTCAAATGGTCGCCACCCACAAGCGACCTGCTGTAATGCAAGGCGCAACACAGCAGCCCTTGGCAGTGGATGACCCCCCCCCCAGTACACTGTGCACAAGCAACCAAATTGGCCCTGGTAGTCTAGTGGTACCCCTCCTGCCTCCCAGTAGCCCCGAGCATCATAAATAAAATATTTATATACCCCTTGTAGTCCAGTGGTACCCCCACCCTTCCGATGCTCTGATCCCTGTAAAAACAACAGATATGAAATGCCCTGGCAGTCTAGTGGTCTCCTCACCCCTCCTGATGCTCTGATCCCTGTAAAAACAACAGATATGAAATGCCCTGGTAGTCTAGTGGTCCCCACCCCTCCTGATGCTCAGATCCCCATAAAAGAACATTTAAAGAATTTCTTAGGAGTCTGGTGGTACCCCCCTTCCCTCCATAGCCCTGATTGGCCATAGTATAGTAATAAATATGCCCTGGTAGGTTGGTGGTTCCTCCCACCCTGCCCGTACCCCAATGACATGATAATCCTAGTTCAAACATCCCTGGTGGTCTAGTGGTTCCCCCTTCCCCACCCGTATCCCCAATAACTGGTACAGTCGATATACAACTTTCCCTGATGGTCCAGTGGCACCTCCACCCACACAGGACCCCCCTGCCCATCCAGCTCCCCCTCCCCATCATTGTTGGGCAGCAGCACACCCACCTGCATACCACCGTGGCTGCCTGCTGAATGACAGCTTACAGTAGCAGCTGTCAGCCCATTGGTCCACACTGTGGACCAATGGGCTTGCAGTGCATACTGAAATAGTAATTCACAAGGTTGTGAATGAAAGACTTCATTCACATATTTGCAAATTACTATTACAGCATGCACTGCAAGTCCATTGGTCCAGGGCCTATTTATTACTATAATATGGCTGATCGGGGCTACGGGGGGGGTACCACTAGCCTACCAGGGAATTCTTTAAATGTTCTTTTATGGGGATCAGAGTTAAAGGAGGGGTGGGGGGACCACTAGACTACCAGGGAATTATTTAAATGTACTTTTACAGGGATCGGGGCTATGGGGAGGGCAGGGGGTGCCGTGAGACCACCTCTGGCAGCACCGCATGATGTGCAGGGCGCCATGTGCATTTCACTGGCCTGCCCTACACAACACATGCAAGTGGGCCATAATGACATGCAAATGACCCCATTTGCACCTTGTATGTATTGTGGCCCCATTTGCATACTGCTGGCTGAATATCAGGAATTTGCACACAGCGTAACTCTGTTGCACTGGTGCAGTTCCCATTCCTGGTATTCAGCCCTGTCTGGGGGGGGATGCGCCAGCGCATTGTATTTACACAGTGCACATTACCTGATATATTCAAAGGAGATGCACCATGGCTCATCTCCTTTGAATATATCCCTGTGTTGCACCAGTGCAAATCAGTTGTGCTGCACCTCCATATGCACCATTACCAGGTGCACTTCTGAATATCAGGACCTATGTGTTCTCCTTGGAAGGTTAGTCATAAATCTAAGGACATTATTATATGTTACATTCAATTTACTCAAAACTCCATCACTGGTTGCAGAATGTAGAGTAAGCACATTATCCAGTATAGTAAGCAGAAAATGTGTTAATCTATGAGATTCCAGTAACAAGAAAGTATATATTCTAAATAAAATACCTACTTGCTGATGCACCTGTCGTACAACATATTTAATGTGGGGTGCAAACGTAAGATTACTATCTAATATTCTAATATAATCTCGAAATATTTAAAATTGTCCACAATTTAAATGGGTTCACCTTTAATTTTTTTTTTTTTATCACAGCTGCTTTTTATCTCCTTTGTGCAGCGTGACCAGCTTTGGGGCATCCAGCCACTGGCCCTGCCCACCCAGAGAGCTGAGTGGCTCATATCGCACCCAGGAGGGTCCAGGACAGCCGTCATGCTATCCCACTGGAGGGCTCCCCTCTGCCACTCCCAGCTAGGACAGTCCCGGATCCTCCCCGATGGAACTCCTCGCAAGTCCTCCGGGCAGTGCAGGGCGTGGCCATCATGCTACATGGTCACGCCCATCAAGCTACATGGTCACACCCAGCCTTTTTCCTCCAATTTTTGGCCACGGGAATGTTGATGTGCAATGACATCAGGCACTGCATGCTGATATCTGCCGCACCCCCCCCCAACTGCCACCATGCTTGGTAGTACCTCCGGGTATCCCCAGAGGTCACTGTCATGCAATGGCTGTTCCCCGACCAACCCCAGGACTAGGAGAGCAGTCACCAGATGCTTGATCCTAGTCCTCCCCAGCCAGCCCCTGATGACCCAGGCTCGTTCCCGAACTCGGGTCACCGGTGTGGCGTCCAGCGTCTCAACTCTCAGCGCCACCGGAACGGCTATGGGTTCACCTTTAAGATAAACTGTGACATGGTCAAATTCCCTACTTTCTGGGGCCTGTAAAAACCATGGCCTTAGGTTTTTTTTTTTTGTATTCAGAAGCATACTTCTTGACAGAAGCCACTCCTGGAAAAACATCAGAATCTCTTTGCATGGCACCCATTACATCCCCTAGTGCAGATCCAGTTCTACAGATAACTGCATTATCTGTGTAAAGAATAAGCTCAGATTGTTTACAAGATCTGGGGGGCGAATTCATAAAAAATGAAAACTAAAGGAGTCCCATCATTAAGCCTTGCAGTACCCCACCTTTAATAGGATAACCTTCCGAGACACTTCCAGCAATTTTTGCTTTATGCACCCTATTACTAAGATAATTAGAGAAACACATTATCACCTCATTGGAAAAGTACATTTCTGATAATGTATCCAAAATCAATACATAATCCACAAGATTGAAGGCCTTAGTAAGATCCATATAAATTGCTGTGGCAGAGTGCCCTTTATCCAGGGCACAGTACACGCAGGTTGTGAACCTCACCAAGGCTGTCTCAGTATTATGTATGGATCTAAATCCATGTTGTGAACAACAGAGTAAATTACATTGATCCAAATAACCTGTAATTTGATCAAAAATAATTCTATCCAGAATCTTTTTGGGGGACAAAAGTGAGATTGGGCAGTAGTTAGATATGATTTCCTTACCACCTGATTTATATATGGGTTTAATAATTGCCAATTTCCAAAGCTTAGGAAAAACCCCACGGAACAATTAGTTAGCTCTTCAGCAAAACTAGAGAACAAATTAAATAACCACATCATTATTCTTGCCTGCAACTTTAAACTGGCCTCCTAGATATAGTTCCAGTAGCCTAAGTTTCATTAATGAAATGGTTTCCAGCTATTGGAAACACACCTCTCTGCATCACAAAAAAGAATATATGGTTGCTACCTACAACTTAAATTGTTTGTTGGGATCTTAAAAGTTTGACCTGCACTGGCCCGGTGGCATAGAGGGTTGAGGTGCTGGCACCTTACCTCGGCCCACACCAGTGACCCAGGTTCAGGAACAAGCCCGGGCCATCGTAGGTCGGCATAGGGAGGGGGGACGGCAGAGCTGGATAGAGCTGCCGGCAGGCAAGCTCTCCTCTGTAGAGAAGAAGTGTGGCATCCCTCGGCTGATGGCGACCCCCAGTGGAGGCTAGGGGTGGCATGGGCCTGAGGGTGCGTAGGCATTTGGCCATGGGGTGGGGGTTAGGGGTCGAGAACCCGGGGCTGTATGGTGCATCGCACCTCCATGTGTACATCGTGCATCTCCTGGGACCCTTGGGAGAAAATCAGAGGGGAAAATATGCCGGTCAGCAGGATGAGGATCGACTCCCTGTAGGCACCACTCACGGGCCAGGCAAGGTAAGCACTGGTAATTCCGGGGGACGGGGCTGGGGGGAGGGGTCGGTTGGATAGGGGCTGACTGGCAAGGAGCATAAATACAAATGTTAAAAAAAAAAAAAATTTACCTAAGTGTATTGAGCGTCTAAGCTGTCAGAGCAGGTCTATAGTTCTGTACTCTTCTCTGGAGATAACTAAAATGATTACATATATAATTAGAAAATAATTTGTTTATTCTTAGAACAACCACTAGTATCATCTGATCATTTTCAAAAATAATCTTGTATTTTTATAATGCTTGAAGCTACATTTTGAAAGCTGTAACAGTTAAACAGTTACTAGAGTGCTTCATCAAGGATATGTCCTTCATTTGGCCACACCTTTGGAACTGTAAGCCATCAGTGCCAGGACCACATGGAAACATTTTTCTAGCTGGGGCCTGCCCACTGTGACATGTAGCATCGACGCATATGTAATGTGGGTGGCCCCATCACTCCTAATTGCTTTCTACCACCATTGATCATTCTCATCAGACCTGCTGAAGTAAACAGCGTTGACAAAGCTATTGCTGTTTTTATGTTGTTTTGTATAACAAGTTTGTTATTGTTGTCTCTGTAAGACACTGAAGTCTAAAGAACCTTTATTTCAATATTCTATTTGCCGTTACAAAATCTACAAGGATGACACACAGACACAATTTGTGTGTGCTGTGTGGGTCTTTCCTACAGTGTGGGGAAGTACGAGATTTGCCAGGGTTTCAGCTAGACTACAAGGCAATGCCATAAGAAGACTCTAGAAAATTTCATTACCCAGGAAGTGCTAACAGCCATAGAGAAGGAAATAGGCTCAAAATCTCTTTCTCCCTCATCAACATCTGAGAAACGGTTGTCAAAAGCACAAGATAATGACAAGGAAAGGAAATCGTCTCGGGCCTCCTCCAGGTATAAGCATAAACATAAGGATGACGACAAGTCCCGTTGAACAGATATGTCCTCATCAGTGCCTGCTCCAGCGGTGTCTGCAAAAGCCCCCCCAATGGTTGTTGAGACAACAAGATCGGGGTCTGCCTCAGGCACTGCTGCACCTACTATAGATGGTAAGACACCATCATCCTTGGGCTCCAGCCCTGTGCAGGTAGACCTGGACCATTTTCAGGGTGCCATCAATTCCCAAGCTGTGCTGGCATGATTCTCAGAGATGATTTGACTCATTCTGCCATGGTTGCCATCACAGACTGTTGTTCAGATGGGGCCTTCTGGATTGAGGCCTCTGACGGATTCCACTAGCAGGCCACAGATTCCTGCCTCTGTTGTCGTGGCTCCTTCTGCAGCTTTCATCATCATTCATGATGACAATGAAGAAGTAGAATATAATCCTGATCTCATGAATCTTGAGGCAGATTTAGAGGAGGAATATGAGGGAGAGGAGCAGCTTGAAGAAAGGAATCTGCCTTCTAATTCTACCCTCTGATCCTGCAGTGAGGACTCAGTGGTTTATACGCCAAGGTCTCCTCCTGAGGACCCTTCTTTTCAGGCCATGATGCAGCAGATGCAGGCTGCCATGGGAATGGCTGTGGAAGAGAAAGATTCCACTAAGAGGATTCTAAGGAAGTTCTTAGAGGTACCCCGCACTTCTTCCATGTATTTAGTCTTGGGGGATGCCACTTTTGCTGCATGGCAGAGGCCTAATTCTCTGCTTGCAGTCTCTAGAAAGGCTAATGAGCAGTACTCTGCTTCTTCTGCTAAGCTTTATTGTGCTAATCAGCCTGAAACTGACTCAGTAATTATTATGGCTGATAATGATGGGTCTAAAGCCCCTAGACACATGAGTTCCTTACCTCCAGATAAAGAATCGAGGAAACTGGATGTAACAAGCAAGTGTACATATGCCTCTGCCTCTTTGGGGCTTTGACTTGAAAATAACCAGGCCCTCAAGATCAACTGTCAGAAGAGTATGTGGAAAGATGCTTGCACTGCTGCCCAGGCTTTGCCTGATTGTGATGCCAAGACTGCTTTACTTAAAACATTATCTGCTGGTGCTGAGGTTGGCAAGCATTTGCTGCACTCAGCTTATAATGTCTCTGATGCTTCTACCAGGGCTGCAGTCTCCGGCATTTACATGAGGCATTATTCTTGTCTTAGGGTGGCTGGTTTTGCCATTGGTGTACAACTAGCAGTTTTGAATGTGCCTTTTAAGGGTTCAAAGTGTTTAGTTATGATGTGGAAGAAGCTTTGCATGGCCTGCAATCTTCCAAAATTACTTTAAGGTCTGTTAAGTCCCTATACCCCACTCTCATTAGAGGATGTGGTTCTTTTCGTAGGCCTGCTGCCAGAGGTACCCATGCATATCATCAGCAGGGCCATGGCAAAGGTGGTGGTCCCTTTCCATGGCCACTCCCTCCTGGTGCCTATGCCAAAGCAACTAGAGGAATCAGTTCTGGTGGCCCTGCCACACCCGGTTCCATCTGACTCTTTTCTGTCTCCCCCTACCCTCAGCTGTTATCTCCAGGGGTGATGTGTGTGTGTGTTGGGGGGCAGGGTAGCAGGATCTCCCTGCATCTAAAACAATGACAGGACAGCACCATGAACAAGTGGGTTCTGGAGATAATTGCAAGGAGTTGTGCTCTGGATCTGCTAGAAATCCCTTCACCTTCTTCTTTTTATCCTCTGGACCACTTTTCTCTTATAAAGGAGAAGTTTCAGAACCTATTTCAAAAGCTTGCCATAGAATCAGTTCCTCTGCAAGATCAGAACAAAGGGTTCTATTTCAGATATTACCTAGTCCCAAGATGGACGGCAGATCTATGGCCTGTACTAGATCTGAGACTTCATTCATCCTATACATCGAATACTGAAAGATTTGAATGATGTCTCTGCAAGCCCTGATTCCCCTGTTACAAAATGGGGACTGGCATTGTTCACTGGTCATAAAGGATGCATACCTTCTTACAAAGATCAGAAAGACCCACAGTCAGTACCTCCACTTTGTGCTGGAGGGCAGGCACTATTGGTTCCCGGTACTGCTCTTTGGCTTGTCCTCTGCACCACAGGTCTTTACAAAATGCTTAGCAATGGTTGCTGCAGTCCTTCACAGAGAAGGCCTGTGAGTATTCATTTATCTCAATGACTGGCTCCTGAAACCCAGCTCCTGGGAGGCTTTGCTTCACACACTGTCACGATAAGGTCAATTGTTCAAGCTAGGGGTCATGGTGAATGTGCCAAAGTCTGTGACTCTAGCCAAAGATGCAGTACACTGGGGTAGTCTTGGACACAGCAAAGGGATGTGCCTTCCTGCCCCAGGACAGGGTGAACACTGATTGCCCAGGAACACTTGGTGAACAGGAGCCATTACCTTCCTGCAGGAGCAATGTTATGTCTTCTGGGCTTCATGAATGTAACCATAGTGACTGTGCCACTAGCCCGACTTCTCATGACGATACCACAATGGACACTTGGGGTCCAGTGGGATCAGTTGACAGACAAGTTGGAACAAATGACTATCTTCACATCACTGCACAGAGCATTAGTATGGTGAAAGGACATGACAAATCTACTGACAGGCATTCCATTCCTTGGACTAGCCCCTGCACAGATCCTCACCACAGATGCCTCAGGCTCCAGCTGGGGTGTTCATCTTGGCCTTTACCAGACATGAGGGTCATGGTCTAAGCTGGAAGCTGAGCTGCATATAAATGTGCTGTCAATGTGGCTCATCTTGTGCAGCCTGCAGGCTTTTCAGGATCATCTCTGCCCCTGTTCTCTGCTAATCCAGATGGACAATGTCCGTGTGATGCATTACTTCAACAAACAAGGGGACACTCACTCCTATCCCTTATGCTTGGATAGTGATGAGAGTATGGTAGTGGGCTGTAGCTCGTGACCTTCAACTGTTGGTTGCGTTTCTCTCAGGTCTCCAAAACATCTTAGCAGGCAGGTTAAGTAGATGCCAGCCAGTGGTTCATGAATGAGAACTGTTGTCCTCTCTGGTGAACGACCTTTTCATAAGGTGGGATATCCAGAGCTGAACCTTTTTTTGTATCCCCACACAACACAAAAATGATGCATTTCTGCTCACTCCTGGGCCTGGAGTTTTTTTGGTGAAACCATTGTCCCTCACTTGGAAAGAGAATTCCTATATGCAGTCCCCCCCCCCATTCCTCTAATACAGACAGTTCTGCTCAAGTTGCGGGTGGAGAATGCCACTCTTGTCCTCATTGCTCCATCCTGGCCTAGCCAGATATGATTTCCACTTCTTATAACATCTGGCAGTGGAGCATACTGTTCCTCTATGTCTGTGTCGGGGTCTGTTGTCACAGAGTAAGGGGTCCCTTGTCCATTTGGACTTTGGGTCCCTGCACTTGCATGCATGGCTCCTGAAAATATAGCTATTGCACATTTTAGGGTATCCCCTAAGGTTGCCAATGTCCTGCTTGTAGCTAGGAAGCCTTCTATCAGGCATACTTATTCTCTGACATAGAAGCAGTTCACTGTATGGTCTGCTTCCCAGAATATGGACCCTAAGATGATCAAGATGGCGGCCACGCTGGGCTAGCCATTGGTAGCACCAAGAGCAACACCGTTATTTTTTAGTCTTTTCAATCTATTCGTTTTATTTTTATTGTAATTTTTTTCACTGGTAGTCTGTCTTTTGTTAGATTAGTCAGGGCCTGAAGTGAGTTAGTTGGAGTAGTCACAGCGTATTTTGGGAGTTTGTTTTTTTTCCCAGGAGTTTAGCAGCATAACTTACCTCTGGTGCACTTTTTGAGTGGAGCCGTTTTCATGGAGTCGGTGAGAGTTCTGCTTATCGCTGCTTATTGCTGGCATTGTGGATTTGTGGTGCCAGTTGTTTTGTTAGCCTTCCTGTCACCCTTAACTGCAGTCTGTCCTGCCAGCTGGTGTCTTCCGAGGTCGTGCCAGAGTTTTGAGAGCTGGTGTGGTCCTTCGTTTTAGTGTTTAGAGAGAAGATCTTCTGCTGTGGGGAACAGCTGAACATAAGTAGCCCACCGGAGCATCAAGGATGGATTTTTGCTAGCTGGACTGTCAGCCGGACTCTACCGGAGTGAATACTGTTTTGGGGAGTATCGTTTAAGACCAGATTTTTACTCTGGAAGCGTGGACGCCAGTTGAGGAGTCCTCCCACTTAGAAGATCGTGAAGTCCTGCCATTTAGAGGACCGTGAGGAGGTTTGGGTCTCTAAGCACAAGAACTGTCTTTTTTATACTCCGGAGCTGGTGAGCCTGTTATGTGCTGGATTTGTTTGAAACATTGAGTTTTACTTGTGACCCCTTAAACTGGCTGTTGCTGTGTGATTCGGCTGGGACGGGGTTTCTGGCTGGGGAGTGCTGGCTCGAACTGAGCTCTCTGTGGGTGAGGGGCTGAGCAGGAGTTCACCGGAGGGTGTTACTCCTTTGTTCATCCCGGGGAGGCCTCGGCACGGGGTGATTATGGGATAGCTCTGTTTCGGGGCTCTGACCCAGGTGGGGGGTCTTGATTTGGGCTAGCTGCAAACCGGCTGTTACCCTTTGGTCCTGACTGTTTGTCTGCTGGAAAAACATCTATTAAGGAATTATTATACTATCCTGCATGAGTTGGAAGTAACTACTGTTTGACCTAGACATTGTCTTCAGCAGTTGTTTATCTTTATCCTCGGCCTGTATTCCAGGTTTATGGCTACAGTGCTTCTGTGGACGTTCCGGCTCCCTTCTTTGGGGTAGAATGAGACTATTTTTGATCAAGGCTGTTGAACTGGTGAGGCAGTGAGAGGGCATCTGGATTTATATTTTTACTTTTCTGTTTATTGCTGTGGTGAGAGAACAGCAATTGGACTTTTTATATTTCAGTGCGGGTGAGAGCCCCATGGCCTCATACTCTGTTTTTTTATAAATACTTTTGCATACCCACACTTAACATCAAGACTCTGGTTAAAAAAAAAATGTCATTGTTTGGCAGTGAGAGTGCCAATTATTTTTATTATTATTATTATTACTATTATTTTGAATTGACTTGCTAATATTGTGTACGCCTCTCCTTTATCTTTGTTGTGAGGGTTTTTTTTAGAGGGAATTTGTTCATTTGTTTATGTTTTAGTTATTGTTTTCCTCCCATCCTCAATATGGTGAGAGAGTCTTTGGGGGGGGGGAGTTAATTTGGGTTTGGTTTAGTTATTTATTGATGCAGCTATTTTATTTAGTAGTTTAGTTATTGTAGTTATTTACTCTGTTTTAACTGTATAAGGAATTGATTTTAAGTATTTTCTTGCTTTTTCTCTTTGAGGATTTGTATTATTTGAAATGTGTCTACCTGTTGCTCCCCTGGTCATGCGCTACTCAGCCTCTGCTCTGCACTCCCTCTGCCCCTTTCATACCCCCCACTCTGGTTTCTCCATCTACCAACATTGTCGAGGCTTTGGTATTGTCCGTAGGAGGAGGCGGGAGTGAACAGTGGAGGCGAGTGAGGGAGCACTCCCATTAGGGTGATTAAGTCCAGGAGATGCCCTGGGGTGAAGTGGAGCTTAGAGCGTGGCCCATCTTGTTTGGTCCCCATACCCAAGGGCATCATCTTTAGTGATGGGCAGGTAGTTGGGGCAGTCCAGGAGTTTTGTCCAACCCGGGCAATGTTGTGCAATGCCAGATCTGTCCAGAAAAAGACTGCCATAATTTCAGATCTTGTTGCCTTGACAGACCTGGCTTGCATCGCCAAGACCTGGCTGGATAATAATGCGGGACCAATTTCGGAGGCCGCAATTCTAGCCGGGTATACGGTGATACATTGCCCGAGGTTGGACCATGGGGGGGGGTCTGTTTTAAGACTAAATTGGCTCTCACTAGTGTTCCAGTTGAGGAGACCATTTCCTTAGAATGTGCTGTTGTAGCAGGTGTCAGCTATCGAATTGCTGTCATCTGCCGTCCACCAGGAGATGAGAAGCAATTCCTTAAGGAAGTAGCGGACTTCATTATCAACCTGGCCTTTAAATCACCCAGGCTGATGGTCCTGGGCAACTTTAATGCATGGGTCAACGATGAACTCTCGCAATTTGGACAACACTTCCTTCACTTAATGGATTCACTGGGCCTAACACAGGTGGTTACCACTGCTACACATAAAGGTGGCCATTCTCTTGACTTGGTCTTCCTCCTGGGGATCGAGGCCTCTGATGTGGGGGTGGAACTAGTCAGCTGGTCAGATCACTGCACTGTGAGATTCAATTTTGGCACCCCTTCTAGTAGGCCGAGCCCTGTGGAGATGGTCAAGTACCGCCCATTGTGGAATATTTCTTCTAATGGCCTTGTGGTGGTTCTTGATCTATCAGAACTTCCTGTGTATTGCAATGATCCCGAGGTGCTGGTTATGGCTTATAACACCGCCATTACTTCTGCCCTGGATTTTATTGCTCTAGTTCGTGTGTGTCCTCTCTCCCTTCCCGACCTCGGACCCCATGGTTTGATGGGGTTCTGAGGGAGTTGCGGCGACTTGGACGCAGGTTAGAACATTGTTGGCGGAGGTCTGGCCTGGATGCCGACCACCTTAGACTGTTAGAACACTATCAATTCTATCAATCAGAAATCTCCTGTAAGAAGGCAGAGTTCCTGTCCGGGAAAATTTCTGCCACTCAGAACCGACCTGCTCAGCTATTCAGAACTGTGGACAGATTGTGCAATCCAACCTGTCTACAGCTCCGTAGAGCATTTTCACAATTACAGTGTGATGAGATTGCTCGGTTCTTTGCTGATAAGGTGGCTGACATTAGGTCAGACATCTGTTTGACACATTCTATGCTAGTGGCAAGTGGCCAGGATCGGGTCACTATCTCTTCGTTTTCCTGGAGCACCTTCGACCGCCCGGAAATCGTGGATGCTATGCGGATTGTCCAGGGGCTGCATCCTACCTCCTGTAGTTTAGATCCAGGTCCCACTCCCCTAATTTTAGGGTGCGGAGAGTCCATTCTACTGGCTGTATCACAGATAGTCTGGTCTTACCTTGACTCGGGTGAATATCCCCGTTCCTTGAAAGAGACAGTGGTGACACCCTTGTTGAAGAAATCATCCTTGGACCCAAACTGTCTTGCCAACTACAGACCTATTTCAAACCTTCCTTTTGTAGGGAAGGTGATCAAGAAGGTGGTAGCAGCCCAGCTGGAGAACCATTTGACAATCCATAGCACCTACGAACCTCTCCAATCAGGTTTCCATAAGAGGCATAGTGCCGAGACTGCGCTGGTTTGGGTGCTCAATGATCTCCTGATGGCGAGAGACCAGAGAAAACAGTCCATTTTGGTTCTAGTGGATCTGTCATCAGCATTTGACACCGTTGACCATGGGGTTCTTCTGGAGTGCCTGAGATGTATTTGTGGACTCTCTGGGGTTGTGCTAAGATGGTTCACATCATACCTCACCGGAAGAACTCAGAGGGTGGTGTCAGGGTTTTTTTTCTCTGATCCCATCTCCCTATTTTGTGGGGTTCCTCAGGGCTCTATATTGTCCCCCATGTTGTTTGCGGTGTATATGCTTCCCCTCAGAGACATTGTGAGATGGTATGGGTTGGGATTTCACTGTTATACAGATGACACCCAACTGTACCTGTCTTTTGCACCCGACCAGGAAGGAGCTATCTCGGTATTCAATAGCTGCCTAAATGAAATCCAGTATTGGATGAGATCCAGTTGGTTGAAGTTGTATTCTGGGAAGACTGAGGTGTTGGTTTTGGATCCAGATCGCCGGATAGGGGGACCTGTGACCGGCTCCCCTTCTGGGGTGTTCTGTGGGGATGTCGAGTTATCTGTCTCTGAACGGGTGCGAGATCTGGGGGTGATCTTAGATGCAGGGCTGACTCTGTGATCTCAAGTGTCAGCAGTGGTAAAATCTTCTTTTTATCATCTGAGAAACATCGCCACAATCAAGCACCTCATTCCGTCCGGCGATCTGCCAACTCTGATCCATGCCTTTGTGACCTCACTCCTGAACTACTGCAACTCGCTTTACCTTGGGCTTCCGGGGGTTGATATCCGCCGCCTTCAGCTGGTGCAGAATTCTGCAGCCCGAGTACTTACAGGTACTCCTAGATCTTCTCATATTACTCCGGTGCTGCGGGAACTGCACTGGCTGCCAGTTCAATGGTGGATCACCTTCAAAGTCAGATTGCTGACTTTTAAAGCCCTGCATGATCTGGGCCCTGACTACCTGAAAGAACTTTTGATTCCTTACCGCCCTGTGAGGCCGATCTGCTCAGCTGATGAGGGGTTGCTAGAGATTCCTAGGGTTATAATAAAATCAGCTGGGGCCCGGGCTTTTATGTTTGTGGCCCCATCCCTTTGGAATTCTCCACTCCATCGGACAAGGGAGTGTACGACCGTGGGGTTTTAAACAGGCTCTCAAATCCTTTTTATGGGAAAGGGCCTATGGTGTTTCTGATTGATGATTGTATTTGTTTTTAACAGTTTTTGTATTACTGTTTGTATACTTTGCTTGTATCTTATTTTATTGGAATGTGCCTTGGTATTCGAAAGGTGCAATATAAATAAAATTATTATTATTATTATTGCATGTCCTGTGAATTCTGTGCTGGAATTCTTGCTTTCCCTCTCTGACTCAAGCTTGCAGTATTTCTCTTTTAAGGTGTATTTGGCCGCTATACCAGCTATCTATTCCCCTAATGATGGTTGTATGGTTGCACAATTGGAAGTGTCCCATACTTTTCTGGGAAGTATCCTGCATATGAAACCTCCTATCCATAATCCAGCCTATCTTGGGATTTGAATTTTATGCTTGAAAAATTGATTTTGGCTCCTTTTAGAGCCTGCCTCGAGTTGTGGCCTACGTTTCCTGTCATGAAAACGTTGTTAGGGCTACATGGGTGGAGCCTTGTGAGGGAATTTTTATATATCCTAAAGCTATATTTGCTATTAAATGCCTTGAAGCTATGCTTGCTTTGAAAGCCATGATGTAACAAAGTCATAATGAATGCAGTAGAAATTTCTGAGTTCATGGTTTCTTTTTTTAAGGGTTATAGAATTTGTACTAAGGTTACTTGAGGTACATTTGTAAAAACAGAAAAATAGATAAAACTGAGCAGAACTGGTTGTACCAGCCTAAATAATTGGCCTGGGCAAAATATAAAATAACAGCACGACTACTGGCATTGAAGGCAAGCTATGCGTTGCTATATGTGTGAGTAAAACTCATTGTCTCTCTCAGGTCAGCTTGACCCAGGCATATGTATCAAGCAGTGTTGGGAAAGAAATGGAATAAGTAGTGGAAAAGTACCTCATACATAAACTTGTTTTTCTTTTTTCTGTTACATTGCTGAAAACTTGTTATGCTGTCTTATGATTGGCTTATACTGAAATGTTGGTATTTTTCAAGATAAGAAGTGCAAAATCTAGCTTATAAAAAGCTGCTGTAAATTGTAATCGGAGAACTTCTCCGTTGTAGAAGTCCACTGCATGTGTGTTTGATCAAATAAAGCGACGTTAAGACAAAACCCAGTGGTGTGGTTTTTGGCCCGTGACGACGGGAGTGGTTGCTCAGGTAATACTTACAGTGAGAGAATTTGCGATCACAGTTTTGGCATAGTTGGCAGGATGAGTTCTTCGGTCCGTGTCACCTCATGATCGGGTTGTTTCCCTTGGACAAAAGGACATTTTTGTGGAACCCCATCAGGATGTGATGCCTAGGGGCTGGCGACACTCATCATCACTGTAAGTACAAGAATACCTTGGAGCGAGTGTGCACTATAAAGGACAGGCCTAAGTAATATGGGAAACAAGGGAAAAAAAAATAGCTGGGTCCAGAGTTAGTATTATCTGGACCGGCAAAATGTATGTTTGACAAGTTTGACCAAACAAATTACAAGGGCAACTGCACTGCCCTTTGTACTTGTAATTTGTGCTTGCTGCAAGTATATACTGTTAGAGCCAATGATGGCTTTCACAGTTCAGGCTGCTTTAGGAGAAAAACAGCGCTGATTAAGTAAAGTTAGATAAGCAACATCTAGAGAAAGAAAAATAAACTACTGTGGATGTACGCACAGTAGGTGACTACAGACGGGATGATTTGAAAATCCTCCCCCATGTTGCCTATCTGTGTAGTTTAAAGTTTTCTGTATCAATTTCAAGTTCCTTGCCTCCTATAGAGGCTAAAACATTTGATCCCAAACCCAAGTACTGGGGACCTCTATCAGATGGATCTCAACCTAGTACTGTTAGAGATTTTTGTTTTGTTTTTAAACTGCAAACCAGAGCTCTGGAAAAAGACTTGGTTTGGCAGGTTACTAAAATGGCCAAAAGAAAACCTTTGAAAGGGTTAATAGCTGCAGTGTTTGGAAATTATCATGAAGGTCCTGCAGTCAGTTTTCTTACTCAGACTAGTGTATCGGAAAAGAAGAAGAAAAAAAATACCTTGGCACCGGGTAAGTCTGAATTTTTTTATTCAAAGTTGTTTTATGTCTGTCTGTTTTATTTCTGTAATACATATACTAAACAAGGTAATGCTCCGTCTTTCTCGTGCATATTTTCTAGCTTATATCTGTGTTCTGTAATTATGTTCTGTTGTCAAGGTTAGAGATAGGACTACTGCTCTTCAGTGCACAACATGTTACAGTAAAAAAGAAAGAAGCTTCTTTGCCCTCATAGCTGACTGTTTTAATTGGCTTTATTTTTAATGGAACATTTGTGCTGCCTAGATAGGGTCAGTGAAGAACTTTTGTTTGTAGTTGTTGGATTGGAGCAGGTAGTGTTGATGGTGAAGAGTTATGACGTCATATAGATTGCAATGTGCAGAAAGATTTGTAGTTTGCAAGCAATGTGCCAAGCCACTGCTAGGTGAAAATGTAATGTGTTAACAGCTATAAATGGCTTTATCATACTTCTAGTTATAACCAAAAATTTTTTGCAAAATGGCAGGGTGCCATATTTTGGCTATGTGCCAAAAGGTGTAACCATGTTATACAAGATGTGTTCACTTACAGATGATATGTTGTGCTGCGTTTTAAAGGAGTTAAAATGTGTTTAAAAAGTGTTTTGTTCTGGAAAGATTTGGCATGGCGATATGTATAAATGTGTTGATTTAAAAATTGTCAGTGTTACAAGACAGGGGGAGGCAGCACATATATCTAAAACACGTACAGTTTTCTAATGAAACTATGGGCATTACCTCAGCAAATTGCTGTGAAACAATGTCAGTCTTATTTTGTGTTAAGTATTTCTTTTTGTGTATGTGTATGTGTGTGTACTGTCTTGGCCAGCAGTTTTATTCTATGCTTTAAAGATATTTAATATCAGTAGTGTTCAAGGACACTAAAAAAAAAAAAAAAATAACTGGGTTTGAACGACCCTTGCATGCACACTGTGACCTTTTGCACGTTATTTGACCTTCTTGTGTTTCAACATTTTATGTTACTACCAGTTCAAACTTGATGTGTATTCCATACCTAAAGCACAACTTTTCACACAAAATGTATGTTTTCATGAAAGCACACCAAGAGTGAACCATGTAATTTGACTTTTATTGCAAAACTAGTATTCTAAGTGAAGAGGAACAAACTTTTCTTCTCGTCTCACTGCTTCTGACTTGCAGCCAACACAGGCAATACTCCAGCTGGAAGGGAGAATTATTCATCATCTCCCATATTTTTATATATATATATATATATATATATATATATATAATGCACTTTGAAAAAGGACTATTACAGCTGTTTTGAGAGTTTACCATCTACAGTTAAAAACAATGGCTTTTGTTTTATGTGTGACCATGGTGTAATCATTTTTTTGTCTTTTGAAATGCATTCTAAGAGATCGTCGTACGGTATTACCATCAATCTGGATTTTTTATAAACTCAGCTGACATTTTGTCATGCTTAGGATAAGGGAACCCAGGGACGCTTGGCTTCTTTTATCCTATGGAAATTATCTTGTTTTATTTTTAAACTGGTGTGTGTTTGTTTTTGTTGTTTGTGTTTCTTCTCTTTCTTCTAGAGAAAAAGAAGTTCCCCATCTTTATAGTAAGGTATGAAACTTACTAAACTAATTGTAATATTATCTTGTTATAATTTAAAGTGTAGTAGGTGGGGATCATGTCACCATCCACAGCTAACCTTTTTATTGCTACAGTATTCGAGCTGTCTCTTTCACTTGAACTGTCTCTTCCACCAGTAGGAGCTTGGGGAGGGTAAGCTACCCTTCCTCTATCCTTCCAGTGTAGTACCCACAAAGGTTGCAAGGTACATCACTGTTCCCCAAAGGGTAAATAAAGAAAATGTATATTTGCCAATAATTGTTTCTTATTTACAGGTTTTAAAAAGACCCAAGGTATTTTAACAGCATAACCCAGCTCAAGCCCTTCTGTTTTTCTAGTGCAAACAGTTAAATCTCACACCTATTATTGGTACAGGGTTTCTGCCCTCAGCAAGTAATCAGTTCGCTGGAGGGTGAAGTTGTATGTATGTCCACACATATTCATTCTTTTGATTGTCTTTTCAGCTTTCTTATCCTGTTAAAACAAATGCAAAACAACTTTTGTCATTGCCTTACAGCAATTAATGAATGCATTTTTCAACCAGTAAATTCACAGTACTCTAACATTTCTGGACTCTAAGCTAAGTTTACAGTCTATATGTGTTGTTTAAAATGTATTTTATGCATTATGCATTATGCTCAATACTGAAATTGTTCTATTACAAACATGCTTATGTTTCATGTTTATGTTATAATGTTTTGATATACATCTTGCTACACTGTATCATGTGTGTGTATTCAGAAAAGTGCTCCACATGTATAACGTTTTTAATGCTCATAACAAACCTAAATACTGGGACCAGCATTGCTGACCCACCCACAATATGTTCCAAAGCAAAACCAAAAGTAAAATTAATGCTCTGTTTGTCTTATTACTCACAGGTATCCGAAGAATGAGTGTACTCTATGCAGGTTTTGTCATTTAAATTTAACAATTATAATATGCAGAATTTAGATTGTACTCCAAACCTATGCTACAAGCCTTACCCACTCAGTACTTTGGAGTATTTCACTATACAGCGTAAAAAGGTAGATCTTTTCACTTGTCACAGGTGCAATAGGCACTGTTATTAAATTAGCATAGGCCAACAACATATATATTGTCCACTAATTGCATTTGTAAAGGCATATTATTATAAGAACAATATGTTTAAAGCGTGTAACTGCATTAAAGCAGGTTAGCAAGAGGAAAAGGAAGAGGAGACCATTATGGTTTTCCAAAGAGGTAGCAAAAAGTGAAAGCCAAAAGATAGCATTCAGGCAATACAAAAGACACCAGGCAGAAGGGATAGGGAGAAGTACCAGGAGAAACAAAGGGAGCAGGAAGTCAGTAAGGGAAGCCAAAGTCAGACAGAAGAACACATTGCAAAATCAGTGGTTAAAAGGACAAAACCTTTTACAGGTACATAAGTGAAAAAAAAGAAAAGACAAGGAGGGATAGTGAGACTGAAAGGGGAGGATGGGAGTCGCGTGGAGGATGACAACAGTAAAGCTGACATATGAACAGGTATTTCTGCTCAGTCTTTACTGAAGAAGAGGGAGGTAATGGGTCTGAAGGGAGTACAAGGGGTGAGAATGGTGCAGAAATGGATTGCATCACAAGTCCTATGAAGACAAGTTGAAGGAACTGAACATGTACTCCCTGGAGGAGAGGAGGGAGAGAGGGGATATGATAAGAGACATACAAGTATCTTACAGGGAGAAACAGAGTGCATAAAAACACTATTTTTTAGCGAAAAAGATGTTCCAGGACTAGAGGGCATGGGATGAGGTTGGAGGGAGGACGATTCAGAGGAAACGTGAGAGGGAATTTCTTCGCGGAACGGGTGGTGCACCCTGCCGGAGGAAGTGGTGGGGGCTGAAACAATCACGGGATTTAGGAATGCATGGGATAGACATAAAGGAATTCTAGAAGTCAGGGGTAAGGGGAAACAGACTTCTAGGAAAACAAACTGAACTTACAAGCTCAAATGGGCAGACTGGGTGGGCCATAGGCCCTTATCTGCCGACACTGTCTATGTATCTATGTATCTATGTATTGTAACATTACAAGATTTTATAACTCAGGTCTCAGTCAGGCCTGCTTGCAACAGACAGAGAAATAATGTTTCATCTTGTCATAACTGCTTCTGTGATTTAAAAGCAGGAAGTAACCATAACATTGTCATGATTTACAGATGGTCAAATGGTATAATTGAACCTCGCCTGCACCCCCAGGTGTGCGGTTAATATCCCATTTTATTTTTATTTTCTAATTGCCAGAATTTAGGCTCTGTCACACCACTCTTTACAAAACAAAAGTAAATGGTTTAAAAGATTGTTATTTGTGTGTTTTAACTCAGTGTCTAACACACTTTGCTGCAAGTTTGCAGGTTTCCATGGTGTGCACACATAAGATCTCCACGTTCAACAGCAGTAACCTCTGCAAGTGTAATGTTTTCAGCGAAATTACACCTAATATGTAGAACTTTAAATCAACTGAAGAAGGTCCAGTCAGTTCAGACTCTGCAATCAAGCTTGTTTCTGCTTACTATGAAGTTAAGTCTGGGAAGGGCACTCCTAACTCCAGCGAGAAGATTCTGCTTCAATTGACCTTCAAGCAATACATCCATTTTCTTCTGCAGCTTGTTCCAAACAACTTTAATCTTCTAACCCATTGCTCTATTTATGGACTGTGTTCTTAATGGTTTATTGTCAATTGTTACCTTTTATGGACTGTTAATCTTTATGCTTGGGGTGTAATCAATTCGACCAAAACAAATGCCATGCCAGTGTGTGTGTGTGTTACTCCATTAAAAGGACTCAATGCACCCTGGCCAGTGTGTCTACTAATCAGCCAGCCAGCTAAATGAACACTGACTTTTCTCACTATGCTGGTGTTTTGTTTTTAAATTACTGTCTGCATTGCCTCATATGCCTTGTGGGTTACCACCATTCTGCAAATGACATTTCATCTGTGCTGTAACTACATCAACCTGTGGATACTTATATGAACTTATGAACTGTTCATTTCATGGACTGCTATGTTTTATAAGGACTTATCTGTCAAGAGACATTATCAACAGATTCTTCAATCAAGCTCCAGGGTGTGCCACCTCAACACAAGGTAGCATCTACCTTATTCACTCTCAAAGTGAATTCCATGAACTCTTTTTCATCAACAAAATTGTTATGTTATATTGTGTTATATAGTGTGTCACATGTTAGCATTTTTCACATATTTCAATTGTGGTGTTGACATCCCTCATTTCTGTATTATGTTTTACAAACTCCACGATTTGTGTTCAGTCTACATAACCACCCTGTACCAACTCCAGAACAGGATGCTTTTATAAATTACTTGACTATCTGTATGCTGGCAACCAGTTTTAAATCATATACCTATTCACCTAGTCTAACAGTCTAAAAGTAGAAATGTTTAGTTTTGTTTTTTAACCTTCAGTTATTAACTAATATCTTTACATTTATGTTCAATTTTGTGTAAATGTTCGAGTCCCTCAGGGCTTCCTATCTTCAGGGTAGAATTATTAACAGTGGTCAGTGGCCAAGGTTTTAGTAATCAGTGACCAAACTTTTATCAACAATGTGTAGTTGGCTAAATCCATAAAACTGAGAAATAAAAAGGTGTAAAATAGCTAGTGTAAATTGCTAAAGGGCTAGTAAGAGGTAAAATGGTTAGTAAATGACTAAATGATGCCAACATGTAAATTAGTATATCCTAGTAGCAAAGGCTGCAAGTGGAAAAATACCACTATGTCATAATATGTATGCGTGTAAAGACTTAAAAGGTTAATTATAAAATTCCATACAATGCAAAAAAAAAAAAAAATAGCTGAAAACATAAAATGAGGCCGTGCAAGATATACACAAATTCCAGCCTTGCATTTTTTTTCTAAGCTTGACATAAATATGGGACCCATGGTCATAGCTCATGCGTAGTTGGTGACTGGGGTGCTACTTCTTCCATTGGGTGACAGTACTTGTAAGTGGTCATATTGGCACTCTGGCTACTGACTGTCCTAATCAAACTTCTCCTACAATGCCTGTGCAACCTAATGTGGTATCCACAGGGCGCCACCCACCTGCCCCTTGCCAACCTGAACAAAAGGACCCCATTAAACTTGGAGGGGTGTTTCCATTAAAACGAGCAAATTGTGGCCAAAATATAAAGTGAGAAAAGTAAAAGGAATCGGTTAGTTGATACATAGTATCAAAGGGGAGAGTGTGAGGAATTTTATATATCCTAAAGCTATATTTGCTATTAAATGCCTTGAAGCTATGTTTGTTTTGAAAGCCATGAGTATAACAAAGTCCATAATGAATGTAGTAGAAATTTCTGAGTTCATGTTTTCTTTTTAATGGGTTATAGAATTTGTACTAAGGTTACTTGAGGTACATTTGTAAAAACAGAAAAATAGATAAAACTAGGCAAGAACTAGTTGTACCAGCCCTAAATAATGGGCCTGGGCAAAATATAAAAATAACGACATTATACTATTTTGACTGAGGAAACCAAGCTATTGCTATGAATTAGAGTAAAACTCATTGTCTCTCTCAGGTCAGCTTGACCCAGGCATATGTATCAAGCAGTGTTGGGAAAGAAATGGAATAAGTAGTGAAAAGTACCTCATACATAAACTTGTTTTCTTTTTTCTGTTACATTGCTGAAAACTTGTTATGCTGTCTTATGATTGGCTTATACTGAAATGTTGGTATTTTCAAGATAAGAAGTGCAAAATCTAGCTTATAAAAAGCTGCTGTAAATTGTAATCGGAGAACTTCTACGTTGTAGAAGTCCCACATGCATGTGTGTTTGATCAAATAAAGCGACGTTAAGACAAAACCCAGTGGTGTGGTTTTTGCCCCGTGACGACGGGAGTGGTTGCTCAGGTAATACTTACAGTGAGAGAATTTGCGATCACAGCCTGCAGTCCTTTTACGAACAGAGTGAGGACTCTGCATATTTTTCCTTAATTAAAAAAAACCCGGATGTTCTCCTCCCATCACAACCCTGCCACTCTCTGGTGCCCATGCTTTTTTAGTGCAGATCCTCCCCACCAAGCTCTCAAAAACCTCCCGCTACTGCCTACTGTGCACTGTACCGCCCCCACCCCTCTGTTCCCGTTCCCTTTCCCTTTATACTGATTATCACAGATACGCATCAAATCCCTCTCTAAACTGAAAAGGTATTAAAATAAACACATTAGTGCAAGAATTCAAAACCTGTCTGGAATAGAGTAGAAACTGATTGGCATGAGGGACATTGTCCAAGCGAGTGGTGAAACTTCGGGCTCCCTTAATTTATTGGGCCCCCTTCTCCCATGCCATGTAAATTATAGAGTAGTGGGGTGCAGGCAATGCTCTAAGCCCTGTTTATATAATCCATTGCTTCACACAAGTTCCCATTGCTTGGCCTTCCCTTTGCTGTATGTGGTGGTTCTCTGATCTCCCTGACCCTGGCCATGTGTTTTCACTTTTTCTTCTGATCTCAATTCCATGGCCAGCGGGGAATAAAATACACCTTGAATAGTAACCATTCACAGACCAGCCTTTGCAAACTGCTGCTAAACCCTCTTTTGTCTTGTCCAAGCAGCAGTTAGGGAGATAAATGCGATCTATTTGTTGGGGGGTTATTCCCAAAAGCTTTTATAGTCCCCGTCTTTTGAAAAAAGCTACAACAAAATGATTTTCATGGCCATGTCCAATAAATTGACCATTTAATTCTGTGTAACTCATGGGAAACATTACCATATATGCAGATCACTGTTGTAAAAAATAAACTACACTTATTTTCTGTGGAGGTGCCCAAAGAAACTTATTTTTGTACAAAGCAAAATCAGAACAATATTGTAAGGTTGAAAACTTGAATGCAATTTTATCTGTATCTGTTTTGCCATGTCAGGTAATAATGTATCCACTGGCACAGTAAAGCTAGATTGCTGTTATTTTATATAGGAACAGAAAATAATACACGGCCATATCGGATTTCTTCTCACCCAAATTCATACTGGTGCATAAAGAAGTGATACTGTAAATCTGATAACCATTTTTCCAGCTGTTTGGGGCTGTTTTCAAACACATCCCTGTTACACTGCACAGTTACACTATGTATTGCTGTAAGGGAATTCATCTAAGGATCAAGCAGAGACCAAGTTCCGCTGTTTCATGAAGCTTTATAAAACAACAGCACAGCAGCATCTATGCTTGATTCCAAGAGCACATCAAATAAATCGCAAGCTTGTAAGTTGGGACTGGCAATGCCATGTGTTATGTTGAGAATCTATAGATTCCCAATATATTTCTATAATAATAAAATACAGTTGTATTTTAATCTACAAAGTGGGATGCGATGGCTGATAGAAGAAACGGTGCTGCAACAATGTAAGTGAAGGAATAGATAGCAAACTTTGGAAAGGACACTGCAAACCACTTGTTAAATAAGTGCTCTTATTATTATTTTGATGTTATGTCAATATAAGGTGTTAGAAACAACTAATGGAAGATTAGATCATTAGTATGGGGCAGTATTATTTATTTTATGTATCAAATGTTGCTAAACCAGATAGGTTGCTTGAGTCCCAAAAGACTCGTTCACAAGATAAAGAACTTCCTGATTATATACCTGCCAACCTCTCACATCCACATTCATGATTCACATTTATTAGACCTGCCCTTTTCCTTATTTTCTTTATTCCTTTTGCAGAGTCCTGCTGGCCACCTCTTCATTTTTTTAGCCTGCATTTCACTGCTGCAGTTTTGCATGGTTGGGCTTTGTTTTAGGTTATTAACCCACATGGGTTACTTAAACTAAACATTTCATCTCTGTGCTCAGGGGTTGGGTTTCAGCCTGCTCTAACACAATTATTGAGGAGCTGGCACCGCATAGGGAGACCCTGTGTTGGGCTTTATTGACTAGTTTAATGAAATACATATGAGAAGCCAACCATGAGGGTGTGGGGCTGAAATCAGTGTTGGTGATAGAAACATGTCAGGTACATTGTTATAGCATGGCTATATAGTACGTATGTAGGGACAGATAGAAAGGTAGACAGGCTGCGTTTAGAGCACCCGCTTTGGAACCAGCTGCTGTAAGAGATCAGGGGTTCAAATCCACAATAGCCAAATGCTCACTGTGTGTCCTTGGACAAGTCAGTTAACCTCTCAGTGCTTCAGCCACACAGCTGCAAAAGCTGGTAGAACTGGGATCCCCACCGAGAACGAGATCAGCTGGTCTACCTGGGTAAATACACTGTAAAATTTAAACCGAAAAAGCGCCTTTCAGGGTGATAGCCCAGTGCCATAACGATGCACCAGGTGTCTCCAGATCAGCAACATACGCCTTTGTGTTATACATTATTTTTCTCTCTGATTCACTTCATAATAATCCTCTGAGAGCAGTTTGCCTGGTTCAGCTCATTATACTACCTAAAGGTAATGCTGAAGCACCCGATTCCTTTTCGTACGTTTAACATTAGATTTGCTGCAGCCAAAAAATAAATGAGCCAATGCGGGCTGCGGTGACAGCAGCTTTTCTACTATATTCATATGCATTCCTCTACCTTAGTTTCGATCTCATTGTGTTTAGCTAAAAGGGATGGATTTTTTAAGAACAAAAGTCAACAAAAACGCTGCATTCTGTGTGAAATGCATGTAATGGAAAGGCAGTGTCATAGTATTTAAACGTACAGCTAATGAGATAAACAGTTATTTTTTATTCAGAATGATAGCACAATAATGCATCTAAGTGAATGTCTGAAGTGTTTATACTGCTGCTGTACGTGTTTCCAAAAGTTTCTAGTCTTCTGTGTGGCTTTAATTGGGGAGGCATGGGTGGTCTCTCTCACTTTCTGTGCCTTGATGTCCTTATGAACTTCTCACAGTTGCTTCATTCACAGTATTTTACGCATCTACAGGCATATCACATGAGAGGACAGACCAAACTGTATTGTAGTAAGCACAGTGAGATGAGTGCAAGAAGCCAGAAGTGCATTAATTAATAGTGGCACAGGTATTAGGGTTGAGCAGGCAAAACCCTGATATTTGCACCCAGAGGGAATAATCTGGATTTTGGCATGCGGGTAGTCCCTGCGAAGATCTCTGCACCCAGTAAACTTGTTTATGGTCAGTTCAGCAATTTTTAAATTCTGGAAGGTTAAAACACATAAAAAGATGGGTTGTATGACCTTTTTTTTTATTTTGCTTCTCGGTGGTATTTAAAGGCTGCAGGTTAAAACCTGAAACTTCATTAGTGGTTGGACCAAGGATGTTTTTTTCTTTCATCAGGTCACTTTATGGAACAATGTGTAGATTTTAACATGCGCAGTTCTTGTGTTCAGGAATGATTCATAACTGGATTTTTTCCTGTGACATTGTCCTACAACACATTCATGAGTAAGCACCCACTTTGGTGAGAAAAGCCCCCTGCTCATGTGCCTTAGTGCCCAGGAAAGGAAACAAGAACCAAACTACTTTGTGCATCAAAAACAAGAAAATGTGCTGACAGTGAAGTCTAAAAACATATGGTCGATGCTGTGGTGTAGCATGTAAGGTTGATTCTACCACTACTTTTTTTTTATTTTTTGAAATATTAAGCAGATTAGGCTGTTGTGAGTAATGAAAAAAGGTCAAGGTCCTGCTTCAATCACTCGAGAACCTGTGTTCATGACTCCTAAACCCAGTCTTTTCAGTCAGGAACGAGGAGTAAATAAGGATAACTCTTGTAGATTGCCGGAAAAGAAGAGATCATCATGCAGCTTGCTTGAAAAAGTGTCCTTTGTGGTCCAAAGGGGAGTTTTTACTCAAGCCACGTAACGATTATATCTTTTCATGCAACTTGCCTAACAAAAGGCTCTTTGCGGCATGAACTGAAGTTATCAAGCAAGCTGTATTAGGATGAAAAATTGTCATTGTAAAAATTAAAAGTACCCTTTGCAGTACAAACTGAAGAAAAATATATGGCGACCCAGTGCACAATGGCCATCAGTCAGCCCATCTCCCTGTCCACTTGCCCTTATATGAAATTTGCTGCCACTGGGTGCCCAAAACTGCTGGCTGGTTAAGTGCCCCCCTTTCCAATACATGGACCCCAACCACGCTACTGGGAACCCATCTCTAGCAGCCAACACAGTAAAAAGCTCCCCCGAAACCATGCCCATTCTAACACTGGGATCCCAATGCCAGTGCTGGATATAACCAAAACATTATTAATTGGTCACAGAACATTGCTCTTCTGCCACTTTGATCAACTGCATTGATATGATGTTAATATAAAAAAAACTAAATAAAGTCTAAAAAAAAAAGTAAAAAAAAAAACACTAACTGCTTATGCATACTGACTTATAGCTGCTTATGTATGCTGCCTTAGGTTTTCCAGGCTCAAAATGTTTAGATTTTGAGATCAGACTTGAGTTATAGTTGTGTTAGGTCCCGTCCTCGGGGCCACAAAAGGGGTGAGAGTTACATTCTCATAATGAGTTTTGCAGGTTACCCCCCCCCCCAAAAAAAAACAACTTTAACAACAAATCATTACAGGCAAGATAAGGTGGAAGAAAGCTGAGCCCCAGAAATTTCACTTTGCACATGCCTTAAAATGATGAAGTGACCATAACATAGCAATTGCAAACATCTTGGGCTCAAACTTGTGGGATGGTTTAGATAGGACCTCTCCTCATGACCATATAGGTGGTGAAACTTAATTCTACCCACAAATGGGATTTAGGGGTTACCCCCTGAAAACCCATTTTTGAGGGGTTTTAATTTTCATGACTTATGTGGTCATGAGGAGAGGACTTATCTAAGTAATCACCCACATTTGGGCAGGAAGTGTTATAGCTGATCACATTATGCCATATAAAAATTCATAAACTTTGCTACAGGTCTGGCACAGTGTCTGTGACAACACAGCTGTTTTGTGAGTGGACGGCAGGGCCACTTGTAAAGTTCATGACAGGTCTGGAGCACGGTCTGTGATGATGAAGCTGGTTTCTGGGCCATTCATGTAACAAACTACAGCTCTGGCACAGTGAGGCTCACTATACAGTGTTCACCATGGGATGTCAGAAAGGTGAAAGCTAAAGGTGTCAGTTACTATGTATGTTTTACAAACGTAAGGTGGTGCCTGAAATCTAGGGATGTCAGAATATTACATTATGCCCTTTTGTGGACTGAGTAAATACACATGCTTCTGAATTTGCCATCCTTAACTTTTTAGTCTTTAACCTTCTCCTTCAATCTCCCCATATCTGAAATATACACAGCAATGTTAATTTGCCTCCCAAAGACCTAGTTCCTATTTCACTCCTCAGGGGCTCAATACATTAACGTTGGTCAAACTCCATAGTATCTAGAGCTTTTATATGCAGTCATGAGATTCTCCCCTAGGGAATACACCTGGATTGTTAGTTACCTGATTTTTGTTACTTTGTTTAATATCTGTCTTTGACTTCTGCAATTGAACCACACTTGTCCATTCCTGGATTGTTACTAGGAGATGAGGTTCTTGAAGTTTGTGTTAAATAATCTGCTTATGTAGTTGCAATGAAGCTTTATATATTTTTTATATTTTCATGTATAAGTCATTAGTTGAAATATCTTGACTGTAATGATTTATTGTTACTGCAGGCATCAGCCTTATAATGTTTTGTTTCATTGTTATATGAAAATCTTAATAGACATTTTTATGACAAAAAAGTAAGGGAAAAAATTGCTAAAAAAAGGATGTTAGTGCATCTATCAGGGTTGAATCATATAAGTGTGTAAGTAGGGAAGTGAAAAATGTGGGTAAAATGTTCTTGGAATCTTGAAAGAATCTGTGGTATGATTTTCCACAAACTTTTAGCAATCATATGATGTAGAGTTAGTGTTACCCTAATACTGGCACTGTCTTGTCATACAAAATAAAATAGTGACACAGCAATGCTTGTATAGAGGGTACAGATATGAGTGTAATGCCAACACTGTGTCTTATTATTCAAATCCCCAAATTTTCCAAGGTTCCAGGGACTTTTTATCCTAATTTTTCATTTCCCTACTTTTATATGTACTTCAACTCTAATAGATACATTAAAATAGTTGTTTTTGCAGTTTACATTGAATATGACATGCTTCTTATAGCACTCAAAGATAAAGCCCCATTCTGTGTTTTGTTTCATGAAATATTTAATGCATGGTAGTTTGTCTTTCAATATTGCACCTGTAATTCACATTCAGTATTTATCCCCAGTTAAGTTCATTTTATGCATGACCCACTAATTTTAGCTTGATTTATTTGCTGATTAATTGGGATTTATACCAGTGCCACCCCCCCCCCTTTAGGATTTATATATGGGAAAACAGCAATCTACTTGATAGCAGCATGCAAAATAAAAATGTAATTTGCTGTCAATCTTGGATCAAAAACCTACAGTACTTTTTATGATTTGACCACTGAAAATGTATTTGTCTTTATTGCCATGTTTTCATCTTAAGTTAAACGCAGTACCATTTTAGGAGGGCTTGGTCTCACATATTCAAATAGAATGGACAAGCTCATATGTCAGGAAACATCTGAGAGGTATCTTATCCTATGATCCTACCACTCAAAAAAAAATTAAAATAACATATTTTCTTCCAGATTGTTGGTCCCAGATGGCTACTTAGAAGCTCATTGAAGAGTGCCTGGGGTCATCAGTAACAACGTGGAATAAAAAAAAGTGGACAAAAATAAAATGGCAAAAACAGTGTCACCATCAATATTGGCAGCACAAAATGTAGCATGCCAGAACAATGCAGGCCACATGACATGCAAGTAGCAAACAATGTCCACTGCATAGAGGCACTGCAAGCCAGCATGCCATCTCCCCATCCTGTGTGTTGTGTGTGTTGCTGGGGACATGCTGGCTTGTGCTCCTGTCCCCTAGCATTATACATGGCTATCCACATGGTGGCCATGGTCCACCTGTCCTCCAGTGGTTACCCTGGTGCACATTCTCCATCACTCAGCATTCTGGGTTGGGGTACCCCACCATGTGGGTGCTTGTGCCATTAGATTACCATGTTAGGTGTCCAGTGGCCTGCTTCCCCCAGTGGCGGTTGCACCCTGCCCTGTTCCATCTCCCTGCACCCCTGTGCTGTTCCTGTGCATGGGTGCATGCTGCTGTGTGTTCCAGTGCAGTACCTCCATGCGGTGGACGTTGTTTGCTACCTGCGTGTCATGTGGCCTGCATTGTTCTGGCACGCTACATTTTGTGCTGCAAATATTAATGGTGACACTGTTTTTGCTGCTTTATTTTTGTCCATTTTATTTTGTTCCACAATGTTACTGGCCGGAACCAGCTCCTGATATCCAATACAAAAATTTAAAAAACATAAATCTTACAGACATTTTACCTTACTATTTCATATATTTTCTGCATTTTGCTCACTGCTTTTCCTAATTAATAAATCATAAACATGAAAACAAAATGTCTACTGTCTAGATTTCCTTTGCTCTGACTGCTTATCTACTCCTGCTATAACCACACACTGAGTGTGACATCATAACCTGTTGTGGTTGAAACAATTACTGTTTTATGTCATTAACTGAGGATTATGATGTCACCTGTAGAAAAGCAGTCAGAGCAGCTATAAAGTCTGTTTCAAACTCAACAGGTCCAAAACTGAGACTCACTTGTCAGGGCAATAAGCAACAACTCAAGTATTAAATATTTGACTATCTCTATTGACAAATAAAACATTTGTCCAGTTCCTGTAATATATATATATGTGTGTGTATGTGTATGTGTATATATATATATATGTGTATATATATATATATATATATATATATATATATGTATTTATAAAATGAGTAAATATAAATGGTCCAAATCCAAACTTCTGATTGTATAAAACACATCACATGACCATGCGTATATCAGAGCATGACCGCACACCTGCACTTTTACCCCCCTTCAAAACAATTTTGACATTTTATAAGATAGATAAACCACTCTGAGGTGTGTGGTCGCACTCTGATATACGCACGCCTTGGGCGGTTGATGCACTTAGCCTGTGGCCTCGTGTGTATAGCAGAGCGTGACTGCACACCTCAGAATGGTTTATCTATTACATATATATGTATACTCTGTTTACTTTTTCAAGACATATCATCAGTGTTGCACAATGTTGCTGTTTTTACTTACAATATGCCAAATTCTGAATTTTGTAACTCAAGACAAAAAAACTTTGGGTCATGCTTTTGTAATTTCAAAACTGTTTTATTGCACATATTTACTAATTTCAGTTCTACAAGAATCTTCAATTCATCCTTACCTGGTCAACAAAAACTAAATAAAATAAATAAATAAATAAAATAAATCCTCACCCATATATCCAAAACTGGACTGCTTGACTTATTTTTAAACAGTCTCATCAGATGCACAATGCCCCATTGCTAAATGAGCTTAATTCCTCAAGATATCAAATAGAGTAACTTTTCAATCTGAGGCTCTTATATTTTCATCTCAGCAGTCAGAAACTCTGCATCATCTTACTTCAAAGACCATATTCCCCTTATACTACAGCAAGACCCTTGCACTCAGCTGAAAGTCACATTCTAGAAGTGCCAAGAGCTGATAATGAACATGCCAAATAGTGTGCATTTATGTGTATGGCCCCACCAATCTGGAACAAACTACCTGTCTATATGATCTGCTGAATTCCAAAGTTTTTAAGCAAAGGCTACAAACGTTTTTATTTTCTGTACAGTAGATTTTAGGGCTGAATGGGCGGAGCCTGCAGTCCTTTTATGAACAGAGTGAGGACTCTGCATTTTTTCCTTAATTAAAAAAATCCTGGATGCTCTCTGCCCATCACAACCCTGCCCCTCTCTGGTGCCCATGCTTTTTTAGTGCAGCTCCTCCCCACCAGGCTCTTGAAACTCTCCCGCTACCACCCACTGTGCCGCTCCCACCTCTCTGTTTCCATCCCCTTTATACTGATCATCACAAGCTCTTGAAACCCTCCTGCTACCGTCCACTGTGCACTGTACCACCCCGACTCTCTGTTCCCGTCCCTTTTCCCTTTATACTGATCATCGTAAATATGCATCACAACCCTCTCTAAACTGAGATGGTACACGCAGTTTCATTTCTTTGTTTCTTTAACACTGCTGTGGCATACTAAATGCCAGATATAATGCAAGCCATAAACCAGTGGCTACAGCACTCATTTAGCAGGTAACAACATGCTCGGGACTAGCCCGACAAGCCATCTCTCCTCGAAACTCAGTGTTCAACATACTGTACTAACGTATGAGTCGAAATATTCCTTATGCCAAAACAGCAGAAGTAGTATTTTAAGTTACTGTCTGTTGGCCACCAACTGAGGGGAATAATCACAGCCATCTGGAATTCTTTAAAAAAAAAATCACATTTACCGGTAAAGCTCCATTGCCACGACTCACTAAGAACTGTAGCAAAGAAGACCTTAACCAAATGCTCCTTCAAATACTGATAGTTAAGTTCAGGAGATCTTATGATTCAGGCCAATAGTTTCCAAGAAAAAAAGTTTTAAATGGGGCAGTCTCCTTGGGTGGTGAGGAGTGGAGCAGCAGCGCAGCCTTCTTGCTGCCCCACCTCCTCCTGCCCGGCTATCCTCTGTCATAATGAGGATCTGTAGGTATTTTAAACTGAAGCTTTGCAAAGTATTTTGCATTATATTATTTTCTGTGCATCAAGCACACCTGACAGAGACAGGTGTATTGGAGTTAGTCCATATAATGTGTAATAGTTTTGCTTTATTATGCATGCAATATATAAAAGGTGCCAAATTTCAAGTCACTGCTGTATTTAATTCAGCAGGACTACCTATAGGAGAAATCAGTTCACAAAATTACACTTACTCACTCAGGTAAAGGTGGCAGATGTTTGACGATGGGACGCTTGCTCGGCCCAGTCAGGTTTCATGTTTGTTAGTAACCACCTTGCTCGGAGTCTGCAGCACTCCTTGTGCCCAGTCTGCACAGTTGTGCAGTTCAGTACTTCAGCCAGTAGGATGTGCAGAAAGGAAATTGTTACATCAGACCCCGAACCGAATGACTGACTGACACACACACACACACACACACACACACACCTACCTCTTAAAACATCCCTCTTGATTTCTTTTCTTAATTGGGCTTTCAGTAAAAGCATTATTGCATTGAAAAAACAATGAATTTTCTTTTAAGGGAAGACATAGACATCAAAATAGTAAGTGTGGATGGGTTTACACACACGCATGCATACACACATGTATACAAAATATATGAAACATTGGCATTATAGTCTGCCAAAACCGTTGCCCTCCAAATGTGAAATGATGCCTCTCATACCTTACGATTTGAGAAAAACAATAATTTCTAAAACTAATTTGCTTTCAGTTTATGCTGTCTTTACAAATCAGTTGGAGAACCATGATTGTTGTACATTTGTGTACTGTGGAAATACTCAGGTAAGAAAAGGGTACATAATCATTTTCATCACCTCTATAGGTACAGTAAATATTTTTCACCATCAGGTTTAAAACCCCCATAAAACTTCACTAGTTCTCACCTGTATTTAGCATAACTGGGCCACTTCACAAACAGGATTAGAGACTACTCTCCCAGTGCTTGCTAGTAATTAATTTTCCTGCATACAGAGATGAGAACCCATGCAGCAGATATGGGTAATAATAATAACACATTTTATATATGTACAAAGAAGCTGCAGTGCTCATTATTTTGACAATCTGCAGGTTAGGCTGAATACATGAAAAATGCTTTAACTGTGGTTTCTTCATATTCCTATATACTGAATGTTTGTTTTCATTTATATTTATTTATTTCCCATTCTCTCCGAGGAAGGTTTTATTTAAAATATCATACTGTGTTGATTCTTAAATAAAATCTCAAGAATAAGGAAGAAAACCCAGCAATCTATATCCCTTAACTGAGGTTTGGAGGGCATTTGAAAATGACATCTAAAAATATATGTGGTTAATTTCTGCTGCTCCAGGATGATCAAAGGGTGGGTGGGGACATTTAAGCCCTGTCCACACTACGCCTCTGTAATGTTACAGAGTGCCCAAACCGTTACCGCAATGGTTTGCGTTTACACCTGTAACGTTACAGAAGGTGTTTTCATAACCATTGTTGAAACCACATATGAGGTGGTTTCAACAATGGTTATGAAACCGGTCCTGCCTCGGTAACGTTACTGGCGGTAGTGTGGACGGGCGGTAACGGTCCCCTGCAGGGCCCATAACGCAGTGCGAGCTGCATTGTGGGATTGGGCACCGCTGTAATGGTCGCCCAGTTCCCGAGATGTGGACTAGTGGCACCGGTCTCGTACCAGTCAGGCTGTAATGGTTTCTGTCCGTTTTGGGGTCTGAGCAGTGTAGTGTGGACGGGGCCTTAGTTGGTGGAAATCCAGTTTGCTTCTTGCTTACTTTGAGCAGAAAGCTTCTAAACTACTGGTATTTTGGAGAGATAATGCTTGGAATAAAAACAAAGTTTAGGGGACAAAAGTCCCCTGGTCTGCAAGATACAGCATTTATATATTTTGCACAGTAAGAAATTATAAGTTATATTTGGAGTTGTTTCTCATATCATATTTTACCTGCGGTATTTATTGTAAGCCCAAATTCTTGCTGTTTTTGTTTCAATCAGAAACTTTGTTTTACAGTTTATTTCCGCGAAATATCCCAGCTATTGCAGGATATCTCGTTTTTAGTGAGGTCCTGCTTGCTAACTATGTTTACAACAAGGTGGGACTGAACATTGCGATGTTATAGGACTTGTGCAGAGTCACACAATGAGTAAGTGGCTAGGGTGGGATTTATACCTGTATGGGTAGCCTGATTCATTCTGTGCTGCAGCCACTGGAGCATGTTGCCACTGAACTGATCAAAAGTTATAGGAATTCAGGGACCCACTGAGAACAGTTCAAATACAATTGTTCAACAGAATTCTGTTTCTGAACAGTTATTGCTCAGGGCTATATAGTTTCAGATTTAGGTCTTATCCATGTCTTTGCAAACATGCAGAACAGAAGATATTAATGTCAGCAACATCTATACCGTCCTTTGTGTGGAAGGGATCCGTACGGTTGCCTGTAATGTGATTTGCCGACAAATATTTCACCGACGTCGGTTGCCCAATAAACCATGTTCACCGACATGCAAATTACCGAACGTCGTTTTCCCGACATAGCAGCAAATAGCAGCATACATTGATTTCCAGCATAACATGGCAGCATACATTGATTTGCAGCATAACATGCAAATAGCAGGACATAGCAGCATAACACATAGGGAAACTGTGGAAACTGATTCGCAGTAGCAGCATAACACGCAAATAGCAGGACATAGCAGCATAACACATAGGGAAACAGATTTGCTGTAGCAGCATTTAAGCAAATAGCAGGACATAGCAGCATAACACATAGGGAAACAGATTCACAGTAGCAGCATTTAAGCAAATAGCAGGACATAGCAGCATAAATTGATTTGGAGCAGAAAGCACTTACCGGTAGACATCATATCTTCATTGTAGTGGATTAAAATCTCACAGGTCAAATCTTTATTGTAGAATATTAAAAACGCTAAACTCAAATCTTTATTGTAGACGATTAAAAATGCTCAATCCATCTATTACACTCCTTACAGCACCATATTGTGCGCAATCCCTTGCACATAGTCTTTGCCAGATCTTGCTTCTCAGTCTGACAGAATATTGCTGATCTTCTCTTCCCACTTTGCATATTTCTTTTTTAACGGAGATTTCGGCAGTCCATGATTAATTTTCTCTATAGTTGAGTCCGTTACCATTTGCTCATGCCTCAGTTCATTGATAAATCTTGTTACCCCCACATGTGAGCCTCCAATCAGTGTTCCCAGACGTCGGTGCCACGCCTCAACATTATTCTGTGTTCTGGGCATTCCATTCATTGTAAGATCATGTACTGACCAAAACTGCGGTGGGTACAGGGGGTCTGCTCTGATGACTGTATTATTTCGCATCCTCCTGCATACTCTGCCAAACGAGTATGTCTCCTCGAACCATTCAAGGACTGGCAAACTAACAGGAGGCATTTCATGCTTTATTTCACTGTACACTGTGGGGATATCATCTGGTGGAAGGAAGGCAAGTGCTACTAGTTGCCGCATCAGTAAACTAAACTCAGGATCAGAGCCATAAGTTACTGCTAGAACGCAGCTCTGGATTTTCCTCCACACTATCTGTCCCAGATGAAACAAGCAACCCTTGTTTGTTGCATCAGGGAATTCAACTTTAGTAGCATGGATTGTAGCCTGCTCGAAATATGTTAAAATGAATTTAAGAGAAAGGCTGTAGTCAAATTCATCTGCTGCATCGTTTAAGTCCTGGAACTGCTTTAGATAGCACTTGTTAGATTTTGCAGACATCAAGGCATATGCCAGTGGCACAATGCAAGTTGTCTCAGCAGTACCTACAGGGGCATGTATCGAATAAAGTTGCCGAAATAGTGCGGGAACTGTTTTAAAAATGGCATCCATGAGCCACAAATCTGCAGAGCTTAATTTCTCAATATTTTTTTTTTTGTGCTGAACAGCAAAACTCTATCAGTGCCAAACACCAAATCTTTCAATAGGAAGTGCTTCCCACTCACAATTTGTAATTCTGGTTGAATGCTTATGTCTGCCAATCTTCGAGGCTCTACTGGCATGTTTTCTCTCCTGGCACGTTTGACAATTTGCTGCAGGTACTGGTGGCTAGTCATGTTATGCTGCACCTCCACAGACACTTTAGACAGTTTGTTTTGTATAAGCAGAGCTGGAGTGTCATTAGTTGTCAATGCTCTCGATTTAAGCAAGGCTGAAGAAATCGCTATATGACTGTCATTTGCATCAGGGGAATGGTTGTGCTCTGCAGTGCTTCATAAATGGTGTTGTCCACCGACAAGAGTAGTTGATGCACGTCCATGACAACCTGAAGATTTGCGTAGCTGGCAGCACCAGTAAAACCATCTTCTTCCAAGTTGTGTAATGGGTGTGCTTTGAAACAACTGAGAAGCTGCATGGGATATATTATATTGGACTAGATATCTGTAACTAATCTCTCTCTCTCTCTCTCTCTCTCTTGCTTACATCTGAGAGAAGATTTCCTTACTTTTACATTGGTATTGCTTTGTGTTTAATTATTTTAGTTTTTAATTCAGGAAGGGGGTTTTCAAAACTGCTTATCTTGTCAGCATCTTCAGAAGGGCTGAAATAACTGCATATTTGATTTTCCTTTGTGGCTAACAAACCACCAGGCTGTTTTGGGGCTGGAGAGGTTTACCTGTGTCTGACTTGGATGGCTGGATTTTTCTCTGTTTGATTAGCAGGGTATTTTCTCTGTCAAATTGTTGTGTAGGGTATCTTGCTGACAGGAAGGCACTCATCACAGTGGTGGGTGAGAGCTTTTAGCTGATTGTTTTGTGAGGGCACAGTTTAGGCCCAACCCTTCCCACCCTCACCCCACCCACCCTGAAATAGTTCCTTATACCTGAGGCTCTGACATCATTTCTCAAGAGTGCAAGGTGCATATCACTGTCATATCCTCTCTAGCACTGCACTGACAATATAAGCATACACATTGTATAATATATATATTTCTATATAACAAACCAATCACACACACGCGCCGCGCACACACACACACACACACAAAAACAAACAAAAAAAAAGTAGATAAACATGTGGGGAGTAGTGCAATATAATGGCTGTGGGGCAGCAGTCTTCCGGAAGTCTTTCTGGAGGCTGAGATGCTGCCCTATTTGCAGACAACTCTCTGCCCTGAGGGAGGAAGTTGCCCATCTTCAGGCCGCATTGGACAGTAGTAAGGAAACCTTCCCCCAGGCCACACTGGACAGTAGGAAGGGAACCTCCCCCATCCAGGGAGCACTAGCGCCACCATCACTACCTCAGAGGTTGCAAAGAAAGCACAGCAGTTGGACCACAGTGGGCTCAGAGAGGGTGAGAATGGTGGAACAGAGGCACACCCAGTCAATTGTTCCACTCCACAATCCATACACCATTCTGGGGGAGCATAGCTCCCCTATGGATGCACCTGCAGAGAAGACTGATAACAACTGTCACAAGGGAGGCCTACAGGAAGGAGGCAGAGGACACCACAGGGAAAGGAAGCAGCTCCTGGTGGGGGACTCAATTATTAGGGGGATAGAACTGGGGGGAGCTGGGAAAACTGAAGTAAGGTGCCTGCCTGGTGCCATGGCTTGGAGGGACAGGAAGCGCATCCTCAGGATCATGAGAACAGCTGCAAGGGAGTCTGAGCTGGACGTAATTTTCCACCTAGGGACAAATGACTTGCCTCTTCATGAGATTAGAGCAGTGCAGGAGAACATTGCAGAGTTGGGGAGGGGCCTAAGACAAGTAGCACACACAGTATCCTTCTCAGAGGTGCTGCCTGTCAATGGCATGGGGGAGGTGAGGGTAATTAGCACAATGCAGTTTAATGAATGGTTGAAAAAATGGTGTGGAGCACAGGGGTTTGGCTTCATTGGGGACTGGGGTTCAACCTGGAGGGACACCAGCCTATACCCGCAGGATGGTCTGCATATGTCCAGGAAGGGAACAAGTCTTTTGAACAATCGGTTTAAATACTTCATTGGCAAGCTTTTAAACTAGTCAAAGGGGGAGGCACTGATAAGCAGCAGGAAAATCCCAGCCTCTCCCTACAAAACAGGGTACTAAATGAGAAAAAGACCGAGATAGAAAGGTCAGTGGGGGATGCTGCAACAGAAGGTAAAGCCATCAAAAAATGGAGAGCAATGAGTACCAATGCCCGTAGTCAGGTAACAAGCTTCCTGAATTAGTGGCCTTGATGGAGGAGGAACATCTGGATATCATGGCAGTCACAGAAACATGAGTACACACAAAACCATGACTGGGACGTAAACATACTAGGATACACTATCTACAGGAGGGACAGGGAGGGAAAGAAGAGGAGGAGTAGCTCTTTACATAAGGGAAGAAATAAAAGCAACAGAACAAAAGGGTGTAAGGGAGGAGAAAAGCACTGTGGGTAAATTTGGAGACAGGCAATGGCACCACAATCTGCACAGGGTTAGATACAGATCTCTTCTCAGGGGAGGAAATGGACAAGGAAATGATAGAATGTATACTTAGAATGGCAGAAAAGGGAGATATTGCTGATGGGTGATCTGAATGCCAGATGTTAACTGGAGTGCAGTTGCAGCAGCCACTTTGAAGAGTGGAGTTATTCTAGATGCCCTACAGGGGGCATGCCTTAGACAACTAGTATTGGAGCCCACTCGAGAGGGAGCAATATTAGACCTGATTCTCTCAAATGGAGATGGAGAGAGGATCACAGATGTAGAAGTGGGTAGCCATCTGGAGACTAGCGACCATCGAACAGTATCGTTCACAATAAACACAGCAATAGAGTCAAGCCATACAAAGGCAAAAGTGCTGGACTTTAGGAGGCTGACTTTGCCAAATGGTGAGTGCCTAAGGAATGCACTAGCAAATGGGCAGGAAGGAGGTGGAAGAACAATGGGGAATAATAAAACTGCCATCACAGAGGTAACAAGCCTTTGCGTAAGCAAATAAACAAAACAAAAACAGCTGCAAAATACTATGGTTCTCAAAGGAAGTGGCAGTGAAGGTTCAAAGAGAAAGAAAGCATTCAGGAAGTACAAGGAATCGCAGAAGACAGGACAGAGAACTGTATCAGATTAAAGCAAAAGGAGGCTGGGAAGGCAGTCAGAATAGCAAAGGCCCAAACCGAGGAAAAGATAGCCAACTCAGTTAAGAAGGGGGATAAAACCTTTTATAGGTACATCAGGGAGCGAAGGAAGACCAAGGGAAGGATAATGAGGCTTAATAAAGGGGAGAGAGGGTGGGCAGAGGAAGACTGTGAAAAGGCAGAGATACTAAACAAATATTTTTGCTCAGTATTTACAAATGAAGAGGGGGAGGTACATAAAACAAACAGTAGAAACACTCTGGATACAGAAGTTGATACCAGTCCATTTACAGAAGAAAGGGTTCTGAAAGAACTCTTAAAACTGAAGGTGGACAAAGCAATGGGGCCTGATGGGATTCATCCCAGAATTCTAAAAGAACTAAGGGTAGAACTAGTGACACCACTGACTACCCTTTTTAACAAATCATGGGAGGATGGGGTAGTACCCGAGGACTGGAGGAGGGCAGATGTGATTCCCCTTCACAAAAGTGGGAGCAAGGCAGAAGCAGGAAACTACAGATCTGTTAGTTTAACCTCAGTGATAGGGAAAATGATGGAATCACTTCTGAAGGAAAGAATTGTCGAGTATCTAGAGGCCAGAGGGGCACAGGACCCTAGGCAGCATGGATTCACAGTGGGAAGGTCATGCCTGACGAATCTGATAGATTTCTTGACTGGGTGACCAAAGTAGTAGATCAGGAGGGCTGTGGACATGGCCTACCTAGACTTTAGCAAGGCATTTGACACAGTCCCACACAAAAGATTAATATACAAGTTAGCCAGCCTGGGGTGGGTCCCAAGATGACAGCCTGGGTAAAGAATTGGCTGGAGAATAGGACACAGAGAGTAATAGTAAATGGAGTCCACTCAGAAGAAAGGAGGGTTACTAGTGGGGTACCGCAGGGTTCAGTATTAGGACCGGTCCTCTTCAATGTCTTTATAAGCGACATTGCAGAGGGACTGGAAGGAAAAGTATGTCTCTTTGCAGATGACACAAAGATCTGCAACAGAGTTGATGCACAGGGTGGGGTGGAAAGGATGAGAAGGGACTTGGCAAGGTTAGAGGAATGGTCAAATGTATGGCAGCTTAGATTCAATGTTAAGAAGTGCATAATGCACCTGGGAACAAAACCCAGGGAAGAGTACACAATGGGGTGAGATACTAACAACAACAAAAATGGAAAGGGACCTGGGGGTAGTCATATCAGATGACCTAAAGGTGGGCAAGCAATGTGAGAGGGCAGCAAGGAGGGCTGGGGGATACTGGGATGCATAGGGAGAGACATCACCAGTAGAAAACAGGAAGTTATTATCCCTCTGTACAGACAGCTGGTGAGACCCCATCTGGAGTACTGTGTGCAGTTCTGGAGACCCAATCTTCGCAAAGACATAGACAGGATGGAAGCTGTCCAGAGGAGGGCAACTAAAATGGTGCAGGGTCTGCACCGGAAGACATATGAAGAGAGATGAAAGGAGCTTAATATGTATAGCCTCGAGGAAAGGAGGGAGGGGGGACATGATAGAAACGTTCAAGTACCTCAAGGGAATCAACTAAGTCCAAGAGGGTAGCATCTTTCAAAAAAAGAGGTGTGCAAGAACAAGAGGGCACAATTTGAAGATGGGGGCGCTCAGAGGTAATTTAAGGAAGTATTTTTTCACAGAGAGGGTTGTGGATGCATGGAACGGCCTTCCGGAGGAGGTTGTGGAGTCAAAATCAGTGGTGGAATTCAAGCATGCATGGGACAGTCATAAGGCCATTCTAGGGGGTGGGGGTAGGAAGAAGTAGGCTGCTGGTTAACTAGGATCTGCAGCTTATCCAGTAGGTAGGGAAATGGGCAGACTGGGTGGGCCAAGCAGTCCTTATCTGCCATCAAATTCTATGTTTCTATGTTAAACAAATCCCCCCGGCTCCTTTCCTAAACATATAAGTAGCCATCAACTGACAACTTGTCATGCCCACTCTTGGAAGGAACAACAGCTCAAACGATAGCCTCTTCACCGCTCATGATAGCAGACTGTTTGCTACTTTCAAATTGGCTGAAAAGAGGCTGAAAACAGACTACCATTTTAAAAATGTCCGTATGTAATTAATCCTGATGTCTGCAATGCACCTGTCTAGCAAACCTTTGCAGATCACCTTCACCGAAAAGAGGTTGCAGGACTGACAAAGTGTCCGTATGTGATTAATGCAGCTCGAAGTATGCTTGCACAGGTAAACAATTAGTTGTACATTTTTATTGCAGCTCGAAGTGTGATTGCTCAGGGAACATATGAAAAGCCTTACTTGTCTGTACAGATACCTAATTAATGCAGTTTCAGCGCTTTTTATTAGTTCCTCTGCCGCTTGTTCAGTTTTTTCTGCATTGCGCGGTTAGTTGTACTTTTTTTTTGCAGCTCGAAGTATGCTTGCTCAGGGAACATATGAAAAGCCTTACTTGTCCGTACGGATACCTAATTAATGCAGTTTCAGTGCTTTTTATTAGTTTCTCTGCTGCTTGTTCAGTTTTTATTACTTCAATTTTTTTAATCAATGTTGCAAACTCTGAAAAGCCTTACTAGTACAACAATTAGTTGTATCAATAGGATTGCGCTATGCGATGGCCGATAGTAGAATGGGCAAGTGTGCAGGCCGGATTACTGTAGTCAGTAAAAGAAGATCGGGATAGTATAAGACGGGAGAATGCAAGTTGGGGAAATCATACCAGACCCCCTGCATAGCAGTGAAAACTCAGCCCGTATCACGTAATAATGTCTCCCAATAGCAGCATATACACCACGAACAACAGGGGTGAAAGCACTGAGACCTGTGGTACCCCACATGGCAGGGGATGAGGGGCAGAGGAATAACCCCCTGACTCCACTTTCTGCACCCTGCCTGTGAAGAAAGATTGAAACCATCTGAGGACTGTACCAGACAGTCCACAGAATAGCCACAGCTGCTCCAGCAACACCTCATGATCCACAGTGTTAAATGCTGCAGAAAGATAAAGGAGGACTAAGATGGAACGACTCCTCTGATCTCTTGCTGTCAGGAGATCATTAAGCACCTGAACAAATGAAATCTCAATACTATGTGTCTTCCTGAAACTGGACTGAACAGGATCATAGATATCATGGATGGTAAGATGCTCCTCGAGCTGCAACGCAACTGCCTTCTCTATAACCTTGCCAACAAAAGGCAGGTTAGAGACAGGCCTGTAGTTTACGAGACAGTCAGGGTCGAGAGAAGGTTTTTTAAAAGAGGATGGACCACCACCTCCTTCAGGGTGTCCGGAAACACCCCGGTCTCTAACGAGCACCCAAATCTTTGCAAGGACCAGTCCGGTTACCTCCACACACCCCACCAGGAGGCGTGTCAGACCTGGGTCCAAACTACAGTATGTCGGTCACAAGCCCTGGATAATCTTCACAACATCCTTGATCAACAGCCAGTCAAAGTCGGATCAGATCGACTGGGTGGCTATAACCTCCCACTGATCACCACTCTGCTCATTTGAGTGAGCTGTGCAGATCTGTGACCTGATGGTTGCCACCTTACCCACAAAAAATTGAGTGAACTCATCACACTTCAACTGTGGAAAAGATCCCTGGTTCTGGAGACAGGTTGGATCGGACAGCCTGTTCACAGTCCGGAACAGCTAAGCTGGTCAATTCCGTGCATCCACAGTCTCCCTGGACAGGAACTCTACCTTCTTAAGGGAGACCACAGATTGATAGTCCTTATAATGGGACATCGGCATTACTCCTACCTTCTCCCCACTCTCCTCATCTCCCTCAAGGTCCCATCAAACCATGGGGACTGTGGGCAAAGGGTGAGGGGGCAAACTCGGACAGGAGCTGTGGAATCCAGAGCAGCCACCACTGCCTTATTATAGTCTAGAAGAAATTCCTCTGGATCCCAGCTCACACTCGAACTCTCTGATAGGTCCAGAACCATCATAAGACCATCAGGGGTCAAATCCCGCAAAGGGCAGTACTGTGCCATCTCCGTGGGGGCAGGTCTATTGGGAGGGGCCACAAAACTGAACCCTATTGTGTGTTGATTGGACCATCTGATGGGTTTCACCATCACGTTGGAGAGCTCCATCCCAGAGTAGAAACACCAGGTCCAGTGAATGACCTTAAGAGTGGATCGCAGAGGTAATTTTCTGTGTGAAGCCCAACAAAATCATCAATTGGAGGAAGTCTGGTCCAAAATGCGAGAGTTCATCATTGACCAAGGCATTGAAATCCTCCAGTACCAACCACCTGGGGACTCCAGCACCATCTCGATGATGAAGTCTGCAACTTCCTATAGGAAATCCTTTTCATTCCCAGGTGGATGGTAAACGAGAAGTATCCTACAACCCACACCTGCACCCATGATACATTTGAAGGATCTGGTGTCCCCAACCAGCACATCTACAAGGTCCATTTCTGTCTTGAAACCAGATGACTACTCCCCCAACCCTATGACCCAACCTCAGGCAGTACATCACCGAGTACCCAGCCGGAACAGCTGATTCCAAAATGGGACCTGCGTTCTTGTCAAGCCAAGTCTCGGTGATGCACGCAGAGTCAGATGTTCCAATAAGATCAGCAATTAATGCTGTCTTGTTCCTGATCGACCTGGTGTTACATAACGCTACCCGGGTAGGATGAGCAGCCGAGGTTAACCATGCTATTTGCCCACATGACATGGAGCCCTGTTGGGTGGACCCCTCTCCTCAACCCATTTCATCCCAGGGTGCCTCCTTGAACCCACAACCCCAATTCATCCACCCCGATCCACTCCCCCACCAGGTTCACACCCCCTGCCCCTCTGGCACTTCCTCGCTATGCCCAAGGCACGACAGGGCCTATACACTTCCCCTGGTAGTGGGGGGCAATCGTACGGGTGGAGGGCCTGAAGCTCAATGGAGGAGTAGCACCCGGCCACCAAAGCCCGCTGCCAACACATCCTGCTAAGCCCACAATCAGCAGCTACCGGTTTAACACAATCATACACTCACACAAATAACCACACTCTCACTTTTACACTCCTACAGACACTCAACCCACACCCCAAAACTCCACAAAAAACAACAACCCCCCCAAATTTCTACCTAAAACAACCTACCTACTAACATAAACCCCACATAAACAAGCATAAAACCAAAGCAGCAATAGCACACTGCGTTCTTCAGATTATTGTCCAAAGGTTTTTTACTGTTCACTATAACCAACACTTTGAACTCCACACTGCCCCAAAAAGACACGCTGTATCTTTCATAAAATTCAAAATAGGGAGGGGGGAGCTCTCACCAGCCCCTTACCCACACCATATGTCCAAGTACTGTGGCCCTCTCACTACCACACTCACTGTAATGTAGTGCTTATAAGTTAATATAGAGGCCCTCTCACTGCTTCATAGTACAAGTTATATGGAAATCACAGTACCCACTACAGATTGCACAGTCTGTAAGTAAAAGGAGCAAACTCACAGCATAGTACACTTCTCTAGATAAACTGTCCTCTAAGGAGCCGCTCCTGAGAAAATGGATCCTCTTCATTGTCTAAATTGCCAGGCCCTGACTCACCCTGAAGCAGGCACCACCATCCAGAAAAATTTCCCCCACCTAAACCACCAGGGCCACCCAACCTACATCAGGCAGCCAATGGTGGCTCAAGGAGAAAGAGCTCAGCGACCCACCCTCCAGTTGACACTCTCTATCCCCCTAGGAGCAATTCAGGGACCTGACACTGACCTCAGGGTAAGCCAGTCTGGCTAGCCAATCCACCACTCCCAACCAAGATGATCCTTCACGGTACGACACCTCATCAAATGGCCAAGTCACCAAAATGGGCAGCCTGACAGATCCACTGATATGGCCGCTCTTGTTACCACTCTAGTTACCCCTCCGGTTCTCAAGGACCCCGATGCTCCTATAACTCCAGTTCGGTCAGTCCATTCAATCTTCTGGTGCGTCAAAGCAGGTACTCCTGGAAACCTTTGACCACAGCCACACAGCTTCAGCAATCCGTTCCCTTCAGTCTTCCACCTGGCAGGTAAATATCAAGTGCCAAATGATAGCACTAAAGTATTTCCTAATCCTGCCTGAATGAGCAAGTAAAGATACACTCACCACAGTTAGCAAAAAGTGAACAATTGGCATCCCACGAGCGGCAAATGGACTATATGAATGACCATGACTCACAGACTTGTGCTAATGCTCCCTTTACCGACACAACAAAACTATAAAACTTACAAAACAAAAATACAAAAACTAACTAAAACTAGTTAAAAAACAAAAGTAACTGCTGAATTAGACTGGCAGCTGGCCCAGGGAGGCCTTGGTGGAGCCACTTACTAATCTACTGAACTGTTTCGTAGAAATTAGAGTGGTTTCTATTGAAGAGTGAGTGGTTAATGTAGTGCCATGCCACAGCAATGAAGACAGAGATGACTCCAGTAACTACAGACCAGTAAGCCTAACCTTAATCATTGGGAAACTGCTGGAACCACCACAAAGGATTGCACAGTGAAATTCTTGGAGGCAGCAAGATACAGGATAAAGTAGGAGGCTGCAGGGAGGTGTAGTGGGCAGATCATGCCAGACAAACCTGATATATTTTTATGTTTGCTTGCATGCATGTGGAAGAAACATAATGCCAGCATACGAGTTTTCGTAGGTGTGCCACCCAGCTTCCATTGCCCTACTCCTTTTTGCAGGCACAGCCGCACTACACCATTGAATGTCTGAGCTGTCTATGACAGCAGTTCAGATGCAGTGGCATACAGTTCAATATAAAAGACCGCTACAATCAGTGGTGATAACATATAGGCAATTTGCATACTGCCATCAGCAGTATGCAAACTGCCTACACGTCAGCACTGCATCTGAACTGCTGTCATAGACAGCACCATTTTTTTCGCGATTCCCATTAGCTCCAGTGCCCCCAACAAACACCAAGTAGCACGCTGGGAGCCCACCCAGCATGCTCATGCGCTCCTCCCACCCCCGCACACTGTATGGCCGACGGGGGTGCCCCATCCCCCATTGGTTCCACAGCCCCCCCCACACAGACTTCCAGGTGCTACACTGGGAGCCCACCCCAGCATGACAAAAGTCTGTATGGCCGACAGGGGAGCCCAATCCCCCGCTGGCTCCACTGCCCCCCCAAACAGACTTCCAGGTGCTATGCTGAGAGCCCTCCCCAGCGTGGCAAAAGTCCGTATGGCTGACAGGGGTGCCCAATCCCCCATTGGCTCCACTACCTCCCCAAACAGACTTCCAGGTGCCTCTCTGGGAGCCCACCCCAGTGTGGCAAAAGTCCTGCGTCATCTTTGTAAAAAACAAAAACACCTATAAGAAACAAACGGTCCCTTGTTGACTGTCTTGCCACCTCCCCCAACCCGTGCCCACCCTCTACGTACCCCACCTCCTCACACCCCCGCCTCACCCCATACTTACCTCCAGAGGCTGGCGCAATGATCTTCGGTGGACAGGGAACACGTCTGCACTCTTCAAAGCCAACCATGAACTGAAGACATGCCATTAAGCTGAATAATAACATAAATGGGTTTTTTTCAACTTTGGTGCATATCTCAGCTATTTTGGGGAATTTTTTTCACCAAATTTTCATCATGGGGTTCTTGGGACCCCACCCCATGAACTCAGTCACTGTCATTTTGTTATTCGGTCCTGAAAGGTGATTTCGCAGTCACTGTGTGGAACCACCTTTCGCGACTGATTAATGAAATGACAGTGTCACAGTTCATAAGGTAAGCCCCCAAAAACCCTATATTGAAAATTTGGTGAAAAATTTCCCCAAAATGACTGTTTTATGAGTGTGCATTGCGCAGTTCCTATGCATACTCGTAACTTAGAGAATATTTAATATTTTCACTCCAGATTTTCAACATTGCCATTTTACCACACCTCCTTATGAACAGTACAGCTGTCATTTTTCACATCTCACCCAAAATGTGTTTTCGCACATGTAGCGCACAATGGCACAGTCGGTGTGTGAAATCAATGTTCAGGATAGAGTAAGAAAATCACAGTGACACTGCTCATGAGCAGAGGTGTTAAAATGGCTATGTTGAAAATTTGGTGAAAAAGTCCATAAAATGACTATGTTACGAGCGTGCATTGCACGATTTCCACGCACCCTTGTAAGTTCATGAATTTGTAATATTTTCAGTCCAGATTTTCAGCATTGACATTTTCCACACCTCCTTATGAACAGTACAGCTGTCATTTTTCACACCCTGGCCGAAATGTGTTTTCACACTTCCGGCACAGAATAACACAGTCGTGGAAATCAGTGTTCGGGACAGATTAAGAAAATCACAGTGACACTGTTCATGAGCGGAGGTCCCAAAATGCCTATGTTGAAAATCTGCTGTAAAAAATTCCCAAACTAATTACATTACAGGTGTATGTTGCACAGTTTCTACCCACACTTGTGACTTCACCAGTTTTTTTATATTTTCACTCCAGATTTTCAACAATGCCATTTTTTACACCTCCTCATGAACAGTACAGCTGTCATTTTTCACATCCTGTTCAAAATGTGTTTTCACACAAGTGGAGCCAAATAGCACAGTTGCTGTGCAAAATCATCTTTCGCCTAACAAACTGATAGTGTCACTGTTCATGCATTGGGTCAGAAAAAGCCCATGTTGAAAACTTGGAGTAAAAATGGCAAGAAACACCCAGGGCATTAGGGTTTTCGATCATAACACCCTACTCTGTAGGGACTGACAGGTGTCAGGAGAGTGACTTGGGATTGTTGACAGTAATACTCATGGCATTCCACCCCCACCCCACACTGCAGCCAGTGACAGGCATTGAGGTGCACCTTGGACCCTTTGGCCCCAGAGTTCACCCCATTCTCCTATACTGCACCCATTTCAGCATATTTCCTTATGGAATGAGGAGAATGTCAAGCCCAAACACCCAAAGGCACACCTCGACACTTGTCAGTGTCTGAAGGGTAGGGTGAGGTGAAATGTCGTGACCGTCATGGGCGACGACCCAAAGGCACACCCCAATGCTTGTCCATCTCTGCAGGGTGAGGGTGGAGTTGGCATCAGTTCAATACTGCAATGCCATTCCTATGCTGCATCTGTCGAACTCTTGCACTTCCACTGCTAATGCCAGCAAGCAAACATTCAGCATTGACAAATGCTTGTTTTTTGATTGGGACACAAAGGCTGTGGATGTGTTATATCTTGACTTCAGCAAGGCCTTCAATTACATACCTCACCGACAATAAAAGCTAGTAATAAAAGCTGGGAAATCTGGGGTGGGAGTCAAGCTGATCAGAGATCTGGTGGTGGGGTAGGACTCAGAAGGTGGTGGTCAATGGAAAATATTTAGGTTTTAGGAACGTTTGAGCTGTGTAGCCCAGGGATAGGCCTGGGGGCAATACTATTCAGTATTGTCAGCTGTGATCATTTAGAAGGAATTTAGGGCAAGATACATCTCTTTGCAGATGCCATCAAGATTTGCTGTAGAGTGGATCAGAGAATAAGGGATGTGAAAACAGACCTGGAAAAATTGGATAGGTGGTGTAGGTTATGGCAAATTACATTCCAAGTTAATAGATGCAAAGTAATGCATATCGGTAAAAAATAAAAACCAAAAACTTAGCCATGTATTTTTGAATGGAGGGAGGTTTGAAAAGGTACACTCCTCAAAGGAAAGTGACCTTGGAGTAATTATCAGTGTCTATATTGGAAAAGCTAAAACTAATAGAATGCTGGAGTGTGTAGCAAAGGATTTTCCAACAGAAAAAAAAAGAGATGATACTGCCTCTGTATGGGTCCCTGGTAGGCCACATCTGGAGTATTGTGCACAGTTCTGGAGTCTGCTCCTAAAGAAAGCTGGGAACCACTTGGACAGCATCCAACAGAGGGTCACACAAATTATCTGGGGGCTAGATCCTAAGTATAACCTCTCTGTTTTTATGATTACTGTACCTTCGAACCTTGGATATGCCTATTGTATGTAGTTAATTTAATACACAATAAACATAAAATAAAAAAAAAATCATCCGGGTGCTAAAGGGAAAATTGTGTGAGCAGAGGCTGTAAAGCTTCAACATGTACACAGAGGCAACCAAGAAAGAAAGGGGGACATGTTAAAGAGTTATACATTTATGTGGGGAATAAACAGGATGACCTGCAACAAGCTGTTCATTATGAAGGAGAGAACTGTGACTACATAGAATCATAGACCTTGACAGCAGATAAGGACCACTTGGCCCACCTAGTCTGCCCATCTCCCTACCTACCTACTGGATAAGCTGCAGGTCCTAGTTAACCAACAGCTTACTTCCTCCTACCCCCCCCCCACTAGGACTGCCTTATGTCTGTCCCATGCATTCTTGAATTCCCCCACTGTTCTTGACTCCACAACCCCCTCTGGAAGGCTGTTCCATGTGTTCACCACCCACTCTGTGAAAAAATACTTCTTCACGTTACCCCTGTGCCATCCCCCCTCTATCTTCAGATTGTGCCCCCTTGTTCTTGCTTATCTCTTTTTCTGAAAGATGCTAGAGGGCAGAGCTGGAAGTTATGGGTGGGAGAGACATGCAAAAAGGACACTAGGAAGTTATTTTCACAGAAATGACAGTGGACAATTGGAATAAATTACCTGCAAGGTGTTTGCACAGTCAGTGACTGTGTTCAAACACAGGTAGAACAAACACAAGGATGTAGTCTGGCCATAGGAAAGGAGTAGGGCAGACATCCCTGGAAAGGGGATACTGAAACACCATAAGGGCTGGCAGCTAAATAAGGTCCAGCATTGGGTTGGGAATGGATTCAGACAGGTTAATGGGCAGACATGGTAGACCTCTAGTCCCTTTTCTGCCATCAGAGTCTATGTTTTTATATGTACGTTTCTATGATTTCATTCAGATTCAAAACAGGAGATTTCTGTAAGGCTGAATCTTGTTCCCACAGGCTGAGTAGACTGTCTCATACAATGAGCCCGTGGAATCATCCTGCAGTAGCAAAGACTCCACTTTACTGCTATTGCATAAAAGCTGCCTAATTATCCTCCCCTACTCTTAGGACTAATTACAGGATGTTTACAACATTTTTTCCACATACTCAGCTACAAAATACCTGTGGAGTGTTTCAGTTCATTTAACAGAAGAGGGAACATTGCCTTACATTTAATATACAGAGTTTTTCACACAGAAACAAATGACTAGTAACAGAAAAAAATTGTATGTACATTTGTTGAGTTTACATTTGTAGAGGGTGTCACACTGCCCAACAGTGAACAAGCATGGTGGGAGGTCGTATTAGTCTATGCAACTGCAAAAGTGGAACAGCGTACCAGGATAAGGATCACTTCCATTTCTAGTCATCTTACATTTTGTTCCAATACCAACTGATGAATTTCCATTGAGACTTTGTAAATGCTATTGTTGACTGAATTTTAAAAATGTAGATTCCAGTGCTGGCTGAATGTATCATGTATTGCTGGTTCCTTTCTTTTTTTTTCCCAGTTATCTTTATGCTTCTCTAGGTCAGGGCATCTCTCAGAGGTGATCTCTCAGTCAGACACCTCTACTCCCATGCCTGAAGCTCTCTTCCTCTCCAGCACCCCCATCCAGACTTTTCAGCCCCCCCGGATCATCCCTCCCTGGGGGGGGGAGGGCCTGCCTCTCCTATCTGGTGGCCTTTCTGACATTAGAGGGTCCATCTGGTGTGGGGCTCAGCTAACCTTCAGGGAGAGAGCATGGCGATGGGGATATGGGTGTCTGCCACTGGCACCCTCATCGCCTCCCTAGTCCAAGTGGGGAATTTTCTCTTTTGTTGTCCCTTGGAGCTCAGACATGCAATGCTGTCAAAGGCACTATGTGCCAACATCTGCCGCAGCTCCACCCCTGCTTCTGCAGTGCCGCCTGTTCCTTGCACTGCCCCTAACTACTGTTGGGGCCACCCAGGAGTGACACATTCCCCAGATCCTTCCCTACGAAGGGAGCTCAGTCCTCCAGAAGCTTGATCCCTTCCCTCCCTTGCTGACCCCAGGTGGCCCAAGTTCCCTCCCGAATCCAGGTCGCCGGCATGGTGCAAGGTTGGTGTCCAGTGCCTCAACACTCAGTGCCACTAGGCCAGCTTGCTGGCTCCTTTCTGAATGTATGTTCTCACATTAATCTAAATTATTCCTGTTCTCCTTGCATTATACTGCAACTGCTATGTCCAGGGTTGATCCCGAAAAATGTTCTTGAACCAGTGCTTTTAACCATTTAACAAATAAAAAAACAAGCATTTGTCAATGCCAAATGTTGTCTCGCTGGCATTTGCATTGGTAATGCAGGAGTTACAGATGCATAATAGGAATGGCAGTGAAATATTGAACTGACGCCAACCCCACCCCACCCTGCAGAGATTGACAGGCTTTGGGGTATGCCTTTGGGTCATCAGCTATAATGCTCATGCCATTTCACCTCATCCTACCCTGTAGACACTGACAAGTGTCATGGTGTGCTTTGGGGTCTTTGGGCCTTATACTTACCCCATTCCATAAGGAAATATGCTGAGATTAGTGCAGTATAGGAGAATGGGGTGAACTTCGGGCCAAACACTGCAAGGCACACCTCAGTGCCTGTCACTGGCTGCAGGGTGGGGGTGAGGGTGGAATGGCATGAGCATTACAGCCGATGATCCCAAGTCACACCCCTGATGCCTGTCAGTCTCTACAAGGTGGGGTGTTACAGTTGGAAACCCTAATGCCATAGGCGTTTGTTAGTATTTTCACTCCAAATTTTCAACATGGGCTTTTTGTGACCCCATCTCATGAAGAATGGCACTATCAGTTTGTTAGCCAAAAGGTGATTTTGCACAGTGACTGCACCATTTGGTGCCACAGGTACGAAAACAGATTTTGGGCAGGATGTGAAAACTGAGAACTGTATTGTTCATGAGGAGGTTTAAAAAAATGGCAACGTTGAAAATCTGGAGTGAAAATATGAAAAATTGAAGTCATGAGCATGCATAGAAACTGTGCAATGCACGTCTGTAACCCAATTATTTTGGGGATTTTTTTAACCACATTTTCAACATAGGCATTTTGGAACCTCCCCTCATGAACAGTGGCACTGTGATTTTGTAAATCTGTCTCAAAAGTTGATTTCCCACAGTGGCCACGCCATTCTGCGGCACAGGTGCAAAAAGACATTTCGAGTAGGATGTGAAGAATGACAGCTGTACTGTTCATAAGGAGGTGTGAAAAATGCCAGTGTTGAAAATCTGGCATGAAAATATTGCAAATTTGAGAAGTTACAAGGGTGCGTGTAAACTGCGCAATGCACAGTCGTAAAATAGTCATTTTATTTTGGATTTTTTTCACCAAATTTGCAACATAGGCTTTTTGAGAGCCCACCTCATGAACAGTGGTACTGTCATTTCATTAATCAGTTCTGAAAGGTGATTCCATGCAGTAACCGCGAAATCACCTTTTGGGACTGAATAACGTCAGTTCCTGAGGAGGGGTCCCAATAATCCCATGTTTAAAATCTGATGTCAAAATTCCCAAAAATGCCTGACATATGCATCAAAGTTGAAAAAACCCTATTTATGCCATTATGCAGCTTACCGGCATTTCTTCAGTTCATGGTCAGCTTTGAAGAGTGCAGACGTGTTCCTGGTCCACTGAAGATCATCATGCTGTGCTCTGGAGGTAAGTATGGGGTGAGGGGGGTGTGGGGAGGCAGGGTACTATGCTACTATGCATGAGGTAATGATAACTGCACTAGTTGCTATACTATGTAGTGCAGGACAGTGTGATTTCAGTGGAGGAAAAGTAGAAAATACCAGTTACAAACAACTATGTGTAGGGAATGAATTATTTCTTCCAAATATATATGCAGAGAATTTAAATCTAACTGAAAGCTTTGTAATTACATCAGTCAAAGGGCAAGTGGTTTCATATGTGCATATGCCTGAGATGCACTGTAGACATATTAAAAGATTACAAAAGTCTAATATGTACCCTAATAAGAAGTTTGTATGGGTGAGGAAATTGATATTAGTGAGTTTGTTGATCTCTGGTGATGTGCATGTGAAGCCAGGTCCCCAATTGAGAAATGAATATTCCCTGGCTGATTTTGGTGAACGTAAAAATCTGGGCTTTTTACATTTAAATATAAGAAGCTTGCTACCCAAGATGGATATAATAAGAACCCAAGTTGAAACAATTAAGCCAGATGTACTAGCATTAATGGAAACTTGGCTTGCGTCTAAAATAGATAACAATGATGTTTTATTAAAAAATTATACCATTTTTAGACAAGCTAGACAAAAAAGGGGGGTAGGGTTATGATATATCTTAATAATACATATAAGGGTCAAGTGAAACTTACAAAAATGATCCCAGAGCAATTAGATTGATTAGCAGTACAAACGCAAAGGAAATTAGGACTTTATCTAAATATCTAAATATCTTTATCTAAAATAAAAGAAACGTGGCTCAAACCTCGCACCCCTGACTCTGCCTGCTCCCTGCCGGGCTATGGCATGGTCCGGCTTGACAGGGCTGGCAATAAAAGGGGCGGGGGTGTACTCATTTACCACAAGGTCCACTTAAACATCACCCCTGTACCGCACCAAACCCTGGGACCCTCACCTCTGAGTTTCTCCACACACTGCTGCTACTCGGTAACACCAAGAAGTTGAACTTTATGTGTATACAATCCTCCCAAGGCTTACACGCTGACTCACAATGCTCGGAGAGGCACTCCGGATAAAGTGGGCTCAAGCAAGCCCTCGTCCTGGTGACCTAAATCTTAACTGGCTGGGGCCTGGTTCCAAAATGATTGAGCCAATACTCTGGCCTCTCCTCAGTCAGGTTATCACGGATCCCACCAGACTCTCCAATCGAGGTGACAAGGGACGCCATTGATTGGGTCCTGAGCAACCACCAGTCAAAATCATCAACTCAGGGCTCCTTCCCTGACTCTATCTCTGACCACTCGCGATATACTGCATTTGGGCTCTACCCGCCAAAGCCCCTGTAGAGTGATACAAATGAGGAACTACTCTAAACTGGTTGTCCCCAACTACCTGGAAGACCTTCAGCGAGCTGACTGGTCCCACGCATGTCAATGTGGGACCCCGTCAAGCCCCCGATCGTCTATTATGGAATTTGCCCCGCTGCCAAATAGGCATGCTCCACTTTCTAAGAGGAGGGTCAGGAGCTCGGTCACAAAGTGGCTTCATAGGGAACTCCTCTCACTCATGAAGCAGCGAGACAAGTCCTGGGCTAAATACAGGGCATCCTGCAACCAGAAAGACTTCCAGGTGTACCGACAGCTAAGGAACTCCTGCAAACGGGCCATACGAACTGTGAAAAGTGAGTACTGTAGTGCAGCACAGGTTGCTGCTGCAAATGACCCGCGACGTTTCTGGAAGAAAGTAAAAAATCTGGTTGGCGGTTCTACCAAAGTTCAAGTCACCGACATGAACATTGGTAATGCCAACTGCAATAACCCCCATACCATTGCCTCCGCATTTAACCGCCTCTTCACTGACCTGCCGGCTGCCACCCCCTCTCAGTCCCCTGCCCTAGTTCACTCCTACGGGCCCCCGCCCTCTCGCCCGCCTTTCTGCCTCAAAGGTCACTGTGGGTGAGACCGGGCTCTCCTTGTGGGCCTTTCTCACCACGGAGGCGGGCCAGGATGGCCTGGAACTAAGACTGCTTAGCCTGGGTGCCCTTTCATTGCCCGGCCCTGCACACATATTCAACACATCACTCATCTCAGGGGTCATCCCTGACATATGGAAAGTTACCAGGGTTGTCCCTGTTTTAAAAAGTGGTGACCCTAAGGAGTTAAGCAATTATCGCCCATCGCAATACTATCGGCTGCCTGCAAGCTGTTGGAAAAGCCGCTGCATCTCAAGTATCCCACTACCTTCAGAGATATGGTGTCCTCTCCCTTCTCAACATGGCTCAGAGAGGCCATAGCACCTCGACCAGCGCTACGAGGTCACCACTAGGATCAGGACTGCGATAGATCAGGCAAGCTGATGGGGCCATATTTGTTGACCTATCCAAAGCCTTTGATGGGTGACCACCCTCCTCTCTCCACACTTCAGACCCTTGGTTCTACCTCTGTGCCCTTGACTGGTTCTCGAACTACACTGGGCAGGATGCACCAACGGTTTCAATCGACCCTCTCACCCCTATTACCCGTGGAGAGGGGTACCACAAGGATCTGTCCTTGGACCCATCCTGTTCTCCATGTTCATCAATGAGCTACCTCGGCTGCCAAAAGGACACCTTACCTTGTATGCTGATGACCTGGTCATCTTAGCCGGTGCCCCTGATGCCACCACCATCAATAACCAGCTCAACTCAGACTTCTAGTATCCAAGCATGGCTAGAGGGTCATAAACTACAGTAAACTTGAAGAAAACCCAGGCATGCTATTTGGCTCAGCGCCAAAATCTCCGCCTGCACCACGCCTCAAATCCATGGGTCCAACAACTCCTCCTGCCGACTGTCAACTCAGCCAAGTACCTGGGGGTCACCCTTGACCTCCCCAGACCTCTCCGCACATGTCAGAAACACTTGTAATGCTACCAACGGCAAACTTGGCCTAGCTTATAGGGCAAAGATTGCATTACCCCTACCGCCCGGATGGCTATAGCCAAGGGATATTACTTCCCACCCTTTCTTATGGTCTCGTTGCCTTTGCCGCCCCTCCCAGCCTCTAACCTTGCTAAATGGGACACTCGTGACAACAATATCTGCCGCTGACCTCGGCCCCGTGCCTCACACACCGCTGTACGCCTACTGCATTGACTGGAATGGCTCCCTGAAAAACATCGACCTATGTCATGGGAACTTCATTGACAACATAATTCGTACAGCCACTCCTGCCCTCCCCTCAAACTTCCCTCCCGTCTACCACCTCAGGTCTTGCGCGTCCCAGACCGCCTAGTCCCAAGACCTGACCTATCAGGGATCGGCGCTCACCACCTATGCTCCCAAACTGTGGAACTCCTTCCACCACAAGTTTGTGCCTCCTCCCATTCCACCTTCAAACCTCCCTCTGGAATTTCCTGAAACCACTGCACTGCATGTGTGCCACTTAACACCTAGTCTGGCAGCCTCCCTCCCACATTGGAACCCCAGCAGGCTCTTTTCTGCCCCACCTCCATGGTGCGGCACCCTACCTGAGGCACCTCACCTGAGGCGATGCTATGTATTGTCTACTATTCAACCTAGGGAGGTCCCACACCTTGCTGCCCCTAGGCCTGTATTGTACTATATGATTTGTGACATATGCTCATCTCTATACTATGTACTGCTGCTTTAATTAATCACTGTTGTTCCGCTTTGTGCTGGAACATGCCACCCATGTTTGTACTGTGACGAGTATTTCCTCATGTATACCTTGCAAATTATGTAATTTTCTCATGTACACCTTTGTCACTATGTATTTCTATCATGTATACCTTGCAACTATGTAATTTTTCTCATGTATACCTTTGTCACTATGTATTTCTATCATGTATACCTTGTAATTCTCCCGGGTCGCACCTGAAAATAGGCACCAGCTGTCTAGTGTGCTTACCCGGTTACCAAAAGCAAATAAATAAATAAATAAATAAATTATAGTTTGTTATAGGCCCCCCTCTGCTAAAACTATAGCACTACAGACTTTGTGTGAACTTATTGCTCCTTTTTTAAAACGTGAAACTATATTGCTTGGTGATTTTAATTGGAATATGCTGATTCCCCAGCTTGTGATTTTAAATCAGTTTGCAGCTCTTAATTTACAACAATTAACTCACCTACTCGACTACATAAGTCAAATAATGACAAGAATACTTTATTGGATTTAATATTCACTAATAGACCTGAGAGAGATATTTCTAGAGTTCATGAAAATGATGTGAGTGATCATTGCTATACATCATGTATTAGAGATACCTTGTTGGAGAAACCTCAGCCACATTTAATTTATGTTAGGGTGTTTATTTGATGTACAGGCATATCTGAGAGATGTAGTAGAGATTCAATGGAATCTATTGTACACATGCCCAGATATACATACAACATGGCTTTTTTTCAAAACTTCCCTTATGAGTGTTATTAATAAGCATGTTCCATTAAAATTAAAAAATGTAAGGAAAAAAAGTGCCCTGGATAACAAAAGAATTGAAAGAGTTAATAAATAGAAATTCTAGACAATGGCACATAGCTAGAAAGACCAAAGCAGTAGAGGATATGTGATCATTTAGGGTTGCTCGGAATGAATGTACTAAACAGATTAGGAAAACAAAAAAGAAATATTATGAAAATTATTTTTCATTATCTGAAGGAAATCCTAGAGCATTATGGAAAGGTATTGACTCAAAGAAGGGGAAGCAAGGTCCACCTACCTTACCAGCATATTTAACATCCGAAGGGAAAGTTTCAATTACAGATATTGATAAAGTTGAAATGTTAAATTCTTTTTTCATTTTTGTTGGTGATACATTTGACAAAGTATATCCTGGACTGTTCTCTCCTGTTTTGGATACTGATTTTACTTATGTGCTAAATAGACCCGTGTTTTCTTTTTGACCAATAGAAATTTATGATGTCAGAAAGCAGTTACAGAGCTTAGACACTATAAAAGGTCCTGGATGCAATGAGATTTCCCATATTTTTTTGAAATTGGTGGTTGAAATATTAGTACCTCATCTAACATACATTTTTAATTTTTCTTTGGATAGTAGCGAATTACCAATTGATTTAAAAACAGCTTTTGTTATTCCAATATTCAAAGGCGGGGAGGATTCAACAAATCCAGGTTCCTATAGACCTATATCAGTTTTGCCAGTATGTGCAAAAATATTTGAAAAACTTGTGTATTCACAGTTAATAAACTATTTTACCAAATACAATATAGTAACACATTTGCAATCGGGTTTTAGAAAAGGGCATAATACAATGTACACAATACTTAAAGTGGTTGATGACATGTGGAATGCCTTCAACAGAAACCAGGAAGTGCCTTCAATATTCCTGGATCTGTTGAAGGCATTCAACACTGTACATCATATTATTAAATCTATTAATGAAGGTTGGTTTAGGTATCCCAGCATTAGGCTGGATTCATACTTATTTGAATGGGAGGTTACAGTCTGTCAGAGTGAGGGGTGTTTGTTCAGCACCAACCACTTTGTTGAACAGGGTACCCCAAGGGTCAGTGCTTGGCCCCCTTCTTTTCTTGTTATACATAAATGATTTACCAAACTACTGTTCATCTAAAACTTGTATACATCTTTATGCTGATGATACAATATTGCACACCAGATGTGATGATACAGACACAGCAATGGTGTTCTTGCAACAAGATTTTTACAATATACAGAGGGAACATATTGAATTAAGATTGCTTCTGAATGAACAAAAAACACAGTGGATGTTATTTAGGAAGAAAGACATAAAAGAGTCATCTAAAAAGAACTTAGATCTTTGTCGACAAATATCTTAGAACGTGTAGAATCTTATAGATATTTAGGGGTAATATAGAGGATAATGTATGGTCTTCGATGGGTAATCAGTTTGTTAACCATCGAGAGGTTACCAGGGCGACCGTGTAAACCTCGAGAGCGAAGCACGAGAGGTTTACGTCACCTTGGCAACCTCGAGATTGGTTAACGAAACAGTTACCCATCGATGTACCATACATTAGCTTTTATAGTGTATGGTACCAGTTCATTTTTTTTAGAAAAGAAAGCAGTTCCTTACTGCTGTTTTTTTTATGTCCCCACTGTTCTGCCTTCACCGCCGCGGCCGTCCGATCCAGCTGCGCGCATGCCCTGATAGTTCCCGGTTGTTAACCCATCGATGTGACGTACCATCGATGGGTTAACAACATCGTGACATCACATCGATGGCAAAACGTTGTTATAAAAAGGTAGATTTCTACCTATAACAACGTTCTACCACACGTTATATTAGATAATCTGACTTTTGAACCGCACATAACATCTATGTCAAAAAAATTGAAGAGACTTTTGAGTTTCTTCTATAGGAACAAACTTCTTTTTAGTTTAAGGATCAGGAAGCTACTGGTTTCTTGTATGTTCTTGCCCATATTGGATTATGGTGACGTAATTTACAAAAATGCTAAAAAGTCATTACTGTGCTCACTGGATGTATTATTCAATAGTGTTTTAAGATTTGTAACAAATCTTCCATTTAGAACTCATTGCTGTGTTTTGTATCAAAATTCATGTTTCTTCTCATTGTTTGACAGGAGAGATATTCATTGGCATTTATCGGTATACAGGTTCGTGTTGCAGACATTACCAGTTTTTCTTTTGAATTTATTACAAATTAGGTCGCAACAACATTATTCTTTAGGGTCTTCTACTTGAATATGTTTTTATATACCAAGATGTAGGACTAAAACTGGTGATAAAACTCTATCAAGTTTAGTACCCAAAACATGGGAATGACTGTCCAGACAATTAGACAGTACAGTATTGTTGCCATTTAAACACTTTAGGTCCTCCTTGATGACTTTGTATAACAAACATTGTAGCTGCTATGGTTAAAGGATGTTTTTATGCTTCACACTTAAAATGAAAATTGTAATTTTATATTGAAACTGAAATTCTGTATGTAAGTCTTTGATTTTGTCTTGTATGTTATATGTTTGGATATAATTGCAAAAGAGATAATATTATCTCAATTTGATATCAAATAAAGTTGAAAGTTGAAAGAAAGTTGAAAGGGTGCACAGAGGGTGGGCGTGGCTTGGGGAAGGGCCACTGGACTCAACAAGGGACCATTTTCTGTTTTACAGGTTTAAAAAAAAAAGAAAAACATCGCAGGAAGGTTTTTCTTTTTACAAGGTTTCTTGCGCTGGTGTGTGGCTCCCAGCATGCCACCTGAGTATTTTGGGGGGCTGTAGTCGACGGGAGATTGGGCACTCCCATCAGCACATACCGAATGGGGGGGCAAGAGCCGAGGGGGATTGGACACCCCCCCTCAGCACACAACAAATGGGGGGAGGCATTATGCTGATGGATAGTGGGCTCCCCCATCATCAGATTCAACTGGGAATGGGGGACTGAAGATGATGAGGACTGGGGCCCCCCCATCAGCAAAGAAAGACTGTTGAGGGGGACGCATGATGCCGAGGGGGATTGGGCACCACCTTGACACACAATTGAAATGGGAGGGGGGCATTATGCCGATGGGGAGTTGGCTCCTCCGTCGGCATATGAACTGGGTCAGGGCATGTCGACAGGGGGATTGGGCACCCCTGAACTCAGCATTGTGGCAGGTGGCAGTGGCAGTCACTGCTGCCATATTTATTGGAATAATTCACCAGGAAGGGCATGTTATTGTGCTGCTGCATGACGAGCTTGCCTGTCATTGCAGTGACACTTTTCTTAGATGTGGTGGCCACTTTACATATTGCTGGTGTCAGCACCTGCATACTAGCTTATTGGGGAATGAGGGACGCACTCACGGATGTGTGCCCTGCATTCACCCACAGTGACCGCACCTCCAAATCTGTTACTACTGTAAGATGTTGACTGGTGCGCAAGCACGAGCAGACATAATGAAATAAGGAGAAGGGAGATGAGTCAGGATCCAGAAAAGAGGGAAGCCCAGAAAAGCAGAAAGGAGGCTAAGGGAAGTATGGCAGAAATTAGTTGGAGGAGCAGGTATGTGCAGAGTGATCATGAAAGAGAATACTGAGAATTTGAGAGAACAGTAGAGGGGTGGAACAGATGGTGATAGAGTGGGTACTCCAGAGTGTGGGAGGACAACAGAAGAAAGCTGCCTATCCCAAACAAATTTTAGACTGAAGGATAGAGAAGGTGTAAGTAGTAGTGTGGAGAGAGTAGGAAGAAGGTAGGAAAGGTGAGGGGAAGGAGGAAAGCTAACATGGGCAACAGCCAAACTTGGAGAGTAGGAAACAAAGTGGGAAAGGAGTATGCCCTCTAGGGAGGGGAAGGGGGAGAATGGTGTAAAGGAAGCAGTCATGGGTGTGAGGAGAAAAAACTTCCAGAAGTGTAACCTGTGAACCCCTGGTGCAGGGACGGTGCAGGATAGGGACAGGTAGCACAGCTCAAGCAAAGAAAGTCAGTAATCCTGCATTTAGAGGCAAACATGCACCAAACTCCAATTCTTATGTTTTAAATGTAAGAATCTATAGCAGTAGAGGTGCACAGACATAACCACACACCACTCACTACCCTGGCACTTCGGGTAAGGAACCCTTCATTAGGAGGAGTGGCTAGTGGGAGGAAAATGGAGTCTTTAAATATAAGAATTCATGAATAAACATGATCATGATGAATTACTTATTTTCATAAAATAAACAAACATGTTTCAATACGATTAGAATCATACAGTCTTGACAGTGTACTAAGCCAGTCCATATTACAGTGCTATACTCAAGATAATATTCAATGGTTTATCATTCCATAATCTCTTACCTGAAGTGCTGGGGCAGTGAATGGCGTGTGATTATGTCTATGCACCTCTACTCCTATAGATTCTTGTATTAAAGCATTTAAAACTGAAGAAATAGAGTTTGGTGCGTTTTTACATCCGAGTGCAGGATTACTGAGTTTCATTTTTTTATGGGAGGGGGGAGGACAGTTGAGGGCCACATGGCAAAAGGAATGGAAAAAGAGGGTCCAGTCCCATTAGGGTAGACTTGTGGTGGCACCACACATTACATCCATGTAGTTGAACAGATTATGAGTGGAAGGCAAGACTTGTTCTGAAAAAGGGTCCCAGTCTTAGTCAGTAACGTTTTATTGATCAGTGCATGTTGGAAAAGAAATCCAGGTTTCAGTCATGCCACACATAAGTGTATTTAAAGCAGAGAGCTTCTTCAAGGGGGAAGCCATCCAGTTTATTATTTATTTATTTAAAGTTTATGATTACAGGATGAGTTCTATGAGGACAGTACATCCCATGGTAAAAGGACAATATACAGACGTACGACATAGTGCAGTACATTATCAAAACATCCGATCAAAAGGCAAAACAGTTACAACAAAGCTAAGTTTTTAAAATGCCAAGTTTAGAGCATTTTTGAAAGATGACATACTGGTACAACTTCTGAGTTGTGAACATGGGTTTTGGGGAGCCTGATGAGTTGCTGCTTACTGCCAAACCTCACGAGGACAGTTTCTTTGGCACTAAGGTATAGCCAATGGAGTGGAACCAGTGAGAATGTTGTCAAAATCCTGCTGCAGGTCTGGGAGACAGAAGAAATGGAGTTGTCTGTGTACCTGTTAATCTGGAAGTAGATCCATACTAAGGGGAGGTTATTTTGAAAGATGCAAAAGTAGGACAGTGATCACGACAGAACCCCGAGATACTCCTGAAGAGAGGGGGAAGAGAGGGTATCACCTACTGAAGTGTATAAAAAAGGTAGTAATGTAACAGACTGGTAGATCAGATAGACCCTGCCCCTGTGAGTTAGTCAAGTAGAATGAGATGGGAGTGTTGGAAGCCTTTGGATGGTCAACAGTGATAGCTGCAGTAAACATCCTCTTGTCCTTCCCTTCAGGATAGAGTCTGAGTGAGCTGGAAGGGATGAGACTATGAAATGGGATTGAGAGACATCAATGAGCCCCAAAAGCCACAGTTACCATGAGTAGTAAAATCAATCCACACTAAAGATTGATGAATTTAAAATGGCATTTAATTGATAAGTCCAAAGTTTTTACATATCCCTAAGCAAACTGGGAGGACTCAGACTGAATGCCCCAAAGTGAAAAGTTTGTGACGTGCTGAGGCATTTAGTTCATATCCTCCCAGTTTGTTCCAACTTTTTAGGAAACACCCGGTCCCTTACTAGCAAACGTTTCCCATTGTGGCCGAAAATTATTGATCACATTGTGGTAGAAAACTATTGATGCCAATAGTGATGGAAATCAGACTGGAAAGGGGACAGGAAGGAAGAGGCATCAAGGAAGGAGGAGAGCTGGGAGAGAAGTTTTTATTGCACCTTCTGAAAGGCAGGGAGGAGAGAGATGGGGTGGTAGTTTCCTAAGGAGGAGGAGGAGTCTTCCCCTTTGTGGAGAAGGAGAAGCCTTTGCATGCATCTATGCCCAAGGGACTTGAACAAGCTGGAAGGCCAGGTTTAAAAAAGAGGTGATGGGGAAAATATTGGCAGTGGGCAAGAGGTGGAGATATTTAGGGTTGATCCCATCAGGGCTTCAACCCTTAGCGAGATTGGAGGAGGATAGAGTAGAAAGTGCAACGGCAAGTGAGATATAGGAAAGGACAAAGTGGCGGTGGGAAAAGGTAGAAGGAGGGGGTAAGGAAAGGTGAACAGTGGGGGACGGGGATGGGATGGGGGAGTGGGAGATATAGGCCAAAGGGAGGAAGGAAAGAAAGCACAGATGGTGAAATATTTATGAAAAGGCAGAGACAATGGTAGGGCAGGGTGGTCGGAGATTGGTGAACCCTCAGACTTATTGACTGGGATTGTAGACTGGGGTGGGGATCAAAAACAGAGTAGCCTTCCAAAATTTAAAGGGACATTTAAGGTTATTATAGAGGTTTGTGGTGAAATAGTTAAACTTGGCTTCCATGAGAGCCTTGGTGCTGGCATTGTGGAGTTTGTACTGCATTAAGTCTTCCTGAGAGCCAGAATTCTTGTGCAGGTACTATACAGAGTCTAATGCTTCCAAAGAGACTATCTGGCAATTAGTCAAGGACGGGATGAATTTTGTGCATGTAACCTCATAAAGGTGCCATATTTGTTGCAGATGTTCATGTATTGGAGGTGAAGAAGACATGGCAGTGTTTACGTCAGAAGACACAGTGATGGGGGACCAGTAAGTTGTTCTAAATCAAGTAGTATTCACAGGCTGAGGGGCTTGAAAGATCTGCACCAGATGTAGTTGCTGGGCGGGAAGGGGGGCTTTAGGATGACTTAATTTTAAAAACAAAATAGACCATACAGTGGTTACTAAGTGCATCAAGAGGTATTCTAGACTCAACTGTGTGGTAAGGATGTATGGTCAGACCCAGTCTATGAGAGTAACCAGACAAAAGGTGCCACGCTGTAGATCAGGACAGGGTGCAAGTGTGGGCTGTGAGCCATGAAACTGAAATAAACAAAATACACTCACACTTCAGAGCCAGGAGTGCATCCTCCAGTGAAGGTACAAATTTAGCAAGATAGTTTAGACAGTTCAAAGTCAATCAAAATATTGCACAATTGCAACAGAAATAGGGAAGAAAATAGTTGCAAAGATTAAATCAGAAATTTACCGAATATCCAGGTGCCCTGGCACTTCACCAAGTAAGGCTTCTTTAAAGCATTAAGAAGCAGGTCCACAGCAGTATAAAGAAGGGCTGGACAGGAGGATAGTGGGGGACAAAAAGGGCAGTGAAAGACAAAGTCAGATAGTCAAGCACAGGAGTGGTACAAAAACAGAACAATCAGGCTGGAAGTGGAGGAACAAGATGTATACTGAGAGAAACAATCATTTGTCAATGCCGAACGTTTGATGCTTGGTAAACAATTTCTGTTTTGCAATTTTGAGCCCAAATTTTGAAGATACTTGTTTAAGGATTTGCCTTATAGACATGATGGGTACCATTTATAGTATATTAGACAAAATGTAATTTCACACCAGAGGTGCAAAAATACATCTCATCCATCCAGTATTTTAAAAATGACACATCATGTTTATAAGGTGGTATGGAAAAATGGCTATGTTGAAGGGTAGGAGTCAAAATATTGAATATTAGCAAAGTTATGAGTGAACACTGAAATAGTGTAATGTTCAGTCATAATTGGGGCACGTTGATGTATCTGTACACCAAATTTTAAGTACAGCCTTCTTACTACCTCACCTAATGAACCCGGTGAGTGAACGTTTTCAAATCCCCACCAAAATGTCATTCCGCACCACTGAAGCATCATTCCACGTCACAGGTACGAAAAAACATTTTGGCCAGGATTTGAAAAATGACAGCTGCCACATTCATGAGGCACTGTGAAGAAATAGCTGTGTTTAAAATTTGGGGTCAAGATATTGAAAATTACCAAAGTTACAAGCCTGGGTTCGTAAATTTCAATGTAGGCTCATAACTTTGTTGTTTTTAAATATTTGTGCCCCAAATTTTCAACATAGCCTTCTTATGATCCCATCTCATGGACAAGTGCAGAGAAAATATTCAATTGTTGTCTGAAAGGTGATTTCATGAATGACTGCTAAATCACCTTTCAGGGTGCAAAAACACATTTTGGCCAGGATCTGAAAAATGACAGCTGTCACACTCATGGGGTGCTGTAAAGAAATGACTGTGTTGAAAATTTTGGGTCAAAATATTGAAAATTACCAAGGTTATGAGCCTGCATTTGCAAATTTCAACATAGGCTCATAACTTTGTTGTTTTTTTAATATTTTTAGACCAAATTTTCAACATAGCCTTTTTAAGACCCCACTTCATGAACAAGGGCAGAGAAAATGTTCAACTCCTGCACGAAAGGTGATTTTGTATAGCAACTGCAAAATCACCTTTCGGGACAAATTTACTTAATGTCACTTGCATTGTTCATGACGTGGTGTCCCATAAAAGGTACTGTATGTTGAAAATTTGGGATGCAAATATTGGAAAATGGGCAAGTTATGCTACTAAGTTCAAAACCCCATTGAAATACATTGAACGGCTTACCTGTTTTTCTCAGTTCGTGGTCCAGCTTTGAAGAGTGAAGACATGTCTGCGGTCCAGAGAAGATTACAACTTCAGACCCCCGGTGGGTAAATAAGGGCTTGGTGGTGTGGGGTGGTGGGTGCTGAGTGGGATGGTTGGGTGGGGGGGAACTAACGGCACAACAGACATCGATGGACATTTTTTTTTTTTTACAGACTTTAAAAAAATAAAAAATGCAGAGGGAAGGTTTTCTTTGTTTCAGGTTTTGATTTTGATATTGGAGATTGGGCACCCACAGTGCCAGTGTTATGTTTGGGGTGGTGGGGAGGTGGGTGCTGAGTAGGAGGGTCGGGTGTGGGTGACAGTTACAGGGGTATCAGCCGTGAACCCTTGGGGATTGGGCACCCCAAGTGTCTCAGTGTTATAAACTGGGGGGTTGGGGGAAGGTGGCTGCTGTAATAAATATCGATGGACCATTTTCTTTTTTACAGGTATTTTAAAAAATAAAAATAGGAGGCAGGGGAGGGTTTGAAATTACAGTGGTGGCTGCAACAGACATCGATGACCATTTTTTTTTTTTTTTTGCAGAGTATTAAAAAAAAATGCAGAGGGAAGGCTTTCTTTATTTCAGGTTTTGACACTGAGGGATTGAGCACACCCAGTGTCAGCAGTATGTTTGTTGTGGGAGGTGGTGGGTGCTGAGAGGGAGAGTCGGGTGGGGGGAGAACAGTTAAGGGGCACCAGCAACAGGCATCGATGGACTTTTTCCTTCATTACAGGCAATATATTTAATAAAAATTACACTGGGGGATTGGGCACCCTCAGTGTCAGTGTTAAGTTTGTTGGGGGGTTGTGGTGGTGGGTGCTGCTGAAAGGAAGGGTCAGGTGGGAGGAGAACAGTTACGGGGTGCCAGCAACAAACATCAATGGACGGTTTCCTTTATTATAGGCCATATATTTGAAAGAACACCGGGGAATTGGGCACCCCCAGTGTCAGTGTTATGTTTGTTGGGGGTACTGAAAGGGAGGGTTGGGTGGGGAAAGAACAGTTACAGAGCACCAGCAGAAGACGTTGATGGATGGTTTTCTTTGTGTTGGAATGTTAGTAATGTCCATGACTTTGGGCATGCGCATTAGAATGGATGCTAATGCTGTAGTGCCCCAAAGTTGGGGGCACAACAGAAAAAAGAAAAGTGCCTCAGGGCAGTGTAGGGTCCCCTGCCAGTGTGTTCCCCACTCCCCTTTGGTCAGACAGCAGCTGCTGCAAAAATAAAGTTTTGTTTTGCTTCCCCTGGCTGCCTGCTCTGTTCTGGAACCCCCCCCCCCCCCCCGGGAAGCAGCTTGAGACGGGGGACATCTTTCGAATCCAGCTGGTGCTGGGCAGTTAGGGAACCAACTAGCACTGCCAGGGACACATGTCCTGAATGCTGGCCAGTCCAGTGAGTTGATCGGTGGCTAGAGAAGTGGACTGTCCATCACCGCCTCCTGGAGGGCAAAGAAGAACCCAGAGAGAGTGCTTGCAGGCACTCTGAAGAAAAGAAGATGTCCACTTTCTGTGGTGTGGGGAAAGGAGGGGACACAGGTCTGTGGCCTTAGTTGAAGTAGCCTACCTGTGGTCCACCTCTTATTCCTCAGTGCAGGCGTGAGGTCTGGTTTTGTGGTGGTCCCAAAAGTATAATTCAGTGGTCCAGTTCATCCTCCAGTGTTGCGGCGAGGGCTCTGTTTAGTCCCATTTGTTATTTTTAAAATGAAAGTAAAGTCTGTCCCTTGGTGGTGACGTGTGGATGTGCCTTATCAAGTGAAGAAGTTGTCAACCATCGGAAGGACCAGTGAGGTCCACATTCATCTGCCTCCCTGCCTGAAGCCCTCCCTCTGCTTGCAGCACCTCCCAGCCTCCCAACTGCCATTTCTTCACTCTGGGACGGGGCCGTGAGTCAGCAGCAGCACCAGTGCCAACGTGCTGACTGCCTGAAGTCCATTCAAAAAAAGGAAATTGTTTTAAAGCTCTCAGGGTGCTGTAAGAATGGCCAAGAGCTGAGAGGGGGCTGGCCAAAAGGCCGAAATTGAAATATCTGGGCTAGCAATGCCCAAGGGGAAGGGCCAGGCCTACAGGCTCATAGGGGAAGGTAATAAATATTTATGAAAGGGGTGGTGCAGAGGTGGGGTGGCCCCAAGTGACTGACAGCAAGGCTGTAGTCAGTCCTGAGCATTTAAAGGGGCACCATAGGCCCTAGTGTTTAAAGGGGCATCACAGGCCCACTAAAGGTTTGAAGGGCAGCAAAGGTCCTCAGTAATTCAAGGGGCCAAGCAGAGAGAGTAAAAGGGGCCCAGCAACAGAGAGAAAGCCCCAGAAGAGTAGGTCCGCAGTTAAAGGGGCAATGTTAGGCCCTAGTGTCAAAGGGGCCCAGCAAAGCAAGCCCCATAATTAAAGGTGGGTCCAGCAGGCTAAGCCCTATAGTCCAAAGAGGGCCCAGTGAAACAACAGCCCCAAACATTAAAGGGGCAACAGTAGGCAACAGTGGGCCCACAGTGGTTAAAGGGGGCCCAGCCGTTACTAGGGCAAAAGGCAAAACCCAAAATGGAGAAAGGCATTCATCCAAAAGTGCCAGAGGGGTAGCTAGATCCTAGTGCATATGTGACCCACAAGTCTGGAGGGTCAGAACAAGGGGTGTTTAGCACACAACTGCTATCAAATGACTGTCAGCTGATGAACTGTGTATTGCTTAGTATCTGAAATGTTGCATTGATTGCAAAGTACCAAGACTGTATGATTACTGGGATTGTGGTTACTTGGCCCTGCAATAAACAATTGCCCCTGATTCCGGCAATTTACCCCTGCTCCAGGCAATTTGTCCCTGCAATGAACAATTACCCTGGATTTCAGCGATTTGCACCTGCTCCAGGTGAATTGCCCCTGCAATGAACAGTTGCTTCAGACATTGGTGATTTGCCCCTGCTCCAGTCAAATTGCCCCTGCAATGAACAATTGCCCCAGTAACCACTAAACACAATGGTGTAGTGCAAAATGTAATTACCAGTGTTTTTAGTGCAAAGTGTATGGACTCAGTCTTCTGCTGCACCCCTGGTGAGGTTGTTCACAGCTGATTCTTCACCAAAGCAGTCTTCAGTCAGCAAAGAGCTTCACAGCAACACCCTTCCCCATCATCTGCCATTGGTCAAAGTCGATATAACCTGGTGTGAGTTGCAGCCACTGGCTCCTGGTTTCCTTGTGGTTCAGTCAGTTTCAAAGTGGAACATCCTGGAAGAAGCCTCATCCATCACTCCCAGTCATTCACCAAATATTGAGTCTGATGTGGCCAGTGTGTGTCCACGTCCACTGGTTTGTTGTTTTCTGGTTCTGGACAGTACAGGCCTCTGATCTTCGCCCTGCATCCTACTTGTTTCACCCTGCTTGCACTGTGTTGTCTTCTGGGATTCAGCTTGATCTTGGTGGTCTTCCTGTGGATCTTTCACCAAAGAAGCTTCAACGTGCCTTCATCCTTGGCAATCCTTGCAAGTGGATTTGATGCCAAGCACTTGTCCTTCATCCTTGGCAGCCATGGTTGAGGGTTTGTGCTGGGGAACTTCAGTTAGTCTTCGTCTCTTCATGCTTGGCAGCCCTGGTTGAGAGTTTGTGTTGGGGAAATTGCCACAGATCTCTACCCTTGGCAATCCTTTCAAGTGGATTCATGGCCAAATCTTTGTTCCTTCATCCTTGGCAGCCCTGGTCGAGGGTTTGTGCCGGGGAATAGTTCAGCATCTTGTGCTAAAGCATTCTGGCAACCTCAGAGAGTGGGCTGGCCAAAGAACCAGGGTCTGTTTAAAATCTCTCCTACCCCCTCCAACCTCTCCTAGGTTTTTGCACTGGTGTAGCTTGGCGCCAAGCAGGAACCCCATTTTCCCTTTTACCCCATTGTTATTCCATTCTTCAGCTGTGCGCATGAAGATGGCAGGAAAAAGTTGGACTTCAGTTAGCAGCAACAGACTTTCAGTGGTGGTTTTTCCACTTAGCACCTCAGGGTTGGGATCAAATGTTCATGCAGCCTATATAGCAGTTATATAGCATGTAGAGCTATTTATAGAGATTTAGACAGTTTAGAGTTTGCATTATATAGTTGTATGTTATTTGTTACTGCTTAGATATCCACAATGCTGTCCATACTCCCTGTTGTTTTTGTTGTTAGTATTTTCTTGTATGACCATGTCCTCCTTCCCCTCCTGTCAAATAAACATCTTTGCTTCATCCAATCTCTGTGTACAATTTCTGCATCTCCTTGTCGGGTGATTCCATCTACTCACCCCCAATTCGAACCATCAGCGGTCCTTCACCATCTCACCTGCTGAGGATGGTGCTGGTGTTGCAGGTAACGAGACAGTTCCATCCACCACTGAGAGTGAAGAAACCCAAGGTCTACCAGTAAAGCACAGTTACAAAACTTGGTGTAGTCGACAGAATATAGAAAATGTTCTGAGGAGTCCAAAGCTGGAGAAGACACAGAGCAAGATGTCACTGGGAATGGAAGGCAGTAGTGGACTGTGTAGAGGAGATGGAGAAGGTCCAAGTCATGTGTGCCCATCACCTTTATCCATGCCATATTCCTTAAGAGCACCCTGGTTTCCACTGTATACTGGGGAGCAGGATAGTGAAGACTCCAGTAGGTTAGAAGAGTTTTGCTCCAGGATGCAGTCAGTGTTCTGGCTGTATCAAATTCCTGAAGACCAAAATATAGAGACACTGGGCAGTTGAGAGGTGTTGCCCATCATGAGGTCCTGTCCTGGCCGCAAAGGGAGAGAGCCACTGCTGACCAGATCTTTTGTCACTTGCAGTACACGTTTGACATGTGAACTATCTCCGACCTGAAGTTGCAGTTCTTTTCATGCACTCAATGGCCCAAAAAAATGCTACAGGAGTATGCCTTAAGATCGACCCAAGGGAGGTCTAGGACCCTGATCAATCCTTGAGGGAGAAGTTGACAGACGGAGTGAATAGTGAGTCCCTAAAACAAGAGTTCCATTTACTACATTGGCAAGATCTCAATGCTCATTTCCAGGATTTTAATGAAAAGGCCATACGGATGTTGGCATCAGGAAGAATGGGAGAGGAAGTGGCAGCCTGTCAGCAGAAGATGATGCCCCAGAGTGCGGCGTGGCCAGAATACCCTGTTGAATGCTTGGTACAGGAGAATCCACAGCAGCTGGAGGCATGTTCAGGAAGGCTACTTCACCCAATATCCAGGTATGAGGGAGCATCTTGGGGAAGTCACCAGAGCCATTTTCCGGACTCCGACAAGGCATACACCCAGTGGTCTCAATCTCAAGTGCCTCACCAGAAAGTGAAACAGAATTCAAGCCAAGAATAAACAGAACAGATCAAAACTCTCACCTGGAAAATGACTGAAGTCTGCCAGGAGGTGCAGGACCTTAAAGAAGGCTGGAAGAGAGGGCTCTTTACAGAACAATCAGAAGGAGGAAGAAGACGCCTGATGGACACATTTGATGGCCAGAGGAGACCCATCCACAGAAGGTGTGATGTTGATGGACACGAGCAACAGTGACACTTTAAGGAAAACTGACAGACAAGAGACTGAAAGGGCAAGGCACCAGCTATGGTGATACACCATCCAAGGTTGGATCGTAGGGGTGGGGGAGTGGCCATTATGTTTAAGACTGAGCTGGGTCTTGTGGATGTGCCATTGGGGAGTACCAGATCCTTCAAATATATCCTGGGAGAAGGTGCAGGCTGCAGGATTCTCCTCATCTACTGTCCACCAGGAGATGGTGGAGAATTCCTGCAGGAGATAGCAGACTTCATCATCGACATGGTGTCGAGGTACCCCAGATGGATAGTTCTGGGGTACTTCAATGCCTGGGTTGATGATAAACTCTCACATTTTGGCCAAAATCTCCTCCAGCTGATGATGATGCTGGGTCTGACACAGGTAGTTACCTCCTCGACCCATGTTGGGGGTCATTCATTGGATCTGATCTTTCTTTTGGTTATGGAGATAACTGACTTGGGGTGGAATCAGTCAGCTGGTCTGACCATTACACCATAAGATTCAACTTTGGGGCCCCCTAATAGGTCTGCACCTATGGAGATGGTCCAGTACCACCCTTTAAGGGGGATTAATCCCAGTGACCTATTGGCAGAGCTGGACCTATCGGGCTTGTCGGGTGAATGCATGAGTCCAGATGATCTCATACTAGCCTATAACAAGGCTGTGTGAGATGCTCTGGACAAGATTGCTCCTGTTCGTGTTCAGCCTCTCACTCTTCACCCAAGGAGCCCTTGGTTCGATGGCTCCTTGAAGGAGTTGAGGTGAGCTGGCTGAAGGATGGAGAGAGTTTGGCAGAAGTCCACCCTTGATGCTGATAGGCTTAGGTTGATGGCACATTATGAAGGCTGTCAATCAGAAATCTCCCATAAGAAGGCAGAATTCCTGTCCAGGGAGATTTCTGCTGCACAGAATTGACTGACTCAGCTTTTCTGGACTGTTGACAGATTATGCAATCCAATCTGTCTCCAGCCCAGAGAAGCTTTTTCTCAGCTGAGATGCGAGGAGTTTGCTTGATTCTTTGCAGATAAGGTTGCCAGCATCAGGTCTAGCATCGGTCCAACCTCTCCTTTGAGGGACTGCAGTGATCGACAGGAAGTGACATACACTCGGTCTAGCTGGTCAGACTTTTGCTGGCCGGTATTCATGGACATTGTGAAGATCGTCCAAACATTGCACCCAACCAGTTGTAGTTTGGATCCAGGCCCTACACCCCTCTTGGTGGGATGTGTAAATGTTATCTGCCCGATCCTTGCTGAAATTGTCTTGAAGTCCTTGGAGAGTGGGGTCTTTCCCGACCCCCTGAAGGTGGCGGTCATATGACCACTCCTTAAGAAATCCTCCTTGGATCCAGACTGTCTAGCTAACTACCGGCCTGTCTCTAACCTGCCATTTTATTGGTAAGGTTACTGAAAAGGTGGTTGCTCTGCAATTGGGTGATCATCTTACAACTCACAATGTCTATGATACTCTCCAGTCTGGTTTTAGGAAGAAGCATAGCATGGAGACTGCTGTTGTCCAGGTATTGAATGATCTCCTAAAGGCTAGAGACTGAAAGGCACGTACCATTCTTGTCCTTCTTAATCTCTCTGCCGTGTTTGACACTGTAGACCATGGGGTGCTATTGAAGTGCCTGCGGCTTTTTTGTGGGCTGTCTGGTACAGTCCTCAAATGGTTCTATTCATACCTCATGGGCAGGTGTCAGAGAGTTGTCACCAGAATTTATTCTTCTGACACTCACTCCCTCCCTGCTCTGTGGGGTGCCGCAGGGTTCCATTCTGGCCCCCATGTTGTTTGCAGTGTACATGCTGCCATTGGGAGATATCATCAGGCAATACAGTCTGAGCTTTCACTGCTATGCAGATGATACTCAGCTGTATATGTCCTTTCTGCCCAGACAGAATGATGCATTATCTGTGCTAAATAACTACCTTGCTGAGATCAGTGTTTGGATGAGTTCAAGCTGGCTAAGACTGAATCCAGACAAGACTGAAGTGTTGGTAGTGGACCCAGGTCATCTGGGGGTGGGTTTGGGGACTGCACAGCCATCTGGCTTGCTGCTTGGTGGTATACCGCTACTTACCTCAGACCGGGTGCATAACCTGGGTGTTATTTTTGAAGATGGTTTGACCCTAAAATCTCAGGTGTCAGCTGTCGTCAAATCCTCTTTCTACCATCTGAGGATTATTGCCCGGGTGAAACATCTGGTTCCCCCAGATGATCTTCCAACACTGGTCCATGCCTTTGTCACTACCCATCTTGATTACTGCAGTTCCCTATACCTAGGGCTACCAGGGATTGATATTCACCACTTGCAGCTGGTGCAGAATGCGGTGGCCAGGCTTCTGACTGGGGCCACTAGGACCAGTCATATTATGCCTGTGCTCTGTGGGCTGCACTAGCTGCCTGTTCAGTGGCAAATCACCTTTAAGGTTGGCTTGCTAACCTTTAAAACCCTACACAAACAGGGACCCGGTTACCTGCAAGATCTCTTGGTACTCTTCCTTCCCCTCCATCCTCTCCGATCCACTGTCGAGGGATTGCTGGAGATTCCCAAGGTATGTTTGAAGACATCTGGTTCTCATGCCTTCTCTTTTTCAGCCTTCAACCCTGTGGAATTCTCTACCTCATCAGTTGAGAGAATGTCCAACCGTTGGTCATTTTAAAGCTGAGTTAAAAACTTATTTATTTTATTTAGCCTTCCCGAAATATGGATGATTTGTTTTCAATTGTTTGTGCTTTACTTTTTATGTGACGGAATTGGTTTTATGTACAGTGCCTTGGTTTTGAAAGGTGCTATAAAAATAAAGATGATCTGATTTGATTTGATTATATGAAGACACCCGGACAGAAATCAACAGGATCGATCAGAGCAATGCGGCAATAAGAGTGCACTCGAGAAGCCAACCAGAACAGCAAGCTGAGGAACTTTTACATGATAGAATGGAATTGGAGTGAAAATGCAAATTCCTCAGGGAGACTCTCCAGCAACAAGAAAGGAAGGCCAAAGAACAAACCACATGGCTCCTCCAGAATGAAAGAGTAAAGGAACAGCTCTACTAAGAAGTTGAAAAGCTCCAATGCATGGTCGAGGATTTGCAGAGAAAATGAATATAGCCAAGCAAGAAGCACCCTCAGCTGCTCAGTATCAGTAACACCCCCACTACAGACCACCTAGCTTTTGCAGAAGCCTTCAATAAGGCCTTCACCGATCTTACCCCAGTGCTACCATCTGCCTAGTTTCAACCTGGTTTGAACCACTCCAACAATGTATCTACTGAGTGTTCTCTCCTGACCTTCTACTTTAAAAGGGTGACGGTGAAGGAGGCCCTAACTATGGTCAAGAAAGTACTGTACTAGGTAATACCAGACTGGGCAGTGATGAGACAGACATGAAACTTCTATCCCTCAGTCTGGACATTCTTATAGTGCCCATTACCATGCTATACAATAAGTCCCTGGCCCAATTCCTGGTGGTTTGGGAGCAGGCCCTAGTTACGCCAGTGCATAAAGGAGGCGTCAAGTCTCTGGTAGCCAACTACAGACCCATCTCGATCCTCTCGCCCCTGTCCAAGGCACTGGAAAAGATTGTGGCTGGTCAACTCATCGACTACCTCAATAAGTATAATCTACTATGCCCCGACCAGCATGGCTTCAGTCAAAATCACAGTACCACCAATGCCCTGCTGGACTACATGAACTATGCACATAAGGCCCTGGATGAAGGAAAACTAGTGGAGTCTGTCTTTATTGACCTCACCAAAGCCTTCGATACCATCAACCACCCCTGTTACTGACCCAACTGCAAAACATGGGTGTGGTACCCAATGCCCTTTGTTGGTTCCAAGACTACGTAATACGGAGATATCACTGTGTCAAAATTGGGCAAACAGTATCCAGCGCAAGAGAGGTATCATCAGGGGTACCCCAGGGATCAATACTGGGGCCCCTACTCTTCAGCCTCTTCTTAAATGACCTTCCCACAGCCTACAACATCAAACTCATACTATATGCAGATGATGCTGTGCTCTGGAGCAGCAGCACATCTCAGGCTGCCCTACAATCTGAGCTGTAAAACTCCTTCTCCAAACTCAAGGACTGGTTCTGTAGTCATAAAGTTGCTACTAAACTACAAAAAGACCAAGGCCATGCTTATGTCCAGCTCCCACAACAAAAATAAGCACCACCCCCTCATCATCTCCAACTCATGCAGTGAGCCGCTGGAACAAGTTCACTTGTTCAGGTATCTGGGATCATAATAGATGATACCTTTACATTTCCGCACCATATTGACTCTCTGGTCAAGACAGTCAATACCAAGATGGGTGTCCTATACAGGCACAGGCAATACCTCTCTCCGGGGGCCCTCCACCTCTCAGTCCACAGTTCAATTATATCTACTATTGACTATGGACTAGTGGTCTATGGGGGGGCAATGGATACAGCGCTCAAGAGGGTTCAGACTGCACTCAACAAAGCTTGCAGACTCACCCTGGTTGCTGAACGTGGCACTCACACCTGTACTCTGTACGAACATGCAAACTGGCTGTCATTAAGAAACAGTGTCAAATTCCAGACTTGCAACCTAGGGAAGAAGACTCTATTGGGTAAAACACCACTTTATGCAGGCAATTTGATCAAGGTGGCCAACTCATTACAGGTCACCAGAGGGAGGACTAGAGGGGCCTTGGCTATCCTCTTCCGTTGCACCTCACTTGGGCAACGTGTATTTGCCTACCAGGCCCTCCTATGGATGAATGAACTCCCTGGGCATCTTTTGGCCACCAATTGTCTGGCACAATTCAAAACTGACCTCAAACAGCACCTAATCACACTCTCTAAGTGCACCTGCCCCTGAGTCCAGCCACATCTGCTCTATGTTCCCCCCAGCAAGCACTAGGCAGGCCTCAGGTACTCCCTCCCTCTGTCCCTTCATGAATTGCCCCAGCAATCAGTTTGCATCATGCTTCTTTGGCACCCGCCACTCCCTTCCCCTTCCCGAACTCACAGTCCCATGAATTTCCCCAGCAGTCACTACTAATGCAGGCTGCCTGACCAGGCCCCCTCACACCCCACCATTTTACTCTAACACGTCCTCTCTGCTCAGCCTCCCCTCACCCCACCATTTCTCCCTATATCTTATCGCCCTTCTTCCCCCACCCTTCACCTCCACCACAGTACATACCTCTCTCTCGTATCTCCTTTCTTCACCCCATTGTCAGCTATCCCCATCTCTCTGAACTACCAACAAGGCACTTTGTGGCTGGTTATTCCCCCCCCCAACCATCATAACATGTTTTTCTTGTTATTTTAACCTGTACCTATGTTTTGAGTTATTCTGTAAGTTCTGAATCCAAGATGCATCATTCATTGTAATGTATCTTTGCCTTCTCCTATTGTACTTTGTTTTGCAATCTATGACGTGAAATCTTTGAAAAAGAGCTTGCTCTCAAAGGACTTTTCTGAATCACTAAATAAATAAAATAAATAAAAAGATATCACTGGAAGCCAAGTACCTGCAGCAGAACAATGCCCAGTCTCAGGGAAAGTCAGATTGCCTCACCTCCGGAGTGCAGTCCAAGAGCAAAATGGACGACAGCCAAACAGAACTTGAGACGATGACCGAACAAGAAGAATGTGTTAACCCTTTGGGACCAAAGAAAGTGGAAGGTGTTAAACCACAAAGCATCTCATTGTCTGTGGGAGAAAATGTCATGTTGAAGAGAACCAACCAAGGGAACGATCTGCTTGTGGAATGGGAACCAGAGCCTTATGTTGTTGTGGCAATTCCATACCCTGACCTCAAAGTGTACAAGATCCAGGCGGAAAATAGGAAGGGACTTGAAAAGTTAGTACATCGAAGACAACTCAGACCCTGTATACTTCAAGGAACCATGGAAGAAAGGACTGACTCAGTGCCAAAGGAGATGCAGTAGCGCTCCATGGATGGACCCACCGACATAGGGTCCTCGATGCAGTGGTGCGCTAATTATTGGGTTCACCCATCCCATATGAACCCATCCTACCATCCAGTTACTGAGCCCCCAGTAAACCATAGGCCTGTAGATTTCCAGGAGGCAGAGTGTGTTTCTGCTGATACCATGGTTCCCTAGAGCCATAGGTCACAGAGGTCCAGTTTTGATGTTCCCCCCTAAAAGGTACATGATAGAAACCCTTCAGATAGAATCTGCTCTTGTACAATGGTCTAGTAAATTTACAGCAGACATGGTCATTTAAAATTTGATAATCTATTTAGAGTTATAGATTTCATTTAGAGTTAAAGAATTTGTGGAGTTAACATAACTGTCTTAGAGTTTAAAAGTTATAAAAGTGATAGAGATATTTGTATAACTGATAGATATTATGATAGTGGTATAAAGAGAATATTTTGGGGATATATGGGTACATGTATAGTTTGGCAGGCCCAAATCTATAGTGCCCCAAAGTTGGGAGCACAACAGGAAAAAAAAAGGTGCCCCAGGGCAGTGCAGGATCCCCTGCCAGTGTGTTCCCTACTGCCCTTTGGCCAGACAGCAGCTGCTGCAAAAATAAAGTTTTGGTTTGCTTCCCCTGCCTGCCTACTCCATTCAGGACCCCCCCCCGGAAAGTAACGCAAGCCAGGGGAGCATCTTTCAAATCCAGCTCTTGTGGGCAGTTAAGGAACCAGCCAGCATTCCCAGGGACACACATCCCAAATGCTGGCAGGTCCAGAGAGTTGATCGGTGGCCAGAGAGGTGGATGGCCCATCGCTGCCATCCTGAGGGCAAAGAAGAGCCCAGTGAGAGTGCTCACAGGCACTCTGAAAAAAAAGATGATGTCCACGTTCCATGATGTGGGGAAAGGAGGGGACACAGGTCTGTGGTAGTAATTGTAGTAGCCTACCTGTGGTCTGCCTCTTATTCCTCAGTGCAGGCGGTGGGTTTGGTTTGGTGGCGGTCCCAAAAGTGTGTTGTGGTGGTCCAGTTCATCATCCAGTGTCACAATCAGAAGGCTCTGTTAGCCCCATTTTTTTTTTGAATAAAAGTAAAGTCGGTCCCTAAGTGGCGGTGTGTGGAAGTGCCACATCAAGTGAAGAAGCTGTCAACCGTCAGAAGGACCCGCAAGATCCCCAGTCATCTGCCTCCCTGCCTGAAGCCCTCCCTCTGCCTGCAGCACCTCCCAGCCTCCCGATTGCCATTTCTTCACCCCGGGCCGAGGTGGTGAGTCAGCAGCAGCACCAGTGCCAAGGTGCTGACCACCTAAAGTCCATTTAAAAAAGAAAAGAAAAGGAAATTGTTTTAAAGCATTCAGGGTGCTGTAAGAATGGCCAAGAGCTGAGGGGGCTGGCCAAAAGGCCGAAATTGAAATATCTGGGCTAGCAATGCCCATGGGGAGATGCCAGGCATAAAGGCTCATAGGGGAAGCTAATAAATATTTATGAAAGGGGCAGTGCAGAGGCGGAGTGGCCCCAAGTGACTGACAGCAAGGCTGTAGTCAGGCTTGAGCCTTTAAAGGGGCAACATAGGCCCTAGTATTTAAAGGGGTATTACAGGCCCACTAAAGGTTTGAAGGGCAGCAAAGGCCCTCAATAATTCAAGGGGCCAAGCAGAGAGAGTAAAAGGGGCCCACCAACAGTGAGAAAGCCCCAGAAGTGTAGGCCCACAGTTAAAGGGGCAATGTTAGGCCCTAATGTCAAAGGGGCCCAGCAAAGCAAGCCCCATAATTAAAGGTGGGTCCAGCGGGCTAAGCCCTATTGTCCAAAGGGGGCCTCAGTGAAACAACAGCTCCAAACATTAAAGGGGCAACAGTAGGAAACAGTGGGCCCACAGTGGTTAAAGGGGGCCAAGTTGTTACTAGGGCAAAAAGAAAAACCCAAAGTAGAGAAGGTCATTCACCCAAAAGTGCCAGAGGGATAACCAGATCCTAGTGCAAATGGGACCCACAAGTGTGGAGGGTCAGAACAAGGGGTGCTTAGCACACAACTGCTATTGAATGACTGTCCACTGATGAACTGTGTATTGCTTAATATCTGAAATGTGTTGATTGCAAAATACCAAGACAGTATGATTACTGGGATAGTGGTTATTTGCTCTGGCAATGAATGATTGCCCTGGATTCTAGCAATTTGTCCCTGCTCCAGGCAAATTGCCCCTGCAATGAACAACTACCCTGGATTTCAGCAATTTGCACCTGTTCCAGGCAAATTGCCCCTGCAACAAACAATTGCCCCAGCAGCCACTAAACACAATGTGTAGTGTAAAGTGTAATTACCAGTGTTTTTAGTGCAAAGTGTATGGACTCAATCATCTGCTGCAACACCCCTGGTGGGGTTGTTCACAGCCGATTCTTCACCAAAGCAGTCTTCAGTCAGTGAAGAACTTCACAGCAACACCCTTCCTTGTCGTCCACCATTGGTCGGAGTTGATGTAACCTGGTGTGAGTTGCTACCATCAGCTCCTGGTTTCCTTGTGGTTTAGTCAGTCTGAAAGTGGAACATCCTGGAAGAAGCCTCATCCATCACTCCCAGTCGTTCGCTGAAAGTTGAGTCCGACGTGGCCAGTGTGTGTCCACGTTCACCGGTTTGTTGTTTTCTGGTTCTGGACAGTACAATGCTCTGATCTTTGCAATGTATCCTATGCTTCCTGCTTGTTTTGCCTTGCTTGTGCCATGTTGTCTTCTGGGATTCAGCTTGATCTTGATGGTCTTCCTGTGGATCTTTTGTTAAAGAAGCTTCAACGTGCCTTCATCTTTGGCAATCCTTGCAAGTGGATTCGATGACAAGCACTTGTCTTTCAGCCTTGGCAGCCCTAGTCAAGGGTTTGTGCTGGGGAACTTCAATCAGTCTTTGTCTCTTCATCCTTGGTAGCCCTGGCCAAGGGTTTGTGCCGGGGAAGAGTTCAGCATCTTGTGCTAAAGTATTCCAGCAACCTTAGAGAGTGTGTTGGCTGAAGAACCAGGGTCTGTTTAAAAAATCTCTCCTATCCTCTCCAACCTCTTCTAGGTTTTCACACTAGTGTAGCTTGGCACCAAGCAGGAACCCTGTTTTCCCTTTTACCCTGTTGTTATTCCATTCTTCAGCTGTGTGCATGAAGATGGCAGGAAAAAGTTGGACCTCCATTCACAGCAACAGACTTTTAGTGGAGGTTTTTCCACTTAGCACCTCGGGGTTGGGGTAGAGAGTTCATACAGCCTGTATAGCAGGTATATAGCATGCAGAACTACTTATAGATTTTTAGACATTTTAGAGTTTGCATTATATAGTTGTATGTTATTTGTTACTGCCTAGAGATCCACAATGTTTTCCATTCTCCCTGTTGTTTTTGTTGTTAGTATTTTCTTGTATGACCATGTCCTCCTTCCCCTCCTGTCAAATAAACATCTTTGCTTCATCCAACCTCTGTTTGACTCCTGCCTCTCCTTGTTGGGTGATTCCATCCACCCAACCCCATTCAAATCTTCAGCAGCCCCTCACCATCCCACCTGCTGAGGGTGCCACTGGTGTTGCTGGTAGCAAGACAGTTCCATCCACCACTCGGAACAAAGAAACCCAAGGTCTACTGGTAAAGCACCATTACAATGTGCATGCCAGAGTCACAGATCCAAACACTGGCTCCTGGCATTGAAAGCTGCTCAGCTATTTGTTGATGTGACTTCATGCAGATTAAAGGACCGAAGCCCTCTCTGATTGGAGTGGCTTTGGTCTTTTGAAGTGTAAGACTTTTCTGCCCGCAAAGATGAGAGCTGCATCAGACCACAGTGTGTGGCCATTGTTGTAGACTGCTGAGCCCCTGGTATTGTGAACTGTAATGGGCTCAGCAATGACACACCTCCCAAATCCCCTTGTACTCATCCCAAAATGTATTGTTGCTTGAGCATCAAATGTAAAAAAGAAGAAAGAAAGATGGCCAAGAAAACTACATTGGAGAGGGCAGGTTAAAATTAGGGAGAAAACTATGGGTAGATTTTAATACCTGTGGCCCAAGCCCTTTCCTAGTCAGTCTGAGTGCAGCTACAAGGGAGGGTGGGTGAGAAATGCCATCTGAGTGGCTGGAGGGTGAGTGCAGGTGACTGGGGACTGTTCCAGCTGTGGGGCTGAATTGCTGGGTTTCCTGGTGCATGAGGGGTACAGTAGGAACCATGAGAGTTCTGGAGTGGTGAGGAGCCTGCTGCAACTGGGAGAGGGCCAGTGAGGAGAGTGGATGGCAAGTGGACATATAGAGGGAAGTGCATTTTATTTTACTTTGTTTTTCTGGTTGTATACCACTATTGAAGTATCTCATTGGGGAAGTGCTCAGCATTAATGGAGGAAGCAGCCTTACCTGTTGTGCTTCTTGGGTGGATAATGATCCTGTAGGAGCAGTGTTGCAAGGTGCATAAACTGTTCAAACTGGTTTTCTTAGAAGGGGCCTAGTGGCAACACAGAGGGACAGGGTTACTATGGTGAGCACAGAAGTGGTCTGATTGACTCTCACAAGAGCCAGTTAGACCCAACCCACCCTCCCCATCCTCCCTCCCTGGATCACCTGCCGTCATGGGGGGTGGCTGGCCTATGATTGGTAGATAGCACATCCTAGTGCTGCCAAAGGATTGTCTGGTTCATACCTGACTGTCCCAAGGGGAGGACAAGATAAGTAAACAATATGCAAAGAACAAGGAGGAAGAAGGAGCAATAGATACAGGACAACATGGATAGCCCTAGGATATGGGAGGGTCCCAGGAGATGGGGCAGGAAGTTTACAGTGAGGGCTGAGAGGGAGAACTGGATGCCTGGGAGGGACTCAAGAAGGGGCATGGGGAAGGTAGTAAGCTACAACAACTGTGGGGCAGTTATCTTTTTGGGGGTTGCTTGGAGGGTAGGGGGTGCCTGGTGTGCAGGCAACTTAAGCAGCTTAGGGAAGAGATAATTTGGTTAAGAACAGAAATAAGGAGGGGGAAGGGGTCAGACTGTTGTAATAACCCAGAACCTATGGCATATAGTAGTGCCAGGGAGGATAGCAGGCAGCCCAGACCAAGAGGTGGAGAGGCAACTGGGCCAAAATTATCATCTCAGGAATCTATGGGAACAAACCCAGAGGAATGGAGAAGGTTCGGGAACAGGAGCAGGAATGGCCTAAGAGCAGAATGCAAATGGAAGTCTCTCAACAGGATGCCAGGGGAAGAGCACAGCAGGGTAGAGATGTCAAGCCATAGGTTCTCAGTGGTGGCTACACTGGGGATATGGAGGGGGAGGGGCTAATGGACAGGGCTGAAGGAAGTAAACTGCTAGCACCCAGAGACCAGAAATATGGTGGCTGGAGGGGGACAGGGATTCAATGGGAAGGGATAAGGGGGCAGGGAACAGGGGATGGGGCAGGAAGACAGAAGCTAAACAAAGGGAAGGGAAGCAGAATTGTTCTGGTGGTGAGAGCGAGAAGGTGGATACAGGGACTGCATCAAGGGGAGTGGATGATGGGTCACCTAGAGAATAGAGAGAGTCCAGAGAAAGGATGGGGGTTGGGACACACAAGAAAGAGGGAGGCACAGGACACATCAGGGATATGCAAAGTGGGATAAAGGTCCAGAACAAGGGTCAGAAGAATGGGAAGAGCCAGAGGCAGAAGCAGGAAAGAGGTGGTGGGGTCCTAGTTCTGGGGGACTCTATACTTAAAGGGGTGAGATGGGGGAGCAAGGGTGAGAGGCATAGTCACATATGTGTGGAGTGTATTCTAGGAATGGCAGCAGGAAGGGTGGGACAGCATATTCTTAAATATGCAAAAAGGAAGAGGGAGAAACCTCATATCATGGTGGATTTGGGCACAAATGATTTGGAGGGGAGTATAGTCGGGAAGATGCAGGAGAGGTTCATAGAGCTTGGGAATCTCTGTGAGGAGGTAGGAAGTTTGGTGGCTTTCTCAGAAGTTCTCCCAGTACCCATAGCATTTACTGCAAGGAAGCTGAGACTAGAGGAGTTCAACACCTGGCTGGGGGCCTGGTATCAGACCAATGAGTATGGGATGGTGGGGAGATGGGACGGAACAAGGGATAGCAACTCCCTGTATGCCAAGGACAGGTTACTTTTCAGCAAGGAGGGCTTGGAGGTCCTAAAGCAAAGACTAGGGGAGTACATAGCAACCAGGGTGAGTTTAAACTAGGTGTGGGGTGAGGCAAGTGTGTAATCAAACAAAGTCCCCAGACTGGGGAGCCAAACAGGCTTACCTCCCATACCACTAGGAAAGGAGTAAGGGAGGACTCATACAGAGTCACTAGAAATAGGGTCCAGAAGGGGAAGGAAGGGAAAGGCACATACTGGAGGGTAGTCTCCCTGAATGCAAGGAGCCTGGGGAACAAAACTGCTGAGTTGCAGGCCCTGATGGTGGAGGGAGAGGTGGATATAGCTGACTTCACTGAAATTTGGGCCTCCCAATACCAGGACTGAGACCTAGTGATCCTGGGGTAAAGGCTTTATCACAGGGATAGGGAAACAGGGAAGGGGGATAGCTATTTATGTAAGGGAGGGGATAAGATGTGCCAGGGAGGAGGGGGAGGAAGGTGGAACTGAGACATTATGGTTACAATTCCAGGATTCAAGGAACCGGACACTGAGGTTGGGGTGGTGTATCGGGCACTGTCTCAGACAGTGGACTTGGACAGGGAATTAGTGGAATAGATTAGGAGGGTCAGCAGGAAGGGTAACACCATTATAGTGAAGGACTTCAATCTGCCAGGGGTAGATTGGAGCACACCAATCTCCTTGAGCATTAGGGAGCAGGTCCTCTGCAAGGCTTTCCAGGACAGCTTCCTGATACAGATGGTAAATGAGCCAACCAGGTTGCGCAATATCCTGGACCTCATGTTGAACAATGGAGAGTTTGTCAGGGAGCTGGGTGTGGAGGATCCACTGGCAGGGAGTAACCACCACACAGTGTGGTTCACACATTGCATGGGCAGGGACACTGCAAGAATGGATACCAGGGTGCTGGACTTCAGGTCAGCTGACTTTGGTAGGATGGGGGAATTAGTGACCGGGCATCTAGCTGGCATCCATCTGCACATGGATGCTAATTAGAAATGGGAAGTCATCAAGCTAGGTCTAGTAGAGGGCACTGGCTCTTGTACAGACACATAGTTAAAAAGCTAGGTCCAAAAAACCAAGTTGATTAAACAGGGAGGTGCTGGATAAGGTGAGGGCAAAGAGGGAAACATTCAGAAGATTCAAGGGATCCAATCCGGGGGAAGATAGAGAAGAGTACCTGAAGAAATCAAGAAAGGTCATCAGAGCAGTTAGGGCAGCAAAGGCATGACGGGAGCTCAGACTGGCAAAAGGCATCAAAGGAGAGGAGAAAGACTTCTTCAGGTACATAAGTGAAAGAAGAAATTGTAAGGATCAGATTGTGAGGATTAGGAGGGATGGGGTGGGTGGAGAAAGGGGCAGATCAGGCAGAAGCACTCAACGATTACTTCTGCTCTATATTTACTAAGGAAAAGGATGGGTCAATACCTCAGGGGGTAGGAAGGGTAGGCAAAGGGGGGCAGAGATAACAGATGGTGCATTCTCAGTGGGCAGGGTACTGGGAGGTCTAAGGGTACTGAAGGTGGATAAGGCACCTGGCCCAGACAGCATGCAACCCTGAGTACTGAAGGAGTTGACGGAAATCCTGGCAGATCCATTAGCTGACATGATCAATATTTCACTGGGTATGGGGTGCATGCCTCAGGACTGGAAGATGGCTCACGTGGTGTCCCTCCACAAAAGTGGACCTAAGGATGAGCCAGGCAGCTATAGCCCAGTAAGCCAAACATCCATTGTGGGGACGTTAATGGAGACGATCCTTAAGGAAAGGTTAGTAACCTTTCTAGAAAGCAACTGTCTCTAGGACAGAAAGCAGCATGGATTTGTCTCTGGAAGATCCTGCCAGACCAACCTGGTTGACTATTATGACAGAGTGATGAGGGCACTGGATGAGGGCCATGCAGTGGATGTGCTGTATCTGTATTTAAGCAAGGCCTTTGATTCAGTGCCACATGGGAGACTGATTAACAAGGTGGAATACCAGGGAGCAGGGACAAATATGGTGAGGTGGATCAGGAACTGGCTGCAGAGGAGTCAGCAGAGGGTAGTGGTGGGAGGGGAACTATCATCTCCAAGGGATGTGACAAGCAGAGTGCCACAGGGCTCAGTAGTAGGCACAGTGTTATTTGGCATTTTCATTGCAGACATCTTGCATGGCATTAAAAGCAAGATCAGCCTTTTTGCACATGACGTGAAGATTTAGGTAGTGGTGGATGATGCAGAAGGGTAACAGAGGCTGCAGGATGATCTGATGAAACTGGAGGACTGGTCGGACACATGGCAGCTGGGGTTCAATGCGAAGAAGTGCAAAGTCATGCACTTCGGGGTAGGGAACCCAAGGAGGTGTTATCAGTTGGGAGGGGTAAAGATAACCACTGCAGAGGAGGAGAAAGACCTTGGGGTGATAATTACAGGGTAGATGAACCAATTTGGCACAGTGCAGGAAAGCAGCAGTGAAAGCCAATAAGATGCTTGGGTGTACTGCTAAAGGTATCTCCTCCAGGAAAAGGGAGGTGATCCTGCCACTGTACAGGTCATTGGTGAGGCTGCACCTAGCGTACTGTGTGCAGTACTGGTGCCCATACCCAAGGAAAGATGTTAAGCTGCTGGAGGGGGTACAGTATAGAGCAACAAGGATGATCCAGGGAATGGAAGGCAAAGACAGTAAGTAAAGGCTAAGTGAGCTGAACATGGATTCCCTGAAAAAGAGGAGGGATAGGGGGATATGATAAAGACCTTTAAATATATGAAAGGTTTAAATAAGACTGGGTCAGAGGGAATTTTCAAGCTAAAGGAGGGGGGGAAGGACATGAGGAGGCATTAGGCTGAGACGGGGGGAGATTCAGGAGAGAGTTGAGGAGGCACTTTTTCACAGAAAGAGTGCTGTCTAGCTGGAACACACTGCCAGAGGAGGTGGTTTCCTGTAAGATGGTGGGCAGGTTTAAGACGGGGTGGGACAAAGTGAGGGGGAGGGTCACCAACATGCGGGTGGGTGAAGGAGGGGCAGCTGCAGCGTAAGGGGATAGCTAGCTGTGCAGACTTGCTAGACCAAGTGGCCTTTATCTGCTGGCAATTTTGTATGTTCATATGTTTGTAGAGGGGAAAGGCAAGACAAGGCACAGCAATTTTATTTACAAAGCACCCCATACCAAGGTCTCAGGGCACTTCACGTACATACATACATAAAAACAAAACAAATTAATTGCACAATAATACCCACAAAATAAATACATAATAAATAGATAAATCAAAAAGAGTGAGAAGGGAGTGGGAAAGGGGTAACTTGGAGCAAGTAATTAAGGGAGAAAATAATGCAGGAATATAGAGGGAGTGAAAGAGAAAAGGATGTTAAAATTGTGGAGCTAAATTAGTATTATTTTTGATGGGGCACATGAGAGTTGTTAGAGGGGAGAGAGTGGGAGTGAGTGGAACTGAGGGTCAAAGAAGAGAAAGATAGATGGGTGCTGGTAACAAGGCTGTGGTAGAACAACAGTAAGTTATTTATTTGGATTTTGTTAACTGAGTGGACTCACTTGACTAAAAGTCCCTTATTCAGGAGCAACCCAGAACTGATTACATTCAAATGTCAAAATTTAATATATATAATAGTCATAGATATTATGATACAGACAGCAATCTTAAACAATGAAGTACAAGCAGAGTTAGTAAGTAATGTAAACCTACACTAAACTTATTACATCCCTTAGGAGAGCAGACAGAATACTAAGTGTTATAAATATACTCACCTAATTACATTGCTATGCAGCCCTAACAAATTAAACATTGCTATGCAAACACTAGTAAATTGTGGTACAGTAACCAGCTTTGAAAAGCCTGCAGGGCCTTCAAAGCTGTTTTGATTTCCAAAAGACTGATCTGCTTCAACCACTGAGACTGCCATATGTGAAAGATTTCTTTGTGTCTTCAATAAAACTTGTTCTGTAAACCAAACAAGCAAATAGTGGATGAGCTGGGAGCACACAGACATAGTCTCAAAATTTCATGCAATGTGCGCTTTGTCAAGAGACAAAAAGCACCCTCTGATGGGCAATATTTTGGTGTGAGGCTTAAATGGAAACATGCCAAATAATGGGAGGGGCTTATTAAAGTGCCAATGCTTACAACTAGTGCTCAGTGTAAAGTGCAACAACAATTCATAAACTAGTTGATCACCTTCTGGTTACATACTTAACAAGTTACAATCTAAAAGCACACAAGCATCACAGAATCCAAATGTAATAATTACAATCTGCACACATTTGCTATATGGTAGAAGGCACAGTTTAGCCAAAGTTCAGGAGACCAATCTGAAGTGAGAAAAGACACAGTGAATAATTGCAGTAACTGAGAAATATTAATGATATAAATGTAACTGCTGCTCCAAAATGCTGATTCAGAGTCTCATCTGCAATGGGGTCACATATTAGAAGAGGGAGAAAGGTCAGAAGGGGGTAGGAAGGATAGCTAGCAGCAGAGAGGGGAGGGTGGAGAAAGAGGGAACAGGGGGAGGGCATGTTGAAGAGGAAAGGGAGCAGATGGGGGCACTACTGGGTGGAAGGAGCACAAGAGACCCAGACAGTAGAGGTGAGGCACTCTCAGTGATAGAAAATACAAAAGCAGTTATAGTGTATGGGGATTCAATCATAAAGGGGATTCCTTGGCTAAGGAAGAAAGTAGCTTTTAAGGGGAGGTCAGTTTTTTGTGACCCAGGAATGGAGGCCAGAAGGGCACTCCCTAGGATAAAGGACTGCATTAAGTTAGTGGGAGGTAAGCCACACCTAGTATTGCATCTAGGAACAAATTACTTGGCTGGGGAAGAGGTGAGGGGGGTTCAAAGGAGGTTCAGAGAGTTAGCAGAGGGATGTAAAGGGATTTTCAGTTCCATAGCTGTCTCAGAGGTCCTGCCAGTGCACTGTGCTAGCATGGCCAGGCAACCCAGAATAAAGGAATTCAACCTCAGGCTGAGACAGTGGTGTAGGGAGGAGGGCTTCATATGTTTGGGACACTGGGGGGATACATGGGTAGATGAGCACCTGTATGCAAGGGACAGGCTGCATATAAGTGATGCAGGGGCTAGATTATTAAGAGTGAAACTGCAGGGGTACAGAGATGAGAGACTGGGGGTCCACTTAAATTTAAACTAGAAAGGAGAGTGTGACACTAGGGGAGGAGGGGAATCTCAGCCTAACAAAACTAACTTAGCTCGTACTCTCCCAATGCGGGTGAAAAGATACAGCAGGAGGAAAGGGGATCAAAGAGGTGGGGTGAGATGCAAGGGAATACTGGCCAATGCCAGGAGTCTAGGGAATAAGGGAGATCAAAGGGGTGGAGGGAGATGGAAGGGAATACTGGCCAATGATCTTGGCGGGGATCCACTGGACACCAGGGAAATTTACATTATCATAATGGACCAGAGATCGGGGGGCCTCTGGACACCAGGAAATTTACATTTCCACAACAGACCACAATGCACCAATGATTGTTGGGGGGGTGACCAGTGGACACCATGGGCATTTATATTTCCACAATTGGTTGGTGATCACTGGGGATGGGGGGGCCACTGTACACCAGGGAAATGTCTTGATATGATTGCCATGTCATGATGGTGAATCATGGAATGCTCTGCAGCACAATAATGCCACTTCTCAGGACTGCACTGCAGAATGGGAAGAGGAGGGGGGATATTAAATGGCATCACACTACCAAGCATACTGCTCAAAACCTTTGCGACTCCTCTCATTAGAAAAGAGCCCAGAGCCATGCCCCTACCACAGTCCCAAAACCAGATAAATTAAATCAAATCAAATGTATTTATAATGCGCTTTTCCAAAGCCAAAACGCAAATACAGAATAAAAACAAATATACAATAAAAACATTTAAATAACAGGCAGCAATAATAAATTAAATATTGTCCCCAAATGCTAGGCCAAAGAGATATGATTTCAATGAGGACTTGAACGTCTCAGTGGACAGGCACTCTCTAATCCAATGAGGTTGAGAGCACCACAGGGTCGGGGCTACAAAAGAAAAAGCCCTAGCACCTGATGTTCAAAGACAGACCCTGGGAACCTCTAGCAATCCCTCATCAGCGGGGCGGAGGGGCAGTAGGGCCAAAGGAGGTCTTGCAAGTAATCTGGACCCTGTCCATGTAGGGTCTTATAGGTCAGCAATGCGACCTTGATGGTGACCCTCCATTGCACCAGCAACCAGTGCAGTTAGTGCAGCACAGGAGTGACATTGCTAGTTCTTGACAGCCCAGTCAACAACCTGGCCACAGCATTCTGCATCAGCTGCAGGTGATGAAGATCCACCCCCAGTAAGCCTAGGTATAGAGCATTGTAGTAGTCAAGACAGGAGGACACAAAGACATGAACCAAGGTAGGAAGGTCCTCAGGCAGAACAAGGTGCTTTATCTGGGTGATGTTCCTCAGATGGTAAAATGAGGACTCGACAACTGCTGACACCTGTGCTTTTAGCATCAGTTCATTATCAAGCACAACACCCAGGAGTAGTATAAGTTCATATATCTCGTCAAATGTTAAATTTTAACCAATCAGCTCGTGCCACGTCATTTTGACAGGTGGGCGTGACCTAAAATGGACCAATCAGAACCATCCCTTGTTAGACTGGAAGTACCTCCCTAAAATGCACTAGCCCCGCCCACTTCCGGCAGCAGTGACATAAGCTCGAACCCGTGTCCCGCCCCTTACATAGGAAATCACATGCATTCGAACCCATGTCCCACCCACTTGCGCAGGAAATGACCCACACTGAAACCTTGGAAGTGACAAAACACCACCATTTTGTAAGTGTCCTACGCCCCTTGTTCTCGTACACTCCTCGAACCCCTGCCACCCACCATTTTGTAAGCATCCTGCGCCCCTCCTTCTCGTATACTCCTCGAACCCCTGCCACCCACCATTTTGTAAGTGTCCTGTGCCCCTCCTTCTTGTACACTCCTCGAATCCCTGCCACCCACCATTTTGTAAGCATCCTATGCCCCTCCTTCTCATACACTCCTCGAACCCCTGCCATGCCATCCTGGCTGGAACCCAAGCCCCACCATGCTAGCTTAAACTCCTGTCCCCCTCCTTTCTCCTGCACCCCACCATCCTGGCTTGAACCCTTGTCCCTCTTTACCACCGTGCCCCCACCCACCCCAAGAAAAATAAGTTAGGTTTTATGTAGTGTTACGTGCCCCCTGTCGGCTTGGGTGTATAACTGCAGGGGCATTTGTGTATTTTTTTATTAGGATATTTTCAGAAAGAAGTATTTAGGAGGAGGCAACCTGATCATGCAGAGGTTTCACAGATCTGTTTGGAGACCCCCCCGAGGGAATTCCATCTGCTTGTCTGAGTACCCTTTTTCTGTTTTATAACAAGTTATAAAATGTGTAAAACTTGCACCAAAAGGATGCCTTTATGTATATGCATGTAACATTTATAGGCTAAAAGAGGGACCTGTGTATAAATAAGATGGTTCAACAGTTTTCTCTGGATAGCATTGCAACATACTGGCTGTGTGTGTGTGTGTTTGTGTGTGTGACCTCTGTGTAAATAAGATGTTTAACAGTTTTCTCTGGATAACATTGCAACATGCTGGCTGTGTGTGTGTGTGTGTGTGTGTTTGTGTGTGTGTGATTATTCTATAGCAATCACAAACTAATCATTTTACCTCATCATGAATTAAAAGAATAAAATATATCAGAAAAAAAGGAATACACATACCTATAGTTCTCCCCTCAGCTCTGTGTAGTATCAAGGAGAAGGCTGAATGAAATATGAGTGATATTTATAATGTTTTTAAAAAAAGGGGGTTGGGAGCTACAACAGATATGCCTCTCATACATGTTACCATGTATAGTATGATGGGGTGTGGTGATGGTTTTACCAAGGGGCAGTCCATCTTGGAAAGCGTTATATAAACCCTGCATTTGAAGCCAGAAGGCACAGCTTTTTGAGAGAATCTTCAGATTCTGTTTTATAGACTTGGAGCAGATTATCAAAAACATCAAGAAGAAGATGGCACAGTGCAGCGCTTCTCAATTCAACCTCCCAGCAACAGGACAGACTGTCACACTACTGAATGAAAAGTCTGGAGATGAAAAACCAAGTAAGAAGATGGCTATCGGTGCCCCACACCCCAAGCCAACGTATGTGTACTACATGAGGTGTGAAAAAGAATGTCCCACACAAGTCTTGTTGAGTGGAAGAGTGTCTGACATAAAAAAGAAACTCGCTGAACAGTTTGGTGAATCAGAAAATCCTAAATCTGACTGTCCTTCTGAAGAGACACCACTGCAAGACCTTGAAGAGTTGCTGGGGTGTGAATCTGATGCAGAAAAAGAAGTTACTATGAAACCCAAAACAGAGTGTGACAAGAAGGGGGAGCCAGAGAAGATGGTCAGTGAGACACTGCCAAAAAAAGCATCAGAGAAAGTTGTGAAAAAGAAATCCAAGACACAGCCAATAGGTGCCTCTGACCAAGAGGTGGATGATGATGATGATAATGCAGCCACAAACAGTCAAGCCCAGGCTAAGAAAGAGAAAGATAAGAAAAATGAAGAAGAAGAAGAAGAAGAAAAGAGTTGCCTTGATGAGGTAAATGCATTTTAACATTTAAAAAAATGTGTGAGTGGTGACATGCGTACATGGTGTAACTGAGGAGATGAGTCAGCAGTAGAACTAAATCTTACCTATAATGAGTCACAGGACCAATGCTGTTTTCTGTTTTTACTTTAATAGACTGAAGGATTTGCGATGGAGCAGCAGTCATATTCGGAGAGCATGGATTCGTGACTTTCCACAAATCTACTGCTTGACTGTGTTTGCTGTGTGAAAGATACAAATGTGGTAGTTAATGAGATGTGTGAGGACCAGTATGTTAGAAATACAGAGTGATAGAATGTTTCAAAATGTCACAGAACAGGCTGTGATCACTACCCAACCCTCTTCTTCTTCTTCTACTGAAATTAGACAGGGGACCTCATGTGAAAAACCAGGCCTCAGTAGTAAACACCCCAAAACTGACCACGATATGTATTGTAAGTATGTTATGTATCATACCACCCATGGCGTAATTGCCTCAGTGATACAGAGGGTGATATATTGTGAATTGGTTGATTCCTGTCCCGGGTGTGCGATAGATGATCCGAGTCAGAAAAACCATTCATGTATCCTTGATGACTTGATGTCTAAAGAAGCATACAGAAATGTTTCTGAAGCCATACATATAGGGCAGCTCACGCCCATGATCTTGGCAATCGCTATGAAGCATCAGGGGTTAAATATGACCAATTGTACCCTGGAAACTATAAGTCATGTTTTAAATGATGTGAGAAAATCTGATGACCCCATGTGGTTAGTTATACAAATGTTACAGCAGACAGACAGTGAGATTAAAAAAGATGCCTGCCGTCTGGTCAGCAAAGGCTCCTTTAAAAAATTTCTAAAAAGAAATTCAGGAACCCTGTTTATATTGTAAAAAAACATTACCCCATCCCCCACTACTCCCAAATTGCTACATGTAAACATTTCAGTACCAAAAAGTGTCATATTTTATTTTACAGATAATCATGTCGGATGCAAGTCCAGAGAGAATCCAGGCTTATGTATCTGATCCTAAGCCATTACTGCCATCCATCACTGTTTGGTTCTCCTCAATATGACATTTGCCTTTGTGAGATACATGCAGCCTCTGAACTGATGATGTGTGCCCTTCCAGAAGTATGGGAGGATACAGATAAATATATAAATGAATCGGTGTTGCCACTTGTAGAAAATGTTAAAGTGTTTGCCGATATATTCGTGGAAGACAATGAATGTCTTTGTGGACTTTATATCATGATTGTCATAGTCATGTGTGTGTGTACTATAAAGCAGAAAAAACCTTGTGATATTGTACGTGTTGTTAACCTGGCTTCTCTGCTTGCTGAAATGATCCACTGGCCAAAAAATGGCCCTTTAAAAAAAATTCTGTAAGGAAATTCAGGAACCCTGTTTATGTTGTTGAAAAACATTTATGCCCCCCTAAAAAAAAAACTGTTACTTGTTACCATTTTAATATTGTTCATGTTGTTACCCTGGCCTTTTCCACTTGCTAAACCACACCATGCAGTGAGAGGTCACTAAAACATAGTGCTGTATGTTTTTTTCCAGAGTATACCATGATAGGAAACGCCCTGTCAGTGTGTCCAGAGGCTTATTTACCAACTAGTCAGACACAGAGCTAAACAACCTTGTTTAAATCTACCTACAGGACAAGCACCATCTGTACTTTTAGAGTCATGCCAAGATCTTTTTGATGGTCTCCCAGAAGGACCCCAAAAGGAAACTGTGGATTATTTTAAGGATGAGGGGGCTACTTTTGAGAAAGCAACATATAAAATTGCTATAGAGTTTATGCATAATCCTTATGATGTGGTACACTTTCGTGGTTTTATCTGTACCGCTTTTGAATTTTTAATGTTTAGTCTGCAGAACGGTGGGTCTGAGTCTGTCATCATATATTTTGCTTCTTTTATCGCTTTTGTTGTGTTTCATAAATCAGATTTAGCATATGCTTTTCCTAAATAGTGTATTATAATGTACTTTCAGATGGAATGTACTGGCATGTTCTCAATATTCCAGGCAGTCTTGATGTCTACCATGTATCGTGTGATAAAGGACATTTTAAAGGAACCTGTATACTTTGGAAAGCAGCCTGCATTAAATATCTGCTCTAAGGATGCTGCTGCTTCACTGGCAGAAAACACACTGATTCTGATTAAAGTGTTGCCTCACTTTATATGGAGACTCTATATTGAAGTAATTGAAAAAATTAACTGTAGAGCATTATGTAAGGTGAATAACATTGTAGATGTAACAGATTTTCTTAAAAATCAGGCTAATTATTTTGAGTGGTGTATGGCATATGTGTGTATGTATTGTGCCCGCCTCATCACTAAAGGGGAAGTGGACGATGCCCATGCTTGTGTAAAACATGCAGCTCAAAAGTTACTGTCTCTGGGTATTGTAAAACATGTAAAAATGGAAGAGTAGAAAACAAGATATTATGTAATCATTGCATGCTTGCCATGTGTTATGCCTTTTGTAGGTAGCAGCTATATGCATTAGTTTATGTATTATATAGTACATAAAGTAAACCTTCAAATACTGTTATGACATGTGTATTTATAAATAAAATATAATCATGCATTGCACTTTGTGGTTGTCATAGTGTTTTTAAAAGAATAGAAAAAGCACATACTTTATTTTACTGGTGCCAAGAGTTTTGCTAGTTAACAGATGTATCAGGGGTTGACGAAAGAAGATGAATGATCACCTGCACCAGAATATATATTTTAATGCAAAAAAGTGGGTAGTTTCACAGGGGTGACTCAACTGTATAAGGCTGCAAAAAAACTTGATAAAGATGTCACCAGGAAAGGTGTTGCAGAATGGCTTGCAAAGCAGGACCCCTATTCATCACACAAAGCAGCCAGAGTCTGATTTAAGAGAACTCCTGTCATTGTTTCTGACATAGACAGACAATGGCAAGCTGATTTAGTGGATAAGAGTCAATATGCAAAGTATGATAATGAGTTTAAGTACATACTGACGTGCATCAATGTGCTGTCCAAGTATGCCTGGGTAGTGACTTTAAAAGACAAATCTGGCAAGGCAGTGATGCAAGCCTTTAAAACTATTTTTAAAAGTGGATGCACTCCTCAGAAGTTGCAGACTGATCAGGGTAAAGAGTTTCTAAATGCCTCCTTAAAGAACCTATTAAAACAAAATAAAATATACCATTTTGTGACGAATAATGAAGTTAAGGCCAGCATTGTAGAAAGATTTAATAGAACACTGAAAGCACGCATGTGGCATTACTTTGCAGCCCAGAATACTTGGAAATATACAGATGTGTTGTCAGACCTGGTGCACAGCTATAACCATACTTATCACAGAAGCATTAAACACAGGCCTGTGGATGTTAACCCTTCCAGTGCCTTGGGTGTATGGAAGATCCTCTATGGTAATACAGTTCTTGGCAAAAAAACAAAAGGGTACCCTTCAGAAAGATGATCACGTGAGACTATCTAAGCTGAAAGGGGTGTTTGAAATGGAATATGAACAGACTTACACAGATGAGATATTTATTGTGACAGAGGTCTTAAAGACACAGAGGACCACCTATAAGCTAAAAGACTATCAGGGGGAAGACATCAAAGGTACTTTTTATGCTGAGGAGTTGCAAAAAAGTGAACCGGATGAGGACCGTGTGTATAGGGTGCGGAAAATCCTGGCAGAGAAAAAGTGTGGCAGAAAAACTTGGTATCTGGTAAAGTGGAGAGGGTGGCCTGATAAATTTAATAGCTGGGTTGAGGCAACACAGGTTCAGGACATTAGAAGCAGATAAGGCTTAAAATGCTCAAAAATGGTTTTTATATCACCTTGCCCAGCAATGCCTCACACAACATTTCCCCAACAATACTATATCCACTTTTACAGTAAAGTTACCACAAACGCTTGGACTACCTGGTGAATGGGAAGTGGGCTTAGCAGAAATTCAGCACTCTCATACCTGGGACAATGTGCCTACACAGAAAAACAGGTTCAGTATGCTCTGTCAGCCTCTAAGCATAGCCCACAGTAAAACACCACCAACTGGACCCTTTACTGAGTCAACAGCACTTAAAATTCCATCGGGCTATTATCCTAACATGGCTGGTGTTATTACTCAAATTAATAAATCATATTTGAAGTAAGTGAACTGCCGGGGGTTTTGGAACAACAAGCCGTCGGGAGAGAAATAAGCATTGACAGTGACATCACATGCATTTTGTTTATGCACGGGCAGTTACAGTACCTTTTGGGTTTTAGCAGACTAGAGATAGGTGTAGGAAAGAATCTAACAAACAACCCTACAGATATTAATGGGGGCTTTTAAACATTATATATCTACACTGACATTATCACGCATGAAATAGTGGGTGACAGTCTAGTGCCTTTGCTGAGACTCGTACCCATCAGGGGCCAAGACAATGAGATAGTGACCATGACCTACAATAAACCCCATTATCAAACAGTCAGTAAACATCAGATCAATACAGTCACTATTGAAATAAAGAATGATCAAAATGAACCTGTACCATTTCGATTTGGAAAGGTGATCATGAAGTTGCATTTTTGGCCCCAGAGAGTGCTTTAAAATTTAAACAAGGATGGTGATCGTTCGACATTATGGGGACCCTGCCTTATACAGAAGCTATTACAAGGCACAGGCAGGATACGGTCTGCCCAACTTTCATGGACTTCCTAATATGTATGGTTCTGGTATAGGAGGGATATTTCATAGCCTGTTCAGAAAAGCAGTTCCATTTAAAGAAGGGGGTTTGAAATTGCAAAACCACATCTACAGATAGCTGCTAAAAATGTTGCAAAGGATGTTGTGGGGCATGTGACTAGTGCTGTTGCTCAAAAGATGTCAGGGGGTGATAAGCCTACTCAGGGTGGTTCAAGACTGATTGTATTCAAGAGAGGTAAAAAGAGAAAACGTAGAGTATGCCCTTCGCTTCTCATCGGACCTCCAGGCTACTTTAAAAGAGGTGTTTCAAAATGAAAAACTTCACATAAAAGAGAGCATTCAAAGGCAAAAGAAACTTCAAGGGGTCATAAAAAAGCAGAGACCTGTTCTAAAAAAAACATGGCTTTCTTGCACTGTGGTTCTGAAGAATGCACAAAATCAGAACTTGACTTGTTTGCCATTTCTCCCACACAGACAAGCATTGAAAAAAGCATTTATGTAGAGATACCCCCTCTGGCTGCCCTTTCAGAAAACTCACTGATTGAATTTTATATAGCAGGGAATGATGAAGACGATTTGGATCTAAACAGCACGCTTCTTTACCTGGTTTGCAAAATCACTGAAGCGGATGGTAATGATATACCTGCAGCGACCAAAGTGGGCCTTATAAACTACCCAGTGGCCACCATTTTCAGTCAGCTGGATATGACTGTCGGTGATTGGCTCATCAGTCAGAGAATAACCATTACCCCTACAGGGCTGTCATAGAATCTGTGCTGAACTTCAGTGAAGAGACCCTTTCCACCCAATTTACCACAGGGTTATTTTACAAAGACACCCTGGGGAAACATGAAATCACAGACAGAGACGGTGACAGTGTAGATTTTAATAAAAGAAGCTCCTTCACACATCTCAGTAGAGGGGTAGAGCTGCTGGGACACTTGCACACAGACTTGTTTTTTCAAGAGAAGGATTTTTCAAGGATATTAAAATTAAACTGACACGTAACAGGGACAGCTTTTGCCTGACGAGTGGAGATGCTGAGCCTTATAAGCTAAAAGTCATGGCCACCTCTCTGTTTGTCAAAAGGGTTAAAGTGACCCCCGGTGTTCATTTGGGACACTCAGAAGCGCAGCTGACCTCCAATGCTAAATACCCTATAGACAGAGTAGGGATGAAAGTGTTCAGCCTCCCTGCATGCAGCAGAGTCTGCAACCAAGATAATTTGTTTTTGGGACAGTTACCAAAAATGACGGTCATGGGATTTGTTGACAATGATGCTTTTAGCAGTTCCTACACTAAAAACCTCTTTAACTTTAAACATTATAACATTAATTTTGTGGCTCTGTATCTGGACGGTGAACAAATCCCCGCTAAACCTCTGCAGCCCGATTTTAGAAATGGGAATGCTGTGAGAGAATATTTTAATCTAGTACTAGTGGTGGGGAAATCTATGAAAGATCGGCCGCTAGTTGTTAACCATCAGGAATTTACCCAAGGGTACACCCTGTTTGCCTTTGATCTCACTCTGGACCAAGAATGTTCTGATCATTATTCTTTAATTAAAACTGGGAACTTCAGAGCTAAGATCAGATTTGCAGAAGCCCTTCCACAAACAGTTAATCTCATTATCTATGCTGTCTTTGATAATGTCATTGAAATAAACCAGAGAAGAAATGTCATTTTTGATTATATGTGATAAACCATAAAAATGAACACAAAGCAGCTGGACAAAATTGTAACCAATGACTCCCACATCCATGACTGCTTTCTTGGTGTGTTTCCCTGTGATCTGCTACCCAAGGAGAGACTGAGAAACCTTCCTGCAGCACTAGTCATCAATACTGACCCCCATGACCTCCCTGGACAGCACTGGTTAGCTGTATACATTTCAGAAAATGGGACTGGGGAGTTCTTCGACAGCTACAGTTTTCATCCTGACAATCATGCACAAACAATTGTATTTTTTTTAAACAGAAATGCAAAAAACATTTTGTACCAAACCACACAGTTGCAAGATACCTTTTCTAACACCTATGGATTTCACTGCATCTTTTACTTACACCACAGATGCAAAGGACTTTCTTATGATCAAATTTTAAAAATGTACTGTAATGATTTGCTGAAAAATGATGACATGGTAACTAGTTTTGTATGTCACCTTTTCAGACATCTAAACATGTCAGGGCATGTGTCCGTGAGGTGGCAACATGTCCAGACTTGTTTGTCTTGTAAGGAATTTAAAATATGCAACTGCATGTAATTTTATTCAAAACCAGTCACTTATAAAATCGTATATAAACACTCAGAATTGTGTGTCTGTGTCAGTTTTTCTGGGGGTCTGTGCTTAAGCATGGGGGGCACCTGTGTTTAAAATTTTCAGATATGCAATGTCTTCAATAATGACAACAATATATAAAATATAAAGGTATTTATTGTAAAAAACATGCCAATAAAATACAACATACATCAGTGGTAACATCATGGATAAGATATAATAAACAGAAGCCATCTCCTGTTAAAAAAATGCACACTATATATATATATCATAGCACTGAGGTAGAATTATGATAAGCACCTCTTTCTAAAAATATATTAACATATTTAACTATGAGGTAGGCTAACATGCATCAATATAAACACTTTTATTGTAAAAACAGGATTACATAGTCAATATGAGGTAGGCTAATGTGCATCAATATAAACACTTTTTTGCAAAAACAGGATTACATAGTCAACATGAGGTAAATGGTCAACATAGGTTGTACACAGCAATCACTGAGGTATATAACATTCATACATAGAGATTGCATTTACATTTTACACAGTGAGCCATGTAGGGTTTTTAAAAGACTTTCATCTTTTGGGTGTCACTGACCATTGGTTGACTGGAGATGGCTGTGGTTGTCTTGCACCAGCCAATTTTAACCTTTCCACATAACTCCTGTTTGCTGAATGAGCAAACACTGAGGTGGGTATGTTAGATTCAGCCATTGCTTTGACAAAAACATCCCAGCCCTTTGGCTTTCTGTGGTCAGGGATTGTGTGAGTGGCTGTAGCCACTCTTACCAAATTGACCATGTGAGACCCAGAAACAACAGTACCTTTACACATTAATTCCCCCTTATCACTCCAAAACACAATATCCTTGTTCTTTGCCATTTGTTTTAACAAAAGTTCAGCGTTGGTTTTAGACCAATGAGAAACATTACTCAAAATTTCTTTTTCCATAGTACTAGGTACAGAAGCTGTCTCTGCCGTGTCCACAGAGGGGTCAGAAATTGATTCATTTTCAGGCATCAATAATGTTAAACTGGGTTTAGCTTGTTCTCCTTGTCTTACCAAAGTCAGATAATGCTGTAACACAGCAGAGTACATTTTGGTTTTGTCATAGTCTGATAAATCAGTCTGGGACAGTATAGCTCTCATGTAAGTGTCCAAACAGTTAGTTGCAACTTTTCTCATATCCTGATCAGGGTAATTAGTTTTAATGTGATCCATCTGTTGCTGAGGCACCAAATACATTTTCTGAGTAAAATCCATTATATGTTAGCCAGCAGGCCGGTGATCAAAGGGTTGGCAATTCCTAACAGTGTCCCTATAAAGCCACCTGTCTGGTTAACTATTTTCTTTTTCCTTTTTAAGGTTATTTGTTTATCGCTTAAAGTTTTAATGACTCTCTTTTTTTCAGCAAACCTAACTGTTTTGCTGAGAGTGGAATATTTCCTTTGAGAGTGTTTAAGGCTATCTCAGCTATAGCTGATATCAGATCATCAGAGGCTGAACATAAAATAGCTTTTCTTAAGCTCAGAGGCCCTTTTACTAGTAACTTTAAAACAGACAGATTTCTCTGCAGTCTTTTAGACATAAAGACAATACTGTATCAAATATTTTTTAGAAGCAGAATGTGTTTTTTTCATGGCATATGCCACAGGCCAGTCAGGGGGAAACAACCCACTACACAGTCTATATTCGTCTGGTGTATTGGATCTTAAATCAACCAGTAAATAGCCATGAGGCTTTCTTGTGGCATCTTCAAAAGCTTCCAAGAAAAATGTTGTCTGACCAGGATACATCTGCCTAGCCAGAGTTATGATCTGTAGCTTGTCTCTGGGGTTTTTAAACAAAATCATATATTTGGCATTTAGTGTGATGTCCTGCTTTTTTTACCTTGACAGAACATATTCTGGACAATTAAAAATATTGTCAACTGTTTATGATGACTGTACTTGGTAAACCCTTACTCAGCTTCACTCTTTTGACAGGCAGAGTCCATTAAATCATCTATAACAACAGAGTTTACCTTTCCAGGGGGTAAGAGATCATTGTTAGCTAGTGACATCGGTAGCCTCTCCACAAATTTAATCTGCGGGAACTTTAACAACAATTCATTATACAAAGGTTGCCCAGAGGTGTAACAGAGAGTTAGGCACTTATATCCACTGCTTCTGGTCTTGCCCAGTCCTGGTCAAGTTTTGGGGAGAAGTAGTTAAAGAGGTGAATTGGATAAGTGGAGGGCAGCTGTCATGGGACCCCTTGGTTTGTTTATTTGGGGTTGAGGTAGTGAGAGGTGGGGAGGAGTGGGTGCCATTACCAGATGGATAAGGGTCCTGTTTGTATTGGCCCGTCACTGTATCCAGAACACTTGGGTTTCAGGGTTCAGGCCTATGGTGCCGGAGTGGCGGAGGATGACCCTTCACTCCCTGGCATTGGAAAGGTTGACACAGATAGTAAGGGATAGGGAGGAGGCTTTTTTGAGAGAATGGTCACCCTTCCTGTCATCCTTGAGTGTTTCTGAAAGTATGATGCTCCGAGCAGGGCTGAATATATAAATTGAAAGGGTACTCAGTGTCTTGAATGGAGTGGAAATATGATTTATTTTTTATGCTTATGCTTGAATGTCTATAATTGTTTATAATTGAATGCATACATGATTGCATCTATCTGTTTGTTTGTTTTGTATTTGTTTGTTACTATTTGTTACATGTGTATTGTGCAACTGTCCAAGTTTGTCTGTAAAGGAAAATTTTTAATAAACAGAATATTCAAAGGTTGCCAACAGCTGTAGAACCAAACAATATTTTCAGGCTTGTGTGATAAAGTGGCATCAGCATGTTCCAACAACTGTTTTATAAAGAAGCTTTTCCTACTATTAGAGGGGCCAGCCAACAGACAAGTAAAGGGATGCTGCAACCTGATATCCATTTTTCACAATCAATATCCATAAGGAAGTGTTTTAAAATTGTCTTGTAAAACTCGCTTGTCATAAACTACTCTCTGGGTCTTGGACAGCGTTTTTGTTTCATGGGACCACTGCTTTTTATTCCTATGCTGGGTTGACTAACAGTAATTTCTTTAGAGATCTGTGACTCCATATAATCAAAGACCAGGGCCTTCAGACTTTCAAAATTAATGTGTTTACTGCTGGCTACATTAAGGGTAAACCCTTTCACTTTAAGAACAACCTCTCCACTGGACAGCTGGTAGCTGTAAGTTTTTGGGCCTGTGGAAATAAACTCTGTAATGTGTTCATCTGCAGGAACTTCACTGGTTGCCTCCGCTAAATAATCACCTAGAGGTGGGGTCCAGTCACCCGGTCAGGACACAAAAATGACAGAGTCGGTGTTGTGGTAAAGACACCTGTCCTGTAACCCATCTAGCAGGTTGTAGAGTTCCACTATGGCATATGCTGTTGTAAAACTAGCTATAAATATGTTGCTATTATTATAATTTGGGTAATGATTGCTGGTATATTTCCAGCTTAAACAAGTTGTTTCATCATCGATGAAAAAGCATGAGGCTATATCGTAGTAAGGGGCAAACACATACTGAAAGAGCTTGTTGGGGTCTGTTACTATGCCCGTGGTCTGCAAATTAGCTCTCTGCCCAAATTTGCCCCAAAGAGAATTTAAAAACAGTTTAGATATCTGTCTCCTTGTGGGGTTAACAGCTATGGCCGCAGGGTTCAAATGTACATTTTCCCTTTCAAAATACTGCTGTATGTACCTGACGTTATCCATTTCAGTTTTTACCCATGAAGGGAAACCAGATGCCTCTTGCTTGCCTTTTAGATGCAGCTTGATGTAGTCTGCAGAAAGCTCTGTGCATGACTCTTTAAAATTTTTTATTTAGTTGTTTAACCAGGTATAGCACACTAAGCTGAACGCTTTTTTACAGGAGCGACCTGGGAGCACAAGGAGATTAAGTGATTTGCTCAGGGTCACACAGCATGCAAGTGGAAGCTGTGGGATTCAAACCCAGGTCTGGTCTGCTGGATGTCACCAGATTTGCAGCTCAGAGCCTTAGACCACTGCGCTATACTGCCTCAAAATGACTCTTTAAAATGCCAAACTTCATAAATGTTAATGATTTGGTAGCCTTTTTCCAGTGCCCGGGTTTAGTTCTACAGTACAGTAGGTACCTGTAAGTGTCCTTTGCTCATCATCATGTGCGCACAATGTTGTTTGAAGTCTGTTTCAGCGCATGCACTACACAATGTGAACACAAGTTTTTTACCAATCCTGGATGGCAGCACTGGAAAAAAAAGGCCTCTAGGGGGTAAGACTTTTACTTTTGCTAAACCAAAGTACTGAGTGAGGTCATCAAAATTGTCATAAATAATGTCAGGATGACCGACTGGATACTGTTTTGTTTTGTTAACAAAAGGGTAGAGGCTGGTAAAATCATAATAGTGTATTTTCTCATCAGGCTGCATCTTAGAGTACAGACAAATGGCATTTGTTCTCCCCTCAAACAGTGACTCCTAGGTTTGAGTGGCTGTGGTAGCTGCCTGTCCCTCAAGAAATTATTCAAACCCTGATCTGTAGCCAGCATTGCTTTCCATTCATGTTCCCACAATACTCTAATGGCAAAACCCTTGCTTTTTAGAAAATGAAATTTGTGCATGGTCCTATTGAATAACTGTCCAAAACTAGTCCCTGTCATGTGGTTTCTATCTTTCTCACAGTAACAGATGTTGCAGCCATGAAAAAAAACAACCATTAAATTCAAATGCTGTGGGTATTCCATTTATGACAGAATAGCCATCCAAAAAGTACAGACCCACCTTAAATTCACCACCCCTTAGTGTGTGCTGAATAGAAATGTTTTCTTTCTTAGATATGTACATAAGCCACTGAATAGCAGGTGTGGAGTATCTCTTTAATTGCCTGTGGTAGTCATCTGGGGGGAGAACAGTGACAGTGCATTCTTTCAAAAATAAAAATCTGTACATGGCCATGCAGACTGAGGCTATCGTGATGTACTGGAAGGGGTCTAAGGATACTGTTTCATACTCTACTGTATCACCATCTGACTGTTTTAAAACACTTTTGGCTGTCATGTTCATCACTTCTTTCCTAAATTTGACACAGGTTTTTTTTTGAAGAATTTCAACATCTAACTAACAATAGCAGTGAAGCTCTCTTTTTAGATCAAATTCTCTATGTTGGTTAGTTAGGTACCATTGCAAAAACTCTTGCTTTTCTGCAGGCAGCATATATTCAGAACCATAAAACTGAGCATCGGGCAGGGGACCTACATAATTTTCATTAGCCTTGGTGTCAAAAAAATGGGGAAAGTAACCTTTAGCAATCTCATTCTCAAATCCAAGGGCTGCAGGGATTTTTGCTAGTTTAAAAGGAAGAAAACAATGGCTGTCGATAAATCTGATGTGTAGGGATGTCACTGTGACACAGAGTAATTTTTCTCCTTGTGTGAGCAATTTAATATCAATTCTTTCTTTGACTAGCTGACTAACAATAAAACAACTATCATAGCCTTTGGCATTGTGTGCTATAAATGTGTAGTGTCTAAATGATGCATCAATAAAATGCCCTACAAAATCTTTTATATAACCTTCCCCTTCAAATTCCCAGGACCTTTCCCCATCTAATTGCTTAGCATACACAAAATTTGGTATGTGCTCTCCCGTTTCTTGTGTGGCTTCAAAATCAAACACTATATATTTCTCAGAGATTTTTACATCTGTGAGTGGTGACATGTGACACAGATGCTTGTCTGCGGTCATGAAAGAACCACATCTATTACACTAAATCAATTTACATGTATGAGATCCCTTGTAAAAGACAAAACATTGTTCACAGAGTTTCATGGATTTACAAGACCCTGTACTCCCATCAGCTCTAGCTAAATGCCTTTCTAATCATGCTAAAAGCCTACAAATCTTTTTACAGTAGGGGCAGGATGCAGTGTCATTTTCCTGTTCAAGACAATTGGGGTCAAAGCAAACTTTGCACTGTTGTGCACAGATATGATTTCCCTTATGGCTATAGGCTACATCACAATATTCGCATAGGTACCTAGCCCCAATGATTTTTTTTACATTTGTTATACCATAATGATAGTCATCGTGCAGTAATACAAACAGTATTTTAGGAAGTCTTTCTGGCCCTGTTGAAAATGTTTGCCAGTTTCCTTCATTATGATATAAAATCTTAATTTTGACTCCTAAAAAATGTTCAAACTGGGGCACATCACTGAAAGTGACAGGGGTTTGGTCTGATAAACCTAGCTCAGCATGTAATATTTTAACCTTATTCAAAAACTGACTGTCACTCATATGTGGATTTAGGAGTGCGAGAATGGAGCCACCAAAACACAAACTATTAGCTCTGTTATTTAAATCAATCAAGTAGTGTCTCTTTCTTTGTAAAATCCTGCTATACAAGATGGAGGTCAGTGTCCATCTCCCCCCATCCCCGAACCCTGGTGATTCCTGATAGTAGTTACCACGAGATGTATAGTATCATCAGTAATGATTTCCGTATTGCTCTGTAGCATATCAGCTAACTGATCTAAGAAGGTGGCAGCATTTAACTATTAGGGCATGTTTTCCTTGAGAACAAGGGTTGAATTAAAGAAGCAGCATTTAATCTTAACTGTATAAAGTCTCCACGGCGTGTTTGTCTCATCACCCTGTCCAGCAATTCTTGTATAGCCTGGTGCATTGCAGCAATGGCCTCTGTAAAAGATTTTATTTTATCTAGATTTATAAACTTATATCGTTGATGGAATTCTGTCGCATTAAATTTGTTTAAAACACATTCATATTGCTGCACAGATTCTAAAAATACTCTAGGGGGTGACCTGTTTGCCAGTTCATCATCATCTTGCATATGTGCCACAACCTGGTTTTCTAATTCATCAGATTGCTGAACATTAGCAACATGCTGTAATAACCTACATTGTAATATTTTCCTGGCACGCTTTACTCTTCTTTTTAAATTTTCTCAGATTGTTTTATTTTTTACCCAGATTTTTCTTTTTTGACACCATTTGTTTTTTTTTTCCATTTTGTTAGTGCTGCCACCCTTTGTACTCAGCTTGTGAGAGCTTCTGTGCTTTCACTTTGTAATTTTATTTTTGTATTTGGACACCGTTTCCTCCATTTTCCTGTACTTTTTAAACATGTAGGCCACATTTGATATCTGATCAGCTCTGAGTATGAGAACTTGGTTGCACATAATAAAGAAAATACATTGCTCAGTAAAGTACCTTTACAAAACTCAGATTTAAACATCTGATGATCGTAATCCTCACTAGATAATCTGCTCTCAGTTACCAAGCCATTAAACAACCAATCAAATGCTTTAAGAATACAGGCTTTCCCAGCATTGATCGTGTCAATGTCCCTTTCTTGAAACCTTAGGTGCAATAACTATTTGTCAGAAACCCTTGTGCTGCTGCTCATAGATGGCTGTACGTCATCATTCAGATTCACACAAGGTCTATTTTGCTCATAACTCACACCAGCAGAAACTTTTCAGCACTTTTGAAAAGCATCACATTCAAGTAATTGTCTCTTTCTCCCTCTCTCTCCTGCAGGGGTTCGCTGTGCTGCTGGTAAAAATAGAAAATACACCCCTGTCACTACTTTTGTATTTTCAACTTTATACTGTAAGACAAAATTTAAACTCTAAAAACTTACAGCATTTTTAACCCCACTCAGTCTCCGATTTTCAGCATTATACTGTAAAACAAATTTCAAATCTGAAACCTGCAGCATTTTTCCTTAACCCCCCCCAAAACCTGCAGCATCTACTATTCCTAGTTAAAAATTTAAAATATACACCTTCTGTAGTGGTAAACTGTACATTATTCAGCTCTTCAAATGATTGGAAAAGGACTTCATTTCCACCCCATGACTCCATTATTGCTTGTTAAATGTTTTTAAAAATTATTTTACCTCAAGATGTATTTTTGGCAGTCTCGCTCTGTTCTTTTGTCTTTAACTCTCAGTGTCTTGAAATGCTTATATAAAACGTGTGAAACACACCCCAAGTATGAGGTTAATCCTGAAAAAATGTCTGAACATTTTGTACTGTCCATCAAAACCTCCCTGCCCACCTCTTCTCCATGGGGAAATATATAAGTCCTAGGCTACTCAATGTAGGCTTTGTTTTTCACTTCCTGCGACAGCTGGAAGGCATCTCTCTAATGCCTTTCTGCTAAAACTTTGGTCACAGTCTAATTAAAAGGTATGCAAACTGCTTCTTTAAGTCCAAATAAGCTTATGGCTTAGTTAGTTTTTAAAATGTATAATGAAAATCTTACCTTTTTTTAAACAGCTGCGTCCTTTAAATTAGTAATTCAGTAAACAGCTTACATACCACTAATCAGAAGATAACATTTATTTTGTCTTTTCTAAAAAGTTAATCATGAGAATCACCTGTTTTTCTCTTTTACATAGTAGGGGTTCTAGCAAGAATAATTATTCTCTGTGTAAATGAAAAACAGATGTTTTTTCTCAATCTTAAAACACAAAGGGGCACAGTTTATAATAACGGCAGTTGAGTGTCAGCTTAAGTTATGTTTTTAAAAGTCAAAATGGAAATTCTGTCTTTTTTCTAAAACAGCTGCAACCTTTAAATCAGTAATTTAGTGTAACATAGCACACACACACACACAAAGCGTGTATTCTTTTGCATCGATTCTAAGCAAAGCTGTAGATACATTTTAAGACTGTGTGCTTTGAAATGATTCTGAGAGAGAAACATCATTTTACATTCTGTCTTTTCTTTGTAACATATTATTTATTTTCTTATTTAGTTAAGCTTCAGATTAATACCTTTGAGCCATGAGCTCTTTTACAAAGGTTCCAAGTCAGACAAATTACAGAAACATTATACAGGTAATGGTTACAAACCTACTACATGACTTTTAATTTTTTTTATAGTGTAACTATAGACATTTATTTTGTAACCAAAGCATAAATCTATATTTTTTACAGATGCTATCCAGAGAAAACTGTTGAACCATCTTATTTACACAGAGGTCCTATACACACACACACACACATGCACACACACATACACAGCCAGCATGTTGCAAAGCTATCCAGAGAAAACTGTTAAACCATCTTATTTACACAGAGGTCATACACACACACACACACATGCACACACACACACACACACACACACACACACACACACACACACACACAGCCAGCATGTTGCAATGCTATCCAGAGAAAACTGTTGAAAACTGTTGAACCATCTTATTTACATGCAGGTCCCTGTTTTAGCTTATAAATGTTACATGCATATACATAAAGGCATCCTTTTGGTGCAAGTTTTACACATTTTATAACTTGTTATAAAATAGAAAAAGAGTACTCACACAGGCAGATGGATTTCCCTCGGGGGGTCTCCAAACAGATCTGTGAAACCTCTGCACCATCAGGTTGCCTCCTAGATACTTCTTTCTGAAAATATCCTAATCAAAAAAAGATACACATGACCCTGCAGTTATACACCCAAGCCGACAGGGGGCAAATAACACTACATAAACCCTAACTTATTTTTTTTGGGGTGGGAGGGGGTATGGTGGTAAAGAGGGACAGGGGTTCAAGCCAGGATGGTGGGGTGCAGGAGAAAGGAGGGGGACAGGAGTTTGAGCTGACACGGTGGGGCTCGGGTTCCAGCCAGGATTGCGTGACAGGGGTTCGAGGAGTGTATGAGAAGGAGGGGTGTAGGATGCTTACAAAATGGTGGGTGGCAGGGGTTTGAGGAGTGTACGAGAAGGAGGGGTGCAGGACATTTACAAAATGCTGGTGTTATGTCACTTCCAGGGTTTCACTGTGGGTCATTTCCTGTGCAAGTGGGTGGGACACAGGTTCGAATGTGTGCCATTTCCTACGCAAGGGGCAGGACACGGGTTTGAGCTTATGTCACTTCCACCGGAAGTGGGTGGGGCTAGCACATTTTAGGGAGGGACTTCTGGTTCAACAAGGGACAGTTCTGATTGATCCATTTTAGGCCACGCCCCCCGTCAAATAATGTGGCACATGCTGATTGGCTGAAATTTAACATTTAATGAGATATATGAACTTATACTACTCCCAGGTTCTGTACCTGTTCAGAAGGTCTCAACTGGTTATCTCCAAGCACAAGGCCAGACAGTTGGCCAGGAGTCAACTTCTCTACCCGCTGACCTGGGTCCACCACCAGCACCTCGGTCTTGTCCGGATTTAATCTCAACCAGTTAGCACTCATCTAGTCCTGAATCTCAGTGAGGCAGCTGTTAAAAATCGAAACCACACTGTTCTGTTCAGGTACAAAGGACATGTAGAGCTGGGTTTCATCTGCATAGCAGTGAAAACGCAGCCCAAACCACCTTATAATGTCTCCTAATGGCAACATATACACCATGAACAACATTTGAGACAGCACGGAACCCTGTGGCACCCCACAAGGCAGGGAGAAGAGGGCAGAGGAAAAAACCCTGGACACAACCCCGAGTCCTGCCTGTGAGGAAAGAATGGAACCACCTGAGGACTGTTCCTGACAGTCCACGGAATAGCCACAGGTGTTCCAGCAACATCCCATGGTCCATGGTCTCAAATGCTGCAGAGAGATCAAGTAGGACCAAGATTGAACAATTTCTCCAATCAGGAGATTGCTCGAGCCAATGATGTCTCAGTACTGTGCCTCTTCCTGAAACCAGACTGGAGAGGATTATAGACTTTGTGGGTGGTAAGAAAGTCCTCAAGCTGCAATGTGACTGCCTTCTCAATAACCTTGCCCAAAATGGGCAGGTTAGAGACAGGTCTGTAGTTCGCAAGACAATCTGAGTCTCAGGAAGGTTTCTTTAGAAGGGGTGTCACCACAGTTTCCTTCAGGGAGTCTGGAAACACCCCATGATCTAGCAAACACCAAACTATCTCAGCAAGGATCAGTCCAATGGCATCCATACACCCCACAAGGAGATGAGTTGGACCAGGGTCCAAACTACACTAAGTCGGTCGCAAGCCCTGAATGATCTTCATGATCTCCACAATCGCTGGCTGGTCAAAATCTGTCCAGATGGATCGGGTCCCTGTGTCCTCACATCGATCACCGCCATACTCATTTGAACTTGTCAAGCAGATCTCCTATCTGGTGGAGGACACCTTATCTGAAAAGAAAAGGGAAAGAAAAAGAAAAAGGAGGGGCAACAAACATCCAGGACCACAACATCACAACCAGCCAAAGGGGAAGGGCAAGGGCAGAGGAAAAAACAGACATCAGCCCAAGAAAGCAATGCTATTAATCTTTCCTTGTATACCCTGACAGAGACAAAAACAGCTGTCTTGAACCTCAAACTTAAATTCATCCCTATACAGGACCTTAATAATTTTGACACAACAACTGACCTACACAGCTTTGCGAGCATTTTAAATACAAAGTGTGCCTTTGGAAGAGTGATGTGTAGGGGGAATCAAGGTAACTGGCTTTCAGTTTCTGCAACATCCAAAAACATGGAGCCAAATTTTAACTTGTGTGAAAATCTGATCCTGGAAGTAAATAATGGCCATGCAACCCATGACATTAACATCAACAGATTTCGGGGTAAATCAAGTTATATTCCATCAATATACTCCATTGCAGTTTTTTTTAAAGCCCACAAGACCTGGCAGCATTAGATATTTCTGGGATAAAGAGTTTGTATGCCATTATGTCTACTGTTGAGTTTCAGGCAATGAAAGATCTGAAAGCCAGTATGGTTATTACAATTAAGCCAGACAACATAGGGAGCAGTGTTGTGGTCTTGGATACCAAAGATAATGTTGCAGAGGTGAGGCAACAACTTACTAACAGAAAGTGTTAAAAAAACTTTCCTGTGACCCAACACAGCCCTTCAAGGCTAGAATTGATAGCCATATTGTAACAGCATGGTGTAATGGCATCGCTGACACTGACTCCAAGGATATCTTATTACATTACATCACATACATCCCACCATCTTCATACTGCCAAAAATACAGAAGAGCCTGGAGTCCCTGTGGGATGCCTTATCATTTTGAGGATTGGATGCCTGATGAAGCGTTTATCAAAATATGTTGATAGCTATATCAAACCTTTTCTAGATGGGCTCAAGTCATTCCTTAAACATTCCCTGGAGGCCATTTTGATTTTCCAGGACCTCCACATCAATGAGTCAGACCTCCTGATGACTCTAGATGTGGAGGTGCTTTACACACATATTCCGCCTGGAGAGGGACTCCAGGCTCTCAGGTACTATCTGGATCCCAGAGTGGGGGATCCAACACCCAGCACAGAGTTTTTGTTACAGCATTCCAGGTTTGTATTTGAATGTAATGCTTTGACCTTTCATGGGGAATTTTTGCGGCAGGTAAGCGGAATCACCATGGGGGCAAATTTCATTCCAATTTTATTAATTTGTATATGGGTAGGTGGGAAGAGTTGTATGTGAATGACCCCATTGTTCATCCTTTCCATGACTCCGTCTCACTCTAGAGATGCTATACTGATGGTATCCTGATGGTGTGGTGAAAGAACGGAAGAGGAGCTTTTTTGTTTGTTTTTTAATTATTTGGAGAACACAAATCAAATCTTAGATCTGTGATGTCACATAGCTATGATTCCATATCTTTTCTGGACTGGCCCATAATTAAGGACTAAGAGGAAGGTATAGTCATAGACCTTTTTAGCAAACTGACTGATTGAATACCATCCTTTTGGCTAGCTCCTGTCACCCCACCACAACATTAGAAACATTCCTACTAATACCTCTGTGTACACTGGAATTGTAGTAGGGTGACTCGGGCATTCAAAAGGAATGCAGACACACTGGAGGAAAGGATCTACCAATGTGGTTATAGTATCAGGGATATTGTTAAGGCAAGGGAAGGGGTTACTGACACTACCAGGGAAACCCATATGCAACCAAAGGAAGAACATAATGTGTCATCTAACCATATAAACTTTGTAACCACATTCAGTACTAAGGCAGCTGAAGTAGAAGGTATCCTATGCAGAAACTGGAACATTCTACAGACCGAATCTAAGCTCAGACCCTTTGTAAGCCTCCAGGAATGGCATTTTGGAAGCCATGGAATCAGAGAAATGATGTCACTAGTAGGAGCTTGAAACCTATCCCACCATATCCTACCACATGGTTGCCAGTGCTACTAAAGAACATGAATAGGTTGGGCAAATGCAAATACTGCAACTTTATTACTGTTGCAGTTGCCTTTATCAGTCCTAGCACTGGGGAATGCATTTATCAAGTGCAACTCCACTCAAGTGGTGTACCTGGTATCCTACCTCAGTGGTGCCTACTATGTGAGTTGCACCAAGAGGAATCTTAAAGACAGGGAGGGTGGCTACACACATGCCATCCAATATAACTTGGAATATGTGATGATTTCACACTTACATCAACCCAACGACATGGACAGACAAGGGTGATCATTCTTAGGGGTTGAAAAAGTGTCAATTAGCCCAAATGGGGGGATATTGAAGCAGCACTTGCACGCAGGGAATTCTTTTGGATTTTTAAACTTAAAGCAAAAGGATCATCGGGTTACATGAAAAAATAGAAATGTCACTCTTTCTATAATGAGACCCCATTGCAACTGAGATACTGAATTAGCATTTTTGAGCAGCAGAGAAATTCATATAATTGATATTTCCCTGTTACTGCAATTTTTCACTGTGTCTTTTTTCATTGTAGCTTGGCCACATACATTTTGAATAAATTGTGCTTTCTACTGCATACAAAATCTGTGCAGATTGTAGTGATCATATTTGGATTCTGTGATGCTTATGTGATAAGTGCTTTTAGAATGCAACTTGTTATGTATGTAACCAGAAGGTGATTACCGTTTTTATGAATTGTTACACTTTACACTGATTAGTGAGCAGTAATTGTATTGGATGCTTTAATGAGCCACTCCAATTATCTGGTGTGTTTCACACTAAAAAAGTTATCCATAAGAGGGCACTCCTTGTTTCTTGACAAAGCGCTCACTGTGTGAAATGTTGAGACTGTGTTTGTGTGCTCCCAGGCTCACCCAGTGTTTACTGCACTTTATCTAATAAATATAACACTTTAAAGCATCCAAGTAAGTGTATTGGACTCTGACACAGTGCTGGAGCATGCCAGGTTTTTTGTTTATCATGTACTGCCTGCACTGAGAGCATCACTGTCACTGTGAGTGGCCTTGTTTGCTTCTGCTATTGAAAATGTAGATGTTCTGTATCCTTGATCTTAAAGCCAAATACTAACAAAGTAGTAGAGCAAGTTATTTGTAGGTGGTCACTAGGTTTGCATTAACTAGAGTTAATGGGAACAAGTTCTGGTAGTAATAATGACAATAAAAATGATCTTTATTTATAAAGCACTTTACAACATTTCAAAGTCCTTTCCAATAGATATGTAAAAGAGTACAAGGCAAGACGCATTATAGGCTAAACAATACAAAGTTTTAAGCTTGCTTTTAAAAAGTGCCAATCTCTGCAGGGAGTCACACTTTGGCAGGTAGTTAGTTTCAGAGTTGGGGAACATATATGGAGAAAGCTCAGTCTCCGTAAGCAACCAGTCTGAAGGGGGAGCTACCGAAAGGTGTAGAGCCAAATATGTAGACTGTGGCTAGGAACTTAACTATGCAGCAGAGACCAAAGATAGGAGAAGTGCACCCAATCTCTCTGCTATTTGAAGTCAATATTTTGTTCAACAGGTAACCAGTTCAGGACAGCCAAACCTGGGGTAATATGATCTGACTTCTTGGTTCTGGCCGGCAGTTTGGCTGAAGCACATTGAACTAATTGTAAATGGAAGGAAGCCAGTCAGAAGTGAGTTATAGTAATTTATCTGGGAAAAAAATAATGATTTAATGATGGCAGCAGCACTATTGTCTCTTGATTCAGATAAGAATGGATTTTGGTAATACTGTGAAGATGAGCTGTATCTAAATTATGGGCATGGTTGACCCTTTGTAAGGTAGGATCAAACTGAACTCCAAGGTTTCGAATATTTGAGCTAGGTGCAATCACAGTGGAGCCATGATTTATAGTAGAAAAGCTAAGTGACTTGATTTTGCACTCTGATATCTCAGATCAATAGTTCAGTCTTGGTGGTGTTCAGACAAGGGGAGTTTAAGGCCAACCAAACCTGAATGTCCCTGAAACAGTGGGCTACATGGGTGACAGTCAAAAGCAGGGAGTTAGTAACAGGTATTATACAGTGGCGAAAAAATAATAGCATTTTGATTGGTCAGTGTCCACCTCGTACAGTGATGTTATCGCAGCACATCATCACTGAATCAAGGTCTAGGATACGTTTGACCACACATTTAAAAACAAGTATTTGTCAGTGCCAAATGTTTGCCGCTGGTATTGCTGTTGTACCGGGTCTTGCTTGTACACATTTTTACTATATATTTACCCTGATTTATCTCATTTTCAGCGATGTCCTGCTTTGACACATTGTTAGATTGTAATCACCCAGGATAGAGCAGCTGAGAGGCAATATCTACTTTTAAGTGGGCTTCCACTTTTTGACCCCAAATGTCCAACACTCATTTTATGACCTGACATTATGATCGAGACAGGTGATATTTTTAAAATCCCATCTGAAAGGTGATTTCGCTGTGCGACCATGTAAACAAGTTTCAGAGAGGTTCTGAAAAATGATACCAGCCACATTCAGGAGGTGGGGTAACACAAGGGATATGTTGAATATTAGGGGTCAAAAACTGAAAAAAAATATAGTTATGAGTAAGTGCTGGAACAATTCATTGCCTCATAATTTAGTTGGTTTTTTTTTCAAATTTTTACCCCACATTTTCAACATAATCTTTTTGTGACCACTCCTTCTGAGCATGACAGGTGTCATTTATAAAACAATGGCTGAAATGTCATTTACACCACAAGTGTTAAAACACATTTTGGAAAGGATATGAGAAATTACAGCTGTCACATTCATAAGGTGGTGTGAAAAAATGGCTATGTTGAAAAGTTGGGGTCAAAATATTGAAAATTATTACAGCTATGAGCATGCATTGAAAATTGCAATGTAGACTCATTGTTTTCTTATATTTCTACCCCATATTTTCAACACAGCCTTCTTATGACCCCACATAGCCTTCTTATGAGCCCACCTCAAGAAGAAGGGCAGAGAACATTTTAAAATCCTGCCCAAAAGGTGATTTTGCACCAGAAGAACCAAAACACATTTTGGCTAGGATTTGAAAAATGATAGCTGTCACATTCATAAGGTACTGTGAAGAAATGGCTGTGTTGAAAATTTGGCATTAAAATTAGAGGTGTGCAACACTGGGGAAGTTTTGATTTTGCCAAATCACTCCTGGTTTTGGTTCTGGTTTTGGTTTTGGATTCACGGCCAATATTCATTCAACATAAAACATGGCCTGTACCTCCTATTTAAAGTATAATATAAAGGAAAACATGTTAAATTCTATAGAAAAACAGCCTTTATTTGACAGGACTAGACATAAAAAATATGGTCCTCCTGTCCCAACTCCTGCTTGTCTAGGAAGTGAATGGTGACACTGAACAAACAGAGGCTACTCAACTGCTGGGCTGCCCCCTCCTAAAACATTTCACAAGTGACACAAACCTGTATTTGACAGGACTACACACAAAAAAATGGTCCTCCTGTCTCGACTCCTGCTTTTGTGGGAAATGACTGGTGACACTATGCAGACAGAGGTTACTCAAGTGCTGGACTGCCCCTCCTTTCAAAATGTTTCACTTGTGGCACAAGCCTTTATTTGACAGGACTACACAAATAAATATGGTCCTCCTATCCCAACTCCTGCTTTCACACACACAGTCAGTCACTTTCCTTGCCTGAGTCTTGACCATACCTCTCAAGTGCTATGAATTTTGCATGCGCTATGATTTTCACACTCATATTTACCCTTGCTCCACATAGGTTTACTGATGTTTGTTATAATGTTATAGCTATTTCTGGACACACAAACTAGTAAATCATTTAACTAAGTAGATAGAAACATTCCTTATCACCATATGGAGCCCACTATTTGTAGACATTTTATTCCTTAAAATAAGAAAGTACTCCTAAATCAAGTCACATGTATAACATCACCACTTCAGATATCACCCTACTCCTTAAATCTTTAAAAAAACCTATTAGTCCAGGGCCTGATCTAATCAGTGCTAGATTTCTTTTTGAAACCGCTGAAGCAATATCTATTCCATTAAAAATAATATTTAATAGATCCCTACAGAAAGCTGAATTCCTGCAGACTGATTAACAGCATCTGTAACCCCAATACACAAGAAAGGTAGTGGGTCTAATGTTCAGAATTATCACCCCATAAGCTTTACATCGATTATCTGTAAAACTATGGAACAAATGATAAAATCATTAATTGAGAAAGAAATGAGGGAATTAAATAGTAAAGATATTACGCAGCATGGATTCAGAGCTGGGCATTCCTGTACTACAAATTTATTATCATTTTACAATAATATTAGTCACGGTCTAGATAACAAACAACAGCTGGATGTTATTTTGCTGGATTACAGCAAGGCCTTTGATAAGGTCCCTCACGGTAACCTCATTAAATAAATGGAAACTCTAGGTTTTCCCTACCACTTAGTAAATTGGGTAAATGCATGGCTGACAAATAGAACCCAGAGAGTCATCTTGAATAATTGCTTTTCAAATCTTGGTGCAGTCACTAGTGGGATTCTGCAGGGCTCGGTGCTTGGCCCCATTTTGTTTAACATCTATATTAGTGACATGCAAATGAGCACCAATTGGTTGTCCAGATTTGCAGATGACTCAAAGCTTGGGGGTCCAGTGGATAACACACAAGATTCTGACTCACTTAAATTAGATTTACAAAAAATTGAAAAATGGGCGTTGACAACAGAATGGAATTTAATATTGATAAATGTGTGGTTTTGCATTTTGGGACCCATAACCCTGAAAATAATTACTATATAAACAATAGTTTGCTTAAATCTACCAACAAGGAAAGGGATTTGGGCATATTGGTTAATTCGACACTTACATCTACTGACCACTGTTTAAAAGTGGCAAATTCGACTAATGGGTTACTTGAAAAAAATAGTCACCTTAGTAATTATGTTTCTTCTATTGGAGTCTTGCTGCATTCTGACTAATGCAGTTAGCCCCAGCCTTTAAACTGCCTCAGAGAACAAAGGGTTAAACTTTCTATGCAGAGCATAGAATGCTGAGCTCGAGCTCGGTTGGTGTCTCTGTCTGTTTCCCTTTGAAATCTAACCATCAAATCTTTGAAGGCAAAATACTCACTAGTTATCCCTATGTGGAAATTGTAAAATTTTGCTAGCCAACTGGCAACAAAAAGTTTTGGATTCCCAAAGGAAGACTCAAGTCAGGAAATTCAAAACAAAAAAACAATTCAAATAAGAATAACAACAAGATAAACACCCAAACAAAAAAGCAAAGGGTGTAAAGGAGCACCCCTGAGGTGCAACACTGCACCTGCTAACCCACTTCCCTAAAAACAGGTTCTGAGAGTGGAGGTGGGGGGAGGTCAGAATACAGTAAGAGTCCAATAGAAGAAACATAATTACTAAGGTGAGTCATTTTTTCTTCAAACAACATGAAGTCTTGCTGTATTCTGACTAATGCAGACTACCAAGCAGTACCTCCATGGAGGAGGGGCAGAACCTACTTTGCGAATAGGCTCTGAAGTACTGCTGTGCCAAACCGAGCATCACTCCTAGCCTGGATATCCAGAGAGTAATGCTTGGTAAAGGTATGGACTGTTTTCCAGGTGGCTGCTTGACAAATTTCTAAGAGAGGAATATCCCTGGCAGCAGCCAGGGAAGCAGCTGTACCTCTTGTAGAGTGAGCCCTCGGCCTGAGGGTGGAATCTTTCCCAGTTTCTCATAGCAGAACTGTATACAAGATACAATCCACCTGGCAATGGTTCTCTTGGTGGCAGGTTTGCCCTTTTCCACCTCTCCATAGGTGAGGAACAACTGTAGGGAGTCAAACCTGTGACCCTTGGTATGCTCTATGTAGTAGCTAAGGGCTCTTTTAACGTCTAAACTGTGTAGCCTCCTCTCTCTCCTGAGGAAGAATATTCAGTGAAGAAAACAGGAAAAGACATAGACTGATTCAAGTCAAAATCTGAAACCACTTTTTGCAAGAACCTTCTATTGGTTCTAAGAACCGCTGTATCTCTGTGAAAGGAGATAAAATCAGGTTCCACTGACAGGGCTTGCAATTCACTGATACGTCTGGCAGAGGTAATGGCTACCAAAAACACAGTTTTTCAAGTCAAGTACTTAAGCTCTGCTGAGGACATAGGCTCAAAAGAAGGCTGCATAAGTTGAGCAATGCAAACATTTAAATCCCAGGCAGGGGCATGATCTCTAAAGGGAGGATTGGTATGAAGCAATCCCATAAAAAATTTGCAGAATACAGGATGAGATGATAGTGAGGAAGACTTCCTCACTGACAAAAAAGCAGAAACAGCTGACAAGTGTACCTTGAGAGTAGCTGGTCTGAGGCCTAGGCCATTAAGATGGACTATATAGTCCAGAACTGTAAGCAATTCAGCAGTGTCTGGAGAAACATGCTTTTTAGAACACCAAATGCTGAATCTCTTCCATTTGGAGTTATAAGTCTTTCTGGTGGAGGGCTTTCGAGAAGCTTTGAGAATATCCAGAACTCCCTGAGACAGATGCAAATCTGAAAACTGTAACTCTTCAAGAGCCATGCCTTGAGATTGAGAGAATTAAGATTGGGGTTCCAAATCCTCTCCTGAGAGGAGGTTAACAGGTTGTAATTCCTGGGAAGAGATAGGGGAAGATGGACTGCTAGGGACAGCAACAGGGTGTACCAGGGCTATCTGGCCCAGTCTGGAGCAATCAGATTCACTTTGCAAGGTTGTGACCTTATCATGACTAAAACTTTGAACAGAAGGGGGAAGGGAGGGAAGGCATACAGAAATTTCCCTCCCCAGTTCAGAACCAGAGCATCCAAGGGGACTGAGTCCAAGACTGGGGGTCTGCAACAAAATAGAAGAAGTTGGTGATTGTCTGGGGCTGTAAAAAGATCTATCTCTGGAGTGCCCCACCTTGAAAAAATCACCTTCAATACCAGAGGGTCCAGGGACCATTCATGATGGCCCTGTGAGATCCTGCTCAGTGCATCTGCTAGCACATTGTCCTTCCCTGGAAGGTGAACTGCTATCAGAGAGGTTTGTAGGGAATACGCCAGGGACCACAAATTCATGGCTTCTGTGCACAAGGCCGTAGACCGAGTGCCTCCCTGCTTGTTGATGTACCACATAGTGGTGGTGGTGTCTGTTCTGACCTGAACTATCTTGTTCTATACTGACTGAGGGAAGGCTTGCAGGGCCAGAAAAACTGTGCTAAGCACTAGGAGATTGATATGGAGAAGGGATTCCTGAGAGGACCACAGTCCCTTGGCAGTGAGGGCCCCCAGATGGGATCCCCAGCCCAGAAGAGAAGAAACCATGGTAAGGACCACTGAATGAGACTGAGTGGCAAATGGGACCCCTTGCCTTAAATTGTCCTGATCCTGCCACCATTGAAGGGCTTGGATTAAGGTCCAAGTCACTGGGATCAGTTTGGTAAGGGAGTTCTTCCTCTGAGACCAAAAAGCCCTCAGATGGAACTGAATGTCCCTCATCTGGAATCTTGCCCCTTGGACCACTGCCATAGAAGCATAGAAGCTGCCATGTGGCCCAAGAGCTGGAGGAAATACCTTGCTGGTCGAGATACCTGAAGGCTGAAGGAAGAGGCTAGTTCTATAAGAACCCTTGCCCTTTCCAGGGGAAGAAGGCTCTTGCTTTGACCATATCCAGCTCTGCCCCTATAAAGGTAAAAAGCTGGACTGGCTCAAGAACTGACTTGGGAAGGCTGAGAAGAAATCCTAGAGAAGTGAGCACTTTCTGGGTCACTTGCAGGTCTGACTTGACTTGGTCTGAAGACTGGCCCACTATTAGTCAGTCGTCCAGGTATGGAAAAATGGAAATCTTTTGCTTCCTTAAAAAGGCAACTACTACTGCCAGATACTTTGTGAAGACCCTTGAGGCTGAAGTTAGGCCACAGGGCATTGCTCTGAATTGATAGTGGCCTGAGAGCAAATTGAACCTGAGGTACTTTCTGTGGGAGCACCTGATGGGAATGTGAACATAGGCATCTTTGAGGTTCAGGGGGGCTAGCCAGTCCCCTGGCCTTAGAGAGGGAAGGATTATCCCCAGAGTTACCATCTTGAACTTTGGTTTTAAAAGATGTTTGTTTAGGTATCTTAGGTCTAGGATGGGTCACCACTCCCCTGTCTTTTTTAGGGTAAGGAAGTACCTGGAGTACAGACCTTTGCCCCAGTGTAGGGTAAGTACTCTCTCTATGGCTCTCAAAGCCAGCAGAGATGAAACCTCTGCCTCTAGGGCAAGGGTTTCTGAGAGATCTGTAGGTGGAAAAGATCTGGCTCTCATCTTTGGGAATTTTTTGAAGCTGAGAACCAGTCTCTGGCTTACTACTTTCAGGATCCACTTGTCTGATGTAATAGACATCCAGTCCTGGATGAAGTAAGTCAGCCTGCCCCCTACTGGTATAGGAGAGTTGACCTGGGCAGACCCATCAGGGTGTCTGCTTGGCAGGGTCCTTAGGCTGAGGAGTGGATGCAGCCCTGCTCATCCCCCTTCTGCCTCTCCCTCTGAAAAACCCCCTCTGTGAAAAGGGAGAAGAGGCCTGTTTTTAATTTTTTTATATTCTAAAAGGAGGAGCTAGATGACTCACAGAAGGGGTGTGGAGAGATACAGTTTAAACTATACTGTGTCTGAACTGTTTAGTGACATACCATCTTGGGACTCTAGACAGACACAGCTGTCTGATATAACTATAGGCACTTAGAGGTAATACATTAGATAGAAACAGTCTAAAGGTATTGTGGTAAGAGTTTTTGTGTTGTACTTTGCCTTGTTTTCTTTTAAGTGATTGTATGCTCTTTGATATATTGTTCTGTGTTTATATTTTTCATATTTTCATCAAATATATTATTTGAAGGACTGGCCTGGGTTGTCAGCCAGTTCTTTTTTGTATGTGGTGTATAGATGGGTAAGTTTGACAACTGTTCAAAAGCTTGATGGTGTTACTAAACTGGGAAAAGGTAAGAATATACCTAAGGTCTTTCATAGAGTTTTAAGGGTTCATGTTGGATACCTGGTTAGGAGCCCTTAGGCGAAAGATATATTGCATCCTCAAAGAAAATATTATCTGAGCCTGTACATTTGGGTAGGCTAGCATAAGGTTCACAGTTTGAATCCCCCCAGAACTTGAGACTAAAGGTGATTCAGACCCACAAGCAGACAAGAGGGTTACCCTGTCTGTTACCTGTTCACATTACTGCGCTTGGAGGTTGGCACTGTGGGAGCAGAGGGCCTGACCTGCTAAGTGCATTTGTGACAGTTACATGCACTATATTTTCTACCCAGTGATCTAAACAGGGCCCATGAGGAAAGTTTGGCATGCCATAAAATAGGACAGCGCAGAGGGATTTGAAAGGAAGAACCCTCAGCCGAAGGAATATAGAACTGTAACTGGAGAGATATTTGCTCATTAGTTCAAACATCTATGAAACTAAAGAAAGCTAAAGTAAGAAGCTAAATTCCATACTTAGAACCTATATTAGGCCTGTGTTAAAGGATTATTAATTCTTGGAGCCCCACCCCCTTGACTTTACCTATAGGGAGTAAGAGGCTTTTGTTCTAATTCAGAAATATATATGTGAGAGGTGCAGCAAGAAGCTAAATTAAATGAAAAAAGGCTTTCCAAATTTGTTTCCATATTGGGAGAAAATTTAAAGACTCAGAAAAATAACACCATGCTAACAGAAAACTTAAGATCAGGACCTGATGTTAAATCTAAGACATTCAAGCAGTTAAAACTCCCATTCAAGAACTGTTACAACTCAAGGGTATTAAAGTGGCTGAAATGGCTCCCAAATCAGAAGGTGATAAGAGAAAAGAAAAAAGGGGGAGAAATCCAGCCAATAACAGTAAACAAAATTCAGGCCCAGATAATGTTGAATGCCCTTCCCCTAAAGAGGAGGTTGGGGTATTGCCAGCTTCCCTAGAAGAAACAACACAGGACCCTGAATTTAAGGTGGCTGAACCCTTTGCTCAGACTTCAATTCCTTCCACCTTAACTTCATCTCAGGGCTTGGAGGGATATGGCCCCGCAGGACCATCAATATCCACATCAGAAAAACTTCAGGAATGGATCCTAAAATTAATAAACAACATGTCAACCCTTCAATCAACAATGGACAAATTAATTACATTACTGGACTTTATCAGTTCATTAGCAGACAATATTCAAAAGATGTACAGTAAATTTGAACAAACTATAAATCATTTAAGAGATTTGGAAAAAAAGCCACTTTGAATTACAAGATAAGGTTTCTCCCTTGAACCAGGATGTGCAGAAATTTAAAAAACAGGTACTGTCCTGTGAGGCAAAACTTGATGAACAAGAAAACAGAGCAAGAAGATCTAATATTCGGATCTTCAGGATCATGGTTGATTGGGAAAAAGAACTGCCCTTAAGATCTATTTTATCTGATATCTTCATTCTCTGTTACCAATGGAAGCAGAAGTCCCAGAAATAGAAAGGGTGCACTGGTTAGGGGAAGGGAAAGATGGAGCCAAATTTAGGCCAGTAATAGTAAAAATGTTATCCTCAGAGGGCAAAGATGTTATTATGCAAGCATATTACAGGGAAAAATCTTTCATTTATAGACAGCAATGAGTGTACCGCAAAAATTATTTTTCAAAAACATGGGAAAAAAGGAACAAATTTATGGGGTTGCAACAAAAATTATGGGAAAACAATATCAAAGCCTATGTGATTTTTGCTGCAAAATTGAAGGTATTGTTGAATAACCAACAGCTGATTTATAATTCGCCAGCCCAGGCTTGTCTAGATATGAAAATCCACCTGCCTACAGTATTTGTTGGCCATGATAATGGGTAGCCTTAAAAATGTATCTTTGATTAATCATACAGAAAATTATCCATCTAGACGGGCGTTCCAGGTCTACACCAATGGTTAAATCAGAGTATTGACTGAACATAGCAAAAAATGTTTTATTTTTTCTTACACAGGTGGTGTGCAATTCTTATCAGTGTTTTGGTCTTCAGCCTTATTCTGGTATAAGAATTTAAAGAAGTATTAGGGCTGGGAATTAGTATAATTTTTGAGGTTCACGGTAGGAGAGGGGGAGAGTAGTCCTTACCCCAGCGTTTGTCACCAAGTGGTATAGGTTAATATGCCAGACTTTTGTTTTAGACATATGATGGGGGGAAGGGTTGAGGGGTTATGGAAAGTGGTGTATATTATTTTATTTGTCAGGTATCATGGTGAAAAGTCATGTGTAAAGTTACAAATAATACTAAATGTATTTTTCTTCCTTGAATTCTTTCTAAAACTGTATGATGGAAAGGTTTAGGAGCTGTACATGGAATGTAAATGGCATAAATTCCCTGGTGAAGAGATCAAGAGTCTTGTCAAGAATTAAAAAAATAAATTCAGATGTGTCCATGTTACAGGAAACCATTCTAAGTGAAAGAGGATGGAATAATTTACAGTAAAAGTGTGTTGGTAACCTTTACTTCTCCCCGGGGCCATCAAATAAAAGTGTTGTGGTAGCAATCATTTTTGATAAAAACTTTAAAGGGGAAATTTTGGATTCAGTTTTGGATAAACAGGGAAGAATGTATTAGTCCTAACAAAAATTAATGGCATATCTATTGTAATAGGATCAGGATATGGCCCTTTTAAGGGTTATAATAATTTTTTAGTGGAATTGAATATACTTATGCTCACATGGGGAGAAATACATTACATCATTGGAGAGATCTTAATTGTACTTTAAATGAGAAGCTGGATAACACATCTTAGAGCTCAGGTTGGGACAAATATAAATCCAAGTTACTTCACACTTTTTTAGATTTAAATACTGTAACCTGGTTGACATCTGGAGGGAACTGAATGCTGATATGAGAGATTACACATATTTCTCTGGTCGGCATTCAACTCACTCAAGAATTGACTATATTTTGGCTTCTAGGGATTTAATGATAAATTAACATACTAACATACTATTTGCCAGCAGATTAGGCCTTACGGTCTATCGAGTCTGCTCGAACTTTAGATCCTTAGTTGGGTGCCGAGGCCCTCCCATCCCTTGTGCTCCAGAAAACCCTATCATCCATCCCCAACCCCCTGGAACAGGCCATCATCTGATACATCCACTTTCTGTGTCTGTCCCACCCTCTCTTGAAGCCCTCCACTGTGGATCTCTGAACCAGCTCGCCAGGCAGTGCATTCCAATGGTCCATCACCCTCTCAGTGAAAAACCTCCTCCTCTTTTCCCCCCTCACCCTTCCACCTTCCAACTTCAAACCATGCCCTCTGGTGATACCTTCCTGCTTTAGTCTAAAGATCCCCTCCATGTTTACCCTATTTATTCCCTTGAGGTACTTGAAGACCTCAATCATGTCCCCCCGTCTCTCCTCTCTTCCAATGAAAACAGGCAGAGCTCCTCAAGTCTGTCCTCATACGTCAAATCCCCTAGCCCTCATATCATCTTTGTTGCCCTTCTCTGTACCCTCTCCAGGAGCTGTATGTCCCTCTTCAAATGTGGTCTCCAGTACTGCACACAGTACTCAAGGTGTGGTCTAACCAGTCCATTGTACAGTGGCAGAATCACTTCCTTGCTCCTAGAGGTGATCCCCCTTACAATGCATCTCAACATCCTGTTTGCCTTGCTAGCCGCTCTCCTGCACTGCTCAGAGTTATTCATACATGCATCCACCATGACCCTCAGGTCTTTTTCCCTATTGAGGCCTCCAGTGCCTCCCTCCCAGGGTGTACCTGTGTTTAGGGTTTCCTCGACCAGATGCAACACCTTGCACTTGGTGATATTAATTTAATTTCTATGTGTGAGCCCAGCTTTCCAGGGTGTCAGGTCCCTTGCAGGGCCAACCTCCCCTCTTCTCCTCAACTACTGCTCCCATCTTGGAGTCATCCACAAAGAGACTCATTTCACACCTATACCCTTCCTGATGTCCGATATGTATGCATTAAACAGGATTGGACCCAGGACGAGCCCTGTGCCCCCCACTACCAACCTCTCTAGGGTTCGAGCGCTCCCCACAGACCACTACTCTCTGGGTGCATCCAGCTAGCCAGTTTTCAATCCATCTGACCATCAAAGGGCCTACTCCTAACCCCAACAGTTTCTCCACCAGACCATTGTGGGGGACAGAGTCAAACGCCTTGCTGAAGTCCAAGAATACTACATCCACAGGCTTTCCCCTGTCCAGTTCTGATGTTACCCATTTGTAGAACTCCACAAGGTTGGTTTGACATGATCTACCTGGCACAAACCCATGTTGCCGACTATCCAGACCTCCCACCTCCTCCAAGTACACCCCCAATCATTCTTTTAGTGTTCTCTCCATTAATTTTCCCACCACCGAGGTCAAACTGATGGGTCTATAGTTACCTGGTACTTCCCTCAACCCCCCTTTATGGATTGGCACCACATGTGCCTCTCGCCAATCCCTAGGTACCCTCCCTGTCTCAAGTGACCTGTTGAAGAGCTCCACCAGGGGTGCAGCCAGTATGTCCGCCAATTCCCATAGTACTCTTGGATGAATGCCATCCGGCCCAGGAGATTTGTCTTTCTTTAGGGCCTTGAGGGCTAACCACACCCTCTTGGCGGAGATAGCTTCATCCGTCCCCTCCACCTTACTGGCCTTTTTATCCTTACCCAGATGTGACACCCCTGGGGTACCTCTCCCTCCTTCTTGCTCCATTTCTGTTGCTCCCCTGATCCCACTTTCTGCTGCTTCTATCCCCTTCATGCCTTGCTTTGTAGATATCCCATCCCCCTCCCTAGTGAACACAGAGGCAAAGTACTCATTAAATACCTCTGCCTGGTCCCTCGCCTCTTCCACCCACCCTCCTTCTGATCTCAATCTGCTGAGATAGCCCTTAGTTTTTCTCCACTCCCCAATGTACCGGAAGAACCTCTTTTCCCCTCCATGTATCCCCTGTGCCAGCCGCTGCTCTTTACTGGACTTTGCTCCCCTCACCATACGGGTGACTTTTCTAGATGCAAGGTGGTACATTTCCTTATCCCTATCCCCTCTTATTGTTGTCTTGTAATTGTTTAGGGACTGAGTCAAATATAGAACTCAGATTAATTTTGGATCATAGTCCTGTAGCATTGGACCTTTTTTTGAGTTTTGAAGAGACTGGGGAGCCCGGCTTTGGTGACTGAACAACACCCTACTGCAAGATAAATTGTTTACAGACAAAATTCAAGAAAATATAAAATTCTTTGTGAAAGAAAATTTAATAACAGAAGAAAATATTATTGGTTCCTGGGATACTTTCAAGGCAACTTTACGGGGGGGTGGGGTAATTATTTCAGAGGTTGCATGGAGGAACAAAAAAAAGAAGAATGAGCAAAAGGAAATAGAGGAAAAATTACAATTTTTAGAACAGGCTGTTAAAGGAGGGAACAGCTCGAAAATGGACCAATTAAAGGAATTGAGGAAGCTGATCAAAGCAACAGAATTGTATGGTCTGAAAAGGAATTGGGCTTAGTATAATAAAAATTGGAAAACAAATAGCGAAGTGGTGGGCAGAACTTTAGCTAACAGGCTGCAGGCGATGGGAAAAGAGAAGAGGAAGATCGCCGTCATGGTATCAGAAGACAGTCAAACAGTCAATGATCAAGCTGACATCATGAAGGTCTTTGTTCAATTTTATTCTAAATTATACAAATCAGGTCGTTCTCCCTCTCAAAAGGAAATGGATTATCATGCCAGTTTTGTAGGGTTCTATTTTAAACCAAGAAGAACAAGTGGAGCTTGTTAAAAAGTTTACAATATTACAAATTAAAAATAATCAATTCCATGCCAAAATCTAAGTCATCAGGCTTGAATGGATTTCCATTGGAATTTTCTTTGGCTACAGGTCTATATTATTGCATTACTTACATATATTATTCAGTTAAATCTTAGTTAAAAAAAAAGATTCCTCCTTCTTTTTATCAGGCCAACATCTCTGTAATTCCAAAATCAGGAAAACTTACAAAGAAACCTGAATATTTCTGTCTTCTAGCAATTCTGAATGTAGACTACAAGATTTTTGCTAAATTATTAAACAATAGGATAACACCTTTATTAGGTTCTCTGATTCATACAAATCAGACAGGATTTATTCCTACTAGGATGATCCAGTCCAGACTGTTAAAAAATCAATTTCATATAGAATATCTGGAAAATATTTCTATCCCTCCTGCCTTTATGGCTCTGGGCGCAACAAGGCCTTCCACATGTTGGAATGGCCTTATCTTTTTAGCATGCTTAAGGCCTTTGCGTTTCCTGAAGATTTGATTACCATTTTCAAGTTATTTATGCCAATCCCCTAGCACAAATTAAAATAAATGGAAGTCTATCAAAAGAAATAAAATTGTGTAGAGGAGTTCACCAGGGTTGTCCCCTGTCCCCTTCACTTTTAGTTTTGGGTCTGGAGCCCCTAATAAATGAAATTAGATCTAATAATTTAGTTAGAGGAAAAACGATAGGTAAAGAAGAAATTAAACTAAATGCTTTTGCGGATGACATCCTGTTGTTAGTTCAAGACCCAGTGAATAGCTCTCAGGAGTTGGGTAAGATTGTTAAAATATTTTCAAATGTAGCGGGATATAAGATAAATGAGACTAAGTCTGAAATGATAATTTTCCATGTTCAGGATCCAGAACAACTTAAGCAGCACTTAAATGTGGAACTAAAACAAAAAGGTATGAGATATTTGGGAATAAATATTCATAATAAAATTAATTCCCTATATAAATTAAATTTCCAGGAACTTATTACATCATTGAAGCTAAAATTACAGTGCTGGGAAAAATTCCCATGACATTATGGGGGAAGGTACAAACTATTAAGATCTAAGATTCTGTCTTTTAGGTTACAATCTGTAGTAACCCCAATACCCGATCAATGGTTTGCACAAATAAATAAAATCTTAAAAACATTTATTTGGAATAAAATGCGACCAAGAATTTATTGGGACAAGTTGTGTCTGCCTATTGATAAGGGAGGTTTGGCATGTCCTGATGTAGGTAAATTTCATTCAGCATATATGTTTAAGTTGGTTTTGCTTTGGGCCCAAGAAAAAGATGTTTACGAACCAATAATATTTTGGATTAACAATCTGATCCAGTCCCTTTACCAAGAACAGCTTGATATCGCACAACTTCTTTTCACATCCAAAATATATAAAAATTCAAAAAGTCTTATAGTGAGACATTTGTCAGATTGTGTAATAAAATATACAAAATAAGACCAAGTGGGTGATTCATTTATCCCCTGAAAATAATATCTAGGGCAATCCCAATTATCAGATAAGAGGGAAGGAGATAAAAAATAAAACCTGGGAAAAGAAACGGATTAAAAATGGAGAGATTTGTTCTCTAAAGGGAAACATCTATTGTGGGAAAAAATAAGAATGAATTACCATTTGGAGATTAATCAATTTTTAATTTTTAATCAACTTATCAGTGTCTATAAAAAAGACTACACGAGATGGGAAAAGGCCCCGAATAATGGGTTGATGGAAGACTCTCTACAAAAAATGCTGAATAACCAAGCAAGTAAACTGTTTTCTTGGTTATTGTACAATCTTCAAAAGCCCTTTGAAACAGTGTATAAACTGCTGTTTCAAAAATGGGAGTCAGATTTACAATGTGATTGTAATTTGGTACAATGGGGTTTGGCCTATGAGGCAATAACAAATTATAGTTTAACTAGAGACCGTGTGATACAGTATAAGATTTTGAACAGAGCATATTATACTCTGCATAGATTATTCAAAATGAAGTTAATGGATAATAACTCCTGTTGGTATTGTAAGCAGGTACAAGCGGATATGCTACATATGTTTTGGAAGTATAAAGTCAGTCAGAATTGGTGGTATAAGGCTTTTGAGATATTAGAACAAATGGGACTCCAATTTTTAGATTGGAATTATCCTAAATTGATACTTTTACAAATGTATAGTATCAAATTGCTTTCACATATAGAGAACAATCTTCTGCAAGGCAACATTATGGCTGTTCAAAGGTTTTTATTAAAAAAATTGGAAAAGTGAAAATGAGGAACTTCCCTTTCCCCAGTATGAATGGAAGATGTCTTTTTTACCAGCCTTATGTAATGATGTCTTTCTTAATGAATTTTAAATCAATTTGGAATTTATTAAATACAGAAACTGCTGAATGGTCCCTTGCTGACTTTAGAAAACAATAGGTATATCCAGGGGAGCAAAAATTGACTGTCTTTTCGAGAATGATTATTATATTAACTAATATTTATGAAGTTTTCTATGCTTGAGGTCTTTTTGTAAACAAGTTGACTTAACAATATGACGCCTGTATGAATGATTCTGTATATCTTTATATTTTCACCACAGAAAACGAATTAAAAAAACTTAAAAAAAATGGTGGAGGGATTCAAGAATTCATGGGATAGGCACCAGGGAATTATAATGGAAAGGAAGGGGGAAGGATAAAGATCTGTAGATTACAGTACGGTCTGCAGTGAGAATGTAGGCAGGGAAAAAATAGGCTGACTGGGTGGGTCAAGCGGCCCTTATCTGCCATCAGATTTCTGTTCCTATGTTTCTAGCCACACAGACTCTTGTTCTCGGAGTACTCACAATGTAATGTCACTCTGAAACCCCAACCTTAAGCAAGATTATCAAAATCAGAGTTAACTTGTTGGTCCAGAGCTACTGGAGTCACTTCTTATTTATGAGCCCATCTCACTGCACCTTTAGGCACAGAAAGCAGACATTTTCTCACTGTACAATTACAAGTGTTCCAGCAGAAGCAACACATGCAAGATTCCTTTCTCCAGCAGCTTTGCCCACACTTCATCCCATTGCTTTTGACACTTCCTTGTCATGTACCTCAAATCAAGAAAGACTTCTACTTCTGCACCATCAGCAGTGAATATTTTCTTTCAGGCATGCTATTAGCAGTACTATGATGGCAACAAATCAATGTAACAACTAACAGGGTTTGGAGGAGTCCATACAGGTGATCGCTCTTCTCTGACTTATTTTATGGAATGTTTGTGTTGTTAGAGATTTTGCCTCTGGATTGTTTCAGTGCTTCATATGACTAGTAACATGCATAGAGGGGAAGGAGATTCCACTTCATCCATTCAAGCAAATGGGCAGAGAAGTGGGCAATTGGCTAATTCAATTTGACTTTGAGTTGGGCCTCATGAATTCAGTTCATCCTCAAAAAATCAACCAAACCACTGTAAGCTCCCTCTCTTCAGGGGGGCTTATGCTCCCATTAGTGACACCCTTCCACCTTCCACCCCCAGAGCTAGGGAATTTATTAGTGCTCTGAGGCTTAATCCCTGCTGGATGCCTAAAGGTGGCAGCAGAGGACAGGTTAGGGAAAATATATAAGGAGTGGACACAGGAAGTTCAGGGCCTTTTCCAGTCCAGGCACTAGGCCTGAGGCTGGGGGCGGCAGCTGGAGGAGCAGGAGACACAGGCAAGGAGGGAGCTTGACGGTCTGGGTTGGGCCTGTGGGGGACCCCCTCACAAAGTCGGTAGACAGGAATGGCCTCTGCAGTGATGTGGCATTGAGGAGCTGGGAAGGGAGCTCCAAAGGGAGGATGGCCAGTCAGGTATCTGCGTCTTTGGGAAGGGGGAGGCCTAGGTGGTAGGAGAATGGCAGGATATGCAGGAGCCCCATGTGATCCCATGTAGAAGTGTCTGGGCTGCCAGGGCTGTGGCGACTGTGGCAGAGTTCCCACAGGGGAAGGGCCAGTGGCAGGGGTCCTCTCCCATACCTGGAGTAGCAGGGAAGCTCAGGCATGGAGGGAGCCAGGAGTGTCCTTCACCCATACAGAGGGACCTGAATGGAGGGGCAGATCCTGGGGCACTGGCATCTAAGGGCCGGGTGGGTCACAGGTCTTAGGACAAGCCTTGGAAGGCAGCTTCTGGGTGGAGCTTAGTTCAAGCCCTGGATGTGTTGGCAGGGATGTAGACCAGAGGCTGGGGCCATTCCTGAATGGTCATCAGGGAGCTTGGCAAAGAGGAAGGGCACCATAGTAGAGGAGTGGGCTGCTCGGAGGGCCTCAGCGGTGGCAGTGCTCAGTACTCTTTCATGGCAGGGCAGCCTGGGAGGTGCAGCTTGGGCACTGGAGCGGGGCTGGGTTTGAGGGTCTCAGCACCAGTGGGGAGTGAGAGAACATACATGGCCATAGTAAGGGGACCGGTGCAGGAAGTACTTGGTGCACCGACAGGTTCAGGTTCCATGTGGGAGGAGAGTTTATGTGTTACAGGGCCTGGGTCAGAAAGGAAAAATCCTGGTACCCCTCAACATTTGGGACAGGGGCCAGGTGGGGGAAGCAGCACGCTTCTCTGCGCTGCAGATAGGGCAGCCGACCAGAGCCAGACAGATTGAGAGATGAGGAAAGTGTAACCCAGAAAACTAAAAGAAAGAGTTTGGCTTACCAGCGCAGTCAGCCAGGAGCTTGTTGAGTCTTCAAGGGAAGGATTGCTTGGATAAACCGCCCAAGTTTCAGAGGTAAAAATAACCTTCTTGTACTGCCTGTATAACATTTAGTCTGCTCGAGAGGTCCAGAATTGGGTGAACTGTAAAAAGTTTAGATAGCCACATGGAGCTGCTTTATTTATTTGGTGAAGGATGGGAGCCCTGTACTTCTGACATCATTTGGAATGCAGGTGGAAAAATAAAGAATCTGTTGGGAAGAAACTTGGTAGTGATTTTTCTTTATTTAAGTTAAAAGGAGGGGGTTGAAATGAATAGCCCCTTTTATTTATTCTGTGTCATACGTTGTAATTCCAAGAGATGACCATCAGACTGCACCAGGATCGAGGGGTTTGGGAGCTCAGAGTAAACAAGAGGCTGCAGGTTTGGAAGTCCTGTATCTGGTGGCCAGAGGTTTGGGGGTGAATCCAGTTCACAGAGGTAGAGATGGAAAGTACACGGTGTGATGAAGCCATCGAGAGGTAGGACAAATGCTTTCCTTTCTTTATTTTGGGTGCACTAGCTCGGAATTTGTTTCACATTGTGATAATCCTTCTTTTCCCCCCTGGAACATCTGCAATGAACGGTTATGCCCCTGGACAGAGGGGGAAGGGGGGTTACACCACTTAGAATTCAAATGTAGTAACTGGCATGGGGTAAAGAATACAACACATAGGTGAAAAATAGAAGCCTTGAGGTCAACTACAAATTATCATTACTGTAGCTTCCTTGTGAGAGGTGGTGCTGGCACACCAGTGTTGTGGACTGTTTGTGTTTTTCTGAGAATCTGTAACTCACTAAGACTGCTGCGGCCCAGTGATGAGCCACAGTAAGTAAGTAAGCAGTTAGACCTAAGAGGGAGTGGGGTATTGGTGGATACCCACACACCCAGGGGCACGATGAGGCCAAATACCTGGATGTGTGGATATCCACCAACACCCCACACCCTGAAGGGTCTCATTGCACAAAGGAAATAAATTGGGCAAATAAAAATAGCAATCTCTAAAAGATAAAAAGACACAAAAAAAGTACTGCTTAGAACATGTAAATAGTTCCTCCTCAGATGATTTCTATCTGTCAGTCATTTATTTTTCTACATGTGCAGTAGAAGGTATGTTTGTTTCCCATGGAACAAAAGAATTCAATATTCTGCAGTATTCCCCCAATAGAGTGCCCCCCTGCCCCCAAAGCATGGAATATTAAAATGGAATGCATGTGTAACCCATAGGTGGCATTATCCCAAAGGATACCACCCCTGCCTGCTTGACTAAGCGCAGGTTGAGGGGCCTGAGTTCTGTGAACGGGTGCCTCCTCCTGGAGGACAGGGTTATTGGTAGCGTAGCTGCTCTGGGTACAGCCCTCCAGGACACTGTTAACCCCCCAACCCCTCTAGTGGCCTATACTGGTCAGCATTTAGACAGTTACAATGAACACCAGAATGCAATGTTAGATCCACACTTAGCACACTTACCACCAGGGTTGGATCAGCTGCACTGGCCTTGGAGACCCTCTGCAAAACAAGACCTGCACTGGAGAAAGGCAATAGCAACACAGTATCCTCACCACAAAGGTACACAACCGCTAGATTAAATGCAAAAAGTTTAGATCTGATTTATTGGGGGACATGAACAAGGGAGGGGCAGTAATCTGGTGTTTGATTCTGGATCTGATTTAATCAGGCTAAGCATGCATGCCTCTAAGAGTCCCTCTAACACAGTCACACACACTCTGGGTACCCAGTTGGTCTGCAGGCTAGCCAGAAGCATTGCCCAGGGTAGGCCAGCATTGCGGCTGTTGTTGGGGCCCTTAGGAAGGAAAAACATAACATGTACTTTAACCCACAATTTGTATTCTGGAGCCGGATGGCTCAGTTTGTAATGATTAACCAAAACAATTAAATCAGATGGCACACTTTGATTTGAGCTCTGTTGCAGGGAGCTACCCTGATATTAACTCACACTACCCGGTCCAGGAGGCAGGATGGACGCAATGAAGACCTCAGAATGACTGACTACTGTGCCAGGAGAAACAGGGCCCACACGATGCACCGTGGTGATCGATCCTGTTCGATGGTGTTCAGCAGGGAGCCAAATATCCAGGCGGGTCTTTCGTCGGATGTAACTCTGCGGTGTGTGCGGCAATCTAGGCCGAGATGGAGAGTCCTAGACCAGGTGAACAGTTCGGATTCAGTCCGGTAAAGTGCTGAATACAGCTTCCAGCTAGCATGACAAATTCAAGCAATGTGGGGAACCAAACTGCGAACCACACTGCACATTAAGCACAATTATAGTAAAGGTTAGGCAAATACCACCATTTGGATGACAGTCCGGTTGTAATCAACAGTGTCTCGCAAACCGAACCGCATAATTTATGGGTTGTCTCATCCGACAGGTTTATCGCATCAAGCAAGTCTTCGTCCATTAATTGTATAAATTTCACTTTATCACAATTCAGGATTTGGTCACAATCAAATCAAATTCAGATAAAGTTTGAGATATTAATGCAGACTTCTTCACTTGAGAAGATGGTAGCAGGCAGGCCAGACACAGCCTTCCCGCCGATTCCCCCATGCTGTTACTCAGGAGCAGCTGCTCAAATTACTTGAGCTGTTCACTCTCTTAGCTCCAACAACACACTGACTCACTGCTGCAGCAGCTCTGGGACTTCCCAGTGATCCAAAAGGTTCAGTTGGTCGATCCATCTGTCTGTCACAGCAAGTGCTCCTCCTCCAGGTCCATTTAGGCGCCAAACAGTAAAAACTACAATTCCTACAGAAATTCACTCCCATAAGACCTCTGGGGACAGGCTCCATTTTAGGGTCCCCAAAGGTACTGATTGGTCCAAACTGGCAGTCCAGAACCAAGATGGTGCAAAACAGAAAGTCCATGCTGCAAAGGAAGGCAGGTTAGACAAACTACGATGTTATTATTAAAGCAGATAATCGGCAGACAATCACAGATCTTATTTCCCTCTTTGCAAATAGTGATGGCAGAATGAAGCAGTTGATTGCAGCCCGGACGAGACTTGAGCCTGAAACTACTCGGCCCCACCCAGATTATTATACACTACAAAAATGACAGCTCTAAAAGAAACAGGCATGGAAGCTAATAGGGTACTCACATGAAGGCACTTTTAAATGGTTAGAACACAGAACACCAACCTGGCAGTGGGCATTAGGCATGCCCAGGAAGACAATTTAGGAACCCCCATTTGTAGGGGGTTACACCCTTCCCTGCCTGGAAAGAACTTGGCATCCGTGTCAAGTCTATACTACAATATATTTGAGGAACAACATTATGCTATAGGAGACATATGTTGCATCACTATACGAGACAAAATAAAGACTAATGCATCAGTAAATGCAAATTTACAACATTGCTATACTTATTCATGATACACTATATATTTATATATATATTCTGTAATGACAACAGTTATGCATTTTTCATACACATTACTTTTTTACTATGATTCACACAATAATATCATGGTACTTATTCAGGTAATTGTTTACTGCACTATAAAATAACATAGATGGGGACCTATCCATATCAGCTAAAGTGGGGCTAGTTGGGGCAGGGGCACCATGTTCTGAAGGATGAACAATTAACTTGGAAGTGGCAGAAAGGCTCAGTTTGGGCAGTGAGCTTTCAGAGATATAGGCACCTTTGTGGACAACATTTAAGGGGAGGTCCACGGGCCTCCCAGGGAAGTCATAACTTAGACATATTACTGGTTTAACAGCTCTTCCAGACTTTCTTGGGGGAACAGATACACAGGCTCTGGGGTATCAGCACTGGCATTAGTCTATTCTCCGGTAGGGAGAGGTACCTCTGTACTGGGTGACGACTCCAGTAATGGAACATTGTTGGCTCCTTAATCTGTTGACTCTGTTTCCTCCAAATTAGGCATATCATTGTACTCTGTGGAAGGCCCAGGTTTATCTCCCAGGGAACACTCTGAAACATTTGTGTCTTAATGCACTGGAGTGGTACTTTCATCACTAGAGGATGCCTTAGGGTCATCCAGTACACCAAGGTTTTGATCATTACTTTTGCACTGCTCATCAAGTTCTGGTGTGTCACCAGGGAAATTTACAACATCAAACTCGTCAGGCAGTTCAAACAGTTCCACTAAGCACAAAGAATCAGCTACTTCAGATGTTGTACTTTGCACTTCATTCTCTGGGGCATTGATGCTAGGGAGAAAGCTGGAAGGTTAGGCAGTCCTGAAGGTCCAGCTTCATCCCCATAGTTACACATAGGGTTACCTTGAAACAATTGACTCAGTTCATAAGTGAGGTAATAAGGAGTCTCACATTCACTGCTGTCAGATTCAGATTGACTGTCACTGTCAGGTTGGGCCTGCTGGGGGGAAGGCCTAGATTCTTGAACAATTTGCAAAGGTTGACTATGCTTCTTTTTAGCAGCAGCACAAGTCACTGGCTGAGGAGGGGCAGCATCTGACAGTTCAACATCAATAATCACTTAACCAATAGGCAGCAGGTGGTTCCTGTGCATAGTTTTAACCCTTCGAGAGTCATTTTCAGGACATACTCTATACACGGGTAAATCATCCAGTTTACTGACTACTAAGTGTGGGAGATGGTGCCACCTATCAGCAGTTTTGTCCTTTCTATTCAGTCCCAAATTGCGCAGCAACACACGGTCTGCTGGCAACAACTCTTGAGCCTTTACCCTCCTGTCATGTCTCTCTGTGTTAGCGAAGTTTCTCTTCACAGCCATAGTTTGGGTCAGTTGGTACACATGACTTAACTGAGCTTTCAGTTTTTGTACATATTGTAAATAGTTTTCAGCATGTACCCCATCCGGGGACACTCCGAAGCAGACATCCACAGGCAACCGGGCTTCCCTGCCGAACATGAGACAATAGGGGAAAAACCCAGTAGCATCACTTTTGTTGCAATTGTAGGTGTGTACCATGGTGCTAATCTGCTGACTCCACATAGGTTTATCTTTAGGGTGAAGCATGCCCAATATTTCCAGGAGGGTCCTGTTAAAATGTTCAGGCTGAGGATCCCCCTTGGGGTGGTAAGGAGTGGTTCTAGACTTCTGCACTCCCCACAGGGAGAGCATCTCTTTGATCAACTGGCTTTCAAAGTCTCTTCCTTGATCAGAGTGGATACATTGGGGTGCACCGTAATGTACAAAGAATTTCTCTACCAGCACCTTGACCACCATTGAGGCCTTTTGATCTTTTGTTGGATAGGCTTGAGCATAGCATGTGAATTTATCAGTTACAACCAGCACATTTCCAATATTTTTTTGATCGGGCTCCAAGCACAGAAGGTCTATACAGACCAGCTCCATGGGGGCACTAGTGAAGATATTAACCAAGGGGCAGCTTTCTGGGGCAAAGATTTCCTTTGGAGACATCAACTGCAAGTTTTAATGTAGTGTTCAACATCAGCTTCCATTTTTGGCCAGTAGACTCATGACCGCACTAGGTCGAGAGTTCGGTCAATACCAAGATGCCCCATGTGGTTGTGGAGAGATTTTAGCACTAATTGCTTGAAGGCTGTAGGTAACACTAACTGCTGCTTGTCCAACTGACCTTGGTGATTTGCTGTCTCTCTGTTTAGTAGCTGATCTTGCAGTTTAAGCCTGAGCCCTTCTCTGAGCAGCAAAGCAGTCTGCAAGTCGGTAGAGCGAAGCTTGGTCATACCTTTTCCAGCATGCAATGCATTTAGGGCAGGCTGAATCATTGGATCTTGGGATTGAGCCCACTGTATGCTGTCATTATCAAACTGGGACAATGAGCTAAGATCTAGAGCGGTGATGTGACAGTAGGCTGCCGGGACGCAGGTGTCTGGGGGCCCCAGGCAGTCAACTAAACATTCAACACTGTCTGCAGACAGATGGTCATCCTTTTCAAACTTCTGGCACAGTGTTCTGATGGAATGTTCAGACAACCTCACCCAGCAGTCGGGGGGATTTGGTCAACTTGAGAGGGCATCAGCATCTATATGATTCAAGCCAGGCTGGTATTCTACCGCATAGTCATAGGTTGATAGGGCAGAGAGCCACCGATGTCCAGTGGCATCCAATTTTGCAGAGGTCTGCACATAAGTCAATGGGTTGTTGCCAGTCTTTACTAATATTTGGCCCCATAGAGGTATTCATGAAACTGGCCTACTATAGCCCATTTGAGAGCAAGAAATTCAAGCTTATGGACAGGGTAATTGCGCTCGGATGGTATTAAACTTCAAAAGCTACAGGTCGCAGTCCCTCCTCATATTCATGGTATAACATAGCTCCTAACCCCTTGAGGCTGGCGTCAGTGTGCAAGACATATGGTTTGGTGTGATCAGCGATGCAAGGACTGGTACATGAGTAAGCTGGTGAAAGATCTCAAAATATGCAGTTTCACAATCAGGGGTTCATCGGGCTCCAAGAGGTTCATTTGTTTTAAAATACACTTTTTGTTCTTCTTGGATGGAACCTTTTTTATACTTGCGATTGGCGGGGGGATAGCCTTGGGTGAGGTTGAGTAGTAGCTGAATAACTTTGGAATGGTCCTTGATAAACTGTCGGCAATAATCGCAGAACCCCAAAAAGTGCTGTAACTCTTTTAGATTGGTCGGCTGAGGCCAGGTGGTCAGGGACTCCACTTTGCTGGGGTCTTTCTGAATCCCTTCTGCCAACACTATATGCCCAACATACTTTACAGAGATCTGAAAGAACAGGCATTTATCTATTGATAATTTCAGACCGAACTTCTTCAAGCGGTCAAGGACTTTAAACAACCGGGCTTCATGCTCCTCCAAAGTACGCCCAAATACAATGACATTGTCCAAATACACCAGGCACTCCAACAAATTCATGTCTCCCACTGCTCGCTCCACTAGGCACTGGAAAGTGGTGGGTGTGCCCAAAATACCTTGAGGCATCCTCAGAAACTCATAGAACCCCAAGGGACAGATGAAGGCCATCTTTTCATGGTCCTCTGGGTCATTGGGATCTGGTAATACCCGCTTCTTAAATCAAGTACTGAAAACCACTGGCTCCCATTCAGGCAGTCCAGGGTATCCTGTATCCAAGGCATGGTAAACTGGTCAGGTGCAGTTCTTCGATTCAGAGTCCGGTAATCTATGCACATTCTCATGGACCCATTCTTCTTGCGTACCACCACAATAGGAGAAGCGTAAGAGCTCCTTGACTCCTGGGTAATACCAGCCGCTGGCATCTCTTGTAAGTGCCTCTGAATGTCATCTTTATCAGTGGGAGCCAGTCGATGTGAACTCTTTCGAAAAGGTCTATTGTCATGCAGTTGGATATGATGCTTGGCTCCACTGACACATCACACTTCCCATTCCTATAGGGAGAACACTTGCTCCCTCTCGGCAAGTTTCCAACTGATTCTGATCTTCCATTCAGCTGGCAATGGGGATTCTCCGAAATCAAAAAAGTCTGGGGTCATCCCCTCTCTCTCACTTGAGCACTTCTTACTCACCAGCACCACAGTGTCAGCACAATGCACTGTGGCTAGGGTGCATCCATGGTTGACTCGAACCTCACGATCAGACACATTCTGGAGCTTAACCACCACTCATCGGGCATGTGCAGGCAGGATACTGGGCTTGACCAACAATCTTTCTGTCAACTTCCCTTCTTCTGGGGCATCCAGCATGAAGATTTTATTTTTTACATCTTTCCAGAGGCATACTTCACCTCAGACAGTATACTGGGTGTTGGACAGGAGCACAAATGAGTCAGGGTCTTTCTTCCACACTATACTACCAGTTCATCCCTGTCCATCTTGATAGTCTAGAGTTGTAAGTCGTAGGCTCACCTCACAAATGCTAAACTTTTCATAGCCCACCTGACTTGCCGTCCCTGTTTTTCTTGACACAGCTGGGTTAGCGTTCCAAACATATGGGCTTTGGTTCCTGTGAGTAAAGGGACACCATCCTACAGCCCCGTGGGGGAACACACCAAAGCTAGAGTTTCTAGTGGTTCATCTACACCATCCACAGCCATGGGGAAAGACAGCCAGATTCAGACGTACCCCAAGTAGGGGTAGAACTTTTCACTTAACCCCCACACATAAAGAACTTCCAGGGGTTGCAGTGGTACATCAGACAGGTGTTGGTTATACCAATCCTGGAACACGATGGTTACTTGGGAGCCACTATCTAGTACAGCCCTTGCAGAAATGCCATTTACAGTCACGGTGGTTTCCATGGAGGGGCTTACCACCTCGGACCAATTGAGTGAAGCGGTCTTAATTGTCTGCCTTATAGCAGTCTTTGAAGAATAGGATTTTCTCACAGGGCTCATCTGAGGCCTTATGTTGCTCCACCTGACCAAAGCTAGCAACCTGGTTGTGACCTTTCTCAGGTTTTCAGGAAGGATACAGTTTGGTCTAGTGTGCCCGTCTTCCCCACAGCGATAGCAAAATACAGGTTCTTTGAAGCCTCTTGGGGGAAAGGGGCTGTCTCTTTCTTTAGTAGGGCAAGGGAAACCCCGCTGGTCATCTTTAGGTTGAGGGTCACTGTCTCTGTCCTCCTGGCCCATCCAGGGGTCAGCGATTTGTGTGACTCTAATAAAGTTGACCACCAGGGCTCTCAGCTCTCTCACTTCTTCCATAAGTTTAGTTACCAATTGAGGTTCAGGGGCTATACCGTTGACCCCCACCCCCCCAGCAGGATGTCACTTTTAAGCTCAGCAGGTGCCTGCCCAGGGGGTGGCCCCTTAGCCACCTCAGCAGCTTGTTGACTGACCCTTAGTTCTTTTACCTCCTCAGTCAACTCTCTCATTTGTTGAAACTCTGATTCATTGGGTCAGTTGTCACCTCAGTCAGGGGTCTGGCTGTTATGGGCAAACCCCGGCATATGGCTCCCATCCCTCTTCATCATTCTCGGCCTCCTGAATCTCCTTCATAAGCCAACAGTACTCAGGGGGATTTGCTTTTCGGTCTTGCAATTTAAGTTTTAACATTAACACTCTGGAATATCTGGTGGACTTTAAGACGTGTTCTAGTCTGACTCCTTTCAGTTCACTTCCCGGTACTCCCCCTTTCCTATGGTCCTGTTGTAAGGCCCTCTCAATCCTAGTGACAAACGTGGACAACTTTTCATTTTTACACTTCTTGGCAGATTTGAACTTCCACATCAGATCTTCCCCTGACTCAGTACTGCCGAACACCCCCTCCAGGGCAGAAAGGTACTCAGCAGCAGTGGCCTCTGGGCTAGTAGAATGCAAGTAATGAATGGCTTCCAGTGCAGGGCCTCTCAAGCTCTCCATGAGTCTCTTGCTTTTCTCCTCCTCAGAGCACTGCCACTCCTGGACCGGGGGGGGCATAATCCATCCATGTCTCCGAGTCATCCTCTCCCATGCGTACTGGGACCATATCTGAGAAGGGCCTAAGTCTATGGAAGGAGTCCAGGTGCACAGATGGTATCACAATGGGAGAAGCTGCTAAAGGGGAAGCTCTAGGGGTAGTGGGAGATGCTAAAGGGGACTGCAAAGGAGTGGTGTCTTCAGAGAGATCTAATATTTTTACTAACTCCTTGGCAGACTGCCTCTCAGCAGCTAGCGGTCTAAGCAGTTTATCTTTAAAACCCTCAATAGTTGGGGATCCCCCAGGAACAGAAGGGTCACTATGTAAATGAATGACCCGCCACCCTTTTTGGGACCCTTCAGGCAAGATAATGGAGGGTACTCTCGGGATCGATGGGGAGGCTGCAGGTGAGGAGGGCCACCACGGTCTGATAAAACAAGTCCAAGTCCCTTTTCTTCACCTCAACTTTCCCCAGACACTTTACTTGTTCCACAGTCTCAATAATGGTAGCATTAGAGGTCCTCAGTGGGATGTCCATCAACAATATGGCCTGCTGGGGGTCTATCCCCTCAGCCTTACTCCAACCCATCATGCGGTGCACGACCAACTTATGGGGAGCGATTTTAAACTTGGATGTAGTGAGTGACTCCATTCTGTCGCAAATTTAAATACTGGGGTCGCAGTTCCCATCCCTGACCACTAGAAGGTGCAAATCCCAGTGGTGCCTCCAAGATGTAATCCCTAGGTGGTACTATCCCAAAGAATACTACCCCTGCATGGATGACTAGGCGCAGGTTGAGGGGCCTGAGTTCTGTGAACGGGTGCTTCCACATGGAGGATAGGGTTAATGGTAGTGTAGATGCTCTGGGTACAGCCCTCCAGGACAATGATACCCCCCTCTAACCCCTCTAGTGTCCTATACTGGTCAGCAATTAGACAGTTACAATGAACACCAGAACACAATGTTAGACCCACACTTGGCACACTTACCACCAGGGCTGGATCAGCTGCACTGGCCCAGGAGAACCCCTGCAAAACAAGATCAGCAATGGAGAAAGGCGATAGCAACACAGTATCCCCACCACAAAGGTGTACAATATCCAGGGTAAATGCAAAAAGATTTAGATAACAAAAGAAAGCAGGAGCACCAGGAATTGTGTGGTGCTATGTATTCCAAACTATCAATATATACAAATAAGCACCCACACAGCATAAAGAATAAAGGCCAAACGCTATAGAAAATATTAGCGTTTAAAATCCAAAGTGCAGCAAATACAAAACGGAGGACAAATGGACAGATTAACGTTTCACCTAGTCTCTGCTAGGCTTCATCAGAATAAAATAGTGCCACAATTTTAAACCATTTAAATACTATTTCATGTGCAACCCTGTGACAAGAATAGGCCAATCACCATCATACATAATGTCAAGTTCATTAACCCATTCATGATTGGCCTTTCAACTTGAATAGTATATGTGCAAACAATGCATATTTTAAAAATACATTTAAACAACATATATAAATATGAATAGAATGTTTTAGTAAGTTCAAAATATCTACCCCATGGCCATTATTACCAGATCACTGTTCTTGTATATACTTAATATTCTATTTTATTTTCATATGAATATTTTGTTCTGTTTATAAATAGCCAATCTCATATTAGCCCAAATGGCCATAGGCACAATCTTATATATATGTCATAATCAAAAAATGAATATTTTTTTGTATTTATATATTTATTCGGGCAAAGATGTATCCCATATTATTTTTTAAACAAATTTACCAAAATGGCTATAGGCACAGAAAATGAACTTACAGGCACTTATCTTAAAAATTCACAGCATTGAATGGCTATAATAATTGCCTATTTGATACCAGGACAGGGAATAACGCTAATATAAATAATGAGTGAAGGGAACCAACATTGTATATACAGAACACAGCAAGAAGTAAATGAAATGAAATCCATTTACTTTAACTTTTATATTTTCACAAAAATGCTGAGAGATCTATATTGTCATTGAGTCCCTTACCAGTACAAGCTCCTAGTGAAAAAATCCAAAAACTTTCTCTCTGGCCTATTTTTTTGTTGATATCACCTCCTCGTGGGCCCATTTTGACTAGTTCCAAACCAAAAAACTTAAAAGTGTGTTTATATGGTTGATTGATTAGTATGTGCTTGACAATGGCATAATTTATATCACCCTTGTCAACTGCTCTGACATGCTCACCAATTCTAACCTTAAATTTCTGTATAGTTCTACCAACATAGTAAGCTCCACATTCACATAACAGTAAATAAACCACTCCAGTACTATTGCAGGTAATTAAGCCACTAGTTGCTATTACCTTTCCTGAAATTGGGTGTAGTATACTTTTACTGTTGTGTATATAACCACAGTAGGTACAATTACCACATCTATATGTTCCCATTGGCTTAGAAGCCAAAAGAGTCTGTTTCGTTTCATGATCACTTTCAGTACAATTAGACACTACATGATCTTTAATGCTCTTACATTTACGAAAAAATAACTTTCGGTCCCTTATCCACTATCTCATTTAATCTAGGTTCCAACTGTAAAATGGGCCAGTTGTTAGTAACAATATTTCTAATTCCATCAGCATGACTAGAGAAGTCAGTAACAAAGGGACACTCAAATTCCTTCCTTTTGTTAGATTTCCTCGATTTATATTGCAACACTTGATTCCTGTCCATGGCATCTACCTGTCGAATGGCAGATGCAATGCTATGATGGCTATAGCCTCTTTCTATAAACCTACGTACTTGTTCCTTTTTATTCCTATCATATTCATGTAGTTCGGTACAATTCCTTAATGTCCTAATAAGTTGTCCCTTAGGTATAGTATGATGAGTGTGATGTGGATGACAACTCTCAAACCTCAATAAATTATTTCTATCCGTAGTCTTCTGAAACAAAGTGGTACATACCCCCCCTTACCATCTTTGTATAACTTCAAATCAAGCAAATTAATACTAACTTTGTTAAGTTCAAACTGATATTGTAGAAGACTAGTGTCCTCCATCCACTTAACAAACAAAACAGACTCGTCATATGATCCTTTCCATATGACAAGAATGTCATCTATAAAGCGCCGCCACAAATCCAGATAATTAATATATGGATTCGTGGTAGCGCCATACAGATGATCAAGTTCCCACTTGCCAACAAATAAGTTGGCATAGCTAGGTGCCATAGCTGTACCCATAGCAGTACCCTGTATTTGATGATAAAGTTGTCCCTGGAACAAAAAGACATTCATCTGGAGGACACATTCAGCAAGCTGTACAAGAAAAATAGTGGGTACTCCTACACATTCTTCTTCACTCCTCCTATCCAAAAAATAGGAAAGGGCCTCCAATCCTTCTTTGTGTGGAATCATAGTATAGAGGGAATTAACATCAATGACTGCAAAGGACCAATCAGATTCCATACTTAAATCCTCGACTATCTGGACAACTTGAGTGGAATCTCTAAGGAATGATCATAACTGTCTAACCATGGGCTGTAGGAAAGCATCTAAAACAAGGAAACAGGTTCTGTTAACCAACCTTTCCCTGAGACTATTGGTCTCCCTGGTGGTTGTACCAAACTTTTATGTATTTTAGGTAGTGCATATATCGTGGGTGTTACTGGACAATTAACAGTCATAGTTCTGTACTCAACATCTGAAATATAGCCCTTCAAAAAACCTTCATTTAAAATATCGTCCAACTTATTTTTGAATTTCTTAACCACTTCTTGTGAAATCTTCTTATAAGATGATTCATCATTAATTAACCTATTAACCTCCACGATATAATCTTTGGTATTTAATACTACTACTGCTCCCCCTTTATCAGCGGGCTTAATTGTTAAGGACTTGTTTTCACTTAGCATTTTTAAAGCAGCCCGTTCATTTTTAGTACAATTGTCTCAAGATTTATAACTTTTTTCGCTCTGTAATCTTTGTAAATCAAGTTCACATTTTTTTATAAATGTTGAAACAACGGGATTCATGGGAGGACAATATTCAGACCTGGACTGCAATTTTGATATATCATTTTTTTCTCCCAAATCATTTTCATCATGATCATAAATGCATTTAAATGTAAGGTTCCTCCCTAATTTGTGTAGATAAACACACACATTGAAAAAGGTAATGTCAGCTGTGGGACAAAATGAGAGCCCCTTACTTAATACAGCATTTTCACTAGATGTTAAATTATGGTTAGATAAATTCACCACAGCCACCATACTATCATGAATATTTTGAAAAGAAGCTAGTTCATGAGAAAGATTTATATTGTCATGGACATTATCAGTTGCAATATGTCTATCCACATTTAAAATCACCTCACTTGACTCATTTGTATCATTCCTATCTAAACAATCAAAATCCTGCTTACTACCCAATTGAGATGTGGAATTAGTGGTTCTACATATATCATAACAACCAATATCAGAGTCACTGATAAGTTCAAAATGGGAACGATTTTCATTGCTAGACAAGGACATAGAAATTATTTTATTAAGGGAATTATATATTAATACTTGTTCTTGTTTCTTCTTCCACGCTGCCCCCACTTGTCCTCCTCTTTGGAACTGGACTGTTTGAAAGTGAGTGCGGCGTTGCCGATGACTGTGCCTGGTCTCCTGGCTGTACATAGGAGATAGTCCTACTACTTGTTCCCCATAGGTCCATTAGTTAGTATTTCCGATTCATCGGTGTCAGAGGGGCCCGTCGTGTAATCCAGTAAGGTGTTATCTATAGAGTCATTGGAAGAATTACTTCCTTTTTTCAGAATGGATCGTAACTCAGATCTTTTTGGGTCTGTCCAATTAAATGAACTTACAGGCACTTATCTTAAAAATTCACAGCCTTGAATGGCTATAATAATTGCCTATTTGATACCAGGATGGGGAATAACACTAATATAAATAATGAATGAAGGGAACCAACATTGTATATACAGAACACAACAAGAAGTAAATGAAATGAAATCCATTTACTTTAACTTTTATATTTTCGCAAAAATGCTGAGAGATCTATAGCCATTTTGGTAAATTTGTTTAAAAAATAATATGGGATACATCTTTGCCCGAATAAATATATAAATACAAAAAAAAATATTCATTTTTTGATTATGACATATATATAAGATTGTGCCTATGGCCATTTGGGCTAATATGAGATTGGCTATTTATAAACAGAACAAAATATTCATTTAGAAAATAAAATAGAATATTAAGTATATACAAGAACAGTGATCTGGTAATAATGGCCATGGGGTAGATATTTTGAACTTACTGAAACATTCTATTCATATTTATATATGTTGTTTAAATGTATTTTTAAAATATGCATTGTTTGCACATATACTATTCAAGTTGAAAGGCCAATCATGAATGGGTTAATGAACTTGACATTATGTATGATGGTGATTGGCCTATTCTTGTCACAGGGTTGCACATGAAATAGTATTTAAATGGTTTAAAATTGTGGCACTATTTTATTCTGATGAAGCCTAGCAGAAACTAGGTGAAACGTTAATCTGTCCGTTTGTCCTCCGTTTTGTATTTGCTGCACTTTGGATATTAAATGCTAATATTTTCTATAGCGTTTGGCCTTTATTCTTTATGCTGTGTGGGTGCTTATTTGTATATATTGATCATTTGGAATACATAGCACCACACAATTCCTGGTGCTCCTGCTTTCTTTTGTTCTCTTGGTTATCCGTTACGGAGCACAGGTTGGCTTTATTTATATTTGCCATGAAAAGCTTAAAAAAAAACACATATTTGCCATTGATAAATGTGGCGCTTATGTTGGGATACAATTTGATGTAAGTGCAACATTTTTTCACATATTGAAACTGCCATATTCCCTGTCTTTGGTTATTTGAGAGCATATTATCTTGGAACCAAGGCGGTACTATTTAAGCCTGTGCAAGAATCCGGAGGGAGTTTTGTGGACCGGACTCTGTCATGTGATGGCTCACACCGAGGAGAGATTAGGGATGTACAACGCAATCCAGTACTCGGCGTGCATGATGGCGTTCTTACAGGAAGCTTTGCAGATTTTGTTTTCACAGCACAGGATGGCGAGAATCTCTTTTTGGGAACCAGAGAATATACATTGCAAGGTGGTGGTGAGTTTGACACCAAATCTTTGTTTCGCAGACTTGAGAGGTTAGTGCTAAAGGGACGACGTATGTTCTGGCACAAACAGACCCTGGAAACTTATCTCCAGGTTAAAAGAATTCCACGAGGGCTTCGTATCACTCAAAAGCCCTCTTATGGTACCGATAATGCAGAATTTATGAAAAGATGGTACCAAAATATGGAATCGAATTCTTTTAAAAACATTGAACTCATTTTGGAATTTGCTCGACCAGTGAGGGAAGAATTAACTGTTCAGATTGGGGAGGTTGAAACTTTACTGAAAGAACATGTTGAAGTTCCAGAATGGGATAGACTAAATAAATTGTTACTGGACAAGGTCACTAAATATGATGTTAAGATCAAAAAGCAAAAGCAAAGAAAATTTATCAGGGATGAAAATGACTACTTAAATGATAGAGTCTTTAATTGGACAGACCCAAAAAGATCTGAGTTACGATCCATTCTGAAAAAAGGAAGTAATTCTTCCAATGACTCTATAGATAACACCTTACTGGATTACACGACTGGCCCCTCTGACACCGATGAATTGGAAATACTAACTAATGGACCAATGGGGGAACAAGTAGTAGGACTATCTCCTATGTACAGCCAGGAGACCAGGCACAGTCAGCAGCAACGCCGCACTCGCTTTCAAACAGTCCAGTTCCAAAGAGGAGGACAAGGGGGGGGCAGCGTGGAAGAAGAAACAAGAACAAGTATTAATATATAATTCCCTTAATAAAATAATTTCTGTGTCCTTGTCTAGCAATGAAAATCGTTCCCATTTTGAACTTACCAGTGACTCTGATACTGGTCGTTATGATATATGTAGAACCACTAATTCCACATCTCAATTGGGTAGTAAGCAGGATTTTGATTGTTTAGATAGGAATGATACAAATGAGTCAAGTGAGGTGATTTTAAATGTGGATAGACATATTGCAACTGATAATGTCCATGACAATATAAATCTTTCTCATGAACTAGCTTCTTTTCAAAATATTCATGATAGTATGGTGGCTGTGGTGAATTTATCTAACCATAATTTAACATCTAGTGAAAATGCTGTATTAAGTAAGGGGCTCTCATTTTGTCCCACAGCTGACATTAACTTTTTCAATGTGTGTGTTGATCTACACAAATTAGGGAGGAACCTTACATTTAAATGCATTTATGATCATGATGAAAATGATTTGGGAGAAAAAAAATGATATATCAAAATTGCAGTCCAGGTCTGAATATTGTCCTCCCATGAATCCCATTGTTTCAACATTTATAAAAAAATGTGAACTTGATTTACAATGATTACAGAGCGAAAAAAGTTATAAATCTTGAGACAATTGTACTAAAAATGAACAGGCTGCTTTAAAAATGCTAAGTGAAAACAAGTCCTTAACAATTAAGCCCGCTTGATAAAGGGGAGCAGTAGTAGTATTAAATACCAAAGATTATATCGTGGAGGTTAATAGGTTAATTAATGATGAATCATCTTATAAGAAGATTTCACAAGAAGTGGTTAAGAAATTCAAAAATAAGTTGGACGATATTTTAAATGAAGGTTTTTTGAAGGGCTATATTTCAGATGTTGAGTACAGAACTATGACTGTTAATTGTCCAGTAACACCCACGATATATGCACTACCTAAAATACATAAAAGTTTGGTACAACCACCAGGGAGACCAATAGTCTCAGGGAAAGGTTGGTTAACAGAACCTGTTTCCTTGTTTTTAGATGCTTTCCTACAGCCCATGGTTAGACAGTTAAGATCATTCCTTAGAGATTCCACTCAAGTTGTCCAGATAGTCGAGGATTTAAGTATGGAATCTGATTGGTCCTTTGCAGTCATTGATGTTAACTCCCTCTATACTATGATTCCACACAAAGAAGGATTGGAAGCCCTTTCCTATTTTTTGGATAGGAGGAGTGAAGAAGAATGTGTAGGAGTACCCACTATTTTTCTTGTACAGCTTGCTGAATGTGTCCTCCAGATGAATGTCTTTTTGTTCCAGGGACAACTTTATCATCAAATATGGGGTACTGCTATGGGTACAGCTATGGCACCTAGCTATGCCAACTTATTTGTTGGCAAGTGGGAACTTGATCATCTGTATGGCGCTACCACGAATCCATATATTAATTATCTGGATTTGTGGCGGCCCTTTATAGATGACATTCTTGTCATATGGGAAGGATCATATGACGAGTTTGTTTTGTTTGTTAAGTGGATGAAGGACACTAGTCTTCTACAATATCAGTTTGAACTTAACAAAGTTAGTATTAATTTGCTTGATTTGAAGTTATACAAAGATGGTAAGGGGGGGTATGTACCACTTTGTTTCAGAAGACTACGGATAGAAATAGTTTATTGAGGTTTGAGAGTTGTCATCCACATCACACTCATCATAATATACCTAAGGGACAACTTATTAAGACATTAAGGAATTGTACCGAACTACATGAATATGATAGGAATAAAAAGGAACAAGTACGTAGGTTTATAGAAAGAGGCTATAGCCATCATAGCATTGCATCTGCCATTCGACAGGTAGATGCCATGGACAGGAATCGAGTGTTGCAATATAAATCGAGGGAATCTAACAAAAGGAAGGAATTTGAGTGTCCCTTTGTTACTGACTTCTCTAGTCATGCTGATGGAATTAGAAATATTGTTACTAACAACTGGCCCATTTTACAGTTGGAACCTAGATTAAATGAGATAGTGGATAAGGGACCGAAAGTTATTTTTCGTAAACGTAAGAGCATTAAAGATCATGTAGTGTCTAATTGTACTGAAAGTGATCATGAAACGAAACAGACTCTTTTGGCTTCTAAGCCAATGGGCACATATAGATGTGGTAATTGTACCTACTGTGGTTACATACACAACAGTAAAAGTATACTACACCCAATTTCAGGAAAGGTAATAGCAACTAATGGCTTAATTACCTGCAATAGTACTGGGGTGGTTTATTTACTGTTATGTGAATGTGGAGCTTACTATGTTGGTAGAACTATACAGAAATTTAAGGTTAGAACTGGTGAGCATGTCAGAGCAGTTGACAAGGGTGATATAAATTATGCCATTGTCAAGCACATACTAATCAATCAGTCATATAAACACACTTTAAGTTTTTGGTTTGGAACTAGTCAAAATGGGCCCACGAGAGGTGTATATCAAAATAGGCCAGAGAGAAAGTTTTGGACTTTTTCACTAGGAGCTTGTACTGGTAAGGGACTCAATGACAATATAGATCTCTCAGCATTTTTATGAAAATAAAGTTAAAGTAAATGGATTTCATTTCAATTACTTCTTGTTGTGTTCTGTATATACAATGTTGGTTCCCTTCATTCATTATTTATATTAGTGTTATTCCCTGTCCTGGTATCAAATAGGCAATTATTATAGCCATTCAATGCTGTGAATTTTTAAGATAAGTGCCTGTAAGTTCATTTTCTGTGCCTATAGTCATTTTGGTAAATTTGTTTAAAAAATAATATGGGATACATCTTTGCCCGAATAAATATATAAATACAAAAAAATATTCATTTTTTGATTATGACATATATATAAGATTGTGCCTATGGCCATTTGGGCTAATATGAGATTGGCTATTTATAAACAGAACAAAATATTCATTTAGAAAATAAAATAGAATATTAAGTATATACAAGAACAGTGATCTGGTAAATGGCCATAGGGGTAGATATTTTGAACTTACTGAAACATTCTATTCATATTTATATATGTTGTTTAAATGTGTTTTAAAATATGCATTGTTTGCACATATACTAATTCAAGTTGAAAGGCCAATCATGAATGGGTTAATGAACTTGACATTATGTATGATGGTGATTGGCCTATTCTTGTCACAGGGTTGCACATGAAATGGTATTTAAATGGTTTAAAATTGTGGCACTATTTTATTCTAATGAAGCCTAGCAGAGACTAGGTGAAACGTTAACCTGTCCATTTGTCCTCCGTTTTGTATTTGCTGCACTTTGGATATTAAACGCTAATATTTTCTATAGCGTCTGGCCTTTGTTCTTTATGCTGTGTGGGTGCTTATTTGTATATATTGATCGAAAAAGATTTAGATCTAATTTATTGGGGGACATGAACAAGGGAGGGGCAGTAATCTGGTGCTTGATTCTGGAGCTGGTTTAATCAGGCTAAGCATGCATGCCTCTAAGAGTCCCTCTAACACAGTCACACACACTCTGGGTCCCCAGTTGGTCTGCAGGCTAGCCAGAAGTGTTGCTCGGGGTACACCTGCTTTGCAGCTGTTGTTGGGGCCCTTATGAAAAAAACACAACATGCACTTTAACCCACAATTTGTATTCCGGAGCCAGATGGCTCAGTTCGTAATGATTAACCAAAACAATTAAATCAGATGGCACACTTTGATTTGAGCTCTGTTGCAGGGAGCTACCCTGATATTTACTCATGCTACCCAGACCAGGAGGCAGGATGGATGAAATGAAGATCTCAGGATAATTGACTGCTGTGCCAGGAGAAGCAGGGCCCACACGGCACACTGTGGTGGTCAATTCTGTTCGATGGTGTTGAGCAGGGAGCCAAATCCCCAGGTGGGTCTTTCGTCGGATGTAACTCTGCAGCATGAGTGGCAATCTAGGCCGAGATGGAGAGTCCCAGACCAGGTGAACAGTTTGGATGCAGTCCGGTAAAGTGATGGATACAGCTTCCAGCTAGCGTGACACATTCAAGCAATGTAGGGAACCAAATTGCAACCCACACTGCACGTTCAGCACAACTATAGTAAAGGATAGGCAAATACCACAGTTCGGATGACAGTCCGGTTACAATCAACAGTGTCTCTGCGAAAACTGTACACTCTCCAGTTGTCTCAAGTCCTGACAGGCTGATCGCACTGAGGTAAATCTTCAGTCCACACCAGGCAAATTTTACTTTGTCACAATTCAGGATTCTGGTCACAATCACAGCGAATTTGGATAAAGTCCAAGATAGTAATGCAGGCTTCTTCACTTGAGAAGATGGTAGCAGGCAGGCCAGACACAGCCTTCCCGCCGATTCCCCATGCTGCTACACAGGAGCAGCTGCTCAAATTACTTGAGCTGTTCACTCTCTTAGCTCCAACAACACACTGACTCACTGCTGCAGCAGCTCTGGGGCTTCCCAGTGACCCAAAAGGTTCAGTTGGTCGATCCATCTGTCTGTCACATCAAGTGCTCCTCCTACAGGTCCATTTAGGTGCCAAACAGTAAAAACTACAATTCCTACAGAAATTCACTCCCACAAGACCTCTGGGGACAGGCTCCATTTTAGGGTCCCCAAAAGTACTGATTGGTCCAAACTGGCAGTCCAGAACCAAGATGGTGGTGCAAAACAGAAGGTCCATGCTGCAAAGGAAGGCAGGTTAGATAAACTACGATATTATTATTATTAAAGCAGATAATCGGCAGACAATCACAGATCTTATTAAAGCTCCCTCTGCGCAATTAGTGATGGCAGAATGAAGTGGCTGATTGCAGCCCGGGCCGGACTCAAGCCTGAAACTACTCAGCTCACACTCAAATTATTTATACACTATGAAAATGGCAGCTCTTAAAGAGACAGGCAAGGAGGCTAATAGGGCACTCACATGCAGCGCTTTTAAATGGTTAAAACACAGAACACCAGCCTGGCAGTGAGCATTAGGCATGCCCAGGAGGACAATTTAGGAATCCATTTATAGGGGGCTACACCTGAATTCAAAATTCTGCAAAATTCCACTGACATATGGTTCCACAGACAAACACAGGCCTCATTTGGAACCACAGGTTCAGTTTTATCCGAGGCAGGGTTAGGAGCAGAGATTGCTCTGTCAAGCTGGTTAGGATATGAGGGGGGGTTTTCATGGTCCTCAGAAAACACCAGAAATAAAATATCTGAATAATGCTGTTTTTTTTTTTTTATTTGTTTATGTGTATAAGAAAGGGCTCATGAGTAAAAAGAACATTCCTTTATTTATGTATTTATTTATTTATTTTAAGGGAGTTTTATTTTTAGGGCCTATTTGAAGGTTTTTATATCAGAGTAAATGTGGCAGCCCTGTTCGTGATGGAAGACAAGAATGACTGAAGTGGCTCATGAATTCTGCATGGGATTTCTCTAAATTCCAGCTCACATGTTGGACCATTTTCTTTACAGGGGGTATCGACACATAAACATATCCCAATCCCCACTGCCTCACCTCATCCCCACCCAAATATATATCCATCCCCACTGCCTCATCCCATCCCCTCTCCTTCTAAGTCCTCTTCTCTATGTTTTTCTCCAGCTTCCCTAAATAACCCTCCACTATTGCTTCTCCTCTCCCAGCACCTTCCGTTCTCTGTGTCTCCTCCTCTTCTGATCTCCTCTCTCTTTTTCATCACAACCCTACCCAATTTTTCCCTAGCCATCCTATACCCCCTTTCCACACCCTCTCAACCCCCCCCCCCCAACTTGCATCCTCTCTGGAACACACCCTTCCCCCACTTCTACTCCTCTCCCCTACTTTGCTCCCTCCCCATACCTTCATCCTCCTTTATCTTACCCCGCTGCATCCCTTCCCACTCACACTCAGCAAGTATCTCTTTCCCCTATATTGTATGTCAGACAAGAGATTGTGGTGGTAAACTCCTAATCTTGCTAATGAGTCTACAAATGCTAATCTCAATGTGTTCATTGCCTGGGATATGCACTTTTGTCTACTATGTATAACTTGCAAATCATGACTATTTTTTTTCCTTTTTATATATCCTAATCCAAACCCTATGTAATTACCTTCTTTGTACTATTATATCACTTTGCCTCTGCCTGATGTGGAACCTCTGTAAACGAGCCTCTGACTCAAAGATTACTCCAAAATATAACAAATGAATAAATAAACAATGGAATTTACTGGTTCATAGCAAGGTACAGTGGAGTACAAAGAACATATTTGGTTACATTATATTCTGGCCCATGCAGGAGCACTTTATGATTCTGTACCTACATATTACATTTCCAGGTTGAAGTAGCACAAATTTATGATGCATTAATATTGTGATTATGTGCCACTGGTTGCTCAAGTGATGTATGTAGTGTTGGAATTATACTTTATGAGCTTTGGGAGCTAGGGAGACCCATAAGGGTGCCATCTTTAAAATGCGCCCCCTTCCCATTATATGTCAATGGAGTGATGCATGAGCTACTGGGGCTAACTTCAGAGCTAGGTGGACTGACCCCTGGCAAACTCCCCCCCTGTAAGTACAACACTGATTGTCGCCTAGTCGAACCTAGTTGCAAGCAAAAAGTAGATATACACAATGGAGCAACAGCCTCTTATAATTAACTAGTGGACTGTTCTCAGTTGTAGATGTTTCTACAAAAAACATCTGTTGGTTAGTGTGATGACCCAGGTCATGAGTTTGTCAACATCTCCTGGCTCAAAGGCCTCACAGCCTATATTTAATCCTCCTGTGTGTCCTTCTTCACTGTAAGCCTAGTTGTCTGTCCAGTTTCCCACCTCTGCCAGACCTCTATGTCTTCTCCACCATCAGTCTTAGAGTTGCAGTAATTCTCTCCATCCTACATATATCCCTTACCCTTCTTTCCCAGGAACCTAGAATGAGAGCTGACTCCCGTAGCCAGTTTGTCATAACGCCCTTCAATGCCACTGTGCATAGTGCCCAAAGCAGGCTCTGCTGCTGCCGATTCCTCATGCCAGGGATTTTAATCCCCAATACCAGGTGCTTAAAGCTAAATGGGATAGGGCATTCCAGAGTGCTGTCAGGGCCTGATGTATCTGGTCCAACATGTTACAAGCTTGGGACAGTCCCTAAAAACATGGAAGTGAGTTCCAACCCCTCTACATTTTCCTCAGCAGAGATTTGATGAGCCAGTGCCAAAGTGCTACAGTATGTGATGGTAGATTATGTAAATTTGTTGTGGGGCAGAGTGAAAGTGGAATAGTGAGTGGTTAGCTTGCTCTGATCTCAAGCCAGCCCAAATCTCTATGTTGCTTAGTCCAGGAGACAGTATTACAAACATAAATCTGACATTGCTAGACCACTTATCTCCCTGGGCAATGGCAGAAGCTTCTGGCTCACCCAGACAATGGACATGAGGATCTTGTGGAGGCACCTCAGTACTCCTCTGAGATCTGTATAGGGTGTGCCTGAAAGAAAAAGAGCAGTAGGATAGCACATTCATTTTGAGGATCCTTATAATAGGATGTTAATTTTGAGGGTCATTACATGAACTCCTAGAGAGAGGGGCCAAACCTGCTATATGGTCACATCCGCCTTCACCTCTCCCAACAGTCTTTCATAATTCAAGGTGAACTGTGACAGGTGGAAGATATAATACATGATAAAGCCTATGATGCAGATAGAAGAAACAAAAAGGGACCAAGGGACGATGATAGTGTAGAAGGGGAAGAATGGTGCTTGGTCACAAACAACAGCAGAAGTAAGAAAGGTAGGAGAGCAATGGATTTTGAAAATCCAATCTCAGACACTTACCAGTCATTGGTAGCTCTAATTGATGACAACAATCAGGACATACAATCTTCTAATAAAGCACAAGCAGAGCGAAATCCACTAGCAAGGGCTGAAAAATTGAAACAGATCTATGTACTTGGAGATTCTGTCCCAAAAGACACAGACTGGTACACAACAAGAGGAAATAAGGAAAATAGTACAGGTACATAATTGGTTGTATGCAAAAACCCAGAGAGTTAGCATTAAGGGTGTGCTTTCAGAGACTGGACCAGTGACAAGCAGAGTTCCCCAGAGCTTGGTCCAGGGTCCAGATCTTTTTTCTCTGTTTGTTGGAGATCTGAATAAAGGTATAGAGGGATGACTTATCAAATTTGCAGATGACACCAAACTAGAAGGGACAGTAGAGACTGTTGAAAATAAGGTAAAATTAGATGAAGATTTTAAATAAATTAAAGAATGGGCAGTTAACAACAGGATGTCCTTAAACATCAAAAATATGTTGTAATACACCTGGGGGCAAATAACATAGGAAACAATTAGACACTAAACCAGCAAGAAATCAAAAAAGTGGACAGTGAAAAAGACCTTGGGATTATCATAAGTAAAGACCTTAAGTTTGGAGAACACTGTAACAAAGTAGTTAAAAATGGCAAACAGAATCCTGGGCAGTATTAAGAAATCATTCACTAACAGAAGTGGGAAATGTATCATCCCACTTGTAAATCCTACATTATGCTGCACCTGGACTACTGTTCCCAGCTGTGGAGTCTATACAGTATATGCATCAGGACACAGAGAATGTTGAAAGGGTGCAGTACAGGGTGAGCAAGCTGCTAGCAGGTTTGAGAGATAAGCAACATGAGGCTAGATTAAATACTCTTGGGCAGTATTGCTTGGAAAAGAGATTTTTAAGGGGGGACCTCTTGCAAATGTACAAAATTGTAAATGACAAAAATGTGAGATTGAAATGGATATTGAGATACACCAAAATATAATAATTTAAGGTCACATGGCGAACAAATATGACTTGAAAACTATACAAAGAATGGAATGACAAAAGATGGTTTTACACACAGGGTGGGATATTCAAAGTGGTTGCGCAAGGCCCAAGTGGGATGCACCAGAGCAACAGCAGACATGCGCCAATGAGCGATATTCAGCGGCTGACAATGCGCAGCGCAAAATGCACTGCGCCAATGTGCAACCCAAATGAATGCATGTGCAAGTGCAGGGGGCATAACCATGAATAAGTTGCACAGTGCAATACACATAAGCAAGCAGATGGTGCAAACGCAGAGCAACAGGGACATGCATGGAGCAAAGTTGAGCCCATAAAAGGATGGAACAAGTAGGGGATGGAGGCTTGTGCCCATGGGAGTAGGGGTGAGAGATGGAGAGTGAGAGACAGACAGAGACAGAGAGACAGAGGGAGACAGAGACAGAGAGAGGTCCAGTGGCCAGGCAGGACAGCAACAGGGGTGCAGAACAGGCACAGAGGCAGGAAGTGCAATGGGCAGTGGAACAGGGAGTGCAACCCTGACTGTGCCTCTCAGCGTGAGCTGACCAGAGTGTGTGTGGGTTCCCAACACAGGAGTGTGCCCACTGCAGGTGTCCAGGCAGCAGCACACAGCCGGGGTAGCCCAGGACGTGAGCCACGGGGGGGGCAGGACAGGTCGGGCCATGGCCAGTGCAATATTCCAGATGGAGGCGGTAATGAGGGGTTTGAGGAGGCGGGAGGCTGAGCGACACAGCCATGGAAGGGCTCGGCGGCGGTATGCCTGGAACAGGTGGTACCGTGTCAGCATCACATTTGAACAGTACAGTGACACCGAGATTGTGGGCCAGTACCACCTGAACCGGGTGATTCTGAGGCAGCTCGGTGAGCTGTGCAGTGATGAGTTGCAGGCACCCACAAGACGGAGCCATGCCCTGTTAGTGGAGGCAAAGGTCACGGCCGTAATGTGCCTGCTCACCACGGGCACCTTCCAGAGACAAACAGGGGACACCACAGGCATAACCCAGTTGGCCACGTCGCAGCTCCTCACACAATTCCTCAATATACTGCTGCCACATGCTGTGGAATACATCCACTTCTCCAGCACACAGGCGGAGTTGCAGGAGTCCCACAAGGTTGCACGTATGCCTGGCATACTAGGGGCCATTGACTGCACCCACGTAGGCATCCGCACACCACCGGGGCTGGAGGGGGTGGCCTACATCAACAGAAAAGGCTACCTCAGCATCAACTGGCAGGTGGTGTGTGATGCCAAGGGATGCATAATCAATGTTTGTGCCAGACACCCTGGAGGAGCACACGATGCCATCATCTGGCACCAGTCTGCACTGTGCCACAGGTTTGAGAGTGGGGACATCCCCACCGGCCACCTAGTAGGTGAGTATGCAGCTGGAATGGGCAGCCCTGCACAGCAGGGCAGGGTCTGGGATGGGAGATGCAATGCTGGGGTCATAGGGGGTCTAACTGTGTAGGTGGGGGGGCAGACACACAGACCATGGTGCTAACCCATCATGGCCCCACACAGGTGACAGCGGAAACCCACTCCGGCCCTGGCTGCTTGCCCCGTATTGGTGCCCATCAACCCCAGTGCAGTAGAGATACAACGAAGCACACGGAACATCATCGAGCGTGTGTTTGGACTGCTGAAGGCACGTTTCCGTTGCCTGCACAGGTCTGGCAGTGCCCTAAAGTACAGCCCCTTGAAGGCCTGTGGCCTATTCCTGGCCTGTTGTGTGCTACACAACATGGCCACTGACCGTGGGCTAGCAGTCGAGGTCGAAGAGGGGAACAGCAGTGGGGACAACGCGGACGCCAGGCCACATGGTGGTGGGCAGCCCCCCGGATGACGGGAACCCCGGCTGCAGAGAATGGCCCAGCAGCACCGGGACACCATTGCAGAGGAGCACTACAGTGCACGCAGGTAGGTGAACATGACCACACGCAGGGACATGGGCACAGTATACAGGCATGCCAGGCTGGGCCCCACAACAGACACGGCTGGAGGGCAGCGTTGATGGAAAGGGACAGGACACTGTGGAAGCACCCTGTACGGCACTGCGGACCCCACACACCTCCACACACACAGGCACAATCACTCGGGCACCCACACATGCACACCCAGAAGCCGCCAATGGGCGTGTGTCAGATGCTGAACACCAGTGCACAGTGGCGGCCAGTGATGTGATGGCATCATCATGCACAAGTCACGGTGGCCAGCAGCTGGGTGGGTGTGCACATGGCGGGCATGTTGCATGGACCATGGACAACAAGGCCGTGGTACGCATATGCACACACCATGCCACTGTGCATACAGGGCTGCGGCAGGCAGTGGACAGGGAGAGAGGCAGATCATGACTGCCACGAAGTTGCATGGCTGCCACGGACATGTGGACAGCCCCGCTATGGCCGACGAGCAGACTCTGGCTGTGCCATGGCCACAGGGGGTGACACAGATGGTCCCCCAGGTGTGACGCTGCTGGTATGCGACCGGTCCCTCACAGGTGTCTGCAGATCCCCAAACAGGCCCGCTCCAGACGTGCCTGGAATGCCTACAGCAGATCCCTGTGACGACAATGCCGGAGTTGCATGACGCCAGGACCAAGGGGTGGAGAATGCACTCCGTGGTGACTGCTGCGGACGGCCCCACACCAGGGTGGCCAGTGGTGCTAGGCCGGCTGAGACTGCAGCAGTGAGCCGATCCAGGCCTGCAGTCATGTCCTCCCGCATGCGTGTGGCCTCGGTCAGGAGCTGCTCAAAGTCCTGGTCATGCCGCACTGCGGACTGGTGCAGCTCCTTGCGACGTGCATGCACCCCTGCCACAACCAGCATCTGTTGGTCCACAGATGCCCAGAGCAGACGGGTGTGCTCGGTCAGTGGGTCGGCACCCTGGGCTTGGGCATTGTGCTGACCCACGGGTATAGCACGGCCCCACGGCATGGCCCCCCATGCAGGTGGGGGCTGCACAGTGGGGCCCCCTTGGGCCTGTACTGTCTGAGGTGCAATGGCAGCGGCCACTGCACCCGCACCCCCTCAACACCATCCTGCTGCTGCTGCTGCCCATCCGGCCACTGTGCGATTGGCGGGCCGGCTCCACCACCACCACACAGTATGGGCTGCGCTGGCAGCTCGACCACTGCCTCACACCAGGCGGTGTGGCTAGAGGGTCAAATGTCACCTGGGCACCGGCTGCGCTGCTGTGTCCGGTGGTGGTAGGGGTGCCTCTCCTGGCTGGCATCACCGCTGTCCAGGATAGTGGACATGTTGTCATCAGACCTGGACCTTGCCCCGATCAGTGTCTTAGCATACTGGATGCCATGGGTGGCATCCCGCTGAGACACTGCCTGGGCCTCATCCACGCCCACTTCACAGGCATCCGGTCAGACAGTGGGGAAGGTCCGGCAGCAGTCCAGACCCTGGACTCCAGTGGAGGTGGATGGGCGCTCCTCCAGGTCCACGTCAGCCCACAAGGTGGACACCACCATCCCTGCAGCTGCACGCAGGCCCTCAGGATCTGTAAGGGAACACATACACATTAGTGCTGCTACCACGCACCCTTGCACCCCACCTCCATCCCCCATGCGCCACTGTACTCATGCCAGCACGGGATGCTTCCCCATCTGGAATCCACCACTGGGCGCGCCCACGGTGCTACGCCACAAGGACACCGCCACCAGCTCCTCCTGCAGTGTCAGCTGTGGCATCTCAGGCTGTCTACCGCCCATGGCGGCCCATGCGGCATGGATGGCAGCCACCTTCTCCTTTATCTGCCGCTGGTCTGTGCCCACATTTTTCTTGCACTCCTGTGCTGACCTCTGATGGCTGCCCTGCAGGTTCACAGCCCTGGCCACTCCCTCCCATGCCTCCGCCCTGACCTGCGGGGTGCCTGTGAAGCCACTCAGAAGGGGCTCCTGGTCCAGGTAAGCATCATACAGGGCATCACATTCAGCCCTCGTGAAATTGGGCCTACGCCTCCATGCAGGTCCCTGCTCCTCATTCTCCTGTTGCACCGACATGCTCACTCCTGTGGGTGGGGACATGTGGTTAGTGCTGGCTGCCACACATGAGGCACCGCCCCCTTCCACTGTCCTGACATGACCACTGCCTGCCGTCTTACCTGTGAAGGATGTAATACCGGTCTGGTGTTTGTGCAGTTCCATGGTGCCTTTATAGTGCATCACATGCAAATGAGGGAAGGCGCAACTGTAATGAGATGTAAATGCCTCCGATGTGCTGCAGATATGCTGATCAGCTCATCTGCATATGCCTGCTGGATATCATGGAATTCGCATGGCGCAGTGGGGATGCGCATGCACAAGATATGGCGCAACTGTATGACCTGCGCATTCCACATGGCACACAGCGCATGCACACATTGACGTTGCCTACATTGGTAGCATGTCCTACGCACTGTGCACTACAGGTGGCACAGTGCTGTGATGATATTGGGCATATGGGGCACATGTGCTGTACACCCAATGGTGCCCGTGTGCTATTGGCACATGGCCCATGGGGCACACAGGACCCTATAGTGCACCATGCTATCCATGCCCTGTCGTGCTGTCCCGCATGGTGTGCGTGCAGACCTTTGACCCCTGTATGTGTCCCTTGACCCCTGGGTGCCTGCGGCACGTGCCGGCGTCACCCAAGCTGTATCGTGCATCGGCGAGGTATGCGCAATTGGGGATGGCAGCGCATCGCCAGGTGTGTCACACATTCATCACACGAGCATCTCATGCACTCACCAGCGCCATTTTGGCTCAGCGGTGTTGATTGTAGGCATGCCACATCAGAGCACACCGAGAGTGCCCACCTGGAGCCAGGTTGAGTTATTCAACCTGGTGGCACTGGTGGAGCCACATGGTTCTCTATATGGGCAGGTGCCCCTGGACCAGCCACACACAGAAGTGTGGCAGGGGGTGGTACAGGAGCTGGAGGAGGCCACAGGGTCATGTCATAGTGGGGAGCAGTGCCGCCACAGGTATGGAGACCTGCAGAGGAGGGATCCAGACCATCTGAGGACACTGCAGGCACGCGTCCGGAGGGGCGCAGTGCCACGGCCAGGTGAGTGCACATATCCATGGCCGTGACATTTTGCTGTTCTGTGGGGTGCCAGTGGGTGCCACATCATGCTGTCGGAGGGGGCTGTGGCTGGGAATGCAACCGGCCATGGCAGTGCACCGTAAGTGTGCTATGCCATGGCACCGCCACTGCACAGGGACATGGGGTATGCTGTGCTGGTGGGGGGGTGGGGCACATGAGTTGGTGCCTGGTGCTGATGTCTGCCTCTCACTGTCTCCCTACTAGGCCCTGAAGATCGTTGAAAAGCCCAGATGGCGGGTGCCGCTGCCAGGCGGCAGCAGGACGGCAGTGGCACATGGCAGAGGGATGCTGGCCAGGCGGGAGGTGCAGGTGGAGAGGCGCCAGTCAGACCGCAGCCTGCAGATTAGCACTTTGTTGGTGTACATTGTTGTGTGGGGTAGGGGTGGGCCACAGCCCCGTGCTACATAGCCATTACGTCTGCATTAGCATAGTCCACGCACCATGCTGCACCTATTGCATGTGTGTGTGTGGCCACTGCAGGTGGGCTGTGGGTGCATCCGGGTCCATGCCAGGCCACTTCCATCCCCACGCAATGGCCATTTGCATGGCAGCCATGGCTGTGGCATGCTGTGCATGGCTGGTGGTGGTGTTCAGTGCTGAGCATGGCTGTGGCTGGTCGGGATGGCGGCTCGTGTGGGCACGCACACTGCAGATGGCTGTGTGCCACCTACAGGGCACATGTCACTGCTGTCTGCTGCGCATGGTGGATGGGCTACAGTCGTGTGGACATGCACTCATCCTTGTCCACTCCTTTGTTCTAGGTGTCCATCAGGTGGAGAGGATACTGAGGGTTGCCACGGCCACCCTTGCGGTGGCCCACATCATTCTGCAGGCCCTGTTCTGGCCTCAGAGGCGAAGATGGACGAGGCGCTGGTAGGTGTGGACATCTTGGGGGCCCATTGGCCTGCTTCGCCCTCCCTTCCCCTGACCCCCTCCCAATCCTCCATTGTACCCTGCCTAGCCATGACCCCTGTCCCCCTGCCCCACCTTCCCCGACCTACCTTCCTGATTGTGGCCTCCCCGTTCCCTGCCCCCTCTCACTGTTCCCCTGTATATAGTTTGTTGTTGTTGTTTGTCTCTTTTAATACACTTATATTTTAGTAGCCATCTGTGTCCATGTCTGCTTTGCAGCTGGCGTATGGTGCCATGCTGCAGTGGTGTGCATGGTGGCTGTGTGGTACATCTGAGGTTGAGTGGGGCTTGTGTCTGGTGGTCTGTGCCCAGTGGCCTGTGTGTCTGCCCTGGGGCCTATGTGTGTTCCCGGCTGGGCTGTGTGGCCTGTGTGTTGTGTGCTGTCGGAAGGTGTGTTGTCAGCTGTGGTCCCGGAGGCATGTCCCGTGCTGTCCTGTGGGTGTTGCCCGTGGCTGCCTGCCAGTGGCCATTGGTGTCATGCCATCTCCTTGCACTGCTGTGGTTTGCATGGTCAGGGCCTGTGGCTGTGCATCTGCCTTGCCTCCCTCCAGTCATCCCCTGCACCCTGGTGGCAGTGTAGCCTGATCTTGTGGCCTGCTCCACACTGTGCCGGGTGCCCTGTGCTATGGCCCATGCACCTCTGTCCCTTGCCCAGCCCATATTGTGCTCTTACACTTCCTACCATGCTCCATTGTGCAGCCCAGGTTGTACGATGACACCTGCTGTCTTGCTCCCTGGCGCAGCCCTTGTTGCATGATGGCGCATCCTTGCGATATTCAGCCATCTGGCACTGTCACTTGCCATTGTGCTCAGCCTTTGAATATCGGGTTGGTTGCTCACTGGCACAGTGTACATGCACTGCATGGCTGTTGCGACTGCCTCTGGTGCATTTCTGAATATCTCACCCACAGAGAACAGGGAGATGGTGGAACAAATTGCCAAAAGCGATAGTCCATATACATTCACTTACATGGTTCAAAACAAAATTAGACGGTTTCTTTATTTTCTTGATTTATTTACTGAGATCTTAGATTACAACCTTTGAGCTTAGAGCTCATTTATAGAAGTTCCACATCAAGAAAAAATATACAAACAATATTAACTAGACACAATTACAATAATCAAGGATGGACAAAAAACATGGCAATGACTTATAATCAGGTAGATAGAGGTATTGTAACAAAACAAAATTTGGTCAGCAAGGGGAATATTAAGGCAAGACAATACTAAACTGTAGGAAATGGGGCAAGCAAAGATAGTGCAAAGATAGTTCTTACTTGAAGGGACTGGGGTAAATTGGACCCACTAGTGCAGGGGTCAAACTAGATGGGCACACAGCCTCCTTCTGACCAACTACCAAGTGTAAGACCAAGTGTAAGTATGTTACTGTGGTGTAAATCTGGAATGTTTATATCACAATAATATAACAAATACATTAAAATTCAACCCACACATCCGTCCCAATGGCCAGTGACTCGAGTTTGGAAACAAGCTCAGGATGTCACCAAATTAGACAGGCCTGGCCATAGCAGCTGCCATTTGTCAAATCACCAGAGTTGGGAGGATAAGGTGTTGGGCACCAGTGCCATAGCCACCTCTGCAGTAGGCCACAGGAGCTTGCTCCCTATGCAGTACATTACTGCATACTTCTGAGGCCAACAGAGTCAATGTTCACACATGAGGAGGTGGGAGGAATCACGAAGAAACCACAGCTAAAACTACCTTGGTGTCTAAGTGACAGTCTGAGTGCTGAGGACTCCTCTGGGTCATAGTGCTAGTCAACATTCAATCCTCAGTGGACTGCCTCAGGGTGTGGGAAGGATGCCCCTCCCCCTGGGGAACCCCACCATAGAGAACATGCCCGTGGGAGCAGCTGGGGTGGTCTGGAGCTCGGAGAGGACAATAGGGCCAACAGGCCTGACTGGGCATGTCCCTGTGAACAGGGTATATTCCCGACAACCAAGGGAAGGGAGAAAAAGTTCTATGAAAAAAATGCAACCCAAACTTTTATTCTACATTTCTTATCAGCTTAATGCTTTAGCAACAATTTTGGCTCCGATCAGATCTTGCTTAGTTACCCTAACACCCTGGGGTTTTCCTTATCCTGCCCTTGTGACTTGTTTACTATGAGCATTTGTACATGTGCTGTCTCTAACTTTTCTGTGATGCTAACCTTGCAAAATCCTTTTTTACATGCCTTTGACATTCTTTTTGGTATACCTTGTCCATTAAAGGTGTATTACCCAATGCCCTGTTTATTTAGCAGAAACAGAAAAGAAGTACTTGTATAGCATTCCTGCCACTCTGCTATCACTGTTTTCAGTGGCCTCACTTCGTCCCTAACCACCACATTTCTCTAATGTAATTGAAAAACCTTTTATTAATTTTTCCAAACATCTCATGAATGACAATTGATCAAGACCAAACTTCAAAACTTGTCATTTATTATGAAGGAGTTAAAGCTTCGTTTTTTGTCAACTGAAACTAATATGCCTTTGGTTGGCAATCAACCAATTATACATCTCCATTAGTGGGCAGTGTTTCATAACATAGTCCACTAATTTACTAATTTAGGGATAAAAAGGTAGGGGAGAGGGGGCAAGGACACCAGCCTGAGCTGAGAACTCTGCACAACAAGCATACTAGATAAACCAAAAGGCCTAATTCAGCTACTTCTTCGTATGTTCGTATGTGGGTATGTAATTTAGGCATTTTGAGAAATCCATCGAAACAAAAGGATTGGTTGAAGCCAGTTTCTTTATAAAGGGGTCTTTAAAGGCTTTTAAGAGTTTATAGTTACAGTAATGCTACCCTGAATGTACTTTATCTTGAATAATGCTTTGGAGTATGCAAAGTGCATTGTGACTCAACTGCTATTACATATCACCCCCTTCATAGTATTCCATAGTCATCACCATTGGGAATATCTCTTATCCATCCTATAGGTGAAGCACAATCCAGAGAAATTGGAGTTATCTGGAGGCCAGCCCCCTAGTCCATCCCAGAAATTCCAGTTTACTTCATGCATCCTTACAGGTTGATCACGATCCCAGACTGCTCCCAACTCCTGAGATATTTATCCTACAGTTTTTACTCTAAAAATAGTTATTTTCTCTTTCTACCCTCTTCTATACTAGTTCCATTTGTTAGATTGGCATGCCTGTATACTGGAGCTACAGTAAGTTAAGGTTTTCATAATGCTGCAGTATTTTCATGTTCTTTCTTCTAATCAGTGATGTGTGTTACTGTATGTGAGTCAGATCTAATTTATTTATTTATTTATGTCTTTGGTAACTGGGTAAGTGAGCTGATCCAGAGGACCGCTTTCAGTCACGACCCAGGCCACAGGGTGGCAAATAACATGAGACAGAAAACAGTATGTACAGGAGCAGGGGATAAACATACCCCATAACAGATGATGAAAAGAACATACATTAGATAGTTAGACAGACAGACAGACATAGAGAGAGAGAGAGAGATAGATAGATAGATAGATAGATAGATAGATAGATAGATAGATAGATAGATAGATAGATATTTTATTTATATAGTGCCCATCTCCGAAGACTCTGGGCACTGTACAATATAAACTCACATATCATACAAACACATTTTAAAAATACAATAAATTTAAAACAACAACATACAAAATGCAACTGAAAGCAGCAGCTTAACTAGCCTTTATTAATAGATTCATAGATTGTACGAGTTTGATGGCATGACCCATTTAGAACTCGCCCCGTCGTTTTACCTAACGGTTGAGAGAACATTTTTTGTCTCCCATATACAGATCAAGTCTACTTTCGAATATTTCATTATTTTCACTTGTAAAAATCCCCACTGGTAGTGTGTTCCATATAGGTGGACGTCTTTGTGTTAGAAAGTTTTTCCTTCATGTAATTTTACACATTTCAGTTTGTAACCTCTACTTACATGATCTTGTGCACTCTAGAGGTGTTTGTCTAATCATACAGTTTAGTTCAAACTGAGTTTGGTCTTTAAAGGCCTTGTAAGCCCAACAGAGTTCTCCTCTTAAAATTCTATAATCCAGAGAATATAGCCACAGATTTTTTAATCGGCCTTCGTATCACACAGATTGTTGATTTAGAACCTTTTTGGTCAAATTACGTTGGACAGATTTGTATATTTTTCTATCTGTAATTGATGTAGGGGAGCAGAAAAGGGGCACAGTATTCCAAGTTGGTCCATACTAAGCTGGTATACAATGGGATTATAACATCTGGGTTACAACTTTTAATATGTTTGAAAATGCATCCAAGTATCCCATGACCTTTTTTAGCAGTTTGAGTTATAGCTGTACTGAATTTTAAATTGTACTATTTTAAAACACCTTCAATTAAAGGCTTGATTGAATAAATATGTCTTGAGGCCGTTCTTCAAGGATTCCACCAAGAGGACCTCCCTAAGATCACCAGGCAGGGAATTCCACAGGGTAGGCGCAGCTGCCACAAATGCTCTATCACCCGAATGCCACAGCTTGACCCTGGAAACTCCAAGAAGGCCACCCCCAGCAGAACAGAGAGCCTGGGTGGGTGGTAAGGCACAAGGAACTCTTGCAGATAGACTGGGCCCCTCTTGTGCAGGGTCCTATAGGTCAACAGCCCTATCTTGAAGACAACCCTCAACCGGACCGGCAGCCAGTGCAGTTCGCGGAGTGCCGGGGTGATATGTTCACATCTTTTCACCCCCATTAATAATCTCACCGCCACATTCTGCACCAGCTGCAGTCTGCGGAGGCTGCCTCCGGATATCCCTAGGTACAGGGCATTGCAGCAGTCCAACCTGGAAGTGACGCAAGCATGTACCAGTGTGGGCAGGTCATCAGGCGGGATCAGGGCATGAATTCGGGCAATATGCCTGAGATGATAAAACCCACTTCTCACCACGGCCAACACCTGTGCATCAAGTGTCAGACCGTCATCCAGGATTACTCCCAAATTCTTCACCTGCCTAGAAGGGGCTAAAGGCATACCCCCAGCACAAGGTCAGGGGATATGTCACGCCCCCCCCCCACCGCCCTGACGACCCAGCTCTACCACCAGTACCTCAATCTTGTCTGGGTTAAGTTAAAGCCAATTGTGAATCATCCATATCAGGATTTCCTCAAGGCATCTATTGAATACAGAGTCTGACACCTGGCTATTGGGAGCACAGGACAGGTACAGCTGGGTATCATCTGCATAGCAGTGAAGACCCAGCCCGTACCACCTGATAATGTCCCCCAGTGGCAGCATACACACTGTGAACAATGGAGGTGACAAGACTGACCCCTGTGGAACACCATAGCATAGAGGCTTCGGATTTGGTGAGAAAATTCCCAAGGTCACCCTCTGCACTCTGTCTGTCAGGTATGACCTGAACCAGTTGATGACATTTCCAGACAGGCCGCACCAAAACAGCAATCGGTCAAGTAACACCTCATGGTCCATGGTGTCACATGCTGCAGAGAGGTCTAGAAGGACCAAGATGGTACGGTCCCTTCTATCCCTTGCCATCAGGAGCTCATTAAGCACGCTCACCAGGGCCATCTCTGTATTATGCCCCACTCAGAACCCAGACTGGAAAGGCTCATAGGCGGAGGAAGCAGCGAGATGTCTCTCCAGCTGAACAGCCACCACACTTTCTGCAATCTTCCCTAAAAATGGGAGGTTCGAAACAGGTCTGTAGTTGCTGAGGCAGTCTGGGTCCAAAGATGTTTTTTTCAAAAGAGGTCTAACCAAAGTCTCTTTCAAGGCAAAAGGAAAGATCCCATTCCTTAATGAACTCCAGACTACCCCAACAATCACAGGACCAATCAGGTCCAAATATTCCACCAAAAGGCGAGTTGGGCCTGGGTCCAAGTTACAATAGGTCGGCCGCAGCGTAGAGATTATCTCTACCACCTCCCCAACACCAATCAGCTCAAACTCATCCCACACAGGAGGAGTGCGCCGACTCAACTCAAGCTGGACCCTGCAGTCCTTTTGAGAGACATTCAATGAGACCTCAGCCATAATGGAACACACCTTGTCAGTGAAAAACAGAGCTAGCTTCTCTTTCCTTGTGCTCGAACCTACCCCTCCAACACACAGACAGGCAGGATGTAAAAGCCTGTCCACTGTGTGGAAGAGCTGAGCTAGTCTGTTTCTCACTGTAGCAATATCCCTAAACAGAAACTCTGCCTTTTTATGGGAAATTGCCCCCGATAGTCCATATAATGTGACCTCAGGGCCAATTTGTCCTCCACCAGACCAGATCTCCTCCAATGCCTCTCTAACCTCTGGCCCCTAGTTTTTAAACCTCAGAGATTCTCATCGTACCAGGGAGATCTCCATTGAGTAGCCAGGGGATGGACACACAAGGGTGTCACTGAGTCAAAGGCTGCAGCACACCACCCATTATAGGCTGCTACTGCCTCCTTTGACCCAATCACACAAGCTGCCCCAACACCCGATAGGTCCAGCACCACCAAAAGGTCCTCTGGGGATACTCCCCTTAATGACCAGTACTGGACCATCTCCATAAGGGCAGGAGCATCTGGGGGGGCCCTAAACATGAACCCCCATGGTGCTAAGATCCGACCAAACCACCGGATCTACACTGAGGTCCACAATATCCAATTTGGTAGATGGTTACAGCAACAGCAGTGACAAGTAAATAGAACAACAACAAAAAATAATAATACTAGTTTAGCCTCCTGGGATTCCTCCTGAGTGCCCCAAGAGGCTACGTTTTTTACTAGTCTGAGAGTTCTTATCATAAGTATGTCCTTACAGTCTGAACCCTCCTGCAGTGTCCACACTAGCTATCTCTCAGAACCCCTGGAGTCCCTCCTGAGTGACCCAGGGGTCAGTTCCCATACAGCTGTCTATGTAAACTGGGCTGGAGCTTCCCCAGGCAGGGAGGACCCTCCTGCAGCATCCTCCTTGCCTCCTCAGTGCAGACAGAAGGCTCCCTTCCAGGGCCCCTCCCTGCATACCTGCTACTAACTCCCATTTCCTGGCTCAGTGTTAGCTCTTAATACACTTGGCTGAGGTCCCTCTGGGCAGAGAGAACCCTACTGCAGCATTCTCTATGTTCCATCAGCTCAGACACCAGGGTCCCTTCCAAGGCCCCTGCCTGCTTGTTACCAACTCCCCGACTCGATGGTAGTGCTGCTTGGCTGCTTAGACTGCTCAATGTCATTTCCCGCTTTCAGTGTGTGATGCAGAGTACTGCTCTAGTTTAGCCCACCCCACACTTCAGCAACTGGGAATTCCTGACCACACACTTCCTTTGGCACCTGACTCCATCCTTTCTGTGTTTGAGGGCAGCCCTGTGGGATGTGAAGGTTGTTTAACTGGGCGCTGTAACTCCATTGGTCACTGTCTCGAGAGGCCTAGTATTCCATTCTCCAGCAAGATTCTCATTCTGCCCTAGCCAAGATCTCATTTTGTGAGAATGGCAGCTATATTTGTGAGAAAATTATCCCTTCTGGGACAGGCACATGCTCCTGACATCTCATCTCGCAAGAAAAGGAGCCATATTGGTGAGGATGCCAGCTCAGTCCCATGGCGGCAGGCATTCTCTTATCTCACCACGGCAGCGGCTATCCGTATGATGGTATATGTGACTCTGCTAGCCTGGCACCATCTTGAATGAAGCCCCTCTCAACAGCCATCTTAGCTGGGGCATTCATGTTTTTTCTGCAGCCATTTTATAAGGGATGAGCCTTTATTCCCCTGAAGTGAGCAGCCAGATTGCCTTGTGCACTAATGGGTGGCCAGTTCATTGGAAGGAGGGAATCCACAGGATGGTGAGGTCAGCTCAGACCCATGGCCAATGCCTCAAACAGCACCTCCTGCCTGGGATGCAGAGCAAGTGCAGTTGCTCTTCCAATTCCTGGAAGATCTCAAATCAAATGCACTTCATTCACTGGAAGAAAGAGAAGGGGACCCTGCTACTACACAGAGTCCACCAGCCAAGAAGCCCAGAAGGTTCCCAGATGACTCTCCTCACAATTGGACTCTGAGGATGCTGATCATAACAAGATGTCTGAAGACTTTGTCATGGAAATAACATTGATGAGCTCATTAGAATGGTGAGGGATGTTCTAAAGATAGCAAGTGAACACCCATTCCCATTATGTCTTCTGACCCACTGTTTCTCTCAGGCCAACCAATGGAAAGGCCCCATTTTCCTTCCTGTGAGGTGATTGATACAATCCTCCAGAAAGAGTCTTTAATACATTGGAGCCCACGAGGTTACCAGAGAGTTATATGGTAGGCAAGGCTTACCCAGTCTCCACACTCTGGAGGGCAGCCTGGTCAAGGGTGACGAAAGTCAATCCTCCAGTATCTGATCTGTCAAAGTGTACTACTATTCCCATCGAGAGCACAGCAGCACGAAAAGACCCCATGGATGTGAAAGCTGAGGAGCACCTAAAAAAGTTCACAAAGCCACCAGCTTTCTAGTCTTCGCCGAGACAGCCATGTGGTTCAATAGAACAGTACTAAGGTGGGTGGAGATCATCACACAGAACATACCGAATAGCTCCCTCTTAGAGGACACAAAAGACTGTGCCTTAGCAGTGGCAAGATACCTCACAGAATCTTCATTGGATGCTCTCAAATTTGAATCCAGACCCACAGTGCTGATGAATAGGGCCAGAAGGTCTCTGTGGCTGAAACTGCGGCATGCGAACAATGAGTTAAAGACAACGCTTATGAAGTTGCACGGCAAAGATGGTCACCTTCTCAGGGAGTTCCTGACACCATCTCACAAGGATAAGGGAGGCAACAAGCAAACATCGGGTGACAAGGACCCATTACCTGCTCACAAACCATTCCTTTCTGCAAAAATCCAGACAATTCAGACCAAAGACATGTCCATAGTTCAATCAAGGTTCAAGACAGTGGTTCTCTAAACCTAATTTTACCCGTAAAGCACCTTACAAGAGAACATGCTTCTGCAATAATCGTACCTTCACACCTTTTGGAAACAAGCCAGCTTTCTGCAACAGTCATAAGCAATGAGTTAAGGTGGCCCCCAGCAAATCATCCACCAGTAGCAGGAAGACTTCAAGAGTTCACTGCTCAGTATGCCCAAACAATGACAGACAGATGGATCAGAGCAGTAGTGACTCAAGGGTATGCAGTGGAGTTTGAATGCCAGACCATACCACACAGATGTATGACCTCTCTGACATCGAGCTGCTAAGTCAAGAGACAAGCACTATACAAAGTCATGTTTGATTTGATAGCCAACAATACTACTTCTCCAGTTCCACCAGAGGAAATCAGCTAGGGGGTGTACTCCTTATTCTTCATGGTCCAAAAGAAGTTAGGAGGCATGCATTCAGTCCTGGTCCTAAAATACCTCAACCAGTTTGTAACGTTCAAGAATTTTCAAATGGAGATCCTATGCACCACTCTTGCAACCATTTGCCCAGAGGACTTCCTGACATCCATAGATCGCCAGGATACATGCTTACACATTCTGATTCACTGCACTCATCACATGTATCTCAGATTTTGCCATGGGGACAATCATTTCCAGTACAACTTATTTCATTTGACCTCACATCAATATTTAGCGAAGATATCAGAGGAAAAAGTTACGGGTGTGATACACCACATGTCAGAGTTCATACAGCATTCTAAACAGACAGGTATGAAACTATCTACAATTGATGGATCTCATGGCAGCAATGACTGACACAGTCCCATGATTCAGGCTGCACATGAGACCAATTCAGAGATACATTTTGGATGCTTGAGACCGGTTGTCCCAGAACTGCCACTACAGGATAATTCCACAGGATAAGATTATCTAAATCCTGACATGGCAGGCAAAGTTGCAAAACTTACAGAGAGGCATACAGAGAAGCACAATACTGGATAAACAGTGTAGCAAAACTGTGACCACAGACACCACTCTACAGGAATGGGGGTAGTATGCTAACAACATGTGGCTCAAGGCCTGTGGTCACCTGCAGAAACCAAACTCCCAGCCAATGTACTGGAGATGCAAGCTGTTTACCACACTCTGGAGTTCTTTGCTACACAGCTCTGTGGACATTCAGTCATGATCGGGACAGCAAATCTAGTGACAATGAAGTACCTCAACAAACAGGGTGGATCTCACAGGAGATCAACGATTAGGGAATCCATGACATTGCTCAGGTGGGCAGGACAGAATCTGCAGGTCGTATCAGCCTCTTGTCTAGCAGGGATATTGAACATTCAAGCTGACTGGCTTAGCAGACAGACATTAAATCAGGTGGAGTGGAAACTTCACCCCACAGTGTTCCAGCTCCTCAGTCTCAAGTGGGGATCTGTACAAGTGGCTGTCATGGTGTCCAGCACTAACAAGCAACTCTCCTGCTGTCATTCTCGATTTCAATTTCAAGGGGTGCAGAAAGTGGAGACATTGTTGTCGACATGGAACTTTGGCAGAGAGTACATATTTCCCCCCCACTCCTATGATTCCAAAAGTCCTGCACAAGATTTGATCCACACAGTCAGTGGTTGTGCTGGTGGCTCCAGACTGGTCAAGGAAAGCTTGGTATTATCTCATATGATCAGTGTCAATAGACACACCTCTTCACCTCCTGCCTCAGCCGGATCTTATGAGTCCATGGCCAGTACTTCATCACAACCCATCAGTCTTCAACCTGAAGGCATGGGTACTGAGAGTGATAGATTACTAGCCCATGGTTACCATACGAGGGTGGTAGAACACCTGCTGCAGTCAAGAAGGCAGTCCATGAACAGTACATACCAAAGCCGCTGGTCAATTTTTAAGTGATGGTGTATACACAAACAAAACACACACACACACACACAGTATTCACCATCTGTTGCAAAACTTCCGCTTACATGGGATTTTCTAAATGAAGGGGCAGGAAAGGGGCTAAGTCCCACTTCCTTCAGGGTAAAGATGTCAGCTGTCTCAGTCATTAGAAGCCCCCCCAATATCATCAGGCTCTTCAAATGGGTCCAAGTAGCGTCCCCTCACATTGGACCAACTTGTGCACCCTAGCAACTGAACCTCGTTCTGGACGCACTTCAACAACCGCCTTTCCAGCAGGATTTTCTTTATTGGGATATGCTAAAAACAGTTTTCTTGGTTGCCATTTGCTCAGTCAAGAGAATTGGAGAGCTACAGGCTCTGTCTTGCAAGGAGCCCTTTTTAGTCTTCCACAGCAACAGGGTTAACCTGTGACTTGCCCATCCCCCCAGGTGGTGAATCTGTTTCATTTTGAGCAAGAGAAACAACTCCCCTCTTTCAGCTCTGAACACAGTCGGCTCACTAACATTCCACATCCGTTGGATATGGGGCGGGGTCAACATAGGCATTACCTGTCTGTCATGCAACAGTCACAACTCAGATAGATTGTTCATTCTCCCAACGGGCAGAGGAGTGGGCCACATGGCATCTACAGACAGTCGCTTGATGGCTTCACTCCACGATTGCTAGGGCATACCGAGCAGCTGGTCTCGACCCACATCTCAGGAAAAGGCACATCCTACCTCAGCACTTGCCACCTCCTGGACCGAAAGAGGTCAGGTGTCCTCACAGGACATTTGTTCAGAAGCTACCTGGTCTATGCTGCACCCATTTTCCAGACATTACCAACTAAATGTAGCATTCACTGATACAGCCGCCGTTGGCAAGGTGATCCTTCAAGCTGCTACAGATCCACCCTGTTCAGTGACTGCATTGTGCTACTCAAAATTAGGATAACTTCAGCACTGCTACAAAGGTCCCAATGGTGATGACTGCAAAGTACTATAAAGGGGGTGATATATAATGGTATTTACTTACCTGCTAAAGGTGATTAGATGAGCCCCCTTTATAGTACTCTGCAGGCCCTCTCAATACAGACGGGCTGATGGATACCGTAGCATGGTCTCCAGGATAGTGGTAATCAAAGGATGGAGTAGAATAACATAGTATCACTCTGATTATTAAAGTCTGACCTGTCAGGTAGTTATTTTTGATATAGTTATTGCCTGATAGTAAAGTATCACTGTATGTTTTGTAAAAGCTATGTAAGGCATTATTTATTTCATGCATGAGCCCAAAGGGTGGTGGCATGCAATTCAGTATGTTTATAGTGGTTGTTTTTTTCCCTGGCTGCTTTCTGTTTTCTGCTAGGGAAGTGTCTCACTGGAGTTTCTGGGATGGATTGGGGGCTGGCATCCAGCCAGCTCCAATTTCTCTTGATCGTGCATCACCTATAGGGTGCATAAGGGATATCCCACTGGTGATGACTGCAGAGCACTATAAAGGGGGTTTATCTAATCACCTTTACCAGGTGAGTAAATACCATCATGAGCATTAACTCACAAGAAAGCTCCAAATGGATAGAAATGTTATTTAATTTCCTTTTGCTTCTAAATGATGAAATTATACAGCGTATTTTATTTTGCATCAGAGGGTTGTAAAAACCTTGGTTTGGTATCCCCCTACTCCAAAGAAGCTCATGGTCCGGATGTTTTGTTCTGTATTTTAAACAAAGTTTCTAATCAGACACACTAGCAAAAATCATATCCTTAGGCACTTTTTCAGAGTTTTGACTTGCATCACCAGAAGAGGCAACTCCCATGCAAGCCGTGATTTTATTCACAGAAAATGTATGTTAGAATTTAGCAGGATTTGTAGTTATTACTTGTTACAGCTGCAATGCTTTATCACTGTCTACTGGCCTTGTTCCATTATGCTTTGAGCTGGCTTCTGTAACAATCTAAATATTTGACTGGAAATCAGCCAGTAATATTCCAGAAGTGAAATGTGTGTCACAACACGATCTGCTGATTTTGAGCTTTAATAAAATACATTCTAACAAGGAATGGTTGGGCATGGTTGAAGCACGTTTTGAAAAATGCCTTTGCCAGCTGATTTAATATCATCTTGCCTACAGCAATTTTTTGTTTTAAGTTTCTTTCCGTTTACAGTATGTTGTTTTGGAGCAGATCATTTTCTTGTCAGTGCACATAATTTACTAGAAATAAAATGTCGTAATAGCAACACAGTGCTGAATAAATATTCAATGTAATTGAAATACATTTTGGGACAATTTAAACTAGTCCGTCCTCACTGTGGGCACTGGTTTGGGTTATGTGTTTTTTGGGAGGATATTTTGTTTTTCTACTGGTGGCTCATTGCCTGACTTCAGCCAGCTGCAACCCTTCTCCCCTCATGATTCAACTATACTGTCCAACAGCCTCCCTTTAGTAGTTTACCACTCATCTCAGTACTGCTGCGCCCCCCAGCAAGGCCTTACTTAATATTAGGCTCCATCGTAGTGGAAGTGGGCATGGGCTGCTGAAGATGTTAGTTGGGTTCATCAAGCATGGAAGGCAGGTTGGCATCACTCTATGTGGCCTCCAACACGTTTGTACTATTTTAAGTTCTGTCCTCTACCCATTGCTAAGTCACCCCTGCCACTCCTGACTGGTTGAGGGAGGGGCAGGATGCAGTATAGTCTCCCACGCATCCAAATCCACTCCTAAGCCATCCACAGGAAGCACTGATGCAGCAAATCAGAATGAACAACATAATTCTTGTTTTATTTTTTCAGGCTAGATAAGTACCAAGAGGGGAAAAAAATTAATAGTTTTGCTCACAGTGTTCATCAGGGATGATCTGAATAGATAAAAAAATCTTCTTTTGAACTTTGGAGAGTAGTTTGACCAAGGGCTGGTGAGATATAGATTATGTGGAAACAACATTTTAAGTGTTTTGCACATTTTGCCTTATGCTAATCTCAGGCCCTCTTAAAGCTGTCCACTGTCTGCTCTGAGACCACTTCCTCCAGCAGTGCATTCCATGTGGCCACTACCCTCATCATAAAGAAATGCTTTCTAACATCCTTCCTAAACCTCCCCTCCACCACCAGCCTTGAACTGTGCCCCCTCATGGTTCAGTTGTCTCTTAGTTTGAAGAGACCTTCCCTATCCACTGTATTTATCCCCTTCAAGTACTTGAAGGTCTCTATCATATCCCCTCTCTCTCTCTCCTGTCCTCCAGGGAGTACATGCTTAGGGCTCCCAGCCTCTCCTTGTAAGACTTCTTTTGTTGACCCACGATCATCTTGGTTGCCCTCCTTTGGACTTTCTCTAGCAAGCTAATGTCCTTCTTAAGGTATGGACACCAATATCTTACCTCGTATTTTAGATGTGGTCTCACCAGCGACCTGTACAAAAGCAGTATAACCTCACTCCGCCTGCTGCTGATTCCTCTGGCTATACACCCCAACATCCTGTTTGGATTTGCTGCTTTCTTTTTGCACTGTAAAGAGTGCTTCAGGTCACTAGTAATCACCACCCCCAGATCCTTTTCTTCCTCCATTGCTGCTACCCCGCCCCCACCCCCAGTAGTACTCAGTCCTAAGATTCCTGGCTCCAATGTGCATAAGTTTGCATTTCTTGGCATTGAAGCCAAGTTGCCAAATTTCCGACCATCTCTCAAGTTTACCAAAGTCTTCCCACTGGTCCTGTATCCCTTCCACTGTGTCCACCCTCCCACAGACTTAGTGTCATTTACAAACAGGCACATCTTGCCCCTAATGCACCCCCATGTCATTTATGAAGATATTGAACAACACTGGTCCCAGCACTGATCCCCATGGGATACTGCTGGTGACCTTCCTGGTGCTGGATAACTCTCCCCCCCCACCACCACGACTCTCTGGGTTCTGTTCCTCAGCCAGCTTTCTACCCACCTGGTCATTTTTCTCCCCAACCTCTAGATCCCCAAGTTTCCTGATCAGCCTCTTATGGAGCACTGAATTGAAGGCCTTCCTGAAGTCCAGGTAAATGATGTCCACCACCTGGTCCCCATCCACCGCCCTGGTTAACCAGTCAAATAAGTCAGTCAGGTTTGTTTGGCATGATTTGCCACTCACAAATACATGCTGCTTCTCATCCTGGAGACCATTCTCTTCCATGTACCTTATCCGCTTCTTCTTGAGTATGGTCTTTATGAGTTTGCACACAGTTGAGGTCAGACTGGCTGGCTTATAGTTCCCCAGGTCATCCCTGGGTCCACTGTTGTGGAAAGGCACCACATGTGCCATTCTCCAGTCCTGTGGTACCATGCCTGACACTAGGGAACTATTAAAGAGGCCCACCAGCGGCCCCACAAGCTCCTCCGCCAGCTCCTTTAGCACTCTTGGGTGTATGCCGACTGGTCCTGGGGTAAGTCTACCTTCAGTGCCAGCAGTCCCTCTCTCACTCTGTCCACTTCTATCACTACATCTGTGCCCCCCCCATGCTTTCTCCCCACAAGTGGCACTGGCCTATCCTTTTCCCTAGTAAAGATAGAGCAGAAGTAATCGTTCAATACCTCCACCTTGCTCTCTTTATCCTCCACCCATATATTCCCCTTCTTAAACTTAACTATCACATCCTTGTTCCTCGTCTTGCTTAAGTAGCAAAAGAAGGTCTCCTCCCCCCACTTAACCCTTTCAAGTATTTGTAGGTCCTTCTGTGCCCTAGCTTGCTGCACCACCTTGCTTGCCACTTTAGCCAGCTTCAGTTAGTGTTCCTTACCCACCTCACTCGGAGTCCTCCTGTATCTCCTGTAGGCCACCCTCTTTTTCCTCACTGCCCTGGCAACCTCAGAGTTGAACCAGATGGGTGATTTGGTCCCAATTTTCTTCCCCCTTTCCCCCTAAGCCTAACACACACTCTGCTGTGACAGCCAGTATTGCATCCTTGATTATGGTCCATTTTTGGTCCACCCCATGTCCACTCTGACATCTTCTAGGTGCAACCTTAGCACCTCACCCATCTTCTTAAAATCCACTGTCCTGAAATCCAGGATTTTGGTCTTGGTGGAGATGCTTTAAAAAAATAAAACCAAAGTTATGGTTCAAAGACTTGTGTTCCATATTCACACCGCTTATTATAAGCCCATCTTCACATCTTAGGGTATGCCTGGATAATTGCTATGTAATAATATAATTTAAGTATTTTTTATACAATATAATACAAATTATAAATTTATGGACTTAAATTTATAAACAGTGATGTGAATATGAATCCCAGGTCTTTAAGCCCTGACACTGAATTTCCATATTTGTCTGTAAAAGTGAACATTTCTTTAACATAGCATTTTAAAAATATTTTATTGATAACTTTTGCAATATTACAATACATAATGACACACAAAAAAAAGACATAAGGATATGTGGCATCAATGGATACATTATAAAGTCAGCCTTTTAACTGGGAGTGAGTGAAGAATGATCACTGCTGTGCTGGGTGGTGCAAAAAGTTAACTCTACATAAGCCAGCTAATGTGCACATGCATAAAACAAATATAACGTTGGAGTAGCAGGCTTTAGAGGTGTGTCACGGTCACATTCAATGCAACTCAGGCTGTAGGAGGCTTGAAAGTGACAGGCCAATGATCATCAAGGTTGATCATGACGCTGTTCTGCTAGGTGATAGGCTGAAACTTTGTGTAGTTGAAAGGATTGAGCTGCACCTATCACACTGCTGCTGGATCCTTTAATTTACAAGATGCCATGTAGCAGCCAGCTAAGCAATGTCATTGTCAGCCACCGCTGCCTCAAAGGTTGCCAAAGAGGGGGAGCGGCTGGACTATGGTGGGCTCAGGAGGGTGAGGGTGTTGGATCAGATGGACATTCCCCATATGGTACCATTACATAATTCCTACACTGCACTGGCTGGGTGGAACTGTCCAATGGGGGCACCCACAGTAGTGAACAGAAAGGATGTAGAGTCCTCTGTAGTGAAGACCCCAATGAGGGTGGCAGTGGATCCCAGAGGAGGAGGAAGAAGCTCTTGGTGTGGGACTCCATTGTGAGGGGGATAGATTTGGGGACAGAAAGGGAAGGGGAGAGGGAGGTTAGGTGCCTACCTGGAACCACAGCTCAGAGGGATGGGAAGTGGATCCTGGGGATCACTTAGGGCAATAGGACAGGAAGGAGAGCTAAATGTGAGTGCCCACCTAGGGACTAATGACCTGGCTAGGGATGAGGAAAGGATAGTACAAGAGGAGTTCAGGGAGTTAGAGAGGGGTCTTAGGCAGGTAGCATGCTCAGTGGCCTTCTCTGCAGTATTGCCTGTCTATGACGGGGCAGGATAGGGTACTTACAGACGGCAAAAAAATGCTGTGGTTTGGACATACAAAGCTATCTCAAATAAACTGCCTCAGTATATCTTTGTCTGTTTACCTCTGTGCACTCTGGGAAAGTATACCATGAGAAGCACCTCATATATCTACCTTTATGTTTACAAAGCAAAATCTCGCATTGGCAGAGCAGCCATCCACTTTGTGCTCCCTCAACTAAGGAACAAGCTGCAAAAAACTTTGAAACTAACTCACCCATCAGCCTAGCAGCTTTTAAATCTCTATATCTACATCATAATAAGGAGTCCTGTGCCTGTCTACCCTAAATAGTGACTCCTATAAGTCCAAGCACACTCTAATTACTACTGTTAAAAGACTGATCACATCTATAATCGACTCTTCGCTCTCCCCTTTTTCTATCCCCATAACAGCCCCTTCCACATTCCTTTGACCCTGGTTCCAGCTCTAAATTCTCCATACCGTATCACTATGTATCTTTTTATATTAGGTTTTATTTGTGTCCGGTGCACCTGATGTGTATATTTCTTTACTTTTATGAAAAATTGTGTCCTACCCAAAACTAGTTGTATCTTCTGTTCCAAATATATACTACTGTCAATGCTACCTGCTGATGCTTTGTATATACTGTATTATTGTATCTCACTTTATTTGTATTAATACTATTTTCTTGTGTGTTGCATCCCATGTATATTGTCCCTTGTTCCTTGTTAACAAACCCAGGTCCACCTCGAAAGTGAGCTTGCTCAACGGTGATCGCCTGGATAAATAAAGACTTTGATTGATTGATTGACTTCATACCAGGAGCTTCAACTAATGTTTTGCAGCTTTCCCAAGCAAACCAACCCCCACCCACTCCACCCCAATCCATTCATTCAGCACACCCCCCACACCACTCATCATCTAAAAAAGGTCCAGGGTATAAAATCCATTCTATGAGGAAAAACACTTCCCTCTTCTTCAATGCTGATTGGGAATGGAAGAAATAAGGTGTCAGTGGCTCAGCAGGTAGCACACTCGCCTCTGAGGCCAGAAGATCAGAAAGCTGTGGGTTATATCCCCACAACAAGCACCTGGGGTAAATCCCAATACTGACAGTGTAGTGCAGCATGGGGGGGGGGTGCTGCACTCCTGAGGTGCCATCTTTCGGATGAGACATTAAACCGAGGTCCCATCTGCCTGTTCTGGTGGTAGTTCAGGTGGATGTTAAAGATCCCATGGCACTTCTCGAAAAAAAGTGGGGAATTTCCCCATGCTCTGGCCAAATTCCACCCCCCTCCCCCCACATTCACTAAAAATACCACCAATAGCTTTATCTGGTTCAAGATCAGTTGGCATTCATTTGTATCCCCCTCCCCCCCGGGTCGTGCCTGAAAATAGTCAGAATTTGTGTAGTGCACTTACCCGGTCAAAAAAAAAAAAAGAAGCTAAGTGTGGTTAATGTATTTTCAATGTGTTAGGAACTTTTACTCTTACTTTGCAATTTATTAATATTTTTTCACCAAATTTTCAACAAATCCTTTTTGGACCCCAACTCATGAACAAGGTAGGGGAAACTTTTCAAATCCAGCCTGAGCGGTGATTTTGCAGTCACTTCGTGAAATTACCTTTCATGTGGGTTCTAAGAATTTTCACCTACCAGGTTCATGAAGTAGGGTCATAAAAAAAGCTATGCCGAAAATTTAGTATCGTAAAATGACAAAGTTATGAGTGAACACTGAAATATTTCAATGTTAACTCATAACTTCACCATTTTTCAATATATTTCCACCAAACTTTCAATATGACCTTTTTGGGACACAATCTCATGAACAAGGTAGGTGAACCTTTTCAAATCTAGCTCTAATGGAGATTTTACAGTCTCTCTGTGAAATCACCTTTCAGGCAGGATTTGACAAATGTCAACTACCAGGTTTATGAAGAAGGGTCATAAAGAGATTAGGTTGAAAATTTGGGGTCCAGATCTTGAAAAACACCAAAATTATGAAGGTACTTTGAAAATGTTCAACGTTCTCTCACAGCTTTGATAATTTTCAATATTTTGATCCCACATTTTCAACATAGCCATTTTTTCATACTACCTCATGAATATGGCAGGTGTAGTTCTTCAAACCCTGTCCAAAACATATTTTTGTACTTGTGGTGCAAAATGATGTTTTGGTCACTATTTTATCAATGACACCTGTCATGTTCGGGGTCATAAAAAGACTAATAAATATTTTGGGTCAAAATGTTAAAAAAAAGTTATGAAGAAACATTGTGTGCCTGGCAAGACGTAGGCTCAGCGGCTGAAATGATGTATTTCCATGCTGGTGACTCGAGTTTGGGGACGAGCTTGGGAAGCCAGTATAGTAGCATGAGGATGAGGGCTAGTACTGTTGAGTGCCCCAGCTCCAAGCCTGGAAAGGCATTGTGCAGTATTCTGTCATGGTTTCACCACATCAGTTAGACATCAATTTCAGCAACTGAGACTACAGCCACAGCACAGTGCTGATGATGACCATGTCTCCCGGCAATCGTTTCGACCAACCGTGATCACGGCAAAGCACCAGGGCACATCCCAGCTGTTTGCACACCCCACTGCAGTGAGCTTTACCTTCTACATACCTGTCAAATAATATAATCACCTCCAGGTCAGAGGTGTAGGGGAGGAACAGAGCAGTACCCCTCAGGCGGCAAGACAGCGGGCACTGAAAAATCTCGATCAATGGAATGACTTTTGATCTGGTTTCAGCACCCACATTGCTGTCAATGTAGGGGTTTTGCTTTGCTAATGGCACACCTTCTGACACACAGGTGACACCTTGTGATGGGCTGGAGAGCCTTTCCTCACAAGGGGTTGCCATGTGTGTCATGGTTTACTTTTGTGATTAATTACTCATGTCATTAAACATGACCACCATGTGCAAATTCTAAAAAATCTCTTCCCTTGAGCATACCTGTTCAATGTGCATGCTAGATTCATACTCTGGATGTAGTATGATGATATTATCACATATTTGTAATGGAAAATACTACAGCACTGTACCAATACATTTCATTTTTACATAGTGCCTGTGGCAAAAGACTGGGATCTTTTAAAAAACCTTCAAAATCCTGTATCTTGCTTAATTCAGAAATGAAAATACATCAGACGAACAATACTACTCCCTGACTCCGTTGCAAACTCTCTTCTACTACAATACTAATTGGCATTCATCATGTCTACAACACAACCAAAACCTACCTGACACACCATGCAAACAAACATTTGGAACTGATAAATGCTTCATTCTTTCTGTATATTTGTGTGCTAATTTGTTTAGCTCAGATAGAGTGGTAGATGTTTAGTAATACTGTATTTCATGGCTGTTAGTGACAGAGGTGAGGTTACTGAGGCTTGGTTATTTTTTGTTTATGAGATCAGCAGAAGGAAGGGAAGGGTTGAATTGGGAGGAGAGGAAGAGTGTAGCAGTTGGATGAACCACTGGAGAGGTAGGGCATTTGGCTGTGGGCATTTGCAGAAGGGAGCAGTGTGGGCTTGGAGTAGCTAGGAAACAGCGCGTTTGGAGGAGCCAGAGTGAACTGTATGGGGAGAGAGTTCCAGATATAAGGAAAGTGGAAAGTGAAGGCGTTCTGTCCAGCTAGGGATTTATGAGAGGGGAGGAGTAGTGAACGATAGACTGGGTTATGGAGAGAGTAAGAGGAGGGTGGTATAGGGGAGAGAAGTGAGCTGAGGTGGGGTGGAGAGAAGCCAGCTAGGATTTAGAAATGAAGGAGGTGCAGTGGGTTAGGCAGTGATTTTCCAAGGGGGGGAGGGAAGGAGGGAGAGTGCAGAGTACAGAGAACAGTGGTGAGTGTGGGGAGGGCAGGCTAGGGCAAAATGGCAGAAAGAGTGGAAGAAATGGTCCAGTCTGGCCAAGGAGGACTTTGGTGTAGCACCGTAGATGGTATGTCAGTATCACCATACTCAACAAGTTCTGGCAGAGCCACTACGGCTGCAAATGCATTAACTAGATAAGGGTGTTTCATGGGCTTAAACATAAACATGAATTTCATTTAGTAAGGCCTACAATACTGTTCCACATATAAGAGTTGTAAACAAGCTGGGCAGCCTGGGAGCGGGTCACAAGGTGGTAAACTGGGTTAGAAACTGGTTGAATGATAGAAGATAGAGAGTCATGGTAAATGGTGCTCAATCTAAGGAAAGGAGGCTGACCAGCAGGGTGCCACAGGGATCAGTCCTGGGCCCAGTCTTGGGTAATGTTTTCATAAGTGAAATTGTGGAAGGGCTGGAGGGGAAACCGTGCCTCATTGCAAATTACACTAAGATTTGCAAATGGATGAACACTCCGGGAAGGGTGGAAAAAATAAGGAGGGACCTAGGTAAACTGGAGGAATGGTCCAAAGTGTGGCAGCTGAGATTTAATGCAAAAAAGTGCAAAATCATGCATTTAGGTTGCAGGAACCCTGGGGAGGATTATAAAGGGGGGAGGAGAAACTGATGATCACCAAACAGGAAAGGGATTTGGGGGTAATCACATTGGATGACCTAAAGGTGGCTAAACAATGTACTAAGGCTGTGGGAGAGCCAGTGGGATGCGGGGGTGCATAGAGACAGGTGTCACCAGCAGAAGGAAGGAGGTGGTGATGCCACTGTGCAGATCATCGGTGAGGCCTCATTTGGAATACAGTGTCCAGTTCTGGAGGCCACATCTCCGTAAGGATGTAGACAGAGTGGAGGCAGTAAAGAAGGGCAACAAAGATGGTGCAGGGCCTGCATCAAAAGTCATATGAGGAGAGACTGGAAGATATCTATGTACATATATATATATATATATATATATATATATATATGTGTGTGTATATATATATATATATATATCCTGGATAAGAGAAAAGACAGGGATGATATAATAGAAACCTTCAAATATCTAAAAGGCATGAACAGGGTACTGGAGGGTAGCATCTTTCAGAAAAGTAGGTGTCCAGGATTGAGTGGGCATGCCACGAGGTTGGAAGGGGGGTAGACTAAGGGGTACCATGAGGCATTATTTCTTCACAGAAAGTATGGTGGTTGTATGGAATAGACTCCCACCGGACCTGGCATAGGGAAACCCAAGCGATAAGAACAAGGAAGTAAAGCCGGAGATCAAGTAGGGTCTACGGAAAGCACCTCTGTTCCATCAGAACTGAGAGATGAGATTTAATGCTGCTGGGCAGTGCCTGGACTTACTTAACCACTTTATCCTAGTGCAATTGTCAACGCTTGAGATTCTTAGCTTACAGTACTACCTAGTGACACAAATCAAGGACAAACCTTAAATTTGTATTCATAGTGGATTTTATTTTTAGTGTAGAATTATTTTGGAGAGACTTTTTATGTAACAGGAAAGAAAATAAAACAATGAAGTAAAGGACATTATTGTGACTCATACTGCAAAGCTGGGTTATTCATAGGAACTTTATCTGGAACCCCACCTGAATAATGCAATTCCCTGCATATATGTTTTAGCTAATACTTTATGAAAAGCCACAGGTGTGAAAAAACGTTATGGGCAGGATGTGAAAAATGACAGCGGTACTATTCATGAGGTGGTGTGATAAAATGGCTACATTGAAAATTTGGAGTGAAAATATTGAAAATGACCAAAGTTACATGCGTGCGTAGACAATTTTGAATGACCGGGTATAACTGAGCCATTTTTGGGAGTTATTTCACCAAATTTTCAACATGGCTTTTCTGAGACCCCACCTCATGAAGAGTTCCGCTGTCATTTCATTCACTCGTGCTGAAATGTAATTTAACACAGTGACTGCGCCATTCTGTGTCACAGGTGCAAAAACATTTTTAGGGAGGATGTGAACAATGACAGCTGTACTGTTCAGGAGTGGGGCGGGCAGCAGCAGTGGGAGGGAGATTTTCCTTGGCAGGAGTGTAACCAGGAATTTCAGACCTATACACCAAGTGGACTCACTGCTACCCCTGCCCCATTGTCCATGCCATGCTACCCCTTCCCCCACTGTCCATGCTCTGCCCCTGTCCTCTCACCTGACATGAGCATCATTTTGTCTGTGGCATATACTGTAAATATGAAAAGTAAAGATGTAGCACACATACTACCATTCCGGTACAGTAAAAATGCCTTCCAAATCACCCGTGTCAGACTAATAGACTGGCTTTCAATTACAATGTTACATTGTGACAAGCCTCTGTACCATGTCAAAAGGGTCCATTCACACACCACTAGCCATACCATCTCTACACCACTAGCCATACCATTACCAACAGTTGTCAGACTAAGAGACTGACTTTTAGTTACAATGTTACATTGTGACAAGCCTCTGTACCTCATCAAGGTAACCAGTCCCACAGAGATCCATTCATACACCACTAGCCATACCATCCCCAGCATCTAAAAGAAATGTGTGCTGTTAATATAGATGCTTCTTTTCCCTTATTTCTGCATCTAACACACATCTTTCCACAAAAATATAACCAAGAATGAAATCAGAGCTACACAGTAAGACAGAGCTAAAACTCTTCTTCTAGCAAAAAGGAGATACAGAGTTCAAGTAGCAAAGTAGTATTTAACAGTTTAAGTGATTACATTACACTGGTTTATCCTATCCTGGCATCCCTTAAAAATATCCAGATACTTTGTTGTTTGAGCTCCATATCTCATTTTTTGTTAGGGTTTTAGCCTCGACATACTCTGTGGCTCTGATTTCTTTCATGGTTGTATTTTTGTGGAAAGATCAGTGCCACAAGCAAATATAACTAAAGGAACATAAGCACCTTTTAACAGTAGTGAGTGCACATTTCTTTTTAGATGCCTGCTTTACAGAAACAGGATGGCAGCCAGCCTTCTTTGAAAAGATAAACAAAGTTTCAGGTGGAGGTACAACATCATGTTAGAATTAAAACTGCTAAGAAATCACTGATAGTGAGAGACACAAGTGAGGGAGGGAGTGGCAGTGAGGGGCTGCAGGCTGGTGAGCAGCACCTAATAAGGTGTGTGTGTGTGGGGGGGGTCTGGCTATTCTAATCTGCTGCTGGGTGGATTCTTCCCCTTCCACTAGGTAATTTATGCAGGGAGTCCTTTTCTCAAAGCAAAACATCTGCAGTGCTATGCCCACTGCAGTCATAACAAGCATTTGTCAATGCCGAATGTTTGCTTGCTGGCATTGGCATTGTAGTGTAGAAGTTACAGAGCTGCATAATAGAAATGGCAGTGAAGTATTGAACTGAAGCCAACCCCACCACCACCACCACCTCCCTGCAGAGAGTGACAGTGACATTGGGGTGTGCCTTTGGGTCGTCAGGCATAACAGCCACGTCATTTCACCACACCCTACCCTGCAGACACTGACAAGTGTCACGGTGTGCCTTGGGGTCTTTGGCCCTTATGCGCACCCCATTCCATCAGGAAATACAGTGAGATAGGTGCGGTATAGGAGAATGGGGTGAACTTTGGGTCCAAAGAGTCCAAGGCATACCTTGATGCCTCTCACTGGCTGCAGGGTGTGGAATGGTATGAGCATTACAGGCAAGAATCCCAAGTCACACCCCTGATGCCTGTCATTCTCTACAGGGTGGGGCGTTATGGTTGGAAATCCTAACACCTCAGGCATTCGTTGGTATTTTCACTCCAAATTCTCAACATGGTTTTTTTGTGACCCCCACCTCATGAATAGTGGCAATGTCAGTTTGTTAGCCGGAAGCTGCTTACGTACAGTGACTACGGGATTTAGCACCACAGGTGCAAAAACATATTCTGAACAGGATGTGAAAAATGACAGCTGTACTGTTCATCGGGAGGTGTAAAAAATGGCAATGTTGCAAATCTGCAGTAAAAATATTAAAAAAACTAGTGAAGTCATGAGCGTGCATAGAAACTGTGCAACGCACACCCGTAATGTAATTAGTTTGGGGATTTTTTACAGCAGATTGTCAACACAGGCATTTTGGGACCTCCGATCATGAACAGTGTCACTGTGATCTTCTTTGTCTGTCCCGAACAATGATTTCCCACAGCGACCACACATCTCTGCGCTGAAAGTGTGAAAACACATTTCGGCCATGTTGTAAAAAATGACAGCTGTACTGTTCATAAGGAAGTGTGGAAAAATGCCACTGTTGAAAATCTGGACTGAAAATATTACAAAGTCATGAACTTACGAAGGTGCATGGAAACTGCGCAATGCTCACTCGTAACACAGTCATTTTATGGACCTTTGTCACCAAATTTTCAACATAGCCATTTTACGACCTCTACTCATGAACAGTGTAACTGTGATTTTCTTAATCTGTCCCAAACATTGCTGTCACACACCGACTGCACCATTGTGCGCTACATGCGCGGAAACACATTTTGGGTGACATGAAAATGCAGTGGAGTACAGTTGAAAGGGGGAGCTACGCTTCAGAGAGCAGTGATAAGATATCACCTGCTCATGTACGCTGCCCCTACACACACACATAAGGAAGTGTGATAAAATGGCAATGTTGAAAATCTGGAGGAAATATTGAAAATTCGCGAAACTTACGAAAGGCATGAGAACTGTGCAAAAGACGCTCGAAACAGTCATTTTAGGAATTTTTAACCAAATTTTCAACATAGCTATTTTAAGACCTCTGCTCATGAACAGTGTCACTTTGATTTTCTTAATGTGTCCCATACATTGATTTCAAGACACCGACTGCACCATTGTGCGCTACATGGCGGAAACACATTTTGGGCAAGATGTGAAAATGACAGCAGTACTGCTCATAAGGAAGTGTAATAAAATGGCAATGTTGAAAATTTGGACTGAAAATATTGAAAATTTCAGAACTTATGAGCGCGAGGAACTGCGCAATGCACGTCAGAAACAGTCATTTTTAGAGGTTCTTCCACCAAATTTTCAACATAGGCTTTTTGAGAGCCCACCTTATGAACAGTGGCAGTGTCATTTCATTACTCAGTCCCTAAAGGTGATTTCACACAGTGACTGCGAAATCACCCTTCGGGACTGATTAACAGCATGACAGTGAGAGCATTCATGAGACGGGGTCCCAAAAACCCAGGTTGAAACTTTGGTGCAAAAATTCCAAAAAATGGCTGAGATATGCAGCAAAGTTGAAAAACTCCTATCTATCCCATTATACAGCTTACCGGCATTTCCTCAGTTCGCAGTCAGCTTTGAAGCGTGCAGACATGTTCCCGGTCCACCGAAGATCGTCGCGGCGGAGTACAGAGGTAAGTATGGGGTGAGAGGGGGCGGAGAGCAGGGTGCGAGGGTGGGTGCAGACACAGCGAGGGACCATTTTCTGTTTCAGGTTTTTTCTTTTTTAAAAGGACGACGATGCGGGACATTTGCCACGCTGGGGTGAGCCCCAGTGTGGCACAAGGACCGGCTGTTTGGGGCATGTGGAGCTGACGGGGGATTGGTCACCCTCGGCCGGCGAGCAGCATTTGTTGCCACGCTTGGGTGGGCTCCCAGCGTGGCACCTGTGATTTCTGGGGTGGGGGAACAGTGGAGCCGACGGGATTGGGCACCCCATCGGCTATACGATGTGTAGCCATGCCGGGTGGGCACCCAGGTGGCATGATGAACTCTGTTTGGGGGAGCGCAGCACAGCCGAAGGGGGATTGGGCACCCCCCGCTGGCTATACAATGTCGGGCGAGCACGCAGTATGCGGTGTGTGTGTGTGTGTAGGGGCAGCACGCATGAGCAGGTGCTATCTTATCGCTGCTCACTGAAGCGTAGCTCCCCCTTTCAACTGTACTCCACTGCATTTTCGACTGCTGTCATAGACAGCTCCAGCAGCCATTGGAGAACTGCGGCCGTCCCTGCAGACACACTGACTGAATTGGAAGAGGGCTGCCACACCTCCGAAAACTCGGATGATGGCACTATGTTTCTTGCACATGCGTGCAAGCAAACATAAAAATTGGGAGGATCATCTTGGTGATGATATCATGCCAAACAGGAATAGGGATGCAGCTCTTGTTCCTATAAAGGGCACCAAGCATTGGGTGAAGTTTTTGTGTATGGCATCTATGTGCCAAGAAAAGTCAAAGTGTCGGTCAAACCAGACACCAAGGTATTTAAATGAGGGCATATTGTCAGTTGTACCCCAACCTAGGGTGCGGAAGGTGGAGTGGGGTGGGAGGGGAGCCTAGAAAGCCTCTGTCTAGTGCCTAAGCATGTGGAGACCATTTTCTTAGCATTTATAGATAATTGATTTGACCTGAACCATTTCTGGGAAAAGTCAAAATAAAGTTGAAGCCTGGATGTTAACTCAGATGGAGAAGACACAGATGCAAACAGGGCCGTGTCATCTACATACATGTGGACAGATGCAGAGGAGCAGGCTGAGGGGAGGTTGAGGAATATGGAGAAAAGCAGTGGGCCAAGGACAGAGCCTTGGGGGACACCGATGTCAATGGGGAGGTGGGGGGGGACAGGAATTCTCCAGTTCTCACTGATTGAGTTCTTCTTATTAGGTAGGAGCTGAACCAGCTGGTTGCAGAGTCTGAGAGACCCACTGACTTAGGTTTGTCAAGAAGAAGAGGGTGGGAGACAATGTTGAAACGTTTGCTAGATCAACAAACATGGTGGTGATAAGGAGGCCTTGGTCCATGCTAGTGTGGATAGAATCAATGAGTCTGAGGAGGGAGGAAGTGGTGGAGTGATGTTTGCGAAAGACAGACTGGAAGGGTGTCAGGAAAGAGGAGGAGTCGAGGAAGGAGGAGAGTTGAGACAGAACTATGTGTTCTTGGAGTTTGGATAAGGTTGAAAGGAGAGACATGGGGTAGAAATTGCCAGCAGAGGAGGAGTCACCATCTTTTGGGAGGGGGATGACTGTTGCATGATTCTAGGAGTCCGGGACTGAGGTAAGTAAGAATTAGAGGTTAGGAAGGGAGGAGATAGGAAAGGCAATGGCAGGTGCAGAGAGGTGCAGGAGTTTGGGTTCAAGCCCATCAGGGTTCCCGCCTTTCTGAGGGTTGAGAGCCAGGGGAGCATTTAGAGAGAAAGTTGGGGTAACTGGCAAGAAGTAGAAGGGAAGTAACGGTGGGGGTCATGCGAGAGGAAGGGGTGAGGAGGTGGTGGGGAGGACAGATAGGAGTGAGTATGCCCAGGTGGTGAAACAGAAGTTGAAAGATGAGGTGACAGACGGAGGGTCAGAAATGGTGGAGTCACCCACCTTGAGGACCGGAGAGGGGGACTGGGTAGAGGGGGAGAAGAGGGAATGGATGACTTTCCAGAACTTTGAGCGGTGGTTTAGATTGTTCTGGAAGGTGGAGAAAAAGAACTCAGCTTTGGTTGACCTGGTGGCTCTAGTGCAAGTATTCCTCAAGGCATGGTAGTTGTTAAGGTCTGACAGTGTGCCAGAGGACTTGTAGGTCTTCCATGTCAGGTCATGTGTACGGAGACAGGCCAGAAGTTCAGCTGAGATCCAGGGTAGGTGAGAGCCTCTGATCTTGGTTTTCTGGAGGGAGTCATGCAGACCCCAGATTAAAAGGAATTTAGACTGGAAATATTGGAGGGCTTGGTTGATATTGCTGGCCATAGAGACAGGGTTGGACTGACCCACCCGGATACCTGGAAATTTCCGTCCCCCTCTGTTGGGTTCCTGGCCACTTTCTAAGCTCTGAGAATCTTTGGTTGTATCTTCTATTTTTAATTAAATAGGCCCTGTAAATAAATTCATAATGCAAACACAGAGCTGGTGTATTATGTTGAAGTGGAATAGTTATACGAGTGTGACACCCTGGGCCCTTCCTTTTGATTTTCCAGATGGGCCCTTGTGTCAACTTTCCAGGTGGGTCCTCTGTAGCCCAGTCTGACCCTGCGTAGAGATAGGGGACCAGTCAGTGGAAAGCAGATCAGCACATACTGAAGATAAGTCAAGTGACATAAAGGACCTGAATTGGATAAACAATAGAAGAAATGTCCAACATTTTACCATTTCTTACTAGATCCCATGCTGGGGTCCAGTAGTGCTACAATTTTGTAAAAACTTAAAACCAGATACTTCTTGTGGTTTGAGGTCCATTTTGAGTCTTTTGTATTTGATCAGATGCCAGGAAGTATTTCCCTCTCCACCTCCTCCCCCTCCCATTCTCCCCTCTGTCACTGGGGAGACAGATATTTCAGTCTGGAGGCTGTTTTAGAGGTTTTCTACCCCCCCCCCCATACTCCCCTTGGTTGTAGGGGAGATGGATGTTTTTGTTTATAATCAGGACTGTTGGAGGAGTTAGGTTCAGAGGAGCCTTTCTGGGGCAAACCAGCTCTGTGCTGCTCCCAGAGTTGGGTGATTTATGGCAAGGGATTTAGCCTGGATGGACTGCATCAGACTGTGAGTGGAGGAGCCAACACTCGCACAGGCATTTTGTTATCCTCCTGTGGATGGGCACATCCAGTGCCTTGCCGTCAGGTCGAGGTGAGTGAGTGGGCTGTAATGCCAGGCAGCTAGGTGGTGAGAGAGTCATCTGTCTGTTTGCAGCTGAAGGTACTGGAGAGATGGTGTGTGGCTGATTTTAGCTATAAGGAGTATTACGCAGCACTACGAGAAGATGCCAAATATCGATTTAGCCCATGACTGACCTTTCTGTCTTCTGCTTGTGCTGAGTTTTGGGCCTTCTGAGAGAAGGCCTGAAAAATGGACCTTGGTGTTTTTGTTGTAGTCTTCCTCCTAGAGACTGGGTGACATACAGTAAGCCTGCTCTTCTGTTGATGTTAAGGACATTCCCTTCCTCTCATTGGTAGTAAGGGGGGCTGTACTTCATGTTTGCAACTGTCTTTTGGGACCGTGGTTTTGTTTTATTATAATGTATAGTTTGGTTATAGGTTTGGTGCTATTTTGGACTTGTCACTCTGGGCACTATATATTTAATTTGTTAGTCATTAGCTTTGTCTGAATGTGAAAATGGGGATGCATGAACGAGTAAGAACTATTTCTACTGTTACATTGTGTGAAAGTGTAGTGAAAATGGGGTGTGGGTGGAGATCAGTTTTTAAGGGAGGTGTGCTATTGTTTTTTAGTTTTTGTGATGATTCTTGTTTTATTATTAGTATTTGGGGTTCAGGATTCATATTCCACTGAACTATGTATTAAGGAATTGTAGCCTAATGCACTGGGACTGCTCCTCCAGCTCTGTCATTTCAACACTCAACTCTCCTGGTGTCAGTTTATAACACACTGTAAGAGGTTTGGAATTCTGAAGAAGAACAGCAAAGACTAGACAAATGCTCCAGGAGTAGGTGTCGGGGTGAGTTGAACTGGGAATCTCAGGCTGAATAGGTGCCATGGGTTTAGGATGGTGACAGAGCAGGGTCTTTCCTGCCATGTCCTGATCCCCAGGGAGCCTCCTTGAAATGGGTGGCTGGTAGCTGACAGCCCAGTTAGCCCAGCTCCTATCCAGGCTATGTTGTGTAATACCAGATCCCTTAAGAATAAAACACCTGTGATCTTGGATTGGATCATGGATTCCTGAAGGGACCTGGTATGTCTCACCAAGACATGGCTAGGGAATGACTCTGAGCTTGCCATCCTTAGCAAGTTCTTGGTGTTACACTGCCTGAGGAGGAAGCATAGGAGTGGTGGGATGGCTATCTGTTTTAGATGTTGCTTGGGCCTGCCAGGGTCTCCTTTGAAGGAGATTGTTTAAAAGTGTGGCCATGAGGAGTGATGCAGATGTGAGGTGTAGAATCCTCATGGTTTACCTATCTCTGGGGGGGGGGTCAGAAGTTTCTTTGGGCATTTCAGGACTTCATTGTTGACTTTTTGTTATGCACCCCCAACTTAACTGTGTTGGGGGATTTCAATGTATAGGTCAAGGATGAATCCTCACAGTTTGCTCAGCAGTTCCTCCAGCTGATGGACTTACAGGGCCTTATAAAGGTAGTTTCCAATGCCAACTGGCTGATTCATCCAGCTTGTCTGTAGTCCAGTCTAATTTTGTCTCTAGAAAAATATGACAAATTTGGCCATTTCTTCCTGGACAGAGTGTCCTACATTATGACTGCAGTCACTTTAGGTGGCCTATTAAGAGCCAGCAATGGCTGTGAAGAGAGGCATAGAACTCTTTGGAGATCTAGTGTGAGTTTCAGCCAGTTTCTGTAAGTGATGTGCTCTAGGTGGTGTTGACTATGTATTCCACTTGCCATGAGTAGGATCCAGGGCCTATGCAACTGTTAGTGGACTGCCATGAGGCCCTGGAAACAGTATTAACAGGCATTGTCCAGTGTTCTTTTTCAGAAGGCAGTTTTCCTGAGGTTCTTAAAAAAGCCTTGGTGAGACCCCTTCTGAATTAGTCATTTTTAGACCTGGATGTGTTAGCGAACTACAGACCTGTCTTGAACCTTTCCTTTTTAAGGAAGGTTATTGAGAAGGTTGTGGCAACACTGCTCAAGGCATGCATTGAGAAGTTTGACATCTACAAGTCATTCCATTTGGATGTCCAGCTCACCACAGTATGGAAACCGCACTCATAAAGGTGATCAGTGACCTGCTCCTAGTGAGAGATAGAGGTGAATACTCTATTATAAAATGAGTTTGGAAAGCAAGGTCAAATATAAATGTGATTGGCCTAGAGATGTCACCTGACCATTGATTAGTGCCTTCATACCAATATGGTTGGTAACCGACTTGAATAATTCTACCTAGGAATGCCTTACTACAGTAAAAAAAATCAATATACCACTGCAGTCCTTGCTGTACTGCTGTTAAAGTACCAGAGAGAGAGAGAGAGAGACTTAAGAGAGAACGGGGATGGCTCGCCGCATTGCTGGCTACTTCTCAGGAGAGAGGAGAGGAGAGGAGATAAGTCAATGCGCTGCTGCAAAAGTGCTTGAGACAAATGGAGTATAGGGGACATACAGTAACAACATATAGACAATGCAAACAGGAACAGCAAAAAGAGCGGCAGTCACCAAGCACCAGTAATAACAAATTCTGGTCAGAGCCGATACAACTGTGGAGAGCTTTTAGGAGTGACAAAAGCATTGAAAAGAATATGCGGTGTTTTCGCTGCACAGGAGTCAGCTGTAACTAATACTGTGGCGATCACAGCATTGCACATGCGTGATACTCGTGCATTTATTTTATTTATTCTTTGTTAACTGGATAAGGCCCACTAGGCACAACTGCCTGTTTTCAGAGGCGACCCAGGAGTGTTGGGCTGCTTAAGTGACTTGCTCAGAGTCACACAGTATGCAAGTGGAGGCTATGGGAATCAAACCCAGGTCTACAGGTACCAAGCATTCACAGCTCATTACTCTAACCTCTAGGCTATACTGCCAGCCCATGTGCATGCTCAGTTTGCCCTAGAGCTAGCCGTGTGCAACATGGCAGTGTTTACGTAACTGTATGCGTGATACGCATGCGCAGTTTAAGTCAGCGGCTATTTGTTGCACATGGTGGACGCCACCTCTGCAATTGTGGAAAGGAAAAATTGTGCACCGGGAAGGGGGTGCATTTATGTGACCCGTGGAGAGGAAGGGCTGCATAAACAGACTCATTGGAAACTATGCCGGAGCACTGTGGCAGCCCACCAGACAGCGGTCTGGTTGCATGCTTCCACAGTGCTTTTATACAAATCTGATGATGGCGTAAAGTCTGTGGAGCTTGGCCCATGCAGCCGTAAAACTCTGACTGCTATTTATCACTTCAGAAGGCAGATTATTGCAAATGTCTAATGTCCTTTGTGTGTAATAAATTGTATTCTTGCTTGTTTTAAAATTATTTGGCCTAATTTGTTGTTCATGTCCTCTTACTTTTTATTCCATCCTAACATTTTAAATTTAATTCTTCTATTAGATTCTCAGTGTTCATTATGCAGAGTATTTACTCCCACCTACTCCCTCTGCAACTTCTCCTATATGACCCACGCCCTCCCTGCCTGTACTTCCACATCAGGGAGAGCTGCCTTCTCCTATCACTTTCCAAGCATTTGGAACTCCCTCCCCATATAAATCCTTTCTGCCCCATCTACTCATTTGTTGTCCAATCTTCTTTGACACTACATTTCCCCATCCTGCAATTGCACCTCACCGACGTCTCCCTTCATTACCCCTCCTGGCCCTCTCTTCTGTTCTATTTCCACTACTCTACCCCCCTTCTGCCCCTCCCTAGGCATGCTGATAGCCTATAGCACTAACTAGGTTTACATCAAGTAGTGTTCATACTGTTGGTGTTCCACTCCTGGGGGCAAGGCTTGTCTCCCCCTTCCTACTCACTCCTCTTTAATTCTTCTCTTTCACAATTTCATACCACCTCCTCCCATCCACCTTTTTTTTCTTTTTGTTCTCTGATAGAGTGTCCACCATCTGGTGAGGAATTCCACCAGCGAGTCAGAATATGGCGGACAATGATTGCCTCAGATGTCGAAGGGACACTCCACCTGTTTGGGGTGAGTTCAAACTGGTGGAGGTGGCTGAGGTCATTGAGGTTGCTTCCAAACTGAAGCACACATATTATGAACTGGACCCAGTGCTGATGCATTTCTTGATGGGGCATGTTGACTCCGTTGGCCTGGTGTTCACCTTGATTGTCCGGTGCTCTTTGTGGGAGGGGGTTTTCCCAGATTCCTTGAAAGAGGCACTGGTGAGACCCCTTCTGAAGAAACCATCCTTAGATCCTCACATCAAGGCCAATTACTGACCTATCTCCAACCTTCCTTTTCTAGGAAAGGTTGTTGAGAAGATTGTGGCACAACAGCTTGAGGTGCACCTTGTGACCTTTGATCTTTTCAAGCCACTCCAATCTGGGTTTTGTGCGAGGCATAGCACAGAAACTAAGTTAGTTTGGGTGCACAATGACCTCCTCAGGGCCAGGGATCGAAGAGCAAGGTCAGACTGGCCTACCCAGATACCCGGAAATTTCCGGGTGGGCCTCTCTCAGTTGTAAACACATGCGTACTGCTGCTGGGTATGGGGGTTGGGGAGACCTCCCACGGTATTTAAACATTTGAATATTTGCAGCTATGCTACATACCTCCAGTAAGTTAACTTACAGGCCTCAGCCAGGTAGCCATTTCAGTGTCTGTGGGAGGCTGGGCCCCTTTGTGTTGCGCACAGGGACTTGGAGAGCTTCAGCAGCCACCACAGTTTGGAATGGGCAGGGGCTGGATAATAGTAGCAATTGTCCCATGAAGACTAAAGAAGAGCAGCAATTAATGCATGGGGAAGGTCAGAACAAAAGAGTAGACCTAAGATCAACTTCCAAGCAGTTGTTGCCATTGACACTGGAGCTTCGTGCTAGTGATGTGACAGTGGTGGTGGTGACGCATTGGCTAGTAGAACCAGCTAGGTAGATTGCAGCTGCTTGCAAAGATTATAGACCGGGGTTGGGGGGGAACAAGATACAGATACCAGAGGCTGAGGCACTGATTGATTGGAGTGAGTTGCTCTTGCATGATGTCACTCACAGTGCGTCAGTGCGGGTACCTCAAAACACGAGCACAGAGCATGGATTCAGTCTCTTACAACCGACGATCCAATTCCAGACGGACCTCCTCTCTTGGTTTGTGCATCTACTTCAATTGATTCTGCCTGCACAGTCATGGAAGAGTTCAACAGAGCCTCAGCAGCAACAACTTGAAGGAAAGGCCTAAATGTGACTGACTCGCCTGTCCTCCCATCCCACTCAGTATGGTAAGATTAAGTATTTTCTGAAGGAAATGTGGTTGAAGACCGATTGTGGAGGTTGTAGTCTGCCCTGTCTGGGCCTGGAATGAATGCTGCTGTATGGGCTGGAATACTAGACTAGTAGGTTAATAATGTTGAACTTGTGTTGGTGCAGGTGCTATGGAAGAAAATGGGCCGTGGACCCCCGGTCGCTGTGTGTGTGTGTGGTTGGTTGGTTGGTTGGGGGGGTCCAGTCGTTGTGGTCGTGGTGGTGGTGATATTATGAGCCAAGTACTGGGAGGATTTCTGTTTGGGCTGCATTGTGCAATGCTGCAGAGTGGAGTAGTTAGTGTTCGATAGTGCTTGGAGTCTGGTGACTGTAGTGTCCAACCCGTTGGGGGGGTGTACAGTACCCTTCAGTCTTTCTTGGGAGTGAGTTGCCAGAGTTGGTTTTCTTCCTTCGACCTTGCTGCGCCTGCTGGTGGGGCTGCCGGTGAGTAGTTCCTGTTTGACTGATAACTTCAGTGGTAAATTTAAAATGTCTGAGCCTGGGCGGGTTAGAAAGTGATGGGGGTAGTGGCTGGGGGTGGCATGGCCACGTGGCCATGGCATGTGAGTCGGGTGCTGGTCGTGGTCAGCTCCTAATTAAATTATCTGTTCTGATGCCCCATGTCAATCAGCATTACTTAGTGAGTGGTCCCCAATGGTTTGCCTTCCTTTGTGTGAAAAAAAAAAATAGCTCTGTCCCAATCACCAGGCAGGAGAAAGATTGAAGCAAGACTTGGGAGCTTGGGGGCTGCTGCCTCTGCCTGCCTGCCTCCCTCAGGCATGCTTGGTGGTGACTCCAATTATTACTGTCTTTGTTCTAAGCCACAGGTTGGGGTGGATGAAATGGAAACAGTGGGGGTTGGGGTGAGGGGTCCTTTGATACCTGGGTTGGTTGGTACCCTACATTGATACTTGGCTTTGGTTGCTTGGTACCACCCTACATTACACTGGACACTGCTGCCCTTGAAGCTTTATTTATTTATGTATTGATTCATCAGGAAGGCACACTGAAGAACAAGTTGCTCGTCTCCCCATATATGACCAAGGAGGAGGGGAACAATGAGGAATTAACAACAATTACAGAGAACAGATACAAGAAAGAGCATTTGCTGTAAGGTCTGTGCTTTTGGATGTTGTCCCACTCTGCTCACAGCAGTTTATAGTAGCTCCTATAGAATGCTGCAACCATTGCTTTGTATTTCACCTCTCTTGTCCCCTTCCTCCTGCTGTGCACCATTGACACTGTTTTTGAAAGATACCTTGGGATTTGCCAAGCAGACAATCAGGGTCCCTATATCTAGATGCTCAGTCAGGTGAAAGAGCTGATTGTGTATATCCCCGGCCATGCTGCACCAATTAGGTGAACTACAGTAAGTGTGCCAGTGGCTTCTCAACTACAAAACTCTCCCCCAAAAAGATGAGTGTAGGTAGCGCTAGTCAGTTGGAAATCTCTTGATTTAGCTAGTAGTAAGCAGGTATCAAGTACACCTCCACAACACTTGCAAATCAAGCATTGTTCTGAGGCTGAAGTGTTAACCTCTGCCGATACAGTTGCTAATGTGAAGTCCTGGTGCACATTACAATTTTAGTGCAGAACATCATATTAGCACCTGGGGAGTGTGGGGGTCGGTGCACCCCATAGAAATAGTTATAGCACTCATAATGTAACAAAAAAAAAAACAATAGTGCACATCATCATAGTAGCACCCGGGGTGTGTGTGTGTGGGGAGGGAGGGGCGGAGCACCCACACACAACATCATATTAGCACCCGGGGTGTGTGTGAGGGGGGCAAATGGAGTGCCCCCACATAAAGTAATCACTTTATTTTATTTCTTTATCTTTCTGTGTGGGGGAGGAGCACCCCACAGAAAGAAATAAAATAAAATAAAGTGATTACTTTATGTGGGGGTGCCCCGGGTGCTAATATGATGTTATTGTGTTGTTGTTTTTTTACATTATGAGAGCTCTAACTATTTCTGTGGGGTGGTCCGCTGCCCAAAGCCCCTTGGTGCTGATAAGATGTTGAGTAATATTGAGAATATTTTTTTGGGACAGTGTGTGATATTTACTCTGACTTCTGCTGCCATATCATTTTGTAATTACTGCTTTCTCCTCTAGTAATAAACTATTACGTGTATATTTTTTGCTGCTATAGGTTTTTATTGCTTAACATTGAATTTTATTGCTGTTAAGATTGAAGCCAGGTTACAGTGTTAGCACATCACTGCATCGTAGCCGTAAGAGTGACTCATAGTCTGAGAAAAATACAGCAACAGGCCAGGGATATACACAATAATTGCCAAAGTAGAAATGCTGCCATTTCGTTTTTTCCTTCCTTGCCCCCCGCTGTGCACTCTTTGATTTTAGATAGAGGAACTCTGCTTGGCAAATCTCCCATTAAAAACATCAGATGGTCAGCCCAGTGGCACTGAGGGTTAAGGCGCTGGACGCCACACCTCATGCCATGTCGGCGACCCGGGTTTGGGAGCAGACTCGGGCCGCCTGGGTCGGAAGGGGAGCTAGAGGATAGAGCATCCAAGGGACTGCTGTTCTCTTCCAGAGTGGGTTATAGGTAGTGGGTTTCACACTGCTCACCAGCAGCCCCTGAAGGAGATCGGAGGCACTGAAGCCATCGGTGCCAACATTGGGGTGGAGCAGCAGTGAGCATTGGCACGCAACGTGTGCAGACACCATTGCACATCTGTGCTCTGGGGCACACATAAAGAGAAAAAAAAAACAGCATCCAGGAGGAAGACTGCGGTCCCCAAGGAGCACCACACATGTCCACTGCTGGTACTCGGCTGATTGACTTTCTTGGGTCCCCTGTCTCTCAGGGGCTGGTGGAGGGGGGAGGCTCTGTCCCTGATTCCTTGTCAGACTGAGGATTCAGGCAGGACAGTGGCAGGTGACTCGTGTGGGACTCGCCCATTGGGGCCCTGGGTCACTGGGTGAGAAATAAAGTTCACAAAAAAAAAAAAAAACATCAGAGTGCACAGAAGGGGGAAGAGGACAAGTAAGGGGAGATACAGTGCAATGGCAGCATTTCCAGGAGTCGAAATTGGCACCAGCCCACTAGCCAAATGCTGGTAAATTCAATATTGGGCTAGTAACATTTTCATTTAAGTAGCCCTGTGGGATTGTACTTGAGAAGGCAACCCTTCAGTTTGTACACCAACTGGGACAGTTAAGGAAATCTTTGGGGACAGTGGATTTTCCCAGTCATTAGCCCTGCTGTCTAGTGACTGCAAAACTTAATTTCAACCCGTGCATTTCTAAGGTTATCTGAGCTGCTGAGCATCTAGACAGACTAGATTCTGATTCTGCAAGTGAAAGTAGAAATGCTGCCAGCTGTTGTATTTCTCTTCCCTTGTCCCCTTCCTACTGCTGTGCATTGTTTATTTGTAAAAAAACCTTTGAGATTTGCCAAGTTTTAACACCAGCAGGGTTCCTCTGTCTAGAAGCATATGTGTATTATGCTGCCAGACATTATACTGAATTCCCCCCTCCCCGGTAACCTTCCCTATTGTGCACTCTGATGTGTTTATTTTGTAAAAATAAACGGATACTTTGGTAGATTTGCCAAGCAAAGTTTCCCACCAGCATGGTCCCTCTGTCTAGATGCTCAGGTGAGGGTAGAAATGCTGACAGCCATTGTATTTCTCCTCTCTTGTTCTTCCTCGTGCTGAGAACTCGGGTTTATTAATAATCTGCTAGTCTGGGAGATTTGCCAAGCTCTCAGTTTCCTACCAGCAGAGTCCCTCTATCTAGGTGCTCAGGTGAAAGTAGAATTCTTTTTCACTTTCACCTGAGCACCTAGATAGAGGGACTGGATGACAAGTGAGCTGGATAAGGGTCATGCAGTGGATGTTCTTCACTTGGACTTCAGCAAGGCCTTCAATTCAGTGTCCCGTGGGTGGCTTGGGGGAAGTTAACATGGGTAGGGGCAAAAATGATGAACTGAATTACAAGCTGGCTGAGTGGGAGGCTGGAACAGGTGGTGGTGGGAGGGGAGCTCTCCCACTTCCGGCAAGCACCTCATCCTTGTAGCTGCTTTTAAGCTTGAGCTGCCCGCTGACTACAGCAACGAGACTGGGAGCCTGCCTCCTGCACCTGCCCACTGCTCTCCAAGCACAGGCTTGCTGCCCACTTCAGGCAAGCACCTCACCCTCGTAGCTGCTTTTAAGCTTGAGCTGCCTGCCGACTACAGTGGTGAAACTGGGAGCCTGCCTGCTGCCACCTGCCCGCTGCTCTCCAAGCACAGACTTACTGCCCACTTCAGGCAAGCACCTCATCCTCGTAGTTGCTTTTAAGCTTGAACTGCCCGCTGACTACAGCAGCGAGACTGGGAGCCTGCCTGCTGCCACCCGGCCACTGCTCCCCATGCACAGGTAATTGCCAAAGCCAGATCTTCAACCCTCAGTGGCTGTTTCAGCGAAGATCCTGGATTGTTTTTCCGAATTCTTGGTGCCATTTGACTGCAGTGCCCCCACTGGCTGCTCATTATCTTGGTGAACTCCCTGAGTGGCTAGCTCTGGAATCCAGTGTGGCTGCTTTCCCAGGACTAATTGCATGCCCGTGCACAAATTTTGTAGTCTGTGCTGCCTGGCCCTCGCTACTAATGTGTGCACATAATACCAAGTACAGCTAAACTGAAAACCGGGATTCCTACTGCTGATTTTTTGTTTGTTTAAGGACTGTTACTAGCCTGCATTTGCTCATTCTGGTAGGAAAAAAAGAGATTAAAATACTGTTTATTTGATTTGTTTTAGCCTAGCTAGACCCCTTAATCTTCCCATTCTCTCCTTTGTGTGTCTCTTTGTGTGATTTTTTTGCCCTCCCCTCCACTCCCTCCTCCATAAGTTTTTAAATACACCTAAACCACTCCCCTTTCTGTGCACCTCCTCCCATTGGCCATCTTGCCCTACACAAATTTAAAGCTGCAGAACCCCTCCTAGAGTGTGGTCCTGCCCCACAGAACTACATTTCTAACAGCCCCTTGCTTCACCACTCCCTTCTCTCCCCCTTCAGAAGGCTGACCATGCTAATTCTCTCCTACTACTTCCGCCGAGAACCCTCCAGGGCTCCCAGTTCATCCGCTGCAAGAACTGCGGCCACTGGGTGGTCAGCGCTCCTGAAGCCACCGCCCAAGACCACTTGCTTGGACTCCAGACCCAGAGAGGTACAGCAAAGCTGCAAACCAATTGGAGTGCGAGCGCCTTCTCCAGGCTTGCTCCGATTGGTCCTTCACCCCTTCTTATCTTATCTCTGTCTCCTGAGCTAAAAAGGCACTGTTTTTTTTTTACTTATGCTTGCTAATGTATGCCTATTTTGTTATAATCTGCCTGTAAACTGCCTAAAAAAAGCTGTAATACTTGCAAACTGCTCATGCTAGATTGATTAAGTGAAACAGACCTTTTCTTTGCCTCTGTAACTGCTGCCCAGACTTCAGGGCGCCAAGGAAATCGACCCCTTTCATTTGTAAATTAGTTTTGTCACTGGGTAGCTAGACCATTGTCTGGGACCAGTACTAATTGGCTTCACTTTCTCTTCCCCTTCAGCCGAGAACCTTCCAGGGCTCCCTGCTCATCTGCCGCAAGAACCGCGGCCACCGGGCGGTTGGCACTCCCAAAGTCGCTGCCCGAGTCCACTCGCTTGGACTCCAGACCCAGGGAGGTACAGCAAAGTTGCAAACCAATCGGAGTGCGAGCGCCTTCTCCAGGCTTGCTTCGATTGGTCCTTCACCCCTTCTTATCTTTTCTCTGTCTCCTGAGCTAAAAAGGCACTGTTTTTTTTTTACTTATGCTTGCTAATGTATGCCTATTTTGTTAGAATCTGTCTGTAAACTGCCTAAAAAAGCTGTAATACTTGCAAACTGCTCTTGCTAGATTGATTAAGTGAAACAGCCCTTTCCTTTGCCTCTGTAACTGCTGCCCAGACTTCAAGGTGCCAAGGAAATTGACCCCTTTCATTTGTAAATTAGTTTTGTCACTAGGTAGCTCGACTATTGTCTGGGACCACTTTCTCTTCCCCTACAGCTGAGAACCCTCCAGGGCTCCCAGCTCATCTGCCACAAGAACCGCAGCCACCGGGTGGTCGGCGCTTCCGAAGCCACCAACCGAGACCACTTGCTTGGACTCCAGACCCAGAGTAGTATGGCAAAGCCGGAAATTTTACACCCACCCTCCCATCCCCTCCTGACCATTATTATATAGACCTCCTTGCCTCCCTTCCCCTGCCATTGGCTTTCCTACAAATCTATCCTTCCCACCTCCCTAGAATGCCCACAGACGTATAAATTTTGGGCTGCCGCTTCAGGTTCAAGTGTCCCATCCTAACTAACCCACCACAATCTCCCCTACCACTCGTCTCAGATCAGATTTGTGATTTCTTATTACTGTCCCTAATCACTGTGTCATTGTAAATTCTCCTTGCTCCCTACAAGTGGTTTCAGTGCCTACATCCCTTTGCTGACCCTGTGGTGTGTAACCTTAGATGGTGATACTTCTTAGATCAGGTTTACGACTTCTCATAACTATCTCTAGTCACTGTGCCATAGAAACATCTCCTTGCTCCCTTCAAGTGGTATCAGCACCTTTATCCCTTTTCAGACCCCGTGGCACATAGCATTACCTGGTGATACATTGCCCAGATTAAGCCCTTACAACTGTTTCTCTTTCTGACCCCCAGACTTTAACCATGCAACTTGCAATCTGGCTCTACCTATTTACCGCCTTATGCACCCTACCCTTATTGGGGTACATGCCAGATGGAATTTACCCCAAAGAGGACTCGTATCCCTTACCTCAAGAATGTCTACTCATGGAGTCCCTATACAACTCATGCTATGCCCCCAAATTGTTGTACCCACTTTCAGCTGAGTCTCCCTCTCAGACAGCTACTGGCATCTCATTACCTTCCCAAGGAATGTTACCTACTCGGCCTAATGCCTGCACCTACTGGTGTCATACGGCTAGGATCTTAGCATGTGTATCACTAGGGCTGAACAGTTCAAAGAATAGGTCCTTGCATTCCTACGCCAATACTTTCACTAGCCAAAGAAGGTTTAGTTATTCCAAATTACCACTTGTTGCCCTGAGGAAAGTTGTACTCCTCCTTTTGCTATGCTCAGGTAATGTTAAACTTAACCTTGGTCCTATACAAGCAATTCCTTCACCATCCAAAGTCACGAAGTATAACAGAATCAGCGTTATGCATGTTAATGTGTGTAGCCTGTTAAAGAAACTCACCTCAGTACAGGCTTGGACTATCCACATGGAGCTGGATGTACTTGTCATATGTGAATCCTGTCTTCGTCCATCCATGCCAGACAAAGAGGTCAATATCCCCAACTATCTGTTATTCAGAGCTGATAGACTAACCAGAAGCGGTGGTGTAGCCATTTATGTTAAGGACAAGTTTACGGTCGTTACCCTCGACACTATATCAATTGCCAATGCCTGTGAATGTCTGTCCTTAAAAATCGAAATATCTACATCAATGGCCCTCCGTGTCATAGGATGTTATAGATCCCCGTCCTCGGGGTCACAGCTCCTGTCCCACCTATCATCTACTATGAGTACCGACACAATGAAAACAATTATACTAGAGGACCTTAACTACGACTGGCTGTCAAGTGCATCTCTTCCACTTAAATCCTTCTGTAACTCTCATGGGCTCACTCTACTTGTTAATGAACCTACTCATATCAATAAGAAAAACCCTACGAAAAGTACACTATTAGATGTACTTCTAGTAAGCAAACCCTATTTCTTCTCCCATGCTAGGATCTTTCCTGCCGATGTTAGTGACCATTGCTTTATTGCTGGCATAAGAGTAGTCCCTAAACCAACAGCCTCAGCAAAGTTTTCTACCAAAAGATCAAAACGGAATTTTGACCCACTTGCATATATCAATGGCCTAAAAGCCTCCCGGCTTTGGCAGACCTTTTATTTAGCGAAATCAGTAGAAACAGCATATGCCATTTTCCACCAAATTGTATCCAGCGTTCATAACACCCATGCACCATTAGTCAAAACCCACATAAAGGCTACAAAAGTGCCATTGGTTTACAGCAGACATCAAGGCAGCACTATTAAAAAGAGACAAACTCTGGAAGCTAGCATGCAAATCCCACAAAGCCAAAGACTGGCATCTTTTCAGAACAGCCAGAAATCATTGTACAAAGCTAATTCGGGAAACCAAGTCCAACTTCTATCGCTCTGAACTCGACACTGCCTCCAACTGCCCTACCAAGTTCTGGTCCACAATAAAATAACTTTCTGGTAATACCACAGGAAACACTCTCCCCTCAAAAATTATTTCTGACAATGTAACTATCAACAACAATAAAAAGATACTACAAGCCTTCAACAATCACTTTGCTACTGCAGGGCTAGCTTTTGATAACTCACTTGCATGCAACCTATGCTCCCAACTTACCACGCAACCTTCAGAATCTAGTCCCTCTGATGCAGTCTTTTCATTCTCTCCTGCCTCACTAAAAAAGATCGAAGATCTCCTCCTCCAGTTGGACACCAGAAAAAGTGCTGGCACTGACGCCTTCGATCCATACTACCTAAAGATTGCCTATCATGTCTGGCTGTACCTATTACGCATCTATTTAACTTGTCCGTTTCTCAAGGAACCCTCCCCAAACTGTGGAAGATCGCACATGTTATTCCGTTGTTTAAATCCAGAGACCCCTGTGATCTAAACAACTACAGGCCCATCTCCCTTCTCCTGGTATTATCAAAACTTCTGGAAAAAATCGTGAATGCCCAGCTGAAATCTTTCATAGATGATACTAACCTGCTAAGCCCAATGCAATCTGGTTTCAGAACTGAACATAGTACAATCACGGCCCTGGCCAAGGTGAAAAATGACTGGCAGCGCGAGCTAGAGAACAAAAAATGTGTCTGCGCCGTTTTCCTAGACCTAAGTAAGGCCTTCGACACTGTCAACCACAGCCTCCTTCTTTCTTCATTAAAAGCTATTGGTCTCGATTCTACCTCCTTGCATTGGTTCCACAATTACCTTTCTGATAGGCACCAACAGGTCAAGGCTGAAGGTAAACTCTCCCCCTCAAATCTGTTAAAAAGAGGCATCCCGCAGGGATTCATCCTGGGACCACTCCTATTTGCCATCTGCATCAACAATATAGCCTCAGGCATCAATGAGGCAAAAATTCATCTGTTCACAGATGATACAGTGATCTACCTAAACCATACAACTACTGAAACTGCCTGTAGTGACCTGCAAGTTGACTTCAACATACTTCAATACCAGCTGCTTAGTAAAAAATTGCTACTTAACACCAAAAAGACAAAGGCGATGCTATTTTCACTTATTAACCATGCAGCCTACCCTGCTCTACCCCCCCCCCCCATCGCCACCCTCCTAGGAGAAACCCTGGAATTTCTGCTGAAATTCAAATACCTGGGGGTCTGGCTAGACTTCAAACTCTCCTTTGCAGACCACCTGGAGGATTTGTTAAAAAACTGAGGCACAGACTAGGTCTCTTCTTCAGGTTAAACCACCTACTAACTACAGAGGCCAAGAGAGAGCTAGTTCAGTCTACGTTCCTTTCCCTAATTTATTACATCGACTTTATGTACAGCCAATGTGCTACTTCATACCTCAGTAGATTGGACATACTTTACCACAGAGCCCTGCGCTTCATCACTGGTCTCCCCTTCTCCACCCATCACTGCTCTTTATATGCAGCCGTAGGTTGAGCCTCACTACACTACAGATGAAATAAAAATGCAGCTCTGTGGACATACAGAGCTATCACTGGCAAACTTCCGCAGTACATTGTTGATTGCCTGACTCTCAGTATGCCTGGAACCTATGCCCTAAGAAGCTATTCACTGATTTCTCTGAAAGTGCCCAAAGCCCTAATGCGTTTTGGGACAGCTGCCATAGGATTCGTTCTACCGTCACTCTGGAATGTGCTACAGAAATCACTGAAACTGAGGACTCCTGTTAGTCTCACTGTTAGTCTCACTGTGTTTAAGACCTTATACTCAAAATACATTACAGATGCCAGCAACTGCTTCCAATTATCCTAGCTTACTTACACACCCTTCCACATCCTCCCTGCTTTTCCCATCCTCCTTCCTTCTTGTATCAGTGCATAACTTGTCCCTGAGCCACCTACTCATCTACTGTCCTAAATCTCATCCTCCCTCACCCACCTGTTCCTTGTATACACACAGCATCTCATTCCTTCGCTTCTAGTATTATCCCAGTTCCAGACCCTCCCCCTGGCCGCCCACTTCTCCAGACACTTGTCTCCCCCTTGATACGCCTGGGTCTTTTTAAACTGATTATGTATGTCTCTTCACTTGTAGCATCCACTTCATCTAATCTCTTCGCTGGACTATAATGCCTTTACCTTACAGGAATACTAAACCACGTATACTATTGTATCTGGTATAAATTTTTACTGACTTGCTACCCTATTGTTATGTATACCCTTACCGACTGTCTTTTACCTGAACCCAAATGTATTTTTACTTATCCTGTCTATTGCAGGCCTACCTGTACTGTTGTACTCTTGCATCTACTGTCTATTTGTCTGTATAAAAATGCATTGTTACTTGACTTGTGTAATGCAGGTCCACCTTGCAAATGAGCTTGCTCAATGGTGTTCGCCTGGATAAATAAAGAATTTGATTGATTGATTGAACTCCAAGGCCAGTGAAGAGCAGGGTGCTACAGGGCTCTGTGCTGGGACCAGTATCATTTGGGCTTTTCATATCAGACAGACAGACATTGCACATGGGGTGGTGAGCAAGGTAAGTCTGTTCGCAGACTACACCAAAATGGGAGCAGTGATGGATGGAGGGGATGGATGGAAGTAGCTGAAGGGGGACCTAAGTAAGCTAGAGGAGTGGTCAGAGAGGTGGCAGCTGGGGTTCAATGCAAAGAAGTGTAAGGTTATGCACTTTAGGGTGAAGAACACAAGGAGAAAATACTGGCTGGGAGGGTTAAGCTGGGGATCACTGAGGAGGAGAAAGACCTGGGGTAATGGTAACAGGGACCATGAACAACACTGCCCAGTGCAGGAGAGCAGCTGCAAAAGCAAACAAAATGCTGGGGTGCATAGCAAGGGGTTTTCATCCAGGTGAAGAAAGGTGATCTTGCCCCTCTACAGGTCGCTGGTAAGGCCACACTTGGAGTATTGTGTTCCGTTTTGGAGGCCATACCTGAAGCGTGATATCAGGCTACTGGAGGGGGTGCAGAGGAGGGCAGCAAAGACAATATGTGGAATGAGGGGAGAGACTGTGACAGCAGGCTGGGAGACCTGAATATGTACACCCTGAAGGATAGAAGGGAGAGGGGGGGACATGATAGAGATATTCAAGTATCCGAGGGGAATCAATACGGATGGGGCAGATGGGTCTTTAAGCTAAGTAGGGGGAGGGACACCAGGGGACATGGGCTAGGAATAGGGGGGAAGATTTAAGAGGGTAATGAGGAGACACTATTTCACAGACAGGGTGGTAGCAAAATGGAATGCACTACAAGAATAGGTGGTGTCATGTAAATCTGTGAACAGCTTTAAAAGGGCATGGAACAGGGAACAGGGAAGAGAGTGAGAGTGGGGGAGCTGGGGGCAGCAGGGGGATGACAAAGGGGACAGGGGGTGGGTCAGCTGCAAACTAGGGGTGCTAGCTGCACACTCTAGCTGACTTAGACCGGGTGTTCTGTTTCTGCTGGCACATTCATATGTTCGTACCATGCTGGTGAGGAAGCTTGGCAAATCTCCCAAAGTATCAGTTTATTTCAAATCAATAACACAACAAAGTGCATAGCAGGGGGAAGGGGACAAAGGAGGAGAAATACAATACAATGGCAGTAGCATTCTATAGAGTGGAGTGGGATATACTTGTGTTGTATGTGTGCCATTTCTTTTACCCTAGCTATCTATTTTATGTGAAATAACTTAAATGGAGGAATGATACACAGAAACGGGCAGCAGATAGGGCCCCATGCAGTCTTCCTTTTTGCAGCCTACCATTTTTCCTTGCCTACAAAAGCCACAGATCCAACTTTATCTCCTGCTTGTCCTCCCCTTTTAAACCGCTAGTGTTCCCTTATGTCTGTCACTGCAGTTTTTAATTGCCACTGCTACCTCTGTTAGCAGGCTGGTCCATGCCTCCCCTCCACTACCCTTTCTGTTAAGTACTTTCTCATGTCTGCCCTTTGTCTACCCCTTCCAGTCTCCAGTCATGCCCCCTTATTCTAGAGAATTTCTTCCTCTTAAAGATTCTTCCCTCCTGTGCTTTATTTATTCCCTTCATGTACTTGATGTCATCCCTCTCCTGCCTTTTCTCCATGGTATACATAAAGTTCTAACTCCCTCCAGTATCTCTTATGACCTTTGTAGTCCCTGCATGATTTTTGCTGCCCTTCTTTGACGTGCCTCTGTCTTGTCCATAACCTTTCGGAGATGCAGCCTCCAGAACTGGACACACTACTTCAAATGAGGCCATTATGCTTCAGTGTCCTTAAGAGAAACACCCCCACACTGCCATGTGTTGTGACTACTATGCAAGAGGAACGTGGGGGTGTGCCCAGTGACTATAATCTGGAGAGTTTTTTAATTTAAATGCCAATTTTGGCAAAGGAATGCTGCCGTTTCATTAACAAGGATCTTGTTAGTCAAGTGGTGGCATTCCTTTGTCAACATCGGCATGCAAATGGATTAAAAACTGCCCAGTTATAGTCAGTGGAGCACACCCCCATGTTCATCTTGCACTGTAGTCGCAACATGGCCTGTGTGTAATCATGTCTCCTAAGGAAGCTGGTGCTTTTACTAGTGGCCTTAATTCATTGAGGCCCCAAGATGCCTGTAGGTGGCAACAGAAATGATATCTGTGAGGTCTTTACCACTTCCAGATGTCCTTTAGTTTGTGGCCTCTGAGGACGCTACTGTTTAAAACATAAATAGATCACAAACCAAATTGAGTAGAAGTGACTGCATAGAACCGTTGGAAAGGTAATTTTGTGGTGCACAACTTTGCCACTCAAACTTTGTGTGTAGCCTTATGGTTCATGAGTTATTCGCATTTGTTTGTGGCATGCTGATTATGGCTTGATTTTGCTCAGAAAGCAAGCTCCAGGTTGCACTGAGCTCCTTAGGCCTCAGTGACTTAATACAGTGAAGATTGTTAAACTTTGGGGACCATTGTAGTTGGCCTCTGGTAAGCTGCATGTACAGTATGTTTGGGGTTGGAGTGAGTTTAATGAACACCTTCTCTTGCTCTAAAACCATGTGGTCTGCCTGCACTGCTGGTTTACTGTCCAGCTGAGAGGTTGTGGTTTGCTTCGCCTCTCAAAGTTCTGCATGTATGAAGCTCTTCATGCTGAAAGCATAAGGCCAGATGGAATGTCATGGAAAATGATGTTTTCACCTTGAGGCTGGTTGTAGCACGGGTTGCCTTTTGGAGGTTTGTGCAGTATGACTTTGGTTGTGTAATAGTACATACGAAAGAGTTCCTACTTGTTCTGCGGCTTCACCTTCTCATTCCCATCTCTTGGGTTCCCCTGCATCTGTCCCATGCATTTTTTTTAGCTTCCTGACTGTGTTTTCCCCATCACCTCCACTGGGCATCTATTCCATGCATCCACCACCCTTTTGGTGAAGTATTGCTTCTTCACACTATCCCTTAGTCTTCCCTTTCCAACCTCATGTCATGCCTCCTCGTTCCTCAGCATCCCCTTTTCTGAAAGACTACCCTCTGATACCCTATTTATTTTTTTGAGATATTTGAAGGTTTCCTACCCTATATCCCATGTGTGTCTCTCTCTCACTCTCATCCAGGGTAGACATATTGAGGTCTAGCACTCTCCTTGTATATGACTTTGGTGCAGGCCCTGTACCATCTTTGTCCACTGTGCCATAGATTTGCCATAAATTCACTGGAAAAAATGGTCGATGGTCTACTGCTATTCAGTTTTGGAAATGGTTGGCATTACATCCTGTTTTGCATAGTGTTTTTGCTATGCTATACCAGCTACCTAAAACCCAGTTTCAATATGTCTTAATTTTTCAGGGAAAATGGGTTCAAAATCCTGTACAATGCTGCTCCTATCATGAAGCCATGTTGGTATCTGTAAGTCTTCGGTTATCTGGGGGGGCGGGTTCTCAGGGGTTCCCCTGTACAGAGAAAGGAAATCTTTAGTGGTACTGGTCAACAACTGATTTTGTTGCATGATTGTCATATAATTCAACTCCAGATTACTATAATGGGCAGGTAAAAGCAGCAGGAGCAGAGTGGACATTGTGGTAACTGATGGATACTGAGCTTGGCACAGCACAACATCACTGTCAGTGTGGCTTGACCAGAGGAGCTGAACTAGCAAAGGTAAACCTGGTTGAAATTTTGGTGATTGTTTGTCACTTCTGGTTCAGTTGTCTGTCACTGTGTGTTTGTCATGTTTTTGGTTATTGCCTTTAAGATCTAACAGTAGTAAGCATTGTAAGAATATTGGACCAGTGTGTCTGGAGGATTGCCTTACTGAGTGGTGTACATTAAAAAGTCTTAACTATGTCTGAGCTGAGCAAAGTCAAATCTGGTGCACAGAAAAGGAAACTGGCTAACTTGTCTGTGCTGTTAGCAGCATCAAATAATCCAAAACAATGCAAGCTATCGCTGTTTACAGGCATACAAAACAAAGCGACTACCCCACAGAACAAAACTACTCCTGAGGACGTAGCTGTAACAGATGAACAAACTGCAGCTCAGTGTGTGACCAGCTGCACTATAAGTCAGAATCTAAATATTCAATAAATACAGCTAGTGGACGCTGCAACATAGAAACATAGAAACATAGAATTTGACGGCAGATCAGGACCGCTTGGCCCACCTAGTCTGCCCATTTTCCTATCTAACAGATAAGCTGCAGATCCTAGTTAACCAACAGCTTACTTCCTCCTACCCCCCACTAGGACTGCCTTATGCCTGTCTCATGCATTCTTGAAGTCCCCCACTGTTCTTGACTCCACGACCTCCTCAGGGAGGCTGTTCCATGCATCCACAACCCTCTCAGTGAAAAAATACTTCCTTACATTACCTCTGAGCTGTCCCCCCTCTATCTTCAAATTGTGCCCCCTTGTTCTTGCACATCTCTTTTTCTGAAAGATGCTACCCTCTTGGACTTTGTTAATTCCCTTGAGGTACTTGAAAGTTTCTATCATGTCCCCTCTCTCCCTTCTTTCCTCAAGGGTATACATATTAAGCTGCTTTAGTCTTTCTTCATATGTCTTCTGGTGCAGACCCTGCACCATTTTGGTTGCCCTCCTCTGGACAGCCTCCACTCTGTCTATGTCTTTGCCAAGATGGGGTCTCCAGAACTGCACACATTACTCCAGATGGGGTCTCACCAACTGTCTGTACAGAGGGATAACAACCTCCTGTTTTCTACTATTGATGCCTCTTCCTATGCATCCCAGTATCCCCCCAGCCTTCCTTACTGCCTTCTCACATTGCTTGCCCACCTTTAGGTCATCTGATATAATTACCCCCAGGTCCCTTTCTATTTTTACTGTTGTCAGTATCTCACACCCCATTGTGTACGCTTCCCCTTGGTTTTTGTTTCCCATGTGCATTACCTTGCACTTCTTTGCATTGAATCTGAGCTGCCATACATTTGACCATTCCTCCAACCTTGCCAAGTCCCTTCTCATCCTTTCCACTCCATCTTGTGTATCAACCCTGTTGCAGATCTTTGTGTCATCTGCAAAGAGTCATACTTTTCCTTCCAGTTCCTCTGCAATGTCACTTATAAAGACATTAAAAAGGGTCGGTCCCAGTACTGAACCCTGCGGTACCCCGCTAGTAACCCTCCTTTCTTCACTGTGTACTCCATTTACTACTACCCTTTGAGTCCTGTTGTCTAGCCAATTTTTTATCCAGGCTACCACCTTGGGACCCACTCCAAGGCTGGCTATCTTGTGTATTAATCTTTTGTGTGGGACTGTATCAAATGCCTTGCTAAAATCTAGGTAGGCCATGTCCACAGCCCTCCCTGGTCTACTACTTTGGTCACCCAGTCAAAGAAATCTATTAGATTCATCTGACACGACCTTCCCATCATGAATCCATGCTGCCTTGGGTCCCTGCCCCACTGGCCTCTAGGTACTCAACAGTTCTTTCCTTCAGAAGTGATTACAACATTTTCCCTACCACTGAGGTCAAACTAACTGGTCTGTAGTTTCCTGCCTCTGTCCTGCTCCCACTTTTGTGAAGAGGAATCACATCTGCCCTCCTCCAGTCCTCAGGTACCACCCCATCCTCCCATGATTTGTTAAAGAGAGTAGTCAGCGGTGTCACTAGTTCTACCCTTAGTTCTTTAAGAATTCTTGGGTGAATCCCATCAAGCCCCATTGCTTTGTCCACCTTCAATTTTATTAGTTCTTTCAGAACCCTTTCTTCTGTAAATGGACTGGTATCAACCCCCGTCTTCAGAGTGTTTCTCTTGTTTGATTTAGGTAACTCCCCCTCCTCTTCCTTTGTGAATACTGAGCAGAAATATTCGTTCAGTATCCCTGCTTTTTCACTGTCACCCTCTACCCACATTCCCTTCCCTTTATTAGGCTGCAGTATCCCTCCTTTGGTCTTTCTTCACTCCCTAATGTACCTATAAAATGTCTTATCCCCCTTCTTAACAGAATTGGCTATCCTTTCCTTGGTTTGGGGATTTGCTATTCTGACTGCCTTCCCAGCCTCTTTCTGCTTTAGCTGATAAAATTCTCTGTCATGCTCCTTCTGTGTTTCCTTATATTTCCTGAATGCTGTCCTTTTCTCCTTAACCTTCCCTGCCACCTCTTTTGAGAATGATAGTGTTTTTTTCCTTCGTTGTGTTTTATTTATTTGCTTTACACAAAGGCTTGTTGCCTCTGTGATGGCTGTTTTGATCACTCCCCATTGTTCCTCCACCCATCCTTCTTGCCTGTTTGCTAGTGCTTTTCTGAGGCACTCTCTCATTTTCCCAAAGTCAGCCTCTAAAGTCCAGTACTTTGCTTTTGTATGGCTTGATTGTATGGCTGTGTTTATCGTGAACCACACTGTTTGGTGGTCGCTTGTTCCCAGATGGCTACCCACTTCTAAATCTGAGATTCTTTCTCCATCCCCATTTGAAATCACCAGGTCTAAGATTGCTCCCGCCTGAGTGGGTTCCAATACTAGCTGTCTGAGGCATGCCCCCTGTAGGGCATCAAGAATGACCCTGCTCTTGGATGTGCCTGCAGCAAAGGTGCTCCAGTTAACATCTGGCATATTCAGGTCCCCCATCAACAATATCTCCCCTTTTTCTGCCATTCTAAGAAAGCCTTCTATCATTTCCTTGTCCATTCCCTCCCCTGAGATGGGGTCTGTATACAACCCCCATGCGGATTGTGGTTCCATTTCCTGTCTCTAGGGTGACCCAAAGTGCCTCATCTGCTCCTGTTTACTCTTTAGTTCTGTTGCTTTGATCCCTTCCTTATATAGAGACTACTCCCCTCCTCTTTTACCCTCCCTGTCCCTCCTGTAGATTGTGTATCCTGGTATATTGACATCCCAGTCATGGTTCTCTGTGTACCATGTTTCTGTGACTGCCACAATATCCAGGCAACCCTCTTCCATCAAGGCCACTAGTTCAGGGAGCTTTTACACAGACTATGGGCATTGGTACTCATCACCCTCCACTTTGATAGCCTTACCCCTTTTAGCCCCATTTCTGTCCTTACTGCCTTGCCTTTTTACATTTATATCTGTTCTGCCCTAATAACTTCTGTACCTTGGTGTTTGCCTCACTAATCACCATGTTTTGTGGGGAGGCTCAAATTTCCTGCTCCTTTTCAGTGCCTCCCCCTTGGCTAGGTTTAAATGCTTGCCAATGAGCATTTAAACCTCTCACCTAGGATCTGGTTCCCCGGACAGATGCAGACCATCAGCACCAGTATAGGTCTGCATCCTCCAGGTGGCTCCCAGTCCCCAATGAAGCCAAAACCGAGCTCCACACCAGTTTTCAATCACTCATTGAATTCCCTGGTGAGAAGTGCCCTAGCATCTCCTTGCCATGAGACAGGCAGCACCTCTGAGAAGGTTAGTGTTAAGCTACTTGTCTAAGGCCCCTTCCCAGCTCTACAAACTCCTCTTGCACTGCTCTGATCCCATTCCTAGCCAGGTCATTTGTCCCTAGGTGGACAATGACATCCAGCTCCCTCCCTTGTGCAGCTCCTCCCACGATCCTGAGGATTCGCTTCCTGTCCCTCCAAGCCGTGGCGCCAAGAAGACACCTTACCTCCCTCTCCCCTTCCTCCCTCATTTCTACCCCCTAATGATTGAGTCCCCCACCAGGAGTTGTTTCCTTCCCTGTGGGGTCCCATGCCACCCTCCTGTGGGTCTCCTTTGTGAAGGTTCCCAGCATCCTCCTTGGTCTCCACTGCAGGTGCCTCCATAGAGGAACCACTATCCACCAGAAGAGCGAATGAATTGTGGAGAGGTACAGCTGGAGAGATGCAACTCTGTTCCACCACCCTCTCCCTCCTTGAGCCCACCCTGGTCCAGCCTCTCTTCTTTCTTGGCAACCTCTGAGGTAGTGGCATTGGCCCTGGTGGTCCCTGGGTGGGGGAGGAGGTTTCACGAATCCTAGCCAGGTCAGCCTGGAGACGGGCAGCCTCCTCTCTCAGACCAGAGAGGTGCCTGCAAATAGGGCAGCATCGCAGCCTCCAGAATGTCTCCTGGAACACTGCCGCCCCACAGCCATTGCACTGCACTACTCATATCATGTCTTATTTTGTGTCCTCTCTACTGTTTCTCTGGATGCTTATTCTCTCCTCTCCTTACAGCTCTCACCCTTCCTGTTCTGGGACAGAAACTTCCTATCTTCTTCAGTAGCCTCCTTCTTCCTTGCTCAATATCAGACCACCAGCAGCTGGGGGGCAGAGTGAGCAAGGGGAATAGTTGAGCAACCTGATGCTGCAAAGACCTAAAATCCAGATTTTCAATGCCCTAAAAGGAATGCCTCGTAATTTGAAAAGGTTGCCTTTGTACAAAGGCATCCAGTTCAGCCTGGATGCGTGGATGTTAAAGGCCTAACATACAAACCGTCAAAAATCTACACATGGGGGCGCTAATGAGCAGCTAACTGAACGGTCGCATTTCTCGTTCGCTCCATCCACGTAGCTGTTAATTAATGGTAATATAAATTCAAAATTACCCCTAAGTGGCCAAAAATACTATTGCCGGGTAGAAGAAAGTAGGATGGACGAATTTCTGACCTCCATTCCATCCAAGAATCAGTGGGCAGCCAGGAAAGCTGGGAAGAAGTGTGTGCCATCCTCTGTGGGTGAGAATTCAGGCCTGGTCTCAATCTCGGCAGCTGAGGTTACGGCGCTGGGGAAGGAGCTAACGGGCCAAGTAATTGTGGCGCTTGAACCGTGCCTAATCAAGTTAGAGGACAAGTTAGATTGCATGCTGCAGGAGGTCCTTGAACAGCAAACACAGCAAAGTACTAGGCTGACTGAGGTGGAGGAAAGACTTTCAAGGCTGGAGAACGAGGTGCTGATGGTCCCTGAGCAAGTTAGAGCCCTTCAGAAGAAGCTGGAGGAATTTAAGGAGGCCTATGATTACCAAGAGAACTATCATAGGCAGTTGAACCTGCGTTTGAGAGGGCTTCCAGAGGGGCAAGAGGGAGGCGATGCCCTGGATTTCTGTAGCAGGGTACTACCTGAGCTGCTGGGCCTTAGCACAAAGCATGGTCGTGTGATGCTGGAACTGGCTCACTGCACAGTTATACTGTGTCCTCCAGCCAATCAACCACCCCACCAGATTATTATGCAGTTCCATAATTTTCAAGACTGGGAGGCAACCCTGAAGGCTTACCGTGCAAAGGGTTCCCTGAGCTTTGAAGGCCATCATTTGTTCCTTTTGCAGGATTACTCAGTGCACCTGCTGAAGAAAAGAAAGGCATTCAACAGGCCAGCTTAGAGGCATGAAGGTCGAAAATTTCCTTGTGTACCCTGCCACACTTAAGATCAAACATGAAGGGGCAACCTATTCTTTCTGGGAGCTTGAGAAAGCAGAAGAATTTGTGAAGGCCTTAAAGAGGAAAGTGAGCTGAAAGGCCGGTGTATGAGTGGTGAGGAGCTGGATGGCTGGGCTGGGAAGGAGCCTCTGTATACATATCATATCCCTGTTGGATTGTGTTGCTGTTTGGAACTTGCTACATGTGAACTGTTTGCACCATTGTGCTTTGTTCGTTTGGGAAGCTGTGGAATAAGAGGAGACAGTTGCTGGCCTGGATGGTGCCAAAGTTCATTGGACACTGAGAGACTGAGATGGATGTTGGTGGCATCTTGATGTGTCTCTTTTGTTCCTCCTTTTGACCCTCGCTACCTCATATGCCTCAGGAGTGCTCATGGAGGATGAGGCCATGGAGCGTGAGGCCATTAGGCCAGATGCCTGTTTCCTGAAAGGTAGGTGCAGGGGAGGGCTTAGTGCATATAACTTGATGGCGCTGTCTAGCCTTCTCAGCCTTAGTGTCTCTTCATGCTGTATCCATTTGTTTGCTCCTGCTGTTTCCTGAATTGGAGGGGGTGCCATGCAGTGATATAAATAAGGGGAAATTTGTGTATACTGACTGCATGACAGGGCAGGGGAGCCGGAGGGGAGAGGGGATTAAACTTGCCCTTGTTGTACACCGGAGGTGAGGCATTCTTTTTGCAGGGGCACACCTCAAGGGGAGGCATAGTTAGTGGCACCTTGCTGTGTCTCCTTTGTTCCCCCTTTTGGCACTCGCTACCTCATATGCCCCGGGAGTGCTCATGGAGGATGAGGCCGTGGAGCATGAAGCCATTAGGCCAGATGCCTGGTTCCTGCAAGGTAGAGGCAGGGGTGGGCTTAGCACATGCAATTGGATGGTGTGGCCTAGCCCTCGCATCCTTAGTGTCTCTTCTTGCTTTATACATGTGTTTGCTCCTGTTGTTTCCTGATTCGGAGGGGGTGCCATGCCGTGGTATAAATAAGGGGAAAGTTTGTCTATACTGGCCGCATGACAGGCCAGGGGAGTGGGGGGGGAGAGGGGATCAAACTTGCCTTTGTTATACACCGGAGGTGAAGCATTCATCTTTCGGGGGCACACCTCAAGGGGAGGCATAGTTTGCAGGAAGGAAGCATGAAGGGTCTCTCCCCTCTCGCTGGTATGTGTTTGTGGAGGGGGAAGGAGATAGGTGAGGGATCAGTGGAATCAAGGGGCGGACTGGGTCACTTTGGCGGTCTCCCGTCTCCACCCTTCCGGTGGGGGGGGGCACCTTGGAGCATCTGAGCCTTCATGGGAAATGCAGGGTGCCCTGCTGAGCAATAATTAGAGGGAGGTGGAACAGGGGGAAGGTGGAGGGGGTTCTGACCAAGGGGTGGGATCAGGGACTGACTCGGTAGGGTGGAGGGCTGAGGGGGCCTGGCTCCTGCACTACATCTTGGTCCCCTCCGGGCTCTCACTGTGGATGTTGGTACCCAGTGCGGCGCAGGGGCAGGGGTGCCACCAATGCATTGGGGGGAGGCCAGGCTGGGTTTGAAGGATTAGGAGGCTTGGAGGAGGATTGCGGATTGAAGAGGAAGGGGGGAGAATCGGATGAGGGTGCAAGGGGGGAGGCACAGGGTGATCCTGGCATTGTTTGTGTGAGGAATTCGGGATTCAATTCAGAAACATGCCAGATGGGGATATATTGTGGATTAATACTTGAAGTGCAGGAATGGGTGTTAGAAGGATGGTTGGGCACTTTGGGCCAGGGGGGGGGGGATAAATCACCAAGAAGCAAAGAGGAGCAGAGGGCGAGGGAAGGCAGCACATGTAGACCTAATGGGGACAGGATGTGTGGATTGGTGTCTCATGCCTTTACTTTCCATTGACTGGGCCACTAAGAGATGTCACCAAGAAGGATGGGTCATGGCTGTGGGGGGGAGCAATGAGACGCGCATCTCAGTTGTGGAGGGTTACATCTGTATGTTCATTTTTCTAAACACACTCGTGCTATGTTAGCAATTAGTGTTGATAAGGGATGGGGAGGTGAAGGGGGTGTGAGCAGGGAGGGCAGGGAGGGAGAAATGGTGGGGTGGAAGGGAAGTAGGGTGGGGGGAGTTTACCAAGTTCATAAAGTTAAGAATGTTATCATAGATAGGATTGTTATTATTGTTACTACAGTTCTGTTATTCTTTAGATGCAATCTACTGTGTAGAAACCAAAGACACTCTGCAAGTTTACTTAAAAATGCTCCAGTAAAATGGAAGTCTACAGGGGAATGTTTGGTGGAAATAGACTGGAAACTGAAAAGATGTATGGGGATGTATGGGGGATGCAGTGAACCTTAATGTTATCTCTTGGAATGTAAAAGGTATAGCGAGCCCATTGAAGGAGGCAGCACTTTTGACTGCATTGAAAAGGAGGGGGGCGCAGGTGGCATTGCTGCAAGAAACCCACTTGACAGAGTTAGAACATGGGAAGTTGGTACGGAATTGGGTGGGGAAGTGCTGCCTCCTATTCCTCTCACAAGAGATGTGTTGCGATACTCTTTCATAAAAACCTGCTTTTCGAGGTGAAAAGGGTTGTGCAAGACCCAAAAGAGGGCAAGTATATTTTTGTTACTGGATCGCTGAGAGCAGAGGCACTTACGTTTGGTTGCTTATAAGCCCCGGCAGTGTATGAGCCGCAGTTCTATTACTCTTTGCTGGGCTTGCTGGTTAGGGAGCAATTCCCTGGGCTTATTATGGGAGGGAATTTTAATTGGACTATGGACGCATGCATGGATCATTCCGCAGGGAAGGGACGAGTCTCAGAGGCCATGAACCAGTGGCAAATTTTGGTAGCAGACTTGGATTTGGTGGATGGTTGGAGGGTGGTTAACCTCAGTGCAAGAGAATACACTTTTTATTCTAACCCTCACAAGACTTGGTCCCGCCTGGACTACATCTATCTTGCCAGGTGTTGGGTGGGTAGGATAAGGGAGATATCTCACAGTCCCAATTTTGTCTCAGACCATGCTATGGTTATGCTGAAGCTGAAGGGGGGGTATCTGAGGGCAGGCCCTCCACCTGGAAATTCCCTTCGTACCTAATTAAAGACCGGGCCTTCAGGGACTATTTAGTGGAATAGTGGAAGTTGTATGAGGAGACAAACTCCACACCTAAGATCTCTAGTACTATATTTTGGGAAGCAGGGAAAGCCTATATGAGGGGGGCTATAATAGCCTACGTAGCTAAAATTAAGAAACAGAGCAGGTATAAGAGGGAGGAGCTAGAGAGGCAAGTGAAAGAGCTGGAGAAGCGGGTTGAGGGAGGAGAAGATCGGGATGCCACCAGATTGCTAATGTTGGTGAGGCCCTCAACACACTGCTAAGGGGTGAGGCGGGGAAGAAAAAATTACTCACCTTAGTAATGTTGTTTCTTCTAATGGAGTCCTGCTGTGTTCTGACATATGCAGTTAGGTCCTGCCTTTCAACTGCCCCAGAGAACAAAGAATTAAACTTTCAATGGCCAGCATGGAATGTTCACCACGAGCTCGGTTGTAGCCCCTGTCTACTGTTGTTTAAACTCCAACCGTCAGATCTTTACAAACAATACTCACTAGAAGTTCTATGTGGAAACTGTAAAACTCAAACTAGCCAACTGGCAATTAAATTTATATAAAAGGGTTTTTTGGTTTCAAAGCAAAGACTCAAGTCAGGAAACCCAAAAAACAAAACACATCCCAAAACACAACACTCACCCAAAATAAGGGAGGATGAAAAAGGGACACCCCTAGGGTGCCAACACTGCTCCTGCCCACCCACATCCCAAAATCTAGGTTCTGAGAGGGGAGGCGGGGGAGGTCAGAATACAGCAAGACTCCATTAGAAGAAACAACATTACTAAGGTGAGTAATTTTTTCTTCAAACAACATGAAGTCTTGCTGTATTCTGACATATGCAGACTACCAAGCAGTACCTCCATGGAAAGGGATAGAACCTACTTTGAAACAGGCTCTGAAGTACTGTTGTGCTAAACCGAGCATCACTCCTAGCCTGGATATCCAGAGTAATGCTTGGTGAATGTATGGACTGTTTTCCAGGTGGCTGCTTGACAAATTTCTAAGATAGGAATATCCCTGGCAGCAGCCAGGAAGCAGCTGTACCTCTAGTAGAGTGAGCCCTCAGGCCTGAGGTGGAGTTCTACGCAGTTTTCATAGCAGATTGTATACAAGAAACAATCCACTGGCAATAGATCTCTTAGTAGCGGTTTGCCCTTACCAACCTCTCCATATGTGAGGAACAATTGGAGGGACTCAAACCTGTGACCCTTAGTGCGCTCTATGTAGTAGCTGAGGGCCCTTTTAACATCAAGCTGCAGCCTCCTCTCCAGAGGAGGAAAGGTTAGTGAAGAAAACAGGGAGAGACACAGACTGGTTAAGGTGGAAATCTGAAACCACCTTAGGCAAAAACTTTCTGTTACTTCTTAGGACCACTTTATCTGTATGGAAAGAGATGAAATCAGGCTCCACTGATTGGGCTTGCAATTCACTAATACACCTGGCAGAGGTAAGGGCTACCAAAAACACAGTTTTCCAAGTCAAGTACTTAAGCTCTGCAGAGGACAGAGGCTCAAAGGGTGGTTGCATAAGCTGAGCAATGCAAACATTAATGTCCCAAGCAGGACAGGGTCCCTAAAGGGGGGATTGGTGAGCAGCAATCCCTTGAAGAATTTACAAAACACAGGATGGGCTGACAGAGGAGAGGGCTTGCCTACTGACAGAAAAGCAGAAACAGCTGCCAAATGCACCTTAAGTATAGCTGGCCTAAGGCCTAGGCCATTGAGATGGACCATACAGTCCAGAACTGTAGGCAACCCAGCAGACTCTGGAGAAATATTCTTATTAGAACACCAAATAGTGAACCTTTTCCATTTGGAATTGTAAGTCTTTCTGGTGGAAGGCTTTCGAGAAGCCTTAAGGATATCCAGAACTCCTTGGTAAAGATGCAGATCAGCAAACTCTAACTCTTCAAGAGCCATGCCTTGAGATTGAGAGACCTGAGGTTTGGGTACCAAATCCTCACCTGAGAGGATTTCATTAGGTTGTAATTCCTGGGAAGAGACAGGGGAAGGTGGACTGCTAAGGACAGCAACAGGGGGTACCAGGGCTGTCTGGCCCAGTCTGGAACAATCAGAATCACTTTGCATGGTTGTGACCTTATCTTGACTAACACCTTGAACAGATGAAGGAAGGGGGGAAAAGCATACAGAAATTTCCCTTCCCAATTCAAGATCAGAGCATCCAGGGGAACTGAGCCCAAGATTGGGGGTCTGCAACAAAAAGAGAGAAGTTGGTGATTGCCTGGGCTGTAAAAATCTATCTGTGGAGTGCCCCATCTCAAGAAAATCACTTTCAAAACTAGGGATCTAGGTCCATTTGTGATGGCCCTGGGATATTCTGCTGAGAGCATCTGCTAGGACATTATCCTTCCCTGGGAGGTGAACTGCTATCAGAGAGGTTTGCAGGGGATAGGCCAGGGACCACTTCATTGCTTCTGTGCACAAGGCCATAGACTGAGTGCCTCCTTGCTTGTTGATGTACCACATGATGGTGGTGGTGTCTGTTCTGACCTGGACCACCTTGTTCTGTACAGATTTGGAAAAGGGTTGAAGTGCCAGAAACACTGCCCTGAGTTCCAAGAGACTGATGTGAAGCAGAGATTCCTAAGGTGACCACAGCCCTTGGGTGGTAAAATCCCCCAGATGGACTCCCCAGCCAAGCAGGGAAGCATCTGTGGTAAGTATCACTGAATGAGACTGAGTGACAAAAGGAACTCCTTGTCTCAAACTGTCCTGATCCTGCCACCATTGCAAGACCTGGATCAGGGTTTGAGTCACTGGGACTAGTTTGGTAAGGGAATCCTCTCTTTGGGACCTGAAGGCTTTTAAGTGGAACTGAATGTCCCTCATCTGGAATCTTGCTCCCTGGACCACTGCTGTGGAAGCTGCCATTTGGCCCAGAAGCTGAAGGAAATGCCCTGCTGGTCAAGAAACCTGCAGGGTGAATGAAGAGGCCAGTTCTGTAAGGGTCCTTGCCCTGTCCAGGGGAAGGAAGGCTCTTGCCCTTACTGTATCCAGCTCCACCCCTATGATGGTGAGGAGTTGTACTGGCTCGTGAACTGACTTTGGAAGGCTGAGAAGGAATCCTAAGGAAGTGAGCACTTGCTGAGTTATTTGCAAATGTGACTTGGTCTGGAAACTGACCCACTATGAGCCAGTCATCCAAGTATGGGAAGATGGAGATCTTTTTTCTCCTTAGGAAAGCAACCACTACTGCCAGGCACTTTGTGAAAACTCTTGGGGCTGTTGTTAGGCCAAAGGGCATTGCTCTGAATTGATAGTGGTCTGAGGGCAACTCGAACCTGAGGTACTTTCTGTGGGAGCACCTGATGGGAATGTGAAAATAGGCATCTTTGAGGTCCAGGGAGGCTAGCCAGTCCCCTGGCCTTAGAGAGGGAAGGATTATTCCCAGAGTCACCATTTTGAACTTTGGTTTTAAAAGGTGTTTGTTCAGATATTTTAAGTCCAGGATGGGACGCCATTCTTCTGTCTTTTTGGGGGTTATGAAGTACCTGGAGTACAATCCTTTGCCCTTGTGTAGGGTGGGAACCCTCTCTATGGCTCTGAGAGCTAGGAGGGAAGAAACCTCTGCCTCTAAAGCAAGGGTCTTTGATGGATTTGAAGGTGGAAAGTATCTGGTTCTCATCTTGGGAATTTTTTTGAAGCTGAGAACCAGTCCCTGGCTTACTACTTCCAGGACCCACTTGTCTGATGTCAGAGATTTCCAGTCCTGGACAAAGTAAGCCAGCCTTCCCCCTACTGGTATTGGAGAATCAGCCCGGGCAGACCCATCAGGGTGTCTGCTTGGCAGGGGCTTTAGGCTGAGGGGTGGATGCAGGTCTGCTCATGCCTCATCTGCCTCTCCCTCTGAAGAACCCCCTCTAAGAATAAGAAGAGGAGGCCTGAGCTTGGTAAAAAGGCCTTTGGAAAGGCCTGTCCCTGCCCCTGGACTGCTGCCTTTGAGGAGTGGCTTGTCTTGCTTTGGCCTGAGCACTCCTGTAGGTGGTCTTGTACTCGTCCATCTTTTTCATGTAGTTCTCTGTCTGCTCCCTAAACAGAGAATTACCAATAACAGGGAAATCCATGGCCTTAGCCTGGGTATCCTGTGATAGGCTAGTACATCTGAGCCAAGCCATCCTCCAAGAGCCACAGATGTAGCCATGACTTTGATGAAACATCATTGGAGTCCACAGCAGCATGAAATTGCACTTTGGATGCCTCAATCCCATCTGCAGCCACCTGCTCCAGCTCCTTGGCAAGCTGGTCAGGGGCCTGTTTAGCCAGAGCCAGCACAGTGTCCTATCTGGACTTCTGGTATCTAGCTGTATAGGCCATATAATTAGCCTGCCTGAGTTCTAAAGAGGCTGCCATGTACTGTTTCTTTGCCATGGCATCAATCTTCCTGGAGTCCTTATCTGGGGGGTGTGATGCCAAGGGGATATTTGCCTTATCACAGACAGCAGTCTGCACTACCCCAACATGGCTGCATTGCTGAGAAAGGAACTCTGTGTCTGATCCTGAAAGAGTATACCTCTTGTCCATTCGTCTGTCCACAGGAGGTATGGAGTTAGGCGTCTTAAGAAGTTTATTTGTCTGTTTCCCAAAAGATTTATGGAGGGGAATAGACAGTCTCCTGAACTCTGGGATGTCCATCATTTCAACAAAATCAGGCTCCTCCTGGTCCTCTACTGCTTCTTCCATAGGAAGCTGGAGGGTTTCAGCCACTTTTTTGTAAAACATAAAGTGGGAAGGGGACTCAGAAAGCCTAGGAGGAGAAACACCTGAAGGTCTGTCTTGGGAGATGTCTGGGTCAGTAGGCAGATCCAGACTTTCATAATCACCATCATCATCCTCATACTCTCCCTCCTCCTCATCCGGTTCATAAAATTCTTCTAAGGTGTAATCCGGAACTGGGGGAACCGACCGAACCGAACCCCTGCCAGATGGTGCCGGTTCGGCCAGAACCGAAGTAAGCGATTGCACTATTCTTATCGCCTTGGCTATCTCATCAGTGGTTGGAGTATGAATTTCTGGAACCCAACTGGACGATTTATCTTTTCTTTTTCTTTTTACCAGAACCGACTCCTCAGAATCGGCTCTCCTTTTGCCCGAAGAAGTATCGCCCTGGTCAGAGGGCACTCCTTCTGGTTCGTTCGGAACCGAACTAGGCTGGCCATCCGGGTCAGCAGACTTCTCGGCCTCCCTTTCCCTCAGTCTATCTAATCTATTTTCCAGAGTAGCTTTGGGAAAATTCTTACAAATTTGGCAGTCTGAATCGAGGTGGTCAAACCCCAGACAATAAACACAGGTGGTGTGGGGATCAGCCTTAGCAAAGACTTCCCCACACACACTGCAGTGTTGAAACCCAGTGGGCCCGCTTTTTTCTTGGGTTTCTCAGACATGGCCAATCCTATCCAAAACTTACCCTTTTTTTGGCAATCCACCAGGCAGACTTCATCGTTCCTCGCGACCGTGTTATGGGTCTTGGAAAAAAATGTAATAAAAAAACATTTTTTTTAGAACCGATACGAACTGGTTACCACACTCTAAGTAATTTCACAAACTTTTTTTACCTGAACTGATTGGTTCTGCCGAACCGATCCACAATTTACAAGTTCCACACAGAAACTAAATAGAAAACGTATCTACCACAGAGAGAGACTTAAACCGACAGATTCGGTAGCAGCAATTCGATAGAAACCGAGTGAAAATGACACTTTAACTAACTTTTTTGAACTGAGCAAAGGAGAAATCTCTGGAGAGACTGTTCAGTGAGGCAGAGTAAAGAATCTGACGGTTGGAGTTTGAGCAACAGCAGACAGGGGCTTCAACCGAGCTCGTGGTGAACATTCCATGCTGGCCTTGGAAAGTTTAACTCTTTGTTCTCCAGGGCAATTGAAAGGCAGGACCTAACTGCATATGTCAGAATACAGCAAGAATTCATGTTGTTTGAAAGCATGGTTCTTTTGCCAGAGAAGGGTCTTTGAGTGGGGTAATAAGCTAGGGCCCATGCTGGTGAGGCTGATGAAAGGGGGTAGGTGTCAAGCACGTCTATTGAGGGTCAGGGATACGGAGGGGCATGTCCTCACTAGCTTGAAGGAAATAGCGGACTGTTTCAGGAGATTTTATGAGAGGTTGTATAGGGCAGAACATACTGGGAAGGAAGACTGTATACTGGAGTTTTTGGATGGAGTGACCCTGCAGAGGATTACAGAGGAGCAGAGGGAGCTGCTGGGACAACCCATTTCTGGAGTGGAAACCCTAAGGGCTATACAGAAGTTGCAGCAAGGCAAGGCCAGTGAGCCAGATGGTTTCCCCATTGAATACTATAGAATCCTGGGGGGGGCAGTTGGCTGAAACACTGAGTAGGGTGTTTGAGAAAGGAGTGGAGGGGGAGGTCCCAGTGCTACCTGACTCATGTTACGACGTGAACATCTGCTTAATACATAAGGCAGGACAGGATGAGCTGGACTGCACAGCTTACTGACCTATTTCTCTGCTTAATGTGGATCTAAAAATTTTGGCCAAGGTCCTGGCTACCAGATTGGAGAATATTCTCCCGAAGTTGATTCACCCAGACCAGACCGGGTTCATTAAGGGACAACAGTCTTATCACAGTGTGCGAAGATTATTTAATGTCATATGGCGGGCAGGCCAGACCCAAGAAAAAATTGGGGTGATCTCCTTGGACACTGAAAAAGCATTTGATATGGTGGAATGGGACTACCTATTTGAAGTGATGGCCCAGTTTGGTCTGGGGGACTGTTTCATAGGCTGGGTTAGGGCTATGTATCTCAGGCCAAATGCACGTGTCATAGTAAACGGATGCCTGTCAGAAAAATTCAGGCTAGGGAGGGGCACGAGACAGGGTGCCCGCTGTCTCCCCTCTTGTTCACCCTGGTGATTGAACCTTTGGCGTCGGCGATACGCCAACATAAGGGTGTGCTGGGAATAGGGGATGCAGAGGGGAAGGATCATAAGGTGGAGTTGTACGTGGACAATATGCTACTGTTCTTGGGAGACCTGCACAGCTCTATGGGGCACCTGATGGACATTATCGAGAGGTTTGCAGGTTTCTCATGTTATAAGATTAATGTTAGAAAATCTGAAGTCATGGGATTTCCGGATGTGGGCCAAGAGGTACAGCGAATGGGATTCAAGGTGGTCCAGTTGGATTTTAAATATTTAGGGGTCAGGATAGGATGGAGATGGGAAGAGCTGTACAAGTTAAATTATCACCCTCTGATTAAGTTGGTCCTTGTAAACCTCAAATGATGGATGCAACTCCCTGTGTCATGGATTGGGAGGATTAATCTGATAAAAATGAACATCCTTCCCCACATCCTATACCCTATGCAAATGCTGCAGGTGAGGTTAACAATGGGGGATATGAAAAGAATAGAGAAGGGATTCTCAGACTTTATTTGGCAGGTCAAGAAGCCCAGAATTAGCCTGAAACAGTTTAAGGCAGATAGGACTAAAGGGAGGCTTAATTTTCTAGATCTGGGCATCTACTACAGGGTGGTGCAGCTTAGGGGGATAGCTGATTGGGTCCACAGGCCAGGGGTGGCAAGTTGGGTAGAGCTGAAACAGTGGGGGACCCAGGGGAGACTTACAGCCTACCTTCATAGCAAGGGACTCCGGGCATATAGGGAGTTAGGGAGTGGTAACCCCCTAGTTAGGGAAACATTGGAAGCTTGGAATCATCTGTGGCAACGGAAAGGTTTGGCACAGAGGGAGACCGTATTACTACCGATAGTGAAGAACCCTGTTTTTTCTGCCTGGGATGGAGGATGGGGGATTCTTAGAATGGGAAAGGGGAGGAGTTGCCTATGTTGGTGTTTTGCTGGAGAAAGGAGAGCTTAGTATGTTTGATAGGATGAGGCAAGACATGAGGTTGGGAACATCCCAATTATTCTGATACCTGCAAGTGAAAGCATTTGTGGGGAGGATGGGAGTGGGAGACAGGGGAGGGCTGCACCCAAATATGGTACAGCAGATGGTATATCAGGCTAGGAAAGACCTGAAAGGATTCATTGGGAAGGTGGCGAAACAGGGTAAGCAAAACCTGCCTGATTTAACTGGTGCTACAAAGGCCCTTTGGGAGAGGGATTTAGGACAGCAAATATCGGATGGGAACTGGAAATTAGTGTCTCTGAAAATATGATGCTCCGCACAGGGCTGAATATATAAATGTTAACATAAATGTCAATATAAATTGAAGGGCATCTTTCATTAGTTGGTTATCTATTATTTATTATTTGTTAATGTTATTATTAATTTGTGTAGAATGGAGTTGGTTTCCCTGGTCCTATGTATGTAATTGTTAGTACTTGTATATTTGTAATGGTATGTAACGGAACACACACTTGATTGCATCTATTTATTATTAGTTTATTTAGTGTATTAGTTTGTCTGTTCTTGTAGTTGTCTGTTGCTGTATGTTATATATGTATTGTGTGTAAAAGAAAACTCTTAATAAACAGAATATTCAAAAAAAATCTACACATGGATTCTTCCTGGGAGCAAAAAAGTTATACCAAGGAACTGGGTCACTGTACAGGTGGTTGACTGTTTGGTGCAATCTCTCCACTGCAGTATCTGCATGGCATTTTCAGATGTGGAAACTAGGTTTGTTACAAGATACCAAGACTTTAAGCACATCTACCAAGACATGATACAGCATGAGGATTCTAGGTCTCACAATGCAGCTGTAGATGCATATATGGCATGCTTAGTTGATGCAGATGTTGAAATGCTGGTGAACAAAGATATGGTTGAGAGTCAGAGGAAGCTAGTCCAGCAGAACATAGATGTCATGGGGTGCATTATTGAAGTTGTCAAGTTTATTGGACGCCAGTGCCTGCCATATCGTGGAAAAAACAAAGCTTTATATAGCTTGCTGGACCCAACATTTACATGGAAATTTCTTGGAGATGAGTCTTCTATTCTCCCAATTTGATGTTCCTCTGAATACACATATCCAAAAGGCAGTAGAGCACAGCAAGAAAAGAAAGCAGAGAATGGAGAAAGAAAATGCCACTTCTGAAGCTCGTGGCCATGGAGGGCTGAATACCTGCTGCAAAGACCACTGTAAATCAAATTGTTTAGATTATTTTGCAGATAATCAAAGATGGCATTGTAAGAGATGCTACAGACCAGAAGATCAGCATTCAGATGGACACCACATAAGACACTGGTGTGACTGACCAAGCAGCTATCATTTTATGGTATGTGAAAGACTCCAAAGTTCATGAGCCTCTCTTTGCTGTGGTAGAGGTAGGACACTTCTGGACATGGAATGTACAAGGTTTTAAAAGAGAACTTTGGAAGGCATGGACTCATAATGAAGAACATCTTTGGGGAGTCATTTGATAGTGCAGCCAACATGAGGAGCGAGTTTGTGGGGTTAAGAGCTTTAATAAAAAAGGATTCACCAAACAGTGTGTATATTTGATGTAATGCACATGTTCTCAATTTATGCATCTCGAATTGTAGTGAAGCAGTTGTGGAAGCAAAGACACTCTTCAATTTGCTACAAAGGACATCAATCTCACAAAAGGATGACTATATGGATATTGAGCATTGATGGGACAGGACAAGACAAGCTCCAACAGCTTCAAAAGATTGGTGAAACTATATGATGGGCAAAACCAAGAGCACTGGCATGCATCTTCAGAGCATACGGAAATCAAGAAAAGAATCTTTATCTGTCACTTCTCCAGACTTTGCTTTTTATTAGTACCTCTGGAAAATTTGATGCTAAAGCTGCCAGTAAGGCCAATTCACTGCTTGACAAATGGAAAATGTTTTATGTCATTTTGATAGCCTTTGTGTTTATGAAGATCTTTAAAGTAATTGGGCCAGCATTAAAGTATCTGCAGACTAAGGGACTAGACTACCTTTTAGCATGGCACATGGTGGATCACGTTAAGATGGAGTTGCAACAGTTTGAATTTATGAACATCCAGGGAAAAGCTTATAACTTTGTTGCCAGAAGACAAGAAGAAATTGATGATTTGGGTATTGATATTGACCTTGAGGATCATGTGCCAAATAAAAGGATATCCAAGAAGAAGAAAATGCTTGGGGAAAATGTCAGTGATGAACTCGTGGTGGATCCCATGAAGAGATTTGAATGTGAAGTATACAACCACATTATGGACCAGGTTCGGATGAGCTTAAGTGATCAGTTTGATAACAGCAAGCAACTGATTCTGGATACCATCTGCATGGACCCACACCGCTTTGAAAATATAATTCAAGATGGCATTCCAGATGAAAGTCTGCAGAGAGTGGCATTGTTGGCAGAAGTAGACCATATCAAATTTAAACTGGAATTGCTGGCTTTTGCTAAACTATTCAGGCGACCACAAAGATCGCTACCTGAAGAATACAGTGAAGATGTGTTAACAGAGGATATTGACTTCCATGACTCTGAAGATGCTTGTGAAGGTGAAACTAATGACCAGGATGAGCAACAAGAGAGAAGAGCTGATTTGCCAGATAAAGACAAACGTAAGTCCTGCAAAGAATGCCTAATGTGCTGTTATAAAATTTTGGCACAATATAAGATGTACTCATCAGCATTTTCAACCTTGCTCATCATCTATGAGTACCTGTTGACTTTGTCATTTACCCAGGTGTCCTGCGAGAGAGCTTTCAGCAAGCTAAGGATAATAAAGACTCGACTGCGTTCATTGCTGGGGCAAGAGAAAATAGAGGCATTTATGATTATAGCGATTGAGAGAAACCTTCTTGAGTGAGTGCATGCAGAAGATGTTATCCAGAAACTAATTCAACGATCTGAAGCATACAAACGAGTTCTGTCAGTTTGACACTGGAAGGCTACAGTCCAGCTAGAGGGCCAAACCTGAATGCTGGGGGTACACACCTGGATCCATAAAGGTTCAATCAAGGGGTCATGAAAAGGTCCATAAAGGTTTAGTCCAGTCGAGTGGTCCATAAAGGTTCACCTGGATGCTAGGGCATGCACCTGGGTCCATAAAGGTTCAATCAAGAGGTCATCAAGAGGTCCATAAAGGTTCAGTCCAGTCAAGCAGTCCATAAAGGTTCACATGGATGCTGGGGATATGCATCGAGGTCCATAAAGGTTCAGTCCAGTCAAGTAGTCCATAAAGGTTCACCTGGATGCTGGTGGTATGAACCTGGGTCCATAAAGGTTCAATCGAGAGGTCCATAAAGATTCAGTCCAGTCAAGCAGTCCATAAAGGTTCACCTGGATGCTGGGGGTATGCACCTGGGTCCATAAAGGTTCAATCAAGAGGTCCATAAAGGTTCAGTCCAATCAGGCGGTCCATAAAGTTTCAACTGGATGCTGGGGGTGTGCACCTGGGTCCATACTGGTTCAGTCCAGTCAAGAGGTCCATAAAGGTTCAGTTTGACACATGCATGCTACTGTTTATTTGCAACCTGGAGTGAAAGCTGCGCCTGTCTAATGACTGAAGAAAGGGATATTGCCGTGCTGGTCGTGGAGTGGTCAGAAACAATCCAGAAGCTTAATTGAAGATTATAATTATACATTTTTGATTATTTACTTGGTGTGACAATAAATAAAATTGTTTTCACTGTGGATTGTTTGTATTGAGACCATATCATTCACTTTGTATGTTTTTTCATACCATGTGTGTGTGTGCGCAAGCGTGCTCATACACTCACACAAATTTGGTTTTGTTTGTATTAAGAATTATGTTTTTTTATACCTTGTATGTGACACAGATGACACAAACACAATGTCAAACATAGTTCAATTTATTAGAAATTACACTACAGACACTATGATGGCAGACTTTAATGTATAACTGATCAAATGACATAATGAAAAACATACAACAGAAATTTTTACAGAAGAGCTTCTGTTTAGAACTAGGGAAAGTGTAGGGACAGATTAGGATGGACAAGAGATTTGCATAACAAAGGCTGTTTGAGTCAAAGGCCCATTTTCAAGAATGTCCAGGCAAACCCTTTCTCTGAACCTTTTCTTACCTTTGCTGGGCCTTTACCTACCCCTTATCTCTCTCCCCCCCCACACCAACTTCCTAGTCACAGCAACCACACCAACTGTATCATCCCATTTTTAACTCCTAAATTGAACACCAGCTCAGCCTCCCTTCACTCTGTCACAATGCACTTGCGTTTGCCCAATCTGCACTGATTGCATAAAAATGTGTCCATTTTATTTGTGGTGCGCTCAGCTTATGCTCTGTCCCTCACTGTGACATCACCACCTGACTGGCTGTATTATGTATGCAACTGTGCCTTTCCTCTTCCTCCTTTTTACCGTGGTTGCACCCGGTAACAAGCCTTGACTCAGTGTGCCTCTCACTTACCAACTATAAATGATTAAATTCATGTAACATAATACAGGGCAGTGTGATAATACAGTGTAAAATGTCAACACTTGCAGCACTAAAATCAATAAATATATAGTACAACACTGTTAAACAGTAGTTGTTGATTTTTTACAAATCTAGATGGCATTCAGTTGTTTTGACATTTTTTAGCTAAACTGAGCAAATCATTTTGCCTGAATCTCCCTCTACTCGGCAGCTGCTGTCTCCACTCAGCAGCTGTTGCTGTTTTCACACTGTCTTCACATTATTCTGTGACATCAATGACACCATTGTAGACCATTCAGATGCATAGCATGGAGAGGTGTTGATGCCATAGAATGTCTTCCACACTTGAAAAGACAGCCATAGCTGAGAGAGTGGAACAATGTATATAGAGGGTTATAAAACGTTGAGAAAACATACTGGAATACGTAACTGGCACTGAAAGGAAAATAAAGTGCAGTAAGCTATGCCACTACAACTTACTGGTGGACTTGTCTTTATTGGTTTTACTACAACTTATTTGGTGGAAACCTTTTTCACTGTTTGTACAATAGGCCAACACCCCAATGTCTTGGATCAACCTTGTCTCTGTCTTAAGGCAGAACATTGTGAGTTGTGCTTACATTTTAATTAACAATAGTACTGTAACATTGTATTGGGGGCACATGAGCTAGTTTTTGCAAGATCTTGGCATAACACACATTGTACTGCACTCTTTTCCTGTATACATCCTGTTGTGTGTCATACACTGTTCGGAGAGGGAAAGTGTAGGGAAAGGTAGGACCTCAACCTCCGGAGGTGCCTTGCTGGGGTGTTGAGCTTTACCATTGATTTTGTTTCAAAGGGGAACTGTCGGCTCACCTGCAGCCATGCAGTGGGACAGTGAGGTTCTGAGTTATCAAAGGTGGCTTGCTAACAAAAAATGTAATGCTGGCAGATCACTTAAAGTTAATGAAACAATTATTGCTACATCGGCACCATGCTTTCCCACTGTATTGCTGCAGGGATGGGGAGCCAAGTTCATGGCTAGCAGCATTTATGCAGGGTAGCTGAGAGATCACCTGAAATCAATGGGACTAAAGCCTCCGAAATAGTCAGTTAAGTTAATATGCCTTTACCAGTAATGGAGTAGTTTTCTTCCAAATGGAATACATGTGGATATCTTGCACTTGAAAGTTCGGGCTGCAGCTCTGTCTGTAAAATCTTTGGCTACAGTTTGCACACTAGGGCATACTGTGGTCAGTACTAAGGCCCCTCCTTAGTCTGTACCAAGGGCCCCCACCAGGGGCAGCACAAATGCCCTCCCGGCCTCATTTCCAGGTGGGTTCTTTGCTTCCCAGTCCTACCCTGTCAAGGAGAGGGGTCAATTCTCATTCTCCTTGATCTCTCCTCAGCATTTGACATGCTGGACCATTGTGCTTTACTCAATTACCTGAGAGAGTACTGTGGACTTGCCATCACTGTCATCTGCTGATTGGAGTCTTACCTCCCAAACAGGAGGCAACAGGCAGTGATGGGGAATTTCTCCTCCTCCCCGAGCCTCTTGTCTTGTGGAGTACCTCAGGGTTTGGTCTTGTCACCAATATTGTTAACTGTGTACATGCTGCCCCTGGGTGAGCTCATTAGGAAGTACAACTTGGGTTTCATTGCTATGCAGATAATACCCTGCTGTATCTTTTCTTTGCCCCTGGGACATCCAACACAGTGGAAGTGCTAAATAACTACCTCACTGGCATCAGTGACTGGATGGCCTCCAGTTGGTTGTGACTGGACCCAGATAAGATGGAGGTACTAGTGGTGGAGTCGAACAGAAGATGTGATAGGCTGGCCTCTGGTTCGGCAACATGGTTATTCCTGGGGCCTACACCATTGAAGATGTCTTCTAGGGTGTGTGATCTGGGCATTATTTTCAACGACAGGCTGACATTTGAATGTCAGGTGTCATCCATTGTCCGAACCAGCTTTTACCATTTGAGGAATATCACTAGGATCAAACACCTAGTTCCACCTGAGGATCTCTCCACTTTAGTACATGCCTTTGTGATGTCCAGGCTGGATTACAGTAATGCACTCTACTTTGGGGTCTCTGGGAGTGCCCTGCACTGGCTGCAGCTGATGCAGAATGCTGCCGCTAGGCTGTTGACTAGAGAGTCAAAATACAGCCATATCACCCTGGTTTTGCGTGAACTACACTGGCTGACAGTCAGGTGGAGGGTTCTCTTTAAGGTGGGCTTGCTCACCTTTAAGGGCCTACATGGACTTGGTCCTGGCTACCTGAATGACCATCTAACACCTGCCGCATCTGTCTGCTCCCTCCACTCCTCCTCTCGGAGCCTCCTCGCAATTCCCTGGATAAGGTTAAAAACAGCCGGTGACAGAGCTTTTTGTGTTGCTGGCCCCATCCTGTGAAATTCGCTCCCTCCAGCTGTTAGGAAGAGCCCTTCAGTTGAGGCATCCAAAGCTCACCTCAAGACCCATTTATTGAATCAAGCATTCCCAGACTTAGTCTTTTAATGACAGTCTTATGTTATGGCTATCTGTCTTGTAGGCAATTGCTTCATCCTGTTGCAAGCCTGCTGTTTATATCATATTTATTTAGCTATTTTTTATCTATTTATCTTTCTTATACATGTTTCTTATTGACTTTTGTACTCTGTATTTCTATTTGTACGGTGCCCCGAGTCTTCGGGATTGGGTGCCCAAAAAATTAAATTGTCTTGCCTTTGCCTTGCATTGTCAATCCTCCCCCCACACTTTCTTCAAGTTAGCCACACCCTCCTCTTCTGTGCTAGTATTCTTTTCCCCATTTTATCCCTCACTGCTCCCCTTTATAACCTGCCAGTCCCTTTGTGGGGTGTGCATTCTGGATGGGTGAAGGCTCACCTAACCGCCAACCATCTCCCACTCCCTCATCCCCCTATTCTGACATGGTTCCTCACTCTTTATTTATTGAATTTTGTTGATTAGATAGGCCCACAGAAGTCCCTTTTTCAGGGGTGACCAGCGGGGGGAGATACAGATGGTAACCAACTGAAATTGAACCAGATTAAGCTGTTGGTGGTATTTTTAGTGAAGGGAAATTTGGCCAGGACACCAAGGAAATTCCCCTTTTCACCTGCAGGGGAACCTTTGTCATTCTGGCATTTGTCTCAAGTGAGACAGATGAGCTGATGGATGTTTAGGAGGCAGGGGAGCAGGTATCCTCCCCGCCTCTCCTTTACCTGAGACCAATTTATTTTTTGATGCTGCAGAAAATACAGAGAAAAATTTACTTGATCAAGCAATGGAAACAGATACAGAGAAGGACCGACCTGATATGATCTTTAAGCTGGCTGATTGAGGACCTACTAGAAATGCCAGACTTAGCATTAAATCCCCAAACCTGTCAACTACTGCCTTCACTGCTAAGCAAATAAAAGAACTGTTGTTCGAGGAAGAAAAGTGCTTTGAACTGCGCCAGAAAGAACTTACAGAAGCATTCTCAACTGTGTAAACAGGACAACTATCGGTACCTCTCAGTTCTGCTCCTCAGTCACCTGTGGATGCAGGCACTTCAAAGCAGCTACTAGCAACTGTGTAGCTGCTGGAAACCTCCCTACATCAGGCAAACAACCTCTACATTCAGATCCCATGACAGAAAAAGCCACTATTACAGAAACAGAATCTGAGACTCAGGCTGGGGAAGTGCCGGGAATGGCAAATACAGGTTTAACACCTGGCCTAAGATACTCCACAGCCTCCAAATGCATGCCTTCTATGTAACAACAATGGTCTGTGGATCAAACACTCCTGAATGCTGGGCACCGTCTGAGACTGGTAAGTGGATCTCTGGTCCAACTCCAATATCAGTTTCTCCTCCAAAAGAGCTAAAAATCATGTCTAATGCTAGTCAGCAAATGCCTAAGATACAAACTAAAATAGATGTCTCTATGACCCAGGCATAGACATCACAAGATAAAGGGGAAAATCCCATAATTTTAGATTCACCATTGCAACTACTTGAAGAACTTTTCCTCACAGACAACCCTGTTCTTCCTTTAGGAGGCACTAGTGAATTCCACCCCCTCAAGAAACTATAACTATTACTGAAACAAGAACCCCCGGGCCTTCAGTAGCCCCAGTCTCTCAGGCTATGACTTCTAATATAACAAATTCAGCTGCAACTATGGGGCCCCCTAAAATGCCTTTAAATACTTTGAATAGGATGACTGTTAGACCATATGCCTCACTCTTTCACCAACTTATATATCCAGTCAAACAGCACAATGCCATCTGACTTTTATATAAAAGGGGCAGGGACTCACTGCCTGATTGAGTGTTTGTTGCCAAAACTTTACTAAAGGATTCTATGAGATATTTTGCTAATAAGATTCACACATTAATCCATGTTTTGGGAGAAATGACTTTCAATATTGGCTTTAAGCTGAATGCTGAACTGCAAAGATTCTGGGCAAAATTCCGTGATTTAAAATGGATTCCTTTGAGGGCTCCCTTTGATGCCATTCTGTTAACAAAACCAGCTTATAAAACTATAACAGTTCTGTTCTGGAATGAGGAGGTTAGTGTGACAGACCTTACCTACTGGTTAAAACAAAGATGTACTGTGTTAGGTGCCCCCGAAGCTATTTTTGACACTGAACATATTTGAACTGGGAGGTGGAAGGTCAAGGTCATGTTGAGATCCACAGATGCTGGTTTGCACCATTTACCAAATTGTTTTTTTCGTGGCAGAGACAGAAGGGTCCTGTTTTATGCAGGACAACCAAAAGCTTGCTATGAAAGTGGTTCCACCAATCATTTAAGTAGCATCTGTGATCAAGTGAAATGCAACCTGTGTCAGGAACTAGGCCATACAAGTGGTCATTGTTTAAAGGAACCAAAATGTAATCTATGCGACAGTACAGGACACACATACCAGAGTTGTACGTGGGCAGCCTACAACCAGGCAGATCCCACAGATGATGTTGAATAGAGATTGTTAATAGCAATAGCCCAAAGAGCTACATTCCCTAGGGCACTTCCTACCAAAACCACAACCCCTGTTCCTCCTCCACAAGAACAAGAGCAGCATCCCACAATGCAAGTCACAGAAGATCAATCAGGAGAAGTTCTCCCAGATGGCGTGATAGCTATGATAGAGGACCCACCCCATCCCCTCCCAGAGAATCAATCTCCATGGAGCCCACAGCCATACCACTCCCTTCCCAACAATACATAGCTAAAGAAAAAAGAAGCATGGTAACTAGACGAAGCCAGTCACAGAATCAGCCATCCCCCAAAGTCTCAAAAAACACAGAGATACCCCTCGTCAATAGATATGAGGCCCTCCAAAATAATTCTGAAATCTCTAATGCAGTCTCTAAAGACTCTGTCCTCTGGTCCTCTCAACCTGACCTTGCCTCTGATCAGGAGGTCAGTGGCTTGAATCCTCAGAGGACTGGGAAAAAAACAGAGAAAGTCCCACAGAAATAGGTCTAAACCCCCATGGAAGTCTAGGTAGGGGAAGTAGAACACTCATTCTACTTTCATTTCTATGATGACAGCATCACTCTCTGTATGCACTATTAATGTTAAGAGCATCAAGAGGTGTAGGAAAAGGCAAGCTGCAATGTTATATTTACTATCTAGCTCATCAGACTCTTTTTATACAAGATTCAAGACTATACACCTTAGCAAAACCAAATACTGTAACTAAAGCATGGTTCAAAGGACCTTCATACTGGATGATAGGAATGGTTACTTGTTCAGGGGTGGGCATACTTTTTAAAGATACCATACAGGTTCACCTAGTAAAACTGGTTGGTCTCATACCTGGCAGGGCTTTAATTTTGGATACAAAAGTTCATAACAGATATTACAGGTTCATAAACATTTATGCTCCGCAAACCAAGACAGACCAAATCACATTGTTTGAGACAATACAGCCTTATCTATTTTCTTCTCATACAGTTATATTAGGAGGAGATTTTAATTATGGACTGGACCTTCAGGATAGAGGTCAAAATATGAAAACAAAGAACATATTTTGTGACATGTCTACTTTAAAAAACATCATACATGATTCAACTTTATTTGATGCATATATGACAAACATGAAACGGCCTGATCCTACATTTCAAAAAGGAAAACTGCCTACCAGAATTGATTTTTTCTTTCTACCCCCAACACTACACATTTCCTCTATGACATTGGAAGAAGTTGAATTTTCTGATCATAAATTACTTAGTCTACAGCTAGGTCCCTCACATACATCCACACAGAGCCTGGGAACATGGAAATTCAATTCTTCATTATTGACCAACCAGGAAGTTATACAGAACATAATATATTTCTCATCTGTAAAGCAAACAATCATGGAAACGTATGACAATCCTGCCCTCTGGTGGGAAGACGCAAAAAGAGAAATGAGGCTGTTGTTACAATCTATAAGTAAATCATGTAGAAATAAAGAATATGTACAATATTTACAAAGTAGGCAGCAACTGCAAAAATTAGAACCTTTAGCTAGATCCACCACTCACAATTTTACTAAACAGATCTTGTTAATTAAGCAAGAAATGCAAAAATTTCATCTAAGGCAACAGGAAAACCTGCAGAAACTGCAGTCCTTCAGCACACAGGGGAATTTGGGGAAAGCAGATGTTATTTGTCCGTTTCTAAATTGTAAAGACAGAATCAGAAATAAAACTATGAATGCTTTATTAGACCAAGATGGTAATACTTATACAGATAAACAAACTCTGCTACGGATAGTCACACAATATACCGAAGCCTTATTTAAAGGAACCAAAACTGATATAATAAAAATTTCAGGCTTTCTTCAATCCTTTCCCAAACCAACTTGCCCTACACATATTTCAGATACTCTGACAGAGGAGCTCTCTTACGTGGAAGTAGAAACAGCTATCAATTCACTTAAGGGTAATAAAGCATCAGGAATGGATGGATTGACACCTGAATTACTGTATATAAAACTGTAGGTAAAGAGTTAGCAAAAGAATTAGCAGCAGCTTTTAACCACATGCTACAGACAGATTCCATCCCACTACAGATGTCGGAAAGCATGTTAATTTACCTACATAAGACAGGGATAAAAAAGGTATGACAAACTGGAGACCTATAAGTCTATTAAACATAGATTTTAAGTTACTGACAAAAATTCTAAATACTAGACTGTTACAAGCTGCTATACATCTCATTACACCAACACGGTCCTGTTCTGTACCAGAGAGAATATGCATTTGTCAATGCCAAATGTTGCTTGCTGGCATTGGCATTGGTAGTACAGGATTTAGAGAGATGCATAATAGGAATGGCAGTGAAGTATTGAACTGACGCCAATCCCACCCCAACCTGCAGAGACTGACAGGTGTTGGGGGTGTGCTTTTGGGTTGTTGGCCATAATAGTCATGTCATTTCACCTCATCCTACCCTGCAAACACTGACAGGTGTCGTGTGTGCCTTGGGGTCTTCAGGCCTTATACTCACCCCATTCCATAAGGAAATATGCTGAGATGGGTGCGGTATAGGAGAATGGGGTGAAAGTTGGGACCAAAGACCCAAAGGCACACTTCAATGCCTGTCACTGGCTGCAGGGTGGGGGTGGAATGGCATGAGAATTATGGGCAACGATCCCTAGTCACACCTCTAATGCCTGTCAGTCTCTACAGAGTAGGGTGTTATGGTTGGAAACCCTAATGTGCCAGCCGTTTGTTGTATTTTTTAACTCCAAATTTTCAAAATGGGCTTTTTGTGATCCCCACCTCATGAACAGTGGCACTATCATTTTGTTTCTCAATCCCGAAAGGTGGCTTTGCACAATGACTGCGCCATTTGGTGCAACATGTGTGAAAACACATTTCTGGCAGGATGTGAAAAATGACAGCTGTACTGTCCATGAGATAGTGTAAAAAAATAATGTTGAAAATCTGGAGTGAAAATATGAAAAACTGGCAAAGTTACAGATGTGCATAGAAACTGCACAATGCACGCCTGTAATGCAAACAATTTTTGGAATTTTTTTCACCAAATTTTCAACATGGGCATTTTTGAACCTCTCCTCATGAACAGTGGCACCTTGATGTTGTTAATCTGTCCCAAAAGTTGGTTTCCCACAGTGATCGCGCCATTCTGTGCCACAGGTGTGAAAATAAGTTTCAGGAAGGATGAGAAAAATGACAGCTATAGTGTTCATAAGGAGATGTGAAAAAATGGCAATGTTGAAAATCTGGAGAGAAAATATCAAAAATTGGCTGCGTTACAGTACGTGCATAGAAACTCTTGTAATGCCGCGCTCATAACACAGTAATTTTTGAATTTTTCACAAATTTGCAACATGGCTTTTGGGTCCCCCCATGAACAGTGGCACTGTCATGTCATTAATCAGTCCTGAAAGGTGATTCTGTGCAGCGACCGCTAAATCACCTTTCGAGGCTGAGAAACTAAATGACAGTGACAAGTTTATGAGGTGGGGTCCCAAGAACCCCATGCTGAAAATTTGGGGCCAAAACTCCAAAACATGGCTGAGATATCAACCTAAGTTGAAACCCCCCCATTGCCTCCCATTACAAAGCTTACCATCATTTCTTCAGATCGCAGTTCAGCTTTGAAGAGTGCAGATATGTCCTGTTCAGAGATCACGGCTCCTGACATCTGGAGGGTACGTATGGGTGAGGGGGGGTGTGGAGAGGTGGGTGCACAGAGGAAGGGTGGGGATGGGGAACAAAGGAGATAATGGTGGACCATTTGTTAGTTGCAGGGAAAAAAAAAGACTGTGAGGAGGTTTTCTTCTTTACAGGTTACACACACAAAAAAAATAATAGGCACACTGGGGTGGGCTCTAGAGTGCTACAATTCTGGGGGATGCCAACACGGGGTTGGGCACCCCAATGTCAACAAAGGCATATAGATGGATTGAAGTGCATCCAACAGAAGTGAGTAGGCATCCCATGTCGGAAAGGCATATACAGTAGATGGGTTGGGGGGATGCATCCAACGCCGGGAGTAGGCATCCCAGTGTCAGAAAGGAAAGGGGAAACTGTTTAACCAGAAAAGACACACTAAGAGGGGGAATGTTGACATGGGGATTGGGCACCCTGATGTTTTTTTTAATTTTTATTTATTGTACTTTTTGTGCCAAACTGGAGCTGAACTCAGCCCTGGTCACGGCCCCTGCCACCTCCTGCACCCACATGAGCTGCGCTCCCCCACCATGCCCCCTGGCTTACCCCCAGGGTGGGGTCATGGCACTTACCGGTGTTGCAAACATCAATTTGGGTCAGGGGAGCCAGCCTGGGAGCACTCTGAAGGCAGCGAGGAGGGCGTCATGGAGGCACCTGGCTGGGGAATTTTTCCTGTCCCCAAAAGGACGTTATTTTTCCTTGGGGGCGGGGACATGCAATGACATCCTGCATCTGCCCCGCCCCCTCCTAACATCCAGACGTCGGCTGCAGTGGAGCCCCCAGTCTCCGCCAGGGGTCCATAGTGCACCAGGCATTCGTCCCCATGGAGAAGGAGAGCAGTCCAGAGGATGCTCCATCCATCTCCCCCCGGCTGGCCCTCCAGCGACCCAGGTCCATTCCCGAACCCCAGTCGCTGGTGTCGTGAGCAGAAATCCAACCTCTGTGCTGACAGGCTGGCTGGGCACCCTGATGTTGGCTTTTCAGGAATGTGTGATGGGCATCAGGAGCCGCAATGATACGGTGTGCCACATAATATGGGGGGGGGTGAAGAACATGCTGACATGGGGATTGGGCACCCCGATGTTGGCTTTTTGGGGATTTTGTGGTGAATAGCAGGAGCCACCATATTTATTGAAATGTTTCACCAGGAAAGGCACACAATGGAAGCGTGTCATCTGCTGCTGCAATGATCAGCCTGTATCTGATTACAGTGGCAGATTGATTTCAACTCTTTGGCTCTCTCTGAAACTGCTGTCATCGGCAGCATGCTCACTGATTGGCGGCTGAGGGACGCACTCACTAAAGCATTCTCTGCATTGGCAAACGCTGACACCTCTGAAATGTGCTACTACCACAAGATGTTGCTTGCGCATGTGTGCAGGCCAACATAAAAATGGTAGACCAACTAATTGTTTTGATGGAAATTGTAGAATATGACAATAAAATAGGTACAGAAGGGGTTATATTTTCTTTGTACCAAAAACAGGCCTTTGACATGATTAATCACACCTATTTATGGAACATTTTGCATCACTATGGTATTCCAGAAGAATTTATTAAATGGTTAAAAAGCCTGTACAGAACAGCTACAGTTATTCCACAGATAAATGGCTGGAGGGGGCCTATGTTATTTGTACAAAGAGGAGCCAGACAGGGGTGTCCCCTAGGTCCCCTACTTTATATATTTAGTATTGATCCCCTACTTAGAGCTCTGAATTTTTCTCCACTAAAACAACATATTCAAATTGAAGCTTATACAGTCCTTTATATGGCAATGGCATATGCTGATGATTTAAATATTATATTATGAGATGCAGCTTCAGCAGCACAGGCGATAAACATATGTAATGAATACAGTAGAATATCAGGGGCAACACTGAATTTACAGAAATATATAGGCAGACAGTTGGGGAAACCAATCAACCCATTAGTAGAAATTGCTGGTATTCAAATCACAGAATGCCCTATTACCATTTTAGGTATACGATTAGGCTCAGTCAACCTAGATATGTTAAACTGGGAACCAAAAATTGAAAAGGGCCGTACTATGATACAACAATGGAATATTTATTTATTTAGCTTTTATTGACCAGGTAGGAACACTAGACAAGTTATGTGCCTATTTTCAGGTACGACCCGAGAGAGTACAATGAAGATACAGGATCAAACAGAGTTCATAACAATGAGAGGAGCTATGTACAGGGGCACAAAAGAACAGGCTAACATAGATGGTCTACAGTAAACAGCAATAGGTGATATATATACACATACATACATACAAAATAAATAGTTCAGGTTGTTTAATAGCAAGGGCAGTAATCACAATGTGAGTGACCATTAACAGAGCCACAGAAACAATTAATTCCTGGGTGCAAAAATCAAGCAGATCGCATGTATCACAGCGTAAGTCAACTACAGAGACCATGATTAAGGTGGCTTAGGACACTCACACATGGAGGTCAGCTTCAAGTGCTCCCTCAGGGAATTCCAGAGGCTCAAGTGGGCAGGGGAAGAATGAACATGGGCAGGAAGGGAGTTCCATAGCCTTGGAACACTTGTAGCGAAGTCCCGAATAGATGGCAAATGGGCAAAACCAAAAGGATATACTTGATTAAAACTTTCTTAATACCATTTTCTTTGTATATTAGCTATTTATTTCCACCACCTAAATCTCTGGCAGCTATACTATATAGTATATTCTTTCAGGCAGTATGGGGAAGCAGGTTGAACCCCCCAAGAGAAACATTCCATATCTACCAGTAAAACAGGGGGATTTACATACGGTGAACCTGCTAGTATTTTTTTATAGCATATACAGTATGACAAATTTGAGGCCACTTTTATTACAGCCTAGCAAGGGTTGGGCTCCCTTGTATAGTATAGCTTGTGAAACCTGGCTCACACAATGGGGAAGTGGCTCCCTTCGTGTAGTTAAATGCTCTCACTTAGCACCTAAGTATCTCAGAGAAGTTTTTGTAAAACTCAAAAGCTGGCAGATTTCTAGTCACATGGTTTCCACAACGGTAAGGAAACTAGTCTATAAATATGTCATAGCTAATAGCTTTAAAGAATTGACAGTCTTTCCATCATGTCCTGCTGCCTCACTTTTAGATTTGTTAAATAACCCAAGGATACCAGAAAAAATGTGAGATACACATTGGCTCTGTTGACACAAAAAACTTAACGTAAAGGCAAATCAAAACCATAGGCAGATGCAAGAACACTTCTGATCTAGACAATTGTGCCAACAACAGCTCGAAACAACAGACCATTTATTTTTTTCTTGTAGTTATGTGACAGGTTTTTGGAAATTTGTTGGTCAACAATGGAAGTTCAAATATTTTGAAAAGGTCAATATTGACATATTATTGTACGAACATTTTGACAGGAACTGAATAAAATGGGATAAAAGAACCTTAAATATTTTTTTTTACAGTTATGAAGTGGTTTATCTGGAACTCCAGATGTCTTCACATGTTACAGCAAAAATATATTCACATATAGAACTATTACAAACAACTACTTCTGAATTGAGATCTATTTAATTTTTTGAAACTAAATGGAATACTCGCAGCCACTTACAACAAATATGAAGAAACCTACCCTGTATCACAGATTCAGATGCCCCCGTTACTTGAACACACTGACATATCCCCCTCTGTGTTGTATAAACAGACAGCTAGATGTAAAAGGTTTGGGGGAGTTTTACTAACACATTTTTTAATTTAATAGTTAAGCACATTTCCTGGCTGAGGTTTAAAAAAATGTCCTTTGTATTGCTTTATTTTTAAGTTTACAAGATTCTGTCACAACATTCCAGAACACATTATCAATGTATTAGAATCTTAGTTTTGTTAATTATTTATAATGTATCATTTTACAGCATTGTTACACTATCGATGTGACGTCACGCTCTTGTTACAGTATCGTCGCTACGTCACATTGGTAGTGTAACAACATGGAACACAAAGCTTTGTTGTTGCTATAACACTCATGACGCCAACCTAGAACATGTTTAAACACAAAAATAAACTAAAGGAACAACTCACCAAAGTAGCGCAAGCAGTAAACAATGGCAGCAGCTATCTATTCAAAGCCAGACCTCACTGATCAACAGGCATTCATAGAAGAGCAGCGTAACAAACGTACCTTAAGAAAAATGGAATCCGATGTACGCTTGCTCAGGTCATACCTCACAGATGTGGGGGAGGTGGTAACATCTCCACAATTCCTGTGAAAGAGCTGGATACTCTAATTGCAGACTTCATCTACAAAATAAAAAGACATGACAGCACTGAATACGAGCCTTCAACATTAAGAGGGGATGCTGGGCAGCATAGATAGACATTTACAGCAAAAAGGTTATGGTCACTTCATCTTCCATGGCAATACAAAGGACTTCCCTGACACTCTAGCTACCTTGTCAGCCAAACAAAAATTTCTTAAGAAAATGGGTAAAGGTAGCAAACCTAACAGATCAGAAGCCCTAACGCCAGCAGACATTGACAAACTATACAGTACAGGCACCCTTGGCATGCACAGCCCTGTGTCCCGCCTAAACATGTTATTTTTCAACAACGGGCTTTATTATGCCCTTCGCACAGCAGAGCAGTATGCCTTAAGATGGAGGAGACCTTATGTTATTGCAGGACACAGATGGGCAGCAATTCTTGGAGTATACAGAGTGACAGACAAAAACCCGCTCGGGTGAAAACCCTAGGGACATAAGGGCTGTCAAGCCAAGAATGTACGCAAACAATGATCATCCAGACAGGGATCCAATAAAGGCCTATACCACATATGCATCCCAGAGACCACAGGCCATGCTGGCACCTGACATCCCTTTTTACCTTGCTCCAAACCTGTATTTCAAGCCCGGAGTGTCATTATGGTTCCGAGCAATGACACAGGGTGAGAACAAAATCCGCACAATGATGAAAGTAATGAAAACCTCAGCAGAACTACCAGTCGAGAAGCGTATAACAAATCACTCCACACGTAAGACAGCCATACAGTGTTTGATAGATAATTCAGTCCCCTCCACGGAGGTACAGCAAGTATCAGGACACCGTAGTCTACAGTCTATCAATAATTACAGCTACATGTCAGTAGCAAAACAAAAAAGAAATTCTGTCATTTTCAGATGCCAGGCAAGCAACAACAGTAACCAACAGCTGTCTGCTTCTACGCCCAGTGCTGCCATCTCTGCTGACATAGCGCCAAAAGTAGCAAATCCAAGCAGCAAGGGTCCACTGTTCCCATTATCAGACCTAACAAATTTCAGCCTGAGTGGGGACAATTGCATATTCCAACAGGGAATAACTGTGAATGTGACCAGCAACAACTATTACTGCCCTCAGAAGAAGAAACGTGCTGCAGCTATTCTGGACTCCTCCTCAGAAGACGACTCGTAGCAGGTTAGTTAAAAATGAGCATTCACTGTAAAAAAGTAAACAAACAGCAAAACACCATACCTCTGCAGGCACTAAAAATTGCAATTATTGTGTTCTTCTCTCTATTTAGCTCTGTGTGATCATTGGCGATAGTTCGCAACACAGACCCACGCTTCACAGCACCCCTGATTGGCACAACCAACCACGTGATCAAAAGGCTGTTAATTTTTTTTTTCATAGATAGCATATTTAGTAACATCAACGTAGTCTTTATTTCCTGTGGATGGCATTAGCAATGTATTCCTTTTACATAATAAAAAAAAAAGTGCTCTCAAAAAATAAATTGTCCTGGCTTTGAAAACATGAATGAATGTGTGATTCTTCACCACAAGGTAATAACATTATAATGAATATTGTTATCTTTTACACTTTCTCCGCTGACCATACTTTTGACCATACACTATAAAAGACAACGTATGGTCAGCGGTGTCTGCAGCTCAGTTGCCTTCTAGAGTAGTTCCCTTGGCGGCTGTTAAACCTCTAGAGCTTCGCTCTCAAGGTTTAACAGGTCGTCAAAGAAACTCTTTCGAAGGCAAACTTAGCGTTGTTACACACCACTGACCATACGTTATCCTATATGTTCTCTTCAAAGTGACTACAAAGAACTACAAGGTGTAGTATTGTAATAATAGATCATGAGTTTCTGTGAATATGACTACAACAGACCTCAGAGCTTTATTTGTTTTGATTTTTTGTCTTTATAAATTTGTTTGTAATTCCTGGTCTAACATCTATGGAAAAATTGTATCTTTTGTGTGATTTCAATAAAAACTGAATTCCCCTACTCTTTTTGAGAAGTGCCATGGGATCTTTACCATCCACCTGAACAATTACCAGAACTGGCAGACAGGACCTCAGTTTAACGTCTCATCTGAAAAACTGCACCTCAGGAGTGCAGCACCCCCCTCATGCTGCATTACAATGTAGTGCTCCCAGGTTGATTTGGAATTTTTCTTGTAACTCCAAGGTGATTTTCCTATGTTTTTCTGTGTTCTACATTATATTTCCTATGGAAGCAGAATGTTTATGTTTTCTGTATAACCAATGCAAGTCTATGGGAAGAATTTCCCTGTAGATGGCTCCAAATCCCTGCAAAATACAAGAATCCCTGTAGATCTGGGAGCCCTGAAGTATTGGGATTTAACCCAAGTGCCTGATGTGGAGATAGAACCCGAAGCCTTCTGATCTTCCAGCCTCAGAGGCGAGTGTGCAACCTGCTGAGCCACTGACACTGCTACTTACTACCCCAAGTGCTAAAAAGCAAAATGTATCTGTGTTGAAATGCTTTGTGCATATGTATATGAGTATAAAAGTAAGTGCGTGTGTATATGCTTAAAAACATATACTGTATGTGTGTAGATGTGTAATGCATATATGAATTTGGGAAATGGCAAGAATTGATTCTAAAATGTGATTGGCTGAAAGCTGTTCCAACCTGGGTGTCTATTTTTCAATAGATGCCCAATGGAAAACAAGTGACAATTCGGGATGCCCCATTACTGAGAGTAGTATTGGGCACCCTGAATTTTCAAACATAGCATCCGCCATTTTTTCCTCCTGCTTAGTGGTCATCCACCCACTGTCCTATCACAGATCCTCTGCTTGCCTTTTTTTAAATTGTGACACACACACACAAAAAACCCAAAATCTAGGCTTACCCCCCCCCCCCGGCAACTCTGTCCCAGAAAATATGCGGACCTTTCGTCCATATTCACTTTCTCCTCAGTGCAGCTGCCGACCCCGTCCCACCATCACCGATGCTCTGCTCGCCTGTTTTGCTGTAAACATGGATATGTAAGACATAAAAATTCAAAATAAATCAACACGCTTTATGCAGGCTTACTTTTCATTCTTTCACCTGTATAAGGGACGGGACGGCTCTCCTACAACATGCACAGCACACACCTTCCTGTACTCAGTTTCGTCACAGAGCAGAGTGCTCACTTGCTGCTGATTCTCCGATGCAGATGCTGCTGAGTGAGTGAAACTGAAAGTTTAAAAAGAAAAACCACACACACACTCCAGCTCATTTTTCAGATGAGGAAGAACAGTGGTTCTGCCACCTGTGGCCAAGAGGGGTGTAACAATGACAACTAACTGAACATGTTAGGACTATGGAGGCTTCACTGGGACAAGAGTCCCTACTTAAAAAGAAAAAAAATTATTGTTCAAAAAGGTGGAGGAACTGAGTTAAAGCAAACACAAAAGAGTTTAAACATTTGCTAATAAAAAAATTTTTTTCACACATAAATACACTAGCCCATTTTCTAAGCACAATAATACCCTCCAGGGTGGGCAGTATTGCGAACTACCGGACCTTTCAGGGGCTATAAGGCCCTCTGCCTGCAGCGTCAGACCTCATTACGCCCCTGGGCGGTCCAGTATTTCCCAATACCGCCCACCCTGTCGGGTATTATTGCTTACATAGACTAAATTCTGGATGGCAAGTGCCGCCTTCCTATCCCACAAAAATGTTTGGTATAGCTTTAAATTTATTCTGTGGTAGCTGTATGTATTTTTTTTATTTGGATCTTGTATTTAAAATTTTATTTCCTTTTCCCCTTTCCCCCAGGATGCATCTGGAAACAAGCTATTGTAGCTCAGTATGCCTTTCCTGGTGAAACTTTTCAAAATAAATAAATAAATAATGTAGTCTGAGGAGTTTCAAACGTTCCTCACATGTCTTATATTCCAAACCCTTTCTTGTTGTGTAACCCCCAGGGGGCACTATCCTAAGGGCTACTACCCCTGCCTGCTCAGCTAATAGCAGGTTGAGGGGCCTGGATCCAATGTCAGGTGCCTCCACCCAGAGGTCAGGGTTGGAACAGTCAGATATGACCTGGTCACAGCCCTCTGGGTCACTGCAACCCCCCTTGCTTTCCACTAGTGGCTCACCAGCGATTCCCACACTATCAGTTTGACTCACCCTTACCCCAAGGTTGGAATGGCCAACCTGGTGCTGAGGACCCCCTGCAAAATAAGGTGCAGTTATACAATCATCCATGCACATAGGGTATCACAAACACACAGTTCAAACAGTGTACCTTGCAACAACAAATCTGGTTTATTAAGGGGAAAGTAACAAGGGTGGGGGAGATCAGGTTGATTAGCTTAACACTCTAATATGTATATATCCCTAGGGCACTGTGCACAGGCCAAACCTATAAGTCACTGTCTCTGGGTACCCAGGCAATAGAAGGCTAGCCTCTTGTTGCAGCTGGTTGGGGCCCTGATGCAGAAAACAAGCATTTGATTCCTAAGAGGATTAAGTAGAGCCAGCAGGCTCAGTTCATGTAGCCAGTAAAGCAGCCAGACAAATCTTGCCCTCACTATACACATCTACCAGGGAGCTACCCTGATTTAGTACTCACGACTCCAGCAGAAAGATCACTCTCGCACCACTCGCAGGTCCGAGTCTAGAATTCAACACTTCTCCACACATTTATATGAAGAGCAGAGGGGTACCATACCAGGCAGCTGCTGTATACTCCCAATCGCTTTCACTGCACCACCGGGCCAAACGACGCAGCTTCACTTGTCCTGACAGACTGAGCATGACTGAAGCAGATTCTCCAGTCCTCTACAGGGTGAGCCTGGTAGGTAGCTGTAAACGTACAGCCTCCTCCGCCTGCACTCCTCCACGGATCTTGTCCGCTCCTTCTGGTGATGCTATCACCTGACTTCCTGGCCTGCCACACGCACTTCCCACGCAAAGACTTCCACAGCGCAGGAACCAGAGCTCCTTCCACCTTTGCGATCACCAACAACTCTCTCCCTGGGCAGTTTGGGTAGAGAATCCAGTTCGGGTGCCACCCGATCCCATTGGTGGGATGCAGATGCCAGTTACTCACTACCGCCCTCATTGGTGCAAAAAAGGCGCCATAGTCCAGACTGCCCTTCACAGAATTACTAGCTGTATCCCCATTGATCAGCCAGCTCCATTAAGAGTCCTGATTCTGGTTGGTCATTATTTACTCCATTTTAGATGCCCCCCTGCTCCTATTAGACCCCTCAGACAGTTCGAGTCCAAAATGGAGGGGTACAGCACATAAAGTCCCAGCTGCAACAAAGGCAGGTTAAACAACTGCATTTTCACTATTACTCTAAATGATTGCAGGCAAATATTTACATCTTTTGAGTGGGCTCTCTTTGCGCTTTCAGCAACGGCAAAGAGGGGCAATTACATTACAGCTCGAGCGGGACTCGAGCAGGGAAACACACAGACCCCTCTTATGCGCTGACTATGTCTGCAAGCAGACAGCTCTTAAAGAGACATTACATGGAGGCTCTACAAGCACTCACAGAGCCATTCAATGGCTTAAGTGCCGAACGCCAACCACCAGGGGGAACACTTAGGCAGCTCCTAGATGGCTTTTAGGAACCCCCATTGGTAGGGGGGTTACAGTTGTCTTCCTCTGACTAAATATAATTGTCTTCCTATTAGTAATATAATATTTAAAGCTCCCTCAAACTGTGAGCAGTAATCTATGACAGGTGCATACTGTATGAAGTTACTGCATTATGATGATATGCAGCTGTATACCAATGTTGAATTATCTACATTATTGGATTTTATTTATTTATTTATTTACTTATTTATTTATGTATTTATTTATTTTTAATAATCCATACATTGTCTACATACTAATGACACAGCCATGGATGCTTCTTACAATCTGTGACCTTTTTTTTTGTACCGCTGTATTCATTTTTGGGAACTCACTTGCAACCTGGCATGTGCTCTGTTTTGCTTGGTCAACAATGGGTTAACCTTATCAACTGCAGAATGCTAATTGTCTTTCTCCTCCCTTCTCCTTCTGTCTCTCCATGCATTTATAACACAGAGATCACCCCTTACCACTCACACCAGAAGTGACCATTCACACAACAAGAAACTGTTTCTCTTTACATCACAAGACAAAGCAGAGGAATTGAAAAATAAATCTCACTGAACTAATTGTTTTATTAGGTCTTTGACCCTTCTCTGCTTTGTGCTTTATTGACTTCAACTTTTGAATGTCAATAATGAGGGGGAAGTACACTGACTAGTAGCATAGCATAGCACAGCAGAAATGTAATACTTAAACACAATGTCCTCAGCCTAGAAAAGCTGTAAAGGGATTATCTAAATATAAAGGAGGTACAAATCAACATAAATCTCATATAATCAGATATATAGGAGCTGTCAGGTCACTTAAAGCAGGCATGAGGAGAGAGAGAGAGAGAGAGAGAGAGGAGAGAGAGAGAGAGAGAGAGAGAGAGAGAGAGAGAGAGAGAGATGTTGCAACTGGTCTACTCAACAGAGTGAAAAGAATATTTAATTCAACTGGTGCAGTGATTTGTAGTTATGGAAGGATACACTGAAAACTCCAAAAAGTTGTGCTTCAGTATCCTATTTTGACAGCTAAAGCAAGATGGCTGTAGGCTCCACCCACAGCCATAAAAGGCAGGTACAACAAACAGCATGACATTGTTTACTTAAATTGTTTTGGAGGGAGGCTCTCATTACAACAAGCTAGGTATAGACTGTTGTAAACCTACTACTGTTGCAGGACATTGAAAACATGTAGCACATCATAGTGAATGAATATAGTACTTCTGGGATTGATAATAATGGAGGCTGGGTGAGAAAGGCAGAAGTCAGGCACAGAAATGGAGCACATTAAAAAAATAAACTGGTCTGTTTCATTTAACAAATTGTTAAGTACACAGCAAAGTGTTATTTTTAAAATTCCCTTTTATTATTTGGGACTACTTTAGTGTACGGAAGCATAAAAAGATATTTCCTATCTTTCCAAGCAATAAAAATGATTTTTCTTTATTTTGTTTTAATTACTGTAACCTGTTTTATAAGTGCAATAACACACTCCAGGGCATGGGTATATTGGGCATTATTGCACTTCCCAGGTTTTTGGACGGCACTCAGCCTTGGGCCTCATGCCTCACAATGCACCAGGAACATGCATTAATACCCAGTACACCCATGCCCTGTCCTATCTATACTTCCTGTAGAGGGGAACTCTATATCAAGATTACAGAATGGATCAACTAGCTGTAACAGCTATGCTGTAAGAGCATCCTATCTATACTCCCTGTAAGAGGGGAACTCCATATCAATATTACAGAATAGATCAACTGGCTGTAACAGCTATGCTGTTAAAGCATCCTAGCTATACTCCCTGTAAGAGGGGAACTCCATATTAAGATTATAGAATGGATCAACTAGCTGTAACAGCCAAACTGTAAGAGTGTCTTATTCCTAATTCTCATTCAGACTAATTCTTATTCAGACTTCTACTTCAACCCCGAGGTGCACCTCTAACTGTTACTTAAATTTCACACTATCATCCACTCTAAGTGCTATAAGAAGAGTACAGTAGATGGTTGGCAGTTCATGCACATCTATTTTTTTCTGTCATCGAGAAGAAATGCAAAGCCACTAAACTGGCTTTCCAGTGAAATTCTGAGAACCTTTGTGGGAAACTAAAGGATGCAGAGAGGATTTAACAGACCATGAGATCTTGGCCACACCCCACCTCTCTAGGGTTGCCGGAATACAAGTGCAAGATCAAGAATTCTTTGACTAAGAACCCACTGAGGGCCGCCGAAATGGGAACGCACAAGATCCAGCCGCAGTCTGCTTCTGGACTGCCCAGAAAGGAGAAACAGTGCAAACCACCTGGCCACAATCCACTTCTGGACTGCCAGGTGAGAAGACAAAGAAGAAGAAGAAGATACAGCCTGCTTCTAGACTTCTGGATGAGAAGACGAAGAAGAAGGTACAGCTGGCTTCTGGACTGCCGAATATGAAGAATGACACTGACTCCACTGGATGCAGAAGCTTGGATAAAAAAGTCTCTGGATGTCGGAGCCTGTTAGTCTTCTGGACCCCAAGGTCGGACTAGCCAAGGGCACACACAAAAACAACAAATCGTACGTCAAACTATGACCAAGTTCAGAGTCCAAGGCTGAACGAGCCAAGGACACACTGAAAACAACAAACCGATCGTCACTTGGAGAACTGACATTGACGAGTCGAACGGTACTCTGCTGCAGACATGAAAATAAGAAACAGATGGCAGATTCTGCACTGGGCCAAGCCATACTGGGAAACTGTAAGAGGAAAATAATAAACAGGATGATGCAACTTCGAGACGACTGCGGTATGGCTCTTCGTAGAGTTGCTGTGGGCTGCTTCTGGATACGCTGGAAAAATGATTCTTGAAGACTGGATGAAGATTGACAGGGTTGCACCAGGGTGAAGTGACTCTGAAGATTGTTTAAGACTGATTCAGGTACTTCCCAGCACCGAAATGCTGGCACAAAACAATGCAAGACAGTTGTGACACTTAGTAATGTTCATAGGACAAATAGCAATGCAAATAAAGTCTCAGTTTCTACTGTAGTGGTCAATTATATAGTCTCAGTGTCCAGACCACAGTAACTATACAGGCAATGTACTTTACTGGGTGAACCCTAGCTCTGGTAGACCTAACTAACAAGGGGTCCTTCTATCTAAATCGGGTTCTCCTGCTACTGTGGGTATATTACAGTGGGGAATAGACTCCCTGGAGGGCTATAAATGGATGTCTGACCAGGGCCTCTTAACACTCATGGGTCTACATGGCTAGCTAGGCTCCTATTACACCCGGGGTCACTTACATTGCTAGGACTCTATAACATATGTGGGCCTAAATGGCTAGCTATGGGTCCTGGGCCTTGCATTGCCCCTTTAAGTAGCAGTGGGCCTAACTCATCCTGTTTAACACCTGTGGGCCTAACTTGCCCTTTTAAGACCTGAGCCTAGTCACCCTGTTTAACATCTGTGGGCCTAAATTGGCCTTTTAAGATCTGGGCCTAGTTGCCCTGTTCAACACCTGTGGGCCAACTTTCCCTTTGAACACTCAAGGGCCTGACTTGCCCCTTTTAAATCTCAATGGGCCTAACTTGCCCTGTGGGTCCCTTTTAAATGCTAGGCCTTTACTAGGCCTGGAAAACCTGTGGACCTTTCCTTGGCTAGGCCTATCTGACTGGGCCCCTTTAAGATCTGGGCCTGCTGCTGGGCCTCTCAGGTTTAGCCCCTTTTAATAATCATGGGCCATTTTGTGATAGGGGCCCCTTTAAACTCTAGGCTTGACTGGGGTCTTGCTGCCACTCTTTTCCTTCTGCCACACCTGGTTCCTCCCCCTTATGAATATTTATGGCCTCTTCTATAGCCTTTCTGTGCTAGTTCCTCCCCATAGGCATCACCGCACCCTGAATATTTAAAGTAGGGGTCCCTCCTTCACGGCGCTCGGCCATTTAACTTTGCAGCTAGCGCACACTTCTAAATAAATAATTAAGCACTTTGGACTTCTATTTAGGCGATCAGTACTTTGCTGATGTGCTGCCGCCTACTCACCACACCAGACTGGGAGATGGAGAAGTTGGATCGGGAGGTGAGAGGTGTTTCTGGCAGAGGGATGGCTACAGGCATGACTGGGACAGCTCGGGGCCTCACTAGGACTTCACGATGGCCAAAACTCTTCCAGGATGCGGCTCTTCAATGCTGCTACTGAGGGGAACCAGACAACTATTCAGAATAAAGAAAAATAATAAAATGGGGCACCAAGCTCTTGTGGGGACGTAGCAGGACATCTCTTCACTTTTCTGGTGCTCCGATGGCACCACCAACCATGCAGCAGCTTCAGGGCAGTCTTCAGCAGCTGGAGGCAGAGAAGGTACACAGGCAAGCCCTCAGGGATGGCTTCAACCCTCCAGGCAAGCCCTTTCCTTGTCCCTCCACACTTGCTGCATCCTCTCTCCTCCACAGCTACCAGGAACTCCTGTAACAGAACTAAACTTTTTAAAAAATTAACACTCTGAATCTGGATTTCTGGTGTAGAAGGCTGTGCATGAGCAGCTCAGCACAGCATTCTATCCTGTGTAAATTGTTTATTTTTGCTGGCATAGCAACCTGGCTACATGATTTATTCTGGGCCCTGTGGTTTGGGCACCTTTACTGCAGTACACTGGGGAAACTGGGGACTACTGAGGAACTGCAGGAGGAACCCCAGCTTTGGGGTATCACATCCATTAAAGATGCGGGCATAGGGGTAGTGGGGTTGTCTATGTATCAAGGCAGTGGGTGGGAGTCCTCTATGCTATGGATATGGACCGTGGTTTCCTCTGATGTGATTGGGTCCAGGGGGGCCCTACACTATGGAGCACTTCAGGGATGGAGTTGGATTAATCAGGGATTAGAGGGGGTACCTTTAGTCCACCAGGGCTGCCAGGCTACTGTGCACCTGGGTGCACTTCTGCAGCCCTCCTGTGGGTGGCTGGCTGGCTTAGGCCAGTCATTCATGGCCTAGCTGGGGGCCATGCTGCTCTGGGCTGCGAGGGGTGAATTTCCCACTGAGTATGCCACAGCATGACATGTGCATGGGAACACACCCTTGACTTGCACATCATACTATCTGTGTACACGCCGACCCATTCCCTTGTGACAGGTGCATCCCGCACATTTGTATATCATGCTGTGGCGCATTGTTGGAGTTGCACTGCACATCTCCCATTTCCACCGGGATGCACTGTGCATTTTCTTTGAATATGTGGGCCCCGGACTAGGCTACCCTGAAGAAATACATTATCAAAATGGGAAAAGCATGACCCCACTGAAAACAAGATAGTGCATCTAATCTGACACAGCATGAGTAAATACAGTGCAGAAATGTGTAAATGAAGATCCCTATGACAATGAGCTGTAGCATCTCCCCTTCGCTATCCAGGATACAAAATATGGGATAAGAAATATTTAAAGGAAATCTACTCTAAACTAAACTTCACTGTGGTCACTGACATAAACAAACAGCTTCTTTATTGTAACAGTCACACAGTAGTCTGGTGTGCATATTTTATGGGACACATACAAACAGAGGTGAGAAAGAATAAGTGCCTCAGCTGGGACTTGAACCCAGGCTGCACTGAACACAATTCCAATTGCGCTAACCAACTGTGCCACTGAGACAACTGGAACCTGGGCCATCCCCAAGCACATTACTCTTTCTCAAATGTACAACCCAATGGCAACACAAATATTTATTTGAAACAATCGCACAGGAGTGTGGTGTGCATATTTTATGGAACACATACAGACAGAGGTGAGAAAGAATAAGTGCCTCAGCTTGGACTTGAACCCAGGCTGCCCAGAATATCGTTCTGATTGCACTAACCAGCTGTGCCACTGAGATAACTGGAACCTGGACCGTTCTCAAGCACATTACTCTTTCTCAAATGCACAACCCAATGGCAACACAAATATTTACTTGTAACAAACACACAGGAGTGTGGTAGAAACAGAAACATAGAAGTTGATGGCAGATGAGGACCGCCTGGCCCACCTAGTCTGCCCATTTTCCTACCTAATAGATAAGCTGCAGATCCAAGTTAACCAACAGCTTACTTCCTCCTACCCCCCCTCCCCACTAGGACTGCCTTATGCCTGTCCCATGCATTCTTGAATTCCCCCACTGTTCTTAACTCCACAGCCTCCTCAGGGAGGCTGTTCCAAGCATCCACAACCCTCTCCATGAAAAAATACTTCCTCACATTACCTCTGAGCCGTCCCCTCCTCCATCTTCAAACTGTGCCCCCTTGTTCTTGCACATCTCTTTTTCTGAAAGATGGTACCCTCTTGGACTTTGTTGATTCCCTTGAGGTACTTGAAATTTTCTATCATGTCCCCTCTCTCCCTTCTTTCCTCAAGGGTATACATATTAAGCTCCTTTAGTCTTTCTTCGTATGCCTTCTGGTGCAGACCCTGCATCATTTTGGTTGCCCTCCTCTGGACAGCCTCCACTCTGTCTATGTTTTTGCGGAGATGGGGTCTCCAGAACTGCACATAGTACTCCAGATGGGGTCTCACCAACTGTCTGTACAGAGGGATAACAACTTCCTGTTTTCTACTATTGATGCCTCTCCCTGTGCATCCCAGTATCCTCCCAGCCTTCCTTACTGCCTTCTCACATTGCTTGCCCACCTTTAGGTCATCTGATATAATTACCCCCAGGTCCCTTTCCATTTTTACAGTTGACAGTATCTCACCCCCTCATTGTGTACTCTTCCCCTGGGGTTTTGTTTCCGAGGTGCATTACCTTGCACTTCTCTGCATTGAATCTGAACTGCCATACATTTGACCATTTCCCCAACATTGACAAGTCCCTTCTCATCCTTTCCACTCAATCTTGTGTATCAACCCTGTTGCAGATCTTTGTGTTGTCTGCAAAGAGACATACTTTTCCTTCCAGTTCCTCTGCAATGTCACTTATAAAAACATTAAAAAGGACCAGTCCCAGTACTGAACCCTGTGGTACCCCATTAGTAAATCTCCTTTCTTCACTGTGGACTCCGCTTACTACTACCCTTTGTGTCCTGTTGTCTAGCCAATTTTTTATCCAGGATACCACCTTGTGACCCACTCCAAGGCTGGCTAACTTGTGTATTAATCTTTTGTGTGGGACTGCATCAAATGCCTTGCTAAAATCTAGGTAGGCCATGTCCACAGCCCCTCCCTGGTCTACTACTTTGGTCACCCAGTCAAAGAAATCTATTAGATTCATCTGACACAACCTTCCCATCATGAATCCATGCTGCCATGGGTCCTGTGCCCCACTGGCCTCTAGATACTCAACAATTCTTTCCTTCAGAAGTGATTCCATCACTTTCCCTACCACTGAAGTCAAACAAACTGGTCTGTAGTTTCCTTCTTCTGTCCTGCTCCCACTTTTTGAAGAGGAATCACATCCGCCCTCCTCCAGTCCTCCGGTACCACCCCATCCTCCCATGATTTGTTAAAGAGAGTAGTCAGTGTTGTCACTAGTTCTACCCTTAGTTCTGTTAGAATTCTTGGGTGAATCCCATCAGGCCCCATTGCTTTGTCCACCATCAATTTTATTAGTTCTTTCAGAACCCTTTCTTCTGTAAATGGACTGGTATCAACCCCCATCTTCAGAGCGTTTCTCCTGTTTGGTTTAGGTACCTCCCCCTCCTCTTCCTTTGTGAATACTGAGCAGAAGTATTTGTTCAGTATCCCTGCTTTTTCACTATCACCCTCTGCCCACATTCCCTCCCTTTTATGAAGCCTCAGTATCCCTCCTTTAGTCTTTCTTCGCTCCCTAATGTACCTATAAAAGGTCTTATCCCCCTTCTTAACAGAGTTTGCTATCCTTTCCTCGGTTTGGGCCTTTGCTATTCTGACTACCTTTCCTGCCTCTTTCTGCTTTAATTGATAAAGTTCTCTGTCCTGCTCCTTCTGTGTTTCCTTATATTTCCTGAATGCTATCCTTTTCTCCTTAACCTTTCCTGTCACTTTTTTTGAGAACCATAGCGTTTTTTTCCTTTGCTGTGTTTTGTTGATTTGCTTTACACAAAGGCTTGTTGCCTCTGTGACGGCTGTTTTGATTACTCCCCATTGTTCCTCCACCCCTCCTTCTTGCCTGTTTGCTAGTGCTTTTCTGAGGCACTCTCTCATTTTCCTAAAGTCAGACCTCCTAAAGTCCAATGCTCTTGCTTTTGTATGGCTTGATTGTATGGCTGTGTTTATCGTGAACCACGCTGTTTGGTGGTCGCTTGTTCCCAGATGGCTACCCACTTCTAAATCTGAGATTCTTTCTCCGTCCCCATTTGAGAGTACTAGGTCTAAGATTGCTCCCTCCTGAGTGGGTTCCAGTACTAGCTGTCTGAGGCATGCCCCTTGTAGGGCATCAAGAATGACCCTGCTCTTGGATGTGCCTTCAGCAAAGGTGCTCCAGTTAACATGTGGCATATTCAGGTCCCCCATCAACAATATCTCCCCTTTTTCTGCCATTCTAAGGATGCCTTCTATCATTTCCTTGTCCATTCCCTCCACCAGAGATGGGGGTCTGTATACAACCCCCATGCAGATTGTGGTGCCATTTTCTATCTCCAGGGTGACCCAGAGTGCCTCATCTGCTCCCTGTTTACTCTTTAGTTCTGTAGCTTTGATCCCTTCCTTTACATAGAGAGCTACTCCTCCTCCTCCTCTTTTACCCTCCCTGTCCCTCCTGTAGATTGTGTATCCTGGTATGTTGACATCCCAGTCATGGTTCTCTGTGTACCATGTTTCTGTGACTGCCACAATATCCAGGCAACCCTCATCCATCAAGGCCACTAGTTCAGGGAGCTTGTTACACAGACTACGGGCATTGGTACTCGTCTCCCTCCACTTTTTGATGACCTTACCATCAAAACGGCCATCAAAAAGTGGAGGGTGATGAGTACCAATGGTGTGCATATTTTACGAACACACACAAACAGAGGTGAGAAAGAATAAGAGCCTCAGCTGGTACCTGATCCCAGGCCACCTGGCAGTACTGTGGCCATGAGGATGGTATAGTGTGTGTATATGTGTGTGTGTGTGAGTGTGTGTATGTACAAAATATGAGACAAGAAATATTTAAAGGAAATCTACTCTAAAGTGAACTTCACTGTGTTCACTGGCAAACAGTATTTTTATAGCCTTTTAGAATGCAATATTTATTTTGAATGTTATGGCCATGAGGATGGTCTGTATAGAGAGAGAATATGTGTGTGTGTGTGTGTGTGTGTGTGTGTGTAGGTGTGTGTGTGTGTGTGTGTGTGTGTGTGTGGGTGTTGCTGTAGCTCAATATATTTTTTCCCCAAAAAGCATAGTAAGAAATGACTTCTTATTGCTACATATTTAGTCTAAGCAGTACACTGAAGACCTGGCATATGTCTGAGACTGCTCATCAGATAATGTCTGTAGAAAACAATGTAAATCATAGATTTGCTGGGGAAAGGGTGAGATTTATGAGGAATGAATCTTTCTTGAAATACAATACATTCTCAAGTTAAGCTAGTATCAAGTAGCTGTTTAAATGCTTAGTATTTAAATGTGCAAATCTCCAGTTTCATAGGCAACCAATATTGTGTTTCCTTTAAAACTTGGCTGTATGGCCAATATCCTGCGGGATAACCCAAGCTTCAGTGCCTTTGCTCTGTGGTTCTTTTGAAATTATTTTCCTTCTCTATTTTGGGGCCCCCATGACCCAAACAAATTACACCCCCCTTAAGGGGTGGCTGGCTCCCTCTCCCTGGGCTAAGACACAGATATGGGACACTGATGAGTCCAAATAAGGACAAAACACAAGTATGTGTCTGCTGTTCTTAGCCTTTGCTGATTGCACTGTGAGGCCTTTTAGCACCATGCAATTCTGCTTAAAGCAGAGCCAGTCCAAATTCTCTCATGGGGATTTGCATATGTTTCCCATGATGCTTTGCATTATTGGGGTATGTGCAATTGTGTTTCCAATATTTAACAAATGTTTAACAAGCTGTTTCAGTTTCCTAATGGCATCTGATAAGCAGCCTGGAGTTATGTCTCCAACATTCTTAACAGAAAGAAGAGAATATTTTATTTCAGTTGGCATGGAAGGATACGTTGAAAAGTTTAAAACATGTGCTCCATGATACTCCATTTTTCAGCCACAGATAGCAAGAGGGCTGCAGGCTCCAGAGGTTAAAAAAACAGTATAAATCATAGATTTGCTGGGGAAAAGGGTGACATTTATGAGGTATGAATCTTTCTTGAAAGACAATACATTCCCAAGTTAAACTAGTATCAAGAAGCTGTTTAAATGCCTAGTATTTAAATGTGCAACTCTCCAGTTTCATAGGCAACCAATATTCTTGGTACTCCAACGTTCGACCTTGGTACCATCACCAATACCTTTAACAATGCATTCTCTAACCATGACAGTGTGCTTCCTCCTAATTCCTTCGATGACTCTTCCTCCAATACCTCCCACTTGACCCCCCCAATATGATCACACAGCTCCACAGTTCTTCTTCAAAGAGGTTCCACCACAAGTGGCTGTATCTATATCCGAAAGGCCATCCGTAAATCTGGGTACAGTGGAGACTCCCTTGACCTAAAACTGTTGGCACAAGTTCTGAATGAAATCCTTGAACCCCTGACAAGATCTTCAACCTCTCACTTAGACTGGGCCAATTCCCCCTCACTCTGGAAACAGGCAACTGTCACACTGGTGCACAAAAGTGGTGACAGGACTCTTCACATCAACTACAGACCCATCTCACTCCTCCCCCCATTTATCTAAGGCATTGGAATGTATAGTTTTGGACCAATTAGTTGAATTCCTGGATAAGTATGAAGTCCAATGGCCAGAACAGCATGGCTTCACAAAAGGGCACAGCACCACCACGGCTCTTTTGGAATTTACAAGTTTCATCCACGCCATGCTCGACCATGGAAGCTGTGGGTGGGCAGTATTTATAGACCTAATGAAGGCCTTCAACACCGTTAATCACCCTCTACTACTCAGGAAACCGTCATCCATTGGGTTCTCCAATGATGCCCTTCCATGGTTTGCTAGCTACCTCCGGTAATCGAGTCCAATGTGACAGGATAGCAGGTGTCTCATCTGATGAAAAGTCAGTCCTCTCAGGAGTCCCCCAAGGGTCTATTTTAGTGTCACTACTCTTCTCCCTCTTCCTCAACAGACTCCCTAGTATCTGCCAGCAAAAAATACTACTCTATGCAGATGATGCAGTCCTGTTTGCTAGCCACCATGACCCTAAAACCCTTAAAACCCAGCTGTAGCTTGATTTTAAGCACGTTGAAGATTGGTTCAGCACACATAAACTCATCCTGAACTACAGCAAGACCAAAGTCATGACCTTCTGTAATCCACGGATCAGGCACAGATCTCTGTCCCTCACCATCAAGAACCACTCTGGGAACTCACTTGAACATGTCCCTGAGTTCAGGTACATTGGTATCACGCTGGACAGTACACTGTTTTACACTCGACTTATTGACACTGTTGCCAAGGCCACCAACATATGGATTGGTCTGTTGCTCAAGCACAAGCACTTTATGTCTGCAGATGCCCTTAAACTGGCCATCTACAGCTCTGTCACTTCTGTCATTGACTACAGTCTTGCCATCTATGGCTCCACTTCTAAAACTGCCCTCCACAGGATCTCAGTTTCACTCAACAAAGCCTGCAGACTTTTAACGGCCAATGCCCTCCAAACACACACCTGTGACCTCTACACACAGGCTGGCTGGCTACCACTCCTCAGCAGAATACAATACCAGACCTGCCTGCTAACCAAAAAGGTTCTCCTTGGGCTCATGCCTCCAGGTGTTGGTAAGCTCCTTACTGCCTACAGTGGTACTCAGCACACACATAGTGCCCAATATCAAACCTTCCAGGTTCCCAGATGTTGTACCTCCATGGGTCAGCTGCCCTTCATCCACAGGGCTCCATAGTGGTTCAATACCCTCAACAAAGAAGCGCTTTCCTCTACCACGCTTGGACCCTTTAAATGGAATCTCTGATTTTACCTCACCTCTACCACTCAATGTGACTGCTTTTCCTAAAATGACTGCTCCAACCACCACCTAGTTGCTCAAGACCAGTCACCCGCCTCCTACCTGAGCATCATTCTCTCTGGCTCCTGCTTTTCTATGTGACCCCTTGCCTTCTCCCTTCTTTCACCCCCCCTTCCCCCCACACCTCTACACCACTTCTCTAACCTCACTACCTAACTTCCCTGTACTAGACACCCTCCCCCCCTCTCCCTCTCCCTGACAGCAGCCCCTCAGCCTGCCTACTTCTTTTCTGTCCCTCCTACCCAATCTCACGCTTTATTGTCCAATTGCTTCTTAATCTCTTACTCTGTTACCTCAGCTGGCTGCTTATTTAAGTTGCTCTCTAGTAATGTCTTTTATTTCTAAAGTGTGTTATAACTGCAAAACATTGCCAACCTTTGTATGTGTTATGATTGTATACCATTGCCAACCTTTGTGTGTATGCTCCCCCCATCCTTTGACATGGAACCTTTGTAAATGAACAGTTCCTGCTCAAAGGTACTTGTAATCCTAGAGTTTAATAAAATAAAAAAATAAAAAAAATAAAATTTAACAAACATTTAACAAGATGTTTCAGTTTCCTAATGGCATCTGATAAACAACTCAGAATTATGTCTCCAACATTCTTAACAGAAAGAGGGGAATATTTTATTTCAGTTGGCACGGAAGGATACATTGAAATCTCCAAAACATGTGTTTCACGAAACTCCATTTTCAAGTTACGGATAGCAAAATAACTGTATGCTCTGCCTACAGCCATAAAAAGGCAGTGCAATCACTTATGGAAACTGCTGACTTAGATAGCACAGATGAACTCTTAATAAGAGCCCTGAACAAGCCAGACATCACACAAAGCAAGGAATGAACTATTTAACTAAATACCAGTGACTTGAATATACAATATGATTGATACAGGTGCACAAATAAATGTGCTTCCCTCTTGACTGTGGCATCAGCTACCACACAGACCTCAGATAAAGAAAAACCCTACTGTCTTGAAGGCATACAGTGGACTAACCATACCCACTATAGGGTACTGTGCACTGAATCTCCACCGCAAAAGCAAGGTGAGTAAACACAACTTTGTTATTGTGACTGGGGTCAAGATGCCAATTTTGAGCCTAGAGTCCAGTCAGGAGCTGGGCTTCATAGAAAAACTATTTGCAATACAAAATGACAAGCCAGTCACTGATGATATTCTGTCTGAATACAAGGATGTATTTACAGGGCTGGGGAAGCTACCTATTACACATAATATCACTGTGGATGAGAAGGCAATCCCTGTGGCCCTGAGAGATCAACTGAAAAAAGAATTGCAGTGTTTAATAGATCTAGATGTCATAGAAAAGGTGGAAGAGCCAACACTGTGGATTCAGTCCTTTGTGATTATTGAGAAAAGAAATGGGTCACTACGTTTGTGTCTGGACACTAAAGAGTTAAATGCATGCATAAAAAGGGAACATTTCCACTTTCCCACAGGACATGAAATCTTGGATGAACTATCAGGTGCCAAATATTTTTCAATACTGGATGTATCCTCAGGATTTTGGCAAATACTCCTAACAAAAGAAAGTTTACACATATATACTTTTAACACTCCTTATGGAAGACACTGTTTCAAAAGACTACCATTTGAAATACGCTCAGCACCAGAGGTTTTTCATAGAAACATGCAACAACTGCTGGAAGGCATAGAAGGGGTTAAAGTCTACCTAGACAATATTCTGGTCTGGAGTTCATCACAAAAGCAACATGACAGTAGAGTGTGGCAGGTCCTACAGGTGGCCTGGGAAACAGGCCTTAAATTGAACAAGGAGAAATGTCAGATAAGAAAGTCTGAAATAAAGTCCTTCGGGGAAATCCTTTCAGAGCAAGGTATAAAACTGGTCCCTTCCAATGTCCAAGCAGTAAGCAGAATATCACAACATAACTCTGAAAAAGATTTACAATTCTTTCTGGGCATGATGAATTATCTGCAGAAGTTTATTAGCAATCAGGCTGACAATACTAGTCACTTGAAACAACTGCTAAACAAGTCGGCCACGTGGAGGTGGACACCTGCACATGAACAAGAATTTCAAGAGATAAAATGGCTATTAACTACTGCACCTACCTTGCAATATTTTGATATCTCCTGTTAGACAAAGGTTTCCACAGATGCCTCGAAGGATGGTATGGGAGCCATACTGGTACAGCTCAGAAATGGTAGCTAGAGACGTGTTGCATAATCATCAAGAGCCTTCACAAAGACGTAATACAAATATGCTCAGATTGAAAAGGAGATGCTGGCTATAGCCTTTGGATGTGATGCATTCCATAACTACATTTATGGAATGCCCATTGTGATTGAAACAGACCACAAACCACTGATAACCATTTCAAACATAGACTCATGGCAGGCCCCACCCCAGATTCAGAGACTGTTAATTAAGCTACAGAAGTATGATTACAGGATAGAATACACACCGGGAAACCAGTTGATAGTGGTGGACGCCTTGTCAAGAACTTGGGGTGAATCACACAGACCCTCAGCCCAAAGCGAGGACTCAGAAGCTGACATAAACATTAACAGAATAAAACCCTCAGGAGCGGTGTCTGTCCATATGTGGGAAAGACTGAAAACTGCAACAGCACGGGATGAAATGCTACAAGCAGTAATGTCAGCAATACACGAAGGGTGGAAGGGACACTACACACCCATAAGGTATGTGTCATTTAAGTCTGAGTTATCTGAGGTAGACGGAGTACTCCTTAAAGGTGACAGGATTGGCCAGCCCAGTGGCACTGAGAGCTGAGATGCTAGATGCATTACCTCATGTTACGCTGGCAACCCGTGTTCAGGATTGAGCATGGACTGCCAGGGGTTGTTAGGATTGGAGAAGGATTGAGCATCCAGAGGACTGCACTCCTTCTCTGGGAGGGGGGACATCAGTGGTTGGCACGTAGCTGGCCCCTAGTGGAGACTGGGGGACAGTGCGCTGACACTGCAGGAAGAGGGGCAGGAGGGGGCAGATGCCGGGAAGAGCGCGTGCGGATACATGCACGCTCCTCCCACTGGTGTCATTACATACCCCTTCCTGAAGGGGAGAACCACCACAAGGAAATTCTCGGCAGCATAATGGCTGCCACAACAGCACTGCCACAGTCACGCACAAGTCAGCTCCCTCCTGGGTCCACCATCCTGGTCTCCATAGTGGTGGGGTAAGTACCCGCTGTGATGCGGCCAGAGGGGGGTTGTGACAGGGAGGTCTGAGCTCTGTCCTTGACCAGGGCAGCAGCCATGATGGTTGCCTGGAGTGGGGGGAGGATCCAAAGGCACAACCTCCCCCCAGTCGAAGAAAGTAAAATAAATAAACTAAAAGGAAAAAGTGACAGGATTGTAGTGCCTAGTAGTTTAAGAAAAGAATTGCTACACAAAATACATGAAGGGCACAGGAGTATGAAAAAATTTAAGTGCAGGGCCAGATAGGTAGTATACTGGCCAGTAATTTCAAAAGTTATAGAAAACACAGTATTGACCTGTCAGATATGCCAAAAATTCAGGCCTGTCCTGCAAAAGGGACCGTTGATTTCGGACTCAGAAAATGCAACAGCATAGGAAAAAGTGGGTGTCGATTTGTTTGCACTAGGAGGTTAGAGAGAACACTAGCTGCAGGCTATAAAAACTGTCTGATGCTAAGTGGCTATTGATTACTACAATAAACTACTATTGCTATGATAAAGATTACTACTGCTTCTAGTAAATCAGTGTGCCTGAATTACTAAACAAGAAAGGCCTGTTCAAACTAATTGGTGGATGGTGGCATTTTTTTTAAATTGGCACTGTTTGGGCATGACCTCTGTGAGCCACTGCAGGCCTCCCCCCAAGCTAAGGGCGCTATCTTGATCCTGACCCAGACCCCCTTCATTTGTGGAATTATTTTAATGGGGTCCTTTTTTCTGTAAAGTCCCTCTGTGCATGCACCCCAAGTGAGTAGGGAATGTCATTGGGCGGGAGGGATGCCCAGTGGTGCAGCGGTGTGACATGAGGGAGCCAAGTGTCAGTTGTGTGTGGCATGCAGAGCAGTGTCTAATGTGCCCAGTGGGGGTGAGAGTTACTGTGTCCCCCAAGTATTGAATAGTTTAGGCCGTGAGTGGTGGGTCATTGTTTGTAGTGCTTGTGATCCAGCTGTCGCACAGACCAGGGCAGGCCAGCTGCTGAGGAGAATGTAGGAGCCGGAGGACCAGTCCAGCAGAGCACCACACCTTAGTGGTAACGGTAATGGCATAAATACCTCCAAAGACAGGCAAGTCAATAGCCGAGCTGACTAGAGCCAGCAGGAGCCAGGTAAGGTGAGGAAGCAAAGGGAAGCTGAGCTGCAGGCTGCAGGGATATCCAGACTAGGGATGACTGTTTCCAGGCCAGGCTGCAAGAAAAACCTGAAACAGCCCTTTCCATCTTTTTTTTTTTTTTACCAACAGCATACTGATTCTTAACATATCTCATTTCTCTCATCTAACTGCTCCTACTTTAACCCTCCTTAACTGTTCACCTATGCCTCTGCTCCTCTCTATGGCTCACATCATTTATTAAACCTTCCACCCACCAGCCTGCGTCTCAGCACACTCTCCTCCCCCTTCACCACTATGTACTATGTTCCTCAGATATGCCACTTGTAATCAAATGCATATTTCACAGGTATGATACATTTAATTGTATGTTATGTTACAAATGCGACTGAATGATTATTTATAATATTTTTTAACTGTCCTGTTACAAATGTAATTGAACGTTTAATTTCTTGTATGTTTTAAATGTTAAACTATATGTCTAATTCTTCATCTCTTAGTAACTCCCCCCCAGGTCGCACTGGGAGACGAGCAACTTGTTGTTCAGTGTGCCTTCCTGGTGAAACATTTCAATAAATAAATAAATAAATATCTGCTGAAGATGTAAAGAAGGATATGACTATCGTTTCTGAAAATGCAGCTTTGATAAATTATCTGGACAAGTCAGATGGAATATTCATTATCTGTGACTCTCTGTTTGGACACAAACTACACCTCAGCTAGTTATAGATAGATATTTAAATCATATAATGCACCATCTGAGGGAGAATGGCATTGAGGTTTACAAAGCATGAGTAGCGACAGCAGTCCTGTTGATAATATTGGATGTGTGTCCTTGCCATACTCAGATTTCATATAGGCACAACTGTGTGATTTGTGGGGTGGGAAAGATGATCCCAAAGTCCCTTCAGTCACAACTAGTATTGCTCGGATAGTGCTTTTGTGGATCTGACTATCCTCCATTGAATAGTGCTGGTATCCAACGTAAGATCGGGCAAATGGATCCAGTGGTTGGATCCATCGGATCCCACCTTGGATACTTGGATCTTATGGTCAGATCCATCAAATTACACCTTGAATAGTTGGATCTGATACTCAGATCCATCGGATCAGTAGTCGGATCCATCAGATCCAGTGGATACCTTGGATACATACAATGGATCCTAGGAGGTCGGATCCCTGGTAGGATGTCTATGCCATCTGAGGCTATCCAATATCAGACCAAAATGATGGTATCTGATGGTATCCAAATTTGTAGGATACTATCTGAGCAACACTAGTCATCACGGTTCTTTGCTAATATATTATTTATCTTGAAGTTCCAAATGTGCATGGCAATGCAAATTCAAATTGCATTACTGAGTTAGACCCAAAGCAGGGCCCTTTGAAATGATGTTTTATTTCTGGGAAGCCTCTTTTCTAGTGGAGAGGTAGTGAAGCAATCTCACACAGTTTTGGTTGCCACTCTACTTCCATAATCATCATGGCTTTGGCTGACAGAAAGACATGCCTTGTTCAGAACTGGAAGGGGGCTTGGCAAGTTACAGGGTGGGATACTTGGCACTTGCTGAATGGTGCTAAAGGCTGTCTGATCGCCATCCTCCCCATGACAGCCAATAGCCAAGCACAGATAGTATTGCAGATAGTAGAGAGGGTAGGCACTATCCATTGCTCCCAGCTGGAGGTCAGGGGACAACCATGGTGAGTGCCTGGATTGTGGATGGGTCAAACCTGGTGATAGTGAGTGTGTGGCCAACAAAAAAAAATGAGCCTTACCTAGCCCCCTGACAAATAGCTAAAACACAGGACTGTCTGGTGAGAAAGGACAAGGTCAACCCTCTTGGCCTCAAAAGTGCCCCTAGTTTGAAAAACACATTTTATGTTTGTTCATATTCAACAGAAGTTGCTGACGTTGCTGGAAGTTTTAAAGATTAAATGCACACATATTTCATAAAAAGCTTCACCAGTTAAATCCCTGATTGACTGAATAAGCTGTTGCAGTTCCTAGTTAGAGCAGTCTGTAGAGCTAATTGTTTTTATGAGAAGCCGTTTAATTCAAAATTACAGTTTTCAGAATATAATTAATAGTGAAATGTCTGTGACTAACAGCAAAATGTTTACAGCATAATATTATGAGAATGACAAACATGAAAATGAGTATATCACACACCAAAATGGTTATGAGAAGTTCTGAAATGGGTATGACCCATACCAAAATATGTATGCCATCTACCAAACTGGACATGACATACACCAAGATGGATATGACAAACACCAAAATAGAAATAAGACTTATTAAAGTAAGTATGACATATACCAAAATGGCTAGGACACATACTGAAACAGGTAAGACGCATACCAAAATAGATTTGACATATTCCAAAATGGATATGACACAAAATGAAATGGATATGCTGTACCAAAAAGGGTATGATGCATAAAGAAATAATTATGACACATACTGAAATGGATATGTCCTATGCTGACATGGATATGACACATAGTAAAATGGGTATGGCATACCAAAATGGGTATGACACACGCCAAAATGGGTTTGACGCTAATTGAAATTAATATGACACTCACCAAAAATGGTATGGCACATGTTATTATTTATTATTATTTGTTTTTGTTAACCGGGTAGGGCACACTAGACAGCCAAGTGCCTATTTTCAGGTGCGAACCAGGAGGGTTACATAGGTAGTAGCATACAGGAGTCAGTTACATACAGTTGAGCAAAAAACAGCAATTAACAGGAAATGGATAGGCGTCTGACAGTATAGTACAAATTTAGCAAACAAGAAAATAACAGTCATTACCTGGAATGAAAGAGGAAGCAAGGTATCGTTAGAATTGAAGTTGGGGACACGGATGCACACAATTGTGGAGTAAACAAAATGATTTAGGTACATATATGAACTAAATTAGTGCTATCGAAGTAAGTGCTGGGGAGGGAACGGGGGTGGGGACTGGATAGAATGGGTGAGGCCATATTGGGAGGGAGGGGTGAGGGGGGAGGATGGTAAAGCATGTACAGTCTGGATTGCGTTACTAGTTCAGAGGGGTAAAGTGCAGTGAAATAATAATGACACATATCGAAACAACTATGACCTGGACTGGAATGGCTATAACACATATCAAAAGGGGTATTATATACACCAAATTGGGTATGACACACACCAAAATGGGTTTGACACTAACTGAAATTGATATGACACACACTGAAAATGATATAACACATGCTGAAATAATAATGACACATATCCAAATGGATATGACCTATACTGAAGTGGATATGACACTTAGCAAAATGCATATTATATACTGAAATTGGTATGACACAGACTGAAATGGCTATGGCACACACCAAAATGGGTTTGACACTAACTGAAATGGATATGACGCACACTGAAAATGGCATGACACATGCTGAAATAATAATGACTCATATCCAAATGGATATGACCTATACTGGAATGGCTATAATACATTGCAAAATGGGTATTATATACCAAAATGGGCATGAGACAAACTGTACTGGATATGGCACACAGTGAAATTGGTGTGACACACACTGAAATAGTTATGGCACACAACTGAATGGTTATGACACATAGCAAAATGGGTATAACATATACTGAAATAATTATGATATACTGTATACCAAAATGGATATGTCACATGTTGAAATGGGTATGACACATACGAAAATGGGTAAGACACACACCAAAATGGGTATGACAAAAAAAAACAAAATGTATGTGACATGCACCAATATAGGTATGACACATACTGAAATAATTATGACATACACCAAAATGGATATGACACAAACTGAAATGGTTATGACACATACTGAAGTAATTATGACACATGCTGAAATGAGTATGACCTATACTGAAATGGATATGACACATAAAAATATGTATAACAATAATTATGACACATGCCAACATATGTATGACCTATACTAAAATAGGTATAATACATAATAAATAGGGTATGACACATTCTAATATAAATATGGAACTTTCTGAAATAGATATGACCCTTACAGAAATGCATGTTACACATACCAAAAATCTATAAGAAACTACTACAATGCATATAACACATACCAGAATGAATACAGCACACACTGAATGGATATTTATTTCTGCATGAATTTATTTGTTGTTGACTGGGTAAGGTGCACTAGCCATGGAAATTACTATTTTCAGGCATGACCCTGGAGGGAACAGAACAATACATAAGAGGCAAATAACAATACATCATGACATTACATAAATTTGACAATTTTCATAGGATGGGAATACATTGCAAGTAGGAGTAAATAAGTAGCAGGCAAGATAAGAAATACAATACAGTGTAAATAACTAAAAGTGAGGGAAAGCAATACATTTACTAAGGTCATTTGAGCAGCAATCACAAAAAACAACAATTTATGGGTAATGGTCAATAGATGTTTTCTTGTAGGCCTCCCAAGGTAGCTTGCTAAATATTGTGTTTTTGATAGTGGGGAGACTCAGTCTTCATATACAAACTTCACTTCTTCTTGTAGTTCAATATATCATTTATTCTGTTCCCCTACATTTCGCTCTATCAGAGCTTGCTCACGGGGACATTCATCTGTTTAAAACATATTTATATCACATTAGTTATCACCCCTCATAAGGTGCTCATACCAAAAAACGTTTTAAATCACTTCACCATAAATTTACTCATTCACCAGACTTTAAAAAAAGTCCTGTTCTTGACACTCCCATGTGCTGAGTTTTTTTTATCTGACTCAAGGACCAGGGGAGAATGGAAGAGGTTGGGACTGACTAGGGTGATGTGGGCAGTTGGAAGGGTGCAGCTTGCTAAACTCCAATACTAGGAATTCAAAGTGTATTTGCCTGAGTCGATCCATTGGCAGTGCTACTACTGACAAAACCAGTGACACATGTTCAGAAACAAGTGTTGGCTGTCAAGGGCTGGGTGGGAAAAGGAAGGAAGGACTGAGACTGCAAAGGACAACTCTGCTTCCTCATGGATAGTGCTGTTCCCACAGCATGACTGACACAGCAGCATATTCAGGACCACCAGAATGTGGCAGGGTCACCACCAGCCACATCATTCCACACTGGCACCCCAGGGAGAAAACTAGGAGTTCAGAGGAAAATGCCACCCTTTCACGTAGTCACCTGTACTGCATGACCAACATGGGTGGCCATACAACACAGTGGTCCCAGCAGTGATGAGTCACGGTGTTGGGGGCAGGTGCTGTTGGATGAGACTGGAGGAATAAAAAGCTCTAGTAGGGAAAAAAGTTTCTAAGCTAAAAACGAAGTTGTCATTTACCTCATCCACTCATCCTTACACTGCTGCTCCATCTCAGAGGGTCACTTATGCTGCTGTGCTGGGTCAAGTGGTGAGTTTCTCAAGGCTGCTGTTTCTGGGTTGAACAGTGTCAGCAATGGTGAGCACTGGTGTACCTGATGTGGACATAATAAGTAATATTTTTATAAAGGCTAAAACATAACTGCATATTTTTATGTGAGGTGGGGCAGAATAGAACACAAAAAAATGGAATATTTTTTCAACATATGCAAAGTCAGTCATTTGTATGGGAGTCAGACAGTATAGTCAGGCTGCTGTCAATGGAGAGCAATAAGTAGCCAGAGCCGAGAAGGCACAAACTGGACCCAGAACCAAAACCAGAGTCCCAGCACTCCAATGCTCACACATTTCTCTTCCATGAATGTCAAGCTGCAATTGGTTCTTATAGTGCAATCCTACAGCACTGCACGTTGTAGCATTGCTTTGCAGCAAAATCATTTGTGCAGTCTGGGAACTTGGAGGCAACATATAGCCCAATATATGGTGAATGGGGTGTAACATATTTGTTTTACACACCTGAGGTGTGTGATGCAACATAAACTACAAGAACAAATCTCAAGTGTGTAAAAACAAGTTTAAAATGCTCCCCCAATTCAGGGTATTAAATAGCTGGGATAGCATAGCAAAATGCTACATGAAACAGGGGGTTATGATAACCATTTCCAGAAATGGTTAGCAGTACACTGCTATCAATTTTATGAGTGACTCCATGGCACATTAAACAACATTAACAAAACTATGGGGGACATTTTCAAAGGAGATGCGCTGGCAGATCTCAAGAAATGAGCTGCAATGCAATATTGAAAGGGTGGAGATGTGTTGCACATCTCCGGCTGTTCTCAAGCGCAGCAATAATGTATGCGGTGCATCTCCAGGGGGCCTGCCCATGAATATGCGGCACTTCCCTATATTCAGCCGAGATGTGTGGCGCATCTGCCCAAACATCTTGGAGATGTGTTGCATAAAGTTAGGCATGTTAGAAACATGCCTAACACGTAGCCACCCAGAGGCAGGCTGCTGTACTGCACACAGCAGCAGAGCAGCTGCCAGCCCCTGCAGCCTGATGGCTAGCCCAAACCGCCCATCACTGATCCACAATCGCAGCATACACGGTGACATAATAAATCCCCACTCCCTGGTAGTCTAGTGGCACTCCCCTCCCAACCCCGAACCCTGATCATGGAATACACAGTGAAATAAGAAATCCACAGTCCCTGGTAGTCTAATGGCACCTCCCTCCCAACCCCAAACCCTGATCGTGGAATACACATTAATATAATTATTCCCAAGTCCCTGGTAGTCTAATGGCACTCCCCTCCCAACCCCATACAGTAAGCTGTCATTCACAACTTTGTGTCATTCACAAAGTCGTGAATGACAGCTTACTGTTCACACTGTAAGCCCATTGGTTGACAGTGTCAATCAATGGGCTTGTAGTGATTACAATAAGCTGTCATTTAGTGACAGTTCAGTCGGCGGGCAACCATGGAGGTATGCAGAGGGCTGTGCTGCTCACTGACTGTCTGGGGATGCTGGGATGGGGGCAGCGGGTTGGGATGTGGGTTCCTGAGTGGGTGGAGGGTCCACTAAATTACCAGGGGCTTGGGAATAAATATCTTAATGTGTATTCTGCAATTGGGATTCAGAGTTGGGAGGGGGGTGCCACTAGACTACCAGGGACTCGGGATTTCTTATTTCACTATCTATTCCACTATTGATATTCAGGGTTGGGAGGGGGTAACACCATACTACCAGGGACTGAGGATTTTTTATGTCACTGTGTATGTCATGATTGGAGTTTGGGGATGGGGGAGCCACTATACTATGGAAACAGGGATGGGGAATAAATTTGTTTTATTAGTAATGATGGAAATGGGAAAGGAAAAGTGTGGCCCACTGGGAATTGAACCTCCAACCTCTGGTATGCTGTTCCAGCGCTCTAACCATTAAGCTACAGGCTCAAAATGGTCAGAGTGCCTGTGGAACTCCCTTTAAATCCACACATTCCTTTCTCAAGTGTGTTGCAATCCTGCAACTAGGAACAAATTTAGAAATACAAATAGACCACTTCTCTCAGTGCAGTTAAGCTCCTGCAAGGCATATTTTTAAATCAAGGATGGAAATAAGAACAGAAAAATGTGGCCCACTAGGAACTGAACCTCAGACCTCTGGTATGCCATTCCAGCGCTCTAACAGGCATTGGGATGAGGAGGAGGAGGAGGGCCACTACACTATGGAAAATGGGATAGGTGCTGGTGGGACACAACACGGGACTGCGTGGGTTGAGAGGTTTCAAGCTGCTGGGCGCATCCCTGCAGAAGGCATGCAAATACAGCCATAAAGACATGCAAATGGCCTGTTTGTGCCTTGCATGCCTAATGGCCATATCTGCATGTTTCAGGCTGCATATCTGGAATTTGGTCCAGTGCATCTGGGGATGTGCCAAGCATCCCTATTCCAGGTATTTAGGCCAACCAGGGGGATGTGCTGGAACACTGTCAGTGGACCCCATTTGCTCCGCCTGCTAGAATTGCTATATTCAGATGAGAAGCATGATTACGCATTTCATTTAACTATAGCATTTATTTGTGCCAGACCATTTATTTAGGTGGTGCATCTAGATGTGCCAGAAAGCACCCAGGCTTTGAAAATGGGGGCCTATATGTTTTTTTTTTTAATGTTGGTACTCGGTCTGTGCCAGGTGCTATGTATTTTCATAACTGATTAGCAATTTCATGCATCTAGCTGCTAATCAATTTTTTAAGCTTATTTTAAACCCTGCAATTTCTTTAGTAACGTATTTAACATTTCATGACTAAGATACAGTGCAAGTGTAAAAGTGAGTTTGGGCATTCAGAATGCCTAGCCCTTATACTGTAGCAGTTCATCAATCAGGAACAACTGTGTAATGGCCCATAGAAACATAGACTTTGATGGCAGATAAGGACCGCTCGGCCCACCTTGTCTGCCCATGTGGTACAACGATAGCTCTACCATTCACCACACTGTCGAACCAGAATTGGGAGCAATCTCAGGATGCCTGTTTGAGGGGGAAGGACTGAGCTTCCACTGGACTGCTTTCCTCTCCCAGGGATGGAGAGTTACTGGCTCCACCATACAACTGTCACCAGGTGGAGGCCTGGTGGGAGGACAGAGTTGAAGCAGCAAGGAAGGGAGGGAGCTGACAGAGTTTTCTTTGGTGTGCCTGGCATACACATAGCATTTAGGCAAATTTTGTAAAAATAGCACTGGGCATGGGAAATATGCAGATTATTTAATCTCCATACATATGGCACAACACAGACTAAAGCAGGGAGGTATCACCAGAGGGCATGGTTTGAAGTTGGAAGGTGGAAGGGTGAGGGGGGAAAGAGGAGGAAGTTTTTCACTGAGAGGGTGGTGGACCCTTGGAATGCACTGCCTGGCGAGCTGGTTCAGAGATCCACAGTGGAGGGCTTCAAGAGAGGGTGGGACAGACACAGAAAGTGGATGTATCAGATGATGACCTGTCCCGGGGGGTGGGGATGGATGATAGGGGTTTCTGGAACACAAGGGGGGGGTCTCGGCACCCAACTGGGGATCTGAGGTTCGAGCACACTCGATAGACTGTAAGGCCTAATCTGCTGGCAATTAGTATGTTAGTATGTTAACACAGAAAGGGGCAGTGAAGCATAAACATATTGTGTGGTTTGCAGCATTATCTCCAGCTGTCAGTACCCCCCCCCCATTACAAAATGCCGGCTACAGCACAGGATTATCATAATTTACAAGTGCGTAAGTATTAAAAATTAGAATGTATACTGTGACTGGAGGAGGGATCGGAGTACTAGAGCCCTGATCTGTGAAGCAATGGCTGCATTAGTTTAGTCGGTAGTTCTCCTTTAATTGTACTCACAATGGAATGGAGATCACAATGAAAGCCCAGGCAAAGTAAACAAACCAAAACAAAATTTAACAAGCATTTGTCAATGCCGAATGTTTGCTTGCTGGTATTAGCATTAGAAGTGCAGGAGTTATACACATGCAGAATAAGAATGGCAGTGAAGTACTGAACTCATGCCCAACCCCACCTCCACCCTACAGAGATGGACAGGCATTGGGTTGTGCCTTTGGGTCATCACCCATGACGTTCATGCCATTTTACCTCACTCTATCCTGCAGGCACCGACAAGTGTTGAGGTGTGCGTTGGAGTGTTCAGCTTTACAGTCACCTCGTTCCATAAGGACACACGCTGAAATGGGTGCAGTATAGGAGAATCGGGTGAACTCTGGGGCCAAAGAGTTCAAGGCACACCTCGATGCCTGTCATTGACTGCAGGGTGGGGGTGGGGTGGAATGGTGAGAGTATTACAGCCGGCAATCCAAAGGCACACCCCTGATGCCTGTCAGTCTGTACAGAGTGGGATGTTATGGTTAGAAACCCTAATGCCCCAGGCGTTTGTTGATATTTGCACTACAAATTTTCAGCATGGCCTTTTTGTGACCCCCTAACTCATGAAAGCATTGGGGACCTCTGCTCATGAACAGTGGCACTGTGATTTTGTTAATCTGTCCTGAACATTGATTTCCCACAGCGACTATGCCAGTTCTATGCCAGATGTGTGAAAAAACAGTTCAGGAAGGATGTGAAAAATGACAGCTGTGCTGTTCATAAGGAGGTATGAAAAAATGCCAATGTTGAAAATCTGGAGTGCAAATATTACAAATTCTCGAAGTTATGAGTGTGCATGGAAACTGCGCAACACACTCTCGTAACACAGTCATTTTTGGAATGTTTTTGCCAAATTTGCAACATAGACTTTTTGGGAGCTCACCTCATGAACCGTAACACTGTCATTTCATTAATTGGTCCCGAAAGGTGATTCCATGCAGTGACCACGAAATCACCTTTCTGGATGAATAACCAGATGTCAGTGACTGAATTTATGAGGTGGGGTCCCAAGAACTCCATGTTGAAAATTTGGTGCCAAAATTCATAAAAATGGTCGAGATATCCACCTAAGTTGAAAACAAAACATTTATGCCATTATACAGCTTACCGGCATTTCTTTAGTTCACAGTCGGCTTTGAAGAGTGCAGATGTGTTCCTGTTCTACCAGAGATTGTCACACCGGCTCCAGAAGTAAGCATGGGGTGAGGGGAGTGTGGGGAGGGGGGGTGCACAGAGGGTGGGTGTGGGTTGGGGGAGGGGGCAACGGACACAACGAGGGACGGTTTTCTGTTTTCACAGGTTTAAAAAAAACATCGCAAGACATTTTTTCTACTTACAGTGACAATGGACATGCTGGGGTGGGCTCCCAGTGTACCACCTGGGTGTTTGTTGGGGGGGCTGGAGCCGATAGGGAATGGCCACCCCATCAGCACATACAATGTGTTTTGGGAGGGCGCATGAGCCGAAGGAGGTTGGGCACCCATCTCGGCACACAACGAAGGGGGGAGGGACATTATGCCAATGGGGATTGGGCTCCCCCATCGGCAAATGAACTGGGGAGGGGGCATGCCAACAGGAGGATTGGGCACTCTCGTCGGATTTTATGGGGACTGTGAGAGGCAGACGGCAAAGCCGTTGCCATATTTATTGAAATGTGACGTCAGACAAGGCAAGCTACTATTTGCTGCTGCAATCAGGTACTGCCCCAGCATCAGACTGTTCAGGGAAAACAGCTGATTCTTCAATGATAGGGCACTCTCTGATTGCAACAGCAGATTTCTTTCAGGTTGGTGGCATGCTTCAAAACTGCTGTCATCAACAGTGTACTTCTCCACTGGTGCCACAGAAATCAGCCCCAAAAAGTACTGCTGGCATTGGCCACAACATTGCCACACCTCCACAACCCACTACTCCAGCAAGATGCCACAAAATGTTTCTTGCACATGCGCACAAGCAAACATAAAAATTACACAGTAATGTTATTTTCAAAGTTATTGTCTGTTTAACAGCTCACCTTGGGAACATATGACATATTGTTGAAGAGCTGAAACCTGCAGTTTTACAACAGTATAAAGTTTTGTGTTCTGTATACACCATGAAAGTACACTTTGAAAAGTAAATGGACTGCTTACTGAAAATTATAGGTCATGTTGGCTATAGTCCCCTTGTATCACTTTTGATTAATGTTTTTGCAGCTGTAACTTCATAGGAAGGAATCATAATATGGGCCTGACAAGGTGGCTAGCCGATCTCTTCCTCTTGTTTATTTATTTCCACGTCCCCACGCTATGACGTGCAGCAAGGGAGAGCATGGGGTGTTGCCCATTGAAAAAAATTGGGATATTACTTTCTTACTATTTTATACCTTATGATGGTGAGTTGGGGATTAATGGAGGCCACTGCTTGACCTACAAAGGCCTTGTTCAAGCAGTGGCCTCCATTAAACTCCAACTCACCATCACAAGGTATAAATTAGTAATGAAAAAATACTCCCCTTCATTTAGATGGGGCATGCCCCCATATTCTCCCTTGCTGCACCTCATAATGTTCCTGAGCCCGTGGGTGTGGAAATGAATACAGAAGTGGAAGAGGACAGCTGACCACCTTGTCAAGACCAAATTACAATCTCTTCCCTTTAAATTACCAGGGCACAGAAATGATCAAAAATGATAGAAGGGGGCTATCGCCAATATAACTTATCATTTTAGGTGAGTTTACCCCCTTAAGCTCCATAAATCACTTTAAGTAACTCATGTGCACAGAATTTATGTCACTTAAAGTGACAATTAGATAAGGACAAAATGGGACAGATCCAAACAATAGCTTGTTATTTCAAGGAGCCTTCATAAGAGAGAAGAATGTCAGCCAGCCTGTCAGCAGAGCAGTAGAGTTATTACTTATGATGCTGGGAAATGGGATGGTCTCCTCCTGTGGGGAGGGAGGGCCAGCACACCACTCTGACACTGCCACCGGTGGATGCATGGGTGGTAGTGCAGAGTTAGTGGCGCAGGGAGGGAAAGGATACCATTACATGCTTGGCTGAGTCATGCATGAGCACAAACATAGCCTGGACATATGTCCTTGAGCAGGCACCCTTGCAGGGGAAGAAGCAGCAAGGAGAAACCATGGGGTGAATCCTTGAACACCTCAACTACATGATGGTACCAACCATGGGAGTCTTGAAATATGGTACATCTGTTAACTCCGCAGGCGAAGGGTGCAAAAAGAATATTTAAAAGAAAGATAAAAGAATGTCTAATCATGTTGCCCTCAATCACTGGCACACACAATGCACACACATGCACCATTCTATAACACCCCCCCCCCCCCGGAAAGGGGCTGCTGCTACTCGTGGGCCCCTCCAGCTGCTGAAAAAAATGCATTGCAAATAAATTATAAACACCCATGTCAGAAAGACTGCCTCATCCTGTTTGATCTGTAAGACAAATAATCAAACAGCAAGTGACATGTCTGGGAGTCAAATCCCAAGCTACTGTATCAAGTGTCCAAGCAAAGGGTAAAAGACCCAAAGAAATATGTTGCCCCAGCAGTATAAAAAGCAATGCTGACCTTAATATCTATTTAACTTTATCTTACTTTTGTGTCTTTTCTCTTTAATTGTGCTCTATTATGCTAATTTACATATACTTGGATGCTTTAATGTATTGTGTTTACTAGTTAGTATGTTTTTATGTTTGCTTGCGTGCATGCACAAGAAACATTTTTTGGCATCTTGCGGTAGTAGCAGGTTTCAGAGGTGTGGCAGTGTTGTGGCCAATGCCGCCACTGCTTTTTTGGGCTCGTCTGTTTGGCACCAATGAATGTGCATGCTGTCTATGACAGCAGTTTTCAAGTGTGCCACCAATCTGAAAGAAATTCGCCACCACAATCAGGGAGCGCCCCATCATTGCGGCGGGCATAGCTACTGATACACCGGGTAATCCACGGCGCATATGCTGAAGTAGTGGGGAGTAGCAAACAAGCCTGCCACCAGCACCATGCCCTCCAACTTTCTATGTTTGTGGTTTGCTTTTGTGGGCTTTTTCAGTGCACTCATCAACTTAGAACATGCAGCAGGCGGGGGGGGGGGGTGGCTGCTCAGCACAAAACAAAACTATCGCTATCCTTCTCAATCAGGTCTGCCTCCTCAGCAGCACCTCGTGGATCTGGTAACTTAAGATCTCAATTAGGTCCGTGGTGAGCATGGTGTGCCCTTGATTGGCTGCCTTTTTAGGTAGGAGGGGCGGCAAATTGAACTGCTCCCCAGTCCAACAAAGTGTACTTGTTGTTCCTTGTTCAAGTCTTAGAGGTCAGGAGAGCGGAGCCAGCCTTTCTGCCAAGCAGGAATACAGCATTCGGGAAAGAAGCCACTGAGTCTTCAGAGTCTACTGGGAGAGAGTGAGAAGAAGCCCAGCACAGGGCTCAGCAGAAGAAGAGAGCAGTGTGGCCGTGAATTTGATCGAGCTGGGGATGAGAACAGCTAAACTCAGTGCTCCCAGATTTTTGGGGATCCCTGTATTTCATGGGATTTCATGTGCAAAAAAGGGGTACAGGGATGAATGCCAAATCTTGCTATTTCAACAGGGATTCGGCTGGAGTGACAGGGAATTTGGCTGGGCTCACAGTGCTGGCATAGGAACGATGGAGGATACCTGGCTAAAAGCAATGCTAAGCTGTGGCAGAGAGATGAGAGGCTGTTAACTTGTTGCTAAGTGACCTGACTCACAGTGCAAGCGTCAGCATTCTTAATCACTGCCCATTTCTGCACTGCCTGACACACTGGAAAGCCCAAGCAGACTCTGGATTGGTTCACAGCAGCTATGAGGTGCTTTGATTTTTTTTGACGGGATGACCATGATGCCACTAATAAATCATGTGCCAAGCAGGAGTTGGTTCATTTAGTTTGTTCTCCCAGCTCAGCTCCTACCATGTGCAGCACCTCTGTGTCTCAGCATTGGGAAACCACTTTCCAGTACCGTTACGGTACAGTTGGGTACTAGTTTAGTTTGTTTTGTTGTTTCCTCATTAAAATCCTCTACATCAATGAACCAGGTCAGTGCCTAACTTGTGCCCTTTGCCAAGAGGTTTAATGACGGTGGTGGTGGTTGTTGTGGGGGGGATTTTGGCTACGAGTTTCTTGGGAAACACATGGATGGGGGTAGCTAGTGCATCTATAAAGCAGAATAGAAAACCCTGCATTTTAAAACAGTATATGTGCCTCCGACCCGGGACTCAGTCACTGGACCAGAACTGCAGCTACTCAACTGCAGAGCCTTGCAGTGAATTTTCTGATGTAAGATCTCAGCTGCAGAATCTTTCTGTTGGGTAACATTTCTGAGAGATAACGGAAAGGCATGGTCAGTGGTGCTGCTCTCCGCAACTGAGGTGTCAGAGAGTTGTAACAGAGCTCTGTCAAACCGTTTGCTGGAACTTTAAATAAAAGTCTGACTTGCTCCTCAAGCAGTAGGCTTACAGTAGGCATGTACCTCCTCTGCTCCAGCCCTGCTTCTCAGAACAGTTTGCCACTAAAAATGAAGGACATCAAGCATGGAGTTACAGGCTTTTGTTTTGTGGGAAATGATTCCTCTGCATGCTAAGTTTAAGTCTGACTTTGCTTCATAAAGTGTAATGGATTTTTGCTTTAAAATCAGAATGAGGTACAGTACATCTGTTGGGTAAGGGGGGTAAAGGGACAGTTGGACTATCACATCTCCTATGCAAATGTAACCTCCCTACAAATGGGGGTTCCCGAAAACCTTCCTTGGGTGTGCCTAAACGTCTTCTGCCAGGCTAGTGTCCTGTGTTTTAGCTGTTTAAAAAGAAACTGCATGAGGGTGCCTAATCGCCTCTGCGCCTGTCTCTTTAAGAGCTGCCAATAATGTAGTGCTTATTTAATCTACGAAGGGGCTGAGTGTTTCTATGCTCGAGTCCCACCCATGCTGCCAGATAATCACTCCATTCTGCCATCGTTATTTGCGCAGAGGGAGCTCTGTTAGAAGCTGTACTTATTTGCTGATTATCTAGTAGCATAGTAATGATATTGTAGTTTGTCTAACCTGCCTTCTTTGCAGCATGGACAGTTCTGTTTATCACTACCATTTTGGTTTTGGACTGCCAGTCAGCACCAATTGGTACCTTTGGGAACTCTAAAATGGAGCATGTCCCCAGGGATCTTATGGGAGCAAATTCCTGTAGGAATTGTAGTTTTTACATTTTGGTGCCAAAACAGACCTGGAGGGGGAGCCCTTGCTTTGACAGACAGATGGATCAACCAGCCAGAACCTTTTGGACCGAAGGGGAATTCCCAAGCTACCTGTTGCAGTGAGTCAGTCTGGAGTTAGAGTTTGAAGAGACAGCCTGAGTGATTCAAGCAGCTACTTTTTTGGCCTGTCTGCTTGCAGTGCCTTGAGAAGGAATCCTTTGAAAGGCTTAGCAATCAGACTGTATCTGAATTGGAGTGTGACAAAGTCACTGAAAAGTGACCAGATTTGAACCTGAAGAAGACCGAAGATTTGCTGTACATGATCAGCCTGTCAGGACATCCATTTACCACAGAATTCCCGGTTTTGCTCAGAGACACTGATATTGCGGCCAGACTGCCTTCCACATTGTGGTATGGTGCTTGCTTTACTATAAATGTGCTGTGTGCTGTTAGTGGGTCGCAGTTTGGTTCCCCACTGTGTAAATGTGCCACGTTTGCTGGAAGCTGCATCCAGCACTACCGGACTCAAAATCTGAACTGTTCCACCTGGCCTGGGCCTTGCCATCTGGCCTAGCCAGCTACTTCAGGCACAGAAGCCATTATCGATGAGAGACTCACCCGGGGATCAGCCCCCTGCTCAACCATCTCGAACAGGAACAACACCTCAGTGATTCGTGTGGGCCCTGCTTCTCCTGGCAAACCAGTCATCAACCTGCAGACTCCATTTCATCTAGCCTGTGACTCATATTGGGTAGCGTGAGTAACAATCAGGGTAGCTCCCTGCAACAACAGCTAAATCTTAAGTGTTGTCATCTGATTGCATTGTTGTTTTTCCTTTCAGGAACTGAGCCTTCGGGCTCTGGATTACAAACTGTGTGTGGTTGTGCATGCCTTTTCTTTTCACCACAGGGCCCCAACCAGCTGCAACGCCAGCCTACCCCGGGCAACGTTCCAGACTAGCCCACCTTATTTCCAACTGGGTACCCAGAGCGTGTGACTGTGTAGGAACTAAAAGTGCATGTAAAATTGCCTGACTAGATCAGTTTTCCAATCAATCAACCTGATTACACCCCTCCCTTGTTCAATTCCTCCGAATAAATCAGATCTAACTTTTTTTTAATTTAATCTGACTGTGATTCCAGTTTGCACCAAAAGCACTGTACTGTTGTTATTTGCTGTGCCTAATCTTGTTTTACAGGGGGTCTCCAGGGTTGAACTGATGGAACCAGCCCTGGTGATAAGTACAAACAGTGTGGGGAATTGTATGCTGAATAGGGGCTACTGTGAACGTGTTTGTTGCTTATTGTCTAGGCCACTAGAGGGGAAAAAGGGGGGTTACAGTGTCCTGGAGGTACCCAGGTTAGTCTTGTTACTAACAATCCTGTCCTCTGGGTGGAGGCATCCATTTCAGCCCCTTAACCTGCAACTAGCCATGCAGGCAGAAATAGTAACCCTTGGGATAGTGCCACCTAGGGGTTACATAAAGTCATCTCTTCTCCTGCTGCCTCATAACAATACTGCTCAGATGTATATCACATGTGTTGCAAAGGAACTGACTCTCTTCCACCTATCTGCAAAGTGTTCTCAGAGCCCTACAGCATTTTACATGTTGAGTCTGAGACAGTGTCTAATACAGTAATATTGGGGGTTTATATTACTATGTCTTGTTATTTAACTTTAGAGATTCTGAATGTAAAAGGTTGTAGGGCTCTGAGAACACTTTGCAGGTAGATGGAAGACAGTCAGTTCCTTGTGCTGTAATGCTTATGGCATTAGCATGATATCACTCAGGTAAATAACCCAGCTTAATTTATATGACAGTACAGCAGCATGATAAAGATATATCTGTACCCTAATCCTTCCGTTCTGTTCCTGCAATAACCAACATTTGGAGTAGTTATGGGAGGTGAAGCTGCTATAACCAACATACCAGCTTATGCCAAGTATAACCCTTTTGTGATTAGGGGTTACAGTTCACAGTTTCCTAAGGCTTCCACTGTGCTTCCAAAAGTTGTGACCTCTCCCTAAGATCTTTATTCATTTCAGTTAGAACTGCACAAAACTACAGTTAGAGGTGGATTACCAGCATTTAGTAGTCAGACCTCCTACACTGGGCTCTAAATGTGATTTCTGGTCAAACTTAAAAAAAAAACAACTAGTGGTGATTAATTTAAATGGTTTACAATAATTTGCAAAGAATCCTTGGATGGTACATATTTGGAGTTCATTGACCTGTACATGGTATCCATTGCTAGCCTAGGGCCCTGTGGTGCCCCTAGGCAAAGTTGTAATTCTCTCCTTAGACTAGACCATAGATCTCTGAGGCTATAATTATGGTGTGTTAATAATTTAAAACTGATAGTCATCCAGAGGTTGCTGTTCTTTGAGGTGGGGGGGGTCGCTGCAGGCAGAGGGATCAGGATGAGGAGAATAAAGAGGCTGTGTGATTTTGCTAGCAACAGATCCAATTTCCTTTCCTCTCTCACTGTATAAATCTGCCCCAGAGCTAATGTGGGTAGGCAAGTAGGATATTTCTTGTGCTGTTGGGAGAACTCACTGGTATAGGGGGTGGTCTACTGATCTGAATCCCTCTACCTCATGATGCAGTGCTGCCCCACCCCCACCCTGCAGCCACTGACAGGCATCGAGGTGTGCCTTGGGGTCTTTCCGCTAAACTCCGTTAAACAAGACAGAGGTATGCCATCATGTAGTCAGAGTTTCTTTTTTCAAAGTGAAAAACAGAGGTACACAGTGGAGCTGACAACAATGGCTGCCTGAAGAGAAAGCTGTTGTTAAGCAGCACAAATTAAATTCATTCAATATGATGCTGAAGCTCCGTAATTATTAACCAAAGCTTCTGGGTTCAAACTCTGATGAGGTGACATGAAAATGTAAAAAAAAAAAATTGATGTTCTGTGGTTGTATGGAATGTCTGTGGTATGTACAGAACATCTATGTGAGACATTTATAATCTGTTGTGGGTCCAGTCTGATGCTTCTGGGATGGGTTCAAATACTTGCTTTTCCCAGCAACAGGACCCACTAGCACTCCCAGAGTCTCCACTAGCCACCTGGGCTACTAAACAAATTACTGCCCACTCTGCCATCACTAGAGGCAAAGGATTCTAGCTGAGCCCCCTTCCCCATACCTCACTACCATTTTTTCTCTATTTCTTCTCTTTTATTGGTTTTTACCCCAACTAACCTAACTTTTCTTTCATTTGGCAGGTCTGACTGGATAAGGGATCATTCCTTCATCAGATAAGTATACTTTTATGTCTGTCTTGTCCCTTCCACCCTTTTGGTCCCCCTTAGAGCTGTGGATCCTTTGTAACCCCTTTTCTTATTCTTTTATTTTACAGTTATATTGGCATCACCCCTTTCCCGGACTACCCCTTGGCACCCTGCACTCAGGTAAGTCCCTCTATTTATGCATATATCTAGGGTGAATTGACTGTGCTGTGGCAACCGCATCCGTTACAGTCTGTTTACACTAAGAATACATTTTGCATATGGCCACAAAGTGTGGAAGCTCAGTGGGGCAGCTATTTACACCCTGGTTTGCAGCTCCACTTTGTGTTTTGGGGCCCTAATTTTTCAAGCCTGCCTTGTACTGTTGCAGTGCCAGTTCCTTCACTGGAAGGTGCTGCGGTGCCAAAACAAAGTGAATACCACACTGCTAGTAATGGTTAAGTCACTGCTGCTGAGAGGCACTGAGCCTGACTTTTCCACCACTGGGCAGCAGCCCTGTGTGGATCTGGTCTGCTCACTCCTACCATATCTCCACTGCACTACCATCTGTGGTAGTACATATGTGTTAGTGGAGGCTGTGACCCTCCCTCTGTGAAGGAGAAGAGAGTCTGATAGGACACTGAACTTTCTTCCCACCAGCCCTTCAGCAGCATGGGCTACTTTAATTCCAGAACCTAGCATTTGTCTGGAGGCAGTACTCTTGCTGCTCTCTAGTAGCTAGTGACACAGAAATTTGCCAAGTAAAAGAATATTGTGCTTGTCTTAAGCGAGTGTGAGGAGCCCTGTTGCACTAGCTGTACACAGGAAGAGGAGCTGTAGTTCCCAGTATCTTACTAGGAACTACAACTCACCTGGGAGACTGTGGAACTTGTGTGATTGCACTAAATCTGTATTATTTTTACTCGTACAGCCACGCATGAGTGGCGTTAAACATTAATTTTATATTTTAAGTTACTTGGGCGAAGTGCTCGAGGTGTGACCCAGGGAAGTGCATCCAGGTTAATGTTGCCTATTTCAATAGCCCTAAGGTGAGCAGGGCAATCCCAAGCAGGGTGAGCACGTGTTGCTGCTCACGAGGATGCACGGAAAGACACACATGTCTTAGCGTGTGTTTGGAATTCAGCGTTACAATCCAGGAGTTTGTGTGGCATCATGCCATATAATATAGACAGGTGGACCACCTCTGCTGCTACAAGGTAAACAAAAGCTATAACAAACTATACTTGAGTATGGAACAAAACACTGTACCATTACATGATCCATGCAGCGCTATAGGTGCACCTGCACTATGACCTATTAGAAAATGGGCAAAGAAAATCCCCTTATCCGATTGGCTGACACACATCTTTAGGTGGGCATCTATCAGACAATAGATGCCCACATAAAAATGAGAGCCAGGCCACAGTGCCCCTTCACCCAACTGAGCTATCACAGCACCCACCCTGCTTCCCTATTGGCCAAATCCTGAATGAAAATGTTCAAACCTGCCGCCATTTGCACAACACACTTAGCGAGGCCATGAATCAGCATACCCTCCCGTGAAGTTTGCCAACCGTCTGGCAATGGAAAAAAAAAACACAGTAGAAGTGTCCCTCGCCGGAAAACTGCCGAAGTCATGTTACAAAGTCCCCAAAAATGAAGTAAACCGCAGCCTCAGTCTCTCACCGTGTCAAAAATCAGCACAGCATCTGTACACCAACTATTTATTTTGTTTTAATGTAAAAATGTGCTGTACAGTACACCTCATCACACATTTCACCCACAGCCTACTGCCCGGCTCCCACTCATTTCATGCCAACCCTTCATTCCAGCTATTCCAAACGCTAAAATATCTTACACTGTAATCGTTTATGGCACTAAACGATCCAGCTTGCATCTTCAATACCCGTGTTGGCTCCTTTGATTACGCCTCACTATGAGAAGCGTGACATCTCAGCTCCTCACGATACTCCTCGCTCCCGACCAGAAACCAAAGCTGTTTTTGTAAGAGTATCTTCTCACCACGCTATCACTATCACCGCATGACCACAGCCGCTGTTAAGATTGTTATATATATATAAAAAACGGCAGAGAGTAACACAGAAAATGAGGCAAGGATCCAGAAAAAATAAAGGGAGATACAAGGAAAGGACCTGTCCAGCGTTCAGAAAAAGTACTTTTCAAAACAAAAGCACCCTCTACTGGCAGCAGTACCAGCAGTGTTAACTCTGTGTGTGTGTGTGTGTGTGTGTGTGTGTGTGTGTGTGTGTGTGTGTGTGTGTGTGTAAAATCATGGCAACTACCTCCAAAGTCACAACTAAATATAATTATAATGCAGGCGGAGAAACTATTTTATTAGAGAACTAACTTTATCCTAATTTTTCGTTAACATTTTTTTATTAAACTTATTTTTTTTATAGTACCCATTTTCTACGCACAATAATACCCTCCAGGGTGGGCGGTATTGTGCTATACCGGACCTTCCAGGGGCTATAAGGCCCTCCGCCTGCGGCGTCGGGCCTCATTACACCCCTAGGCAGTTCGGTATAGCACAATACCGTCCACCCTGTTGGGTATTATTGCTTACTTATGATACTGGATGGTGAAGTAGGCATTAAATGTTCAGCTTGTTTTATTTACTTATTAGTACAAACATTGTCCACTCCTAAACCTGCATTTGTTTGCAATAATTGCATAGCAAACAAACAGATGCAAGAGGAAATAGCATCTTTTGCAGCAAGATTACTATTTATTGAAAATAGGTTGATATGCACAGTCACTTTAGTGCACTTAATTGTCCCTCTCTTCAACCTGAACCTGAATGTATTGTAAACCCTCTGACTTCAACTATGGCACTATGTCCAGTACCCCCAACTGTGCCTGGAAATTATATTGAGTCTAATTCTTGTCCTGTCTCCCTCGAGCCAATCACTACAGGTGTTTTCAGGGTTAGAAAGTGGGGCAGAGAAGACAGTACTGATGATGCTGAATATGGTGATGACTGGTCCCTAGTAAGTAGCTCAAGGGTACTCAAAAAAGGTCACAAAGCTGACCAGTTCTGCATCAATATTCAAAATTCCTTTGCAGCACTCTCTCTTTTGACTGATAGTAATATAAATACTGATGATCCCAAGCCCAAAGTATATTGCTCACAAGCTTAAAGCACTGCTGAAACCACCTTACATGACTTAATTGATCTAAACCAGATTCCTCCAACTACACCGAATGTTTCTAGTACCTACCATACCAAACTGAAAACATCTAATGTGGCTCCTTCCCTTTCTCCAAATAACACTTTCCTCCCCCTAATGCTGCATGATCCCCCTATGGTTAGTAACATTACTCCGGCCCCCATGGATACTACATGTCAAGTTTATGTATTGGGGGATTCTATTATAAAATACCTTGATAGGGTCATCTGCAATCCCGACAAAGCAAATCGAACATGCTCAAGCTTTAGGGGGTGCTAAAGTTTCAAACATTACTGAAATGGCTACTAATGCGGTATTCTTACTAATGCAGGACACAACCCACTAGTAATAATCCACACAGGAACAAATGACATAAACCGTACTAGTCCTTTACAACTAAAGAAAGACTTTGTTGCTCCAAATAATCTATTAGTAGAAAAAGGCTGCACTGTATGTTTTTCAGAGATTCTTCCAGTACCAAGAGCATCTGAGGACATTACCTATAAAATAAAAAATAAACAATGAATGGTTGAGGAAGTGGTGTCTTAAACAAGGCATCTTATATATTCCTCATTGGGAAAATTCTGCGACAGGGAATAGCTATTGTGCTGGGATGGGTTGCACCTGAGCAGAAGAGGGAGTGCGTTATTGGGAAAAACTCTAGCCTCCACTATTCATAACTGTTTAAACTGAGCTACTTGGGGGAGATTGGGAGTGCTCTCAATTCTCTTAATGGAGGTACCAAATATGAAACGAGCAAGATTTGTAATGTAATGTCGTTTAATGCCAGATCTCTAAATACTCTTAATATGTTAGAATTGGAAGCTCAATGTTCCCTCTTAGATCTGAGTATTATTGTTGTCACCGAAACATGGTGGGATCTGGCTTCAGCATGGCATAGAGAAATCCCTAATTTTAAGTTTTACTATAGAAATAGGGAAAATAGATCCGATGGGGATGTATGTTTATACATTAGAAATGACATCCCTTCACATGAGATCACATTGGAAATGGACACTGAATCTCTTTGGGTCTCAATTCAATTAAAGGGCCATCCGAAACTTACACTGGGTGTATGTTATAGACCACCATCCATCAACTCAAAATATACTGAAGATTTAATTAATACCTGGACAATGGCCTCCAGGCTGTGAGGCAGCATTGGTTTGTTTTGGGTACGTTTTGTCAAACCAACCTCATGCAATATTATGACTGGGTGACAGGTGAGCTGGATAAGGGTCATGCGGTGGATGTTCTTTACATGGACTTCAGCAAGGCCTTCAATTCTGTGCCTCATGGGCAGCTTGAGGAGAAGCTAACTGCTGTAGGGGTAGGGGCAAAAATGATGAACTGAATTACAAGCTGGCTGAGTGGCAGGCTGCAATGAGTGGTGGTGAGAGGGGAGCTCTCAACTCCAAGGCCGGTGATGAGTGGGGTGCCACAGAGCTCTGTGTTGGGGCCAGTATTGTTTGGGCTCTTCATATCAGACAGTGCACACAGGGTGGTGAGCAAGGTAAGTCTGTTTGCTGACGACACCAAAATCGGAGCAGTGGTGGTTGGAGAGCAGGGATGGAAGCAGCTGCAGGGGGACCTATGCAAACTAGAGGAGTGGTCAGAGAGGTGGATGCTCAGGTTCAATGCAAAGAAGTGTAAGGTTATGTACTTTGGGATGAAGAACCCAAGGAGAGAATACTAGCTGGGGGGGGGGGTTAAACTGGGGATCACTGAAGAGGAGAACCACCTAGGGGTAATGATAACAGGGACCATGAACAACACTGTCCAGTGCAGGGGAGTGGCTGCAAAAGTGAACAAAATGCTGGGTGCATAGTGAGGGTTGTTTTGTCCAGGTGAAGAGAGGTGATCTTGCCCCTCTACAGGTCGCTGGTAAGGCCACATTTAGAGTATTGTGTGCAGTTTTGGAGACCATACCTAAAATGTGATATCAGGCTACTGGAGGGGTGCAGAGGAGGGCAACAAAGATGATATGTGGAATGGAGGGGAGAGACTATGACAGCAGGCTGGGAGGCCTGAATGTGTACCCCCTGGAGGATAGAAGGGACAGGGGGACATGCTAGAGACATTCAAGTATCTGAGGGGAATCAATAAGGATGGGACAGATGGGGTATTTAAGTTAAGGAGGGGGAGGGTCACCAGGGGGCATGGGCTAAGAATAGAGGGGGGAAGATTTAGGAAGCAAATGAGTAGACACTATTTCACAGAGAGGGTGGTAGCAAAATGGAATGCCCTACCAGAATGGGTGGTATCATGTAAATCTGTGAACAGCTTCAAAAGGACAGGGAACAGGGGCGAGTGAGGGTGGCAGTGGGATGATAAAGGGGAAGGGGTGGGGCAACTGCAAACTAGGAGTGTTGGCTGCTCACTCGAGTGGACTTAGATAGACTGGGTGGTCTGTTTCTCCTGGCACATTCGTATGTTCATATGTTCGTAATATCATTTCTGATTCTGTCCAAAAAGGAGAAAGCCTTATTATGAGAGATTTCAATATGCCAGGTATTGACTGAGACACCCTAACAGCAAAAACTGAGCAAGAAAAACTATTTCTATCATTAATTATAGATCTAGGTTTAGAGCAACTTGTACACCAACCAACCAGGGGAACAAATATACTTGACCTGATCATTACTAATACAGAAACCAAATTTACGAATACAATTATAGCTCCCCAATTGGTAGTAGTGATCATAACTCAATACAATTTAGTATCACTATCAAAATTCCATTACTTTCAAATAATACAATATATAAAGATTATAATAAAGCAAATTTTTCAGAAATAAACTCAGCAATAAATAAAGTTAATTGGGAAAAAACATTTCATAATTTGTCAATAAATAAAGCATAAGGCACTTTTATACAATTTATATGCCAGCTTGAAGACCGATATGTTCCTAATAAAATCAAATACAACAAAAAGGGTAAAATACCTGTTTGGTTTACGAAGTTTATAAGTAAACAAATAAAAAAAAGGAGCATTTATTTAGGAAAATCAAAAAATATTCTAACCCCATAATTAAACATAAATACAAACAAGCTGTGGCATTATTAAAGAAATCTATAAAACAGGCTAAACTTCAATTTGAATTTAAATTATCTCACTCCAAATCAAATCATAAATCACTTTATTCACATATTAATAGTAAAAAATGTAATGTCAGGACAGTTGGACCGCTTCAGGAAAATGGTAATACGCTCAAATCTGACCAGGAAACAGCCAATAAATTTAACAATTATTTTTGTTCTGTGTTTGAGAAAACTGGCTTAAATACTACTGTTCACAAATATAATTCCCTCTTTCTATGATTAAATACTACAGAAATAAAAAATGCCCTATTATCCCTCAAAAAATCTGTAAATCCGGGACCGGATAATATACATTATAGATTCTTGATTGAGACATCTATCTCAATGGTCCTTCCACTCACCTTACTTTTCAATAAATCATTATTAGAAAATTAAATCCCTGAAGACTGGCGAGGTGCCATAGTGACCCTCATACATAAAAAGGGAAACAAATCAAATGTCCTGAATTATCGCCCAATTAGTTTGACTTCCCTTATTGGGAAAGTTATGGAATGCATAGTTAAATCAAGGATTGAAGAAGAAATGAAACAGCTTTCAATACAGGATACATCCCAACATGGATTTAAGCCAGGGCAATCATGTACCACTAACTTAATTTCATTCTACAATACAATAAGTAGTAATTTAGACCAACATGTTCCCTCCGATATCATCTTGCTTGATTACAGTAAGGCATTTGACAAGGTGTCACATACGTTGCTGGTTAACAAACTTTGCCATTTTGGCCTTCCATCTTACTTAGTTAATTGGATTTCTTGGAGACTTCACAATAGGACTCAAAGGGTAAGAATAAATGGAGTCTTGTCAACTATAGGAAGAGTCACAAGCGGCACACCTCAGGGCTCCATTCTTGGCCCTACTTTGTTCAATCGTTTTATATTGGATATGGATATCTCCTCAAACAATATCATCTCAAAATTTGCATATTATACAAAACTCGGGGGTAGAGTCGATTCAACAGCTAATATGTTAGTATTACAACAGGATCTTGAATATATTGAACACTGGGCTAAAGTCAATCTAATGACCTTCAACACTAAAAAATGTATAGTACTCCATTTTGGAAAGGACAACCCACAGAATAATTATTATTTAAATAAAACCTACCTTAAATCAACATTCTGTGAAAAAGACCTAGATATTCTGATAGATAATAAATTGTCATCCAGTAGTCATTGTAATAAAATAGCCAGAACTTCCAATATAATCATAAAACAGATTAGGAGAACTTTTATTACTAAGTCAGAACATTGTCTGATACCCCTATATAGGACATATATAAGACCACATTTAGACTATGGGTCCCCCTTCTGGAACCCCTATCTGCAAGGTGACATAGACCGATTGGAAAAAATTCAGAGATGATTTACAAAAACAATCCTGAGATTGAAAGTAAAACATTATGACACTAGACTTCAGGAAACAGGACTCTATCCCTTCCATCTAAGGAGGCAATGGGGTGGCATTCTGCTCACTTATAAACTCATTAAAACTCCATCCTTAATGAAGCAATGTGGGTTAACATTTGCAAATAAACGTACAGTGGGCATATTACATAAGCAGCTCAAAGTTCATTGGGCAAATACAAACAGACATGACAACTTCCTTAACATAAGAGTTGCTAGAAAATGGAATGTGCTACCACAGGAGTTGATTAACTCTACATCCTTTGACATATTCAAGTAAAAGCTTGATAAATGGTTAAATCTAGCCCACATTCAACATAGACCCACTTTTGTGGGGGACAAATTGTGATGGGCCCCAAGCCTTCTTTTTGTCCTACTAAATCCAGTAACCTTAGTCACCAGAGTCACAGACTTAAGGTGCTACTGTGCCTATGGGCAGTTAAGAGTGAGATTTTCGCCTGTCGCCTTGAAATGCTTTGTAAATCTCTTGATTTTTGGAGCTAGACTAAGTGTATGGATTTAACTGTTTCTTTTTAAATTCAGAACCCGATTTCAGGGCATGACAAGGCTATTATAATGCCATCAGCATTTTGGAAAGCCTTCAAAGCATTGCAGCAGGTGAAGATTTGTTCAGTAAACTTAACTTGTCATTCAGCTAACACAATACACCCCACCACATAAACCATGCAAGGAAAGATTTGGCATTGACAAATGCTTGTTGGATGTTGGGGGGAGGGGGGCAGCAACAGGAGGATAGTGGGTGATGGGAGCAGTGAAGGGGGCACCATAAATATTTCTGCTTGGGGCACAACTAGGTTTAAAACCAGTTCTGCTTGCCTTGCCTTGCCTAGCTATACCAGACAGGGGTAATAGCTTAAATTGTGATTAGAAGAATATAATCTTGCTTTTACAGGCAAACTATACTGACTGAAATGAACTAGCTCATGTAAACAGAGTTAGCATGCCCTTTTGGCTATTGTAGTCATTAAAGCTAAATAACAATAGTACAAAATTATACAGAATTCAAGGAATCCTAAGTAGCAACACTTATCCCCAACCGACCCCTACCCTTGTGACCCAAGACCATGCTACAGGTCTAGAGTCACGCTACACATGTCTGGTGTTCCATAAAAATCCTACACATCCTGCAGTTAGAATACATGCAGGGCATAGCTAAAGACGCATGCATTTGTGATGTGACTTACACTGCACACAATACTGTGGACCCTGCCCAAACCAGCAGACATAGTAACACAGTAACATAGGGTTGTTACAGATTTGTATATACATTGCACACTTGTAACTTTCTTTCTTTAGGACAAATACTTGAAACTGCTGAAAGCAAGTTACATGTCTGGGACACGTTTACACAGTTTCTTTGAAGCTGTATAAAACAATTACAAGTGGATGGTACTACACCAACGAACATACAACTGTGCAATAACTGTGCAATTTCCAATTTGTGATGCCTTTTGGTATCTGTATTTCATGTTACCTTACTTAGCTTGTGTTACTTATTGTGATTTTGTGTATTTCTGACCTTGTGTTTCTGCTACGAAATTGTTCCCTTTAATTATGTTCTACTGTAAATGGTGATGGTGCTTTGTCTTTCTCTACTATGCAACCTCCTGTGTCACTCATAAAAATAGACATGTATTTGTCTAGTGTGCTTATCTGGTCAATTAAACACCAAATGAGTAAAAAGTAGCATTGGACCCATAAAGACTCCTGTGAAGTAGCACAATCTTATAGCATGGAGTTAGCAGTTAACATCTGTAGCCTGATCTTGGGTCATGAGAGTAAGGAATGGGGGAAGGGTGAAGATTAGAGTGGTTATTTACACATTTTGGATATGTTGGCCCTGTATGAGGTACCACACCATTGATGCACAGCCCCATACCTGTTGCTTGATCTTAGGTAATGAAGAGAGGGAGGAGGGGTGGGGCATAGTCTCGACAACCCTAACAACACATTTCTAGACTTCATGGCATTGAGTTGAAAACAGTAATAGTACATTTCCAAACTTTGTGGGGTTTCAGTTGTATGCATTAGCAAACCAAAAATGCATTACTATAGTTTTCTGCAATTAATTTCCTTAATTTTTGAGAAAGTAGAGTAGTAGCTTGCTTTGCACAACTGCACAAAGCAAAACGTGACTTCTGACTCACTTTGCACATGGCCCTTTAGGCCCTGCAAGAAACAAAATGGGCAGTGAACTTTGGTTCTTGTGAACCAGTCCTAACTTTCTGTGTACAGAGCTCTGTAGGTCCTGCACAAGTGACAAAGCATGAGATGTGACATAACTTTCTTACTATTTTGTTTACGTATGACTTTAAATGTAGTACAAGATGCATGCAATGTTTTATAGTTGCTTGTATTCTTGACTATTTTCTTAGATATCTTCTCAGATTTAAACATATTGTTTGTGTAGGACTTAGAAACATTTTTACAATGGTTATCTGCAAAAAAAATCATGCAGTGTGTAGATTTTCAAAACCGTCATGAAGGATTTCTTTACAAACATTTTGGGCCCAATATTCAAAAGTTGCCTGGGCACAGATTCTAGTTTGCCCATGAAAACTGGGTTTGCATGGATTTCCTATATTCAAAAGCCCAGTTAGTGCAGGCAAACAGGATTTGTTTGCACCGAGGCGAACTGTGAAGGGGGCACAATGCAAAAGAAGGAGTGGGGACCAAATAATGGCGCAGTCCAATATTCTGAATATTTGCACTGCGAAAGGGTGTTTTGCATGGTCGCCTTGTACAGCGCAAATACTGCTGGCCTAGAAAATGACTTGCTGCCACACAACCCTAGTGGTTTGAGAGGAAGTGACCCCTGACCCCCAACACAGTAGTTCCTGGTGTCTAGTGGTCCCTCCCCCCATCTGATGCCATGCCCAATATGAAATATCAATATCCCTAGTGTCCAGTGATCCCTTCCCACACCCAATCCCCATCCTCATACTGAGTAAAGCTCCCCCAGGCTTATCAATTCTCCCCTTCCCACGGCAATCACTGGCCCACCACTGCCATGCAACATGCCATTTGCAAGTAAGTCTCCCCCACAACAAAGCCCCAGCCCCCTTCCTGAACAGTGATCCAGGCCCCCCAGCCCATCACTCTGTGGTTGTTAGTGATCCCCTCCCACCCACAGCACCAACAACCCCCCGGGTTCCCTGTACCTGCCTATCAGTACCACAGTCAGTGGATAGCGAGTGACAGAGCCCTTCACATGCCACCCAGTCTGCCCACCATATGAGAGGAGCTGGGAGCACGCAGATTATTTATAGGGCAAGCTGCCCTATAAATAAGCTGCACACTCCCTGCTCCTGTTAGATGGTGGGTGGCTGAGGTGGTGTGTGGAGTGTTGAGTCACTCACCGTCCACTGACTGTGGCACTGATAGGCAGGTACAGGGGACCAGAGGGGTGGGTTGTTGGTGTCACAGGTGGGAGGGACCACTAACCACCTAAGGAAGGGCTGGGGGTCCAGGATCACTGTTTGGGAATGGGGTCTGGGCTTTGTTGTGGGATGGTGGCTAACTTGCAAATGGCATACCACATGGCAGTGGTGGGTCGGTGATCACGGTGGGGGGTAGACTCAAAGAGGTGGGGCTTTACTTGGTACAGGAACAGGAATCGAGTGGGGGGAGGGACCACTAGCACCAGGTATAGCTCTTCTCAAAACCGTGCAGTTGGGTAGGCGTGCTGCACAAACCAGTCTTGTTTTCCATGCATATGAGCCCATAATGGGCAAACAAATAGCCCCTTAGTGTCTTGCATGCCCAGTGGGCTCATTTGCATGGGGCAATTTGAATATTGGAAATTCAGCGCAAGTGCAAACCATTGTGGCATCCTATTTCAGGAGCCATGTCAGAGGAGTACTAAGTGGCTTAGCACTGGGCCAACATGGCCTTATAGTCAGTTGTATAGCACTGGTGTTCTATTCCACTGAATATGGCATTTTTTAGCACTTAGGCTATCACAAAACATAGTGCATATATTTACTCTCTGCTTTGTGAATTTTTGAATATTGAGTCCTTTGTGTTTAAACACAAAAACATAGAATTTGATGGCAGATAAGGACCCCTTGGCCCACCTAGTCTTCCCATTTTCCCTACCGGTTTCATATACCACAGATCCTAAATGATCTGTGGCTTACCCTTTCTTTCCTATCGCTAGTGCTCCTTTATGTCTACTCTATGCATTTTTGAATTCCCCTGTCATATTTGCCCCAACAACCTCTGTCGAGGGACTGTTCCATGGATCCACTACCCTTTCCATGAAAAAATACTTTTTCACATTATCCCTGAGTCTAGCCGCCTTTATTTTCATATCATGGTCCCTTGTTCTTGAACATCTTTATTTGAAAGATGCTACCCTCTTGTACCTGTTTTACAACCTTGAGGTATCTGAAAGTCTTAATTACAAATATCTAATAGCATTCAGTCTGGAGTATTAATATAAGCTACTGCCTCAGTGTTCTTGAATTGTAGTTAATATTTATTAATGTATGTAATTTATGCTGACCTTGTTATATTTGTTTTGTTTTTGACCTGTACATCACTCTGAGTGCTTGAGGATAGGGTGATGTATAAAATAAAGTGAAACATTGAAACAAAGAAACATAGACATTGATGGCAGAAAAAGATTAAGGGTCCCTCTAGTTTGGCTGTAGATTCCTATCTATCCTGGAACTTACTGTCCTTGTGGGGTCCTATCCCTCCTAGTCCAACCCCTGCTCCCCTCCCTACTGTTACCAACTTTAGTAACCACCACACCCTTCACTGTGTCCCAGCCATGCCTTACATCATTTATGGCCTTGGCACCCACCACATCTGCTGGCAGACTGCTCCAAATGCCTTGCTTTACTCTTGCCTAGCTATACCAGAAGGGGTAATAGCTTAGATTGTGCTTAGAAGAATATAATATTGCTTTTTGGAAAAACCATCCTGACTGAAAAGAATCAGCTCTTATAAAAATAATTAATATGGCTTCATGGCTATTGTACTCATTAAAGCAAAAAACAATAGCACAAAATTATACAGAGTTCAAAAAACCCTGAGTAGAAACCTCTACTCCACCTCATCCCCACCCTTGTAACCCAAGACCATACTGCAGGTCCAGAGTTACGCCACACATGTCCGGTGTTCCATAAACATACTACACATTGAAGGTCTGCAGTTAGAATACTTGCAGAGCATAGCTAAAGAGACATCCATTTGTGATGCAACTTACTTTGCACACAGTACTGTGGACCCTGCACAAACCAGCACACTTGTTACAGATTTTTATATACATTGCACACTTGTAACTGTCTTTCTTTAGGACACATACTTGAAACAACTCAAAGCAAGTTACATGTCTGGGACATATATACAATTTTACACAATGTCTTATTGAAGCTGTATAAAAAAATTTACACATGAATGGTACACAGTGTACTAGGCAATATGTGAAACAAAATACTGCTGTTAAATAGATATTATGCTACTGTATACACAAAGGGCCCCACATTCAGAGCCAGCCGGATACGTGAGCAAATCGATGTGCCACATAAAAAAATTGGCCTGACCATCTCTGACACAATATTCAAACAGAATGGAACAGATTGTGCATTCTGTTTGAATATCAGACCGTGGATGTGAGGTGCACAGCAGGCAGTCACCTTGTATGGTGCGATGCATCCAGGGTGCAGGGCTGAAGACCGCCAATGGGGAATGGGTGGCACATACCTGGATGTGCCATGTCCCCCATCGGTGATCGACAGCCAAAAAATGCAAACAAGCTCATTGTGCATGCATGGCACAAAGGGGCCTCATGGCTGCATCAGGCTGAATGTGCCAGGTCAGCCCTCCCCTCCCCAGCCCCAATCACTGTAAAACAAAATATGTTCCCAAGCCCCTTTTCCATATTGTAGGTTCCCACCTACCCAGCCCCAGTCACTGTAAAATACAGTATGTTCCCATGCCCCTTTCCATAGTGTAGCATCCCCCCTCCCCAGCCCTGATGTCTGTAAATAAAAACTCCTGCCAGATCCCCTGTTTCCACAGTATAGCATCCCCCATCCCCAGCCCCGATGTCTGTAAATATAAACTACTACCCAGTCCACCATTTCCATAGTGTAGTGGTCCCCCTTCTCCCGGCCCTGATGTCTGTTAAAAAGAAATACTGCCCGATCCCCTTTTCCATAGTGTAGGGAGCCCCCCTCCCTAGCCCCGATCACTGTATGACATAAATGGAAAACAATTCCCTTTTCCATAGTGTAGTGTCCTCCACCCGCCCCACCATGGTCGTCAGTACCCCACCACCTCGCACCCCCCCTTCCTGACCCATGCCAGCAACTGGCACACCCCTCCTCACCCTGCCATGGCCAGCTGCCAACTGATTGGTCCTGAAGCATGTACAGTAAATAGTATGCGCTCATTGGTTGCATAACTTTGCAACCTAAGAAATACAGCTGTGTGAATCATAGTTCAGTGGTAAGAGTACTAGCACGGAATGCTAGGGCCCTAGGTTCAAGTCCTAGTGGTTCACATTTTCCCTTTCTCATTGTAATTCATGATCTAAATTTGCCTTGCAGTGGCCTCTTAAAACTGCACTGAGAGGAGCTGATTGACTGTTGTTCTGATGTATTTCTTAGGTTGCAAAGTTACGCAACATCAGTGGAGGGGAATGTGACTTTGAAGGAAGGTCTGGGACAGCTGCTGCAGCTGAGTGAATCATAACCTAGTGGTAAGAGTACTAGCATGGAATGCTAGGGTCCTAGGTTCAATTCCTAGTGGTTCACATTTTCCCTTTCTCATTGTAATTCATGATCTAAATTTGCCTTGCAGTTGTCTCTTAAAACTGCACTAAGAGGAATTGATTGTCTCATGTTCTGGTTTAGTTGTAGTTCAAAATGCATGCAATTGTTTTAGTCACTTGTGTTTTTGACCGCTTTCTTGTTTCTCAGGTTTAAACATATTGTTTCTGTAGGACATAGAAACATTTTCATGTTGGTTATCTTCAGACAGTTCATGTCGTGTGTAGATTTTCAAAATTTTCATGAAGGATTTCTTTACAAATTTTTTGGATTTAATTACAACTATCTGTTTATTAATTTTTTAAAATAAAACCTTGTTGTTTGTCTCATTTTATACTTCACTCACAAACACACAAGTGTCAACCTTTACATTAACATATTTAATAACTTATCGTAGATTAAAGTTTTTTTTTTTTATGCAGAACATAAACACTGACTGAATGGTTTTGCACAGCACATATGTAACAACCCTGTCCTGCCAGCAGATGGAGGGGGCTTGTTTACTATGATGCCAGATCACAGAGCCTGCTGAATGGTAGAGCCTCCGAAAGCCAATGGGTGGAGATTAGAATGCCAGTTGAGTGATGGCATGAGAAATGTCAAGATTCAGGTCTCTTGCTAGACCATCTTGGGGCTTGCAGTATAGCCTAGCGGTTAGAGTAAAGAGCTGTAAGTGAGCTTGGTACATGCAGTAGACCTAGGTTTAATTCTCACAAATTCTACTTGCATATTGCAAGACTCTAAGTAAGTCACTTAACTGCTTCAGTAATCCTAGGTTGCCCATGAAAACAGGTACTTGTGCCTAATTGGCCTTACCTGGTTACCAAAGAATTAAGAAAAATAACTTGCAGCAGCATTCTGTGCATCCAGTGTGTCAGAATAGCAGAACTCATTGTATAGATATATGGTAGTCTCTAAGGAGAGACACCAAGAAGGCAGTGATGACACTGGGAACTTGGTAGTGTAAAGGTAATTTAGAGTAGATCGCCATTAATTCTGGTGGGAATGTAAGGGATCACAGCAAGAGAGTGAGCACCTCAAGGGACCGCTGCTCAAGGGAAGTCCCTGGTGGACTTGAGATGCACAGAGGACCTCACAAAATTGGGTGTTTTTGTGTGGCTCTACGATGCTGGTTCAACAACTAAGTTGTCGACCACCATCATAGTGACTGATTTATGTCGACCGCAACTTGCAGTTGACGTAAATCTGACTTGAGGCCCCAGCCAATTTTTCGTTGGGGGGCTTTGCCCCCCAAACCTCACATGTGGGAGGGCTCTTCCCCCTGCACCCCCCAATCTCTAGGATTCTAGCTCCGAGTTGGATCAGCGAGGGGGTGCAGGACCGGGAGAGAGAGTGCTGGGGTCTCGGGTGGTCTATTACAGCGAAAACGTTGCTGTCAGCATCAACGTTTTCACTGTAATAGTGTCACTGTCCTGGGCGTATACCTTTTCATGTTGGGGGCAATTTCAGTCCTGTCTATGTCTAAGAGATGCTGCCAACTGTGCTAAAGATGGTGAGAGATCTGGTGCCAAAGGCTGAGCTGCTGAAACATGCTGGGGGTGGACCTACTATTTGCATGGGGAATGCCAACCTAGTATGGATATTGGAGATGTTGCCTCTGCTGGAGGGCCTGAGGAAGATTGCCAGCTGCTGTCAGAGTGCAGTCTGAGGCATGCAGTGCCACGCTGATGCCCAACCACTGTCTGGTGAGAGTAAGATCCTGGTTGATATAAGGTACCATAGTTAAGGGTGCCTGAGCTAAAGTCCCTAAAGCTGTGCTTCCCCCCACACACCAGTTGAATGGACATTACAGTATCATGGTACAGTGAGAGAAATGAGTGAACCCAAAGCATATAGTAAGGTGGGAGATCTGGTAAATTCAGAAGACAGAGTAGTATGATAGGGAATCTTAATGGAGATGTTCTAGAGCAAGTCTACTCATTTAAATACCTAGGCATTCACATTGCTGACACTCAATTTCTCCAGTCAAATTGACTATGTTGTGAAAACCACCAATATGAAACTTGGAGTGCTATACCACCACAGGCACTCTATGACACCTGACGCACTAAAACTAGCCATGAGCAGTTCGGTCCTTGCATCTATTGACTACGGCTTACAAATATACGGGGCAGGCACCGAAACTGCCCTCAATTGAATAAAAACCCTATTAAACAAGGCTTGCCAGCTGACCCTAGGAGCTGATTCTTCAACCCACACCTGTGCCCTCTTCTCAGGTACTGGATGGCTTCCTCTCCATCTCAGAGCCTGGTACCAGACCTGCCTATTTGTCAAGAAAACCCAATTAAGACTAGCGCCTCTATCTCTATGTGAACTCTTCCAGCAGCCTAGATCATCTAAGCCAACCAGGAGTGCAGAGAAAGGTGGGCTCCTGGTACCATTTAAACACACCACCCTGGCACAGAAATCCATCTCATACCAAGGACCAAAATCGTATAATGGGCTACCTGCATCACTCATTGAAAGCAATGAGATTAGCCTCTTCAGAACAGGACTTAGGACTCTACTGCATCATGAACTGGTCTGTGCATGCTTCAACTAGCCAACTACAGGACTCTTTAGCCCAAATAACCCACCCTCTCCCCCACCCTGCTCTTCCCACCCCATTTCCCCCTCCACCTCCAACCCCCAACCTCTCCTGACCCTAATATTCCCACCCCAATTCTTCTCCTGCACAACCCTCCATTACCACACCACCTCCCTCCTTGCTGTTTATATCCCAACCTCCTTTCACACCTCTCCCCACTCCAGTACCCCTCCCTTAGTTTTCTCCACACGCCTGTCCCCCTTACTTTGCCTCCTTGAGCTCCAGCTTGCACACCCCGTGCTGCTGGCATCACTGCAGCAACCCCCCCATCACTCACCCTCCCACAAAATGACAATGCCATCCTTAGGCTGCTCCCCCACCCACTCCCCCTCGGTATAGCTAGTCCCCATCTGTATGGCCAGTACTCCCAGGGACCTGGTGACCTTAAATTGACAGACTAAAGCACTTCCTTTGAAACTGTTTCCTTTGTTTGAGCTGTACCCTGAATGTTCCCTCACTGAAATGCTTTATATCCCTGAAACCATGTTCCTCTTATTTTATTTGTAACCTGACTCAAACAAACTGTTCCTTCAATGTCTTCTAACTTGTAGCACTCAAATGTATGCAACCAATATGCTTTGTCTAACTTTTTTTGTAATCTCTGCAACCTGTATGTTTGACTAATTGTTGTGTGTATGACCTGGAACCTTTGTAAACGAGTCCCAGGACTCAAATATATTAATCCTAAACTGCAATAAATAAATAAATAGTAAATGTTCTGTCCTGAGGTACAACCTCACCCACTGGTCAGTTGCAATGAATAAGAGGAGTCATGTGGCTCCTGTGAGAGATGCGCAAAGGGTAAAACCTTTTTTTAAGAGACCTGAATGTTCTGAATGACAGTACATCCAGGGTTAGAATCAAGCCTGTCTTGCAGTGCTAACAAAGACAGCAGCTTTGGAGACTATGTTCCCTTGTGTGTAACTACAAATGTTAGTAAACATGACAGCAACTCATTATGTAGCACAGTGATATATTTCTGACATGACAGAAGGGGCACTGAGCACAGCTCACGAAAGAGGGCAAGGAAAGGAAATAAACTGTAAATAGTCAACAACTGAGTGCATTGGTTTGAAACAGGGGCAGGGATTAAACTGGGAAGAAGCCCACAGGAACTCAGTTCCAGCACCTCTTAAACAAGCATTTGTGAATGCCAAATGTTTGCTTGCTTATATTTGCTGTGTAGGTGTTTATTTTTGATAGTGCAGAGACAATAATCAACTAATTAATAACACAAGTTATAATAGTGAACTTGTCATGACTGAGCAATGGAGAGGTTCACACATAACACTGAATTTTCAAAATACTAGTTTTTTCCTCTGCACATGTGACTCAAAACATTGTTTTGTGGAATGATCGCTAAAACAGATTTTGGAGGGGAATTTGATAATGACACCTGCCATATTCATTCAATGGGTGTAAAATAATGAATATGTTGAAAATGTTGGTTAAAAAATAAATATACTGCAAAGTTATGAGTAAACATTAGAAAATGTTGTTTGTTCATAATTATTTTTTGTATTTTGACCTCACATTTCAACATAATCTTTTTATTACCCCACCTTATGAAATGACAAGTTTCATTTATTTAAGAAATCCTGTCCAATATGTTATTTTGTGACACATGTCTTAAAAGACATTTTGGGCATGATTTAAAAAATGACTCAGGTCATTTTTATGCTGTGGTATACAAAAACAACTGTATTGAAGGATCTATGACAGTCAGTTGCTAATTTCAGTGTCAACCGACCTTACAGCAACTGCTTTATATCGATTACATTTGCAGTTGGCATAAAGGGAGTCGCGTCAAACCTTGTTTTCTTTGGGGGGGATTTGCCCCCCCCCCCCCGCATCCCCACTACTTGTATAATCAACTCTGAGTTGGAGTTGCTTCAGGGAGGGGTGCAATACCCCCAGAACACAGTGCCAGGGTTTCAAGCCGACACTGCAGCTACCTGTTGCTACTGTCGCTGTAGTGTCAGTCACGGTAAAGTTGTCGAGCTCGCATCGGTAAACGGTGTTGAAAATGTGGGCGTCAATATCTGGTAAAATAGCAAGGCTAGGAGAAAACAATGAAGGATTTCAATTTTTTTTTTGACTTTGTGATTTTTGAGATACTGAGTTCATAGTTTCAACATAGTCTTATTAAGACCCCACCTTATAAATCAAGACAAGTGGAATTTTTTCAGTTCCATCCAAAAGGTTATTTTTGTGGAGTGACTGCGAAAACATGTTTTGAAGAAATTTGAAAAATTACACCTGGCTTGTTCATGAGGTGGGGTAAAAAAAAGGCTATGTTGAAAATCTGGGGACAAAATTTAGAAAAATAGCAAAGTTATGAAAACAAGCATTTGTCAATGCCAAATTTTTGCTTGCTGGCATTGGCATTGGTAGTGTAAGAGTTAGAGAGCTACATAATAGGAATGGCAGTGAAGTATTGAACTGAAGTCAACCCCACCACCACCCTGCAGAGACTGACAGGCATTGGGGTGTGCCTTTGGGTCGTCAGGCATAACGGCCATGCCATTTCATCACATCCTACCCTGCAGACACTGACAAGTGTCACGGTGTGCCTTGGGGTCTTTGGCCCTTATGCTCACCCCATTCCATCAGGAAATACAGTGAGATGGGTCCTGTATAGGAGAATTAGGTGAACTCTGGGGCCGAGAAGTCCAAGGCACACCTCGATGCCTCTCACTGGCTGCAGGGTGTGGAATGGTATGAGCATTACAGGCGAGAATCCCAAGTCACACCCCTGATGCCTGTCAATCTCTACAGGGTGGGGCATCATGGTTGGAACCCCTAATACCTCAGGCGTTCATTGGCATTTTCACTTCAAATTTTCAACATAGTTTTTTTGTGACCCCCACCTTATGAACAGTGGCAATATCAGTTTGTTAGCTGAAAGCTGATTTCGCACAGCGACTACACCATTGGCACCACAGGTGCAAAAACACATTTCGAACAGGATGTGAAAAATGACAGCTCTACTGTTCATGGGGAGGTGCAAAAAATGGCAATGTTGAAAATCTTCAGTGAAAATATTAAAAAAACTGGTGAAGTCACGAGCGTGCATTGAAAATGCTCAACACACACCTGTAATGCAATTAGTTTGGGGATTTTTTACAGCAGATTGTCAACACAGGGATTTTGTAACCTCCACTTATGAACAGTGTCACTGTGATTTTCTTAATCTGTCCCGAACAGTGATTTCCCACAGCGACCACGCATTTCTGCCCTGGAAGTGCGAAAACACATTTTGGCCATGGTGTGAAAAATGACAGCTGTACTGATCATAAGGAAGTGTGGAAAATGCCAGTGGTGAAAATCTGGACTGAAAATACTAGAAATCCATGAACTTACGAGGGTGTGTGGAAACTGCCCAATGGTGGATCGTAACACAGTCATTTTATGGACTTTTTTCACCAAATTTTTAACATAGCCATTTTAACACCTCTGCTCATGAACAGTGTCTCTGTGATTTTCTTAATCTGTCCCAAACATTAATTTTGCACACTGACTGCGCCATTGTGCGCTACATGCGTGGAAACACATTTTGGGCAAGATGTGAGAAATAACAGCTATACTGCTCATAAGGAGGTGTGGTAAAATGACAATGTGGAAAATCTGGAGTGAAAATATTGAAAATTCGCGAACTTACAAGCGTGCATAGGAACAGAGCAATGCATGCTTGTAAAACAGTCATTTTGGGGAATTTTTTCACCAAATTTTCAACATACGGATTTGAGGTCACCTTATGAACTTTGACACTGTCATTTTGTAAATTGGTCCAGAAAGGTGGTTCCATGAAGTGACCGCAAAATCACCTTTTGGGCCTGATTAACAAAATGACAGTGACAGAATTCATGAGGTGGGGTCTCAAAAACCCCATGTTGAAAATTTGGTGAAAAAATTCCCCCAAATGCCTGAGATATGCATCAAAGTTGAAAAAAACCCTATTTATTCCATTATACAGCTTACCAGCATTTCTTGGGTTTGCGGTTGGCTTTTGAAGAGTGCAGGCGTGTTCCCGGTCCGCGAAGATGCGTGCAGCCAGACTCGAGTAAGTATGGGATGAGGTGGGTGTGTGGGGGCAGGGGCGCAGAGGGTGGGTGCGGTGGGGGAAGGGAGCGTCAGGACAGTCAGCGAGGGAAGGTTTTTTCTTTCAGGTTTTTTTTCCCCCTAAGACGACACGGGACTTGTGCCATGCTGGGGTGGGCTCCCATTGTGGCAGTTGGAAGACTGTTTGGGGGGCAGTGGAGCCAATGGGGGATTGGACACCCCCGTTAGCCATACAAACTGCTGCCATGCTGGGGTGGGCTCCCAGCGTGGCACCTGGTAGTCTCTTGGGGAAGAGGAAACAGTGGAGCGAACAGGGGATTGGGCACCCCTGTTGGCCATACAGACTGTTGTCACACTGGGGTGGGCTCCCAGCATGGCATCTGGAACTCTGTTGGAGGTGGAGAGCAGCAGAGCTGACGGGGGATTGGGCACCCCCGTTGGCCATACAGTGTGTGCGTGGGGGGGGCATGAGCACGCAATATGCGTGTGTGTGTGTGTGTGGGAGGAGCGCATGAGCACGCGATATCTTATCGATGCCCACTGAAGCATAGCTCTCCCTTTGAACTGTACGGCACTGCATTTTCAACTGCTGTCATAGATAGCTGCAGCATTCATTGGTGAACTGTGGCCGTGCCTGCTAACACACTGATTGAATTGGAAGATAGGGTGCCACAACTCCGAAAACTCGGATGATGGCACTATGTTTCTTGCACATGCAAGCAAACATAAAAATGTTGAAGAATTTCAATTATTGCTTCATAACTTTTTTTTAAGATTTTGACCCCAGTTTTTCAACAAAGTCTTTTGATTACCCCTTCCCCATAATCAAGACAAGTGGAATTTTTTTAAATCCCTTCTGAAATGTGATTTTGCGGAGCGACTGCAGAAACGTGTTCCAGAGGGGATTTGAAAAATTAACCCTGATTTGTTCATGAGGTGGGGTAAAAAAAGCTATGTTGCAAATTTGGGGTCAAAATCGGGAAAAATAGTAAATTTATGAATAAATGACGAAGAATTTCAATGTTGCTTCATGACTTTGTCGTTTTTTTGTTTTAGATTTTCACCCCAAAATTTTCAACAAACCTTTTATTACCCCATCCTATGGTCAAGACAGGTGACATTTTTTAAATTCCATCTGAAACATGATTTCACAGAACGACTGTGAAAACCAGTTTTGTGGGGATTTAAATGTTTTACCTTTCTGGTTTATGAGGTGGGGTTAAAAAAATGCCATGTTGAAAATCTGGGGTAAAAATATTAAGAAATTACAAAAGTTATGAGTAAAAGTTCAAATTGCATTGAAAAGCCATTAACCAAACTTTTCTTGTTTTCAGTCACTTCCCAGTGGAGCTCAGAAGAAACAGGACATTTGAGAAAGAGCAGTGCTGGACCGGATTGGTAAGTATTGGATGGGGGTGTTGGGGTGGTGGGTGTTGAAAGGGTGCTGGAGTGGAGAAATGTCGGGGGGCCAAAAGTTAGCACTGGACCATTTTCTTCTTTTACAGGTAAACAGTCAGGACATTGGTGAAGGATCGGGAGTTGGGCAGAATATTTGGCAGTAGGAGAGTATTTTATTTTATGGACAGGGCATGGGGAAGGATTGGGAGGTGGGTGGACTACTTGGCAGTGAGAGGGTATTTTGTTTCATGGAAAGGGCATTGGGAAGGATCAGGAAGATGGCGGAATACTTGACAATGGGACAGTATTGTATTTCACGGAAGGGGCACCGCAAAGGATTGGGAAGTGGGTGGGATACATGGCAGTGGAAAGGTATTTTATTTCACTAATGGGGCATGGGGAAGGATCAGGAGGTTGGTGGGATATCTGGCATGCTTTCAAATGCTGCAGCTGCCTGGATTGCAGACTATGAACACAATGGACACAAGGTCATTTTTGTAGTAGAATTTCATATGTTTCTGCCTCTTCTGACCCTGTGGAGATAGCAAACATTGTCAAGTGCTAGGATTCTGTGCTAGAGATTTCTGGTCACTTTATGTCATTAGAGGTAAGGCACTACTGTGTTGCTATTTTGTGGGATTTCTTCACTCAATAAATCTGCATCACAGGTGACCCAGTATAACTACTATATTAATTTGCACATTCCTCATACTATGCAAAATGTCATTTGGCATCACCCATAGTGGTTGCAAATTGGCCCAATATGTGGAAACCCTCCCTACTTATGGAGGGAGTGACTAACTCCTCCATTTACCCCTTGCTCTACAACTCCCAACAACTGAGGACCATCACTGGCAATGTAAGGCATTTATTTTTATATACTGCCCTAGCCACCAGGGCTCAGAGCATTTTACACATGAAACATAACAAAAAACATGATTAACAGTGGTTGCACTCTTCCTCTGCCTATGATGGTGGATGGGCTGCTGTCTTCATAGACAACACCCTACTGCTCCATGATCATCTTGCAGTGGGTGTCAAAATGTTAGGCTGTGTTTTCCCTTCCTCACTAGGAGCCACACATCTAACCTTCTTAGCCTACATCCCCGCCCCCAAGGAAAATAACTGTGTGGTTGAAAACTGGAATAGATCTGAAACTGGAATATCCAAGAATCTCCTGCTGGAATGTCTCTGGACACTTCGGGTATTCCAACAGGGGCATTAAGTGTATTTGTATGTAGGTTCAGTATGAAGTCACTGTTTGCAATCTGAGGTGCTTTCTGGTTCTGGGTGAGTTCTGGTTCTAAACTGAAATGCACCCTAATCGGGAATTGTGCCCTCAAACTGAATGCCCCCCCCCACACACACCTAATGCCCTTGCCAGAATGTCCCTATAGTGACTGCCCCAAAAGCATTCCTGCATGGTATTTGGGGCATTCCAGATCTAAATGTGTAATGACATTTCAAGCCTGTCCAGTCCTTCCCTGGTAGCTCAGTCTCCTTGATCATTTTAATTTGCTGACTCTAGACAGAGAGAGCCTGGTTGGCAGGAGTAGGTGGTGTGTGTGTGTGTGTGTGTGTGTGTGTGTGTGTGTGAAAAAGGGTCTCATTGGTGTGATAAGGAGAGGTGAATGGTGAATCTTAAATACTAAGCATATTTGTCACTGTCCATGCATCATTACAAAGGATACCTCTTATTCTGTAGTTATGAACTGCTCTGTCCCACATAGAAAGGCACTGCTGACATACAAAAGGCAGTGTTTTGCACTGTAAATTGGGACATCACATAGAAACATAGAAGTTCTTGGCAGATAAGGACCTCTTGGCCCATCTAGTCTGCCCTATATTCCTGAGTTACTATGCCACCTCAGACCCTACTTAATCTCTGGTCTTCTCCCCCTTGCCTTACTTCTAAGTTTCCCCTATGTCTATCCCAAGCATGCTTGAATCCAGTTACCATTTTAGCACCCACCACCTCTGCTGGGAGGCTGTTCCAGGCATCCACCACCCTCTCTGTGAAGAAATATTTTCTCACATCTCCTCTGACCCTCCCCCCTCCAGCTTCATATCGTGACCTCTTGTCCTGGAGCTTTTTTTCTATGGAAATTACTACCTTCCTATACCTTATTAATACCTGTGAGGTATTTCGATGTTTCTATCATATCCCCCTTTCCCTCATTTCCTCTACAGAGTACATATTTAGTTCCTTGAGTCTTTACTCATTAGGTTTTTAATGCAGGCCCTGCACCATTTTGGTAGCCCTCCATTATACTGCCTCTACCCTATCTATGTCTTTCCAGAGGTGGGGCCTCCAGAACTGGACGCAGTATTTGAGGTGGGGTCTTACCAGTGATCTATACAGTGGTAATACTACCTCCCTGTTTCTTTTGGTGATGCCCCTCCCTATGCCCCAGAGCTTCCTGCTAGCCTTTCCCACTGCCTCATCACACTGCTTGGCTACCTTCAGGGTCATCAGAAATGATTACCCCTGGGGCCGGTCTGCAGGTGCAGTGGAAGCACTTCCACCTGTGGCGTCGATGACTGGGGTTCGGGAGTGGACCTCAGATGTTGGATGGTCAGCCAGGGGGGCTGAGAATCCAAGGGGCTGCTCGAGTTCTCTGGGGAGGGAGGGACTTGGTTCCCCACACATACTGACCCCACACATTAGCTAGGGTTATGGCTGCCTGGGACCACACTGACAGCCGGCCATGGTGAGGACCAGTGTACATCTGCACATTGGGGGCAGGAACATGATCGACCGTGTGCTGAGCTCATAATGCCAGGACCTAGCCAACACAGGCCCCAGCAATGACCAAGGGCCCAAAAATACAGGTATAAAAAAAAAAAGAAATGATTACTCCTAGGTCCCATACCTGTTTTGTGGTTGCTAACACCTCCCTATTCAATTGGTATGTTGCCCCTGTGTTTCTGTGTCCCAACTGCATGATTTTGCACTTTTTTGCATTGAAACCCAGCTGTCATTCCCTTGCCCATTCTTCCAGCTTTTTAAGATTGTCCCTCTCCCCCTGTGTGTCCACTTTGTTGCAGATTTTTGTGTCAACTGTGAACAGGCATACGTTCCCTTCCAGCCCTTCAGCAACGTCATTAATAAAGACACTGAAGAGGTCTAGGCCTAGTACTGACCCCTGTGGCACCCTGCTTTTCACTGAAGTTGACCAAGAGGAGAAAGCAGAACTAGAAAGAACTCTGAAGTTAAACAGAATTGTAACTCTATGGTTCAAGAGTTATTTTACTAAAGAGATGCTAAATTGAACTTTGAATACTAAAAAGTATGCACTACTAACCTTGTATCTTTTATATTCTGAAGTATTCCACATTTTGAGGGTCAGGCGCAAGTCTCAGATGCAAAGTTGGAGAGAGGAAAGTGATGACTCTGGCTGGTGGTAGGGAGTGTGAATCCAGAGAGGATCACTGGTGTTTAACAGAATTCTGCTCTCACTGGCAGGATGTCTGCTGGCCACCACTCATTGCTCATCACACTGAAGCCAGCACATTGCACCTTGTCCCATGTGAGGGTGCAGCAGATGGGTTGTGACCCGAGATCAGAGCTAGATGGACCCATCATGCTATGTTTGGGCAGGGTCTGTCATCATGTCATTGTGCCGCTTCTATGGGTTGAGTCTGCAGGTTCTACCATTCCCAAATTGAAATGGGGTACTGTAGATTTAACCTCCTCCTTCCATGTGTGCAGCCAGCTGATCATGTCTATCCATGCAGATTAGCACTGCTCAGCTACAGGCTGAACCTCATATTGCACCACATGCTGGAGCGGGCAGTGTGGGGGGGGCAGAACCGGGCATCAGTACGGCCATTGTCTGAACAAACTGGATCCAGAAACTGGAGTAGCAGCATTGCCTTACCGTAGTCGAGTATTGACACTGTAATGGTTTGGTTTGACAGACCAACTGTGGTTAGGGGTATTGACACTGCTGATATCACTGTCCATTTGGGTACAGTTGGTTACTTGGATTGGGGGGTACAAGGTAGGGTGTAGTGTATCAACACAGCACGTTACAAAATCCATCACTAGAACTACAGCAGTAGTGCCTGTGAGTGGGACTGAAACTGGGGGCTGTTGTACTGTACAGTACAGTGGTGGGGAGAAAGGGGAAGGGGTTGTAGCTAGTAAGTGTTAACTGTTCTTGTGTACCCCACACAACAGCAAAATGACTTGCAAAAGGAACAATGTTGTCTTAATTTAAATATTTATGAACGACTCTCTGACAGATACTTATTTTATTTGAATTTTGATAATTGGACAGGCCCACTGAGAATGACAGCTCCCTTTCCAGGGATGACACAGAATTAGTTACAGATGTTAAGAGAGAAAGAAAAATACACAGCAGTTACAGAGTAGAAAATTAGTTAAAATCATGAGCATCACTAAACATGCATTCAGAATCATGTATCAGGAACATAGATTATAGTAACATATCATGCGTAGGTAGGCAGTTTGGAGAGTGTCCAGGGTCCTTAAGGAGGATAGTGAGCATTCAGGTCCAGCCCAAAGAGATAAATCAGCAAAGGATGCAGCAGGTCATTGATTGCACTTGGAGGGGGTCATCACACTGGAGAAAGCTTTGAGCCTTTTTTTTAAAACTGAGTAAGAGTGGGGCAGCTAAGAATCCTGTGGGGGTACCGAGTTCCATAGGAGGGGGGGTAACAAAGGAGAAAGATCTCCTACCAGGTGCTGATCGTTGTCACAAAACCACTCACCAGGTCAGCCCTCTACTCCCAAAGTGCCAACCTCCGAGCGCCATCTTGAGAACAGTTAACAGAAATACAGTAACCCTCCTGTCTGTTTTGTGGGTTTGAATCAACCTTTGGTCTCAAGTTTTGGAGGGATTCAAACTGTGAACCTCTTGTTAGCATATCCAATGTACAGGTTCAGATAATTCTGTCTTCGGGGGCCAGAAATCCTTGCCTATGGGCACCTAACCAGGTGTACAAAAACGAACCCTTAAAAACTCTAATAAAAGACCTTAGATTAAACTCTTACCTTTCTAGTTTGGTATCACCATTCAAACTTATACATAATGTCAGCTTTAACCATATATACTTTACTTGTTAAAGAAAGAAATTCAAAGACAGACCAAGTAGGCTCTAAAATAGAGTTTTACTAAAATAGAACATAAAATACAGAACCATATATCACAAAACATACAAATCACTTAAACAAAACAGATTTAAAAGTGCAGACAAAATATCCTACCACAGTACTCTTAGAATTGTCTTTTCTAAGGTATTCTTATCTCACAGTGCTGAAGATGTTTTTTTTTCAGAGTCCAAACATTTGTGTGAAAATGGAAAACAGAATACTGTTTAAAAACTGTCTTTGCCAAACCCTTTGTGTGAGGTCACCTAGCTCCTCCTCTGTTTATTAAAAATCATACACCCAAGATGTTTTATTATTTTAGAAGGTAAGTTAATTAAGGTTACATCAGCAGAAACTCCTTTCCCCATGTGACTTCCCCAATCAAGTCTGTAAATTTCCTTTCATCTATGAGCAGTATTCTCTCTCTCACATAGACATCAAAGCATTTATGATTTCGCACCAGTGTGCCATAAACTGGTTTCCTCCTCCTCTAAGTGTCATAAAATGGATACTGATTTCCCTTTAAGCAGCTAAAGCTATATTTAACTTAAATAAACAGGAGATCCTTGATTAAGGTATGTTCTAGTCTATAATTAGCTCCTGGCCTTCCAGGTAACACCTTGCATCTAAAACATGGGTGTGTGGGTGTCATCTCACATGCTGTCTCAGCATCTCTCATGAGAGACAGTCAATAACACATTTTTATATTACAAAAAGCATACAGTGATCAGAACCAGCTGTCCAAGTGTCACAATCCTCCCCACCTAGACTGAATTTGGGGGCTCTATACCCTGCATGGGATGAGCTTCCCAAATCAGTTCACTCCTCATGGACATGAGACAACCCATCTGAGTTCTGATTTTTGGCTCCAGTCCTATGTAGAGTTGTCATGTCATACCCTTGAAAAGCAATCTACCATTGTTTTTCCCCATCTGCATCAGCCAAACCAGGGGACTGTGGTCAGTCTGCACCACAAAATGCTGCCCATATAAGTATGGCTCCAACCTCTTTAGGGCCCACATTATGGCAAGACATTCTTTTTCCACAGTAGAGTATGCCTGCTCCCTGGGAAGTAACTTCCTACTCAGGTACACTACTGGGTGATCTCTCCCTTGGCTGGATGTCTGACTCAGTACTACCCCAATACCCACATCTGAGGCGTCAGTCTGAACTATAAAGGGTCTGCTATAGTCAGGACTTCTCAAAAGGGGAGCAGTGCACAGTGCCTCCTGTAGTTTGGAAAAGGCTTCCTCACAGGCTGGGTCCCAGGTAATTTTCCTGGGCATCCTTTTCTTTGCAGGTCAGATAGGGGAGCAGCCAGGACACGGTAATTGGGTACACATTTTCTGTAGTACCCTGCTGTCCCTAGAAAGCTCCTGACCTGCTTCTATGTTTCTAATCTGGGCCATGCCTGGATTACCTCTATTTTCATTTGGTTAGGATGGAGCTGTCCCCAGCCTACCACATGCCCAAGGTATGCCACTTCTCCCATGGTCACCTGGCACTTCTCGGCTTTGACAGTGAGCCTGGCCCTCTGTATCCTGCCCAGCACTTCCCTAAGGTGGGCTAGGTGTTCCTCCCAGCCAGTACTGAAGATGGCAATGTTATCTAGGTATGCCACAGCATACTCCTCAGCACCATTTAACACCTGGTTCACCAATCTTTGGAAAGTGGTTAGGGCGTTCATTCTGAAAGGTATTACTTTAAATTCAAATAAGCCTATCAGAGTGATGAAGGCCAACCTCTCCCTAGCTCTGTCTGTCAACTCTATCTGCCAGTACCCCTTGGGCAGGTCAATGGTCATCAGGTATGTCATCCCCCCAACTTGTCCAGGAGTTCGTCCATCCAGGGCATTGGGTGGGTGTCTGACTTCATGACTGCATTCAGTCCACAATAGTCCACACAGAAATGAGTAGAGCCATCTGGCTTAGGCACAAGGACTATGGGTGAGGCCCAGGGGCTGTGGGATCTGTGGATTACTCCTAAATCCAGCATCTCCTCCACTTCCCTCCTAATGTCCTTTTGGACAGCCTCTGACACCCGATATGCTGTCTGCCGTATGGGCATCTGTGTCCCTGTCTCCACATCATGAGTCGCTAAGGGGGTTAGTCCAGGCTTGGCACTAAACAATGGAGCAAAGTCTGCTAAAACCTCCCTTACTTCCAGGACCTTGTCCGAGGTCAGCTGGGGAGACAATTTAACTGCCTTCAGAGAGGACTCCTGCTTACTTTCTTCCAGCAGGTCCAGAAGGGGGTCTCCTTCATCTGTCCCCTCCCCAAGACTACACACTGCAAACACCATATCAGCCCCATTTACATATGGCTTCATTATGTTGACATGGTACATCCTTTCTGTCTTCGGTCATGTAACTCTATAATATAGTCATGGCCCAAGTTTTCCGTGATTCCACGGGTGAGGCAAACCGCAGAATTTGCCATCACCAGCGGAATTCATGGCCGCCCACGGAACAAGCATGCCCCCTCTGAAATATTAGTATGCCACGCTGGAAGCCCACCCCAGCGTGATAAATGCTTCATTTGCCGACGGGGGTGCCCAATCCCCCATCGGTTTCACTGCCCACCCAAATGTTTCTGTGCCACGCTGGGAGCCCACCCCAGCATGGCAAACCTTCCTTTGCCAATGGGGGTTCCCAATCCCCCGTAGGCTTCATTGAGCCCCCCAAGCTTCCTGGTGCCACACTGGGAGCCCACCGCAGCATGGCAAAAGTCCCTCCTTATGTGGGGCTTCCAGCACCCTGAAAAAAAACCTTCCATCGGTGATTCTTTTGCCCCCCTCCCCAACCCGCACACACCCTCTGCGTACCCACCTCCCCCACTCCCACATCACCCCCACCTCAACCCATACTTACCTCCAGAGCCCAGCGCAATGATCTTCTGTGGACGGAACATGTCTGTGCTCTTCAAAGCTGACCACGAACTGAAGAAATGCCGGTAAGCTGTATAATGGCATAAATGGATTTTTTTTAACTTTAGTGCATATCTCAGCCATTTCTCGGAATTCTTTCACCAAATTTTCAACATGGGGTTTTTGGGGCCCCACCTCATGAACTGTGACACTGTTATTTCATTAATCGGTCCCGAAAGGTGGTTCCGCAATCACTGCCTATCCCTAAAAGTCTCTCTCCCCAATACAGCAGCTTTTCAGCTAGTTGGATGCTACGGACCCCCATCTGCTGAACACAAGCTCTTATCCCACTTGGGGAACCTGCTCAAACCCAGCACTGAAGAAGTCATTATTCTAGGTGACCTGAGTTTCAACTGGCTTACCCAGGCAGCTGCACCTCTGGTATCATTCTGTGACACATATGGGTTCACACAGCTAATTAATGAACCAACAAGAATTAATGCAAGGAATAGTAATAACAGCACACTACCTGATATCATGCTAGTGAATAAACCACATCTATTCACACACACTGGAGTGCTTCTCTGCGATATAAGTGATCACTGCCCCATCGCAGGGGTAAGATCCACCAGCATAACAACAAGCCCTGCAAAATTCCTCATGAGGAGATCCAAGAAAAACATCAATATTCAAGGATATTTGCATGATCTAGCTTACTCTCCACACTGGCAAGAGTTTTATCTTGCCCATTCTGTAGAAAAAGCTCAGCAGGTGCTAAATAGCATTATAATAAATGCCCTTAACACCCATGCCCCAATCTCTAGTATCCGAATAAAAAACAAATCCTGTCGTTGGTTTACAGCTGACCTCAAAGCTGCACTGCTGGAGAGAGACAGACTCTGGAAAATGGAAAGAAAAACCAAGAATGCAAATGACTGGATGATCTTTAGGAAAGCCAGGAATAGATGCACCAAGAAAGTTAGGGATGCAAAGGCTGCCTTCTACTTGGCCGAACTCGACTCCTCCTACCATAATCCTGCTAGGTTTTGGGGCACCATCAAGGGTATGGTGGGGCAGGATGCTAACACCCCCCTTCCAACTCAATTACACAACAGTTATGGCCCTATCACTGGCAAAATGGAAATTCTGGACGCCTTCAATAACCACCTCACAACGGCTGGCCTTGCCTTTGACACCTCTCCAGCTAACCTGCTGAGGGAACAATTAAGCTCCCATTACACTGGTGTTCAGAGAGTTGACTCTTCCTTCAGCTTCAAATCTATACTGTTGAAACAAGTAGAGGATCTATTATGGCAACTGGATACCAAAAAAGGCGCAGGGGCAGACTCTTTGGACCCCTACTTTCTAAAGATTGCATGCCATGTACTTGCAGTCCCCCTAACACACCTCTTTAACCTATCCCTAAACTCTGGCTCTATTCCCACACTGTGGAAGACAGCCCAAGTGGTTCCCCTTCTAAAATCAGAGGACCCTATGGATCTTAATAATTACAGGCCCATTTCCATTCTACCAGTGCTATCCAAGATGCTGGAGAAATTAGTGAGTAACCAGTTAAGGGAGTATCTTGACAATGCTAACCTCCTAAACCCAGCTCAATCTGGATTCAGTGCCAAGCATAGCACTATCACTGCACTAGCCAAGGTCACAAATGACTGGCAATCCGAATTAGATAAAAAGAATAATGTCTGTGCAGTATTCCTGGACCTGAGCAAAGCATTCAATACTGTGGACCACGAGCTACTACTTTCATCCCTGCACTCCATTGGCCTAGATCCACCCTCCCTTAAGTGGTTCAGATGCTATCTCACCGGTAGGTCACAGCAGGTAAAAGCTGAAGGTGACCTATCCCCATTAAAACCACTGTCAAGAGGAGTCCCCAAGGTTCTATTCTGGTCCTATCCTTTTGCCATTTATATAAATAACATTGATTCAACCCTTACCAATTCCTCTGTACACCTCTTTGCTGATGACACTGTTCTGTATGTCAGCAACCCTTAGCCTAAGCTGCGTGAAATCCTACAAACAGAATTCTCCTTGCTGCAATATCAGCTACTCGAGAAAAGCTTCTGTTAAATGCAAAGAAAACTAAAGCAATGATGTTCACAAATCAAAGCTCCACCAGCACATCCTCTTCAATCATTCTCCCCAGCTATGCACTATACTTGGAGAAAATCTGAGTATGTAGAAAACTTCAAATACCTAGGTGTGTGGATTGACAACAGACTTGACTTCACTCATCATTTAGAAAAACTGTTAAAAAGCTTGGCAAAGGCTTGGCCTTCTCTATAGATTAAAACCTTCCTAAACAGAGACTCAAAGATGAGGTTAGTCCAGGCCATTTTCTATCAGTTGTTGACTATGCAGACTTCCTTTATAGTCACTGCCCCATCTCCTACCTTCACAAGTTGGATACCTTATATCATAGAGCAATAAGGTTCATTACAGATCTGCCATCTAATACTCATCATTGCTCTCTTTATGCTGCAGTTGGGTGGGTTTCCTTTCACCTCAGAAGGAACAGAAATGCAGCACTATGGATTTACAGAGCGTTGTCAAAAAAACTTCCAAACTATATGCTGGATTGTTTCACCCAGACCTCTCCTAGCTCCTATGCCCCAAGAAGCAACAATATCAACCTGCTCAAATTGCCCAAATTCAACACCAGGCTAGGGAGGGCAGCAATCAGCTATTCTCTAGCTATAGCATGGAACACCCTACAAAATCCCTAAAACTGTCCAATATCATTCCATTTGCATCCTTTAAACAGCATTGTACAGTCTTCTTCAAAGAGAAATGCAGTTGCTACCGCTAGAGCTAGCATTGTCATCTCACAAATCTCCCTTCCAAACCATATATGGCATATTCCTTCTAGACAGACACCCCATCTTATGGCACCCAGTAATACCTTCACCATCCTAGTATTACATTATGTTGAGTGTCTGCCTATGGCTTCATTGGGATATGTGTATATCTACATACTGTAAATATTAGCTTAACTTTCCTGTAACCGATTTTTATCATGTGAATTTACTGTACATCACTGTGTTTATAAATGTTATTTTCCCCTGTATGTATAACTGTCTTATATAAGTGTATGATGTATCTGTTGTGTATCAACTATTGAACCTTGACCTTAACAGGTCCATCTTGTAAATGAGCCTTGCTTAATGATGTTCGCCTGAATAAATAAAGATTTGATGATGATGAATGATTTATGAAATGACAGTGTCACAGTTCATGAAGTAGGTTCCTAAAACCCTGTGTTGAAAATTTGGTGAAATTATTCCCCAAAACGACTGTTTTATGAGCGTGCGTTGCACAGTTCCTACGCACGCTCATAACTTCAAGCATTTTTAATATTTTCACTCCAGATTTTCAGTATTGCCATTTTACCACACCTCCTTATGAACAGTACAACTGTCATTTTCACATTTCACCCAAAATGTGTTTTCGTACATGTAGCACACAATGCCGCAGTCGGTGTGTGAAATCAATGTTCCGGACAGATTAATAAAATCACATTGATACTGTTCATGAGCAAAGGTCTTAAACTGGCTATGTTGAAAATTTGGTGAAAAATGCCCTTAAAATGACTGTGTTACGAGCGTGCATTGTGTCAGATTTGGCAAAAAAAAACAAAAAAAGGAAAAAAATTAAGGGTAAAAATGTGACGCAGAATTGCCGGAGAAATTGGTGCTGAGTGCCACAGAAGTTCTACAGCAAATGAGAACCCTGCTGCAGAACTTTGCTTCAATGTGCCACAGAAAAATCAGGGCCCTGAATATAGTTCACATCATTTACCTTTCTAACCACTTTGTATGGTCCTGCCCACTCAGCCTGCAGCTTGTCTTTCCGGACCGGAATAAGGACCATGACTTCCTGACCCACCATGTACGAGCGAGCTCTGCCTCTATGGTCGATTACACACTTTTGTTCTGTTTGGCAGCTGCCAGGTTGCTGTGGGCTGTCACCATAAGTTTCTTCAGCCTTTCCCTAAACTTAAGGACATACTGTAATCCACAATGGGAGTTCTCTGGGTGGTGTGCTTGCCTTCCCAGTCCTGCCGGATCAAGTCTAGAGGCCCATATACCTGACGTCCATATAAGAGTTCGAAGGGGGAAAATCCTGTCAACTTTTGGGGCACCTCCTTGTATGCAAACAACAGCTGGGGAAGGTATTTCTTACAGTCCCTCCCATGCTGTTCAGCAAACACCCGGAGCATTGACTTTAGGGTACCATTGAATCTTTCCACAAACACATTGGCTTGTGGGTGATACAGTGTCATGCATCTCTGCACCACCCCACACTTCTCCCATAAACATTTAATCAGGTATGACATGAAGGAACCCCCTTGATCAGTGATAACCTCCTGTGGAAACCAACATGGGAGAAAATCCCAAGTAAGGCATCTGCCACTTTGTCTGTCCTCAGTGAGGCTAGGGCGACTGCCTCTGGGTACTAGGTGGCATAATCCACCACAGTTAGGATTAATCTCTTCCCTGAGGAGCTGGGGGTATTTAAAGGCCCCACAATATCCATTCCCACCCTCTGGAATGGCTCCTCCACTATGGGCAATGGAATCAGGGCAGCTTGGGTTTTCTTGCCCGCCTTCCCTATTTCTTGGCACCGGTGACAAGACCTGCAATTCTCCTTCACCTGCTGGGTGAAGTTAGGCCAGTAGAAATTCTGGGCCAACCGCTGCAGCATGCATGCGATTCCCAGATGACCAGACAAGGGAATATCATGTGCAATCTTGAGCAACTGCTCACGATACCCCTGGGGAATGACAAGCTGCCTGCCTAGCACCCCTCTCTCTGTCTGTCTGCCTGAGTATACGTAAGTACATTTTCCCAATAAACGTGCCTGCCATCACCTTCCTGTGCACTGTCTGAGTCTGCTCAAACCCTCAGCTTCTCTAAACCAGGGTCACTTCTCTGAGCACCTGCAAACCCCTCACATATTCCCAAGGCATGGGACAGGTCCCCTTCAGTCACTAAACTAGGGCCCCTAGCACTAGCATCAGGGCACTCAGGATCACTGTTAATCCCAACCCTCTGACAATGAGTCACCCCTTCCTCTTCGGAGTAACCCTCTGTAGCTGTGTGGTTGACTGCTACTGGGGAAATTTCGACCTCCTTTTCATTAGTCTCCCCATCTGCAGACATAGGCTAGGGAACCAGCCTCTTCATGGTTTCCACAATGGTTTCTGTGGAGTTCAGGGAACTACAGTTTTCCCTTGCCGCTTGGCTATGAGTAACTGTACACAGCATCCCTTGTTAGAGATTGTTGCCCAGGATCACATCCACTGCTAAGGTTTTGGCTACAGCCACCTGTTGCACAGTTCCCCCTGTTTCACCCCAGTCTAGGAGAACACTAGCAAGGGGCAATGATTTTGCCTCACCAGTAAAGTCCTGTATAGTGATGTATTTATTGGGTACAAGCTGACCAAGCTGTACTAGATCCCCCTTTACCAAGGTCAAGGATGCACCTGTGTCCCTTAACCCTTGCGTCTGTACACCACTCATCATGACTGGTTGCATGTGTTCCCTCATGTTCACAGGCATGCTTCCAGGGACAGACAACCCACCCACTTCTTTTCTAGTACCATTCTGCGTATTATTGCTCATTCTTTTGGGACACTGTCTGGCAACATGCCCAGTTTCTTTACATAACCAACATTCACTTCTCTTTTCAGAGAAATCTTTTCTCTGAAACCTGGGGCTAACCAGTTTTGGTGGAGGCAGTGAGGGTTTTAGCTGCCCTGAAGGCACGCTATTCCCTTTCTGCACTGCCATGCCTGCCCCATTCGCTCTCAGAGCAGGTCTGCTCTTGGCATAGCGGTCCAAAAGTTCAGCAGCCTCTGGCACTGTTTTGAGATCTTGGTCCTCCAGCCAGGTTTTCAGCTCTGCTGGGCATGCCCAATAAAACTGTTCTAACAAAATCACATTTTCAATTTTATCAACTGAGTTTGCTTCAATTCCTTCCCACCAACATTTCAAAAACTGACGTTCTTTCATGGCTAGCTCCTCGTCACTCATGTCAGGGCTTCTCCTGAGCTCACAGAATTTAGCTCTGTATGATTCAGTAGTTAATTCAAATTTCTTTAACAGTGCAGCTTTAAGTTTGCTGTAATCACCGCTGTCCTCATTGTGCATTTGACCCAATGCATCCCGAGCTTTCCCAGTAAGTAGCGGGGATATCTGGAAGCTCCAGGACTCCCTAGGAATTTTAGAAGAAGAAGAAGAATCAGCATTTATATAGCACTTTTCATACATCCAAAGTGCTTTACAAGCAATGCTAGACTGGTAGTGAAGTGACTGAATGTGTGGTGGCGGCCATATCGCACATCATCACCCACACACAGCCTGGATAATTGCATGAACCAGTTTATGGGAAGGGGAATGTTGGCCAAGACACCGGGAATGTTTCCTACTCTTTGCGAAGAGTGCCCTGGGTTCTTTTACTTCCACCTGGACACCCACCAGGACAACACCAGGATGGGCAGAAGGGACCTCGGTTTAACGTCTCATCCGAAGGATGGCACACCCCAGCAGTACAGCACTCCCCAATACTGCACTCGGATGCCAGCGATTTTTAGGTGCAAGTCCAATCCCGCTGTGGGACGAGAACCCACGACCTTCTGGTCCAGAGACGGATGTGCTACCAACTGAGCCATGCTGACATCTTAAATTTTAGCCTGAATACAAACTTTTTCAAAAGAATTTAAAAAGGCATCCATATCCTCCCCCTTTTTAAACCCAGCTATCAATTTGGAATTCAATTTGTAACCCAGTCCTGTAGTCCTAGTTAAACCCAAGCCACTTACCTGCTCTGGTGCCGCTGGTTGGAGTCGTAGCTTCTCCAGTTCATGTTGCCTCTGGCACTCCTGCTCCTCACGGTCTGCATCTCAGCATTCTCGCTCTGTGTCTCGGCATTCTTGCTCTGCCTCACAGTGTTCTTGTTCCCTCTTCTCCTCTGCAGGTCACTGTTCACGCTTCTCTTCTCTCTGGAACTCCAGCTCCATTCTATGCAACTCAATTTGCAGCCTGAGTATTTCTGTATCCAGGATACTGGTGACCATTTCCTGCTGCTGTGGCCCTTCGCTGACAGTGGCCCTGCTGTCATCCTCACCGGATCTGGACACAGCACTAGCCGCTAGCCCTGCCACACTTGAGGTTTGGTCCTTTTCAGTCACAGTCTGTGACTCATTGCTCTGGGAATCTGCTACCATCAGGGCATCCATGAGGTTCTGTTTGCTGGCTTTCACCTCGAACAGGACTCCTCTGTCCCCACACAACTGCTTTAAGTAGTCAACAGTGTGCCTGCTGTAGTTGGAAGCCATCTACTTCCCTAACTATGGCTACTCTGACTTGCACTTAAAAAAATAAAATAAAATGGGTAGGAACTTGACTGTACACCAAGTAATATAGTTCTGTCTCTTTTTTTAAAAAATAAATCACTGCCTTTTTCTTTCTTTCCAAGTGAGTTAACGATCTCAAGCTGACACACTGAACAATAAAAGCTTGTAATACTAAATATCACACCGCTGCCAACCAATCTGTCACAAACCCACTCAGCAGGCCAGCCCTCTACTCCCAAAGTGCCAACCTCCAAGCACAGTCTTGTGAACAGTTAACAGAAACAGGGTAACCCTCCTGTCTGTTTTGTGAGTTTGAATCAACCTTTGGTCTCAAGTTTTGGAAGGATTCAAACTGTGAACCTCTTGTTAGCGTACACCAATGTACAGACTCAGATAATTCTGTCTTCGGGGGCCCAGATATCTTTGCCTATGGGCACCTAACCAGGTGTACAAAAATGAACCCTTAAAAACTCTAATAAAAGACCTTAGAGTAAACTCTTACCTTTCCAGTTTGGTATCACCATTCAAACTTATTCAGCTTTAACCATATATAATTCACTTGTTAAAGAAAGAAATTCAAAGACAGACCAAGTAGGCTCTAAAAATAGAGTTTTACTAAAACAGAGAAAAGTATGTAAAACATAAAATACAGAACCATATATCTCAAAACATACAAATCACTTAAAACAGGTTTAAAAGTGCAGACAAACTATCCTACCACAGTACTCTTAGGATTGTCTTTTCTAAGGTATTCTTATCTCACAGTGCTGAAGATGTTTCTTTTTCAGAGTCCAAACATTTGTGTGAAAATGGAAAACAGAATACTCTTTAAAAACTGTCTTTGCCAACCCTTTGTGTGAGGTCACCTAGCTCCTTCTCTGTTTATTAAAAATCATACACCCAGGATGTTTTATCATTTTAGAAGGTAAGTTAATTAAGGTTACATCAGCAGAAACTCCTTTCCTCATGTGACTTCCCCAACCAAGTCTGTAAATTTCCTTTCATCTATGAGCAGTATCCTCTCTCACACAGACATCAAAGCATTTATGATTTCACACCAGTGTGCCATAACCTGGTTTCCTCCTCTAAATGTCATAAAATGGATACTGATTTCCTTCTTAGCAGTTAAAGCTTTATTAAACTTAGATAAACAGGAGATCCTTGATTAAGGCCTGTTCTAGTCTGTAATTAGGTTCTGGCCTTCCAGGTAACACCTTGTATCTAAAACCTGCATATGTGTGTGTGTGTGTGTGTGTGTGTGTCATCTCACACGCTGTCTCAGCATCTCTCATGAGAGACAGTCAATAACACATTTTTATATTACAAAAAGCATACAGTGATCAGAACCAGCTGTCCAAGTATCTCAATTGTATCCTGGGGATTTCTAGAAATGGGCTAGCAGTGGATCGCAGGAGTCTCACATGTTGTTTAAGCTTGATTATACCAGTAAGGAAACAAACAAAAGAAGCCTTGCTAAGCAACAGTGAGAGGTAAGCACTTAAGTTAGTGCTGTGTAGTGATACTTTATTGGAAAAAACAGAGCACAAAAAAGCCCCAGCACTTTGAACCCCTGTGGATTCTTCCTCAAGGGGAGTGGTCAGGTAAACTTCAGGTACTGGTTAAGTAGCAGATCTCTTAAAGCAGTAGGCACATGTTAGCACATACTAGGCGTAACAAGACCGCATTACACAAGTATAATCAAAAAGCACTACCCTAAATGTTACAATAACCTATAAAAAGTGAAAATAAAAATCAATGTATCTATATGAGACAAATTAGTAAGGCAGGAAAAATATATATACTATTACAGAATCATAGAAGGGGTTACGAGTTCTTGAGGCAAGCCTATTATGAACTCGCCACCAGATTACTGGTAGAAAAAGAATTTTCGATTGCCCATGTGATTATCTAATCTAGTTTTAAAAATAGACCTGGTTTCACTCCTCACAATTTCTGATGGCAGGTTATTCCATGTACTAGCTATTTTCTGTGTAAACCAAGAATTACGCTTGCTAGTCCAGTTGGTATCAGCTTTTATTTTATATTTATGTGATCTTGTATTGCTAATATTTGTTTGTTTAATTATTCCAATTGTTTCAAACAGGGCTTCATTGTGCATTGCTTTATAGGTCAGACATAGGACTCCTCTTAATTGTATGTAATTCATTGAATATAGTTCCAGATTATGCAATCTATCTGAGTAGTCCAGATCCCTTAAATTCCTAATCTTTTTTGTGAATTTTCTTTGTACTGTATACCTTCAACTGACCTTTTGCCCCAATGGTTTGAGGGGCTCAAAAAAGGGCACAATACTCCATATAAGGTCTGATAAGTCTGGTATACAATGGCATCAAGACCTCGGGTTCCCTACTTTTGATATTCCTGAGTATGCAACCCATAATACTATTACATTTATTAACTATGTTCCTAGTATGTTCTTTAACTGTTAATCTGTTAGACACTACTATTCCCACATCCTTCTCACATTCTGTTGTTGCCAGGACTGAATTATTAAGCTTATATTGATAGCATAAATTTCTATTGCCCAAATGCATCACTTTGCATTTGGTGAGATTAAAATGCATTTTGTTATCTTTAGCCCAGTATTCCAGTTGATGGAGTGCTGATTGCAGTTTGAGAGCTGACTGCTGGTTATTTATAATACCTCCTATTTTACAATCATCAGCGTATATAGTAAGCCATGCATGGCCTGGTGATTGCATGGAGGCCACAACAATGTTAAAAAGGGTAAGGCCCAGCACTGAGCCCTGTGGCACACCGCTTGTAACTTTACCAAAAGAAGATACATAACCTCTAAGAGAAACACACTGACTCCTGTTATCCAGCCAAGAAATGACCCAGTTTATAATGATTGGATGTAATTATAGCTTGATGAGGTGCTCTACCAATATCTTATGAGATGTGGTGTCAAATGCCTTAGCATAATCCAAACAAATTATATCGACTGGTAATCCCTTATCCAATGCTGCACTCATCGGTTCGAAAAATTGAAGCTGGTTGGTGAGGCATGACCTGCCAGGCAATAAACCAATGTTGTGTACTGTCTAAATGCCCATTATCAGACAAGTATGTTGTTATATGTATCTGAATCAACTTCTCAAGGAGTTTGCCTATAACAGAGGTCAAGCTGATCAGTCTATAGCTCTGGACATCACTTTTACTGCCACCCTTGTATATGGGGGTTATGGTTGTGGTTCTCCACTCATTTAAAATCTCGCCCTCGGATAGTGATGCATTAAATAGAACAGCGAATGGACCTGATAGCTCTGCCAATTATTCTTTTAAGAATATGGGTGCAATACCATCAGAGCCAGGTGTACCATTCCATTTTATGTTTAATATAACATCAGCTACATTAGCTGCCTTAATGACTAATGGCAAGGTATTACTGTCCATCTTTATCTGATGGATAGTCTATTTATCCTGAAACACACTTAGGAAGTATTTGTTGAGCCCATCTGCAATATCTATTTCAGTGATAACTGACTCATTTCTAACTAGCACTGGCCCAACTTCTGCTTTTTTGCCTTGTAGACTACCAAAATAACTGTAGAACTGTTTTTATGCTGCTTGCACGCATGTGCAAGAAACATAGTGCCATCATCGGAGATTTCGGAGGTGTGTCACCTCTTCCTCCAATTCAGTCAGTGAGCTGGCAGGTGCGGCCCCTGTAAGCCAATGCATTTTGGAGCTGTCTATGACACGCTCCAAAATGCAGTGGCATACAGTTGAAAGGGGGAGCTACGCTTCAGTGAGCAGCGATAAGAAGCGTAGCTCCCACCCCACACGTAGGCATGCGTGCCCCCGGATGCACTGTATAGCTGACGGGGTGCCCAATCCCCGTCGGCTGAGCTGCGTCGTTCCCTCCCAGTAGTTGGTGCCACGCTGGGAGCCCACCCCAGCGTGGCAGGCAGTCCTTTGGCCGACGGGGGTGCCCAATCCCCCATCGGCTGAACAGCCCCCCTGTCCTTGTGCCACACTGGGAGCCCACCGCAGCAAACATCCCACGACATCTTTTTTTTTTAAACCTATAAAACAAAACGTTCCGCTGCCTCCCGACCCCTCCCACAACCCGCACTACCACTGGCACTCCAGTCCTCCCACACCCCTCACCCCATACTTACCTCCAGACTCTGGCTGCCGATCTTCGTGGACTGGGAACACGTCTGCACTCTTCAAAGCCGACCGCGAACTGAGGAAATGCCGGAAAGCTGTATAATGGGCTAGATGGGGAGGGGTTCAACTTTATTGCATATCTCAGGCATTTTGGGGAATTTTTGCACCAAATTTTCAACATGGGGTTTTTAGATGCCTTCATGAATGATAAATATGTCATGGCGCATTGGTCCGAAGGGTGATTTCATGCAGTGACTGCAAATCACCCTTCAGGCCTGAATACCACCATGACAGTGACATAATTCATGAGAAGGGGTCCTAAAACCCCATGTTGAAAATTTGGTCCAAAAATTCCAAAAAATGACTGTTTTACGAGCGTGCGATGCGCAGTTCCTACGCAGGCTCGTAAGTTCACGAAATTTCAATATTTTCACTCCAGATTTTCAACATTGCCATTTTACCACACCTTCTTATGAGTAGTACAGCTGTCATTTTTCACATCTCACCCAAAATGTGTTTCCGCCCTTGTAGCGCAGAATGGCACATTCGATGTGCTAAATCAATGTATGGGACAAATTAAGAAAATCACAGTGACACTGTTCATGAGCAGAGGTCTTAAAATGGCTATGTTGAAAATTTGGTGAAAAATTCCTAAAATGACTGTTTTATTTAGCGTTATGCTAAGTAGTTCCTACGCAGGCTCGTAAGTTCACAAATTTTCAATATTTTACCCAGATTTTCAACATTGCTATTTAATACACCTCCTCATGAGCAGTACAGCTGTCATTTTTCACATCCTGCCTAAAACATGTTTCCACCATGTAGCGCATAATGGCGCAGTTGGTGTGCGAACTCAGTGTATGGGACACATTAAGAAAATCACAGTGTCACTGTTCATGAGCAGAGATCAAATGGCAATGTTGAAAATTTGGTGAAGAATTCCTAAAAATTACTGTTTTACGAGTGTGCGTTGCACGGTTCCCATGCACTCTCGTAGGTTTGCGAATTTTCAATATTTCCACTCCAGATTTTCAACATTGCTACCTATCTTTTGTGTTTTCTGTTAATTTCATCTTATGTTTAGAGTACAGTTTCCTTTTTTTGTTGATACTCTTTTTTTTATAGAATAGTTCCACCATGGTGGAATCCTTTTGTTGTTTCCACACTTGGTGCATTCTGGGAGCCAGTGATTAATGCAGTGCTGGATTTTAAGATCTAGCCTGTTCCAAATGTGGTCATGTTCAAGGTTTTGTAATTCATCCTGCCAATTCCAGCTCTGTAGAAATGTCTTAATTTCGTAATAATTGGCTTTATAAAAATCCCTAAATTTGGATTTACCACTTAATTGTTTATTAGGCTGAACATTGATATTCAAAAGGACCATTTCGTGATCACTGCCACCTAGGGGCTCAAGGAGTTTTGGTCCCTCAGTACATCCTTCAGAATTTGTAAAAATTTAAATCCAGTATGTTGTCACCCCTCATTGCTTCTTTTACTCTCTGAACTAAATAATTTTGGGTTATTGTATCAGTGATGTCATATTCAGAGTGGCTAGTTCCTTCCATATTTTGCCAGTTGATTCCAGGGAAGTTAAAATCTCCCATGAGATTATATTGGTCATTTATCTCCATGTCAGCTAATTCTGTCAAGAAGCTACTGTTTTGGTCAAAGTCTAGGTTGGGTGCTCTATATCCCAGGCCAATAACTACAGGTTTATATTTGGTTCTAATTTTAGCCCACATAAGCTCATTATCACTGTCTTTATACTCTTTGCTATGGATCTTATTAGCAAGGAGACAATCATCACAGTGTAGAGCAACACCTCCACCCCTTTTATTTTTCCAGTGTTTTGTAATGCTAGTGTAACCCGGTATCTCTTTATACCATTCATTGTTAGTGTGCCATGTTTCGGTTACACCGCACACATCTATGGCTTGTTCAGATGAAATTTGTTGTAACTCTCTCATTTATTGTTCAAGCTACAGGCATTAATTATCAGTACTGATAAATTAGGATTTAATGTATTAATGCAATATTTATCCCTACTGATTTTGTCTCTTTTGGAAGTTGTTTCTATAGATGCTGCTATGGCAGACATCTCCCCCAGGATTCCTAGTTTAAAGATTTATTAATTGTACTCAGTATTTTTATACCAAGGAGGGTGCTACCCCTTTTGCTGGGGTGTAACCCATCCCAGCAAAACAATTCACTATGATGTTCAAATTCTTCCTAACTTGTTATACATGTTATGTTTTGCCTCAGGCACCATTTCTGTAACCATTCATTGATATGTTTTATTTTAGAGTAAATGTATTCAGAGGCTCTTGGGGTGGGCAATATTTCTGAAATGGAAATATTACAGCCCATTTCTACTAGTTTCTTTACAAGAGAAACATAATCATTTTTGATTTTTCTAGTAGGTCATGTCTTAGATTGTTAGCCCTGGTATGAAAAATCACAAGTGGGGACGGTCCAGAGTTTTGTAATACAAGTTCTAACATACAAGTGATGTCTGAATTTTTAGCCCCGCTGAAAGAGGATACAGTTTGATTATGCTTGTCTGGGCTGCATATACTACAATCCAAGTTCTTGATGGTAGAGTCACCAAGGATGTATATTTTCTTTACTATTCCCCATGTTTTGTGGAATATCAACAATCATAGTTTCAGTTTCTCTAGTAATATTATCACAGTTATGGACACCCTGTGCCATACCTAATACTGTATTTGCATTAGGGATGTTGCTCAGTGATTTTGTATTCGTGGTGACCTTCCAGACTGCTTAACTTCCCTAGATTTATGAATAAGTACAGTTTTCTGTGGTAGCAATGTAAGCCCATCACTTAGTATTGAATTGTCTTGATTCAAGGGGTCAAATCTATTCTGGGTAGTTATGGAAAAGGCTTCTGCTCGTCTACCACTTCGTGTTGTTTTAGAGGCTTGTACTAAATGCCAATCATCATCAGTACTGGGGACTATTTCATCCTCTATAACCCTTTTCTTTGATGGCTGTGTATGTAAAACAATAGGTAGGAGGGGTACTGTACTAGGTGTGATTAAGGGTACTATATGCGGGCACCCAACTGATGTGGAGTCTTGGATCTCCTCAGCATTTGGGGGTATAGTCAGGTTATTTGATGTACTATCAGACATATTAAGTTCTTCATGCCTTTTACATAGATCTGCCTGACTAGCTTCAAGTACTTTTAATCAAGTATCAAACACAGCAATTTCTTTACTCATATCCTCATTTTGCACACATTTAGTGCATTTAAAAATCTCATTGCAAGCAGATTGTGACCTAATGTCATACATTAAACATGTGCCACACCTGAGTCCAAACTCCCTGTCACTTGTTGTAATATACCATGCCATTATGGTGTTTGTGCAACAGTGAGTGACTAAATATAATCAGATTCCTAGTGGTTAGTTAGTGTGCTTTGTATAAGTACGGTTATTTTATTAAGGTGCATACTGCTAAATTCATCAGATTATCAGCATTTCTTGGAACCAATTGTATACCCCCAGCTTAACAGTATGCCGAATTCACTATTCCAACAATAAGACATCTATTACTTATGCACTATGGTCTTAATATTTTGGAAGGCAACATGGGTCACTTAACTTACTTGTTGTTTACAGTATGCTTCAGACACTCCTTACACTCTTAACATGTGTAACACGTGCATCGAGATGCATGTGTCTCTGCATGTGTCTCCCCGAGCACCGATGCGCGTGCCCTGCTCACAGCAGGGCAGATGTTATGTGTAGCCACGACCCGGAAGTGGTCGCAGGGTAACTAGAATGTGGCTGAAAGTTAAATCAAATCCCTTTTTTTAAAACATGTGCGACGGCCACTCATGTGTGACCATGGCACAAGATACTGGTAAAACCCCTCAGAAATAAAAAATTACAGACCCCTACACAATTTTAGGCTTACAGGCTGGTAGTTCAATGCAGCACAGAACTACCCAGCCTCTCTTCCTGCTTCCTGCAGTTGACGAACTAAGCACCTACTTGCAGCAGGGCAGACTTTATATGTAGCCGTGACCTGGAAGTGGTCACAGGATCACTAGAATGTGGTCAAAACTTAAATCAAATCACCTTTTTTAAAACAGGTGCGACGGCCACTCATGCGTGACCGTGGCACAAGATACTGGTAAAAAACCCAGAAATAAAAAATAACAGTCCTCTACACAATTGTAGACTTATAGACTGGTAGTTCAATGCAGCACAGAACTACCCAGGCCTCTCTTCCTGCTTTCAGCATGGCTCAGATTTACGCAGAGTATGGCTTTTTTACATGGAGCTAGTATTACAGTACAGGTCCCCAGACAGAGACCTCACACCTTCACACCTCACAGCACACTGCTGTAACTGAATTTGATGAACTAAGTGCCTGCTCACAGCAGGGCATACTTTATGTGTAGCCATGACCCAGAAGTCGTTGCAGGGTCACTAGAATGTGGCCAAAACTTAAATCAAATCCCTGTTTTTAAAATAGTTGCGACGGGCACTCATGCATGACCATGTCACAAGATACTGGTAAAACCCCTCAGAAATAAAAATTACAGACCCCTACACAATTGTAGGCTTACAGACTGGTAGTTCAATGCAACACAGAACTACCTAGCCTCTCTTCCTGCTTCCTGCAGGGCTCAGATTTACGTAGAGTATGACTTTTTAACACGGAGCTAGTATTACATGTACTGGTCCCCAGACAGAAACCTCACACCGCAGCACCTCACAGCACACTGCTGTGCAACTGAATTTGATGAACTAAGTGCCCGCTCACAGCAGGGTAGACTTTAAGTGTGGCCACAACCTAGAAGTGGTTGCAGGGTCACTAGAATGTGGTGAAAACTTAAATCAAATCCCTGTTTCTAAAACAGGTGCGACAGGCACTCATGTGTGACCATGGCACAAGATACTGGTAAAACCCCATGGAAATAAATTACAGACCCCTACACAATTGTAGGCTTACAGACTGGTAGTTCAATGCAGCACATAACTACACAGCATCTCTTCCTGCTTTCTGCAGGGCTCAGATTTACACAGAGTATGGCTTTTTAACATAGAGCTAGTATTACATGTACAGGTCCCCAGACAGAGACCTCACACCACAGCACCTCACAGCACACTGCTGTGTAATTGAATTTGATGAACTACTATGTGTGCGTCTGCGTGTGTGTGTGTGTGTGTGTGTGTGTGTGTGTGTATGTATATGTGTGTGTGTGTGTATATATATATATATATATACACACATGGTACCCAACAGGAGTATCACCCTGGGCATGAGAAATGGACCTAACATGTTCCTGGATTTGTTCTTTCAAAGGATTTTTTTTTTTTTTAGTCTTTGGTAACTGGGTAAGAACCACTAGACACAACTGCCAGTTTTCAGGGGTGAACTGGGAGCACTGGGCAGTTAAGTGACTTGCTCAGAGTGGCACAGTATGCAAGTGGAGGTTGTGAGAATCAAACTCAGGTCTGCTCTGCTGGATGTATCAAGCTCATTCACACCTCGTTCCTCTAACCTCTAGGCTATACTGCCAGCCCATAGTGGTTGCAGAATCACTAGGATGTTTAGTGTGGCCAACTTATAGCTTGTTGCAGGGGCACCAGAGGGCATAAACAACATAACATTGTTTGTTTTCTGACATTGTTTGTTACCACTGCTCCTATTTCTCATCAGCGTTAACTTAAAATAGCACCATCTACAGATAACTGTACCATGGCCCCAACACAACTGAGTGACATATCATGTACGAATAGGGAAAACAGGAGAGGACCAAGGATGAAGCCTTGTGGTACACCATCCGTTATCACCCTAAGATCTGAGGTGCCACCCTGCCAATTTACCTTCTGTTTTTGGCTGGACAAATAGTTGTAGAACCAGCAGCAGGAGAGATCATCAAGGCCAATAGCCTTTAACTTAGATAATAATAGGTCATGACTGACCAAGTCAAATGCCTTGGTTAGGTCGACAAAAATTGCATCCATGTCATACCATCCTCCATGGCATTGAGAATGTCAGACGTCATACGCACAAGGGCGTTGCCAGTGCCATGATTCTTACAGAAATCATGTTGGACACTGGTCGGGGAGTGATTATACTCAAGACAGGCCTGGAGTTGCTTATACAGTAGCCTCTTCTGGAGGCAAGTGTGCACAGCAGAAGGCCCATCTTTCTGCCCACCTTTGTGAATGGGAACCACATTTATTTATTTTATTTATTTAGCTTTTGTTGACCGGGTAAGTGCACTAGACAAATCCTGCCTATTTTCAGGCACGACCCGGGGGAAGGGGATTCAGATGAATGCCAGCTGACCTTGAACCACATTAAGCTGTTGGTGGTATTTTTAGTGAATGAGGGTAATTTAGCCAGGACACCGGGGAAATTTCCCTACTCTTTTTCGATAAGTGCCATGGGATCTTTAACATCCACCTGAACTACCACCAATCCAGGCAGATGGGACCTCGGTTTAACGTCTCATCCGAAAGACGGCACCTCAGAAGTGCAGCACCCCTCTCATGCTGCACTACAGTGTCAGTACTGGGATATTAACCCAAGTGCCAGATGTGGGAACTGAACCCACAGCCCTCTGATCTCCCGGCCTCAGAGGCGAGTGTGCTACCTACTGAGCCACGTGCCACCTTTCATTTTTCTGAGACATTCCCAAGAAGAAGAGATTTGTTGCTAAGATGTTTGAGAGGGGTGGCAATTATGGGCACCGCTATTTTGAGGAATTTGGGTTCCAAGTCATCAAATTCAGATAAGTCTTCACTTTTTAGACCTTTAAGGTACTTGTTAACTTCCTTCCTGGTTACTAGTCTAGACTGGAAATTAAGCTGAGGCCCAGGTTTTGGCAGTTGGCAAAGAGGCAATGAGCTACTAGAGTGGCCCCTTTAAGGGGGTCTTAAACTGATCTTTCTGTAAAGAACTTATTAAACTCCATAGCAACTGATATGGGGTCAGAGAGGACTTGTCCACTAGCAGTTACTTCACAGGAAGATGTGTTGTATCAACCTTTGAGTAAGGGATTTGATAGATTTTTAATCTGCAGGGACTTTAGATAGGACCTTTTGGCACTCTGGGAATACTTTTTGCAGGCATTTCTAAAATGTCTATAGATGTGTCAGTCAGATGTTAGGCCAGATTTCTTCTATTGTTCCCAGGCCTTATCATGAAGATGCATGGTTTTCTGGTGGTCACTGTTAATACATTTGACACAGAAACCGTGGCCCTACGTTGCTTTGTGGGGACATGTTTGTTAACAACACTGTTGAAGTTACTTATAAAGTAGTCAAGGGCCTGATCCACATCTGGGAGATCTATAGTTGGTATCCAGTTGATGGCTCTTAGACTGTGGAGGAAAGCTACTTTTTTAAAGTGAGATAGGTCTCTGGCTTCAAAATGTTTGGGAGGAGGTTAGGGAAATTATTTTTCCAGCTACAGTGTACTGGCGAGTGTTCACTGAGGGAATCTCGTAGGATCTCAACAGCTTTGATTCTATTGGCTTTGTTTACAAGGACCTGGTCAAGGAGCATGTGATTCCCTGACTTGCAATTTAGTCTGGTGGGTTCCTCAATTAATTAAGTAAGATGGACATCTGTAATTGAAGATTTCTACCCTTTCTATTTTAAACTGAACCAGTTCAGATGGAAATCACTGCAGACTATGAGTTCTCCCAAGGACTGGTCTGCAAAGGAGGTTATTATGAGGGGGAGGTCAGTGCTTGGGGGAGCAATGTTCGGGGATTATATATATATATATATATATACACCCTATACAAAGGGATTCTACCCCACCCAGGGTAAAGGACATGCATATTGACTCATCTGGGAGTTATTTAAGGTTGGAAGTTTGATTTCTCTGGTGGAGAGGGCAGACTGAACATTGAGGAGGACCCCTCACCATTCTTATGTAACCTCCCCTCCCTCTTATTACTTTCCAGGTGGGACTTTAAATACTTGCAGGATGATAAATACTTCTAATTCACTCGCTCCTGTTCAAGCACTACAGCAGCTTCCCTCGAGCAGGCAGCAGCTTCAGTCCAGGCTCAGATAGCAAACTCCAGAAAACTACCCTACTCCCATCCCTGTCTAGGGGTTTAGATGGTATTCTGTCTCTGGGAAATGGGAGGGGTATCATCTTGACAGTAAGCACATTTAGGAAGGGAGTACAAAACACAGTACCTTTAACTTTGTGGATTTGTGCTCCTTTTGGTGATGGCTCGAGCTCTGTCTAGCACTGGCTCACTGATGACTCTGTCTCACCCCTAGCACCTCAGGTAGTAGCAGGCTCCAAAGACAGGCTGTAAAGTAGTTCATTAGGCAAGCAGCAAAACAAGACAACAGTTTCCACCACAGATTAAATGAGCCAGGTTCAAACGGTTTAAAATGCAAACCAATCAGCATTTATATATTTTCTCCAAAAATGCTCAAGCAGTAACAACAGTTTGAGGATCCTCAATAGATATTTTAGCACAGTTCCATATTTCTGTGGCCCTTGGCCATGGCACAGACTTGGTGGACCCAGGATTAGAACCTGAGACCTAGTGACTCTGTTCCCTTTCATTTCAAATCAAAATGGGCTTAGAGTCCTCTCAAAAACACTTTCCTACTTTCAACCCATCCATTTATGATTGCTTCCCAGCCTGTGGGAGTGGAGGATAATTTCTGCAACTGCTGGTACACTTTCCTCTTTTGGGAGGGAGGGGGGTATGATGGTACACATACAGGCACTTCCAGTTCTTTCCACTAATGGCCACCCACACTGAAGATCCAGAGGCAGGGTTCTCTCTGATGCAAGGGCATAACTCTTTCCTTAGAGCGGTCCCAAACATAACAGCACAATACCTTTAAAAGTGGACAAGGTCAGGCAAAGAGGTATCTGTCACCTATTCCACTGGAGACATCACTGCCACCTCAGTCTCGGACAGGCCGTCCATGGCAGCCACTCTCTTCAGCTTCTGGCAGAGCCTAGTAGGCTCCTACAATCCCTCACAGAAATATTGCTGCTCCTTCATGCTATTTTCCCCATCTGCTGCTTTGGGGGAACTCCCTCTACACATTTGTAACCATGGGGCAATCTCCCCACCTTGGTCCTAGGCTTCTCCAGCCTCGACTGAAGGCCCCCTTCGTGGGCCTGCGAGCAGGTGCCCATTCTTCCTTACACACACTGTCCTCGACTCCCGATGATTCTCTCCATTTCACCAAATGGCACTTTTTTTAAACAAGACGCTTGGCGCCTCTGGGCAGGAGCTCAGCACCATGTGCATGCGCACCTCCCGCACTGCCGACAGGGCATCAACAAATATTAACCCCTTATTGGCACAGGGATTACACTTTCCCCCCACAGAAATGCTTCCCCTCCTGGGGAAGCCATCTCCACCCTGGCTAACCATGGCTGCTGTACACTGTGGGATAATGCACACTCTCCCACAGGCCACTTCATCCAGGCTCCACCAGGCTGACTGTATAAGAGCAGTCTAAATAGAACTAAGTGGGCAAACCCACCTACCTGCAGTTCTCTAACTCCACTAGGGGCATGGGTACTCAACCCGGTCTCCCCAGCAATGGCTGCTCCACCAGGTCGACATCCCACCCCCAGGAACACCCTTATTCTGACTATTTCCAGCTCCAGTTCTGTTCCCCATTGGACCAATCAGCAGTACCCAACCGGGCCTAAACTGGCACCCCAACTTTTTACTATTTCCGGCTCCTGTTCTGTTCCCCATTGGACCCATTAGCAGTGCCCAACTGGGCCTAAACTGGCACCCCAAAACACTTTACAAAACAGCAAAAACATTTTCTATATATCTATCTATCTATCTATCTATCTATCTATCTATCTATCTATCTTTCTAACGGCTAGTAATATACTAAGCTAGGCTACACCACCAAGGGGTGGCAGGCTAACCTCTAAACGTATCACTAACTACGAAATACAGGTGGCTATCTATACTCTTACTACACATTTTAGAAACCTTTTGACATATTCCCCCCACAGAAAATTCTAGCTGCTACTCTTACTAATCTAACCTATAACTACATTTGTATGCTAACCTGCTTAACAGTGGGGAAGGGGAAGCACACTTTTACCCATTAACTGTCCTTTGTAAACTGCCCAGGTGCACATTAAAGTCTATGGAAAACTGTCTTTGTATTTTAAAAGTCCAAGAGCCGGTCTTCAGCACCAGTGGGTAAGTGTGCTTAATTACCAGGAGATCCTTACTTAACATTTCCTAACATTCTCATCTATTTAGACCACATTGTAAATGATTTTCAATGAAATGGGTCATACAAGTAAAAAAGTTACAACTTTGTAAAAACTGGAAAAAATTCAAAACATTATCTAAAAGTTCTTGTAAAGTTGTTGTTTTTTTTTTCTTACCCAGCACAAGCTGGTCAGGCTGCTGTCCATGCTAAAGGCAGTTGTTCAGATTTTTTCACTTTCACTACTAAACAACAATTAAGAGTAGCAGTAGTCCTCAGATGCAGTCACTTGCAATGCCAGGGGGTGTTTGGGCATCTTAAGGTGCTTTAGTTTTCTGGGGGGTGCGGTATTTAGCTGCAGGGTCCTCTGGTGCAAAATAGAAACAAGGGTCAGGTTTAGTGTACTCTCCCCCTCGGCAGTCATGGCTTACAACAAAATACTTTAGGCTGTGTCCAACTCTGTCCCGCACAAGTGCAAAAGTTTTAAATAGCATGAGTTCTTCCAAGGCTGAGGAGTTGCATATGGTCCGAGCTATTCTGCTTACCTTGGTCCTATCATAGGTTGGGTCTCAGATGTCCACTTGGTTCCTGAGATGCACCTTCTCCATGGCTCCTTGGAATACCCAATCTGACCTCCTGCATTCAATTAAGTCCCAAAGTCTCTCACTGATGTAAGGGTAATCGGTCCCAGGATTCTCCAGTTTTAGGTAATGCCTCACCCATCTCTCTGCCTGACTCCAGCTAGGCAAAGACCTGATGCTTGGCCGTGGGGCCACTCCTCTCGGCAACCACATTCCTTCTCTGTAGTTTATCACCGTAAGGTCCAGCTGTTGTCTGGCATCCATGCCAATCAATTGCCTTTTACATACTTCTGGGAGCAAGGGGGTGAGCTCTAGAATTCCTAGAATCGATATTGCACATGGCTTTGAAATCTCTCTTTCTATAACCATGTCCTCAAACATCCGGGTAATGTCTTCGTCTGGCTGATCATAAACAGAAACTGCTTCCATCGATCTGGTAATGCTCTCTTCATCTGGCCCCTCCCTCTCCTTCTTCTACGGCTTCAGTGACCACAACTGAATGGTCAGAGCCAGTGATCTTTTCCTGTGCCTTGGGGAGTGGGGAATGCAGCTTCAATGGCTGAGCTTCCTGTAAGTTCTTAGGCAAGGATTTCTCCCTCACCATGGGTTCCTGGGTGGATTTGGCTTTTGATGGACTTTTCTTGGATTCCTGCTCACCTTGCACCACAGCCTCCAATGGGCCTGACTGCTCAGTCACATCCCTCATGTAGCCTGCAGTAGTACTCCGAATACCTGAGACCCACCCTCAGCCCCTCCCTCTGCCATGGGGAAGTCCTGGGGCACTCAGAGGCTTTATAGGGTTGGGCAGATGGCTAGGCCCTGGTACCACCTCTGGCTCTGTTTCTTTTTCAATGACTGTGACCTCCTCCCACTGCTCAGATGGCTCCACAGTTGTGGCCACATTAACCGCAAGGGACACTCTTCTGGCTGATTGTGGCCATTGCCAGGGTGCAGGAGTTGATGACTCAGGAGCCACATACTGTCTCTCTTGCTGCTGCATTTCGGCAGGCCTCACCACCCTGGGAACATTCCCACAAGCACATGACATGCAGACTGGCTGCCTAATAACCCCAGTTCCACATTGTCCACAAAATATGCATGATTCACCTGAACTGCTCCTTTCCACAATGCTCCATAGCCAGTGGACCAGTCCCTCTGGAACATTGATGGTCCGACCTCCGAATCCAGTGGCATAAGCCATACTTGCACTCACAAAGTTCAGTGTAGCAGATTAATTCCCCAATGATTTGCCTGCACAAGTCTCTCTAACTGTGAAGATTTGTATTTGAATTCTTCCAGTCAGCAGAACTTTCTTTTCACAGCAAGATTCTCCACCATGGGGTGGTGGACACGTACATGATTTAACTCTGATAGCAGCACTCCTTTCTCCTTGAGGTGTTCTAGCAATTTGGGCCTCAGACCACCTGACCTTCCTTTTCTAGTGCTGCATCTCATTAAGCTCATCCACCAATCAAATCGCATCCTTTTCTCATTAGCATTCATCACATTTTTCCTTAATGTGAGGAGGCGCCGTTTTGTCTCCTCACGATGCAATAAAACAGTGCTTAAACTTCTAATACAGGCTGAGGCCTTTCAACATTCCATTCCTGCATAACTGCCATCCCTCGTGCCAGGTATGTGCTTTGTGCTTATTTTCAGAATCCAGGACAACAGCCCCCATTTTTGTAACCTCCCCTCCCTCTTATTACTTTCCAGGTGTCACTTTAAATACTTGCAGGATGATAAATACTTTTAATTCACTCACTCCTGCTCGAGCACTACAGCAGCTTCCCTCGAGCAGGCAGCAGCTTCAGTCCAGGCTCAGATAGCAGACTCCAGAAAAATACCCCACTACCCTCCCTGTCTAGGGGTTTAGATGGTATTCTGTCTCTGGGAAAGGGAGGGGTACCATCTTGATTGTAAGCACGTTTAGGAAGGGAATACAAAACACAGTACCTTTAACTTTTTGGATTTGGTGATGGCTCAAGCTCCTTCTAAGCGCTAGCTCACTGATGACTCTCTCTCAACCCCAGCACCTCGGGTAGTAGCAGGCTCCAAAGACAGGCTGTAAAATAGTTCATTAGGCAATCAGCAAAACAACACAACAGTTTCCACCACAGATTAAAAAATCCAGGTCCAAACAGTTTAAAATGCAAACCAATCAGCATTTATTTCTTTTCTCCAAAAATGCTCAAGCAGTAACAACAGTTTGAGGATCCTCAATAGATATTTTAGCACAGTTCCATATTTCTATTGCCCTCAGCCATGGCACAGACTTGGGGGACCCAGGATTAGAACCTTGGGCCTAGCGACTCTGTTCTCTTTCATTTCAAATCAAAATGGGCGAAGAGTCCTCTCAAAAACACTTTCCTACTTTCAACCCATCCATTTACAATTGCTACCCAGCCTGTGGGAGTGGAGGCATAATTTCTGTAACTGCTGGTACACTGTCCTCTCTTGGGAGGGAGGGAGGGGGTATGATGGTACACATACAGACACTTCCAGTCCTTTCCACTAGTGGCCACCCACACTGAAGATCCAGAGGCAGGGTTCTCTCTGATGCAGGGGCATAGCTCTTTCCTCACAGCAGTCCCAAACATAACAGCACAATACCTTTAAAAACAGACATGGTCAGGCAAAGAGGTATCTGTCACCTATTCCACTGGAGACATCACTGCCACCTCAGTCTCGGACAGGCCCTCCATGGCAGCCACTCTCTTCAGCTTCTGGCAGAGCCTAGCAGACTCCTATGATCCCTCACAGAAATACTGCTGCTTCTCCATGCTGCTTTCCCCCATTTACTGCTTTGGGAGAATTCCTCTACACATTTGTGACCAGAGGGAAATCTCACCACCCTGGTCCCGGGCTTCTCCAGCCCTGACTGAAGGCCCCCCTTCACGGGCCTGTGAGCAGGTGCCCGCTCCTCCTTGGACACACTATCCCTTGACTCCTGACAACTCTCCCTTTTCGTGCCAAATGGCACTTTTTTTTTTTAAACAAGACTCATGTGCGTGCCTGAGCAGGAGCTCAGCACCACATGTGCATGCACCTCCCGTGATGCTGACAAGGCATCAACAAATAGTAACCCCCAATTGGCACAGGGGTTACACTTAAAAGTCTGTCACATCTAAAGGCAATATACCCAGGTAACACAACCTTGTGGGATTGAATACTTGGCTTTAGCCTGGTTTCTGAAATGGCAATAATAACAGGGGCATAGTGCAGGGTCCAAGCTTCCAGCTTGTATAATCTTGGCCACAGACTGTTTATAGTCATATGCACAGTTTTCAGTCGCTTAGTGTTTGCCCAGCCAGGAACAGTAGGACAGAACACCCTGGTGTTAGCTATGCTAGGGCTGGGATTTAACTCAACATCTCCAGCTAGCAACAGATTACTTAAGGATTTAACCCAGGAGCAGAGCTCAAGGGTTAGGGGCTGGGTAGTCATACAGTACTGCTGAATACCTGTCATGATTTTGTAGCAGGTACCATTTTTGAGGAGGCCATGCTGGGTAAGCATAATAGCAGTGTTTACCTGAGACTCATAAGGTTTACTGATATAGGGCAGGGGATTCTCTTTACTATCACTATACAGGGGAGTCATACATCTCACAACCAGCAGATCATAACAGGTAAATAAAATAACATACACTGAGGCAAGGATTACTCCTGGTGGAGCCATGTTGAGGTGACAGGGAACCAGGGGTAGGATTCTCAAAGCCTTCAGAAGGTGCAAAACCTTCCCTAAGTCCCCAAAACTGCCTCAGCTACGGGGAAAAAAGGGGAAGTTGCTTCAAGTGCTGTTCACAAAAACCTCCACAGCTGCAGAAAAAAACTCTATGGACAGTGGAAAAAAGTGCGGCTGCGGAAGTCCCTGAGGACAAAAAGGTGTGAGATAAGTAAGGCACAGCCCCTGAAACGCTATTCACAGCCATTTTTTTTCCACAGCTGAGTAAAGAACGTTACACACAGTGGAATGAGGTGTAACTCTCCCTCAGCACACTGCAGTAGTGCCCCAGCAGTTGGAATCAGTTAAGGTGGAGGTGTACAACGGGTAATAGCATCTCAGACAGTATAGCAGTGGCTGATGTTACAGCACTGAAAGCACACATTGCCATGCTATGGCAACAGGCATCATCCACTAGACCCAGTGCAGCCCATGACAGAGCCCCACAAGCAGTAGAGCCTGACCAGCCAACAGCGAGTGCTACCCCAGCAGGCCACAGGAACACCCCAAGGAGGGATGAACAGCAGGGACATTCGGCCACTGTGGTGCCAAGGTATCGCTGGTACCTGTGGTGCTGCTGTGGTCCCAGCTGAGGACTGGTTGCTGGTCTCTGTGTGTGATGTCAGCTTCATATTATAGCAGCACTGTTACAGTCTGCTGCTTCAGCTACTGTGGTTCCTTATTGCTGTGCGTTCACAGCCTCCACAGCTGCGGATTCGCAGCACTTGTGCAAGTCCTGCAGCAGCTAAATTGCCACACCTGCAGCACCTGTGACACTCGCGGAAATCCGCAGCTGCGCTGGTTTTCTTTGAGAATACAGCGCAACTGCGTTTCCGCACTGCAGCAGGCCTTTTTCCCGCAGTTGCAGGAATTTCGGCTTTCTTTGTGAATCCTGCCCCAGGTTTATTCAGCAGAGACAAGTAAGGTAGAGGGTTTTATTTACTAATGAAAAATAGCAGAGGCCATTAGTGAGGTAGCTGGATCCCTAACTTATCAACAATTAGTGATGGGTTCTTCCAGAAAATACCCCTGAGTTAACAGTAGGCAGCAGCAGTAGACTTAGATAAGCTAGGCAGCAAGGGGACTAGATGTAGAGCAAATAACTATTCCAGCAGCAACAGCAATGTTTGCAATCAAGCTGCACTTTAAACTAGAAAACATATGCTAGAAAACACTTTACTACACATGTAATTGATTGGTTCCTGAACTAATGATCATCTTTTATAGGGTAGTCTGAACAAAATGTACTATTGGGTATCAGTGCTGGAATCTGCCATGCTCCCCGCTGCCTTGGCACTGATACCCAATAGTACTACCAGAAAAGGAAAAAGTGAATTAGAAAAAGAAGACACATACAGAGGCAGAGGGAGCTCATAAAAAGAAATTGTGTGTGAAGTTGAATTACAGTTGTGTTCAGCTCACACTGTGTTGGGAGTAAGGATTGACTCATGGGCTGGACGGTGTTCTAGAAATCAATGAAACAGAAAAGAAACTAAAAGAAATAGGATAAAAACACAGTTAAAAAAAGAAAAGTGAAGTGAGGATGTTTAACTGTGAGCCAGAGGAGGGGTCAGGCCAGGCACTCAGGGAGATGTGTCATAGGTGACAGGAGGCCATGGCAGCCAGGAAAGGGTGAGATCTTTGACAACATGTAGGTTTGTTTTTGTATAGGAAATGGAGGTGGGATGCAAATGGCAGGGGTTAGGATCTTTGCCAGTGAGCAGGTTTCTTTTTTGTGAAGCAGAGACAGGGTTTCACTTGTGAAGGGAGGGGGGGATTATTGTTCGTGGGCGTGTTTTTGTTTTGTGAAGCAGACAGAGGGTTTCATTTGTGAGAGGGTGGGATGATTGTTAGTGGGCGAGTTTGTTTGTTTTGTGAAGCAGAGACAGGGTTTCACTTGTGAGGGGATGGGATGATTGTTAGTGGGTGGGTTTGTTTGTTTTGTGAAGCAGGGACAGGGTTTCATTTGTGAGGGGGTGGGATGATTGTTAGTGGGTGAGTTTGTTTTGTGAAGCAGGGACAACTGTAGACATTTTGGAGTATGTAGCATGATGGGGCCTGCTAGTGATTGCTACAGGTGGAGATTCTGGAAAAGGTGAAGGCTGATCATGACACTGATCAGCTGTTTGCTGAGTGATGTCGTTTAGATCAAAGCAAAGAGCTACCCTGTGATGGGGTGGCTCTTTTCTTTGAACTCCACAAACTCTCCCCTCATCAAGCACAGAAGATTGTAATGAACAGTCTGGCTAATCACTGGCCTGACACTGCTGAGCCTACTGCAGACTGTCATGCACTGGACTGACAGTGACACATCTCTCAAAACTATTCTTACAGCAATATATTCACTTTGCACAAGCTAACATCAAAAGCACTACTATTTTTCCCTTTCACTGGGCTGCAGTGCACTCTACTGTGTACTATATGTAGTAAATACAATATATATAGATATAACATTATTCTCATCCTCCCTCCTTTCTCATTTCTTCCCTATATAGCACTACATTAAGCAAGCTAATGCATTGCTACAGTTGCTAAATATAGTCTATCACTAGATTCAGTTTTTTTTTAGCAGCAGAGAGCCCTAGAGCTTCAGCCAGCAGTAGTAAGTAGGGCTGTGCATGGGCCGAATAGTATTTTCCGAATACCACGAATAGTAGGCTTCCCGAATATTCGGATGCATTTTCAGAATAATTCACCATTCAGCCATTATTCAGGAACTACTATTTGGTGAGATTTCCAAGTCTCGCAGAGCTTTGTTGGCCAATCAAAAACTGTTTCTTCAGCTCAAAAGCAAGCACACCATGCGACTTCCTCACTCTGAGCTGATAGAAGACAGGAGACAGTGGTTTCTGAGAGCTGCTCTGCACTACTTCTGAGACCTTAAACTTGCTAAAAAAGAAATAGATTTTTGCTTTACAGGCTTTTTTGTGTCAGTATAGTTTTTTTGATCAGTGTCAGAAAAGCTATGTTTGGCTTTCTGACAGGTATTTTGTCCTTATTGCTGTACTCAGTTACAGGGACTAGGAGGGCTGCCTGCTAACACTCCTTCTCTGCTGTTGTCTGACATACTGTAGCTCCAGTGTGATTTTTTTGGGTGAAGCACATTTTATTTTTATGTTTTGTTTTTTGCTGTTGTCTGGTTCCAGGCTTGATTCCCTGCATGACTGATGAGGGTGTCTGCTAACTCCCCCTCCTGCAGGTTGTTGTTTATGATTTGCTGTATATGTGCATAATATTTGATTTTGTGAGGCTTCACTCTGCATGTGCATGCTTAATATATTTTCCATGAGACAGGGCCACACGTGTGCACAGCTTTGTGCACACAAATTTTGAAATAAATATATTGGTTTCATGTGATAAGGGTGACTCACTGAGAATGGGTCCACAATGAGCGACTGCATGAGGTAGAATCCAAGGAGGGTGAGAGGGGATAATGGCGACCAGTGGGGAGAGTGCTGACAGGAAGCAGAGGATGCCTGGATGAGTCAGAATGAATGATGGTGCCATGGAGCGACAGGCAGTGGGTGACAGCACCCTGTCAAAGGGTACATAGCTAGTGCAACATGGTGACATGACACAAGCGCCCAGCAGTGGGTGATGGGAGAGTGGCGAGTGACACAGGGCGACATGGTGTGGGTGACCAGCATGGTGTCAGAGCATGCCACACAGTGTACACCCATACCACCAATGGCACCCTCCACAGTGTACCCCAAGCAAGGGCCTTTACAGAAGTGCAAGACATTCTGCATAGGTGACACCCCACCCCCCCACAGTGCCACCCATCCACACACAGTGTCAGCCCCATCTATATCTGGCAAGCCAGTGTCCTGCCCCCCAACAGTCCAAGGCAACTGCCCACCACGCCTGCGGTGACATGCTGGCATGGATCACAGCACACTGTAATGGCTGTACTGCAGCACCCATGCCACACTTACCAGCAGTGCCCTTGCCATCCAAGGACCCTTTCTGTCTGGTCTCACCTTTCCTGTGGCATCCTTCCTTGGGGCACTGCTGCAGGGTGCACCATTCTGCGATGGCCCACAACCAACTCTCGCTTCTCCGCTGCACAGGCTTAGGGCACTTGCCTGGTAGACTGCAGCCACTTTTTGCATATCGCTCTTACTGGGCTGCGGCTACAGTCACTAATATACTGCCGTTCTGTGTTGTTGGGTGGTCACTGTTTAGGTAGCCACTTTTCTGCACTCGCTCACCAACCCACGCTGTTTGTTTTGGCTCTCTTCTTGGCATCCACCAACGTCTTCAGCTCTAAGCCAGTCAGACTTGACTCACTGAATTATTATTGTTAGTTCTCTGGCTTCAGGGATAGATCCCCTGAACACATGAAGAGTGAGTTGGCTGACTCTCCCCCCACACACTTTGTACAGCAGACTGCACACAATTAACCTGTGCTTATAAAAAATACCCCCCCCCCGCAAGTCTGTGCCTTGTGTGTGCACAACTGTGCACATGCATTTTTTTATTTGTTTGTTGCTGTTTTGTTAATTAAACCATTGCAGTCAGTGGGGCAGGCCTGTCTCACTGAGTTGACTGCATGTCATCTGTCTGTTCCTTGCTCGGTTCCATGTTTGACTAAATAGGTTGTCCTTTTCTTCTTCTTCCTTCTTAGTAGTAGTATTTTTCTTTACTGCTATTTTTTTGTGGTGCAGTATAACAGGAAAGGTTGATGTATTACTGTAGTTCCACAAGCGCTAAGTAAAGCTTCACACACACCAGGTACTACGTAGTAATAGTTTGTGTTTTACACAGCAACCACTAGTGACCTGATCCACCATGTCTTTAGCAATCTTGTAAACATGCTTGGTCCAGCCCCAGCAAAGCATCTGCACCGCTGGCCCCAAGTGGTGAGGGACAGGTTGATAGACCCACAAACGTACAGCACACCTAGGCAATTACTGCTAATGTTGTCCGTGGGCTACCAAACAACCTATGTAGAACAAAGGAAGCACTCGGGGGGGGGTGAGAGAGCAGTAACAAAATATAGTTAAGGGCAGTGGAGCATAAAGTTGCCAATACATGTGTTCGTGCTAAGGCTGGAGGATGCCAATAGAGCCCTGGTGCTTTGACCAGAATCTGGTCTTTCTCAGGGTGCATGTCAGGAATGTACAAACACACTGTGAATATACAACCCTTACAGAAACACACACCCTAAATAAGTGAAGTTAAAATGAATGTTACTGAGATGCCCTTGTAACAAAACAATCCACATCTAACATACCCAAGGATGAAACACTACATCAAGATTATTAAACAGTTCGTACAGTGGTGCCAGACAGTACACAATGCAGTGTCTTGTAAAAGTACTGCAAAATGCTACAGTATGTTGCTAGGAGCAGTATAATTTCATGCCAATTAAGCCCTCTAGTCATCCAGTATTTTGTGGCATGTCATTTACTGCAAAGTACTGAATTGCATCTTGTCGTACTCCACTGTATGTTATTGATACATAATACAATTCCAGAGAAGGTAGTGAGATAGACTACATAGACAATGACATACAGGTGTCTCTCTTTATCTGGTGGGCTCAAATATTGTTCTCCCCAAGCAAGCCTTTTAGTTCTTGCAGCATTGGTAATAGTACTACTGCTACTAATACCATTAGTAGTACTACTACTACTACAAGTGTCACCACCTGTTCCATCTGTACCTTCACTGTCACATCCTGTTGTGCAGTAGTGGGGGGTAGCATTAGAGCATGCATGCTTTGTGCAGGAAGTAGCAGACACCACCACCAGTGTTTCCACTGCTACCACTTTGGCTGCTACATCCACAGCCAGTGTGCTTCCCACCACTACTGGTGCCATTCTTGCAGCAGCCAGCCTTTCAGTTGTCACCACTACTGCAACCACTGCTACCACTATTCCTATGCCCATGGCCAAAGCACCTTCTACCCCGTGTCTGTGACCATGAACACACTCTAGTGCTGACCCAATGCAATGCTCGATATCATTTTCAAAGTGCTATGTGTGTGGTGTGGTGGATCGAGTGTGCTACATGAAGCGTGTGTTGCATTAGTGAGAGCTCTGTGTTGGTGGTTGAAGTGTCATTGAGGTGTATATGGTATACCAAGTTCAATGGGTGATTTATGGTGTTCCTGAAGTGCTTTTTTAAAGTTTCCTTAAATAAACACCTTTTTTGGCCGAATACTGAATAACCAATACCGAATACTTGGGACCTGAATACCGAATATTCGGGAAAAGGTATTCGCACAGCCCTAGTAGCAAGTTATGTCCCTTCTCTTTTGGCCTTATTGCTTTTTCCAATTTGGTGTGCTGTGTTGTGGGCAGACTAGATATTAAGTCAAAAACTGTAGAACATTCGTGTTCCAATACTGTGCGTGTCAGGCCATCAGCATTAGGGTTACAACATAACAGCTTGCTGTTTTGCCACAAAAAATAAAAAACACACAACATAGGAAGAACTATACTTATTTATACTAAATGTTAGAGTTTGCCAATACACTACACAGATTTAAAACAGACATAAAACAAACTGGTTCTAAATTACTGAAAAAAAAAAACAGGACAATGCTCTTCACAAGCACACAGATGAAGGACAAGGTACCGCTACTTGTTATCCGCAATACACTTGAACAGGAGGAAACCTTTAAATACCTCAGGGTGATCCTGGATGATACCTTATCTTTTGCACCCCACAGTGACCACCTTGTGTGGTGCTCTGATCTGATGATGGAATGAGTGGAACACCAAAGTCCGAATTAATGTGGATAGATGAAAGCCACCCAGACAAGGAGAGGCAGGAGTCATCCAAGAGATTTGATGCCCGCAGGGCTTTATTCAGTAACAGTGGGTCAGGGAACACAGTCACAGGAGGGGTAGGCAACACAACAATAGAGAGAACAACTGCTTTTATCTCACACTGCTAAAACAACTACAAGAAAATATATTGAGGTGCACCTCGGCCTATTGCCACTGTACTCTAAGATTTCTTAGCAGTTAGCTGTGCGTAAGACTAGTACAATACAGAAATCAGGTTCTATTCACTACCCAAAGTATCTAGATTTACTATGACCACAAAATCATAACAAAGACCAAATGTCTGAAGTCTTTGTGCGCACTGTCGATCCCCATCGATAGCTACAAGATAAGCAGAACAGAACTGTAGAACACTTGGACACAAATCCCAGCATGGACCTAGTTAAAGCCACTGGGGTAGTGAGAGGTTTTGTAAACAGACCATAGGTTTCTAGGCAAAACCCACTCTCTCCAAGGATGTCGGAAAGAAAGAACCAGAGAAGCTGGTTCCAGGAATGAACTCCCTTTCGTGTTGTCAGATTTAACACTGGATGCAAAGAATTTCTTGGCCAAAACCCACTTCTAGGGCTGCCAAGGATGAAGAGGAACCAGGAGATGCATGGTGACGAATCCACTGGAGGATTACCATGACCTGGACGATGCTGCAGCACTCCAAGGGCCAGAAAGACTTTGAAGGTTCTGAGGTGAAGATGGATCTCTGATGCTACCAGGAGCAGAAGGATCTGAGGTGAAGTCAGTTGATTCTGAAGTATTGACACAAGGAATTGGAACAAAACAATGAAACGGCGATGCACTTGAACTTCGCCGGATGTAACTTCGAGCTGAAGGACAGAAGAAACGGCAGGTGTGACTTGTACGAACTGGGAGAACTCAACTTCAGCGAATGACAAGGACGGAGTAGATGATATGCTGGTCGGACACTTTCTGATGAAGGATGATGATGAAGACGTCTTCCTCTGGGTAGAGACTGATTCCGGATACGTAGAACAGCAGACCACACCATGGAACATCAATGTGGCGGAAGATTGAGTCTGTTCCCATATGTTGGCAACACTGTAGCTAATAGGCACATCTTTTCACAATAGCACAAGAACTGCTGGATGACCAGGTAATTTGCCAGGAGAAGGGGTAAACTACTGTATCAACTTTGGGGCAATTATGTACTTGGGGCAATTGTTCAGATGCATGGGGCAATTGTTCAGATACCAGGAGCAATTGTTCAGATGTACGGGGCAATTGTTTAGATGTCAGGGGCAAATAACCAGAATCCTAAAGTCACAATGCAGTCTTGGTGCTTTTAGCAATTACACAATCTTTCAGATGCTTAAGCAATAAACAGTTGCGTAAACAGTATAGTTGTTAACAGTCACTTCACAGCATATTGTGTGCTAAGCACTCTTGATTTGACCCTTTTCTCACTTTAGGGCCTTTCTAGATAGGATCTGGCTACCCCTGAATGCTTTACTATGAATACCCCAATCACTGGACTTGAGTGTACCACTTGCCGCCTGACCAACTGCCCTGAATACTAGGGGCCTAAATGCCTTAATTGCTATGGGGCCTGGATGCCCTAATTACTACTAGGCTGGCTTGCCCTAACTTGCTAGGCCTGGGCTGCCCTTACTACCTCAGGGCTGGCTGCCCTAACTAGCTAGGCCTTAGCTGCCCTTACTATCTCAGGGCTGACTTGCTCTAACTCACTAGGCCTGAGCTGCTCTTACTACCTTGGGGCTGGCTTGCCCTAACTCACTAGGCCTGAGCTGCCCTTACTTCCTTGGGGCTGGCTTGCCCTAACTTGCCAGGCCTGGGCTGCCCTTACTACCTCAGGGCTGGCTTGCCCTAACTCGCTAGGCCAGGGCCCTTCATTACCACGGGCCTGGTGCCCTCTCTTAATCTGGGCCTGGTGCCCTTGTTTACTGTGGGCCTGTTGCCCTAATCATTGTGGGCCTTGTTGCCATTCTTTACTGTGGGCCTGGTGCCCTAATTACCTTAGGCCTGGCACCCTCTTTATTCAGCTGGGCCTGGTAGCCCTACCTTTATTGGGTCTGGTGCTCTCTCTTCAACTAGGCCTGGTGCCCTTTATTCAGCTGGGTCTGGTAGCCCTCCCTTTATTGGGCCTTACTGCCATAATCAACTTGGGGGAATGCACTGCCCTTTTAATTCTGTGGCCCTTTTAATTTCTAAGGCTCTCGAGCCTGCTGTTACTCCTGTCCCAGGTCGTCGCCCCTAATCCTGCCCCTTATACATATTCATAGGCCTTTCTCTATGGCCTCTCTTCTTGGTCCTTCCCGAAGGGCTTAGCTACTCTGCCCACACTGAATAATTAATTACAGGGTCCTTGCTCCCGGACCCTCTCACAGCGCTCAGCCGATTCCTACTGCTCCTAGCACAAACAGTTTATTTTTAAATAAAAACACAGTCTTTCGTTCAGTATTCAGGCAGACAGCACAAATCAGCGTGCTGCCGCCAACTCACCACACCACACGGGATCGAGGAGGTGAACAGAGGAGGGAAGTGCTCGAGCAGTGGGAGAGAGCTAAAGGAGCAGCGGGCATGTGAGGGACAACCTGGGGCCTTGGACGGCCAACAGGATGACCAATGATGTGGTATTTGCGAGCCACCAATGGGGAAATGGGGAAATACTTTTTAAATAAAATACGGGGCAAAATAAAGACACGGACGGAGCTCACAAGCCCAAAACAACTGAACTGGCCATTTCTTTTCTTCGTGGTGCCCCGATAGCACCACCAACCATGCTACACAGCTGCAGGAGGAGTCTTCAGGCAGTGGAGGCAGAGCAGGCACACAGCTAAGTCCTCAGGGATGGCTTCAACACCCTGGTTAGTCCTTTCTTGTCCCTTCAACTTACTGTGTCCTCTCTCCTCTACAGCTACCCAGTAACTGCCACTAACTGAATCATTTTAAAACATAAAACTCTTCTAATTCTGGAATAGCTGGAGTGGAATACTGTGCATCAGCAGCTCAGCACAACATTCCATCCAGGCCATTGTTACTTAAGCTGCATACAAAATCTATCTTTTGACAATGTTTAAGTGCACAGGGCACTTTTCTCTACTTTTTCCAGTTGTTTCCCTCTATAAAGTAGGGGCATGAACATTTGAGAAGCCCCTTATGGTTTACACCCTGCAGTCCCCACTTAGAGCAGGCACCCTGGCCACCTGTAAAACCCCTAATTTATTTTATTTTTATTTTTTCTGTGATGCCCCACCTTTGGGGCATTACACTTGTGTCCAGGCTAAACCGAAGATTAGGAGACTTGTACCATAACTGGGTCGACCTCACTGCTAGTGCTAGATGCATCATAGTTGCAAGATCAATACTCATTCATAGGATTCATTCATAGGATGTCGATCAGGGCAATAGCGTGAGCCTTTTTAGACCTGCACTTACTAGATGTTAACTGAGTGGTGGCTGGACAAGAAATGACTATCTAGTGCCCTCTTCAACTGGTTCATTGTTTTACTTGATACTGACTCAGGTGGCAAGGAATTCCAGCTTGACACCACACTGTGTGAAAACCACATCCCTCTTAGGCTCATCCTATAGTAATCTCCCCTTAACATTTTATGATGACCCCTGATTTGTGTGGTATCAGGTCTTAGATTTAGTCCCGTGCACTCCCATAAGTCCTGATCTTGAAGAGCCCTGTATACAAGGCACATGTCCCCCCATGTCTTCTATACTGCAGTGAATATAACCCCAAATCCTCCAGTCTCTGCTCATATGAGAGCACATTTACATTTTCCAATAGCTTGGTCGCTCGACATTGGACTCCCTCAATCCTCCTTACATCCATCTTTCAGTGAGGTGCCCAGAACTGGCAGCAGTACTTCAAGTGGGTATGCACATGAGACATGTACAGCGGAATCACCACCTCCCTAACTCTACTTTTAATATTTTTTTTGATAGATGCCAGAATACCATAGCCTTTCCTGATAATATTGGAACAGTGATCCGATGAGTTCAATTTATTATTGACCAGAACTCCCAAGTCCCTTTCTGAGATGGTTGTTTGAAGTTCACTACCCTCTATGTAGTATTTAAACCCCTGATTATTTTTAACCGGGTGCATGATTTTACACTTACCCAAGTTAAATCTTAGCTTTTTGTTTCTTGCCCCTTCTGCTAGTTGATCTATATTATCTTGAAACATTTTTGCATTATTTTCATTGGTAACTAGTGCTCCTATCTTTATGACTTCCACAAACTTTGTCATCCATGCTGTGTTTGTGCATGAGAGGGATGCTATCAATATGTTGAATAAAACCGGCCCCAACACCGAGCCCTGGAGAACACCACTAGTCACCTCCCTCCAGGTTGAGTATTTCCCCTTAATAGTCACTCTTTGCTTTCTTTTAGTCAGCCATGCTGAGATCCATCGAACAAGTACCTTATCAAGTTCTATCTCTCTTATACTATTTATAGGCTCAGAGTGTGAGATGCTGTCAAAAGCCTTTTGGAAGTCAACATATACAGTAATATGTCTACCACAATGTTTTTATCCAACGCTTTCGAAAGCCATGTTGGAGTATATCAGTATCATTCAATCAAACTTTATTTTTATAGTACCTTTCAAAACCAAGGCACTGTACAACTTATAAATTACAATATAAAAACAGAAACTATAATAACATTTTAATATCAATTCAATTATTCTGGAAAGGCCAAGGAGAATAAATATGTTTTCAGCATAGATTTAAAATTGCTGATGGTCAGGCATTCTCTTAACCAACGAGGTGGAGAATTCCACAGGGCCGGTGCTGCAAATGAAAAAGCACGAGCTCCAGATGTTTTAAGACGAACCCTGGGAATCTCTAACAATCCCTCGTTGGCCGATCGGAGAGGGCAACTGGGGGAGTAGGGAGTCAGGAGATCTTTCAGGTAGTCAGGTCCCTGTTCATGTAGGGCTTTAAAGGTAAGCAAGCCTATCTTATAGGTGATCCACCACTGAACTGGCAGCCAGTGCAGTTCACACAAGACAAGCATAATATGACTGGACATGGAGGTACCAGTCAACAGCCTGGCTGCAGCATTATGCACCAGCTGCAAGCGACAGATATCAACCCCAGACAGCCCTAGGTAGAGGGGCATTGCAGTAGTCAAGCCAGTTAGTAATGAAGGCATGGACCAATGTTAGAAGGTAGCCCGGGGGAATCAGGTGTTTCACCCGGGCAATGTTCCTCAGATGGTAAAATGAGGATTTGACCACAGCTGACACCTGAGACTTCAAGGTCAAGTCCTCATCAAAAACAATGCCCAAGTTACACACCTGATCTGAGGTAATAAGCTGGACATCATTGAGCCAAAGGCGTGACATGTGCCCAGCACCAAAACCCGCCCCCGGGTGGCCCGGATCCACGACCCAACACCTCAGTCTTATCCAGATTCAGTCTCAACCAACTCAAGCTCATCCAGTCTTTGATCTCAGAGAGGCAGCTATTTAGCACGGTGATCGCATCAACCTGTCCGGGCACAAAGGACATGTACAGCTGAGTATATCCTTTGTCTTTTAAGTGCTCTTCTACTGCATCCTTAATTATGGATTCTACTATCTTACCCACAACAGAGATGAAACTAATTGGTCTGTAATTGCTACAGATAGATTAGGGTCCCTTTTTATGGATTGGTACCATATGGGCAGAGGTCCAGTCATCCGGGACTACTCCTTGCTCTATCGATGCTTGGGCTATAGCCTGGATGGGTGCATTCATGATGTTTGCCAACTCTTTCAATAGCTTAGGATGGAGGTTGTCAGGGCCTGGAGATTTATTGTGATCCAGTTCCAAAAGCCTTTTTGTATCTTTTCTGTAGAGATTTTCACCTTACAGTCTAGGGCACCAGATCTGTCTAATTGTATCTTATCTTCTTTAAGGTAAACACTCTCAAAATACTCGTTGAAAGACTCTGCCATCTGCTGGCAATCACTGACCATAGTGTTTCCCTGCTGGACAGGCCCAATGGAGCTGTTATTACCCTTGAGGCTGCTCACATAGTTATAAAAAGCTTTTTCGTGATGCTTAACACTAGTAGCGAATTTTGTTTCCAAGTTTTGTTTGGCTAATTTAATAGCCTTCTTTAATGCCCTCAATTTTACTTTATATTTGTTACTAGAATTATTAGACCCTTCCTCTTTAGCTCTCTTATAGGCCCTATTTTTCTGCTTTAATTAGTTTTCTTATCATGATATTTAACCACAGTGGAATTTTCCCCTTGATATTATATTTGGTTTTAGTGGGTATGAACGTATCTCCTAATTCCCATAAGCAGAATTTCAATGAGTCCCACATTTGTTTGACATTTAAGCCATCAATACTGTCACTAGTTGACTGTGGCTTCCCTGTCTAATCAACTGCCTGTGACTCAGTCCTCAGCAGAATAAATATGACCTGTAATAAGGCTTATCGCTTTGGGCTTGTGGCTGACAAGTGTACCCACAGTTGCACCCTCTATACCCAAACAAACTGGTTACCCCTAGTTAGCAGAATAAAGTACCTGACATGTCTGCTAGCCAAGAAGGCACGATTGGGCCTAACCTCCTCTGGCCCTAACTCACTTGTCCATTCATCAGTAAGCTATGGGACCTGCAATATCCCACAATTCCCTGTTTCATGTGGAACAGGGGATCCACTCACAGGCCAGGTTCGGCGTATGATTGGATGCCCCCATGTCCTCCAATCAGCTTCCTGCACAACAGGATGCGAGAGGGGTGGGGTCATGGACACGCACCTTGCAGTGGCCAGCAATTGTGCATGTCGGATGCCATGCACCTGTCTGTGGGTGCAGAGCTGTGCCATCCGGGTATGCACCTATCACGCATACTCAGACCCGAATGGTGCATAGGCACCAATAGGCAGAAAAATAAGTAAATTACTCTCATTTCACTTGGCACCTCTCCCTCCTCCTTTAAAGTGCCTTCTCAAAGCCCTAATCTTCAGGAAATGAACAAAAATAGTTCTTCTGAATCTGTGGTATTAAACATAACTGATAAGCCTGGACCTGGATTCACAGTCATCACAGCAGCTACTTAATAAAATGCAACCTTTAGAGGAGACCACATTTACTAGTGACAAAAAAAAAAACTCTGGCCAGAGCCAATAGGGCTGCAGGTAAGGAATTTGGGGTAAAAATATGAAAAATCTGTTTTTTAATAGTTTTACACCAAATTTTTAACATAGCCTTTTTAAGACCCTACCTCATAAAAAGGACAGAGATAATATTCAGCTCCTGACCTAAAGGTGATTTTGTGCGGGGACTGCAAAATCAACTTTCAGTATGCAAAAACACAGTTAGTGCCGGAGTTGAAAAATGACAGCTGTCATATTCATGAGGTGCTGTAAAGAAATGGCTGTGTTGTACATTGGGGTATAAAAATTTTGAAAATTACCAAAGTTATAAGCCTGTGTTCACAAAATTCAATGTAGGCTCATAACGTTATTGTTTTTTAATATTTTTACACCACATTTTTAACATAGACTTCTTTTTCTTTACTTTCTATTTATACTTCTCCCCTCCCGTGGCATTCCACTCCCTTGAAGAGATGCCTATAGCTGTTCGAGTCCTTATCACCTAGCTGTATCCCGTGTCCATCCTCCATGTAGCCTTGGCTTACCCCCCAGGCAGGGACGAGGTGGGGGGCAAGCACCCTGAATTCCTAACCTCATCAGGACGCCGGTCACCGGGGCAGGTAGGGGTATTGGGGATCAGGGCCTGGTACTCCATCTACCTGGGAATGCTGTGGGTATTTTTCTGATGTTCTGAGGGAGTGGCCTATGCCCCAACATCAAGGTGTCTCCGCCGACATCCACCACTCCCCAACCCCTTGTGTGCTCATGTGTCTGCTATGCCTCCGGCTTCCGCCAGAGGCCAGTCAGGCACTAAGCATGTATCCCCCCTCTCTCCCAGGAGAGGAGAGCTGTCCTCGGATGCTCAATCCTCTCACTCCCCTGCCGACCCCCGATGTCCTGGACTCATTCCCAAACCTGGTCACAGGCATGGCGCAAGGTGTGGCATCCAGCATCTCAACCCTCAGCTCTACTGGACCAGCTAACATAGCCTTCTTATAACCCTACCTCATGAACAAAGGCAGAGAAAAGTTTCAACTCCTGCCTCAAATGTGATTTCACGCAGGGGCCACAAAATCATGTTTTGGGAAGTAGAAAAAATTGTTTAGCTAGGATTTTAAAAATTATAGCTGTCACATTCATGAGGTACTGTAAGGATATGGCTGTGTTGTAAATCTAGGGTAAAAATATTGAAAATTACCAAAGTTATGAGCCTGCATTCACAAAATTCAATGAAGGCTCATAACTCAAATTTTTTTATATATTTTTACTTTAAATTTTCAACATAGCCTTCTAAAAAAGGAAATTGGTGGTCACGGTGGAATACAGCACAGTCTGCCATGAACAAGATAGCTGCACAGTACTGTGCATGCGCCCGTGGTCATGCATGCACAATACAGTTTGGTGGCCATCTTGGACACAGTGGAATGTGTCGTGCTGTGCCTTGACCACCCACAGATTAAAAAAAACAGTGCAGTGTGACTGCAGTTGCCAACAGTGAGCTGAGTGTTTCATGGTCATGAAGTCGACTGTGTTCAAACTCTAACAAGTTATTCGGTCACAAGGAATGCGCTGCTTGCTTTTTCCACAACAAGAGGTCTGCAGGGTTCTGCCCACTGCAGCCCTAAAAAGACAAGAAATATGACCAAGAGAATATGGCCAGAAAGTTTCAGCCTCACTAGTTAACTTAGTTAACCCGGGCAAGGTATGATGATAAAAAATGCTTAATGTACTGCATAGTATGTGAAAAATATCCTACTCTTGCAATACCTGCTTGTTCAAAAAAAGTCTTTGCCATGAGTTCCAATAATTTCCAAATTGAATCAGTTTGTGCCCATGAACAGTTCAGTCCACACATAGCATATGAGAACCAGCAGAGCAATGACAGCGGCCAACATGCACCTAGCTTTAATATTACCGAAACAGCTTTATATAATGCACTTGCTCAACTGGAGGAGTTCACAAAGAACTAAATGAGGTGATTATTTTAAAACGCATTTTCAACTGGCAAAAATGTACATGCTTTCTCCGCTATGGAATGGCTTTGTGAATTGCAAGAAACAAACTGGATTCTACTTGGTAACAATTATACTAATGACAACAGAGTAAGAGACTTCTACAGTGCAATATCAGCTGTTATGACTAAAACCCAAACTCAGTTAAAAATAATTGTTTGACATATCATTATTTAGTATTTACCATCTAAATGTATTACTACCTGTTTTTCATTAATTTTATTGATTTTCTTTAAAATATGCCGACTTATAACTGCAGTACCACTTTGAGCACTGGCACTAGTAGTTTCAGTCCAAACACTTGTGCATGAACAAGAACCTGATTTTGAGACTTTCAACCCCTGCTGCAGCACATACATTTTTAGAATATTTCTAAAGTACAGTAACCCCTCACTATAACGAATGCAACGGGAGCCACAGGTTGCATTTGTTATAGCTGTAAATTCGTTATAACAAGGACGCATTAAAATGTATGGTGTTACAGTGCACTGTGAGTCTACAAAAATCAAATGAAGCATTTTCGAATAGTAGCACATTTTATTACAACAACTTTAATACAACAAATTTAATGGATAGTTAAAAAGTTTAGTTTAGTTTAGTCGGCAGCTTGAAAGAACGATGTTATCTTTGTGTAATGCTGCGCTTGATAGCTAAGTCGCGGGCACAGGACAGAGTATTCCGTAACTGCAGCACCTTGATTGGGTCAGCATCTTGTGACTGCATCCAATGCAAGCCTGCTTCAATCCCTGAAATTGCTTGCTGGTACATTGGTATGGATCACAATCCTCGTCCTCCCTGTCCTCCTCCTCCTCTTTGTCCACAAGATTCTCCTCGTTAGGCAGCTGACTGTTCGAAATTGCGCTGACAATCTCTAAGTCAGTAAGTTCATTGTGTGTCCCAGCTGCATCATTGGAGCACAGCCACTCCTCAATAGTGTCTTCAGCCTGATCGTCAGAAGAAATCAACTGCAGCTTCTCAGCTATGTGCGTTATTTCTGCAGTGTCATCAGTATCTTCGGCGTTTTCTGCTTGAAGCATGTCACCAAATGATGGTCCAAGGGTAGCGATCCAACAATGACAGATAGTGGCGATGCTGACATCACCACACGCCTCTCCACACAAAAAGGAAACGTCTTTTAAAGACAGTTTTTTTTAGAAAGTCTGTAACCAGTGCCCCCTCCGTTGACACAAGATCTGATAGTAGGTGCTTTCTGTAATTCTTCTTAAAGGTGGCGATGATACCCCCATCAAGCGGCTTTATCCTGGATGTTGTGTTTTTTGGCAGGAACAGGACTTTGAGTCATCCATCCCTGGACCGCATCTCAGTTTGGTCAGGGTGTGCTGAGCACTGGTCGAGAAGCAGTAGAGCTTTGCATGGCAGTTTGCATTGCCTTAGATATAGTCTGACAGCGGTACTCCTGTGTGAACAGTTTGTTTTATTAATGAAAGCTATCAAACTAATCAGTTAAAAAAAAAACACATATTGGTTCCCATATTCAGGCATGACTGTGCCACACCAACCCAACTAAAAATAGAACCTGTCTGCCAGGGGGCAGTATTCAGACAGAGACTGTGTCTGGTCCATCCTGTGCTGTGTGTCTGAATACCACACTGTGATAGCAAGCAAGCACATTTTATTTGCTATAGCACCTCATCATAAGGGCTCAAAGTGCTGCACATATAATTCAGTTAACCTAATAAAAATGTATAAACATTTATAAAATCAAATGACAAGCAGAGCTGAATCCCTCTTGTACATAATACATTTAACATGAGCCCTACAATGCCTAGGAAAAAGATGGGTGTTAAGAGCCCTTTTAAAAACTTCAGCAGTAGCGATCTGAATGAAGCTGATTTGGTAAGGCATTCCACATGCACCAGGTGGCAATGGAAAGACTGTTGATTTCAAACAGGCACATGCATGGGCAGATTCTGCCTGCCTAGTGGAGCAGCTAAACTGGAGTATATTGCAGCAGGAGGCCTTTTATGTAGGTGGGACCCAACCATTACAAGCACCATGTAGAGTGCATATGTGCATTATTACCACAGGCCCCTGCCAGCAACATGCTCTTAGGAGCAAAGGGAGATAGCATGTCCCAAACAGGATAGTGCCATCACTTCTGAGAGCCATATACACTGGCTGGCATGCTAAGGACCACATACTGTATGGCATGCACAGCATCAAGGGGCCATTTGCATGTCATAATGTGTCCATTAGCAGCACTGCACAATATGTCTATGAACACCAGAGCCCTACCTACTTAGTACAGTTCCACAAAACTGAGAGGGTTCAGTTGAGGTAGGGAATCCACTGGACTTCCAGGCAAGGGCATTAGTACAATTCCATGACACTGACAGGGATTGAGTGAAGTAGATGTATCTACTAGACTCCCAGGGTTGGGATCTTCAGTACTGCGCAGTAAAATTACTTATTTCATTTATTGAAAAGTTTCAACAGGAAAGGCACACTGAACAATTTCAAATTGCTCCTCTCATGGAGAGTCCTGGGAGAAAGGGACAATGAGAGTACATAATCATAAAAACAGTACATGTATAATTTGTCGACCAGGAAACCCAGGGCCAAGGTAAACAAACTACATCATTTGAAAACTTAAGACAGTAGAATAGGCATAACAGTTACAGCTATATACAAGAAAGAGGATACATAGACTATTTACAATACAGTATGAGTTTTTACCAATACAGGGGTAGTACAACGTAGATGATAAATTAGATACTTAAATAAATTACTATACAGAAGTGCAATGTACAGAGTTAGCTTGGAGTTTACACTCGTCAAGTGCTAAGAAGGCTTGAAGGAGGAAGTGAGTAAGGGGGCTAGGAGCAGTTGCAGGTGGGAGAGAAGAAGTTATGAAGGGAGGCTGAGATGGACCGGGGCCAGAGCATTCCATAGTGTCAGGAACCTGTGTGAGAAGGCTGTTTGTCCTATTGACTTGGAGCACTATAGATGATGAAGGTGCAAGAGTCATTAGATCTGAGGGGGTGAGGAGCTGGAGGGTGGGAGGTCAGCGGGGAGGATAGATGGGGGGTAGAGAATCAAACCAGAATTTAGAGACGAATTTCATACAGTGAACTAGACGATGGTTTTCCAGTGAGGGGAAAGCAATTGAGTGATATAGAGTACAGTGGTGAGTGAGTGGGGGGGGCATCCAGGACGAAGTGATAGTAGGCATTGAAGAGGGTATCCAGTCTGGTTAAGGAAAACTGTGGTGCAGCACTATAGACTACGTCACAGTAGTCAAAAATGGTAAGATCATTTTCTGGATGAGCTCACACCTAGCTGCGTGAGGTAGGCAGCTTTGGTTCCTGTAAAGGGCTCTTAGTTTGGGGTGCAGTTTTTTCAGGATAGAGTCTAGATGTCCAGAAAAGCTGAGGTGCTGGTCTAGTCAGACCCCAAGATACCTAAAGGAGGAAGTGTCCTCAAGAGTTGTATCATCAAGGGTGTGGAAGGAGGGCAATTTAACTTGCTTAGAGAATCTCTGCCTAGTGCCAAAGATAACAGAGACTGTTTTCTTAGCATTGAGGAAAAGCTGATGGGAGCTTAACCAGAGCTGAACTTTCTCAAAGTCATGATGGAGATTGGAGGCAACATCAGAGGGGGATTTGCCAGAAAAGAAAAGGACTGTATCATCAGCGTACATATGGATCGAAGAGGTGGTACAGACTGACGAGAGATTGTTCAGGAAAATGAAGAATAACAGAGGGCCAAGGACTGACTCTTGAGGCATGCCAGTGTTTATCGGGGTGGGGGGGATGTGGTATTAGCAATTTTGACTGACTGGGCTATACCTATTAGGTAGGAACTGAACCAGATAATGACTGAGTCAGACAGGCCAGCTGTACTCAGATTACCTAGGAGGTGCAAGACCGTGCTGAAGGCCTTAGTGAGGTTGACAAAAATGGCTAAGGTTATTAGAGCACTAGCCATACCTGTGAGAAGGAATCAGTGAGCCAAAGTAGGGAAGTGGTGGTAGAGTGATCTTTCCTAAAACCAGATTGATAGGGGTGAAAAAGGCAGAATTAGAGAGGAAGGTAGAGAATTGTGAGAGGACCAGATGCCCCTTATTGTACAGTACCAACATCAGTTTAGGGACCACTAGACTGCCAGGGACAGAATCTGCAATATAGTTGTGTACCAATGGGGATGTATCAGGTTGAAGCAGGAGTCACTGGCACCAGTGCTGCTGGGTGGTGGTGGTGCACATTGATAAAAGCATGGTTTCATAAATATTAATTGGCACTGCCTGTTAGCGCTTACAAAACTCTTTGATAATACCACTGCCTCCTGTATGCAAAAGGGCACCCTCATCTGTATGAGTGCAGTGCTGTATTCTGTTCACCAGCACTAGCCACTGTACACCATGCTGGGTGACCCTTTAGATATAGCCTCCACCCTATCCAGATGTGCTATATCTAGTTAGCACAGTACTATGCCCATAAGCACCACACTAACTTTTATAATATCGGGGTCATTGTGTGCCCCATTCTATCCTCCCTTACTAACACTAAAATATCATTCTTAACAGTTAGGTATTGTACTTAGTAAGTTATCTTCCCTTAAGTTTTTTGTTTTTGTGGAACTTAAATACTAAACAGAAACCCTTGTTCAGCTCATAGATTTTGAAAACCATCATGCTGCATTTATATTTCAAAAACCATCACACAGTGGGTAGATTTTCAAAACCTTCATGAAGGACTACTGTGCAAATGCTGTGTGAAAACTATTGTGCAGCATGTAGATTTTGAGAACCAGCATGCAGTATGCATATTTCTGAACACCACTGCATTAATTTATTTTTTATTTTATTCTTTTGGTAACCTGGTAAGGACCACTAGGCTTCAGAGTTGCCCCAGGAGCACGGGGGGGGGTTACCTGACTTGTTCAGGATCATACAGTATGCCAGTGGAGGTTGCAGGACTCAACTCAGGTCTGCTTGATGTACCAAGCTTATTCATAGCTTGTTACTCTGACCTCCAGGTTATACTGCCAGTATGTGTGACTGTAAATGTTCAAATATTCATGCAGTATAGATTTTTAAAACAATTTGTGAGGGATTCCTGTGTGAATGGTTTACTAATGAGTACCTTGCGTGGCTTCTACTAAAATTTTGTATTTTTACCTGCAGCTTACAAGGGTGGCTTGTATTTAAGGGTGGCATTTATTATAAAATCAAATTTTAAGTGCTAACAATGAAATATTATGCATCCTAAATTTGACCAGATTTATTGTTATTGGTCTACTTCGTATTAAAAGAAGCATACCAAACATTAGCTAAGATAATATGTAAAAAAGGATCATATTTACAGAGATAAAAATAATCAGAATCCCACTTGCAGTGTTTTGTCTGACTTGACTTCAACCCTGACTAGAAGCTACAACTTGTATTTTTGGATGGCTTTTATTAAAAGTGTTCACTACGACCAGCAGCTTTTATTTGAGCGGGGCATCTATTCAAGAGTGATTTCTATTTGATGACATATGGTATTTAATTATTTTTTTCAGTAAACAGAGCATTTGCAAACAGTAAATTGGTAATTACTTTAAAAGTAATCAACATTTTTATTTTCATCAAACCATCAAAAGGGGCTATTTCTCCATATCATCTAATAAATCTGTAAGTTTCATTACTTTACTATGTGTAGGTTTTTTTTCTATCTGTTAGCAAACATTTTGGCAAAAAATGGACAAAAATACATAAACTGAACACTATATAGCTCACAAATGGACAATTGTCATATATAGTTACAAAAATGATACAGGGGATGGAAGACAAACCCTATGAGAATAGACTGAAGCATCTGCATTTGTACACTCTGGAGGAGAGGAGGGAGAGAGAGGATTTGCTTGAAACATTCAAGTATCTGAAGGGATTTAATAAAACTGACACAGATGGGTTATTTAGGCTGAGGAAGGGAAGAGACACACAAGGGCATGGGCTAAGATTGGAGGGAGCAGATTTAGGAGAGAGATGAGGAGGCATTATTTCACAGAAATGGTGGTTTTGAAATGGAATACCCTACCAGAGGAAGTGATATAATGTAGGACGATGGGTACTTTCAAAAGGGCATGGGACAGGGCATGGGGGGGGGTCTGCACAACTACTAATGACAAATTGCCAGAGGGGAGAGAGGGGGAGGAGGGGGTGGGGCAGCTGTGATCTAGATGTGTTAGCTGTGCACTCAAGCAGACTAGATAGACCATTTGGCCTGTTTCTGCTGGCATATTCATATGCATGTATGTATGATACTAGCAGACTGTGGTATTTTGAATCAGTTGGCAGCCAGCCAAGGAGGTACCAATCATCATATGAGGGGGGTGATGTGAAATTGGGGAGGAATGCTACTAGACATCAAGGAGTCTTGGTATGTGACAGGTTAGCACTAACCATCAGAGTGTTATATTCAGGGTTGGGGGAGTGATCTATAGCGCCAGTGAGACATTCCCAGTGCATTATAAGAATTTAGGGATGAGCATCAATTACTGCAACAGGACTGAGCTTCTTTCTACTGCTGGACAGGATGGGGCAGGAGGAGCGAGAATGATTCCAAATGACTCCTGGTGCTGAACATGACTGGAGAAGCCCGATTCCTGGAACCTGGGATGAGCTTTCAGCACTGGACAACACAGCTGTGGGACAGAGTTGAGGGTGTTGGGTGCTGTTTTGGGGGCAGCAAACATTGATTATTATTTTAAAAACTTAACATATTTATGAAAAAAAAAAATAAAGCCCAAAGGTCTGCTCCTAGCCACTTTACCTTCAAAGTACATGTGTAATTTAGGCCCAAATCTATACTTTTCAGAATTTGTCAGGCAATTCCTTGAAATCCCCAGTGTATATTCATTCTAATCTAGCTATTGTATTTTTTCTGATCTTTTTTTTTTAGCTACTGATCATATGCACACTGTGAACACTAATTTAAGATGTTTTAGACATTACTAAAAAATAACCCCAAATTTATTTAAATTAGTCCAGTTCCTGATGACTTTACAAATTCTCAGCTGTACTTCTAAACTGTTTCAAAAAGCTGGATGATTTGTTTTATGCAAAATGAAAGTTTTACCTATTTTAGACCCTCTCTGTCTCCAAACCTGCTCAACCAATTTCTTGCCAGAAAATTAAAAAGTGTCTCTATAAACAATCACAGGACATTTCAGATCCTGTCCCTAAGAACTGCAAAGTTATAAGCATGACAAAAATATTAATGGGATCAACCTGTCCAGCTTTATCTATGGGAACACTGCTGACTCCCATAATCAATCTGTCTGTATAGGCAGTTTAGGTTCATTTGTTTCTGAGTAACTTACCCATTTACACTTTGTTCCTATTTAATTACCATTTTATTTGCAAGACCAGTGATGGAGCATGCCACTGCGAAAAAATTATTTGGTCTTTGAATAGACTATTGGTAAAGTTAGATTAAACTAGACAGCTCCTTTCCATGGAGAGGCTAACACAGCTACAAAAAAAGAGAGCTTTCCTGAGGGCAGCTGGTACCTGTCATAAAAATACTTTCGCAGTGGTGTGAACACTTGGGGAATTGTCATAACGGAACTTGGAATGAATGATACAGGATTTTAACATCGACACAGACTCTTATCTGTGAGCTTGCATGAAAAAAAGATTTAGCCTATCAAGCATGTTATGACCAAGCACAAGAATCTGGCCTATGAAGGTGTGAAATCTTTCAACAGTTTCATATTTTGCATACTGCACAGAAACATGTATGACAAGAAGGCCCAGACTTATTAACAGATCAAATGACCTTGTCAGCATAGGAAGGAAGTTTGCATCGCCAAGTAGGATGGAAGTGGAATGTTTTGGAATAACTACGAAAGCAAATGGGGGTTGTTAAAAGAAGGGATTTAAAGACATGTCAATATTTGGAAAGCAGTCTCTGAAATATAGTTGATTCTGAATCTTGCAATGCACTGTATTGTATGAAAAGAGAACAGTAATATGCAAATTTTCAACCCCTTGCATAGCCAGTGTACTGAGACCCATAAATAATGGGAAAAAAGAATGTTCATGTTGATATCACTAATTCAGTAACTTTATTGGTCCTGAGTTTAGTGAGCACAGAAGTGAAGTACCATCTGAAGAGGAACTCAACATATATAACAGCGCAATTGGAACATGACCTGAATTCTATGGAACACGCAAAAGAGAATTGTATCCGGGTGTAAGCCTCAAGCCAACAATGCATCTTTGCTCTGAGAAGTAACAGGAAGGTCTGCTGTTCTGAGAGTAATTGGGTGGTGTTGGCAGTGACACAACCAAAAAGATTAACGCACCCATCACTGACAGGAAGTGAGTGAGTTGTGTATAATACGGAAAAACTTCATGTGTCCTACTGCTCCCATTTTTGTGTTTGCTTGTGCACGCTTGATGCAAAATATTGTTACAATAATGGGTTTCAGAGGGTGTCACTGTCAGATCCAATGCAGCTCAGGCTGCAGGAGGCTCAACAGTGACAGCCAATGATCAGCAAGGCTGATCATGACAGTGTTCTTTGTTTGGGGGATGGAAACTTCATGTAGCTGAAAGGAGTGAGCCTGTCTTATCACAGAAAGACTCAGTCCTTTCATCTGCATGATAACGCCCAGCAAGCAGCCTCCTGGTACTTCCCCATGCCATGTCTGTAAGAATTAAACACCCTCCCACTGCCAAGTATCCCACCCACCTCCTGATCCTTCCCCTTGTGCCCTGTCCATAAAAATAAATGCCCTCCTGTCACAAATGCACTCCACAGGTCAGGCCCTCTGCTCCCACAGTGCCAACCTTGCAGGGACGGATTAAAGGATAGGCAACATAGGCACAGGCCTAGGGCCCCTGCCTGCTAGGGGGCCCCCAACAATTCCCAACATATATTTTCAGTATATCTTTTCTTCCTACCTGAACTTCATATTTTTTTGTAAAGGACCAAGCCACTAAGTAATCTGAACAAGGTAAGGGCTGAACTGTGACATGACTCTCACCTCCCTGATTAGGTGTTAAGTGCAGCTGATAGCTCAGGGGCCAGGCTGACCATTAAAGTGTGAACAGGCCCATTTCCTTTGCTTTGTCTACCACCCACACTTAGAGTCCCCATTTAGAATAAAGTCTTATTCTTAAATATAAAAGATTTACAGTGCAGTTTAATGTGTATTCTTTATATTTATTCACACTCCTAAAATTAAGAAAACTACACTGCGTTTCAATGGTACAATTAAAAATCATACTTTTTTTTTTATTCCCTTATCTCACTCATATGAAAGTTCGGAACTTGATGTAGCTCCATTTCCATGGTGAACAAATTAATATATTTCCAGATTCCCATCAGCAAATCTTGCCATTTATTGATCCTGCCTTGATTTATTTATTTCACTTTTGTTGACCGGGTAAGTGCACTAGACAAAACACTGCCTATTTTCAAGCATGACCCAGAAGGTTACAGAACTGTAGTACAACAGTAGAACAACAGTCAGTAGAAAACAATACAGTTTCAGGAAGGATGAGTTACAAAGCACATTTTGAACAGTACAGTTTCAGGAGGATGAGGTACAAACCGTAACATTTTGAGCATTGTCTGACTCGATGAGTACAAATAACTCTGGTACAGAAGACTAGTGAATATATTCACACAGCCAGGAGAATTTAGAGACAGGGGACACTTATTACTTATCAATAACAGAAATGTTTGATCCCGGGAATGATTTCTTCCAACAATCACTTGCTTTGCAATATAATCTCAAAAGTTCATAACTCCTCTATTAATCCACAGACTTAACTCTTACACTTGGCAGGACATAGCATCTCTTAAAGATGGGTCCCTACCCAACAAAACTCCCACATACTGGTTCATACTACCTGTCAAGACAAATTGATGACACCCAGACTGCAAGCACACACCTATGTGTTTTTTTTTGGGGGGGGGGGCCTTGGAGAAGTGCAAATCAAGACATTTCACACCCCAAAAAATTAACCAGTCAATTAGTAATTATTTTGTCTAAATGACCAAAACTCTGACTACTGTTATTTTTCCATATTGATATTAGTTTAATTAGTTTTGAAGCATTTTAATTAGGTTACTTATGTTTTATGCAACTTTTTAGGGACAGTAAGATTTTTTTTCAAGTTTTAGTAACTGATATGCAGTGGCCAACTTGGGGTGCAGTCACAGTGAAGGGGCACAGTCATAGTAAAGGGGCATGGTTGCAGTGAGGGGCCCCCTCAGATTTCTTTTGAGCCTAGGGCCCCAGGGTGCCTTAATCTGGCCCTGCAACATCGAAGTGTGATAGTGTGAACAGGGGACAGACAGGGTAACCCTTCTGTCTGTTTTGTGTCTGAATCACCTATTAGCCTCGAGTTCTGGGGGTCAAAATGTGAACCTTATGCTAACATACCCAGTTCACAGGCTCAGATATGTACCCTCTTCAGGAATGCAGTACAATCCTTCACCCAATGGCACCCAGCAAGGTTTCCAAAATGTACCCTTATGACTCAATATGAGACCTATGTATATTCTTACCTTTTTCAATATTAGTAATACATTCAAGCCCTTAACAGCTGTCAGACTTAAACACTGATTCAGCATTCACATACAAAAGAAACTTAGAAAAAGCACAGGCAGCATTTCAAAGAAAATATTGTTTACTAAAAATTGTAAAATAGGTAAAATATCATACACAGAACAAACATCAACAACTTACAGTCACATAAAATAAATGGGAAGTTACAGAACACAAACGCCTACCAAAAAAAATACTTAAGTTCCAGTTGAATTATTATTTTTTTTTTAAATGACTATTACCAGTCCACAGACTAAGTGTGTCTTTGCTTTTCAGGGAGTCCTTCTGCACCAACTTCTCTTGCAAGCAATATTCAAAAGTCAGTTTTTTCCACCTCCTGGTGATGTCACCCATGAAGTCACTGTTAGATCTGTGATAAATCTGCAATCTGAGTATGGATATCCAAAAAGGATATTATTCTTCTGCTGGCTGTTGCCAATAAAAAAATAAATATGTGACAGTTTTTGTAAGCAGTTTCCTTTGATGGCTCATAAACCCACATCCGGTCACTAGTCCCCTTCTAGGTGAGAAAACCAAGAGGAATCAGCCAAATTACTTCCCTTCTTGCTATGTCATAAAATGCATACATGGGAACCAGCTTCAAAAGGAATATTTTACAATGTCTTCATTTGGCATGTGGCAAGAATCCCTTTTGTTAAAAACCAGAGTAGGAAACTTTTAATTAGGGTTTCTCTTCTCTGGTCAATTTATGACCTCCTGCTGCTTCCTCACACTGACACTTTTGAGGTCAAAGGCCAAGCTTACTTGCTGACTGGTGTGTCTTAGGCAGACCATCACATACCATTTATTTATAATACAAATATCATAAATATAACCATAAGCAGATGGCAGAGTGTCACAGTCACAGCTACAGTATGTATCCCTACCACCTCCTGATCCTTCCCTGTCCCCTGTCTATAAAAATTAAACACCCTCCCACTGCCAAGTATCCTGCTCACCTCCTGATCCTTCCCCATTACCCATCCTTAGAAAAAACACACCCTCCTATTGCCAAGTATCCTAACCACCTCCCACCCCTTCTCATTGCTCTGTCCATAGATGAAACACACCCTTTCACTGCTAAGTATATTTCCCACTTCCCAATCCTTCCCCCATGCCCCATCTGCAAACCTGTAAAACAAGAAAGCAGTCCAGTGATGACTTCTACACCATGTTCTCCCTCGCCCCAACCCTCTCTCAGCAGCCACCATCTCCCTTCCTCTCTGACCCCATAGTTATCTATCCAGTCCAGTGCTGCTCCTTCTTGAACATCATTTTACTTCTGAGCTCCACTGGGAAGTGACTGAAAACCAGGTATGTTTGATTAATGTTTTTTTAATGTGTTTTCCACTTTTACTTATGACTTTGTCATTTCTTAATTGTTTACCCCAAATTTTCAACATGGCCCTTTTTAAACCCATCTGATGAACCAGGTAGATTAAAATTTTCAAATACAATGATACGTGTTTTTGCAGTCACTCTGTGAATTCACACTTTGGACAGAATTTAAAAAAAAATCACCTTTCTTGATCACAGGTTGGGGTAATAAAAATATGCTGAACATTTGGGGTCAAAATCTCAAAATAACACCCCAAAAAGTCATGAAGTAATAGAAACATAGAAACTGTCAGCAGATAAGGACCTTATGGCACACCTAGTTTGCCCATATTTTCCCTACCTGTACTGACACCAGTGATTCTACTCAGTCCCCTGGCTCCCACCACTTTACTTCTAATATTTCTCTGTGGTTATCCCATGCATTCTTGAATCCTGAAACTGTTTTAGCCCCCTCCACCTCTTCTGGGAGGCTGTTCTATACATCCACCACTCTCTCCGTAAAGAAGTACTTTCTCCCAATTCCTCTGAGCATCCCCCTTCTATCTTGATAGTAAGACCCCTTGTCCTCAAGCATCTTTTTCTTTGAAATATGCTTCCTTTTTGTACCTTGTTTATACCTGTGAGGTATTTGAATGTTTCTATCATTCCCCCCTTTTCTCCTTTCCTCCAGAGAGTACAAATTTAATTCATTTTGCCTTTCCCCATAGAACTTTTGATGCAGACCATGCACCATTTTTGTTGCCCTCCTCTGCACTGCCTATCTGTTTCCTTGTGGAGATGGAGTCTCCAATACTATACACAATACTTGAGGTGTGGTCTCACCAGTGATCTATACAGGGTATTATCACTTCCATCTTCCTGCTGGTGATTCCCATACCTATGCATCCCAGCATCCTGCCTGCCTTCCCCACTGCTTTGTCACACTGTTTTGCTACCTTCAGGTCATCAGAAATTATCAACCCAGGTCCCTTTCCTGCTTTGTGACCACTAATACTTCTCCCCCATTTGGTATGTTGCCCCCAGGTTCCTGTGCCCCATGGGCTTCACTTAGCATTTTTTTGCATTAAAACCCAGCTGCCAGACCTTTGACCATTCCTCCAGTTTTTTTAAATCGTTCCTTATTCTTTCCACCCCTCCCGGTGTCTCCACTCTGTTACAGAGTTTTGTGTCGTCTGCAAAGAGGCATACTTTCCCTTCCAGCCATTCTGTAATGTCACTAATAAAGACATTGAAGAGTACCGGCCTTAATACTGATCCTTGTGGTACCCCACTGGTCACTTGCCTACTCTAGAGTGGATACCATTTACCACTACCCTCTGACTCCTGTTGCCCAGTCAATTAGCCATCCAGTTTACAATTTTAGGACCTACTCCTAGGCTCCCTAGTTTGTTTAACAGTCTTCTATGTGGAATGGTGCCAAAGACCTTGCTGAAATGCAGCTAGGCCATGTCCACCGCACCTCCCTGATCCACCTCTCTGGTTACCCAATCAAAGAACTCAATCAGGTTTGTCTTGCAGGAAATGCCCCATGAAACCATGCTGTATCTGATCCTGCAAATTATTGGTAACAAGGTACTCCCCAATCTGTTCCTTCAAAAGTGATTCCATTACCTTGCCTATCAAAGAACCCAGGACACTCTTTGCAAAGAGTAGGGAACATTCCCGGTGTCCTGGCCAACATTCCCCTTCCCATAAACTGGTTCATGCAATTATCCAGGCAGTGTGTGGGTGATGATGTGCAATATGGCCGCCACCACACATTCAGTCACTTCACTACCAGTCTAGCATTGCTTGTAAAGCGCTTTGGATGTATGAAAAGCGCTATATAAATGCTGATTCTTCTTCATCTTCTTCTTCTTCTTCTACCACCAACATCAGGGTGACAGGCCTATAATTTCCTACCTCCTCCCTATTTCCACTCTTATGGAGTGAGACCATATCTGCCCATCTCCAATCTCCCAGAACTTCCACTGTACTTAATGACTGGTTAAAAAGGACTGTTAGAGGTGCAGCCATCCCCTCTTTCAGTTCCCTCAGTATCTGGGGTGCACACAGTCTGGCCCATTGCCTTGTCTACTTTTGACTTTGTTGGTTCCCTAAACACTCTTGCTTCTGTAAAGGGGCCTGTGTCCACTTTCCGTCCCCTTATACTCTTGTCCTTAATCCTGGGCCCATTTCCTACCCCTTCCTCTGTGAAGACTGAACAGAAGTATTTGTTCAAAATATCTGCTTTTTGAAGATCCTCTTCCACACTCTCCCCCCTTCCCCCTTCAATCTTATTGGAACTTTTAATGTTTACTCATAAATTTGCTATTTTTCTAGATTCTGACCCCAAATTTTCAGCATAGCCTTTTCTTACTCCACCTCAAGAACAAGGCAGGTATAAATTTTGAAATCCTCTTTGCAATATGTTTTTGCAGTCACTCTGTGAAATCACCTTTTAGATGGGATTTAAAAAATTCCATCATAAGATGGGGTAATAAAAAGACGATGTTGAAAATCTGTGGTCAACGTCTTAAAAAAAAAACAGCAATATAAAGCAGCATTGAAATTCTTCAAGATTTTCTCATTATTTTGCTATTTTTCCAGATTATGTCCCAACATTTTCAACACAGCCTTTTTTACTCCACCTCATGAACAAGCCAGGTATAATTTTTCAAATCCCCGTCAAAACATATTTTTGCAGTCACTCTGCAAAATTATATTTCAGATGGGATTTCAAAAATTCCACTTGTCATGATGATAAGGTAGGATCATAATAGGACTATGCTGGAAATTTGGGGTCAAAATCACAAAAAACAACAAAGTTATGAAGAAACATTGAAATGCTTCAATGTTTACTTTTAGCTTTGCTATTTTACCAGATTGTGACCCTGCATTGTTCAACATAGCCATTTTGTACCCCATGCCATGAATGACATGTGCCATTTTTCTAATCCTGCCTAAAATGTCTTTTCAAAATTGTGCTACAAAATGATATTTTGAACAGTATTTCATAAATGAGACCTGTCGTGTTCATAATGGGGTGTACTAAAAAGACAATGCTTAACATTTAAGGTCAAAATTTGAAAAAAAAAAAAGTTATGAACAAAGATTGAAAATTTTCATAACTGCAATATTTTTACTTTTGAACCCACATTTTCAACATACTCATAGAAACATCGAAGATGATGGCAGATAAGGACGGAGTGGCCCACTTAGTTTGCCCCTTTTCCCTACCTAATACACTACGACATACCTTAGTAGATCTGTGGCTTACCCTTTCTCCCCTATTGTGAGAGTACTTCCTCATATTGTTGATTCACAGTGGGAAGGTCTTGTCAAACAAATCTGATATATTTATTTGACTGGGTGATTAGGGGGTAGATCAGAAAGGGGTGGTGGATGTGGCCTTTTAAATTTCAGCAAGGTCTTCGACACTGTCCCACATAGGAGGTTGGTAAATAAGTTGGGCAGCCTGGGAGTGAGTCCCAAGGTGGTAAACTGAGTCAGAAACTGGTTGAGTGACAGAACACAGAGGATGGTGGTATATGGCGTTCAGTCCAAGGAGAGGGATGACCAGCGGGGTGCCACAGGGATCTGTGCTGGGGACAGTCCTCTTTAATGTCTTCATAAGTGACATTGCAGAGGAGCTGGAGGGATCCTGAAAAAGTGCCAGAGCGATGCGAAACACTGATCACTGTTTTTCACGGGGGGGGTGCTACTTTGTAATGCACATACAGTATTCCATATATGGTTTCCAGTGTGTTTAAATAAAATACTTTTTTTATCGTGACCTAAAACTGGTACGGTTTAATTATGGATGTGAGCCAAGTTCTCTCTGTTATCCTTCTCCCAACACTTGCCCAAGCTTTGGAACTCCCTTCCCATTGACATTCAAAATGCTCCATTGTCCTGTGCCCTTTCCTCTCTCATGCGCTCGTTCACTAACCCCACATGCAACTGTTTTATTTATTTTATTTCAATTTTGGTAACTGGGTAGACCCACTGAGCCCTACAAGTGGTCTCTTTTTGGGGGGTGACCCGGGGTTAATTACAGGTAGTATAACAGTTACAGAGTAAGACATTTACAGGGTTACAGACACAGTAGTACACAGATCAACAAGATACAGTCACTTAGTTACATCTGACAATTTTCGAGAGTTGTCACTACTTAATACCTAATGTGGGTATGGTACCTTCTGTGGATATAGCAATACAGTAAAATAAATTAGTTAGGATTTCAGGGCAAAAGTCCTTGTAAGATCAACGGTAGCAAGTACATTAATTTAGTTCCAGCAAGTGGGCCTTAAGTCCTCTTTTGAATCCTCCTAGGGAATGACAGTCCTAGAGGGTCGTTGGAAGGGTATTCCAGAGGGGAGGGATAAAGGTGGCAAAAGCCCTGTATGAACCTTACTTTAGGTACCTTTAGTAGCTGTCTGCTTGAGGACCTCAATGTCCTAGAGCTCTGTTTTGTTGTAAGCAGTTCAGCAAGACTCAGAGGTGCACTGGCTTGCCTGAGTTTGTATGCCAGGCAAAGAGAAGGGTATTGTAACCTCCCTTCCAAAGTGGGCCAAGATAAGGCATTTAGGGTCTGACAATGGTGTTCCCTGGAGGGGGCGCTAGCCGTGAATCTACAGATTCTATGGTACAGGGATTTAAGCTTGTGCATCTCGGTGTGCTTTAAAGTGCATAGTACAGGAGCACCATAAAGGAGAGTAGGTAGAAGGGTGCCTTGTACAATCTTGTGATGGGAGTCCTGAGTTAGATAGGGGCTGAGGTGATATAGAAGTCCAAGCTTCTGGTTCAGTGACTTGTTTACTAGGTCAATGTGAGTCTTAAAAGTACAACCCTGGTCTATAGTGACTCCAAGGTACTTTATGGATTCAACTACTTTGATTCTTGCACCAGTAGAAAGAAAGAGAGAGAGAGAGAGAAGCAGTATGTCAGCCCTATCCAGACCCAGGGTCTTTGGACCAAATAATATGGCCTTGGTTTTTTTCCCCATTTAGGACCAGTTTATTGCTGTACAGCCATTCCTCTAGCAACTGGAGGTCTTTTGACAGTTGATCATTAAGGGCATCAGTATCATTATTGGATCTATAGAGTACTGCATCGTCCACATACTGGGTGACCTTTGCCTTACCACAAAGTATAGGCAAGTCATTTATGAATAAGGAGAACAACAGGGGCCCCAGGATAGAGCCCTGGGGGACCCAGTCCCATGTGTGGCATTTGTTTGAAGTGGCACCCAGCCATCTAACCATTTGGAATCTGCTCTGGTGATAATTGGTGAACCAGTGTACTGCCAGGCTATCAAGACCGATTAATTTCAGTTTTGCAAGGTGTAATTGGTGATCAGCAAGATCAAATTCTTTGGTGAGGTCTATGAAGACTACACCAGTACACAGTCCCTTATCCAGAGCTGGGAATACTTCCATGGTGAAATCTACTAAGGCTGTGTTAGTCTCATAATTCTTTCTGAATCCATGATGTTGGGATGTGAATATATTGCCTCTCAACATAGTCCACCACTTGATTATACATAACCCTCTCCAGTACTTTGCTGAGGATGGAAAGCAGGGATATTGGGCGGTAGTTTTCTACCTGTTCATGTAACCCACCTTTGCAGACAGGTGTGACCAAGGCCACTTTTCAGAGGGAGGGAACGTTCCCTTTAAGGAGGGATCAACTGAATAACCATGAGACTGGGGTGGCTATGACTGGGGTAGCAATCTTTAGTAGCTAGGGTTCAAGCTTATCAAACCTGGCTGAACCTTGGATGTTGATTCCTTTGAGTAGTTTTAGGACTTCTTGCCTGGTTATTAGTTTGAAATGGAAGTCCAGGACGTTTGGATTACCTCTGGTGTTGTCTTGGGTGGCCAGAGGTTGCCCCCTGCTGTCAGTCTTAAACTTTTCCAAGTCTGTGAAAAATGCGTTTATTGCCTTGGAGGCGTATACAGAGTTTTTGTGACGAATGCCATTAGCAACTATGTCACATCCTTCTCATTTATTGCTCCCTTTTATCAGTGTATTAATTTGTGCCCAGAATTTTTTGAGGTCTGAGAGGTTTGTTTCCTGTAGGCTTCTGATGTGCTCCTTTTTTGGCCTTTTTTAATTCAATTTTACATTTATTTCTGAATTCACGGAAATACTGCAAATCTTGGATTTGACCTGATGTTTTTAATTTACCCCATGCTCTATCTCGGTCCCTCATTCTTTTATTTTTTATTTTAGTCTTTGGTAACTGGGTAAGGCCCACTAGGCACAAGTGCCTGTTTTCAGGGGCGAACTGGGAGCACTTGTTGGTTAAGTGACTTGCTCAGAGTCACACAGTATGCAAGTGGAGGTTGTGAGAATCAAACTCAGGTCTGGTCTGCTGGATGTATCAAGCCTGTTCACGCCTCATTCCTCTAACCTCTAGGCTATACTGCCAGCCTTCATGATTTTTTCTAAGGTCTCGGGAGAGCCGTCTAGCTTCCTGCCCTTTAACCCTGAGCTGTTTAATAGGGACGTGTTTATTGGCAATAGATAGGAAATTATTAATGAAGAATTCAAGGGTAGCATTTAGGTTTGGAGCCAACTTTATTTGTAGCCAGTTGACTTTGGCCAGGGAATCGAGGAAGAGGCATGGATCGAGTTTAGTATAGTCACGGGTCCAAAATACTCGGGGGGGTGTGTGTAGAAAATGTGTTCTTTCATATACCAAATATGGAGGAATGATCACTAAATGAGTCTGCAAAGGTGCCCGCCATTTTGAATCTTTCACGGTTGGTAACTAGGATCCAGTCTAGGGTAGTGTAGTTACCAGTTTTCATATTTAGTCTGGTGGGCTCCTGTATAATTTGTGTTAATTCAGCTTCCGATAAGGAGGATTTAAGGTCCTCATTTGTTTGGGGACCCCAGTGCACATTGAAATCTCCCAAGATAATTTTTTTACACCGGGGAAGAGAAGGAATTTTATCTACGAGGAACTTTGAGGATTCAGCAGCCGTCTTGGGAGAGTTATACACAGACCCTATGAGTAGGGATTTGGTCCCACCGAGTAGGAGTTTTAGAAATACTGCCTCACGACCAGAATTGCCAGGATCAGATGAGTGGACTGATGCGGCATTTAGGGTCGACTTTATATAGATCAAGACTGTGACCCCTTTCTTTTTCTCAGTCTGTCTTGTCTAAATGACTTGTAGGCAGTTAGACCAACCTCATTGTCCAGAATATGGGGTTTTACCCATGTTTCGCTGAGGACTATTAAGTCTGGGGAGTACAGGTCCACCCATGCCTCAAGCTCGTGCATTTTAGGTCTTAGGCTATTGATATTTATATGTGTTATTTTTAGCCTCTTGGCTGTATCCCAGTTGAACCTATTGGAGGTATCAATCCTAGTATTAGTAATGGGTGGGCCCAGGTTTTACCTATGTCCCCCCAAGCAGCAGCTTTAAGCATCTTAGGAACTTAGTTAGGGTTCTGTGAACTGGTAGGGGGTCCATCGTTTGTGATTGCTGATGTAGCCTACAATTTGATATAGGTTCCTCCCATGCTCAAGGCATTGTAAATTCATTTTGGAATGCTACAGTGTGTCAAAAGGTTGTTCTGGTAGGCCTTGGTGTTTCATGTGGTCGGCACACTGTGCAGTGTCCTTGTATATTTAATGCAGGATGTGGTCCAAGCCCAGTATGACCAGGATATACATGGTGACCAATACTGCCCCTTGTGCCATGTTTAGGAGAGGAGGGATAAAAGTAAAGAGGAGCTCAGGGAGGAGATGTAGTGCAGTAATGTGCACAAAGAGGCACTCCCTATAGCTTTAGAGAAATTGAATATAGTAGCCTTGAGAAAAGTTTAAGAGTTTAATGGAGATAGAGCAGGGCAGTGTTGAGAGTTTTGGGTCTCCCATTAATTTACTGTGCAGTTGAATTAACTTTGCATCTACTCTGCAGGAAGGATATCTGATCGAAAAGAGAAAAAAAAGACACAGCAAGAGTGACACTATCTGTGAATAGTACCCCTAGCCATACCCGCATATAGTGAGCTAATGGCAGAAAAGACACTTAGTCATATGACTTCGCTCAGGTATATAAGTCGGTGTCCAGCAAGGGCAGGAAGGGGTGGGTGGGGAGCCGGTGTGAAGCACCAGTGTGGTAGAGCATTCAGAGGCGCAACCCAAGCATACCTTCAGCACTGGCATGTCGGAGGTTTGGACCACAATGGTGACTCGAACAACGGTGCCTTCACCGGGTGGAATGGATCCTTTTCCAGGGCTTTTAGAGGTCTGGGCTGGCAGCTCAAGCAGTCAGTGCAAGCCGCAGTGGTCATCAGCCCGAGACCGAGGAGCCTGAGGGAAGACAAGGGCAGGGGTTAAGTACAGGAGGCAGGGGGGGGGGCTTCTATCAAACAAACTAGCAGGGGAGGGCTTAGCCAGAGACAAAAGAACAGGGCGGATTTACCGGGAAACAGTTTGAAAAGCAGGGCACATAAAGTGAAAAGGCAATCAGGAAAGCAGGAGAAGAGAAAGAGGAAACAGTGACCGAGTGCTCACAAAAGAAACTTTAAGTAAGTACGGCGGCTCCGCAAGTTCAAGTTCCAAGCAGTTTAAGAAGTAAAGGAGCTTACAGGCACAGAGAAGTCATCAGAAAAGCAGGAGCACAGATAGGAAAATAATACCGGAAAGTACTTCTCATTAACAATCTTGCAGTCAGTAAATGGCACCATTGAGTAGTCCCAAGTTTGTTAAGAACTTTTTTGAAGTAGGCTATATAAAACAAGCTCCAAATGCAACACAAGCCTAGATCGATTACACTTAGGGAAATTAATTTTACAAAGCTAGAGCGAGCAAATGCAATATTGAAAATTAAATTATAGAAAGGCTAGAGTGAGCAATTACAATTTGGGAAATTATTAGCATACATCTAACAGGCTAACTTCAAGAAAACAGCAGTCGGAAGTCCGAAATGTTCAAATTAACCAGTCACAGAAGGGCTCTAGTGGAAAGAGTCAATCGCCCGCCAGTAAAATAGGCACCAAGCCCAATTCAGAGAGGTCTCTTTTTTTCAGCGGGTAGAGCGTTCAGAGGCACAACCCCAAACGTACTTTCAGCGGTGGCGTGTCAGAGGTTCAGATCACAAGGGTGGTTCAAATAATGGCATCTTCACCGGGTGGAGCGGATCCTTTTCAAGGGCTTTTGGAGGTCCAGTCAGGCAGCCCAAGCAGTTGGTTCAAGCCACATTGGTCAGTCATCCCAAGACCGGGCGGGAAGCCTTCAGCGCTGGCGTGTATGAAGGTTCGGGCCACAAGGGTGGTTTGAACAACGCCGTCTTTCTTCACCGAGTGGAGGGAATCCTTTTTGAGGGCTTTTGGAGGTCCAGGTAGGTGGCTCAAGCAGTCGGTGAAAGCTGCAGTGGTCGGTCTGCCCGAGACCAGGCAGGGAGTCTTGAGCGCCGGCCTGTCGGAGGTCCGGACCACAAGGGTGATTCGAACAATGCTGTCTTCATCGGGTGAAGCGAATCCTTTTTGAGGGCCTTTGGGGGTCCAGGTGGGTACCTTAAGCAGTGGGTGAAAGCTGCAGTCATCGGTCAGTCCGAGACCAGGTGGGGAGCCTTCGGCGCTGGCATGTCAGAGGTTAAGACCACAAAGGTGGTTTGAACAATGGCGTCTTCACCGGGTGGAGTGGATCCTTTTCGAGGGCTTTTGGATGTCCGGGGGCTGGGGCTCAAGCAGTCAATGCAAGCCGCAGTGGTCGGTCAGCCTGAGACCGGGCTGGGAGCCTTCAGCGCTGGTGTGTTGGAGGTTCGGACTACAAGGGTGGTTCGAACAATGGTGTCGTCACTGGGTGAAGCGGATCCTTTTCAAGGGCTTTTGGAGGTCCGGGCGGGTGTCTCAAGCAGTCCGTACAAGCCGCAGTGGTCGGTCAGCTCGAGACCGAGTACCTGATTTCTTCTGACTCCGCCCTCTTCTTTCTTTATGTCCCCACACATAGGTCCCAGATGTACATATCTCCTCATGTGTCCCATGCTGTTGAACCTTGAAGTTGTATGTTAACTCCTTGTAGCCTATGATGTAGCTCATATTGATGGTGTATGTTAATTCTCCTCATAACCATATTGTAGCACTTGTTGCCATTGTTTGCCAATTTGTTGCGAATTATTTTTATTATCTGCTGTATTATCTTCCCCCCGGCACCGGACACATCTGGAAATGAGCAGTTTTACTCAGTATGTCTTCCGGGTGAAACATTTAGATAAATAAATAAACGTGTACTATTAATTTAATTATCCCCAACACAGCAAATACAAGCAAGCAAACATTTGACATTGATAAATGCTTGTTTACCTTGCCCTGGGGTCTGATCTAAATTTCCTGTAGTTGAAAAGGATAAGAGCAGACTAAGAGCTGAAGAGGTCTGACATTAAAGTCAAGAGACAAGAAACCAAGGGCCCAATATTTAAATAGAGGAAAACGGAGCGCAAAACTTTGTGCTGTACCTTGGGATTGCACAGGAGCCCAAGGATGCTATATTCGGTTGAATAACACATCTACACTATTCAACTGAGTATAAGGCCATATCAGTGCAGCTGTAAATCAAGTAGTGCTGCCCTGACATGGATCCTGAAGTATGCTGCCAGAGTGGATAGGACCAGAGCGCTATCTGCAATATTCAAAGGGACCTATACAAATGAGCCCACTAGGCATACAAGGTGCTAAGGGGCTATTTGCATGCCCATTATGGGCTAATTTGTATGGGTAGTGAGGCACATTGGCGCAGTGCTGCCCCCCCCATGGCCTGATGCCAGACATGTGTAGATTTTCCTGGTGCTTAGAGGTCCCCACTACTCGCTGATCACCAGCCCATTAAAAGAATAAAACCCTCCCTGATGCTAGTGGTCCCCCCTCCCTCTGATCACCAGCCCATTGTACACATTAAATATAGAAAGGTGATGGCAGAAGGAGACCAAAGGTCCATCTAGTCTGCCCATTTGTTTTCATGGACCCCTGTTGGGCCACGCCTGCTAGCACTGAACTCGGACTCTTACTTACTGCTAGCATAAAACATTCCCTGGTGCTAGTGGTGCCCCCTCCCTCTGATTGCCAGCCCATTCTTTCAATGGACTGGTGATTGGAGGGAGGGGGGACCACTAGCACCAGGGAGGGTTTTATTCTTTCAACAGGCTGGAAATTTGAAGGAGGGGGTTCCACTAGCATCAGGTAGGATCTTAATGTTTACAACAGGTTGGTGACCGGAGGGAGAGGGGGGACCACTAGCATCAGAGAGGGCTTTGCTCTTTCAATGGGCTGGTGATTAGAGGGAGGGGGATCACTAGGCACCATGGAGGGTTTTATTCATACAAGGGAGAGAGAGATGTGCCATGGACCACGGGGGGGGGGTGGGTGTGCTCCCCCAGTGGAAAATGGGCTGGTTGACTGCATTAGCTCTGGCAGACTATGCAAAGGCCCCTTTTGAATATGGGCACCTGGTGCAAATCCCAGTTTGCATGGGCAAGGACCCATTAGAGCCTGCGCAAACTTTGGAATACTGAGCCCCAGGGACCAGACATTTAAACATTAGTGCAGGCTAAATGGGGTGTTTTCCCATGCTAACTGGGTTTTGCACCTGATTCATGAGTGGGGTCCGTATTCAGACACCCCCACAGCGTAGGCAAAACCTGTTAGCATCTGAGCTCTAACTTACTGCTATGCCTGCATATGGGCACAGTGGCAAATTCAGATGTTTGCACCAGCAGTAAATGCCATCCAAATGGGTGCAAGTTACCAGATTTGCAACCCCCCCACATAATGGGGCACAAGGCCCTGGTGATGGACAGCAGTACTGCAGCTGCTCACCTCTCCTCACCCCCAAACTCTGGCCTATTGAACCAATTGTCCCCCTGGTGTCTAATAGCCCACCACTCACCCATCCCTACCCAGTCAACCCCCCCATACCTCTGTAGCCATTGCCCCACAGAGGGTCTGATACAGTGACCAGCACAGCTCTTCTGGCACCTCCTCAGCCAGCCACTCTATGGAATGACAGAAAGTGCACATACAGTATATTGTACATGTGCTCCCTGTCATCCCACACTGCATCTGGCCCCTCCATGTAGCACTGGCTACAGAGGTATGTAGGGTTGACTGGGTATTGTGCTCAGTGCAGGGGGGCCACTAGCCACCAGCATGGGTCCTTGGTGATGTGGGGTACCACTAGGCACCAAGGACTAAGTAAGCAGGATGGGCTGGTGGAGCAGATGGCAAGGGTTCCACTAGACATTAGGGCCAACACTACCTATACCAGAATGGGTGATCAGTGGGTGTGGAGTGACACTGGACACCAGAGAAAAAATGAATTTGACAGGGATGGGTGATTGGAGGGTGGAGGTGCCACTGGAGACCAGAGAGGACATTTGCATTGGGGAACAGTTGCCTGGGCTGGGGAGAGAGGGCACTCGCCACCATGTCTGATGTGGTGGACAGCCAGAGGACGGGTACAAACCTGCTACCACTTCCCATGCAGATGAGCCCATAATCAATCAGATGGTGCCAGTTTGCTGTCTGACTGAGTGTAGCAACATCTGGGTCAGATGCAAAGGCAAGCACAGTGCAAACCTTTGCACTCCGCTTTTGCACATAATTGAAAATTTTGCCCCGGGGTCAACTTTAATCTTTTTTTGCACTAACTAGCAGGAAACCTTTAGTCAAAATGGTACTACCCCACAGACAGTTGCAATAATTCACAATTATAATGGTGAATTTTGCTCACCTATATAGGAAAAAATGCAAGCCAATAAATACTCTTATTGCACATTAATCCTGCTCCTACATAGCTTCCTGCCCCAGCAACAACAACAAATAAAGGCTGTCATACAATCACACACAGTGTGCCCCAGCCCCATTGTTTTGTACCATGGCCTTCCCTCTTCTCTTTCTGTACCCTTGAACCAGATGATCCCACAGCAGCAAATATCCAGTCAAGCAACACTAGGTCCGTGTACACAATGGCTGACATCATGCATCTCACCACACTCTTACCCACCACCTGTAGGGCAATGAACAGAATCAGGGAGAGAAAAATAGAGAATAACACTCAGCATTCACCCTTTGATCAACCGAAACCTTCACTTCTGGAAGTGTTCAAGCAGTGCCAAGTGAGCCAGGAGTAGATCTAGGATTTCACTGGGGTTGGGGCCAGACAAACCTAGGGGGCTCGGGAAATAGAAAACTTTGTGACATTTTTATTTATATCCATATCAGGCTTAAAAGTATTGCTTTTAACATACTCTATCCCAATAATAACAGTATTTTTTTTAAACACTGTATTTCCATCAGTCGAAGGGAAACAGTACGCTGGCATGAAGCTGTACCACTTCTATTTCTGCTTATGAGGATCTATGCACCCGAGGAATGCCTATGTTAACCTTTCAATTTATTTTTTATTACTTTTTTTTTTGTACCCTACATGCTCCAAAGTATTGCTTTTAGGATGAAAGGACATGCTGTGTGGGACAAGGGTGGAAGTGCATGGATGACATTTACTGGTGTGGTCCATTGGGAAGAGTTGTGGACCCCTACATCTACCAGTAACAGCAGCTATGTGTCTATGGATGGTCATTTCAGAGTCTAGTCTGCACTGGTGTCCAGGGACAGTAAAGAGTTGGGAGACCGAGAAGGGAGAGTAAGCAGCTATGGTAAGGCTGGGATACCATCCACCACCTACAGGACAAACCTCGTAAATCTCTTTAGCATTTTGTCACTGAAATGTTGGATACAGACACCATGAGGGGCACAGGTTGTAATTATTTTGGACAACACATCAGTTATATAAAGACAGGTTCTGAACACTGGAAGCTAGTGACTAAACAGCACTCAACCTTTGATCACAACCTGGACACCAGCAGAAGTAGATGGGCAAGCACAGTGGAGGGGGTTAAACCTGGGACAAGCACAGAGGAACCTTGGGTGGGAAGGGAGTGATGAAAAGCCATTGACCACTTAGGGTGAGTGGACACATACATGTATAAGGCCTAGGGACAGACTGGATGGGCCTAGCAGTCCTTATCTGTTGACAATTTGTTTCTGCATTTCTGAAAGCCCAAACAATGGAGTGATAATGACTCTGATTGAGTCTTTTGTGGGATCCTTAGCTTGTACTGCTAGATAAATGCAACTCTGAAAGAGCTGTTAATCACACCAGACCATCTGGAACACTGGAGGAGATTGGCAAAATGACTAGAGCCTGCTAAAGTAGGGACTTTTTTAACTTCATTGACTGCCATGGAAAACCTGCATTAGTCAAGATGGACAAGTAGAGAGTTAACTGCACTAGTCCTAGTCAATTTGCACTAAGTCCTAAACAAATCAAATAATGTTAAAATTGACCCCTGTGAGACACACTCAATGTTAAAAATCATTTTCTAATTTGTTAAATTATTTGCTATTTTAGTTAGAAATTTCACAAAGGTTGATATTTTAATCCAAACCCAGTTAACTCACTTTACATGGTGTTGAACCTTTCAGAAAGGATGGGTTCCCAGTTCATTTGCCTGAAGTAAATTTCAGGACCAGTAGGGAAAACCTGTTTTTTCCTAGTCATTTTGGAGGAACACCTTGAAAGTAGTCCATACCTGCTTATGAAATGGGAGTTGGGGTAGGGGTGCAGACATGATTGGTCTAGAGTACATCACAACCTTAAATAACTACATTACTATGTATTTTACTACAGTGACACCCACAAAAGTGCATACTGGATAAGTGTACATCCACCAAAAAAAGTGCAGGTGCTGACTCTCTAGACCCATACTTTCTAAAGGTCGCCTACCATGCTATAGCTGTACCAGTTACCCACGTATACAGTCTCTCACTGTCCCTCAGAATCCTCCCACCATTATGGAAAACAGCTCATGTTATCCCTCTGTCTAAATCTGGGGACCCCTGTGATCTTAACAACTACAGACTGATTTCTCTACTCCCTATACTGCCCAAACTGTTGGAAAAAATTGTAAGTAAGCAGTTGAGAACCTATGTAGAAACTATGAATCTTCTAAACCCAATGCACTTTGGCTTTAGAGAACATAGAGCATAGCACCATTACGGCCCTAGCCAAAGTGACCAATGATTGACAGTGAGACCTGGAGAATTGAAACTTCATCTGTGCAGTGTTCTTAGACTTTAGTAAGGCTTTCAACACCGTCGATCATGGCCTGCTCCTTTCCTCCCTGAGGGCGATAGGACTGGACTCATTATCCTTGCATTGGTTTGCTGACTACCTCTCTGACTGGTGGCAGCAAGTCAAGGCAGAAGATGAACTTCCTCCCCTTAAACCTCTGCAAAGAGGGATCCCCCAGGGATTGATTCTTTGTCCCCTACTATTTGCAATTTACATAAACAACACTGACACTAACATAACTAAGGCCAATGTCCATCTGTTTACAGATGACATGGTTCTTTATCTAAGTCATCCTTCACCAGAAGCTGCCTGCAGAGACCTACAATCTGAATTCAGTCTACTTCAGAGCCAACTCCTAAACAAAAAGCTCCTATTAAATGCCAACAAAAACTAAGGCAATGCTACTTTCTCCAGGCTGCAAACCTAGCCAGTGCTGGCTCCCTTCCATAGATCACAACAATCCTGGGAGAAAACCTAGAATTTGTCAATAAATTCAAGTACTTGGGAGTGTGGCTCTGCTGTAGACTTTCCTTTATGGACCATATCAAAGATCTGCTAGAGAAATTGAGGCAGAGGCTTGGACTCTTTTTCAGGATTAAGTACTTCCTAACTAGCGATGCCAATCGGCGGCTGGTGCAAACAATGTTTCTCTCCTTGGTCGACTATGCTGACTTTATAGTCTCTACTCTGTCTCTCATCTTGCTAAATTGGATACACTGTATCACAGGGCTCTGAGATTCATTACTGGCCTACCTTTTTCCACTCATCATTGTGCCCTTTATGCTGCCGTGGGGTGGCCCTCCCTTCAGTACAGGAGAAACAGAAATGCTGTGCTCTACATGTTCAGAGCTATTATCAAAAAAACTACCCCTATATATCTCTGCTTGTCTTCTGCTATGCCAGCTTGGGAACTATGCACTGAGAAGCTACTCATTTATTTCCTTAAAGGTACCTAAGCTAAAAACATGATTTGAGAGAACTGATATAAGCTTTGCACTGCCGTCTCTAGGGAACAAAATACAAAAATCGCTAAAGCTTAGTACCCCGGTCAGTCTATCCTCCTTCAAGACACTATATGACCATTTGGTCAAGGAAATTTGCAGATGTGTCCCCTGATCCTAAACTTCCCTGCATGTATAGCGTACCATGATGGCGTTGTCCTCTCTGCTATGCCTGACCTTGTGGCCTCTCCTTCACATTTCTCTAATACCTAATTGTGTTCCCTGCCCTCTTGTTCTGTGTCCTCTCCGAGGTTTCATCTGTCTCTTGTCTCTCCCCTACCACCCTGCCTGTACCCTATTTCACCTCACATACCACACACCACCTTCTACCCTGTTACACTGTTTTTTTTTTCTTTTTTTTAACTCACTGCCTGTCTTGTTTCTTATGGCATTGTATGTAATATACCATTACCTAACAATTGTCTTCATTAGTACTTCCAGCTACTGTTATTAGACTCATTATACACCATGAAGGAATTGAATCACTGTTTCCAAACTGTTCTCCACTGTGACTACGTTTAACTATTGTATCTCTGTATTGTATAATATCACTGTGGTGTTATGTTGTGACTGTTCATATATTATAAATCCTGTGTTCCTGTGCTAACCAGGTCCATCTTGTAAATAAGCTATGCTCAATGGTGTTCGCTTGAATAAATAAAGATTTGATTGACTGACATCCTCCTTAAATGTACACTTTTCTCAGTTTCACATTTTTTTCATTACTGTTACTTATCATGTGTTAACAGGACAGTTTTTCACAGCCTGCTGCTGATCCTTGCTCTGTGTCCCAAAGAATCCCTCCCCTCTCGGTATGACTTCATTCTGGGGCATGCTAGATTTGAACAGCCAGATATTATTGCAGTTCCAAGCAAGAGCTGGAGGGAGCCTGAAAGCATGGATACAGCAGGAAGGAACATGGAAGATGGAGTCCCAGTGGCTAAATTGGGACTTTTGCTGTAATTTGGCTCTTAGTTATGACAGACAGGCAGCCAGGAAGGAATGTCAGATGCAACTATTGGATGGGATAATGTATTGTCTGCATAGCCCACTTAAAAGCATAATTTAAAATGTTGTTTTCTAAGGGTATGCACTTAAAAGGGGAATGTTCTTTATATTGTTTTGGATGTTTCATGAATTCTTTTAGGATTTTTCTCTTTGCATCGATGTGTGGGTGCAGGGAATGTGACTGAGACATAAAAATGAGGCAATTACCATACAGAGCCAGATACTTGGCCTGTCCATTAACTGATCAGAAGTACTCCATCAGCAGCATCAAAAATGTTTATAATTGTTTTTATTAACAAGTAAACTAATATACAAAAATGTCTGTGGTAAATGTGTTTAAGTTTGTATGGTGACCATATTTTTCAATTTTCTTCTGAGTTGACTCTGCCCCAGACTCCATCTAAAATTAAACTTTGCACCTATCCCCCAGTTTCAAAACCCCAGTGATACCTGCATTATTTTTTTATTAATACATTTTTTATTGAGTTTCAACATGTGACATAAGATGAAAACATGTAACTATAAATGGTTAAATCTAATATAATAGAATTCAGAAATAAATCCTAAATAATGAACATATATCTAATCACTAAAAAAACTGTCAGATACATGCAACCTATGTAAAGAGTTCATATCTTTGTAGTTCTCTTTAGAAATACATGTGGAATTTCCGCATCTCTTAGGAATATGTGTAGACACAGAGGTCAGAACATAAAAGAAGGAAGTAGATGAAGAAATATTAGTTGTATGGAATCAAAACTGAGTATTTTTTTGTCCTTTATCCTGGAGATTCTTGCATGAGTAGAGCTGATTTATGCCTGTTTTTGCCATGAGGAGCCAGTGGCAATGAACAAATAACACAAGGATTACCTGCTGCTTATATGTATCCTTACCTTACCTGGAAATAAGGTTTTAAATAGTTCTCCACTTGGACTGAAATGCCTCACCTTGCCCAATCATAAATTGTGCCAAACGCTCCATTCTCAGAATGTCTGCTAAACCTTGCCTCCATTCTATAACCATCAAAGCTCTATTCTCTACTCATAATTTTAAAGTATTTAAATTTTTTTTTTGTCTTTGGTAACCGGGTAAGGCCCACTAGACACTAGTGCCTGTTTTCAGTGGCGACCTGGGAGCACTGGGTGGTTAAGTGACTTGCTCAGAGTCACATAGTATGCAAGTGGAGGTTGTGAGAAGCAAACCCAGATCTGGTCTGATGGATGTACCAAGCTCGTTCACAGTTCATTACTCTAACCTCTAGGCTATACTGCTAGCCCCTGTTAATGCAGTTGTGTATTTTTATTCTTTACTCCAGTTCACAGTCTCATCAAAATGCCCTATGACACATGTTTCTAGGTTTAACTTATCAGTTAGCCTTGGAATGTCTTTAAAAAATCTTTGACCTTCACCAAAAGGGTTTGAATCATCTGACAGTCCTAGAACATATGAGTGAGCATTCCCTGAGTAGCACATTTAGTACAATTGAAAGTTGCTCTAAAACCCGTTTGAAATAAGTGATAAGGAGGGATACCTCTCATACATACATACATACATATATATATATATATATATATATATAGACATATGGTCATGCACACATACATAGACCCAAATGTACATTTGTATACAGAGATACAATCACACACAGCATACTCACACAGACATACAGTCATACACAGTCACTTATGTGAACATGCACTCACTTAGATGTGTTGTCATACAAAGATATGCAATTACAAACATACAGAGAAACATAGAAACTGACAGCAGATAAAGACCACTTGGCCCACCTAGTCTGCCCATTTTCTGTACCTACTGCAATACTGTAGATCCCATTTGATTTCTGGCTTTTATCCTCTCTTTCCTATTGCTAGGTTTCCTTTGTGACTGTCCCATGCATTCTTGAATTCCTCTACTGTCTGTGCCCCCATCACCTCCACTGAGAGGCTGTTCCATGCATGCACCACCCTTTCTGTGAAAAAAATACTTCCTCACATTACCCCTCAGTCTATCCTTCTCCAGCCTCATATCATGACCCCTTGTTCTTGAACATCTTTTTTTCTGAAAGATGCTTCCCTCTTGTACCTTACTTATGCCCTTGCAGTATTTGAAAGTCTCTATCATATTCTCTCTCTCTCTTCTCTTCCAGGATATACATATTGAGGTCCCCTAGTCTCTCCTTATATAACTTTTGGTGCAGACCCTGCAACATTTTGTTGCCCTTCTCTGAACTGCCTCTACTCTATGTCTTTCTGGAGACATGGCATCTAGAACTAGACGCAATACTCCAGATGGGGTCTCGCCAGTGATTTGTGCAGTGGTATCACCACCTCCTTTCTTTTGCTGGTGATATCCCTCCCTATGCACCCCAGCATCCCACTGGCTCTCCCCACAGCCTTTTGACAATGCTTGGTCACCTTTAGGTCATCAGAAATGATTACCCCAGGTCCCTTTCCTATTTGGTGGTCATCAGTACCCTTCCCATCATGTACTTCTCCCCTGGATTTCGTTGCCCAAATGCCTGATGTTACACATCTTTGCATTGAATCTTAGCTGTCACACTATTGAACAATCCTCAAGCCTGCTTCAGTCCCTCCAATTTTTTTCCACCACGCGCCTGATTGTCAACCCTGTTGCAGATCTTAGTGTCATCTGCAAAGAGGCATACCTTCCCTTCCAGACACTCTGCAATGTTGTTTATGAAGTCATTAAAAAAGGGACTGGCTCCATAACTGATCCTTGTGGCATCCCACTGGTCACCCTCCTCTCCTTGGAATGAACTCCATTTACCACCACCCTCTGTGTTCTATCCCTTAACCAATTTCTGACCCAGTTTACCACCTTGGGACCCACTCCCAGGCTGCCCAGCCTATTTAAAAGCCTCTTATGTGAAACGGTGTTGAAGGCCTTTCTGAAATCCAGGTAGGTCACATCGACTGCCCCTCCCTAATCTAATTCCCTGGATAACCAGTCAAAGATATGTATCAGATTTATTTGACATGACCTTCCTGCTGTGAATCCATGCTGTCTAGGATCCTTTGATCCACTGGATTCAAGATATGCCACAATCTTTTCCTTTAGCAGTGATTCCATTAATTTCCCCACCACCGAGGTCAGGCTGACTGACTTGTAATTGCCAGCCTCCGCACTGCTCCCACTTTTGTGGAGAGAGACTACATCTGCCCTCCTCAGTTTTATGTGATAAGGGTGATTCCCTTATCTTGCAAAACACTAGCACAAATGAAAAAGCGCCTGATGTCAGAAGGGTGACCAAAATAACATCAACCACTGCAAACAGCGATGGTCACAAAGCAGTGACCCCAAGGCACAGCCTGGCACCTGTTGGTCTGTGGGAGGGTATGGGTGTGTGGGAGTATGGTTAATAACCCTAACATCGAATTGCCAGACTTTTGTTGGTGTGGAATCAACCCTAACTGATGTTTTTTGCAATGAATTTCACTTCTTTTTCAGAAAGTGAAATGTTATTCATATGGTATCCATAGGAGGGAGCATGGGCCCTGCTCTCCCACTCACCCATAAGTGTAGAGGCATAGTGCAGAAGGGCCCTGTGCTCCCAGTTTTGCATAATGGGATGCATATTTGGAAGCATGGGCCCTCTGGGCCCTGCGCTCCCACCTACCTATAAGTATAGTGACATAGTGCAGGAGGACCCTTTGCTTTTAATTTTGCATAATGGCATCCATATGTGGGAGCATAGGCCCTATGGACCCTGCGCTCCCACCCACCCATGAGTGTAGTGGCATAGCATAGGAGGGCCCAGTGCTCCTACTTCAGCATAAATTGTATGCATAGGTGGGAGCATGGGCCCTCTGGGCCCTGCACTTCCACCTACCCATAAGTACAGACACATAGTGCAAGCCTAGAGGCATTCCAAGTAACCCTTGTACTGTCAATGTGGCAATATCTCAGTAACCATAGGAACTTTGGAAAAAAATCCTTTGCAGTTGTATTCATGACCTTGCCCCCTCCACATGTGTGGAACGAAACTTGCAAGATCCAGAGATCTATGATAGCAGACAGTGCATGCAAACCTCCATGCAAACTGGTTGAATGGTTATTGAAGTGCACAATGTTGGGCTTAACATAGAAGTGGCCGTGCAACCCTAACTATACTTGTGTGATGTATGTGCATGTGTGTGTGTATATATATATATATATATATATACACACACACTATATATATACACACACACACACATATATATATATATATATATATATATTGAAAGAAAAACTCCACACCTAGAGCAAATGGGGGTTAGGGATTTTTCTATATGTGCTTGCAGAGTCTGGAACTCTTTTCCCTGTCTGGTTTGCACCTCACCTTCTCACTCCAGCCTTCGGAGCTCCCTTTGGACCTACCTGAAGCTCTCCTCTGCATGTGGCTGTCCTAACCATGTTAATTAATCTAGGCCCCTGTACTAGACTATTAAGTATCTGCAGTTATGGCGGCCCCTGCGTGAGCCCTGAGGGTTGGACCTTGCTGGCTTAGGATGCTGCTTTGTTTTATAATGTGTTACTTCTCTCTGCCCAAGGTGGAGTTCTGCCTGATGCACTGTTTTGGTGGGTCTACTGCTGCATTGATAGGTATTCACCCTATGCCTCTGGGTGGTGACTTTTGTCTGATGCACTGTTCTTCTTTAGCTTTTTCTAAGTATGTTCTTTCCTACCCAATTATGTGTAAATCTTGACTGCTTGTTTTAATGTCACCTGGCTCTACTTGATCCTGTGCAATGTATGAATTGTATTCTTATTGTTTTCTGTATGGACTTGTCCTTTGTTGTACTCTCCTGGGTCATGCCTGAAAATAGGCAATTGTTTGTCTAGTGTACTTACCTGGTCAACAAAAGCTAATAAATAAACAGACCTGAACTCAGGTCCACCAACTTCACAGGCAGTGACTTACACCACTATACCACACAGCTGTCTTGAAATGGCCTGGCCAATCACAGCCCTATAACCAGATACAGCTAATGTTGCTCACAGAAACACTCGCTTTATAGTACCCTCGCTATTGTTTGACATTCACTGTTAAAACAGACACTCAAATTGAGTCTTTCATTTTGACTGGCCCATATTGTACCATAGGAGGCTGGTGTTGGGTGGGAAAATAACAAGCTGGGTGGAGGCCTGGCTGTCAGGAAGAACTCAGAGGGTGGTGCTAAACAGGGTGCACTCTGGGACAGTGAGAGTAAAGAGTGGAGTGCCACAGGGGTCAGTTTTGGGTCCACTTCTCTTCAATATCTACATCAGTGATATTGTTGAGGGTTTGAGGGGGAGGGTGTGCCTATTTGCTGATGATACAAAAATATGCAATAGGGTGGATACCCTAGGTGGGGGGTGGAGGACATGAGGGAGGACTTAAAGATGCTTAAAAAATGGTCTGGGACATGGCAGCTGAAATTTAATGCCAAGAAGTAGGCTGTGATGCACTTGGGGAGTAGGAACAGAACAGCTGGGTACACCCTAGGTGGGGAGGAAATTAAAGTAACAGAACAGGAGAGGGATCTGGGGATCAGAGTCTCCTCGAACCTTAAGGTAGGAATCCAATGTAGCAGAGCAGCAGGAAAGGCCAGTAGAATGTTGGCACGCATAGGCAGGGGCATTACTAGCAAAAAGAGGGAGGAAATAATGCCCCTTTACAAAACCATGGTGAGGCCACACCTGGAGTATGGGGTTCAGTTCTGGAGACCACATTTCCACAAGGATATAGATGCACTGGAGAGGGTTCAGAGAAGGGCAACCAAGATGGTGCAGGGTATGCAGGGGAAGTCATATGAGCAGAGGTGTAAGGAGCTAGATCTGTACATGCTGGTGACAAGGAGGGAAAGGGGAGACATGATTGAAACTTTTAAGTATGTAAAGGGGCTCAATAAAGTGGGAGAAGAGGGTTACTTAAGAAGAAGGAGGGGGTCAAAACTAGAGGGTACAGGCTCAGACTGCAAGGAAAAAGATACAGGGACAATGTGAGAGGGTGTTTCTTCATGGAGAGGGTGATGGAGCCCTGGAACAAACTACCAGACAGAGTGCTGGGGGCTAAATCTGTGGAAGAATTCAAGAGGGCATGGGACAAGCATATGGGGCTCAGTATTGGGGGCGGGAGCTGGCAGTGAGGGGGAGTTGTAGGGGAAAAAAAACAGCAGACTAGATGGGCTGGTAAGGTCCTTTTCTGCCATCAAGTTTCTATGATTCTATGATATTATAGGATACCACCCTTTTCCATGGCTGGAAGGACTGCAGCATTGGGAGTTCAAGTGAGCTGTGAAAGGTCACAGTGCAATTTTTTAAATGCTGTATGTGATGATGTCATAATTGTTTTATTTGTAGGGTTTGTTAATACTTCATTGGTATTTTGATAACTGCAGGATTGGATTTTTGATAAACCGAACCTTGGAGTGATTGTAATAGACGATATCAGAACTGATTCATTTGTTTCATTAACAGGATGGCAAACTTGCAGTTTCCCTATAGAGAAAATCTATATATTATAATATCATTTGGCAAACTGCTATGGAGGAGGAAGAAAATATAAAGGCATAGTCAATAAACATATTATTTTAGTAAACCAAATTGCTGTCAAGTATACAAGATGTTTGCTCTACCCCAAAACAAAACTATGTAAGAAACCGCTATGGTTCTCAAAGGAAGTGGCAGTGAAGGTTCAAGAGAAAAAGAAAGCATTCAGGAAGTACAAGGAATCACAGAAGGAGCAGGACAGAGAACTTTACCAGTTAAAGCAAAAGGAAGCTGGGAAGACAGTCAGAACAGCAAAGGCCCAAACCGAGGAAAAGATAGCCAACTCAGTTAAGAAGGGGGATCAAACCTTTTATAGGTACATCAGGGGCGAAGGAAGACCAAGGGAGGGTTAGTGAGGCTTAATAAGAGGAGGAGGGTGGGCAGAGGGTGACTGTGAAAAGGCAGAGATACTAAACAAATATTTTGCTCAGTATTTACAAAGGAAGTGGGAGGTACCTAAAACAAACAGTAGAAACACTCTGGATATAGAAGTTGATACCAGCCCATTTACAGAAGAAAGGTTCTGAAAGAACTCTTAAAACTGAAGGTGGACAAAGCAATGGGGCCTGATGGGATTCATCCCAGAATTCTAAAAGAACTAAGGGTAGAACTAGTGACACTACTGACTACCCTCTTTAACAAATCATGGGAGGATGGGGTGGTACCCGAGGACTGGAGAAGGGCAGATGTGATTCCCCGTCACAAAAGTGGGAGCAAGACACAAGCAGAAAACTACAGACCTGTTAGTTTAACCTCAGTGGTAGGGAAAATGATTGAATCACTTCTGAAGGAAAGAATTGTTGAGTATCTAGAGGCCAGAGGGGCTCAGGACCCAAGGCAGCATGGATTCACAGTGGGAAGGTCGTGCCAGACAAATCTGATAGATTTCTTTGACTGGGTGACCAAAGTAGTAGATCAGGGAGGGGCTGTGGACATGGCCTACCTAGACTTTAGCAAGGCATTTGACACAGTCCCACACAAAAAATTAATATACAAGTTAGCCAGCCTGGGAGTGGGTCCCAGGATGACTGCCTGGGTAAAGAATTGGCTGGAGGATAGGACACAGAGAGTAATAGTAAATGGAGTCCACTCTGAAGAAAGGGGGTTACTAGTGGGGTACCGCAGGGTTCAGTATTAGGACCGGTCCTCTTCAATGTCTTTATAGCGACATTGCAGAAGGACTGGAAGGAAAATATGTCTCTTTGCAGATGACACAAAGATCTGCAACAGAGTTGATGCACAAGGTGGGGTGGAAAGGATGAGAAGGGACTTGGCAAGGTTAGAGGAATGGTCAAATGTATGGCAGCTTAGATTCAATGCTAAGAAGTGCAGGTAATGCACCTGGGAAACAAAACCCAGGGAAGAGTACACAATGGGGGTGAGATACTAACAACAACAAAATGGAAAGGGACCTGGGGTAGTCATATCAGATGACCTAAAGGTGGGCAAGTAATGTGAGAGGGCTGCAAGGAGGGCTGGGGGGATACTGGGATGCATAGGGAGAGGCATCACCAGTAGAAAACAGGAAGTTATTATCCCTCTGTACAGACAGTTGGTGAGACCCCATCTGGAGTACTGCGTGCAGTTCTGGAGACCCAATCTCCACAAAGACATAGACAGGATGGAGGCTGTCCAGAGGAGGGCAACTAAATTGGTGCAGAGTCTGCACCTGAAGACATATGAAGAGAGACTTAAGGAGCTGAATATGTATAGCCTCGAGGAAAGGAGGGAGAGGGGAGACATGATAGAAACTTTCAAGTACCTCAAGGGAATCAACAAAGTCCAAGAGGGTAGCATCTTTCAAACAAAGAGGTGTGCAAGAACAAGGGGGCACAATTTGAAGATAGAAGGGGGGCGGCTCAGAGGTAATTTAAGGAAGTATTTTTTCACAGAGAGGGTTGTGGATGCATGGAATGGCCTTCCGGAGGTTGTGGAGTCAAAAACAGTGGTGGAATTCAAGCATGCATGGGACAGTCATAAGGCAATTCTAGGGGGTGGGGATAGGAAGAAGTAGGCTGCTGGTTAACTAGGATCTGCAGTTTATCCATTAGGTAGGGAAATGGGCAGACTGGGTGGGCCAAGCAGTCCTTATCTGCCATCAAAATCTATGTTTCTATGGTGGGGCAGCAGTTTGGCTTGTAATCTCAATTGAAAAAAATATTTAACATACTTAAAATATGGGTGAGTAAATCTATATATATATATATATATATATAAAGTCTCATTCTGTGTTTTGTACTTTGTGGTACATGCAAACTGACTACTCCCTGGAAAAAGTTATTTTAGGAACCAGGAACTGAGCAGGATGTCTTTGTTTTTCAAAGCTTTAGATACAGCCTGAATAAGCAAAGTACCACCAAAGGTCTGAAAAAAAGTTTTGCCCGAGGCAATGTTAAACTGTGTCTGGAGGCAGTTTGTCATTGTGAGCGCTCTGGAAATATTTGGCTTGTGTAAATATCTGACCATCTAAATTAAGGCATAGAGCTGTTAATAAAGTGCATGCACAGTTTTGACCATGAGTTCATGCTGTGAATAATATTGCTTTACTCTGAAAACTGTTAATGAGATCCTCCACCTGGTATGCCGCACTTCTACCCTGAGTCAGGAATTTTCTACACTTGAATCCTCCCTCGATCCATCTCCCACAAAGCAGAATAGCCCCATGGGAGACGGGGTCACATTTGCTATAATCTGTACACAAGGTTTTTGTTTTTTAAAGGCAACAAATGTTAATATCAATGATGGAGGGCATATGTCAGTGGGATCCCAAACCCCTGTCCCTCATGACCTTTCTACTCCCCACATCAAAGGTCTCTTCTGCTGAGCCCATCTGGTCCAGGGGCTATGGAACCCACCTTCCTCAAGGGAACCAGGTTCAGTTCCTAGAGTCCCAATCCCTGTCAGGCTCAAAGAAACATGAAAGGCTGCCCAGGGATGCCTCTCCTCCTTCTCTGGTGAGAAATAGCTGCCAGCAGTCATGGAATGACTGCCCCCAGCGACAAGGAGTCAAGAACCAGTTCCATCTGAGTTCCCAATGAAGAGGTATTGCATCTCTAAGTGCTGGAGTGTTAAGCTGATTGTCCCAGGTTGATCCATCTGTTTGGACACCGCATTATTTTGCTAAATTAAGCATTTTTCAAAACTAGTCAGCTGGCGCAGCAGTAATGCTACTGGTTATGGCACCAAAGACCTGAGTTCAGGAACGAGCTCAAGACATCAGAAGGTCAGCCAGGGGAAGAAGAATTGAGCATCTGCAGCACAGCTCTCCTCCTCGGGGGGGTTGGGGTGGAGATTATCATATGCCTGTCCCCTAGCAGAGACTAGGGGGAAGGCAGTTTGGACCGTGGTGTCAGAGGAGGAGTGTCGACCATCAATGCGCATTGCATGAGAAAGCATACTGTGCATCATGACTGCATTGACACCTGCTCCTCCAATGGGGAGAAAACCAGGGGAAACCTCAGCTAGCTGGATGACTCTGGCCACCCACAGGCCCTGTACCCGCTGACTCAGGTGATGCCCTGAAACCAGATTCATGTCCCAGTGGGAGTTGGGGAATTCTGCCAACCCTTCCAGTGGGGTAAGACCTGAGAGAAGTCAGGGTGACGATGCTGGAGTGGCCAGCAAGGGTGGGGGGGGGGTCACTCGAAGTGTGATGGATAAACAGAATAAGAAAAGAATTCTGCATTTTTCTGTTTACTGATTTTCAGCATAGCATCCTTACTCTACAAACGTGACAAAGCTTTGTTAATTGTGTGAATCTACAGCTGGCCATTCTGATCTATGCACTGGGCTGCAATCTTGGCAGCCTGTTCCTGTTTTGACTGTTTGTGGACCCAGCCTTATCTCTTCTTCTGTTACCAACATAGAACTACCAAAAGCCCTTTGGTGGTGGGGCTTGGAGATGCTGACACCAGGCATCGTCCGATGCTGGCCCTCCCCTACATCTCCCATTTGACACTCAGTCAGTGCATCACACCAGGCTGTGAGTGTGTGCTTGATTTCACCTCCCCCTAGCAGGGTTTGCCAGCCAGGCATTTTAACCAACCAACCATGGTCCCTTTCATCACAGACCCATCACATTTTTCCCCTCATCACAGTTCCTTCACATTTTTCCCTGAATAGAAGATCTTCATCAAGGATATCTCCTTATTTGATTATGCCTTTGGAACTGTAAGCCATCAACATCAGGATCACTTTGAAACTTTTGCTAGCCGGGGCCACCCATGATAACATGAAATACCACCAACTACATAATCGTGGGTGGCCCCATTGCTCCTCAGTTCTTTCTCCTGCCATCGACCACTCCTCGGACCTGCAAAGAAACATCATCATTTCTTCGACTTTATTTTTGAATAATTTACTTTACCTTATTGACGTTGTCTTTTTATGCCACCATCAAAAGAATCTTTATTTAGGTTTTGTACCTGCAGTTGCAAGATCTACAAGGATGCCATTCACACAGTTTGTGTTTGCCCTTTGGGCTTGTTCCACAGTGTCAGGACTTTCAAGATCTGCCAAGGATTCAAAAAGGCCACAAGGAGATACCAGAAGAAGACTCAAAAACCTTCATCACTATCAAGGCCATGGAAGATCAAGTCAAGGCATCAGGCTCCAAGCTGGCTTCTCCCTCTCACTCGATCGCCTCTGAGAAGGGAACTTCCTGACATTAGGCAACACTGTCACTGCTGAAGTCATCAAGCACTAAGGAGAAAGAGAAGGAAGAGTTATTGTCAAAGTCCTCCTCTTCCAGCCATCACAACAGAATAAGTACACAGCTCCTGCTCCGCCAGCAAGGTTGAGGTCTCCATTGAAGCAGGGTAAGTCCTTATCGATGTCCAGTCTGGTGGTAATGACTACAGCTCTGCTCAACCATCTATGAGACACGAAGGTTGATATCTGACTCTGGGACTGCTGTACCTACTATGGGCTGCCTGCCCCGGTTGTTGGGTTCTACACTCTCGGTGTTGATTGTCCTGGGCCCTTTACAATGTACTGTCAACTCCCTAGTTGTGCTGGCTTCATTCTCTGAACTATTTAGATGTCTATTGCAATTGCTTCCACCAACAATAACAGTTACCCCAATCAGCACCGTCATCATTAATGGGACATAGAAGCACATCATTCATTCCTCGAACACAGCTGCCACATCCATCAATTGCTCCCATTGTCATTCCAGATGATGACCAAGTGGAATATAATACTAATCTTTTTAATATGAAGGAGGATTTGGAGGTTGAAAAAAGGGATAATGTTCCTTATGAGGGAGATTTGCATTCCAGCTCTACTCTGTCCTCATGCAGTCAGGATTCTGTGGTATACACCCCCAGGTCTCCTCCTGAAGATGCTTCTTTTCAGGCCTTATTCAGACAGATTCAAAATAACATGGGCTTTGATGCTGAGGAAAAGGACTCTAGTAAGAAACATTTGATGTAGTTTTAGAGGTTGTCACTGCACCCTTCATTGTAGTTCCTCCTTTATATCCTGCTATAGAGGATGCTACCTTTTCTGCCAGGCATAGGCCTAATGCCTTGCCTACAGTGCCTAGGAAGTCTGATAAACAATACCCTGCTCCATCTGTTAAACCTTATTATGCTTCCCAGCCTGAAATTGATTATGTGGCTATAATAGCTGCTTATGTTTGCTCTAGAGCCCCTAGACACATGAGCATGTTGCCTCCTAACAAAGAATTCAGGAGGTTGATCGTTATGGGCAAAATAACTTGTGCCTCTGCATCCTTAGGCTTAAGAATTGCTAACTACCAGGCATACATGATTTAAATATCAGAACAGCCTGTGGAAATCTGTTATGTCTACCATTCAAGCTCTGTCTGACGGTACTGCCAAGACTGACTTATTTAAAGCTACTTTAGGTGGTGTGGATACTTGAAGGCAACTGTTACACTCTGCATATCATGCTTTGGGAGGTCTTAAGCCTGTGGTTCAATGGGGGGGGGGAATAACTCCACCCAACAAGCACTATTTGAGCACTCCTCCAAACTCACTCATCACTTAGTTCATTTGGACTGAGCTGCTGCGTGTTTGGTGGTCATGCTTTTGCCTTGCCTTCTGCCTGGTTCTCCGCTCCCTTCTCTGCTGTCCTCCCCTGCAGGATCCTCCCATTCTCTCTTGTTCTTGGTGTTCTGTCCTTGCTCCCCTTTGCTCCCTCTTTGGCTGGTCACCTTCCCTTTCCCTCCCACTGCCCGAGCCCTCCCCCCCTCTTGTTTTGCTTTCTAGCTTCCCCTATCCTGCTTCACTCCTGGCTCTCTGTCTCCCCATCTGTCCCCTTTTCTCTGCTCCATTTTCCTCTCTTCCTGCCTATCTGTGTTCTGCTCCACGGCCACCCATTTCAGTCTCTTTGTTGCCCCCCCATCCTTCCCAGTACCTTGTTGCACACTCTTGTGTTTATTTGAGGGTGTTGATTACCTCTGGCCTCCCTTTCAAATTTTGTATTGCTGGCCATGCTTGCTCTTTTCTCATTTCTCCTTCATTCCTTTCTGGGTGGTGCGCTGTGATGTCACTGCCCTGTAGTCCCCTGTATCTCTCCTGCAGCTCTCTCCATTTCACTCTGTGTTCCTCTGCTCTCCGACTGCCAGCCCACAGTGCTCTTGTCCTCCCTCATCTGGAGAATTCCTAATTGCTTCTTTACTGCCATTCTTCGAGCTGCTGCCTGCATCTAGCACTTGGCATTCCAGCTAACTGTGAGCAGGAGCCCAATTCTGCTCCTCACTCCCTGATTCCTGCTGGGTGTGTTCATTCAGCCAGTCCTGCCTGTGCCAGGATTTCCTTGAAGGCACAGGCCCAAAGTTCCCTACTTCTCAGCCTCAACCCTCTCCTATTAACAACCTTGGTTTCTGTTCACCTCATCAGCTCCAGCCACTTCTCCACACCAGTAGCTCAAGTCGGGTACTACCCGGGTCTTGAGCCTCATCCTGGCACCTCTATCCTCCCTCAGCTGACCAGATAGCTGGTAATAAGTCTCTTATTCTCTGCCTTGCTTCTCTGTTCCCATGAAAGGATCAAGTGCTTTTGCAGACCTCCGAGGTCCACACCATAGCTGCCTCCTCTCTAGGAAGTAAGTACCTTGCATCATACCTCATCCTGCCTCTACTTCCTCTATTGGGGGTCCCTTCTCTACTAACAGACAGTCCTTTGCCAGACCTTCACTACCCATGGAGATTTCTAGGCTCATTGCCCATCATCCCCATCTATGATCTCTCTCTGCTACTGTGGACTTGGTTTCGCTCTCTGGCACTCCTGATTTGCTACCCAGCAATCTCACAGCTACAGTAGTAGCAACAGACATTGCGAGCTATTTCCAGATATTTCGGAACATTTCTAAAGAGTTTCTCTCTGCTGCCCCTACTGTGGAAATGGAGAAAGCATGAGATATTTCTGGAAATATCACAGAAATTTCGGGAAATAGCTGGCAGTGTCTGTGGCTACTACTGTAGCTTGCTGCCAGGTGACTCTCTGTCAGACCCAGAGGAGGGTATGTCTTCACACCCTCCTCCTCCAACAGAACCACTGGCCTTACAGAAACGGCCTGCTAAACCCCACTACACCTTAAAGGACTGGCTCATTCCTCATCTCCTGGCCAAACTTAAGAGACTGGGTGTCCCCCATTCGCCATCCATAAAGAAACAAGAATTGTTCAACTTGCTGCTCCTGGCCAAGTTCAGGCACGGTATCACTCCTCCTCCCAATGCATCGCTGCCCCAGCCTATGCCGGATGCCTATGCTGAAGTCCGTACTCTACTCACTCCTCTGGCTTCTTCCCTATCAGATGTCCAGAATTGCCTCATCTCTTTGGAAGCCTGCCTGTCTGTGCAACAGCCACCCGACCCCACTGTGAAGGACTTGCAAGCCCGCCTTTCAGCTCTGAAGGACGAGTGGATTCACAGCTCTTCCTCCTCTCTCCTGGATTACCTCCCTCCTTGCCTACCATTTCCTCCAGTACTTCTGTGGTGTTTCCTCCAGCCTCCCCATCGTCCCCGATATGAGGGCACACTCTTCTGTGACTACCACCGCTCCTTCTCCACCAAAACAGCTACTGCCTTAACCCAGTTCAGTACCAAGATTGACTGGTTCATCCTAGACAATGAACTGTTTTGCCACAACTTTGCCAGCCAACGAGCCCTGTCTTGTCAGCTATGTGGTGCCTATCCCCATTTTGCATCACTATGCCCACTATCTGTATCTCACTCAATGGATCCACCTCCACTAATCTCAACCGGGGACTCCACTACCACCACCACTGTCATCACATTCACCATACTCGATCCTAGAGTGCTTTCTCGCTCCAACCACGATAGCCGAGGTCGGCCTATAACATTTGTGGGACATCATGCAATTTACAATAATTACAATACATACAGCTGCTTCATTTACAGGTGTTGTTACTTCCATTTCTGCAGTGATGCCTTCCTTTCTTGTGGCTTCTCTGGCCCAGTGGACTTTGGCTTTCCTCGAACTCAATGATCCTACCAATTGCTTCGACTTCCAATCGAGGACCTATGCGGAGGTTCCCTCCTCTCCAGCTTGGCCCAAAGGGGGCATATATTCACAACACGAACTTCAGGCTTCTACCTACGATGGACCTGCATGGAGGTCCCACCTTTCAGCTTCACCCTTGATGGACTTATCTCATGGCTTGACTCTCCTATAATATGTACCTGGTCAAACAAGTTCAGAAAACCACCCCCTAGAACCATCACTAGCAGAGTACTACCTTTTGGAAACCTTACTCCACTCAAGGAAAATCTTGGACAGAAAGACTGGTCTCCCATTTACAATACACAAGACGTCGATGAAGCCCTTAACCACTTTATCTACACTTTCAGTGCTGCCTGTGACTCATATGCACCTGTAAAAAATCGCAAAGTGAAAGCACTCTCAACTCCTTGGCTCACTGCTAAGCTAATGGCACTACACAAAGGAAGGGACCACCTCTGGGCTATTGCAAGAGACTCTGGCTCTCCATCTGACATCCTAAAATATAAACAGGCCCGAAACTACTGTACCAAAGAGACTCGTCGAGTGAAGAGCGACTCCTTCAAAACTGCTCTCTCCAACACCTGGGGTGAAGGGAAATCCCTCTGGGACAATCTAAGAAATATCACGGGTAAGCAGTCCAAATCCTCTCCTACTATACTGAATGTGGCAGGCTGTACCACCCTCGACCCCTTGGTCATAGCAAACACCTTAAATGAGACCTTCACTGACCTCAGCGGTGTCCTTGCATCTGACTTCTTCGCTTCTACTGACCCCCCCATCTCTATATCCCCCTCTGCCTCTCCAAACATTCCACCCTTCCATCTTAAAATAGTTAAAGCACACGAAGTTTATAAATACATAAAGAAGGCTATATCTAAATCAAGGGCAAGCAGTGACTCTCTCGACCTTAAAATACTATCCCTTACCCTGGATGAAGTTCTACTCCCCCTCACCAGAATCTTCAATCTCTCTCTCTCTGTTCTAGCAAATTCCCTAGTATATGGAAGGCTGCTGTAGTTACCCCTGTGCACAAAAGTGGTGATAAGTCTCTGCCTGGTAACTATAGACCAATTTCAATACTTTCTCCCTTATCAAAGGCTCTTGAACGTGTGGTAGCTGACCAGCTTACAGACTACCTGCAGAAATATAACATTCTTTGTGACCAGCAACATGGTTTCAGACAAAGGCATAGCACCACCACAGCCCTGCTCAGATTCTCAGGAGTAATCCACAAGGCCTTAGACAAAGGACTCCTAACGGGCTGTGTTTATTGATCTAAAGGCATTTGACACTGTTCACCACGGCCTACTCATCAGTCAACTACAGACTCTTGGGCTTTCCTTGGGCTCTGGTGCCTGGATAAAAGCTACCTTGCCCTAGCACCCATGTTGTAAAAATAGCTGGAGTTCTCTCAGTCCCTAAGTCTGTCCTCTCAGGAGTTCCACAGGATCCATCCTAGGCCCGCTACTCTTCAGCCTCTTTCTAAACTCCCTCCCTAAATCCTGCCGAGCAAATCATCCTCTATGCTGATGGCGCTGTGATTCTATCCTCACACAAGACCCTAACCCTTACGCCTCAGCCTACAGCATGCATTTGCCAGTGTTGAGGGTGGTTCATTGAACACAAGCTAGTCCTAAACCACAAAAAAACAAAAACTATGCTCTTCGCTAGTCCGCAGAACAAGAAAAGGCAAGCTCCACTTACTATCAACACTTCCCTGGGAATCACCTTTGAACAAGTGGCTACCTTTAAATACCTTGGAATCACATTTGATCAAGGCCTTGTCTTTGCAACACATATTGATGGTATTTCCAAAACTATTAATCAGCAGCTCGGAATACTCTACCAAAACAGACAACTCTTCACCCATCCAGCACTGAAGCTAGCTATTCAATCCTCAATCATCTCAGTCATCGACTACGGCTTAATTATTTAGGGGTTCGCCCCTCCAAGCGCACTGAAATGGATCACAACCTCCCTAAACAAGGCATGTCAGCTGCTTACAGGTGCACATCGACTTACTCATACCTGTGAACTCTATGCTGATACTGGGTGGTTACAACTATCAAACCATTTAAAGTTTTTCACCTTCCTAATGGCCAAGAAATCCATCATGGGCCTCACTCCACCCTGCATTCAAGACCTGCTATGCCAGAACTCAAGTGTACGATCTACTAGAAGATTAGAAACCCAGCTTCTCCAGGTCCTCCACTGTTGGACCACACATGGTCAATGATCATTTGCCTATCATGCCCCCAACTGGCTAAACAATCTCAGCACCTCTATTACCTCCTCTAACTCATTAGGTGCCTTTAAATCTAGACTATTCTCTCACCTAGCCACCTCAAACTCCTGTGACTGCCTTGATTAAATCCTAATCTATTCTCACTTCTCCTCCCTTGCCCTCTTACTTGACAAAGGCGTACTAGTGGATCCTCATCTCCTACAATGGTCTGCTCCTCCTCCCACCCCTCTTTCCTCTTTTTCTCACTTACACTACCTAACTTACCTCCCTTACCTATCTTCCCTCTCCACTTGTTTTCTAAATAGTGAAAGTGCTTAAGTGATTTATCTGCTGTTCATAAATGTCATTAGATTAGCTATTTTTTGTCTCTGTCTATTTCCACTATGTTACCTAAATGTGCAACCCTGTACCCCTATTGTTTGTAACCGATTTTTAACGCGGAACCTTTGTAAAAGAGCCTTGGCTCAAAGGTATTAATTCCTAAAATTTACAATAAACAATAAAACAATAATAGATAAATTGAACTATGTCCAGTGGCGGACCTACATGGAGGTCCCGCCATCCCTGGCTTGGCCCACATAGGGCCTCACTCACGACTCTACCATTCTGAACTCCACCCAGCAGTGGTCCTACATGGGGGGTATCACCATCCCTGGCTTGACCCATGTGAGGGCCTTACTCATGACTTGACCATTCTGATCTCTACCCAGTGGTGAACCCATGTGGGTGTCCCACCACCCCTGACTTTGCTCATGTGGGAGCTTAGCTCACACCACATTCTGTCTGGATTTCTACCCATGGCAGACCTACGTGGGGGTCTCACCATCCTTAGCTTAGCTCACATTGGAGCTTAGCCTTCCACTTATTCACTCTGGATTCCTGCCCTTTGTGGACCTATGTGAATGTCCCACCTTTCCAGGCTTGGCCCACATTGGGGCATTTCTCATGACATGCTTCTTTCACCTTTTTATCCGTGGTGGACCTACATGGAAGTTCCACCATTTTTCAGCCTAGCCACGCGGAGCTTACCTTCCCTGTATAAACTTCCTGGCTTCTTCCCTTGGCAGTCCTACTTTGGGGACCAGCCAATTCTAATCTGGCCCACACAGGACCTAGCAGTCTGTGCATCTATTCCAAATTCCTCCCATCATCAGCTGACTTTCGTGGAGGTCATGCCATTCCACCTCAGCCCATACGGGTGCCCGAATCTCAGCACCAGTCTTCTGGATTCTCAGCTCCATAGTTCATCACCATCCGGGAACAAGGACCTGTTTCATATTACAGTATCAAACTGCACAGTAACTGCCTGCCTATGCTGCATGGATCACAGATGCATCATCTGCATTGAAGAAGATTCCAGATACAAAAACTTCAATGATCCATATCCTTCCCAGATGGTAGTTCTCCAAGAACTCTGAGTCAGCATTTATAACTTAGGAGTACCTCCTCTTAGTATACCCAGAGGAAGGGCAGTCCAGCAGCCGTGGTTGCACAGAGGTTTCCCCCACAGGAGTTTTTTCCTCTCCTGCGTGCTGTCGTTCATACTGTCGGAGTTGGAGGAGGTTTTCTCACTAATTCTTTTTAGGCCTTCATTATTCCCCGATCCCCGGCCTTTCATCAACAAGTGGTGAGAACAAGTAAAGCCAAAGTAAAACACAATCACAAGTTCACACAAGCACGTTATTCCCTCACATTGAATGGGAGGGCTTAAGCCTGTGGTTCAATGGGGGGGTAATAACTTCACCCACAAAGCACAATTTGAGCACACCAACAAACTCACTTACTGCTTAGTTCATTTGGACACCCTCCATCCTCCCCACCTCCTCGTACTCGACACTCTTCTTACCCCTTATCCAGGCCTTCATTTTTCCCTGATCCCGGCCTCTCATTGACAAGGGGTGAGAATGGGTAAAACCAAAGTAAAATATAAGCACAAGTTCAAACAAGCACGTTATTCCCTCACATTGAACTGAAGCTTCTGCCAGGGCTACTACCTCTGGCATATGCCTTTAGAGATACTCCTAGATTAGGGTAGCTGGATTTGCTACCAATGTACAACAGGCTGTACTGAGTGCCCTTTTAGAGGCTCCATGTAGTTTGGGAGTGAGATTAAAAATGCTGTATGTGAACTTCAATCCTTCAGAATGATTTTAAGGTCACTCAATCTCCTCAACCAACCAGAGAATGTGGTAGGGGCTTGTTTCTCAGGCCTGTGACTTGTGGTGATCATGCTTCCCATAAACAGCCCTGTGCACACTCTTGTGGTGGTGGTTCCTTCCTGGGCCCCCTCCCTCCTACTGCCATGCAAAAGCACCCAACAGTATCAGTAAAGGCTGTGCCCCTGCCAGCCCCGGTATCTTCTTACTCCCTCTTTCTCCCCCCTCCACTGTTACCTCCAGGGGTAATGGTGGGAAGCAGGATCTACCTTTATCTGACAAAGCAAAGGGAGATCACAAGGGATGAGTGGATCCTGGAAAGAGTGGAAAAGGGGAATACTCTGGAGTTGCTTTTTACTCTCCAGTTAATCCTCCACCTCCTTTTCATTCTCTGGGTCACTTGTCCCTTCTGCAAGTGGAGGTTCAGTCACTTGTACACAAGCAAGACACTGAACCCATTTCTCCCTCACAAACTAAAGGTTTAATTCCAGATACTTCCTGGTTCCCAAGTGGACGGGAGATCTGCATCCTGTACTGGACCTCAGAGACCTAAATCTGTTCATCACATAGAAATTGTTTCAGATGATGTCTCTTCAGGCTCTCATCTCCCTGATGCAAAAGGAGGATTGGCTCTTAGTCTGAGCCCTGAGCACTGGATTTGAAGGACGCATACCTTCATATAAAACATGTAAGACTTGCAAGTGCCCCAGGCAGTATCTCTGCCAAATGTTGGAGGCAGCCATTATCAGTTCAGAGTCTTTCCCTTTGTCTCATCCTCAGTACTGTTGGTATTTACCAAATGCTTAGCAGTTGTGGCAGCAGCCCTTGGGAGGGAAGGGCTTTATATCTTCCCATGTTAGGACGATTGGCTCCTGAAGGCCCTATCTCGCGAAATTATTCCGAACACATTGTCTTGAAAGAGACAGCTGTTCAAGGAACTGGGTGTTACAGTAAACATACTGAAATCCATGCTCATTCCTTGTCTGTACCTCCAATATATTGGAATGGTGCTGGACACGATGGTGGGTAGTGCTTTCTTGTCTGCAGACAGAACAGAGGCTATTGTTACACAGGCCCAGCTGATAAACAGGAGTCAGTAACTGTCCATTAAAATTATGTTATGTCTCCTGAGAATGATGGCTGCTGCCATCATTATGGTTCCCTTTGCCTGTCACCAGATATGCATACTACACTGGACTCTTCGGGTACAATGAGATCAGCTGACTGATTAGCTGGAACAAATGGTCCTCATCAAGTCTCCTCTCTGCCATGCTCTAGTATGGTGCATGGAATGCCTGAATCTATTACAGGGCATTCGACTCCTTTCTCTGACTCCCATGCAGAGCCTCACAATAGATGCCTCAGGATTCAGCTGGGTGTCCATCTCAGATCCTTTCAGACCCAAGGTCCTAGACTGATCAAGGCTCATAAGAATATCCTGGAGATGTGCACTGTTCTACTTGATCTAACAGGCTTTCCAGGAGCACCTCAGCTATGGTCCCTTGCTGATTCAGACAGACAACATCAGCATCATTTAATACAAGCAAGAGGGCACTCACTCTTAACCACTGTGCAGGGAAGCGATGAGAGTGTGGTACTAGGCAGTTTTACAGCCTTCAGCTTTCAGCCGTGTTTCTCGCAGATGTTCACAACCTCTTGGCTGACAGGCTAAGTATGTCTGAGTTCTTGGTATATGAATAGGAACTGCTAACCTCCTTGGTAAATGACCTCTTCACAAAATGGGACCATCCAGTGTTGGACCTTGCTGCATTTCTGCTCACTCACTCCAGGGCATGGAGTATTTTGGCGAGACTTGTTATCCCTCTCCTGGAAAGGGAGGTCCTTTACACCTTTTCTCTGATTACTCTCATTCAGAGGCTTCTGCTAAAACTGCAGGCAGAGCATGCCACCCTACTACTAGTGGCTCCCTTCTGGCCTTGCCAGATTTGGTTTCTGCTTATCTGGCAGTGGATCTTCCTGTTTGGCTCCCCCTTTCCTTGGGCCTGCTGTCCTATGCTCAGGGTTCTCTGGTCCATCCCAACCTGCAGTCCCTAAATCTGTATTCCTGGCTCCTGAAGACATAGCCATTGTCAATTTTGGAGTTTCCCCTCAGCTGGCTAAAGTCTAGCTGGTAGCTAGAAAACCTTCTACAAGACACACACATTCTTTGAATTGAAAGCACTTTTCCATATGATGTTCTTCCCATTCTGTGGACCGTTAACATGTCCTATGAATACTGCATGGGACTACCGTCTGTCTCTGTCTGACTCCAGTCTCCAGCACTTGTCCCTTAAGGTGCACTTGGCTACCTGCCCCTACTGATGGGCACATGGTGCACAATTAGGGGTGTTGCATATGTATTTAAAGGGTAGTCTGCACATGCGTCCTCTGATTTGTAAACTGGTTCTGCCCTGGGGTCTGAATTTCATACTTGAAAAACTGACTCTGGCTCCATTTGAGCCTGCTGCGACCTGTACTATGCATTTCCTTTCATGCAAAATGCTGTTTCTGGTTCTCATGACTTCTGCACATAGATTTTATGAGATGCAGGCTCTGATGCATGAGCCTTCTTATTTGATTTTCCGCAAGGCCAGGGTTTCTTTATGGGCAAATCCTCATTTTCTATCTATGGTGGTGTCTGATTTTACATTAAATCATATCATACACCTTCTTGTCCATTTTCCAAAGCATGTTAACAAGGGTGAGGCATTGCTCCATACACTTGAGGTACATAGAATGCTGCTTTTCTGTCTTGATGCACTGAGGACCAGAAAGTCCTCACTGCTTTTTATTTTGTTTGCCCCGGGAAAGAGGGTGTCCCTGGGGGCCGGATTTTCAAAGGGTGGAACAGGACTTGCATCATGCCCTGCATCAAACCCTTTTTTTGCCGCAGCTGCACCATTCCCATTTGCCACAGCTGCATCTGATTTTATAATCTTAGGTGTAATTATGACAGTTTACCCACTTTATGGTAGCTTGCATCAAATCTCAAGTGCAAGCTCCATGAAAACGGTCCCTGGTGTTGACACAAGCTAGACCACAAAAAGATGGTCTAGCAAGAATTAGTTGCTGCACGGAACAGAGAAATCCCCTCAGATTGTTGCAAGCTCAATGGGCCATATCTTTGGCATGCCCAGGGCTTGTGATAATCACAGACATTTGAAAATCCATCCCCCTGTGTCTAAACAGTGCCTGTCCAAATGACTAACCGTATTGAATTTTGTTGCAGGAAGTACAGTAAGGAATGTCCTGGTGCTGTGTGTGGTCACTTTACACATGGTTTGGACACTTTTGCTGCCTGCTTTCTGAATGTTTCTGAGCTGACATATGTGCTGCTGCCACATGGAGCACTGTGTAGACTTTCATTAAGCGTACAGTCAAGACATTGTTTTAGACGTGCTGGCTTTGGTCTTGCAGTGTTGCACAGCCTTCTGTACTGATTGCATATCAAACTTTGCCGTCCTCTTTAGGTACCTTGCATACTACTTGGGAATCATTCAAAAGGTGTGGCCCAATGGAGGAGATATCATTGATGAAGATAGAACAGTTACTCACTATAACAGTAAATCTTTGAGAGAATGTCCTCCACTGGGCAACCCCCCCCCCCATGGTATCAGCTGGCCAGTTTGTCCCCTGCCTTGTATGGAGGTGTCTATAAATGCCTTATGTATACTATATATCCAGTCCTGTGCCCCTCCTTGTGTGCCTGGTACTGGTCTGGTCTCCTGGTTTCTCATGGTTAGGCCCTCCAAGCTTATCACTGTCAAAGAACTGCGGAACGCTGAGGCCACTCAGGATTATATAGGTGCCTAAGCTGCATGACATCATGGGTGTCTCCCAGCTAGCAAAGGTTTCTAGGTGGACCCGAAGCTGATGGTTGATAGTTCCAAAGGTGTGGTCCAGTGGAAGAGATTCTCTCAAAGATATATAAGTAACAGTGAGTAACTTCTCTTTTTGCTGGGGGGACCAAGCAAGCCATTGGCAGTGCTGGGAACCAAGGATACGACACAGAACAGGACCATAATGACAGAATGACAGTTGCCCTGGAGGGGCTCTCAGGAGGTAGCAACATAGGGAGGTTAGAAAAAAGAACAAGGAACTAGGTGGAGAAAATATAATTATTAAAAAAAGTTTAATAAGTCAAACATTATATATACCATTATATACCATACAAGTGGTGAATACATTTGGTAAATGAATCATATTATTATGGAGTAAATATTTAGTTTCACTTAGAACACGTCATTACACTTAGAATACATGTTCTTACACTTAGAACATTTTATTTCCTCTCATAATCTGGAAATAGAACATAGTAAATAATGGCTCATATAGAGGGTTTACAAAGGAAAGAAAGGCAATTTTAAGCTAAAACAAGGTAAAACACTATTAAGATGGGCTGTAGTGGAGTAAAACATTTATCTCCACATAAGTGGTAAGACCTTCATAATTAACTCATAACTTCACCACTCATGAGATATGACTCTTACCACTCCCTGGAGGAGATAAATGTGTTATTTCACTGCAACCAAGCATATCTATATCTATATGTATATCTATATCTATATCCATATCTAGATCTTTATCTAGATCTAGATCTATAAACTGTGTTAATGCACCAGTTAGACATTACCATTGCACTGCATATCAGGAGTTTGTGTACTGGTGTTGGGGATATCTTGGAAGGCATGTTCGTGTTCCGATCACATCATGTGTTGTCCAGCATATCAGGAATACTTTTCCATCAAATGAATACACTAGATTTTTATCCTGGGTTGGATTAATTTCATAAATAGAATTATATGATGAATTAAAAAGGTTTTGAGGCACCTTGGTTGTTGTGGTGCATTTATGTGTTGTTAATCACAATGACGGTTACATGACATGTTCTGTTGTGGTGATACATCACCCAAGCATATATATGGTATGAGAACAGTAAAGTGATGGTAAGCAGTTCTTCTAACATAAAATTAACAGTGAAGCAACTCTTACAGTAGTAATGTTGTTTGGCACCACAGTACTAATCATATCATGAACTGTTACCAATACCGTACCCGAACTTCCCCATTAACTGTATAGTTGTACGTCACACACTCTTCACAAAATAAGAATGTCTGATGTGCACAAATAATGTTTGCTTGAATTTCTATGAACCACTCAAATGATCTGTAATACAATTTTTTTGGTTTGCCACAGTGTGGACTACAGATCTGCAAAATCATTTGTCAGACTTGGCAACCCTAAACCTCACATCTGTTCTCACATATACTATTTGCAAAGTAATCACATATACTATTTCTAAAGTACTTTACATTTATCATCTGAACAACTGGAATAGTAAAATTATTCACCACGTCATCATTTAAGTATGTGCATTTCTGGACACAACACCTGTGAGTTATTGTCCCTCCCTATTTTAAATCAATGTAGCAATTTTTTAATTCAGTTTTTTTTATAAATTATACTTTTACGAACATATGCAGTATCAGTTGTTAGCCACATGTAACAAATGTTAAACATGACAACTGTTGGGACCACAATACTGGACTCACAACCATTCTTATGACATTAAAAACACGTACCCAACCATAGCAATGTAAGTGAGAACAAAATTTCAATTATAAGAGATGAAGATAGTAGTAGTAGTAGTAGGAAAAAGTTTATTTCTGATCTCAGAAACAGGATAACCCAATTTAACAAAAGCTAATTTACAATGGGGTCCTACTGTACAAAAAATAACAGTTTCATTATAAAAGACAATTACAAAGAATATAACATACAAATATATATATAACAATCATACATACAAATCAGCAACTTAAACAACAGATCATGATTTTAAATACAGCAGCTTCTTGGTGACAATGCAACCTTTTCAAGCCGTGATCTCATTACATTCCAAGATGTTTTATAAGTACGTGACCGCAAGTGACCTGGCAATGAATTCCATAATTTTGGGCCTTCATACACATAGCAGTGTTGGCCCCTCGCTGATCTCATAATTAGCACCCTAAAACTATTTCCCCAGCAGATCGTAATCCCTCCTTAACATTCCACTCCTCGAGAAGCTCTATTAAATATTCTAGAGCCTTAAGATAGATCAATAATATATAAAAATGGTTGTATGCTTACCATGTGTTGGTGTAACATTGATGTTGCACACAGTGTAGCCACCTTTCTTGTACTTCAGGTAATGTATCATGTTTCTTATCCGATGCTGTCATGGCATGCTGTCTTCTCGAGTTTTCATTGTAGTGCATGGCTACCAGTAGAGTCCTGAAAAATGAAATTATAATAAATTACAAAAAGAAGACGACATGAATCTATACGTTCAAACCAAATAAATATAACCACACAGTCTGCATAAAATGATCACTTTGAATATCCAGTCTGCCAAGATGATCACTGTCATGTCTGTCTACCCATACCCCAACTTGTGTCTGTTGACACGCTATTCTATTAGGCTATGTAATTTTCTATTTATTTATTTGTTTACTAGGTAGGGGCACTAGACTGAGGGTCCTTTTTTAGGCATGACCCATCAAGAACTTGCAGAACAACTTAACATGCAGCATTACAAATATGTAATAATATTCATCTAGGTGTATCCCATGTATGCTTGAAGGCCTTTATTTTTTCTGGTTCTGAAACTTTTGCATGCATTTAATCCAGACACCTACCACTGTTTCAGTGAAGTAGTAGTACAATACAGTGCTAACACCACTGCTCTTCTCTTGCTCGTGATACCTCTCCCTATGCATCCCAACATCCCACCAGCAATACACACTGTTTAGACACACTACCCTGGCAATTTCAGTTCAGTCATTGGTAAATTGATTGTCCTATCAAACATGTATGTGTTCTCCATCAAAGACCTGAAATGTACTGGCTGGTAAATCAATCATGCTTCCATTCTAACTTATTATACATTTTGATGTTGGCTCACGCACTTGCGTGCCAGCCAACATCTTGCGGTAGTAGCAGATTTGGAGGCGCAGTCACTGTTGGATGAATGCAGGGCATGCATCAGAAGGTGCATCCCTCATTCCCCAATCAGCCAGGAGCATGTGCTGACCTCATGCATGCCTAATGTGGCCACCAGAACAAAGGAAAGGTCTGCTGCAATGAGAACAAAGCTCTCATGCAGCGTGACTACAACACACCTCCCAATGTGCAGGCAACATAGCTGCAGTGACTGCCACCACTGCCTGTCACAATGCTGATGGGGGAGCCCACTCCCTGTTGGCATAATGTGCCCTCTCCCATTTAAAATGTATGCCGAAGGGGATGCCCAATCCCCCTCAGCATCATGCACCCCCCCAACAGTTTTTCTTTGCCGACAGGGGGCCCAATCCCCATTGGCATTGATTCCCCTGTCCCCTTTAAGTTTGCAGATGGGGAGCCCAGTCCCCATTGGTATGTCTCCTCCCCTTTAGCTGTGTGCTGAGAGGGGTGCCCAATCCCCCTCGGCTCATGCCCCCCCCTTCAGTATCTGCTGATGGGGGGGCCCAATCCCCCTTCGGCTACAGCACCCACCTATAAAAACACTAAGGTGGCATGCTGGGAGCCCACCTCAGTGTACTCAAATTCCCTGAAAAAGAAAAACTGTACTGCGATGTTTTTTTTTTTTACAACCTGTAAAAAAGAAAATGGTCCCTCGCAGTCTTCCTACCCCCTCCCACAACCTGCGCCCACCCACTGTGCACCCTGCCTCCCCATACCCCCTCACCCCATACTTACCTCTGGAGTCTGGCACAATGATCTTCGGTGGACCGGGAACATGTCTGCGCTCTTCAAAGCCGACCGTGAACTGAAGAAATGACAGAAAGCTGTATAATGGCATAAATAGGGTTTTTCAACTTTGTTGCATATCTCAGCCATTTCTGAGAATTTTGGCACCAAATTTTCAAAATGGGGTTATTGGGACCCCTCCTCATGAATTCAGGTACTGTCATGCTGTTATTCGGTCCCGAAAGGTGGTTTCGTGGTCACTGCGTGGAATCAGCTTTCAGAACTGATTAACGAAATGACAGTGCCACTGTTCATGAGGGGGGGCTCTCAAAAAGCCTATGTTGCAAATTTGGTGGGAAAAATCCAAAAAAATGGCTGTTTTACGAGTGTGGGTTGCGCAGTTTCCACGCACACTTGTAACTTCGTGAATTTGTAATATTTTCACTCCAGATTTTCAAAATTGGCATTTTTCCACACCTCCTTATAAACAGTACAGCTGTCTTTTTATATATCCTGGCTGAAATGTGTTTTCGCACGTCCGGCACAGAATAGCACGATCGCTGTTTAAAATCAGTTTTCTCAACAGTTTGAGGAAATGACAGTGGCACTGTTCATGAGCAGAGGTCCTAAAATGCCTATGTTGAAACTTTGGTGCCGAAAGTCCATAAATATTGCACATTTGCGAAGTTACAAGGGTGCATGGAAACTGCGCAACCCACACTCGAAAAACAGCCATTTTTTTTGGATTTTTCCCACCAAATTTGCAACATAGGCTTTTTGAGAGCCCCCCTCATGAACAGTGGCACTGTCATTTCGTTAATCACACCTCCTTATCAACAGTACAGCTGTCATTTTTCACATCCTGCCCAAAATGTGTTTCCACACAGGTGGCACACAATGGCGTGGTCACTGTGGGAAATCAACTTTTGGGACACATTAGCAAAATCACAGCACTACTGTTCATGAGGGGAGGTCCCAAAATGCCTATGCTGAAAATGTGGCTAACAAACTCCCAAAAATAATTGGGTTAGGGACATGTGTTGCACAGTTTCTATGCATGCTCATGACTTCACCAATTTCTCATATTTTCCCTCCAGATTTTCAACTTTGCCATTTCTTTATGCCTCCTCATGAACAATACAGTTGTCATTTTCCACATCCTGCCCAAACTGCGTTTTCGTCCCTGTGTCACCAAATGGCATAGCTGCTGTGCAAAACCACCTTTCACCTAATAAACTGATTGTGCCACTTTTCATGAGGTGGGCTCACAAACAGCCCATGTTGGAAATTTGGAGTGAACATACCAACACACGCTATGGTGTTAGGGTTTACAACTGTAGCACCCCACCCCATACAGACTGACAGGCATCAGGGGTGTGACTTGGGATCATCGGCTATAATACTCTCGCCATTCCACCCCCACCCTGCAGCCATTGACAGGCAGCGTGGTGTGCTTCGCACTGTTCGGCCACAAAGTTCACCCCATTCTCCTATACTGCACCCACCTCAGTGTATTTTCTTATGGAATGGGGTAAGTATAACACCCAAAGACCCCAAAGCACACCACGACATTTGTCAGTGTCTACAGGGTAGGGTGAGGTACAATGGCATGAGCATAATAGCTGATGACCCAAAGGCACACCGCAATGCCTGTTGGTCTCTACAGGGTGAGAGTGGGGTTGGCATCACTTCAATACTTCACTGCCATTCCTATTATGCGTCTCTAACTCCGGCATTACCAATGCCAATGCCAGCGAGACAACATTCGGCATTGACAAATGCTTGTTCAAACTGTCACTATTACAGAGAAATGTAATGCAGTGTACTTCAACATTTGTAATGCAGACACATGAGGCTATGGAAAAATTATAGCACAGGTCTGGACAGCTCAATATAAATTAGATAGATTGATTATTCTGGACTATTTTTATAAATACGTCTTGTACATACGCTACCTGCATTTCATTCCTTCATAAAAGAAGACAGTCATCTTTGGGGCAAACTGAATCATTAGACTATGGTACACCTCCAGGTCTGATGCTTGATATGTCTGACCCAATTTTATAATGTCATTGCACAACTTGGTGTTACCGATCACCTTTTTTATCTCAGTAGACAATTTGGAAGCTATAAAACACATTATAATGAAATATAAATAAAATCACTGTGTATGCAACAGTGTGAACCTCTAATATCAGTCAAAATTATGGGGTGATTTTAATTTCTTTATGTATAGAACTATATATTGTTTACTCTGATCCAGTTTTATCAAAATTTTTATTCTGTGAACAGGCCACAGACAACAGCTATCAGAATAGGACTTAACAACAAAAGGGCAGTATGATGTGATGAAGACAGGTTTGGTGGTGGTGGTGATGGTGTTAGTGTAGGAAACCTGTATATATATGCAGGTGCACTCTTGTTTATTGTGGCAGTCTGGCATGATGTGCTTGAGCCCCTGTTTGGGGGGGGGGGGTTACCACACTGCATATATATACGTGGTTTGCCTTATGGGGTTTATTCTGCCAAGCTGCCATGATATACAGTACTCAGGTTTTAGGTAGGGGGGCCTCCAAACTACATACTGTATATGTGCATGCATGCCACTATGGGTTTGTTGAGTGTCACTGCAGTTTTGCTGACATCACTGACTTTATATGATAAGTAAAGAACTCACAGAAAACATAATATATGTCTTGAATCAACTTATGCAGTGCAACCCACTGTTTACATTTTTCAATTAAGTGGCCCATGAGCACACTCTGGAAACTCAGCAGAAGTATGCCTCTGGATGTTGTGTAAATGTGAGGCCACTGAACGCCATTTGGCAACCACTGTTTCATTCTCTCCTTCAGGTGTGGATCCTACACACCAATACAAATGGTCCACAATCAATCCGGTCCAGGGTTGAACTGCTGTATACTGTCTGTTGTTTGATACGTCCATTAGTTTCTTTTTAATACCTGTACATTAAAGATAATGGTTTTAATGTGATTACAATAAAGCAGCAGTAATTTTCAATTAAATTAAACATACTTTAACATACTGTAATATAATGTTCCATATGTATGCAAATGGTAACAACACCCTACATTAACAAAAACTATTTTCTAGTTTGGTTACGTAAGACCCCAATACGGTTATCTGCAACAGGATCTGCACTCATTGTCACACATGATTTACATCATTTACCTAGTAACCCACAACTGTGCCAAAAGTGGTGGTGTTTAGACATGCTAATGGACAGGGGATTCCACCCATCAATGGCAGTTTCAACTTTTCACATGGCACACAAGCTGTTCTTACTACACTGCAACCTGTGGTTACACATTCTGCAGCACGGTGACAGTGTGGTATACCACCACACCATTACAATGTGGATGATCATAATGTCCCATGGTACAATTAATCATCTGACCCCTGGCTGTAGAATTAGTACCACATTACAGTACAAAACATTTTTACAAACCTGGTAAAATAAAAAAATTGATGTTGCTGCTGTAAATATTTTGACCAATTTATTATTAAAAAAAATACCTGTTGAGACATACCTACCTTATCCCCTTCTCTCTGGTCCCCCCAGTCCCCTTGCAGGGTTCCTCGCATCCTGAAGGGATCTCCAGGGGCATGACTCTTCCCCCTTCCCTACCTCACCCCTCCTCCCCTTCCCCCTTTTCTTTCATGTAAACACTTGTTTACTTATTAACCTGGCACTTATTATTGTCCACTCTTTCTACATATTATGCACAACACTGTTGTAACACTTTCTGTAACACCTACCTTACAACTGCATGTTAATGTTGATCTTGTAACTTGAATGTATAATGTCTCATTTCAGTTGTACCCCTTCCCCCCATGTCACACCGGGAGACGAGCGACTCGTTGCTCAGTGTGCCTTCCCGGTGAAACATTTCAATAAATAAATAAATAAATAATACCTATGGTCAGTGTGTTTTCCCTCATCCATTTTGCAACTTGACAGTGCTGGTCTGTCACAAGTTGATTGATTTCCAAGTCAAACACAGAAACATAGAATCTGACAGCAGATTAGGACCACTCGGCTCATCTAGTCTGCCCATTTCCCTACCTATTGTATAAACTCCAGATCCTATATGATCTGAAGCTTACATTCTTCATCCTACCACTAGGGTTGCCTTCTGTCTGTCACAAGAATTCTTGAATTCATCTATTGTTTTTGGCCCTACGACACCCTCAGGGAGACTGTTCCATGCATCCACCACCCTTTCTGTGTAAAAATACTTCCTCACGTTGCTGCTGAGTCTTCTCTACTCTAGCCTCATGTTGTGACCCCGTGTTCTTGCACATCTCCTTTCCTGAAAGATGCTGCCCTCCTGAACTGTGTTAATCCCCTTGAAGTACTTGAAAGTTTCTATCATATCCTCCCTCTCCCTCCAGTGTATACATACTGAGAGACCCAGTTTCTCCTCGTATGGTTTCTGGTGCAGTCCTGCACCATTTTTGTTGCCCTCCTCTGGACTGCCTCCACCCTGTCTATGTCCTTCTGGAGATGTGGTCTCCAGAACTGCACACAGTACTCCAGATGAGGTCTCACCAACTGTCTCTACAGTGGCATCACCACCTATTGTTTTCTACTGGTGATACCTCTTCCTATGCACCCCAGCATCCCACTGGCTTTCCTCACTGCCTTCTCACATTGTTTGGCTACCTTTAGGTCATCTGTTATGACCACCCCGGGTCCCTTTCCAGTTTGGTTTGGTTGTTGCTTGTACCCCCCCTCCCCCATCGTGTATTCCTCCCCAGTGATTCTGTTACCTAAGTACATGATTTTGCAATTATTTGCATTGAATTGGAGCTGCCACAGTCTTGAGCACTCCTCCAACATATCTAAGTCTCTTCTCCTTTTCTCCACCCCCTGGAGTGTCAATCCTATTGCAGATCTTAGCATCATCTGCAAAGAGGTATACCTTTCCTTTCCTTTCAGTCCCTCTGCAATGTCACTTATAAAGACATTAAAGAGGACCGTCCCCAGCACTGACCCCTGTGGCACCCCGCTGGTCACCCCCCTCTTCTCTGATTGAACTCCATTTACCACCACCCTCTGTGCCCTATTGCTAAGCCAATTTCTGATCCAGTTTACCACCTTGGGACCCTCTCCCAGATTTTCCAACTTTTTTACTAACCTCTCATGCGGGACTTTGTCTCCTGTTTTATAGTCCAAACTTTTAAGACAGATGGAAGGAGAGTAGATAATTGGTGATGAAGGAATGATCATGGAGAACAGCAGTGATTGCCAATCTGTTTGAATATATGGACAATTCAGGCTATAGTTGAACCAGAAAATAAGACTGCAGCCAAAACAAGGATATTACCCACAGGTATACCTCTGGCATATAGCTGGCTAAGCCACATTGATATTTTGTTACAGGAACTGCAAGTGCTGCATAGAATCAGTATGCTACCAATTGTTGCTTCTTTGAATATAAGTTCTGTTTCACCACAATTAGGGCAGTGACACTAGTTTAATAATTTAAGTAAGCAGAACTGGAATATTAAAAATGTTGGATTAGAGTAGACTTGTTCATCCGGTTTGGCATTCATTGAATACTCCAAATCGTCACTTTCAATGTCATCATTGTCAGTGTCACTATGGAGATGACTGTCAGGGTCACTATGGAGATGAGGGAACATAATCATCATCCTGCATGTCAGATTCTTCCTCCATATCACTTAAGTCATCGATAATTGATTTGTTACAGTTGTGAGCAATATGATCATCTAGTAGGCAGCACTGTATCCCGATTTCTCTAATAATTAACTCAACCTGCGCAGTTGGAAAACATGACATAACATTATTTGTAGTATTATACTGTATATACAAATTGCCCCCATTCCCTCAAGCCAGGATTAGGCACATCATGCCAACCTGTCAGTAACGAACCCACAAGGGTGCCCTTGCACATATATGCAGTTTGGCTGCCCCCCCCCACACTATCTCTAACACATCATGCCAACTTGTTAGCAACAACCCTATAAGGATTCCCATGCACATATATGCAGTGTGGTTGCTCCCCAACCTAAAACTGGCTCTGGCATATCAAGCCAGCCTGTAAGCAACAACCCCACAAGGATGCCCATGCACATACATGCAGTTTGGTTGTCCCCCTCCAACACTGGCTCTGGTACATCATGCCAGCCTGTCTGCAATAACCCCACAAGGACACCCATGCATATATATGTGAGCTGGCTTCCCGATCCCCAACACTGGCTCCAGCATATCATGCCAGCCTGTCACCAACAACCATACAATGGAGCCCATGCAAGTATGTGCAGTTTAGCTGCCCCCCCCAAAAAAAAAACACTGGTTCTGTCATATCAAGCCAACCTGTCAGCAACAACCCCTCAAGTGTGCCCATTCACATATATGCAGTTTGGCTGCCTCCCAACACTGGCTCTGACATGTCATGCCAGCCTGTCACCAACAACCCCCCACAAGGTCATCCATGCACATATATGCAGTTTGGCTGCCCCCCAACACTGACTCTGGCACATCATACCAGTCTGTTTGCAACAACCCCTCAAGTGCACCCATGCACCTATATGTAGTTTGGCTGCCTCCCCAACACTGGCTCCAGCACATCATGCCAGCTTATCTGCAACAATCCCTCAAGGGCGCCCATGCACGTATATGCAGTGTGATCACCCACCCAACACTGGCTCTGGCACATCATGCCAGCCTGCCAGCAACAACCCCAAAGGGACACCCATGCACATATGTAAAGTCTGATTGCCCATATTCCCCCAAAACCTTGATCAGGCACATCATGCAGGCATGTCAGCAACAACACCAGAAGTGCACCAAGGAACATCCATGCACGTGTACTGTATGGTATAAATGATTAATATGTATTGACAAAATGAAGAATATAACACCGTTGCTGACACCACAGACAGGAACCAGTATCTTCTTATTTGATGTCAGCTGAAGATCTGATGGACACACCTGAATATCTGTACTTTGAACAATCTCAGCTGGTTCAAAATCCATGTTAGAGGACACACTGTCGTGCTGGGATCTTCAATGATAGGGAAGTCAACATTGGATAGTGCCTTTATAGTAGATGCTCATTCTGCTAGAAGTGTGGTCACAATCTGATGGGAAAAAAAAACAGTAAAAGAAAATAAATATTTGATTACTGATATTTTTGAAGTACACCATGATCATAAATGGCAGTGTGTAAAATATAGGTGCATTTATGTACTGCAGTCATTACCCATGCATATCATGTATACCGTCGGAACATCGATGCAACGACAGCGAAACCCCGATGGCAACGGACTTTGTGGCAATGGGGATTTCTCCACAATGGACTTTGCATCGATGGGGAGGTGGGGGGTAAGCACCTAACTCCACTGTCTGTGTGATGTGGAGTTAGATATTTAAAGTAGGGGATGCGGGAGTCACAGCCCCCTGCATTGATGCGCTTGGGTATGGCAGTCGGTGTCAGTGTCGGTGTGTTGCAGGTCATTGTTGGGATGTGTCAGTGTCTCAGTGTCAGCCATGTCAGTGGGATCATGTCACTGTAAGAGATGTCTGTGAACTTTCTGTTGCTCAGCTTGGTGGAACCTGCATATCATGCAAGAAGGTTAAATTTAGAAAACTCACCATAGTAGTAAGTTTTCATTGACTTCATCTCACAATTAAGTGACATAACATTTTTGTTGTTTGCAAATGATGTAATATGTATTTATTTATTAGCTTTTATTGACCATGTAAATTCATTAGGCAATAACCCTGCCTATTTTCAAGCATGACCCGGATGAGTACAACATACAGGCATACAAACAAACACAGTTCAGATACAAAACAGTTCTTAAAGGCTTACATCATCACACAGTACTTTTTGAGTTGTGTTTTATGATATGATCCATGAATGGTCAAAAGACGAGGTGCAAACAATATATGTTAATGCCATAACACTGACCACGCAGTTACGCAAAACTAACACTGTGTGTATGGCTGCTCATCTGATAAGCAAAATGAAAACAAAACTAACAAAAATTCATCCATAAAATATGACATACTTGTGCCATAATGTTATGTGTAAATGTGTAATAAGAAAAAATTACTTACCATAGTAATTATGTTTCTTCCCATTGATGCTCAGATATTCATAACTTTATGCAGTAAGCCTGAGGGTTTGGACTGCCAGGAGAGATGGAACACATGCAAATAATGGAATACTTTGCACGTTAGCATCTTTCAAACACTGCCTCTACTAACTGCATGTGTTCTAACCTCTTAAGATTTTATAAAGGAGCCTGAAAAGATAGGCCCAGGATAATGCAATACTAAAAGTTATCATTAAAATTGAGGTTACCCAACAATATGGATTTACTAAAATAGGTCTCCAACTGGAGGAACAAACAAATAAAGTTAGAACAACATGCCAGAAAAATACCAAAAAGATAAACACAGTGAACTCTGTTCACCTAACTAATACAGGTGCAGAGGAGAAATTTCACTCCAAGGGTGTATAATGACATGGTGGCACCAGCATGCGGAGTGCAGAGGCTGAAGTTCTGGAAGGGGAGGGAAGTTATGAATATCTAAGCATCATTGGGAAGAAACATAATTACTATGGTAAGTAATTGTTTCTTCTAACCCCAGTAATGCTCAGTATATTCATAACTTTATGCAGACTACCAAGCAGTACCCTTGGAGGTGGGCACAGGACTATTTTGGAAACAGACTTTGCAGGACTGCTGTGCCAAACCTAGCATCACTCCTGGATAAAATATCCAGGTTGTTGTGTTTTGTAAAGGTGTGTACTGTTTTCCAGGTAGCTGCTTTACATATATCCAGTAATGGGACGTCCCTAGCAGCTGCTAAAGTAGCAGCTGTCCCTCTTGTAGAATGAGCCCTCAGTCCTGATGGGGGCCTTCTACCAGCATTGGATACACTGGACTATCCAATGAGAAATGGATCTTTTTGAGGCTGGATTACCTTTTCCCACATCCCTATAAGTCAGAAACAATTGTTTTCTATCCTGTCTAAGGTCCTTAGTGGCTGTCATGTAATAACTAAGGGCCCTCTTCACATCAAAACTGTGCAGTCTCCTTTCACCAGAAGTGGTATGCTCAGTGAAAAAGACAGGAAGAGTGATAGATTGATTTAAGTGGAAATCAGAGACCACCTTGGGGAGAAATTTCCTGCTTGTTCTGAGGACTACTTTATCCCTATGAAAGGATATATAGTCCTGATCAACACAGAGAGCCTGAAGCTCACTGATTCTTCTTGGGGAAGTCATTGCCACTAGGAAAACTGTTTTCCAAGTGATATATTTCAGATGAGCTGTGGCCATGGGCTCAAATGGAACAGACATCAGCTTGGCTATACACACAGTCAGGTCCAAAATTGGCACAGGTGGCTTGTGAGGGGGATGCAAATGATCCAGGCCCTTAAAGAACCTTTTAAAAATAAGGTTTGAAGCATATGTTACCTTTTTCCCAGCAGAAAGGTAAGCAGACACCGCTGCAAGGTGAACCCTCAAAGAACTGGGTTGTAGACCCAGACAGTGTAAATGGGTGAGATAATTCAATACCTCCGACAAGTCAGCTTGGGCTGGTACCAGAGTCTGGCCCAAACACCAGATAGAGAATCTCTTCCATTTGGAAGAATAGTTCTTTGTAGTAGAATGTTTTCTGTAACCTCTTAGAATACTTAAGACAGGTTCAGAAAGTTTTAGGTCAGCGTATTCTAAGTCCTCAAGAGACAAGCTTTGAGATTGAGGGACTTGAGATTCGGGTACAACAGAGTTCCCTGGTTGGAGGTCAAAAGGTTGTACCTCCGAGGGAGATGTATTGGATTTGCAACAGACATTGAGAGCAGAAGAGAGTACCATGGCTGCCTCAGCCAATCTGGAGCTATCAAGATCAGTGATGCTGTATTGGATCTGAGCTTGACCAGTACTCTGTAAATCAGAGGGAAAGGAGGGAAAGCATAGAGGAACCTCCCTGACGAATCCAGACACAGAGCATCCAGAGAAAAAGTTCCCTGATCTGGTGGTCTGCAACAATTCTATGGCAGGTGGTGGTTCTGGTGGGATGCGAACAACTCTATCTCTGGAGTGCCCCACCTTCTGAAAATAAGCTGTACCACCTGTTTGTTTAGGGTCCATTTGTGATGGGCCTGATTTATTCGACTCAATGCATCTGCCAGGGTATTGTCCTTCCCTGGCAAGTGAATTGCCTGCAGAGACACTTTCAATGAGTAGGCCAGACTCCAAATCTTTATGGCTTCTGTGCAGAGGAGGTCTGACCTTGTGCCTCCCTGCTTGTTTATGTAATTCATTGTGGTGGTATTGTCTGTTCTGACCTGTACCACCCTGCCCTGGACTAAGTGAGAAAACATTTTTAGAGCCAGCAAAACTGCCCTGAGTTCCAATAGATTTATGTGCTGAAGGGACTCTGTGGCTGACCAAGTGCCCTGGGTTGTGTGATCCCCTATAGGGGTGCCCCAGCCCAAAAGGGATGCATCTGTTGTGAGAACCACTGAAGGATTCTCTTTCTGAAAAGGAACTCCTTGCCTTAAGTTGGATTCCTCCTTCCACCACAAGAGGGCCTGTAGCAGTGACTTTGTTACTGGGATAAGCTTTGAGAAGGAATCTTTTCTTTGACACCAGTGAGACCTGAGATGAAATTGAGTGTCTCTCATGTGGAATCTGGCACCCAGCACTGTGCCTGTGGAAGCTGCCATGTGGCCTAGTAACTGGAGAAACTGTCTTGCAGTTTTTTAGTTGTGCAGCTTGAAAGAGTTTGCTATTAGCTGAATGTTTTTACCCTTTCCAAAGGCAGATATGCCCTGGCCTGTAGGGTGTTGATTTCTGCTCCTATGAACTGCAACACTTGTGTAGGAGTGAAAACTGACTTTTTGTGATTGATCAGGAATCCCAGGGACTCCAGGAGGTCCTGAGTGATCTTCAGATCTTGCTGCACCTGCAGGGGAGATTTTCCCATTACCAACCAGTCATCTAGGTAAGGGAAAACAGATATTCCCTGTCTGTGAAGATGTGCCACTACAGCTGCCAGGCACTTTGTGAATACCCTTGGGGCCGAAGAAAGGCCAAAAGGCAGGGTTAAAAACTGGTAGTGACCTGAAGGGAGTTTGAATCTGAGGTATTTTCTGTGAGACCCTTTTATGGGGATGTGAAAATAGGCATCTTTCAAGTCCAGTGATGTCAACCAGTCTTCTTTTTGCAGTGTTGGCAGAATGAGAGCCAAGGTTACCATCTTGAACCTTGTTTTTTTTAAGAACTTGTTTAGAGCTCTTAGATCCAGTATAGGCCACCACTCCCCACTTTTCTTTGTGGTCAGGAAGTATCTGGAATAGAAACCCTTTCCCCTTAGATATTTTGGAACCAGTTCCACTACTTTTAACTGTAACAGGTTCCGAACCTCTGCCTCCAAGAGCACCTTTTCTATTAGGGAGGGAGAGCTGAAAACTCTGGATTTTTGATGAGGAAAGGACTTGAATTCCAGAGACAGATCCTGCACCACCACCTCCAATACCCACTTGTCTGTGGTGATTTTCAGCCAAGTTTGGAGAAAGTGGGGAAGTCTGCCTCCGACAGGTAGGGAGGAGGCGGCCTGTGGTTCAGGGGGTCTGTTTGGTTTGTGACTGAGGCTGGGTATGAGACCCTCACCTCAAGCCCCTTCTGCCCCTGCCTCTGGAGTAACCCTGCTGTGGGTACTGCTGGTACTGGGGTAATGGCACTGGTTGGAAGAAGGGCCTGGTGTGAAAGGACCTGCCCCGGCCTCCCCTTCCATAAGGCCTGGTGGATGGAGAAGCTCTCTCCTTAGCAGAGTTGCTTCTGTAAGTGGCCTTACATTCATCCACCTTCTTCATGTATGCTACAGTGGACTCCCCAAAGAGAGAGTTTACCTCTAGAGGAAAATCCAAAGCCTTTGATTGTGTATCCCGAGTAAGGTTTGTGGCCCTAAGCCAAGCAAACCTCCTCTGTGCCACTGTGTTTGCCATCCATCTGGCTGCAGTATCATTAGTGTCAGCAGCCATTTGGAACTAGTACTTAGCTGCCTCTAGCCCAAACCTGGCAATTTCAGCCAGGTCATCTGACAAGGGTGAGGGAGCTTTCTGGGACATGACCAGGACTGACTGCCACAGGGAATTTTGGTACTGAGCAGCACATGCCTGGAAGGTAGCCTGACACATAGCCAGAGAGGCTGACAGATACCCTTTTTTGGCCATACTCTCTGTTTTCCTAGAATCCTTGTGAGGACAGAGGGACCCTAGCCTTGTCAAAGGCAGCTTGCTGTATGACCCCCTGGTGGTTGGGGTGGGAGAAGAGAGAATCAGCACCCTCCCTTTCCAGCTGGTACTTCTTGTCCATCCTCCTGTCTATAGGAGGGTGGAATCTGGTGCCTGTAAAATCTTTAGTGCATCCTTTTTAAAGAATTTATAGACAGGGAGGAGGAGAGCCTTTGTGGGTGTTAAACCCATCATCTCTAAGTACTCCACCTCCTCCTCATCTTCAATTTGTTCAGTGGTGGAGCTGTCAAGGGCATCTGCCATCCTCCTGACAAAAGTGAAGTGGATTGAAAAATCCTCAGACACCCTTGGAGGAGAACCAAAGTCCTGTTCAGCAACACTTCTGGTTCTATTGGTCCTTCCTCATCATCATAATCATCATCATCATCAAAAGTATCTCCTCTTTCTTGGGGGAGAATGCACATTACTGCTAACCTGGGGACCCTGGGGGAAGCAGGAGGCTGTTGAGGAGGAACTATTGCCTGCAAGGACTGAATGATTTTAAAGGCCTGGGCAATCTCTTGGGCCATAGGTACAGGCAGAGCAGTCACAGAAGTCCCCGGCTTGACAGGCGAAGGCTCTGTGTGTTTCAATTTTTTGCCTTTTTTAGCAGGAACCAGGGAGTCAGCCAGTTCAGTAGCTCTTTTTGTTCCCTTTGTGCCCGTCTCAAGGGCAGGAACAGAAGAACGTGTAGGTTCAGCCACAATATCTTGTGGTATCGGCTGGTCAGAGCCAAATGGACCCCTTGGAATTTTATTTTTTAGCCTTTCAAGGCATTTCTCAATGGTTTTCTCAGGGAATGTTTTACACACATCACATTCCTTTTTTAAATTATCAAAGCCCAGACAAACTACACAAAGTGTGTATTTGTCTGCTTTTGCAAACACCTCTCCACATTGAGTTCAGTTTTTGAAACCAGGCTCACCGGTATTCTTTGTGGGGTTTTCCGACATGATCCAAATATTTGCAACCGCTAAAGAAAAACCCTTCTTCTCTCTCTTTTTTTTTTTTTAATCAGTTCAGGAACCGAAGAGGAACTGATGGAACCGGACCGTTTGCTAAAACGGAACCGGATTAGCGGTTCAGTAACCAAGATTTATCGGTTACAAAAAGTGAATGAATTTAACCCGTTTAAGACAAATAAAGGTGGTTCTTTAGTCAGAGAACCCTGATTTTCAACAAAACTGTCCCGGTTCCCCCATAGTTATTCCAAACTGAGAGGAACCGAGAAAAACAATAAATTTAACATAATAAAGATTAACTATACAAAACAACTAGTAGAGGCAGTAAATGAAAACAAAAATATACTTATGGTCAGTATTTTATGTTTTCTTCACGCAGGAGAAAGTGGACAAACGGGACTCTGAGCGACCAGACTTTTCAGGTGGAGATAAAAATCTAAAGAGGTTAGAACACAGGCAGTTAGTAGAGGCAATGTTTGAAAGATGCTCACGTGCAAAGTGTTCCATCATTTGCATGTGTTCCATCTTTCCAGGCAGTCCAACCCCTCAGGCTTACTGCATAAAGTTATGAGTATACTGAGCATTACTGGGGTTAGAATGTACAATTACAAAGACTTGAGTTATGAATTTATATGTAAGAATGATATTCAATAATAATTTAGATAAAACAGAATCTTTGGTAATAATATTTACATTTGTAATCATTACATAAGCCTAACACCATGGCAAGGCAACTTTGTAGATTGGGGATTTCTAGTAAAGTACTAATTAACACTCAAACCACCGCTGCTGCCACAATAATGTTATGTTACATGTTTGTGTAATGAAAACATTTTTGCATAACTGTTAAGTGTGTTATTTTACTGTAAACGATTGTGCCAAATAACCTGTGGCAGTAGATGCAATCGGCAATCTCACGCACACAGTGTCTTCCAGCATGCTGGTTATGCGAATCGGGGCATCAAAGTAATTACACAGTCGGTAGCCATCATTAGCACAACACATATGTTTCTGCAGTACCAGCAGAAGTTTGAGAGTTAAACATAGACAAATAAACAATATGTCATTTGTAACATATGCATATGTGAAAACATACAAATGAACATATGAAGATGCCAGCAGATAGAGACCTTACAGTTTGTTTAGTCTGCTTGAGTGTGCAAGTCCCCACCATGTCTACAGAGTGACCTGCCCCCCCTTCCCAAATCCCCTGACCTCCTTTGAGTCCCCAAACCCCTCCCCTCCCCCACCAGCAACTTTTCCCTTTACTTTGTCCTATCCTCTCTTGAGGCTATTCACCATTTTCAGGCAGAACACCTCCTTTGCCAGCTCATTCCACTTGGCCACCATCCTCTCAGTGAAAAAGTGCCTCCTCATCTATGAATCTTCACCCTACCAGCTTTAGGCTATACACCCTAGTGGACTTGTTCCACTAAAGCAGAAGAGGCCATCAGTATTTATCCTGTTACTACCTTCCAGGTATTTGAAGGTCTCAATCATACCCCCCTTCTGTTCTCAAGAGATTACATGTTAAGCCCCTTGAGCCACTCTTCGTAGGTGTTGCCCTGCTGACCCTGTATCATCTGTGTTGCCTTTCTCTGGACTGTCTGTAGCAAGTTAACATCCTTCTTAAGAGAAGGCCACCAAAACTGCACACTGTACTCCAGGTGTGGTCTGACCAGTGACCTGTACAGCGGTAGTATGACCTCCGCATTCCTGCTGATATTCCCCTCAGCAATGCAGGCCAGCATCTGGTTTGTTTTTGCTGCTGCTTTCCTGCAGTGTGCTGAGTGCTGGAGGTCACTGGTGATGATTACCCCCAGGTCCTTTTCTTCCTCTGACATGATTACCTGCACCCCACCCAACCAGTATTTGATATCTGTGTTCCTTGCCTCCTAAGTGCATAATTTTACACTCATTAGAATTGAACTCCAGTTGCCAAATGCCAGACCACTTCTCTAGCCTAGCCTGGTCTTCCCGGAGTTCCTGTCTCCCCTCCTTCATGTCCACCCTCCCACAGAGATTTGTGTCATTCACAAACAGGGAGATTTTACCTTTGATCCATTCCACTATGTCACTGACGAAGATGCTAAACAACACCGGACTGAGCACAGAGTCCTATGGTACCCTACTGGTCACTGGCCTAGCTTCCAAGAACTCCCTCCCAACCACCACCTTTTGGCTTCTGTCTTGCAGCCAGTTTTTGGCCCATCTAGCACGCTTGTCCCACACCCCAGGTCTTCCAACTTCCTGACCAGTCTCCTATGAAGAACAGAGTCAAAGGCCTTGCTGAAGTCCAGATACAGGGCATCAACTGCTTGGCCCTTGTCCACTGTCCCGGTCACCCACACAAAAAATTAAATCAAATTAGTCTGACACAAACCTGTGCTGCCTCTTAGCCTGCAGTCCATTTTCCTTGAGAAAGCTCATAGGTCTTTCCTTCAGGATATTCTCCATCAGTTTCCCCACTATTGAAGTCAGGCTTACTGGACTGTAATTCTCTGATTCAGCCTTTGGATCACTTTTGTGAAGGGGCGCCACATGTGCAGTTCTCCAGCCCTGTGGCATACTCCTGGACTCCAGAGAGGTGCTAAACAGATCTGCCAGGGGGCTTGCTAGCACCTCCGCCAGTTCCCTTGGGACCCTTAATGAACACTGTCAGACCCTGGGGATTTGTTTGCCTTCAGGGCCCTTAGGCCCTTGAGCACCCTGTCCACCTGTATTATGCCATCCATGACTTTCCCCTTCCCCTCTCCCACCCACCTGTTCCCTTGCAGCACTTGTCCAACTTTCTCTCCAGTGAAGATGAAGCAGAAGTACTTGTTAAGCACCTCTGCTTTTTCTTCACTTCCTTCTGTCCAACCCCCTCTCCTTTTTACGGCTGCAGTGGGTATAGCCCTGCAGATGTCGTGCTATGACAGGAGAGAAAGGGAGCTCTCCAGATACCTAATGGACTAGATAATATTGAAGGTTTTGAATAATCACTCCACTGACTGAAAATGTCTGCTGTATACCTTCAGCAGAACAGTGTTGCTCTGGATTATTTTGTGGATACTAACTTGAATCTTGTTACTATTCTCTTTCAAGAAAGATTCATAGCTCATAAACATGACAGCTTTGTCACCCTTTCACAGCAACGAATCTCATAAAAAGATTTACATTGTTTTTCTAACCTCTTAAGACAGTATCTGATTAGCACTGTCTCAAACATAGTTTACTATAGCAGAAGACATTCTTTAACCCCTAAGACAAGTAAAGAACTGTAATCTTTTGTTACTACTTTTACTATGCTTTTTGAAAAAAAGAAATATTTCTATTGGGCTTTAGCTGGCAAACCCATTATGAAACTTTTAACCCTGAAAGCAGCCACCTTTTCTGGTTTCAATCTAAATACATATTACAGCCTCTAGCACTATGTTCAGCATAGTTTACTATATCAGAAGACATCTGTTTCTTTAACCCCTTTCACTCAAACAAACACACACATTCTCACCATCCTCATGGCCACAACATTCAAAATAAATACTGCAGTCTAATGTGTTATAAAAAATAAAGAAACTGTTTGTTTATGTCAGTCTTGGTTATGTGGAACACAGTGAAGTTCAGTTTACAATGTTGAATTTGCTACCATGGTCAATGTAATTATTATATATTTACATTCAGCTGTTTAATGATTAAAATAACATATTCATCAACCTAACCTCTTCCCCACTTCCACCATGTCTCGACTACATAATTTACATAATGATAGTATTGAAAGAATTATAGATTTTCTTTAAATATTTCCTCTCCTATAGTTTGTATCCTGGATAGTATAGGAGAGATGCGGTATGCCATGATATCGGCAAGTCAAACTGAGTGACCCAATTTGAGAGAACTCAATTTGACCACCTGTGAAGAGAGCGAGGTTGGATGGGTAGCGAACGTTAGAAGAGTGAGTGTCAGGGTACAATAACCATGATGGAAGGATACAGTGATGGTAGGAGGGAGCTGACGTAAATAAGGATACGGGAGGTAGTTTGGGCAGGCGGCCCTGAGCTGGATATCTAGTCTTGTAGAGGTAGTGCATGTCTGCAGTGTAAGAGGCCCCAGGTTCTGAGCTGGCTAGGGGTGGGTTGATAATTTTTATATTTTTGTGTGTTTGGGACTTAACTTTTTTGGTCTCTTGTTCCTCAATCCCCCAGATTTGTGCTCCATGGTCTCACGTCCCCTCGTTCTGATATCTTGAGTCCCCTCCCGAATAGCCCCCTCTTGAGGTGTTTCCTGTACCCCAGTGTCAGGCTCCCTCTCGGAGTTGATTATAATAATAAAGGGGGGGTGCGGGGGTGTAGCACCCCCACATAAAAAATGTATAGTACATATTCGGTCTTGGAAAGTGTGTTGGGACCATTGCTGATGTGGGTTTCGGTGTAGTGCACAGTCACCATATCTGTTTTCTGTGATGTGTACTTGCTGAGATGCCTGGTGCTGTTTTTAGTTTGCTGTTATGACATAGAACCAGGAGATGCTACATCTCATTCTCATAGGGATCTTTATTTTACACATTTTTGCACTGTGTTTAGTCAGGATATCCCAAATTAGATGCAATGTCTTGTTTTCAGAGGAGTCATCATTTTACCAGTTTTTACAATATGTTTATCCAGGGCAGCCTAGTCCAGATGTAAAATATTGTTTTTAGCGTGTTCTGATTTTACGCAATAAAGCATAATAATGTGTAGATATAGAACTCCACTGAAAATAAGGTGTCACATCTTCTGTGAACTATCCAGGCTTAATATACAGCAATCAGCAGGCATATTCTTGGAAAACACATTGTAAAAATGTGTAAAAGGAAGACCACATTGAAACTGCCTCTCAGTAGATCTGCACTGTATAAATACATTAGAAAAAATGGGTAAAAGCATTGCCCTCCACCCTGTCTATGTTCTTTCTCAGATGGAGCCTCCAGAACTGGATGCAGTATTCCAGATGCAGTCTCATGAGTGTCTTATACAGGGGCAAGATGATCTCCCTCTTTATACTCCTGATGCCCCTTCCTATGCATCCAAACATCTGGCTAGCCTTTCCAGCTGCCTTATCAAACTGCCTGGTTTCTCTTAGGTCCTCTGAGATGTTAACTTCCAGGTCCCTTTCCTGCTTCATGACTGTCAGTATCTCCCTATCTAGATCATACTTTGCCCCTGGGTTCTTGTGCCCTATGTGCATGATCCTGCACTTCTTTGCATTGAATCCTAGCTGCCATTCTTCAGACCATTTCTCCAGTTTTTAAAGGTCTTCCTTCATTCTTTCAACATGGCATGTCCATCCTATTGCATATCTTTGTATCATCTGCAAAGAGGCATATCTTCCCCTCCAGTCTCTCTGCAATGTCCCCAATAAAGACATTGAAGAGGACCGGCCCCAACACCAACCCCTTCGGCACCCTGATCATCACCTCTCCCTCTCCAGAGTACTCCCTGTTTACCACAACCCTCTGACTCCTGCCATTCAGCCAGTTCTCTACCCACAGAACTATTTTAGGATCCATCCCTAGGCTGTGAAGTTTGATAATCAACCTTCTATGAGGCACAGTGTCAAAGGCCTTTCTGAAGTCCAGATAGGCCACATCCACTGCACCTCTCTGGTCCTCTACCTTAGTTCCCCAGTCATGCCATAGATTAGTACAATGAGTTAGTGTAAAACACAGTGCTTATCCTAAATGCAGTAAACGTTAGTGTTAGATGTATAAGTCAATAAATGCCATATAAGGCAGTGATATGTATGTTACTGTGTGTGCCACAATGCTCTGTGTGTGTAGACAGTGCACTGCTATGTTATACTGGAATATATATGCATATATATGCATATGTATTAGTCATTGAGTGTGTGTGTATCACAACAATTAGAAAGTGCGGTTAGGTGGCTCAGTGGTTAGTGCAAAAATGGCTAGGCTACATTCCTCCACTATCTAGATCAGTTTCGGCCTTCTGCATGTCACTGCTAATTTAAATGAGGTGTCTAGTGGCAACCCCCACCCTCCAATGTCCCCCAGAGCCTAAAAAGAAGAAAATGGTCCCTCAATGTCTTTTTTTTTATCTGTAAAAATGTATGTAGACAGTGCATTGATATATTATACTGGAATATATATGCATATATGTGTATACGAATTAGTCAGTGTCTGTGTATCACAACAACTAGAAAGTGCAGTTACTGTTGGTGGTTCAGTGCTTAGTGCAAAAATTACTAGTCTACATTCCCCCACTATCTAAATCAATTTCAGCCTTATGTATGTCATTGCTGATTTAAATGAGGTCTCTAATGGCAACCCCCACCCCTATCCTCCGATGTCCCTCTGAGCCTGACAAGAAGAACACTGTCCATTTATGTATGTTTTTAATCTGTAAGAAAAGGTCCATCACCGATGTAACCCTGCACCCCCAGCCCAACCTCCCACTGAGCACTGCCACCCCACATCCCCAGACTTCCACACACACCCTCACTTACCTGAACAGATCCCAGTGTGAAGATCCACTGTCCCATGGAATACACGTCTTGCTGCTGGAAGTGGTGACTGCTATATGAGAAATAAGGTAAGTGCAGTTGAAAACCCACTGAAATACACTGGACACACATTTACCTTATTTCTCATATAGCAGTTGCCAGTTCCAGCAAAGATGTGTCTTTGATGGTAGAGTGGATCTTCATACTGGAACCTGTTCAAGTGAGTGAAGGTGTGTGGGGGCTCTGGGGGTGGTGGGTGCCCAGTGAGGAGGTCGGGCCGTGGGGGTGGGAGTTGCATCACCACTCAGTCTGCCCTGTTAATCCCTATATAGTGTGAGGCCTCATGCCCAAACTGAACTCTGGAGCCCCCCCTTGCCACCAGGATACACTTGTGTTTATCCCAATCCTTCTTAAATTCTGTGACCATTTTAGCCCCTACCACCCCCTCTGGTAGGCTATTCCCGGTGTCCACCACCCTCTCCGTGAAAAAATATTTTCTCATGTTTCCCCTGATCCTTTGACCCTCTAAGTTCATTTTGTGCCCCCTTGACTTGGAGCATCTCTTACTTTGGAAGATGCTTCCTTCCTGTACTCTGTTTATACCAGTGATGTATTTGTGTGTCTCAATCATGTCCCCCCCTTTCCTCCAGGGAATAAATATTTAACTCCTTTATTCTTTCCTCATAGGTCTTATCCCACAGGCCCTGTACCATTTTAGTTGCCCTCCACTGCACCGTCTCCACCCTGTCTATGTTTTTTCTCAGATGAGGCCTCCAGAACTGGACGTAGTATTCCAGGTGCAGTCTCCTACAAGTGTCTTATACAGGGGCATGATGACCTCCCTCTTTCTACTCGTCATATCCCTCCCTATGCATCCAAGCATCTGACTAGCCTTTCCAGCCACCTTATCACACTGCCTAGTTTCTCTTAGGTCCTCTGACATGATAACTCCCAGGTCTCTTTCCAGCTTTGTGACTGTCAGTACCTCCCCACCTAGTTCTTACTTTGCCCCTGGATTCTTGTGCCCTATGTGCATGATCCTGTACTTCTTTGCATTGAATTAGAGCTGCCATTCTGCAGACCATTTATCAAGTTTTTTAAGGTCTTCAATCATTCTTTCAACACCTTCTGGCATACCTACCCTATTGCATACTTTTGTATTGTCTACAAAGAGGCACACCTTCCCCTGCAGTCCCTTTGCAATGTCCCCAATAAAGACATTGAAAAGGACAGGCCCCAACACTAACCCCTGCGGCACCCTGCTCATCACCTCTCCCTCTCCAGAGTACTCCCTGTTTACCACAACCCTCTGACTCCTGCCATTCAGCCAATTCTCCACCCACATAACTATTTTAGGATCCACCCCTAGGCTGCACAGTTTGTTAATCTGCCTTCTACGGAGGAATGGTATCAAAGGTCTTTCTTAAGTCCAGATAAGCGACATCCACCACACCTCCCTGGTCCTCTACCTTAGTTACCCAGTCATGCCATAGATTAATACAGTGAGTTAGTGCACAACATAATGCTTATCCTAAATACAGTAAAAGTTAGAGTAGATGCATAAGTAAATAAATTCCATATAAGGCAGTGTATGTGTGACAATGCTCTGTGTGTGTAGACAGTGCACTGCTATGCTGTACTGGAATATATATGCACATATGGGTATATCTATTAGTCAGTGTGTGTGTGTATCACAACAATTACAAAGCGCAGTTAGGTGGCTCAGTGATTAGTGCAAAAAATTGCTAGTTTACACATTTCTCACTGTCCACAATACCATTATTTTGCAGCCATATTTGCTCTTGCTAGAATTTGTTTAATCTGACAATCTCATCTTTAATATCCCTTTTTTCCCTAATATATTTGAAAAAAGCCTTCTCACCCAATTATACTCCCTGTGCTGGCTGCACCTCCCTTGTAGCCTTTGCCTTAACCTCCCTATCCCCCCTCATTCTCAGTATGATTCTACTTCAGGAAGGCTGCCTGCTTTTCCATCATCATAATTCCTACTTCCCCTACAAACCAGCTGAGCTTATTGACCTTAGATATCTTACTTTTGATTTTGGCACACTCACTAGCAGACTCCATGTAACCCTTCTTTATTATGACGCACTTCTGTTCCACCTCCATCTCCTTTCTGATCCAGCAAGGTGTCCTACCAGAATTTCTCACATCCTATTAAAGTCAGTCTTCCTGAAGTCCAAAACCCTTGTCTTGTTCCTGACAACCCCTCTGCTCATATCCAGGTGGAACCACACCACCTGCTGTTCACTTCCTGTGAGTCTGCTGTTCACTTCCTGTGGGTGGCACTTCCACCTTTACATCCTCAACATGTGCACAATTGGAGAGGACCAGGTCTAGTGCAGTCCTCGCTAGTAGGCTCCATGACACTTTGTGTCAGAATTCCACTCTGAAATGTGCCCAGCAGTACTTGCTCCCTGGTGGAGGTAGCCATGATTTTTCAGTCCACCCCAGGCAGACTGAAGTCCTCCATTCTTACTACCTCCCCTTTGCCTGCCATTTCTATGATTTGGGACCCCAGTACCTTGTCCAGGTCCTCATCTTGTGATGGTGGTCTATATATCACCCTCATCCTTAGTTTCCTCTCTTAAGTGGGTGGTACCCACACCATACCGCTTCAGCCTTTCCATCCGCCACTTCCTGTCTGGTAGATGTTATCCCCTCCTTCACATACAGCGTTACTCCACACCTCTTTCCGTCTCTCTATCCCTCCTACACATTTTATACCTGCGGACTGTGAGGCCCATGTCTCTGTGATGACTGCAGTTTTCCCCTCACTATCAGTCATCAGGTCCTGCAACTCAGCCATTTTGTTTTCCTTGCTTCTGGCATTCAGAGACACCACCCTCCATCATGACTCAGGCTCCCACTTTACCGCTATCCCACCCCCCACCTCCTGTCCCCTTCCCAGTCCCGCCTTCCCTCTTCCACCCCTCCCCACTAGTTGCCCTCTATTCTGTCCTGACTGGGGGGTATATCAGCCTCCTCCACGAGGTGACTGAGTGTATTCTGCACTCTGCTACCCCCATCAGTTTAAATTGAGTTTTTTTCCCATGAATTTCTCCAGCTTGCCCTTCAGGACCCTCATGCTCTTATTACTTAGATGTAACCCATCCGGTGCATACAGGTCTTTGTTATCCTAGGTCCATCCCCAGTCACTAACTATCCCATACCCCTCCACCTCCCACCACCCTCTGAGCCATGCATTGAATTGTTCCGTTCTAACCTTCCTTGCAGTGCTAGCCCTTGGGACTGGTAGCACCTCCACGAAGGCTACTGATCTCCCTACCTCACTACAGATTCTCCTTACCTCCCTGAACTTCTCTTGCACCACTTCCACTTCACATCCGGCAAGGTCATTCATACCCACGTACACTATTATATGAGGCTTCCCTTCCTCCTGCCACATGTGCTGGGCTATAATTTTTTTTCTTTTATGGCTACATGTATTTCAACTAGAAATTCTGAGTCAGTTATTGTGGCCTTCTGTAAATCACAAAATGAATTGCATTTTCTTGAAAATAGAAGGTAGACAGTGAGAAATAAAGGAAGTATTAAAAAGTTAAATGTTCAACTGTGGCAGACCTTAAAAAGACACGTATTTTTAAACTATTTTACAGTATAGCATGTATAATTAATATGAAATAATTACAGTATATGCTAAATAATGTAAAATTCAAATCGCCACCTTTAATCAAGCAAATCAGTGTTAGTTGTACCAGTACAGTATATCAATGTTGAATGTTGTGTATTATTCCCTACCCTTTCCCCAACACACACACACACACACACACACACACATATATCACTTTAGTTATTAAAAATAAGATTAATACAATAGAGTAGTGTTAACTGCAGCCCTTTTCCACCACCTTTCGGAGTTTGTTCCATGGAGAGCAAACTAGTTAATAGTGTTCTATTATTTAGAAAGAATGCCAAGGTACTGCAGCTTATGATACTAATGCAGCAGAATTTGAAAGATAGTTTAATAATGGGGAAGTTAATTAAGCTGTCTCTTCATTTAGCAATGAATCCCATTAACTCTCAGAGTACAGTGCAGCAGACAAAATGCTTAGGAAATCAGATATCATGACATCATTCATTGCTTACATAAATGGCTAAGGGGAAACATAATCATTAATGGTCAGGAAAGAAGGTATATTTAAGTCTTTGCCCCCTCCCACTAGAGAGCTTCCTATGGCCCTGGGTGCCACAGTAGAGACATAGATCACCAATACAGTTCTCTATTATTCATTATCTCTTACTGATGTCTACTTTTCAGATCATTAGAACTAACCTTGACCTGACCTGTGAACTGCAAAATTGATTTGCGCCTTTAATAGTCAAAAGCCTATTTTCTACTTGATACTAAGAATAATTTTATAAGTATTTAAATGATGTATCAGGCATGGGTTTGGCAGCCTGTTCAACCACTTTTCTGCTGTGTTATGCTAGATTTATATATATACAATGTGTGTGTGTATATATATATATATATATATATATATATATATATATTATTGAGAGCATAAAGGATAAATACACCTTCAGCAAGACAACAATGATAATAAATACAATAAATATAAGCCATCTAGACATCCCAGATAATTATATCATTCATATTTACCCATCACTATACATTAAGTGTCTAGAACATAGAATATTGCATCAATATATATATATATATATATATATATATATAGATAGATACATATATATATACTGTATATATATATATATATATATAGAGAGAGATAGATATAATGTATTCTCTTTTAAGTCTGCACTGGATCACGGAATGAAAAGGGGCCCAGATTTTATCAAACGTTTCTTGTTTATTTTCTTTGGTATATTGAATTTTTACTAATGTCATAATACCAATCATAAAATTAATCCAATTCTCATATTTTGGAGGAGCTAGATCTTTGCATTTAATAAGAATACACTTTTTTGCTGTTATTATAGCTATAGCTATAGTAATCAGTGCCATTATTTCTTCTTGAGCCTGAAATTTATCATCAGGAAGTGTCAATAATGCAAGTAAAGGTGTCAACTATAGCTCTATATCTCTGTCCAAAAATCCGTAAGATATGGACAGAAATGTATCATATGTATAAAAGTCCCTGTAATATGTGTGCATCTCAGACAAAATGGAGAGATAGCACTGTTCATTTTATTCAACTTTACAGGAGTTCTTTGCAAGCAGTTAACCTAGATTTTTTGCAGCTTACAAGTTTTGATTCTATTTAGTGGAGTCTTAATTATTACTTTCCAAGTTTCATCTACTAAATCCATTGATAAATCATTACATCATTTATTCTTTAATGCTAAAAGATTTTTTTGTTTATGTTCTGCAAGACATTTATAAATTATAGACAGGATTTTTTTGTTGATTGATTTCTTCATCAAGATGTCAACTAAACAGGAGTTAGGAGGTATAGTCAATTGACCATTTATCTTTTGTATAAACTTCCTTATTTGTATATATCAAAAGAAGTGATTTTGAGAAAGTCTAAATTCTTGTTGTAGTTGTTGGAATGATTTGAATGTATTATGCAAGCAATAGAACATGACAAGGCGTGGGTTATGGCCTGATAAGAGCACAACCCAGGTGCGGTATGAGCCATGAGGTGCTTGCACCGAGTGCCTTTAGCACCTGGGAAGTGCTCTTATTAGGTCATAACCCACACCTCGGAGTGTCTTATTGTTCTTATAAAATGGGATCCCCAAGTAAGTATTTAAGAAAAAAAAAAAGAAGAAAAAACATGCCACACAGTTTTAAAAATCTGAGGCTTTAATACTTTAAACAGTAAAAATAGTTCCCCTGTTAAGGTAGTTTGTGAAGTGTGTGATGGCCAGTACATGGCACTCCCCTTCCCCGCCACACACTCATACACACACTCACACAAAATAATGCTGAGATTGTTCTATCCCTAAACACGCATTGTTTTAATGCTCAACTGGCACACACCTGGTGTCACTGGTAGCGAGGAACACGCACAGCGGCCATTTCTTTCAGAGACAGTGGTTAGTTTCCTTAAGAGTGAGCCTGCCATTTTATTTATTTAGCTTTTGTTGACCGGGTAAGTGCACTAGACAAATCCTGCCTATTTTCAGGCACGACCTGGGGGAGGGGGATACAGATGAATGCCAACTGACCTTGAACCCCATTAAGCTGTTGCCAGCCACTGTAGTTACCACCTGTACAATTGTGGTTCATAATATTGGCTGCTCACTCTGTGCAATTGTGGGAAACATGTACATTTTTTAATACATCTTTTTTTTTTTTCTGCTGTTAAACCGATGTATAAAAGAGGCAGTGAAGAAGCAGGTCTGTTGTTTCCTTTCTACAAGGGATCCAGGGAGCATGCGCATGTGACGGCTTCATTGCAATCAAATTTGTTTCCCACAGCAGCACAGGTTAAACTTTCATTTGGTGACATTTTGCCCAGGGCTGATTTTCATCAACAAGTGATATGCAATTGTTGGTGTGTGGATACATTTGTGTTGGGGGGGGTGAGTCTTCTTTTACTCATTGTCCATTCGTTCCATCGCAGCTCCAGTTCTCTGGGATTGGAAACAAGAAATGGTGTGTTTTCAGTCATGTTTAAAACACAAATTAAGTGGCTCTGTGAACAGCTTTACAGATCGTGCTGCTCTTTGTACCTGAAATGGTGGTCACACTTTCATTTTTAAATGTTAAACTAAAATGTTAAAATGATTGTGCAGGACTGACAACTTCAGATACTCATTTGTCTCTTGTTGCCACCGCTCTCCCACAGCAGCTGTTTGGACATATACAAGATGAGGAGCTGCAGCTGGAGAGCAGTGGCACGGATTGATTTCCCCATGTGCTGCATCTTGGTTGGCACAAATAGTGCCCATTGTAAGGTTATGTCCTGATAAGGACACAGCTGGAAAGGGCTTCCAGCCAATCAGAATGCAAGAATGTATTTGCCCATTTTATAATATTAAATAAATCATTGAATTCTTTTAAACCATTTTTCCCCATTGTTTAAAAGCTGTGTCCGTAATAGAAAGAGGAAAAAAGTAATTATTAGCTGTAGGTGAAGAGGGACTTATCTTATCTTCGAATGTTATGATTTAACGAGCTCTTAACCCACATTCTACCATTGTTTTAGTAGCATAGTTAATGTAGTGTATATTTTTCTGTTTATAGTAATTACAAAAATAAGTGTTTTAAGCTAGAACACATATGCACTTCTTGTTCATTCCTGAAGGCATGTTCCATACTGTTCTGATCATCAACCCACACTTTTGTAATTGCTATTTGTGCCATAATATAGTATATATATAAGTCTGGTAATGACAGTCCACCATCCTCTTTACTTATTGTTAATTTATCTAATGTAATACATGGCTTGTTGTTCCTCCATAAGAATTACATAATGGTTTTATTTCATTTATGAAAATATGAGACTGGGACTAAGACTATCAGTGATTGAAATAAAAATAATAACTTAGGTAAAATATTCACCTGGATTACACTAATCCTACCAATCAAATTTAGAGGTAGATTTATCCATTTTGTTAGGTCTTTTTTTTTCATCACAAAGATGTGATTGACTATTACAGTATGCACTGCAAGCCCATTGGTCCACAGTGTGGACCAATGAGCTCTTGAATACTATAAGCTGTCATTGACAGGCAGCTGCAGAGGTATGCGGGTGGTATTGCTGCCCGCTGATAACTGGAGGGGGGCAGGGTGGGCAGTGGGTCCCGTGTGGGTGGGGTGGGGACTACTAGACTGCCAGGGAGTGACATCAGGCAATATCTCAGTGATTGGGGTCATGGGCAGGGAGGGGGGGTACCACTAGACTACCAGGGAATTTAAATATATATTTCTCAGTGATTGGGGATACTGGATGGGGAGGGGGGTACCACTAGACTACCAGGGAGTTTTGAATGATTATTTTACTGCAGTTGGGTTACTGGCAGGGAAGAGGGAACCACTGGACCACCAGGGTGTTTTGAATGATTAATTTACCATGACTGGGTTACAGACAGGGATGGGGGGAAACCACTGGACCACCAGGGAGTTATGTGGGTGCTTGTGGATGGTGTTCTGAGGGGAAGTTAATCATGGCTGGTGGCTGCTGTGTTGCACCCTGCACTACAGCGGCCCGCCTGTGGGTGGCTAACAGTTGAGACATTTTTTATGGACTCAACTTTGTGCCCAGGTATGCAGCACATCTCTGGGATGTGCCAGCAGATCTGCTGCACATCCCAGGCTGAATATCAAGATGTGCTGCATATGCATGGGCATGCCCCAGGAGATGTGCCGCATACATTATCTTTGCACCCTGGCGCATCGGAAATTGCGCTGCACAATTCCCCCTTTTGAATATATTGCCCTGGAGCACATTTCTGGGGTTGCACTGGTGCAACTCAGTTGCACCAGGCGCAACTCCTTTGAATATCTCTGCCCATATGTCTACCTTTTATGAATCCAGTTTGGTCATGATTAACAACTATTGGCAGAATATTTTCTAATCTATTTGCACGTGTTTTAGAGAATATTTTTAAGTCAGTATATCAATAAGGATATTATCATATAGCAGGCACAACGTTGAGGATTTTTACCTTTCTTATGAAATACGTGAATTATCACCTCTTTAAATGAGTCGGGTAATTCATGATATATGTTAAAGCTATTAAAGTATGTACTCTCTAGAGGAAAGGATGGAAGGGGGGCATGATATAAATGTTTAAATACCTCATAAGTATTATTAAGGTACATAAAGGTAACATTTTACATAGAAAAAAATGCTCTAGGACAAGGAGTCAGGCTATGAAGCTGGAGTGCGGGACTCAGAAGAGATGTGAGGAAATACTTCTTCATGGAAAGGGTGGTGGACACCTGGAACAGCCTCCTAACAGAGGTGGTGGGTGCTAAAATGGTAACAGGATTCAAGCATGCATGGGATAGACACAAGGTGACTTTAGAAATAAGGTAAAGGGGGAAGACTGGAGATTGAGTAGGGCCTGCAGTGGCATAGTAAGTAGAGAAAATAGGGCTGCCTAGGTGGGCCAAGAGGTCCTTCTTTTCTGACAGATTCTATGTTTCTATGCTTAAAAAGCCTAGTTAGTATAGGTATTAGTTCTTTACAAAATGTTTTATACAGTTCCACTGAGTAGCTGTCCGGGCCCGGAGCTTTGTCTGTTCAAAGATTAACAATAGAAGATTGAACCTCCTTTTCTGATATCGGTTCATCAATGTGCCGAATAACTGATGGTTGCATTTCAGGAAACTGCACCTCTTTCAAAACATTGTCTGACTCTTGAGAATAGTTTTCTGAAGAGTATAGAGCTTTATAGTATTGTAAGAATTAATCATGTATTTATTTATTTATATATTTATTAGATCATCAGTTTACAGACCTTTGAGTCATAGACTCATTTACAAAGGCACCTCGTCAAGAGAGCAATACGTCACAGCAAACAAACAGTATAGTACATAACGCTTAGATTAAAAAAGCAACCAGTGATACAGGCGTTCATTGGTGGTACACGCTTGGTAATAGGTAGATCACAGCAGTCATAATATAGGTACACGAGTACCATGTCAGGTAGTAACCAGAGATATTTTATTACATTAGTCAGCAGATGTTGCATGAGACCCCAGGTATATACACAGAAAATGTAGACAGGCAGACCAAGCTTAGGGGTGAAGGTAAGGGGCAGGTGGGGGATCATGTGCAGTTGCAGCAGTGAGTGCTTGTCAGATGGCTTCTGAGGGAGACCTTGAAAGGACCAAGCTTAGTGGAGTCAGCTATATTGGCCGGGAGAGAATTGAACTAGGAGGGAGCCCAATAGCAAAAGGATCTCTGGGCCATAGAGGTTCTTACCCTGGGGACAATAAGGGAGGTTTTGACAGTGCTGCAGGTGCAGACTGAGGGGGAGGCACACTGCAGAAAGGTGGTACCCCCAGCAGGGGAGATCCCTAGCAGGGTCTTTTTTACAAGAAGGCAGGTTTGGAAGTGGAGTCTTTCTTCAAGGTTAAGCAAGTTGGTGGTGAAGTACAGCAGGCACGTATGGGTGCGCCTAGGGGCTCCCAGCATTAGCCTGCAGGCCTTGTTTATCATTAATTGTCATTGATTTCTGAAGCAAATTACATTTTTCATCTTTTATTGTTATTATGGAGTATTGTTCCTGATCTTTTTTTAATTCTCATGCTAAAAGTTTTTGAGGCTTGTCTGCTTGATAATGATATTTTGAATGTATGTGTAAAATTTGCTTTTCTGTTTGTTAAGTTATTAAAATGTTCTATGTTTCCTCTTTTTTTTTTTTGGCATGAGGTTATTATATGTCTGCATGTCCATAGTTATAACATGTAATTCTTCTAAATGTTGGGTTTCTTTCTCTAGCTGAAAGATTTTACTGTTTAATTTTCTCTTTTTAAATGATAAAATAGATTGGAGCTGGCCTCTTAGCCATGCTTTAAATGCACCCCAGATAACTAATAATGAAACATCTTGTGTATTATTATCCTTGAAGAAATTTATAGTATTCTGACTTAGTTGTTTCTGCATAATTGGATCCTTAAGGATCGACTGATCCATACACTAAAGTTTCTCCCTATTATTAACTGCCTTATAGTACTCTAATGTAATACACAATTACACCTTACAGTATGGTCAAATCAAAATACTTCATTGCATTCTCTACAGTCCCTGAATATTTATTACAGTAGATTTACATTTAACTATAGCAGAAGTGCAGGTTCATTTGGAAAGATGATCTTGATTGTGAACTTCAAGCATGAGCATATGATAAATTAGAACATGACTACATAAAATTATTAACTGCTTCCACTATTGTATAAATTGGGATTATCAGTCTACTGAATTTGGCTAACCATACTAACTAGTTTGTCTAATACTTCCTGTTACATGAACCTTTAGCTACCCATACTTACTAGTCTGTCTAATGCTACCTATTACATGGACCTGTCCTACATATTCATGTAAGGTAAACCCAAAGATATCACCTTGTCTCTCCACATCTCCTGAACTTGAGCAGTAGAATTGTTGAAGATACAGGGAAGCCTTATTTTGATTTATCAGGTGGCCAAACATAAAACTAGAGCATGCCTAGATAAATTCACAGTAACACATCTGTTGACCCAAGTCTAGTAAATAAGACAATGAATAGGGCACTATGTGGAGTATGACAATTTCTTTATTATATTTTGTCCCTCCCTGCACGGGACCATGTCCTGCCCTCTTCACAAGCAGCCAAACAGATCAGTATGGCAATTAACATAACTCGTAAGAAAAACTACATTAAATTGGAATCTGGCACCTTTTGGGGCAGAGATTGCTCTGAATTAGTGCATTATCTAACAGCTAGAAAACCTTTTTACATATGCTCATTATTGTTTATCTACAACTGCTGTTTAGAATATAACCTCAACAAGACCCCTGTCATTCATTGGGTGTTCCCTGGAAAGTGGATCATAAGAAGTGGAATCTACACTTTAGGATAAAAATGTGCAAAAGGCTGATCCTACTACTATTAATTTCCTCAGGCAGCATTGAGGTAAACCCTGGCCCACCTTCTGCAAATTATTCACCCACATAGTTTGCATCACAAAAAAAGCCAACAATTCTTATTATTAAATGTTTGTAGCATACTGATAAAAGTAGATGGGGTAAAGGCATGGTTTGCCCATACAAATTCAGATATATTTGCAATTACTGAAACATGGTTAAATGGCTCGGTATCCCAAAATCAAATAACCATACGCACCTATAACCACTTTTCCCTTGACAGGCCAACCAGAGCAGGTAGTATTGTTCTTTAGATCAGCAACGAATTCAGTGCAACTGAAATTAACTCCCTGTCAAAGCTTAATGAATTTGGACGTCTAGCAGTAAAACCTAAAATATCAGAAGTTGAATCCATTAATGTTATAGGATGATATAGACTGCAGAAAGGTGGATAAGAACTGAGAAATCACATCTCTGCCATGGTAAGCTCACATTCCAATTAGTCTATAATTTTAGGGGATTTAAACCTAGACAGGCCTTCCAATAAAGTGGATAACCTCAAAAGTCTCTGTGATGATCTAGGATTGGCACAACTATCTAATGCACCCAACTAGTCCAAACCCCCAAAGTCCGGCAAATGCTACTATTCTAAACCTCATCCTAACTAACCAACAACACAAATTCATCCATGCAGCTGTATTTCATAATGATCTTAGTGATCACAACATAGTATCTTGTATCAGAGGAATTAGTAAACAAGAGCCTAAACTGAAATTCTGTGTTGAAAAAAGAGTTGCAAAGTTTAATGCCACAGATTTTATAGCAGACTTAGACAAAATAAATGGGCAATTCTACCTTGCCCCTATGTTGCATGAAGTGACTGCTTATTTCAATCAAATGCTTTTGGGTGTAATAAATAAACATGTACCCATAAAAAAGGCAAAGTGAAAGAAACACTGTATTCCTAGTTCAGTTGTGACCTTAAAAAAAAGCACTAAGAGAGAGAGAGAGAGGAATATATGCTGGTCCATAGTCAGGGTGACAAAAACAGAGTCTGATAAGACTACTTTCAAAACCAAGAGAAATGCATGTACCAAGCTTACAAGAAAAATTAAAGCAAACTTTTATCTTAATATAATTGAAAATTCCAAAAATAATTCATCAGAATTCTGGAAAGCGGTAAAATCCATTGAGGGACATAAAACTTCCACATCACTAGCAAATAAAATTGAAACCCAGGGCAAAATATTAAATGATAAGCCACACATCCTAAAGGAGTTAAACACCTACTTCACCATGGCCGAACTAGCATTCGAAAACTCAGCAGCAGCATTGTATCCCACCTCCCTAATAAAAGTATTGCTCCAAAGTGCATCCCAACTAACCAGTTCACCTTCCAGCCCATCACCTACAAAGAAATTGAAGACCTTCTATTAGGCAGTGACATGTTTAAAAGCTTGGAATGGACAGTCTAGATCCATTATTCCTGAAAATTGGTTATAGAAGTAGAAGTAGTAGCTTATTTGTTTGGTCAAAAGGCCATTACAAAAGCAGACAGAACATACAGATAGCAAAAACAATAATACAAATTTTTCATTGAGAACCTTTCCATCCAAAATGCATAACATTGCATAAAATGTAAACTCTTTGTTTCATCTCCTTAAGGATTATATTCCAAATATAACAGTGCTTAAGTTCATTACTAAATTCATTACTAAATATAAACTCCCACTAGGTGCTGCATACAATACCTATTAAGCCCCGGCTTTCCAGGTTCTGCAACACATAAATGCAATATTTCAGACGAGCTTATAGCTTAAGCCAAATATAAATTTCCAAGGAGAATACTCAAATACAACGTCAATTAACCAAAATTGGTTTGCATACTTGACTTACTGCTTATTCTGTATAGGCTATATAGCCAGTTAACATACTTACAAATCTTATTTCTGCTGACTACATCCTAGCACCTAATAATTCTTCATTCTTATGCTTGACAAGTCTCACTTGGTCAGAATTTTAGTCTGCTTACTTAACCTAACAATACTTTCTGTGTGAGCAATAAGCCATTAATATACTTATACAACGTGTTTCTGTCTGACTATATCTGGCTCCTGGATACTTTAATCATTCAGTTGCCACCTATCCGGTTTTTGACCAGTTAATCCATTTTTAGGGTCCTTATCTAGTCATCCAGTTTTGATTAAATGCAATCTGTTTTTTGGGCCATTTTGAGTGCTCATATACTCTTAAAACTGATGTATCAAATCATTCACTGTGTTGGCTGCATTACATGTCCAGATTACACAGTTCTGATGTCATTCAGACCTGCCTTTGTCTGTAAAACCAGTCTGTCTGGGAGGTGTAAAGTATGGCCATTAAGATCATTATTAGCAGTAAATGAACCTAATCTTTTCCACTCTGAATTTTAAGAATGGTCTTTTACTGCCATGACAGGAAACAGCTTGTGCACCTTTATGTGCTCTCATGTGCTTCTTTTTGTTTGTCCTACATTCTGGTGTGTTTCAGACCCATTTTTGTTAAATTAATAATCTAACTTTTAGTGCCTTTATCATTACATTTGCTTCCATTTTTTTTGTATTACCGGAACATTCCATGATATTAGGTACACTTTTATAGGTCATTCAGATAAACCGCATGGAATGGTGCATCTGAAATTGTGGAATATCTTAGAAATATAAAAAGAAACAGCAGTAGCTGCTGAGGTAAAGGGGAACAAAATGCAGTATTAAGGGTACCACAAGCACCAATATTTAAATTATCAAAAATTGGTCAAAACATCAGAATACATGACTGACATGGAAAGAAAAATGGGAGAGTGTTTAACAGAGGCTTGAGCAATAAGCTGTGAATGAGCTTGGCACATCTAGCAGACCTGAGTTTAATTCCCACAGCCTCCACTTGCATACTGTGTGAACCTGAGCAAGTTACCTAACCTTCCTGTGCTTCTTGGCCACTCCTGTAAAATGGGCTATGTGCCCTATGGGAGTTAACCTGGTTGCCAAAGAATAAAAATATATGACTGAATAAATAAATAAAATAAATAACAGTATAAAATGATTTCCTATCACTAGCAATGTCTATTCCAACATTTCAAATGGCTTTGGAGGAGAAGCAATATACCCGCCAGTCATAAAAAGGGGGTGGAGCCACAGGCGGAGTTTGGAGTGTGGTTTAACATCCAGTTTTTACCTCATTAAAAGGTGGTGACCCTATTTAATCATCATTTGACAAAGAACACCTTGCCACGATTTTGGTCTGCATACTTAAAGAGCATTTTCTGTAACGACTAATAACTCATTGTCATCCTTGCAGATAATTTTTTCTGCCCTCACTACTTTCAGTAAGTAGAAGTTTTTTTAGAAGAGACCCTCAATGAAAACTTTCTTTGGACAGAAGCCCACAAGACAGTTCTATTTCTTGCTAATGCAGGCATGCTCAAAACCCCGGTAACCACACAAGCACTGCCAAACAGCAACATCGTAGGAATTTCCCCAGTAGCCTAATTAAAAAATAATTAGCCATACTGCTAAGTAGCTTCAAAAATAAAACATACAAGGGAATTCTATTTGCACTAAAAATGCATCAGATCTAGAAAACTGTAGACTATAAGGCCCCTTCATATAAAAACATAAATAGTTAATATTTCTTAGCCAGAAGTCCAGTTACTTGTAGAAAGAGAACTACGCTTCATTTGAATTCAGGAGTCCATATGCCTCCGACTAAGGATATAGTATTTTTTTTTTTTAGTCTTTGGTAAAACTTCTATGCGACCATGGCCACCATGTTAGATGTTTTCACTCCCAGACCTTGTGTCAAAAGCACCCACCAAATTAACCAGTAAGTCCAAAATATACAAAGTTTCAATAGAACACTTTGCAGAAGTTATGAAGGAATTTCAATATTATTTGTGGTTTGCTTGTAACAACATTCTAGTTAAATAGTTTCAGAAGCTCCATGAGAGAGTCAACAAAACTTACAGGAGTCTATTAGTGGGAGGCCAAAACTTCGAAGGTTCAGTCTCCATAATTAGGAGTCCAGTTTCGGTTCCACTTAATTATTTAAAGAATACCAACTCTGTGTACTACACAAAGAAAGTCTCACTGGGGAAAAGCTTTATCTTAGGTGCCTTACCAAGTGACCCTAATGAAACAACAGACCTTCATGGCCACTCTTTAATATATTGGACGAAGTCTGAATTGTTCATCAAACCATTCAGCTTAGGTTGTGGTATGCAACATGATGAAAATCACCACAAGCAGGGCTGCTCCACTCCTTACCGCCATCATACGCCCAGAACTCCTAGCTCCCATAGTCACAAGCACACTCCTCACTAGCAGACATGCACCTGTAGAAATAAACAAAACAAGAGCGCTCCTCTAAGCATAGTAACTTCAGGATACTCAGTCCAGAGAATGTTGACAGACCCAACCCCTAGGCAATGCTAATTTACCTTTTTTAGGCAATAACAAGCCTATCAGCACCAAAAGTGCCATCACGATCCCGAACATCCAATTTTCTTTAAGAAGGCACTCCAGATAGACCTCTTCATATATTGTAAATACAGATGGTAAATACTGACTGCTCACCTTCTGAAAGGTGTACATGCAATCTTCCAAAAGCGGGGAATAACCAAACTAAATATACCTTCAGTAGAATTCGAGTTGCAGGACATTTTTAAAATGGGTCGGCAGCATTTCTACTCAAAACATAGGTCAAACACGACTCTGTTCAGCACTCAGTAGATAAAACCCTTTAGCAAACAGATATCACTTATATAAATAACATGGGTTTCAATCAATCTTATGAGTAAGAAAAACATTTTGTTACTGAGAAAATTTCAAAACGCTCCAATAAATGCTGTCCTGCAGGGAGCTGCTCTACCCTGCCCCTCAAGAAAATTGGTTATAGAGAACTTGCAGCACCTTTTACCCATCTTTTCAACTTCTATTTATCTACTGGTGGCTTCCTATTAATCTGGAAATCAGCTCATATCATACCGTTATTCAAATTTGGTAATGTGTGTAAATTTATAAACTACAGACCAATATCCATACTACCAGCCATGGCTAAATTCCTGGAGACATTAGTAAATGCTCAGCAATGGGACTATCTAGAAAAGACCAATCTAATTACATCATTGCAATTAGGGTTCAGATCGAAACATAGCACAAGTACAGCTTTGACAAAGGCCACAAATGACTGGCTCTCAGTCCTAGACCAGAAGCATACTACAGGAGCTATATTCCTTGACCTAAGTAAAGCTTTCTGTTGGATTTGTGACTTATTATGTTAGAATTATTTTAGAATTGCCAATCAAAATCTTATGAGAAATATGAAGTGTAAGATAATCCAATTTTATTGTACAGGAATCAGAACAAACAAGATGCAGACATCCAATATGACATTTCTAGTTCCCTATACCATCATACTGTAAACCATCAAACACAGAATATAAAATACATTTCAGATTGGTATTATAAAATACCCTGTCACCTTTGGCTAGCTGTTGCAAAGTATGGATAGTTTAAACTTACAACAGGATCACACAGTTAGAGGTTCGAGATGCCATTGCACTGGACTGCATAACAAAACTACTGATAAAAGCCTGCCTCTTATACATTGTTTTCAGTAACAGGCTTTTCCTAGCTCTCGCTGACTCCAACTATTGTAAGGATAAGGTTTATGTTTTGCTTGGGCCAGTATGACCTCATATTAGCCTATGTGGCTAATAGTACCATCTCTTTATGGTACAAAAATACAGTTATTTCCAGAAAGGCATGGCACCTGCACCTTATCTAAACAAGACAGTTTTGTCAGCGAAAGTTATGATACAGTCAAAATGATGTATGACAAGATATAAACATACACCTTAGTTCTCTCAATAAATTTCCAGCCAGAGTCTTTCAAGGTTAAACAATTAGAGGTATTTTCTCTAATTTCTAACTATCAGTGTTAACCCCTTGGTGGTGGAAACTAAAATGTGCCGCCTGACCTATAGCTAAATTAATTTGTTTGCATAATGTGCTAGTGTGGTGTGTATATATCTAAATCTCTAAGGCCTTGCAATGCCTAATGCATATGATAATATGCTCATAGACTAGTAATGTGCTCACATTAACAAGCATTTATATATTTAAGGTTGAAAAGCAAAATCTAACTGTCTCAGTGTGTATAGACACACTGTGCTAATGAATCTAACTAATAATATGCGCACAATAATGATATGCTTGCCAAACTTTCCGACCTTGAGACAGCTGAGATCTCACCTTATGCAAGAGGTGTCATACTGTACATTTGTGCTTGTATTTTAACTTGACACAGAGTATACTTAAACTTTCGATACATACAGCAACTGCAAACAGTTAATATGAAATGAAAACACAGAAACAGACAGAAAATAACCAGTGTAGTTGGATGCTGAACATAAGTCTAGATAAAAGGCCACCAGTCCAAGGTGGGCAAAGAATAAATGTTCTTGCCAATGACATCATTGTCCATTTGTAGAGGGAGCAATTCTTCAGCCTTTTGACCCAACAAAGTTCGTATCTCTGGTGTTAGTATAGGGATCTTGACCACTCTCAGTGGCACTGCTGTGCGGATGTCTTCCAGGTAGGCAAATTCAGCCTGAATAGTGGTTACGTTTGGAAACACAGGCAAGGTCAAATGACATAACCATTGACACGAGCAGTGAAGTTAGGTTGAAAACAAAAGCCTGAAGACCAAACAATGTAGTCATTTCTGAGTCCATATGTCATACAATCAGTAATTGCAGCAGCACAGTAATGTCCATCTCCTGCATAAGCAACATGCATTGCCTATTTTTAGGCCATATTTCAGTTTGCAAGTGACGGTTTTTAGCTTTATCAGAAATACCACATGGGAAATGTCCCTCTGGTGAAATATCACATCCGCACAAGTAAACATCTTGCAATTCTGTACAACAAGAAAGATCTGGCTCATCCAGTCATCATGCACCTGCATGATGAAGATCAGAGCAGGCACAAGCTGTGAATGATATGGGTATTCAACTTTACCTAAATTAACAACCTTTATCAAACTTAAAACAGGCATTTGAAGGCCAGCCCAGTGGCACTGAGGGCTGAGGCACTGGTCCCCTTACCTCATGCAACACCGGCGACCCGTTTTTGGGAACAAGCATGGACCACCGAGGGTCAGCAGGGGCAGGGAAGGATTGAGCATCTGATGGACTGCTCTCCTTCTCCAGGGAGGAGGGGGTTCAGCTGTCGGTGCACACGGCTACCACGCTGCAGACAGGGGAGGAGTGGGGCAGACTCTTGGAGGAGAGCACATGCGGATGCATGCATGCTTCACTTCACAGTTGGCATTGCATGCCCCGACCCCTAGGGGAAGGAAACAGAAAATACTTGCCACAGCAGTGTGATGGAGGGCACCTCGCAGGCTCCGCTCCCGGCCAGCCAGGGCAGTGGCCCCTTGAATCTGGTCTCTGGTAGGGGTTGAGGAACCCCACTGGCCCTGCCAGGGGGGGGCAAGCCCTGGGGCCAGGTCAGTGCTGGATGGTGGACGTCAGGGGATGGGGCTGGGGGCACCCTCTGGATGTAAGCCAGCAAGAAAAAATAATAGCTGTAAAAAAAAGGCATTTAACATGGTATAATAGGTAATTGCAATACAATAGGAACCACAGGTGAAGTGTGATTAAACACATATTCATGTCCAGCAAAGTACACTTTAGTTAGTTTTCTGAGAAAGCACTCAGTAGCATTAGTGTGATTAACACTGTGTAAAAACTTTTGTAACATAGTGGTATTTATAAAAGCAGAACATTTGCCTATCTCAATATCTCTAAAGGTTATCTTGTAACCTGTTAAGGACAGATGTCCTGTATGCAATGCAGACCTTATTTTTTCTTGTTTCATACATATCATCAGCCTCTATATTGTTAACTGTGTCCAATTTTGTAGGAACAGAAAATCATGCAATAATTATTTCATGTTAACTATGGTTTTACAATGTTCTTCTAAAATTCCCTGTCTAATGTCTACTTCATTGTCTAGTACCCCCTGTTTGAGCATGTTTTCAAAGTTTATCTGATGCTCTTTTACTGTTTCTAAATCCATAGTATTCAACACTCCCATACCGGAACCGAAAGTACCTATAATATCTCCCCATACACTTTTCTTTCCCCTTTTAAGACCTTTGCCCAGCTGTGGCGGAAGTTGTGGAGGCTCAACTCTAATATTTCTATTTCTAAAGTTAATCCTCATATCAGTAATAAAAACACTATATAACTGTGTTAAATGTTGAGGGCAAATACCTTTTGATCACTCAATACTAGATAAGTTTAACAAAACAGAAACAGCACATACTGAACATTGTTATATACAAGCTTGTCAGTTCTTTGGAAAATGTATCCATTGTCTAACATAGGCTTTATAGCATATCTAGAAGGACATTTATTAACTCCTTTTCTTTGCAATGCTTTCTCAGTATTGCCAATAGTTGACATGAATGTAGACAGGTTTAATATAATATGAGGTTCAGGACCTAGATACACAGGATAAAACCCATACATAGAGTCATTTCTCCACTTTACTCCATTACCTACTAATATACTGTACATGAGTTCATTCCTTCTGTCCAAGGTGCTATGGAGGGTGTGCTAACACGGAATGAGCCCAGATTTAGATGGTATTCTGTAATTATGTCTTTGTGCCCAATCCCACCATTTACCTATTAAATCTTAACTGTCTATTGAGGCTTTTATAGCCTGATAATCAAGCACTTCATGTTTATCATAATGCCAGTTAGGGTGTGTTGTGGGATGCATAACATGACACAATTTTAAATTTAACCCCTCAGTACTCCATTTACACAGCCTGAGTTCCCCATCAGTGTAAGAAACAGTCCCAGACCCCAGACAGTGCAAGCAGAGTGACTGTCCCAATTTCACTGTACATTTGCAATAACCAAATGTGTTTGTATTCGTATTGTACTTTGCACCCCTACCCCCTTTTTCATAAGTTGTTGGGAATGGCGGTAAATCCACAAATCCACGGGACTGGAAGTAGTCTTCGGTCTCCTCAGCATGGCTTGGAGTCAGCAAACATCCTAAAATAAATAAGCTGAAAAACAAAACTTAAAATCTGTTAGCCACCAAACTTTTTCAACTGCATCAAATGAAAATATTTGTGTGTTGGCTTTTTTCAGTCCTGTACTTGTATCAAGTACACTGTTGGACTTGACCCTGTCCACTACAGGGTATGTACCCTCCCATGCAGCTGTTGGAAATGGCCCTTTCTCAGGTAGGTGTTTGATCATTACTTTATCTCTCACCTCCAGCTGTTGGTTGCTGTCTTTGTCATCATAGTACGCTTTGACCTTTTTCTTGTGCTCACCCATAATCTCTGCATGCTGCTTGTATACTTGTTTCGGTTTTTGCAGCAAGGTTTGCACACAATTTTCAGTTTTTAACCCCTGCTCCATCTTAGCTGGTATTGGGGTAAATAAAGCTTGCTCAGGTAACTGCATTTGTCTGCCTGTCATGATTTCATACGGTGAGATACCTGTGATTTTGTTTGGTTTTGCTCTCAGCATCATCAAAATTAAAAGTAACTGTTCATGCCAGTCTTTCCCAGCCTGTTTGACCATTTCCCCCAAACTGTTTTTCAGTGTTCTGTTTGTTCTTTCAGCCTGGCCTGAGGACTGTGGATGATATGGAATGTGAAACTTTTGATCAATGCCCATTGCTTGCATCACTTGTTGCATCGGGACTGTGGGTGATATGGAATGTGACACTTTTGATCAATGCCCGTTGCTTGCATCACTTGTTGCATCGGGACTGTGGGTGATATGGAATGTGACACTTTTGATCAATGTCCATTGCTTGCATCACTTGTTGCATCGGGACTGTGGGTGATATGGAATGTGACACTTTTGATCAATGCCCATTGTTTGCATCACTTGTTGCATCGGGACTGTGGGTGATATGGAATGTGACACTTTTGATCAATGCCCATTGCTTGCATCACTTGTTGCATCAGGACTGTGGGTGATATGGAATGTGACACTTTTGATCAATGCCCATTGCTTGCATCACTTGTTGCATCGGGACTGTGGGTGATATGGAATGTGACACTTTTGATCAATGCCCATTCGTGCATCACTTGTTGCATCGGGACTGTGGGTGATATGGAATGTGACACTTTGATCAATGCCCATTGCTTGCATCACTTGTTGCATCGGGACTGTGGGTGATATGGAATGTGACACTTTTGATCAATGCCCATTGCTTGCATCACTTGTTGCATCGGGACTGTGGGTGATATGGAATGTGACACTTTTGATCAATGCCCATTGCTTGCATCACTTGTTGCATCGGGACTGTGGGTGATATGGAATGTGACACTTTTGACCAATGCCCATTGCGTGCATCACTTGTTGCATCGGGACTGTGGGTGATATGGAATGTGACACTTTTGATCAATGCCCATTGCGTGCATCACTTGTTGCATTGCTTTACCTTTGAATGAGGCCCTTGATCAGAATCAATTAATATAGGCATTCCCCACCTCGAAAACACTTGTTCCACTAATACTTTGGCAGTAGCTTGGGCTGTCATACTATGCATTGGAAAAGCTTCAATCCATTTAGAAAATGGGTCAATAGTGGCCAAAACAGTAGTGTCCAGCCTAGAGGTCCGAGGCAGGCCCTCAATGTAATCATACCACTGATCATAACATCCTATTACATAAATTACAAGGTTTATGGATAGGTGATGTTGCTTGATTATGGTTCACAAACTATCTAACTGGCAGACAATGGCAAGCAAAAGCAGAGGGCTTCTTTTCTTCCTGCTCAACACTATTAAAGGGAGTACCACCAGGGTCAATTCTAGAGCTCCTGTTATTCATGATTTATACCAACAATCTAAATAGAAATATTAAAAAGGCTTCCATTAATCTTTTTGCTGATGACACTGTCTTATATATTTCAAAGCCCACCCTACCAGAAGTAGTCTTTGATTTACAGCTGGATCTCAACATACTACAAATAAACCTTAAAGGGGAACTGTCATCAATAGGGTTTCTTAATGTCTGAAAGTCCATAAAAAGCTAATTTGAATGAGTCATTGTATTTATGTGAGAGTATTTGCAGTCCAAAGTTATTCATATGTAAATCAGCCTGTAATTAAGGGACTGGAGCAGCAATGTGTTTTAGGCTCCTGATAGGAAATTAAGTCACCAAGGAACTTGGCCCTCCATTTACTGTAGGTTAAATGGGGAATCATCTGTTTTATTAAGTATCATAGTAAAAGCCAGCAGAATAGGTCCCATGGTCCATCCAGAGTATTTCAGTAAGAAACTGTTATACTTTTAACTTCATTAAGAAAAGTAAAATACTTTTTAAATAATGCATATCAGGTTATGCATGTTTTAACAGTGTTGTCCATCTATATGTTTTTGCAATTAATAAACAATTAATGGTATCCTAATTTTTTTTCTTTTCAAGTCAACATGCTCAGATTGTTTTCACTGTCTTTGTCCAGGAAAGGCACACACTACTATACAGCTTGTTTATGGGTGTGTTTTGGGACCACAGGGAGGATAAGTGACTTGTTCTGGTCACACGATATACAAGTAGAGCATGTTGTAATCAAACTCCATTCTGCTGGATGAACAAAGTTTGTTCACAGCTCTTTGCTTTAACCTCTAGGCTATGCTGCCAGCTGTTAATTAAATACTACACATTTCAAGGCTGGCCCCATGATGCCAAGCCAGCAGGTACGTAGCCACATTTGCATCTTGTAGACCTGAGTTCACATCCAAAATTGTAAGCAACAGAACAGAATAAGACAGAAGTCAGTGCTGTGGAAGCCCCAGAAATCTGTACTAACATGAATACAGCCAGGGTTTAGAAATCCTGATATGGGGCCCCAATACCTGTTGACACCACAGAGGCATCCTTGAGATGTGTAGTTTTTAATGATCAGCTGGCAGTATAGCCTAGAGGTTAAAGCAATCCTAAAGATGGATTATTATTACTAACAGTTTTAAATGTATAATGGTGGTAACTTGCTAGTCTCAATGCCCATACAAAACAATTATTATAAATGCAGAAAGTGCTGTAATAACACCTTAAAATACTCTTAATAAAACAGATGATTTCTTATTTAACCTACAGTAAATGGAGGGCCAAGTTCCTTGATGACATCATTTCCTGTCAGGAGCCTAAAACATATGGCTGCCCCAACCCTTAATTACAGACTGATTTATATATGAATAACTCTGGACTGCAAAGACTCACACATAAATATAACGGCTTACTCAACTTAGCTTTTTATGGACTTTGAAACATTAAGAAACCCTGTTGATGACAGTTCCCCTTTAACCAGGACAAACTACTACTCAATGCTGATAAAATCAAACTAATGATCTTTTCATCTACCAATATGGCTCTGTCCACTACACCTACCCCAAACATAACTACACTTCTAGGTGAAACATTTAAGGAAGTAAACAGCTTGAAATATCTTGGATCATTGATAGATTGTAAATTGGCCTTCCTGACATGTTGAGGAACTATGTAAAAAGTGAAGAAGTAGGTTAGGCTTTTTCTAAAGAAATAAAAATTGTCTCCAGCAATATGCTAGAAAGAGACTAGTACAAGTTACATTCCTTCCCTTATTGGATTATGCAGATTTAATTTGCGGGCATTGCTCTTCATCCTATTTACACAAATTGGATGTACACTATCACAGGGCCCTTAGATTTACTACTGAACTGGCTTCAAGAACCCACCATTGTACCTTATATGAAGCCATAAGTTTGACTTCTTTAACTACAAGAAAACTTAACAATTTATATGGCTGAGCCTTCATAGTAGTTACAAATAATGTGCCGAGTTATATCTCAGTCCTATTCTCAAAGTCTCACAGTACTTACTCATAAGGAAAAATAATTATATGCTCTACGATACTTCTAAGGTCTCTACCCAGTTTGGTAAAATGGCAATAAGCAGTATTATTCTAGCAGCTTGGAACACTTTACAGAAAACCCTTAAACTTACTGGACTGGTCAGCCGCACAATATTTAAATCGATGATTGACAAATTATGTAAAAAAACATGTATGTGCAGTGGTGCTGTTACTTGTTGGCTCCTTTGATTCTTGAATTCAATGACATTAATAAACACATGAGTTATGTTCTACTTTACCTCGATTGTTTATATGTTAACATTACATTAATTATTCTATTCTTGATTATCCTAATTATTGCTTTCACTAAATCTTATACTGTCCCTCTTGTATTTTTTCTTTTTTTTTTGAAATTCTACATCTTTATCAGATTATATCAAACACACAAAATATAACAAGGATGAGAATGAACAGGGTTACATTGACAACCAGAATCAAATTATTGGTAACATGACACCAGACTTGTACAAAATCAAATACTAGAAAAGGATAACCTACTAAAATATCCAGCCCCCCACCAACCCTCCCTACCCCTGGAGTGTGCCTTATGAAAAGAAAATAACGTGACAAAGAAATATCAAAAGGTGAAACTACATCACCAATGAAAGAACATCAGCAGAGAGTGACACATACCAAAGCAGACAGAGGCACACAGTACATAGGCCTTAATTCAGATATAAAGCATATAGTTTACCCCATTTCTGGTTGAAGGAGGCTATGCAATTTTGGGAGCTAGCAATTAACCTTTCAGTATTAAAACAAAGAGACATTTCTTTCACCCATTCAGCATATGATATTACCAATTGGTCCATCCAATGCTTGAGAACCAGCCTTTTGACTGCTATAGAAATTAAAGCCATATGATACCTACGCTCCCGGACCCTAATATTAGACAACATCCCTAAGATGCATATTTCAATAGTAAACAGCTCACCCAGCCACAGAAGGGGGTCCATATTGGTTTGAATTGTGTTCCATAATGGAGCCATTTTGTCGCAGTGCCATAGAATGTGTATCAGGTTCCCATCAGCTGCACCACACCGTGTACAATTAGTCGAGGGTAATCTGCCTAATTTGGCCAATTTAACCAGAGTATAATACAGATTATTTAGGATATGATACTGTATAAGCCTGTGCCTATCTTGAGTGAGATATCTATGCAAGTCCTCCCAAACCTGACCCCAAATCAAGGGGGAGTCCGGCAGAAGCGGAGCCCAGATTTTCAAACCAATAACAGCATTAGGAAATGTAATACCCAATAGGAAGGAATAAATCTTAGAAATTCCATGGGATCTATATGCGAATTCCTGTATCTGGTCTAAAAAGGGCCTAACTCGGGACGGCGTGGATGTGGTCCCAAAAACAGAGGCCATAAGATGTCTCAACTGGAAAACCTTAAATATATACTTCTGAGGGATATTCAATTTAACTATTATATTAGTTGAGGAAAGGAGAGAATCCTAAGAAAACAAATTTTCCACCAGAGTTTCCCGAAGTTGAGGAAGCCAGTCTGGAGAAAGCGGGAAGCCCCCTATTTTAATGTTAGGGTTAGAGATGAGAGGTTGTGCCATATCTTTTTTGGTTGAAACACTAAAGAAGTTCAAACACTGAGTCAGGACCTTTATGGAGACCCCTACTACCGAATTTAGTAAAAGAGAAGGTAATGCAGAAGTAGAATAGTAAAAATTTCTAGGTGAGTAAAGCTTATGCATATCCAAAAGCTTTCTCTCCAGTTGAAGCCAAATGGGAAGATAAGTATCAGGACTGGCCTCAAACCATCTCCCCATTTTAGGCAAATGACTTGCCCAATAATACAGCATGAAATTGGGGAGGCGTAGTCCACCTTTCTCTTTAGGTAAATTAAGTTTTAAGAAGGCTCTTCTAGGATGTTTTCCTAGCCAGATGAATTTCGAGAGAGAAGAGTGAAGCTGCTGAAAATAGGATTCTGGGAGCCAAATGTTCAGTAGATTAAGAGGATAAAAAATACAGGGCAGAACATTCATTTTGATGATACTGATACGACCCCATAAAGACAATGGGAGGTTGACCCATCTTTGAAGATCCTGCTGTATCCTCATCACTAAAACATCCAGATTCAGTTTCCTAAAATCATCTGGGTCTCTGGTAAGATGCATGCTTAAGTATTTGAGAGAGGAAGGAGACCATTTCATACCAAAATGAATGAAATTGGCATGGAGCGTGAGGGGATTTAATGGGAATATAACGGATTTGGATAGATTAAGCTTATAGTTGGCTACTTCACCAAACCAATCAATAATTTGTAGTGCATGTGTTAGACAGAATTCCGGATTAGTCAGATGTAAAAGAATATCATCAGCGTAAACTGAAAGAGTCAACGGCTGCTGGTAAACTTGACAACCTGTGACCTGTGGTGAACTCTTGATTCTAATTAGCAGGGGTTCCAAGTATAGGTTAAACAAGAAGTGAGACAGGAGACAACCTTGCTGAGTTCCAGTGAACAGGGGGAATCAAGAAGAGAAAACCCCATTAGAGTAAATTCTGGCAGTAGGGGACTTGTATACCGTCTGAATCCATTGAATAAAAATATCCGGGAAACCCATTCTCCTCAAGGTAGCCCAAAGAAAATCCCAGTTTACTCTGTTGAATGCTTTTTCTGCATCCAATGAGATTAGAGCCATGGCAATCTGGGAATCCTGAGCGACCTGAAAAATATGCGAGAGGGTTCATAAGTGATCAGCCGAGGATCTGCCTTGAACAAACCCCAACTGTTTGGGACTCAGCAAATCAGACCAAACCCATTTAATTCTGAGAGGTAGGATTTTAATTAAAATTTTAGTGTAATAATTTAATAGTGAAATCAGACGGTAACTGGCAGGATCTTTCTGGGGTTTATCTGGTTTCAAAATCAAGACAATCATGGCTTCCAGTAAAGTAGAATCCAGAAGGTCCAAAGTGAACATATAATCAAATAGTTTCAGGAGAAGGGGAGCAGTCTCCTTACTAAAAACTTTATAGAAATTGGAGGGAAAACCATCAGGACCAGGGGATTTGTCCGATGCTAACCCATTAATCGCTGCTTCCACTTCGGCCAGAGTGATAGGAGAGGCTAGGATCTCGCGCTGGTGGGCCTGCAGGGAAGGGAGTTTAAGGCCATCTAAAAATTGTTCAATGCAAGAGTGGGAGGGCTGAGAAGGACCCTTATTATATAGATTCCTATAAAAGGATTCAAAAACCTGGGAGATGTCCCGGGGAGAAGTCTTAATAGTGCCATCTGGGGAACACAATGAGGGGATCAATCTTGAGCTTTCTACTTCCCGCAGTCGAAGAGCTAGCAATCTACCTGGTTTCTCCCCTTGATCAAAATAACGGGCTTTGGTTTTAAGGATGGCATACTCTGCCCTATCCCTTAATAAATCCGCATATTCATTCCTAATCTTCAGTAAAGCTTCTAAATCGGATTGTGAAGCTGAAGAGGATAAACTGTTTTCCGCCCTCTTTATTTGATTCGACAACAAAATAACTCTAGCCTCTCTCTGTTTTTTCCTTTTGGAGGCAAGCATAATAAATTCTCCCCTAAGGAAACATTTGAAGGAGCACCAGAACAAATATTCCCTGCCTGTAGAGCCCATGTTGGACTCAATAAAGAAAGAGATTAGCGATTTAATATGGGAAATAATGCGCTCCTCTTTTAGGAGTTGTGTATTTAATTTCCATGAGGTGTCTCTTTGAACATGCAGATCTGGAGTAATCGAAATCCAAGCCATGGAATGATCAGATATGACAATTGGCTCAATTCCTGTCTGGTGAATACCAGACAGAAGAGTGTTGCTGACTAAAATGAAATCAATTCTGGACCAAGACTGGTGAACTTGAGAGAAAAAGGAAAAAAGCTGACTAGAGGGATTAAATAAATGCCATGGGTCACATAACCCTAATGTATCCATAAAATCCCTTAGAGCGGGTTGTGAAGGAGAAAGGGGTTTTAATGGCCTATAGGTTTTATCTAGGTCTTGCGATGGAGCAATGTTCCAGTTGCCCCCTAGAATTATTGAGGAGGGCAAAAGTCCACTCAATTTATCGGCCAACCTCATGAGAAAGTCCAGATCCCCTCCTACTGGGCCATAAATTTCTCCCAACACCACCTTGACATTATTGAGTGTACCTTTAACCAGGATAAATCTCCCCTCTTGTTCCATTAAGCATTCTTCTGCCACAAATGAAAAGTGTCTTTTCATCAGTACAGCCACCCCTCTGCTAGAAGATGACCCACAGGACACGAAGTATTGAGAGAAACCCTGTCGACATAGTCCATTGGCTTCCGAAGCCATGACATGGGTTTCCTGCATCAAGAGAATATCAATATTTACAAGGGCCCAGTTTTTGAGAACCTGGTATCATTTGGACAAATCTCTGACACCTCTGACATTCCATGTTGCAATTTTAATTGGCATCATTTTCATGTATCATTAACTTTAATAAAAAGGAAACCAATGTCACCAACCTATTAAACCAACCCAAAAGGCACACTCCAATCCCATCCCCCATCCCCAACAACCCCTGAAAAAACAAATTAGTGTAAACCAATTTCCCTTCCCAAAGGAATACATAGAATGATCGAGTTATATAAAGGATAGATAATACTAACCATTCAGTGGTAAAATCAAACCGAATAATCCTAAGGGAAGAGGTCAGAACAATAGCCCAAACCCCCAAATCCTCCCTCTACGTTAAGCCGATCCCAAAGTAACAAAAAGCAGTACCACTACACCCCCACCCCCATCAAGCCCTGTGAAAAGACTGAGTGGTAAAAAACAGCCCTACCCAAAAAGTTTCAGAGTTTATACAATGATGAAAACACCAGAACTAATGGACGTCCTATTATAATCACGGAAAAAACATCCTGTTGGAAAGGCATAAGAACCCTAACACCCCCCTCCCTCCCTAATCCAATCAAACTATGTACAGAAAGTCCCCCAAAAAAAGAAAAAACAATAACACAGATAATCCCAGAAAGTCGTATGAAACAGAAGTAAAACAGAAGAGGAAGCCCCCCTCCCAACATAATATCCCCCACCCATATAGTTGTAGCCTGATAAGATTCCCAATTAAGCCCCCCACCCTGTAGACAAAACCACTATATACAACTGTCTCAACAATCATCTGAACACAGAGTCTGACTATAAACTTAACCCAGCTATGAGACTCACCCATTAAGACCCTTTCAAATATTTCAAATACGCTTAAGATCCAGCCCTGAAGGGTGAAAAATAGTTGAATGCTAAAATATTGAGGGTAAAGGGCCGCATTCCAGGAGACCAAAATGAAAGAGAATGGGAGTATTATTGGGTCAACACCCCAAAAAACTAACCCACTATGCAGCCCGACCTAAGCTTACACCAATTTGAGCAGCCCCCTCCACCCCCCTGATTTAGGACAAGCCATCACTTTATTCTAAATACCCGCACTCAGAGCCGCTTAACCCCAATCTGCCCAGCACGTTGATGAGAAGAGAAAATCTGCAATACGACTCAAACTCCTCTACAAAAGTTACACATTCCACATGAAGGATCGCACAGAGGGCGATCGAGGTGAGAACTGAGCATTATGGTAGTCACACTTGAGGCTTCTAATTCTGAAGCCAACAGGAAAAGAAGATTGAGAGTTACAAATCGCCAGCTTACCTGCTCTGTAATATCTTATTTTAAGAAGAAAAAGAACCCCATGCCCTGTAGGAAGTCAAACACGGGGGGCTGAATGGGAGGTGCACACCATCTGTCCTACCAAATAGATGACCCCCAGAAAAGGCGTCAACCCACTCATGTTCCACCTGCAAGTCCCCAAACCGGACACTGAGTTGCTGCCTCCCCCCAAGATCAAACCCCCCAGAGAGGACAACACAACCCCGCACTGATCCCAGAACAAAATCGCCATCCCCTATATCCCACCGGATCGAGAACTACCCAGTAAGAAACTTAAGAATAATATGAAAAGTTATATAGCAGGTTTAACAAGAAGCTGAGACCACCATTCCTCTGAAAGATAAAATAAAAAAGCAAAAAGGAATAAAATGAACTAAATAAAACTAATATATGTCCATCTAAATAAGTCCATCTGTATCTGTAACGTTGCTCATCCAGGTTTAAACAGTTCTGGCAGCTTGCTCGCAAGATCTGTGCTGGCTAGATGTGGAGAGTCATATGTGCCCCAGCTACCTGACAGAGACACATGTAATTTGGCAGGGTATGCCATTCTAAAAGGAATGCTTGCCGCCACCAACTTTGCAACTATGGGATGGAAAGCTGCCCGTTTTTGTCTCACTTCATAAGGCAGATCTTGTGTGATGCACAAATTAGATCCTTCCCATATTACTGCCTTCAACTCTTTAACTTTAGACAAAACATGCTGCCGCTCAATATAGCTCAGGAATTTCAGTATGATGAGTCTGGGTGGCTCCCCTGGATGGGGTCTCGGCCAAAGGGATCGGTGGGCTCTTTCAATTTGGTACACCGAGTGCAGTGGCGATGGGCCTACCACCTTTTCTAGAAATTTCTGAGTAAAGGAGATTGTATTATTTCCTTCTTCTTTTTCTGGTAAACCAAGAATTAGAATGTTGTTTCTTCTACTGCACCCTTCCAGATCTTCTGTCTTCAGTTGTAACTTCTGAACTTGTTTCTTTAATAAAATCAGATCAGAATCCTGCTTATCCTTCCAGGTTTCCAACGAACATAGCCGGGCCTCAGCATCACCCACCCGCCTCAATAACTCAGTTGTATCTCCCCACATGGATTTAAGATCGCAGCAATGTCTTTCAAAGTCTCTTTAAAGGGTTCCAGCTCCTGCAGGAACCTATCTTCAGTAAGTGGGATTGGTTGGTTCGATGGGGAATCCCCCTTTTCCCCATGCACTTTGGATTTTTTTGATTGCTGCTTCTCTGGTGAAGCGGGTGGAGTATGTCGCAGCTGGGCTTGTTTCATCCTAACATCCATAGCTGGACAATTGTCCTGGACCTTAGACATCCAGACGTGCTCAAAACCACTCTGAGTGCTGATCTACAATATCCAGTAATGCCTTCAGTAACAAGATATTAGAAAACTAGGTTGAAATAACACCAAAAGGAGGTAGAGGAGTGGGAGCTCGAAAACAGTGCTGCCACTAGCTAGCCTGCATCACGTGATCCTCCGTATTTTTTCATATATTGCATTATCAAATCTATTGCCAAAGCTGTTTTTACCATGTAATTACTGTACTGTATTCTTTTCTTATTGAGTATTATCTTGTAAATTATCAGTCTCCTGTCCTACCCAGGACCTCCTTGAAAATGTGTTTGCTCAATTGGGCCTTATCCTGGTAAAATAAATAAACTAAACTAAACTTATCCGATCCTACTTTAATTTGTAATAAATGGGGAGAGTGATCTGACATCAAATTACCTGGATTTGCACAATCTTCTATCTGATAGACTATAGAGTCCAACATTAGAAAGAAGTCGATTCTAGCATAATTTTGATGTAATGCAGAGAAAAAAGAGTATTTCCTTTCTTGTGGAAATAACCTCTGCCACGGGTCCACCAATCTTAAATTTGTTTTAAAGTTTAGGAGCATTTTAAGTGACACTCTCTCTTGGTTACCTATAGAGGAAGTCTTACTCAAATAAGTTTGAATTATATTATAGTCACCACATAAAATACATAGTGAACTAAATTTCAAAAGTTGGAGAAAACATTATGTTTAGAAGATGCTTTTTCCATTAGGACCATATATTGTTAAAAAGGTATATATGTATCCAAGAAGCTGACATCCTACAGTTATATATCTGCCTTGGCTATCAATATATATTTTCAAAAATGTTTGATTCATTATATCTCTTTTAAAAAATATAGCCACTCTTCTAGAGTTAGTTAAGTAAGATGAGCATAACCCAGGTCCCCACCAATTTTGAAACCAAACAAAATCTACATTAGTAAAATGTGCTTCCCGTAGCATGATGCAATTCGCCTGTCTTCTTTCTAACAAATTGATTATTTTATTAGTTTAATTCTATTTCTGAGATGCTTCACATTCCAAGTTGCCAATTTTATGGTGCCTTCCATTTTTAACAAGCTACAATTACCTAATATACTTGGTGTAGTTCTTTTTATGATCATATAATGCAAATGTCCCATTAAGCATCTATCATTGCTCTCTTTTAGGTGCTTCACTTTCTTATCCTCTAATAATATTTTCAAAATACCTTTTTCATTATACATAGTTAAAATGTGTCTTTTTATCCAACAAATTACTAATTTCCTATCTACCCCATGTTCCATCCTTTGGGCAAAGTAGTCACTTTGCTCCTTCATGCCCCCCGTAGTAACCAAGGTGACCTAAATGTCACCTTGTGACCTGCAGCCATGTGTCGTATCCTGTGATCTAATTCCATTTATTGTTGAGGTGCCTTGCATTCTCTTCCTTCAAATGTTTCCCCTTCTGCTTCTTAGTTATCTTTTTTCTTTTCCCTTTTTACTTCCTTAATTTTTCTCTTCTCTTTTCCTTTTCCTTCTTTCCCCTTCCTCTCCTCTTCTCTTTTTCTTCTTCTTCCTCTCTTTCCCTTTTTCTCCAGTTTCTCCCTTTTCTTTTTATATTCTCTCCTCTTCCCCTTTGTTCTCTTCATCTTCCTCTCATCTCCCTCCTGCTTTACCCCTCCCTTTCCTTTACCTCTTCCCTCTTTTTCCTTCTTTCTCTTTTCCCCTTCCTCCTCCTTCTTCCTCTTTTCTTTTTCCTTCTTTCCTTCCCCCTCCTTCTCTGCTTTCCTTCCATTTTCCTTTCTTTTTCTTCCTTTTCCTCTTCTTTCTCTCCCCTCCTCCCACCCAAAAAAAAAGAAACAAGGTCTATATGAGAGTCTTTCTCCACTTGAGCTTCTTCCATATTGTCATTATTTAAGTTACCCGCAAAGGCTGACTTGTATTGATGTAAAGTAGTTTGCTTTTCGCCTCCAATAGGCAATTGTTCTGAGGATTTGCTTGTTGATTTCTTAGGAGGCATCTTTTGTTCTATAGTGTGTATATCCTGCTTTACTATTGTATTAATTGATAGACCAGTTATTAAATTTTTGAAAGTTTATTTTTTTGTAAACTGCTTCAGACTTAGAATTTACGCTACTTGAATTATCACCTGACATAACATGGTCAGTATTATATATTGTAGGGGTAGCTGGAATAGGTGAGAGGGGACTACGTAGTTGCAGATCAAAATTTTGTAACTTACAGGAGAGCTTGCCTCTTCTTCTATTGTGGGGGTTAGAAAGGAATATGTCTGAGAGTTTGCCAGCATGTTGAACAGATTTTGACATTCCTTAGTTCTGTTTAATATCTGTTCATCCATTTCGTTAGATTTTGCTCCAAGGTTATCATATAGTAAGAGCTAAGATAGGTGTTGGGGGAGAGTCCCACATAGAATAAAATCTATTAATCTTAGAATGCTATAGCTTTCTCATACTAAATGTTATTTATTTACAATCAATATAGAATGTCTTGGGTTAGGTGTTAACATATAGTCATCGGGAGTACTTAATGTCCTTTAGAATGTGCTGCACCAAATATCTGCACTGTGTCTGCCAGCCATGGAATAAATTAATATAACTGAGAGTTTTGTTAAAGCATCAGGTTATAAGACAAACTGGTCTAATTTCCCCAAGTTTCAGAAAATTAGAGAATATTCTAAAATATTATACTTTACTGTGTTATCATTACCGGGGGGGCGGGGGTCTCCATATCATTACCAGGAAGGGGGAGGGCTCCTGCTAAGTCAAAAGGCAAAGACCAAAAGCCAGAGAATCAGCATTTTCAAGCTGCTGTAGTTGCAGCTAGAGTGATTAATGATGTCTTAATCAATTATCCTTAGGCACAACTCTGTTATGCTGATATAACAACCCATTAACTACAAAGAAGAGGAAAGCTCACTGGGATTTTTAACATCCAGCTGTCAAAACAGTCCTACCAGGTTTTAAAGTTAAGTTGTGTTCCTCACCTGTTCCTCTCAGGGTCGGTGCACCACTTTTAGTTCAATCAATCAAGCTTTATTTTACCAGGTGAAGCATCATTAAGACAAGCTCATTTACAAGATGGACCTGGACATGTGGTAGACAATAACGGCAGTGCAAACCAACAACAGTACAGTGATAACAGTAAACAAGCAACATCATAGTACAATTAATCATTTCACAGCAGGGAGGCATAAACTACATAGAATATATATGCATGTGTGACAAATATAGATATGTACATGTAAGTGCAATTTAAATCTGATATAATGGAAACTGCAAGAAAAGTGGAAGGAGGGAGAAGGGCATGGGGACAGATAGGTGCCACATAGTAGGCCACAGTCAGTGAGATAATACTAGTTTTAGAGAGAAAATCATTTTCTGCAGTTACAAGTTTTGGTGGTGGCTCGGGAGAACAGGGTTTTGAATGTGGACAATTTCACCAGCGAGGTCGGTAGTTGCTAACCATTGTCTTGTTACCAGAACAAGAGTCCATGCTAAGTGTTCCCTCCAGACATTAACATTTTATTCCAGTGTAGTCCTAATAATAATATCACAAGTCTTCAGGGTACACTAAGGTCGTAGTTTACAATTATACTCTGAATTTCCGTACTCCAAAAATAATGAGTATCCAGAATATCCTTTCTTACTGGACTGCCATTGTAAGAAAAGAGACTCCCGCCAAGTCAAGAGGCAAGAACCAAAACCTAGTAAATCAGTGTTTTCAAGTTGCTGTAACAATAAGTTGGTTGATTAGTATCCCTTAATCAGTTTTCCTTAAGCTGAACTCTGTCATGGTGAAATAACTACCATTAACTTCAAGGAAGAGGAAAAGCTCACTAGGACTTTTAACATCCACTTCCGAAAACAGTGTCCCACAGTTCTAAAATAAAATCATGTTCCTAATCTGTGTTTTTTAAGGTCAGAACACTGCTTTTAGTTATTTACCATTATTTTGTTTCCAGAGCAAGAGCCTGTGCTAAGTGTTACCTCCAGACACTGACACTCTATTCCGATATAGCTTCAACACCATCGCAAACCTTCAGGCTACACCATACTCATAGTTCATCAATGTGCCTACATTTTATCAAAATATTCTTTACTGAGTGCAGCTGGCATTGTAATTTCACCATGGGGTGCAATGCTGTTACAGCGATTTAATCAAGCAGAGTTGAATCATGCATCTGCAAACCTTATTTGCTGCAGAATCACCAAGTCATCCTCTCAACAATGGGGGAAAGTCAGGGAAAACAAAAACAAACCAGACGGCATCTCCACACCACTGCCTATCAACAGGTCTTGGAGCTGACTAATGCCGCAGCCTGCCTAGCTGGCCATCTTGAATCCACCCACCATGTGCTGGGCTATCAGGGATTCCACTCTCCCCGCCATCATCTCTGGCATACATTCTGCCCTCCTGTGGTCTCCCCTGGACCCCTTCCCACTCCATCTCACCCCCTTTACTATTGAATTTAAGATCACCACCCTCCCCCACCTTCTTGGGCCCCTCCCCCCTCTGCCCATGCCACTGACCATGCCTGTCTGTCCCATCTTTCCTCTCTTGCCCGTTCTGTACACCCCTTCTACCCTTTGCACCAGCTACTCCTCTCCTAGCCCCCTCTATCTGACTCTCAGTTCCCTCGTGCACTCCCCTTATGTTTCTGTTCTGCTCACCCTCCTGGTCTGAATTCTTAATCATCCTTCCCCATCACCACATTACCTGCTACATCCAGCCGCTCCCTCTTGCCTGAACATTTTTGCTCCTGGTCCTTCTCCTTTCCATCCCTGAAGTCCTTCCTCCAACTGTCTCCTTTCCCACCCATCTCAGTGTCCTTACTTTCCCCTTCAAGTTCTCCCACTTCCCCTCTGTCCAGTGTGAGGAACCTGTTCCACATCTGCACCCCAGAGGTGCTCTCACTGGAACCCTCTCCACACTGCCTTAATGCTTCCCCTTACCATTATCCATACCCTCACCCTGGGCTTTCTTTTCCACTGGGGGAGATGAACCCTGGGGACCTACCTACTTCCCCCTCCTTCCTTTCCCCCTGAGTGGCTCCCTCCCTGCTTTGGCTCCCCTCATGTTCTCTCCTTTACCTGCCTCCAGGCCCTGTAACCTCTCAGCCCCTCCCATCATTACCCTATGAATCTGCCCCCACCAGTGCACCAATTTCCTGCCTCAGTTGGCACAGTTCCAACCTCAGCTGTCCAATATACCTGAAAACCATGCATCCCCACATCTCCCAGAGAGTTCTCAGAAACACCCCTGCCCCACACCCCTGCATCTTTTCCTGCCTCAACTGCATGCCTCCTCTCCACATATTAATGTTCTAGGCACTCCTTAATAATGCACTTAGCTATCCCCTTAACCTTTAAGAAGCTTTTAACTTGGACCTGGATGTAAGGATGCAGAATACCATTTGCCACAGTGAAATAAAAGTATTACTGTGTTTGGGACAGTGAGCATGACATTTGTAATATGATCATTCAAGGTCTAAACATCCATATGACATTATATTGAGCTCCTCGGTTACATGGGTTTCAAACCAATGTACTCCACCCTCCATCATATTATTGCTTAACTAGATTGATTGCACTTTTCCCTCACTTGTGTAATCCCTTCCTACCAGGTCACACATGGATGCAAGCTTCATCTGAGAGTGCCTCTCTCTGGGATGCATAGCTAGGAAGATCAGTAGTAAGAGAGAGGAGGTTATACTGCTCATGTACAGGTCACTGATGAGGCCACATCTAGAGTATGGAGTTCAGTACTGGTACCCACACCTCAGAAAGGACATAAACCTGCTGGAGAAGGTCCAGAGGAGGGCTGTAAAGATGATAGTGGGTTAGCATGGTAAGGCATATGAGGAGAGGTTGAGGGCACTGAACATGTAGTTCCTGGAGGTCAGAAGAGAGAGGGGGACATGATTGAGACCTTCAAGTACTTGAATGGAATAAATAAGGTGGACAAGGAGGGTCTCTTTAAGTTAAGTGGCAACCATAAAATGAGGGGCACAGTCTTAAGCTGGGGGGGTTTAGGAGGGAGGTTAGGATGCACTTTTTTCATGGAGAGGGCGGTGGACACTTAGAATGCACAACCAGAAGAGGTCGTCTTGTTGAACATGGTGGGCAGCTTCAAGAGAGGCTGGGAAAGGCATGGGAGGAAGGTAAGGATCATGGCTAGGGAGGATGTAAAGGATGGGAGGAATGGGAAGGGGGGTAAGATCAGTAGCTCAAACTCTGGACCTTGCAATACAAGCAGGATAGATAGACCAAACGGCCTTTTTCTGCTAGCTTCTTCATATGTTCATAGCAACAATACTGCAGAGAGCTGGTAGCAGAATGTTTTAAGATGTTTTTTAAATACCAGTAGGAAAGGTGCCTCCTGGAGGTACCCCGGCAATGAGTTACAAAGGACCGGGGCGGCCACCTTGAATGCCCGGTCCCCGGAAGATTTCAACCTAGCTCTAGGGACCTCCAGGATTCCCTCCACTGATGATCTAAGAGAGCGACTCGGGTTGTAGGGATGCAGAAGTTCCTTCAGGTAGCCTCGACCCAACCCATGTAGGGCCTTATAGGTCAGGAAACCTATTTTAAAGGTGATGCACCAGCACACTGGCAGCCAATGCAGTTTACATAGCAGTGGTCTAATATGACTAAAGTTCGAGTGTCCAGTCAGCAACTGGGCCATCACATTCTGCAAAAGCTGTAGGTACCACATCGCAGCTCCTCTGACCCCAAGGTAGTGTGCATTAAAGTAGTCAAGTCTTGAGGTGACAAACACATGTATCAGCGTGGCCAGGTCATCGGGGTAATAAGGGATTTGATTCGGGAGATGTTCTGGAGATGGTAAAAGCCAGTCTGGACAATTACCAATGCCTATGCTTCAAGTGTCAGCTCATTGTCCAGAACAACACCCACATTCTTCACCTTAGGGAAGGCCTCCAGTTCGGTCAGACCAATAAAAAGCCCCAACCTATCCCAAGAGACCTCCACTCTCCCCCTTCGACATGGCTCAACCACCAGCACTTCAGTCTTCCCCAAGTTAAGTAACGGCCAGTTTGTTGATGTCCAAGCCCAGATATCGGCCAAGAAATTATTCAGCATGTTGCCCATGTCAGATCTCCCAGGTGTGAAAGACAGGTACAGCTGAGTATCACCAGCAAAGCAATGAAAACTCAGCTCATACTGCCTTATGACCTTGCCCAGGGGCAGCATATACACTGTGAATAACATCAGGCAGGGACAGAGCCTTGGAGTACTCTTCAGGGCAGGGCTGTTGGGTCTGAGGAATAATTCCCCAGTACCACCACCCTCCGAGACCTGCTCCAGAGAAAGGACTCAAACCAGCTGATGACCTTGCCAGTGAGTCCTAACATATTCCCGCAGCCTGTCCAACAACACTGCATGATCCACAATGTGAAATGCTGATGAGAGATCAAGGAGAATGAGAATCAATCACTTTCCTCTATCCCTCACCCTCAGCAGGTCATTCAGCACTTTAACCAGTGTGGTCTCCATGCTGTGCATGGCCCTAAATCTAGACTGCAATGGTTCATAAATCTGGAAGTCCGTGAGGTGACTCTCGAGCTGTTCCGTGACCAACCTTCTCAAGAACCTTTCCTAAAAAGGGGAGGTTTGAGATAGACCGGTAATTCACCAAGACATCAGGGTCCAGAGATATTTTTTTTCAACAAGGGCTTCACCAGAGCCTGTATAAGGGACTCTGGGAAGACCCCTGCTGCAAGGGAACTCCTGACAATCTCAGCAAAAATTGGACCCAGGACTCTGATGCAACCAACAAGTAATCACATTGGGCCTGGGTCAAGGTCACAGAATGTCAGTTTAAGCCCCGAAATCACACCACAGACCTCCACTGTCATCACCAGTCGGAACTCTCCCCAGGGTGACCAAACACATCTGCCCACCCGAGGCCCACCACTGTTGGAAGATGGTTTTCTGCCTGGAGAAATCCCAGCCCTAACGGAGGACACTCTGTCTGAGAAGAACCTAGTGAACTCCTCACACAGTATCACATCATAAGAGTGACTCAAATTGAGCGACTATGTTTTGAGCAACTCAGTTTGAGCACATGTGGTTTGAACTACCCTGAAAGGGTAGAGAGCATGGTTATAGTGACAAGGTAGGTGGAGGAAATGGCGAAGGAGTAGTACAGCGAGGGACAGGAAGAGGAGGGTCCAGGCAGGAAGCAGAGGTATGTGGACTTTGGTTTGGGGGTGTGCTGCAGAGCTGGCATTCTGGTGTGGTGGTGATGGTGGCAAACTGCAGTGCGGGAGGTCTAGGGTTTGAGGCTGGCTTGGGGTGGTATTTAATATTTTGTTTCGTGTGTGGGACTTTTTTTTTTTGCGCTCCTGGTTTTTCTCCCTTCCCAAAATGCACCCCCCTGAAGTTGAGAATAGTAATTTAGAGGGGTGTGGTGGGCGAAGTCCCCCGTAGGGTGGGGTGCAGGGAGGAGGAGCCCCCTTCCCGCCTTGATGTCTTTTTTTTTGTGGTCACCATTGTTGGGTTCGCCATGGAGTGTACATCGCCATTGTGCTTTTCGACGATGTACACTCGCTGTAATAGTGATCGCTGTTTTGCAATCGCTATTATGAGATGGAACCCTTCACACTTGTCAGCTGAAAAAGCTCTAACAGTTTCCAGACAGGCCAGATGTAATAGCATGTCCACAGCCTGAAAGAGCTGAGCCAGTCGATTCTTCCCAGCTGCAATCATCCTAGACATAAAAGCTGACTTTTTTTTCATGATTGCATTCTCATACTGTACTCATTGTAATGAGCAATAATAACCAGCTTGTCCTCCTGGGACCTGGTCTTCCTCCAACGCCTCTTTGACCTCCAACCCCTGGTTTTTACCATCCTCAGCTCACCACCAAACCAAGGTGAACTGAGGAGCGAAACCAGTGGGCATTCATGGATCGGTGCCAGACATTAGCTTCCAATATACTATTGTACCATGCTGCCAAAATACTATTGTACCATGCTTCCAATATACTATTGTACCATGCTTCCAATATACTATTGTACCATGTATGCACAGCTCTGCCTTTTATCTCCCTGTGCATGAGTCCTGCATTTACACTGAATTTCACAAATTGCTTTGTACCATGCAGACTGCAGATTCCAATATAGTGATTGGCATGCTGAGTACCTTATGAAGCTAACATCCCAGCTTGTGCAACACACACATTTTGTGCTCTACAAATGCTTCAAAGATCTTGTCATTAACCTCCCTGTACTTAAACTCTCTCCTCTCTTTCAAATCTATCTCTGTTTTCTTTGAATCTCCTTGTGTACTGACAACAGGAGCACTATTCTGCCTGCTCCCTCTCCAGTAAAGTGTTATGTTATGCAGTTTGTATAAAAGGAGGACTTGAAGTAAACAGTAATCTGCCCATCCCAGACAGCTACTTTTCATCTCAGACAGTAATTTTCTTGTCTACCTGTCCCTGGGACACGCAGTTGCTGTAGCACTTCCTGTGTACTTATGGGTACTAGGATCCAGCGGAGAAATCCATTTCGGTGCAACCTGTGAGATTGGGTACTGATGCACAGATGGTGCAACTTCCCATAGTGTGCTGTATGTTCAACCTGAACCCCATGTGATGATGATTGGAGAGTGGATGTCTTCATAGAGTCAGGCTGTGAGCTTTAAGCAGGAGCGAGCTGTCTATATAGGGAGGACATGCAACTGTGCATGTACCTCTTTGTACAACTCACTGTCCCTGCTCTGCTCTGCACTGCATTTGTGGCAGTCCAGGAGAGAAAGGAATGGCATATGGTGAGCTCTTACACAAAAATACATTTTTATGTTTGCTTGCCCACATGCGCAAGAACCATATTGCATCAGCTTGCTTGTAGTAGCGAGTTGTGGAGGTGCGGCAGTGTTGTAGCCAATGCCAGCAGTCCATTGTGGGGCTGGTCTCTGTGGCACCAATAGAGGAGCAGGCTGTCCATGACAGCAGTAGTGTAGCATGCCACCAATTTGAAAGAAACTTGCCTCTGCAATCAGGGAGCACTCCATCATTAACAATCAGCTGTTTTTGCTGCTGGGGTTGTCCCTGATTGCAGCAGCAAACTACAGCTTGCCTTGTCTGATGTCCCCTTTCAATAAACATGGCAGTGGCTTCACCGTCCACCTCTCACAGTCCTCACAGAAGTCAATGGACAGCCGCTGCCTCCTCTCACAGTCCCCATGAAAGCCGATGGGGGTGCCCAATCCCCCTGTCAGCATAGCCCCTCCGCAGTTCATTTGCCGATGGGGTAACCCAATCTCATCAGCATAATGTCCCTACATTTGTTTTTAATTTCACTTGGCGGTGGCTATTACCATCTGCCTCTCACGGTCCCCATAAAAGCCGATGAGGGTGCCCAATCCTCCTGTCAGCATGCCCCTCCTAAATTCATTTGCCAATGGGGGAGCCCAATCCCCATCGGCACAATGTCCCCTCCCATTTGTTGTGTGCTGAGGGGGTGCCCAATCCCTCTCGGCTCATGCACCCCCCCAACACTCTGTATGTGCCGATGGGGGTGCCCAATCCCCATCAGCTACAGCCCTCCCCAAGAAACAGTCAGGTGGCATGCTGGGAGTCCACCCCAGTGTACCAAACCACCTGTAAATAAAGAGAACCTTTCTGCGTTGTTTATTTTTAACCTGTAAAATAAAAAAAAGTCCCTGTTGAGTCGGTGCCCCTCCCAACCCTGCACCCATCCTCTGCACTCCACCTCCCCACACACCCCATACTTACCTCCGGAGGCTGACGCGATCTTCGGTGGACCGGGAACACGTTTGCACTCTTCAAAGCCAACCACAAACTGAAGAAATGCTGATAAGCTGTATAATGGCACAAATGTTTTTTTTTTTCAACTTATGTGGATATCTAGCTCATTTTCACAAATTTTGGCATCAAATTTTCAACATGGGGTTCTTGGGACCCCATCTCATGAATTCAGTGATTGTCATCTGGTTATGCGGTCCAGAAAGGTGATTTTGCAGCCACTGCACAGAATCACCAATCAGGACTGATTAACGAAATGTCAGTGTCACTGTTCATGAGGTGGGCTCCCAAAAAGCCTATGTTGCAAATTTGATAAAAAAATTCCAAAAATGACTGTGTTACTTAGTGTATTACACAGTTTCCAAGACACTGTGAATTTCATGAATTTGTATTTTCACTCCAGATTTTCAACATTGACATTTTTTCACACCTCCTTATGAACAGTACAGCTATCATTTTCACATCCTGGCTAAAATGGCTGCACTCCAGCTTCAGAATAGCCGCAGTCGCCAGGGAAATCAGTGTTCGGGACAGATTAAGATGACACTGTTCATGAGCGGAGATCCTAAAATGCCTATGTTAAAATTCTGGTGACAAACGTCCATAAAATTACTGTTATGAGTGTGCATTGCAAAGTTTCCACGCACACTTATAACTTTGAGAATTTGTAATATTTTCACTCAAAATTGTCAACATTGTCAATTTTGCACACCTCCTTATGAACAGTACAGCTGTCATTTTTCACATCCTGCACAATCTGTGTTTTGCACATCTGGCACAGAATGGCGCAGTTGCTGTGGGAAATCAATGTTCGGGACAGATCAACAAAATCACAGTGCCACTGATCATGAGCAGAGGTCCCAAATGCTTTCATGATGGGGTCACAAAAAGGCCATGTTGAAAATTTGTAGTGCAAATATCAACAAACGCCTGAGGCGTTAGGATTTCTAACCGTAACGTTCCACCCTGTACAGACTGACAGGTGACAGGGGTGTGCCTTTGGATTGCCAGCTGTAATGCTCATGCCATTCCACCCCACCCCCACCCTAAAGCCAGTGACAGGCATCGAGGTGTGCCTTGGACTGTTCGGCCCCAGTGTTTACCCCATTCTCATATACTGCACCCATTTCAGCATATGTCCTTATGAAATGGGGTGACTGTAAAGTCGAACACCCCAAGGCACACCTCAACACTTGTTGGTGTCTGCAGGATAGGGTGAGGTGAAATGCCATGAGCGTTATGGGTGACAACCCAAAGGTAGATCCCAATGCCTGTCCATCTCTGCAGGGTGGAGGTGGGGTCAGTGTGAGTTGAATACTTCACTGCCATTCCTATTCTGCATCTGTCTAACTCCTGCATGTCCAATGCTAATATCGGCAAGCAAACATTCAGCATTGACAAATGCTTGTTTGTAATAACAGCCCTTATCAGGGCATGGGGGAACAAATCTTTGAATCCCTATTCAAGGACATACTGGCATGTATTTACAGCAGTATCACAGTGAGAGGTGGAGTAGCACTGAAAAAGCCCTTGTCAGGGATAGGGAGGCAGCAGGAAGGAGGAGAACAACAGTATTAGAAACCCTGTTCCAGTCTGATAGAGAGTTCAGATCAGCAGCACAGCTGACTCCCAGCATCACGATGGAGAAAGACCAACTGCTTTCTGAGCAGGCGCTGAGGGGGGAGTCTATAGAGCAGCTGCAACAGCAGCAGCAGCACAACCAGCTTCCCAGTACCAGGCTGAGTAGATGAGGAAAGGGGAGCAGTAAATCCTTCTTCATTGCTCAGCTACCAGTGTGCAACAGATGGGAGAGTCGAGAGGATAAATTGAAGCCCCTTTCAGGGGCACAGGAGGGCTGCATACAGTCCATTTAAGGCATTGATGAAGGCAACAGGGTTAAAAAATAAAAAGTTAATTAGCAGCTCCCAAGAAGGACCCCAGCACCAGACGAAGAGGAAGGGGCAGGGAAGTAGACAGATTAATTAAAGTCCTTTTCAGGGTTTAGCACGGGGAGCACTGAGCACATATGGTGTACAGTCCACTTCAGGCAGTGCAGCAGCCAGTAGGGCAAAATAAATAACAAAAAAAAAGGCTTGTGTGAGACCATATGAAATTAGGGAGTACCCCCAGCTGAGTCAGAAATACTGTAGATCTTTAAAATTACTAAAAAATTAGATGTGTACAAATTTGTACGACAGGCAAAAGATGCATCACACCTGTCTCTGGGACAGCCATTCATAAAATAAAATTCTATCTCTGTATGAAGGCCATTACATAAAAGCAAATTCCTTTCCTTTCCTTCCTTATTTCACTAAAGTGTAAATTAGTCCCAACTGCTTGTTAGCTACAAGTGATCTAGTCTAACATTTAGCTCAGAAAATATTTGCAAACAAATTTTATAAGAAAGTTCATCGTTAATCCTTCTGAAACTCCAACCTACTTTTTCTCACACCAAATTAGTTGGGGATGCATGCTTAATGGGAGAAATTAAATAGTATGGTCTTTATAAACTCTTACAGAGAAATGTACTTTGGGGCCGACATTTTCAAAGGAGATGCACCATGCATCTGAGATGTGCCGGTGCATTCAAAGCAATGCGCCGCAGCGCGATATTCAAATTGTGGAGATGCATCGTGCATCTCCGGCTGCACCCAAGTGCAGCAATAATGTATGAGGCGCATCTCCAGGGGCCATGCCCATGAATATACGACACATCCCCATATTCAGCCGAGATGTGCAGGGCATGTGCCTGCACATCTCAGAGGTGTGCCACACAAAGTTGGGCATGTTAGAAACATGCCTAACCCATAGCCATCCACAGGCAGGCTGCTGTACTGCACACAGCAGTACAGCAGCCGCCAGCCCCTGCAGCCCAGTGGCTAGGCCCCGTCCCAGCCCCGAAACCCGATTGTGGCATCCACATAGCTAAAAGTTACCCCAAGCCCTAGTAGTCTAGTGGTGACTTCCCTCCCATCCCCGAAACATGATTGTGGCATCCACATAAATGAAAGATCCCCCAAGCCCTGGTAGTCTAAGTGGCACTTACCTCCCAAACCTGAACCCCGATTGCAGCATCCACATCACATAGTCACACCCCAAGTCCCGGGTAGTCCAGTGGGCCCCCCACCCACTCAAGAACCCACATCCCACCCTGCTCCCCCATCCCATCATGTCCCAGCAGTCGGCGAGCAGCACAGCCCTCCGCATACCTCCACGGCTGCCAGCCAATGGGGCCATAGTGACATGCAAATGACCCGTTTGCGCCTTGCATGCCTAATGGCCGCATTTGCATGTTTTGGGCTGAATATCTGGAATTTGGGCATGGCACATCTGAGGATATGCTGCACATCCCCATTCCAGGTATTCAGGCTGTCCAGGGTGATGCACTGGCGCATTGGCAGCGGCCCCCATAAGCGCCACCCACTACTATTGCTGTATTCAGACGAGATGCGCAATTGCACATCTTGTTTGAATATTGAACTTATTTGCGCCAGCCCATTTATTTGGGTGGCGCCTCTAGATGCACCAGAAATACCCTGGCCTTTGAATATGGGGCCTGTATGTCTGAAAAATGGACAAAAAGGTGTTTATTTTAAAACAGGTGGCTGAAAGAGGCACACTCAGCGGAAGCTTGCTTCTGTGTGTGATCTGGTGGGAAGGGGTTACACAAGGGAGGAGAAAGTATAATCAAAATAGTTAAACAACAATAAATATATACAATGAATAATGTGTTAAATACACATATTTAAACAAATTTTGCTTAGATATCTGAAAAGTGTCCAAATAGCTTCTTGAACATAGTTTATCACTGAACTGCAAGCACCCCTGTATGAAACATACTCGAGCAGTTCATTTCAGTTTGCTGTAACATATTAACATAGTAATTTAAGTCCAGAAGAGCGTCTAGGTCCATCAGACCCATCTCATCAGTCCCCTTTCCCTCCATTCCATAAGCAGTCCCCTTTCCCTCCATTCCATAAGCAGTCCCCTTTCCCTCCATTCCATAAGCAGTCCCCTTTCCCTCCATTCCATGAGCAGAGATGAATTCTAGTAAGTAAAATTATGGGGGTGGGGTTACAGGGGGGAGAAACAAGTACAAACAGTACAGGTAAACAATAATAAATATATACAGTACGTTGAATAAAGTGACAGTAATTGGGCAATAACAACATCTGGTAGTGAGAATACAGAGTAAAACTAATGTGCAAATAAGTAACTACATATCCACAAGGCAGCTTTGCGCTAAGCAGCACTAGCAGCAACGGATGGAATTCCAGTCAACAGTGTGCTAGAATCGTACAGGATGTAGATTTGTAACGAAATGTCAAGGCACAAGACTGTGCATGGCTCAGAGACAAGTATTGTCATAATAAAAGGATTAGACTAGCAGACTCGATGGGCCACTGCACATTTTCCGGTCAACAATGTCTAAGTGTCTTTGTTTCTATGCAAGCAATAATACCCAACAGAGTGGGTGGTATTGGGCAATACTGGACTGCCCAGGGGCGTAATGAGGCCCAATGCCACAGGCAGAGGGCCTTATAGTCCCTGTAAGGTCCAGTATTATTCAATACCACCCACCCTGGAAGATATTATCGCACTTAGAAAATGGGCTGTTACATCTCAAATAAAATGTTTAAAAATATGTAAAAAAAAGAAAGAGTAAAATGTAAATTAAAAAAAATTTAAAACAGCATGTTTGTAAGATAGTCCCTCCACTGCTGCATGTGGCAGTAGAGGGCGCTGTTGTGTGATATCATTTGTTTTTGTTCAACAGAATATTCTTCCAGGAAACAGTATTCTTTTTTTCCCATTTTAACTTTTTTACTTTGCAATCCGTGCCCCCCCCCCCCACACACACACCTCTCCACAGAAAAACAGTTACATTTTAGTTAACTTCCCCTGCAAGCTGGAGCAGGAGGGGAGCATGCTGGCAGCTCTCTTTAAATATTTTCTGCCACTTTGAACTGCCACCCACAGATCATCTGTCATGCAGGGACAGCATGGTGTCGGACACAGGACAGCTCTCATGATGGCAAACGCATTTGAAGCCACCACGGAAACTGAGGAGTTGTGGCTGAATGATTTTTTTTATTTACTGCTGAGCATCCTGAATGTAGAGCAGTGGTTTCCAATATTGGGACAGGATACTGGATGAGCATGTGGCAAGACTGAGGTGAGTGCAAACGAATGGCAGCAGCAGCAGCAGCAGAAAAGGAAGTTGTTTTTTTAACTTGAAGGGATATTGTTTTGTGGGGAGGGATGGCTTACTACCTGACGGAAAAGCCTTCACTGTGTTGGATTTATGCATTGCCAACAGGCTGTACTGGAGTACAGGAGCTAAGTGGGCTGAGGGGGAGGCGTTTGACAGAAAATGTACCTGGTATATGATGGCTGTCTGGATCAAAAGGTTTTAAAAAAAGTGTGTTGGTTTGAGAAATGGTTCAGTACATAGCGCCAAGTGTTTTTTTATTTTTTTTGGCTCTGAAATTAATTCAGGTTAAAGTAAGAAAGACTGGGGGGGGGGTTCAGATGCTAACTCTCCCATTAAGCGAGAGAAAAAATGGCGGCACGTTGAGTTTGAAAATTCTGACTGGCACCATGCTACCAGTGATGGGGTTGGCACAGCTGGAACCTGTTTTTTACTGGGTTCTAACTGTAACTTAATGTACCCCCCTAGCATCACTGGTAGCTAATCAAAATCCTTAGATTTGTAAGCCCATTTTCTAAGTGAGGCTAAAGTCAAGAACAGAAGGGGGTATAGCATGTTTAGAGGAGCAATTTCAGAGAGAGAAAGGTAAAAAGAGCAGAGGAGGATGGGTGTAGGGAATAAAGGAAATAAACTAAACCTTTTTCAGGGACTTTACTGAAATGATCTGAGAGCTTCTGAGCTCAGCTGAGGAAAGGCTAAGTTATCTGTATGCCTTCATATCTGTTTGTCCCTCTTTTTTTATTTATATTTTGAAAAGTGTAATTAATTTAAATGTCAATAGGACTCCATTGGAAATGAGCATATGGCTAACTGGTTTGTGTCATCAATCCCTGTTCATTTATTACAGTAAATTAATGTACACATGCTATTTGACCTCATTCCACCCTTTATCCCATGCCCTTTCAGTTCTGATCTATTTTCTATCATTGGCTCACAGTGACATCTAGTGTTGCTATTTGTGCACTGCATGAGCACTGTTCTAGTTCAGTTTAGAAACAGAAACCTAGAAATTTGCCGACAGAAAGGGACCCCTTGGCCCATCCAGTCTGCCCAAACCCCGCCCCCCCATCTAGTTTATCTTACCTCTCCGTTCCATGCCTTTTAACTTTTTTATCTATCATAGAATCATAGAAGCTTGATGGCAGAAAAGGACCATACCGGCCCATCTACTCTGCCCTTTTTTCCCCCCCCTACACCTCCACCTCCCTGCCAGTCCCTGCCTCCCCCAATACTCAGCCCCATATGCTTGTCCCATGCCCTCTTGAATTCTTCCACCGATTTAGCCTCCACCACTACGTCTGGTAGTCTGTTCCAGGGCTCCACCACCCTCTCCATGAAGAAACACCCTCTCACAATGCCCCTGTATCTTTTTCCTTGCAGTCTGAGGCTGTGACCTCTAGTTTTGACCCCGTCCTTCCTCTTAAGTAACCCTCTTCTCCCACTTTATTGAGCCCCTTTGCATATTTAAAAGTTTCAATCATGTCTCCCCTTTCCCTCCTTGTCTCCATGGTGTACAGATCCAGCTCCTTACACCTCTGCTCGTATGACTTTCCCTGCATACCCTGCACCATCTTGGTTGCCCTTCTCTGAACCCTTTCCAATGCATGTATATCTTTGTGAAGATGTGGCCTCCAGAACTGAACCCCATACTCCAGGTACGGCCTCACCATGGCTTTGTAAAGGAGCATTATTACCTCCCTCTTTCTGCTAGTAATGCCCCTGCCTATGCATGCCAACATTACATTGGCCTTGTCCCACCACCCTGTTACACTGGATTCCTACCTTAAGGTTTGACGAGAATATGATCCCCAGATCCCTGTCCTGTTCTGTTACTTTAATTTCCTCCCCACCTTGGGTGTACCCTGCTCTTCTGTTCCTACTCCCCAAGTGCATCACAGCGCACTTCTTGGCATTAAATTTCAGCTGCCATGTCCCAGACCATTTTTCAAGCATCTTTAAGTCCTCCCTCATGTCCTCCACCCCCCCCTCGGGGTGTCTACCCTATTGCATATTTTCATATCATCAGCAGTTAGGCACACCCTCCCCCATGTAGTTGTCCCAAGCCCTCTTGAATTTGCTCACTGAGTCTACCCACACCACCCATTCTGGCAGCCTGTTCCATGGACCCATCACCCTCTGTGAAGAACTGCCCCCTTACATCTCCTCTAAATCTACCACCTTCCAGCTCGAATGCGTGTCCCCTAGTGGATTTGTTTTCACTCATCCTGAATATGCTACCTTCCTTCACTCTGTTTATTTCCTTCAGATATTTGAAGGTTTCCACCATATCCTCCCTTTCCCGCCTCATCTCCAGTGTGTACAAATTTAGTTCCTCCAGCCTTCCTTCATATGACCTCCCTTGCAGTCCTTGAGCCATCTTGGATGCTTTTCTCTGGACCCTCTCCAATCTATCCCTGTCCCCCTGTAAGTGTGGCCTCCTGAACTGCACCCCATATTCCAGAAGTAATCTGACCATGGTTTTGTATAGTGGCATGATCACCTCCTTTTTCCTGCTTGTGAAGCCCCTCCCTATGCATGCCAGCATTCTGGTTGCCTTCCCCACCACCCTATCGCATTGGTTCCTTACCTTCAGGTTATTCGAAATGGTGATCCCCAGGTCCCTTTCCTGCTCTGTAACCTCCAGTACCCCCCCCCCACGCTGAAGCCAGTACTTTGCCCTCGGGTTTTTACACCCTATGTGCATAATTTTACATTTTTCATGTTGAATTGTAATTGCTACTTCCCAGACCACTCCTCCAACCTGGCCAGATCCTCCTTCCCCCGATATGTCCACCCTGTTACAGATCTTCATGTCATGTGCAAACAGACATACCTTCCCATTCAGGCCCTCTGAAATGTCCCCAGTGTATATGTTAAACAGTGTGGGTCCCAACATGGACCCCTGAGGAATCCTACTCACCACCCCTCCTTTCTTTGAGTGCACCCCATTAACCACCACTTTCTGAGTTCTCCCCAAGCCAATTTTCCACCCAGTTTGTTAGTTTATTCCCCACTCCTAAGCTACCTAACTTGCTTATTAGTCTTCCGTGGGGGACGGTGTTAAAGGCCTTCCTGAAGTCCGGGTAGGCCACGTCCCCGACCCTTCTTGATCACATATCTCTGTTACTCTCTCAAAGAATTCAATCAGGTTGGTCTGATGTGACCTTCCATGTGTGAACCCAAGCTGGTTGTCATCTATGAGGCCTTCCTCCTCTAGATTTTGTACTAGCCTTTCCTTTATAAGTGCCTCAATCAGTTTTCCCACCATGGAGGTAAGGCTAACTGGGCAGCAGTTGCCCAGCTCATCCCTTCCTCCCTCCTTATGTAATGGTATCACATCAGCCCTTCTACAATTCCCCAGGACTATTCATTTGTCTACAGACAGGTTAAATAACCTTGTCAGTGGTGCTGCAAGTTCTTCCCTTTACTACTTGAGCACCCTGGGGTGGATTGAGTCGGGACCCATTGCCTTGTCCGTCCGCAGTTTTCCTAACTCCTCTAATACCCTGCCCCCGTAAAGGGGCGGCATGGGATCTTAATGTCACAAGCCATTACAGTGCATCAATATACTGCACTGCCAATACAGTGCGATATATTGCCAACTCAATTACTGCATGTCTTGCAGGGGCCTTTGCCCCCCCCCCTGCACCTCCCATTACAGAGGTCTGCACCCCCTGAATCCTTCAACTTAAATAACTAACTCAAGTGTAGGAGATTAACACTTAAAATCACACAAAGTGCAAAAAATTAAAAGATTTCATGCATCTGAGACTGGGAATCGAAACCCAGTCCACAGACGTACTGCCTCACTTGCTGCCTGTGACTCATCCCATCGAGCCACGGCAGCTGCTTGCCAGCCCCTCTTCCCAGCAGAGGTCTTACCCTCTGCCTAGGAATAATGAGAGGGTGCACTACCGTGTATACACCCTTTCACAGTTTTGCACCCTCTTGCTATTCCTAATCATGCTGTTCATGTTGCGCGGTTTTGACGTACGCGGTAGAGTGTGCGAAATACTGACCCAGTAGGTAAAGGGGTTAGTCTCCATTTCCCTGCCCACCCTTCCCCTGCTTCTTATCTCTGGTCCCTTCCCCTCTTCCTCGGCCATGAAGACTGAGGTGAAGTAGTTGTTCAGCAGATTTACTTTCTCCTCATCCCCCTCTATCAGAGCTCCCCCCTTCCCCCTGAGTCTTATAATCCCCTGCTTGCTTCTCCTTTTGTCATTCACATACCTGAAAAACTTATCTCCCTTTTTGGCCTCCCTCGCTATTTTCTCCTCTCTATCCTCTTTAGCCCTCCTGACAATTAGCTTTTCCCTATAAACTTCCCTTTCTGCCATCCTCGCAAACCTTTGTAGGCCCTGAACACCTTCCTTTTCTCTTGGACTGCGTTCCTCACCTCTGTTGTAAACCACAGTGGTTTCCTCCCCCTCTTGTGTTTGCTCATCCTCCTGATGCATTATTCTGTCACCAGCAGAATTCCACTTTTAATTACCCCACAGCTCCCCTATGCCCCCTAGGTTCTCTTTACCTTCTAGTTCCTTCTGTAGGATTTCCTTCATTTTCTTAAAATCCCCTTCCCTGAAATCCAGTACCCTCGTGATGGTCCTGTTCTTATCCGACCCTGTCCAAAGGCTAAACCTTACCATCCTGTGATCATCATCTCCTAGATTTTCCCTGAGCTCCACATCTTCCACACTGTCCCTGTCTGTCATTACCAGGTCCAGTATGGCCCCTTCCCTAGTCGGTTCCTTGATCAGCTGATGAATAAGTGCTTCCTGAATGGACTCCAGCAGCTCCCTACTTCTCTCTGATGATGCTGTTGGGACCCCCCAGTCCACATTGGGAAGATTTAGATCCCCTACTACTAGAATTTCTCCTCTGCTGGCCATCCCTTGTTTTTCTCTAGCCCACTCCCTATCCACCTCTGCCCCCTGATCTGGTGGTCTGTACACCACCCCTACCCTTACTGCCTCCCCGTCCCCTTGCTTTAATGTGACCCAAAGGATCTCTGCCAAGCCCTGTCTCTCCCCACTCACCGTTACTCTAATCCCATCCCTGACGTATAGGGCTACCCCTTCCCTTTTTTTCCTGTTCTGTCTCTCCTATAGAGACTATAGCCTGGTAATTCCATTTCCCAACTGGGGTTATCAGTCCACCACGTTTCATTTATAGCTATCAGATCTAGTTTGTCCATCCCCACCATTGCCTCCAGGCCCCCATCTTATTTCCAAGACTCCTGGCATTTGCCAGCAGACCATTCTATCTATCCCCCCTTCTACTGTTCACCTTCCTACTAGTGTCCCTGCCCCCAGTTGCAAGGGAGTGTGAGTTAGGCAAGTCCCACTAGACACTTTCCGTAGTCCTCCCCCTAGCTTTGCACTCCCCTCCTCCTTAGTTTAAATCATCTCCCAGAATTCCATCTATGTTCCCCTGCAGCTTCCCTCCATAGCAGTCTAGCTCCCTCATCATTTATATGCAGCCTGTCCCTTGTGTACAGGCTTTTGTCTACCCATGTGTCCCCTAGCCTCCTATACAGGTGTATCCCCTCCCTTCTGCACCACTGCCTCAGCCAATGGTTAAAATCCTTGATTCTTAGCTGCCTAGCTGTACTGGCACAGTGCACTGGCAGAGTTTCTGAAAATGCCAGAGAACTGACTATCCCCTTGCACCCCTTGGCTAGCTCCCTGAATCTCCTTTGTACCTCTTCCACCTCCTCCCCAGTAATTCACTCCGAGGTGCAAGGCTAGGTGTGGTTTACCACCAAGTAATCTAATATTCTCCTTGATTCTCAGTAGCGCCCTGCTTGCATCCGTCCCTGGGTCACAGAAAACTGATTTCCCCTTATATGCTACCCTCTTCTTCAACCAATGGATCCCCTTAATGATCGAATCCCCATACACCATTACTAATTTTGTACTATCTCTGAAGGATGCCTCAGTACCTCTACCCTGGTTACTTTTTCTTTAATTTCTTATGCTTCTGTCCTGGTCTCCCCAGTTCCCCACCCCTGCATCTGCCATGTCTCTTTCCTCTTCTTGGCCTCCTCTGTGCTGTCCTGTCTCATCCCCCGCCCCTTCCCCTCTCTCCTCCTCTCCTTTCCCTACCCATCCCCCACCCTCCTTCCCACCTGTGGTATCCTCCTTTCACTGCCCCCATGCAGTTCCCTTCACCTGCCTCCCCTCCTTCTGCCTCTCTTTCCTCTATCCAACTCCCTCCCCCTTTCCACCCCATGCAGCTTTCTTCTCAGTCCCTCATTGTCTTCCCCCTCTGTTACCATACAACCCTGCACTCTTCTCCTGTACCCTTGCTGCAGGTCGTTTCCTTAATTCTGGACCCCTATGTTTTCCTAGGTAAACTCCCTGTTCTCCTCTGGTCCTCTCCCTTCTAACACCTCCTGTTCCATCAGCCCGGTTAAGGGCCAGTACCTATTTGAATCCTCTGTGTATCTTTTTTCTATGTCACTTGTCTTTGTGTACTCTCGTGTTCTGCCCCCTTCCTCTGTCCTCGCCCCGCTCTCCCATTCCGCCATTTTGGCTCCCCCTTTCCGTAGCCTTCCAACCTCCCATCCTTCCTGTCCTCCTGCTTCTTATCCCCTATCCATGACCTTCTCGTGCCCTCCTCTCTGTTTCCCCCTTTTAGCCATACCAGCTCATCTTCCAGCATCCCATGTTTCTGACAAACCAGGTACATTCCCAGTCTCCACAGTGTGTTCATGAATACGGCCACCCCACATCTATTACAACCAACTATCCTTCCTCCTGTAGGTCATCTGCTTTCCTCCAGTGTATCCCCCCTCTCCCCTGCCACCAGTCCTCTCCCTGATGCTCCCCTCTTCCCTGCCACCACCACCCTCCATGATCCTCCCCCCAGCTCCAATCTAGCCCTTCCCTCCTGCGCCACATTTGCGCAGCCTCCTATTCTATGTAATTCTCTACAGAACTTCTTCTACTGCTAAGAAATGACAAGAATGAATTGCTGTATAGTATCACTACAGTTGTAAATCTTTAAAGCCTGTATGCATGCACGTACCTCCTAATGGTTACAACCATTGTCCTAATACTATTATGCATAACAGTTGTGTAACCCCACTAAAGTTATAGAAATGTAACCTTAAGCTACTAATAGTGATTGGAAATAGTTATAGAAAATTCAACTATAGCTCCTAATAGTTACAACCACTACCCTAATACTATAATGCAAAACAATTGTGTAATCCCCAAGACAGTTATAGAAAATTAACCTTAAGCTATTATGCAAGCATCTCTTACCAGTTAGAGACATTTTTTAATGTGAAGCAGTTTTTAAGCCTCCCTCATTAGCTAGCTATTCAGGCTTTAAAAGTCCATGAATGTTTGACTCAACCTCCCACTTTTATACCAAGCAGCTCACCCCCTTGTCCAGGTGTCCCCCCTAGATTCACAGTACTTCAAGTTCCTGCTGCAGTTCACCTCCCCTTGTTTTCATTTCGAGTTCCTGCAGCAGTTCTAGTTCCTGAAGCAACTCACAGTGCTATGTTAAAAGCCCAGTCCCCCATCTTTATGCCAAGCAGCTTACCCCCTTGCCGAGGTGCCCCCCACCCAGCTTCACAGTATCTTAATAGAGGCCTTTCCTGTGTTCATACAGTTCCTGGAGCCACTCACAGTACCTTGATAGCAATCCTGTCTTGATTTCCTTCCAATTCCTGCAAATTACTGGAGCTCTTCTTTCCCCTCCCTGAAGAAGATTTGTCGTCCTGCGCTCCAACCCTTTTCCAGAGATAACCAATCCTAGGTGATCAGTTCGGTCCGCTCCTTGCTGTGCTCTGTGTGGGTGGTTCAGTGGCCGAAGCCGCTCCTCTCTCCTTTCTTCTGCCTGTTCCTTTGGTGATTCCTAGTGAGACCGAACTTCTAACTTTGAGGAAAGTGCAGACCTCACTTTTAAAGGGCTGCCCACCTTTCAAACATGCTGGGGTCCGCCCTGATTGGTGCTTTTCTTCCTACGTCTCTCCCAGTTGGTGCGGCTTCTCCCACCTCATGGCTGATTGGTAGCTGCAATTACAGCTCTTTTATGTGGCTGTTTTAGCACATGGCTGTTGTTTTAGTGTTTGCCAGTTTTCATGCGGGGTAAAACCCATTTGCTTTATCAGCAGACACAGTTTGTTTGCTTTTGCTAACTGCCTGACTGAAGAAAAACCACATAAGCAAACTCTTTTTTGATATGCAATACCACAACAATTGCATTATTTATTTAGTGTTTCTTAACCAGGTAAGTGCACTAAACCATCAAATGCCTATTTTCAGGCTCGACCTGGGAGAGTACAAGCAAACTGGTAACAAGGCAACACAATATTCAGTTAGTACAAAAGAGATATGTACAATTAATACTAGCAGTTTAACAGCTACAGACATGACAGGGTTGTACCAGCCAAAAGTTCCGAACTGTAATCCAGCTTGCCATGCTGCAGGCTGGGCTCTTAATCACATGATTAATCACTAATATAGTCACATAGGGGAAATATTTTCAACATGTCTTGTGGTATTAAAAAAAACTGAATGCTGGATACATTATCTCAAAGGGGAAATAAGTAAAAGGGATATATATTTTATAATCTATGAAAAAACAGAGGCACTACAGCACAGTGGTGTAAGGCTCTGAGCTGCAAACCTGGAGACCTGGGTTTGAATCCCACAGCCCTCACTTGCATACTGTGTGACCCTGAGCAAGCCACTTAACTTCCTTGTGCTCCCAGGTCACACCTGTAAACAAGCTTTCAGCTTAGTATATCTCTCCTGGTTAAACAATAAATAAATAAAAGTTTGATGAGTTTCTTAGGTTACAGACTTCGGAAGCCTGGTGGTGGGGCTGGACACACCGCTTACCTACCATACGCATGCCTACTAAATCATATTAATGGTGGGCTCCAAGTTAGAAAGAAGAGGAACTGTCAGGGAAAGTCCCCTCAACCTAGTTCCTGTATATCTTGTGTAGTTTGTTGGCATGAAGAATGATTCCCTCTTTTACATCCCCCTAATATCATCCTAATTTGAATATAAATGAGATTGCTTCACTCTGTTTTGCCCAAGTGTGAAAACCAGTTTGTCTCCATTCCAAAGGTCATGACCCCACTCACAAAAGGCATCATGGGAGTTGATGAGGCATACGTGCACAAGCCAGCAGAAGTTATATTCTCATTCAGTTCTGTTACATGTCTTGTGAAGTCCCTGTATTCTCTAAAAAGCATTTTTTTTTTCTAACTCTGATACACTTTTAGCTACAAAAAACAGCAGCGCACTTACTATGCCTTGAAAAGTTTCATGGCTAGCATAAGACAAGAACATAGGTACTACAAATGACAGCAACAGCACTGACTTACACAGTGTAACTACTGCAGGCTTTAGTGCCAGAACATCATAAAATTCCAGTATGCCATACATGAGTCAGGTCCTGGCCTTTGCAATGGAGTCAAGTAGCTTTTCACACCAGACTTAAGTACCTTCATTTACATTTAAATCTGGTAAAATTAGGAATGTGCAATAGAGGCAACCATTGTTCTTGCCTACAAACTGCACAGGGAAACAGAGTAAAATGCTGAGGGGACTTTCCCTTTAATTTCCACATGAGGAAGCCAGTAACAATTCCAGCTCCCCCTTCTCCGTTGTGTACACTGCACAGCCCATAAAGCCATTCTGCTTAGGCAGAATCTGAATGTCATGTAGAAAAGGTTTGGCACATTCTCCCATGAAACAGACTCAAGGACCAATCACTGTTACTTGATACACAGCCAACTTGATTAACTCAGAACTACCACGCATAGGGACTTCCACTGGTACAGACACAAGCAAAAAGCAGCACAAAAAAACTGAGGAGGTGCTTGTTTATTACAAAGTGTCAGGGGCTGTAGGCTGAGTTGGAGCTGGTGTACAGTATTAATTTGCACAATAAATCTTAATATTTCTGTATAACAAGTTTTTTGCACTGTTTTGTTTCTGTCAGTATAATGAAGAGGTTGTTTGAGCGATGTCATCACTTTTGTTTCCTGTGCTGGTGTGCTTTAGACTGTTTTATTTACCTGCACTATTACACACTTCCCCATAGGTGCATCCACACACCAGCCCCCACCAACCACAGATTCCTTTTCTATTTTCTATCCTACAGAGACACTTAGCTGGTAGGGCTGTGGCAGATGGGCCTTGTTCTCCTTCTCAGGCCTAGCTTACTTGAATGAACTATTGACCGCCCTCCAACTAAACCTAACCTCCTGGCATTCTGAATGCTAGTGCTGGGACCAGCACAAAGACCCTGGTAGCTGTCCTGGTATCACAGCACACTACCCTGTCCTAGCTTTGCCCACCCATGGAGGACATTAACCAGCCTTACTCTTCTCACACTCCAGGCCCGCTAAACCCTGCAGAACTCACAAGTGACAATGGTTCCCCCAGCCCAGTAACTGTGATTACAAAAATGCCTGCACCTATTATCAAAAGAAACAAAAAACATTGAATTTGACAGCAGATAAGGACCGCTTGACCCACCCAGTCTGCTCATTTTTTGCTACCTACAGTATCACTACAGACCCTCTCCCTCCCACCTTCCTTTCCAACAAGATTCCCTTATGCCTATCCCACGCATTCTTGAACCCCACCACTGTTTTTGACCCCACAACCTCTGTTGGTAGGCTGTTCCAGGAATCCACCATTCTCTGTGAAGAAGCACTTCCTCACATCTATCCTGAATCTACCCCCTTCCAGTTTCATAGCATGTCCCCTTGTTCTCAAACATCTTTTGCTGAAAAATACTTCCCTCCTGTACCTTATTTACCCCCATATTTAAAAGCCTCTGTCATATCTCCCCCTCTCTCTCCCCTCTCTTCCAGAGTGTACATATTGAGATCCTTTGGCCTCTCCTCATAGGGCTTTTGATGCAGAACCATCACCATTTCAGTTGCCTTCCTGTGGACCACCTCCATTCTGTTTATGTCCTTCAGCAGATATGTTCTCCAGAACTGGACACAGTACTCGGGGGAGGGGGGTGTCATACCAGCAATCTATACAGAGGTAGTACCACTTCCCTCTTTCTGCTGGTGATACCCCTCCTTATGCACCCCACCCCAGCATTCCTCTAGCCCTCCCAACTGCCTTGTCACACTGCCTGGTCACCGTTAAGGTCATCAGATATGATTACCCTCAGGTCTCCTTCTTGCTTGGTGGTTGTCAATACCACTCCCCCATTTTGTACTCCGACCCTGGAATTTTGTGCCCTAAGTGCATTACTTTGAACTTTTTTTTGCTTTGAACCCCAGCTGTCATACCTTTGAGCACTCCTCAAGTTTTCACAGGTCTCTGCTCTTCCTCCCCAATTGTCCACCCTATTGCAGATTTTAGTGTTATCCACAAGGAGGTAGACATTCCCTTCCAGCTCCTCTGCAATGTCACTTATAAAGACATTAAAAAGGACTGGTCCCAGCACTGATCCCTGAGGCACCCCGCTGGCCCCCCTTCCTTCCTCTGAGTGAACTCCATTTACCATCACCCTCTGTCACCTATCCCCTAACCAATTTCTTACCCAGTTTACCACCTTTTGACCCACACTGAAGCTACCCAGCTTGCTTACTAGTCTCCTATGTGGAACAGTGTCAAAAGCCTTACTGAAATCTAGGTAGGTCATGTCCACTGCTCCACTCTGATCTAATTTCTTGGTAACTCAGTCAAAGAAATCTATCAGATTCATTTGACATGAGCCCCCCCCAATCCATTCTGCCTTGGGCCTTGTAACCCACTGTATTCCAGATATTCTTCAATCCTTTCCTTCAGCAGTGATACCATTAACTTTCCCACCACTGATGTAAGGCTGACTGGCCTGTAATTGCCAGCCTTCTCCCTGTTACCACTTTTATGAAGTGGGACTACATCTGCCCTCCGGAACTACTCCCGTTTCCAGTGAGCTGTTAAATTGGGCCATGAGGTGTGCAGCCATTAGCTCCCTGAGCTCTCTCAATACCCTTGGATGCACCCTGTCTGGCCCCATTACTTTGTGCACTCTCAGAATAGTGAGTTTCTTCAGGACTCTCTCCTCTGGAAAAGGACCAGTGTCCACCTTCCTCCCTCCCTCCCTTCCATGCTCCTGTTACTTTTTTGTGTCCCCTCCATTTCTCTTTCCACTGTAGACACTGAACAAAACTATCCTTCCCCTGGTTCTCCTCTTTTCACTTACATACCTAGAAAAATCTTGCCCCTTTCATTACTGCCTGGGCTATTTTCTCTTCAGGTGCACTTTCATGCTCCTTGCCGCTTCCCCTGATATACCACCCTCTCCTCCTCCCTCTGTGTCTTCTTATACCTTCTATGATGGTCAGAGTACTTTCAGCTTCCCCTAACCTTTGTTATCTGAAGAATCATTAATCTCCTCTGTAACCTCTATATGCCTACGTGTTCATCACGGTGATCTTTAACCCTGTACTTCACTTTATTGCACAGCTTAAGCAAATTGTACCTTAATTGTATCATGAAATCCCAATGAAAACAAAAATTCTTATTTATAGGGGCCATCGAGTTGTCTGTATGACACAAATTGCAAATAAATTAGTAAAATGAGAACAAACTGAGAGAAATCAGATATGATGTGAGGCCTAAGGGAACTATTACACAGAGGATTTAAGAATTGTTGTTTTCCTTCTGAGGACTGTAGCTCAGGACATTTGGTGCCCTAGAAGCCAGAATAGCCAAGGGAAGGGGAGAGAGAGAGAGAGAGAGAGAGAGAGAGAGAGAGAGAGAGAGGGAGGAGGGAGGAGAGAGAGAGAGAGAGAGAGAGAGAGAGAGAGAGAGAGAGAGAGAGAGAAAACTAACTACCTGTATGGACTAAAGCTATTTTAGGTTGACTTGAACTGCTTCACTGTTTTTAAGTGGATCCCCCTGGTACAAAAGAATTCCTGCTTAATTAGCTGACTTTTGGAGGGTTGGGGTTTGGGGGTTGTGGTGCGGGGGGGGTGTATATGTATGTGTGTGTGTGTTGGGTATATGTGTGGGAATAAATGGCAATAAGTTTATTTGAGTATTATTATATAAGTATTTTAATATCAAGGATATTTAAGTGTGGCTAGGATAGTGAATCGGATATCAAGATGTGTTGGTCAATAGTTCCCAGTAGAAGATATCATTCCCCTTCGAGACTCCATGATCTCCGGCCCTTTGAGTGCCCCCCATTGGTAGGGGAGTCATATGGGTGCTTCAGAGCACTCTGAATAGTTTGAAGAAGAAGGAGGAGGAGGCAGGGATTCGTGGAGTCCTGTGGGGGGATTTCTGTGGGTGGAGTGGTGGGAGCTAGGAGGCACCCTTGGGCAAAATGGGCCCAGGAAAGGGTCCACCTTGCCTGGTGCCTATACCCAAGGGCTCCACAGTTAGTGGGCAGGTCGCCGGACCAGCCTCATCCACCTATCCATCTCGGGCAGTGTTGTTCAATGCCAGACTTATTATAAACAAGACAGCAATTATTACCAATCTTTTTTGCAACATCTGATCTGGCATGCATCACTGAGACCTGGCTGGATGAAAATGCCAGCCCAATACTGAAATCAGCTATTCTGGCCAGGCACTCAGTGATACACTGCCCGAGAAAGGATCGTAGAGGTGGGGGTGTAGCAATTTGCTTTTAAGTTGAGTCTGAGCCTCACAGCATTCCCGACTGGAACCACAAGATCCTTTGAATGTGTAGGGTGTGGAGGTGTGGTTTGCAGGATCCTTCTCATCTACCATCCACTGGGGGATGGGAGGGAATTCCTGCAGGAATTTGTGGACTTCGTCATCTGGCTGGTTTTGGAGTCTCTGAGATGGATTATTCTCAGGGACTTCAATGCCTGGGTCAATGAAGAACTCTGCAATTTGGTTAAGACTTCCTCCAACTAATGTGTTCGTTGAGCCTTACACAGGTTGTTACCTCTGCAACCCATATTCATGGCCATTCATTGGACCTCATCTTCCAGCTGGGAATGGAGGTCTTCGACCTTAAGATTGATCCGGTCGCTTGGTCTGATCACCATACTGTGAGGTTCTTGTTCGAGGCTCTCCCAAATAGACTCTCACCTGTGGAGATGGCCCTGTGCCACCCTTTTAGGGGTTTGACCCCACATGGTCTGATATCAGTACTGGACCTATAAGGTGCAATGAGTGTGTATGAGGAGTTGAGGGAGATGGTTTTGGCCTATAATAAGGCAATTTGCCGGAGCCCATGACTCCTTCGCACCTGTCCATGTTCAACCGCTCACTTCACGCCAGAGATCCCCCTAGTTCAACGGGGATCTCTGGAAAATGAGAATGAGTGGTCAAAGATTGGAGTGGCACTGGCGGAGAACTGGTCTGGAGGAGGATAAGCTTATATTGATGGCTCATTATAGGAGCTATCAATCAGCAATCTCCTATAAGAAGGCAGAGTTCCTGTCCAAGGAGATTGCTGTAGCAACTAACAGACCGGCTCAGCTCTTCCACACTGTGGATGGGTTATGTAATCCAGCCTGTCTGCAGTCCAGGGGATTATTTTTTTACAGTCAAGGTGTAAAGAGTTCACTCTGCTTTTCGCTGATAAGGTTACCTCCATCAGATCGGAAATCCAGTCATCTCCCTCTAGCAGGCCTTGTGGTGATGGGCCTGGGGTTGCAGGCAGTCAGTCTGTCTGGTCCAATTTTGTCCAGTTAGCTGTCATGGATGTGGTGGAGGTCATCCAGGGGTTACTTCCAACCTGCTGTAGTTTGGACTTGGGACCAACACGCCTCTTAATAGGGTGCGTTGATGTCATCAGCCCGGTCCTAGCCAGGACAGTTCGTGGTTCCTTAGTGACAGGGGTCTTTCCTTAACCCATGAAGGAGGTGGTCGTGAGGCCACTCCTGAAAAAATCCTCACTGGACCTGGACTGCCTGGCAAACTGCAGACCTGTCTCTAGCCTGCCTTTTTTAGCAAGGTTATTGAGAAGGTGGTGGCCATGCAACTGGAGACCTACTTAACATCCCACAACATCTATGGCCCTCTCCAATCAGGTTTCAGACTGCCCTAGTTCAGGTGCTGAATGATCTCCTGGCAGCGAAGGATTGAGGCAGATGTTCCATCTTGATTCTCCTTGATCTCTCAGCAGGGTTCAACACCGTGGACTATGGAGTATTGATGGAGCACCTGCAGGTGTGTTGGGGACTGGCTAGTACAGTCCTCAACTGGTTTAAATCTTTTCTCACTGGTAGATCACAGAGTGGTGTCGAGGAGTTTTTCCTCAGTCCCTGTGCCCTTGCTATGTGGGGTCCCGCGGGACTCTGTTTTGTCCCCCATATTGTTTGCAGTGTATATGCTGCCTCTGGGAGACATTATAAGATGGTATGGGCTGAGTTTCCACTACTATGCAGATGATGCTCAGCAATACCTGTGTTTTGTGCCTGAACAACAGGAGATGGTCTTATTCTTTAACAACTGTCTTGCCAAGATCCAAGGCTGGATGAGGGCCAATTAGTTGAAGTTGAACCCAGATAAGACTGAGGTACTGGTGTTGGAATGTGGTCACCAGGGGAGAAGGGTACATTCTGGGCAAGTCTCGGGGCTTAGGCTTGGGGACTCCCAGTTGCTTACCTTTGACAGGGTGAGGGATCTTGGCGTTGTTCTGGATTGTGGATTGGCACTTAAGGCTCAGGTGTCAGCCATAGTCTAGACCTCTTTTTGCCATCTGAGGAACATCACCAGGATCAAGCACCTAGTACCCCCTGGTGATCTGCCGACACTGGTCCATGCTTTTGTGACCTCATGCCTAGATTACTGCAAAGCCCTGTACCTAGGGCTACCCAGGGTAGATCTCCACCACGTGCAGCTAGTGCAGAATGCTGCTGCCAGGTTGTTGACCATCCTGTCTAGGTCATGTCACATTACGCTTGTCTTGCGTTATCTGCACTGGCTGCCGGTTAGGTGGCGGAACTCCTTCAAAGTCAGTTTGCTGACCTATAAAATTCTACACCGTCAAGGGCCCAGATGCCTGCAAGACCTCCTTTGTCCTTATCATCCCCTTTGCTCCCTTCACTCCGCAGATGAGGGACTATTAGAATTTCTAAAGTTTATATTAAAGCCATCAGATGCTCGAGTGCTGCATCCATCCTTTGGAACTCTATCCCATGATATATTTGGGATAGTTCCTCATTAGGGTTTTTTAAGTGGGGGTTAATTAAACATCTGTTTGGAGAAGCATTTAATCTAGAGTTGTAATTTTAGTGATGTTTATATTGTTTGGAAAGCACATTGATTCAAAGAAACACAGAAACATAGACTTTGACGGCAGATAAGGACTGTTTGGCCCACTTAGTCTGCCCATTTCCCTACCTAGAGGATAAGCTGCAGATCCTATTTAACCAACAGCCTATTTCTTCCTACCCCCCACAAAAATTGCCTTATGTCTGTCCCATGCATTCTTGAATTCTCCCACAGTTTTAGACCCCACAACCTCCTCAGGAAGGCTGTTCCATGCGTCCACCACCTCTCTGTGAAAAATGCTTCCTCACATTGCCCCTGAGCCGTCCCCTCTATCTTCAAATTGTGTCCCTTGTTCTTGCACATCTCTTTTCTGAAAGATGCTACCCTCTTGGACTTTGTTGATTCCACTGAGGTACTTAAATGTTTCTATCATGTCCCCCCCCCTTTCCTCAAGGGTATACATATTAAGCTCCTTTAGTCTCTCCTCGTCTGGCTTCTCTTGCAGACCCTGCACCATTTTAGTTGCCCTCCTCTGAACTGTCTCCATCCTGTCTATATCCTTGCGGAGATGGAGTCTCCAGAACTGGACGCAGTACTCCAGATGGGGTCTCACCAACTGTCTACACAGGGGGATAACAACTTCCTGCTTTCTGCTGGTGATACTTCTCCCTATACATCCCAGTATCCCCCCAGCCCTCCCTACCACCTTCTCGCATTGCTTGCCAACCTTAAGGTCATCTGATATGATTACCCCTAGGTCTCTTTCCATTTTTGTTGTTGTTACTACCTCCCCCCCCCATTGTGTAATCTTCCCCTGGGTTTTGTTTCCCAGGTGCATTACTTTGCACTTCTTTGCATTGAATCCAAGCTGCCATACTTCTGACCATTCCTCCAACCTTGCCAAGTCCTTTCGTCCTTTCCACGCCTCCTTGTGTATCAACCCTGTTGCAGATCTTTGTGTCATCTGCAAAGAGGCATACTTTTCCTTCCAGTCCCTCTGCAATGTCACTTATAAAGACATTAAAAAGGACTGGACCCAATAGTGAACCCTGCGGTACCCCACTAGTAACCCCTCTTTCTTCAGACTGGACTCCATTTACAATTACCTTCTGTGTCCTGTTGTTCAGCCAATGTTTTACCCAGGCTACCACCTTGGGAACGACTCCCAGGCTGGTTAATTTGACTACTAATCTTTTGTGTGGGACTGTGTCAAATGCCTTGCTAAAGTCTAGGTAGACCATGTCCACAGCCATTCCCTGGTCTACTACTTTGGTCACCCAGTCAAATAAATCAATTAGATTCGTCTGACATGACCTTCCCGCTGTGAACCCATGCTGCCTTGGGTCCCAGCCCCACTGGCCTCTAGGTACTCAACAATTTGTTCCTTCAGAAGTGATTCCATCACTTTCCCTACCACAGAGGTCAAACTGACAGGTCTGTAGTTTCCTACCTCCGTCTTGGTCCCACTTTTGTGAAGGGGAATCACATCCGCCTTCTTCCAGTCCTCAGGTACCACACCATCCTCCCATGATTTGTTAAAAAGCGTAGTCAGTGGTGTCACTAGTTCTCTGCTTAATTCTTTTAGAATTCTGGGATGAATTCCATCTGGCCCCATTGCTTTGTCCACCTTCAGTTTTAGGAGTTCTTTCAGAACCCTTTCTTCTGTGAAAGGACTGGGATCAACCCCTCTCAGAGTGCTTCTGTTAATTGGATTGGCACCTCCCTACTTCCTCTTTTGTGAATACTGAACAAGTATTCATTCAGTATCCCTGCTTTATCACTGTCACTCTCTGCCCACCCACCATCCATTCTATTCAGCCTTACTATCCCTCCCTTTGTCTTTCTACGCTCCCTGATATACCTATAAAAGGTTTTGTCCCACTTCTTAACCGAGTTAGCTATCTTTTCCTCAGTTTATGCCTTTGCTATTCTGACTACCCTCCCTGCTTCCTTCTGCCTTAACTGGTACAGTTCTCTGTCCTGCTCCTTCTGTGTTTCCTTATACTTCCTAAATGCTATCTTTTTCTCTCTAACCCTCACCACCACCCCTTTTGAGAACCATAGTGGCTTTTTCTTTCGTTTTGATTTGTTTATTTGCTTCACACAAAGGCTTGTTGCCTCTGTGATGGCAGTTTTGATATTTGCCCATTGTTGCTCCACCCCTCCTTCTAGCCTGTTTGCTAGTGCTTTTCTAGGCACTCTCCCATCTTGCCAAAGTCAGCCCTCCTGAGTCCAGAACCCACTTTTGTATGGCTTGACTCTGTAGCAGAGTTTATCGTGAACCACACTGTTTGGTGGTCACTTGTTCCCAAATGGCTACCCACTTCTAGATCTGAGATCCTATCACTGTCCCCATTTGACAGTATGAGGTCTAAGATTGCTCCCTCATGAGTGGGTTCCAAAACTAGCTGTTTGAGGCATGCCACCTGAAGGGCATCAAGAATGGCCCTGCTTTTGGATGTGGCTGCCGCAAAGGTGCTCCAGTTAACATCTGGCATGTTAAGGTCCCCCATCAACAGTATCTCCCCTTTCTCTGCTATCCTAAGTATGCCTTCTATCATATCCTTGTCCATTCCCTCCCCCTGACATGGGGGTCTATATACAACCCCTGTGCGGATTGTGGTGCCATTTCCAGTCTCTAAGGTGACCCACAGTGCCTCCTCTCCTCCCTGTTTACTCTTTTGTTCAGTTGCTTTAATCCCTTCCCTTACATAGAGAGCTATTCCCCCCCGCACTCCCTGTCTCTCCTGTAGGTTGTGTACCCTGGTATGTTAACATCTCAGTCATGGTTCTCTGTGTACCATGTTTCTGTGACTGCTACAATATCCAGGCATCCCTCTTCCATCAAGGTCACAAGTTCAATGAAATTTGCACTATAATAAATAAAAGTTGACGATGATGATGATTAACAGGGAGGTGGTATAGTATTAGTGGTTAAAGAACAAGTCTGTGAGCCTGGGCACCCAGGCTTGAATACCAACTTCTGGATTCTATTCATTTCCTCCCTCCTCCCTCCTCCTCCCTCCCTCCCTTCCTTCCTTCCTTCCTTCCTTCCTTCCTTCCTTCCTTCCTTCCTTCCTTCCTTCTTCTGCCATCTGTTCATGGATTGTAAAATACTTTGAGATAGAACATAGAAACATAGACTCTGACAGCAGATCAGGACTGCTTGGTCCACCCAGTCTGCCCATTTCCATACCTTTCGGATAAGCTGCAGATCCTAGTTAACCAACAGCCTACTTCCTCCTGCCCACCATTAGAACTGCATTATGTCTGTCCCATGCATTCTTGAATTCCCCCACTGTTTTTGAACCCACCACCTCCTCCTCTGGAAGGCTTTTCCATATGTCCACCACCCTCTCTGTGAAAAAAATACTTCCTCACATTGCCCCTGAACCATCCCTCCTCTATCTTCAAATTGTGCGCCCTTGTTCTTGCACATCTCTTTTTCTAAAAGATGCTACCCTCTTGGACAGATTTACTACACAATCCCAACAGTCAGTCTCCCAAACTCCATAAGCCCGAGTTCTGGAGACTGACTTTTGGAAGACCAACAGGGTCTTAGTGCAGTGCGGGAGGGCAAGCCCCCTGCACCACCCCATAACTAAAATAACCAACTCTGAGGGGGAGCGGACCTCAGAGTAGGTGATAAAATTTACAGGGGCAACAACAGTGCGAAAAAAATTCCCCTCCCAGGAACAGAACCCAGGTTGAGAGTGCCATGCTGGCCGAGCTGCTAGTGGCCTAGCCCTCCACGCCATGAGAGCAACTTGGCCAGCTTCCACATTTTCTTCTTGCTTGTGGTGCCCAACTAGGGGTAGGGTACCAGTTCATCACATCTGCTATCTTGCCCCTGTCTGCACCAGCTTCCTTCCGTCAAGCGGGTGTGTGTCAGGCTGCCAAACTCGGGATTCCTAAATGTCAGGATCCTGAGTGCCAGTATTTAGTAAGGATACCTCTTGGACTTTGTTGATTCCCTTGAGGTACTTGAATGTTTTTATCATGTCCCAACTCTCCTTCCTTTCCTCTAGGGTATATGTATTACGCTTCTTTAGTCTTTCTTCATATGGCTCCTGGTGCAGCCCCTGCACCATTTTAGTTGCCCTTTTCTGGACTGCCTCCATCCTTTCTATGTCCTTGCATAGATGGGGTATCAAAAACTGCATGCAGTACTCCAGATTGCGACAGGGAGATCGTGCCACTCTTGAGGACCAACCTTTTCTTAAATCTGTTACAACAGTTCTTCTATTTCTTAGCCTAATCTATCCTTTACAACTTCTAGTCCATAAGGTTGGCCACCTCTGGGCACCCACCTCCCCTTTCTTAACTATGCTATAGTATCCTCTTTAATTTTCCTTTTCCCTCTCAGGTCCTTGTACTGGGAGGTTATTGTTGTGACCTCCAAGCTGATGTAAAACAACAGGCTGTGTTCCTTGTTGTTGGATTTAGTATGCAATAGCACTATGTCATAAAATACCTTGATGTATATGCCTTATGTGTATCAAACCTGTAAATGTTGAAAATACCATGGCACTGGGTGTTTCTGATAAAGATAAAAAGTACTAGGTGACTGCATTATAGAAATTAAGTTACCAGGGTAGAGATATTAGAAACCCCCCTGTTGTGTTGTTAAATGCGTGTAAACTACATATTGTTTGAGAGGCCCTTTTGGTACCATGCATGCTTGCTGTAAACTGATACAGTCTGAAATTTCATGATGATTTGCACATACATCCCATGATGATTTGCATTATGGGGATATGCGTAATGCTGTGTTTCTTTGAAACTTGGCTTTATTGCCAATGCATTTTGGGGTAACTCTTGCTTCAGTGCTTCTGTACTGAGGTTCTTTATCTTTAACTTGTTTGTTGTTTTTATTTGAGCCCGCCCCCCCCATCACCCAAACACACAAGACAAACATAGGGATGAAATGATTTTCACTAAAAAGTGAGATCTGTAGATTAGTGGGTCAGTAGGTGCTGACTAAGTACAGAGGAAGGACATGCATAGTCTGATGCTGCAAACTGATATATTGAAGAAGGGATATGCCATTGCTGAAGGTTATTGCCTATATTTTAAATAAACATCATACAGAGATTATGTGTTGAATCTGAAGTTTTGCGTCCGGTCCGTCTGTTATCCCACAACCCCTCCACACAGATGAGGTCTCACCAACTGTCTGTACAGAGGGATAACAGCTTCTTGTTTTCTACTGGTGATGCTTCTCCCTATGCATCCTAGTATCCCCCAGCCCTCCTTACTGCCTTCTAACATTACTTGTCTACCTTTAGGTCATCTGATATGACTACCCCAGGTCCCATTCCCTTTTTGTTGCTGTTAGTACCCCCCCCCCGTGTACTATTCCCCTGGTATTTTGTTTCTTAGGTGCATTATTTTACACGTCCTTGCACTGAATCTAAGCTGCCATACTTTTGACCATTCCTACAACCTTGCCAAGTCCCTTCTCATCCTTTCCACCCACCCTGTGTGTGTGTCTCAAAGGCACTATATGAATCCAAAGTCCTTTCTTTTCCACTACTACAAACTGGGACATAGAGTAATTGAGGGAATCAATAGAACATTATAAGTTTAATTAAGTCTTCATGAGGCAAATGCACACTCTGCTGGCTGCTGTACCAGTTGTTAATCCCAGTTCAGAGTGATGCATGTATTTGTAAACTTTCTAAAAAACAAAAGGCTACTTTACCCCTTATCAGCACAAAGGTGCTTGTGTCAGACAGCAATGACGCACGGTGCACCTTGCATCATTGTTTGCGGCATTCCCTATTCTGGTACACGGTTTGCACCAGAAAGGGAAGCCGCCGCACCAAACTGGCACTGTGCCACCCTTGCGACCTTTATCTGGGTACACCAGGTCATAAGGGGGTTTGTGCCACAGCGGGACTGCAGCATCACCATATTTTGGATTCCAAAAGCCCCACTGTGGCCATCACAAGGTGCTCCACTTAGACCTGCCAGGAGGTGGTCTAAGCCCCTTGTGTCAGAGTGGGACACTGTTATGGGAGGGCTATATGTGGGGGTCAGTGTGCAGGAGGGGCACAGAGGGGCAAAGGGTGGGTTGGTGTGTCAGCAGGGCAGTAAGGGATTGCTTTGGCACCCAGTGGGGTGCATATGCCTCCCTATATGTTATACATAGGCATATGCATCCTGCCTGGTTCTAACACAATAATGTACTTCCACACTGTCAAAACAACTCACTCTATGCCCCTCCATGCCCCTCCTGCACCCTGACCCCCTCCTGGCATGGGTAACCCCCCTCATCACCACCACCAATGCTGGCACGTCCTGTGTTGTGCCAGTGGGAGGGGAGCCAGATCCTTGCGGCATGTGCCGCTGCTGCACCACTGGTTGAGTGCTGTTCCAAAGTTGTGGCAATCCCAGGGAGTCTGGCACCGGGTACCCTGTTTTTTTGAGGAATACAGTGCAGGGCCCCTGGTGCACCTGGGTATTGCCGCAGTCCTGGAGGGATGCAACTTGCATCGCTCCAAGGGTTCCTTTCAGAATTGGGCCCATAATCACAATAATGACCACACAGTCTGTCATTTCCCGGGAATTCATGACTGGGGGTGAGGGAGGGTTGGCACGAGCACCTTTCCCCCAGCTAGTGATTAATCACAGGAAATGATGCCGGCAGAAGGAGACCGCTAGGTTTATCTAGTCTGCCTATTTGTTTTAGACCTATTTTGACACTCTATTTGCCCTTTGTAGTCAGGGCTTCCTTGTGTCTATCCCATGCATTCATGAATCCCCCCACAGTGTTGACCCCCCCCAACTTCTTGGGGCAGGCTGTTCCAGGCATCCACCACTCTTTTTGTGAAGAAAAACTTCCTGGTGTTGAGAACCTCTCTCCTTGCAGCCTGAGGTCATGTCTCCTGGTCCTGGAGCCCTTCTTGAAGTGAAAAAGTTCCCGTGCCTGTACCTTGTTAATGCCTTTTATGTACTTGAATGTTTCAATCTTGTCCCCTCTGTCTCTCTTCTCTGCTCCAGGGAGTACATATTCAATTCCATAAGTCTTTCCTTGTAGGACATGTACTGCAGACCCTGAATCATTTTTGTCACCTTTCTTTGTACTGCTTCCATTCGGTCAATGTTCTTCCTGAGTTGAGGCCTCCAGAATTGGACTCTGTATTACAGGTGAGGCCTGACCAGTGGTCTATTAAGTGGTAGAACCACCTCTCTCCTCCTGCTCGTGATTCCCCTCCCAATGCAGCCCAGCATTCTGTTGGCCTTTAATGTTGCCTTCTCACACTGCTTACTAACCTTCAAGTCATCTAAGATTATGATTCCCAGATCTCGTTCCTGGTTTGAGGCCGCTAGTCTTTTACCTCCTAGGTAATACTCCTTTCTTGGATTTTTCTTTCCTATGTGCATGACCTTGCACTTTTGGCATTAAATCTCAGCTGCCACACTCTGGATCATTCTTCTAGTTTCTTGAGGTTAGCTTCCATCTTGCTCACTCCTTCTGAGGTGTCCACCCTGTTAAATATCTTGGTGTTGTCTGCAAACAGACACACCTTCCCTTCCAGTCTGTCAGTGATGTCTGCTATAAAAACATTGAAGAGCAGAGGCCCCAGCACTGAGCCCTGGAGCACCCTGATGGTCACCCTGCCTTCCATCAATTGCATTCCATTAACCTGTACCCTCTGGGTTCTGCCTTGTAACCAGTTTTGTACCCATCTGACTACTTCCGGACCAGCCTCTGTGTGGACAAGCTTCTTTACCAGCCTTCTGTGTGGAACCGAGTCAACGGCCTTACTAAAATCTAGGTAGACCACATCTACTGCCCCACCGTCGTCCACTATTTTTGTAGCATAGTCAAAAAATTTGAGCAGATTTGTCTGGCATGACCTACCTGCTGTGAAACCGTGCTGTTCAGGGTCTTGTGGGCCACTAGTTTCGAGGAATACTGTGATCCTCTGTTTGAGTAGTGTCTCCATTAGTTTCCCTACTATAGATGTGAGGCTCAGCAGTCTGAAATTACTAGCCTCTTCGCAACTGCCTGATTTGTGAAGTGGAACCACTATTGCCTGTTTCCTGTCTTCAGGTCCCATACCGCTTCTCAAGGATTTCTTGAATAGAAGTGCCAGAGGGGCTGCTAATTCTGCCCCCAATTCTTTAAGGATTCTGGGGTGCATCTCGTCTGGTCCCATGGTTTTGTCTGCTTTTAGTTTATTTAGCACCTCCCGTACTTTAGCTTCTATAAAGGGACTCATGTCTACCCCTGGACCTGGGGGTTGTGTTTTTTCAGGGCTGGGCCATCCACTGGGTCCTCTTTGGTAACCACTGAGCAGAAGTATTTGTTGAAGATTTCGGCTTTCTCTGGGTCATGTTTGCTGCATTTCCCTTTTTCAGTAGCAATCTTTACTATCCCCCCTTTTGCCTTCCTATGTTCCCTAATGCATCTAAAAAATTATTTGTCTCCTCTCTTTGCCCCTTTTGTTATCTTTTCCTCTGTCTGGGCTTTTGCCTTTCTAATTTGTTTGTTAAACTCTCTCATTTTTTCCTTGTACAACTCCCAGTCTTTCTCAGTTTTGGTTTCCTGGTATATGCTGTACTCCTTCTTTTTTTATTTGACTGTGGTAGCCACTTCCTTGGAAAACCATAGAGGATTTATTTTTCTTTTTGCTTTACTGACCCATCTGCCACATTGATATGTGGCAGTCTTTATTGCTCTCTTGAGTCTCCCCCACATGACCTCCACCTCCTCAATCTCTAGTTCCATTAACTGGCTACTTATGTTGTTCCTCATTTTTTTGGAAGTCAGCCTTTCTGATATCTAGCACCTTTATGTTTGAGTGGCTAGTGTCCTGTGTTAAGTTTACCTTAAAGCTTACCATGCGCTGGTCACTGTTGCCCATACCGCATCCCACTTCAATGTCCTTGCTCCTTTCCAAGTTTGTGAGGACAAGATTGAGAATGGCATCTCCTCTTGTTGGGGTTTTAACAAGTTGGTAGAGTCCTGCACCTTGTAGTGACAATAAGAAGTCCCTACTTCTTGTTGTTGCTGCCATTAGTGTGCTCCAGTTAATACCTGGTAGGTTGAAGTCCCCCACCAGTATTACTTCACCCTTATCAGACATTTTGTGGAGTTCCTATAGTAGATCTTTGTCTCCTTTATCTCTTTGATTTGGGGGCCTGTACATGACATTGATTCTGTAGGGTTTTCCCTTGCCCATATCTTCTGTTAGCCACAGTGATTCGAAGTCCCCAGGTTGCTCTTTTACTTCTGTGGTTTTTATTTCTTCCCAAATGTAAATGGCTACACCACCTCCTCTTTTTTTGCCCTGTCCATCTTTCCTGAACAGATTGTAACTGAGAATGGTCATATCCCATCCGTGGCTTTCCGTGAACCACATTTCTGTTACAACCACCCAGTCCAACCTTTCTGTTTCCAAGATGGCTGTGAGTTCGGGAAGATTGTTGTTTAGGTTCCTAGTATTTGCAACCATTGCCTTCCAGGAATGTACATCCTCTTTGACGCGAGATTGTACCCTCTTTCTGGACTACTCCAGTTTGCTCTTTCTGGCCAAGAGATTATGGAAGTTTCTGGTTTGGGCGGATGTTGGCTCTAATTTGTTTTCTGAGGATGTATGCGTGCATTTGTTGTTTTGGGGAGTGAAGACCAACCAACCGATGGTAGGGGTGTGAGTTGCATCATACTCCCCTTTATTTAGTTTAAACTACCTGTATAGACATTGAATTTTTGTCCGAGTGCTCCCACACCTTCTCTGTTTAGGTGCAATCCATTGTACTTAAAAAAAAGCTCTTTCCCAAAAGTTGTGCCAGTTCCCTATGTAGTGGTATCCCTTGTCTTGGCACCAGTCATGCAGCCATGAGTTGAATTCTCCTACTTCATTCTCTCTGACTCGCTTGGTGCTTTTTCCTTTTTTCCACACTAGCAGCACTTCTGAGAAGGCTAATTTGGACAGAATGGAAGAAAGTTTGTTGGCCAGGTCCTCAAAGTGTTTTTTGGCCTCCTGAACTGTGTTATTGTCCAAGTCATCGGTACTGTACTAAGGTGCATTGTTATATTTATATATGTATATATATATATATATATATATATATATATATATATATATATATATATAACATCCCTGACTCCTGCACAATTGTCTTTATGTGGTTAGTGTCCCTACTTGCATAGGCTCCTGGTAGACACTTTACCATGATGTCACTTTTAAAATTTTGTATTAGGTGGTGTTCCACTCCTCGGATCATTGAATCCCTGATTATAAGAATTTTGCTTTTATTTATATTTGTGTCATTTTTATTTTGAGTTTTAGTAGTTTTGTTGTTATTGCATTTGGTTGTGGTATTGTTGTTGGTTATATTTTGTGTATTAATATTTTTGTTTTTAATCATAGTTTGTATTGGTTTTAACTGGCGTGTTAGCCTTTGTTGGTGGTTTGATTGCTTTACCTTGTATTACTTTATCTGTGGTTGGTAGCAATGGAGCAAAACTGTTTTTTGTTTGGATGGCTGGGAAATGCTCCTGGTTTTTGGCTTCCTTCTTGGGCCTGCTATGGTGCCTCATTTTCCTTACCTCCTGCCAGTCTCTGGGCCCTGCCTTGAGTCCTGACCCCTGGCTAACATGCTGGTACTGTTGGGGAGGGGGTTGAGGAGGTGTACTATAGAGTTCCCTGTATTGGAGATCATATATTATATTCCAAGCATCCCGTAGTTGGGCTGCAAGATCTGCTATGGCGCAGCATGCATGGCGGGGTCCAGGTTGCCGTTTGTAGATCCTGTTGTACAGTGCACCACAGTTTTCACAACTGACAAGGTCCATTTTTTTTATTTTTGTTTGTTTTAGTTGAGAGATAGTGTTGATTCCTGTTTCTTGGCAGGAAGTGTGGATGAAAAAGAAAACAGAACAGTGAGTTGTTGTTTTTTTGTACCTTATTACTCCTATCAGGTGTTGTGGGTGGTGCTACATGCCTATAAAGCAAGAGCACTCAGGGGAAGGGTGGGATTAGGGGAGGGTGGGTGGGTGTATCCAACTGTTCCCTGAATGCTGTAGAAAACAATGAGGTAGCTGTTGAATAGATGAGGTCTAGCTTGTACTCCTGCAAGATAAGAAGGAACTGGGTACTAGCTCAGTTGTTCTGCCCTTTGGCTCAGAACAGCTCTGTGGAGTCCCCGCTGCTTGCAGTAAAAACCCCTGCCTGTGATCCATACATCCTGGCTCCCTGCTGCTGTGAGGGAGAGGGTACTGATCCACTGGCTGCAGGACAATACCTGCCCTTCTCAAATGCTGGAGTGCCCAGGGAACTGCCGCAGCAGAAGCCACCAATGAGTGTAGAAGCTGCCAATGAGATGGAACCTGGATGCGGCTTTGCTGCTGCGAGTTCTACTTGTAGCGCTTCAGTTGGCAGACCTGCAGAGCATGGGAGAATGTAAATCTCCTACTTGTGCTTCCCTCAAGTAAAGAGCAATGAAGCACTGCAGACATTAAGGCTAGGGGCTGGACTGCATTTGGCATATGCCTCCTAGGGTTGTCCTTTGTGTCTGAGCTGTCCTGCTGGAGAGAATTGAAAGTTAGAAAAAAAAAATTTCTAAAGCTTTTTTTGTTTTTTTTAAGTTTTTTTTTCTTGCCTTCCAGTCAGTTCAATGTAGGAAGTGGGCAATGACATGCAGAACCTATATAGTAAGAAGACCCAGGGGTGAGTGGGATTAGGATGTAGGGTGGGCAGGCAAAACCTTTGTTTCTCCTTCCTCCTGAAAAAACAATCAGTTTGTTAAGGTCTGCCACTTAGCAGCACAACTAGAGACAGGAGGAGGAGAGGTCTCTCTCCCAGTCAGTGAAGATCAGTGAAGCTCAGCAGACAGTAAGGCTAGGGGCTGGACTGCACTTAGCATATGCCTCCTAGTGTTGCCCTTTGTGTCCGAGCTGTTGCATCTGGTTGTTTCTGGCCAAGAGCTTTCTATTAACCAACCACTATTTCAGCAGTGGGTATAGCAGACAGTAAGACAGGGGCTGGAACGATCTCGGCGTATGCCTCCTAGAGGTGCCCTTTGTGTCTGAGCTTTTGCCTCCCACTAGGAGCTTTGTTTTAGTCAATCACTATTTCAGTAGTGGTACAGCAGTACAAATGCTGACTTACATACAGCAGCCAGGAATTCTGGGTAAGCACTCCAACTGCTCCTTATGCTGAAAGAGCAGCCACTGGCTGGGTCTGAGCAGAGTGATCAAGGAGAGAAGTCACTTCAGAGGAGATAGGAGCCTGGACTGTGCAATCTAAGGGGATTCAGCCAGGTAGAACTGCTGTCAAAGAATCCCTGCTTCTGCACCTGTCGGAGTCTGTCTTCCCCCAGTGATTGGTCTCTCTCCCAGTTGGTGAAGATCAGTGAAGCTCAGCAGACAGTAAGGCTAGAGGCTGGACCTGAGCATAACATGTCAAGAAGGCCCATGGAGTAACATGCATGACAGGGCAATGTTTGCACAGTCGGTTGGAGAAAGAAGACTATAAATTGTATTTATTTATTTATACTTTGTCTACCGTTAGGTGCAGTGGTGCAAAACACCTTTTTCAGGCACAACCCAGGTGCCACAGGTACATAGCAAAGCAACAAAAGAATACAGATTAATATATGGAAGCCAGGAAAAGAAAAGAAATGTGTTACAAATATATACAGTGGGAACATAGGTAAGTATATTACACACATAAGATATACATGTGCATGCAAAAAGTCAGCAAAAGACAAATGCATTGCACAATAGTGCAAATATAAAGCAAAACAACATGGTTGTGTAAGGGAATTTTGTTGTGGTACCCAGAGAAAAGTGACAAGCTAGCTATGTGTGTTACTGTGTATTAGCACAAGCATTAAGGTTTAACAGATTTTGTTTTTCACAGAGAGAACCGATCCCAGAAATGATTGGCCTTCTTGGGAGACGTGGCATTTTTGTGAAGCTTTGGGAAATAATAGAAGCTTGCTGTTTTGTTTTTTGTTAAAAAAAACAGGCTTCTGTGTAATTAATAGTGCCCAGATATAAAGCTTCATCCAAAAATGATACAAGGCTGGATTAAATTGTTTTGTTGAATCAAATCTTAACCTTTCAAAAGTACAGTGGATTCCACTTGTATGCCATTCAGATATATGCACATTCTGGATGTATGCACAAAAAAATGATGTCCTGATTATTTCCCTTTTCCAGCAATGTTAATTATTCCATTTCTATGCACACAGTGTTCAGTTGTATGCACATTTTATTTTTCATCTGGAGATGCTCCCCAGAAGGTCATTATCACCTTTGTATCAGTTGCCATCCCCAAAGATTGTGTCATTGTTTTATTACGTTTGACCCACCCTCCCTGTAACTAATCTGCTAATCACCTGACAAATGCCTGGCTGGAGGTTTGGAGGAAGTTCCATGACAAAGTTTATAAAATGGGCATCCAAAATAAAGAAGTCTCATTGGTCAAAACAGATCATGTGACCATACATTAAATCTCTTTAATGCCCAGTCTTCCTTGGTATTAAACCACATCACACAATGAGCAAATAAGTCCTCCTACAACCAGAACTATCTTCCATCAGTCTCCCTACAACCACAAGTGATCTTCCATCACAAACACTGCAGCTACCGTTACACTGTAAAAACATTTACTGGGCCCTAAAAATAAAACTACCTGAAATAAAAAAAATAAAACAAATTAATTAAATGTTGTTTCCTTGATCATCACACTCTCCTTATACACATAAACACATTAGAAACATTAAGTATTGTTTATTGTTTTTATTACAACTGTTTCTTTGCTGACAATGAAAAATCCACCTTCTATCTTTACCTGCTCATCAGGGAAATTTCTTCTGCTTGCCCTGACAATGAGATAATTGAGTCTCTGGCTCTAGAAGAGGCCTTTGTTTTGTGTGTGTGTGTGTGTGTGTGTGTGTACAGAATGTTAGGAGAGGAACGTTCTGGCAGGGGAACTGAGCAGAATTTTGAATATCTGTATTCAATGGTAAACATTCCATGATAAACATTCCATAGCTTGAATGTGGGGGAAAAAAGAGAAAAAAACAGGATAGAAAAAGTAGACAATAATACTTTCCAAACAAAGTGAAAATGTGAGAAAACACAGTTACATAGGCAGGCTGACTTACTTTGTCCAGGACTGAAGGTTTCTAACATCAGACAAGTGGGTCCTGGAAGTAGTAAGCCAGTGGCTGGTTCTCAGCTTCAAAAAATTTCCCAAGATGAGAACCAGATCCTTTCCACCTGCAAATCTATCACAGACCCTTGCCTTAGAGGCAGAGGTTTCTTCTCTCCTAGCTCTCAGAGCTATAGAGAGGGTTCCCACCCTACACAAGGGCAAATGATTGTACTCCAGGTACTTCCTAACCCCCAAAAAGACAGGAGAATGGCGGCCCATCCTGGACCTAAGATATCTGAACAAACATCTTTTAAAGCCAAAGTTCAAAATGGTGATTCTGGGAATTATCTTTCCCTCTCTATGGCCAGGGGACTGGCTAGCCTCCCTGGACCTCAAAGATGCCTATTTTCACATTCCCATCAGGTGCTCCCACAGAAAGTACCTCAGGTTCGAGTTGCCCTCGGGCCACTATCAATTCAGAGCAATGCCCTTTGGCCTAACATCAGCCTCAAGGGTTTTCACAAAGTGCTTGGCAGTAGTGGTTGCTTTCCTAAGGAGAAAAAAGATCTCTATCTTCCCATACTTGGATGACTGGCTCATAGTAGGTCAGTCTCCAGACCAAGTCAAGTCACATTTGCAAGTGACCCAGCAAGTGCTCACTTCCTTAGGATTCCTTCTCAACCTTCCAAAGTCAGTTCTCGAACCAGTACAGCTCCTCACCTTCATAGGGACAGAGCTGGATACAGTAAAGGCAAGAGCCTTCCTTCCCCTGGAAAGGGCAAGGACCCTCATGGAACTGGCCTCTTCATTCACCCTTCAGGTGTCTCGACCAGCAAGACATTTCCTTCAGCTTCTGGGCCACATGGCAGCTTCCACAGCAGTGGTCCAAGGAGCAAGATTCCAGATCGGGGACATTCAGTTCCACTTCAGAGCCTTCTGGTCCCAAAGAAAGGATTCCCTTACCAAACTAGTCCCAGTGACTCATATCCTGATCCAAGCCTTGCAATGGTGGCAGGATCAGGACAATTTGAGACAAAGGGTTCCTTTTGTCACTCAGTATCATTCAGTGATACTCATCACAGATGCTTCCATGCTGGGCTGGGGAGCCCATTTGGGGGATCTTACCACCCAGGGACTGTGGTCACCTCAAGAATCTCTGCTTCACATCAATCTCTTGGAACTCAGAGCAGTGTTTCTGGCACTGCAAGCTTTTTCCAAATCAGTACAGAACAAGATGGTCCAGGTCAGAACATACAACACCACCACCACCATGTGGTACATCAACAAGCAAGGAGGCACTCAGTCTATGGCCTTGTGCACAGAAGCAATGAAGTTGTGGTCCCTGGCCTATTCCCTGAAAACCTCTCTGATAGCAGTTCACCTCCCAGGGAAGGACAATGTCCTAGCAGATGCTCTGAGCAGAATATCCCAGGGCCATCATGAATGGGCCCTAGATCCTCTAGTTTTGAAAGTGATTTTCTCGAGATGGGGCACTCCAGAGATAGATCTTTTTGCAGCCCCATACAATCACCAACTTCCTATCTTTTGTTGCAGACCCCCAGTCTTGGGCTCAGTCCCCCTGGATGCTCTGATTCTGAACTGGGAAGGGACATTTCTGTATGTTTTCCCCTCCTTCCCTCTCCTGTTCAAAGTGTTAGTCAAGATAAGGTCACAACCATGCAAAGTGATTCTGATTGCTCCAGACTGGACCAGACAGCCCTGGTATCCCCTATTGCTGTCCCTAGCAGTCCACCTTCCCTTGTCTCTTCCCAGGAATTACAACCTGTTGACATCTTCTCAGGGGAGGATTTGGTACCCGAATCTTCAGTCTCTCAATCTCAAGGCATGGCTCTTTTGTTTGCAGATTTGCATCTTTCCCAGGGGGTTCTGGATATCCTTAAGGCTTCTCGAAAGCCTTCCACCAGAAAGACTTACAATTACAAATGGAAAAGATTCAGCATTTGGTGTTCTAAGAAGAATATTTCTCCAGATTCTGCTGAGTTGCCTACTGTTCTGGACTATGTGGTCCATCTTAATGGCCTACACCTCAGACCAGCTACCCTTAAAGTACACTTGGCAACTGTTTCTGCTTTCTTGTCAGTAGGCAAGTCTTCCTCTCTATCATCCCATCCTATGTTTTGTAAGTTTTTCAAGGGTTTGCTTCACACCAATCCCCCCTTTAGGGATCCTGCTCCTGCTTGGGACCTTCATGTTTGCATTGCTCAGCTTATGCAACCCCCTTTGAGCCTTTGTCCTCTGCAGAGCTTAAGTACTTGACTTGGAAAACTGTGTTTTTGCTAGCCATTACTTCTGCCAGGTGTATCAGTGAATTGCAAGCCCTGTCAGTGGAATCTGATTTCATCTCTTTCCATAGAGCTAAAGTGGTCCTAAGAACTAACAGAAAGTTTTTGCCTAAAGTGGTTTCATATTTCCACCTCAACCAGTCTATATCTCTCCCTGTTTTCTTCACTGACCATTCCTCCTCTGGAGAGAGAGAAGGCTACACAGCTTGGATGTTAATAGAGCCCTTAGCTACTACATAGAGCATACCAAGGGTCACAGGTTTGAATCCCTCCAGTTGTTCCTCACATATGGAGAAGTTGGTAAGGGCAAACCTGCCACTAAGAGATCTATTGCCAGGTGGATTGTTTCTTGTACACAATTCTGCTATGAAAAACTGGGTAGAACTCCACCCTCAGGCCTGAGTGCTCATTCCACTAGAGTTACAGCTGCTTCCCTGGCTGCTGCCAGGGATATTCCTCTTTTAGAAATTTGTCAAGCAGCCACCTGGAAAACAGTCCATACATTCACCAAGCATTACTCTCTGGATATCCAGGCTAGGAGTGATGCTCAGTTTGGCACAGTAGTACTTCAGAGCCTGTTTCCAAAGTAGGTTCTGTCCCTCCTCCATGGAGGTACTGCTTAGTAGTCTGCATATGTCAGACTACGGCAAGACTTCATGTTGTTTGAAGAAAAAATTACTCACCTTAGTAATGTTGTTTCTTCTAATGGAGTCTTGCTGTATTCTGACCTCCCCTGCCTCTCTCAGAACCTAGTTTTGGGAGTGGGTGGCAGAGTAGTGTTGACACTCTAGGGTGTCCCTTTTTCACCCTCTTTTAGTTTGGGTGAATGGTTGTGTTTTGAATGTGTTTTGTTTTTGGGTTTCCTGACTTGAGTCTTCCTTTTGAAACCAAAAACCCTTTTATATAGGTATAGTTGCCAGTTGGCTAGTGTGAGTTTTACAGTTTCCACACAGAACTTCTAGTGAGTATTGCTCGTAAAGATCTGACGGTTGCAGTTTAAACAACAGCAGACAGGGGCTTCAACCATGCTCATGGTGAACATTCCATGCTGGCCATGGAAAGTTTAACTCTTTGTTCTCCAGGGCAGTTGAAAGGCAGGGGCATTTGAAAGGCAGGACCTAACTGTATATGTCAGAATACAGCAAGACTCCATTAGAAGAAACAACATTATTAAGGTGAGTAATTTTTTCTTTTATACACACCCTGTCATGCCTTATTGCTTACTTAACCCTTGCTGTGCCATGGACTGATATATCAGTACAGAATTCCTATACATTCTAATTTTTTAGGCTTAATTCAAAATAATTGTATCTTATTTTCCACAAATAAAAACAATTTTTCTAACTATAAAAAGCTGTAAAAAAAAGAAGCCCATTTTATAAGCACAATAAGACACTCTGGGGATGTGCATAGAACAGATTTTTCAGCATTTCCAGAGGCTGAAGGCACTCAGCCTGTGGCCTTGAGCTTAACTATGCCCCTGGGCATGTGGTAAAATCTGTTCCATGCACACCCCTTTGTGTCTTATTGCTTACTTAACAACAGTTCCAAGACAGAGTTTAGCACTGAAGTAGACCCTCTATTCACATCTGTTGAGAATTTAGAAGGGACAACAGGTGTGTGCCTCCACAGTAGCTGTCACCCCCCCCCCCGGCACTATGACACCATGATCGGAACTCATGCCACACACTCCTCTTGTTCACCCACCCATCCAGTCACAGCTGCTGTTAGTGATAGCTGTAAGTGTTTAAATATTCGGTTCAGTTTAGAAAATAAAAAACATTATGCACTTCAAGAAATACTATCAGCTTGCTGGTATAGGTTAAACAGAATGGCCCCGATCCCACATGCTGTCCATCAAACACTTGCAGAACTACAAGCAGCATTGATGCAGCATAAAGTGGGGAATTTTATAACACTGTACTGTATTTTATATACAGTAAATACACAGATATAATGTATATTATATTGATTAATTAAAACAGCATTTAAGATGGCTTATGTGTATTTGAGTTTGAAAACAGGTCCAATTGATTTCAATAGGCACCCATTCATTTCTACAGTGTTCCTGTTGTATACAATTTCGGATGTATGTACAAAAATGGCATGGCCTGAGCTTGTGCATACATCTGGAATGGATTATATCTGAGTCCACCAGCAGCCTTTAGCTTCTTTTACATAATCTGCTCCATTCGTTATGACCACGTTCCTTCCTTTATCAGACTTATGAATAATCACATTTCCTTTCTTGAAGTTCAAGCAAGGTTGTTCTCTTCCCCTCAGACAGGTTATGCCATCCGAAATGAAGATCATTATTAAGAAAGTCATTAACTTCTCTCTCTACAATTTTTTGGTGTCAGGGCAGAGCTGAGATTTAGGTCTAATAGAAGATCTGTTCAAAGAGTCATAATTAGCATTAACATTTTAATTATTCTCTGGCATTGTGATCTGGCTAAGTGGTATTTTATTCATACAATTGTTCAAGTGAGTAAGCCTCTCTGAAATTTATACTCACTGTAGTTCATGTCTCTGGGATCCGTGAAGTTTCATTCAGTTGTGGATTCCTCAGTGATGCCCCATATTTTTTATTTATTTATTTGTGTCTAGGATTACAAAGTACCTTTGAGACAAGGCTGTTTTACAGAGGTTCCACATCATGCTGGTTACAGGGTAACAGACACTAAAACATAAAACAGTTACAAGTACATGGTTTTAGACAGTAACTTTGCTTGACAAAATCAGACTGAGTGATGAGTAACTCAAGAAACAACAGGAGGAAGAGGGCAAGAAGGGGAGAGGGCTGAGGGTAGGGGAAGGCATAGGTGTAGAGGGTCAGGGTGAGGCAGCTGAGGGGTCTTGTCAGGACAGACACAGGGCAAGTACATTAGAAGTTGCATTGGACAGGTAAGTGCAAGAAGAGAGGGCAGAAATTGACACCTATAAGGTCAGAAGCAGTGTAGGGAATGAAGATGTTATGGGGTGCAAGCACAGGTGGCGGTGCCAGTTATGGAGTGGCGGAGCTTTTTTTTTGAACACTCCAAGCATTGCTGTGAATGAGGTGTCACTAGAGAGCTCATTCAGCCAACTCGGAGCCCTGTATGCAAACAGCCTTTGGCCTTGGGACGTGCGGCAGCAGGGAATTTGAAGGACTTGGGGCTTAGAGCTCCAGGTGTTGCGGTTGGTGATTTTGGATTTGAGGAGGGTGCTGACTCCTGGTGGTGTCTTTCCCATCATGATTTTCTTAGCAGTGATGCAGGTTTGATATTTGATTCAGTTGTTCAGTTGCAGCCAGTCTGTTTTGGAGTAGAGGTCGCAGGTGTGGGTGAGACGGTGGGAACCAGTAACGAGTCAGCAGGCTTGATTGAGGGAAGTCGAAACACACCTGAAAGATGAGGTTGGGGCAGATCCATAGATAATGAGACCATAGTCAATGATGCTGATGAGGGAGCTCTGGACAGCTATGAACAGAGCTTCTGGGGTTAGAGGTTTCCTATGTCGGAATAGTAGGCCCATCCTGGTGTTGGCTACTTTTGCCACATTATTGACGTGTGGAACATAGGAGAGGTTACAGTCGAGGGTGAGGCCGAGGTATTTGAAGGTACGAACTTGTTTGAGGGTGATTCCTTGTTTGGCTTTAATGGAGAGCTGATATTGTTTGTGTTTGTTTTGGGAGCTGCAGAAGATCATGACCTTTGTTTTTTTCTGGTTAAGGATAAGTCTGTGTTTTGTGAATCAGTTTTCGACTGCAGAGAAGGCCTGTTGGAGGTTACCTTGTAGATGGACTGGATCATGGTGGGATGCCAGGATGACAGCATCATCCACGTAGAGTAGGATCTGTTCAGGGCAGGATTCTGGCACTGAGTTCAGACAAAGTCTGAAAAGGAGGGGGCCCAAGATTGAGCCCTGTGGGACACCGGACCGGACTGGTCTTTGGTCTGAGAGTGTGCCAGCAATTCTCACTCTTTGGGAGCGGTTGTCTAAGTAGCTTTTGAACCAGTTCACCGAGTTAGGTGAGAGCCCTGCTAGTCAAAGTTGGGCAAGTAGGAGAATGTGGTTGACGGTATCAAAGGCTTTAGTTAAGTCGATGAAGGTGGACCCAGTAAGGTGACTATTATCGAATGAGTGATGGATTGCACCAGTGAATTCAAGTAGCACCGTGGAGGTGCTATGACCTTTTCTAAAGCCATGTTGCTCCTTGCACAGGATGTTGTGATTGTCTAGGAAGTCGGTGAGCTGGTCTGACACAATCCGCTCTAGGGCCTTGGAGAGTGGAGGTAGGATGGAAATTGGATGGTAATTCTCAGTAGCTGTTTTGTCACCACTTTTATGAATTGGGGTTACCGTGGCAGACTTCCATAAGTCAGAGACCTGGCTAAGGCTGAGGGAGAGGTTGAAAATCCTGGTCAGTGGTCAGAGTACTTCTTCAAGTGTGAGTGATAGCAGTTTGAGGTCGAGGGAGTCACTGCTGGCTCTGGAGTTGCAAATGGCTTTGGTAACATAGCTGCGGACTTGATGCATTTTTACTGCTTTAAAGTAGAAGGGAAAGTGGCTAGAGGTGGCTGGGGGGGCAAGGGGAACCACCTCATCGAAAAAACCCTGTGGGAGTACAGCACTGAGGTCTGTGAAGGTGTCATTCAATGTATCAGCAACGAGTTTCTGGTCAAGTGTAGTTTCGCCATTTATGCTGAGTACTGACGGAGGTGATTTAGATTGCTTCCCAGTGACTTCTTTAATGTTATTCCAGAAGTCCCTACTGTTGCCCCATGAGTTAGTGAGAGCATTATGGAAATAGGTGGTCTTCATATCCCTGGTTTTATTTGGTGCAGTCATTTCGTGCACGTTTATAGTTAGCAATATCAACTTGTCCCCCGGTGTTTCTGGCAATCTCCCAAAGGTGGTCTCAAGCTTTTAGTCATCTAAGTAGATCTCCGGTGAGCCAGGGGTTACATAGGGCTTTGGCCTTGCGCTTCTTGAAGGGTGCAAATATGTTGCATGCTTGGTTGAAGATCCTGATGAAGTGTTCCAGTGTGGTGTTCACATTGGTTGCAGTGAGAATTGGGGACCAATCCTGTTGATGAAGGTAGGTTTTGAGATGAGGTAGTTTGCCTCTAGGTAGAACACGGCTAGTAATGGTTTTGGGGGGGGGCTTGATGAATTTATTGGACCAGTAGCAGATGATGGGGGAATGGTCACTAAGTGTGTCAGGTAGGACAGTGGTGTTTGTGATCCTGGTGGGATGGCTTGTTATGATCCAGTCCAGAAGGGTGCTGGTACCCATTTTATAGTTTGTCCTGGTTGGGGAACTAACCATCTGAGAAAGGTTTGCTGCCACTATCAAGTCCCTGTATGCCCCTGCCTCTGCAGCAGGCCAGTTAATATTAAACTCACCAAGGAGGATGGTTTCTGAATCAGATGAGAGAGATTTGGTAAACTCCAGCACTGCGTTAAGCCCATTACCTTGCTCTCTCGGTGGAATGTAGACTGTGACAACTGTGATGGCTTTATTGTATGCACTGAGAAGGATCTTGACAGGAAAAATCTGTGCGGTGGTGGTTTGGGGGGTTAAGTTTATGAGGTGCCCACGGATCGTATCCTTAAGGTACAGGGCGCAGCCACCACCTCTTTTTGATGTTCGAGCAAGCTGGTAGACATTCTACCGAGGGAGGGTGATAGCATGGTTGGGAACCGAAGGTGTGAGCTAGGTTTCTACGACTACTAGTATGTCTGGGTTATGCTGGCAGGCAAAAGTCTGAAGGGCATCAATTTTGTGAAGAAGACTGCATATGTTAAGTGAGATTATTGAGAGGGATCCTGGTTGATTGGTCTGAGTTGTTCTTATTGTAGGAGCTGGTCTGGGATTGGGATGAATGTTTCCCAACAATAGCAGGAGAAGAAGTATATGTTTTAGAGTACTGGTGTGAGATACCTATGACTGACACCTATTTTTTTGGGCCGGAGAACTCTGAGATTCACCAGGGCAAGTAAACGGGTGGAGCCATGGGTAAAGTGTGGCAGTAGTAGCAGTGGACAGGGGGAGTACCCAACAGCCATTTGGGGGGGAGAGGGCCATTTCATAGTGATTGGAGATGCCCAAGGTGGGTACATGAGATCGAGAGGGAGGGTACCATGGAGGGGGCGAGAGAGCGTGAGTTGGTAGATGTTTGGGACAGTAGGGAAACATGAGCAGTGGGGATGTAGGAGCAGAAAGAGGGCAAATAAAGTGAGGAGAAAGGGGTACAGAGTACCAGTGTCATACATGATTCAATGTGAATGGGGGGGGGAGAGTGGGCACACAGTGCTGGGTAGGTGGGAGGCAGCTAGTGAAAGTGGCAGGAGGTAGGCAATGAGATGGAGGCTCGGGGGGCAGGGGGAACTAGGTAAGCAGGTGGCTGAGGGAGAACGGGAAGAGGGTGGGGCAGTGAGGAGACAAGGGCAGTAGCAAAAGAGGAGGATGTAGCAGAGAGGTAGTGGGGGGGCATTAAAGAGTGTAACAAGACAGGGAGACAGGAGATAGCAGCTCTAGAATAGAGTTCAGGAGTAAAAGAGTGCATGGGAGCTATGGAATGCCAAAGGTTGGGTTGTCCAGTCACGGAGTGACGGAGTGACTGGCAGTAGAAGATATAAGGAGGGTGTCAGGCACAGAAAGGAGGCAGGGGCAGTGAGGAGACTGAGTTGATTAGCAGAGGGGGAGGAGGAGCAGGAAGGAGGGAGAGTGGGAAGTAAAGAGATGAGATACAGGAGAGAGAGTATCCAATAGGAAACAAAAGGGCGGCTTCCTAGGCAGAAGTGGGCAGAGCTAAGGCCTATTTAATTAAGGTGGGAGGTGAGGGGGGTGAAAATTTTCTTCTGAAACCCACTGAAGTCTATGGGCGCAGAGCCAAGCAGAACAGTTTGAATCAGTCAAGATTGCAGGGCCAATCAGTGGCCGCGAAGAGCACAACAGTCCAACAGGAGATGGAAGCAATAGGCAGTGGGTAATGGGAGCCTTTCAGCACTTCCCAGTTTGGCCTGGGAGCTTACCAACAAGAAGAGGGTTCCTTGGCGGTGAGCAGTGGTGGTGTGGACGGCTGGCCCAGGTAACCCTGGCCACTCTGATGTTTCCCCGATCAGGGGCTGAGAGATCTGAGGGAAGGAACAGAGCAACAGATTGTGAGTCACAGTAATAACAAAGGGTGACACTGGAGAGTAACTCAGGGACGTGTGCAGTGGAGAGAGACAGAGAGGGGAATTTGGCAGATGGGTGGGGGGAGGCTGCCACGGACAAGAGAAATAAGCTTGTACTGGCACCAGGGGGAAGACAGAGGGGAGATTCAGTAGAATATGATGTTTACAAGGGGAGGAGAAGAGAGGTGTAGGGTTTAGCAGCAGGGATGAGGGTGGAGAGAAAGAATGAATGCAGAGGGCCAGGAATTACTTCACAGCTCTAAATTGCAGCAGTTTCCAACTGCACTTTACAGTTCAATGCTAAAACATTTAGGCAGGTCTACACAATTAATTTTGACTTTGACAAAAAAATAGCAAGTAGCCTAGTAATTTAGCCTAGATTATTGGCTGAGACCCAGAGTTTTTAGAAGTCAAGTGCTAAGAACATCAAGACTGGTCTACGTATTAATTGGGACTTTAACTGAAAAATAAGCAAGCTGTCTAGCAATTTAACCAAAATTTTCTTGCGAAACCCACTGAAGTCTATGAGCGCAGAGCCCAGCAGAACAATTTGAATCAGTCAAGATTGCAGGGTCAATCAGTGGCCGCACGGAGCACAACAGTCCAACAGGAGATGGAAGCAACAGGAAGTGGCCAATGGGAGCCTTTCAGCACTTCCCAGTTTGGCCTGGGAGCTTACCAGCAAGAGGAGGGTTCCTTGGCGGTGAGCAGTGGTGGTGTGGATGGCTGGCCCAGGTAGCCCCAGCTGCTCAGATGTTTCCCCGATCAGGGGCTGAGATATCTGAGGGAAGGAACAGAGCAACAGATTGTGAGTCACAGTAATAACAAAGGATAACACTGGAGAGTAACTCAGGGACATGTGCAGTGGAGAGAGTTTGGCAGGGGTGGGGGGGAAGGCTGCCACAGACAAGAGAAATAAGCTTGAACTGGCAGCAGGGGGAGGACAGAGAGGAGATTTAGTGGAATATGAAATTTACAAGGGGAGGAGAAGAGAGGTGCAGGGTTTAGCAGCAGGGATGAGGGTGGAGAGAAAGAGTGAATGCAGAGGGGCAGGAATTACTTCACAGCTCTAAATTACAGCAGTTTCCAACTGCACTTTACAGTTCAATGCTAAAACATTTAGTCAGGTCTACACAATTAATTTTGACTTTGACAAAAAAATAGCAAGCAGCCTAGTAATTTAGCCTAGATTATCGGCTGAGACCCAGAGTTTTTAGAAGTCGAGTGCTAAGAACATCAAGACTAGTCTACACATTAATTGAGACTTTAACCAAAAAATAAGCAAGCTGTCTAGCAATTTAACCAAAATTTTCTTCCGAAACCCACTGAAGTCTATGAGCGCAGAGCCCAGCAGAACAGTTTGAATCAGTCAAGACTGCAGGGTCAATCAGTGGCCGTACGGAGCACAACAGTCCAACAGGCGATGGAAGCAACAGGAAGCGGCCAATGGGAGCCTTTCAGCACTTCCCAGTTCAGCCTGGCAGCTTACCAGCAAGAGGAGGGTTCCTTTGTGGTGAGCAGTGGTGGTGTGGATGGCTGGCCCAGGTAACCCCGGCCTCTCAGATGTTTTCCCGATCAGGGGCTGAGAGATCAGCAAGAGGAGGGTTCCTTGGCGGTGAGCAGTGGTGGTGTGGACGGCTGGCCCAGGTAGTCCTGGCCACTCAGATGTTTCCCCGATCAGGGGCTGAGAGTTATTGCTGTACACTTTCTAGTACTTTATTTTCCTTGGTTTGTTGTTTCTCCATCTCCTCAATAAGGATGCTCAAATCCTCCCTTGGTGCTGATTGGGTATCTGTGCTGGTTGCTTGTTTGCCCATTTTAGAAGGACTAAACAAGCCTTTCAAGTTTAGTTTTCTAAATATCTTGAAGAGTTCAGTTCTCACATTGAAAGTATTTACAGGTGGTGATGGAATGAAGCTCAGACCTTTTTCAAGTACACTGATTTGACTTTCTGTAAGTGTTCGTGAATATAGATTTTATCACTTTTTTCCTGTCTCCTGCTGGCTTTTCATTGTTCTGCATGTTGATACTTTTGGTCCTTCCCCCTCTTCTTCCTCTTCTTGCCTTTGTTCTTTTTCTTTGTTTTGATGTTTCTTTTTGTTTTTTTACCTTTTTGCTTTGCTCCTTCTCTTAAAAAAAGGCCTCCTGAAGCTTCATGGCCACTTTCTGAATCCTCTGTATCAGTAATCAGTGTATTCGAGTTACTTCTACCTCGGGTCTCAAATGACACTTAACTGCTTCCTTTGTTTAATTTTGTATTTGAGTTGTTCTTCCTCTTGACTGAGATCTATTATTTACTCTCCCTCTACTTTGTGACCTTGTTTTCCTATCCCAATTAAAAATCTGACCAGTTAAATAATTTCTTTCTTCCCTGGCTTTTTTATTCTTTTTACATTCAATAACTTCAGATTCCCTTTCCTTCAAAAATGTATTAAACTCCTGTTCTTTGTTGAAAATTCTGGGTGATCTTTTAAGGCTCATGTTCTTGTTGCACAATATTATTTTTTTTATAAAATGAGCACAGAAATACTCAAATCCTGATTGGCTAGAAACAGTCACCTGACCATGCATAAATGCAGTACTACCCACAGTCATCCTGGTATTTTGCCTCATCACAAATCCCCACATTGCATTGAATTTTTAAAAAAATGCTTGAACACCATTTTTTTACTGGTGGCTAATTTGATTAACAGCCCCAGCCTGTCTCTCTAGCTTCAGGCCAGCTGTCATGTATCGCTCCCACTTCAACAAAAACTATAAGCCCACATGAACAACAAGATAAACAAAACCCATTGCACGATCTGTGTACTATTTGTTTCCCCCAAATGTAGCACATAGCCTTCTATAAAGTAAACTTTACTTGCGACTTTGGCAGCTGACTCCAGCCACAGCACTGACTCAATCTATGTGTACTGTGACAGTGTTACTTGTTGGAAAAAAAAGAAAAAGCTTGGTTTTCCATCTGTTTCTCTGAATCAGTAAGTGAGCCAGTAAGTGAGTGTGTGTGTGTGTGGGGGGGGGGCAGTCTAAATCTCACACAGCCAAAATAAATTCATGCATGTTTAAGAAATAAAAAAGATCTCCCTTAAAAGGATAAAAAAAAAAAAATCAACATTAATACTGCTTAATGTTTTCCACTTCTTGTGGTTATGATTTGTGCTAGCCATATGTGTGTGTGTGTGTATGTGTGTGTGGGGGGAGGGCAATAGTTGCCTATATTCAGACAGCTCAGTGTTTTCTGTGCTCATTGTGATACTCAGGCATGTGAGCAGTGTGTGTGTGGGGGGGGTGCAACAGGTGGAAACGGCACTACATCATTTTGAAAATAATAAACAATCCTGACATTTGCTGACTGTTATTGGTGATCACCAAAGTCTGATTGTCCAATTCTGTTTACACAGCAAAATGCACAACCACTTTCCTTTCAGTAGATGCCCAGCATCTCTTGCAGCACTTACTTCTCTGTCTCACAGCACTTAAAAACCTACCTTGGATGGGGAAAAATGTGGAAATAATTAAATAGCTACATTTACCAACACAGGCAGTTGGAAGGTATAGTTTTTGAACTACAGAAACTACAACTTAACTAAGGCATTCGACACAGTGAACCATGCCCTCCTTGTCGAACTACTCAGTACCGCCAGTCTCTCTGTCGACACTGTGGTGTGGTTCGATAGCTACCTGTGTGACCATTTACAGCAGGGCAAGATTGGGAACACCCTCTCGGACTGCAGACCTGTCCGTTCTGGAGTCCCTTAAGACTCTATCTTGGGGCCCCTCTTGTTTAGTATCTTCCTAAACAAACTCCCACTAGTCTGCCAGGACCATATTTTATTGTATGCTGATGATGCAGTCATTTTTACCAGCGACCCTGGCCCTTATGCTTTGGAAAGAAGACTCCAGGCTAGCTTCACAGAGGTAGAAAGATGGTGCAACAACCATAAACTTATAATGAACTACCAAAAAAAAAAAAACTAATGTTGTTTTCCAACCCTCATAACAAGCACAGTTCCTACCCTCTCTCAATCTCCAATGAAGCAGGTACTCCTGTGGAACTGGTCCAGCACTTCAAGTACCCGAGGGTTACGGTCGACAGTGCCCTGTCTTATGCTGCCCACACTGATAAAGTTGCTAAGGCAGTTAATTTGCACCTAGGGCTCCTATACAGACACAAATCTTGTCTGTCCCCTGAAGCCCTCAAAGTAGCCATCCATAGTTCTGTGGTATCACTTATAGATTATGGGCTTGTCATATATGGGTCAGCCTCTGATATGACACTCCGCCGGATCACTATTACATTTAACAAAGCCTACCGACTCCTAATTGGCTCCGTCCATCTCACCCATACCTGTGACTTGTACACACAAGTTGGCTCGCTCCCCCTCAAGGGCAGGCTTATGTACCAAACATGTCTGCTTGCAAAAAAAGTGAGCCTTGAATTGATGCCCCCTGGTATTCAGGAGCTCCTCACTCCTTTCTCCAATCCTTGACGCATTAGAAGTTCCAACCACCAGGTTTTCAAAATCTCCCACTGCTAAACCTCCCAAGGACAAAGATCCTTCACGCACAGGACCCCACTCTGGTTTAATTCTCTGCTTGCCATCATCTCCTCAGCCCCAACACTAGGCTCTTTCGAACAGCTACTAAGGATGTCCCTAATTGTCTCACCTAACTGTGACTGTTTTCTCTAGGAATCAACATCCTCCCTACTACTTCTTCCCTACTACCTCTGGCCCTGCCCCCCCCAACCACTCCTGCCTCTCCCCTGCCACACTACCTCCTATCCACCCCCATGCGTCCACCTTTTCCCCTCATTTCCCCTTCCCCTTCTTTTTCTATATTCCTTCCCTACCTTCGATATACCTCTCCCCTGCTTCTACTGCTGTTCCAGTACTTTGTCTCTCATCACTGTTGACTCATTGTGTGGGCGTGTCATACATTGTACAATGCCATGTTCTGCATCGTCACTAGCCTTGTGCCCGTGTTCATCATTTTGTTATGTTAGCCCAACTGAACAGGTTATATACCAGCATACCAGTAGTGATTTGCTGCTGTTCTCTCTGTTGTCCTTCGCAATCTTCATCTGAATAATAATTTTCTGCCTGTGTTGCATGATTGTATGTCTCAACTTGAATTGTTTACACTTGTATAATATTCCTTTGATGTGGAACCTATGTAATGAGCTCTTGCTCACAGGTGTTAATCCAAAATATCAATAAATAAAAAAACAACAACTATGCAAGCCTCACTGGGTCAGACATATGAAAACAAAGCTGTAAATACTGTACAAACAAGATCCAGCAGGTGGAGAAACTATTTTACCAAATATTGAGACACTTACATGTATTTTTCTATACATAAACCTTTTTATTTCAAATGTTTAATATATTTAAAATGAATAAGCCAATTTTACAAGTGCAATAAAACACTCCAAGGTGTGGGTAGTAGTATGATCACTGCACTTCCAGAGGCAATAAGATGATGCCCCTGGGTATGCAGTGATCACACTACTACCCACACCCTGTTGTGTCTTATTGATTTCCTCTTGCACCTGTGTATAACTGGCTTTGTCTTCCTTAATGAGGATTTTCATCAGTTTTGCAGAACATTCCTGCAGTGCCTCCTCTCACTCTGTTTTATGTTTAAATCTTTCTAGACTGTCTCTTATCTATTTGAAAGCCTCTAGGCACTCTTTCAATCTTTAACTATTGTTCAAGGCCCTCAGTGTCATGTCAAATGTTTATTTCTTGTAGCATATGGTGTAAGGCAACAAACAGTATTTTTAAGTTACAATGATTAACACCAGCATTGTTCCCCATTCGTTCTGTTTATTTTTTCTGTAAAAAGCATCTCCGCTCAGCTAATCTTTCTATATTTTCTAGGCAAGAAACACTTAATCCCTCACTATTGGACTCCTCATTAATTTCAGAGCTAGTGCTTGCTGGTGAACTCATTCCTACAGCTGTGATACACTCAAGGTTCAGGGCAAATGCTGTCTGTTTACAGTACTGGTGTTTAACTCAGAAAGGAATGAAGAGAGAAAGGAAATCAAGCTAAACACAGTCTATTTGTACACCTTATAGATGATTTCTAGAGTTTTTAACTTGACCATGAGCAATGTATTTGGTATTACCTATTCAGTTATACAGGAGCTGCTCTATGAAATAAGCCGCCACACTCAAAAGCAGCAATTGAAAATTGTGGTTGTGATATATTTGAATGTATTGAAGCAGAGTGCTGAATCTGTTCATGTGAATCTACAACTATAGTTCCTTAAGCAGCTGCCTATATTGAATCTGCTGTTCTGTAGTGGTTGCTATGTTTTCTTCCTTATGTGCCGCTGAAATAGAGTCCAAGCTTATTGCTTACCAGCACTACACTACAGTCATGTGCTCACTGTTCAGTTTAGATGCAGCAGGTAATATAGCACATTACACAAATTCCCGAAAAGAACCTCTGGACTTCTATGGTTGCCACTCGTCCCGCTTCCCGCAAGACAGTCCCGCTTTTCATGCTGCCGTCCCGTCTCCCGCCCCTCCCAGCAGTGGGACACTAAATGTCCCGCTTTTTGCACATGGGAAAAGAGTGAGTCAAATAGTCTACCTCCATTCAGTTCCATTCACTCCTCAGGCTTCTAATCCCGTTTCCTGGTCTGCACTGCAGTAGCTCCAGCATCCTACAGCTGGATGATCGGTCCGTTCGCAATGTCGGTTAAGTGAGCGGCCACGACACAAATGTATTACCTCAACTGACTGCTATGTAGCTTCACAGCTGCTTGTTCTCCGTCCCGACTCCACTGTGGGAAGCCCTAAAGTGAAGCCCTCTTTGTTAACTTTTCGCAGGCTTTTTAATTTCTCGTCAATCCCAGGGCTTTGGGGGGGGCAGGAGGAGGAGCTGTCCGCTCGCTCCGCTCTCAGTCAGGTCCACACTATAACCACCTGGTGATGTCTGTGATGACTGAATTGGCTGCAGAGTCAGCGGGGGTGTGTGGCTACCAGGTGGCAGAGTGTTTAAATGCTGCGAGTTAAAACAGCTGGGCACATAATTTGAGAGGAAGCAGGATGGCTAAGAAGATAGCCCACAGAAGAAGGAAGATGGTTGGAGAGTTTGGATCAGATTCAGAATCAGAAGAGAGGGCAGCAGGCACGCTCCTCGGTGCAGGCTGTAGCGGGAAGCAAAGCAATACTTGGGCAATGGTAGTCACTGGAGTTGGTTCGCTGACATCTGTGTTTCTTCAGCCTGCAACACCATATGTAGAAGAGCTGGTCTGTTCAGAAGTGGTTTGGTCTGAGTGTCTGTACGCTGCCTTTACACCCCAGCACCTATAGCCAAGGACCCTAGAATTCTGCGGCCTCAGAATTTTGTGCAGAATTTGCAATCTACCGCAGAACTTCTGCGGTGCCACAGAATTCACTCTTTTGGTGATTTTTTTATTAATATTTCTGTTTATTCATAGAATCTGGTTCCCTTCCCCTCTTTTTATATCCAAACCCCCCATATGTTCAGAATGTGATGTTATTGCTATATCATACATTAGCTAATGAAATAGCTGCATTTTGCAACAGAATTGAACAGTCACTTATCTACCACAGCTCCCACTGCCAGAGACGGTGGCACTGCACATCATGCATGGTAATATTTGCTCAACCTGCACTACAGCCTAATACAGTTTTCAGTCTTACATTATTGCACTAGGGCCAACTTAAACAAAACCTTGTCAATAGCACAGACCTGTTAAGTCAATACCTCACTTTGTACAAACCTATTTGTGCCTTTAAGGTACAGAGATGCCATCTGAAATGAATAACTGGTAAAATGAATTTAACTGTCATTTTTAAGAAAAATAAAGTAATTATGCCCAGAAAAGTGGAATATAATACTGTGTAGACCTGTTGAAAGAATAGACCTGTTAAATAAATAATTACACTGTACGCATTTTTGCCAGGGTTTTTGATTACATATTGTCATTGGCTGATAGAATCACCTAAAAGTTATGGAGGAATGTTGTGTGCAGGGACAGCTGTTGGGCCAGAGGGTAGCATGCTGTGTTTCCGTGCCAGCAAGTCAGGTTCAGAGATTAGCTCTGGGAGCTGGCTGGGCACCATAAGGATTGGTGGAACACATCACTGCTCGGAACCTGGGAAGGTATGGTGCAGTGTTCTGTCACATGGTGGACACATTGTGATGGGCTGGAGAGTTCTATCTCACAATCGATTCACATGCATGTCATGGCCTGATGGTGTTACGCAGTGTGTCAGTGAAAGCAGGTTGACATGAAAAATGAGTTTTGCAATAACTCCTCTATTCCATTTCTAATGGGACCTGTATGAATGAGGATGCAAGTTCATGGAAATTAAAAAAATATATACACAAACACACACACACAGTCTCTCACCACACACACACACACACACACACACACACACACACACACACACATATATATATATTTGTATGTAAGTTACAGATTGCATATAAATATATAAGTGATACACATTGGGAACCTCATGAGTGGTGTAGAAAGCACATACAAATATATAAGTGATAGACAGTGGAAACCTCATTAGTGGGATAGACAGCATGCATATAGAAATGCCTTATTTATCACATAGCTCCCTCTGCATATGTCATTTTGCAACAGGCTAGGACCTTAAGGGAGAGACATTTATTTTGCCTTTTTAGGCATAAAATTATTTTTATAAGTCTGTTATTTTTTGAACTAGTGTTACTGTGCTTTCCACCATCCTGATTGCTAAAACCACTGCCATGAAAGTGAAGTCAGAATGACAAGCTGACACTGTGATGTGGTAGTTTGTTAGTGCAGCAGAACTTCCGCAGAAATTACAAACCACCGACACAGAAGTTCTGCGGCAAATGGTAGTCTTGCCGCAGAACTTGGTCCCACTGTGCCACAGAAAAGTAGGGGCCCTGCCTATACCTAGCTTGCTGAGACAGAACCTCTGAACAGAGCGACTTCTCTGTCAGAACAAGACATCTGAGAGCTGTAATCACTTTCTTGGTGGTGTGAGTGTGGGGGCAAGTCGTTACCATCATTGCAGCTAAGCAAGTTGGTAGGCAACAGAATCAATTGGGATTACACACTGACTGAAATCCTATCACTTGGCTGGACTGAGGAGGACTGTGTCTGCTAGCTCAAGCTGTTTTCGTGGCTGACACTACTGTCTACTGAGGAGGGTCTGGAGTGTGAATTCTGCAGTCAAGTAAGGGCTTCTAGCAAGTGTTTAATTTTTTATTTGCTCAGGAGTGTTACCAGTTCCACAGTAAATGTAATGTATGTGGGCAGGCTGGGAAGTAACTTAGAAGGCACAGCCTTTGTAGCTAACAATGAGAAAATAAGCTACACTATTTTGGAAAACAATGAGAAATTTGAGGAGATCTGGGGACCCTTCCTTCAGTTAACATATTAATACCTAAATGTTTAAGAACTACTTCTTTCCTCTCTATAATAGAGTTTAAGATATCTGGACTTCCTCTTTAGATAGTTGGCATGAGTTTATGTTGTAGTTTAGCAATGTACATCATTAATTTACTAGTTCCCCTCTAATTGTGTAAACAAATGTCGTTTTGAATGACTTTACTTCAGATATTTGATTGTTATGATATCCTTGCTATATATATATATATATATATATATATATATACATATATATATATATATATATATATATATATATATATATATATATATATATATATATATATGTGTATGTAAATGTTTAAAAACATTGAAATAAACAGAAAATATGATAAAAAAAAGAAGGCACAGGGGCGGGTGCAAAGCTGGTGAGATGGTGAGATTCACAAAAGTGGGACCAAGACGGAGGCAGAAAACTACAGACCTGTCAGTTTGACCTCTGTGGTAGGGAAAGTGATGGAATCACTTCTGAAGGAAAGAATTGTTGAGTACCTAGAGGGCAGTGGGGCACAGGACCCAAAGCAGCATGAGTTCACAGCGGGAAGGTCATGTCAGACGAATCTAATTGATTTATTTGACTGGATGACCAAAGTAGTAGACCAGGGAGGGGCTGGGACATGGCCTACCTAGACTTTATCAAGGCATTTGACACAGTCCCACACAAAAGATTAGTAGTCAAATTAACCAGCCTGGGAGTGGGTCCCAAGGTGGTAGCCTGGGTAAAACATTGGCTGAACAACAGGACACAGAAGGTAATTGTAAATGGAGTCCACTCTGAAGAAAGAGGGGTTACTAGTGGGGTACCGGAGGGTTCAGTACTGGGTCCAGTCCTTTTTAATGTCTTTATAAGTGACATTTCAGAGGGACTAGAAGGAAAAGTATGCCTCTTTGCAGATGACACAAAGATCTGCAACAGGGTTGATACACAAGGAGGCGTGGAAAGGATGAGAAGGGACTTGGCAAGGTTGGAGGAATGGTCAGAAGTATGGCAGCTTGGATTCAATGCAAAGAAGTGCAAAGTAATGCACCTGGGAAACAAAAACCCAGGGGAAGGTTACACAATGGGGGGGAGGTAGTAACAACAACAAAAATGGAAAGAGACCCAGGGTAATCATATCAGATGACCTTAAGGTTGGCAAGCAATGCAAGAAGGCAGTAGGGAGGGCTGGGGGGATACTGGGATGTATAGGGAGAGGTATCACCAGCAGAAAACAGGAAGTTGTTATTCCCCTGTACAGACAGTTGGTGAGACCCCATCTGGAGTACTGTGTCCAGTTCTGGAGACCCCATCTCCGCAAGGACATAGACAAGATGAAGGCAGTTCAGAGGAGGGCAACTAAAATGGTGCAGGGTCTGCAAGAGAAGCCATGCGAGGAGAGACTAAAGGAGCTTAATATGTATACCCTTGAGGAAAGGAGAGAGAGGGGGGACATGATAGAAACGTTTAAGTACCTCAGTGGAATCAACAAAGTCCAAGAGGGTAGCATCTTTCAGAAAAAGAGATGTGCAAGAACAAGGGGACACAATTTGAAGATAGAGGGGGGACGGCTCAGGGGCAATGTGAGGAAGTGTTTTTTCACAGAGAGGGTGGTGGATACATAGAACAGTCTTCCTGAGGAGGTTGTGGGGTCTAAAACTGTGGGAGAATTCAAGAATGCATGGGACAGACATAAGGCAATTTTTGTGGGGGTTGGGAAGAAATAGGCTGTTGGTTAAATAGGATCTGCAGCTTATCCTCTAGGTAGGGAAATGGGCAGACTAGGTGGGCCAAGCGGTCCTTATCTGCCGTCAAAGTCTATGGGTAGGGAACTGGCTTCAGGGAAGGCAATAGAGGGTGGTGGTGGGTGGGGAGCTCTCACACCCAAGGGTAGTGACGAGCAGTGTTCCACAGGGCTCAGTGTTGGGACCAGTGTTGTTTGGGATATTCATTGCAGACATATCATTGGACATCAAGAGCAAGATCAGTCTGTTTGCTGATGATACCAAGGTAGGAGCGGTGGAGTGGTGGATGACCAAGGGGGATGGCAGGGGTTGCAGGATGATCTGGCAAAGCTTGAAACCTGGTCAGACACCTGGCAACTGGGGTTTAATTGCTTTACTATTTCTATTTTTTATAAAAAATGCATTTTTTGCAGTATTGTAATGTCTGGTTCCTGATTTCAACTTACCAAAGGTTATGAACAGACAATTTTAAGGTTATTCCATGGGTGAACATGCAAATAATGCTGAATTGAGGTATACATGGGGTGGGCAGTGGCATATGACACAGCATCCCAAATATCCTGATTGGTACCCTGTGTCGTAAGGCAGCCGCAGACCCGTGGTACACACAGTTGGCTGCCAATAGCCAGGTCGCGCGCTTTTGTCCTACTTTGGGCCTCTGAAACGGTGATAACCCTATGGACTTCCCTTCTCTGGACTGCCTCTGCCCTGTTCATGTCTTTTCTGAGATGCAGACTCCAGAACTGTACACAGTATTCTAGGAGTGATCTCACCAATGATTTATATAGTGGTAATATCATCTCCCTCCCTCCCTCTGACTGTGATACCTCTCCCTATGCACCCCAACAATCCACTGGCTCTCCCCCTGTCTTGTAACACAGACTGCAAGTTTGAGGTCATCAGATATTATAGCCTCTTGGTCCCCTTCCTTCTTAGTGACTGACAGTTTTTCCCTCCCATTTTAAACTCAGCTGTTGGGTTTCTATGCCCCAGGTGCCTGATTTTGTACTTCTTAGCATTAAACCCCAGCTACCATAGCCTTAACCATGCCTCAAGTTTGCAAAGGCCCCTTCTCATTTCCTCCATCCACCATGTTACAGAGCTTGTGTCAATTAAATCATCCCAATCCAAGGCAAAAATATGGGACTTCAGAGGAGCTGACTTTGATAAGATGGCCAACAGAGTTAAGCTAGCCCTGGCAAAAAGAAATACAGGTGAGGGGTACAGGCAAAGTGGGCAAGTATTAAGGATGCAATACTTGAAGCAACACCCCATTGTGTTAGAGAGAAAATGAAGTGCAAAAGAAGAAGGAAACCACTTTGGTTCTCAAAAACATTAGCAGCAAAGGTCAGAGCCAAAAGGCTGGCCTTTAGGAAATACAAGAGGCATAGCAGGGATGAAGATAGAGAGGCATACCAAACTTCCCTAAGGAAGCAGGGAAGGCAGTAATGCAGGCAAAGGCTCAAACCGAGGAAACACTAGCACAAACAGTAAAGAAAGGTGACAAGACTTTCTGAGATACATTAAAATGAAAGGAGAAAGTCCAGAGGTATGCTAAGATCAAAGGGGATGAGGAGCATGTAGGAGGAGGACCATGTAAAAGCATGTATCCTAAATAGATACTTTTGCTTAGTATTTACTGAAGAGAAGGTGGGCAGGGCCCTGGCTCAACACCATGGACCCGCAGGGGGAGGTGTACTAGTCCCTTCACAAAAGAAGGGTCCTAAGAGCTTGATAAGCTCAGGGTGGACAAGGCAATGGGACCTGATTGCATACATCCCAGGGTACTAAAGGAGCTAAGGGTGGAACTAGCAGAGCCATTATCAGAACTGTTTAGTGAGTCTCTGAGCACAGGAGAGGTCCCAGAAGACTGGAGAAGGGCTCATGTGATCCCGCTCCACAAGAGTGGTAGCAGAGGGGAGGCAGGGAACTACAGACCAGTCAGTCTTAGCTCAGTAGTGGGCAAGATTATGGAGGCACTCCTTAAGGAAAGGATAGTGCAACACCTGGAATCCATAGGAGCACAGGATCCATGACAGCATGGGTTTACAAAAGGGAAGGTCCTGTCAAACTAATCTCATAGATTTCTTTGACTGGATAACCAGAGTGGTGGACCAAGGGGGAGCAGTTGATGTTGCCTACCTTGACTTCAGCAAAGATTTTGATACTGTTCCACATAGAAGATTAATTAATAAGCTGGGTAGTCTTGGGATGGGTCAGAAGTTGGTCAACTAGGTGCCAAACTGGTTGACAGGCAGAAAACAGAGAGTGGTGGTAAACGGTATACAGTCAGAAGAGATGCAAGTCACAAGTGGGGTACCTCAGGGATCAGTCTTAGGGCCAGTCCTCTTCAATATTTTCATCAGTGACATTGTAGATAGACTAGAGGGTAAGATTTATCTGTTTGCAGATGACACCAAGATCTGCAACATAGTACATGATCCAGATGGGGTGGGCAGAGTGAGAAGAGATCTGGATAAACTAGCAAAATGGTTGAAAGAGTGGCAACTGGGGTTGAATGCAAAGAAGTGCAAGACCATGCACATAGGGAAGAGAAACCCTGAAGCTACCTATAGGCTGGAAGGGGAGTTGCTGGCAGTCACAAGGGAAGAAAGAGACTTGGGCATCATCATCACCGATGACCTGAAATCATCCAAGCAGACCACTAAAGCAGTAGGTAAGGCTAGGGGGATGTTGGGGTGTATTAGTAGAGGTATCACAAGTCGGAAGTGGGAGGTAATAATCCCTCTTTACAAGACACTGGTTAGGCCCCATCTGGAGTACTGCGTGCAGTACTGGAGTCCACACCTTCACAAGGACATTAACAAAATTGAGGCAGTCCAGAGAAAGGCAACCAAAATGGTGCAGGGACTGCATCAGAAAAGTAAAGTAAAGTAACATTTATTTATTAAGTGCCTTTCAAATGCCAAGGTGCTGTACAATAAAATACACAAACAATACACTCAAATAATCTAACATCCATAAATAATTAAAAACCATCATAAAAAGTCTGATAAAACAAATATGTTTTGAGCTCCAATTTAAAACTCGAGACAGTCAGACATTCCCTTAACAGATGAGGTAGAGAATTCCACAGGGTAGGAGCAGCATGAGAAAAAGCACGCGCCCCAGATGTTTTTAACTGAACCCTGGGAATCTCTAGCAATCCCTTGTTGGCGGATCAGAGTAAGTGGACGGGGCAGTAGGGAAAACATATGTGGACAGTTTAACGGTGCTCAATATGTGTACCCTAGAGCAAAGAAGGGAGAGAGGTGATATGATCGAAACATTCAAGCACCTTAAGGACATTAACAAGGTGAAAGAGTTTAACATGTTTCAATATAAGAAAAATAGCAGGACAAAAGGACACAGCAGGAAATTAGAGGGAGGCTGATTAAGGGGTAATGTGAGGAAGTTCTGTTTCACAGAAAGGGTGGTGGATGCATGGAATGGCCTACCTCAGGAAGTGGTGGATATAAATACAGTGCAGGACTTCAAACAGGCATGGGATAGGTATAAGGGATCAATACAGATGAGTATGAATAGATAGGCCATTGACAGAGCGAAGGCCTATGGCACATTCATAAGGTAGAAAAAGAAATGGGCAGACTGGATGGGCCTTGCAGTCCTTATCTGCCATCAACTTCTATGTTTCTATGTTTCTATGTCATCTGCAGAAAGGCATACCTCCACTTCAAGCTCTTCTGCGATGTCACTTGTGAAGATGTTAAAGAGGACCAGTCCCAATACTGAGCCCTATGGCACCCTGCTGGTCACTGTTTCCTTAGCAGAGTGCATGCCATTTACCACCACCCTCTGCTATCTTTCCATTAACTAGTTTTATACCCAATTTACAACTTTGTCTCCCACCCCTAAACTATCCAATTTATTTATCAGTCTCCTATGCGGTACAGTGTCAACTGCTTTGCTGAAGTCCAAATAGACCACATTCACTGCCCTTCCTGGATCTATTTCTCTGGTCGCTCAGTCAAAGAAATCAATTAGATATGCCTGACATGACTTCCCCATCATGAATCCATGCTGTCTTTGGTCTTGCACCCCCCTGGATTCAAGCTATTCCAGTAGCCTTTCTTTTAACAGGGTTTCCACTAATTTCCCTACAACTGTGAGACTGACTGGTCTATAGATGCTAGGCTCCTCCCTCCCTGCTGACACTTTTGTGGAGTAGAACCACATCAGCTCTCCTCCAGTCACCTGAAAACTCTCTTGTTTCCAGTGAAATGTTGAATAAGGCTCCCCGTGGTGCAGCATGCTCCACCCTGAGTTCTCTTAGCACCCTTGGATGTATCGAATCCAGTCCCATGGCCTTGTTCCTTTTCGGGTTTGCAAGTCCCTTCAATGAACTTGCATTTACACCCCCCCTTCTGTGTTTCTGCTGCTCACTGTTAACCCATCCCCTCAGCCTCCACTTTGAAGGCCAAACAGAAGTATTTGTTCAGGATGTCTGCTTTTTCCTGATCATCCTCTGCACAGTCACTATCCCTCCCCTTGCCTTCCTCTTCTTGCTTACATTCCTGAAGAAAATCTTGTCCCCTTCTGCCACTCCTTTTGCTATCCTTTTCTCCATTCACACTTTTGCTTCCCTCACTGCCCTCCCTGCTCCCCTCTGTTTTTCCTAGTACTTCTCCCTATCTTTCCCCCTCTGTGTTTCTTTGTACCTCCTGAATGCCTCTTTTTTTCTATCACTTTCACGGCCACCTCCCTAAAGTAACCTAGTGGCCTTTTTTTCCTCTTGCTTTTGTTCACTTCTTTCACTCAGAGGCTGGCTGCATTCGCTATATCTTCATTAATTTGTCCGCTTTGTTCCTCTACCACACCATGGCCTCCACTGCTGCTATGCTATTTCTAAGGCACTTTCCCATTGCTTTATAGTCTGCCCTTGTAAAGTCCAGGACCCTTGTTTCAGTGTGGTTTGCTTGTGTACCCATCTTGATACTAAACCCCACTGTACGGCAATTACTGGCCCTCATGGGACTGTCCACTGTAACATCTGTTACTCTGTCTCTGTTACTGAGCACCAGATCCAGTATTGGATCATCCCTAGTGGGTTCACTTATTAACTGTCTGAGAAATGCCCCCTGTAATGCTTAGGATTGCCCTGCTTCTAGTTGAAACTGTTGCTGGAAGGCTCCAGTCCACATCAAAAGACTGAAGTCCCCAACCAGCAGCACCTCCCCCTTATCTGCCATCCTACCAATGTTTCCTCTAATTCCTTATACAATTACTCCCCTTGTGCTGGAGGTCTGTATACTACCCCAGTGCGAATAATGGTCACTGCACATGTCTCCAGTGTGACCCACAGCACTTCCAACCCTTCTCCTGCTTTTAGGTTCCTTTGCACTTCCACAGAACTGATATCCTCCCTCAAATACAGGATAACCCCTCCTCCCCTCCTTCCTTCCCTGTCTCTTCTGAACTGAGTGTATCCTGGTATGGCCGTATCCCAGTAGTGATCTTTAGTGCACCATGACTCAGTTATGGCCACAGTAGTCAGGTCCTCCTCTGCTATGATGGCCTACATGTCCAAACTTTTATTTCCTAGATTTCTTGCACTGGCATACATAGCTGAGGATTGTGTACGCCTCCCACCATCCCAACCCTTCTGGAGCCCACCAAGGTCCAGCCTTCCCTCCTCTGTCTAGGCATCTTTTAAGGCAAAGGCAGCTTACTTAATGGCCCCTGGGAGGGGCAAGAGGTCCTCTGGGTCCTTGCCAACTTGGCTCAGAGTCCAACAACCTCTACACTTAGCCCAGAGAGATGTGTGCATGTGGGGCAGCACCTCAGTCTCCAGAATGTAGTACTAGTAGTAGTAAAATATTTATTCATAAAAAGACAAAGTTTTATGAATCAGGATAAAACCTGATTGAGTCAAAAACTCATTTATAATGAGGTCCCATAAAGTGCATAGTTACAATTCATATTGCAAGTCAAATACAAAGTTCATATTACACAGACAATAAATATAAAGTGATGGTAACAAAGGAGGGTATTGGGTTACTATTCTTCATACATAACAATTTCTTAAACACCATCCCACCACCTTATTATTATGCAGGATCATTGGTATTTACCCAGTAGCTAAGCTTCCATTGTAACAACATTGTTTTAGTTTACTACATGTGTTCTCCAACCATGTTTTAACTATGTTCCAAGATTTTATCCCTACTGAATCTCTTAAATCAGATGGAATTTTATTCCATAGTGCACCTGTATGGTACATCATTTGACAGTCCACTTCCAGATTACATACAGGTAACATTAAGTCAATCGTGGTCGCATGTCTTAAAAATGCAGCTTTTTCCCTTCTTTGAAATGAGAAGTTATATATGAAGGAAGCTTGCCAACCATCCCTTTATGAACAAAGAAAGTAAGTGCCCTTGCCTTCTTTCATTGAGTGTCTGCCAATCCAATTGGTTGTTTAACTGACATTTGTGTGATAATCATGGTGCATCTAAAATAAATTGAACAAGCCTACCATAACATATGGCTAATCTAAGTCTCTTTTTAAGCCATTTAGGTATAGGATATCTCCATAATCCAAAATTGGTAGAATCATAGAATTCACCAGTTTCTTTTTTTATCTCCAAGCTCATACAGGATCTAAGTCTAAATAGAGCCCCCAGTCTTTTCCCTGTGTTGACCCCCCTATGACCCTGAGACAACAGGCAACAGACCAGAGGTTAGGTTCCCCATGGAAACCAACTGTGTTCTACCTACCAAGTATGACATCAGCCATTTCAGTGCTTCCACCATTATACCTAGTGAGGCTGCCCTGGACAGGAGGATGCAGTGGTCCAAAGAATGAAATGCCTTAAGACAGATTCACAAATTTAGCACCCACCAAGGTCCTCCAGTCCAGGGCAGCCTGCACATTCCCTACAACATTAACCAAAGCTGAAGTAGTATTATGATGCTATCTAAAACCTGACTGTATGTTCTTAATTTTCCCTTGGGAGTCTAGGTATTCGTTAATTTGTATAGAGACTCATTTTTCAAATATCTTCGAGAACTGTGGGAGCAAGGGAAGTGGACGATAATTCCCTGTTTCAGTCATTTCCCCCCCCCCCCTTGTGAATAGGAACAATCTTAGATTGTTTCCAGGCATTAGGATATTCTCCTGTACTTAGTGATAAATTATATATGTATGTTAGAGGATATGCAATAATAGGCGCAGCATATTTTAGCAGCTTTGAAGATATACCATCCAACCCAATAGCTTTAGAAACATTTAACTTTAATAACTCTGCCTGCACAGATTCAACTGTGATATTTGATAAAACAAGCTTCTCTACTAGGGTTGTCAGAACCCTTTGAAGTTCTGGGTTCTAGTTCTAGTCTAGAACTTTTGGAAAAGTTCTAGGGTTCTAATCTTTTTTAGAACTTTTTAGAACTCGCACCCTATTTTTTAATTGTGCTGCCAATAATGAAGAGAATAGTGAAATACACATGAAACTGAGGGAAAAAAATTAAATCTGTTCCTCCCAAAGTCCTGCCAGAAACTATTTCTGGCATATATTAACAGATACCACAGAAATGGGATCTGGGCTGTACATGCTCACACACTGGGTAGGGTACAGTGCAGTCAAAGGACACACAACAGGATGATGGACTGGCAAGTACACCACGTAGGAGATGGAGTCACACAACACAGTGACACACAGATATATATATATATATTATTGTACTGGGATTTTTCTGTCTCTCCTCCCAACATGGAAACATTTCTGGCATGTATTTAAAGATTAGAACAACTGTCAGGGGCCAGAGCGCCCCCCCCCACATGAAGTAATGGTCACAAACCAAAAGAACCAACCACAATAGTTTGCAAAGAATGAATGGAAGCTTACCTTAAGTGTACTTATTCTTTTATTGTGCAGACTCAAGTGGTGGACAAAAAAATTATGTACATGAAGCTGCAAAGTGCAAAAGCAAGTTAAAATGGTGAAGGCACTATGCAGCTAAACACAAAACAAAATACCCACTGACACCATGGCAGTGTTACCGACATGGTTACTGGTGGCCTGTAGGACAGAGTATGTACACATCACAGGTGACACACAACATGCTGACGTTTCGGCAGAGATACCTTCCTGTACATAATTGTTTGTCCACCACTTGAGTTTGCACAATAAAAGAGTTTGTGCACTGAAGATAAGCTCCCCCCTCCCAGTCATTCTTTACAAACTACTGTGGTTGGTTCATTTAGGGTGTGCCACATTATTTTGTGCAGGGTACTCTGGCCCCTGACATTTGTTCTAGTCGTGTCTCTGTTTGTGAGCACTATGTTGGAACTGGGCTAGTGAATCCCAGAGCCCCTAGTTTTCTTTCTGTTTGCATGTATTTAAAGATACCGCACAGGTGGGAGCTGGGCTGCATACAGTGACACACTGGTATAGGGTACACTGCAGTCAGAGGCCACACAGCAGGATGATGGGATGTGCAGCACATCATGTAGGAGTCACATACTGGGTATAGTGCAGCAAAGTGCACACAGCAGGATGATGACCTGTACACAGAGACCCCCAATGCTCCCAGTCATTTCCACCAGCAGTCCCTACCTGCCTTGCCTACTCCCCTACTCCCTTCCCAACAAACTACCTTGCCACTTAACACCACTGCCTGGTTGCTCCTTTTGATCCCCTTTTCCTTTCTGTAATTTCTGCCACACAGAAAAAATGCCCTGGCAGTGCCTGCCTACCTCCGCTTTGTAACGTTTACTTCCAAAAGTAGCAAAAGGTGCCAAAAGTTACCAAACAAAGAGCAGAGCACACGTCTGTAACATTACCCAACAGTGTTGCAACCCCAACCCCGTGGTGTCACACAAATAGACCCCATCTGTACAGACAGCTGGTGAGACCCTATCTGGAGTACTGCTTGCAGTTCTGGAGACCGAATCTTCGCAAAGACATAGACAGGATGGAGGCAGTCCAGAGGAGGGCAACTAAAATGGTGCAGGGTCTGCACCAGAAGCCATATGAAGAGAGACTTAAGGAGCTTAATATGTATACACTCGACTAAAGGAGGGAGAGCGGAGACATGATAGAAACTTTCAAATACCTCAAAGGAATCAACAAAGTCCAAGAGAGTAACATCTTTCAGAAAAAGAAGTGTGCAAGAACAAGGGGGCACAATTTGAAGATCAAGGGGGGACAGCTCAGAGGTAATGTGAGGAAGTATTTTTTCACGGAGAGGGTTGTGGATGCATGGAACAGCCTTCCTGAGGAGGTTGTGGAGTCAAAAACAGTGGTGGATTTCAAGAATGCATCAGACAGTCATAAGGCAATTCTAGGGTATGGGGGTAGGAGGAAGTAGGCTGTTGGTTAACTAGGATCTGCAGCTTATCCATTAGGTAGAGAAATGGGCAGACTGGGTGGGTCAAGCGGTCCTTATCTGCCTTCAAATTCTATGTTTCTATGTAAGTACTTAAATACAAGTCTCCCATTTTTTGTTTAGCAGGCACATTGAGAGAAGGGGAAAAGGACCATCAAGAGAAATGGTCTCTATGGCAGCTGTGAGTAAGTATGGAGAGAGTTGTTGACAATCACATGGACACACATAACCTGTAAGCTATCCCCACCAAACAGCACTACCTCTCAACCTTTTGTTTTGTCACTGAAGTGTGGGATTCTAAAACTCAATTGCGAAAATGTGAAACATGGCAAGGCAACCATAGACATATGATGAAACATGGAGTACGTGGAAATTAATGCCAGTATTTAAACAAAGTTAAGCTTTCTCAGCAATCGTAAAATGCTAACTTACTTACTGCCCAAGTTTATTTCACATTCTCCATGTGGGCAGGAACTTTTTCATGCATGGCCACAGCTCTCTGTCCCCCTGTTTATCTCAATAATGACAGAATATCTCTCTCATGACAGGAAAAGCCGGTCACTATACTTTTTTATTAAAAATAAGTACACTGCTGCCACTGCCACATGCTTTTTATTAGAAATCAGTACACTGCCACATGCTATTAATATTAGTCTTGGTCCTTTTAAGAAAATGGTACTGGTGAGGCAAAGTTGTGCTGCATATTTGGGAGTGTCAATCTCCTTTCACATTCCAAGTAGACTGGTTCACAAATGTTCATCTTTTTTGGGGGGGGAGAGGTGTTACTGTAAGCCACTCACAAATGTGCCATTTCATTGATCCTGCCTAAGTCCACTTATGCTGCTAGCTAGGCTGGTATGTGCTGCTCCTGTGCTAACCTTTCATGTGCCTAAAGTTGTTTAGTTTCACAGCACAAATAAAAATAAATACCATGCATCTGATCTGAAAAATGTCATCTTTCTTTCTAACAAATTAAAACCCCTTGTATAAGTCATGTTCCTCATCAGAACAGGAGACCTGCTCAAGTCCTTAGGATTCTTTACAGGGACTGCATGGCCACTCAGCCTAATGACCACTGGCTTACCTAACTTCCAACCACTCTGTTCGGCTGCTGCTGCAACAGTTACCGGCACCACGATTCGCTGCCTAATCTTGCTTACAGGTAATGTTCAGCTTACCTCACACTATCTGTCACAAAATAATAAAAAAAAGTTTAACTTTTTGCAGCCCGACGCCAACTCGCTGCCCACCTAAATACTTGGTGGAGTCGCTGATCAGCCACCAAACTTGCTTTTTCACTGGTTTCCACAATTGGAATGGTGTGCAGCCTGATACATGGCTTAAAACACCACAAATCTCGATGGCAATTGGTGCCAGTGTAGTAAATGGGCACGCACGCATGTAAACCCCCAACAACCGGACATGCATTTGCATGCCACACACAGGCAGCTGATTAGCTGTTTGACACAAAATCCTGGGCCTTATGCAGACAAGCATGGGATGTGTAATACAGGCAGACCCTCCAACATTTGACAGATGAAAATAGGTACAGGTACAGCAATTCAGACTTGCATCTGTGAAATGCTGGGGGTTGAAACCAGGATCGCAGTCTGCTCTCCTTTCAAACTTAAAAAGTGTGTGCTAGACACCTTAATCTACAAATGATATTACACAAAGCAAGCTTATACAAATCACTTTTAGTGTTCCCACAACCAACATATTTCTTGACTGGCTCTATCTGGCTTCTGCCTCCTGTGGGCCATCCTCTTTCCCCCACCTAAGCTTGCACAGCCCACAGCATTCAGCATTTCCTGCCACCTGCTTCTTGTTGTAAAAGTCTTTTCTGAGAAGTTGGAGACTGAGTTTCTGCCTCTCCTCAACACATTTTTTACTGGATTTTTTCCTTTTTGGGCAGCTGGACAGGAATGGATTAGGGACCCTGCCCCCCTTTCGGTTTCCAAGCCTGGTCTTTGCCAACAATCACCCCCTACCGAGTTACTCACAAACAAACATGGGCCTTATTCACAAAAGACTTACTTTCTCCCATCTGTTCCTAAATATTTTGTGAGCAGGGCCAATGGCTGCAATAATTCCTTACCACGCTACCCCAGAACATGAAGCCCTTGCTGCAGGGCTAATACTGACCGTATCTCTCTCTGTCGAACTCACTGTTTGCCACCTGTAGTGTAGCCCTGCCTTCCAACAGCAAGCACCTAAAATACTTTCTGGCTGTTTCTTGGTAAACACCTATTGTTAGAACTGCAGCTCACTCAGAGCTCCCAAATGCTACTTGACCTAACTGCAGATTAATGGGAACCCTCTGAATATTAATTATAACATTAATAACTGGATCACACTCAAACTTTCAATAATATAAGAAGGCAGTCTCCAGTCAAGTTTTTGCAATGTAGTGCCAGGAAAACCAATGCAGTTGGTCAGAAATCTTCTGCCTGCCTTGCACTTCCAATATTGAAACAGCTACCATCTTTCCTCTGACTGACTCTTTTCATGTCAAACAGTTAAAAGAAAAAGAGAGCTGCATTCTTATCTACTGCAGAATAAGGCTTGTACTTGAGTTTAACACTGACGCATTTCAGTACTGTAAATAATGTGCAAACAGCAACTCCTCTTTGTACTGGATGCTTGCATTGTCTGTGGTTGAGTGGAAAAACTGGGCAGACAATAACAGAACAATACCTCTTATGCTGGCGCTTAGAATAACCGGGCTCTGGTCTCGATGATCGATGATGGGGATGACCCGACCCGATGACCAGACTGACCATGGAGTTCATTAAAATCTTGCGTGGCAACATAAAATTTAAACACAATATAAAACACAGCTGTGTGATAAAAATCGCTACTGCAAAAGTGGATGGAGCCAGCCGCGTGTCTCACCTTGGGATCCGATCGAGATGTGGTTGTGACTCCTGGATACACACGAGTGACACTCAAACACTCCCGCTAGTAGTGTGTCATGGGAAATACAAGGTTGCAGCAGCTGCTTCTAGGGGTCACTGGCGCATATCCATAGTGCCGGTTACCATGGGGATGGACAGATGCCAAATCAGGCTTTGCGCTCACTGCAGAGAAAGAATTCGGGAACACAGTACAAAATTAAAGTTACTTCCTGGCGGCTGAAATTCGGTACAAACTGAGAGCTCCTCAGGATCCGGTACCACATAAGAAAGTCGGTATTGTACCAGCCAAATCAGTACAGTTGGAGGGTCTGTACAGGTAGTAAATCCAGTGCTATTTAATTAGCCACATCCATGTTAACTGGGGAAAAAAATAATAACTCAAACCCTTTTGCGAACCCTCTAGTGTTCGAGTTCTAAATTAGAACTCGAACACCAGGGTTCGAGAAGGGTTCGAATCTTTGCCGAACTAGTTCTGACAACCCTATTCTCTACCATATTATCATTTGAAAGGCTTGCCTGTAGTTCGGTGGCCAAGCAGCCAGCCACTCCCACTTCCTGATCTATATAAGCAGTTCCTCTAAGCCTCACTATGAAGCATTTTTTTTTTTGCAGCCGAAGGTTCTGTCAGTTTGTCCTCTGAGCTGGTTGGGCCTTCCTGGCTCGCTAGGGCATGCCCCTCCCTTGCTGCTCCTGCTTGTCTCTGCTGGGCTTCCATGTTTATTTTACTGCTTCTGGTTTGTATTTTGCCTTCAGTTGTGTGTGCATCCTTCCTTTTTTGGTGGGGTGGGGGCTTTTCTAAGCTCCTAGCATACTGCTATTTCAGAGCTCATACTGCTTGCTTTCAGTTACTCACAACTCTCAAATTACTTGCACTGCAACTGCAAACCTGATCCATGTGTTTCAGCTCAACTATAGCTGATCCATGTGGCATATTCTATTACTTTCACCTGACTCAGACTTACTTGAACCTAGCTATACAGCTTACTCATGCTTGTTCTAATTACCCCATTGCTGCAGTCTCATTACACTGCCTGTTGACAGTGCTTAAGAGCATTATGCCTCCTTTTATTCTGCAGTTACAACTCAGTGTACTCATTTGTTTTTACTACTGCTGTACAGGCCTGCTGCTGCTTTGTTTACTCCCATTGCTATTGTACCTTGTTTTACTCTGAGGTTAGCTAAAGCTCCTGCTGAGACTATTAAATTGGCTTTTTTTTATCTGCATGTGGTTCTCTGCCTTTCTATTGCTTCCTTGTTTGTCCTACGGCGGGGACTGGGAGGTGTTTGGGGGGTCATGGCCTATGTGGCTAATTAATTCTGTTCTAAATCCTGTCTTCGCCACCGAAAATCCTCAGAGTTTGTCACCATGATTTGGCTATTCATGTCTGGCTGGCTTGCCCCCAATTCAGTGCTGTTTAATTGCTACACAGTATTTATGCAGGTCCACTTATCACTACTACTGCTTACTGACCTCCGTGCAGGTCCACACTTGCTTACACAACCATTGCTCCTTGCTTACACAACCCATTGCTTCATACCTACTGCCATCCCCTTGGCTTCAGCCTCTGGGATTCTGCTGCACTCAATCTGCATTCGACCCTGCAAGTCTCAGCACTCAATGCTCATTGTGATCTCAGCTCACCGTGCTCATTCAGCTCACCAGCTTCAGCTCTCAATCAATTTCTGGGGCATGCCAGCCATTCTATTCTGGTGCAGGGTTCCTGCAGCTGATGGTCTCACTCTGCATTTAGTCTGCATCTTGATCATGTCTAACTTGGGGCGAGATCCTTCTCACCTGGCCCATAGCTGGGAATGTCCTTGCCCCGGGCTTGGCTTTAGCTGCCTGCTACATGACAGCAGCTCCTGGTTTAGAATTTAAGACTAGCGGTGAAGGATGGTTATGATGCTCTCCTTTGGCTCTAGTGTTCCACTATAATGGTTAGCCATTGACTTTAGTGGTTTCCCTAGCAAGGCACCTTCACCACATTTTCCCTATGACTGCCTCTGGTTCACCTGGTTTCATTTAGGGTGGACAGGCCAGGCGAGTGCCTCAGCAGTTGTTGCTCTCCTCCTGCACTTTGGATGCATGTATTGTTGCAGAGTTTTCTCGCAACTTTCCATGGCGTTCCCGCTAGAGGGTTTGAGTGAGAGCCTTCCTCCAAACTGGAATATTTTCCACCTCCCTTTAATTGGGTTTTCCAAATTGCAGCTGCAGAACCATCACTAATTAAACTATCCCAAGCCTGGAGGGAAGGTGACCTAGGCCTTGGATCCCCAGAGATTTCCTCCTCCTCATAGGGTTTTTTTTCTCTCCTCCATTGCCTCAGGTCATAATACTTAGTTAGCATAGTTGTTTCCCCTAGTTTCTTAGGTAGTTTCCTCTGTTGGATGGAGGTGGAGAATGCCCTGCTGTTCCCTCTCTCCTTAGGGGATCCCCTAATCTCAAAGCAAAACATCAGTATCATGCTACGCAAACCTGGGCAGTCATTATGTTATCCAACTGAACATCTCATTGCATTATCAAACTGCCTCTGCTTCTCTACTACTACGTTACAGTTACTGCTCCTATGTCACAGTTACTGCTTGCTCATATGCATCATGTTGCCTCCTTTTGGGGATGATACTACATTTCTTTTGGGGATTCCTAAGGTACCTTTAGCCACGGGAACCATCCCATTGCACCTCTAGGGGTGGAACCCTCTCTGAGGGTTCCTTGCCATTGTACCCTTACAGGGTGGTAATTCCTCTGGAATAGAGAGTGCGAATGGCCAAAACCAAACTAACACAGTTGCACAAGCATAACACTATACTGGCTGCATAGGTCAGTGAATTGAAAGGCTTGCCTGTAGTTCAGTGGCCAAGCAGCCAGCCACTCCCACTTCCTGAGCTATATAAGCAGTTCCTCTAAGCCTCGCTGTGAAGCATTTTTTCTTTGCCACACCATCCTCCCCTCCTCCTCCAGCAGCAGCACTCTCTCCTTAGAGGATTCCTAAGGTACCTTTAGCCACGGGAACTGTCCCGTTGCACCTCTAGGGGGTGGAACCCTCTCTGAAGGTTCCTTGTCTTTGTACCCCTACAGGGTAGTAATTCCTCTGGAATAGAGAGATTGCAAATGGCCAAAACCAAACTAACACAGTTGCACAAGCATAACACTATACTAGCTGCATAGGTCAGTGAACTACCGTTTGTTCAACTTGTATCTGAGGTTTGCCACTAGTGGTGCACATACTCCCCATTGTGCCAAAGTACTGATTACATTTATCAACAGCAATCTGGGATAATGGTGTCATCTGGTACTCTAAATTAAATACATTTGAAGTAATGTTACCTTGCCCCTTTAATAATATATTTATTGTTTTCCAAAATTCTTTGGGATGCTTAACACTATTGTTATCTAACCATTGTATATAATGCAGTTGTTTGGCCTTCCTTACTTCATTTACATAAAGATTACAAAGTTGTCTATATTTATCCCAATCATGTTTATTGTTACTTTTTCTTTCATGTCCCCAGGCTTTGTCCCTATTTTTTTTATCTTCTTAATTCGAGTACCAAAATGCATTATAATGTTTTACTGTTTTTGTCTTTATTGGGGCATGTCTATTACAAATCTCCATTAATTCAATAAAAAAGTATTCCCAGGCCTCATTAACTATTGGTATTAGTTCCATTCGATCCCAGTTAACATCATTAAGTTCCAACATGAAGTTAGCATAATCAAAGTTCTTAAAACTATACCATTTGTGATGCTTGGACAGCTGGTTCTGATTAATCTATGCTTTTTGTAATATAAACATGTGTTATTGAGTGTCTCTCATGAGACATGCTGAGACAGCCTGTGGGTTAACACCCCAGGTTTCAGCTAAAAGATAAAAGCCAGGAGATAATTAAAGGCTAGAAGAGACCTAAATTAAGGAGTTCCTGTTTATCTAGCTTAACTGTAGCTGCCAGCTGCAAGGCTGGAAATCATAAACGTTTATGATGTTTAGAGGAAGAATACAGGTATGTCACTTAGGTGCTACATCATAAATGCTCTTTGATGTCTGTAAAGAGCAGGATGCTGCTCATGGATGAAAGAAAGAACTTGGAAAATTACACACTTGATTGGAAAGTCATGTGGGGACATGAGTTTTTGCTGATGTCACCTATTATTTTACCTCCTGCTTGATAAGACATCCTGATTGAATCATTTTTAATAAACAGAGGAGGAGATGGGTGACATCATGGAGAAAGCAGGGTCAAGACAGTTTTTTAATTATGCTGTAACTGACCTTTACACACACACACACACACACACACACACACACACACACACGTTTGGACTCTGAAGAAACAACATCTTTCAGCACTGTAAGAATATAAGAATACATTAGTTAGGCAAGTTTAAGTGTATGGTTGGTAGGAAATTGCACTTTTAAACCTGTTTTTTTTAAGTGATTGTAATGTTTTGTGATATATTGTTCCGTGTTTTACATTTTGCATTTTTATCTATTTTTAAGAAAACATCTCATTTTAAGAGACTACTTAGTGTGCCTTTGACATTCTGTATTTGACAAGTGAAGCACATATGGTTAAAGCTGACACTGAGCATAGCTTACTGGTTTACCAAACTGGGAAAAGGTAAGAGTTTTATCTGAGGTCTTTAATAGAATTTTTAAGGGTTCATTTTGTACACCTGGTTAGGTGCCCATAGGCAAAAGATATCTGGCCTCCCCAAAAAGCAGAATTATCTGAGCCTGTACATTGGGTATGTTAGCAAGAGGTTCACAGTTTGAATCCCTCCAGAACTTGAGACCAAAGGTGGATTTGAACCCACAAAACAGACAGGAGGGTTACCCTGTTTCTGTTCCTGTTCACAATACTGCACTCGGAGGTTGGCACTGTGGGAGCAGAGGGTCTGACCTGCTGAGTGGGGTTGTGACAGATTGGTTGGCAGTGGTGTGCATATGTTTGGTATTACAAGCTTTTATTGTTCAGTGAGTCAGCTTGATACTGTCAGCTCACTTGCAAAAAAGTAAAACAAGGCAGTGATTTATTTTTTAAAAGGAAACAGAACTATATCACTTGGCTTACAGTCGTGTTCCTACCTGTTTTATTTTTTTTTTCTAAAGTGTAAGTCAAAGTAGCCATAGCTAGGGAAGAAGATGGCTTCCAACTACAGTGGGCACACTGTAGACTACTTTAAGCAGTTGTACCCAGACAGAGGAGTACCATTCGAGGTGAAAGCCACCAAGCAGAACCTCATGGATGCCCTGATAGAAGCAGATCCCTGGAGCATCGAGTCACAGACAGTGACTGTAAAGGACCGAACCTAGAGTGTGGAAGGGCTAGCGGCCAGTGCAGTGTCCAGATCTGATGAGGAGGGCAACAGAGCCAGTGCCAGTGAAGAACCACAGCAGCAGGGGAAGGTCACCAGCATTCTGGAGCCAGAAGTACTCAGGCTGCAGATTGAGTTGCGCAGAATGGAGCTGGAGTTCCAGAGGGAGGCAGAGCGAGAATGCCAAGAGGTAGAGTGGGAATGCCGAGAGGCAGAGCAAGAACAGCAAGCTGCAGAGGAGAAGAGGGAGCAAGAATGCCAAGAGGCAGAGTGAGAACAGCAAGCTGCAGTGGAGAAGAGGGAGCAAGAATGGCGAGAGGCAGACCATGAATAGCGGGAGGCAGTCCATAAGGAGCATGAGCGCCAGAGGCAACATGAATTGGAGAAGACACGACTCCAACCAGTGGCACCAAAGCAGGTAAGTGACTTGGGTTTAACTGGGACTACAGGACTGGGTTACAAATTGAATTCCAAATTGATAGCCGAATTTAAAGAGGGGGAGAATATGGATGCCTTTTTAAATTCTTTTGAAAAAGTTTGTATTCAGGCTAAAATTCCTAGGGAGTCCTGGAGCTTCCAGCTATCCCCACTATTTACCAGGAAAGCTCAGGATGCATTGTGTCAAATGGACAATGAGGACAGCAATGATTACAGCAAACTAAAAGCTGCACTGTTAAAAAAATTTGAATTAACTGCTGAATCATACAGAGCTAAATTCTGTAAGCTCAGGAGAAACCCTGACATGAGCTATGAGGAGCTAGCCACGAAACAACTTCAGTTTTTAAAACATTGGTGGGAAGGAATTGAAGCAAACTCTGTTGATAAAATTGAGAATGTGATTTTGTTAGAACAGTTTTTCTGGGTATGCCCAGCAGAGCTGAAAACCTGGCTGGAGGATCGAGATCCCAAAACAGTGCAAGAGGCTGCTGAACTCTCGGACCACTATGCCATGAGCAGACCTGCTCTGAGAGCGAATGGGGTGGGCATGGCAGTGCAGAGAGGGAAAAGCATGCCTTCAGGGCAGCTAAAACCCTCATTGCATCCACCAAAACCAGTTAGCCCCAGGTTTCAGAGAAAAGATTTCTCTGAGAAAAGAAATGAATGTTGGTTGTGTAAAGAAACTGGGCATATTTCCAGACAGTGTCCCAAAAAGGCAAGCAATACACAACAGGGGGCTAGGAAAGAAGTGGGTTGTTTGTGTGTCCCTGGAAACATGCCTGTGAACATGAGTGAGCACATGCACCCAGTCATGGTGAATGGTGTACAGACACAAGGGCTAAGGGACACAGAGGCCTCCCTGACCTTGGTAAATGGGGATCTAGTACAGCCTGGTCAGCTTATACCCAATAAATACATCACTGTACAGGACTTTACTGATGAGGCGAAAACATTGCCCCTCGCTAGTGTTCTCCTAGACTGGGGTGAAACAGGGGGAATTGTGCAACAGGTGGCTGTAGCCAAAACCTTAGCAGTGGATGTGATCCTGGGCAATAATCTCAAACAAGGGATGGTGTGTGCAGTTACCCATAGCCACGCAACAAGAGAACACTGTAGTTCCCTGGACCCCACAGAAGCCATTGTAGAAACCACTGAGAGGCTGGTTTCCAAGACTGCGTATCCTGATATGGAGACTAGTGAAAAGGGGTTAGAAATTTCCCCAGTAGCAGTTAACCACACAGCTACAGAGGGTTGCTCCGAGGAGGGAAGGGTGACCCATTGTCAGACGGTTGGGATTGACAGTGCTCCTGAGTGCCCTGATGCTAATGCTAGGGACCCTAGTTTAGTGACTGAAGGGGTCCTGTCCCATGCCTTGGGAATGTGTGAGGAGTTTGCAGCTGCTCAGAGAAGTGACCCTAGTCTAGAGAAGCTAAGAGCTTGGGCAGACTCAGATGGAGCACAGGGAGGTGACGGCAGACATAAGGTTTATTGGGAAAATGGACTGATGTATACTCAGGCTGTGTAGACAGAGGAAGGGGTGCTAGGCAGGCAGCTTGTTGTTCCCCGGGGTATCATGAGCAGTTGCTCAAGACTGCACATGATATTCCCTTGTCTGGTCATCTGGGAATCACTTGCATTATGCGGCAGGTGGCCCAGAATTTCTATTGGCCTAACTTCACCCAGCAGGTGAAGGAGTATTGCAGGCTGTCACCAGTGCCAAGAAACAGGGAAGGCAGGCAAGAAAACCCAAACCACCCTGATTCCATTGCCCATAGTGGAGAAGCCATTCCAGAGGGTGGGAATGGATATTGTGGGGCCTTTAAATACCCCCAGCTCCTCAGGGAAGAGATTCATCCTGATTGTGGTGGATTATGCCACCCGGTACCCAGAGGCAGTCACCTTATCCTCACTGAGGACAGACAAAGTGGCAGATGCCTTACTTGGGATTTTCTCCCTTGTTGGGTTTCTGCAGGAGGTTAACACCAATTGAGGGAGTTCCTTCACATCGGACCTGATGAAATGTTTATGGGAGAAGTGTGGGGTGGCGCAGAGATGCACAACACTGTATCACCCACAAGCCAATGGGCTTGTGGAAAGATTCAATGGTACCCTGAAGTCAGTGCTCTGGGTGTTTGCAGAACAGCATGGGAGGGACTGGGAGAAATACCTTCCCCACCTGTTGTTTACCTACAGGAAAGTGCCCCAAGAGTCAACAGGATTTTCCCCCCTCTGAACTCTTATATGGATGCTGGGTATGTGGACCTCTAGACTTGATCTGGGAAGACTGGGAAGGCAAACACGCCACCCAGGGAACTCCCATAGTGGATTATGTCCTTAGGTTTAGGGAAAGGCTGAAGGAGCTTATGGGAACAACCCAGAGCAACCTGGCAGCTGCCCAACAGAAACAAAAAGTGTGGTATGACTGCAGAGCCAGAGCTCGCTCATACATGGTGGGTCAGGAAGTCATGGTCCTTATTCCGGTCTAGAAAGACAAGCTGCACGCTGAGTGGGCAGAACTGTACAAAGTGGTTAAGAAGGTAAATGATGTGAACTACATTATAGAGTTACCTGAGAGAAGACAGATAGAAAGGATGTACCATGTCAACATGATGAAGCCATATGCAAATAGAGCTAACATGGTGTTTGCAGTGTGTAGTCCTGGGGAGGGGACGGATGAAGGAGACCCCCCTTCTGGACTTGCTGGAAGAAAGTAAGCAGGAGTCCTCTGTGGAGGCAGTTAAATTGTCTCCCCAGCTGACCCTGTTCAAGATCCAGGAAGTAAGGGAGGTTTTAGCAGACTTTGCCCCATTGTTTAGCACCAAGCCTGGACTTACCCCTTTAGTGACACACAATGTGGAGACAGGGACACAGATGCCCATACGGCGGACAGCACATTGGGTGTCAGAGGCTGTCCAAAAGGACATTAGGAGGGAAGTGGAGGAGATGCTGGATTTAGGGGTAATCCAGAGATCCCACAGCCCCTGGGCCTCACCTGTAGTCTTTGTGCCCAAGCCAGATGGCTCTACTCATTTCTGTGTGGACTATCATGGACTGAATGCAGTCACAAAGTCAGACACCCACCCAATGCCCCGGACAGATGAACTCCTGGACAAGTTGGGAGGGGCGATCTACCTTACAACCATTGACCTGACCAAGGGGTATTGGCAGGTAGAGATGATGGACAGAGCTAGGGAGAGGTCAGCCTTCATCACTCCAATAGGCTTATTTGAATTTAAAGTAATGCCTTTCAGAATGAAGAACGGCCCGGCCACTTTCCAAAGGTTGGTGAACCAGGTGTTAAATGGTGCTGAGGAGTACGCCGTGGCATACCTGGATGACATTGCCATCTTTAGTGCCAGCTGGGAGGAACACCCATCCCACCTTAGGGAAGTGCTGGGCAGGATACAGAGGGTCGGGCTCACTGTCAAAGCTGGGAAGTGCCAGGTGGCCATGGGAGAAGGGGCCTACCTTGGGCATGTGGTAGACCCAGGACAGCTCCGTCCTAACCAAATAAAAATAGAGGTAATTCAGGTGTGGTCCAGACCAGAAATGCAGAAGCAGGTCAGGAGTTTTCTTGGGACAGCAGGGTACTAAAGAAAATTTGTACCCAATTACAGTGCCCTGGCTGCTCTCCTGTCTGACCTGGTAAAGAAAAGGATGCCAAAGAAAATTACCTGGGGACTAGCCTGTGAAGAAGCCTTTACCAGATTGAAGGAGGCACTATGCAGTGCTCCTGTTTTGACAAGTCCTGACTATAGCAAACCCTTTATAGTTCAGACTGATGCCTCAGACATGGGTATTGGGGCAGTACTGAGTCAGACATCCAGCCAAGGGAAAGATCATCCTGTAGCGTATCTGAGTAAAAGGTTACTTACCAGTGAGCAGGCATACTCCACTGTGGAAAAGGAGTGTCTTGCCATAGTGTGGGCCCTAAAGAAGTTGGAGCCATACTTGTATGGGCAGCATTTTGTGGTACAGACTGACCACAACCCCCGATTTGGCTGATGCAGATGGGAAAAAAACAATGGTAGATTGCTAAGATGGAGTCTTGCTTTGCAAGGGTATGACATGACAATTCTACATAGAGCTGGAGTGAAAAATCAGACCTCAGATGGGTTGTCTTGTGTGTATGAGGAGTGAACTGATTTGGGAAGCGTATCCCATGCAGGGGATAGAGCCCCCAAAGTCAGTCTAGGTAGGGAGGATTGTGATGCTTGGACAGCTGGTTCTGATTAATCTATGCTTTTTGTAATATAAAAATGTGTTATTGAGTGTATCTCATGAGACTTGCTGAGACAGCCTGTGGGTTAACATCCCCCCAACCCCCAGGGTTCAGCTAAAAGATAAAAGCCAAGAGATAATTAAAGGCTAGAAGAGACCTAAATTAAGGATTTCCTGTGTAACTAGCTTAATTGTAGCTGTTAGCTGCAAGGCTGGAAATCATAAACTTTTATGACGTTTAGAGGAAGAATACAGGTATGTCACTTAGGTGCTACATCATAAATGCTCTTTGATGTCTGTAAAGAGCAGGATGCTGCTCATGGATGAAAGAAAGAACTTGGAAAATTACACACTTGATTAGGGAGTCATGTGGGGACATGAGTTTTTGCTGATTACCTCCTGCTTGATAAGACATCCTGATTGTATCATTTTTAATAAACAGAGGAGGAGCTGGGTGACATCATGGAGAAGTCAGGGTCAAGACAGTTTTTTAATTATGCTGTAACTGGCCTTTAGACACACACACATGTTTGGACTCTGAAGCTACGACATCTTTCAGCACTGTAAGAATATGAGAATACATTAGCTAGGCAAGTCTAAGTGCATTGTTGGTAGGAAATTGCACTTTTAAACCTGTTTTTATGTTGCTTGCATGCATGTGCAAGAAACATAGTGCCATCATCGGAGATTTCGGAGGTGTGTCACCTCCTCCTCCAATTCAGTCAGTGTGCTGGCAGGCGCGGCCCCTATAAGCCTATGCATTTTGGAGCTGTCTATGACACGCTCCAAAATGCAGTAACCTCTGATTGAAAGGGGAACTCGCTTCAGTGAGCACCGATAAGATATCGGCTGCTCACGCGCATCCCACAGGCTACAGGCATGCGCCCCCGCATGCACTGTATAGCCCGGCAGGGTGTCAATCCCGTCGGCTGAGCTGCGATCCCCACAGTAGTCGGTGCCCGCTGGGAGCCCACCCCAGCATGGCAAGCACTCCTTTGGCCAGCAGGTGCCCAAATCCCCGTCAGCTGAGCGACCCCCAACGTCCTTGTGCGCGCTGGGAGCCCACCCCAGCATGGCAAGCGATCCTAGCGTCTTTTTTTTTTTAACCTGTATAAAACAAAAAGCGGTCCCTTGGCGCATCTCCCAACCCCTCCACAACCGCACCCACCACTCGCACCCAGCCTCTCCACCCCCCACACCTTACCTCCAGACTCTGGCGCGACGATCTTTGGTGGACCGGAGACACGTCTGCACTCTTCAAAGCCGACCGCAAACTGAGGAAATGCCGGTAAGCTGTATAATGGGCTAAATAGTGGGGTTTCAACTTTGTTGCATATCTCAGGCATTTTTGGGAATTTTTGCACCAAATTTTCAACATGGGATTTTTGGGACCCCTTCTCATGAATGATGTCACTGTCATGGCGTTATTCGGGCCCAAAGGGTGATTTCGAGCAGTGACTGCACAGTGACTGAAAAATCATCCTTCAGGCCTGAATACCACCATGACAGTGACATCAATCATGAGAAGGGGTCTGAAAAACCCCATGTTGAAAATTTGGTGCCAAAATTCCCAAAAATGACTGTTTTACAAGCGTGCGTTGCGCAGTTCCTATGCAGGCTCGTAAGTTCGCGAAATTTCAATATTTTCACTCTAGATTTTCAACATTGCCATTTTACCACACCTTCTTATCAGTAGTACAGCTGTCATTTTTTCACATCTCACCCAAAATGTGTTTTCGCCCATGTAGCACACAATGGCACAGTCGGTGTGCAAAATCAATGTACGGGACAAATTAAGAAAATCACAGTGACACTGTTCATGAGCAGAGGTCTTAAAATGGCTATGTTGAAAATTTGGTGAAAAAATTCCTAAAAATGACTGTTTTACAAGCGTGCGTTGCGCAGTTCCTTCGCATGCTCGTAGGTCGGGAATTTTCAATATTTTCACTCCAGATTTCCAACATTGCCATTTTATCACACCTTCTTATGAGTAGTACAGCTGCCATTTTTCACATCTCACCCAAAGCGTGTTTCTGCCCATGTAGCACACAATGGCGCAGTCGGTGTGCGAGATCAATGTCGAGGACAAATTAAAAACTCACAGTGACACTGTTCATGAGCTCAGGTGTTAAAATGGCTACATTGAAAATTTGGTGAAAAAAATTCCAAAAATGACATTTCTGGCGTCGTTGTACAGTTCCTATGCTGCTCGTGAGTTAAGCAATTTTTCAATATTTTCCTCCAGATTTCCAACATTGCCATTTTGCCACACCTTCTTATAAATAGTACAGCTGTCATTTTTCACATCTCACCTAAAACGCAGCCTACTTCATGGAAGCACAATGGCGCAGTCGGTGTGCGAAATCAATGTACGGGATAAATTAAGAAAATCACAGTGACAGTGTTCATGAGCAAAGGTCTTAAAATGACTATGTTGAAAATTTGGTGAAAAAATTCCCTTCAGATGTTCTGCAATATCACTAATGAAGACATTGAACAGAACTGGCCCCAGGACCAATCCCTGTAGCACCCCACTAGTCGCCCCCTCTCCCTAGACTGCATACCATTTACCACCACTCTCTGCCTCCTGTCTGTTAGCCAGTTTCTAACCCAGTTTACCACCCTTTCCCCCATGTCTAGCCTACCCAGCTAGTTTATCAGCCTCCTATATGGGATGGTGTCAAAGGCTTTGAAGAAATCAAGGTAAGCGTTGTCCGCTGCCCCACCCTGATTCACTTCCTTTGTCACCCAGCCAAATAAATCACCCAGATTTATCTGACATGATGTCCCCACTGTGAATCCATGTTGTCTATGGTCCTGGGTTCCGATGGCATCTAGATGCCTCACTATCCTTTCTTTAAGTAATGTCTCCATGATCTTCCCCACTACTGAGATGAGGCTGAATGGTCTATTGTTCCCTGCCTCCTCCCTGCTGCTGCACTTGTGTAGAGGGACCACATGTGCCCTCCTCCAGTTCACTCATGTTGAATGACTCAGTGAACATGGCTGCCAGAAGTACTGCTATCTCCTTCGCAGTTCTGTTAATATCCTTGCGTATGCCATCTGGTTCCATCGCTTTGTCTACCTTCAATTTAGTGAGCTCCTGCAGGACTCTTTTGTCCACCTCTTCACCCCCTTGGCAACTGCTGTACTGCTGTGGCCCTTGCCCCTCCCACTCTTCTGTGAATACTGAACGGAAAGACACAGTGGATGTCTTGGGAGGAAGGCATGAAACTGTCACTTCCAAATACCTAAACATCACATACAAGCAAGCAACATTCGGCATTGACAAATGCTTGTTTTTAAAGTGATTGCAATGTTTTGTGATATATTTGTTCTGTGTTTTACAGGTTACATTTTTATCTATTTTTAAGTAAACATCTCATTTTAAGAGACTACTTAGTGTGCCTTTGAAATTCTTTATTTGACAAGTGAAGCACATATGGCTAAAGCTGACACTGAGCATAGCTTACTGGTTTACCAAACTGGGAAAAGGTAAGAGTTTTATCTGAGGTCTTTAACAGAATTTGTAAGGGTTCATTTTGTACACCTGGTTAGGTGCCCATAGGCAAAAAATATCTGCCCCCCCGAAGAGCAGAATTATCTGAGCCTGTACATTGGGTACACTAGCAAGAGATTCACAGTTTGAATCCCTCCAGAACTTGAGACCAAAGGTTGATTTGAACCTACAAAATAGACAGGAGGGTTACCCTGTTTCTGTTCCTGTTCACAATACTGCACTCGGAGGTTAGCACTGTGGGGGTAGAGGGCCTGACCTGCTGAGTGGGGTTGTGACACCATTTAATATGTTTTTTGCTTTCCTGAACCACCAGTCCACCTCTTCTACAAAAGGTAAACTGGTGGTTGGAAATGGAGTCTAGTAGAACTCTACAATCTGATATGTTACTTGGGAAATTGGTGGAAATTAAATCCAGGACTGTCAGTGCTTCTCAGTTATCCATATTGATTCTAGTTGGATCCTTGATCAACTGCGCAAGACCCAAATTTACCTGGAGATCGAACAAAGGGTGAGTATCTTTAATACTCTGCCCATCAGTATTAAAGTCACCCACCATAATAATTTCCTGTGAATCCTTACATTCCAAAAGAATATCCTGTAGGCCTTCAAATACACTAGCGTTAGTCTTTGGGGCACAGTAAATTCCCAATAATAGTATTTTTTTTGTATGGGGTGTTCTTAACTCAAGAATCAGGACTTCCAGTCCATTCAGGTCCCCACCATTTTCTACCTACAGCATAGTTAAGTCATCCTTCCCATATATCAAAATTCCTCCTCCTCTTTTATTTCTGTCTTTGCACCACATATTATATCCAAAAATGTTCAGCAAGTTATCCTCAATTTTGCAATTCAGCCATGTCTCAGTAATTACAACCAAATAAGGGTTGTGGCCCTTCAGCCAAGTGCCAATCAATTCCATTTTTTTAACATGCTTCTTGCATTAAGATGCACCAAAATAAAACCCTTCCCATTTTGTACTAAATTTAGAGCAGGAGTAATATTCACTTCACTGTTAACTGTGTTAAATAGTCTGCATTCTTGTTCTATGTTATTTAAATTATGCTGTCCTTGATTCCTTGAACCTGGATTAGGATGAACATCCCCACATATAGCCTAAGTCACTAAGAAGAAACACTGCAAAAGGGACCCACATTTTTGTCTCTTCTAGTGGCTTTCTCAAGCTCTCTTTAACGTCCAATTAGCTATGTTCCCTATACGCAATTTGTGTTTAACTGTAGTATGGAAAGAAGCCAATCTAAAAATATTCATTTACAAATCTAACAGAGAATAAACCTGAGTTTGTAACAACTCCAAAATTGTTGATTTTATTAGCAGTGGCACATATACTCCATGACGCTACTCTCAAATCCTACAAAGTTTCTTCTAATTTTACATCCCACCTCCCTTTCTCTAGTTCATGGTGTTTCCAGGTTAACATTAGGAACCCCAGGATTAATATACTGAAGTACATTTTACAGGTGGGGATGCTTTTCTACCTTCTTGTAAAAAAAAAAACAAAAGGGGAGGATTTTTATTATCCTATCACTTATCTCTATTGCTTATTCTAACTGATTCACAACCACTAACAACAGGACTATATACTAATTACTTATGTTAGAGGACCTTATCCTTAAAATACATGTAAAGTAAATCAATGACTAATATAAGATACCATAAGGTATACAAGTTGCCATTTAGTGCAGTTTAAATGCTACAGGTTGTTTCCGGGCCAGGTAAAACTGTATACTATTGACAAAACATACCTCATGTAACATCAAAGTAAGTACCTGAGCTGAACTGCCAAACCCCCTTTATTTCCTTTGTGTGTTAACTAACATAATCTAAGTACCTGCCACTCACAACGCTCACACCACGGCAGTCGCATCATCGGGAGCGGGGCTTTGTAATGGAATGTGCCCCACCCCCGGACGAGCCACTGAAGCATTTGGTTCGCCACCGAACCCCATCCACCACTCAGCAGCCTCGCAATAAATCCAAGGTGCAGCAACAGTTCCAAAGTGCAAAGCAGGTACTGGCAGTACTTTTCAATATACATATTTAACAAGAATGTCCAGGTCTATACTCTGTAGCCCTGAAGAATGCGGCTCCACACCCTTTACACTGCACCACTCCCATAACAGACTGCCTGTTTGCCCTTTTAAAGCACTGAACCTAACCTAGTTCCCCTTTGAACCTCTGATCTCTACCCGCTTGCCATTCTTTTAAACCCTTGAACCCACTTTCTAATTTCTTTTTATAACTGAGCCTATCATGTCCCCTTATGACTCCTTCCTTTACCCTTGTTCTCCCCCGCCTTACTCATCTGAGTTTGGTTTATAACCCTACCCCAGAAAGGATGTTTCCTTCTTTCCCTTCTCATAGTGTTTTTGATGGGTGAACCATTCCCCTTTTCTATACTGGTTTCCCTGCTTCCCTTCCCTTACTGTTTAGTTTGCTGCCTACTTTCCCTCTATTTAATGTACTGTACCTTGATACTAATTAGTTAAGAAAGACTGCTGATTTAGTTAGAGCTGGTACCTTAAATTGCATACAGAGTTTCATGACATACCTTAATTAAAAGACATTGCCCTTAAACACTTAGCCCTTACCTAAGCAAGTGCACCCAGCATCAGTGCACAGTCTTTGTCATAGAACACAGAATATACTGACATCTGAAATATGTAAAGTTTCAATAACAATATATACCTTTAAACACCCTTTTACTTTTTCTAATCAATCCTACTTTCACTCATCCTTTAGTATAATCCTCTTGTATTAATACTATTTTATCCCACTGAATTACTTACTGTGTTCAGGATTTGATGCTGGTTGCTGCCATTTGAGAATTATAAAATTCCAGATAATTAAAATTAAGTTCCTATGATATAGTCCATCTCCAACAGACGGGAACCAGTGGCCAGGATTTGGGATTACTGAAGGGGTTCCATAACTTTGTGATTCTGGCTGTTAGTGAAAATAAATCTGAAACAAAAAAGGGAGGTTTGATCACCCTGGTAGCAACCAATTGGAACTCTGAATGGAACTGGATTGATGGGTTTGGGCTCCATATTTTGCCCATAGTATTATTTTCTGAGTCTGGGCCATTGATGTCCAATATTAACATGCATGTATCCCCATCATTAACTAGCTCTAAGTATGTTGATATAATGAAGTAACAGAGAGAAAAAATATTCACTTTTGTTTCCCTGGGATTGCTATATTGGTATCTGGAGACTGTTATGATATGATTGCGGAAGAAAATGAATATAAGGAATGTACATGGTCACTAGATGACTGTTTGAAAATTCCACTTAGAAGTTCCCTAGACAAAAGGTATGTTAGAGGAGTTATTAGACGAATTAACTATGAGAATCTTAAATGGTGTACTACGGAAAATATAAGGGGAACACTTCAATTCCTAAGTGCCAATGCTGGAAGTGTGATTGACTTTGAGATTATTGATACCTTTCATTTTGGGAGGTTAATAAGTTTCAGTGTAATAGGGAGAACAGAGAGTGATCACTTCCCTGTTGTTAGTACTTGGATTGTACATTTCTGAAAGCACAAGTGATTAACAGAACAATGGAAAGGGAAACAGAAAATTGGTTCACCACATATACAAACAAAATGTTAAAATTAAATGGTGTCCATATATGGAGGAAACACTTATGGGACTAATGAATCAGAATATACTGCATGCCTTTAGAGAGTACTGTATGTATATTAATTCACTCTCAGATTTGAAATTGTTTAAATCCAAAATGTCCCCATATATTGCTCAGGCTCCCATATCTATAGTATTATATGCAAATGATGCATTTTTACTTTTCATTATACGAGCAGGCATTGAGAGGGCAATTAATATTGCTGCTGAGAAATTAAAGGGGAACAGTCAGCACCAAGAGCCCCACACCCAAGTGTGAAGTGGTCTCAATTTGCACTTAGTATGCAAACACTTTTTTGCTTACTGTTTACTGCAGTATAGTAGATTGTTTCTGACCAATTCTGCTGATTTGCATGCTGACATTTTCTGTAACTACAAATCCCAGAATCCCCTGAAGCTGACATCAGAGGAGGACTGTAGCAGTTAGAGATTCAATAGCCTGCAGTGCATGTTAGAGCTTTTATCAGCTCCAATCAGATGTTTCCTGGTCTTGCTCTTCTCCCAGGGCTAGTGCTGGGTGGAAACTGAAAATTCTGAATTTGCAAACATTTTCAGAAAATCTGTAACTTTAACAAACTTTTCCATAATTCAAACTTTAGCAACATCTGAATCCTCTAAATATGTTTGGTGCATTTTTGTCCCATTTCATGAAATTTTCTGGTTAAATTGCAGAATGAGCCAGAAGACCTATGGAATGACAGTTGTATGGAATTACATTCTGCAGTTTAAAACATTATCCTGCAATACATGAAGTCATTCTGCAGTTCAGAAAACAGTTCTGCAGAATTCCTTTTAACAGTTTAATACAATAATCTGCAATTCATGTATTCATTCTGCCATTTTAAGTTAGAATTTCACAAAAGTTGTCAAAATGCATTCTGAAGTTTTGCAGAAGTGAAATTCTGACTTTCGCGATAATTCTGCAAGTGGAATTTTTTCACATAGGACTACCTGGAGCTTAGTACAGCCCACCAGCACTGTACTTAGTCCAGGGAAGACATCAGGGCCAGCAAACAGAATATCTGAGCTTATAAAAACCCTAACATGCACGGCAGGCTAATGACTCTCCCACTGTTGCAGCCTTCCTCTAGTGTCAGCTGCAGGGGATTCTGGGATTTGTTTTTTTCTTTGCAGTTAATTTTTTTTATTTGGAGAGACAGCATACGACAACACTCTAGAAATCACACACAAAATCTATGCAGTTCCATATTGATACAGCAGAGATTCAATTATAAGTACAGATTGATAACATCAGAGGAAATGAAGTAAGCAAGGCAGAAAGAGTATAACAGCCAGTGTGTAGAACTAGATTGGCAATGTGACTGAACTAGAATTCTAGAAGATCATGTGAGGAGGGGAAGGATTGTGACAGAGGGAGGAGGGGGAGGCGGGACAGAACACATAAGGGGGGGAGTGGAGGGGTTTATCCAGTGATCCTGCTCTATTGAGTAGGTGGTCAGTCATCAACCTGCTGGGAGGAAGGTTCCATTGCACAGTAAGTAGAGACTGAAAAGGGTAACCAGAAGACATGGTAGACCGCTGTGATCTTCCTTGCAAAATTAGAGAGCCTAGTCATATTTGACAGATCCATAACTCCTGACAGCCACTGAGAGCAGATAGGGACAGCTACTGTCCTCCACGACTCTAGCAGCAACTGCTTGGCCTCAAAGCCCACCCTCACAATCCAGTGCAGCTGATAAGTTGTAATCTGGGGGGCTTTGGAAACAGCCTTAGTAGGTACAAGAAGATGACAGGTGGTAAAACAAGTCAAGGACAATGGTGCAGCAACTGTGAACCCGACACCAGAAGGGATGTATTTGCTGCACGACCAAAAGATGTATAGTAAATCAGTTCCTGTTCGGTGGCATCTCCAATATATATCGTGAGACAAAAGTCAAAGTCGTTAGACTTGGGCAGGTGTGTGATACCAGTAATGCATTATCTTGTTCTGAATAAGTAACCCACCGGTATCTGGGCTAGCCTTGTGAGACAGTACCCGTAACTGGCCACATTGACTGGCCGTGATTGTGAGGTTCAAAGCCTGCTCCCATCTATGTCTGGCCTTATCTACGGGGTCAGAAAGGGAGGTCAATATAGATTTTTAGAGCCTACCCACTTCCCTCCATGTAAAGCTAACCAATAATTGACCAAGGGAGGTGAGACCAGTGTGGTATGGGTGGGCAGTTGCTTTTAGTGCACCCCTCACCTCACACCAGAGGTCCCCTTGATTTGGCGGGACTCTCAGGGAGATGAGGAGGAGGGGTCAAAGGTTGGACCGGTGCTGGCAGAGAACTGGTATGGAGCAGGACAAGCTTATATTGATGGTCATTTATAAAGACTATCAATCAGTAATCTCCTGTAAGAAGGCAGAGTTCCTGTCCAAGAAGATTGGTGCACCAAATAACAGATTGTCTCAGCTCTTCCACACTGTGTGCAGGTTGTGCAATCCAGCCTGTCTCCAGTCTGGGGGTGCTTTTTCACAGTCAAGATGTGATGAGTTTGCTCTGTTCTTTGCTGACAAGATTGCCTCCATCAGATCGGAAATCCGATCAGCACCCTCAAATGGGCATTGTGGTGAATGACTTGCAGTCATAGGCAGTCAGTCTGTCTAATTCAACTTCGACCAGGTAGCTGTAGTAGATGTGATGAGGGTCATCTGGGAGTTACGGCTGACCTACTGTAGTTTGGACCCAGGACCAATGCACCTCCTTGTGGGGTGTGTTGATGGCATTGTCCCGGTCCTAGCCAAGAAAGTCCAATGCTCCCTGGTGATGGGGGTCTTTCCTGGGTCCCTGAAGGAGGCGGCTGTAAGGCCCATCCTGAAAAAATCTGCACTAGATGCGGACTGTCTGGCAAACTACAGACCAGTCTTTAACCTTCCCTTTTTGTGGAAGCTTATTAAGAAGGAGGTGGCCCTCAACTGGTGACCTATTTAACAACCCATGACATCTACGAGCCTCTCCAGTCGGGTATCAGGAAAAGGCATAGTACTGAGACTGCCATGGTTTGGGTGCTGAATGATCTCCTGGTGGTGAAGGATTGAGGGAGACATTCCAGTCTTATTCTCCTCGATCTCTCAGCAGCATTCAACACTCTGGACAATGGAGTACTGATGGAGCACCTGCAGATCTGTTGTGGACTGGCTGGTACAGTCCTCAACTGATTTAAATCCTTCCTCACTGGAAGGGTGCAATGTGTGGTATTTGGGATTTATTATCAAAACCCATTCCGCTGCTGTGTGGGGTCCTGCAGGGCTCCATCTTGTCCCCCATGTTTTTCGCAGAGTAAATGCTACTGCTAGGGGACATTATAGGGCAGTACAGGTTGAGTTTTCACTACTATGCAGATGAAACTCAGCTCTACATGTCCTTTGTGCTCAAGCAACAGGAGACAGTCTCAGTGTTGAACACCTGGCTTGCCGAGATTCAAGACTGGATGAGGGCGAACTGGTTGAGGCTGAACCTGGATAAGACTGAGGTACTGGTGCTGGAATAGAGTCACCAGGGGATGAGGGTGCAAGCTGGTCGAGTCTCAGGGCTAAGGCTTGGGAATTCCTAGTTGCTTACCTCTGATCGGGTGAGGAAACTTGGCACTGTTTTGGATGGTGGACTGATGCTTAGACCACAGGTGTCAGCCGTGGTCAAGACTTCTTTTTACCATCTTAGAAACATCACCAGGGTTAAGCTTCTGATACCCCGACTGATCTGCCAGTGCTGGTACATGCTTTAGTGACCTTGTGCCTGGATTACTGCAATGCGCTGTACCTGGGGCTAGCAGGGGTAGAGCTGCATCACCTGCAGATGGTGCAGAATGCAGCAGCCAGGTTGTTGACCAGCCTACCTAGGTCATGTCATATTACACCTGTGCTGTGCTTTCTGCGCTGGCTGCCAGTTGGGTGGTGGATCTCTTTCAAGGTCGAGTTGCTGACGTATAAGGCACTACACTATTAGGGGCCTGGTTACCTGCAAAACCTTGTGTGTCCTTATCAGCCCACCCACTCCCTTTGTTCCACTGGTGAGGGATTATTAGAAGTTCCCAGGATTTATTCAAAGACATCGTGGGCTTGTGCCTTCTCTTTTGCAGCCCCAGTCCTGTGGAACTCCTTCCCTCACTAGATCCGAGACAGTCCAACGGTGGATATTTTCAAACAGGAGCTAAAGACCTTCCTAATCAGACAGGCTTTTCTGGAAACTTAATAAAGTTCTAACTTATATTTAATATGTTTATCTGTGTGTTTTCTGTATTTTATAGTATTTTAAATTGTTTTTAGATTTACTTTTGTGAAGTGCATTGAGTCACAATGAGAAATGTGCTATATCAAATAAAATTTGATTGATTGATTAATACAGATCTGAAAGTATTTCCAGAAGTCGGTACCAAACAGGTTATAAAGGTTCCTTAAAATCTCAAATGAGTTCAAGTGCTTGCATGCTGGCTGCAAAAGATCTTGCAAAATATAGATACCCCTCCCTTCCCGTGCTTCCCAGCGTACCGTGCATTTCCTTATATGGACCAATGAGTTGTGTCAAAGGGAGGTAAGTTCTTGTGGGTTCAGATTGGTATGCAACCAGGACTCCAGTTACCTCCATCACATAACCAAGGAGTGCAGCATGGTGCTAATCCTTGAAAGCTTGAAGGGGTGGAATATAAGAGGGTTGAAGGTTGGAACCCACAGAGTGATCCCCTCTATTTCTACCACTGGGGTGAAGAAGGCAAAGGGGGGGGGCTAAACACTGCACTGTTTGTGCCCATCAGAATGCCACAGAATAGGCCTGGAAACATGGCAGGCCCAGCTGTCTTTGCTCCAAGGTACTTTGAACTTTGCCCTACTGTACCATGAAGGTTTCCCTTCCCATAGGAAGCGGCTAACTATCTTCTCCATCTTAGTGAACCATACAGCGGAGATATCAATTGCTAGATGTGTGCAGTATTGTGGGGATGTGATCATTTTGAGGGCAGAAAACTTCCCCAGTATGGATAGATGTAGATGTCACCATCTGTTGCACTTGTCCCAAAGGTTCTTGAGCACTGGGGAGAGATTGTTAGAGAGCATGCCTATCAGATCTAGGTAAACTCAAATTCCTAAATATGTAATACCCTTGGGGGAACTATTGCAGGCCATAGGTAGCCACCAAAGTTGGTGTGCAAGATGGATTGAGTGTAAGAATTTCAGTCTTGCTGGGATTGGTTTTCGGCTCCGAGATGCCATGGAATGTAGCTAATAGGTGGAAAAGCACATGGACACTCCGGGAAGCACCCTAAGGAGAACCAGACAATTGCCTGCATAGAGCAGAATGAAATAGTTTGTGTGTCCTACTGCGGTGCCCTCCAATGCAGGATTTGATCTTATGGCAGCTGCTAAGGGCTCAATTACCAACACAAATAGTAGGGTTGATTGGAGGTACCCCTGACAGATGCCTGGGATTCTTGGATTTGTAATTACAGAAAATGTCAGCTTGCAAGTCAGCAGCATCAATTTGATATTATCTATTATGCTGCAGTAAGCAGTAAGTGAACATTTTTTTTCACACAAAGTGCTAATCAGGACCTGTCCCATAGTTGGGTGTGGGACTCTTTGTCTTGACTGTTCCCTTTTAAGAGAACTCAGATTAACTATTAATAGGGAAAGGAATAAAGTTTGGTGTTTGAGCAAAAAGTGGGAACATATAAATAGTTTTTCAGAGCTAGTAATCTTGAAAATATCCCAACATATAAGTACCTTGGTCTAAATATTAACAATGATAATAAATGTAACAAACAGTGAGCGGTGATTAAGAGTAAAAATAACAAGGAAACAAATGGTTTATTGAGTGTCTACTAGAAGTATACTAAGAATACCTTGCAGGCAGTTTTAAAGGTGTATAAACCTAAACTTCTGGGCAACATCTTACATGGCTCAGAGATATGGGGCAATCTAGAGGTCGAGAGGGCTAGAGGTGTACGGCACCCTCCCCCACCCCCCCGAATCACAACTAAGGCTTTCTGGAGGACGAGAGGGCTAGTGATGTACGGTGCCCTCCCTCACCCCAGTGCAACTAAGGCTTTCTGGAGGTCGAGAGGGCTAGTGGTGTATGGTGCCCTCCCCACCCCATGAATCACAACTAAGGCTTTCTGGAGGTCGAGAGGGCCAGTGGTGTGCAGCGCCCTCCCCACCCCTGAATCACAACTAAGGCTTTCTGGAGGTCGAGAGGGCTAGTCGGCACCCTCCCCACCCCAAATCACAACTAAGGCTTTCTGGAGGTCGAGAGGGCTAGTGGTGTACAGCACCCTCCCCCACCCCCAAATTGCAACGAAAGCTTTCTGGAGGTCGAGAGGGCTAGTGGTGTATGGCGCCCTCCCCCACTCCCCAAATCGCAACTAAGGCTTTCTGGAGGTCGAGAGGGCTGGTGGTGTACATCGCCCACCCCCACCCCCCGAATTGCAACTAAGGTACATCAGAGTGGGGTGCACTGAGCTACCGAGAAACCATGAAGGACTCTGCTGTTTGCATTTTGAATCTTGGCACCATTTTGCTGTCGGCGTACGTATGGAGAGAGTCTCCTGCTGTGGGATTCCATAAGGAAGATTTAGTGTTATCGGTACCAACAGACTGATGCCTTAAGAATCTGTACCAAGACTTATTTCAGGGTTTTCAGTGATTACATTTCCCTAGGAGCAAAAGTCTGGCTCCTTAACAACTGTACCTAGCATTTTAAGGTATTTAGAAATTAATTCCCCTCGGTGCAAAAGTCTGGCATCTTAACAGCTGTACCTAGCATATTTAAGGGCATTTAGAGATTAAATCTCCCTCGGTGCAAACTGAAAGTGTAAGTGATTCAATTGTGAACTTAACTACATAAATAAGAGATAAGAAAATAAGTTGAGCAGACAAACGAGCATTTACTCCGCTCTGTCAGTTACTCCGATTTCATTGAATGCTCACTCGCTTCTAAATCCCCTCCCCCTTGTTTTCCAACCCCAACTACTTAAATCCCTTTTCTCCTTTACTTTCTCCACAGGCTTTCTGGAGTCGAGAGGGCTAGTGGTGTCAGAGCAACCCACCCCGGTGCAACTAAGGTACATCGAGGTGGAGTGCACTGAGCTACCGAGAAAGCGGTGAAGGACTCTGCTGTTTGCATTTTGAATCTTGGCGCCATTTTGCTGTTGGCGTACGTATGGAGATAGTCTCCTGCTGTGGGATTCCATAAGGAAGATTCAATGTTATCGGTACCAACAGACTGATGCCTTAAGAATCTGTACCAAGACTTATTTCAGGGTTTTCAGTGGTTAAATTTCCCTCGGAGCAAAAGTCTGGCTCCTTAACAACTGTACCTAGCATTTTAAGGTCTTTAGAGATTAATTCCCCTCGGTGCAAAAGTCTGGTGCCTTAACAGCTGTACCTAGCATATTTAAGGGCATTTAGAGATTAAATCTCCCTCGGTGCAAACCGGCAGTGTAAGTGATTCAATTGTGAACTTAACTACATAAATAAGAGATAAGAAAATAAGTTGAGCAGCCAAACGAGCGTTTACTCCGCTCCATCAGTTACTCCGATTTCATTGAATGCTCACTCACTTCTAAATCCCCTCCCCCTTGTTTTCCAACCCCGACTACTTAAATCCCTTACCTCTCCTTTACTTTCTCCACAGGCTTTCTGGAGGTTGAGAGGGCTAGTGGTGTGCCCTCCCCACCCCTGAATCGCAACTGAGTGCGTCACAGTGGAGTGCACTGAGCTACAAGAAAGCGGTGAAGGACTCTGCTGTTTGCATTTCGCCCCGCAGGCATGGGCGTCGGCTCCCCACCGCCCCCGCCACCACCCTTGGTGAGCACTCCCTTTTATAGGCAGCTTTAACCGATCAGCCTAGATCTCCATTAGCAGCTTATACTGTTCAACCACTAGAGGCTGCTCTACTGCTATCGATCCTGTTCACTATTCTCCCTTGAGCTTTCCACTCTTAGTCTTAGGAAAATTCCTATAATTCTGCTACTTTGCCATTTGTTTCCCCCTGCTCTGTCCCCCTCCCTGTCGTACCTTGATGTACCCCCCCCCACAGTTGGCCACAGGCTAGACTCATGGCAGCTGGTGAACATATGGGTAGCCGCTCTCTCCCCCATGACCCTGTTAAGGGGGCTGGGCATACAGCATACTCTCTTATCACTCTCTATGAATGCCTGCCTAGGCGTACAACTCTGGCTTCGCCCCTCGGAGCTGTTTAGACTCAGATACCACAGCACATGACACTGTCGACCACCCCAGACTGTCATTACCTCCTTTAGGCCTACCTCAAGGCTCAGGCTCTACCCATTCCTTCCGTCTCCTCTACTATGCCACCTTCCCAGCTATCCCCCTATACTAAGAGGAAGCGCTCCTGGAACCCCACCTTAAGGTTCCTTCTTCTCCTCGTCCGCATTTCTGGGACTATCCTTCCTAATCCTGGACCACCAATTGTCATGGTGCCTCCTCAACGAACTCCGGGTGTGCTGCGCATTGCCTCTCTCAATATTTGTAGCATCCTAAAAAAGTGAGACTCCTTCCAGGGCTGGGTACTACAGCATCAACCGGATGTCATAGCAGTATGTGAAACCTGGCTCAACCCTCGGACCCCTGATTCTTTTGTATCCCTGCCTGTGTTTACCCTCAACCGTGCGGATCGATTCGGTAAGCATGGTGGTGGCTGTGCTCTCTATACCAAGGACACCTTGCAATGTCACCTACTCCCCCCCTTCAACTGGGGGCTGGCTCAAAGGCCCTCACTGTCAAACTGTCATTGGGATGAGCCCAAAACCCTTTATATATCACAACAGTATACATTCCACCTAGGGATCAAAAATCAGCCTTCCGAGCAATGTTGTCATATCTGGACACACTACCATCACAGTCAGAATTACTGGTACTAGGAGATTTTAATATCAATTGGCTAAGTAAGGACGCCATCCCTCTCAATGATATCACCACAGCCCAAGACCTAACTCAATTGGTCACTTACACTACCCGCTATGACCTGCGGGCTGGATCCTCATCCCTACTGGACCTCATCTTCTCCAATCACCCGCTCAAGATCAATAAAGTCTCAGTTCTACCAAATGCCCTCAGTGACCACTCACCAGTTCTCTGCTCCTGGTCCTGTAAAACCCCAAGATCCCCTCCCAAAATAATTGAGCAAAGTTAACTTGGTCCTGGTAAACTGTCACAATTAAAGGCTCACCTTGGGGCCTTGGATTGGTCCTTCATTTCAAACTACGTAAACCCTGATAGTGCCTTGGACCTATTCACCCTGTCCTTCAATAATATATGCGACCTCTACGCACCTTTCACTAGAAGAATGGTTAAAGGCAATCATGTACCTGGGTTCACTGAACGGCTCAAGACTTTAATGCGAACCAGAGACTCTCTGTGGCAGCTCTCCAATGAGTCCGGCCTCCCCCATAATAGGCATATGTATAGAATGGCTCGGAACAAGTGCACTTGGGCCATTCCCAAAGCCAAAGCAGAATACTATAAATCTGCCTTAACCTCGTCCTGGGGCTCCGGCCGCAAGTTCTGGAACAACATAAAGGAAATATGCGGTAAGGTCTCTAACCCGGTTCCCACTCAAGTCATGGCTAACGGGTTCTTGACCACAGACCCCACTCACATTGCTGCAGTTTTCAGCGATGCCTTCTCCAACCTTAGCCATGTTCTCCCCCTGAATTTCTATGATCCTCCAGCTCCTAGCACACCTTCTCCCCACTCCAGTGCTCCCCCCTTTTATCTGCACCGAATCTCTCCTAAGTCAGCAGAACCATACCTTAATACTGCCCTTAGCCATGCCTCCTCCAGCTCCCACTCCCTTGATCTCAGAATTCTTTGGCTCACCCTTAAGGAAGTCCTTGTTCCTCTCACTCACATTTTAAACCTCTCTCTTTCTCTAGGTAAATTCCCTGCCAAATGGAAATCTGCCTCTATCACGCCCATTTTTAAAGGTGGGGACCACTCCTTTGCTAGCAATTACCACCCTATCTCCATTCTTCCTCCCCTCTCCAAGGCCTTAGAGAGGATTGTTTCAGATCAGCTCACTGAGCACCTCGATAAATATAACCTTCTCTGCAAACAACAACATGGTTTCCGCAAAGGGCACAGCATGATTACTGCCTTGCTTGAACTTACATCACACATCCATACTGTGCTTGATAAAGGCCACATTACAGGTGCGATCTTCATAGACCTCGCAAAGGCCTTTGATACCATTCACCATTCTCTTTTCAAAACCTCCTTGATCAACCTGGGTCTATCTCAGGAAGCCGTGGGATGGTTCTCTGACTACCTTGCGAACCAGACCCTTCAAGTCAAAATTGGCATTACCCTATCCACCAAATCTCCTGTCCTTTCAGGCATCCCACAAGGGTCCATTTTGAGTCCCCTTCTATTCAGCCTCTTCCTAAACTCCCTCCCTGCATCCTGCCCCTCCAACCTATTACTATATGCAGATGATGCTGTCATCTTCTCCTCCAGCTCAGACTCCCTTCAACTCCACCAGTTCCTCCAGTCCTCCTTCAACTCTGTCGAAAGCTGATTCTCCTCACGCCGCCTCATTATTAACTATAAAAAAAACAAAGTTATGCTGTTCGCATATCTGCAGAATGCCAGGATAGGGCTTTTCCCGCAAATACTATCGGCAACCCAGACTCCCCTGGAACTTGTGGATTCCTTTAAATATCGGGGCAACACCTTGGACACTGGTCTTACCTATCATGAGCATATACACGAACTATCTAAGGCCCTAAATATTAGGCTAGGGCTTTTGCACCGTTTCAAACATTGCCTTACCCATGATGCCCTTAGGCTTGCTGTCTCCTCCTCGGTATTCTCTCTGCTCGACTATGGCTTACTGATTTTTGGAGGGGCAAGCACCTCAGCCCTTGGTAGACTTCAACTTGTCCTAAACAAGGCCTGTCGTCTGGTATTGGGGTGTGATAGACTCACCCATACCTGTGCGCTATATAAGGACACCAACTGGCTTAACCTTGACAACAGAATCAGACTCCACACCTGTATTCCAGCAAAAAAAAACACCCTAGGCCTCTCCCCCTCGGCACTCTCCCCTTTAATCACCACAGACTTAAAAGTTAAACACACCCATAGCTCAGACACCCATCTCTTCTCCATTCCTTCATGTCATCCTGTTCAATTCCAAAGATCCTTCTGCTATAGGGCCCCCCTGTGGATGAATAACCTACCCTCCTCCTTGCTTTATGAAGATAGAATTGGTCAATTTAAAACTCACCTTAGGGCCCACCTCCTGTCCACAAGCGACTGTGACTGTAACTGAACCTGGCCCCCCTTCCCTCTACCACTGACAATGGGCTCCGGCCCGCCTCCTGCTCATAGCTCTTAGCTCTAGTCCCCCTGGGACTGATATGCATCATGTTTTATTTTTATTTTATCTGTCTTAAACAGCTCTAGTTCCTGAATGTTTAGCCTAACTGTTCCTGTAATAACTGAACTTTTACTCTGTAACAATTACTGTAATGTGTGTCTGTATCTATTATATGTGACGTGGAACCTTTGTAAAGGAGTCTTTGACTCAAAGGTATTTTTCCCAATTCTGAAATAAACAAAATCATGAAAAAATGAGAGTTGGAACCGGTTCAAAACTATTTTCTCAGAAGGATTACCCAACTATATCTCTGGGCTGCATCTGAGATCAGAAACAGTAATTTGGTCATTTCAAATGATGGTTTAATTAGAACCTTTAATTATTTTTGTTGCATCCTAAAAAAAGATAGGGATAGGATTCCAAGCATTATAGTATAGGAAGCTATGGGAATAGACTTGAAGAAAAGCTCTACCTCTGGCTAATATGCTGATATATGATGAGGGCTTACAAACCATTTATTTGGCTTGATCTTATACATATTAGGACACAGTTTCAGTTAGCACAAACAAGTAGAGTTAGGCCTATGGTTATAGAGATAATTAAGGACACTCACTGCTCACCAGATGATCTCATGAGAATTAGAGATTCTAATATGTTAAAAGAATATAAACAATACAAAAAAGCTTGAGGCATGGAAAAATATATAATGTTTTGCACAAAATATGACCATTGAGTTGCTCTTACTAGATTCCATTTCCAAGTCACTCCTGTAGCTTAAAATATAGTTTTTCTTTAAAAGTGAAGTTAGTTTGTGGTCTAGGTTGCTCTACCATCTATCTACTATTATATACTGCACTGTAATATTTATAAAGTATCAAGAGAAAATGGATCTCACCTTTTATTAAGAAATAGAAATATTTATTAAGAAATGGGAATACTGTGCAGATGACATTGTTTATAAACTTCTCTCTGCTGACAAAGAATCAGCTATTTATGGGGTTGCATCTTTTGTACATGGAGCAACAAAGGAATGTCTATGAACTAAATGAGGCACTTTAATGATTTATTTAGTTACTAACTTATTTATTTATTTATTTAGGAAATCGTAATTACAACCATTTGAGTCATAGACTCGTTTCCATAGGCTCCACGTCAGAATAAAACATAGACATTCATACAGTACATGCATAGAATAAATGTGGGTGAGCAATCATACAGAGTTTATTTATTTATTGGAATCTCGGATAACACCTTTGAGCTAAAAGCTTGTTTACAAAGGTTCCACGTCATAAGGCAATAGACAAGGTACATAGACATTACAAAACAGATAGGGGTATATACAGCAGGCAAGTACATTATGGTACATACAGATACAGACTCAAGCAAGTACAGTTAAACTACATGAGATAGGAGAGGTCAACTTTATTGCAACAGTACTAAGAGCATACCTAAGGTGGACAAGCAATTTATAGTGGTAGCTGAGCTTTAGATCATGCAGGTAGAGTTATGAAAGGTCAGAAGTGGTGGTGACCAAAGGAGGGGGAAGACAGAATAGATAAGAGCAGGGGAAGGGTGGGGGCAGAGACAAAGGGTGTGACAGAATAAGAGGGTTGAGCAGCCAGAGGGGAGCGAGTTGGATAGGAATCATCCCAGGGTTACATAAGAAGGTGATAGGGCAGGGCTTGGTAATGTGGTAATGAGGGAAAGGTTTTAAAGTGGGGGGTGAGGTGAGGAAACCAGGGTAGGGGTGAAAATAGGGGCATTCATATTTGTAAAGAGAAAGCAGGAAGGCAGGGGGATAAAGAGGGACATGGGGTAAGTGCTCAGTGGGGTCACACCAGGCAGGGGAGGAAGTGTGGGGGGGGAGATGGGTGCTATGCAGGACAGATAAACTATCAATAACAGTAGGATTAGACACAGGTGACTCAGTCACAGTTACTAAGAGTGGCCAGGTACTGCAGCAGCTTGGCCTTAAATGGGCGTATAAGTACAATGAGCACTGGTTAATGCCTATACATTTGGTAGCTAAAACAGGGCAGAGCTATCAACATACTTACATACTTTGATGACCTGGTAGGTGCAGGGGTGGCAAAGAAGTCATTTTCAGGCACAACCCAGGTACAGAAGAGTGCAAATCAAGGCAGTGGAACAAGATATTCTACATGCATAAATAATACATGATACATAACTAAATGACATGGTGCAAGAGTGTAACTGCATAGTAAATCAACAGAGATTGCTAAGTCATGCAAAACAGGTACAAGCATTAGACTAGTTGGAGATGTTCTTTCAGTTTAGCAGTGAATGCGTTAGAGGTAGGCACTGCTCTAACTGAGGATAGGATGGTGTTCCAGTAAGCTGCTTCTCTGTAGCTAAAATAGTTTTGTCCCATACATTGTGTGTATGAATGGCACTTTCAATAAGTTGTTTGCAAAGGAGTGGTAGAATGAGTTGTTCACAGACATGGAAAGCTTGGTGAGGCATTGGGAAACACTTCCTGGTGGAATTTTAAACATGAACTTGGCTTAGGTTAACTGGGCTCTGAATTTAGGTTGCAGCTATATGAGATATTCAGAAATGGCACAGTGACAGGACCATGGGCACTGGGAGAATGCAAATTTGGCAACCTTGTAGGCTAAGCCTCGGGGGGGGGAAGGGGGGCAGCATCCATTACAATAGAGTGATACTCAATCAAAGAGGCAATGCTGCCTTTGGGCGATTCTGATTCTTGTGTCAGGTGCCAAAAACTTTGGAATACAGTAGAGTAATTCCAGTGTTTGGTGAACAGTTCTAACAGTATTGGTCTTATAATTTATCAAAGGTGAGGCAGGGATCAATGGTAACACCAAGGTATTTGAATTCCTGAACTAATTCTAGTTGCACACCATCTAAAGTAGAGATACTGAAGTCTTGGGAAAATCTTTTAACCTTTGAGGCAGAGCCAAGTAACGTGGCTTTTGTTTTAGGGACATTTAGGACAAGTTTTTCATTATGAACCATCTCTGCAGGGAATGGAAATTGTGCCCAAGGACTTCATTAATAGTATTGGTGTCTTTCCCATGCACATAAATGACTGCATCTCTGCATAGAGCAGAGTTGTGACAGTTTTGCAAATCGTTGCTAAGCTATTAATGAAAATAGTAAATAAAAGAGGACCTAGAATAGCTCCCCGAGGAACACCACATGCAATAGTATTTGTCATGGAAATGACTTTACCAGTTTTGATACTCTGTGACCTGTTTTGCAGCTAATTAGAGAACCAAATAGTTGCTGAGCCCCCAGACCTCATCTTGGACAACTTCTGTATAAGCAAGTCTGGTCCAAGTAATCAAAAGCTTTGGTCCGATCTACAAAACACAGCACTGTCAGCAGACCATTATCCATGGCATGGTGAAATGTATCCATGAGGCAGATCAACATTGTACAAGTTCAATGACCCTTTCTGAAACCCATGAGTGCTGGAATGGGGGGGGGGGGCACTAGGACCATGGCCTTACCACTTTCATAAGTGGCCCTATCACTTTTTGCAATCATGTTAATGTATTTAATAGGGGAGAATTTATCACTTACATCCTTGGCCCTACCACTTTTCAAACTGTTCTGGCACCAATGCTGAAACCATGATGCTCCTCACAAAGTAACCTGTGTGGATCCAGGTAGGAAGTAAGCTGATTATGAACTATCCTCTCCTGTATGTCAGCCAAGGCAGATTTATGCATTAGTATGGCAGAGGTGAATTTCTGATAGCGGGGATTTTTGGGGACTCGAAAGGAAGGTTGAACATTTTGGTGAAGGGGAGAATAATTTGTGTAGCATCAATTTTAAGAAACTTTGGAATTAAAGCATCACTGCCAGCCAATTTGTGAGCTTCTAGGTGATGCAGCAGGCTGCAGACTTTTCTGACAGTGACTTTTTTGAAGTAAAATTGGGAATTGCATGGCACTGAGTTAGATATTATTAAATCGGGCGATCATACTTCATCACTTGTATGGTGTCTGTACTTCTCTAGGTTGCAGACATGGTCATTAAATAAATCAGCAATATATTTAGGGTCTGCGTGCTTGAAGCCATTAACTTTCAGGGTCAGAGGAGAACTGGCAGTTCGGGAACTGAGCAGGGAATTAACATGGTTCCAAAAATTTTTGGTCACTTGGATTGCCTGTTTCCTGCACCTTGAGGGAGGCACTTTGGGACATAGTAAGCATGTTTACATTTGCTCCACAAGCATCTGTAGGCAACTTAGTCAGGGTGCAAGTTAGATTTTGTAAAGATCCCACAAGCAATGTCTCTTTCCTTCATTAACTTGAAGAGGCTTTTGGATAGCCATTGAGATTTCAGATTTGTGAATCTGTGTTTGTTGATGGGTGCATGACGGTCAAGTACTCTCATGAATTCTGTAATGAAGCAGTTCCATGCATAGCGGACATCAGGTATTGTGTTCATTAAGGCACAATCTACTGTACATGCAAGAGGTCTGCGAGAATGCTAGGGAATTTGGGACTGGGTTGCTAGATGTGCCATTGTGCCAGAGGCAATATATAGTGGCGTGATCGCTGCTTGAATCAGATACCTGCTCAAGCAGCCTGATTCTGTCAACATTGCTGACCAGTATCCAATCAAGGAGGGTGTGATTCCATGATTTTATGTTTAGTCTAGCAGGTGCAGTAAGAATTTTTATAAGGCTATGATCATCAAGGATAACGCTGTATGATGCAGTGTTCCTTAGCCAATGTAAATTACACTCTCCCATTATAATGAATGCAGTCCTGACTAGGGTAAATACCAGTTGTACCACTCCCTTAGACCCTCTGACCAAACCTTAGGTGGCTTATACACACTGCAGAAATACATTTTTTAATGCCTAGGTTCAATTGTATTAGTAACCATTCACAGTCAGTGGTGGTTGTGTAATTAGGGGAAAACTCTCAGCATTCAGATCAGACCTGAAAGAGTAGTATGACCCTGCCTTTCCTATTGAGCCTGTCTTTACAATGGATTATATACTTAGGTAGTTCAATTTCAGATTTACTCATGCATGGCTTTAACCAGCTCTTGGTAACAGCCAAAATGTGTGAGTTGAGCACAGGAACCATCAGAGAATTTAGAGACCAGACTATGGACATCAAAGTGCAATAGTCTTAACCTTTTGGGCTAGTACAGAGTTTGTAGTTTCCTAGATTTTGGTCAAATGGGCCAGGGTTACTCTCAATATTGCCTCAGTTTTATGAGCAGAAAGCAGATAATTTTGAATACATGGAGACCGTCATAGGAAGCAAGTCCAAGCTAAAATGTATCCCTGAGCAGGTAAAGGTGCTTTTTTGATACCAGACCTGGTAGAGGACATGTGATTTAATGAGGGGCAATTATAATATCATGGCTGGGAGTACAGATGTGGTATTTGTGCCCTGTGCCTGACTTAAGGGAGATAAACAGATTGTCAAGCAGCAGGAATAAGAGGCAGCAGATTATGCTAAAACAAAAACATTTGAGCACTGTGTTGGGGAACTCAAAAGTAGCTGACCTTGTGGCTCACTATACAATAATTGTTGGCTGTTAGGACACAGGGACAGGGAGCACCTCCTGCGTAAAAATGTAGAGGATACCCAGATAGGGCGGCCCAGACACACACAAGGTGTGGGACACTCAGTAAAAGGCAGGACAACCTTGAACAATGTTGAATGACACCTAACTTGGGGGAACCACCTACACACAGTCTGGGGAGTGCACAGGTAGGGTAAGGTAAAGATAGGGATTACCCAAATAGGAAGGATTACTCAAGTTAAAAAATAGGGGTTGCCCAAATCAGTAGGACCACCCATGCACCCATGCCAAAGTAGGGAGCACCTGGCTACTTACACATAAAATAGGGAACACCCTTTATGAGAAGAACCACTCATGCATAATATAGGTGATGTCTAACACACAATATAATCAAAATAATCAATGCAGTAAAATCAATATAGCTAAAACCAGATAGGGAGTAGTCCCAATTTACATCATAACAACACATCATAAAGGTAGATCAGGTAGGACAGATTGCCCACAAGTAATGCAGGGCCACCTTGATATGTGGGTTACACCAGTGTTGAAAGGCAACACTGGAACAATAAATGGTGAAGCTGAGTATTTAGGTGGCTAAGCAGAGGTAAATGGTGCAGACTTAGATTAGGCAATGGTATGCGTAATATGGTACGGACAGCAAATATGACGTAAAACTGTCACCAGACCAAGGGCCAGCATGCAGAACTTATTACAGTTACCAGACAGTGGGTCATGCCTAGTACTGCTGCCAGAAGCAAGAAATGCCATGGAAATAGTACCTGAATCCTCAAGAGACCAGTTTCAAGGTCTGGAGGGATTTGGACAGCAAGGCCAGCCCCCGGCCAGACAACAAGGCCAGTCCCTTGCTGCCTTCTCAGCAAACTCCCTCAGGCAGACTCCCGTGTCACCCTTTGCACTCTGGGTCTTCACACAGAGGACTGCTTGTAGGAGTTGCCTTTTGAAGTTACTGGCATGCTCTAGATGCTGTGCAAGCTCTAAGTAGTCCAGCCTTTCAAAATTCAAGCAGGTGTGTGAACCAATGGAGTTCTCAACCTGATGTTGTGGTAATGTCTAATAAATTTAAATTTCACCTTAATCTACATAAGGGACATAACTGAAATGCAAAACATCCTGGGTGATATTAATAAACGTTCAGTAAAATACCATCAACAGCTTGATCTGGTTCAATTTCAGTTGGTTTGCTTCAGTATCCCCTCCCCCCATGAGACTAAACATAGGCAGCATTTTTTAGCCCTCCTTTCCCAATCAACACAAGCTAATAAATACATACATACATACATACAGTATATACAGCACTTAATTAGAATCAGAGTGGTTGCTGGTCTCTATGGACTTTGAGTCCTTATATACAAACATCCCCCATGAGGGTGGGCTGGTGGCACTCTATGCATGGTTGGATTATAGTAGAACCATAGCAGAACAGAAGGACTTTCTTATTAATCTCTCTGAATTTGTACTGAAATATAATACTTCTCTTCTCCAGGGGTGTTATTATTTATAGATCAAGGGAACAGCTATGGGGGTGACGTTCACCCCCAATTATGCTAATCTGTATCAGGGCATTGGAAGAGGGAGGTAACGTATGACCAGAAGGTCAGTGCTCTACAATGACAGGATTAACTTCTGGTGTAGATATATTGATAATGTCCTGATGGTATGGCATGGTGGACAAGATCATTTGACAACTGTGACATATTTATAACCTTTGAATCAGGACCTCTGATTTGCTGTAAAACATCATTTACAACAGATACAGTTTTTGAACATGGAGATTCATAACACGGAAGAATAATACTATTGATACAAACTTGTTCAGTAAATAGACTGATCAAAATATCCTACTCCATGCTTTTAGTTGCCACCAACACCACACTTTCAGGAATGTACTTAAATCATAGTGCCTTAGAATCAAAAGAAACTACAGTGTTGATTCTGATTTTGAGTGCAGGGCAAGTGAGCTGGAACAAAGATTCTTAGAAAGGAGCTATAGTCATACACTAATAGAGCAGCCTGCCTCTCAGTCCATTAGAACAGAATTCCTTACTTACAAAAATCAACCCAATCAACAGGAAGATACCCATAATTTTGTTACCAGCTACACTATGCAGTCTAATAAAGTTAAGTAGATAGTGTGTAAAAACTGGCACATTCTCGCAATTGAACTATTGTTGAAAGGAGTTGTAAATTCGTATACACAGATGGTTTTCAAAAGGGCTCAGAACCCTTTGGATAAATTTGTACAAAGTTTGGATCCAGCTAAGAGGAGTCAAAAATTGACTGTTAGAACCTCCTAAAGGTTGACACCCTTGTGGACATTGTCACTTTGAAAAGAAGTCAGTCTCTTTTTGCACAGTCAATGCTCCCTAGACTTTTAAGATTAGGAAGTTTATCAGTTGCTCAATCTAGGGAGTAATTTGTTTGGCAACCTGCAAATGCAGTGCCTTTTATGTGGGTAAAACAGACATTGTGGCTCACAATAAACACAGCCATAGAGTCAAGCCATACGAAAGCAAGGGTACTGGACTTTTGGAGGGCTGACTTTGGCAGAATGGGAGAGTGCCTAAGGAATGCACTAGCAAAAGGGCAGGAAGGAGGAGTGGAGGATCAATGGAGGAAAATAAAAACTGCCATCACAGAGGCAACAAGCCTTTGTGTGACATAAATAAACAAAACGAAATGAAGGAAAAGACCACTATGGTTCTCAAAAGAGGTGGCGGGGAAGGTTAGGGAGAAAAAGATAGCATTCAGAAAGTATAAGGAATCACAAAAGGAACAGGACAGAGAACTCTATCAGTTAAAGCAGAAGGAAGAGGGGCAGGCAATCAGAATAGCAAAGGCCAAAACCGAGGAAAAGATAGCCAACTCAGTTAAGAAGGGGGAATAAAACCTTTTCTTGGTATATTAGTGAGTGAAGACAGACCAAAGGAGGGATAGTGAGGCTTAATAAAGGGGAGGGAGGTAAGTGGGCAGAGGGTGACAGTGAAAAGGAAGAGATACTGAATGAATACGTTTGTTCGGTATTCACAAAAGAAGAGGAGGGGTATGTACCTAAACCAAACAATAGAAGCACTCTGGATAAGGGAGGTCAATATCAGTCCATTCACTGAAGAAAGGGTTCTGAAAGAACTCCTAAAACTCAAGGTGGATAAGGCAATGGGGCCTGAAGGGATTCACCCAGAATTCTAAAAGAACTAAGGGGAGAACTAATGACACCACTGACTACCCTTTTTAACAAATCATGGGAGGATGGTGTGGTACTTGAGGACTGGAGGAGGGCAGATGTGATTCCCCTTCACAAAAGTGGGAGCAAGACAGATGCAGGAAACTATAGACCTGTTAGTTTGACCTCAGTGGTAGAGAAAATGATGGAATCACTTGTGAAAGAAAGAATTGTTGAGTACCTAGAGGCTAGCAGGGCGGAGGACCCAAGACAGCATGAATTCACAACAGAAAGGTCATGTCAGAAGAATCTAATAGATTTCTTTGACTGGGTGACCAAAGTAGTAGACCAGGGAGGGGCTGTGGACATGGCCTACCTAGACTTTAGCAAGACATTTGACACCTCACACAAAAGATTAATAAACAAGTTAGCCAGCCTCTCAGTGGGTCCCAGGGTGGTAGCCTGGGTAAAAAACTGACTGGACAACAGGACGCAGAGGGTAATAGTAAACTGAGTCCACTCCAAAGAAAGGGGGGTTACTAGCGGGGTACCACAAGGTTCGGTACTGGAGCCGGTCCTCTTTAATGTCTTTATAAGTGACATTGCAGAGGGGCTGGAAGGAAAAGTATGCCTCTTTGCAGATGACACAAAGATCTGCAACAAGGTTGATACACAAGGGGGGGTGGAAAGGATGAGAAGGGTCTTGGCAAGGTTGGAGGAATGGTCAAAAGTATGGCAGCTTAGATTCAATGCAATGCAAAGAACTGCAAAGTAATGCACCTGGGAAACAAAAATCCAGGGGAAGAGTACACAGTAGGGGGAAGGGAGGTACTAACAACAACAAAAATGGAAAAGGACCTGGGGGTAGTCATATCACATGACCTAAAGGTAGGCAGACAATATGAGAAGGCAGAAAGGAAGGCTGGGGGGATACAGGGATGCATAGGGAGAGGCATCACCAGTAGAAAACAGGAAGTCATCATCCCTCTGTACAGAAAGTTGGTGAGAACCCATCTGGAGTATTGTGTGCATTTCTGGAGACTCCATCTCTGCAAGGACATAGAGAGGATGGAGGCAGCTCAGAGGAGGGCAACTAAAATGGTGCAGAGTATGCACCAGAAACCATATGAAAAGAGATTAAAGAAGCTTAATATGTATACCCACGAGGAAAGGAGGGAGAGGGGGGACATGATAGAAACTTTCAAGTATCTCAAGGGAATCAACAAAGTCCATGAGGGTAGCCTCTTTCAGAAAAAGAGATGTGCAAGAACAAGGGGGCACAGTTTGAAGATAGAGGGGGATGGCTCGGGCAATGTGAGGGAGTATTTTTCCACATAGAGGGTGGTGGGTGCATGGAACAGCCTTCCTGAGGAGGCCATGGGGTCAAAAACAGTGGGGGGGAATTCAAGAACGCATGGGACAGACATAAGGTAATTATAGTTGGGGGTTAGAGGAAGTAGGCTATTGGTGAACTAGGATCTGCAGCTTATCCAGTAGGTAGGGAAATGGGAAGACTGGGTGGGCCAAACGGTCCTCATCTGCCATCAAAGTCTATGTTTCTATGTTAAAACATCTTGAGCCTTCAAAGTGAGAACTGGTAAGCATCTATGTGCAGTAAGGAATAATGATTGTTACATTGTTGTTGCGAAACACATATCTGAAATGCAGGACCCCATAGAACCCTTTTCACTTTCTATGGGGCAGAAAAAGTCGTTCAAGGTAATTGGGGTGGTGATCTGGATACCCTCATTTTACAGAGGGGATCATTCTGGACTTTTCAGCTTGGTGTATAGTAGATCTACCATATAGATCTACAATAGAAACATAGAATTTGACAGCAGATGAGGACCACGTGGCCCACCCAGTCTACTCATTTTCCCCTGCCTATACCGTCACCACAGATCCTACTTGATCTCTGGCTCCTCCCACTTGCTTCCCAACTAAGATTCCCTTGTACCTGTTCCATGCATGCTGGAAGCCCGCTACTATTTTCACCCCCACCACATCCACTGGAAGACTGTTCCAGGTATCCACTACACTTTCAGTGAAGGAATACTTCCTCACATCTCTCCTAAATATTCCCCATTTCAGCTTTATTGCATGCTCCTGTGTTCCTGTGCATCTTTTCCTCTGAAAAACACTCACGTCCTGTACCTTATTCAACCCTGTGAGGTGTTTATAGGTTTCTGTCATGTCTCTGTCTCCCTCCTCTCTTCCAGAATGTACATAATGAGGTGCTTCAGTCTCTCCACATAGGGTTTCTGATGTAGCCCCTGCACCACTTTAGTTGCCTTCCTCTGGGCAGCCTTCACCATATCTATGTCCTTCCTAAGATGTGGTTTCTAGAGCTGGACACAGTACTCCAGGTGGGGACTCACCAGCAATCTATACAATGGCAATATCGGCTCCCTCCTTCTGCTGGTAATACCCCTCTATATGCACCCCAGCATCCCACTGACCCTACCTACTGCCTTGTCACACTGTCTCGCAACTTTGAGGTCATTAGAGATGATTACTTCTAGGTCCCATTCCTGTTTGGTGACCATCAATACTTCTTCTCATATTTTGTACTCTGTCTCTGGGGTTTCTGTGCCCTAGGTGCATGATTTTGCACTTTTTTGCATTAAAAACCAGCTGCCATGTCATTGGCTAGTCCTTGAGTTTTCTCAGATTTCTGCTTATTCTTTCTAGCCCCCCCTCACGCAGTGTCTACCCTAGTGCAGATTTTGGTGTCATCCAGAAAGAAGCATACCTTCCCTGCCAGTTAATCTGCAATGGCACTTATAAAGACATTAAAGAGGACTGGCCCCAGTACTGAGCCTGAGGCACCCAGCTGGTTATGCTCCCTTCCATGGAGTGGTCTGTTTACCACAACCCTCTGTAACTTACCCTTTAAGCAATTTGTTACTCAGTTCACGGCCATAGGACCCACCCCTAACCTTCTGTATGAGTCTCCTATGTGGTACGGTGTTGAATGCCTTACTAAAATCTAAGTAGGCCATGTCCACCACCACCACCCTGATCTATGTCCTTGGTCACCCAGTCAAAGAAATCTATCAGATTTGTCTGACATGAACCCCCATCCCCCGAGTCCATGCTGCTTCAGGCCTTGTAACCTGCTGGATTTCAAGATACTCCACAGTCCTTTCTTTTAGCAGTTACTCCATTAACTTCCCCACCACTCATGTCAGACTGACTGGTCTATAGTTGCCAGCTTCGTACCTGCTACCACTTCTATGAAGTGGGACTGCATCTGCCCTCCTCCAGTCCTCTGGAACCACTCCTGTTTCCAGTGAGTTGATGAACAGAGGTGTCAAAGGTATAGCCAGTACCTCCCTGAGCTCCATCAGTATCCTTGGGTACATCCCATCGGGTAGCACTGCCTTGTCCACTTTCAGATTTGTGAGTCCCTTCATTACTCTCTCCTCTGTAAATGGACATGTGTCTGACTCCCTTCCCCAGTGCTCCTGCTGCTTCTATGTGGTCCATCCCCTTCCCTTTCTTCTGTGAAGACTCAACAAAAAAATCTCCTCAAGATATCAGCTTTTTCCTGATGCTCCTCTGCACAGTCTCCCCCCTCCCACCCAGTTGTAATCTCACAATCGCATCTCTAGTCTTCTTCTTTTCATTTATGTACCTAAAACAGGTCTTGGCCCCTTTAGTCGCCCCTTGGGCGATTCTTTCCTCAGTTTGCTCCTTTGTGCTCCTCAATGCTTCCCTCTGCTTCTCCTGAGACACTTCCCTATTATCTTCCCTCTGTGTCTCTTTATACCTCCTGAATGCTACCCTTTTAGTCTTTACCTTTGCAGCCACTTCCCCTGAGAACCACAGCAGTCTTTTTTCCCTTGTTTTGCTCACCTCCTTTGTGCAGAGGTTTGTTGCCTTCACTATGCCTTCTCTTAACTTAGCTCACTCTTTCCCCCACCCCAACCAGGTCATCCCCCCGTTAAGTGTTCTCTGAGGCATTCATCCATATCTTTATAAAATCCACACTCCTGAAGTCTAAGACCCTAATCCTTGTGCTGTTTCCTTCTGCAGGTGATTTTATGTTGAACCACATTGTACAGCGATCACTGGTCCAAAGATGGCCTCCCACCTTGATGTCTGCAATACTGTCCCTGTCTGTGAGCACCAGGTCCAGTATTGCCTCACAGAAACACAGAATCTGTCAGAAGATAAAGACCAAATGGCCCACCTAGTCTGCACTATTTTCCCTACCTATAGTGTCACCGTAGATGTTACTCAGTCTCAGGTCTCCCCCTTCCCCACTGCTATGATACCCCTGCATCTATCCCATGCATTCTTGAACCCTGTCAACATTTCCACCCCCCACCACCACCTCCACTGGTAAGCTGTTCCATATGTCCACCACTCTCTCTGTGAAGAAGTACTTCCTCACATTTCCTCTGAACCTCCCCCCTTCTAACTTCATAGCATGATCACTTGTCCTTGAGCACCTTTTTCTGTGGCAAATGCTTCTCTCCAATACCTTGTTTTTGCCTGTGAGGCCAGGGAGAAGCGCTTCCACTTCATGGTGTAGGTGGCTCTTGTGCAAGGTTTCCTGGCAGCCACCAGGATGTCAGCAACCCTGGAAGACAGCCCAAAGCGGGAGATAGCTAAGTCTGCAGGAGCCATGCATGGAGATGCCGAGACTTGAGGTCTGGATGGACCAGGGTGCCCTGATCCTGGGAGAGCAGGTCGGTGCACAGGGGCAAGGGAAGTGGAGGTTCCACTGCCAGCTGCTGTAGTAAAGGGAACCAAATCAGACATGGCCATGAAGGAGCTATGAGAATCATATCCGCCCCCTCCAACTGGAGCTTGAGAAGGACCCTCTGCAGGAGCAGGAAAGGAAGGAAGGTATACAAAAACCTTCCTTTCCAGGAGAGGGATAATTCATCTTGCTAGAAAACTCCAGGCCTTGGAACAAGCAAGCAGAAAAGTCCAACTCCGGGTGGCCTCACCTGTCAAAGAGATCTTTGACCACTGAGGACAGGAGTTCCCACTTGGACATCCCCAACCTGGACCAGCTTAGACTGTTGGGCAGGGCATTTTGGATGCCTGGAACATGGATGGCTGAAAGTTCCAGGTTTTGCTGTATGACCCAGTACCAGACTCATGTCCTCCCGACAAATGAGGTAGGAGTGAGTGCTCCTCTGTTTGTTGATGTAAAATACTACAGACATGTTGTCCATCTGCACCAGAAGCTGGCCTGGAAGAATGTGAGTCTGGAAGGCTTGCAGAGTATGAAGAACTGCCCGCATGTCCAGCACATTGATGTGGAGCTGCTGTTCTGACTTGGACCAAACTCCCTGGGTCTGAAGGTCTCTTAGTTGAACACCCCAGCTGAGATACAAAGCATCCATATTGAGAATCTGCTGAGGGACTACTGAATGGAGAGGAACCCTGTCAGGAGGTTGGCAGGGTTCTGCCACCACTCCAAGGTCCATCTTACTGGGTCAGAAACAGGTACCGGTTGTTCCAAGTCGTCAGTGCGTTGCTCCCATTGGGTGCGAAGGGTCCACTGGAGGACCATCATATGTAGGTGGGCCAAGGGAACCATGGTTATGGCCACTGCCTTGTGCCCCAATAGATGAAGAAATGCTCTGGCTGGTATCTGATGACTGAAGGAGACCAGCCGGGCCTGCGCCATCAAGTGTTTGCCCTGTCCTATACACACAAGGCATTAACTAAGGAAGAGAGACAAGACTTTGGCAGGTTGATAGTTATCCCCAAGAGCTGAAGAGCTGAAAGGTGCCTTCCAGGGTCTGCAGCAAATGATCCAGGGAGGGACCTATTAGTAGCCAATCATCCAGGTAGGGGAACACATGAAAACCCTGTCTCCACAGAGCCACTGCCACCACTGCTAGGCACTTGGTAAAGACCCAAAGTGCCCGGGAAAGGCCAAAAGGGAGGGCTCGGAACTGAAAGTGGGCCCCCTGGAAGCAAAAGTGGAGGAAACAGTGGTGGGCTGGGAAAATCAGGATATGGAGAAAAGCATCCTGTATATCTAGGAAACAGAGCCAGTCCCCCTGGTGAATGAGGGGTAACAGCCCCTGGAGAGTCACCATCCTGAAGCCCTTGTACTCTATGTAGAGGTTCAGACAGCTTAGACCCATTAATGGCCTCAGATCCATTATTTTCTTGGGGATGAGAAAGAAGTGGGAGTAGAATCCTTTTCCACTTGGAGCTGGGGGGACAGGCTCTATGGCCTTCTTGCTCAGGAGCACCTCAATCTCTTCCCAGATGAGGGAGATGTGGGTCTACGGGTAATGGGAGAGCGGGGGAGGGCTTTCTTGGGGGTCTCCAGAAACTCAAGAGTGTGACCCCGTTCAATGATCTGAAGCACCCATTAATCTGAGGTTACAGTGCGCCACCCGTCTAGGTATAAGGAGAACTGACCTCTGACTGCCTCCCCCAAGGCCACTGTTGGAGGGGTGATTGGGCAAGGAGTCATGCAGTGGAGTCGGGGTGGGCAGAGAGGCTGAGGGCACTCTGGGGATCCTGGGGGCAGATGCTCTGGAAGGCAGCATAGTTATCTTATGCTTGAAGAGTCCCTTCTGCTTCTGGCCCAAGGAAGGCTGACAAGAGGACTGGCGAAAGGACTGACATTGGGAAGACCGTGGTTGGGAGCGGTACATGGAGTGTACCGACTTCAGGGCCTTACCTGTTTCCTGGAGGCAGGAGATGATATCTTGGGCATATCCCCTAAACAGGACTGAGCCCTGGAAAGGGGCATCCATGATTTTGGCCTGAACATCAGGTGTAAAATCAGACACCAGGGGCCAAGAATGGTGGCGAATGCAGACCTCTGCTGCCACCCCATTCCCGGCAGCATTGACAGTGTTGTAAGCTGCCCATAGTACATGAGTGCCCACGTCAGATCCAGACTTAAGAAGCTAGGCCAACTGAGTCTTGCTGGAATCATCAGGGAGGGATGCATTCTGGTACTGCACCATATGGGCCAAATAATTCTGGGCCTGGATGGTCAGGGTAGTAGAAGAATACACTCACTTGCCCAACTGGTCTAGCTGGCAAGATTCCTTGTTCGGATGGTGCATGCTCAGATATTTGGGTTTCTTAGTGTGGTAATGAGCAGTATTATTGATCACTGAATCTGCAATGAGTTGTTCGTCATAGAAGGGTTTTCCCACTGGCACGTGGTAAAGGCGGTCCGCCCTCTTGGCCAAGGCTGGGGTGGAAGAGGGGTGATTCCATGTTGCCTTGGTAACATCATCATATGCCTCAATCAGAGGAGGGACCACCAGATGGAGAGTCACCATTCTCTGCAAGCACAGCGCCAGGCAAAGGCACCCCAGGTCAAGCTTCTCGGTGTCCCATCCCATATGGGATTGGATATGGTGAAGCACATCCACAAAGGAGGGATCTTTCGGGGAAGATTTGAGGGTCTCCTTGGGGGGCCACTGACTATAAAAAGAGCCCCTGGAATCCTCTGACGACTCTGAGGAGGAAGAGGAGCAATCATCACCAGAAGGATCACTACCTGGGACTGGTGTTGGAGAGTGATGATCATCCGTATGCGTTAGTGAGTTATCCGTGTGACCCCAGAAGTCCCTGTAGTATGAAGGTTGCTGGATCCCACTCAGTCTGAGTTCCTAGGAGGGGGGCCCAGGGAGGTGGGGTGGGGGGCAGAGAGCCTCCTGGGGGTGTCCTTGACCTTCGTAAAAGCCCACCAGGCTGTGAACAAGGCATTGTAATCCAGTGGAGGAGGAGAGTTGTATGGTGGATAAGGCTAGTGAGGCAGAGGTTAATGGTACATCGATGGAGGAGGTGGCATAGGGTACCCTAGCACTAGTCCAGTAGGCATTGGCTGGGGATCCCTAGGAGGGCCAACTGGTGACTGCTGAAGCGCAGGCTGGGGTGTCATTGGTGTAGGCATTGGTGGAGCCAGCACCGGCCTTGAAGACAAAGGCTGGTGACAGTCTGGAGAAGCAACTGAGGTAAGCCCCAGAAGACAGGCTGGCACCTGCGAGGGGGAGCTCCCGCCAAGACAGGGGCAGAGGCATTGCCTGAGTTGAGAAAGAGACCAGCACTTGTTCCAGGCGATGCCTGGAAGGACTAGCACTGGCCCCATAGTCAAGGACCAACGAAGGCAATGCCTTGACCGGGGGGGGGTGGCGATGAGCGAATACCCGCCGCCGGAGGATCCAACCCCAGTTGATCCACCTGGCTGAGGACCCATGGGAATGAAGGGCCTGCGTGTCAGGGGCTGGGAGGCAGGGGGAAGACGTATGCTGCCCTGAGGAGACACCACCTGTGACAGAGATGAGGGCAGGAAGCAGGGCCAGTGGTAACCTGGGGGGAGGCAAGGGCTGCCAAAGCTGGAGAGGCTGATCACCAGCGGGAATAAGACCCTGAGGCAGAAGCTGGTTTATGCGGCAACCACAAGTGAGAGGCTGACCAAGGATGGTCCCAGTGCTTGTCCCAGTGCTTATGCTTCCCGATGGATTACTTCACCTTCTGGGAAGAAAAAGGAGATGAAGCCCCAGATGCCAGAGAGGTGGAATAACTTTTAGCCTGAAACTCCTTCTTCATTGTGGCTAATTTCTGTTAAAGCAAGTGGCTCGGGAAGGTTGCCTGGCTGCATCTCCATGTGGCCTGGTTGAAGTCCTGGCAGTGCTTGCAGGCCTCGGTGTTGTGGTTGGGGCCTAAGCAGAGCAGGCAGAAAGAGTGACCATCTTTGACAGGTATCTACTTGGCACAGGCACACTTCGTAAGCCAGTCAGAAGATGAAGCTGGAGAAGAAGAGATAAATGAGATAGTGAAAAAGACCAACAATTTATGTTAAATATACTGAGAAAATAACTGGTTAACTGAAGCAGGTCTCCATGGAGGTCTGACATGTGTGGGTCAATGGCAGGAAAAGAACTCAGGTAGGTCTGGGGCACCACCCCTTTTATAGTATAGGTGGACGTCAGCATGCTGACATCGGTGGGGGTGGTCCCCATAGTAGACTGCAAGCTAGAAGTTTTCCGTGTGGTGCTGGTGGCTTCAGTCATACTGGTGTTGTCTGCTACAAGAGCCCCCTCAAAGTAAGATTGTTGGATCCTGGCTCCACTTCTTGCCTTGGGGCCAGGATCTTCTCTAGAATTGGACACATCACCTGATTTTACTCACAGAGCTCTGGCCCTGCAGATACACTTTTGTGCACATGCATGGCAGCCAACATTGCTGCCACACTATGCATAGTCCCATTCCCCAGCTCTTTATCAGTCCTGTACTCTGGGAACCAAAGCCAGCTGCTCCAGCTCTTCTCCTCCATCTGCCTTGGCCCCAGGAGCACAGGAGGGGTTCAAGGACAGAGAGTGATGGGCTGCATTGATCGTAGCTCTACAAGGCGGAGCTCTGTTGCACATCCCACCAGGGTTCCTGATGAAGGACTCCACTGCTGCCTTACCAGTCCACCAGCAACAGTTTCAGGGGACCAGAGGGTGAAAATTCAGACCAGGGGCAGAGGAGACATAGAGGTAAGCCCCAGATTTGGGAGGAACTTACATCTATAGAAATCCTTTTCTCTTCTGCTTTCAAGACTTGTTATTCCTGATCAGAATTACCTCACCCTTCCTCAGTGAGACTGGCCTGTCCACTGTTTGCACTAGACTCTACACATGTCTTACCTAAGGGAACAGACCTCAGAACCAACTAGGGCTGGGGTCCTTTTACTTTTATTGATCATGATGCTGTATGACTTTTATAATTTTTATTATTTTATGAGTGAATGTTGTTTAATAATTGTTAATTTAATGTGTCTATTGTATTGTGTTTACGTATCCTTTGTATTATTCCCCTCCCCAGGCGTGGTTGAAAAAGGGTCATTCTGGGTCCAATACACTTTCCTGGTTAAATCAGTAAATGAAAAATGAAAATGAAATGATCATGGGAGGGCAAGCAGAAGCATAAAAACATAGAAGGTAATGGCAGATAAGGACCGTGTGGCCCATCTAGTCTGCCCCTTTTTCCTACCTAATACAATACCGCAGACCCTAGTTGATCTGTGGCTTACCCTCTGTTCCCTACTGAGAGAGTACTCTTATATCTAACCCATGCATTCTTGAATTCCCCTACCATTTTTGGCCCCATCACCTCCACAGGGAGGCTATTCCAAGCATCCACTATTCTTTCTGTGAAAAGTACTTCCTCACCTTGCCCGAGCCTACCCCCCGCCTCATATCATGCCCCCTTGTTCTTGTACACCTTCTTTTCTGAAAGATACTACCCTCCTGCACTTTGTTTATACCCCTGAAGTACTTGAATGTCTCTATCATATCCTCTCTCTCTCGCTCCTCTCCTCCAGGGAATACATATTGAGGTCCACTAGTCTTTCCTCATATGACTTTTGGTGCAGTCCTGGCACCATTTTTGTTGCCCTTCTCTGGACTGCCTCTGTGTTATTTATGTCCTTCTGGAGATGCAGCCTCCAAAACTGGACACAGTACTCATGATGAGGTCTCACTAGTGATCTGTACAGTGGCATAACCACCTCCTTTTTTCTGCTGGTAATACCTCTCCCTATGCACCCTAGCATCCCACTAGCTCTCCCCACAGCCTTCTCACATTGTTTGGTTATGTTTAGGTCATCAGATATGATTACCCCTAAGTCCCTTTCTTCATTGGTGGCCATCATTAACTCTACCCCCATCTTGTACTCCTCCCTTGAATTTCTGTGCCCCAAATGCATGATTTTCCACTTCTTTGCATTGAATCTTAGTTGCCACACTCTCGACCACTCCTCAAGCATATTAAGTCCTTCATTTTTTCCACACACCCCCAAGTGTCAACCCTGCTGCAGATCTTAGTATCATTTGCAAAGAGACATACCTTACCCTTCCCTCTGCAATGTCACTTATGAAGACAATAAAGAGGACTAGTCTCAGTACGGATCCCTGTGGCACCCCACTGTTCACCCCTCTCCTCGGATTGAATGCCATTTACCACTATCCTCTGTGTCCTGTCACTCAACCAGTTTCTGACCCAGTTTGCCACCTAGGGGCCCACTCCCAGGCTGCCCAACCAATTTACCAACCTTCTATGTGGGACAGTGCTGAAGGCCTTGCTGAAATCTAGGTAGGCCACATCCACCGCCCCTCTCTGATCTACTTTCCTGGTCACCCAGTCAAAGAAATCTATCAGATTTATTTGAGGAGACCTTCTCACTGTGAATTCATGCTGCCTCAGATGCTGTGCTCCACTGGATTCAAGAAATATCACAATCCTTTCCTTTAGCAGTGACTCCATTAATTTCCCCATTGCCGAGGTTAGGCTGACTGGCCTATAGCTGCCAGCCTCTTCCCTGTTCCAACTTTTGTGGGGAGTGACTACATTTGCCCTCCTCCAGTCCCCTGGAACCACCTCTATCTCTATCAATTTGTTAAATAGGGCTGTTAGTGGTGCTGCCAGCACCTCTTTAAGTTCTTTTAATATTCTGGGATGTATTCCATCTGGAGCCATAGCCTTGTCCCCTTTCAGATTCTCGAGTTCCTTCAGGGCTCTTTCCTCTATAAATGGGCTGGTGTCTACCTCTCTCCCATTGGTGCTCCTATCGCCCAATAGTGGTCCTTCTCCTTTCCCTTCTTCTGTGAATACTGAACAAAAATGTGTTCAGAATTGTTGCTTTTTCTAGGTCCACCTCCGCACACTCCTCTCCCTCCCTTTTTAACATCACAATCCCACCCCTGGTCTTTTTTCTTTCACTAATGTATCTGACTAAGGTCTTGTCTTCTTTATTCACTGTCTGGGCTATTTCTTCCTCTGTTTGCACCTTCATGCTTACTACTTTTTCTGCCTCCCTCTGCTTTTCCAGATACAGCTCCTTGTCCCCCTCTGTGTTTCCTTGTACCTCCTGAAAGCTAGCCTTTTCTCTCTTACCTTCGCGGCCATGTCATTTGAGAACCATAGTGTTTTTTCCTTTTTTTCTCCTTGTTTTGCTTAGTTGCTTAACACAAAGGCTTGTTGCCTCTGCTATGGCTCCCTTAAGGTTAGCCCATTATTTCTCTACATCTCCCCCTTATTCTTCGCCTGTCAGTACTTTCTTGAGACATTCCCCCGTTTTTACAAAGTCGACCCATCTGAAATCCAGAACCCTTGCTTTCATGTGGTTTGACTCCTCCACTGTTCTCACATTGAACCACACTGTACAATGATCACTAAGCCCCAGCCAGCTACCCACCATTACGTCGGTGACTCTGTCCCCATTGGTGAATACCAGTTCCAACATTGCTCCTTCTCTGGTGGGTTCCACCACAAGCTGCTTGAGGCACGCCCCCTGCAGGGCATCTAGGATGCCTCTGCTCCTGACTGTGGCTGCCGCCTGATTGCTTCAATTGACATCAGGCATATTGAGGCCTCCCACCAGCAGCACTTCACCATTGGCTGTCATTTTGTGGATGGCTTCCACTAGTACTCTGTCCGTCTCCTCCCCATGTGCTCTAGGTCTGTAGATTATGCCAGTGCGAATAGCGGTGCCATTCCCTGTCTCCAGGGTGACCCACAGTGATTCTGCTCCCTCCTGTATTCCCTGAACTTCAGTTGCTTTAATTCCCTCCGTGATGTAGATAGCCACCCCTCCGCCCTTTTTTCCTACCCTCTCTTTTCTAAATAGAGTGTAATCTGGTATTCATGGTTTTTCATGTACCATGTCTCGGTAACATCAACAATGTCTAGGTTTATTTAGAATAGTCAGTGAAAAAAGGTGCAGGCATGCAGAGTGACTCACAAATCTAGTTAACATGGGAGTATGGAGAGTTCCAAGAATCTGACACTTCAAAATACACTTAACTCTTTGATAATGGGAATCGAGCCAGGAAGGGATAATAGGCAGGTTGCATAATTAAAATATTAATTAAATTAATTCTATCTTACGTCTTGTTAATGATTATATCATGGATGTTGTTCTGGTTGAAATATAAACATTGCATTTATTACATTGGTTGTGCTGTCATCATTTTAACTATTTGTGATATACAGTAGATTAACTGCATAAAAAATTCAAGTTGCCAGTTTTGCCTAATTTTAAGATAAGTCAACTTACAACCTTTAAAGGGGTCCAAATAATTTGAAGATATGTTAACGGTATCAACCCCAAGTGTGGAAGTTAGATTGAAAGATAGACCTCTCTGGATTTATTTTATTTCTGTTCAGCCTTTTCTTTTTCTTTTTGTTACTTGATGCCATCTCTTGGGATGGGTTTTCAAAGAGGGCCTTTTCAGACCTAACTGTCCAATTCTGTTGAAAAACAAGGTTCTTACCTACCTAAATATCCATCTTCTATTTCAGGACCTTACTATAAATGACAACTACCAGCCGGCCCAGTGGTGCCGAGGGTTGAGGTGCTGGACGCCACACCTCGCGCCACACCGGTGGCCCGAGTTCCGAAGCAAGCTCAGGCATTGGGGGTCGGCATGGAAGGGAGAGGATTGAGTGCCCACTAGGCTTCTCTCCTTTCTTGAGGGGGGTCATGGGGCTGTCCGGAGTTCCAGTGGCTCCCGGTGGAGACTGGGGGTGCTGCAGAGCGCTGGACTGCACATAGGGAGCATGGCTGATGTAGGCAGGGTTGCTGTGTGCCGCAGCATCAGGAGTGCACCACACACTGGGGGGTTGGGAGGGAGGAAAGGCCTCGGGGACATAACAAGAAAATCCCTCCAGCTTGGATAGGCGATGGGCCTTCCAGTGCCACCGCCACACGCCCAATGCTGGTTCCCCGCCTCTACCCCTTTGGTGCCCCCGGGCTGTAGTGGTCCTGGACCCAGGGAGGAATCATAACATCCTTGAAGAAGGTAGGGAACACAGCAGGCGGTACAGCGGGTTAAGCGATTTAAGTGGCCCGAGACAGTTCCGTGCTGGGGGTGAGAAATAAAAGTGGAAAAAATAAATAAATAAATGACAACTACCTTGCTTTTTCAAAGTGAAAACCAGTTTTATGAAACAGATACAAACTATAGCTGTATTCCTAAAATCTATTATTTGTCAAAAAAACATATTTAGCCTGTTTAGTGTTAAACCTCAAGTTTTGCACTTCAATAACTTTGCAACCGATTAATGGATTTGCACAAACTTTAATATGCGCTGTCCTGGTGGGTAGATCTCTTTGAGTGGCAAGTTTCTTTTTGGTTGGATGTGCGGATTCTAAGATCCAGATAGTGCAAAAATCTTAAGAGGCACCACTTTTTACAGTTTTTTCTTGATTACCTTATGCCCAGATGGCATGGAATTTTGGTGTGATTCTTTTTCATGGTAGAAAGAACTTTGGTAACAGAACTGCCATGCTTTCTTTAGTGAAAAAATATTAATTTGTTACAAAGTTATTCAGTTTTTAAGTTTCCATTATTTCCTATGGGAAGGTCTCATTCCAGGACAGAGGAAAAAAGTTCCGACAAAGGATTGCTCTCAAGAAAAAGGATTCTTTCTCACGAGATCTGTTCCTTTTTCGTGAGTGAAAAATCCTTTTTCGTGAGCTACCGTCTTGTTTTCTTTTTTCCATGAACTAAAAAGTATGGAAAATATATAAACAATTTGTCATTTTAAAAATCAAACACTAGAACCTAGCTAAACGGGCCCCTGCATTTTTTATCAACAACAGTTTTGTATACAATTCCTACTGGAAAGGTACTATTTTTGTAGCACCATTGATTAATAATATTTGCACTAGCACTACATTTTCCAAGCCATACCATGATTACCTGGAACAATGTCTTTTGCTCTCTTCATTAATAAGAGTGGCTCAGTTATATTACAGTAGAATAATTGCAGCAGCTCCATTACTTATACACTGGGTACAGTAATGCAGCATAGGCACTGCTGTCCATTTCATGACTTCCCTGTACCCATGACAACACTCTCAATCCATCACAAACCTTAGCCTCCCCACTAAAAACAGATTGATGTCACTTACCGACACTGCTCGACATTTGAAGAAGACCTTCTCTCGATGATTTTTTGGTTTGTTTTTTGTTACCTGTAAAAAAAAAAAAGTCCCTTGACAATTAGCCCCTGGTCAGTTCCTCCACCTCCCACTCAGCACCCACCACCCCGGTACACCCCTACACACCCTCACTTACCTGAGCTGGTCGCAGGTTTAAGACCCACTCTCCAATTGAAGACACATCTTGTTGCTGGAACCGGCAACTGCAATATGACAAACTAAGGTAAATGCGGTTCAATGTATTTCAATGGGGGGGGGTCACCTTTTATTCATAACTAAGCCATTTTTTAAGATTTTGACCCCAAAGTTTCAACATGGCCTTTGGGGGAACCCTCTTCATGAACAATGTGACTGTCATTACGTTACTCCAGCCAGAAAGGTGATTTTGTTTTCACTTGGCAATTTCACATTTTGGGTGGGATTTGGAAATTTGTTCTGCCCTTGTTCATGAGGTGAAGTCATAAGAAGGCTATGTTGAAAATTTGGGGTCAAAATATGAAAAATTCCAAAGTTATGATCATTCATTGAAATTTTGCTATGCACACTCATAACTTTGGAAATTTTAAATATTTTACCCCAGATTTTCAACATAGCCTTCTTATTACCCCACCTTATGTATGTCATAGCTGTCATTTTTCAAATCATTCCCAAAATGTGTTTTTGTACCTGTGGTGCGGAATGGCGTTGCAGTTGGGCAGAATTATGTTCTGGCAGGGATTCGAAAATGTTCTGTATCTGGTACATGAGGTGAGGCAATAAGATGGCTATGCTGATGATTTGGTCACTGTTGTCCTATAAATGGAATCACAGGGCCCAGAGGGCCATGTACTTCCACAGCTACATACATATATGCATCTACGGAGGGATGGGAGTGCAGGGTCCAAAGGACCCTGCGCTCCCATAGTAAAATAAGGATACTATTATACTATCTCAAAAGTAAGGATGTAAGTTGCAAAAACTTCATTAATGCTCCATTTAAGGTCAAAGTGACAAAAGTTGGGAAATGAGGCATTAGAGTTTACCACCGTAACACCCCATCCTCCCAAACCAGGCAGGAGAGCAGGTGTGGGGTGTTCCTTGGGCTTCTCAAGCCTGATGCTCACCCCATTCTCATAAAGTCTAGATATCTGATCTTATTGACAGATGGAATGGAGTGAGTGTTAGGCCTGAGAAGCCAAAACACCACTCTCTGCCTGGTTGGAGGTGGGGTGTTAGGGTGAAATCTAATGTCTCATTCCCAACTTTCATTGCTTTGACCCTAACTGGAGAATTAACAATGTTTTGCAACTTATTAATATATGTTTGGTTATATCTGGCTAATGTTCTTGGTCAAATTGCTACCAAGTCCTTCAAGCATCTCTGTGAATTATGGTCTTTACCAATATGCTTTCTGAATGTTCTGGACACATAATGGTCACCCATAGTTCATCCATGCAAACAACTCAGAAGGCCGCTCAGCTCTGTGAGTTGCTTCCGGATAGTACAGTACATAGAATGAGAAAGAGAAATCTGGGCACTGACTGCATCTGGAGATTTACAGAAGGACTGAAACACTTCTTCTGTGAGCAAAAGTCTGCTTCTTTAATGAAGGGAATCCACATACAAAGTTCCCTCAGCACAGTCAGGAGCAGCAGCACCAGTGGGCACAACACACCAGCTATTTCACCCCAATCTGGGGTTTTGTAAAGGTATAGCAACCCCCACAGGAGACAGCTTTTTATAATATCATGGCAACAAGTTACTATAATTAGAAGTGATGAGGTGCATAAGCCAAGAGTGAAAGGACATAAGAATTAAAAGGAAAAAGTGCATCAAAGTAGATACCACTCCTTCACCTCAATATGTGTTCATGGCATCTATAGGGAGAAGTGCACCCCTGTGGCTCTGAAAAAGGAAACGTAAAATTTTGAGGCATCCGGTTCCTTGCACACAGATAAGCAGAACACAAAACCAGCCTGTTGAGGAACAAGAAGGGAAAAACCAAAACAAAATCAATGACATCATACTATAGTCAGTTCATTTAAACATTATAAAATGCTAAACCAGTATGGGGGGAGGGAGGGTCTGAACCATATTACTTTTGCATAACAAAGGGAATCATTTCAAGATGGTCATTTATTCTTGGCCACTTGCATACTGTACCTGCATTGCAAAAATCCAAAAAGTCTCCCTCTGAGCTAATCAATGGTCCAAATCACCCCCTCTTACTCCAGTTTTCACATTTTCAATGGCTGTGAACATTATTTTATGTTCTTCTCCATTACCTAAATTTTTTACATGCACTGCTAAGGCATAGGATCATGTAGTTCTGGATAGCCCTACCATGTTCTCCCACGCATTCCTTATATAAAAAAACACCACAGCTACATGTTACGGACATACCAAAAATGCCAGCAGACACAGGCCATATAGTCTATCGAGTCTGCAGCCATCAGTCTATTGCTCTGCAGTTGACCCCCTTCCCCTGCCTGTATAGTAGTGACCTTCCCCCTGACCTTGTCTCACCCCCTCTTAAAACTGTTCACTGGCTTTAAGGATACCACCTCCTCTGGTAGTGTGTTCCACTCAGCCACCACTCTATCTGTGTAATAGTGCCTCATTTTCCTCGTGAACCTTCCACCCACCAATTTCAGACTGTGCCCCCTAGTGTCTCTCCCTTCCTTCAATCTAAATATCCCCTCTGTACTAACCTTTTTTATGCCCCTCATATATTTGCAGGTTTCAATCATATCTCTTCTATCCTGGTTATCCTCCAGGGAGTACATGTTGAGCTCCCTCAGTCTTTCCTCGTAGGGTTTGTCCTCCATTCTGAGGATCATCCTGTATACTCTGCGCTGGACCTGCTCCAGTAGTTTTACATCCTTCTTTAAGTAGGATCTCCAGAACTTCACACAGTACTCCAGGTGCAGTCTCTCTAGCAACATGTACAGTGGCAGGATGACCTCCCTCCTCCTGGAGGTGTTACCTCTGGCAATACACCCCAGCATCTTATTAGCTTTAGCTGCTGCCTTCCTGCACTGTGCTGAATGGTTCATTTGACCTGTGATAAGCACCCCAAGACCCTTCTCCTCCTCTGTAATCTGTACCTCCCCCAGCCTGTAGCAATTCCTTGGTTGTCTGGCTCCCAAGTGCATGACTTTACACTTCTTTGTGTTGAATCCCAGCTGCCCTGTGTCAAACCAGCTCTCATGTTTAGCCAGATCTTCCTGTAGTCCTAGCCACCTCTCTGAGTTGTTCACCACCACACTGAACTTTGTGTCATCAGCAAAAAGGCAGATCTTATTCTTAATCCCATCTGAGATGATAACAATAAAGATGCCAAACAACACCGGACCCATCACTGAGCCTTGTGGTATCCTGCTGGTTACCACCCTTGGAGTTGAGAGTCCCCCCCCACCACTACCCTCTGCTGCCTATCCCACAGCCAGTTCTTGACCCACTCCACCAGCATCTCCACTGCCTCCAGTTATCCCAGTTTGCTAATCAGCCTTCCATGTGGCACTGAATCAAATGCCTTGCTGAAATCCAGATACAGGACATCCATTGCCTGGCCTCTGTCGAGTGCCCTTGTCACCCAGTCATAAAAGTCAACCAGGTTGGTCTGGCAGGATCTACCTGAGACAAACCCATGCTTGCCTGTTGTCCTGGAGACCATTCTCCTCCAGAAAGGCTACTGGCCTCTCCCTGAGGATAGTCTCCATTAGTTTACATTATAGTTACCTGGTTCATCTATGGGCCTACTTTTATGGAGGGGCACCACATGCACCATCCCCCAGTCCTAGGGTACACAACCAGTACCCGGAGAGGTGTTGAATAAGTCTGCAAGTGGTCCTGCCAGGACCTCTGTCAACTCCTTCAGAACCCTGGGGTATATGCTGTCTGAGCCTGATGCCTTATCCACCCTCAGGGCCCTAAAGCCATCCAGCACCCTGCTCACTGGGATTACCCCCTTCATTAACTCAGCCCCCCCCGTGCCCACCCTTTCCTTACCCTGTGCCAATAGTCCCTGCTTCTCATTGGTAAACACAGAAGTAGTCATTGAGTGCTTCTGCCTGCTCCACCTCCTTTCTGCTCACCCTCCATCTTTCTTGATGCTAACTATCTGATCCTTGCAGCTTCTTCTCTCCCTTATGTACTCAAAGAAATCCTTTTCCCCTTCTCTAATGCCCTGTGCCAGCCTAAGCTCCCTTATTGCCTTGGCTGCCCTGACCGTTCTGCTCACCTCTCTTGATTTCTTCATGTTTTCCTCTCTGTCCTCCTCCTTGAAACTCGTGTATTTTCTGTAGGTTGCCCTTTTTTCCTCCACTCTCCCTAACACCTCCCTGCTTACCCAGCTTGGTCTCTTAGACCTGGCCTTCTTGCTTTGGATCTTCGGACAAGTGTATGTTGCAACATAAGTAACATACATGTTGTCATAGTTTATAAACTCATTTAAGTAAATGGTTCTACCATTGCTAGTGTTCAAGATATTGTCACACTCATTAATCACAGGGCAAAATGTACACCTTTTACATTTTCTACATCCTTTGGGAAGGATGAGTTACCAATTTCGGGATCTCTCAATATTCTGTACCAAATGAACCAGAACATCTTTTAAGTTTTTGGCTCTGCCATATACAGTATGGGGTGAATTCTATATTCCTTCCTCTAATATACCATTTGAGCCCAATACATGCTAGTTTCTTTTAATAATCTCATCCACCTTTGTGAACGTAGTGACATAATTTATGTTAGGATCTTTTTCTAAGGTTTTTTCTTTTGGGTTGCAATACTACTATTGTCACTAGATTCACTAGATTTTGAGATTGTTGCAGCACTGTAACCCCTTCTGTCAAACTTTGTTAGGCCTTTTTTGTTTTATCAGGTTCTTCTTGTTCGCTATATATATTCTCCAAGCCCTGAAAAACTGACTTTTTGGGATATTCTCTATGGTGTGATTGGTGGCAGCTACTTGCCAGAAGCACTGCGTTGTGATCTATGGGGGCTATGTTCTAATGGGTAGATAGTATTTGCCAGAGGTGAGTATCCCACCCACGTAGCTCCACACCTGCAGACAGGTGCCCACAGGCCATCACACTGGTCTGTGCAGGGTGGCCAGGGGCGGAGTTGCAGTCAGATGCCTGACTCAGTCCCATAGTGGATCCCTTGCGCCCGTGGGGTGTTTGTGCAGAGCCATCGTGGATCCATGGCTAGGCGACACCTAGTGTTCTATAGGGGTTTCTGCCCAAATGGCTGCCCAGGCCCTCCCCAGCTGCCCAGTGGTCAGGGGCTTCATGGGGGGGTTATTCCCTGGTCCCGCTGTGACCAGCGGATGAAGTCCATGGGGGTATGCACTGGGTTACAGCGGGGTCTCAGCTGCTACAATCTGCACCCCCTGTGCCTGGTACTATGCGTCTTGGTGAATGCTGCATAGTGCAGGCACACCACGGCTGCTCCTGGCATAGAGCTGATCATGTGGCCAGGGGATCAGGCACAGAACCACCTTGCATGCAGTTTGTGAATGCCGCTGGGGCTCCACAAGACCCTGCAGCGCAGAATTCAGACTTATGGTTGCCTACACGCCTCAGATACATGGTGTGTAGGCAATCATTTGTTTAGTTAATAGGGTCATATAGGTTTTCAGTAAAAACTGGTGCTTATACTGCCATCATTTGCTTTATTAATCCAGATATCCAAATAAGGAAATTTCCTTTATACCAGAGTTCATCGTAAACCTCAATTCTAAGTTATCATGCTAAAATTTGAGAAAGCCATGTAACTCACTTTCACTCCCCTGCCACATCATAAAAATAGCATCAATATATATTGCTTCCAGGTGCCTTATGTTATTTTTTTTTTGTATTATCTATTTTCCCCTCCATGTGCTCCATGACCCACCACTCCTTCAAGCCACCTAGGTCCCCCCGACTTCCCTTCTACTACCCCCTCTCAAGCCTCTAACCTCATATAGCAGCCACCCCAGGGTAATCCGGTGTAATCCTTCACCGGATGGGTCCCTCTCCTCTAAGGGGAAGGTGCCGGTGTGGGAAGCCAGTGCAATCTACTTGGCCCCGGGGTGCTACTGAGGCAAACATGGCTCCTTCGGGGGCTTCGGTGGTGTCGGTGGACTGGCAGCCATCATCTGGCCGGTCAGGGAGCGATTTCCTCTTTTCTGGTTGTTCCTTATTGCACCGCTCATGCAGTGCTCCTGGTCTCCTCCAGGGGCCACTGCTGAGCAGTGCTACCCCACTACCCACCCCAGGAGAGGACAGCAGTCCCACAGACACTCCATCCTCTCCTTCCCCTGCCAGCCACCGGCATCCCGAGTCCATTCCAGAACTCAGGTCGCTGGCGTGGCGTCCAGCACCTTAACCCTCAGTGCCACCAGTCGGCTGCCTTATGTTATTAAGGTACAGATTTATATCTGGGTTGTACACAATATTCTCTTCCCATATCCGCGGGAATAAACTGGCATGGTTCTGGACAGACCTGGATCCCATGGCTGTGCCTTTTTGTTGTAAGAAAGACTTGCCCATGAAACATAATGCATTGCTCTGCTGTCATTTCCTCTAAAAGCTCGGTATACCTGGAATAGCAACTTGGGCTCTTTTATTGAGAAAGTGTTTGAATGCTAATAAGCCTCCCTCATGTGGTATGTTTGTGTACAAAGACTCGACATCGAGGGTCACTAAAAAGCTATCACCCCCAATGTCAACATTACTGTGGATTCTAAGCATCTCACCAGTGTCTAAGACATAGGAAGGAAGTGACATGGCAACGCCCTTAATGTGGTCATTGATGAATTGGGTCATTGTCTCAGTGATCCCATTCCAGAATGAATGTATCACCCCAAGGGGTCAGCTAGGGTTTTATGGACCTTGGGTAAAACATACATTTGGGGCCTGAGGGGGTATAACACTGTGAGAAAATCTTTTTCCCTATTGTTAATGAGCCCCTCTATAAAGCCCCAATACAGAAAATAATTGACCCTTTTTTATAGGAATAATGTCAGGTCAAAGGTAAGTGGTCTATAAAACACATTATTTGCCAACTGATGTTCTACTTCCTTAACATAGTCTCTAGTGTTGAGGATTACAGTGCTGCCCCCTTTGTTGGCTGGCTTAATTATTATGTTAACAATAATATTTTCCTTTAATGATTTTAATGCATTCTTTTCTCCATTACTTTTGTTAACAAATTAAGGGTGATATTTCTCTTTTGACAGAGTTTCCAAGTCTTTCTCATATAGGGTCTGAAATACTGATACTGCAAGATTTTGGGGAGGGGGGACGACAGGAAGTAGACTTCTTTCTTCTTAAGGTGGATTCTCATGGAAGTGCTCCCTTCCATGCTCACCTCTTGTTCATCTGAGTCTATGTCTCCTCCCTTCCCCCCGCTAGAAGTGCTTCCAGTGTATCTTGTGTGGTCAGAACTCTATCGTGTGCCTCATATTGCCATGGTTAAAGAAATTACATTAAGTTCAGGACAAGGCGAAGCCTGTGTAAATCAACCACTGTCTCAAGACAGTTGTAATCTGCAGTCAGCACAAACAAAAGGCCTTTATTACGGGCGCTAACTCCTGTCTCTGCTAGTTGGTGTGATGAGAGGTTGATCACATTGATTTCTGGTATGCTTTCCTCGATGATCCCTGTCTGTCCTGGTATTTCTTGTACTTCTGTGATCAGCCCCTTCGATCTCCTTTGTCCACATTTTGTTCTGCAATGTTTTCTCAATATCTGGTTTCCCTCTTGCTGTGATGCAGCTGCACATGTCCTTCCTCTCAAAAAAAAAGTGTTGCCGTAGGACCCTCAGAGTCACTGTTGATACTGTGTTCTGAATCACTTGTTGGTTTTCTCAGTATTGGCGCAGGCTCAAAGTGAACATTCTTCTGTTCATTCTTTCCTTTTGTATTGCCATTTTTACCCCAGCTAAATACTGCCCCAATTCTGTAATCTCAACTGTCATGGGTAAACTTCTTCTTTTTTGCAGCACAGGTTTTCTTGTCCTGAAATATTATTGTATTTTCAAGTTCTTCCTTGAAATTCACAAAATCTGGGTCATTTCCAAATTTCAGCAACTCTTTACCTTTTTTGGCTCCTTTTTTAACTTCTTCCAGTGTACTTTTTGAATCCTTCAATATAAAGTGCACCCTCTACACAGAGGCTTGGCGACCAATATCCTTCCATATGCCATAAAAATCCTCATTCCCTAATCCAAAGGCAGTGACTTTTGTGATGCATAATCCCCCCGGTGCTCAGTTTACCTCAAGGTGTGCCTCTGTAGTTACTTACTGCCAGTGCAAGTGTCTCACTCAGAGGGCTGCTTTCCCATATTCCCTGAATGCATCCCTTACATCAACATCAGTCTCAGTGGCTGCAGCTGTCTCAGCTCCTACTTGGTGCACAGTCAGAATGGGATTCCTTCCCTCTGCATCTCAAATAAAGTTTTAGTGATTCTTAACCCACTGGTACAACTGTTTTCTCTGCTGTGCTGCTGTGACAGTCTATGGGATGTGGTGGAATAACAAAGTAACACGGATACTTTATTGAAGAGCATTGCCAACTCTTATAACATGATGCAACAAACCAAAAGGCTGCTCAGCTCAGTGAGGTGCCTGATAATAAAGTACATAGAAGGAAAAATAGAAATCTGGACACTCACCGCCCAGATGGAGATTTAAAGAAGGGCTGAAACACTTCTTCTGTGAACAAAAGTCTGCTTCTTTGTTGCACTGAATCCACTGACACAGCTTCCTCAGCACAGTCAGAAGCAGCAGAAAAAGAAAAGTGGTTATTGAAATTTGAAAGTGACCCAGATTTTGTGAACTTCAAGGAAGAACTTGATACGATAAAATTTCAGGACAAGAAAATGTGTGCTGCAAAAAAGAAAAAGTTTACTCACATTGAGCGAGATTACTTCATTGGGACAGTAGTCAGCTGAGTCAAAAATAAACACAAATAAAAAAAGATTGACCAGAATAACATCTGCTTTGTGCCTAAGCCAATACTGAGGAAACCATCAACCAATGCAGAACGCAGTATCAACAGTGACTCGGAAGGATCTACAGCAACACTTTTTTGAGAGGAAGAACAGGGATGGTTGTGCACCAGACAGCAAGGAAACATGGCAGAACAAGACGTGGACAAAGGAGATCAAAAGGGCCAACCACAAAAGTACAAGAAATACCAGGGCAGACAGAGAACAAGGAAAGCATACAAGAAATCAACATGATCAACCTCTCTCCGCACCAACTAACAGAGACAGAGGTTAGTGTTATTAATAAAGACCTTTCATTTGTACCGACTTCCGATTACAGCTACTTTGACAGAGTGGTTGACTTACACAGAAACATAGAAGGTGTCAGCAGATAAGGGCTTCTTAGCTCACCTACTCTGACCTAGTCTACTCTGTCTACTACCTACTCTATCACTGCGACCTATTTTGTAACTGGTCGCTTGCTTTGCCACGTCCTGAACTTACATACTTACTTTAACCATAGCAATATGGGGTACACCATGGAGGACAAAAGTTCTGACCACACAAGAGACACTGGAAGCACTGCTAGCAGAGGTGGACACAGACTCAAAAGTACAAGAGGTGGGCATGGAAGGGGAGGACTTCTGTATGAATACACCATTAAGAAAGAAGTCTACTTCTGCCCCCCTTCCCCCCAAAATCTGTCAGTATCAGTATTCCAGAGACTATGTGAGAACAACTTGGAAACTCTGTCAAAAGAGGTGTATATAATCTTTGGTTTGTTAACATGAGTAATGGTGAAACAATGCATTAGAATCATTAAAGGAGAATACTAACATAACAATTAATCCAGCCAACAAAGGGGGCAGCATGGTAGTACTCAGCAGTAGTGACTACATTAAAGAGGTAGAAACATCAACTGGTAAATACAATAATGTGTTTTATAGGCCACTCACCTTTAACCTGACATTATCCCTAAAACAGAGTCGATGATTTTCTGTATTGGGCCCTTGTGGAGGGGCTAATTAACAATAGGGAAAAAGATTTTCTTACAGTGGAATACCCCCTCAGGCCTTAAATGTATGTTGTACCCAAGGTCCACAAAACCCTAGTGGACTCCCGAGGGGTTACCCATCATTTTGGGAATGGGATCACTTATGGAGCCAATGTCCTAGTTCATCGATGACCATATTAAGGGCCTTGCCATGTCACTTCCTTTCTATGTCTTAGACACAGGTGAGATGCTTAACATCCACAGTAATCTTGATATTGGGGGTGACAGCTTTTTAGTGGCCATCGATGTTGAATCTTTGTAAAGAAACATACCACATAAAGCAGCCATACTGGCATTTAAACACTTTCTCAAGAAAAGAGCCTGAGATGCTATTCCAGGAATACTGACCTTTTAGAGGACATGACAAGGTTAGAATTTCAGAGCAGTGTATTCTGTTTCATGGGCAGGAATTTCTTATAACAAAAAGGCACAGCCATGGGGTTCAGGTTTGCCCTGAACAATGCCAATTTATTCCTAGGGATGTGCGAGGAGAATATTGTGTACAATCCAGAGATTAGTCAGTACCTCAGTAACATAAGCACCTGGAAGCAATATATAGATAATATTTTTATGGTGTAGCGGGGGAGTGAAAGTGAGTTACATGACTTTTCTCAAATGTGTGCATGCTAACTCAGAACTGAAGTTCACCAAGAACTACAGTATAAGGGATATTTCCTTTTTGGATATCTGGGTTAATAAAGCTAATGATGGTAGTATAAGCAGCAGAGTCTATCAAAGACCTACAGATCGCAACACTGTGCTTTTGGCAAGTAGCTGACACCCTGACACATCATAAAGAATGCCAAAAAAAATCAGTTTTTTAGGGCTTGGAGGATATACAGTATAGTGAACAAGAAGAATACAAGAAAACACACACAAAAATGCCTAACAAAGAGATTTGACAGAAGGTTTTACAGTGCTACAATAATCCTGAAATCTAGTGATGCTAAGGACAATAGTAGTAGGGACAGCCTCTTGCTACCCAAAAGAAAAACTTACAACAGGAGACTAAAATAAACTTTGTTACTACGTTCATCGTGACAGCAAACAAGGTGGGTGAGATTATTAAATGAAACTGGCATGTACTGGGCTCAGACAATAAATCCGAGGAAGGAGTATGGAATCCACACCATACTGTACACAGAACAGCCAACAACATAAAAGATGTTCTGGTTCATTCAGTACAGAATACTGAGAGAACAAGGAATTGATTACCCCCCCCCCCCCAAGGGATGTTAGAAATGCAAAAGATGTAAGTTTTGCTCTGTGATTGAGTGTGACAATATCATGAACCCTAGCAATGGCAGAACCATTTACATAAATGAGTTTATAAACTGTGACCACACGTATGTTATTTATGTTGCAACATGTAGCTGTGTTGTTTTTTTATGTAGGGAAAACTAAAAGAAAATTTAAGTGATGTGTGGGAGACCATGTTAGGGCTATCCAGAATTAAAATGAAACTTACACCTTAGCAATGTGTGTAAAAAAAAATCAGGTAATGGAGAAGAACATAGAATAATGTTCACAACCATTGACACTATAAAAACTGGAGTAAGAGGGGGTGATCAGGACCATCGATTAGTTCAGAGGGAGACTTTGTGGATTTTTGCAATGCATGCATGCAAGTGGCCAGGAATAAATGACAAAGTTGAAACGACTCCCTTTATTATACAAAAGTGATATGGTTCAACCCAGTTCTTCATTTTGTGCTGGGGCTTGCCAGGGTGCAGCCCTGGCACCTCTTATATCATGTAAGTAGTTTAAATTTGGCTGCCTTGCTCTTTAAATAATCATGCACTGAGCTGGTAGTGGCATGCCACAGATTGCACACTCAGCCGCTCGTACCTGAGGCAGTTGGTTGGTTCAGGTTACTGTTGTAACTGTGGCCTCTCTCCCTCAAAGTCAGCTCCTCTTAATGGCTGCTGATGCCTGCTGGTTCTTCCCAATCCTGTTGCTTGCTTGCTTCCTTGCAGCTTGGCTCCTCGTTGTTTGCAATGGGGAAGCCTGTGTGCGCTATCTGCACTTGCGTAGTTGCCAACCATCAGGGCATCACCTGACCAGCTGCTTTGTTGTCAGGTGGTGTTGGCATGTGGTGGAAGGTTGGACTGAGATGAGGAGTCAGGGGTCAGAGTATGTGACATCCATGCTGCGTGCTGAGTGCAGGGCCACACTTCTTGCCTAAAGTGTTACTGCGTCTCTCCTCTCCTCTCTCAGGCTTCCTGTGTTACTTCACTTGTTAAACAAACTAAAGAGTGAATAAAAAAAAGAATTGTTTACTGACTCTCATCTTCTGGGTAGGGGACCGGGGAAGTAAACCACAAAAAAACAAAACAAAAAACAAGGTCTGCTGGGGAAATGGCGGCAGGAATGAATGGAAGGGAAGAGATCCCTGGCTAAAGGAGAGGAAGCTAGGAAGAAGGGACTGTAAAGCCTGTAATCTAAAATAAGTTACCCCCCCCCAAAAAAAATACATAAAATAAGGCTAAATACAAGGCAGAGGTTTTAGAGCCGAGCTGTGTGAGCTTGGTACGTCCAGGAGACCTACTGGGTTTGATTCCCACAACCTCCACTTGTATACTGTATGACTGTCTCTGAGCAAGTCACTTAACCTCCACCAGTGCTCTCTCAGGTCACCCCTGAAAACAGGCACCTCGATGCTCTGTGGTACATTTTGTTGTTTAATAAGGCCAGTCAGAGCCTCCCACACCCCTGACTCCAGGGGAAAAAAATATTTTGTTCCTGGAGTTGAGCTAGGGAAGATGTAACAGAAGTGTGTTTTATCTTTAATAAAAGCCCCAAAATTCACCAAAGAGCATCTAAACCCCTAGAACGTCTGGGCCTTTGGGCCCAGGAACCTCTTTTCTTATAAATTAAGCATTGGTTCAACCCCTCCCCCTTCCCCATTACTGGTGTAGCAATTTTTTATGTTTAGATGAGCTAACTAACTAACTATAGTATGGTGTAACTGATTTTGTTTTTTTTCTGTTCTTGTTCCTCAACAGGCTGGTTTTGAGTTTTACATATTTGTGTGCAAGGAACTGGATACCAGAACATTTTCCTTCTCCTTTTCCAGAGTCACAGGGGTGCACGTCTCCCTATAGATGCCACGACATGTTTGGGATATGCCAGCCATCTGCTCAGCTCTAGTAAAGTATTCTAAACATTTTATGCATCCAAAGTATGCTGTAGCTTTTACTTATTTCTAGTGACAGAGATTTAGGAAGTTATATTTGCCGATATTAGTCAGAAAAAGTAACAGAACACCTATTGAAATGAAAATATTTTATTTACTTTGATGCACTTTCTCCCTCTTATGTCCTTTCACACTTGTTTTTTGCACCTCATCAGTTCTAAATTACAGTAATTTGTTATCTTGATGCTATAAAAGACTGTCTCCTGTAGGGGGCACTGTACCTTGATTGACAAAGCTCCAGATTTTGAACATTGATTTGTTGTTGTGCCCACTGGTGCTGCTGTCCCTGATTGTGCGGAGGGATTGAGGGAACTGTGTATGTGGATTGCATTCAATAAATAATCAGACTTTTGTTCACAGAAGAAGTGTTTCAGTCTTTTAAATCTCCAGATGAGGTGAGTGCCGAGATTTCTCTTTCTCCTTCAGAGTTCATCCATGTTTGTCGATGGTCATAAGAGCATGGGTCAGCAACCTAATTTGCACAATGTATTTGCATACCAGAATGCAGAATTTTACACTATAATATATATTATTCACAACAGTAACAATTTTTATTACTTACAAGGTAAAAAATAAGGTTTTCACATGGAAATTAATCCACTGAGCATAAACAAATTAACATGTACACTCATGACATCTTAACCCTTGCAGGGCTGCAGACTGATATATCAGTCCAAAATTCCTATACGTTCTAATTCTGTCGGCAGCCTAAGGGTTAAAAGAGGCGGTATGAATAGAAATTAGGCCATTGACTTAGTTATATATGAGGAGTGACTCCATTACAGGAACAAAGTAGCAATGGGCAAGTGAAGGAAATTTATTTTATATGTGATACGTCCATTAGAGAAATGTTAAGGCTGTTGAAAAAAATGAAATTACCTGAGTCGTGTAGAAATCTGCTTTATAACACAGGTAATGTTTATAATTAACAACCATAGATAACCATGAATGACAATGGACAGCCTGAATAATTAACAGTTATGAAACCCCCAAGTTCTCTGATCCTTTCTGTTCAGAAATTCGGAAAGTCCTGGTCCAAAACCTGAAACAATACAAAACAAAGTCTGGACCAATTGATGTCTTTCCTTCTAAGTGCAGTTTATTGTTTTATTGGCAGTTTTTTTTTTATGTCAATATTTTGAGACCTTCAGAATAATCCCTTCATGAGGGTCTGTGGCTAATATTGCTCTGGGCCAGCATCTCTACTTTCAAAAACTTCACAATATTCTCCTCAATTTCAACATTATACAATATCACTGTACTTATTCTGCACATTGCAAATGTTAACTTCTTTTCACGCTGCTTTCCTTCACCTAAAAAATTGGTTGCCTCTGCCTCTTATTCTCTAATATCTATCCCTTGCAGCGATCTCATTTTTAAGTAGCCCCTCAATTCAACTCTGCCGTGCTGACATTCCTATGCCAAATTCGCTTACTTTTGGCATCTAACTACCATGTGGTCCTGCCGCCGTTGCTGTAACAGGATAAATAATTCTCTAACTAGACTGACCATGGTCATCTGTCTCTAGGCCACTAACAGTTAATGGTTGTCAGTGGATAACCATGGTTAAAATCATGGACAAACCATGAATCACGATGGTCATGGACCATGTATCACCATGGTCTAACCGTGTACAACTACAGTGCAAGTCAAGGGTCCTCAGCGGTCCCACCTCTCCTTTACCTTTCCGAGGGGTCAGCCTGGGTTCTGCTTGTTGCAGACAAACTAGGTTTACTTATATGATGATGTGGTGCCTCCACCTGGGGTAAAAATATGAGTCATAATTTAGTTAAAAAAAGTAATTTAAAGTGCAGACATTTCATAATTAACATGCAGAAAGACTCAAGCATAGGGAAGCTGACATCACAAAATGCTCAACTGGTTTTGCATGGGTGGTATTACATATGAACATACGAAGAAGCCAGCAGAAGAAGGACTTTTGGTCTATCAAGTCTGCTCGTATTGCAGGGTCCCCAGCTTAAGCTACTGTCCCTGTCCTCCCTCCCCACTCCTAACATCCTTCCTACCCATGACCCTTAACTTCCCCCTATGCCTATCCTAGCCTCTCTTAAAGCTTCCCACTGCCTTTAATGAAATGACCTCTTCTGGCAGTGTCCACCACCCTCTCTGTGAAAAAGTGCTTCCTGACCTCCCTCTTAAACCTCCCACCATCCAGCTTAAGACTGTGCCCCCTCGTGTTGTGGTTGCCTCTCAGCTTAAAGAGACTCTCCTTATCAACCTTATGTATGCCTTTCAAGTACTTGAAGGTCCCAATCATGTCCCCTCTCTCTCTCTCTCTCTCTCTCCTGTCTTCCAGGGAGTACATGTTCAGTGCCTTCAACCTTTCCTCGTATGCCTTACCCTGCTGACCCACATACACATACACAGTATATATGTAATGCGTAGTATCACAATTAGAATAATAGATAGGAGACTGTGTATTATGAGGCTATAGTGCTATCGAGAGGTTCTGGGGACATGTGAACCTTGAGAGCAGAGCTTGAGAGGTTCCAACATGTTCCTAGAACCTCGAGATGGTATTATAGCCAAGTAATCACAGTCCCCTTTTATTCTGGATCCAAGAAGTTGCAAGTATTTTCTAAAATGTGGTGCAAATCTCTAATTGAAGGTGGTGAAATGTGTCTGCAAGTTGAGCCATTTTTTTAGCTGGTTGCTAGGCAGCTGCTATGGATGCCGCAGTGTCCAGGTACCTCTGAAGCTCCCAGCATGTGTTTCTGTTGGTGGTTTGCATATGTTCTGAATAATTATCTGGGGAAAATGGCAGCATGTGTATGTGAGCGATCAAGAAGGAGCTTTGTGCCTGTTTAAAAAAAAAAGAAGCTTTCTTTCTGTTGTGGGCCAGTCCTGTTCAATGTCTTCATTAGTGACACTGTAGAAAGGCTAGAAGGAAAGGTCTGCTAGTTTGCAGATGACACCAAGATCTGCAACAGGGTGGATACTCCACAAGGGGGTGGAAAAAATGAGGAGGGACCTGGGGAAGCTTGAAAAATGGTTTGAGGTGTAGCAACTGAGGTTCAGTGCAAAGAAGTGCAAAATAATGTACTTGGAAAGAGGGAACCCTGGGGAAAAATGTGTGGTGGGGGTGCATCAGATGACCTAAAGGTGTCGAAACAGAGTACAAAAGCTGCAGGGAGGGCCAGTGGCATGCTGGGATGCATAGGCAGAGGTATCACTAGCAGAAGGCAGGAGGTGGTGATGCCGTTAAATAAAACACTAGTGAGGCATCGCCTAGAGTACTGTGTGAAGTTCTGGAGGCCACATCTTCTCAAGGACATCAACAGGATGGAGGCAGTCCAGAGAAGGGTGGCCACGATGTTACAGGGCTTGCACCACAAAACATATGAGGAAAGATTAAATGACCTCAATATGTACTCACTGGAGGAGAGGAAGGAGCAGGGGGACATGATAGAAACATTCAAGTACCTCAAGGGCATAAACAAAGTGCAGGGGGAGACATCTTCCAATGTAGAAGGACAAGAACGAGGGGGCATAATATGAAGTTGGAGGGGGGGACAAGTTAAGAAAAAATGTGAGAATGTTTTTCTTCACAAAGAGGGTGGTGGACACATGGAACAGTCTGCCACAAGAGGTAGTGGGAATGAGCATGGTGGAAGGTTTTAAATATGCCTGGGACAGACACAAGTGAGTCTTGATGGGGGGAAGGAGTGATGAAAGGCCACTGACCAGACAGGGTCAGAGGCTGCAGACAAGAATAGGGCTTATGGGCAGACTGGATATGTCTAGCTGTCCTTATCTGCCAACAATTTCTACATTTCTATGTTTTGCTGGGGCATGAGAAGTAAATATCTGTTGCACCCTTGTTGGTACATTAGCTAGAGAATGAGTGGCCAGGTCATTGGCAGATAGGAACTGAAATGAAGAGGAAATGGACCATTAACACTCTGCCACTTAGGTTATGTGGATTGATTTTGATGGTATTGGGTGGTATGTGTAACAAGAATGTTATACACCCCCAGATGTGTAATGCTACAGAAACCCTGAAAGCAAATTTTGAGGGGTTTATAATGCATCACGCAGTGTATAAAAATCAAGTTTTACACACTATCCCCATGTTCTGTCTTTATATAATTGTTGGTCATGAGGATTTCAAGTGATGAGTGAGACAGTGTGGTGATGATATCACATTAGACTGAAGACTGATTTAGCTGAACAACTGTAACATTTATTTTTTTCTAGTTTAACAAACAAAATTCATATGAGGCATTTTTACTTTTTTCTTTTGTGTGCAGGCTCCCCAAGTCCCGATGGGCTCGCTAGGCTCTGGCAGCCACCCCTCATACTTAGGCTTGCCCCCCCCCCCGAGTGGGGCCACTGACAGGCAAACTCTGGTGGCCAGAGGACAATAATAGACGGCTGGTGTGAGAGGCCAACACTTTTGAAGGCTGTGAATCCCACAGGGGCGAGGACGTGCAATGAAGACCCTCATCTGCCCCGGCCCCAAACGTGCAGGCGCTGACTGCAGCGGAACTCCCGACCTCCACCAGGGGTCCGTCATGCATCGGACACTTGACCCCACCTCCCCCCAGAGTAGGAGAGCAGTCCACCAGACACTCAATCCTACTCCCCCCGACCGGCTCTCCGACTCCCGAGTCCGTTCCCGAAGCATTTTTACTTTTACTTCTCACAAATAATCATGTTAATTAAATGTATGTATATTTAATGTAAAACTTTTTTTTTTCACAAAAACTGGTTACAAGTTCTAAATCACTTGAACTGTTATTACTGATTTACAGCAGCTGTATGCATGAAGGAATGTACTGTCTCGAAAGAAGTGATCCTGGTCTCTAGCATTAAACAGTTTTTATAACCAGCTGGTTATAATAAGAAATAGCACACTATTTTTATAGTGTTCGAAAAGATTAGCCAGCTGTTACATTTAAATCTATTTATTTCAAAGTTTTTAGCAGGAATGACCTAGGCCTGATATTTAAAAGTTAGTGCCCACACTAACACGGTTAAAGCAGGTGCTAACCTGGGTTTGGGCAAGCGCTTCTTTTAGAACATATTCAGAGGCCCTGGAAGCAACCCGCACATTCAGTTGTGCCAAGGCACTAAAATACCACTGCACCTATGCAAACTAGATGGGCCCCTCAAGCATACTGGTGCAGGGGAATATTCAACGGTTTGCAACAGTGGTAAACAGCCCTCCAAGTTGTGCTGTTCACCTCCACTGTAAACCACCTCTTATCCAGGCCTTAAGCCTGAGCCCCCACCCCACCAAAGGGAGGATGGCTGTAGTGCAGCCAACCCACCCTCAGTCTCAAGCACCCTATCATGTAAGAATACCTAGGTGGTCCAGTGGTTCTCCCCAAGCCCCCGATCTCCCATTGTCACTCTTTAATCTATTCCCTGATGTCCAGTGGTTCCCATCACACCCCTCTCATTGTCACCTTTAATGTACTCCCTGGTGATATAATGGTTTTCCCACCTGCCACTCTCATGGTGTCACTCTTTAAAGTATTCCCTGGTGTGGTGTCCAGTGGTTTGCCTCACCCCTGATCGCCCATTTTCTCACTGTAAATGATTCCATGGTGGTCCAGTGTGCCCCCAAAACTGCCCCCCATCCAACCCACTTGCTCACTTCCCACCTCCCTGCACCCTACCCCCTCTTACATGGGAGTCAGTTGTTCTGCATAGCTAAGTACAGTGACCTCCACAGCCCTCCACTCACCTCGGCGGTCAACCACCGTATGAGCTGTCAGTGAACGTGCATACTGTATCTGCAGACTGGGGTAAAGGTATGATTAGTAAAAGTGAAACACAGCCAGATGCCAATCTGAAAAGCACACACTAGCAAGCACCATCATTTATTTGCAGCCATGTAAATATTTCAGGGGCCTTTTTTTCTCTTCTGTCTTTCTCACCCTCCTGACCGGCCCCTTCCACCGGTGCCCCCCCCAGCCCCATCACCCTGGCGTCCACTGGACTCACCTCTGGCTTCCTTATGAGGTGCCAGCTGGCTGGGTGTGGTGGCTGTGAGGGTCTGGCATCATCTCAACAGTTGAGATTTTTCTGCTTTTCTTTCCATTCCCCAAGTGCGGTGCAGTGGCGTGCATGCGCGTGGCACACCAGGCGTCTGCCCCACATCCACCCCCTTTGTCTGTGGGTCTGTTGCATCATCCCCCAGCCACTGCTAGGGGCTAGGCAAGCAGTGGACTCCATCCCCACACCTCCCGGGAGAGGAGAGCTATCCTCCGGATGCTTGATTCTCTCCCTCCTCGGCTGACCCTTGGCAGCCGTCTCACACTGTGAACACATGTCACTGGCGTGGCAGGAGGTAAGGCATGTATGCCTCAGCCCTTCATCCCACTGAGCTGGCTTTTAGGGCCCTTTAGTTTTCACAAGTCATTTTCTTGCCATTCTGTGATACTATGGGGGTGCAGCTTTGTGGTCACTGATCAGGATTTGAGGAGGGAGTTGGAATAGTGAGGCTCAGACTACTAGTAGTTGATCATGCTGGACAGGGCAGCTGCAGTAATACTGAACAGTGGGAGAAAGAAATCATCTCCCCAAATACTCTGTCTACCTCCATCTCTGTATTTCTAGAGATGGATTTAATTGAGGAAGGGAGAGGATGATTGATTTGATCCGGATTTGGGCAAATATTGCAAGAATGACACTAGTACAGCAGAGGAGGTTGAGGAGGCCATAGTGCAAAAATGATGGGAGTAGGCAACACACAGGTATAGGGTAGGTCCAGAGCCTGGGGCAGGGGTCAATGGCCGGGGGGGGTTGTTAAAAAATTAGGCACCGTATCACTGGTTGAATGAGCTGTAAGACCTTTATCTGCCAACAGTGCATACAGCATGTTTCCATCCATACTGTATTAAATGTCCATAAAAAAAGATATACACTGTTGTGATTTCCATTCATTTACAGTAAAATGTAGATTTGGGGCTATGCATATAATACGAACATTACAGAACAGAAATAACTTTCTATATGAAGCACATCTAAAAATTTAAGTTAGAATAAAAGCACTTCAAAATGAGGCAGCATTTCCCTATTCCACTGCCACTGTGTTTCCAAGGGATAAGCACGGATGGCAATCTTCTATGAGTGTGCAAGCACAGAACTTGAAAGAAAGATTTGAATGGCAATGCCCCTTAGCGGTGCCTAGTGTGAGTAAGTTAAGCTTGGCACCATGTTGTGGATGGCAAAACATGACAGAAGCACCACACTCAGTGCTATTATGCGTGGGTCTTTGCAAGTAATAAACCGGTCCTTTTAGGCCATAAATGGATTGCATACATTTTATGGATTATGGATAAACACAGTTACAGACAACATTACTAGGGCACATTTGCACTTCAGCATCAAAGCTTTCTGGAATATTGAGACTTTCGGTTCCGGCATGGCCGAGTGAAGACACGAGACAAGAGGCTCCCATCCAAAACAACTAAAAGAGGCACCAAAAACATAAAAAAAAAAAACAACTAAAACAACAAAACTAACGTTTAAATAACGTATTAATGTGCCTCAGCTTAACGGATGGCGAAACAAAATTGGAACCGCTACCTCCCTATTGCTGATCTGAACGATTAAGATGATTGCCCCACGGAGGATTTGCCACAGGGGGAAGAGTCCCAGACAAGGCCTGAACAAAAGAAAAACAACTGCAACTGCAACTCCATCCAAAGCGAAAGGTAAAAATAAAATCTCAGCTAGAGAAAGCAGCCCAGACTCAATCTTACGTGCCATAATGGAGTTTATAGGGGAAGTTCGAGAAGCACTGCAGGGAATCAGGGCGGAGATGGGTACACTGCAATCCCAGCTAACAGAAGCAGACGAGCAGATCTCTTTTAATACCTCCAGGTTAGACAACCTGGAAGAGACAATACAAACATTGGCTGCCGAACAACTGATCTCTTCAATGAGGCAGGAGGAAGCAGAAAATTGAGGGTGCAGGAGGAATATTAGAATCTTTGGCCTACCTGAGGGAGAGGAGGGAGGTGACCCTCTTGCTTATGCCGATCATCTATTTAGACAATCCCTGGATCTAGAACCAGATCTCCAGTTAGACACTGGAAGGGTTCACAGAGCTTTGGGCCCACGACCTACACGCCCTGAAGCCAGGCCTCGCTCATTTGTTGTGAGCTTTCTAAGATATCAAATAAAAGAACTTTTGCTCCACAAAGCCTGGCAGAAAGGAAAAGTACTTTTGGGCCAAAGCCGCTTAATCTTTGATAATGATTACACTCCATGTACACAGAAGCAGAGAAGAGAATATACCTTGTTGTTCCCTGACTCCGAGTGAAGAAGCTCCGATTTCACACACCATACCCCGGCAAGCTAATAGTCCTTTACCCAACTGGCTAGAAAACATACCTTTCGGCACAAGAAGCGGTGAAGGATATGCTGCAAAAGGGAATAATCACGGACAAAACGATGGAGACTCTAAGACAATGAATTCAACAAGTAAACCAGAGTGATGGTCAAGATCAGAAAATATCGCAGCTCCAACTAGGAGAGATCCTTAAACAACTACAACAATACAGAAACCCACTTTTAACAACCTGAAAATTAAGGTAGAGACAGATATATTTCTCTCTCGCTCAGCTGAGCAGCTATCCCTTTCTGAGGGGATTCAGAGGGGGAGTTTGAATCGGGGTGAGGGGTGGGGAGGGTGTTGGACTGGGATGGACCGGGAGAGGGCGACCATTTATAGGTCCAGGCAACTGATAAATTGAGGGAAGTTTCTTCCCTTCTCACCTCTATACCTCAATTCGGCCGGGGTTGCCATCTGGTCCTACAGAGCTCTCTGATGGTGGGGTTCTCCAGGCCGGAAAGCTCTCCTTGAACTGGTCCGTCCCTCTTAGGTCTCCTCCCGGGTCTGACTTGCCCTCCCTCATCTAATGGGGCCCTGTTCACCTTCCTCCCTCCCTTGGACGTTCCTCTCCTATGTCTCCTTTTCTCCCTTTTGCTGAGGGGATCGAACTGCTGCTCAATAATAAAGGGGCGCTTATCTGCCAAATGCTGCTGGACCGAGGATTTGAAAGTAACAAGGAGAAAGAAGGGGAATTATATAAAATGAATCGAATCTTTTAAACTAACAATTTATCTACAGAGAATGCAGCCCTGCAAGAACGGGGGGGAAGGAAGAAAGCAGAGAAAGGGGAATACTGAGACTTTTTAATGTGGGACTAGAATGTAGGACATTGAGAGACATGAATTAAACATCCTTTTGGGGAAGGGGGAGGGGGAAGGACGTTAAAACAACACAAATGACTCTTTACCTAAAGTAGCCAAAGGGGAAGATGCGGAATATAAACTTAGCCTATAAAGGCAAACGAAAAGGCCAAAAGGTGTAAATAAAGAGATGGGATGCCTTCTCAAATGAAGATAACAGCTAGATAGTGGGGTAATGTCAGGACCTAAAAGGGAAGGGATATTTTCCTTCCTGTTTGGGGTTGTGCTTTTCACACTAGGAGCTTTTCGCTCCGAGGTTGGAGTTTTGACCTCACCCTCCCTCTTGTATCCGTGCCCGGATCCGGGAAAAGGGGTTTGGAGATGCTTTTTTACACCTTCCCTTGGGAAGTCCTAATGTACAAAGTTCTAATTGTCTATGGGTACAAAAAGTTAAAGTACCTGATTCTATATTGTTTTTTTGTTTATACATTGTTATACCGCATGTTATGTGGTTTATATAGAACGGGGTTTAATTTGGGGAGTAGGGATAAAGGGAAGGGAAAAAGCTCAATTAAAGAAATATATAAGGCTCATACAATATTATTCTACATAACTTGTAGACAGTCCACACTAATGGCTAGTTTTGGGGAGGGAAGGGTTTTAAATATTGGGATAAGATATATTATAGGTGGGATAGATATAGGAATTAAGGAAAAAAACTCACACACAATGGAACAGTTAAAAAAAATGCTTTTTATTAAGACAATGTCAGATAGCCAGGCATGGATTAAATTAAAACTGTTGCAGGAGAAACTAACCATGGTAACAAGGAAAACCTCCGTAATTATAGGTGGCACTCTTTACATTGAGGGGACAGAGGCAGGGGACCCTCCCCCATAGCTGTAGGGGGATCGGTCTGGATAAAAATGATGGATGCCCTCCCAATTGGGGGGAAAACGTAAGGGGGAAAAAAATGTCAACCCTCCCAATACAAATTCTCTCATGCAACATTAATGGCTTGCATAACCCTATTAAGCATTCTAGATTTATGCAGAATATTAGAAAACAGGGACCAGATATCATTATGGTGCAAGAGACTCATGTCTCGCAATCAGAACATATGAAGTTAAGAGGGGGACAGAGGTACGAGGTTTTTGCATCATCACACTCCAGCGGACGTCGTAGAGGAGTGGCAATTATGATCCCTCCTTCCACCCCCTTTGAAATAACTCAATCTTATACTGACGCACAGGGGCATTACGTAATTTTGCAGGGACGCATGTATGGTCAAGAGGTGACGTTAGTTAACGTATACCTTCCTCTACAGACAAATACTCCGGTTATAAGATTTCTTCTTTCAAAAATCCTAGAACTACTTAAGGGGCAAGTAATCATAGGAGGAGATTTTAATTTAACACTATCACCAAACAAAGACTGCTCTCATCCCCTAAAACATAGACAAACAAATGCCACTAAATATATTAAAAAAATGCTTGACCATCTGGGGCTGGTAGATATGGTGCTCAATGTTTCCATCGAGCCCAGTATATACTTATTATTCAACCAGACACCATACTTACTCTAGGCTAGACTACTTTATAACTATGTGTGAACACTTAACCTCAATACAGGACATAGAAATAGGACCGAAAATCTTGTCAGACCATCAACCTCTTATTTTAGAAATTGACTTAGGCAGAATTAAAAAACAGACACTGTGGTGCCTCAACCCCTCTATCTTAAAAGATAAACAGTTTACAGACATAATGAAAAAAAAGAATACCCCAATTCCTATTAAAAAATCATCTCGGAGGCTATAATTTGGGACTCTCTAAAAGCAACATTAAGGGGAGAAATGATAGCATACTCAGCCAAGAAAAAAAGAGATCCAGATAAGAAATACTCTGAATTAACCTACTGTATCCAACACCAATTAATGAATAGGGATGGGGACAAGGAACTAGCGCAAAAAATCAAGGATGCAAAAGCCTCCTTGCAAAAAATAATGGATACTAAAATTCAACAGACTCTACTCTACCTTAAACTAAATAACTACATGGGAGGATCTCGAGGGACGTGCTGGTTAACCCAAAAAATAAGAACCCAGAAACGCACGGCCACTATAATTAAAGCTAAAAATACAGCAACGGGCTTATTAACGCATAAAGATGAAGAAATTAGGCAAATATTCACTGAATATTTTACCAACCTATACCAGCAAAAAGATGAAAATACTTCAGATGTAAGGAGTGAATTTTTAAAGGACTTGCCCCTCCCACACCTAAATGAAACTCGTAAAACAATATTAACAGCCCCGATTACAACAGAGGAAATTCAGGCAGGGATCAATAATCTCAAACAAAATCGCTGCCCGGGACCAGACGGATATACCTCTGAGTGGTACAAACAATTTGCCAAAGAAGTTACACCTCAATTATTAAGGGTGTTTACTGAGGTCACTAGGGGAGACCCTCCTCCCCCATGGGATTATGCGGTGCTATCTCCGATCCCAAAACCAAACAAAAACTCTTCAATCCCATCTATGTGTAGACCTATTTCTATCTTAAATAATGATTATAAAATCTTCATGACGATATGGACGACTAGGTTAGAAACAATTTTGCCTTCTATTATTCATCAAGACCAGACAGGTTTTATAAAAACAGTAAATGTCCAGGAAAGTCTGTGTGGCTGGCTGTTTGTGTTTATCTCTTGTCAGTAGTTTAGCTTTTGTGGATTTTCATGTGTTTCTGCTTGGAGGAACTAGACCATTCTTGGACATAACATCTATGAACATTTCCTGGACTAAGAAACTGCAAAACATCAACACCAGGTATTGGCATTCTCATCATAAATCAACTTATTTGGAAGCCATCAAAGCCAAAAGTAAGGTTAGTAAATCTGCTATGCAAGCACTGAGTTGTGAAGTGCTGCATTGAATCCACATTTCTGTCTGACTTGTTCTTAAAAAATGTGTACTTGTCTTTGAGGTCTATTCAAAAACATTTTGGAGAACAAAGGGAAGAGACTAACAAAGGATTTTTACATCCTGCATATGCCCCAGGCCAATGTTCATCACCTTCAGGAATTTAACCCCTTCAGGAATCTATCACATTCTGAGTCTTTGAGCTACAATAACAGTTTTCTGGTCACAGGTAGTTCACCATTTCTTGTGGATTTGATTACTTTTCATCAATCACGTGGCACCTCTGAGAAAATGGCTTTATATATTGTGCTCTGCAATATCACGGGGCAAACACAGATCAGCAAGGCCAAGAAGACTAGATGCCCTACAACAAAACTAGTCTGCAAAATGATTAAAGTGTACCTTCTTAGGATACTACTTATGCTACTTCTGATATCTGGAAATGTTCATCTTAACCCGGGCCCTACCAGCCTAGCACACCATGCCACAAAAAGGCGGGAGGGGTCCCTCACATTAGTCTCAATCAGTGTCTGCAGCCTCCTTAACAAATCTGACATCTTGCAAACCTGGGTCCAGCAACATAGCCCTGATGTACTCTCTGTTGTCGAAACATGGCTTAACCCCAAGATACCAGACGCTGCAGTCACCATCCCTGGATACTCTATATTCAGGCAGGACAGGGTTTCCAAACGAGGTGGGGGCTGTGCCATTTACCTGAGGAATTCCTATCTGGGTCAAGTCTTCCTGTTCTCAAACCCTAAACCACCCTCGCAGGTTCTGTATTAAAGTTCTACTGGACGCTGAGGAGCTCACCATTGCCTCTGTGACCTACCCTAAAGATCAGCACAATGGATTTATAAGCATATTGGAAAGCCTACGGGATTACACATAACTCTGAACTCATAGTACTAGTGACTTCAACATAAATTGGCTATCACTGGAGGCCAGAAACTACAAGGATGCTGTCACATCACAGAACCTCACCCAACTTGTCCACCTCCACCAGATGCAACTATAGGACAGGGTCATGAACACTTCTGGACTGGATCCTAACTAATCACCCTGAGCAGATCTCAAAGTCTCAGTGCTCCTGATGGGATCAGTGACCACTCACGGTCACATGTCCTGGACAAACAAATTCATTAAGCCCCTCCTAAAATAATCCACACCAAGTGTTAAAGCAGGGGTACTTTGAGCTACTAAAGACACACCTAAGCCACCTGGACTGGACACCAATCGACTCTGCCATTGATGTAAACCAAGCCTTAGACCTTTTCATCAGCCACTTCACTGCAGCCTGCAATATCTTTGCACCTCTCAAAAAGCTGAAGGTCAGGGGCAGAGCTAACCCTTGGATAACCCCCGATCTAGTCACTTTACTCAAACATAGGGATCATCTCTGGCACTGTGCCCATGCAACATCCAAACCTGGGGATATTCATAAATATAAAGCTGCCAGAAATGAGTGCACATGGGCAGTTAGGAGAGCCAAAAGAAAATACTTCAAGGAAGCTCTCTCCAACTCCTGGGGTGATGGAAAAAATCTTGGAGTAACTTGAAATACCTTACAGGCAAGGACCCTAAGTCACCACCCACCACGCTCAACATAAATGGAACACCAACAACTGACCTGTACAACATCACCAACACCTTCAACAATGCATTCTCCAACTTGAATAGTGTCCTCCCTTCTAATTTCTTTGATGCCCCCTCTGGTAGTAACCCTCCTGCAACAACTCTTCTCCTACATCCTGCCCCACAATTCTACTTCAAGGAGATCCCACTGCATGAAGCCAGAACCTATATTCGAAGGCCATTCACAATGCAGGCTACAGCGGTGACTCCCTTGACCTAAAGTTGTTAGCACTTGTCCCTGAAGAAGTCCTTGAACCCTTGACAAAGGTCCTCAATCTATCACTAAGGATGTTCCAGTTCCCATCTCGCTGGAAACAGGCGACCATCACACCGGTACACAATAGTGGAGATAAATCACTGCACTCCAACTACAGACCTTCTCCATCCTCCTCCATTGTCTAAGGCCCTGGGCGCATCGCCTCAGACCAATTAGTTAAGTACCTGGAAAAATCGACATCAGTGTCCTGAGCAACATGGTTTCCGAAAAGGGCACAGTACCACCACTGCACTATTAGAATTCACAGGCTTCATCTATGCCACACTTGATCAAGGAAACTGTAGGGGCAGTATTCCATCAATTATGAAAGCCTTTGATACTGTGAACCACCCACTCCTACTCAAGCAATTATCAAACATTGGACTCTCCAATGAAGCACTGCTCTGGTTTTCAAGCTACCTTGGGGAGATGGTCCAGTGGGTTAGGATTGCCGGTGTTACCTCGGAAGAAAAGCCAGTCCTTTCAGGGGTCCCACAGAGATCCATCCTGGGGCCACTACTCTTCAGCCTCTTCCCCAATGACCTTCCCAGTGTCGGTCACCAGAAATTACTGCTCTACACTGATGACGCAGTCATGTTCACCAACCATCAAAATGCAGAGCTCCTCGAGAAACAATTACAGCCTGAATTCATGTGCATCAAGAATGGTTCAAGTCAACAAGTTGGTCATGAACTACAGCAAAACAAAGGTTATGACCTTCTACAACGCCAGAAGCAAGTATAAATCCCATGACCTCACCATCCTAAACCAAACAGGGACCTTACTTGAACACGTTCCTGATTTTAAATACCTAGGTGTCACATTGGACAGCTCACTGTCCTACCATCGGCACATAGATTCTGTTGCCAAAGCCACCAACATCCGTATAGGCCTGCTCTACAGGCACAAACACTGCATGACTCCTGACACTTTCCGGTTGGCTATCAACAGCTCTGTCACCTCCATCATCGATTCTGGGCTGGCAATTTATGGCTCTGCCTCCGCCTCTGCCCTCCCAGGAATTACAGTTGCACTCAACAAAGCATGCAGGCTGCTAACTGGGGCTGATTGACTTACACACCTGTGACCTGTACACTTGGGCAGGATGGCTACCTCTCATCAGCCGGATACAGTATCAAACCTGCCACTTAGCCAAAAAAGTCCTCCTCGGGGTCATGCCCCTGGGCATTGAAAAGCTACTTATTGACCACCACAGCACCCAGAGAACTAGAAGTTCTCAACAACTAACCTTCCTTGTCCTCAGATGCCGGACTACCATGGGCCAGAGGTCCTTTGCCCACAGAGCACCACAGTGGTACAATACTGTCAACAAAGAAACACTTACTGTTGCTGCTCTTGGCCCTTTTAAGAGACAACTCCGACTTCATCTCATTTCAACTAGTCGTTGTGGCTACCTCGCCTAATTAGGGGCCCACCGTTCACTGCCCTCCACTTCAGTCTTGACAGCTATCTCTCCCCGCCTTGCCCCCTTCTACCTGCCTACCCCCTTGCCCCCTCTCCCTTTCCTCCCATGGGGCATTTCCTGACTTCTATCCCTCCTCTCCCTCCTCTTTAGAGCTCTTACCCTCACCATCTACCCTCCGACAATGGCCTTCCTGCCTGCATACCCCCTTCCCTCTCACCTGCAGTGCTTATTTCCAAGATTGCCCTTGGCTGGTTATGTCATGCTACCTAACATTTGGCACATTTTGAATTACTGGAATTTCCTAAGCCTCAGTCTCTTACTTCTTGTTATTGTGTAACTATGTATTATTATGTTGACCTTTGTATGTATGTATACCCCCATTTCTTCGACATGGAACCTTTGTAAACAAGCAGTTCCTGCTCAAAGATATTTGTAATTCTAGATTTCAATAAAATAAAACAATAAACAAATAAAAAATACAACAGACAATATTAGAAGAACTTTTATTTTGATTGAATATATTCAAAAAAGAAAGATCCCAGCGGTAATGTTAAGCCTGGATGCTGAGAAGGCATTCGACAGGGTGTGCTGGGATTTTTTATGGGGCACCCTGTCGAAATTCAATTTCAGAAACTTTTGTGGGTTGGTTAAGAAACATATACAATGCTCCTCGAGACACGTCCAGATAAATGGAGGGTTATCTGCTCCTTTCCCATTAACCTGTGTGGTAATAATGCCAGGGTGCCCACTGTCGCCCTTTATTATTTGCCATTTATATGGAGCCTTGTCATCGGCTGTTCTGTGAGGCTAGGAGGTGAGGGGATCCCACTGGGCCAAAGGGAATATAAGCTCAATTTATTTGCTGACGATATTCTGCTGATTCTAATATCCCCGGAAACTTCTATTCCAGCCGCATAGCATATACTAAAAAAATTTGAAAAAGCAGGGGGATTTAAAATTAATATGAATAAAACTGAAGTCTTGCTTTTAAATTTCTGCCCTAGCAGTGAAATGCATCAGACTTATCCCTTAAAATGGAACTCTACTAAAATCAAATATCTTGGAGTTTATCTTTCCTCAAATTTAGAGGTAATAGAAACAATAAACTATGAACCCCTAACTCAAACAATTCAACAAGACCTTAATAAATGGTCAGCCATACACTTATCCCTTTTTCAATGGGCAGAACTGCTACGAATGAATGTACTTCAGCGACTTTTATACTTATTTCAAAATATTCCCTTTTTTCCTTTGGGATTTTACTTTAAATCCTGGGGAAAAATCTTTTCGGGTTTTGTGTGGGGTAACCATAAGCCCAGGATACGTTATTCAATTTTAACATTATCTGTGGCCCAGTGTGGTATTAATTTACCAAATCTAGAACTATACGCAGCAGCTGCCTTTCTTAAAATATTGATATTATGGGCATCAAAGAAATTCTTGGCACCATGGAAAATATTGGAGTTTGAAATCAATGATATGTATGACATTCACAGGCTTTTGATTTCTTCTCCCGGGAAAACCCCTCCACTTAAGAATTTTACTAAGATTACAGCTAGTGTTTTAAAGATTTGGTATAGGATGAGGGAAAAACCATACCTGAATCTGATTTATACATACTGTATGGTACTTTCATGCGATGAGCAAGTTATTCCATCTCACTCAGATCAAACTTTTTCACAATGGAGACAGGGGGGCATATCCCACATTTTCCAGTTTCTAGATGAAAAGGGAATGCGCTCATTTGAAGAACTAAGAGCAAACTATAAGTTAAGAAGAAATGACTTCTTTAGATATTTACAAATACAAAATTTTATTTTAAGGAAAAGGAACATTGAAGCAAAATTACCAACTCCTATGAACCTAAATTTAAAACTATTCATAGACAATATTAAAGGCCAATTGGGAGAGCATTTGATAGGGAACATCTACAAGGGACTTAGAGACCAAGTTCAAGAGACAACATTGTCCATCCTAGAGAGATGGAACTCAGAGTTAGGTCTTTCCATCTCCCCCACCCTTTGGACACAGACAACAGAGCGAGCCATTAAAATTACTTCCTCCATATTCTGGAGAGAATATGCATGGAAATGCAGAATTCGCTATTTCTGCTCACCAGCCTTGCTGGCTGAATACCTGCCAGAAATGTATGGTCATTGCTGGAGAGAGTGTGGATGCACTTTAGCTAACCTAGGGAACATCATGTGGTTTTGTCCAATATTAATGCCATTCTGGTGCTCCCTTCAGGGGGAATTAACAAATTGCTTGGGCGAGACAACAGAATTGACAGCGGAGATAGTTCTACTGTCAATATATCCGGACCGGTCCCCTCCTGGGAAAAAACGCTAATGCCCATTTTTTTGCTTGCAGCAAAAAAGATGCTAACTAGAAAATGTGTGAAAAAAGTAATACCAACAATACAAGAATGGAGAGAAGTTATAATTGATATATATATATAAAATGGAAGGTTTATCAGCATAGCTAAATGATAGAATACCAAGTTTCCAGAACAAATGGAGAGGATGGTCTCTATACCAAGCTGGTATAGACAAACAATTTACTCCTTAAAAAAAGGAGGTGGGGGGCCCTGCCTCATCTTCCACCCTTTTTTTCATTTTTCTCCTGCTTGTCTGTACTGAAATAGGGAGAGGAGTGTCTTAACTTTTAAAACAATGTAAAAGCATATAATCTGAACAAAGAGTGGCTATCACTGTCAGAAATGGATATATGTGTATTGTGTGTGAAATGAAAACCCTTGTTTTTTTAATAAAAATCAAAGCTAAAAAAAAAAGCTTTCTGGAATATTAAAAAAGTATTTATGCTGTGATTTCACTATGTGAGCTGCTGTGTGTTTTCAGTCTTCAAGGATAGGTGGGATGACAGACAAATAATACATCCAATTCTTATATGTATTTTAAGCTATCTATCTATCTATCTATCTATCTATCTATCTATCTATCTATCTATCTATATATCTCTATCTATCTATCTATCTCTATCTCTACCTATATATATCTATCTATCTCTATCTATCTATTTATCTATCTATCTCTCTATCTATCTATCTATCTCTATCTATCTCTCTATCTATCTATCTATCTATCTATCTATCTCTATCTATCTATCTATCTCTATCTATCTCTATCTCTATCTCTATCTATCTATCTATCTCTATCTCTACCTATATATATATATATCTATCTATCTATCTCTATCTATCTATTTATCTATCTCTATCTATCTATCTCTCTATCTATCTATCTATCTGTCGCTCTCTCTCTCATGCTGTATTGTGCCCATTAATAAGATGGGTGGGGAGGGCTATCTGTCCTTCAGCATGCCTCCCATTTCTTTTGAGGAGGTAAAGTAGCCTGTGGCTGTAACAGGTGGAGGGAGCAGCCCCAAGAACTGTGGGGAAGGGGGTGCTTGAATGCAAAGGCTATCACATCTCATTACCCGAGACACCCATGCACACTGCCATGTCCATCAACTGCCCCCATGCACCCATTCACACTGTCACAGCCACTGATCACATGCATTCCATCATACCCATCATCCCCATACACTCTGTCACACTCATTGATCCAGTACTACCATGCACATTACCACACCTCATGACTCCATGCCCCCGTATGCTGTCACACCTATGAACCCCATATTCCATGCATGTTGTCACACCAGCAAACCCCAAAACACCACACAAGCTGCCATACCTCATGATTCCACACCCCATGCATGCTCTCACACCCATTGACCAATCCCATACTCCATGCATGATGTCACACCCACTGACCAAATACACATGCACTCTCAAGCCCACCAACATGACACCATATGCACTTTGTTACATTTCACAACACCATATACCCAGTGTCCCCATATCCCCATGCACACTGTCACACCTACTTACACCATACCCATGCATGCTGTCACACTCACTGAACAGATGCACCCAATCACACCCGCTGACCAAATGAGCACTTGCACTCTATCACACCTGACTCCATACCCCCTTCACACCAAACAAGTTCATACCCCATGCACGCTGTCACATCCACCAACCATCCTACGCAGAGTCAGACCAACCAACTACATACACACACACCCAACACCATATCCCCATTCACACTGTAACACTTCATGACCTCATAACCCTCTGTATGCTGTCACACTCACTGACCCTTCCTGTAGACCCTCCTCCCCGTTGCAGATGGACATCCCCCTCCTGTGTTGGATCACAGCACCTTCTCTGCGTGACAGCATCTTTTCAATTATCATCTATCTATCTATCTATCTATCTATCTATCTATCTATCTATCTATCTATCTATCTATCTATCTGTCTGTCTAGCTATTTCTCTCTATCTGTCTTTCTATCTCTCCATCTAGCTAACGATCTGTCTATCTATCTTGCTGCATTGTGCCCATTAATTAGACCTGGTGGGCTGTGGAGGAATGAAACCTGGGAGGAGGGCTGCCCTCAGTATGCCTCCCATTTCTTTGGAGGGGTATGGTAGCCTGTAGCCATAACAGCTGGAGGGTGCAGACCCAAAAGCTGTGAGGGGGGGGTGTTTGGTATGTCTGAATGCTAAGGCTAATGTGGATCAGTATCCAGATGCAAGTGTTTTAGTGACTGACTAACCTCATAACTCCTGTATGATCTCACGACTACATACCCCCATGCATGCTGTGACACCAAGCTACCCCATACCCCAAGGACGCTATCACACCTCATTACCCTGCACACTCATGCATGCTGTGACATCCATCAACCAACCCCATGATCAGAGTTGGCCCACCAGTGCAGCAGTAGCACTACCACTCGTGACACCGCTGACCCATTTCAGGAACGAGCCAGGGTCATTGGAGGGATGGCCGGGGGTGGTGAGATGAGCAGCCAGAAGACACTCTCCTCCTCAGTGAGGGGGGACAGTCAGCATCTGCTGTGCTACTGACATCTGGCTGACCACAGGTGGCAATGAAAGTGGAGCTGCAGAAATAGGAACGGACGCTGACAGGTTCTGACGCGCAATGCATGCATACATGTACATGCACACAGGGAGCCCTTCTTGGCATCCATAGGAATAAAAATGGGGGAAAAAAGCACCAGCTGCTGCAGGATGATGTCCACTCCTCGCCGCAGGCTCCACACCACCGACCATGGTACTCTTCCCTCAAGCCCCTACTCAGTCTCCGTTGGGAGGAAAGAGGAATCCCTCCCCGTGGCCCTGCCCCTCGGGGGTAATCCAGGAGTGTAAGAGGGAGAAGGTAAGTCCCAGAGAAGGTGGGTGTTGGGGCTAGATGAGTTGGGCTGGACTGAAGGGGGCTTGCTGGTAGGACAGAGAGCACACTAAATTACAAAAAAAACTAAACAATCTATCATACCCACCGACCACACACTCACATACACTCTATCACATCCATCATCCACATACCTGAATCAACCTCAGGTGACATACTTCCTCCAGGTGGATCACCCTCACACCCCCGGAAAAACCTCCCCTACAACAGATCATCTCTCTGCATCTTACTCTCCTCCCCTCCCAGACCAGCCCACTCTCACTTTCACCATAACTGTGATGGTAGGTAGTGCACAGAGGTAATGGGGGCTGGTACTGCAAAAGGGATAATGGGGATTGACAATGTAAGAGGGCTAAAGGGACAGGCAATGCAAATGAGGCAACATGGATAGGCAATGTAAACGAGGCAACCGGGACACACAGTGCAAGCGAGGCAACATGGACAGGCAATGCAAAGAGGCATAGGGATATGTAAGGTAGCATTGGGATAAGCAATGCAAAGGGCATAGGGGACAGACAAAGCACAGCTGTAACTGCACAATTACAGCTTACCTACCTTGCATATAGATAAGCGATCTCTTACCTGGCTCTTGGGGTGCCTAGGATTGGGGTACTGAGGTGATGTCTAGTCATACAGGTACAAGAATAACTGCCATGGGTTCATAAAGGATCCGTAATTCTTTTTTTTTTTTTTATTTTACTTTTTTGCGCTGGTTTCCCAAGACCCTAGGTAGGCTCGCCAGGCTCCGACAGCCTTCCCTCATACTCAGGCTTACCTCCCCCAGTGGGGCTGCGGTGAGTGAACTCTGGTGGCCAGAGGGACAGCAGCCAGAGCTGGCTCATTAGCAGGGGCCAGCATTTTTTGGAGCTGTAAAACCCAAGGGGTCGGGGGCATGCAATGATGACCCGCGTCTGCCCAGCTCCCCAAACGTGCAGGCACCGACCGCTGCAGAACTCCGCTAGGGGTCCATCGTGCATCAGACACTCGACCCACCTCCCCCTGGAATAGGACAGTAGTCCACCGGACGCTCAGTCCTACTCCCCTCGGCCGGCCCTCCAACTCCCAGATTTGTTTCTGAACCCGGGTCATCAGCATCGCAGACAGCAATTGTGCCTCTGCGCCAGCAGTCCGGCACAGATCCGTAGTTCTTTAGGAACAAAACAGGACTGATATTGAAGGTTAAACATACAACAATACTTATCTAACATTCAGTGATCTATGTCCTGTCAGACCTGTAGAAAAAGAAAAAAAAATGGTTGCCGCTGTGGTGAGTGTACATGGCAATGCACAGTGATGGCAGTGCACATAGCAACGCACAGTAATGGCAGTGCACATGGCACTGGTTGTGGTAATGACAGTGCATGTGGCACTGCACAGTGATGGCAGTGCTCAAGGCACTGTTTGGTGTTGGCAGTATACATGGCACAGTACAGAATCAGCAATGCAAGTGGCAACACACAGTGCTGGCAGTGTATGTGGCCCTTAATGTGACACACTGCAGTGACAGCAGTACATGTGGCAGAGTGCAGTGCCAGTGGTGAACATAGTGCAGTGTCAGCACTGCATGTGGCACAGTATGATGACAGCCATACACGTGGTACGGTGCAGTGGAAACACTGCACATCACATAGTGCAGACACAGGCATACACATGGTTTAGTGCAATGATGAAAGTACAGTTGGTACAGCGCAGTGGGGGCAGAACATGTTGCAGACTGTAGTGATGGCAGTGCTCTTGACATAGCACTTTGACAGTGTATGTGACACAGTGTAGTAACAGTTCACATGGCACAGCGCAGTGGCACAGCATGGTGGTGGCAGTCCCTGTGGCATAGCGCAGTGGTGGCAGTGCATGTGGCACAGTGCAGTGTGAGCAGCAACTGGAGTGTGCTGCCATGGTACCAGTACCTGTGCTGCAGTGCAGTGATAGCAGCCTCTAGGGTGCACTTAGCAGTGCACAGTGATGGCAGTACATGTCACACTGTATGATGTTGGCAGTACACATGGCGCAGCGCAGTCAGCAGTGCACATGGCATGGCCCCGTGGCGGCAATGTACATGGCGTGGCACAGTGGTGACACTGCGCGTGGTATGGTGCTCTGGAAACAGTGCATGTGGTAATGCAGTGTTGACAATGTACATGGCAGTGCACAGTGATAGCATTGCATGTAGCAATGCATAGTGATGGCAGTGCACATGGCATTGTTTGTGGTGATGACAGTGCATGTGGCACTACACAGTAATGGCAGTGCATAAGGCACAGTGTGGTGTTGGCAGTACACATGGCATAGTGCAGAGTTGGCAGTGCAAGTGGCAACCCACAGTGATGGCAGTGAACGTGGCCCTGCATGCTGTACTGCAGTGATGGCAGTGCATGTGGCAATGTGTAGTGATAGCAGTGCAGGTGGGGAATTGAGTGTGCTACAAGACAATGAGTTCAGGCAGTAATGTGCATGCATGAGAGCAGAATACTCTCACTTATTATGTTGTGTGAACAATGTAAGCACTCTAGACAATTATGTGACTATTTTCCGGTAAAACCTGGTAAACCAATCTAATGTGCAAAATGAAATGTATGATCAACCTCCAACCACCTCTCCTAAGCTGGCCCATCCTCAGAGACCCAGCACCAGTGTCCTTACCCATTCAACCACATTCAGTGCTACTGGACCAACATTAAGCACCACAGACCAGCTGGTAGTCAGTAGTTCAACCTGAGGAGTGACTGGGCCCTATATTAAAAGTCATCTGTGTGTGCCATGTATATTTATTTATTTATTTATTCATTTATTTAAAATTGATGACCGAGAAAAGCACGCTGAGCCGAGTCTTGTTTCCAGGTGCCACCCGGGTACATGTAGTACAAGGTGGTAGACAGGGAAATACAGTGATTATCAAGTAACAGACGAGTGATACATTATGGTATATTTACATGGAGTTTGGTGGAGAGGTTACACTTTAGAATGAACAGCAGAGTTGAAAAAAGAATTACTTCATTTCATTTATAGTCCATTTATAACCTTAAATTTCAGGTGCGTGTTACAGTGAGTGGCTGATCGAAAAATTGAGTTTTCAGGAGAGGTAGCGGTGGGGGGTGATTTAGCAGTAAGAGCTGGCATGAGGTTAATTTTTATTACCTGGTGAGGCTATTTAGGTTAGCGGTAGGACCATATAAGGAGGGCTTGGGTGTACAGCTGTGGCAGGGAGTGGGAGGGAGAAGCCTAAGGAGCTGTTTGAAGGCTGATAGGGAGGGGGCCAGGTGAAGGTTGGGAGGGAGGTTGTTCCATAGGAGAGGGAGCCGGTAGGAAAAGGCAGCTTGCCCTGAGGCTGACAGGGAGCGTGAGAGGTGGAAGGTACGTGCATGTCTGTGGCGTAGGAGTAGCCAGAGGGGTTGGCTTGAGAGAGGCGGGAGGCTAGGTAGAGGAGAAAGGGCGAGCCAATTTCAGCTATGAGTGAGGGAGCTGTGGGTGGTCCGCCTTTGTGAGAGTGGCGTTAGAGATAGAGTTGTGAACAGTTTGCAGTGATGAGTGAGTGGGGGGAGGCAGTGGCGAAGCGCATGAAGGAGTTTAGCAGGACGTCGAGTTTTGCAAGGAAGGAGGAAGGAGCTGTGCCATAAATGACGTCCGCGTAGTCCAGTATCGGTGGGATGGTTTTACATATGAGTTCACTCCGAGTAGGGAGGGGGAGGCAGGCTTTGTGGTGGTAGAGGATGGCAAGTTTGGGCCGGAGTTTGGTGCCGACAGTATATACGGCTCATTAGCATGCCTGTGAAACTCCCAGATCGCCCGTCCTGCATCCTTTTGCTTAAACCCTTGTAGCCCAGTGCACAGGATTAAAATGTTGCAGAATCTAACAAATTCAGTAAAATCTAGGCTGCGTGCAACTTTTCACCCCTGATCAGGACTGATTGAAAACAGGACCAGATAGGTAATAGTCGGACTGTCAAGCCAAAGTGTCTGGATGAGAAATATTCATGCAGGTTGTGCATAGTCTGGTTGGACCACTCAGTATGAATTTTACCTGTCTGGTCCAGTGGATTGGTTTTTGCCAAGTCCCCAACATTCTTCCACATTCTGAATGTTCGTGTTCCATATTTCAGTGACAAAAAGCAAGTGGAGAGGTATTCCCCCCCCCCCAAAAAAAAAGGACATGCTTTTGATCTTGCGTGCTGCACTGATTAGTTCCAGTTTACCAGTTTAACACATTTTTTGAATATCATACACATTTTAGAACTGTTATATGTATGCAAAGGATATGCCCCACTCCATCCCCAGTAGCAGGGCTACAATATCAGTTTAAAGAAAAAAGAAGTACCCCTAACCACTGGCTTGCTCCAGCCCATCTCACATGCTTAAGGGCTCCTATCTCTACTCAGTCCTGGCCTTGGCCCACCTAACACAAGCCATGGCCATAGGTCAAAGTCCCCACTCCAATACCAAGTGCAGACTCTCAATTTAAACAACAAAGAAAAGCACGGAGCCCGTCAGTAAAAGCTTGGTGGGAACAGCTGTGGCAATTGCTTGCGGTGTAGGACTATGTTGCCTCGCCTGGCAATGACTCAAAAGCCTCCATATGAGGGATCCTTGCATGATATACAACCCTCCCCCCATGAACTTTAAGTTGTTTTGTGCTCTCCAAGCCCTGATCTGTACTTTGGTACAGGGATGGAGAGCAGCACATATATACGATCAGAGGTGGGTGAACTTTTTGCCACTAAGGAGGGAAGATGACTGTTAACAGAGGATGATGGGTGGGTGTGGACCACTAGAAATGGGTTTTGCCTAAGTACAGAGGAAAAATGGGGGTATACACTAGTGTGTGTGGGTAATGGGCAGGGTTTCAGCAGCATTAAACAGTGTTGTGATAGAGACTGTTTAGCACTGCTGAAATCTCTGAATATACTGCTGTGCCAGTTTGCATGGAGGATCCTTCATTTGCATGGGGCAGTAGCATGCTGTCGGGCCAGAGCAAGGCACAGGGAGGCTTTGAGCATGGCTCCTACCCTATCAACGGATGCAATTCATGTTTTTTTTTTTTTTTTTTCTGTCAATCTTTATTTTATAATAAAGAACATATACAATACAGAAAGGCAAAAATATATGGACTAACAATACAGTAGAGTAAAGAGAGAATAAATTACAGAGAACATAAATAATTAAAAAAGAATGAACACTAAGTGCACACACAGTCTATAATTCATATTATATCACATGTTGCCAAAAAAAAAAAATATATATATTAAAGTAGGTGGATGGGTCAATTAATTCCCCCGGTATTGTAAACTAAAAGTCCGGCTCATGGTATAAACTCCGTCCGTATAGGTGTAATATATATTACCCACTTTCTCTACGTATTTTCAAAGCCAGTTTGAGATTTATTTAATGTGGCTATAATTTTCTCCATCTTATAGATATCTATCATTATTTGATGCCACTGATCTAGAGTGGGAGGCAAGGGGGACAACCACCTTTTAGTAATGGCTTTTTTGGCAGCAAGGGAGGCCAAATTAATAAATTTCTTTGTAGGGATATCCAATTGATTTAAGGGGCATTCACCAAAAAGAAAAAAGAGGGGATCAAGAGTAATATTTGGTGAGATTATTTATTAAAGAGCTTCATGGAAGCATACAAGAAAGGGTTGTAAAACCTGGCAGGACCAAAGAACATGGCCTAAAGTGGCTGAAGTAGATCCGCATTGCCTCCAACAGTCAGCTCCCCTAAGTGTACTGTATTTCCGAGTCATTGCAGGGGCCCTAAAATACCTCACTGATAGTTTCCAGGCAAATTCCTTCCAGTATCCAGAACTAGTACCTTTCTGCATTGTCTTTGTATATCTTTCCCATAGGGATAAGGGAATTCCCGTCCCTAAGTCTTTTTCTCATACTAGCCTAACTTTATCAAGGGGGTTCTCTTTCAGAGATTGTAAACCTTTGTATAGGATTGAGATTATATGGAGCGGGACAGGTCTCCCATCTATCACCCCCACAAGAATCTCCAGAAGTCCAGGAAGGAGACAATCCCTCCAACTCACCACCTCAAGTGAACGGAGGTAATCCCTAGTCTGAAAGTACCTAAACCTGTCTGAGTAAGGGATGCTGTATTTTTGGACCAAGTCCGTGAAAGATAAGATTATCCCCTGTGGCATGAAATGATATATCAAATGCAGACCTTTCCTTTGCCATTTAAGATATCCCTTGTCCTGCTTAGCCGGGGCAAAAGCGCTTAGCTATTCATGGTTTTATTTATTTATTGAAAACTTTGGAGAATACCTTTAAGCAGTGGTGTTCATTTACAATGGTTCCATGTCAAATACAGTCACAAAAAAAAAACATTACAGTGAGCAGTTCCAGAGTAAATGCAGTCCAGTCAGGCTCAAAGCAATTAAGACAGATCAATTACAAAACAGTTTTGAAAAAATCCATATAGATTGTTGTATAAAAGGTCACAGGATATGCACAGAGAGAAAACTAATAAAACAGTTTAACAGTTACAATTACAATAGACTGCAAGGGCAGACCACAAAGATCTCAAACTTGATTAATCTTGGGGAGATTCAGCAGAGTATCTAGCAGTTCGTTTAACCAGTTAGTGGCCCTGGCAGCAAATGACTGCATGCCCAGCTGACTACGCTGGAAAAGAGGCTTAACAGCATTTCTGGTAATATTCCTGGAGTTGTATTGGTTGGAGACAGTACAGAAACAGTTTGTTAAAGCAGAGGGTGCTAGGCTCAAGAGCACCTTTTTGGCTAGCAAACAGGTCTGGAGCTCTATTCTGCAGGGTAGTGGTAGCCACTTAGTGAGTGCATGAAGAGTATAATTATAAGTATGGTTATCTGCACCAAGTACAAATTGGCATGCCTTATTACAGATCAGATTTACTCTGTTAAGCACTGTATCACAGGCAGCTGTGTAGACAGGGAGGCCATAATCTATAAGTGATAGAATGGAGCTGGTTACAATGAGGCGTCTAACATCCCCTGTGAGACATACAAACATACGAAAAATGCCAGCAGATAAAGGCCATATGGTCTATCGAATCTGCTCAAGTGTGCAGCTAACAGCCCATTCCTCTGCAGTTGCTCACCTCCCCCCTTATAGTACTGACCTTCCCCCTAACCCTGTCCCACCCCCTCTTAAAACTGCCCACTGACTTCACAGATACCACATCCTCTGGTAAAGTGTTCCACTCTTTCTGAGAAACAGTGCCTTCTCATTTCCTTCCTGAACCTGCCACCATTCAATTTGAGACTGTGATCCCCTAATGTCCCCCCCTTAATTTGAATATCTCTTCTGTACTAACTTTATTTATACCCCTCATATATTTGAAGGTTTCAATCATATCTCCTCTATCCCTCCTATCCTCCAAGGTGTACATGTTGAGCTCCCTCAGCCTCTCCTCATAGAGTTCATCCTCCATCCTGAGGATCATCCTCGTTGCTCTGCGCTGGACCCCCTCCAGCAGCTTGATATCCTTCTTAAGGTAGGGTTGCCAGATCTGCACGCAGTACTCTAGGTGCGGTCTCACAATCAACCTGTACAGTGGCAGGATGACCTCCCTCCTGTTAGATGAGATTCCTCTAGCAATACAACCCAGCATCTTGTTTGCTTTAGCTGCTGCCTTCCTGCACTGTGCTGAATGGTTCATCTGACCTGTTATAAGCACCCCAAGATCCTTCTCATCTGTAGTGGATAACTGTACCACCCCCAACCTGTAGCAATTCTCCAGGTTTCTGGTTCTCAAGTGCATAACTTTGCACTTCTTTGCATTGAATCCCAGCTGCCATGTGTCTGACCAGTGCTCCAGTTTAGCCAGATCCTCCTGTAATCCTAGCCACTCCTCTTAATTGTCCACCTCCGCACCGATCTTGGTGTCATCAGCAAAAAGGCTGATCTTGTTCTTAATCCCATCTGAGATGTCAGCAATAAAGATGCCAAACAACACAGGACCTAAGACACAGCCCTGTGGTACTCCGCTGATTACTGACCTTGGTGCTGAGAGCTCCCTCCCCACCACCACCCCGTTGCCTGTCCCACAGCCAATTCTTGACCCACTCCGCCAGCTTCACACCTGGCCCCAGGTATCCCAGTTTGCTGATCATCCTTCCATGTAGCACTGAATTGAAGGCCTTGCTGAAATCCAGATACAGTACATCCACTGCTCGACCCCCATTGAGAGCCATGGTCACCCAGTCATAAAAGTCAACCAGGTTGGTCTGGCATGATCTACCCGAGACAAACCCATGCTGCCTGTTGTCATGGAGACTGTTCTCCTCCAGAAAGGTTATTAGTCTGTTCTTGAGGATAGCCTCCATTAGTTTCCCCACAATGGAGGTGAGGCTGATTGGTCTATAGTTCCCTGATTCGTCCTTGGGCCCACTTTTATGGATGGGCACCATATGCACCACCCTTCAGTCCTGGGGCATGCAACCAGTCCCCAGAGAGGTATTGAACACATCTGCCAGTGGTCCTGCCAGGAGCTCTGCCAACTTTTTCAGAACACTGGGGTGTATGCCGTCTGGGCCTGGTGCCTTATCCACCCTCAAGGCTCTTTGGCCTTCCAGCACCCTAGTCACTGGGATTACCCACTCCGTTATCTCTGCCCCTCCTGTGCCCACCCCTCCCTTCCCCTGTGGCATTGGCCCCTGCTTCTCCCTAGTAAACACAGAACAGAAGTAGTCATTGAGTGCTTCTGCCTGCTCCAATCCATATTCTACCCACCCTGCCTCCATCCTTCTTGATCCTAACAATCTAGTCCTTACAGCTTCTTCTCTCCTTTATGTACCTGAAGAAATTATTTTCCTTGTCTCTGATTTCCTAAGACAGCCTAAGCTCCCTAGTTGCCTTGGCTGCCCTGACCATTCAGCTCACCTCCCTTGATTTCTTCATGTCCTCCTCCTTATCCTCCTCCCTCTTGGATCTCATATATCTTCTAAAGGCTGCCCTTTTTTTCCCCCTTCATCCTCTCCAGAACCTTCCTGTTTACCCAGTTTGGCTTCTTAGACCTGGACTTCTTGCTTTGTATCTTTATGTAAGAGTTGATGGCTTCTGCTATCTCAAGCTTGATAATATCCCTTTTCTGCTTAGCATCCATGTGTGTGCATATACTGGTGAGGTGGCCCCCCAGTATGTCCCCCATCCTGCCAAAGTCTGCCCGCCTGAAATCTATTACCTTTGTACTGGTTCTGGCAGCCTTCTTACCCATATCAAGTGAGAACCACTTTGTGTGGTGGTCACTTCCTGCCAGGGGCTCTTCCACCCCAAATCCCAGACGTTCTCACCATTGGTCAGAACAAGGTCAAGTATGTTACCCTCCCTGGTTGGCACCCCTACCATCTGTATCAGAAAGCCATCCTGAAAAGCATCCAAGAGGATCTGTTCCCTGACATTTGAGGTGGCTGGGGTGCTCCAATCTACCCCAGGCAAGTTGAAGTCCCTCACTATCATGGTGTTACCCTTTGCACTGACCCTCTCCTTATCTGCTCCCCAGCTCCCTATCAATATCTTCGCTTTGAGATGGTGGCCTATACACCACCCCCATCCTCATCCTCCTGCCTTTCAAGTCTTGGATTTGCACCCATAAAGCCTCTGGCCTGCCTTCCTCCCTGCTACATAGTACCCCCTTCCTTACATAAATAGCCATACCTCCCCCTTCCCTTTTTATCTGTCCTTCTAGTACAGCATGTACCCTGGGATCAACAGGTCCCAGTCCTGGGTATTGGGTGGCCCATGTCTCATTGATGACAACTATATCCACCTCACCTTCTGCCACCAGTGCCTGCAACTCTGCAGCCTTGTTCCCTAGGCTCCTCGCATTCAGGGAAACCACCCACCAGTATGTTCCTCACACTTTCTTGCCCTTCTGTAACCACTGTCGCTCCTCCTCTTTGCATTGCCCCCATTGCCCCCCAACTCTTTATTCACTGGGGGGGCCTATTGGCGTCCTTGGTCTCCAAACTTATGCTGTTCCAGTTATGGTACTAGGCACCCAGTCTTCTGTTAACTATGGCCACTAGATTGTCAATATGGGGGTCAAAAAATAAGGTGCCATCCAAAGTTACTCCACGGCATTTGAAGGTCTCCACCTGTTCAAGGTTTTGTGATGTCCCTGGCAATTTCTAATAACAAAGGGTGGAACTTTTCTCTTCTGTGGGAGACTGCAGAAGAGCATGGTATTTGTTTTTTTGTAACTGAGAACATTGGAGAACCAGCTTTCTAGTGACTTGAAGTTACTTTGAGAGCAGCGGTGAGGCTATCAAGGTCAAGAGTTCTAGAATAGATAACAGCAATATTGGCAAAGAGGGGTACAGTGGCTGGCAAGCATCATTCAGTTGATTTATGAAGAGGCCAAATAGTAGTGGGCCCAAGATCGTGTCCTAGGTCCCATAGTATCAGATAAAGATTTATCGATCTTCATACACAGGGAGTAGTGGGTGAGATAGTTGTAAATCCAGTCAACTGTGTTCTGTGACAAAACCAGGCCAAGGAGTCTGTGAAGTAGAAGCTTATGGTTGACCACGCTGAAGGCCTTAATAAGGTCTATATATATAGCTCCAACGAGGTCACTATTGTCAAGGGCCTCTTGAACATAGCTGGTGTATTCCAACAGTGTTACATTGGTGCTGTGTAGCTTCCAGAAGCCATGCTGCTGTACACAATGGACAGTGTATTTTTCGAGGTATGTGACAGGTTGGTCAAAGACTATTCTCTAGAGCGCCTTGGATGGGGGGGGTGGAGAATAGAAATAGGTCTAGAATTGCAAGGCTAGTGCAGTCACTGCTTTTGAAAACTGGTGTAACCCGTGTGGATTTCCACTTCTCAGGAAACTGCGAGTAGCATGGGGATAAGTTAAAAAATTCTAGAGATAGGTTGGGAAAGTTCTCTGCTGCCAGGGCAAGAAGTTTCATATCAACTGAATCACTCCTGTGCCTAGTTTTGCCAGGTACTCTACTGATTTATATTGAGGTGTCTGACTAAAACAGCCTTAAAGTAGAATTTAGTGTACCCTGGTTTGGAGCCCACCATCTGGGAGACTTCAGGACTGGTTTCCCTCCAAATGGTATGGGCAGGCTTAAAGGAATGATGGAAATGAGGTCAGCACAGGCTCTTCTCCACCCTCTACCATAAGCATTTGAAGAGTGATTTCAACTTCCTTGCCAAGAACTAGAAGACACTGTCCCTGAATCTTTTGCCACAGCTCCAGTCCTGGGTCTACTGATCTTATAGAAGTCAGATTTGGCTCTTCTAATCATATTGGTGCTCTTATTGCGGGTTTTCTTGTACCTTTGAAGGTGGTCAGAGGACAGTATTTCCCTGGACAGTGCCCACAAAGCATCCTTATCTCTCATGCAGGCAAGGAGTTTGAGGGTGATCCATCCTGACGATGTTTCTCTTGCCTTGCATTTTTTTAAAGCGTGCAAATGTATCAAAGGCACGTGTGAACTTGTCAATACTGGGAATAGTATCCAAGAAGATCCAATCAATTTGGACCAAGGAAGATTTGAGTTCAGGCACCTTCTTTTTGATTAGAACTCGACTGTGATCGGGGGGGGGCTGGCCTTCTCTGTTTAACTGCCGACAGGCATTTCACTGGGGAGTGGTCACTTAAGGCACTTTTACATGGCAGCCTACCTGAAATGCAATGGTCCTTCAGCATTTCAAGCCATTACCCTTGCTACACTCTGCATTGGCTTTACACGCTGAGCCCAGCATCACTCTCTTGGCCCTTCCTATGAATTAACCATGTTTCCGGCGAGCCAAGAAAGCGCAAGATTTTCACAAGTGACACTTGTCAACCTAAGTTCAGCTAACTGATGGCAAGATACTGAAAATAACACTGAACTCGAGAAAGTACAGTAATTCATTTTTAGTAATGGGGGCTAAAAAATACTTAAAAACTGCTCCAAAACTGTGGTCGCGATACTGGGCATGCGCTAATGTATATTCACAGCCCAAGGGCTATGAATATGTATTAGCGCCAAGGGCTATGAATATGCATTAGCGCATGCCTAGTATCGTGGCCACACTTTCAGAGCACTTTTTAGTTACTTTTTAGCCCTCATTACTAAAAATGAACTTCTTCGAGTGCAGCATTTTTTCCAGTATCTTGCCATACAATCAACTGAACACCAATTGAAAACTCTGATTGCTTATGGGCATGTGCAGCTGGAGAGGGTCTCGCAAGATGCTCTCCCTGACCACTGTGAGTGTTCCTGGCTGATTACACAACCACTGGATGTGATGCAGAATGATACGTTGACATGGTGAACCCACAAAAACAGGGAATGCCGTTTCAGGGAACGCTCTGTTTGGATGCGTTGCCAGCATCCTCTACACAACAGGGGATGCAACACTTCAGCTGCTCTGCAGCGCTTGTTGTGGTGCACAGCCTGTCATGTAAAGGGGGATTTAAGGTATCTGGCAGAACTTTGAAAATCCTAACCATCTTCAAAAAAGGAACTTAATGACAGGCTCTTCACCGCAACAAGCCGTGCAAAGCAACTGAAGTGTTACATCTCCTGTTGTGTAGAGGCTGCCGGCAATGTAACCAAACAGAGCTTTTGCTGAAATGGCATTCCCTGTTTTTGTGGGTTCACCATTTCAGTGTATCATTCTGCATCGCATCCAGTGGCTGTGTAATCTGCCGGAAACACTAACAGTGGTCAGGGACAGCATCTCGCGAGACCCTCCTCCAGCTGCACATGCCCATAACCTATCTGAGTTTTCAACCCAAGTTCAGCTAACTGTATGGCAGGGTAATGGAAAAAATGCTGAATTCAGGAAAGTAGTTCATTTTTAGTAACAAGGGCTAAAAAGTAATTAAAAAGTGCTCTGAAAGTGTGGCCGTGATACTGGGCATACGCTAATGCATATTCACAGCCCTTAGGCTATGAATATGCATTAGCGTATGCCCAGTATCGCAACAACATTTTCAGAGCACTTTCTAAGTACTAATGTAACCACCATCCCAAGTCGGGAAATTACCTGGGGCTCCGGAACTTGGAGCTGCCCCTTGCTCCATGTGGCCAGCGAGCTGCTCGATTCTTTGCTCCCACGGCCCGCTCCTGGATTGCTACCAAGGCCGGAAAACAGACTGACTTAGTTGCAGTGCCTCCCTGTGCCTGATCTATGCAGCCAGTGAGCTGCTTGCCTCATCGCTCCCCCGGCCCACTCCTGGACTGCTGCCAAGGCCGGGAGTTCTCTGAACTGTTTCTGGCACCTCCATGCGCCTGATGGATGCGGTCAGGGAGCCGCACACTTGTTGTGCTTCTCTGCCTCCTTGGACTGCTGCACAGCAGGGTGGAGAGCAAAAGAGAAGGCTGCAGTTGTTTTTGAAGCCCCTGAGCACCTAAGGAATGCAGCAGAAGCGCCGCTTGGAATACCACCTCCCCAGCCCCATCAGACACCAGTGGGGGGCTGGGGAGGGCTTGAAACAAATTAAATAAATTTGAAAGGCTCTCCGACCTTATCCAAGCCTCCAGTGAGTGGGGGAGTGAAGGGGACAAGATGGCGCCAGGGACTACAAGGCCCATGATCCTTTGTGGCCCAAATGCCATTTTGAGAGACTGCTCCTGCTAGGGAGCGCTACTAACAGAGCTTCCAACGGAGCTCCTGTCCCCCCAAAGTTCCCCCCGGCCCTAGCAACTGCCAGATGGGATCAGGAGGGTCCTAACCCTGCAGCCAGATGCTGCCAACACATTTCACTTTTTATAATATTTAACAGAGATGAACACTGCTGTATGAGGCCGGCCATGTTGGAGGTGGTCTGCCTGAAGACTGAAAGGGACCCGATTGGTAGCTGCAGTAGTCCTGTCAGGGAGTAGAGCTCGAGACTCCTTTCAGCCAATGGGACATCAAGAATTCAGAACCAGCATTCTAGGGTTGACAGTTTAACCCTGAGAGAGACTGTGTGTGCTTCTGAAGAGAAAGCTCTCCGAGTTCTGCCATGCATCCCATAACTACCCCTGTGGATCGCCCACTCTCAAAGAGGTACAAAAGCTTCTCTTACAACTAGATCCAGAGAGCTAATTGGGGCATGACTCCCTAGAGGCAAAATTTCTTAAACTGGGTGCCACGGCCCTTGCTCAACCGGTTAGAGACCTTTTCAATCAGTCATTCATCTCCAGCTCGGTACCTGATAAATGGAAGGTGGCAGTAGTAGTCCCAGGACCAGATATTCAAAAGGGTTGCACCATGTGCAACCCACCAATGCACCCCGGCGTGATATTCAAAGGGGCATGTTGCGCTGCACAATCCCCGACGCAGCACAAGTGCGGGGGGCGTGCCCATGCATATGCGGCATATCTCAATATTCAGCCCGGGATGTGTGGTGCAGATGCTGGCACAACCCTGTCTTGCACTACTCAGGGGGGCACAAAGTTATGCCTGGTGTAACCAGGAACAAATCCTGGCCAACCACAGGCGAGCTGCCATATTGCAAAGTGCAACACGGCAGCTGCCTGCTGTGGGTGGCCACTCGCCCACCCAGGACACAGTCCACATGCCCCCTGCCCAGGGAGTGTTGTTCCCCCCCTTGCCCGTTCACGAGCATAGGTTACCTACATCCCTGGTGGTCTGCTTTCCAATGCCTGATCACAGGCATAAGGAGATCTAACTCCCTGGTGGTCTAGTGGACCACTTCCCAACACCCGATCATGGGCGTAATTATCGAAGGACACCCTGGTGGTCCAGTGGTACCCCCCTCACCACCCTCCCACTGAGGTCCCCGCCACCCTGCACCCCCCCATCAGTGGCTGGTGGCAGCACCCCGCCCGCAAGCTGCCTGGCCGCCCGCCGACTGACAGTGCACAGTAGGGTCTGTCGCCTATTGGTCACTGCGGGCCAATGGGCGTGCAGACCATACTATACACAGGCTCAATATGTGAATGAACACCTTCATTTACATAGCCGAACACTGTGGTAGAATATGAAGTCTGCCGCCCATTGGTCCATGCAGTGAACCAATACATTACCCTACTACTGTCAGCCAGCAGGCTTCGCGAGGGCAGCTTGCGGTGGTGCTGCTGCTGCCACTGATGGGGGGTGCAGGGTGGCAGGGGCCTCAGTGGGCGGGTGGGAAGAGGGGATACCCCTGGACCACCAGGGTGTCCTTTGATAATTCTGCCTGTGATCGGGCATTGGAGGGGCTTCCACTGGACCACCAGGGTGTTAGATCCCTTATGCCCATGATTGGGTGATGGACAGTGGCCCACTGGACCACCAGGGTGTTAGACCCCTTATGCCCATGATCGGGTGATGGACAGTGGTCCACTGGACCACCAGGGAGTTAGATCACTTATGCCCGTGATCAGGCGATGGACAGTGGTCCATTGGACCACCAGGGATGTAGGACACATATGCCTGTGATCAGGTGATGGACAGTGATCCACTGAACCACCGGGGTTTACTTCACTTATGTCCGCGTTCAGGCATACGGGAGCGGGGTCCGCCAAGGGACTGCAGGGCGTCGGTCCTCGACAGCTGCAGCCTGGCCAGGCGCAAGTCGCTGGGATCGGCACACCTCATGTAAATGGGGCCATAATGACATGCAAATGGCCCCATTTGCGCCTTGCATACATAATGGCCTCATTTGCATGCCCAGCACTGAATACCATGGTGGATGCGTCTAGCGCAACCACACTTGTGCTGGCACATTCCCCTGTTCCCCTTCTGCCACTTGCGCTGACGCAGTGCGTGCACCCTCAGTGCCATATTCAATGGTGCTGAGCCATGGTGCAGCACCGTTGAATATTGCCTGGTCCATGCCCTGGAGCAGCCCAGTTGTGCTGTGCCCAGTCTTGCACCCCTGCCGGGCGCAGTCTGAATATCCCACCCACAGTGCATAAGGGTGTAAAATGGACCCAATTATACAGGTTCCTGGTTGGTAATTCTCAGTAATTCAATAAAGCCACCACACTATTTCTTTGCCAAATTAGCTGTAATTTATTGACATAGTATATCATTTCTAGGCATCAGGTAGCCTGCTACTACCCGAGTGTACCTGATACAATTTAATCTTACAGCCAATGGGACAGTCCCATTGGGGTGTTTCTAACATGCAATCTAGACAGCTAGTAATATTTGCATTACAGGGCTACAGTTTTTCAGGGCGATATGAAACCATATACCTCTGGATCCCTCGAGCAATCTATGGATAGTCTCAGACTGCATCTTCTCGAAGGGATGTTGGACATAACCATAGGTTCCATATTTATGTGTAGCAAGCTTAGAAAAAAAATGCAAGGCTGGAATTTCCCAAAAACTACAACAGCAGATTTAGCCTGGACACCTGGTCATTAATACACTCCCATAATCAAAGTTTTTGATACATTCTTTAACTACAATTTCTGAGACATCCCGTAATCAAAGTTCTTAGTTACGAGATGTACCTGACATTTTGCCAAGACAGGGGAGTTATTAGTCTCATCCTTGGGGGGAAAACAAGTGGTGAGGGAATTGTATATTTATCACAAATAACTTTTGTCTTAGGATCCAGAAAGCATATGAGAGACGTGACTAGCTTGCTACAAATGTCAAAGTAACCTTGTACCAGCAACCAAATGAGGTATCTCATTATTTCTTGTCAGTTTTCTGTTAAACATATTTTTTAACACAATAGAATTATATAACGAGAAACTTTTAACGTAAAGGCTGAACACAGTTATTAACAGCTGTGTGCATATCTCAGCCACAACTTCGCCTTATGCTTTCAGCTGTTTTTCTTCATTTTATAGAACCTTAACAATTAACCCTTTTAAAGTCTTACACACACATACATATTAAGTGACATGGTGGTTTTAGCCAATTGCAGCCTTTTGCTACTAGATATACCAATTCACAAGTTGGCATCATTTAGTCATCTACTAGCCATCGTCACCTTTTACTAGCCCTTTATCAAGCTACACTAGCCATTTTACACCTTTCTATCTCCTCAACTTTTTGGTTAGCCAATTACATATTGTTGATAAAAGTCTGGGCACTGGTCACTAAAACCTTGGCCACTGGTCTCTAAACTTTGGCCACTGGCCACTTTCAACAAGGGGGGGTCCAACTCTGTTGTCGATAACTATAGACCCATTTCCATCATCTGTCATCTGGCAAAGATACAGGAGCGCATACTCTATAACCACCTTCAGGACTACCTGGAATCTCACAACCTGCTATCCCCCCATCAACAAGGTTTCAGACGGAACCACAGCTCCCTAACGGCCCTAATAAAAGTGACAACAGATATATTTCATGCTATGGACAAGGGTTGCGCCACAGGTGCCATCTTTGTCGACCTCACTAAAGTTTTCGACCTGGTAAACCACAGTCTCCTGCTCCACCAACTACACACCATAGGTCTGGATAAAAATGCCCTAAACTGGGTAACAAGTCCTGTCTTTTCCCTCCCAGAGAGTCAAATGGGACAGCTCCCTCTCAGAACTTAGACTAATAACCTACAGCATGCCTCAGGGATCCATTTTGGGGCCATTATTATTCTCACTCTTCATTAACGATCTCCCTAGCTTCTGTGGTGGTGCCTCAGTACATCTTTATGCAGATGACACAATCATCTACCGATCCTCACCAGACCTTGACCAAATCAATCGTGAACTTGCCACAGAGTTCGCCTTCCTCGAGGACTGGTTCTACCAGAAACAGCTCATTCTCAATACCAGGAAAACGAAATGTATGCTCTTCTTCACCGTTCCACCCTCAAGCATGCCCCTCCTACCCTTAACATTACATCGACCTTGGGAGATACCTTGGAGATTGTGCTTGCCTTCAAATATTTGGGCTTCACCCTGGACCCCTCACTCTCTTTCAGTATTCATATCTCCAATATAGCTAAAACCATGAATCAGAAGCTTGGTCTGCTCTATCGGATTCACCCGTATCTCACCTCTGCCTCTTGCCTAAGAATTGCCTCTTCTTCCCTTACTCCCCTCCTAACCTATGGAGCCCCCCTGCTACTCTCTGCTAATATCTCATCTCTCTCCCTCCTCTCTCAGGCCTACCATAGGATTGATAGGTTCGCCTTGGGGGTTAACTCCCGATCTCACCACTGTGATGTTCTCTCCTCTCTAGGATGGTTACCCTATAAAGCTAAATTGAAATACCTCTCCATGTGTCTCATGTTTTTTTTTTTTTTTCAATTGTTTAACCAGGAGTGGCACTCTAAACTGAAAGCTTATTTACAGGTGCGACTTGTCCACCTCTTTACTCCCCCCTGCTTTAGAGATCTGATTTGCCCAAGGCAAGCACCTCACTCCCTCCACTCTTCCTCCCTTCCCCTGCTAGTTCTCCCCATTCTTCGCCTTTCCCTCACCAGGAGGGCTTTCTCTGTTGCTGCTGTCTCTGATTGGTACTCCCTCCTCACATCCTAACCAGTCCCTCTCTTCCTCTTTTCAAATCCAACCTGCTTGCCTTCCTTGCAGCCTCCTCCTCCTGCTTTTGCTTCCACTGAAGCCCCCTACCTTGCCTATCTCACTTGACCTCTACCTCTACCCCCTCACTCCGCTATCCCTTCCACTCCTGCCTGCCCTAGCCTGTCAACCTTAACTGACAGCTCTTAATGCGGCAGATATTACAAACTACCTTTGTATAGCCTATTCACGATGTATATAGAACCTATAGGTAAGGCTGTAAGAAAATCATGGCAAAAATCACCGTTTTTCACGGCATCTGCATGGTAAAAATTACCACTTTTCACGGTAAAATGCAAATAATCAAAAAATAACGAAATCACCAAATAAATTTGCTCTGATTATTTTATTAAAGTATATCATTGCAACACTGTCATTCACTTGAAGTTGTGGAAGGATAGGGATGAACTAAAACTACCACACCAAGATAAACTCGTGCGAAAAGGTGTGTCTATACGGTTGTTATCCAAAGTAATGTGCAACTTGGCAGTTTCAGTACGAGGGTCCCTACAGTAGTCACTCCCAGAGGATTACCCTAACGTACTGAAAAGGATAAAGATATGCTCTGAATCGGTGGTTTCTTTTTGTTGTTTTACCTTGGGCTCTGCTGCTTCTCCTTGTCTCTCCTCCACCGCCTGCTGCTTCTGCTCCTCATCTTTCGCCCGATCTTCTTTGCTTTGGCACCAGCTGCAGCATCAGGGACACACACAAATATCAAACTGAAAGTCTCACACCAGCACCGGGACACGCCTTGCAGCATCGGGGATAAGAAAATGTCCAGGCAGAGCAGATGACCTTCTCCTTCTGTCGGGTGGTGGGGGGGTGGCTGTGAAAACTGACAGGTGATGCTTTACTATCACTGATAATACATCTACTAGAAAGCATCTTGACAGGTGATGCTTTAGGATAGGATTGTGAGCTTTTTTTGGAGCTTTTTTGAACATTTCAAACAATTTCACGGTAAAATGAAGAAATTAGTCAATTTCACGTTACCGCTTGTAAATCGCGGAAATTGTGAAATCTGTGCATGCCGTGATTTTCTTACAGCCTTACCTATAGGTATGTAACCACGGTGTTGTTGTCTAGCCTTACACGATTGTAGCTACTGTCATTGTTTGGTGCTATACTGCACTGTATCTCTGTACAAATTGTATTGCTTCATTGTACCCTGGGTCGACCCTGAAACAGGGACTGTAAATGTCTCAGCAGTCTTACCTGGTTACCAAAACTCAAATAAAAATAAATAATAAATACATTTTGACAGCTTCTTGTGCTTTCACAGCCTGAAACCTTTAAGTTTGTAGCTAAACAAACTGGAACTTTGGAATTTGTTGCCAACTGCCTGGTAAATGCCAGAAACAAGAGGATTTACCTCAGCCAGGGTGAATTGTCTAGAAATGTAGCAACAAAGAGCAGAGACTGCTGTGAGAAATTGTTTATTGTTCTGTGAGGTAAAAGATCCACTGCCTCTCAGAGCCTGACACAAAAGACCGTGATATCTGACAGGGACCAGTGCTCTGAGGTCCTGCCTGCCTGACTGACTGACTGCTGGCCTACCTTCTGAGGTGGGTGAAGACAAGTCCCTCTGTGGGGTGAAGATCGACTGCCTAAGTTCTGGCCTACCTTCTGAGGTGGGTGAAGACAAGTCCCTCTGTGGGGTGAAGATCGACTGCCTAAGTTCTGACCTACCTTCTGAGGTGGGTGAAGACAAGTCCCTCTGTGGGGTGAAGATCGTCTGCCTAATTGGTGGCCTACCTTTTGAGGTGGGTGAAGACAAGTCCCTCTGTGGGGTGAAGAGGATCACCATCAGTATCCACACCAGCCTAACTGTTCTACCCAACTGCCAGCAAGGGGAGACGTCCCCCAATGCCTGCACCACCTAGTCATCTAAGGTTGTGAGTACTGGGTTTACCCAAAAAATTGCTTTTTTAACTGTCCAGCTAGCTAGCTAGTTAGTTTACCACCTGGGCTTCCTGTGCGACCTTAAGCTAAGCCCACAGCAACAGTTACAGCCAGAATCATCTGTGTGTTTACATCCACTGGTGTCATTTGTATTTTGCAACTGCAGCATCCACCCACTGCAACAGTGCTGCACCCAGTGTCCATTCATCACAGACCTGCAACTCCTCGTTATGTGTACATTAAGGTATTTGGGAGCTCCCACAGGGACTGTGTGGTTAACTGGTGCACCAGTGGGGGGGAAGGGACTGGGACAGAGGGAATACTGCGTTGTGATTTGTTACTGTGTTTATTCCTATCTGATTGGTTACTGTGCTTATTCATAACTGATTGGTGAATGTTTGACTCCTTTTGTTTTCCCTTGTCCCCTACCTTGTTTTCAGACCCCGAAATAAACCCCGTTGGTTATTTATCTGCAACTGTTGAAGTATTTGCCATTATGGTGTAGTGTAATATTTGCATGTTTAGAGTGATAAGTGGGGAGGGGATTGTGTTACTAATTTACTTATCACCAAGGGAGGGGGCTGTATTCATTTCCTGTGGGGAAGCACCCTGGCAGCACGCAGCTATAAGGATTTCCATAGGTGAAGGCACCATGCCATTCACAAATCCAATTCTAACCATGAACCCAGGCGCCAACCTACATCTCTTAGGCAGCACCACTTGCAATTGGTCGTGCAGACAGAAGGGTAGGGGTGGTTACAAAATTGGAGGCACCGTGGTGATTTGGGGGCATTTCTGCAGCACCCCTCTTTTTGGTGAGAACAGTCTGCCCCCCCCCCAAATTTCAAAGTCATGATGGATCACAATTCATTGCTAGACTGGTGCAAGGGTGAGGATATTGATCTGAAAAAAGCTATTTTGGTGCAAGGGATCCCTGAAGCCACCCCAAGGGATCATCTTTGAAAGTGTCATAGACAGCATAAAATGTTTGGGGAAAGTGACTGTATGTGGGAGGATTTATAGATCTGCTCGGCAGGCATTATGTGTTCTGATGGGAGTGCCGAGAGGATGTTGATCCTTCCAGGGTGCCCGAGCAGTTCATTGCTGATGGAGACCCCACCCCTTGGGTCTTAACCACCCATGCAAGCCTGGATCCTCCTTCCCAGAGCCCTAAAGAACAAAGTGACTTTGAACAGAGATTGCAACTGTTTTTGGCAACTGAGGGAAAGACTGTTCAAGATGTTAGAACAATTTTCCAAGAAAGTGACCAGACAAACCCCATGGCGAACCCCAGGTTGGGGGACCTGACTGGTCCACTTACTTGGCTATGCCTTAGAAACAGTACAGGAGACTGTGTACTTTTTCTGGTGTCGCCTCCACTTCTTCCAGGGAGGATGGCTATGAAAGCTGGATGAACCAAGCCACCCAGGTGAAGAAAGTATGGAAATGTTCTGATGAAAGATGCAAATGCATAGTAGAAAGTTTGAGAGGTATGACACTGGGTGTCATCAGATCACTGTGAGCCAGTCACCCAGATTGCACTGCTAGTGACCATCTTGTCATGCTAAGGAGTACATCTGGAGCAGCTGAGCATGAGGAAGACCTCATCTTTCAGCTGGAAGCCATCACCCAGAAAGAGGGAGAGCAGTTGTATGACTACATGACCCAAGTGGAGACAATGATTCGTAAAATAGTTGAGGCTAGAAGAGTTACCTCTGCACAAGTTGCCCAGATGAGACTGGACCAGATCTTACGAGGTGCTGTGTATTCCCACTGGACTCTGATAACTCACAGACTGAAAGAACGCAGAACAGATCCCCCGAATTTCAGACTACTTGATGAGATATGGGAAGAAGAGTTACAGGACGACATTGCAAATTCACTACGAGTGCCTACTTGGAAAGCCATCCCCTGCAGCCACAGGTTGACAGTAGCTGAGAACAAAGTGATGCCCCAGACATGAAAACACAGTTGAAAGAACTCATTGAGTGTATAAAAGGATTGCAGATGGCACAGACACTTCACCCATGAGTCAACTCCTTGCCACCTGGTTGTGGACACCCACTGAATCCTTCATTTGCTCCAAGAGTCAGACCTCAACCCTCAACCTTACTAAGAGATTAACTGTTCTGTTTTCATTACAGAGAAGATGGGCATTTTGCATGAGGGTGCGACAGGCCTGCCTGAGAACTAGCTGCTCGTGGACCAGAAATGGGAAAGACAGCAACAGCCACAAGGAAACAACAACAGAGTCTGGTGAGGGAGTGACCTGGGACTCCCGATAGCAAACAGCTCAGTAAGATGGACAAATCCCACTGCATCTGTTAGGAACAAGTTGCCATCAGGACTAATGGGTCCTACTCCTACCATAAAGATCTCTCTTGAGGGATACCCATATGAAGCCATACTGGACTGTGTGTTACATGTCACCATTATCTACTGATCCGTTTATCAGGCATGCCTGAAGCATTTGCCTTTGCAACCTTTAGAGGGACTTTCTGTGTGGGGGTTGAGCAGTGCCAGCTACCCCTATGATGGCTACGTCGCTGTGCAAATTGAATTTCCAGAGACTTTGTTGAAGTCCCTCAAAGGATCGACACCTTAGCTCTCATTTGTCCTGATGCCCAGATATTGGACAAGACACCTGTGTTGACTGGAACAAATATCAATATGTTTGGATGCCTGGCTCACTTGTGCCTGCAGAAGGCAGGGGAAAGAAACTACCAGACTTTACCGATTCATGCCACTGTGAGTACCGCACACTTGGAGAGGGAGGCCAAGATCTGCAACCACCCTGAGGGGATTATCTGAGTCATCAAGAAAGAAGAGAAAGAGCCTTTGATTGTGCCTCTGGAGCTGAGTGCCTGGTGGAAGGAGCTGTGGATTGCAACAAATCTCTATCAGTCCAGATCATCATTGTGAGGTATCCAGGAAGAGGTTTGCCAAGTGGTCTGATTGTTCAGCGAGGAGTGCTACCTGGAACCAAAGTGAAGGTAAAAAGAATTAACATAAAGTTAAAGTATGAGATGCACAAAGATCTGACGGTACAGTCTGGTACAGTGCTAGTCAACTTTTACACGGCTGATGTGTTTGTGGCCACATCGTGTCCAGAGAAGATTACTCGACTGGATGAAGGGGTTTTCTATTTCACTTTGTTTTCCATTCCTCCCAGTTGGAAGAACTGATTACAAAAGGAATTGGCAAACAGTCAGATGTCTTCTCCTGCAATGAATGGGATGCAGGATGTGCAAAAGAGGAGAAGCATCATATACGCCTACATGATTACTGCCCATTCAGAGAAAGGTTGAGAAGACGTAGAGCAACAAAGATGATTCAGGGTCGGCCGGCCCGTGGTGCTGAGGGTTGAGGCACTGGATGCCACACCTCGCGCCATGCCGGTGACCTGGGTTTGGGAATAAGCCCAGGGAGTTGGGGGTTGGCGGGGGAGGGAAGAGATCGCGCATCCAGTGGACTGCTCTCTCTTCCCAGGGAGGGTACAGGGGAGTGCCCACTCATGGAGCAGCCTCTGGCGGCATCTGGAGGTGCTGATGTAGTGGCGTGGCATTCACTGGGGGCGGAGCTGTGGCACAACATTGCTGTGCTAGCTGCACTCCATAGGGGACTGTAAACATAAATAACCCCTCCAGCTGGAGATAGGCGAAGGCACCTCCCTGACCCCCACTTCTAATGCTGGACACTCTCTCTCCATTCCTCACCCCCCGGCCCAGAGCTCAGTACTCTAGATAGAGTGCCCTGGGTGGATAGGGTGGCCCTTCCTTGGAGGGTTCAGACCCGAGGGATTCGCCAGGCCAGAGGTGGGAGAAGAGGAGCTGTCACAGTGGGAGGTAGAGGTCACCAGAGGATGCTGGAGAGAGTTCTCCAGATGTGGATGAGCAAAAAAAATAATTCAGGGGAAAAAAAAAGATGGTCCAGGGTCTGGGGGAGTTACCATATCAAAGTAGACTAAGAGAGTTGAACATGTACTTACTGGAGGAGAGGAGGGATGGGGGAATATGATTGAGACCTTCAAGTACAAGAGGGGAATAAACAGGACAGGCACGGAGGGACTGTTCAAATGGAGGGTTGGGAGGGACACTCGAGGTCATGATATGAGATTAGAGGGTGGAAGGTTTAGGAAGGAATTGAGAAGGCACTTTTCACAGAGAGGGTGGTGGCAGAGTGGAACGTGCTACCAGCAGAGGTGGTGGCATGTAAAACTGTGGGAAGCTTCAAGAGGGGCTGAGACAGGGAAAAAGGAAGAGTAAAGGGAGGCAGTGCAGGGAGAGAGGGGCAGCTGCAGAATAGGATTGCTAGCTGCATAATCGAGCAGACTCGATAGACCAAATGGCCTTTTCCTGCTGGCAGTTTTCATATGTTCGTAAGACTGGCATCTGCTGATGCTGAAAATGTGAGTTGACATCTGCAAGAGCTCTTGAAGGCAGGGATCATAACAGAGCCTTGCAGCCCCTATGCTTCACCTATAGTGGTGACCCAGAAAAAGAATGAGGCCATATGAATGTGTATTGACTATCGTACGCTTAACCAACAGACAGTGGCCAATCAATACACCATGCCTCGAGTGCAACACTCCTTAGACAGCCTTACAGGGAGTAGATGCGTAGTGCCCCAAAGTTGGGGGCAACACAGAAAATAATTAAACAAATGTGCCCCGTTTAGGTGAGCAGCATAGGGCAGTCATGGTGGGGTCTCTCCATCCGTGTGTCCCCTCCCCAGTGCCAGCATGAAGGCAGAGCTGTGGGCATTGGGGGGTTTAATTAAAAAATAAAAAAGAGTTTCCCTTTCTCTGCTGTCTCGTGGCCACCTGCACTCCATTCTAGAATTCCCCCTCTTCAAGAAGCAGCGCAAGCCAGGGTACATCTTTCAAAGTCCAGCTTGGGCTGGACTATTGTAGGGCAGCCAGCAATGCCAGGGACATGCTGTCCTGAATGCTGGCTGCACAGTAGTTGTTGTTGGGAAGTGCAGCAGGCAGTTGGACACTGACGGTTGCTATGGGCAGAGAAGAGCCCAAGGGGAGGGTTCTCAGACACCCCAAGAAGAAAAAGAAGCCAATCGCTGTAATTGTGAGATGGAAAGAGGGGACACAGGTTGAAGCAGAGTGCCAGGGCTTACCTGTGGTCTGCATCTCATCCCTCCGTGTAGGTGTCGGGATCTGTGTTCTCTGTGGTGCGGCGGTCCAGTGCACCGGCGGTGCCAAGTCCCATCCAGAGCTTGGTGAGGGCCCTGTTTTGGCCCATTTTTTCCTTTTAAAGTAAATTTACCGGTCCCTCATTGGAAGAGTAGCAAGAGCCACATTGTTGGAGAGAGAGGAGAGCATCGGGCGGAGTGCCCAGAAACAGGAAGACCCCTCGCGAGTCCCGCCTCCAGTCCCTCCCATTGCAGCAGAACTCCCACCTCTCGTACCTGTTCTCTTCACCCCAGGCCAGGGCAGTGAGTCGGTGGCAGCACCAACAGTCAGGTGCTGACCATCTGAAGTTTGTTTTTAAATTAAAGAAAATTGTGTGAAGCACTTAGAGTGCTCTAATAAATGTCCAAGAGCTGTAAGGGGATGGGCCAGAGGGCCGAAGATTTGCATATATTAATATTAATTAGGCGCAGTGATGCCTAGTAGGAAGCAGGCCCTGCAGTGAACCAATGCATATTGAATTTCTGATTCCCCTGAGAAGGAATCAGAAAGTCAAAATGCATTGTAATTCTACTGGGGGACTTCAATGAGAATTGGTTATTAAAAGGAGACTCTAGTGTTATAAAAATATGGCACTTTCCCTTGGGCTGGATCCATTAATTAAAGACCCTACATGAATAAATATTAAAACCCTAAAAGTCTCGATTTTATTAGATTTGATTTTGACAAATGTCCCATATAATTATGCCGCAGGGCAACTGGAAGACATGAATAGTTACCACAATACAATTTACTGTGTAAGAGGGAAGTGTTTAAATCCATCTCAACCTAGGTTTATATCTTTTCAGTCTACTAAAAAGTTTGACTATTTCTCATCTGCAAAAGATCTAGATGATATAAACTGAGATAGATTATCTCTAATACCGGATATAGAGCTGGCTTGGAACTATTTTTTAACTGAATTGATGGGGGTTATCGATCATCACTTGCCACTAAAAACAAAGAAAATATAACAATGCTCCGCCCCTTGGTATTCTCCTGCTTTAAGAAAATTTAAGTGACAGAAAATGTAGGCATGGGAGCAGGCACATATGACTAATTAAAAAATCAGTTGGGACCATTATAGGCAACAGAGAAATGCTTATGTTGCAACAGTAAGAGAAGCTAAGAGGAAGTCTTATAATACTAAGCTGGAAGCAGCTGGAGACCCAAGGGCCTTTTGGAAAATTGTTAAAGACTTAAACAGAAATCACGGAGGTTCCATACATAATATTGAAATCCCAGTCCAGGCTGGGTCTGGGTCTTCTGCTGATGTTTTCAACAATTATTTTGTTAATGCAGGCTACTTTTTTGGAAATGCTGACAGCGATCTTGTCAATGATACTAATGAGGCCCCAGTGTATCGTACAAGTTGTTACACCTTCTCATTTAAGAAGACAAAGGAATGTGAGGTACTTGACCTACTTTTGGGCCTTAAAACCAATAAGGGTGGTGGTCTTAATGGTCTCACCCTGTCACTCAAAGTTTTCAGCACTACAAATTGCTGCCCCACTCACATTCTTGTTCAATTGGTCCATCTTGGAGGGGGTTATTCTTGAGAGCTGGAAGCTGGCCCAGGTTGTCTCCATTTTTAAGGGGGGCAGCCCTGACCAGCTAACAAACTATTGTCCAATTTCCCTGTTGTCACAGGTTTCCAAATTGTTTGAGAGGCTCCTGGCAATGCAGTTAACAGATTATTTGTCCCAGAATGACTTACATAATAAATATCAGTCAGGGTTTCGTAAGTCCCATGGAATGGTGGTCTCTGTGTCGAGGGTCTGGGATGATGTCAACAAAGCTATGGAAAAGGGCCATTTAACTGGTGCCATCTTTGTTGACCTCTCCAAGGCCTTCAACATAGACCATCAAATATTGTTACTAAGGCTAAGGGACATGGGACTGTCTTTATCTGCCCTGAAGTGGTTTGCATCTTATTTGGGAGGGAGATATCAGGTTACAACTGTAAACCATGTGACTTCAGACCCTTTGCCTGTTGTGCGTGGGGTTTCCCAGGGCTCGGTGCTTGGCCCCTTAATATTTTTGTTATACTTAAGAGGATTTGGAGAGATAGTTAATAGATCGGCATACCATTTGTATGCCGACAATACAGTAATTTATGTTTCTGCCTGTTCTCTACAAGCGATCCAGGCAAACTTACAAATGAGTTTTCATGACATACAGGACTTTTTTGTTAAATCTAAGTTAAAAATGAAAATCAGTAAAACAAAATGTATGGTCCTGGGGTCTGCTTCAAAATTAAAAAATTGTACGGAACTGATTATTACTGACATAGAGGGGGCCCAGCTTGAGCAGGTTACTCATTACAAATATTTAGGCTACTGGGTGGACACATTGGCAATGGGCAATACCCATGTGGATGAACTTATAGGGGCTATAGGTAAAAAAGTAGGGTTGTACCACAATAAAAATTGTCTGGGGAGAAGTGTGATAAAGAAAATAGTGAAAACACAGATCTTTTTGCTGTTTGATTTTATAGATGTTCTTTATGATTACGCTAGTATAGATAAACTGCTGAAGTTGGAGGTCTTGTATAATAGGCTGGCGAGGTTAATTCTTCAGTGTTCAAGAGACACTCACCACTGTTTAATGTATACTAAATTGGGCTGGCTTTCTCTAGCTGATAGGAGGCAATTACATAAAGGCCCAGATATTCAAACTGCACCAGGCTGTGGCGCAAGCCTGGGTGCAGCAACTTGTCTGCACAGGGGCGTGGACTGGATGATATTCAACAGAGCTGCACCATGGCTCAGCATCACTGAATATCGCACTCTGGCCACCTGCAGTGTGCATGGCGCAGTGGCACTGCGCCAGCGCCAGTGGCCAAAGTGGAGCATGAGGATGCGCTAGCGTAAGTTCCATTGTGCTAGGCTCAACAACAGCGATATTCAAAAGTCGACATGCAAATGAGGCCATAATGCATGCAAGATGCAAATGGGGCCACTTGCATGTCAGTATGGCCACATTTGCATGCAGGTTCGCCAATCTGCCACGACTTGCACCTGGTGCCCTGCCAGGCAGCAGCCGTCGGGACCGACGCCCCCTGCAGTGCGGCATTGTGCCCCACAGCCCGATCACGGGCTGCATTAAAAAAATAGAATAATCCTATATCCCTGGTGGTCCAGTGGACCGCTGCCTGCCCGATCGCGGGCTAAGTAAACAATGGAAATAACTCTATATCCCTGGTGGTCCAGTGGACTGAAGTCTGCCCGATTGCGGGCTTAAGTGTGAAAATATAGGTAACCCCTATATCCCTGGTGGTCCAGTGGACCGCTGCCCACCCGATCGCGGGCTAAGTAAACAACGGAATTAATTCTATATCCCTGCTGGTCCAGTGGACCTGTCCGCCCGATCGCAGGCTGAATTAAAAAAATAATAATACTATTATCCCTGGTGGTCCAGTGGACCCTCCCACCCACCCACTGATCCCCACCGCCCTCCCTCGTCAGTGTGGGTGGCAGCACCCCACCCACCTGCCACCCGCCGCCCGCCGACTGACACCGCCGAGGCTATGCTCATTGGTCCACAGCGTGAGCCAATGGGCGTGCAGCTCATACTGCACTACACATTCCAGTCATTTGTTTGTCTCTAGAACTGTGTAATTGCCCCAGGTTGCAGTTACACCGCAGTGTGTCAGCATCTTGTACTAAGTGAATTTCTGAATCAGTCTTTGACAGCCTTTGAAAGACATTCAGTAAGTGTATTCCTGAATCAGTCTTCAGCAGCTTTCAAAGGGCATTCAGTAAGTGAATTCCAGAATCAGTCTGCAGCAGGATTTTCCAAAGATCTTCATCCATGGCCGTACCCCTGCAAGGTCACATTTGTTGTTTTCCACTAAGTCCCAGTGTACGACCTGGCCCTGTGCAGATCTTGTCATCTCTTTTGTTGTTTTATTCTTTATTGCAGCTTCTTCCAGATCTTTTGTTCCAGTTTCCCCAAACCAATGTCTTGTTTATTGTTTTACATTTATACTTGGCTCGTCTGGTCTTGGCGCCCAGAACTCTATCATTCGCCTGGCTTCTGAAGATATCCTCATCTTGGTTCTCAGTTACCATGGGGTCCTCTTGTCTTCTGCATCTTTCGAGTCCCTGCAGTCCACACGAGGGCTGTGGAAGGGTGGTCTTATGCATCTATTGAGTCCTGGAAGTCCACAAGCGAGCTGTGGCAGGGTGGTCTTCTGCATCTTTCGAGTCCCTGCAGTCCACAAGTGGGCTGTGGCAGGGTGGTATTCTGCATCTATCGAGTCCTAGCAGTCCACAAAAGGGCTGTGGCAGGGTGGTCTTCTGCATCAATCGAGTTCCAGCAGTCCACAAGAGGGCTGTGGCAGGGTGGCTTGGGTGTCTGTCATCTCATCCCAGCTGTCCACCAGAGAACTGTGACCGGATCCTTTGTGCTTGTTCTTCAATTCAGGTGTCCCACCAGCAGGTTTTGTCCAGAGAATTATTTGCATTTGTTCTTCATTTCTGGTGGCTCACCAGTTGGTTTTGAGCCAAGAGAGTTCTTGTGATTGTTTCCAGCACCCCTGAAGAGGTGGATGTAGCTGATGGACCACTGGCCTGCCTGAAAAAACTCTCCACATCCCTCTAGTCCCACAGAAATTCTGATAGTCACACCGGCCGGCGGGCATGCATGTTCCCCTTTTCAGGATCACCCTTGTTTTCCTTCCTTTCTTCAACAGATCAACCATCACATGGACAGAGACTTTGACAGTTGTTCACGAATTGCAAATTTAATCATTTTTAGAGTCTTGCTATAGCATACAGTAACAGTTCTCAGGTTTGGAGTACTCCAGGGTTGTAGTCACTTGGGTAGAGAGGTGTACCTCCAGGTCAGGGTAGAGTGACCTGAATAGTAATTAAAGTCTTCCTCTTATAGGAAATGGTAGAGTGACTTGTACGGAAATTACAATACTATTACAGTTTAGAAGCTCATATAGCTCTTGAAGTATAGTACCGTTACAGTTTAGAGGCTCTCACAGCTCTTACATTTCAGTACATTTATAGTTTAGCGTCTTCGTCTTACAGGAATTTTAGAGTGCTTAGTCTACCTCTTCTTCCCTGTGACCATGTCTTCCTTTCTCTGGTTATAAAAAAAATATGGAAAAGTATCTGAAGTTCATTCTTGACTCCCACTTCTCTTTGTCAGGTGATACCATTCACCTTCCTTAGAACCACAGGTGTTCGCCCGCCATTCCACCTGCTATGAGCAACACTTGTGTTGCTAACTAGTGTGCAATTAACACGGATCATCACAACATGTCTGCTGTAGTCACCCTTTTACTATAACTGGACTACAGCACACCACTAAGCCACCACAAATGGTTCTCTGTTCTTGCGCAGTGCAGTGGCTACTACCAAATACCGATGGCTGAGGAAGATAAGGAGAAAACTGCCTTTATCTATCCACTTGGATTTTACCAATTTGAGCGTATGCCACATGGGATACTTAACGCCCCCACAACTTTCCAGCATTAATGGGGACAGTGGTGGGAGATAGGAATCTCCTAGAAGTCTTGATCTACCTGGATGACCCAATAGTGTTTGGGAGAACATACAGAAGTGAGAAAGAAATAAGTGCCTCAGCTGGGACTTGAACCCAGGCCACCCGGAATACCATTCCAATTGCGCTAACATGCTGTGCCACTGAGACAATGGGAACCTGTGCTGTCCCCAAGCACATTATTCTTTCTCAAATGCACAACCCAATAGCTACACACATATTTACTTGTAACAATCACACAGGAGTGTGGTGTGCATATTTATGGAACACATACAAACAGAGGTACGAAAGAAGTAAGTGCCTCAGCTTGGACTTTTATTTATTTATTTATTTATTTAAGAGTTTAACCAGGAAGGCATGCTGAGCAGAGGCCACTCGATTCCAGATGCATCCTGGGGACTTGAACCCAGGCTGCCTAGAATACTGTTCTGATTGCACTTACCAGCTGCACCACTGAGACAACTGGAACCTGGGCTGTCCCCAAGCACATTACTCTTTCTCAAATGCACAACCCAGTGGCTACACAAATATTTACTTGCAACAATCGCACAAGAGTGTGTGGTGTGCATAATTATGGAACACATACAAACTGAGGTGAGAAAAAAGTAAGTGCCTCAGCTAGGACTTGAACCAAAGCCAACTGGAATACTGTTACAATTGCACTAACCAACTCCGCCACTGAAACAACTGGAACCTAGGCTGTCCCTGATCACATTATACCTTCTTAAATGCACAACCCAATGGCTACACAATTATTTACTTGCAACACTCACACAGAAGTGTGGTGTGCATATTTATGGAACACATACAAACAAAGGTAAGAAAGAAGCAAGTGCCTCAGCTGGGACTTGAACCCAGGCCACCCGGAATAGCATTCCAATTGCGCTAACCAGCTGTGTCACTGAGACAACTGGAACCTGAGCTGTCCCCAAGCAAATGGTGTTTCAAGCATTTCATGAATACATGGGACATTTGGAAACTGATAAGTCTTTGGGCCTTGTACAGGACTGCTTCTACTGGCAACATTTGGCCATGGAAGTGGAAAGACATTGCAAAAGCTGTAATCAGTACATCACCCATAAGACTTTACCCAAACATGCAGCTCCACTTGTAAACATCACCAGTTCTGGGCAGATGGACCTGGTCTGTATGGACTTTCTTTCCCTTGAACCCGATTGGAAGGGGACAAGTAACATTCTAGTAGTAACTGATCACAGTACCCACTATGCACAGGCTTTCCCCACCAAGACCAAAAAGCAACCACTGTGGCTAAAGATTTGTATGAAAAGTATTTTCTACATTATGGACTCCCCAAACGCTTTCACTCTGATCAAGGGAGAGACTTTGAGGGTCGTCTTATCAAAGAACACACAAGCATTTTGGGCATTAAGAAGTCTTGTGCTACTCCATATCACCCACAAGGTGACTCTCAGCCTGAGAGATTCAATAGAACATTGCTTAATATGCTGGGAACACTGGATTCTAACAGAAAGCCAAACTGGAGGAAGCAAGTACCTTTCCTAGTCCATGCTTATAACTGTATAAAAAATGACTCTCACCCCATTTTCTAATGTTCTGGCAAGAAGCCAGGCTTCCAGTGGACTTATGTTTCCAGGTGTCAGCAGACAGCACCCTACCAGAGACACATCTGGAGTATACCAGGAGGCTGCATGCACAACTGACAAAAGCCTACCAGGTGGCCTAAGAAGCAGATGTGAAGTCCGGCCTAGCCAACAAAACCAGATATGACAAGAGAGTCCAAGAACAAGTTCTTCAGCCAGAAGACCGAGTACTGATTCGGAACTTAGGAATCCCAGGCAAATACAAGGTTGAAGACCGATGGAAACCTGATCCATATGCAATTGTGGAACAGTTTCCAAACTTGCCAGTATACCGACTAAGAATGGAAGAAGGAAACACTGTGGCTAAAACGCTGCATCGAAACCATCTCTTGCCAATTGGTCAGCTGTTACCTGAACTTGTTAATTCAGTACCTTTCACACTGCCACGGAGACCGGTCACTAGAAATGAGACAAGGCCAAGAAGAAATGGTTTAGCTACAAACTAAATACTGGAAGTCAATCCCACTCACCCTAAGTAAATCAATACACCATTCTAGTTGAACATTTTTTTTCAATTAATAAATATTTTCTTCAAGAAACAGTTTAGCTCAACTGCCATTACCTGTTGTTCCCACAGTGACTCAGTCTGATGTGGTCAACAGTAGTTCTGAGAATGAAGAACCTTGCATTTGTCCATTACCATGTCAGTACCAGCCTGCACCATCCCCCATGAACTTTTCCCTTTCAGCGCCTGGTAGGGAGTAAGGCGAGTCATTCCAGGCCACTGAATCCGGCAGCAGTACCCTTTGTTCTGAATTAATCTGGGCTCACAGGCACAACCCATGTTCCAAATGCAGGGGATGTTGAGACTCCAGTAATAGAACCAATACAGGACATTGAAAGATTTGAACCCACTGTGGCAAATATGCACAACCCATCAATGATCCTGATCGAATCATTGCTAAAGAACTTGTGGTACCCCACAGCTCTGGAAGAGAAGTCAAACATCAAGTAAAACTCATGATGTCCCTGGTGTCCCCTCTGATCTCCCTGTCAATGTGGTACATAAAAAGGTTACTGTGCTGCCAAGCCCACTATTGCTGCCCTTCTTGTGCTGCCCTCAAGTCATAATAGGGAGGTGTACTTGTAAACCACAGTGGGAAAGTGATTATATTGGTCAGATAGAATGCAGGTGTATTAGACAGAAATGTTTAGACAGGTATCAGGTGTATTAGATAGCCTGTGATGTATTGTGGAACAATGTTTGATGTTTCAGGCCTTGGCAAAGATGCCAAGGATTCGGTGGGGGGAGAATGTAACCCCCCTCCCAAATTGGGAGCTTACATGGGGTTCCAAAACTTGCAGCTGCCCTTTGCAAACCACTCACTTCTTTGCTCCCCCGGCCAGCTCATGGACTGCTAGCAGTGCCGGGAAGCAGACTTAATTAAGGCACCTCCTTGTGCCTCACCCATGCAGTCAGCAAACTGCTTGCTGCCTTGCTCCCAGGGCAGCTCCTGGACTGCTGCCAGGGCTGGGGAGTGCTCTGAACTGTTTTTGGCACCTTCATGTGCTCGATGGATGCGGCCAGTGAGATGCACACTTCCTATGCTTCCCTGCCCCCTCAGACTGCTGCACAAAGGGGTGGAAAGCAAAAGAGAAGGCTGCAGTTGTTTTCAATGCCCCAGAGCACCCAAGGAATGCGGCAGACACACCACTCGCAATGTCATCTCCCCATTCCCATAGGACACCAGTGGGGGACTGGGGGTCTTGAAACAAATAAAATAAATACATTTGAAAGGCTCCCTGACCCGATCCAAGTCTCCAGTGGGTCATGGAGTGAAGGGGAAAAGAAGGCACCAGGAACTACAGGTCCCATGATCCTTTGCAGCCCGAGTGCTGTTTTGAGAGACTGCTCCTGCTGGGGAGTGCTAACAGAGCTTCCGACAGAGCTCCTGTCCCCCCAAAGTGCCCCCTAGCCCTAGTGACCACCAGATGGGACCAGGAGGGTCCTAACCATGCAGCCAGATGCTGTCAACACATTTCACTTTTCATAATATTTAACAGAGATGAGCACTGCTGTATGGGGGTCACCATGTTGGAGGTGATCTGCCTGAAGACAGTAAGGGACCTGATTGGTAGCTGCAGTTGTTCAATCAGGGGGTGGAGCTCAAGAGAACTTTCAGCCAATGGGACATCAAGAATTCAAAACCAACATTCTAGGGTTGACAGTTTAACCCTGAGAGAGACTGTGTGTGCTTCTGAAGAGAAAGCATCTGTTAATGACAGCTCCTTGTGCTGTCACAGCCTGAAACCTTTAAGTTTGTAGCTAAACAAACTGGAACTTTGGAATTTATTGCCAACTTCCTGGTAAATGCCAGAAACAAGGGGATTTACCTCAGCCAAAGTGAATTGCCTAGAAATTTAGCAACAAACAGCAGAGACTGCTGTGAGAAATTGTTTACTATACTATGAGGTGAAAGATCCACTGCTTCTCAGATTCTGAAACAAAAGGCTGTGATATTTGACAGGTGCAGTGCCCCAGAGTTGGGGGCACCACAGAAAAGGAAGGGATTAAGAAAATGTACCCCAGGTCTCCTTTAGTGTAGGAAGCAATATGGGAGCTCCATGTGCGTGGGGTCCTGTTAGTGTAGCTATTCTCCACTCCCCTTCAGTGCAGTGTAACAGTAGGCAGGAAAGCAAAAGAAATTCAGAAAGGCAGCTTTTACTACTGCCCTGCTCCTTTGTTTACACCCCCCCTTGGAGCAGACAGCATGAGCTGGGCAACAACGCACGTGGACAGATGCCCCTGGGTGGCCCATGGTGCCCATTCAAATTAGAAGTCCATTTGAAGCTGCTCGAGCCAGGGGTTTGAGTGCTGGAACTCCGAGCACTTCTATAAAATGCAGAAGCAGTCGTTTAAGAGGTGAGATCCTGCCAGCCGTGGAGTTGAAGGGACGAGAGTGCGACAGGGACCCGGGTCTTACCTGCTGTTGAAGCCAGTCCTGTTGACTCCTTCATGCCCTCCTCCAGTGGTGACGATACCTGTTGGTCCAGTGGTCGGCGATCCAGTGGTCAGCAGGTGAGTGGGGCGGTCGAGTGTCCGGTGGATCCGAAGAAGTGGGAGCAGCACAAGAAGAGGAGCAGCACAAGAAGAAACCCTGCCCCCATGTATGTCTCCGGTCTGAGCACAGCCTAGTTCGGCAGTTCTGGAAGAGGAATAGGACCCTGTAGGTCCCCAGTTGTCTCCAGCACCTGCAGATAGTTCCCTCCCTCTGCCAACAACCACCCCCCTTCCCGGCTCTCAAATCCTTCCTGATCTGAGTGGTGAGTATGCGGCAGCATGATCGCTAACATGCTGGCCAGCCATATTAACTTTTACCTCTCAAAAAGAAAAGAAAAAAAAATTTTATTTAGTGCTCCGGTGCTAGTGGGAGGTGCGGTACAGAACAAGACCCCAGGAGTAAGGGGCTGTACTTCTAATGAGAAGGGCGGAGAAGTGGCGGACAAGGTACGGAGTTGGGAGCAGCCCAAGAGGATAAAGGACAAGGCCCTGAACAGGCCACCAGATTGTAAAAGGGGCAATACAGGCCCAGGTCTCAACAGGGCACCCAAGGCCACCAGATTGTAAAAGGGACACTATAGGCCCAGGTCTCACAGGGCAACCTAAGCTCACTGGATTGTAAAAGGGCCAATATAAGCCCAGGTCTCACAGGGCACCCTAGGCCCACCAGATTGTTAAAGGGGCAATATAGGCCCAGGTCTCACAGAGCACCCTAGGCTGAAGCTGTTAAAAGGGCAACCCTGGTGCAGACTTCACCAGACCCTAGATACATAACAGAGTTAAACTGGCCCAGTGCTATTGGGTCCACCACAGTTAAGCAAGCCCATGGGAATTACCGAATGTTTATTATTGTGGTCTGAACATTCCAGAACTGTACAACTGACCACTAGTGTTGGAACTGTGACATTTTATTTAATTGCTACCAGTCTCCTGAACAATATAATTGCCTTGAACTGTCGTTGTATTGCATTGTGCCAGTATTTTATATTAGTGTGGTTCCGAGTCAGTCTTCAGCAATCCTCAGAGACATTTTCACCAATGTGGTTCTGAATCAGTCTTCAGGAATCCTCAGAGACATTTTCACCAGTGTGGTTCCATATCAGTCTTCAGCAACCCTCGCAGGGGTATCCTAGAAGTGCACCCAGAAATTGTCAGCAACTGTAGTCCTGAAGAGTAGAGTCATTTCCGCACCTTTGCAACATTATGTTTGTTGTTTTCCTCTAACAGTCCCCAAAGTACGGTTTGGCCCAGTGCAGACTCTGCTGTCCATTTCTTATTTTGTCGCTTCCATCATGGTGACATCTAGATCTTCTGTTCCAATACTCCTCTCAACATCCTGTTTGTTATTTTATGTCAGTCCTTGGCTTGTCCAGCCTTGGTGTCCAGAACTCTGTCTTTCACCCAACTTCCAGAAACTTCTCGTCTTGATTCCAATTCTGTGGGGTCCTCCCATCGTCTTGTTTACACAGCAGTCCAGAAGCGAGCTGTGGCAGGGTGTTCTGCATCTTCTTCTTTACCCGGGAGTCCAGACATGGGCTATAGCAGGGTGTTCTGTCTTCATTACCCAGCAGTCCAGAAGTGGGCTGTGGCAGAGTGTTCTGCATCTTCTTCCTCATCCGGCAGTCCAGAAGCGAGCTGTGGCAGGGGGTGTTCTGCATCGTCGGTACCTGACAGCCTACCAGCGGGCTGTGGCAGGGTAGCCACTGTGTTTATCGCTTCAACCCGGCTGTCCACCAGTGGATGGTGGTCATATCCTTTGTGCTGCAATTCTGGTGGCCCTCAGTGAGTTCTTAGCTGAAAGCATTGTAGTGCTGGTTCTTGAATCCTGGCAACCCAGCCAGAAGAGGTGGGTGTGGCCGAGGAAACTGATGGTCTCTTTAGAAATTCTCGCTGCATTTTCCCAAATTCTTTTGAAGTCCACAGAGTCAGGCTAGTCAGTCAGTCTGGTGTTCCCAGCTTCTCTAAGTCATTTGCTTTGATTTTCCCCTTGATGACAGAGAACGTTACGCCTGTGCATGAACTGCCACCAGTGACATATGTAGAGTCTTGTAGTAGCATGCTATAGAATTTCATGCAATGGAGTACTCCAGGTAATAGGCCCTAGGTAGAGGTGCACCTCAGCATAGTTTTAGAGATTGCATAGTGAGTTCTGATCTTAGAGAATAAGACAGTCTTACAGCATAGTTGTGACAGTCAATTTGTTGATCTTGGAGAATAAGACGCTCTTGTAGCATAGTTGTTACAGTCAATTTGTTGATCTTAGAGAATACAACGCTCTTACAGCATAGCTGTTACAGTCAATTTGTTGATCTTAGAGAATAAGACGCTCTTACAGCATAGCTGTTACTGCCACTTTTGCTTTAGAGTTCTCCTCGTACAGATTTGAGTAGTAGAACCCCTCTTTTCCCTTGTGACCATGTTCCCCATCCCTGATTTCAAGAATAAACAGCCGTCTACCATTTGGAACTTTACTTTCAACTCCCACCCAGCATCCACCGCCTTGGGAACCTAAGTGCCCTTCCACCATCCCATCTGCAGGGAGCAGCATTAGTGTTGGTAAATTGTGTGCAATTTATTTGGGTCTGCCACTCTATTACCCTTTCATTTTTGTGTGTTCCAGCACACCATACCATTGGGGCATCACACAGGGGACCAGTGCTCTGAGGTCCTGCCTGCCTAACTACTGGCCTACCTTCTGAGGTGGGTGAAGACAAGTCCCTCTGTGGGGTAAAGATCAACTGCCTAACTTCTGGCATACCTTTTGAGGTGAGTGAAGACAAGTCCCTCTGTAGGGTGAAGATCGTCTGCCTAATTGCTGGCCTACCTTTTGAGGTGGGTGAAGACAAGTCCCTCTTTGGGGTGAAGACAACTGCCGGCCTACCTTTTGAGGTGGGTGAAGACAAGTCCCTCTGTGGTGTGAAGGGGATCACCATCATTATCCACACCAGTCTAACTGTTCTACCCAACTGCCAACAAGGGGAGACATCCCCCAATGCCTCACCACTTGGTCATCTAAAGGTTGTGAGTACTGGGTTTCCCCAAACAATTGCTTTTCTAACTGTCCAGCTAGCTAGTTAGCTTACCACCTGGGCTTCCTGCGTGACCTTAAGCTAAGCCCACAGCAACAGTTACAGCCAGGATCATTGTGTTTACATCCACTGGTGTAATCTGTATTTTGCAACTGCAGCATCCACCCAGTGCAACGGTGCTACACCCAGTGTCCACTCGTCTCAGGCCTGCAACTCCTCATTGTATGCACACTAAGGTATTTGCAAGCTCCCACAGGGACTGGGGGGTTAAGTGGTGCACCAGTGGGGGGGGAGAGGGACTGGGACAGACAGAATACTGTGTTGTGATTTGTTACTGTGTTCATTCCTGTCTGATTGGTTACTGTGTTTGTTCACAACCGATTGGTGAATGTTTTACACCTTTTGTTGCCCTCATCTCCTACCTTGTTTTCAGACCTCAAACTAAACCCCTTTGGTTATTTACACTATTTGCAACTGTTGGAAGTATTTGCCATTATTGTGCAGTGCAATATCTGCATGTTTAGAGTGATAAGTTGGGAGGGGATTGCATTACTAATCTACCTGTCACCGAGGGAGTGGGCTGTATTCATTTCCTATGGGGAAGCACCCTGGCAGCACCACCAAGAAGCCAGGTGGCAGGCGCCAATCTACATCCCTTAGGCAGCACCACTTGCGAGTGGTTGTGCAGATAGAAGGCCAGGGTTGGTTACACTTATTAGCCCTATCACTAAAAATATATTACTTTCCCAAGTTCAGCATTATTTCCGGTATCTTGCCATCAGTTAGCTGAACTCAGGTTGATAAATGTCACTTGTGAAAAGCTCGAGCTCTTTTGGCCAGCCAAAAACATGGCTAATTCATAGGAAGGAGCAAGAGAGCGATACAGGGCTGAGCGTGTAGAGCCGATGCAGAGCGCAGCATGGGCAATGGCTTGAAATGCTGAAGGAGCACCGCTTTTGAAGAGCAGCTATCCAGGTCCCTGACTGTAGAAGCATGCTGAACACTCGCCTGGGCACAAGTCATTTACTCCATATAATTTCCTCCATAGTAGCCTGTTGAGGAAGGGAAGGGATCATAATTTGGCTCTGTGGAGCCGAGCCGGGCCCTTCCACTTCCTGGTACCTACATGGACAGCGATCTGCCCTTGCGCTAGCATGTTTTGTGATGTCACTATATGGGCAGCGCGGGGGGGGAGGCGTGATCCATGGAAATCAATGGGGCTGGTTTTTAAACTTAAATGTTGGTACTTTAGATGGGTGTTCTGAACAGATCATGGCCACCGCTTAGTACCCTGTTAGTTAAGCGGTGGCCATGATCTGTTCAGAACGGCCATCTAAAGTACTATTTAAGTTTAAAAACCAGCCCCATTGATTTCCATGGATTGCACCCCCTGTGCTGCCTGTATAGTAACATCACAAAATGTGCTAGCATTGGGGCGGATCACTGTCCATGTAGGTACCAGGAAGTGGAAAGGATCAGCGTAGCTCGGCTCCATGGAGCTAAATTACAATCCCTTTCCTTCCCAAACAGGGGCTACTACGGACAAAAGTATATGCCGTAAATGACTTGTGCTCAGGTAAGGGTTACTCTTGCTTCTTGGTGGGGGAATTTTCAAATTAAGCCAGAAAGTTACTCTTTCAGGTAGGCTGCTGTGTACAATTGCCTTTAGTTTCAAGGAGCCTACCCGGTTAACAAAATCTAGATAAATAATATAGGGGCCACCATGTTTTCAGCTTCAGGAATGCAGATCAATTTTTTTTCCTAACAGACATTCTGATTAACCCATTTAACATCTGCAGTGCCAGAAACACCAGTCCTCCACCCTTCCAGCAAGACCCCCCCAAAGCTGACCACCGCCCAACTAGCCTTCCCCCTTGCAAGCTGCCTCCTCCCTCTCCTTAACCCTCCTACAGGTGAACACCCTCACTGGCAGCCAAAGAAAAACTTGCTCTGTGCTCCCCGACCCGTTCTGCAGCTAGAAAGAGGGCAGGGGAGCAGAAAATGTATGCATATTTCAACCGTACAAAACCAATGATTTGGTGCTTGTCAAAGGGTAATCTAGTGTAGTAGATTTATGCTTTGTAAGGGACAGATGTTGAAGTGTTAGCCAGAAATTACCCCCCCAATCGTCCCTGTATTGCCTTTGTTTGTATGTTTTTTTTTTGTGTTTACGCATAGACTGGCCACCTATGCAAGTAAATGTTATGCATGTTTTTTGTCTTTTGTGTATTTCTGGCTAACTAGTATAATATTTTCCCAGATTACAAAGCAAGTCTGTAAGTGAAATAGGTATGGCCCCTTTAAGTGGCCATGATGAAACAGGACAATTCAAAAACTCCTTTCTCTGCTTAAAACAAGAGTTTTATGCTAAGATTTCGTTCTGTTCCTCCAATAAAGGCTTGTTCCTTGTATTTAGATACCCCAGGAATTTGCGTTGGTGAAGCGCTCGTTGCGACAGTTCATTTGCGAGCTGTGCAACGTACGCCCTGCACTGTGGCAGAAGCCCGCAACGCCATCGCTTAAAAAGCTGTTCTTAACCTTTGGAACTCACTAGCGAAACAGTTCCACTGCTCCTTGCTTAAAAGATATGTTATTTATCCAAGTAGATAAGATTTGTGCAGTTCTGACTTCTTTTTTTTAGTGTGGGCAGTCGAGAGCTGATACTGCCAATATGGAAAATTGTTTTCTGAAACCTCTTTTCAACGTTAGTAACTGGGAACTGTTCTTTTTTACAAACCCCCCCTTTGTACTTTACAAATATTTCCTACAGTGTTAGTTCCCTCTAAAGGAAATTAGGCTATAGTTCTTTTTAGCAATAATGAAAGTCATGAAATTGTTGTAATACCTAACAGAAACATGTAGCAGCTAGTGAAGGGCTGTAGTGTGTTTCTTCTCTCTAGGAGCCGGCTGGCCATACTGCTTGTACTCTTATACTTAGAAGGGTGGGGCTTATTCTGTAAACCCAATGCAGAAACTTCTAAACAAAATACTAATACTGCCACAGTATATATTTACATTTGTAATGTGTTTTAATGCATTGCCTGATGTCCAGAATGTATAAATAATTATGTTTTTCAAGAAATGATCCAATACAGTTGATTGACAGATCTTTCAGCCAATGAATGACTAGTATAGGGTATATTTAGCCAGCAGTTCAAGTAGAATTTTAGTAGCAGTCAGGATGATGAAGGGAATGCATCTGAACTAGTGCTCTAGTTAAAGACGTAAAGACTGCTATTCATGGTTTGTGCCTTTATGCCTGTTATGTTTTCCCATTTACTTTGTCGAAATAAGTTCGCTTTATTTTATTTTAAAACTGTGTCTGGAAGTTCTACAAATAAAATTCTTAAAGTTGCTGAAGATTACAGCCTGCATTGAAGTTCTTCTGTGTACCAGCTATTTCCCGCCACACTGGTGTGAGAAGTGGGATGCTGGTTATAATTAACCAGTGAGTCTGTCCAAGACTCTCATGGACTCTGTATGCAGAAAAAACGGATGGATCCTGGTACTTTTCCTAAGATTGTTACTCGTTCAGTTTCTGCAGCTTTTCATTTACCTTTGTATCCTGGCATGGAACAGGTGGTGAGAAAGAAGGAAGGGAAGCCGATTTCTCAGGTGGAAGAAGAACCTGAGGTACAGGCGAGTGGAGGAGGTGGAACAGGTGAGGAGATCCCCCCCCCCGGAGACACACGAACTGGTAAGGTGACTATGCATGCAACAGATGGAGATGGCAAGATAAAGGGAACTGGATAAAAAGGAGTATGAGGCCAGATGTGCTGATACCTTGAGGGCAATACATGTTCTAGGTATCAATAGACCACCAGATCACTCAGCGGGTGAATGTAAAAATATTAAGCTTGCAAAATTAGCGGATTCTGATGATATCGAAGCCTACATTATGACTTTTGAAAGAGTTGCTACAGCATGTGCATGGCCCAGAGATCAGTGGTTAATTCGTCTGGCCCCTTACTTAACCGGAAAAGCTCAGCTGGCATATAGTCATGTGGAGGTGGCACACGTAAATAATTATGAGCGAGTGAAAGCGGCCATCTTAAAGCGATATGATATAAACACTGAGACTTATTGCCAACGGTTTCGGACTTATAAATATTTGAATGCAGACAACCCTCAGGACGCCTATGTACGATTAAAGGACTTATGTTTTAAGTGGCTCCAGCCTACTACTAGGACACTTGATCAGATTCTGGAGACCATCGTGTTGGAACAATTTATCAAGATCCTTCCACAAGAGGTTCAACTGTGGGTGAAGGAACATCGGCCAGAGACCCCTGATGCTGCGATTCGTCTTGCAGAAGACTTTATTGCTGCCAGATCTTCATGTCATGTCAGCGTGGCTCAGTTGGTAGCACATCCGCCTCTGGACCAGAAGGTCATGGGTTCTCGTCCCACACTGGGATTGGACTTGTACCTAAAAATCGCTGGCATCTGAGTGCAGTATTGGGGGTGCTGTACTGCTGGGGTGTGCCGTCCTTCAGATGAGATGTTAAACCGAGGTCCCTTCTGCCCATCCTGGTGTTGTCCTGGTGGAAGTAAAAGAACTCAGGGCACTCTTTGCAAAAAAAGAGTAGGGAACATTCCTGGTGTCCTGGCCAACATTCCTTTCTCGGGGTGGGTCAGAAGTTGGTCAACTGGGTGGCAAACTGGTTGACTGGCAGAAAACAGAGAGTGGTGGTAAATGGTATACAGTCAGAAGAGATGCAAGTCACAAGTGGGGTACCTCAGGGATCAGTCCTGGGGCCAGTCCTATTCAACATCTTCATTAGTGACCTCGCAGATGGACTAGAGGTAAGGCTTGTCTGTTTGCAGATGACACCAAGATCTGCAACAGAGTAGATGATCCAGATGGGGTGGGCAGAATGAGAAGAGATCTGGATAAACTAGCAGAATGGTCAGAAGAGTGGCAACTGGGATTTAATGCAAAGAGTGCAAAATCATGCACATAGGAAGAAAACCCTGAAGCCACTTATAGGCTGGGAGGAGTTGCTAGCAGTCACAAAGGAAGAAAGAGACTTGGGCATCATCATCACTGATGACCTAAAATCATCCAAGCAGACCTCTAAAGCAGTAGGTAAGGCTAGGGGGTGTTAGGGTGTATTAGTAGGGTATCACAAGTCGTAAGAGGAGGTAATAATCCTCTGTACAAGACATTGGTTAGGCCCCATCTGAGTACTGCGGCAGTATTGGAGGCCACACCTTCACAAGGACATTAACCAAATTGAGGCAGTCCAGAGAAGGCAACCAAAATGGTGCAGGGACTGCATCAGAAGACATATGAGGACAGATTAATGGAGCTCAATATGTATACCCTTGAGCAAAGGAGGAGAGAGGTGATATGATCGAGACATTTAAACACCTTAAGGGCATAAACAAGGTGAAAGAGTCTAACATGTTTAAATATAAGAAAAATAGCAGGACAAGAGGACACAGCATGAGATTAGAGGGAGGCCGATTAAGGGGAATGTGAGGAAATTCTTTTTCACAGAAAGGGTGGTAGATGCATGGAATGGCTTACCACAAGAAGTGGTGGCTATGAATACAGTGCAGGGCTTCAAACAGGCATGGGATAGGCATAAGGGAGCAATACAAATGACTATGAATAGATAGGTCACTGACAGAGCAAAGGCCGATGGCACATTTATAAGGTAGAAAAAGAAATGGGCAGACTGGATGGGCCTTGCGGTCCTTATCTGCCATCAACTTCTATGTTTCTATGTTTCTATGACCAAAGGGAACTTTACTACATAGCCATCCTACCACTATACCCAGACAGACTGTACCTTCTTCTTCCTCTTCTCCGACAATGACAAAGGTATACCCCAGGATGCAAAGAGGGTATAATCCAGACATCATCTGTCACGAATGTGGTGGTAAGGGACACGTAGTACGATTTTGTCCTAAAAAAAAAATCTGAAACCACACACTTAGCTTTAGCCAATTGGGGACACTATATGTTGCCAGTTCAGGTTGGGCAAAGCACTGTATATGGCCTCCTTGATTCTGGGAGTAGACAGACTCTCATACAAAGCACCTTATTAAATATAGCTTCTAAAGACAAGCCTCAAACAACTAGAGTGACATGTATACATGGGGATACCCATCATTACCCTCTTTATAATCTGGACATAACAATACAGAGGCATACACATAACATCCCGGTGGGTGTTGTTCCTAACTTACCAGTCCCTGTATTGATTGGGCATGATTATCCTGACTTCCAGACTTTAATATCTAACAACCTAGTTGCCATGGTAACCAGATCTCAGACAAAAGAAGGCTTAGAACAGATATTTCCGTTCTCTTCTGATATTTATGGGGACACTAAGAAGAGCAAGAAATCAAAGGCACAGAAACGGAAAGACAAGAGGCAGTGGAATCAAGAACATAACAAGAAACCCAATATGAACACTGAGTCCATAGTATCCACAAGTGACTTTAAAATTGCACAACAACAGGATACTGGTTTACGGGACTATTTTTTACAACTGAGTGATGGTCAAAAATATAAAATGCATGATGGTTTGTTGTATCGTAAATGTGTAAACCCAAAAACTGGTGAAGAAATAGACCAGTTAGTGGTGCCCAGCAAATACAGACAACAATTATTAGAATTAGCCCATGACATACCCTTAGCTGGACATTTAGGTAGAGACCGCACATTAAATCGATTATTATATCAGTTCTATTGGCCTGGTATTCAGGAGCAAGTGGCAGATTTCTGTAAAAGTTGCACGGAATGTCAAAAGGTGGCTAAGTTAAAAAAAAGTGATAAGGTTCCCCTGTTACCCTTACCTCTGATAGCTACCCCTTTTGAGCGAATAGCCATGGACATAGTTGGTCCACTTCCAAAAAGTTCAAAGGGCAATCAATACATATTAGTAGTGTGTGACTACACTACTAAATACCAGAGGCTATTCCTTTACGCACTCTCACTGCTTCAAGAATAGCAGAGGAACTAGGTAAACTTTTCAGTAGAACAGGCATACTGAAAGAGATCTTAACTGACAGGGGCAATAACTTTTGCTCTCTCCTACTAAAGAGATTATATAACATCCTAGGTATCTCTGCCATTCACACTACCCCATATCACCCACAAACAGATGGTCTAGTGGAACGTTTCAACCAGACACTTAAGAAAATGTTGCAAAAATTCTGTCAGGAGGAGGGCCGCAAATGGGATGTATTACTCCCCTATTTGATGTTTGCATACAGGGAAGTACCACATGCCTCTACGGGGTTTTCTCCTTTCGAATTACTCTATGGTCGAAACCCTCGAGGTCCACTAGACCTGATAAAGGAACAATGGGAAGATGGGCAAATGTCACAAGGCCAAGATCCTAGTGACTATATATCCCACCTTAGAAAGAAGTTAACTAGATACATAGAACTTGCTCACCAGGTAAATAGCAAACAACAAGGAATACAAAAACTTCATTATGATAAAGGTACAAAATTCAAGGAATTCAAAGAGGGTGAAAAAGTTCTACTGTTACTTCCATCATCAGACAACAAGTTATATATGAAGTGGCAAGGCCTGTACACAGTGATTAGACGAACAGGCCCCATTACCTACCAGATTGGATTGCCAGACAAAACAAAAAGACTTAATATATTCCATGTGAACTTACTAAAGAAATGGGTAGAAAGAAAAGATGTCCCTGTTTGTTTTATCTGTCCTGAGACTCCCATCAGTGAATTGGACATAGTATACCAACGTTTAGAAGTGAAGGGTGGCCTCAATGATCTTAATATAAACCCTGAGCTATCTAGTCAGCAAACGGCAGAACTAAATATTATGCTGCAACCTTTTGCTGGTTATTTTACAGGAATACCTGGTAGAGTAACAGATGTTCATCACATTATTGAAACTACTCAAAAAGAACCTATAAGGGTAAGACCTTACAGAATTCCAGAAACACTAAGACCTGAAGTGGAAAAGGAACTAATGAACATGCAACAATTGGGTATTATTGAGCCTTCTCACAGTGATTGGAATTTCCCCATGGTAATTGTAAGCAAAAAGGAGGGTGGGGTTCGGATTTGTTTAGATTTTAGGAAACTAAATGATATATCTAAATTTGATAGTTATCCGATGCCCCGCATTGATGACATTCTTGATCATTTAGGAAAAGCACAATATATTTCAACCCTTGACCTCACCAAGGGATATTGGCAAATCCCTTTAAGTCTGAAGGACAAGGAGAAAACAGCTTTCAGTACCCCACTTGGCCTATACCAATTCACGGTCATGCCATTTGGACTCCATGGGGCCCCAGCAACTTTTCAACGGCTTATAGATAAAACTTCTTTTACCACATTCTGCATATAGCGCTGCTTATATGGATGATGTGGTGATTTTTAGTAATACATGGTCAGACCATTTACTTCATCTAGCGACCGTACTAAATGCCATTACTTCTGCAGGTTTAACAATTAATCCAAACAAATGTTCACTAGCCATGAAAGAAACTGAATATCTAGGCTTTCAAATAGGTGGGGGCCTGGTAAAACGCATAAAATCTAAAATTGAGGCTGTAGCAAATAGCCCAAGGCCAGTAACTAAAAAGGATGTAAGGTCCTTCTTAGGACTTGCCAGTTATTACAGGCGTTTCATTCCAAACTTTTCTATGATTGCTAATCCTCTCATCGAGTTAACAAAGAAACGTCTGCCCGATAAGGTGAGTGGACACCAGATTGTGAAGAAGCCTTCACAACAGTCAAAGCGATATTATGTTCATTCCCAGTCCTATGCTCACCTGACTTTACAGTACCTTTCATATTACAAACAGATGCATCAAATTCTGGTATAGGAGCTGTATTATCTCAAATTATAGAAGGGGAAGAACATCCTATCATTTACATTAGTAGAAAGCTGCATGAAAGAGAAGTCAAATATTCCACCATTGAGAAAGAATGTTTGGCAGTACGCTGGGCCATAGAGACATTAAGGTTTTATTTATGGGGAGCTGAGTTTGAGCTATGGACAGACCATAACCCTTTATGTTGGCTTAATGTTATGAAAGACCGTAACCCCAGGATAATGAGATGGTACCTGGCATTACAGCCATATTGCTTCAAAATAAAACATAGGAAAGGCAATGAACATACAAATGCGGATTTCATGTCTAGGTATGGCTTTGACCATCCTCTTACAGACCTCGGGGTAAAGTAGTATAATATTAGTAATACAAATTGGCATCTTTTGTTTATATAGCAGCAAATGAAATTGGTTGCTATATGAGAAAAAAAAAAAATCACATAAAACTGGGACCCCGAGGTGGAGCCTGAGGAGTAGGCGGGCTTTGGCTCCATCTCTTATAGTAAGAGCTCTGTTCTAAAAAAATATAAACAAACGACACTGACAATCGGTATCTTTTGTTATTTTGAGGTGGGAGGAGACTGTCAAAGGGTAATCTAGTGTAGTAGATTTATGCTTTGTAAGGGACAGATGTTGAAGTGTTAGCCAGAAATTACCCCCCCCAATCGTCCCTATATTGTCTTTGTTTGTATGTTTTTTTTTGTGTTTACGCATAGACTGGCCACCTATGCAAGTAAATGTTATGCATGTTTTTGTCTTTTGTGTATTTCTGGCTAACTAGTATAATATTTTCCCAGATTACAAAAGCAAGTCTGTAAGTGAAATAGGTATGGCCCCCTTTAAGTGGCCATGATGAAACAGGACAATCAAAACTCCTTTCTCTGCTTAAAACAAGAGTTTTATGCTAAGATTTCGTTCTGTTCCTCCAATAAGGCTTGTTCCTTGTATTTAGATACCCCAGGAATTTGCATTGAGTAAAATGCTCCTTAGCGATGGTTCATTTTACAAGCACAATAAACGTCTCGCACCATTGCAGCTGCATAAGCACCATGATGCTTAAAAGCTGTTCTAACCTTTGGAACTCACTAGCGAAACAGTTCCACTGCTCCTTGCTTAAAAGATATGTTATTTATCCAAGTAGATAAGATTTGTGCAGTTCTGACTTCTTTTTAGTGTGGGCAATGAGAGCTGATACTGCCAATATGGAAAATTGTTTTCTGAAACCTCTTTTCAACGTTAGTAACTGGGAACTGTTTTTTTTACAAACCCCCTTTGTACTTTACAAATATTTCCTACAGTGTTAGTTCCTCTAAAGGAAATTAGGCTATAGTTCTTTTGCAATAATGAAAGTCATGAAATTGTTGTAATACCTAACAGAAACATGTAGCAGCTAGTGAAGGGCTGTAGTGTGTTTCTTCTCTCAGAGCCGGCCGCCATACTGCTTGTACTCTTATACTTAGAAGGGTGGGACTTATTCTGTAAACCCAATGCAGAAACTTCTAAACGAAATACTAATACTGCCACAGTATATATTTACATTTGTAATGTGTTTTAATGCATTGCCTGATGTCCGAATGTATAAATAATTATGTTTTCAAGAAATGATCAATACAGTTGATTGATGGATCTTTCAGCCAATGAATGACTAGTATAGGGTATGTTTAGCCAGCAGTTCAAGTAGAATTTTAGTAGCAGTCAGGATGATGAAGGGAATACATCTGAACTAGTGCTCTAGTTAAAGACGTAAAGTCTGCTATTCATGGTTTGTGCCTTTATGCCGGTTATGTTTTACCATTTACTTTGTCGAAATAAGTTCGCTTTATTTTATTTTAAAACTGTGTCTGGAAGTTCTACAAAGAAAATTCTTAAAGTTGCTGAAGATTACAGCCTGCATTGAAGTTCTTCTGTGTACCAGCTATTTCCCTCCACAGTGCTATGAGTGCTCTCTGGTCCTGATGGTGCCAGGAGAGCAGGAATTTCATTCATTTCATTTTTATTGGTGATACTGGAAAGGCATGTGAGCATTGCTGCCTGTTTACACAAGCGATCAGTTACATACAACAATCATGAAACATGACATAGGCTTAAACATTTAACTAACAGTGAGGGTTAATAAAATGGTACATAAATTTAGAATAATATAGACTAATGGGCAAACCATGAACTAGCCTTGGTGAATTAACAAATGCAAGGTGACATTAAGCATTCAGTGAGGGTTTAACAATAATATAAAAGTGGGAAACAAAAAATGTAAGTGCAATCTAAAAACTAGCCTAGGTGGATTAACAATACTACAAGTGCTAGAAAGAGAGGGTAAGTGCCTGAGGTGGATAACCAGCATACCTCTCAAGTGTCCCTCATTACGAGGGGCATCCCTCATTTTACCCCTTAAAATGGCTCAGTCCCTCATCGGTCCCTCGTGGAAAAGGTGCTGCCCACACAGAGAATGTGCTGTACATTCAGACTTTAAAGCACAAATTCTTAATATTCTAAGATACGAAATCAAAAATTAACTTTGTACAAGTAAAAACTATAGTTTTCACAGTGTTTTGAGCTTGTATCTCCATGTTTGAGGATGGGTCCCTCATTCTGAGGGTCTGTGTCCCTCATTTTGAGTGTCCAAAAATGTCCATGTCCCTCATTTCAGTGACAAAAGGTTGAGAGGTATGATAACCAGATTAGGGCTGTGAGCAGATGCAGGTGGGAGGAGAGAAATGTCTCCTGTTATAAAATGGGTAGGCTAAATCCAACGATGTGATTGGCTAGTTATCCATGCATGAAATATGTTCTGTGCATGGGTAAAAAAGGGGCTGGCAGTAAAAAGGCAAATATCCATAAGCCATGGAACGCTGGCATTTTTACTGTCTGCCATCTTTGTATTTGACAAGCGCGAGGAAAACAGAGTTGGATTATTCTGCCTACCCATTTGGGATAATGAATGCAGGCTTGAATTGACTGGTCTCAGTGGTGCACTATGGACATTCTGTCTCTCTCTTTTCTTTGTGGGTGTTGAATTTCTGTCACGGAAATGGGCATTCTCATTAGTCGCTCCCAGGTCTGATGCCCATGCAGGTATATACGTGCTGTTTCAGGAATCGTGCTGCCTCTGCTGCTGCCCAGCTTCCTGGTTGCTCGCAGCTCACAGCAAGGCAAGGCTCACGGCCCGCTAATTTAAAACTCATTTGATTCTCTGTCTCCCTTCAGTATGTCAAACAGTCCTACTCCCACCAAGGCAAGGCTGACGAACCGCTGTTGTAAACCTCTCACTTAATTCTCTCTGTCTCCCTTCAGTACGTCAAACGATCTTACTATAAAACGGTCCTACTAGGCAGAGTCGTTTGCTAGTTACTATTAACATTTCTACTTCAGCTGGGGCTTGTCAGGCAGTAATTAGTCGGGAATTTAGATCTGCCCTCGCAACAGCTTGGTCTCAGGACTTTAAACTGGAAGGGGGAAGTTCAGATCATGCTTTAGGCGCAGTACTTCTTGTCTCTCTCTGGCTGCAGAAACAGTAAAATTGTACCAGGAGACTCGCCGATTATTCAGAAAGACATGCGGCTCGCAAATGTCGAGTGTCCACTCCCGTTGTTGCCATGTTGCTCCCCATAGCAAAAAAAAAAAAAAAAATACTGGCAGTCAAGTAGCAACCTGGTGTCACATGCAAATGACCTCATGAATCTTAACACAATGTTGTGGAAGGACTATTTTATGAGGGCTTAACAGCAATAAATGTTTTTTCTACATACAAGCAACATTTTTCTAATTGTGCAAATTTAAATAAATATAGCAAGCCATTTTATAAGCACAATAAAACACTCCTGGTGTGTGCATGGAACATATTTACCACACCCTGGGGGTAAAGGCACTCGGCCAAGGCCCCATGCCTTACTATGCCCCCGGCTGTGCAGTAAAATATGTTCCATGCACACCCTGCCCTGTCTTATTGCTACATATCCTGTTTGAAGGCATTTGTGGAGGGACAGAGTTTTATTTCCAGAGGGGGAGAGTTGAAGAGGTTGGAATATGGGCTTCATGCGGTTTTGGGGCAAAACCGTACGCACTCCAGCAGCACCTTCCGCCAGCAAAGCGCTTTTGCCATCCAAAACATGGCGGTGCGTTTTACGTGCCTCTGAAGGGAAGCGTTGCCATTCTAAATCTTTCTTTCTAGTTATGTGCTGACCAGTGTCATGTGAGAAGGGTGCAAAACGCAATACGGCCATCACGTTCACTTGCCACAGTAGGGGCGTGGCTTTTTCACGTTCTTGTCTACTTCCCCGGAAGAGACGTTCTTTTAATCGTAGCCTTCCAAGAAGACGGCGAGCTCATAGCCTTGTGCAGTATCAAGAGTGAAAATAAACTCAAAAGGTAATATAATTACGTCGTTTTATTTAAAGTAGGCGATGTATTGAACTGCAGTTCACAATATCCAGCAATCGTTTTAAAAATACGTTTTTTCTTATAAGCTATTGGAGAACGGCCTGTTACAAGTCTGCGCATTGCTAGTTACGCAGCTAAAAATGTTTGCAGTATTTTGCGCTCATGTTAAAAAGAACGTTCGACTTCAACAGCTCTTTAGTTCGGGATTCTTAACTATTCGGACAGCGCCGACATTTTTGCATTTCACGTGTTTGCAGCTTTATCTGCCGTGTAGATACACTACCGCCATTGTTTAGCAGAGTGCAGTGCCATTTGCTTCTTTTTGTAACATGTTGGTACCGCTTGTGTGTTCCTTCTAGCGTCTGTCTCGATATTCTAAGATGGAGTGTGCAACACCATTGTTAGTTTGTAGCGTCGTTGACGGCTATACCTGTATTTTTGTGCTATTTAGCATCTGCAGTGCCACTGTATTGTGGAGTGGTACTTTTCGAGGCGGCGGTTTCTTCATTTCTTGAAACTGAATATTAGACTGAACACGGTGATCCGCTTTTTCGCATGGACGCTCTACTGGTGGTTTTAGGGGGCAGTGGGTAAAACCGTCTATCAAATGTTCGGTAGGAGCCTGCGGCATGTCGAGTGGGTAGCGCCATTTTATGTACCGTGGTGGGGCGAGCTTTGCAATGGCGTTATCTGGGCAAGATGGCGGTTGCACAGATACGTGCGACACCGCAGCCTTGCCTTATTGTGCTGGGGGCGCCTTATGCGCATATATGATAAAGACGCCCAAATAAAATGGTATATTGCGCATAGAACCCGACTATTTGGATACGTTTCATCTAGCTAGGTAAGGAATAATTTTCTACAGTTTTTGCTGATTAGGAATAGCCGCATAATATCTATAAAAAAAAAAAACATTTTTTATGTAGATATTTTTGTGCCAAACAGCGACTGCGCTTAAAGGACCGCGGTATCAGTTTTGGTTTTATAAAATAGGCATTTTAATGTGGTGACTGCTGTCTGAGACCGACCCTCAAACTTTTAGGGAAATACATGTTTTGCAGCAAGCTTTAGCATTCTAAAGGTGCACCCAGTTGGCGATAACTCGTTAGAATGCGTGAGGCCGGGTCCATGTGCTGAAATTGTGGACTTTTTCAGACCGGTAGGAACATACAGTGCCTGCAGCAAAAGGCCATCATGGTCTATCTAGGCTGCTCCTGAATGCAGATAGCACACTCTTCAGCAGTTGCCCCACCCCTTCTTGAAGCATTCCACTGTAGTACATGCCACCACTTAAGCTGGTAGTGCGTTCCACTTTGCCACCACCCTCTCGGTAAAGAAATACCTTCTCACCTTCCTCCTGTATCTACCCTCCCACAAATCTCATGGGCCCAGTGTCTTCTTCCCCATCCTCCTCCTGAATAGTGTTTTGATTATCCTTTTCATGTACAGCATTGGAAAGTCTCCGTCATATCACCTGTCCCCCTGCTCTCCTCCAGTGTACATGTTGGCGATACTGAAGAATTGCGGCTAGTTGCGCAAGTAAACAAGAAAGTATTACGGTAAGAGGCTTGCATCTAAAGCGATGCCACTCTGTCACGCCTCTTCCCGTTTATGCCAGTCTCACCGAATAGTCATAGTATAGTTCATAGAATTGTCATAGTTATAGTAATGTACAGTACAATGTGTGCAAAGTACCACTTTGGACTCGGGGCACAGAAGATATAAACGGTTCACTAAACAACAGGAAAAAGATATTCAGGGAGTACATAGCAACAATAATTTTACTTATAGGATGGGGGGGAGCGCCCCCACAGAAGAAAGAACTAACAAATATTGTCTTGCTTATATTGTGTGTGTGTGTAAGTGGGAAAAAAAAAAGTCTAAATATTGATTTTCTTTTGTGGGGGTGCTCCGCCCCCCCACCCCGAGTCCTATGAGTTAAATTATTGTTGTTTTACTAGCTCTCCAGCTGGTATCACTCACTCGCGCAGCTTCAAGAGACGCATTACCGAATAGTCTCTGAAAGCTGCGCAGCGATGTGACCTGGCCGTAATCCTTCAGTATCGCCTGCATGTTTACCTCCCTTAGTCTGATCTCATGGCAGTCCCCCCCAGGCCCTGAATCATCTTCATTGCTCTTTGCTGCACCCCCTCCAGCAGCCTAATGTCATTTTGTAGGTACGGGTGCCAGTATTACACACAGTATTCCAGGTGGAGTCTAACTATCTGTATAACTGTAGAATAATCTCCCTTCTTCTCGAGGTAATTCCCCTTGCAATGCACTCCAGCATTTCCTACCTATTGGATAAGCTGCAGCTCCTAGTTAACCAGCAGCCTACTTCTTCCTACCACCACCCCCTAGAATTGCCTTATGACTGTCCCATGCATGCTTGAATTCCACCACTGTTTTTGACTCCACAGCCTCCGGAAGGCCGTTCCATGAATCCACAACTCTGTGGAAAAAAAATACTTCCTTAAATTACTTCTGAGCCACTCCCTCCATCTTCAAATTGTGCCCCCTTGTTCTTAAACACCCCCTCTTTTTTTTTTTTGGAAGATGCTACCCTCTTGGACTTTGTTGATTCCCTTGAGGTACTTGAAAGTTTCTATCATATACTCCCTCTCCCTCCTTTCCTCGAGGCTATACACATTAAGCTCTTTAAGTTTCTCTTCATATGTCTTCCGGTGCAGACCCTGCACCATTTTAGTTGCTCTCCTCTGGACAGCTTCCATCCTGTCTGTCTTTGCAGAGAGGGGGTCTCCAGAACTGCACGCAGTACTCCAGATGGGGTCTCACCAGCTCTGTTCAGAAGGACAACTTCCTGTTTTCTACTGGTGATGCCTCTCCCTATGCATGCCAGTATCCCCCCAGCTCTCCTTACTGCCCTCTCGCATTGCTTGCCCATCTTTAGGTCATCTGATATGACTACCCCCAGGTCCCTTTCCATTTTTTTTGTTAGTATCTCACCCCCCCCCAAATTGTGTACTCTTCCCCTGGGTTTTTGTTTCCCAAGTGTATTACCTTGCACTTCCTAGCATTGAGTCTAAGCTGCCATACATTTGACTATTCCTCTAACCTTACCAAGTCCCTTCTCATCCTTTCCACACCACTTTGTGCATCATCTCTGTTGCAGATCTTTGTGTCATCTGCAGAGAGACATACTCTTGATGGAGGGTTCTGTCGGGCTGCATTGGAAGATGCACTGGTGAGCCTTCTGAAAACGCCATCTCTGGACTCTTGACAATCTAGCAAGTGACTGTCTAGATGCTAACCTACCCTTTTTTTGGTGAAGTTATTGAAAAGGTGGTTGCATCACAGCCTGAGGCGCACCACCGTGAGCTTCTCCATTCAGAATGTAGGGACACCTACAGAAACGCAGAATTTGATGACAGATTTAAGGACATTTTGGCCCACTTAGTCTGCCCATTTTTCCTTACCTATATTATTACCACAGACCATACCTACAGCTTTCAGAACACTGAGACTTCACTGTTTAGGGTGCACAATGATCTCCTTGGAGCAAAAGATGGAGGTGAATAGTCAATTTTAGTTGTCTGTATTCTGTCGTCCACGTTAGACACTAGACCGTGGGCTGCTGTTGGACTGGCTCTGGGAATACATAGGCCTCACTGGCTGAGTCATTTGCTGACTTGAGTCCTACTGTGGGGACAGGACCGAAGGTTGTTTGGAAATTTCTCTTTATGCAAAGTCACTACCCTGTGGTATTAACCATGGCTTGGACTTCTCGCCCATGTTTGCAGTGTATATGCTTCCTGGGTGGGATCATTAGATGGCATGGGCTGGGATGTTATTTTTATACATAGTATCTGCAGATTAGGATCTGTGGCTCACCCAGTCTGCCCATTTGAGCTTGCAAGTTCAGTTTGTTTTCCTAGAAGTCTGTTGCCCCTTACCCCGACCTCCAGAATTCCTTTGTCTATGCTGTGCATTCTTAAATCCCGTGATTGTTTCAGCCCCCACCACTTCCTCTAAATGCAGAAGACATCCAGCTGTAGCTCTTTTGCACCTAGGACGCTGGGTGCAGTCTACATGCTCATAAATGCTTGGTTGAGACTCAGGACTGGATGTCAGCAAGCTGGTTAAGTCTTGACTCATGCAAAACTGAGGAACTGGTGATAAAACCAGGTTGAAGGAGGGGTGGTGGGAGCTGCTGGGACTGGGCATCGTCTGTTTGTCTAAGCTTCTGCTGGGTTGCCACCAACATGAGAAATCGGGGTTGTCCTGAACAAAGGGCTGGTATTTGAGGTTGTGGTATTGGCAATCTGGACTCCGAGTGCCTCTTGTTGTCTGCACAACATCAAGGTGCACATGATGCTGTAGTGCAGAATTTGCCTCCCCACTGAACATAAGGAGCAAGTGAGCTTTGTGAAGGGGTCGGGGAAGATGGTATTGCCACCGCTAGGAGTTGGGGCAACAAAATGATGTAACTTCAGGCATTGGTCACAGAGGGCGGGCTGCTGGCTGGACTCCCCTGCTTCCACAAGGTAGGATCAGGACATTTAGGGCTTGAAGTGTTTGTTGGATTTTGCGGCAGTGTGCGCAGTTAAGGGTTCCTGCATGGGAGTCTGACATCTTGGTTATTTCTGTCCTGCGTTTTCTTCAATTAGTGGCCATATTGGTATGGTTCATACATATCTCTTCAGTTGGGCAGCCATTTTCGGATTTAAAGCATGAAAAACTGCATAGCCTTTATTGAATACATTGCATCTGAGTCTGGCAGCCTTTGTTAACCTGTTGCCTGGAAGTTAGCATTGTTGAGCAGTTTGTCCTGTATTTTGTAAGCAACTTTGCTCCACGTGGCATCAGTGGGCAGCCGCATCAAAGACACATTCTAAGATGCCAAAACATAAAATATGGCAGGCTAGCCTTGGGTTTAAGCGTTGTTGCACAAGTGAACCAGAATGTACCGGGTTGGATTGTAGAGATGCAGCAACGGGTGGTGTTGAAAAATTGTTCTGAATCTAGGGTGGTGCCAAGAAAAGATGCCGTTATTTAAGTGTTTACAATATTCTTTTTTAGCAATGGCTCGAGACTATGGACATGGCTCATTTGGAGGCCTCCGAGGAGGATCCTTTGACCAACCATTTGGGATGGAAGGCAATAGCAGGTAAGATTTGTCACATACCTAATTATGTCATGGTTTATTGCACTGGTGTGTTTTACATTGGGACGTGCTGTGCTCCAGAAAAGGTAATGTCCTATTTTACTCACCATTTTATGAAATGTTAGTATTTTCTGAGTAGCTGTACTTGCCCCATCATGTGAAACTGGAACAGATTTGTTCTTTGTAACATTTCTAATGCTGTAAAAGATACCCTTTAAAATGGAGTTGCATAATTGCCTGTTTTGTTCACTTTTTAAAACACTTTATATTCTGCCTTGAGGTACAGTTTGCCTTGTGATTTCTGTTCCAAAGCTACCACTTGACTTAACTCTCTTAGCAAGGTACTTCCCCTCTCTCTTGATCTGTGGTCTTCAAATCTCTCCCTGCACTTTAAAAAATCACAAAGCTCTATAAAACCAAATGTCCTTTTGTTTTTTTCTCTCTCTCCTGTTTTTATGTTGATCATTGTAACAGATTTTTTTTTTTTCGTGATTGTGGTGCTTTCAAGATAATATTGGCCTCTCTCTCACCAGCAACTTCCCTTAAATTGGGCTTTCTTGGGTATGGATTCTGACCCTAGTGTGGGGAAGACTTTTCCCATGGGGGGGGGGGTATAGGTGCTCTTGCTCCATTTTCTAAAATGGCGAGTAAATTATTCTTGCATACCTGTTAGCTGTAGCACTGCTAAGGCCCATTGCAAAATTATAGTTTAAAGGGGACAGGAAATTTGTGCTAATTGGCAGGAGTTAGTAATGTCCCTGTTTACAAAATTCCTATCTCCCAGTGATCTGTTTTTAACTGTACTATCATGTGAAACTAATGGACAATGTTCTGTAGTTCTTTAGGGAACCACTTTTTTGGGTTTTCACTGTCTGTGTACAGAATGCTAACTGTTCTGTTCATCTGTCTGAACTGTGCTCTGAGTTCTGTACACATACACAGACATATTTAAATTATCACTGGTTTCGTAAGAACTGTAACAGAATGCTGCCCAGAAGAATTAAACTATACAAAATAGTGTTTGTATCACTTTTTATTCAGTACAGTGAAACATGGATCATTTAGGGATATAAATGCACATTTCTCGATACAGGAACATTATAAACCGCTTCTAATTAACACATACAAAAGAAACCTTTCCTGTCTCGGGTGGAAACAGTGGAGCCTGCTGCACAAGTGGTTCAAACAGATGGTTACAAAAACTTTTAAAACATCTATAATCAAACTCTGCATTAGATATGGTGATGCATTTCTCCCCTCTCCACAATCCATTTAAAGGATGCCTACACCTCTGGAATGCCAGTATTAGAGGGGAACAGTTAGCACAAAAGTGTGCAAAAACATTTTTTATGTACCTACTGTGTATTGCAGTATAGTAGAACACTGACTGATTCTGCTGAATTTTTCTAAGCTCTGATCTTTTGTTTACTTGTGCTGCTGTCCTGAGTTAAGTACAGTCACAGTGGACTGTACTTAACCCCAGGAGAACATCGGGACCTGCAGACCTGATTAGAAAAGCTGTAATATGTGCTGCAGGATATTGAAACTCCCAAGTGCTGCAACCCTCCTCTGATGTCAACTGCAGGGGATTTAGGGGTTTGCAGTGACAGAAAATGTCAGCTTGCAAGTTGGCAGACTCTGTCTTTATTGTACTATCCTGCAGTGAATGTATAATTTTCGCACATTGGCACCACTGCAAACTTGGGTGTGGGCTCTTGTTGCTGACTGTTCCCCTTTAAGCTTATGTAAAGTACTAGGATGTTGATGCAAACAATTGAGCCCTTTTGCTGTGTACAAATCTGCTTTAATTGGGTCTAAACATTGTACATTTAAAAATCAGGTTCTTAGTTCTGCCTGTATGCCTCTTTCCCCTCCCCCAACATATAAGGAATCTTACCTGCCCCCGAATGCATTTGGCAGTTTAATTTATTTCTAGCTGTATTCACAGGAAGAAAACGCTCGTAATATGCTTTGTGGGAATTACATGGCCTAAACAGTCAGCTTCCTTATATGGGGGCACACCCCCAAGGTCCTTGTTAGTTGAGCGGTGTCCTTCATTTGTCAAAATTGGCTCTTGAAACTATACAAAAAAACTTTGAAATCTGACTCCATTATCGTGATGTCACAAAATGTGCTAGCGTGGGGGCGGGCCTCCTCATAAGGAAGTAGGACCGGTTTGGCTCTGAGCCTCCACTGTGCATATTTTGAGAAACACTCAAGATGCATTTAGGGGCAGGTAAGCTGCCTTGCAAAAAATTTTTTTTTTTTTTGGGGTGCAGCAGAACTGTGGACCTGCTCTTTTAACAAAAAACACGCTGCTCCAGAATAACCATGAAAGAGCTATGTAGTCAACTGAATGAGAGCACTTGGCTATATTGTACCTCCGTAGTACAAACAGCTTTGTGATGCATTGCTCTTTGTCTTGATTGGGTTATAATTTCCTGTGATGGGTACATTAATACAGCCTGAAAGCTCCAATTCCATTGACTGCTGTTTAGTGACATTGTGGCCATGTTCAGCATTGGCCAGGAGCATAGTTTGGTGGGGGGGGGGAGCTTTACAATGTCATGATAGGCACAAGTGAGCAAAGGCTGCAGTTGTTGGATAACACCCTATATTTATATTATGGTTTTCTGATTCCAGCATTTTAGGTGTTTAGGTATCCTTTATGATTATTTGCATGAAAACGGTACCTTGTCTCTTGTGCATTTGTGTCCTGCTGCTTGTCTGCACTGTGACCCAGTTCAGGCCCTCTCGTTAAGCTGGCTTGAAAAGGATCTATATTACAACCTAATGTTGGCTAAAAATATAGACTGAGCAGCAGGAACAGATGAACTAGTAGACAAAGACCTGATAGCAAGTACATTTAAATGTAAACTGAATGAAAAGATTTTTCCCTGATGCATTGGTAGCATTTCCTTACATCCGTGCAGTTGAGACCTGCAAGCCCTTGGTTTGAGCAACTGCATGACTTCTGTTCACAACTGCATATGGCTTAAACGCCTAACCAGAAATCTGACATGTTGATTTTTCTAAAATTTGGTTTCATAGCTTTTGACAGGTTGCTGTGTACATGAATGCAGAAACTGCAAATGTAGCATTTAAAATTTTAAGTCTCTCCTGGTTCAAATTTACCTCCTTCAGCTTCTCCAGTGTGGCTGCTGACGTTCAATGCGATTGTTGATGAGGAGAGCCCCATCAGCAAGTGCTGTAGCATGCGCAGCCAGCATGTAGTAGGATGGCGTTCTCTTCATTTAATGGTCCTTTTTGTTTAAAAAAATATCACTTTATTCATACTGTGACTTTTACGTTTCTTGGAACACACCACGCTAAAACCTTTCATTTTACGAACGTGAAATTGCTAGCAGAAACGAGTCCTAAATTTATATTTGTTTCACTAGGAGGGCACGCTGAACAAGTTGCTTGTCTCATGGTGTGACCTGGGGGGGAAGGGGTTACATAGGGTTGTGAAGGATGCTCGGTTACAATAGTATGTGGGTAGTAGAAACAAAATATTGCAAGATTCAAACAATACAACATTGTAAGATTATGCAACAGTTGGAACACAAGGTATTATATAATAAACAGTAGTGGAACATTGGGTAAATTACATTCTATATCTGAAATCGTACAAAACATGTGAATATAGAAAACAGTAATAATGCAACAGCAGAACCATTATAGTGTATGTGTGTACCAGGAGCAGGCTTGAGGTAGTAGGTGCGCGCCCCCCCCCCCAGTGAAACTAGCCACCGCATTTACCACAGCCACTTCCTCTGGCAACTCGTTCCACACCCTTTCAGTGAAAAAAGTGCCTTCTCATTTCATTCTTGAATCGACACCCCCACTAGCTTCATGTTGCACTTTCCTTCCTTGAGTTAAAAATGTTCTCCGACTTACCCTTTTTTTTTTTTTTTAAAGGTACTTGAAGGTTTCTATCATGTCCTTCTTCTTCTCCAGGGAGTACATAATAAGCTCACTCAACCTCTCGTATGTTTTTGACCCCCATACCCTTGATCATCCTGGTTGCCCTCCTCTGGACCTCCTCCAGTAGCTTGATTTTCTTCAGATACCAATACTAGAACCACACACAGTATTCCAGGTGAGGACTCACCTGTGACCTGTACAGTGGCAAGATGACTCACTCCCTCCCTCCTTACTGGAGGTTATTACCTGGCGATGCAGCCTTGCATTTTATGTACTTTGGCTGCTGCCTTGTGGCACTGTGCTGAGTGTTTGTTTCATGTCTTCTCTGACCATCACTCCAAGGTCCTTCTCTTCCTCTGAGACTGCTACCTGTTCTCTTCTCTTCTCTCCCCCAGCCAGTAGCTACCACCTGGGTTCCTGATGTCCAGGTGCATGACTTTGGCATTGATCCCCAACTTCCAGATGTCCAACCATTTTTCCAGCCTAGCCAGATCTCCCTTAATTCCTGTCTCCTCTCCACTATGTCCACCCTCCCACAGAGCTTGGTATCATCTGCAAAGAGGCAGATGACCCCCTCTGCTGTCACCAATAAAGATGTTGAACAGCACATGTCCAAGTACTGAGCCCTGTGGGACCTCGCTGGTTACAGGCCCAAGTTTGGATAGTCTCCCCAACCCCCTCTACCCACCCCATCACCACTCTGATTCCTATCTCGCAGCTAGTTCGTGACCCACCCCAGCAGTTTGACCCCGATTCTCAGGTTCCTCGGCTTGCTGATCAGTCTGCCATGTGGCACTGAATCAAATGCCTTGCTGAAGTCCAGGTAAAGAATGCTCACCGCATTCTTGTTCAAAGACCTCATAACCCAGTCGAAGGGAAAGCGATCCTTGTCACGTGGCATATGCCATCCCAGCAATCTCCTTTTGCCACTGTCCATTATATACTCCTTAATGCCCTACATTCCCAATGCTCCAGCACCTGCCTTCTTGTTAAAATAAATAAATAAAAATCTGGTGGTAGGAACAGTGCCACAGAGATCCCTGCTTCCAATACGCCGCAACTGGAGCTCAGGATACTCCCAACACCCCTTGCCTCATCTCTTCTTTAGCGTAACCCTCCTGCACAATTAACTTGCTATCAGTTTCACTTTCAGAAATACCTAATGGTCTGGTGGAAGAGAAAAGAACCCAAAATAAGAGTCATTGGTCCACCAAGTCTGTCACCAGAACCATAGCTCACTACCAAATCCCGTCTGTACTAGCTCCACTATGTTGAAGCGCCTAATTCCCCTGCTGCTGTGTCCCGGTTTTGTCCTTATCGAGCAGTAACTGGTGGTCCAGGGAGAGAACCAGAGAGCAACAGCAGCAGAAATCTTTGTGGGGCTGTCTAATTGTTTCTCCCACTAGACCACCAGTTACTGCTAAGGACAGAACCGGAACACAGCTGCAGGATAATTAGGCACTTCAGGATAGTGTAGGGATGCATCGGTGAGCGCCAGTTTGCATGAAAGAACTAGAGGGGATCAATTATTTGAGTGCTTTTTTTTTTTCCTTTTACAATTTAGCTGATAATGGATAAATTGTGCACTTTGTGAGAGGGTTATTCTAAAGACATGATGTGGCAGTGCGGGGGTGGTATCATGAGCTCTGGTTGTGGCGATATTGGGAGCAGGAATTTTCATGGCTCTGTTTCTAGATCATCAGGTGTTTTTTAAACAAGACAGGTGCTGAAGAATTGGGAATATGGGACATTTAGGAGTGGACAACAGACAGTGGCAAAGAGGGTGATACAGGAGGAGACCTGTATTTGGATGGAGTGTGCTGCATTGTGGGGGAACTTTCAGTGTGGTGTATTCTGCAAACTTAAATCATCACTTAACATATGTGTAGATGTAAATAATACATAGAGGGTGTTACTTCACAGAGAGGATTGTAGGTTCATGGAACAGGTTGCCGGAATGGGTCATGGGGTGGATATGGTGGATGAATTCGAAAGAGCATGGGCCAACTACATGGGATTAGCCAGAGGAGAGGGGGGGGGGGGTTGGCCCTTTTTTTTGGGGCAGTCTAAATGGGTCGGACGGGTCTATCTGCCGGCAGGATTTTGATTCAGCCTTTTAAACTGACTTTTTTTAAATGAAAACCTTGTACAGCATGATGGCTGTGCCTCCTACAGCACTTGCTGCTGATCGGATTCTCTCTGCATTAATGTAATTGCATTGTATGTCTGCAACCATTTTAGAGAAAATGAAGGAGGGAAGTTTGAATTGGGAGAGGCTATTTACATTTTTAAAGAACTGTGAAGGAAAGACATAGAAACGGTTTCAAAGGGCCATGAAGCCAGATTTTAGAAAAGTTGTACTTAAATGTATGGGTCTCGCTATACAGTAAGTTTTAGAAGTATAGTATCCCATGCACGCAATAATGAATGGGGTGCAACATTTTTTTTGTGATTTTTTTTTTTTTTTTTTGAGACTTAGTGCAGTGCTAGTCAATTTTAACATAAAAGTCCTTTTCAGGTGGGAAAGGATTATAAATTGGGCCGATGTGATGGCCTGTCGATTTTCTTCTGCTTACTGGTCTGCGGTCCACCCCTTCCCCTCCCCTCCCTGATTTTATGATGTCTAACCAGGAAGAGCATGGAAGTGCCCCATGTAATCTATAGGGGCATTTTCAAAGCAGTTTATATGTTAAAGCAATATTTTATGTAAATGAAAGCCAGTTCTGTGTAATCCCTATTAGTCCAGCAGTGGTTTCATTTACATAAAATATTGCTTTAGCATATACAAAAAAGAACTTCTAAAAGTGACCCCCTGATAGATTACAGTGGAACACGTCCCCATGCTGTCCTTGGTTAACCATCATAAAATGTTTTTTTTTGGGGGGGGGGCGTGGCCAGTGGATCAGGTAGTGGAAGGGATTGACTAGCCGCTGGTCGACCCAGTTTATGATCCCTTCTACCTGAAATGAACTTGAGAAGTTCAATTGTGCTGCAAATGACTAGCGCTACAGTAAGATAATTGGCTATAAAACCCATATAAGTTGGAAATTTACTTTTAAGAAATCTTTCTCATCACCCAGCAAATCTTAGTCCACTTAACTCTATGCCAACAATTTCCATATCCTGTTTCCCCGTTTGATATCCCTTAGTAAAGAACTATGCTCTTTCAGCTTACTAAAAGACTCCATTTCAAAGAACTTTTTTCCAAGCCGGTTGGTTAATGGACTGGTATTTCTGCAAACTTTCAGGCAGTTACAAACTGCCTTGCATGTGGCATAATAAACTGAATTCTGCGGAGAGTTGCAGTAGTAGAATGAGAGTATTTACTGGTTCTAAAATTAACCAGCTTAATTACCAACTTCAAGAACCCCTTTAGGAGCAATGTAAAAATAGTTAAAAAGCTATTGAGCCATAAACTGAGTGGCATTTTTTTCACTAGCCAGTCTTGGCTGTTAAATATCTTTCTGTACCCTTGAATTAGTAAGCTGTTTTGTGAACTAAATACAGAAATGTACCAAGCATTAGTCAGTTTCATAGTCTACTATAAAGATCTTGGTAACATTTTGTCTTGGTTAAAAATTCAAATGCCCTTGTTGTTCAAGAGGAAGGAAACTGTATAATTGCCCAGTCACTGTTTTGGGGTTGTTTGCCTATTATAAAACTGCTATGCTAATTTACACCCCAGTATTCTTTGCCTCGCTGTATACCTTATTGCACTGACTGGCTTGCTTGAAGGAGGCTGCAGTGAAGACTTCCAGAGCCCTTACCTCTGCAGTTTGGGGGCTAGCCCCTCCCATCCAGTACTTGTGTGATGGTCCCTTTCCCCTCGGGTGAATCACCTTTCACTTCTTGATGTTCAGATCTCTACTACCAAATCTGTGGCCACTTTTCCCGGTCCTTCTGTAGTTCCCTCCCCCTTTCTCACCACTGACCACCATGCCACAAGCTTTGTGTTCCTCAGACGTGCTCATTGTGCCCTAGATATATTACCGATGTCACCAGAGAAGAACATCTGAATAGTACTGGCTCTGGGACCTGTCCTGTGGCTCTCTGCTCAAGACCTGTCCTCAGATTTGACCCGTTTTCCTACCACCACCGAGCCAGTTCTAAGCACTTAATGTACTCCCCAACTTTTTTTAGCCACCTCCTGTGTGGCACTAACTTGAAGGTTTTGCTGAAGTCACAGTAGATCAGATTTATCACATGCCCTCTTTCTGCTGCCCTGGTGAGCCTATCAAAACAATATTGGGTTAGTCTGGCATGACCTCCCTGGCACACACCCATGTTGCTTGTAGTCCTGCATCCCCTTTTCTTATTTTTAAGTAGATCACTGACGTTTCCTTTTTATTATGGTGTTTCAATTTACCTTTAAGATTAAAGATTAATTATTGGTCAAGCCCACTGTCTGACACTTCCAAACCCTTCCCACTAAAGTCAGCTGTGTGATATTTAACAGGACTACGCATGTCCCTGTAGTACTGAGTTGCCACACTCCTGCCCAGGTGTGTAATGGTAACAGTTTACCTACTAGTATTTTCGAAAAGATCTCTGTAGAGCCATAGTACTGTACATTGGACTGTAACAAGCAGTTTGGGATTTTGTGGGAAACTTGCACAATGGGGCCATCGTGTCTACATTCATGTAGATGGCACACAGCATTGCCTGTATAACCTAGGTGGGCTCCAGCCAGTTCAGCTTCCGGTCTGTGGATGGAATTCTAAACATCCTCTAACAGCAGGATTGGGCTGATATAAACTAATTGCAGTGTCTTGCCAAGTAGCAGAAAGGAAAGAGTGGTCTGCCACAGCAGGGGGGTGGCGGGTGGGAAAGGAATGGTTCTGTGAAGATCTCTCAATGGTATTTCCTTAATGCTGTAATTATTCAGACTATTTGAAAAGTACCAACCTCCACCAGGTGGTTGCTACAGTTGAGTGAATCAGCACCTCTAGAGCAGGCCTTGCATGACAACCAGGCCAAGCCCAACTCCGCTTAGAGAGGAGACAACTGCTTCAGTGCAATAGCTGTGCCTGGGTAGGCAACACTAACAATATCAAGAAAGCCCAGCATCCTCTCTTCACTGAGGAAGAATATCACTTTGGTCTGAAAGTTCACTTAAAGGCCTGAACCTTATTCTGCTAGCTTTTTTTTTTTTTTGTTTGTTTATAAACAAGATGGCACACTCCTCAAACACAGATGGTTAGCTACAAAACCGAGAGCTTTGACAAGGTCCTTGTTAAAGTGCCTGATATTTGGAGCAAAATGTTTGAGTGTGTGGGGTCTTCTGTTAAAGTACTATTGAATAAAGTTTAGACTTAAGTGAACTTTTTGAGTTATCTTTTTTTCCTCTGTAAAGTGAGGATGCTGTGCTTTTCTCTCCTTTGGAAGATAAACATATGGAAGCTGTCGGGTAGCATCCTCACAAATGATAGTTTCTGAGACTGACCTAAAACACACCACTGAGGCTGCCAAGACCTGTAACCAAGGACCCTGGAATTCTGCGGTTGCAGAATTTGCATCATGCCGCAGAATATATATAGTGCCGCAGCATTCGTTTTTTGGTGAATTTTCATATAAATATACTGTTTTTCCATAGTGTCAGGCTTTCTTTCCCAGCTCGTTTATCCTGAAGCCCCCTCCTTTGTGCTCAGCATATGATGTCATCACATCATATTTAGCCAATGACAGGACTGCATTCTGCCAGAGAAATGAATAAATCATGCTGCAGAAATCGGAAAATGCTGCCGCAGAACACCAGGGGCCCTGCCTGTAACCCTAGTAGGCTGGTTCTGCCCTACCTGCAGGTAGCAAAACAGTATATAGGCAGGGGTTCATCGGGAGAGGTATTTTTGCAAACAAGCTTGCCTCTGGTGCTGGAACCAAAGGAAACAATTGGGAGAATTCTGGGCAGTCCATATGCTTCATATAGCACTAAAATATGTGGCTGTCCAAGGAGTGCAGTAGCACTTCACACTCATTCATGGGAAGAACGCTGGCAAGTCAGACTGTCCTTAACATAAAATCATTAAAAAAAAATTAGGTTGAGGACAGAGTGACTCTGTCTCTGAAGCATTGGGAGAGAAGAGTCATGAATAAAGGCCTATAGTTTAGATGTGCGCCTGATTGAGGTAAGCCACAAGGCAGAAAGCCTTACAAGTCCATTCATCTCACTAAAGGATCCAGGCTGAAATTTCTTTAGTCTGTGAGTGGAGTATGCAACAAGGTTCAGGTCCTAAACCCAGCAAGTGTCAGCGGCAGAGATGTACCTATAACTTGCCACAGGCTTACAGGCTGGAGGTGCCATACAATAGATCTGGCAGACCACATCCATCTGGGACACAAGTCTTATCCATGAGAGAAGGCAGTCCTAGCAAATGGATGGTCATTCACAGAGTAGTATTGCAGTCCTGACCGAGGGGGTCAGGAGATGGTTGGAACCCTCTGAACTGTACAAGTGAAGGGGTCCATAAAATGCCACTTGGCACAGCACAAACACTTCCCCTTAATGGCGTAGGTGTGCCTGGTGGCAAGCACAACAGCAGAGACTCTGCCTGTGGCCCAGAACCCCAAGATACTTTGTCCTCTGGAGTCTGGCATGGAGCTGAAGGGATTGAGGGTCAGTGGAAGCAGATCCTCTACTGCCACCTTCCACAGTAGTGGAGACTAGATCTACCTGAGATGCAAGGATGCCAACAGGATCATTCTGGCTGGTTCCTGCCTGAGCTTTGCTCAGGACACTTGGAATTGGAGGCACAAGAGAGAAAATGTTTGGAGGGTCCACCTGTTTTGCCCCAGAAAATGTTGTGCCTTGGAACAAGTGAGCAGAAAGTGCCAGTTTGCGTTACGTGGGTTGCTGAAGGACCCATTTCTGGCCTTCCCCACATGGTGATTAGCTGTTCAGCTGCAGTCTGGCTCAATTTCTTATTTGTGGGCCTGAACTACAGCCCAACTTAGGCTTTCTTCCAGGACACTGAGCAAGACCTTCAAGGCTACTACACTAATCTTCATTGCCTCTTGGCACAGAAAGTTGGGATGTGTGCCTCCCTGCTCAGGTAATACTGTCGGGTTCAACTGTATAAGTGACAGGAACCTGTAAGCACAGAGCTGCCATAATGTCCACCATGTTCAACTCATTCGCACCACAAGAGCTCTTTGAAACTTCCACCACCTGTGCCCTGTGTACTTCTAGCACTGCATCCTGGGCCTTGCTAAGCAAAATCAATAATCGGCATGCCACAAACAAATGCGAATACCTCTTGAATCGTAAGTGCTACACACAAAGTGCAGGTGGCAAAGTTGTTTAGCACAAGATTATCTTTCCAGTGATGCTGTGTAATCAGTTTGGTTTTTATTTTATACTAGCAGAAATTCCAGACCATTTTTTTTTCAGATTTTTTTCAAGGTGCTTAGGTGAGGCTTGACAGATGTCAGCCATGCACACCATACCTTAAACAAATGCAAATGATTCCTAAAGTATACATGATACACAAAGTATCAGCAGCAAAATTGTTCAGCGCTAAATTACCTTTCTAACGGTGCTATGCAATCAATTCTAAGCAATTTGGTGTTACTATTTAGGTAAAGACTGCTGACTTCCTCGGACATTTCCAGGCCTGAGTGTAAGTCAGCTGAGTACATCTGCAGGCGTTATTGGCCTGAGTGGCTGTTTTCAGACGCCACCTACAGGCGTATCTAGGCCTGAATGAATTAAAGAGCCCCTGACACCATTAGAAAAACTTCAAAAAACATCAGATTTATACACAGTTCAGTTTATATTTCATATACATATACTTTTCTATAATTTTTTCCTGTTTATTGTCTGGACGGTTGTATGAAAGAGGATTGCTGTCCCTTGGACCTTATCTGCTCTTTGCTTTCCTACACATGGCATCATAATCATCTCCACAGCAGCAGATTGTGATGTCATAAACAACTGTAATATTAGGCGTAGGCAAGCAGCCAGAACAGATAGGGCAGTAATCCTGTTTACATTTACTTAGTTAATAACTAATATACTAAAAAGCCAGCAGATTAGGCCCAATGGTCTGTAGAGTCTTCGGGGATCAGTGCCTACCCAGTGCACCGTTGCAGCTCTCCCCAACCCGCAGTGGGGCTTTGGGATGCACTGTCCCCATACCTATCCCAGCCTTTCTTGAACTCCTCCACAGTTGTAACAGCCACCAGCTCCACATGTAGCGCATTCTAGGGCTCCACCATCCTCTCTGAAGTAGTGTCTCCTTGTCTCCCCCGACCAGCCTCATCTAGTGTCCCTGGTGGCCCCTACCTCCCTCAGCTGAAGCACCCCCTCTAGGCTTTCCCTATTCATTTTCTTGAGATATTTGAAGACCTCTGTCATATACCCTCTGTTCCTCCTTTCCAGTGAGTACAGGTTGAGCTCCTCTCTCCCCATAGGGCTTTTCTCGTAGACCTTGTATCATCCTGGTCGCTCTCTCCTGAAGTGCAATATCCCCCTTTGAGTAAGGACGCCAAAACTGCATGCAGCATTCAAGGTGTGGTCTAACCAGGCAATTGTACCGCAGAAGGAGCACCTCTCGACTCCTTGAGGTTATTCCTTTAACTGTGCACCCCAGCATTTTATTTGCTTGGGCCACAGCCTTTCTACACTGCTTAGAGTTCATTTTGGCATCTACCACCACCCTGAGGTCCTTCTCTTCTTCTCTCTTCTCCCCAAAAGTGTATACATGAGCCAGGCTTTTGGCCCCCAGGTGAAGAACCCTGTATTTCCCAGTATTAAACTTTTTTTTAGTTCAGGGTGCGTGACTACCTTTCCAGAGTCTCCAGGTCTTTCTGGAGTTCTAGCTTCCTTTCCTCCCCATCCACCACCGCCCACAGCTTCGAGTCATCAGCAAATAGACTCATCCAGCTCCTGATGCTGCCTCTGATGTCTGAGATACAAGCGTTAAACAGTGGGCCCAGTACCGATCCCTATGGGACCCCACTAATGACTCTCCTGGGGGAGGAGACCTCTTCTTCTCCCCCCCCAAAAAAAAAACACCTTCTGTACATGCCCTACTAGCCAGTTTCCTATCCACCTGACCCCATATCCCCCAGCTTCCTGGGCTGTGGCACCAAGTCAAATGCCCTGCTGAAGTCTAGAAAGAGGGCATCCACTGGCTTGCCCTGACCCAGCGCACTCGTCACCCCTTTCATAGAACTCCACCAGGTTGGACGGACATGATCTGCCCTTAACAGAGCCATGCTGGCGATAGTCTAGGTGGCTCTGTGCCTTCAGAACCCCCTCCCATCACTTTGCCCACTACCGACTTAATTAAGCAGTAAGGCTGAGAATTGCAGAAAAGGTTAAGTATAAGCTAAATTGTCTAAATATGACACTTTTGCAAAGTTGTTACAGTGGTGTCAGGAGCTCTTTAAGTGAAAGCCTTGTTCTTGTTGAGACCAGGACCCCTGGGTCTGGTGAGTCTACACCAGACCCAGGCATGTAATCCCTTTCTTGCCATCACATCAAGTAATGATTTGAAGATGTTGAATCTTAATGGGCTGGGGAGTGTAGATGGCAAATACTTCAACTGGGTGGTGAACCTCTGTGGCACGTCTTTGAGGCTGATTTTGAAGGCCTTGCTTCTCCATCGACTGTTTCTGCTTTTGTGGTGTTGGTGGATTCAGCACTGTGACAGGAACTGTGTTATCCAGTCTTTTCCTGCCTGCATCTGTGTGGCCTGGTTGAAACACTGGCAAATTGAAGGTTTTAACATTGTGCGAGGCCCAAACACGCACAACTCTGGCATCCAAACGATAAACTGAATTCCCGCAGTGACAGTTGCAAACTAATGCTTTTCTCTTTAACAACATACACCAAGGACCCACAATTTCCAAAGGAGAAGCTAGCAGAAAAATTCAGTTGAAATGACAACCAAGTCTTTCACTGGCACATTCACTCAACAGTGCAGGGGCACCTGCCCACCCCCATTATATAGGCAGTACTTGCTGTGCACTGTTGACATGTACCTAGGCATCCCCATCATGGAAAAGCTGACTGTTTTTTGGGAAGGGTTTGGAATGTTTGGTGGGGGGGGTGTTGCAAGATTGGCAAGTATTTTGGATAAAGAAACTAGTAACATGCAGTTTTGTAAAGTGCGGTTCAACTCCATATAGTGTTTGGGCAGTTTCGCAGTGCTCTCCCCCTTTAAAGCCATGAGCACATTGTAAGTAATGGGCACTAGAATACTGTAGTGTATTGGTCCTACTTTCTTGGGTATCTTGACATACATAATTAAAATGAACTGCAACACACTGAATAGAACTTGAAGCCACTAGCAGCAGAGCTACCACTGACAGATATTTAGCAGATGGTTATTCTAGATATTGTACAATACGCAGCAGTAAAGTGCTGTCAGTATCTAACATTTATGGCAGAAATGTGTTAAAATGTAGACACTATTGGCAGGAAAAAACATAAGTTCACTCAGTCTGCCCAGTTTAAAACTGTAGTAAGATACCATGTGTAATGAATGTTCTGTTAATATCTGCTAGTTCTCAGGGGTCCAAGAAAAACCATCCTGTAAGATTGGTACCAGCTGATGGTCTTTTCTTTTTTTATATCTAAAAAAAAAACAACCTGTATTTTGGATGTACAAAAAGTTCTAATTTTCTGTCACTACAGATGTATTGAAATACTTAAGTATGCAAATTGGTTATATACACACACCCATTATAGTCCAATGTTGTGGGTTGTTCTTGAACCCCTGATTTAATGTTTATGATGCATAAGTGGTGATTTCCTTGTTTTTGATGGCACGCCATTGTGATTGGTAGACGGGTGCCTACTACCCGTGATAAACGCATCGAAGAATTGCGTATCAAACTACATACCCACTAAAATAAAAAAATGAAATACTTGAAGCTGCAGCTTTGGAAAGTGGATTAATTTCTGTGATTAAGTTAAACCGTGGCAACCAATTGTGATTGGACTTGCATAAGGAATGCATGGGTTTTGCATGCAAACACCCAGGCATGATGTCTGTAGGTTAAAGAGCAGCTGATGTTTGGTTTACCTGTGGCAGGCAAGTTACACAAGGAGACTCCTGCCTGGCCAAGTTTTTTTTCCTCTTACGTATTTAAAGAGCTGTGGACGCCTCAAAGAAAACTTTGAAAATAATAATTGGGTACAGTTCAGCTTGCATTCCAAATGTCTTCTGTAGAATTCTCCTTATTGCAGAGGATATTTGCACGAATAAATGATCTTTACATGTTCATCTGCCTCTGTAGCTTATTCCCTACTTCGTGTCCTAATCCTCTGTGACATCAGTTTTTTGCCATGGGATTAACTGTGATGCCATAAGCGGTGCATTATGACCTCCGGAGAGGAGAAAGCGAACAGGAAGAGATGAACTCTTCAAGAGCAGAGTTCCTGTTTTCATGCAGATGGCCTCAGTAATAATGATGAGGAAAAATACATAACTAATGAATAAACTGAACTGTCTAAATATGTTTTGTTATCCTGAAGGCGTTGGCTGCTCTTCAGCCTCCCCCACCCCCCAAAATGTTAAACAGCCCTGCGCAGATCTGGAGCCTCATGCTATAGTTCTACCCCCAAAAACAGCATTGTGGTGATGCTAAGTGAGGAGCTGGACTAGTATAGCAGAAGGGAAAGGGTGCAAAGCAACTAGTGGTCCGTCTCCCCCCTCCGAATTTGCCATACTAGCCTTTCAATGTTACATGGTCCCATTTTGCTTTAAGTTTAATCGGAATGCAGTTTTGGGGATTGATGGACTTAAAAAAACAAACACAAAAAACTGCAGTCTAGAAATGATGCTGACTCAAGTTACTGCAAAGTGATGAAAAACAAACACTAAGTCGCCCCCGCTACACACGTTTGCTCTGTGAGCAAGCATGTTAAGAGCCCATGAGTAAACTCTGCATCACAATAGTGTGGTGCCAGGGTGTGTGCCACTGTAACTGTGGTTAGTTTTGCAGTGACATGACTCAGGAGTGCAGTATGTACCTGGGTTTTGAGGGGTGTAGCTATGCTTGAGGTTCCAGAGCCAGTACTGGGTTTGCAAAACATTAATTCTATAAACTGATTATATTTGTTTTCAGTTGTTTAAATGCTAGATATGTAGCTCCCTGGTGTGAATTGCCTTGCCTGATTGTCAGCAGCTCTTGAGTTTTAAGTACCAGGAAAGTTAATCAACATGTGAATTTGAGTCTTTTTTTCCCCTCTGAGTGGACTTTAAGTGCACTCTTTCTAACCAACTTATTTTTCTGATGGAGAATTTTATGTAATTGAAAGTTCAAGTTCCTATTTTCTTTTGGAATGTCTATGTTGGTCTAATAAAAGGCATCCGATCATCTTATTCTGGATCTTGAGTCCTTTGGCATGCTGGGGACGTTTCTTAAGATCCTCCATCTGTCCAGAGCAGTAGCTGAGTAAATTGATATTCTGTATTTAAAAGAGCATTTTAATCTGAATGCAGTATAATTGAGTGGGATCAAATTCAAATTTCTTTAATGCAAAGTTTTTGATTTAGGATTCGATATAGAGGCAAAAATAGTAGGTTTTGATTAATGTTTGCCCCTCTTTATTGCCCAGAATGGGAAGAAAATTCAAATTTTAAAACCTGATACTTTCAAGTGTGCCTCTTTGCACTTAACTACATAATGGGTAGTGAAATCAGTCAAGCAGTGTACTTGATGTGAATCTGGGTCAGATGTTAAAATTACCCTGCCCTAATCAAAAGCTATGGAAATGCACCTATTTGAAACTGTTAAATCAAATTTGCAGTTGCTGTTTTGTCAACTGATTGTTTATGTTTTGAAATGTTTAACACTAGTAAGCTTACTTTTTTCCTCACTGCAACTTTTCTAGGTTTGGACCTTATGAGTCTTATGACTCCAGGTCTTCACTGGGTGGGCGAGATCTGTTCAGATCTGGCTATGATTTTAGTGAACCAGAACAAGGTCGCTTCGGAGGTAGTTTTGGTGATCGATTTGACAACTCCTACCGGCAGAGCGTTGACTCTTTTGGAGGTAGAAACCAGGGCGGGTCTAGCTGGGACTCATCATTCTCCCGTTCAAATTTGAGGCCTGGGGCTTTCGATGACGGGGGAAGAGACAGTTACTCTTCCTTCAGCAGCTTTTCTTCACCCCATATGAAGCCTGCACCTGTAGGCTCTCGGGGGAGGGGAACGTCTGCTTATCCTGAAAGCGCGTTTGGAGGCAGAAGCTATGATGCCCTTGGAGGACCATCAACAGGCAGAGGCCGAGGCCGTGGAGTAAGTACAGAATCTTTTCAGATTCTATTGACTAGTAACCCTTTTCAAACCCTTTCAAGACCAGTGTGTTTCCCAGTATAATAGTGAATTTTATGAGACAGTATTGACACTTGGGTTGAAATTAGGAAATAAATTTCTGGGAGTTAAAATATCTTATCAACAGTCATGCTGTTGAGTTAATGCAGAAGCTAGAATAATTAAAGAATTGTTTTGTGAATCTGATTTGATTCCAGTAGAAAAATGTTAAATTTTGTAGGTTACTGTCAACTGGTCAAGAAGGGGTTAAAAGGCACTAAAGTATTCCTTCTAACTACTAGCATCTCTTGCTGGTGGGGGAAATTGAGTCTTTCTGAACAGTGAAGGGCAGCTTGTATGTTAATCATGTTAAAGGTGCAATGCATAACTCATTTTTTTTTCAAGGTTGGACTTGCAATTAGGGATGTTACGGTGTGACACTTGATGGATTTGTGAACCGCTGCTTAGTACTGCGGTATTATGGGAAGTAATCATTTGGTACAAAAGAGGCAAGCTGTCGGATGGTGTTGAAAGGGTAGTCCATAAAAACAGTTGGATGACAAACATCCTGTCATTTAAATTGCTGCATCAAAAGTGAATCACGGTATAGTCCTACCGTGATGTAAAATCACGATGTACCATGACGTCCCTACTTGCAATTACCTTATACATTGGGTAAGCACAAATATAAATAGAAAACAATTCTAGATTAACCATTGTTATGATGAAGCTTTAGTACTATTGTACCAGAATGTAATTGGCAGTTTTCAGTTACAATAACAGATTTCCTTCTGTTAGTCTTGCATATTGAAAGAGATGCGTCAGACCCTAAACCAGGTGGTGGTGATTATTTTGAAATAATCACAAATTGCCTAATCTAATGCTTTTGTAAGTTATAGATCTTGAAATTAAAAAAAAAAAAAAAAATTCTGACTGAACAGTCAAGTGATACTCCTGTGATTCTACAGCACAATGATAAACACAAGTCATTTTTGTACAAAACAGAAGCTGCCTCAGATTCTTGCATCGGAGAGAGCTGGTGCGAAAGGGATAATTGTCCTTAAACGCACACAAATTAAAGGTCTGAATACCATGGTTATCGTGGTGTTTGAAATTGCCCAAGGTACCGATACAGTGAATTTGAAGCCATGATATACTGTAAAACCATGACCTCACTACTGAAATGTGCTTACTGTTCTTTAAAACAGTTTAAAAAGGGGGGGAAGGGCATCTCGTTATGGCTGTATATTTGGGTATTTTGTAAAGCAAGCTAAACTGCTTCCAGTAATAAATTCTCATTTATGATGTAGCCTGATTTTGAAATGGTGTATTTATTACACCACCGGATCGGGGGATTTTCAGGATCTGACTACTGCTGTTCTCTGCCCCAGTCCACAGTTGCATTGCTGTACTTTTACAGTAACATGCATGGTTCATGATGGGATTAATCTGTAGCCACACACAAGAATACCCTTGAGGCAGGTTACTAAATGAGCCCAAGAAAATGATTAGCACTTTCACGTGTAAAACTCTGATCAGCTGCAAAATGAATCACCCTTGGCACAGAATGGTTAGCAAAATTTAAAGTGTATATGATTTTATTTTGTCTATTGTGCCATAGACCTTGTGCCAAAAAAGTGGTTAGCAGTCTACTGCTACTCATTTTTGGAAATTATTCGCATTACCCATTTTGCATAGCAGTTTGTTATGCCAGCTGTTTTAAACCCTGTGAGGCTTTAAATGGAACAGTCAGCACAAAGGGTGGGGCTGGTCCCCATGTGCACACAAGTGTGGAAAAACATATTGGTTTACTTGCCTTGTACTGTAGATTGTGTTGGACAAATTTTGCTTAGTTCGAGGCTGTCTTCTGTTACTGCAAATCCCAGAATCTGTTGCTGATGCTGCTGGCATAAGAGCAGTATGCTGCAGTGGGAGGTAGACTACTAGCCTGCAGTGAATGTAAGAGCATCTAGGTCTGCTTTTCTCCACGGTGCAGTACAGTCCTTTGACTGTACTTGTCCCAGGGAGGGCAGCAGGATTAGAGCATATATAAATTCTTAACATTCACTGCAGGCTATTGCATCTCCCACTGCTGCCTGCTGCTCTGTCAGCAGCAGTGGATTTTGGGATTTGTAGTAGCAAAAGATGTCCGCCTAGAACTAGGCAAAATTAGTCTGAACACTTAGTAAACAACGTTTTTGCACACAACGTGCATATTGTGACCAGCACCACATGTGGGGCCCTTAGTGGTGACTGTTCCCCTTTAAAGAATGTGACCGTGTTTGCATTTGACTGGAAGTCATAAAGTTCTGCAGAATTTTTTGCCAAAACGAAAACATCTGCAGTAGCAATTTTGCTACTTTCAACAATGCAGTAGTCTCTAATAAATTATATGGCTAGTGACTGCTTGAATCATTCAATATACCTAAAATTCATGTTTTATTTTTTGACTATATAATTTTTAATTGATAGCTATTGCGTAGAAACGTGGAATCACTGTCCACTCTGCTCCTAGTCTACACCTCATTTATCTGCCTGCGACATCAATCGGTTGCCAAGGACATGATTGTCACAAACTAAAGGATTGTGATGGCGGGTCTAGCTTAACTGCCAGCACAGCATAGGATGTAGAACAGTGATATTGTGTTCCTGTTCTTCATAGTTATGAAGGGTGTGGCTACATACAGGAAATGCACCAAATCTAAACTGTATTGTGCCTTGAGCTTCTACTTGTTTTCTTCTCGGAGGGTCTGGCTCTTTAACCCTTTCAGTACAGGGTCAGATTACCTATTGAAATATTTGTACTGGATGCCAGCACTGAAGGGGTTAACATGCCACAGTTTAAAATGCATTGCACCTTTAATAGTTATGTAAACGTATATGCTATTTTAGTTTTAATATATCTAATGAGCTAATGTTGTGTAAAGTGTCAGTATTATGCTTTCAGAATAAAGGCGTTAGATATATCTCAGTAAGGGGATCTATAATTTCAGGGTATTTTGGAAGTCAGTCCTTAAACAAGTTTGTCCACAGTCCCTAGTGTAATTTTTTTGTGCAGGAATCTCAAAAGTATAGTCCATGAAATCAACCACGATATTAAGATAAATATCACTGATTGCTGTTGCATTTGTTACATTTAGCAATGTAACAAGGGGACTTGTGAATTTCATTTCATATTGTGTATCCCCCTCAGATAATCTGAGGTTGCTTCTTGCTACCATAAATGAGCCTTCAGAAATTGTTTTGCAGTGTGTATAGTCTGCTTGACTTGCCCTTTAAGATAAGTCTGTAGATGGTCAAAATGTATGAGCAGTTGTGATTTTACGCAGAACAGGAAAAGAAACAAACTAGTAAAGGGGTCGGTCTGTTTTAGGATGATGGCCTTTTATTTGTCCAGTTAGCATCAGCTTAGTTATGTAAGATGCCTCTTAAGGAAATTATGATTTTCCTATTTTTAATTTCTCTGCACACCCACATTTCCCTTGCTGGCACAGAGCATCAGAAACTGAAGATATAGTAGCTATGCTACCTCTGCTGCTCCTTTCTTAATAGTTGAGTTAGAATGGGCCTGTGTAGGGGACCCACAGTAATAGTGGGTTTTGTTTTTTCCTACTGAAGCTATATGAAAAGCTCGGCACACTTTATGCAGCGGCTCAAGTGACACTTTTGTCATCTTTTACAGTAGCACTTTTTTGAATCAACATTGACACAATTCGTACTGAATCCTACTCTTCTCTTTCCGTTTCGCATAGTTTTTCTGTTTTTCTTGATTGGGGGATCCCCTAGGCCCACAGACATTTCCACTGGCCCAGCACGTGTACTTACTGAAATGTTACATTCTCCAGTATTAGCCCCATTAGTGGGCTGGTGCCAGTTTTGACCTTGCATTGATGGACCACAAATGATTAGCTGTAAACTTAAAGGATCAGTGCTGCGCTTGGAACATGTGTATGTTTCAAGATTGGTGAAGGGGCTCAAAACAGAAGCATGGGGACACTCAAATGCTTGGAGAAACCAGTAAATGAAACCCCGCCACAGCTGGCATATATGCTGGTCTATTGGTCTTAATTCAGGTGTGTGGATAAAGCCGCCTGCTTCCATTTTCTGACTCTGTGCTGGAAAGGTGGTGGGGTGGACATAGTAGTTACAAATGTAGCAAATTGGTCACATTGACCTAAAACACAGAGCTGGTACACCAGCTGTGGGTGAAGCAGTTAATTTGGAAAACAGGCAGCCATGCAGAGAACCAATTTTAAAGATTTCCGTTTGAATTGTCAGTAATTCTTAGATCATAGCCGCTTCACTGAAGTGGACCACACATCATTGCACTATTGCATGATTATATTTTAGTGTTTTTGTACAGTATTTACCTTACTAATAGTTTGTTTTGATTTTTGGAAACTTGCAGTCTGTGGGATACCTTGGTAATTTTGGTAGATCCGGGGTAGTAGACTATCAAAACCGATCTGGGTCTGCAGCTGCTGCTGCAAGAGGAATTAAGAGGAAGATGGGACAAACTATCACTCAGAAACCTGGAGGTGCTGCTGGCAAGAAACCCAAACTTGCTGGGGCAACAGCAGTAAAGACTGAAAATGATGTAAGTACCAAATATTATAATATGCTACTGTGTCAAATTTACGTTTATTTTGTATAAAGACCACTTTCAGATAAGGTTTTTCTATTGTGCTATAATTTACCTTTGTTCTGGTCTGAGACAGCTTTAGGGTCATGCTTGCTTACATTTACAGTTTTTGTTGAAAGGAGATGGTATATGCCATCCCATTGGATCCATCATTTTCTTTCAGAAAATGAGAAGGAATGCTGGTGTGAGCATGTAATGTATGCAGATTGCCTCCTGATCTGTTTCTTGGAGCTCTTCTACATTTGTTTGCTGTCCTGTGTTTTCTATGATGTCAACACTGCTAACTCTGTACTGAACAATGAAACGAACCTCTTACAATGGCTGGGAAACCTGAAAACTGGCACTGAAACATTGCAAAGGTCAATAAACCACAACCATTGGCCTGTGTGTGTGGCTTTTTTTTTTTTTTGGGGGTCTACTACTTTCTGGTTATCATTGGGTTCAGTAGATGGTTCAGCAGGCATTGCAGAAAAGCGGGGGGTCATTGGTACCACAGATTCCCAATGTTACTCTTTTTTGCTTTGCAGGGGGTTCTGCTCTCTACACTGATAGCTGTGTACAAACTGCCACAAAAAGTCTTAATGCTGTTGTGCTAAATTCCTGCCTAAGGTAGTTTCACCTAAATCTGACACTAATTCTGTCTACACTCCTTCCAAAGTCTCATGCTTCGAAGGGTCGAGAGAACGCTCCACATGCTCTTATTAGCATAGCTCTGCGCTCATCCTGTTAGCATATAGCAGCGTTTTGCAGTGAGGCTTGCCAGCTGTTCTGATGTATGCTAATGCTGCTCAAGGCAGATTGGCAACCAAACAGCCTGTTGGCTGATACTTGCCTGCAGAATTCTTTACAGGTTGACTCTGGAGGAACCATTCCAAGGGGTGAAGGATCACTCTACCAGCGGTACTACTGCTGCTAAGTACGTCATTTTTGAAATACGGTGGTCGTCGTCTTGGTAGAACCCACGCTTACAGCCAGTCACTTCCCATTACAGCATTGACTGGCTCAGTTATGATACTGGTTTGGGGTCCTTCAGTCTCGGTAATTTTGAGGTGATCACCTTCCTCTCTTCTACTGAGGACTGTTGGGAGTCTTTAGTGTGGATAGTGAATTGAAATTAGTTGGTTCACATTCACATGCCCCACCTGACCTTCACCAGCAGATCTTGCATCGGATTCCGGTTCTAACATGCAGATCAGAGTGGTGGTGAGCCTGATGGCTGCACGATGGGGCGGTGGAAGGAACCAGGTTTCATTGTTCAGGTGGTGGGCATACTTGGGGGAAGGCTAACCAAGTGTGGATATGAATTGAATTCTTGGAAGTAAATGACCTCCATTTTTCCTTCTGAATTGATTTACCTAAATGGAATTTAAAGTTTAGAAAATGCTGTTGAATTTTACTGTATGCCCTCATGGGGCAAAGACTGAAGTGTAGCTGAAGCCAAAAGCTGGTTATAAATGATACTTGATACATTTGCCTTTTCAGAAAATGATGAAGAGGAAGAGAAGAAGAGAAGTGAAGCCAGAAGGGAAAAACAAAGGCGCAGGCGTGAGAAAAACAGCGAAAAATACGGAGATGGGTACAGGTTTGTTTTTATTCTTTTAGTACGGGCAAACTAACTTGGCTTTTATTTGACAAACCGTTAAAGGAGACAGGAAATTTGGGTGAGTTAGCAGCTGCTTCTAACGTTCCTATTTGAAGAAAGTATGTTCATATTCTTTGAATAATCAGACTTCGTTCTTTATGGACACAGTTCAGTACAGTTCTCTTTATGGAACCAGGATTATGTTTTGACAGTTGCGGCATGGATTTAAAACTCTTATCCGCAAGCTGCTTTTGGCCTGTCTGAGCAAGGCTCTGACTCCATGCAGTGGTGTAGGCAGAAATCCAAATTTTTGGTTCAGTGAAGAAAACTGGACAGAATCTTTCCCATAAGGTAGTACAAAGTTTTCCTCTATCTTTTTTGCCTTGAACATGTATCATTTTGGGGTTATGAATATAATTTCTGAAATCGGGAACATTAAAAACAGCTATATATTAGAAAAACTTCCTGTCTACTTTAACACATCCCTGGCAGAGAGGGTAGTGCCAAGTTATAGGAAGGGATTAGTTGTAGTTTGCTCCTAAATGGGAGTGGGCATGTCCACATCACAGCCATGAAATAAGCTAAAACTGAAGAGTTTTTAGGGCCATGCCTTTACATTGTCACATTTTTTAGCTTTTCTAAGCCAGGAGCACACTGCTTGTGCAGTGTATTTATATATATTTTTTTTATTTTAGAAATTCTGGAAAAAAAAATTGAGTCTAGTTGATGAAGACTGTCCTAAAGATTGATGTTTAAACTCATTTCCTGGCTGTAAAGTACATTCATTCCTAGATGCCTACACCCAACCAACCACAGCTGCCAGTAATGGATGAAATTCCATTTTCATATAAAATGGGGGACTGGTAAATTGTCAGATTACAGGCCATGAGTCTTAAAACAACAGTGCAATGAAATTGGGCAAAAATTTGACCCCTATGAAGGTTTCTGGGCATGTTTCAGTTTTATTTATTGGTACAATTATTTAACTTCACTGGGGGCGGGGAGGTTTAATGAATTAAACCCATGAACTCTTAATCGTTGTGGAGGTATCTTTGACAGTAAATGGTTTCCATGTATACATAGGTCACAATTGCATAGAGCTCAAGCAGCGCATTTATTGCCATCAAATGTTGCATTTATTCATGTGACAGAGGAGGGGTCCAGAGTAAAATTTGCCTCTTAGAAAATGGCCCCAAGATCCCCAAGAAGAGTGGGCACTGAGGAGGGGGGCAAAGACCACAAAGAAGGATGTGGGTACTAGAGAAGTGCAAGTGGCAGAGGGTATGTTACCTGAAAACTAATGTCAAAGCCGACCTCGTGATGCTGAGGGTTGAGGCACTGGATGCCACACCTCATGACAAGCCAGCAACCTGGGGTCAGGAACAAGTGTGTCTGCTTGGGTGGGGGGGGGGCTGGATTGAGCAACTGCAAGGGTGCTCTCCTGTCCTGTGGAGGGACCTTGTTCCGGTCATTCAGTCACTGACAGGTGGGAGCTTAGCGTGGCACAGGATGGAGAGTGGCATGAAGGGGATGGAGTTGCGGTGAATGTAGTGTTTGCGTGCCTCCATGCGAATGTGCAGTCTCAACAGGGAGGGGAGAAAAATTGAGCTGGTGGGCTCCATAACAGTCCCTGTGGGGTTCTGGGGATGGGGATGTTGGCCTCTGACAGATACGAGCCCTTCTTCCCCCTCCCCCTGGGTGGGGTGGAGTCTACCTGCCAGCTCCAAAAAAGTGGGGAATTAAAAAACTAATGCCTAAAGTGCAAGGTGTAATGCAAATGGGGCCAAGAACCAGGTAATGGCGTACAGGATGTGTGATGGTTTTGAAGAGCACAGTGGAGGAAAGGGACCTTAAGGTAATAATTATGGGACACTTTAAAGCATCAGCACAGTGTAGTAGTGCTGTGGGGAAGATGAATTAGATGCTGAGATGTATTGGGAGAGGAGCACCAGCAGAAAGAAGCAATATTGACCATGTATTTTGGGGGGGATTGTTTAATCAGGAAAGGCACACTAAACCAGAGCTCGTTTCCAGGTGCAACCTGGGAGCACAAACAAGTTGAGTGACTTGCTCATGGTCACACAAAATATGCAAGTGGGACTCATGGTATTAAAACCCAAATCTCCAGGTTTTCAGTTGCGTGCCTTAACCACTACGCTGTACTGCCTCCCTAGATCTCCAGTTCAACCATACCTAGTACTGTGCATTGTTTTGAAATTTACTCTTAAGGAAGAGCGGTGATATGTTGAATGCAGAAGGACTACCAAAAAGGGTGGTCTTATTATGGGCACTCAAATCTCGATACGTACACGCTGGAAGATGGGAGACTTTGATCTAGAAGTCATGACAGCTGTGAGTTCACTCAGTCATGACATGGGCACGAGGGGAAACTATGAAAGTGGCTTTGGGGGGCATTAAGGATGTCTGAAAAAGAACCTCTTTATTTTGCAGGAGTGGTGGTAGACTGGAACAGTCTTGGGTGGAGTCATCTTTGCTGAGATTGGATTGAAAAGGAATGGAACAGACTTATGAAGGCATTAGGGATGTTGGGAGGAGGGGAAAAAATGGGCACATTTCCATTGCTAGGCAGGCTTGGGCAGACAAGATGGGCAGATAGGAATTTTTATTTTGTGTAGCACATTCGGTGCTATTCTTAGCTGTCTGAATAGCTGACAGTTATTTTAACAAGCCTTATGAACTGTTTTGAGGCTGGGGTGTGTGTGTCACTCTGGCTAACTATAGCATTAGTTTGAAAACCAGTTGTTGGCTACTGTAGACAGATAAAACCTGAAGTCTTGGGACACACCATTTGTCATACAGCAAGTCCTTTTTATCCTGTCTTAGCTGGTAGACCCCGTGCATGGATACTATTCTCAGCAGCTGAATTTACTGGAATTTTTCATTGTCTGTTACTGTAGGGAGGGCACAGACCCAAAGTAAGTTTGGGGTGGTAGGCTGCCTAGGCTAGATGGTCTAGGCCTGTGGGGAGTATACAGAATACATTTTAAAAAGGTTGATTCGTGTATGTTTCTTTGTTAGTATTTGCAAATACCATCCCTTATCAATGTTTCATCCTAGCAATGAGCATGTAATTAGTGACGCAAATTGCATTATTTCAGTCCTAATTTTTCTATTTTTGTTTCTGCATGGCTCAAGGAGTCCTTATCAAGGCACTTCCAGTATTTCAAATGTTGGCTCTTGTAGGCAGCTGTTGGGTATTGGCTCAGGTTGTACTCCCCTGCTAGCTGTGACAGGATGAAAAGATCTTAAAAGGCACTGTCATTTCAAAATGTTTGTTTGGTGTGTTCCCCAGTTTCCAGCAAATTCAGTACATTTGTTCTCAGTCTCAATAAATTTAAATTCTAGGGACGTGGTTATGTTCCATCTACAAGTTCTGGCATTGTCCTTTCCGCTTTAAATCTTGCCGAAAGTCTTCAAGCTGGCTCTTTTCACCCACCTGGGCAGTATAACCCTCTGCTCTGACCCCATGCCCAAATATATTCCTTTCTGCTGGAAGCATGTTCCCTCCTTACTGCTCCTGCGTTTAGACCCTGGCGCTCAAATATTTGGATTTACTTACAAAAAACTTATGCTAGTTAGAATTTCGTTTAACTCTTATCGATCGAGAGCGTGATGGAGGAAAAGTCCTCTCCAGATTTTGCTGGCGCCCATGCGGGCTGAAGATGTCGCATACCGACCTCACGCCACATGCGTTTATTGCCTGGGCCACGAGCACAGTCCTCAGGCTTCTGATTTTTGCTGGTCGTTTTGTGCGTCTCTCATAAAGGACTGCCTTGCCTGCCTGGAGTTGGGACGCCCAGAAAAACATCCACCGGTCAAATCCAGGGATCTTTGTTAGGTGGTCTCTGCGGCTGCGGGGTCTGCCAAGCAGTTGGAGCAACTTAAGGTCTTTGAGAAAGAGGTGGCTCGGGCTGCCGCGCAGTTCTCGTTGGCATCGACCTTTGTTCCACCCATGTTGGGCTCCACTTTTTTCGGACTCCTTTAATGAGCTGTGCCAGTCTCTCCCTACCAAGGGACAGGGCCCTTCGGGTTCACACAGCTCCCGTTCGCGTAAGGAGTCCAGGAGAGAAGGCTCTGTCAGCATTCTTGGGACTGGAAGTGCTCCATCTCCGGAATTGTAGGTTTTGACCTCTGTTGAAACTGTGACATTTGCCGCTGGCTTCATTGAGACCCTGTCGGGCCAGTTGCTAGAGACGCCGGCCGAATGTGGCAGAGATTTTTCTCTACCTGTCTACTTATCTCAAGAGGCCGACAACTCCTTGTTCAGAACTCCAGTCCTGCCAGTGACCACCAAAGAGTCTGCTGAACTGGACCCTCTGGTCACCGACCTAAACCATGAGCTGTAGCACTCCCCAGCTCCCTCCAAGATCCCCAGCGGCTGAGGTGTAGGTCTTCCTCATCCTCTGGGTTGAGCACGTCCTGCTGCAGATGGCGGTCCTGCTCTCTGCACACTGGGAAGCGGCTCTGCCGCTATTAGTCTTCATCTTCCTTGGGCGAGGAGGGCCTCGCGCAGGATTACGTTGATATATAAAAAGACCTTATGTGGCAGTGGTTGGTGTTGTCCTGTCCGAAGCCGACCCCAAACCTATATCGGCCATCACTTGGCTCTATGCGGACTCCTCAGTCTGAGGATTCCTCACTGCACTCCCATCCGGTCAACATGAAATCAGTGGGAGACCTCTTAACGGAAGAAGGACCCACATCCTTCATGGGCATCCTCTGTCTCCTCTCGAGACCACAGGGTGAAATTTGAGCCCATCCAAAAGTGGGCTCGCTGTCTCCTCAGATTCTAGATAAAGGGAACTCTCCAGAGATTTTCCAGTGGCAGAGGCCATTGTTGGCCTGACCCTGGATCTCTGGCAGCGCTCCACCTCCTGCCCTGTGCCCTCTGCCTGAATGGCGTACAAATATGCGGTGCCCACCAGTATCCTTTTGCTGTTCACTGAGCACCCTTCAGCTGAATGGTTGGTGGCAGACTCCATTTTTCTGTGCGTGGGCAATTCGGGGGACGTCAACAGACCGCCGGATAAGGAGTCCAAGAAATTGGACCACTCTGCTAAAAATGTCTATGCTGCCTCCTCGCTCGGCCTCTGCCAGGCAAGCTCAGCAGTCATGACACACTTCTTTCTTGCCCTTTTGGGCTCTCTGGATGAGGTGATTCCTGATCTTCTGTGGTTCTTCAGACTATGGTCAAGCAGGTGAGACCAGGGTCGGGCTGTGGCTAAACAGCAATTTCAGACTGTTCTGCATATTGGAATATTCCTGTGCCCGCTCACTGGTAGACGTGGTTGCCATGTGCTGTAGGGCTTGACTGCGGATCTCTACCTTCACAGCAGACACTCTGCACAAGCTGGCAGATGTTCCATTCTTGGGCACTGACCTGTTTAGGCCCAGTGTGGCGGGTTACCTCCAACGTATTGAAGTCCAGTGCCACCTTGAACTCTTGTTACATCTGCCCAGAGTGATTCCAAGGACTCCAAGCAGCAGAAATGTAAGCCCTTTGGGTCCTCCACTCCTGTGGCAAAACCAGCCCAGCATCAGTCTGGCAAGCGGGCTCAGTCCTGGCGATCTAGGCCCAAGTCAGTGGCCTCTGTGGTCCGAAAGCCTGGGGAGATGGGACCAGTGATTCCTCCAATGGGTCCTCCTCCAAGCCTGCTCAGTGACGGGATGTGGGGGTGCCACCCTCATACCAGTCTCACCTCCCCTTGGGGCTGACTGCGCCAATTTCTTTCCGCCTGGTACGCTGTCACCACGGACAGGTGGGTTCTGGAAGTGGTCAGTCGGGGTCTACCTCTGGAATTTGAGCAGTACCCTCCCAGCCCATCCCACACCCCATGGGAGGATTTGGTATCCGCTGACACTCTGGCTCTTGGAGACGACATAGCCCAGCTCATCCGTAAGCAGGTCGTCGTCAGGATTGCAGATATACCAGAAAACCCAAGGTTTGTCTCCAGGTACTCCTGGTGGCAAAGCGGGGTTGCCTGGTACTGGATCTGCACGACGTGAACCTTTTCCTCGGGTCCCGCGCCTTCAGGATGGTAACTTTGTACCCGATCATACCATCTGTGGAGCAAGACATGATTTAGCTCTCAAACTTCGGGTGGTGTTCATTTTATATCGCGATCTATCTGTCCTATCGAAGGTTCCTCTGCTTCCGAGCCAACTGAACACTCTACGAGTTCCAGGTCGTGCTATTTGTAATCTCCTCTGACCCCAGTGTCTTCACCAAATGCATAGCAGTGGTGGCAGCTTACCTGAGGAGCCGGTGTATCCTTACCTGGACAACTGGCTGATAGCTGGTCCCTCCAGGCAGGATGTGGAGTGGTCCAGGGGTCTCCAGACATGCATTGACCTCGGCCTTCTGTTCGAGGCCAAGAAACATAGACTTCTGTTTCTTGGCCTCGAACAGAAGGCCTTTGTTCCACCCATGTTGGGCTCCAAGGGCCAAGTCGGAACTTGTGCCCTTGTAGATGATCAGCTTCATTAGGGCAGAGCTTAACTCTTGCTGAGCCAGAGTCCAGCTCCCGGCAGACAGGGCGGGGGTTCTCTTCTCATTTGCTCCATTTCTAGTTGGGCACTTGCGCCCTGCCTGGAACATCCTGCACCTTCTGGGTTACATGGCCTGCTCCAGCATGGTCCAATGGGCCCTTGGCATATGCACTTCCTTCAGTGGAAGCTGGTCAGACAGTGGACTCTGTGCAGAGATCACTTGGTCACCGTGACCAGAAGATGTGGGACACCCGTAGTGGCTAGTCCCAGAGCATCTGCTGGAATGGATCCTGTTTGTCCACCCAGAGCTGTCGGTCATCCTGGTGACCGACTCTTATGGGCTGGGGTGCCCATCTGGGGGGAACGCAGAGTCCATGGGCTCTGGAGTCCTGATGGCCACATCGGCCTGCTAGGGCTGAGAGCAGTCCGGCTGGTGCAGACTGCCTTCGCTCAGTCTGTTTGGGGTCAAGTGGTTCAAGTCCAGACTGACAACACCACGACCATGTACCATCTTAACAAGCAAGATTTGGGGGTGCACTCCCTGCCCCTTTGCAAAGACACTGTCTGTGTCTGGACCGTTGTGCACAGCCTGGAGGTGGATCTCCTAGCTATTCATGTGGCAGGAGCCTCCAGACAGCTGGCGTGTGCCCTCAGCTGGGTGAGTGAGGAGTCTCCTGAGTGGTCTCTCCATCCGGAGGTAGTTCAGTCTGTTCTCCCAGTGGGGCAACCCTCAGGTGGACCTGTTCACTTCCAGGAAGAAAGCAAAGCTGAGGCTGTATTGTGCCCGCCCCCCTCAGCAGGACTTGCTGCAGGAGGATGCCTTCTCGAGGCAGTGGACTCCAGCCCTCTTCTATGCTTTCCCTTCACTTCCCTTGATCCACAAAGTGCTCCTCAAGGTCAGGTGGGACAAAGCCACAGGTGATCCTGGTGGCTCCAGAATGGCCTCACCAGTTTTGGTACCTTGATTTCCTCAGCAACAGGCTCCCAAGGCGTCTTCCCATAACCCGGTCCTGCTCCATTCAGGGGAAGGTACTCCACCCAGACCTTAAATCTCTGCACTTGACAGCCTGGTTCCTGAGTGGCTAGAGTTGCAGGTTTTGGGTCTCACTGAAGATAGACCAGAAAATGCTATGCCTTCAAATGGAAGAGATTCTCCATTTGGTGTCGGGTCAAGGGGCTGGACCCTTCATCCTGTCCAGTGGCCAGCATTTTGGATCGTCTATGGTCTCTCTCCGAAGGAGGACTATGGACAACGACCCTTAAGGTGTACCTGGCAGACATCTCTGCTTACCAGGCACGGGCTGGTCAGCAGTCTGCACAGGAGAAGGTGGTTTGGTGCTTTTTCAAAGGCCTAGATCACATTTCCCCTCTTGTGCGTGAACCACCACAACCGTGGGACTTATTGCTGGTTTTGGCAAAGCTTGTGGGCAACTCGTTCGAACCAGTGCACAGGTGAGATGTCTCGCCTGTTGTGGAAGACTGCCCTCTTGGTGGCTATCATGTCAGCCAGAAAGATCGGTGAGCTCTAGGTGCTTTCGATGGAGTTTCTTTACCTGGACTACCACAGGGACAAGGTTGCCATGCGCCCCAACCCGAAGGTTGTCTGAGGTTTCACCTGAATCTGGTGACGACACTTCAGTTTTCTTCCTGAATCTCACCTCGGAGGCCGAACACAGGCTCCATACTCTGGACATGAGGCGAGCGCTCTTATTACAAAGAGTGCACGACTGGAGTTTGGAGAGAGGTTCACCAACTGTTTGTCACCTATGCTGAAGCCACATGTGGCAGACCTGCAGACAAGCGGATGATTGGCAGGTGGATTACATCCTGCATTGATCTCTGCTATAGGATGACAGGTAGGGAGCCTCCTGAAAGGCTTAAGGGTTCATTCCACCCACCATACCTCTGATGGTGGCTGCTTCTAGGGATGTCCCTATCCAGGAAATCTGCAGGGCTGCCGCGTGGAAGTCTGCACACACCATTTCCCATTACCACATTGACTTAGGCCCTGTCCACATTGCACTGAAAATCTATAACCTTTTGAAACCATTGGACTGAAACGCCCTGTGTACACTACTCTTGGAAATCCCCTCTAACGTAAGCGGGTCCAAACAGTTACCGTAACAGTTTGCGTTTACACTGGTAATGTTACAGAAAGTGTTTTCATAACTTACAAAAACCTGTGGTGAGGTGGTTTCAACTGTTTCTGTAATGGTTTTAAAGCTCTGTTTAACCCTGTTCACACTACACAAGTAAAATCCTGTAATGTTTTCAGTGGTAGTGTGGATGCACTGCAACATTTTCAGTCTGTACCAGTTTCAAAATGTTAGACTTTCAGTGCAGTGTAGACAGGGCCAAAACATTGCAGTGCATCCTCCCTACTACTGGTAACATTACAGGATTTTACTTGTGTAGTGTAGACAGGCCCAAAATCCGTTTTCAGCAACGGATTTGAAACCACTTTCTGTGATGTTACCAGTGTAAATGCAAACTGTTACAATAACGGTTTGGATCCTCTAACATTACAGAGGGAATTTTCTGGTGTAGTGTGGACAGGGCCTTAGTCACGCTGAGATTCTGGTTTTGGGGCATCAGTTCTCAACCCTTATTTCCCAAGTGGGGTGTAGTGTTATGTCTTTCCATCCTCCAGGAGAACTTCTTGGAGTCTGCCAGAGCGCTTGTCCCTAGAAACATTGTTTTCACTCTAACAGTAGTTCTAGGGTGGTGTGTTCATCCACATGGACCCACCTGACCTCCCCAGCTCAGGCGCACAACACTGCTTCCAGCAGGTAAAATCTGGCATCATGTGGCAGAGCTGAGGGTAATACGACCTGGGTGGGAGGAGTCGGTTTCCAGCAAGATTTAAAGGGGTGAAGGACAATGACAGAACATGTGGATGAACAGCACATACAACTCCGAGAACTATTGTTGCATTTGAGTAACCTGTGTTTTGGGCACCTTCCTAGCTTTTATTACTGATATTTTAATTAAAACAGGATTGTTTTTACATTTCATCTGCCCATGTTCTTTATTCCTTGCTTCAATTCCTAATCCTCTATTTGTGCTATAACCTGCTGTCAGGAAAGTGATTTAATGTCTCAAACAGAGGATTTTGATTTATAAATGGGGAAGAACATCAGGAATTGTCTACTGGGGCAAATGACTCGATTCACAGAAATGTCTATTTGGGGAGGGGGGTTCAATTTAAAATCTGGGGACTGATGAAATTTTGGATCCTACTTCGGGAGGGCTCTGACAGTGGGTAGTAGTCACCTTGACTGCTCCCTCTGATGTCGGTACCACACGGAAACTTTAGCTAGCAGTGTCTGACGTGGGGGCCGGCCACCTGGTGTCATGTGACCGATGTCAGTGTGACACTATATAGTGGACGGTCCCCACGCCCACCTTCCAGTTCTTTCCTGCCGTCTACCTGAACATATCGGACATTGCGGAGATGGTCACTGCAGTTCGACCGCTTTTTCTTTGGATGAGTATCTTTTATTTTATGCCTGTCATCGGTCTTTTGTCTAGTCGCATAAAAATAAGTGTGCGGCGTGCGGCTACTGCACAGACTCGCTCCCTCTGCCTAGGCCTGGAGCACAAGGGCAAGGATTGCAAGACCTGTTCCAGCTTAAACTAAGCCACATGGAAGTATCGCCAGAAGGCACCCCCCAACCCCTCCACCCTGAGGTTCCTTTATTAAAACAAAAAATGGCCACGATCGGGCTAAAAAGCTCCAGAAACTCTCAGGCGCTTCCTCCTCTGACTGGTTTCTCCATGCACAAGAGGGATAAAGAAAAACATCAAGGCCAGGATAGGTCTCCTCTCGCCCACGGCCGCCCTCATGAGCAGCGTTCTTCCTATGTGATGTCAGCTGCTGCCCCGCCTCAGGAGCAGTCCTTGGTTCCCCCACTGCCACTAGTCACAGTGGTCGTAGGCACCTTGGCAATGCCAAGGCTTCTGGTGCATCTTAAGTTGGCTGGTGGGGTTGTTGCTCGTCGTATCCTCTTGAGCGCCCAGCCCAGGCTGTGAAGTTGGTCTTCGGTGCCCGTCCAGCCACAGTTGATAAGCTGGTCATCGGTTCATCCATCTGCCCAACCGATCAGGTCACATCATCTGGTGACAGCCCTGACAATGCCCAGTTGCTGGACCTGCCACAGCTTTCCCTGGTTGGGTCTCCCCACCAGGTCACCCCCCCCCCCCTTCTCTGGAAGTCTCCTCCACACTCCCCATATCATCTGGGTGCAAAAGATGGGGGTCGTCAGGTGAAGCATTCCTAGATCACCTCCAGACAATGCTTGGAAATCCCAGGTAATCCTCTGGGACTCCACCTGCCAAATCTTCCGGCGGAGGTGCAAGCACCAGGTTTGCCTCCCGCTGATCTAGTGTCCGACCCAATTTTCCTGGGTCCTTTAGGGCTGGGTGTCAGGGCCCTCCTTTTAACTCTCCTGCGCTGCCGTGTGTGTGTGGGGGGGGGTGCAGTCTGATTACCCTCCATTGGGTTACCTGATGCCACACTTTCCAGTGCATGCTCCTCGGCTATCCCCGAGACTCTGAACTTTCTCGTTCTAACGTCTGGTCAGGACTCTTGATTCCGACTCTTCCTCCTCTGCAGAGTCTGGGTTTGAGACTCCTCCTACAGAGGATCCTAGGCATAAGGAATCCCCTAAATCTCCACCTGAGGACCCTTGTTTCGCAGACCTCCTCCTAAAAAAGATTGCAGAGTTCTATAAATTGAAGTCAGACTCAAGATCCTAAGCGCCAAAGGCTGGCTGAGCATTTGGATGTCCAGGAGGCAGCTCCTGTTCTCACACCTCCTTGGTTAGAGCCACATGAAGACCTGGCACCCACCATTTGGGTGATGTCCTCTTATACTGGCAGTAGCCAGAAAGGCTCACTGGACATACAGAACGTCAGAAGGTAAAGAACATCTTAGTGTTCCATTTCAAGGCTGTCTCTGTAGTCATCACAGCAGTTCATGATAGGTCCACTAAGCTGAGATACACGAGCATCTCTCCTCCTGATGAGTTGCGACAACTGGCTCAATTTGGGAGAATGTTCAATTCTTCTTCCACGTTGGCCATGCTTGTCTTGAACTATGTAGCACATATGCTGGTCTACCAGAAGTCTCGGCTGGAACCTGCCATTGATGCTCTGCTAGATTTGGTCCCAAACTATCCTAGCTGACTCATCTGGTCCACCAAGGTTGCCTGTCTGCATTTACGAGGGGCTACCTGTGATGCTGTGGACTCCGTGGCCTGGGGCACTGCCATGGTGGTTAGCTTCTGGAGGTTTTCCTGGCTAAGGGTTTCTGGATTGGCGCCGGATGTTCAGGTGGCTATCCAGGATGCTCCCTTTAGGGGCTCCATACTCTTTGGAGGTGATGCCCAAGACATCAGCAGCCTTCAGAATAAGGGCAAAGCCCAAAGGACAGTCAGCACCATGTACTGCCCTAAATTTCGGGCCAGAAAGCCTTTTCATTGCCAAGCTGAGCAGCAGATGGGAAGCTGCAGATGCAGCAGCAAGACTGCCAGAACCAGCAACAGCCGCCCCTCCCACAAAAGCCCAAAGAGCCTTTGGTGTGGCTCTCCCCACCCACTCCATCACTGGACTCTGTCTACCCCCCGGCACCTTGGAGGGCAGGTAGGTGGTTTGCCAGTCTACCTACCGGGATGGGAGGCAGTCACCACAGACTTGTGGGTACTTCAGTTGGTTGGGCAGGGCTACACTCTGGAGAAACCCTCAGACAGGCCTCCAGGGGTGCCTCTATCCAAAGGTGCACATTCTCTTCATGAAGGAAGAGATCTAAGCTCTGTTACAAAAGAAAGCAATAGAGCCTGTTCCATCAAGCCAGGTAGGAAAAGGAGTATTGCTCCCACTTTTCCCTGGTCCTGAAAAAGATTGGAAATTTGTGTCCCATTTTGGACCTTGGGCGCTCTAAACCTGTACATGGAGTACAAACGGTTTTGATTGCTGACCCTCTGAGGTCTGTTGCCCTCTCCTGCCCAAGCGCCCTGGATCTGCAGGATGCCTAACTGCATATCTCAGTTTCAGGCTCATTGCCGCTGTCTCAGGTTCACGTTTTCAGGGAGAGTATTACCAGTTCAAGGCCCTTCTTTTTGGCCTGTCCCCTTTGCACCTCTGGTATTTACCAAGTACCTTGTGGTAGTGGCAGCAACCCTGAGGTGTAACTGCTACTAAATATTCCCCTACGTCGACTGGCTCCTGTTGGCTCCATCGAGAGAGCAGCTGAAACTTTGCCTCTCATCTACCTTGGATCTTTTTTACACAGGTTGGGATCACTGTTAACCTTTCCAAATCCCAACTTGCCCCTTCCCAGTGCCTCCCAATTTATTGGAGCGGTGTTGGATACGACCCAGGGTGTGGCTTTCCTCCCTTTGGACAGGGCGGAAACATTGCAGATGCATGCTTGTTTAGTAGCTTCCAGCAGGCAGGTCACGGCCAGGTCGGTTCTCAGACTCCTTGGCCTTATGGTGGCAGGCATGCCCACTGTTCCTGTAGTCAGGATCGCATGCACATTTAGCAGTGGATGCTCAGAGCACAGTGGGGGATCAGATGTTGGATGCCCTAGACCACATGGTCATGGTCTCCAGGTCGATGCAGCGGGATCTTCTGTGGTGGCAGGATCTCGGCAACCTCACCAAGAGGGTTTCCTTCCAGACCCTGATGATAGATGCGCCAGGGATGGGTTGGGGCACTCGCCCTGGGAGTCGCAGAACTCTAGAGCTGTTTCTGTCAGAACTAACACTCTCTCTCTCTCTCTCCCCCCACATAAATATGTTGGAGATGAGGATGGTGCTGTATGTTCAAGCCTTCCTGGACTTGCTCCATCAGGGTCCTCTATCAGTCGGACAATATGTGGGTAGTCTTGTATCTCAACAAGCAAGGAGGCATTCTCTCGTATCCCCTCTGCAGGGAGGCGATGTGGGTGTGGAGTTTGGCAGTTCTGCATAGAGTTCACCTCACAGCAGTCCACGTTCCGGGCGTGCATAATGTCCTTGTGGACAGTCCCAGATGCACCAGAGTAAAAGCCCATGGATGGGAGTTCAAGCAAGAGAGATGATGGACTACATTTTTGACCTGTGGGATCGTCCGGACCTAGATCTGTTTGCCTCCCCATAAAACGCAAAACTACCCAGGTTTTGCTTGTTTGCTCCTGTGCATGGTGCTTTATGGTGAGATGTGCTGTTTCTCTGCTGGACAGGAGTTTTTTGTGTGCCTTCCCTCCTTTTCCTGTTCTGCAGAGGGTGCTGCTAAAGCTTCAGGCGGAAGGGGCTTACATGGTTCTGATTGCCCTGTATTGGTCTCGCCAAGTTTGGTTTCTGCTTCAGCAGCTTGCAGTGGAGCCTCTGGTTCCCCTGCTCCTCTTTCACAATCTCCTGACACTGGATAGGAGCACGCTGGTCCATCCAGCGCTGAAGTCTCTTCACCTTCACGCATGGCACCTTGGGACATAGTTGCTTCACGTTTTGGAGTTTCCTCCAGAGTGGTGCAGATTCTGGTAGAGGCTAGAAAGCCTTCTACGAGGATTATATGTGCCATGAAGTGGAAGCGTTGCTCCATTTGGACCACGTTGAAGGGTTGGGACCCTTTTATTTTTTGTGTGTGGCGCCTGTTTTCAAGACATGAAGTATCTCCTACATCGCAATGATCAGGCCTGAGTTGCTCTTCACTGAAAGTCCACCTGTCTGCTGTCTCCGCCTACCACACCTTGGTGGGAGGCAAAACTGTGGTTAAGCTGGAGGTTTCCAAACCCTTCCTGAAAGGAATCCTCCACCTAAACCCCCGGTGTACAGTCCTGCGCCACCTTGAGACCTCAATTTTATTTTGGGAAAAACTGACTTTGCCTCAGTTCGAACCAGCTGGTTCTTGTGATGTGCACTATTTGTCTAGGAAGGCGCTCTTTTTAGATGTAGTCACTTCTGTTTGGAGGATTTAAAAGAGCTTCAGGCGCTGATGTAGAAGGATCCTTACTTAAATTTTCATAGACTGGGTGGCTCAGAGGACCAACACTTAGTTTTTACAGAAGGCAGTTTCTTTATTTAGGTTGAAGCAGTCGATTCAGCTGCCAGTCTGTTACCCTAAACTTTCCAATCGGGGAGGAGATACTGCATACCTTGGGATGTTCATAGAATCCTGCGTTACTACACTAACAGAACCAAGCCTTGTCTGGAAATCTGATCAATTCGATTCGCACCCAAGAAGGAAAGTGCCACAGTTTCCAAATCATGTGTATCCAAATAGTTGGCAAACTGCATTGTTTTGTTGGTTTATTTATTGAATTTTGATGACCGGGTAGGCCCACTGGGTCCCGGAGGTCCCTTTTTCGGGGCGACCTGGGAGTAACAATTACATACAGGTAACAGCTCAGTACACTCTGGTAATTATAATGTTATTTGACAGAAAAGACTTCATAGGATTACAAGCGGTAAGTAGTAGAGGACATACAGGCAGTAAGGACATAGGAGTTACACATATTGAAAACATTTTACATATCGAGTACATGTTGAGATTGAGTGTGCTCAAGGTAAAGGCAAGCAGTTGCTAAGGACCTATGGTACCTTCCTTATGGGCATAGAGGAAGGGGGAAATGTTGGAACATAAGTGCTCCCCATCCTTTGAGGGATGTTACCAGAAGTATGGTAAAACTCCATGGGAGGTTAAGGGGCATTCTGCCAGAAGCATGGCCGCCTCTGCTGCTTGCTTTAGGAATGTCAGCCGCTGACATGTGCCGCGGCTACTTGGAGTTCTCTCCACACTTTCACAAAGCATTACAGTTTGGACATTGCCTCTAGGCGCCGTACAGGCTTTGGCCTAGCTGTCCTTCAAGGAATCCTGTCCTAAACTCGCTGCCTTCTTTCAGATCCTTTCCTGCCTCCTGTGTTTCAGTTCTGATTCACAATGCTTGGGACTCTGTCCGCAAGATGATTACCTACTGCAAGAGTCCTCTTGAAGTAAGATAGTACAGTTACGTAAGAACTTAACCGCAACAGTAGATCTTAGAGAGGCTCTTGCAGTAGGCAACCTTTTTCCCTCCCTTCACCCCCTTGTTTCTTTGCAGCTCTTTATGAGCTAATTTTGAGCTCCAAGAGTTGCCTCTTCCGTTATCCTGTCACACCTTCTCGGAGGTCTCCGGCGAGAGAACTGGAAGGTGGGCATGGGGACTGCACACTATACACTGTCCCGCTAGTTGGGCGAGGTGGTTCCCCTGTCAGACTGCTAGCTAAAGATTCTGTGTGGTCCTGACGCCAGGGGGTGCAGTCTTCAAGGCGATTACCTACTGCAGGAGCCTCTGAAGATCTGCTGTTACTGTAAGTTCTTGTGTAATTGTACTTTTCCCTGATGCTAAACATAGATATAGAAATATAACATTTTTATAGGAAATGGGCAGATAAAAGCTTTTTAGGCTAATAAGCTTAACATCTTGTGAAATTGCATAGAAAAGGGTCCAGATGTGAATTCCAAGATGGGTTGCATAGTAAGCTGTTAGGAGTTTGCATCAGTTGCGTTGTATAACAGTGAAAACTCCTAAAACAATAGAACTTGCTTTTTCTCCAGGTAAAGCAGCAGGTGTTTCAGAAGGGATTGTATTCATGGTTTCGTAGAACTGTCCAGCTTGTCCTTTATACTTCTGTGGCTGACAGCGTGCACCCATCTGCACAGTTCTTTGATTTTGGGCATCTGTGTTTGTAGAGCATTCCATGGAAATCAATTAGACTTTCAGCCATCTTCAATTTTGAGTGCCTTCGGTTTCAGATCAGTCACTGCTCCATTAACAAGATTTGGTTGAGCAGTGACTTAGATGTGAAACCAGTGGCACTCAAATAGATGAAAAGACACTTTCATTAATTCTTATGAAGCCCTTCACAAATATTCTTACAAACTGGCACATGGGGAGGTGCATACACAGAAGTGGAAGGGATCAGCTTAGAGTTTTAAGTAGCCGAAAACAGCACCTTCATTTCAGAAGACTTCCTACCTGTACTGTTACATAATTTTATACTGCCTTTACTTGTCTTTCCTAACTAGTTGTAGTGGTTCCCCCCCCCCCAAAAAAAAGTAATTGGGATTTGGTTAACTATCTACACGTGGACAGAGCCCACTGGGTGTAGCTCGGTCACAGGGCATCTTCCAGCTTGGATTCTCCCACCACCCATGTTGTCCACTGGCTCTGCCCCATCTGACATCAATCTTCATTTCTGCCAGAAGGGACAGGTCTCTTTCACATCTCCTTCACCATATGAGGAGTCTTTGCTTTCTAGCACTGTTCTTGGTGAAATTTAAGTCTGGCTTCAAACTGTTAGTTATAGTTCCTGTTCAGGTGACCTCGCTCACGAGTGATTGCATAAAGCTAGGGCTTAAGAGATGCATTCCGGGCAGATCGAGCATGTCTGCCACAAATCCCCAGGACACATGCTTATACTGCCTGGGGTGAACAGTGTTATTGGGTTTCCTTGCTGCCAGTCCATGCATCTTTTGTCCTTAGAAGAATAAAGATGCACTTTTTCCACGGTAGTCCTCAAGAACTTAGACTGGCTCAGCGGTTGCCGGGTCAGTATGTCAAGGAGGAGTAGGTTACTCTTTTTTTTTTTTTTTTGCTTTGGCCATCCATCCCGAAGGGAGTGCCCCTTCAGGACCTAAAGTTTCGAGACATATGTATGGCTCTCCAAACTTATTCGACAAAACTCTGGGCAAGGAGCAGGTGTAGAATTTTTCCATTCTAGTCGAGCCAGAGGTTGAGTCTTTAGTTGCATCTAAGACCCCGGTTCTACTTGGGCAATCGACCAGCACCTGTAGTCTGATTGAACTGCATCCAGAGGAGCCAGCACTTGAAGTCCATTCACAGGTCCGTGGTGCTGCTGGTTGACTCCAGTCTGCCCTAAAGGGACACCCATCCTTTTTTTTTCTTTTCTTTTCTTTTATAACCAGGTAGGGCTTTTTTGTTTCAGGCACAACCCCAAGGGGATTGAATGACTAGGTACCATTTCCCCCAATCATAATCTTGCCCTTGAGATGCCCCCTTTTTTCCTCTTTAATAATTTATGCTTTTATAGTGCCCCCTCAGCTTGTAACCTCAAGGCACCTCCCTGATCCCTCTGGCCCCACCCCAACTACGGTCACTCACCTCCATGGAGCCTTGTGTTCACTCCCAGTCGGGGGGGGGGGTAACCCCCCCCATACATTTTGTTGGGTGGGGCTCGTGGTGGCGAGATGAGACCCATATTGCGCCTGGGGCAGTTTTTCTTTCTTTGAAGAGGTGCTGGGGTCACGTTATCTTTGGCTAGTTATAATCCCTAAGTACAGTAAGGCATATGCACTGCGTGGGCATCTGCACGCAGACATTGCAATGTCCTTCCCTCCCTTTCATTTGTCTCCAGGTGCTACACGCCGTTGTGTACCAAAGTGGCAGTATTTTGGCAGAGCATGGAACAACCCCCAGCTCCAACGACCCAAGCATGCTCCCAAACCTGGGTCGCTGGCATCGTGAGCAGTAGTGCTGCTACTGCAGACTGGCGGCTTGGCCGTTTGTTTCTAAATAATTAAGACTTTGTGGCAGCAATGGGCTCTTGCTGGCCAAGGCTGGAGTAGGGGATGGTTTCTTGCTCCTTCGGTGCCGACCGTCTCAAGTCCTGGACGTGGACCTGCTGTTGCCTCCACTGAGCATGGTGTAGATCCTGCAGTGTTGAGTGGGCCTCCAGGATGGGCTCCCTCTCTCTGCATTGTGTGCTTGGTGGTGATTCGCCCCTGAAAGTAGGGTGATCACCCCCTGAAATCAGGGTTGTCTACTCCAGAAAGGGACCTGACCTTTTTTCAGTGACTGTCTCCATCTTGGAGGGTGTCTTTGATGCTAACTGCAATCTACCAGATCCAGAATAGTCTGTATTCTTATGTCCTTTATCCAGGTGCCTATTGTAGGCAGTCTGGAAGAAGGAATCCTATCCCCCCTTTCAGGTATGAACGGGAAACTTCCCTGGGGTGGCTTTCTCAATTGCTGAGGCTGTCCTGTGACCAGTGCTCAGCCTGTGGCAATACCAGCATCCTGTCTAAGGTCCATGGGGACCCAGACAAGTTGCCACACAAGGAGCTAAAGAAGCATGGCATTGCCAGTTTCTGACCTAATGTCTTTGCTCCCAGCCAGGCAGAGGCTTGATCCCTTTGCGCAAAGCAACAAAGGAAGGAAAGAACTCCCATGTAGCTGGATTGTAGTGAGTGAACACTGGACAGATTTGCACCTTGGCCCTCTGAGACCTGGTACAAACATAAGTGTCCATGGGCTGAATGGCTTGGTTGCACTTCTCCACGTACACCCTGAGACGAAGCACGAACTAGCAGACTTGCCATTCCTTGGAACTGACCTCTTTGACCCTTGTGTGCAGGACCATCTCGTGTGTGTGTGTGTGTCTCTATATCTATATCTGTCTTGTCATTCTGAATTTGATGGCTTCATCGCAGCATGCTGTGCAGCCCTCTTATGATCTGCTTTTGTGGCTGTCAACCTCTGCAGCAACCCCAATACCCAAGGCAGCAGTGCCAGCAGTACAATCTGGCAGTCATGCGATCAGGGTCAGAAGGGGGGGGTTGTTGTCTAGTGGTCAGCCTTCGAGTCCTTAAGGATAAAAAGTGGTTACAGGGAGTAATTCCTCCTCCTGCTCAATCCCAGATGCTGCTCCTGCTTGGGGTTGGCTCCTTCACTTCATTCTACAGTGATCCAAGGTGGTATAGTGCAGAGGTTTAGGGCTGTGAGCTGCAAACCTGGAGACTTGGGTTTGAGTCCCTCAGCCCCCACTTGCATACTGTGTGACCCTAGGCAAGTCACTTAACTTCCGTGTACTCCTGGGTCGCACCTGGAAATGAGCTTCTGCTTACTGTGCCTTTTCCCGATTAAACAATTTCCCCTTTCTTTCTTTCTACAGTGATCCGCCATTATATTGCACAAGTGAATGTTGGAAGTGGGTTCAGCCCTTGTCTCTCAAATTTGACACTCTCCCTTTTTTCCTCTGACTGTGAACACTGGGGGAGTCTATGGCTTACTGCATTGCAGATTGATCACTCTACAGATGGGTGGCTGGCACACCATTCTGTATCTGCACAATCTGAGCAAGTTCTTTCGCACCCGGAGATTTCATATGGTCACTTTGAACTATTTCATGCATTCTTTGGAGCATGGAGCATGGTTCTGTTCCTTGCACCTCCAGGATGCCTTCATCCACATACCAGGCCATCCATTTCATCAGTGCTGCCTCTGGTTTCACATTTGTGAAGTCTTGTACTAGTTTGGGGTCGTGTGGCTTGGCTTCTTGGCACCCATGCTGTTCAAGTGGCTCGCTATCATGGCATGCTACCTTTGGTGCAAAGGCATCAGGGTTTACCCATGTTTGGACTACTGGCTCATTGCAAGTGTCTCCAGGGACATGGTGGAGTTGTCAAAGGATCTGGCCCTGCAGACCTTGAAGATCTGTTTTCTGGTCAATGTGGCCAAGTCCAAACTGGTTCCAAAGCAGGTGGTAAAGTTAATTGGTGTGGAGTTGGGCTTCCATGCAAAGGTTTGCTTTTCCTACAGACCCGGTGAAGGATTTCTCTAGTACAGGCATTTCTGGTTGCGCAATTGCACCAAACCTGTGAATTCACCCAGCTGTGGTGTACTTGACAGCTTTGACCGGTGTGATCCGTTGGGCCTGCTGGCGTATGCCTTGCTTCCTGTTGGAGCCTGGAGTTCCATTGGTCACGGCGCCACAGCCACCTTGACCAGTTGGTTGTGGTGATTAAACCGATGCAGACCGTCATTGAGGGGCGGCTGTGTCCTCTGAACCTTGTTTGTGGACTAGGTTTAGTTTCTGTCCTTAGCAGACTTTCATCTTGACCACACATGCATCTTGGGGCTCACCTGTCCAACCACATAGCTGAAGGGTTTTTATTATCCAGTGAGATACGTGCATATAAACCTGCTGGAACTTTGCGCAGTGCACCTGGCTATGTTTCCTCTAAAACAGACATCCTATTAAACGGAACTGGATGCATTCCTTTCCTGTGTAGGGAGATGTTGCGCACCCGGTTTCTGGTACACAGCCTGCAGGTGGATCTTTTTGTTGTGCACTTGGCAGGGGAGGACAGCCAGTTGGCTGTCATGCTTAGCTGTGTGGGCTAGATGACTCAAATGGTCCTTGAACAAAGTTGTGGTGTCACAGCCATTTACCCACTGGGGCACATGTCTGGTGGATCCATTTGTCTGCTGAGAAAACAGAAAAAGCGCTATTCTGTGCCTGCCCCATCCCCGGCAGGAACATTGATTTTTTTTCGGGGAGGGGCTGGGGCCTGGTGCCTTCAGCTTGCCCTGTACACCTTTCCTCCCTTCCCCTTCGTTTACAAGGTGGTGGTTTTGAGGCACACATTGATAAGGCAAAACTGATACGATAGTGCAGGACTAGCCCAGGCAGTCCTGATACCAGAATTTCCTCTGCCACAGTAGCAAGTCTCTTGGCTTTCTTTGTCTGGACCTGCTGACTAGACAACAGGGGATGGTCTTGTTCACTGGCTTCCAGTACTTTCACTTCTCAGCCTGGTACCTAAGCAGCTAGAGTTCCAGGTTTTGGGTCTGTTGTAGACTTCTCAAAAGGAATCTGCTCTTAGAAAGTTTTACATGGAAGAGGGTCTAGCTGTGGTGAGAAGACAAGGTTGTTGAGCCCTTGCCTGATTCATTGACTACCTGTGGCATATCAGGGCTGTGAGCCACTATTCTTCAGGTGCACCTGAGAACCCTCTCTGTCTACCGGATGTTAGTCATTATGCCAGTGGTGCTTTACAAAAGGGTGGGGCCACCTGTCCCTCTTGTGTGCAAACCACCACATCCATGGACCTACTGCTTGTGCTTGCTAAGCTACTGGTTAAACCCTTCAAGCTGAACTACAAGTGTGATGTTACACTTGCAGTAGAAGATTCTTAAAATTTGGATGCTGTCACCTCAGTCTGATAGTTAAATGAACTCCAGACATTTCCTGTGGTGCTGCACCTCTGTATCTGGTTTTGCACAATTACAACTTCTTCCTTTGCCCTTGTGACACTTCTGCCACAGATGGTCTTGAATTTGACCTTAACCAAGGTGTTGTACCCCTTGGTCTACTTCCAGAAGCCCACTTTTGATGTGCCTAGTGTGTGCTTCTGTTTTTTCAGCTATGCTGAGAGCGGCTGCTTTGACAGTTGGCTAGTAAATCGCATCCTGTATAGATTATTTTATTTTTACAGGTTGGCTGGTAGGGAGTTAATTGCTCATGGGCTTGACTGCTCATTCAACTAGGCATAATGTTACTTCTGCGGCCGCTGACAGGGAAATTCTGATCCAAGAAGCTCTGCTGCACTGCTACCTGGTCTAACGCCAACACGTTCACCCACTGCAGTATCAGCGTGTTCAGTTGTGGTGTTGCATTTGGGACTTGTGTCTTTTAGCCAGATGAGGGTGTGTGCCCCTTCTCCCAGAGGAGTGGCAGGTATCTCACCAAATATGGATAGTGAACTGAGCCCCAGTTGGCAGAAATATATAGGTTATTCTACTGAGTATTCAGCTTGCATCCACATAACCCACCCAACCTCCTACTGATATCCTATGGTACAGTGGTGCATGGGAGGAGCGAAACATGAAGACCTCTAGTGACTGAGCTAGGCCCAGTGGACTTTGCTTGGGGATGTGAACTGAATGCTTATAGCAGAACTACAGTTTGGGTGAGTAGCAAGTATTTATGTACACTCCCATGTTGTACCTGACAAACTTGTTTGTCTAGTGTACCTAACAGCCTGGTCAAAAAAAAAAGCAAAATAAAATGCATAAAAAGGCTCCACTCAAAAGAAATCAAGAACTATTTGGAGGTAAAGCAAAGTACATTGTTTTAGTGGTACTGTAGTTGGCACTCTTTTATGACCTTGTGCAAAGTGCATTTGTGTTGCATTGTAGGCTGGGAAATGTACTCCGAGCCGAAGCTCCTGTCCAAGTGTGACGGGGGGGGTGGGGTTGTTGAACGCTATACCACCATATCTTGTCTGACATGGAAGCGACACCGCTTATTTCATGTGGCTGTTGGGGATATATGTGATTGGTTTTATATTGGTATCTGTGACTGTCCTGTGGGTCTTCATTTTCTGGTTTAATTTCCTTGTCCTGGAGAGTTTCATTAGCATACGAGAACTTGATGTGTATGCACCCTTTAGATTGCACAGTATGCCTGTCTGCTTAATTACAGCTCAGCAAAACAGCTTGCAGCAAGGTATGAAATGCCACATTTACCTTCAGTCAGCTTTGCAGACAGAGTTGTAATGCAGGGGTTTTCCCTTTAAATTGCATACATTGTGTTTCCAGAGATTTTTTTGATCATCTTTCTACTTACATCATTGAGATGCATGGTATAAATGGGATGCTGTGACGTGTTCTCATGTGCTAATGCAGATCTCCTGGACAATGAGATTAATGTCCATAAAATGGAGACTCCCAGGGTAGTTGCAAGGGACTAGCATGAACAGTGAAAACAAATTAAAACAAATGCATATATACCCAACAGCTACTGTAAAAGATGTCTTGACATGGAATTGAATAAAACTTACAAGATGGGTGTGTAGGTTTCCTTAAAGTGACTTGCAAGAGGCAGTTGTGGGATCCAGCTGAATGCTGTTGATTCCTGGACTATGCTTCCTCTTTGGGGCATGTATGTATAGGAATATAAAGACACTTGTACAGTGTTGCAGTGCAAGTTACTAACTTTGACATGTTTCTCTCAGCAGGATGGCATATACCTGTTCATTTTGCAAATTTCGATCCTTTGAAGAAAAGGACATTGTTGAACATCTGGACAGTGAGGCCCATCAGGCAACATTGGATCACATTCAGAAACAAACCAAATTTGATAAAGTTGTGATGGAGTTTTTGCATGTAAGTGTTTTTTTTTCATTAAATTTTTTTTATTTTTATTTTATTTAAACAGCAGTTTGGAAAACCTTTGAGCCATAGGCTCATTTACAAAGGTACCTTGTCACAATAAGACGAACGAAAATACACAGTATAACAGTACAACACATAAGTATAACAGTAACTTAAGACATAGATACAAACAAGCTGGTACAGGTAGGATTGATGCAAACAATACCAGAGTTATGTTGTCCTTAGTAGTAAGCTTTGTCATAAGTATTGAGTACGGCTTTGACTAATGGCAATTACAGCATCGGGTGTTAATAAGGTGGTTACGTAAGGAAGTTTTGAAGCACGATATAGTTGGAGCTTCCGAGATGGAGGGGGGCAGTGTGTTGAACCAGGAGGGGGCCATAAAGCTGAAGGCTCTTTGGCCGTGAGGTCCTAGCTCTAGGGATAACAAGAGAAGTTTTCCCAGAGGTCCGAGTATGAACTAGTGGGACAGAGTGGCGTATGGTGGTGGTGGTCAGTCCTGGTGGGGATAGCCCAAGGAGGGTCTTTTTTGTAAGGGTACAGGTCAGATATTTGAGGCGCTCGTCAAGATCAAGTACCAGCGCTTTGGTGTACAGTAGACAGGTGTGTCAGCCTAGGTGCCCCAGTAATTAACCTGCAGGCCTTATTCAGAGTAGTGCGAATTTTATGGAGTGCGGTCTGATCAGCAGCACCATACACCGGCAGTCCATAGTCCACTAGGGACAGGATAGAGGAGGTGACTGCGAGTCGAAGAGCCTCCGGGGGGAGGCAGTGTTTATACCGATGTAAGATGCCCAATCGGATATTGGTGGCAGTGGCTAGGCAGCGATGTGTCCATGGAAGGAGAGGGGGTCAAAATGGATCCTAGGTATTTATAGAGCAAACTTGTTCGAGTGGGAAAGAGGACCCAGAGTGAGTGAGAGTTTGAAGTTGCAGGACTTGTTTTGAGGATGAGTGAAGAACATGTTTTTTTTTGAGATTTATCACCAATCTATGTTCCTTGAACCAGCCTCGGCTTCAGCGAAGGACTTATGCAGCGAGTCCTGGAGGGCAATAGGGTTACGACTTGAGGCAAAGATGACTGCATCATCAGCGTGACAATAGAATGTTCCCCGAGCAGCGTGAAGGGTGTTAAGGTAAAGGAGAATAGTAAGGGGCCCAGAATGGAGCCCTGGGGAACCCCAGAAAACATGGGACAGATGTCTTGAGTAGGTCCCATTAATTTTACATGCGGTGAGTGGTCAGACAGATAACTGGTGCACCAGGAGATAGGCCCAGCAGCAAAACCAGAGAGACTTAAGGGCATCAAGAAGGAGGGTGGAGACGGTGTCGAAAGCTTTAGAGAGGTCAGTGAAGACCCACTCAGCCAGAGAACCAGTGTCTAAGGAGGGTGGAGAAAGTTGGAGAACTCTAGGAGGGCTGTGTTGGTACTGTGGCCCTCCCGGAAGCCATGCTGCTCAGGACATAGGACATTGTAGGTGGAGAGGTAGTCAGAGATTTGAGAGGCCACCACTTTTTCCAAGGCCTTGGAGAGGGAAGAGAGAATGGAGATTGGTCGATAGTTTCCAGCCACAGTCCTATCACCACCTTTAAAGATAGGGGTGACAGTGGCGACTTTCCAGGCAGTTGGAACCTTCCCCAGGCAAAGAGTGGTTGATGAGGCATGTGATCGGGGTAAGGACTGTCTGCCCAGCTGTAGGATACACGGATCTAGGGTGTCACTGCCTGTACTGTTACTCTTGAGGGCAGTGACAAGGTGCGGCCTAAGTTCTTAGGCAGAAACACGGCAGAGGAGAAAATAAGGGCGAGAAAGATTTGACAGGTGCTGGGGAGGAAGGTCAAAATTTGTAGGAGGATAGGGCAAGGTCAGTGAATGAGGTGTTGAGGTGGTTGGCTATGAGGGCTGGGTCTGAAGAGATCACACCATTAATGTTGATCTGGGTGGGGGGGCATGCACTCCCATTTAACTGTTTAATGTTTTCCCAGAAGGTTCTGGGGTTCCCCATGAGGCAGTGAGTGAGGACCAATAGTGCTCAGACTTGGCCCTTCTGATGGCCCGAGTGCACTTGTTTCGGGCGGCAGCATATAACCGCCTGTCATTGGGCCGGCCAGTCTCAATGGCACGGTGCCATAGGTTGTCCCTATGTTTGAGTTGGTGGATCAAAGCTGGGGTTACCCAAGGGGCAGTCTGCCTTTTAGAACGGCGGGTCAACATAGGGGAAAGATATCGCAGGCATTATTAAAAGTTTGGGTAAAGGAGAGAGCTGTGTCAATGTCAGGAGTTGCCTGTATAGGAGACCGGTCAATTTGGGACAGAAGTTCCTTAAGTTTTATCAGTCCACCAGGTATTAGACGCCGCCGGCATGTGGACTGTGCTATGGGTTTGGGGACTGAGGATGACCAGTGGAATAGAATGGGGGAATGATCACTGAGTCTGGGAGGACTTGTACATTGGGGATCCGATTAGGGCGGTTGATGAGTACCACATCAAACAGGGTACTGGAGCCTCTCTTGGGGTTAGTCCTGGTAGGGTGGGTAACTAGTTGTGTTAGGTCTATTGCAGAAAAGGAGTCTCGGGTAGAGGAGGAGGAGGGGCTGAGCCAGTTGACATTTGTCACCCACCAGAATTTGATCAGCGGAAGGAAGTAGTGAGGTAAGGTATTCTGTAAGAGAGGCAGTGGCCTGCGTTTGGTCCCTGGGGGGGGGGGCACGTATGCAGTAGTCAGATAAAGGGGTCCCTTTAAAGGGTCAGGGGTTAGTTTCAGTGTAAGCGCCTGGGCCCTGGAGTCAAGGGTGGGAGCAGGCAGGGCTAGTACGGGGAGAGATTCCTTGACATAAATAACGCAGCCGCTGCCCCATCTCCCAACACGGTCGGACCGGAAGAGGGTGAAACCAGGAAGGAGACTAGGAGTCGTGGAGGATTTCACTGCCAAGTCTCAACCAGAGCAATGACATCAGGGTTAATTGATGTGACCAGGCATTGTAGTGAGTCAGCCTTTTTGGAGGCTACAGATATTCATGGAGACCATGCATAGGCCTGTGGTGCGAGTCGGGAGCTCCTGGGAACCGGGCCAGGGTTTGGATGAATGTTCCTGACAGGAGTAGTAGCATGACTAACACCCTGGCTGGGAGATGGTGAGAGGTTTTCTCTCGACTGGCGTGGGGGAGGGAGGCTAAGGGGCAGGGGTGGGCAGGGTGGTACAGGAAGGGAAGGCAAGAATAAGACACCCAGATGTGCCTGAGGTGATGAGAAAGCTAGGGGGAGGGCAGGGAGGACCGAGACACAGAGGTCCCAAGGGGCAGGAGAGCAGGTTCAGGAGCAAGGGGAGGGAGGGGTGCCAGGGCACAGTGCGGAGTAGCAGATGGGTAAGTGGGTAAGTGCACTGCTAGTGGGGATAGGCACAGGCAGAGCCAATACATTGTGGTGAGCAAGATCCCAGGCAAGTAGTGCTGTACGGGTAGGAGTAGGAAGTAGCAAGGGAGCATAGGTCCCTCTAGTGGCCAGCAGGTATAACCTGCAAATGGGAAAGTGGGGAGATAGGTTCTGGGCAACAGGACGTGATGTCACCGGATGTGATGTCACGGGGTGGATCCTTAAATTGACAGCTGCCACTGGGTGGTTGGGGCGGAGTGGGGCAGGCATAGCGCCCGTCGGGGCTGCACCCCTGCAGGCGTCAGGCGAAGAGAGAGGCTCTCTTTACCTCGAAAGTTATCAGGCTGGAAATTCGGCTTCCTCAGCTCCTCAGGTGAGCTGCTTGTGTTGCTTCATTTGCCCTATTCTTGTGTCGACCTTTGATTTATTTTGTCCATTACTGAAATTTTTTGTGAGACTAAACTTCTAGAACGTTAGACTAAAATAAACTGTCGCTATTCATGTTGTAAGCAGATGCTGTTTTTGCCCTGCGGCAGACATGTCACACTAGGATGTGTTGGCTGCCTTGGGGTCTAAACAAACTGCCTGGGGGGTGCAAACATTTCAACCTGTTGCACAGCCCTGCACTGCTTTGGAGCCTCAAATAGCTCATGCCCAAAACAGCATTTCGATGCTGAGTAGGGAATGGGTTTACATGGTGTTTATCGGATCATAAAGAAAATTTTTTTGGGGGTGGGGTTAGTGGGTGGTGGTGCAGTAATGGATGTATTTATGTGTAGGTAGAGCAGTACAGTGGGGGTGTGTATCTATATCTACACACACACACACACACATATATATATAATGTATGTGTGTGTGTATGTATATATGTGTGTGTGTGTGTGTGTATTATATATGAAAACCCTAACTCGAATTCACCCCCAACCACACACACATATGCAATACGGGGGAGGACCAAGGCAACACGACCAATGACAGACAACCAGCAGCAGGTGACAGAAATAAGAAAAAATTGTCTAAATGTACTACAAGACATCCTCAGCCACCTGACCAGGTACTGCATGCTCAGTGGAGATCAACAGCAAAACTGAGGACATGTACACCAAACGTACACATCCCTGATTGCAGCTGCACACAACATACCACACTTAGTAGTTGCATGGCCTTACCTACTGATGCCCCACACCACAGCACAACTGTTACTCAATATAAATGCTGAAGGTGCATGATCAGTTGTACAAAGGTTTTAACACTAGTGAGTACATTAATTAAGAGAACTACATAAATTAACTGCAAGACACAGCTATGGTCAAGATAAAAGTAGTGTTGCATTTAGTATCTGATTTACATAGTAGTACATTTACTGCAACTGTTTACTCAAGATAGAGAGGCTGATGTAAACGTATGGAAAAGCATTGCCTGTTCAGTGCTGTGAAATTTGTACTGCCAGTATCAGATGCATTCTTACTGATGGTGTACTGCTCATGTACATACATATACCTTCAGTGTGTTTGAATACTAAAGATGCAGTAAGTAATCTTTGTAAGAAACAGTGTAATTGCATGGATCAGGCCAAGCAACTTCTAAATATCATAGCACTACTGAGCCAACAATGGCGTAGCTGTATCAGAGATGTGTATAGGGTAGATTTTCCTGTAGGCACTTACTGAGTATGTTGTACCTGATAAAGACAATGTCATTCAATCTGTGATGACTAACTTATTGAAATAGTGATACATTTACTATTGTTGCAATGAGTGATCTATGCCACTTATGGAGACAGCCTAATTTTTTTTTTTTTTTTAACAGTTGTTTCATACTCAGGCTGTATGCCTAGTGTTTGGGGTTGCCACAATTCTGTCACTAATGCTATCAAAGTGATAACTATATTAATTGTGCTACAACAGGAATCAAGTAGGTATAGTGTAGATATAAATAGAATGTCTTTTAGTATAGATTTAACTCACAATGGGATAAGTGTACTAGGACGGCAGGGGTTATTCTCTATCATTGACTCTCAGTTATAATCACACTAAGGTTTCGATGATCTTCATGAGTTAATATTCGCAGCCATTCTCCAGTAACTAGACAGTGGATGGTGTAACTGGGTGGGACACTGTTGCAAAGCTCCTGCAGTGTCTAGCAGAGGGAGAGTATCTACACATGAAGGTAATTAAGCAATAAGGCATGACCAACGGTTATGTTAAATGGTCTGTTAATCACCCTGTAGGGGTTTAATGTTGAATGAGGCGTAGCCGAGTGCCACATGTCACTAGACAGTGATAAACTGACCATTAACATACCTGCGAGTGGCTTATTGCTATCATAATAAAACTGTTTTTTAAACATTAAACCATGTTCATCATATGGTTAGGCTCTACATGTATGTTTATAAAAACTAAACATAAGGCTGTTAGAATGTTTACAGCCAATCAGAAAGCTGCATTTCTCAAACCCTTGTTATAATCAGATATTATACCCGTACAACTCCTTGGTTTTGCTCAACTCTTTTGCTCAGGTGGTCCACCACATGTGCTGTGGTGTGGGGCGGGGCATCGGTAGGTAAGGCCATGCAGCTAAGTGTGGTATGTTGTGTACGTTTGGTGTACATGTCCTCAGTTTTGCTGTTGATCTCCACTGAGCATGCAGTACCTGGTTAGGTGGGTGGGGATGTCTTGTAGTACATTTAGACAAATTTTTCTTATTTCTGTCACCTGCTGCTGGTTGTCTATTGGTTGTGTTGCCTTGGTCCTCCCCCGTACTTGCATATGTGTGTGTGTGGGGGGGGGGGGATTCGGAGTTGGGGTTTTCAACCCTAACACCGAATTTCCTCACTTTTGTCGCTGTGGAACAACCCTAACTAATGCATTAAATGGATTTTTGCCTATATATACATACACACACACACACACACACACACACACACACACGTGTATGGTTTGAAACCCCTTTGCACCTCTAGCCCACCCCCCCAACTGGAATCTGGGTGCGCATTGGGGTCATCGGCCCTAAGTGTCACCCCATCACGTGGAAAGAAGCTGAGGAATAGGAGAATGGGGTGACAGGACCGATGACCCCAGTGCATACCCTGATTCCAGTTGGGGGTGGTGGGCTGGAGGGGTGCAAAGGGGGTTTCAACCCTAACATCGAATTTCCTCGCTTTTGTCGCTGTGGAACAACCCTAACTGATGCATTAAACGGAGTTTTTTGCCTCTAATTTGTCTTTTTGAGAATGATAATGAGAAATAGTGAATGTAATGCAGCGGCGGGAGCACGGGGGTGATGTCTTGTCACATTGTAACATTATGCCCGCAAACGCACATCGTAATGCGCATGATGACGCAAAGTGAAACAGAAAGAGGAACAGTACTGTAGACAGAAATGTTAAACGGAAACGCAACCGCAAATGAAAACGCAAAGGGTAACGCACATGGTGGCGTGAACGTGAACGGTAAGTGAAACGTGTACGGAACCACAAGCAGAAACGGTAATGGTAAGAGTAATGTAAGAGCACAGGCTGGTTTTCCCCAAAAGCTGTATAGAGAGACAGTGAGTAGAAAGAATGTATGCAAAATGACTCTCAGAACACAGAAATCAGTAGTTGTAATAGTAAATTGCTTATATCTCAGTAACCGTACGACATAGAAAAAAAATTTAAGTCATATGTGTCATCACTTTCCTGGCTAGTTGTATACGTGGGGGCTAAAATTTTTCGACAAACTCTGTATCTCGCACCGTTTTCGAGATACAGGCCCTCAAAGGCGCAGCGAACGCCGTAATGTTATCCTATGGGGGGAAAAAGTTCGGACTGCCATAACTTTTGAACAGCTTAATATTTTTCACGAAATCTTCGAAAGGCACATCGGGGGCCACAGCTGCACGTTCCCTGAAGATTTCGGGCCGGTCGCGCAAAACCCTGCGACCTGTAAATAGGCGACATAGAATTCCAGAAAAAGTGTAAATGCGCGTGCAGATCACGCTTAATAACTCCGCAGTTGTATATGTTTAACATGTAAATGGCTCCTCAACCCCTAACTATGTAACTACCGTTACTTTCCATTTGTGTGTGTGTGTGTGTGTGTGTATATGTGTGTGTGTGTATATGTGTGTGTGTGTGTGTGTGTATATATATATATATATATGTATGTGTATGTATATATATATATATATATATATATATATATATATATATATATATATATATATATATATATATATTTATATAACGTGTGTGTGTGTGTGTGTGTGTGTATATATATTATGATAGCACGGTAGTGCTACCATAGTTAGGGTTGAGGAGCCATTTCCATGTTAAACCCAAAATTTTGCACCTTAATAACTTTGCAACCGTTTGGATTTGCCTGAAATTTGGAATGTATGATCAAGACCCATAGGCCTTGGGATCTGCCAAGTTTCGTACTGATCGGATATACGGTTGCTGAGTTATTAAGCGTGATCTGTGCATGTGTTTACGCTTTTCTGGAATTCTGTGGTCGCGCCTACAGGTCGTACGGTTTGCGTGACCGGCCCGAAATCTTCAGGGAACGTGCAGCCGGGGTCCCCGATGTGCCTTTCCAAGATTTCGTGAAAAAATATTAAACGGTTCAAAAGTTATTCAAAACAGTTTCCCATTATAAGTCAATGGGAAAAGTTAACAAAGTTCAACACTTTCGCAAATGCATTTTTACTTTCGCAAATCGGCCATTTTGTTTTCAGTTGGTGATCAGAAAAATGGTTGGCATTTAAATTTGGGACCCTCTAGCAATCTAAATTTTTTTTGTATTCACCTAGTCGGGCCCTGAGGATGCTTGCCATGTCTTTATTTTGTGGTAAAACACCCCAGAAATATGTTTTTCAAATTTCTGGAAAAAGTACTTTCGCAAATTACTTTCGTGCTCACGAAAGTGTCGCAAATTTATGCAAAAGCTTTCGAAAATTGCGACAGTAATTTTCTAGTCTGTGGGGAAAATGACAGCAATTCTTTGGCACTGCACTGCAAAATAACCGTTGGGAGTTTTGGGCTGAAATTTGGAGGGAACGCAGCAGACATCTCACAGATGTGCCTTTCAGTGTTGTATGTAAAAAAGTATTACACGGCAGCAAAGTTATGGCACTCCAAAGTTGACAGTTTTTCCCATAGGATAACATTACAGCGCCCGAAGCATTACAGGAATCCTTTGGCACCCTGCTGCAAAATAACGGTTTGGTCTTTATTCCTGAAATTTGGAGGGAAGACAGCCAACAGTACACAGATGTGCCTTTCAGTAGCTTGGTGAAAAAATATCACATGGCGGCAAAGTTACGCCACTCCAAAATTGTACGGTTTTTCCCATAGGATAACATTACGGCGCCCGACACTTAACAGAAATCATTTGGAGCCCTGCTGCAAAATAACGGTTTGGTCTCTTTTCCTGAAATTTGGAGGGAAGACAGCCAACAGCCCACAGATGTGCCTTTTAGTAGTTTGGTGAAAAAACATTACAGGGAGGCAAAGTTATGGCGCTCTGAACTTTTCTTTTTTTCCCATAGGATAACATTACGGCGTTCGCCGTGCCTTTCAGGGCCCGTATCTCGGAAACGGTGCGAGATACGGACTTTTCGTCGGAAAATTTCTTAGCCCCATAATGGGGCTAAGATTCAAATTAGCCAGGACAGTTGTAAATAATGACTTTTAAATTTTTTTTTACGTCGTACGGTTCCTGAGATATAATGTATTTAGTATTCCAAGATGTCATTTTCTGCGCCTGATACTAATTATTTTGCATACATTATTTGTACTCGCTGTCTTTCTCAATGCAGGTTTTGGGGAAAACCAGCCTGTGCGCTTGCATTACTGTTACTGTTGCCCTTTCCGCTTGCGGATCCGTACCCGTTTCACTTACCATTGATGTCTGCGCCACCATGTGCGTATCCTTTGCATTTTCATTTGCGCTTGCGTTTCTGTTATTTTTTGCCATTTCTGTCTACAGTACTGTTTATCTTACTGTTTCACTTTACATCACCATGCCCATTGACATTTCTGTTTGCAGGCATCATGTTACTATGTGACAACACTTCACGTGGCAAACCATTCCCGTCTACGCCACCATGCGTTACCCTTTCTGTTCTCATTCGTGCTTGTGTTACCATGTGCGCCACTGTTAGCATTTCTGTTTGCGTTGCTGTCCCTGTTACTATGCCACAACACATGTTGGCGGGCGCCGGGCCCTTCCGCTCAACGCATTGGGCCCCTACTTCCCGCCCGCTGCATTACATTCACTATTTCCTCGCCATTCTCAAAAGAAGGGAAATTGGAGGCAAAAAACTCCATTTAATGCATTAGTTAGGGTTGTTCCTGGCGACAAAGCGGAGGAAATTCGCTGTTAGGGTTGAAAACCCCTTGGACCGCCCACCCACCCCAACCGGCATTGGGGTGCGCATTGGGATCGTCAGCCCCTAACTCTCACCCCATTCTCCTATACTTCTGCTGATTTACACATGTCATGGGGTGAGAGTTGAGTTAGGGCTGACTGATCCCAATGCGCATTCAATGCCTTTGGGGTTCAAGGGGGTTTTCAACTCAACACGTAATTTCTCAGTTTTGACGCTGTGGAACAACCCTAACTAATGCATTAATGGAGTTGCCTGAAATTTGGTATGAACAGTTGGGCATGGTAGATCTTGGTAAGTTTCGTACCGGTTGGATATACGGCTGCGGCATTATTAAGCAACAACCAATTGCGCAATTACACTTTCGTGTGATTTCTTTGCTCGCGCCTACAGGTTGCACAGTTTGTGTGACCAGTCCGAAAACTTTTGGGAACGTGCGGCCGGGGTCCCCGATGTGCCTTTTGAAGATTTCGTGAAAAAATATTGGAACAGTTCAAAAGTTAAGGGAAAAAAAAAAAGTTCCCATTATAAGTCAATGGGGAAAGTTAACAAAACATTCAACACTTTCGCAAATGCACTTTTTAGTGTTGCAAATCAGCCTTTTTTTTTTTTTTGTCAGAAAAATGCTCGCCATTTAAATTTGGGGCCCTCTAGGGGCACAATTCTTTTTGTGTTTCACCTAGTCGGACCCTGAGGATGCTAGCCATGTCTTTATTTTGGGTAAAACACCCCAGAAATGTTTTTCAAATTTCTGGAACCAGTAGTGTCACAGGCATGACACCTTTTTGCAAAATTTTGGGAAAATTGCTGCAAATTGCGACATCACTTTTTCAGACTTGGCCAAAATGACAGGAATTCGTTGCCACCCTGCTGCGAAAGAACAGTTTGGTCTTTTGAGCTGAAATTTGGAGAGAAGGCAGCCAACATCTCACAGATGTGCCTTTTTGGTATGAACATGGTGGTGTCTGCTGCGCCTTTTGGGGCTCGTATCTCAATCGATTCGAGATGCAGAATTTTTATTGTAAGTTGCGTAGCCCTATGGACTATGTAATAGCAAAAACCTAACCAGGAAAACCAAGATTTTTGTGAAATTTTAACTTTTTTCTACGTTACGCGGTTGCTGTAGCAATTAAGTACTTCCAGTGCTAGTTTTTAAGCTTCGATCCCCATTACAATGCATACATTCTTTGTACACACTGTTTCTGTATGCATCTGTTTGGCAAAAACAGGTGATATGCTTCCGTTACTGTTAGTTAATGTTTCCACTTGCGTTATGTCCCAGTTTGCATTACTGTTCCCGTGTACGCCACCTTGAGCTATCATTTGCATTCCCACTACTGTTTTTGTTTGCGTCACCATGCGCATTGCCATTTGCGTTTATGGCAGCACTTTTGCTTGCGTTTCCGTTTCTCTTATCATTTAGAGTCTTCCTTGTTATCATTTGCAGTTGCATCACTGTGCCCGTGCGCATTAGTTTGCGTTTCCTTATGCACTTGCATTTCCCTTTGTGCCTCTTTGCTTTGCTGTTACCATTACCATTTACAGTTGCGGTACTTTGTCCATGCGCATTTCAGTTTGCATTTCCATATGCGCTTCGGCTCCCGTTTCTGTTTCTCTTTGGCGTTATTCTTCATGTTAACTTTACCATTTGCAATTGTGGTACCGTGCCTGTGCGCGTTACGGTTTGCGTTTATGGGTGCGCTTGCATTCACGTTTCCGTTTCTTTTCCCTTTCGCATTCTTTTATGCTGTGACACTTAACATTTCCATTTAAAATACCACTGCCATCACTGTTTGCGTTACCAGTTGCGTTTTCGTACGTGCTTCAATGTCGTTTGCGTCACTTTGAGCTTGCATTTCTATTAACGTTTCCTTTACCATTTACGTTTGCGTTACCATGTGCGCCACTGTTCGTGGTTCTGTTTGCATTGCTGTTCCTGTGTGTCGAAACATCACGTGGTTGGGCCCCACGCTTCCACCACTGCATTACATTCACGATTTCTTGATGTCATCCTCAAAGAAAGAAGTGGGGCAAAAACTCCGTTTAATGCATTAGTTAGGGTTGTTCCACAGCGACAAAAGCGAAATTCTGTTAGGGTTAGACCCCGGATCCCCCAGCCCATCTCCCCAACCGGCGCACGGGATGCGGCGTTGGGGTTGTCTGTTCTCACCCATTCTCCTTTACCTCTGCTTCTTCACACGCGATGGGGTGAGAGGGCCGACGCACCCCAATGCCAGTCTTTCTGGGGCTGGACTGGGGTCCAAGGGGGACTTTCAACCCTAACACCGAATTTCCTCGCTTTTGTCGCTGTGGAACAACCCTAGCTAATACATTAAACGGAGTTTTTGCTTTTAAAATATAAATATAGATTTATTTGGTGTTTGTTGACTGGGTAAGTGCACTAGACACATCCTGCCTATTTTCAGGCACGACCCGGGGGAGGGGGATACAGATGAATGCCAACTGACTTTGAACCAGATTAAGCTGTTGGTGGCATTTTTAGTGAATGAGAGAAATTTGGCCAGAACACGGAAATTTCCCTACTCTTTTCGATAAGTGCCATGGGATCTTTAACATGCACCTGAACTACCACCAATCCAGGCAGATGGGACCTCTGTTTAACATCTCATCCGAAAGATGGCACCTCAGAAATGTAGCACTTCTCTCATGCTGCACTTCGGTGTCAGTACTGGGATATTAACCCAAGTGCCAGATGTGGGAACTGAACCCACAGCCCTCTGATCTCCCAGCCTCAGAGGAGAGTGTGCTACCTACTGAGCCACTGACACTGCAAGATACAGAGAGAGAGATGGTAGATCAAGGGAGAGGCAGTAAATGTGTAATCTGCTCAAAATGTGACTTAAAAACAAAGTGGTGATTAGCACTGATTGGCTGAATCCACGTTGGCAATTTAGAATATGAACATTGCAGTCTGTTGATTAGCTGGTCAAAGAACGTAATCTTCCTTACATTCATCGTGCATACCTTTCTATTTTGTTACGTATTTGTTTGCTTGACTTGCTGTGTAAGGGGAGATAGGGCCATACCAGATTACCAAAGGGTTTAAAAAAAAAAAAAAAACTGGAACCATTGATCCACCGTATCCAGACTGTGTTGAGTGCACTGCTTTCTTTGGTGGTGTTTGGGGAGGGTGTTGCATCTAGAACATTTAAGTAGAGGCCCTGATATCCTCCATGAGGAGCACAAGCAAACCTCCCTCGGTTCAGGACCCCCATTCACAGTCTCCCCCTTTGCATTCTTTACTCTGAAATGAGGAAAACCATTTAACTAAGGTTGGGTCTCCCAAAGTAAACATTTGCTCATTAAAATAGTGAGCTGCAGTTTAAACCTTTGTAGTAACCGTGATTTGTTTTCCATACAGATAAAGCAGTCTTTGAAACACAGATTTTTGCCTAAGGTTCTATCAGTATTCCATAATCACATTTGTTGCCTGTGGGTTTTCCCTAGGCCTAATTGCTGGCGAGGCTGCTCTTCATCTAGACACAGTGAGAACCATGTAGAGGAAAGTCAAACCATTATTATGCTTTCAAGTTAGTTTTCGGCAGTCCCACCCTATACCTTGAACTGTGTGCCCACTTAGCTAGTGATATAGTCACTATAATGGCAACTTCCAGGTTCGTCCCATTTGCAGAAATCTGTTTAGTCAGCCATGTGAGAATCCAACCACATGTTAACGTTCCCACTACTGGTGTAATCCTCTAGATTCTAGATGTGAATTTCAAAGTGTATTTGCCAGTCTTTGTCCTCTTCCCTGTTTTTTAGAAGTTTACTGTATGAGTGTTTACTCTTGTAGAGTTGGGCAGGGAAAATGGGGCGGACTAGATGGGCCTACGGGTCCTTTTCTGCCGTTATGGTCTGTTACTCTATTTCTGTTGTGGTATGCATGTTTCACTTTCCATATATCCTTTCCATGTTTCTTTTTTGCATTTTTTTGGGGGTGGGACAGTTTAGAGCTCTTTAAGAAGTTGGGTGTGGAGCATTGTGTGCAGGACACATCGTGTTTTCCTGCACCTGTTTCTTCAGTAGGAGTTCTGCTTGCGAGGCTGCTTTGGATACCTATTACAGGAATAAACTGTGCCTTTTAGTATTTGTAGATCACACTTATTAATTCTGAATATTGTATGCTAGGCGTGCATGGTGAACAAATACAAGAAGACTTCATTGCGCAAAACACAGGCCACCCAGAATGAGGCTGGAAAACCTCCAGAAAAAGATGTGATGGAAGGTAAGTAGACAATTGTTTTTGCAGTGTTTTTTAAGAGCACAGTTGGTCTACATTAAATAAGTAATTGTTTTACTACCTGATTAAGGCATCCACTGAGCGAGCAATAATATCCAACAGGGTGGATGGTAGTGGGCTGTGCTAGCCCATACTGCCCACCCTGTAGGATATTGTGCTTAGTAAATGGGATTTAATTATTAAATTTCAAAAAGAAAAAATAAACAGTGCAGTTCCTGTAAAAGGTAGTCCCTGTACTGGTTGAATTGCCAGTAGGAGGGTACTGTTGCTTATCACAATACTTTTTAAATTGTACTGATTACATTGTCGCTCTTACCCTCCCTCCCCCAATGAGAGAGCACGTGACTGCGTGAAAGCTGCTAAATGGGGCTAGCACTACAAACTTCAAGACTAATAAATGGTTTGTTGGGATAGTGTGAGCGGGGAGCAAGTGGGTAAGCGCTGCAGAGAATGGCGCTGCATTCATTTGAGGTGTGATCGGATGTCAAGTCTGTAGTCGGGGGGGGTAGTTTTAATTTTCCAGAGAAATACAGTACGCCCAGTAATGTAAAGTTGCAGGGGTGATTTCTTTGTGGCTGATGGGCAAACGGTTGTGGAGTACAGTGGGATTTTGGGGGTGGGGATTGACAGAAAATGTGACGTACATGCTGTCTGGAGCATGCAGTTAGTGTGGTCTGATTGGGAAACAATAGTTACAGCTAGGAAGATGCCATTTAAACTTGCAAGAGTGATACTTAGATTTTTTTTTTTTTTTTGAGAATGCTGAAGGGTGACTGAGGTGTTCTGTAATTGAGTAAACAAGACAGTTGGCAGAACATGAAAATCAGTGGGTACATTGATATTTTTGCAGGAAGGGCAGACTAGCAAGGGACTGGTTGTTTCCTGGTCTCAAGCACTGATCATGCAGTCATGAGACTCAAACTGACAGGTCATTTTTGGCTGCAGTAAGACTTGACTCTGCTGAAAAGATGTCCTTTTCGAACTAGTATTTTTTTTTTGGATTCTGGCAGTAATCATCCGGAAGGGGTTGGAACTGATCACAACTTTAAATTTTTTTTGGTAAGGAGTATAGAAGTTTTCCCAACTGCACTCTTATCTTCCAAACCACAATCATAAAATATATTTTTTTAAATCCCCCCCCCCCCCAAAAAAAAATGTGAAACCTAAAAAGCACATGTCCACTAAGGTCTCTGAAGCCGACTGCCATAATTAAGTATGTAATCTAAGCATTCTGCTTAGATTACATACTAATAAGGTGAATGAGAATCTTTCACCACTGGTTTCCACAAAGTGCCCCCCCTCCCGATAAACAAACGAGTAAATATAGAGTGGGGATTCCTCTGACTTTCATCTTGCTCAGCAAGATTAAGCTGAATCAGTAACCTGTGGCAGATCCATTAAGGTCAAGAGATCTGCTGAGGGGAGCACTTTGTCTCTTGGCACCGTATTATTTGCATTTATAATACGAGTATTGCCTGAAAAGGGTGCTTTGCCACCAGTGCACTTACCTGGTCATCAAAATGAATACAGTACACCGCATTAGAATTTTTATATTGGGCCACCTGGTCTGTATATAGGTAGAAACTAATAAAACACTAGGTGGTTTAGTGCCATGAATGCGTGCCTATGCCGTAACAAGTTTACATGCATGCCTTCAGCCCCTGGAAGTGTGTTCAGAGTAGTACTACTGCTAAAAAGTGTCCTAAATGAAAGGTACAACTGCCATCACTGACTGTTGAACAGCCTGGTCAGCACACCTTTTTGTAGACTGCCTGCTTAATCTGTGTTCTGTTTCTAACCTTCCTCCTAAAACTTTGTCTACGTAGCCTTTCTAACCTTCTACTACCATTCTCTTCCCCTCCCACAATTCTATCAACTGTTATGCCACCTTCCTACACTCTCCCCCCAAATCTTTCTCATCCCCCATCTAATTCCTCTTGAAGCACATACTTTATTTACTTATAGCTCTTATCTGTCTAGAATGTGCCTAGGATATTCTGGGTATGTTGATGGGTAGTTGATGATACAGTTGTATTTTAATTCTTATTATGTTAATCTTATTACTTTGTATCTCCAACGTTTTGTTGTATTTTCTAACTTGTTCACCCAGGGCCATCTTGTAAATGAGTTTGCTCAATGATGTTTTTGCCTGGTTAAATAAAACTTGCATTTAAATACCTGGAGTGGCTTGTTGCGTTTATAAAATGGGTTTAGGATGGTATAAATAAACCATAGGGGGAAAATTGGTATGGTTTTTAAAATTGATCATTTTTAGCTTCTTGTACTGTGTCCAGAAATAGGATTTAAGGTAGCATTTATGAAGTGCTGCAAGGTAACTGGTAGAAGGTCTGACATTTTTAGTTTCTGTAGTGCAGCAACTTGAACTAGTTTTGAAACTAAAATTTTTAGATTGCCCAGTGGGACCCTTGTTAAGGTGTTAGTACTGTTTGTATGGCTGGTAGCCAGTCAGAATGCTGCACTTTCACTACCCATTTTATAATGCCTAATGATCTGGCAGCCGGGGCATAATCATTGCATTTATGGGTTCAGACTGCTCCAACCGTTCCAGGGCAGCATGTGTATATGTGTAGGCTATCTGCTTAAAGAACACCAGGTTCTGTGCAGTCCCCCAATCCCTCTCTTCTCTCCTCCCCAAATAAAAATATTTTACCTCCTAAGGATTTCACCAGTTCTTGTTCCAACATTTGATCTGCACTCTTTGCTTAAGGAAGGGATCATAAATCCTCGTAATGAGGAGCTGGTTGTTGGATCTCTTCCTGGTAAAGTTTTAATAAAGTGATGTCCCAGCACTCTGACATTTTGTAATTGTAGAGTGTGTTTTTTTGGGGTTGTATTGATCGCAATGGGAGCTGCTTTTTGTCATGTTAGAGGTCCATTGTAAATTCGTGCTACCGCTCAGCTAACGAGGCTCTTGTTGGATAAGGGGCTGGCATTGATTTAAATACAGTGGACCTCTAAAACATGAAAACAAATCCTGAAAAAAAGGGCTTCATTGTAGTTAATGGAGTGTGCACCCACACTCTACAAACTACTGCATCACAAAAACTTTGGAATGTAGGGGTGGCGCTGCAGCAGATCTGTTCTAGGAAGGGGAAGGGATCTGTCGGCCGACTCCTCAATGCAAGGATTTACAGTCCCTTCCCCTAATCAAAGTTTGCAGATAAATACAATGAAACGAGGGCTGTTGAGGTCCTTTATTTTTTTGGGGTGAGGGGATGCTTGGGAAATCCTTTTGAAAAAACATTTCAGCTGTTGCTCTAATGTGGTAATCGGATACAAAATTTTAACAAACTGTAGATCTTCAAGGACATATCCTTCTATTTAGCCACATCATGGAACTGTAAGCCATCCGCATTGGGACCATCCAGAAATTTTGCTGACCCACGTCAATATACCTCATCAGTGCCTATATAATGTGAGCATCCCAGCAAGCCTCAGTTCTTCCACTGTCTACTCGTCAGTCCACTGCTACTGAAGAAAGCTGTCAAACTCTTAAGTTCATTTTTAAACTTATCTTTTCGGCAGCAGCATAAAATTTAAGGAACCACAGTTCAATGCTGCCATTGCAGCAGCATTAAAATATATAGACCACAGTATGAGCACTTGCTGCCTAGGCCTTGACCACAAAGTTTAAACCTGCACTGTCTGCCCAGGCTTTAACCAGGTCACCAAGTGACTTAAGAAAGCTTTACAGGTTCATTTAAAGATAAAAGAAATGTAGGAGAAACTGGATATGTCGAAGACAGCATTGCCATGATCGGTGTCTCTTCTCAGTTGGAACCCCATCACGATATGGCTGCTTCCCTGTATGGTTGTCTCCTCTCAAGAGTCAAGTCAGCAGACAAGGATTGGTCCAAGCCTGACACCCCCCAATTAAACCAAAGTCTTGAGGTGACATAGGCCCACCTCCCCACTAGGTGATTTGCAGCCCATATGGCTGTCTATGGGTCTGCTGTCGACCCCTTCGAGGCCCGTTGACATGCAGCTCATTCATCAGCCTATTGTTGAGAGCTTCCGCTGTTGTCGCTGCCTTTGGTGATATGGCTGGCCTCAATGCAGCAGTTCAGTTCCCATTGTGCTGATCCCTGAATGGCATCCATTGTCAGTGCGCCTGTCTGGTTCTTCCTCTCCTCATCTCGTTAACCCTCTTCCAGTGATTGAGGATGAACTGGAACACAGTCTAGAATATGTGGAAATGGAGGAGGCAGTCACGAATGAAGAGTTGGAAGTCCTAGATGTAGGTTGCAGCTCTGTCTCTCTGCTCTGAAGTGTGAAAAGCACTCCTAGATGCCTGCATTCTAGGTTTTCTTCAAGGTGGTTCAGGTAAAATTGGGGTTTTGATGAGGAGGATTCACAAGAACCTTTGAGTTCTTAGAGGTCTCATCCTCCCCTATGGTCATCCTTCCTTCCTGTCCCCTTGGTTTTAGACTATTCTACTTTTGTTGCCTGGCATCGACCTGCCCAATTGCCATCTGTACCTGAAAAGTCAGATACAGTACCATACCCTATTACTAAACCCTACTTTTCCTGTCAGTTGGAGAGACTGTCATAATGGCTGCTCATGATAACGAGTTGAGGAAACTGGACGTAATGGGGAAGAGGACGGTAAGTTCTGCTTCCCTTGGGCTAAGGATTGCTAACTATTGGGCATACGTGATCAAGTATCTGCATTGCCTACGGAAATCTATAGTCTCTCTAGCTGATAAGGTGCTGGTTGGCCTTGACATAGGATTATGGGTCAACAGTCTGCTGTTAATGGCCTGTAGGCCAGAAAGCATCTGCTTATTTCTGATGCAACTGCTTGTGCTGCTACTTCCAGTATTTGCCTGCGCTGCCACTCCTGGCTGTGTGCTGCAAGTTTTGCCTCTGATGTACAACAGTTGGCCCTCAGTGCTCTATTCAGAAACGACTGTTTGAATTAGATGTGAAGAAGCTGTGTGGACCTGCAGTTCTCAGATCTAGAGTTCCCTCCACATACTGAAGCCTCACCCAGTGGTTGGGGTTGAGGCACTTTGCAGGCCCTGTGCACATCCAAGCCATGGCTGTTAAAGAATGCAGGGATGTTTCCAGCAACCTTGACTTTCCCTTTCCTAGGCTGGAAACCTGCCTCCTAGTGCCCATAACCAAACTTACAAAAGGTCAGTCCATTACTGGCACCCCCACTACCCTTGGTGCTTTTAAATGCCCTCCCCCTCCTCCAGCCTTACTGCCTTGGGGAAATTCTGGTGGGAGACTGAATCTTCTTTTCTTACAAAAAAGTGGAGGGAGGTTACAACAGAAGCTTGCGTCTTGGAAGCAGTTAATCCATGACACACCCTAGAGCGCCTTCCTGTTGCGCCAGTGACCTTTTTGGGCCAAGTAGAAGCCCTCCAGGACTTCTTGCCCTCCATCTGGAGGAGATCAAACCCTCCAGAAGAGGGCTGTTGAGCCTGTCCAGTCTCTGAACCAGGCCTGGGCTGATATTTCATAATCTTGTTCCTTGCACCCTGCCATTTTCCCTCGGTTCATGGTACTGCTTGAGAATCATTCCATGATGTGATTCAGTGGAGGAAGATGTCCTCAAAGGGGGTAGAATAGTTACTAACAGTAGACCCATGAGAATCTCCTTCATTAAGCCACAGCTCTTTCCTGCCTTCCCTCATTTGACTGGTGATTATCCTGCCTGCTTTCATAAGCTGGTTTAGTTTGATTACTCTTGGACATCTTTTCTCTGGTTTCTGTATCCTTTTGTTATATGTGCCTGAACTTGTCTGTGGCAGGGAACTTGGGTGTGCTGGGGATGTCCACATGACATACCTGCCGACGAAGTACATCGAAATGGGTGGCCCCAGACAATAAAAATTTCCAGGTGGTCCAGATACTTATTGCTTACAGTTCTGTGATGTGGTTCAATGGAGGAGATTCTCTTGCAACGTGAGAAAGTTACTTTTTTCACAGAAAAAGTGGGTGCTTCGAACAGCCTCCATGTGGAGGTGGTGGGGGCAAAAACAGTTGGGGAATTAAGGAATGCATGGGAAAAACATAAGAGCACTCTTGCAGTGGGGAAGAGAGGGCAAACTACAGATCAGCTGTAGTCTGTGTAGTGCATTGGGGAGGGAAAAGGGGTAGACTAGGTTGGCCCACATGGCCCTTGTCTGCCATCACCTTCTGGTTCTCTTAAAGATCAACTGTTACAGTATGTAACTGTTCTTTCCCAAGCCAGTGCTTTCACCACAAGACCTCACTGCCTGCTAAACAATTACACCAGTAGTGTGCACACTTCAGGATCATGGAGTAACAAGCCCAATCGAGTTGTTTTGTTCTTCGGCTCAAGTGAATCATTTCACAATGCCCAAGCGACTAGGATACTTTTCGGCTTTCTGAACTTGCCCTGAAATGCTTGGAGCACAGGGTTGGCAGCAGCATAGGAAACTGATCCGGCAGCCAGCTACACTGATGCAAAATGCAATCTTTTTTTTTCCGTGTAGGTCAGAAGAAAAGGTTACTTGTTCTGTAACCAGGAGATCACTGGTTCGTACCTCACTGGAGCAATGGAGTTGAATATTGAATACTCTGACCTTGGGTGGGTCACTTAGAGGAAAACTACATGTTAAAAGTAGGAAAATATATTTTTACCATCCATTGTGTGTTCTTGGTTCATCCCAGTGTTGTTTTTCAGCTCAGGCTGAGGGGTGTGTTTTTTTTTTTTTTTTTTTGTCTAACTTTCTCTTGCTATTTATTTTATGGCCCTTGGGGGCTGCCATTTACATTTTTATTGCTTCTTGTCCCAGATGGTCTTTCCAGAGTGCCTTCTGCTCTAAGGTTTAATAGCCCATGCATTTGACCAGTGTCTTGTTAGTGTCTGTGTTTATAGTAGCCACAAGATGAAAGAATATATGGAGCATTGGAATGGTTTCTATGGTTTGCAAACATCATGGAGCACAACAAACAAGTCTGTCTGCTCCAACAATGCTAATTTACACCCCCCCCCCCCCGGCATAGTAGAGAGTTTATATCAGCAGCACTCATTGCTGCATGCAACCTGTATATAAACTGTTACTTTGCTTAGACTCGTTCTCTCCCTCACCCTTTTTTTCAACATATTCTGTACTTTTGATTCAGTTGCTTGTGTCCTGTGTAGAAGATTCATGCTTGTAGACCAATGTAATCCTTTTAAAGCAGTTGTCATCCACTGGCTAAGCAGTCTTCAGTAATTTTGTGTTCATGTGATCTGCACCAGAAGCCCTCTGCATGATTTTGTCCTGTTTTGTTCTTAATACCAGCTCATATCATTGCATTCAACTTTAAATACTTAAAGAGCAGCTTGTATATGTCGAATAAAAGGGGGCGGGAGAGCGTGAGTCTAAAGTAAGTTTATGTACAGGTTGCATGCAGCGGTGAGTACTGGTGATACAGACACTAACGACACTGGTCAGATGCATGGGCTATTAGACCTGAGAGCAGAGGGCACTCTGGGAAGACTATCTGGGACAAGAAGCAATAAAAGAAAGGTAAATGGCAGCCCCCAGTGGCCATAAAATAGCAAGAGAAAGTTAGAAAACACACTTCACACAGCCTGAGCTGAAAAATAACACCGGGATGAACTAAGAACACACAATGGATGGTAAATATATTTTCTGATTTTAACATGTAGTTTTCCTTTAACATCAGTTCTTCAATCCACCCACCTGTGAAAATTGGTAGAAGCAGGACCCCACTGTAAATGTTGCAGCTCTACTGGGCTATCCTGGTTATATTTAAATGTTTATCTCTTCCCCTTCCCGGCAACAGCATGTAAAAAAAACACATGTTCTGTGATGGGTTGTTTATAGCAGTATGGAACCAAGTAGAGGCATGCAATTGAGTAACAGCTTTCAAAGAATGGTAATTAACTGTTTGATTTTTGTGCTGTAGGTGTTACTCCAGAAGACCATATGATGAAAGTAGAAACTGTACATTGTAGTCCATGCAGTACGTACATTCCAGCACTGCCAAGTTCCGTGCAGCAACATTTGAAGTCTGCCGAACATGTCAAGAATAAGCGGGTATGTATACTGAAATGTTTGTTGGTTTTCTGATTGTACTTGACACTTCCAGTGGATCTCAAGAACCTTGATTGGTGAGAGCAGCTTTTAGCCGGTCATTATCCCAGCACAGTGGCCTGGGTGAAAGTAGCTCCTTGCAAGACTATGCACCTGGCAAATACTACCCCCCCCCCCGAGCAGCAGCAGTCCATTTTTCCTTGCTCTGCTCATGTTCGAGGCAGCTGTATTTATCACTTTTTCTACATTTTCAGCTGCGACAGAATGGAAAACTGAACTTTTTTTAATCATGCTTATTATGTAAAGAACATGTTGCTGCCTCCAGACTCATCAGTAGGCTGGGTACTAAGCAGCAGTTCTACGGCCTTGTGTACCCCAGCACCCCACACTGAATTACGGCTCTAATCGGAGAGGCAGTCTTTTCTTGCACCGCACTAGCAGCACTCTCCAAATGCCAAGCTAGCGCATGAGACCACTGCCTGCCGTTACTCAACCCCTTATTAATAGGGACCCATTTCGTAATCTCAAGGCAGGGGTTATGGTGGGCCAGTGGCCCTTAATACTGCTTAATTACTGTGTTCGTGACCATGCAGGGGTTGAAATTAAGTTTTGCAGCCACTAGTCAGCAGGGCTAGTGACTGGGAAAATCCACTGGCCCCACAGACTTTTCCACTGGCCCGGTTGATGTACATACTGAAGTGTTACCTTCTCCAGTACAAGCCTGCAGGGCTAATTAAATTAAAATCTTACTAGCCCGACACAGTCTACCAGCATTTGTCTAGCAGGCCAGTTCTAATTTTAACCCCTAGGGTGGTTTTAATACCAGTTCATTTAATGGTTGCATCTGCCTGCAGATGGCTAAAATTGTTTACAAAAAAGGCCAGCTTCTGAAAATGTTAGTCTCTTCCAATTAAGGTTTTCTGTGTCATTCCACTTTGTCATTGGGCTAGCTGCTGTGTAATACATGCTCACCTGCTGGGAACTTGTACACATGAAAGCTGTGACATCACCCAGGAATCCTTGGCTCCTTCCTGTTTCATGACAGTTTGCTGTGAATTGCCAGTTTAAGTGTTTGGCTTTTGTTGAGACAGAATAATTAAACTTATCTAAAATATTTCTTCAAAACCTTTTAGTTTCTCAAACTGATGCTTCTAGAGAATACTGCTTCTAAGAGTCAGAATTTGTAAAAATTGTGCCTGTATTTTATTTGCTTAAATATCTTACACTTTTATACCCCAATTCCTGTTGGCGGTTTGTTTCTTCAAGGATAAAAAAGGTAAAAGGTCTTGCTGTAGTCTGTTCTTAGTTTGCCTAGGTTAGTCTTTCTTGCAGCTAATTTTCTTCAGCAAAGGCTTTCCATTCTTTATTTGTAGTCTTTTTTTTTTTTTCCTTCCCCTCAGTATAGACTTGCTCCGGTTGTGTGGTTTATAGCCATTCCTGCGAGTTTCAGCTACATCTGCAGTCACTTAGTTACTGTATTTGTTCTGATTTTTAGTGTTCATTTCTGAATGCCTGTCATTTTCTTATGGCTGCAGCATTTTTGCCCATTTGTGACATTTTTTGGTAGGTTGTGAAAGTTGGAGAATTGGTTTGAGAATGGACTCTGGCACATCTTTCCGAACAAAGTACCTTGGTGGCCTGCAGGCCATATTCTGCAGATGAATTGTAAAATGTGTCAAAGACCCACAAGGCCATTTCTGTATGGTATATCTGTTCTGCACGAGCTAGGTAAAGGTACTTGTGGTTTCATGCTTGGCAGTGGCAGTACTTACCTCACGGAGCTCTCTAACAAGGATGATGCAGCAACAAAAGTGTTCCTTAACAGCACGCTCCTTTGAGAGTGCAGAGCAACATGTGCAGATGCATTAGCCACAGTACTTGGGTGGAAAAGATATTCTGGATTTTAGTGCACCCCCTAGTCCTGTCCGGCAGGGGTATACTCCCTCAGCCAGACCATCTCCCAGGGCAGTGACCTTCATGATTCTGGAGAGGATGAAGAGTAAGAGGGAAGAGTAGAGGAGCATCAGCCACTCTTAATCTCATCCCTAATTGATCCCTGTGCCCACTTCATTCCTGATTGACACTTGTAGGGGTTCTGCAGCTAGTGGAAAGACGGTTCTTGACTGAATAGTCTCTTGTCCTCTACTGCAAGTGCTCCCAACATTTAGTTTAAGATGACTGGGCTAATGTGGACAGGAAAGCAGTTTTCTAAGGCATAGGCAAGCAGATACCCAGTCCCACATGCACTACAGAAATGGAAGCCTCCGCCAGTACAATACATAGTTATTCCAGCACTCTGATACAAATGGGAAGCATCTGGAAACTGCTTGTAAATAATCATAAGACAGCAAAGCACTTGACTAAATTGTCCAAGGAAGCACACGGACACTGCTTTCAACTTTGCAAAATGCTCTGGTCAGTAGCTTACCGTGGACAGTTAAGAGCTTCTCCATGAGCAGAACATCCCTTGACAAAGCTCTGGGTAAACTCCCAAGGTGTTCTGGTCATGGAGAAGCTCTACTATGTAAGCCATAGACCAGAGCCTTTTGCACATTAAGAAAGTGTTAGTATTTGCTCAGTTAAAAGCAGTCAGTGTACTTCCTTGGGCAGTCTGTAATAGAGTGCTTTGCTGTTTTGTGAGTTTCTGAATCCGGGAGTAAAGGGACCCCAGCAAAGCACCTGAATTTGGCACCACTGCGCATGCACAAATGCAACCTACAGTGCAAAAGAGTATACTCTGCTTTGTGTGTTGGTTTAGGGCCGTGTCTGATTCAGCAGTGGTAGCCTGAGTGCTGTGTGAATAACTACAGTAGCAGGTGACATTCTAGAGCATTAGTTCTCAGACATTCTTGTAGTGAGCCTTCCTCAATCCATGAAAAAGATCTCTAATCTCCCTCAAATATTGAAATAATCTTGGGCATCCTCATAACACGTTTTGCACAGTACATCAGGCATAAAGTAAAACTCCTTTGAGTAGTTGGCTGTTATTTTATTCGGCTTATTGTAATTCCCCTCACCAGGCCTGCCTACTCGCCCTATTTTGACTGTTGAACCTTTGTTACCTCTTGCTGCAATACTTTCAGGGGTCAGACTGCTTTGTTTCCTCTCTATCAGGAAGAACCTTCCGACCGACCTGTGCCTCTCCTCTCTTACAAAGCTCTTAAGCAACTTCTCGGAGATCCTTTTGCTTTCTCCTGTTCTTGCTCCTAGTATCTCTGTTAAACCCTTCTATTCAGGCTGGTCTGCCACCAGTTTTATAGGTAAATTGTTGAGTTTCATTAGTGGTTCATTGGTTGTTTGCACTCTTCATTTTGTATTGCTTGACTTTTGCAGTTACCTTTTGAATTGTATTAACTCCCTACCCTTCCCCAAATGCACCAGAAATGAGCATTGACTCAGTGTGCCTTTCGTGGTCACTGTTTTATAAATTCACATAGTACTATTCTTTCAGTTTGCTTCATCCCTTCACACGATATCTAAAACTCCATTTAAATACAGTATTTTTTCAGGCTTGCTTGAGCCCTCCCTGAAACTGATTGGGGCCTGGCCTCACCATTTGAGAAACTTTGTTCTAGAGGATTCTTCTCTGAGACTTCCTTCCCATAGGGCATATGGCAACCTTCTTTTTAAGGGATTCCTTGTTGAATTTAAGGGGAATTCTCACCTCCCCTGCAAGAATACTGCGAGATCTTGTGGTCCCGATTTAAGAGAAACAGAAAAATGTACTTTAATTGTATCTGGTTGATCCTGTCATTTAATCACTGCTTGTCCCTCTATCCCCTGCGGCCAGCCCTTTGATGTGACTGATGGCCTGTGCCACGGGTGACCTCCATGTATCGGCAAGTCAGTTAAGATTGTGATCAGTATGGAGTTACAACATTGGTTGGCAGATCACACCTTCAGATTGCATTTACTTAGTTGACCTTATGGTGTCATCCTACAGACGTTTTGAGGCCACCCTGAAGGCCCAGCACATGCAGGTGATCTGCGTACTGGAGTGAACTAGAGTTGCAGCATCAAGAGAAAGTCTGGTCTAGTCTGTGGAGGCTGAGAAATAGCTTGGTCAGGGAGCTTGCTCCTGCTGCTGGGAAAGCAAGGTGGTGGAGTCGGGAGGGACCTAATGGGCAGAAAGCCCAGGTCCGTTTGACTGCCTCTGGGTCCTGATGCTTGCCAGCATACTCCTATGCACAGTGGACTGCCTCTGAGGACAACCCTTCCCCGTGGGGGTACCCAGAATCCTTTTATCTCATGACTTGCATGCTTTTTTCACATTTAAGTCTACTTTACTGCTCTTTACAGTTGAAATAATTAAAGGGATGCTTTTAATGTAGCTTGGACCAGATTTTCTTGAACACACATTGTGGAAAATTGCTCCTTTTGAGGAAGTGAAAAAGCAGACTCTGTGTGTGTGTGTTATTGAGGAAATGAGGTAAACTAATATAGAATTATAGTTCAGAACTTTTACCATTATCGTGCACTGCTGCTTTAAGGATTTAGGCTGTGACCTTGACATCCATGAAAATGATTACTGTTGAGAACTCTGATACCTGTAAGGTAGAGCTGCCTTCTCCGACTTTTAAGTCTCTGCAGAATAGAGGCTGCTTTTCCCCGTAGATGTTCTGGTGACCATCAAACGCGTAGGCAGTTCCTTTCTACGAAGATATGCAGGCCCATCTTGGGCCACGTCAAATGCGTCAGTACTGGAGATAATTTCTTAAGGCTTGTTTTATGGTTCTCTGCCCTGCAGGCAGTGTGTGTTCAGTCTCCAGTATCAAAGTACAAAGCAACAGATCAACTGTTAGATCATCTTCTCCATATAGGGGCAATAAATACATTCTTTCATCAAGAAAAGCGAATGGGATAGGGCTCAAATCTCTTACTTAGAAATGCGTTTTTAAACAAAATGGAGCTGCACAAGAGTACAGGGTGCCCAGTAACAGTCTGTCCCAATAACCATCACGGCACTTGCCACACAAAGCAAGAAAAGGCTAGAGTTTCAAACAGTTCAACTTTCACAGTAGCATCACCCATGTTACCCTTCCGGGCACAGGAATTGAACACAGGCACCGCTTGTGTTCACCCAATCTTGGGCTTCATAAAGCCCAGGATTGGGTGAAACGTAAGAAGGTGCATGTGTCCTGATTCCTGTACCCGGAAGGGCTGCATGGGTTCTGCTGTGTGGAATAAGAGGCTTGGAAAAGTTTGATACTGTTTGAGAACTCTAGCCTTTTCTTGCTTTGTGTGGTGAGGTGCAGTGACTGTTATTGAGATAAATGCATGTTTTTGTCTCTATTTTAGAGGCATCACACAAACTATCCCAGTATAAAGGCATCGCACAGAAAAGATTCCAGTGTAAAGAGTATTATAGTATCTTGTTTGGAGAGGGCTCTTGCAGTAGGTATTCACATATAGGACTAAGCCACCAGGCGTCGGGACCCCATGGAAAAACTTCTAGCTAGCAGTCTCTGGCGGGGACCACCCCCACATCAAGTGACCAGCATCCCAAGACCTTTATATAAAGGGGCAGTCCCCATGCCCGCCTTCCAGTTCTTTCCTGCCGTCTGCTTGTGAAAGTTCCTCGCGGTAGAAAAGTGCTCTTCAGTCATTCGCCTAAGTTTTTGAACTTTTCGGCCTATTGTCTCAATTTCAAATTTTTTTTTCCAAACAATCCGCTGTGTATGTCGTCCCTGATGCCCTCCGAATCTCATAACAAGTGTGACTTGTGTGGTTCCCAACTTCCACACAATGACTGCCACTCCTGTGCCTCTTCTGTCTGGGCCCAGACTACCACTTAGAGAAGTGCCAGCATTGCCAGAAGTACAGCTTTGCTACCCACAAGAGAAGGCAGCAGTCCCTGGAAGCCCATATTCTAAAGAAGAAAATGGCTTCCGTGGAACAAGTTAAACTTAGGCAGGTATCTACTTCCCCCCCCGTCGCGGCACCTAAGGTGCCATCCCCTCCGGGGATCGCTCCACGAAGGCCGTCTTGGTGGTTACCAAGATGGTGTTGCCCCATCCCATTGGCTCGTGCTTGACCCTTCGGGAGCCTCCGGGGCAAAGGAGGCCTCTGCTCCTGTGAAGGCCTTTTCTTCCACGTGGCCATCTGATCAGAGCGGGTCTGGTAAGTCTGTCCCACAGACGCTCGCCTGGACAAGGCTGCTACATCGCTTACCCCTTTGGGGGAGTGCCCAGCCAAAACTCCTCACGACAAGACCATCTTCTTCACGGCCTTCCTTGGGCAGGGAGTCCGGTAAGTCGGACACTGGCTCCACAGACGCCCACCCGTCCAAGAAGCATGCGCTAGACCCCATTGAACAGTCTTGGACACCCCAGGCTCTCCAACGTCTTACCACGTTGCACCCCAAGGTCCCTGCGTCACCTCGACTAAACCCCCCCACCCCCGATTATAATCCTCCTTCTCACCATCTGGATCTTCCCAAGACCGCTCCTGGATAGAGCCTCACGCAGATCTTGTTTCCACCATTAGGAAACTACCTTCTGCATTAGCCCCCCTTCCGAGGAAGGACAGGCTATACCAGGCTCCTGAGGGTGTAGACTTTCCTAGCCTTCACCCCAAGCCGGATTCAGTTGTCATCCGCACCACTCACGACTGCTCCACCAATCCCAAACACCTCAGCTCGTTTCTGCCTGATAAGGAATCCCAGCTTCCGGATCAGTATGGGAAGATGATGTATCCCTCTTCTACCCTTGGTATTAGGGACCTCAACTATGGGGCACATATGGGGGATTTCCAGAAGACCATCCTTAGCCAGGTGGAATCCAAATTGGGCTTGCTTCCTGAGTGTCATACTAAGCAGGAAGTGGCTGATCTTGTCTGTTCTGCTCGTTTGGCCAGTTGGCACATGCTTCGTGCCACTTACGACGCAGTGGACACAGCTGGAAAGAGCTCGGCCGTAGGCGTACGGCGTCACATCTGGCTCTGCGTGTCAGGTTTGGTCCCTGAAGTGCAATCCGCCATTCAGGATGCTCCCTTCAGGGGTGATGTTAAGGACATTACCAAACTGCAGGAGAAGGGCACTGCACTCAAGTCTGTCAACTCTGTGTACAAGCCCCATCAAGGGTAGCGGCGTCCTTTTCGTAGCCAGAAACCACAGGGCAAACGTGCCAACAAACTGGGCTCCTCCTGCAACCAAGACTCCCTCCAGCAAGAAAGTAGTGTGCGCCTCGGCTGCTGTGCTGCCCACACTTTGACTCCTTGCTGCACCCATTTCCTCTGGAGGTTCCAGAGGATAACTTCAGATGCTCGGTTGCTCCAGTTGATATCAGCAGGACACTTGGTAGATCTTGCATAGAGAGGACTCTTGCAGTAGGTAATTACATATAGGACTGGCGGCAGGACCCCACGGAAAAATTTCTAGCTAGCAGTCCCTGGCAAGGAACCGCCCTCATGTCAGGTGACCGGCATCAGGAGATGTTGGTATAAAGGGGCGGTCCCCGACGCCCGCCCACTGCCTCCTTCCCCGCTATTGGCTCCTGCAGTTACCGCGGAAAAGTTTAAAGTCATTAGCCCATTTTCGCTGCTTTTTTTTAATCGACATAATTGCTTTTTTCGACTAACGTCAGTACAATTGTCGGTGTATGTCATCCCCTACACCCTCCGAGCACACACATAAGTGCGATTCGTGCGGTGCCCAACTACTGCACAAGGACGGCCATTCCCGGTGCCTGTTCTGCCTAGGCCCCGATCACCCGGTTGAGAAGTGCCAGCACCGCCCCCACGTCAGGTGACCGGCATCAGGAGACGTCGGTATAAAGGGGCGGTCCCTGACGCCCGCCTTCCAGTTCTTTCCTGCCATGGGCCAGAAAAGCCGGACGAGAGAGGAGTGGATATTTCCTTCACTGGAAAAGTAGCTGAAAAAGCCTAAGGGGAGGGTGGGAAGGTATTACCTACTGCAAGAGCTCTAAGATCTACTGTTACGGTAATAAAATAGTGACATTGTCCTCCTGCCTTGCATTCAGATTGGTCTGCACTTGACAGCAGCAACTGAAAACAGTGCAGTGCAGGGAGGAGTAGAATTACCACAGACTCGCCAAAGGACAAAAAGATAGTTTTGGCTTTCAAAACACACAAAGCATTATAATTGTTAGTTGAATCTCTGTTCTCTGCAGTTGTCTTTTGTGAGGGTAATGTGCTCTGCACTCAGCCTTGTACTTCATTGACTCGACAGTCCTATTACTCCTATTTGCAGTCTGTGCCAAGTGGCACATTACTTTTACTAAGTGTACTTTAAAATGAAGTTACGCCAGTTAGATTGTTCTTTGACTTGGATTAAAGATGGTCATTAGATCTAGTGACTGCTGGTTTTGTGTGTGTTAAAGAGCAGCTTCTTACTTTCCACTGTGTAGTCATTTTCACCGGGGAAATGTAAAAATGCATACTTGGCCCCCAAGTGGGCTGGAGTTCAAATTGTAATTTTATTTCTATCCGCTTAAAACAAAACAAAAAAAAAAAAAAAGATTGTGTATTGCCCTGAGCTGGATGACAAACGGTGCCACTTCCTTATTGACACCCCAAAAATGCTTGCATGTTTTGTGCTATAGGGAGTTCTTCACAGAGCAGCATAGGACGCTTTAAAATGCATTTTATTAGTGTGGAGTTCAGATTATAACAAATCAATGTGTGACTTAACAAGGTCCTAGATAGTAGCGCAGTGGCCTTGATTTGTTATAATCGGAACTCTGAATTGTAATAAAATGTATTTTAAAAAAAAAAAGTACCTGTGCTGCTCTATGTACTGGCATCTCAAAACATGCCAGTGCGGGGGTGTGCCAGCAATTAAGGAAGTGGCACTGTTGGCTTTTTAGCTCCATGGAGCAAAATACTATCCTTTTCCTTTTTAAAACTGGCAGAAATAAGTGAAAATGTGTTTTGCAGTCCACGTGGGGCCAAGTAAGCTTGTTTTTTTTTTTTGGGGGGCACAGTAGGAAGCTACTGTTTAAACCGTTAACAAGTCTGATATTCATGAGAACTGTCTTGTGCTTCAGTTTTCCTAGAAGCAGTACTCTTAATAAAATGTTGCAAGTTAGTAGTTGTAAAATTAAAAGTACTGAGCATCTCTGAAGCAATTAAAATCTGAAAAATTGCCCTTCATGGCCGGCCTGATGGTGCTGGACACCTTACCTCATGCCATGCTGGCGACCCAGGTTTGGGAACTACTTGGGTTGTCGGGGAGCCAGCATTTTCGGGGTAATAGGATTGAGCTGCCTAATGGCAGCTTTTCTCTCCTGGAGTGGAGGTCCACTGACGACGCAGGCGGGACGGGGTGACGCGAAGGGAGGGTGTCGCGTAGCACAGCATGCACGTGCCTTCACATCTTCACCAAGACCAGGGGATGGGAACAGGGAGGAGAACTAGAAAAAAACCTACAAACTACTTACGGGGTTGGGGAGAAATTGCCCTTCACGTAGCTGTACATTGATTAGTTTGCGGAGGTCTAGAAATACACCCCAAAACAGTGATCACTGAGGAGGCGCTCATCTTGGATTCTGAATCAACTTTCTTGTTTGTTTTTTTTGTTTTGTTTTTGTTTGGGCTGTGAGCGGAGCCTACAGCCCTTTTGGGATGTGATCGTAGCTCTAAAAACAGTCGATCGTGGAACCTTCCATTGGACATTTGGCAGTATCCTTCCAAATATCCAACGGAGCTTGAAACTCTCCGCTATGATTGGCTGCTACAGAACAGCCACACTATTTCGGCTGTTCTGCATTGTGGTGCATGAACTGTGCATGTACGCGAATCACACATGCACAGTTCAAGCTGGCACTGACCATGTTAATGGAAAAATGGCATTCGCTGCGAGTGCCGCATGTGCGCAGTTGTGTTGCCGCTGCAAGCACTGGAAAAGTGTGTAAAAAAAAAAAAAAAAAAAATCTTGTGCAACCTCCCACTGTTGCTGTCCTCCCTGCTCCCTCCGTTCCTTCTTCCACCCCAACATCAAGGTCCCCAATCCCTGTCTGCATTATGTGGACCCCGTAACTCATGGCACATCGGGAGCCCACACCAGTGTGCCCAAATATTATTCTCCAGTCCCGTGTTGGCATTATGTGCACCCACCCCTACTCATCTGGCACACTGGGAGCCCATCCCAGTGTGCCCCCCGCACCTACATCGGGGTGCCCAATCCCCCTGTCTCCATGATGTACCCACCCCACACTGCGGCACTGGGAGCCACCCCAGTGTGCCCAAATGACTTTTTTTTTTTTTTTTTTTTCCCTGTGAATAAAGGAAACTGTCTCTGCCACATTTTTTTTGTGTGTGTGGGGGAAAAAACCTTGTTCCAGACCCCATCCCCGCCCTCCCACTGAGCACCCACCTCTTTGCAACCCCTTGCCCCATACTTGCCTCTGGAGGTTGGCACCATCTTCTCTGGACCAGGACACATCTGCGCTCTTCAAAGCAGAACCGTAAACTGAAGAATCAAAGATAAGCGTACTGTAATGGCATTCAATGGGGGTTTCAACTTGTTGAGAAATCAGCCATTTTTTGGAATTTTGGCCCCAACTTTTCAACATGGGGTTCTTGGGACCCCACCTCTTGAAAACCTTCACTTTCATTATGTTACTCCATCCCGAAAAGGGGGTTTGTTTTTTTGCGGTCGCTGCGTGGAATCACTGTTCATGAGGTAGGGTCCAAAAAGCCCATGTTGCAAATTTAGTGAAAAGATTCCAGAAATTTACTGCGTTACTAGCGTGCATTATGCAGTTTCTACACACGCTCCTAACTTTGCCAATTTTGTAATGCTTTCACTCCACATTTTCAATATTGCCATTTTTGCACACCTTCAAAACAGTACAGCTGTCATTTTCCCCATCCTGTCAAACGCATGTTTTCATATCTCTGGCACAGAATAGTTTGTGTGCTCTGCAAAATCACCTTTTGGGACAAGTGAACAAAATGACACTGGCACTCCATGAGGAGGGGTCTCAGAAAGGGCATGTTGAAAATTTGTAACACCTCCAAAAAATGGCCAAGTTACACCCTGGCATTGAATAATTGCTATGCACATGTGAAACTTTGATCACTTGGCAGCTCTTCACAGCTCTGTCTGCTCTGGCTAAGATTTGTTTTTGGTTTTGGCACCATAGATGTATAACTGGAGAGCAAAATACAGAATGTTTGTATGTTAAATGTCTGCACTAAAATTGATCTTCATTTTGTTTCTAGGAATATAAAGAACAAGTTAAGAGGGAAAGTGTTCTGACTGCCACAAGCATTTTGAATAACCCAATAGTGAAGACTCGATATGAAATGTTTGCTAAGGTAAGAGGTGAATTACTTAGGAGAGTTGGGTACATACACCTAGGTCAGCGGGAATTGGAAGAAGTTTACTGATGTAGGTAAATGGTGGGTTAGAAGGAACAGCCACAAACTTGAGGAAACTTGCAGCCTGGTTTAGGAACTACCTCTCTGGGAGATCTCAAGTGGTCTGTGCTGAGACTGCTGCCACATCACTCTCTGGTGTATACTGGGGTTTCTGCTGTTCTCCCTCTTTGTTGACCACCTCTTCAGGGATGTTACAGGCTGTCATAGTAATGTATGCAGATATCCTTGTTCTAAGGACTTGGATGTGTTCTATCCACACTATCTGGCAGAGTCCTTTCCCCTTTAAGAAGTGCCAGAAAGTCTTCAAGCTGGCTCCGCCCCATGTTGCCAGATCTTCATTTCCGCTGGAAGAAGCAGGTTCCCTTCATGCTCCTGCATTGTAGGCCCTACCGCTTTCTAATTCTTTTGGATTGCTTCACAACTTTGACAAACTTTTCAGTTTCTGTCTTCCAAGCCTGATTTTTTTTTTTTTTTTTTTTTTTGGGACCCGACCACGATGGATAAGTCCCTGCCTGATTTCACAGGTGCCTGTGCGGGCAGAAAATGTCATGTACTGACACCCCCCAATGCGATAGTGTCTGGGGCTCCAAACATGCTACCGAGGCCTGTGCAAATTTCTGTCAGTTTCACTCGATGGTCCTCTAGGACTGTCTTGCCTGCATCAAGTTGGGCCGCCTGGTGAAACTGCATCCGCCAGTCAAATCTAAAGATGCCTGATGGGTGATCTCCACAGCTGTGGGGTCCGGCAAACAATTGGAACAGCTCGTGGCCTTGGAGGAGGCGGCTTGGGCAGTCGCTTACTCCGCTTTGGCCTCTACCTTCATACTGCTCCAACTGGGCTTCACTTTTACAGGCTCATTCGTGGAGCTATCAGTCCCTCTCGATGAAGGGTCGGGGTCCTTCTGAAAAACACCGTTCTAGACATACGAACATACGAAGAAGCCAACAGAAGGTGGCCATTTGGTTTATCACGTCTGCTCATATTGCAGGGTCCACAGCTTGATACAATGTCCCTGCCCTCCCCACTCTTCCCATTCTCCCTACCCATGATCCTTACTTCCCCCTGTGCCTGTCCCAGCCTCTCTTAAAGCTTACTGTCTTCAGCGAGATGACCTCTTCCAGCAGTGCATTCCCAGTGTCCACCACCCTCTCTGTGAAGTGCTTCCTGACCTCCAACTTAAGACTGTGCCCCCTAGTGTAGTGGTTGCCACTCAGCTTAAAGACTCTCCTTATCAACTTTATTTATCCCTTTCAAATACTTGAAGGTCCCAATCAGGTTCTCTTGTCTCCCTTCCTTCCTCCCCCTCTCTCGCCTTCTGTTTTCCAGAGAGTACATGTTCAGTGCCCTCAACCCCTTCATCTTTGTAGCTCTCCTCTCCAGCAGGTTAATGTCCATTTTGAGGTGTGGGCACCAGTACTGAACGCCATACTCTAGATGTGGCATTGCCACCTGAACAAGGGCAGTATAACCTCCTCTCTGCTACTACTGATCCCCCTAGATATGCATCCCAGCATCTTGTTTGCCTTTGCTGCTGCTAATTGGAGTGCTTCAGACCTTGGGGAGAGTTGAAAGAAGAGAAGACATCGTCTCGTGGGACTGAGTGCTCTCGTTTGAGAGCTTCGGAATCTCGCGACACTGATTTTTTTTTGTTGTTGTTTTGTTTTACTACAGTCAAAACTGCAGCCTTGGCCGCTGGCTTCATGGAGACCCTGTCGGGTCATTTGCCAGGTTGTCGTCCGAAGAGGCCGTAACATTTTCCTCAGGACTCTAATCCTGCCTGTGACTGTAGAAGGGGCTGACCCAGAACCCTTCGGTCACCGACCCAGACCAGGAGGAGCCCGGCACACCACAATTCTCCCTCCAACCCTTAGTGGCCTGGATAGAGGGCTCAGTCCTCATCCAGTGGGTTGAGTGGTTCCCGGCGCTACGGGACATGGCACCACCGCTATTACTCGTCTTCGTCCTCTGGTGAGGAGAGGTTTTGGTGCAAGTTGTTGGTGCTACGAAGACCTTGCGTGGCAACAGTTGGTGCTGGCTGGTACTAAACCGACCCCGGTTTTCACACCGGCTGTCACTTGGTTGTTGCCCGAAAGGCTGACACTCCTTCTGTGGGGTTGGTAGAGAACAATCCTCCCCCAGCGGAGCTGGTGAAAACCATTCTGGTTCAGCCGAAGCCAGCCTCACCGCCAATTGTGGTGGAGCTGCTGCCCAAGCAGCGGTCGATTGGTGCTCCGACCAGTGTCTTGGCCAGCCAAGGGATTTCCCCCACTGGCTGTTGCTCACCGTCCAACCTGACCACCCACGGAGGGTTGAATGCTACTCTGGCAATTGGCCACTTTATGCAGACTCCTCAGTCTAAAGATTCGTCCCCGCATTCCTGTTTGGTCAACGAGGAGTCCGTCGTGGCCCTATTGACAGAGGATGGGGCCATCTTCCTTCATGGGCATCCTCCGCCTCATTTCGAGAGCCCACGGGGATGAAAATGGAGCCCTTTCAGAAGCGGGCTTTCTATCCTCGTACAGAGATTCTGAAAAGGGAGACTCCGGAGGCTTTTCCAGTGGCAGAGGCCATTCAGTCCAGCCCTGGAGCTTTGACAGCTCCCCACGTCCTGCTCTCTGCCCAGATGGCCTGCAAGTATGCAGTGCCTATTGGTACCCTCTCTGGTATCACAGAACACCCCTCTGCCAAGGGGCTGGTGGCCGACTCCATGTTTCAGTGCTCCGGCAATATGTGGGACGTTGACGAGCTGTGGGATAAGTCCACGAACTGGACAGAAATGGATAAAAATGTCTATGCTGCAGTCTCGCTTGGCCTCTGACAGGCGAGCTCTGCCGTCTTGATGGCACACTTCTCCCACGCCCTCTTGGGAAGAGGCGATTCCTCCCCTGCTTGCGGACCCCCAGACCACAGTCAAACCAGAGATCTGGGTCAGGCTGTGGCCAAGCAGCAGCTTTAATTAGATTGGTTGAGTATTGTCAGACCTACCAATCGGCGATCTCGTAAGAAGGCAGAATTCCTGTCCTGGGAGATTGCTGCCGCTCAGAACTGACCAACTCCACTCTTCCGAACTGTAGATAGGTCGTTCAACCCAGCCTGTCTGCGGATCCGAAGACCTTTTTCGCAAGTGGATTGTGATTAATTTGCTCGGTTCTTTGCGAATAAGGTGGCCGACATCAGGTCTGAGATCCTCATGACTCGATCTGTGGGGGATGCTCTTGATCGGTGCTTGGTCACCTCCCTTCGGGCTTCATAGAGTACCTTTGGGATGTCTTGCGGATTGTCCAGGATATGTGCCCTACATGCTGTAGTTTAGATCCTGGCCCAACTTTCTGACTATGGGATATTATCGGCCCGGTCTTGGCACAGATAGTCCGGTGCTCCCTTGAATCTGGTGAATTTCCAAGCTCCCTGAAGGAGGCGGTGGTAACACCCCTCCTAAAGAAAGCTTCTTCGGACCCGGACTCTCTGGCCAACTACAGACCAATCTCAAACCTCCCCTTGTATAGGGAAGGTGATTGAGAAAGTAGTGACGGTACAGCTGGAGAACCACTTGACCATTCATATGGCACCCTCTCAAGGAGGCATCCATTCCTACCTGCTTTGCAGGGAGGCCATGAGGGTGTGGGATTGGGTTTTGCAACACTGCGCAAACCTCATTGCTGTTCATGTCCCAGGAGTGGTCAGTGTCATTGCAGACTGCCTGAGCCGCTCTCAGGCCAGAGTCCATGAGTGGGAATTACTCCAGGAGGTAGTAGAGGATCTGTTTCGCAGATGGGGTACACCAGAGTTAGACATTTTCATGTCCCCATCCAACGCAAAACTGCCCAATTTTTGCTTGCTAGATCCAGGGCCTGGTGTTTTCTGGCGAGACGCGTTGTCCCTCTCCTGGACGGGCAGATTCCTCTATGCCTTCCTCCTTTTCTGTTGATCCAGAGGGTTCTTCTGAAACTTCGCAGAGAGCAAGCGACGCTGATACTCATTGCGCCGTTCTGGCCCAGGCAGATCTGTTTCCCTCTACATCAGCTATCCCAGGAACCTCCGGTGCCTCTGCCAATCAGCTCTCACTTGTCCTCTCAGGAGGAGGGCTCCTTGGTCCATCCGGACCTTCATTTGCTGAGCCTGCACGTTTGGCTCCTAGAGACATAGCCATTTTACGACACGGGGTCTCACAAGAGGTAGCTGACTATCTTGCTTCGAGAGGGCTCTTGCAGTAGGTAATTACATATAGGACTGACGTCTGCAGGCGGCAGGACCCCACGGAAAAATTTCTAGCTAGCAGTCTCTGGCGAGGGACCACCCCACGTCAGGTGACCGGTGTCAGGAGAGACGGGTATAAAGGGGTGGTCCCTCACTCCCGCCTTCCAGTTCTTTCCCGCCGTTAGTGTATGCCAGTGCCTCGCAGAAAAGTTAACCTGCTCGTCAGGCTCCTTCGCCTGTCTTAACAGAATATTTTCGATTTTTTTTTTTGCCTTCGTCAGGTATCCGTCGGTGTATGTAGTCCCCTACACCCTTGGAGCACAAAAACAAGTGCGACTCGTGTGGCGCCCAGCTCCCACACAAGGACAGCCATTCCCTGTGTCTTTTTTGCCTAGGCCCCGACCATCCGGTGACGTGCCAACACTGCCTCAGCCTTAACGCGGTAACCCGGAGAAGGCAGCAGCAGTCCCTGGAAGCCCACATTTTGAAAGAGAATGAGCTCCATGGAGAAAGTACTGAAAAAGCTTCAGCAGGCGTCTACTTTCCCTGAAGGCCATCGCAAGAAAAAGGAGAAGGAAAGGCACCGGGACAAGGGCTCCTCTCCCTTGGGAGTTGCTTTGAAACAGGTAATGTCCTGTCGTCTCTCCCCCCCCAACCCACCACTCCACGACAGCCGCCTTGGAGGCGTGGCTTGTGGAGGCCTCCGCTCCCAGTAAAGCTGTGGTCTCGCGGCCTACTGGTGCAGCGGCTCCAATAAGCCAGATGTCGGCTCCTCCCGCCTGCAGCAGAGAAGGTCTGTGGGTTGCCTGACTTTCGGAGCGGTGTTTGCCCTCATTCCGCCCTCCATCGCGCCTGCCTCCAGCCGGTCCGTTGTCGGACGCTGGCACTCACGGTATGCCTGCCTGGATCCTGCTGCATGTCGGGTTTGTCCATCCGCGATAGCGATGAGCTGACGCTCGCCCTCGTGTCCGTTGTTCAGAGTCTCCTCAGCCTGACCCCAAGGATTCCCCCCAAACCCAGGCAGACGCCAGGTTTCTGTTCCACCTCCATCGGACTGTCCACCTTCTGGTCCGACCGATCTGATGTCGATTCCCCGCCGCGGCTGCGACGCCAGTATTGCCGATGCTGGACGACATCCCACCCCCGATGTCGCCCTGACGCTGGACCCTCCGCCCCTCCCGGGTCTGCTGTTCCAGAACCACCCGTGGGGCCTCCGGCTGGGCCCCCTGCTCAGGCAGCTCCTCTGGCTCCCGGGTACCCGGCCCCCTCATATTCGCCGCCACACCCGGGACCACAGTATTCAGTACCGACATATCTGACACCACAGTACCCGGCCCCTCAATACCAGACGCCGGGCTTCCTGCCGTCTGGTTATGGATACGCGCCTTTTGGGTATAGTCCATACCCATATCTCCCTCCTCCTCCACTGCCGCCGGTGGACTTGCAGGAGACTCTTGCCTCCTTGTGGGCTGAGGCCAAGGCTCTGCTTGCCAGAGAGGTGGAGAGTAGTCTTCAGACAACTGTGCCGGTTCCCGTATGTCCACGACGGCACTCTTCTCTCCCCACCTCCGGACACTAGGGCTAAACCCTCTGGGTCCAGAGAGGGGCAGGACACGCTTCCCTGAGGATTCCCAAGGAGTCCATTCCTCCCCCTCGTCGGGAGAGGGAGTCTACCTCTTCCTCATCATCTTCTTCCTCTGATCCTACCGATGGTTGTTCCGAGCAAGATGACGAGCCACGCTCTCCGTCCAAGCCCCGGCCAAGGACTCCTCCGAAGTCTTCTCCAGAGGATCCTTCCTTCATGGAGTTTCTACGGAAGATCCAGGAAGTACATAAGTGGCAATCCTTGGAGTCAGACCCCCAGCGTAAAAACAAACTCGCTGAACATCTGGATCTGCCCGTGACAGCTCCCACTTTGGTGCCACCCTGGATCGAGCCTCATGCTGACCCTACCGCCATATGGAAATAGTCTGCCTTGGCCCCACTTCCCAGGAGGTCAAACAGGCTATACCAGGCTCCCGAGGGTGTTGACTTTTTAGACTCCCACCCTCGTGCTGACTCGGTTGTGACTAGCGCCGCTCATGGCCAGTCAGCTCAACCCAAACATCTTAGCTCTTTACCACCTGACAAGGAATCCCCCCTTCTGGACCAGTATGGCAAGAAGATTTTTGCTTCTTCCACTCCGGGTATATAGGGCCCTGAACTACGTTGGCCACATGGGGATTACCAGAAGGCGATTCTTAGTGAGGTGGAATCTAAATTGGATTCCCGGACTCTCGGGTCAAGCAGGAAGTGGCTGACCTTGTCTGCTCTGCACGTTCGGCCAGTCGGCACATTCTTCGTGCGACCTACGATGCAGTGGACACTGCTGGTAGGAGCTCAGCTTTCGCCGTAGGTCTACGGCATCACACTTGGCTCAGTGTCAGGCTGGTCCCGAAGTGCAAGTCCAATGCAGGAAGCGCCTTCCAGGTTCGGTGCTGTTCGGAGATGTCACGGACATCACCGACCTGCAGGAGAAGGGGACGGCACTAAAGTTTGTGGACTCTATGTAATCATCCCCCATCAATCGCAGCACCGTCCCTTTTGCAGACGGAATCAGCCCAAAGCGAGACCATAGGGAAAGAGGGCCACCAACGCAGCTGCCCCCCGCCCAAAAAGCAGTGGAGCTTAGCGCAGCACTGCCCCACACCACCTGACCCCTTCCTCTCCCACTACCTCTGGGCTTCCCGGAGGAACCGGTAGGAGGGAGGTTTTCCCTCCACCTTCCGGGCTGGGAGAGGATAACATCAGATTCATGGGTGCTCCAGCTAATCGCAGAAGGATACTCAATAGAGTTTCTGCAGAAACCACCTCGTCACCCTTCCCCAAGGTCGTCGTACTCTCGGGAACATCTTCTGGTCCAGGAAGAAATTTCAGCACATTTGCTGAAAGAGGCGATAGAATCACCCCCCTTCCCTTGCAAGGAACAGGATTACTATTCCCACTTTTTCCTGGTCCCAAAGAAGACAGGAGATGCAAGACCTATGCTAGATTTAAGTTCCCTGAACATTTTCGTGGAGTACAAGAGGTTCAGGATGCTCTCACTGCAGAGCCTTCTGCCCCTCCTCCGCTCGGGCCAGTGGCTGTGTGCTCTGGATGTGCAGGACGCTCACCTGCACATAGCTATCCGCCCATCTAACTGCAAATATCTCTGTTTTTGCTTTCCAGGGGGACCAATACCAGTTCAAGGCACTTCCATTTGGCCTGTCCTTGGTCCCCGAGTATTTATTTAGCAAATGCCTTGCGGTGGTGGCGGCCTACCCATGCATCTGGGGTGTTTTTCCCTACCTGGACGATCGGCTCCTGGTGGCCTCGGGTCCAGGAGGAGTTCCTGCACTGCTCTGTCCTCACCCAGCAGGCCTTGCCTGTCTGGGTATTACCATCAACCATTCCAAGTCTCACTGATTCCATCCCAGCAGCCAGTTTATTGGGGCGATATTGGACACCCAACTTAGGCAGGGTCTTCCAAGCCACCGGACAGGCGGCCACACTCTAGACTCAGATAAGCCTGTTGTCTGGCTGCAGGCGGGTCAGTGCAAGGTCAGTTCTTCGCCTCCTTGGGCTTATGGCAGCTGCTATCCCGACAGTCCCTCGCGCTTGGCTCCACATGAGGGTCTCTCAGTGGATGCTTTGCTCTCAATGGGATCAGTTGGTAGACGACTTGGACCAATTGGTCCTAGTCTCCTCTCCCATGATTTGAGACTTGCAGTAGTGGATGGTTCGAGAGAACCTTCTTCGAGGAGTTCCATTCTTTCTTCCTTCCTCCCTCCCAGACTCTGACCACAGACGCCTCGAGCGAAGGCTGGGAAGCCCATCTCTGTCCACATTGGACCCAGGACTCCTGGTCCAAGCTCGAACAATCACTGCACATCAATGTGCTCGAGCTTCGGGCGGTGCTTTACACGCTCTAGGCCCTCCATCTGCATCTTCTTCCAGGCCACCTAGCCATCCAGACGGACAATGTGTGTGGTATGGTACATCAACAAACAGGGCGGGACTCTATCCTACCCTCTTTGCAGGGAAGCCATGAGAGTCTGGGATTGGGCAGCACAACATGACCTTCACCTCATAGCAATTCATGTTCCGGGGGTCGAGAACTCCTTAGCAGACAAATTATTTCACTCGTCTGCTCAAGCCGACGAGTGGGAGCTGGATCAGGGGGTCCTAGACTATATCTTCCTACATTGGGGAGCACCTCGGGTGGATCTGTTCGCTTCACTTCTAAATGCAAAGTTTCCTTTTTTTTTTTTTTTTTTTTTTTGCTTGCTCGTTCAAGAGCGAGGCATTTGCTGGGGAGATGCTCTGTCTCTAGATTGAGGGACAGATCTGTCTATGCACCCCCGATTCCTCTGATCCCGCTGGTCTTGTAGAAACTAGGCTTAGAAGGCACAAATGATTCTGATCGCCCTTCTGGCCCAGGCAAGTTTAGATCTTACTTTAGAGGGTTTTGCAGTAGGTAATTACATAAAGGACTGACGCTGGCTGGCGGCAGGACCCCACGGAAAAATTTCTAGCTAGCAGTTCCCGAGGACTGCCCCACGTCGGTGGCCGTCATCGTCGGTATGAAGGGGGTGTGCAGACGCCGCCCAGTTCTTTCCTGACGCGTTGCTCGTGCAGCATCAGAAAAGTTTGTGCTCCAGCCCCAACCTTTTTCGGTTTTACTGAAAATTTCAATTATTCTTTTCCTCTATCATCAGGTCATCGCTGTGTATGTCGCCTTCTACACCCTCCAAGCACAAAAGCAAGTGCGACTCATGCGGCGCCTAACTGCCACACAAGGACGGCCATTCCTCTGCCTTTTCTGACTAGGGCCCCGACCACATTGATTGCGCAGCATTGCCTCAACTTCAACACTCGCTTCCCGCAATGGCGCCAAAGTCCCTGGAAGCCCATCTTCTCAAGAAAAAGTGTTCGATGGAGAAAGAGTTGAAGCTGAGGCAGGTGTCCACTTCTCCGAAGGACATCGCAAGTGGGACAAGGAGAGGCACCAGGAGGCCTCTTCCGCGACTCTGACCAGAGTCATGGCCCAGGTAACATCCTCTCTAGCAGCCTCCAAGGGTTTGAGGTGGAGTCTGCCCGCCAGTCTGGCTCGGGCCTCTGGGGTGCCTCCGGACAGTGAGGCCTCCGTTCGGGTCGGCCGCAGGCTTGCGCCTACTGCGCGGGTGACCTATGTTGGACGCCTGCCTCTGACGCCTGCCGGGAGAGGGTCGAGAAGATGCCCGACCCTTCAGGGCGGCGCCGACCATCATCCCTTCGGACCGGCCGCCCCTCCACCTCAGCCCGCCTCCCATGAGGGACCCCGTAAGACTGACGCTGCTCCTGGCGCCTGCCGGGTTCTAGCCCTTGCCGCATCGCGGGCCGCTCCCCAACGTGTGCCGGGCGGATTGAACCTACGACTCACCCCCCCCATGCCTGTCGTATTTCCAGTTCCCAGCAGTGCTGCCGCCTGGGGAGCCTGAGTCACCCAACCTGACCTCGGGGATTTCTCCTCAATCCCTGGGCGATGCGGGATCTTCCACCTCCGCCAGCTCCTCCTCCCAAGGAACCGGATCTGACGACGCCCTCGGATGCCGGCTCCTGCCGACATCGCCAGGGATATTCCCTTCCGCCAGGCCCTGCACCCTCCGGCCTCTCAATTTGATCTGCCCGTCCACCATCCGGGCCGTCTGCTCCGGTAGTTCCTCTGGCACCTGGCTACCCACCGTCTTATCCGACGCCGCAGTACCAGACGCCGTCCTCTGACGCCGCAGTACCCGGCGCTGGTTTTCCCGCAGCAGAGTTTCAGATACTCTCCTTAGGGGTACAACCCGTACACCTTTCCCCCTCCACCGCCCCCATGGCCGCCGGTGGATCTGCAGGAGACTCTGGCTTCCTGGTGGGCTGAGGCCAAGGCTCAGCTCACCAAGAAGGTGGAGAGCAGCCTTACGGTGGCAGTGCCCCCCACCCCGGCTCCCGTACGTCTGAGACGGCACACTCCCTCACCGCCTCCAGACTCCAGGGCCCTTCCCTCTGGATCCCGAGAGGGGCAGGACACGCATCCATGGATACCCCCCACGGAACCCGTTCCTGCCCCCAGCCGTGTTAGGGAGTCTTATTCTGCTTCTGATGATTCTTCCCTCTCGGATTCCTCTGATTCTTCCGAAGGATGCTCTGAGGGAGACGAGCCTCGCTGTCCGTCTAAGCCCCGGCCGAGGACCCCTCCGAAGTCTCCTGCGGAGGATCCTTCCTTCATGGAGTTGCTCAGAAAAATCCAGGAAGTTCATCAGTGGTGCTCCTTGGAACCAGATCCTCAGCGACTCAAACCGCCGAACATCTGGACCTGCCCTGACAGCCCCAACTTTAGTGCCACCCTGGATTGAGCCTCACGCCCACCTTGTTTCCACGATTTGAAACAACCGTCATGTAGCCTCTACTTCCTAGGGAAGTCTAACAGGCTATACCAGGCCCAGAGGGTGTAGATTATCTGGACTCCCACCGTGCAGATTCTGTCGTGATTAGCACTGCTCACGGCTGGTCAGCGCACCCCAAACATCTAAGCTCGTCTCCTCCGGATAAGGAATCTCGCCTCCTGGACCAGTATGGAAGAAAGATTTACGCCTCTTCCACACTGGGAATTCGGGCCCTGAATTACGTCGCCCATATGGAGATTGACTCCTTACCTGACTCTAAAGTCAAGCAGGAGTTAGCCGATCTAGTCTGTTCTGCTCGCTCGCCAGTCGCCACATTCTGCGGATCACATACGATGCAGTGGACACTGCCGGGCGGAGCTCCGCTTTCGCCGTGCGTCTACGGCGTCCTGCCTGGCTCCGAGGGTCTGGTTTGGTCCCGGAGGTGCAATCCGCGATCCAGGAAGCACCTTTCAGGGGGTCTGTGCTTTTTGGAGGTGATGTCAAGGACATCATCCCCGACTTGCAGGAGAAGGGGTTGGCTCTGAAATCCGTGGATTCCATGTACCGTCCCCATCACCCGCAGTGCCGTCCTTTTCGCAGACGCAGTCGGCCACAAGCGAAACCACAAAGAAGACGGGCCACTAAACGTCAGGCCCCCCCGCCCAAAAAAGCAGCGGGTGCCCCAGCTGCAGCGCTGTCCCACACCACCAGACTCCTTCCCTCTCCCACTGCCTCTGGACACACCGGACGAACCAGTAGGAGGGAGATACTTCCTCCACCTTCCGGGTTGGGAGAGGATAACAACGGATTCTTGGCTGCTCCAGCTTATAGCGGAAGGGCACTCCATAGAGTTTCTACAGAAACCACCCCGCCACCCACCTCTGAAGTCGTCCTATGCAAGGGATCATCTTCCTTTGGTCCGGGAAGAAATCTCTGCCCTCCTCTCAAAGAGGGCCATAGAACCCGCTCTCTTAATCTTCAAGGTACGGGTTACTATTCACTTTTTTCCTGGTCCCAAAGAAGACAGGAGATCTCGGCCCATTCTCGATTTTCAGCTCTTGAACCTTTAGCGGAATACAAAAGGTTCAGGATGCTCTCTTTGCAGACCCTTCTGCCCCTCCTTCGGCCGGTCATTGCTTTTGCGCTGGATATGCAGGATGCATATCTGCACATCCCCATTCGCCCTTCTCACCGCAAGTATCTTCGGTTTGCGTTTCAGGGGGACCATTACCAATTCCGGGCGTTCCCGTTTGGTCTTTCCTCGGCACCCTGAGTGTTTACCAAATGTGTGGCTGTGGTAGCGGCCCACCTGCGTATGATGGGAGTACAGGTGTTGCCTTACCTGGACGACTGGCTCCTGGCGGCCTCGTCCAGGGAGGAGCTCCTGCATTTTCTCTCCCTCACCCAGCAGGTTTTGACTTGCCTGGGTATTACCATCAACCATTCCAAGTCTCATCTGGATCCCTCCCAGAGACTTCAGTTCATCGGGGCTATCCTCGATATGACAGTGAGCAAGGCCTTCCTGCCTCCGAATAGGGCGGCCTCTCTTCTGTCCCAGATCTCCCTTCTATCAGAACGCAGGAGAGGTCCGGCGAGGTTGGTTTTCCGTCTCCTGGGGCTCATGGTGGCCGCTATTCTGACAGTCCCCTGAGCTCGACTCCACATGAGGATCTCTCAGTGGACTCTTCGCTCCCAGTGGGATCAACTTGTAGACGACCTAGATAATCAAGTTCTGATCTCCTCGCCGATGGCACGAGACTTGCAATGGTGGATGGTTCGTGAGAACCTGTTTCGGGGGGTTCCCTTCTGTCATCCTCCCCCCTCCCAGACTCTGACCACAGACGCATCAGGCGAAGGTTGGGGAGCCCATCTGGGTCCTCACCGAACCCAGGGCTTATGGTCCAGATTGGAACTAGCTCTCCACATCAGTGTGCTCGAGCTTCGAGCAGTACTGTATGCTCTCCAAGCCCTTCACCAATACATTCTTCCCGGTCACAGCCATCCAGACGGACATGTGCGTGGTGTTACATCAACAAGCAGGGAGGGACTCTATCCTACCCTCTTTGCAGGGAAGCAGTGAGGGTTTGGGACTGGGCAACTCAACCTTCACCTCACTGCGATTCATGTTCCAGGAGTCGACAACACTCTGGCAGACAAGCTAGGCCGCTCCTCTGCCCTGCCACACGAGAGGGAATTGGACCAAAAGGTGCTAGACGATATTTTCCAGCTTTGGGGGACTCCACAGGTAGACCTGTTCGCCTCTTCCCAAAACGCAAAACTTCCCACCTTTTGCTCGCTCGTTCCAGAGCGAGGCGCTTTCTGGAGCGGCGCTCTGTCTCTAGACTGAAGGCAGATCTCGCCTATGCTTTTCCCCCATCCTCTGGTCCCTCAGATATTGCAGAAACTTTCCACAGAAGGAGCGAGAATGATTCTGATCGCTCCTTTCTGGCCCAGGCAAATCTGGTTCTCTCTCTTCTACAACAATACTCAGAGGTTCCTCCTCTTCGTTTATCTCGTGGTTTGCTGACCCAGGATCAGGGGACCCTGGTCCATCTGGGCCTCAAGTCCCTGCAACTTCATGCATGGCTCCTACAGACCTAGCTCAATCTCGTTTTGGTGTCTCTCCAAAAGTGGTGGAGATTCTGGTGGATGCTAGAAAACCCTCCACTAGGTCCACTTATGCCATGAAATGGAAGAGATTTTCTATTTGGGCCGCCTCTAGGAATGTGGAGCCTTTCTCCTGTTCAGTGGCGGTTCTGCTGGAATATTTACGTCATCTCTCCGACCTGGGTCTCGGTCATTCCTCCTTAAAAGTGCACATGGCTGTTATTTCAGCCTACCATGTTCCTTTCGCAGATAAAGCGTTTGCCCAATTAGAGGTCTCCAAGACCTTTCTTAGAGGGGTCCTTCATCTGAGGCCCCCCATCCGAACTCCTGCTCCCCCTTGGGACTTGAACTTTGTTCTTGAGAAACTTACCCTTCCTCTCTTTGAACCTGCGGCAGCCGCAGATCTGAAGCTTCTTTCGTGGAAAACGCTCTTCTTGGTGGCCATTACTTCCGCTCGAAGAATTTCCGAGCTCCTGGCCCTTATGTGTAAAATCCCCTATTTGATTTTTCACAAAGAACGAGTGGCTCTTGGCACGAACCCCAAGTTTCTACCTAAAGTGGTAGAGTCTACCTTAAATCAGTCCATAGTTACCTGCCTTTTTCACGCAGTACTCCAACCAAGGGGAATATTTACTCCATACCATGGATGTTCACCGGATTCTGAGATACTGCACCAACAGCACAAAGGATCTCAGAAAGACTGATCAGTTGTTCGTCTCTTTTGCTCACAAAAGGGAAGGCAATGCTGTTTCCAAGCAATGCCTGTCGAAGTGGTTGGCTCATTGCATCACTTTTGTTATGACAGTACAAGAAGACCCTTCGGGTCAAGTCAGAGTCACTCCACTTGTGAGCAGCGACTCTGTGGCTTGTCAGAATGTAATGGCGAACAACGCGCTGCCGCCATCTGGACTTCTGTCCATACCTTTATGAAACACTACAGTTTGGACATTGCCTCATCGTAGAGCAGGCTTCGGCTAGTTGTTTTGCAAGGCCTCCTGTCTTGAGGCTTGCACGGCTACTGCTATTTTCTGGAGTAGTTTCTCCTCCCGGTGCCTTTATTTGTTCCAGACTGCTTGGGATTCAGTCCCATATGATTACTTACTGCAAGAGCCCCTCAAGTAAGATAGTACAGCTACGAAGTTACTGTACAGTAGATCTCGAGAGAGGCTCTGCAGTAGGTACACCTTCCCGCCTCCCTTCCCCTAGGCTTTTCAGCTCTTTTCCAGGAATGGAAACATCTCTCTCTCGTCCGGGCCTTCTGGGCCTGTGGCAGGAAAGAACTGGAAGGCGGGCGTCTGGGACCACCCCTTTAATACCGACGTATGACGCCGGTCACCTGACGTGGGGGCGGCCCCTCGCCAGGGACTGCTAGCTAGAAATTTTTCCATGGGGTCCTGCCGCTGGCTGGTGTCAGTCCTATATGTAATTACCTACTGCAAGAGCCTCTCTCGAAGATCTACTGTTACTGTAAGTTCTTATGTAACACTACTTTCTCTCTTCTGCAACAATACTCGGAGGAGCTTCCTCTTCCGCTGTCACAAATTTTATTGACCCAGGATCATGGGACCCTGGTTCATCCAGGTCTTTAGTCCTTTCAACTGCATGTGTGGCTCCTGCAGACATAGCTCGAGCCCGCTTTGGGGTTTCTCCCCAGGTGGCTGAGATCTTGGCGGCTAGGAAACCCTCCACTAGGTCCACTTGTGCCATGAAGTGGAAACTGTTCTCAATCTGGGCCACTTCAAAAGGCTTCGAGCCTTTCTCCTGCTCAGTTGGGCGACTGCTGGAGTGCCTGTGCCATCTCTTCGAGCTGGGTCTTAGTCACTCGTCTCTAAAGGTACACGTGGCGGCCATTTTGGCATACCATATTCCCTTTGCAGATAGAACGTTTGCTCAACTGGAAGTCTCTAAGACTTTCCTCAGGGGTTCTTCACTTGAGACCCCCTATCAGAGTTTCCTTGCCTCCTTTTGAACCGGCGGCCTTAGCGGACATGAAGTTCCTTTCATGGAAGATGCTCTTCCTAGTGGCCATTACCTCTGCTCGGAGGATTTCTGAGTTCCAGGCCCTTATGTGTAAAATCCCGTACTAGATTTTTCACAAGGAACGCGTGGCTCTGCACACCAATCCTAAGTTTCTCCCCAAGGTGGTAGCAGAATGTACATTGAACCAGTCCATAGAATTACCCGCCTTCTTTACGCAGTACTCCAATCGGGGAGTATCTACTTCACAGTGGACGTTCACCGGATTCTGAGGTACTACACTAACAGAACAAAGGATCTCAAAGACAACTTTTTCTCTTTTGCCCGCAAAAGGAAGAAGAAGAAGAAAAAATTTATATAGCGGTTTTCATACATCCAAAGCGCTTTACAAGCAATGCTACACTGGTAGCGAAGTGACTGAATGTGTGATGGCGGCCATATCGCACATCATCACCCACACACAGCCTGGATAATTGCATGAAGCGGTTTATGGGAAGGGGAATGTTGGCCAGGACACCGGGAATGTTCCCTACCCTTCGTGAAGAGTGCCCTGGGTTCTTTTACTTCCACCTGGACAACACCAGGATGGGTAGAAGGGACCTCGGTTTAACGTCTTATCCGAAGGACGGCACACCCCAGTACTGCACTCGGATGCCAGCGATTTTTAGGTGAAAGTCCAATCCCGGTGTGGGACGAGAACCCACCGCCTTCTGGTCCAGAGGCGGATGTACTACCAACTAAGCCACGCTGACACCTGACAATGCTGTTTCCAAGCAATGTTTGTCTAAATGGTTGGCTCAGTGCATCACCTTGTTTTATGACAAGTACAACAAAACCCTTCTGGGTCAAATAAGAGGTCACTCCACCAGAGGGATTGCTGCCTCAGTGGCATGTTTTAAGAATGTCAGCGGCAAGACATTTGTGCTGCCGCCACCTGGACTTCTGTCCATACATTTACAAAACATTACAGTTCGGATATTGCCTCTCACTGTTCTGCAAGGTCTCCTTTCTTAAGGCCTTCACAGCTAGAGGATTTGCTTTGAGTAGCTTTCCCTCCTCCTGTGTGCTTCTTGTTCCAGACTGCTTTGGACTCAGTCCTATATGTAATTACCTACTGCAAGAGCCCTCTCGAAGTAGGATAGTACAGTTACGTAAGAACTTACTGTAACAGTAGATCTTCGAGAGAGGCTCTTGGCAGTAGGTAATAACTTCCCGCCCTCCATCCCCCTAAGCTTTTTCAGCTCCTTTTCCAGTGAGGGAAATCTCCGCTTCTCTCTCTCTGGTCTCCTGTGGTGGGAAAGAACTGGAAGGCGGGCGTGAGGGACCACCCTTTTATACAGACTACTACTGACACCGGTCACCTGATGTGGGGGCGGTCCCTCGCCAGAGACTGCTAGCTAGAAATTTTTCCGTAGGGTCCTGCCGACGTCAGTCTTGTATGTAATTACCTACTTCAAGAGCCTCTCTTGAAGATCTGCTGTTAACGGTAAGTTCTTGTGTAACTGTGCTTTTTGGTGGCTGTGAGAAAACTGGCCACTCATGCTACCTACGCCATGAAATGGCGCAGTTTTTGCCTGTGGGCTGAAGCGCAGGGGTTTTCACCTCCAGACTGTCCAGAAAAGTCAGTCTTGGTCTACCTCTTGTCTCTTTTTCAGACAGGCTTGGCCTACTCCTCGATCTAAGTACACCACTGTGCCATATCAGCCTATCATTATCCTATAGGCCAACCTACCATATCTCAGTTGGACACGGCACGGGCCTTCGTGTGAGATATTCTCCATCTTAGACCTCCGATTGAAGGATCCAGTTCTGCCATGGGATCTACCCTTTTTCCTGGAGCAGCTTACGCTGCCACCCTTTGAACCAGCCGCGGATTGTGAGCTACGTCTTCTCACTTGGAAGATGTTGTTTTTAGTTGCTGTTAACCTCTGCCAGAATTTCTGAACTCCATGCACTCGTGTGCAAAGAACCTTATTTGGTTTTTCTCAAAGACAGGGTTTCCCCCTACGGACTAATCCCAAATTTCTGCCTAAGGTGGTCTCAGCTCTCACCCTTAATCAGGACATCGATCTACCAGTGTACTTCCCCAACTATTTGAATCGAGGAGAGGCCCTGTTGCACACCCTAGATGTGCATAGGTGTCTCGTACTGCCTGACCAGAACCAAACACCACCGAAAATCGGACCAGCTTTTTTCGTCTTTGCCCACAGGATGCTGGGAGCTCCTGTTTCCAAGCATTTGCTGTCCAGGTGGCTCGTTCGCTATATCACGTTCTGTTACCAGAAGCACAACAAACCCTTACCGGGCGCGGTCAAGGGTCATTCCATAAGGGGGGTGACTACCTCGTTTGCGGCCCTAAAGAATGTGTCCACCTCAGCCATCTGTGCTGCAGCTACTTGGAGCTCCGTGCACACATTCATCGGGCATTATAGCCTGGATATTGCTTTGAGGCGAAGAGCAGGTTTTGGTCTAGCAGTTCAAGGACTTCTGTCCTAGGTTCAGGTTCTATTAAGGATTTCTACCTTCCCTCCTCCCAGTGGTGTGGGATTTCCATTATTGCTTGGGAATCTGTCCTAATGGTGTAGCCTGCTGCAAGAGCTGTTCTCTAAGATCTATTGTTAAGGTAAGTTCTTCGTAACTGTACTTTCTGTACTAAACTATATAGTTCAGGTGGTGGTCAGTTCACCTCCATCTGACCTCCCCTTGCAAGGCCAGCTATGGATTCCTCTCCTAGTGTGCTGAGGGGTCAGAGCCAGAGGGCTGCATGGTTGCGTGGTAGAAGTTGAGCTTGCAGGCTGTTGTGCTGACAGAGCATGTGGAAGACTAATTGTGGATGTGAATTAAATACTGTATATGCTGTGAATAACTGAAGGACTATGGTTACAGGTGAGTATCCTCCATTTCTGTTTGCTATATGTGAAGCCAGTACCATAAATCTACAAAATGTAGAAATACAGGAAGTGTTACGAAACATGCTTTTTATACGGTCTTGATTCGTTGTGTTTCGACGATTAAACGTGATATACTCATTTTTGTAGCAACTGGGTATAATATTCAATTAATTGTTTCAGGGTGAGAATCCTTTTGAAATTCCTGAACAGACACAGCAGGCAGAGGGCGAGGATCAGCCAGAGGCAGAGGGTGAAGGTGAGGCAGAGGCGGAAGCGGAGGCTGAGGCTGAAGAAGAGGTGGAGGGAGAAGAGGGTGAGGGTGAGGCTGAAGCTGATGGTGAAGATGTTGAGCAGTTTACAACAGATGACGTTGAACCCGACCAGAGCTTTGAATGAACTAATAATGGAGAAAGTGATAAAATTTTTATTTCTACTATTACAACTAACAGTTTATTAAAACATTTTATAGTTTAAAATTATGTAATAGGTGTCATTGTTTGCATGCATTCCTTTATTTCCTAAGAGCTTGTTTCTTGCATCAGTTTGTTACGGTCTCTCCTCCTGTTCATTTAGAAGAAATATACCTGTTGGAATGTACATATGCTTGGGAAAACTTATTTAATTTGAGCTGGTCACTGTATATTTTCTATACCGGTCACAATTTTAGGCTTATGAACTGTAGTGCAGTAGAATGAGGAATGGTACATACTGTGACATTGTCATTTGCACCAGTAATGTTGCTGTGCTGTAACTGTGCTATAAGATTTTTAAACTTAGTTCAAAAAACTAACCCCCCAAAAAAAAAAAAAAACTGGTATATTCAACCATGTATGGTGGTCAGATGGTAAAATAGATGTGAGCCAAGTGCGACTTTGTGGCAAATGCTGTAAGTTTTTTGTAAGTGAACTTTGTAGCAATAAAATTTTTAGAAATCAATGTGGTCATTTGTGTCATTAACTATTAAAACTGCTAAATCTTTTATCCTAATTGCCCTTTAAGCCTTTGGGCAATTGGAAAAACATGTAATGTTTAAGACACTAGAAGCTTATTTCTTGTAATTCTGACCGTGTTCCTGTATAGATATAGATGCGTGTATGAAAGCAGGATCATCTGCTCTGTTTACATGGGGCATGATGATTTGACACCATCTTGAGATAATTATGTTGAAAGGGATTAAGATGTTTGGTATGGACGAGCAGTCAAATAGTCTGGGAACAGTATTGTTTTCATGTTGCTCCTTTTTTTTCCTGCCTGTACTCCGGAACCTTGCCTGATCTCTGGCTACCCCCTTGCCTGTTTAATTCCCTTGTGACCATCTCATGCATGCTTGAAGCCCTCCAATGTTTTTTCCCCACTTCCTCTGCTGGTAGACTGTTCTGGGTATCTGTCACTCTTTTTTAGTTAAGTACTTCCTCGCATCCTTTCTAAATTTTCCCCCTTCAAACTTCTTTTCATATACTGTGGTTCTCATGTGCCTTTTTCTCTGAAAAATACGCCTTCCTATACCTTGTTCATCCCTTCAGCCCTGTGAGAACCTGCCCCTAAATTGTCTAGTTTCCTTCTGAGTGGTATGGTGTTAGAGGCCTTGCTAAAGTTAAGTAGGTCACGTCCACTGGTTCACCTTGATCATTTGGCAAGACCAACTTTATACAACACCCTATCTAGGGGCTCTGAGTCCTTCACAATAAAACATTCTAGTGAACCAACAGCCTGCTTCCTCCTACCCACCACTATAATTGCCTTATGTCTGTCCCATGTCCTTGTGGAGATGGGGTCTCCAGAATTGCACGCAGTACTCTAGATGCTATCTCTCCACCTGTCTGTACAGATGGATGACAACTTCTGTTTTCTACTGGTGCTGCAACTCCCTATGCATCCCGGTATCCCCCCAGCCCTCTTTACTGCCTTCTGACATTGCCTGCCTACCGTTGGGTCATCTGATATAACTATTCCCAGGTCCCTTTCCATTTTCTTTTGTTAGTACCCCCCACCAATATTGTGTACTCTTCCCCCTGGGTTTGTTTACCAGGTGCATTACTTTGCACTTCTTGGATTGAATCTCAGCTGCCATACTCTTGACCATTCCTCCAACCTTGCTAAGTCCCTCTCTATCCATTCCACTCCCACCCCCAGTGTATCAACTCTTTTGCACATCTTTATCTGCAGAGGGGCATACTTTTCCTTCCAGTTCCTCCAGTGTCACTTATAGCGACATTAAAGAGGAACCGACCCCACTGCTGAACCCTGTGGTACCCTGCTAGTAACCCTTTTTTTTCGGAGTGGACTGTTTACTGTTACTGTCTGCATCCTGTTGTCCAGCCAATTTTGCCAGTTTTTTTTTACCCAGGTTACCACCTTGAGACCCACTTCCAGGCTGGCTAAATTGTTAATCTTTTGTGTGGCATTGTGTCAAATGCCTTGCTAAAGTTTAGGTAGGCTATACCCACTGCCCCTCCCTGGTCTACTACTTTGGTCACCCAGTCAAAGGCATTAGATTAGTCTGACATGACCTTCCCACTGTGAATCCATGCTGCCTTGGGTCCTGTGTACCGTTTGCCTCTAGGTACTTGACGGTTCTTTCTTTCAGAAGCGATTACATCATTTTCCCATACCGCTGAGGTCAGACTAAGAGGTCTGTAGTTTTCTGCCTCTGCCTTGCTCCCACTTTGGTGAAGGGGAATCGCATCTGCCTTCCTCCAGTCCTCTGGTACCACACAATCCTCCCATGATTTAAGGGTAGTCTGTGGTGTTACTAGTTCTCCCCTTAGTTCTTTAAGAATTCTGAGGTGAATCCCGTGAGGCCACAAATTTTTTTTTGTTTAGTTATTTAACCAGGTGAGACGCACTAAGCTGAAAGCTTTTTTACAGGCGTAACCTGGGAGCACAGGGAAGTTGTGACTTGCTCAGGGTTGTGCAGTATGCAAGTGGAAGCTGTGGGATTCAAACCCAGGTCTGGTCTTCCTTGTCCACCTTGAGTTTTAGGAGTTCTTTCAGGACCCTTTCTTCAGTGAATGGACTGGTATCTCCCCCTTTATTTAGATTGCTGCTCTTTGATTTAGGTCGTCCCCTGTAGTGCATACAGAACAAAAATATTCATTTACTATCTCTGCCTTTTCACGGTCAGCCTCTGCCCGCCTCCTCCCCCCGCCCTTACGCCTTACTATCCCTCCCTTGGTCTTTCTTTGCTCCCTAATGTGCCTGTAAAATGTGCTATCCCCCATCTTAACTGAGTTGGCTGTCTTTTCCTTAGTTTGGGCCTTTGCTATTCTGACTGCATATTTGCCAGCCTCTTCTGTATAACTAGTTTATGAAGCGGGACTCCATCTGCACTTCTCCAGTCCTCTGGAACCACTCCTGTTACTGATTTTTTGAATAGGACTGTCCAGTGCAGCCAGCACCTCCTGGAGTTCGCTAAACACCCTTGGGTGTACCTTGTCTGGCCCCTTTGCAAGTCATTTCAGTTCTCTGGAAATTGACTTTTCTTAAACCCCCTCCACCCCCGGTCCTGCTACTTTTGTTGTCCATCCTTTCTTCTTCAGTCTCATCTGCTTTTTGTAATCCTCCTGTGCAGTCACCCCCTCCCATTTTGTCTTCCCTTTTTTTTTTTCTCTCACATGTACCAAAAGTCTTGTCCCTGTAAGTTACCCTTTGGCTAGCTATTTTTTCCGTTTGCTACTTTGCGCTCTTAATTGCTTCCCCTGCGTCTCCCAGTCTTTCTAATGCACTACTCTGTCCTTTTCCTTCTGTATCTTTTTTTAGTTTCTGAATACTACCCTTTTAGCCTTAACTAATTTCAGCTGCTTGCCTTTACCATAGTGATCTTCATTGAGGAGATCTCTTGCATCAGGTCACACCAGTGGAACTATAGCCATCAGGCGCTAGGGCTACACAAACTTTTCTAGGTAGTAGTGTTCAAGGGGCTGCCCATGACAATGCAGGGCGCAGGAGACCCTCACATATGAGTGGGCAGCCCCGCTCCCTGCTCAGTTATTTTCCTTCGCCATCACGCATCTGACTCCGCAGAGAGATTACTGCTTCAGTCGGCCACCAAAATTTGTTATGCATTTTAAAATCCTTTCATGTAGTGTGATTTTCTTATGTGCTTTCTGTTGCCACATTGGCAATGCCATCTTTTCTCGGGGAGCGAGGGATTTCACCAGGCCCGTGACCATTAGGTCCACCATCTCCGCCACAGCCGCATGGCGATTTCGGCATGCATTCCTCTACTTCCTGCACTGTGGGCCTTCCGGTGGAGCAACCTTTGAGGGAAGAGCCTTGCTGTCTCTGGAGTTCTCCTTGGGCCAGACGGCTGCCTTCAGACTTCTCACTGTGGGTAGTGCCCCCCATGCTCTCCTTGGTTGTTGCTCCTCTGGGTGCTGATCATGGCTGTGGCATCCTCCCCTTTGGCGGCAATGCTCCCTGTTATCCAGCACCTTCACCACAATGTATGTCTCTGGAAGTACTTTCTGCTGGACCCCACACAGCTGGCGTAGGCCCATTAGATCTGTAGTTGATGCAACAAGGCTCCCTGCCAGACCTCTCTTGGCCAGCGCTGGCCCTTTAACCAGTCTTGCAGCTCAGACCTTAGAACCAACAAGTCTGCTTTTGCATCGACTTTAGCCAAACCAGCCTCAACTCATCGCCATGGCTCCAGCTTTCCCATCGTTGTCACTTGGCACCCTGCTTTGCAGTTTGCCATTGCCACTTCTTGCTGCCTGCCCGGTTTCCAAGGGGTTGGCTCTTTACAGCGCACATGACATACACGTTAATTCCCGTTGACTTTGGGAGTCCTGCCGCACAGACCTCAGCCATTCAAGGCAGGCAGTAAGTTCTGCCGGCACTACTTTGGCTGGTGGCCTGTTGACAGTAAACTAGCAGCCACCGCCTGCATTCAGATGTTTTTTTCCACCTTCGTAGAGATGATACAATACCTTTTGCTTCTTCCTTCAAATCCGGGCACGAGGACTGGGCGCCTTGGGCCAGCCGCTGCACCCTGCGGTCTCCAGGGTACATACATCCTCTCTGTGGACTTCAGAGCCTGTTGACGAGGACCAGGGATGCTCATAGAACCCTTTAAACACACACTGTTGGCAAATGAGGACCATCCGGCCCATTTAGTCTGCCTGTAAGCCCTTGTACTGGATTACGGTTTCTTGTCCTCACAAGGGTAGGGTGTAAGGAGGCAGTCGGAAAGGAGCCCCTTTGATGGGCCTGGCTTTACCTTTTTCTGCTGTAGTGAGGATCCTACAGAGTATACTTGGAGGTCCCTTTTTAAAGCCCCCTTGGTCCTGTGAGGCAACTCCAAGCCTTTTGGTTGCACCAGAAAGGATGTCACTCTGGGCCCCTGGCAAGTCCAAGCTTGTTCTCTGCTATGCCCAGGAAAGCAGACAAGCTGTCACAGGCCCTCTTAGAAAAGCTCCATTTTTTTTTTCCTTCTTTCCACAGGCCACGCTGAGGCTAGTTTGGTGGGGATAAATGCAGCCCATGATAGGCCAAAGGGACCTAAACACTTACGTTCTCTCCTTCCAGAGATGAACCTCCTGGGAAAGAGACCAGTTACCTTTGCCACCCTGGGCCTTGGAATGGCAAATTACCATGCCCATACCAGACTACCTTCGGGACATAGGTCTAAAGCAGCCGCCAGCCCCTCCCAGAAGCAGGTGATGCTCGTGTCCCTCCAGGTGGGGGATGAAGAGGGTAAACCCCTACCACAGTCTGACTTTTCCAGTGTCTCAACCTGAGCTGTGCGGCAAGCATCTGCCCAAGTAGGCGCTCAGGGTGCCAGGATTTGCTAGAGATGTTAATCAGTCCCTTGCAAATATACATTGAGAGTACAAGGCTTTTGGGGCTGAGGTGTCGGACTTTTCTCGGACCAACAAGCCTCAGGATGGACTGGAGGGCACTTCCCTACCCAACAGTGGGGCTAGGACTTCCTGGAGGGTGATACGGAGAAGTCTGAGGTCCAGGGAGTCGTGACTATGGTGATTTTGGCTAATAGCTTCAGCCTCCATTGCCTCTTCTGTTTTGATAATAGGTTTCACCCCAAAGTCCAAAACACTCACCTGGGGACTTGTGTGATGACTGCATTCTCTCATCTCCTACCCAATACATCCCATCAAATGGGTAGAATAGGAAAACACACTGCACATGGCGTCTCTTCTTCCAACCTCGCAGGCCTTTCTAGGACAGAAATATTCCTGGATTCTATTAACTGGCTCCACACCCTCTGGTATCTCCGTTCGGAATTCCTCCACTGGCTCTCTGCCTCCATCCACTGATCAAACATCCACTGGATCCGTTCCATCAGGTCCAACCTCTGATCAGGCAAGGCCGCACTGTCCCTCCACAGCCTTCTGTCTGCTGTCTCCATCACCACCGATCACAATCTGTATCCAAGGAATACGTTGTGCTTCTGCTATGGGCTGTCTGGCAACCCCAAGGATTACGGATGACTCTCTTGTCCTGGCCACCAGGCTTTATACAGACTAATTGATCCTACCTGGGCTATCGGAATCCCACTACTGCACCATATGTAGTAAAATACTGGGCTGCTCGTCTAGTCTCCAAAAGAAAAACTGCCACTACGAAACGAAGCCCAGCAGCATTTAGAGAAGGGATTCAGTTCTCTCTCTCTCTCTCAGTAACACTTTGAAATGAACAGGAGCGCTTCAACATAGTGGCTTCCACTGAGTTCTTTTTGCACTTCACTTTAAACCCATCCCTCTCTGTATAGCGCAGATGCCTTTTGTTTACTTGAAGAAGCGGTTGGCAAAAGGAATTACCATTCCTTTCCTTCAACTAAAAAGTATACCCTAACCATGCAGATGTCGTTGGCTAAAACATCCAGCACTCATCAAAATGAATCTAATTCTCTAAAGGCAGACGAGCCTTACTGCAAGTCTATGGTACACCTCTCGCATTTCTAAGAGGGGTTTCTATACAGCCTAACCGTGTGACGATGCGCACTATTGCAACTTCCTAGAGTAGCTAACAAGGCACTCACAACAGAGGGAGAAAAATATAAGGAACCCACTACAGTTTCAGCCCCTCTCCCTTCTCCTTGCTGCATTCTTGTATTCTCTTATGTTTAAGTCCTACATTCATTTATTTACTTTTAGCTTCATACATGGCTGTTCTACCAAAAAAGGGCTTTAAGTAAAACAGAAAACACAAGTTCCAGGGTTCCTAATACTTCACAGAGCCACACTGACAATGGGGCACATACAAGCCCTGTATCAGTGGGACACGGAGGAGCTTGACTCACAAAGCCATTGCTTGGCAAACTTTCTGGGATCTAAGGACCCTAAACCCGTGGTCATTCCACCTCTGGTAGAGCCATTTCAAGACGTTACCAGGCTCAGCTGGCAGTACCAAGGAAGGAAGGCAGACAGACTGTATAGGACACCCAAGGGAGAACCATTCTTGGGAGAGAATCCTAAAGCAGACTCCATGGTGCTTATGGCAGCTCATGGAAGAGCTCAGCAGCCTAAGCACACGAGCATCCAGCCTCTGGACCCAGAGTCCAAAAAGCTGGACCACATGAGGAAAGTCTACATGTCAGTCACTGGTGCTATTCACTCCATTAATTTTTTTAGCTTATATGGTGACTTACCAGAAGTCCCTCTGGGAAAAGACCAAGGGCCTGGTAATGGTTCAGCCGGATTCAGACAGTAAAAATGAGCTCCTGGCCTATATTCCGTCAGCATGGACGTAAATCAGCAGGTGCTCCTATGATATGGCGGCCAGAGCTGCAGCCTCAGGCATTTGCATGAGGAGGTAGGCCTGGCTCAAGGTATTGGGTTTCTGCCAGGACTTGCAGGATGCCATCCTGGAGGCCCATTTCCAGGGCTCCATCCTCTTTGTACAAGAGGTGGAGAAGGTCATCCTTGGGTTTCAAGATTCTGGCGCGGCAGTGGCTGATGTTCACAGAATGTACCAAACAGCCTCCTGCTTCTCGTCGTCCTTTTCGTCAACCAAGGACAACAAGGGAAAAAGCAACCCCAGACCAAAGGAGCTTTTAAGAGAAGCAGCCACCCTGTCCCTTCAGGCGCCCAGGGTCCCAAACACCCCGCGGTGCCCTGAACCCCTGCCAAATCCCCCTAATACAGCATGTGACTCCCTGCCGTCCCTCCCCCACCCTCTAATGCCATTTGGGGAGATAGTAGGTGGGAGAGTCTTCCTCTTACCTGTCCGGGTGGTCCAGTATCACCTCTGACCAATGGGTCCTTCAGACAATAGGGAGGGGTTATTCTCTAGGAGGGTTTTTGAGCTGCCCTCTGGACCACCCTCATCCCCTCCTATTGCTCGGCCCACCATGCCCTTCTGCAGAAAGCCATCTAGGTGGCTCCTCCTGCCCAGTGGGGCAAATGCTTCTACTCATGTTTCTGGTTCCCAAGAAAATGGGAGACCTCCGCCCTGTTGTGCATCTCAGTCATCTGAACGAATATATCCAGTACAGGAGGTTCAGAATGGAGACTTTAGCAAGCCTGTTGCCCATGATCCAGCGAGGAGACTGGCTGTGCTTCCTAGATATGTGGAATGCATACATTGATTTTATTTGGCTTTTGTTGATCAGGTAAATGCACTAGACAAGACATTTGCCTATTTTTTAGGTATGACCTGGGAGAGTACAATGAAATATAAGTTCATACAGAGGATTCACATTTCTGAATGTGTAGTATGGTATGGGCTGCACGTCCATTGGCTCACGCTGTGGACCAGTGGGCATACAGCCCTACTGATGGTGTCAGTCGGCAGGCGGGTGGGGTGCTGCTGCCTGCCACTGACCGGGGGGGGGGAGTGGGGCGGTGGGGATCAGTGGGTGGGTGGGGAGCGGTTGTTCGCTGGACCACCAGGGATGATGGGTTTCTTCTAATTCTGCTTCAGACCGCGATCAGGCAGACAGGCCCACTGGACCACCAGGGATAATAGGAATTTTCTTTTATTCACTGAAGCCTGTGATCGGGCAGGCAGCGGTCCACTGGACCACCAGGGATATTGGAATTATTTATTCACTGAAGCCCGTGATTCTGCGGGTAGTGGTCCACTGGACCACCAGGGATAGCGCTTCCTCTGTTTTTACTACAACCCGCGATCGGGCAGTCAGGTACACTGGACCACCAGGGATATTGGAATTATCATTTATTCGCTGAAGCCCATGATCGGGCGGGCAGCGGTCCACTGGACCACCAGGAATTTGGGATGTATCTTTTTATACTGATGTCCGCAATCTGGCATGGGGGGCCACCACGGAGGTGCAGCTGGAGCTCGGGTGGCCACAGACAGGTGGCAGCTGCCGTGTTTCACCCTAAAATACGGCAGCTCATCTGTGGGTGGCCAGCCCTTGCACTTTTTTTTTTTATATATTTTGCTTAACTTTGTACTGGCGCAGGTAGGGGTTGCGCGTGCATGGCTCTGCACATCCCCGAGCTGAATATCTGGCTGTCAAAGTATGCATGGGCACACCACCCCCCACTGGCGCCTGCATATGTTACTGATGCGCCCGCCAAGATCGATTTGTGCCGCGCACTTTCCTTTTGAATATCGCTACTGGGTGCATCAGTGGGTTGCGATGTGCAACCCTTTTGAATATCTGGGCCATTGTATACAGAGTAGAACCCAAGCAGGCAGGATGCATCAGCAGGACCTGCGCAAGGGTACCAAAAGAAGGACATTAAGTCCAGTGCAGGGGACCAAGGTTAGTTGTGGTGGTTTAGGACAACCACACGCAGAGGAGAGCTTCAGGTAATTCCACAGGGAGCAACGAAAGCATGAGTAGGAGGACCAGACCTGGGTGGGAAAGGAGTTCCATACTCTGGGGGCACCTGAAGCAAAATCCCTCTCCCCCATTTGTGTTCGAGTGGCAGGAACTTTGGGAACAGCAGGGCCCAATGACCTAAAGGAGTAAGAAGAGGCAGATGGTTTGAGGAGCTCAGCCAGTCTTCGGGGGAAGGGGTGGCAGTTCTGAGAACCTTGCCCGTGAAGCTGCTCAAGACAAAATTCATGTAGTTGGGTGGGGAGAGCCAGTCAAGTTTGTTATACTGGTCACAGTGGTTGGTGAAGCGAGGGGCAGTAAGTGCAAAGCAGCAAATGTTATAGGCTATGTTCCACCTAGAGAGGTGAACTTTGGAGGTATGTGCAAACAGGATGAGTCATAGCAGGGAGAAATGCACCTCTGGCCAGTGCAAGACGAGCAGCAGAAGTAAGATTGTTCTTCGTGCTATAGGCCAGACCCAGTTTGCAGCTGACAGCTCTGCATACATTTTGGATATGATGCCCAAGGTCAAGCTGGGGTCGTGTCACCCTGAGATATTTAATGGAGTCAGTGATTAGGACAGGAGTACCATCAATACCAGTAATACTCAGTGGGGCAGGGGAGGCCTTTATCTTGACCAGGGACCCAAAAAGCATGGCCTGAGTTTTAAGGTTGAGGGCCAGCTTGTGGGTCATTATCCAAGACTGGGTATTCCTGAAATCCTCACTCAGTTGGTGGTTGATGACACCAATGTCACGGGAATGGTTGAGGATAACCAGGTCATCCGCATATAGACTAGAGCTACAGTTGGAAGAAGTAGAGGGGAGATTATTGACAAAGATAGAGAAGGGGCCCTAGGACTGAACCCTGGGGGACAGCAGAGGTTACAGGAGTGGTGGTCGAGAGGACCTTACTGAATTTGGCAAGTGGCTGTCTGCCCTGGAGGTAATTAGTGAACCATCTTAGGACGGGTGGGGACAGACCAAGGGGACCTAAGTTGAGAGCAAAGTGAGACATGGTCAACTAGGTCGAAGGCCTTAGGTCAGTGAAGATGGCGTGTGAGAGCTTCCCTGATCCTAGAGGAGACCGTGACAAGGGCGGAGGACATACAGTGCCCTTTGCGAAAGCCATGCTGCGTGGGAGACAGTAGCTCATGGGCTTGACTACTCCCGTGAGTTGCCTAGTCACAACTTTCTCCAGAAGTTTACTGGTAGCTGACAAGATGGCTGTCGGTCGGTGGTTGTCAAGGATCTTTGGGTTGCCCTGTTTGAGAACAGGGACAATCTTCGTCACCTTCCAGAGGTCGGGGATAACTCCAGAGGCTAGGGACATGTTGAAGATTTGGGCAACAGGGGAGGTAATATAAGTGGCACCAAGATGGAGGAGCTTAGGTTCCATGCTATCGTGGCCAGCACTAGAGCGAGGGGAGAGACCAGAGAGAAGTCTTTGCGTCTCCTGTGCCGTCACAGCCTTGAAGTAGAGTAACGGACGAGAGATAGGGGCCAATTGTAGGGCAGAGGCTGGGACACGACTATCACTCCCACCAGTGGAGAATAGGGAGGTGAAGGCAGACATCCGAGAAGTGGGAGTTGAATGCATTGGTGATGGTTAGTGGATTGTTACAATTAGATCCATCTATGAGCATGTCTGAGACCACACAATTGGAGGAACCACTTGCTATATTTTTAATGTTCCTCCAGAAATTTCTAGGGTCCTTTGCTGAGTTTAGTGAGGCAGTTTTGCAGTATTCACTTTTGGCAGCTCTGATTGCTTTTTTGCACTAATTCCTGAGCCTCCTGGATTGCTGAAATATGGCTTGGTCCATCATGAGCTTGAAGTTGGCCCAGCACTTGTCTCTAGCCCTCATGAGAGCTAGGAGGCTCCCATGCAGCCACTTTGTGGCAGACCGCCTTACCCTCCGCCTGATAAGAGGGGCATGCTTGTCCTGCAGTGCTCTGAAGGTGCCGAGAAGATGACAGCAGTGGAAAAGTCATGAGCATTTAGCACCGCAGACCAGTCTGTAAGCCTCAGATTCTCATGGCAGGACCCCAGGTCAAACCTGGAGAAATTCCTTTCTTGGATGATTTTGTGAGTAATTTATTGGGAGGAGATCTTCCATACGCAGTACATGGTTGTGAACAGAGATGGTTAGGAAGGTTACTGGAGGAGATGATCTTCTCGGGTCTATTGGACAGGATCCAGTCCGGGAGAGAGCTAGTACCGCCAGTGGTAGACCACCTAGTGGGCTCCTGAATAAGCCGAGACAAGAAGAGGCCAGCAAGCAGAGGTTCATACAGCTTGGTATTCCCTCCAAGCCAGTTTAAATTAATATCTCCCAAGATCATTAGCTCATTATCCCCAGTCTTAGCACCTACAGTATCGAGGTAGGAGAATCCCGACAGATGACCCTTGCCCATCAGGATCCTGCCCCCTCACAGGAAGTTCCTGCATTTCCTTTTTCAAGGTCGGCACAATCAGTTCAGGATACTCCCGTTCGGCCTCTCATCAGTGCCAAGAGTCTTCATGAAGTGCCTGGTGGTGATGGCCGTGGCTCTGAGAAGAAGGGGCCACTTTGTTTACCCTTACCTGGACGACTGGCTTATTTCTGCCCTGTCAGAAGACCAGCTGAACTGTGCCTTGCAAAAGACTATCTTGATGTTCCAGTCCCTGGGCATCACTCTGAACTGGTTCAAGTCGCACCCTTGGCCCTACCAAAGGATTCAGTACATTGGGGCAGTTCTAGAAACCATCCCAGGCAAGGTTTTTCTGCCACCAGACCGAGCAGAGTGGCTAAGAGAAGTCACTCGAAGGGTGCAGTCCTCTGACCAAGTCGCAGCGAGGGTGATCCTTCAACTGCTAGGGCATATGGCAGCTGCCATAGCCACGGCCCCTTTGGCACAGTTGAACATATTACAGTGGCGCCTCAGCGTTCAGTGGGACCAGGGCACAGATGAGCTGGACCAGCCTATTCAGAACTCTGAAGCGGTCCGTCGATCCTTGGTATAGTGGTTAAATCCAGTCAACCTCGAGGTAGGTGTTCCCTTTCAGCGGCCGAACCCGATGCAGATCCTCACTACGGATAACTCGGGCCTAGGTTGGGGAGCCCATCTGGATGTGCATCGAACAAACTGTTCTTGGAATGCAGTAGAGCGGTCTTTCCACATGACTATTTTGGAAATGAGAGCCGTACTGTGTGCCCTTAAGGCCTTCCAGGTCAATTCTACCGGGGCCCCCTCCTAATTCAGTCAGACAATACCCCAGTAGTATTTCATCTAAACAAGGGGGCACACACACCTGTCTGCTATGCAGAGAGGCCCATGAGAGTGTGGTCCTGGGCAGTAGAACGTAGTCTGAACATCACGGTGATTAATGTTTTGGGCATCCAGAATGTTCTCTCCAACAGTTTGTCGCTCTCGCTCTCTGAATCACGAGTGGGAATTGCACCAAGAGGTGGCAGAAGACCACCTCAAAAGATGGGGTCGACCAGAGCTTCAGAGTCCTGATCAAGTTGCAGGCGGAGGAAGCCAGAATGATTTTGGTAGCCCCTCTCTGGCCTCATCTGATCTGGTACCTGCTGATGCAGCAACTGGCCACGGAACCTCCTGTTCAGTTGCCCCCCTCCTCTCACTCGCTTTCCCAGGAACAAAGGACGTTAGTCCACCCAACTCTCGAATCCCTTTATCTGCATGCCTGGCTCCTGCAATCTTGGCCGAGGAAAGATTGGGAGTGTCACTTAGTGGCAGAGGTCCTAGTGGCAGCAAGAAAACCCTCCACCAGGTAAACCTATGCCATGAAGTGGAACTGTTTTTGTTCAGGAGTGACACCCCGTTGCTTGGACCCCTTGGGTTGTCTGGTAAAATCTGTGCTGGAGTACCTTCTCCATCTTTTGGACTTGGGCCTTAGCTACTTGTCCATTAAGGTGCATCTCTGCGCTCTGTCTGCCTACTGTGCACCAATAAGTGGGAGGACTTTATTACAGCTAGACGTGTGCAAGGTCTTCTTCAAGGAAATCTTGTACATCAGATCCCCATGGAGGGATCCTTTTCCTCCATGGGATTTTCTTTGTTTTAGAGAAGCTCACCCTGCCTCCTTTTGAGCCAGCCACGACATGCGAGCTTCACTTTCTCTATTGGAAAGCGTTATTTTTAGTTACTATTACATCTTTTCAGAGTTACAGGCTCTAATGTGTAAAGAGCCTTACCTCATTGTCCACAGGGACAGAATGGCACTGCGTACAAACCCTAAGTTTCTTCCAAAGGCAGTGTCTGAACTTGCCTTGAATCAGGACATCCAGCTTCCTGTTTATTTTCCTGAGTATTCAAATAAAGGGGAGGCTCTGCTGCATACTCTAGATGTTCATAGAATCTTTGGGTATTACCTTGACAGAACTAGTTCTGTTAGACGGACCAGTTCATTTCCTTTGCCTATAGGAAGACACGGGCTCCTGTCACCAAGCAAACACTGACCAGATGGTTAGTGCATTGCATCACTTTTTATCAGCACCATAACAAGCACTTACTAGGGTCGATTAAGGGCCATTCTACCAGAGGTGTGGCAGCTTCCTTTGCCTCTCTGAAATGTGTCTTCGGCAGACCTTTGTATTGTTGCTGCTACTTGGAGCTCAGTCCATACCTTTGTCAGGCACAGTCTGAACATTGCCTCTAGGAGGAGAGCAGGCTTTGGACTAGCAGTCCTTCAGGGTCTCCTCAGCTCCACTTATCAGTTATGTCCCCCTCCCTTCTGACCTGGGTCTCTCTTTGGGTACTGCTTGGGACTCAGTCCTATTGGTATTAACTGCTGCAAGAGCTCTCCCTCGAAGTAAGATAGTACAGTTACGTAAGAACTTAACCATAACTGTAGATCTTCAAGGGGAGCTCTTTTAGAATGTGGCTTTCCAACCCCCAGGAACAAATACGTATTTCTGGAATCGTGGATATGTTGTTCATCCACACTTCTTGGCAGTGTCCCTTTCCCTTTAAGACAGCCGGAAAGTCTTTGAGCTGGCTCCTCCCACCCACCTGGGTGGTATAACCCATGGCTCCACCCCGAGACACCAGATCTTCCTTTCCGCTGGAAGATTCAGGTTTCCTCCTTTGTGTTCTCGCATTTTGCAGCCCCTGGCTTCAAAACCTTCGGTTATTCCGGAAATTGGCCTTGTTTGCATTAACGATTGCTTTTCCTTTGATCATGGAAGACCAGTTTTTCCCCTGATTTCGCCGGTGCCCATGCGGCCAGAAGATGTTGAGCACTGACCTGCATGTGGCGTGCGTTTACTGTCTTGGTGTTGGCCATGACACCACGACATAAGTTTTTTGCCTCGTGTTCCAACCTAACGTCGTTTTTTTTTTTTTTCTTTTTAAATTTATTCACAATTCGGATTTACAACCTTGCATGCCTCCTGAGGAGGCCCGAAAAATGGAACTTGCTGATGAAATCAAAGGAGGCCCGGTGGGCAGTTTCCATGGTCGCGAGATCCGCCGAGCAATTGGAGCACATGCAGGCCTTGGAGGAGGAGGCGGCTCGTGCCACTGCATCCTCCTCCCAAAGCTTCTTCGTTCCGCTCAATCTGGGCTGCACTTTCTCGGGTTCCTTCTGAGAGTTGTGCCAGTCTCTCCCTACTAAGGGTGAGGGCCCTGTGGGCACACACTCTTCTTGCTTCCGTAAAAAGGAGAGGGACCTGGGATCATCTTCGTCTCGACGAAGACGTTCTTGGGATTAGGAGAGAGCTCGGTCCCAGGAACCAGCTGTTCTGCTGCGGACAAAATTGCTTCTTCGGTCGACGACCTTTCGGTCCTGCCAACTGGCCAGTTGACCGGAATGTCGGTCGACGTCATTGAGATTATTCCCGACCTGATCGACCCCTTGTCGCCGACTCCGTTTGACACTCTTGCTCGGACTCCGGTCCTTGTTTTCTCCGACTAGGAGACCCAGCCTGCTGGGAATCCTGTCAAGGAAGTGGTCCCCGACCCTGGGAAGTCACCGGTTCCACCGGTGTCTCCCGAGCGACCGAGTCAGCCTGCTCGATCTTGATAGAGGTCTCGGACTCCCTCGACTGATTGGCCGAGCAAGCGCTCTAAAAAGAGGCGACGCCATCGATCGTCCTTCTTGGATGAAGAGAGGCTCCAGCGGCGCTACGAGGACCTCGTGGCAACAACTGATTCTGACCGGACACAAGCCTTCCTGGCTCCTACCCCGGCCGTTACTTGGCTTTCACCTCCCAGGCCGAAGCGGACTCCTTTGGAGCAGATCAAGTCTGTTCCTCCACCCACGGAGCAGGCAAAACCCCCGGTTCAGCCAAAACCAGTCTCCAACGATTGTGATGGAACCGCCACCCAAGCAGCCAGTGGGAGGGGCTCCTTCTAAAAAAGCTAGGCCTTTCACCGGGCTCCCCCGGCGTCTTTCAGTCACTGTCACCCCAGCAGGTTGAAGACGATCTGGGTGGTCGACCGCTGTACCTGGATACCTCGGATTCGGACGAAACTGGTCTCCATTTTCATCCAGGGGATGACGAATCGGCCAGTGGGCTAGAAGTGGATGGAAGGTCCTTGGTCCTTTGTCCTTTCAAGGCATTCTGCGCCTCGTCTGAGTCCACAGGGATGCCCCTAGAACCTATCCAGAAAAAGGCGGAGTACCCTCTCACCGACATCAAGAGAGGGATACACCGACAAGCCTTTCCTGTGGCCGAGGCCATTGTGGGCCCGGCTTTAGAACTTTGGCAGCACCCTGCCCATATGGCCCGCAAGTGTGTGGTGCCCATGGGGTCCCTTGTGGGGTTCACAGAGCACCCTTTGTCTGAGAGCCTTGTGACCGCCTTTGTGTTCAGTTGTACTGGCAGTTCAACCAATACTGACAGACCTCTTGAGAAGGAATCCAAATATTTGGACCATTTTGCTTGGAAGGTCTATGCGGCCTCACCTTTGGGCCTCTTGTCAGGCAAGCTCAGCCATAATCATGGCAGACTTCTCCAATGCCCTTCTGGGTTCTTTGGACGAAGTCCTCCCACATCTCTCTGCGGACGTGCAGACAACCGTCAAGCAGGTTAGGGACCAAGGCAGCACTGTTGCTTAACAGTTCCAGACGGCTCTGGATATTGGGGATTCATGTGCCGTTCACTGGCAGCAGCAGTTGCCTCCCACCGCAGGACTTGGCTGAGACTCTTCTCCTTTCATGTGCGTACTCTGCACAAACTAGCCAATGTGCCTTTCTTGGGCACCAGTCTCTTCGGCCCAGGGGTGGCTGGTCACCTTCAGTGCATCAAGCAGTCCAACGCCACCTTGGACGCTACTTCTACTTTCACGGAGGTCAGCAGCAGCAGGCTCAAGCTTGGCGCCCTTGGCCCGGGCCCGCCCAGGTCTGTAAGGGAGGCTGAGGTTCAGGCTCTGGACCCTCTGCCTCCAAGCCTGCCCAGTGGTGGGGTGGGGGCTACCACTCCTATTCCCGTCACGCCAGCTCTGGGCCCCCCCCTGTGGGGGGCCGGCTCTGCCACTTCCTTTCCGCCTGATCCACCGTTACCACGGACAGGTGGGTTTTGGAAGTGGTCAGCCAGGGGCTGCCTCTGGAATTTGAGCAGTACCCTCCAAGCCGAGCCTGTGCCCCATGGGAGGAAAGGGTATCCGCCCACACTCAGTCGGCTCTACGAGACGTCTTTGCTCAGCCCCTCCTCAAGGAGGCGGTAGCTCGAGTGGCAGATCCTCCACCAGACCCTGGGTTAGTTTCCAAGGTACTTCTGGTTCTAAAGTGGATGGGGGGCTGGCGCCCCATTCTAGATCTGCACGACCTGAATCAGTATCTTGGGCCACGCACCCTCCGGATGATAACTCTGTCCCAGATCATACCATCCCTGGAGCAAAACGTGGTTCTGCCTACTGGATCTCCAGGACTCATCTTTTCATGTCCCAGTCTGTCCGTCCCATCAGCGGTTCATCCGCTTCCGAGCAGAGGGAACCCTATATGAGTTCCTAGCCATGCCATTCGGCCTATCATCAGCCCAACGGGTCTTCACCAAATGCATGGGGGGGGGGCAGAATTGAGCCCTACCTTGATGATTGACTCTTAGCAGGTTCCACCCAGCAGGAGGTGGAGAGTCCAGACCTGCTCTCAACTCGGCCTCTTGAACAACGAGGCCAAGTAGGCGCTCATGCCTTCTCAGGTGATGTGCTTCATCGGGGCAGAGCTTGACTCTCATCAAGCCAGGGCTTGGCTCCCGGTGGACAGGGCAGAGGTTCTCTCCTCCTTTGCCCACTCATTTCTGGTTGGGCAATTGCGCCCTTCCCAGGACTTTCTGCACCTTCTGGGTTACATGGCGGCATGCATCTCCGTGGCCCGGTGGCACATCTGCCCCTTCAATGGGAGCTGGCTGCCCAGTGGACTCTGCATGTAGACCAGCTGATCACTGTGACCCAGAAGATGTGGGATGCTCTCCAATGGCGGACTGTCCAAGACCAGTTGCAGGAAGGGATCCCATTTGTCCACCCGAGGCAATGGCTGTCCTTACGACCAATGCATCTCTCTCATGGGCTGGGGAGCCCACATGGGAGACAACAGGAACAGAGGATCTTACTTCGAGAGGGCTCTTGCAGTAGGTAATTACATATAGGACTGACGCCGGCAGGTGGCAGGACCCCACAGAAAAATTTCTAGCTAGCGGTCCCTGGCGCGGACTGCCCCCCATCGAGAGGCAGTCGGTATAAAGGCGGTCCTGGACACCTGCCCTTCAGTTCTTTCCGCCGTTAGCTCGTGCAGCGTCTCGCAGAAAAGTTTGTGCTTCATCACCTCTTCCTTCGTCCTTTTTTTTTTTTTTTACCGATAAAACGCTCTTTTTCTAGGGACATGGATATGTTGTTCATCCACACTTTCTGGCAGGTTCCTTGCCGCTTTAAATCTTGCTGGAATGTCTTCAAGCTGTCTCCTCCCACCCACCCGGGTGGTAAAACTCTCGGCTCCGCCTCATGACGCTAAATCTTCCTTACCGCTTGGAAGCTCAGATTCCCTCCTTAGGGCTCTGCGTTTTCGACTGGTTCCTGATTTTTCGGTTTCTCCGAATTTAGTTGGAAGTTTTTCTATAATTTCAGTCGTCTTCCCTCACTGCTGCGATGGATATTTAGTTTCCCGGCTCCTGGAGGCGCCCGGGTAATACACCCAGGAAGGACCCGCACTCCACCTGCGTTTACTGCCTCGACTTGGACCATGATCCACAAGTTTGCGATTTTTGCTGTGCCCTTTCGACCAGCGTCCAGGAGGATCGTGCCGCCCGTTTGGGGCTCGGGCGACGTGAAACTATTTCCGCGCCGGAAAAATCCTTGGAGGCTCGTCTGGCAGTGTCCGCATCGGCTGTCTCGGCTGAGCAGCTCGATCTCTTTTCCTCCATGGAGGCGGCGACCAAGCCTGTCCCCCCTCGGTTGCGGCACTTATCACGCTCTCTTTGAGTTCTCCTCATTCAGCTTCGTTCAAGGAGCTTCGCCAGTCCCTTTCCTCGAAGGGAGAGGGACCTTCGGGACCTGCCTCTCTGCCCAGGTCAAAGGAGTCGCAGGTTAAGTCCCATCGTCGGTGCTGGCGGGAGCAGGAGAGTTCCCCCTCTCCTATCTGTCGACTTTCGACTTTGGTCGAGACTGCGGCTCAGGCCGCTGGCTTCATGGTGTCCCCGTCAGGTCAGCTGGCCATGACTCCCGTCGACGTTGTTGAGTCTCTCGACCCGTCACCCGGGCGGTCTACTGCAGGAGCCGTCAACCCTTCGCCGGTTTTCCCGGCGGAGGCCGAGGTTCTGCCTGCACCTTCGGGGCGATAGGCCTCGGTCTTTTCGTCCGAGCCAAGGGAAGAGCGGGCATCCCCGCTCCTTCCCGGTCCCACCCTCTGTTTCCCCGAGGATCTGGGTCAAGCTGCTCCCGCCGACTTCGGCGGTCTTGGTCGGGGCACCGAGTTAAGTGGCATTACCGTTCCTCCTCGTCTCCCTCCTCTGATGAGGAGTGGCTTCGATGCAGATGGCGTTGACGTTACAAGGAGCTCATGTGGCAGCAGTTGCTATTGTCCGGGAATCAATCGACTCTGGTTCATTCCCCATCCAGCAAGCAGCTGCCGCCCGAATGGCCGACTCAACCGCTCGCTTCAGTCGAGGTGCCCACTTCAGGGCCGGTTATTCGTCCGAACCTTGCTGCCTCACTGTCTTCAGTGGAACCTCGGTTGGGTCACGACCTGTCTTGCAGGTTGTCTGTTCCCCTCACTCCCTCGGCGGGCGAAGAGTGGCTCAGGCCTCAGGCAGCTCTTTGCAGTCCCTTCGGAGTCTGACGTAGACTCCTCCATGTTCCCCAGTCGGGAGGACCCGAGGTCCTCTCCGGAATGTTCTGTGGACGACAGCCCATCGTCCTTTATGGGTCTGCTTCAGCTCATCTCTGAGATCACCGGGATTCAGCTTGAACCCGTGTCCAAACGGGTCTCTTATCCCCTGACGGAGATTCTAGACCAAGGGGGTTCACCCTCGGAGGCCTTTCCGGTGGCCGGGCCCGGCCTTGGAGCTCTGGCGGCGGCCTACTTCCTGTCCTGCGCCTTCGGCCAGGATGGCCAGGAAGTACTCTGTCCCTGTTGGTTCTTTGCCTGGTTTCTCGGAGCACCCCTCCGCTAAGGGGTTAGTTACCGATAATGTCTTCCAGTGTTCTGTGAACGCTTGGGATGTGGATAGGCCCCCCGACAAAGAGTCCAAAAGGATGGACTATATTGGGCGCAAGGTTTACGCTGCATCCTCCCTAGGCCTCCGACAGGCCAGCTCGGCCACACTGATGGCACATTTTTCCCATGCCCTTTTGGGCTCCCTGGATGAGGTGCTCCCTCATCTCCTGGCTGACCTATGGACTACGGTCCGGCAGGTGCGGGACCAGGGTAGGGCGGTGGCGAAGCAGCAGTTTCAGACTGTTCTGGACTTAGGTGATTCCTGTGCCAGGTCGGTAGTGGCCGCAGTGGCCATGCGCCGCAGGGCGTGGCTGAGGTTATTCTCTTTCTCAACAGATACCCAGCACAAGTTGGCGGACATCCCCTTCTTGGGGACTGACCTTTTCGGCTCTGGAGTGGAGGGACACCTCCAGGCGACCGAGAAGTCCGATGCCACTCCGGACTCGGTCACCCCCGCCCGGAGGGACAAGGGCTGCTGGCAGCCTTTGCATAAGTCTCTTTGTCCCTCTGCCCTTGCGGCTCGACCGGCCCAGCATGAGGGCCAGCAGGCTTGTGCTGGGCGTCCTGACCCCAAGCCAGCGGCTTCCTCTAAAGGGAAGCAGGGAGGTAAAGGCCCAGGAGCTCCCTCGGCCAGTCCCTCCTCCAAGCCTGCTCAGTGACGGGCTGAGGGGTGCTGCCCCCGGCCCAGTCACCCCTACCTGAGTTCCCCCGTTGGGGACGGCTTCGCCCGTCCTCCACCTGGTCCGCTTTCCCGGACCTCTGGGTGTCGGAAGTGCTAGGGGAAGGTCCTGCCTCTGGATTGCGAGCAGGCCCCACCCTTTCGAGCCGTTGCCCCTCGGGGGGGCCATGGGGTCCGCAGCCTCGCTGTCGGCCCGCCGAGCCAACTTGCCTGGCCCCTCGAGATAGAGGTGATCAGGAAGGTGGCGGATCCTCCAGACCCCGGGTTCGTGTCCAGGTATTCCTGGTCCCTAACGGGGGGGGGGTTGCGCCCCATTCTTGACCCGCACGACGGGATGGTCACTCTGACTCAGATATCCCATCCTCAGAACGAGGCGTGTGGCTCTATTTCCTGGACCTCCAGGACGTAGTTACACTTCGATCCGTCCGTTTCTTGGGAGACTCCTCCGTTTCTTAAGTGGGGGATTTCTTTACGAGTTCCAGGCCATGCCCTTCGGTCTCTGCTCACAGCATTCCTGCGGCACTGAAGGGTCCGGGCGTAACCCCATCCGGGTGGCGGCCTGACTGCAACCCCTCCAGGTCGGAGGGGGGACGGTCCAGAGTTCTGGCCTTCTAGGTTGCTCTCAGACTGGCTTCCCTTTTATTGGAGCCATGTTGGAACTCGTGTCTAAGCGGGTGATCCTTTCTTCGGGACGAAGCTCGACTCTTGAGTCTGAGCTCGGCTCCCGGCGGACAGGGCCGAGGTTTTTTTCCTCCCTTACCTAGTCGGGTCTGACTGGGCAATTACACCCTGCCCGGGACTTCCTGCACCTCCTGGGCCTTGCGGCAGCCTGCACCAGCATGGTCTGTTTGGATCCGCCGGTTCATGCATCCCCTTAATGGGGGTTGGCCAGCCAGCGGTCACAACGCTGCGTTCCTTTGGACCAGTCTGTGACAACAGCCCAGGGGTTAGGGAACGCTCTCCTTCGGACCGTTCCAGCTCATTGCAGGAGAACATCCCGTTCGTCCGGCCCGAGTCGACGGTCTTCTCCGGCCGATGCATCTCGGATGGGTAGGGGTGCCCATCAAGGGGAATACAGAGTGCACCGCCTCGGGTCCTCTCGGGAGTCCCGATGTCTTCCCACCTGCTGGAGCTCCAGGTGGTCCGCCATTTCGCAGACGCTTGTTCCGTCTGTGCAGGGTCTAGTGGTTTAGGTCCAGGCGGACAATACCACGACCATGTGCTACCTAACCCGCCCAGGGTCGATGAGCCCCTGCCTTTGCGTAAGGAGGTTCTCCGCATTGGGTCTTTTCTTGCAGCCGGGAGGCGGTTTCCTAGCCATTTCGATGGCAGGAGCCTCCAGCACCCTGGCCGATGCCCTAAGCCGGATAAGGGCTGTGCCTCACGAGTGGTCTCCCTGCTGGAGGTAGCACAGGATTTTTCTCCCTCTAGGTCACACCTCGGGTGGACCTTTGTTTTTCCCTCCATGGAGAATTCGAGGCCAAGACTCTCTCATGCCCACCCCCTCAGTGCGGTTTGCTCTAGGGGATGCCTTTGAGGCCGTGGACCCCGGGCCTCTCCCCCATTTCCCTTGACCCACAGGCAAGGTGAGGAGGGACAAGGCGCAGGTGATTCTGGTAGCCCCAGACTGGTTTTGCCAGCTCTGGTATCTAGCTCTCCTCAGTCTCAGCCCCAGGCTCCCGAGGCGGCTTCCAGCCCACCCAGTCCTGATCTCTGTTGTTAGGGGAAGGTACTCCATCCGGATCTTCAATCCCTGCACCTGATGACCTGGCCCCTGTGCGGCTAGTGGCCAGGCCTTGGGTCTTCCGGCAAGGTCCTCGACGTGTTTGAGGCGTCCTGCCAGGAGTCGACCAGATATGCTCGCCTTCAAATGGAAGAGTTCTCCATTTGGTGTTCGGATAGGGCCTGGTCCCCTCTCCTGTTCCTCGGCGAGCATTCCGGACTACCTGTGGTCCGTTCTTTTCTTGAACAAGGGCTTCGGTTGACGACCCTCAAGGTGCTCCTGTTAGCCACTCCTGTCTTCCGGGCACGGGCCAGAAGGTAGTCGGTGGCGCAGGATAGGTGGTCTGGCGCTTTCCAAGGCCTTGATCACACCTCCCCTCCGGGGAGAGTATTCCCATCTCTGTGGGATCTTACACTGGTATGGGCTTAGCTCACAGGCAAGCCGTTTGAACCTTTTGCACAGGTGTGAGTTTCCCCACCTGTTGTGGAAGAACACCTTCCTGGGGGCTACCATGCCAACCGAGAAGGCCGGGAGAGTTCCAGGTGCTCCTTTGAATCTCCCTATCTGGTCTCCCACAGGGACAAGGTTGTCCTGCGCCCCACCCGAAGTTCCTTCCGTAGGCAATGGCGGAGTTTTTCCCTAACCGGGTATTGTTCTGCGGGGTTCAACCCCATTCACACCTTGAGGTCGTATAGGATCCATTGGGACCCTAATTTAGCTCCGCTTCCCAGGGAGCGAGGGGCTGAAGTTCGGGAGAGGTTCGCCAGCTGTTTGTCATCTACGCTGAAGCTGCACCTGGCAGACCTGCAGCCAAGCGGACGATGAGCGGGTCACCTCCTGCATAGATCTCCGCTATAGGTGGGCGGGCATGGAGCCTCCCAGAGGGATAAGTGCTCATTTTACCCGCCCTTCCGCTGCATCGGTGGCTGCTTCCGAGGATACCCCTGTCCAGGATATCCGTAGGGCTCCTGCCTGGAAGCAGGCATATACCAGCCTCCCCCTTCCACATCGACCTTGGGTCACACCGGGATGTTGGTCGGGGCCTTGGTTTTCCAGTCTTTATCCCTAAGTAGTGGGTGTGTGCCTTGCCTCCCTCCTCCCGGAGAACTGCTAGGAGTCTGCCAGAAAGTGTGAATGAACAACATATCCATGTCCCTAGAAATACAGGTTACTCACCTGTAACAGGAGTTCTAGGAATGGTATATGTTGTTCATCCACACGACCCACCCGACCTCCCCTGGCTTCGACGCACAACCTGGCTTCCAGCGGGCTAGATCTGGCGTCATGGGGCGGAGCCGAGAGTTTTACCACCCGGGTGGGTGGGAGGAGCCAGCTTGAAGACCTTCCAGCAAGATTTAAAGCGGCAAGGAACCTGCCAGAAAGTGTGGATGAACAACATGTACCATTCCTAGAACTCCTGTTACAGTTGAGTAACCTGTATTTTTCGACTAACGTCAGTACTTGCGTCGGTATATGTTGTCCCTTACACCCTCCGAGCAGAAGAATAAGTGCGATTCGTGCGGCGCCCAACTACTGCACAGGGACGGCCATTCCCTGTGCCTGTTCTGCCTAGGCCCCGATCACCCGGTCGAGAAGTGCCAGCATTGCCTCAGCATTAATGCGGCTACCCGTAAAAGGCGGCAGCAGTCCCTGGAAGCCCATATTCTAAAGAAGATGAGCTCTATGGAGAAGGAGCTTAAAAAACTGAGGCAGGCATCCACTTCCCCCGAAGGCCATCGGAAGGAGGACAAGGAGAGGCACCGGTACAAAGGCTCCTCCACCGCGTCTCCCTCGGGAGTCGCTGGGACGCAGGTGGGATCGCTCCTCGGCTGCGGTGGCCTGCCCATCTGGCTCGTGCTCGGGCCTTGCAGGCGCCTCCGGGCAGTTGGAGGCCTCCGCCCCTGGTTTGGCCGCAGGCTCGCGGCCTACCACTGTGGGCGACTCCGGTAAGCAGGCGTCGGCTCCTCTGACGTCCCGCCTGGAGAGGGCTGGTAAGACGTCCAACCCTCCGGGCGACGCGGCAGCCTCCTCCACCGGACCAGGCTCGATCTCTTCTCCTGTCCCCGGTGGCAGCTCGTAAGTGGACGTCGGCTCCTCTCGCCCGCCAAGAGCTGCGCCTCTCAGCCTCACGTCAATCATCCGACGTCCGGCTGGCGGAACCCGACGACGGACCCCTAACATCCGTCGCTTCCCGTTCCCGCAGCCTCGCTGAAGTCTGGAAACCTGAGTCCCTTCAACCTGAAACTGGGACTTTTCCTCCATCCCCGGCGAAGCTGGGGATCTTTGCCTCCGTCAGTCCTTCCTCTATCTGGAGGTTGACCTGACGTTACGCTTTGACGCCGCCCGGGACGCCGGTACCCTCCGGCTCCATGGCCTCCGCCATCAGCCCTGACGCCGGCCTTACCGACTCTGGGAGATATTCTGCTCTTATCGGCCCTCCGGGCTCTCCACTATGGACCCCCGTGAGGTACCGGGCCGCCTGCTCCGCCTCGCCCCCGCCTCGGCGTATCCTCCATCTTATTCGACGCTGTACCCGGACGCGGTATCCGGCGCCCACAGTACCAGACGCCACACTGTCACTCTAATCCCCAATACCCGCGGGCTACCCGCAGCCGGGTTTTGGATACGCTCCACACGGGTGTAACCCATATCCTTATCCCTCACCTCCTCCACCGCCCTCACAGCCGCCGGTGGACCTGCAGGAGACTCTGGCCTCCTGGTGGGCTGAGGCCAAGGCTGAGCTCACCAAAGAGGTCGAGAGCCACCTTCCAGGGGACAGTGCCGTCCTGGGTTCCCGTACGCCCCAGGCGGCACACTCCCTCACCACCGCCGGACTCCAGGATTCTTCCATCTGGATCCAGAGAGGGGCAGGACATACTTCCCTGGGGACTCCCCAAGGGGTCCGTTCCTCCCCTAGGTCGGGAAAGGGAGTCTTTCTCTTCTTCATCATCCTCTTCACTCTCGGAGTCTTCCGACGGCTGCTCTGAGAGAGACGACGAGCCTCGCTGTCCGTCGAAGCCCCGGCCAAGGACTCCTCTGAAGTCTCCTTCTTTTGCAGAGTTGCTTAGGAAAATCCAGGAGGTTCATCAGTGGCACTCCCTAGAGCCAGATCCTCAGCATCTGAAACTTGCTGAACATCTGGATTTACCTGTGACAGCTCCTGCCTTGGTGCCACCCTGGATAGAGCCTCACGCTGACCTTGTTACCACGATATGGAAACAGCCGTCAGCCTTAGCTCCACTTCCTAGGAAGTCGAAAAGGCTATATCAGGCTCCAGAGAGTGTTGATTTCCTGGATTCTCACCCTTGTGCCGACTCGGTCGTGATTAGCGCCGCTCACGGCCGTTCGGCGAACCCAAAGCACCTTAGCTCGTCACCTCCTGATAAGGAATCTTGCCTTCTGGACCAGTATGGGAGAAAGATTTACTCTTCCTCCCCACTGGGGATTAGGGCCCTGAACTATGTCGGCCACATGGGGGACTACCAGAAGGCCATCCTTACTCAGGCGGAAGCCAAGCTGGAGTTCTTGCCTGACTCCCAAATCAAGCAGGAGTTGGCTGATCTCGTCCGCTCTGCTCATTCGGCCAGTCGACACATGCTACGTGCGACATACGACGCAGTGGACACTGCTGGGCGGAGCTCAGCTTTCACCGTAAGCTTACGGCGTCATGCTTGGCTCCGCGTGTCAGGTTTGGTCCCGGAGGTGCAATCTGCTATCCAGGAAGCACCCTTCCGGGGGTCGGTGCTTTTTGGGGGTGATGTCAAGGACATCATTACCGATTTGCAAGAGAAGGAGACGACTCTGAAGTCAGTTGATTCCATGTACCATCCCCATCAGCAGCAGCGCTATCCCTTTAGCAGACGGAATCGGCCAAAGGCGACACCCCAGGGAAGGCGGGCCACAAAACGCATGGCCCCTCGAGGCTGCTAAGCCCCCCGCCCAAAAAAGCAGCAGGTGCTTCAGCTACGGCGCTGCCCCACACCACCTGACTCCTTTCCTCTCCTCTCCCACTGCCTCCGGACTCCCCGGAGGAACTGGTAGGAGGGAGGTTTTCCCTCCACCTTCCGGGATGGGAGAGGATAACCATGGATTCTTGGGTGCTCCAACTCATAGCAAAAGGACACTTCATAGAGTTTCTTCAGAAACCACCCCGCCACCCCCCTCTGAAGTCGTCATATTCACGGGAACATCTTCCTTTGGTCCAGGAGGAAATCTCGGCTCTTCTGCTGAAGCAAGCGATAGAACCCGTCCCCCTTCATCTTCAGGGAACGGGTTACTATTCCCATTTCTTCCTGGTCCCAAGGAAGACTGGAGATCTTGGACCAATTTTAGATCTCAGTTCCCTGAATCTTTATGTAGAGTACAAAAGGTTCAGGATGCTCTCTCTGCAGAGCCTTCTGCCCCTCCTCCGGCCGGGTCAATGGCTTTGTGCTCTGGATATGCAGGATGCTTATGTGCACAGTCCCATTCGCCCATCTCATCGCAAATACCTTCGTTTTGCATTCCAGGGGGACCACTACCAGTTCAAGGCGCTCCCGTTTGGTCTATCCTCGGCCCCGAGTGTTTGCCAAATGCCTGGCAGTGGTGGCGGCCCACCTGCGTGCACTACAAGGGAGTACAGGTTTTCCTTACCTGGACGACTGGCTCCTAAGGCTCTTATCCAGGAGGAACTCCTGCGTTCCTCTCCCTTACCCCCGCAGGTTTTGCCTGCCTGGGTATACCATCAACCATTCCAAGTCTCATCTGGACCCATCCCAGAGGCTACAGTTTATTGGGGCGACCCTCGATACGACCATGGGCAAGGCCTTCCTGCCTCCAGACAGGGCGGCCTCCCTTCAGACCCAGATAAATCTCTTGTCCGACCGCAGGATGGTATCTGCGAGGTCGGTCCTTCGCCTTCTCGGGCTCATGGCGGCTGCTATCCCGACAGTCCCTCGTGCTTGACTCCACATGAGGATCTCTCAGTGGACTCTACGCTCTCAGTGGGATCAGCTAGTGGACGACCTAGATCACTCGGTTCTGATCTCCTCACCGATGATGCGAGACTTGCAGTGGTGGATGGTTCGAGAGAACCTGTTTCGAGGGGTTCCTTTCTTTCATCCTCCCCCTCCCAGACTCTAACCACAGACGCCTCAGGCGAAGGTTGGGGAGCCCATCTAGGCCCTCATCGGACCCAGGGCTCCTGGTCCAGGCTAGAACAAGCTCTCCACATCAGTGTACTCGAGCTTCGGGCAGTGTTGTCCGCTCTCCAAGCCCTTCACCAATACATCCTTCCCGGCCACCTAGCCATCCAGACGGACATGTGCGTGGTGTGGTACATCAACAAGCAGGGAGGGACTTGGTCCTACCCTCTATGCGGGGAGGCAATGAGGGTTTGGGATTGGGCAACACAATGCGACCTTCACCTCACAGCGATTCACGTTCCAGGAGTCGACAACACCCTGGCAGACAAGCTAAGTTGCTCTTCTGCTCTGACTCACGCGTGGGAACTGGACCAAGGGGTCCTAGACAATATCTTCCAACTTTGGGGAACATCACAGGTCCCACCTGTTCGCATCCCCTAACCTAAAACTTCCATCTTCTGCTCTGCATTCGTCCAGAGCGAGGCGCTTTTGTAGCAACGCCTGTCTCTAGATCGAAGGACAGATCTGCCTCATGCCTTTCCCCCCCAATTCCTGTTATCCCACGAGTCTTGCAGAAACTAGCTTCAGAAGGAGCGAGAATGATTCTGATTGCTCCTTTCTGGCCCAGGCAAATCTGGTTCTCTCTTCTACAGCAATATTCAGAGGATCCTCCTCTTCCTCTATCTCGAGGTTTGTTGACCCAGGATCAGGGGACCCTGATCCATCCAGGCCTCAAATCACTTCAACTGCATGCATGGCTCCTGCAGACCTAGCCCAATCCCGTTTTGGAGTGTCCCCCAAAGTGGCGGAGATTTTAGTGGAGGCCAGAAAACCCTCCACCAGATCCACTTATGCCATGAAGTGGAAAAGATTCACTATTTGGGCCGCTTCCAAGAACATGGAACCTTTCTCCTGTTCAGTGGGGTTTCTGCTGGAATATCTACGTCATCTGTTTGACCTGGGTCTCCACCATTTCTCTCTGAAGGTACACATGGCGGCCATTTCGGCCTATCATGTTCCCTTCGCAAACAAGGCCTTTGCTCAACTGGAGGTCTCCAAGACCTTTCTCAGAGGGGTTCTCAATCTGAGGCCCCCCATTCGTACTCCTGTCCCCCTTTGGGAGTTGAATTTTGTTCTCGAGAACTTACCTTCCTCCTTGAACCTGCAGCTTCTGCGATTTGGAAGTTTCTTTGATGGAAGGCGGCTCTTCTTGGTGGCCATTACTTCGGCTCGAAGAATCTCCGAGCTCCAGGCCCTGATGTGTAAAATCCCTTACTTGATTTTTTCACAAAGAACGAGTTGCTCTTCGCATGAATCCTAAGTTTCTTCCTAAAGTAGTAGCAGAGTCTATCTTAAATCAGTCGATAGAGCTACTTGCCTCTTTTACGCAGTACTCTAATCAAAGGGAATATTTACTCTATACTATGGATGTTCACCGGATTCTGAGATACTACACCAACAGTTCGAAGGATCTCAGAAAGACTGATCAGTTGTTCGTCTCTTTTGCTCACAGAAGGGAAGGCAATGTTGTTTCCAAGCAATGCCTGTCTAAGTGGCTGGCTCATTGCATCGCTTTTTGTTATGACAAATACCACAAGACCCTTCCGGGTCAAGTCAGAGGCCACTCCACAAGAGGAGTAGCTGCCTCTGCAGCTTGTTTCAAGAATGTGTCTGCGGCAGACATCTGCGCTGCTGCCACCTGGACTTCTGTCCATACCTTTATGAAACACTATAGTTTGGATGTTGCCTCTCGCCATAGAGCAGGCTTTGGACTGGCTGTTTTGCAAGGCCTCCTATCTTGAGGCTTGCACGGCTAGAACTGCTTCTTGGAGTAGTTTTCCTCCTCCCGGTGCCTTTCTTTGTTCCAGACTGCTTGGGATTCAGTCCTATATGTAATTACCTACTGCAAGAGCCCTCTCGAAGTAAGATAGTACAGTTACGTAAGAACTTACCGTAACAGTAGATCTTCGAGAGAGGCTCTTGCAATAAATAACTCTGCTCCATCCCTCCATCCCCTAGGCTTTTCAGCTCCTTTTCCATTGAGGAAATATCCGCTCCTCTTCGGCCTGTGGCGGGAAAAGGAACTGAGGCGGGCATCCAGGACTGCCCCTTTATGCGGCGTCTCCTGGCGCGGTCACCTGGTGAGGGCAGTCCTCGCCAGGGACTGCTAGCTAGAAATTTTTCAGTGGGGTCCTGCCGCCTGCCGGCGTCAGTCCTATATGTAATCACCTACTGCAAGAGCCTCTCGAAGATCTACTGTTATGGTAATTTCTTGCGTAACTGTACTTTCTGGATCCCTCAGGAGTCATGTTATCACATCAACCTGTTGGAGCTGAGAGCAGTCAGACTGGCACTGTCAGCTTTCGCTCCTCAGCTCTGGGGTCAAGTGGTTCAAGTCTAGAGGGGCAATACTACGACCATGTACTACCTCAAGAAACAGGGTGGTTGTTTTAAATATAACCAAAACAGGTTTGCTGTCTTTAAACTTTACCCCGACCCAATCATTAAAAAACAAATACTCCTTAAAATGGTATAAAACACAAATTAAGTATTTGGGTATAATAATCCCAAAAAATTTAGAAAATGTGGAGTTGCTAAATTATGAACCATGGTCGATACAAATTCAGTCAGAGTTAACAACTTGGTCAACTTTACCCTTGAGCTTTTTTCAGAGGATAGAGTCCTTTAGAATGAGCATCCTACCAAAACGGTTATCTTTTCTAGAATATTCCAAATTTCCCTGCTGATTTTTACTTCCAAGTCATGGGATAGAATAATTTCCAGTTTTATCTGGCATGGCCAGAAGTCTCGGGTAAGGATATCCTTGCTGCAGCTTCCACTGACAGAGGGAGGTGCAAACCTTCCCAATTTAAAGCTGTATGCCTTGGCATCTTTTATCAAGATCCTAATACTGTGGCTTTCCCCATCTGTCAAGGCTCCTTGGAAGGATTTGGAGTTTGCCATTAATGATTTATACAACATTTTGAAAATAACCATGGCTTCAGTAAACAATGCCCCACAGCTGAGGGACTTTACACCCTTCATAGCTCAAGCTTTAATACAATGGTACCATCTAAAGAAAAATAAATGCTTTAAAGAATTTTTTCTGTTATTTACCCTGATCTCAGAGAATGGTTCTTTCATCCCAGCAACATTAGATCACACCTTTATTGGATGGAGGAGGGTGGGACTTCAATTCTTCAGGCAATTTATAACGGATAAGGGCATTGGCCAATTTGAAACATTACAGACTGACTATGGTTTACCTGAAGGGGATATCTATAGATATACCCAGGTTAAAAATTATCTTCTAAGACAAAGGGATATAACACAATTGCCCAATCCAGTTCCAATTGTTTGGAAACTCCTAAAAAATGCTATAACTGGTCAGCTGTGGGAACATCTGGTGGGCCACATTTATCAGATCCTATGCCAGGGTTTGGGTGACTCATCACTTTCTGTCATGAGAAGCTGGGGTACAGATTTGGAGACTGAAATCTCCGAACAGGATTGGCTTCAAGCTTCTCCTATGGCTTGTAAGATAACTGTCATGTATTTGGAGAGAATTTGCCTGGAAATGCAGAGTATGTTTTTTTCCCCAATCCCCAGCCATTCTAATTAAATATCTCCCTTCTTCCTATGGCAGATGCTGGAGGTCTTGTAGATGCCAGGTAGCTGGCCTTGCCCATATTTTTTGGACATGCCTTCTATTAATGCTATATTGGTGTAATCTTCAACAGGCAGTGTTGGAAGGTTTGGGAGAAGAGATTGAATTGACTGCTGAAATGGTTCTGACAATATTTCCCCCACATACCCCAGCCTGGCATAAAACTTTGTTACCTATTTACATAGTGGCTGCCAAAAAGGCCATAACAAGACATTGGATGTCGGAGATAGTTCCAACCATAGGAGACTTGAACAACATAGTATCCAGCATCTATCATTTGGAGACTGTTACGGCTAAATTACACAACAAAGCCCCACAGGCTGAGCTATTATGGAGACCATGGGTATTTTACATTTCCAGCAAAGACCCTGATATTATACCTTGAAGATGGGAGGTAAATGAGATGGAAGGCTGTAGGGGAGAGGAAGCCCCAAACTAGGATCTGGAGTCCCTCCCCCCCACAATGGGCGTCAAGGGGAAATGCAAGGAGTTTATTTGAATGTATGTTTTTATCAAAATGTGGACAGAAAAAGTAGAAAAAAACAAACTAACAAAGTAATTGTCTGTAATGCATTGTGGTCACAACCTTTTTTAATAAAAATAAAAGAAACGGGATGGCACGCATTCCCATCTACTGTGCAAGGAAGCGCTCCACATCTGGCCACTTCTGAGCCATCCACATGGCAGAAGCCTCAAACCAACTGGCGGATGCTCTCAGCTGCATAGGCAAGACATCATACAAGTGGTCTCTCCATCCAGATCTAGCGTACAGTCTGTTCTCCCACTGGGGCAAACCGTTGGTGGACCGGACCTGTTTGCCTCCCAGGAAAACACCAAGCTGAGGCTGTTTCATGCCCGCCCCCCTCAGCAGGGCTCACTACAGTGGGATGCCTTCTCGAGGCCGTGGACCCCAGGCCTCTTCTATGCCTTCCGTCCATTTCCCTTGATCCACAGGGTGCTCCTCAAGGTGAGGGACAAGGTGCAGGTGATTACGGTAGCCCCAGACTGGCCACACCAGTTCTGGTACCCAGATCTCCTCAGCCTCAGGAACAGGCCCCCGGAGCGGCTTCCGGCATGCCCGGACCTGATCTCAGTCAGGGGAAGGTTTTCCATCTGGACCTTCAATCCCTGCACCTCACAGCTTGGTACCTGAGTGACTAGAGTTCCAGGCTTGGGGTCTCTCCGAGGATATCCTCACAGTAGTGGAAGCATCCAGAAAGAAGTCGACCGGTAAGTGTTATGCCTTCAAATGGAAAAGGTTTTCCATTTGGTGTCGAGGCAAGGGCCTGGGCCCTCTGTCCTGTCCAGTGGCTAACATTCTCGACTACCTTTGGTCTCTGTCCAAAGGGGGTCTTTGGTCATCGACCCTTGGGGTGCACCTGGCAGCCATCTCTGCTTATTGGGCACAGGCCGATCAGCCGACGTTGGCGTGGGAGACAGTGGTCGGGCACTTTTTCAAAGGCCTGGATCACATATCCCCTCCGGTGCGTGAACCTCCACCTCTGTGGGATCTACTGCTGGTACTGGCAAAGCTCATGGGCAAGCCATTCGAACCAGTACACAAGTGTGAGTTGTCACACTTGTAGAAGACTGCCTTCCTGGTGGCTATCTCATCTGCCAGGACAGGGGAGCGCCAGGCGCTCTTGGTGGACTCCCTTTATCTGGTCTTCCACAGGGCCTGCGCCCCCACCCGAAATTCCTTCCGAAGATGGTGTCAGAGTTTCATCTCAACCAGGTGTTGACTCTGCTGGTGTACTTCCCCAGTTACACCTCTGAGGCTGAATACAGGCTCCATACTTTGGACCTGAGATGAGTTCTCTCCTATTATAAGGAGGGTACGGTAGAAATTCGGGGAGAGCTTCGCCAGCTGTTTGTCACCTACTCTGAAGTCTCTTCTGGCAGATCTGCAGCAAAGCGGACAGTTGTAAGGTGGATTACATCTTGCAGAAGTCTGTGTTATGAGTTGGCGGGCAAGGAGTCTCCCAAAAGGATAAGAGCTCATTCTACCCGCCATACCACTGCATCGGTGGCTGCTTCCAGGGACATCCCTATCCATGAAATGGGCTGGTACCTGGAAGACAGCAAATACCTTCATTACCCATTTACCACATCGACATTGAGTCATTCCGGGATGCTGGTTTTGGGGCCTCAGTTCTCCAATCTCTCTTCCCCAAGTAAGTATCAAAGGGGGTGTGCACCTTGCCTCCCTCCTTCTGGAGAACTGTTTGGAGTCTGCCAAGAAGTGTGGATGAATAACATATCCACCATCCTAGAAAAACAGGCTACTCACCTGTAACAGTAGTTCTAGGAGTGGTATATGCTGTTCATCCACATGGACCCATCCGACTTCTCCGGCTGAGGATGTACAAAACCTGGTTTCCAGCGGGCTGAGATCTGGCATCATGGGACGGAGCTGAAGGTTATACCACCCGGGTGGGTGGGAGGAGCCAGTTTAAAGACTTTCCGGCTGTCTTAAAGGGAAAGGGAACACTGCCAAGAAGTGGGAATGAACAACATATTCCACTCCTAGAACTACTGTTACAGGTAAGTAACCTGTTTTTTCCTTTCTGTTTGGGTATGGGAGACCCTCCTTGGTTCTCCATCCTGTTTGTCAGCTGGGTCTCCAGTGGGAGAACTGAGATGGTGCCGGGGGACCGCCCCCTTTATACTATGGCTGACGTCGGGAAAGTCCCCTACCACAGGCTGCCGGCTAGAGGATTTTTCCGTGGGGTCCTAATGCTTGGCAGCCTTAGTCCTATGGATATTACCTGCTGCAAGAACTCCTCTCAAAGATCTACTGGTACAATAAGTTCTTGCGTAACTGTACGTTTTTTACTTGCTGTTACTTTTTGCTCAAAGAATTTCCGAGAGTCAGGTTCTGATTTATGCGTTTCCCGGTTTGGTTTTTCACAAAGCCACGGTGTCTTTGCGTTCATGTTCTACATTTCTTCCTAGGGTGGTGTCCATTTTTCCTAAAGCAAAACCATCCACCTGCCTGTTTTATTATCCAGAGCATGCCAATCCAGGGGAAGCATTGCTCCTCTCCTTAGATGTGTGTATAGCATCCTACATTGCTATACACACCGTACAAAGCACTGCAGGAAGTCCTTGCAGCTGTTTTTCTTTCACCCCTGAGGAAGAGGGCATACCGGTTTAATAGTGCCTGTCCAAATGGTTGGCCAACTGTATTACCTTTTGCTACAGGAAGAACCGTAAGGAACTTCCTGGTGTTTGTGGTCATTCCACCAGAGGCATGGCCACTTCAGTTGCTTGTTTCAGGAATGTTTCAGCTGCAAAGATCTGTGCTGCTGCCACTTGAAGTTTTGTCCACACTTTAAAATACCAGTCTGGACATTGCCTCTAAAAGATGGGCAAGGCCTCCTCTCCTAGGCCTAAAGCCTCCAGCCACCTGGACTGTCTCGGTAACTGCTTGGGATGCGTTCCATAGGTGTGGTCTGATGCAAAAGATAGAACACAGGACAGTTGCACAAGAACTTAATCTAACAGTAGATCTTTAAGAGAATCTCTTGCACCAGGCCATGCTGTCCAAGCACCCCCCCACCACACACACACACACAGTCCCCCCTTGGCCTTGGGGCTTTTCTGTCTTTGCTCTTTCCAGGACGGTTCACGTTCCATTTCACCTTTCTTTATTGCAGGAACTTCTAACTTCCCCATGTTTCCCAGCAGGAAATCGGCTGTATATGGTCTCCAGAAAGAGAACTGAGGGTGGTGGGGCCGCCCATGCTTATATGGGAGGGACGTTGCCTATGTCTGATGTTGTCGGCAGACCCTTGTAGACTGCTAGCTAGAAAAGTTTCCATGTGGTCCTGCTGCCTGATGGCTATAGTTCCATAGGTGTGGCTAGATGCAGGATTCTCTTGAAGATCTACCGTTACGGTAACTTCTTGTGTACCTGTACTGTCTCTTCCCCCAACCCCTTTGTTTTTTCTCACTACTTTTGTACAGATGTTTGTTGGCTTCACTATTCTTCCCCTGTTCCGTGGTTCCTCCAGTCCAACTTGGCTATTTCTGTAGTGCTCTATGTTGTCAATGAGTAATTAATACATATGGGTAATGTGCACCCCTGCTAAGGGTAGTTGTCCAGCCTAAAGCTGTGAATAGCATGGAATCCTGGGCACATTATTCTGAAGAGGAAGAACTCTCCAGTCTTTGCTGTACCACTGAGGGTAAACAGTACAGAAGATAATCTCTGAAAATGTTGCCAATGTTTTTCTATTTCAGGACTGTCTAGCAGGTTGGGGCTACCTGGTGACAGGGAACACCCCTAAATTTAATTGCACTAATTCAGCTGTGGCTTTCAAATTGCCAAATCTGCTGGAATTTCCACCTTTTCACTGCTTTAGTGTGTAGATTGGGGACTACTTACCTCTATATAGGGTGTAGTTCTGGTACTGCTGTGCTTAGTCCTCCTGCTGAACCACACTGTATGGTGATCATTGGTCCCTAGGTGACCTCCCACCTTGGCCGCTACAGTACTTCTAGTCCAGGTCCTGTATTGCCCCATCACAGTTGGGCTCCCTGACTAGTTGCCTGAGAAACGCCCCTTTTAGGGAGTCCAGGATGTTCCTGTTTTCAGCTGAGGGCCATGCCTGGGAGGCTCCTTATGTCTGGCAGATAGACGTCCCCTTCCAGAAGCAGTTCCACGTTTCTTGCCATTGTGCTAATGGCTTCCCCAGAGCTTTTTCCAGTTCTCCTGTGTTGGAGGTTGGGATCACGAGAATAACCCACCACGTGTTACCCTGACCCCGAATCCTAATCACAAAATCCCAATAGATTTTGCACCCCCAACACCGAGTTTGTTATTCAAAATGATCAAAATTGCATTCAGTATTCGGGCTTGGATAGTAAATCCTGGAGATCTGTAGATCACCCCAGTGTGAATATAGGCTCTGCCACCTGTCTCACAGTGACCCACGATACATCCAGGCCCACCCCCAAATTATATGGTTTTGTTACCTCCTTACAAATACAGCACCACCCTTCCTCCCAACCCTATCCTTACTGAACTTAATATAGCCCAGTGTGACCATGTCCCATTTGTGGTTCCCTGTGTACCACGACTTGGTAACGGCCACAATATCCAGGTCAGCCTCTGCCATAATGGTGTCCAGGTCTGGAATTATTTACAAAACTTGTTGCTTTTGCATTATTTTTTATTTGTTTTTTGTTAACCGGGTAGGATGCACCAGGTAGGAACTTGCCTATTTTCAGGCACACATCGGGTCTTTGAAATCCCCATGCAGACATTTACATTTTGACTACATCTTCCCCTTAATTTTTGCCCTCACTTCTTTTCACTACTTTCATTCCCACTCCTTTTGTCTACTACCCCTGGGCCATTTTCTTTGCTGTTTCTTTTTCATGCTTTAGTGTGTGTGTGTGTGTGTGGAGGGTGCAGGGTGTGCCTCCCTTTTTACCTTTGCCCCCCACCCCCCAATAGGTTCAAAGTAACATTTACACCATCCACTGAGGACCGTGGTTCCTTTTCCAGATGGATGTAGGCCATCACTTACATATGGTCTCTATCTTTCCAGGTTGGATCTCAATCCCCAATGTAGCCGAACACCTCTACTATACTACTATACAGCATTCTTTTTAACCATGAGTTGAAGCTCCTGTTGCCGAGGGCCCTATCCTTTGCTTGGTTGTAGACAGGCAGCACCTCGGTGAAAGCCTAGTTGCGCACAACCTGGCTAAGACCTGTTCCCAGCTCCTTGAAGTTTCCATGCATAATCCCAGCCCTGTCCCTAGCTAGGTCATTAGTGCCCACTTGGACCGTGACATCCAGCTCCTCCTCCTGCCCTGCTGCCTTAGCAATCCTTTGTATCTGCTTTCCATCTCTTCAATGTGCTAGGTAGGCACTGTAACTCACCCTTACCCTCCCTATTCCAAAACCTATCCCCTTACAGTGTAGCTCCCCACCTGAAGTTGCTTCTTTCTGGATGGGTCCTCTACTTCCCATCTTGAGGCCTCCCCTACAGAGGAACAGCACAGCCTCCCTTGCCACTACCATGGGTGCCTCTTCCTGTCAGAGCGGTGAGGGAATTATGTAGTGGTATAAGCTGAGGATTGCGCCCCTTACTGCCACCCCCCCTTTGCCCACCACACTCTGGGGCAATGGTGATAGACCTGGTGGGTGAGGAAGGAGGTCCGTTGGATCCTAGTCATCCCTGCCCAGAGACTTGCTTTCTCAACTTTGAAAGGTATATACAGATGGAGCAGCATCTCAGTCTGCAGGAGGTCTCTGAAAACTGCAGCTGCACAATCACTACCCCGCACCACTGCCAACAGTCCCATTGCTTCATTCTGTTCCTCTATAAATTACAGGTCACCTAACCTTGGGGTGCTTCTAGTTTTTCCCTTTTTTGCTTTACTTATCCTCTTTGTACCTTTACCCTAGATAGGGTGATCTTTGAGGAGATCTTCTCCATTGGGCCACACTCTTGGGAACTGTAAGATGTGCACATCCAGGCCACTTGGAAACTTCTGCTAGCAGGGTCATGGCCACAGTAACAGTGCCATGCAGTGTCTCTACCAGTATACTATGGATGACCCCAATTCTCCTCAGTTCGTTCTTCTGCCATCTATCATTCATCTTGCACCTGCTGAGAAACAATGTTAAAATAGCAATTGCTTTTTTTTTTTGTTTGGATGTATCTTTGTTTCTGTATGCCACTGAAGAGCAAGTCCTTTGATCTTACTTCGGGGAGGACCTCTTGCAGCAGGTTACGCCATAAGGACTGAAGCTGGCAGGCACTAGGACCCCACGGAAAACTTCTAACTAGCATTCTATGGCGGGGACTGCCCCCTGACATTGGTCTCACCCCTGACGTTGGCCAGTGGTATAAAAGGGATGGTCCCCCAGCCCCACCTCAGTTCTTTTCCTGACATCGACCCGCGCACATCGGCTCCACTGACATCTACTGCTTTAGTTAACCACCTTTTTTCATCAATTTCTATTTTCTAAAACTGTTTTAGATTATTCCTTTACTCTGCATATCATCTTCTGCGTCGAACAGCAACAATCCAAGTATGCCTGCGGCAAGGAAATTCTGTCGAAAGATGGCCATTCAGCCTGCCTTTTCTGCATAGGCCCAGTCAACGACACTGAATCCTGCCAACATTCAACAGCAGGACCAGGATTCACTGACAGAAAGCCCCCAAATCCTTCTTGCTAGAAAAACACATTGCAGCCATGCAGAAGGAAACCAAGGGGAAAGGTTTCTCTTCTTCACCCTTGAGGGAGTGCTTTGACTTCCTCGGATTATCACAAGAAGTCGTTGGGGAAGCATCACCATAAGGAGAAAAACAAGGACTCCAGGTCCTCCCCCTGCAGCAGGATGGACTCCACTCCCCAAACCACCCTCACCTACGAGCTACCTGTGGTCAAGCCTTCTGGCGTGGTCCTGATGTCAGGTGGAGGTTCTTCTGGGTCTGGGACTATGTCGTTGGCCCTTCAGCCCCTGAAGCTATGGCTTCCTCACGGACCTTGGGCCAGCAGCCAGGTGGTTTGGCTGACTCCTCTACGGGTTCTTACTCATTGTCCGGCCAGCCAAAGCGTTCTCCAAATCAGCCACAGTCTCTGGGCATGAGCTCCTCCCATGGGAGGGCGACCTCTGCCCCCCCCTTGGGGCTTAGTTCCCCTAGGCAGGCCTTGTTTAAGCTGACGCTGGCTGTGATCCTGTACCGGCGCCAGTGCACATCCATCTCCTGGACACCAGTGTCCGTTCCAGCAACCTCCCAATATGTCACCAGACCCTCCTACGTCGCTGGCCAACAGCCATTTAGAGCGTCAACCGATGCTACCGTGTGACCAATCTTTGGTGCAACTGACTCCAGCCACTCCTATTCCACAGGAGCCGGTGCCACCTCATGGACTGACGCTTGGCCCCTTGAACCCTCCAACTCCGGGTACTCCCCCTGAGCCTAGGATCCTATCTGATATCAGAGTTATTTACATCCTGGTGGGACACCATTAAGGGCAATCTTCTTCAAGAAGAGCCTTCCTCGCCACCCATTAAGGAGCCCACTCCAGAGGCCTCTCCTAACCCAGGGAGCCTACTCTCCCCAGCCTAGGGAGGAGGACGCCATCACAGGCTTTCCTCCTCTAGATCCAATTTGTCTGAGGATTCCAGCTGCAGCTCTTCCTCCTCTTCCACGTCTTCCCTTTTGGGAGGTGTCCCTTTGTCACCAGATAATGACACCCCCAAATCCCTACCTATCGACCCATCTTTTATGGATGTTATTCTGCATATCCAGGCAAATATGGGATGGGATACAGAATACCTGTATCCTGAAAGACAATGTTTAGCAAAATATCTGTCAGAAGGATTCTAAGTCCATAGTGATACCACCCTTGGTTGACCCCTTCCCGGATGTCACCAGGATTGCCTGAAAGATCCCTTCTTCATCAGCGGTCCTCAAGACATCGGACTGTCTCCATAGAGCCCCCAGGGATGAACCCTTTTTGGGAAAACATCCCCTGGCGGATTCTGTGGTAATCACAGCTGCCCATGATTGGTCCAAGCAGTCCAGGCATCTGAGCACCCAACCTCTAGACCAGGAGTCCAAACAATTGGACCAGCTAGGTAAGAAGGTGTACTCCTCTGCCACGTTCACCATCTGCTCCTTAAATTTCCTAACAGATATGGCCCAATAGTAGAATGCCCTCTGGGGGCAGGGCATAGAACTAGCTCAGGCCTTACCAGATGTGCCTCAGAAGGCAGAGCTACTCAGCCCCTTAAAGTTGGTATCGGACATTGGCACTCGCGTTCCGTTGTCCTTGTATGATTCAGCAGACATGGCAGCCAGGGCTGCAGCCACAGGTGTCTGCATAAGAAGGCATTCCTGGCTCAGGTTTCTCACTAGATGTCCAGGCCGGCATCATTCACGCCCCCTTTAAGGGTCTGATTCTATTCTGTGACAAATCCACTGTACTAAAGGACTCTGGCAAGGCAGTCTGGTCCATGCAGACAATATACAAGTCTAACCAAAAGCCTTTTAAGCATCAGTCCTTTCGTTGCTCCTCTGGTCAGCAGCAACAGCGAGGAGGCTTTAAAAGAAAGGCTATGTCTCCGAACCCCAGAGGCACCCCTGTTAGGGCCACCAAGTCCTCCCAGGCTGCCTTGCATACCCAAAACACCTCTGCCTAACTACCTGCCCAGCCCCCCTCCCCACAGCTGAATTTCAGGGGAGGCGGTAGGGGGTTGCTTTTCTCTCTATCTAGAGGGATGGAGCAAGATCATGTCCGACCATTGGATCTTAGAGTTGATCAAGAAAGGTCACACAACAGTTTCTGGAGGTGCCACTGGACAGCCCTCCTCTACCCTCTCACTATTCCCCATCCCATGCTGCCCTTATCCAAGAGGAAATCCAGGCGCTACTGTCCAAATGGGCCATAGAGCCAGTCCCAGCTGTCCAAAGAGGGAAGGGCTACTATTCCCACTTTTTCTTGGTGCTCAAGAAAACCAGGGACCTACGGCCCATCTTGAATCTCAATCATCTGAACAAGTACGTGGAAAACAAAAGGTTCAGGATGGTCACCCTTCCAGGACTGATGCCTCTTTTACATCAGGAAGACTGGCTCTGCTCGCTGGACATGCAGGATGCATACTTTCATATCTTGATCGCCCAGTCCCACAGAATGTTCCTGTGGTTCCTACAGGGGCACCACTGCCAATTCCGAGCTCTACCATTCGGCCTCTTCGTGGGTCTTTACAAAGTGACTTGCAGTACTGGCAGCAGCCTTAAGGAGGAAAGGCCATTATGTCTTCCCATACCTGGATGACTGGCTCCTCACAGCTCCCTCCAGGGAACAACTGATCTTACTTTGAGAAGGCTCTTGCAGTAGGTAATAACATGTAGGACTGTCATCAGGACCGCATGGAAACTTTTGCCAGCATAGTCTGATGGGGGACCGCCCACCAGATGTCAGGTGACTGACGTCAGAGTGACCCTATATAGTGGGCGGTCCCCACATCTGCCCTCCAGTTCTTTCCTGCCGTCGACCTGCGCATCTTCGGACTAACTGAAGCTTGTCACCATATAGAACGCCACTCCGGATGAGTATTTGCTTATTTGTATATCTTTATCAAAGTTTGTATGTTGTCCTCTTCAGATCTGCCTAAAAACAAGTGTGGTTCATGCGGGGTTCAACTGCTGCACAAGGATCAACATTCTGTGTCTCTTCTGTCTTGGGCCTAACTATAAGTTCAAGGATTGCAAAGCCTGTGTGCTCACTTTAATCAGGCCATGCGGAGATGGCGCCAGCAAGCCCTAGAGGCCCACATCCTGAAAGAAAAGCTGGCTTCCATGGAGCAGGAGTTAAAGAAGCTGAAGAGTGCATCTTCCTTGCCCAGAGACCCTCATAAAAAGAGGGACAAAGATAAACACAGGGAACAGAGCCCATCGTCTGAGGACCGGCCCCCTTCTGGCCAGAAGGTAATTGCCGCAACCATGCCTGTGCTCCCGCTATCTGAGCAGGCTTTGTTCTCCCACTGCCACTGGTCTCAGTGACTGCGGGACCCTCGGGTTCTTCGGAAGCCACTGCTGTTCTTTGGCCCATTACCACCTGGGGCCCTAAGATGGCTGGCGCAACTGGTAAGTCGCTCTTCGGCTGTCTATTGCCCAGTCGGGGTTGATAAGTCTGAAGTTGGCTCCTCAGACTCCCGCGCAGCCCAAGTCGATAAGCCAATCATCGGCCTTTCCGACGATCGCCTGAGTACTTTGCGTCCGTCCAGCTGTGATGTGACACTGCCGGACAGTGGTTCCATGCAAGCTGGAGATCTGGGTTCTCCAATGGGTGCACCTCCTGCGCCCCCATCACCTGACCCATCTGAGGTTCCCTCACTTTCGCTAGGTCCGAAAGCTCCGACATAAGTCCACCTGTCCCCGGGGTTTCCCCGACGATAGTAGGCCACCGGACTTACTGTGGCACCTACGCCACCTTTGACGATGCCCAACCCAGCTCCTCGATGCCCACTGGTACCCTTGCTTCCTTCGGGTCCACCGTCTGGTTCCCTTCCATCAGGTGCACTGCAGATTTCTCTGATGGAATATCTCACGGGATCCCCTTTGTCAGGGATTTCCGTCCCTTCAGGGGTAGCGGCTGGCCCAATAGGTCTCCCTCCATCGGGTCCGCCGTCTGGTCTTCCCCCATCAGGGCCGCTGTCAGCCGTTCCACCGTCAGGGCTGATGTTAGACTTCCCTCTGCAGGGGCAGCCGACAGGCTGTCCCCCAGCGAGATGTTATTTAGGCTATCCCGCATCAGGTATTTCAACTTGTCCTCCGTTGGGATCGCCGTCAGGTTACCCATCATCAGGCCATACATCTTTCCATCAATACAGCCTCATGTCAGGTTTCCCTTCCTCAGCCTATCATCCGTTGAGGTATCCTACATCTGTCCCGACGCTGGACTATTCCTACCATGGCTACCTTGGTTCCGTTTCTTTGCCAGGTTACCTTCATTTTTCCCATCATCAATTTGGAGGGCAGGGTATTGGTTTCTCTCAATTTCCACCTCCTTCCACTCCACCTCCTCAGCAACCACAGGTGGGCTTCCAGGAAATTCTTAACACCTGGTAGTCGATGACCAAGACTCAATTAGCTTCTGAGCTGGACAGCAGGCATCCAGCACCGATTGTTAACAGCCCAGCTCCTCCACCTCGGGCGCCTTTGCCAGTATACACGCATCCTCCTACGTCAGATCAGTCATCTGAGCCAATGATTCATCTGACACCGGACGTTGTCATCAAAGTGCCAGATCCTCCGATTTCAGAAGTCCCGGAGTATTCCGGGGATTCTGAGCTTGATTCAGATACCTCAGATGACAGCTAGGGATTAGTAAACCCTCCCCATGAGGATCCGGTCCCTCAGGAATCTCCCAAGTCCCCACCTGAAGATCCTTCCTTTGTGGATCTCCTCAAACAGATGACGGAGAGGCCCAAGGGTGGAAGTCAGAGGCTCTGGACCCTAAAAGGCATGGGTTAGCAGAGCACCTGGACTTCCCTGGCACGAGTCCGGTACTCACCCCACCTTGGCTGGAACCACATGAGGATTTAGCCTCAGCCAATTGGCAGAGACCCTCCTCTATCCCAGCTACGGCTAAAAAAGCTGACCAGGTCTATAGGACACCTGAGGGGAAAAGACCATCTGAGCGCCCATCCTAAGGCGGACTCAGTGGTCAGTACAGCAGCCCATGATAGATCTGCTAAGCCACAACATCTTAGCACCTCCCCTCCTGATAAGGAATCTAAACAAATGGATCAGTTCGGGAGAAAATTTTACTCTTCAGCTCTGGCAGTATGTGCTTTGAACTTTGTCTCGCACATGCTGGAATTCCAGAAGACATTGTTCCGCCAGCTCGAACCCGCTGTCAAGGCCTTACTGGACTCCGACTCCAAGACAACCTTGGCTACTACTTTAAAAGTGGCCACAGTGGCTGTATGCCATTCATTATGGGCCACCTATGATGTGGTGGATTCCTCCATTCGAGGTGTGGCCACAGCTGTTAGTCTTGGACGATACTCTTGATTAAGAGTATGTGGTTTAGTCCCTGATGTTCAGTCGGCTATTCAAGATGCCCCTTTTTTGGGATCTGTCCTGTTTGGCGGGGATGCTCAGGACATCATCACTAGCCTGCAGGATAAAGGCACAGCCCCTCAGTCTGTCCATACTATGTACCATTGGAAATCTCAACAACAGAAGCGTCCTTTTCGACGGCAAAACAAATGCCAGGCAAAAACTCAGCAAGTGCCCAAACACCAGTTCAAGTGCAGGGCTCCTGCTACCACCGCTTGCCCCCATGCCAGGTCCCAAAGAGCTGCGGGCACAGCCCTCCCTAACCCTCCCTCCCACTCCTGATTCGGTGACCACACCGCCTCCTGTTCCTCCTTTGGACGAGCAGGTGGGCGGAAGATTCATAAGGTACCTGGGAGGCTGGGAGTCCCATCACGTCAGACGCTTGGTGCTCCAACTGATAAGTCACATTCTAGAATTTCGAGAGAAACCTCCAGATACTCCGCCAAGATTTTCTCGTTACCCACGGGTGCACATCCCACTCTTAAGGGGGGAAATCAGGGCTCTTCTTCTCAAGGAAGCGATAGATCCTGTACCAGTAAACCAGACAGGGAAGGGATTTTACTCCCATCTCTTTCTGGTTCCCAAGAAGACGGGGGATTTCTCCTCGATATGGGATCTCAGCCTTCTGAACCTCTACATAGAATACAAGAGGTTCAGGATGCTGTCATTGCAAAGTCTGCTGGCCCAGGGTCAGTGGCTCTGCGCTCTGGACATGAAGGATGCGTATCTTCACATCCGTATTTTCGGCCCTCACAGGAAGTTCCTCAGGTTCTGTTTCCAAGGGGAGCATTATCAGTTTAAAGCTCTCCCTTTCGGTCTGTCATCCGCCCTGCGTGTTTTTACCAAATGCCTGGCAGTCGTGGCAGGTACCTTGAGGTGCCAGGGACACTCTGTTTTTCCGTATCTCGATGACTGGCTTCTGGCAGCTCTGTCAAGAGTGGAGTTGGAGGCTTCCCTCTCAGCTATCCTGCACCTTTTCCACAGGTTGGGTATTTTAGTCAATTTCCTCAAATCTCAGCTGGTCCCATCCCAGTAAATCCAGTTTATTGAAGCGGTTTTGAACACGGTGCCAGGGCATGGCCTTTCTCCCCCTGGACAGAGCAGATATCCTGGTGGATCAGGCCACGATGGTTTCCTCCAGTCGTCATATCTCAGCCAGTGCAATTCTCTGTCTTCTTGGCTTCATTGCAGCGGCTATTCCCATGGTCCCTTTGGCCAGACTCCACATGTGGGTTACGCATTGGACTCTGAGCTCTCAGTGGGATTCTGAAGGAAGATGGTCTAGATTGCCCAACTATAATCTCGACCCTGATGCAACGAGACCTGTTGTGGTGGCAGGACCTCGGCAGTCTTTTGTGGGGTGCTCCTTTCCAGGTTCCTTCCCACTCCCAAGTTCTAACCACAGATGCGACGGAGCAGGGTTGAAGTGCTCATCTGGGACACCACAGAACCTAGGGTCTGTGGTCCCCTTGGGAATCGCACTTGCACATCAATGTGCTGGAAATGAGGGCAGTGCTTTATGCTCTTCAAGCCTTTCAGCACATACTTCTTCAAGCCGTCCATTTGATTCAGACGGACAACATGTGCGTAGTGTGGTACATCAACAAACGGGGGAACTCGCTCCTATCCTCTTTGCAGGGAAGCGATGCGAGTCTGGAATTGGGCAGTTCTGTGCAACATCCATCTGAGAACGGTTCACGTCCCAGGTGTGCAAAACATTCTCACAGACCGTCTAGGCCGAACCAGGGTAAGGGCTCATGAGTGGGAGCTAAAACAAGTGATGAAAGATCACATCTTCAACCTGTGGGGTCATCCAGAAGTGAATCTGTTCGTAGCCCCATCAAATGCAAATCTTCTCAAGTTTTGCTCATTTGTTCCCGGGCCTGGTGTTTTCTGGCTAGATGCACTGTCACTGTCTTGGACAGGGAGGTTTCTGTATGTATTTCCTCCCTTTCCACTGTTGCAGAGAGTGTTGACCAAGCTTCAATTGGATAGTGCTCGAATGATTTTGATAGCTCCATTATGGCCTTGACAGATCTGGTTCCCCAAGCTTCAGCGTCTAACGGTGGATCCTCCAATTCCCCATCCTCTGTCTCATGACCTTCTCACTCAGGAAAAGGGCACTCTGTTGCATTCGGAACTGAAGTCCCTTCATCTTCACGCATGGCTCCTTAGGACATAGCTGCTTCATGGTTTGGGGTTTCTCCCAGGGTAGCTCAAATTCTGGTGGAAGCAAGGAAACCATCCACCAGGACTACCTATGCTATGAAGTGGAAGCGCTTCTCTATTTGGGCTACTGCCAAAGATCTGGACCCTTTTTCATACCCGGCTCCCCAGGTCATGGAGTACTTGCTCCATCTTTCTGACCTGGGCCTGAGATATTCCACATTGAAGGTGCATTTAGCAGCCGTCTCGGCCTACCATGATCTGGTAGGTGGCAAGACAATGGCTCAGAGGTTTCCAAAACCCTTTTGAAAGGTATTCTGCATCTGAAACCCCCGGTATGAAATCCTACATCACTGTGGGACCTTAATTTTTTGTTAGAAAAATTGACTTTACCTCCCTTTGAGCTGGCAAGCTCTTGTGAGTTACGCTTTTTGTTCTGGAAAACATTATTTCTAGGGACATGGATATGTTGTTCCATCCACACTTATTGGCAAGTTTCTTGCTGCTTTAAATCTTGCTGGAAGGTCTTCAAGCTGGCTCCTCCCACCCACCCGGGTGGTAAAACTCTTGGCTCCGCCCCATGACACCAGATCTTCCTTACCACTTGGAAGCTCAGGTTCCCTCCTTAGCGCTCTGCGTTTTAGACTGGATTCTAACTCTTCAGTTCGTCCGAAATTGGTTTTGAAGTTTTCTGAACTTCGGTCTTCATCTTCCCTCGCGGCTGCGATGGACAAATCTATTCCCGGCTTTCGGAGGTGCCCTTGCGGGCAGAAAATGTCCAGGACGGATCTGCACTCCACGTGCGTCTACTGCGTAGGCCTAGATCATGACCCGCAGGCCTGCGAGTTGTGCTGCTCTTTCTCGGCCAATGTCCTGGACGATCGTGCTGCCCGATTGAAGCTCGGGTGCCCCGAGAAACGTTTTCCGCTGGTAAAATCAAAAGAGGCTCGTCTGGTGGTGTCCGCAGTGGCTGGCTCGGCTGAGCAGCTCGAGCAGATGATCGCCCTTGAGGAGGTGGCCCAGGCTGCATCTTCCTCCTCGGCCATGGCATTTATCCCACTCTCTCTTGAGTTCCTCATTTACGGCTTCATTCAAGGAGCTTTGTCAGTCCTTTTCCACGAAGGGAGAGGGGCCATCGGGACATTCTTCTCTGCCCAAGAAGAAGGAGTCGATGAGTAAGTCCCACCGTCGGCGTTCGTGGGAGCGGGAGAGGTCCCCTTCCCCGGACAGCCGACCGTCTTCTTCGGTCAAGGTTGCGGCTGAGGCCGCTGGCTTCACGGTGCCTCCGTCAGACCAGCCTGCCGGGACTCCCGTCGACGAAGTCGAGATTTTTCTCGATCCGTTAGACGGGCTGTGGACTGGAGAAGCCGACAACCTTCCTTCACCGGTTCCCCCGGTGGATACCGAGGATCTGCCTGTGCCTTCCGGGCCGCAGTCCCCGGTTAAAGTGCCTGAGCCGAGGGAAGGGCGGGTGTCCCCCGGCCCTTCCCATACCCACCCTCAGTCTCGGACCTCTTCTCGGTCTAGCCGTTCCCGCCGACATCGGCGGTCTCGGTCTCGATACCGAAGTAAGCGGTGACACCATTCCTCCTCGTCCTCTTCCTCGGATGAGGGGAGGCTTCAGCATAAATTACGCTGGCGCTACGAGGAGCTTATGTGGCAGCAGTTGCTGTTGTGCGGGCCTAAGCCGACCCCGGTCCAGACCCCAGCCATCAAGTGGCTATCGCCTGAACGACCGAAGCAACCACTCGCCACAGTCGAGTTGCCCGCTCCAGGGCCGGTTGCTCGGCCAAAACCAGCTGCTCCACCGATTGTGGTGGAACCTCCGCCTCCACAACCGAAGTCGGGGGGCACCGACCAAGGATCTCGGTTGGGTCACGGCCTGCCCCACAGGTTGTCGGTCACCCTCACTCCCGACTGTCCTCGGCAGGTAGAGATTGCGCAGGGCCGAGGCAGCTCTTCGCAGACTCTTCGGAATCCAAAGACGACGACTCCCTGTTCTCCAGGCAGGTCGACCTGGAGTCCTCCGGGGGGCCAGTCATTGGACGATAGCCCGTCGTCCTTCTTGGGTCTGCTTCAACTCATCTCGGAATCCACCGGGATGCAGCTCGAGCCTGTGTCCAAACGGGCCAAGTATCCCCTGATGGAGATACTGGACCGAGGGGATTCCCCCATGGAGGCCTTTCCGGTGGCTGAGGCCATTGTCGGCCCAGCCTTGGAGCTTTGGCAGCGGCCTGCTTCCTGTCCTGCGCCCTCGGCCATGATGGCCAGGAAGTATGCGGTCCCTACCGGCTCTTTGCCCGGTTTCTCAGAGCACCCCTCTGCCAAGGGGTTAGTCACCGACAGCGTTTCGGCGTTCGGCGCGCTCGGGATGTGAATAAGCCCCCGACAGAGTCCAAAAGCTGGACTTTGCCGGGCGCAAGGTATACGCTGCGTCCTCCCTCAGCCTCCGACAGGCCAGCTCGGCCGTGCTGATGGCACACTTCTTCCACGCCCTCTTGGGCTCCCTGGATGAGGTTGTTCCTCATCTCCCGACTGACCTGCAGACCACGGTCCGCCAAGTGCAGGACCAGGGTAGGGCGGTGACGAAGAAGCAGCTTCAGACTGTTGTGGACGTAGGTGATTCCTGTGCCAGGTCAGTAGCGGCCGGGTGGCCATGCGCCGCAGGGTGTGGCTGAGGATATCCACCTTCACGGCGGATACCAAGCACAAGTTGACAGATGTCCCCTTCTTGGGGACTGACTTCTTCGGCCCTGGAGTGGAGGGACACCTCCAGTGGATCGAGAAGTCCAGTGCCATCCTGGACTATGTCACCTCCGCCCAGAGGGACAAAGGCCGCCGTCAGCAGCAGAAGTCCTTTCGTCCTTCGGCCCCTGCTTCTCGACCGGCCCAGCAGCACCAGCAACAGGGCCAGCAGGCTCGCGCTTGGCGTCCCAAACCCAAGCCGGCGGCTTCCTCCAACAGGAAGCAAGGAGGTAAAGGCCCAGGAGGTCCCTCGGCCGGTTCCTCCTCCAAGCCTGCCCAGTGACGGGTTGAGGGGTGCTGCCCCCAGCCTCGTCACTCCCCCCGGGTTCCCCTGGGGACGGCTCTGCCACTTCCTTTCCGCCTGGTCCGCTATCACCATGGACCACTGGGTGTTGGAGGTGGTAGGAAAAGGCCTGCCTCTGGAATTCGAGCAGGCTCCACCCTTTGGAGCCGTCACCTCCAGAGGCCACGGGTCCGCAGCCTCGCTGTCAGCCCGCCGAGCCGATATTGCCCTGCTCCTCGAAAAAGAGGTGATCAGGAAGGTGGCGGATCCTCCTCCAGACCCGGGGTTTGTGTCCAGGTACTTCCTGGTCCCAAAACGGATGGGGGCTGGCGCCCCATTCTTGACCTGCACGACCTGAACAAGTTCCTAAGGTCTCGGACCTTCAGGATGGTCAGTCTGGCTCAGATAATCCCATCCTTGGAACGAGACATGTGGTTCTGTTCCTGATCTCCGGACGCTCTCTTCACGCCCCAATCCGCTGTCCCATCAGAGATTCCTCCGCTCACAGAGTGGAGGATCCCTTACTGAGTTCCGGCCATGCCCTTCGGCCTCCCTAGCTACCAGGGTCTTCACCAAATGCTTGGCAATGGTGACAGCGTTCCTGCGGCGCCGAAGGGTCCGGGTGTACCCCTACCTGGACGACTGGCTGATTGCAGCCCCCTCCAGAGCAGAGGCGGAGCGGTCCAGAGATCTGGCCCTCCAGGTTTGCTCTCAGATTGGCCTCCTCATCGAGGCCAAGTCGGAACTCATACCAAAGCAGGTGACACAATTCATCGGGGCAGAGCTCGACTCTCTACAAGCCAGAGCACGTCTCCCGGCGGACAGGGCCGAGGTTCTTTCCTCCTTTGCCCAATCATTTCTGGTTGGGCAGTTGCGCCTGCTCCGGACTTCCTCTGCTCATGGCGGCCTGCACCAGCGTGGTCCGTTGGGCCTGTTGGGTACGCGTCCCCTTCAGTGGGGACTGGCTAGCCAGTGGTCACAACGCTAGCGATCCGCTGGACCAGCCCGGTGACAGTGACCCAGGAGATGTGAACGCCTCAATGGTGGATCGCTCCGCACATCTGCAGGAGGGCATCCTGTTCGTCCGCCCGAGGCGACAGTCTCTCTTCGACCGATGCATCTCTGATGGGTTGGGGTGCCTATCTGAGGAGCACCAAGCGACGGACTCTGGTCCCCTTGGGAGTCCCGATGCCATATCAACCTGCTGGAGCTCCGAGCGGTCCGTCTAGCTCTCACTGCCTTCGCTCCATTTCTACGTGGTCAAGTGGTTCAGGTCCAGGCGGACAATACCACGACCATGTACTATCTGAACCACCAGGGCGGGATGCGCTCCATGCTGTTATGCAAGGAAGCTCTCCGCATATGGTCCCTCGTGCGTAGCCTGGAGGCGGATCTCCTCGCCATTCACGTGGCAGGAGCCTCCAACACCCTGGCCGATGCCCTAAGCTGGATAGGGGCCTCGTCTCACGAGTGGTCTCTCCTGCCGGAGGTAGTACAAGACCTGTTCTCCCACTGGGGCACGCCTCAGGTGGACTTGTTTGCCTCCAGGAGAATGTGAAGCTGAGTCTGTTCGTGCCGCCCCCTCAGCAGGGCTCGCTGCAGGGGGATGCCTTCTCGAGGCCGTGGACCCCGGGCCTCTTCTACGCCTTTCCCCCATTTCCCTTGATCCACAAGGTGCTTCTCAAGGCGAGGAGGGACAAGGCGCAGGTGATTCTGGTAGCCCCAGACTGGCCCCGCCAGTTCTGGTATCCATATCTCCTCAGCCTCAGCTCCAGGCTCCCAAGGCGGCTTCCAGCCCGCCCGGACCTGATCTCAGTCAACCAGGAGAAGGTATTCCATCCAGACCTTCAATCCCTGCACCTGACGACCTGGTTCCTGAGTGACTAGAGTTCCAGGCCTTGGGTCTTTCCGACGAGGTCCTCAGCGTTATTGAGGCATCCTGTAAGGAGTCGACCAGGAAATGCTATGCCTTCAAATGGAAGAGATTCTCCATTTGGTGTCAGGGGAAGGGCTTGGACCCTTCCACCTGTCACTTGGCAAGCATTCTGGACTACCTGTGGTCCCTTTCTCAGCAAGGGCTTTGGTCGACGACCCTTAAGGTGCACCTGGCAGCCATCTCTGCTTACCAGGCGCGGGCCGGGAAGCAGTCGGTGGTACAGGAGAAGGTGGTCGGGTGCTTTTTCAAAGGCCTGGACCACATTTCCCCTCCGGTGCGAGAACCTCCGCCTCCGTGGGATCTACTGCTGGTATTGACCAAGCTATGGGCAGGCCATTCGAACCGATGTACAGGTGCGATATTTCCCACCTGTCATGGAAGACTGCCTTCTTGGTGGCTATCACGTCAGCCAGAAGGATGGGAGAGCTCCAGGCGCTTTCCATCGAGTCTCCTTATCTGGTCTTCCACAGGGACAAGGTTGTCCTGCGCCCCCATCCGAAATTCCTTCCGAAGGTGGTGTCAGAGTTTCACCTTAACCAGGTGTTGACTCTGCCGGTGTTCTACCCCAATCACACCTCGGAGGCCGAATATAGGCTGCATACTTTGGACCCTAGACGAGCGCTCGCTTATTATAAGGAGCGGACGGCTGGAGTTCGGGGAGAGGTTCGCCAGCTGTTTGTCACCTACGCTGAAGCCGCACCTGGCAGACCTGCAGCCAAGTGGACGATAAGCAGGTGGGTCACTTCCTGCATAGAGCTCTGCTATAGGTTGTCGGGCATGGAGCCTCCCAGAGGGATAAGAGCTCATTCTACCCGCCATACCGCTGCATCGGTAGCTGCTTCCAGGGATGTCCCTATCCAGGATATCTGCAGGGCTGCTACCTGGAAGTCGGCACATACCTTTATTACCCACTACCACATCGATCTTGAGTCACACCGGGATGCTGGTTTTGGGGCCTTGGTTCTCCAGTCTCTTTATCCCAAGTAAGTATCGGGGGTGTGCGCCTTGCCTCCCTCCTCCCGGAGAACTGCTAGGAGTCTACCAATAAGTGTGGATTGAACAACATATCCATGTCCCTAGAAATACAGGTTACTCACCTGTAACAGGAGTTCTAGGAATGGTATATGTTGTTCATCCACACGACCCACCCGACCTCCCCGGTTTCGACGCACAAGCTGGCTTCCGGCGGGCTAGATCTGGTGTCATGGGGCGGAGACGAGAGTTTTACCACCTGAGTGGGTGGGAGGAGCCAGCTTGAAGACCTTCCGGCAAGATTTAAAGTGGCAAGGAACCTGCCAGTAAGTGTGGATGAACATATACCATTCCTAGAACTCCTGTTACAGGTGAGTAACCTGTATTTTGGTTGCTCTTACTTCAGCTTGTCAAATTTCTGAGCTTCAGGCTCTGATGTGCAAGGTGCCTTATTTGATTTTTCACAGAGACTGGGTGGCTCTGCATACAAATCCTAAGTTTCTGCCTAAGGTCATGACGGAAACGACCCTTAGTCATTAGAACTGCCGGTATATTATCCCGACCATTGCAGTCAGGGTGCGGCCATCCTTCATACTTTGGATGTGCAAAGGATCCTTCACTACTATACGAACAAGACAAAAGGTGTCCTTAAAACGGATCAACTTTTTGTTTATTTTGCACCAAACAGTGAGGGTGCCGCAGTTTCCAAACAATGTCTATCCAAATGGCTGCCAAACTGCATTACATTCTGTTACCAGAAGTGTAGTAAGGCCCTTCCAGGTCAAGTCAAAGGACATTCTACTAGGGGTATGACTGCTTCCACAGCCTGTTTCAGGAACGTTTCTGCTGCAGATATTTGCGTGGCAGCAACATGGAGTTCTGTCCACACCTTCACGAAGCATTACAGCTTGGACATTGCCTCTAGGTGCAGGGCTGGTTTTGGCCTAGCAGTCCTCCCAAGGACTCTTGTCCTAACCTCCTCAGTTGGTGATACTGGGTTATGTTTCCAGCCTCCCTAATGTTACTGTTGTCCCTTGGACAGTTCACTGCTTGGGTGAGACTCAGTCCTACATGTTATTACTTCCTGCAAGTGCCCCCTCGAGAAGTAAGATAGTACAGTTACCTAAGAACTTACTGTAACGGTAGACCTTTGAGAGAGGCTCTTGAAGTAGGTAATACTTTTCCCACCCACCTTCCCCCATTTTCTACCTGGGGGTTATTTTCATGCTGTTTCTCCATGAAGCTATCTCTTCTGGGGATCCAGGAGCCTCTCTTTCTTCTCGTCACTTACCTTTTTTGGTCTCCGGTTGGAGAATTGGAAGGCTGACGTGGTGACTGCCCACAATATGGGGTCGTGCTGATGTCAGTCACGTGACATCTGGTGGGCAGTCCCCCATCAGACTATGCTGGCAAATGTTTCCGTGCGGTTCTGACACCAGGGGGCACCAGTCCTACATGTTATTACCTACTGCAAGAGCCTCTCTCAAAGATCTACTGTTATGGTAAGTTCTTACGTAACTGTACCTTACATACCCTGGAAGACACCTTTACGTTGTTCCACGACCTGGGAATTGCATTGAATCTTCTCAAGTCCTTCCTATGGCTGAGCCAATGGCTACAGTTTATAGGAGCATCACTGGACACTGTCCAAGGCAAAGCCTTCTTGCCTCCAGACAGGGCAGATCATCTCCAAGCTCATGCTCGGGAGGTCTTCTTGGATTGACTGGTTCCGCCTAGTGATCCCCAGGCTTCTAGGCCAAATGGCGGCAGCCATCGCCATTGTACGGTTGGCACGTCTCCACATGAGGGTGATCCAGTGGAACTTGAGAGTCCAGTGGGATCAACGCACTGGTGGCTTGGACCAACTTGTGAGGCTCTCAGAGTCTGTTCGAAAGACTGCATTGGTGGTTAACTTTCCCCAACCTCTCCGGGGACATAATCTTCTGAGGGATGCCTCCTCTCCAGTCATTGACTATGGATGCTTCCGGCCTGGGCTAGGGAGCTCACCTTGCAGACCGCATGACCCAAGGTACTTGGTCTGCTTGGGAACAATCTCTCCACATCAGTGTGTTGGAGATGTGGGCGATCCTTTATGCCATGCAGGCTTTTCAGACCGATCTGGCCTCGGGTTCTCCTTATCCAGACGGACAACATGCCAGTGGTCTTTTACATAAACAAGCAGGGGGGAACTCATTCGTACCCTCTCTGCAGGGAAACCTTAAGGGTATGGTATTGGGCCATTGCGCATCAGTTGGAACTCGCAGCCATGCATGTTCCAGGCATCCAAAACACCTTGGCTGACAATCTGAACCAGTCTTGGTCCAGAGCTCATGAGTGAGAACTTCTGCAATCAGCAGAAGAGGTGTCCGCAAGATGGGGTCATCCCAAGCGGGACCTCTTCGCATCCCCACTCCACGCCAAACTGCCCAGATCTTACTTTGAGAGACAGCTCTTGCAGCAGGTTACACCATTAGGACTGAAGCCGGCAGGCGCCAGGACCCTACGGAAATTTTCTAGCTAGCAGTATTCAGCGGGGACCGCCCCCGATGTCGGTCCTGCCCCCAACTTCAGGCACAGTACATAATGGGGCGCTCCCCCAGAATCCCCAGTTCTTTTCCCGCCGTCGACTCGTCAGCATCGGACTCTCGGTCTCTATCTAGCGCACAACGACTTAGAACTTCAAGAGTTTCTACCTAATCAGTGTCCTCTCCAACTCCTTTATTTGAGGGTCACCTTTCAAAGTGTGCCTGCGGAAAACAGATCCCTTTCAAGAATCCTCATTCTTGCTGCATGCGTTGCCTAGGCCTGGACCACGATGTCAGGGGTTCAACAGCCTCACCAGGATCCGCCGTCAGAAGGCACTTCAGGCTTATCTGCTAGAGGAAAAACTTAGTAGGATGGTCAGAGAACCTTCCTCCAGGGGCGATTCTTCCTCCAAGGTCCACAAACACCGGGACAAGCACCGGGAAAAGGCAAGGTCCAGATCCACGAACCGTGCCTCGGATTCGCGGAGCTCAGGCTCCACCCGATCGGACCGCTCTCCCTCCAGGGCTAGGTCTCAGCCCCCTCCAGTCAAGGTCTGGGCTTCCAGCGGTTGTTCGACTCTTCAGCCCATTAAGACTTACAGGCCCTCTGCTTTCTCTACTCCCTCTCGGTCTTCCTCAAAATCTTCTGAATGCCACAAGTCTTCCTCTTCCACCCGACGTTGGGACCCCGACTCCCAGTCAGTCTCCCAACCCCCTAGGGCTCCGGATCCTCCACCCAGGAAGATGAAGGACCTGACGTCCCTCAAGCAGACGACGGACCCGACGGCCAAGCACCCAACGTCGGCCAAGCACCTGAAGTCGGCCAGGCGTTCGCCGGAGCCGAGAACATCGGCCAAGCACCAGTTACAGTCCAGGCATTCGCTGGAGCCGAGAACATCGGCCGAGCACCAGACGCCGGCCAGGCGTTCACTGGACCCAAAGTTGTCGGCCAAGCGACCGACGTCGGCTTCACCAGAGCCAAAGACCGCTCCCCAGTCACCAGTAGACATCAGTCACAGGGACTCCACGGAGGAGGACACCGCGTTGCCCGAAGACCAGGCGGGCAACACAGAGGATGCTGGGCTTGCGAGGGAACCTTCGCCCACCCCGGAGACACCCCAGGACCCGATGCCCGACCCTGGCGACAGACCGCCGGCACCAGGCCCGGTGTCTGGCATGAATATTCAAGAAGTAAAGGAACTCTTTACTTTCTGGTATGACACCATCCACAGAGACGTGGTCCCTGTGAAACCTCCTCCTCCCCCTCTTCCGTCTCCTTCACCTCAAACGCCCCCTCCTCCACCACAGGGGCCAGCAGGACGACCACCAACCCCCAAGGAGCAGACTCCACCTCCTAGGGGTAGATCCCAGGATCGGAGAAGGCCTCCCTCAAGATCTCCATCAGGGTCTCCCAGCTCCAAGCGACCCAGACGTCGGCGGTATACTCCGTTGGGGGAGGACTCCAGATCGGATTCCTCGGATTACTCCAGATCTCCTTTTCCACTCAGCATTTCATCACCTGACCCACATGACCTTCCCAGGTCTCCTCTGGATGGTCCCTCTTTCTCTGAGATCATGAGGCACATCCAGGACAACTTGGGGTGGGATGCTGAGGACTTTGACCCCAAAAGGCAGCGCCTTGCCCGTTATCTTCGGCAGAAATACCCAAAGCCTGTGGTAGTGCCACCCTCGGTGGACATCTTTGCAGATGTCACCAAGGCTGCGTGGAAGTGTCCGCACTCCACTCCGGCAGTGCCGAAGAAAGCTGACCGCCTGTACAAGGCCCCGAGAGAGGACCAGTACTTGGCTCAGCAACCTCTGGCAGATTCCCTGGTCATTACGGCCTCACATGACCAGTCCCAAAGACCGCAACACATGAGCACACAGCCACCGGACCAGGAATCCAAACAATTGGACGCCCTGGTTAGACGCATGTATGCGGCCGCGACATGCTCTATCAGGTCCCTGAACTACCTAACCCACATGGTACAGTTTCAGAACGCCCTATAGGAACAGGGCCAGGACCTGGTTGATAAGCTTCTGGATGGCGAGCAAAAGGCAGAGCTCCTAAACCTTCTCCGCACAGGGTCTGATGTGGGGACCCAGGTATTACGAGCCGCATATGATTCCACGGACTCTTCTGCCAGAGCTGCAGCTTCAGGCGTCTTGTCTCCGGTGACACTCTTGGCTCCATGTCTCCGGCTTCACCCCAGACGTACAGACGATCATTCTTGACGTCCCCTACAACGGCAAAGTACTTTTTGGTGAACCCTCGGAGAAGGTGATCACCAGACTTCAGGACGCTGGGAAGGCAGTCGGTCTGTACAGGCCATGTACAGACCCAGGCCCAGTTCCTTTCATAGGAACCAGAGCCGTTTTTGCAGCCGGCAACAAAGGCAGCAGCCACGTTCCAGCCAGCAACAAAGGGGCACTTTTCAGCAGAAAGCCCAGGCTAAGTCGTCCCCAGGCAGAACCCAGCGCTACGCTAAACCGGCCCAGCCTGCAGGGACCAGTGCTGCCACAGCATGACTCATTCCCGGCCTCCGCCCCTCCTCTGGATCAACGGGCGCAAAAGGTCGGGGGTCACATCACTCGCCACTTTTCAGGGTTGCAGTCGATTACCACAGACTGGTGGGTTCTCCAATTGGTCAAGAAGGGCCACTTCATAGAATTTCTCGACCACCCACTGGCAAGACCTCCCCTGCTTTCCCGTTACTTGGGTCAGCACGCCCTGCTTACACAGCAGGAGGTGCTTGTGCTCCTGGAAAAAGAAGCGATAGAGCACGTTCCATGGAAACAGAGGGACGCAGGATGTTATTCTCACTTCTTCCTGGTTCCCAAGAAAACAGGGGACCTCCGTCCGATTCTGGACCTCAGCGACCTCAACGAGTCGGTCCTGAACAAACGCTTCCGCATGGTGACCCTCCCAGGTCTAATTCCCATGCTGAAGCAGGGCACCTTTCTAGCATCCTTGGACATGCAGGACACTTACCTGCATATACCCATTGCTCAAGCGCACAGGACGTTTCTGCGTGTCGAGTTCCAGGGCCACCATTATCAGTTCTGAGCCCTCCCTTTCGGACTGTCATCGGCACCTTGGGTATTCACGAAGTGTATGGCGGTCATAGCGGCGACTCTGAGGAGGCAAGGCCACTACATGTTCCCCAACCTGGATGACTGGCTTCTCATGGCGCCCTCTCGGGAGACCTTGATGTCTGCCGTTCATTATGCTCAGTCTCTGAGACACTGGGCATCATGATCAAACAAGAGAAGTCATGCCTGGTTCCATCTCAGACTCTGCAGTTCATAGGCGCAGTTCTGGACACCATCCAAGGGAAAGCTTTTCTTCCCCAGGACAGAGCGGAACACATGAGATCTCTCAGGGACATTTCGGCAAAGAAGACCCTTCCTTCCAGATTGGTCCTTTGCCTGCTCGGACACATGGCTTCGGCCATTGCAACAATCCCGCTTGCTCGTCTCCACATGCGGGTCACCCAGTGGATGTTACGGGTCAAATGGGATCAAAAGCAGGACCATCTGCAGCTTCCAGTCCAGATTACGAAGACCGTAATCCAGGATTGGCAATGGTGGCTAGATCCGAAGAATCTATCAGCAGGAGTCCTTTTCATTGCACCGTCTTCGATTGTGACACTCTCCACAGATGCCTCAGGGCTCAGATGGGGAGCACACCTCGACGGTGTCCGGTCTCAGGGCCTGTAGACAGCCCAAGAGACTCATCTCCACATAAACATCCTGGAAATGAGAGCAGTTCTTTATGCCCTGCAGGCCTTCCAGTCGGAGATCCCACCAGGTGCTCTTCTGTTACAAACAGACAATTCTGCGGTGATGTACTACCTCAACAAACAAGGAAGCACCCATTTCTACCTGCTTTGCAGGGAGGCCATGAGGGTGTGGGATTGGGCTTTGCAACACAGCACAAATCTCATTGCTGTTCATGTCACAGGAGTGGACAATGTCATCGCAGACGGCCTGAGCCGCTCTCAGGCCAGAGTCCACAAGTGGGAACTACTCCAGGAGGTAGTAGAGGATCTGTTTCACAGATGGGGTACACCAGAGTTAGAACTTTTCGCATCCCCATCCAATGGAAAACTGCCCAATTTTTGCTCGCTAGATCTAGGGCCTGGTGTTTTCTGGCGAGACGTATTGTCCCTCTCCTGGGCGGGCAGATTCCTCTATGCCTTTCCCCCCTTTCTGTTGATCCAGAGGGTTCTTCTGAAACTTTGCAGAGAGCAAGCGACGCTGATATTCATCGCGACGTTCTTGCCCAGGCAGATCTGGTTCCCTCTACTACACCAGCTATCACGGGAACCTCCGGTGCCTCTGCCAATCAGCTCTCACTTGTTGTCTCAGGAGGAGGGCTCCTTGGCCCATCCGGACCTTTGTTCATTGAGCCTGCACGCTTGGCTCCTAGAGACATAGCCATTTTGCAACACGGGGTCTCGTAAGAGGTAGCTGATGTCCTGGTGGCTGCGAGAAAAGCGGCCACTCATGCTACTTACGCCATGAAATGGTGCCGTCTTTGCCTATGGGCTCAACCGCGGGGGTTTTCGCCTCTAGACTGTCCAGTAAAGTCGGTCTTGGACTACCTCCTTCTGTTTTTCAGACAGGCTTGGCCTACTCCTCAATCAAAGTACACCTCTGTGCCATATCAGCCTATCATTGTCCGATAGGCCAACGCACCATATCCCAGTTGGACATGGCACGAGCCTCCCTGAGAGGTATTCTCCACCTTAGACCTCCAATTAAGGATCCAGTTCTGCCATGGGATCTACTCTTTGTTCTGGAGCAGCTCACGCTGCCACTCTTTGAACCAGCCGCGGATTGCGAGCTACGTCTTCTCACTTGGAAGACGTTGTTTTTAGTTGCCGTTACTTCGGCCAGAAGAATTTCTGAACTCCATGCGCTCATGTGCAAAGAGCCTTATTTGGTTTTTTACCAAGACAGGGTATCCCTACGGACTAATCCCAAATTTCTGCCTAAGGTGGTCTCAGCTCTCACCCTTAATGAAGACATGGATCTACCAGTGTACTTTCCCAACTATTCGAATCGAGGAAAGGCCCTGTTGCACACCCTAGATGTGCATAGGTGTCTCCGATACTATCTGACCAGAACCAAACACCACCAAAAATCGGACCAGCTTTTTGTCTCCTTTGTCCACAGGATGCTGGGAGCTCCTGCTTCCAAACAGTCGCTGTCCAGGTGGCTCATTCAGTGTATCACGTTCTGTTACCAGAAGCGCAACAAACCCTTACCGGGTGCGGTTAAGGGTCATTCCACAAGGGGGGTGGCTACCTCCTTTGCTGCCCTTAAGAATGTGTCCACCTCGGCCATCTGTGCTGCAGCTACTTGGAGCTCCGTGCACGCTTTCATCGGGCATTATAGCCTGGATATTTCATCGAGGCGAAGAGCAGGTTTTGGTCTAGCAGTCCTTCAAGGACTTCTGTCCTAGGCTTTGGTTTCATTAAAGATTTCTACCTTCCCTCTTCCCAATGGTGTGGGATTTCCATGATTGCTTGGGGATCAGTCCTAATGGTGTAACCTGCTGCATGAGCTGTCTCGAGAAGTAAAATAGTACAGTTACGTAGGAACTTACCGTAGCAGTAGATCTTCAAGAACAGCTCTTGCAGCAGGTTCTTTCCCTCCCACCATCCCCACTGGAGGTAGATTCTAGTTCCAACATCCTTCTTCTAGGATCAGGTGTCTCAGCATCTCTCTGACTGCCATTTGATGGCGGATCCTCATTCTCCTCTTCTGATGTCATCCAGCAGCCGGGAGTCTTCAGTAGGAGAACTGGGGATTCTGGGGGACCGTCCCCTTATGCACTGTGCCTGATGTCAGGGGCGGTCCCAGCTGAATACTGCTAGCTAGAAAATTTCCGTTGGAGTCCTGGCACCTGCCAGCTTCAGTTCTAATGGTGTAACCTGCTGCAAGAGCTGTTCTTGAACGTCTACTGTTACGGTAAGTTCTTACGTAACTGTACTTTTCTGCTCGCTAGATACAGGACCTAGTGTTTTCTGGTGAGACGCATTGTCCTTTTGCTGGACAGGGAGATTCCTCTAGGCCTTTCCTCCCTTCCCACTAATTCAAAGGGTCCTTCTCAAATTGTAATTGGAGGGAGGGGACATGATCCTGATAGCTCCCTTCTGGCCTCAAAAGATTTGGTTCCCTCTACTTCAGCAACTGGCAGTAGAACCTCCGCTGAGCTCGAGCTTGCTCTCTCAGGAGAGCGGGACTCTAGTGCATCTGGACCTCAGGTCGTTGCATCTGCATGCATGGTTCCTGCAGACGTAGCCATTACCCAGTTTGAGGTCTCCCCTAGGGTAGCAGAGGTCCTTGTTGCTGCCTGAAAGCCCTCTACTAGGGCCATTTATGCTATGAAGTGGAAGTGGTTCTGCATTTGGGCATCCGCCTGTCACCTCAGTCCTTTTACCTGTCCAATAAATTCTGTCCTCAAGTACCTCCTTTCTCTGTCGGACTCTGGCTTTAGTTACTCTTCCATTAAGGTGCATTTGTCCGCTGTTTCTGCTTACCATGCACCAGTGCAGGGCAAGGCTCTAGCCCAATTGAATTTATCCTGCACTTTCCTGTGGGGTATCTTGCATCTGAAACCTCCCATCAGGTACCCCATCCCTCCATGGGACCTTTTGTTTCTTTTAGAAGCTCACCTTGCCTCCCTTCGACCCATCCACAGATAGTGAGCTGCGTTTTCTGTAATGGAAAGTGTTTTTAATTGCTGCTACTTCCGTTATGAGGATTTCTGAGCTCCAGGTTCTGATGTATAAAGAGCCTTATTTAGTTTTCCTGAAGGACAGGGTATCCTTGAGGACCAATTCTAAGTTTCTGCTTAAGGTGGTATCTGAATTTACCCTCCATCAGGACGTCCATCTTCCAGTTTATTATCCAGAGCACTCAAACCGAGGGGAGGCTCAACTGCATACGCTGGATGTTCACCAGGTCCTTCATTATTACTTGATTCATACCCGGGATCTTAGAAAATCTGATCAGTTGTTTGTTTCATTCACCCCACGGACTTTAGGGGCACCTGTTTCGAAGCAGACGTTATCTAAGTGGTTGGTTCACAGCATCGTGTACTGCTACCAGAAGTACGACAAGCTTTTACTGGACCCGGTAAAGGGCCATTCTACAATTTCCTTTGCATCCTTGCATAACGTGTCCACAGCAGACAGCTGCCACCTGGAGTTCTGTCCACACTTTCATCAAGCACTATAGTTTGGACATTGCCTCCAGACGCAGGACAGGCTTCGGCTTTGCTGTCCTGAAGTCCTGAAGTCTAATGATGATTCCAGTTTCTGCCTTTTTCCTTCGCCCACTTAACAATGGTTGTCGTTGTACTGCTTGAGACTCTGTCCTTATGGTGTAACCTGCTGCAAGAGCTCCCTCTTGAAGTGAGATAGTACAGTTATGTAAGAACTTACCATGACAGTAGATCTTTGAGAGGAGCTCTTGAAATGTAGAAACATAGACTTTGACGGCAGATAAGAACCGCTTGGCTCACCCGGTCTGCCCAGTTCCCTACCTATTGGATTGGAGGATACTCTTCAAGGTGGGCTTGCTCACGTATAAGGCCCTACATGGGTTGGGCCCTGGCTATCTGTCGGACTTCCTCACACCTGCTGTCTTGATCCGCTCCCTCCGGTCCTCCTCTGGGGGCCTCCTGGCGATTCCCAGCATGAGGTTGAAAACTGCTGGTGACAGGGCATTTAGTGTCACGGGCCCTGTCCTGTGGGATTCGCTCCCGCCATCTGTTCGGGAGGCCCCTTCAATGGAAGTTTTTAAGACTGCCTCAAGGCCCTTCTGTTTAATCAAGCCTTCCCGGACCAGACATACTAGTTATTTCTGGAGTCCCGCCTTTAGTTCTCACTTCTGACTATTTATTTTTGTGAGCTTTGTGTCCCAAATAACATATTTATTGTATGCTGTTTTAAATGTTTTTCTTTTTTTTATTGTTATAATTTTATTTGATATTACATTTTATTGATAGAATGCTTTTACTGTACTGCGCCCAGAGCCTCCAGGATTGGGTGCCTGGAAAAACAAAATTTGCCTTGCCTTGGATAAGCTGCGAATCTTAGTTAACCAACAGCCTACTTCTTCCTATCCCCCACCAGAATTGCCGTACGTCTTTCTTATGCATTCTTGAATTCCCTCACTGTTTTTGACCCCACGACCTCCTCAGGAAGGCCGTTCCATGCATCCACCACCCTCTCCATAAAAAAATACTACTTCACGTTGCCCTTGAGCCATCCCCCCATCTTCAAATTGTGCCCCTTTGTTCTTGCACATCTTTTTCTGAAAGATGCCACTGTCCTAGACTGTGTTGATTTCCTTGAGGTACTTGAAAGTTTCTATCATGTCCCCCCTCTCCCTCCCTTCCTTGAGGGTATATGTATTAAGCTCCTTTAGTCTCTCTCCGTATGGCTTCTGGTGCAGACCCTGCACCATTTTAGTTGCCCTCCTCTGGACTGCCTCCATCCTGTCTATGTCCTTGCCGAGATGGGGTCTCCAGAACTGCATACAGTTCTCCAGATGGAGTCTCACCAACTGTCTGTACAGAGGGATAACAACTTCTTGTTTTCTACTGGTGATGCCTCTTCCTATACATCCCAGTATCTCCCCCATCCCTCCTTACTCCCTTCACATTGCTTGTTTACCTTTAGGTCATCTGATATGACTACCCCCAAGTTCCTTTCCATTTTTGTTGTTAGTACCTCCCCCCCATTGTGTACCTATCCCCTGGGTTTTTGTTTCCCAGGTGCATTACTTCGCACTTCTTTGCATTGAATCTAAGCTACCATACTTTTGACCATTCCTCCAACCTTGCCAAATCCCTTTTCATCCTTTCCACCCTTCATTGTGTATCAACCCTGTTGCAGATCTTTGTGTCGTCTGCAAAGAGGCATACTTTTCTTTCCAGTCCCTGTGCAATGTCACTTACAAAGACATTAAAAAGGACCAGACCCAGTACTGAACACTGTGGTACCTCGCTAGTAGCCCCCCTTTCTTTGGAGTGGACTCTGTTTACTATTACCATCTGTGTCCTGTTGTCCAACCCATTTTTTTAACGAGGCTACCACACTGGGACCCACTCCCAGGTTGGCTAATTTGTTTATTAATCTTTTGTGTGGGACTGTGTCAAATGCTTTGCTAAAGTCTAGGTAGGCCATGTCCACAGCCCCTCCCTGGTCTACTACTTTGGTCACCCAGTCAAAGAAATATATTAGACTCATCTGACATGACCTTCCCACTGTGAATCCATGCTGCCTTGGGTCCTGTGCCCTGCTGGCCTCTAGGTACTCAATAATTCTTTCTTTCAGAAGTGATTCCATCATTTTTCCTAACACTGAGGTCAAACTAATAGGTCTGTGGTTTCCTGCCTCTGCCTTGCTCCCACTTTTGTGAAGGGGAATCACATCCACCCTCCTCCAGTCCTTGGGTACCACACCATCCTCCCATGATTTGTTAAGGGCAGTCAGTGGTGTCACTATTTCTCTCCTTTAGTTCTTTTAGAATTCTGGGGTGAATCCCATCAGGACTCATTGATTTGTCCACCTTCAGTTTTAGGAGTTCTTTTAGAACCCTTTCTTCTGTGAATGGACCGGTATCGCCCTCCCTATCCACAGTGCTTCTGCTGATTGGATCAGGTACCTCCCCCTCATTTTTTGTGAATACCGAGCAGAAGTGCTGCTTTCCCTTCCTACTTCCCCCTGGTTTCTGCTTCTGCATTATCTGTCAATGTACACATCCTCAGTTTGAGGATCCTCCTCAGTTCACCAATCGTTTCCTATGCATAGACCCTATGGCAGGTGAACTGAGGTGGGGCTGGGGGACCGCCCCTTTTATACCATTGTCTGACAGGGTCAGGCTGGGGGGTGGTCTACTGCCATAGATTGCTAGCTAGAATTTTTCCGTGGGGTCCTGGTGCCTGCCAACTTCAGTCCTCATGGTGTAACCTGCTGCAAGAGCTCCTTCTGAAGATCTACTGTTACGGTAAGTTCTTACATAACTTTACTGTGGCTACAAGGATAATGCTTTCACTATTTGTGTGTGTTGTTTGGGCCTAGATTATGACTTGAGGGCCTTTGAGATCTGCCAGCGTTTCAGCTAGGCCACATGATGATGCCAATGGAAGGCCTTAGAAACTTTCCACACCCTACACCCATAAAGCACTGAATGCTCAGTGAAAGGTTGCAGGTTCTGCTCGGGGCCCCACTCCATGAAGTGGAAACACTTTGCTCTGTTGGATGCTTCTCCTAATTTGGACCCATTTATTTCTCCAGTGAATAAGATTCTGGAGTACTTACTGGCCCTCTCAGATTCCGGCCTGCAATACTTCTGTATTCGGGTGCACCTGTCAGACATTTTGGCTTTCCATGTGCCTGTTGCTGGCCGCATGGTGTCCCACCTTGAAGTGTTCCATACATTTTTTGAGAGACATTCTTATGAAGCCTCCCATCTGCAATCCAGTCCTGGCCTGGGACGTGAATTTTGTTTCTAGCGGGCTATGCTTTCTGTCGTGGAAAGTGTTATTTTTACTTGTTACTTCTGCTCTAAGAATTTCTGAGCTTCAGGCTCTGATGTATGTCTCTTTATTTGGTTTTCCACAAAGACGGGGTGTCTTTGCGTATAAGTCCTATGTGTCTTCCTAGGGTGGTGTCTGTTTCTCCTAAAGCAAAACCATCCACCTGCCAGTTTTGTTATCCAGAGTATGCCGATCCAGGGAAAGCATTGCTCCTCACCTTAGATGTGTATAGCATCCTACATTGCTATGCACACTGTATGAAGGACTGCAGGAAGTCCTTGCAGCTGTTTGTTTCTTTCGCCTCTGGAAAATGTTTCATCCCTTGGGAAGAGGGCCTGCCTGTTTCTTAACAGTGCCTGTCCAAATGGTTTGCTAACTGTATTACCTTTTGCTACAGGAAGTAATGTAAGGAACTTCCTGGCATTGTTTGTTGTCATTCCACCAGAGGCATGTCCACTTCAGTTGTTTGTTTCAGGAATGTTTTAGTTGTAGAGAGCTGTGCTGCTGCCACTTGAAGTGTTGTCCACGCTTTTACTAAAGACTAGTCTGGACATTCCCTCTAAAAGAAGGGCAGGCTTTGGCCTGGTTGTGCTTCAAGGTTTCCTCTCGTAGGCCTAAAGCCTCCAGCCACCCGGACACTCTCTGCTTGGGACTCGTTCCATAGGTGTGGCCTGATACAAAAGATATCCTTGAAGACAGTACAGTTATTTAAGAACTTAATGTAAGAGTAGATCTTTAAGAGAATTTCTTGCAACAGGCCATACTGTCATCCCCCCACCCCGAGTCCCCCTTGACCTTGGGGCTTTTCTGTCTCTACCTTTCCAGGATGGTTCACGTTCTGTTTCACCTTCTTTCAGGGCAGGAACCTGTGACTTCTCTTGGTTCCCCAGCAGGAAATCCTATGTATATGGTTTCCAGTGGGAGAACTGAGGGTGGTGTGGTGCCGCTCACGCATATATGGAAGGGACGTTGCCTGTCATCTGATGTTGTGGGTGGTCCTCTGTAGACGGCTAGCTAGAAAAGTTTCCATGTGGCTATACTTCCATCAGTGTGGCCTGATGCAATATTCTTTTGAAGATCTACCATTACTGTTAAGTTCTTGTGTACCTGTACTCTCCCCCCCCCCACCCCCTTTGTTTCTGCTCACTACTTTTGTACAGATGTTTGTTGCCTTCACTATTCCCTCCCTCAGTTTGGCCCATTGTTCCTCCACCCTAACTTGGCTATTTCTGTAGTGCTCCATATTGTCAATGGGTAATTAATATATGTGGGTAATGTGCACCCTTACTAGGAGTAGTTGTCCAGCCCAAAGCTGTGAACAGCATGGGACCCTGGGCACATGATTCTGAAGAGCAAGGACTCTCCAGTCTTTGCTGTACCATCGAGGGTAAACAGTACAGAAGATTATTTCTGAAAATTTTACCAATTTCTTTTTCTGTTTTTAGGACTGTCTGGCAGGTTGGAGCTACCTGGTGACAGGAAGCACACCTAAATTCATTTGTGCCAGTTAAGCTGTGGCTTTTAAATTGACTAATCTGCTAGAATTTCCCCATTTCCCACTGCCTTAGTGCATAGATTGGGGACCACTTGCCACTATATAGGGTGTAGTTCAGGTCCTGCTGTCCTTCGTCCTTACGCTGAACCACACTGTATAGTGATCATTGGTCCCTAGATGGCCTCCCAGCTTGGCATTTGCAGCACCTCTAATCCAGGTCCTGTATTGCCCCATCACAATTGGGCTCCATGACTAGTTGCCTGAGAAACACCCCCTTCAGGGAGCTTAGGATGTCCCTGTTTCCAGCTGAGAGCACGCCTGGGAGGCTCCCTATGTCTGGCAGATTGATGTCACCCTCCAGCAACACCTCAACTTTTCTTGCCATTGTGCTAATGGCTTCCCCCCAAAGCTTTTTCCAGATCTTACTTCGTGAAACAGCTCTTGCAGCAGGTTACGCCATTAGGACTGAAGCCGGCAGGCGCCAGGACCCCACGGAAATTTTCTAGCTAGCAGTATCCAGTGGGGACCGCCCCCCGACGTCAAGCATCATAAAAACGGGGGCAGTCCTCCAGAATCCCTAGTTCTTTTCCCACCGTCAACTCACCAGCATCGGCCTCAGGATCCCTCATTAGCGAACGATGACTAGAACTTTTTCAGCAAAATTTCTTGCTCAACTAAATGTTGGCATCTCCTACTCCTTCCACAGAAGGACACCCTTCCAAGTGTGCCTGTGGCAAACAGATCCCTTTCAAGGATCTCCACTCCGCCTGTCTGCGGTGCCTAGGCCCGGAGCACGACACCAAGGCCTGCTCCTTTTGTCAGCAGTTTAAACAGCCGCACCAGGATCCGCTGTCAGAAGGCACTCCAGGGGTTCCTGTTAGAGGAAAGGTTAAAAACGATGTAAAAAGACCCTGCCTCCAGAGGTGAGTCAGCCTCCAAATCCCATAAACACTGGGAGAAACACCGGGAGAAGGCCAGGTCCCGATCCCCGAACCAGGCCTCAGACTCGCGCACCAGCTCAGGCTCCACGCACTCAGACCGCTCTCCCTTCAGGGCTCGCTGTCAACCTCCTCCCGTTAAAGTCTGAGCTTCAGACGGTCTTTCGGCTTCCCTCCACCCACTCAAGACTTCCAGGACTTCGGACCCTTCTCCATTGCCCTCCTGAGCCTCAGCGAAGTCATCCGACCGTCATCGGTCTAAGTCCTCTTCGAAGTCTGCTTCTGCTTCCTCGGACAGACGCCGGGAACACGATGCCAGATCTGCCTCCCAGGGGACCTGATCCCCCTCCCAGGAAGACCAAGGACCTGACGTCCCTCAAGCGGATGACGGAACCTAAGTGGGTTGCCGATCCTTCTCTGGCCAAATGCCCATCAGATCAGATGTCCCTCAAGCAGCCGACGTCGGTCAAGTGACCTACGGAGCCGACGAGTCCCCTCCCTTCACCGGTTGATACCGGTCACCGGGGTTCGTCAGAGGAGGATTTAACATTGCCTGATGAGGATGCTGGCCTGCTGGAGCCACCCGAATCCAGCGATGCCCTTGGACCACCCAGCCCACATCGCGCCAGCCAACCCCTGCACGCCAGGCCTGTCGTCTGGCATGAATATTCAAGGAGTCAAAGATCTCTTCACTTTATGGTGGGACACTGTTAAAAAGGATGTCCCGGTAAAGCCTCCTCCTCCTCCCCAGGGTCCAGAAGGCAGACCCCCGGCCCCCAAGGATCCTACATCACCTCCTAGGGGCAGATCCAGAGACAGGAGAAGGCCCCCTTCACAGTCTCCCTCAGGGTCCCCCAGCCCCAAGTGACCCAGAGGAAGAAGGTCCACTCCACAGGGGGGGTGACTCTAGACCGGACTCTTCAGATATCTCCAGGTCTCCTTCTCCAATAAGTATCCCATCACCAGACCCACAAGACCTCCCCAGGTCACCTCCAGATGATCCCTCTTTTGCTGAAATCGTGTGGCACATCCAGGAGAATATGGGATGGGAAACTGAAGATCTAGACCCCGAACGACACCGCCTAGCTCAATATGTTCGGCAGAAAAATCCTAAGCCTGTGGTGGGGTCACCCTTAGTGGACACCTTCGCAGATGTCACCAAGGCAGCGTGGAAACACCCGCATTCCACCCCCACTGTGCCAAGGAAGGCTGACTGCCTGTACAGGGCCCCTGTGGAGGACCTGTATTTGGCACACCAACCCCAGGCTGATTCACTGGTCATCACAGCCTCTCACGACCGGTCTCAACGACTGCAACATTTGAGTACCCAGCCCCAGACCAGGAATCGGATTCACTGGGGCAGCACATGTATGCAGCTGCTACATGCTCCATCAGGTCACTGAACTATCTGACACACATGGTTCAGTTTCAGAACGTCCTATGGGAACAGGGCCAGGACCTAGATAAAGCCCTTCCGGATGGTGAGCAGAAGGAGGAGCTCTTGAACCTTCTTCACACAGGGTCAGAACTTAGGGGGGACCCAAGTTTTGAGAGCCACCTATGACTCGGCAGACTCTGCGGCCAGGGGAGCAGCCTCAGGCATCTGTCTCCAGAGACACTTGTGGCTTTGCATCTCCTGATTTACTCTGGACGTCCAGAAAAATATCCTGGATGTCCCCTACAACGGAGAGGTCCTGTTTGGTGAAGATTCTGAAAAGGTAATCACCAAGTTACAGGACACCAGGTAGGCAGTGCGGACTGTACAGGCCCAAGACTGGTTCCTTTCGTCGCAACCAGAATCACTTTCGCAGCCGGCAACAATGGCAGCAGCCACGTTCCGGCCAGCAGCAAAGGGGCAACTTCAACCGCAAGGCCCAGCCTAAGTCTTCCCCAGGCCAAGGTCAGAGATATACTAAACCGACCCAGCCTGCGGGAGGCAACGCCGCCACAGCATGACTCCTTCCCGGCCTCCGCCCCTCCTCTGGATCAATGGGAAGAAAAGGTCGAGGGTCGCATCTCCTGCCACCTGTCAGGGTGGTAGACAATAATCGCCGACCGGTGGGTCCTACAATTGGTAGGAGAGAGGACACACTATAGACCTCGATCACCACCTTCACAGCCCTCCCTGCTTCCCACACTGACAGCATGCACTGCTCATTCAGCAGGAGGTGCTAGCGCTTCTGGACAAAGAGGCCATAGAGCACATACCGCGGAACCAGAGAGGCGCAGGATATTATTTCCACTTCTTTCTGGTTCGCAAAAAGACAGGGGACCTCCGTCCGATCCTGGACCTCGGCTACCTCAACGCTTCGGTGCTTTATAAACGCTTCCGCTTGGTGATTCTTCCAGGGCTAATTCCCATGCTCAAGCAAGGTGCCTTTCTTAGTGTCACTGGACATGCAGGATGCCTACCTGCATATCCCGATAGGGCGGGTGCACAGAAAATTCTTGCACTTCGGGTTTGTGGGTCGCCAATATCAGTTCCGAGCCCTCCCTTTCGGGCTGTCCTCAGCACCTCGGGTATTCATGAAGTGCATGGCAGTCATAGCGGCAGCTCTCGGGAGACAAGGCCACTACATGTTCCTCTACCTGGATGACTGGTTCCTCATGGCCCCCTAATGGGAGGCCCTGATGTCTGCGATCCATTGTATTTGTTCCCTCTTCAGGTCCTTGGGAATCACCATGAGTCGGGAGAAGTCACACCTGGTTCCATCTCAGAGACTGCAGTTCATAGGCACAGTCCTGGACACCGTCCAAGGGAAAGCTTTTTTTGCCCCAGGACAGAGTGGAGCACATCAGATCCCTCATAAGGAATATCTTGGTGAAGAAGACCGTTCCGGCAAGATTGGTCCTTTGCCTGCTCGGACACATGGCTGCGGCCATTGCAGCAGTCCCTTTAGCGTGTCTCCACATGCGGATGACCCAGTGGATGTTACAGGTGCAGTGGGATCAGAAGCAAGACCATCTGCAACATCCAATCAGGATCTCGAACGCCGTCATCCGGGATTGGCAATGGTGGCTCATCCCAGAGTACCTGTTGTTGGGAGTCCCCTTTGTTGCTCCGTCTCTGGTTGTGACACTCTCCACAGACGCTTCGGGGTCCGGTTGGGGAGTGCACCTCAACGGTGTCAGGTCTCAGGGCTTGTGGACGACCCAGGAAGCTCCTCTTCACATAAACATTTTGGAGATGAGAGCGGTTCTTTACGCCTTGCAGGCTTTCCAATTGGAGATTCCACCAGGTACTCTTCTGCTGCAAACAGACAATACCACAGTGATGTATTACCTCAACAAACAAGGAGGCACTCATTCCTACCCTCTTTGCAGGGAGGCCATGAGGGTGTGGAATTGGGTACTGCAACACGGTGCAAACCTTATTGCTGTACATGTTCCAGGAGTGGACAACGTTATCTCAGGTCAGAGTCCATGAATGGGAACTACTCCAAGAGGTTGTAGAGGATCTGTTTTCGCAGATGGGGGACACCAGAATTAGACCTTTTTGCATCCCCATCCAACGAAAAACTGCCCAATTTCTGCTCACTAGATCCAGGGCCTGGTGTTTTCTGGCTAGACGCGTTGTCCCTCTCCTGGGCAGGCAGATTCCTCTATGCATTTCCTCCCTTCCCGTTGATCCAGAGGGTTCTTCTGAAACTCTGCAGAGAGATGGCAATGCTGATCTTAATTGCGCCCTTTTGGCCCACGCAGATCTGGTTCTCTCTGCTGTACCAACTTTCTCAGGAACTGCCGGTGCCTCTGACAATCAGCTCTCACTTACTGTCCCAGGAGGCAGGATCCTTGGTCCATCCAGACCTTCGCTCTCTGAACCTGCATGCCTGGCTCCTAGGGACATAGCAGTCATGCGCTACGGGGTCTCATAAAAGGTAGCAGATGCTCTAGCGGCTACTAGACAACCGGCCACTCATGCCACGTACGCCATGAAATGGCGCAGATTTTGTGTCTGGGCTCAAGCACGGGGACTTTACCCACTGGATTGTTCTGAGGGTTCGGTATTGGACTACCTCCTGTCCCTATTTCAGGCAGGCTTGGCCTACTCCTCGATCAAAGTACACCTCTGTGCCATCTCGGCCTATCACATACCTATAGGCCTATGGTCCATATTCCAATTGGAAACCGCACATGCGTTTTTGAGAGGCATTCTCCACCTTAGGCCTCCGATTAAGGATCCCATTCCTCTGTGGAACCTACCTTTCGTTTTGGAGCAGCTTACTCTGCCTCATTTTGAACCAGCCGCAGATTGAGCGCCACGTCTTCTTGCATGGAAGACATTATTTTTAGTTGCTGTTACTTTGGTCAGAAGGATTTCCGAGCTCCACGCACTCATGTGCAAAGAACCTTATTTGTTTTTTCACCAGAACAGGGTGTCCCTAAGGACAAATCCAAAATTTCTGCCTAAGGTGGTCTCAGCCCTTACTCTTAACCAGGATATTGACCTACCAGTGTACATTCCAAAGTATTCCAATAGAGGAGAGGCTCTGCTGCACACTCTCGATGTGCATAGGTGTCTAAGATATTACCTGACCAGAACCAGACAACACCGTACATCTGATCAGCTTTTTGTCTCCTTCGCCCATAGGATGCTGGGTGCTCCAGTCTCTAAGCAATCTGTTTCTAGATGGCTCATTCATTGTATCATGTTCTGTTACTGGAAAGCGTAACAAGTCCCTACCGAGCTCGGTTAAGGGACATTCCACAAGGGGGGTATCTACCTCCTTTGCTGCTCTGAAGAACATGTCCACCTCAGCCATCTGCGCAGCAGCTACTTGGAGCACCGAGCACACCTTTATTGGGCATTATAGCCTGGACGTTGCTTCAGGGCGAAGAGCTTTTTTTGGTCTAGCAGTCCTTCAAAGGACTACTGTCCTAGGCTCCAGTTCAACTCTTGATCTCTCCCTAGCCTTCTCCCATTTGAGAGGGATTTCCAGAATTGCTTGGGAATCAATCCTAATGATGTAACCTGCTGCAAGAGCTGTTTCTCAAAGTAAGAGTACAGTTATGTAAGAACTTACCGTAACAGTAGATCTTCGAGAACAGCTCTTGCAGCAGGTAGTTTCCCTTCCACCATCCCCTTTGGAGGTAGAGTTGTTCCATTCATTACTTCCTAGGATTCGGTGTTTTCAACACCTCCCTGCTACATACCTTCTTTGAAGGTGGATCCTCAGTCTCCACTTGATACGGCACCAACCTTCCTCCCTTCCCCAACCTATCCTTACTAAACTTAGTATAGCCTGGTGTGGCCATGTCCCATTTGTGGTTCCCTGTGTACCATGACTTAGTAATGGTCGCAATATCCAAGTCAGCCTCTGCCATGATGGTCTCCAGGTCCAAAATTATTTATTTATTTTTTCCAATTGTTTAACCAGGTGAGACACACTAGGCTGAAAGCTTGTTTACAGGTGCAACCTGGGAGCACAGAGGGGGAAGTTAAGTGATTTGCTCAGGGTCACACAGTATGCAAGTGAGGGCTGTGGGATTCAAACCCAGGTCTCCAGATTTGCAGCTCAGAGCCTTAAGCCACTGCACTGTACTGCTTCCCTTTTACAAAACTCCTTGCTTTTATTTTATTTAGTTTTTGTTAACAGGGTAGGGTGCACTAGGCAGGAACTTGCCTATTTTAAGGCACTTATGGGGTCCTTGAAATCCCCATGCACACCTTCCATATTTACATTTAGCTTACATCTCCCCCTTCTTTATGTTTGCCCTCCCTCCTTTTCACCACTTTCATTCCCATTCCTTTTGTCCACTGCCCCTGGGCTGTTCTTTTCCCTATTTCTTTTTCATGCTTTAGTCTGTGTGGGTGTGGAGGGTGCAGTGTACACCTCCCTTTTACTCCCCAGCCCATGTTCAAAGTAACATTTAAACCATTCACTGAGGACCATGGTTCCTTCCTAGATGGATGTAGGCCATCACCTTTATATAGTCTGTTATATTTCCAGGTTGGATCCCAGTGCCCAATGTAGCTGAACACCTCTTCTGTACAGCATTCTTTTCAACCATGAGTTGAAGCTCCTGTTTCCGAGAACCCTATCCTTTGCCTGGTTGTAGACAGGCAGCACCTCGGTGAAAGCCTAGGTGCATACAACCTGGCTAAGACCCATCCCCAGCTCATTGAAGTCCCCATGCATAATCCCAGCCCTGTCCCTAGCCAGGTCATTAGTGCCCAGGTGGACAGTGACCACCAGCTCCACCTGCTTCCTTAGCGATCCTTGGGATCTGCTTTCCATCCCTTTGACGTGCCAGGTAAGCACTGTAACTCCCCCTTACCCTCCCTATTTCAAAACCTATCCCCAAACAATGTAGTCCCCCACCAGAAGTTGCTTCCTCCTGGATGGGTCCTCTGCTTCCCACCTTGAGGCCTCCCCTACAGAGGGAACAGCACAACCTCCCTTGCCATTACCATGGGTGTCTCTTACTGTCAGAGTGGTGAATGAATTACGTAGTGGTAGAAGCTAAGGATTGTACCCTTACTGCCACGCTCACCCTCCCTGAGCCCACCACTCTCTGGGGTTGTGGTGATAGCCTTGGGTGAGGAAATAGGTGCTTTTGATCCTAGTCATCTCTGCCCAGAGACTTTCTTCCTCAGCTTGGAGAGGTATATGCAGATGGAGCAGCATCTCAGTCTACACGTCTCTCTGAAAACTGCAGCTCTGCATCCACTACTCTGCACCACTGCCAACAGTCCCATTGCTTCATTCTCTGCTCCTCTAACTTATAGATCACCTAACCTTGGGGTGCTTTTAGTTTTTCCCTTTTTTGCTTTATTTGTCCTCATTGTACCTTTACCCTAGATAGGGTGATCTTTGAGGATATCTTCTCCTTTGGGCCACACTTTTGGGAACTGTAAGATGTCAGCATCAGGACCACTCGGAAATGTCTACTAGCAGGGGCAGGGCCACAGTAACATGCAGTGTCTCCACCAGTATAATGTGGGTGACCCCAGTACTCCTCAGTTCTTTTTCCCGCCATCTATTATTCATCTCGGGCCTACTGAGAAACAGTGTTGAAATAGCAATTGCTTTTTTATTGTTTGTATATTTCTTCATTGTTTCTGTATGCCTCTGAACAACAAAAGTCCCTTGTTCCCATGGCTACAAGTATGACGCGCTATTTGTACGTGTTGTTTAGGCCTAGCTTACAACTTGAGGGCCTGTGAGATCTGCCAGAGTTTCAACCAGGCTTACAAGGTGATGCCGATGGAAGGCCTTGGAAACTTTCCTCACCCATAAAACACTGAATGCTGTGTAAAAGGTTGTGGGTTCTGCTCCTGCTTCTCGTTGTCAGCTGGTAAGGACACTTGCAAGTGGGCTTCCGCACTTTTGCCCTCCGAGAGACGAAGAAGCCATTATCAAAGACCTCCTCTTCCAGTCATATGCACAAGCATAAAGACAAGTCTACTTTGGCAGTGAGGTCAGGGTCACCATTAAAATTAGGTATGTCCTCGTCTGCTCCACTACATCCCCCCTTCCCCGACTGTAACACGAAGTTGGTCTCAGGCACTGCTCTACTTGCAGTAGCTGCTGTGCTGCCATCATCTGGCTCTGAACTTTGCAGGTGGTCCTGGACCCCTTTTGGGGTGCTGACTCAGGCTGTGCTGGAGTCTTTCAGACATGCTATGTTGCCTTCTGCTGTGTCAGTGGCTCAGCGGCAGTGTCAGTGGCTCAGTAGGTAGCACACTCGCCTCTGAGGCTGGGAGATCAGAGGGCTGTGGGTTCAGTTCCCACATCTGGCACTTGGGTTAATATCCCAGTACTGACACTGTAGTGCATCATGAGAGGGGTGCTGCACTTCTGAGGTGCCTTCTTTCAGATGAGACGTTAAACCGAGATCCCATCTGCCTGGATTGGTGGTAGTTCAGGTGGATGTTAAAAATTCCATGGCACTTCGAAAAGAGTAGGGGAATTTCCCCAGTGTCCTGGCCAAATTTCCCTCATTCACTCAAAATACCACCAACAGCTTAATCTGGTTCAAGGTCAGTTGGCATTCATCGGTATCCCCCTTCCCCTCGTTGTGCCTGAAAATAGGCAGGATTTGTCTAGTGCACTTACCCAGTCAACAAAAACTAACTAAATAAAAATAAAATAAAGTTGATAGTTCTGCCATTGATAAAGCCTCCTGAAGCAAGGCCGTTGTCAACTGATTCCAGAAGCAGGCTGGTTCCTCCTCCTCAGCCACTGTTTTATGTTGCTGGCTCCTTTTATAGCTCCTGTCATTGTTCCTGATGATAATGTGGTAGAATATAATCCTGACCTCATGGATATTAAGGTGGATTTAGAGGAGGAATGCAGGTGTGATAAGCAGTTTGAAGAAGGAAACTTGCCTTTTAGTTCCACCCCATCATCCTTCAACAAGGACTCTGGTATACACACCCTGTTCTCTACCTGAAGATCCGTTCTTTCAGGTTCTACTTCAGCAAATGCAGTCTTCCATGGGTTTTGCTGCTAAAGAGGAAGACTCCACTGAGAGAAATCTCATTTAACTTTTGGTGGTTCCTTTAACAACTTCAATTCTTACTCTTCTGTATATCTTGTATTAGAGGATGCTGTCTTTACTGCCTTGCAGAGGCCCAATACCGTGCCTGCAGTTCCAAGGAAGACTGAAAAATAACCCATTCCATTCTGTTAAGCTTTAAAGCTGCACGGCTTGCAGCCAACTCTGTAAGTGTCATGGCAGCTCATGATCGTTCTGGTACCTCTGGATACATGAGCAGTTTGCTGTCAGTCAAAGAATTTAGCAAGCTATATGTAATAGGCAAACACGCTTATGCCTCACCTTTTTAGGCCTGCAGATTGGTAATTACCGGAATCATATGATAAATTAGCAGAATAGCCCATGGAAATCTGCCTGTACTGTAATACATGCTTTACCTGATGCTTGAACAAAGACTGACTTGCTTAAAACCATGTCAGCTGGTTGTGACATTGGCAAATATCTGCTACATTCAGCATATGATGTGGTGGATGCCCCTGCCAGGGCCACAGCCTCTGGTATCTGCATTAGACATTATGCCTAGCTTAGAGAAGCTGGTCTTGCTACTGATGTGCAACAGCCTGCTTTGAATGCTCTTTTTAGGGGCTCCAGAGTATTTGGAAGTGATGTTAAAAATGCAGTTTGTGCCCTTCAATCCTCCAAAATGGCTTAAGGTCCTAATGGTGTTTCTGCAAGCCTTGCTTCCCCTCTTGCATAAAGGGAGACTGGCTCTGTTCCCTGGCCATGAAGAATGCATACCTTCATATCAAGATTAGACAGTACCTTCGCTTCATGCTGGAGGGCAGACTACTAGTTTTTTGAGTGTTGCCGTATGGCTTATCCCTTCCATATTTACTAAATGCTTAGCGGTGTTTGCTGCAGCCCTTCACAATGAAAGGTGTTAAGTCTTCCCTTATCTGGACAATTAGCTGTTGAAGGGCCAGTTCCAGAAAAGTTCTTCACACCCTTTCCAGAACGACACAACTGTTCAAGGCCCTAGGGATAATGGTGCATGTGCCAAAATCTGTGCTAACGTCTGCAGCACGTTGGGGTTGTACTGGACGTGGACAGGGGGTGTGCCCTCCTGCCACAGGACAGAGCAGGCACTCTTATTAATCAAGCACACTTTATACACATGAACCACTGTGTCTGCCAGGTCAGAACAATGTTGCATCTCCTGGGCCTGATGGTTGCTGCCATAGTAAGGGCCATTTGCTTGGCTCCACATGCAAATCCCACAATGGACATTTTATTTAATTAATATTTCGGAAAGACCTTTGAGCGTGAGCTCTTTTACAAAGGTTCCACATCAGGGTGGACAATAAGACGATACACATATTCAGTGGTTACAGAGGCCTGACCATTAGGCATTAAAGAGCAATTACATGACAATTAGACAAATAGGAGAAAAAACAGAGCAGTTGTAATCGAATAATAAGCTATTTCTAATTGGTTTGCCCTAGGTAGCACACCCCTGGAAACCTCCAAATCTGTTGATAGACTATGGCAGAGTAACTGCATAGGGTTTAACGCTATCCCAGATGGCGAGAGGCTGGGTGACAGTGAAACAAGGGGGATTGGGTTTGAACTCACCAAGAGAGCTGAGAGGTGGGGGATAGTGAATCAGGGGGCTGTAATGGGGAGCCGCTCCAGAGAGCTTTGTATGTGTGTGTGTGTGTGTGTGGGGGGGTTGGGAGGCAGTACCAAGTGCGTTTAAAGAGGACTGATAGCTTACTTCAGCCTTTGGCTAGGCTGGAATGGAGGCAGGGTTCTCTAGGTAGCCCTGCTGGGTGCTACCTTGGGGGTAGGCCTGTCTGTCAAGTGGGGCCTGAGAAGCATGTGCGTTTTGAGCTAGACGATAGATGCTGTTTGAGGCCTGCTTGAATTGAGCCAGGCTGTTTGTTTGTAATTTGGACATGTTGGGTACAACAGGTTAATTGATGGATGTCTTGGAATAAATGATTCGGCTTGCTTCTGAACTCAAGTTGTTGGAATGGAACTGCAGAATGTTTCCACTGAGCCATCAGGCAGCCCTGCCTAACAGTAGATCTGTGAGAGAATCTTCTCCCTTGGACCACAGTGTACCCTCTTTCTATCTCCCTTTTTATGGAGAAGAGGGGGATAAGGCAGATGTGCCTAAGGCCTTATTCCAGTGCATTCTACGTGTAGTCCCATGCCTCTCCATGTTTTCCTTGTACTGGTTTTGGTCTCCTGGTTCCTCATTGCAAGAGGCTCTCTCAGGCTTGTCTCCAGCAGAGAACTGAGGAGTGCTGGGGCTGCCCACATTATATAGGTGATGATGCCACACGTCATTGTATATGACCTCTGGCTAGCAGATTTTCTGAGTGTTTCTGATGCTGACGGCTTAACAGTTCCAAAGGCGTGGCCCAATGGTGGAGATTGTCTCGAAGATCTACAGTTGCGGTAAGTTCTTATGTAACTTTTCTTCTTGTTTTTATTCCTTTATACTTTGCTTTTCTCATGGTATGTTTCTGCATCCCACCACTTGACTTCTCTCCCTGCCTCTTACTTAGCCTTCCCCTTTATACCTTTCTTTGACTGCCTATGTGCCTCTAGCCTAGATAACGTGTGTCCCTTTTCCCACACAACAGGTATTTGTATGTTTCCCTTTTTCCTCTTCCAGTATGTCTACACAGGCAGCAGCAAGTGAACAGATACTGAACTTTGCTTGAAGAGCAGAGTTCCTGTGTGCCTGCTCTTGCTGTTCCATTCCTGCTCGTTTCCACTCACAGTCTGGGACATGAATGTGATGTACACTGGGTGGAGTGGAATTTATACATTTGATCAGGGAGCTAGCTAATTGGCTGCCTGCCTGGTCCTCCTTGCTGATTTAGTCTTGTTTCCCGATACCAGTACTGCTATACAGCTTCTGTAGAAAAACAAGTTAGAAAGCTGAATCAGTGGTTTGGGTTTTTTTCTGTAGCAACTGCCCTCTATTGCTGGAGCTAGCAGTCTCTCCTGAGTAGTGCACTGAAATGATAGAAAATATATATCTCACTTCGAGAGGGCTTTTGCATTAGGTAATTACAGATAGGACTGAAGCTGGCAGGTGTCAGGAACCCACGGAAACATTTCTAGCTAGAAGTCTCTGGCGGGGGACCGCCCCACGTCAGGTGACCGATGTCAGTATAAAGGGGTGGTCCCCTTTGCCCACCTTCTAGTTCTTTCCTGCCGTTAGCTCGTGTAGCGCCTCACGGTTAAGTTCACTGCTTCGCAGTCAATCGTCGGTAGTTTTACCACCTGTTTTCACTTTTTCTTCAGCATTTCATCAGCCTTTACCTCAGCTGCTTTGTATGTTGTCCCCGACTCCCTCCGAGCACAAAAACAAGTACAATTCCTGCAGCACCCAGCTCCTGCACAAGGACGGACACTCCCGGTGTCTTTTTTCCCTAGGCCCTGACCACCCCATGGAGAAGTGCCAGCTCTGCCAACAGTTCTATGCGGCCACCCGAAAACATAGGCAGTAGTCCCTGGAGGCCCACGTTCTAAAACTTAAAATGACCTCCATGGAAAAGGAGTTGAAAAAACTCAGGTGGGCCTCTACTTCTCCGGAGGGCCACTGCAAGAAGAAGCACCGGGACTCCTCTTCTACGGTCGCTGCGACCTCGGCTGGGGTCGCGGTGCTGCAGGTAACCTCTCCCCCGGGAGACAGTTCTGCAACGGCCGTCTTGGAGGTTTCCAAGGCAGCATCGACCCTCCCGTCGAGCTCACACTCAGGCCCCTCGGGAGCCTCCGGGTCAAAGAAGGCAGCCGTTCTCAGCAAGGCCGCTGCCGTGCAGCCTTCTGGTCCGAGCAGCCCCGGTAAACTGGGCGTCGGCTCCTCTGATGCCCACCCGGGTAAGGCTGATAAGACGCCCGACCCTTCGGGGCAGCGCGCGGCCTCCAGAGCGCCCGCCAGGCTGCCCCTCCATCGCGACGCCGTCAGCGCGGGGTCCAATAAGTCAGGCGCCAGCTCCTCCGATGTCCGCCTGGATCCCGTTAACCCGGACGGCTCATCTGACGCCCGGCTGCTAGAGCGACGCCGACCCTTCGGCCTTCGTGTCGCCCTCGAGCTCACTGCAATGCTCGTTGCATTCTGAGGCCCCAGCGTCTCCTTTGCTGGACCCCGGGGATGGTAACCCTTCTTCCTCAGGTGACACGGAGGTTGTGGCACGCTGCCATCGGGTCTCCATCCCGCTGGGCCAGATGACCCGACGTCAGATCCTCGGATGCCGGCACTGACGCCAGCCTACCCGATGTCTGGCAACATCCCCTTGCCGGACGCTGCCCATACGCCGGGCTTGCCGCCCGCCAGGCCTCCCATTCCAGACCCGCTCGCTGGGCCGTTTCCAGGGCCCTCTGCTCCTTCAGAGCCCCTGGTACCTGGATATCCGACCCCGTCGTATCTGATGCCGTTCTACCCAGGCCCACAGTATCTGGCACCCCAAACAGATGCCAGCCTACCCACGTCATGAAAGCACACTTGTGTTCAGTACCCGACGTCGGGCTTCCCGCCATCGGGATATGGATACGCACCGACGGATACCCCAGTATCTGTACCCCTCCTCCCCTGTCCCTCAGCCCGATGGATTTGAAGGAGACTGTGGCTTCCTGGTGGGCTGAGGCCAGGCTCAGCTCACCAGGGAAGTAGAGCCGTCTTCTGACCCAGTTCTGGATCCCCTACATCGGAGGCGAGAGACTCCTTCCCTCCCCCCCTCCGGATACCAGAGGTGAGCCCTCTGGTTCCAGGGCAGGACAGGATACACTTCCCCGAGGGCTTCCCAAGGGGTCCGTTCCTCCCCCACACCAGGAGGAGGAGTCCTCCTCCTCTTCTTCATCCTCCTTGGAGACCTCGGATGACTCCGATAGTCGGTCTGATATGGACGACGAGCCACGCACTCCAGACAAGCCCAGGCCAAGGACTCCCATGAAGTCCCCTCTGGAGGATCCTTCTTCCACGGAGTTGCTGCATAAAATCCAGGCTGTTCATCCGTGGCAATACTTGGAGCCAGATCCACAGCATAAGAAGCTCGCTGCGCACCTGGATCTGCCCGAGACCGCTCCTACTGTGGTGCCACCCTGCATTGAGCCTCATGCTGACCTTGTGTCTACCGTTTGGGAGCAACCGTCTGCATTAGCCCCCTTCCTAGGAAGTCGGACAGGCTATATCAAGCTCCAGAGGGTGTTGACTCCTTGAATTCACACCCCAGAGCTGATTTGGTTGTGATTAGCGCCGCTCACGGCCAGGCGGCTAACCCCAAGCACTTGAGCTCATCACCACCCGACAAGGAATCCCGCCTTCTGGACCAGTACGGGAAGAAGGTCTATGCTTCTTCCACCCTGGGAATAAGGGCCCTAAATTACATTGCTTACATGGGGGATTACCAGAAGGCAATCCTTAGTGAGGTAGAAACTAAGTTGGACTCCCTTCCTGAGTCTCAGACAAAGCAGAAAGTGGCTGACCTAGTCCGGTCTGTGCATTCGGCCAGTCGGTACATGCTTCATGCCATGTACGACGCAGTGGACACTGCTGGTCAGAGCTCGGCTTTTGCCGTAGGGTTGTGGCGTCATGCCTGGCTCTGGGTGTCAGGTTTGGTCCCGGAGGTGCAGTCTGCTATCCAGGAAGTGCCCTTCAGGGGTTCAGTGCTGTTCGGTGGTGATATCAAGGACATCATCACCAATCTGCAAGAGAAGGGTACTGCACTTAAGTCTGTTGACTCCTTGTACAGACCCCCTCAAGCTCAGCATCATCTTTTTCACAGACGTTCTCGGCCCAAGGTGAAACCTCAGAGAAAGTGGGCCAACAAACCTCTGGCCTCTCCGGCTGCCAAGCCCCCACCACCACAAAAAAAGTGGCGGGAGCTTCAGCCCAACTCTGCCTCACACCTCCTGACTCCTCTCCTCTCCCACAGCCTCTGGGCCTCCCAGAGGAACCGGTAGGAGGGAGAGTCTCCTTCCATCTACCGGGTTGGGAGAGGATCACTTCAGACACTTGGGTGCTCTAGCTGATTGCAGAAGGACACTCAATAGAGATTTTTCAGAAACCCCTCGACCCCCCAGGTCATCGTACTCCCCAGAACACCTTCTTCTGGTCCGGGAAGAAATATCCTCTCTTCTTCTGAAGGAGGCGATACAGCCCGTCCCACCCCATCTTCGGGGGACGGGCTACTATTTCCATTTCTTCCTGGTCCCGAAGAAGTCAGGAGACGTGAGGCCGATTCTCGACCTCAGTTCTCTGAACTTGTTCGTGGAGTACAAAACATTCCTAATGCTCTCTCTGCAGAGTCTTCTGCCCCTCCTTCGGCCGGGACAGTGGTTGTGCGCTCTGGACATGCAGGATGCTTACCTGCATTTATCCCTATGCGCCCTTCCTACTGCAAATACCTATATTTTTCATTCCAGGGGGACCACTACCAGTTCAAGGTCCTTCCATTCGGTCTTTCCTCGGTGCCCCGAGTGTTCACCAAATGCCTTTCGGTGGTAGCAGCCTACCTGCATACCCAGGGGGTTCAGGTTTTCCTGTACCTGGATGACTGGCTCCTGGCAGCCCCATCCAGGGAGGAGCTCCTGCACTTCCTTTCCCTTACCCTGCAGGTTTTCACCAGCCTGGGTATTACCATCAGCCAGGCCAAGTCCCACATGATCCTATCCCAGAGGCCCCAGTTTATCGGGGTGATCCTGGACACGACCTCCGGCATGGCATTCCTACCACTGGACAGGGCGGCCACACTCCAGGCTCAGGTCAGCCTGTTGTCCAGCCACAGGTGAGTCAGCACCAGGTCAGTCCTTCACCTCCTCGGGCTGATGGCGGCTGCTATTCTGACAGTCCCCCGTGCTCGGCTCCACATGAGAATCTCTCGGTGGACCCTTCGGTCTCAGTGGGATCAGTTGGTGGACAACCTAGATCAACAGGTTCTGGTCTCCAACCCTATGGTTCAGAACTTGCAGTGGTGGATGGTTCAGGAGACCTTTTGCTGGGGGGCTTCCTTTTGCCTTACCCCACCCTCCCAGATGCTGACAACAGACGCCTCGGGCGAGGGTTGGGGAGCCCATCTGGGGTCTCACAGGACCCAGGGCTCCTGGTCCAGGCTCGAACAGTCACTTCATATCAATGTGCTTGAGCTTCGGGCTGTGCTGTATGCTCTTCAGGCTCTGCATCTGGCTGTCTAGACGGACAACATGTGTGTAGTCTGGTACGTCAACAAACAGGGAGGAACTCGTTCCTACCCTCTCTGCAGGGAGGCGATGCGAATTTGGGATTGGGCAGTGCAGCACAACCTTCACCTCACGGCAGTTCACATCCCTGGGGTCAAGAACACATTGGCAGACCACCTCAGTCGGTCGTCTGCTCACGCTTATGAGTGGGAACTGGATCAGGGGGTGGCAGACGATATACTGTATTTCTACGCTGGGGAACACCACAGGTAGACCTGTTTGCGTCTGCTCACAACGCAGAACTTCCCATCTTCTGCTCGCTCGCTCCAGGACACGGCATTTTTTGGAGAGACGATCTGTCTCTAGACTGGAGGGGCAGAGTCGTCTATGCCTTCCCCCTGATCCCCTTGATTCCAAGGGTCTTACAGAAACTCAGCTCAGAAGGAGCTTGCATGATCCTAATTGCTCCTTTCTGGCTCAGGCAAGTTTGGTTCTCTCTTCTGCAACAGTATTCAGAGGAACCTCATCTTCCTTTGTCGCAACTTTTGCTGACCAGTATCAGGGGACCCTGGTCCATCCAGGCCTCAAGTCCCTTCAGTTGCATGCGTGGCTCCTGCAGACGTAGCTCAAGCCCAATTCTGTGTTTCCCCACTCGTGGCTGAGATTCTGGTGGAGGCCAGAAAGCCCTCCACTAGATCTACCTATGCCATGAAATGAAAACGGTTCTCTATTTGGGCCGCCTCCAAAGATTTCGAGCCTTTCTCTTGCTCTGTGGGGCGGCTTCTGGACTACTCGCGTCATCTCTTTGATCTGGGTCTCAGTCATTCATCTCTGAAGGTTCACATGGCGGCCATCTCCTCTTACCATGTTCCCTTTGGAGACAGAACCTTTGCACAGTTGGAAGTCTCTAAGACTTTTCTGAGAGGGGTTCTCCATTTGAGACCCCCTATTCATGTTCCTGCTCCTCCTTGGGATTTTAATTTTATTCTTGAGACGCTTACTCTGCCTCCTTTTGAGCCGGCAGTCTTAGCAGACCTGAAGCTCCTTTCATGGAAGACTCTTTTCCTGGTGGCCATTACTTCTGCTCAAAGGATTTCCAAGCACCAGGCTCTCATGTGCAAAATCCCATATTTGATTTCCCACAAGGAACGTGTGGCTCTGCGTACCAACCCTAAGTTTCTCCCTAAGGTGGTAGCGGAATCTACGCTGAATCAATCCATTGAGCTGCCTGCTTTCTTTACGCAGCACTCCAATCAAGGGGAGTACCTCTTGCATACTTTGGATGTTCACCGAATTCTGAGGTACTACACCACCAGGATGAAGGATCTCAGAAAGACTGATCAACTGTTTGTCTCTTTTGTTCGTAAGAGAGAAAGCAATGCTGTTTCTAAGCAATGCCTATCTAAATGGTTGGCTCATTGTATCACTTTGTTACGACAAGTACAAGACCCTGCCGGGTCAAGTCAGAGGCCACTCCACCAGAGGGGTTGCTGCCTCTGCTGCTTGTTTCAAGAATGTGTCAGCGGCAGACATCTGTACAGATGCAACTTGGACTTCTGTCCATACCTTTATGAAACATTACAGTTTGGGCATTGCCTCTCGCCGTAGAGCTGGCTTTGGGTTGGCTGTTCTGCAAGGTCTTTACAGCCAGAGGGTCTACATTTGGGTAGTTTCCTCCTCCCGTTTGCTGCTTCTTGTTCCAGACTGCTTGGGACTCAGTCCTATCTGTAATTACCTACTGCAAGAGCCCTCTCGAAGTAAGATGGTACAGTTAGGTAAGAACTTACCGTAACAGTAGATCTTCAAGAGAGGCTCTTGCAGTAGGTAATACCTTCCCACCCTCCATCCCCCCAAGTTTTTTCAACTCCTTTTCCAGGAAGAAAACATCCGCTTCTCTCTCATCTTGCCTTTTTGGCCTTTGGCAAGAAAGAACTGGAAGGCGGGCGTGGGGGACTGCCCCTTTATACTGACATCAGTCACCTGACATGGGGGCGGTCCCCTGCCAGAGACTGTTAGCTAGAAATTTTTACATGGGGTCCTGTTTCCTGCCGCCTTCAGTCCTATCTGTAATTATCTACTGCAAGAGCCTCTCTCAAAGATCTACTGTTATGGTAAGTTCTTACGTAATTGTACTTTTCTAGTGGTATGGGTATAGTTCACTGTGCACACATAGGCAGATCTTACTTCGGGGGAGCTCTTGCAGCAGACCAACACTGGTAGGACTTAGGTGCAAGGACCACATGGACATTTTCTAGTTAGCAGTGTACCACGTGGGACTGCCCACCGCTGACGTCACCCTCTGACGGCCTATCCTGTAAAGGTGAGCGGTCCCCCACACCCTCCTCAGTTCTTTCCCGCTGTCAACCCATGCATGTCTGACCTTAGCAGACTGCCACAGCTACAGTCAACCGCCATTACTTGAGCTTGCTGTGCCCTTTTTTTATGTCTTTTAATATAACATCGAATTTTTGGTGTCCCAACCATTAAATTTATGTCTTCTCCACCTGCTACATCTTTCAACTGCTCCACAAAGTCTGCCTGTGGAAAACAAATTAAGAGACATAAAAAACAAAAACAAAAAAACACTTAGACCATATGCAATATATCGCACTTTATTGGCAGCACCGTATATTCATGCAGCATAATGTCTTGTGACATCATGACCCTGTGCCGCTGACACCTTCAGGACAAACATAAAATAAAAACATAGACTTTGACAGCAGATAAGGACTGCTTGGCCCATCTAGTCTGTCCATTTCCCTTCCTATTGGAGAAGCTGCAGGTCCTAGTTAACCAACAGTCTACTCCTTTCTACGCCCCTCTAAAATTGCCTTATGGCTCTCCCATACTTTCTTGAATTCTCCCTCTGTTTTTGGCCCCATGACCCCATCTGGAAGGCTGTTCGATGCATTCACCACCCTCTCTGTGAAAAAATACTTCATCATGTTGCCCCTGAGCCGTCCCCCCTCTGTCTTCAAATTGTGCCCCCTTGTTCTTGCACATCTCTTTTTCTGAAAAATGCTACCGTCTTGGACTTTGTTGATTCCCTTGAGGTACTTGAAAGTTTCTATTATATTCCCCCTCTCCCTCCTTTCCTCGAGGGTATACATATTAATCTTCTTCAGTCTCTCTTCATATTTCTTCTAGTGCAGCCTGTTCACCATTTTAGTTGCCTTCCTCTGGACTGCCTTCATCCTGTCTATGTCCTTGCGGAGATGGGGTCTCCAGAACCGCACGCAATACTCCAGATAGGGTCTCACCAACTGTCTGTACAGAGGGATGACAACTTCCTGTTTTCTACTGGTGATGCCTCACCCTTTGCATCCCAGTATCACCCCAGCCCTCCTTACTGCCTTCTCACATTGCTTGCCTACTTTTAGGTAATCTGATATGACTACCCCCAGGTCCCTTTCCATTTTTGTTGTTGTTAGTACCCCCATGTACTCTACCTCTGGGTTTTTGTTTCCCAGGTGCATTACTTTGTACTTCTTTGCATTGAATCTAAGCTGTCATACTCTTGACCATTCCTCCAACCTTGCCAAGTCCCTTCTCATCCTCTTCTCCCCCCCCCTTATGTATCAACCCTGTTGCAGATCTTTGTTTTGTCTGCAAAGAGGCATACTTTTCCTGACAGTCCCTCCGCAATGTCTCCTATAAAGACATTAAAGAGGACCGGTCCCAGTACTGAACCCTGCTGTACCCCACTAGTAACCCCCCTTTCTTCAGAGTGGACTCCATTTAGAATTACCCTCTGTGTCCTGTTGTCCAGCCAATTTTTTACCCAGGTTACCACCCTGGGGCCCACTCCCAGGCTGTCTAACTTGTTTACTAATCTTTTGTGTGGGACTGTGTCAAATGCCTTGCTAAAGTCTAGGTAGGCCACATCCACAGCCCCTCCCTGTTCTACTACTTTGGGGACCCAGTCAAAGAAATCTATTAGATTCACCTGACATGACCTTCCCACTGTGAATCCATGTTGCTTTGGGTCATGTGCCCCGCTGACCTCTAGGTACTCAACACTAGGTACTCAACAATTCTTTCTTTCAGAAGTGATTTCATCATCTTTACTACCACTGAGGTCAAACTAACAGGCCTGTAGTTTTCTGCCTCTTCCTTGCTCCCATTTTTGTGAAGGGGAATCACAGCCATCCTCCTCCAGTCCTCAGGTACCACACCATCCTCCCATGATTTGTTAAAAAGGGTAGTCAGTAGTGTCACTAGTTCTCCCCTTAGTTCTTTTAGAATTCTGGGGTGATTCTCGTCAGGCCCCATTGCTTTGTCCACCTTCAGTTTTAGGAACTTTTTCAGGACCTTTCTTCTGTGAATGGACTGATACCGACCCCCCTAGCCAGAGTGCTTCTATTATTTGGTTTATGTATCTCCCCCTCATCTTCTTTTGTGAATACTGAGCAGACGTATTTGTTCAGCATCCCTGCTTTTTCACTATCACCCTCTGCCCACCCCCTCCCATTTATTATGTCTCACTATCCCTCCCTTGGTCTTCCTACACTCCCTAACGTACCTATAAAAGGTTTTATCCCCCTTCTTAACTGAGTTGGCTATCTTTTCCTTGGTTTGGGCCTTTGATATTCTGACTGCCTTCCCCGTTTCTGTCTGCTTTAACTGGTACAGTTCTCAGTCCTGCTCCTTCTGTGTTTTCTTATACATACTGAATGCTGTCTTTTTCTCCCTAACCTTCCCTGTCACCTCTTTTGCGAACCATAGTGTTTTTTCCTTAATTTAGTTGTGTTTATTTGCATCACACAAAGGCTTGTTGCCTCTGTGATGGCTGTTTTGATTTTCCCCATTGTTCCTTCACCCCTCCTTCAAACAACATGAAGTCTTGCTGTATTCGGACAATATGAAGTTAGACCGACCGGTTCAACTGCCCCGGAGAGCAAAGAGTTAAATTCTATGCAAATGCATAGAACGTTGAGCGTGAGCTCGGTTTTCAAACCACTGTCCTCAGTATGTTCTAGTAACTGATCAGATTCTTTACTCCTCTCACCAGTGAAGACGCCTCGGAGATTTTGCCTTGTTGCCTTCAGTCTAGCTGAGTTTTGTTGGTTCATTTTCAACCACTTTATTATTTTGTTTTAAAAACGTTCTCAAACCCGCTGCCTTCGGTATTATGTACATTCCTAGGTTGGGTAAGTGTTTGGTTTCCGATCGGTTCTGCAACCGTGAGTGGACTGAACTTCTTTTTTCCCTTTCCTGTGTAAATTTTCATCTGTATTGGGATCCAGTACAAAGTCCTGACCAGAACCGGGTGTTTCTCTCGGTTCCTTTTTAGCTGGTGCTAAACCATTGGCCGGTTTGGACTTTGTTCTCTATTACCCGGCCTAACTAAGCCTTCAGGGGTAATTTTCATAATTTTCTAATTTCTTTGTCCAGGCCTAACTAAGCCAATTCGGATAAAGTAGATATTTGATTTTTTCTTAACTGGCCTAACTAAGCCACTGAGAAAAAACAGCCCCACTGGGTTTCAGCATTGTACCAAGTGCGGGGAGCAATTTTTACAAAAGCTGATCCGCACTTGGTCTGTCTGTACTGTTTGGGTTTCGACCACTTACAAGCAGACTGTGATATTTGTAAGAATTTCCTTCAGTCTACTTTAGACAGGTGCCTCCGTAAACTGAAGGAAAGGATGGAAAAGATTGCTGAGGGTGGTTTTGGTTTAACTGAACCTTCGGATCCCAACAACTGACCACTCAAGCCGGGGTGAACTGTTGACATGTAAACGACATTCGGAGTCAGTTTCTGAACCCGCACCATCAAAGAAAACCAAACGCTCCTTGGAACCGCGCAAACACTTGGTCTCGGTTCCAACCATGGATGAAATTGCAAAAGCCATTCGGATAGTGCAGTCTTTGCAATCTGGGTTTGGTGAACCATCTTGGGTACCGTCTGGGCAGCCAACGGTTCCGGATACTGGTTCAACTCCTTCAGGACACATTGATCCTGAGAAGTATTATTTTTCTGACTATGATGAGGAGGAGGAGGAGCAGGATGACGGGGAACCCATTGACCCAGAGGTCTTCCCTGACGATCCCCAGTATTAATCCACTTCCCTGGCCTGTCTCTGAGGCCACCTCCCATTTTGCTTTTATGAGGCAGGTGGCTGAGACCTTGCAGCTCTCTGTACAAGAAGCCAGGAAGGAGGATGATGAGGAAGAGGATTACAGAGAGATGATGGATCTTCCTGTGTCCCAGGGACTTTCGATTCCCATTCATAAGTCCCTTAAAAAGCAGACTTTAAAGATCCTCCAAACCCCTAGTTCTGTCCCTCCTGTAGATAACAAAATGGACAGAAAGCATATTCTGGCTTGCAATGGCACTGACTTTTTATCCAGCCATTGTAGCCAAGTAGGGGTGGTACAAACTACAGCCTGTGAGAAGGCTGGCATCCCCATGGCCTCTCAACCCCCTGACAAGGATTCCAGAAAAGTGGATTCTCTTGCCAAAAAAGTGTACCTGGCATCTTCTTTAGGTATTAGGCAAGCCTCGTATATGGCTTATGCCTCCAGGAATCAGAAGTCCCTTTGGGAAGCTGTGGAACAACTTGCCAAGAAGGCCCCTCCTGAGCTTTCTGCTGATCTCCTGGAGTTGGTCAACAAGGGGGTACAAGCATCAAAGTCCTAGTTCCACATGGCTGTGAACTCTAATGATGCAACTTCCAGGGCTATGGCTTCTGCTGTATCCCTCAGGCATTTCTCCTGTCTCAGGTGCACTACCCTGTCTCAGGACACACAAAATAATGCCATGGATTTTCCCCTTGTCCATAATTCTCTGTTTGGGGAACAGACTGAGGCATACATGAAGAAGATGAATGAGTACAGAGTGGCATACAGGAGTGCTTCAGCAAAAGAGAAAGCTGCCACTCCTCAAAAGCAGCAGGCCAGGGGCAGGGGTAGACCCTACCCCAGGCCTTTCCATCAGGCCCAAGCTTTTCCCTCTTAGCAACCCAGGGGGTTCTTTAGAGGGAGGGGCAGGAGGGGTGCTGGCAGGGATGCTTCCACCCTCCAGTCTGCTACCCCAGCTAAACAGACACCCTGAGAGGTCTGTCCAGGCTGCCTCCCCTGTAGGAGGCAGGCTGATCTACTGTCTCCAGGCTTGGCAATCCATCACTTCGGACAAATGGGTCCTGGAGATAATAGGTCACGGTCTTGCTCTCAGCTTTAAGCTGCTCCCAAAACTGTCAGCCAGAGATTTCAGACCTTCCAGCCCTACAGAAATAGCCCTGTTGGAGGCAGAGGTTTCCACTCTTCTACACTCAAAAGCAGTGGAACCTATGCATTATCAGCATGGGGCAAAGGGTTGTATTCAAGGTACTTCCTGGCACCAAGGAAAAATGGAGAGTGGCAGCCCATCCTGGATCTCGGATTCCTAAACTGGCATCCTACAAAGCCAAAGTTCCAAATGATAACCCTGGCTACCATCCTGCCTACTGTCAAGCAAGGGGACTGGCTAGCATCCCTGGACCTAAAGGATGCTTATTTCTACATCCCCATCAGACAGTCTCACGGCAAATATCTCAGATTTTGACTGCCTTCAGGCCCCTACCAATTCAGGGCTGACATCTGCACCAAGAGGGTTTACAAAATGTCTGGCAGTAGTAGTATCATTCCTCAGAAGACAAGGAGTTTCAGTTTACCCCTATCTGGACGACTGGCTGCTGGTGGGTCAATCCCCTCAGCAGGTCACAGAAGCCCTAAAACTCAACTCAGGATACTTTTCAGTCTCTAGGGTTCCTGGTGAATCAAAAAATGTCTGTCTTGACCCCAGTACAAGTACTAGACTTCATAGGGGCAGAGCTGAATACCATTCAGGCAAGGGCCTTTTTGCCTTCTACAAGGACACAGGCTCTTACAGATTTGGTAAAATCTTTCCACCTTCAAGTTCCTCGGTCAGCAAGGTACTTCCTACAGCTTCTAGGACACATGGCCTCCACCACAACTGTGGTCCTGGGGGCCAGGTATCAGATGAGGGACATCCAGTTCCTTCTGAGACCCGTTTGGTCTCAAAAAAGGGATCCTCCATCCAATCTGATTCCAGTATCTCCCACCCTTCTGTTAGCTCTTCAGTGGTGGTAGGAGATGGACAACCTCAGAGTGGGGGTTCCCTTTCTTCCTCAGGTACCCTCTCTGGTGCTGATAATGGATGCTTCTCTTCTGGGCTGGGGTGCTCAACTAGGGGATCACACAGCACATGGTACTTGGCTACCTCAGGAGTCTCTCCTGCACATCAATCTTCTGGTACTCAGGGCAGTTTTTCTGGCTTTTCAGGACTTTGCCAGTCTCTTACAGGGCAGGGTGGTTCAACTCAGGACAGACAATACCACCACCATGTACTACATCAACAAGCAGGGGGGGAACAAGATCCTCCCTGCTGTGCACAGAATCCATGAAGATTTGGAAGCTGGCATATTCTCTCAACATGTCACTGTTAGCAGTTCACTTGCCAGGCAAGGACAATGTACTGGCAGATGCTCTCAGCAGGATCAGCCAGGGCCATCATGAATGGACCTTGAACAGGCAGGTCCTTCTCTCAGTATTCAGGAGGTAGGGGGTGCCAGACATAGATCTCTTTGCAGCCCCAGACAATCACCAGTTACCTCTGTATTGTTGCAGGCCTCCACTCCAGGACCCAGTGCCACTGGATGCTCGCCTTCTGGACTGGTCAAACAGGTTCCTTTATGCTTTTCCCCCTTTTCCTCTGATAGCCAGAGTCTTGGTCAAGCTGAGGTCTCAATCTGCCACCATGATTCTCATAGACCCAGACTGAGCCAGACAGCTGTGGTACTTCATGCTACTGTCACTGTCAATGACCAAGCCAATTTATCTCCCCAGGAAGTACAACCTGCTGTCATCCTCTCAGGGCAGGATAATGTACCCCAGTCTTCAGTCTCTTCACCTCAGTGCTTGGCTTTGAAGACTTAGAATATGCGGATTTACAATTGTCTGTCTGTCTTGGATATTCTGAAGGGTTCCAGAAAACCTGCTACTAGGAAGACCTATTCCTTTAAGTGGAAAATATTTTCTCTTTGGTGCTCCCAGAAAGACCTGGACCCACAGCAGGCTGGGTTACCAGAACTTCTGGACTATCTGGTCCATCTTCAGTCTCTGCATTTACAGCCATCTACCCTGAAGGTACACCTCTCTGCTGTCTCTGCTTATCATTCAGCAGGGAAGGGCTCTTCTCTGGCTGCACAACCAATTTTCAAAAAGTTTTTCAAAGAGTTGCTGCATCTTCATCCTCCACATTGGTAACCTACCCCTGCTTGGGGCTTGAACATATGCATAGGCCAGGTTATGCAACCTCCTTTCGTACCTATGTTTTCTTCAGAGCTCAAGTTTCTCACTTGGAAAACTGTTTTTCCAGTGTCCATCACTTCTGCAAGAAGAATCAGTGAACTACAGGCCTCGTCAGTGGAGCTCAATTATATCACACCCTACAGGGATAAAATTGTGCTCTGAACAAATAGGAAGTTCCTCCCTAAGTTTCTGATTTCAATCTAAATCAATCCATTACCTTGCCTGTATTCTTCTCGGAACACTCCAGTTCAGATGAGTGCAGGCTCCACAGTCTGGATGTAAAAAGAGCTATTAGCTGTTATATGGACAGGACAAAGGAGCTAAGGAAGGATTTTTCCCAACTCTTTCTTACCTATGGTGAGGTTGGTCAAGGCAGGCCAGCTGCAAAAAGGACTATAGCCAGATGGATTGTTGCCTGTATCCAGTTTTGCTATAGTAAGCTGGGTAAGGACCCACCAGCCAGCCTTAGGGCCCATTCTACTAGAGGGACTGCTGCCTCCTTGGTGGCTGCCAGGGAAGTCCCTTTGCTTGAGATATGTAAGGCTGCCACCTGGAAATCTGTCCATACATTCACTAAGCACCACAGCCTGGATATTTAGGCTAGGAGTGATGCCAGGTTTGGGTGAGCCTATTCCCCAAATAGGTTCTGTGCCCACCTCCAGAGGGTACAGCTTTGTAGTCTACATATTGTCAGAATACAGCAAGACTTCATGTTGTTTGAAGAAAAAATTACCATAGTAATGTTGTTTCTTCTAATGGAGTCTTCTGTATTGTGACCTCCCACCCTACCTCCCCTTCAGAACCTGGGGAAGGGTTGCTCTTCTGCAGCACCTATACAACTTAACCCAATAGTGGGTACTGGTTTTCTTTGGCCATCTGTGACTTGAGTCTTCTACATGCCTTTTTGTCTTTTGCTTATGTTGCCCCTGTTGGGAACCCCCTGAGTAGGCTTAGTTTTTTTGCATATATATATATATATATATATATATATATATATATATATATATATAAAATCTAGTTTCGCTTCATAGAATCTGATCAGTTACTAGAACATACCGAGGACAGTGGTTTGAAAAACGAGCTCAAGCTCAATGTTCTATGCAGATGCATAGAGTTTAACTCTTTATTCTGCAGGGCAGTTGAACCGGTCGGTCTAACTGCATATTGTCAGAATACAGCAAGACTCCATTGGAAGAAACATTACTATGGTAAGCAATATTTTCTTCTTGCCAGTTTGCTAGTGCTTTTTGAGATACTCTCCTATTTTGCCAGAGTCAGCTCTCCTAAAGTCCAATACCTTCGCTTTTGTATGGCTTGACTCTATGGCTGTGTTTATCATGAACTACACTATTTGGTGGTCGCTTATTCTCAGATGGCTACCCACTTCTAAATCTGAGACCCTGTCTTCATCCCCGTTTGAGAGTACTAGGTCCAAGACTGTTCCCTCCTGAGTGGGTTCCTACACTAGCAGTCTGAGGCATGCCCCCTATAGGACATCGAGAATGACCGTGCTCTTGGATGTGGCTGCAGCAAAGGTGCTCCAGTTAACATCTGTCATATTCAGGTCCCACATCAACAATATCTCCCCTTTTTCTGCCATTCTAAGGATGCTTTCTATCATTTCGTTGTTCAGTTCCTTCCTTTGAGATGGGGGTCTGTATACAACCCCCTTGCAAATTGTGGTGCCATGTTCTGTCTCCAGGGTGACCCACAGTGCCTCCTCTCTTCCCTGTTTGCTCTTTAGTTCCATTGCTTTGATATCTTCCCCTATGTGGAGAGCTCCTCCTCCTCCTCTTTTACCCGTCCTGTCTCTCCTGTAGATTGTGTACCCTGGTATGTTGACATCCCAGTCATGGCTCTCTGTGTACCATGTTTTGGTGACTGCCACGACATCCAAGCATCCCTCTTTCATCAAGGCTACTAGTTCAGGGAGCTTGTTACCCAGACTACGGGCATTTATACTCATCATTCTCCATTTTTTTGATGACCTTACCCCTCTTAGCTTCCCCCCTGTCCTTACTGCCTTTTTCTCCATTTACAACTTTAACAAACCATAATATTTAGACAAAGTTCAAATTGTGTTTCATGTTAGTTCTGTAGTCCTCCTCCCCATTATTTATTACTTGGGTCATTTGCATTAAAACTGTTTTGCCCAGGATTGGAGCTGTTTCTAGGACATGTTTTTTTAAGCTTTCTCTGCATACATGGGAGTCAGATTCCTGATTCTCATGACCGTCGGGAGAAGCAGACATAGCCAGTAATTGATTTATGTTAGGGTATAACCTCACTGGAGTGGCCATACACAAGGCTGGTAATTCATGATGTTCTGAGCCTATAATATCTCCTGCCTCTATCATGTCCTGATCTTGTTTACTGATTCAAACCGGTTCTCAGATTAAAAAAGCCCTGCGGGTACTTCTCTGTCTGCAGCCGGTCCACATGCCGAGCCGACTAACTGAAGAAAAGCCCCCTTGCACTTCTTTCTCTGGATGGTGACTTTTATAAGAGAAGCTCAACGTTCTTCTCGTTAATCCAAGTCCCTAGCAATGTTATGCTTCCTTTGCATGTTACAGATGCAACCACTGCAATTCTGTTTTTTTATACTATTACACGCTGACAGTCTAAGACTTGGCCCCATTATTTATGTGTTTTAATTAAGTCACGACCTTGAAATCACACCACCTGGCTTCACAGTCTGTCTGGCTCTTATCAGGCAGCTGAGTCTTAAGGCAGCAAAGAAAGTAATGCTATGATACTTAACATACTATGTTTCTAACTTACTGTACTTTTTCATAGATAAGATGTCTAAGCTTGACCTTCTAAATTTATTAGCTCAATCAACAAAAATAATAACTTTGTTAAAAACTGTATCTATCTTAAAGATACACACAGAGAAGCAAAATACAGTAAAAAATAGCTTGTCTAAAATATCTGTGTCTTAGATTATACTTGTTACGTTACAATGAAAGCAGAATGCAGTTAGCAGAATGCAGTTCATTAATCTCATTAGTATTTTTTCAGTTTATTTTCAGTAATCTCTTTGCTCCCCCAAAACACTGTTAATAATTTGTTGGAATGTTAAACTATCTCAAATAGTCTCCCCCCATGGCTGAATAAGCAAACTAGTGTCAACAGTCTGCTCCATTGCTTGAATCTCTTCCAAGGAATAAAAAGTGCCCTTTTAGGCTGCAGATACATTTTAGGGTAGAATTAGCAAATCATTGTCAATAGTTCCCCCCTTGGAGTGCCAAAATATAGTCAATAGTTTGAGCCAATGCCTGGATTTCTTCCAAGGAGTAAGTAGGCCAATTCTGGACAGGAAATTCATTGCAGGTAATGCAAAACAAAATCTTGCTGGCTCCTTGGCACCAAGTGAAGGGGTTTGCTTGGCATGCTGGCAACCCGGGTTCATGCCCCAAGCCTGGGTGTTAGGAGCAGAAACGAGCAGGGAAGGAGTCCAGAGCATCCATTGGATGCTTCCCTCCTGGGGGGTTGGGGTTGGGCCTTTGACACCTGGAGGTTGTTTGGGAGATGCACTAGGCAGTGTGAAGCCTTGACACGCCACCACACATCCCCACCTGAGGTTGCCATCATGCTCAGGCCCAATTACAGTGGAGGGAGTGGGGAGGGCAGAAAATGGAAAAAGCACCCTTGATCGTCCGGATGAGGGCATCTGATCTCTGTCACCACAAAGCCCCAGAAAGTGTCCAGACTGATCCCACAGCACCCGGAATACATAGTTGTGCCTATGGGTGCTTTTCCCCCAAAAGTGATACATTGGGTTACTCGGGGGAAGGGGAGAGGTGGTAATAGGGGCAGTGGATGGTGGCAGGGGACAGAGTGGTGGTGGGTCCACCTTGGAAGCCTGAAGGAGTGGCCAGTCGGGTGCCCAAGGAAGGAGCAAAAAAAAATGTCTTTGTTCCTGAATAGTTCATCTATTTCTGTTGCTTTCTCCCTACCTAAGATTGTAATGCACTGCTTGTGATATCACAGTTGCTCTCATTTAAACACATTGTGATGTCACAACAGAGGATTATGACTTGAAGTAGGGAGTAAGCTATTGAGGCAGATGAACTTCAAGGGAACTCTGAGGGATAGAGATCATGCAGTCATGCAAATTTACTCAGTAATGAGTAATGAAGAGAAATGTATAGAATATATATGGAATGCAAGCTGAATTGTACCTATTTATTATGTTTTTCAAAGTTTTCCTTGAGGTGTCAGTAGCTCTTTAAAAAATCCTCCTCCAAATTGGCCATAAAGTGGTTGGCATATTGTGGAGCCATCCTGGTATCCATTGCTGTTCCCATAGTTTAACATACTGTTTACAATTGAAGCTGAATTCATGTGTCAGAATAAATTTAATAATTTTCTCCACCACTTCTGGATTGATGTTATGGTGCTGTCCTGTCTCATGTAGGTATTTAAAACAGGCTGAAATGCCATCTTTGTGTGGAATATTAGTATAGAGGGAGGTTACATCCATTGTGGCTAATATGGTATTAGGTGGTAAGTCTTTATAACTGGAAGGTTTACACAGGAAGTGTGTAGTGTCCTGAATGTAGCTGTCCCTTTCTATAACCAGTGGTTTTAAAATGGTTTCTATAAGACCTGAGATCCCCTCTGGGTACTGTTGCCAGATACTATGGGTCTCCCCGGATTGCCTGGTTTATGGATTTTATGAAGCATGTAGAATGTCCCTGGCTTAGCTTCAACAGAGACGAGGTCAGTTACTCTGTCTTGGACACAATTAGGAAAAGATCCAATTATGTCCCATAGTTTCTTGGTGTAGTGGGGTCACTAGGTAATTCCCTGTAGTAGGTGCGATCTATTAGCTGTCTGGGATCTATTAGCTGTCTGGTAGCTTCATTATCAAAGGAAGTAGTCATTTTTTGTACTGTGCAAGTCAAAGTGCATTACACTGCACTTATTAATGTTATAATGCTTAAATTGTCTTGGATTTGGGAGATTTCAGAGGGAGTATTACATGGACCACCTCTTTTACAGTCATCTACATACTTTATTACCAAGCTTTTTAAGTTTGTGGAAAGATTAGTGATAAAAATTTGGAAAAGAACGGGGGTCAATACAGAGACTTGAGGGACTCCACTAGTCACTGGTTTCCAGACCAAGTGGTATCCATCTAATACAACATGTTGTATATGAATAGTTAGCCAGCTATTAATCCATTTTGTACCTTTTGGATGGACCTTCATATTGTCTGTTTTTTAGATCAGTGCCCAGTGAGGCACTGAACTGAAAGCCTTTTTAAAATCTAGAAAAACGACATTGCAGGATGCCCTATTGTCTAGACATTGGCATATAGACTTGTAAAAACAGACCAGATTCGATACTACTGACCTGCCCTTTGTGAATGCATGTTGATTTATAGCTAGCTCACCTAACTGAGCTAGAATGTTATCTTTAATAAGGCTGTCCATAACTTTCCCCAAAACTGGGGTTAAATTTATAGGCCTATAATTGTCCATGTCTTTCCTATCTCTAGTTTTGAATAAAGGGGTTACCATCGCCCATTTCCAGTCATCCGGTAATTGTCCAGTTTTAATGCTGGCATCAAATCAAATTTTCAGGGGGATGGTAAGGTAATTTTTCATGATGGCAATCATGTTACCAGTAATCCCATCTGGACCTGGTGAAGAGCTTAATTTTATAAGATTCTATTTTTTTTTTTATAAATCTCATCCAAAGTAAATGTAAGGTCAGCTGAAGGTGGCGTTTCATGGATGGGCAAACTTAAGTTATGTTTTGCAAAAAACCTTGCAGAAGTGTTCAGGAAGTCTCATTTGCCTGCCAGTCATGATCTCAAATGGAGTCAGTGATGTGCTTCTAGCAGGAGTGGTTCTGATGGCCATACAGAGCAGGGGCATCAGGACATCGCAGTTTTTTACCATTTTCAGAAACAAATGTTCTCAGCGTGGTTTTAATGGTTCTGTTAGCTCTCTCCACTTGGCCAGAGAATTATGGATGAAAAGCAATATGAACATTTTGTTGTACCCCCAACAAATACATTGTTTGTTGCATCACGGCCCCCACAAAGGATGGTCCCTTATTGGAATCTACATACGGGGCAGTCCCCTCCTAGGGAATATCTGTTCCACCAAAACTCATGCTGTAACCTGTGCTGGTTGGTTTTTTGTTGGGAAGGCCTCGACCCATTTGGAAAATAGATCATCACTACCAGAAGGCACTTGTTGCCTCTTGCAGTGGGCATAAGGGGCCCTATATAATCAATTTGGTGTTGGGTCCATGGCCCCCCGATTCTTTGCCCTCTGAGCAAGGCCTTTTTTTTTTTTTTGCTTGGGTAGTGGGTTGTCCTGTGTGCAGACTGTGCAGTTGTCACAATAAGTCTCAACATCCTGTTTCATGGTGGGCCACCATCTTGCAGTTAGCAGTCAGGCTAGGGTGTTTGTTGGGCTCTGGTGCCCTCCTGTAGCAGAATTATACACATGTAAAGAAATTCAGACCTGAGATCATGTGATGCCACCCATACTGGCTTTCCAAAGCCTGTGTACAGAAGCACAGTGTTGTCAGGGGAAACCAAGAGTACAGCATGGTGGTTTGCATACTTAGAAAGGGACAAGTGCTGTCCGTCATTTAGCTCAGACATGACTGTCTGTTAGCTCAGACATGACTGTCTTTAATTCTGGATCCTGGTGCTGCAAGACCTGTAGGTCAGTGGGGCCCTGTGTGGGCACATTGGCAGCCACTGCAATCTCTGGCACCTCACCCTCCAGTAGGCGCAAAAAGATCTCCCATTACTGCGCCCCTTTTGGCCAGTGTATCAGCCCTGTCATTTTGAGTAGCATAAGGTGCCTTTGAGGAATGTGCCTTTATCTTTTTGACAAAGGCCCTGCGTGCTGCTGTGCTTTCATGGCAATGTATTTCAGAAGCTTGGGGTGAGACAACAACTTACCATCAGATGACCGGAAGCCTGCCTGCTCCCAAACTGGAAGAAACTCAGTTAAAACACTAGAAATGTAAACCGAATCAGAAAACAGAATCAAGTTTTCTGGTACATTGGTTTACTGCTGCATGACCCATGCAGTTGCTGACAGTTCTGCACACTGGAATGAAAGGGGGGAAGGCAACTTAAAAAACAATTTTTGTTCTTCAACACCTTGTCTTAGGTGTATACGAAAACTTGTATGGGTCTTTCCCGCTAGATAAAAACTAGCACCATCTGTGAAGAGCTGCAATTCCTCCATAATGGAGTAGTCATCCAGTAGCACCTTAAACATGGATCCCATTTCTGGCCTGTAGTCCACTGCAGGACACTCATGGGGTTCTGCTTCATATAAGAGAATAGGCCAGCAGGGATGGAGTGCTCCAGTGCTTGATGACTGTGTCCCTGTCCTGCAGCAGTAGTGCCCAATGTATCTGTCTAGCATTTGAAACAGCACCATCCTTTACCTGACAGTAAGTACTTTGTGGTGGTGTAATGGGTATGAGGAATGATTGGGCATAGACCCACAATGTGGGTGAATTGCTGGATGGCCCAATGAGTAGCTAACAAAAAATGTTTTCACAATGTGTGATTCTTTTCTACTCCTGTTAACAAGTGGGAAGTATAAGCAATTGGTAACAGTTTACCATAATGCTCCTGGGCAAGAACAGCTGAAATGGCATCCTCTGAGGTTGTTACCACTGAGTGGAAGGGCAGAGCTGGACCTCGGTAGACCAAGGCTTGAGCCTTCATGAGGGCCATTTTTAAGGCCTGAACTGCCTGTGTGTGCACTGGTGTCCATTGTCACTCTACTCCCTTCTTTAGAAGGTCATATAGGGGTTTGGCAATGTCAGCAAAGGGGGGAATAAAATCTCTGAACCATCCCACTATGCCTAAAAGTTTTCAGAGTGCTACTTCCGAGGTCAGCAGAGGCAACTGTCTTAACAGTGTTGATCTTGTGCTGGTGAGGGGTGTGGCCTTCTTTTCCTCTGGTGAGACCGAAGAATGCTTTATTATCTGCACATTCCTAGGATTTACCTTTAAACCCTTGTCTTTCAGCAAATCCAGCAGTTCTTTTAACAACTTAAGATTTTCTGTCTCTATGATAGTAGCCAGCAGCAAATCATTTACATACTGTAGCAGACACTAAGGTTTAGAGAAACCCATGAGCGCCTCCTTCATATGCAGTGAAAAATGATGGGCGAACAATGGAAGCCCTGGCGTAACCACATCTACGTGTACTGTTGCCCCTGGAAAGTGAATGCAAATTTGTATTGACAGTAAGGGTGGTAGGGGGTAGACTAAAAACCATTTGAAATATCTAGGACAGAAAACCATTTAACCATGGGGGGCAGTTGAGCCAAGATGTCTGGGGCAGATGCCATCGTGGGTACACAGGTGGACATTGCCTAATTTAGCCTGCGGTAGTTGATGATCAGCCACCAGGAATTGTCAGGCATTTTGACCAGCCACACGGGTGAGTTATTTCCTTAGGCACATTTCTGCAACACCCTCTGCCACAACAAAGACTCAGTGGTCTGCTGTATGAAAGGCTCTGCCAACTTTGGAATGCTGTACTGTCTTTGAAATGGAGGATCATTTCCATTGATTTTTACACATGCTTGCATTCTCCTACAATCAAGTTTGCTTTTTGCAAAAACATCCAGACACTCACAGTAGCAGAAGCTTCTGAATCTCTGTCCAAACCCTGTTTCAGTAACACCTCTATGACGTCATAATCCTGCATGGTCTTGATTGCAAACACTGCATGTGCATTAGAAATCATAAACTCTACCACCTCAGGTTCACCTTCCACGCTCCACAAAATGTGGTTAGCCAAATCCACAATGCATTTGCTCTTATTTAGAAAATCGGCACCCAAGATATGTTGTTGCTGTTGCAGTGACTTAATAGCCATTACAGTCTCTATGACAACATATCCAATTTGCACTGAAATAGGAATTGATTCCATTGCTGCTGCCTGGTCCCTTGAAAAGGATTGTAAAGAACATTTTACTCCCAATGAACCTGGCTAGGCTTGCTCATGTGGTAGATAGAAATGGATGCTTCAGTGTAATTTAAAACAGCCCTCTGGTGGCCTTTGACCAAAGCATTGACATCTGGGTGCCCCCAGGTGTCTGCTTCCACAGGAGCAACAAAAACAACAGAGGCACTTATTTCTTAGGCAGACCTGGACGGGTCTGGCTGGCTATTACCTGCCTTGCTTTATAACATGTTTTTAATCTCTTGTACCTGCTATTCAGTTACATCGATTCAACTCCGTGTGTTTTGGTCTCTATGCCAATTGCCTCTGTTTTGTCCTTTGCCCCTGCCTCTTCCTCTCCAATTATTGTTTTACTTCTGACCTTGCCTATGACCTTCATTTGTAAAAGTGACTTCTTGTGGAGAATGAGATTTAGTGGACTCTGATCCTCCCAGATCAGAGGGTTGGGTGACTGCAGCCACCTTTTTGGAAAATGTGTCCTCCAGTCCACCCAAGGATTCCCAAGTCAGTCCCATTTCTCCATTATTTCATTATAGGTGTTCCCAGAATTTACATACATTCTTATGGAAACATAGAAATATAGAAGTTGATGGCAGATGAGGACCGCAAGGCCCATCCAGTCTGCCCATTTCTTTATCTACCTTATAAATGTGTCATCGGCCTTTGTTCTGTCAATGGCCTATCTATTCATACTTATCTGTATTGCTCTATTATGCCTATGGCCACCTTTAATTGAGGCAGAGCATTATATATTAGACATTTCTTATAGGTTCAGTTACCTGTCCCTTGATTGGGCATGATGTAGGAGTAGGCAGTGTACAACTGATTGGCGTACGCCACTGGGGCTTCCCCAGGTTGCTGTTTACAATTTGATATTACTTCATATTGGTCTATGTATCGCCACCCATTTAAAATTGAGAAACCACGTCTCTATCAGACTATTCTGGTGCACATTTCTCAAATTATGGGGCATGGCACACCATTGGTTATCTGGCAGAGTATCCATTAGTACCAGGACCTTATCTGCCTCTGTTAGATGATACATGTCCCCCGCTTAATGTACTCTATGGATATGTGCAAGGGGACAATCTTTTCCCAGTTTAAATTCCCCAACTCTTTTTGCCACTTTATCCACTAACTCTGGGCTTGCTTCTGCTATCTCCTCAATATCTACCACTATTTGTTGATCTCCATATGGGTGCTGTGTATCTTGCTCCATTGTGATCGGAGCCATGGATGGAGGAGCGATATACTCCTCTGGAAATCTTCTACTGTCAGACGGTAGTGCAGGATATAAATGGGCAGTGGGAACTGGTCCCTCCTCATAAGGTGGAGAGGACATGACCTCCGCCACTGGCATTGACTCCGTTAGGGTTGGAAGCACCATATGTGGGGCTACAGCCACCACTATTCCCCTTTGGACCCACATTTGGTTTTGTAATTTGTGTATCTGTTTGTGGCAGTGAGTACGATCCACCTCACTTCCTTTAATAATTCTATATTTGTCCTAAAGGCAGCCTTTAAATCACTATTTTCCCTTTTTCTAACTTTACCTGTTCCAGTTCCTGATGCAGGGTGTAAGTCACACATTGTGTATCTTCTGACTGACTTGTAAGATTATGCTTCATCAGTGCAATTGCAATTCTTTCTGTTCAACATTTAACTGTGTCCTTAACTGCAAATGTGCCTCTTTTAATTTGGATACTTATTTCTGAATACATTTTATTTTTTCTCCTTGCACTAAAACATTACCCTTACAACCCTTGAATGCAGTATCCTTTTTTCTGATTGTCCATAATCTTCTTGTCCAATTCTGTCTGAAAGTGTTCTTTAACATATACCCAAATATCTGCCCCATGTTTAGCATCTCTACAAAAGTATTGTCCATCATGAACTTTCATGGACTATACAATGTAGTCTTCAATTATATACAAGAAATGCAGAAATACTTAAACCTATCTAACCTTCACTAGACCAGGTGTCATAAAGACCACCTTTTGATCCTGACTGATGATCAATCAAGGATCTCCCACTGTAATTGGTGAAATAGGTTGCGACCCTTGTGCTACCGATATTTCCCGCTTTTGGAATAGACTGAGACTATGTCCAGTCATGCCTGGGGTGCCAAAATCTGTTAGGTAATTTAAGTAAATTAATGTTCGGGGTTCTTTGCAGTTTAAATGAAAGAACTCCTGGAAACACAATTATCCCAAAATTATTTTTTTGACTACTTTTATAAATATATAAAAGCAGACCAGGAGACTAGTATGAAGTAATAGGTGTGGTACCAATTCATCATTCCTTCATAGAGATCAGTGATAGATGGCAGTGTCAGTGGCTCAGTAGGTAGCACATTCGCCTCTGAGGCTGGGAGATCAGAGGGCTGTGGGTTCAGTTCCCACATCTGGCACTTGGGTTAATATCCCAATTCTGACACTGTAGTGCAGTATGAGAGGGGTACTGCACTTCTGAGGTGCCGTCTTTCGGATGAGATGTTAAACCAAGGTCCCATCTGCCTGCATTGGTGGTAGTTTAGATGGATGTTAAAGATCCCATGGCACTTATCGAAAAGAGTAGGGAAATGTCCCCGGTGTCCTGGCCAAATTTCCCTCATTCACTAAAAATACCACAAACAGCTTAATCTGGTTCAAGGTTACTTGGCATTCATCTGTATCCCCCTCCCCCGTGTCGTGCCTGAAAATAGGCAGGATTTGTCTAGTGCACTTACCCAGTCAACAAACCACCCCCACCCCCCAGTCGCCCCTGAAAAAGGGACTTCTAGGCCCAGTGGGTTTACCGGGTCAACAAAATTCAACAAAACAAACAGATAGGCTGCAGTATCTTCTGTCTGTTCTCTTGGTTTGGTTTTGGTTCTCTGAAGAAGCCAGGAAGTACTCCTTCTTAAATAGTTTAACCTCACATCTGAGAGGATGCTGGATGTTGGCCAATCAGCATGACCAATTAAGAGTTTTAAAAATGTTGGCATATGAAAGAAATTGACAATTATTTTTGTCTGGTTAATTATGCCTTGCATCACTGGTGTCTGAGTAAGGTGGTCTGGCAATAGGTTTGTCTTGTACTTAAACAGTCATTAATTTAGCCAACAGGTGGCAGCAATGTCACATTACATTCTCACAGCACGTCTCAAGGTAATTGATAGTGTTTTACATTAAAGGAAAACTACACCCAAAACTTGAAAAAATATATGCTGTGCAGAGTGTTTTAATTTGTATGTGAAGTTCTAGTGTTTCCTTCCCTCTGACTGGTATTAGGAGTTTTTCCTAAATTAGCCTGCTAGCTTTAGGGTAGTTTTACGACCCCTGGATATCTCCATATCAAATAGGTTTATTGCATTTCTTTGTCCTACAATGCACCTTGTTTCATGTAATGGTGATGTAGCAGAGCCCATAAATCCAGCAGAAAGCATTGCATTACAATCAGTTCACAACAATAGAGATGGCTATATTTTAAAATCTGTAGAATTCAGCTTGGTGACCACCCTCATCCTAAAGGTTTTACTGTCCTGAAAAACTTTGCTGCTGGTATTTTTTGTGCAGCTTGTAAAGCTTCCAAGATATTTAGTTTGTTTGGCATGTGTGTGCTGAATGTTGGGTCTCTCTTACATCACAGTCATGTGAGACAAGATGCACTGTGGGAAGAAGAAATACAATTACACTATCGGGTATGAAGATCCCCAGGGGTCGTAAAACTAGTATAAAGCTAGCAAGCTAATTTGGAAAAAACTCCTAATACCAGTCAGAGGGAAGGAAACACTAGAACTTCACATACAAATTAAAACACTCTGCACAACATATCTTTTTTCAAGTTTTGGGTGTAGTTTTCCTTTAACTGCCTTTGGCGAGACAAGTTTATATACTGTACTATAAAGGCATTGGCACATCTGATGACTTATAAATGACATGAATATCAAACACTATTTCTAGTTATATGAGCAGTTTAAAATGTTTTTTTTCTTTTCAAGGAGCTGTAGCTTTGGGTAAATATAGCTAACCACAAGCTTCCTGTTTTTCAGGTCACTGCACCTTGTAACTGAAATCTAACCTCTACTTTGAACAGCTTTGTCTTATAAGTAGTATCATTCAAGCAATTTAACCTAAACAGCACAGTTCACACAAAGCACAAAATTAACTTAAAATACTTCGAACTAAGCATAAAATTCTTATAAGATCCAGTGTGAAATGAGCTTCATATATTTATATATATCTAAATTATGGAAAGTTCCACAGTTTTGAGCTGACGTGAACAAGTCTCTCTATGTTTTTCTTTACTGCAAAAAAATAAGTCTGAAAGCCCCTGTTTTAAACTGCAGCTTGGTAAAAGGGTTTATATCATTTAGATTTATTGATATTACAGTATAATGAATGTCGCATGCACATTATCATGTACATGAATGAGATATGCACTTTGCTCTTCTTTAGCATTAGAACATAAGGCAATTTGTATGAATGTGATTTTGGCAAAGACCAAGGTTTCTAACGCGAATACAGTTTTGCTTTACATTCAGACTGGTTTGGTCGCAACATCTAACATTAATATTATAGTGTCAATTGTATCCTTTCAAATATATTAAAACACAAGGCATATGAACAATGTACTTGGCTGTTACAGAAGACAGCTCAGAAGTTCCTGCAGGTGCAGACTGTTAATCACAAAAATGTGTACAGTTTCTTAAAACAGGCACTAACATAGATAATCTAACATTTCAAATGAGCTCTAAAGAAGCCAATTCATTGCTAGTGCAGAATCCCACAACAGAGGTATAATTTTTGTTCAAAATATTATCTTATGGCTACAATGTAAGTCTTTTGAACTACTTAAGAGACTATTATAATTTGTAAAAGCATGCTCTGAAAGCCACTGTTACCAGCTGGCCATAATGTACAAAGGGAATTTTTGTGAGCCCTGACAGCTGCAAAAGCACCGAATCAGAACTTCTCTAACTTGTATTTTCCAGTATTTGATTGGCTGAACATAGATAAAATTTCCCTCTTCAGCATCAGTCTGGTAAACAACTTAATTTCTAATAAAACATGTCCTCAACCTAAAACAAAGGAAAATCATGTCTGAAACATCCTTGACCTAGTTAAAACCTTTGCAAACTATCCGTTTACTGGAAATACTCTTCTGGTCCAAAGAGAGAAACAAGCTGGAAAACGTGTCTCAAATCTTGTAACCCATGAACTTACAAGCACTTCTACTTAATCTTCTTTATAGCCATTTATTCAGGATAGAGGCTTAGTTTTGCTTAATCTATCTTCGGCTGAACATGATCAGAGTTTGTCCTCCATATTGGACTTCTTACAAACACCTCAAAACAGCTCTTTTCCAATTGTGGGCATAAAAAGCACATAGCCAATCTGCGTAATACCTTGATATTTAGCATTCCATATTACTCTTAAGTTGTGGCAGACCCTAACACTACCAGTGGTTTGGTTCCAGCTGTCTTTATTATGTTTGGTAGCATGTTTAGGGTTGCCACCTTTGGATGGGGCAGAAACCTAAGCTCCGCTCCAGCCCCACCCCTTTTCATGACCCACCATGCATTGTTCCTCCTAGAAGACCATTTGTTATATCAATAAAAGACAACACTTAAAGCAGCAGTTCAACAAAAATGTTAAGATACTGTACTGTAACTGTTAAAGTTACTTTCCTAGGTTCTTCCTAGTCGTCCATTTACTTATGTATTTATTGACATTGGTTTACTAAATAAACATACAGAGATAAAAGAAATATTATTTACTGATATGATCTGGGGGCAGACAAGGGAAATACTGTAAATAGCATACAGGTATATAATAATACATAATAAATTGTTTCCCTGTAATGTGTACTTTATATCTTTTTCTGGCTCCATTCCCTGTTCATGTCCACAGTACTATTTCAAAGCCAAAGAATTGACCATACTTTTTTTCTTGATGAAAAAAAAATGATTTAAAACATTTAAAAATGCCTAAATTCTGTTAGAGATGAAAATGTTTACCAGCAAATGAAAGTGGAGGACAGCTGGCTCTGTTACTGTTACAAAAGGTGGGGGCAGCTGTGCTGCTATGCCCCTTTAAAATGCAGTGGAAAATATTAGGTTAAGTAAGTGCTAATGGTGTTAATGGCCATACTTTACGCCTCCTTGGCTGACTGCTTTCACAAAAAAAGGGCTATATTGACAACAGAACTTGTTTGTAACTTGGACATGCAGCTGAAACAATGACTAATATGACAACGTGTTTCAAAAATATGTGAGTACTCAAAATGGCTCAAAACCCTGATCAGCACAGATTAAAACCAGATTACCTGATAGGGACCCTGAAAACCTGATCACCAGGTAAAAACTTGACAGGTGGCAACCCTACGCATGTTTCTGATATTTATGGTAGCCCCTGAAATGCTGATACTTGCAGTTTTTTCTTTTCTTTCCACTGGTAGCATACCAGTTGGTATATCTTATAATAGACTCGCCAAGAATATATATTTGTCTAGATGCTTCTTCTAGTATTCTGTTTATCTAGCTTTTTATTGTGTGTAAGATTTTCCTCAATGTTTATTTCCTTATCACTTACTGTGGTTAGTAAATTGTCTGTTCCTCAAGGCTTTCTATTATATTTAATAAAGGTTTGAACTGGTTCTTCAGTTCTAAGTTTTTATTTTTTTTTCTCTTGCTTTCCACATAACACCATTCATCTTCCTCATCTCGATACCTCTGTTTTTTTTACTAGGTTCCTTATTTGTTCAAGGTTTGAGGAGTTTAATATTTCACCAATAGGCTTGTTTTTAATAGAGCTTTTCTTAAGCTTTTATCTTTTAATTCCAGTCCAAAAACAACTTGTTTTAGTTCTTTCAGTTCCAAACATTATATGCAGGTGAATGAGGTAATGTCTGTACTTGCTGCTATAGTAAATTTACTAAATAGAACACATTTACTTCCTAATTCCACATTGGTTAAGATAATATTTTGATGCATTTTTAACTCAATTTAGAATTCCACAGGAAGCTAATGCAGCACCTTATGATTTGACAAGACAGATGAATAGAGTTTCCTGGCCAACTGGCTGACACTGGGAGACACACTTGCCTCTGCCAGCATCATCTCCACCCAGAGCTCATCTTCACTCTCTCTCCCCTTGGGGACCAGAAGTGAAATCAAGCAGCTTCCTGTGGATGTCTTGGCTACTAAATTTAAAACTATGGCAGTAATCTGCCTTTAAGAAGACAAATTATAAGCCACTGGAGTGCATAAAGTGCAGCTTCAACCACAAATACTCTTGTGGCAGTTTGTTCCTCTGGCCCTTCCTCATGGGGGTTAAAGGTCACAGCACAATGCTGGTGCTGTATTTCTGGAGCTCCTCACTCAATCCAGTGGTCAAAACACTAAAAATACAATACAGTTGGCCCATTACACTCTGCCCTGGCTCTGTCAGTATATGATACAGTGTACATCAGACACTAATGGGGTGGATTTCTCATAAAACCACAGGTGAGTACAAGGAAAGGGTTGCAGTGGAGTTGGCTGTACTTTGCTTTATTTATTTATTGAAAAGTTTCACCAGAATGGTACAGTGAATAACAAGCTGCTCATCTCACGATGCATTCTGGGGGGTACAGGGAGGTAAGGATACAGAAATACAATATACAAAAGATGGCAGTCAAAGTAACAATCAGGATGAGCAACATAGATTACAAAAACTGTGAGCTAGAATCAGACACTGGAATACATGACATTGACAAATATAAAATAGGCTAATAGTATATAGGGTACAGATTACGGTACAGTAGGAATGTATGAAATACAGGACCATCAAATTTTGTAAGTGCAAATAGGATATACAAGTGCGCGGCTCAATCTACCACTTGAAACACAGTAGCAGCCATGTCCGCAGTTAAGCAGAGCTGGGATAAATGAATGATACACTAGATGCAAGAATAGCTTGGAGAGTAGTAATTCAGGAGAGCTAGGGAGATAGAGTGAGGAGATTATGAGTGTTTGATTTGAGGAGGTAGCGAGTTACAGAGTTTAAGGAAGTAGTGGGGAAAAAGTGGACTGGTGAGCAGTAGAGAGTCTGTGAGGGACAGCAAGAGACTTGGCATCAGAGGATCTAAGAGAACATACTGAGGGAGTGATGATAGTCGGAGCAGACGTGAGATAGGGAGGGAGTTGAACCTGAATTTAGAGGTAAATTTAACAATATGGGACAGGTGACAGAGAAGAAAGGCACGAGAGTAATGGAGAGCGCAATGGTGGGTGCATGGAGGCACGTTAAGAGCAAAGCGGCAGAAGGAGTTGAAGAGGGAGTCCAGTCTGGTTAAGGCAGACTTTGGAGTGGCACCGTAAACTACATCACAGTAGTCAAAGATGGGGAGAATCATCTTCTGGACTTTGCTCAGCCTTAATAACTGAGAAGTTGATCTGTCACTTGAGAAAAGTGAAAGTCGGTATGGATTAGATTCTCTCGGCAATGTTTTGTCAGAGTGAGGGTCTTGGTGATTTAGAGGAACACATTGTCTAGATCCAGCTGCTGGGTTAGGAACTCATTTCCCTTCAATGGATGCACCCAAATTCAAACACCAAAGTACTGAGTTGCCAATGAGAGGAGTCACGAGAATGCCTGTGGGATTTGATAGAGGTGGTTTGAGAGGAATGCCAGTAGGGAAGATGCCGTTTGATGTGGAGGAGTTTGAAAAAAGAATGGAATGGAAAATGTAAGTATTCATGGACAGAGTCATGAATAATATACAAACTTTGAGTCTTAACTCCAGGAAGGAGAGAGAGTACACCAATTGCAGATCCATTTTGGAGAAATGAAATGCAAGAAATAATAATATATAATAACATTTGTTTAATTAAGTGCCTTTCAAAGTCTCAAGGTGCTGTACAGCATAATACAGAAACAAACACATATTCAGATACATCCAATATAAAATCAGAATAAAACCGGAAATGCCTTTTCCCGTAAAAAAGTCTTTAGTGCCTGCTTAAAACTCCCTACCGTCCTGCACTCCCGGAGCAGAGAATTCCAGAGGGTAGGTGCCACAAATCCAAAGGCACGAGCACCAGATGACTTCAAGTTTACCCTCGGAATCTCCAGCAACCCCTCATCAGCTGAGCGGAGCTGTCGCAGAGGGGTGTAAGGCACCAGGAGCTCTTTCAAGTAATCTGGACCCGATCTGTGTAGGGCTTTGTAGGTCAGAAGACCTACCTTGAATGTGATCTGCCACTGTATTGGCAGCCAGTGCAGAGTGTGCAGCACTGGGGTAATACGAGATCTTCTGGAAGCCCCAGTCAATAAACGTGCTGCCGTGTTCTGCACTAGCTGCAGGAAGCCCTAGGTAAAGGGAGTTACAGTAATCAAGGCACGATAGCACAAAGGCATGGACCAGGACCGGCAGGCCACTGGGTGGAACAAGGTGCATAATCCTGGCAGTTTCTAAGATGGAAAAAAGCCAGCTTGACGACTGCAGACACCTGATGTCGAAGAGTCAGACCAACGTCAAGCTCCACTCCCAGGTTACGCACCCGTTCAGAGGTGAGGATCTGGTCCTCCCCCAGGACTAAACTGGAGAGAAGACAAGTCCTCAGTCCCTCTACCCTATGATCTGGGTCCACAACCAAGACCTCAGTCTTTCCTGGGTTCAACTTTAAACTGCTGGAATTCATCCAATCTTGGATTTCTGCAAGGCAGTTGTTCAGTATCGAGATAGCACCAGCCTGGTCAGGTGCAAAAGACAGGTAGAGCTGGATATCATCAGCATAGCAGTGAAACCTCAGCTCATACCATCTTATAATGTCTCCGAGGGGTAGCATATATACTGCAAATAACATGGGGGACAGCACCGAGCCCTGAGGCACCCCGCATGGCAGAGAGAAGGCCCCAGATGAAAACAAACCCAAGACCACTCTCTGCGTTCTCCCTGCGAGGAAAGATGAAAACCATCTGAGGACTGTGCCTGACAGCCCACAGATGGACTTCAGGCGTTCGAGCAGAACCCCATGATCCACAGTATCAAAAGCTGATGATAGATCAAGGAGAACCAAGATAGAATGGTGTCTCCGATCTCTCGCCATCAGGAGATCATTGAGCACCTGAACCAGAGCAGTCTCAGTACTATGCCTCTTATGAAAACCAAATTGGAGAAGTTCATATAAACTATGAATGGTTAAATGGCTATCTAATTGAGCAGCCACAATGTTCTCAATAACCTTCCCCACAAAAGCGAGGTTAGAGATAGGCCTGTAGTTTGCTAGGTTCTCTGGGTCTAAAGAAGCTTTTTTCAGAAGGGGGATCACCACCCCCCCCTTCAGAGAGCTAGGGAACATTCCCGTATCTAAAGAGCACCGGATAATCCGAGCTAAGACCAGGCTGATGATCTTGCTACAACCCAAGATCAGGGAAGTAGGGCCAGGGTCTAAACTACAGCACGTGGGATGCATCTCCTGGACAATCCTCATAGTATCTACGAAGTCCGGCAGGTCAAAGGCACTCCAGGAAACTCCGGGCTCTGTGACAGGGCACCGATCAATGGCAACTCCCTTAGGGTGAAGTTGGAGGCACTCCCTTCTGATGTCTTCAACCTTATTCGCAAAGAATTGAGCGATCTCATCACAATCAGTTTGTGTAAAAACTCGACAGAGCTGCTGACAGGCTGGGTTGCACAGTCTGTCAACAGTTCTGAAGAGTTGGGCCGGTCGATTCCATGTGACAGAAATTTCCCTGGACAGGAATTCTGCCTTCTTATGGGAAATGTCTGTTTGGTAGAGTTTATAATGCTCTAGCAAAATAAGGTGGTCAGCATCAGCGGCTGTGTTCCTCTAACGACGCTCTAACCTATGCCCCATCCTCTGCAACCCTCTCAGAGCTCTATCAAACCATGGAGCGCTGGGGCGATGTGGAAGGGGGCGAACACGGACAGGCGCAATCTGATCAAGGGCTGCTGATATGGCCCATTATAGACCACTACCAACTGCTCAGGATCAGTGCAAAACTCATCCAACAACAAGAGGTCAATAACCGCCATCAGGTCTTCAGGGATCACGTCCCGTAATGGGCAGTACCTGACCAACTCCACAGGGGCCGACCTACCCAGGGGGGCCTCAAAATTGAACCCAACTGAGTAGTGATCGGACCAACTGACTGGTTCTACCACCAAATCAGAGGCCTCGATCCTCAGGAGGAAGACCAGGTCAAGAGAGTGACCTCCCTTGTGTGTAGCTGAGGAAAAAACCTGGGTAAAGCCCAGAGTTGTCATCTCCTGGAGGAAATGTTGACCAAAAAGTGAAGATTTGTCGTTGACCCAGGCATTGAAGTCACCCAGAACCATCAGTCTGGGCGACTCCAAGGCCATGTCGGCAGTGAAATCTGCTATTTCCTGCAGAAAAAGCTTCTCATCACCTGGTGGACGGTAAATGAGGGCAATCCTGCACCCTACACCAGCTACCACAGTACATTCAAATGACCTGGCCTCCTCAACTGGTACACCAGTTAGGCCCAATTCGGTCTTGAAACAGACCGCCACTCCCCCCCCCGCAATCCAGTCTCGGGCGATGTATAACCAAGTAGCCGGTGGGAACAGTAGCCTCTAAAAAGGGCCGCATTCCCGTCCAACCAGGTCTCGGTAATGCAAGCCAGATCTGCCCTCGCAACAAAGTCTGAGATAAGGCCAGTCTTGTTGCAGACAGATCTGGCATGGCATAACAGCGCCCAAGTTGGACGAGGTTGGCGAATTGTCCCAACCACTTGCCCTCCCAAACTGGAGGTGCCCTTGGGTATGGAAGCCAGAACTGAATCACCACGTTCTAGATACCATTTCACCCCAGGGCATCTTCTGGACCTAACCGCCCCTATGGGAGAGCTCCGCTGTCTGCAACCCCCCACCCCAACTCCCCAACGCCCGGCAACGATGGTAAACATGAGCAGGCAGGGGGGGAGAAGAGAAGGGGCGGAGGGCACGGAGAGCGGAGGCTGAATAGTACAGGACAGGAGGGGCAAGCAGGCACATCTAGCTGCTCAGTTTATAACACAATAAATATAATAAAATCCCAAAAGACACCACCAATCCTAAGCTTCTCTCAGACTTCCTACAACTAAAAATTATACTACTTCAAATTAAAAAAAGATAAACAACCAAAATTAAGATTAAACTAAATCATCTCCCTAACACATAATCTTATTTATTGACTAAACCCACAGGTCCTCTCACAGCCTGTGGGTTAACCAAAAACAATTTTAATTGCTCCCAGGTCCTCTCACTACCTGTTGCCTACAAAAAACTAAACACTCTCACTACTAATTTAAACAAAAAATAAACATCGAAATAGTAATAATTAAATAATAATAGTGATAATAAACAAAGGAAATAATTTAGAAATCACCCTCCAGATAAAATCTCTCACAATATCGGGAAGCTGGTGGATTCAAAGATGTTATAGAGCACTCTCACTGCTCACATTATTTCCACTAAATAAATATGTAAGGAAAAACTACTTGCGATCAGCAGAGGTCCTGTCTAGCTGTGAGTATTTCCAAACACAGCCATTATATAAGCACAGGATGCAAAAGTCAGTATACCAGCCCAAATGTCAGCAAAAAGCAGCAAGCAGTATAGATCCAATCTTCAGATTTCAGACTTCAAGTTCACCTCCAATTCAAATCACAGAAAGGCCACCAGCAGGCCGCAGGTTCCTATCAACTTTCCAGAGGAAAATTACCCCAGAAAGTCAGTGGCCCACTACTTCAACTCCAGGAGGAGTCAGCCCCCCAGCTGGCTACCCCAAGAGTCTAGGGCAAGGGGAATAATGGACAGGCCCTCCAGCCTACCCCACTCCCCACCCCTGTGTGTGACACTGACCCTGAGGTCCCTCAGGAACCTTGCAGGTCCAGCTTTAAAGCCCAAAATCACCCAGTCACAGGAAAAGGAGCATTCAACACACTGATAAAGTCGATAAAACTTCGTGTCCCACTTAACTTAAAAGCTCTTCTGAATGACTTCACTAGATCACCGCTCCCAGTAATCCAATGACATTATGCAGATGTAGTCCAGGGGCACTCTGAAAAACACAGCCAACAGTTCGAAACCACACACTGGGATACCAATTTCCAAACCCTAGACTTGCTTGGTTTCAGCTAGTTTCCATTATCCCCGACCAGTCCACTCACTGCACAGATACTGAGGGGCAGAAGGACAGTAGAAGTTCCAAAAACTCAGTCCAAACACAGTCTGAGTACAGCACAGAGATCAGTAAAAAGAAGGCTCAGGAAGTCGGCAAAAACGAGGCTTCACTGACACATCTCCGTATCAAATCTTCGCAACTCTTCACGGCTCTCCCCAGTACTCCTTTCAGCGCACTGGGTCCCAACCCACATACAGGTTCAAACAAAGCCTAAAATGGAGAGTGGAGACAGGTGCACGACAAGTGCACTAACGAAAAAACAAAGGCAGGTAGACGGTGGCAAAGATAGCGGGAAGCATAAAAACAATAAAACAAAATTAATAAAACAGAGCAGCAAAAGGTGAGACAAATACTACAAACGAATGGCTAGCCCAGCGTGGCTGCCATCTTGGATCAACAGGAGTTGAGAGGTGGAGGTCAGGAGACACCACAGAGTAAAGAAAATGTATCACAAGGTTATGAGAGAGTGGCAATGTCAGTCATTCCTATTGCTGCACCATTGGGTTGGAAGCAATCTTCCAGTATTTGGAGGAGAAAGTAAGGAAGATGCCTTAGAGTTTCTTAGAGCATTCAAGAGAACACTGAGACAAGCACAAGTACCAGAAGATATGTGGATGCAGCATTTTGAAGTAGCTATGAGAGGTGTAGTGAGCAAGTGGTACAACTAGAAACAGGATCAGTTATGAGACTGGAGACAATGCAGAGTGCAATTTCTGGAATATTTTGACAAAGGTCGTAGTAGACAATATTTATGGAGAGAATTGGATCTGTTACATGGTGAAAAGATCACAGCTTAGGTTCTTTGCATGGTGTGCTGGACAAAGATAACAAGTAGCAGTAATAAGTTTATTATATACTCACGCCATAACAAGTGAAACAAAGCAAACACAAGGGAGCTAGTTTCCTACCATTCCTCGAGGATGGTCTCTCTCTACCAGAGAAACTGATGTGCATTCAAATATGAGTACAGTTACAGATATGATAAACATACAGCATTGGATAAGGCATAGACAGTGAGTCTGAGAACACATGCAATGTCATCAGAAAAGTATACAGAGTGTCGCAATAGTGGAAAACTACAAAATATGAGTATAACAGAGTATGTGGCAGAAACATAGCATATAGGTAGATTTATTTTGGACAGATATAAGCATAGCAAATATAAATAAAGAACACTAACATAAGTAATAAAACGATAAACATTATAACACTATGTAAGGCACTAACACTGTGTATAAGGTTATGGTTACATGTGGGCCACTTGGTGGTATATAACCCAGGCATAACAGATCATACACAGAAGGTGGGAGATCAACTTCATATGGTGGTCTTAGATAAATGGGATATTTTCAAGTGTCTTTATCCAAGAGCTCGAGGGAGAGAGATGGTAGAATTCATTATCTGAACACTACAGCCAAAATTACAAAACTTGCTTATGTGTGCACTGCCAAGAACTATTGAAGAGTTTATACTCTTGGGGGAATACTGGGATGCATAAGGAGAGGCATCGATAGTAGAAAACAGGAAGTTGTTATCCCTCTGTACAGACAATTGGCGAGACCCCATCTGTAGTACTGTGTGCAGTTCTGGAGACCCCATCTCCACAAAGACATAGAGTGGAGGCTGTCCACAGGAGGGGGAACCAAAATGGTGCAGGGTCTACACCAGAAGACATATGAAGAAAGACTAAAGGTGCTTAATATGTATACCCTCGAGGAAAGAAGGGAGAGAGTGGACATGATAGAAACTTTCAAGTACCTCAAGGGAATCAACATTTACCTTTCAGTCATGGGTTTGAATCCTGTTTCCACCATATCACATTTACCTTTGTGCAAGCTGTGTGGCCTAATGGTTAAAGCACTGCACTACGATATGAATTACCTTTCAGTCATGGGTTTGAATCCTGTTTCCACCATATCACATTTACCTTTGAGTCAGTCTGACTTTTGATTTGTCTGAAGCTGAGAGCCTTGCAACACTGCAAAGAACAAACTGTAACTTCATTTAGGAGCTGGAAACTTGGTAAGACATAATATTGTAAAACAGGGGAACTACGCTTTCTACAAAGAGTTTCATTTTTTTTCTCCTTATTGGCATTAAGCAGAGAATTGCAGGATTCCATTAAAAGTGTAGTAATTTTATAACCAGAGGGAGTGAGATACAACTGAATTTGCTTGATGGTTGGGGTTGAGACTTGGGATTTAGAGGGATATTTTTGCAACATTTTAAAAGTGTCCTGCTGGCTGAGTAGTTAAGTTTATAATCCCTGGTTTCACTGAAAGATTTTGTGTATTGGAATCAGACAGCAGCCTGCCTACAGTGAAAGGCCTGCTTACATCACAGGTGTCACTAGTCAATCAGTTGGCTTAATACTTAAGATTTTCAGTGCAGGAAGAGTGTAAGCACAGCTGACTTATTTTGGGGCTGACTGCTTTCAGAGCACAAACCACCAGGCTGTTTGGGGCTGGGAGGTAACCTGTGTCTGAGTTGGACGTCTGGATTTTCTCTGTTTGATTAGCAGGTTATTTTCTCTGTCAAATTGTTGTGTAGGGCATCTTGCTGACAGGAAGGCACTCATCGCAGTGCTGGGTCAGAGCTTTAGCTGATTGTTTCTTGAGGGGCACAGTTTAGGCCCAACCCCTTCCCACCCTCACCACCCACCCCTGGAAATAGTTCCTTTATACCTGGGGTTCTGACATCATTTCCTCAAGAGTGCAAGGTGCATATCACTGTCATATCCTCTCTAGCACACTGCACTGACAATATAAGCATACACATTGTATAATATATATATTTCTATATAACAAACCAATCACACACACACACACACACAGAAAAAAGTAGATAAACATGTGGGGAGTAGTACAATGTAATGGCTGTGGAGCAGCAGTCTTCCGGGAGTCTTTCTGGAGGCTGAGATGCTGCCCTATTTGCAGACAACTGTCTGCCCTGAGGGAGGAAGTTGCTCATCTTCAGGCCATGTTGGACAGTAAGGGAACCTTCCCCCAGGCCACACTGGATGGTAGGAAGGGAACCTCCCCCATCCAGGGAGCACCAGATCCACCACCACTACCTCAGAGGTTGCGAAGAAAACACAGCAGTTGGACCACAGTGGGCTCAGGAAGGGTGAGGATGGTGGAACAGAGGCACACCAGTCAGTTGTTCCACTCCACAATCCATACACCATTCTGGGAGCATAGCTCCCCTATAGATCACCCACAGAGGAGACTAAGGAGGCTGAGGACAGCTGTCACAAGGGAGGCCCACAGGAAGGAGACAGAGGACACCACAAGGAAGGAAGCAGCTCTGGTTTGGGACTCAATTATGGGGATAGAACTGGGGAGCAGGAAAACTGAAGTAAGGTGCCTGCCTGGTGCTATGGCTTGGAGGAGAGGAAGCGCATCCTCAGGATCATGGGAACAGCTGCACGAGTCTGAGTTGGGCGTAATTGTCCACCTAGGGACAAATGACCTGGCTCATCATGAGATTAGAGCAGTGCAGAAGGACTTTGTAGAACTGGGAGGGGCCTAAGACAAGTAGCACACACAGTATCCTTCTCAGAGGTGCTGCCTGTCAATGGCATGAGTGAGGGGTACTTTGCACCATGCAGTTTAATGAATGGTTGAAAAATGGTGTAGAGCACAGGGTTTGGCTTCATTGGGGACTGGGGTTCCACCTGGAGGGACACCAGCCTATACTGGCAGGATGGTCTGCATCTGTCCAGGAAGGAACAAGTCTTTTGAGCAATCGGTTTAAATGCTTCATTGGCAAGCTTTTAAACTAGTCAAGGGGGGAAGCACTGATAAGCAGCAGGAAAATCCCAGCCTCCCCCTACAAAACAGGGTACTAAATGAGAAAAAGACCAAGGTAGAAAGGTCAGTGGGGGATGCTGCAGAAGAAGGTAAAGCCATCAAAAAATGGAGAGCAATGAGTACCAATGCCTGTAGTCTGAGCAACAAGCTTCCTGAATTAGTGGCCTTGATGGAGGAGGAACATCTGGATATCGTGGCAGTCACAGAAACATGGTACACACAAAAACATGACTGGGATGTAAACATACCAGGATACACTATCTACAGGAGGGACAGGGAGGGTAAAAGAGGAGGAGGAGTAGCTCTTTACATAGGGAAGGAATCAAGCAACAGAACAAAAGGGTAAACAGGAGGAGAAGAAGCACTGTGGGTAAATGTGGAGACGCAATGGCACCTACAATTGCACAGGGTTGTGCTCCTGAACCCCTTCTCAGGGGAGGGAAATGGACAAGGAAATGATAGAAAGTATACTTAGAATGGCAGAAAAAGGGAGATATTGCTGATGGGTGATCTGAATATGCCAGATGTTAACTGGAGTGCAGTTGCAGCAGCCACTTCTAAGAGTGGGGTTATTCTAGATGCCCTACAGGGGCATGCCTAGACAACTAGTATTGGAGCCCACTCGAGAGGAGCAATCTTGAACCTAGTTCTCTCAAATGGAGATGAAGAGGATCACAGATGTAGAAGTGGGTAGCCATCTGGGAACTAGCGACCATCGAACAGTATGGTTCACAATAATCACAGTAATAGAGTCAAGCCATACAAAGACAAAGGTACTGGATTTTAGGAGGGCTGACTTTGTCAAAATGGGTGAGTGCCTAAGGAATGCACTAGTAAATGGGCAGGAAGGAGGGGTGGAAGAACAATGGGGAATAATAAAAACTGCCATCACAGAGGTATCAAGCCTTTGTGTAAAGCAAATAAACAAAACAAAACGAGGTAAGAAACCACTATGGTTCTCAAAGGAAGTGGCAGTGAAGGTTCAAGAGAAAAAGAAAGCATTCAGGAAGTATAAGGAATCACAAGGAACAGGACAGAGAACTATATCAGTTAAAGCAAAAGGAAGCTGGGAAGGCAGTCAGATCAGCAAAGGCCCAAACTGAGGAAAAGATAGCCAACTCAGTTAAGAAGGGGGATAAAACCTTTTATAGGTACATCAGGGAGCGAAGGAAGACCAAGGGAGGGATAGTGAGGCTTAATAAAGGGGAGGAGGGTGGGCAGAGGGTGACTGTGAAAAGGCAGAGATACTAAACAAATATTTTTGCTCAGTATTTACAAAGGAAGAGGGGAGGTACATAAAACAAACAGTAGAAACACTCTGGATACAGAAGTTGATACCAGCCCATTTACAGAAGAAAGGGTTCTGAAAGAACTCTTAAAACTGAAGGTGGACAAAGCAATGGGGCCTGATGGAGTTCATCCCAGAATTCTAAAAGAACTAAGGTAGAACTAGTGACACCACTGACTACCCTCTTTAACAAATCATGGGAGGATGGGGTGGTACCGAGGACTGGAGGAGGGCAGATGCGATTCCCTTCACAAAGTGGGAGCAAGGCAGAAGCAGGAAACTACAGACCTGTTAGTTTAACCTCAGTGGTAGGGAAAATGATGGAATCACTTCTGAAGGAAAAGAATTGTTAAATATCTAGAGGCCAGAGGGCACAGGACCCAAGCAGCATGGATTCACAGTGGGAAGGTCATGCCAGACAAATCTGATAGATTTCTTTGACTGGGTGACCAAAGTAGTTGATCAGGGAGGGGCTGTGGACATGGCCTACCTAGACTTTAGCAAGGCATTTGACACAGTCCCACACAAAGATTAATATACAAGTTAGCCAGCCTGGAGTGGGTCCCAAGATGACAGCCTGGGTAAAGATTGGCTGGAGAATAGGACACAGAGAGTAATAGTAAATGGAGTCCACTCTGAAAAAGGGGGTTAGTAGTGGGGTACCATGGGTTCAGTATTAGGACCAGTCCTCTTCAATGTCTTTATAAGGTGACACTGCAGAGGGACTGGAAGGAAAAATATGTCTCTTTGCAGATGACACAAGATCTGCAACAGAGTTGATGCACAGGGTGGGGTGGAAAGGATGAGAAGGGACTTGGCAAGGTTAGAGGAATGGTCAAATGTATGGCAGCTTAGATTCAGTGCTAAGAGGTGCAAGGTAATGCACCTGGGAAACAAAAACCCAGGGGAAGAGTACACAATGGGGGGTGAGATACTAACAACAACAAAAATGGAAAGGGACCTGGGGGTAGTCATATCAGATGACCTAAAGGTGGGCAAGCAATGTGAGAGGGCAGCAAGGAGGGCTGGGAGGATACTGGTATGCATAGGGAGAGGCATCACCAGTAGAAAACAGGAAGTTATTATCCCTCTGTACAGACAGCTAGTGAGACCCCATCTGGAGTACTGCGTGCAGTTCTGGAGACTCAATCTCCGCAAAGACATAGACAGGATGGAAGCTGTCCAGAGGAGGGCAACTAAAATGGTGCAGGGTCTGCAGGAAGACATATGAAGAGACTTAAGGAGCTTAATATATAGCCTCGAGGAAAGAGGGAGAGGGGGACATGATAGAAACTTTCAAGTACCTCAAGGGAATCAACAAAGTCCAAGAGGGTAGCATCTTTCAAAAAAAGAGGTGTGCAAGAACAAGGGGGCACAATTTGAAGATAGAAGGGGGGCAGCTCAGAGGTAATTTAAGGAAGTATTTTTTCACAGAGAGGGTGGTGGATGTATGGAACGGCCTTCCAGAGGAGGTTGTGGAGTCACAAACAGTGGTGGAATTCAAGCATGCATGGGACAGTCATAAGGCAATTCTAGGGGGTGGGGGTAGGAAGAAGTAGGCTGCTGGTTAACTAGGATCTGCAGCTTATCCATCAGGTAGGAAAATGGGCAGACTGGGTGGGCCAAGCGGTCCTTATCTGCCATCAGATTCTATGTTTCTAACAAAGTCCAAGAGGATAGCATCTTTCAGAAAAAGAGATGCACAAGAACAAGGGGGCACAATTTGAAGATAGAGGGGGGACAGCTCAGAGATAATGTGAGGAAGTATTTTTTCATGGAGAGGGTTGTGGATGCATGGAACAGCCTCGTGAGGAGGTCGTGTAGTCAAGAACAGTGGGGGAATTCAAGAATGTATGGGACAGACATAAGGCAGTTCTAGTGGGGGGTAGGAGGAAGTAAGCTTTTGGTTAACTAGGCTCTGCAGCTTATCTGTTAGGTAGGAAAATGGGCAGACTAGGTGGGCCAAGCGGTCCTTATCTGCCGTCAAATTCTATGTTTCTATACAGAAAGGGAGAACCTTACATGAAAATCTATGTTAAGAGAAGGCTGCAGATAATAGTCATTATGAGAGATTTCAGGACAGAGGACCTGAACCACAGAGAGATACACAGTACAAAATCATTCAGCTAAAGCACAGCAGAAATCTTAACCACACAGAAGAAGGGATACATTTGAATTCAGTTATGGATGTAATGAACTGGGACACAAAAAGTTATATTGTCTTAAAAATAAGACTGAGCAACCTGCAAACAGAGCAGCAACAACCCTAATGAGGGACTAGGAGAAGACAAAGCCTGTGGAGGTAGTGGAAAAGAAGCAAGCTACTGAGGTGTTGACCGCAGTCACAAGTTCAAACTTGTTGTATTTGCCTGTGACATTGGGCGATTTAGAGATACAAGGTTTGGTGGACACTGGAGCTACAACTACTATTATTACAAAACGTGTTAACACAAAATATTGAGTCTTGGTCATGGTTTGAGAGAAAACCAAAGATGATGCTCACATTAGCCTTGGAGGAATCATACAGTCCATGGGGACAAGAAGAAGTCAGCCTCAGCATTTGAGACATGCTTTGGAAAGGGAGAGCAGTTATAGTTGATACAGCCATGTTGAATATCATTATTAGAACTGACATTCTTAAATATGTGAAGCTGGTTACTGATATAGCTAACAAGAGAGTCATAACTTCAGAGAAGGCTGAAAGTGAGACACCAGCTGTGGTGGAGAAGGAGTAAGTTAATAGAGAACCAGAAGCATCAGAAAGAACTGCATCTGATGAGCTTCATATATCAACCATAATAGCTATGGAACTAGAAGACATATTGCAAGATGTCAGAGTATTTACAAGTCTATGTCTGGAGGGACTTATTGAGCAAACAGAGAATAGAGAAGTGCAACTGGAACGCATATTAAGAGAGTTTCCTGAAGAGGTCGCAGAGACAGTTGGCCAAACTACTTTGATACAGCATGCTATTGATACTGGAAGTGTACAGTCAATACGGATCAGAGTATATGCCTATTTGCCAGAGAAAAGAGTAATCATAAGAGAACAGATACAAGAAATTTTAAAAGAAGGAATTATGCAACTGTCACTGTCTGCATGGTCATCACCAATGGTGCTGGTGCCCAAGAAAGATGGAAACTCTGGATTTTGTGTGGGTTATCAAAATGTAAATGCTGTGACCATTGGTGATGTTTACCCTATGAAAAATATGAGGGATGTGTTTGACACACTCACCGGAGCTCAAATATTTTCTACAGTATATCTGAGAAGCAGGTATTGGCAACTACCTGTAATTGTAAATGGAGTCCACTCTGAAGAAAGAGGGGTTACTAGTGGGGTACCTCAGGGTTCAGTACTGGGTCCAGTCTTTTTTAATGTCTTTCTAAGTGACATTGCAGAGGGACTGGAAGGAAAAAAATGCCTCTTTGCAGATGATACAAAGATCTGCAACAGGGTTGATACACAAGGACGTGGAAAGGATGAGAAGGGACTTGGCAAGGTTGGAGGAATGGTGAAGTATGGCAGCTTGGATTCAATGCAAAGAAGTGCAAAATAATGCACATGGGAAACAAAAACCCAGGGGAAGATTACACAATGGGGGGGGGAGAGGTAGTAACAACAACAAAAATGGAAAGGGACCTTGGGGTAATCATATTAGATGACCTTAAGGTTAGCAAGCAATGTGAGAAGGCAGTAGGGAGGGCTGGGGGGATACTGGGATGTATAGGGAGAGGCACCACAAGCAGAAAACAGGAAGCTGTTATCCCTCTGTACAGACAGTTGGTGAGACCCCATCTCTGCAAGTACATAGACAGGATGGAGGCAGTCCAGAGGAGGGCAACTAAAATGGTGCAGGGTCTGCAAGAGAACCCATATGAGGAGAGACTAAAAGAGCTTAATATGTATACCCTTGAGGAAAGGAGGGAGAGGTGGGGCATGATAGAAACTTTTAAGTACCTCAGTGAAATCAACAAAGTCCAAGAGGGTAGCATCTTTAAGAAAAAGAGATGTGCAAGAACAAGGGGACACAATTTGAAGATGGGGGGGCAGCTCAGGGGCAATGTGAGGAAGTATTTTTTCACAGAGAGGGTGGTGAACGCATGGAACAGCCTTCCTAAGGAGGTTGTGAGGTCTAAAACTGTGGGAGAATTCAAGAATGCATGGGACAGACATAAGGAAATTCTTGTGTGGGGTAGGAAGAAATAGGCTGTTGGTTAACTAGGATCTGCAGCTTATCCTGTAGGTAGGGAAATGAGCAGACTAGGTTGGCCAAGTGGTCCTTATCTGCCATCAAAGTCTATGTTTCTAAGTACAAGACTGTTACAAAACAGCTTTCATTACACATGAGGGACTATACAAATTCAGTGTATTGCCTTTTGGATTAAAGAATGCACCTACAACATTTCTAAGGATGATGGATGAAGTGTTGCATGGAATACGGTACAAGTTTTGCTTTGCCTACATGGATGATGTAATCATCTACTCTAAGTCAGTGAGTAACATAGGGAACACTTGCGAGAAGTACGATTCAGACTGAACAGTCATGGACTCACCATTAAAAGGGAGAAGTGTAATTTCCTGTTGACAGAAATAAACTTGTTATTGATGGAGGAATATTGCCAGAGTCAACCACGATTCAAGTAATCAGAGATTTTCCAAGACCTAAGAAAGTGAAAGATACCCAGAGATTTATAGGTCTATGTAATTGGTATGGACCATTCATACAGCAAATGGCAGATATTACTGAACCTTTGACTCAGCTGAGATGAAAGAGAACCAAGTGGGAATGGACATCTGCCCAAGAAAGAGCTTTTCAACTGATAAAAGATTGGATGGCAGAAGCTGAGATATTGCATTTTCCTGATTATGAGAAGCCATTTTACCTAGCCACAGATGTGAGCAATCTAGGACTCTGAGCAGTGCTGTTTCAAGAGGAACAAGGAGAAAAAAAAAGTGATTTTGTACACTAGCAAAACACTGAGTACTACGGAAAAGAAGTATCACATATCAGAGAAGGAATACTTAGCCATAGTATGGGCCATTAAGCATTATCGAGGGTACTTGGATGGCAAGCCTTTTAAATTATATACAGATCACAGTGCACTGACATGGTTGTTCACAATGAAAGACACTAATGGCAAATTAGGATAATGGTCACTTTTGCAAGAATACACATTCAAAGTTCAACTCTGTAGAGGAAGTTCAAATGTCATAGCAGATCATCTGTCACAGACAGCTGAGAAGAGTGATGAAGAGGACTATGAGAACGATGTCACTGACATGGAGTGAGTAATCCCTATTTTATGCTGCAGTGTAAATACACTTGGAGACAAGGACTCTAAAGAAGATGATTTACTGTTGCCTTTCAAATGTTTTGAGCTGATGGATGCTCAGAGAAATGATACTGAAACTAAAAAACTCACAGTTATTGCAAAGAGAAGACAGAGACATTGCCAACCAAGTGGAGACTTCCAAGTCAGGAGTATCAGTATGTTATAGTGGATGAAGTGTTAACGATGCACACAGTTAACGCTGAAGGATGGAGACTAGTTCTACCACAAAGGTTGAGATAGAAAGCTATGCAGTCATCACATGATTGTTCCATATGTGATCATATGGGAAGGAAGAAGACTCTGGAGAGATTCGGAGCAAAATTTATTGGCCTGGAATGAAATAAGAGGTAAATAAATGCATCCATTCATGTGTTTCATGCCAAGAGGTGAAGTCGAGTAACCAGAAACTGATGGGCCAGATGATAGTCATCCATCCAAGGGGATCATGGACTACCAAAGCCGCATATTTAGTTGAACCATTGCCAAAAACAAACATAAGAAATTAGTACAGACTGGTGGTCATGGACCCATTCACCAAGTGGGTGGAAGTCTTTCCATTGAGAAGAGTAAACACAGATGTTATTGTAAATAAAATGGAAATTGTCTGCAGATAGGGAATGCCAAAATATATTGTGTCAGATAATGTGTTGCAGCTCAGATCAGAGCAGTGGGAGCAGTTTTTCTTGGGGAGTCAAGCTAATTTGTACAACACCCTATCATCCACAATCTAACTGGTCAGAGAGAACTAACTGAAATATAAAGTTATGCCTGAGAACTTATGTTCATGACAATCAGCAGAGATGGGATCAGCATTTGCCCAGAATGTTAGTGGCACTGAGGAGTGTAATGCAAGAAGTCTACAGGATGTAGTCCAGTATTGCTGATGTATGGAAGAGAAATAATGTTACCTGTAGATAGAGAATTGTCAGGAGAACCAGAAATGGTGGAAAATATACCAGCGTACACAAAGATTTGAGCAAACTTCCAATATTTCTGCATGTTGTTTTTTAGTCAGAACTTGGAAGATGTCCAAAAGCATCAGAAACAGTATTATGACAGAGACAGAAGGAAAGTAATTTTGGAATGTGGAGAAATGGTACTTTTGAGATGACATCTACATTCAGACAAAGCTAATAAGTATTTAGCCAAGTTAGCAAGATGATGGGAAGGACCGTTTGTAATTGGCAAGAGATGTTCTGAAGTCACGTACCTTCTCAAGGAATCAGCTACTGATCTAGACAGGGGTACACCATGTTAGTAATCTTAGTTTGGTGCTAGAGATAGTACTGACTACACCAGAGTGTATTCTGGGGGTGCACTAGGAGTGCAAACTTCTTTGGATGAGCCAGAAGAAACACAAATTCAGGTAAGCCAAAATACACAGAATTATAGTTTTAGTCTGAGGAGAAATGTTGATTACAGAACTCTACATTCCAAGGGTACTTGGTTCTAATGGGTTAGCTTCACCCACACCAAGTGTTTCATTTTATATGTACTTTGTGCAGACTGTGGTTGCTCCCTAACTACTCTGCTCCAACTCAGCAGCATGTTTAATTGCACTTTTCTGTGTGACATTGTATGTTAATTGAATTTGGAACCCTGCTTCCTGCTTCCTGCTACAAGGAACCAGGAAGAGTGGGTGTAGTTCTGTAGCACGTCTTTGCGAACTACAACTCGGGTACATTTTTAGTTTTAATATTTGGCAGCACTGCAACTGTTTATATTGAGTCTGAATCTCGCATGAGAGACCCTCACTCAAATACTGTGCAGATTTTATATTTGGGCATGTTTGTACTGTGATTAGCAGGCCAGTTACCTTTGTAGCACTTCTGGGTTACCACTTGCTATTTAGCTCAGTCCTGCTGTGAACAAGTGTGTTCTTTTTATACAGTATACACTTTGTTTGTGCAGACTGTGGTTGCTTCCTAACTACTCTGCTCTGACTCAGCAGCATGTTTAATTGCACTTTTCTGTGCAATAGTGTGTGTTAATTGAATTTGGAGCCCTGCTTCCTGCTGCAAGGAACCTGGAAGAGTGGATGTAGTTCTACAGCATCTCTTTGTGAACTACAACTCGGGGACTTTTTAGTTTTATTATTTGGCACCACTGCAGCTGTTTATATTGAGCCAGGATCTCACGTGAGAGACCCTCGCTCAAATACTGTGCAGATTTTATATTTGGGCATGTTTGTACTGCGATTAGCAGGCCAGTAACCTTTGTAGCACTTCCATTAAGCCTTGGAGGTTTCTGTTGACTGCTGTTACTCATACATAAAAAAGGAAAACCCAAAATCTCTTTAGCCTGTCAGGAACACTGCTGACTAGGTTTGTACCATGATTTGTTAAGCTTCTTCATGGCCTTATTACTGCAACAGTCAATAGTGTTTTCTGAAGCTAACATGATTCACACTAATAAAACTATGCCCAGCATTATGCAAAACATTATAACCACTGTTAGGGGAGAAATAGGGTACAAGTGTATGGAGTGCAATATGTACACCTTATCCATGAATAGGGAGCCTAATCATTTATATACTTGTCTCAAATAATAATAATAATAAGTTTATTTGTATAGCGCCTTTCAGCATACAAAGGCGCTGAACGTTATTAAAACCACAGCATCAAATATAAATCAATAATACATATAAATAAAATCATATCATGTTAACAATGATTATTAAAATAATTAATAAATACAAATAAAAAGTCTCAACAGAATAAATTCACTTAAGCATCCAAGAAGGATTAAGCATACAAAAAGGCCATTTGCCACAAATAGGTTTTCAAGTTCTTGAATTCCTTCACGGAGGTGCACTCCCATAACCGGCGTGGTAGAGAATTCCAGAGAGTGGGGGCAGCATGAGAAAAAGCTGTACTGCCAGAAGATTTTTAAGTCACTCTCAGAATCTCTAGCAACCCCTCGTTGGCCAAGCGGAGCGATCGGCCAGGGTAGTAAGGCACCAGAAGTTCTTTCAGATATGCCGGACCCTGATTGTGAAGGGCTTTGAAAGTCTGTGAAATGACTTTAAAGGTGATCCACCACCGTATAGGCAGCCAGTGCAGTTCGCGCAGCACCGGGGTAATATGGGAGGACCTACTTGTCCCAGTCAAAACCCGGGCTGCAGCATTCTGCACCAGCTGTAGGCGGCAGATTTCAACACCGGAAAGCCCAAAGTAAAGAGCATTGCAATAGTCCAAATGCGAGGACACAAAGGCGTGGACCAACATGGGCAAAGAGTCAGACGGAACAAGGTGCCTAACCCTGGTGATATTCCTAAGATGGTAAAAGGAAGTCCTGACAACGGCCAACACCTGAGACTGTAATGTCAGCCTGTCATCTAGGACAATCCCAAGGCTATGCACCTGTTCAGAGGTTGGAAGTGACACACCACCAAGAAATATTCCAGAAGGCGTGCCACCACATGACCTCTCTATCTGACCTCCCGGGTCCACAACCAAAACCTCTGTCTTCTCTGAGTTCAACTTTACGGGTGAGTGCAGATTGATAGATAGAGTAATGTTCCATCAATCTAAGGCGGTCTGTATCAACGGCGGACTTGAGCCAATAACGCTCTAACCTTCGCCCCTGTCTCCGCATCTCCCTTTAACCAACTAGAATCCATCCAACCCTGGATTTCCTCAAGACAGTTGTTAAACACCGTGAGAGCTCCATCCTGGTTGGGTGCAAAAGACAGGTATAACTGGGTATCATCTGCATAGCAGTGAAACCTCAGCCCATACCATCTAATAATGTCTCCAAGGGGCAGCATATACACTGCAAATAACATGGGTGACAGCACGGAACCCTGAGGCACCCCACACAACAAAGGAGTTGGGCCAGAAGAAAAAACTCCCGACACAACTCTTTGTGATCTCCCAGTGAGGAATGAGGTGAACCATTTTAGAACAGTTCCCGATATTCCACAAATTTGCCTCAGGCATGCTATCAACACCAAGTGATCCACAGTGTCAAAGGCTGATGAGAGATCAAGGAGAACCAGAATGGAACGTCTCTTCTGATCTCTCGCCCTCAGAAGATCATTAAGCACCTGAACCAGCTCAGTCTTGGTGCTATGTCTTTTACAAAAACTGGATTGGAAGGATTCGTAGATATTGTGGATGGTTTAATGGTCTTCCAATTGGACAGCCACTACCTTCTCAATAACCTTCCCAATAAAGGGAAGGTTAGAGATGGGTCTGTAGTTTGAGAAACAGTCTGGGTCCAAGGTAGCTTTCTTCAAGAGAGGTGTCACCACCGCCTCTTTCAGGGAGCTAGGAAACTCACCTGACTCCAAGGAGCTCCAGACTATTTGCACCAGGACTGGACTGATGATATCAATACAACCCAAAATTAGGGGAGTCGGTCCAGGGTCCAAACCACAGCTTGTGGGACGCACACTATGGATGATCCTCACAATATCCATGGACTCAGGTCGACCAAAGGAACTCCAAGAGAATTGGGGTACTGTGAGCTCACATTGTTCTACAACATCACCCAAGGAGACTGCTGGACAGAGGTCTGCCCTGATGTCGGCCGCCTTAGTTACAAAGTAACGAGTGAGCTCCTCGCACTGTAATTGCGAAAAGGCTTTCCGAACTTGTAGACAGGCTGGGTTGCACAGTCTGTCTACAGTCCGAAACAGCTGAGCCAGTCGATTCTGTGCAACTGCAATCTCCCTGGACAGGAATTCTGCCTTCTTACGGGTGAGTGCAGATTGATAGATAGAGTAATGTTCCATCAATCTAAGGCGGTCGGTATCAATGGCAGACTTGAGCCAACAACGCTCTAACCTTCGCCCCTGTCTCCGCATCTCCCTCAGTGTCCCATCAAACCAAGGGGACCTGGGGTGAAGGGATAGGGGGTGCTCATGAACAGGAGCAGTAAAATCCAGGGCCGCCGTAATGGCCTCATTATGGGCCCCCACCAGCATCTCCGGATTATTGCTTGCCAACACGGGGGATGATAGGTCAAGGACCGCCGCAAGGCCTTGGGAAGTAATATTCCATAATGGGCGGTACCTGACCATCTCCACAGGAGAAGGCCTTCTCAGAGGGGTGCAAAAATTGAACTTTACAGTGTCATGGTCTGACCAGGTGACTGGTTCCACCCCCACGTCAGATGCATCAATCCCTAAGAGGAAGGCTAAGTCCAAAGACTGTCCAGATTTATGAGTAGCAGTGGAAATTACCTGTGTAAGACCCAAAGAAGACATTAATTGGAGGAAGTAATTACCAAATTGTGAGAGTTCATCGTCGACCCAGGCGTTGAAGTCACCAAGAACCATCAATCTGGGCAACTCAAACGACATGTCGACGAGGAAGTCTGCTACGTCCTGTAAGTAGTTTCCCATCTCCGGGTGGACGGTAGATGAGAACGATTTGAACGCCTACACCCGCTACAACTGTGCACTCAAAGGACTCAGCCTCACCCATTACTACGTTAATGAGGCCCAATTCAGTCTTGAAACAGACTGCAACCCCCCCTTCCCTACAGTCCAATCTCGGGCGGTATATCACCAAGTACCCAGCTGGTATCATGGCCTCCACTATGGGGCCTGAATTTTCATCCAGCCAGGTCTTGGTGATGCAAGTCAGGTCAGCAAGATCGGCTATAATAGCGGTCTTATTCCTGATGGACCTGGCATTGCATAACACCACCCGAGTTGGACAAACCTCAGAGGCTGTTAGGCCTATTTGCCTACTGGATTCAGTAGTGCCCTTCGATATGGGTACCAGGCATGGTAAACCACGATCTGGGTTCCATTTCACCCCAGGGTGCCTTCTGGACTTAACTCCGGTACGGTGGCCCCCCTCATTCATCTTCCTCTGTTTGCGTACCCTCACCCTCCTCACTCCCCTACAAATAATCCCCAATGCTCTACAGCATTGGTAAGTATTGAAATGTAGGGGAGGAGTATAAAAAGGGCTGAGGGCGCGAAGAGAGGAAGATGAATATCGCACCACCGTGGGGACTAAAGGCCAGCACATATCACTACTTAAATGAAACAAAACCCCAAACATAAAATAATCAATCTTAAAAACAAAAAATTAACCAAATAATGCTAAACACAGCCAACATAAATAAACAAAATCAAATAAACAAAAAAACCCACCTCATAAAAAAGAAAAAAACAGGATCTGGACTGGGCTGAGGACTCACAAATGAAATAAAATAAAACAAATCAACATAAAAACAAACAAAAATAAAATATGAATAAAAATATATAAATAAATATAAATGTAAGTGTTCTCTCACCCCCGCCTACAAAAAAAAAGATTTTTTAATTACCCCCCCGGCTCTCTCACAGCCAGGGAGAGAGAAGGAAAAATAAAGATACCTTAGCAGTCTCACTGCAAGATATAACATAAATCAACAACAAATTAAACTTTAAACAAAAAATAACATGTCTCTTCCCCCCCAGTCCTCTCACAACCCAGGGAGAGAGTACAATTCAAATTAAGATAATGGACCCAAGGTCCTCTTACCACCTTGAATGTCCAAGAAAGGAGTCCTCAAATTACCAGCAGAGAAACAGAATTAGTCTGGGGATTTAAGTCACTGTTCCTAAATGAATAAAATGAAAACACTCTGGCTGAGTTTACACAAGTGGGAGAGAGAAATCCAGATCAAATACTGTCTTCAAGATAGCTCTTCAGGGACAGACACCACTCTAGGACCAGGGGAGCCCAGTCAACTAACCAGATGGATGGCCTTCGGTCACAGTAGCTACCACAGAGCTCCCTAGTAACACCCACCAAACGATAGACCCCCAGAGAGCCCTAGGGCCCAGCCCTTCAACACCGACTCCCCGGTGAACAAGAGCTAGAACCCCATACCACTATGACTAGCGCACCAACTGCCTGACAAATGGGAACTCCATGAGGTCCCAAACCAAGTGTCCACTGCCCCTAAATCCACTGAGTATTTTGAAAGAATGTTCCACAAGCAAAAAATTTCTTCTTAGTTCTTACTCCAACTCATCTGCTCTGACTCGCTAGTTCCTCCTTCCAGTTCACAGCCTTTCCCGGTCACATTTCACGACAAACAGCCAGGGTTTTTAGATCCAGTTAGTGATGATGGTTCTTAAAGCAAATTACCCCCAAAAAACATTCTAGAGGACTCCAGCAGGTCTATATGCCGCTCAACGGGCAGTGAATCACCCGAAGACGCCAAAACCTGGCGTCCGACTACTGAAAATATCCAACACTCTGGTATTACATCTTGCAGAGAACCCCTTCAATCAAAGCTACACATGTTTTAAGCTCTGATTTCACGCTTCACAAATCCAATGTGGTTAAGCCCACAGTTCTTACGGCAAAAGCCGATGTCGAAATTGGGGCAGAACAAGCTCGGTCGCGTTATTAAAACCTCTAACAAACATTGCACAGGATACTGCACTTTTAGTCAGTCCAACATCCACAGACTAATTCGTGGATCGTAATTCTTACTGCCGCTACTACTAAATAAAATAAATAAACTATTACTATTACTAAAATAACACAAAATAAAACTAAAATAAAACTAAAGTTAAGCTAAAGTTAAGGCTGACCCAGCGTGGTCACCATCTTGGATCCCTTGATAACCAACCATCCAAATGCCTCCAGAACGCTGAAATGTGTCAAGAAATTGCACTTTTTAACAACAGACTGAGGGAGTTAGAATGCAGCCAACTTAACATGGCTGCCAGTCTAGATTGTAGGGATTTGTTTTCCACTGCATCTCCATCACACATTCCCAAAGCTAGAGACCCACTAATTACACCTGGCCCATCGGTTATGCCCCATAATGTGTCTGATGGTCTTTCAAATCCTGCTCAAATACCTATTGCATACAAAACACCACAAACCTCTTTGCTTAAAATTTGTACTAATAAAAAATGAGGAAGAGAGGATGAGGCATCTGTAGATGAAAACTCAGATGAAACATGGTATACAGTACAAAGTAACAGGGCAGCCAAAAAGGGGCACAAAGACACACAATTTGATCTGCCGCTATACAATAGTTTTGACCCTTTTGTGTTTTTTTGTGGTGATGAGGTCAATCAGTGTCCCAACACCTCTATCCCAATGTCCTTAACTCCTGAACCACTCACTCCTAGTTTAGTTACCAACTCCATCCATGTTCAGATTGGTAACAGTTCGGCCAATGTCCGTGCCTCAGGTACTTTTTCCACTACCATACCACTCACTACGAATATAAGCCCCAAAAGGACTTTGCCTACCATCACTGCAGTGCATCAAGTAATGGTTTGGGGGGAATCCATGATAAAACACCTGGACAAAGCAATATGTGATCCTGACAAAGCCAACAGGACCTGTTCTAGTTTTAGCGGTGCCAACATTTCAGACATCACCTATATGGTAACCGATATCCTAAACAACTGTGGCAATAGCCCCCTAGTTATAGTTCACATTGGAACAAACAATATTAAAAATGATTTCATACATAAAATCCAACAGGATCTCGTAGACCTTTCTAACAAACTTATTGATATAGGATGTGACATCTGCTTCTCTGAGATACTTCCAATTCCCAAATTTCCTGCACATCTCAGTCATAAAATAAAATTAATCAATAACTGGTTACAGTATTGGTGCCTGAGACAAGGACAGGTGTGTATCACTCATTGGGAAGTTTTTGATGAAAGGTATTATCTATATTGAAAAGATGGACTGCACCTTAGCAGGCAAGGTAATTCTCTGTTTGGTAAAAGCCTGGTAGATTTTATAAACCAACATTTAAACTAGTAAATAAGGGTGAGAGGTTGGTTCCACCACACTCTCTTAAGGTTATCCATAATAAGCCCTCCCGTCATACTAGTAATCACCTGAAATTTTTCTCATTTAATGCAAGATGCCTTAATAGTAAACTGGATGAACTGAAACTTAGGGTGTGTAAATGACAATTTTTATATAATTTTAGTGTCAGAAACATGGGGTGATTGCAACTCATCCTGGGAATGCATCTTACCAGGTTATAATATCTAAAAACTAAATAGGGAACATAGAATAGGCGGAGGTGTTGCTTTGATAATAAAAATAACATTAAGTCCATTAACATTTTGAACAAAATCAAAACTCTTGGTTTGGCAACAGAAACAATTTGGGTAAAGATCTTTTTGTCCAAAACTGACACATTGATTCTTGGGTCTTGTTGCTTCCCCCCTAATTCTACCATCGAAATGTTTGATGCAATGTTATCTGAAATTGAACAAGCTTGTGAATTTAGTGAATTAAGTCACTGGAGATTTCAATTGTGGTAATATTTGCTGGAACACTCTAACCACCACCACTAGTAAGGGAAATAAACTTCTCTCCTTTTGTTCTGAACTCCATTTAAAACAACATATTATGATTCCTACAAGAGATGACAGGGTACTAGACTTAGTTTTAAGCAATGATGAACTTGTACACAATAATATTAACATTCTATCTCCTGTAGGCAATAGTGGACACAATACCATTCAGTTTTCATTACAAAAATGTTATACTTCAAATCCTAACATCACAACTACTTATTTTTATGATAAAGCTAATCTTTCTGCCATCAGCAACTCAATTAATGAGATAAATTGGAGCTTCATGTTCAACAATAAATCCATAATGGACAGTTAGGACTATCTCAAAAAAACTATCAGTACCCTAAGGGATCAATATGTCCCTTCCATACAAAAAAATCCGAACTGCAGATATGCCCCTAAATGATTCAACAAACCTTTAAAAAAGTTACTCAGGCAAAAAAATTAAAAATACAATACCTTTTTGAAAAACAAATCTCAGGCCAACTGGGAATCTTATATTAAAATAATAATAAAAAAAACATATTATCAAAAAGTCCAAACAAAAGTGGGAAACAAATGTGGCTAGATCAGTAAATAAGGGCAACAGCAAATTATTTTACGGTTATATTAATTCCCTAAAAAAAAAAAGTATCTCAAGTTGGCCCTCTGTTAGTTAATGACCAACTAATTCATGACCCAAGGGAATGGCAGAGATTTTTAATCAGAAATTTTGCAACCTCTTTAGCTCCGATCAAGATAACAATACTGCTAAATCTTCTGGACATTTGCCTTCTGGCACCACTGGTATAGACATCAGCTTCCCAGAGGAACTTATTCTCAGCAAGTTACACCTTCAAAAAGGCAAATTCAGTGCAGGACCTGACAATATTGCAGGTCATCTGCTTTTTCTTTTATCTGATTGCCTTGCTGGCCTACTCAAACTTTTTTTTTTGAAGGGTGCATCAATAATAAGTATGTGCCAGAAGACTGGAAAATGGCTAATGTCATCCCATTACATAAAAAATTTCCTAAAAATATCTGGGAAAATTACAGACCAATTAGTCTTACATTATCCATCTGTAAAATCCTTGAGAGCCTACTAAAATATATTATCACTCCATTTTTTAGACCAGCAGGATCTTGAACAGCATGGTTTCAAGAAGGGATGGAGTTGTTTAACAAACCTAATGTGTTTTTTATGAACACATCAGTTATCATCTTGATAACTGGACCACCTATGATATCATCTTTATAGATTTTAGTAAGGCTTTTGATGCCCTTCCACATGAGGCACTCACTTTCAGATTACATAAATCTGGTATTAATATTTTAATTATCGATTGGATGATTGGATATGCAATTGGATCCAAAATAGATCTCAACAAGTTTTAATAAATGGTACATTATCAGACATTGGCTTTATCAGAAGTGGTGTTCCACAGGGCTCAGTCCTAGGTCCATGTTCATTTCAGACATGACATCAAAATGTTTCACTACATCTGTTAAATATGCGGATGATATAAAAATTGGTGGTCCATGTCCAAGCGTAAACCAAGCCTCACGTATTCAACAAGATCTGGACATTATTTCTACTTGGGTGAAATTATGGGGATTAAAACTTAACAATTCAAAGTGTAAAATCATGCATCTAGGACCACACAACTCCAATGCTATTTACAAACTAGGTGGACAAATACTGACTTCAACAACTGACGAGAAAGATCGCTGAATTATTATTTCTAATGATTTTTCATTCTCCAAACATATTCATGAAACCATCAATAAAACCAACTGAGTCATATGGTCCATTAAAAGGAATATTCATTCCAGAAATGCACATGTTATGATGACTTTGTTCAGAGCTTATGCCAGACCACATCTGGACTATGCGTCCCAGCTCTGGTGCCCCTCAAAAAGAATGAATGTGATAAATTGGAAAAGGTGCAAAGAAAATTCACCAAAAATATAAAGGGTTTACAAAATGAAACATACGATTCTAGATTATCATCACTTAACCGTATGTCTTTAACCACTAGACATAATAGAGGGGATTTACTTTTTCTTTATGGTCTTGTTAAGGACCTCTACTTACTTTCTGAACTTGGCCGTACATTTAAAAACAATTACCACAACACTAGAGGTCATCCATTGCAACTATCCAATAAATTATTCAGTCACAAAAACAGAACATTTTTCTTCACCATAAGAACAGTTAATCCTTGGAACAATTTGCTCCTTAAAGTGGTTATAAGTGAAACAAAAAATGTATTTAAACATCATCTGGACAGATTAATCTCCAGAGAATACAATCTCTCATACTATACAGCTGATTAGTATAGGAGCACATATGGACCTTACAGTCTCCTTGCTCCTCTTTCATCCTTAATATGATCCTTAGTAAGTGTGCAAAAAACATATGAATAATAAAAATGTGTATATAGTAGTTATGTAGAAATTATGTTGAAATTGTACATACGTAAACTTAAAGGAGGAAGGCATTACTAAGTAGCTTAGGCTTTGGTCAACATTGCCCTTTAGAGATGGAGAATATAACAGCTGTGGTACAACTGTTCCACAAGTAACTAATCTGGGTACCTTAATTACTAGGAGGTCACCTTGGTAGGAGGTTTGGAGCTGGGATCTGCCAGGAGAAAGGGTAGACCCTGTAAAATAAGCAAAAGGATAGTTGTGAGCATATTATTAGCATGGGAGGAATAGAGCTAAAGGAGGGGGGAGGAGAACAGTATTGATTGCCTACACCCCTAGCTTCTACATTTACAGAATCAAACACTGTAAGTAAATTACCTGACACCCTATGGTAGTGGCAATAATGGGTGCAGTATCTGGTAGCCTAGGGTTAGCAAAAAGGGTGCTCTGACTAGTAAGCATAGCCCTGGTGGTCTAGTGTTGTGCCAGCCTGGGTCAAAAATCAATAAAATGTTTATTTTTTATATTAAAATATCAAGTTGTGCCTTGGTAAAAGTGAAGTTTTCAGTCTGCTGTAGAGTTAATGGCAGAGTGGCAGCTGTGCAGTGCCGATGTGCCAAGAGCAAGGTAATGAGTGGAAGAACAGAGCCATGGCTCCAGAGCTTAGCGCTAGCATGCTAGTGAGGAAATCCCCTTGCAATAGCCAAAGAGTGGCTGTGTGAAACTGTGACAGTGATTGCAGAGCAGGTGAAGGCCTGGCAAAGTGTAGCACACTTGAGAGGGAGACACAGTAATGGGCACACCTCTCCCTGGCAGGAGACCAGATATTTTCTTTTAAATTAAATTAAGTAGTTGGCAGGCGGCAAGTGTCAGGAAGATAAACTAAGGGATTGGCTACTATTATAATTTATTGGTAAAATAAAGGGGGCACGCTTTATGAAATGGGGATGGTCTCCCACACAAAGGTGCACTCCAGGCGCCATTTCGAGTGTCAGGAAAGGCTGCTCAGCAGTAGGACAACAGTGTAAATCACTTGAGGAAATACACATCAAAAACTGATTATTTCAATAAATAAATGCCACAGTAGGCTAACATAGAGCCCAAAGAATGCAAGCATGTGTAACTTGCACCACAGAACTTTGTAATTTTTAAAACAGAGCTGTTCAAAGCACACTGTGCAGTGAGAAATTAATCAGCCAAGTTCAAACTGCAGAAAAATGCAACTTTTTTCTAAATTGCACTGCCAAGCCATTTAAAGTCTGATTTGCACCAAACCTGACAGGAGTCTGGAGCAGGATATGCTCTACTAGGAAAATGGTTTTAGGTGAATAACATTGCAAGAAAAAGTGGTCGCTAACTTGGGAAGTTGGAGTGACTGTAGTTCAGAATCCAAGTTACAGGGAGTTAGGGTGGAGGAGGAGCCAGAAAAGGATGTGTGCTCTCAGGCAGAAGATGTTACAGATGCCTGTGGGACAACCCCAGGGAAGAGTTTGACAAAAATGAATATTTAAATTGGCTGGGCTTCAGACCTAAGGAGGAATGTCATTTAAAGGAGAACTGGCATATTTTTGTGATAATCTAGTTCTTGTCAGTGGGGGAAGTCACTGCAACTATCTTTTTTTCTTAAAGTGGGGGAACTTTAAGCCTTAGCAACTCTAGGATCCCATGACCTAATTTCTTAGAAAAAATATACTGGGGAAAGCCAGGAAAATGAGCTTTCTTATGGGAAAACTGTGAAAGTGCTTAGACTTTGTGTTAGACAAGAGTAATTTATTTCTGTTAAAAGGTGTGTATTAAATATAGAATAAAGAATGGGGTGTGTGTAATGAGAATTTTGTAGTGAGGTCGCTCTTTAAGAGAATTATTCTCTCACATGGTATATACTTTACAAAAAAAAAGTATTTTTATTTTCATTCTTTTATTGTGGTAATGCCCCATTTCGCCTATCTTTAGGATTCATCTGGGGGACTGTTGAAAGATAAATTGTATTCAGTTTACGTTTCAGTCAATATTTTTATATATAATTTTCTAATCCATTTTTATATACATTCTGTACATACCTCTTTTTAAAAACAATTTTGCTATAAACATTGCTTTAGTACACATTGTTATTTCCAAAATCACTTGTTCATCAATTTATACAACCCAGCCACCTTTATTTACATTGTGTAAAAAGGACTAGCTGTCATTTTAACCTGGCCCATCGGCTGTGTCTGCCACTGATTCCCAGCAGTTTGTTCTTTACTATTGGTAAAACATTGTATTTAGCATTTTAAAATAGTTATGATGAATGCTGTATTAATTCAATTGTTCATTTTTTTATATTTTGCATAGCTTATTTACCTTTTCAGAGTGCAAATTTTGCACTGCTGTGTGTGCCTTTATCTTGTTTCTGTTAACTGTCAGTATACCTGTGTGTAGAAAAATTGTATTTTAAAGTGGTTACAATGGTTGTTCTATTATTTCATTTGTTCATTGCTTTTATACTTAACATGGTATGTTTACCTTTCCAGAGTGCAAAGTTTGCATTGCACTGTTTCTTTATCTTGTTTCTGTTTACTGTCAATATAACTGTGTGTAGAGCAGTTGCTATTTTATTCTTTATCTCAACAGTTAATTCATTGCTCTTTGACCAAGGTACTGTACATACTATCTACTTGCCAATGTGTTCACTTTGCTCCTTCAAGCATACGAATTTCACTTCACTTTATTTTAAATGGTGTGCTCTTTAAAGCCTCAGTAAGCCTGCAAGTAGAAGCATTGCACTTGGTAAAAAACATTTATGTGATTTATCTAGTAATCCTTAGTTTACACATGTTATCTGATGACCCTACTTATGCTTAGTGCCTTCTCACTTTATAATTTTCTTTTTTGTCACAATTCGTTCTCATAGTTTGTATTACTAGCTTATTTCTTCTACTCGGTAGCTTTTTTTACTTGTTCCTGGATCTTAACATGCATTTAGTTTCTCCTGTCTGTCTTCAGTTTAATACAACCTTTTAATAGCTTTTATGCAAAATTTTAAGTGGCTTACTTTTGAAATTCCCTTCTGATACAGCTCCTGCTTGTAGTGGCGGTCGGTATTGGCAGCAATCCAGGAGCGGCGCCCAACTCCCTCTTTTACCTGTGAGAATGTCATGTGACAGCTGTCATCATGCATCACCATGGTGATGCAATTACTATAAGCAGTCAAGGCCTTTCCACAGGTACATTCAGGCTGGTGTGGCAAATTTCACCTGTTCCATATGTTTTCATGTGCTTTCTTTACCGTTTTTGTATTCAGTCCAAGATATTTCCACCTTGTGTTTTTGACTGGGTCAATGACCCCAGAAACATTGAAACAGAAAGCAACAGCAGAAGGGGACCTCCAGATCCATCTAGTCTGCCTGTAAGCCTACCCCCTTCCCTAACTGCTATTCAGTGTTATGATTCTTTTGTACCTATCCTAAGCCTTTTTGAATGTTCCAACTGGTTTTGCTTTCACCACCTCAGGTGGCAGGAAGTTCCACGTATACACCACCCTCTCTGTAAAGAAGAGCTTTTTTACATTGCCCTTAAACTTGGCCCCTTCTAGCTTCATGCTGTGACCTGTGGTTCTTGTGTGACTCTTAAACTGAAAAAGGTCCTGAACCTGTACCTTGTTTATTCCCTTCATGCATTTGAATGTTTCTATCATGTCTCCCCTATCTCTTTGTTGTTCAGGGGAATACATGTTGAATTCTTGCAGTCACTTCTCATAGTTTATATCGTGGGGTCCGTGAATCATTTTTGTAGCTTTCCTCTACACTATCTCAAGTCTGTCTGTATCCTTTTTGAGGTGTAGTCTCCAGAACTGTACACTGTACTCGAGATGTGGTCTCACCAAAGATTTGTAATGATAATTCCCCTCTCTATGCTGCCCAGCATTCCTTTTGCCTTAAATGCTGCTTTCTCGCATTGTTTGGATGTTTTCAGATCATGTGATATGATTACTCCCAGATCTCTTTTCTGCTTTGTTGATTCTAATTTGACTCCTAGAAGGCATTCTGTGTCTGGATTACTCCTCCTTATGTGCATGATTTTGCACTTTTTAGCATTGAAATTCAGTTGCCATGTGTGCGAACTATTTCCCAGATTTCTAAGGCCAGCCCTCATCTTTTGCAGTCCACTGGGAGTGTCCACCCTATTGCATATCTTTGTGTCATCTGCAAAAAGACTCACTTTGCCTTCCAGACCCTCAGAGATGTCACTGATAAAAATATTGAATAGGATGGGGCCAAATACCAATCCCTGTGGTACACCGCTAGTCACTTCCCTTTCAACTGATAGGGAGCCATTTACCACTACCCTCTGTGTCCTTGCTTTTAACCAACTCCCTATCCAGTCTACAACCTTTTGAGCCACCCTTGTGCTGCCCAATTTATTTAATAACTTTCTATGTTGGGCCGAATCAAAGGCTTTGCTGAAGTCTAGGTAAACTTACATCCACAGCGCCGCCCTGGTCAGCTGCTTGGGTCACCCAGTTGAAGAAGTCAGTAAGATTTGCCTGGCATAACCTTCCAGCAGTGAACCCATGCTGTCTTTGGTCTAATCTTCCATTGTCTTCGAGAAAGGGTACAATTCTCTCCTTGAGTAGGGCTTCCATTGTTTTGCCCACAATTGAGGTGAGGCTAACTGGAGTGTAGTTGCCAGCATTCTCCTTGCTACCATTTTTATGAAGTGGGACAACTGTGGCCTTCCTCCAGTCCTCTGGTACCTATCCATATTCCAAAGATAGGTTGAACAGCCTGGTCAAGGAAGCTGCCAGTTCCTCCCTTAGCTCTCTCAGTAATCTTGGATGAACATCATCCGGTCCCATAGCCTTGTTCACCTTGAGCTTTTCTAGTTCCTTCAGAACTCTTTCTTCTGTAAAAGGTTCCAAATCAATTCCGCTGCTTGTACTTTTTTCTGGCATGGGTGGTCCACTCCCTTCCCCTTCTTTAGTGAAAACCAAGCAAAAATATCTGTTAAGGATTTTGGCTTTTTCTGTATCATCCTCCAAGTGCCCACCATCTTCCCTTGCCAGTCTGAGTATGCCTCCACTCTTCTTCCTTTTGTCACTGACGTATCTGAAGAAGGTTTTGTCTCTCTTTTTGGCCTCTCTGGCTATCCTCTCCTCAGTTACTGATTTGGCCACTCTGATTAGTTTTCCTGCTTCCTTTTGTTTCTCCTTGTATGCTTCCATGTCCTTTTTACATCCCGTCTCCTTGTATTTTTTGAAGACAGTTCACTTCTTCCTGACCGTGGTGGCCAAGTCTTTGACAACCAGAAGGGTTTCTGTCTTTTCTTTGCTAATTTTTTGTATACATTGGCTAGAGAGGTCCAGTAAAGCTGTTTTGAGAATGGTCCAGTACTCATCTTCTCCCCCAACCTGAGTTATGTTGGCTAGGCTCTGCATGAGCTCCTTTTAACCTGCTTTTAACCAACTCCCTATCCAGTCTACAACCTTTTGAGCCACCCTTGTGCTGCCCAATTTATTTAATAACCTTCTATGTTGGGCCGAATCAAAGGCTTTGCTGAAGTCTCTCTTGGTCTCTCTCTCTAGGCAGAGTCTACAGCCCTATTGGGATTGGATCATAGCCCTAAAAATGGCCGATCGTGGAACCTTCTATTGGACATTTGGAAGTATCCTTCTGAATGCTCAACAGAACTTGAAACCCTCTGCCAAGGTCAGCCGCTACGGAATAACAGCTGCACTTTTTCGGCTATTACTTCCACATTCCGATGCATGAACTGCGCATGCACACCTCGCGTGCATGCACAGTTCCGCTGAGGAAGGCTTTTGCCGAAACGTCAGCTGATTCACGTGCGTCATTACGCACATGGGCTGGTCTGTTCGGCTGTTCCGGTCGGTGATATTAACATGTTTTACATGCGGTTATAATTTTATTTAAGTTTGCTTTCCGGTACCAGTCGCCACACCCTGTCTTGTCTGCGATGTGAAAATAAAGTGTAAAATGATTTGGAATGACACGGTAAGCTGTGCTTATTGAGACTATTCACACTTATTTCTGTCAGTGCGTTTGGTTTGGCGTCCGTGATAGACGCGTTGCTTTGGTACAGTTCCGCTGGTGCCATCATGTTGTGAATGGCAAAATGCCATTCACTGCAACTGCACATGCATGAGTGCTGTGCATATGCAGTTGCGCCACCAGCTCCGTGGCATTCTGTGGCCCCCCAACTCATGTGGCACACTGGGAGCCCACCCCAGTGTGCCCAAAGAAAAATCATTGTAGCTGCCAATGCAGCCACCAGTTCCATAGCATTCTCTGCCCTCCCAACTCATGTGGCACACTGGGAGCCCACCCCAATGTGCCCAAAGAAAAATCTTTCATCTGCCAACATCGCGGTGCCCAATTCCTGTGTCAGCATTATGTGACCCCCCATCATGTGGCACCTGGGCCACCCAGTGTGCCCAAATGTTTTCTTTTCTGTAAAAGAAATGGTCACTCGTCATTGCATTTTTCCCTGTAAAAGAAACGGTCCCTCGTCATCGCTGCAGTCCCCCATCCCCACCCTCCCACTGAGCACCCACCTCCCCACACTCCCTCTTACCCCATACTTATCTCCAGAGATTGGCTTTGTCTTCTTCTCTGGACCAGGACACGTCTGCACTCTTCAAAGCCAAACCACAAACTGAAGAATCAAAGGTAAGTGTGCTATAATGCCATTCAATGGTGTTTTCAACTTATGCTGATAAATCAGCCATTTTTTGGAATTTATGCCCCAAATTTTCAACATGGAGTTCTTGGGACCCTACCTCATGAAAGCTGTCACTGTCATTTTGTTACTCAATCCCAAAAGGTGATTTTATGGTCACTGCGTGGAATCACCTTTTGGGATGGATTCATGAAATGACAGTGCCACTGTTCATGTGGTGGGGTCTCAAAAAGCCCATGTTGCAAATTTTGTGACAAAGTTTCAAAAAATGACTGCGTTATGAGCATACATTGCACAGTTTCTACGCACACTCCTGACTTCACCAGTTTTTAATATTTTCACTCCACATTTTCAACATTGCCATTTTTGCACACCTCCTTCAAAACAGTACAGATGTAATTTTCCACAACCTGACCAAAATGTGTTTTCGCACCTGTGGTACAGAATACCATGTTCACTCTGCAAAATCACTTTTCAAGACACATGAACAAAATTACACTGGCACTCTTCATGAGGAGGGGTCCCAAAAAGGCCATGTTGAAAATTTGGTGCAACGCCTCCAAAAAATGGCCAAGTTACACCTGGGTGTTGAATAATTCCTATGCACATGTGTAACTTTGGTCATTTGGTAGCTTTTCACAGCCCTATTGGCTCTGCCTAGAGCGTGTTCATTTTGGTGAAATCTGCTCACCTAAAGTCCAGGATTTTAGTTTTGGAGTGCTTGATTTCTTTTTCTGTTTTTATTTGGAACCATACCATGTGGTGATCGTTGGACCCCAGGTGGCTCCCAACGTTTACCCCAGAGATGTTATCACCATTGGTGAGTAACAGGTCAAGGACAGCATCCCCCCAATGGGTTCCTTCAGGAGTTGCTTCTGACCCAAGAGACGTAGAGTCTCCAGGGATTCTTTGCTCCTTGAAGAGGCTGCTGTATGGGTGCTCCAGTTAATATTGGGTATGTTAAAGTCACCAACCACTAACACTTCCCCTTTAGCATTCATTTTGTGTATGTTTTCTAGGATCTTCTTGTCCCCCTTTTTCCCAAACGCTGGAGGTCTGTACACCACCCCTAACCAAGTGGCCACTCCCCTACTGGGTCCCAGTGTAACACAAAGTGTTTTGGCTTCAGAGTGTGTGTCATGGATCCTTGTAGCTTTTATCCCTTCCTTTACATATATTGCTACCCCACCCCCTTTTTGCCATTTCTGTCTTTTCAAAAAAGGCAGTATCCTGGAATAGTTACTTCACTTGTTGTCATGTTGTTCATTGAACCAGGTCTCTGTGATGGCAACCCAGTCATGATCTGCCTCTGTGATAATAGTTGTGTGGTCAGCTGTTTTATTTGTTAGGCATCGTGCATTCGTCTACGTAACTTTCCAAGTTTGATTTGTCCCTTTTTTTTAATTCAAGCCGTTGTTAGATTCTGTTTTTCTAGTGTCTCCTGAGCTCCTTCTTATTAGATGACTCCTTCATTCTTTGATTGTTGCCCCACGTTGGGAGGGATTTTAAGGAGAGGCAGCAGTTTCTTTTATTGCTGACACCCTCTCCGCATGTCCTAGTTTATACTCTCCACTGAGATGTCAAACTTTTGACCCAGTGCCCACACACCCTCCTTAGTGAGGTGGAAGCCATTGTATGTGAAGAGACCGCTGTCCCAAAAGTCCCTCTAGTTTCCAATGAAGAGACGCCTTTTCTCTAGGCACCAGTTTTGGAGCCATGTATGCAACTCCTCTATTTTGTCCTTATGTATTTGTTGTGTACTACCCCCTCTCTTCCATGCTGGGAGGACCTCTGAGAATGCAGTGATTGGCAAGTGTGTGGTAATCTATCCCCCAGTTGAGATAGGTGTGTTTTGGTCTCCACAACTGTTCATTCTGCCAGATTGTTGCTAATTAGATGGATGAAAACACCTGTGCAGTTTCTCTCACTTCATATTTGCCTGTCTGTTCGGGCACAATCTCTTTTAGTCAAGGCTCCTGGAAGACACTTGACAACCATACTAGTGTCAGGGTAGTAAGTTAGGTGCAATTCCACTCTTTGGATCAGGGAATAACCTACTATGAGAATTTTTCATTTTCCCATGTCGCTTGGTACCTTTGGCATCTCACCAAATTTGTTAGTCATTCAGATGGGTGCGTCCTGGTTTGGAGGCTGCTGTTGTGTCCTGTGGAACCTGCCCCTGCCCTTTTCACCATCTGCCATTCTCCTGTACCAGAGGGATTCTGATGGTGTCTGATGTTACCCTGGTGGAGATGGTATGACAAATGAGGGTCAATGGGCATGCAGTTCTCTAGCAGGTGTTGGAGATGTGCTATATGATTCCAGACCTCCCTGAGCTGGGTTTTTAGTTGTCCTGTAGTCCAGCATGTGGGACAATGACCTAGAGCCTATATGCATGCTCTGTGAAAGAATGCCCTGCAGCACTGGCAGTTGACTATGGCCATAGTCATCAAGAATGTGGATGAAAAGAAGTTTTGGCCTTGAGCATGTGGAATGACGATTACAAAATAAGTGTGGACGAAAGGAAGAATTTGGGTGTTGAGCACAGGAGGAAAGTATTGAATCAAGAATGCAGTTTCTCTTGTTAGATTAAATTCCTCTTCCTTCTAGTGTGAGGCAGGAATTTGGCTGAAGTGGTGTGGATGAAAGGAAAAGGACAAAAGAAAAAGAAAGGTTGGAGCTGAAGGCTGAAGTTGTGTGGTCAAAAGAAAAAGGAAGGTCATAGCTGAAGTTCTTTTTTTCTGAGATGTGCAGTAAGTCCCAACCCTTCCTTACTTCTGCAGAAAGAATATGAGGGGGTCAGGGGCTATATTAGAGGATGAGCATGGGGTCAGTGGGAATGGGGCAGGGTATTAGTATTCCCCCCTCCCATTCTCTTAGCCAGTATACTGATGTAATTTCTTCTATAAACTCCTTAATTTCTTGTCTTATGCTTGGTAAGGGGTCTTTAGTAAGTTTCTCTGTATTGTTCTATGCTCTGGACCACTATGGCTCCTCCTTTATCTGCTGGTTTAATTACCAATGTTTTGTCCAATAGTGTCAGGGATAGGGTCGGTATTGGTGCCACTATCAAAGTATATAAACTACTATTTACAACTACTGATTGAGGGAATACCGACTTACATAAAAGACACCACACACATGTTACACCTGATAAAAGAATTCAATAACACAAAAATTGAAGAGTGCATTCTGGTCGCAACTGATGTAAAGGAACTATATATCTCAATCCCTCATAGGAAAGGTATGGGATGTATTCTTGACACTAGACCTGCAAGTTCAAAACTGAAAACCAGCTTATTACAGGATATGGCCAGAACAGTTCTCTTTGGCAACCACTTTAAGTTTGAGGAACAATATTATGGACAAATTAGAGGTACAGCCATGGGGAGTACAATGGCCCCAAGATACACCAATGCATATATGTTTGCATTTGAGACAAGGTACATTTTATCAACAGTAGAGGAAGGTAACACAAACACTGGTAACATTATGTTCTGGTGATGTTTTATTGATGACATTTTCCTGATTTGGAAAGGAAGTGAGGAGGAACTTAATGATTTTCAGAACTATGTAAACGATAAGAACCAAAATGTAACAATTACCTTCAACTTCAGTAAGCAAAAGGAGTTTCTAGATATAACTATTTTTAAACAAGATGGAGAATTGGAGACCAAGTCATACAGAAAACCCACAGATAGAAACACCACCTTATATGCGACAAGCTTTCATCCAGAAAGGCTAGTGGAAAGCATCCCTTATTCCCAGCTGTTAAGGACAAAAGAAATTGTAGCCAAGAAAGTGATTTCAAGAAGGAACAGATGGTTATAGTAGACTGATTCAAAGACAGAAAGTATAATAAAAAATTAGCTATGGCACAAGAGAAAGTAGCAACTGTATCAAGAGAACAGGCCCTAGCACAAAAAGAAAAGACTGAACAACTATCACAAAAAGTAATGCTTAGTACACAGCACTCAGCATACATGCCACAGGTAAGAAAGCTGATCCCCAATAACTGAAGGATCCTACAGAAAAATCTCACGTCAGAAATCTTTACATTAAAACCTTGTATAACTTAAAAAAAAAACAACACACTATTAAAGACAAAGTAATACATACACAGCACAATCAAAGACCCCCACAGGGTTCACAACTACTGCTGGGGTCCTTAAAGGATGGAATGTTTCCATGTTACTGATGTGTGGCCTGTGGGCATACATAAAAGAAAACAACATTTAGACATCCACATGTGAGAAAAGACTACAAAATCCACTCACATTTGAACTGTAACACAGATGGAGCTATATATATATATATATATATATATATATAAATGTCCTTGCAACAATCTATATGTGGGTAAAACCTTATGAGCATTAAAGACCAGAATTTTGGAACATAAAAGCAAGATTAGAAATAATGATGAGAGATCACCTATAGCTAGACATTACACAGAAAGAGGTCCTACAGCAGTTCAGATTAGATTCTGAGGACTGGAATATATCCCAGAACCAGAGAGAGAGAGGTGGGGATTGCAATAAAACTGTGGAAAATTGAGAAATGTGGTGGATTTATGAAATGGGAACCCTCAACAAAACATGGGGTTTAAATGAAGAGGCTAACTGGGAAGCCTGTTGATAGCAGCAAACTGAATGCATCCACACCCCTGTTGACACGGGTATACTTACTATGTCCATCCCTATTAGAATCTGCATGTCCGATACATTTATTTTTCAAAAACAGGCGACAAAAAACACATTCCTTTATTCAGGAAAAAACACAATATTCAAGAACAGTGGCGTCAAGAACAGTAGCTTCCCCACTAAGCAGAGGAAAATAAAAACACAAATAAGGGAGAATCCACTTTGTAAAAGAAGCAAAAATGTAATAACATAAACATAAGCCACAAGCCAGTAGATCAGTCAAGTTTATTCAACAAAATAGCCAGAATGAATACAGGAAATATAGACTAGAAACAGAAAAAAAGGAGTAATGGACATTTAGAGACATACCGTTGAGCAACATATAAACAAATAATTGACATAAAAAAGAAAATAATAGACTATCACCTAAAAGGAAAAGAAAAGACTATGTTAACACCACAATGATAATGAACACATTGACAAGGAATACATAAACAATAGGGAAAAAACAGAGACACCCCTAGGCAAATAAGTCCAGTAAGGAACATAGGAACTCCAAGATAAACAAGATATAAATATTGTTAACAGACATACAAGAGTGAAGGACCCAGTCAAAAACACAAGGTAGAAATAATATCCTGGACTGAATACTAAAACAGTAAAGAAAGAACATTGGACAAGGGAAGCACTTGAGGGGGAGTGGTGTGGAGGACAGTCGGGCTAACAGGAAGCACCACCCAGTAGGAGGGAGGTAACAGCATGGCGGCAGATTTAAAAATCCAGCAGAGCTAGAGCTGTGAGAAGCATGTCCTCCCCGGAGTATGCCATTAAATGGAGTTTAGTCTCACTCGTAAGCAACCCGAAGGGCTTGAATGAATGCAGAACTGCATTTTTATGAAGAGCTATCTCACAAAAAAAATGACTAAAAATCTTTTAGCATTTGGAATTATGTCTGCCAAAAGAGAGTCCAAACAGTATGTAAATGCCACAAGTAAAGGGAAGCAATCCAAATTAAGCACCTTGGGTATTAAAAAAGTGGCTGCAGGCTTCAACAAAAATCAATCAGGCAAGCTGCATACAGAGCATTCTGCTGCTGAGAGGGAAGACCTACCTGCAGAAAAAAAGGTTTTTCCTGTATTCAAGATGGCTGAGCGTAAGGGTGAAGACGTTGCTGGCAATGTGTTCTGTGGAGCTGAGGAGGTGCAAACAATAGGGGGTCCAGCTTGGGGCAACAGAGGAGTGCACTGGGAAGCCCCAGAAGATGGACGAGACAAGGATACAGGATATGCCACAAGCTGAAGCCAAAAAACAATCCGAGAATGAAATGCAGAATCAGTGTGATGATGAGCTTCCCTCAGGGTCAGGACAACGGGTGAGCAAAAATTCCTCTCCTATTGAGCTAAATGTTAATAAAAGTAAAAAAAGAAGTAAAACATTCAAACAAACAAATATGTCATTAAACAATGACTCTCCTTCTCCATTAAGAGGGAATACTGTTAAAAGCCTGAACTGTGGCAAAGAAAGAAGAGATGGGGGTTCCCCAAATAATTCTTTCAATTTTAATAAAGAGGCAGAAATAGAGAATGAGAGCAACTTTTGGGGGGGGGGGGGTGAGAAGCCACCAAGGTGGGCAGCTGTGCTGATAGAAAAAGTGAATATGATTGCAAACAATATAGACAATATATTAAAAATACAGGACAAACTGGAGTCTTACTGTAATTTAACTCAGAAATTAATTGCAGAAAATGGGGCCTTAAGGCAGGAACTCCTAGAAGTTAAAGAAACTCTAACATTCAAAATGATGCATTCTCATTTTCACCTATCATTAAAACTATTCAAAAAAATCAAGCTGATCTACAAGAGAAAATGATGGACTTTGAGTTATGTTCCAGAAGGAAAAATGTAAGACTGATTGGGGTCTCTGAATCATGGGACAATACAAGAACATTGCAAGAATCATTTAAAATAATTGCTGCAGCCTGTTTGGATACAGATCCTGAAAACATTAATATTCAAATAGATAGAATACATAGGGGCGTCCATCAGAGACCAGATGATTCTGTCCCTCCATGACCTATAATTATGAAATTCATGTGTTCTGGAGATAAAGGAAAACTGATGTCTGTGGTGATAAAAAAAAGGAGGACTTACTATTTTAGGGGCTCAAATAACCTTGTATAACAACCTTCCACACGATCTTGTACAACAAAAAAAGAAGTTTGATGATTTATGATCTAAATTATGGTCCCAGGGACATAGAGTAACAATGATTTTGCCAGCAAAGATGAAAATAATTATTAATGGTCAAAGGAATATTTTTGATACTGTGGACCTTGCAGTCAAAGAACTAAAATGGCTAATTCCAGATTTCATTCTATGAATAGTTCCCCCTTTTTTCCCTTTTCTTTTTGCTGTCTTTTCCACAGGTTGGGGGGGGATTCCAATAAAATATGTAACTTGGGTTGGATTTCCTTGGAATATCACTAACAAATTAAGGATGTCAGTTAAAAGGGAATGATATGGGGGGGGAGCCAAATGAAGGAGAGAGCAATATATATATGAACATGCGGTGGGGGGTGAAGCAAGGTCTAGAGAATAGGCTTGCTTCATTACCTATTTTTTTCTGTTTCTCTATAAGGTACCTGATACAGTACTTATTGCAATGTTCTTTTATGTCACATTAAACAAAGTGAGGAAGGTTACCTTGGAGGAACATGTAAGTTGGACCAGAAGGATCAGAGCGTTAAAATTATGTTTGAAGATGTTGAGATGGACTCAGTGTTTTTTTTTCTTGATGGGAGGATGAAGATACCATAATTTTCTCTGTCTAAATGTATTGTTGTTAAGAAATGTTTATCAAGGGGAAAGTGGTGAAATACGGTTTGAACTGATGAGTGCGCAGTGGTTTAAACAAACAAAGGATATCATGGAGAAAATTAAGATAATTACATTAAATGTGAATGGCCTGAATACACCCATGAGAAAGAACAAAATGCTATTGTATGCCAAGAAGTCATGAGCCCATATTATCTGTTTTCAAGAAACACATTTATCAGAGAAAGAGGCTAAGAAACTGAAACAAAGATGGTGCACCTATTGTATGTATAGTACAGGTATCAGCAAAAGTAGGGGATGGCTATCTTACTATGAAAAGACCTAAACTATTCCATTATAGACACATATGCAGCTAAATTAGGCAGAATCAGTACGGCAAAATTAAAGATTAAATCAAACATTTATACAATAGGTTCGGTGTATGCACCATTTACTAACTATTCAGACTTCTTAGCAGAAGTAGTAAGGGGTTTCCAAGCACTTCAAGCAGAAAATATGATTTTGGCAGGAGACACGAATATGGTCTTAAATCCATATATGGATAAAACAACTGCACCCTCTTCAGGGAATATAAACCTAGCAAAAAAGTGTTTTTTTTTTTGCATGCACAACAATTAATAGATGCTTGGAGGATAAAAATCACTAATATTAAAGATGTTACTTATCATGATAAAAAAATTGGGCTCTTTTTCAAGATCTTTTTTATGTATTTATTTCACACAGCTGGTACAGCAAATAGAAAAGGTAAACATAGATTCAATCTGTGTATCCAACCATGCTATGGTTAGTTTGGAATTAAAGATAATGAACCCAGATACTAAAAAAAAAAAAAAAATCAATGGAGATTTACTAATGGCCTTTTAAAAGATCCTGTTTTATGCAATTAATTAAGGACACTATTAGAGAATTTTGGCTGTTTAATTATAATGACCAATTAGAGGTAACAGAAATATGGGATGTGTTTAAGGTAACTATTAGAGGCCATATAATCTCTTATCAGATAAAACAAAGGAGACCTGAAAAAAATGAAAATTTGTGGATTGATTCTAGATTAAAACAATTAGAAGAGTTAATACTTGTTGACTTTGAAACAAACCAGAAAGAATGGGAGATTTATAAGACAAACAAACAGAACTTAATTCACAAAGAAACCTAGTAGATTGATTCAAACAATTAAAAAAACAAAATATTTTCACACAGATAAATCAGGGAAATTATTAGCAACATTATTAAGACAGGAGAAACAAAAAAGCATAATTACAGGTATAAAAACAACCTAGGGAATATGCAAACTACAGAGAAAGCAATGGCACAATGTTTTTTGGACTTTTATAAACACATTCATCAAAGAAATTTAAACCCCTGTAAAAATGATATAATGGCCTATTTAAAGGAAGCCCAATTAAAGCCATTCCAATTTGAATTTCATAAAATAACAACAAAAGAAATTGCAGAGGTAATAAAAATCCTTCCAAAGAACAAGTCACCAGGCATAGATGGGTATACAAATGAATTTTATATGGCCTTTAATGAGGAGCTATCACCCTGGTTAAAATAAATTACTAAATGAGATAATAGATACTAAAGAGTTCATGTTTCCTTTAACAATGCAAAAAGCTAAGGTTGTCTTACTACCAAAACCAGATAAACCAACATATATCCCAGATAATAATAGGCCTATAGCACTCCTTAACACAGATGATAAATTAATAGCCAAATTAATAAATAATAGATTACAGAATCATATTCAAAACTTTATACAATGGAACCAATATGAATTTATAAAGGGCTGAAAAATATCTCAGGCAATCAGGAGGATTCAAGCTATAATTCAACCGGTCAACTCCTCCAAGAAATATAAAAATTATATTTTTTACACCATAGTTATTGATGCAACAAAGGCTTTTGACCTTATAGATTGGGAATTTATTTTTGAAACCTTAGAATATTGGGGTATTCTGGAAGAAATAATCAGTATAATCAAAAAATTATATTATAACATTACATTAAACTTACAAATCAATAATTTCCTTTTGGAGGAACTGACCATGAAGAATGGAGTAAAGCAATGCTGTCCCCTCTGACCAACTTTATTCATTTTGACCTTAGAACCCCTTTTAAACTCTTATTAGAGCTAACAAATTCATAGAAGGTGTACAATTTAAGGAGGAAAATATAAACCTTAGTGTTTTTGTGGACGATGTTCTTATAGTTATTAAAAATATAGAAACTTCATTGAAGGCTCTTCTGAACGAAATTGGGAAATATTCTAAAATAGCTGGATACTCTATAAATAAAAACAAATCAGTAATAATGAAAATTACAAAGAACAAATCAGAACCTTTAGATAAATATGTTCAAGAATTTAAAATACAAAACTATGTGAAATACTTAGGTATATTATTAACTCCAGACCAAGATACAAATATAAAAATAAATTATAAGAATGCTAAGAATAAAATATCATTATTAGAAAGGTGGACAAATTTTACATTATCTATATGGGGACAGGTGGACACAATAACAATGATGGCTATGCCTCACCTGATTAATGTAATACAACATATTTTAGGGGCTCCATCTTCAAGTTGGTTTATGGAATGAAAAAGAATTTTCAGAACATTTTTGTGGAGAGGGGGCAGCCCTCATATAGCATGGGAAGCTAGTACAGAAATGAGGAAAAATGGTGGGTTAGGATGCCCAGACCCTGAAAAATATGCAGTAGCACAATTTTTTGCTTTGATATATCAGTAGTCATTTGGAGATACAGGATACCATAAACTGTATCAGGATGTTTTTTTCCATAAGAGTTGAAAGAACAATATGAGAATGTTTTTACAGAACTTTGGTTTAAAACAGTATAAGGGGTAGAATCACTTTCCTTCCAATATGGTTTGACTTATTAAGTAGATATTTAAAGAAGTCATATGTGTTGAATTTGACATGGTTATGTTTTCCTATTAAAGCTGATGAAGGGAATCAGATGGGTACCCTGCTAAGAGCAACTATACATTTTTTAACTAATAAAAGGATTATATTATGGAAAGATCTGATTGATGACATCAATTTTATATTTTATAACAACATGCTTAAAAGACTGGGAGTAGGTAAATGGAATATAATGTATTATTATGCACTTCATAAAAAGTTTAAAAATGTTCAAAAAAATTTAACCCAAAAATCTCAATATTGTTATAAGTTTGAAAGAACAACAAATATAATAGACCAACATTTTAAAAAAATACTGGTATTCTTCTATGAGAAACTAGTTAAAGGAAATATACAGGTTTATAGAAAAACACATAATAAAGGGAATAAAGAAGCTACTACACAAATAAACCATATTCAATGGGTGCAGATAAGACAAAACGGAAATAATCTATATGTTTCTGCAAAAAATAAGTCTATGCAAAGAAAAATAAATGCTAGAGCATATGTTACCCCAGCTCAAATATATAAGATTAATAAACAATATTCTAATCTATGCTGGCACAATTGCGGTCAAAAGGCAGATCTATTTCATTGTCTTTGGGCATGTCCAAAAATTAACTCTCGGTGGTTAAAAGTAAATCAAATAATGTCAAAATGGCTTAACCAAGAAATTCCATGTCTAGTGGAAATTTACTTATTTAATAATTTCACAACATTAAGGTTTAATACTAAGCAGCAAAAACTTGATGCACTTGCATCCATGGCTTTGAAAATAATTATACTGGAGAATTGGAAGGAGGGTGATCTACAACCATTTACAGGATACAAATGGTGGGCTATTTTTCATGAAACCATTCTGTACGAAAAATGAATACATGAAGTAGACGATGACCAGGATGACCCTTTAGGCTTGGGATGGAGATAAATAGAAGAAATTATTCCTCCATTGCAAAGCATCATAAAAGTATCAGCGATTAAATTGAAAGGTTCTTAAAAGTTGTATTAAGTTTATAATGTGTTTGTTTTTGTTAACCCACTGAGTTCAGGGAGGGAAGGGGGTAGATTCGAGATTATGTATAAAGAAGGTTAGTTTAAATTGTGGTTTTGATCATAAAAATATGGAGAAAATGTTAGGTGATTATTGTAAAAGGATGATCGAATCTGAACGATTGTACAATATTGTACTTCTATCTGTTCTATGTGTACTAACTACCATATAATTCAATAAAAAATAAATTATTAAAAAAAGTAAAGAAAGCACATTAAAACATATGGAATGGGTGAAATTCACCTCACCAGCCTGAATGTACCTGTGGGAAGATTTGGTTGCTTATAGCAACTAATTCCTATGGGTACAAGTGGGAGTTGGCTGCCACTCCCGGATTGCTGCCCATACTGACCTCCACTACAAGCAGGAGCTGTATCAGAAGGGAACTTCAAAAGTAAGCCACTTTAAATTGTGCATAAATTATATAAATAAGTTGTATTAAACTGAAGACAGGAGAAAGTAAATGTATGCTAAGATCCAGAAACAAATAAAAAGATGTGCTACTGAGCAGAAGAAATAAGCTAGTAATACGAACTGAGAATGAATGGTGAAAAAAAGAAAATTATAAAGTGAGAGGGTATTAAGATGAACAACAATAAATCATTAAGCATAAGTAGGGCCATCAGATAACTTGTGTAAACTAACTAGGGATTACTAGATAAATCTCATACGTTTTTTACCAAGTGCATTGCATCTACTTGCAGGCTTACTGAGGCTTTAAAGAGCACGCCATTAAAAATAAAGCGAAGTGAAATTTGCATGCTTGAAAGAGCAAAGTGAACACATTGGCAGGGAGATATGTACAGTACCTTAGTCAAAGAACACTGAATTAACTGTTGAGATAAAGAATAATATATCAACTGCTCTACACACATGTATGTAGGTAATTCAAAATTCTCTATTTGGTACAGTAGTAACATTCTAACACATAAATATAGACATTACTTAGGTATATTAGAAGACCCAAAAACAAAGAAAAACTTATGCAAGATTTAGAGTGGAGTTTCAAGACTCAAATGTGTTAACTGTAAAGTTTAAAAAAATAAAGGACCCCTCACACTCTTACTGTTTTTGTGGGGTGAAAGAAATAGAGAATTTACAACATATTATTTTAAAGTGCCCCTGGTATGAAGGGGCTAGAGAAAAGTGGTTGGGGGATATTTTACCTTCTTTGGAATGTTTTGATGAATATTTACAAATTAATATATTATTAACAATAGAAGATGATTTTACAATTAGGAGAGTTGTGAATTTTTAATAAGTGTGAAAACAATAATAGTTTGATTATATTATGTGGGTGTAAAATACTATTGAATAAACTATTTATGATGTAAATTTAAAGACTGTAATTTTATATGTGTTTGTATGAATTTGTAATGCTCTTTAATGATTGAACAATAAAAGCTACCTACCTGCACTGGTATATTGACAGTAAACAAAAACAAGAGAAACACAGTGCAATGTGAAATTCGCACTCTGGAAAGGTAAACATACTATGTTAAGTATGAAAGCAATGAACAAGTGAATGAACAAATGAAATAATAGAATAACCATTGTAACCACTTGAAAATACAGTTGTTCTACATACAGATATATTGACAGTTAACTGAAACAAGATAAAGGCACACTGTGCAGTGCGAAATTTGCACTCTGAAAAGGTAAATAAGCTATGCAAAATATAAAAGGAATGAATGATTGAGCTGATGCACATGATCAAGATGGTGTGTTGAGCAAGACACCAACTTGCTGTCCCAGTGACTGATTTCCTAAAAAAAAGATAATTTTTGCAATTAAATGACCAAAACTTGAAATTATAACTCCTCGGTTTGACTTACATCAGAACAGCTGGTGAACACTGCATGTTAAAATCCATTAGAAGAACAAAAGAGGTCACAAATCTTCATTCAGAAAAGAAGCAGCAGCACCAAGAGGAAAAGCCTGCATCAGGTTTGATTAATTTCTCTCCTACAAATATCCTGGTTACATAATTTGCAGCTCTTGAATTGCTTTCCCCACTTTCTGAAACCCCAGCTAAACTTAGAGCAACACGCTCAGGTAATATCTTAAATTATTTTACAAGGGAGACCAGTAAGGCGGGGGCTAACTTAAAAGACATTCCTCACAAGAAAATATTAAATGGGGGGGGATGCAGATGTACAACTAAGTGGAAAAAAGACTGGGTACAAAGAAACAGATGATGGGCATTTTATCCCTGACTTAGAACAAGAGCAAGGTTCTAAGGAAAATGCTGGTCCACAATTGTTTAAAGAAGACAAAACCATAGAAAATAATAGCAACCCAATGCATGTACCACCTGAAAATCAGCAGAGTGAAACAAGTGTGGTTAATCCCCCTGCTACCTCTGCAGAAGCAAGCAATGAACTCCTTCAAGCAGTAACGATTTCAGAAGTGATATGCTTGAAGTTTTAAGCAATATCAAAAATTCTATAAAAGCATTAGATAACACAATCGGTGACCTAGGCTGTAAGCTAGATTATGAAAAGGGTCTGAGAAACAGAGCTTTCTGATTAGCTGTAACCATTCTATCAGCCTTATGTTAATCTTTTATTAACATACATGTAGCACCTAATCGTATGTTGAACAATGTTTAACACTGTTTAAAAAACTTTTTTATTATAATAGCAATAAGGCACTTTCAGGGGTTATGTTCATGGCCAGTTACTCATCCTCTAGGGGCATGTGGTACTTGGCTATGCATCATGCAACATTACACCCCTAGAGTGTGATTAACAGACCATTAACATAACCCCTGGTCAAGCCTCATTGCTTAAAAATGTAGCAATTTATACTGGGGAATTGAAATCTTGAATTGCCCAATTAGAAGGTACTACTACACCTATGGTAAAAATACAAATACAGCAGAAAAAACAGATCTAATTTCTGATGGAGAAAGTCGCAGACTTAGAAGATAGATCACGAAAAGGTAACCTAAGGCTACTTAATATACCTGAGGGATACGAGGGCACTGGAGATCCCATTGAGGCTTTTGAGAAACTGGTAATGACAGTTATGGGTAAAAAATACTCTGAAGAAAGGATTATCCTAGAACATGCACATAGGAGCTGCCCCAGATTTTTGGCAGATGCAAAGGTGTATCCATGAACAGTTTTAATTAAACCACATAAGTTTCAAGAAAAAGAGACCATTCTATATAAAGCAAGAGTAGAAAATGGGCTGTGAATCAAAAATTTACATTTAAAAGTTTTTCCAGACTTTTCAAATGAGACACTAGCTAAAAGAAAATTGTTCAACCCTCTAAAACGACGGTTATATGCCCGGGGTATAAAATTTGCAGTGATGCACCCTACAAAGCTTAAATTCATGGTTAATGGGAAAATATAAATTTTTGATGACCCAGAAGAGGCAGAAGAAGCTTTTGAGAACATATTTCCTGACGACCATAACAAAGAATATTCACAATCTAATAAAAAAAATGATAGCAGATCACGACCTTACCCTGCCACCTTTGCTAATGATAAAGAAGCATGATATACTTATTCACAGTTTCTTTTTGAGAGGAAAATTTCAGAAATGAAGGAGGCATAGTAAATGCGATGCAAAGGATTTGAAAAATGGGGGCAGTTGGAGGGGGATAGCTAGGGAAACATGAAAGATTAGAATCATAAAGGAGAAAAGATACAGCGTAAAATGTGATCATGGAGTAAAGCAAAAATGAGGGGATTTAGTAAAACAAATAGTAGACAAAGGAGTAGAGAAAAATTGGGAGGACATAGGGATATGAGTGGGGGAGGTCAAATGGGGAATAGAAAGAAGAAAATAGGGAAAATGTTGAATGCAGGTTATAAAAACTAGATACAGAAGTAATGGGGAGGGGAAAAGGAAATGAGAGATTGTAGATAGATCTTCAATAGAAGTGAGATGTGCAAAGATTGAAAATAAAATATCTGTAAAAAGGAAGAAGGGAAGTTTTTACAATATTGAACTGTTTCTTTTTCCTTTTGCTTTTCTCTCACCCTCTTGCCTCCCCCTTCCCTGCCTCTCTTTTTTTCTTTATCCTTCTCTTTTTTTAGCAAAATCTGCCAACTTCCTATATCTAAACAAAATAATATTTTCACTATTATGGGGGGGGGATAGACGGAAAGCCTCTGGCTTTCTAAAAGGGTGGGTGGGGGTGCTGGAGACTGACTAGGCTACAGGATTCATCAGCTAACTCTTGGGAAGTATCGGGTAAAAGTGGGTGGGTGATTAAAATACCTGATTATCTAGGTAAAATGTTTTCAAATGATTCATACTATTGAATAGGCCTATCGCTGCTAGTCAAAAAACTAGCATCAAGAGAGAATCTTATTTACAGAATAATATTAATAACAAGAAGAAGAATTCATTTCTGCTAAATGGGAAATAAAATAAAAATCACAACTTGGAATGTAAAGGTCCTTAGAATAAGATCTAAATTGTAAAAATGATAAATTATTTAGATAGAAAAAAAATGTATTGCATTTTTTTCAGGAAACTCATTTTCATAAACATGAGTTTGAATGGTTTCAAAACCAATGGGGTTCGAGGGTTTACTTCTCATACCAACCAAACGCTAGGGGAGTAGCAATTTTCTTAAAAAAATCTAGATTGAATCCAATAATTATTATAGATCGAGGGAGCACGCCCAAACAATCGGAACGCTCCTTTCCTCTGCGTGTGATGCACTCTTATTCTGTGAAGAATGTCTCATGTGCAGATGCCCTGGAAATGGGCACGTTCTGGGAAGTTTAAAAAAATATATATATTATTGCTCGCTCTCAATCTATAATATATTAATATGTCCCCTGTTGCCACTCATTGCTGAAAATGAGTGGTTTCATTTGCCTTCAGCTTGAGCCAGTACAGCTGAGCTTCACTGTTCTCACTCAGCTGAAGGTACATGAAACCACTCATTTTCAGCAATGAGTGGCTCCGGGGGATGTATTAACACATAAAAAAAACTACAATAGACACACAAGGAAGATATGTAATCATTGAAGTTCATATATTAAATCAAAACTATACATTCTCTTCAGTATGTGGACCAAATGATAATAACCCAAATTTTTATACATGGTACTTTCTGCAACTAGCACAGCATCAACCAGTGTCTGCATGTGAGATGCTCTTCACAGAATAAGAGTGCATCACACGCAGGGGAAAGGAGCGTACCGATTGTTTGGCAGTGTCAGTAGCTCAGTAGGTAGCACACTCGCCTCTGAGGCTGAGAGATCAGAGGGCTCTGGGTTCAGTTCCCACATTCGGCACTTGGGTAAATATCCCAGTACTGACACTGGAGTGCAGCATGAGAGGGGTGCTGCACTTCTGAGGTGCCATCTTTCAGATGAGACATTAAACTGAGGTCCCATCTGCCAGGATTGGTGGTAGTTCAGGTAGATGTTAAAGATCCCATGGCACTTATTGAAGAGAGTAGGGGAATTTCCCCAGTGTCCTGGCCAAATTTCCCTCATTCACTAAAAATACCATCAACAGCTTAATCTGGTTCAAGGTCAGTTGGCTTTCATCTGTATCCCCCTCCCCTGGGTCATGCCTGAAAATAGGCAGGATTTGTCTAGTGTACTTACCCAGTCAACAAAAATTAAATAAATAAATAAACCACCTTATTTGATAGGTGGTGATTTTAATCTCACTTTGCGCAAAACTGATAAATCTACAGGATCAATTACTTCTCACAAAACCTCAATAAAGCATATTAAACTTTGCAAATGAACTCAGAATTTCAGACCCTTGGAAAAATCTTTATAATACTGAAAGAGCATATTCTTACTTCTCCCCAATACACCAGTCCTACTCCAGGATTGATTTTTACCGAGCATCAGAAACATTATTATTTCAAATCTCAAAAGTAACATATATAGTTATATCGGATCTTTTTCTGTGTATCCTAGAAATAATTATAAACTCTCAGAATTATAATAGAATTTGGAGACTGGATCAGGTATTATTGCAAGATCTTAACCTGGTGGCACAAATAACAAAAGATGCAGAATTTTTTTTTTAACAAAATTCAACAGATAATATTTCACCTCTAATTGTATGGGATATCTTCAAAGTATGGATCCTTGGAATTCTTCAATCAGCAATGGTGGGGAACAAAATGGCTAAAAACTCAACAACAGCTAGAAAGTGAAATTCAGAACTTGAAGTAAATACACTCTACCACATTTAGTAAACACATTTATACTAGACTAGTTCAAAAACGCACCAAATATAACAAATTAATCACTGATAGAGCAGAGCAACAAATTCTACAAACTAGATCCAGATATTATACAGTGAGTGATAAACCATTAAAGCTACTGGTATGTCAGCTGAAACAAGAACAAGCCAATAACAGTATTATAAATATTAAAGATGAAAATAATGTTATTGAAACACACCTCAAAGAAATTAAGGAGGTATTTCAAAATTATTATAAAACTCTATACACATCCTAAATAAAAGAAAATCAAACTAATATAAGAACATTTTTGGATACATTACCAATTCTGACACTGGACCCAGATACTAGGAGTATATTAGATGGCCGTATTACTGCACAAGAGATAGATGCTGCTATTCTGTTATTATCTAAGGGTAAGTCCCCAGGACCAGATAGGCTACCTATGGAACTCTATAAACACTTTAAAATACAATTACTTCCTTTTCTAACTCAAATGTTTAATTACTTTGTTCAAGATCAGAATATACTAAATTCATTTAAATACACAATAATTATGTTGTTTCACAAAAAAGGAAACATCCCCTATAACTACTTAGTCTACTGTCTAATCTCATTATTAAACTCTGATTATAAGTTTTTTGTGAACATTTTGGCAAATAGATTAGAAATGGTTCTTCCTTGACTGGTAGCGAAGGATCAAAATGGATTTATCAAGGGGAGAAAGATGTCAGAAAATATTAGATGAACAATTAATATAATAGAAAATGATAATGACCGAGATGCTATTTTATTAATGATTGATGCTGAAAAAGCATTTGATCGTATAGAATGGGAATTCATAATACAGACACTGACAAAAAATGAACTTTGGTGAACAGTTTTGTAACTGGATAAAATTAACGTACTGCAACCCAGCAGCTCAAATTAAAACTAATTTTAATTTATCGGACACATTTTCACTACATAGGGGCACTAGACAGGGCTGTCTTCTGTCCCTGTTGATTTTTGCTTTAGTTAAAGAACCATTAGCAAATAGCAGTTAGGCCAAATCCTAACATTAAAGGGATTACAATTAAAGGAGAAGAACATAAAGTTGGCTTATATGCTGACGATGCCCTGCTCTATCTATCGGACCCATATAGTTCACTTAAAGAATTTAGTTCTTTGTCAGACAATTTTGGCAAAATTATGGGCTATAAAATTAATTGGAACAAAACATCTAGGCCTAGATATTCAAAGGAGCTGTGCCTGGTGCAACTGAGTTACGCTGGCGCAACCCCAGAAATGTACCCCAGGACTATATTCAAAAGGGGGGAGTTATGCTGCACAATTCCCAATGCACTCCAGCACAAAGATAATGTATGTGGTGCATCTCCAGGGGGCGTGCCCATGCATATGTGGCACATCTCAATATTCAGTTGAGATGTGCGGTGCATCCCAGAGTTGTGCCACATACATGGGCACAAAGTTGAGCATGGAAAAATAATGCTCAGGTTGTAGCTACCCACAGGCAAACTGCCATATTGCAAGGTGCAACACAGCAGCTACCAGCTATGGGTGGCTACCCCCCACAGAACACCATAGACAAGCACCCACATTATTCCCTGGTAGTCTAGTGGTAACACCTCCCCATCCCGTACCTCGATCCCCATAATGAATAACTATGTATTTCCCTGGTAATCCAGTGGTAACCCCCCTCCCCATCCCGTACCCTCGATCCCTGTAGTGAATAACTATTTATTTCCCTGGTAGTCTAGTGGTAACCCCCTTCCCATCCCGTAATGTCAATCCCCATAATGAATACATATTTATATCCCTAGTAGTCCAGTGGTACCCCCACCCGCCCATAACCCTGATCACCTGAAAACCCCATTCCACATCCATGGTAGTCTAGTGGTCCCCCTATCCCCCACCCACAAAGGACCCCATCCCACCCCGCACTTCCCCAGGTCATCGGCGGGCAGCAGACCCACCAGCACACCTTCATGACTGCCAGCTGAATGACAGCTTACAGTACATGCAGCAAGCTAATTGGTCCACACCGATGACCAATGGGCTTGCTGTGTATACTGTACTGGTCATACATGACATTGTGAATGAATTGGAATGAATGATGGTCCTGGAAATTAAGAAAGATCATTCTACATTTTATTTGAAAAAACAAATACCAACGCATTACTTATAGTAAATTGATACTTCCCAAAACAAAGGGCAGATTAGCACTCCTGGACTTTCAGAAATATTATTTATCTGCACAAATAAGTATAATTTGGGATTGGTTCAATGAAATCATTGATTCTAATATTTCAACGTACATGGAGCAAAAATTACATCCGCATATGAAGTTTAGGCATTTAGTATTTTCCAACTATTACCAGCACAAAAACATAAAATATAAGAATCACCCAACTCAAACTGCAATGGAATGTTGGTACAAGGCTCATCAACATATCAATTACAAAATAGAGATAACATCATTTACTCCTAAACATAATAATTATTTATTCCCTCCTTCAATAAATGCCAAGCTTTTAAAAAATGGTAAGAATTAGTTATCTTTGAGTTTGATCAACTATTTCAAAATAATATACTTATGTCATTTGATCAGCTCAAAGAACTATATAACATACTTCAAACACACTTTTTTGATATTTACAAATTAGAAATTGTATCAATAAAATTAATGGATCTATAACCCTTAATGTGATTTCCCCAATAGTTAAAACAATTCAGGAAAAACTGATAAGAACAACCTAATTACACTTCTCTACCAAACCATGATTCCGACAGCTAACAGAGGAATTTCAGAACTTAAAGAAAAATGGTCAGCAGATTTGAGAATGGAAATTACTGAGGAATTCAGGAATAGCATATTACAATTGCTGGACTTCTGGTTCCGGCACAGAGGGAGATGTACTGTAACTGGTGAATTGGGCTCTGAACCCTCTCCATCAAACTTAAGCTCACAATTCCACCAAACCTCAACTTTTTACAAAGAACATTGCAGAACCAGAGCTTAATACAATTGATGGGTAGGAGAAAGAGGACAGGAGTGGCAAATGAGGCACAAGCACCTGAAGAATGGAGTCTCCAGGACCAACTCATTACAACACGTGCTGTAGCAATGGCCACAGAACAACTGCCCATGATTCAGCCTTCCAATGCAGCAATTTTGACAGAGCTGAAGGAGTTTCACTCAGAGGTGCAAGAGTTTAAACAAGATTTAAAAGCTGATCTCACAAAGATTAAAAACAAGGTACAGGACCTAGAGATGCAGCTGGGAGCTACAGATTCTAGAACTGACAGGCTGGAACAGCTGGTAGTGTACACACTTCACAAATGCCACCTACTTCATGAAAAATGTGTCGACCTGAAGAACAGGTACCATAGAAACAACAGGGCTATGCACGATGGGGCAGGAACTACATACCAAAGGCGTGTATCCCACCCATACAACTCCACACCTGCAGACAGGTGCACACCTGGCAGCATTCATGACCACTGGCCACCTGTCTGTGGCCCTACCCTCCCAGTGTATGGATACATGCAGGTTTGCACAGGGTGGACGGGGCAGAGCTACGCACCTTGGCGGGCATCAAATGGGATGCCAAGCCTGGATCCCTCAGTGGATCTTAGATGTGGTGGGGGGTTGCATTGGCTGTGCTCCCCATTGCATGTCCTCATAGCCAGTGGCTGTGGAGGTGTGAGGTGGGCTGTGCCACTGGCCATGCCATGCCCCTGGACTGATTGGGTGGGCTACGAGGGTGGGATGGTGAACACCGAACACCACACCATGCCTGGTCAGGATTTGGGGTCTGGGGAGAGGCGGACAGGTGGTGCAGTTTGGGGGGTCTGCAGTCCACTGGCCGGCACCCCATGTGTGTGTGTGTGGGGGGGTGGTCGACATACATGAGGAGGGTGGGGGGGCTCATCTAGGTGCTGGGGTAGGTTGCCCTAGGCGGCCTGTGTCAATGTGTGCTGGGGTACTGTTGTTGAGGGACGGAGGTGCAGTGCATGTAGGGGGCTTACAGCAGGGTTCTCCCTGGTGTAACCTGTGCTCTCCTCCTCACCCCTGTGGGCAGCACTACACACCATTATGCATAGCACATAATGCTGGCATGCCTCCCACCCACCCCTTTCACATTGCAGGCCATGTGGGTGGGGGATTGGGTGCGTAGGTGCTGCACGACCCGTATGATGCATCCCACGTGGGGGGTGCATTGGGTGCAGCATGTCTCCGCTCCATGAGGCCCTCCACTGCTTCATGCATAGGTCCCAATATGAGGATATATGATCTGCCAGAGGAGGTTGAGGGCTGGGATATGGGGTTCTTTATTGAAATCCTGCTCAGCTTGACATGGAATATCCAATAGACATTGAAAGGGCCCACCGTGCCATACAGCCAAAGCCTGTGAAACCAACAGACTGACCCAGATCAGTGATAATTAAGATTCTCAGTTACACCACTAAACAGGACTTGCTCCTCCAAGCATGGTGAATGTGGCAGGTGAAATACAGAGAATACACGACTTTACTTTCATAATGACTAGTCATCTGGCGTAATGGCTCAAAGGAGAGCATACTCACCCATTCTCGGAACTCTCTGAGCCCAGCAATTGAAGTTCCAAACTCCCTATCCGGCAAAGCTCACCATTATGTTTCCAGATGTCTCCAAGTTTTTCGCCAGCCTGGAAGAAGCAGCCAGGGAACTGACAGCAAGAAGCATGCTGCAATGACAGTTGGAACAACATGAGGTGACTACCCTACAAAGCACCCTTTGGTCCATGCCCCATGCTGGAGAGGATTGCCATTGGCAGGACCTAACAACAATGTCTGAGATCAGACAGCTCCTGCAATCATTTGCTAGACCAACGCCTCCCTGAATATGAATCTTAGATCTCTTATTATGCTCACAGTAACTCCCTGACTTCAACCAGTCAGTTTCAGCCTAGGTATGCAATTTTTCTAAACCGTGGCGACTCCTATCCCCTTCTAGACATCTGGACCAAGGTAGGTGATGGGAGCTCCCCTTAGTGGCTAGAGGTACTCTGAGTTCTGATGTCACCCATATCCAAACCGCAGCCTACCATTAAACATGAGGGCATTTCCCCTGCACTTATCCCTTGACTCCGTAAAGAAAGGGACACGAGACTCTTTCAGCAGGAGCACATGGATAGTGCAAATGTGGAGCATGGGGCTGCATAGCAGCATGAAAGCTTAGTTCTATCATAAACATGGGGCATGCAGCTGCTTGAAAGATCACTTTGAGCTACTGAACATTAAATATAAACATGTTAAAACCACAGCCTAAAATTGATTCAGGGAACATTTCTCTTGTATTCGCTCCTTTCCTTATGCATGTATATGGACACCTAGACTCTTCTCAGCAGGAGTGAATAGCTAGAATGATAGTGAGGCATATGTCAGCACTCAGTTCTGTAAGGGTAAAGGTGGGACATGTGCTTGCAAGCCCACTTCAGGCAAATATTAAAGGGGAACAAAATAATGCCTATGGTGTTATTGTGGCTTCATATCACCGGTTTTCACCTCAGTGACAGTGCTTGGTATAAAAAAGCATATAAATACCTCTTTTTAATCATTATTTGTCCCATCCCCATTCCTCCTCCATGTCTGAAGCTGCCCTGCATTGCTATACCGGAAGTGACGTGATGGGCGGGCTCTTGTATTTTCACCCTGTGTTTGCTGGAGTCACTTCCGCGTTTGTGCATTCACTACAGCCTGGATTACATGGATAGACTCTTGATTGTGCATGTTAAACAAAGTAAGCAAGACAGTAAATGTAGTGCCATTTGTTGTTCTGTCTCAGTAGTGTTGAGTTGAAAACAAAAGTATAGTATTTGGCAGCTATACTGTGTTATTGTCTGCATTCCATTTCGGTATACATTGTATAACGCTGTGGCACATGGTTGTGTCTGCCTATACTTTTGCCGGTTCCTCACAAAAATTAAGTATATTTTTTTTGTTTACCAGCCGATGTCTGAATTGAATGTCTTAGCTTTTTGTCTTGCCTTTCATGTATGTTGAAATATATAACTTGATCCATTTATTCCTCGTGCTGTAAGTTGCACCCCCCCCCCATTGTGGCCATGCTTGCTTGCTATATTGCAGGGTATTTGTTGGGTATATTACCATGACAGTTTATTGTCATGATGTGCCCCGCTATATATGATGGACAAAAGAGTAGCTTCTGGGTACAGCCGGTGTGTGTGTATGTGTTTTACTGTACTGTCGCTGGAGAGTTGCACTTTGGAGGAGAGAGGTGTCACTGTAATTTATATTCTTATTCCTCCTCTTGCAAGCTGTTTTTGACCTCTGATAAATTCCAATTTCATTTGAAAGTATGAACAGTAAATGCGGACCATGTAGTCAAGAGGACAGTTAGAATCCACCATGGTATTATCCTATAAGTGATGTGATATCTGCTCTGTAGTAAAGGCACTGGTACATGCACAACCTTCACTTGTTTATGCATTAATTTTTTGGGTATTTCACAGTTCTCATGGATCGAAACTTATTGTGTGCATAAAGAATAAGTTGTCTGTGAATTACTGATTCCATATGTCCATTCATATTAATTTATTCTTATTTACCTCACCCACCCTACTACTACCACTCAGGTCAATGCACACAATGTTGGCATACATTTCTTTTGATCTTAAGTTTGTATTCCATATGTGCAAACGTGAATAGCTGGCCTATATATTTTATTTTTGCATACTCAATTTTTTGTGTAGCCAAAGCCCCCCCACCCAGCAACACAGAAAATTAATCTATCAAATTCTGTCATGTATTTCCTGTTTCCACTGAAGTTTGGCACAGCAGTACATGTCACATTTCATTGTCACTGGCATGTAGGGCACTTGTTGCAAATACCAGTAATGACACTTTTGTGCTTCATGAGGTGAATGTTGCACTTCTGATGTACTCTGTTTTGTAAGAGACAATGGCAGCAGTCATGGGGGGATAAGTGTGACTGTTGTCTCGGGGCCAGAGCTCAGGAGTGGCCCACCTGAGGAGCTGGCTCAGACCTCCATCATTACCTACCTTTGGAGACTGGGGCCCCATCTCAAATTACTTTAGTTGGTCCACAAAATTATTAGCTGCATGCCAAGATTAGAATGTGGCTTTTATGTACTGTACTTGTTCCGGTGTTTTTTCAGATGGACTTTAAACATACAGTACCATGTCACTTCGTGAAATGAGTTTAGGAATTTCTATATTGTCATGGCACAATTTTGCACATCAATACCACCAACAGCTTCATCTGGTTCAATTCAAGTTTGTTGCCATTTGTCTCCCCCCGTGTGTTGCCCCTCAAACCATGACTTTGAGCATCATTGGGCCTACCATGCCAACACAATTCAGTAAATAAATAAATTTCAACCTGGTTATAATGCAAATGTAAATCAATTGTAATAGTAATTGGTGCATCCTTTATCTCACTCATGATTAGTAGCTGATGCTGTTTGCAAACAGTGGTACATCGGTGCACAAAATACATGGCAGATCGTGGGGAGGGGGGTTGTTTCAGCTTTCCTGTGATGGCGGCAAGCGCTGCCCCATTCCACCAACAATGGCATCACCCATGAATGATAACAGCTCCGGTGGTCTAGGGCAAACCCTCCCCAAACCCCGATCTGCTGCATGGTAACAATAGAAAAACACAAACAGCTCTAGTTGTCCAGCATCCCCCTACCCAAACTCCTATCTTGACTTATTTCAATAATCATCATAGTAACACCCACAGCCCTGGTGGTATAGTGGCCCCACCGCAATCAAAACTACAGCTGTCAGTGTGCACCACCCCATCTCCACCACAAGCCACATGCATATCCAGTGACCAGCACAAGCCAGTGCACACCTACATGGCTGGCTGACGACTGAATAGTCATGTACACATTACAGCAGTCTCAATGACTCAGTGGAGGTATTCAAGAGTGAATGTAACAGATATATGGGTCTGGATATTGGGTGGGCGCAGGGATCTGGAGGGAGGGTAGAGGGAAATAGGACAGACTAGATGGGCCAATGTGTTCCTTTTATGCTGTCAACCTTCTATGATTGTATGATATTTCACTCTGCAGGCAGCTGTGGAGATGTGAGGCTGGATGTGATGGTTGATGACTACCAGTATGTGCTGTGTTTGGTGAGGGGGACACTATCAGCTGTGGTGGTGAGTGTGGGGTGGCAGTATATCATCAGTGCTCTTTGTGTAATTGATATTATTGCAATAAGGCAGAATCGTTGTTCAGTGAGGTTGGTGAGGGGCAGCGGGGCACTTGTGATGTTGCTGTTTTGAACCAGCCTGTTGGCAGAAGAAGTATTTTATGACTCTAAATGATGAAAACATGCCAAAATTATACTTTCAACACATTGCATGTGGAATAATGTTTTTATGATACCAATAAGGCACTCAAAGGAGTTAGATTAACAGTCAGTGACTCCCTATGGGCATTATGGGACTCGGCTGTGCCTCGTGCCACTTTACCCCTATGGTATGATTAAAAGATTGTTAAAGAAAACAGTGTTCATGCACTATTGCTTCAATGTGTTATCCACTCTGAAGTACTTTATGTCATGTTCTTTAACAATTTCTCTTTTAGTCCTTAACCAGTGCCATAGGAGGAATGGCCTTGTTGAGGCGGCACTGCTTTTCACTAACATTCCTCCAACTCTGTTACTCAGCACCTGGTGAGTAATAATTTTCCTCTTCCTACTAAAATATTTCTTACGTGCAGGATGCCACACCTTGCGCCACCCCGGCAATCTAGGTTCAGGAACGAGCCTGGGCCACTGGGGGTCAGCAGGGGGGAGAGAGAGGATTGAGCATCCAGAGGACTGCTCTCCTCTATCGGAGGGGATCCAGGTGACTGCCTGGCACTGCAGCGGCCCTCGGTGGCTACCGGAGGCACTGCAATGCTTAAGGGCATGACTTAGAGGGATGCAGAGCTGCAGTGGACATGCCTGGTATCATTGCACACCCGAGTTCTGCCGGGGGGGGGGGGAAGGGACACAACTAAGAAAAACTCCACTCCCTGGGCTAGGCAATGGCACCACCCTCTCAGCCACACTCCAGTGGCTGGACTCACTCAACTCCTGGGCCGAGCCCAGCCTGGCCCGAATTCCAGATAGAGTGATCTGGGTGGATAGGGCCCTACCTCGGGGGGCTCAGAGCCGAGGGGATAGTCAGGCTGGTGCCAGGAGGAATAGGGTTTAAGGCCGGAGGTAGAGCTGAGGGTAAAGTGGATGCTTGAGAGTTCTCCAGGACCAAAGCGAAGTCATAAAATGAATTTAAATAAATAAACAAATATATATATGTATATATATATATATATATATATATATATATTTCTTACATGTTTGCAAATTGTTTGTCTGTCATCCGTTTTGTTTCTTCAATCGCTAACATTGTTTGGATTCAGGATAATGACTCACATGTTGCTATTTTTTGGTTTTCTTTAACCATAGATTACATACTTAGAAATGGCAGGATATTCAGACTCAAGTGATGAGGTGCTACCAACTTGGCGAAGTCGGCGCACCATCCAGCCCTACATGTTTGAGCCAGAATATCCAGATGGTGAAGATCCAAGTGATGCAAACCGTGTTTTAACATCATCATCTAATTCGCAATCGGAAGACAGTCAGGGTTGGGTGTTGTTGGTGAAAGGGCAGGAACCACCGACTGGTGCTCATGTGGGGTCTGTGAGGTCATGCCCATGGAGAGAGAGAGAGAGAGAGCATCTGTTGCCATTACATTGATGTGGTAGATAACAAGAGGCATGGTAAGGTTTCACTTACTAGTTTCATTCTTGAAAGCTAAGTTAAATAAGTTTTCATTGCCATTCACATAACTCTTTAATGTTCTTTTACAGATGCCCAGTGTGTGACACACAGACCTAGCTTCGCCAATGTTTGCCTTGACAACAACATTCTGTGGTGTGCTCTTGTCCAGCTGCATGAAGTCAGGTATGATGTTTTTGAGGACCCAGTCCCTAACAGGTGAGCTACTACCCAGATGTGACATCACCCTGAGTACTGGTATTTGAATGGTTTAACATACTCATTATGACTGGCAGTGTCCCCCTAAAACTGTCCCAATAATAATATAATTCTCAAACTGTGCTTTCCTGCAACAACCATTCCAGCACTGTATTTAGTCCTTACACAACCCTTTTTGTGAAGAAATTGTTATGCCGCTCACCCATACTGTACCACCTGTTAACCTGAAATGCTGTGTTTTGCTAACCTTGGTTTGTCTTTCATTTTCACTGTTGTTTGTCCTTTCTTTTTACTTATGAATATGGCACAGCAGCTAACATCCCATCCTGGGGTCTAGTGGCCCTCCACACCCCGGCAGATAGTGCCTACCACCACTCTCCCATCCCAAACCCTGATTGGGCACCTGCCACAACTCTCCTCACACCACCACGGCGCACACTAAATGTACTGTCAGAGAGCATACTGTATACAGTATGCGCTCTGACAGTTCATTTGGCATCCAGCCGTGGTGATGTGAGGAGGGTTGTCGTGGGCGCCCAATCAGGGTTCTGGATGGGATCGTGGTGGTAGGCACTACCTGCTGGGTGGGGGGAGCAAGACACCCAGGATGAGATGTTATTGGCTGTGCCATATTCGAGCATATTGGGCTGGGAGCAGGGACCCATCACCAGGAGCGACTGTATACCACTAATATTTTGCATTACTGGCATGCCAGGTCTTGGAGGGGGAAAGATAACCGGGGAATGGCTGTTGATTTAAAGTTTGGTACATTATTGGCACATCAGGGATTGGGGTGGGCACTGGATCACCGGGGACTAACTATTTTGAAGTAATTATTTCAATTACGGCATATGGATGTGAGGGGTGCCACTAGATCACCTTGGTTATTTGTAACCAGTTAGGTTACTGGTAGATCAGGGTTGGGGGGGGATATCCTAGCCATGCTCCTTTCCAAGGGCACAACTGTTGCCCCAGTGCCCCGCAGCTGTTGGGCACACCTCATAGGTGTGCCGTCTGTTCGGCGCACTCACACTATTGCTGCAAGCTGCGGGACTTAGGCGCCAGGACCCTGTCAGATGGAAAATCTGGTGCAGGGTCCTGGATGCACTGGCACTCTGTGAAAGCTGCCATTGTCATAGCTTGCATCCGAGCTTTCAAAATCATGCCCCATGACTCCTGGTAAACCACTAACTCCTACACCAACCAGGACCTAGCCTTTTTCAGAGATGTGTCCCTTCCCTACCCAACAAAATACCCACATCCTGGTTCTTACTACTTGACAGGACAAAATGATAACACCCAGACATCAACACACAGGTGTATGTGTGTTTGGGGGGGGGGGGTGATTTGAAGAAGTGAAAATCATGAAATTTCACACCCAAGATATTATTTTTACCTAATTAGTAATTACTTTCTCTAAATGATCAAAACTCGGACTATTTATTTATTTGCTTTTGTTACCCAGGTAAGCACGCTAGACAACCAGGTGCCTATTTTCAGGTGCGACCCGGGAGAGTTACAGAGCATACAGGTAACAAGATACACGCTAAGTAAATAGAATACAATGTAAGAGAAATTATAGTCAGGAGCTGCAGGCTCTACAATGATGAGAGGTACAGATCAGGCTCAAGCGAGGCTAGGCAGGCAGTCAAGTTATAGTATACAACACTACGTAGTACATGATAAATACAAAGACAGGGAGAAAAAAGAAAATGACAATATATAGTAAGTGCACAATAAAGGGGGGGCAGTGAGAACTATACTGGTGGAGGGTGTAGAGATAATTGCAGCAGCTCCCCTCCACCCCCAGGGGCAGAAGGGGTAGAGGGTATGACTGGCCTAGGAGGAGCATAGGCAGGCCACAGAAGTCTTGAGAAAATGTCAGAGGGATGTTTTAAAGCAGTGATGGGAGGGCGAGGCACGCACTAGTGCAGGAAGGGAGTTCCACATTTTAGGCGCGTGGACTGAGAAGGCCCTGTCACCAGTGAGAGTGCGTGTCCTTGGAACACGTTGGGCCTGAGAAGCACAGATCTGAGATGGCAGGTTGGGGTGGGGGATTGGGGGAGGCAAGTACCGAGGGGTGGCAGTCCGGACGATGTTTGTCAACAAAGTTGCTTAGGATGGATGTGTGGTGCTTTTAGGAGGCCACTCAGACGTGATAAAGCTCACATCGATGAGGTTAGGCGGAGGGCAGAGAGAGCGAAGCGGCATATGTTGTTGTATGCAGTGTCCCATTTTGTGAGTTGAGCTTTGGAGACTGAGGCAAAGGCAACGAGCCCATAGCATAGTGTAGGGAGGAGTATCCCCCTAGCTATGGCTAGCTGGGCAGCAGAGGTGAGGCAGTCCTGTGTTCTGTAGGCAAGGCCAAGCTTGCCATTAGAGGCATTGCACATGTTCCTGATGTGTGTAGTGAGATCGAGTTGGGGATCAAGGGTGACCCCTAGGTATTTGGCCAAATCAGAGACTGGCAGTAAGTCGCCATTTGCCCCATGGATTTCTAGGGCAGCAGGGCAATAAGAGGTGCGAGTCCCCAACCTGAATAGCATGGTATGGGTCTTCTTTAAGTTGACAATGAGCTTATGGTCCTTAAGCCAATTTTGGATATGCTCAAAGTCAGTGTTTAGAAGAGAGTTGATGGAGTTGATATCACGGGAACTGGCCAGGACTACAAGGTCATCCGTGTATAAGATTGGAACACCATGGGTAATTGCAGAGGACAATCCATTGATATATAGAGAGAACAGTAGGGGACCCAGGACGGATCCCTGGGGGAACCCACAGTTAACTGGGGATAAGGCTGAGTTGGTGCGGTTGTAGCAGGTGAATTGCTGTCTACCCGAAAGGTAGTTTGAGAACCATTGTTATTTTTCCATAACGATATTGTAGTTTTATAACTTTTGAAGCATTTTAGTTAGGTTGTTTCTGATTTATGACACTTTTTGGGGACGGTAAGAAGATTTTTTTAAAGTTTCAGTAACTGATTGCAATGATCAAGCGGTGCGGTTGTGGCAAATGGGTATGGTTGCTGTGAAGGGGGGCCCCAGATTTCTCTTGGGCCTAGTACCCCAGGCTGCCTTAATCTGGCCCTGCCGCTACACCCATGGTGTGTCGTGGGCTACAGCACACTTTCAGCCGCTCTTACAGAATAGTTTGCACTGATGACGTAAACCCTCTTGTGCCATTTCTCATCGTGGGTTTATGGCACATTCAAGGAACAAGTACAGTTTCTCGCAAGCAGTATGTGACATGTCACAAGCTGCTTTCGAGAATCTGTAATGGTGCAACTCGTGGTGCAAAGTGCTAGTTGCGTGATTCATGTTGGCACGTGTCAGCTTGTGCCATGTGTAACCTTCCTACAATCTGGCAGAAAGATCATGGTACATATAGCAACACAGTGTGAAGTCGCCTTGAAGTAGCTCCAGCAGCAATGGGTAGGAATAGAAGTAGCTGTGCTCACTTGATGGAATGTGCGTGCGCCTCCAAGCATGCTCAATGCCCGTGAGCTGGTGCACCTGGTAACAGGTGGTAAAACCGGGCAATCAACAACCACAGAAATTGTTACTAATCAGAAGCTATTTCCTTTGGGGTATATGTGCATTGTATTTAATTATATTATAAAAACGTCCTCAGAAATGCTGCAATTGGATTTGCTTATCGAATTCAAACATCCTTACATTTATCCATGTTACATGATCATGGATATCCACATCACAATGGCACACACATTCTTCCTGACAGCATTCCATCCTGTAAAACTGCTTAAAGACTGAAATGATGCATTCTGAATTTGAAACAGCCTTGTTAAAACTGTTGGGGGGGAAAACTATTTCATTGAAAATCTCCCTATAAATGAGGAAAAAACTAAAAAAGTATACCATTCACACTCTTCTTTTGGAACAATTGGTTATAATAGCAATAAGACACTCCCAGGAGTTACATTAACAGTTAGTTAATCACCCTCTTGGGGCAATTTAGTGAATTATAGGCCAATAGCAATATTGTCTGTCTTAAACAAAATCCTAGAGAAACTTGTTGCTAGACAGGTAATGGAACACCTCACTAAGCATAACCTGCTATCCACAACTCAGCATGGCTTCAGAAAAGGCCACAGGACTTAAACTTCCCTGCTACAACTAACCAGCGATACACTGCTTGCCATGGATTGGGGTCTCCTAACAGGTGCTGTCTTTATAGATCTCATGAAGGCTTTTGATCTCGTTGATCACCCCCTCCTGCTAGACAACCTCCTATCCCTGGGATTCTTGGCAGAGTCTGTGGACTGGTTTAATGGCTACTTATCTAACAGGACACAAGTCATGAAGTTCAACTTTGCAACCTCTAACATAATGGGTACTGATGTTGGTGTACCACAAGGATCCATCCTGGGACCTCTCCTGTTCTCGATCTTCATTAACAATATAACAAGAAATGTCTCCTGCTCATCGCTGCTATATGCCAATGACCTCATTCTCTATACCAGCTCTGACAATGTGCTTACTCTCAACCACAATGTAAGGATCTCCTGAATATACAACCTGGATTGATAGTAAATAAGCTGGTCCTCAATGTTAGCAAAACTCTGGCTATGCTTTTTGGTTCACCTGCCAAATTAAAAAATAGTCGCTATCTCTTCAAAATAGTAAGCATGAATAATACCCCGCTGGAAGTGGTTGACTCCTTTAAATACCTGGGGGTTAAACTTGATGAATCCCTTAACTATGAGAACCATATGACTGTCACGTGTAAGGTGATCTATACTAAACTAGGGTTGGCCTATAGAACTATAGTTCTCACCCCTTCAGCTAGGTTGTCCATTGCCAGAGGAATCCTTCTTCCATCCCTCGTGTATGGAGCTATAATCTACAATAATGCATCTAAAGCCTCCCTACATAAATGGGACACAGCCTACAATAATATATGTCATTATGCCTCCGCATCCCCGAGGCTAAAACACCACTGCCTACTGAATACAGACCTAGATTGGCCCTCTCCAACTGTCCACAGACTCCTTGCTCTAGGGGCCTTTCTAGACAATATCCTGAGATCTGGCATGCCTAGCTCTCTCGCTGCTGCACTCTCCCCACAGTCCACCTCCTATGGACTCTGCTGTGCTTTGCTGACCACTCCTTGCTGTATATTCCCAGATGTAACACTTCAAAAGGCAAAACAGATTTTTCCTATGTGGCTCCCAGTTACCGGAACTTGCTGTCCCTTAAAGTATGCCAAGTGGTATACTGTTACCGTACCGACTCCTGCACTGCAAAGACCATCACAGCGACAGGAATCGGGCAAAACCCGTTCGTCGCTGTGATGGTCTGTGCAGTGACTGGGACAGCCTCGCTGGGTGTTTTGCTCTCCCCCAGTCCAACTCTGACTTGGAGTAGGAATCCTAGAGACTGGAAGGTGTGGGGGGGACAGAGCCCCCCATGAGGGGGGGTTATGGGGAGCACAGCCCCCCGATTGTGTGCACTGACATTCCCGAGGCTACAATGCCAACAGTTGGCATGGTAGCTGTCGCTGTAGGGGATGTCGTTGCTAGCGCTGTCGAAGTGCTATGGTAAAACCATGCCAAGCACTTAGCCATGCCATTTTTAAGAAGAGACATCGCTCTCTGTTAAGTTAAAATTCACAGTGCAAGTGTTTTAACCCACCCTAGATCGTTGGCTCCCTGCGCCTCTCCTGTCTCATTGGCCCCTCCGGTACATTTTGCTTGAACCTCTGTGTGCCTTCCCACCCCTTTCCTACCCTACCTCTTTCACATCTCTACCAGGCTGTCTGTCTCACTTGCTCCCTCCCTCCCAGCAGCTTCCCACTGCTCCTATCCTCACCACCTGTTTCTCCCTCTCTGGTACCTATCCTTTTATTTTAGCTTGTTCACATAGTTTAGAGTTTAAGCTCGTATCACTATAACATGTGCACTCACTTTCATCTCTTTTCTAATTTATGGTATGTAGGTATGTAGAAGGTCAATATGCTTTCCTCTACTCCTAGTGCTCAGACGGCTCTCCACTTATTATATCCCTAAATATTTGTCTTCTAAATGCACTTACTTTATGTTGATATGCAGAATATTGGAATGCTATTCCTATTACCTCAATTGTTACAAACTGTTATCCATTGTTTATTGTATCTCTAAATGTTGTATTCTTGCATTATATTGTACTTGACCTATTTTCCTGTGATGCTGTAACCTCCTGGGTCATGCCTGAAAATAGTCACTCCTGTGTCTAGTGCACTTGGCCGATAAACAAAAACAAAATAAATAAATATGGCACTGGGCTGCTCCTAGTGCCACATTACACCCCTAATGGGTGATTAACAGACTGTAAATCTAACCACTGGGCATGCCTTATTGCTTAACTATGTACATGCAATGCTGTGCTGCCAAAGATTTGAAGAAAGCAGTGACCACTATTTTCTTTTTTTACAGGACTTATCACGGTGGGCGGCATGCACCCAGTTTATCTACTGGATCCACCAATGGCTTGGGAAAAAAGTTTGCCCTGTCGTCCCTTCTTGTGCTGTGTGGGCCATTAGACACACATATCCAGAAGTGTCAGGAAATTCTGTTGGTTTTTATGAAGCGGATGAGCCAAGATTTGAATATTGAAATGTACAACTGCCAGCATGCATTGTACAACAGTTTAACAGAAAACAGTAATAACTGATTTTCTCTTATTTTAACATTCCAGTAACCATCTTTTGCATTTTTCTAGCTAATAAAAAGACCAAACTTCTGATGTGTGTTGTTCAACATAAATAAATCATCAGTACTCTTGTTTCTGTGTAACTGGTTGTGAATAATAACAATAAGAGCAACACTTAGTAATAACATTTCTTTAAAACTATTACGTTTTGGACCCAAAACTATTTGTGATCAAACAGTTATACTAAAAGTGCTAGAAATGTGGCTTTACAAGCCTATAAAACATTAACTGGGTAATAATAACTATATACAAATTTTCATGTGCACTGATTAAGTAGATGAAACAGTACACTGTTTGGGTTGTATTAACTATGTCTTCATTTTCATGGGCACTGATGAAGTAGATTAACCAGTCTACAGTTTCGGTTACTGTGTGCTGTTAGTTTGTGTAAGAGTGGTAAAACTAATTGTCTGCACTTCTGAATCTGGAAACATGTTGCTGTAGTAATTCGGACTTTTCAGGACAAGGTGTTTCGGTGACATTTTTCAGTAGCTGTTTCACTTTGACTGGAGTCGGTGTAAGATTAGCTTTCCTATGTTCAGTAAGGTCAGACATCATATCTGTGAGGTACTCACATTTCTTATTTTGTCTGATAGGCTTTGCCACACATGCCTTTTTATTTTTGGGGTATACCAGTTTGTAGCACTCTTCATTGGACTGGATCACTGCTGCTGACCTGGACACATTGTTATTATGGTCCATGGCTGCTAGTTGGTACCTCGCCTGCATGCCTTGGTGGGTGTAGTGATGCCTCTTGGGACAGTGCTTTAGTACCAGTGAGTGATAAACCTCAAGATCACCAGTGCGACAGAACATTGTGGCTTTCCCCAGGTCTTTCAGGAACTTTTTGTTAAATACTGCTTTCCTCAAAGTGTTGTGGGATGGCAAATTATTTTTCAACCACACCTTTTAGACTGCTGCTCGGTGGTTAGCTTAGTATGTCCACATTCTTTGAATTTCTGACTATCCAACCAGTTATGCTTATTGACCGCATGGTGAACAACAGATGTTGCCATTTCCCGTAAGGTTTGGACATCGCCATTATAATTGGCACAACACCACCAGAAATGGTTGGACACTGACTGTATCCACGATCCAAGGTCTGCACATTCTTTTTTTTTTTTTGGCGTGGACAAACAATTCCTTTGTTAACCTTTTGTTGAGGTGCCACACATCGTATTGATGGTTTATGTCTTGGTTTGGGGTGTACACCTTATTCATGAGGCTGGAAATCTGAATGTGATGGTCTGTAGCAATAGTGCACACTGGGACCACAGATTCTATGAGAAAAGTGAGAGAGCATTTGAATCCCTCTTCCTCCATGTTCATAGAGTACTTTACTTCAGAAACCTGCACTACTTTGAAGTCTAAGATTTTTGATGTGATGGGTATAAATCCCATATTTTGCTGAGAAGCCAGGTGAATCACAACATCTGTCACCACATAAAACCAGAGTCCTTATGTTCATGTCCTGGAGTATGCTCTGCTGCTGTCCCAGATATTCTTTGTTTACCATTGGGAATAAATATTTCCGCTGTATCTTCAAATACATCACGCTAGCTATAAACTGCTGGAACCATGTACGTTCATGGCTGTTACTGCAAAACATTCTGACCATCAATAGTGATCCTTTTGTATTTTTGGAGAGGTCCACTATGAGAGCACTGCACTGCAGGCATTGCTGAAGTAAATCCCTAAGGTTTCCATAGTAAGCAACAAATTTTTGATCATCCCCAAAAGTTTATTTGACCTGGTCTCCCTTGTCAGATGAGTTGTCACTGTCTGAAACCTCGCTTTTACTTGGTTTATAGTCACTGTCCTTGTCAGGAGGGTCACTGTACTTAGACTCAGTATTGTCTGACTCTTCCTCTGGAACATCTGCTCTGCGTTTCGTCTTGGAAGATAAACAGATGGGTTGAAAACTGTTGGATATGAGTGATCATTTGCAACCTTCTTAAAATCACCTTTGAAGTTAAACTCGAACTCCGGCCACTGACACCACTTGTCTGTCATTGATGTCTCCTCAGTTTCAGTACCCACAGTACTGATCTGTTTATTGTGAGGGCAAACTGAACAGCTGCAGTGTTCCTGGACATGAGTAGAAACATACGCATTCATCAGAAAGTCATACTTCAGTTTAAAAAAGAATACAGTTGTACTAAACTGATACAGGCAGCAGATAAAATGACTAAAATACATGACAAAACATATTGTGGCTGAGGCTGTCTCAATCTCAGTGGCAGCCACACGGGATGTGACCTCAAAATCTGTTACTTCATCATTGTCCATCTCGATGTCATACATATCGGTTGAAATGTTGAAGCTGAAACACTGCAATGCTTCATCCACAACCTCTGTAGGGAAAAAGGAGTATCCTCATGTACATATCTTGGCATCAATTACAATTACTTTCTGATTTGTTATCAACTGGGAATATCCTACACTCATCACTGCCTCTTACAGTAACTTTGACATTGTAATAATAATCAATATACCTCTCTCCGTCTTTTCAACTCCACTCGCCGTTCACAACACTGCCTCTTCTTTGTGACAGTTGGTGCTGAGGGAGGAGATATGGTTGGCACTGTGTCATATTTTAATATTGTTGGACGTTTCAGATTCAGCAGCTCAGCCTATTAGTAAAGTTACAAAACAGATGTGATTTCCCATTGCTTACTGCATTTAACCAACTAGTGACAGAAGAAAACATGATACTCACTAACCATCATCTCCCTACTGGCGGTTGTTACTTGTGTCACAAATGTAAAAAAGTGATGCAGGATTTCAATGATTAACTTTGTTAACAATGTGATGCCTGTTGCTTAAGAGCATTTGTTATCCATTGTGTTATGTTCTGAAGATAACAGTGTCGGTGATGGGTTCACAGTAACATCCATTTTTTCTTGAAAAACTGTGCATGTCTGTCTGCATGGAGGATTGGTTACATTTCTGATATACAGACACAATTGTGCTGTATGTCAGTAAGTGATCACACATCCATCAAATGCAAGAACTAAATACTGTCTTGTTACTATTGCACATCTGTATCAGTCACTTTTCCCTTTCAAGGTTCATGACTATATCTTGCGGTTACTGAGACCATGCATTCTGAACCATTCCTTTGAATGCACGGAACAAGATGCGTTGATAGGAACAGCATCTGAGGCCACTACTCACGCACACGTAGACAAGTCTATGGTGCACGGTATGGCCATGCATAGCACAACGACACACCCTATCTGTCCACACCATCAAGATGACCATAGCCAGGTGAATGGGAGTGACATCACTATGTGTTTAACCCTTCCTGAGAATGTTATATCAGTGGTATTACAAAACTGAATGTTCACAAGAATCAATGTTCCGTAATGTAATTTAATAAAGTACAGTAATTAAATTTGCGTTTATGGTACACAAACTTAGTAGACCATACACTATGATGTCTAATGTATGGTCTTTGTTTAACAAGCAAGCTGAAAACACTTCATGAGAATCCCATGACATCTGTAAAACTCCAGAGCTGTGTGGTCTAGGTTCTCAGTCATGTCATGGTAACCTCTTGAAGTGGTTTCAGGGTGGTTATTAAACCAAGACCATACATTATCCTCTATACCCTGTAACAATATGTTCAGTATGACACAGTAGGTGCCTATGTGTTGTATTCTGCCATTACAGTGTTTCTTAAACAGCTGCACCACTCAAGATACACAAGGTTTACTTATCTGTACATAAGGACAACTGTTTGACAGAACACATAGGATTGACTGAGTCATCACTACAGTATTCTGTACTGGTACTATGGAAGTGTCAGTGAAAAGCAGTGTCACTATGACAAGGTCCTTCCATGTCGACACTGGATACACAACAAAATTTGTCGTAACGGCATCAAGGTGAATGCTTGGAATTACTACGTGCCATAGTCGGTAACTGAAGTGTGAATCAGAGGGACAGGCAGTCAGTGAAGGCTGTATTCACTTTGCTTGTGTTGGTGGTGGAGATGCCACTGGGTGATGGACAAAGGTATTCACCTATGATGTTGGAGGTGGTGATAAAAAGATGTCTGAGCCCTCCAAGGGTTTGGTGTGATCACAACTACTGTCTGGCCGTAAGGGACAAGTATTTGGGGGTTGGGGTAATTAAAAGTTGTTGGAGGCCTCAAGGGTTTTCTTGTGAGCAAATCAACTGCCTGACCCTTATGGACAAGTAGCAAGATGTTAAAACAAGGTATTCATGGTGGGGTGTGGGATTCACTGGGTGGGGTGTAGGGGGGCCAGAGGAGTGAAAGGCAATATGCTGTTGCTGAAGGCCACAAACATGTCACAATATAAGTGACATTGGGAAAGATGATGGCCATGATGCAAAGCTCTGCCACAGAAGGGCATGCTCCCTTGTGGTGGTGTGAGTGTGAGCGTGTGTGTGTGTGGGGGGGCAACAGAGGTATATGAGTCCTCCAGGGGTTTGATGTGAATGAAACAACTTTTCAGTCAGAAGGGACAAGTGTTGGGGGGGTGGGTATAGTTTGTGATGAAAATGTGTCATAGGCCTCCAGGGGTTTGGTGTGAGTGATATAACTCTCCGACCGTAATGGACCAGTAGCAAGGTTCTACGACAAGGTATTCTTGGGGGGCATGCTCCCTTGTGGTGGTGTGTGTGGGGGGACAATAAAGGTATATGAGGCCTCCAGGGGTTTGATGTGAACAAAATAACTGATCTTTCGGAAGGGACAAGTGTGTGCGTGTGTGTGTGTGGGGGGATAACAGAGGTATATGAGTCCTCCAGGAGTTTGATGTGAACGAAACAACTGCTTGGTCAGAAGGGACAAGTGTTGCAGGGGGGCATGGTTTGTGATGAAAATGTGTCATAGGCCATCTGGGGTTTTGTGTGAGTGATACAGCTGTCCGACCATAATGGACCAGTAGCACATTGCTACAATTAGATATTCGTGGGGGAGGAGGGACAGGGAGTGATTCACTTGGTTGGGGGGGGGGGCAGAGAAGTGAAAGGCATTATGTTGTTGCTGAAGGCCAGAAACATTTCTCAATAGAAGTAATGTTGGGAAAGATGATGGCCGTGACGCAAAGCTCCGTTGCAGAAGGGCATGCTCCCTTGTAGTGGTGTGTGTATATGTGTGTGTGTGTGGGGGGGGGATAACAGAGGTATATGAGTTCTCCAGAGGTTTGATGTGAACAAAACAACTGTTCGGTCAGAAGGGACAAGTATGTGTGTATGAGTGATTTGTGATGAAAATGTGTCATAGGCCTCCAGGGGTTTGGTGTGAGTAATACAACTGTCTGACCATAATGGACCAGTATCAAGGTGCTACAACAAGATATTCATGGGGGCATGCTCCCTTGTGGTGGTGGTGTGTGTATGTGTGTGCGTGACAACAAAGGTATATGAGGTCTCCAGGGGTTTGATGTGAACAAGGCAACTGTTCGGTCAGAAGGGACAAGAGTGTGTGTGTGTGTTGGGGGGGTTGGGGACAGAGGTACATGAGTCCTCCAGTGGTTTGATATGAATGAAACAACTGTTCGGTCAGAAGGGACAAGTGTGTGTGTATGTGTGTGTTGGTGGGGGGTGGCCTCAAAGGGATTCTGTGTGATCACTACAACTGTCCGGCCATAAGGGCCAAGTATTTGGGAGGAGAAGTTGTTGGAGGCCTCCAGGGTTTTCGTGTGAGCAAAACAACTGCTCGACCATTATGGACAAGTACTAAGTGGGGGGAGGTAGTGATTCTGAACAACTGTCCGACCATAAGGGAAAAGTATTTGGGGGTTGGGGGTGAAGAAGAGTTGTTGGAGGTTTCAAGGGGTTTTGTGTGAGCCAAAAAACTGTCAGGCCCTAGGGGACAAGTCCTACAATTCGGGAAAAGTATCAATGTGCTGGCACAAGGTATTCACATATAGTGAGGAATGTGGTGATAAACATGTGTCTGAGGCCTCCACGGGTTTAGTGCAGGTGCAACAAATGTCCGACCATAAGAGACAAGTGGTAGAGGTGGGAAGGGGAGTGATGAAGAGGTGAGAGCAAAACGGGGGTCCAAGACCTCACAGGATTTGGTGTGTGCGAGGAATGACACAACAAAACTGACAACTTGTGTTGTCATTACCACATGTAATCACCGGTAGTGTTGGTGGGTGGGTGGCCAACAGAAGTGCCAGAGGGATTCTGTGGTTGGGATGGACAACACCATGTACAACCATCATGGGAAACTACAAAGGCTATGGCCATAGGCATTCACAGTGTGCTGGGGGGGGGGGGTTGGCACAGGAAGGTATTATGTGACCAAAATGAGCACTGTCCAACAAATCAATATTACAGTTAACATATTCATTCTCATAAAATGAATGATTATCATGACAATGATGTTGTACTACGTGGGTAGGTGTGTCTCTGACTCTCAGTATTGGCAAACTATCACAAAAAACATGGTCAAACATAGAAACAGAGACTTTGACAACAGATAAGGACCGCTTGGCCCACCTAATCTGACCATTTTCCTACCTACTGGATAAGCTGCAGATCCTAGTTAATCAACAGCCTATTTCTTCCTACCCCCCACAAGAATTGCCTTATGTCTGTCCCATGCATTCTTGAATTCTCTCACAGTTTTAGACCCCACAACATCCTCAGGAAGGCTGTTCCATATGTCAACCACCCTCTCTGTGAAAAAATACTTCCTCATATTGCCCCTGAACCACCACCCCCCATCTTCAAATTGTGTCCCCTTGTTCTTGCACATCTCTTTTTCTGAAAGATGCTACCCTCTTGGACTTTGTTGATTCCAGTGAGGTACTTAAAAGTTTCTATCATGTCCTCCTTCTCCCTCCTTTCCTCAAGGGTATACATATTAAGCTCCTTTAGTCTCTCCTCATATGGCTTCTCTTGCAGACCCTGCACCATTTAGTTGCCTTCCTCTGGACTGCCTCTATCCTGTCTATGTCCTTGCGGAGATGGGGTCTCCAGAACTGGATGCAGTACTCCAGGTGGGGTCTCACCAACTGTCTGTACAGAGGGATAACAACTTCTTGTTTTCTGCTGGTGATGCCTCTCCCTTTACATTCCAGTATCCCCCCCAGCCCTCTCTACTGTTTTCTCACATTGCTTGCTAACCTTAAGGTCATCTAATATGATTACCCCCAGGTTCCTTTCCATTTTGTTGTTGTTAATATCCCCTCCACTGTGTAATCTTCCCTGGGTTTTTGTTTCCTAGGTGCATTATTTTGCACCTTTTGCATTGAATCCAAGCTGCCATACTTCTGACCATTCCTCCAACCTTGCCAAGTCCCTTCTTATCCTTTCCATGCCTCCTTGTGTATCAACCCTGTTGCTGATCTTTGTGTCATCTGCAAAGAGGCATACTTTTCCTTTCAGTCCCTCTGCAATATCACGTATAAAGACATTAAAAAGGACTGGACCCAGTACTGAACCCTGCAGTACTCCACTAGTAACCCCTCTTTCTTCAGAGTGGACTCCACTTACAATTACCGTCTGTGTCCTGTTGTCCAGCCAATGTTTTACCCAGGCTACCACCCTGGGACCCGCTCCCAGGCTGGTTAATTTGACTATTAATCTTTTGTGTGGGACTGTGTCAAAAGCCTTGCTAAAGTCTTAGTAGGCCATGTCAGTTGTTCCCAGATGGCTACCCACTTCTAGATCTGAGATCCTCTCACTGTCCCCATTTGAGAGTATGAGGTCTAAGATTGCTCCCTCATGAGTGGGTTTCAAACCTAGCTGTTTGAGGCATGCCACCTGTAGGGCATCAGGAATGGCTCTGCTCTTGGATTTGGCTGCAGCAAAGGTGCTCCAGTTAACATCTGGGATATTCAGGTCTCCCATCAATAGTATCACCCCTTTCTCTGCCATCCTAAGGATGCCTTCTATCATATCCTTGTCCATTCCCTCCCCCTGACATGGGGGTCTGTATACAACCCCTGTGCAGATTGTGGTGCCATTTCCAGTCTCTAAGGTGGCCCACAGTGCCTCCTCTCATCCCTGTTTACTCTTTTGTTCAGTTGCTTGTATCCCTTCCCTTACATAAAAGAGTTACCCCTCCCCCTCTTCTCCCCTCCCTGTCTCTCCTGCAGGTTGTGTATCCTGGTATGTTAACATCCCAGTCATGGTTCTCTGTGTACCATGTTTCTATGACTGCTACAATATCCAGACATCCCTCTTCCATCAAGGCCACCAGTTCCAGGAGCTTGTTGCCCATACTACGGGTGTTGGTACTCATTACTCTCCATTTCTTGATGGCCTTACCCCTTTTTGCCCCATCCCTGTCCTTATTGCATTTGTCACTTTCTCCATTTACTCCTGCGCTTCTCCCTATCGACATCTCTATGTTGGTGTCTACCTCACTTAGTACCCTGATATTTTTTTTTTGGGGGGGGGGCTAGGATTTCCCTGCTCCTTTCCAGTGCCTCTCCCCCCTTGGCTAGTTTAAATGCTTGCCAATGAAGCATTTAAACCTATCACCTAGAATTCTGGTTCCCCTCCTGGACAGATGCAGACCATCATGCCAGTATAGGCCTGCATCACTCCAGGTGGACCCCCAGTCTCCAATGAAGCCAAATCCCTGAGCTCTGCACCAGTTTTTCAACCACTGATTTGAATCCCATGGTGTGGCACACCCTAGCCTCACCTACACCATAGACAGGCAGCACCTCCGAGAAGGTTACCGTGCATGTTACTTGTCTAAGGCCCCTCCCTAACTCCACAAACTCTTCCTGCACTGCTCTGATCCCTTTCTTAGTCAGGTCATTTGTCCCCAGGTGGACAATGACATCCAGCTCCCTCTCCTGTGCACCTGCTTTGGCGATCCTGAGGATTCCCCTATCAATCACTTCACCATTCAGTTGCCACACTGGCCCTTAGCACCCTCTGTACCTCATTTCCCACACTACCCCCCATCCTGCCACTCAAGCCTGAGAAACAGAAACCGTTATGCGCTCCTCCGTAGCCTAGGAACCTCCACCCAAGCCTGCAACTGGTTGCTGAGGGCTGAAATGTAAACAATCGTCCTTTTCTCCTAAGGTTTGAATAAGATAACCATACAAGTTCTGTCTCTATGGGTGTTGTAAATACCACAATAATGATGTGCTATGTATATATTTTTGTACGTGTGCTCTTGGAATGTGTATTCTTTGCATCCACCATTTTTGTAATCATTGTTTGTACCATCTTGTTCATTTTGTATTCTGCACTTTTAGTCTGTGAATGTATAACTGTCCCTGCCAACAGCAGGTCCACCTTGTAAATGAGCTTACTCAATGGTGACCACCTGGATAAATAAAGATTTGATTGATTGATTGATTCACTCCCTGTCCCCCCAAGCCATGTCGCCATGCAGGCACCTTGCCTCCCTCTCCCCTTCCTCCCCCAGTTCTACCTTCCTAACAATGGAGTCCTCCACCAGTAGTTGTTTTCTTCCCTTGTGGGGTCCCGTGCCACCCTCCTGTGGGTCTCCTTTGTGGAGGTTCCCAGCATCCTCCTTGGTCTCCACTGTGGGCGCCTCCATAGAGGAACCACACTTTGCCAGAGAAGCATATGAATTGTGGAGAAGTACAACTGAGGGATGTGCCTCTGTTCCACCATCCTCACCCTCCCTGAGCCCATTGTGGTCCAATCGCTCCTCTTTCTTGGCGACCTCTGAGGCAACAGCAGTGGCCCTGGTGGTCCTGGATGGGAGAGGAGGTCCCACGAATCCTGGCCAACTCAGCCTGGAGATGAGCAACCTCCTCCCTCAGCCCAGTGAGGTGCCTGCAGATGGGACAACACTGCATCCTCCAGAACGTCTCCTGGAAGACTGCTGCTCCACAGTCACTGCACCGCACCACTCCCATCATGTCTTATTTCTGGCCCCTACACTGTTGTTTGGAATACTTACTCTTTCCTCTATTTATTTATTTATTTTATTTTTTATCCCTACTTACCTCTGTGCCCTGTAAGCTCCTGATCTTCCTGTTCTGAGACAAGAAGATCCTGTATTTCTCAGAAGTCACCTTACTTGCTCAGAGGCACACCTTCAGCAGCTGGGGGTGGGGGGGAGAAGAGCTACTCTTTTCCTTCTAGGATCGTGAGTCTTTGGTGGCTCTGTGATCACTCACTTCCTGCTCCCAAACAGGAAGTTCCTGTTGTCAATTGTCAAAAGCACATTTATCACTGATGAGCAGCCAATTATGAGGTGTCAGTTTAAATAATACATATTGTGAATGGGTGGCATTTCAATACCACATTTACTAAAATGGTCATCGGCATCTGGAAACAGTTTGTCAGAGAGCCAGAACATCTACAATACATATTGCTCATGTTGTCACAAGAACCAAATAATATTTGTGCCACAGAAGGCAATATTTTTATATACCTTTAAGTCCCTCTGAAAACTATCTGCTGTAAAATGGACTGAACATACAAAGGTGTTGCTGTTGCTGACATCAGGAACATTGTCTCTTTTGACAGCAGCATTGTCTCTTTTGACAGCTGCATTCCACCTGGCTATCTGTCCTTTGCTTTTCGGGAAATGGGAAAATGATATGCCTCTACACTCCTTCTTCTTAGAGGCATTATAGCACCCCACAACACAGCAGTGTAACATTTCACGAGGCAAGCAGCCAAATGTTTAAATGGTGAATACAGCTTTTTCTGGCGATTTTGACAGCAATTACAGTACTGCCGCTGCATGATGCTTTCAGACCTTTCCTGCGGTCGTGCTGATTCACCAAGCCCATCGGCGATGTCACAGCCCGATTACACATGCGCAAAATGGCGCGGTCAAACTCCGTGATTTTGGGTGGACATAAAAATGCTTTTTTAAAAGAATTCTGAATTGAGGCATGAACAATTACTACAGGATTCATTAAGGTAACATCAACACTCAATAACAAACACTGTTTTAAGGACTAACAGCATTTCTTTCCCCTTTAATATCAATGTGTTTTTCTATTTTCAGAGGGGCCACGCTGCTGTGATTGTTGCAAGAGTCTTTCCCTACTGGTTTCTGGAGGGTAATGTGGTGTTTCCAGTTAGGAAGCTGATACAATCACCGCCACACCTGTGACCCCTCCCCCTTCCCTTCTGGTCTGGTTGTCCTGGGACCTAAATACTTCCATAGGAGCACCCGCTGTGCTGGGGTGAAGTGAAAATCCCGGTGACACCTATCTGGACTGGCAAATAGGGGAAGCCCAGTTTTCAGAAGACCACTGGCAGTGAACAGCCCCAGAGGCGGGTCATTTGGCACCTTGGGGGGGGGCAGGGCTGTGGAGTGGGGGCACCCTAAATCTACTTACTCCAGGAGAGGTAACAAGCCATGGGATGGTGATCATGAACACACCACCCTATTTTACTGTAATTAGTCTTGATGCTGACCTGCTGCCATGAGGATACACCTCAAATTCCAGCCAAGAGTCAAGGCACTGGGGGGTTCGTTCTAGCTGTGCTATACCGGGAAGTAATAATTACTGCCTGGACATAATACCCAGGATAATTTCTGATAGCACAGCCCTCTGAGGAAGAGTGGTAAATTCCTCCTTCCCAAGTAAGCAAGCCGATGACAGGATTTAAGTGGCTCGCCTACAGTACTAGACCCATTATCCTATTTATCCCCCTCTAGGGATGCAGCAGCATGACGTATTCCCATATTGTGTATCACCCATTTCTACTTGGTCATTCCAGTTCATGTTTTGCACCCCATTTTCTTATAAGCATGTACTATGAACTTGCTTCTGATTTGTGAAGTCTTGCCCTGTGGAGGCCCTGTGGCCAGTGCCAATACTGCAATATGAAGTCCCTGGCAACAAAGAAGGAGAAAAAAAAAAACAAGGATTGAGATGTGTGTGGAGCTTCAACCTTGAAACAGGCTTCAGACCCACCCTATTGGCATAATAAAGAAGACCAAAATGGGCAGTATATCCTCCATTCATTTAAGCCAACCACATGCTTCACGGTATAAAGGGCATACTAGACTTATCATAGTGGCAGCGAACCTTTGCATCCCAGAAGAAGACATGCATGACCCAGTTTCCTGCTGGGGGAAAAAAAGTGTATCTACTTTACCCATTGACTGGGTCAGAAGATGGTACCTAGTAAATCAAATAAAGATCCATTGAAATGAAGGCGAGTGGACTAGGGGGGTGACACATGGAGCTGGCCAGTGATTTCAGTTTAGGCTGTCAAACCCCACAGCAGTGGCTTTGCCCTGTTATAATTAAGTTATGGCTAGCACTTGGCTTCTAAATAGGGTGAACCTGAGAATCTTAATTCTCAGATCTCACCTTGCTGTATTGCGAATTGCGACTGGCCCATGCTATTATGTGCCACTCCCTCACCTATTGGCCGGTGCCCCTCCAGGGTGGGAGAATTCCCACATAACAACTTCTAATTCCCTACAAAATACACTTAGCATTAATAGCTATTGTCCCTGAGATATTGCTCCCCTTCCTAGAAGCCATCTAGGGGCCCAGTCACTTTATGGCGAGGAATTGGAAAGGGACTACTAATATCAGTAGTCGCCACAGACTGTTTGACATCTACCCTCCAGAAAGCTCAGGGAGGACCTGTTCAGTAGCCTCCTCTATTATTTAGAAGTGGGCAGTTGAATGGATGATCATAGAGCCCCCCCCCTTGGAACTCCTACCCAAATCTGTCCATATTAGGATGGGAATTGAGCCCCAAGAACTTTGATTGGTTGCATACCCTCTTGTGCCAGTTGATTGTAAAGTAGGAGACTGGTGAAGACTAGGTGATTCCTGTCTTCCCTCCCTACTTGTAGCAGCTTGCTGTTACGGGGGCCCACAGCAGCGGCTGTGACTTACCCCACAGGGGACATATACAACATCCCTCCAAATGAGACAATGAATCTCCCTACCTAGGAAACACAATGTTTTATAGTTCAGGCCTCCCAGTTGGATGCCACAACAGGTTTATGAGAACTCTGTTCTCTCACTGGTTTAAGGAATGTGCCCTGTTGGCACTGGTTCTTGTTCTTAAGATATATTTCACTGTTACTGCATGCTTTTCAGTATGTTTACCAAAGAGCAAGTTGATGTACGCTCTGTCCTACATTTGTTCCCTCTCTTCAGGAGAATATTTCTGATCTCCTTCTCTATCTTCTTGACCCACCTCTTTCCCCCTTACCAAATTAACCAGTTGTTTTTGGAGGGGAGTGGAGATCAGACCCTTACATTTCTAACCTGGCTACTTGGCAGTCCCTGTGGATAGACCATCTACAATTATCTCCTTTAATATAAATGGAATACACAGCCGAATCAAGAGATATCAGCTACTGTATCAGTTGAAAAGAGATAGGCCGGATATAGTCCAACTCCAGGAAACACACCTATCTGATGCAGAGCATGTGAAATTCTCTTCATTGGGCTCCCATATGGTGGTGGCCTCAGCACACCCCTCAGGCAGGTGGTGGGGAGTAGCAATCCTAATCCCTAGTGGAATACCCTTTACAGTAGAGGAATAAATTACAGATTCAGAGGGCCAGTTTGCGATCGCCATTGGGCAACTGTACAATAACCCAGTAACACTGGTCTCCCTGTATCTGCCACCAGGCTCCAGTAAAGCCCATCGCCCAACATTGTTTAGTAAGTTACCTTCAATATTGAGGAGACAATTAATAATGGTGGAGACCTTAACGTCACTCTGCCCCCAGACCTAGACTCAATAATCCACTGCACCACACCCCTCCAGAAATATTTAAACATACCCTGGCCCATCTAGGCACAGTAGATATTTGGAGGTATTTTTTCCCCCCAACAACTAGGGAGTATACACACTATACTGTACGAACTGGTACAGCGTCATGCATTGACTACATTTTTACAATGGCAGAACATTTAGATTCAGCCAGAGATTTAAAACATGAGACGACACTCTTGCCTGATCATTCTCCAGTACACGCAACATTCGTACTAGGAAATCAACATAGATCTAACCACTGGAGACTTAATTTAATGCATCTCAAAGACTCTGAGTTTAAAACTTTAGTTGAAGAAGCTATCACTTGTATTCATATGAATAACAATGACCCCAACATTACTGCGACCATCCTTTGGGACACTCTTAAAGTGGTCCTTAGGGAAGAAATCATTGCTTATACTTCCCGAAAGAAAAAAGAGAGGGAAGCACAGCAACGTGCACTTCCGATTGAGTTGAGCACTCTCCAGTGTTTTCCTTCATCAAGAAGAATTACATGTACAGTCATTTTTAGTGTTCAGCCAAGATTTCAATCTAAATTTGAAGGTTCGAACTGTATTGCAATCAAGGAGTGAACCTGGGATGGAAATGAAGCATTTAGGGTCATGGTGAAGTAGAGATTTCTGACTCACTACCTTTTTACAAAGTGGGTGTTTATAACCAAATCTATTCTGTGCTTTTGTTCCTAATCCATTAATGCTTCTGGGAAATAATGACTAAAAAAAGCAGGAAGTTAGCCCTTTAATATCTTAAATAAAAGGGCACCCATCTGAACCTTAATCCTATTCCATAAAGAAGGACATTTTTAAATTTTATAAAGAAGACAATGGTGAATTTTATGGGGTGAATCCATCATGAACCTAAGGGCACTACTATACATTGTATTAAGTTTTGATAAAATCCTCTCACTTGTAGCTGTGTAAATTAGCAAACAACTGTCTAATAAATCCCAGATAAAGGTATGTGTAAGAATGTTCTTGGATTCTGGTGTTAAAAATTACTTTCCTCTATACATACTACCCAACCTCTGATGCAAAGTTTTAATTAAGCCATTAATATGGGTTTCAAAGGTGAAACCTGTATCCAGGGTGATCCCTGGATATCTAAAAGTATCTAGTAATTCAATTGGCTCACATTGTAAATCAACAGTTGAATACATGGTTTCCTTATTTTTCTAGAACTAGAAAAATCCTAAAATTTTTTTTTTCACATTTAACACCATTCTTTTAGATTGTAACAGAGATTGAAATGAAAGAAAATCATTCCGATGACATTAACAGCCTCCTGAGGATTAACACTAGTACTGTAAATTACCACATCATCTGTGTACAAAGTTATTAGCGATTTTTTTACATGTATCAGGGGCTTGGTTCATGTAGAGTGAAAAAATTAGAGGCACCAGGATCAAGCCCTGGGGCACTCCACATTTGATATATTTTGGTTCAGATATGTTTCCCTGAATCACTGTTCTATGAGCTCTGTTATTCAGGTAATTAGCAAATAAATTAAATACATTCTGGGAAAAATTAAAGTCAAATAAAGAACGATATAACAACTTGGATCAACCAGATCAAAGACCTTGGTGAGGTCCACAGATACTGCTACAACAGTATGCCCCCATCTAGGGCACTCTGTATGCAGCTGGTGAACCCCACCAAGGCCAATTAAGAAATGAAGCAAGACCTACAAAAATTACAAGACCAAAAATTTAAGCAGCAGCTTTTATATATAAAACATCATTACGAAGACAGCCCCAGAGGAGCACACAGCCTGGCTTATAAATTTAGAAATCATAAAGCCCAGGTCTGTGTCATGCAAATTATTGACCCGACCACAGGCACCTTATTAACTGGACCCAAAAAACTCAAGGCAACAATGGCTACATTTTATCAGCAGCTATACATGGCTGAAGCCTTGGCATCCCCAGAACACATAGAATCTTATTTTAGGCACATCTCTCTCCCCATCTAACTGCACAGCAGGCTCAAAGTCTTCTGGCCCCTCTAACTGTGTCTGAAAGTGAAAAAACACTTAGGGAGGCAAAAACCCAAAAGGCCCTGAGACCTGACTGATGCCCTATTCAGTTCTATAAACTCTTTCAGGAATCCCTCATACCATTTATGGTTTCCGCCTTCAGAGAGTTGCAGGGAGGCTTTCCCCTCCTTCCTGGAAATATGCAACCCCTGTGGCAATATTGAAGCTTCAAAAAGACCCCAAATGCCTAGTCTCATATAAACCAATATCAATGCTTAACTGCAATTCCAAGGTCTACATGACCATCATGGCCAGGTGGCTTGAACACCTCCTTCCTCGGTTGATTAACCTGGATCAGGTGGGCTTTGTCCGCTATAGACAGGCACATGACAGTGTCCGATGAAACCTCTTGTTAATAGACTATGTAAATGTGTGGTGGATCCCACTTGCTCTGCTCAGCCAAGAAGGCATTTGTCCAGGTGGTATGGCCATATCTCTGGGCCACCTTGTCATGCTTTGGCTTCCCATAGGACCTCATCCAAGTCTTACAGGCCATATCAGGGTTTTAAATAATTGATTAGCAGTTTTTTTCTTAGGACAATGCTAAGTGTACAGAAAGTATTTATATAGGTTTTCTATAAGTGTTACATTTTTAAAACACAGTGAGGCAAGTGCTATACATTTTCACAATGTTTTAGCACTTTTATGAGCAAAACGCTAATCAATTTTTGGAGTTAAATAAAACCCTGCATATGTAGTCCTGTGCAAGCACATTTAAAATTAGAAGCTCTCTCTCTGACCCCTTTCCTCTTTCTTGGGGCACCAGACAAGGTTGCTTTCTATCCTCACTAATGTTTTCCCTCTATATAGAACTCTTGGCAGAGGCAATCCTGCTGGACCCGGAGGTGGAGGAGATCCCCCTGGGAGGCAGATAATATAAAATACAATTATTTGCAGATGGTGTACTACTCACGGTGACTTCCCCAGAGAACTCCATCCTGGCTGTATGGGAACATCTAGGGAAATTCAGTCTACTGGCAGGCTATAACTTGAATACACTCAAAACAGAAGTCCTGCTCTATCATTTTTACTCCATCCACTATGCTGAAGCAAGCTTTCCCTTTCAAGTGGCACAAGCAAGCTATTAAATATCTAGGAATAAAACTTAATAAAAACTTAGACCATTTGGAGCATCTTAACAATGAACCCCTGACTCAACAAATAGCAGCAGATCTCTCCTGTTGGTCCTCACTTACCCTAGGGCTTTTTTAACTGTATAGAAGTAATCAGACAAAATGTATTACCCAGAATATTATACTTTCTTCAAACCCTCCCACTTACACCAGGAAAAAACTACTTTAAGGCATGGGATAAAACCCTATCCAGATTTATATGGCAGGACAAAACCCTGAGGATTTGCTACCCGGTTCTACAAAAACCCAGAGATAAAGGAGGTGTCAATTTACTGAATTTCACCTGGTATACCTTGGTGGCTCAGCTCCACATAGTGTGCCTCTAGATCGCTCTGACCTACCAGTCATACTGGAAGGAGATAGAGCAAACATTGAATGATACACAAGATCATGCCAGATATATATTCGGAAACCCGCCAGCACACCCCTTTGAAGATTTTTCCACTTTACAGAGGAAACCTTTCGACAGTGGCTTCACACTAAACAATACTTCCTTTCCTCAACCGCTCAACTATATCTATGGGCCATAGCTTACAATCAAGCCTTCTCTCCAAATCTAGTGGACAAGGCTTTCACAACATGGTACAAATATGGCCTTGTATATGTATTTCAAGTGATCACTCCCACAGACATACTCCCCTTTGTATCCATTCAGGCCTCTTATAAGCTCCCACCATCAGATTTTCATAAATACTTACAACTTCGGTCATATCTATGAATCAGTGAGAACCAATTCACACAGGCTGCGGAAAAACTACCCCCATTGGTACAACTCCTTAAAACATATCTATTGGGCAACTCAGGAGCATACCTAATAAGCACTGTCTACAAAGCCATTCAAGTCACCACCATGACATCAACTGCACCAATCTTGAGCTGTTGGAATGTGGAGCTGGGCACTATCTATAGCCTGGAACAATGGCATAAGTGCATTTCCCCGGAATACAGAGTGACAGCAGCCTCTTACTGAATGGAGCTTGAATGGAAAAGCTGAGTTTGATGCTTTCACACTTCTGCCTTAGTAGCAAAATTTGTAGGCCCATAGGCAACGGTATGCTGGTGTCAATGTGGCATAAATCAGGCAAATCATTCCCATAATATGCTAGCATGCCCGGTACTGCAGCACTTCTGGAAGGAAGTAATTCAAGAACTTGAAGACGTATATGAATGCCCAGGCAAAATTACCCCTGATTTTATACTTATGGCCATTACTCCAATACCCTCGAATCTTAACCTCCCTACAATTAAAATTTGGAACCTGTTATTTCTAGCTGCCAAAAAAGCCATAACGAGGTTGTGGCCCATTGACAGAATACCCACTCAAGAGTCCTGGAGGACTCTCACCCATGAGATTTACTGGCTCAAGAAAATCTCTGCAAGGCTCACCGACCGTATTTCGTCTTTTGAACTTAAATGGAGAAAATGGGTGTTGTACCAACTTGACAAGTGTTAAGAATTTGTACTATAGGGTGTGGTCTCTTCCTCTCCTGCCCCCCATACTTCTTTTTCTGTCCCAGATCTGCTTTGCCTTCCTTATATATCACTGGAGTGCTATACACAATAAGGTATTTCGAGTTTCCAAAACTGTGTATAATTCCTCTCTCTCTCTCTGAACTTATTCACTCCTTTTCTTCTTTCTGAATATGTATAGAATATGGTACATACAATATAATAAGGTGATCTGATCTTCCAGCTAGGGTGTTGATTGAAACACTTACCTAAACAAATTATGGCTCCAGCAAGGCCAAGCTGCAATCTAGTTTTCTAGGTATGGTACCTTCATCTATATAGTGAAAACCTCCAGGTTGGTCAATGTCAAGAACTTAGTTTAATACCACAACTGCTTACTAAAAGCTGGGCATGCATCCTTTTGATCTTTTAGGATATAAAGGATTAATTTACTGATAAAGAAAATCATTAAACGAGAAGGAATATAAAAAAAATGTATGTTTCTAATCACGTTTCAAATGTTCAATAGGACAGTATTTTCTGTATACTTTACCTGAAAATAAATAAAAACAGATTAAAAAAATATATGTATTACAATTGCCCTCGGTAATGGTGAAATCATCCGAGTTACAACAAATCCAACTCAACTCACTTCATAGAACTTATTATATTCCACTCTATTTATATAAAATAAACAGCACTATTACAAACAAATGTCCAAGATGTGCCCATACTACAGGAACACTAATCCATTTAATACATGAATGTCTGTATCTAACAAATGTTTGGTCCCAAGTTTGTGGAATTCTTAAAAAATCTGTCAATACAAGATTGACATTAAATCCATTATTAACTTTACTGGCTATACCAGATCCTGACTTAATAATTGATTTACATATGAAAAAAGATTTGGCAATAGCAACTATTATTGCCAAAAAATGCATCCTAGTTAAATGGAAGGACCCAGCCCCTCCAGTATTTATAACCTGGATCAATTTCATGATTGATTGTAGGAAATTGGAAATAATTCATTATATTAGAATTGGTGAAAAACACTTTTTTGATAAAATGTGGGCTCCTTTCCAGGCTCTAATTGAAGAAGATAAGGTATATTGAACAAATATCAAATATTATGATGGTAATCCAAAGTCTGTTAAAGAACCCGGTAAGATTTATTGGTGGTGCAGTGAGATTAGACCCACAGTTTGATAGGCAGGAGGTTATGATGAGGAAAAAAAGGCCCACGTAGGACCTGGTGAGCTGTTGGGACAACTCCATTGCCCTACATTTCTAGCTTTTCCCACTCTGTTTGCCCCTTAGCTTTCTCTGCCAGCATCAATTGCCCCAAGATACCACCACTGGGTGCGTGCCATCATGGCACCAGGACCTGTTGTGCTGTCTTTTGGGACCCCTTCCCTTCCTCCAACTTGCCTCCCTGTTGCCCCCTAGCCTTCTCTACCTACATCTTACCTCACGGTACTCTCTGCTGTCCTAACCTGTTCTTACCTCTTTGCAGTACTACTGACCCACTGTTTTGATATTTCTCTAGCAAGTCTGAGCTTCTATGCACCTAACTATCCTAGATCATTGTCAGCTTGTATACAGTATATTTGATTTATTTTCTGGAAAGAAAGCTTTTTATTTAGAAAGTTTTTTTTTTTTTTAGTATTATTTTTGGATTTCTGATAAATAAATATCACGCTCTGCATGCAAAACTTCTTTCCTGACTATTTGTCCATCTGTTATCTCACACCTTCACAGTCATCGCTGACTGCAGCTTTTTCTCTTTGGAAGGTATAGAGGGTTACCACCCTTGGTTGGCTCTCTTTCTTCAGTTGACAACCACAAACCATAACGCTCTTTATATGCTGCTTTAAAAGGAGAGTTACTTGAAAAATCCACTGGCTGCAACAATTTTGTGCAGCCACCAGGTATTGCAGCAATGACTGTCTTTTTGTCTTTGGCAGTTTTTATAGCAGTGGGCTAGATGTGACATATGAAGGTGTCCCACACCAGCATTCTCTGCTCAGATATGCTTCCATATGCCTTTTCCAGCCACTTGGGCATTAGATGTTCATTCATCCAACCGTTGTCAGAGATTCCTGCTACAATGCAAAGGATGGATGTCAGTTCTGTTGAGATACTTTTGCCTTTAGCAGAACAAAGGGAGGTAACTTGTGGTCATCTGCTAGGGCTGCCAAACACAGTTATCTTTTGTTTTTCATGGCAGGTTGTGAGACAGGGTATGGACTTTGTGCTGCTGTGGTCTAGGGTATTGTTACCAGCCACATCGGCCCAAATGGCCATCTCATCCATGTTCCCTACTGAGCTGAACTTTATCTTAACTCATTTCCTCTGGGACTGTAGCATATAAAATTGACAGCTTTATGCTCATGATCTTTTGGTAACTTATGGTTGATGTGGTATGTTGCCTCATTGTAAATCCCCATCTCCACAAACATTTTTCAACCCACTCCCTGCTGGATTTGAAGGCAAAATCCTGTACCAATGCAACTGCCTTGTGGACACCAGCTTTTCTGGTAATGTAAAAGTGTTGCTCTCTCTGCAAAGCGCTCCATGAAGTGAGCTCAGTCTCTGACTCTGGGTACTGGTTTTTTGCATCCGCCCCCTTCAAGTTGGCATCTTTTATTGCAGCCGGCTGACGCAGAAATTTCAATTTGCTCCTCCATCTGTACCGTCTACTTATGCTATTCCCTAATCTGCTTTTTGTCAGGTTTCAGGGCGAGTGCAACTGTCCAGTTTCTCTCAATCTCTGCTCTTGTAGCAACCATGAATTTAAAATTCAGATCATAGGCCATACATTTGGACATTGCAGCGAGTTCAGCAAGTTGACAGACCAAATCTGACAGCCACTGATAGCTTTGGAAAAGGTGCACTAATCAGCTAAAACTTGCCGGTTCAAATAGAAGCCATCCTCCAATAGAAGCCATAGTCTAATTAAAGCTGTGGCTGGAAACAGCTAATTTTGAATAATAATAATAATAATAAAAAACTTTATTTTTATGGCGCCTTTCAAGTACCAAGGTGCCTTACAAATTTAAAATAAAAAATCAAACATTAACAAACACAAATCACATAAAATCAACAGTATCATCATACCATCAATCAGTCAGTCACCGAATGCCTGGTGCCACAAAAAAGGTTTTAAAGCCTGCTTAAATCCCTCCACAGTTGTGCACTCCTGTAAGAAGCTGCATTTTCTATTTGAGGAAATGCAGTATGTCTGCAAGTGGCCATGCTGCCTCCTTCAGCATCCTTGGGTGTAAGCTGTCAAGTCTCATAGATTTATTTACTTTTAACCCTGTAAACTTTTCCAACACCCCTTTCTCTGTTATTTTGACCATACCACTTGAGCTCTTGCTCTCTTCCTTTCTCCTCTTAATCCCGCATTCTGGCAGTGGCCCATCCTTCTCACTACGAAATTCGGAACAGATATAATTTTTCAGCATCTGCTTTCCCTTTGTCCACCTCCTACCATCATCATTCTTCAGTCTCACAATACCCCCTTTAACCTTACACTTTACCCAGATGTACTTTACGACTGTCTCTTCCCCTTGCTTCACTCCCTTTGCTAAATGGAATTCTGTCTCTGTCTTGGCATCCCTCATTTCCTGCTGACTACCTCTGTTGTCTCCAAGTAATTCTCCCTATATTCCTCTCATTGGCATTCCATTGTAATTTAAGAATGCTTTCCTTTAGAGGCTGGCCTAGTAGCAAGAAGGGCTGAGGGGCCGGCACCTCACCTGCCACCACACTGGTGACATGGGTTTGAGAATGACCAGGGTAGCCTGGGGCCAGTTGAAAGAAGGACTGTGTGGTCCATGGACTGTTCTTCTCCTTTGGGGAGGGTGGCTAGCACACCTCACTGCATAGTCACTATCTAGCCGAGACTGGGTGGTGCAACAGGTGAGACACCATGGGAGGAGCACCCTGATGTAGGGTGATGTTGCATGTGACTAGGCCCCAGGAGAAACTGGAGAGAAAAATGCAGGTGAAAAACAACCCCAGCTGGCAGAATGAAGGCAGGAGCTTCTCAGGTCCTGCCCTATTGACCAATGCACCTAGGAGAATGGTGGTAAGACCCAGAGAAGGTATGTGTCGGAGCTGGGGGATGAAACCAGAAGGGGTCAGCAGGGGCAATACAAGGGAGAAAATGTATATGGCAAAAACGCTTTCCTTTTGGCTCTTACCACTGTCTTTACTTCGGCCGTGAACCACATTGGACCCCTTGCCCCTCTTTTACTTTTCATATCTTCGTAATTGAGCTTTCTTCCACTTCTATCATTGCTTTTTTAAATTCTTCATTTTTTTTCTGTGCCCCTCAACCTGCTTCGTACTCCTCGTGTTTTTTTCCTCATCTTGCAGAAATCCACATTTTAAAGTCCCATTCCCTTGATTGTGTTTCTCTGTTAGTTGTACTTATCAGGTCTTCCAGGACCACTGTTCTGCTCCCTTTTGGATCCTCTCACTGTAGGTGAGCACTGGATCCAGCAGAGCCCTTTCCTTTGTTGGGCCCTAGAGTAGCTGAACTAGGAACGCTTCTTGTCATGCATCCATGAGGCACTGAGTCCTGGTACATGCCACAGCTGGCACTTTCCACTTTTTATCCAGCATCAACTACTTTTATCCCCTACTACTACCTCCACTGACCCTAAATCAGTCATTATTCTAAACATCTTTCCCAGTTCCTTGTCTGCCTCCTGATCCTGATGAGGTGGTCTGTAGATCACCTCAGTCCTGATTTGTGTCCCATTCCCTGTTGCTGTGAGCACCCACAGGGTTTCTTGTTTTCCGGACTCCCCTAAGCTATTTAAGTTGCCTGTATCCACTCTTTTACATACAGTGTTACTCTTCTTCCCCTGTCTTTCCTGAACCGTGAGCACCCTGGTATTGTCATGTCCTATTCATGGTTGAGGTTGCACATGTCTCTGTGATAGCCCCCAGATCGAGCCATCGCCTGAAGTTCTGGCATTCTGTCACCAAGACTTCTTGCACTGGTGTACATTGTTTTCCAACATCAATCCCTGCCCCCTCTTTTTCTCTTTAAAGGGAAATGTCCATCTAGGATTAAATTAATTAATATTGCTACCAATGGAAATCTGCTTTACATAAGCTATTGACCAAACCTGTAACACTTTTAGGGCCAGAATTATAACCCATTCAGTTTTCCCTCCCTTTATAACTGCAGGCATCCATTTTCTAAATCACAGGCACAGGAAATGACATCACATCAGGGGAAAAACACATATTATCGATAAATATTTTAACCAGGAGAGGCACACTAAGTTGAAGCTTGAGTCCAGGTGCGACTTGAGAGCACAATAAATTTAAGTGACTTGCTCAGGATCACACAATAATGCAAGTGGGGACCAGGGGATTCAAACCCAGGTCTCTAGGTTTACAGCTCAGCACCTTAGACCACTGAACTATATTACCTCCTTGAAGGGCAGAGGAAATGAAACAAAAAATGTTTTTACTCAGTCCATGGGGATGTGAACTTGTCACTAATCTTGAAGGGGTTGCTATAAACAAAAGTTGTGTGCTGCCAGTGCCAACAGTTTCTGAGCTACTTTGGGGTTTATATTGCCTTGTACAATGTTTTGTGATATTTCAATTTAGTGAAATGTTTCATGCCAGTGTGATTTGCAGAATATTGTGCTACTGTGGTAACACTGTAAATCATTTTTATTCCTGTACCTATTTAGTTCTAGTATTTGTTAGTACTGAAGTAGTTGTGTTTACATTTTTTTGTTGGCATCATGTTCTGTCACTTGTAGGAGTGTGATCTAGTGGCTAGAACACAAGCTTGGGGCCCAGGAGATGAGAGTTTCAACCTTCAGTAAAATCAAATTCTAACTGTGTGACCTTGACTAAGTCACATAACCCCCCCCCCAGTGCTCCTGTCCATCTAGCAGCAGAAATGACTACCAGCAGGACCCCACTGGAAATGAGGTGGCACATCTGAGCTGGACTATCCTGGGTAAATAAGTTGTAACAAAATAATTATTTTGTGTTGTTGTTGTGTGGTGGGATAGATGGCTGTCAGTACAGGACTCTTCTGAACATAGGTGCCAGAACCTACAGGTGCGTGGGGGGTGGACACCCCCCAATTTTGCCCATGAACATTCGAAGTGCCCCTAAATGCATGCAATGTCAGAAGGGAAGCAGTCCTAGTCTCTTATTACTACAGTGCCCCCAACACACACACACACACACACACACACACACATACAAACTCACTTTCCCCATGTTCCAGCACTACTCCTTCTGAAAGTTGCAACATAAAAAAATCTTCATTTGAACACCATCCAGAAATAGGTTTCCTTTCACCAAAGTAAAAGAAAAAAAAACACAGCAGATATTTTTTTTTTGTTTCATGATTCCAACTGTTTCACTATCTTTCTAGCAGGAAATCTTCAGTAGCCCTTTCTTTTTGAGATAAAACCTTTTCACTTTCCTGATGCTCCCAGGTGCATCACTAAACTATTAAGTGGCTGGTTGTGACAGCTCATCAAGAGGCCTAACTCTTCTTTTCCTCTTACCTTGGAAGAGGAAGTATAGCACAGTGGTTTAAGTCTCTAAGCTGCAAATCTGGAGATTTGGGTTTGAATCTCACAGTCCCCACTTGCATTACTGTATGACCCTAAACAAATTACTTAACTTTCTTGTGCTCTCGGATCACACCTGGACTCAAGCTTCAGCTTAGTATGCCTCTCCTAGTTAAAACATTTATCGACTATCTGTGTTTTCCCCTGATATGATGTAATTTCCTGTGCCTGTGATTTAGGAAATGGATGCCTGCAGCCATAAAGGGAGGGGCAACTGAATGAGTTATAATTCTGGCCCTAAAGGTGTTATGGGTTCAGTCAATAGCTTATGTAAAGCAGACTGCCATTAGTAACAATGTTGATTAATTTAATCCTAGATGGACGTTTCCCTTTAACCTAGGTTGTTCTGAGTCTGCTGTATTGGCTGATGAGGGGAAGCTGGCAAGCCCTCCTTGGTTTGTGACATCTTGTGTGTACTTTGGCACTCTGACACCCCACCCACTTGTTTAAACTAACCATATGCTGTACCCACCTTTTTCTCAGTATCCTCCAGCTGACCCTTTTGAACAGCCTGCAATCCTACCAGGTCAGGCCCTAGTCTCTGAGGAACTGAAATCCCTATCCCCTGCCCCAACCTTTTAGCCATGCATTGAAATAGAACCCATGGAATTGTTCCCTCTGATTCAGGTATGGCTCTGCTTTATTTGTTTGTTTGTTTATTTATTTATTTCAAAGGTTTTACCAGGAAAGGCATACAGAGCTGGTAACAGCTCTTTTCCAAATGCATCCTGGGGGAAGGGAAAGAAGGGAAAGATAACAGATACAAAATATAAAATATTAAATAAAAAATGGAATAAGTATATCAAAAATAAACAGGACAGTTATACCTAAGAATAAATTAATAATAAGTAAGTTACCATGCAATAAATTTTGGAACTGAACAAAAGAACAATTAAATAGTTATCAACTTTGCAAAATAAGAAACTGGAGGAATGACTGATACTGGGGAATTGTAAAAGTACTGAGGGACATAAAATTAGAACAAAAACACAGTTGGGATTACTGTGTAGAGGTCAGCAGCATAATATGTACCCATGGACAATGTTCTTAGTGTCGTAAAGTATTTTAATCAGTGACAATGTACAAAGAAGAAAAAGGACAGCTCATCCACATAAAACACACAGTCCAAAAGCAGAGTTGGCATCTGCCACATGAAAGAATAGGGTTGCTTCCAGGTTCCAAGCTTGAAACTCTGCCGCATATTGAAAAACTCCAGCTGAAAGTCGGACCATGAAAACACAATCAAGACTCCTGCCTTGTAGTAGTAGTCCATTTTGAAGTTGTTGGAGAATGGTTAATAACCCTAACAAGCCGGACTGAAGAAAATGATGACATGCTTATGTATCGACTGCAAGAGTCATCACCAGAGCATGAATTAGGCTTAGAATTAGGTAAATTGCAGGTAAAAAGTAAACACGATATCAGAAACAACTGAAAGAGTGAGTAGAGAACTCATGGAGGAGAGCTTTAAGAGCAGGAAGGGAAAAAGCAGAGTGAACAAAAGGGAGACGGGAACCTTGAGTTCAGGGAAACAAAATGAGAAGGCAGCCTGGCCAGCAGTAGATTTTATTTGAGGGAGACCAAAAGAGTGAAAGCAAGCATTAAAAAGAGAGTAAGTGGACACAAGGGGGAGGGAGAGGAGAGAGATTAGGTATGAGGGGGAAGAGTCAAACCAAAATTTGGAGATAAAGGAGATACAGTGTGTGAAGTACCTGGCATCAAGAGAAGGGAGGGAGAGGGAAGAATACAAGGTACAATGATGAGTATGCATGGGTTTATCAAGGGCAAAGCAACAGAAGGCATGAAAGAGAGGATCCAATCTAGCTAAAGTAGACTTTGGAGCTACACTATAAACAATGTCTCCATAGTGGAAAATGGACAAAATCATCTTAGTAAGGATTTCTCTGCGTGCAGGAAGCAGCATGCTTTTCTCATTTCTGTAAAGTGCCCAAAGCTTGGGGTGACGTTTCTTGTGGATCACAGTCACATGAACAGAAAAATCTAGGTAGTGATCTAACCAGACCCCGAGGTACTTGAAATAAGAGATATCTTCAATAGGTGGACCATCAAGGGTGTGAAAGGAAGGAAGCAGAAGGACTCTAGCAAGTCTCTGCCTGGTGCCAAAAGTCATAGACTGTTTTCTTAGCATTGAGAGATAACTGATTAACTTGGAAACAGTGCTGGATGTTGTTAAAGTCCAGTTGGAGTGGGTTTGTGATATCGGGGCAAAGGAGCCAGAGGAAAATCTGCATACATATGTATTGACACAGAAGAGCAGGCCCTGGGGAGGTCATTTAGAAAAATAGAGAAAAGAATTGGGCCCAAGACAGACCCTTGGAGAATGCCTGAGCTGATAGAAAGTGGGAGAGAGGGTGTCTCCAATACAGATAGCTTATGACCTGCCCCTAAGATAGGAGTGGAACCACTCAATGGAAGAAACTGAGAGTTCAGTTACCTTAAGCTTGTCCAGGAGAATGGGGTGGTCAACAATGTCGAAAGCTTTGGCTAAGTCAACAAAACCAGCTGAGGTGACAAAGCCCTGATCGATACCAGAGTGGATCGCATAAGTGAACCAGTGGAGAGAGGCGGTAGTGGAATGAGACTTCCTAAAGCCAGACTGGGAAGGATTGAAGAAGGAAGCTGAGTTGAGAAAATGGGAGAGTTGGGAAAGAACAAGGTGTTTCTGGAGCTTAGCTAAAGTGGGAAGGAGAGAGATGGTCAGAAGTTACTAGGGGAAGAGATTATCCCCTTTGGGATGGGGAATGACAGTAGCCAACTTCCAATAGTTTGGGACATGGGATAAGGAGAAATAGAGGTTAAGTAGATAGGAAAGGCAATTCAACCTATCCCAGAGTTAGGAGTGGTGTAGTTAAGGAATGGTCACCAGCACACTTCGTAGGCAGGTATAGTGTTATTCGTAAGGTGTGAAAGGCAGTCTAAAGAGGCCACTTGCAGAAGTGAGGACACTAGCATCTGAGTTGAGAGACCTCAGGTGTCTTTCAATTGCAGAGAATTAGACATTTGGCCTGCATAGAGAGTAAGGCCAGTCATCTGTACTCAGAGCTAGTTAAATAGGGGGCTGTGAATTTCATACCCAGAATCAACAGTTGGGGTGAGTGAGGGATGGGTTTGTGGAGCACATTGGATCCCATCGAGCAAATCTGATTCCACACCTGCTATTCCCTGGGACAGGACCACAAGATATGAAGCAGATCACCTGGCTGTGAGTGGCATCTCCAACAGGCATTCATGTGCAGTATACCAGCAGCATGATGTACAGCTAGGGTCCAATGCCATGAATGTAATATTTTATTCGGAATCAGTTTGCTCTGGGCATCCTTAAATACCTTATGACCAAATTGCCAGCATTCACCCCACTGGTGATCTGTGATGTTCTGTTGTAGGGGCTTTTCCCATTTAACTTTGGAGTTATTGGGCTGACTAGGAAAGGTATCTCTCAAAGCCGAATATATTTTGCTGGCTAGGCTTTTGGGGCTGGAAAGTCAGGCAGGTAATAGAGTGGTTTTATCAGAGCAAGGTTTTATCTTAGTATATGCCTGCAAGGCTCTCCAAATCTGCAAGTACCTCCAAATATCCCCTGCTGGCAGGTTCCAGTGGGTTTGCAGATTAAGTGTCTTCAGTCTCGGAACCAGGGGTTAAGAGGTCTTGGATTATTTGTATTCCTGTGTGCCCATCCAGGTCAGTAGATAGGCTGCCACCCCCCAAGTAGAAGCTGTGCATTCCCCCATAGGTACGTTTTATTGGGGTTAGATTAGTATCCAATCTGTGCTGCACTTTGAACCAGTATTTAATCAAGGGCCAAATTGTAGGGTTACTTTTCAAACTGCTCGAGGGGGGGGGATTGTACACCAATAGCAGGAGGGAGTGTATCCGGCGTAAGGTGTTTTCTATGGATACCCATTGAGGCATGTTTTCCCTTTTGGGACAGTACCACTCAAGGATTTGCACCATTTGAAATGCCTACTTGTATCCCTTAAACCATGGGAGGCACCATCCCCCCACTTTCCAATGAGCTCTAAGCTTATTACGGCTATAGATGGGTGGCTTGCCCTCCCATAGGAATTTATCTACAGCCTTGTCAATGCTAGAACACCATACAGAGGGAAGGTTCATTGGTAGGTGGGAGAGTAGATAGAAAATTTTGTGGGCTGCTATCATTTCAATGGCTGCAATTTTCCCAGTTAGTGTTAACTAGAGTTTTTTCCATCGATCCATTTCAGTGGATAGATTAGCTATCAAAGGCTATAGGTTAATATCCCAAAACTTGGCCAGTGTGGCTGACTTTGGTGCCCAAATATGTAATGCCCACACCAGCCAAATGGAGACCCACCACCTATTGGGTTGGATTTATAGTTGGATTTATGGGCAGCACCTCCATTTTGAATTGGTTAATATGCAGACTGGAGTATGTGGAAAATCGCTGAAGTATCCAAAGTAGCGGGTTTATGGCTGCATTTAAATTGGATAGAGGGACACATAAATTGTCTGCGTACATAACAGTCATGCATTGCTCCTTCCCTGCTGTAATTCCTTACACCTCTCTGTCCTATCTGAGTGCTGCCGCTAGGGGTTCCACAGTGAGAACAAATAGAAGAGGAGAGATGGAGAAAGCCCTGTCTGGTACCACATTCAAGGTTGAAAAGACCAGATAGTAGTGAATTTGTCAGGATCCGAGCCATTGGGAGAGTGTATAAGGAACTTACCCAAGTTATAAAGCGGGGACCAACCTCCATGCACTCCAGGACTAGGTGGAGGTAGTCCCTCTCAAGCGAACCAAACGCTTTTTCAAAATCAATTGCTACCACAGCTGCTGGTGATGGAAGGGACTTAGCTACGTGTATTAAGTTTATTAACATTCTGATATGGTCCGCACTATACCTACCAGGGACAAATCCTACCTGTTCTGAGTGGATAAGCTGTAGGAGGAGGGAGGTGAGCCTGTGAGCTAAGGCCTTAGTGTAGATTTTACTGTTGACATTGATCAACAATATAGGCTGATAGATGCTGGGTGAGGTAGGGTCCAACCCTTTCTTTGGCAGTACCATAATTATGGCCTTCGTAGGGTAGGGAGGAACTTGCCTACCATCTCTGTTTCGGGATATACCTGTTGTAAGATAGCGGATATTGCTGTGGCTAGTGTCTGCCAGAATTCCACCGGAAATCCCCGGCTTTTCCAGGGTGAAGGGACAAGAGGGCATTTTGTATTTCTTCTGTGGTTAGTGGGAAGTCTAGTAGTTCAGTCTGCTGCAGGGAGAGGGTGGGGAGGTTGACTGACTTTAAGAAGTCCTGGATGGCCTTTGGGTCAGCCATTCTAGAAGAGGCATATAAAGAAGTGTAATAGATTTTCATAACATTATTTAACTGCTCCAGGGAGGTGTGTATATTCCCAGCCATATCTTTGAGTCCTGCTATGTGCCTTTCCATTTGCTGTTTCTTGAGCCTGTAGGCTAGGACTTTCCCCCTCTATCTCATCCTTCCTAGTATTTATGCCTGAGTCTGAAGATGGAAACCTCAGCTATCCAAGATAGTAGAGACTTGATCTCTAGTCTCAGCCCAGTATTTTTGACCCAGGGTATAGTGCAGGGAGGGATGTTTCTGATTTTAAAAAGATATGCTCTGCAGTTTTCAGCTCTAGCTCCAGCTGCTGCTGCTTCCCCTTGTGTTGCCTTCTAGCTACTGAATGCCCTATAATTTTGCCCCTCATTGTGGCTAGGAAGGCCTTCTGCATGTTCCCTGCTGTAATATCTGTAATGGGATTTTCTGTGAAAAATGTATCCGCTTCCCACTGGACCCAAGAGAAAAACTTGGGGTCCTTTGATAAAAGGGGGTCCAACCTCCAGGAAGGAGAGGCAGGGTTAGGTGAGCCCCAAAGTAGCGTGAGTTGAACAGGGGCATGATAAGATATAATCCCGGGCAGGACTGAGGAGTCTCCTGCTGCCTGGAAACATGGGGGGAAGTTAGCCGCAGATCTATGTTGGGCTGTGTGAGCCATGTACCACAGAGTAGAAGGAGTAATCCCTGCCTCTGGGGTGAAAAATTCTTCAGATGTCAGTCATCCCCTGGTCTGTCATAAGCTGTTGGAGCGCAAGGCATCCCTTTGGGTGTGAGTCTGTTCTACTGGAGTTTTTATCTACAGTTGGCACCAAGGTAAGATGAAAGTCTACCCCCAGAATGGTGGGGATCCCACCTTGAGATATGGAAGCCAGTGTGTGAGCTACCCTGTGGAAGAATTCTGGATCATTCTGGCCACATCAGGAGCACACTACACCCGAGGACAGAGCAGACTGTCAGGACTTCTAAAGGCCCTTGGGACCCCCATCTCCAGCACACGCTCCGGCCACATCAGGAACACACTACACCCGGGGACAGAGCGGACCATCAGGGCTTCTAAAGGCCCTCAGGACCCCCATCCCCAGCATACGCTCTGGCCACATCAGGAACACACTACACACAGGGACAAAGCGAACCATCAGGGCTTCTAAAAGTAATGACTGCCACCTACCCTGCACAGTCTGCTTGGGGGGGGGTCAACTTTACTGTCTGTTGACAGCAATAGATTGTTTTTACAGCTCAGCCTCAGGACCCCAGATGTCAGCTTCTGTGATATAGACTGTGTGTTACTTTAAGACCTGCATCGATGCTAACCTGAAGCCGTTGTGTACCAGTGCCGCTAATGTTGTACTACCGACAGGGGGTTCTCCATAGTCTCTCACTGGCTGAGCTAACGCTGCATGTACTGGGCTCATAGCATTGCTGGATAGGCTATTGCATGTTCTAAACCCTGTATTAATACATTCTACTGTTGTGCCTATGATGTATGCTTACTACTGTATCAGCCTGGGGCGGCATTTACATGGAGGTGTTTGCATTAGCGAGCATTGCTTGGGGTATTACTGTCTGGTCTATTAGGCCATTGCTGAGTTCTTACCTGTTCCATTTCAAGGAATTTAAGCCTGAGGTCTACCGCATGGTCGTGACATCTCTCCAGCTCCATTGTACTCAGCTCTGTTCCAGCCTAATCATGTTTATTTCTTATTTTATCCATTATTGCACTATATGTATGATTAATTGTATATACTTATTCTAACCATTATTGTACCTCACTGCTTTATGTATTGTAAACTGTTATCTGTCTTGACGTGGAGCCTTTGAAAAGGGAGTCTCTGACTCAAAGGATTGTAATTCTGATTCTTTCAATAAATAAATAAATCATCTTTATTGGGAGCATACAGAGTCCCTAGTAACAGGCACCCTTCTGGTGTCTTAAGAAGTACATAAACCCATCTCCCTAGGGGGTCTGACTTGTTGGTAATGTGGGTTCATCGAAGGCGTTTATGAACCAAGATTGCACCCCCCCTTTCTAGTGGGCGCAGAAGTGTGGAACACCTGGCCTACCCAATCCCTGCATAATAGATTGCGGTCTTTCTTATTTAACTTGGTCTTCTGCAAAAAAGCCAGCTGAGTTTTTGCCTTTTTCAGGAAGGTCAGAACCTTTTTTCTCTTTATTGGTGTGTTTAATCCCCTGACATTCCATGTGTGGCAGATCAGATCATTCATTGGCAGGGTGAGGGTTGACCTATTGGAAGAGTATTTTGACTCTTTTGGTAGGAGACCATGGTGGACTCATAAAGCAGGGGTTGGCCACCATAGAAAGAAAGGTTGTAGACGGAGTGACTCTAGAACTGTGGGACTGCAGTCTAGGCCTTGCTCTGACATCTTAAAAGAGCTATGACCATGAGTCTGTGCCAGAATCTGGGCATGGGGGCTGGGTTGCCTAAGGGTTACAATGGACCTGCTACCCTGGACACTTTGACTCAAGATTACCTGCTCATGTACACATTTGTAAGTCCAGTACGGCCATTGTACACAATGCATACACCCTTGGAGTAAGAACCTATTAGGCAGTGGCATGTAATATCTGTAATAACTAACTAATCTAGTAACAGCTTTAAAATACTATGTACACATAGCATAGAAGTGCAACATAGGAGGCATAAAGACTATAGGGTCTGCTGCTCAACTGAGCTATGCAAGACCCACCCTCGGCCCCTTGAGGGTGCATTTCACACCTTTGAGATGGGTAGAGATAGGGTTGCCTCAGGAGTGTCCATGTACTGCTCAGTGTGGACTGCTAGAGAGTTCCACCATCCCCGGGGTGCTTCACTTCTGAGGCACAAATAACAAGCATTGTGACTATAGTACCATTTCAGCCTAGTTGCCTGAAAAGGAGGGGGGGAAGCAACCGATAAAGTCCTCTGGGTAATGAGAGGGGGTGAGAAAAGGGGATACCTTTAGCCCTGCTTGTGGATGAGTTACGCTTGCATTTATGGGCAGTGTTTATGTGAGGGAGGTGATGGCAAGGTAGTTGCTCAGAGTGGTACCCCCAGCTCTTCCAGTTAGCAAATACATGCGTTCCAACCTGCAAGGGCAAGCAGTCTTAGTGTCCCCCCAAGAGCCCCAGTATGGAAGCTCCTGCATTGATACAGAGGGGATCCCAGTGGCATGCTTTCCCTTGAATGTGCTGGAGAGGCTAGCTGGGTAAGTGTCACATCCTTCTAAGGGGCTATGGTGCTGGATATGTAGGGGGATATCCTTCTTAGGTGCCTTGAGGGGAAGGGGTGTAATAGCAAGCCAGTATCAACATGTGCACTGGCTGATTGTAAAGCTAAATGACTTGAGCACAGCCTACCTGTGGATGGACATGGGATCCAATAATGCCAGATGTCTCTGCAAGTGAGTGACCTATCTGCTCTAAAGGAAAGCGCTCCACACCAGACAAACGACAAATGCAAATGCAATTCAACTACTTGTTGCAGTTTATTACTCTACTTCTGTGAGAGCCCCTAGCGCCTCAGCTCAGTGCCTTCAAGGGGGCATAGTGAACCTACTGGAACGCATGAGTGTTTTAAATACAAAACAAAGCTTATGACATCATCAGTGTTAACCAATCACCAGACAAATAAAAAACATTCAAACATTTGTTTTTAAATTATAACTTAGTCATAGCTTCTAAATTTCTTTTAAATTGTGCTACATCTAACTTCATATAAGCAATACCAAAAGACAGCAGTTGTGAAACAAACCAATAAAGAATTGAACATACTGAGCTGATAGTTCAATATAAGTCATTAAACTGCTTAAAAAAACAGCCAAGGGGATCTCCTAAGTGGGATACACCATATAACTAATACATTAATTTAATGATTTATTGATACTATGGCTGTTTTGAATTAACTAAACTCAAATGGATCACATTTAGCTAACAGCTTGTTTGAATGTTTTTTTTATTTGTCTGGTGTGGAGCACATTCCTTTGGAGCTTTTGAATTGTGGGCTAGACGCCCTGTGTCAGTGAACTGCCTCTACCCTTAAGTGCAGGTACCTCACTGTTCTTTGGAACATTGGAGCTTTCAAAATGACCTATCTGCCCAGGCTGTACACGATTGCTGCAGACCGGTCCTGAGGGGACCTTGTGTAACATGAATCACCAGAGGCTGCAAAAGCGCACCACCGTATATTGTCTACATTAAAAGTACACACAAACATATTGCAAACAATAAAGTCCCAAAAGGAAACAGAGTCCAGTTTGCACAGATAGCCGTGCCTTGTGTCTCTGCCTGGGAAAAGATGGAGAGAAGTGCACATCAAGGCTACTATGCTAAACTCCTTTGTTTTTTTTCTGGGAGGAGAGAGGATATTTGGGGCCCAGAGTATCCTGCTATTACCTATCCAGGGGTGAAATCTGTGCAGCTTCAGGGTCTCTCTATCCGGTCCATCCAGCCCAAGCCTATCTCCCCCTCATTAGGTAACAAAACAACTTATCTGATCAGCCAAGAGCTGAGGGAGATTGTGGATCTGCCATCTTGCTTCTGTGGTCCATGGCATCTGCCTTGGGCACAGTAATGGGGTTTCTTTGTTGGATGCCTTCTCAGGAGTCTGGTTTCGGTCAGCAGTGGATGCAGAGACTCTCACTGTCCAGGATGCAAAGCAATGGGGCCTGATGGGATTCATCCCAGAATTCTAAAAGAACTAAGGGTAGGACTAGTGACACCACTGACTACCCTCTTTAACAAATCATGGGAGGATGGGGTGGTACCCGAGGACTGGAGGAGGGCAGATGTGATTCCCCTTCACAAAAGTGGGAGCAAGGCAGAAGCAGGAAACTACAGACCTGTTAGTTTAACTTCAGTGGTAGGGGAAATGATGGAATCACTTCTGAAGGAAAGAATTGTCGAGTGTCTAGAGGCCAGAGGGGCACAGGACCCAAGGCAGCATGGATTCACAGCAGGAAGGTCATGCCAGACAAATCTGATAGATTTCGTTGACTGGGTGACCAAAGTAGTAGATCAGGAGGGGCTGTGGACATGGCCTACCTAGACTTTTAGCAAGGCATTTGACACAGTCCCACACAAAGATTAATATACAAGTTAGCCAGCCTGGGAGTGGGTCCCAAGATGACAGCCTGGGTAAAGAATTGGCTGGAAAATAGGACACAGAGTAATAGTAAATGGAGTCCACTCTGAAGAAAGGGGGTTACTAGTGGGGCACCGAGGGTTCAGTATTAGACTCGGTCCTCTTCAATGTCTTTATAAGCACATTGCAGAGGGACTGGAAGGAAAATTATGTCTCTTTGCAGATGACACAAAGATCTGCAGCAGAGTTGATGCACAAGGTAGGGTGGAAAGGATGAAAAGGGACTTGGCAAGGTTAGAGGAATGGTCAAATGTATGGCAGCTTAGATTCAATGCTAAGAAGTGCAAGGTAATGCACCTGGGAAACAAAACCCAGGGAAGAGTACACAATGGGGGGTGAGACACTAATAACAACAAAAATGGAAAGGGACCTGGGGGTAGTCATATCAGATGACCTAAAGGTGGGCAAGCAATGTGAGAGGGCAGCAAGGAGGGTTGGGGGATACTGGGATGACAGGGAGAGGCATCACCAGTAGAAAACAGGAAGTTATTATCCCTCTGTACAGACAGCTGGTGAGACCCCATCTGAGTACTGCAGCAGTTCTGGAGACCCAGTCTCCCAAAGACATAGACAGGATGGAAGCTGGCCAGAGGAGGGCAACTAAAATGGTGCAGGGTCTGCACCGGAAGACATATGAAGAGAGACTTAAGGAGCTTAATATGTATAGTCTCGAGGAAAGGAGGGAGAGAGGGGACATGATAGAAACTTTCAAGTACCTCAGTGGAATCAACAAAGTCCAAGAGGGTAGCATCTTTCAAAAAAAGAGGTGTGCAAGAACAAGGGGCACAATTTGAAGATAGAGGGGCAGCTCAGAGGTAATTTAAGGAAGTATTTTTCACAGAGAGGGTTGTGGATGCATGGAACGCCATCCGAGTAGGTTGTGGAGTCAAAAACAGTGGTGGAATTCAAGCATGCATGGGACAGTCATAAGGCAATTCTAGGGGGTTGGGGTAGGAAGAAGTAGGCTGCTGGTTAACTAGGATCTGCAGCTTATCCATTAGGTAGGGAAATGGGCAGACTGGGTGGGCCAAGCGGTCCTTATCTGCCGTCAAATTCTATGTTTCTATGTCTATGTTTCTATGATGTCGATGGAGAGGGGTCCGGTGGAGATATGGGTTCATCACAATGTGGCATTGGGGCTGCAGGAGGCCTGCATGGAGAGCCTGGAGATTGAGGGCAAAGGGCAGCATAGCAGGTCTGTGGGGCGAACTGTTCCAAGGGACCAGATGCGGTCTGCTGACCGTAACCTCCACTGTGGCTCCTGGTTCTATATCTAGCCTGCAGGTGGTCTCGCTTGTTGTGGCTCATCTTCAGGTTCCTTTTGCAGTTGCGATGGGGTAGGACCCAGTTTCCTTCCTTGGCTCCATCTTCCTGGACCCCCATTTCTGAGCTTTGCTGGTCTTGAGGGGCAATGCCCAGTGCTGCTTCCTGCAAAGTGTCTTGATGCTCTGAGGTATACTTACAGCCTCTCATTTCCCTTGGCCAGTTCTTGCTTAGAAAATCTTCCAGTGCCTCTGAGTAGCGAACAGAAGTGGTATCCCATTGTGGACTATTTGCATTGTGGCAGGATATCTAAGCGAGTACTGCAGGCCAATTCTATGCATGAAGTGCCATGCCTCCATATACACTCTCTGCCAGGCTGAAAGGTCTTTGGAAACGTCCTGGTAAATCTGGATGGGATAAACTTGCCACTGCAGATGGCCCATTTCCCGATAACTTGCAAGTATAAACTGCCTGGTACTGTAGCTTAAAAACTTAACCAGGATAGACTTTCACCTTTCTTGGGAGTTGGAGCGAGTGTGCGATGAGCTCACGCTATATCAAATTGCTGATCGTCTTTTAGTCCCAGGACAGCAAGGAGAATGTGCTGCAAGAATTCAGCTGTGTTCTTTAATTCCACCCCCTCTGGGAAACCAAGCAGCTGGAGATTGTTTCTCTGGCTGCTGTTCTCTAGATCGTCCACTTTCTCCAGTAGGGCCCGCATAACATGATCCTGTTCATGCATGGAATCCTGCATTTTTTGTAAGGCAGCTTATGGGCTGCCACTTGTCTCTCATTTTGGAAGAGTCACACTTCAACCTGAGGTATAGCTTGGGTGATTTGATGCGATGTAGCCGTAACTTCAGCCATCTGAATGATTAGTCTGGAAAACATCTCTTCCACCGCCAACAGGTCTCGATGTTTCTCAAGGGCCACGGCCATTATGTTTAGTGACTGTGAGATGGTTAACAATGTCCTTTCCTTGAAATAAAGCAAAAGCTATACAAAGCAGATATCCACCAGTAGCCTGAAACTAGCTCAGATAAGTGGTACAGTCAGTGAGGATGTAGGTTGCCTTAATTGCAGGATGCAGGTGGATTAGTCCTCTCAGGGATCTGCTAAACTGCATTAAGCTGCCATCTTGTTCCTGTTGAAACCACACCCCTTCATCAGGCTTTATTCTTAACATCAACTCAGCTCAACTTCTGCATGCAGAAGTGTCTTGTGTCTTGAACACAAGAAACAGGAAAATACAGTATCAGATTTCCCCTAAAGAGACTATCTATAAATATCACTATTATTACACAGTGAACGCTTACTAAGGACCAAATAATTACAATATGCAGACCACTTTATAGCATCCCTGCTTTTCTAAAATCTGACTATAGGTTTAATCTGTCTGGTGCCCTTATGATCTTTTTTGACTTACGGAGCACAGATACCACTGGATCACCTCAAAGTGACACCTTTCCTTCTCCCACAACCCCTGTAGCTCGATCGTGCTCAGAGGCCATCTGTGAAACATAGGTTTTATGTGCAAAATAGATTGCCCCAGAATAGCAGTGCGTCTGGGGAAATAACAATAGTACAGTAATGAAAAAAATTCCCCGCACTTGCTCACACTACACAGGTACTAACTATTTTACTCCATTTTGGAAGTAAAAAGGAAAACGTTTATTCCATGCTTTTAAAAACAATACATATTTAAAACACAGCGCATCTCTGGCATAGGTGCAAGAGAGGAGTTCATTCACTTGCACCTATGCCAGAGATGCACTGTGTTTTAAATATGTATTGTTTTTAAAAGCACGGAATAAACTTTTGCCTGTTACTACCAAAATGGAGTAAAGTAGTTAGTACCTGGGTAGTGCTAGCAAGTGTGGGAGGAGAGATTTTTTCATTACCATCTGTGAAACATCCCTGGGTGTCTCACCCCTCCCCATTACTCCCATAGAATCTACTCCCACTATCACACTTGGTACCCTGGTGTGACTTCCGAATCCTCCATGCTCTGCTGCTCTGTATTCCCTTCCAGTCCCCCAACTGGGGAGGGTATGTTTGCCAATACTCCATGGATATGGTCCATATGTCTTTTTACTACTTTTCCCAATGCCAATTGCACCATAAATGACACTGGACCTGTTTGAGCACACAACACCCCTGGCACCCAATGATTTTTGTCTCCAAAACTTGTGACCTAAATAGAATTTCCTACTTGCAAGGAACTTGGGTTTGTCCTACGCCCTCTGGTCCCCTGCATTTCTGCCTGACTCTGATGCACTTTGGTCCCCAAAACTGGGCAGATCACATTCAAATGGGACCAAAGGGTCCTGCCAAAAAACAGCCTTGCTGGTGACACCCCTGTTGTTGCATGTGGTGTAACTTGGTATCACAAAACAAACTCTCTATGTGCATTTGCTTAGATCCTGAGCCCAACCACCGCTACCTTTCTTTCACTGTTTGCACCACCCTTTTGGCTAAACTATTAGAGGCTGGGTGGTAAGGTGCAGTCCAAATGTGCTGGATTCCATTGCATTCCATAAATTCTTGAAACCCCTTGACGTAAAGGTGAGACCCTTGTCTGACACAAAAATTTCTAGTAACCCATAAATGGAAAATACTTGCCTAAGCTGGGCCACAGTGGCCTCTGTGTGACTGAAGAAATTACCTGCACCTCCAGCCACTTGCAGTATGCATCCACCAGGACTAATAACATTTTCCCCAGAAAATGCCCACAAAATCAGCATGTACCCCACCCAGGGTCTATCTGGCCACTGCCACAGGTGCACTGGTACCGTGGCTGGTTCATGGCATGTTTCCTGAGAAACTGTACACTTGATCACCAGTTCCTCTATTTCCTTCTCCGTACACAGCCACCAAATCACACCCCCTGCCACCTCCTTCATTCTAGAAATGTCAGAATGTGTGTCATGTAATGGCCCTAAAACCTTAGCCCTCAACTGATTGGGTACTACCACTCTGCTTCCCCACTTCAGAAGGCCAGCATAAATTCCCAACTCAAAATATCACTGAAAAATGGCTTTAATGCCTCCCCCAATACCCTCTCGGGCCACCCTGGCTCTACCCATCGCAAAACAGATGCCAATTTTGGGTCCTGACGGGTCTCCCTCCTAATATGATTTGCTGTCACGAGGCTCCCTGCTAACAAATCCAAGAATAGGATCATGTCTCCTGGCTCTAGAACCTGCTTTGGGTAATCTGGCAAAAGTAGCCTGCTAAAGGCATCAGCACTGGAAAGCAACCCTCCAGGCCAATATTTGATTTCACACTGGTAAGCAGATAAGGTCAGTGCCCACTGCTGCATATGGCACAATGCCAGTGGATGCACTGATTTGCATTCACTGAAAAGGCTCATCAGAGGCTTATGATCTGTGAGGACTGTAAACTGTATTCATACAAATACTGGTAACATTTCTTTATTCCAGATATTATTGCCAATGCCTCTTTGTCTTACTAAGATTATTTTTTTCTGTGGGTGCCATTGTGCGTGATGCAAACCCAATGGGCCTCTCAGATCCATTTTGTAATACATGTGAGAGGACAGCCCCCATGCCATATTGGGACACCTCAGAGGCCAGGACCATTGGTAACTTGGGGTCAAAATGTGTCAGCAGTTGAGAAGTCTGCAACAACTTTTTTGAAGCCAAGAATTCCATCTTCTGATCCTTCCCCCATTTCCATGGAGCATGCTTGCACAAAAAAAAATGCAGTGGTGTTAACACTGTTGACAACTTGGGCAGGAATTGGTAGTAATAACTTAAAAGCCCTAAATATGCCTTCAGTTCAGACACTGACCTTGGCACAGGGGCTTTTGCAATGGCCCTTACCTTATCCCCTACAGGGCGCAGGCCCTGTGCATCAAATACATGACCCAAAAACTGTACATACTTAACCAAGAATGAACATTTGTCCCTGCGGAGCTTCAGTCCTGCCTGCTGTAGTTTCTGACGCACTGTCCGTAAAGCGTCCCAATGTAACTCCTGGTCTGCTCACTGAAAAATTCCCAGGGACGACGCCACCCCAGAAGGTTGATGGGTATACCTGAACAACCCCTGATGTGTATTGATTGTTGATAGCTCCTTAGCTTCCTAGTCCAGCAGTAACTGCTGATAAACATGACTCAGGTTGAGCTTGGAAAACAATGCCCCCCCCCCTCAGCTAGAGAAGCAAACAAATCTTCGATTTTAGGAATTTGGTAGAAGTCCAATTTAGTCACTCTGTTCACTGTGATCTTGTAGTCCCCATGAATCCTCACTGACACATCACTCTTGATCACAGGCACAATGGGGGTCACCCACTTTAAAAACTGGACAGGTTCCAGGATCCCTTCCTGCTCCAGATGAAGTCATTCTTCTGCCACTTTACCACAGAGAGCATATGGCACAGCATGGGGTCAAACAAATTGGGTTTGAGCCTTGGGGCTCACCACAATGTGGGCAGTCATTCCCTGCAAAGACCCCAGTCCTGCCAAAAATACTGAAGTTGCCTGCTCCAACACCTCTTCCAGTGTTACAGGCCAAAGCAAGCATATCCCTTGCCAGTCCAATGTCAACTCTCGCAGCCAGTTATGTCCATCAGGCACGGACCCTCTCCCCGCACCACCAGCAAGGGGAATAGCTCTTCTGCTGTGACCCATAAGTCAATTGGACCAGCATCTTTCCCACCAATGGAATCAGTTCACCTGTATATGTCTAAATTTGTACCCTTGCTGATTGTAGTACCAGGGCTTCTGTGGGGGCCCACAAGGTAGAAAAATCTTCTCCCCCATCACCGAAAATGATGTCCCTGTGTGATCCCCCATGTCCACAAAACAGCTGTCCATTGTAACTTGCACCTGGATAGAAGGCAAATGACGATCAGCAACCGTGTACATAGAGTAGACTCCATTGTCACCCTCTTCCTTTGGCTCTTCCTCTTCTACAACATTGGTTTGGCCCTGGCAATTTGTAGATTGGGATGACTGATCCTGTGGCATACTCACAAAGCAACAAAGTTGGGCCACATTGCCCCAGCACTAGTAGCGCCAACATTCTTCTTCTTGGAACCTGCAAGTCTCCGAGTCACGTGCACCACTACAATGGAAACATCTGTGTCTCTATGAGTGGAGCTTTACTTTATGTCCCCACATGCAGAATGTGACTCTGATGATGGTAAGGCAGATCAACAAGGCTGTTCCACCTGATACACCATGGCAGCCCCTTTCACCATAGAGATCCGCAGCTCTTGAGCTAGTCGAGCTGCAGCCTACATGGCCAGAGCAGTGTCAACTGCCCTGCTGAAATCAAGCATTGTCTTTGCCAACAAACAGAGCTTAATGCATTCATCCTGCACTCCACTCACCAACCAGTTCAGGAGCATACAATCCAAAGTGTCTTCAAATTCACAACACCCCTTCTAATGCTGCAACTCTGCCACATAGTCTGCAGTCATCTCCCCCAGCTGACGTGTCCTGCCATGAAACTTAAATGACTGCACAATAGCAGAAGATTAAGGTTGATGTGGTTTTGAACCAATATGCACAGTTCCCTCAGGGTTTCAGTCCCTGGCTGCTGTGGAGTCACTAACTTACGGATCGAAGAATAAGTCTTTTGCCAACAAACAGAAAGGAAAATAGAGCATTGTTGACCGTCATCTGTGATTTTATTTGCATTAAAGAAATGTTTCACACACTCCGCATATTCGGACCAGTCACTTGTGCCATTAAACTCTGCCATAGCCCCAAACATCGCCATTCTGGGCCTTAGTTATCCTTGTTGCCAATGTAGTAAATGCCAACACACCTAAGTTGTTTCTTATCAGGCTTTATTCTTAAAATCAACTCAGCTCAACTTCTGCACGTAGGCAGAATTCCTGTGTCTTCAACACAAAAAATGCATAGGCTGCAACAGATAGCAGCAGCTGTAGTTTGTCTGGGGCCATCCTCCCCTGAACTAGCAAGAAGGAGGGGGAGGGAAGAGGGGATGATAGAGGTGGTCCCGGGGGGATTCAGTTAGGCAGGATTGGTCTGGGACCACCAGGGGCCTCCCACTTGGGAAGGGGGGGTCTCATCCTGCAGGGGCAGGGAGAGGAGGAACTTTTTGGTACAGAGCCAGCTGTCCATCCTCTTTCTCCTCTGCTCTTCCAAGGATCAAGACCTCCAGCCAGCTGACCAGGCTGGAGCAGGTAAGGGCCTAGCAGGCTGTGGTAGGGGCTATTGGGCCTGGGGGATAGGGGGATGGTATAGGTGGGTAGTCCCTTCCCTTAGTGGTAAGCATGAGACAGGGGTGCACCTTCTCATCCTTCCCGAAAACCCCGGTCTGGATGAGACAGGAGTAGGGCCCAGTGCAAAAAACCCAAAAATAAATAAACAGCCTTTTGGCTGCTGAGTCCAGGCAGCTGCTGTGGCTCAGAGGACTGAGCCACAGGCAGGTAGAACAGAGGCACGTCTGTGGCCCAGGATTTCATTCCTGGGATGTCTTTCCTACCTTAGCTCCGGTGTAGTCCTGCGGCTCCGGGAGGTGGTCTGCATCCTGGGGTTGAGATCTCCGGTTGCTTCTCTTCTGGCACACAGTGATCCAGGGCAAGTCATTAACTTATTTGGGCCCTCCCATCACAGTGGCTTCCATGCGGCAGCTGACAGTGCTCCTTCTGGCAATCTTTGTTCCCCTTCCCTTCTCTGGTGGCCGGGTTACTCGCTCCAAGTTGCGGACGGCCCGGACACCGGGGCAGCTCATCAGGCATGCAAGGGCCTGGATTTTGCCCACACTGAGGGCGGTCGCAGTAGCATTTGCCGAGCTCCAGGTTCGCCGTGGTCTGTTGAGAGATCCTGCTAGGTTAGCGGTTCTCTGCAGTGCCACCTGGCCTGAGTTCAGGGGTGAGGGGTCTACAGGCATGCCCCGATAATGGATGGCATAGAGCCACTGCTCATCTCGAGGGCCCTCGCGAGAGCAGGGCGGCCATCTTGAGTGAGTCCAGCCTCCTGCTAGGCATCGCAGGTTCAATGTGGCATAGGCCGAGCCCAAATATCACCACATCTCATGAGATTTGGGGTGACCATCTTTCCTGGGCAGGCGATTGGCAGCCCCACAGCCTTTTCTGCAGGAGCATGGCAATGCTTGTGGGTGTGGGTGTGGGTGGGGGCTCCAACTCCAGGAGGGCGGACTTGTCAGAGGAGTAGGCAACCAGGCAAAATAAAAAAACAGGAAACGTCACCCAAAGCAGTGCAGACAGTATGGCTTAGTGGTTAAAGGTACTGAACTGTAAGCCAGTAGACTTGTAGGCATGAAGATCAGGGTTTAAATCTCATCAACCCCATTGGAGTGTGGTGGGAGACTGAGCAAGTCACTTAACTTTTGCCAGGCAGGGATTTTTTCATATTATGTCACAGGGATGTCAAAAAAAAAGAGAAAATGAAAAATATATAAAAATTGCAGCACAGCACAGTATTGCTGTGGTACAATGGGGGAGCATGACCCTTCCCGGCCCCCATGGTGGGTACCTGGAGCAGGCAGCAGGGAGCCTAATGGCCTGATTGTGGAGCCACTGGGGGGAAGGCACAGGTACAGGGGCTTGCTCTCCTCCTGGGTTCCCTCCTTTCCACAACCCAGGAGGTTCTTGGGGGCATCGGACAGGCTGCTGCTCCCAGTGTTCACCGGCGCCCGGTGGAGTGGTGGTTAATTTCTATAATTCTTCCCTGTGGAAGGGGGGGGGGCTTCTAGTGTGTTGCAGATAACATGTCAGCCTGTCAGAGGACACCATCAGCGAAGGCCATGGAGAGCTTGGAGTTGCAGCTGCAGAACATGTACCAGAAGAAAGGAGCTGCATGGCTGGAAGGCCTGGAAGGGCCATCGACATCAGCAGTGGCAAGAGCTCCATCAAAGAAGTGCCCAGCCAGGGGGTAGGCAGTGCCTCTGGTGAAGGTGCCTAGGATGCCAGAAGGAGGTAAGTGAGGTGAAAGGGTAGGATTCTTGACTGATTGTGATGGGCTTCAGGTTCTCTGCACAGCCCTTGGAAGTGGGGACGGGGACCTGGGTGAGCCCGAGGGGTTGGGTGGCGAAGAAGCCAAAGTTATGGCTGAGGCAGTGACCACTGGGTTGTAAGCCACCCCGGGGGGGAGTGTACCTGAGGGGATTCCCCGGAGAGTAGCCTAAGGCAAAGGGGGTTGAGTCAAAAGTTAGACAAGCTGCTGGACCTGATGGCGGCCATGGTGGAGAAAGTGGGGGGACAAGGTTCAGGCACAGGGCCAGTAGTCACCCCATGCCCCCTTCCACAGAGCCCCCTTTGTCCCAGCCCAGCTCCTATCTGGAGTTAGACAAGCAGCGGGGATTCCACCTCACGCATAAGTTTCAGCAGCAAATTAGGAACTGGGAGTATGTGGACATATTTTCCCTCCTCAATAGGCTGGTAGAGTGGGACAAGAAGAAGATGGAGAAAGGAGAGGAGTCTGATAGGAAACCCCCAAAGGTGCCATGCACTTTTGACAACTGGATTATGGCCTTCCCCATTTCCATGGGTACCATCCTCCAGATGGAAAGGGAACAAGGTCTGGGACTGTTCACTTATCAGAACTGGATTACTGTCATGCACCGGAGAAAGGGGGGCATGGCATGGCTGGAGTACGATGAGGAATTTAGGAAGAGGCATCAGCAGGATGGCTCCTTGGGGTGAGATGTGGTGGTCATGACTCTCCTGGTGGACGTCATGCACAGGGGGGGTGCACACAGACAGCGGCCTGCCACTGAGGCCATCCCCTGTGCAGAAGGTGGGGGGGGCAGCTCCAGGGCAGGCATGGTACACCTACAACCAGTTTAAGTGCAGTCCAGTGGCGGAGCCAGGTTTGGAAGCCGGGGGGGGGCAAGTCAGTCATTTGGGGGCACCAAGATGGTAGAGAGTGAAAGTGATAATTTGAAATTGTGACTGTTATGGCCATTAACTGTACATTACAACATCCCTATCTATTGCATATTGAAACACTTTGTACATGGAGACAAAACATTGTAACATCTCTGCTGCAAATGTAAACAACACACCTACTGAAACAGCAATGCTACAAGGAAACATGCTTTTTGTCCATTGAAATATACATGGAAAGAAATAATTTAACCTCGGGTTAAAGTAGTTTTTAGGACTGGGAAATATTTACTAATAGTTTCTTTAATTTACCCTGGTAGTATTTTTGTCTACATGGAAGCAATACCATGCAGTGACATGTCTTGGAGCCCCATCTCTAAAAAAGGTTGCAGTCCCCCTGGGTGTATGTAACCACTGATAAAGCCTTCTCTGATACTACCAATGAGGAGACTTGAGATACTAGTGTAGTGACTCTTTTTCATTGCAACTGCCCTCCTTCTCACCCAATGAACAGCTCCTCAGTCTTCTGCATGTATGCAACTGATACATATGCTGTTTTCTGACCTCAAACTGTTGACAGTCTGTTAGTATGTGGATCCATGGGCACTAGCACTGAATGTTGCTGCCAGTTGTGTGCATGTACCAAATTACTGTCAATATATAGGGTGGGAAAAAAATCCTAAAATCAGAAAGTGGGAGTAAATCATGCAAAACAGGTAGTAAATACTCTTTTTGTCTGTTCCTCTGTTTTAATTGATCATACCCATACTGTAAATTCAACTGTTAGTAAAGCACACTGAAAACAAAAATCACTAATTTCGATCAAATTCAATTTGTATTTTACTAGGGGAAAAAAAACACACCATTGAGCAGACTCAGAAGGTGGTCAAAAAGGGACACAACAGGAAGACTAATACAAAACAGTATTAAATACAAGACAAGGACAATAGGTTTTTACAATTTCAATACCATACAGAGAAAACTTTGAGTATAACAAACAATCTTGACTCACAAGGAGGGAAAAAAGTAAAATAGGACAGGTCTCTAGTCTACTGGAAGGCACTTTGGGAAATACAGGAGTATGGGTGAGGTAGGAGTGCTCATGATGATAAAGCATTTTTAACGCTGGAAATACAGGAGTAAGGATGAGGTAGGGGACCTCATGAGGATACTTCAAGTGTACTGCACAGCGTGCTGTGTTCTACTGCACTACATAGTGAACAGGCAATAATTTGAAAGGTAGTTGCATATTACAGAGCCTTCCTCCTTGGCTTCATGTGATAAAAGGTTTCTGTAACTTTTTCATAATCTAGTGCATCAGCTAGCTGCCTTTCTATATTTAATAATGCAAGGTTAGAGAGTCTCTCTTCTGTCATGGATGACCTTAAGTAGTTTTTAATTAGTTTCAACTGGCTAAAACTTAATTCCACTGCTGCACTACTCACAGGCAATGTGAGGAAAATCTGGTACAGATCTGAAATGTTTGGAAACACTCTGGTCATGTCATTAGCAATCATGAAGCTAAGGACATCACTAATTTTTAATTGCTCCTGACCTTGGAAGATGTTTTTGTATAATGAACAAAATGATGAATATTCATCCAACAAGTCAGACACAAATATCCCCATTGTAGAAACTAGCCAGGTCGTGTATTGCTTTTGAGCTGTTTTCGGTTGAAAAGTGCTTTGGGTCAAGAACTGAAAACTTGTGTGCTGTCTCAATGAAATCTTTGAATCACTTCTTCATTTGTGTTCTAAATACATCTAGAAGAGCATAGAATGTATTTACTTTGAAATGTTGTCTCTCACCAAGTATAGAATCATCATCCCCAAGCTCATCGTGGAAGTGCTTCCGTTTGCAGGTCTGTTTCTCCTGAAACTGTGTTGTGGTGCCACACTGTTCCACTAAGTGCCTTGCTGCTGCCTCCATTTCATCAAAGATTTCATCTGTTTGAATTTTTCTCTATTTCACTGCAGCTTGTTTTTATTAAGTTCATTGCAGTGACTAAATCAACAGTGCTGCTTTGAAGATATGTTGAGCGAGTATAAATTATCTTTAGAATTTTGTGCCAAAAGCACAACGTAAACTTAAATTCAAAACTGTTGATGTTGACAAGAAGTCCCCGAGCTTCGGACACTGTTTTTGCTTTGGCATTTTCAACTTCTCCTTCTGCTATTTGCTCTAGTGCAGTACTTACTGCAGAAACCCTTGCATTACTGAGTCCACTGCTCTCTTGTGACTTGCTCAATGAGTTTTTTCAATGTATACGCCATTTCATCCAGTTTGTTCTGCTGTTCTTCTTGTAAAATTTTCAGTCGTGGCAGACTACTTGTCAAGAATGTATACAGTGACTCAAGTGTACCGAAAAACAGCTGAGCATTTACACAACGTGTTGCTGTATCAATTAAAGCCAAGTTCAAGTTATATGCACAACAGTGAATGTACATAGCTTTGGATGATACCTGTTTAACAAGTGTTTGCAGTCCTGAATAATAACCAGACATGTGCTTGCACCATCATAAGCTTGACCTTGGCAGTAGGAAATCTCCAGCCTAGTTTCTCCAGACTTTGCAAAAACAGACTATAAAAGTCTGCAGCAGCTGATCTTGACAACTCATCAAATTTTATGAAAAGTTCAGTTGCATGCCCAGAGCTGTTCACATAATGGAGTGAAAGAGAAAACTGATCAATCCTTGTGATGTCAATTGTGGAATCAACAATTACTGTAAATTACTTGGCAGTTTTCACTTCGAGCACAATGGAATGCAGCAGTTCCTGAGACAGTGCATGAATAAAATCATTTTGAATATCGTGGCTCAAATAAGTCTCATTTCTTTTGCATTTTGAAATATGATTTGCCAACACATTATCATATTTTGCCATAACATTCACAAATTCTAAGTAGTTCCCTTCATTCGATGTGCCTGAGCATGAGTACTCTCGGTGACCACGTAGACGGAGACCTTGCTTTGCTAGAAGTAAAACAGTATCAAGGAGTCTTTTAAGAACTTCATGTTTTTTTTGAATCAAGTCCTTCTCTGCCTTTAACATCTGTGCAGCAACTGTCTTATCTTGAGAAAGTCTATACTTTGTTAGCAGTAATTGCTGTTCAGCTGTGTGGTGGATTCTTGAATTTTCATGCTTTTCAATGTTTTCTGCTCCTTTCTTAAAGTTTGAGAAGCCACACTCAGGATCTGCCCAAACTTTAGGATAATGTTCACTGTTTCTATCTGCAAACAGCCAAAATGCAAAGCAGTACAGACCAGCACACCATGGAGAATATACCAACCACTGCCTTTCTACCTGACAACCTCCAGGAACAACCTTTTTCCTATACCAGTCTGGACTAAACCTTCTATGAGTATCATCATAAGAAAACCTGTCATACTTATCTTTCAGACCTGGCTGACATGGACCAGCTTTAAGTAAAGCTCTAACCAAGGCTGTACTCATAGACTTATTCCTAAACAGTTAGGGATCTGTGGCATACTCTGCATGCATATCCAAAGCAACAGTCATAACCATATTGTTATTATTACAACTCCCAGCAGATAGGTCCAGGTCAGCTGCCTTGATGGAATCTTGATACTGGGAAGGAGGAGGAGGAACACTCATCTCTTTCTGAGCAGTAGAAGTCCCAGAACAGTCAGAAGAAGCAGAAACCTGCAGGTCACCATCTCTGTCACGATCTTCAGGTTGTGCAGGAACAGAATACATCAAGTCCTCTTTACAAGAAGAAGCAGAGTCAACCGACTTCACTTCAGAACATGTTATGGAGTGTGCAAAAGGAGCTTGAGCCATTGTTTCAGATTCACAAATCCTTACTTGACAGACATCCGGGTAACTTGGCTTTTCAGATGAATGACCGCTATCGGAGCCAATCACACTAAGATAAGATTAAACAATGTTACATTAGTTTTCAATAGGACTACAGTTTAAGACTTCATAAATATTCTGTGCCCTTGAACTTCTGTGACTCATCTGAGAATGAATGGCGAGTTAGGAAGGACCGCAGCTTCTTTATACAAATGTGTCTAATCCATGATTTTTCTTTACTGCTTATCCTATTCAGGACCAGTTCAGTAGGACAGGTGGTCTGTTGCCAGGACCCAGGAGTATAATGAAGCAGCAAACTTTTCAGCTTTCTCCACACCTTGTTCTGCCAAGCAGTGCACTCAAACAGGACTCTTAGGACAATTTTTCAATTAGGACCACTCAAAAAAATACACTTTCTGTTTTGGAGCATAAATAGTGTCTAGGTCAGACTTTTGCTGAATAGCACTGCTGTCAATACAGTATACTGTGTGAATATGCTTACCAGTTCTCAGGTTCTTCTGGTATTTTAGTTTTAGGTTTAAATGCAGACAGAATGCTTCTTGATGATTTGCTGCTTCTGCCAGCTTAGCTTTCTCTTGTAGTTTACACCTCTCAGCAACAGAAAGTTTTTGTTTCTTGCTTGCACTCTCCATCTGTGATGATCTGTCCATTGTTTTCCTAGGTACAGTAAAGGACAGTGGGCTTAATAGTGTTGTCCATTGTCATCCCTCAAGCCATTGGCAGGAATGATGACATCTTCAATTTCTGTTCTGGCACTCTGTAAGTCAAGGTGCAACACTGCCAGAAAGAGTACCACCTCTGCCCACAGACCTGAGGGTCCAGGTGGGGGGACAAAACATTCATGCCCGAGTAGGTGGAGGGGCTTCAAGCAGACATAGACCTATGACCAAGTGAGTGTCACATGACTGGCTACATGGGGTGATGATGGCAGCATATGTTCAGGATTCCACTGCTTTACATGAGTATAAACAACATGTAATACACTGACACAGACTTACAAGGTGGCAGCAAGACTGCTTAAAAAAAAACAAGCATCAGAGGCATCTATAAATATCAATAAAAACACCACTGCATGTTTCATTATCATGAACACTATTACATAGATACATAGACAGTGTCGGCAGATAAGGGCCTATGGCCCACCCAGTCTGCCCAGAACTATTGCAGAACTTGCTGAGACCAGTGCCCATGGGGGAGGACCTTGTCATGGTGGCGCTGCTTTCGAGTAATGTTCCCCTGGCTGCTACAAAAAAAAACTCTGTATCCGAGCCCACACACTTCTGGAGGGTGCTATCTCACAGTCACTGATGCAGACTACGAGGTAGGTGGTAGCAAGACAGGATCACTTGAAATTAAAAGCTGAATGACATCAGACTCCAAATGTAAGTATCATAAACAATTTTGCCATATTTGGGTAGACCAGTGTCCATGGGGGAGGACCTTGTCATTGTTGCAATCCTTTCCACTAATGCAGCCCTAGCAATGACAAACTCCAAGCACAGACATGCAGAGGGTGCCATCTCAGTCATTGGAACAGACTTCACAAGGTGGCAGCAAAAAAACTGTGTGAAAAAGCCAAACAACATCATACTCAATCTATAAATTTCATAAACACTTCTGCAATGAGTAGACCAGTGCCCATGGTGGAGGACCTTGTCGTGGTGGCACTTCTTTCCATGCTCCCCTACCTGCTACTATGACAAACTACAAGCAAATGCACTTGCAGACGGTGGTATCTAATACAGTCACTGATACAGACCACATGCTAACATGGTAAGTTATGCATCTTCTTATGCAAGAGATTGACCCCGAAAAGTGTAACAATATATTACAGATCACAGAAGCAGCTGTAAAATTAACTATTAGTAAGATCATTTTCTTTTCTCACCCTAGAGAGTGAGAGAGCAGCAGCCTTTATATCCAAGAGGACGAGCACTGAAAGATGGCAATAATGAATGATATGATAGCTGTGGTACTGCAGGCATGAAGAAAAGTGACCGAGTGGCATGAGTTGAGTAGTCAGTCTTGAAGCCAGTTCTGGTGAATGACCAAGCCCACTGGATTCTGGGCCCCAACAGCCTTTTTCATCAGAGTTTCACTGGCATGGGCACATGCACACACATACACACACACACACACACACACACACACACACACACACACACACACACCTCAAGTGGAGCCAGGGCTCAGAACCTCACTTTTATCCATATTCAGGTACAGAGCAGAGAGTTGTCTGGCAAACTGGTAGGGATGACAAGAGGGAGTGTTTCATGGTAATCAAAGAAACTTTCAGTTTGGACCAACTGGACTGGCGCTGGCATGTCTTAGCTGAGCAAGCACTCAAAACAGGGCTACCACATGAGACTACTGCAAAAGTCTTACAGCAACAGAAAGAGATCTACTGATCTCACATAATGCTAAGCTCAGCAACACCCACCCAAACCCGACCAACTGAACCAACACGCAAAACACACACAACTCCCCCCCAAGTCAGCCAGGTTATGATAAACATGATTTCTCAATAGTGTAGGTAAATAAAAGTTAATTGACATCACATTAAAGGAGGCCTGTACTTCACTTTTATGTCACTTCTTCCTGTAAAAGATGAATTTTAAATACTGATTTCATTTCCATTACTGTTTCACACACGTATGAAGTACCATTTTAGACTAGTTTGTTGTAGTTTATGTCCATGCTCAGTTCTTCCATAGTTGGCACAATGCATCCATGTTCCAGTACATTACACTCGCCTCTGAGGCCGGAAATCAGAGAGCTGTGGGTTCAGTTCCCACATCTGGCACTTGGGTTAATATCCCAGTACTGACACTGTAGTGCAGCATGAGAGGGGTGATGCACTTCTGAGGTGCCGTCCTTCGGATGAGACGTTAAACTGAGGTCCCGTCTGCCTGGATTGGTGATAGTTCAGGTGGATGTTAAAGATCCCATGGCACTTATCAAAAAGAGTAGGGGAGTTTATTGAAGAAAATAAATCATACAAAAAAAAAACAAAAGAAATCAGAAAGAATGCAAAAAGAACAATAGTACAATTAACAGAAAAAAACCAAAACAAATCAAGGGCGTATATATATATAAAACAAAAAAAAGAAAAACAAACATAACTTCAAATCTATAACATAGTAACCTGGAAGCCTTTTTTTTCCCAATTCTACAGTATTTAAAGAATAAATAATGAAACCGAACATCCCCCACTTTTAAGTAACAGGTACATCGCAATCTGTTATCCAAGGCATATTTCTCCAAACTGCACATAGAGTTCTGGAATATAAGATCCTAGAATCCTCACTATATTGTCATTTCAAATCCCTAGTAATTTTACCAAAAAGCTCTTCATGAGATACAAATTTCTGTTATAATGAAAATAAACATCTACTATTCCAAATATGCCATTTAACAACCAACAAAATTCTATGTAAAGTTTCAGTGTGCCAATAATCTGCCCCTATATATTTGCCACACATTAAAGCATCCATAGTAATAGACTGAAACCATGGAGCATTCCAAACAGTAGCCAAGAGAGGCCAAAAAGATGTAATATAAACACAGGTCAAAAAAAGATGTTCTGTAGTTTCCAGTTGCTGAATACAGCCTGGTCTAGCACATAAACGTTCAGCCAATTGTTTATGTTTTTGATTTGCTTTAATATTGATCCTGTCATGACAGCTCAGCCAATGAAAGTCTTGAAATTTATCAGGAATCCTAGGAGTGTTCAACAAACTTAAAATTGGCTCTCTGTATGGAAAGGGACATCTAGGAAAAGTTTCCAGTTCTGTAAATTGAGTCTGCATAACCCAGTTATATAGCCTTTTCTGTTGTTTTGAAATCAAAAGATGGCTAGTAAGCTTCCAACGTTTAATATAAACAAAGGTTTCCCTGATATAAGGTGGGATATTTAAGGATCTATGCAAAATCCCTAATTCTCTCCGGTCCCATTGTCTAAACCATAGACCACATTTCTGTTCGAACACAGGTACCCAAGTTTTATAAAAAAAAATTAATGAAGGCCTAAAATTTGCATAAAGAAAAACACTACAAAAAATAAGATTGGGTTCACCATCCCTAACCCACCCTGGTGTATTGGTAAGTATACAATATTCCTTTATAATAACTGGCCAGCAATTTTTTTAATTGGCTGACAGAGTTATAATTTGCTGTTATAACCTACGGGTTATAACGGCAAACACGAGCCAAGTCACTCAGACACAGCCACTCCCTCATTGGTTGTTCGCGTCCTGTGGGTGAGCTAAACTGCTTTTCAAACATGGTGGCTCCTCAGTAGCTTAGCGAGCAGCTGCCAGAACGAGTTCTCCGCTCGTTATCTTTTTAAAAAAAAAAAAAACAACAGGTATATTAGGATGCTGTTGATCCTTCCATTTGGAAAATGTAGCGCACAACATTTCCAACTCTTGCTCTGCAGTTTGCTCGCTTGTTCTGTGGTCACACAGAACAGGAAGTGACAAACACAGGTAAGCTGCATCCTCAAAAGAAATCAAAATAAAAAAATTGCTAACCAGCAATTATAAATAATAAAGGATGGGGACGTTTTCTTAACTTGGATTTAATGATTGCCCTCAGTGTGGGATGCTGTAATAAACCCCTCGGGCTTCGCCCTTGGGGTTTATGTAGCATCCCACACCTTGGGCAATCATTAAATCCTCGCTAAGAACACATCCCCATCCATTATTGTATATTTAACGGATTCAACCTGCTACCCCATACAACTTGAAAAAAAAACAACTATAAATTGCTGTTATTAGTTGGCTAGGAGGAGGAAAAACATAACTAATGTAAAGAAATATTGGAATAAGGAATGTTTTGATCAGATATACTCATTTCCGTTTACTTAATTTCCACTTATTCCATTTAGCCACTAAAACTTTCCCCTGAAAAAAGCAAGATTCCCAATTCAAAAACACATATCTCCTGGACCATAAATAATCCCCAGAATTTTCAAATAAGTAGCTGAAAAATTAATACCGGCTATTTCTAAAACAGGGAAAAAATCTGAACCAAGCTGTGTACCGGTACATTTATCCAAATTTAAACTGGTACCTGAATGTGAATTATAAGTCACACAGATGTCAAAGGCTCCCTGAACAGAAGCTTTGTCCACTACTAGAATACAGAGATCATCTGCATAGGCCAAAGCTTTAAAATGTAGAGGAGTTGAAACCACAGTAATAGGCTTTAAAAGCACTGAGTTATTAAGGAGCTGGAGTAAGGGATCAATGCAAAAAGCATATAGCAAAGGGCTAAGAGGGCACCCCTGATGTACCCCCTCCTCACTGGTAACATGGGTCCCTTCCAGCCCCTAACCAAAGGAGTAACTGTAGCTGTGTTACATAAGCATTTAACCCAGTTGATAAATTGCAATGACAAACCATATTTTTTCAAAACTGCCCATAGGAAAGAATGGCTAACTGAGTCAAAGGCTTGTCTTTGATCCAGTGATAGCACTAAGCCATCCGCTCTATGCCGGAAACTATGCTCAAAAAGTTCCCTTAACAGAATTAAATGATCCATAATATTTCTACCAGGTAAAGCACATGCCTGTGCTGGAGATAAAATATGTGTTGCTACTAATAGCAGACAGTTATTTAGAATCTTAGCTACAATCTTAAAATCTGTGTTAAGTAAAGAAATTGGTCTCCAATTATTTATGCACTGTTTATCACCTTTTTGTTTAAAAATGTGTATCAAAATACCCCGTCATACACAGAGAAGGGGATCCAGAAGAAAGGATTGCTGTAAAGGCAGCTGCTAATTCTGTCCAGATATGCGGACCAATAATTTTATACAGTTCACTAGTTAATCCATCTCCGCCTAGTGCTTTATTATTCCCTAAGGCCATAATTGCTTTTTCCACTTCTTGTGGCAGTATATCAGTAATCAAAGGTATTAATAATTGATCAGTGGGCTTAACCATAGAAACTAAATCAAGATAAGATTCCAAATCATCAGGGTAAGTTCGTGGAGGAATAAAGGTTTGAGATGTATAATGTGTAACAATGTTAAGAATCTGTCTAGTGTCAGTACATAAATTACCATTTGTATCAAACAAACTATCCATAGTCTGGTTTAAGTTCCGAGCTGTATGTCCCTCATAAGGGCAAATATAGCCCTTTTTTCCCTGAGTGCAATATAATTGTTGGAATTGCAGATGTTGTTCTTGTAGTAAATGATATTGTACCATGTGTTGCTTGATATTTTGAATTTGCACCATAAAATCATGTTGTACAATGGATGCTAAAGATAACAGTTTTTGAAGTTGCAACCTATTATTAAGATAAGTCCCATATTCCTCATTCCGAGTTACCTTTCCATATGATTTTAAAAAAAGCAGTCAAATCCCGCACAGTGTCTTCCCACCAAATACTAGGATCAGTGTACGTATCAAAGACAGATTTCCTAGTTTGAATAAAATACATAGATACATAGATACATAGACAGTGTCGGCAGAAAAGGGCCTATGGCCCACCCACTCTGCCCATTTGAGCTTGTAAGTTCAGTTTGTTTTCCTAGAAGTCTGTTTCCCCCTTACCCCTGACCTCTAGAATTCCTTTATGTCTATCCCATGCATTCTTAAATCCCGTGATTGTTTCTGCCCCCACCACTTCCTCTGGCAGGGTGTTCCACTTGTCCACCACCCGTTCTGTGAAGAAATTCTTTCTCATGATTCCTCTGAATCGTCCTCCCTCCAGCTTCATCCCATGCCCTCTAGTCCTGGAACATCTTTTTCACTTAAAAATAGTGTTTTCCTGCACCCTGTTCCTCCCTGTAAGATACTTGTATGTCTCTATCATATCCCCTCTCTTCCTCCTCTCCTTCAGGGAGAACATGTTCAGTTCCTTCAACCTGTCTTCATAGGACTTGTGATGCAATCCATGCACCATCTTTGTTGCCCTTCTCTGAACCTTCTCTACCCTGTCTATGTCCTTACGTAGGTATGGTCTCCAGAATTGTACACTGTACTCCAGGTGGGGCCTCACTAGTGTCTTGTATAGCGGAATTATGACCTCCCTTTTCCTGCTGGTGATGCCCCTGCCTATACATCCCAGCATCCTATTTGCTTTACCTGCTGCCTTGTCACACTGTTTCCTACTCTTTGAGGTCATCAGAGATGACAACCCCAAGATCCCTTTCCTGCTTGGTGCATGCTATATCCTCACCCCCAACTGATATATTGTGCCAGGGTTTTTGTGCCCCATATGCATTATCTTGCACTTCTTTGCATTGAATTTCAACTGCCAAACCCCTGACCATTCTTCAAGTTTCTGCAGGTCACTTCTCATTCTGTCTACACCCTCTGGTGTGTCTACTCTGTTACAGAGCTTTGTGTCATCTGCGAACAGTGAAATTCTGCCTTCTAGATCCTGCACAATGTCACTGATGAAGATGTTGAATAGGACCAGTCCCAGCACTGATCCCTGTGGTACCCCACTGGTCACTTTTCCCTCTGTGGAGTGACAGCCATTTACCACCACCCTCTGTGTCCTGCCACCCAGCCAGTTACCTACCCACCACACTACTGTCCTGCCCACACCCATATTCCCCAGTTTGTGTAATAGTCTTCTATGTGGCACAGTGTCAAAGGCCTTGCTGAAGTCCAGATAGGCCATGTCCACTGCCTCCCCAATCCACCTCCCTAGTCACCCAGTCAAAAATTCAATGAGGTTGGTCTGACATGACCTCCCCTGGTGAAACTATGCTGCCTTGGGTCCTGTAGTCCATTGACAACCAGATGTTCCACCAATCTCTCCTTCAGTAGTGCTTCCATGATCTTCCCACTACGGGTGAGGCTGACTGGTCTGGTTCCCTGCTTCCTCTTTGTTCCACTTTTTGTATAAGGGGACTACATCTGCTGTCCTCCAGTCTTTGGGTACCTCCCTGTTTCCAGTGATCGGCTAAACAGGATAGCCAGAGTTCAGCCACCACCTCTCTTAGTTCTTTAAGGACCCTGGGTGCACCCGTCTGGCCCCATTGCTTTATCAACTCTTATTACTTCCAGTTCCTTCAGGACCCTTGCTCATGTAAAGGGACTTGTGTCCATTTCTGCACCATTCTCACCCCTTGTACTCCCTTCAGACCCATTACCACCCTCTTCCTCGGTAAAGACTGAGCAGAAATACCTGTTCAATATGTCAGCTTTACTGTTGTCATCCTCCATGCGGCTCCCATCCTCCCCCTTCAGTCTCACTATCCCTCCCTTTGTCTTTCTTTTTTCACTTATGTACCTGTAAAAGGTTTTGTCCCCTTTACCCACCGATTTTGCAATGTGTTTTTCTGTCTGAGCTTTGGCTTCCCTTACTGACCTCCCTGCCTCCCTTTGCTTCTCCTGGTACTTCTCCCTATCCACTTCTGCTTGTGTCTTTTTGTATTGCCTGAATGCAATCTTTTTGGCTTTCACTTTCTTTGATACCTCTTTGGAAAAGCATAATGGTCTCCTCTTCCTTTTCCTCTTGCTAACCTGCTTAATGCATAATTCTGTTGTTCTTGTAATCCCCAATTTAAATACTGCCCACTGTTCCTCAACCTCTGATTCCTGTCTCATTCCCTTAATGCCTCTTTCAAGTATCTCCCCATTTCCCAAAGTCTGCCCCCTAAATCCAGGATCGTGTTTTGTGTGGTTTGGTTCTGCTCTTTCTGTGATTTCAAACCACAATGACTGGTGGTCACTGTTACCCAGGTGCTCCCCCACTGTTACCCCCATCACTCTGTCCCTGTTTGTGAGCACAAGGTCCAGTATTGCCTTCTGCCGAGTTGGTTCCATGACCAGTTGCTTGAGGAAGGCACCCTGAAGGGAGTCCAGGATAAATCTGCTCCTAGTTGATGCTGCTGCTGGGATGTTCCAGTCCACGTCTGGAATATTGAAGTCTCCACCCAGTACTACATCAAATCTTGCCAGACATTGTTTTTAGCCAACAGTAAAGCATTTAGTTTCCAATATCCCGGCCCAGTAGGCGGTGCAGATGAGTTATCCAATAATAAAAATAACATTTTATGATCAGAAAATACTGCTGGCAGGGTTTGTGCCATTGCAATTTATAATAGGGGAGAAACAAAAAAATAGTCAATCCTTGTGGCAGAGGTATTTCTATAAAAAGTAGGATCAGCATTCCCAACTATTTCAAAGTAGGCATCCCTCAAATGTGCATTCTGTATCATAGTGGAAAGGCAGGTCATGTCACAAAATACTTTTTCAGTCAGAGTATGCCTACCCCTATTCCTTAGATTTAGTCCACAATTAAAGTCACCCCCTAGTACAACGTGGTGAGCAGAATACAGATAGGGCTGAGTAGCCTGGAACTGCTCAATTTGTACCACTTTTGTTTGACCAGCATATTGATGAACTGGAACAGTACGTTATGCAGCCTGACATCCAATATTAAGGCCCGACTTGAGATGAGATCAATTAATTTAACCACATGTACTTCTATATTGTGAAATAAAATGGCTAACCCAGAGCAGGTTTCTTCCCCCAAAGACCAGAAAGGAGGGCCTGAATGCCAAAAGTTAATGGCCTGTTTCAGTTCAGAAATGGCGTGCGACCTAGTATCCTTGAAAAAAATAATGCCAGCAGAAAGAGATCTTAAATGTGAAAACACAGCTTGTTTTTTCCATAGACTTTTAATACTATTGACATTAATAGAATAAACAGATAAAGGAAGCATTATAGTCATACAGGAGAAAGCAAAAAAAACCTTGAGCATAATTCTATTCAAGGGGGCCTTTTAGAGGAGGCCCTTGTAGTTCTGACATGTTTAGTTTTCCCAGTTCGTTTCCAGAAGGAGGGGGTACAGTGTCAGGGGAAGGTTCTTCCAATTCAGAACCTTGATCCAGGATTGAAGAGATAACAGAGGACCCTTCAGAGTCATTCCCAGAGAGTTCCCCTTCAATAGGCAGAGAGGCAAATCTATTTTTAACAGGAATGTCAGATGTTTGGGGCATTTTAGCAGCCGGTTGTATCCAGTGCTGCCGGCATCTGGATGTCTTAACCTGAGTTTGTAAGGGTTTTTGTGAAGCATCTGCAGTATGCACAGGGTGAGTTAGCACATCCTCAATAACAGTAGGTTCTGCTACTGTAGGTATGGAAACCACCTGCTGAGGGACCATGGAAGTGGTATTTGTAGCACAATACCTGGGGGAGGCATGTCAGACTGTTGTACTGAACCTCCAGGAGCAGAAGAAGTAGTTGCAGTTTGATCAGAAGGCCTATCTTGGGACCTAGAGGCCGAACGCTGAGCCTGGGCACGATGTGCTAGGGCAATGGACACTCTCTGCTCATCCGAGTCAGCTTGTTCACCCTGGTTGTGAGCTGCTGAGGGACAAGAATGATAGGTATGACCCTTTTCCTCACATAGGTTGCACACCTGATAATTTCTACATATGGAAGCACTGTGATCTAATTAATTACAGGTAGTGCATTTTAAGCGGTCACACATACTGCTAAGGTGACCCATGGCCCCACAACGATAACAGGCCTTGGGCTGACCTGCATAAAATAAAACTCCTCTATCTTTCCCCAGGAAGAAACTATTAGGTAAATGAACTAACCCAGAGTTAGACATGTTTAGAACAACCTGTACTTTCCACCCCCCCCATTCCAGATATAATGCTCATCAAAAATGGGCTCAGGATTACCTTGTACTGTACACCTTTGCTTAAGCCAATACAAAAGATCTGTAACACTCACCCCGTCATTTCTAAATAGTACAGTAATCATACGATGTGCAGGTTTAGTTAGGGGCACTACCTCAAAAGGGACCCATAATGCAGAGGTTTTTAAGAGGAGATATTAAGACCAAAATTTTTGTAAACCACTACCCTGTTTAAAGCTAACATCAAAAACCAGCTCTCCTGAGACATGTATTAAAGCGTAAATTTCAGCAGGAGTAAAAAACCTGGAACCCATGAGCAGATTCCTAGCAACATGTTTTCGATCTGGAAAAACATCTAAGCCCCACTTATAAAGTAGCCTAATGGCATTATGTCGTTTAACAGGAAAAACAGGAGCTCTAAACAAGGATGCAAAAGATTTAACAGACTTAGATTGTCCTTGTAAAAGTTGCTCAGCATGTCCCAAGAGAGGAAGCAGGCCCACAAAGTCCAGCTTCACCACCTTGTAAAAGAGGTAGTACCGGGTTCTGCATGAGTTCTAAACCTTCTGGCACCTGTAAAGGTGAAACAATATCCATCACAGATCCCCAATCCTTAGTTTTGTCAGTTACTACGGGTGGACAGTCTTGATTAGCAAAGGTTGAAATCTTGCTAGGAGATACCGAAATAGGAGAAGGACCTGAAACCCAAGTGCCAGAATTAGATTTCTCACACCCGGCAGCCTGCAAAGCAGTATCTACAGACCATTGATTTTTATCCATTGGGGTGTCCTGCTGCTGTAGTGCAGGAACCTCAGCATTGTGCTCAAGAACAGTACCTGAGGTCAACAGACCTGTCGAAGTTCCCGCAGAGTCCTGAAACAAATTACCTTTGAAGACAAACAAGGGCGCTTGCCCTGTACCTGCTGAGAAGGAGTGAGAACCTGTAGGAGTGTCTTGTTTAGGTGATTGCCCCTCATCCTGAACAGCTGTTGTCTGCTGCAGAGGAATCGTCGGTGTAGCCGCCACGTCAGCAGCCGAGGCAGCTCGTTGCACAACTCGCAGTGCAGATTGCTCACTCAAAGAGCACTGATCCGCTGCCACAATTGCAGCTTTCAGTTCACATTGACGAGACTGAAAATGGGCTTCTTCTTCACGCAGCTGTTGCTGCAAGGCAGTCAAATCACAAGAAGAGTACATCTTGCAGTGTTTCAGTGAAAGTAACTGCCTTCTTTTCTAGAGGTAAATCACTCGATTCATTCCTTTTGTCAGATGTAGAAATGCCATTTACTGAGTCCATATTCATACTTGCAGCATCAAAGAAAACTTCAGAATCCATAACTTCAGACCGAACAGCAGCAGCTTGCCCTGCAGCCACCGGAACATCCATCTCCTCCTCCAGCTCAACACGAAGTGACAAGCTCACTAGCCAGCAGTCCCTCTACAGGCCAAGAGTAGGGGAAGATTTTATTAATAAAACAGAACAACAATAAGACCAACCAAGCAATGGAAAATACAAAATGAACAATAGGGAGAGAAAAAAAAAACAACAGTAGTACATCTTCAGAGCAATAAGGCTAAAGGAACCAGGAAAATAAACTATACAGAAATCAACATATGAAAATAGGAGCTATACAGTGTGTGAACAACAAAAAAAAAATCATCCAATTTTGTCCTTCAAAAATGGTACCTCCCTCCACCTCATAAGCCAAATCGCTTTAGACAAACATTTTTGCTCTATACTACAGTGTGAAAGCAGAACTTGTTCAACCCGTTCAAGTACTTGAGAAGGAGACTGATAAACCTGCCTCAATGTAAGTTGACACCGTACCTGCCACAAATAGAATTTAAACATAGCAAACAAAAAACGTAATACACCAGCACTGATTGGCGTATGATGTAATAAGAAACTCCTCACAATCTCTACATAAGTAATAGTGTGCCAAAAGGCCTGTCCCCATCGGTCAGCAAGGGCCACCCAAAAGGCTTGTGCATAAGGACATGAGAGAAAAAAATGGGTCATTGTTTCCTCCTGAGCTCCACACGTATCCCTAGGGCACATCCATTCAAAGACCATTTTATGTTTAGAATTACCCTTAACATGCAGCCGATAACTACTAAGCCACAATACATCCCACAATTGAGGTGGTATCAATTTATCCACCTGTCCTTTAAGAAGATGTTCAGAATAACAATCTGGAATATCCCGAAATACAGGGACAATAGAATGTGCCTGAGTTTGTAAAACTCCATAAAGATACTTATTACATCTAGTGAAAACTTGGTCTGGAAGTATCTTCCATTTATTAAGCTTTGTAATGGCAGGCCTTAAATAAACAGAGAAGGAAATAGTGTGCAATGTCTGCCTATCCAGCAGCGTCCAACAAGCAAACAATCTAGGTAGCCACGGACCTGCATAAAGTACCCATAACAGAGACTGAGGACAGCGAAGATCAATCAAGTTCCAGTGAAAAAAACACTACAATAAAAAGTAATAGGATTTATGCAGTTCAACCCTTGTGCAATAGGCAAAAACTAGACATCCCTTTTAATGGGATTTAAATGGCTACCCCAAATAACCTGAAAAAAAAAACCGAGTAAAGTAGTTTCCAAAACAGAGGGAACAGGGTATACCACACTAAGGTATAAAAACTGGGGGAGGAGCAATGTTTTAACAATGGAAACTTTCTTATGTTTAGTCTGTTGCCAGGACTTCCACAACGCGCAACCTTAGGCTTAGCCAGATCTATCCTGGCTGACCAATTAAGAAGTGCATTATCACCCTTGCCAAAAACAATGCCCAAAATCTGAACTGGTCCTAGTAATACAGGAATACCTTGCAAATACGTGAACTTAGGGACCAAATTATGTAAGGGGTACAAGAAACTTTTACATTTATTAAGGGAGGTACCAGCAACATCAGAACATTTGGAAAAATGATGGAATACCCTTACACCAGAGGACAAATCAGAAACTATCACACAGACATCATCAGCATATGCTGAAACCTTAGCAGAAAGGGAACCACGGGGGGGGGGCAACACCAGTAATCCGAGCATCCTGGGCAATTATCCTCAGTAGGGGATCCAAACTAAAGACGTAAAGCAAGGGGCTTAAAGGGCACCCCTGCCACATACCCCCTTCGAATAGGGATATAGGATCCAAGGTATCCATTTACCAAAGGAACAGTATAAGCATGGCCATAAAGCAATGTAAGCCAAGTGACAAAACGGTCTGGAATACCATAGGACCTCAAAACATTAAATAAATAGGAATGTGGAACCCTATCGAATGCCCTTTCCTGATCAAAAGTCATAAGAAACCCTTTGATAGTATCGGCTTTACCAAGTTCAACCAATTCCCTAAGTAAGAGGAGGTTGGAGTAGATAGATCTACCTGGGACAGAACAGGATTGGTGTAAAGAGATCAATATAGGGGCCACTGTCAACAACCTGGAATTCAAAATCTTCATCAATACCTTCAAGTCAGTATTAAGAAGGCTCAATGGCCTCCAATTGGAAAGATTACCCCTACACCCTTTTTTATACAATAAAATCTGTATAGAAGTACAAAAATGAAAATCAAAAGAATGCTGTTGTAATGTCAAATTAAAGACCACTGTAAGAATTTCACGAAGTAAAGGACTACAAGACTTATAAAACTCAGACGGTAAACCATCAATCCCAGGCGCCGTAATAGTATGCAGTCGTGATATTTCTCTCATGACCTCCTCAATACTGATTGGGGCAGTCAAGGCTTGCAACACCACATCTGAGCAAGAGGGTAAAGTCAGTGAAGAAAGTAAATCGTCAGCTCCAGCCATATCCCAGTCAGGTGTCGAATACAGAGTCAAAAAGTGTGAGGAAACCACCTTCAATATATTCAAAACACCAATGCACTTTGTACCATCCAGGCAAATTACTTCAGTCAATAAGTGATCCGAGGAGCTCTTATGGCCAGAGTCGAAAGCATCTCCCATACCGGCTTTCTTCGCAGAACAAACCTTATGTTCATACAAAAGAGAGGAGGCCCTTGAATACTGGAGGGCCGTCATCTCCTTTTTCACAGCCTGCACTTGTGACATTAAATTTAGCCGTTGGGTGTTTATCACAGAGTACAATGTCCCCAATTGTGATCTCAAAGACAGATATTTTTTATAATTAGCTAAAGTGACGTATTTAGAAAAACGGATAGCCAAAGAAGTTATTTCAGACTTAGTTTCCAACCACCAACACAGCAAATCCTCCATGAGGCCAGCCAAAGACATGTGGGCTTTTAACAAGTCATGCACCTGTGTCAGAAAACTCGCATCAGCTAAACAGAGAACATTCAGTTTCCAATAACCCCTACCAACCTTCACCTGAAGGCCCACTCCCAGGACAGCAGATACAACTACATGATCTGAAGTTTCCACTAGAATAGTACAAGCAGAAACAACAATCACAGCATTAGTAGTAAAAAGAAAATCAATCCATGAGGAGAGAGCAACCTTAAAAATGTAGGCTTAACCGTGGGATGACAAACCCTATAAACATCTTGAAGACAACCCTGAAGAATAATACGATTAAGACAATTGGTGTCACAAAAACCTTTGTCAGTCAATACACCTTGATCCCCCTTATGCACAACACAATTAAAATCACCACCCCAAAGAAGGAACCTAGTGGTGAACAGATACGGTTTAATTGTGTTGAAAAGGTCCTCCCTTCCCTTTTTAGTGAGCGGTGCACACACCACTATCAACTGCCAGTCAGTATCGAAATAAACAAAATCCAGTAACAAAGCACGACCCATAACTATTTCAACCAACTTCGTAACATGAAAACCATCACCTCAAAATAAAACCCCCACACCATCACAGGTATCCAAACCAAAGGAAAAATAAGAGGGTCCCCAACGCCACAGCTTCTTAGCCACTGAAACTAAAGAAAGGGCATTCAATCGGGTATTCTGAATAAGGCAAATATCACACTGTAAAGCTTGCAGAAAGTGAAAATTAAGGAGTTGCCGTCATGCATTTTTGACACTATTAACATTTAAAGTGGCAACCTTAAGTTGAAATGCAGAAACCATCTGTCAAAAAACAGAAACAAAGAGGAGAAAGAAAAAAAAGACAAATCAGGTGACCTTCCCTGTCCTGGTACTTCGACGAGGACGAACACCAAGCCTCAAAGGCCTACCAGTGGTGACTACATCCCTAGAGTTGTCACTTTCAGAGTCTGAAGATACAATGGGTTGGGAATAAGCATCTGAATCGGCTCCCAAATCCGAAGACTGAATTGCCTGAAGCGTACCTCAAATTTGTTATGTAAGGAAATAACCCCCCCCCCCCCGGGGAGGAGGCTTTAGCCAATTTAGACCTAGACTTGGTTTGCTTCTGAGCCCTCTTCTTTGCCTGTACAAGAGGTTCAGGAGGAGGCATAACCAATGCATCTTCAGTCTGTACTGGGGCGGGGGAGGGTTCCTCAACTGCCAGGATGGGGGGGGGTTACCAGTACAAGGGCTTGAGGTGCGACCTGCAGAGGAGACTCACCAGAAAGTAAGGAAGGCTGAGCAATGGCCTGTGGTACAGGGACAGTAATGTCCTGATCTAGATGGGGGGTAGACAACTCTGTAGTAGGGGATGGAGGAGGCTTTGAGGAAGCAATATCCTTCTTTTGTGCCTCAACAAGGAGTAATTCCTTATCAGGGCAATCTCCACTGTTATGTGTAGCCCAAGGACAGGTCCGAAAGCCATGACCCACCTCCTCACACAAATTGCACTTAAGGTCAGCAGTACAGTCCATACTGGCATGACCAAAGGAAAAGCAAAGAGAGCACCTCAACCTATCGCAGGCAGCACTAAGATGGGAAGGAGAGCCACATTTAAAGCAAGTACACAGCTGACCCACATAAAAACAATGGCCCCATTCCCTATCCAAAAACAAGCTATTCGGCAAATGAACAAGGCCCACATTAGTATGCCGAAGACAGACTTTAAACTTCCACCCACCAGTCCAAAAGTGCTCTGAATCAAAAATAGGTTGAGGTGACCCCAATACATCACAACACTGTTTCAACCAATGAGAGATATGCACTTCCACTGACTCATTACGAAACAGAATTGTAACAGATTTAATAGCCGGTCTAGTGAGGAGAATAGCTTGAAAGGGCAACCATAAGGCAGTATATCTGAGCAACTCATACTTTGTCCAAAAATGGTCCAATCCCTGTGGGAGTCTTAAAACTGATGTCATACAGCAAATCTCCTGATACATGAATAAGAGCAAAAATCTCATTCGTGAAGTAACCCAGAGAGCCCTTAATGAGAGTTTTACCAACATAAAGTCGATTAGGGACAACATCTAGGCCACCAACATATTGCAGGCGGACCGCATTTCTGCATTGTAAGGGATGAGGGGAATTACGAAAGGCATCCTTCATACGAAATCTTTCCCAAGTAGATTTTGCCTGTGCCCCATGATCAGGAGGAGGGTCCTGTATCAGAACTTCTGTGTCCATACGATCTCCTCAAGCAATCCCTCTAGTACTAGGGCCCTCCCCAACCAATGATGAGTCAGATAACAGTGGGACCCTCTCAAGCTGCTCCACATCAAAAACAGTATGCTGAACATCTGCAGCATTTAAATCAGTGTCCACGGCGTCAGGAAGGGAAGGAGGCAAAAGGGCCGCCAAAACAGGGTCAACCGTATCCAAAGGGGCTAATTGTACACCATGCCCAGGTATCAGGCTGTGAGCAGGATCAGGTACCCAATGTCCCGAATCACCCAGTTTCCAGCCTGCATTCTGCAGGGAAGCCTCCAAGGAGCTGGGCAGGGGACTCAGCAAGGGTGCAGGAGCAAGAGGGATGGACTCCCATGATGGTGTGGAAGACTCCAGAGGGAGCGGGTGAGCCAGAGGCTGAGCAAAAGGTCCAGTACTTACAGGCAGAAGCGATGAAATAGTCTCCATTACAGGCAGAGGAGTTACAGCAGCCAAAGCCTGAAAAGCAAGAAGCATGCTCGCCGACTCAGCATGGTGTCCCACCAGCGGAATAGGTGCAGCAGGAACAGTCAGCCGACTTAGCACCAATGGATCCTCCAAAGGTTCTGCAACAGGAGGCAAATCAAAACCGTCCGCAGCAAGGTCTAAAACAGGCACTGTAGCATGCAAATCCAAAGGAGGAGAAACATCGGGAGCAACAGTATCAAGCATAGCCAGGACCCGACTCCTATGAGTAGTGAGGAGAGACTTCAGCCACAACTTGTCAGCCAGTAAAAATCCAGACAAAGCAGGAGTAGTATGAACAGGTAAACCACAATCCACAGCCCGTGCAGCCAAACTCCCAGACAGTAGCGTGGAATCAGACTCCAAAGCTGGACCTGCAGGAGCGGAGCTCCATTCTCCTGCAGGTACACCAGCAGACTGAACAGGTCTGGAGGATGAAGCCATGGTCCACCAGCGCCCCCTCACAGAGTAGGGGAATTTCCCCGGTGTCCTGGCCAAATTTCCCTCATTCACTAAAAATACCACCAACAGCTTAATCTGGTTCAAGGTCACTTGGCATTCATCTGTATCCCCCTCCCCTGGGTCGTGCCTGAAAATAGGATTTGTCTAGTGCACTTACCCGGTCAACAAAAACTAAATAAATAAATAATTAAGTTATAGAGCTCTGTAGCTGAGAGGAACATGCTACACACCACACAGTTCCAAAACAATACTTTGCATAAGGGCCCAAAGAAGCTATGTGCCTCAAAGGCAAAACAGAAATATGAGCACTAGAGTATTGTTACAGATTTACAGAAATTAAAATTACAGTGCTTCTACCCTGTAGAAGTGAGGACAGCAGTACAGAAATAGGAAGGCAAATCAGTTTCAACAAGGTGGCTTTTACAGGAGGAAGTGACATACCAGTGCAGCACAGGTCTACTTGAATGTCTTTACTTTCAGAAGAAAATGAGGAAGGACCTAGGGAAACTTGAAAAATGGTCTGAGGACTGGCAACTAAAGTTTAATTCCAAGAATTGCAAAAGTATGCACCTTGGACATAGAAAACCTGGGGAAAACTACAGGATAGGGGAGTTGCTGACAGTCACAAAGCAGGAAAAGGACCATGAGCTTGTTATCTCAGATGACCTGAAAATGTCAAAGCAGAGTACTCAGACAGCTGGGAGGGCTAGTGGCATGCTGGGGTGCATAAGCAGGGGTATCACCAGCAGAAGGAGGGAGGTAGTGATGCCATTATATAAAACCATGGTGGTCAGGCCTCACTTTGGTTACTGTGTGCAGTTCTGGAGGCCACAACTTTGTAAGGACAATAACAGTCTGGAGTCGGAGACAGTCCAGAGAAGGGTGACTAAGATGGTTCAGGGCTTGCAACACAGGACTTAGAAGAGATGAAGGGCACTGGCATTCAATGTGTACTCATTGGAAGAGAGGCGGAAAAGAGGAGACATGATAGAAACATTCAAGTATCTCAAGGGTATCAACAAGGTGCAGGGAGAAGACATTTTCCAATACAGGAGGAGCACAAGAATGAGGGGGCATGACATGAAATTAGAAGGTGGGAGGTTAAGAGGGAATGTGAGGAAGTTCAAGTTCTTCTTCACAGGTAGGGTGGTGGACACATGGAATGGTCTGTCTCAGGAGGTGGTGGGAGCAAGCACTGTAGATGGATTCAAGCATGCTTGGGACTGGCATAGGGGAACCATACAAGGGCTTATGGGAAGACTAGATGGGACAGGCAGTCCTTATCTGCCATCAAAGTCTATGTTTTCATGGAGTATGGCTGGGCCAGGCTGCAGAATGACTACAAAATGTATTATCAATCAATCATTCTTAAAACCCCTCTAACTGAGTTAGTAATATAGTATTTTATTTAAAATTTGGTAACTAAGAAAGGTACACTGAGCTGAGCAGCATTTCCAGGTGCGTCCCAGGGACAAGGTAACATGGAAATAGAATAAATGATATGTTGCAATAGAAAATGCAGAGAACAAATAATTAGTTACATACAGTAGCAGTACAAGCAAAAATACAGTGAAATAAAACACACCATTTGATTAATGTTATTAGGATCTATAAAATATAAATTAATTTAGAATTTGGCTTTTAAACTCTGCTTCCATGTACTGCAGTGCTGCTGTAAGTCAGTAGCTGTTGCAAACATTATGTTCCCTCTTTTTATGGGGCAGGAATTAAAATCAGGTTCTACAAAATAAAAATGCTTTTGGCTTTTAAACTCTGTTGAAAAAGCAGTACCATATGGGTTCTTCGTGTCCTCATTTAAAGACAGTTTTGTCATAGAACTAAAGAAGTACAGATGGTTGCTCTGCAAAAATGTAGACACACTGGATGTTGAGCCCCATCTATATACTGTATTTTATTTATGCCACAATTGAACTGTCTTTAAATAAATGAAGATATGATGAAACAATATGGTAGTTCTTCTTTTTCAACAGTTTAAAAGCCAAATGCATTTTTATTTTGTAGACCCTGCTTTTAATTCCTGCCCCATACAAAAAGAGGAAAATCATGTTTGCAACAGCCCAGGGCCAGCCTTAGCTAGGTGCAGACTGTGCCTCTGCACCTTAAGGGCCCATACTTTTTTCTTGAGGAAGCAAAAATCATTTAAAATATTTAAAAATGTCTAAATTTTGTTATAGATGAAAATGTTTACCAGCAAATCAAAGTAGAAGACAACTGTCTGTTACTGTTACAAATGGTGGGGGCAGCTTTGCTGCAGTGGAAAAGATTAGGTTAAGTAAGTGCTAATGACCATACTTAATACCTCACAGGTTGACTGCTTTCACAAACAAAGGGCTATACTGACAAGATAACTTGTTTGTAACCTGGACATGTAGCTGAAACAATGAATGATATGACAAAATCTGTTTAAAATGTATGTGGGCACTCAAAATCAGGGGTTGATCTTAACATTGTTTTACTAGCCCAAACACTAGTGCAAATTGTCCAGGGCTAATGCAGCTAACTCTACTTGTCCATCTTGACTAGTGCAGGTTTTCATGGCTGTTAATGAAGTTAAAAAAGTTTCTGCTTTAGCAGGCTGTAGTAACAATGCTAATCTCTCTCAATGTTCCAGATGGCCTGGTGTGGTTAACAGCTCATTAAGAACTGCAATTATCTGGCAGTTCAAGAGGGGGATCCCACAAAAGACTCAGTGTGAGTCATTATCACTCCACTGTTAGGAATTTCAGCTAGTGTCCAGGGTGTGATCAAGGGCAGAGTGCTGTTATGTCACTAGCTTCCACTTTTCTAAATGTGTCTGTCTAAAAATTTGTCCCATGTTATTAAGACCAGTGCCCCTCATTTCCCTACATTTTGAGTGTCTGTATCCAATATTTCAGTGACAAAATGCGAGGAGGTATGCAGGGTCAGTCTTGCAGGTAGTGGGTTTTATCCCAGGCTCACCATATCTTCCCGCCTCCTGCCAAATCTCTTAACTCTGTTCTTTCCCCAGTCACCACTGCAGACCAGACTCTGAAATGACCATCCACAGATCCATAATTGCCATTACAGTACTAGCATGTATATGAGGTCCCCAGCTCCTCTAAATGGACCATGCCAGCCATCATTATCCATACAGTCCCACCCAGCATGTTCTTTCATCCTAAAAACAAAACTTTGGATCATGTATGGTACAAAAATAAACTTTAATAAAATACAGAATTTGAAAGCTTAAAATAGGCATTCCTGAGTTACATAGATCATCCTATATAGAAATAGAGATAGTATAGTATTATGCCTGTGTACTGTTTCCCCTGGGCTGACGAAAGGTCAATGTTAAAGAAAAATATGTTATTGTTGGTGCAGAGCATATTAAAATCAATGCTTTTAAAAATAAAATTGTCATCGTTTTCTATTTCCCAATCCCCTTAGGTTTGTGTAGCCCCCACCCCAAAGAAATCTTAGATGTGCTCCTGGCTGACTTGAGACTGTGCAAAAACTTCCAGAAGTGCAGGTTTCCAGTTGACTATAGGGTGGGGGCTGAGAGTGTCTTTCTCTGCCTGATACTGTTCATTGCCCTGTGGCTTGTGGTGACAACGTGGTGAGGTGCATGATGATGTCAGCTATTGTGTGTGTGCAGAGCTAGGACTGCTTGATTGAACATTTGCTGTTGTGATATCCACTGGTTTGGGGTGTGTGTGCAGAAAGAGAAGAGGAAGAGAGAAGGCCATGGTACAAAACAATGGGGGGGGGGGCTCACTGTGTGTGATGGCATTGCAGTCTTTTTTTTTCTGCTGGGGAGGTGGAAGCAATGTGGGAGCTGGATAAATGTGCTATCAGAGTATTTATTGGCTAGCATTGTTTCCTGTATAAGTGATCAAAATGTACTATTATAATTGAGGGCTAGTGCAACCATATATGTGCTAGTGCAATTTTGAACCAACTTGCCCTGCTGGCTAGTGCAAACATTTTTTTTTTACGGTTGACCCCTACTCACAATGGCTCAAAAACCTGACCAGCACAGAACAAAATCGGATTTCCTGATAGGGGTGTAGCCCATTTCAGCGCTTCATACTTTAGCGCTGGGTAATATATCGCCGTCACTCTAGCGCCACCCGATTGAGCACTGTCTTAGTACAGCGCCATCTGATTTCAGTGCCAGCAGTTCAGTGAAATAAATACATGCCTCAGCAGTAAATGTCATTTCCACTAATCTATTTTCTGCCTGAAAAGGGATGTCATTCACTTTTGATTAATCAAAATAAGCTCTTAAGCACAATTTAGCATCTCTCCTCTCTGATCCCAAAAAAGCACTTTCCCTTGTAGTGTAGTGGACCCCCGCCCACCTCATCCCCAATGCTGCCCTGAGTACTGTATGTAGTAAAAAAACACTCTCCCCATCCCCAATGTCTCCCCACTATTTCATTAATATAAAAAAAAAACACTTTCTCGTAAAATGGATCACATCCTGCGTGGTGGCACTGAAAGCAGCAAGGTGATAGAGCGCATCCACCTTTGCAAGCCTTTTCTTCACACCAAGATAAGTCAGCTGAGATGCAGAATCTTGGGGTGGGAGGGGGTGAGAGGGATGCGACTCCTACCCAAAACAGAGAATAACACAATTTATCATCATTCCCTCACGATCCCCAGATGGAAAGCACTGAAATGATCAGCGCTGAACTGAAACACCTGCCAATTGTGGAAGCGCTGAAATGAATGGCGACTGATTGAAAAGCGTTGAAGAGTATGGCGTTGAAATGAAATGCGCTTAACTGAGCCGCCCCCCCCAATAGGGCCCTGAAAACCTGATCACCAGGTACAAAAACCCAACAGGTGACAACCTTACAAGTGTGCCATGATTTTTTATTTTTTTTTTTACCAGGAGAGACACACTAAGCTGAAAACTTGTTTACAGGTGCAGCCTGGGAGCACAAGGAAGTTAAGTGATTTGTTCAGGGTCACACAGTATGCAAGTGGGGGCTGTGGGATTCAAACCCAGGTCTCCAGGTTTGCAGCTCAGAGCCTTAAACCACACGCTATACTGCCTCCTATGATAATCCTCTCTATTCTCTCTCACATCTCCAGAAAATCTGTTGTTTAACTTGTTTGCAGATCAGATTATCTGAGGTGTGAGTGTCCAGTGATGATGTCCCTGTCCTTACAGAAATGAATATGCGAGTAGTACCATACTTACTTAAGTTCTGGCTCCAGGCTCGGTCAGATTCATTTCAAATGGTGAAATCAAATAATTCAATGCAGTCAATGGCACTAATTAAAAGATGCTGGTTAAATTAGTAGACCTGCTACTGCTTTATTAATGCAGGACAGGAGGGTTAGACAGGTGTAAATGTTGGATGTGTGGGGGGGGCACACAGGGAATGGAGTGGTGGGGCCCAGAAGGGGGCTGCACAGGGGCCCATAATGATTAAGGCTGGCCCTGCAACAGCCAATGTCTTACAGCAGCACTCCATACATGACAGCATACTATACAGATACAGTGTATCTGCTACAGAAGTAGAGATTTAAAATAAAAAAAAATAGGACTACAAATGTGCCATCCAGCCTACCTCACACAAAGTATGCTGCTCCATTTACTAAAGGAGCAATCACACAGATGTGATGCTAATGCCCAGACTGTAGTGGATTGCTGCTCTATCTACATAGAAACATAGAAGTTGACGGCAGACAAGGACAGCAAGGCCCATCCAGTCTGCCCATTTCATTTTCTACCTTATAAATGTGCCATTGGCCTTTGCTCTGTCAGTGGCCTATCTATTCATACTCATCTGTATTGCTCCCTTATGCCTATCCCATGCCTGTTTGAAGCCCTGCACTGTATTCGTAGCCACCAATTCCTGAGGTGGGCCGTTCCATGCATCCACCACCCTTTCTGTGAAAAATAATTTCCTCACATTCCCCCTTAATTGGCCTCCCTCTAGTCTCATGCTGTGTCCTCTTGTCCTGCTATTTTTTTTCATATTTAAACATGTTAGACTCTTTCACCTTGTTTATGCCCTTAAGGTGTTTGAATGTTTCGATCATATCGAGGGGTGGGGGTTAGTGTTAGTAAATGCCAGGAGCTTGGAAACAAGTTGCCAGAGTTCAAACCATGCTGTTCAGGTGGATGTGGCTGGCGATGTCAGGAAACATGGGCCAACAAAACCATGACTGGGACCTAAATGTAGGGGTACACTATGCTTAGGAAGGATACAAAGGAGGGCAGAGGGGTGGAGTGGCTATGTTCATTAGAGATGACATAGAAATTGCTATGGTAGAAGAGGCAGAGGGAAACGTGGAGGCCTTATGGGTCACCTTACGATCCCCAGCAGGAGATAAGGTCAAGCTGGGAGTAGCATATAGGCCCCCCGGGATGAGTGATGTTCTAGAGGATGGTTTGCTGGACAACATCATTGCCCAGTGTGGTCCAAAAGGGAAGGAGTGGTTGATGGGGACCTTAATATGCCAGGTACAAACTGGGGAACCATGTCCTCTAAGGTGGCCAAGGAGCAGAGGCTGCTGGATGGCTTCCAGGATGTGTTCTTAACACAGCATGTGATGGAGCCCACAAGGGAGGGGCATGTCCTGGATGTGGTTCTGGCAGATGGGGATCTGGTAAGGGACATGGTTGTACAGGACCCCCTGACTGGGAGTGACCACAATACTGTCTGGTTTCAAATAAGCATTGGGGGAGTGGGGTGAGATCTAGGACACTGGCAGTGGACTTCAGGGGGCAGACTTTATGGGCATGGAAATATTCTCAAGGATCACTTGAAGGGGATTACCTCAACAACAAGTGTGGAAAGGAGATGGAGGTCATAAATGGGGACTTCATGGGCAGTCAGGATCGCGCTTAAGTTGAAACGTAAGGAGCAAGGTCATATAAACCATGCTGGTGGTCCAGTGAGGTACAGGTAGCAGTCAGAGAAAAGAAGGCAGCCTACAAAAAATATAAAACAACAAGAGGGGATAGGGATAAGGAAATGTACCAGCTTGCATCTAGAAAAGTCACCCGAATGGTGAGGGGAGCAAAGTCCAGTAAAGAGCAGCGGCTGGCACAGGGGATACATGGAGGGGAAAAGGGGTTCTTCCGGTACATTGGGGAGTGGAGAAAAACTAAGGGCCATCTCAGCAGATTGAGATCAGAAGGAGGGTGGGTGGAAGAGGTGAGGGACCAGGCAGAGGTATTTAACGAGTACTTTGCCTCTGTGTTCACTAGGGAGGGAGATGGGATATCTACAAAGCAAGGCACAAAGGGGATAGAAGCGGCAGGGAGTGGGATCAGGGGAGCAACAGAAATGGAGCAAAAGGGAGGGAAAGGTACCCCAGGGGTGTCACATCTGGCTAAGGATAAAAAGACCAGTAAGGTGGAGGGGACGGATGATGCCATCCCCGGCAAAAGGGTGTGGTTAGCCTTCAAGGCCCTAAAGAAAGACAAATCTCCTGGGCCGGATGGCATTCATCCGAGAGTACTATGGGAATTGGTGGACATACTGGCTGCACCCCTGGTGGAGCTTTTCAGCAGGTCACTTGAGACAGGGAGGGTACCTAGGGATTGGCGAGAGGCACATGTGGTACCAATCCATAAAGGGGGGTCAAAGGAAGTACCAGGTAACTATAGACCCATCAGTTTGACCTCAGTGGTGGGAAAATTAATGGAGAGTATACTAAAGGAACGATTGGGGGTTTACTTGGAGGAGGTGGGAGGTCTGGATAGTCGGCAACATGGGTTTGTGCCAGGTAGATCATGTCAAACCAACCTTGTGGAGTTCTATGAATGGGTAACATCAGAACTGGACAGGGTAAGCCTGTGGATGTATTATTCTTGGACTTCAGCAAGGCGTTTGACTCTGTCCCCCACAATGGTCTGGTGGAGAAACTGATGGGGTTAGGAGTAGGCCCTTTGATGGTCAGATGGATTGAAAACTGGATAGCTGGACGCACTCAGAGAGTAGTGGTCTGTGGGGAGCTCTCGAACCCTAGAGAGGTTGGTAGTGGGGTACCACAGGGCTCGGTCCTGGGTCCAATCCTGTTTAATGCATACATATCGGACATCAGGGATGGTATAGGGTGTGAAATGAGTCTCTTCGTGGATGACTCCAAGATGGGAGCAGTAGTGAGGGAGAAGAGGGAGGTTGGCCTGCAAGGGACCTGGACACCCTGGAAAGCTGGGCTCACACATGGAAATTAAATTTCAATATCACCAAGTGCAAGGTGTTGCATCTTGGTCGGGGAAACCCTAAACACAGGTACACCCTGGGAGGGGAGGCGCTGGAAGCCTCAATAGGGGAAAAAGACCTAGGGGTCATGGTGGATACATGTATGAATAACTCTGAGCAGTGCAGGAGAGCAGCTAGCAAGGCAAACAGGATGTTGGGATGCATCATAAGGGGATCACCTCTAGGAGCAAGGAAGTGATTCTGCCGCTGTACAATGGACTGGTTAGACCACACCTTGAGTACTGTGTACAGTACTGAGACCACACTTGAAGAGGGACATACAGCTGCTGGAGAGGGTACAGAGGAGGGCAACAAAGATGATACGAGGGCTAGGGGATTTGACTTATGAGGACAGACTTGAGGAGCTCTGCCTGTTTTCATTGGAGGAGAGGAGAGACAGGGGGGACATGATTGAGGTCTTCAAGTACCTCAAGGGAATAAATAGGGTAAACATGGAGGGGATCTTTAGACTAAAGCAGGAAGGCATCACCAGAGGGCATGGTTTGAAGTTGGAAGGTGGAAGGGTGAGGGGGGAAAAGAGGAGGAGGTTTTTCACTGAGAGAGTGGTGGACCCTTGGAATGCACTGCCTGGTGAGCTGGTTCAGAGATCCACAGTGGGGTTTTAAGAGAGGTGGGACAGACACAGAAAGGGATGTATCAGATGGTGGCCTGTCCCGGGGGTGGGGATGGATGATAGGGGTTTCTGGAGCACAAGGGATGGGAGGGTCTCGGCACCCAACTAAGGATCTAGGTTCGAGCAGACTCGATAGACCATAAGGCCTAATCTGCTGGCAAATAGTATGTTAGTATGTTAGTATATCACCTCTCTCCCTCCTTTGCTCAAGGTTATACATATTGAGCTCCGTTAATCTGTCCTCATATGTCTTCTGATGCAGTCCCTGCACCATTTTGGTTGCCCTTCTCTGGACTGCCTCAATTTGGTTAATGTTCTTGTGAAGGTGCGGCCTCCAGTATTGCATGCAGTACTCCAGATGGGGCCTAACCAGTGTCTTGTAAAGAGGGATTATTACCTCCCTCTTACGACTTGTGATAACCCTACTAATATACCCTAACATCCCCCTAGCCTTACCTACTGCTTTAGAGATCTGCTTGGATGATTTCAGGTCATTGGTGATGATGACGCCCAAGCCTCTTTCTTGCTTTGTGACTGCCAGCAACTCCCCTCCCAGCCTATAGGTGGCTTCAGGGTTTCTCTTCCCTATGTGCATGATCTTACACTTCTTTGCATTAAATCCCAGTTGCCACTCTTCTGACCATTTTGCTAGTTTATCCAGATCTCTTCTCATTCTGTCCATCCCATCTGGATCATCTACTTTGTGCAGATCTTGGTGTCATCTGCAAACAGACAAGCCTTACCCTCTAGTCCATCTGCAATGTCACTAATGAAGATATTGAAGAGGACTGGCCCCAGGACTGATCTCTGAGGTACCCCACTCGTGACCTGCATCTCTTCTGACTGTATAACATTTACCACCACTCTCTGTTTTCTGCCCACAACCAGTTTGCCACCCAGATGACCAACTTCGACCCACCCGAGCCTACCCAGCTTATTTATCAATCTTCTATGTGGAACAGTGTTGAAAGCTTTGCTGAAGTCAAGGTAGGCAACATCAACTGCTCCCCTTGGTCCACCACTCTGGTTACCCAGTCAAAGAAATCTATGAGATTAGTTTGACAGGACCTTCCTTTGTAAACCCATGCTGTCTTGGATCCTGTGCCCTATGGATTCCAGGTGTTGCACTATCCTTTCCTTAAGGAGTGCCTCCATAATCTTGCCCACTACTGAGGTAAGACTGACCGGTCTGTAGTTCCCTGTCTCCTCCCTGCTACCACTCTTGTGGAGCGGGATCACATGAGCCCTTCTCCAGTCTTCTGGGACCTCTCCTGTGCTCAGAGACTCACTAAACAGTTCTGCTAATGGCTCTGCTAGTTCCACCCTTAGCTCCTTAAGTACCCTGGGATGTATGCCATCAGGTCCCATTGCTTTGTCCACCCTGAGCTTAGCGAGCTTTTGTAGGACCCTTTCTTTTGTGAAGGGAGTAGTGCTCACCTCCCTCCCCCCTGTGTCTATGGTGCTGAGCTGTGGGCCCTGCCCTACCTTCTCTTCAGTAAATACTGAGCAAAAGTATCTATTTAGGATAGATGCTTACAGGGTCCTCCTCCTCACATGCCCCTTTTCTCCTTTGTGCTTAGCAATACCCCCACTGGACTTTCTCCTTTCACTAATATATCTATAGAAAGTCTTGTCACCTTCTTTTACTGTTCATGCTAGTGTTTCCTCAGTTTGGGACTTTGCCTGCCTTACTGCCTTCCCTGCTTCCCTTAGGGCAGTTTGGTATGCCTCCCTATCTTCATCCCGCTGTGTTCCCTTATATTTCCTGAAGGCCAGCCTTTTGGCTCTGACCTTTTCTGCTACTGTATTTGAGAACCAAAGTGGTTTCCTTCTTCTTTTGCACTTCCTTTTCTGCCTAACACAATGGGATGTTGCTTTAAGTATTGCATCCTTAATGCTTGCCCACTTTGCCTGTACCCCCTCCCTGTGTTTCTTTTTGCCAGGGCTAGCTTAACTCTGTTGGCCATCTTATCAAAGTCAGCTCCTCTAAAATCCCATATTTTTGCCTTGGAATTGGATGATTTAGATGTAGTGGCCAAATTGAACCATACCATGTGATGGTCACTGGCCCCCACGTGACCTTCTACCTGGAGATCTGTGATCCCATCCCTGTTAGTCAGTACTAGATCTAGGATAGCCCTGTCTCCTGTGGGTTGCTGTACCAGTTGTTTGAGGCCCTGCCCCTGCAGGGAATCCACCATGTGTTTAGTTCTGGCAGATGTTCCTGCTGGTATTGACCAATCTGTATCTGGCATCTTGAAGTCTCCCATTATCAGAACCTCCCCTTTAGCTGTCATGTTTTGTATATCTTCTAACAGTAATGTGTCTATGTCCTCTCCCTGGTCTGGGGGCCTGTATACAACCCCAGTTCTTATGGCTGTCCCATTTCCTGTTTTCAGGGTGACCGACAGTTCTTCTGGCTCCTTATGTGTATTCTGAATTTATGTAGCTTTTATATTTTCATTGACATACAGGGCCACTTCACCCCCCTTTTTGCACCTTGGTCTTTTCTGAACAATACATAGCCAGGTACTGAAGTCTCCCAAGTGTAGTTACTGGTAAACCACGTCTCACTAATTGCTACTGTGTCCAGTTTAGCCTCTGACATTATTGCCTGCAGGTCTGGGATCTTATTTCCCAGGCTGTGAGCATTTGTGTACATGATTTTCCATTGGCCAGGTTTCAGTATGTTAGTTGGTGGGTGAGGTTTGGCATTTCTCCTGTGCGTTGTATTCGGAGATGGACCTTTTTTCTTACCTGGTGATGCAAATGAACTGCAAACATGCTGAATCTCTGTTTGACCACTAGCTGAGGGGGGAAGGGTGTTCTTCCCATTCGACATATGGGGTGCTGCACCCCTCTCCCCATTTGCTAGTTTAAATATTCTGCATAGACGTCAAACTTCTGCCTACTCTTGTCTTGCTTGTTTTGAGCCGAAGGGAAAGGAAAAAGTATTAAAGTAAAAATGTTTGCTTATCTTCATTTTACCTGTTTACTATATGGGAGCCCAGTCAAATTCAACCAGAGATACTAAAACAGAAGAAATAAAGTATTTATTGGCAAAGCCACCAATAGACGCTGACCACTCTTTCAGTTTCTCTGCCCCTAGCCACCATGGCAACATGCAACTGCCACATGACAGTACACCCCCCCACACACATCTTTCTATTTTGTCACTGAAATGTCATTTGCAGACACTCAAAATGTAGGAAAAGCACAGACCTGAGAGATTTGAAGCTGAGAGGGAGCAGCTATGGTAAGACTGGGATAAAAGCCACCACCTGCAGAGCGGCAGACCCTACAGTATGCCTTGCCACCAACGTCACATAGTATTTTTTTCACTGAAATGTTGGATACAGACTGTGACACTCAAAATGTAATGAAATTAGGGGGGGTCACTGTCTGGTCCTAATATTATGGAACACATTTTCAGAAAGAGAAACATTCAGAAGACTGGAAGCTAGCTAGTGACTTAACAACTTCTACCTTTGCTCATACTCTGGACACTAGCTGAAATATTGCACAGTGGAGTGATAATGACTCACATGGAGCCTTTTGTGAGATCCATTCTATAACTGCAGCTCTTAAAGAGGTGTTAATCACACCAAGCCATCTGGAACACTGAGAGAGAGATTAACAGAACTAAAACCTGCTAAAGCAGGGACATTTTTAACTTCATTAACAGCCATAGAAATCCTGCACTAGTCAAGACGGACAAGCAGAGGGTTAGCTGCACTAGCCATGGCCACTTTGCACTAGATTTTGGGCTAGTAAAACAATATTAAAACATGTATATGCTCACACTGCCCTGCATTTAAGCACAGGAATGCCAAGTCAACAGTTTGAGGCAGTGTGACCTAGTGGTTAAAAGTAGAGCACTGGCTTGGGGAAAAAAAAGAGATTGAAAGTTTCATACCCTGCAAGAAGAGCTACTGTAAATACCCACTGTGTGACCTGGGGCAAGTCACTTATCCTCTCAGTGCTTTGCTTTGGTTCACCCTGCAGCAAAAATATGAAGAAGCCAGACCCCAATGGAAAAGAAATGTTGCAAATGAGCCTGGGCCTGACTATCCAGGACAAATATAGGAGCATAGGAATGTGACAGCAGATAAGAACCACCTCTGCCCAACTTGCCTAAATATCTGCTAGGGCTGTCCTGCAGCCGATCCCCCCTTCCCCATCACCAGCCCCCTGTGTCTATCCCACGCCCTCTTGAAGCCCCCCACTGTCCTTTGCCCTACCACTTCCCCCGGCAGACTGTTCCACCTTTCCACCACCCCTTCTGTGAGGAAGTGTTTCCTGATATCTTCCTCTAAATCATCCTCCCACAATATGCAGATCATGCCCTCTGGTTCTAGCCCCCTCTTTCCTCTGGAAAATGTTGCCCAACGGTACCTTATTTTTTATCCCCTTCAAATTCAAGCATTTGAAGGTCTCAGTCATGCTCCCCTTTCCTTCCTCTGCTCCAGAGAGTACATGTTCATGTTCAGAGAGTACATATTCAGTTGTTCAGGTCTCTCAGCCTACCTTCATATGGTAGGTGCCCAAGACCACTACCATTTTTGTTGCCCTCCTCTGAACCTGCTCCACCCTGTCCATGGTAAGATCTCCAGAACTGGACCCCAAACTCCAGATGAGGTCGCACAAACTGTTTGTACAAGGGAATTATGACATGGCCTCCCTACTTCTGCTGGTACTAATCCCCCTTCATATGCAGCCCAGCATCCTGCTGGCACATGCCACTGCCTTCTCACACTGCTTGGCCACCTTCAGGTCTTTGGACATGATGACGCCACTCAGCATTCGTCAAACGAGGGAGCTTTCAGGATCTTGACCACTAAGTGACATTTTTTTAAACCCCAAATGGAGGTGGGCAGGATCCGGGAGCAGCACCCATACAGAAAACAATTTTTTAAACAGCCACAAATTGGCCCCTTTTTTCTATATTTAAAATATGTGTACTAGAAGGAAAACATAAGCCATATATATAATATGTGAATGGACAGCCCTACCAGGACTCATCAGTCCTGGTTTGTTGAAAAGGTTTGTCTCAGAGGTGTTTCAGTCTACTTCTCACATTGAAGGAGCTACTTGCTTTTCCTCCCACAGCTCTTCCAAAGGATTAGGTGTGTATGTGGGGGGTGGAGCTGGCAAACTGTCAGTAATTTCCAACAGAAAGAAGGGTTAAAAAGTCAGGTTAGTTGATATCTTGGAGGTAGAAGACTTGGTTTGCTGGCCAAGGCACCTAGCTTCACCTGAGCTCTTTCCTTCTAAGACTGCTTGAAAGGTAGAGTAGAGAAACTTACCAGAGCAAGGGAGAAGGATTAAGACTTAGTTTGGCTAAGCAGATTTACTGTGTGGTGGTGTTTTTATTTTTTACTCACAGGGATTACTACTGTTTGTTGCTAACATTTCATTGCTTTATTTTTCTCTGATTCAAATTGTTGTTGCTGGTATACCTTCTTCTACAAGGTGTGCCTACAGGTGTGTGCTAACAGATTACTGCTGTAATCTTCTGATTCAAATTGTCTTTGCAAGGTATATCTTCTGTTACTGCTTTATTTTTCTCTGGAGCAAAGTGTTTCTTACAGGGTATATCTTCTCTGAAATTATTACAGGTGGTGCTTTACAGGTCTTACAGTTTTATCTAACATTAGGATAAGCTTTCAGGGTTACTGCATTTGTTGTTGACTGATTGTCTCTGCTCTTACCTCCTTGTTCTTTCGTCCGTGGTTCTTCTTTTTAGGCAGGGGAAGGGCCCAGCCACCCATCCCCATCCCCAACCACCCCCATACTACGTTCCTTTTATAGGGTACCACAGTTGTGACATATCCTGTGGCAGAGCAGGAAGGGGAGGATCAGTGGGGCCTCCACAAGGTGATATCATTTACAGGGGCACTAGTAATTTAACTTGTTATAACAAGTTAAACAAAGCACAATTAAACCATTACTTGCATTTTTTTTCCTTTTTTTTTTTCCTTCTAATTACTCTGACTAGGTTACAAACCCAGCAACTTATTTGGAATGGATTTCATTAACTGCAGGTACTGTGGAACAATTTTCAGAAGGACAGTCTTACAGGATTTAGGACACTGTCCTACATGCTGGGCCTTTGAGATCTTAGGGCTCAGCTCCGGGCAGCATGGGCAGAGATTGCATGCCTCAAATTTATATTGAAGAGGAAATACATTATAAGAACCACCCGCCATTTCCCCAGCATCCAACAGAAAACCTCGACCGCAGAGGGTAGTTGGTCCAGGAGGTTGGCAGGTGGTTAGGAGGAGCAAATCAGGTGCCCCATCACTCTCTGCTCTCCAACACATTACCTCCAAAACCATATAAACACTAAAACAGGTATCTGCCTCTATCTCTGAAATCAAATAAAGAGGCAGAAGACACTGCAGAGCAGGACACTGCGGCACAGGAGCTAGCACAACAAAACTCACCCAAATCAGGAACCAAAACTAAACAAGCACAAAGGAAATCCAAAAACTTCTGATCATAGGAGACTCCATGATTGAGGAGTTGATACCCATCTCCAGCCAGGGGTGATGGTCAGATGTCTCCCAGGTACATAAGCATGGAGAGACACTGACACTTATTATAAATTGTTCACAAGGCAGGAGAAACATTGATGTCCTAGTACACATAGGGACTAATGATCTCGCCAGCCGGTCAGTTGTGGAGACCAAGGAACACCTGACTAGGCTGGGTGACAAACTATCATCTATTTCGTCGGCATCTCCTTCTCTGAGATCCTGCCAGTCTGGGAGAGGGAGCAGATGGACGGAAGGTCAGAGAAGGGGAGATAGGGAGCTAAACACGTGGCTCAAGGACTGGTGCCAGGAAAAGGACACAGATTTGTAGGAACTGGCAACAGTTCTGGGGGCGAAAGTTCTTTAAATTTGATGGACTGCATCTGACTAAAGAGGAGTCAGTGCATTGGGGCAAGTTTGACGTCTTTGCAGAATATTTAAACTAGCAAATGGGAGAGGGTGCAGCACCCCATCGCGAATGGGAAGAACACCCCTCCCCTCAGCTAGTGGTCAAACAGGAATTCAGCATGTTTGCTGCTCATTTGCATCACCAGGTAAGAAAAAAGGTTTGTCTCCCCATACGATGCACAGGGGTAATGCCAAACTTCACCCAACAACTAACACACCAAAATCTGGCCAATGGAAAATCATGTACACAAATGCTCACAGCCTGGGAAATAAGATCCCAGACCTGCAGGCAATAATGTCAGAGGCTAAACTGGACATAGTAGCAATTAGTGAGATGTGGTTTACCAGTAACCACACTTGGGAGACTTCAGTACCTGGCTATGTATTGTTCAGAAGAGACCGAGGTGCAAAAGGGGGAGGAGTGGCCCTGTATGTTCAATGAAAATATCAAAGCTACAGAAATTCAGAATACACATAAGGAGCCAGAAGAACTGTGGGTCACCCTGGAAACAGGAAATGGGACAGCCATAAGAACTGGGGTTGTCTACAGGCCCCCAGACCAGAGGAAGGACATAGATACATTACTGTTAGAAGATATACAAAACATGACAGCTAAAGGGGAGGTTCTGATAATGGGAGACTTCAACATGCCAGATACAGATTGGTCAATACCAGCAGGAACATCTGCCAGAACTAGACTCATAGTGGATTCCCTGCAGGAGGAGGGCCTCAAACAACTGGTACAGCAACCCACAAGAGACAGGACTATCCTAGATCTAGTACTGACTAACAAAGAAGAGATCACAGATCTCCAGGTAGAAGGTCACCTGGGGGCCAGTGACCATCACATGGTATGGTTCAGTTTGGCTACTACATCTAAATCATCCCATTCCAAGGCAAAAATATGGGACTTCAGAGGAGCTGACTTTGATAAGATGGCCTACAGAGTTAAACTAGCCCTGGCAAAAGAAACACAGGTGAGGGGTACAGGCAAAGTGGGCAAGCATTAAGGATGCAATACTTGAAGCAACATCCCATTGTGTTAGACAGAAAGGAAGTGCAAAAGAAGAAGGAAACCACTTTGGTTCTCAAATACAGTAGCAGAAAAGGTCAGAGCCAAAAGGCTGGCCTTCAGGAAATATAAGGGAACACAGCGGGATGAAGATAGGGAGGCATACCAAACTGCCCTAAGGGAAGCAGGTAAGGCAGTAAGGCAGGCAAAGTCCCAAACTGAGGAAACACTAGCACGAACAGTAAAAGAAGGTGACAAGACTTTCTATAGATACATTAGTGAAAGGAGAAAGTCCAGAGGGGGTATTGCTAAGCTTAATGGAGAAAAAGGAGCATGTGAGGAGGAGGACCTGTAAAGGCATCTATCCTAAATAGATACTTTGCTCAGTATTTACTGAAGAGAAGGTAGGACAGGCCCACAGCTCCAGCATCATGGACACAGGGGGAGGGAGGTGAGCACTACTCCTTCACAAAGAAAGGGTCCTACAAGAGCTTGCTAAGCTCAGGGTGGATAAGGCAATGGGACCTGATGGCATACATCCCAGGGTACTTAAGGAGCTAAAGGAGGAACTAGCAGAGCCATTAGCAGAATTGTTTAGTGAGTCTCTGAGCACAGGAGAGGTCCCAGAAGACTGGAGAAGGGCTCATGTGATCCCGCTCCACAAGAGTGGTAGCAGGAGGAGGGGGAACTACAGACCGGTCAGTCTTACCTCAGTAGTGGGCAAGATTATGGAGGCACTCCTTAAGGAAAGGATAGTGCAACACCTGGAATCCATAGGGCACAGGATCCAAGACAGCATGGGTTTACAAAGGAAGGTCCTGTCAAACTAATCTCATAGATTTCTTTGACTGGGTAACCAGAGTGGTGGACCAAGGGGAGCAGTTGATGTCGCCTACCTTGACTTCAGCAAAGCTTTGACACTGTTCCACATAGAAGATTGATAAATAAGCTGGGTAGGCTCGGGGTGGGTCAGAAGTTGGTCAACTGGGTGGCAAACTGGTTGACAGGCAGAAAACAGAGAGTGGTGGTAAATGTTATACAGTCAGAAGAGATGCAAGTCACAAGTGGGGTACCTCAGGGATCAGTCCTGGGGCCAGTCCTCTTCAACATCTTCATTAGTGACCTTGCAGATGGACTAGAGGGTAAGGCTTGTCTGTTTGCAGATGACACCAAGATCTGCAACAGAGTAGATGATCCAGATGGGGTGGGCAGAATGAGAAGAGATCTGGATAAACTAGCAGAATGGTCAGAAGAGTGGCAACTGGGATTTAATGCAAAGAAGTGCAAAATCATGCACATAGGGAAGAGAAACCCTGAAGCCACCTATAGGCTGGGAGGGGAGTTGCTAGCAGTCACAAAGGAAGAAAGAGACTTGGGCATCATCATCACTGATGACCTAAAATCATCCAAGCAGACCTCTAAAGCAGTAGGTAAGGCTAGGGGGGTGTTAGGGTGTATTAGTAGGGTATCACAAGTCGTAAGAGGGAGGTAATAATCCCTCTGTACAAGACACTGGTTAGGCCCCATCTGGAGTACTGCATGCAGTATTGGAGGCCACACCTTCACAAGGACATTAACCAAATTGAGGCAGTCCAGAGAAGGGCAACCAAAATGGTGCAGGGACTGCATCAGAAGACATATGAGGACAGATTAACGGAGCTCAATATGTATACCCTTGAGCAAAGGAGGGAGAGAGGTGATATGATCGAGGCATTCAAACACCTTAAGGGCATAAACAAGGTGAAAGAGTCTAACATGTTTAAATATAAGAAAAATAGCAGGACAAGAGGACACAGCATGAGATTAGAGGGAGGCCGATTAAGGGGGAATGTGAGAAATTCTTTTTCACAGAAAGGGTGGTGGATGCATGGAATGGCTTACCACAAGAAGTGGTGGCTATGAATACAGTGCAGGGCTTCAAACAGGCATGGGATAGGCATAAGGGAGCAATACAAATGACTATGAATAGATAGGTCACTGACAGAGCAAAGGCCGAAGGCACATTTATAAGGTAGAAAAAGAAATGGGCAGACTGGATGGGCCTTGCGGTCCTTATCTGCCGTAAACTTCTATGTTTCTATGTTTCTATGTTTCTATCAGTATGCTTCATCTGTTTGACACCCCAGTCGAATGAACCAGCTACCCTAAGATGGTCTACCTTAAAGGGTTTGACCATTATGTGTGATTTTGTATTTCTTTGAGACTTGGCTTCCCAGCCAAATGCCCTTTGGGGTTATTACACAAACTGGGGAATATGGGTGTGGGCAGGACAGTAGTGTGGTGGGTAGGTAACTGGCTGGGTGGCAGGACACGGAGGGTGGTGGTAAATGGCTGTCACTCCACAGAGGGAAGAGTGACCAGTGGGGTACCACAGGGATCAGTGCTGGGACCGGTCCTATTCAATATCTTCATCAGTGACATTGCACAGGACCTAGAAGGCAGAATGTCACTGTTCGTTGATGACACAAAGCTCTGTAACAGAGTAGACACACCAGAGGGTGTAGACAGAATGAGAAGCGACCTGCAGAAGCTTGAAGAATGGTCAGGGGTTTGGCAGTTGAAATTCAATGCAAAGAAGTGCAAGATAATGCATATGGGGCACAAAAACCCTGGCACAATATATCAGTTGGGGGTGAGGATATAGCATGCACCAAGCAGGAAAGGGATCTTGGGGTTATCATCTCTGATGACCTCAAGGTAGGGAAACAGTGTGACAAGGCAGCAGGTAAAGCAAATAGGATGCTGGGATGTATAGGCAGGGCATCACCAGCAGGAAAGGGAGGTCATAATTCCGCTATACAAGACACTAGTGAGGCCCCACCTGGAGTACAGTGTACAGTTCTGGAGACCATACCTATGTAAGGACATAGACAGGGTAGAGAAGGTTCAGAGGAGGGCAACAAAGATGGTGCATGGATTGCATCACAAGTCCTATGAAGACAGGTTGAAGGAACTGAACATGTACTCCCTGGAGGAGAGGAGGAGAGAGGGGATATGATAGAGACATACAAGTATCTCACAGGGAGGAACAGGGTGCAGGAATACACTATTTTTAAGCTGAAAAGATGTTCCAGGACTAGAGGGCATGGGATGAAGTTGGAGGGAGGATGATTCAGAGGAAACATGAGGAAGATTTCTTCACAGAACGGGTGGTGGACAAGTGGAACACCCTGCCAGAGGAAGTGGTGGGGGCTGAAACAATCATGGGATTTAAGAATGCATGGGATAGACATAAAGGAATTCTGGAGGTCAGGGGTAAGGGTCAACAGACTTCTAGGAAAACATAAACTGAACTTACAAGCTCAAATGGGCAGACTGGGTGGGCCATAGGCCCTTATCTGCCGTCACTGTCTATGTATCTATGTATCTATGTAACCATTGCCTCAGTGCTTGGGCACAGAGGTTCTTTGTCTTTTAAATAGTTTTTTGTTTTAATTGGGTTCACCACAACATAACCCAGATAGACTATCTTAGGGTAGCTGGTTCATTCCACTGGGGTGTCAGACAGACGAGGCATACTTATGAGTCCTGGTGGGACGAAACATGTGTCTATGTCTTTTGTTGGAACCCTTTGCAAACTGTGTGAGAGACCTTTCGGCACCATGTATTTCTGCTTAAAGTTGAACCAGCATAATATTCTGTGGTGATTTGCATATGCAGCCCATGATGCTTTGCATTGTGGGGTCATGTGTGACTTTGTATTTCTTTGAAACTTGGCTTCCCAGCCAAATGCCTTTTGGGGTAACTATTGCCTCAGTGCTTGCGCACAGAGGTTCTTTGTATTTTTAATTTTGTCTATATATGGAAAATATACATTTTTATTTTTACTGTATGGGCACTGGTCAAACATGTATACAACTACACTCCAGGTATGAGAACAGAGCCAGTCACGGTTAGACAGTGCTGCGCAGTGGCAGTGATATATCACCACCACTGCACAGCACTGTCTATAACTCATGACTGGCTCTGTTCTCACTCTCAGCACAAATTGTATCAAAGAAAGAGATTATATATATATATATATATATATATATATCAGATTCTCCACCACAGCCTGCCTCATAAAAAATATTCTCTGTATAGCCAAAACCACCACCAGGCCCAGCGATCTCTACCTGAAAAAGTCCCCCAGCTCCTGGTTCTCTGTGCTGGATAGGCTTCTCCCCAATGTCCCTGCTGCTGCCGGCTGGAATGTAAGGAATCCTCCCGAGGATGACGTCAGATATGATCAATTCAGCTGCTGCTGATTATATCCATCCGAACAGAAGTTGGATGGATGCCAGATGCTATAAAGTGTCCTCTTTTATAGGACAAACTTGTCAGGAGTACCTATTGTTTTTAAATTCCCACTGTAGTAGTAGCGTTATTGCAGATTTGTGATTGGTTCTCCTGATTGAACCAATCATAAGCCTACAATAACTTGTCTGCTCTGATTGGGCTCCTTAATTTTTTTGCATAAGGACTGGCTTTCTTCTGAATCCTGCTCTGTGCCTGTAAACTGGCTGCTGCTGCTGCTCAGAGCTCCCTTCTCTTTTCAGTTTCCCACTGTCCCACAGTGACACCACAGGAGTAGTCTTGTTCTTGCAGGTAGCACAGTGCACAGCAGCTGGAATACTCTGGAGCAGGCACAGGAGGAGCAGCATTCATTGGCACTGAATTGATGATGAGCACGCCATGATCCACGATTGAGCTGCCTGAGCCGAGCTCTGCCTGGAAGAATTTAATGGGGGCACCGGCACATTACTACTACTCCTTCCTTGAATTTGAATCCTTAGGTCAAACTCAAGGTGTCATTGTGGTGGCAAGGCAATATTAAGAAGCTGCAGACTGTAAACTTTGTTTTGATAATTTTTATTGCACTGTCTACTTTATTTGGCATACATTTACTTTAAGGGACACACCTTGGAAGCGAGAGCGCCGAGTGAGAAATATGGCCGCATGCGCATTGCAGTCACTGATATGTCACGCCCCCACAGAACAAACATAAGGCTATCACAAAGTACTAAAGCCATCTAAAATGAAATGTGTAATTATTAAAATATTTTACTAGTGACAGCATCATTTGCCGCTCTCAAAACAATATATTCCTGGACCGGGGGGGTGTGTGGGGTGGAGCCCACAGAACAAACATATACACGTAAACTACTAAAGCCATCTTAAACTAAATGTGGGGTGCCAGTGCAGTTCAATAATGCTTTCAAACCATATCTACTAATATAGCCCTTTCCTTGCATCAGAGCCTTGGCAGTGACGCTGTCCCACTACTTTCCCAGAGGTTGTAGTTGGTTTGCACAGAGAAAACTGTGCTTTTGCAATTAAGTCAGTTAAATAACGCGTTCAAACCATAAAAAATAAATAAATAAATACATTTAATGGGCATGGAGATATCCGATTTGGCAGATTGCAAGAGGTGTGTTTGGGGGCCGGAGAACTGACATTTGAATGATGGCGTGGCTAACTACCGCCATTTGGAGGACCAAGTGCCGTAATCTGCTGAATTCCCAAACCGGGGCACTATGTGTCCCCTAATATAAATAATTACCCTTTATTTTTTTATTGTATTCTGACTTGGTGTGGTGATGTGGTCTCTGTGAGTGAAGAATGAAGCAGAAGTAGTGCATGGTCAGGTGCAGTAATTGGCTAAAGAAATGTGACTGCAGCAGCAGCTGCCTTAGTCCTTACTTGTGCACTGTCTTGGACTTATTTATTTATTTTTTTTGTACTGACTTGAGTCTGGGATTGGGACTGTCTGGAAGAGATTTAATTAAGACAGGGGGACAGGGGAGTTGCTGGCTGGCTGTCGAGGAGTGGACTGGGACTGCTGCTCACATCCCGACGATGGAGAACTCAGAAGAGTTAGTGGTTCTGGTGGGGGGGTACACAGCTTCCTTCTGTGGGGGTGCCAGGGCCAGGCCTGCCCTATAACAACCCGTGGCTCAGCCGCTCGGTTCCTGAGTTTCTGTTAGGGCACCAGGCATGGCCAGCTTGACCCACGGCTGAATCCTCCACTTCTGAGGGGGTGCTGGGTGCCCCGTAACCTGCAGCTGGTTCTAGAGCTTCTAATGGCATTGGGACATCAGGCTTATGTGCCCCACAGCTGTATCCTCCATTTCCATGGGGGTGCCTGGCATGTCATGACCTGCAGCCAATTGCTGAGCTTCTGTGGGGGGCGCCACCAGGTGTGCAGCAGGTGGCACACCAGTTACAGTTACTTTAAAATTACTTCATACGAAATGTAGTACTGGAGTCGGAAGGGCACACCTCGGAAGCAAAATGGTCCGGGGGGGGGCATTTGCCCTCCTACCCCCCCAGCTCCTCCACTGGTACAGTCAGGTGTCATGCTGTTTCTGGCACATTTGCATGGCATGCGGGCAGCAGCACCCCTTCATCCTATGCATCTTCCCGCGCCCCACGTGTGGGGTTTAGTGACACGGCCTGGAAGCCAGGAAAGCTATAGGGCAACACTCCTGCCAACCCTGGCAGGGGTGGACAGGATTAGCACGTGGGAGTCAGTCTCGGGACAGGGAGTCCTGGGCACAGTGATCAGCTGTCAGTGCCCGGGGGGGTTCATGATGAAGGAATGGTGGCAGGGGAGGGTTAGGGATCGATCAGTGCTGGCTGGGTCAGTCTGACTTTGGTGGCAATCACCTGATGGGCATCAGGGGCAAAAAGGGTGTGCCTGCTGGACACTGCAAACAGTCAAAGTAGACAGTGGGGGGTTGGAATGCGCATCTCTAGTTGTAATGATGGATATTACGGTTGGTATTGCCGTGCACATGCCTGGGGTACACAGTGAAATTGCTGATGTTTGGTCTCATTCACAGAGGCAACACTTTTGGGAGCAGGTTCCAGCAGTGGAACAGCAGTTACAGGCAGTACCTCCCTCCCCCCGCAGTGGGAGGTTAGCAACATCTCGACTTGGAAATGCATCAGCAATTCTATTGCACCAAAGACAGGGGAAGTATATAGGAAAGGCTAACACACTGCTTGTGGGTTTGAGCGCAGCAGGGCTGGCCAGAGGATTGGCCCATTTCGGTCAAGCAACTGTACACATATAGCATGCTGTTCAGGGAAAATGGGTATACACCTGGAGTGGTGGGCAGGTGTCTTGCTGGCCTGTCATGTTTCTCCAGGGCCCTGGGGATCATTGACAGCACAAACGTTTTTAAAGTGTGTAAGGTGCTGGAAGGGTGGGGGAAGTTGTTGGCTTCCCAGCAGGACATGAGGTGCCCCATCACCCTGGCAATCTTGGAGAGCATTTGGAGGGCTCTCCTCAGGGTCTGCTGGACACTGTTTGAGGTGAGGTTGTTTGACACCATGTTTCTGTTGGCCATTTCTGGGGTCTTCAGGGTGTCAGAGCTGACGCAGTCCAACCAATTTTCGGAAGCCATTGGGTTGGGCCTAGGGGACATAGTAACAACTGAAGAGGGTGCGTGGTATGACTTTGCAGGAGTAAGACTGACCAGGGGTGGAAGGGCTGCTGGTGCCTTGTGCAGGCTCTACTGGGTGCATGCTGGCGGGTTCAGGATAGAGTGCAGGATTACGAAGTGGTGAACCCCAAAAAAGGTAAAGCCTTTTTCCAACATGAGGACGGCAGGCCAGTCACGGCCTACCAGTTTAGAGCAGTTCTGACTCAGGCACTGCAGGAGGTGGGCTTGAATCCTGGGGAGTTCGGCATGCACTCTTTCAGGACTGGGGCAGCCACAAATGTGAAGAGTCAGGGGTGGACAGATGGTAAATACAGGCACTGGGGTGTTGGAGGTCCCAGGCATTCTTGAGGTACATGTGCCCTCACTTGCAATAATGGCTTTGTGTTTCTTCCAGGGTCCCCTGGAATCAATGGTCTGATTTAGATTTGTGGTCAGGTCTTCATACAGCAGGCGGCAGCGGCAGTGGTGGCTAGGACGGGGAGGCTGCTTCATAGCAAGGGTTGGCTGATGACTCAGATCTAATGGTTGGGGTCTGAAGGCATGCACTGGGAAGAGCTGACCCCTCTGCTTTGAGTGGAGGAGAGGACCCTGCGTGTCCCGCAGATGCTGGTGGTCCACCTTGTAGGTGAGGACATGGGGTGTTGGAAGATGGTGGATTTGCTGCTGGCCATGAGGAAGGATCTTTGAACCATTAGGGATTGGTGGCTGCAAACCATCCTCATCTGGTCCCAGTTGATCCAATGGCCAAGATGGCTGGATGTACAGGGGGTGGCCCCTCTCAACAAGGCTTGCATCTGGATCAATCGGGAGATGAGGGAGGTAATGTGGGCTGTAGGAGGGACTGTGGTGAAACATAGTCAGATTTAGGCTGCTGGTCAGCTCATGGTGGCCAGGATGGGGCACCTGACTGAGCGGGGGTTACAGTGGTGGTTAGGAGCACTGGATAAGGTCTTGGAGGAAGAGGTGAGCAAGCAGCTTGGGGGGTCAGACGTTATCCATCCTGTGGCATCTCAGGAGGATCATTAAGAGATGACATAGTGGAAAGGGGGAGGTAATGAGCCAAGTTCTTCTGAACGGCTCATGACACCCTCTGGTTTGGCATGGAGACGAACCAAGCAACTGGACCCGGGTAAGAGGTCTTGGTCTGCCTGCAACAGGTAGATCTATACTGCAAGGAAATGGCGTCTGATGGGGGGTGGCCATACAGCCTTGGCCCAGTACGACTATAGGGGTAGTAGATCCTCCTGAGTGTGCTCACTGCTAGTAATACTGGAACATTATTCAGTAAACGCATGGCTGCAGTCATTTTCTCCAAGACATATGTCAGTGTGTTTCTTTCCAGGAAAAGAGGTATGGAGGGCTACCAGACAATGTAGAGGCTACAACAGATGGCAGCAGCCATAGTTTGTCTGGGGCCATCCTGCCCTGGACCGACAAGGAGAAGGGTAGGGAGGATGACAGAGGTGGTCCTGCTGGGATTCAGGTTAGGCAGGATTGGCCTGGGACCATTAGGGGCCTCCCACTTGGGAAGGGGGGGTCACATCCTGCAGGGGCAGGGAGAGGAGGAACTTATTGGGACAGAGCCAGCTGTCCATTATCTTTCTCCTCTGCCCTTCCAAGGATCACCCACCTGCCCAGCCTCATAAAAGCAGGGTAGTGGGGGTCAGGGAGCTAGGGCCCCTCTTTTGACCCAGTAGGGGTGACTGCACTAGGAGTCGAGGAGTGGCTTTTCCTGGTTTCCCTGTAGCAGGGTTTTTCTGGGTTTTTCACCTCCTCCAAAAGGAAGATAAACCAAGGTAGTAGTGGGAGAATCCAAATAGGTGAGACTAAATAGTCATGGATGGTAAAATGTTAATTTGTCGCAGTCATGGTGGCGTCTTGGGAGGATCACTAAGAGATGGCATAGTGGAAAGGGGGAGGTGACTAGCCAAGTTCTTCTGAAGGGCTTGTGACACCCTCTGGTTTGGCATGGAGGCGGACCAAGCCATCGGACCTGGGGGAAGGGTCTCGGTCCGCCTGCAGCAGGTATATCTATACTGCAAGGAAACAGTGCCTGATGGGGGGGGGCAGCCCTGGCCCAGTATGACCACAGGGGTAGTTGATCCTCCTGGGTGTGCTTGCTGCTAGTAATACTGGAACATTATTCAGTAAATGCATGGCTGCGGCCATTTCCTCCAAGACATGTGTCAGTGTGTTTCTTTCCAGGAAAGGGGGCATGGAGGGCTACCAGACAACAGAAAAATACAGTATCAGGTTTACCCTAAAAGGACTTCTCTAAATATCACTATCATTACACAGTGAACCCTAACAAGGGAACAAATAACAATTACAATATCCAGACCACTTTATAACATTAGGACATTTACAGAGTAAGTAAGCAAGGCAAAATTACAGGAGCATGTTTCACTATTTTGTGTATCCTGATAGGTGATAGTTGGTTGACTGTGATCATTCTTTGTAGTACTGCTTTCGATAGCTTAGAATTCTCGGCTAGAGCAATGGTCCCAGCCTATCACTCAGATGACTGTTATGCCTGTATCACATTTGACAAAAATCCCTTATCTGGATAAGAAGCATTGGACACAGGGGTGTAGCCAGGGATTTCAGATCTGCACACCAAGTGGACTCACTGCTACCCCCCCCCCCTTGTTGGAATGAGCTACACCCCTTCCCAGGGTGTGGCCAGACAATACACAAATGTACACCAGGACTGTGTTTGCTGCCTCATTTGGCACAATAAATACAACTTTTGTATCTCATGACAGTGGTTGTTGCCATGCATGGGTAAATACAAATGCCATGCATTGTTCCCTAGGACACCCACATACCAGCCCAGAGCCTGTAAAGTTGTATTGTCTTTGGGATGCAAAGAGAGTATTAGTGACCAGTCCTTCTAGTTTTGACTCCTATAAATAAAATTACAGAAAGGTTAAGTATTTTCTTTGTTAGTTTTCATGGAAAAAGGAAGCCGTTCAGAGCCTATTTGCTACCCACCTTAAATAAAATTGCACACCATGGAGTGCTTGGAGTATGCCTGCCTGCCTGCACCCATGATTGGACATGCAACAGTACTTGGCTAAAAGAAACTCATCCTTTCTAAATAGAACTCAATTAAACCTTTGGCTTCACATTGAAACTGCTTGCTTGTGTCATGTGAGTACCTTCTGAAGTGGGGGGGGGGCACGCTGTGCTTTCTGGAGAGTTTGGGGGAGGCTTCCTCTGTTCCCTGCCCCACCCAGCACTTCTTGGTGCCTGTGTACAGATTTCGGTGTAGTGCAATTGGCTAGAGTGAATACTGTAAGATCTAGATGTAAAGCCAAATCCTCAAAGGTTGAGAGAATGGTATTTTCCATTTAGAGAGGATGAGAATTAATACCACAAGGTATAGATGTAAAACCATATGAAGAATCAGACAGTAACATTTTGTAACTTTAGAAATAGAATTTGTTAGCAGAAAAGGAATGGTTGGCCCTATCAGTCTGTATGTACCTACACAGGCCATCTGTGTGCTCCCTGTACAGTACAGAGGATGCATGCCCTGTACTACTGTGCGCTTCCTGCATGTCATATCGCAGTCAGCTGAGGAGGTGAGAGGAGGGCTGTGCCAGTCACTGTATCTGGGTGACGGCACTGGTGCTGTAGGTACGGTGGGGTTGGCAGGGTGTGCATGCAGGGGGGCCACTAGATGCCAGGGACGGTGTATTATGGGATGGGGTTCAGTGGGTGGGGGTACCACTGGAAGGCAGGGAGTTTCATTGTTATGTGTTTTTGCACAGAAGTATACATTAGTGTAGTTTTGCAACACAGCATACACTCAGTCTACATTTGTGTTTACAGGTGGATCACACTGAGGTTGTGATTGGAGGGTGGGAGGGACCACCGGCCACCAGGGATGATAGCTCTTGTTATGGGGCCATGTGTCAGAGACTGGGGGAGACCACTGGATGCCAGGGACTTTACATACTTCTACAGGCTGGAGATCGGAGACCGGGGGACCACCACTGGACAGCAGGGATATCTCAAGCGATGTACAGGATGGCGATTGGTGGGAGGAGACAACTGGGCACCAGGGCTATCTTTATTAAATAACAGGCCAGCAGTCAGAGGCAGTGGGGGCTACTAGGCACCAGAGCTATCTTTATTAAATGATGGGCTGGCAATTGGGGGGGAACCACTAGACACCAGGGATTTTTTGAACTATCTATGGTACGGTAATCACAGGGTGGGGGGAGGACAACTGGGCAACAGGGCCATGTGTGCCTTTACTGGGGATGGTGATCAGTAGACAGGGAAGCCACTGAACAGCATGGGGTAGGTGTGCTTCTCCAACTACCAACATGGTTTGATTGCTGCAGTGCCTCCAGCAACTGCCAGGGCTTCCTGGAGTAGGTAATTTTTTTTTGGTGGTATTTGAGTTCACAAAGTGGCCTGCACTAACCCCTTTGTGCAGCACAAATGTGCTGAGTATCATGCTGCACTGGTATTCCTGTTCCTGCCCTTCCTTTTGCCCACCTGAGTACATTATTTTTTTGCGCACGTGCTAACTCTTTTAGCACGTGCAGCTGGACCCTTCGAATATTGCGCTCTGACACAAACCCTGGGCAAACAGGGCACAAATATTTTGTCCACTTGGCAAAGTTTTGAATATCAGGCCCAAAGTACCATATCTGTTTAAATCTCACTCTGTCCCAGTTCTGGATTTTGTGGCCTCCTTCCTCAATACTGTAGATCAAATGAAATTACATCTTAATGATGAATGTTTAAAATGGATATGAGTTTTTATGCACAGGAGAAATGTATTTATGTGACCATTATGATTCTTATTAAAAAGAGCTATCAGACTTAGGTATTTTAATATGTGTAACGTATGTCTAGATGGATTTTATTAATGTGTTTTATTACTTATATTATAATGATTTTTGTCGCTCAATAAACTTCTATTGAACTGAACTAAAATTTAAAAGAAGGCTCTAAACTTATAAATTATTCAAGCTAAACTGAGTAATTTATAATAAGATAACAGGGCCTCTGAGTGATGTCTCATGGTATAAGAGACGCTTCTCATGAGGTTTAGGCAGAGAGAATCATTCATCTTCATGTTCCTCTCACCCCAACCTCATGCTTGGAGTCTCTTACATCATAAGAGACATCCCTTGGAGACCCTTTTAAGGATGTTCACTGGTGTTTCAGAAACCCCATATCAAAGTCATAGTTTTTTTCCCAGTACACGATGGTCATCTAAACATATAAAATCTGTACAACAAAAAACATGGGTTGCCAGTCTTGTTTTAAGTTACATGGTGAGACTTAATCCCACTTGACGGACAAATCCATAAGCGGTCAAGTTATTTTATGTAATTATAGTATCAGTGTTTTAGGAGTCAGCGTGAGTGTGAAAGAAAAAGTGAAATAAGGACACATCATTTGTCATGATGTTTGCTTCATTTTTCCCCACAAATGCAAACAGTAAAGAGTAAATTACCTATAATTTGACAGCCTTTTGAACTAACAGTCCTAAAAATGACAGAAATATTTGTATGCTTTTATGCATAAAACCACCTCAATCCCATGTCATTTTCATGAAATGTTTTTGATAGATGTGGAATATGGTTGTGAATATGGCAAAACAAAGAGGTTATCATGGTTATCAGGGAAGCCAAAACTCAGACAGAAGAACACATTGCAAAATCAGTGGGTAGAGGGGACAAAACCTTTTACAGGTACATAAGTGAAAAAAGAAAGGCAAAGGGAGGGATAGTGAGACAGAAGGGGGAGGATGGGGGCCGCGTGGAGGATGACAACAGTAAAGCTGACATATTGAACAGGTATTTCTGCTCAGTCTTTACTGAGGAAGAGGAGGGTAATGGATCTGAAGGAGTACAAGGGTGAGAATGGTGCAGAATGGACCCAAGTCCCTTTACACGAGAAAGGGTCCTGAAGGAACTGGAAGTAATAGGAGTTGATAAAGCAATGGGGCCAGATGGGGTGCACTCCAGGATCCTTAAAGAACTAAGAGAGGTGGTGGCTGAACCTCTGGCTATCCTGTTTAGCCAATCACTGGAAACAGGGGAGGTACCCAAAGACTGGAGGATAGCAGATGTAGTCCCCTTATACAAAAGTGGAACAAAGAGGAAGCGGGGAACTACAGACCAGTCAGCCTCACCTCGGTAGTGGGGAAGATCATGGAAGCACTACTGAAGGAGAGATTGGTGGAACATCTGGTTGTCAATGGACTACAGGACCCAAGGCAGCATGGTTTCACCAGGGGGAGGTCATGTCAGACCAACCTCGTTGAATTTTTTGACTGGGTGACTAGGGAGGTGGATCAGGGGAGGGCAGTGGACATGGCCTATCTGGACTTCAGCAAGGCCTTTGACACTGTGCCACATAGAAGACTATTACACAAACTGGGGAATATGGGTGTGGGCAGGACAGTAGTGTGGTGGGTAGGTAACTGGCTGGGCGGCAGGACACAGAGGGTGGTGGTAAATGGCTGTCACTCCACAGAGGGAAGAGTGACCAGTGGGGTACCACAGGGATCAGTGCTGGGACTGGTCCTATTCAACATCTTCATCAGTGACATTGTGCAGGACCTAGAAGGCAGAATTTCACTGTTCGCTGATGACACAAAGCTCTGTAACAGAGTAGACACACCAGAGGGTGTAGACAGAATGAGAAGGACCTGCAGAAACTTGAAGAATGGTCAGGGTTTGGCAGTTGAAATTCAATGCAAAGAAGTGCAAGATAATGCATATGGGGCACAAAACCCTGGCACAATATATCAGTTGGGGGTGAGGATATAGCATGCACCAAGCAGGAAAGGGATCTTGGGGTTATCATCTCTGATGACCTCAAGGTAGGGAAACAGTGTGACAAGGGCAGGTAAAGCAAATAGGATGCTGGGATGCATAGGCAGGGGCATCACCAGCAGGAAAAGGGAGGTCATAATTCTACTATACAAAACACTAGTGAGGCCCCACCTGGAGTACAGTGTACAGTTCTGGAGACCTTACCTACGTAAGGACATAGACAGGGTAGAGAAGGTTCGGAGGAGGGCAACAAAGATGGTGCATGGATTGCATCACAAGTCCTATGAGGACAGGTTGAAGGAACTGAACATGTACTCTCTGGAGGAGAGGAGGGAGAGAGGGGATATGATAGAGACATACAAGTATCTCACAGGGAGGAACAGGGTGCAGGAATACACTATTTTTAAGTGAAAAAGACGTTCCAGGACTAGAGATCATGGGATGAAGTTGGAGAGAGGACGATTCAGAGGAAACGTGAGGAAGAATTTCTTCACAGAACAGGTGGTGGACAAGTGGAACACCCTGCCAGAGGAAGTGGTGGGGGCTGAAACAATCACGGGATTTAAGAATGCATGGGATAGACATAAAGGAATTCTGGAGGTCAGGGGTAAGGGGCAACAGACTTCTAGGAAAACATAAACTGAACTTACAAGCTCAAATGGGCAGACTGGGTGGGCCATAAGCCCTTATCTGCCAACACTGTCTATGTATCTATGTATCTATGCTACTTTTGGTTACATCTGTTTTCAAAGCTGCAGTTTCAGAGGTAGTTGACTCAAGACACAAATAATTGAAAATCCCAATAAAAAATAAAATATGCCACAAAGCTATTCAAACATCTAAAGTACATGCAGAATGACAAGGCCCTTAATATAAAAGAAACGGAGTGACCAAAGACAGACAGGCATGTATATAAACACAGAAACATACACAGTTATGGCAGAAAAAGACCAGTGGTCCATCCAGTCTGAATGAGTTCCCTGTTTAGCCCTGAAACTTAGTGGCCTTGATTTTAGAAGGTGGATGCAGGGCTTAGTCAAACCCTGCATCCACTGCAAAGTTTGACGCAGCTGCACTAAAGCCCTCAGACACAACAGGTTCCATGTGATAACGGCGATCGCGGAAAGGCGATCACCGTTTGGGCGAGTGTACATTGCTGAAAATCAGTTTCGGCGATGTACACTCTCGGCACACAGCAAAAGGACTTGGATTTGTTTTTCAATGTGGGGCTGTGCCTCCCACCCTCTGTGGGGGCTCTGTTCCCACACCCCTACTAAAGGATTCTTAACTCGGGAGGTGCATGTCGATGGGGCAAAAGAAAAATATCCTGACCGTGCAAAGCGAGCACGCCTAGAACCGAACCCGCACCTCCCAACCCTAGCTTGCCACCAACCCACCATGCACATGGCCAGCTTGGCAGCCCACCGCCACACTACACCCCACAAACCTCCCTCCCTTCTGCCCATTGCACGGATGGTCCCTCCCCATGCACATGTATATAGCGCATCCTGTCACTATATTTGCCGAGGCCCCCATCTGGCCACCTTCCTGCCCGGTAGCCCTGTGCACAGGTGCCGTGATTGTCACCCTTTTTGAAAGTGCTCAATTGTGATCACCATCATCACAGGCCACCGACTCACTGCAGTCCGATTTTAGTAGGGCTGGCACAGTTGTGACAGTTTACCCATTTTATGGCAGCTTGAGCCAAAGGTGTGACACAAGCCCTGTAAAAAAGGTCCCCCAGGGACACACATTTAGACCATGAGGGAGCTGGTCTAACTCTTTGCGGCAGGTGGCTTGTGTCTAGCAGGTTCTAAAATCTCGATTTCGGCATAGGTTGACATAACTCACCACATGTGTCAGGGTCTCAGCCACAACTCCCTTGCAGTGGCCGCAACCCTTTCTAAAATCGGGCACAGTGTCCATTGAGGGTTCTAGCCCTCCTCCTCCCAATCTCTTCCCAGTTTCTGCTTCCCCAAGCCCCCACTATAGCCTTCATTCTGTCCCAACTATGCTTGAATCCAATGATGGTTTTAGCATCCACCACTTCGGATGGAAGACTGTTTCACAGCTCCACCACCCTTTTTGTAAAAATAATACTTCCTCATGTCAGTTTTCATTCATGTCCTCATGATTGGGAACTTGTACTCAAGCTAAATAGTTCCCCAATGCTGCCCTTGTTGCAGTAGATCCCTTTAGAAACTTGAAGGTCTCTATCAAAGCTCCACTCTCCCTTCTTGTCTCCAGGGAGTACATGTGCAGTGCCTTGAGGTGCTTTTCATAGGACCTGCCCTGTTGGCCCTGAATCATTTATGTTACTCTGTGCTGCACTGTCTTTAGCCTATCCTTATCCTTCCTGAGAGGGCTCCAGAACTGGGCACTGTGCTCCAAGTGTGATCTCACCAAGGCACTATAGAGGGGAAGTGTCACCTCTTCCCTTCTGCTACCAATACCCCTTCCGATACATCCCCGCATCCTACTTGCTTTGCTGTTTGCCTTGTTCCACTGACTCAATTGTTTGAGGGAGTCACTGAAGATAACTCCAAGGTCCAAATCTTCAGCTGTAGTGCTAAGTCTCATCCTACCCATCTAGTACTCTGTCCTGGGGTTCCTGTTCTCTAGGTGAATTACCCTGCCCTTTTTGGTGTTTAATTTCAACTGTGAAACCATAGACCACCCTTCTAGCTTTTGTAAGTCACTCTGCATTTCTGTGATTCCTTCATCACTGTTCATTGTCCCACAGAGCTTTGTGTCATCTCGAAGAGACACAGCCTGCCCTAGATTCCCTCACCAATGTCACTGAATAACATATTGAAGAGGACCAGACACAATGCAGATCCTTGTGGTACCCCACTTGTGACCTCCCTCTTTTTTGATTTGAGCCCTCCAACCACAGCCCTCTGCTGCCCCTCTTTAGCTAGTTACCTACCCAGTGCACTATGACCTTAGTTGCATCCTGATCCTCCATTTTCTTCAGCAGTCATCTGTGAGGCAACAAGTTGAAAGCTTCAGCATTGCCCCTATCTAATTCCCTCATTACCCAGTCAAAGAAAACTATCAGGTTAATCTGACAGGACCTCCCTGCCACAAATCTGTGCCGTTTACTATCTTGGAGGCCACTGCTCTCCAAGTAGACCACGTCATCCTCTTTGACAAGTAACTCCATCAGCTTCTCTACACTAGAGGAAAGGCTGACAGGTCTGTAGCTCCCTGCTTATTCCTTGTTCCCCCCAACCCCTTATGGAGTGGAACTATGTACACCACCCTCCAATTCTTCGGAACCACTCCCATCCTTAGTGAACTGTTGAATAAACCTACTGTACCAGGGGTTGAACCAGTACTGCTGCCAGCTCCCTGAGTAACCTCAGATGCAACCCATCTGGACCCAGGACCTTATCTATCTTTAGGGCTGCCAGTCCATTTTGGACCCTTTCACTGGCAAATATTGGTTGCCTCATCTCCGGGACCCCCTTACTGGCCACTTTGATGTCACTGTCTGACAAGGGCCCACCATTCTCCATAGTGAAAACTGAGCAAAAGAAATCATTAAGGATGGAGGTTCTTTGCTCATCCTCCTCTACCACCCTATCCTCCTCAGCTAGCCTTATGATTCACCCTGCTTCCTTCCTTTTTCCCTAACATATTGGAAAAACTGCTTTACTACATTCTTGACTCCTTCCACAATATCCAGCTTTGTGCCTGCTTTTGCCTCCCTAACCACCTTCTTTGCCTCCCTATTTTTCAGTATCCTCCCCCTGCTCTGCTTTATAATTGTAGAAGGTCTTTTTCCTTTTCTTACCACTTCCCTGACTCTTGCCAAAAAACATAACAGTCTCTTAAACATATTCTTTTTGGTTACCATTCTCATGTATAACTTAGATACCTTGAGAATGGTTCCCTTACTTGCCCCCCATATCTCTTCCACCTCCCTATGTTGTCCGCCCTGACTAACTTTTCCCTGACCAGCTCCCTCAACCTGTTGAAATTTACCCTTCTAAAATCAAAGACTTTCAGCTGTCAACTGGGGTTTTCTGGATCAAAGAACCAGTTCAAACCAAATGGAATTGTGGTCACTGTTCCCCACTGGCTTCCCTATTCTCACAGCTTTTACCATATCTGAGTTGCTGAGCACCACGTTGAGGACTGCAGATTGCTTGATGGGTTTCTTAACTAGCTGTACCAGTAGATAGTCCTGGAAGGCAGTCAGCAAGGCCTGATGTCTGGTGTTCCTGGCCACTAGAATACCCCAGTCGATGTCTGGCAGGTTGTGATCACCCAGAATCACTGCATCCCCCTTTGCAACCCCTATTTCAAGTTTTTCCCTGAGCTCTCTGTCCCTCTCTTCCTATTGCCCCAGAGGTCTATAGATCACCCTCAAGCGCAGTTTCTTGCCTGAGGATGCCATAAGTTGTACCCACAGCAAATATGTCTCCCCTTTACAACCCCTGATGTACCCATGTTCCACCACCTGGATGCCATCCCTAACAGAAAGGGTTACTCCTTCCCCTCTACCTGTTCCTCTATCCCTCCTAAATATTGAGTACCAGGGACTATCAGGTCCCAGTCATTATTTGCTGAAGCCCATGTTTCTGTGATGGGCGTAAGATCCACCTAAGTGTCCACCATTAATGCCTGGAACACACTGATTTTGTTACACAGGCTTCTTGCATTAGGGCTTACCCCCTTTAATTTGATCCCTGATCCTACTTTGCTACTACACTTGTGCTTTCCTAGTCCTCTCATCCTCTTGTTTTTCTTGGTGTTTGCACACTTTTCATTCCCCCTTTCTAATGTTCCCTCAGCTGGTACAGTTAGCTCACAACTCTTTTTGCACTCTTTGTGCTGCTACAAACCCCCAAATATGGCTGGGGGAGCACTAGTTAGGATCCCTTTCCTGTCACCTGCCACAATTTTTCCTCTTGTTCCAGTCTTCCTCACAGTCAGTTTAAATGTCTGATACAGATCTCAAATTTCTGCCCCAGCGCACAGGGCTCCTCTCTTATCAGGTAAAGTTCCTTGATGAGTCTCCAGTCCCAGAAGTTCCCCCAGTCTCCCCAAAAGTGGTATCTCTTCTCCTGATACCACTCATCAAGCCACCTGTTAAACTTCTTTAGTACACAGAAACATAGAAACATAGAGGTTGATGGCAGATAAAGGACCACAAGGCCCATCCAGTCTGCCCATTTTTTCTACCTTATGAATGTACCACACACCTTTACACTGTCAATGACCTATCTATCCATATTCGTCTGTATTGCTCCCCTTATGCCTATCCCATGCCTGTTTGAAGCCCTGCACTGTATTCATAGCCATCACTTCCTGAGGTAGGCTGTTCCATGCATCCAACACTCTTTCTGTGAAAAATAATTTTCTCACATTCCCCCCTTAATCGGTCTCCCTCTGGTCTCATGCTGTGTCCTCTTGTCCTGCTATTTTTCTTATATTTAAACAAGTTAGACTCTTTCACATTGTTAATGCCCTTAAGGTGTTTGAATGTTTCGATCATATCACCTCTCTCCCTCCTTTGCTCAAGGGTATACATATTGAGCTCCGTTAATCTGTCCTCATATGTCTTCTGATGCAGTCCCTGCACCATTTTGGTTGCCCTTCTCTGGACTGCCTCAATTTGGTTAATGTCCTTGTGAAGGTGTGGCCTCCAGTACTGCACACAGTACTCCAGATGGGGCCTAACCAGTGTCTTATAAAGAGGGATTATTACCTCCTCTTACGACTTGTGATACCCCTACTAATACACCCTAACATCCCCCCAGCCTTACTTACTGCTTTAGAGGTCTGTTTGATGATTTCAGGTCATCGGTGATGATGATGCCCAAGTCTCTTTCTTCCTTTGTGACTGCCAGCAACTCCCCTTCCAGCCTATCGGTGGCTTCAGGGTATCTCTTCCCTATGTGCATGATCTTGCACTTCTTTGCATTAAATCTCAGTTGCCACTCTTCTGACCATTTTACTAGTTTATCCAGATCTCTTCTCATTCTGCCCACCCCATCTGGATCATCTACTCTGTTGCAGATCTTGGTGTCATCTGCAAACAGACAAGTCTTACCCTCTAGTTCATCTGCAATGTCACTAATGAAGATATTGAAGAGGACTGGCCCCAGGACTGATCCCTGAGGTACTCCACTTGTGACTTGCATCTCTTCTGACTGTATACCATTTACCACCACCACTGTCGGCAGATAAGGACCATACGGCCCACCTAGTCTGCCCATTTCCTTACTCACTGCCACAGCCCCAGATCCTATTTGATCTGCAGCTCTCCTGCTCTGCACATCTCCAGGGTACCCTTATTTCTATCCCATGCACTCTTGAACCCCACATCACTTATCCTAACCTGCTCCCCCTTCCCGCCCCACACAGGGAGGATTTTGGAAAAGGACAGGGAGATTGAGTGTGCTACCAATCTGTCCTCCAGTTTACAGAAGTTCTGCTTCACCATCTTCACTGACTGGTTCACCAGATCATTGGTACCCAGGTGTACCAGCTCCCCAATATCACCCCGCTCCCTCTCTGCCATTCTCCCTATCCTGTCTAAATCCCAGATAGCTGACGCACTAAGAAGGCATTGCACCATCCCCCTCCCATCCAAACCCCCTCTACCACCCTCTCTACCCCCCTAATCTTTAAGTCCCTGATCACTAAGCATCTCCTGGTAGACTTGCTCCCCTTGGGTGCCATCACATCCTGCCCTTTCCCAGTGACTGACTTGGCTCTCCAACTGAATGGTGCTGTGCTAGACAGCCTCCTTATGGAAACCCCTCCCCCCATCCTCCTCCCCACAACTCTCCATGACCCTAGACCAGTGGGTCTCTGGGGGAGTTGGGATGTGGGGATGGGCTCTGGTTTAGCTGGTGATGCAGCTGAGAGGTTTCTACCGTTGCTGCCACCAGCTGAACTTGTACCTCTGCCATGGTCCTACAGATAAGGTGGTGCCCCCTCCTCCTGAGTATATCCCTAGAGAAGCACGCCCCACAGCTGCCACAACTGACTGCCTCCCCTTTGAACCCTGTCCCTATACAGACCTACAAATGAGGCTAAACCTAGCTGATATGGATTCAAACAACAGAGTTACAGTTTACAATGTGTGGTATCCATCTGGTCCATAATATCAAACAGTAGTCAGCAAGCACAGCAGTTAAATTACTAAACAGATGACTAAATTAACTCGTAGTGCTCACCCAGATCAGGTGTAAATGTAAAGCTCAGCTATAGCTTAGAAAACAGTAATGAAAATTACTTTGTTCTGTTCACCCAGATAGGAGCTAACTAGAACACAAAAACAATTTAGCAACTAGCACCTATATTAGCTATAAGCACAACTGTGTGCTAATGTGGATAATCCAAATGCTAAAGCAAATTGCAAGTAACAGTTTCTTTTTAAGACTTACAAAACACCAGTATTTTAAAATTGTATTCCTGGTATTATAGAACTCGATGGACTGAGTGAAATCTGGGAATTCAGTGTTCTTCTACTACAGATTCTATCACAGAACCAGAACACTATGCGAGAACATCTGCTACATAGCAACAGGAAACAGCTGATAAAAATGCTAACCCGATGTTGCTTTATATATTTATATGTCTCCCAGAGCCACTTTCTGTGGGGTAAGAGTGGTTTCATGCGCATTCTGCTTGAGAGAGAACAGCGAAGCGAAGTTGAGCTGTTCTGGCTCGAGCAGAATGCAAGTGAAACCACTCTTAGACCACAATGAGTAGCAACGGCGTACATATATAAATACATTATAGATCGGGGTTATTAGTTTTTTTAAACTGCCCCAGAATGTGCCTGTTTCCAGGGCATCTGTGCATGACACACTCTTCACAGAATAAGAGTGTCTCACACGCAGGGGAAAGGAGCCCTCCCATTGGTCGGAAGTGCTCCCCCAGTCTATAATACAAAAACAAAACACAAAAAACTTACTTTTTTTTAAACCAGTAGAAAGAAGCAGCTCTGAAAGCTCCTCAAACTACAGACAAAATCTCAGCACCATATCATTGACAGGCTGCCACAGCAACAGAACAATTCTTAAAGATTGGAGAAAATAAAAAATGAGAGACAGCTCAAAAACATATTGGCCCAGATATTCAAAAGGGTTGCGCCATGCGCAATAGGGTTGCACCTGCGCAAGTCCGAACTTGCTCCATTCTGCCATATTCAGCAGGAGGCAGTTGCGCCACAGAAAACATGCTGAGCAACAGCGCAATGCAAATGAATGCATGCTGAACTGGAGGGGGAGGAACCATGCATAAACTGCACAGCCCGATATTCAGCAGGACTGTGCAGAGTTGTGCAGGCAACCCCAACCTGTGCCTGCACAACTTTGAGGCAAAAAGGCTTAAGTTGAGGGCCACCCACAGGTGAGCTGCTGCATTGCAGGGCGCAACACAGCAGCTGCCACCTGTGGCTGGCCCCCAACCCAGTCCCTGTGCCCCCAGGCCCGATCCGGGTAAATCCCCCACCACTCCCCACTGGCCCGATTGGCAGGCATGGTTTAATCCCCACCAGCCCGATGGTAGGCAGCAATGTGCTCCCCTGAGCGTATCCTTGGTGGTCCAGTGGACGAAAAGCCTGATAAGTGGGCAGTGGTTGTCTAATAAACCCTCCTTCCGAATTCATCACTGGTGGTCAGTGGACGAAAACCCGATCACGGGTGGTAGTGTTTAAGCCCGAACATAGCCTGGTGGCTGGTATCCCCCCCCCACCACCCCGGCCCACCACCCCGTCCCCGGCGGCTGGCGGGCAGCATCTCACCCGCCGCCCCTTCGCCGCTGATCGTCTGTGCCTTGTTTGTGCAGAGCAAGAGCCATTGGTCAGTAGCCCATAACGATATGACAGCCAGACGTGTTCGAATACATTCATTCATTCACGTACCGACCGTTCAGGTTAGTATGGCTGCACGCCCACGCTATTGCTTGCACTAATGGGCGTGCAGCCCTCACCGGCAGTCAGTCGGCGGGAGCGGCGGGGCGGCAGGCGGTGGATGCTGCCGCCCGCCAGCTGCCGGGGAGCGGGTGGTGGGGCTTCGTGGTGGTGGGTGGGGGACACTAGCCACCAGGGCTATGTTCGGGGGTTTTTTAACGACTACCGCCTCGGATTGGGCTTTTCGTCCACTGGACCACCAGGGATACGCCTGCAAGGGGAGCACATTGCTGCCCGCGATCGGGCTGGTGGTGGTGGGGAGATTAAACTATGCCCGCGATCGGGCCAGTGGGGGGTGGTGGTGGGGATTGTACACTGTTTCGCCTGTAATCGGGCTGCAGGGGGCGTTGGTCCCCGACGGCTGTTGCCTGGCAGGGTGCCAGGCGCAAGTCCTCGGGGATCGGCGCACCTGCATGTTAATGGAATGCAAATGGGGTCATAATCAGATGCAAATGGCCCCCCCTGTGCCTTGCATGAATTATGGCCCCATTTGCATGTCACCATTTGAATATGGGGATTTTGTGCATGGCGCAATGGTACTTGCACCACTGCAAGTTGAATGCTCCACTCTGACCACTTGCAGTGGCTTAAGTTCCACTGCACCATGCACAGGCGGCTGTGGCCAGAGGGTGATATTCAAAGGAGTTGCTCAAGGGCGCAACTCCTTTGAATATCGCTCTGGACACACCCCTGTGCAACTATTTTGTGCAGCGCAAGGGCTTGCGCCACAAAATAGCGCAGTTTGAATATCCAGCCCATTATGTACTATAATGTATTAGGTATACATCAATAGACCAACTCAACTGTTTAACAAAAAAAACACCAAAGCAGACAAAATGCCAGGAAATGAGACCTAGGTCCTCAAGATCAGGCAACACAAAAGCCACACAGAAATGTTTAAGAACAAAGTAATAACTTCAGAGCTGACAAATCACAACAGAAATGTGATGACCATCCTGACTCCCATCCAGCATCTACCACACACAGTTAATACCTTCCTGGAGACCACAATGTCCTCTTTCACAATCACCCAAACAGACATGAAAGAAAAGTATTTTAAATTTGAAAAATGTTGTTAACAGCACTTAGCTCTGGTAGCTCCTCATAAGTACAGCCACTTTGCTGCTGCCAGAATTTTGTACCTCAGTAAAGCACCTTGAATGTTAATTCCTTTTTAAGTGATGCACTCGGTGGCCTATTTTAGTGGTACACTACTGGAATGAAGTGTAGCATGACTAATGCAGTAATTGTTTAATGGTAGTTTATGCCCAAGTTTACAGCCAATCCAGAAACATGTTTAAATGCGCCCACTTGTCTCCATCAGATGTTACAGGGAATTCATGGAGTGTTGCAGTACCAGAAGGTTGTCTGCATAAGCTGGTACTCTGCAGTGATTCCTTTTTATGTTGATTTGTGTGTATGTGCAAGCAACATTTTGTGGTAGTAGCACATTTCAGAGGAGGGTCAGTGTTGGCCAATGCAGGGGATGCTTTAATGGGTGCATCCCTCAGCCGCCAACCAGTGAGCAAGCCGTCGATGACAGCAGTTTCAGAGAGAGCCAAATAGTTGAAATGAATCTGCTGCTGAAGTCAGAGACAGGCTCATCATTGCAGTGGCAGATGACATGCCTCCATTACATGCCTTTCCTGGTGAAACATTTCAGTAAATATGGCAGCTCCTATCGTCCACCACACAATCCCAGAAAGCTGACATTGGGGTGCCCAATCTCCGTGTCAGCATGCCCCTCCACATTATTTATATTATCAGAATACGCGGCTCCCACCGCTCGGGCCACACACTCCTGAAAAGTCGACATCGGGGTGCCCAATCCTGTGCTGCATCCCCTCTTAATGTGTCTTTCCTGGTTAAATAGTTTTCCTTTCCTTTCTGACACCGGGATGCCCACTCCTGGTGTCAGATGCATGCCCCCCAAACCTGTCTATATGTCTTGCTCACATCTGGTACCCAATCCCTGTGTCGGCATCCCCCCCCCCAGAATTGTGCACCCAGTGTGCCTATTTTTTTTTGTGTAACCTGTAAATGAAGAAAACCTTCCTCATGATATTTTTATTTTTTTCCCATGCAAAAAGAAAACTGTCCACCGTTGTCTCCCTCGTCCCCTCCTCCATCCCCACCCTCCCCTGTGCACCACCTCCTGCACCCTCACCCATACTTACCCTCCAGAGGTCGGAGCCCCAATCTTCTCTGAACTGGGACACGCCTGCACTCTTCAAAGCCAAACTGCGAACTGAAGAAATGACGGTAGGCTTTATAATGGGAAGCAATGGGGGGGGGTCAACTCAGGTTGATATCTCAGCCATTTTTCTGAATTTTGGCCCCAAATTTTCAACATGGGGTTCTTGGGACTCCACCTCATAAACATCTCAGTCATTTAGTTTCTCAGTCGCAAAAGCTGATTTTGCCATTGCTGTGTGGAATCACCTTTTGGGACTGAGTAATGGAATGACAGTGCCACTCTTCATGAGGTGAGGTCCCAAAAAGCCCATGTTGCAAATTTGGTGAAAAGATTAAAAAAAAATGACTGCATTACTAGCGTGCATTGCTCAAGTTTCTATGCACACTCGTAACTTCGCCAAGTTTTAATATTTTCTCTCCAGATTTTCAACATTGCCATTTTTTCACATTATAGCTGTCATTTTTCACATCCTTCCTGAAACATGTTTTCACACCTGTGGTGCAGAATGACGTGGTCACTGTGGGAAATCAACTTTTGGGACAGAGTAACAAAATCACAGTGCTACTGTTTGAGAGGAGAGGTTCAAAAATGGCCATGTTGAAAATTTGGTGAAAAAATTCCAAAAAAATGATTGCATTACAGGTGTGCGTTGCACAGTTTCTATGCACGTTCATAACTCCGCCAATTTTTCGTATTTTCACTCCAGATTTTCAACATTGCCATTTTTTCACACCACCTCATGACCAGCACAGCTGTCATTTTTCACATCCTGCCAGAAATGTGTGTTCACACCTGTGGCACTAAATGGCACAGTTGCTGTGCAAAACCACCTTTCGGGATTGAGTAACAAAATGATAATGCTACTGTTGATGAGGTGGGGTCACAAAAAGCCCATTTTAAAAATTTGGAGTGAAAATACCAACAAACAGCCTGGGTGTTAGGGTTTCCAACCATAACTCCCTACTATATAGAGACTGACAGGTGTCGGGGGTGTGACTTGAGATCGCCGATCAGAATACACGTTATTCCACCCACCCTGTAGTCAGTGACAGGTATCGAGAGGTGCCTCTTGGGGACTTCTGCCCCAATGTGCACCCCATTCTCCTAAACCACATCCATCTCAGCATATTTTCTTATGGAATGGGGTGAGTATAAGGCCCGAAGACCCCAAGACACACCTGTCAGTGTCTGCAGGGTAGGGTGAGGTGAAATGGCGTGAGTGTTATGGCCAATGACTCAAAGGCACATCCCCAATGTCTGTCAGTCTCTGCAGGATTGGGGTTGGTTTGGTGCCAGTTCAATACTTCACTGCCATTCCTATTATGCATCTCTCTCTAACTCCTGCACTACCAATGCCAATGCCAGCAAGCCAACATTCGGCATTGACAAATGCTTGTTAAGACAATTTCTTCAGTCTCTAATGTGCTATTGATTTTTTTTGGAATTAAATGAACTTTATTGATGATATAAACAAAGATACATTATCCAATAGTCACACATTGTACAGTCAAAACAATAACCAGACCTGTATTATTGACTTTAACAATCAGTGGGTCCATTTCCAAAACTAATAAACTTGTTGAGAAAAGGTATCCTTGCCTCCTACCTCTTTCTAACTTAAAACGCTCAGACTTATACCCATTTGTTAGAACTGAGGCCTTTGGATTTTCAGTAAAGTACATCTACCCATCAGCAGAAAAATGTACTGAAGCTAAATTACTCAAGCACAATGTTTAAATAATCCCATTTGGCAGTCAAATGTTTTTTCTATGTTCAAGGCTACCAATGCCATTCTTGCTTTTTTTTGGCTGTCAACAGCATAGAAAGTAACCCCCTGATGTTGTTCAGTCCTTGTCTACCCACAATGAATCTCACCTGCTCTCTTCCTGTAATCTCCATTATAAAATTTTACATTCAATTGCTAAGGATTTGTGCAATAAATTTGTAATCCAAGTTGAGCAGGGATATTGGCCTGTAGTTAGAACAGTTCGCTACATCTTTCACTTTTTTAAGTAGAGCAACAATCATCCCTTCTCGTACTTTAGGAGGCAGCTGGACCACTAGGTCAGCCTCTTCATAAAGATGTTTTAGGTGTATGCTAAATAGGGATGAGGGATTCCTATAACAGTCATTTAGCAAGCCATCCAGCCCCGTGATTTTCCCAGCTGGTAATTTTGGAATTGTCCGGTGTATTTCATCTGTTGTTACCAGTTTGCTGAGTAACTTAAAGTTGTCTTCTGGAATTGTTGTGAGATCCAATTCTGCAGGAATTTTTTGATCTCTGAAACATCTACTTTTTATGTTTGTGAAGCTTTTATAGAATTGGGTAATCATTTGTTTATATCAGTTGTCCGTGTACAGTTTGCCAATCTGATTCTTGCATCCTATGATTAGATTATGGGTTTGCCTTTTTTAGCCTGTATGCTAACAGCTTTGAAGGTTTTCCCCTGATTCCTAGTACCTTTGCAGCAAGTAGAAAAGAGCATATTCCCTCCAAGCACTTTGGACTTTGTTAATTTCATGTTGAGCTGCATGATTCTGTATGAAAGATAAGGGTTTGTAGCTGCCCATGTGAGTTGCTAGGATATTTTTGAGAAGTTCTTTTTGTTTCAGATCTGTGGTTGATTGTTTTTTTCTTCTTGCTGAAAATAATTATATTATTGTTCTCCTTGCTGAAAAGCCAATTTTAATACCCTTATAAAACACTTCTAGGATTCCCAAATTATTGCTGTTGAAGTGCCCAGAGTGTCATTAATAATGAAGAATTCATTGGTGTGTTTTGATAACTCCTCACAGATTTTTTAGTTTTCCAAAGGGAGACATTAGCTTTCTGAATGGTAGTCCGTCAGTGGCCAGGGAGGATGGGGAGGACCTCCTGAGTGGAAGCCCCAAGGTAGGTAGATGAGGACTTCGGAGAATGAGGAAGCAACTTCTGATGGGGGATTCAATTCTCAGGGGATAGAGCTGGAAATGGGAAAGGGGACAGAGAGGGAAGTCAGGTGCCTACCTGGCACCACAGCCTGGAGGGATGGGAAGTGTATCCTATAGATCGCTAAGGCAGTAGGGAGGGAGGGATTGCTGAATGTCATTGTCCACCTGGGGACAAATTTCCCTGGCTAGGGATGGGGCAAGAACAGTGTAGGGGGTGTTTAAGGAGCTGGGAAGGAGTCATAGACAGGTAGTTTGCTCTACAGCTTTTACAGAGGTGCTGTCTGTCTATGATAGGGGGAGGGAGAGGAAGCTCTGTACCAAGGCCTTCAACTCATGGTAGAAGGAATGGTGCAGAGAGGAGAGGTACAGCTACACTAGGGACTGGGGGCCCACCTAGGAGGACTGGAGCCTATACAGCAGTAGTAGCCAGCATCCATCCGGGAAGTGATCCACTGTTCTCAGTGGATGGTTTAAACATTACTTCAATGAACATTTAAAGTAGCCATGATGAGGAGGTGGAAGAAAAAGGGGAGGCAGAAATTGATCCCCTCGCAGGCTGAGATAGAATGTAGAGAGATCTTGGGGGGCTAGAGTCCCACCACGGTGCAAGTTAATCAAGGAAGGAGTGGGTTAGCAAAGGAGTAAGGGGTAACAAAGTAGAAGAGAAGAGGGATGAAGGGGGAACCTAAGGAAAAAGGGGGAAACTAGAAGAATAGAACTAACAGAATCTGGAAGGCCATGTGTGCTAATGCTAGAAGTCTGGGGAATAAGATCCCAGACCTAGAAGCCATCAGGTCATTCTGGATACTGTGGCCATTACTGAGTCTTGGTGCACTGACAACCATGACTGAGACATGGTCATATCAAGCTACACGATGTTCAGAAGACAGAGGGTAGGAAGGAAAGGTGGGGAGTGGTGCTTTAGGTGAAGGAAAGCATAAAGTGACAGAAATACAGGGAATTCGGGGGCAGAGGTGCAGTGGGTCACACTCAAGTCAGAAAATGGAACCCCTATTCGGACAAGTGTGATCTACAGGCTCCTGGCACAGGGGGAAGACTTAGACAAAGAAATGTTAGAAACAACTGGCAAAATAACAGAAAAGAGGGAGGTGTTGCTGGTGGGGGACTTCAATCTGCCAGATGTAGATTGAAGCCTCCCAGCTGCAGCTTCAGCTAGAAGCAGGGACATCCTGGACTCACTGCTTGAGGTGGGGGTGGGGCGTTCCTCAAGCAACTAGTCAGTGAACCCACTCAGAATGGGACAATACTGAAGTGGTGCTTACTAACAGGGACAATGTTTCAAACGTCAAGGTGGGAAGCCATCTGTTGACTTATGATCATCGTACAGTGTGGTTCAACATAAGAACAACCACACAATGTTGAGAGTCCAGGACTTCAGAAGAGCTGATTTTACTAAGATGGATGAATGACTCAGGAATGACCTGGCAGGGGGGAGATGACTGGGGGAGGGGGCGGGAAACATGGGCCAAACTAAAAGAGGTCATAGTGAAGGCAACCAATCTTTATGTTAAGCAGATAAACAAAAGTAAAAGAAAGAGGAGAATGCTATGGTTCTTAAAGAAGGTAGCAGAAAAGGTGAAGCTAAGAGAATAGCATTCAGAAAGTATAAAGAGAGTCAAATACAGGAATTTGGGGGGGAGGTGCTCGGGGTCACACTTGAGTCAGAAAATTGAACCACTATTCGGACAAGTGTGATCTACAGGCCTCTGGTACAGTGGGAGGGCTTAGACAAAGAAATGTTAGAAACAATTTGCAAAATGGTGGAAAAGGGGGGGTGGAGTTGTTGTGGGGGACTTCAGTCTGCCAGATGTAGATTGGAGCCTCCCTGCTGCAGCTTCAGTTAGAAGCAGGGACATCCTGGACTCACTACAGGGGGTGTTTCCTCAGGCAACTAGTCAGTGAACTCACTCAGGATGGGGAGATACTGGACCTGTTGCTTATTATCAGGAATAGTGCTGCAGACATCAAGGTGGGAAGCCATTTGGAGACCAATGATCATTGTACAGTGTGGTTCAACATAAGAAGAGCTGCAGAATCCAACCATACAACTGCGAGAGACCAGGACATTGGAAGGGCTGATTTTACTAAGATGAGCGAATGCCTCAGGAGTCAGGAATGACCTGGCACTGCAGGGGAAGACGAAAAGTGGGCAAAACTAAAAGATGGCATAGTGAAGGCAACAAATCTGTGTGTTAAGCAGATCAACAAAAGTAAAAGCAAGAGGAGACCATTATGGCTCCTAAAGGGGGTAGCAGAAAAGGTGAAGGCTAAGAGAGTAGCATTCAGGAGGTATAAGGAGACCCAGAGACAGGAGGGTATGGAAGTGTATCAGGGAAAACAAAGTGAGGCAAGCAAAGCAGCAAGGGGCGCAAAGGTGTAAGCCAAGGAAAGAATAGCTCATGGAGTGCCAAAAAGGGGAAAATTTTTAGGTATATTAGCGAAAAAAAGAAAACAAAGGGAGGGATTGTACAATTAAAGAGGGATGGGAGAGGGGACTGTACAGAGAGAGAGGTCAAGAAAAAGCAAACATCTTAAACAAATACTTCTGCTCAGTGTTTACAGTAGAAGGGAAAGGGCAGGGACCATGCAGGGGTGCCAGAATCTTTGCTGGGAAGGAAATGGACACTAGTCCATTTCCTGAGGAGAGTGTCCAGAAGGCACTTGCTAACCTGAAGGTGGACAAGACTATGGGGCCAGATGGTGTACACCCAAGGGTGCTGAGGGAGCTCAGGGAGGTACCAGCTGCACTTCTGACAAACCTATTTTACAGATCATTGGAGACCGGCATGGTCCCAGAGGACTGAAGAAGGGCAGATGTAGTTCCAACTTTATAAAAATGGTAGCATGGAAGAGGCAGGCAGTTATAAGGCCTGTCAGCCTGAGAGGTATTTTTCAGAGAAAAAGGTGCTCTAGAAGAAGGGGGCATGATATGAAGCTGGAGGGAGGGAAATTCAAGAGGGATGTGAAGAAGTACTTCTTCACAGAAAGGGTGGTGGATACCTGGAACTGCCTTTCAGCAGAGGTGGTGGAGGTGAAAACAGTGGTGGGATTCAAAAATGCCTGGGACAGGCAAAAGGGAATCATATGGATAAGGAAAGGAGGGTGGGTGGGGAGTGATTGTGCTGTTAATCAAGAAGGGTCTGTAGCAGAAAATGAAGGTTAACAAAAATAGGCAGACTTGGTGGGTCCAGTGGCCCTTATCTGCCATCACATTCTATGTTTCTAGATTTCTGTGCAGATTTATCTGAATGTTTATTGTGGCTGCCATGTGGCCGAAGACTACTGAATTGCAGTTTTGTTTAGTTTTATTCAGATAAAAGTTTTTAAACAAATGGATGTCATCTGTTCTGCTAAAGGTGTTATAGGGAATCGAATAAGTTGTGTAGACTCTCCCAGTTGAGTCTGCCATGCTTCCAAACTGGATACTGTCAATACCTTGAAACAATAAATGTGCAGTCAAAACAGTGTGTGTGGTTTGGAGTTTATTTATATTAATGCATTTTTGCCTGCACACTTTTGCACTGTCTGCGAAGTGCGCTTTTGACCACGTGGTTTTTGACTGTGCGTTTATGTGGTGGCCCCATGACTGCCTAGACATAGAAACATAGAACATAGAATTTGATGGCAGATAAGGACTGCTTGGCCCACCTAGTCTGTCCATTTCCCTGCCTAACGGATAAGCTGCAGATCCTAGTTAACCAACAGCCTACTTCCTCCTACCCCCCACTAGAATTGCCTTGTGTCTGTCCCATGCATTCTTGAACTCCTACACTGTTTTTGACTCTATGACTTCCTCAGGAAGGCCGTTCCATGCATCTACAACCCTCTGTGTGAAGAAATACTTCCTCACATTACCTCTGAGCTGTTCCCCCCATCTTCAAATTGTGCCCCCTTGTTCTTGCACATCTCTTTTTCTGAAAGATGCTACCCTCTTGGACTTTGTTGATTCCCTTGAGGTATTTGAAAGTTTCTATCATGTCCCCCCCTCCTTTCCTCGAGGCTATACATCTTAAACTCCTTTAGTCTTTCTTCATATGTCTTCTGGTGCAGAAACTGCACCATTTTGGTTGCCCTCCTCTGGACATCCTCCACCCTGTCTATGTCTTTGCTGAGATGGGGTCTCCAGAACTGTACACAGTACTCCAGATGTGGTCTTACCAACTGTCTGTATAAGCATAAGACTACAGAAGATTATGTTTATATTCAAATAAGCCATTTTTGTTTTTATCTACTATGGGGCTCAGTACAACAATAAAGTCACTTCCCACTACCAGATCTACATCTTCAGCTGACCCCAACTACCCCATATGGTTATTGGCCTGTTGGCACATGTACAGTATATTGTATATTGTTAGACGCTTGCTATTTAATAATCTTCCACATCCTCTCTTTATCTCCCATTTCTTTTATTGTATGAAAACTAACATCTCTGCAGATTAGGATTGCAACTCCTCTTTTCTTACTAGTACAGCAATTATAAAATATTCAGCCTACCCATTGCTTTCTAAATGCTTTTGCTGGGGTTCAGTGAGTTTCTTAGATGAGGACAAAATCTGCCTTCTGCCTGTTTAATGTTTTTAAAACTCTGGTCCTTTTGATTGAGCTGCCTAATCCCTTAACATTCCACATTACAAAATTACAGTTAGCCAATAATAATAATAATCCACAGGTGGCTTTGTAGTATATTTCTTAAATCACCATGAGTTACGACCTTGCTATGTGTGAAAATAAGGTATCCACCTTGTGAGCTTCTTGATCTTTGCAAATGCATTTTAATCCTAAAGCGGTTATATGTCCACATAAGTAAATAATTTTGGGATTTCTGTGAAAGGAATTTGACTTTCTTTAAAAGGAGTTCAAACAGAATCAACTTATGAACAGTGAGGTCTAGTAAGGTATGTCCAATATGGTACCAACTGTGTGCAGGTGGGACCATGCTTCCTCTCAGCTCCATGAGGCTGCAAGAATGTCAGCCTATGGAGTCAACACACTGTAAATGAAAAAGCAAGCAAAAAGAAAATCTTCCTAAGTATTTTTCTATATCTTACAACAGTACCTAGAAACTGTAAACACTGTGTAACGTATCATGAGAGCTTACCTAACATGTACACAATTAGAATCTGTCTAATATTGAATTTCTAAATTAATCCAAACTAAACAAACAGAGAAATTCTTGAATACAGAATAATATATAATAAAGTATGGCATCCAAATCCTTTCTAATCTTGACTAATACACCAATAATTTTGTGCTTGGTCATAGCCATTGTTAGACCTATTGGTTAGGCATTGAGGCCCAGATATTCAGACTATGCCAGGCTGTGGCGCAAGCCTGTGCGCAGCCCAACTGGGCTGCATAGGGGCATTGACAGGGTGATATTCAATGGAGCTGTGCCATGGCACAGCATCGTTGAATATCGCACTCTGGCCACCCGCAGTGCGCATGGTACAGTGGCACTGCACCAGCACAAGTGGCCAGAGTGGAGCAGGGGGATGCGCTAGTGCAAGTTCCATTGTGCTAGGCACAACAACTGCGATATTCAAAAGTGCACATGCAAATGGGGCCATAATGTATGCAAGGTGCAAATGGGGCCATTTGCAAGTCATTATGGCCCCATTTGCATGCAGGTGTGCCGATCCCCGGCAACTTCTGCCTGGCACCCTGCCAGGCTGCAGCTGTCGGGAACCGACACCCCCTGCACATCATGGCAAAGTGCCCCACTGCCCCATCGTGGGCATAAGTAGAACATGAGAATCGTCCTATATCCCTGGTGGTCCAGTGGACCGTCTGCAGCCCGATTGTGGGCATATGTTGTAATGATATCAGTCCTATATCCCTGGTGGTCCAGTGGACCGCCTGCAGCCCGATCGCGGGCATAAGTCTGTTTAAAACCATTAACACAATCCCTGGTGGTCCAGTGGACTGCTCGCAGCCCGATCACGGGCATATGTCAGTTTCCAACTGTTTACACTATCCCTGGTGGTTCAGTGGACCGCTTGCAGCCCGAATGCGGGCATATGTTGTAATGATATCAGTTCTATATCCCTGGTGGTCCAGTGGACTGCCTGCAGCCTGATCGTGGGCATAGGTCTGTTTAAAACCATTAACACAATCCGTGGTGGTCAAGTGGACCTCTCGCAGCCCGATCATGGGCATATGTCAGTTTCCAACTGTTTACACTATCCCTGGTGGTCCAGTGGACCGCTTGCAGCCCGATCATGGGCATATGTTGTAATGATATCAGTCCTATATCCCTAGTAGTCCAGTGGACCACTTGCAGCCCGATCGCGGGTGTCAGTAAATAATAATGCAACACCAATCCAACCTTGGTGGTCTAGTGGTACCCCTCCCCACCGCCCACTGATCCCCACCGCCTGCCCCGGTCAGCGTGGTGGCAGCTCTCCGCTTGCCGCCCAGCTGCCAACTGACACCGTGCGGTAGGGCTGTATTCCCATTGGTCCACAGCATGAGCCAATGGGCGTGCAGCCCGTTCCGTACTCACGCAGTTCAGATATGGTCACATATCTGGACTGTGTAGTATGGTATGGGCTGCTCGCCCATTGGCTCATGCTGCTGGACCAAGGCAACAGCCCTACCATATGGTGTCAGTTGGCGGGCGGCGGGCAGCAAGCGGTGGGGAGCTGCCACCGCCATTGACCGGGCGGGAGCGGTGCAGTGGGCCTCAGTGGGTGGGGGAGGGGGTACCAGTAGACCACCAGGGTTGGATTGGTGTTGCATTATTATTTACTGATGCCCACGATCGGGCTGCGAGCGGTCCACTGGACCACCAGGGATATAGGACTGATATCATATCACAACACATGCCCGTGATCAGGCTGCAAGTGGTCCACTGGACCACCAGGGATAGTGTTAACAGTTGGAAACTGACATATGCCCATGATCGGGCTGTGAGCGGTCCACTGGACCACCAGGGATAGTGTTAACAGTTGGAAACTGACATATGCTCGCGATCGGGCTGCGAGCGGTCCACTGGACCACCAGGGATTTAGGACTATTATTTGTATACGTATGCCCGTAATCGGGCATGGTGGGGCACCACCAGAAGGTGCAGCCAGAGCTCGGGTGGCCACCCACAGGTGGCAGCTGCCGTGTTGCGCCCTGCAATATGGCAGCTCACCTGTTGGTGGCCAGCTGTTGCTCCTTTTTTTTTGGCTCACCTGTGTGCAGCACAGGTAGGGGTTGTGCATGCATGGGCTCAGCACATCCCGGGCTGAATATCAGGATGTGTGGAGTATGCATGGGCATGCACCCCCCACCTGCGCTGCATACATTACTGATGCACTCCGGCGCATCAGGATTTGTGCCAGGCTCAATCCCCATTTGAATATTGTGCCGGGGCGCAACCCTTCTGAATATCCGGCCCCTAGTGTCCTGGTATAAACAGTTTGGTGAAATAAAAGTCTTCTTTATGTTATTTATTAACATGCATACACCATAAAAATGTTCAAATCCATAAGCTATTTATATTAAATACTGTTTATGACATTTTGAAAAGTCTTGTTAATTATTTACCCAAGGATACCGCATAATACTCCTTTCTGTGCACTATACCGAGCAGTATGCTTAGTAGTCCAGTCAAAAAATATTTCTTTTTGGAGATCGTTCACACATTATTTTATAAAAATCTGAATTCAGGATGGTATGAGCATGTTTTCCATAAACTTCACCTATAATGGAACTTGAACAGAACTGCAGTAAAAAAGGATTGAATTCTCTGGAAGAGGCAGACCAGTTATGCAGAGTACACTCCCAACCTGCTTCACCCATACAGTGTTTATGCTGATACACCCTTTTAAGTCTGATATTTGAAGCAAGCTTAAAGAGCTGCTGACATCTCCTCAAAAACTTTGGAAAAGATAATATTTAGACACAATTCAGCTTGTATGTCATTTACCTTCTATAGGTTTCTTCTCCATTGTATTTATTACTGAGGGAGTTCCCACAACAACAGGATCGTAATCTATTTGAGTTTATCTGCCTCTACTGCTTTTTCCCTACAAGAAATCATAATGCTCTGTTGTGACGTCACAGCTGGTTTCAATGGAAATAACTGTGATGTCACAAGCAGCTGTTAACGTGCAACTCAGGTTAAGGAATAAGCATTGAAATAAATGAACCCTCAAAGAACAGAGATCGTGTTTTATACGCATTGCCCTCCATAAAAATAATGGCAAGAAGTCATACAGAACTCATGAGAAATATAAACTGATTTGCCTCTAAATATTACGTTTTTCAAAGTTATCCTGCAGGCGTCAGTGGCTTTTTAAATATTACACAGTTTTAATTGTCATGGAATGCCATAGTGGTCATGGGGGAACAGCCCCAGTTACCTGAGACTTCACACATGGGTACCTCAGTCTGTCCACCCGATAAGAGCCTGTGTCTCAAGTTTGATTCTCATGTGGTAGCTTCATTATCATATAGCCTATTGGGGTGATTGACACCAAAGGCCTATGGCATAGCAATGGTTCTCCAGCCTTAAATTCTGGTGGCCTCAAAGGACTTCAGAGTACAGCCACCAGAATTTAATGGTGGCCTCACTCATGTTTTTTTCACTCCAAAGCACCATTTATACTCCAATCTCCCCTAATAGATCACATTCCTTTTAACACAATATACAGTAAACCAAGTCTCTGATATATATTTTTAATTTAAATGTATCTTCTATGTTTATTTAAAAGGTGGTAAATTGCCCATTACATTACCTTTGAAACTGGAGCTCTAAAGAGCCATGTGACTGTAGAAAATTGTTCTGGTGGCCGCATGCCAATAATGAGTTACAGGAGATGCTGCTTGTAGATGAGACTTGACTGCCCCCTCCTAGCATACCACATGTGCATCAGCACATACCTAGTCATTACAAGGAACACATTTTAAAGAAGTGAAATGGTCTAATGTTATAGGGAGGACAGTTGTGGTACAACCCCCCCCCCCAACCAGTTCAGCAGTGAGAATACAAGCAATACTTATTTCTAATTTGTTCAGCATTCCACAGGATACGAAACATGAGTAAAATACTGCAGTTAAATGTTAGCCCAATTTTCCTCTTTTGTTGTTAGATTCAGTGTTGTTGGTGTCCATTGAAATTAATGAAAAAGCCAAGTGTTAGCAGGAATGTTGTTGTCAGGCCCTCCCTGCTGCTATCTGGACTCCAGGACCTGCTGAGTTTCAGCATATTCACATTCATGATAGCAATTTGCATTTCCCTGCTCCAGCTTCTCCCTTCAAACCTGTTCGGGCTGCAATCACAAAGCATATAGGAGGAGTGATTTTTCTGTGTGTTGGATCGCCTTCTTTGTGAATACCTCCCCTTCCTCACCACCAGCTTGCCATCAAAGGGGGAGAGCTCTCTATGTTTCTTCAGTTCCTGTTGGGTCATTTTCCCAAATGGACTCTCCTCTGAAGTGGGGTGCAATCATCTCCTCTCTGAGTACCCTCTTACAATGCTGTCTGGTCCTTCATTTGGTCTGTTGAGGATGGGGGGGGGTTCAGATATAAAGTTGTATGCAGTGTTAGGGTCACAGTAGGAGTGATTAACACCCTTTATGGGGAATACAATAACAACTGCATATTTCAAAAAGAATTCAATGCCTAAATCATGAAGGAGCTGTCTCACTGACTTCTCTACATTTAGCTACAATTTTGGCGGAGTAGTCTTTGGGACAAAAGGAATGCTGTTGCCTTGCCCCTACTTAATTTCCTTTCTCTGGCTAATCTCAGTAGTTGTTCTTTTTTGGGATAAAACAACAAATTAACAAAAAAAGTTACCTTGTCTCACCTGACCATTCTTTAGAGGATGGTTACAGTCCTATGAGTCCTTTTAATGTCTAAGGGAGAGAAGGGAAAAAATTCAACACTGCAGGCAAGAAGTTTCTTAAGAATGAGATCATATCCATTTTGTGCCCCTTCTGTCACTCCAGTTATTCTAATAGTGTTTTTTCATCCCCAACTTTCTAGGTTGTCTACATAATTCAGTAAGTACTGGATTTGTTGTGTTTTTTTAGATACTAAGTCCTCTGTTTTAAAAAGTGAATCCTACAACTATGAGAATCAGAACTCTGCTGCTTTAATTCTTTCACTGACGTCTTTAACCTCTAATCTTAATTTGGAGAAGGAGTTTTTTAAGCTCATTTAAGTCTATTTTTATTGATAGCCACTGTTTAGACAGCACCATAGTGCAGAATACAGGTAGCACTTTTCATCACTAATCAAACCAGGGACATGTATCAAAGGTTTAGATTGTGCTGGCTTTAATGACAACGAGTCCTGTTTTATTTTTGTTTTGAAATTCAGTCTATATAGTTTAGTACCTCACAGTGATTCCTCAATACCATATGCGCAGTAAAAAAGTATATATTTATAAGTCATTTATCAGATAATACATATTTGTACCTTGCTCTTGCTGTGTAACACTATCATGCTGCTATCTGTTTTCTGTTCAATGGGTATTGTCAATGTGCAAGTTCCAATTGGATGCATGACACAATGCTTACATATCAGCGGACTGCCTTTTTCAGAGCTGGCACATTCATCCCCTCATAATGCTGAAATAGCTGAGGTCATGAATATTTATGATATTGCTGAAGCTGGGAGCAGGGGAAGGGAGATGGCACCCAATATGCTATGCTGTCATACCTTAGCAAACATACTCAAGTGGAAACAGTCTATCAGCATACATTTGAACACATCACTCAGAAGGCAGCATTTTCTTACCCTGATCCTTGTTTTTTTGTGTGTAGATAAAGTGCAAAGCTATGCAAACTGTTGGCTTTGTGACATTTTTGGGCTATATTGCCTAATGTAGCTCATGGAAAAACAACTTAGTATGACTTCCCCACCACGTAGGGCTGAGCAGCAGGCAAACCAAACAAAGTCTGCGCACTACCCGAGCACATGTACTGCACAGTTCTTATCTTACAGCTGTGATTGTAATGCCCTGCTATTTTGCACTGTGAATACAATTCATTTGGTGTGATTAATAATAGTTATCCATAAGCCAAGCGAACATGACTGTTTTAATACTGTCATGCTGTCATAATTGTATTTGCCCTACAAACCAGCTGTACAGCAACACTGAAGGAGGCAGTAATGCATGTTAAAAAATTAAAAAAAAAAAAGAAAAGAATGCAAACCAAAGGTTTAAATTACTCCATCACCTACATGTGTTAAATAGTGAAATGGGAAAATGTCTCACTGAGAACTGGGGTGAGCGATGGGTGTAAGGGGGAAAACACATCAAAGAGGTTACATTCCATAAACTTCTAAGCTGACTAGGTTAAAAAATTCTTATCTATTTATTTATTTAATTATTCATTCTAGGATTACAAATATCTTTTAGTGCCAGGTAGCTCATTTACAAAGGTTCCATGTCAGTAGGGAGGGTTACAAACAGTTGCAGGGAAACAGACAAGTAATGCGGAATATTTCAGAACAGATGTACATGTGTTTACATTATAGTACAGGACAATTAAACTTCAGTTATATATGCATTAAGCAAAACCTGATCAGAGGCAGAGGGAAGAAAAGTAGAGTGAGGGAGGAAGGACCAAGAGGGAGAGGAGTAGCCAGGCAGCCTTGTAAAGTTCCAACTACAATGGGGGGGAGAGAGTCCTAGAAAGGGGAGGGAGAGAGGAAGAGGGGAAGAGAGGCAAAGGCAGGGAGGAGGGTGGTAAGATGGGGGTGATAGAGGTGTCAGTGAGGGGAGGTCCAAGAAGTGGGGGGTGGACTAATGGAGGTCCTGAAAGGGACCTGGAAATTAGGTGGAGCAATCACAGGAGTTTTCAGTTAGGAGGTGAGTTTGGAGCTTATGTTTGAACTCTCCAAGTTTAGGAAGGGTAGCTAGACTATTGGGGAGTCCATTGAACCAGGAAGGTGCTCTGCTACCAAAGGTGCATTGGCGTTGCATGGTCCGGCACCGTGGGACTAGTAGGAGTTCAGTGGATGAGGAGCGCATATGTTGGGTCTTTGGAGATTTGTGAAGCAGACAACACAGACCCTTCAGCATGAACCCAAGTAGAATCTTTTCAGTGAGAAGGCAGGTGTGGTATTTAATTCTTCCAGATAGATTGAGTCATCCAGTCTGTTTATAGAGATCGCAGGTGTGGGTGCAGTGGGATGCCCCCATTTGGAGTCTACAAGCCTTGTTTAGTGCAACAGTGAGCCTTTTGACAGCAATATCGGTAGCAACTCTGTAAATGACAAGGCCATAGTCGATAATAGAGAGCACCGAACTGTGAACTGCCAGATTGAGAGCTTCAGGTGGTAGACACTTTCTGAGTCGATAGAGAAGACCAATCCTAGCATTGACGGCTCTGGCTACATTTTCGATGGGGGTTGTTTAGGTGAGGTGACTACTTAGGGTGACCCCAAGGTACTTAAAGTGCTGTATTTGTTCAAGGGGGTCATCTTGGCTATTTATGATAGTGACAGCATGTCCGTTGTATCTGCTGTGGGCAGGGGAGAACAACAGGACTTTTGTCTTCTTGTAGTTTGCCACTAGTTTCTGTCTGGAGAATCAGTCCTCGACGTCCAGGAAACCATTCTGTAGGTTGCTTTTGAGGATGTGCAGGTCAGGGTGGCTTGCAAAAATGACAGTGTCATCTGATAGAACAGTGTGCACAGGTGGCAGGCAGATGGTAAATTGTTAATGAAGATGCTGAATAGGAGGGGACCCAGAATTGAGCCCTGGAGTACACCAGACTGAACTGGTTTTTGGTCTGAGATAGCGTTGGAAATCTTCATGCATTGTGATCTATCTCCAAGATAGCTTGCAAACCAGGACAGTGAATCAGGGGAGAGGCCAGTTAGAGAAAGTTGATTAAGGAGGAGCAGGTGATTAACTGTGTTGAAGGCCTTAGTTAAGTCTATAAAGACTGCCCTCACAAGACTGCCTTGGTCAATAGATTGGTGGACAGAGCTGGTGAGTTCTAGGAGAGCAGTGGTGGTGCTGTACCCTTTTCTAAACCCATGTTGTTGTTCACACTGCAGGCTGTATTTACTGAGGTAGTCCACTAGTTGGTTGGCAACAATACGCTCGAGCATTTTTGAAAGGGGAGGGAGGATTGATATAGGCCTATAGTTGCTATGTAGTGCATGGTCCCCAACTGTATGAACTGGTGTAACAATGGCTGTTTTCCAAACCTGTGGTAACTGAGACAATGACAGAGAGAGGTTAAGGATCTTAGTGATAGGTGGGAGTACTTCCTCAGCAGTGAGTGCGATTAGTTTGAGGTCTAGGGAGTCCCACTATGCCTTGACTTACCCAGCACTTTGCTCAGTAGTTTCCTGACTTGGGCAACAGAGATGTGTTTAAAGTAGAAAAGAGGGTGATCATTTGTCTTGTTCTCCTGCTGGTGCGCAGACTTTAAGGTGGTATCATCAAAGAAATCTTGTGGTAGGACATTGCTAAGATCGGTAAAGGAATCATTGAAAGTATTTGCAATTTGGAGTGGATCCAGTATGTGGGAGCCATCAAGGTTTATCATAGTTGGTGCCTTTTTGGGGTCTTTTCCAGTTATATCTTTAATATTTGACCAGAATGTCCTGCTATCACCCCAACTGTTGGTAAGCTGCTCCCTATGGTGATTGCTTTTCACTTTGCAGATGGCCCGAGTGCAGGAATTTCTTGCAGCTTTATCGGCTTGCCAGTCTTGAGGTTTGCCCGATGATTTAGCACAGTGCCTGAGGTGGTCCCTCATTTTGATGGTAGAAAGAAGATCAGGGGTAATCCAGGGATGTAAAGTGCCGCGCACCTTCATTTAAGTGCTGAAGGGCTTCATTAGTGTCAGCAGAGGAGTCCAGTAGAGACCAGTCCTGACAGCGAAGGTGTTGTTTTGTCCTAATATTTTGTCTTAATGTGATAATTCAGAAAAAATGAATGTCAGGCAACTAACTATGCTGTTCACATAATAATGTTGCACATTCTATTTACTATTTAGCACATCACAAGTGCCGGCAGATACTGAGTTAATGAACTCAAATGAGCTTTATCGGGAATCCTTTCAGAACAACATTCATGACTTGAAGAGCTACTGTACTGCCTAAACTTAATATTCATTTTTTAAAGCAGATGATTATTACCCTCTGTATCTGAGGTACTTTTTCTTTTCCCTTTGGATAATTAGAATATTTTTTACCTGATGTTAGTAGATGTGATCTGGGGAACAGCACTCTGCCTGGCAGCTGACATATCTTAATGTTATTCTCCACACTACATCATCAGCTTCGTGACCTCACTGACTGTGACATCACAGTTTCTCAGGAAAAAAAACACTCACCTGTCAGTCACCTGTGATTTCACAGTCAGTGAGGTCACAGTGCTGATGATGTAGTGGGGGGCCTAGAACTAGGTATGTCAGCTGCCAGGCAGAGTGCTATTCCACACATCCAGCATAATGCTATCACATTAAAAACTTTCTAATGAGCAAACGGAACAAGAACAATACTTCAGAAATAAAAGTTACAACTGACTACTTCTTAAAATTTGTCAATTTTTCCTTTCTGCTACTTTTGGTTCTACTAGCTCTTTAACATACAGGTGTCCCTGATCCCTGACCCTGATTAACTATCACTTAACTACTTATACCAGTACACACTCTTGGAAACCATAAATACAGCAGGAGTTAGAGTAATTAATCATCCCTTAAAAAATCTACAGTGAAATGGTTAACTTATTCTATCAGAGGTCCCTAATCCTTTGTCCAGGATGAGAAAAGTCCATTATATGGGCATAGACCCTGTACTTTACGTAAAAAGTGTGAAGCAATTAGTAGGTCTCATATTAGTTTAGAGGAAACAATACAGTGGGTGGTCTTCATTGAAGCCACATTGTGTCAGAGTGTCCAGAGTGTGGCTCCAGTAGAATTCCATTTGTAAAAGTTGTTTTTAGCTTGATTGCCTTCTCTTTTGTTTAGTCGTACTTTCCACACCCCTATAAAACTCAGGTCAGCGGTAGTTCCATGGCCTGCTTCCTGGAAATATCTCACCGTGAGGCCCAAATTGCTTACCTACAAGAAAGAGAAGAGGTTCCAGTTCAGCCACCTTGGTAGAAGAAAAAGATAATAATGAGGGAGTGGCTCTCTACCAGAAGGCAACAAACATACTAAAAAGCAGACTGGTAGAAAAGGAGCCGACTCACCAAATTCAATATATTATTTTTATTATTGTTGTTATTCTGTATATTTTTTCTTTTTTCATTTCTTTACCAAGGAACAGTATCAATTTGTGTGCCCCTAGGCACAACAACAGCACAACCATTTTGGAATTGCTACTTCATTAGTGTATCATACTGTCCTGTTACAAAAAATATATTTATGTTTAAATAAACAAAACTCTGTTTGCTTTGATCTTAAACAAATATTCAACAGCTCGAGGAGCTCACCTTAAAGGGTCTGACCATCATGTGTGATTTTGCATTTCTTTAAAACTTGGCTTCCTGGCCAAATGCCCTTTGGGGTAGCCATTGCCTCAGTGCTTGCACACAGAGGTTCTTTGTCTTTTAAATTGTTTTTTGTTTTAATACGGTTCACCACAACATAACTGAGATAAACCATTTTAGGGTAGCTGGTTCATTCTGCTGGGGCATCAAACAGACGAGGCATACTGATGAGTCCTGGTAGGACGAAACGCGTGTCTATGTCTTCTGTTGGCATCCTTTGCAAACTGTGTGAGAGGCCTTTCCGGCACCATGCATTTCTGCTTAAAGTTGAACCAGCATACTATTCTGTGGTGATTTGCATATGCAGCCCATGATGCTTTGCATTGTGGAGCATGTGCGATTTTGTATTTCTTTAAAAATTGGCTTCCTGGCCAAATGCACTTTGGGGTAACCATTGCCTCAGTGCTTACACACAGAGGTTCTTTGTCTTTTAAATTGTTTTCTGTTTTAATTGGGTTCACCACAACATAACCTGGATAGACCATCTTAGGGTGGCTGGTTCATTCTACTGGGGTGTCAAACAGATGAGGCATACTGATGAGTCTTGATAGGATGAAACACATGTCTATGTCTTCTGTTGGCAGCCTTTGCAAACTGTGTGAGAGGTCTTTCAGCACCATGCATTTCTGCTTAAAGTTGAACCAGCATAATATTCTGTGGTGATTTACATATGCAGCCCATGATGCTTTGCACTGTGGGGCATGTGTGATTTTGTATTTTTTTAAAACTTGGCTTTCTGGCCAATGCCCTTTGGAGTAACAATTGCCTCAGTGCTTGCACACAGAGGTTCTTTGTCTTTTAAATTGTTTTTTGTTTTAATTGGGTTCACCACAATATAACCGAGATAGACCATCTTAGGGTAGCTGGTTCATTTTTCAGGGGTGTCAAACAGATGAGGCATATTGATGAGTCCTGGTAGGATGAACCACGAGTCTATGTCTTCTGTTGGCACCTTGCATCAAACTGTGTGAGAGACCTTTCGGCACCATGCATTTCTGCTTAAAGTTGAACCAGCATAGTATTCTGTGTTGATTTGCATATGCAGCCAATGATGCTTTGCATTGTGGGGCATGTGTGATTTTGTATTTCTTTAAAACTTGGCTTTCCAGCCACATGCCCTTTGGGGTAACCATTGCTCAGTGCCTGCACACAGAGGTTCTTTGTCTTTTAAATTGTGTTTTTGTTTTAATTGGGTTCACCATAGCATAACCCAGATAGACTATCTTAGGATAACTGGTTCATTCTACTGGGGTGTCAAACAGATGAGGCATACTGATGAGTCCTGCTAGGATGAAACACACGTCTATGTCTTCTGTTGGCTTTCTTTGTAAACTGTGTGAAAGGTCTTTCAGCACCATGCATTTCTGCTTAAAGTTGAACCAGCATAATATTCTGTGGTGATTTGCATATGCAGCCCATGATGCTTTGCACTGTGGGGCATGTGTGATTTTGTATTTCTTTAAAACTTGGCTTCCTGGCCAAATGACCTCTGGGGTAACCATTGCCTCAGTGCTTGCACACAGAGGTTCTTTGCCTTTTAAATTGATTTTTGTTTTAATTGGGTTCACCACAGCATAACCTGGATAAACCATCTTAGGGTAGCTGGTTCATTTTACTGGGGTGTCAAACAGATGAGGCATATTGATGAGTCCTGGTAGGACACACCATGTGTCTGTGTCTTCTGTTGGCACCCTGCATCAAACTGTATGAGAGACCTTTCGGCACCATGCATTTCTGCTTAAAGTTGAACCAGCATAATATTCTGTGTTGATTTGCATATGCAGCCCATGGTGCCTTACATTGTGGAGCATGTGTCATTTTGTATTTCTTTAAAACTTGTCTTTCCAGCCAAATGCCCTTTGGAGTAACCATTGCCTCAGTGCTTGCACACAGAGGTTCTTTGTCTTTTAAATTGTTTTTTGTTTTAATTGGGTTCACCACAACATAACCCAGATAGACCATCTTAGGGTAGCTGGCTCATTCTACGGGGGTGTCAAACAGAGAAGGCATACTGATGAGTCCTGGTAGGAAAAAACACATGTCTATGTCTTCTGTTGACATCCTTTGCAAACTGTGTGAGAGGCCTTTCGGCACCATGCATTTCTGCTTAAAGTTGAACCAGCATAATATTCTGTGGTGATTTGCATATGCAGCCCATGATGTTTTGCATTGTGGGGCATGTGTGATTTTGTATTTCTTTAAAACTTGGCTTCCTGGCCAAATGCCCTCTGGGGTAACCATTGCCTCAGTGCTTGCACACAGTGGTTCTTTGTCATCTCCAACACAATGTGTACACTCTTAATAAATTACAACCCTAGCCTGTAATAATGAAAAAATAGCTCAAATCAATCAGTGAATCAATATTCATCATACTAAAGAATACATTCTAATATAATTCACTTACAATGTAAAACACAATCTCTGTCTGCACAAACCTTCTTATTAAATCAATTTCGATAATGTTCACTGTGAGCAAAAGAGCAGAAAGTGTCAGCATTTAAAGACCAACCATAACAATTTACTCTCTAAAGTATTCTAAAAAAGCAGCTCTAACTAGCGTTACTTTGCTTTAAAGTTTACAATTCTGACCTCAGTCTTTTTCACTTTCCCATACACATTATTTATATCAAAATCACGCACAGTCGGTTAATCAAAATGGCAGGGATAGTTTTGAATCAGAATTTTTTTAAGTTTGAGAAAGATTGTTGTCTTCAAATTCGGGGTACAGCCATGGGTTCCAGCATGGCACCCTCATATGCTAACATTTTCATGAGTGCATTTGAGGAGAAATACATTTTTTCAGATAATAATAATAAATTTGTGAATCATATCTGAATTTTTGGTCATTTTATCAATTATATTTTTTGCATTTGGACTGGTAGTGTAGAATTACTTAAAGAATTCAATAGGTATTTAACCACTAGGACAGATAATTTAATTTTTACAATGATTGCAAATTCACAAGAAGTTTCATTTTTGGATCTTTGGATATATAAGAATGAGAATAAATTTGCAACAAAGATTTATAGGAAACCAATGGATCAGAATTCCCTTTTGAGGGCTGATAGTTTTCATCCACACCACCTTATATAATCGATACCATTTGGTCATTTTGTTAGGGCTAAGCGTAACTGCACATCTGAGAATGAGTATCAAAGGGCACAGCATGATATGGAGCTAAGATTCAAGGAAAGAGGATATAGTGAATCCACACTACAAGTGGTAAAAATCAAAATACAGAATAGAGGAAGGGGTGAATTATTAATGGAAACAGAACGAGAACAACAGGGAGAATATAATAAAGAAATAGAAAAAATAATTATTTTAGCTACCACATACAATTATATATTTGGACACATCAAGTATACAGTTTCTAAGCACTGGGATGTAGTGAAATCCACTTTAAGTGGAGAGAAGGTGTTCTCAAATCCCCCAATGGTAGCTGCCAAAATAAATAAGACACTAGGTAACATTTTATCAAAAACTTTGCCTAAGACACTTGAGGTCAGGCCACAACATTTCATGTCAGCTATGGATATAATCAGTAACTTCCCACGTGGACATTGTGTTTATTGTAATAATACCTACAGAATAAAAAAAAAATCAGAAATACAGCTAGAGATGAGGACATTACCATTAAACAGTCTATTAACTGTTCAACGCAGGGTGTCATTTACTGTTTAAAATGCCCCTTTGATTTACTTTACGTTGGTAAAACTGATAGAGCTTTAAAAGTTAGACTTGGTGATCACAAGTCAGATAGCAGAAGAAAAGATATTACATCACCGGTTGCAAGACATTTTGTTGAGGCTGGCCATCAGTTACCTAACTTGAGATTTTTTGGAATTGAACATGTGGTTCATAATATAAGAGGAGGAGACTATAGGACTCATATTCTTTCAAGAGAAGCATATTTCATTGATAGGTCTGAAGTTACTAATCCTAGATAAGGGTTGAATGATGCAATTGATTGGCAGCTCATACTATAGTCCCTCTTCTTCTGCAGTTACTAATTAAGGACATTTCGTTTTGTTTAAATTAACTTTAGAGATTAGGTTATATATCTTTCTGCCAGTTTTCTTTGCCAGTTGTTTTCTGCTCCTCTACAAGATACTACAGTGGGTATAAAGTGTCATACCTAGAAATTATTGCTCTGAAAGAACACGTTTTGATAAAAAAAACAGTAGATGAGAGGTCAAGTCAGATTGGGAAAGGTCACATATGTATGACTGGGTTAATGATTTTTGGAAATATGGTAGGTCAGTTAGCCTGATAGTGGAGAGTTCGTCTCTCATGGGTGACTGACACTTTCCCTTTGATATTACTTTGGGTAAACATATATAAATAAAATCTGTTTAATGTGCGGTATACATGTTGGTCTTTTTGTGGGGGTCTGAATTCACACACATCCCAAGATGTTTTTATAAAATCTCTTGAGTTTAAAAAAATATTTTTTAAAAAAACAGAATCAGATGAGATTGCCATTTAGAAGCAACAGATAATTGTTCGAACTTTAGCTATATGATATTATAACTCATTCTGGAGACACTTGGTCATTTTGCCTTTAATGGTTCAGACCAAGTGCTGCTGATTGCAGATCGGGCGTGGAAGGTTTGAGCTGTAGGGTCACATGACCTGCAGGTACGAACCAGAACGCCTGACTGTTCAGGAAGTAGAAATGCTTTGATTATTTAAAATCTGCATTAGATGTCTTCTCGAGTCTCTCGCACTTTCAGTGGAGGTTTGGAGAACATGGATTGTAAGAAACGCAAAATGTGATTACCCGCTACAGTTGGAATAAGATGCAATAGCTCTGTGAACTTAGAAAACAAATTATAAGTATTTTGCATGGTTTCTCTTGTAGAATTTCAAACAATTCTGTGTGACTTTGAAACTGAAGCAGGTATGTGATCTGTGCTTGAGTAATTCGAATGGGGTGTCACGGTTTGAAAATGAATGAAAGAAGGATTTTAAAGTTGGGGTATAAAATGAACACACAGTGATTCCTTTTTTCCTTTGTGAAGATACTACGTTGGAAAATTGTTCAGGTGCATGATTTTGATATAAATAATGTGTATGGAAAAGTGAAAAAGACTGAGGTCAGGTTTTGTAAACTTTAAAACGCAGTAGCACTAATTAGAGCTGCTTTTTTAGAATACTTTAGAGAGTAAACAATAATGGTAAGTCTTTAAACTCTGCCACTTTCTGTTCTTTTGCTCACAGTCAACCTTATCAAAATTGATTTGATAAATTGACACTGATGAAGGAGCAATTCCAAAATGTTTGTGCTGTTGTTGTGCTTAGGGGCACACAAATTGATACTGTTCCTTGGTAAATAAATGAAAAAAAGAAAATATATACATAATAACAATAATAAAAATAATATATTGAATTTGGTGAGTCGAATCCTTTTCTACCAGTCTGTTTTTTAATATGTTTGTTACCTACAAGAAAACCACCTGACATCCAAAATGCTCCAGATACTCAGATGGGATTGGGTTGGTCTGGTAATGAGGGCAGGGATCAGCAAAAGAAAAGGTGGATTGGCCATTATAATTAATTGTAAAAGTAGCTTCCAACTGAAGGACACATGGCAACACCCATGTGGTGTGAGTGATGTCACCAGGGGTGGGCACTGTTAACTGAAAAGTGCAACTGCTCATGAACTGCACTAGTGGCATTTACCATCATAACCAGCACTTTCCAGCTACTTTGCATGGCAAAGACTGCCTTGATCTGTACAAAGACTGTCCTGCTCTCAGTTGAGCCTAGACTCCTGGCCCCACTTCAGAAAAATGTTCCCACCGGTTCCGGGGGGGGGTACTAGAGGTGGAGGTGGTGCCAATGATGTTACCAGAAGCGGGCACTGTAAACTCAAAAAGTGCTGCTGCTCACAAACTGCAGTAAAGGATTTACCATCACATCCAGCACTTTCCAGTTACTTTGCACAAGAGGGACTGCCTTAATCTGTACAAAACTGTCCTACCCTTCAGTAAGCCTAGACTCCCAGCCCTGCTTCAGCACAACATTCCCACCAGCTTCTGGTAAGCAGCCGGCTACTGGAGTGAAGGTGACACAGGAGACATCACTGGGGGTGGGCACTCTGAACTAGGAAAGCACGGTGGCTCAAGCAGCAGCAGTGCATGGGGCAGCTGCTCACATGAGTGGCTTACGTAGGAGTGGTATGAGTCACCCTGTGTGAGGCCACCTAGGAGGCTAAAAAATATTTGTTTGTTTTCTCTTTTCTTGGCTGTAATTTTCTACTTGTAGTGTAAGTAGCTGCAATGGAGGAGTTTAAAGGGTAAACTCTGTGGGAGTAGCTTGCTGAGTAATTTAGCGCAGACCACTCTATGGTAACAAACTGATCAAGTGGCAGTCAAGATAATATTCTGTTTGGGTAACTCATAATTTGAACCAATTAATCTGTTTAGTGGGTAAGGCCCCATTAGTATCATCCAGTTACCAGTTATTGTCTGCTTAATTCTCTTTTTAGAACTTTATTTAAGACTTCTATACTGAAACTTTTACTATTTTTCTTCATTATGGTAAAAATTAGTGTTTTTGTTGCTATGGTTTCTCTTAGCCTGCTGGTGCATATTACAAGTTAAATTCTGGCATAGAGAACACAATAGGTCACACAAGATGAGGACTGGGGAATGTAAAGCAAAGGCAAAACTTGCCAAAAAACTGTGATAAGAGAGAAATCCTGACAAGGGTTTATTACCCCAAGCCTATTATTCAATTTAATGGGAAGAGAGTACTGTAAGTTGGTTTCAGAACACTTTGTAAACACCTTGCGTAGCTGCTAAAAATGTAATAAATGCCATAACAAATATATGTTGTGCCATGAGGCAGAATAAGTTCTACTTAGAAAGATTCATAAAAGCATTGCTGGTAGACTTTTAATTGATATGTGGAGGCATTCACCCAAATTCACGGCCCATGTAGATATCAGGACCGATTCTCAAAAGGATACGGCTGGCATAACTTGACTTGCACCAAAACAAATGGTGCAAGTAGCAAGTTATGGCAACAGTTGTGACATACGATATTCTGCAAAGCAGCCTGCGACATACTGCAGGCTGCTTGCACCAAAGTGGACATACACCACCTGTTACATTCTAACCCCCTGCTACATGGTGCTAGGGGGCTTACAGCATTGGTTGCACCCTATTCTGAAAAGGCAGCAACCAAGTCCCCCAGATTGATATTCTCGAACAACCCCTGGAGGACATCCACCAAAGTATAGTTACTCCAGCTTTTAGCTAGTGTAAATGTACATACATCCTCCGGAGGTTGTGCTCAAGCCCTGAGCACTGCTCTGTGTAATATAATAACCCACAGGGTGCTCATAATGCCCCTCAAGCCCCAATCCCTGATCTGTGTAAAAGTATGCTCCGCAGGGCTAATAATGCCCCTCATGCCCTGATCCCTGACCTGTGTAAATATATGCCCCGCAGGGCTACCCATGCCCCCTCCTTCAAGCCCAATTCCCAATCACCAACCTGCCCACCTGCAAATGGCAACTCTTGCCAGGAACCCAAGTTGCAACCATATCATTCTTGGTAGTCTAGTGGCACCCCGCCCAGCAGTGCCAGACCACCCCGCTCCCCCCAAACCATACTCAGTCAGTGACTGGCACAGCCCACCACCCCCCATTATGGCCAGCCACCGACTGAGCTCCATATGAGTTCGTACTACTGTAAACAGTATGCGCTCAATTAATGAACTGTTATTTATTCATTGAGCTAGTACTATTTGCACTAGTACATGCTCATATGGAGCTCAGTCATGGCTGGCCATGGTGGTGGTGGGCTGTGCCAGCTGTCAACTGAGGCACAAGTTGGGGAGCAGGGTGGTCTGGCACCGCCGGAGGGGGGGCTACTTTGACTATCAGGGATGACACCGGTGCGGCTTTGGGTTTCTGCAAGTGTTGCCGTTTGTGGGTGGACAGGCTGGTGATTGGGAATTGGGCTGGAGAGGCATGAGTAGCCCTGTGGAGAATAATTTACACATTGTTTTCTTAGACTGTGAATTTCTAAAATACTGTTGCTTTTTTGCGCCAGCATATGAAGATGACAGGAGCCATTTATGAAATGCAACCCAAAACATTATTTTGTGCAACAACCATGAAAACAGGTTTTGGAGGGGTATTTGATAATGATGCCTGTCTTGTTCATTCTATGGGGGTAAAAAAGTGGATATGTTGAAAATGTGGGCTAAAAAGCAAAACTATTGTAGTTATGAGTAAATGCTGAAAAATGCCAATGTTTATTCATATATTTTTTCAGTTTTGACTTTAAATGTTCCACATAGTCTTTTTATTACACTGCCTTATGAACATGATGGGTCTCATTTAAGAAATCCGGTACAAAATACAATTTTTCAGCACAAATGTGAAAAAGACATTTTAGGCAGGATTTTAATAATGACACGTCATGTTCATGACATGGGGAACAAAAACAGCTATATATTGAAAATGTGGGGTTGCAATCTGGTAAAATAGCTTAGCTAGGTGTAAACGCTAAAGAATTTCAACATTTCTTCATAACTTTGCAATTTTTATTAGATTTTGACTCCAAATTTTCAACATATTCTTATTATGACCACACCTTATGATCAAGACAAGTGGGAATTTTTAAATCCTGTCCGAATGTTGATTTGGCAGAATTACTGTAAAAATATGTTTTAGAGGGGATTTAAAAAATGACACCTGCTTTGTTCATGAGGTGGGAGTACAAAAAAGCTATGTTGAAAATTTACAGTAAAAATAGCAAAGTTATGAGTAAACATTGAGGAATTTCAATGTTGCTTCATATCTTTGTTGTTTCTTTTGAGATTTTCATCCCAAATATTCAACATAGGTTTTTAATTACCTCACCTTATGTTCAAGACAGGTGACATTTTTAAAATCCCTTCTGAAATGTAATTTCATAGAGCAACTGTGAAAATCCATTTTGTGTGATTTGAAAAGTTTCACCTACCTGGTTCATGGGGTGGAATTAAAAAAAAGCCATATTGAAAATTTGGGGTAACATTAAGAAAAGACAAAGTTATGAGTAAAAGTTCAAAATGTGTTGGGTATGAATAAAACTGGCTCATTTTTCAGCAGTGTGTCTGATTGCCCCCAAAACCAAGGGTGGATTTTGAGCTCCATGGTTCAAAGGATATTATTTAGCCTCTGGTTTGTGGCAAATTTGGATGTGGTTTAATGTGGAAAGAGTTAGGGCAGTAGTGCACTGGCTAGATCTAGAAAATAATTTATAGCAGGGAGACTACCAAAAGGAATCTTCTGGGACGTGGCACAGCGAACTGTTAGCACCCCTACCCAGGAGTTTGCTTTGCACATTTGCAAAACTGTTAAAACTTTCTTTGGGCCACATTGGAATGCCTCTATCCCTTGCTGGCCCTTGTTAGTTGTTAGTTGTTTAACCAGGAGTAGCACACTAAGCTGAAAGCTTTTTTACAGGTGCGACCTGGGAGCACAAGGAAGTTAAGTGACTTGCTCAGGGTCACACAGTATGTAAGTGGAAGCTGTGGCATTCAAACCCAGGTCTGCTCTGCTGGATGTCACCAGATTTGCAGTGGTACAATACACGGTTGAAAATAGGGGACAGCATATTCTACTGGCCCGACAGGCACCAGGGTGGCCTATTGCAGGTAGGTGATCTCTTTACTTCTAGTACCAAATCCTTGAAATCTTTCTTAGACTTACAGTAGGAAGCCTCCCTTCCAGCATCACATCATTGGTGATATCTACAACTTCACCATCTACTGTCTAGCATAGTAGATGTCCAGTTAAAATGACCAGGAAGAGGCAAATGGGAAATGCATCTACTACGCAACTATTATTGCTGGCAGTGTCGAGAAGCAGAAGGTACTCTTCTCCACCTCTTGAGTACCTGCCCAAAATAACAGATTAGTGGAATGAGATGCTCTCTCTTATAGAGAAAACTTTGGCTCTTCCTATTTGCTGTGATGCATCATTGATAGTACTGGGCAATACCTTGAGGTTTCCTACTCACCATAAGCCCCACCATGATTGGTTTATGGTTGCTATTACAGAGGCAAAGAGACTATTGTTGTGGAGATGATGAACTACAGATATCCCTTCGAAGGAGGAATGAAAAGATGGCATGTTTAAGCTTGCTGGTTATGATAGGCTGCCCTATGTAGTGGCAGGCAAACCTCATTGATTCTAATAAGTTTGGGACCCTTTCCTTAACCAGTTTGGAGCCCAGACTGCTTGGAGTGTGACTTTGCTTCCTCTGACATCCCCACAGCAACATTAACCTGTATAGAGCAAGGAACATAGCTTGCTAGTTTTGCCAGGTAGGGCATGACTCTTGTTTACTTAGACTCATCCCTCTCTCCCCCCCTCCTCTTCACCTGGGCAACAGTGCCCATATAGCCTTGTTCCCTTTAAATTTTTTGTTCTTTAAGGAAGTTGGACTTTGGTCATTGTTGTCTGTTGTTATTTAGTATTTAATATTTTTATATGGTCTTTGATAGTTGAGGGATTGATCTCTAGGTGGGCAACTCTGTTCTTGTTTCTTTTTGTGCACAGCTGTCTAGTTAAAGTTACTGTGAAAGTGGCATATTACCTCATACAATGGACATATTTGTGGGCATCACAGGATTCTTTGTGCATATTTGCATTAATCTCAGAAAGTTCTTTAGTCTGTAATCCAAGGAGCAGGATTTTACTGCGGCTAGGTTCTGAGATGGCATGTTGTTTTCATAATGTACCTTTGATATTGCAAATCCCAATAAACTGTCAATTATTAAAAAAAAAAAAATAAAACTTCAAAATGTATTAAAAAGCCATTAACCTCCACCGGGATTCCGGGATCTGACAACCAGGAGACTCCAGGGTACATGTCTCTTGATTGCCAAGAAGGCTATTACTCGTAGGTGGCTTTCTGAAGTAATCCCAACTATAGAAGAATTGAGGGACCTTATGATTGAAGTTTATCACATGGAACATTTAATGGCTTTGACTCACCATGCAAAAGATAAGTCTGAGTTATGCTGGCGCAGGTGGGTTCTCCATACAATATAGTATGGGGGGGGGGGTTTGTACCATAGGGGCCACCTGGAGTAGGAAGGTGATACAGTATATGCATACCATAGCTTTTACCATAGATGCAATGTAATATCTAGAGGCCAGATGGTTTGTTCCTTTAAAGAACTATTTTGTCAATATCTGATTTCATGCCCAAAGCCTCCCCCAGGCACCTCTTATTCTCCCATGCTACTTGTAAAGTAAATCTGTGCAAAAGTTTTAATTTTAAGTAATCCTATTTATTTTTTGAAGTGACAACATCCATTAACTAAATTAAGATCTAACCTGTAGACGTTGTGTATATATTATTTAATGTTATTTGTTGTCCCTTTGGTGTGACTGTATTTATATGTTCTGCACACCGAAAATGTGAATAAATAGAAAGTGAAAAAAAAGCCATTAACTGAACTTACCTTGTTTTCATTCACTACCCACTTCCCAGTGGAGCTCATAAGAAGGAGAATGTTAAACAAGGAGTGGCACTGGACCAGATAGGTAAGTATGGGGGTGTGGGGTGTGAGGCAGTGGGTGCTAAAAAAGGGGTAAGGGCATCAGGGGCAGAATTAATCACTGGACCAGTTTCCTGATTAGGCACAAGGGAAGGATTGAGAGGTGGGCAGGATACTTGGCAGTGGGAGGGTATTCTATTCTACAGACAGGGCATGGGGAGGGATTGGGAGGTGGGCGGTATACTTGTCAATGGGAACCTATTTTCTTTTCATGAATGGGGCATGGGGAAGGATCAGGAGGTGGGCAAGATGCTTGCCAGTAAGAAAGCATTTCATTTCATGGATGAGGCACCTGAAGGATCGAGAGGTGGGCAGGATACATGGTAGTAGGAGGGTATTTTTTCTTTTCATGGACAGGGAACAGGGAGGGATTAGGAGATGGATTCAATAATTGGCAGTGGGAGAGTATTTCATTTTCATGGATGAGCATGAGAAAGGATCAGGAGGTGGGCTGAATACTTGGCAGTGGGAGGGTATTTTCTTTTCACAGACAGGGTACAGGGAAGGAAGGGGAGGTGGGTGGAATACTTGGCAGTGAAACTGAGTTGATTTTGCACAACTCCTCTCTTCATAGTGGTGGAAGGGAACTTTCAGCTGATTATGGTGCCACCCTGCAGCTTGCTGCGTGGCATCATGCAGATGAAAGGATCGAGCTTCTCTGGAGTGGAGTAGCTTGCTCCTTTCAGCTACACAAAGTTTCTGCCAAGCAAGCAGAAAACAGTGTCATGATTAGTGTTGTTAATCATTGGATTGTCACTATCAAGCCCACTGCAGCCTGAGCTGCACTGAACCCGACAGTGACACACTTCTGAAACCGAGTTATGGTAACAAGATGTTTGCTGCACATGAGCAAGCAAACATAATGATGCAACAAAGATAAACCCAAAAGATCCAAAAGCCTCCACATGGTTGGATTGTAGTTTTACAAGCTATCCAGTAAATTACAGCTCTAGTGGGGTTTTGCCAGACTCATTCTCAGATTACCAGGTAACCTATTGTTTGCAAGTTAAGGGCCAGAAGTTGGGTACTGGAAAAACAATTAGGCATAGGACTTTTAAAAAGCTTGATTACATAGCATTCATATTAGACTTAGATCGTAAAGCCTAATGAGTTTACTAAGTACTGCTAGTAATGCATGGCCCTTGTTTTATCAGGAATTCATGGAATTTTGTAATACACATGGCCCACTCGAATAAAAACTGATAAGATTTACACATGCTGAATGGTATACTTCATATTTAAATAAATTCAAGAGAATTTGTGACTACAGAAAACAAACTCTAGCAAGAGCAAATATGGCTACAAAATAATGGTATTGTGGGCAGTGAGAAATGTGTAAACTATCAATTTTTGCACTAACCACTGAGCCTCCTAACTGCACTTTCTAATTGTTGTGATACACACACTGGTTAATACATATATGCATATAAGCATATATATATATTCCAGTATAACATAGCAGTGCACTGTCTACACACACAGAGCATTGCCACACATACACTAACACACATAGACTGCCTTATATGGCATTTATTTATGTATACATCTAACCCTAACTTTTACTGTATTTAGGATAAGCACTCATTGAACTAATCTAAGGCATAACTCGGTAACTAAGGTATTGGACCAGGGAGGTGCGGTGCATGTAGCCTATCTGGACTTCAGAAAGGCCTTCAATACCATCCCCCATAGAAGACTAATTAACAAACTTTGAAACCTAGGGGTGGATCCTAAAATAGTTCTCTGGGTGGAGAACTGGCTGAATAGCAGGAGTCAGAGGGTTGTGGTAAACAGGGAGTACTCTGGAGAGGGAGAGGGAGAGGTGACGAGCAGGGTGCAGCAGGGGTCAGTATTGCGGCCGGTCCTCTTCAATGTCTTTATTGGGGACATTGCAGAGGGACTGGATGAGAAGGTATGCCTCTTCACAGATGATACAAAGGTATGCAATAGGGTGGATATGCAAGGGGGTGTTCAAAGAATGAGGGAAGACCTTTCAAAACTGGAGAAATGATCTGAAGAATGGCAGCTGAGATTCAATGCAAATAATTAAAGGATCATGCACATAGGGTACAAGAAACCAGGGGCAAAGTACGAACTAAGTGGGGAGGTACTGAAAGTCACAAAGCAGGAAAGGGACCTGGGAGTTATCATTTCAGAGGACCTAAGATAAACTAGGCAGTGTGATAAGGTGGCTAGAAAAGTTGCATAAGACACTCATGAGACTGCACCTGGAATACTTCATCCAGTTCTGGAGGCCCCATCTGAGAAAGAGCAGAGACAGGAGGCAACTAAAATGGTGCAGGGCTTGTGGGATAAAACCTATGAGGAAAGACTAAAGGAGTTAAATATGTACTCCCTGGAGGAAAGGGGCGGGGGACATGATTGAGACATACAAATACATTACTGGTATAAACAGAGTATAGGAAGGAAGCGTCTTCCAAAGTAAGAGATGCTCCAAGTCAAGGGGACACAAAATGAAGTTGGGGGGGGATGGCACAGGGGAAACATGAGAAAATATTTTTTCACAGAGAGGGTGGTGAACGCCTAGAATAACCTACCAGAGAGGGCAGTAGGGGCTAAAACAGTCACAAAATTTAAGGAGTGGGATAGATACAAGGGTTTCTTGGAGGCAAGGGGGGTTCCAGAGTTCAGTTTGGGCATGGGGCCTCACACTAGATAGGGATTAATAGAACAGACTGGGTGGGCCAAGTGGTCCTTACCTGCAGTCAACTTCTGTGTATCCATATATGTAACTATGATAACCAGCAGGACTAGAACAAAGTGTCACGCACACATACACTGCTTCATGTTCTGAACTGTGCACTGCTAACATATAGCATTACAGACATTTACAAGCTGACTAGCAAAAGGTTAATGTACAAGGAAAGGGTTAACAGAGTGGTACGCACACACTCACACAAGCACACACACACACACACACACACACACACACTCTGACTGTTGCAGATCTCATAAACTGATAACAACACTTGGTTACTCCCAGGCTCAGGAAAACACTGCTGTCAGGATTAGGAATGTGTTTTATCTGGACAGCTCATATAACTGAAATGCCACACGGGAGGGAGTCAGAGAGAGAGAGAGGGAGGGAGCAAGCTTTATTTTCTTTTTCTTTTCTAAGTAGTGCAGTTACACTGAGCACATCCACTGACTGTAATTTGAGCTGGCATGACTATACTCCATGTAGAAGAGAAATATTGAATCACAGTTTCAGTTTCTCTCTTTCTCCAAAATAGTGTGGAGCAGGGACATACTAAGGCCAAACTGCTCTAGTGGAGTAATTCTAATCCAATGCCGATTTTGAGAAGACCGTTCGGAATCTGATGAGCTCAATTCTTTCTAATGTGATAGCAAGATATCTGCAGGGCTCCACCCACAGCAGCCATCAAAAACAATGACAATTAATCAACAAACAGACTGGGTTAAGAATAGACAGGCACAGAATTGTTATACAATGGAAATAAAAAAAGTTAAACATGATTATTTAAAAAAAGGATTTGATGGTAGTATTAAACATTACCCTTAGGATTTTTGGAAAATAAGTAAATTTCAAAGTAAAAAAAATAGAATTGTCTCATACTTTTGTGAGAAATGGGCAGGGTGTTCCCCTTGATGAACATGTGGTGGAGGAGTTTAATGCCTATTTTATACAAATTCACACAGAGACCTTGGGATTTGTGCTACTGCAGGTTCACTCAGAGGATGCCTATGTAAATATTCTACCAAATGAGGATTTTCTTTTTTCAAATATATCAGTTGATGAAGTTAGGAAAGAACTTCTTAATATTAATCCTTCCAAGGCAGGAGGGTTAGATAAAATACCAGCAAACCTATTAAAACAGCCTGCTCCAGTATTAGCCTTTCCTTTGGCAGAGATTTTCAATCTTTAAGTGATAACTGGGGATTATCCAATGGCATGGAAGTGTGCAGAAGTTAGCCCAATACATGAAGATCAGAGTAAGATACTGAGAATTTTCATCTGATGTCTTTACTCTCTATAGTCTCCAGGGTCTTTGAAAAACTAGTATGTTTACAACTAAAGGCATTTTTGGATCAAAAACATAAAATTAAACTGTAATCTGTCAGGTTTCAGGTCAAACCACAGTACCATTTCTGCCCTGACAAAGGTGTAGGGAGACATCCAGTATGCCCTGGACAGGAGGATGTCTGCTGGTGCCATTTTTATTGATTTGTCAAAAGTTTTGACACATTGGACCACAACCTTCTACTGCCCAGGCTGAAATTGGTAGGGTTGTAAGACAGCCATATTAAGTGGTTTGGAATTTATATGAAAAGGCACTAACAGTTAACAACTATAAGGGATTATAAATCTAATCTTGCTTCTGTTGTATCCTGTGTGCCCTGGGACTCAATACTGGACCCACTGATGTTTAACATATATATATATTCTATGCAAAAAACTTTGTTAATGCATCAGTTAGGGTTCTTCTATAGCGAAAAAAGTGAGGAAATTCGGTATTAGGGTTGAAAGCCCCCCTTGGACCCCACAGCCCACCCCCCAACTGGCATTGCAGTGCACAATGGAGTCATTGACCCTAACTCTCACCCCAACACATGTGTAAAGAAGCAGAGGTATAGGAGAATGGGGTGAGAGTTAGGACCGACTACCCCAACGCGCAACCCGATGCTGATTGGGGGTGGGCTGGGGGTCCAAGGTGGGCTTTCAGCCCTAATACCACCCCTCACTTTTTTCACTGTAGAAGAACCCTTAGTGATGCATTAACAAAGTTTTTTTGCATAGAATTTCCTTAATTTTTAAGAAAGAATAGAAAAGTAGAAAGTTGCACAAGTTGGTGGAAGCACAGGGCCCCACCAACTTGTAAATGTCAGGCCACATTACATCACCCAATGACTAAAAAGTACATTCACAATAGCAAGGCCAGCCACCAAACAAATGTTAATGTAGTAGAACAATAGAAAACGCTGTCCACAAAATGTAAACTGCACCAAACAATATGTCCATAAAAAAATATATTGTCCAACACATAAATACCTCTATTAACATCTACAGGACATGCTGTCAACACCCTCCAAATTTCAAGTAAAAAGACCAAACCATGTCCAAGATATGACATATCAAAATTTGAAATTTTCATTCGTCAAAGTAGCACAGTTCCGCACCTGTTGACATTTAACACAGACAATGACTGAAAACTACATCCATGACACTAAGGCTAGGTATCCTATCAATTTCAAGCCACCACCACAAGCAAAATGCTGTCCGCAGAACGTAAACTGCACCACACCATATCTGCACCCAAAAAATATTTCCTGACATGTAAACACTCTCATTTTCATCCACATGACATGCTGTCAGCACCCTCCAAATTTCAAGTGAAAAGACCAAACTGTGTCTGAGATATAACATTTTAATGTATGAGATTTTCATTCATCAGACTGGCACAGTTCCGCACCTGTTGACATCTAACACACACAACAACTGAAAACTACATCCATGACACTAAGGCTAGGCATCCCATCAATTTCAAGCCACCACCACAAGCAAAACACTGTCTGAAACATGTAAAGTGCGTCATGCAATATCTCCACAAAATAAATTTTCTCCGACACATAGGCACCATAATTTACATCTACAGGACATGCCATAAACACCCTCCAAATTTCAAGTAAAAAGACCAAATAATTTCTGAAACATTCAATGTTAAAGATTGGTAAAATTTCCCTATTTATTCCATTATAAAAAATCTGGCCATCTTGTCCCTATCTCGTGATCAAAGATGGCGATCAAAGAATCTCATGATCAAAGAATTTGCAGGCTCATGATCAAAGAATTTGCAGGCTCACGAACAAAGAATTAAAAATCTTATAAATCAAAAAATTTATGGAATTGTGGTATACCACCATCATGGTTCAACAGAATGAAGCCCCCTGAGTAAAACCCACCCTCATTTGACTTCCTAGGAGACCCCTGGGCAGAAAAAAATTATTTTAAAATTGGACCATCTCATCCCTCGCTCACGATGCATGATCACGATCAAAGAATCTCATGATCAAAGAATTTGCAGGCCCCACGAACAAAGAATTAAAAATGGTGAAACGTGAATTTTTCACTGATTTGAACTTAACCAATGGCATGCCTCAATAGAACGGAACCTCCTGAGCAAAACTCACCCTCATTTGTGTCCCTAGCCGGCTGTTGAGCTGAGATATTAGTGTTTTTAGGGCGCAGTGCAAGATCACGATCAAAGAATCTCACGATCAAGGAATTTGCAGGCTTGCGATCAAAGATAGTTAGCGAACCGCAAATTGAGATTTTAAAAGCTTATAACTCTATTTTTTTTACCAATTTGGATGAAATCAAAGGCATGGCTCGATAGATCAGAGCCCCCTGAGTAAAACCTATCGAAGTTTTACTTCAGAAGTGACCCCTGAGCCGAGTTATTTGTGTTTTTCCAATCAGAAAATAAAAAACCAAAAGGCGGACCTCGTGATCAAAGAATTTTGAAAATCCTCGGGAACAAAGATTCTTGAACCACAAGTCTGCAAATTGTTTGACCGCTAGGCGGGACCAGATGGCCAGAATCCCCATTCTTTGATAGCAAGATATACATATATATTTTCCCTTTGACTTATAATGGGAACTTAAAAGTGCCACAACTTTTGAATGCCTTAATATTTTTTCACCAAACAAGAAGCAGCATATTTGGCCACCAAAGCTCTTTCAAAAGAGACATCTCACAGAGTGGCACACCACACAACAGCCATGCAGGACCACATTAAGAATGCCAAAAGGTGCCTCCCAAAATGGATAATTTTGCATTTTTCATCACTTTAGTACACGAAGACCGGCATGCCGGCAGAAATGTAATTTGGCAAGTCAAGAGATCTAGTGCATCCCAACACATGTGCCAAATTTCAGGCAAATCTATTGAATGGGTCCAAAGTTGTTAACATCCAAACTTTTGACTTTAGTATGTAACTGGCCGCTCAACCCTAACTATAGTGCCGCAACTGCGCCACCATTATATATATATATACATATATGATTTGACACTTGGGGACTTGTCAGTTAAATATCATCTATATGCTGATGATACAATCATCTACATTTCAGGTAACTCGGTGGCCAAAATCCAAAAAACTTTACAGAATGCATTTGATTGTTTATAGAATTTGCTTTTTTAAAACATAATTGGTGTTAAATTAAAAATAAACAGACAATGTTGTTCAGTAAGAGCAAGAAGCAAGAACTGAATAATGTGAATCCAAAGATCATGTCATATAATAACACAGAGCTACAACACTCACATCGACAAAGTACAGTAACAGAAAACTTGGAAAACAACTGGGCATGTTGTACCATTTGAAATCTTGTATGTCAGAAGAAACCAGATGTATAGTTAACTCTTTGGTTCTTCCAGTTTTGGACAGTGGAGGCATTCTTTATTTCAGGGCATTGGAGAGGGAGCTGGCAAAAGTGGATGCAATGTATAACAGGTTTGTTCACTTCATCCTTGATGCCCCCTGAAAAACTCACCATTGTAGTTTATATAGGGATTTTGTAGCAGTGCTTGAGTGGATGTAGGCGTCTCTATACTTTCTATATGTATAAGTGTTTTAAGGAGCAAATACATTTAGGAAATTTTTTCTAGAAGAAATACTTACAGTAGTAGCCACAGACATTGCCAGCTATTTCCAGATATTTCGCAAAATTTCTGAAGAGTTTCTCTCTGCTGCCCCTATTGTGGAAATGCAAAAAGCAGGAGATATTTCTGAAAATATCACAGAAATTTTGGGAAATAGCTGGCAGTGTCTGTGGCTGCTACTGTAGAAAAGCCTTAGATTGGCTGAAGGATTTGAGTTTGTGGTATCACCCTGTAAGTTAGGCATGGGTAAGTCTCACTTTCTGTATCAAGGACCTGTATTGTGGAATTTTATTCTATATACATTCAGATCCACAAGTGGTAATGTAAGATTGGGCAAACTAAAAAGACTGATATTATTCCATGTAAATAAACCCTTACTATGCTGCTTACATTCTGACTTTAGATGAGTTCATGCACATTTAGTGAGTTGAATTTGTTTATAGCCTTGTGCAATGGCAAATCTCCATTTTGAGCTATTCAATAACAGAACGAATATATGATTGTCTGTCTTTGATTACTTTTATGTAAATTTCCTGCTTATTTTAGAACTGTATATGTGCTAAATTAATATGTTTTTATGTATGTAATTTTGTAAGTGCTCTATTTGTATCTGTGCAATGAGGCAGGGCTTCTTGGGACCTCACTGGAAGTGAACTATGGCTCAGTTGAGTAATCCCGCTCATATATATTTTTGTATGAATAACATTTTTACAACTAACTACAACACCCAGAGGGTAGAGCCCTATTAGTTGTTTGAGTGCTGACTAATAAAAAGTGACCCTAGTAAATATCTATGCACTGAGCATACTGCAGGAAAGTCAGAACTTGTGGTGAATCAATTGCAGGCAAAACTAACCAATTATACTGACCATTAAATACTAATCGGAGGTGATCTGCATACTGTTTCTAGAAAAAGTTTCAGGATGCCCAGTGTATCATAGATTAAATGGTGGTTTAGAGGAGCAATTTGTGACAGTATAAGACCACAAATACACAAAACATGAAGGCTTAACTTCTATGTTGTGCTTTGTTCCACCACAATAATCAACATTTCATGGCAATGCCACTTCTTCAGGTTGGTGTTTTCTTACAAAGATTGCTTGCAAGTGCTATAGGAAAGAAAATTCCAAATATAGCTTAAGAGGTAAACCAGCTTTCCAAACTTCCTGGCCACCTATTTATTAATTATTGCTGCCATTGAATTGCTGCAGTAAAGCTTACCAAAGTGTTCCCAGGACCGGATGATTCCCTGCTGTCAGAAGCCATTAAACTCGATCTGATTACCAATTCAGACCCACAAAACAAAAATCTCCTCATGTTGCCCTGTTATTTTCTGTTTTGTGTTGGCATCTTGTGCCAGTCATTGTTTTCACCAACGTTTCATTTGATTGCGATATTTTGGTTGCGGCATTGTGTGCCTCTATGTTTTTGTATGTGGGATTATGGCCCTGTTTCAGGTAAGTTACTTTTAAAAGTGATCAGTTATAGTTAATGGTTACTCTCAAATAAATATAATTGATTACAGTTATTTATTAATTTTGTATAAAATGTAATAAGTAACTGTAACTGTAACACATAGTACATGTCACATTATATTACTTTTGATAACTTGGTCATATTTGTTTATATGTATGTGCTCAGGAAACTGTGCATCTACTGCTCTCAACAATCTCTCCCCCCCCCAGTTGAATTCTGACTTGGCCAGCCCACAGCTATCCCAACCCTTTACATTTTCATAAATCTCACCGGCCTCCCCATCTACTGCCCTTGATGATTTTTACCACAGCTAAACCTTGACTATGCCAGCCACAGTTATCCCTTTAAGGGTCTGGCAGTATAGCCTAGAGGTTACAATAATGAGGTGTGAATGAGCTTTGTGCATACAGCAGACCTGGGTTTGATCCCCACAACCTCCACTTGCATACTGTATGGCTCCAAGTAAGTCAATTAATCTCCCGACTGCTCCTGGGTCACCCCTGAAAACAGGCAGTTGTGCCTAGTGGGCCTTACTCGGTTACCAATAGAATAAAAAAAAATGCCCATAATAGTAAACGATCTCCCCTGATACACACATGCATGCACGCGCGCACGCGCACACACACACACACACACACACACACACACACACACATATGCTCTTTAATTATTTTTCCCCTTCTTCATTAGTCTACTTTCCTGCACTACGTTATTTCTGCTGACTGTGAGCCCAGTGTGTGAGATCTTCATTAACATAATGAATGCCTCCCCATTCAAGTGCTCAGCTCGCTACAGCTCTGTCCCCACTTCCATCCCTGTAGTCAACCTCACTGGGGCTGTAATTAATGAGCAGAGATTGTTTATCTTAAGGGCAGGCAACTGATGTCAATCAGTGGTTTATGTTTGTTTTGCTGTCCCCCCCCCCAGGGACTCTTCAGCCCTCTGCTTGACCAATTTCACTGATGAACAAGAGCAAACAATGCATGTTTTTTTTTCCCCTGCCTGCACACATTTCTTCTCAGTTTGGCTGTACATAGTGTTAGATGTATAATTATTTATTATGATACTGTTTTTTTTTTATTTTGTTCTAGGATTACAAATACCTTTGAGCCGAGGCTCTTTTACAAAGGTTCCACATCACTGGTACAATTGAGACAAACATAAGCAAAGATAACAGTTTATCAAATTAAAAAAACATAGTCTTGTAGAGGAAGAAAGAACAATTAGGTGAAACTTTGGGGAGGGGAAAGGGGGAGGAGGATGGTGAAATCAGGGAGACTAAGTGGATGGGAGAAAAGGGGAGGTAGGTGGGGGAACAGAGAGAGGAGAGGTGGAAGGCAAGTAAGAATAGAGGTAGTGCAGCTGGGTAGCATTTGTCATGAGCCAGCAGGGGAGGTGAAGACGGGGTGGGGAGGGTGCTGGCAAAGTGCAGGAGTAGATGTGGATCCAAAAGGGCATCTTCAGCTATGGAACCAAAAGACATGTTTAGCCACAACAGTCACAGAAGTTGGAGGCAGTGAGTGTTAGGCGGAACAGAGTCTTAAAAGTACTGAGCAATAGTGAGGATGAGATGTCACTGGGAAGACTGTTGTACCAACTAGCGGCCCGGTAAGCAAAGGGTCTTTGGCCTTGTGTTGTGCGGCAATGAGGGATTTGCAGAAGCTGAGGTTTCAGTCCCCTGGTATGGCTGGTGTGGATTCTCAGTTGTATGAGGGCACAGACTCCAAGGGGGGCAAGGCCCAGCAAGATTTTCTTAGTAGTAATACAAGTTTGGTGTTTAATTCGATTGGCAAGATTCAACGTCCAGTTTGAAAATAGAGGACACAGGTGTGAGTTAGGCGTTGGGAGCCAGAGACAAGTCGACAGGCCTTGTTGAGGGCGGTGGATACATGTTTGAGTGCGGTGGTTGTAGCAGAGCCATAAATGATAATGACATAATCAATAATGGATATGATGGAGCTCTGGACAGTGACAGTGAGGGCTTCAGGTGTCAGGTGTTCCCTATGACAGAATAGCAGGCTTAGCCGGGAGTTAGCAGCTTTGGTGAGGGTCCCAACTACCTTGTCAAGTGTTAGGGCCAGTAGCTTGAGGTCAAGTGTGTCATTGCTTGTTCTAGATTTACTGATGGCTTTGGCAACATAATTTCGGACTTGATGTTTCTTTAGTGCTTTAAAGTAGAAAGGTGGGTGACAGGCGTGGGTGGAGGAGTTGGGGGGAATGGGAGTTGACATGTCTTGGAAGAAGTCTGAGGGGAGAACCTGCTAAGGTCAGTGAAAGCGATGTTAAAAGTGTTCACAATAGTTTTAGGGTTGAGTGTAGTGTGTCCATTTATGTTGAGTATGTTCGGTGAAGATTTTGACTGCTTCCCAGTGACGTCTTTAATGTTTTTCCAGAAATCCCTCCCATTTCCCCAGGAGTTAGCGAGAGCATTTTTATAGTAGTCAGATTTCTGTTGCCGAATGGATTTGGTGCAGTCGTTCTGTGCCCATTTATAATTCTGGATTTCGAGTTGCTTACTGGAGTTTCTAGCCATTTCCCAGAGGTGGTCCCTGGATTTAAGTTTTTTTAGGAGGTCTCCTGACAGCCAAGGGTTACTGAGCGATTTAACTTTACGCTTTTTGAGGGGGGCAAATTTATTACAGGCTTCATTGAAAATGTGAATAAATTGCTCCACTGCAGTATTAGTATCTGTTGCCTTGAAGATGGGGGACCAGTCCTGCAGACGGAGGTGTGTTTTGAGGTGGGGTAGCTGACCATGGGGTAGGACTCTGCTGGTGATGAAGTTTGGAGGGGGCTTATAGAATTTGTTTGACCAGGTACAGCTAATGGGAGAGTGGTCACTGAGTGAGTCAGGGAGGACTGAGGTTTTCGTGATCCGAGAGGGGTGGTTGGTTAAGATCCAGCTGAGTAGGGTGCAGGTCCCAGTTCTGTAGTTCTTTCTGGTTGCATAGTCAACCACTTGAGTCAGGTTAGCTGATATAACGGGGTCCTTAAATGACCCACCTTCAACTGAAAGCCAATTAATGTTAAAGTCACCAAGAAGGATGATTTTGGAGTCCGATGGGTGGGATTTGACAAAGTCAAGGACAGCGTTTAGACCAGGTCCCTGTTCCTTAGGAGGTATGTAAACAGTGACAACTGTGAAGGCCTTATTGTGGGTACCTAATAGGAGTCTGATGGGAAGAATCTGAGCAGGAGTTGCTGGAAGATTGGGATCAATGGGGTGTCCTTGGAAAGTGTCTTTCACATATAAGGCACGCCCTCCACCTCTTTTGGACTTATGATCAACCCGGAGGACATTGTAGCCAGGAAGGGTGATTGACTGGTCAGGAATATTTGGGGTGAGCCAAGTTTCAACTTCTGACAGAATATCCGGGTTGTGTTGGGTGGTAAAGGCTTGCAGTGCATCAAGCTTAGGAAGTAAACTGAAGATGTTCAGGCACATGATTGAGAGAGTGCCTGTTGGTCTGTTTTGGTTGGAGGTGTTTGGTCTGGGGTTAGGGTGAACAGTCACTGACAGCAGCAGGAGGAGGAGCACAAGTTTCAGAATGCATAGGTGGAGTTCAGTCAGAAAGAGGTTGCGTATCTTTTTTGAACAGTAGTATGCCAGGTAGTAATGTTGAAAATGCAACATTGGAATAGTTGTATACAATGTGGCTAGATGTGCCCAAGGTTCACACATGAGCAGGAACAGATCAATTTCAGTGGTGTGCCTCCAGGGGGAGGATTTGCCCCATTGCCAAATGATGTAAAATAATCAAATCCACAGGAAAAGGACCAGTAAACTGTTTGATCTACAGTAACAAGACAAAGGATGTGTTAAATTCCTGGAACACTGGCCTGGGGCATATGCAGGAAGGTAAAACCCTTAGTCAGTGTCTTCCCTTTGTTTAAATAGTTGTGAATGGTTCTCAAAGACATGCAGATCCCTTTAGCAACAAGGTAGATGTAAATGTGGATTCAGTTTGCACTCCCCAGGTCAGAGCTTGTAGAATTTCTTAGCTGTACTTACTTTGATTGTGATGGCTTCCAAAAAAAGTTGATTTATAATGAGAATCCCAATATCTGCTGGTGATGTTTTCCAGTTTGTAAGTCCAGGAAACTTTCATAGATCTTATATCCAAGAATGGTCTAGTTCCTCCAAGCCGAAACACATGCAGTTCTACAAAACTAAGCTACTGACAGAGACAAACACAAACACCCAGCCACACAGCCCAAGTAGGCTAAACTACTGTGACTGTTACTATTGAAAACTTGACTGTGTCCACTAATTCCACAGGCTTTGCATGATTTTTTAAAATACGTGTTTTCCATGAGAGTCAAAAATGACATCATAGGTGTGGTGTCCTTCTCTCTGGTACAGGAATAACATGTTTACCAGAGAGAAGGAAACAAGATATCTGGACTATTCCTAAACAAGGCAGCCTTTTCAAGGGAACTGTGTGGTACAATCTGAGTTATGGGACATTTGAGGCATAAACAAATGCATTATTCTTCCACCATCACTTTTGAAGGTTTATCATTTTAGATGATTTCCTCTCATTCTAACTGTTTGTATTTAACCCCATAAATATGCCTATCCTAAAATAATATGTGTTTAATGAACTAATGCTAAGGTTTATAAGGCAAATATATATTAATGCAAACATATAAAGTTATATCTGTCTCAGTGCTGATACTGAGCTCATATAATCTAATAAAGGAGCTGTAGCTGTCTCAGTATGTGTTTGTAGGAAACGCACACTGAACTCATAAAGTATAACTAATAATATAAAAGATCTAAAAACTGTCATAGTGTGAAGACACTATGGTCATAGAAGCTAACTAAATAATGCACCAGTCAGAGTACCTCACAGGTGTACTGTGCTCATAGAATCTAATTATCTAACAATCACAACAATGTTGTGCTCATAGATCTGACTAATGACATGCTCATGACCATTATGACCTCCTACACCATGACCTCTTAATCCCAACAAACAGCAAATCAGTTGACAAATTCTGACCTTTTTTATTACACTGGAAATCCTCCTTATTCCACTACAAGGCACAAGCACGCCTAAATCTCCCTACATGGAATAGAGCAGACTAGACAGCCTGACCCTGAAAGCAGTCACCTGTCATGTGTGTGTGGGGGGGGGGGGAGGGTTGCTGGCCTCCTTTTGTCCTATTGTCTTACTAGTCTGTCTCTACCTACTATAAATTGCAGCAGCCTGTAGATCAACAGATGCCCCAAGTTCTTCTATGCCAAGATATTTCACAATTTCTTGCCACTTGATTTGAATCAGCCAGCCTGTTCTGCACATCACTCCTACCTGCCATTCTGTTTCTGTACTGCCCATGATAACATACTGCGTCTCCTGCTTCAAAGCTTTAAAAGAATACTTTTTTACAGACTACAGCCTCCATGACTTCAGCATCTGCGACCTACAGGTCAGCTTATCTCCCATTTCACAGCACATTGAACACCTAGTCTTGTTAACCACTGATGTGTCAGTCGTCCATGATAAATCTTTGTAGTTTGGGATGTTGGGCTATGGAATTTGTCAATCTCTGCCACACAGGACCACATTTCAAAAGTAATGTAAGGGATCACGCTATGGTAATATGTATTACTTAATACAAACTGTAATAAAGAACTTCTAAATCTTACATTTTCTTATTACGTGGTAATGTAATTAGATTGCTGTAACACATTACTTGTAACATGTTACTACATAGCACTGTTTATATGTCGGCACCTGGCAGTCTATTAGCAATCAGGATGTACAGAGAAATGAATTCTATACATCTATATTATTCTGGAGAGGAATATATATATATATATATATATATACATATATATATATATATACATATATATATATATATATATATATATATCTACACACACACACACACACACACACACACACACACACACACACAATATTATACTTTTGTTATGGAATGGTACCAAGGAAGAACTGCAGTGGTTTCTAGGAAATATAAAAACCAGGACCCTAAACTAACATTTATGAGTGCTAGAAATACAGTTTCTGTTTGCTTTCTAGACCAAAGATTCATGAAAGTGGAAGACCAACTAGAAACAACAATCTACAAGAAGGAAATGGAGAGGAACACACTTTTGGAATACTCAAGCTGTCACCCCAGATAACTCATCAATGACATTTCAGTTGGCCAAATACTTAAGAGTGCACAACAGCTGCAGCACTTAAGAAGAATTTGTGGAAAAAGCCAGACACAGGAAATAGATTCCTTAATATTTATTTAGTTTTCATTAATTAGGTAAGTACATTCGACAATTAAATGCCTATTTTCAGATATGACTTGAAAGGTCATAACAACTTATATAGACCATAGACAAGACAATATTAAAGTGCATACATTACAGTTGGCAACTTGTCAGATTATTACAGGTAAAACAGTGGAACTATAGACCAGAACCAGTATATACTGCATAAAAAAGAGTGCTGAGCACACCAAAAAACCAACTGCTAAAACAAAAGAATAAACAAACCAAGGCACCAACTATCACCTTTGTAAAAATATACAGCTCAGAAGCAGCAAAGGTGTCATCAGTAGTCAGTATTGGCATGTGTTGCAAGCAGACAAAGTTTTCCAGGGTAATCTATGCCAACAACCTATGATTTGCTACAGGAAAGTTTTCTTTGTTTCAGATTAAAAAGGAAAAATGTAAGCAATAATAAACCAACACTATACACTGTTCAAATTCCATTGTTATCATTGGAAAAAGAATACTTCCAACTCCCTTAGGGCATAGCTCAGTTTACTGAAATTCACTTAATGAAAGAGACAATAACTTTATTCACTCCAGCTTTTTGAAATTCTGCCCTGCAGCCAAATCTCCTCCCAGGGTCACTGATCCATTTCTATATTCAGATCAATGCTCTACTATCTGATCACTTCTGTGGCCTTTCCATATACTATGTCTGTTAACTACAGAGCAGTACCATCCTGCAGTGTTTGCTTGGTTATGACAATTCTGCATAATTTCTCTTTCCATAATGTAATTCTTTGTATGAGCCCCCATTAGGGGTGTCATAGTATGTTGGAACTACAAATATCTAAAATGGCCATCTGCTGGTAGGTGGTGCTGAAACTGCAGTTCTGTAAAACTTTTAAACCCTCTGTTGTTATGGATCTCGATGTTTGAGTTCACCTACTGTAGACAGGTTGTTCACAGTGCAAACTCAAGGAGGCTCCTGTCTTCTTTAGAAGTTTGACTAGTTGCTTGCGACTTGCTGCCACTGGAATTCCACATAGAGAAAGGACCACCTAAGTGATTATCAGCATGGAGAGTTCTGTTCCCTGCCTCTTGCAGCAGTTTTTCTCCACTATCAGCTACTCTGAAGTAAAGTGGGTTAAAGGTGGGTTCTCTAGTATAGATTACCATTTTGTGATTCAAGTCAGCTGGGTCCTCTATTATAGATTACAGTTTTGTGGCTGAAGTCATGTGCATGGCCATGCTTTATTTATTTATTTACTTATTTTTTATTTGTAATCAGGAAAGGCTGACTGAGGTGTTATAGCTTGTTTCCAGGTGCCTCCTTGGGGGTGGGTTACAAGGACCTATTTTATTGATGGGGCAATGTTGGCCAGGACACTGGGAAAAATTCCCTACTCTTTTTCAGGGGGTGCTATGTGTTTCCTGCTGAGGAGGCTGGTGGTATGGCTGAAGTGATGGCATCCTGGGTGGAGGAGACAGCTTCTCTCCCCACCCAGTATTCTGAGGAGCCCATGGACATCGAAAATGTGGACCCTAGTTTGTTGAATTTTGTGCAAGAAAAAGTTACTATTCTTGGTATCGAACCTGTGACTGACAGTGCTGATGTCCTGCAACTAGCTACTAAAATGTATTAGAGGAGGTGAGATTACCTACTCAGTTTGCTGGCTGCCGAGGAGCAGAAGTTTAGAAATTTACAAAACGACTCACCTGCTAGTGTCAACAATGGAGTGCAGAAGGAAGATGCTGTTCTACCAGTGGTTTCCACAACCCAGAATACCAAGGTGATGGCAGACAGAAACAATTCAAGTACTGTTTTAACCTCCATGCCTAATGGTCACATGTAGTGCTGTGCATAATTTTCAAATTCCGGCAGAATGGAATTTCGTGGAATTTTCAAAATTCTGCTGAATATCGACCAAATTTCACCAGAAAGAGAATGGTGTATTTCTGCAGAATTGTATTCTGAGGATCTCAATATTTTCCATGGAAATGGCTGTGGAATGATTTTTCACAGAATAAATGCTGTTCTGCAGAATATGATTCTGCAAATCTCAATATTTTCTGCAGAAATAGTTGTGGAATGATGTTCCATGGAAAAATGCTGTTCTGTGGAATAATATTCTGCAGATCACAGCAGGCAGAACTCCACAGAATAACTAATGAAATTCCAGTGGAAATTTCACCGATGGAATGGTCGTTCCACACTAATTCTGCCAGCGGAATTCTGCATTCTGCACAGCACTAGTCATATGCAAGAGTTAGTTTTACATCCCACACAGAGTGTCCCTCCCTGTTTTGCTACTGAATCAGTCAGTGCCTCCTGAGCAATTATTCAAACCATCTCACAATTATTGGTTGGCGTACAGCCAGACAGCAGTCTGTTGTGCACTTGTGCTGAAGCGGTGATTCAAAACACAGCTTCTACTATTGTGTCAACTGAAACTTCTGCTTTGCCTCTCTCAGTGCAAATACATACCGGTGCAGAGAAAGCACCCACTTGTGACATTGCTAGTTCAGACTCCAGTTCAAATATGGTCTCAGCACCTGTGTTGCCTTCAACTATAGAAATTCTGACCCTACTGCCCATCTATGACAATATGACTTCAGCCCCTGGTTTAACAATCGCAGAAGCACTCTGCCAGGTGGGATGGGTCCAAGCTGAAGAACAGAAGCTGTGGCAGTCCCTGGGACTGGTTATAGCAGCTGACCTAGGGGTCATTGCATCAGACATTGCTGTCTCCCAGGATAGCAAGATTGACTTGCCATCCACCTTCGATCTAACACAAAACCAGACATTACAGCTGGTTAAGTTGCATGAGCAAAATGAAGGAACTGTTGATAGGGCTAGAACAGAGGATACTGAGCCCTCTATGGATTGTATACCTTCAACATCTGTGGAGGCTCAATGGCAGGAGACTGGGATTCTGCCCCCCCTCATCCTACCACTAATCCTTCTCCAGCTGTTTCTAACCCAAGGCTATCTACACCTGGAGGACATCATTCAAACTCAAATAACTGATCCTATGCTGGTTTGTTTCATGCACCCCCTGAGCCTGCAAAGTGAAGGAATGTGGTGTGAGTGAAATATAGGGGAGGTCTTGATGTTTTCCCAGATAGACTGTATGTGAGCCATCAACTCCTGAAAGATAGCTTGGGCTGCCAAGCCACAGAAATATATGCTCTGATTCGTAATTCAGGTGACCCAAACTTTGATATTAGTAACAAAACCACTACTGGCATGGAGAAATTTTGGTTGTGGTATCAAGAAGTGAAATATTCCCCATTGTGGATGCCCTTTGTAGCAATCCTGCTTACAAAACCAGCCTTTAAGACTATCACTGTGTTATTCATAAATGAAGGGGTTTGCATCTCTGACATTGTGTATTGGCTATGGACTAAATGCATGATATTATGTTAGCCAGAACCAATTATAGACACCAAACAGCTATGAATGGGGGAGAGGTGCATCAGAGTCCAGTTACCTCAACTCAGTGGGACTCTACAACATTTATCCAGCTATTATTATCTGGATCAGGACCTTGGATTTATATTTTATGCAGGGCAGACCATGTCCTGCTTTTATTGCAGCTCAGCTACTCACTTGAGTAGTGCACATGATCAGCTAAAATGCTCTTTCTGTGGCGGGGATGGTCATGAAAGTATAAATTGCACTAATCCTATAAGATGCAATTTGTGTGATGAAACCGGTCACACATACAAGAACTGTCCCTGGACATCACATAATAGGCCATCATCTGAACAGGAGGATCAAGAGGAAATGATGACTCATGCACAGAGCCAATCCTTTTCCAGACCTGCATGGTCCCAGGGAGCTGGGACTATGTCCGAAGCAAAATCTACTGCAGATCAGAGCTCCATAACAGAGAATGTAAACATCATTCAGGCTGCACAAGCTGTCCCTCAAAAGGACTTTTCTTCCTTACCTCCATCTTCAGACCAATCAACAGAACTGACTCCCATGGTGGACAACAAGACACATTCTCTTGAGCCAGATGGGAACAGGGCACACTAGGTCAGAAGCATGACTGCAACAACAGCATGGGTTGCAACAGTGCTGCCAAAATGCAGCCAACCACAACTGCGGCAAGTATACACAACGCAAGCCACAATATCGCCAATGGTAGCAGTTCAAAACTACACTGAGGACCACTACCATTTTTCTAAAAAATCACCAGATATTTTCTTTCTTTCTTTTCGGGGGGCTCTACCCCCACACCCCCATAATTTTTATGGTTGGATCTCAGGGAAAGGAAGAAACTTGGGGGATGGGGGAATGTGCAAAGGTGAGTGCACTTAAAAAAAAAAATAATTCCTCCGGTGATGAAAAGTTTCTAAGTGGGAGACCAGGAACAGAACTCTGGTCTCCAGCACTGCACTGTATTGGCCGAGCTGTTCTGTACCTTAGCCTTCTCCATCACAGGAGCAACCTGGCTAGCTACCTTGATTTATCTTCTTTTGGCAATCTCCTCCCCTTCCTCCCACTGATGCAACAGCTACAGGGATAGCAGTTAGTATCTTTCACTATTGTACCACTGTAGCTGTTCTAATTAGCGCTATATGCGATATGCTATTCTGACCGGGTAGGGGGATGGCATAGTCAGCAACCCTGAGAACTGGGATCCTATTGAAACTGCCGCTATGGTGATCTGGGATACAGCTACACCCTCTCCACCTCCAGCCATGTGGGAACAGTGGACCTCCAGGTGAAACACCAAGAGTATGAGTAACAAGGGACAACCCCCAGCTAAATCCTTAAAAATGTAAGACATCACTCTTGAAAATAGATATGTGGTGTTATACAAGAGGAAAACGGTGGGGGGATACTGATGAGGACTCAGATGTTTCCTCAGTGGTCTTCTCCCAACCTGACCCTACTACAGATAACAAAGTTGCATCCACTAATTCTACACAGTTGCATAAATGAAGAACTAAACTAAAGAATCCACATAGAATATACAAATGACTGCCTTTCACTTTCTCTAGATATGTCTGGTAGCATGTTGTTTGCCTCCTTAAATGTTAATAGCCTTAAGAACAATAAACGGAGGCAAACCACCTTTTCTGTACTATGGGAACTTAATTATAATGGATATTTCTTGCAAGATACAAGACTGCATACCACTAGGGAGATGTCACAAGCATCTAGAGAATGGTTTGGAGGGCTGTCCTTTTCATCACTAAGGGAAGACCCTCGTTCAAGGCTGGGGATCTTATTTAATGTAAAAGTGATTTCTCTAACTAAGCTACTTGACTTGGCCCCTGGAAGGGCTCTTTTGTTAGATGTCCTGTATGAACAACAAGAATTCTGGTTAATAAATATTTACATTCCCTAAACAAACATTTTGTGGGTTGAACTATTTAAATTGATCCAACCATATCTTTTTACTACCCAATCAATAATCTTTGGTGGGGATTTTGTTGTGTCCTATCCCTGTCCGATAAAACTGGGACTACCAGAAATATATATAGTGATTCCAATTTTTTAAACTCCCTATATGAAACTGCTAGATTTCAGATAGTGCTATCTTTGGGACACACCCTCCAGACCACACTTTTCATAAAGGGTTATTGTCATCTGGAATCGATTATTTTTTTCTTGTCAGATTGGTTACCTTGTTTTAGTTACACAACTTTACCTACAGAAACCACTGAACATAGTCATATTGATATTAAAATTGGAACTGCACCAAATAAGCCAGTTACCCATAATATCTGAAGATTGATTGTCTCCCTACTTGATGACCCTGGTATTTGGGTCTCTAATGTCACTAATGATGTTAGAAGAAGAAACGGCGGTTTGCCTATGAGTAGCTCCTTTAAGCTGTCCTATAAAAGTTCAAGTTTCCACCTTTATTTATGTACTTTTTTAAGCTTCTCTTAAAAATATCCTTATTTCTGTGTACAATTATTTGTTCAGGTAGTTAGTTTCATAAGTTAGATGTCCTTTGTGTAAAGAAATACTTTCTTCTATTGGTTCCAAATTAGGATGTGATTACCTGCAGTGGGTGCCCCCTTGTAACTGAATTTCTGTTTTTAAATTCCAGGTTCAGTTTGTTAATTAGGTGTTGGTCATTTATAATGTCATAATATAACAAGGCATCTCCCCGTTTTCTTCTTGTTTCCAAACTATACAGGTTTAGTTGTTTTAGTCTTCACTCATGTGGTGCTCAATCTGCAATCCAATTCAGTCCCCAATGGGTCTGCTCACCTCAACAATCCGGACCAATGAAGAAATTGACCAAGAGCTTGAAGAAATAATGGCCAGCTGGTCTGCTCCAAATATCCAACCTATGGACCCTCTCTTAGACATCATGAATGAATTCTAAGCAATATGAAATAAAATTATTCTTTGTTTTGGTGTGTTAAAATATCACTTTCCATTGCAATAAACCAATAAGCAGACTTAAGCATTAATACCTTGCAGCTCGGACTCAGCCTTGCCTGCCTAAACATATAATTACAGTTATGTTTAATACTTAGGTATATGTTTTTAATAGCTAACCACTTGCAATTATATTTAATTATAATCTAATGCTTACTGACATGATTATTGATTTGTATTTATATTCAATGCTTATTAACATGACTACTGAGTATGAACTTTCTTGCTTAACAAATAATAAATTTCTTAAACACTTACAGTAAAAGTTTGTATGCTAAGATATCCTAAATGCTTTTCTTGTACATCGCAAGTTAGATATTTTTAAATGTCTTTCTTGTAAAAGGCTTAACTCTGAAGCCTCCAGATGTCAAATATCACTTTTTATTGCAATAAACTAGCAAGCAGACTTGAACATTAATATCCTGTAACTGGGCATTTCGGTATATGTTTTTCACTTACAATTATACTCACTTATAGATCTAGATTGTATTCAATGTTTACTTATTAATTTGTTTTAATACTTATTACTGAGTATGGATTCTTTTACTTGATAAGTATCAAATGCTTTAAACATTTTCAATAAGAATTATATGCCAAGATATTTTAAATGCTGTTCTTGTAAATCACATGTTAGGTATTTTTAAATGTTTTTCTTGTAAAAGGCTTAGCCATGAGGCCACCAGATGTCTTCATGGGCCACCACATCCCTTGGCTACTACGAAAAAAAACCTCACTACCCTAGGTAGTGTGTGCTATCTGTGAATATAAATTTATTTTTGTATTTAGCTAAAATTCCCTGGTCATACTAGACCCGGTACCATGATGTCAAACTATTAGAAGCAGCCCATATTATCACTTAAAAAAAAACTTTTAATCAGATGCTCTGAAGTTACCGATACTTTTCTGATGTAGAAAGCTACTAAATAACACAGAAAACTACTTACTATCCCAGAAGATTACTGCCTCAAACCCCACAAAAAGTTAGGAACTGTAGCACTATTAACCCAGCCAACTGCCTTGACAGACTATATAAACCTGCAGACAGCTCTGTCGAGGTAAGAGAGAGAGAGAGAGGAGGAAGGCAGAGGACACTCCTTACTCCAGGGCTTCATCTTGACATCTGGTTGACTGGTGCAGTGAGTTTTGCCTATCAACTCGGGCATGTTTTGGAACAGAGAGGATTAAATGCTTGGCATGATTTTTATTTCTATTTTTATTTCTTTATTGCACCTATGGTAAAAGGAGCCTGTTTTCTCCTTTGACAGAACTGTTTATGTTATTTTGCTTGCACTGCTGTTCAGAATATTATCAGATTTTCAAACATAATAAGTAAAAGACAACTTTTAAGTCAATATGGCATCTCTTGGTATTCCTTTTCAATTAAATAGTCTCACAGTTTATAACTCCATAGATGTATTACATAAAGGTAAACTGGTCTTTGATTGTTGCTATGTATGCCATGCAGGCACTTTGAAATTAATTATCAAAAGTTATGCTTATTTATTAAATTGTGAAAGTTAGAATGTATAGCATTATTACATCAATATGTAGGTTGGTGTTTCTATGATACATCCAGGTCTGGCCTTTGCAGGGTATTGCATTGTCCCAGACATCACAACAAAACTATAGATAGTGTACAGGTTAGTGTATTTCAGTTCTTGGGTAAGTCACACTGCCCCAAAGCAAATTCCCACTGTCATGGTCTGGATAGATTCTGGGCACATTACATTGCTCAAAATGACTTTCCTTTATGGCTCCCATTCATGTTGGTCCTGCTCACTCACCCAACATTCCGAGCCATCACAGTTCTTTGTTGAAATGAAGGTGTCAATGTAGCTAACATTTTGTGTTGGCTGTGCAGAAGGTGTGAAGTGTTGTATAGACCAGAGCCCATCATAGATTCTGAGCAAATATGTACTGGGGGGAGGGGTGGATTTGTGTGATATTGCAGCAAACTGATTTTGGTGTCCTCCATTTGCCTTCCACCTTTTATTTGGGCAGGTATAGGGGTATCTTGTTCTACCAGGGCCAACTGAAGTTCTGCATCAAGTTTGGTTCTCAGGCCCACTTCAGCAATGCTTGTGACAATGATTGCTGTAGCCATTGCCTAGTTTTTGGTCATTCTGCCACAGATTGTAAAAATGAATTCTGTTGCAACTTGAGTGAGAGAGATGAGGCTACTCTTATGCCAAATGCCCCTAGGCTTCCCATAATAGAGGCTTTTTTCAGTCCCAGGAAGATCTGGTCTCCATAACCCAACAAATGTGATCTGCTCTGTCCCTGTGCCACATGGTACAGATACCATTCTTGTCCCTCCAGGAGATCCAGCTACTGTTGACTCCTTGTACCCCATGCAGGCCCAAATTCTTTCTACTCCTGACCTAGTCAGCAGCCCACAGCCCAGTTCTTCATCTGCAGGCTTACTCAGTATTGTCCCTTCAACTGATATTACTACTTCAGATGTAGTAGTGGTTACACCCTTGCTTGAATAGTCAGACTGTCAGCTTTCTCCAGCACACATTCCTCCTCCTACAGGTTTTGTCTCTGTTTCCAATAAAAGGGAAAAGAACATTCAAAAACCTTGAGTGCCCCTAAACCAAAATGGAAAAAAGATGCTGAGGCTAGAACACACCGTAACCTGTTTGGTGTCTTAGCCAAGGGTACAGATTGGGGTGACTCTGAAGTATAGGAGGTAGATTCAGAGGCTTCCTCATTCTGCTCCTGCCTCATTGATTTTTCCACCAACATGGAGATTACTCAGGTAGAAGCCGCTCCCCCCAGACAGCCTAAATGGAAAATGAGATCTCAAAATGTTGTTAAATGATGTTTGTCTCTATAGCTTTTCCTATTTTGCTTTTTGTGATGAGGTCCCTTAAGGTTGCCACAATCAATGTTAATAGTATAAAAAGTTATGGCAAGAGGATTGCCATTTTTGCAACATTACACACCTTCTCAGCCCACATTCTCTTACTGCAGGATACTCATTTGAAAACTCAGATTGAATTGACTCAAGCATCCCAGTTGTGGACTAAGGTCCCAGCCTTTTGGTCGATTGGCCCTGATTGCTGCAACAGGGTGGGGATTTTATTAGCCACTACTGATATGAAGGTGACCAGACTGGTGAAAATCCTTCCTGGCAGGGCTTTATCCCTAGACATCTCATATGGAAATGATAGGCTTTGCCTGACTGTCATTTATGCCCCTCAGAAGAAGGCAGCTCGAGTGCAAGTTTTTAGGGATGTCCAGCCCTACCTACACACCTCTAGACTTGTAGTATGGGGAAGAGATTTTAACTGTGTAATGGGGAGGGAGTATAGAGGTTTGCAAACAGATAAAATGTTCACTGATTCTAATTATTTGAAATCTGTGGTGCAGATTGCACTGCTTATCGATGCCTACAGAGCCTAAAATCACATGAGGTCACACTTATTTTAGAGGCACTCTGTCCACAAGAATCAACTATTTTTTTGCCTCTTGACTCATGACAGTTTTGTCTGTGCAAACCTCTGGAGTGGAATTTTCTGACCACAAGATCCTGCTCTGTTTCTTCACTTGGGGTGGAGCCCCCACCCATGGTAGAGGACAATGGAGAATGAATACCTTGGCTTTGAATGACCCACTTTTAATTGGGAACCTGCTTTCTTCATGGACTGCCTCCATGTCTGTCAAGTGTATGTATGACTCTCCTACAATTTGGTGGGTAGATAGTAAAAATGATTTTTGTGCTTTGATTAAGTCCCACACAGGCAAATGGGCTACATGAGGGTACCTTTGTTATCTGTTCTTACGGGGTCAATTACAAAAAGTTTTATCTAGATTGGAAATTGACAAGCAGGATTATAGTGCCCAGGTTCATCCTCTTCAATCTGAAATAAGAATGTTGCAATAGCAATATAACCAAGCACAATCCTTACAACAGGAGATGCATCTTGGTATGCAATGCACCAGGCAATCTTTTGATCCATTTAGGGATTGTAAAAAAATGGGTGGACAGTAGATCCATGCAAGCACTGTATGATACAAATGGCACCCTAGTTGCCACTGGAACTGACATTTTGAGAGCGGCTTTGACATTTATGAGAGACACTTTTGCCCCAGTCCCTGTATACGTGTATGATGGGTCTCTCCTTTCCTGACTCTGTATCTCTGCCTTAGACAGTGAAAAGTCTCAGTCCCTGATTGCCCCCATCACTTGTGCAGAAGTTATCCAGAGTACAGATCCCCTGAAAAATAATACCACCTCAGAATGGACAGCCTCAGTCCTGAATTTTACAAAAGATTTAAAAAGAGGCTATCCCCCATCCTTGTAGAGATTTACAACCATAGTCTCCAATGAGATGCCTTCCCCACATCAATGTCATAAGCCATTTTAGTGTACATATATAAAAAGGGTGATAAGGCAGATCTTCACAATTGGAGACCCCTGAGTCTCCTGAACATGGACTAAAAGATTCTGGCTAGGATTCTAGCGACTAGGCTGAGCCATGTTGCTGGGTACCTGATTAGCCCTTTCCAAACAAGTATGATCCTGAAGCAATGTATTCAGGACAATTTGATTATCCTTCGGATACTTTTTTGTCACAGTGCTGAAAACGTCTTGAAAAGTTTTGTTTTAAGTTTAGATCAGGAAAAGGCTTACAATAGGGTGTCACATCACTATTTATTTAAAGTTTTGAGAACATTTAATTTGCCCCCCCCACCTTTGTTGGGTGGATTAAATGCCTCTACAGTCAAACATCTGTCTTCCCTCTTATTAGTGGTTGGTATAATTCTCCTTGTGCCCTCCAAAGTGGTGTCTGTCAAGGCTGCCCGCTCAGTCTCCTTGTTTATATTTTTAGTTTAGACCCCTTGTTGCATCATATACTCAAATGCACCAACATCACTGGCCTTTGGCTTCACCCCCAAGCTGCATCCTTGATGGTCATGGCTTATGCAGATGACATTGTCGTCTTATGTCAGAATGTGTCAGCAGGACCAACTGTTCGACACCTCCTAGATGCATACTCTAATATTTTAACTTCCAGGGTTAATTATGATAAGAGCAGAGGTTTCCCTTTAGGTAGAACAGCACTTACACCCCCCCCACAAGATATCGCCTCCATACAGGTTACTACGGCTGACATTAAAATCTTGGGTGTTTCTTTTGGACTTGCGGACATGGCTGAAACTAATTGGAATTCCTGTTTACAGATTGCTAATGCTAAAGTGACTAGCTGGAAAAGCATGCACATTTCCAAATTGAAATGAATTATGCTGATTCAGTCCCTTTTACTGTTGATTTTTCTTTATGTGCGCTATGTTCCTCCTCTCCCAGATCTTAAGACTAGAATTTACAGTGTATTTTTTTAAGCAATATTGGGGAGTCGACTTAACCTAGTAAAATGGGATATAATGTATTGACACAGAATTCAGGGAGATTTAGGAATGATAAATCCTATTGCTTTCTATTTTGTTTTGTTTTTTTCTGAACCAACATTATGGCTGTTTTAAATGGAGCAGACAGACTATGGTCACTGGCTGTCTGGGAATGGATCTTGGTCTACTTGCCAGAGTGGCAAACTACTGGGTTATGTATTATTCAGAAACCTCTATTTGTCCGTGATTATATGATAGCTACCTTTCTAAAATTAAAGAAATGGAGGTTCTCATATGGCATGCTAGTATCAGCTACTAGAAAATCACTATATCAAACTATTGTAGTGGGCACTTTTAACCTTGAACAGGTATTTCCCCAGTGTGCTGTTACACACATGAAAATTGTGACCACCAACCTCACAAATTTGAGGTTTTCTTCCTTTGCTTGGGAGGTGGTGTGGGTAAGATGCAATGGGAAACTGGGTGTTAGGAACACACACAAACATAAGCAATTGTCAAAGAGGTAGTGCTCCAGGATAGGTTGTGGTATCCAGCTGGAAACTCAAGAGCACCTATTTTTTTCCTGCCCCTACACTCAGCAGCTATGGACTTTTGTTGGTGGCAGGTGGGAGATCCTCCTTTCCTATCCCTTACTTATCAAGTATTGGTACTGGGCATTTTTTCTGCCCCGTGGTCTCTCCATAATTTTTCTACCCTTCAAGATTTGTTTGCTTTGTTTAAATTTTACATATGAAAATTGAGATGCCCCTGGGTTCTCCAGCAGAAAGTGGTTCCCCATCAGGATTTGTTTACCAATATTAAATTTGAATGTTATGAAGTGTTTGGTTGGGAGAAGAAGTCTTTCCCCCCTTTTAAGATCCAGTAGTTATGACGTTCATGTGTACATTGCTTATGACTCATGGATATTGGTGACACGCAGTCAATATTGTTTTGTCTGTATTATTTTTTTATTATTCTGATTTCCTTTCTCATTTTTCCTTTACAAAGCTGTATTAGTGTTATTTTCTGATTTCCTGATCTACCTGCTATGTTGGTTCCATGTACACATGTTTCATTTTCTGTATCATTTATGTAATAAAAAAATTCCTGCTTTTCTTCAATAAGTGCCAAGGGGTCTTTTACGTCCCCCTGGACAGTGACTGGAGATGGGCAGAGGGGATTACAGATTAAAATCTCATCTGAAGGACAGTACTTGAACAGTACAGCACTACCTTGGACTGCATTACAGTGTCAGTTATGGGTGTTACCCCTAGTAACTTCTTTGTAAAATAGTCGTGACCCTTTTAAAAAACAAACTTCAAGAGAATTTAAATCACATCAGCCATAAGGATGTTAAACAACATGGGTTCAGGCAGAACAGAGCATGTGTCACCAACCAACTATGCTTTTATGAAAGAGTAAATAAAAGCATAAGTGACAATATGCTGGTAGACATTTTTTATCTTGATTTCCAAAAGGCCTTCGATAAGGTCCCTTATTCAAACCTAATTAAGAAACTATATAAAATTGAAATGGATTATCAACTTATAAAGTGGATAGGATACTGGCTTACTAACAGGAAGCAATGTGTTAGGGTAAGGGGTTGCTACTTGGAATATAACAATGTTATTAATGGGGTTCCCCAGGGCTCCATCCTGGGGCCAGGTCTTTTTACATTGTATGTTGATGACTTACACCATGACAACTAGATAGTTAAGCTCACAGATGATGTGAAACTTGGAGGTCCTGTTACTACACCGGAAAATATATCGAGCCTAAAGAATGACTTAGAAAAGATAGAAAAATGGTCAGCAGTGAATGACACGCTCTTCAGTGTAGACAAATGTACAGTGAAGCATTTGGGGAAGTATAACACTAAACATGATTACTACCTGAATAAAATTCTATTAAAGAAGGTCAAAATAGACAATGTTTTTGGTATATTCATTGATAAAGATGTAAATTTCAAGGCCCACCGTCCAAAAATTATACAAAGGTCTAATAATAATAAAGAACATCAAGGACAGTTTTGTGGGAAGACTGGTCTTCTCTAGGGCCTCAATATACACCTTTTTGAGCAGCAAGACCAGTTGTTCTTGAAATTTTATGTAGAATTGGGGGAAGTAGCTGTCAGTGCCTGGCACCCTTCCCTTAGGCAGTGATTTGATAGCTTCTCTCACATCCATGATCTCAATAAGTAACTTCAGCTTCTTTCTGTGTGTGCTTCTAGGAACTCTGGGAGGGTCACCCCTTTGAAAAAGTCTCCCATGACCAACAGATTAGCCTCTGTTTCTGACATGTACAGGTGCTGACAAAATTCTGCAAATGTAGCATTAATGATCATGAGATCAGCATGATGACTGTGGCATTGCTTTCTTTCTTGATGCCTTTGATTTGGGACTTAGCTTTGACTTGCTAAAGTTTCAGGGCTAAGATCTTCTTGGCTTTTGGGCCAATAGTAACAGTCCAGTCTGTTGTTATGCTAGGCAGACTTTCTGGAGTCTCTAAGGTTATCATTGTATTTTTTTCATTGAGTCACCTCAGGCATACCAGGTTGCATCTTATAAGTCTCTGAACAATCTGGCTTCAAAGCCAATGGGTGCTTATAGCAGCACCGTGCACCTTCTTTTGCCTACACTGTTCCTTCTTTCTGTGAGCACATACGGAAATAATATGTCCCAATAGCGTGCCCTTGAGAGCTTCCTAGGTGGTTGCCCAGGATGTGTAATTCACATCATTATAGGACAAGAAATCTTTAATTCTGTCATGTAAAGCTTCTTTAATGTTTTGGCCTCAAAGAATAACATTGTTAAACCTCCAGTGAAGTGACCAAGCTCCTTGTCCTCTATGTCTAGAACCATTTTTACTGAAGCATGGTCTGAAATGGTAATCAGAATGGGTTTAATGTCTGTTAGGCCTGGAATAGTTGATGATGCTATAAGCCAGTAACCTATATGGGAAGACATCCTGTGGTCATGAGATGTGAAGGTGTACCCTTTCTGTGCAGGGTTCAGAAGCCTCCAGGTATCCACAAGGTTATTATCATCTATAATCCCAATTGAAGCCTTCGCTGAGTTGGTTAATTCATGACTGTTGCTTGAGCTGTCCAGCAGGGGATTGAGAACAGTATTCAGATCACCTCCAATTAGTATCTGATAGTCTGTGAAATTGTTTAGCTGTGCCTGCAATTGATTCACAAACTCTAGCTTGTCTATGTTTGGTGCATAGATGTTTGCTAGGGTCTCTTTTTTTATTATTTAGTTCTTTGGCAACTAATATGGCTCCACACTCTGGGTGCTGCCATGCGTCCTGAAGTTGGAAGTTACTTCTAGGATTAATTAGAATGGCTACACCACCTTTTCTTTTGCTGACCCCTGCCCATTGCCTACCCAACCCATTCCTTTTTGAGTATGTGCAGTTCTGCAGAGGGCAAATGGTTTTCTTGCAGGTAAGCAATTTTTGCCTCATGGTGAGACATTTCAAGAAGGCAGGTCATTGAACTACCACCAGCCAGAGATTCATGAGGTGAAGAAAATATGACTAAGCAGAAGCTGAGGCAATCAAATGAAAAACTTTTACAACAAAAATCCTACTAGATCCACACTCTAGACACTGACACCATGTGGCTTTTGTGAAGACCTCCCCTGCATTGTTTCTTCTAAACTAACACCATTCCTTGTTATTGTTTGACACTTATTATGTGAAGTACAAGGGTCTATGCCCATGTTAAGAATTGCTCTCATCCTAGACTAGGGATTAGGTCCCCCGATAGAATAAGTTAACTATCTCACTGTAGATTCTTTTTCTAAACTTGTTCCAGTCTGTACATTTTTGAGGCAATAACATATGGGTCTTTTAACTTATTTAGCCAAGCAGGAAGCAGGATATTTCTAACCCATTATATAAAGGAAAGACAAAAAAGTAACAAGGTGTGGAAAAGGGAGGATATAATATAAAGAAGAAGGAGGAATGGTGAGGAAACAGATAAATGGTGGTGGGATGGGGAAAACAGAGGGTTTAAAAGATCATTTTAAAAAATATATTTTGCTGTGCACAATATTTGAATCTAAAATGGCATGCCAGTGCTGTAATGTACTGGAACTATTTTGTTGGGGCAGTTGAACATTTAAAAAAAATCATGAAATGTTTAATGTTATTTTATTTTTGTCCATTTTTTTCACCCCTTATCCAAATAAACATCTTGAGCACATTTTATAATTGCAATAAGACACTCCTGAGTGCACTTTGTGGTGGTACAATGGCATTTCATAGGTGGTTGAAGGTACTTGGTAATGACTAATGCACTTGAGGTGTTCCTTTATCACATCACAATGCATACCCTGTTATGTCTTATTTCAGACATCTCTGTTAGTGTTTCAGTTCCGAATGGGTGAACAGTTTCATGTGCCAGCCACAATCCTGGCAACACAATACAAAACTGTACAACTGCTTCTGGGAGAAATAACAATAAACTATGCAGAAGTCTTTTTTTTTTAAGTTTCAATAGGAATGTATATGGGGACCAATTCTCAGTCACAAGGGACTGACACCAAATAGTTAAGAGCCAATTTAGTGCCAGTCCATTGTTTTAAACACCTCACTACCCTCAGAGAGTGTGCAGGCCCTTCCATACAAAAGCACATTGAATTTCAATAGTGTACGGAAGAGTGGGGAGTTGGCATGTTATGGCACACAATGCTATTCACATTGCCAACTACCACTTGTGCACCCATCACAGCATTTTTGCCCAGCTCTTGTATATCACCAGCAAAACCTGATAGTGTGAGTGTGTGTGTGTGTGTATGTGTGGTCATTTGTATGGTTTGCATTATGCCCACTGACATTGGGCACTACAGATCTGCATGTTTTCTGATTGCTAAGGGACCATTACACATGGCAAGAGATGGGGACACTACTAGACTACCAGGAATGTAAATACATGGAATGCCATGTTAGGGAAATGTTAGATTACAGGGAATATGTTTGGGAATCATGCAAGATGTATCATTGTCAGGCCAGACAGAAGTAGCCAATAAGTACAGGTCAGAGGTTGGGCAGAGGGACACACTTAAGCAGTATACCACCACACATATGTATGAGCATGGCACTACACCATCTGCATTCATATCTGTGATGATAGTGTTGTGCACTGTTACTGTGCACATACCATGTTTGCACACAGTAAACATCTGGGTGTTTTCATTTAAATCTTAGGATCTGCACCAAGGAGAGTCTTGGCCCCTTGGCTCAGATCTTTTCTTTGCAGTGCTGCACTTTTATTTGCAGGTGCAATGGGGTGTACTTTACAGCACCCCCTCATCTGGTGTATAACAATGCGGCTGTGAATAGGTTCCCTCTTTGTTCATGCACACTGTGTTACGTGACTGGAGGAATTCATCATGATAGAATTATACACCATATGGCGTAAGAGATTTTCAAGATAAGTAAATTGATATTTTACTTGCACTACTATCATATTTAAAACAATCTTGATGCAGCACTTACTTTGACTGGTAACAGTATATCCTCAGATCTCATAACACTCAAACCTAAATATTTTATATAAAGCATTTTGTGAAAATACATATTTAAAATGTTGTCAGGACTATTATTGCTTCATGAAGGGGGGCAGATTATTTAATACTAATATACAGAGTTCTACTTTACATTAGAAAAGTACTATGCTGGAGGTGTGGCTCAGCAGCCAAGAAGATGGCAGCCTAATCTTCCTATCTCTCTCTACCTCTATGATAAATCTATAAAAATCCACTGGCATTCTTCAGCTAAAATGAACTTTTTGGTAACCTACCTGTTGAACAGTAGCAGCTCGCACCCAAGACTGAATTTTGGCTCAGCATCTCAACAGATTGAAGTTCTTCTTGACGCTGAAGTTTCTCCTGTCTGGCATCACCGTGTGGCTCCTGACCATGGTGCTGCCCAGCTGGCCAGCTCCACAGCTCCACCAAAGCCAGTTGACCTGTAGGAGACAAGAAGCATGCTTACACAGCTTCTAAATGAGACTGGAGATTTAAAAACCTCAAATATAAAGACTGGTTAGGACATTGTTTCCTTGTCTCAGTGGGTGAACTGCATGGAACAACAAGTTTATAATCAAGAAACCATGATCAACCACATGGCAGCACATCTCCGAGAGTAAAATTGGATGATCCACCAACTATGATTCATTACTACCACTGGCCAGCACTGCTCAAGATCAAGAGATCTCATTGCTTCTTGGTGCCCCCCCCCAAGCCAAGACAGATGCCTCACCCGATCTTTGTGAAATTTTTAAGCTTTCCTGTGAAACAACAGATCATGCTTTTAGCTCAGGAGTGAGGACCTCTTATGTGGCAGGGGAACAGGATCTATATTTTCCCTGACCTTGCCAGCTATCACAGAATGGAGGCATGAGCACACCATGGTCCACCATGCCCTTATGAAACTTAAGGTGTCCTACAGTCTTTGATATCCCACTACTCTCTGCATTACAAGGAATGGGTTATCTTATTCCTTTATGTCCTCAGAAGCAGCTGAGAGTTCATCCTCCGATCTTGAGCAGATGCAAAACTGCCTTCTAGCCTGAGGAGGCCTGTGAGATGGACACTACCCTGGACCACAAGCTGCACAAGGCTGTAAGGCACTTGGGCCCTCCTACTCCCTTTTTTGAACCACAAGAAGATAATCCTTTGCTACCAACCTACCATTAAAGGGGCAGAGGCTCATCCAAAAAGAAAGGAACAGCTAATAAATAAGGCCTTGTCTCATATAAACTGCCTCTGCAGTCACAGCCAGAGTTAGCACTGTAAAGCCTCCACCAACAGCTTGGATAGCAAATCATTTGGCAGCTGGTTCCAAGCCGTGTGTCCATCTGGAGAGAGTTCAGGGTAAGGCAGTGCTATAAACAGAGTTAAAAAAAAAAAGATTAATCTTACTGTGATTTCAGATCATGCCACCTCACAATGCTTGTAGTGTGGGCCCCTCTAACTCCCAAATCTTCCTTCTGGCGGCCAGATCCCCTACTATTCAGCGACCCTGATTTCCTCCCCTGGGTACATAGAGAAATTCAGAATTTCCTGACAATTAACGATACTGGTAAGGTCCCTGATGGGACACTATGGGATTCACTTAAAGCTTTCCTTAGAGGTAGGATTACTGTTTTTGCCGTGCACAGAAGAAGGCTAAAGGGAGTAGAGACAAAACATTTGGAGAGCAAACTGTAAGAGCTTGAGGACAAATACAAAGCCAGCACATAAGAAGATTTCACAGAAATGCTTGACATCTGCTCCAAACTTAACTCAGTATATGCTAGGAAAGTGGAACTCGCATTGTTTTGCATCCAAAATTGATATGTGGGGTGGGGGGCAGTAAGATCTTCCCATATAGGCTTCATAAGCTTCACGCAGAAAGACGCATTCCTGGCCTTTGCAATTCTCAAGACAAATTATGCATGAAGTCAGCAGATAGTTCTGAAATTATGAGGACTTTCTACTCCAAACTTTGCCCTCCTCCCCATAGAATGAATGTCAGCATTCCTCAGTGTGCTGGAGCTCCGACAGGTTTCCCCATCCTAGTCCTCTGATCTGGACCACACCATAATGCCGGAGAAAATTACCCAAGCCGTCCTTGCTATGGACAAAAAAAAAATTGAAAAAAAGCCCCTTGAGAGAATGGTTTTCCCATTGATTTTTACCAAGCCCTCCATGAACCTTACCTCAACTTCATAGGGTTTTCCTACATGCACTCTCCCATCAATCCCTCTCACCTACATTAAGAGACACAGTAATTACAATCCTCCCTAAAAAGCGTAAATATCCCTTTTCCCCGGGCAAGTTACTGTCCAATCTCCCTAATCAATGTGAATGCAAAAATCCTGGCAAAGGTTCTGGCCCATAGGTTAGAATCAGCTCTTCCACACCTAATCCATCCCTCACAAGTGAGAGTTATAAAAGGGAAATTTAGCTCAGACCATCTCAGAACATTCATTAACTTGCACTGTATAGCAAAATCCATTCCCACCCCGCTGGCAGCCCTTACAGTCAACTTTTAGAAAGCTTCAACGTTGTTGAATGGACATATATCTTTACTGTTGTGCATAAACTAGGTGTAGGCCCCAACTTCATGGCTGGAGTGCAATAAATGTACAGTAAACTTTCTGCATGTATTCTCACAAATAGCCTCATGTATCTGTAACCCCCTGTGGGGCTTACCTTATTTGCCCCATGTCTCCCATTGCTCCGATTGTCTTGGGGTGTCCCCGATATTTCCCCATTTGTTCACCACCTTCTGGCCCAAGTCTCATTGTGCTCAAGGGCCCAGAACAGCCCCTTAATTTATTTTTGCCTGTTGTGGGTTTTTGGAGCAATTTTGTAGCTGCCATTATCCCCCCATACACTTCATGACTGGCTGTCGGTTCTGCACATGCGCAGAAGCATGTTACGGTTTTCAGCCGTATTTGCTGTCAAACGACTGGCTTTCCGGTGATCCCGTTCCCACTATCAGGCCCAATGGGGACTGATGACCAGAACAAAGCCCTTGAGAGCCTCCTCTAAATTGTAATTAAAGAGCCCCAATCGCGTTGCAATTTGGCTCATGAATATTAATAAGGGCAACATTAATATTCATGACTGGCTTGTTCTAGTGCAAAGGGACCTTAAATATTGGTGCTAGCGACAGGACAGGAGTGTAAATAAATGTAAATAATTGTGAGTGCTTTACAGAGCACTAAAGGGGCTATTAAACTGTGGGGCTACGGATTTAATAAAATGTTTAAGCTGGCTGCACCACAACTTTTAATTTGAGACATTAATGGACTGCTTGGGAATTGTATGTGTTTGCTGCCACATTTGCAGCCTTTGACCTATTGTCAGCCAATCCAAAAGCCAGGACTTTTGGGCAAAGACTTTTGGCACTGTGCCAAGACTCATGGGGAAAACAGCAGGGACATTGTTTGGTGCTTAATCAAGGATCCAATTAGGCATTGAGGGAGTCTTATGAATATTCATTTTCAAGACAGACATTGGGATTCAGCCAATCAGGAGCCTCAGAGAGCTCCCAAAAACCCCGGAGACTTTTCTGGCTGAGTCAGTTCAGCACAAGCCCCTCCACAGGAAGGGGGGCTCTGGCCCTCTGCTAAAGAGAATGGGCCTAGTTCAGTTCTCAGGAGCCTCAGAGAGCTCTCAAAAACCCTTGAGACTTTTCTGGCAGAGTCAGTTTGGCACAAGTCCCTCCACAGGGGAAGGGGGCTCTGGCCTCTACCAAGAGAAATGTGGCTGAAAGAAATTTTGGTTGCTGGCCTAGAGGTTGCCAGATATTGTTCACCAGGGCTGGCATTTGCCTTCCACATTTTGGAAAATGTGGGGAAGAAACCTGAGCTATCTTCAGCTGTGTGAGAGCTGCAAGAAGTTTACCTGCAGTTGTAAGAGGGCTGTATCAATGTTCTGCCTCAGCAATGAGAGTGCTGATGAGTTCTGTTGTTTCAGCTAAGAGAAAGCTGCATACCTAATCTGAGTGAGTGAACTTCTACCAAGTGTACAAGTACTCATCTGTCTGCATCCTGTGATTGATCAGTGCCAAGGAATGGGTGGACATCTATCTAAGTGACCGTGAAGGGTCCAGTGTTTGAGAATGCCTGATGTGACTGATTAATGTGCCTAAAGGAATGAAGGGGGAAAGTATCCTGAGGTCAGAGCTTTGCCTGGAGTGCCTGAGAGGACTTTGTGATTTAATGTTTCTGTTTGGACCTGCAAGACACCAGCTGGCCAAAAGGGACTTTAATATTGTGATTTGAGCATGTGAGAAGCTACGGTGAACATGATTTACTAACAAATAAAGTGCTTAACGTTGTTGGGAGCTGGGGAGGCATGCCTTAAGCTCTGCTTGCTAACTTGGTGAGGAGTCATGCCCTAAGCTCCTGTTTGTTTGAAAGAGAAAGAGATTTGCCTAAAAGGCTGTGCCTTCTGAAAAGCCACAGCAGTTGTGCTAATCGTCTGACTGAAAGAGCCAAGTTAAATTAATTTGCTGTAATGTGGGAAAGAGAAAGAGACTGTGCTAGATCTGGGTCCTCCCTAGCCCTAGGGGATGTACCCACATTTCAGACTGTGTTCTGAATATGGGAGGACCACAGCTGCTAAGCCAGCAATTGTGGTTGAAGTGCAAGAGTATCTAAAAGTACCAGAATTGCCTGAAACTGTAAGAGACTATTTGAGACTGGTCTGGGAGTCAACTTGGTAGTGCACCAGCTATGCATTGCCATATGCATTCCCCGTGAGGGGCATAGCCTAGACTTGGGGGTCTGAGGCGTGATGGCTCCAGTCTCAGCCTGGTCTATTTTCCAGAGTTTCAGAATGTGACTTCAAGCCCAGAGAAAGGGGGAATCCTTAAAGAAGCTGAGAAAGTTCCCAGCCTGCAAGCTGATAGAGCCCGGCAAAGAGGGGTCAGACACAGCTCCTGCCTGCATATCAGCTAAAGCTACCTGAACCCAATGATGACCTCTAAACCATGAGTAAGCAGAGGCACCTCTGCAATGAAGGTTACTGTAAATAGTTAAATAGGTGTTTGCCAAGTTCAGAAAGTTAAAGTTCAAGTTTCTTAAGCATGGGGAATACCTGTTTGATACAGAGTCTGATTCAAGGATAATCAAAAGAAAGGATGCTAATCTAATTTTCTTTTAGGGGCCCCAATGTCAACCAACTCAGCTGCAACTGCATCAGGTCTGCAACTAATAATTAGTATTGGGTACCCGGGTTAAAGTATAGGATTGAGGGGTCCTTATATGCACTAGGTACTGGTACCAGTGTGGGCAATGTGTCATCTGATTAACCATGTAGCTAGATAGCCAGATCAGAGTTACTGAATACATCAGAAGGTTGCTGGGTGCCCACTGGGATTAATGTCTGAATTTAAAATGCAGAAATGATTATTTTTATTTGCAGATCATCTGAACCAGATTTACTGTTGATTTACCTAATGCCAAATGAATCAATCAGCACTGTTTGCTCAACATCTGTTTTCAATCACTCTATTCTATCCCTCACCCCTTGTAAATAAATTGTTGGTTAATCATTTTTTATAAATCTTGGTGTGTGAGCATTGTAGTCTGATAACCCCAGTGAAGGAATGCCTTTCCTATCTTCTTCTTTTTCCTACTGAAATATGTTGCACAACAGTATCTTCCAATACTATACTTCACCTTTTTCCACCCCGGCGTAGGTTGGCCGCATACATCAGTATTTTCTATCTCTCACTATACTTTTTCCCTACTAATTCTATTTCTGATTTCCATATTTCCATCCCTCACCCAAGAACTCCTCAAAATAATGCACCAGGCTGAGGCCAGCTGGCAAGAATGAAATAAGGTGCATTTATGGCATTTAATGCCAAAGATATAAAGTGCCTTTAAGTATATAAGGTGCTGGTTGAATAAAGTGCATTTTGTGCCATATTGTAAGTTTAAAGTGCTGCAGTGTTTAATTAAGTTAATGCTTATGCCATTTTTATGTATATTGTTCAGGAATGTTTAGAAATGTTTAAAATGGCAGTTAAATACAAAATAATATGCACTCTGTTAGGTGGAATATGAGTATAATGGAGCAGCATTATGCTTCCCTTGTTTAAATTATTTTGCTGCCGCTCCGTTGTTATGTAGAATGTTATGCCCCTGTATTATAGGACTCCCGGCTGCTGGCTTTGTATAAAATATGCTGTAGCATGGTGCCAGCTAGCCGTGGAGGAGTCCATGGCATGTGTGCAGCCAGTCTAGGCTGCTAGAGAGGCAGCCTTCCACGGAGTGGCAAACTTTCACTTTCAGCTGCCCCGCTTCCCCTAGTAATCTGTGCACTCCGAAAAGCAAGCACTTGAAATAAAAAGGGGCTTTCCAAAGCTATGCAGAGCCCCAAGCACAGCAGCTAGATAATGATTGTCTAGCAGTCTGACGCTTTGCTACAACACAGAAAAGAAATGATTTAAAGGGACAGGAGCATTCCTATGTATGGAAATGCTTTACAGAGATAGTAACTCTCAGAATAAGGAGAGGGCTGCAAGATAAACTAAACACAATAAAGAAATTAAACACATTAAAGAATAAAGAGACACTGCAGTTCTCTAAAGGAGCCCCATTATGTATAGCTACCGAAGATATAAATTAAAGGGCTAGTGGACATATACTATAACAATACAGCACATGTATAAATTAAATAAATGTTTGCACTGTTTACTTATATAGAAAATAGGTGCTGACCTGTTAGCAAGACCTCAGGAAAGGGGATTTCCTATACAGGGACTTCTCATAAGTAAAACCTCAGTATGTAATAGAAGAGGAGTTCCCCTATTTAGGGACCCTTCTAGAACTAATTGGATGTTATGGGAGGCATTTTTCCATAAATGGGAGGGCTATATAATCCCTTCTCAAACACCAAGAGTCATATTAGCTGCATAGCCAGTTTCACTTACCTGGAGGAAGGTAAGCAGAAGGACCTGTGCCTGAACACTAATTTATCTCTAACAGCAGGAAAGCTGATGAATTGTTTGAGATACCTGAAGTAAGGTGAAAGAGCCATGAGCTATTCTTTATTTTCTTGTTCTGTTTGAACTGTTTTATTTATATTTATTTATTTTTTCTTTCTGTTTTTGTATAAAATAAAACACACTGCGGGTGTATTGTACCCTATTACTTTGTCCAGTATTATCTTTGTACCTGCGATTATTAGTGAGAGCCTTTAATTCAGAAAATGTTGAAATGTGGGGTTTTGGTTATTAGTCCATATGTGGGGTGACTATATTTATTTATTTATTTGCTTTTGGTAACCGGGTAAGAGCACTAGGCAACATAACCTGTCTATTTTCAGGCATGACCCAGGAGAGTACAATATGTCAACTACAATAGAGTACAAAACACAATACAGCAGTGACAACAATCAGTAGCATTATGCAGTGGAACCAATTACAAAATACATTGGCAAGGGATGGCCATAAAAGATAGTACAGCACCTGGATAACAGCAAAAACAGTAATGAAGTTTTTGCAGTAAAACTATTTTGCAAAGAGGAGTATAGACCGAGTGTGGAGGCCAAGCTGAGGGCGAGCAGTCCGTTAGGCCCAGCTAGCCATAGATACAAAACACAGGATAGACAAGTACATCAGGGCTAGGGAAGGGAGCAGCAGACAGATTATAAACACTAAGACAAAAGGCACAATTCAGAAGGGTGGGCAGGTCATGAGTTAATGGTATTATGGGTGGGTATAGCCTCCCAGGGGTTGTGCCAAGTATTATTCTAGCCCACTTAAAAGTATACTTTTGGTGGAGGCACTGGGCAATTTTGTTTCTATGGGAAAGAACCAGTTTTAAAATCAAAGTAGGAACCCAGGCCCCTCAGCCTTGGTTTCCTTCGCCACAATTTTGTATCTCCACATCAGCTATGGCAAATCCGAAATTCTTCCTCTTAATGGCCAATGTAAAGAATCTCTATTGTAAGACAGAGTTGAAATGGATCGACAAAGGGATCTCCTACTCGGAGATCAGAATTACCCCCTCTCTTTCAGATATTTATACTATAAATTACTCTATCCTGCTCAACGGTCTTCAAACTGACAGATGGAAAGCATTACACCTGTTGTTCACTGGTAAAATTGCTGCCATAAAAATGATGCTGGCTCCTAAATTCCTACATCTCTTGCCTCACCCCCATATCCATATCCCTGACAAATGGTTTGACAAAATCAACAAACTGATGGGACACTTTCTATGGGAAGGCAAATTACCTCAGTTAAGTAGAGGGACATTTTGTAAACACTGGTCTGAGGGGGTTGGGGGTTGCCCAACTTTGAGAAATATCACACTACTTTTGTTACAGCACAAGTAACTAGATGGTTCTGACCTGCTCAGCAAAATTCTCCACAATGTGTAGTTATAGAAGGCAACCAACTTAAAGACCTAGTGTACTGCCTAAAACTAATATTAGATTTTAAAAGTAGCCACCATTACCGTTTATATCTGAGGTACTGTATATTTTCCCCTTCTTTAATTAGATTGATTACCTGATGTTTGTAGGCTTGATGTGTGGAACAGCTCTTAGCCTAGTAGTTGACATCTCTTGCTCTACTGCCCCACACTACATCATCAGTATTAGCTACTTAGGAACAGTAAGTGAGTGACTGCCAGGTCATTCATCTGTGATGTCACTGTCAGTGAGATCATAATGCTGATGATGTAATGTGGTGCAGTAGAGTTAGATATGTCAGCTGCCAGGCTAAGAGCTGTTCCACACATCCAGTACAATATTATCACATAGAAGACTTTCTGATGAGCAAAAGGAAAAAGAAAAAGACTTCAAAAATGGTATTTATTTATTATTTATTCGATTATTTGAAGTACACCTTTGAGTTGACAGCTCATTTGCAAAAGTTCCAAATCAGAGCCAGTAAAGTACATTTAAAATAATACAATCATGAGCACAATACAGATGTCAGCAAATATAGTTAGGGAACATATACAGTTGATACCTTACAAATACATAATGGAGCACATATATTACATCTGAAGTACACAAGCGTAAGTAGTGGAGCATGTCAGGAGTTCATAAACAACATGATAGCGTATGGTCTGAAGTGTATATGAGAAAATTTGAACCTGCCACTATACTACTTTCATGCAGCACCTTAGGGCATATTGTCAATGGGGCGTAAAGTGACTCCCATATAAAGAAAGCTTAGAGATTAGATAAATTAGGGTCATCTGAGGGAGGAGGGAGGTGGCTTGAACAGCCATGGACACAAGGAAATCAGGCTGAGTTAGAGGAAAGTGCTGGCCTGTTTAAGTCATATATTACATATGCATTTATTTTTAGAGGAGAGAAAGATTTTTAGATGGATTTTGAATTGATCCAGGTTTTTAATGCTGGTAATGCTGGGAGGAAGATCACATAGCCACTTTGGGTCCCTAACGGCAAAAGAGTGGCAGGCCAGGGAGGTTCTTCGATAGGGCACCATGAAGGCTGATCTTGTTGTGCTCCTGGTGCAGTAAAGACTGGTGGCCATATCAGGGAAGGTGGAGAAAGCCCAAGGAGAGCTTGTTTGGCTAGTATGTAGGTGTGAAACTACTCTGACTTGTAGTGGCAACCATCCGATCATATAGTATAGATCACAGGTGTGGATGAGCCTGTCTGCATTTAATACAGATCTGCATGCCGTGTTTAAGGCACGGTGTACTCGACTTATCGCAGTCTCATTGGCTACTCCATAGACTATGATGCCATAGTCAATGACTGGAATCACTAAACTTGACACTATGACCTGCTTGGTCTCCAGAGTGAAGTTCATTTTGTTTCTGTAGAGGGCCCCTAATCGTCTGTTTATAGCTTGGGTGACATGGGTGCTAAATGTTAGAGTGTTGTCTGTTGTAACACCCTGATATATAAATGCATTCATTTGCTCAATAGAAGTTCCAGTTCTGTTTGCAGTGACTAGGGAGAGGCCTTATTTCTTGATCGAGGAGTTGAGAAGAGCATTGTCTTATTTTTTTTTACTGTTTAGTACTAGCTTGCTTTGTCCAAACCACTCTTCTACACATTGGACGTTCAGTTGCAGGTCTCTGGTAAGCATGTCCTTGCAGGTGTTGCTGGTATAGAGGACTGTATCATTGGCATACAAAAGCACTTTGACAGTAGGACATACCTCTGGCAACTTGTTGATAAACAAGCTGAAAAGTAAGGGGACCAGTATGGAGGCCTTCGGTACCCCCACTGTTACATTTCGTGAGTCAGACCAAACATTACTTATTCTAACCTGCTGTGAGTGCCCTGAAAGGTAGCAGTGGAACCATTTTACTGTGTCTATTGACAGGCTGATAGCAAGGAGCTTTTGAAGATGTAATTGGTGATTCACCAAATTGAATGCCTTGGTGAGGTCGATATGTATTGAGCCTACGTATTGACCAGAGTCAAGGGCCTCATGTAGAAAGTGGGTATATTCCATAAGGGTGGTAGTGGTGCTGTGGGCCTTCCTGAACTCCTGCTGCTGAGCACATTGTAGATTATGCTTTCTGAGATAATCAGTGAGTTGGTCTGCAATTATCCTTTCAAGTGCCTTGGATGAGGTGGCAGTATGGAGATGGGTCTATAATTTGACACTGCCATCCTTTCCCTATATTTGTAGACAGGGATTACTAAGGCTGCCTTCCACTTCATTGGGAACTGTGAAAGATGGACTGACAGATTAAAAATCTTAGATAGTGGAAGGGAAACCTCATTCAGTGCTGCCGCTGTAAGCTTCATATCTATATCATCACTGCCTATTTGTGTTTTACCTATTACTCTTTTCAGATATTTAATGGTCTTATTTACAGTTACAGTTTTAAAACAGAAGGTTGGATGGGATGCTGCAATGTGAGTTTCACTGGTGGTGGTACCTGAGTCCACAGAGTGTGGGCCATGCTTATTATCAGCAGTTAGTATTTCCCCAAGGTCAGTGAAGACCACGTTGAAGGTATCTTTGATCACTAAACGTCAGTGGAGATATGGCCATCCACATGGATCATGAAGGGAGACACCCTATCCTTATTGCCTAGGAGTTCCTTGATGAACTCCCAAAATCTTTTACCACTTCCCCAGTGCTATACCTGCTGATTCTTAAAGTAATATGCTTTGGCCTGCCTGCTCTCTCTTGTGCATTTGTTACTGGCTGCTTTGTAATTTTGTATATCTACCTGCGTGCCAGTGGCCCATGCATGCGTCCAGAGGGTATAAAAAGTAACAACTGCCTACTGCTTAAAATTTGCATTATTTTTCTGTCTGCCTATTTTGGCTCCACTAGCTCTTTAAGGTGCTTCCTCCTAGCAACACCTTATTTTGCAACTCCCAGGGCCATATGTCTCCACCCCATTGTAATAATCTCCATCAAATGCTGGTGCAAAGTCACTCAGATCATGAACCTTCCTCCAGCACCACTCCCTTATGCTGCTCTGTGGCATAGTTCTATGTTAAAGACAGAGAAGAACACAATTCACTGGCAATCCAGGGAGAAAGTCAGCATTAGTAGAGTTCTGGACCTATGTCCCCCCTGGTCAGTATTATCTCAAGTCCTTTGCAGAGATCTCCAACCAGTACCAGATCCCCAAACAAGACTGTTGGCAATACTTGTACAGTAGATTAGATCAGTGATTACCCTGTGGTTGAGCCTGCGAGCAGAGGCCAGTGCCTCCTCATGCAAGAATACATTGGTAGTCCAAACCTGGATAGACTACCCAAGGGTTGTACCAGGCTAATTTACAGACTACTAAGATACAGTGGTCCTACCCTCACTGTCCTCAGTTGTTCCAAATGGGAAACTCAACTGAACATTACAATCTCAGACCAGACCTGGAAAAATTGCTGGTTTAAGGCACATATTGCTGTAGAGACATCAAAGGCTAGTTTGTTCAACTACATCACTGGTAAAGAACACTCCAAGTTTTGCACAGTTTGGGAATTTCCCTGACAGGCAAATGCTGGAGGTATGCCTTCCAAACTGGTTCCATGTCACATATCTTATGGGTGTGCCCCTTGATTCGACCATTTTGGGAGCAGGTACAACAGTACTGTGAGTTGATAGTCCCGGGTATGTCTCTGTTGGATGTGCCTTTCATTCTGCTGGATGTAATTGACTCTCAGGCACCCAAGTCACACTCAGCTATTCTTTGGGGAATTACAGTCATCATAGCAGCAAAAAGGTTTCTTCTTCAGCAATGGAGATCTACGATATACCCACCTTTAATGAATGACTACAATCCATAAGTCAGTTGACCTCCTTAGAATGCCTGTCCCAGCAGGCATTAAATGAAGTGCCTGATTACTAAAAGGTATGGGGCCATTTCTTCTCCTATAGAGCATAACTCCCAAATTTAACAGTTCCAACTGATGTCTCATGCTGAAAGTGGGACATTCTGATAAAACATTAGCCTTGTCAAGTTATTATACTGTCGGTTACATAATAATATACCTTATAATGCTACAGATGGCACTGTACTCCTACGCTTTCATAAACGTCTTCACATGTGATACTGTTCTTTGCCCATGTCACTCCTCATTTCACTTATATAGTGTATTTGTTATGTTGCACATGTTTTTGTTTCTGAAATTTTTTAATAAAGAATGTAATGTTAAAAAAGGAAAATACTATGCTACAGATGCTTCTTTAATAATCAGTAGCAGGACAACATTGGAAAACAGTATAGATCAGTGGTTAAGGGCAGTGAGCTGCAAACCTGGAGGACTGGGTTTGAATCCCACAGCCACCACTTGCATACTGTGTGACCATGAACAACTCACTTAATTACCCTGTGCTGTCAGGATGCACCTGGAGACAAGCCTTGGTTTACTGTGCCTTTCCTGGACAAAAACTGTACAAATAAAACTACAACTGCAGCTATTCATGGCAGTCTAGGATGTTACCACATTGTACTAATCCTTTAGTGTTTTTGGTTAATAATGTTATAAATATCATATTGGTAACTAACAAAAAAAACTAGGTTGTGTTCTTAGGCATCCAACATGGCTTGCTTACATGCTGTGGCATGACCAGTGAAACTAATGTGACTTTATAGACCAAGCACGTTTCATTTTGTTTTACATTTGTTTATTTCATATATTAATTGCAACCACACTGGCATCCACCAATAGGGGAATTAGATGTTTGAACTATTATTTTTTTAGCTTACTTAAAACCCTGTAGTCAAACTAATTATATAGCATGAAAATCTGTGTTACAAACATCAGCCTGGTGTTCTTAAGGACAAGAAGATGTACAGTTATGTGCTGCTGTTCAGAAAAAGTATTTTAAAGGAAATATGAACAGCCAGAAATGTAGACAGGAGCATTCCTTGTCTGCTTGCTATCCATTGTAAGCATGCAATTCTTTACTCATCAGGTGGAGGGCACCCAAACCACAGCACATGAGTAAAAGTAATGCCCAAATGAACAAGAAACAGTGGATCTGAAGCACACATTGTGGAATATTTGGACATAGAGGATATTTTAATGATCTAATGTGCTGAAAAAGGGACCTCCGGGGCCCAGTGGGCCTACCCGGTCAACAAAATTCAATAAATAAATAAATATTCCACATGACAGTAGCAGTATGTGAAGGTTAAGAAATTTGAAGACCAAACACAGCAGTATCTCCCCAATTCAGACCATCTATGGCACAATATATTGCATTCCTTCATATATATATATATATATATATATATATATATATATATATATATTTAATTTGTTTTACAATATACAGTATATATATATATATATATATATATATATATATATATATATATATATTTAATTTGCTTTTACAATACACTTCTCAGTAAGGAATCAGGGTTTAGAATAATGTGCAGAAAATGTTTTGGCATATGTAGCATGTGCTGTCAATTAAACTATTAAAGGTTAAAAGCTATTTCCAAGTTTAGGGATGCAGTGATCTTGTTTTTTACATGTGAAAGAGACAGTCAAATTGTCTCATAATGAGCTTAGTGTACTGTACAGCTGGTAGCAGAAGTGCAATCAAACAAAAGTACAAGAGCTAATGGTATTCTGCACTTGGTTTAAGATATTTCTTAGTTTTGTAGATTACGTAAACACTGTAATTGTGTGTGTGTGCATGGGTGCGTGCATACGTGTATGCGTGTGTGTGTGTGTTTGGAAACAGGAGCTAATAGAACATGTTAAAATTTAAATGTGGTCATTGTTTCTTATCAGGAGTATTACACTTAAAATACTACCTGACAGCTCTATTCTAGGTTTGACAGGATTGAACCAGTTTAATTCCCACAGCACTGCTCTAAATACTTGGTATTGCAATCAGTTTAACAACCTCTGGAGGCAATAAAATCTCTCCTTTGAACAAACACTCGAGGGAAAAAAATCTAAGATTTATAGAGGACAGCATGTCTTCAAGAAAGGGGCAAAGTTTATGTGTGAGCCCATAGTTAATGTTTCCTTTGTTGGAAAAGAAAGCCTGAGAATACTTTATGAATTAATCTTTAACAAGCCTTAATCTGCTTTAACAAGGACTGATCAAGTCGAGTAAAAGAGATCTGTGATATTGAGAGTTTTGTCAGTTCCATTCTACCAAGAGAAGCCAGAGGCAGTGCAAGTGCATCATATTCACCAAGATTTGCCTTCCAGCACTCTAAGTTTACAACAGTTGTTAAAGTGGCTTCCCAGTGCAAAAAAGAGGAGGCAATTATAAGGATTGAAAACATCATTTGAAATGACACTGAAAATATAGATATATTTTAAAAATAGCAATCACATATAAAATTTGTTCTTAGGAATTAGATTATTGAAACCACCCATATGAAACAGTCAGAGATCAGCATTACTTCCAGAGGCCAACTTTACAAGCCTTGAAGCATGATACACTCCCTCCTGTAAAAATACAAAATGTATCCTCATGTTCTCTAGTAGATAATTAGGGATTTAATTATCCATCCAGTTTAGCTGTTTTAATTAATCCACAGTTCTTTGCATGACTTATCTCTCCAAGGACCTGTAGCTAAAATCCTTGAGTTTATGAAGGTAATAGCTTAAAAAATGTTTTACAGTCATTACTATTCAGATTTGTACTTTGCTTTGAGAATCAGTCTGCAAGTTCATGAAATATAAATGTATTCAGGGTATAAAGACAGTTAAATATTTACAAGTTTAGTGGAATTGTACAACCTCTGTAATGATACCAGTCATCTGTTATAGCTGCACTATCATACATACTTCATTAAAATATTAGTATGGGTGGCATAGGTGTTGGTTTACTTAATAACAATGCTTATTTCTAGTAATAAACATCTGCAGTAATTTTAAAGCTGGAATTCATATTTTAGGAGCTGTCCTTGCTTCTTAGCCACCAGATAATGACTGACTGATGCTCTCCGTGTCCCTAAACAAAAGTCTAGAGCACATGGTCCACACACAACCTGCCTCCTTTCTTAATGCCTCTTCATTCCTCAGGCTCTACTGGCCTGGCTTCCATGTAACTAATTCCACAGTTACCTCATTATTAAATCTCACTCATTACATACTGACAGGGATGGAACAGGGGCTTCTCCCCTCTGTCTTTTTTGTTGATCTATTTTGAGCATTCCGTACCGTGTCACACTCACTTCTGAAAACAGGCATTTGTCAATGCTGAATGTTTGCTTGCAGGTATTAGCACTGGAAATGCAGGAGTTAGACAGATGCAGAATAGGAATGGCAGTGAAGTATTGAACTTCACACCAACCCCACCTCCACCCTGCAGAGACAGACAGACATTGGGGTATGTGTTTGGGTCATCGCCCATGACGTTCATGCCATGTCACCTCCCCCTATCCTGTAGACACCAACATGTGTGAGGTGCGCTTTGGGGTGTTCGGCTTTACAGTCACCCCGTTCCATAAGGACATACGCTGAAATGGGTGCAGTATAGGAGAATGGGGTAAACTCTGGGGCAGAAGTGTCCAAGGGGCACCTCAATGCCTGTCACTGGCTAGGGGTTGGGGGTGAGATGGTATGAGTATTACAGTTGGCAATCCAAAGTCACACCCCTGATGCCTGTCAGTCTGTACAGGGTGGGACATTATGGTTAAAAACCCTAACGCCATGGGCGTTTGTTGGTATTTGCACTACAAATTTTCAACATGGCCTTTTTGTGACGCCACCTCATGAAAGCATTTAGGACCTCTTCTCATGAAGAGTGGCAGTGTGATTTTGATAATGTGTCCTGAACTTTGAGTTCCCACAGCGACCGTGCCATTGGGTGCCTGATGTATGAAAACACAGATCAGGCAGGATGTGAAGAATGACAGCTGTGCCATCCATAGGGAGGTGTAAAGAGATGGGAATGTTGAAAATCTGTAGTGGAAATATTAAAAATGCTTGCACTTCCGAGCACACATAGAAACTGTGCAATGCATGTGCGTAACACAGTCATTTAGTGGAATTATTTCACCAAATTCTCAACATAGGCATTTTGTGACCTCTGCTCATGAACACTGTTACTATAATTTTCTTAATCTGTCCTGAACATTGATTTCCCACAGCGACCGCGCTATTCTGTGCCAGATGTGTAAATGCATATTTCAGGCAGGATATGAAAAATGACAGCTATACTGTTCATAAGGAGCTATGAAGAAATGCCAGTGTTGAAAATCTAGAGTGAAAATTTTACAAATGCATGAAATTATGAGGGTGCAAGGAAATTGTACAACAAACGTTCATAACACAGTCATTTTATGGACTTTTGCAACTAAATTTTCAACATAGGCATTTTAGCACCTCTGCTCATGAACAGTGTCACTGTGATTTTTTTAATCTGTCCCAAACATTGACTTCTCACGGCGACTGTGCTATTGTGTGCCGGAAGTGTGAAAACACATTTTGGCCAGGATGTGAAAAATGGCAGCTGTACTGTTCATAAGGAGGTCTGAAAAAATGCAAATGTTGAACATCAGGAATGAAAATACTACACATTTGCAAAATTACGAGGGTGCACAGAAACTGAACAGCACACGCTCGTAACACAGTCATTTTATAGATGTTTGTCACCAGATTTTCAACATAGGCATTTTAGGACCTCTGCTCATGAACAGAGTCACTGTGATTTTCGTAATCTGTCCCAAACACTGATTTCCCATAGCGACCGCGCTATTCTTTGCAGTTAGTACGAAAATACATTTTGGGCAGGATGTGAAAAATGACAGCTATACTGTTCATAAGGAGGTATTCAAACATGCCAGTGTTGAAAATTTGGAGTGAAAATATTACAAATTTGTGAAGTTACATGGGTGCATGGAAACTGCGCAATGCACGCTCGAACACAGTCGTTTTATGGACTTTCATCACCAAATTTTCAACATAGGCATTTTAGGACCTCTACTCATGAACAGTGTCACTGTGATTTTCTTAATGTGTCCCGAATACTGATTTCCCACAGCGACCACGCTATTCTGCATCGAAACTGCGAAAACACATTTCAGCCAGGATGTGAAAAATGACAGCTGTACTGCTCATAAGGAGGTGTGCAAAAATGCCAATGCTGAAAATCTGGAGTGAAAATATTACAAATTTGTGAAATTATACAAGTGTGCGTGGAAACTGCACAATGCATGCTCGTAAAACAGTCTTTTTTTTGGATTTTTTCACCAAATTTGCAACATAGGCTTTTTGAGAGCCCACCTCATGAACGGTGGCACAGCCATTTCACTAATCGGTCCCAAAAGGTGATTCCATGCAGTGACTGTGAAATTACCTTTCAGGACTGAATAATGCCATGATGGTGACTGAATTCATGAGGAGGGGTCCCAATAACTTCATGTTGAAAATTTGGTGCCAAAATTCCCAACAATGCCCGAGATATGCACCAAAGTTGAAAAAACTCTGTTTATGCCATTATACAACTTACCGGCATGTTTTCAGTTCACGGTCGGCTTTGAAGAGTGCAGACATGTTCCCGTTCCACCGAAGATCGACGCGCTGGGCTCTGGAGGTAAGTATGGGGTGAGGGTGTGTGTGGAGAGGTAGGGTGCACAGTGGGTGGGTGCGGGTTAGGGGAGGTGACCCAACCAACGTGGAACCGTTTCCTTTCTTTCAGGGAAAAAAAAGATGTTGCGGGAAGTTTTTTGCAGGCTTTTTTTGGCACACTGGGTGGGCTCCCAGTGTGCCACCTGCCTTTTCAGAGGGGACTTATGCCAACGGGGATTGGGCCCCCATCAGCAAAGAATGACTGTTTATGGGGGCATGATGCCGAAGGGGATTGCGCACCCGCTTCGGCACACAACAAATGGGGGGCATTATGCTGACAAGGAGTGGGCTCCCCCATCAGCAAATTAACTGGGCCTGGGGCATGTTGACAGGGGGATTGGGCACCCCAGTCAGTCAGCTTTCTCTCAGCCACCATATTTAGGGACATGTTGCACCAGGCAAGGTTCTGCCCTGCAATGACGGGTCGCTTCCTCATTGAAATGGAATGGCTGATGCTGCAATGACGAGGTGGCCCCTCACTGCAGCGGCCAAATCATTTCAACTTGGTGGCACTTATACAGAACCAGTGTCATCAGGGCTCTGGGCCTGCATTGGGTGAGCGGTGCCAAGCCCACAAATGCAGTGTCGGCATTGGCTGCCACAGTGTCGCACCTCCACAACCCCCTTCTCTCCTAAGCTGTCACGTCATGTTTCTTGCGCATGCGTAAGCAAACATAAAAATGAGTCAGTGCTGGGCTGTCTCAGCAGATGCTGGTTGGATTAAGCTCCTATCTATCAAACTGGTCACAAGCTATAAATACAGGTGGGCACCACATTCTTCCCTCCAGTTTAAGACAGGTATCCCATGAGGCTCTGTACTTGGACACATCCAGTTTTCAATCTCCCCTAATGATAATCCCTTGACCTGTGTCCTCTTGCACATTCTCATACATGTAGATGCTACAGTGCTTTTTCCCAGAGGTCCTAATGTAACTGGGCTTGAGCCCCAAATCCGAAAGGACTGTGACCAGGTGGGTCTGCTCAAACCAACTAACCATGAATCTTAAGAAAACAGCATGGATGTCATTTTTGCTCTATTTTAATTATTTTTCTTTATATATTGTACAATTCTAGTTCATCTCTGTAATTGTGTTTCAACCTATTTTGCTGTATACTGTATATCCTGCCAGAAAGCATGTGGAAATTAATTATTCACAGATAAGTGTGTCTTTTCAGGTCAAAGATTATAAATCAGTAACTAAACCTATGAGGAAAGCACATGTAGGACACAAGCAAAGGCGATTCTGGAGATTTTACTATAGCACATGCCCTGATAGGGGAAAGCAAGTCATACAGTATGGACCATTTAAGCAATAATGCCCGACAGGGTGTGTGTCGTGCTGGGATAACGTCATGCCTCAGGTGGTTGGGCATGAGGCCGCAGGCTGAGTTCGTTCAATGACTGAGGTGTGACGTTATCCCAAATGACACACACCCTGGAGGGCATTATTGCTATTATACAATGGCTCGTTGTTATACAGAATAAAAAAATAATTTTAAAGATGTTTTTGTGTGGAAAAATATTTTTGTTTTTTTAAGAGAAGATGAAACAATCAATCAAAAGCTCCATAAAATGCTCCTCTCCAGGTTCACAGTGAGGCTGAGACTAGACCCATGGTGTTGTACTGGGATAACAGCACGGGTCCAGCCCAAGACTGACCAATCAGAGTTCAGGATTTTTTCTTGCCATTGTATAATGATCCTTTTCTGCCAACAGTTTCTGTGTTTCTATGTTTTTTGATGATGAATAAAACACAGTAACTTAAATATGTGGCATCTTATTTGATAACTAAAGACAAATGTGCATTTCAGTCTTTCTGCTCCTCTTTTTTTTAATTATATTTTATTGCATGTAATGTAAAACATTACATAAAATTTCACCCTCAGACAGGCATACAGAAACTGACATCTCATTTTAGATAGTACATCATTATTACAGTTAGGAGTTGTTAATGCCCCCATCCTATGTTGCTAAATATGTGGATTATCAGATATTCAAATTTCTGTGTATTAACCATAATTAAGTAAATAGAACTCTGTCCAGCTTTTGAACTGTAGTAAATGGCCACTACTGCCTTGAGCAGGGACACAGTATAGTGCTAATTAACAATGTGCACCCTCTGCTTGGGTTAAATGTTCCTTAATAATATAAAAAGTTGTAAGTAAGTAAAAATCATATAAATCTTTTAGTATGATTTCCACAGGCTATGCAGTACTTATTCATTGAAAAACTACCAACGTGTATACTAACCTAACATTTTAAACTGAGCTACACAAAAAAAGGAGTGTAATCATGTTGAATCAAACAAATAGACACATGGCAAAGTAGATTTGGCAGTAATAATAACCCGAATGAACACAGCTTGGGCCTTGGCGTTAGTGCAGCTGGGTCTGTCAGAGAAACTGCTCAGAGCTCTTCACCATAACCAGTATTTGTAGTCTATCACCACCACTTAAGAGAAGAATAACAGACATGGATTTCACCACATTTGCCAAACTTTGGAGGCAGATATAAAATGAGTCTCAGAAAAAAGTGCCATTTGTGCAGCTACGAAGAAAATGCACCAAACTGAATTGAAGGAAGGGGAAGGGGAGGAGCTGTTCAGAGAAGCCCATAACTGCACTATAATGTGCCATTTTAAATAACCACGATCCATGCCATACAGTATGCTTAAGAGCACTAGAAATCAAGTCCAAACAAATTAAATATAGTCCTGAAATTCAGGGCTGGATCAGTGTACAGGATTATGCCGATGTTACAGTCCTTAAAGCCAGCTCCCCCTCCCTATCAATCCCTATGTAAATCACTGTACCTTAGGCATTTTTCTCACCCTCAAATTCTGACTGCTTGCCAAGGGTCTTGAATGGTCTTTCAATTTTCTCAAGCAGTTTTGCAGCCACAGCGACAGCCGAAAACTGAAATGTTTTACCTCCATAAAGGAGTTTCAAGTTTGTGGGAGACAGTAATAAATTGTGTATTCCCAAAAGGTGGAAGTGAGCTTGGACCCCATCAAAACTCATTCTTCTCTTGAGAGAGTTCTGATATCATGGCAATTTTATCTACTGTCTTAAATTTAGCTATTGTATATGGGCAGGTGTAATGGTGTATGGATTTCCATAACTACATTTTCTTGCAGTAGCTCAGTTCAAAGGCATAAAAGGTTGTAGTATAGTAGTGCAATCCCTAGTATACTACATGTTTTTTCTATTTTTAGACTCATTCCTGTCAGCTCCCCAATTAGGAACTTCCCCTGCCCTGCACCAAGCTTCTAATTCCCACCCACCAGGTGCCAACATATTTAAAACATTTGTTTCAATAGTAAATGTAGTTACTTTTGAAAAAACATCTCAAAGGCACTTACCTTTTTTCAGTGCACACCCTGGAGCCATGCAGATTAGAATTTAATTTTTATTTACAAGGAGTGTTGTGCACATATGTATGATACACAGTTTTAAAAGTGAAAAAAAATAAGTGCCCTAGCTGGGTTTTGAACCCATAGGTACTTGGAATACTGTCCTGCTGTGCTACCAGCTGTGCTACTAGGACAACTGGAAATCTGCTGATACCAGTGGGACTAATTTTGTTTTCAAAGCACACCCTGGAGCCACATAAATTAGAATTATATTCTTATTTGCAAGGAGTGCAGTGTACACATATGGGACTCCCAGGCATCTAGTTGCCTTGCACACTGCTCTACTTTCAGATAAAATGCATTTCTAATTTATGTAGCTCTGGAGTATGCATTGAGAATAGAAGAGTGCCTTTGGGATCTCTAAGTTTCTGGTTATTTCACTTCCCACATATTTCTTGCTCATTTCTATAATTGCATTTCAAATACTGTATATGCACACCATACTCCTTGTAAGTACTGCACAAGCATTTGTCAATGTTGAATGTGTGCATGCTTGTATTTGCTGTGTAGGTGTTAGGCAATGATAATTCAGAGGCTAAAATTAACAAAGTAATAACACAAGTTATAATAGTAAAATTGTCATGATTGGAAAATGAAGAGGTTCACACATAATGTTATTTTGTTAGATTGTGATCTTAAATTTTTAAAATACTAGTTTTTCTTGCCCCAGCATATGAGCATGAAAGGTGTCATTAATGAAATATGACCTAAAACACTGATTTGTGGAACGACTGCAAAAACACATTTTGGAGGGGATTTGATAACACCTGCCATGTTCATTTGATAGGGGTAAACAACATAAATATGTTAAAAATGTGGGGTTAAAAGTAAAGATATTGCAATGTTGTGGGTAAACACTGAAAAATTTCAACATTTGTTCATAACTTTATTTTAAATTTTGACTCCAGATGTTCAACATAGTCTTTTTATTTGACCAACAGGGTGGTGAGGCCGGCTAAGGCAAGGAAGGAGCAGAACCTGGCCAGGGAAATTAGGAGAGGGAACAAGGGGTTCTTTAGATACATTGGGGAAAAATGAAGGGTGAAGGGGCAGATTAGCAGGATTAAAACAGGGGAGAGATGGGCACAAGACCCGGGGGAGCAGGCTGAGGTACTAAATGAGTACTTCACCTCAGTTTTCATCAAGGAAAATGGGGGTGTTGCATCATACATGGGAGGAGACAGTGATACTGAGGAGGGGGGACCCTTACCGATTGGTGGGTCTGGGGAGAGGGGGAGGCATCACTGGTAGGAGGGGGGAAGTCTAAGCAGGAAGAAGAGGTAGTGGAGGTGGAAATCACAGCAGAGAGGGTGAGGGAAGCCCTCAGGTTCCTTAAGATGGAGAAAGCACCGGGGCCGGATAAATTACATCCCAGAGTGCTGAAGGAACTTACGGATGTCCTGGCGAAACCCCTGGTGGAGCTTTTCACCATCTCTCTGAGGACAGGGTGGATGCCCCAGGACTGGAAGGTGGCGCATATAGTGCCTGTCTACAAGGGGGGGGGATCAAGAAAGTTGGCAGGGAACTACAGGCCTGTCAGCCTGACATCGGTGGTGGGCAAGGTGATGGAGGGCATTGTCAAGGAGAGGCTGTGGGGGGACCTGGAAAAGTCAGGGTGCCTGGACAATACACAGCATGGTTTCGTCCTGGGGAAATCTTGTCAGACAAACCTTGTGGAGTTTTATGACTGGGTGATGAGTGCCTTGGACCTGGGTAGATCAGTGGACATCCTCTTTCTAGACTTCAGCAAGGCATTTGACTCTGTTCCTCACAAGGGCCTGTTGGATAAGCTGGGAGAAATGGGGTGGGAAACCAGATGATCAGATGAATAGGCAATTGGCTCCAGGACTGGACCCAGAGGGTCGTAGTTGGTGGGATAGTCTCATTTCCAAAGAGGGTCCTTAGTGGGGTCCCACAGGGATCAGTCCTTGGGCCCCTTCTGTTCAACGCCTACATCTCTGACATAAGGACAGGTATCAGGAGTGAGATGAGTCTCTTTGCAGATGACTCAAAACTGGGGTTGGTGGTGGATGGGTAGGTTGGCCCTACAGGGGGACCTGGAGGCTCTGGAAAGATGGTCTAGAAAGTGGAAGCTGAGGTTCAATGCAGGGAAATGCAAGGTACTGCACCTGGGGGCCAGAAACCCGGGCCAAGTGTACATTCTGGAGGGGGAAATGCTACAAGTCTCAATGGCTGAGAGGGACCTGGGGGGTGGTGGTGGATGTCAAGATGAGCAACTCGGAGACTTGTAGGAGGTGTAACACGGCACTGGGTAAAGTTGTGGAAAGGTGTTACCTCCCAGCACGTATGTTCCATTTTCTCTCTGCCAGGACTACAAAGTATGGTGCGTACACTACAAGTCCCAGAAGGCATTGCACCACAACTTCACAGAGCTAAGTACTTGATTAAGATCAGGTGCAGGAGAGTGATTGCCTGCATAAAAGAGGGCTCAAACAATTGCTTGTGTCTCAGTACCTGATTAGGAACAGGCCTGGAGCCTGGCTGGGGAACATTTGCAGAAGGATTTTACTTTGGAGAGAGAGAACTCTGAACCAACTGACTGGCTGGTTTGGAACTTTTGTTTGGCCTTCAACAACAAATTGGATTTTTACTTTGGAAAGAGAGAACTCTGAATCAACTGACTGCCTGATTTGGAACCTTTTGTTTAGCCTGCAAGAATGAATTGAATTCTGACTTTGGACTGGCTGAAAACCTGAGACTGGTAAATAATTTTCCTTTGAAACTTAGAACAAGAGACTCTGTGCTAATTTTGTTTGTATGTCCCAGGAAACAGCTTAGCTACCTGGGTTATAGAGAGGGAACAAAAGTTCACTGTGTAGTTAGCGCTCAACAAAGAGCTAGGTATTATTTTCTGTTGTTTTATTTTCAACCTGTGTTATGTTTGAATACACCTCTCACAGTAATCTTACCAATAAATGCACAGGCAGTCTGCTGTGTTAAGCTGCACATCCTGGGCTGTGGTACAAAGTGTGTTTATATCCCCCACCTACAAGATCCCAGGGTAACACAACCCCCCTTGTGTTACAGTGGTGGAGAATACAGGCAAAGGTTGTGGGGATAACAACAAGACTAAAACACTGAAGCAGCTATGGAGAGCCTATTGCAGCAGCTTGTACAAGTGAATCTGGCCCAGCAAACCACAAACCAGCAGCAGGCAGAGACCAATAGACTGCTGCTGGAAGAGCAGTGGAGGGGACAGCAAATGTTGAGCTTAGAGCTACAGCGGCTTGCTGCAGAGATAGCCAAAGGGAAGGAAGCCCGAACAGCTGGTGCATCTTCCATTGTAGCAGGGCACTTCCTGCAGAAGATGGCAGCCAGTGATGATGTGGAAGCCTATCTGAAAACTTTTGAAAGGACTGCAAGCCAAGAAGGATGGCCTCAAACTAAGTGGGCTGGCATTCTGGCCCCCTTCCTCAGTGGTGATGCACAGAAGGCATATTATGACCTTGAACCAGGGGATGCTGAAGACTATGTTAAGCTAAAAAAAGAAATCCTTGCCCACCTAGGGATAACAACCACAGTGAGAGCTTAGCGATTCCATTCCTGCTCATTTCAACCAGAGAAACCTCCCCGCTCACAGATGTTTGATCTGATCCACTTAGCTCAAAAGGCAGCAACCTTAAGTCCTGATGTCTACTGCAGTAGTGGAAAGAGTGGTACTGGATCACTTTATCAGGCGCTACCCTATGATTTAAAAGAACTGTCAGTCAAGGCAACCCTAGTACCACAGAGAGCCTGGTAGACCTTGTGGAAAGGTATTATGCTACTGCCAAACTTTTAAAGACTACTAGACTTGAAAGGATCAGTCTGGATAAGAGAGCCCACCAAGAACAAGATAGGAGAGTCATCCATCACACAACTCAGATGGAAGGGCAAGAAGGGGCCAGGGGACCAGATAACTACAATACCCATGGAGGGCATCAGGACACATTTAAAGTAAGAAAAGGAGTAATGAACCGAGATACCAGAACCTGTTTCACATGTGGAGAACCAGGACACATTTCTTGGAACTGTCCTAAGAAAGATGAGCCAATGCAAATAGAGGCAAACCTGTCCAAACAGTGTAATATCATTACTGTTCTCCTGGAATCATAGTCAGCCTCCTCATATCAGTCCAGTACAAGTCCAGAACCAGGAAGTGGATGCCTTGCTGGACTCTGGCGATATGGTGACACTAGTCAAACCCTCTTTAGTACCCCTCAGCCAAGTGGTGACAACAACTCCATTTCCATCACGTGCATCCAGGGGACACCAAGATGTATCCCACAGTCCACCTTGAAATAAAAACAAAGGAAGGTGTATTTTCTGGAGCAGTGGGAGTGGTGAAGCAGTTGCCTTTCCCCGTGTTGTTAGGATGTGACTGTCCATTCTTCCAAAGACTCTGGAACCGAGGAAAAGATGACGACAAAGAGGAGGATAAAGGCCATGACACCATAGGTAAAGATAAAGATAAAGAAGGAGGCAAAGACAATGAGGACAATAAGGCGTATGCAGTGTCCGACAAACTTGAAGGAATAAATGTTCCCTCAACGACACAAGTCTTCGGGGGAGAAGACAATGATGAAGAGGACGGAGGAGCAGATGTCATAGAAGACACTCCAGAGGACCTAGAAGAGGACGGAGGAGCAGATGTCATAGAAAACACTCCAGAGGACCTAGAAGAGGACAATCTCTTCACACCAGAAGGTGCACTGCATAGAGGAAAATTTGGGACAGCACAACTCGAAGACCCCACACTCCAGTACACCAGAGGAGATGTGAAAGTGGTGGATGGGAGGCCCTTCAACCTGACCAAACCCTCCCTACCCACACTTTGCTATGAACAACAACTTGTTGTATCAGTACACAAACAGCCGACAAACTGACAGGAAGCTACTTCGTGCCCCAGCCCTTCCGGTAGCACTGTATTACATTTGGCCCATAGCCACCTCTTGGGAGGACACCTGGGAATGGATAAGACAAAAGAGAGACTGTTGAGTCGTTTCTTTTGGCCGGGGGCCCATGCTGAGGTGGAACGATATTGTCGCTCCTGTCCAGAGTGCCAACAGAGAGCTCCTCAACCCTCTTTTCAAGAACCACTAGTTCCCCTACCAATCATCGAAACACCGTTTGAGAGTATTGCCATGGACCTGGTAGGACCCTTGGTGAAGTCTGCAAAAGGGTATCAGTACATTCTGGTAGTAGTGGATTATGCTACCAGATACCTGGACCATTCCTGTGGAGCAGCCACCAAAAAACATCACCGAGAACTAGTACAGATGTTTTCCTGGTCGGGATTCCTAAGGAGATCCTTACTGATCAAGGAACACCCTTCATGTCCAAAGTAATGAAAGACTTGCAAGCTCCTCCAGCTCAAACAGCTGCGCACGTCCGTGTATCATCCGCAGACAGATGGGCTTGTTGAGAGATTCAATAAGACATTAAAGAGTATGATAAAGAAAACCATGGAGACAGATGGACAGAATTGGGATCAGTAATTGCCGTATTTAATGTTTGCCATCTGTGAAGTGCCCCACGCATCCACCGGATTTTCCCCATTTGAATTGCTGTATGCCCACCGCCCACGAGGTCTCCTAGACATAGCAAAAGAGACATGGGAGTATGAACCTTGCCCCCACCAAACTGTCATTGAGCATGTGGAAGGAATGAGAGAGCGCATTAATGCCATAATACCCATTGTGAAGGAACATATGCAAAAGGCCCAAGATGCTTAAAGTAGAGCCTACAACAGTTCCGCAGCGTGTAGAGAGTTTCAGCCCGGTGACAGAGTGTTGGTACTTGTCCCCACTTCTGAGTGTAAATTCCTGGCCACCTGGAAGGGACCCTACGAGGTACTTGAAAAAGTAAACCAAGTCAATTATAAGGTAAAACAACCGGGTAGGCGGAAGCCTGAACAAATATACCACATCAATTTGTTGAAAAAGTGGGTGGACCGTGATGTCTGCTGGAGTGAAATGAAAAACCGATCCAGCAGAGGAAAATCTTAGGGATGCAGTGATGGTTGGCGACCTGACACCAAGTCAGAAGCAAGACCTCTTCGAGTTCCTTGACAGAAATAAAGATGTGTTCTCTGACCGGCCCGGCAACACTCAACTCGTCACTCACGATATTGTGACCCCTCCAGGGAAAGTGGTACACCTCAAGCCATATCATGTACCAGAAGCACGCCAAATTGCGATAAAAGAAGAGGTTAAAAAGATGTTAGAAATGGGAATAATTGAAGAATCTCACAGCGCCTGGTCTAGCCCTATAGTACTTGTCCCAAAACCTGATGGATCAGTCAGGTTCTGCAACGATTTCAGAAAACTGAATGAGGCTTCAGCCTTTGATGCCTATCCAATGCCATGAGTAGATGAGCTCATCGAATGACTGGGAACCGCCCGCTTCATCAGCACTCTTGACCTGATGAAAGGCTACTGGCAAGTCCCCTTGACAAAAGCCGCCAGAGAGAAAACGGCGTTTGCCACCCCTGATGGCTTATATCAGTATACAATGCTTCCTTTTGGTTTACATGGAGCTCCCACTACATTTCAACACCTGATGGACCGTGTGCTGCGACCCCACCAGGAGTATGCTGCTGCATATTTAGATGATGTCATCATCCACAGCCACACCTGGGACAGTCACTTGGAGAAACTACAAGCCATGACAGAGTCACTTCGAAATGCAGGGCTCACAGCCAACCCAAAGAAATGTACCTTAGGGGTGAGTGAAGCACAGTACTTGGGTTATACGATAGGAAGAGGCCTTATAAAGCCACAAGAGAATAAAATTGCTGCTATTCAAGACTGGCCATGACCGGTCAATAAGAAACAAGTACAGACATTTTTGGGACTCACGAGCTATTACCGAAGGTTTATTCAAAACTTTGCTACTATAGCAGCCCCCCTCAGTGACCTCACATAACAGTCAACCTAATATGGTGAAATGGACTCCCGAAGCCGATAAAGCATTCTGTAGCTTGAAACAGGCACTGTGTGCCTCTCCTGTCCTGAATTCCCCAGACTTCTCCAAACCCATGATTGTACAAACTGATGCATCTGACACAGGTCTGGGGGCAGTCCTGTCCCAGGACATTGAGGGTGAAGAACACCCGGTAATATACTTGAGCAGCAAGCTGTTGCCAAGTGAAAGGCACTTCACCACGGTGGAGAGGGAATGTCTGGCAATCAAATGGGCACTTGAGTCTCTAAAATATTACTTGCTGGGCCGTAAGTTTTTTCTTATGACTGATCACGCTCCCCTCACATGGATGAGACAGACTAAGGAAAAGAATTCTCAGGTTACCCGATGGTTTTGAGTTTACAGCCTTTTGATTTTCAGATTATGCACCGTGCGGTGCTAAACGTGAATCTTGGATGCTTTTCCGCATCACTCCCTTCTTTCTCAAGCTGCTCAGCCCGAGGGGGCTAAGCTGAGGGGAGAGGTATGTAACATGGCACTGGGTAAAGTTGTGGAAGGGCGTTACCTCCCACCACGTATGTTCCATTTTCTCTCTGCCAGGACTACAAAGTGTGGTGCATACACTATAAGTCCCAGAAGTCATTGCACCACAACTTCACAGAGCTAAGTACTTGATTAAGATCAGGTGCAGGAGAATGATTGCCTGCATAAAAGAGGGCTCAAACAATTGCTTGTGTCTCAGTACCTGATTAGGACCAGACCTGGAGCCTGGCTGGGGAACATTTGCAGAAGGATTTTACTTTGGAGAGAGAGAACTCTGAATCAACTGACTGGCTGGTTTGGAACTTTTGTTTGGCCTTCAACAACAAATTGGATTTTTACTTTGGAAAGAGAGAACTCTGAATCAACTGACTGCCTGATTTGGAACCTTTTGTTTAGCCTGCAAGAATGAATTGAATTCTGACTTTGGACTGGCTGAAAACCTGAGACTGGTAAATAATTTTCCTTTGAAACTTAGAACAAGAGACTCTGTGCTAATTTTGTTTGTATGTCCCAGGAAACAGCTTAGCTACCTGGGTTATAGAGAGGAACAAAGTTCACTGTGTAGTTAGCGCTCAACAAAGAGCTAGGTATTATTTTCTGTTGTTTTATTTTCAACCTGTGTTATGTTTGAATTCACCTCTCACAGTAATCTTACCAATAAATGCACAGACAGTCTGCTGTGTTAAGCTGCACATCCTGGGCTGTGGTACAAAGTGTGTTTATATCCCCCACCTACAAGATCCCAGGGTAACACAACCCCCCCTTTGTGTTACAGAGGGCAGCAGCCAAGGCCAACAGGATGCTAGGATGCATTGCTAGGGGGATCACTTCCAGAAGGAGGGAAGTGATACTCCCTCTATATAACTGCTTGGTGAGGCCGCACCTTGAGTATTGTGTGCAGTTTTGGAGGCCACACTTAAAGAGGGACATTAAACTCCTGGAGAGGGTCCAGACGAGGGCAACCAAAATGATTTGGGGCCTGGGGGACAGGACCTATGGGGAGAGGCTTGAAGAGCTAAATATGTACACATTGGAAGAGAGAAGGGACCGGGGGGACATGATAGAGGTCTTCAGGTACATGAAGGGGGTAAATAGGGGAGGAGCAGTCAGGGTGCTTTGAAGGAAGGAGAAGGGGGCAATTAGAGGGCATGGGTGAAAGCTGAAGGGAGGAATATTCAGGGGAGAAAGGAGGATGTGCTACTTCACTGAGAGGGTGGTGGAGCCATGGAATGCACTGTCCAGGGTGCTGGTGGAGGTAGAGACAGTGGAGGGGTTCAAGAGGGGGTGGGACAGGTACAGGAGAAGGATTCTGGAAGCAAAATCCAAAGCTGTGAGAATATCCAGAACTGGGAAGGGAGAAGCCAGAGAAGGTGAGGGGGGCAGCAAGGTCAGCTCCCAGGGTGGGGGATGACCAAACGAGCAGACGTGAAAGACCGTTAGGCCTATTCTGCTGGCATTTTAGTATGTTAGTAACATATGAACATGACAGGACTTATTTATGAAATCCTTTCCAAAACATCATTCTGTGTGAATCGATGGTTCTGGCAGAATTTGAAAAATATCACATCATGTTCATAAGGTGGGGTATAGAATGGCTGTGTTGAAAATTTGGGGTCAGAATCTTGTAAAATAGCAAAGCTAGGGGTAAACATTGAAGAATTTCAGTATTTCTTCATAACTTTGTCTTCCTTTGAAACTTGGATCCCACATTTTATCATAGTCTTTTTATTACCCCAACTTATGTTCACGAAAAGTGGAACTTTTTAAATACCATCCAAAATGTGATTTTTGCAGAGTGGCTGTGAAAACATGTTTGAGGGTATTTGAAAAATGTCATATACCTGCTTCATGAGGTAGGATAAGAAAAGGCTATGTTGCAAATGTGGGGTCAAAATCTGGAGAAATAGCAAAGTCATGAGTAAACATTGATGCATTTCAACATTTCTTCATAACCTTGTTGTTTTTTGAGATTTTGATAATAAATTTTCAACATAGTCTTCTATTACACCACCTTATGATCAAAGCGGTGTTTTTGTTTTTAAATCCCATCTGAAATGTAATTTCATAGAGTGACTGTGAAAACATGTTTGGGGGGATTTGAAAAATGTCACCTACCTGGTTTATGAGGTGGGGTATAAAAATGCTATGTTGAAAATTTTGAGCACAAATATTAAAAAATGATTGTTATTTGTCAAAGTTCAAATTCATTAAAATGCCATTAACCAAACTTGCCTTGTTTCAGGCACTTCCAGATCAACCTCTGTGGCAGTAGGATGTGCTATTGGTGGACAGGATAGGTAAATGATGGGTGTGTGGTGTTGAACGCTGGGGGGGGGATTGAGGTGTGGGGTGTAGAGGCAGAAATCATTGCTGGACTGTTTCCTGTTTTTTGGGTGAAGCCAGGAAATGGGGTATGGGGGGAAGTGATTGGGAGGTGGGCAGGCTAACAGTAGAGGATGGGATTCCTTTTTCAGGGACCAGACACCCTGGGAAGCAATTGGTAGGTAGGTGGGCCAAGAGCATAGGGTGGGATTGTTTTCTCAGGGACTGTATACCAGGGAAATCAATCAGGAGATGGGCGGACTAACAGCAGAGGGTGGGATTGTTTTTTCAGTGACCAGACACCAGGGGAAGTGCTGAGGGTGGAATTTGTTTTTCAGACATTAGACATGGGAAAAATTATTGGGAAGTAGGTGGGCTAACAGCAGAGGGTGGGGTTGTTTTTCAGCGACTGGGCATCAGGGGAAGTGATTGGTAGGTGGGTGGGCTAACAGCAGAGGGTGGGATTGTTTTTCAAGGACTGGACATGGGGTGGGGGGGAAGTGATCAGGAGGTGGGCAAGCTAACAGTAGAGGGTGGTGGTGTTATTCAGGAATTGAACACTAGGGTAAAAGTCATGTACTTTGTAAAACACTTTGGGATACTTACTTACTACTTACTTTACTTATGTGTGTGAAAGTCATGTTGGTTAAGTGTTGTTTTGCAAATTACCTCTGCTGGGAACCCTCTTGCTTCAGCAACTGATCTCCCCCTTAGTTTTTCTAGTACGTAACCACAATACTCAGGCTTACTGGAAACTTAGCTGTTTTTTCATTATACAGAGAAGTTGGAGAGATACTTCCTAGTTCCTATAATCATCAAATGGTGCCACAGCTATGCTACTCTTTGTCCGTTTCCATTGCAATAAAAACACTTAACTTTATATAGGCAGTTTCATTTTTTTTCAGAAAAACTAAAGGTTAGCTTTCAGTTCATGAAGGTGCACAGAGAGCTCACTTCCTCACTGAGCTCATTCACTATTATTCTTGTCATCATAGTGATCGGAGGTGGGGCATCTAGGCCAGGGTTTCTCAAATGATAAGGCCCCAACCTGTTCCGGGGAGGCTCAAGAAAGCCTGAAAAAGTACTATATTTCAATCTTGAGTTTTTTTTTTAATCTTTTGCTTGAAAGGATGATGCAAATTGAAAGAGGATAACAGTAGGTGAATGTATGTATTTATTTGCAAATCAGTGACCAGAATAGGCACACTGAGTAGGGTTCATTTCAGCTGTACCTGGGGAAGGGTAGGGAGTGGCAACATATCAAATGGTAACTGCAAAACAATCAAGCAATACAAAATGAGCAATAGTGCAAACAAATAGGAACAATAACACTAAGCGGTAACAACTGACCAATTAGACTGGTGGCAGAACAACCCAAATACAAGGGTTAAGCAGAGAGGTACTAGCATCAAGAGCAGAAGGGACCAAAAGAATCCCTGAAAGTTGCTTAAGAGCAGGGTAAGAGGTGAGAGGCAGAGCTGGGTAGGAACATTATTCTAGATAGAGGGGAAACAGACAGAGAAAGCAGTCTGACCCATGAAGGGAATCTATGCCTGGTCGTCGACAAACATTTTGTTAAACTATCGAACAGCGAAATCTTTATGTTGACCGCTTTTGCGGTTGGCATAAAGAATCCCACTGCCTACCATGTTTTCTTCAGGGGACTCCACACCCCGAACCCCCCACTAAATATAATCAACTCTGAGTCACAGCTGATTAGGGGGTGAGGTGCAAGACCACCTGAAAACAGTGCCAGGGTCCAGCACCGACACTACAGTGACCTGGCGCTGTAGTCGCTGTAGTGTTGGTCAATGCTGAAGTTTCAATGTCGGGGTGGTATACGCCATGAAGGTACTACAACAAGGGGTAACAGTGGTTTGAGAGTTAAAACAGCAGATCATGTAGGCTGACCTGGAGAGTGGGTTTGGGGGGTTACAATAAGCTGAATGAAATGACAGCCAGCTGCTCAAAGGAGTTTCACTTTATTCCTGGTGTACTGTGTAAGGTATGCTGTTTTTCTAAGGGGAGGCCCAAGATTAGTTCAGTGTTTGGGGGAGGGCTCAAGATCTTTTCCATGGCTTGGAGAGGCTCATTATGACTAAGTCTGAGAACTAATGATTTAGGCTAAACAACCCAAGGGCTTCTTCAGTGCATCACCTATGTCAGCTCAGCAGCTCTTTCACGAGAATAGACAGGTTCTCATGCACTTGTCTCCTTGCAACCAACAGAATCAAAGCATTATAGACAGCTGCAAGGAGCAATAGCAAGTACAACACTCACTGATTGACAGCAATAGAAAGGTGTATCCCAGTCTCCCAATGCATTATAATAGGACAGCTGCAGAACAGTTCCTGACTTTGATCCCAATATGAACTGGCCCACTAGAAAAATCAGCCCAAGTAAAAACTATAAAAATATTGTTTAAAATAATTTGTGTATATTCCCAAAGGTGTCCTTCTGCATTTCTAAACAATAATCCCATTTGTGACCATAATATTAATGCCATTATGAAAAGAATCTCCCTCACATACTGTAGGGAGATAGGAGTTAAGATGGAAAAATGCCTGGTAGCCCATGGAGCCCTTTCCCTGTTTCTCAGAGGTCATATCCCCATATGTTTACCTCCCTCATATACCTGTCCTGGTGGCTCTTCTTTTTTTTTAATTAAGTATATTTTATTCTCCAAAAAGATACAGTTCATAAAAGGAAAACCAAACAATCAACAAAATCAAACAGAAACCAAACAGTACACAATATAACAAAAAATAAATCAGACGACACAACCCTTCCCCATCCCCCCTTCAGCTGCTCAACCATGACAAAATAATCTAATACAGTGAAAGCTAAGGCCAGGTTTTCCACCCTTGAAAGAAACAGAGTAGAGAAACTCATACGTACAGTACAGCTATGCCTCCCTATGGTGTTAATGACCAAGCATATAAAGGCCCTCATTTTGCTAAAAAGGAAGTTCTCCTATGCTGGGTATTTGCAATATGTAATTCTAGAGTAAGGGCACTAAGGAACTCTCTATGCCACTCAGACCAAGATGGTATATAGTCATATAACCAATGATGCAGGATAACCATTTTAGCTGTGCTAGAGATAAGGGCCATATAGTACCACTGATAAGAAAATGGGATATCACGAACCCTTCCAAGTAAACATATTTCTGGAGTAAATAGAGTGGCCAGGTCAAACATCGGATCAAACCAGGCCTTGATAGTCACCTAGAATGGCTCCACCTTCTCACACTGCCATAATATTTGCAAGAGAAAGCCATCTGCCTTGTTACATCTGAGACATTGACTATGCTCTGGGCTTCCCATTCTTACAGGGGTGAAATATAGGGTATGTAACATTTTAAATTGCATTTGCCTATATTGATCCTGTTTTATCAGTCTATAAAAATCTTTCCAAATTGTTATCCACTCTGATGCCTCCCATGTCAGAGAGTGAGGTCTGCCAATAATATCCTGGTGGCTCTTAAACACCCACAGGTAGCCACAGTCCACCACCTGAGCTAGGAGGTCATTCCACTGTACTCACCACTCTCTGTGTAAAGTACTTTCTTCTCCATTCTCCCCTAAACTGCACCTCAAATCAATTGCTTGCAGTGCCCCTGAGGTAGTATGCTTTGTTTCAGTCTCACCCCTAAGCTGTCCATTAACAGAGCATAATTTTGTACACCTGGATCAGATTCCCCTTTTACCCTCTTTTACTCAAGGCTAATCATGACACGCTCCTTTAATTTCTCCTGGGATGATATTCCCAATAGTCTATCCACTAATATAATCAACCACCATCCAGCTGAGGAAAGCCATCCTCCCTAGTATGTTATAACTACCTCCTTATCTATGTGCTGAGGTTTGTTTTATTTCATCTGGTTAATGTACTAAGTATGTCTATGCCTGAACCCTGATCTGTTGCACAACTTTTTATTAACTATATATTATATTACATTCTCATATAGTAACTTATCTGTATGTATACTGCACTGCTGTGTGGTGTACTACTGTACACCGGGTTGTACCTGTAAAAGGTGCCTTTGGTGCCAGTGTATCTTCACCTGGTCAACAAAATAAAAACAAACAAACAAACATCAATCTGGTACTCTGGTAATCCTCACTCATCATACGAAATCCCTCTACCCTTATAGCTAGTATCCATCCCCATCATATTAGTTGTAAAAGGCTTTGACCACAGCTCAATGGGACATTGGAGGCACTTACTATGCCTCCCCCCCCACAAGTGGCAGTAGAAGAGCTTATAAGTAAACCTTCTGAAGGTATTAAAATACTTGACCTGCTGCTCAAAAATATTAAGTGGAAAACAAATGTATGGTCAAAGAGCCACTGGGGTCAAGTGACCATCATATGGTCGAGGTACATCTGAGTTGCATAATGGATAAAACTGTTATTAAAACAAAGATATACAACTACAGAAAGACAAATTATGAAGAAATGTCTAAATAACTAAGACTCTAGGATTGGGAGAATGACATTAGAGATCGAAGTGTAAATGATAAATAATGCATTGTCAAAAATAAACTATTAAATATGGAGGAAACCTGGGTGCCTACAAAGATTAAATACAGTAGTCATGGTGTTAGACCTAAATTGGTGATCAAAAGAATTGAAAGATTATTAACTAGAAAGAAACAATAATGTACTTCCCTAAAAGGTAAAATAATGTAATAAACAGGATAAAATATAATGCGGATGTCAAAAAGTGTAAATATGCGATAAGGAAAAGCAAAAGATTGCATGAAATAAGGTTAGCATCAAACCAAAAGAACAATACCTAAGATGTTTTTGGTTACAATAATTCACTTAGAGGAAATGTTCCTAAGTTAGGCCCATTCATTTGTAATAATGTAACCACTGATAAACTAATTTATATGGCTAATACTTTAAATAAGTACTTTGGAACTGTATTTACTCAAACTACCAAGATGGAGGAAATATACATAAAGAACAACTCAGCCTGGGGGCTTGAGGCTAATGTATTCACCAAAGTGAGAGAGAGAGAGAGAGAGTGCTGGGTGAACTCAAAAAATTAGACCCATGCAAATCTCCAGGAGCAGACAACATCAATCCCCACTTACTCAAGAATTTGGCCAAACGAATAACTAAACCCATACATGACATTTGCAAACAGTCATTTCATGCAAGTGAAATCCCTTTTGACTGGAAGGATCTGGTGGTATCCCCAATATTCAAAAAAGGTTCAAAACATTTAACATCAAATTACAGACCTATCAGCCTTTCTTCCATACTTGGTAAAATTAGAAATTATTCTCCAGGCTACATCATAGGAACAAGTCAAAATGATATTGAAAATTATTCCAAACATGGTTTTACCAAGAACAGATCATGTGTAAAAAAAACTTGACATCCTTTTACAAACCAATAAGTGAACAACTAGACATAAACATACCAAGTGAAGTCATTTATTTAGACTTTAGTAAGGCATTTGATAAAGTACCACACACTAATATAAGACTATCTGTGCTGTTCGGATCAAAAAAATCACTTGACACTGCACCCAGACTAACTATCCACACCCCTAATGGTACCTCCCTGACATCTGTCTCATAAAATAAGTACCTGGGGGTCACCCTGGACAAATCTCTTGATTTCTCGCTTTACATTCAGGCACTGGTATCAAAATCCTTCATGAAGCTTGGTGCCCTCTACACAGTGGGAGATTGTCTATCACAGGGTCTACACAAAAGCTTTGTCGAAAGGTTAATATTGCCCATCATTGACTTTGGCATTATAGTTTATGATGCAAACCCTAAGTGCAATCTGTCAAAATGTAACACTTATACAATGCCTTCTGCCATTTCATCCTATGAGCCCCTGACTGCACCTGTCATTGCTCATGCTATGCCCAGTTAGGTTAGCCCTTATTACAGGATAAACATGTGCAACACTTAACATTGTTTGACTTCGAATATTGGCCAAATAGGCTCCCTATCTGAGCTCCCTTCTCTCCCTGCCTCCTCCCCATCTAGGCACAGTCTCTGCTCACATGTTGAAAACAGGTTTGTTGTTCCATACAGGAGACTGGCCTCAGGTCAACTTGCTTTCAGTTTCCATCTCCCCCAAGTGTGGAACAACCTTAGCCTAGGAAATTGTTCCCCTTCCCATCTCACTACTGCCAAACAGTTACTAAACAGATCCATAGTGTCCTGCTGTGATTGTACTTGATTGCTGTGTTGCTCTGTATATTGCTGATGATCAAGCTGTATATCTTATACTGTGTTACTGCTGATGTAGGCAGCATAGCAGGCGTGGGGTGTGCCTTGGGGTTCTCAAGCCTAACACTCACACCATTCCATCTGTAAATAATGTCAGATGTGCACACTGTGTGACAATGGGGTGAGTGTTAGGCTTGAGAACCCAAAGACACACCCCAAACCTGCTGTGCTGCCGGGGGGGGTAGGATTGGAAACCCTAATGCCACATTTCCCAGCTTTTGTTGCTCTGACCCTAACTAATGCATTAACAAAGATTTTTGCATTTTATTTCCTTACTTTTTGAGATAGTATAATTGTATCCTTATTTTGCTGTGGGAGCACAGGGTCCTATGGATCCTGCACTCATATGCATACATAATTTTTTAAGATTGTATTTTTAAAACTTAAATTTCTCTTTTCCCTGGTATCCAGTGGAACCTCCCACCCTGCAATTGTGCCCAAACCCCATTAATTTATAGTTAATAGCCCAGGGGCCAGATATTCAAAACTCTGCCCCAGGGCAAAATTAGCACTGCCCGGTGGGCAAACTGTGCCCAGAGCAAAAAACCTAGCTATATTCAAAATGAGTAGCCCGGTGCAAAACCAGCTGAATATAGCAAGTGAAGGAAGCTGGGCAAACAGGCCCAGGAGTGCAGGGCAAACATTGCCCAGGATTAAGACAGCACTGAATATAGCAGAGACGACAGCACTGAATATAGCAATCAGACAGAGGCAGTGCAAACACCCACAGAAACAAAGTGTCAGAGGTGTAAGCAGCTGTCCAGGAACACAGGAAAGCAAAACAGCCCAGCCAGACACAACTGCAGTACTAGTGAAAGGAATGGAATAACCTAGAACCACAAGTGAAATCAGAATACCACAGAACACTGTCAAATCCCAAGTCCACCCCAAAAAGACACAGGAATGTCAAGCATAAAAAAGTATAATGCAAAACGTGAACATCTAAGGCACAAAGGCAACATGAATATATATATATAGAAAAACAAATCAAAACATAGCAGAACACCGTTCGTAAAAATGGGGTGCAAGAAAAACATAATGAAAGGGAAAAGGGCAGGCGTAACAAAGGGATTGAAAAAATGGGGAAAACAACAGTAACAGTGCAAACAGGCAAATGGTAAATTTAGCAACAGGACAATGGGGTAAGAATGTGGTTGGGAGAGGGATGTGGAAATAGAAAGCAATGGAGGGGAACAGGATGGCAGAAACAGGGCTAGGGACACTGGGCCAGGGACAGGAAGCAGGCTAATGGAAAAAGTATGCAGGGGTTAGGTGCGGCGAGGCGCTGGCAGGCGTTCATCAGGATGGCGCAACCACGCCTTGTCTCAGAAATCAAGACAGTTTGCTGTTCGATTAGGGTATGCTGTTGGCGCACCAGCCTCCTTAACAGCTCCTCCGTGCCTTCACCCTCTTCTGGATGGGTGGCCCACAGTGACGACCGGCGTGGACCTACAGGAGAAAGGGGACCACATCAGGGCATGACAATGACACAAAGGCACCATGTACCACCACGGTGGACAGCATGCCCAACAACCATGCCCATATGCTAGTATGTAACAAACCACAACACACACTAACATGTGCCTGCAGGACAAGGCAGTATGTAACAGGCAGCATGCAACACCCCAGTGTACATCGACATGCATGATATGCGAGAAACCCAACACGTGGAGGCCAGCCAGCACAGTGGCATGCAGACTGTAACAGTGCAAACAGACAGCCACCTCCAGAGATGTGAACGACAAGTGGACACTGACTGATATGCACATGGGATGACACATGGTGGGACATGCTGCCCACGGTCACACAGCTATGATACAAAATACAGATGACACCAACTGGAGAAATTGCCACAGCCCCAACCACGTGTGTAACCACACATGCCTGTCATGTACACTCCCAACAGTGGCCCACCCTCACTGCTGCCCTCCACAAGAACTGTAGACACCCAGCCAAACTGCCACCCACGATGCCATAACACAGCAGCTGTACAAATGATGACAGGAAACCCTGAACAGATGGGTGGGCGACTGATATAAGTGTGCAATAGTGGCAAGTGACACAGATAGAGACTTGACATGGACCACAGAGACCCAATGACCACAGAGGACAATGACACTGGCATCAGAACAGTAGGGACTGCAGGACAGGTAACCAAGCAGTACACAACCAGGGGAAGTGCCAATGCCCAGCCACACCACTTGCTGCAACAGAAGGGTGAGGGGCCCACAGTGGTGTAGAGAATGGCACAGTGCCATGACACCACCCATGCAAGAAGACACACACATGTGAAACACAGACACTGGGCATGGTCCACCAGTGGCACTGCAGTGGTAGGCCAAAGGCATGCACAGGACAGTGTCACCCTCGTGGTCAAGGCATGGCGAGGCACACACACACCTGTGGGAGCAGCATCTGCCATAGGGGCTGACAACCAGCACACCATGCTACCACAGAACAACTCCTGCAGCACACCTGCATAACATGTGCACAAACACCGTGCACTACAGGGACAGAGGGACAGCACCCTCTTAGGGACAATGGCCCCCACATCAGAGCATGAGCCCACAGGCAGGGGTGTAGCCAGGGAGGCCACAACTGCACACCATGTGGACACACTGACACCCCCTCCCCACTGTTAGGGTGGGCTACCCCACCCCGGAGTGTAGCATGAAAACATACCAATGTACACCATGACTGTGTCAGTTGCCGCCAGTGGCCTGCAAGATACAATTCATGAAAGCCAAGACACCCACATACAAGGCCACAACCTGTACAGTTGTAATGGCCATGGGATACACAGACAGTCATAGTGAACAGCCCCCCTAGCGTACACCACAATGAATGAAACACAGAAAGGTACAACATTGCCTTTGTTAGGTGTCAGACATTAAGAAAGCAGTTCAATGCCCATTGGCCAACTCCCCACCAGACATCAAACTGCCCACCATTGAGTGCTTGGAGGATGTCTGCCAACACACATGCCGCAACAGGCACACATGAAATGTACAGCCACACAGAGCCGTGTGGCACCACAGTCCCAAAGGACCCCTCCCACACAGCCCCCTGCATGTCCACCACGGAGGTCGGACAGGGACACACTATAACATACCTGTGTCCACACCACCATGACAGTACAATGCCAGGGAAATGCTTGCACCACATGACACAGTATCCCTCTGCACGCCATGGTCTGCATAGCCCTGGAATGTACTCATAACATGTCCTGCACAGATACTGACATGTTATACGTGGTACTGTAAATGACACATGCCATGAGAGGTGGAGTACACTGTTGCTATGGCAGACAGGCCAACATCAGCAGCAGCAAGGTGGCACGACAGGCCAACCCAGTAATCCCCACCCCAAGGCATGACTGACTGTCCCACAGCCATGCAGAGCACGCATCATCTCTCACAATGGTGGGCATAACAGCAACATGATGCACATGGCAGTACAAGGCTGCTATCAGTACATATAGCGGCAATGGCAACAATACTTAAGACACACAGCGAGCCATGTCTCAGGCCTCACAGCAGCAGGCAAGGCAATGGAGGAAAGGGGGACAATGGAAATGCACACAGCCATCCCACATGTGGCCTGGATTACCCAGCCAACTGGGCCAAGACACCCGACACAGCACTGTAGTACAGGGGTGTAGCCAAACATTCACATGTTCTACACAAAATCCCCAACAGCCACACTCCCCTTATAAATGCTGTACTCAGCAACTCCAAATGGTACACCCCTTCCAAAAGGGTATGATGTCTGTCAGATAATTCCCCTACTCTCTAATGAGGTTATACATGTATCAGTCTCCTACACAACAGCATTTCAAACAGGGCCCACCCCAGTGGCCTACAGTGACCAAAATGTCTGGTGTACCTAGGAACAGTTGACAGACATGCAGTACACCAAAGTGTACACAAATATGTACAGTGCGTATGCCTACATACACACTTGCTCAACTGCCTGCCCTGTAAAGCCAGACTCATAGTGGAAAAGCATAACATCACACAGTACTCACGCAAAACACCCCTGTCACCGTCACTGCTCTCCGCTGCGTGCTGTGCCATTGGAGGCACCCTGCGCCTGTCGGTTGACGGCCCCTGTCTGGCCTGTGTCACGTCCCTCCTGTCTGTGGTGTGTCCTCGTCGCTCTGCAGTGAGAAGAGGGTACAGCAGCGTCACTACAATATCAGCCACCACGGTACGCTAAAGACCACCCTGTACCCCAGTGGTGCAGCACAACACACGCAACAGTGGCAGACGGGTGCAGTGCACCACCAAAGCCATGCCAAGCATGACAGAGGTCCATGCACACTGTCTACCCCCTGTCCCACACAGTACACACCGAATGGATTGGTGGACTCCATGAGCAACATGTGTAGCTCAGCAACACCCATGCACATAAGCACACCACGGAACACACTGCCCCACCACCCATGCCAGCAGTGGTGCTACAGTCATCTCTTACCTTGCACAGGCACAGTCCCCTCGTGAACCATGGCCCTGCAGCATTCAAGCAGTGGTCGCTGCCTGCGCCTGATGTTGACGTAACGATGGCGGCACTTTTCACCATCACATGGAATACCTGTGATGGCACTTAGTCGACGGGCAATGGAAGCCCAGACCTGCGTACAGGGCAAGTCGCCCTCCCGCACAGGTCCAAATAGGCGGAGATGGCGCCTCTCCGTCAACTGCACCAGGTTGGCCATCTCAGCCTCATCCCACCGTCTGTCACGACCCACCACTGCCCTTTGCCTACGTCTCACAGACATTGGTGCTGTGGAAGGGGGCAAATAATCATGGTAAACAGTTAAACAACGACTGTGCATACACCCTGACACCCACTAGAACTGAAGTCTAGCGCCGCGCTGACGTATGCCGTAGCGCCGCGCTAACAGGAAGCATTTGCAATGTGCATGCATGACCCCTACCATGACCCTGGGCCGATATACAGCGCATGCGTGTAGCGCCACGCTAAAGCTGGTTAGCGCAGCGCTAGACCACGCTATGACAGCATGGACAAGGGGAACCATGAGCATGCGTACTGCACATAGCGCGGCACTGCCCCTCAAATAGCGCTGCTGTGCTAGCGCGGGGCTATTCAGAGCCATATTCAATGGCTGTATGCAAATGAGGGTACTAGTGTATGCATGGGGCAAACCGTGTGATTAGCATATCATTGTGCGCTCATTTACATGACTAACAGGCAGGATTACCTGGCTGGGCTATAAAAGGGCAAGCAGTGCACCACCAGTGTTGTGTTGTGGAACTGCGGCGGGAATACAGCAGTGAACAACATGGAGAGAGACATGCAACAGGGGGATGGGCAGTGAGAGCCAGGTATGTATCAAGGGTGTAGACAGGCATACTCAGTGTACACATTTGTGTCCAGTTTTGTTGACTGCCTGTCACAAACCATAGGCCACTCGGTTACAATTATCAATCTAATCTGTAGTATTTGGGTTAGTGTTGGCCACTGAGGAGTGTGTGATGCATGTCTGATCTCTTTAGAGTGTAGAGGAATCATCTGACAACTTGTTTGGAAGGGGGGTGCCATTTGGATAGGATGTGTACATTATGTAATGGGGGGAACGGTTGGAGACTGTGTACAAAATGGATATATCTGGCTACACTCCTGGTATGTATGACCACCGTGGAACCACAAACGTCCACTGCATTGTGCACATACCCCCTGCAGTTAACTGTGCCATGTGCCAATGCATGCACATTGTGTCTGCAAGCCAGGTGCACTGGTGCTGTACCATGACAGTGCACTGTCTTGTCTTCCTGGATGTGTGGTGTGATGGCCTCTGCCCCCCCAGGCATACACAGTGTACCAGCAATGTGCGCTCCCATGCTGAAATGGGCCACAAAACAGTCATGGGGGTTCATGGCACACACAAGCCACAGCAGTGCACATGTGTGTACACCACTCCAGACACAGGACAGACAGTGGCAATGTGGGCATGTGCACCGTACAGGCACATGCAGCAATCTGATATGTCCATGTGGCCTGTAGCACTGTAGGGGATGATATCATGATGTCCACTGTGTGATGCACTGCAGCACCGACAAAGCCACTGACACCTGTCCACTCTTGATTATCCCATAGGTGTGCAGGCCCAACAGGAGTGCATCCATGCACATAAATTCTCCCAAGATGAGCTGAACACCCTTGCACATGAGGTGAAAGAAAGAGAAGACGTGTTACGCACACACAGGGCCACCGATACTGTTGTGCGGCAGGCTTGGGAGGAGGTGACTGCAGCAGTGAATGCGGTTGGTGGCCGTGGGAGATCAACTGAGGCAGTCCGGAAACGTTGGAATGACCTCCTGCGGCGTGCAAGGAAGGAGGAGACACACCACCACAGAGACAGGACCAGGACTGGTGGTGGTCCACCGGAACACCAGCAGTGTGTGGAGGAGCCACACATGGCGGTGGTGGCCTCGACACTGCGGATGGTGGCAGTGACAGGTGTGCCAGGTGGTGGTTGCGAGACGACCCTCGCACTTCCAAGGCCAGGTCTGTATTCACATGTGTAACCCCTGTATGTGGTGCAGGCAAGGGTGCATGGTCCTGCTTTTGGTGTCCTGCACAGGGTGCACTGTATCCTGCCGAAATGATGCCTGGCATGGTCAAGGTCACTGTGGGGTGGGTGGGTGCATGTTGTCACAGGCTTGTGTGAGGTGGGTACCTGTCCTGAGGGCTGCATGGTGTGGTGGTGGTGGTGGTGGTAGTGGTGGTATTTTGCCACAGTGTCCATGGATGGGTGACTGACCCTGTCCCTATTCTCTCCACAGCACTCTCAGACAGGCCTGCACCACCACAGCATGATCCACAGATGTCCAGCCAGGTTCCCGAGGTCGTGGAGGAGTTTGATGATGATCGGCCATCAACATCTGGACTTTGTCTATCTCAGGGCCGCATGGGCCCAATGCATGTTGGGCATACCTGTGGACAGGGCATGCAACTGCCTGGGGAGGGGGGTCACACCTCACTAGGGGTGTTAGGGTACAGTGGGCACCTGGATGTTGCACCAACTGAGAGTGATGGGGTGGGAGAGGTACTGCTGGTCACTGTCACCAGTGCGGATGACAGTGATGTCTCTGTATATTCACAACAGCTGGCCATTCCTGTGTCAGGGGATGTAGGGGTGGGGCTTTCTGAAGGCCATGGAACAGGTCAGGGTGGTTCCGTAGGTGTCAGCAGTGTGGCTGAACACACGGTGGTGGGTGGTGTGGGTGGTGTTGCAGGACAGCAGGGCGTGCATTGTCGGACACATGCTGGGGTTACAGTCCATATGGTGCCACAGACCACTGCCACTCGTAGTCAGCAGCCGGATGTAGCAGTTGGTGCATTGCCACAGGCACCACTGCCAGCTGCTGCTGGGGGTCCTGTGCCTCTGGTACACGAAGGCCATGGTGCCCGGCCACTCCTGCAGGCTGCTGTCAGCTCACAGCAGGAGGCTCGTCTGGACCTGCATGCCATGCGGCGTGAGCTGCGACATGAGCTGGGTCAGATACGGGAGGCAATAACAGTGGGCTTTGCATGTGCTGAGCAGCAGGCAGAGGACAGGTTTGGCTGCCTGGTGGGTGCCATAGACCATGGCTTCTCTGGGTTGACTGCTGCAGTGGTGGCAATTGGTGATGTCATGCATGGTGTGCCTGTTGGTCAGCAGCATGGGTTTGTTGGCCGTGGTGCAGATGGCAGAGGGGCACACAGGCAGGCACACCGTGGGCGCAGGGCTGCCATTGGTACCAGTTCTGATCCATCACACACTCCACTTGCAACCCAGCGGCGCCGTGGCCGTCCATCCACCCTGTCTGCCTCCACCAACCCCCAGGGACACAGGAGGTCAACCATGCCTGCCTCACCTTCCACTTCAGCTGTGTTCTCTGCACAGAGCACCCCAGGGTCCATAACCCCTAGTACGAGTGCATGCCGCATGAGTGGGTGTCATCGCCGATGATGCCCACAGGCTGTCTGCTGTACTCTGCATGCATCCTCCTCATGCATGGACAGATGTGTACATGGCCTTGGCCAACACACACACACACACACACACACACACACACACACACTCCTACCAACACAAGTTGCCCCTTACCCTCATGACACACTCGCACCTCCTCACCATGATTACACCGTTTGTGTGTATCCCCACATATGTGCTGCAATCATGGACTCACACCACATGCACACACTATTTGTGTTTTACACTGGGTTTGTTTGTTGATGTGATTGTGGTTTTCACTGTTATGTTAGTCTGTGCACATTAAATTGGTAATCACTTGTACTCTTTCAGGTTGTTGTGCAGTCTGTACTTACCCTCTGGTCTGTTGCAGTGTCCTGATGATGTTGTCCCTGTGCTGTATAGGCTCCTGTGCCATGGGAGGGTCCCTCCTCTCGAGTTGCTCCACTATCCCCTGACCACTGGCTCTGGCTCACTGTCAGACTGTCCCTCAGGTTCAGGTGCCTGTATCCCATGGTTCATTGCCATGTTGTGCAGCATACAACAGGCTAGGAACATACGGCATACCTTCTGAGGTGTATATTGTAGAGCACCCTGATGTGTCCAGGCATCTGAACCGCATCTTCAGGATGCCAAACACCCTCTATGATGTTCCTTGTTCTGGCATGTGCCTCATTGTACAGCTCTCAGCCACTGTGTCCGGTCGGAGTACTGGTGTGAGCAGCCAGGGTCGAGGGGATAGGCACTCGTCCCCTGTCAAACATATATACCTGTTAGTGCTGTACTCGGTCTGTCAGCTGCTGTCCTGCACCTCTGTGGCCCTCCCACACCCCTTCCTTGGCCTGCAATGCCTGCCCCATCCATGCTGTTGTGTGTTTGCCTTGTCTGCACAACTCACCGACTAGTTGCCCACTGGGTATCCTGCCCTCCTCAAAGGCATGGCACAGCTGAGACTGGTGCCAGATGAAGGCGTCGTGGGCACTGCCGGGGTACTGTGCATAGACATTGCTGATGCGCCCCGTCGCATCGCACACCACCTGGCAGTTGATGGAGTGGTACCCCTTCCTGTTTACATACACATCACTAGCATCACCAGGTGGTGCATGGATGGAGACATGGGTGCAGTCAATGGCACCCAGTACAGATGGTAGGTGCACAACTCGATGGAACTGCTGCATTGTTTCTCTGCACTCTGCTGCCATGCTGGGGAATACTCTGAATTCCCAAGCATGTGGCAGGAGGGCCTCTAGGAACTGGGTCAGGATGCATGAGGTGACAGACTGCGTTACCCCAATGGTGTCCCCCGTTGGTTGTTGGAACGTCCCTGTGGCAAGGAAGCACATCGCTGCTGTCACCTTCTCTTCCACTGTCATGGCATGACTGCGTCTGGTGTTTGGCTGCAGCTGCTCATGCAGGAGTTCACAGAGCTGCCTCAACATTCCCCTGTTCATCCGGTACCGGCCAATGATGTGGTCATCAGGCAGGGTCTCGAAGGAGACCCTGGGCCGGTACAGCCTGTTTGCAGCATACCGTCTCCTTGGCCTGCGTTGTGACCCATGTTGTGCCTGCTCCCTCTCCTCCTCCTCCTCCTCCACTACAGCTGCCATCAATGGCAGGATCACTGCTACTGGCACTGCACACATTCCCACTTCCTGTGCTGGTCCCTCCTCCTCTGTGTTTTGCCCTGTGTTTAGACCAGCCTTTTATAGGCGGTAACTAGCGCCGCGCTAGGGGCCACGCTATGTATCCTAGCACGGCGCTGGACCTTTCAATATCCCCTTGCGTGTCTCTCTAGGCCCCCGCCTCCTTTTTGCCCCTTGCATACATTACTGGTTTGCCCAGCTAATGCAGTTTGCCTGTGCTATTTGGCCTTTTGAATATAGCAGACTCGCGCTAACCCCGTGCTAAACCTGCGCAAATGGTTTTTGCCCGGTGCAAAGCTTTGAATATCTGGCCCCAGGTGTCTAGTGGAACCCCCACCCTCCTATTTTCATATTTTTTAATATATTTTCATTGGTGTCCAGTGGTACCACCCACCCTCCAATTGTGCCCTGGTCCCATTACTTTTAAGTTAATAGTCCTGGTGTCTAGTGGCACCCCCACCCTCTGATTTCCATATATTTTGGTTTATATCTTCATTTATATCCAGTGATACCCCCACTCTCCAATTGTGCCCCAGTCCCCAAGAATTTTAAGTTAATAGCCCTGGTGTCTAGCAGCACTCCCCACCATCTGATTTCCATATATTTTGTTTTATATGTTCATTGGTGTCCAGTGGTACACCCCCCACCCTCCCATGTCCCTCATATCCTGTAAATATGAAAATGGTCTGTCAATGTGTTTTTTTTTAACCTGTTAAAAAAAGTCCACCAGTGATCACACCCGCACCCCCCAACTTCCCACTGTGCACCCACCATCCTGCACCCCACTACACCCCCACACACTCTCACTTAACTGAACTGGTCCCACAGTGAAGATCCACTCTCTAATCAAAGATGTGTCTTGCTGCTGGAACTGGTGACTGCTGTCTGAGAAGTAAGGTAACTGCAGCTGGAAATCCCATTGAAATACATTGAACCACAGTTATCTTATTTCTCATACAGCAGTCACTGGTTCCAGCAGCAAGACGTGTCTTCGATTGAAGAGTGCATCTTCACAGTGGGACCAGTTCAGTTGAGTGAGGGTGTATTGGGGTCTAAGGGTTGTGTAGGGTAGTGGGTGCACAGTGGGAGGTCTGGTGGGCATGGGAGTGCAATCACCAGTGACCTTTTTGTTTACAGGTTAAAAAAATACAAGACATCAAGGAACCATTTTCTTATTTACAGGATATGAGTGACATGGGAGGGTTGGGGTACCACTGGACACCAATGAAGATATAGAACAAAATATATGGAAATCAGAGAATGGGGCTGCCACTAGACACCAGGGCTAAAAACTATTTTTTTGTATGATCTTTTTATTATTTTAAAGATACTGGATCCAACATGAAACATAATGACTTAAACAAATTTAACTTATAGTATCATTAAAGGACAATTTAACCAAACACTACATACACTAAAAAAAATAAGGAACATACTAAAAAAGGAAACCCAACATTATCTAATCACAATAACTAACAAACTTTACAACACAGAACAGATAGTCCATTCCCTTCCCCTACTCTACAAAATTGTGCTAAGTAATACATCAGACTGAATCTGTTACTCTATGCTCTCCAGATGGGTCAGTGGCAGTAAAAAGGATCTTCATCCATCTTTAAACTCTTAGTGAGAGATGTCTCCTTGTCTCTAGTTCCCTTTATTTTTCCTGATCTTTCAACCAATACTCTCCTGCAGAAACTGAGCCTCTGCTGGGGAGAGGGAGTCCAGGAAAGGGCTCCACACCTCAAGGAATCTCTCTTCTTTCTCATTCAAAATATACTACAGCCTTTCTATTGCCAGAGTTTGGATCACTAAATTTTTCTACTGTTGAATGGTTGGAGTGGCACAGGAAACCCAAGTATTCAAAATACATAGTCTCACAAAAAGTAATGGGGACAGGGGCACAACAAGAGAGTGAGCAATACTGCTAGACACCAATTAAAATCAAGGAAATTGACTGGAAATGGGGAATAAATCCTTTTGCATGGCATTAAATCCTTTTTTGACATTTTTTTTGGTCGCTCGAAAAATTATCTATTGTCACATGAAAGGATTTAGTTTTTTAAAAATTATTTTTTGTGACATGCAATCCTTTCTTGCAAGAACAAAAAATGATTCACCATAAAAGATGTAAGTGAGTCACGTAAAAGGATTTAAATAATATAAAAAAATTCTTTTTTTTTTTTTCAGGACAAAAGAAGTAAAGAATCAAGCTAATGAAGTCCCAATGAGCAGGATACATGTTTTGGAGTCTGTGTAAGACATCATTTTGCTGAGCTATGTGATTATTTTGTTGGAAAAAGTGGAAAACAAGATAGCGGCTCATGAAAAAATAATTTTTCCTCACAAAAAAAGGATTGCCCCCTCACAAAAAAGAATCTTTTTTCATGTGACCAAATTCCTTTTTTGTTCCAGGAAGGTACACTGGTGGGTGAAATGCCCTTTGAAAATAATGGGAACTTTAAAATTGAATAACTTTAGAAAGGATTAATATTTTTTTGCCAAACCAGTTAAAGGCACTTCTGTGCCTCAACCTCTTTCTACCATGAAAATTTCAAACCAAAATTCCAAACCGCCTGGGCACAAGGCAATGACAAAAAAAAAAAAGAGAGAAAATGGTGACTTTTATGATTTTTGCACTATCTTGATCTCAGAATTCACACAACTGATTGGAACGAAACATGGCACATCAAGAGGTCTTCCCCATTAGACTGTGTATGCAAAATGTCATACAAATTTGTTGAACATTTGCAAAGTTATTAAAGTACAACATTTGAGGTTTAGCATAGAAACCCCAGCTCAATCCTAAAGATAGCACCCCTATAATTAAATACATGCATATAGGGCTAGATAGTTATTTGACCAGATTTGCAGGCAATACAAAACTGGGGGATCACCTCTGTATGCAACTGATGCTGGCAGGATTCAAAAGGATTTAGACAAAATCTGCAGCTGAGCAATGACTTGGGGGATGGAATTTAATAACAATAAATATGTTGCTTTACATCTTGGAAATAACAACATCAAAAGGGAATGTAATCTATGAGGTACTAAACTTAAAAGTGTTAGAGAGGAAAAAGATTTGGGGATAATCATACAAGCCAACTTTAATTTTTTTAATAACAATAACAGTACTAGTGCCAAGACCCTCAAAATTTGTGGTTGTATAAAAAGACATTTTAGTAGCAGATATTAAAATGTAATCATTCCATTGTACAAATCCCTTGCCAGGCCGCACATAGACTACTGTTTCTAGTTCAAATGTATTACTCTAGAAAGGGTCCAAAGACGTTTCATGAAATGTGTTCTTGGCCTTCGAAATCTTGATTTATACCTCTCGTATTAAAACACTGGGTCTGCACAGTCTAGAAAGAAGAGGAAATACGGGGTGAACTGATCCTACTGTATAAGCTGTTGAATGCTGCCACCTTATGTGCTGAAACTGGACTAGAATTTAGAGAATGTGGCCACTCTACTAGAGACTATGATGAATAACTGACAGGGAGGGTATATGGGATTAGCATGAGAGGAATGTATTATACTCAGAGAGTGGTGTCAGATTGGAACAGACTCCTACAAGTAGTTATTGATGCCACTAGCGTGGGCAGTTTTAAAAAATAACTAGATGAATTTATGGACACTGAAGAATCCAGAATTCTGATCAGAGTGTAGTGGTATGTAGGCTAGAATGACCTAATTGGTCTGTTCCTACCCTTTTCAACCATAATAAGCATAGTAACCAAGAAACAAATACAAAATCGTACATACCCCCATAATACAAAGCATCATGGGATATATATGAAAATAGGCATGGCAATTTAGGCTGGTTCTGCTTTAAGCAGGAATGCATGGTGCCAAAGGGTGAGAACAGAAGAGATAGACATATGTTTCATTCTACACATGAATCGTCAGTGTGCATCATATGTATCTCTCCCCAGGAGTAAATGAACCAGCACTAAGATTAGAAGTTGTGACAGGTTGTGTTGCCCTTGTATGGAGCCTTGGTTAGGCCCCATGTAGAGTGCTGTGTGCAGTTTTGGGCACCATTCATGACTTGCAGGATTGCAGATGAGTGTGACCAAGATGATTTATGGTGCAAGAGAAATGACATACGGGGAGAGGATGCAGGACTATAACATGTATTCACAACAATATAGAAGGCTGAGAGGCAACCTCTGTTTGGTTTATAAGGCATTTAAAGACAGAGATTTTTGGAAATGCCTGGGCTAACAAGAAAAGAAACAGAAAGGGACTTTAGGGGTCATCAGATGAAACTTAGAGGACAGAGATACAAGGGGAATATCATAGGACAATGGTTTAACCAGAGGGTGGTCTCAGAATGGAACGGCCTCCCAGAGGTAGTGGTTCAGAGTTTAAATATGGAGAAATTTAAGAAGGAACTATATAACTTTATGAAAGCAAGGGGAAGAGTGGGCTTTAGTGGATAAACTGTTAAGTCACAATGCCGAACAGCTTCTGACTTGTTTACATCCAATGAATCCTATGAAATCCTAATGTGGTCCTATGGGTTTGCTTCATCGTGGGCTCAGAATAAGAAAACAAGCTGAAAAAGACAAAGAACCTCAGCACAAAAGCACTGAGGCAATGGTTACCCAAAAAAGGGCCTCGACAACAAAGCAAGGTTTCAAAGAAATGCAAAACCACATATAACCACATAATGCAAAACATCAAGGGATACATTTATTTATTTATTTATTTAAAGTTGACAACCGGGAAAGGCACACTGAGCCAAGGCTCATTTCCAGGTGCGACCTGGTGGTGGGTGCAAGGAATACAAAAGAAAATGCACTGAGTCAAGGGTTACCCAAAAAAGGGCATCGACAACAAAGCCAGGTTTCAAAGAAATACAAATCCACACATAGCCTTATAATGCAAAGCATCAAGGGATACATATGTTATTTATTTCATTTAAAGTTGATAACCAGGAAAGGCACACTGAGCTGAGGCTCATTTCCAGGTGTGCCCCAGGGGGTGGGTACAAGGAGTACAAAAGAAAATGTATTGCACAATATACAAATAAAGATGAGAAGTATCAAGAAAATGTACAGGTTATTACAATATATACAGATTATTACAATACATACAGAGAAGAAATAAAGGAGACTGTACATGAACAGCTTAGAGAATTTCAGTGTGAAAGGGTGAAAAGTGGTAGGAGAGATGCTTTAGAGACGTTTGAGGGTGAGTGTGGATACACAGTTGGGATGGGAAGGGGGGCTTCATCCAGATATCCTGAGAAGCAACACTGGATTAGCAAGAGGAGGAAGGGGCTGAGGGGCAGGGGTGAGAGGGGAGGCAGGTGCAGGGAGGGTAAGAGATGAGCTTTATTAGATGCTTGTGGGCATGGTAGGAAGGAGAGTCATGAAGGGTTGGGGATAGCTGGTCCCAGAGGCATGGAAGACAGGATGAGGATGTGGTGATGCCTGAGGAGGACCGGTTGTATGGGATGGAGAGGGTGCAGGGGTGGTAAGAGCGCAGGGAGTAGGAGGGAATGGGGCAGGGGAGAGGGTGGAGGATAGGTATGGGTGGAGGTGGTGGAACCAGTACTTCACAATGAAAGTTAGGGAATACCTTCTGTGTGAGAGGGGGGACTGGTTTAAGAAGGAGAGAAGGGAGCATTGGTGAGTCCTAAGAGGGGAGTTTGTTGCCAAATGGCAGGAGTGAAGGAGGGTGTCTAGATGGAAAAGTGTGGTGGTGGGGGCTGATGCATAGATAATATCACCATAGTTGAATGGGAAGAATGGTCTTGGTTAGCAGGACCTGATGGAGTTGAAGTGGGATGGAGTCTTTGTTTTGAAAGAGTACTTCGAGTTTGGGGCAAAATTTTGGACTCATAGAGTCAATGTGGATGGAGTAGTTGAGGTGCTGATGGAGTCAAATGCTCAGGTATTTATAAGAGGATACAGAGTCAAGGGTGGATCTGTCCATAGTGGAGAAGGAAGGGCAGGTGGGCAGTTTTGTCAGCTTTTGGGGATTCCCAAAGACCATGGAGAGTGTTTTCTTGGTGATGACTTTTAGGCTGTTGTCCTGGAACCAGCGGAGGATGCTAGGTAAGTCAGATTGGAGGGCAGGGTAGACAGAGTCGGGGTAGGTCCTGAGGTGTAGAGGATAGTGTCATCTTCTTAGAGGTGTGTGTTAGTGTGTATGCAGACATTTTGAAGGTCATTTACAAATATTGAAAAAAGAAGTGGTCCAAGAATGGAACCTTGTAGAACTCCAGAAGGATGGGGGAGGGGAGAGACTGAGTTTCCCACTGAGACAGACCACGTCCTGCCACAGAGGTACAAACTAAACCACTCTACTGAAGAGGAGGATAAGCCAGCTTAGTTGAGTTTTTGAAGGAGGAGTGAGTGGGAGATGGAGTCGAAGGCATTAATAAGGTCAATAAAATCACAGTAGTATTGTGCCCATCATCCATGGTGGAGTGGATGGAGTTGGAGACATGGAGGAGGTAGTGGAGTGATTTCTGTGGAAACTGGACTGGTAGGCAGAGAGGAAGTTTGAGGAGGATAGGAAGGTTGACAGTCTAGAAAGGATCAGGGATTCCTGGAGTTTGGAGAGTGAAGAAAGGAGGGAGATGAGACAGTAGTTCTTTGGCAGGGTAGGAACACCACACTTTGATGAGTATGCAAATCACCAAGAAAATTTAGGCTGGTTCTGCTTGAAGCAAAAATGCATGGTACCAAAGGGCCTCTCACACAATCTGGAAAGAGTGAGAACAGAAGACACAGACATGTTTTATTCTACACAAGACTCATCAGTGTGCTTCAGCTGTATCTCATCCCAGGGTAAAATGAGCCAGCCCTAATGTGGTCTTCTGGGTTAGGCTTACGGTGGGCCCAAAATAAGAATACAAGCCAAAAAGACAAAGAACCTCAGCACAAAAGCACTGAGACAAGGGTTACCCAAAAAGGGCATTGTCAACAAAGTCAGGTTTCAGAGTAATATAAAATCACACATACTCCCATGATGTAAAACATCATGGGATAGATATGCAAATCACCATGAGAATTTAGGCTGTTTCTGATTTAAGCAAGAATACATGGTGCCAAAGGGACTCTCATGCAATCTGCAAAGGGCGAGAATAGAAGACACAGACACATGTTTCGTCCTACACAGGACTCAACAGTGTGCCTCATCTGTATCTCACCCCAAGGGAAATGATCCAGCCCATATGTGGTCTTATAGTAACCATAGTAACTATAGTACATACATGCTCATAAATGTCCCTTGGCTGCTCGGTTTTGTTGATGCCTTGTGCATCTGCTACCTATGGCCATTCTTCCCTTCCTCCCTTCTGTTGTCAGGCACTTATTTTTCTTTTTCAGCAGATCATGCTGCTGCAGTTCTGTAGCTCCTTCCATTACCCCCTTTCTGGCCTGTTTCTGTGATCCTCCCATTGTTGCTGTGGGTAGGCTTTTGTGGTCCTTATATCCTACCCTGTGCTGTTTTCCAGGACCAGTCCCCTTTCTTCCCGATCAGTGTGTGTGTGTGTGTGTGTGTGTGTGTGTTCTTCCGCTAGGCTGCTGCTTGTCCTCTATTGTCTACTCCTACTGGGGTGCACTGAGCTTTCCTCAACTTACTTCAGCTCTAAGCATCCTGCTGTAGATGGCTTTTACAGTTGGAATCATTTCCTTATTGGGCTGCACTGTTTTTGCCAACAGATTCTGTCATACTGTCTTACTTTTGGGCAAACAATCCGACTATTGGGCATATACACCAGTGGCTTTAGGGCACATATCCCAATGAATATTGAGCATTCGCCTAACTCTAGCAACCCCTTAAGGGCGAGGCTGAGCTCCTCAATGGCTTAGTTCCAATGATCCATGTTTGGCCCTTTTACTTCAGAGGAGTGAACTTGGTCATCTAAGCCTAAAGCAGCTGGCATTTGTGCCATCCTTTTCTCCATTGGGTACATTCTGCAATCTTGAGGTTCCTTTAGTGCCAGGCATACCATAAATGCACCTCTTCAATGGTGAAGCCTGTACCTGTGAAGATCCCTTTAGTTGCAGGGTCATGTCCTACGGCACCTTGGCATGGCTGGATAGTCTCAGTGAGACAGAAATAGGAGACAGGATCCCTATACATAGTGTAGCTGCACGTTCAAGGCTCATAATTCTCCATGGAATTCACAAGTGCAATCTTAAATTCATAATAGATGTCAAGCCTGGCGGGATGGCAACCTAAGATATTGAATCCTTTTTCATCTTTGTGCTGAATGTCATAATATAATAATTATAATAATAATTCTGTTGTGAGTTGGGAGCCTAGATGTTGGTTATTCATTCCTGAATAGTTACTTCTCTCTCCTTGTGGGAAGTGTTTTTAAATATTCTATTCAGTGCCTTCTGCTCTGCATTTTTGGACTTCTTCCCTAAGGTTCCATTGGTCAGGGAGCCTTGTTTCTGCAGCACCTTTCAGAATGGAACCTACCTTAGGATAGTTCCTGTGCCTCCATGGCATCTCGAAAGGGTGGTAGTCCCTGTAGTGGGAGCAGAGAATGAATGTCCAGACTTACATTGTAAAAGCAGTCTAACCTATCCATGAATATCATCTGCACTCCTACCCCAACCTGTGCTAGTACAGACATAGTCACTAGCTAACATTCTACCAGTTGTTCCAAGCATCATACTGTTCATTCCTACTAGATTGCCTAACTATTCCTAGATATGGCACCTGACTAATTGCAGTAAATGTATTGTCCTGACCTGCAGTTCGGTGGGGCAACAGACAACACTTTCTAAGCCCCCCACCCAACCAAACAAGCAGGAGGTATGTAAAGCATACCTAGGTGTCCTTTGGATGTTGATGTTCCTACCAACTTTCCCTCCTCCTGTGCATCTTCTCTTTCTTTACAGGGATCAAGGGCTTCTCCCTTAAGGTACCTTTATTTTATGGGAACCTCATTCCAGTGGCACCTCTGAGGATGGAACCCTCCTCAAGAAGGCTCCTTTGTCTTCATTGTACCTTTAAAGGCTGGTAGTTCCTGTAACAGGGACAGTTAGAGTGAATGACCAAACCTACGCTGCATAAGCACTCTAACCTTTCCACATACATTGCCTGTGCTTACACCCTAACCTATTCCAGTAAAAACATACTCAGTACCTATCATCCTACCAATCATTCCAAGAATCCTACTATTCTTTCCTACAACATTACTTAAGCTTTCCTAGACATGACACCTGATGTATCTGTGAATTATTTTTCCATTCTGTGTCATCCCCACCCCCCTCCAGCCACTCACATGATTACCTACCCACTCAGACACTGCATCAAAATGATTCTTATAGTACCCACCACAGGGTGCCAATTATATGAATTTCCCCACTGAGCTGCCAAAAACACCACCCTCCACACAGGTCTAAATCTGGCAGACCACTCTGTCTCCATTTAGCTGTTTATTGAATGCGCAATAAAAAGACTTGAAGACTACTAGGACAGCTCCTTTCATCTTGGCATATGCATTTTCTGAATGCCACAGTGGATGTGGAGCAGCCAGTCAGATTCAGACTTTATGAAATGTGGGGAACTGTATGGAAGGTGTTTTTCTTTTGGCAGCTGGATAGAGGGTTCATATGATTATCACCATCAGGTGTGGTCCAGGGAAACAGAGGGTAGATTTGGAGCTTGAGGGTATATACAAGCAAAAAGTAAAAAAAAAAAAATTGGGTTGGGTGCTTGCTGCTTGGTGGAGCATCATTTTTTAACTGGTCAGTGTAGACCACCAGGGTTTAGGAGAGTGGGATTGCTGACATAGTAACATAATACAATAACACAGTAATATAAGGTCAGACATAACATCAGGTCTATCATGTCCACCCCCTGCTTCATAAATAGGGATAAAAAACAGTAGTGTATTCTATTCACAAGGATTTAACCACTGTACTGTTCAGGGTTTTCCTTGGTAAGTAGAAATATGTCCTTGAAGGCCTGCACTATCTTCATATCTGCTGTCTGCACTGGTAGGCTGCTCCACAGGTTCCACAGGTTTACCACCCTCTGGGAGTAAAGGCACCTGCCAATGTTTCCTCTGAATTTACAACCTCTGAGCTTCAGTGTGCCCCCATGTCCTGCTGGTGGATGGGTATTCAGGGGACTTTTAGTGCTGGTGAAAGGTAAGGGACTAAGAGAACTGTATTCTGAAAATCCCAGTTTATTCATAGAACAGGTACAGTGTGAGCAGGTAAAGTGCATGCTTCTCCACATTGTAATATATTCAGAACTTGTAAAGGGTGAATGATTGACAGTGCTGGAAACTAAAGTCCTCTGCTTATCCAGATGGCCAGATACAGAGTGAAGGGTAATAACTTCAGTGTGATTCTTCATACTACCCCAAGTTAATAAGAAGAACCAACACTGCAATCGAGTCCAGGGGGGTGCCACAAAAGATTGCTAACCTTTTTCAGAAACAGAAAGTTAGAACATGGTAGCACACTCCAACAAAGATGATAAACAGCTTCCAATTGCAAGTAAAAACAAAATTGTCTTTATTTTGCCAAGAACTGCCAGCCTCTGCTATCTATAGTAGTCCTCGTTTTCGATTGTTAATAAGGTCTTCCTATGGGCCCCTAGGAAGACCTTAATGGTCGAAATGCAGGGGTTCTCCTTGGAGTAGTTTTTATCATAAGAATTCTGAGCATAATAAAATACAATTACTGCACTGCCAGCACAAGTCTGTGTCCTGCATAGCTGGCAAAATTGATTTCTTAAGCGTGTTTGGAATATAAAATTGTACTCACAGTGATTACAAAGGCGATCTGCCCAATAGTAATAATGATGAGAATATTGCTCCACACCCAGTGCAGTACATACACATTGTCAAAACAAGACCAGATTTGTTGACGCAAGTCAACTCTTGTTTTTTTTTTTTTTTGTAAGAGACAGTAAGTAGAGTGGGTTTGTTGAACTGGGTAATAGTGGGTGTAGTGAAAAAATGGCAGCATTTGAAATATAAAAATGCTGTGAGGTAGGTGAAAAATGGAAGCATTTGAAATATAAAAATGCTGTGAGATAGGTGAAAAATGGAAGCATTTGAAATTTGAAAATGACTGATTTTAATACAGCTGATGAGGCTGGCTGGCCCTTTTGCCATCAGTTTATTTATGGATTTATCATGGCTAAGCATCAGTCAGATTGCTTGAATAAGTCTGCCAATTTTAATAATTAACACAAAACTGTGTCAATGTCCTTAGGTGTTAGCCAGAAGGTATCTAGGCTTCCCTCCACCCTGTCTACTCTACTGTGGATGGAGCTCCTCTTGAGGAGCTCCCCACCTTCAAGCACCACAGAGAGTGGCTGGGTGGAAACCTTGCATTTTCCTCCAACACTGACATCATTCACAATAAGCTCCTTTTGAAAGTTTGATGTCCTGTGCTCCAGCAAGGCATGCATCCCACTCCGGGCCTGCTGTGAGATCCTTCTTAAAATAATATTGCCTGTCTTTACTAAGTGAATGTGCTTTCTGGTGCATAAAGTGCAGCCCCTAAATCCTCTCTGGTCAGATTGGACCCTCTCTTCCATTCCTTATGTTGCTTTACCACAAACTTTCTCCTCACTCATCACTGTATCAGTGCCTCTCTCTCACTCTCTCTCTCTCTCTCTCTCCTCCTTTTAGACTTTCAGCACATCTCACATTGTGTCTCCTTGCTATAAAAACTTAAGCTTTCCTCTCTCCAGTCATACCTCCAGTCTCTCCTCTCCCTCTCTTCTCCCACCAACTCGCTCTTCTCTGAATCACATGCCTTCTTCATTCCCTGCTATTGGTCCTCTGAAGGCCAAACTGCTTTTTTTGTATGTCTGCAGCCTTTCTCCTCTCCTCTCATGCCTTTCAGATCCCTCATAAGTGACCTCTTTACCCCCACATTCAACTGCCCTTAGCTACCCTTGTGCATGCCTCTACATTGCCAGTGTTTTGCTAATCATTTGTAGTATTGTTACAGTTCATTATTACACAGCGTCTGTACCCTTGCACTGTTGTATTTATTTGCACCATTTTGTATTTGTGCACCTTTTTGATGTGTTTTTGCACATTTGTGATTTATTTGAGTTACCCATATTTTAGTATCACTTAAATTGTACCAGTTTTCGTTCTTATTTCCCCACTCCTACCCCTTCCCCAGGATGCATCTGAAAGTGAACCTTGGCTGAGTGTGTCTTTCCTGGTCACTAAGTAACAGTCATCAAACAAAACTATTGTGATTAGCACTGCTCACATAGGGCCCTCTGCACAAATAATATGCAGTGTGCACACAATATGTGTGCATATGTACAGACATGCAGAATATTTGCATGGCACGGCCAAGCAGCATGCATGAACCACATATGATGGCACGTGTAGGCTGCCTGCACGCAGCTACATGTCCACTGTGGGACGCGCAGTTGGGGGGGCATGACCACATAACAGTGTGTGCGTCACCCCCAGATGCGCATGCAACAACAAATCAGAAACATCTGCCAGTCTCATGCTGTGAGGCAAGTATAGCTACAGCAGGTGGAGTGCTGCCATAATCAGCAGTGCACTGTGGCATGCCGTAGCACCCACACAGTGGTGGGTGACACGGATGGGGACCCCACCTCTCAATCATTTGTCACTAACGTGAGGATGTGGACACTCAAAATGAGGGACAATGGTGGACACAGGGACATAACCTTAAACATAGCAATACAAACCCAAGGCACTGTAGAAACTATTGTGTATCTGTATAAAGTGTAGCTGAAACTTAGTATCAGAGAACCATAGGAATACCAGCCTGAAAGCCTGGCATCACTGCATATCAGCTGAGTGGGCAGTATCTGTTCCATAAGGGACGAATGGGTGACAGAGTAGCTTTGAGGGATAACATGACAGATGCCTCTCATACATAGGGGTACTTAAGAGCTATGACAGGGACAGATTAGTGAACACACTGGCAGAGAGTGCCATGGCCCAGTACTGATCACACTGTGGGAAACAGTGGCCATAGACACCTGCAAACAGGTATGCCAATGACATGTAAAGTGCATCCCTGTGGCGCCCAGAACAACTGCACCACTAGTCATACACACACACACACACACACACACACACACACACACACACACAACAGCCTAGGCTACAGCCCTCTCCCCACACAGTCCATACTGTATACCCTACACACCCATTCCCCCCAAAGAACGCATTGCAGTCCCCCACACCCATCCCCCCACAGTCCACACTACAGTCCCCCACACACTCATGCTCCCCCTCATTCTGCAGTGGCTGCTCTGCTGTGAAGGAAAGACAATGACACAGGTGTACGAATATACACATGTATTACAAATACAGGCCGAACAATGACATGGATGACTGAACAGTGCAAACAAATGCCCATAAACAGAGCAGCTAAACATGCAATGTGCATGGAGTACCATACTAGGGCAGTAAACATAAATATACAGCACAGGCATGCCAGACGGCAGGGGCATGGTGGGAGTGGTGGCTTTACAGACACCAGCCATCTACAGTAGCAGAGGTGTGCCATTAATCCTCCCCCTCCTCCTGGGAGTCCCTGCCAGACCCCGGTGGTGTTATCTGCATCCATTGCCTGGGCAGCAGGACTAGGAAGCATAGGGTCCTCTCTAGCCCTGCAATGACAAGAACACAGATGGAGGACAGGTATGAACAGGATACACATGCAGGGTTCGACTGTCAGCACAGCTACACACATGTATGGCAACAGATGCAACACCTACCTTAGAGGGCTCCACCACCCTCCACATCTTGGCAACATCAGACTTGTAGTAAGTATTGGCTGAGCCCACCTGCAGGGACACAAAACATGGTGCCTGCAGCTGCCACCTACTCCTCCTTGGGGTCTCTAGCACACAGATGGCCCCATCCCACTGCTCCTGCTTGGTTAGTTCAATACAGTCTGGGAGTTTATACTTGTTCTGCAGGGAACAAATATGTATTCACCTGTCAGTGACATGGGGAGCATGACCACAGCAATGCCCCTTCACCCCAAACTGCAGGTAGGATACATACTTGTACAGGTATATGGATGTCCCATACAGTACCCCCATAGAGATTGTCCAAATAGGACTCCTTAGCCACCCTCCGCAGCTTTCTGGGGTAATCTTCAGTCTCCCAATCTGTGGTGCACTGATGTAGGTTGGAAGAAATGTTGATGCCATCTTTGATCCTTCTCCACAGGGTGTGTCCAGGTGATGCCCATGCAGCTCCCATCACTGTGCACGCATGGTCCACCCATGCCCATGTAAAGGTGCATGTGACCAGTCTGCACCACATATACTCACGTTGCCAGCTACTTACCTGTCGACAGGTACTCAGAAGGAGAAGGTTGTGATGTGTCCAGGCTTCCTAATGAATGTCTCCTGCTGGAGGCTGAGGCTGACAATAAACAGCAGTGGGGTCTGTGACCACAGCCATGGGTATTCAAGCTGTGGCTGGATTCCGGGACATTGTGGGACACACACTGCATTGAACAATTTTAGACTGGGCCACAGTTGAGCAGGTGTGTATGTCCTCTGTGGCCAGCCAGTTTACTGTGTGGATGGACCCTTGTCCCCACTGTCACCAGTGGGTGCAGGTGTTGTGCAGTGCTGGCCCATGGTGGACACCCATGCCCTTTGTGTGCCTGTGGCATGTGCTGGCCCATGTCCTGGGCCTCTGGGGTGCTGTTGAGCCATGGGTGGGGCTAGCTGTCCACAATGCATGTTTCCTCCTCCTCCTCCTCCTCTTCCTTCCCTTTGAGGGTCCACACCTGTGTGGCCTCCATGTCTATCTCAGTGTCCAATGGCACTTCTGTGTCCTGCTCTGTACCTCTGGGCAACATAAGGGAGATATGATACCTGTGGCATGGCTGCCGTGGGCATTCTTTGCTGTGGTGCATGCACAATGGGTATTCCACCTATGCCATTCTCCTTGTCATGGTCCTCTGTGCATGGGACCTACTGTGTTGTGGGCTCCAGGGCAGGTGGTGGTAACCCTTTGGGTGGGTGTCCAGCTGTGCCGGTGACTATGAGGGGCATTACATGGTGGTTAAGCACATGCATGGGTTACATACCCTCACAACACCTGCCCCTGTTTGTCTCCACATACCTGGCAGCATGTATGTGCCCTCCATCTTCACGTGTTGGGCCACCTCTGTGATGGTGTCAGTGACCATCCTCTCCATGGGTATTAGTGTGGGTGCATGGCTGAATGGGCCACTGCCCATTCCAAGGTGTGCCCGTGTGCCAGCCATGAGTTTTATCTTCACTACTGCCCACAGGTTGCGCCATTTATGTTTGATGGTAAAGAATGTCTGTGCCTCTGAGCCAGCAGCATTCACAGTGGCCTGTATATTGAGCCACAGGTGGGCCTTGGTAGCTCAGGAGGCATCGACAGGGACTATGCCCTGTACAGTGTGGCATTGTGGGTATGGATGTCACTGACCAGTGCTTCCACCTAGCTACCCCTGAAATTCATGGACCAGGTACATCCAGTTCCTCAAGTCCAGACACAGCCATGGTGCTGTCTGCCCCTCTGACTTGTACTGTTGACCCCTGCTAGTTGGGTGCTGCATGTCTCTGCCAGTGTCCACCATTGCATCTGCAGTGTTGCCTATCCAGCATTCACCTCTGCATATCCACGTGAGGTGGCCCACATGCCCATATATGGTGGGGTGAAGGAGCAGATCCATGTATTCTAGGACTGTCTTGTTTGGCCTGCATGGGCCCCTCCATGTTTCCTGTGGTCCTGCCTATCAGCTCCGCGTGGACTGTGTGGCCATTAGTGAGTGGTGTGTTACATAGCTGTCTTGCACACCATGGAGCTGCATGCTGCATTCCCAACCATTTTGCATGTACTTCACGCCCCTTAGTGCGTAGGACCCATGGTGGCCAGTTCTCAAAAAAGTGTCTCCCATTTAATCATCGGGTTGAATGGCTAATTTGGGATGTTTCTTTCTTTATTTCTTTGGGAAAAAAAGCTTTCTTTGGAAAAGCAGCCATAGGTCACTCCCTCCCTGTTCTCTGGAATAACATGCAAAAAACCCTAAAACTCCTATTACCAGTAAAAATACCCTTATATAAAATCTTTTTGCAAGGGCGTTTAAGGAAGCATGCAATTGTTTTCATTAACTTAATTGCTTTAGCACTCCTCTCCATCTAAACACTCACCTTGTGCGAGCCCTACACTGTGAAAATTGTATATATTGTACCTATGATATGCTAACTGTATATTAATGTATATATTGTAAATTCTGTATCTAGCTACTCTGTATCTTTGTCTGTGTGCTTGTTTATACTTTCATTACTTTGTCGTGAATTGTAACATTTATCTGACGAGGTCCACCTTGCAAATGAATTGTCTCAATGGTGTTTTGCCTGGATAATTTCTTTCTTTCTTTCTTTCTTTCTTTCTTTCTTTCTTTCTTTCTTTCTTTCTTTCTTTCTTTCTCTCTTTCTTTCTTTCTTTCTTCCTTTCTTCCTTCCTATCAGATCTATTGGCAGGAGAGTCTGATATTTATCTAACTACCTTCAGTACTAGGTTATTTGTTAAGAAAAAGGCTAGGCTGTCAACCCACATGTTGTGGGACTAGGTGTTTTCTCCTGTGCTCCTTATATAGGCATTCAACATATTGACTGCCTTCATTACCATAGGAGGCAACCTATTCCGTTACCTTACTTCTCTCTGGGTGAAGAAACCCTTCCTATTGTTATTCCTTACCTGATCTAACCTAATTTGCTTGCCATGTGATCTTGGAGTGAAATCCTTTTCCATATACTACAGTCTGATTTCTGCCATTAATTCTTCATTCCTCATAATTTTAAATTCCTACAGTAAATCTTCGCTTACTGTCCTATCCTCAAGGCTAAATGAACTTAGGTCTCTAATTCTTTCACTGTATGGTATGTTATGCAGCCTAGGAATTAACTTTGTTACACATTTCTGTATTCTTTCCTGTAAGTCCCTGCACTTTTTAAATATGGTCTCCACAACAGACTGCAATTATTTAGATATGACTTTATTATATGTGCTATACGGGGCATGATACAGGCATAATACGTTGTTCTGTCCTATTTATAAATTATTTTTTAATACGTCCTATCAACCTGTTTCCTGCAAGTGCTACCATTTTACACTGATTTCCATTACTCAGATCCCTACTAATTATTATCCGCAGGTCCTTTTTGGTTTCTACATTTTTTAACTCCTTTCCACTTAGCTTATATTTATGCATCGATTGTTCTTGCCCAGGTGTAACAATGCACACTTTTCACTACTAAAAAGCATTTTATTTTGATCTGCCCACTCTCCTATTTTCTTTCGATCCCCTTCTAACAACTTATGCAGACAACACTAAGAATTCCACAAACAGAGATCCACTCAATGGTAATAACTACTGCTAACAGCAGTAAAAAAGCAAGCAATGCTACAGTTTTATGCTCCTTACATGAACTTTTTTAATAAATAGCTGATGCCAGCATAAAAGGTGGTGCATGCCCCTTAGGGCTACTGCTAATCCTAATAGAACACCATGCAATGCTTACACCATTAATACAAAGTAGACTGGCAAGGCCCCCCTTGAGAAAGATCTGAGATTGAAGTGCTGGGGCAGTGTGAGCTAGCAGCTAGGTGAGAGGCATATTTTTACGTGGGCATAGCCTCTGAGTGCATCTCTATTTTACAGACATTGCCTCTGTGTGCACCTCTAGTTGTGGAATTCTTTGCATAACTTATTGGGTCTAGCTGACCCTTATCAGGTGCACTGACTCAGTTTAGAGTGGCATCCTTTAGTGTGCTGAGATTGACAGGCAGTGCTAGCAGGGAGCTCCTCCAGCCTCAACTAGCCCGGGTGCTTCGACTGTAGTTTTCGTCAGGGGGGCATGAGTTGTCATCTTGCACTGCTTTAAATAAATCATACGAGCAGCTAAACCTGCCTCATGTGGACTCTGTCCAGGAATGAACTAACTTTTCTCTGTGTGCTAGTCTTCTCCTGAGTTTGCTGCTATATTGTAGATGCTGAATGAATACTTGGTTTTAATGTTTGCCAGAAGGCCATGATGGGGGGTGCTGCTCATTCAGAAGGCCTATAGTATTAAGGGTAACCGTGATTCAACCTATAGACATCAGACCCAGGGTCAAAACAAAGAGAGTGCTGCACTCCAGTAATCATAGCTTAATAAGCACACTTCAAGCAAAAACTTTATAGTGCACTGGAAGACATATGATGAGAGACTTAAGGAGCTTGATATGTATAGCCTCGAGGAAAGGAGGGAGAGGGGGGACATGATAGAAACTTTCAAGTACCTCAAGGGAATCAACAAAGTCCAAGAGGGTAGCATCTTTCAAAAAAAGAGGTGTGCAAGAACAAGGGGACACAATTTGAAGATAGAGGTGGCTCAGAGGTAATTTAAAGAGTATTTTCACAGAGAGGGTTGTGGATGCATGGAGCAGCCTTCGGAGGAGGTTGTGGAGTCAAAAACAGTGGTGGAAGTCAAGCATGCATGGGACAGTCATAAGGCAATTCTAGGGGGTTGGGGTAGAAAGAAATAGGCCGCTGGTTAACTAGGATCTGCAGCTTATCCATTAGGTAGGGAAATGGGCAGACTGGGCGGGCCAAGCGGTCCTTATCTGCCGTCAAATTCTATGTTTCTATGTTTCTATGTGCTTCTGTTATTGGAGTGCAATAATTACTGTCCACGACATGTTTACACCAGAAAATCAGTTGCAACTAATTTTCTGGCACATGTAATTAACACTACAGTAATTATATCACTTTAATAAAACTTTTAGTGTGTTTATTAAAGAGTAGCTTCCTACTGCTGCCCCCACAAACATATAATACAGTTTACATGGCTCCAAGTGGACTGCAATACACATTTTCATGTATTTATTAACAAAAACCCAGGGGAAGAGTACACAATGGGGGGTGAGATTCTGACAACAGTAAAAATGGAAAGGGACCTGGGGGTAATTATATCAGTTGACCTAAAGGTGGGCAAGCAATGTGAGAAGGCAGTAAGGAAGGCTGGGGTGATACTGGGATGCATAGGGAGAGGCATCAATAGTAGAAAACAGGAAGTTGTTATCCCTCTGTACAGACAGTTGGCGAGACCCCATCTGGAGTACTGTGTGCAGTTCTGGAGACCCCATCTCCGCAAAGACATAGACAGAGTGGAGGCTGTCCAGAGGAGGGCAACCAAAATGGTGCAGGGTCTGCACCAGAAGACATACAAGAAAGACTAAAGGAGCTTAATATGTATACCCTTGAGGAAAGAAGGGAGAGAGGGACATGATAGAAACTTTCAAGTACCTCAAGGGAATCAACAAAGTCCAAGAGGGTAGTATCTTTCAGAAAAAGAGATGTGCAAGAACAAGGGGGCACAATTTGAAGATAGAGGGGGGATGGCTCAGAGGTAATGTGAGGAAGTATTTTTTCACGGAGAGGGTTGTAGATGCTTGGAACAGCCTCCCTGAGGAGGTCGTGGAGTCAAGAACAGTGGGGGAATTCAAGAATGCATGGGACAGACATAAGGCAGTCCTAGTGGGGGGTAGAAGGAAGTAAGATGTTGGTTAACTAGTGTCTGCAACTTATCTGTTAGGTAGGAAAATGGACAGACTAGGTGGGCCAAGCAGTCCTTATCTGCCTCAAATTCTATGTTTCTATGCTTCTTTTTGTGCCAGCATTAAAAAAATCCATGGGATCATATTTTCCTCAGTGGAGCCGAAAGTCAAAACACTGCAGCTTCCTTATTGTGAGACATGCCCCTGCACTAGCATGTTTTGTGATGTCAGTAAATGGAGAGCGTGGAGGTGCACGCTACAGAGTAGAATAAGGATGTTTTTGAAATGCTTTTTATTACAATTTAGAGTTCCAATTATAACAAATCATGGCCACTGCTCTACTAATAAGGATATTTTTTAGTTGAGCAGTGGCCTTGCCTTATTATAATCGGAACTCTAAATTGTAAATAAAAGCATTTTAAAAATGTCCCTGTTCTAACGTATGGAATCCTCCCATCCCCATGCTCCCCATTTACTGACAAAAATGTGCTAGCGGTGTGTGTGTGTGTGGGGGGGGGCTCATAAGGAAGCAGCAGTGTTTTGGCTTTTGGCTCCATGGAGGGAAATACAATCCCTTTGATTTTATAATACTGGCAGAAATAAATGAAAATTTGTATTGCAGTCTACTTGGGACATGTAAGCTTTATTACATATTTGGGAGGGGGGCAGCAGTAGGAAAGTAAGAAGCTGCTCTTTAAGCCATGGTAACAAGATGCAGAGGTTTGTTTTGGCTGTCTTTGTTTCAACTGTTTTGCACCAGTATCCCCGGGTGCTGATGTTTTCTTTTTTTGTCCAGACATCACACCCACCCTGGTACATGTAGCTGACTACCTGGCAAAGATCAAGTCTGATAAATCCCAGCGGGTATCAGGATATACCCAAGTATCATAGTAGAATGAATGGAACAATTGCACTAATCTTTCTTAAGTGTGTCTGTACAGGTGTGTTGTCAGAGGACTGGAAAATGGCCACTGTGGTCCTCATCTTCTAGAATGGGACAAGATCATACTTGGGCAACTACAGACTGGTCAGCCTGACATCAGCACTGGGAAAAGTCCTAGAATCCATTATCAAGTGCAAAATAATGGATTACTTGATTGATGACAAAATTCTCACCCTTCTCAGCACGGCTTTTTGCAAGGGGCAGATAATGCCAAATTAACCTGATCACATTCTTTAAAGGAAAACTACACCCTCATATCATGTAAATTTTATTTGTTTCCTTGTCAACAGACAACTCTTTTCCAGTAGCTGATGGGGATATATGTGTTTGTTTTAGTTTGGTTTCCCTGTTCATACTAGTCCCCTGCAACTATCCTGGGGGTTCCATTTTATGGTTGTTGAAATCTCATTGTCCATAAGAACTACATTAGCATATGAGAACATGATGTCAAATCAACCATTTATACCATGATTTTCTATGCTGAAAGTACAAGTATCCTGAAAAAAACCCATCTGAAAACACACATACTGAAAGCAATTTAATGGGAAAAACCCTGTATTACAACTGAGATAGTCTGCAAAACTAACTCAAGGTAAATGTTGTATTTCACACCTTGCTGTGACTAGTTTTGTTGAAATCTAATTAAGCAGACAGGCATACTGTAGAGTCTAAAGGGTGATTTCACATCATGTTCTCATATGTTAATGAAGCTCTCAGGGACAGTGAGATTTCAACAGCCATAAAATTGAGACCCTTAAGCAGGGGCGTCATTTAAGAGTCACCGAGGTTCGCACTTCACGACCCCTATGAAAATTATGCGACCCCTATGACAGGGCTTGCAACCCCTGCCTGCCCTGGGGCTCCCTATGAGACCGGATGCACTTTGCCGGCTGCTGCAGCTGCTTGCCCGCTTGGTGGCATTATAACAATAAAATTTAAATTAACATCATGCCCCCTCGGCCGTGCGCATGCTTGTGCTGCTGCACAGTGTGTGTGTGTGTGTGAGGAGGACCGGAGAGCCGCCTGAGCCGGTTTCTTTCAGGGACTCAGGGAGCGAGCCTGACAGTCTGCTGTTGTGCTGCAAAATTAGCACAGACACAGACTATTGATGCAAATCAGGGACGGATGGTGCCGCGACGACTGTCTTAGGTAGCTTAGCCCCCCTTCCCCAAAAATCACTTTGGTTGGAAGTGAAACACATACTTCAGTCAAGGCATTGAAGGCAAGTGAGGCAGTGCCACTTTTTTACTTACTGGGGCTGGCTGGCACTGCTGTGATTGGCTGCCTGGCTGGCTGGGAGGGGACTGGACTTAGGCACGAATCCGCGATACGCTCGTGCGTGGGGAATCGGCGGGATTTGAATGGCAGGGTCTCAGGTCTCTGGGTCCATCCTCATGACTATCATGGTGCAGCAGGCAGGAGCAGCCTAGAAAAAGAGTCAAGAGAGTTGAGAGGCTAGAGCATCTATCTAGTCATTGGAGTCAGGCAGTCGGGCAGCAGCCAGCAGTGCTAGCAACTATCAAGGCAAGGATTTTTTTTTTTAAGTGTCAAGCAGCCGAAGCCGTCCGGTCCGAGCTAGCCTGTAGCGCAGCTAATCGATCATCCAGGCGGGCGGTCGCGGGGTGAATCGGGCGATCGATCTCCAACCATCAGGCATCTGCACGGTAGGGTGCACACCACAAGTAAAGTTAAGGGCAGGCACAGCAAAGAAAGCAAATCCAGATCGGTAGAGCCAGAGTGGGCAGCAGCCGGGGCAGGCAGAGAGAAGAAGACACAAAGACTGCAGTAAGTAGTACAACTGTCAACTGTGTGCAAGTAGGGGGACGAGGGGGACAGGGGACGGGGGGGAGAAGAGACCAGTGGTACTCTGTTGTCCTGTTGTTGCTGGCAAATCTGGAAAGGTCCCTTGATCCCCATCAAAAGGGGGTGCATATGTGGTGTAAACAGTCCAGCAAAGAGCTGGAAATCTTATTGAAAATAAACTAATAAAGTGTTATGTATGAGAACATTACATTCATGTGTCCTTATAGTTAATGACTTGAACAATTCCAGCTTAGTAAAGTTAGGGTTTAGGACCAGAGTGCTACCTACCACTGGTCCGAAACAATTACAGCATGTTTATCCAGGAATGCTTTTTAAAATATAATAATCCCACACAATTTAACTTATATTTATTTTTTTTGTATTTATAGTGCTACCAGCTTGGATAAAATACTCATTAGTTCCTGCCAGTGATTTCTTGCAGGGTACTGCAGGGACCACAGTAACAATTGAATTACTCCAGTTTTCACACAGAGGGCTCTGACATCTTTATTGCAGAGTGCTTCATACAGGTGTGTGCGCGTGGGGGGGTACTGTATCTCCCTTTATTCTTTGCTACCGAGGACATTTACTTCAACACAGAAGCATTATGTCCCAAACTTCATGTGTTCCTGAAGTTTTAGTCTCAGGTGAAGTCACAACATTCTGTTGATGACATCCCAATGTGTTATGTGGAAATTATTATGATGTCATAAACAGAGGATTGTGACTTTACTGGAGGTTCAGGTTGGAGGGCCAGTGGGCAAAATAATGTTTTCATGCTAATATCCCCTGTAATAAAGAAAGATGGGAGAGCAATACAGAACATTAATGAACTATAAGTGGTGTTGTATAATAATATCATATTTTGCAAAGTTTCACTGGATATTGGAAAAATGCTTGAAAAGTCTAAATGTCATAGTGTGTAGTCCTGAAGTTATGATAGGCATTTCAAGCCATTGGCTATCTATCATGATACATTACATAATTTCCCTGTTCGGAGAAGGAGGGCAGGGTGGGATAAGATCTTCCTCACAGTATGGTACATGGCAGTACAGCTGGAGGTTAATTTGGGATTCTCTGAAAAATATCCACAATTTAGTCAATAGATGTTGAGGCTAATACATAATTCTGATTAGAGTCAGGTATCGTGGAGTAGAGGTAAATTAGAATGATACAGTGGGCTCAATTTTAAAAGATCCCCTTAGAATGGCACACTGTGCAGCAGACCACCACCTGTGGTAAACTCAGGTGCGCCAGGGACCCTGAGCCAGATTTTGCAAGATGAGGGGTCCCGGTGCCAAAGTCCCTGATTTTGCTGCAAGCCAACCTGTGAGCCAAAGAAATGGTGCACGGACTGGGAGGAATGCCACAAGCTGTGGGGACGGACTTGCACCAGCAGCAGCCAGTGATAGTGACCCACCAGCCAGTTGCCTAGATGGCTGGTGGGTCGCCATGGGCATGACATGGCTCACATGGGATGGGATGGACTGGGATGGGGAGGGGTTGGTAACTGCACCCAATGGAGCTACTGCATGGCCCACTGCACAGTGTGGGTTCATGTGGTGGGGCAGACACTCCAGTGCTACCGGGGGGGGCTTTATGGGCACATACCTGCCATGACCACTGGCGGTGGGCTGGCAGGTGTCAGAGACTGTGAGGATACCTTCCCCAGGGGGGCAGTGGTCATCTGCCACACCCAGTGATGGCTCTAGGAGTGGCGCCTGGCATGTTAGACCAGCTCTGGGCTGGTCTTAACAGCTGAGGTCCATGTGCCCTTTGGGGGGCTTCTAATATCCCATTTTAGGGGATACTGCAGTGCTGCCCTGGTGCAAGCCCCCTTCCACCATGGTGCACCATGGCTGTTGTAAGGATGGCACAAGCCCATTTGGTGCGGGCGTTCACCCCAGTGGTGCAGGTGCATTACAAATTGGGACTGGTGCAAGATGTGGCACAAAGAGCCCAATGTGCCATTTCTCTTTGATGTAAGCCCCTTGTGTCAGTCCCAATGGTTTGAAATGTGTATATTGATACACATCACTACACATTATTATAGTAAAAAAAAAATAGCATGTCAATACAGCAAAAGTGTTTTTTTTAGCATATCAGTGCATTAAAATATCTTATTTTAATTATTTGTTAACCAAGTAAGAAGATTGGGCTAAAAAGCCAGTTTACAAGACTGACCCCGGCAATAGGCAACATTGAGTTACATGCAAGAATACATAGTGCAGGTGCAAATTACACAAGTCAGTGACATCAGCTATTTATTTACTTATTTTAAAGTTTTACCAGGAAAGGCATACTGAGCAGAAACTGCTAATTTCCAGATGCGTCCGGGGGCATGGAAGGGGAACAAACAATAATAAGTATTACACAAATAATACAGATTATAAGTTTTACAAGTTCAGATGCATACAGTTAGGCTACTTAACATTCAGGCAAGACAGATGCCTATCTGTGTGTATATATAGCTATACAGTTTAAAAATAGATATTCTGTTCACAGAGTACAACTAAAAACAGGAACAAGAGTATTTATCATTTAGATACATCCTGGGTTTGTTTCTGAACAATAAGTGATTGGGATCTCTACATAAGTGTTAGCTCAATCATTCCAGAGTTTTGGAACATGGCAGTGAAAAGCTCTTTTTTCCGTAGTAGCAGAGACTGGATCTGCAGTAAGGAGGTGATGGTTGGATGACTTCAGCTTTGTAGCACAAGGTTTTGGTGGCACTTGTCTCATTTTTTTTTCTGTAGTGTTTAATTTATACAGAGATCTCTCCATACCTTTCCAGGATGGAGGAAATTGTTCTGAGGGAGACATCCAGATTGGGCAAATAATGGAGGAGATCATCCCCATATAAAGCCATGCAATGTTCCCTATCCCCAAATTGTATCCCTTGCACTGTGGGGCTTTCCCTGATGGCCTGGGTGAGAGACTCAGTATACAAGGCAAACAGGAGGGGGTAAGGGACAACCTGCCGGGTGCCCCAACCCAAGCGGAAACTCTGCAAGATATACCCATTCATCTTAATGAAAGTTTGGGGGTTGGGACAAATCCTCTGCAGCAAGGCAATGAAGTCTGCCAAGAAGGCCATTTTCTGTAAAGCTGCAGACAGGGCCAGGAGAACCTATCAAAGGCTTTCTCCATATCCAAACTCACCAAAAGGAAGGGGGTGGCAGTCAAGTGCACTTGATGTAGGATATGGAGTATGTGACCAGGTGTTATAGTTCATCTGGCAAGCACACAAATCCCATCGGATCCAGGTGGATCAATTTTGGCAGCAGAATGTCCAGCCAGTTTGGCAGCACTGCCATGAACAATTTATATTCCGTATTCAGGACTGACAGCGGTCGATAAGCATTGTACTCAATGGGATCCCTTCCTAGCTTTGGGATTACAGAAATGGTAGCATATTGCCATGTTCTGGAAATTTCTTTACCCATTGTATAATAAAAGATTAATATAAGGCTGTTAGAATGTTTACAGCCCATCAGAAAGCTTCATTTCTGAGACCATTGTTATAATTTTATTTAATAAACTGAGGAATTAGCTTAATGGTGCTTCATGTACACTTATCACATTACATGAACTATATTCTGAAAATGAAATTTCTTCAGAGTGATGCTGTAGGCAGGCAGGCAGCATTGGTCCCCCCACCCCCAAAAAAATACCCACTAAAAGAAGAAAAAAAAATCTCACTGGTGAAGAGGTTGACAAACTGATACACTTTATGACTTACTGGGAGACAGTCAGTGGCCCAGTGGTTAGAGCACAGAAATGTGATCCTGAGACCTGGTTTGAATCCTGGAACTGACACTTGCTGTGTCACCCTGAGCGAGTAAGTTAACTTCCCTCTGCTTAGTGGTCTCTCGCTGTTTTTTCTGTGTGCTCTCTCTCAATCTCCCTGTGTGCTTAAAGTGGCAGCAACATTATAACATGAAAGACACCATTTAAAACCCAGTGGGTCCAAACAAACTGCAGTTTTGAGCTGCTTTCAAACAAATTGGATGCTGGTAGTTTGTAACCACTCTGTGCTGACCATTTATTAATAAGACACTGATGTGTAGAAATGTCTTGGTAGAGTGGACTGAGGACTAAATTTATTAAAAAAATGTAGTTTTTTTTTTCTAGATAAGAATTCCAGGTGCCAACAATGCTCCAAATAATGTTGGCAATTTACTCACCAGTTTTAAAACATAGTGAGTAAAACAAAAGTGGGATACATACAAGTTTAAATCTGGCAAAAAACTGTTACTTTTTAATCACCAGTTATGTTATGAAGCACTATTCTTTGGCGTGTGGAGGAGTATTTACAAATGTTGGGTGAGTACAGGTACTCATTTAAAAAAATTTCTGAAGAGTAGTTCCTAAAATGAGGTGAGTGTAAAAGACTGGTACACACCTTATCTGGAGCCATGGTGGTCACGACTGTGTGAGTAAATGCCATCTGTCACTGATATCATGACTGTAGATAAATGTATTTATTCAATGGCTCTGCAGATCTGTTACACAGTGGTGAGAATATATGCATTTATCCAATGGTTTGACCACTCACTTGTTCATAGATTTATCTAAGGCTTTTGATACTGTGGCTCATGATCTGCTGGGGGAACGTTTGGAAGAACTAGGAATGGGAACAGTATCTTTAAATTGGTTTAAATCCTACCTGGAAAAAAGAATCCAACAAGTTTACATTGATGGTACTCTATCAGATAGAGCTATGGTAACACGTGAAGTGCCCCAGGGTTTGATCTTAGGGCCAACTCTCTTTCTCATATATATAAATCAGTTAGTGGATAGTGTTAAAAATTCAAGTATTCGTCTATATGCAGATGATACTATATTGATTTCAGGTGGTAAAACCCCAGAACTCATGGAAAAGTATCTACAGGAAGACTTTACTGGGCTCTGTACATGGCTAACCAATTCTGGGTTAATAGTTAATAGTAAAAAAACAAACTTGATGATATTCCAGAAACAGGAAAAGAATTGAATATAGGAAACAAACAAATTCAAATAAAAACACTACAAAATGAAATTTTGGCACAAGTAAAGGAATATAAATATCTTGGAGTATGGATCGATAACCAGTTAAAGTTTGACTCTCATATAACTAATACATTATTAAAGATTAATAAAAAGTTGGGGGCATTTAGATGTTCCAGCTTTTGTATGAATAGATTAATGAGAGAGACTGTGATAAATCAGCTTATTCTTCCCGTGTTGGAGTATGTTAGCCATGTGTATGGCCTAGCTTCAAAAAGTTTGCTTTCTAAGATAGATGTAATGTATAATCATTTGGCTCGATTTATATTAAGAAAGGATTATTATGAACATCATTGTAAATTATATGAGGAGTTGGGTTGGATGACTCAGGATAGCAAAAGGAAAATTATTTGGGCCCAGCAGGTATATAAAGTTATAAATACAAGTCAGCCACTGTATCTTTATGAAAAATTGGAAAATAAATCTTATAACTATAACATGAGAAGTTCGAGTATCAGGAGTTTTAAGTCCCCTAAACTAAAGAATAAGTTTAGTTATATGCGATTCCCCATAATTATGAATAGGTTATGGACCTCATTAAAACCATATACAGTAAATCAGTATGAATCTATCAAAGGGTTTATATTTACTTTGAAAGCTGGATTAAAGGTAAAATGTGAGCGTTTGGGATAAACTTGGTTTTATTGGAACATACCGTTATTGTTTATTGTTTAAGTTATGTTAAATAATTGTGTAATGTCTAATTTGTTAAATTAATATTTGTGTAATTATATGTATAAATATGTATTTATGTTTTATAAACAGGACCATCTTGAAAATAGGATTCGTCCTAATGATGAGAAAAAATGTCATCTACTATCCTGTATAAAAATAAAGGTTTTTACTACTACTACTACTACTCACCCCTATTGTATAAATATAAATAGATATTTTATTTAAAAACACCTGAGGTTGTAGGCATTGTACAGTTGACAAGGACTCGAAAGTCAAAAACAAACCACACAGACCGGTCTGATACCATCTTACATCAACATCTTTAAACATAACCCCTTCTCCACTGGTTATAATAAGTACTCCCAAACTGCCCACAATTAATCTGCAAAGGTCAATTGGAAACATTAAGGTTTTTAAGAGTCTTAAAGCACCTTAAAGACATGGCCAGGGCTCGAATGGTCTGTACAAGCCTATTTTACTCACCTGTCCTCATTTGAAATACGCTTCAGAAATTTTTTAATGCGTGCAGTACTCACCAAACATTTGTACATACTCCACGCCAAAGAATAGTGCTTCAAATCATAACATAACTGGTGATTCAAAAGTAACATTTTTTTGACAGATTTACAACACTTGTATGCATCTCACTTTTGTTTTATAACAGAAATGTTTTTGCGTCCTTGCATTTATAAGATTACTTTTAAAATTCAGAATTATAATAGACCTGTTTTTTAGGTTCATAGGTACAGTTAAATGTAAAATTTACACCCATATGTTAATGTTTTTAATTCCCTGATGTCATCACTGTTTGCAGATTTCGTAACGCACACTGGTGATTTCTTTAGACTGTGTGCACATTTGAATTCATAGCTGTTTTTTATGGGTTTCAAAACTGATATCTGATTTGCTAATCACTGGACATGGCTGCTGGCAGGCTGTACATTGCTAAATTTCTTCTTTAGTTGCCTTCACTGATTGAAATTTCTTTGACGTTGGCTGCTAAATAAGTATTACTGAAATGTCTCTGTCTAAGAAGAAGGCATCCAGTGATCCAAAGCAACCATCGGTGCTTCAGTTATTTGCTAAGAAAAGAATTACAGCAGATACTGCACATGCTGAACATACAGTGAAGAAATCAAGACCTGAAGATAGTGTTCTGTTAGCTGGTATGCATGAATCTGATAGCAGTAGTATAGTTTCAGAGCCTAGTTATGCTGCTACAGGCCCATTACTTGTTGCTTCGCCCTCACCCTCTGATGCATGTGAAAGCACATCCTCCGATGCTTGTGAAAGCATGTCATCGCCATCTAGTGAAGGCCACTCATTTTCAGTGGGTGATTGTGTTGATCACGATACTGTGCCAAGTGACATATCTGCTACTCCTTACCAAGCTCCAGTTCAGCTGAAGTGTGTTTTCCCTGTGACAAAATCACGTAAATTTAATGGTGATTACAAAACTCAAAAGTGGGTAGAATATTCAGTACAGAGAGATGCTGTATACTGTTTTGCATGCAGGCATTTTACTAGCACTCGTACTGCACCTGGAGGTGGAGGTCGTGAACATGGAAACATTCCTTTTGTCGATATTGGTTTCTGTAAATGGGGAAAAATTGGTCGTGCCTTCAGAAAGCACAGCGAGTCTGAGAAACACAAAGCTTCTGTTGTAGCATGGTGTGAATTTAACCATATACAGTCTTCATCAGGACATCAGTCAGTTGCGAGACGGCTTGAAAAAAATAGGGACATTGAAATTGAAGAAAATAGACGCCATGTTGAATTACTACTGCATGCAGTGTGTTACCTAGGATGGCAAGGTCTTGCTTTCAGAGGTGGTGATGAGTCGACAAATTCCAATAACAAAGGCAATTTTATTGAGTTTCTGGAAACATTATCTGCACATGACTCAAAATTAAAAGAAAAAATGTCTAGGAGATACGGTCATTATACTCTCCAGAGTATCAAAATGATTTGAATAACATAGTTGCAACATTAATCGAGAGAAAATTGTAAGTAAAGTTACAAAATATTTCTCTGTTTTGGTCGATAAACTAGGATGTATCCGCATAAAGAGCAGCTCAGCTTTGTAAACCGTTTTGCTGACGGAGATGGTAATATCTGTGAAAAACCACTTGGCTGCTACCACATGGATAAACTGGATGCTGGTAGTTTGGCTGGTGCAGTCAATCAGGCAGTATATCAGGCTGGACTGCAGTGGAAGCACTGTGTAGCACAGTGCTATGGTGGAGCCTCTGTCATGAGTGAGTGCTTCAGTAGAGTACAAGCAAGAATAAGAGAGATTGCTCCTCAAGCTGTTTATATTCATTGTCATGCACACAAACTGAATCTTGTCTTGGTGCAAACAATTAATAATATATCAGAAGTGAAAGAATTTTTCAGCATCTTACAGGCTGTATATGTATTTATTTCTCAAAGTTCACCAAGACATGAGTTGTTTGTTAAAGCTCAGAAAGAAGAAGGTTTACAAGTTCTGGAACTTGAACGACTGTGTGATACATGGTGGTTTTACTGGTACAACTGTGTCAAGAAATTTCAGTTGCGTCTAGAGTCCATTATTATAACACTTCATGCTATTCAGTCACAAAACACTGACAAAGAGGCAAGTAGTGAAGCAAAAGGTTATCTGTTTAAAATTCAGAACTTCACCTTTGTAGTAACACTATACAGCCTAGAAACTATTTTAAGGAAGATACAATCGGTGTCTGAGGAACTTCAGAGAAAAGATCGGGATTTGCCAAGTGCTTGTAATCTTGTTCAGTCTTCGAAAAGTGAGCTCTTGTCTCTATGTAATGATTCAAAGTGGCAGAAGATTTACAAGGAGGCACAACAAGCTGCTGATCACTATGGCATTGATAATGATGTACAAGCCACTTTGCACACAGGAAGGCCACTGCGCAAACATCTGTTGAGCCGAAAACTGACAGAATTTTTTGTTTCATCCACTTTGGGGAAACGGACTGCAAATATAGAAATTCAGGACATTTCTGCAAGATCTAACAGTGATAGGCTTAAACAGGAAATATACCTGGCCTGCATTGACAGGTTTGTTACTGAACTTGATTCACGCTTCACAAGTAATCTGGACCTCTTAAAAGCTGTTGCTGCTCTCAACCCAAAGGATGAGAATTTTCTGAATTACTCTGTTTTAAAGGTCCTGGCAGAATCTTTACCCAGGAGCAAATATAGACACAATTGTATTAGAGTCACAGCTGGAATCAGCAAAGGCATACCTACAGGACAAAAATATGCAAAGTATTCATTGTGTCAGACAACAGTTGCAATGCCTTAGTAATGCATTTTCAGAAGTCCTGGAGATTTTGAACCTGGTGCTGGCACTCCCCTGTGACCACAGCTTCAAATGAACGTTTCTTCTCATGCATGAAAAGAGTGAAAACTTACTTAAGAAACAGTTGTGGTGACAGACGACTCAGTGACTTAATGATGATGGCATGTGAGCCACTGGAGGTGAAGCAGCTAGACCTGTCAGTAGCAATAGACAGATTTGCTCAGATGCGTTCAAGAAGATACCCATTACTGAAGTAACATTACTATCTACAGTCAGCCATCAGTCATGTGTGCTACCAGTGTCTCCAGTCAGCCACCAGTCCTGTGTTCCAGTTCTGTCCCAGTCAGCTCAGCAATGAGTCCAGTTTGCAACTTGTGCCTCCAGTCAGCAACCAGTCCAGTATGCCAGCAGTGTTACCACCAGTCAGCCAACCAGCAGTCCAGTCTGCAAGTAGTGTCTCCAGTCAGCCAGCAGTCAGTGTGCCAGTTCTGTCCCAGTCAGCTCAGCAACGAGTCCAGTTTGCAACTTGTGCCTCCAGTCAGCAACCAGTCCAGTGTGCCAGCAGTGTTACCAGTCAGCCAACCAGCAGTCCAGTCTGCCAGTAGTGTCTCCAGCCAGTCAGCTCAGCAACGAGTCCAGTTTGTAACTTGTGCCTCCAGTCAGCAACCAGTCCAGTGTGCCAGTAGTGTTACCACCAGTCAGCCAACCAGCAGTCCAGTCTGCAAGTAGTGTCTCCAGTCAGCCAGTGGTCAGTGTGCCAGTTCTGTCCGAGTCAGCTCAGCAATGAGTCCAGTTTTCAACTTGTGCCTCCAGTCAGCAACCAGTCCAGTGTGCCAGTAGTGTTACCACCAGTCAGCCAACCAGCAGTCCAATCTGCCAGTAGTGTCTCCAGTCAGCCAGCAGTCAGTGTGCCAGTTCTGTCCCAGTCAGCTCAGCAATGAGTCCAGTTTGCAACTTGTGCCTCCAGTCAGCAACCAGTCCAGTGTGCCAGTAGTGTTACCAGTCAGCCAACCAGCAGTCCAGTCTGCAAGTAGTGTCTCCAGTCAACCTCAGCCAGCAGTCAGTGTGCCAGTTCTGTCCCAGTCAGCTCAGCAACGAGTCCAGTTTGCAACTTGTTCCTCCAGTCAGCAACCAGTCCAGTGTGCCAGTAGTGTTACCAGTCAGCCAACCAGCAGTCCAGTCTGCCGGTAGTGTCTCCAATCAGATACCAGTCCAGTTTGCAACTTGTGCCTCCAGTCAGCAACCAGTCCAGTATGCCAGCAGTGTTACCACCAGTCAGCCAACCAGCAGTCCAGTCTGCAAGTAGTGTCTCCAGTCAGCCAGCGGTCAGTGTGCCAGTTCTGTCCGAGTCAGCTCAGCAATGAGTCCAGTTTGCAACGTGTGCCTCCAGTCAGCAACCAGTCCAGTGTGCCAGTAGTGTTACCACCAGTCAGCCAACCAGCAGTCTAATCTGCCAGTAGTGTCTCCAGTCAGCCAGCAGTCAGTGTGCCAGTTCTGTCCGAGTCAGCTCAGCAATGAGTACAGTTTGCAACTTGTGCCTCCAGTCAGCAACCAGTCCAGTGTGCCAGTAGTGTTACCACCAGTCAGCCAACCAGCAGTCCAATCTGCCAGTAGTATCTCCAGTCAGCCAGCAGTCAGTGTGCCAGTTCTGTCCCAGTCAGCTTAGCAACGAGTCCAGTTTGCAACTTGTGCCTCCAGTCAACAACCAGTCCAGTGTGCCAGCAGTGTTACCAGTCAGCCAACCAGCAGTCCAGTCTGCAAGTAGTGTCTCCAGTCAACCTCAGCCAGCAGTCAGTGTGCCAGTTCTGTCCCAGTCAGCTCAGCAACGAGTCCAGTTTGCAACTTGTTCCTCCAGTCAGCAACCAGTCCAGTGTGCCAGTAGTGTTACCAGTCAGCCAACCAGCAGTCCAGTCTGCCGGTAGTGTCTCCAATCAGATACCAGTCCAGTTTGCAACTTGTGCCTCCAGTCAGCAGCGAGTCCAGTCTGCCAGCCTTTTCTCCAGTCAGATACCAGTCCAGTGTGCTAGCAGTGTCTCCAGTCAGCCAGCAGTGTGCCAGCAGTCTCAACTCAGATACCAGTCCAGTCAGCCAGCAATTTAGTGTGCTAGCAGAGTCTCCAGTCAGATATCAGTGTGCCAGCAGTGTCACCAGTCAGCCAGCAGTCCAGTGTGCCAGCAGCCAGTGTCCCCAGTCAGCTTAGTTACCAGTCCAAAGACAGTTTGCCAGTTTTGTCTCCAGTCAGCTACCAGTCCAGTTTGCCAGCAGTGTCCCTGACTAGTCAGCAGTCTAGTGTGCCAGCAGTCACCAGTCAGCTTCCAGCACTTCCAGTCACCTACCATCCCAATCTCCAGTGTGCCAGTAGTGTCTCCAGCCTCCAGGCAGGTAATAACACTCCTATGTCCTTTGCTTTACCACTTTCATGAGTGTTTGGGAGGGAGTTTATGCTCTTTTACATTATTGTAAGAGGGAGTAGTAGCCTAGATTTGGAGAGTTAAAGAGTACTTTCATTTGCTTTGCTGCAGTAATTGGAAGTCTGGAAGACTTTCTTTTGTGTAACCCTGGGACTCAGTTCTTTTTCCTTTTATTACAATTTTTCTTTACAGGTTTTTTGGTGTACAATTTTACTAGGATCTTTTCTTTTATTACTCTTTTCTTTACAGGTTTTTGGTCGGTGAGTTTTAATTGGTTCTTTTTCCTTTTATTTTTTTCTTTACAGGTTTTTGGTGTGATTTTTCATTTTTTTTTCATCAGTTCGTTTTCCTTTTATTACTTCTTTTACAAGTTTCATTGTGTCATTTCTTTTACTAAGCTCTTGTTTCAACAGAAGAAGTAAAGTTCTCCATGGTTCAAGGTTCAGAGTATGCTTTCATAACAGTATAATTTCTCTCATGTTTTGATGTGTATTTTTTATGTACTGTAAGGTACTGGTATAGAGACGGCTCTTTTTTTTTAGCAATGTGTGCCTTAGCTTGTTTAGTACCAGTCATTTGACATGAACAGTGTGGTAATATTTTTTTGGACACAGACAGTGTGGTAATATATAGAGGATAATGCCTGATGTACAGGTGATAACCATGGTATAATCACTTTGAGTGGTGTCTAGGGCATCAGTAAACCTAGAGTGCACAGCTTGAGAGGTTTACAATTGCCCTAGCAAGCACGCGAGATGATTACACCCTGGTTATCACCTGTACATCATGCATTGTCATTTATAGTGTATGGGACTCGACATGAGAAGTCCCCCCCCAAAATAAGTAATTTAGCCTTACCTTATTAATGGATCTGCACTACACCCACATGATTTTTTAGGAAAATAATTTATTAGGATACACGGACTGAATGACAGTGGGCCAAAATTGCACCAGAGTTAAAATCTCTATCAGACATAGTGATTGCTAGACAATAAACTGTGACAATTGGAATGTTATTTGAATACTGTACTGAGACTAACAAAGAGGATAATGTATGGTCCTCTATCATTAACCGGTCAGTTAACAGTCGAGAGGTTGCCAGGGCGACTGTGTAAACCTCGAGAGCGAAGCTCGAGAGGTTTACGTCTCATAACGGCTCCGGGAGCGGTTAAATTGACGGTTGCCGATAGAGGGACGTACATTATTTTTTATAGTGTATGGTCCCACGTAAAAAGGCTGCTTACTTTTTCATTACTAGTCACTGCCATGGCCATTCAGTCCTTCCCTAACCGGGGCTGTTCATGCGTCAGTTCCCCCATTGAAGAAAAAGTGCGCACATGCGCAGACCAATCGCTGTTGTTAACCTATCGATGTGACGTAGCATCGATAGGTTAACAACATATCTACGTCACATCGATAGGTTAACAACCTTAGGAAATGATGATTTCCTAAGGTTAATCGCGTTCTACCATACATTATAATCACATTATGGGTATGTAGAATACTGAATAACACTGGCATTCAATTTTGTAAACCCACTGCTATGACATAGAGAGATAGGTTTATAAGGTTCTGACATCACAACAGTGGGATTACAAGGTTGTAATCTGTTTGATTTCAATGGGTAATAAGGGCTACCCATGCATTAATATTGTTTAATATTTGTACAGTTGAGGAATGGGACTTTCACTATACTAATGATTCCATAATTTGATGAAAACTAGCTATTTAAGTTGAATCAACATCTGTAATGACCCATTTCAGATTTATACTCAGACTTTACTATCCAATTCATACCCATTTTTAAATTACTTGGTAACTAGCTCTATGTCACATTGACAAATGCCACCCTCTCTGGCTCCGCCCACACTGTGGCCCCACCCACATCATGCCCACCCCACCTTGCTACCCCTATGATTTTGCTGAAATGACACCCCTGCCCCCAAGGTAGTTTACATGGACTAGTATGAACAGAGAAAATGAACTAAAGCAATCATATTATATTCCCATCAGGTACAGGAAAAGAGTTGTCTGTTGGCATGGAAACAAACAAAATTTATAAGATATGAGGGTGTTGTGTAGACATAGTCTATTTGGATTTCAGCAAGGCATTTGACACTGTTTCACGTGATCAGCTTCTCATCAAAGTACACCAGTGCAGTACACACAAGGCATTCACAAGGTGAATTGCTAACTGGTTTGGTGGAAGGAAGCAGAGGGTTGTGGTTGGTGGGCACTACTCCAAATGGAGAGGTGTATATAGTGGCCTCCCTCAGGGATTCATTCTGGGGCCACTGCTATTCGACATTTTCATCAATGATCCAGGAGATGGACTCTTCAGTAGGCTAGATATGTTTACTGAGGACACCAAGCTGGCCACAGTGCTGGACTCCATTGAGAATGGGGAAAACTTCATGAGGACCTAAACAAGCCAGAGCACTGGTGGAACTCCTGGAGTCTTAGATTTAATGTAACCAAATGGAAGGTGCTACACTTAGTGGGAAAAATAGAGGTTGGAGCTATACAATGTTTGGGTCTCCTCTTGCTGCAGCTGAGGATGACAAGGACATTGGGGTCATAATAGGCAGGGAGTTAAAGCATGAGGAGCAGTGTGTTATGGATATACTGCTGGAGTGCATCAAAAGGGGGGGCTGACCAGCAGAACAGGAAAAGTAATCCTGCCCATTTAAGGGGCTCCGGTCAGGCCCCATATAGAGTACTGTGTGCAGTTCTGGGTTCCCCCACCCAAAAAGGATATTGAAGCAGGGTGCAACACAGGACCACCAAATGATGAGAATTATAGACTGAGTGAGTGCTCCTGTTCAATCTAAGTGCTCCTTTCCCCTGCATGTGAGGTTATACCATTAGAATGGTGACTTCATTGTGTCACTATAATGTGGGCACCGCAACAAGGGCATGAGTGACAGGGGCAATCTTGATATTAGGTCACCTCGCACTCACTCTGTATTGTTTTCCCACACAATTTCAGGACCCTTCACCCCAAAGGAGGTTATATTTACTTTTGTGGGGTGTGGGGGGCAAAGTGAAAGCTGACTGTTGCCTGGGATGGTGCTTTGGCACTGTAACTCCCGGGAGGCATAATGCCTGGCACTGTAATACCAGGTGGCATGTTGCTTGCACCATAATCAATGTTGGCAACATGCTTGTTGAACCAGCATGGGTGAACCACCTGTGAGACACTCTTAATCTGTGAAAAGCATCTCACGCGCAGATGCCCTGTAAATGGGCACATTCCAGAACAGTTTTAAAAAAAATAATATTGATCGCTCGATCTATAATATATCAATATGTCCCACATCACCACTCGTTGCAGTATAAGAGTGATTTCACCTGCATTCTGCTCGAGTCAGAACAGCTCAGCTTTCACTTTGCTGTTCTCTCTCGAGCAGACCATGCAGGAAACCACTCTTATACAGCAATGGGTGGCTTTGTGGGACATATTAATATACAGTATGGAGGACAAAAGCTAGGAGGGAAGACTAGAGGCACTTGAAATATTCATATGGGAGAAAAGGAGGTTGAAAATATACACGATGCCAGTCTTTCAAATGCTGGAAGGTATCGGCAAGAGCAAGCAGGCAGATTTTTGATCTGGTGTGCTCCAGCAGGACGCAAGGACACACCCTGAAGCACAGAAGTGGTGTATTTAGAGGTATTGTTAAGATAAACTTTTACTCTCAGAGGATGGTGAACCTATACAACAGTCTACCAGCAGAGACAGTGGATATGAAGACAGCACAGGCCTTTAAAGTAAACCTGGAAAATATCTGCTTACCCAGGGAATAACAGGATACTCAAGGTAATAGACTGGGAGGGTAATCCCTAAAAAAATAGTATAGGTTTGCACAGCATAAATGTTTGCTCCTGCTTAAGAGGCTGGTGGGTGGGGTGGGGGTGGGGAGCTTGATAGACCAAGAGCCTATTCTGGCATTAAAGCAGCAGTGCATGTTTATGGGGTAAATATTGAACTTTATTTTTTTAATTCTATTAAATAGTTCCCTTTCTCTTTTGTTTGTTAAGATGCTATTTTTCCCCCATTCTGAGTCTGCTTTATTACTACTCCTTTAATATGGTTTCCCCCCCAAACTTTCATCAGTATTATCAGCTGTTTTTTAAACACACAGCATGATTTTCTAAAAATTCTTTTAGAGACCTTGGGCCACAATTCTGACATAAGTAAACCACCTAAATGGTGGTGAAATGATGCATGCATGATTTTTGTGTTGTAAACTCGAAAACGCCCAAATCTTTGAAAATAGCATTCAAAGGTCTGGACCCAGCTGGTATGATGCAGGCTGCATTAAAAACTGGCTGCTGCACCTGCATAATGCTGACTGAAAATCGTGCCTCCTTTGGTTAACTTAGCTTTCTGTTTGACTAAAATGAACCAGCATGTAACAGACACTGATCCCTGACATGAAGGGGCAGCGATTGTTCTTAACAGCTGAGGAGTGCTCCCAGTTATTGCTAATACTTAAAAAATGCTAAAGCAGACTCAACATGTGGGAAAAGGGGCATCTTACAAGACAAGAGATGAGGGGAAATCTAAAATAGAATAAAAATGTGTAGTTAAAAATGATCACCATAACATTCACTGCTGCTTTAAATTATTATGCATATTACTATGGGTGCATGGTTGAGACTTCATCCATAATCCCAACAGTTCATTTTACCCAGTCTAAGTCCTGACTTTATTATCTCTGATGCCAGTTACCAATAACAAGCCCATGTGGTAATCACACCTCCTAGCCAGGACTGAAGTTCATGCATTGTGAGTAATAACAATCCCAGGCAACCTTTTTTCTGCTGCTTGGAGACAGCAGCATTACCACGGAGTCCCAGCTGAGCACAACTGTGCTCTCCTCAGTCACCAACTTTTTCACAGGCTCAATGTTCCTTTTGTCTTTGGTTGGAGTATTGGTTCACACTTCTTATTTCAGGGGCAGCTGTGCCCAGCCACGGTTTCAGTTTGTTCCCTCAGGAAATCAACAGACAGCATCATTGCCATTGACAGCCTTGTGAGACTTGACACTCTTTTGTCCAGCTGGACCAGCAGACCACTAGAGCCACCAGCTCCCCAGGAGCTACTAAGCCCAGGCCTGTCTCAAATTCTTCCTGGAAACCAGCACATGGCAGAAGGGCCATTCCTGCCCCACCGGGCCACACTCAGTCACAGTTAAAGGGTACCCAGCCAGCACGGCCATGTCATGGTTCCCTTTGAACCTTTAAACTTTGTACTTAAACTCTGTCTGCTAATCTTCAGTGCCCTCAATATATGCCCTGGCACTGAACGAAAGATTCTGTTCTTGTTACTTCCCCAGCTGGGGGAGTCCTGGGTATGGCCCACTAAAAGCACCAAATGGAACGGACTTCATTCTTTGCCCTTAAAACACTTGGTGCCGTTGTCAAGCTCCTTTTGCCACATTGGGGGGGGGGGTAGAAAACAGTGTTACTCTATGGTGTTACATCCATTGTAACATACCATAGCAGTTGAGAAAACTTTATGACTGTTTATTATTCTGTAACTGTTTACACTGTAAACTGTCTCCTGTAACATAAACTGTACAATTGTGGCTACTGCTGCCGTGTTTTACAATGGACTGGATGTTTAAAGAGCCAGTATATGTGTGATATACTCAGCATTATACAATGGCAAGAAAAAATCAAGGACTCTGATTGGTCCCTGTGTACCTGGGACAGTGATGTTATTACACGATAACATCACTGGATGAAGTGCAGGTATACACACGACCTCATGACAGTCTGAAAAAACCATACGTCCTTCAGAAATTCCGACCCGCTCAGAGCAGCTGCTAGAGAAGCATTTGGCGCCCCAGTGATGTCACCCCCCATTTCCTCGCTCTCATTCACTTTTCCCACACAACTTACTTAGACTGCGATTCCTTGAATATTTAAAATAGCACTGTAACTCTTTCAAACCAAATGAGCAGTTATGTAAAGAGACAGCGCATGCAGTTTTCTGTTTCCGGTACACATCATGGTCAAACGTCAAACTGTCATTTTTAATTTTCGTCAACAAGCCTTGTTAAAAAAAACCACACATCGTGGTCAAACGTCAAACTTTCATTTTTAATTTTCGTCAAGAAGCCTTCTTAAAAAAAAGCACCTGAGACTCAGACAAAAGCCGTACTTGTAATTGACTTTTATGCAATATCACCTCAGTAGCTGACTCCTCCCTTGACTTGCGGTCCCCAGTCCCCATCACCTTATCAGCCCAGTCCCCTGCTAATGTAACAGCTGTATTTTCAACACATGGAGAAAGAAACACAGAAATTAAGCTAAAATACAATGGCTTGGCAGTTGAATAGCTTTGTGAGTGCGTGTGTGTATATGGGGGTGACTCAGTTAAATGATTAACTGCACAGACGGCATAAGTTAGGTACCTGCTCCACTTAGTGGAAGAAAAGTGTAAAGAACTTTTTTTTCAAAACGTATACCTACATTTACAAAAAAATGCTGAAAAAGCCAATAAATGTTTTTTTTCTGTTCTCCTTTTAGCTAAAAAACGAGCCATTGTATAATAGCAATAAGACACTTCAGGGATGTGTGTTATCATGTAATAACGTCACTCCTGGGGTGGTGGAAGCACTCGGCTTCACCTCGTGCTTCAACCCACCCCAGGAGTGACGTTATTACACGATAACACACACCCTGTTGTGCCTGATTGCTTAATTATACTACTTATAGCAGGATCTGGAGGCCTGCTTAACCTCATTATAAATTGTAAACCCTCTATTGGGTAGTTTTATGTGTGGCTAAATATGTATATATTATAATTTGTGCTCAAGTGCTTACAGTGAGCACATTAGAGGGTATATGTAATTTTGTGTTTGAAATTTGGCTCTAGTATCAATGACCATAACAAAGGGGGGTGCACATTCTTGGAAGGTGATAGTTACAAATGCTAGAAGCCTTGCAGCCAACTACCCGAACTCGCAGCCATCATGGTAGTAGAAAGATTGGACTGGGTCACTGTGACGGAAACGTGGTTCACGGAAAACCACAGATGGGACTCGGCTACCTGGATACAATCTGTTCAGAAAGGATAGGCAGGGGCAAAGAGGGGAGGAGTAGCCATTTACATTTGAGAATACATAAAAGCCACAGAGGTGCAGAGTCACAATGGGGACACCGAGTCACTGTGGCTTACTGTAGGTACAGGAAATGGAAAAACCTTCAGGATCAGCGTCATATACAGACCTCCAAATCAAGGACAGAAAGGGGACAAAGACCTGATAGAAGAAATACACAAAATGATTCAGACAGAAGAGGTGATACTGGTGGGGGAGTTCAACCTTCCAGATATAAACTGGAGTACACTAGTGGCGGCAACAAGAAGCAGGGATTTCTTATTGGCACTACAGGGAGCAGGACTAAGACAACTGATCAAAACACCAACAAGAGGAGATGCCATACTTGACCTGGTCCTCACAAACACTAAGAGCATCAAGGAACTCGATGTGGGATGCCATATGGGTAACAGTGACCATTGCATGGTTAGCTTCAAGGTGAACATAACTGAGGACACATGCTACTCAAAAATAAAAGTACTAGATTTTAAAAAGGCAGACTTCAACCAAACGAGGGCCAACATAAGAAACGACTTAATTGATCTACAAGTGGATGAGGTCAATGTCATGTTTATTTAGTTTATTTATTTATTTATTTGTACAATCAGATTTACAACCTTTGAGCCGGAGACTTGTTTACTAAGGCACCTCATCACAGAGAGGACAAACAGTGATACAGGTTACAGAGTGCGGACAGACAGAGTTACATATATTTTTGTACAATCTATATACATAGTTATATTTGAATCAGTATAGGACACCCCAGATATACAGATGTCTAGCAGAGGGAGGGATAGTGGAGCCAGAGGGGGGGAGGAGGAGGAGGAGGTGTGTGTGTGTGTGTGTGTGTGTGGAGGCAGTCCGGAGGACTTTGTCGAAAACTGAGTGTACTGGGGGGGGGTATGCTAGCACCGATTAGTGTCAATTACAGCAGCGGGTGTTGAAAAGGTGGTTCCAAAGAGTGAGTTTAAATGGGGCGATCATGTGGGGGAAACTTAAGAAAGCAATCCAGACAGTCACTGACCGATGTGCCAGAAGGGTTACCAAAGTGAAAAGAAAATGAAACCACTTATGATTTTCAAAGGAAGTGGCAAAAATAGTGAAAGAAAAATGGAAGGCATTCAAGCTATACCAGAGAACAAACAAAAAAGAAGACTGGGTGTCATGCAAGGAGAAAATGAAAGAAGCCAGCAAAAAAACAAGGCGGGAAAAAGCGCAGACAGAAGTAAGTATAGCAGAGAGGGCAAAGAGAGGAGACAAATCCTTCTTCACATAGAAACATAGAAACATAGAGGTTGATGGCAGATACGGCCCGCAAGGCCCATCCAGTCTGCTCATTTCTTTTTCTACCTTATAAATGTGCCATTGGCCTTTGCTCTGTCAGTGGCCTATCTATTCATACTCATCTGTATTGCTCCCTTATGCCTATCTCATGCCTGTTTGAAGCCCTGCACTTTATTCATAGTCACCACTTCCTGAGGTAGGCCATTCCATGCATCCATCACTCTTTCTGTGAAAAAGAATTTCCTCACATTCCCCCTTAATCGGCATCCCTCTAATCTCATGCTGTGACCTCTTGTCCTGCTATTTTTTTTATATTTAAACATTAGACTCTTTCACCTTGTTAATGCCCTTAAGGTGTTTGAATGTTTCGATCATATCACCTCTTTCCCTCCTTTGCTCAAGGGTATACATATTCAGCTCAGTTAATCTGTCCTCATATGTCTTCTGATGCAGTCCCTGCACCATTTTGGTTGCCCTTATCTGGCCTGCCTCAATTTGGTTAATGTCCTTGTGAAGGTGTGGCCTCCAGTACTGCACACAGTACTCCAGATGGGGCCTAACCAGTGTCTTGTAAAGAGGGATTATTACCTCCCTCTTACGACTTATGATACCCCTACTAATACACCCTAACATCCCTCTAGCCTTACCTACTGCGTTAGATGTCTGCTTGGATGATTTCAGGTCATCGGTGATGATGATGCCCAAGTATTTTTCTTCCTTTGTGACTGCCAGCAACTCCCCTCCAGCCTATAGGTGGCTTCAGGGTTTCTCTTCCCTATGTGCATGATCTTGCACTTCTTTGCATTAAATCCCAGTTGCCACTTTTCTGACCATTTTGCTAGTTTATCCAGATCTCTTTTCATTCTGCCCACCCCATCTGGATCATCTACTCTGTTGCAGATCTTGGTATCATCTGAAAACAGACAAGCCTTACCCTCTAGTCCATCTGCAATGTCACTAATGAAGATATTGAAGAGGACTGGCCCCAGGACTTATCCCTGAGGTACCACACTTGTGACTTGCATCTCTTCTGACTGTATACCATTTACTACCACTCTCTGTTTTCTGCCTGTCAACCAGTTTGCCACCCAGTTGACCGACTTCTGACCCATCCCGAGCCTACCCAGCTTATTTATCAATCTTCTATGTGGAACAGTGTTGAAAGCTTTGCTGAAGTCAAGATAAGTGACATCAACTGCTCCCCCTTGGTCCACCACTCTGGTTACCCAATCAAAGAAATCTATGAGATTAGTTTGACAGAACCTTCCTTTTGTAAACCCATGCTGTCTTGGATCCTGTGCCCCTATGGATTCCAGGTGTTGCACTATCCTTTCCTTAAGGAGTGCCTCCATAATCTTGCCCACTACTGAGGTAAGACTGACTGGTCTGTAGTTCCCTGCCTCCTCCATACTACCACTCTTGTGGAGCTGGATCACATGAGCCCTTCTCCAGTCTTCTGAGACCTCTCCTGTGCTCAGAGACTCACTAAACAGTTCTGCTAATGTCTCTGCTAGTTCCACCCTTAGCTCCTTAAGTACCCTGGGATGTATGCCATCAGGTCCCATTGCCTTGTTCACCCTGAGCTTAGCGAGCTCTTGTAGGACCCTTTCTTTTGTGAAGGAAGTAGCGCTTGCCTCCCTTCCCCATGTGTCCATGGTGCTGAGCTGTGGGCCCTGCCCCACCTTCTCTTCAGTAAATACTGAGCAAAAGTATCTATTTAGGATAGATGCTTTTACAGGGTCCTCCTCCTCACATGCCCCCTTTTCTCCTTTGAGCTTAGCAATACCCCCTCTGGACTTTCTCCTTTCACTAATATATCTATAGAAAGTCTTGTCAACTTCTTTTACTGTTTGTGCTAGTATTTCCTCAGTTTAGAACTTTGCCTGCCTTGCTGCCTTCCCTGCTTCCCTTAGGGCAGTTTGGTATGCCTCCCTATCTTCATCCCGCTGTGTTCCCTTATATTTCCTGAAGGCCATCCTTTTGGCTCTGACCTTTTCTGCTACTGTATTTGAGAACCAAAGTGGTTTCCTTCTTCTTTTGCACTTCCTTTTCTTTCTAACGCAATGGGATGTTGCTTCAAGTATTGCATCCTTAATGCTTGCCCACTTTGCCTGTACCCCCCACCTGTGTTTCTTTTTGCCAGGGCTAGCTTAACTCTGTTGGCCATCTTATCAAAGTCAGCTCCTCTGAAGTCCAATATTTTTGCCTTGGAATGGGATGATTTAGATGTAGTGGCCAAATTGAACCATACCATGTGATGGTCACTGGCCCCCAGGTGACCTTCTACCTGGAGATCTGTGATCCCTTCCCTGTTAGTCAGTACTAGATCTAGGATAGCCTTTAGAAAGATCTGGCAAAGAAAGAAGGCAAAAGGAGGTATGTCAGGATTACAACTCAGGAAGGGAAAACAACAGAAGATGACCCAGAAAAAGCAGAAATCCTGAACAAGTACTTCTGTTTGCTGTTTACTGAGGAGGACCCATTAGATGGCCCAGAAATGGCAAAACATAACACCCCAGGACAGGGGTTTTATACTTGTCCCTTCACAGAGACCGAGGTACTGGAGTCACTAAATAATCTGCAAGTTGACATGGCCATGGGGCAAATGGAATGCACTCCAGGATCTTAAAAGAACTGAGATTAGAGTTGGCTGCCCCCCTGGCTAAACTATTCACCAAATCCCTAAAGAGTGGGGAGGTACTTGAAGATTGGAAAGGGGCAATCGTGGTCCTGCTCCACAAATCAGGTAGCAGGGAGGACTTTGGAAATTACAGGCCCATAAGTCTCACATCCATAGTGGGGAAGTTAAAGGAAACAGTACTCAAACAGAGGATCAAGGCATTCCTGGAGGCTAGCGGCCATCAGAACCCCAAGCAGCATGGTTTCACAGCGGGTAGGTCATGCCAGACAAACCTGATTGAAGTTTTTGACTGTGTTACAAAGGTTGTAGATGATGGCGGAGTGGTAGGTGTGGTCTACTTAGACTTTAGCAAGGCCTTCGACTCAGTTCCACACAGAAGGCTGGTAACGAAGCTAGACCACACAGGAGTTGGATCAGAAGTAGTCGGCTGGTTTGAAAACTGGTTACAGGGCAGAACCAAGAAAGTGCAGGTAAATGGAACACTGTCATCAGAAGGTAGAGTAACCAGTGGTGTGCCCCAGGGTTCAGTACTGGGGCTCCTGCTCTTCAATATTTTCATATCGGACACAGCTAACGGACTACAGGGAAAGGTGTGTCTGTTCACAGATGACACCAAAATATGCAGCAGAGTCGACACCCAGCAGGGAGTGAGCAAGATGGAAGCTGATGTCAAGAAACTGGAAGAATGATCTGGAGCATGGCAGTTGAAATTCAATCCCAAAAAATGCAAATTCATGCACATAGGAAAAAGAAATGCAAATAAGGCATATTACCTTGGAAAAGAAAGACTAGTTACCTCCACCCAAGAGCATGATTTGGGAATCATTATCGCAGACAACTTGAAGTTAGTTAAACAGTGTGAGCAGACAGCATTAAAGGCCAGCAGTATGCTGGGATGCATTGGGAGGGGAATCACAAGCAGGAAGAAGGAAGTGATTCTGCCGCTGTACATATCACTGGTTAGGCCTCACCTAGAGTACAGCATCCAGTTCTGGAGGCCCCATCTCAAAAAGGACATTGACTGAGTGGAGACAGTGCAGAGAAGGGCAACAAAAATGATTCAGGGACTGCACAAGATGTCCTACAAGGATAAACTGAAAGAACCGAACATGTATTCCCTGGAACAGAGAAGAGAGAGGGGTGGCATGATCGAAACATTCAAGTACATAAAATGCATAAACCAGGTGCAGACAGATGATCTCTTCCAATTTAAGAAGGGCAGCAGAACCAGGGGACATGATCTAAGGCTGCAAGGAGGACAGTTCTCCACCAACACCAGGAAGTTTTTCTTCACAGAAAGAGTGGTGGATGCCTGGAACAGCCTGCCTGCAGAGGTGGTGGGGGCAAGCACAGTGGTAGGTTTCAAGAATGCTTGGGACAGATGCAAGGGAGCCCTCAAACCCAAGGACAGTTAGAAGGCTAGGCTAAAAGACAATGCTCAGACAAGATGGACCTAGTGGTCTCCTTCTGCCAACAACTTCTATGTTTCTGTGACCTGCCAATGTAACTCTTGCTTCAGTGCTTTATGATTGAGGGTCTTGTCTTTGAAATAACTTTCCTATTTAGATCTTGCTATGACCAAAACCATTGACATCATCAGGCTTCCTTAAGGCAGATGCACAGCTGCCGCACATGGAGTCCTAACAAGGACAAAACACCTGTCTGTAGTTTGCGGTTTTCCAACTTTGCAGAATGTATGTAAGGCCTTTTGGCACCATACAATATTGCTAAAAGCTGAGTCAATCAAACTACCATCATGGTGAACTGCATATGCTATCCATGATGCTTTGCATTAGAGAGGAATGCAGAATTTTGTATTACTTTGTACTTACAGTATGTGCATGACCAAACCTGATATTTTTTCATTATCTCCTTTCACAATCAAGTGAATTTTAGTGAAATTTATGAAAGGTGAGTGTAACAGAAGTATCTAGTCTTTTAAATGTATTCACTTAAAATGCTTTCTAAAGTGTAGCCTTGTGGAATTGTAGCACTGCTGTCTACTGCCACCCCTTTGTGGGCAACTGCAGCTTGCTATGCATCCCTGACATGTGAGTCAGGCATGTCTTGTCAGTTGGAATCTGACTAGCAATACAGGGTAAGCAGCAGCGTCACGGTTCTCACTTTTATAGTTTTCGTTTAAATTAGCTGTTAAAATTACTATAACTTAACAGTTATTCAGTTAAATTTGTTCTGGTGTTTGGAAAATTATTATAGAGTCATAGCTGTTACATTACATTGATAATTCAGTGTTTTAAGTAAGTGCCATAGTTTGTAAGACCATGAGCTTTTCATTAACAAGGGCCCTTAAGATTGCTATATGTATATACAGTATAACTAAGTTTGTGCATTCATCATCTGAATGTTCTTAGATTGCTAATTCTCCCTTCTGTCACCCCAGCCTTTCATTGGTCAATTGATGGTTTCCAGGTTAAACTAAGGGGTCCCTTTAATCTTACAGTGAAGGACAGAGGACTGGCATGTCATGGAACCCTGTTTGGTACAATTACGTAAAGGGGAACTAAAGTGAAAATTTACAAAAAAAATATGTTGTGCAGTGTTTTGATTTGTAGGTATACTCCTAGTAAGTCCTTCCCTCTATTTGCTGAATGTAATTTTTTTCTAAATTTGCTTGCTGGTTTTAAGGCTCCTGGGGATCTCCATATTAGTATTTGTTATGGCTCTTCTAGTTCCCACAATGCTTCCTGTCCCATGTGACAGTGATGTGTCCAGGACCATTGATTAAGAGAGTAATAACTACTACAGCAGCAGTCTACTCTTAGAAGCCTAATATTATGGCTTCAACTACACAACTCTGTCTAATCCAACCTTTCTGTTTTCTAGGTATGTATCTAGGTCTAACCAGCAGAAGTGAATATTTTGTTTTTATACATTTTCATTTTATTAAACTACACTTAACCATTAAAAAAGCACACAAATCACTTAAGGTCATACATGCTATAAGCAGTGAAGACTATAGCTGTTTCCTTACAGGATAGTCCACTCAATTGTCCCATAGGCATTTGCCATCTGTAAATGTAGCCTTCATTAGGTGTTATCTGAAATTTCAATAAAAAAAATAAATAATTAGAGCTCCATGGACAAGGAGAATTAATTAACATCACAGCTCTACCACTGTAAATTTGAGAAAAAACAGCTCTTGTTGAATTAATGGTCCTGGACGCATCACTGTCAAATGGGACAGGGGGCATTGTAAGAACAAGAAGAATCACTAAAAATGCTAATATGGAGATCTCCAGGGGCCACAAAAAACAAATAAAGTTATTTTCAGCAAATAAGGGGAAGGACCTACTAGGAGTACACCTACAAATCAAAACACTCCGAGCAACATATATATTTTTTTGTAAATTTTGACTTTAGTTTTCCTTTAAAACATGGTTACAGATTCTCAGTCTGACCTCTCTCACTGCTACAAGTGAGATGATGCCAAATTGGAGTTTGGTGAGACCGAGGAAAGCTAGCACCGATGACATTGGCAAAGAGCTGCTGCAGGCACTCTTTCCCTTCAGCATTTTGAGCCTTCAATGGTATAATGCAATGTTTTTTAAGGTAATGACTAGTGCTAGGTGGAAAGTTCAAATTCTAATTCCACGCAACTTTCGTGAAATTTCTCACATTCTGCAACATTTCGCACAATTTTGACCTTGGCTAAACCCAAATCCTCCAACTATGTTCTGTAAATTTGTACCCTATTCCGTAGTATTTTCTGGCTGAACTGTAAAATGACTCACATGTACCATGGAATGAAAGTTCAGCAGAGTTCCAATCCTCAGTTTAATATTTCAGTCTGCAATAAAAGCAATCATTCTGCAGTTCTATAAATAACAGAGCAGTAAGTTTCGCAATTTAATATATTGATCTGCAATACATATGTGCATTTGACATTTCCAAATCAGAATTTTGTAAAGGTTGCCAGAATGCATTTCGAAATCTCATGGAAGCGAATTTCCATCTTTTGCAGAAATTCTGCCAGTGTAATTTTATTTTTGCATATCACTAGGGATAACTCATGAGATTGTGCAAGTTACATGGCGAGCTACAGAATATCAGTTATGCAAAGGATTGTGATCTCCTCCTGCTTCGCATGTCTTATTGCCATTTCTAGCTCTCTCTTAGCCAAGAAGGTTGTGGTTTCTGAGAGCTATGCAGTTTTTTTTTGCAGAAAAAGTGATTTCTACCTAAAAATACTTATAAATAGCCAAATAATCATTTATTATTGTGAAAATTATATACAGTAGGTGATGCTAGTGATCACCAGAGAATAATTTATTATTGTGAAAGTTATGTAAGTGGTTCTAGTGTGAGTGTCTGTCAGTGGGGTGTGGCCAGGTGATCTTGCTCTTACTCGCTGTTTGGTTCTGGGGTCTCCTTAGTTCAGCTTTATTTCCCTTCCCTCATGCCTTGTGACTCATGCATCACATGGCTATCTACCATTCTTTGATGACTATTGTACTGAGTCATCATAGTTTATCTCTGGTAGTCAACAGTCATGTCATACATAAAATCCGTCAAAATATGTTAGGTCTCACAGTATCACTTAGTGGAGTGGTGCTGGTGTGAAGATATGTCAGTGTGTTGTGACTTGGTGGTCTCTCTCTCTTGATCGTCATCTGGTTCCAAGTCCTCCCTAGTGGTATCTCAATTCCCTTTTCTCTCACCTAGTAAATTGTGGGTCACACTGATGTCTAAAAATCTTCGACAGCTATGTAGCGAGTCTTCATAATTTGTCTCCAGCTGCTCGCCACTGTGTCATTATATTTTCATCTGTTGTGTCATGTATAAAATATGAAGAAATATTATAGGTCTTTCAGTGGGGTGGTGTTCAGGTCTCTACTGTAGTCTATAGTGTTAGTAATATCAGGAATTGGAAGTTGGGACTAATCAAGTGAGGCCAAGTGGAAATAAATAAAATAAAAACAAATCAAATTAAATTAAAAGAAGCTGACTAGTTCCAATACCAGTAAAAGCTGCCTTCATAGGTAGTCCAGCACAACTGGTAGTGACACCATCCTGAGCAATTCAGGAGCACACTGGTTTCCGCCTTCTTTATCAAGTGATGTCAGTTTCAGTTCCACTACCCCTTCCTGTGATAGAAATCATCCATCTGTAAATGTGAAGCCAATACCTCCTGCTGTCCATTTTGTTCCATCTTGTATAAACAAGTTGGCAATAGCTGCCATAGCTGGCTGCTCTCTGTGTACGGGCATCAACAATTGTTGGTTCTCCTTTACCCACTATTTGATGCCATTGCCCCTAATCATGGAGCTGTACCACACAGCCCACTACATCTCTACCATCTAGTATGCATGAAGAAGATAACACTGAATCCGCTTTTTGTACATCATCAGCCTCATAGTACTGTACCTTTTGCTGCTGCTTCAACCACAGTGCCTAAAAAAAGTCACTGTCTTTTGAAGACAATTGGAGAAACACAAGCAGCAAGCCAAATATAACATTCCATCAAGAATTAATGATTCATATTTTCTTGTCATATAAATAAAAAATAAGAACTGATCATTATATTATAGTAAAATAGTACTATTTATTATCACTTGTATATTTAAATTATATAAATTATAAAATATTATAAAAATTGCAATAAAATATTAATTGAATAGATGTGGTATACTTTTATAGGGTGCACGGGTGGTAGCTGTAGAGGCACATGTTCATTCCTGCTGGATGCATGGAATATACAGTATATCAAATAAAAACTGTTGCATATAATTATGCAATATCAAAGCAAGAATGTAGTCTTAAAAATGTTACGGTATTCATATGCATGTGCATTCGTATGCATACATAATGAATATGAATGTGCATAAATGCAACCTCCTGGTTGTACTGCTTCCCTGTCCTCCTCCGTCTTCTCTAGGTGTCAGTGCCAGGCATGGCATTATCATTACCAACCTGCTTGATATTGTGTGTTACTCAAATAAAATCATCCAACTCCAGTGTTAATGGGAAGGAGGTGAGTGCCCACACACGTTACAGCTCCTTGCACCAGTTTAATACGACTTTACCTCTCTGTCTTTTCCTTCTTTCTCTAGAACTATCAGTGGTGCTTTTTCTTTATTTTACAATATTTGCCAGGAAAGACACACTGAGCTGAGGCTTGTTTCAAGGTGCATTCTGGGAGCACAGGGAAATGAAGTGGCTTGCTCATAGTCACACAGTATGCAAGTGGTGGCTGTGGGATTCAAACCCAGTTCTTCAGGTTTACAACTCAGTGTTCTTAACCACTATGATATACTGCCTCCCCCTAAATACAGTATATATAAAATACCTGTGTATCCTGTTGTACTGCAGTGTAAATAAAATATTTTAAATACCATGGGACTGCCACAAAAGTGAGATACAGAATCCCATGGAGTCACCTCACTATCTGTTTAATGCAAATTTCAAATAAATAAATAAATAAATAAAATAAAATGTATTGTGATATGTAATTTTGTTTATACATATCTAATTTCCAAATGCAACAAGAAAAACAAATGTGGTATGCTAGCTCTTATAGTTCCAAAGTTAGCCCTTTTAAAATAAATGATCTTTTAAAGGGGCTACTGTACCATTGAACTGTCAGGGCTAGAAATGTATTTTTTTAATGACATCTTGGAGTTTGGTTGACATAAATACATCCATGGGCATAATAATGTGCTTCCACTGTACTGACAGATAAAAGTAGTTTCAATATGTGGATACTGTGAACATATACTTACACTGTCTAGACATACTAATTATACACACACTATACAGATGGAAATACATTTTTATGTTGGCTTGCATATGCGCAGCCAACATATTTGCATAGTAGCAGATTTGGAGGCACGGTCACTGTTGGGCAAATGCAGGGCACGCATCAGTAGGTGCGTCCCTCATTCCCCAATCAGCCAGCAGCAGGTGCCGACACCCTGCATATCTAATGCGGCCACAACATCTGAAAAAAGGTCTGTTGCAATAAGAGCGAAGCTCTCATGCAGTGTGACCACATCGTGATTCCCGATGTGCAGGCAACATGGCGGCAGTGACTGCTGCTGCCGCTTGTCACAATGTCGATGGGGAGCCCATTCCCCATCAGCATAATTCCCCCTTCCCCATTTCTGCTGTGTGCTGAGGTGGTGCCCAATCCCCCTCGACATCATGCGCCCTCCAAAAAAAATGCTTTTCTTTGCCGATGGGGGCCTCAATCCCCATTGGCTTCAGTTCCCCCTCATCCCAGTTAGATCTGCTGATGGGGGAGCCCAACCCCATTGGCATGATGTCCCTCCCTTTCTTCTGTGCTGAGGGGTTGCCCAATCCCCCTCGGCTTGTGTCCCCCACTCCCCTTCCATATGTGCTGAAGGGGGTGCCCAATCCCCCATCGGCTACTGCATCCCTCCCAAAAAAACACTTGGGTGACACGCTGGGAGCCCACTCCAGCGTGCTAAATACCGTGTAAAAAAAAATTGTCCCACAAAATTTTTTACCCTGTGAAAAAACGCCCCTCATGTCTCCCTGCCCCCCACAACCCGCACCCACCCTCTGTGCACCCTGCCTCCTCATTCCCCTCACCCCATACTTACCTCCAGAGTATGGCGCGACGATCTTTGGTGGACCGGGAACATGTCTACACTCTTCAAAGCTGACCGTGAACTGAGGAAATGCCGGTAAGCTGTATAATGGAATGAATAGTTGTTTTTCAACTTTGATGCCTATCTCAGGCATTTTTTTGAATTTTGGCACCAAATTTTTAACATGGGGTTTTTGGGATCCCTCCTCATGAATTCTGTCACTGTCATGGCATTATTTGGCCACAAAAGGTGATTTTGCGGTCACTGCATGGAATCACCTTCCGGGACTGATTAACAAAACGACAGTGCCAGTGTTCATGAGGTGGGCTCTGAAAAAGCCTATGTTGCAAATTTGGTGGCAAAAATCCAAAAAATGACTGTTTCATGAGCGTGCGTTGCACAGTTGCTACGCACACTCGTAACTTCGTGAATTTGCAATATTTTCATGCCAGATTTTTAACAATGGCATTTTTACACACCTCCTTGTGAACAGTACAGATGTCATTTTTCACATCCTGGCCAAAATGTGTTTTCGCACTTCTGGCGCAGAATAGCATGGTCACTGTGGGATATCAGTGTTCAGGACAGATTACAAAAATGACAGTGACACTGTTCATGAGCAGAGGTCCTAAAATGCCTATGTTGAAAATTTGGTGGCGATACTCCATAAAATGACTGTGTTATGAGTGTGCATTGTGCAGTTTGCACGCACGCTCATAATTTCACAAATTTATAATATTTTCACTTCAGATTTTCAACATTGCCATTGTTCTGCACCTCCTTATGAACAGTGCAGCTATCATTTTTCACATCCTGGCCAAAATGTGTTTTCGCAGTTCTGGTGCAGAATAGCGTGGTCGCTGTGGGAAATCCATGCTTGAGACACATTATGAAAATGACAGTGACACCGTTCATTAGCAGAGGTCCTAAAATGCCTATGTTGAAAATTTGGTGACGAAAGTCCATAAAATGAGTGTTTTACGAGCATGCATAGCGCAGTTTCCACGCACACTCATAACTTCGTGAATTTGTAATATTTTCACTCCAGATTTTCAAAATTGTCATTTTTCCACACCTCCTTATGAACAGTATACCTGTCATTTTATATATCCTGGCGGAAATGTGTTTTCACATGTCCAGTGCAGAATTGCACGATCGCTGTGCGATATCAGTTTTTGGGATAGTTTGAGGAAATGACAGTGACACTGTTCATGAGCAGAGGTCTTAAAACGCCTATGTTGAACATTTGGTGGCAAAATTCCATTAAATGACTGTGTTGCTAGTGTGCATTGTGCAGTTTCCGCGCACCCTTGTAACTTCACAAATTTGCAATATTTTTATGCCAGATTTTCAACACTGCCATTTTTTCACACCTCCTTATCAACAGTACAGCTGTCATTTTTCACAGCCTGCCCAAAATGCGTTTCCGCAGCTGTGGCGCACAATGGCATGGTCGCTGTGAGAAATCACCTTTTGGGACACATTAACAAAATCACAGCACCACTGTTCATGAGGGGAGGTCCCAAAATACCTATGTTGAAAATGTGGCTAAAAAACTCCCACAGATAATTGGGTTACGGATGTGCGTTGCGCAGTTTCTATGCATGCTAATGATTCCACCAATTTTTCATTTTTTTCACTCCAGATTTTCAGTGTTGCCATTTTTGTACACCTCCTGATGAACAATACAGTTGTCATGTTCCACATTCCTGCCCAAAATGTGTTTTCATCCCTGTGTCACCAAATGGCATAGCCGCGCTGTGCAAAGCCACCTTTCAGCTTACAAACCGATTGTGACGCTCTTCAGGAGGTGGGGTCACACAAAGCCCATGTTGAAAATTTGGAGTGAAAATACCAATACCGGACTATGGTGTTAGGGTTTCCAACTATAGCACCCCCCCCTTAGAGACTGACAGGCGTCAGGGCTGTGACTTGGGATCATTGGCTGTAATGCTTACGCCATTGCACCCCACCCCCACCCTCTAGCCAATGACAGGCATTGTGGTGTGCCTTGCAGTGTTCAGCCACAAAGTTCACCCCATTCTCCTATACTGCACCCACCACCATGTATTTCCTTATGTAATGGGGTAAGTATAATGCCCAAAGACCCCAAAGCACACCACAACACTTGTCAGTGTCTACAGGGTACGGTGAGGTACAATGGCATGAGCATTATAGCTGAAAACCCAAAGGCACACCCCAATGTCTGTCAGTCTCTACAGAGTGGTGCTGGGGGTTGGCATCACTTCAATACTTCACTGCCATTCCTATTATACATCTCTAACTCCAGCACTACCAATGCCAATGCCAGCGAGACAACATTCAGCATTGACAAATGCTTGTTTTAATTTTAGGATACTTTTCAAATGTTTTCAGGTTTTTGATCCATATGGAAGGAAAACTAATAACAAGTTACAATTTTTGTTAGGCAAATGCTATTCCCAATGGGTTATATAGTAACATAGTACTTTTTCATTGAAAGGGTCTCTTGGTCCATCATGTTTGGCCCCCTGCTTCATAAGCCAACAAGAATAAGTGTGCTGTGCAAATGTACTAATTTAAAGGTATTCCATATCCATTGTAGCATCTAGAGTATCCAGTGATTCCCTTGATAAGCAGAAATGTGTCAATGCTTACCTTAAATACCTGTACTGTCTCTATGCCCACTGTCTCCATTGGTAGGCTGTTCCATATGTACACCTCCTTCTGGAATTTGACAGACCTCTTAATGTCATCCCTAACTTTTGATCAGTCAATTATTTTTTGTTTCTATAGCACCTTATCCTGGAGGCTAAAGGTACTGTACATTAAAACACAAGAGAAACATCAAAATAAAAAATTAAAAATTACAGGTGGATAAAATAGGCTCAGAAGGACACACCGTTTATCCATGGACATAAATGCAAGGACAACAAGTGCAGTTTTTAATGGCCTTTTGGAAGGTCTCTGCCCAGGATGTAAAGTACAATTGAGATGGAAGAGAGTTCCACAGCTAAGGAGCAGGCACATTGAAGGCTCAATTCCCAGATGACTTCAGAATGGCTCGTGGAACTTCAATGTGATTCTTCCTGGCAAAGCTGAAGGGGCAATCTGGAGTATATGGGTGCAGAAGGTCTTTAATCCAGCTCAGAGCCAATCTGTGTAGGGTCTTAAAAATACGGAGCCAATCTTGAAGGTAGTGCACCATCTAGCCAGTGTAGATCATACAGCTCAGGTGTAATATGAATAAAAGTGCTTGTGCCATATATCAGCTTCGCAGCAACATTCTGCACTAGCTAGAGATGGCATACCAAACCTCTTGAAACCTCAGATGCAGAGCATTACAGTAGTTGAGACAGGATTTCATTAAGGCGTGAACCACAGTAGTCACCAGGTCATCAGATTGAAAATAAGGCCTCTGATGGGTGACGTTCCACATGTAAAAAAGTCATAGTAAACAACAGCTGCCACAGCTTGTCATCCACTGTGACGCACTGTGATGCACTAATTTGTAGCCCTGTCTGCATCCTGGAGGGTGGTTCTCCCAGAAGTGGCAGGGTTACAACATTCCTCAGCTGTCTTCTGAGAACCTGGTTCTATAATTAATAGCTCCTTACTTACTTACTTGGTATGAAAGAACAGAAGAAGGCCAGAGCCTATTGAGACTGTTCCCCACACTATGTGGGACATTATTTATCTATTATCCCTCAACCAAACATCTAATTTGTTTTTAAAGACAGTGGCACTAGTTGTCTCTACCAATTCTTGTGGCAAGGTGTTCCATACAATGGATGCTCTTATTGGAAAAAAGTTTCCCCTTTTGCTGGTTTTATAAGTTTTTACTTCAAGCTGTTTATTATGGAGTCTCGGAACATGTCTTCTTTTGGAGAGTGTTAGACCACATTTTTCCATTAGATCTGGTGAATTTATTAAAGTAAAAACCATAAGCATATCACCTCTTAATCTTCTAGTTTGAAGAGAGAAGAGACCAGTAGCTTTTAATCTGTTCTGATAATCCAAGTTTGTTAATCTTGGAATCATTCTAGTTACTCTCCTTTGAACCTGTTCAAGAATTGCTATGTCTTTTTTGGTTTGGATTCCAGAAAGGGGAGCCATAGTTCAGATACGGTCTAATGTATGCCCTATACAATGGAATAAGGCATTGTTCAGTGTGATTAACAAAAGTGCTTTATTTGTCTCAAAGTCTGTTGGTCATGCAAGCAGTTCTAACACAGTGATCATTTGATGTAAGTTTATTATTAACATATATCCCTAAATCTTTTTCACAATTTGATGAGTGAAGTGGTAGTCCATTTATATAATATATCATTTTTGGATTATTTACACCGAAATGCACTACTAAACATTTGTCTTGATTAAACTGCATATGATTTTCATTTGCTCAAAGTGTTAATTTTTCTAAATTCTTCTTTAATGCAGAAATATTTTCTTGATTATTAACCTTGCCCCCCAATTTAGTATCACCTGCAAATTTAACCATGAAGTTATTTTGCCCTATTTGTAAATCACTGATAAAGAGAATAAACAATGTTGGTCCCAAGACCGACCCCTGTGGTACACCACTTGTCACACTACCCGAATCAGACAAGATATAATTAATTCTGACTCTCTGAGAATTATTTGTCAACCAGTTTAAAGTCCAGTTGACAATATCAGGTGACAAACCTAGACTGTGCATTTTAGTAATGAGTTTTTCATGTGAGACTTTATCGAAAGCTCTACTAAAGTCCAAAAGAATTACATCAGTAGGGATACCCACATCTAGTAGAGTACTTATATTATTGTAAAAAGATATCAGATTGGTGGTGCAGGAATACTTGGGAGTAAACCCATGCTGATTTGAATCATAAATTCCAAATTTTTTACAATCTTAATCTATTAGAGACTTCATTACTCGTTCCATTAATTTACCAGCCACTGAGGTCAGGCTAATTGGATGATAATTTTGCACAGAACCTCTATTGCCTTTTTTAAATATGGGAGTAACGATTGCTGAACGCCAATCATTTGGTACAATGCTTTTTTGTAAGGATTTGTTGAAGATAATTGACAAAGGTATAGAAATATTTATAGAGGTTTCAATCAGAAACAATGGATGAACACTGTCTGGGCCCGGACTAGTATTTTGTTTTTAGTTTTTTGATAGCCTGATAATGTCAGTTGGATAGAACCTATGATAATCTACGTGGTGAACTTTAAATGTACTAATAGGTGATTTTTGAGCGAAGACAGAACAAAAGTACTTATTAAAGAGATTCAAGGTTTCTATATCAGATAGAGAAGAGCCACTGAAGAGGGACTGAAGCTTAACCAGCTGGCAGCCATCCAGTTGTTTGGTTTAGGTACACATTGATTTATCATGGCAAGAGAGTCTTGTGTGAAGGAGAGGTACAACTGGGTATCATCTGCATAGCAGTGTAAACCCAGATTGTACCTTCTCACTAGCTCCCCAGGGACAGCATGTATGCCATGAACAGCATCGGGGACAAGATCAAGCCTTGAAAAATACTGCAGGATACTGCAGCTACTCCTGAAGAAAATGTCCCTAGGGTTACCTTTTATACCTCGCTGGCAGAGAAAGACTCAAAGCAATACAACACTGTACTGGCAAGTCCTCTGTACTTCCTATCAATCAAAATCTGATGGTCCACATTGTCAGATGCTGTGGAAAGATAAAGGAGATTCCCTAGAGTAGTGCCCTTAAATTCACGCAAGGAAGAACTCATTTGCCACCTTCACTAAGGAAGTTTCAGTGCTGTTTTGAGATCTGAAACCCCATTAGAATGATTTGTAGATATCATAGTGGGCCCAGTGGACCTCCAGTTGTAATGGATCACATTCTCAATTATCTTCCCTAAGAAGGGGAGGTTTGAGAGAGAGGTCTGTAATGTGCCCAGACCTCCTGGTCCAGAGATGGTTTCATGAGGAGATGGACCACTTCCACATTCTTCAATGCAGCAGGAAAATAACCCCCTCAGGGAACCCTGTTTGATCTCAGCTACCACAAGAACTAGGGTCTACCAACAGTCATGTAGGGGCTTGGTCCAATATACAGTAGGTGAGTAACAAGGAAGACATCACCTGAGATAGCTCCAAATTCCAAACTGGCTGAAACTTGGTCCAGAGTACTGGAGTACCTTCAAGAAAAACTGCCCTCCCTCACACTGTCAGGGATGTGATATTCCAGGGAGATCACCGTCCTGATAGGGGATACAAGTACTGAATTACTCACACTTATTTGTGGAAATAGCCCCTTTGGACTGCAGACAGACAGGATGTAAACATCTGTCCACAACAGGAAAGAGTTGGGATGGTCTATTCTTAGCTACTGAACTCAACCTTGACAGGAACGCTACCTTATTCTGTGATTGCCCTCTGCTGGGTAATTGCCCTCTGATACATGCTGTAGTGGATTCTCAGAGCAAGTCTATCCTTCATATAATGTAATCCCATCTAGTTATACTCCAGTCTCTTCCCCAGTGCTTTCAACCACCTTAGCTTGTTCTTATACCATGAGGAGCTTTGGCAGGTGACTACCGGGTGAACACTGAGTGGTGCAAGGTTGATGATGGCAGTAGGAACAGACAGGCTATAGCTCTCCATATCACATCAACCCTCTTAGCATAGGCATTCAACATGCTCAAAATGTCCAGCAGTTCCAGGAACCTTCTTGGGGTTAGGGTCTGTTTAGCTTGGTACTAAACCACCTGCACTGGTGGACACACAGGGATGCCTGCACTGAAGTTTCACTGCAAAATGGTCTGACCAAGCTATCAGATCAGCCTTGACATTTATAGTGTTGAGTCCCAACATGAATACCAGGTCCAATGTGTAGCAATGTTCATGGTCACAGAAGAAACAATCCACAATAGGTCCAGAGTGGACACCACATGGAGGAATTTTGTAGCAAACTGTGAAACTTTATCATCCACCCAGGCATTTAAATACCATAATACTAAAATGCTAGATGCTCAAATGCTGGGCCAATGATGAATTCCACAAATTCCTGCAAAAATTTAGTCATCCCTCCGAGGTCACTAGATGAGGAGAATTTTGACCCCTTGTTTGCCCTACCCTGACCTATCACACATTCAAACAACCAGACCTCCACCACTGGGAATGCAGCAACCCCCCATTCAGATCTCAAGCAGATGGCCCCCTTCCTCCTCCTGCTTTGGGCAATGCACCATAGAGTACCTGTCAGGAATAGAGAACTCAAGCACTGGGCCAGAGTCATCCCAAAGGCAGGTCTCTATGATGCAGATACAATTCCACATCACTGCTGTTTTTTTCTTAGTGATCTGACAGTGCAAATAATCACCCAAAGGGAAGGAGTAGTTCACAGGTCCCAGAGCTACAATTTCCTTTTCCAAGAAGGGTTCCCTGGATAGTGGCACCAGACAAGGGGAACCCCTATCACCTGTTCAAACTCTTCCAGGGTGCCTCCTGCCCTTGACTCTTTGGATTGACCCTCTTTCCCCCTACCAATGTTACCCAGCCATGATCTCTGTGCTTGCAGTGCCCTTAAGAATTCTCAAGCAGCTTCAGGATTTGAACACTGCATTAGGAAGTTGGATTCTCCACAATAGGTGTTGTTATTGGAGTAGGTCACCAGAGTAGTAGTACCATAGGTGCTCAAAAATGTTCCCCTGGCACATGCTAAAACCATCTTATCACCAACTAAAGTACTAGCAACCCTCTACACAATTAAACAGATACAACTCATCATCCTTTCTGACCAGCCACCCAAAACCTTACAATAAGATATTCTGCCCTACCCGGTCACACAAAACCTCCCAAACCCATACATGTACTAAGTCACACACAACTGATACATCAAAAGCTGTAATCTTACTCACACTTATCTCCAATCACTTTAACAACACATCAAATGCCTTTGCAATTTAGCTCCCAAAGTCATTAAGTCATGCATTATACTAAAATATAAGCCCATTCATTGGCAGGAGCATAAGTCATGTAGATAGAGTTCCAACACTAATAAGGCAAGATGTTCTAGCCGGTGCTATGAAGGTGCCCAAATTCAAACATTTAAACACAAGTAAACAAATGAAATAGTCTTCCTATATCTTTGATCATGTGGAAAACTGAGCTCACATCCCCTCTTATCCTTTTCTTCAACCTAAATATATCTATTCATGTTACATAAAAACTTATTTTCCCCCATGTGTAATCCCAAAAATCTTATCATGTTTTCTCAGGCTATGTCTGTGAAAGTATCACAAGATAATCAAGAACAAATGAATCACAGTTACTAACTGTGAAACCTTGAGCAAGTCCCTTGACATCAGTTTAAATAATGTCCTTTCGTGCTCCTCCCTGCTCACTTTCTCAATGACAGTTCTACCCTGTGTATATCTAATGGTTAAAGCAACTATTTGTATCTTGTAAAGTGATTTGAGAATTGGCTTGTACAATATATACTATATAAAATCATACAAAATCACACATGCCCCCACAATGCAAAGTATCATGGGCTACACATGCAAATCACCACAGAATGTTATGCTGGTCCAAGTTGGACCAGCATAACATTCTGTGGTGATTTGCATATGTAGCCCATGATGCTTTGCATTGTGGGGGCATGTGTGATTTTGTATTTTCTTGAAACTTGGCTTCCCAGCCAAATGCCCTTTGGGGTAACCCTTGCCTCAGTGTTTGCGCACAGAGGTTCTTTGTCTTTGAATAGTTTTTTAATTTAATGGGTTCACCACAATATATCCAAGGCACACTGCCTTAAGGGTAGCTGGTCCATTCCACTGGGGTGTCAAACAGACGAGGCATACTGATGAGTCCTGGTAGGATGAAACTCGTGTCTATGTCTTCTGTTAGCACCCTTTGCAAACTGTGTGAGAGGCCTTTCCGCACCATGCAATTCTGTTTTAAGTTGGACCAGCATAACATTCTGTGGTGATTTGCATATGTAGCCCATGATGCTTTGCATTGTGGGGGCATGTGTGATTTTGTATTTTCTTGAAACTTGGCTTCCCAGCCAAATGCCCTTTGGGGTAACCCTTGCCTCAGTGTTTGCGCATAGAGGTTCTTTGTCATATAAAATCAGTTTCCTCCTTTCCATAATCTAAATGGACTTTTTGTTCTATAGTTTTTTTTAGCATGACCACAGAGTTACAGTAGTGTTTTGGCTTATACAGTGGTGCCATCCAAGGACCTGTTGTGAGCATCATGTAGTGAAGCAATACAAAATTACACATACCCTACCAACACAAAGCATCATGGGAAGTACATGCACATCATCATGAACAAAGGCTTGTGCTCTTAAAGTAGGACTAAATGGTGCCAAAAGGCCTCTCAAGCAATCTGCAGAGGATTAGAATAGCAGACACAGACATGTGTTTTGCCCTTATTAATACACATCAGTGTATCTTATCTGTATTTCAGCCCGGGTGGGGAGAGGAACAAGCCATGTTAGATCTAATGGGTTTGGGTCATGGTGAGCCTTTTTTTTTTTTTTGCAAAATCTGACTAGGTATCAACTGGAATCATTATGTCTTGTTTATGTTCACACAGTAAGTACCTCAAACCCTAAAGATATGCAGACTCTAACTGGAATCATTCACTGGCAGAAAAGTCCTTTAATTTGTGAATATTAATATAGTAATAGTAGAGGCAGTGTAGCCTATTGCTTAGAGCACTGAACTGTAAAATGAGAGATCAGGAGTTTGAATCCATCCAGAGCTACTAGCTTGCTATACAGTCTTGAACATATCATTTAATTGCTCTGTATTGCAGTCTGTCATGCATATAAAATTAGGTAGCAGTAGAACCCCACTGAAAATGAAGTTGCATCCCAGCTACGTAGCCCTGGTTGTAACACCTGCCCTCAAGGAATGGCACAGCCTAGTGGATGTTATGATATGGCTGGTACCTGTATGACTTAGGACACATGGCCCAGGGATCATGGATGGTTTCTGAGGTTTGGTATAGTATGTTCATATTCAAATAGCACAGTGCCCAGGGTGCTGCCCACAAGGAAAAAATACTAATACAGCCCACCTGAGCTTGGTGGATTGGCATACCCAGCCACCATAGCCTAAGACATTTGTGCTCTAAGTGGGAGAGACAGTCCTGAAACAAAAGTATGAAAATGTAGCAGGATTAACCAGCAAGATGGAGTCTTAACCCTCCACCACATAGGATGGTCCAGCCAATTATTTTGTCATTCTCTGTCCTTAACAAATGTTCCCACAACAGTTTTGATCTAACCCATGTCAGTTGCCCCAGTGTGTGTGTGAAGGCTGGGATGGGACACAACCACAATTACATTAGAATGATATGCTAGCAATAATACCTAACAGGGTGGACAGTATTGGACTGTGCTGGGCCACCTCATTTTATTATTTAAAAAAAAACATGAGTTTAGATAGTCAATACAACTATTTTCTGCAAAGTAGTCTCTCTACTGCTGGCATTGGCAGTAGAGGGTGCTGTTTTGTTGCGTGTCATTGTGCATTATACCGCTTAAAACTTTCAAAACTCCAAAGACTTCTGATTCAGCTAGGGATTCCTACAACACTTTTTAAACATTTTTACTGAAACAGCTACTCTACTTTCCCAAGTAAAAAGTGCAATGTGCTAATGCTTGAAGAGGGATGGCAGAATGATCATCCAGGACATGTAGCACTGATCATGAGACCAGTGGTACTTTCTTAGATTGTGCTGCCAGAGATGGAGTTGTGCAGCTGGCTTTTGGCAGTAGTGAGAATGGCCAGGCAGCCTGGGGTTGGGAGTGATGGCAGTGCTGGAGTTGCATCTAGGGTCTTAAAACTAAAAAGGTAGTTTCTCTTCACTTTTATATTTTTTGCAGCTTGTTGTGGGGATGACTGGCTCTTGTGAGTTACTGATTCGCTGTCTCTCTTGGCACTGAGTCTGGGGGGGCTCACTTGCTAAGTGAGAAAAAATTGCAGATTTCAGTTTTGAAAAATGCCAGCACTATTTGACTTTCTCAGGTAAGCAGTCAGTTGGGACAGGGACTTGCTATTTCCTAGTCTCTATTGGCACATAAATGTACCCCTTAGCAAGGGGTTCAGCCAATCAGAGGCCAGGGAATGTCCCACCCATTTTCCAAGTAGAGGTTGTAGCATGAGGAAGATGGTTGTTTCTTGGGTAGGATAGGAGACTGTGGAGATGGAAGTAAAACTGAGTCAAGGCATGCAATGTCATACAACTACAAGAAATAGTAAATTTTTCAAAAACAACTATTTCCCATATTCTTAAGGTGGCATTGGTACCAGTGAATCAGTCATACATTTTATAATAAAATGGCACATCATGCAAAGAAGAGAAAAATAGACAACAGAACATAGTAATTCTAGAAGTCTGGTGTGTTTTGGGTATCATCAACAGGCATGAATGTATGTTCCTTGTAATCTTCAGGGAAAGTCTTTGCAATAAATAAGAAGTCTAATTCCAGGAGCATATCATAATCAAACATTCCACATATGTTAACAATATTTCAGTTGGCCTACACAACCAGAGTATTGTTATGCTTGTGCAACTGTGATAACTGTTTCACCATTTGCACTGTCTATTCCACAGGGAATTACCACCTTTTAGGGGCACCAAAGGCAAGGAACCCTCAAAGAGGGTTCCACCCCTAGAAGTGCCGCAGGAAAGATTCCCTTGGCTAAAGGTACCTTAGGAAGGAGCCTCAAAAAGAATATAAAGCAGTAAACATTGACTATGAGATTGAGAGCAGATTGACAGCAATGAGACAGATGAAGAAAGACAAATAAGATGTGCAGGTTACCAGGACTGCACTGATTAAAATGGATTGGATCGATGATATAAGGGCTTCCTAAGGAGAGAGGGAACAGCGAGTACGGCCATTATCTATCTCCATCCAACAACAGAACCTACCTAAGGAAACTAGGGAATACACTATTAACAACTAACTACATGTTATGATATTTGGCAAAGAGGAGAGCAAAACTCACCTTTTAAAGGAGGAAACCTCTGGAGATCCAAGGCTTAGGGTACTTTCTCTCTCTAGGCTTTAGGGTATTTTGGTTATGGACAGCTCTGCAGCTGCAATTTAGAAGGACAATCCATGGAGTGGAAAAAAATGTCAATTTGGGGAACAACTCTCACTCTGTCCCTCTAATGGGAATGCCTTGCAGGGTTGCAAGATACCTCTGCAACATGGGATACATGATGTGGTACCACCTTCAAGGCAGGAGGAAGAGAGTGATGACTGCTGAGGCACTCCACTGGCCTACCTATCTAAGAATAGACCAGGTGAACCAGAGGTGGTCATAGGGAGAATAACCTAGAGGGTGCCTCTGAACCCTCTTGGCTAGCTAAAGGGGCCCAGACTGACGAGGCCCCACCCCTCACAGAAGTCTTAAATTCAACATCAAGAGGTGCTGCCAATGAGTTAGACAACTGAAGCTCTGCCATGAGTGAGGACATTCCCACTAAGGGCCATATGAGAAGGATCCCATCCCGAGTTTCACTTGCTCAAGATGCAGATTTTGTGGGTGCAGAGTGAGACCATCAGCTGCAGGGCAAGTCCTGAGCCAAAAAAAAAGGTAATGGTCATGGTTGGCATGCTTTCTATTTATGAGTGAGAGCATGAATCAACTTTAATATGCCAGATAGGAGGAGGTCGGGCAAAGCCAGCGACTGTAGATTAAGTGACAAGTTATTGATGAGGAGGCCAGGTGAAGCCAGTGGCTGTAGATTAGGTAGCAGATTAGTGATGAGCAGGCTGGTGGAGCCAGCATCCTGGGAGAGGTATTAGGCTGCAGTGCAAGTCGTTTCATAGTAGCAGCAGCCAGCAGAAAGCAAGCCAACCAATTCCATTAAGGAAGCCAAATTAATGGTGACATAGAAGGTAGGTGTTTAGGTAGTGAGAGGCTATGGTGAGCGTAATTGAATCAATGAGGTTTAGTGTAAATGAATCAATGAGTTTAGCAGATGATTGCTATGGTTTTAGCATGAATAATGAATTGATATGATTGGCATGAATACCTTAAATGCCATTAAGGCAGAGTTAGGTTATTCCAGTAAGGAGCATGTGCAAGGCGTATTTGCAATGCAGTAATGAAATGCAATGAATATCTTGAAAGCCATGTAGGCTGCAACATAAATATCTTTATGCACAAATAACTGAAATGCCAAGTAGGCAAAGGATCAGGGCAAATCAAATAGCTTACATAAAAGCATGCTTCTACTACTTGGAGCCATGATGCCCTGCCATGACATCACAGTCCCCTGCTGTGGGAATAACAGGAAAGCCACAAGCTGAGCACCATGAGATCAAACAGCAACTATAATGTTAGTAGGGTAGGACACCCCAAAAATAGAGGCATTTTTACAGGCAAGGTCCTTGTTAAGGACAGAGCCATATGATAGCAAGTTGCCAGAATAATGTGAACAGCTGAAGCAAAATAATGACTGAAAGGTTCAGAATAATTAAAATCCAGAAACATACTGCTGAAATGCCTACAGCTGAAAACTGTGTCAGTATAGAAATACAGCAACATGAATATAATAGAGCAGCACAAAACTGAAAGTTGGGAGTAGTAATTGCCTGACTGAGCAAACACTGAATGAATTGAGCAGAGCACACTGAATATCAATACTGAATTAATTGAGCAGAGCTGACTGAATGAACTGAGCACAGTAGCTGAGAAACAACCTAGCACAGGAGAGTGCTGAGCAACAACATAGCACAGCAGGGAGCGACAGCTAGCTGGGAGCAGAATGAAGCCCGGACCAGGTGCAAATATTTAAGGTGAAAAGCAAGGAGACAGCAGCGGTAGAGAAAACAGCAGTTTGAGCTGAAGCATACAGATAGCAACTGCAGATAAACTGAGGGACTGCTAAGTATGAAAAATAAATGGGACAGTAGAAAAACTGGAAAAGCCCAGAAGAAACAAACAAAAGCAAACACAGCACACGAGCAGGAGGGAGCAGAAACAAACAACTGAGAGGGAAGTACAGACAGACCGCGGTCAGAAGCACATACTGACCCAGGACAGGAGAAGCACAACCAGGCAGAGAGCCCAGCACAAGCCTGCAGAAACCCAAGCACAAGGGAAGTCAGGAGACAAATGCAGCACAAATGGGGGAGGGGGGGCAGAGCCCAGGGAGAGGTCAGACAGACCCTCCAGCTGCAAAGAAAAAATGCTGCAGAAGGAGGCTGGGAGGAAGTGCTTATATAGCTCAAGAAGGAGGCATGGCTGGTTGCTCACCCCACTGAACTACAGGATAGCCTTCCAAGAACAAGAGGCATGCTATAAAGCCATTTCTGCACTTGGAAATCAAATGGGCCAAGAGAGAATTGCTCTCGCTTTATGGCTTGCATCTAGCCAACTTCAGTGGAATCCTATAGCTGCTTCGCACATGCAAAAATTTCACTGATGGGGAGGTCATGTAGGAGGCAGTTTTCAAAATTAATCCATACTTGCCGATTTCAAGGAACAAAGCAGAATTTTATGGTATGCTAGATTTATGACCTACGTTTGTCTACGTAAGACTATGCAGGACAATGCAAATAACATTTTGTGCAATATGGATTCCTAGCCATGCTTATGATATTAGGTCAGCTTACTTTGTTTCTCATGTGCTTGATGAATCCATGGATAACAAGGATACTGCACAGCACAGATGGCATTTGTGGTCCAATCTACTGTATGTATGTACTGGGAATTAAGACAGAGTTACTAACCCTTTGCTCTTAAAGCTACATACTCAGGGTTAACAGTTCAACATTTTATTGCTTGGCTTATATAGCCATTACAATATTATACAAATAATACTCTAATACTTCACACAACAATGTTAATATCACTTTAAGATGTAAATACATATAAAACACTTCATTACATTCCAGATATGCAATTACTTAAATATCAATAAACAGGTGAAACTACCACCCCTATACATCATAAAAATACTTGAAGGCCATAATATACCGGATTATAAACAATACTTTAAACATGGGGGAGATCATGTGATGCTGAAGAGCTGCTTCCCGGATCCTCTCCCGCTTTCTAACGCCTTTTCAGCAATTTTTTCTCCAGACCGCATTATAGGAGAATACGTGAGGATCTAGTGAGCTATCTGATATCAGTATTGCTGGAAATGGAGGCCGAAATGCGGTTAGCCATGCCGAAACATACCCCTCCAGTCACACCAGAGAAAGGCAGCAAAAGATCCTGGGCCCAAGCCGGGGCTGGCGTTAAGTCTACTACGGGAGCGGCCTCTCCCAGTCCTAATCCTGAGGCGACTCCTCTCACCCTTGAAATATTTCTACAAGAATTGAAACCATTCCAGGATGATATTAAATCTGTGGTTAATGAGGTAAAACAGATCACCATAGCACTAGAAGATCTTTCTACCAGAATGGCGGACAGTGAATCTCGTCTTGTTTCCCTGGAGACAAAAACAGAGTGCACTAGTTGTGAAGTTGTGGATAATCGCCAAAGAATCAAGAGATTAGAACAGAAAATCAAGGCTCTAGAAGGGAGGAGTCGCAGAAATAATGTGGTCATAATTGGGCTCTCAGAGAAGGAGGAGGAGGGAGCGAATGCGATCTTATTTATGCAGAAGTTAGCAGAGAAACTGGCTGGCCCCTCTCCATTTGGCCCAGTTTACACCATTGAACAAGCCCACAGAGCCCTGAGGCCGATGCCTGCACCAGGAGCTAATCCCCATCCCATGATAGCAAGGTTTTTGAACTTCCAGGAAAAACAATTTGTAATGGGCAAGATTAAAGAGATGCAAGAGGTTCTATGGGTGGGGAAATTAATTTGGATCACCCAAGATCTTCCTGCCACGGTCAGGCAGCGCAGAGCTTCATTTCATCCACTAGTCTCAAAGCTTATTGCGGCAACAGTGAAGTTTCATATGGGGTATCCTGCATGATTGTAGGTGCTCATCTCGAGAGTCTGGTTGTTTTTTGAGGACTGTGAGAGCGCCAAGATAGTCCTGCAAAAAGCCTTCCCAGACCTGTTCCCAGGGCGCTGATGTGAGGGAGGAAACCCGTGGTGAAGCTATCGGTTTCATGAGCTCATCTTCAGCAGGATGGAAATGATTCATATTCAGTAGAGTACTGGTTCTCGGGGGACTTTCACTCATTTGGTCTTGCAAAGTGACTGTGCAGGGATCTGATGGACTCACTGCTTCTGCCAATCGGCGTTTTTGAGATGGGAGCATGTTGTGTTTCTCACATGTTTTGCCTGGTGGAAAATTGTAAGCCGGGTATAAGAATGGCTGAGTTTTTGCTACCTGTATGTTCCTGATCTGTTCTGAAACTCAGTGTTGTTGATGTTTCTATTGTCTCTACAAATAGTCTGGGTTGCTTTATGACTTTGATGCAGGGCAGTTGTTGTAGTGGGATGGCAGGCCCAGCAACAAGTCGGTGCATGCATTTAAAGGACACACGAGGGTGCTAGAATCCCGTTGTTGCACTCTCTGGTTCTCCGCACAGCACTCAGATCGGTATACACCGAATGATACATTGTGCTTGCAGCAGAGCAATAATTTACTTCGCTGGGGTTCTAGAGTTTGGGCGGACACTTTGTGCCTAGATACCATAGGGGGGCATTTAATAAATATTTTACATTTATTTTCCGGGTGCTCCCACTAACATTGCTATTGTAACTGGGATTGTTGGCATGGTGGATTTTGTGTTTACGCAAGGGCAGGGAGGCAGGTAGGTGACTGGGATTGGAGAGCTTCGGATTGCATGCATTGCAGAATCCAAGCAGTTAATGGGGGTATAAAGAGTATTGCTAAGGGTGGGTGGGTAAGTCTTAAGTGTTTTCTTTCTATATTGGGATGGAGGTCTGGGGGGGTTACTGCATTGAGCACAACTATCCAATCAAGCTGGGCATAAATTCAGAGGCTAGGACATGATGTAGTATTCAGTTTAGGTCTGGTTGACCTACCAGATAATTATGGCTAACCGAATTACAATAGCTACCTGGAATGTAAAAGGGATCCAGAAAAAAATTAAGCAGTATCAAACCTTAAAGCACTTAAAGCTTTTGGGAATTGACATTGTGTGTATCCAAGAGTCACATTTGTTAGAAGCTGAATCTGCACAGTTACGAAGGCAGCAATTCAGCCAGTACTTTTCTGCAAGGAGTTCTACTCAAAGTGCTGGAGTGGTGATTCTCATACATAGCAGAATACCTTTTAAGCTGATTAGGGAGGTGAAAGATCCTTCAGGTAGATATTTATTGGTTCATGGATTGCTTTTCAACAAGGAGATCCTGTTGGGTACTATTTATGGCCCGAACCAGGACACACCCAGTTTCTTTACTAATTTGATACAGGTCTTAATGCCCTTTATTTCATTGCCCATGATCATAGGGGGGGATTTCAATTTAGTCTATGACTCCTCAGTTGATAAAACGTGCCAGCAGAGAAAGGGCCTTTCACCAGCCCAATGGGCACCAAGGGAATTAATGGACCACATAGGTCTTTGCGACATTTGGAGGGTGTTACATCCTCAGGAGAGGATGTATACCTACACTTCCCCTGTCCATCACTCTTCCTCCAGCATAGATTACATCCTTCAATCTCAAGTATTGTTACCGGGGGTGCACGAAGCTGAAATATTGCCAGGTCCCCTATCTGACCATTCAATTGTTACATGCCAGTTCTCACTACTCTCATTACCCAGCAGAGGATCGAGGTGGAGATTAAACAACCAGCTGCTTTCAGAATTGGATTCCATTAAACTTATTCAAGAGCATATCCAAAGATATTATGAAAATAACGTTGACCCCTTGGGGAGACCTGACATCCTATGGCTCGCCTTCAAAGCTTATATGAGGGGCATTTTAATTAGTATGGCCTCTCACAGGAAGAAGACGGCTACTTCAAAGCTGTCTCGATCGTTAGTAAAGATGAGGTAGTTAGAGAGGTATCTATCCCCACAATCCCCTGAGTCAGTAAGACAGGAATTAATCAAAGTAAGATCCGCATGTAATAATATTCTGAGGGAAAAAGCGATTTTCACCACGTTAAAGGCCCGAGCAGCCTATACTGACCAAGGGGAAAAGGCTGGGCGTCTTCTAGCAATTAGGATTAAACAAATAGAAGCATCCTGATACATAGCTGCGATTACTTCTACCCTAGATGGCACCTCTAAAATGCATCCTGAAGATATTTTAAAAGAATTCACCAGTTATTACAAAGAGCTATACAGCCCCATGCCATCTCCCCCTCAGGACCTGGTCATACATCAGTACTAGGACAGTACTAATTTGCCCCAGCTGTCTGAGATCCAGAGGAACCGCTTACTAGTTCCCATCTACATGGAAGAAATTTCCAGGGTGATGGATAAGTTACCCATGAATAAATCCCCTTGGGTTGATGGTTTCTCTGCTAATTTTTACAAAAAGTTTAAAACCTAGCTAATCCTGATGCTTCTCCCCCTATTCCAAGAGATTGTATCTGGGTAGTCAGTCAATTCATCACTATTTGAAGCCCTTATAGTTTTAATACTGAAGCCGGACAAAACCCCCGATAAGGTTTCTAATTACAGACCTATTTCCCATATGAATATTGATATAAACATTTTGTCCAAAGTGCTGGCAGATCACCTTAATATTGTAATCAATACATTGGTAGGTCCCGAGCAGGCCGGTTTTATGCCAGGAAGGTTATCCTCAGATCACATGTGTACCCTGCTGCACGTCTTCTCGGTGGCTAGAGATGCACCTTGTCCGGCTGTGTTGGTATTCTTGGATGCTGAGAAGGCGTTCGACAGGGTAGATTGACGTTACTTGTTTTTCGCCCTTGAGGCTTTTGGTTTCCCTGCAGAATTCATTGAGTGGATTAAGGTTTTATACCGCTCTCCTTCTGCTCGAGTGACCTGTAATGGGGTGTTCTCAGAGGTATTTGTGTTGCGGTCAGGAACTAAACAGGGGTGCCTCCTGTCACCGCTGTTGTTCAATATTTACTTGGAGCCATTAATTCGCAAGCTGTTAGCATGTCAGGCAGTACAGGGGATCCCAATTCACCCATGCGTAGTGAAGGTTCTAGCGTACCCAGACGATCTGCTCCTCCAGATTGCTAATCCCAGGACATCCATACCCTCTATGTTGCACATCATCGAAGAATTCAGTAGTATTTCCAATTACAAATTGAATATTAGTAAAGTGGTTGTTTTTCCCCTAAATCATAAAGTGTTTAAAGCGGATATACTGTCCATGGGGTTAAGTTGGAAATACGAATCGCTGAGATATTTGGGTATTGAGCTGGCCAGGAGTACGGGTCTCATTACCAGGTTAAATCTTGACTCTATAGTTCTTACAATTTCCCAGGATCTTAACAGGTGGTCATCCCTCCCTTTATCCCTGTGGGGCAGAATAAATCTAATCAAAATGAATGTTTTTCCCCAGATTTATTACCCTCTTTCAATGCTTAATATCTACCTTACAATGTCATGGTTTAAGAAGGTCCAATCTCTTATCACCAAATTTATCTGGCACAATAAACCCCCATGGATAGCTTATTATAAATTGACTGCCCCCAAGGCAAAAGGGGGACTTCGCCTCCCTCATATTCCGGCATATTTCTGGGCTAGTCATATCAATGAGTACTTAAAATGGCTCACACCCGATAATGTACTCGTAGCTCCCACCTGGCCTAAGATAGAACTTGCTTTAATCCGTACAAGTGGCTTAGACCCTTCGGGTCTATTATTTACCAAACAGAGATCCCTCCCATTAAGCATCAGGAATCCTACTATCATAGCTTCATTGAAGACTCATGCCCAGGTTTGTAGGTACCTCAGATATGACCCAGCTAGAGATCTTAATCAACCTGTAATGGGGAATCCCCAATTTCAAATAGATGGCAAATTAATTCCCTCCAGTTGGATACCTGGCCGACAGGTTATACAAATCTCTACTCTTATTTCGAGCAACGGTGAGTGGCTCCCGATCAATGACTTAATCGGCAGATTGGAAATTCCTAATAAACACAGATTCCACATTTTGCAATTACCACATTCTGTAATAAAAGTTTTAGGTAAAGCGCCTAGCATGACAGAAAGCATTCCTTTTTGCCAAGAACTCTTAAAGTTTTGTGGCCACCCCGGAGCAGTCTCAGCAATTTATAATACCATCCATAATTGGAAATTTCCTGATTGCTCGGGGCCTACGGACATATGGGCCTCTATGTTCCCGGAGTACAATATAGTGTGGCAGGAACTGTGGCATAACTGCCATAAGTTTGTGACTCAAGATAGGCTTAGATTAATGCAATTGTTTATCCTGCACAATGCATATTATTCTCCCTCCTGTTTATTTAAATTGGGCCTTAAACCTGCTCCAACCTGTTCCAGATGTACTTTGGAAGAAGGGACAATTCTTCATGTGTTCTGGCCCTGCCCCAAAGTGTCACCCCTGTGGTCATCCATTAAACAGTCAATTGATCCTCTCCTGGGGCTTGGTGACCTGTTTAGCCCTGCAGTGTGCATTATGGGTGATCTTTCGGAAGTTAAAGTTCTGGCACGTAAATATCACATAACTGTTATAGTTATGTCAGTGAAAAAACTAATTTTAAAACACTGGACTGACCAGCAGGAGTACACTTATAGTGACTGGCTGTCCGAACTTTTGGCCAATCTCAGGACGGAAAGGGCCATTGCTTGCCTTCAAAATAGAATGGAGAAATTTAAGAAAATCTGGGATCCCTTATACACCCTTTATTCCTTACACCAAGGGTGATCCGGCTGTACAATTAGCTTGTGCACTGTTAGCATAGCTGATTGTAATGAGAACGTTAAGAAGATTCTATGATGCATTGGTTGTGCTCAATAAGGTTAGGATGAGGAGGTGGGAAGTAGGAGGTTGAGGGGAGTGGTTGGAGGGGCCGACTTATGTCTTCACTTTTCTAATGTATCAAATTCATTCTCATGTATGTCTGCCATGGGTTTGTAATAATAACATTTTCTTAATAAATGTTAAATAAAAAAAAAAAACAATACTTTAAACATTTGTTATTACCAATTGTATCTAAAAATCCAGTCATTCTCCCTAATAAGGGACTATCCCCGTACCTCAGTCAGACCTACCTTTTAACCAAAATGTATGGGCCATACACAAATAGGACTCTACTCTTAGAAGTACTATGTGAGGGAATCATCCAGGGAAGCCCGCTCTCCAGATCCAAGTTAGGAAAGAAGCTGCCAGTAACACCTATCCAATTGGGGAGCTAATACAGAACATCCCATTGTGCATATGGTCCCATGTTCCAGTTGCAACCTTGTATGATGGGAATTATATACCGGTTAATTCTATAACCAGTTCTGGGTCTTAAAAGACTTAAGTCTTCCCCAATAAAATCCCCACCTTTTCTTCCACTTTTGGGTCCAGTAATTTGGGGCTAATACCCACCATATACAGCTAGTTTGGGCCAGCTAGCAAGTACAGAGTTCCCTGGGAACAGGAGTGGAAAATCCACTGGCTAATTTATCTAACATTAGTATTAGTATTGTTTCAATAGAGCCATACAACATTAATCACAAAAACATTTCACTACTCAAAGGCTGTGATAAAAGCTGACAATATCGGCTAATATTGCAACAAAGCACATATGTAACAGCCTTAGATATCATACACTATAAAATAATCATAATAAACTCTTTTAAAGAGTATTCATTTATCCCCAATAAGGCAGAACATTTAACCAATATATCTAGGCCTGTCACAAGTCGAACCTATACACTTGAAGGTACCATGTAGAAAAAATTATCCACGGATACCCACTTACCAGATCCAAGTTAGGTAAAAGGCTGCCGGTAACACCCATCTGATTGGGGTGTTAATACAAACCATCCCACCATGCATGCGGCCCCATGCTCCGACTACACCTCGGTATAATGGGAATTAAATACCTGCTACTATTTTAACCGGCTCTGGTCATAGTAAATTTGGGAGTTTCCCCAGAAAAAATCATCACAGTTCCCTCCATATCTAGGTCCAAAACTTTGAGACTAGTTCTTAATATTGCAGGCCAAACTGGCCTTCTAGAGATATACCCAAATTCTCCACGAACTAAGTAGAACAATCTTAAAGACTGCACAGGTTTAAATTAAACCCCTGTAAACATAATTCTTAGGAGTAATGCTCTAAGCACACAAGAAGAATCATAAAACTTTATAATAATAAAAAAAAAACAAAACAGCATTTTAATCTATAGCACACAATATCCTGACTAAGGAGGGAGTCAGTGCATTGGGGCAGAAGTTTGACATCTTTGCAGAATATTTAAACTAGCAAATGGGGAGAGGGGTGCAGCACCCCATAGGTCGAATGGGAAGAACACTCCTCCCCCCTCAGCTAGTGGTCAAACAAGGATTCAGCATGTTTGCAGTTCATTTGCATCACCAGGTAAGAAAAAAGGTCCGTCTCCCCATCCGATGCACAGAAGAAATGCCAAACCTCACCCAACAACTAACACACCGAAATCTGGCTAATGGAAAATAATGTACACAAATGCTCACAGCCTGGGAAATAAGATCCCAGACCTGCAGGCGATAACGTCAGAGGCTAAACTGGACATAGTAGCAATTAGTGAGACATGGTTTACCAGTAACCACACTTGGGAGACTTCAGTACCTGGCTATGTACTGTTCAGAAGAGACCGAGGTGCAAAAAGGGGGGGTGGAGTGGCCCTGTATGTCAATGAAAATATCAAAGCTACAGAAATTCAGAATACACATAAGGAGCCAGAAGAACTGTGGGTCACCCTGGAAACAGGAAATGGGACAGCCATAAGAACTGGGGTTGTCTACAGGCCCCCAGACCAGAGGAAGTACATAGACACATTACTGTTAGAAGATATACAAAACATGACAGCTAAAGGGGAGGTTCTGATAATGGGAGACTTCAACATGCTGGATACGGATTGGTCAATACCAGCAGGAACATCTGCCAGAACTAAACACATGGTGGATTCCCTGCAGGGGGAGGGCCTCAAACAACTAGTACAACAACCCACAAGAGACAGGGCTATCCTAGATCTAGTACTGACTAACAGGAAGGGATCACAGATCTAAGGTGAAGGTCACCTGGGGTCCAGTGACCATCACATGGTATGGTTCAATTTGGCCACTACATCTAAATCATCCCATTCCAAGGCAAAAATATGGGACTTCAGAGGAGCTAACTTTGATAAGATGGCCAACAGAGTTAAGCTAGCCCTGGCAAAAAGAAACACAGGTGGTGGGGGGTACAGGCAAAGTGGACAAGCATTAAGGATGCAATACTTGAAGCAACATCCCATTGTGTTAGACAGAAAAGGAAGTGCAAAAGAAGAAGGAAACCACTTTGGTTATCAAATACAGTAACAGAAAAGGTCAGAGCCAAAAGGCTGGCCTTCAGGAAATATAAGGGAACACAGTGGGATGAAGATAGGGAGGCATACCAAACTGCCCTAAGGGAAGCAGGGAAGGCAGTAAGGCAGGCAAAGTCCCAAACTGAGGAAACACTAGCACGAACAGTAAAAGAAGGTGACACGACTTTCTATACATACATTAGTGAAAGGAGAAAGTCCAGAGGGGATATTGCTAAGCTCAAAGGAGAAAAGGGGGCATGTGAGGAGGAGGACCCTGTAAAAGCATCTATCCTAAATAGATACTTTTGCTCAGTATTTACTGAAGAGAAGGTAGGGCAGGGCCCACAGTGCAGCACCATGGACACAGTGGGGAGGGAGGTGAGCACTACTCCCTTCACAAAAGAAAGGGTCCTACAAAAGCTCGCTAAGCTGAGGGTGGACAAGGCAATGGGACCTGATGGCATACATCCAAGGGTACTTAAGGAGCTAAGGGTGGACCTAGCAGAGCCATTAGCAGAACTGTTTAGTGAGTCTCTGAGCACAGGAGAGGTCCCAGAAGACTGGAGAAGGGCTCGTGTGATCCCGCTCCACAAGAGTGGTAGCAGGGTGGAGGCAGAGAACTACAGACTAGTCAGTCTTACCTCAGTAGTGGGCAAGATTATGGAGGCACTCCTTAAGGAAAGGATAGTGCAACACCTGGAATCCATAGGGGCACAGGATCCAAGACAGCATGGGTTGACAAAAGGAAGGTCCTGTCAAACTACTCTCATAGATTTCTATGACTGGGTAACTAGAGTGGTGGACCAAGGGGGAGCAGTTGATGTCGCCTACCTTGACTTTAGCAAAGCGTTCGACACTGTTCCACGTAGAAGATTGATAAATAAGCTGGGTAGGCTTGGGGTGGGTCAGAAGTTGGTCAACTGGGTGGCAAACTGGTTGATGGGCAGAAAACAGAGAGTGGTGGTAAATGGTATACAGTCAGAAGAGATGCAAGTCACAAGAGGGGGTACCTCAGGGATCAGTCCTGGGGCCAGTCCTCTTCAATATCTTCATTAGTGACATTGCAGATGGACTAGAGAGTAAGGCTTGTCTGTTTGCAGATGACACAAAGATCTGCAACAGAGTAGATGATCCAGATGGGGTGGGCAGAATGAGAAGAAATCTGGATAAACTAGCAAAATGGTCAGAAGAGTGACAACTGGGATTTAATGCAAAGAAGTGCAAGATCATGCACATAGGGAAGAGAAACCCTGAAGCCACCTATAGGCTGGGAGGGGAGTTACTGGCAGTCACAAAGGAAGAAAGAGACTTGGGCATCATCATCATCACGATGACCTGAAATCATCCAAGCAGGCCTCTAAAGCAATAGGTAAGGCTAGGGGGATGTTAGGGCGTATTAGTAGGGGTATCACAAGTCATAAGAGGGAGGTAATAATCCCTCTTTACAAGACACTGGTTAGGCCCCATCTGGAGTACTGCGAGCAGTACTGGAGGCCACACCTTCACAAGGACATTAACCAAATTGAGGCAGTCCAGAGAAGGGCAACCAAAATGGTGCAGGGACTGCATCAGAAGACATATGAGGACAGATTAACGTAGCTCAATATGTATACCCTTGAGCAAAGGAGGGAGAGAGGTGATATGATCGAAACATTCAAACACCTTAAGGGCATTAACAAGGTGAAAGAGTCTAACATGTTTAAATATAAGAAAAATAGCAGGACAAGAGGACACAGCATGAGACTAGAGGGAGGCTGATTAAGGGGGAATGTGAGGAAATTCTTTTTCACAGAAAGGGTGGTGGATGCATGGAACGGCCTACCTCAGGAAGTGGTGGCTATGAATACAGTGCAGGGCTTCAAACAGGCATGGGATAGGCATAAGGGAGCAATACAGATGAGTATGAATAGATAGGCCACTGACAGAGCAAAGGCCAATGGCACATTTATAAGGTAGAAAAATAAATGAACAGTCTGGATGGGCCTTGCGGTCCTTATCTGCCGTCAACTTCTATGTTTCTATGTAATATCCAGTATCCCATACTATCTCATGGGACAATAGCGGAAAATAATGAAATATAAAATGTTTGCTGTTTTAGGACATTGCCCTCTATATTCCTATAAATACAGCTCATAGCTTGGAACTTCTCCATAAACTATATGGTTCTAAATGGAGATAACACTTTTGTGCGACATCAAGTGACATAACAGAATGCAAACAGAGAAGCAATCATTTCCAAAGAGTCCTCCATGTTGGAAGCTGTCATATTGCAAGCCCGAAAAATAATACAGTGCTCTTCAATAGAAAAGATGGAATACTTCTAAAGGGCCTTAAATTTAAAAACTTTAAAAATAGGCTAGCTACAATCTGACAGTGACAACGACACATAAAAGTCAAAGCGCTTTTCCTTAGCATTCTATAGCATTCACTGGAGCTACCTTATTAAAAGGCTACGAGTGTTCAGTTAGCATTCTTGAATGGGCTACATTACTTTACAACCTTCCATTTCCCTTTTTGCAAAATGCTTACCTGGGCATTAATTATAAGAAAGGATGATAGCTTCTCTGAAAAAAGGAATACATTCCTCAAATACTAAACACCTTATATCAGTACCAGGCAGCTTTAGCCAACAGGACTTGCATAAAAAGGAAGATTTTCACAGTCCTCCATTTCCTTTTACTTTTGCCCAAAATTAGGGAAAAGCCCCCAAAATCAGCAGTCAATCCAGCTGCCCCACTCCAGCAGAGCTGCTCACGACAACTTGACCTCGACAAACCAAGCAACTCCATTTGCTTGATATCAATTAGCTGAAAAACAAGTAAAAAGAAAAGAAGCGCTTCCTCTAAGCAAAGTGAGTCGCTCTTGCTTGTAATATATAAGCCCCCCACCCTTAGGCAACATTAGCATACCTGTTATAGGCTTTAATATGCCTATCTGCACATGAGGTACTTCCAGAATTCGTCTTCGGACTGCTTCCCCATCGTTCATTCATTCCGAAAATAGCCGGAAAAATCCTGCAGAATTTGACCACAATACCACAGTACCTCAGTTACCGCTCGTTTTTCTCCGAGCATCTGTAGAAATTTTATCTGTTATCTCTTTCCCATGCAAAACTACTCAAGGAGGGTAGAGCTCTCTAGGTGCTCATCGTTACAGATTACGGCAGGCAGCTTTCATACAGCAACAGCACAAAACGCCTTTTCCAAGCAAAATGAGCACTTTATCAGTTCCCCCCTATTCATAGGGTTCTATGAGTAACACAACAACAGAAATGCTGAACGCCGAACACCATAAACGGTTGTTCAGTGCATAGCTTGTTGACGTCACAGTAGAAACTATCTTAAAAACTCAGTTAAAAAAGAAATAAAATGGAGTTTCATTCACACAAAATAGATTCAAAAACTTAGAACGGAGCACAACAAATGGACAGCGAGAAGAGGAGCAGGACAGCCTGCAGCCATCTTGCTGCCCCACCCCAACCACCCCTGAGTCTGAGATGTGGCATGACCACACATAATCAGGGTTAAAACATTTTCCGTACTTTCAGAAAGGATTTGGAGAAACAGAAGCTATCTATGGTTATGCCTGTTAATGTCTGTACAGACTGTGCACCCACAATGAAAGGCAGTACCAAGTGAGATAAAGGCTTAGGCCTTTGCAAAGCAATCTTATGGGATACACTGTAATTTGTACACTTATATATTCTGCTAGTTGAAACTTTTGCACATTTTTATAGGATGATAAATGTATCAATGTTAAAAACTGTTAATATGTTATATTTTTTCTGTGTTTTGTTTTTTGTAGTTTTCCAATTAATTAACATACATTTTATTAAAATAGCATTTTGTGATGAATTTAAGTGAACATATGTGTTGCAAATGACATCTCTGGTGATTAGACTTATCATGGCAGGTGGATAAGTGTCTTCCGCTCCTGAAAAAGTTGCAGACCCCTGATACACTGTAAGACAATACAAAAGAACACACATTTACAGTGCAAAGGGGGGGGAGGTATATTGGGGAAAATGTGAATGCAGGAACAGGTATCTGGAAAAAAGGAAAATGGGGTGAGGCAGGTTATCATGGTAAGCAATAACAGTATAGTGGTCCAGTTATTATAGAGTAAAGCCCCGACTATTATATCTGTTATCACTATTATACTGAAAAAAAAGAAAAATGTTTTAGAAAAAAGTGCAGATATCGGTCTCTCCTTAGTGATAGAGCATGTCTGTGAGAAACCTGGATATGTTAGGCAGTTTTTCACAGACACACTGCAGCATCAGTCTTGGTGAGTCATAGCACTGGGGTTAGCATACAGTCCCATTTTTGAAACATAGAAACACTCTGTTGGCAGATAAGGACTGCCTGGCCCACCAAGTCTGCCCAGTTTCCCTATCCATTTATACTATCCCCACTCTCTCTTTGTCTGTGGCTATCCTTCACTCCTTTGTTGATATCACCCCTTTATGTCTGTCCCAGTCTGTGAGTCTACTATCCGGTTATCACAGAATAACTGGACAGTAGCTCTGTGTTCTGACTGGCCGAGAGAAACCTTTTCAGTATAATCATAGTTAATGCCACATATTAGAATCCCACCACCTTCCAAACAACAATCTTCAACAGTCCCAATTAATGCAGTCCCATGAACCCTCTTCCTGTGGTGCATCAGATATCTATAAGTCCCTTATAAGAGCTCCCCCACATTTTGTGTGTGCAGTATGAGTTCACAGATTGCAGGCCTGGTGGTTGACACTGTTGTTGTGCCATGGAGATATTTGTGAGAACCAAACAACGGTTCCAAAAGAAGCAGTGACATCCTGCTCCAGAGAACAGGTTATCCTAGAAGCCATTCACGATGGTTTCCTGGTGCATGGGGTCAGTGATCCCACCACGGATGGTGCCATACTGGACCTGGTACTGACCAATGGAGACCATATCCAGGAAATAAAGGTGGAAGACCCTCTAGCAGGCAACAGCCACAGAGCAGTGTGGTTCTATCTAGATCTGGGATAGGAAATAAAAAGGACCAAGACTAAGGTGGTGGACTTCAGGAGGGCTAACTTTGGGAGGATGGGTGAGATCCTGAAGGAGCATCTTGCCAGGATCAGGCCAGAGATTGAGGAGGAGCAGAAGTGGTCCATTACTAAGACAAGTCTCATCAAGGCCACTAATATGTGTACCAAGGTTCGAAGTAAGAAAGCCAGGCTTAAAATCTAGCTGGTTCAGCAGAGAGGTGGCAGCTAGAGTGAGGGAAAAGAGAGCAACCTATTACAAGTATGAAAGCACCCTGAAGGATGCCATCAAGGAGGCTTACTTGGAGAAGTCAAGAGAAGCAGACAGAGTTGTCAGGGTGGCAAAAGCGAGGAAAGAATTACAACTGGCAGAGGGGATAAAGGTAGGGGAAAAGGACTTTTTTAGGTATGTAAAGGAAAAAGGAATAGGAAGAATGGCACAGTTAGATTGAAGCAAGGAGGGGGGATGGGCAGAGAGTAGCATGGAGCAAGCAGAAGTGCTAAATGAATACTTCAGCTTGGGCTTCTCAAGAGAAAAGGATGGATCAGTGCTGCAGGGGAAAGGGGGGCAGGGTATGGAAAGGGGAGTGGGGGTAACAGATGGGACTATCCCAGAGGACAGGGTTCTAAAGGGCCTCAGAGTCCTTCAGGTGAAAAAAGCACCAGGACTAGATGGCGTGGACCCATGAGTCCTGAGGGAGCTAGTGGAATGACAAGTTAGCCACTTGGCAGACCTGTTTATCGCCTCACTCATGACAGGGTGCATGCCAAAAGACTGGAGAATAGCACATGTGGTGCCTCTCCAAAAAAGTGGACCCAGAGATGAACCTAGTAACTACAGATCAGTCAGTTTCACCTCCATCATAGGTAAGCTGATGGAGACCATATTAAAGGAAAGACTGGTGGACTTCCTGGAGGGAAATGGTCTTCAGGATGCTAGACAACATGGGTTTGTCTCGGGAAGATCCAATTAGACAAACCTAATAGACTTTTTTGACTGGGTCATCAAAACTGTGGACAGAAGCCAGGCAGTTGATACCCAGTACCTGGATTTCAGCAAAGCATTTGACTCTATGCCACATAAAAGACTACTCAGTAAACTGGAGGGTATAGGAGTGGGGCTGAAGCTGTTAGGGTGGGTCAGGGACTGGCTTCAAGGTAAAAGTCAGAGAGTGGTAGCTGGGAATGAACTTTCAAAGCCTAGATCTGTAACCAGTGGGGTCCCACAGGGCTTAGTGCTTGTCCCAGTGTTGTTTAATATCTTTATTAGCAACATAACAGATGGGATAAAAGGTAACATCTGCCTTTTCGTGGATGACACCAAGCTCTATGGGAGAGTGGACATGGAGGAAGGGAGAAAGGAACTCAGGGAGGATCTGGCTGGGCTTGAAAAGTGGTCGGGTATCTGGCAGCTGGCCTTTAATGCCAAAAAGTGTAAGGTTATACACCTGGGAGCAAAGAACCCAGGGACAGAATACTGGCTGGGGGGGGTCATGTGACTAGGGCTCAGGAGTAGATGGATCTAGGGGTAGTCATCACTAAGAACCTAATGCACTCTGCCCAGTGCAGTAAAGCAGCAGCAAAAGCCACCAGAATGCTAGGGTGCATAGCCAGAAGATTCACCTCCAGGAGAAGGGAGGTCCTACTGCCACTGTACAGATCACTGAGGAGACCGCAGCTGGAGTACGGTGTGCAGTTCTTGCACCCTCACCTGAAAAGGGACATCAATTTACTGGAGGGGGTGCAATGAAGAGCAACAAAGACGATACAGGGCCTGCAGGACAAACCCTATCAGGGTATTCCGGGGGGGGGGAGAGAGAGGGAGAGAGAGAGAGAGAGAGACAGACAGAGAGAGACAGACAGCGAGAGAGAGATTAAAGGTACAAATAAGTTGAACATAAAAGGCATCTTCAACATCAGGAGAAAATGGAAAAATGAAGGGACACTTTTGCAAACTGGAGGGAGGAAAATTTGAAAGGGAGATAAGGAGGAACTTCTTCACTGAAAGAGTGGTGTCCAGGTGGAATGAGGTCCTGAAGAAGGTAGTGTCATCAGGGACAGTGTACAGCATTAAGAGAGGGTGGGATAGGGTGAAAGGGAGGAAGGGCACGTGAAGGGTGTGAGAGGGGGAGGGACATAGAATCTAGGGGGATGGGGAGGGGGCAGCTCTAGTATACACAACACAGAGTTACACATACTCGAGCAGACTTGATAGACCAAAGTGGCCTCTGTTTTCTGGCATTTTCATATGTTTGTAAGCAATGAAGGGTTCAAATAAACAGTGTCTGACCTTTCAGAAGTATCATGACTCTGGTTGCATCTAAGATCATGCAGGTCCTGCCCTTTCTATTTGATTAAGTCCCTAAGTATTTGCAGTAGTTGCTGATCCAGGTCCTGGTTTGTACTCTCAGCTTTTTCAATGCAGCTGTGCAGCAATCACTGGTAAGACATCTTGTACATGGATTCTGTGGCTGGCAGGCTTGGTTAAATGTGTTGCAGACCTTGTGTGCCTCTGGTGGCAAAGGGTACAGGACATGATAAAAACCTATAACTAATGGTCAGTCCTCTTCACCCCACAGGGGACATTTTCTATACTTAGTTGAAGGCAGGCAATCACTCAGGGCCATGGTGACAAGATATTCTATAGGGATGAATCCCTTCAGCAGGATGTGATGAAAGCAGGTGGGGTTCCCTCTCTCAGAATCAGAGTTTAATGCAAGGCTCCAAAGGTTGAAGTCCAGGGCATCCCCTTCAGCTCTTAGGCTCAGAAACATCCAGATTCCCTAACTGGAACTCACCTGATGTTGTTCACTCCTAAGGCTGAGCAGAGGAAATCAAGTCTTCTCTCTCCCTGTCTGGCAGAACAGCAAATAGTACTAAAAGCTAGTCATCCCTGCCATCAAGATGCAGTGTCTGTTGGCTCAAACAGTCACATGAGGACACAGAAGCCCTACAGTTGATCCTTTTTTGTGGGCTTTGTCCCAAAGAACTACATTATTCAGAAGTCTTCTGGTGCCACTGCAATTTATGATGCTCTCTTGTTGGCTGTCACAGTCTTGGGAGACCTGGCCACCTCCTAAGCTGGCTCCAGCATTTCCCAAGTTTTGCAAGGTCTCCCCTGCACAGTCCTGTGCACTCAAGAGTAACAGATATTGTTCTGTCCATGCCAAAGGGCATGATAACTGGGCAGACTAGGTGGGTCTAGTGGTCCTTATCTACCAACAGATTCTATGAACTCTTTGAATGGCAAGTTTTTGTATTTATTTACAGTCCCTTACCACTGATTCTAACTGTCTAACAGTGCCTACTGGTACCTAAAGACATCTGACAGTCCTTTATTTCTGCCTGACCCCTTACCCTAGTCCATGAGGGTAGGCAAGGATGGTGGAAGCATCCGTATGTGCTCCACTTCATGCTGTTGTCTATGTATGGCTCCCAGCCTGCTGATTTCTGGTAGAGAGCCAAAGTGTTATTTTTAACTTCTGTAACTTGTCGCAGGCAGAAAGTCTGATTCTAGTCCCCAGTAATGATCATCAGTATTCCTGAAGGGTGAAAGTAACTGGTGCTGCTACCCATTCTCACATATCATACAGCTAGGACAGGGAAAGGCAAAGTCCAATGTGGCTGCAGTGCTGTGAAGAGAAGGGAAAAGGGGAAATTGTTTAACCAGGAAAGGCACACTAAGCCAAAGCTTGTTTTCAGGTGTGACCAGGGAGCACAAAGAAGTTATGTGACTTGCTCAGGGACACACAGCATGCAAGTGGAGGTAGTGGGATTCAAACCCAGGTCTCCAGGTTTGCAGCTCAGTGCTCTTAACCACTACACTATACTACCTCTCTTAAAAGAAGCTGCAGTGCTTCTGGTGGCTGAGCTAAGTCTTGGGTTGGGCTCCAATTTGGGGAGCAAAAGATAAACCCCGAGGCAGGGGGGGTTATGGATTCAAATTTGGGGAGCAAAAGGTAAACCCACAGGATGGGGGGAGTTAACACAGGTTAAAAAAATTGCAAAAATAGCATCAAATCAGTCTTTGAAACACTGAAGACAAACATCTTACATAAGTTTAAATAACTGTATTTACTGTCATTCAGCAATGACAAATTGTTCAAACTTTACATTATTAAACAAGCCAAGCTAAAATTCTGCTGAATTATTCTGCCCCAGGCAATTTTTTTTGTAAATCTATATTCCCTTTCTTGTAAGTAATATACAGTGTGGAGTCTTAACTACAAAGGTTATTTGTGTTTTAATAGTACACAAGTAGAGTTCCTTTAAATTGGGTTAATTACCCTAGTTCAAATTTGAACTCTCGTCAGCCTTTATTTCACCTTTCAAAGGCTATACAACCAATTTTGTAATGCTTAGATGCTAATGAGTAGTCTTTATTCTTTAATCAATTCATGGAGTAGCTAGCAGTGTAATGTAACATTTCTTTGAAGTGTAGAAAGATCTTAAGGTAATTGAAGAAATATTAAACTGCTTGAATCTTTTTTAAATATAAAAGAATTAAACATTAATCAGACTTGTGCATCTCAATTAAACCAATTAAAATTATCAGAGACTGCAGCATGCATAGCAATGGGTAACATTTACATGCCATTTTGTCATCAATGTTTGCAAACTGTTCTTGTAATAAATGGTTTTACATCCTCAGGAAGGAAAGATACATATGCAGCACTAAACGGATTCCCAGTCTAGCCATTCTCCCTTTCTAGTCACTTAAATTATATCTGCTATAAGTTGATATTAGATAAATGCCAGTGTCTGGTATTGTGTTTTTCATACTGCACACTACTTCATTGACCATGGATCATGTTAAAGTGATTTACAGACAAATTGTTATACATTAATAACCCGTGATACTGCTAGTAACATGGCTGTGATATGCATTTTATTTTCTTCTTGTAAAGTATAATCCAACATGCTTGAATGAGCTTTTACATAAACGGGCAAAATTCGTTTTAGTACACACAGAGTCCGTACAATTACTAATAATTTGTAACAAGTGTTAATTGATAAACAGATCCCTCTGGTAGCTCAATTAAAGCTGTAAGATAGTTAAGCGAGTTACAACTGGGATTGATCTCAATTAGTCAACAGAATTTGTGCAGCCTGTTCAAAGCAAAATAAGGAAATTCAGTCTGGTGAGGCTTTGGGGAATTTCTCTGAAAGTTTGAGCTGCTTGTTTGCTCAGCAACAGCAAAGCAATCATAACTAAGGCCAGAGTTGCCTGTATTTATAAAGCACAGTATGCCTCTAACAATACTGAAGAGGTTTTCTTCAATCTTTCTTTTAATTTGACAATGAAGTTTGTCCTAAACTTTTCTTGGTACATGCCATACCAGTTAATGTCCTGAGCTTAGTTTCACGATTGGTTTTTCACTATAACAATACCAACTGCCTCATTTTCAAAAGGGCTTCTCCCTTTTTGTGTCTGTGGCCAAAAATGTTTGAAAATCTGGTATGAAGAGTTTGTCAGTGGATTAGAATTGAGGATGAATTGAAGTTGTATTTGTATTTGGTCAATGGGCAGAAATTTGGCATTTTTACCTTCAATTTGGCCCAATTGAATGTTTGGGCTACTACAGATTACTTTGACCTTCAGCCAAATATTTAAAAAAAAATATCACTCTAGCCCATCCAAGGTGGCCAGGGCTAGCAATATGACTATCAATTTCCTCACCCAGTCGATTTCTCCCCTCCCCCCCAGACATTTTGTTTATAAAAAGAAATGTCACGCTCTAGACACTGTGCCAGGTAAGTTATTTTTAAAAAAGCTGACTGGAGGAACAGGGGAGAGTGGAAGCTTTGGGAGTGACTGGCATGAGTGACAGGTAGTGGATGTATACTTCTTACCCCTATTTTTAGCCTGCTAGACTCGCATACTAAGGTCTTGAAGTGTCTTTATCTGAAATGTTGAAAACAAGGGGTCTAAACTGAAGCTGAATTGAAGTTGCCAGTTTTCGCATTCAATCACCATTGGTTGGAACACAATGGAATCCTCAATTATCAGTAGCTTTCCAGGCTTCTAAAGCAGCAAGACAATGGGCCACTGCTCACTTGCACCATTTCTTCTGGTTTGTGCAACATTCTATTACAGTACTTCCTGCCGTGACAAGTGTTTGCACCTGTATTGAAGAATTCCTGTGGCACTTCCGCTCTTTTTGTCTCTGCATTCTTCCTTCAGTTGCCTGTGGTTCCCCTTACTGCCTGCATTAGTTGTCTCAGCTCTTCACTTTAATCCTATACTGGGGTCTCCGTTCACTGTTCCATTGACATAATAACATATTAGCCTAGTAAATTAAGGTCAGAGCAGTTTGTAGGTATACAAGGTTCAACTCTACCACCTGCTTCATAAGCAGGAATTAATAAGTATGGCGTGCAAACGTACTCATTTATAGGTATTCCAAACCCACTCTACTACCCATTGTACCCTATTATCCCCTTGAAATATTCTGTCTTGTCCTTTTTCAAGCAAGGTTTTGATATCCTGGCGGCACACCATTCCTCTTTGTTACATCAGCAACTTCACAGTCCTGACACCACTTGTTATGTGCCAGTTATGTGTCGCACAAAGCTAGTGCCAGCAACCGTCATTTAGAGGGCACCAGTTGGGGTGTTGTATCCATTGTTTGACACTTGACCTTTCCACCATGCTGGTGCCATGTAAACAGCCTCATTGATCTTGCATGCACTTAAGAATTCCCCTGAGGAAGGAGCAAGCTCACCCCCCAGTGGAGTAGCTGTAGTGGTGAAACATAGCACAAGGCCTCCCAGGCTGGATTGTGCTACCATGGGTTGTATTGTCCCAGCCTTGGACACTCAAATGCCAGTGTCCTGGGCTAACACCTGAATCTGGGTCACTGACACGGTGGGGCAATGTGCTACCTCTGGGCCATCTGTTGGCCCTCCATACAAACTTAGCATTTGTCTACAAAAAAGGACCACTTGACCCATTCTGTCTGCCCAGATGGTCTCCTGCCTAGTCTGTCCCCACAGACCCTAGATGGTCTCTGGCAACATTCCCTTCTCACTGTCATTTACTAATATTCCCCTATGTCTATCCCACACATGCTTGAAGACCCCCTCAACAATGTTTCTGCTTCCACAACTTTTGCTAGCAGTCTGTTCCAACAAGTGTTGGTAAGTTACCCTTTTGATGCCTTTTAGAAATTTGAATGTTTCATCCATATCCCCCCCTCTCTTTCTGAAGTTTCTCCTAATGCATGTCATGATTTTGTTTACCTTGCTAACTGCTGCCTCACACTACTGCTCTCACTTAAAGGGACACAGACAATCCCCTTAGGCTTAAAAGTGCCCCTAGTTTAAGAAACATGTTATGATTACTCACACTCTGTAAAGATTGCTGATATAGCTAGTTGTTTGATTCTGATTCCAATTTTCTTTCAAAAAGTGAAAAACCAGATTGCCAACCATACTGGTGTTACCACACAAATTGAAACAAAACATGGTTGGGTATAATTACACCATTACCATTAATTTCATTTCTACTATGAAAGGAAGCAGATAAAACAAACAGCGACATCAATGAACCTTAGAGAAGGTAAGCAATCACAAAATGTGGGTCTTCATCTAGAAATAATGTGATGCAAAAATGGCTGAAAGCATCCCTTTAAAGTTGCTGCTGACCAGTACGTCCTGATCTTTTGCTGGCTTGATTTCAGTAATCTCCATTCCATTCAAGTACACACACACACACACACACACACACACACACTACTCAAGGTGTGCCATTTGCTTTCGAGAAGGCCTACAGGGTTCTGTTTGGCTGAGCAGTCATGTCAATGAATAAGCCAAGAACAATGCTGGTGGTCATGTTGGAGGTTTGGCAGAGGGACTGGGTGGTGTTGCAGCTGGTGCAATGAAAGAAAGAAATTCAGGTGGACAGTATGTGTGTAAAGATCTTCTAAGAAATTAATCACATCTCCAGACAATTCAAAGAACAGGAATAAGCTGAGTAAACAAGGGATCCGACATGCCACTGTGATACTGATCACCTCAGGATCATGCATGGGGACAGAATGTTTACTTTTACAGATTTTCAAATACTCTGGATGATGGACTCAAAAACTTGAATCATTCCCAGTGGTATCTGAGGAAAAAATATTGGAAGCAGAAGAATGAGCATAGGGTCTGATTATGTACTATGAGTAATAACACCTGGGAACTCTTTGGCTAGTGTGTTGGCAGAACTTTATTCATAGATTCATAGATGTTGCTGGCAGATAAGGACTGCTTGGCCCACCTAGTCTGCCCTTAAGTTCCACCCTAATAGTGCTCCCCATGCCTCTACTGGAGGGGCCATCATCTGCATCCTTCCTTTATCCAATATAAACGTGTTTGTCCCATACATATTTATATATTTATTTATATTTGGATTGTACAGTGTTTGAACTACAGGGGAGACTATTGCAGAGTTTTATTTATATTTCGACATATACATTAGTGCATTGTTTACTGGGCCACCATGAGACTGTTCTAAGATGGTGCCTACTTTTTTTTTTCTTATTGAATTCTCATGGTATGTTATCTAAATAGATATACTGCACCCACTGGAAGTCTCCCTGCACATTAGTTTACTGTTTTTTTTTATGTTTGTTTTTGTTTCAGTCCAATTTTTCTTCTTCAAATGTTTACCCATTGATGAAGCCGTTAACATCTACAAAGTTGATATTAGAGCCCCAAATTTAATAATTTGTTGACCTGTGTAGATCATAGGCTAGCCTATGTTTGTTTTTGGTTACATATCATTATTCCACAATAGGAGTAAATATATTGTGTGCTCTAAAATGTGTCCTGATTTCATTAGAAATTGTCATGAATCTCTTGCTATGTGAACACTGATCTGTGTTTGCCTTATGTTATCCTGTACACTACTACCTCTCACTCACCTCCGGGTTTGTCTTCTCAGTGGAAATTAGCCAAAATTGTCCCTGTCCCTAAAAAGGGTGACCGCACACTACTCTTATAATACCGCCCTATTGCTCTGCAGCTTCTCCTAGGCAAGTTACTTGAAAATGTGGTTGCCTCCCAACTTTCCATCTATAGTCACGCAACCTTCTCACACCTCACCAGCATAGCTTTCGTAAGAAACACAATATCACCACTGCCCTTGTACAGGTCACTAATGACATTTAACCTGCCATGGATAGAGGGTTACTTGTGTACAGTCTTTATGGACCTAATGAAAGCATTTTGATTTAGTGGATCACACCCTTCTGACACAAAAGCTAACATATTTTGGCCTCTCTCCCTATGCTATTGACTGTTTCACTAACTATTTGACAGACAGGCAGCAATCTGTCAAATTTTAAGATGCCTCCTCGCATCTCTTGCCAATCACTCATGACATCCCCCAGGGAGCCATACTAGGACCACTGCTCTTTTCCATCTATATAAACAATCTCCCCACTGTCTCCTCCAAATGCTTGGTCATCATGTACACCAATGATGCCTCCCAATTACTCTTCACTGTCCATAGAGCTTCAACAGATGCTGGCAAAAGGTTCTTTGCCTCTGTGACTTCTAGACTATGGTACAACCTCCAGGCTGACGTCCAGGCTTACTCCAATCAAAAATCCTTCAATTGCTCCCTGAGGAGCATAGTGCTTGCATCTTGCCAATGTACTTGTCCTGGCTGAGTCCATCCGTGACCCCGGTGTAATCATTGGCCTAATCAAGGTATTGCTTGGGCTATAGGTCTTTACTGTACCCTATTACTACACCTGCTTAAGTTATCATATTAATGTGCATATGGATTAAGCTTGTCTATGTGCCTTGACTTTGTAACAATTTTTTTTTAATTCTCTTACCCCCCACTTGTATTGCAAGTACATTCTACCCCTGTCTTCAGAAAAAAAACTCTGGCCAAAACACAATTATTCCATGCAGTTAATGTACCTTTCTGTACCCCTCTTTTTACAATGTAGTTAAAACCAAGTGGTCAATGTTCCCTTCTGTTCCCCTCAACCCAAAATGGTGTCCACCATGTGCTCTCCTATACCCCTCCCCCAGTTCATCTCCATTGCTTGAAATCAAATCGCCTCCCACCCTACTTCACCCAAACTGTAACAATGTAATTGCTAAAACATATTTTTTTTTAATTAGCCATCCTTGGCTGAGAAACACTCCTTGTCCAACCTCCATGTGCTCCGATGCCTTCCATCCTCCCTCATGAAATGGCATCCACCATATGTGCTGTGTTCTCCCCTCCTCTGTTTCTTCTCCCCATCCGAACTCACCCACTCTCTTAATAATAGCACCCGCCATGCCTGCTGCATTCCCCCTCACCTGTTTCTTATCCCTGTCCAAAACTGGATTTATGATGTCAATGTGACATCCTCCACAGCAACATCCTTGACAGCATCAGAAACCCATCGATACCCTTGACACAGACGCATCCCTGCAACGACTGGCAACACCGTAATGCCCAATGTGCACCCCCCATGTGGGCCGTGCCCCCACCCCTATTTTAAATATGTAATTCCACGCCGCATTAAAGACAGTGGAGTTAGGTATGTACCTACGCCGCCGCTGGTTCATCAAGTGAAATCCCCATTGCTGCCGATAAGGCGCCGACGGGGTTTCACTGTGGGGGGGTTCACTGTGCTGGTGTCACCATAGAGATGACATACCTCTGAAAACTGCACCACACTCTTCCTTCTTCTTTATTATTATATTTTTTTTTCCATTGGCCTCTTGGCATCCCACCATGCTGATAATGTCTATCCTGCCGGCCTCCTTTCTAATTTCTGTGTCACAATATAACAACCAACAACCCCCACCTCCCCTCACCCCAAAATGGCATCTGGCCATGTTTCCTGGCTTCTCTTTTGTCCCCCCAGGCCTGCTCTGTACCTCGCCTGACTTGTGCACGCCGTGCCATACTCAGCCATACTAATCATCTATCTGCTATCAGCTCTCTTCCCTGGTGGGTGCCGCTCACCCAAGATTTTTTTTTATTTTTGCTATTTTTCCATGGCTTGTATGGTCACCCTAGAGGCCCGCATTCTTCGTCCCACTATCCATTCTGCTTCTACCTCTTCCAGGGAAAGGACATCAACCTCCCATATTCTCCCCCCCCCCCATCGCCTAGGAGCTGCCATTTGAAACCTTTGATTTTCTCTTGTATGTTTTTTTTTGTAATCCTCCTTTTCCAGCCCGCCAGCAAATTCCAACTTAGACTGTATGACCTACTGCCTCTCTTGCTTCTCCACTTCTCTGGTCTCCCTGTTCTGAGTGTTACCCAGACTGCCTCCTATTTTAGCCCTGGAGCCTCCGAAAAAATGCTCACCATGACAGTGACCACCTGACCGGCAATTTTAGAAATCAACAGGAGCAGAAAATGCTCTCCCCCACAGCCTGCATTCGTCATTCACTCTGTCTCTTATCACAACAACCAAACTGCTATCCTCATACCATTTGTTTGCCATGCCCAGACCAAACTATATTTAGTGAACTATACCGCCACTATATCTAGCGACCTTACCACAACCCAATCAAAGTTTAATTTTAATATTTCTTAACCCAGTCTCACATATCAGAGCTCCTCCTCTGTTCCCAGCCTTACCTCTCTGGCAGTTTCACTGCACCAAACTCCCAGAAACAAAATGCTGACTGATGTGCTGGCCAAAATGCTGACTAGCAGATGAATAAGGGCTCCTTCTTCTGTGCAGCCCTTCTTAAACCCCCCTCCCCACTCTCTCTCTTTTTGCCAGCCAGTCTGACTTGACCTTGTCCCTTTAATTCCCCTCCCACTTTATTGTCCGTCATGATGCCCCACCCCCTCTCCCCTATTTCCTAGCGCTCCTTCCCCCCTTTTCCCCTCCCCCACCCCTGCACACTTTCTGCCCAACTGAGGACCCTCCCTCCAGGTCAGGTGACATGGCCAAATGGGCCTGCTTTTTTAATCAGGCAAACCACCTTGTACTATCATCATGGACTGTTACCTGAATTTACAGGTGACTGCTATATGTATTGAATTCCGGGTCACTCCTGAAAAAATGGACTTTTAGTCTCAGTGAGCCTACCTGGTTAACAAAATCCAAATAACTAAGTAACTAACTTACTTAACTAACTAACTAACTAACTAGCTAGCTAACTAAATATCACTCTCTACTACAGTGCCCAGATCTCCCATAGATTAATGACCAGGTTAACACTGATTTTTTCCCACATACAAAACTGACTTGTGGTCACTAACTTAGTTCTCAACACCACCAAAACCCAGGCAATGTTATTTGAATCTAAAGCATGCAGAGTATCCCGACCATGTCCACTGGCCATTTGCTGCTCTGATGGCACCCCTCTCACCACTGTGAGCAAATATAAGCATCTTGGTGTTACTATAGACCCTACCCTGGATTTTTCCTCCCATATCTCTGTCATTAACAAATCCAAAAATTTTAGGCACGGCCTATCACCTATGCCATTTCCTATCTCGTGATACATGCAGGACCATATCTCAAGGCATAGACTCCCCTTCCTCCAGTACAGCCCACTCATCCGCACAAATGCCCCCAAAACCTCACTGCACAAATGGGATGTTACTTAAAAATGACATTTGTCACTTTGGCCTTGCCTCCTAGTGCATGACCCATCATTGCTTTCTGTACTCCAACATGGGCTGGCTCTCCCCCTCTGCCTTATGCTCCTGTGCCCTAGGATGCTTTATTTTCAAACTTATCAGGTCTGGCTTCCTAGCCTACTCTAATTAATACATGGTGCTTACCCCACCTGTTCACTTAAATTGACAAATATCACCTCCCTGTTTGTTCCAAAATGAACTACTAAAATGGTGACCAAGCATTCTCCTCATCTACCCAAAGCTGTGGAACTCCCTCTCAACAAACATTTGCAACTGCCCAATCCTGTCTACCTTGAAAGCAGGCTTGAAGGCTCATCTCCTTCTATCAATGGCCTTTACCTGCACTTGACATTACCTTCCACTCACCAGAAACTAAATACTGTTCTTCACTGTGCAGTCTTACTGCCCAGTCCATTTGAAATCTTTGCTAATAGCAACTTTGTCTACACTACTGTTACTTCCAATGATTAAAAGCATGGGTGTAGGCAGGCATACTCCAAGTACTCCATGGTGTGCAATTTTGTTTAAGGGGGGTAGCAAATAGGTTCTGAACTGCTTCCTTTTTCCATGAAAACTAACAAAGAAAATGCTGAACCTTTCTGTAATTTTATTCATAGGATTCTAAACTAGAAGGACTGGTCACTAATGCTCTCTTTGCATCCCAAGGACACGACAACTTTACAGGCTCTGGGCTGGTATGTGGGTGTCTTAGGGAGCAATGCATGACATTTGTATTTACCCATGCATGGCAACAACCACTGTCATGAGATACAAAAGTTGTATTTATTGTGCCAAATGAGGCAACAGACACAGTCCTGGTGTACATTTGTATATTGTTTGGCTACACCCCTGGGAGGGTAGCACACCCTGGGGGTAGCAGTGAGTCCACTTGGTGTGCAGATCTGAAATCCCTGACTACACCCCTGATTAAAAGTAATGCACTGATTGTTACTTAGACACTGCTCGACACTTGGTGTCTTCATTTATGTTGTATTATTTTTTGCTACATGCTGTATCAGTGTAATTTTCATTGCTGTTTCCCTTTTTGTTTATGTAGCTGTGATGTAACCTGAATTGCTCACGTATTTGTGTCAACTGTTGTTTTACCTGTCTTATACTCTGCCGGGTAGTACCTGAAAATATGCATTCAGTTGTCTAGTGTAGTTACCCAGCTGCCAAAAAACAAATAAGTAAATACATCCATTTATTCTGCAGTTTTATTGAATGCTATATTCTCCCCCCCCACACACACACATGCTGTAGTTGGGGGGGGGGGGAGTTGCTTGTTTTTCCCTTATTGCATCAGCTGTAAGTGCCTTCATCTCCTGCAAGGGAATTTATATTTTTTATTGTAGCTCCCTAGTGGGATCTACCCTTGGGACTTCAAGACTTCATAAGTTTAATGAGACTGTGAATTTTGGGCAGCTTACATACTCTTTTGGAGTACATGGAAATGGTGGGTTTGAATGCTAGTGTGGGATTGTAAGATGTACAGTGGTAGCAGTTGACTTCACATGTCTTCTGAAAATCTCTGGAGATACCTAGAGACACAATTCTCTGGGACTATCTGTGCTACAGGAGACCTCATAGAAATCTCCTCAAATATCTCCAGAAATTTTAGAAAGTAACATTCATTTAGTTTTTGTTTACCTGGTAGGTGCACTAGACAATACAGTGCCTATTTTCAGGCATGACCTGGTAGAATTACAAATATCAAAAACAATTTTATATAATGGAGACGGTTACAAAACACAGTTGCCATAATGGTGTAATTGGTGGGGAAGTGCCAGAACTGTCTACCTTATGGAGTGTTTCATCTCAAATTAAACTTCCAGTTTTTATCCTGCAACCAAACATTCGTGGTCTTTTGTCTGGGACTGGTTAAGTTGAGCTCTGTGACTATAAGTTAAGTATTTATTGCTTCTGCTCCAGTCAACTATTCCTTATCTGCCCCTCTCTACCATCGGAAAATAATTTGCCAAATCAACTGCTACTATTGTAAGCAAATATGGTGATCTCCATGGTGGAGAATGCCCTTTGACCTAAGACTTTATGCACCATGGGGGTCAAATAATTTGGGATTTTGTCTGCAAACTGTAACCAATAAGGAGCTTGGTTTGCACACTCCTAAGTTGAAACCCAGAGAATGTAATGTTGCATGGTTTGCCCACAAACTCTTCACCATTCAGGGAGCAGATAAAGTCCTCTATAAAAGAACTGGGGTGTCATCACTCTGGGTTCTGCACTCCAATATCTCGGAAATGCAACCCAGAGGGTGTGCTGGGTGGAGTCTTGACTGGTAGGACGGTAACATGACTATTACTATTGTTCAGTATTAGAGAAAGAGGGTACTGCTGCCTAGACACTACAATCAAAAGAAACACCTCTTGACAGCAATCAAGGTAATGATGCCTAGCATTTTTTTGTTGGGAGCAGCTGACACACAGACCTTAGTCGAAAGGATACTGTTTAGTTGTGTTCAAGAATGAGACAAGGAGGAGGAGGAGCAGTTGGAGAATGAAAGTCTGCATGCAACCCACTGTCAAGCTGAACAAAGGAAGGCCAGTGCCGACCAGCATTCTAGTTCAGCCAGAAATTTGCAGCACTCCAGGTCAGTGAATAAAATGCAGCAGTCAGAGAACTTACTGCAAGCAGGTTTATTACTCCAGAAGCTCAGCTCCCTTAGCATCTCGACCCCACAAGTGAACCTTTGTTAGAGAGTGTGTGAGCAGAGGTCAGCTGCTACCTTTTAAACAGATAACCTTAAAGTGGTACACACAATTTAGTTATCTTTTACTTGTGGTCATTCATTAAACCAAGCAAATAATTACATTTGAATAAAAAATATTAAAGTTCTTTAAACTTGAGACAACTTATTCACCAAGTGACAAGGAATAACGAAAATTGTATAACAAAAATTATAGAAAGCATGGGTAACCATTGTGAGGGGGGGAACACATGGAAGGTCAAAAGGTCAAGAGATACAAACACAGGAGATGGGGAGGGGGTGGGGAAAGGGACAAGATTACCAATGATACCTAGGTTCTGACTTTTAAGTGTACTAGTTTGGTCAGCATCTACATATCTCCTCCTTTTGTACCCCATGATTGATGACGCCTATGCTAATGGTATTTTTGACTGGTGAAGAAGTAACATTTATTAAACCCGAGTTACGCATAATCCCCACTTTACAAGGACTCCCCAAAGTTCATAACAACAGGGACTCACCACCAGTATGCCCCATCATCTCAGGCATAGACTCAATCACCAACAGCTTATGAAAATATATTGAGCATATTTTTAAAACAATATGTTGTAGGGGTAAAGCCTCACATCAGAGACACCATGCATTTATTACAAAAAATGCAAGAGATTGAATGGAAAGAGACATACAGTTGGACCACCATTGATGTAGTGAGCCTATACACTTCTGTTAAACATAATGTAGGCTTGGAAGCAATCAAACACTAGAACCCCGCTCTGGGGAACACTGAACCAAAGGAGTTTTTGCTGCACACATTAGAATTTGTGCTAGAACACAATTACTTTGTTTTTGGCAAAACATTTTACAGACAAACATGTGGTACAGCCATGGGTTCTTCTATGGCACCCTCTTATGTCAATTTGACACTAGCCAAATGGGAAGATGATTTCATCTGGAATACAGATAGTAATTTTTTCATCAATAAAGTAGTGAAATGACACCGCTTTATCAATGATCTACTCTGTATACGGGATGGCACTGAGGAAGAATTTAACAAATTCATGTTCTGTTTAAATAATACAACAGAGTGGTTTCAGTTGACCAGCAATTTTGACAAAAAAAGGAGTCTTATTTCTTGAGATTGAGCTTAAAACAATGGAGAAAGTGGAGTTAAAAACAGCAGGGTATAGAAAACCCACTGCTGCTAATGCCATTATACATGCCATCAGTGCCCACTCCCAGAAACTTATCAATTCTATACTATATGGACAATTGATAAGAATCAAACTCAATTGTTCAAATACAAAGGATTTTGAGAAATAAGCTGATGACATGATAAACAGATTCAGGGAGAGAAGCTATGGGGAAAATGTGCTCACGGAATCACTAAGAAACATTGACAGGAAGAGTTATTAAGGCCTAAACAGAGAAACAACCAGGAAAACAAGAGTATCACATTTTCTACAAAACACAACAGAATATCAGGCCAGGTAGGGAACATAATACAAAAACACTGGCACATATTGAAAACAGATAGCCACCTAAAAAAGGAGGTGGGGAAAACCAAGTATAACCTTCAAAAAAGCCAAAAATATTAAAGACATGCTAGTCAGCAGTCATTTTAGATCAAATAGACACAGGATAACTACATGGCTACCCCCCCAAAACCAAATGGACTTTTTAGATGAGGACACTGCAATGTGTTTGGATATACCCAGGAAGGGGAGACATTTACACTCATCATACTAATCAAAGAAAGGTAGTGGTGAGAATCTTTATCACCTGTGTAACTGGCTTAGCTGTGTTTATAATCTGGTGCACGTGTATTAAACAATAAGTAGGAAGAACTGCTAGGCCTTTAAAAACACGAATAGAAACACAGAAACAAAAAATAGAAACAAAAAACAGATAGCCACTTTCTCCATTGTTTTAAGCTCAATCTCAAGAAATAAGACTCCTTTTTTGTCAAAACTGCTGGTCAACTGAAACCACTCTGTTGTATTATTTAGGGCTATAATTAATCAGCGTGACCGATGGTCAAGAAAAGGAATAGAAAAAGACTGGAGGTAGCACAGAATGGGAATACGCAGTCCAAAGTATCAGGGATGACTCAAGGCAAGGTGAGAGAGGGGAACAACAGGTTCTTAGTGCTGGCTACCCTGAACAAGCATGGGGAGAGGAATCTCAAGGTGGAGGTAAATACAAGGGGGCAGAGAAATAGTACAGGGGTTAGCAGCCAGGCTGATGGCAAGGCCAGGGTGACAGGGTTGCAAGTATGACAGCGGAAGCTAATGAGAGTGGTGGGTAGGAGTAGATAATGAGGAAGGGGAGCTAGCAGGTGGTGAGCTGAGGGTCAAGGACAGTGGTATTGTTGGTAGGAATAGGGGGCTGGGAGAGCAGGTAAGAGGTGTCTAGAGGGGTGATGAGGTTGGGCCAGTGGGAGGCGGGATGGGGCTGGAGTCAGGAGTGAACCAGAACTTCAGGGGGCAACGTGGGGAAGAGAAAAAGGCAGAGCTGGAGGAAACAGGGATGTGAGGAATGAAAACTTACATAGGGACTGTGGCCAGAATGGGGGGGACCATCAAGGAGGGGAGCAGGATGGAGGTGGCAGGGTCTTAGGAATGGGGGATAGGGATATAGGAGTGGGAGTGGGGCTCACAGATCTTAGATGGGCAAAAACATTATGACAGTGCAGGAAAAGAGGCAACCCCTGCGGGGAGCACAAAGGAGGAAACAGGGACACGGGGGGTTCTGTAGCAAGGCTATGGGGTTGGACAGTGGGGCGAGAGACAGAATGATGGAGAGAAAATAGGGGGGCATCAGCGATTAGAACAGAGAGTCATCATACTGGGAGACTCAGCAGTGAAAGGTATCAGATGGGGGGGGAGCCAGAAAGAGTTCTATTTGGGTGGAATGCATGCCCGGTATGACAGCAGGAAGAATGGGACAACTTATCGTTGAGTGTGTAAGAAGACAGGAGATGAAGTCCCACATAGTGGTGCACCTAGGTACTAATGATGTGGAGGGTAGCAGAGTGGAGGAAGTTCAGGACAGATTCAGAGAACTGGGAAGGTTATACAGCATTGAGGGGCAAATAGTTGAATTCTCTGAGGTCCTGTCAGTACCCAAGGTAAGTATGGCCAGGAGACAGAGGATCAGGGAATTTAATGAATGGCTGGCAGAATGGTGTTGAACCCTGGGGTTTGGATTAGTGAGGACTTGGGGGGGCAACATGGAACAACAAGAATCTTTACTCCACAGATAGGCTCCACCTGAGCAAGGAGGGCCCAGAGTCCTAAAACAGAAACTGGGAGAGTTCATTACATCCAAATATAATTTAAACTGAGTGGGGGGGGGGGGGCTTAACCTTGGGCAGCAGTCAGAGCCACAAAGAGAGGGAGGCCATGTGCCTCCACCCTAGCTAGCGAAAATGGGAAGTTGAGGCATTCCAAAAGTGGAGGCGGTAGAAGGGAGGGGAGAAATGGGGTAAGCAAGGGATCCTGAAGGAGAGAGGTTTCCCCAAATGCAATGAGCTTGGGGAACAAAATACCTGCGCTCCAGGCATTAATGGCAGAAGGAGAGGTGGATATAGCTGTCATCACCAAGACAAGGGCCAACCAGCACCATGAATGGGATATCACGATACCAGCATATAGACTGTATTGTAGGGACAGGACAATAGGGAAGGTTGGAGGGGTTGCTTTGTTTGTGAGGGAGGGGATAAAGAGTAGCGAGGAGGAAGGTGACGTGGGAAGGCCAGAAACCTTATGGGTTCAACTGCAGAACAATAAAGGCAAAAGTATCAGACCGGGGGTGGTATATAGACCACCCTCCCAGTCAGAGGATGTTGACAGAGAGCTGGCAGATCAGATAAAGAAACACTGTAGCAGGGGTGGCACAGTGGTGGTTGGGGATTTCAATCCACCAGGGGTGGATTGGGGAACCATGTCCACCACGAGCACTAGGGAACAGGTCATTCTGGAAGCCTTCCAAGATGTATTCCTGTCACAAAAGGTAGAAGAGCCAATGAGGGAGGGGAACATTTTGGATCTTGTGTTGACAGACAGAGACCATGTGCAGGACATAGAGACTGAGGATCCCCTAGTAGGCAGCGACCACCGTACAGTGTGGTTCTCTCTGGATATGGGTAGGGAGGGAATGTCAAGAAGAACCAGGACAATGGACTTCAAAAGGGCTTACTTCAGCAGGATGTATAACATCTTTAGGGTGTATTTGGCTAACATCAACCCAGACATGGATACCATCTAGAAATGGGCCATCCTGAAGTCAGATCTGGTAGAAGCCACAGATGCCTGCACAAAGAAATGCAATAAGAAGGCAGGGACCAAGAAGCCAAGTTGGTGGCCCAGATAAGTGTGAGGGAGAAGAAGACTGTGTTCAGAAGATGGAAGGGGTGCAATAGGGAGCTGGACAAGGAAGAGTACGCAAAGAAAGCCAGGGAGGTGAGAAGGGTTATGAGGGCGGCCAAGGCGTCAAATGAGCTAAGGCTTGCACAGGGGATAAAGGAGGGGGACAAGGCCTTCTTCAAGTATGTAAGGGAGGAGAGGAGCTGCAAGGAGCAAATCACCAGGTTAAAGAAAGATGGAGGGTGGGTGGAGAAGGGGGATAAACAGGCAGAGGCATTCAATGATTACTTCTGTTCAGTTTTACCAGGGAGAAAGATGAACCTATCCCACAGGGGTATGGCAAAGCAGGGGAGGGAGGAGAAAGGATAACAGATGGGGAGATCCCTGTGAACAAAGTGCTTGAGGGCCTTAAGTCATTGAAGACGAACAAGGCACCAGGGCCAGATGGGTTACACCCTAGAGTCCTGAGGGAGCTAGCTGAGGTCCTGGTAGCACCACTGGCAGACTTGTTCAATACCTCCCTGCAGACTGTGTGTGTGCCAGAGGACTGGTAGATGGCACATGTGGTGCCCCTGCAAAAGAACGGTCCCAAGGATGAGCCTGGTAACTATAGACTGGTCACTCTTACATCCATTGTGGGTATGCTTATGGAGACTATCCTAAAGGAAAAGTTGGTGACCTCCTTGGAGGTGAACGGTTTTATGGATGACAGAGAGCATGGATTTGTCTCTGGAAGATCATGTCAAACAAACCTGGTTCACTTTTCTAAATGGGTGACAAAAGCACTCAATAGTGGTTGGGTGGTTGATGTCCTGTATCTGGACTTCAGCAAGGCCTTTGACTCTGTACTCCATGACAGATTAGCTAATAAATTGAGGAATCTGGGAACGGGGGAGAAACTGGTTAAGTGGACTGGTAACTGGTTGAGGGACAGACATCAGAAGGTGGTTGCTGAAGGGGAACTCTCAACTCCCAGGGCAGTCACCAGTGGGGTTCCACAGGGTTTGGTGCTGGGGCCAGTCTCTTTAACATCTTCATTGCTGATATAGCAGTTGGGGTTAAAAGCAGGATCAGCCTATTCGCTGATAACACCAAGATAGGTGCAGTGGTGGATGGGTGGAGGGAGGAATGGATCTCCAGGAAGATTTGGTAAGGCTTGAGCAGTGGTCAGACACTTGGCAGCTAGGTTTCAGTGCTAAGAAGTGCAAGGTCATGCACTTTGGAGTCAGAAATCCAGGGTACAGTTACCATTTGGGAGGTGTACAGCTATCCGGCTCTGAGGAGGAAAAGGATCTGGGGGTAATGGTCATAAGGAATGTAAACCACTCGTCACAATGTAGGAAAGCAGTAGCAAAAGCCAATAGAATGCTGGGGTGCATAGCTAGAGGAATCACCTCTAGGAGGGAGGAAGTCATTCAGCCACTGTACAGATCACTGGTGAGGCCGCACGTGGAGTAGTATGTGTAGTTCTGGAACCCATTATTAAAGAAAGACAACAGGCTATTGGTTGGGGTCCAGTGGAGGGTGACAAAGATGATCAGAGGAATGGAGGGGAAACCTTATGGGGATAGGTTATTTATTTATTTGTTTTTGTTAACCAGGTAAGCACACTAGACAACAAGTACCTATTTTCAGGTGCGACCCGGGAGGTTACAGTACAGAAAACATGGTACATATTCAGGGTAGCATACAGGCCCACAACTACATGTAGGCCAGATAGAATACAGCACACAGTACATTGCATAGACAAAGAACAATCTCACTCACACACAGGTGGGGCCAGAGTACAGCATATAGACAATAGTACAGAGTCAGAGCTAGCAAACATGAGTACAACTACAAGCTCAATACAATAAGCCCACATTGTGGCAAGGGGTGAGGAGTACAACAGGTACAGGAGGCTGAATGGGGGGGGCCTGAATCTGCAGACACCCCATGTGGCAGTCGGGAAAACGGGCAAGGGGTAGAGTGAAACGTTGCAGTGGACAGCATAGAGCTAGTGGGTGAGGAACCCAACCTGGTGGACCACCATGGCAGAGGCAGGCACGAACTGCAGGAGGAGTACTGTCCAATCCAGTGGCAGGCCCCAGTGGGCAGGTCAGAAGATAGCGAGGGGACTTCGGGTGCCCCAAGGGAGGGAGCTAGAAGGGTAGGGGACCCCTGACAGCGGAAGGAAGGAAAAAAGAGCTGTCCAGAGGAGAGGTGGGGGGCAGGGACAGCTTGAGGGTGGAGAGTAGGGTTGCCACGAGAGCAAATAAGTGTGGGGGAGGAGAAGTGGCTGAGGCCGAAACCTACATGGTGGGAGAGGTGTTGGGCAGCTGCTGGTGCCAACTACTCGTTTCCACAAGGACAGGTGGAGGCCCCTTTGAGGAATTTCCAGAGGGACGTTTTGAAGCTGGAGGGGAAGGGGCTGGCCTAACTGGAGCAGGGAGGGAGTTCCAGAATCTGGGGAGCATAGGTAGAAGGCCTGATCCCGGTGAGGAGCGGGTCCTAGGGACCTTGCAAGTGAGGTCGAGCTGGGCCTAAGCTGATAGGCAGGGTGCAGTGTTGGAAGGAAGGGCAAGTGCTGGGGGCAAGCAGTTGGGACTATGTTGTCTACCAAGCTACCAAGGACAAAGGCTCAGTGTTTATCAGGGAAGCCACTCGGAAGGCGGGCATAGAGGCACACCGATCGTGAGGCGATGGGCCAGAAGGGCAAAATGACAGGCGTTGTTATATGCCATGTCCCATTTAGCTTAGGAGGCATTCAGGACCGCGCAAAGCCAAAAACCCATAGCAGAGCATAGGTAGGAGGATACCCTGGGTATAGCAAGCTGAGCAGCCGGGGTGAGGCAGTCTCTGGCCCTGCAGGCTGCTCGAGCCACTGTTCGACGCTTTGCAAATGTTCCAGAGATGCTCAGTGAAATCGAGCTGTGGATCTAGGGTCACTCCTAGGTACCTAGCGGAGTTCAGGACAGGCAGGAGGGAGCCGTTCCCCAGTTTATGGTGAGGGGGAGGGGCAAGATGCGGTTTTGCCCGCTGACCCAAATAGCATGGCGTGTGTTTTGCCAAGATTTATGGTAAGCTTGCGTCCCACGAGCCAGTTTAGGATATGCCCAAAGTCAGAATTGAGTTGGGAGTTGATGGTAATGGGGTTCTGGGCGCTAGATAATAGTACCAGGTCATCCGCATATAGAGTAGTAGGCCCAATGGTAGTAACTGAGGGAAGTTCATTTACATAGGGAGAGAACAGAATGGGGCCAAGAACGGACCCTTGGGGTACTCCGCATCTGACTGGGGAAAGGCCCGAAAGGGCACGGTTAAAACAGGTGTATTGTTGTCTCCCCCCAAGATAGCTGGTGAACCAATCAAGAGCTTGGGGGGGAGAGCCTTGCCCATGTAGGGTGGAGAGCAGGAGATTATGGTCAACCCGATCAAAGGCCTTAGAGAGGTCGACAAAGATGGCCCCAGTCAGTTTACCTGCATCTGTGGCGGCTCTGACTTGGGAGGTAACCACGGTGAGAGCGGTGGATGTGCTATGCCCCTTCCTGAAGCCATGCTGAGCAGGGGAGAGAACTGCATACTCCTGCAGGTAATGGGAGATTTGTCCGGCTACAGCTTTTTCGAGTAGCTTGCTGGTAGCAGGGAGTATGGCAATGGGGCGGTAGTTATTTATCTCCTTGGGGTCACCGTGCTTAAACACTGGGACAACCTTGGCCACCTTCCATATGTCAGGTGCAATTCCAGAAGTGAGGGAAGAGTTAAAAATGTGGGTAATTGGCCAGGTGAGGTAGGGCGCCCCTAGACTCAGAAGCTTAGGCTCTAGGTGATCATAACCCGCCCCTGAGTGGTGCGAGAGCCCGGCTAGGAGAGTTTGAGTTTGAGGAACCTCAACATGTACTCTCTAGAGGAGAGAAGGGGAGAAGGGCAACATGATCGAAAGCTTCAAGTACTTAAAGGGCATAAACAGAGTTAGTACGGAAGGCATGTTCTCATTAAAGGGAGAGGGGATTACTAGGGGGCACAGTCTGAAGCTGGAGGGGGGTAGATTCAAGGGAGAAATGAGAAGGCACTACTTCATGGAGAGAGTGGTAGCAGGATGGAACACACTCCCTGAAGAAGTGATATCTCTTAGAACAGTGGGGGCCTTTAAAAGGGGTTAAGATAGAGTCAAGGGCAAGGTACTAGTCAGTGGGAAGTTGAGAGGGGAAGGGAAGGCAGCAAGGGGTGGGGGTGGGGTGGCAGCAGAAGCCTTAACTGTGTGTCGCACAATTGAGCAGACACGATAGACAAACTGACCTGTATCTGCTGGCAATTTTGTATGTTCGTAGCCCACTAGGTAGCCACTTCACTGAATTTCATAACTCAGACCCCTCCCCTGCTTAAATTCATGGCCTTAGACACAGTCCCACCTTTGGAGAGAGGGAGTGACTGCCTTAACAAACTAAATCAGAAGAAAACAAGATGGATATGTCAATGGACACAGTCCAACCAGCAGGGTTTAATGAAAAGATCGACTTTACTTCCTACATCAAAGAACCATAAAGAGATAGTCCATGCCTTAGCTGTCTAATTTTAACTTACTTAAACTGCTCGATGAATGATTAGTTTTCACCTGCGTTCTTCTTTGTCTATTTAAATGTAATGTGTGTTATCCAAAAATAGCTGAAAGATTGCATTAATGTTAAAACCTTTTGAATTTGCAAAATATATTGTGGCTTTATTATGTCTAAAACTTACATTACTTACTATAGCTACTAACTGATTGTTTTTCTTCTCTTTTAGGTCATGAGGCTCACAGGATATAAAAAACTTCCTCTTCTGGGATTTGTTCTTTTTAATAAATGATTTGGAACGTGGGATCCCGCCCTAAAATTTAAAGCTTAATAAACAAATACCCTGTGACCTTTGTTTCCGAATAATACTGGTTAATTGAAGGTTGACCAAACTAGTACACTTAAAAGTCAGAACCTGGGTACCATTGGTAATTTTGTCCCTTTTCCCTCACCCCCTGTCTCCCGTGTTCGTATCCCTTTACCTTTTGACCTTCCATGTGTTCCCCCCTCACAATGGTTACCCATGCTTGTCATTATCATTTTTGATATACAATTTTCATTATTCCTTGTCACTTGTGAGTAATTTGTCTTAGTTTAAAGAACTTTAATATGTTTTATTCAAATGTAATTATTTGCTTGGTTTAATGAATGACCACAAGTAAAAGATGACTAAATTGTGTGTACCACTTTAAGGTTATCTGTTTAAAAGTTAGCCCCTGACCTCTGCTCACACTCCTTCTAATGAAGGCCCAATTGTGGGGCCGAGGTTCTAAGGGAGCAGAACTACTGGAACAATAAACCTGCTTGCACAAAATTCTCTGACTGCTGCATTTCATTTACTGACCTGGAGCGCTGCAAATTTCTGCCTGAACCGTATCGCTGTATTTGGGACGTGCCTTCCCTGTTGCGAGCACCCTGGTAATTCCTCTGTGATGCACCTGTCCTCTTTGTGTTTTCAACCAGCATCCCAGCCAGGTGTAGGTATCCAATCCATTAAGAGGAGCTGCATGGAAGAACTGTGGATTTGGATGGGCCACAGCCCTAAGGAGTAAAGGAACCAAGCATAGGAGTGCTTCTGTAGGAGTGACTGGATAACAACAAACAGCCAAATGAAAAAAAAACACATGAGTATTACGTGGGTCTTTGGGCCTGCTGCAGGAAATAATCAAAAAGGTAGATTGGGATGGGGGGCTTCAGAAGACCTAGGCTGAACATTGTCTGACTGCATAAAGGCCTAGGCAGAAGAGTAATCAGAATATTTCTAGGCCTAGTGTCAGAATGTTGGGATTTACAAAAAGAGGCCTGGGCCCACATTTTCAAAGGAGATGCATGGTGCATAATGGAGATGCACTGCTTATCTCGAAAAATGCACTGAAGCACGATATTCAACAGGAGATGTGCCGCCCAAAATCGAATGTGCGAAAATATGCCAGCAGCACAAATATGGGGGCATTCCCATGAATGTGCTGCGCAGTTGTATATTCAGTCAAAATGAGTGGCGCAAGTGCAGCACATCCCAAAAATGAGCAGCCCAAAGATAGGTATAAAAGGAGATGGCCTAACTTTGCAAGTCACCCATAGGCAGGGTGCAGAACTGCAGTCATGGAGAGCATACTTTTCCACATGGCAGCTGTGATAGAGGATGTGAGGAGACGGGAACAGCAACATGACCAGAGAAGGGCCTGTAGGTGGTATGTCCACCAGAGACAGTACCAGAACCATGTCACCTTTGAACAGCTAACTGACACAGAGATTGTGGGCTGGTACTGTCTCAACAGGGCAATTCAGAGACAGCACTGTCAGCTGCTCCATGATGACCTGCAGGCACCAACACACAGAAGTCACACCATGACGGTGGAGACAAAGGTGACAGCAGCACTGTGCCTGCTCACCATGGGCAGCTTCCAGATACTAGTGGGTGACACCACTGGCATCACACAATCTGCCATGTCCTGTCTTCTCACCCAGCTCCTCACTGTTATGCTGCCCAATGCTACAGAGTTTATCACATTCCCTAGCACAGCAGCAGAGCCCACAAAAACAATGCATTGCTTCTACAGGGTGGCACACATGCCAGGCATGCTAGGGGCAATTGACTGCATCCATGCGGCAATCTGCGCACCACCTGACTTTGACAAGGAGACATACAAAAACAGGAAGGGGTATTACTCCATCAACTGCCAGGTGGTGTGCAATGTCACAGGGTGCATCAGCAATGTCTTTGCCAGTCACCCCCTGAGTGCATGTGATGCCCACATCTGGCAGCAGTCAGCTCTGTGCCATCGATTCAAGTCTGGGGCGATACCCAGTGGCCAACTAGAGGGTGAGTGGTACAGAACACCATGGGCATGGTGCCCACATGTTCCCAGAAACCACTGCCACTGGCTGTGCAGGGTGGGACTCAGTGTGACAGAGTGGACGCAATGGTCAACAGACATGTGGCAAACTGGACGGGGCGTGTCTGCCAGATTGGGGCCCATAGATCGACAGAAACTAGAAAGATGGCTGGAGCAACGAGTGTGCCAACAAATGCGATGGTACACAGCAGGCACAGGCAAAAAGGGGGGCGGCCACACACCCCCTGAAGGTGTCACTGCATGAGGGGCAAGGGAGTGCGACACTGTGTGATGGGATAGTGGGGTAGTAACAGACTGTGCTATGGCAGTGCACCATACAGCAGATGCCAGGCATGCAGTGGTGGTAGTAACAGTAGGTAAGCAATGGTGGGGAGGGTACTATGGAGGCGTGTCAGGGTGCATGCAGGCGGGAACAATAGACGGGTGAAAAATGTGTACAGCCACAAAGTGAACAGTGTGGACAGACACAACCAGCATACAAAGTTCATGGTGGGGGGGGGGCACCTGTGAGACATGGATGGATGTGTACGGTAGACTAACATATCACTTTCCCCCACACAGGTGACAGTGCCTATCCTCTTCATCCATGGCTGCTTACCCCCATACTGCGGACCTCATCCGAGGCAAAGGAGAGCTACAACAGGGTACACATTGCTACAAGAAATGTAATACAATGCGTGTTCGGCATGCTGAATATGCACTTCAGATGCCTGGACAGGTCCAGCGGTGCCCTACAGTACAGCCCTGACAAGGCCTGTGGCATATTCATGGCCTGTTGCATGCTGCACAAAATGGCCATAGACCATGGAATAGTTGTCCAGGTAACTGAGGGTGACAGTTCAGAAGATGAGGATCTGCAGAATGTGGGTGGGCAGCCACCACTGGCCCAGAGGGACTCCAGATTTGCACTGAGGGCATGGCGGCACAGGGACACCGTCATGCAGGAGCATTGCACACCCCAAATGGGAGTAAGAGAGGCAGATGTGACAGTGCAGGCACATACATACACACTCATGGGTAAGTCCTACCCACAGTGCCCCCCAGGATGTGGCAGCCAGACACAGTCATGGGGACGTAACATGAACATAGGATGCACAGTACACATGTCCACAGCAGGGGCTACAGTGCCAAGAATGCACACAGGTGGATGTGGAGCAATGGCATGGGTTAGTGACTGGACACTGGCAGACACACAGCATCATGTCACAACTGCACTCATCATTTCCATGCCCACCACCACGACACCAAGGCCTGCACCCATGGCCCACATGCCACATAGACGGTGCAAACATGCCATAGGCATGCATTTGTGTGGTACAATGACAACGCACAGCCCAGAGCAGAAGGGGGATGATGTCAGACAAACAACAGCCATGGGGTAACATGTGCAGGCCAAACACGGCCCGGACACCTCAGTGTCTGCCTGCACAGCCACCGTGGACACATGGGCGGCTACACACAACAGGGAAGGGTGCTTCCCCTGGGAGACCACCTGTCACATGGGGTGAATCCTCCACCGCCAAGGGGGTAGAACCATGCGATCATGACTGGCTGTGTATGGATGGAGATGTCATGAAATGCACATTGGACCCAGGGGTGTTAGGGATACCAATGGCAGGGACGGCATCTGGAGCACAGTGGCTGCATGCCGTCTTGGGGTGGGGGTGCTGGTGTTGCTGTGTGGTGTGTGGCAGTTGCTTCTGTGGGACCATGTGGCCCTGGCTGAACAGCTCACTGCAATGGCCTGTGCAATCCCATCAAGACCTGCAGTCATGTCTGCCTGCAGGCAGCACAGCTCTGTGGTCATGTCCACCCGCAGTCAATGAAACTCACAGAGTGCCTCGGCATGTTGAATGGCTTCCTGCTCATTCAGGAAAGCCACCTGCATGTGCAAGCCATGCATGGCCTCCCTGAGTGCCACCTGGCACTCCACAGAGTTCCTCAGGAGCTGTGTGTGCTCATTGGGCTCATCAGCAGGGGACATGTTTTGGGGTGGTGGCCGCTGAGCAGGTGTTCTGGCCTGCTGTGTCGCTGCCACCACTGGTGGCTGCTGCACAGCAGTCTGCTGTTGGCCTAGGGACTGTGTGTGAGCAGGCATGCTGGGTGCAGGCTTGGCCTTCACATGTGCCTCTGCAGGTCATTGCTGGTCAACAGCACCCTTGTAGATGGATATGCTGCATCTGGGTCACACAGAAGTGCCCTGCCACTGGCCACCCACAGCTGGTGCGGTGGCCACCAGCATGCAACATGGCAGGGCCGCTCCCATGATGCCCCAGGATGGCTGCCGCTGTCAAAGTCCACCTGTGTGTGAACCTACATGCCAGAGCTGTCCACAGTGTCGGGGATGATGCTCACCAACTGGGTGGTGTCATCATCATCATCTATGGCCGTGACAAGCACAAGGCCATCCAGGAGGTCAATCCTGGACAGGGTTGTCCAGATCAGTAGGGCAAAGACCCTGCCCCACCTCCTGTGTGCTTGTCATAACAGCAATTGCCACAGCAGCTGCTGACGTGCTGGCTATGGGTTTGTCTGGCTGCAATCTCCCAGGCTAAACCCGTGATGCTGCTACACCCCTGAGGTGTGATGGAGCTGTGAAATAAGAAGTGGAGAGCATGGTCAGGGCTGCATACCTAAGATGCTGAAATGGTGTCATTCACATGGAGGTGCACATGCATGCCACAGGTGCACAGGGCGTGGCACACACAGCCAGGACTACTATGGCAGGGCACTTGGCACACGTGCCATACTGACAGGTAGGGTTGTGCTGCAGTTTTTGTGTAATTACACAATGAACCATGTGAGGTACAGCTGAAATGGTGGCCCATCCCCTCCACTGGCCTGCAATCATGCCCAGTGACCAGCATGTGGCACACAGGCCCAGTGATAATGCCAGATGCACAGCCACACCACAGACCACAGGAGTGTAGTCCCACACAACACCCATGGCCCAGTGGTATGGGGCACTGACAGGTGACAGTGGCTGCAGACATGCGTGGTGCTGCATGTACCCATCCCACAACATGGGCAGAGGCACCATCTCTGTGCCTGCACAGTGCTACAATCTGGTATGACATGCCAGACGCCACCTGTGAACACCACATACAGGCGTCCAAAATACCTGTGCAATGCATACTCACAGTGCAGCGATGGCGCACCTCTTGTATCAAATCTACCCCTGGCAACACCCTCCACAGAGGCATGGCTCAAGGTGGTGGCGAACAGGGCCTCCTGTACCATCATGGCGGGAACTGTTGATGGTCCCCACCCATGACAGTGAGGGATGCCTGGGTCTGGGCCAGTCATTCCCTGGCCCTTATCTGCTCACTATTGATTCCCTTTATACATTCTTGGGGGGTTCTGTTATATGTCAGATAGGCATTCACTGCCTTGGCCATCTCTGAACTCCCCTTCACCCTTTCCTGCTAGGTCCCCGACTTGCGGGTCAGGAGGTCCTCCCTGAGGATGAAGGCCTCATTGAGGGCCGTGAGCACATCCTTAGTGAAGCCTGGCCTGCACCTCTTCCTTCTTTCCCCATGCTCCATTCTGGTGCCTGTGGAACTGACAGGGAATCATAGGGACAGGTGCTGCATCAGTGCCATGTAGTGAGAGACATGCAGAGGTAAGGTGAAACTACTACAGAAAATGCCAAAGTATAAACACATGTACCTCCAAGGTTTACTAGGTTTAAAGGACATAAGGGAGCCATCTGGCCCCTCAAGAATGTCCCCCAAATAAGTGGGAAAAGCTATACCAATCGATATTGGGAACAATAATGTTCATCTAGCTTATTTTTAAATATATCAAAACTTGATATATCAACAATACACTGCGGAAGTTTGTTCCATGCCATAATTGTACGGACTGTGTAGAAATTATTTCTCTTATTGGTTTTGGCTTTTGGGACAAGTAACTTCCTGTTATGTGATTGAAGATTGTCCCGTGTGTTACTGAACTGAACTCCACACTCAGCCATAAGCTCAGGAGATTTAAGTGTTTTAAAGAGGAGAAGAAGATCACCCCTCTGTCTTCGTGCTTGTAAAGAATGTAATTTTGTACAATACAATACAACCTCTCCTGGTATGATTTTCCCTTTAGGCCGGGTATCATTCTGAACACTTGTCTCTGTACTCCCTCTACAACCTTTATATCCCTGGTTGTTTGCGGAGACCAGAGTTGTGACCCATAATCTAAAATTGGGTGAACATAACTTTTGTAAATTGATATAATTACCTGCTCTGATTTACAAGTAAAGGATTTTTTAATTTTGTTCACTAAGTTTTTTGTACCTCCAGTCACCTGTGTGGTGGAGTGGTGCACGTCAGCTCAATTTATAGCTCATCTCACACGAATGAGGAGTGGAGCAACCTGTAATGAGATGCAAATGTATGAGATGGGCTGGAATTGGGCAATGAGCTCATTACCATATCCTAGCTGAATATTGCAAAGTTGGGCCTGGTGTATCCCAAAGTGCATTGCACATGTATATGCATCACAGCGGAATCCCATCATGCATTTCCGATGCATGCACAATAGATATTTATGTCACAGCTTTGCACGGTTGTGGGAAAGGTGCACCAGTGATGTCACATTGCGCAGTGTGTGGTGAATGCATGCTGTGCATGGCCACAGACTTGCACCATATGGATGGCTGTGGTCGCGGCATCGATTGACCTCCCCAACATGGTGGCGCCACCTGGCCACTCATGCGTGTTTGTGGTGGGTGTGACCTCTGCTTTCTGCGTGGACCGTCACTGCCATGCATGTGCGGTAATGCACCATGGTACACCTGTCGCTCATCCTTATGGCACACGGGCATGCTGCACTGGGACAAGACTGTGTGGTCTATCATGCAACTGGCATGGCCCAGATGCCTTGCAGTTCCTGCCAGTGTGACAGCCAGTGCATCAGGTGCAACACAGATCTGGAGATGGCACATGCTTCTGCAACTGTGACCACCAGGCCCCACTCCCAGAACTGGGGGTAGGTGAAGTTGGCTAATCTGGTGGATATTGTGGCCCCCTGGAGGGGCAGCTTTCTGGGGCAGAGGAGCTCCAGGAGGTATGGGCCCAGGTGTGGGCCAGGGTGGCAGCGGGCCTCACCAGGCACACAGGCATTCCCTGAATGGGGGAACAGTGCCACCACCAATTTGGAGCCCTCCGGAGGAGGGACATGGCCAGGCTGGACTGCCTGAGGGAGTTGGTATGGAGGGAGCAGTGCCATGCCCAGGTACCTAAGTAATGTGACTGTGCGCACCATTCCTGGTGCTGGGAGATGACAGGTGTGTGGCTGGGGCAGGCAGTGTTCGTTGTGGACCATGGCATGTCACTGGTGATGTACTGAGGGTGTGTACTGGTATGCTTGTGTGCAATATGCAGTGTGCGACAATGACCAGCCCCAGCACCCCCACGGGACATGTGGCCCCAAATGTGGGTCCAGGGTCATGCCACAGTGTGTGCCACCATATAGTGGTGTGGGCCATGGCAGCCCACAGTGGGGACACAGCATCCGATGTGGGTCCTGGTTGTGTGGCACCTTGCCACTGTGTGTTACCACTGTGTGCTGCACTGTGCTGCAGGTCAGGCAACATGCCCAGCAACCATGCATGGTGTCCATGGCTAGGCCTGTTGTTGTACCATGTGGTGGTGGCAGCATGTGTTGCCCATCCACATGTGCCATTATCTAGGATACAGATGCCATGTGCATGTCACATGCAGCGTGGGGCCTGTCGGCACACCACAGTGTCACATAGGTCGCCATGTTGCACCACCAGCACATGCTCAGTGTCATATGGTGATGTACTGTGTGGGCACTGCTGACAGCTGTGTGCTTTATGGGCCTGTTTTATGCAGCACTGCCTGTCCACTGTGTGCCTGCACCTGTAGGGCAGCAGTGTGGCACATGTCTATGAAGGAGCGTCACATCACTGGCTTGCCCATGGGTTTTTGGGGGGCAGTGTGCTACTGCTTGATGCTCACCCTGCCTGTTTCCATTTCAGGCAGGGAGGAGGAGGTCAGAGAGGCCTGGAAGGTCACCTGCAGTCAGGGCATTAACATTGGTGGGTGCAGGGACGGTGACCATGGTGCCACCAGGCATGTGGCATGCTGTGCATCAGGTGAGTGTGTTCGTTGTGTTGCATATTGTATGGGTTCATGGTGGGTGTGCATTGCCCATTGTGGTCCATGGCATGTGGGTCATGCATGCCCATGTGGTGCAGGTCCCACACACATGTGAAGGCAGCGTTGTGCTGTGTGCCAGCTCTGCCGTGCTCTTGGCCCCTGTGGGCCAGACACTATCCAGTGTGTCTGTATCAGAGGAGGAGAAGAACCAGGGAGTGATGATCACTAGTGACCTGAAGCACTCCATGCAGTGCAAGAAAGCAGCAGTAAAGGCAAACAAGATGTGGGGATGCATATCTTGAGGGATCAGTAGTAGGACAGAGAAGGTTATACTGCCCTTGTACAGGTCACTGGTAAGGCCACATCTAGAGTATGGAGTTCAGAACTGTTGCTCACACCTCAAAAAAAAGACATTAACCTGCTGGAGAAGGTCCAGAGGAGGGCTACAAAGATGATAGCAGGTCAGCAGGGTAAGGCATACGAGGAGAGATTGAGGGTACTGAACATGTACTCCCTGGAAGACAAGAGAGAGAGAGAGAGAGAGAGAGGGTACATGATTGGGACCTTCAAGTACTTGAAAGGAATAAATAAGGTTGATAAGGAGAGTCACTTTAAGCTAAGTGGCAACCATAACATGAGGGGGCACGGTCTTAAGCTGGAGGGTGGGAGGTTTAGGAGAGAGGTTAGGAAGCACTTCTTCACAGAGAGGTTGGTGGACACTTGGAATGCGCTGCTGGAAGAGGTAATCTCATTGAAGACAGTGAGCAGCTTTAAGAGAGGCTGGGATAGGCATAGGGGGAAGGTAAGGATCATGGGTAGAAAGGATGGGAGGAGTGGGGGGGGAAGGGCAGGGACATTAGCTGAAGCTGTGGACCCTGCAATACAAGCAGACTTGATAGACCAAATGGCCTTCTTCTGCTGGCTTTTTCATATGTTCATATGTTCGAATGACCATGGTCACGCACCAGTGCCTGCACGGTGTCATCACTGGTCCAACATTCATGGGGCACGCGGTTGTCAGGTCCACATGCTGTGTGGTGCATGGCCACATGTCCCTTGGCCATATCTAGTGCATGTCCTGCCCTGGCATTGCCTGTTTCCTGTGATGCATCCCATGCTGTGTGCTATGTGTAGCACTGTTGCACATCATTTCACCTGTCAGTTGTGGGTTTGGCAGTGTGGCAGCCCTGTACAGTGGCCCACACATCTGTAGGCATGTGCGTCACCTTCATTGCAGAGGTGGTTGCTTTGTGTGACTGGGTGACTTGTGGCACTGAGGCCGTGTTTTGTTTGTCTCTTCCTCCCATAGGACAGCTGGATGTTATGAGACATCAGGCCAGGCTGGGAAGGCCATGTGGGTGCCTTATGGTGTGAGAAAGTGCGGCCTCATCATGGGAGATCCCAATGGCGATATTCAGGTTGCAGGGGGTGATGCTATGGGGCAATAGGTCTTTAACCCGTGTGGTGTCTGGATGTGGGCTGCCTCACAGGAGGTGTGGACAGTACCAGGCGCAACACTAGGCCATTGTGGCACATTTGGACTGCTGTATATTGTAAATAGCCCTTGTTGATCCCCACACCTGCACCCTCACCCATCCCATATAAATAGTCCCCCCTCTGCATTCCTTGTATCCCTGTTCCACTCCCCCCCTTTTGTGGACCTGTACATAGCTCCTTTTACATCTTGCTCTGTTGACATTGTTCTGTTCGTTTATTTTGTATTGTTGATTACTGTTCCTACTGTTGTCTTTTTTACTATAGTAAACTTGCATTGTTTTTGTACATGGCTCTGTGTGTGTGTGTGTGTGTGTGTGTGTGTGTGTGTGTGTGTGTGTTTCTTTCTTCACTGGTTGTTGCCTACAGTTGTGTGGCACATGTGGCCCACATACCCATGCACACTGCTGTACAGGTGTGTGCCTGCAATCACCTCACCCTTCACACCCTGTCCCCAGAGTGTGACCCCCCACTGTGTCAGGCACAGTTCTCGCTGCCCTGGCTGCATGGGGTTCTTGTCAGTGCTTCTCATGTCCCTTTACACTGGTTTCCTGTACTGGCACTGTGCCCTTCTCTGCTGTTGTCATAGGCCTTGGGGTTGTCTGCTGCACTGTCGGTGGCCATGCCTCACTGTCACTGTATGCCCCCTGTGTGGGCTACAGCCCCCGACCTTTGTGGTGCTGTGCCAGTGGCACACTGTGCCACAGCACTGCCTGGCATGTCTGCACTGTTGTCACTCTGCTTGGGCATTCATCCCTCTCCATTGGCATGGCCTTGCTGTGGCACCCTATTCATGACCATGTGTGTCTATACTGCCTGGTGTGCGTGACTTTTCCCATGGTTAGTGTTATTTGTGTGGTGCTTTGTACTGTGCACTCAAGGGCCCTGCCGCTGTCCATGATGGCCACTGTGCTGTGCCACTGTCTCTCTAGTCCCCTGAGGGACTGCTCTGTTGCAGCACCACCCATCTGACTTGCGCCATTGCACTGGGCTGCTGTCCCCGTTTGTGCTCCCCAGTCCCAGCCTGTCATGCATGGTTTCCCATATTCAAAGGTGCCCTGCTGCACTGCATATTTCCAGTTGCGTGATCACACATCTGCGGTATATTCAACTGGACATGTGCAACCGCATCTTCTGGTGCATTGTCTGAATATTGCATTATTTTGGGATGGTACATCTCATATGCGCAGTGCAGGCACTTGCACATTTCAGCTGGCCACTTTTGAATATGGGGCCCTTAGTTTGTATTTATTATGTGTTTCGACAACTTCTCAAGTGGACCAATGTGCCTTCTCTGGGTTCTCTGAAGAACTGGTCCAGACCCATCACCTTGGTGAATTACTCACAGATGTCAGATAAAGGCCTTTGAGATTAAAGTCAGATGCACCCAATAGGGATTTTGTCTTGCATATGGGAGTGGGGAATCTGGGGAGATTTATGTTTGACCTGCATAAGTTCACCTTAACTTCTAATTTTCCCTCCTGTGCCCTTGCTCTTTTCTATTCTTTGCTTTTATTTGTGAATAAAGCTTCTTGTTTTATTTGTTCCATTCTTTTTGGGTGAATTTCTATATTTTGTGTGTTGGGTGTATTGTTATCTGACAGTGTCAAAGCTGCTGGGGTATGGGGTTTATTATTTCCTGTGGGGTAACAGCCCTGAGAGTGAGGTCAGATCCTCTAGTACTACCCAGTGGCAGTCCCTATCCTACGGAATGCTATTCCATAAGATATTCATCTTGCCCACTCTTCATCAGTCTTTAAGCAGAAGTTGTTTAAACACACTTTTGAACTGACATCTCCAGAATGAATAAGGGGTATATTCCGTAGTTCAATTTTTATGGGAGTTCTGTGCATTTGTGAATCTCTTCTCTTACTACTGGATGTATTTGTTTCATCTTCTACATAATTATTTGAGTTGTTGCATACTGCTGGTCTAAAATGTGTTTGTTTGTGTAGTTTGTTACCGCACTTTGAATGTTCAGAAGGATGCTCCATAAACAAAAGCCAATCTACCTACCCCAGATGGATGCATTGTGTCATTATTAACTTCATCTGTAGGCACAGTGAACTCAAAGCCAAGAACCCAGGCTACCCCCCCTGAGAGGTGCATCTGTGCCCCAAGGGCCCTGAATGACTGCTGTATATGCTTCTGCAAAAATAAAAAACAGAAAAGTTTGACAAAAAGAGAAAAAACAATCATCATTGATTGGAAATAGGAATAGACATGGTCAGCAAGTGAAAAGGCGCAGACAGTGTTTACATATCTGTCAACTCACTGTATGGCTCACTGTGATAGATGAAGCAGACTTTGAGTTCTGATTGGTTGTCAGCTCATTACTCAACAACAAAGAACTATCAGCCTTATACTTTGCAGACAGCACTTGCTGTGAGTGGTTATCATGCATGGATTTTAGCACATCATTTGACAGTCACAAAGTAGCACTGCTAAAAAACAATTGCACAAAGCACATAACCATAGGGTGTGAATTCTGTTAAAATATTCCTACTAGCAGTCTTTGGGATAATAAACAGTACAGGAGAGCTGTATACTATTATGTTAGGTGTGGCTTTGCTTGCCAACATGTCAAACAGCAGCATGCAAATTAGAAGTAACAAATCACCAAGTTCTCAACAGCAGCGTGCAATATTTGTCTGCATTTGTCTTAGGTTGATGTTTGACTGGCTGAGTATAACTTACCCCTGTGCATGGCAAGTGATTGCTCACTGGTATCCTGTGGCAACCTTTACATGAAGTAAAAGAGCAATGACCATATCAGGGCGAGAAAAAAATTGCATTCTGAATATTCCCCACTTTCAGAGTATCTGCAAAATCCAATAACGTTGCTACCAAACCTTCTTTTCAAGTGTACAAAAGTTCTTTATCTTTAAAAGAGATAATTGCCAATAGCATTTAAAACATGTTCCACTATGAAGATGTTAAGTAGAAAGAAATCTGAAATACTCATTTATGAAAGAGAGTTTGGAATATGATGCCAAAAGGGTTGAATGAGAGGATATTACAAAAGACAGTGTAATAGTGTTCCATGTGAGTATAACTCACTCTGTGTTTTCTTATTCCAGTTTTAGTTTTCGCTGTATTTTTTGCATTCCTTTGTTTAAAGACCAACTGTACCTAAATGTTCTCATTCTAATTCTATTGCTTTGTTTGTCTCAGTCCTCTGTATAATCACCTACTCGTTCTAAATGTACTAACGTGGAACCTATGTAAAGAGCTCTGAGCTCAAATGGTTAATCCAAGATCAGAAATAAATAAAAAATAAAATAAATAAATAAGTAAATGTGAAGCATTACAATGATACAATGATCAGAATCTATAACTGGGATTTTGTGTAACCTATAATGGCTGAAATAAACATAATTTAGAATTTTGAATTGTGTGAGTATAAAGGAATTGGTCATACTTTCTTGTTGTATCTCCATAAAGATACAGAGCCTAGAGAAGCTGGGTCTAATTTTAATAACATTGCCCACTTGTAAAAATCTGTGACACCAGTTGTCAGCTTCGTAGTTCTTGAACAACAGGAAGTCACAAGATGGCACTCTTGATTAGCCATGAGACAACTACAGTGTGTCATTTAGTTTTCATTAAGCATTTCTTGCCAATGTCACACGCTGCTCCTCACTCACTGTTCCCTTCCTCAAAACTCTTAAAATCCAGCATGTCTCACACAGATGACAAGCCCTGCAAGGCTGCAAATACAACAAGAGAAAAGGAAGACAATCTCACTGCAACACTGTTATATGCCAGGGCTGATACATGACATATTAACACAATAAAAAACACACAAAGAAATCTATAAATGGTTTGATTAATTTTTTCCTGTAGACCGTTATCATATTTGTGTGGGCACTGATTGTGACAAAGCATTGTGGGAAAGTTATTTATGTCTAGCACACCAACAGTGATGAGCACAGCTCCACCTTAAAACAGTGATAGCTGACTCTGTAGAAAAACTTACAGCTGCCTCTAATGGGGAAATGGAATCTGAAGAAACAATGCAGACATACCCTGTGAACTGTTGGGAGGTGCTGTCAAATGAAGCTGAACACATTTACTGTTGCTTCTGGTCTGCCTCATCTCTCTTTAGAAATTCCACTACTTCTCAGTGCAGTTTAACCCCTGCAAGGTATATAGTTTTTTTAAACCAAGGATGGAAATGAGAAAGGAAAATGTGGGCGCACCGGGATTTGAACTCCGGACCTCTGGTATGCCCTTTGACACTCACATTTCAACAAATTATCTCACATCCCATTTAATGTGCAGTCATCAATGTTTAAAAAACAAAACAAATGTATGTTTCGTCCTGTAAACCCAGTGCATTTGATACATCTATGAATCTATAATTCTTATTTATTTATGTCTTTGGTAATCAGGTGGATGCACTGATCCAGAGGACTGTTTTCAGGCACAACCCAGGCCACAAAGTGACAAAAACAAAATACAGGTACAAAAAAAGTACAGGATACAAAGCGGGTTATACTATAACATGATATACATAGGCAAAAACACAGACGGGTAATACAGAATGGTGCAACACACATCCGGTACAAGTTCATGGTACAAAAACAAAAGCTGGTGCAATTTACAGTATACTAAACATGATGTAACATAGGCTAAAACACAGGCAGTAATACAGATGGTGCAATATACATCTGATACAAGTTCATGGTATGAAATCAAAAAGCAGGTGCAATTTAGAAAGGCTGCACGTGTTCAAAAGAAACAGAAAGTTATTCACATTTTGTGGCAACAGTGGAGGTAGGAAAAATGGAGAAAGACCGGGAGGGTAGGGGATAGCCTAGAGGTTATGAGGTGGGAGGGTGAGGCAAGGAAGTAAGGAGGTGGGAGAGCACAGACTGGGGGGGGGGCTGAAGTGATGTCTGGCAGTCAGTGTTGCCTGAGAGCTTTTAGACGTTAGGGAAGTTGTAGACCCTCTATTACTGTGTGGGACAGTGACAGCTTGCAGCCACGAGGAGCGAGGCTTTTAGGTTATGTTTAAAAGCATTGTGGGTGAATGACAAACGAACAGACTGAGGGAGCTTGTTCCTTAGGGAAGGTGCTGTGACTGAGAAAGCTTGATTTCCCATGGTGGTGATGACACGAGGTACTTCTAGTGGGGGGGGGGCAGAGGATGCCCTAAGATTCCTAGGGACTACTCTGTCTGTCAGGAGGGGTAAGTAGGGGGACATTTGATGGTTATGGAGGGAGGAAGTTGTCTACCAGATAGCCCATTGCATAATCAAAGCTGCCTGCAGGGCGAGCCACCCTAGTGATTGTTAGAGTGAGCAGTGGTGGGAACAGTAAGGAGCTAGAAGGATGAAATGACAGACAGAGTTGTATGTAGAGTTTAGCCATGAGTGCAGGGTGGAGGGTAGGTGTGACTAGATAGGGGAGCAGTAATCTAGGAGGGGTAGTAAGTTGCTATGAGCGATGGCAAGGCGCGCTTCTGTGGACAAGTATTGTTTGTAATGGTATGCGGCGTCTAGTTTCTGGTGAATCCTGCGCACTGTTTGGTTCACATGTTCAGAGAAGGAAAGGGAGGGGGTCAAGAATGACTCCTAGATATTTGAAAGATGTGATGCTCTTGAGGGGAGGACCAACAGGGGTGAGAACCAGGAGGGAATAGTTGACTTTGGCAGCTTTGGCCAGGGAGGGCTTAGAACCAAAAAGCGTGGATTTGGTCTTTTTTTCGTTGACTAGGAGCTTGTTGGAGAGGAACCATTGATGAGCGGATGCATAGTTATGCATGAGGGTAGAGGAGATAGAGTCAATAGATTTGTCGCTGTGATAGATGACCAGATCGTCAGCACAGAGAAGTTTTACAGCTGAGGCTGTCCTTGGGGAGAGCATTTTTGAACATGGAAAAGAGAAGTGGCCCGAGTTTGGAGCCCTGGGGAACTCCAGTGAGCACAGGAAGGGGAGCAGAGGAAGCCTTACCAATGATCACCGACTGGGACCTGCTTGATAGATAGCTCCGGAACCAGGCAGTAGGTCCATGGGAGCAGCCAAAGAGTGGCAGGGTTGAGAGGAGGAGGTGGTGGTCAACCAGGTCAAATGGTTTCGACAGATCAATGAAGACCATGCCTGTGGGTTTACCCTGGTTAATGCCTCTTAGTACATGATTGGAAAAGAGGGCCAGTGCAGAGGGGGTACTGTGTTGCTTGCGGAAGCCATGCTGGAGGGGGCATAGGAGGTTGTACTTTTCCAGGTGCACTGATAACTGAGAGTGTATACTTTTTTCAAGCAGTTTGCACCGGTGGGGGAGGAGAGAGATGGGTCTATAGTTGTCAGTGGAGAGTGGATTGCCAGCTTTGAAGATTGGAACAACATTCACATGTTTCCAGGGGTTGGGTACGGTAGTGGTAGTAAGGTCGAGGTTGAAGATAAAAGTGAAGGGTTTTGCAATTGCAGGAGAGATGAGTTTTGGGAAAGTGGGGTACAGACCATCACTGCCAGGGTTTCCTTGGTCGGTAGGGATTTTAGTAGCTTGATTGTGTCAGTTAGTCCAATGAACCTAAGATGGAAAGGAAGGGGGTGGTTGAGAAGAAGGGGGTTGTATGGTTGGAGGTTCTGGGCAGTGGGGGGCTGGGGGAGCTTGTTGAGGTAAGGGGATAAGTTTGCAAATTTTGAGTTGAAAGCATTAGCAATCTCAGTGGTGTCCGAGATGAGACCAGAGGGGAATAGGGCTTGTTTTACCTGCCTACTGTTTTTGGGTTTAGGAGAGAACCAGTGAAGGCCCAGAAATTGCACAGTTTCCCAAGGTCGTTGATTTGTTGATTTAGATAATATTTATATTTTAGTGATTTGGTGGCCTGCTTGCAGGAGTTTCACAGCTGTCTGTATGCAGTCCACAGTTGCGGGGAAGGGGATGCCTTATATTCCTTCCACTTGCAGTCCCGGTCTTTCATTTGTGCCAGCAAGTCTCTGGATAACCAGTGGGTGCAACCTCCTCTAACCCTTCTGGTTTTGCAGTGGAAATGGGTGTCCGGGATGTGAGAGAGGGTGGAGGTAAAGAGTGTGACTGCCTCAGAGATGTTGTTTTGGTGGTAGAGGGCAGACCAGTCTGTAGCCTATGCATCACTGAGGGCAGGTGCTGGGTCTTGGCGGTCCAACTTTTTGAACGATAGGAGTTTGTAGGGAGGGTGGCTCGATTTGAAGGACAGAATGGCGTAGGTTGGGGTGTGGTCGCTGACTGAGTCAGACATTGTGCCTGCCTGGAGGATCAAGTCAGCCCGGTTTGTGGCAGCTCAATCAATGAGAGTGGTTGAGTGAGCAAGTATTGTGCCTGGTGGGGGAGGTGATAATTTGTTCCAGGTTATGTTCCTTGAGCAGGTTGGCATAGTCTGAAGGAGAGGCATCCAACCCGTTAAGGTTGAAGTCACCTATTGCAACCATGTCTCGTGTGGGGGTTGTGCACCCTACGCTGTCCAGGAAATTGGTTAGCCCTGGTATACCTCCTGAAGGTGGGTTATAGCAGCAGCCTATGTGGAGTTTCTTGGATGCTCCTAGGATTAGTTCGGTGGTGAGTCATTCGCTCGGGGAGGTGGGGGTTGAGCAGCTGAAGGTGGTTGCAGTGATGTGCTCTTGCACATATACTGTAGTGTGATGCCCCCACCTCTCATTCTGCTTCTGAATTCTTATGCCCTAGTGATAAACTAATAGGTCATAATAAGCAATTAAAAGGACATATTTTCAAATTAGAAAAAAAGGGATTTTTTCTTTACACAAAGGATTGTTAATATTTGGAATTCTTTGCACATTAATACAGTAAATTGCCCCTCTAAGACTATTGTTAAAGAGGAACCAGACAGACCTATGTCCAGCAGGAAAATGAAAAATCTACCACTGAGAAGGGGGAGTGTAGGCTAGATGGATGTCATGGCCTATTTCTAACCTAAAGGCAGTAATATGTTAGAAAAATTGTAAATGCAATTAAGATAGTACTGATGTTAATTTATTGTTTTTATAGTCGTATTTTATTACAATTTCTGTACACTATGGAAAATACATAACTACTTCTACATTAAAGTATAAACCGCTCCAGCTGAAGGTGTTAAACACAAAGATCTTTGAATACATCCAAACATGACAGTTCCCCTATTCAGCTTATAGTGACACTCCTCAGCTTGTAATTATGTAACAGGTAATATATATCTAAAATTATACCATGGACTCAGAAAGCAACACAAATCTCTGCATTTTGATTGGTTGGCTGGCACCTTACAGCAGTTATAAATCCTCCAATATACCCACTGGAAAAGGTGCCAGCCAACAAGTATCATTGCTGCCGTTAAACTTCAAACTAACCTCCGCCATTTGTAACGCACTTACCAGTGCAACTGAAAACCTAACTAAAACAAAATAAATAGCTAACTCCATTTCCTTGATTCCGGTAATTTCAAACATTTTCAACAACGAAATCAGCGATCCGACCCAAGAAAGTCACCTCATTGACACGAATCACGCTGGGTCAGTCGTCACAGAAACCTCTTCGAATCTTCCTCGAGCTTGCTCAAACTGGCTTCTCAAGAGTCACCAGCTATCATGTACGTAGCTGCCTGTTCGTCTGGTACCGCAATACCGGCATTCCCCGGCGCGGAACGGAAGCCGCCCTTTCCTGTGAAGAAAAAGTTAAAACGCCGCAAGCAAGCATCGACTTTTTTTCTTCACAGGAAACGATGCTTCCGTCCATATGGGGAATACCGGTATTGCAGTTGACGGAGACGGACGGCTGGTGCTGCATTGCAGGGTAATCTGGTGATGTTCTCTCGGTAGTTTTTGAGGCCAAATCGGGAGATGTTCAGAGAGCTTTCTATCACATTTAATTGCTTGGTTTGTGACTTTTCTAAGTCAGATGGCTCTTTCTGCATATTTAGTACGTGACTTTTCTGGATCAGATGGCTCATTTTCGTAATTGAAAATGTTTTAAAGCTCCTCATTATTTATCTGCATATTTAATACTAAAAAGGAACTATTTTTTCTCAGCAGAAGAACATAAACATGATTATCAGAAAATAATTAATAAAAATATATCAAAAAAATGCAAAACATATTAACAAATTATTTCTACCATTCTGTAATAGCAATATACCCGAGAGGTGTGGGTATACTGGTGGATTTACCACGGCTGGTGCGGTTAAGTCACGAGGCCCACCAGCCGTGGTAAATCCACCAGTATACCCACACCCTCTCGGGGTATATTGCTTAAATATTCCATGTACTGTAATACAGAAACACTGTAATTGTAAACTTAGACATGTACTCATGGTGGGAAAAAAGATCCTAGTGCCCCTATTTTAGCAATATTTTTTGAACCTAGTGGTAGAAACCCTATACTGAGACAAATGAGCAACTAGCTGCTTCAGCATTTCTCAGTGAGTTGTGTAAGTATTGCTGGATCCAGCACAAAGCCTGGTAAAAAACCTTTGTCAAAGAGCTGCAGCTCAGTTTTGCGTTGCATTATGAACAAACTGTAGAAACATTCCAGATGAGTTGCAAAAGCATTTTTTTTTTTAGTTTATTTATTTACTTCCTCGACTGGGGGAAGAGATTGTGCCTTTGGTTCTCCCCCCAGCCAACCTTCACAGCTGCTGCCCTGGACGCAGACAGAGCTCAGATCTCCCCGTCACAACCCCCTTTGGCCACATCACAGTGGGTACTTACCCCACCACTGTGGAGACCAGGAGGGTGGACCCAGGAGGGAGCTGACTTGTGTGCGACCGTGGTGGCACCGTCGGGGCAGCCATCATGCTGCTGAGCATTATTCTTGTGGTGGTTCTCCTCTGTGGGGAGGGGTGTGCAGTGATGCCAGTGGGAGGAGTGTGCACACATCTGCATGCCCTCCACCTGGCCTCTGCCGCCTCCTGCCCCTCTTGCTGCAGCATCAGCGCACTGCCCCCCAGTCTCCACTAGGGGCCAGCCATGTGCCGACCACTGATGCCCCCCTTCCTGGAGATGGAGAGCAGTCCTCTGGATGCTCAATCCTTCTTCAACCCTGCCAACCACCGGCGGCCCGTGCTTATTCCTGAACATGGGTCACCGGCGCAGCACGAAGTAAGGTGTCCAGTGCCTCAGCCCACAGTGCCACTGGGCCAGCAGTTGCAAAAACATTTGATAAAAGTTGCTGTTTGGCTGGTTAAAGTTTGAATAATAACACCACGTGAGTTTACAATGCATTTCCAACACTAAAAACAGCAAGCAACCAACGAATTGGTGTAAGAGTTTAATATGAATTATAGGGTCTAGTACAATCTCCTGACATCATTCTTCCCGAATAAAAATAGCCCGTATTTTACATCCCGTTTCAAATCTTCCCACTGTTTCTTTTTTACCGACACTGATTCTCCCGACAAAGTAGTGAACAGCAAACACAGCAGCACTCCAAAACTAAGCAAACAATAAAAAAGCCATACAGCAACAGGTTGAAACAGTGCACATATTGGCAAACTCATTAGGTGCAGGAACTAACAGTTGCATTCCCACTGAGATTGATTAAATTAAGATGCAGCTGGTAGCGGGAAGAAATGGCAGAGTGCAGATTTCTGCAAATTATAGACCCATAGGCTAGTACCCCTCACAACACAGTCCATTCCTTTGGAGTGTTGGTTGTCTTTTCAGTGGCTCCTTCAATGGTGCGAGCTCCATCGGTAAGTGGAGCAGAGTGGGAGTGAGTTCCAACTTGGAGCCTGTGCAGCAGTTGCTTTGATGGTGCAAGCTCCATCAGTAAGTGGAGCAGAGTGGGGGTGGGTTCCAACTTGGAGCCTGTGCAGCGGTTCCTTTGATGGTGTGAGCTCTGTCGGTAAGTGGAGCAGAGTGGCGGTGGGTTCCAACTTGGAGCCTGTGCAGTGGCTCCTTTGATGGTGTGAGCTCTGTCGGTAAGTGGAGCAGAGTGGGGGTGGGTTCCAACTTGGAGCCTGTGCAGCAGCTGCTTCGATGGTGCAAGCTCTGTTGGTAAGTGGAGTAGAGTGGGGGTGGGTTCTAACTTGGAGCCTGTGCAGTGGTTCCTTTGATGGTGTGAGCTCTGTCGGTAAGTGGAGTAGAGTGGGGGTGGGTTCCAACTCTGAGCCTGTGCAGCGGTTCCTTTGATGGTGTGAGCTCTGTCGGTAAGTGGAGTAGAGTGGGGGTGGATTCCAACTTGGAGCCTGTGCAGCGGTTCCTTTGATAGTGTGAAGCTCTGTCGGTAAAGTGGGTAGAGTGGGGTGGCTTCCAACTCTGAGCCTGTGCAGTGGCTCCTTTGATGGTGTGAGCTCTGTCGGTGGTGGAGCAGAGTGGGGTGGGTTCAACTTGAGCCTGTGCAGCAACTGCTTCGATGGTGCAAGCTCTGTTGGTATGTGAGAGTGGAGAAAGGGGTGGGTTCTAACTGGAGCCTGTGCAGTGGTTCCTTGATGGTGTGAGCTCTGTCGGTAAGTGGAGTAGAGTGGGGGTGGGTTCCAACTCTGAGCCTGTGCAGCGGTTCCTTTGATGGTGTGAGCTCTGTCGGTAAGTGGAGTAGAGTGGGGGTGGATTCCAACTTGGAGCCTGTGCAGCGGTTCCTTTGATGGTGTGAGCTCTGTCGGTAAGTGGAGTAGAGTGGGGGTGGCTTCCAACTCTGAGCCTGTGCAGCAGCTGCTTCGATGGTGCAAGCTCCATCAGTAAGTGGAGCAGAGTGGGGGTGGGTTCCAACTCTGAGTCTGTGCAGCGGCTCCTTCGATGGTGTGAGCTCTGTCGGTAAGTGGAGTAGAGTGGGGGTGGGTTCCAACTTGGAGTCTGTGCAGCGGTTCCTTTGATGGTGTGAGCGCCATCGGTTAGACCAGCATATCGGCATATACGTAGCATAAGTGAAACACAAGTGATCTGAAAATTAAGAATGACAAGACTATCAGGGTTCTAGCTTGCCATCTACGGGGGGATCACGGAGTATGACAGCAGTTAACGCATGACGGGATGATTACTGTCAGTTTGTTTTTTGCCGGAAATTTAATCATGTCGGCAAGTCGGTATCAGTGAAATTAATGGTGGGAAGTTTAAAGTCACGCAATGGTACTGATCCTGAATTATACTGTAGGGCTAAGAATGCTATCTTGGAATATGTACCCCCAGGTACTTTATAGTGCCCTTGGCCCATGTGAAGTCAAACTGCTGCCCCAGTACAGGCAATTGGGACTAGTTCAAGCACATTACCTCTGTCTTGGAACATTCAGCTTGTACCCCAGGCAGTTTTCAAACTGGGACAGCAATTCCATCACACATAGAAGTAACATCTCATGGTTGATGCTATATAACACAACATTCATGCAAAGACTAATGCAGTGTTCCACCCCAGCTACTGTCATTCCCAAGATGTTAACTTTCTTCTGAATTGCCTGCACTAGGGACTTTATGTACAGTGCAAAGAGGAAGGGAGACAGATAGTACCCTTACTGTGTTCCCCTCTATAGGTCAAATCTAGAAGAGAGATGATTGCTAACATTTAAATTGGCTCAGAGTGCAGCATATTTGCCTAAGATTGACTGAATGAATTTCCAGGCAAAGCCAAACTTCTGTAGTATTGCTAGTATGTAAGGCCACAAAATCCTATCAGATGCCTTTTCAATGCCAATACTAACCATCAAGGCTTTGTCTTATTTGTGTAACAATTCAGAAGGTGCAGAGTTCTTTAAATACTATCCTGCATTTGCCACTCATGTATAAAACCAGTCTGATCCAGCGTGATGTCTGGCAAAATATTGTTCAACCGCCTGGTAATAATAGCTGAGATGAGTTTGTAGTCTAGGTTCAGCACCGATATCGAGTGGCACAATGCACATTGCAGGGTGTCCTTCCCCTTCAGGGGAACTATGGAGATAATCAGTGCCACAATGGTGGTAATGCTGTCACTTCTAGTACCTCATTTATGGCATGCAGAAGAGGTGAGAACAGTCTCTCGAGATGTCTTGTGCAGTTCAGAGGAGCACCCATCTGTTCCTGGGCTTTCATCCAGTTTCACTTTGGCAGTAGCTAGGACTAGTTCATCCACTCTGATCTTCTCATCCAACTGATGGTTCTGTTGGATAACCCGTCATATGGGCGGCTGGGATTAAATGACTCACATATGAGTGACTCAATCTTAACGCCTGTAATGTGGGTGGAAGAGGAGCGAACATGCAGGTTAGTGAGGGAAGAATGGCTAGAAGGTAGGATGACTAGTGGAAGGGGAGGGATGAGAAAGGGAGTATGTGGGAAGTAGTGTGGTGCAGGGTTGCCAAGCTGCCCCCATTGTGTGGTGTTAAGGGTGGCCTGCTATAGGGAGCTAGGTGCAGGGTTTGGGACTGGGGAGGGGAATGCTTTTTACGCCAGCGGGGATTCTTTATTTTTTTTATGACTGTCTCCCCTCCCCGTCATGCAACCCCTTTAGTTGATAATCTTTAGTTAGTGGGGTGTGGGGTGCAAAGCCCCCTGCATAAATGCAGTTCATGGTTTTTGTCCAGTCCTTGCTGAAAATGTACATCGCTGTTTTTCTTTTCAGTGAAGTACAGTCTCTCTAATGGCAATTGCGGTTTGGTGATCACCATTATGACATGGAACCTTGTGTTAATCTTCCACCACTGGAATCCATAGCCTCGGCAGAAAAGTATCCTGATTTGCATGGCCCATTCCCACATTCACCTTGTAAAGATCTTGGTAGTATGATTCGAAGGCCTCAGCTATTTAGTCTGTGGTCTGATAGGGTAGATAAGTGTGTGTAGACAAGTTTTTAAACATATATAGTTTTTTTTCTGTTGTCTAAGTCAGTAGGTCAGCAGCTTCATAGCCCTACCCCCCCCTTCATAGCACTTCTGCTGAAGATTTTGTATTGCCACTTCTATTTTATGACACAGTAATTCTTCCAATTCTGTCTTTGTCTTTTTAATCTTTTCCCATGCCTCAGAATTCACTCCTGCATGCTCTAGTGTTTTCAGCAACCTTTGTCCCAGCTTGGCTTGTTGAATTCTCCTGGTCTGCTGCTCCACAAGTGAGGTGAGTATACCCCTTTAGCATGACCTTAATTCTGTGACATAACGCTATTGCCAAGACCCCATCAGTGAAACTGAGCTGAATCCTCTCCTTAATATAATTATGGATATCGTCATGAGCTTCCTCTTTGTTAAATAGAGTCACATTCAAACACTGTAGCATACTCCATGTTTGCTTCTTCAAGTCTACCTCTAGTTTAAGCATTCCATGATCTGACAATATTGTATAAGATTTCTTGATAAAGCACTTAAAACATATTTTCTTAGGATGTACACATGAAGTCTATGTGGGAGTTCACCCAGTGAGGGGCTGAGTAGAATGAATATTGATGTGCTCTTATATATTTTTCCCACCAGGTGTAGTTGTGTGGCTAGGAGGAATTGACCAGCTGACCTCTTCTATACCTTGGACATATTATACAATAACACCCTTTAAGAGGGCTTGGGCCAGAAGTTTGGCAGACGATACTGGACATCTCAGAAATTTTGGTAGAATATGAGATGGAATAGGAGAATGCAGTAATGACCTATAATAAGGTTATTGCTGGAGCCTTTGATTCCATAGCTCCCATCTGTGTTCGACATCAGATCTCAAATTTAGGATCCCCATAGTTTGATGGGGACCTTAGGGAGTTAAAAAACAGAGGTTAGAGCAGAATTGGAGAAGGTCCAGGACCCACGGGGATAAACTGGCTTTGATGACTCATTATGAGGAGAATCAAAGAGCAATCTACCATAAGAAGGCAGCATTCCTGTACAGGGAGATTGTGGCTGGAAGGAATCAACCAGCTTGGCTCTTTCATACTGTGGACAGGTTATTAAACTCAATATATCTTCAGCTGGTAAGAGCGGATACATCAGCTAAGTGTGAAGAGTTTGCGTAATTCTTCTCAGACAGAGAGTCCTCTCTTCAGGCTGGGATCTGTCCAAGCAGACTGTCACAACCCAATGAAATTCAGTCTGCACCTCATGGATGTGCTCAGATGTCTTGGGGAGATTTTCAGTGGATTATGATGGTAGAAGTCTGTGAGGTGATCTTGGAGCTGCAACCCACCATTTAGGTGTCATTGGTCTCATAGATCAAATTACGAGCTTTTAGGCAGTTTTGCCTTTTGTTATTTGCATTTTCTCAGGGGTCATATCCCCCTATATTTGACTCCCTACAGAATATATCCAGATTTGTTTTAAATTGTGACACATTTTTACTTCCCACCACACTAACTTGCAGACTGTTCTAAATGGGTACCAGTGCCTATGTTCCCCTAAGGTGTCTTGCATTAATACTTTAGCAGTCAGAAATAACCCGACTTCTGTAGTGCGCACAAAGCAGCTGACAGGATCCCTATGTTTATGAAGTAGTGACTATAGTCACTCAGATTTTAGACTCAGACAGCAGGACATGAAAGTGAATGGGAAAGAAACATTGTATGCCCACCCCTGAGGTCACAACCCATTAACTTTAACAAGCCAGACATCTCGCTCCACTTATTGAACAACGGAACCGATCTGCAAAATTCCAACCAATCGGCTTTGCAGTTAAAGCAGTGTTTTCTGCTTGACACCTCTTTTCAGTAAGACAGTACTTGATAATGAACAGTATTCCCCTGCTGTTCACAGAAATGGCATGTTTTATTTGTTTGGTAGATTCCCCCAACAAAGCAATGCAAGAGATTATCTGATATAGAGTGTATATTATATTATTTCAGTTTTAAAGTTGCACAACTTCAGTGTAATCTGCCTCCTCCCCAAGCAGCGTCTCACATACAAAATGTGTTTATAATGGATTTAAAGTCTCACTGTTGAAAGCGTGTTCATTTTTTTTTCAGTACAAGAAAATGGGAAAACTATAGTTTTTTTTTACAATAAAAGCATCAAAGCAACCTACTGTTTGTTTGTGTCATTTTTTTATGTATTTGTTGGGGGCCAGGATGGGTATAACCTTCTCAATTAGCAGGCTGAGACACTAACTGTACATATGTCTAGAGAGATGAGATTGCACTTCTCTTTAAAACAGGGTCTCATATTATATACACATTTGAGATTCAATGAATCAGTGCTTGTAAAAGGTTGCCCATGTTGGCTACATGGAGATAGTAATTCTAAAATGGACAACAAGAAATAGCAGTGCAAAAAATGTCCTTTTCATTTAATTTCATAAATTCAGACTGCGCTTAGTATGGATCCGGAATGGAAGAGAAATACAGCCTCCTAAATGCATCTCCTCTTTCACATCACACTGACTCACTCACTACATTGCAAAAATACATTTTAAAACCCCCACTGAGCTTGACAATACCCAGCATAGTCATTGTAAACCATACCTAGGATAAATGACATCACATACAATTATGCATGCATCCATCAAAGATCCCATTGTTAAGTACTGCTTTAAGAAGCTGTCCAACCCTGAATACCACATTGCCATAACAGTATTAAATTATGTACTTTTGGAGTTGGCAGAGTTGTCTAAGGTGTTTCAGAAAGTGGTCTAACAACAGTTGAAGCTGTACAGATTGCTAGGGCAAAAATAAAAAAAGATCAGAAGCCAGTACCTGGGTGAAGCTGTCTACTGGAGCTAACCAGTAAAACTGCTTTTGGTTAATTGCACAGCAGAAGTAAGCACAATACAACAGCAATTTTGCAATTCATTGGCCTGTTATGTGACCATCTGGACAACTGATTTCCTGCAGGTGAACTTTCTGACTGATCTGTCTTTGATTTTGCAGCAATGCCACATTGCAGCTTTGAATTGGGCTTATCAAATATTGAGAGACTGTACAGCAAATATCAGGATTATTTATTTTCATTAGTGGACTAGGCAGAAATTGTTAGCCAGTACAATGACTTCAGATTTATAGTTGCTGAAAAAATAAAGGGAGGATCATTAAAAGCCTTTACTGACATGATCCACTTTACTTTGACTAATGTGCAGTACAGCAATGGTGGCTAAACTTATTGATGTATGTGCTACATTCCAAGCTAAACATGAAGCTATCTTGTATAGAGGTTCCTACACAGTCTTATCCTTCCCAAGAAAAGATTCTCCATAGGGAGGTGCAGAGTGAGAAGGCTATGATAGCACAGAGAAAAATCTTTGGAGTGATACAGGATCACGTACTGAAGCAAAGAGAAGTATGGCTGAGTAGGACCATAACTATCTTTGGGTGGAAGGTTTCACTCAAGGATTCTCATAGGAAAGTTAGGGAAGATTTGTTGCTGCTCTTGGAAAGACCATTAGGAGTTTATATATCCAGAAACATGGTGGAGTCCATAAAGTTATATGGAGATCCTGAGCCCACAACACAGATTGATATTACATTTAAAAAATCCTCATACAGCTAGCAGCTTGCTTTCTCTGGCCAGCAAGCTGGATTGTTTGGGAATACATTTAGTTAACATGTTAGACTTGGGTGAAGTCTTTTCATGGTTTAAACAGACTAAGGATAGTCCAGAATCAATCTGAGAGACGGATAACCCCTGATTGGCTTTGGAAACCTAATTGACCCTAATACCTACTCGCCACTGACAGTTATTGATTCAGCCTGACAAATGCAGCCTGTAGATAATATCAAACAAATGAACTCTGAATGCCAGCTAGATCTGGATACGGGAGCTGGGGAGATGTTGACGCCCTTTCTATACTTTCATGGAATATTGAGGGCATCCATCTTAAAATAATTGACCATGAAGTAGTGAGATTTCTGGATAATTTTGATGTTATTGGACTGCAAGAAACATGATGTACAGAAAATGTAACTCCCAAATTGGCTAGATATTCTGTCTTTACTCTGCCAGCAACTAAAGATAAAAAGTTTAGACGGTTTAAAGGGGATATTTCTTTTTTTGTCAAAACTTTGCTAAATTTTCAGATCACTAACATTTCTACTAAGTTAGAGGGTATTTTGGCTCTAATGATTAGCAAGGGACAAGAGAAGATCATTCTCTGCAATATATACTTTCCCCATCGCAATAGAGCTACTGATCCCACTGACCTTTTCATACAGGATCTGAAAATGGCACTTGATGAATTGTTAGATAAGAGTATATCTTGTCCTATAATTATTTTGGGAGACTTTAATGCCAGAATTCCTTCTCATTTCTTGGAGGATCTATATTCAGATATGATCCATACAATATATATAATTAATCCAAATATCTCATATACTAGGACTGCTCAGGATCTAAAATCTAACCTTAGAGGTAGGGAATTGCTAGCGGGCTTGGCCAGTAGAAATTTCTGTATTTTAAATGGTAGAACTCAGGTCGATCTAGTCAGATCCTTAATGTGCAGAGGACCTACTGGCTCTTCAACCCCTGATCAGGTTTGGACCAATTTGGAAACAGTAAAGCTGATCCAAAAGTTAAAAGTCATGGATGGATTGGAATTAGCACACTGTGCTATTGTAATTAACATCAAACACCCCTTTTGGAACTTTAGGAAGTGAGGCACAACAGAAAGAGAGTCTGGAAGTCATAAACAAGAGAAGGATTGGATGGGAGCCGATTCATCAAGCTAGTTTAAAAGAAATTCTTAGTACAGGAGTCTTAGGTGATATTCACGAGTTGGTCCTGGACAAAAGTAAGGCCTTTAATATTTTGGAGAATTGGGAAACCATTCATTCTTTACTTGGACCTAGATGTAAAACAACGTACCATCCTAGGTCCCTTTATAAAAAGTCTTAGTTTGATTCGGTATGTCTACAGAAAAAAGAAAGAGTTTGGAGGAAAACTAAGACAGCATAAGAAGAAAAGAAATAAGTCTGCAGCAGATTTTAAATTGCTAAAGACTGAAAGAGAAAAATATAGGAAAATTCTCAAATGGGAGAGACATAAACATACTCAGGGACTTTGGGGAAAAAACTGAGGCAGGCTGTTTTGGATAGGGATGGAAGGCGATTTTGAAATACTGTTGCCCAGGGATATAACAGATATGCCAATAGGACTGAATCCTATATTACACCTGAAGTTTGGACATCTCATTTTTCCAAGCTCTGTTATTCTCATGAAGAGCAGGAGGCACCTGATGCTTTCAAAATACAGGAGGATGAAATTTTCCAAGACCTATCTTGATCAGAGGACGAAATCCAGATGGCACTGATTGGCCTTAAGGCAAATAAAAAGCACCATGGCTGGATGGAGTCCTAGGTGATCTCTATAAGTTTTTACCAACTGATGGATTCCTTTTCTTCTTTTGCTGCTTAATAGCCTGATTCAGGGGTACTCTTACCCTGCCAGTTGGGCAAGGTAGTGTTATTTTCCCAATTTTAAAAAGAGGATCGAATGACCCAAGGATGTATATGCCTGTTAGTTTGATAGATATTTCACAGAAGATTTTTCTAGGATAATTTTGGGCAGATTGCTGTCACGGGTCAAGGAAAACTCAGTATTGAATGAGGCACCGAATGGTTTCCGGAAGGACTGTTCTACAGTACAACACTATTATGTGCTTCAGCACCTGATCTGGAAGCATACTAAAGAGAAGAAAACAGATTATATTGCTGTTTTGTGACTTCTCTGCCTTCAACAGCATTAGTAGAAAAATCCTTTGGGCTACATTAAGGGATCTGAAGTTGGAGGCCTCACTTAATGTTATTAATAGACTCTATGAAAATATGTGGGCAAGGGTCCAGTATAATCAATATGGTCATCTAACTGACAGACTTGAGACAAATGTTGGGGGCATACAGGGGTGTATTTTGGCCCCCACTCTATTGAACATCTACATTAATACAGCCTTGTATCAGCTAGATAACCGAGATTTCCATACTCCAAAAATTAATGATCAAAGGATTGAATGTTTAGCATATGCAGACGATTTAGTCTTGCTCTCTACTTCAGTCCTAGGTCTTAAAAGAAAATTGGCTCACTTTGTATCTCTCTGTTCTCAAAGGAAACTAAAAGTTAATCTCGGCAAGACCAACATTGTAGTTTTTGGCTCTCAAACCAAGAATACGGTAGGCTTTAGGCTAAATGGTAACCATATAGACACTGTTAAGTGTTATGACTATTTAGGTTCCCGTTTTGCCTATAGCCTATCTTGGACCAAACATTTTAGAGGCTATTCAATTTAAAATGGGATCTTCTGTAAATGCCCTAAAAATATTTAACAGCAAGATGGGTAAGTCATCGGTGAGTGAGGTATTAAGAGTTGTTAATGCCAAAATAAGAATGAGCATGTTATGTGCCTCTGAAATCTGGGTTATACTAAGGTTAGAGAATTAGAAATTATTCTGAATAAACTCTATAGAAACATCTTAATATTTTAAATGGAACTCCAGGCTGTATTCTTGCCCTGGAGTAGGACAACGTTCCTTGAATTTTCTCATCTGTGAGCGACAGATTCTCTTTCTGTTGAAACTTTTCTTTGCCCCAACAAATATATCCCAGAATGTGTGTAGTGGAAGCCATCAAATTGGCCAGCATGGGATATACATCCCTTTATTCCACTTATTAAGGAAGCAATAATGCCGGCTGAATTGGCCACCTCTATATACAATTTACACAAGACCATTTGAGGAGATAGGCAGGATGTCAAATTGAGGCTTATTGACTTATGACATAAATTCTTTCTATGTTCAACTCTCCAAGCTTAAGCTATATGGATTTTATAAAAAGTAAAGATTTCATGGGGATATGAGCCATATCTCTCCTTTTTAACCTGTCCTAAACAAAGAATAATCTATACAAGATTTGGAACTGAAAACTATAATGCTCAATGCATTCATTTCAGACAAAAGAGAGAGGGTACTTTTTCCATATTGTAAATGTGGAGCGGGGACTATAGATGATCTCAAACATGTGGTACTCTTGTGTCCTAGGTACGAATCAACTAGGGGGATCTCGGCCTCCTCCTGGAGGATCTTTTGGAATATTTGTTTACTATGAAAGAGAAGAACATGGAAGAGATCTTTGCAAGATTTTTAATCTCAACTCATTTGTAAAGTTTATTAGGGGGACTTGAAGTCCTGTGGAGGTTTTTAATGTGAAAAGGTACTCTGTTAAATTGAATTGCACTGTAAAGATATTTAAGTTCCTTGTTGATTTATCTATTGTCTATTTATATTTTACTTATTTTGGCCTGATTTTAGTATATTATAACTGCTTTATGCTGAACAACAAATTGTACTACTACTACTACATTCCAAGCTTCTAGTGCTGACTGTGAAAGAGGCTTCAGCCTCATGAACTGCATTAAGAGCAAACAAAGAAACAACTTGGAAGAAAGCCATTTAGATATGCTGATGCGAACAAAATTGTTTTTAAACATCTGGTGGAAAAATGGATCTTAATAAAATATAAGTCCACTGGAAGAATGGGAAAGACAGGAGAGAAAAACAGTAAATGTTGATTTCTTAGCAATGCATCATCAGCAGCACCCCTTTTAGATGCATGCAAGACTCTTTAAAATGTACATAGTTTACACATGTTTCCAGTTCATACTGTTATAGTATACAATGCACATCCAAGCTTCGGACTGTGTCAGAATGTATATTTATACTTTGCATTGAGTATTTGAGTGTTTGGTTATATTTTCTACTGTTTACTGGCAAAAAAATATATCACTTGTTTGGGCCACCCAATTTGCGCACGTGAATCAAATTTTTTGCACAAAGTGCCACACACACATATCAGTCACCCACCCACAGAGACTAAAAATTAGAGGGAACATTGGGTACCACCCTCTGGGAGAACCACATTGATCTTTTTCTTGATCGACCCACTTCTCCCTTAAGCTGCAATGGAAGTGCCTTTGTGTTTCTTAGAATTTTTCTATTCTCTAGTCCACTACATTCCTAAATATCGTTATTTGCAAATGCTTTGTATACCATGCACAAATCCCCCAATATCCTTCTATATTCTAATGTGTGCAAATCCAGATTTTGCAATCTTTCTGTGTATACCATGTTATGCAATCCCGGAATCATTTTTTTTTGCCCTATACTGTATCCCCCTCTATATTTTAATATCAGTCTTAAGATAGGTGAACCACAGCAGAGCACAATAATCGAGATGTGGCCTCACCAATGAATTTTACAGTGGCCCCAGGACCCTCCTGTCCCTGCTGGTTATATGCCTATGAATACAAGACAGTATTCCATTTGCCTTATTAACAGTTTGTTGGCAATGTGTTTTGAAGCTTAAGTCACTTGTTACTGTAATTCTCAAATCCTTTTCTTCCTCCGTATCTCTCAGAGTTTCCCCATCGGTACATATGGTGCTCTGGGATTATTTTTATGTGCCCATTGTTCCAAATCTCTAAGTTTCTTTTGCAGCATATCAACATCAGATATGCTATGAATTTCTATACCCAACTGAAGATAATCTATAAATTTTACTAACCAGATTTTATCCTCACAGGGCAAGCAGGTGACATAGGTACTAAACAGTATTGGCCCCAGTACAGATCCCTGGAGCACCCCACTAGTGACAGGAATCCAAGAAGTCTTTTCCCCTCTTAAGGTCACTTGCTGTCCATGATACCAGCCTATCATTTAGTCCCACCTCCTTTAGTCTTTCTATCAGTTCAGCATGTGGGACAGAATCAGACACCTTAGTATAGTCTAAGAAAACCACATCAATGGGGTTTGCTCATCAAGTTGGTCTGACAGGACCTTTCCCCCATAAATTCATGCTGTGTCTAATCTTTCAGTTTGTTCCGTTCTATGTAACACTCAATTTCCTCCTTAACAATCCTTTCCAGCACCTTTCCTAATACAGAGGTCAAGCTCACTGGTCTATAGTTTTCTCTCTGTGATCTATTGCCTTTCTTAGATGTAGGAACTATTGTGGCCCTTTTCCATTCTGACACCACCTCATCTACTTCCAGAAATACCTGAAACATTTTGGCTAAAGGGCCTGCTGTTTCATTTGCCAGTTATTTTAGGACCCTAGGATGTAAGCCATTTAGCACTTGAGCTTTATTGATATCCAGCTCTTGCAGTCTTTTTCAAATGTCAATGGCATTTATCCTTATAATAGGGCTACCCAAAACCTGCAAGTTAGTTACTGATGTAGGTACCTTTGGTTTACACACCATTCTGAAATAAGCATTTAATGTTTCAGCCATTTGTTTGTCACTTGTGACCAGGTTGCCATCTGTATCCATTAGAGGTCCCACTATCTGATTTCCACCTCTTTTGTGATTAATATAACTATAGAAACTTTTATAGTTATCTCCATTCTTCATAGCCAATTTGTTTTTGTCTTCTTTTCTCCCTTCTAATACATCTTTTGCATTTGCCAGACTTCTGCTTATAACTTGACCAGGCCTCATCATTGTTCAGTTTTCTCACTTACTTGTATGCTTTATTTTTCCCTCTTATTTTAGCTTTAACTGCCTTATTCAGCCAGCCTGGTATCCTACCCATGTCACTGTATTTCTTTTTAACCGGCACAAAGTTATCTTTGTCCTAAACATTTCCCACATTTCATTTAAATTCTTGTTTGCCAATTCCTTATTCCAATTCCATTCTTTTAGAGCTTACCTCACACTATCAAAATCAGTATTCTTGAGACATTTAATACTGGCACTCTCCATCACCCTTTGGTTCTGAATTTTTAACTCAAACTTCACCATATCAGGGTCACTACCTGCTAGGGATGGTTGTACTACACCATTTGAGATCTGATCCTCTAAATTGCTTAATACCAAGTCTTATATGTTATTACACCTTGTGGACTCAGTTACATGTTTGTTTATTTAGTTTTTGATGACCGGAAAAGGAGGTATAGACAATTCTGCCTATTTTCAGCCTTGTCTCTGGGGAAGGGATACAGATGTATGCCAACTGACATTGAACCAGATTAAGATGTTGGTGGTATTTTTAGTGAATTGTTGACATGTTGTTCCAAACCTAGACTGTCCATCAACTCCCCAAAAAATGTTTTTTAAGGCTGATTTACCCTCTGCCAGGAGGTCTAAACCTCACTCTCAGGTTCTTGGCAATAATGGGCACGCAAGGAATCACAGACACATTGTATAAGAGTAATAAAGCTTGTTTATTACTACCAAAAGGATAATCACAGTTGCCCTAAGCAGTTCTTACCAATATGAACTAGGAGCCAAAGCTAAGCGTTCACTATACCTCGAGGATTCTCCGTGTCTCTTGGGGTCTCCAAGGTAAAAGACATAATGTCTTACATTATATACCTATGATAATTTCCATGGTTACTGTAAGATAGAAACATTTCTAGTTACAGAGATGCGCCTTATTGACTAAATTAGAGGTGGCTCCTCAGTACAAGATAACATTATACAATTTTGTAGTAGTCATCACTTTGTAAAGACAAAGAAGTACAGTTTGTGCATAGCTGTGTAATAATACAAATCATCAGCATATGGCAATGCCGACTCATATATCATAATCATTACAAGGACACAGGTGTCCTAACATCTTGTAAGCAAGAAATACATGTGTATATTAGGAAGTAAAGTGCATAACAATAGTATGCATACATATCCTGACATCTACTCTTATACGGTAGATGCCCTTGGCCCTATATGTTAGTATAACATATGCCTAAATGCTAGCTGTCTACAGTGTACCTCTAGGGGTACCAATAAGGGTGCAGGGACCTTGTGTAACATTCCCCCCTTGTTGCCTCAAAAGGAGCAACACAGCAAGAGTGAGGAAGTGGATAGGGAGCAAGGGTCATTTACAGACCCGACGCGTGAGTCTTGTAAAGGAACTCCAACTGCTCATGGTGTTGGCGTAATGTGCATCGTAGGCAGCAAAGCATAATAATCAGAAAAAATATCAAAAATGCTTGTATAATAAAACCTTTAAATGTAATCTCTAACCAAGTGTTAGTAAGTGCACTATTCATATCACCATCATTAATAAGTGCAAGGACAGCTACATTAGCTTTGGAAATATTATTGCTGATGTGGATGAGATGGGTGTCTTTTCTCTCTAAAAGTGATTTAAATGTCAAGGTGAGGGGATCAATGTGTACTGTACATTAAAGTAAGGTAAATCCTCAGAAAGTGTAAGCAGATAATCAGGGCTACCATCAATGATGTCAGCGTCCATAATAGGGATGGGGGTGATAACTGTATGCCCAATAACTGATTTCTGGTGGGGAATGAAACAAAAGAAAAAATTACTCACCTTAGTAATTGCTTTTCTTCTCATGGAGTCTTGCTATATTAGGACTTATTGCAGTTAGCCCCTGGCTCTGAACTGCCCCGGAGAGGAAACAGTTAACTCCAGAGAGATCTGGAGTTCCACAGCGCGAGGGCGCTGTTCAAAGCTCTATCTGGCCAGTTTCAAATGAAACTGCCAGGTTCTTTACGAAGCTAAACTAACATAGCAAGTCTGTGTGGAAAAGCTCTACACTAGCCATTGGCTACCTACCAGTAGTAAAACAACAAAACACAACAACAATCACAGAATAAAAACAATATTACCTATTGTTGTTAGGATCACCCCTGACAAGCACTAATAGGCCCCCTCTCCCCAAAAGACTCAAGTCCAGAGAGGGGACCATCTACCACTTAACAAAAAACAGAATTACCTAGTTCCCTAACCCAAATGAAACAAGGGGGGGAACTAGAGAGACTAAAATGGCATGACACAGTGCTTGCACTAATTTGCCAACCCCGTACCCAAGTAGGAATTCTGAGAGGGGTAGGAGGGGGGGTTGTCCTAATATAGCAAGACTCCATGAGAAGAAAAGCAATTACTAAGGTGAGTAATTTTTTCTTCAAACACCATGAAGTCTTGCTATAATTAGGACTTATTGCAGATTATACAGCAGTACCTCCATGGAGGAGGGCCAGAACCTACTTAGGGAATAGGCTCTGAAGCACAGCTGTGCCAAAACGAGCATCTCTCCTGGACTGGACGTCCAGGGAATAATGCTTGGTGAAGGTGTGGACTGTCTTCCAGGTAGCAGCTTGGCAAATTTCCAAAATGGGAATATCTCTAGCAGCCGCTAGAGATGCAGCTGTACCTCTGGTGGAATGAGCCCTCAGTCCTGAGGGAGGTTCTCTACCTAGTTTTTGGTAACAGAACTGGATACAAGAGACAATCCACCTTGCGATTGTCCTCTTAGTGGCAGGTCTCCCTTTGCCCACTTCCCCATAGGTAAGGAAGAGTTGGAGGGATTCGAACCTATGACCCTTGGTGCACTCCAAATAGTAGCTTAGAGCTCTTTTGACGTCCAAACTGTGCAGTCTCCTCTCCCCTGAGGAAGAGTGCTCAGTGAAAAATACTGGAAGAGAGATGGATTGGTTGAGATGAAAATCTGAAACCACTTTAGGTAAAAACTTTCTGTTAGTCCTGAGGACTACTTTATCTCTGTGAAAAGAAATAAAATCCTTTTCCACTGACAAGGCTTGTAATTCACTTATAAGCCTAGCAGAAGTGATAGCCACTAGAAAGACAGTCTTCCAAGTTAAAAACTTGAGATCTGCCGAAGACAGAGGCTCAAAGGGGGATTGCATTAGCTGAGCAATGCAAACATTCAGATCCCAGGCAGAGCTGGTTCCCGAAAGGGAGGGTTAGTGTGAAGTAACCCCTTAAAAAACTTGGAAAACACAGGGTGAGAGGAGAGGGAAACAGGTTTCCCTGCAGAAACAAAAACAGAAACAGCTGCTAGATGAACCTTCAAAGTAGCTGGTTTGAGGCCTAGGGAATTTAGATGGACCAAATAGTCCAATAAAATGGCCAAGTCAGCAGATTCTGGTACAATTTGCTTCTCAGAACACCAAAAGGAAAACCTCTTCCACTTGGAGTTGTAAGTGGCCCTAGTGGAAGGCTTCCTAGAAGCCTTCAAAATATCCAGGACACCTTGAGAAAGGTGTAAATCAGCAAATTCTAGCTCCTCAAGAACCAGGCCTTGAGGTGGAGGGAATTGAGGTCCGGGTACCACACTCTCCCTGTGCACAGGTCCAGCAGGTCGTGGGTCCTGGGCAAGGTCTAGAGGGTGGAATGTCAGGGTCAGAGAAGAGGGTACCAGGGCTGCCTGGCCCAGTCTGGAGCAATCAGAATCACTTTGCAGGGCTGAGTTCTGATTTTTACTAGTACCCTGAAGAGGAGAGGGAAGGGAGGAAAGGCATACAGGAACTTCCCTTTCCAATCCAACTGAAAGGCATCCAGGGGGACTGATCCCAGCACTGGAGGCCTGCAACAAAACAGAGGAAGTTGGTGGTTGTCTGGGGCTGCGAAAAGATCTATCAGAGGGGTGCCCCATCTGGCAAAGACTGTCCCCAGCACCAGAGGATTCAGAGCCCATTCGTGATGGCCCTGAGAAATCCTGCTGAGGGCATCCGCCAGGACATTGTCCTTCCCTGGGAGGTGAACCGCTATCAGGGAGGTGTTCAGGGAATAAGCCAGAGACCACAACTTCATTGCTTCTGGTGCAAAAGGCTGGAAGACCAGTGCCCCTTGCTTGTTGATGTACCACATTGTTGTGGTGTTGTCTGTCCTGACTTGAACTACCTTGTTCTGGACAGTAGCTGAAAAAGCCTGGAGAGCTAAGAGAACAGCTCTGAGTTCCAAAAGATTGATGTGGAGCAGAGATTCCTGAGGGGACCACACTCCTGAGTGGAAAGGTCGCCCAAGTGAGCCCCCCACCCTCACAGGGAGGCATCCGTGGTGAGGGTGAGGGAATGAAGAACGGGTAAGAAGGGGACCCCCTGAGTTAGATTGCTTTGATCCTGCCACCACTGAAGGGCTAGGATCAGGGTTTTGGTCACTGGGACTAATTTGGTAAGGGGGTCCTTCCTTTGAGACCAGTAGGACCTCAAGTGGAACTGGATGTCCCTCATCTGAAATCTTGCTCCCTGCACAACAGCTGTGGAAGCAGCCATGTGCCCTAGGAGTTTCAGAAAGTACCTTGCTGGTCGAGAGACCCACAGGGTAAAGGAGGATGCCAGGGCAAAGATTCTGTCCACTCTTTCCGAGGGAAGAAATGCCCTGGCTGACTTTGTGTTCAACTCTGCACCTATGAAAGTTAGTACCTGAACTGGTTCCAGAACTGACTTTGGAAAATTCAGCAGGAATCCCAGAGAAGTGAGAAGCTGCTGGGTGACTTGCAAGTGGGATTTTACCTGATCTGGAGACTGACCCACTATGAGCCAGTCGTCCAGGTAGGGAAACACAGCAACCCCTTGCCTTCTTAAATGAGCCACTACCACAGCTAGACATTTTGTGAAAACCCTTGGAGCAGAAGTGAGGCCGAAGGGCATTGCTCTGAACTGGTAGTGGCCAGAGGGCAGTTCGAACCTGAGGTACTTTCGGTGAGAAGGCCTGATCAAGATATGAAAATAGGCATCCTTGAGGTCCAGGGAAGCTAGCCAGTTCCCTGGCCTTAGGAAAGGCAAAATCATTGCCAGAGTTAACATTTTGAACTTTGGTTTCAAAAGATGCTTGTTCAGGAACCTTAAATCTAGGATGGGCCACCATTCTCCTGTATTTTTTGGGGTAAGGAAGTATCTTGAGTACAGCCCCTTGCCCTTATGGCAAGGAGGAACCCTTTCCACTGCTTTGCAGTCTAGAAGAGAAGAAACCTCTGCTTCCAAAGCAAAGGCTTCTGAAGGATTTGCAGGAGGAAAATGTCTGGCTCTCATCTTTGGGAACTGCTTGAAGCTGAGAACCAGACCTTGGCTTACCACCTCCAGAACCCATTTGTCCGAAGTTAGGGACAACCAGTTCTGGCTGAAATAAGCCAATCTGCCCCCACCGTACAGGAGAATCGGCCCTGGACACCCCTGGTCAGGGTGCCTGCTTGGCAGCAGCTTTAGGCTGAGGAGAGGAGGGTCTGCCTGAGCCCGCCTACCTCTGCCTCTGAAAACCCTCTGTGCAAAGGCTGAAGAGGCCTGAACTTGATAAAAAGGCCTGTGGTAAGGCCTGCCCCTACCCCTGGGGGCATGCCTTTGTGGAGTGGCATGCCTCTCCTTAGCTTGGGCACTTTTGTAGGTAGTTCTGTATTCATCCATCTTTTTCATGTAATTTTCTGTTTGATCCCCAAACAGAGAATTTCCTACCACCGGAAAATCTATAGCCTTTGACTGAGTATCTTGGGACAGATTAGTGCATCTGAGCCATGCCAACCTACGGAGAGCTACAGAAGTGGCCATGACCCTAGAGGAAACATCATTAACATCAACAGCAGTATGAAATTGAACTTTAGAGGCTTCAATGCCATCAGCAGCCACTTGTTCCAACTCACTAGCCAGCTGGCCCTGGGCCTACTTGGCCAACTGCAATATAGTGCCCCATCTAGATTTCTGATATCTAGCCACATAAGCCATATAATTAGCCTGTCTGAGTCCCAACAAAGCTGCCATATATTGTTTTTTCGCCATGGCATCAATCTTCCTGGAATACTTATCAGGAGGATGTGAGGCCAGGGGAATATTAGCCTTGTCACAGGCTGCAGCTTGAACAACACCTACATGACTACACTGGTCAGTGAGGAAGTCTGTATCAGGGCCTGATAAAGTATACCTTCTGTCCATTTTTTTATCTACAGGAGGGACAGAATGAGGATTTTTTAAAATCTTCGTTGTTTGCTTCCTAAATGACTTATGCAAAGGAATAGACAACCTTCTAGACTCTGGAATATCCATCATTTCTACATAATCAGGCTCCTCTTGCTCATCCACAGCCTCCTCTAAAGGGAGCTGGAGGGTTTCTGCCACCTTTTTATAAAACCTAAAATGAGAAGGGGACTCAGACAGCAAAGGGGGAGATTCAAAGGGTCTGTCTGGAGAAATGTCCGGCTCAATGGGCACGTCCAGACCTTCCCAGTCACAAATGCACCGATCAAATTCCTCCTCCCCCCTCCTGTGGTTCATAAAAATCCTCAACATCATAATCCTGAACCACTGGACCTGAACGAGCCACCCTTTTCCCAACTAAAGGGGGTTTGACAAGTCCCTGAGACAAAGACTGAACAATCTGTATGGCTTTTGTTATCTCTGCAGCAGTTGGAGAGACAATTTTGACTCCAGACCTGCTGATTTCTTTGTCTTTTTACTGGGACTGGTTCCTCTGAACCAGCCTTTCTTTGCCCGAGGAAGTCTTGCCCTGGTCAGGAGGGCACTCCCTCTGGTCCAGTGGGTGCTGGACCGGGCTGGCCATCCGGGTCAGTGGACTTTTGGCCTCTGCTCCCCTGTGCCGCCCAATCTCTTTTCCAGGGTGGCTGCAGGAAATTTTTTACACACCTGGCAGTCTGACAGGAGGTGGTCAGCCCCTCAGACACAGACACAAGTAGGTGTGGGTCAGCCCTTGGCAAAGGCTTCCCACAGACATCACAGTGTTAAACCCAGTGGGCCCAGTTTTTCTTTGGGTTTCTCAGACATAATGCCAGCCTAACAAAAAACTTGCCCTTTAAACGGCTGTGCCAGGCAAGACACCCTTATCGGTTCCTAACAGTGTCACGGGTATTTGAAAAAACCCAGATAATACTAGGTTTTTTAGAACCGATAAGAACTGGGAACCGCACTTCTAAAAGCCCATTCAATGATTAAATTCGTTATTTTAAGCAAACCGATCAGTTCAGACTGAACCGATAATGAATTTCCACACAGACTTAAACACTAGTACTTACGGTTTACCAGATAGAGCTTTTGACCGAAAATGCGGTAAAATAGACACTTTTGCCGGTTCAAATGAACCAAATAAACTCGCTTGAACCGCAAAATGAACCGAGCTGAAGGAGCTGATCTCCGGAGCGACTGTTCAGTGAAAGCGGAGTAAAGAATCTGGCAGTTTCATTTGAAACTGGCCAGATAGAGCTTTGAACAGCGCCCTCACGCTGTGGAACTCCAGATCTCTCTGGAGTTAACTGTTTCCTCTCCGGGGCAGTTCAGAGCCAGGGGCTAACTGCAATAAGTCCTAATTATAGCAAGACTTCATGGTGTTTGAAACGGGACTATCAATAGAACATGTCTGAAGTCTGTAAATGTAATTTTTAAAATTTGTAAATACACAATACTCGCCATCTAAATTATATTGCACTTTAACAGTAGGCAGTCTCCATTTTTGCAACTGTACTGGACAAGTGTAAGGCTGTTTGGAAATACGTGTTGACAGGCGGTGACCCTCCTCCCGGTAATGCTGGTAGAGCTTGGAATTGTCTGGAGCCGATGTTGAGTCCCAGAATTCTGTGCCATTAGTGGTGATGTTATCATCCATGGAAAAGGACCAATCAATACTGTCTGGGGAATAGCCACATACAGGTTTAATAACATCAAATATGTCACAGCGACACAAATAAATATACCCTTTCTTTGCACAGCAGTCCATGTGCGGGGTGACCCAGGCATCCCAAAGAGGATGGAAAGCCAATAGAGGAGGTAAGTCAAGGCGTTCTCTGTAGATGTCTTCGTCAAGGTGCCCAATGGAGTGTACAGATGCAAGCTTATCAAATAAAGCTGTAGTAGGATCAAAACATGGTAAAGAGCCAGTAAAAGAAACAAACATAGTATCCTTAATGGAACATTTCTTAGTAGTAAAACAGGGACCAGTGTTAGGATGTCTTGTCACAAAACCCAAATTCCTAGCTGTGAAAAGTGGAATAGCTAAAGTCTGCAACATACACAGAGAAACACAGGTAGAGGATTACACTGAGGACAATACCATTTAGAAATACGTCTGTCATGTATTATATCAGGGATTCTTCCAGATTCAAGATTGCAGAAAAGTTATTAATAATAATAATTTTATTTATGCAGTGCTTTTCTATTTCCAAGGCACCTTACAGTTTAAAACAATTTAAAACAAACATTAAAATCCAAAATCTTAAACATAAATAAAAAATCATATTCAGAATTCAGTTCAGTTTTCTAGAAAGGCCTTTTGCCAAAGAAAAGTTTTTAAACCTCTCTTAAATTGCTCCACAGAGGTGCACTCCCATAACCAACGGGGTAGATAATTCCAAAGGGTGGGCGCAGCATAAGAAAAAGCTCTAGAGCCAGATAATTTAAGATTCACCCCTGGAATCTCTAGCAACCCCTTGTCGGCCAAGCAGAGCGATCGACCAGGGGAGTAGAGAACCAGAAATTCTTTCAGATAGAGTGGACCCTGACCGTGAAGGGCTTTGAAAGTCAGTAAACTGACTTTAAAGGTGATCCACCACTGTATAGTCAGCCAGTGCAGTTCGCGCAACACCGGGGTAATATGACAGGATCTACTAGAGCCTGTCAAAGCCTGAGCCGCTGCATTCTGCACCAGCTGCAGGTGGTGAATTTCAACCCCTGAAAGCCCAAAGTAAAGGGAGTTGCAACAGTCCAAGCATGAGGACACAAAAGCATTGATCAACGTTGGAAGGTTGTCAGATGGAACCTGATGCCTAACTCTGGCGATGATCCTAAGATGGTAAAAGGAGGTTTTGATGACAGCCGACACCTGTGACTGCAGTGTCAGTCTATCATCAAAGACCACCCCCAGAAGCACCTGTTAAGAGGTCAGGAGAGAATGCCTCCAAGAAAAATTCATGAAGGTGCACCAACACCTGACCCCTCTATCTGTCGACCCAGGTCCACAACCAATACCTCTGTCTTTTCTGAGTTCAACTTCAGCCAGCTAGAATCCATCCACTCCTGGATTTCTTTCAGACAGTTGTTAAAGACCGAGATAGCTCCATCCTGGTTGGGTGCTAAAGACAGGTATAGCTGGGTATCATCTGCATAACAGTGAAACCTCAGCCCATACCTTCTTACAATGTCTCCAAGGGGTAGCATATAAACTGCGAATAGCATGGGTGACAGCACTGATCACTGAGGCACCTCACACAACAAAGCCATTGGGCTTGAGGAAAAGACCCCAGATACAACTCTTTGTGATCTCCCCGTGAGGAATGAAGTGAACCATCGAAGGACGGTTCCTGATATTCCACATATAAGCCTCAGGCGTGATATCAACACCATGTGATCCATGGTGTCAAAAGCTGAGGAGAGATCTAGGAGAACCAAGATGGAATGTCTCTGCTGATCTCTTGCCCTCAGCTGATCATTGAGCACCTGAACCAGTGCTGCCTTGGTGCTATGTCTTTTACAAAAAACAGACTGGAGGGGTTCATAGATGTCATGGTTGGTTAAATGGTCCTCCAGTTGAGCTACCACTACTTTCTCAATCACCTTCCCAACAAAGGGAAGGTTACAGATAGGTCTGTAGTTAGTGAAACAGTCAGGGTCTCGAGTAGCTTTCTTCAAGAGGGGTGTCACCACCGCCTCTTTCAGGGAGCTGAGAAACTCACCGACTCCAAGAAGCACCAGACTATTCGCACAAGGACTGGACCGATGATATCACTACAGCCCAAAATTAGGGAAGTTGGTCCGGGATCCAAACTACAGCATGTAGGGAGCACACTCTGAATAATCCTCATGACATCCATGAAGTCTGGTCGACTGAAGGAACTCCAAGAAAACAGAGGTATTGTGAGCTCGCACTGTCCAACTGCAACCCCCCTAGAGGGTGCTGGTTGCAAATCTGCCCTGATGTCAGCCACCTTATTTGCAAAACATCGAGAAAGTTCCTCACACTCTAATTGTGAAAAAGCTTTACGAACTTGCAGACAGGCTGGATTGCACAGTCTGTCTATAGTTCAAAATAGCTGAGCTGGTTGGTTCCAAGCAACCGCAATCTCCCTGGACAGGAATTCTGCCTTCTTATGGGTGATTGCAGATTGATAGACTGAATAATGGTTCATCAATCTAAGGTGGTCGGCATCAAGGATGGACTTACGCCAGCAACGCTCTAACCTTTGTCCCTGTCTCCGCATCTCTCTCAATGTCCCAACAACCAGGAGGACTTGGGGTGAAGGGAGAGGGGTACACATAGACTGGAGCAATAGAATCCAGAGCCACCATAGCAGCCGAATTAAAAGCTGACATGAGGGTCTCTGGATCACTGCTCGCCAGTGCGGGGGACGATAGGTCAAGCACCGCCGCAAGGTCTTGGGAGTTTATATCCCATAAAGGGTGGTACCTAACCATCTCCACAGGGGTAAGCCTTCTAAAGGGGGTGCAAAAACTAAACCTCATGGTGTAATGATCTGACTAAGTGACCAGTTCCACCCATACATCAGAGGTTTCGATCCCTAGCAAGAAGATTAAGTCCAAGGAGTCTCCAAGTTAATGTGTAGCAGTGGAAACCACCTGTGTAAGACCCAGAGATGTCATCAACTGGAGGAAGTGCTGACCAAATTGAGAGAGTTCGTCATCGACCCAGGCGTTGAAATCACCCAGAACCATCAATTTGGGCAATTCAAATGCCATGTCGATGACGAAGTCCGCCACTTACTGAAAGAATCGCTTCTCATCCCCAGGTGGATGGTAGATGAGAATGATTTGAATGCCTACACCTGCTGCTACTGTACACTCAAAGGACTCAACCTCCTCAACCACCACAATTGTAAGACCCAGTTCTGTCTTAAAACAGACTGCGACCCCCCCCGCGGTGTAACGCTGAGTACTCAGCTGGAGTCATAGCCTCCAAGGTGGGGCCTGGATTTTCATCCAGCCAGGCCTCGGTGATGCAAGCCAGGTCCACTGAACCAACAAGATCAGCAATAATAGCAGTCTTGTTCCTGATGGACCTGGTATTGCACAACACAACCCGAGTTGGACAAACCTCGGAGGCTGTCTGGACCATCTGCCTACCATATTCAGTAGTGCTCTTGGGAATGGTCACCAGACATGGAGAACCATGATCTGGGTTCCATTTCACTCCAGAGTGCCTTCTGGATCCAACTACCCTAACATGGTGACCCTCCTCATCCATCCTCCCTCTGTTCACAACCCCTCACCCTCCTCCGCCTCCTACGCATAATTCACAGTGCTGTACAGTGCTGGTAGGTCTCAGATTGGAGAGGGGGAGAATAAAAAGGTCAAAGGGCATGAAGAGAGGAGGATGAGTAGTGAACCACTGTGGAGATTAAAGGCCAACACATGCTGCTACTACGCAGTCAAACAACAATAAAATAAACCTACTTACAATAACACTAACTACACCCAAAAATGAATTTTCACAAAACTTAACAAAACAATTTAAAATACCACCCTACCCACTATTAGATAAATCAAGTCTGAACTTAAGCCAGAAGACTACTAAGATCCCCCCCCATATACTTCCACTGCCAAAAACAAACAAACTTAAAATGAAGAAAACTTTAATACAAATAAATAAATGGACACAAGGTCCTCTCACCACCTAGTTGTCCATGGAAAGAAAAACATAAAATTAACAAATCAAGGAGGGAAAGCACAGGTCTTCATTGATGGTAGTAATAATGTAAGAGCCATAGGCTGAGCATAATATCTCACGGGCAATGTATTGCTTATCTGCTTCTTTATCATTCTGTGCAATAAGAGCATTGGTCTTTTCTTTAGAATCTGAACATGCCTAAGCAAAATTGTGCATGTTATATACATGTATATCATTCTTCCTGACTAAGGCCATCCACACCATGCAATAAAGGGGGCATAATATCATTTACCAAACCGGTCTGGAATTTCTGTGAAAGTGATTTGATAGCAGCAATGTCTGCTTTATTCCAAATATTCCAAATAGACATGGTTGTACCAAAAATACCTGAAATGGTGCCTGTGGTACCAGTGACATTAGAACTGTCAATTTCACATCTATTACATTTATGACTTTGATCATCAGGAGTAGGTTTTCTCCTGAAATTCCCTCTATGCCCGGTGGAATGTACCCCAGCAATAGGGTCTTGAGTATGAATTTGAAAAGCTGCTAAGCTATCAAGTAATAAAGTACTATAAAACAATGAAGTGTTAGTAGTATGACACATACCAAATTCTTACATATTCCAGTAAGTCAAGTTAAACAAAACAGGTATATGCATAAATTGTACGTTATTGATTAGTGTACCAGGTAAGACAGTGGCTGTAAGACCACTACGAGGGCCAGGAGTGTGCTTTGGACATTCCAAAAGCTGTTCGTCAGTAGGGGGTAACACAGACAAATACATGGCAGCTAAAGTCATGTTGTGGATAGCGTAACATTTCCTGGCAGAGTCTTCGGACCAGGAATTACAATATGAGGTATCAATTAAGGCAGTAATATTGTATAAGCCAGAATGTCTAAGAGAGGTTTGGAACAAGGACAGAGAACCATTGAGGGCTAATTTTGCAATGGGCCAACCATGGACAGTTCCATTGGAGAGCTTGGCCATGGGAAGTATTTGTCCTTGCGATGTGGCTTGCCACTCAATTTGTAGGGTTGATTTATCAGGAGCAACAACCAAGGCAGTGAAGTAGGCATCTGAACCTTCCTGGACAGTAATCATATTGTTGGGTATATTGATGGAGACTCCCTCTGTGGTAGCTGCAGGTGGATCAAGGTGAGGAAGAAGGTGCTTTACCATGCCTTGGATGCAGGAGATAACACCTGAGATGAGGAGAAAATGGAACAAGATAACCATCTTGTCAGTATCTGGAAAAGAAAATCACACATTCGTGAATTAGTACAATTCCACTCAATGGGGTGAGGAAAAGTAATTATACTCCTTTATACCATTTCAGTTGGTTTGCGTGTAACCATTTGTCAGTCAGTTTGTTGTTTTGCATGAGTCTAATCTGATCGACTGCTAGACTGAGCTTGTTGACAATGGGATAGGGTCCTTCCCACTTATTGGAAAAGGAATGAGTGGGATGTGTAAATCTGAGAACAATGACCTGATCCCCAACTTGCCAATCCATTTCTTGTGCGTGCTTATCAAAATGAATTTTAGACTGTTGCTGTGCCTTGCCCATGCAGTTAGCAACATATTAATGAGTATGTATGAGGTCTTATCTGAGTTTTTCCACATACTGGTCTATAGATACATGGTCTGCAATGGGGGTGTGTAGGTCAAACAACAGGTGTTCAGGTAATCTCATATTTCTACCAGTCATCACCTCAAAGGGTGTCAACTGGGTAGTGGCTGAGGGTGTACCCTTAATTGCCATAAGGAGTAATGGCAGTAGGGAATCCCAATCCTTGTGATTGTCCTCCATGAATTTGGAAAGCATTTGCTTAATCCGCCTGCTGGCTCTCTCTACTTGACTTGAAGATTGTGGGTGGTAAGCTATGTGGAACTTCTGATGATCTCCAAGGAGTTCAAGTGATTCTTTCATCAACTCACCTGTAAAACTGGTTCCTTTATTTGAGTCTACCTTGAGAAGTAGGCCCCACCTGGAGAAAATCTGTTCCACCAGGATTTTAGCAGTGATTTTAGCAGTGCATGTCTTAGTGGAAAAAGCTTCAACCCACTTAGAGAAGAGGTCTGTTACCACAAGGGTGTATTTGTTGTTTCTGCTGATATTGATCAAGGGACCAATGAAATCAATCTGTATGACATGCCATGGGCCAGAATGCCTTTGTGGTAGCAGTTTGGCATTTTTTTTGGTGGGGATAGGGTTATTTTGTGCATAAACAAGGCAATTGTCTATGTACTGTTTAACATCTTTGGTGACACCAGGCCGCCAAGCAGTGATGTTAAGCCTCTGGAGTGTATTCTCCACTCCCTGGTGTCCACCAGTGGAGGCATCATGCACTTGGTGCAGAAATTCAGGCCTAAGATGATGGGGAACCACTCACAACTTGGTGGGGGTGTCATCTGGTTTATACTAGATGAGCTCGTCATCAGGGACTAGGTGTAACTTACCTTTATGTCTTCGGTAGGGGTTATGGATAGGTAGATTTTTCTCAGTACCTTTGTTCAGGAATCTGAACATATCTTTGAGTGCAGAGTCTGCATGCTGGGCTTCTGACAGATCCAAGGGGGAAAAGGGTTCAGGTTTCTTCCTGACTGCAGCGACGTGTATGGCCGCTCTGGCCTCCAGAAAGTCCATCATCCAGGTGTCCCCCTATCGGGCCCCTTCCTTTACAAGGGTGTCAGCATTGTCACTGAATGCATGATTGGGATCGTGTATGGAGTGGGCCTTAACTTTGTGTACATAGAGTTTGTGTGCAAACATTTGCGCCAATGAATGAATGTATATTACCAGTTCCTTGTGTTTTACTGGGCTGCCATCAGAGAAGGTAAAGGAGTTCTTCTGTCAGAAAGGAATAAATTCTGTAATGGAACAACAAAGCCAGTTAGAGTCTGTAAAAATGATGGTATCTTCGGTTCCATGCTAGATGAACTTGAGGACACAGGCAACCGCTGCCATCTCAGCATACTGTGACAATGCCACATTGCAATGCTTAGACATTTTAACAGTGTTACTATAAGGGTAAATGAGTAATATGCCCATCCCTGCAATCTGTTCCCCCTGGTAATAGGAAGCTGAGCCATCTGTAAAGACACAACACAATGAAGTGTTCTCAAATAGTTGTGGTGTAGCAAGGAAGAAAGGACCTGGATCTGGGAGATCAGGTGGCTGTGGTATACAGTCATGAGGTTTTCCTTGGAAAAGGAGGTCATGCGCCAGCATAGATGGCATTTTGGTTTAATGGACCTTAATGTCTCTGTTCTGGAGAAGAAGGGACCTGTGTGTCAGTCTGGTATTGGAGACTGACCCATCCTTCACTCTATCTGATAGCAGAAAGGTAGCTGGGGTATGGTTCATGTTGATAATCAGGGGGGAGTATCCAATGATATACAGAAAGTGCCTGACAGCCCAGTAGGTGGCCAGAAGGTTCCTTTCACTAAGGCTGTATTTATGTTCCAGTGGAGTCAAGAGCTGCGATGCATATGCAATGTGTCTCAGGTTACCATGGACCTTCTGGGCCAACATGGCAGACATAGCAATGTCAGAGGTAATACATTCCAGATGGAATGGCAGAGCTGGATTGGGGTTCACCAGAGCTGGGGCTGAGGCCAAGGTCTGCTTTAGTGACATCACATCTTGGGTGTGAATGGGCCCCAATTCCAGGAAATTCCCTTTTTCAGTAGCTCATACAGAGGGGCAGCCTTCTGAGCAAAATCACAAATAAAATCTCTGGAATAATTCACCATATCTAGAAATCTTCTAAGAATGGCCATGCTAGTGGGCAGTGGCAAATCTTGCAATCCTTGTATCTTCGTCCAGTTAGGACTTCTGTCTTGGTCTGTTATCCTCAGTCCCAGGGAGAGTACCTCTTTCTGACATAGCTGTGCTTTTGCAGAGTAACATTTAAGGCCTACCCTCTGAATGAGGGTCAGTAATTCATTGAAGAGATCCAGATGTTGTTCCTGTGTGGCTGTGGCCAGCAACAGGTCATCTACATACTGTAAGAGACACTGGGGAGTACAGAAACCCTCAAGGGCATCCATCATGTACAAATGGAACAGGGAAGGGCTGTTGAAGAATCTCTATGGTAAGCAGGTCCACGTGTACTGCCTGCCCTCAAAGGTGAAGGCAAGCTTATATTGACTCTTGGGGGCCAGTGGCAATGACCAGAAACCATTGGAGATGTCCAGGGCACTAAACCATTGTTGCTCAGGGGTCAGTAGTCTTAGCATGTCTGGTGCCGATGCCACAGTTGGGGCACAACTGGGGCTGACCTGGTTTAGTCTCCTGTAGTCAATAGTAAGTCTCCAGGCATCTGTGGTTTTTTTCACAGGCCACACTGGGGAATTTGCAGTGGAAACACATGTCCTAATTACACTTTGCTTGAGTTGTGATTTTATTGACTCCCTAAGAGAAGGCAAGGCCTCAGGTGGAAAGGGGTATTGCCGTTGCCTCTCGTGTGCTGGGTCTGTCACTTCAACGACAGTGTGCATCCTGCCACAGTCATGCTTGTTGGTGGCAAATGCCTCCAAATGCCTTTGAGGAATGGGGAGGAGCTTTGGAAAAAGCTCATGGTTCTTGAACAAATCTATGACATCATACTCTTTGTTGTTTGCAGATATTGTTACAACCACATGTGAATCAGGGATCATAATGGTGTGATATTGTCCCTGAATTTGTATCAGTAACATGTTGGCTAGGTCTACCACACAGCCATGATGTGGCAGGAAGCCAATCCTGATTATACTAGGGTGATCATGCAGTACCATCAACTGAAAGGTATGATAGGCGTTCTGGTGTCCCAGTGCCATAGGTAGTGGCAGGGAACGGTATGCCAGTAACCTAGTTCCATTTACACCTGACATATTGGTCCTCCATGCAGTGGACCAAGGGGATGTGCCTGGGTGATCATCATGTAATACAGACACAGTAGTACTGTTAGTAAGCGGCCCCCGACCTCGGCCTCAGTGCAGGGCCTTCCATTTTTATCCAAGACCAGCTTGTTTACAATATGGACTGAGGCCTGTAATTGTCAATCTGTACCAGAAGAAGAATGGGAATGCTCTTGATAGAGAGTCTGGGCCTTGTTCCTTTGAACCATCTCACCATGCTGCCTTGATGCTATATAGGGAGCCGATTCCGTGTTCAGGCCTAATGGGGCCTGAGAGCCTGGACTTCCTGGTATCTCTGTGGCCTATTGAGGCCTGCTTTTCCAGTTGTATCACTGCAAGGGCCCAAACAGGAACAGCATCCGTTACAGAAAGCACTTGCCCAAGAAGTTCTCTGAATTTCCGGTTCTCATCCGCAATTTTCCTATATGAAGGGCCTGATCTTTGTGGTTTATCCTTATTATTCTTATGGTGTTTCTTGTTTTTGTGGTGGTTCTGGTTCCCAGCCCAGGATTGTTGCTGTTGTTGTTGTTGCTATTGGGCCTGCTGGGGGGTGTTGGTTGTCCGTGGGAATGATGCAAAAGGGAATCCTTATCATTTCACAGAGTTTGGAGTTCTGACTCCAAATCCTGCTCTCGTCCCACACATTCCATTTCCTGCAAACCCATCTCCTGCTTAAGAGATGATGTTTGCAGTTCAAGGGTATGAAACGTCGCTTCGGAGGCTTCCAGAGCAGCATAAAGAGCTGCAACCAACAGCCCCATAGCTTCTCGCTTTCTGGCTGTTTGTCTCGTCTCTGTGTGCTAGGTTGAAATCCCCAGTACAGGGTTTTTGGATTGACTTGCATCCTGTGTGAAGTCAGCCCATCCTCCATGGGAAGCAAGGAAGTTTGAGACAGCGATCTAAGTTTTGTGCAGATATTTGATACAGTGGCCATTGTGTTGGGGGGGGAATGAAAAATCAAACTGTGAAAAGGATGCCGTGCTGTGTATCAATCCACAACAGGTGCACTTATCCACAATCAGGCTGCTGTGCACTTTTAAGCGTGAAATTAAAAACTGCCGTGGCGTGAGTTGAGTCAGCGTTGACCACACCCAGTAACAGGCAGACTTTGCAGAGGATTTCAAAGTGGTCATTAAATGGGAGAGGTGGTGCGAGAATGCACACCTACAGTCCCCGTTGGGAAAGGAAAAGTTGTAAGCAACCAGTGAAACTTTGCAAACACCAAATATTGCCTGCCTGTGGTCATCAATTGTCAGGAGGTCTAAACCTCAATCTCAGGTTCTTGGCAATAATGGGCATGCAAGGAATCACAGACACGTTGCATAAGAGTAATAAAGCTTGTTTACTACTACCAAAAGGATAATCACAGTTGCCCTAAGCAGTTCTTACCAATACGAACTGGGAGCCAATGCTAAGCATTCCCTATACCTCGAGGATTTTCCATGTCTCTTGGGGTCTCCAAGGTAGAAGACATAATGTCTTACATTATAAAGCTATGATAATTACCATGGTTACTGTAAGATAGAAACATTTCTAGTTACAGAGATGAACCCTTTTGGCTAAATTAGAGGAGGCTCCTCAGTCCAAGATAGTATTATACAATTTTGTAGTAGTCATTACTTTGTAAAGACAAAGAAGTACAGTTTGTGCATAGCCGTATAATAATACAAATCATCAGAAGATGGCAATGCCGACTCATATATCATAATCATTACAAGGACATAGGTGTTCTAACATCTTGTAAGCAAGAAATACATGTGTATAATAGAAAGTAAAGTGTATAACAATAGTATGCATACATATCCTGACATCTGCTCCTATATGGTAGATGCACTTGGACCTATATGTTAGTATAACATATGCCTAAATGCTAACTGTCTACAGTGTACTTCTATGGGTACCAATAAGAGTGCAGGGACCTCGTGTAACAATCCCCCCTTGTTGCCTCAAAAGGGGCAACACAGCTAGAGTAAGGAAGTGGATAGGAAGCAGGGGTCATTTACAGACCCAATGCGCGAGCCTTGTAAAGGAAATCCAGCTGCTCATGGTGTTGGCATAATATGCGCCGTAGGCAGCAAACATAATAATCAGAAAAATATCAAAAATGCTTGTATAATAACAAAACCTTTAAATGTAATCTCTAACCAAGTGTTAGAAAGTGCACTATTCATATCACCATCATTAATAAGTGCAAGGGCAGCTTCATTAGCTTTGGAAATATTATTGCTGATGTGGATGAGATGGGTGTCTTTTCTCTCTAAAAGTGATTTAAATGTCAAGATGAGGAGATCAATGGGTACATTTAAGTAAGGTGAATATTCAGAAAGTGTAAGCAGATAATCGGGGTTACCATCAAGGATGTCAGCATCCATAATAGGGATGGGGGTGATAACTGTGTGCCCAATAACTGATTTCTGGTGGGGAACGAAACAAAAACTAGGACTATCAATGGAACATGTCCGAAGTCTGTAAGTGTAATTTTTAAAATTTGTAACTGCACAATGCTCGTCATCTGAATTATATTGCATTTTCACAGTAGGCAGTCTCCATTTTTGCAACTGTACTGGGCAAGTGTAAAACTGTTTAGAAATCTGTGTTGACAGGCAGTGAACCTCCTCCTGGTAATGCTGGTAGAGCTTGGAATTGCCTGGAGCCAATGTTGAGTCCTAGTATTCTGTGCCATTAGTGGTGATGTCACCGTCCATGGAAAAGGACCAATCAATACTGTCTGGGGAATAGCCACATACAGGTTTAATAACATCAAATACGTCACAGCGACACAAATAAATATATCATTTTTTTCACACAGCAGTCCATGTGCGGGGCGACCCAGGTGTCCAGAAGAGGATGGAAAGCCAATAGAGGAGGTAAGTCAAGGCATTCTCTGTAGATGTCTTCATCAAGGTGCCCAATGGAGTGTACAGATGCGAGCTTATCAAATACAGCTGTAGTAGGATCAAAACGTGGTAAAGAGACAGTAAAAGAAACAAACATAATATCCTTTATGGAACATTTCTTAGTAGTAAAACAGGGATCAGTGTTAGGATGTCTGGTCACAAAACCCAAGTTCCTAGCTGTGGAAAGTGGAATAGCTAAAGTCTGTAACATGCACAAAGAAACACAGGTAGGGGATTTACACTGAGGACAATACCATTTAGAAATATGTCTATCATGCATAATATCAGGGATTCTTTCTGATTCAAGATCGAAGAAAAGGTTATTGATGGTAGTAATAATGTAAGAGCCATAGGCTGAGCATAATATCGCACAAGCAATGTATTGCTTATCTGCTTCTTTATTATTCTGTGCAATGAGAGCGTTGATCTTATCTTTAGAATCTGAAAATGTCTTAGCAATATTGTGCATGTTATATAAAGTGTATCTTTCTTCCTGACTAAGGCCATCCACACCATGCAATAGACGGGGTATAATATCATTTACCAAACAAGTTTGGAATTTCTGTGAATGTGATTTGATATCAGCAATGTCTGCTTTATTCCAAATAGACATGGCTGTACCAAAACGACCTGAAATGGTGCCTGTGGCACCAGTGACATCAGAACTGTCAATTTCACGTCTCTTATATTTATGACTTTGATCATCATGAGTAGGTTTTCTCCTGAAATTGCCTCTGCACGGTGCAATGTACCCCGGCAATAGGGTCTTGAGTATGAATTTGAAAAGCTGCTAAGCTATCAAGTAATAAAGAACTATAATACAATGAAGTGTTAGTAGTATGACACATACCAAATTCTTTCATATTCCAGTAAGTCAAGTTAAACAAAACAGGTATATGCATAAATTGTAAGTTATTGATAAGTGTACTAGGTAAGACAGTGGCTGTTAGACCACTACGAGGGCCAGGAATATGTTTTGGACATTCCAAAAGCTGTTCATCAGTAGGAGGTAACACAGACAAATACATGACAGCTGAAGCCATGTTGTGAACAGCACAAAATTTCCTGGCAGAGTCTTTAGACAAGGAATTACAATATAAGGGATCAATTAAGGCAGTAATATTGTATAAAACAGAATGACTGAGAGAGGTTTGGAGCAAGGACAGAGAACCTTTGGGGGGTAATTTTGCGTTGGGCCAACTATGGAAAGTTCCCTTTGAGAGCTTGGCCACGGGAAGTATTTGTCTTTGCGACGTGGTTTGCCGCTCAGTTTGTAGGGTTGATTTATCAGGAGCAACAACTGAGGCAGTGAGGTAGGCATCTGAACTTTCCTGGACAATAATCAAATTGTTGGGTATATTAATGGAGACTCCCTCTGGGGTAGTTGCAGGTAGACCAAGGTGAGGAATGAGGTGCTTTACCGTGCCTTGGATACAGGGGATAACTCCTGAGATGAAGAGAAAATGGAACAAGATAGTCATCTTTTCAGTGTCTGGAAAGGAAAATCAAACATTAGTGAATTAGTACTATTCCGCCCAATGGGGTCAGGAAAAGTAATCATACTCCTTTATACCATTTCAGTTGGTTTGTGTGTAACCATCTGTGAGTCAGTTTGTTGTTTTGCATGAGTCTAATCTGATCGACTGCTGGACTGAGCTTGTAGACAATGGGATAGGGTCCTTCTCATTTATTGGAGAAGGAATGTGTGGGATGTGCAAATCGGAGACCCATGACCTGATCCCCAACTTGCCAATCCACTTCTTGTGCATGTTTGTCAAACTGAAGTTTGGACTGTTGCTGGGCCTTGCACATGCAGTTAGCAGCATACAAATGAGTATGTATGAGGTCTTGTCTGAGTTTTTCCACATATTGATTGACAGACACACAGTCTGCAGTGGGGGTGTGTAGGTCAAACAACAGTGTTCAAGTAATCTCATATTTCTACCAGTCATCACCTCAAAGGGTATCAACTGGGTAGTGGCTGAGGGTGTGACCCTAATTGCCATAAGGAATAATAGCAGTAGGGAATCCCAATCCTTGCGATTGTCCTCAATGAATTTGGAAAGCATTTGCTTAATCCTGCTGTTGGCTCTCTCTACTTGACCTGAAGATTGTGGGTGATGAGGTATGTGGAACATCTGATGATCTCCAAGGAGTTCAAGTGATTTTTTCATCAACTCACCTGTAAAACTGGTTCCTTTATCTGAGTCTACCTTGAGAGGTAGGCCTCACCTGGAGAAAATCTGTTCCACCAGGATTTTGGCAGTGGTTTTAGCAGTGCATGTCTTAGTGGGGAAAGCTTCAACCCACTTAGAGAAGAGGTCAGTCACCACAAGGGCGTATTTGTTGTTTCTGCTGGTATTGGTCAAGGGACCAATGAAATCAATCTGTATGGCATGCCAAGGGCCAGAATGCCTTCGTGGTAGTAGTTTGGCATTTCGTTTGGTAAGGATAGGGTTATTTTGCACACAAACAAGGCAATTGTCTATGCACTGTTTAACACCTTTGGTGACACCAGGCCACCAAGCAGTGGTCTTAAGCCTCTGGAGTGTATTCTCCACTCCCTGGTGTCCACCAGTGGGGGCATCATGCACTTGGTGCAGAAATGCAGGCCTAAGATGACAGGGAACCACCCACAACTTGGTGGGGGTGTCATCTGGTTTATATCAGATGAGCTTGTCATCAGGAGATAGGTGTAACTTACCTTCATGCCTTCGATAGGTGTTATGGGTAGGTAGATTTTTCCTAGTACCTTTGTCTAGGAATCTGAACACATCTTTAAGTTCAGAGTCTGCATGCTGGGCTTCTGACAGGTCCAAGGGGGAAAAGGGGTCAGGTTTCTTCCTGACTGCAGCAACGTGCATGGCAGCTCTGGCCTCCGGAATGGTCCATCATCCAGGTGTTCCCCCCTTGGGCCCCTTCCTTTGCAAGGGGGTCAGCAGTGTCATTGAAGGCATGATAGGGATTGTGAATATAGTGGGCCTTAACTTTATGTACATAGAGTTTGTGTGCAAACTTTTGTGCCAGTGAATTAATGTATATTACCAGTTCCTTGTGTTTCACTGGGCTGCCATCAAAGGAGGTAAAGGAGTTCTTCTGCCAGAAAGGAAGAAATTATGTAATGGAACAACAAAGCCAGTTAGAGTCTGTAAAAATGATGGTATCCTTGGTTCCATGCTGGATGAACTTGAGGGCACAGGCCATCGCTGCCATCTCAGCATACTGTGACAATGCTACACTGCAACACTTAGAAATGTTATCAGTGTTACCATAAGGGTAAATGACTATTATGCCCATCCTTGCAATCTGTTCTCCCTGGTAATAGGAAGCTAAGCCATCTGTAAAGATGCAACACAATGAGGTGATCTCAAGTAGCTGTGGTATTGCATGGAGGAAAGTACCTGGATCTGGGGGATCAGGTGGCTGCAGTGTTCAGTCATGAGGTTGTCCTTGGAAAAGGAGGCCATACACCAGCATAGATGACATTTTGGTTGGATGGACCTTAATGTCTCTGTTCTGGAGAAGAAGGGACCAGTCTGTCAGTCTGGTATTGGAGACTGACCCATCCTTCACTCTATCTGATAGCAAAAAGGTAGTTGGGGTATGGTTCATGTTGATGATCGGGGGGAGTACCCAATCATATACAAAAGGTGCTTGACAGCCCAGTAGGTGGCCAGAAGGTTCCTTTCACAAAGGCTGTACTTATGTTCCACTGGAGTCAAGAGCTGCGATGCATATGCAATGGGTCTCAGGTTGCCATGGACCTTCTGGGCCTATAAAGCAGACATAGCAATGTCAGAGGTAATACATTCTAGATGGAATGGCAGAGCTGGATTGGGGTTCACCAGAGCTGGGCTGAGGCCAAGGCCTGCTTCAGTGACATCACAGCTTGGGTGTGAATGGGCCCCAGTTCCAGGAAATGTCCTTTTTAGGTAGCTCATACAGGGGGGCAGCCTTCTGAGCAAAATCACAAATAAAATCTCTGGAATTATTCACCATTCCTAGAAATCTTCTAAGGGTGGCCACACTAGTGGGCAGTAAAATCTTGCAATCCTTGTATCTTCTTCCAGTTAGGACTTCTGCCTTGGTCTGTTATCCTCAGGCCCAGAGAGAGAGTACCTCTTTCTGACATTGCTGTGCTTTTGCAGGGTTACATTTAAGGCCTGCCCTCTGAATGAGGGACAGTAATTCATCCAAGAGATCCAGATGTTGTTCCTGTGTGGCTGTGGCCAACAACAGGTCATCTACATTCTGCAAGAGACACTGGGGAGTAGAGAAACCCTCAAGGGCATCCATCATGTGCAAATGGAACAGGGAAGGGCTGTTGTGGAATCCCTGTGGTAAGCAGGTTCACGTGTACTGCCTGCCCTCAAAGGTGAAGACAAACTTATATTGACTCTTGAGGGGCAATGGCAATGACCAGAAATCATTGGAGATATCCAGGGCACTAAACCATTGTTGGGCAGGGGTCAGTAGTCTCAGCATACCTGGTGCTGATGCCACAGTTGGGGCACAACTGGGGACTGACCTGGTTTAGTCTCCTGTAGTCAATGGTAAGTCTCCAGGCACCTGTGTTTTTTTTTCCACAGGCCACACTGGGGAATTTGCAGTGGAAACACATGTCCTAATTACAGTTTGCTTGAGGAGTGATTTTATTGTTTCCCCTAAGAGAATGCAAGACCTCAGGTGGAAAGGGGTATTGCCATTCCCTCTCGTGTGCTGGGCCTGTCACTTCAATGACAGTGTGCATCCTGCCACAGTCATGCTTATTGGTGGCAAATGCCTCCAAATGCCTTTGCAGAATGGGAAGGAGCTTTGGAAAAATGTAATGGTTTTTGAACAAATCTATGACGTCATACTCTTTGTTGTTTGCAGTTATTGTTGCAACCACATGTGAATCAAGGATCATAATGGTGTGATATTTCCCTGAATTTGTATCAGTAACATGTTGGCTAGGTCTACCACACAGCCATGTTGTGGCAGGAAGTCAATCCCGATTATACTAGGGTGATCATGCAGTACCATCAGCTGAAAGGTATGATAGGCCTTCAGGTGTCCCAGTGCCACAGGTAGTGGCAGGGAACGGTATGCTGGTAACCAAGTTCTGTCTACACCTGACATATTGGTCCTCTGTCCAGTGGACCAAGGGGATATGTCTGGGTGGTCATCAGGTAATACAGACACAGCTGTGCCTGTAGTCAGTAGTACTGTTAGTAGGCTGCCCCCGACCTTGGCCTCGGTACAGGGCCTTCCATTTGTATCCAAGACCAGCTTATTTACAATATGGACTGGAGCCTGTAATTGTCAATCTGTACCAGTAGAAGCATGGGGGAGCTCTCAGAGGAGAGTCTGGGTCTGGTACCTTTGAACTCACTCACCATGCTGCACTACTGCTATAAAGGGAGCCACTTCCAGATTCAGGCCTAAGGGGGCCTGAGAGCCTAGGTTTCTGGTATCTCTATGGCCTGTTGAGGCCTGCTCTCCTGGTTGTATCACTGCAAGGGCCCAAATGGGAACAGCAGCCATTACAGAGCACACTTGCCCAAGATGTTCTCAGAATTTCCGGTTCTCATTGGCTACTTCCCTATAGGAAGGGCCTGATATTTGTGGTGTACCCTTATTATTCTTATGGTGTTTCTTGTTTTTGTGGTAGTTCCGGTTCCCATCCCAGGATTTTTGCTGTTGTTGTTGCCATTGGGCCTGCTGGGGATGTTGGTTGTCCGTGGGGAGGGGCTGTTTCTCTTGGGCCTGCCCTTCCACCATGTAGTGCGTCGTGGCCTCCGGAGTGGCTTTCATGGCAGCTACTTTCTTGGAGACAGAATCTGAATCACAGATGTAGAGTTGATAAACACTCTTGGTTTTCTGAAGGATATCGGCAAACCTCTCCGTGGTGGGATAGGTGGTTGGCTCTACCTTTTCTCTTATTGCAGGGATCATATTCCTAAGGAATAGGGTCTTGTATTCAATAAGGTCCACATCTGCGTCTTCTCCTGCAAGATGCTTCCTGCCCGGTAGGCCTTCCAAAGCATCTGGTGGAAAGTTGTTGGGCTTTCTTTCACCTTCTGTTTTACAGGGTATGCGAGCATCACTCTTACTATACCTGGGCTGTGTGCAGAAATAAGTTCAGCTGCTACCTCATCAAAGGTGGCATGGCCATCGTGGTGGATGGCATCGGGGAGTTTTGCTAATAGTCCAGGATCAATAGTCTGGCACAGGATCTGGACCTGGTAGTCTGCAGGAGACCAAGCATTTCACATTTAGCATGCACCTTTTCCAAGTGGCAACTGAGGTTGTCAGATGGGCTCATCTGACCAATGCTGTCAGCTGTTTGCTGAACAGAGTAGGCCATTTGTAGGGGATTATTGGGATGATCAGGCAGAGGTAGATTACCCCAGGCACCATCTCGGGCTGCCTGAGCTGCGGCTTCAGCCACAGTACAAACCATGCCTTTCTGAGTACCAGCCTCTCATAGAAGCTGCCTAATCTGGGGTCTGAGAGCCCGTTTATTTCTCTCGGAGATGGGCACATTGCCTATGGCATTCTCAATCATCATCTCTATCTCCTGCCTGTCTTCCACATTAACAATGGCAACTGGTGGTGCCATTGGGACTAGGCCTAGGCCTGCTCACCCCCCATCATGGGGTCGCCATGTTGGCTTCGACCATGTTATGCGTCATGCCATCAATGATGTAGGGTATGGGTGTCACGTGACAGGGGGCCACTATGTTGTGGATGGTAGGGGGGTATCTGGGCCATAGTAGGGGTGTGACTGGGCGTTGTACTGTGAAATGTTGTCATCTGACTCCTCCCGCCAGATGACGTTGACAAGGCGAGGGCTACGCCTCCCATCGCCTTGATGTCACCAGCCAATACCTCTTGCTGATGGTGCAGTTTCACCATTTTGGGTTCACATTCCTCATGACTCACTTTGGCAACATTCAGATCCAACTCATCCTGCATCTGCTTCTGTAACACTCTATATGCGGCGCTCAATTTGCGATTGTCCCTATTATCTACTTCTAAGTCATTACATACCTGGTTTATCTCATCCTGTATCTCACCCAGCCCTCACTCATCATACAACATACTATTTGCCCAGCAGATTCAGGCCTTACGGTCTATGGTCTGCTCGAACTTTAGATCCTTAGTTGGGTGCCGAGACCCTCCCATCCCTTGTGCTCCAGAAACCCTATCATCCATCCCCACCCCTGGGACAGGCCATCATCTGATACATCCACTTTCTGTGTCTGTCCCACCTCTCTTGAAGCCCTCCACTGTGGATCTCTGAACCAGCTCACCAGGCAGTGCATTCCAGGGTCCACCACCCTCTCAGTGAAAACCTCCTCCTCTTTTCCCCCTCACCCTTCCACCTTCCAACTTCAAACCATGCCCTCTGGTGATACCTCCTGCTTTAGTCTAAAGATCCCTCCATGTTTACCCTATTTATTCCCTTGAGGTACTTGAAGACCTCAATCATGTCCCCCTGTCTCTCCTCTCCTCCAATGAAAACAGGCAGAGCTCCTCAAGTCTGTCCTCATCGTCAAATCCCTAGCCCTCGTATCATCTTTGTTGCCTCCTCTGTACCCTCTCCAGGAGCTGTATGTCCCTCTTCAAGTGTGGTCTCCAGTACTGTACACAGTACTCAAGGTGTGGTCTAACCAGTCCATTGTACAGCGGCAGAATCACTTCCTTGCTCCTAGAGGTGATCCCCTTACGATGCATCCCAACATCCTGTTTGCCTTGCTAGCCGCTCTCCTGCACTGCTCAGAGTTATTCATACATGCATCCACCATGACCCCTAGGTCTTTTTCCCCTATTGAGGCCTCCAGCGCCTCCCCTCCCAGGGTGTACCTGTGTTTAGGGTTTCCCCGACCAAGATGCAACACCTTGCACTTGGTGATATTGAAATTTAATTTCCATGTGTGAGCCCAGCTTTCCAGGGTGTCCAGGTCCCCTTGCAGGGCCAACCTCCCCTCTTCTCCCTCAACTACTGCTCCCATCTTGGAGTCATCCACGAAGAGACTCATTTCACACCCTATACCCTCCCTGATGTCCGATATGTATGCATTAAACAGGATCGGACCCAGGACCGAGCCCTGTGGTACCCCACTACCAACCTCTCTAGGGTTCGAGAGCTCCCCACAGACCACTACTCTCTGAGTGCATCCAGCTAGCCAGTTTTCAATCCATCTGACCATCAAAGGGCCTACTCCTAACCCCATCAGTTTCTCCACCAGACCATTGTGGGGGACAGAGTCAAACGCCTTGCTGAAGTCCAAGAATAATACATCCACAGGCTTACCCCTGTCCAGTTCTGATGTTACCCATTCATAGAACTCCACAAGGTTGGTTTGACATGATCTACCTGGCACAAACCCATGTTGCCGACTATCCAGACCTCCCACCTCCTCCAAGTACACCCCCAATCGTTCCTTTAGTATACTCTCCATTAATTTTCCCACCACCGAGGTCAAACTGATGGGTCTATAGTTACCTGGTACTTCCCTCGACCCCCCTTTATGGATTGGTACCACATGTGCCTCTCGCCAATCCCTAGGTACCCTCCCTGTCTCAAGTGACCTGCTGAAAAGCTCCGCCAGGGGTGCAGCCAGTATGTCCGCCAATTCCCATAGTACTCTCGGATGAATGCCATCCGGCCCAGGAGATTTGTCTTTCTTTAGGGCCTTGAGGGCTAACCACACCCTTTGGCGGAGATAGCATCATCCGTCCCCTCCACCTTACTGGCCTTTTTATCCTTATCCAGATGTGACACCCCTGGGGTACCTCTCTCTCCCTCTTGCTCCATTTCTGTTGCTCCCCTGATCCCACTTACTGCCGCTTCTATCCCCTTCGTGCCTTGCTTTGTAGATATCCCATCCCCCTCCCTAGTGAACACAGAGGCAAAGTACTCGTTAAATACCTCTGCCTGGTCCCTCGCCTCTTCCACCCACCCTCCTTCTGATCTCAATCTGCTGAGATGGCCCTTAGTTTTTCTCCGCTCCCCAATGTACCGGAAGAACCCCTTTTCCCCTCCATGTATCCCCTGTGCCAGCCGCTGCTCTTTACTGGACTTTGCTCCCCTCACCATACGGGTGACTTTTCTAGATGCAAGCTGGTACATTTCCTTATCCCTATCCCCTCTTGTTGTTTTATATTTTTTGTAGGCCGCCTTCTTTTCTCTGACTGCTACCTGTACCTCACTGGACCACCAGCATGGTTTATGTGACCTTGCTCCCTTACGTTTCAACTTAGCGCAGATCCTGACTGCCTCATGAAGTCCCCGGTTTATGACCTCCCATCTCCTTTCCACACTTGTCATTGAGGTAATCCCCTTCAAGTGATCCTTGAGAATATTTCCCATGCCCATAAAGTCTGCCCCCCTGAAGTCCACTGCCAGTGTCCTAGATCTCACCCCCCTCCCCCATGCTTATTTGAAACCAGACAGTATTGTGGTCACTCCCAGTCAGGGGGTCCTGTACAACCATGTCCCTTACCAGATCCCCATCTGCCAGAACCACATCCAGGACATGCCCCTCCCTTGTGGGCTCCATCACATGCTGTGTTAAGAACACATCCTGGAAGCCATCCAGCAGCCTCTGCTCCTTGGCCACCTTAGAGGACATGGTTCCCCAGTTTGTACCTGGCATATTAAGGTCCCCATCAACACCACTCCTTCCCCTTTTGGTCCACACTGGGCAATGATGTTGTCCAGCAAACCATCCTCTAGAACATCACTCATCCCGGGGGGCCTATATGCTACACCCAGCTTGACCTTATCTCCTGCTGGGGATCGTAAGGTGACCCATAAGGCCTCCACGTTTCCCTCTGCCTCTTCTACCCTAGCAATTTCTATGTCATCTCTAATGAACATAGCCACTCCACCCCCTCTGCCCTCCTTTCTATCCTTCCTAAGCATAGTGTACCCCTGTACGTTTAGGTCCCAGTCATGGTTTTTGTTGGCCCACGTCTCCGTGACCGCCGCCACATCCACCCCTCGAACAGCATGGCCTGGAACTCTGGCAACTTGTTTCCCAAGCTCCTGGCATTTACTAACACCAACCCCACCCTTATCCCTGATCCTCTTTGTCGAACCCACCCAGATTCCTTATACTTCCATCCTCCCTCTGCTCCTCCTGAAACCTCCACCCCAATCTGTTTCCCCTTCCCCCTTGGGCTTGAGGCTACTCCCTCATCTGGAGGAGGGCTTCTGGTCAGCCCTCCCTTATCCCTTCCCCCTCACAAGTTTAAACCCCACCTTTCTTGTATGTAGTCAGCCATCCCTGTTTAGGACTTCCTTCCCTAATGGGGCAAGATGAAACCTGTCCTTGGCATATAGTCCCTTATCCTCCCAAACTCCATTCCAGTTCCCTAACACCCCAACCCATTCTCTTCACCCCACTTCCTGAGCCAGTCATTAACCTCTGGAGCTTCATTTTTTCTCCACTGAGGCCTTTGGTACTGGCAATATCTCCGAAAGGAAATGTTGCATCCATTATCCCGACAGACTCTGGCAAGTTCTTGGAACCTTGCTTGGATTTCCAAAATGCTATTTCCCTCTAGATCATTAGTTCCCAAATGCACCAGGAAATCCGGTTTCCTCCACAATCCCTAACCATTTCATACACCATGAACTTTGCTCTGTGCACTGTCAGCCCAGAGATACTCACTACCTTCACCTGGCTATGGCATCCACCCCCCTGTCCCTCCCACTGGATACCCCTAATCGAGTCTCCCAATAACAGAACCTTAACACCGCCATCATCCTTATGGTTACCTCCACTATGCCCTCTCAGCCCCCTTCCCCCTTTATTCATGATCTCAATTTCATGGGAGTCTTCCTGCCTTATTAGAGACCCCCTTGTCACCCTCCCCTTTCTGCCTCCCTTGCTATTTTGCCCACTTAACTCAAACCCCCTCTGAATAGGTGTCCCCTTTAACCCTCTCTTATCTGAACCATTTATCCTGGCCCTGATGGTTTCCCCTTTCCCCACACCACCATCCTCCCCCCTTGTAATAGTACCCCTGCCTCCAGAGGCTCTCTGTGGGTCCCCTTTAGCTAGGGCCCCATCCTTGGTACTGACCTCCCTGCTGAAGGGGGGCTCCTCTCCCACCTCCTTGTCTCCCAGTTTCTCTCCAATCATGCTCTCCTCCCTCATGTCTGGAATATGTTGCATCTCCCCCATTTGCTTAACATATATGTTTCCCCTTCTCCCTCTGGGACTATTTCTATCCTTTCCATAGCCGGTCTGTGATGCCCTATGGGTATCAGACTCCCTCCCCCCGGCCTCTGTATAAGTTTCCTCATTTCCACCAACCCCTTCCTCCCCCTCTAGGTTGCTTAGTAGCTCAAATTTATTGTGACACTCTATGTCAGCCTCCATCAAGTAACCCGAGTTTCCCCTGACTGCATCTCTAAACTGACCCTCTTCTTCCCCTCTTGCACTGTTCACCTTAGGAGCTCCCTTCCCACAGTCTGCTGTTTTAGGCTTCCGCACAACAGCCCCTCCTGACTCTTCCCCCTCCACTCTCTTTGTATTCAGAATGTTCACCCCGTACGCTTTCCCCTTAGCATCAACTTCCTATCTAAGGGTCCTCTGTCCCTAATATCCCCCCTCCTGCTTGCTGTAACATAACGTCCTGTAATTTCAGAGCGTTGCCCGCCTCCCCTCAGCCCCACCCTTCTGCTGCCCATATCCACACCCTTATCCTTGGACACCCCCAGCTCCCCAGCTTACTCCTTAACCAATATACCTCACTCCTGATACAAGATAGCTGTCTACAGAGTGGGCAGCCTCCCTCTCAGGCCCAATTTAGAATTATTGCCATCCCACAGCCTGTGCAGCCTACAACCCTTCCGAAGATGCCTGCCATGGTGGAATATGGCCACCCTGATTATCCCCCTCTGTTTATAATAGCACACCCCCTTTTCTCAGTCCCTTTCCCCTGGAGTACAGTTTCTCTCTATACTGACTGTAGTTATTTACAAACCCAATTTCAACCCCACCAATAAAGTTCCCAAGTCTCACAAACACATACAGTCCAGTGTGTGTTCAGTCCCACTAACAGTGTGTGTAAGCAGACATCAGGTACCGTATGATGTCACAGGCCCACCAGCTCCTGTTGCTTCAAATTTCAGTCCCAAACAGAAATACTCAGCCCTTCAATCCCAACCCCAGTGGCTTTTTCTCAAGTATGCAAACAACTATCCAACCATCAAAAGTTTTAATGTCACAGCCAGTAACAGTTCTAATTCAGGTGTATTTTTACCACATAGAGCCCAATTTCATTAAACTATTTAATATTTCAGTTAAAAACAGAATATAAACCGAGCTCCATCAACCAACCTGCTGTGAGTTCCCAAGAACAATGGAGGCAGGTAATTCCTGTTTAAAAAAAAAAAAAAAAAGACAAGGTAATTGCAGCTAATGTCCCCAAACACCAGGCAAAAACATTTAATTTCCTCAATTACCCTGACAAAACTCGTCCCTAAACCTCAAAAGTTACAAATATCCAGCCCAAGTAACAGTTTAATTCAGGTAATAATTTTACCATGACTAATTTCACTTACAAACTATTCCAATATTCAGTTAAACAGAATATAAACGAGCTCTGTCCAACCAACCTGCTGTGAGGTTCCCAAGGAACAATGGAGGACAGGATAATCCGTTGAAACAAAGGTAATTGCAGCTAATGTCCCTTCCCCAAACACCAGGTGAACAGCACACGAATTTATGTACTACATCTGACAAAATAACCGTCCCAAACCTCAAAAGTTCTGTCCACCAAATAACAGTTAATCAGGTAATAATTTTTCACGACATAGAGCTAATTTCCTTACAAACTATTTCAATATTTCAGTTAAAAACAGATATAAACCAGAGCTCCGTCCAACAACCTGCTGCTGTGAGTTCCTAAGGAACAATGGAGGACAGGATACTCCTGCAAAGACAAGGTAATTGCATGTGTCCTTCCCCAAACACAGGCAAACTAGCCATTTAAATTTCTAATTAACCTGACAAACAACTGTCCCAAACCACAAAAGTTACAACATCATGTTTCAAGTAATAGTTCTAATTCAGGGTACAATTTCATGACAGAGCTAATTTTACTTACAAACTATTTTCAATATTTCAGTTAAACAGAATATATAGAGCTCCGTCCAACCAACCTTGCCAGAAAGTCCCAAAGAACAATGAGTAGAGGTAATTCGTTTAAAGACAAGTACGTAATGTCCCTCCCCCAAACCCAGGCAAACAAACACATTAAATTTCAATTACCCACGACGACAATAGTCCCCCAAACCTCAAAAAGTTACATTATCACAGCCCAAGTAACAGTTTAATTCAGGTAATAATTTTACCATGACTAATTTCACCACAAACTATTCCAATATTTCAGTTAAAACAGAAGAAAACCCAGAGCCTGTCCAACCAACCTGCTGCTGTGAGTTCCCAAGTGATACCAGGCAGGGTAATTCCTGTTTAAAGACAAGGTAATTGCAGCTAATGTCCCTACAACACCAAGCAACAACACATTTAAATCTCCGCCAATTAACTGACAAACAACAGTCCCAAACCTCAAAAAGTTACAATTTCTATTAGTAACAGTTCTAATCAAGGTAAACTTTTACCACATAGAGCTAATTTCACTTACAAACTATTCCAATATTTCAGTTAAAAACAGAATATAAACCGAGCTCTGTCCACCAACCTGCTGCTGTGAGTTCCCAAGGAACAATGGAGGCAGGTAATTCCTGTTTAAAGACAAGGTAATTGCAGCTAATGTCCTTCCCCAAACACCACCAGGTGAACAGCACATTTAAATTTCCATGTAATTACACCTGACAAACAACTGTCCCTAAACCTCAAAAAGTTAAGCAATTTCTCAGCCCAAGTACAGTTCTAATTCAAGTAATAATTTTCATAGAGCTAATTCCATAAAAACTCAATATTTCAGTTAAAACAGAATATAAACCCAAATAGTCCCAATTCAACCTGCTGTGGAGCTCCAAGAACAATGGCGAGGATAATTCCTGATGAAGACAAGGTAATTGCAGCAATGTCCCTTCCACCAAACAACAGGCAAACAAAACATTCAAATTTATAATTAACCCTGAAAACAACTGTCCCCAAACCTCAAAAAGTTACAATATCACAGCCCAATAACAGTTCTAATTCAAGGAACAATTTTACCACATAGAGCTAATTTACTTACAAACTATTCAATACTTCAGTTAAAAACAGAATAAAACCCAGAGCTCTGTCCAACCACCTGCTGCTGTAGGTCCCCAAGAACAATGGGCAGGGTAATTCCTGTTAAAGACAAGATGCAGCCAATGTCTCCACCAAACACCAGGCAAACAACACATTCAAATTCTCCTCTAATTAACCCTGGATAAACAACTGTCCCCAAAACTCAAAAAGTTACAATATCACAGCTCAAGTAATAGTTCTAACTAGGAAATAATTTTACCATAGGCTAATTTCCTTACAACTATTCCAATACTCAGTTAAACAGAATATAAACCCAGAGCTCTCTCCAAACAACCTGCCTTGAGTCCCAAGTGAACAAAGGAGGCCAGAATAATTCCTGTTTAAAGACAAAGTAATTGGCTAATGTCCTTCCACAAACACAGGCCAACACATTTAAATTTCGCCTAATTAACCCTGACAAACAATTGTCCCCAAACCTCAAAAAGTTACAATATCACCGCCCATAACAGTCTCTAATTCAGGAACAATTTTACCACAACAGCCGTTCACTTACAAACCATTTAACATTCAGTTAAAAACAGAATATAACCCAGGCTGTCAACAACTCCGGCTGTGAGTTCCCAAGGAACAAAGATACCAGGGTAATTCCTGTTTAAAGACAAGGTAATTGCAGCTAATGTCCTTCCCCAAAACACCACCAAACAACATTTAAATTTCCCTCTAATTAACCCTGAAGCAAATGTCCACAAACCTCAAAAGTAAAAATATCACAACCAAGTAACAGTTCAATTAAGAAAATTTTACGTATATAGAGCTAATTTAATTTACAAACTATTTAATACTTCAGTTAAAAACAAATATAAACCCAGAGCTCTGTCAAACTAACCTGCTGCTGATTCCAAGTGAACAATGGGCCAAGGTAATTCCTGTTTAAAGACAAAATGTAATTGCAGCTGTGTCCTTCCCCATACTCCAGGCAAACCTTTTAAAATCTCTAATTAACCCTGAAAAAATGTCCCCAAACTCAAAAGTTAAAATATCACAGCCCAAGTAACAGTTCTAATTCAAAAAATAATTTTACCACACAGAGCTAATTTCACTTAAAACCTTCCAATACACAGTTAAAAACAGAATATAAACCAAGAGCTCTGTCAAACAACCTGCTGCTGTGAGTTCCAAGTGAACAATGGGCCAGGGTAAGACTGCTTAAAGACAAGGTAATTGCAGCTAATATCCTTCCCCAAACACCAGGTGAACAGCACATTCAAATTTCCATGTAATTAACCCTGACAAACAATGTCCCCAAATCTCAAAAAGTACAATTTCTCAGCCAAGTAACAGTTCTAATTCAGGGTAATATTTTTACCACATAGAGCTAATTTCACTTACAAACTATTCCAATATTTCAGTTAAAAACACAATATAAACCCAGAGCTCTGTCCCACCAACCTGCTGCTGTGAGGTTCCCAGTGAACAATGGAGGCCAGGGTAATTCCTGTTTAAAGACAAGGTAATTGCAGCTAATGTCCCTTCCCCCAAACACCAGGCAAACAACACATTTAAATTTCCTCAAATTAACCCTGACAAACAACTGTCCCCAAACCTCAAAAAGTTACAATATCACAGCCCAAGTAACAGTTCTAATTCAGGAAATAATTTTTACCACATAGAGCTAATTTCACTTACAAACTATTCCAATACTTCAGTTAAAAACAGAATATAAACCCAGAGCTCTGTCCAAACAACCTGCTGCTGTGAGTTCCCAAGTGAACAATGGAGGCCAGGGTAATTCCTGTTTAAAGACAAAATAATTACAGCTAGTCCCTTCCCCAAACACCAGGCAAACAAATATTATTTAAATTTCCTCTAATTAACCCTGACAAACAACTGTCCCCAAACCTCAAAAGTTACAATATCACAGCCAAGTAACAGTTCTAATTCAGAACAATAATTTTCACGACATAGAGCTAATTTCACTTTCAAACTATTTCAATATTTCAGTTAAAACAGGAAATATAATCCCTGAGCTCTGTCCAACCAACCTGCTGCTGTAGGTTCCCTAGTGAACAATGGAGGCCAGGGTCAATTCTATTTAAAGACAAGGTAGTGAAGCTAATGTCCTTCCCCAAACACCAGAACAACACATTTAAATTTCCCTCTAATTAACCCTGACAAACAACTGTCCCCAAACCACAAAAAGTTACAATATCACAGCCCAAGTAACAGTTCTAATTCAGGGTAATAATTTTTACCACATAGAGCTAATTTCACTTACAAACTATTCTAATATTTCAGTTAAAAACAGAATATAAACCCAGAGCTCTGTCCAACCAACCTGCTGCTGTGAGTTCCCAAGTGAACAATGGAAGCCAGGGTAATTCCTGTTTAAAGACAAGGTAATTGCAGCTAATGTCCCTTCCCCATACTCCAGGCAAACAACACATTTAAATTTCTCTCTAATTAACCCTGACAAACAACTTGTCCCCAAACCTCAAAAAGTTAAAATATCACAGCCCAAGTAACAGTTCTAATTCAGAGGTAATAATTTTTACCACATAGAGCTAATTTCCTTACAAACTATTCCAATATTTCAGTTAAAACAGAATATAAACCCAGAGCTCTGTCCAACCAACCTGCTGCTGTGAGTTCCCAAGTGAACAATGGAGGCCAGGGTAATTCCTGTTTAAAGACAAGGTAATTGCAGCTAATGTCCCTTCCCCCAAACACCAGGTGAACAGCACATTTAAATTTCCATGTAATTACACCTGACAAACAACTGTCCCCAAACCTCAAAAAGTTACAATTTCTCAGCCCAAGTAACAGTTCTAATTCAGGGTAATAATTTTTACCACATAGAGCTAATTTCACTTACAAACTATTCCAATATTTCAGTTAAAAACAGAATATAAACCCAGAGCTCTGTCCCACCAACCTGCTGCTGTGAGTTCCCAAGTGAACAATGGAGGACAGGATAATTCCTGTTTAAAGACAAGGTAATTGCAGCTAATGTCCCTTCCCCAAACACCAGGCAAACAACACATTCAAATTTCCCTCTAATTGACAAAACAACTGTCCCAAACCTCAAAAAGTTACAACATCACAGCCCAAGTAACAGTTCTAATTCAGGGGTAATAATTTTTACGACATAGAAGCTAATTTCACTTACAAACTATTTCAATATTTCAGTTAAAAACAGAATATAATCCCAGAGCTCTGTCCAACCAACCTGCTGCTGTGAGTTCCACTAGTAACAATGGAGGCCAGGGTAATTCCTGTTTAAAAGACAAGGTAATTGCAGCTAATGTCCTTCCCTCAAACACCAGGCAAACAACACATTTAAATTTCCTCTAATTAACCCTGACAAACAACATCCCAAACCACAAAAGTTACAATATCACAGCCCAAGTAACAGTTCTAATTCAAGGGTAATAATTTTTACCACATAGAGTTAATTTCACTTACAAACTATTCTAATATTTCAGTTAAAAACAGAATATAAACCCAGAGCTCTGTCCAACCAACCTGCTGCTGTGAGTTCCCAAGTGAATAATGGAAGCCAGGGTAATTCCTGTTTAAAGACAAGGTAATTGCAGCTAATGTCCCTTCCCCCATACTCCAGGCAAACAACACATTTAAATTTCTCTCTAATTAACCCTGACAAACAATAGTCCCCAAACCTCAAAAAGTTACAATATCACAGCCCAAGTAACAGTTCTAATTCAGGGTAATAATTTTTACTACATGAGCTAATTTCCCTTACAAACTATTCAATATTTCAGTTAAAAACAGAATATAAACCCAGAGCTCTGTCCAACCAACCTGCTGCTGTGAGTTCCCAAGTGAACAATGGAGCAAAGGTAATTCCTGTTTAAAGACAAGAGTAATTGCAGCTAATGTCCTTCCCCAAACACCAGGTAGACACACATTTAAATTCCATGTAATTACACCTGACAAACAACTGTCCCCAAACCTCAAAAGTTACAATTTCTCAGCCCAAGTAACAGTTCTAATTCAGGGTAATAATTTTTACCACATAGAGCTAATTTCACTTACAAACTATTCCAATATTTCAGTTAAAAACAGAATATAAACCCAGAGCTCTGTCCCACCAACCTGCTGCTGTGAGTTCCCAAGTGAACAATGGAGGACAGGATAATTCCTGTTTAAAGACAAGGTAATTGCAGCTAATGTCCCTTCCACCAAACACCAGGCAAACAACACATTTAAATTTCCCTCTAATTAACCCTGAAAAACAACTGTCCCCAAACCTCAAAAAGTTACAATATCACAGCCCAAGTAACAGTTCTAATTCATTGTAATAATTTTTGCCACATATATCTAATTTCACTTGCAAACTATTCAAATATTTCAGTTAAAAACAGAATATAAACCCAGAGCTCTGTCCAACCAACCTGCTGCTGTGAGTTCCCTAGTGAACAATGGAGGCCTGGGTAATTCCTGTTTAAAGACAATGTAATTGCAGCTAATGTCCCTTCCCCCAAACACCAGGCAAACAACACATTCAAATTTCCCTCTAATTAACCCTGACAAACAACTGTCCCCAAACCTCAAAAAGTTACAATATCACAGCCAAAGTAACAGTTCTAATTCAGGAAATAATTTTTACCACATAGAGCTAATTTCACTTACAAACTATTCCAATACTTCATTAAAACAGAATATAAACCAGAGCTCTGTCCAAACAACCCAACTGGAGTTCCCAAGTGAACAATGGAGGCCAGGGTAATTCCTGTTTAAAGACAAGGTAATTGCAGCTAATGTCCCTTCCATCAAACACCAGGCAAACAACACATTTAAATTTCGCTCTAATTAACCCTGACAAACAACTGTCCCCAAACCTCAAAAAGTTACAATATCACTGCCCAAGTAACAGTTCTAATTCAGGTAAATAATTTTTACCACATAGAGCTAATTTCACTTACAAACTATTCCAATACTTCAGTTAAAAACAGAATATAAACCCAGAGCTCTGTCCAAACAACCTGCTGCTGTGGTTCTACCCAGTGAAAAAGGAGGCGGAGGTAATTCCTGTTTAAAGACAAGGTAATTGCAGCTAATGTCCCTTCCCCCAAACACCAGGCAAACAACACATTTAAATTTCCCTCTAATTAACCCTGACAAACAACTGTCCCCAAACCTCAAAAAGTAACAATATCACTGCCCAAGTAACAGTTCTAATTCAGGGTAATAATTTTTACGACATAGAGCTAATTTCACTTTCAAACTATTTCAATATTTCAGTTAAAAACAGAATATAATCCCAGAGCTCTGTCCAACCAACCTGCTGCTGTGAGTTCCCTAGTGAACAATGGAGGCCAGGGTAATTCCTGTTTAAAGACAAGGTAATTGAAGCTAATGTCCCTTCCCCCAAACACCAGGCAAACAACACATTTAAATTTCCCTCTAATTAACCCTGACAAATAACTGTCCCCAAACCTCAAAAAGTTAAAATATCACAGCCCAAGTAACAGTTCTAATTCAGGGAAATAATTTTTACCACATAGAGCTAATTTCACTTAAAAACTATTCCAATACTTCAGTTAAAAACAGAATATAAACCCAGAGCTCTGTCCAAACAACCTGCTGCTGTGAGTTTCCAAGTGAACAATGGAGGCCAAGGAAATTCCTGTTTAAAGACAAGGTAATTGCAGCTAATGTCCCTTCCCCAAACACCAGGCAAACAACACATTTAAATTTCCCTCTAATTAACCCTGACAAACAACTGTCCCCAAACCTCAAAAGTTACAATATCACAGCCCAAGTAACAGTTCTAATTCAGGTAATAATTTTTACGACATAGAGCTAATTTCACTTACAAACTATTCAAATATTTCAATTAAAACAGAATATAATGCCAGACCTCTGTCCAACCAACCTGCTGCTGTAAGTTCCAAGTGAAATAATGGAGGCCAGGGTAATTCCTGATTAATAAGAAAAGTTACAGCTATCGTCCTTCCCCCAAACACCAGGCGCAACAATACATTTAAATGTCCCACTAATTAACCCTGACAAACAACTGTCCCCAAACACTCAAAAAGTTACAATATCACAGCCCAAGTAACAGTCTCTAATTCAGGTAATAATTTTTACCACATAGAGCTAATTTCACTTACAAGCCATTCCAATATTTCAGTTAAAAACAGAATATAAACCCAGAGCTCTGTCCAACCAACCTGCTGCTGTGAGTTCCCAAGTGAACAATGGAGGTTAAGGTAATTCCTGTTTAAAGACAAGGTAACTGCAGCTAATGTCCTTTCCCCATACTCCAGGCAACAACAATTTAAATTTCCTCTAATTAACCCACGACAAACTGTCCCCCAAACCACAAAAGTTACAATATCACAGCCAAAAGTAACAGTTCTAATTCAGAGTAATAATTTTTTACCACATGGAAAGCTAATTTCACTTACAAACTATTCCAATATTTCAGTTAAAAACAGAATATAAACCCAGAGCTCTGTCCAACCAACCTGCTGCTGTAAGTTCCCAAGTGAACAATGGAGGCCAGGGTAATTCCTGTTTAAAGACAAAGGTAATTGCAACTAATGTCCCTTCCCCATTCTCGGGCAAACAACACATTTAAATTTCCCTCAATTAACCCTGATAAACAACTGTCCCCAAACCTCAAAGTTACAATATCACAGCCCAAGTAACAGTTCTAATTCAGGGTAATAATTTTTGTACTACATAGAGCTAATTTCACTACAAACTATTCCAATATTTCAAAGTTAAAACAGAATATAAACCAAGAGCTCTGTCCAACCAACCTGCTGCTGTGAGTTCCCAAGTGAACAATGGAAGCCAGGGGTAATTCCTGTTTAAAGACAAAGGTAATTGCAGCTAATGTCCCTTCCCCAAACACCAGGCAAACAACACATTTAAATTTCCTCTAATTAACCTCTGACAAACAACTGTCCCCAAACCTCAAAAAGTTACAGTATCACAGCCAAGTAACAGTTCTAATTCAGGGAAATAATTTTACTACACAGAGCTAATTTCACTTACAAACTATTCCAATACCTCAATAAAACAGAATATAAACCAGAGCTCTGTCAAACAACACTGCTGCTGTAGGTTCCCAAGTGAACAATGGAGGCCAGGGTAATTCTGTTTAAGACAAGGTAATTGCCTTCATGTCCCTTCCCAAAACCAGGCAAACAACACATTTAAATTTCCTCTAATTAACCCTGACAAACAACTGTCCTCAAACCTCAAAAAGTTACAGCAATATCACAGCCCAAGTAACAGTTCTAATTAGGTAATAATTTCATGACATAGAGCTAATTTCACTTTCAAACTATTTCAATATTTCAGTTAAAAGCAGATATAATCCACAGAGCTGTCCAACCAACCTGCTGCTGTAATTCCCTAGTAGAATAAATGGAGGCCAGGGTAATTCCTATTTAAAGACAAGGTAATTGGAAGCTAATGTCCCTTCCCCAAACACCAGGCAAACAAACACATTCCTCTAATTAACCCTGACAAACAACTGTCCCCAAACCACAAAAGTTACAATATCACAGCCCAAGTAACAGTTCTAATTCAGGGTAATAATTTTCACCACATAGAGCTAATTTCACTTACAAACTATTCTAATAACTTCAGTTAAAAACAGAATATAAACCCAGAGCTCTGTCCAACCAACCTGCTGCTGTGATTCCCAAGTGAACAAGAGGCCAGGGTAATTTCTGTTTAAAGACAAGGTAATTGCAGCTAATGTCCCTTCCCCCAAACACCAGGGGAAACAACACATTTAAATTTCCCTCTAATTAACCCTGACAAACAACTGTCCCAAAAACCTCAAAAAGTTACAATATCACAGCCAAAGGAAGTTCTAATTCAGAGTAATAATTTTACCACATAGAGCTAATTTCAACACAAACTATTCCAATATTTCAATTAAAACAGAATATAAACCCAGAGCTCTGTCCAACCAACCTGCTGCTGTGAGTTCCCAAGTGAACAATGGAGGCCAGGGTAATTCCTGTTTAAAGACAAGGTAATTGCAGCTAATGTCCCTTCCCCCAAACACCAGGTGAACAGCACATTTAAATTTCCATGTAATTACACCTGACAAACAACTGTCCCCAAACCTCAAAAAGTTACAATTTCTCAGCCCAAGTAACAGTTCTAATTCATTGTAATAATTTTTGCGACATATATCTAATTTCACTTGCAAACTATTCAAATATTTCAGTTAAAAACAGAATATAAACCCAGAGCTCTGTCCAACCAACCTGCTGCTGTGAGTTCCCTAGTGAACAATGGAGGCCTGGGTAATTCCTGTTTAAAGACAATGTAATTGCAGCTAATGTCCCTTCCCCCAAACACCAGGCAAACAACACATTCAAATTTCCCTCTAATTAACCCTGACAAACAACTGTCCCCAAACCTCAAAAAGTTACAATATCACAGCCCAAGTAACAGTTCTAATTCAGGGAAATAATTTTTACCACATAGAGCTAATTTCACTTACAAACTATTCCAATACTTCAGTTAAAAACAGAATATAAACCCAGAGCTCTGTCCAAACAACCTGCTGCTGTGAGTTCCCAAGTGAACAATGGAGGCCAGGGTAATTCCTGTTTAAAGACAAGGTAATTGCAGCTAATGTCCCTTCCATCAAACACCAGGCAAACAACACATTTAAATTTCGCTCTAATTAACCCTGACAAACAACTGTCCCCAAACCTCAAAAAGTTACAATATCACTGCCCAAGTAACAGTTCTAATTCAGGTAAATAATTTTTACCACATAGAGCTAATTTCCCTTACAAACTATTCCAATACTTCAGTTAAAAACAGAATATAAACCCAGGCTCTGTCCAAACAACATGCTGCATACGGGTTCCCAGAAGTGACAATAGGCTAGGGTAATTCCTGTTTAAAGACAAGAGTAATTGCAGCAAGTATTCATTCCCCAAACACCAGGCAAACAACACATTTAAATTTCCCTCTAATTAACCTGACAAACAACTGTCCCCAAACCTCAAAAGTAACAATATCACTGCCCAAGTAACAGTTCTAATTCAGGTAATAATTTTCTGACATAGAGCTAATTTCACTTTCAAACTATTTCAATATTTCAGTTAAAAAACAGAATATAATCCCAGAGCTCTGTCCAACCAACCTGCTGCTGTGAGTTCCCTAGTAGACAATGGAGGCCAGAGGTAATTCCTGTTTAAAGACAAAGGTAATTGCAGCTCAATGTCCCTTCCCCAAACTCCAGGCAAACAACACATTTAAATTTCCCTCTAATTAACCCTGACAAATAACTGTCCCAAAACCTCAAAAAGTTAAAATATCACAGCCCAAGTAACAGTTCTAATTCAGGAAATAATTTTTACCACATAGAAGCTAATTTCACTTACAAACTATTCCAATACTTCAATTAAAAGCAAATATAAACCCAGAGCTCTGTCAAAACAACCTGCCTGTGAGTTTCCAAGTGAACAATGGAAATGAGGTAATTCCTGTTTAAAACAAAGGTAATTGCAGCTAATGTCCCTTCCCCAAACACCAGGCAAACAACACATTTAAATTTCCCTCTAATTAACCCTGACAAACAACTGTCCCCAAACCTCAAAAAGTTACAATATCACAGCCCAAGTAACAGTTCTAATTCAGATAATAAATTTTACGACATAGAGCTAATTTCACTTTCAAACTATTCAAATATTTCAATTAAAAACAGAATATAATCCAGAGCTCTATCCAACCAACCTGCTGCTTAGTTCCCAAGTGAACAATAGAGCCAAGGTAATTCTAGAGATTAAAAGAAAAGGTAATTGCAGCTATCGTCCCTTCCCCCAAACACCAAGATGAACAATACATTTAAATGTCCACTAATTAACCCTGACAAACAACTGTCCCCAAACCTCAAAAAGTTACCTATCACAGCCCAAGTAACAGTTCTAATTCAGGTAATAATTTTACCACATAGAGCTAATTTCACTTACAAACCATTCCAATATTTCAGTTAAAAACAGAATATAAACCCAGAGCTCTGTCCAACCAACCTGCTGCTGTGAGTTCCCAAGTGAACAATGGAGGTTAGGGTAATTCCTGTTTAAAGACAAGGTAACTGCAGCTAATGTCCTTTCCCCCATACTCCAGGCAAACAACACATTTAAATTTCCCTCTAATTAACCCTGACAAACTGTCCCCAAACCACAAAAAGTTACAATATCACAGCCCAAGTAACAGTTCTAATTCAGGGTAATAATTTTTACCACATAGAGCTAATTTCACTTACAAACTATTCCAATATTTCAGTTAAAAACAGAATATAAACCCAGAGCTCTGTCCAACCAACCTGCTGCTGTAAGTTCCCAAGTAAACAATGGAGCCAGGGTAATTCCTGTTTAAAGACAAGGTAGTAGCAACTAATGTCCCTTCCCCATACTCCAGGCAAACAACAATTTAAATTTCCCTCTAATTAACCCTGATAAACAACTGTCCCAAACCTCAAAAAGTTACAATATCACAGCCCAAGTAACAGTTCTAATTCAGGGTAATAATTTTACCACATAGAGCTAATTTCACTTTAAACTATTCCAATATTTCAGTTAAAAACAGAATATAAACCAAGAGCTCTGTCCAACCAACCTGCTGCTGTGAGTTCCCAAGTGAACAATGGAGGCACAGGGTAATTCCTGTTTAAAGACAAGGTAATTGCAGCTAATGTCCCTTCCCCCAAACACCAGGTGAACAGCACATTTAAATTTCCATGTAATTAACCCCTGACAAACAACTGTCCCCAAATCTCAAAAAGTTACAATTTCTCAGCCCAAGTAACAGTTCTAATTCAGGGTAATAATTTTTACCACATAGAGCTAATTTCACTTACAAACTATTCCAATATTTCAGTTAAAAACACAATAAACCCAGAGCTCTGTCCCACAACCTGCTGCTGTGAGTTCCCAAGTGAACAATGGAGGACAGGATAATTCCTGTTTAAAGACAAGGTAATTGCAGCTAATGTCCCTTCCCCCAAACACCAGGCAAACAACACATTTAAATTTCCCTCTAATTACCCCTGACAAACAACTGTCCCCAAACCTCAAAAAGTTACAACATCACAGCCCAAGTAACAGTTCTAATTCAGGGTAATAATTTTTACCACATAGAGCTAATTTCACTTACAAACTATTCCAATATTTCAGTTAAAAACAGAATATAAACCCAGTGCTCTGTCCAACCAACCTGCTGCTGTGAGTTCCCAAGTGAACAATGGAGGCCAGGGAAATTTCTGCTGAAAGACAAGGTAATTGCAGCTAATGTCCGTTCCCCAAAACACCAGGCAAACAACACATTTAAATTTCCCTCTAATTAACCATGACAAACAACTGTCCCCAAACCTCAAAAAGTTACAATATCACAGCACAAGTAACAGTTCTAATTCAGGGTAATAATTTTACAACATAAACTAATTTCACTTACAATCTATTCCAATATTTAAGTTAAAAAGAGAATATAAACCCAGAGCTCTGTCCAACCAACCTGCTGCAGTGAGTTCCCAAGTGAACAATTGAGGCGAGGTAATTCCTGTTTAAAGACAAGGTAATTGCAGCTAGTGTCCCTTCCCCAAACACCAGGCAAACAACACATTTAAATTCCCTCTAATTAACCATGACAAACAACTGTCCTAAACCTCAAAAAGTTACAATATCACAGCCCAGGTAACAGTTCTCATTCAAGGGTAATCATTTTACCACATAGAGCTAATTTCACTTACAAACTATTCCAATATTTCAGTTAAAACAGAATATAAATCGAGAGCTCTGTCCAACCAACCTGCTGCTGTGAGTTCCCAAGTGAACAATGGAGGCCAGGGTAATTTCTGTTTAAAGACAAGGTAATTGCAGCTAATGTCCCTTCCCCCAAACACCAGGCAAACAACACATTTAAATTTCCCACTAATTAACCCTGACAAACAACTGTCCCTAAACCTCAAAAAGTTACAATATCACAGCCCAAGTAACAGTTCTAATTCAGGGTAATAATTTTTAGCACATAGAGCTAATTTCACTTGCAAAAGTATTCCAATATTTCAGTTAAAACAGAATATAAACCCAGAGCTCTGTCCAACCAACCTGCTTGTGAGTTCCCAAGTGAACAATGGAGGCCAGGGTAATTTCTGTTTAAAGACAAGGTAATTGCAGCTAATGTCCCTTCCCTTAACACCAGGCAAACATCACATTTAAATTTCCCTCTAATTAACCCTAACAAACAACTGTCCCCAAACCTCAAAAAGTTACAAGATCACAGCCCAAGTAACAGTTCTAATTCAGGGTAAATTTTTACCACATAGAGCTAATTTCACTTACAAACTGTTCCAATATTTCAATTAAAGACAGAATATAAACCCAGAGCTCTGTGCAACCACCTATGCTGTGAGTTCCCAAGTGAACAATGGAGGCCAGGGTAATTCCTGTTTAAAGACAAGGTAATTGCAGCTAATGTCCCTTCCCCCAAACACCAGGCGAACAATACATTTAAATTTCCCACTTATTAACCCTGACAAACAACTGTCCCCAAACCTCAAAAAGTTACAATATCACAGCCCAAGTAACAGTTCTAATTTAGGGTAATAATTTTTACCACATAGAGCTAATTTCACTTACAAACCATTCCAATATTTCAGTTAAAAACAGAATATAAACCCAGAGCTCTGTCCAACCAACCTGCTGCTGTGAGTTCCCAAGTGAACAATGGAGGCTAGGGTAATTCCTGTTTTAAGACAAGGTAATTGCAGCTAATGTCCCTTCCCCCATACTCCAGGCAAACAACACATTTAAATTTCCCTCTAATTAACCCTGACAAACAACTGTCCCCAAACCTCAAAAAGTAACAATATCACTGCCCAAGTAACAGTTCTAATTCAGGGTAATAATTTTTACGACATAGAGCTAATTTCACTTTCAAACTATTTCAATATTTCAGTTAAAAACAGAATATAATCCCAGAGCTCTGTCCAACCAACCTGCTGCTGTGAGTTCCCTAGTGAACAATGGAGGCCAGGGTAATTCCTGTTTAAAGACAAGGTAATTGCAGCTAATGTCCCTTCCCCCAAACACCAGGCAAACAACACATTTAAATTTCCCTCTAATTAACCCTGACAAATAACTGTCCCCAAACCTCAAAAAGTTAAAATATCACAGCCCAAGTAACAGTTCTAATTCAGGGAAATAATTTTTACCACATAGAGCTAATTTCACTTACAAACTATTCCAATACTTCAGTTAAAAACAGAATATAAACCCAGAGCTCTGTCCAAACAACCTGCTGCTGTGAGTTTCCAAGTGAACAATGGAGGCCAGGGTAATTCCTGTTTAAAGACAAGGTAATTGCAGCTAATGTCCCTTCCCCCAAACACCAGGCAAACAACACATTTAAATTTCCCTCTAATTAACCCTGACAAACAACTGTCCCCAAACCTCAAAAAGTTACAATATCACAGCCCAAGTAACAGTTCTAATTCAGGGTAATAATTTTTACGACATAGAGCTAATTTCACTTTCAAACTATTCAAATATTTCAGTTAAAAACAGAATATAATCCCAGAGCTCTGTCCAACCAACCTGCTGCTGTGAGTTCCCAAGTGAACAATGGAGGCCAGGGTAATTCCTGATTAAAGAAAAGGTAATTGCAGCTATCGTCCCTTCCCCCAAACACCAGGCGAACAATACATTTAAATGTCCCACTAATTAACCCTGACAAACAACTGTCCCCAAACCTCAAAAAGTTACAATATCACAGCCCAAGTAACAGTTCTAATTCAGGGTAATAATTTTTACCACATAGAGCTAATTTCACTTACAAACCATTCCAATATTTCAGTTAAAAACAGAATATAAACCCAGAGCTCTGTCCAACCAACCTGCTGCTGTGAGTTCCCAAGTGAACAATGGAGGTTAGGGTAATTCCTGTTTAAAGACAAGGTAACTGCAGCTAATGTCCTTTCCCCCATACTCCAGGCAAACAACACATTTAAATTTCCCTCTAATTAACCCTGACAAACTGTCCCCAAACCACAAAAAGTTACAATATCACAGCCCAAGTAACAGTTCTAATTCAGGGTAATAATTTTTACCACATAGAGCTAATTTCACTTACAAACTATTCCAATATTTCAGTTAAAAACAGAATATAAACCCAGAGCTCTGTCCAACCAACCTGCTGCTGTAAGTTCCCAAGTGAACAATGGAGGCCAGGGTAATTCCTGTTTAAAGACAAGGTAATTGCAACTAATGTCCCTTCCCCCATACTCCAGGCAAACAACACATTTAAATTTCCCTCTAATTAACCCTGATAAACAACTGTCCCCAAACCTCAAAAAGTTACAATATCACAGCCCAAGTAACAGTTCTAATTCAGGGTAATAATTTTTACCACATAGAGCTAATTTCACTTACAAACTATTCCAATATTTCAGTTAAAAACAGAATATAAACCAAGAGCTCTGTCCAACCAACCTGCTGCTGTGAGTTCCCAAGTAGAACAATGGAGGCCAGGTAATTCCTGTTTAAAGACAAGGTAATTGCAGCTAATGTCCCTTCCCCAAACACCAGGTGAACAGCACATTTAAATTTCCATATAATTAACCCTGACAAACAACTGTCCCCAAATCTCAAAAAGTTACAATATCACAGCCCAAGTAACAGTTCTAATTCAGGTAATAATTTTTACCACATAGAGCTAATTTCACTTACAAACTATTCCAATATTTCAGTTAAAACACAATATAAACCCAGAGCTCTGTCCCACCAACCTGCTGCTGTGAGTTCCCAAGTGAACAATGGAGGACAGGATAATTCCTGTTTAAAGACAAGGTAATTGCAGCTAATGTCCCTCCCCCCAAACACCAGGCAAACAACACATTTAAATTTCCCTCTAATTACCCCTGATAAACAACTGTCCCCAAACCTCAAAAAGTTACAACATCACAGCCCAAGTAACAGTTCTAATTCAGGGTAATAATTTTTACCACATAGAGCTAATTTCACTTACAAACTATTCCAATATTTCAGTTAAAACAGAATATAAACCAGTGCTCTGTCAACCAACCTGCTGCTGTGAGTTCCCAAGTAACAATGGAGGCCAGAAATTTCTGCTGAAAGACAAGGTAATTGCAGCTAATGTCCGTTACACAAAACACAGGCAAACAACACATTTAAATTTCCCTCTAATTAACCATGACAAACAACTGTCCCCAAACCTCAAAAAGTTACAATATCACAGCACAAGTAACAGTTCTAATTCAGGGTAATAATTTTTACCACATAGAGCTAATTTCACTTACAATCTATTCCAATATTTAAGTTAAAACAGAATATAAACCCAGAGCTCTGTCCAACCAACCTGCTGCAGTGAGTTCCCAAGTGAACAATTGAGGCCAGGGTAATTCCTGTTTAAAGACAAGGTAATTGCAGCTAGTGTCCCTTCCCCCAAACACCAGGCAAACAACACATTTAAATTTCCCTCTAATTAACCATGACAAACAACTGTCCCTAAACCTCAAAAAGTTACAATATCACAGCCCAGGTAACAGTTCTCATTCAGGGTAATAATTTTTACCACATAGAGCTAATTTCACTTACAAACTATTCCAATATTTCAGTTAAAAACAGAATATAAACCCAAAGCTCTGTCCAACCAACCTGCTGCTTTGAGTTCCCAAGTGAACAATGGAGGCCAGGGTAATTTCTGTTTAAAGACAAGGTAATTGCAGCTAATGTCCCTTCCCCCAAACACCAGGCAAACAACACATTTAAATTTCCCACTAATTAACCCTGACAAACAACTGTCCCTAAACCTCAAAAAGTTACAATATCACAGCCCAAGTAACAGTTCTAATTCAGGGTAATAATTTTTAGCACATAGAGCTAATTTCACTTGCAAAGTATTCCAATATTTCAGTTAAAAACAGAATATAAACCCAGAGCTCTGTCCAACCAACCTGCTGCTGTGAGTTCCCAAGTGAACAATGGAGGCCAGGGTAATTTCTGTTTAAAGACAAGGTAATTGCAGCTAATGTCCCTTCCCCAAAACACCAGGCAAACAACACATTTAAATTTCCCTCTAATTAACCCTAACAAACAACTGTTCCCAAGCCTCAAAAGGTTACAATATCAAAGCCCAAGTAACAGTTCTAATTCAGGGTAATAATTTTTACCACATAGAGCTAATTTCACTTACAAACTGTTCCAATATTTCAATTAAAGACAGAATATAAACCCAGAGCTCTGTGCAACCACCCTGCTGCTGTGAGTTCCCAAGTGAACAATGGAGGACAGGGTAATTCCTGTTTAAAGACAAGGTAATTGCAGCTAATGTCCCTTCCCCCAAACACCAGGCGAACAATACATTTAAATTTCCCACTTATTAACCCTGACAAACAACTGTCCCCAAACCTCAAAAAAGTTACAATATCACAGCCCAAGTAACAGTTCTAATTCAGGGTAATAATTTTTACCACATAGAGCTAATTTCACTGACAAACTATTCCAATATTTCAGTTAAAACAGAATATAAACCCAGAGCTCTGTCCAACCAACCTGCTGCTGTGAGTTCCCAAGTGAACAATGGAGGCCAGGGTAATTCCTGTTTAATGACAAGGTAATTGCAGCTAATGTCCCTTCCCCAAACACCAGGCAAACAACACATTTAAATTTCCCTCTAATTAACCCTGACAAACAACTGTCCCCAAACCTCAAAAAGTTACAATATCACAGCCCAAGTAACAGTTCTAATTCATTGAAATAATTTTTACCACATAGAGCTAATTTCACTTACAAACTATTCCAATACTTCAGTTAAAAACAGAATATAAACCCAGAGCTCTGTCCAAACAACCTGCTGCTGTGAGTTCCCAAGTGAACAATGGAGGCCAGGGTAATTCCTGTTTAAAGACAAGGTAATTGCAGCTAATGTCCCTTCCCCCAAACACCAGGCAAACAACACATTTAAATTTCCCTCTAATTAACCCTGACAAACAACTGTCCCCAAACCTCAAAAAATTACAATATCACAGCCCAAGTAACAGTTCTAATTCAGGGTAATAATTTTTACGACATAGAGCTAATTTCAGTTTCAAACTATTCGAATATTTCAGTTAAAAACAGAATATAATCCCAGAGCTCTGTCCAACCAACCTGCTGCTGTGAGTTCCCAGGTGAACAATGGAGGCCAGGGTAATTCCTGATTAAAGAAAAGGTAATTGCAGCTATCGTCCCTTCCCCCAAACACCAGGCGAACAATACATTTAAATTTCCCACTAATTAACCCTGATAAACAACTGTCCCCAAACCTCAAAAAGTTACAATATCACAGCCCAAGTAACAGTTCTAATTCAGGGTAATAATTTTTACCACATAGAGCTAATTTCACTTACAAACCATTCCAATATTTCAGTTAAAACAGAATATAAACCCAGAGCTCTGTCCAACCAACCTGCTGCTGTGAGTTCCCAAGTGAACAATGGAGGTTAGGGTAATTCCTGTTTAAAGACAAGGTAATTGCAGCTAATGTCCCTTCCCCCATACTCCAGGCAAACAACACATTTAAATTTCCCTCTAATTAACCCTGACAAACAACTGTCCCAAACCACAAAAAGTTACAATATCACAGCCCAAGTAACAGTTCTAATTCAGGGTAATAATTTTTACCACATAGAGCTAATTTCACTTACAAACTATTCCAATATTTCAGTTAAAAACAGAATATAAACCCAGAGCTCTGTCCAACCAACCTGCTGCTGTGAGTTCCCAAGTGAACAATGGAGGCCAGGGTAATTCCTGTTTAAAGACAAGGTAATTGCAGCTAATGTCCCTTCCCCCAAACACCAGGTGAACAGCACATTTAAATTTCCATGTAATTAACCCTGACAAACAACTGTCCCCAAATCTCAAAAAGTTACAATTTCTCAGCCCAAGTAACAGTTCTAATTCAGGGTAATAATTTTTACCACATAGAGCTAATTTCACTTACAAACTATTCCAATATTTCAGTTAAAAACACAATATAAACCCAGAGCTCTGTCCCACCAACCTGCTGCTGTGAGTTCCCAAGTGAACAATGGAGGACAGGATAATTCCTGTTTAAAGACAAGGTAATTGCAGCTAATGTCCCTTCCCCCAAACACCAGGCAAACAACACATTTAAATTTCCCTCTAATTACCCTGACAAACAACTGTCCCCAAACTTCAAAAAGTTACAACATCACAGCCCAAGTAACAGTTCTAATTCAGGGTAATAATTTTTACCACATAGAGCTAATTTCACTAACAAACTATTCCAATATTTCAGTTAAAAACAGAATATAAACCCAGAGCTCTGTCCAACCAACCTGCTGCTGTGAGTTCCCAAGTGAACAATGGAGGCCAGGGAAATTCCTGTTTAAAGACAAGGTAATTGCAGCTAATGTCCCTTTCCCCAAACACCAGGCAAACAACACATTTAAATTTCCCTCTAATTAGCCCTGACAAACACCTGTCCCCAAACCTCAAAAACTTACAATATCACAGCCCAAGTAGCAGTTCGAATTCAGGGTAATAATTTTAACCACATAGAGCTAATTTCACTTACAAACTATTCCAATATTTCAGTTAAAAACAGAATATAAACCCAGAGCTCTGTCCAACCAACCTGCTGCTGTGAGTTCCCAAGTGAACAATGGAGGCCAGGGTAATTCCTGCTGAAAGACAAGGTAATTGCAGCTAATGTCCGTTCCCCAAAACACCAGGCAAACCACACATTTAAATTTCCCTCTAATTAACCCTGACAAACAACTGTCCCCAAACCTCAAAAAGTTACAATATCACAGCACAAGTAACAGTTCTAATTCAGGGTAATAATTTTTACCACATAGAGCTAATTTCACTTACAATCTATTCCAATATTTCAGTTAAAAGAGAATATAAACCCAGAGCTCTGTCCAACCAACCTGCTGCAGTGAGTTCCCAAGTGAACAATTGAGGCCAGGGTAATTCCTGTTTAAAGACAAGGTAATTGCAGCTAGTGTCCCTTCCCCAAACACCAGGCAAACAACACATTTAAATTTCCCTCTAATTAACCATGACAAACAACTGTCCCTAAACCTCAAAAAGTTACAATATCACAGCCCAAGTAACAGTTCTCATTCAGGGTAATAATTTTTACCACATAGAGCTAATTTCACTTACAAACTATTCCAATATTTCAGTTAAAACAGAATATAAACCCAGAGCTCTGTCCAACCAACCTGCTGCTGTGAGTTCCCAAGTGAACAATGGAGGCCAGGGTAATTTCTGTTTAAAGACAAGGTAATTGCAGCTAATGTCCCTTCCCCCAAACACCAGGCAAACAACACATTTAAATTTCCCACTAATTAACCCTGACAAACAACTGTCCCTAAACCTCAAAAAGTTACAATATCACAGCCCAAGTAACAGTTCTAATTCAGGGTAATAATTTTTAGTACATAGAGCTAATTTCACTTGCAAAGTATTCCAATATTTCAGTTAAAAACAGAACATAAACCCAGAGCTCTGTCCAACCAACCTGCTGCTGTGAGTTCCCAAGTGAACAATGGAGGCCAGGGTAATTTCTGTTTAAAGACAAGGTAATTGCAGCTAATGTCCCTTCCCCAAAACACCAGGCAAACAACACATTTAAATTTCCCTCTAATTAACCCTAACAAACAACTGTTCCCAAGCCTCAAAAGGTTACAATATCAAAGCCCAAGTAACAGTTCTAATTCAGGGTAATAATTTTTACCACATAGAGCTAATTTCACTTACAAACTATTTCAATATTTCAGTTAAAAACAGAATATAAACCCAGAGCTCTGTCCAACCAACCTGCTGCTGTGAGTTCCCAAGAGAACAATGGAGGCCAGGGTAATTCCTGTTTAACGACAAGGTAATTGCAGCTAGTGTCCCTTCCCCCAAACACCAGGCAAATAACACGTTTAAATTTCCCTCTAATTAACCCAGACAAACAACTGTCCCCAAACCTCAAAAAGTTACAATATCACACCCCAAGTAACAGTTCTAATTCAGGGTAATAATTTTTACCACATAGAGCTAATTTCACTTACAAACTGTTCCAATATTTCAATTAAAGACAGAATATAAACCCAGAGCTCTGTGCAACCACCCTGCTGCTGTGAGTTCCCAAGTGAACAATGCAGGCCAGGGTAATTCCTGTTTAAAGACAAGGTAATTGCAGCTAATGTCCCTTCCCCCAAACACCAGGCGAACAATACATTTAAATTTCCCACTTATTAACCCTGACAAACAACTGTCCCCAAACCTCAAAAAGTTACAATATCACAGCCCAAGTAACAGTTCTAATTCAGGGTAATAATTTTTACCACATAGAGCTAATTTCACTTACAAACCATTCCAATATTTCAGTTAAAAACAGAATATAAACCCAGAGCTCTGTCCAACCAACCTGCTGCTGTGAGTTCCCAAGTGAACAATGGAGGCTAGGGTAATTCCTGTTTTAAGACAAGGTAATTGCAGCTAATGTCCCTTCCCCCATACTCCAGGCAAACAACACATTTAAATTTCCCTCTAATTAACCCTGACAAACAACTGTTCCTAAACCTCAAAAAGTTACAATATCACAGCCCAAGTAGCAGTTCTAATTCAGGGTAATAATTTTTACCACATAGAGCTAATTTCACTTACAAACTTTTCCAATATTTCAGTTAAAACAGAATATAAACCCAGAGCTCTGTCCAACCAACCTGCTGCTGTGAGTTCCCAAGTGAACAATGGAGGCCAAGGTAATTCCTGTTTAAAGACTAGGTAATTGCAGCTAATGTCCCTTCCCCAAACACCAGGCAAACAACACATTTAAATTTCCCTCTAATTAACCCTGACAAACAACTGTCCCCAAACCTCAAAAAGTTACAATATCACAGCCCAAGTAACAGTTCTAATTCTGGGTAATAATTTTTACCACATAGAGCTAATTTCACTTACAAACTATTCCAATATTTCATTAAAAACAGAATATAAACCCAGAGCTCTGTCCAACCAACCTGCTGCTGTGAGTTCCCAAGTGACAATGGAGGCCAGGGTAATTCCTGTTTAAAGACAAGGTAATTGCAGCTAATGTTCCTTCCCCCAAACACCAGGCAAACATCTCATTTAAATTTCCCTCTAATTAACCTGACAAGCAACTGTCCCCAAACCTCACAAAGTTACAATATCACAGCCCAAGTAACAGTTCTAATTCTGGGTAATAATTTTTACCACATAGAGCTAATTTCACTTACAAACTATTCCAATATTTCAGTTAGAAACAGAATATAAACCCAGAGCTCTGTCCAACCAACCTGCTGCTGTGAGTTCCCAAGTGAACAATGGAGGCCAGGGTAATTCCTTTTTAAAGACAAGGTAATTGCAGCTAATGTCCCTTCCCCCAAACACCAGGCTAAGAACACATTTAAATTTCCCTCTAATTAACCCTGACAAACAACTGTCCCCAAACCTCAAAAAGTTACAATATCACAGCCCAAGTAACAGTTCTAATTCAGGGTAATAATTTTTACCACATAGAGCTAATTTCACTTACAAACTATTCCAATATTTCAGTTAAAAACAGAATATAAACCCAGAGCTCTGTCCAACCAACCTGCTGCTGTGAGTTCCCATGTGAACAATGGAGGCCTGGGTAATTCCTGTTTAAAGACAAGGCAATTGCAGCTAATGTTCCTTCCCCAAACACCAGGCAAACAACACATTTAAATTTCCCTCTAATTAACCCTGACAAACAACTGTCCCCAAACCTCAAAAAGTTACAATATCACAGCCCAAGTATCAGTTCTAATTCAGGGTAATAATTTTTACCACATAGAGCTAATTTCACTTACAAACTATTCCAATATTTCAGTTAAAAACAGAATATAAACCCAGAGCTCTGTCCAACCAACCTGCTGCTGTGAGTTCCCAAGTGTTCATTCATTCTACTTAATAAGTCATTAATTTGCAAAGCCTGCCCTTTATCCTGTCTCAAACTTTCACACGCCTGCTTCAACATACAAAGTTCCTGTTCACCTGCCTGTGCAGAATAATGCAAAAGGGAATCCTTTTCATTTTGCAGAGTTTGGAGTTCTGACTCCAAATCCTGCTCTTGTCTCTTACATTCCTTTTCCTGCAACTCCATCTCCTTCTTAGGAGATGAGATTTGCAGTTCAAGAGAAAGAAACCTCAGTTTGGAGGCTTCCGGAGCAGCATAAAGAGCTGCGACTAGCAGCCCTTTAGCTTCTCACTTTCTGGCTGTTTGTCTCATCTCTGTGTATTGAGTTGAAATCCCCAGTACAGGATTTTCAGATTGACTTGCATCTCGCACGAAGTCAGCCCATCCTCAATGGAGTTTGAGACATCTAGTCTCAGTTCTGCACAGTTATTTGATATGGTGGTCATTGTGTGGGAGGGAACGAAAAATCAAACTGTGAAAAGGGCTGTGTATTGATCCACAACAGGTGCACTTATCCACAATCGGGCTGCTGTGCACTTGTAAGCCTGCAATTCAAAACTGCTGTGGGATGGGTTAAGTTGGCATCGACCACACCCAGTAAGCAGGCAGACTCTGCAGGGGATTACAAAGTGGTCATGAAATGGGAGAGGTGGTGCAGGAATGCACACCTACAGTCCCCATTGGGAAAGGAAAAGTTGTAAGCCACAAATGAAACTTTGCAAACACCAAATATTGCCTTCTCATGGTCGTCAATTGTCAGGAGGTCTAAACCTCATTCTCAGGTTCTTGGCAATAATGGGCATGCAAGGAATCACAGACATGTTGCATAAGAGTAATAAAGCTTGTTTATTACTACCAAAAGGATAATCACAGTTGTCCTAAGCAGTTCTTACCAATACGAACTGGGAGCCAATGCTAAGCGTTCCCTATACCGCGAGGATTCTCCATGTCTCTTGGGGTCTCCAAGGTAGAAGACGTAATGTCTTACATTCTATACCTATAATAATTACCATGGTTATTGTAAGACAGAAACATTTCTAGTTACAGAGATGAGCTCTATTGGCTAAATTAGAGGTGGCTTCTCAGTCCAAGATAACATTATACAATTTTGTAGTAGTCATCACTTTGTAAAGACAAAGAAGTAAAGTTTGTGCACAGCCGTGTAATAATACAAATCATCTGAAGATGGCAATGCAGACTCATATATCATAATCATTACAAGGACACAGGTGTCCTAACATCTTGTAAGCAAGAAATACATGTGTATATTAGAAAGTAAAGTGTATAACAATAGTATGCATACATATCCTGACATCTAGTCTTACACGGTAGATGTCCTTGGCCCTATATGTTAGTATAACATATGCCTAAATGCTAGCTGTCTATGGTGTACCTCTAGGGGTACCAATAATGGTGCAAGGACCTCGTGTAACACTTCTCTGTTTTACCAATCAATATTAGGCATATTAAAGTCCCTGAGTATTATTATTCTATCCTCTGGGTTTATTTTCCTTAAGCATGCTAACAATTTAAGTGCTTTTCCATGCCTTCCATAGGTGGTGTGTATACTACCTACAAAATGATCTTTTTCCCCAGCATTTGTTATAATTTTGATCCATACATGTTCCAGGCCATAGTCCTCTACGTTATCTAAATATATTCTGTTTCCTATTACCTCGTTTGAGACGTGTATTGCTACCCCCTTCTCCTATATTTCCTGTCTCTATAGAATACAGTATACCCTTGAATGTTTATATTCCACATATCCCCCTCTTTCCACCATGTTTTGGTTACAGTGCACAGATCCACCTTGTCCTTGTTCATTATATACAGTACTGTACTCTAACCAGGTTCCTGGCATTAGTCAATAATACAGTACATTTAATTTGCTTTTTGTTTTATTTGTGCCCCTCCTTGGTCTAGCCATGGTTGACTTATTTGTAGCTATTACAACCCCACCCCGTTGCCCCCTTGTGGCCAGTTTAAACATGTCTGGATGCTTTTATTTATTTTGTTTCCAAGTACCCAGGACCCTTCTCTGCTGAGGTGTAAACTGTCTCTTCCATACAGCCATGTCTCCCTTAAATCTGTCCCAGTTTCTCTGAAAAAAGATACCCCCTCTGGCACACAACCTCCTCATCCACCCATTTAGGTTTTTAATATCCAGGCTATGCTTCCCAGTGACTCTCTGTACTGGTAGGATCTCAGACACAATTAATTTCTTCCCTTTGATTTAAAATGCCTTTCCTACCTCTTCAAAATCTCTTTGGATATTCATTGCCCTCCTCCTTCCAACATCGTTGGTCCTGAGGTGAATCACAGTAATATAATTTGCTGAAATTTTAAATAATTCTTCCATCCTTGCAGCAACATCCTTGTCTGTAAATTTCAGTATTGAGTCCCCAAGAACAAAAATGTTTGGTTTATCTAATTGTTCTGATTGTATACCATCTGTGTTAGCTTCCCTTTTTCTTGTGGACTTCTGGTGAGTTTTCCCCCTCAAGACTGTTAACCTGTTCCATTTCTGAATTGCCTCCTGTTTACAATATTGAGAATCTATTCCTTAGTTCAATAGAAAAAGATGTACCCTCCTGCCTTCTTTTCTTTTTAGTGTTTTTACCATACTCTGTTCTTCAACTACAGTATGTTTCCAGCCTCAGAATCTGACCCTCCTGTATTATTTATTTTGTGAACTAGACCCTGGCCTCACACATCTACTAGTGAGGTGCATGGGGTTTTTGGAGATGACGTTCACTGGAATAGTCTGCTGCTCCCTTTTGGAAGGGGTCTTCCTGGTGGCATTGAAGAATGTGCTAGTTTGCCGCCTTCTGAAAAAAACATAGCTGGCCCCGGATATTCTAGCAAATTACCATTCCATCTCTAATCTACCTTTTTTAGGTACGTTTATTAAGAAAGTTGTGTTGCTACAGCTTGAGGCACATCTTGTAGCCCATGACATCTATGATCCTCTCCAGTCTGGTTTTAGATCTAGGCATAGCACTGAGACAGCATTAGTAAGGGTGCATAATGACCTCCTTAGGGCAAGACAGGGTTGAACAGCCATTCTCATTCTCCTCGATATCTCTTCAGCATTGGATACTGTGGATCATGAGTTGCTGGATTTTCTGAGGGAGTACGGAGTACTCACTGGCATAATCATTTGCTGGTTCAAGTCCTACCTCAGAGATAGGACACAGAGGGTGGTGATGTGGACTTTCTCATCATTCCCAATGCCCCTTCTCTGTGGCATTCTCCAAGTTTCAGTCCTGTCTCCTATGTGATTCGCAGTCTACATGCAACCTCTGGGGAGGATCATTTGACAATACAATCTGGGTTTCCACTGCTATGTGGATGATACCCAGTTGTATTTGTCTTTTGCATCCATGATGCCTGATGCTGTAGGGGTGCTGATTTCATGCCTGTGTGAGATTCAGAAGTGGATGGAATCTAGCTGGCTGAGACTTATCCCAGACAAGACTGAGGTACTAGTGATTAAGCCGGGTTGGGGGGAGCAGACGTAGTTATGGGAGAGATAAGGCTTCAGCTTAAGTCATCTAGGCTCTTGGCTTCTGCAAAGGTGAAAAATCTAGGAGTCAGTTTTGATGGTCAGCTAACACTGGAGGCTCAGGTGTTTCTGGTTATCAAGAGTGGCTTTTACCATCTCAGGAACATCAGCTGGGTTATGTCCCCTATCTCTCTTGAAGATCTGCCTACCCTGGTGCATGTGTTTATGACACTGAGGCTGGATTACTGTGATCTGCTTTGCCCCAGGGTAAATGGAGGTACCCTATGATGCTTGCAGCTGGTACAGTATGCAGCAGCCAGTGTTGGTGACTGGCCTTTCAAGGTCTATCCATGTGACCATGGTTCTGTGTAAACCACATTGGCTGCCTGTGAAGTGGTGTGTTACCTTCAGGTGTGGGTTGTTAACCTTATAAAGCCCTACATAGACTGGGATCTGGCTACCTGTCAGAACTTCTGATTCCTCTCTGTTGTTTATGCCTCCTTCGCTCCTCCTCAGAGGGTCTCCGTTTGGTCCCAAGGGCTGAGCTTAAGTCCCTGAGGATGGCTAGTTTGAGGTTGCTGTCCCTGTGCTATGGAACACACTGTCTAGGGGACTGAGGGAGGCCCTCCTCACTGGGTGTTAAAGACTTACCTCTTTAGACAGGCTTTCAGGCTTTGAATATAGCTAGTCCCCAGGTATTATCTATGATGCAGCTGGTGTTTTAACTGTTTTAAATATAATGGCTGACATTTTTAATCTGTATTATTTAAGATGCAGATTTATTGATCTGTTTAATTGTTTATTGTTAGTTTTATTTGCCTGTCTATACCTGTACAGCACCATGATCCTCCAGGGAAACACACCTTATAAATAAATTTACTACTACTGCTACTACAACTACAACTACAAATAGCCCAGATTAGCCAGCTGTCCCTTAACATATTGCTGTTCTGGTGTTACTTTGTTCCTCCTGGGCTGTTAAGTGTCCAGCTGAGGTTGCAGAATGATGCTAAAGTACCCCCATCAGGAGCATACCTTTACCTTTCACAACAAGTAGGTCAAATATATGTTTAAAGAAGCTCATGGTTGCCTTGAGTGGTATGTACACATTAAACAAAGTGACCTGCTCCCTGTGGATCTTTCTTGCCACCAGAACATAGAGATCCTCGGGTCCACTAATATGTTCTGAACTTCAAAATGCACCACTTGCAGTACTAAACTAAGACCCCTGTCTCCTTCCTGAGGTGTGTACCGTGAGGAATCCATGCTCAAACCCATATTTTTCCAAACTGACACTCTTAGAGAGGTCCAAGTGTGTCTCATCCTGCTCCTGTTTTAAGGTTGCAAAACATGATACTGTTTCATGGGGTTGTGCAGACCATGTGCACTATAAGACAAAACTGTAGTCTAGGAAATAGCCATAAGGCAGCATTTTTGGATATTCCCATCTCAACATTTCCCTGCTCCCTGTCAGCATATTTAACTATACACCAGAAGTGGCCCTCATCCTTCCACCCCCACCAGGCAGCCCTCCCTCAATAGGCTCTGTAAAGGGCATAGAGCACATAGAACAATTCTCCACCAATGCTTAAAGAAGGACAGCAACACAGAGCAAGTATAACACATGCAGAAACTGTTTACAGTCAAGAAGCTGGTATAACCAATTTTTCAATGACTTCCAAAACAGGGGTTCCTTAAAGCAAGGAGCCTTACATATGAGGAGCCCACATGTACCCATGAGGGGGACCACATCTTTGAGGAAAGGCAGATTGCAGCTCAACTGAGCTGGTGTCCCTTCCTCACCCCTAAAAAGGTACAAAGATGGCTTCAGATGACAACAGAATCAGGAAAACCCAGCAGCAGAGCATGAGACCACCTGTCATAATCCCATGCTCACCCCCACATTAGTTTCACATATGGTCCCTCTGATGAACCTAGTATAGCTCCCTCTGTTCTGAACAAGCTGGGATGGTCAGGTGGGTCAGAGGGCATCTGCTCCAGTGCAACAGAAAAACTCCCTATTCCCACATACTTAACAATCAGATCAAGCCCCACCCAACTTCCACCTAAATCTAGGGATATAATGATACCAAAAGGACCCTCATAGTTAGAGTTTGCTCTTCTCCCACACATAATCTGATATTCATGAATAGTATATGTTGTCTCTGGGATGATCAGGAAGATCCCCCCACCACAGACCACCTGCAACAAGGAAAAAAAGTAGAACCTGTCCCAGCAGCAAAGGTTCATCTCAGGAGGGGGAATCCCCGTCTCTGCCAGTCTTCATTGCAAGAAATGGTGGCATGTCGCTAGTCTATAATGCTACCTGCAATCAGGTAAACAGTGACGAAGAAAAATAACTTACAAAATAGTGACATTTTCCATGTTCCAGTGCCAAGAACAGAAAGTCCCATGACTGTAAAACTGCAATCCATGGCATTCAAGATGGGAGGGCAGCCTGTCCCTCCTGGAGCAGGTCACCACAAAGGTCCCATAGTGAGAGCCAAGCATGAGCCCACTCCCCATGCTTTGTGTCAGTCTTGTAAGGGGCAGAACAAAATTTCTGAAATTTGATCACCTGGTACCAGACACATTTTTCTGAGAGCCTCTGCCATATGGTATATCCAGTCCTTATTCACATTGTTAATAAAGTCAGAAAGAAACTAGACAGCTTTGGCGATAGTCAGTACAGTTTGAAGTATGTACAGTACTATGACAATGCTTTGTTTTGAACTACTTACTTTGTGCTTCCCCTCAGTTGCCTACTGCATACTTTTTACTTCCCATAATTATTATTGTTTTAGAACTGCAACATTACTAATGTAACTTAGTACTGCACTCTCCACGTCCCTTTCCTCCAGGACACATCTGAAAACAAGCTGCTAGCTCAGTATGTTTTTTCCTGCTGAAAATCTTGAAATAAATAAATAAATAAGTAAATACATGTCAGGGTCTGTGAACAAGTTTACTAAATAACTGTCTGTGTTTCCCTACTCAAAACCAAGTGACTCAGGGCATGCAAAGAAATCTCTCCTACAATTACAAATGATTTTTAAAGTGGAGATCTGCAGAACTCCACAATCTATAACCTCCCAAGTTTAAGAAAATAAAACAGTATTACCAGTTCCTATTGAGTCGCTTGTGACTATCCCAGAACTCATAAACCTCTACCAGATCATAGTCCATCAGCATTCCAGGTCAGCTATGCTGCTCTAAAGGACTTGAGCAGGATCTTTAGATCTGCACAGACTGTTTCTGCATGGTGTGTTCTTTCTTCATGTCATGATCACTGCTGTCTCCTGGCCTGGTCTCTCTCATTTCTGTGGCATGATCCATTCTGTAGCTTTCCAGATCACCAAAGATGTAGCTAGGTTGCCGTGTATGTTGTGGTTACTACCCCTGCCTTGTGGGCTCAGCCTCAAACAAAGTTGAGGGGCCTGGGTTGTTAAAATCTTGATTGGGGGTTTGAATTTATAAAAGATTGAAATGTCCAATACCTCCACCCAGAGAAAAGTGTTAAGTGGGTCTGATGTCAGAATGGTACAGCTTCCTGGGATGCAGTATCTACCCACCTTCCCACAGGATCACCACACTTGTGAAAACACACAGTGCAACAACAAAATTTGAAATAAAATGTAGTTACTAATACTGTCAAAATAATATGTGTATGAGGCAAAAAGGTAAATAAATAACAAAATATTTTTTTAAGGGTCATCAACAAAGCCATAGGTGGAAAAAAAAAGAAATGACTTCAACTCATCAAGCAGTGTTACCTTGGCTGCTGTTAGGTGCCTTTCTTAGGCTTGTACCACTAACAGATTCCCTGAGCTGTAACTACAAATGCCTTGCTAGGCACAGCCAGGTAAACACAGTGCCCACCTCCTCAATACAGTGCACAGAACAGTATTCACTTTCTTTCTCTCCTTTTCACCTGTGCTAGGGACACTATCCTCTTCCCAGTGGTACCAGTGTATTTACCGTGAAACACTATTAAGGAGTTCCTGGTGCTTCACTGGGTACCTAGCTGTTGGCCAGCAATGGTGCAGTTAAACAAATCAAATAACTTTAAATCAAATCTCCAGTGAGGTATTTGTAATTCCTGGCCCGATGGCCAAATGAAATTAATTGGGTTCCAACTAATTTATAATCCCAGTTGCAGGGCAAGCCATGGAAATACTCATGGTTCTAATGTTACCAGGCTTCTCTCATGACTTTGGGCTCCTCTCTCTCTCTCTCTCTCTCTCTCTCTCTCTGCTTGTGCAGGTCCCTCTTGGTTGGTTGGTTGGTCAGTCAGTCTCTTTGTTCTTGCTAGTGGTGCTGGTCTCAGATGTCCCTTTGATGGGATAAGGGCTCTTCTGCTCAACAGTTGGCTGCACCTCTCTCTTTCTCTCTCTCTCTCTCTCTTTGCCTTTCTCTCTCCTTGTCTTGTAGAGCCAGTGAGCAGGGCCACATGTCTCATGCACCACATCCTGTCACCCAGTCCCTAGTGTGGGATGATAGCCAGTGCCTGACTATGGCACTGACCAGTTGGCTCCTCAGACTGACTGCAATCACAACTTGCTACTATGAACAGCAGCACAAAACAGTATCTCCTCAGTCTGCAGGCTCATGTTCATGCAGGGCAAACATGCGATAACCTTCTTTTGCTGGCAAGAATCTGTTTCCCTGTCACAGCATATCGTTTTGGCAAAAGGGCAGTATGATGCAACACGGCTCTCAAGATCTCCTTCTTAAGGCTGTAAGAGACTTAATCACCTTCTGTACTTGGCTGTGCAAGTCTCAGACAGGCTTTCCTCACTGGGCTTTGGGCAGCAGCTCTGCCTCTCCTCTCTCACAGAGAGTCAACTGTTGACTGCCAAGTTCTGTCACAGACCTGACATCTTTACAGTTTAAAAAAAGACTCCCAATTGATACTCCTGGTTCCACGTTCCCAGTCATGGAGAACTGTCTTTGAGGCCTTTACTCAATGTGCTGTTGGTTAGTGGAAACATAGAAAGATAGATTTTTGTCAGCAGAAAAGGACCTTTAGGCCTATCCAGTCTGCCTCTTATACCTGCTTATTCCATCACCAATGACCTTAGTTGGTCATACTGTAGGTGTCACTCCCTCCCCCCATTCCTCTACCTAATATGCCCCTGTATCTATCCCATGCATGCTTGAAGCTCCCCACAGTCTTTACCCACACTAGCTTTCCTGGCAGACTGTGCCAGTCATGCATCACCTTTTCCCGGAAGAAGAATTTCCACACATCTCCCCTGAACTTCCCCGCTTTGCTTCATTTCATGCCCTCTTGTTCTAGTACTGTACTTTCTCTGAAATAGACCCTCCACTTGCACCTTGTTCACTCCTGTGAGGTACTTACATGTTTCAGTCATGTTCCCTCTCATTCTCCTCCCTTTCAGGGAGTACATGTTAAGTTCCTGTAGCCTTTCCTTGTATGGCTTTTCATGCAACCCCCATCTCCATTTTGGCTGCCGCCCTCTGTTCTACCTCTACCCTTTCAATGTCCTTGCAGAGGTGTGGCCTCCGGAACTGAACAAGGTACTCCAGGTGGGGCCTCACCATTGAGCGATGCAACAGCAGCAACACCTCCCTTCTCCTGCTAGAAATCCATCTCCCAATACACCCCAGTATACTGCTAGCATTTCCCACTGTTTTTTCCCACTGCCCAGCTACCTTAAGGTCATCAGATTTGATGACCACAAGGTCTCTTTCCTGCTTGGTGATTGTAAGCTCTACTCCCCCACCTTATACTCAGCCCCTTGTGTACTAAGGGTGCCAAGTTGCCTGCTATGTTTATCTTCCCAGAAGCCTTACTGGATGTCCTTGGATTTTGGACACCCTGATTGGTTGTTGTCAGAAGTCAGCATGATGGTGGCATCCAATGAATCTGAGGGGCACTGGCCCCAAATGCACACATTTCTGTGGGCTCCTGTCTTTAAAATATTGGGTTTGCCCCCTCTGATGTTGTGCAAAGTCACATTATTATTCTGGTCAGTTGGAATGAGTTAACAGGGGATTTCCCACCCAAACATGAGTGCCAGTCACATTTTCCCTCATCAGTGATGGCAGTGGAGCACAAGGAACAGTGATGGAGCCAGAAAGTTCTCCACCCTTTGAAGCATTCCTCCAGTCCCATGCCATGTCCTGGAATTCTCTTGGAGCTAGAGGATATTAGGGGAGGTTACAGCAGTGGCCACTGTCCCAGAATCAGTCACGCTGAAGAAAACCATCTACTTGTGGCTGCAGTGCTCTCTTCTGGTCCCCCCGAAGAGTGAAGGCACTCCTTGTGGGTCACAGGCAGCAGGATTGGGCAGCAGTTTGTCCTCAGACTCTCGTGGGCCCTATGCAAGCCCCAATTGGGGGGGGGGGGGATGACATTAATACAAAACTATTTTCAACTCTAAATTTTTCTTTTACTCATCATTAAACTTTGATGCATTTTGTAATCACAAGAAGACACTCCCAAGGTGTGCATTGTTGTGGGATGATGGCAATTCTCAGGTAGTTGAAGTCATTCACTGACACCTTATGCCTCACAGCACATCCGAGGCATGCTATTTTCCTAAAATAATGCACACCTTGTCATGCCTTATTGCTTAAATAGAGCATTTAGAATGCTGATACACCCGAGGTTGTAGCATGTGAAGTCCTCTTGGCTGTTAAGAGGTCTTCCCCTACTGCAGCCTTTCCATTTCATCACAACAGAAAAAGAAAAAGAAGTGCTTTATAATTAACTAAATGATTTTTGAAAATATGTTGCTAAATGTACTGACACAAACATATTTTTATTTTACCCTATGGCACACCCCTCAACAACACACATACACAAATCCAGCAATGGGAGCCCATCCCAAGTGCTGGCAAGCAATCTTGCCTTCCCCACCTTCAAAGATTGATATGGCCTGGAACACCCATCTCCAGTGCAAGCACCCCCCAAAAAAGCAAATATCTTTCACATGTGCTCTACTCCCACCCACTGTTTAATCTAACTCCAACATAACCAAATGACTTCCAGAATAACTGGACACTTGCTATCTTGTGTTTCTCAGAGGGGGAGCCTGAAATAACATGCTGTCATACATGTTCCACAGTGCATTATGGTTGACCTCTTACAGACACCCCCTCTGCGAACCACTAGTTTGTAATAATAGAGTAGTGGAGAATCTGACATTGCACTTAACCATCTGTAGAAGATGAGGACTGGTACACAGCAATAGAGTGTTCGCATCTATTTGTTTGTTCACAAAGTACAGTAATGGGCTCGGTTGGGGTGGGATGGGGTATCTGTTTTCTTGGGGGGAGTCAGGCAATAGGGATCAGTAGGGATGGGCTGTCAGTGATGACTCTGCATGTCAAAGGGGTGTCAGTCATTCTATACTGGTTCTAAGGATTGGCTACTGTTGCCTGATTGATTTTGGGGGGTTATAAAATGGCATCAGACATGGGCTTCAGATGCAGAATTGCTTTTCTTTGGTGTGCTGGTGAGGGGCATATAAATTTGAACTGGAGATGAGCTCCAGCTGCTGGCATAATTGAAGCACATTGGTCTAAAGGTTAGAGATCAGTCCTATGAACCTGGAGACTCATGTTTGAATCCCACCACCACTAACTCACTGGGAGCTCTGAGCATGCAATTTAACCTCTCTGTGTTTATTATCTCTATAATCTGCCTAATCCATGCTGCTTAAATTACCTTGTGGGCTATTTAATGGCAGCAACATTCTCTCCACTCCCTCTCCTGGAATGTAACATGCTTTGGGATACATTTTGTATAACAGGCCCTATATAATGGTAAATTCCTTTCTATCCTTCCTTTCCCTTTGGAGAAAACATTTTATATTGAGAATGGGGATAGGCACCCAGTGCCAGAGTAATTGTTTATTTCAGGGGAGACTTGTATATGAAGGGAATTTGTATATAGGTACCGAGGTTGGAAGCTTTTAAGGTGTAGATCACTGATTTTTTTGGAGAGGGTGCACTTGCGTATCAAGGAGGCTTTGTTCATTGTAGGGCTTCCCAGTGCCAGGCTTATTGGGAGTAGGGGCTTATTACCATGGATGTTCTCCAGGTGCTGGACTGAATTTTTTTTTTTGGGGGATTTCTATAATGGCATAGGGCTCCTGGTGGAGGAATATGTTTTTTTGGTGGAGACTTGTGAATTGGCACAGGGGATGGGTTCCCAGTGATGGACTTACTTTAGGTGGGGGATGAGGGGGTATTCTATTCCTGCACAGGATATCAGCATCCTGTGCTGAAAAAAATCATTTTGAGTTGTGGTGGGTCTTTTTAAAAAGTATAGACATCTATTACAAAAAACTACACCAGGAGTAGAGTTGCCCCAAAAAGTAACACCTGCTAAAGTTCACAAAATGTGGAAACATTTTGTGAAATTTCACATTTCATGAAATTGGCAAGTCACAAAATATTTTTTAGGAAGAAAAAATTTACCTTGATTTTGGTTCTTTTCCCTCAACTTGAGGACTTTGTGCAAGGTGGAATTTTTTCAAAATGTATTTATTTTTTATATTTGTTTTTGGAATACAATACCTTTGAGCCTGAGGCTCTTTTGCAAAGGTTACACATCAAAAGAGAAATACAGTAAAATATAACATTATACAATATAGTGCAACAATTAACACCAGAGTGTCACAATAACAAGAGTATAATGTACTGACAGGCACTAAAGGGTAGACAATAAAAATATGTTTTAAAATTAAGTATGAAATAGGTGAGCGTAGAGCAGCCAACAATGGCCTTGTTTGAGAGCGAGGGGGAGAAAAAGGAATGGGGGGGGAATGTCAGAGGGGATCAAGAAAAAAGGACAGGAGGTGGGAGGGGCCATGGGAAAGGACTGGTCTAGAAGCATGGGCAGTGGGGGAGAAATAAGGCGGGGAAATACAGGGATGTTGGACAGGATACAGGTTTATGTTTTAAAGGGGTGGGATGGTGGATAGGATACAGGTATATGTTTAAAAGGGGGTGGGATAGTGGATAGGATGCAGGTCTATGTTACAGGCGGTAGGGAGATAGGTGGTGGGGCTGCAGTAACATGGATGGAGGGGTAGGGGGCATAGAGATGAAATTTCCCAATGACTGGACAAGCACATCTGCTAAGTGCAGTAAGGTGTAGGGAGAGTTTATATTTGAAAGGGCCCAGTTTGGGTACTGACAGGATAGCAGCTGGTAGGTCATTTAGCCAGGAGGGTGCCCAGTAAGCAAAAGAGCATTGTGTCTGTGTAGTGCAGCAGAAAGGTATGAGCAGCGCTTGTCTTGACATACCTCAGGTTGTATGTGGGTTGATCACTTGTTTAATATGTTCATAGGTTCATAGGTATGATACAAGTTCGGGGGGGGGGCCCATTATAAACTCCTCGCCTATTGGCGATATTTGAATTTCTTATCATCCATGTAATTATCCAGTTCATATTTGAATTGTACCAGATTATTACTGGTAACAATTTCTGTTGGTAATGAGTTCCATATAGGAGGCAGCCTTTGTGTGTAGAATTTATTCCTCTTAGAAGTGTTATTTATTTCAGTTTTAAACTTTGTTATGCATTCTAGTATTATAACCTATTGTGGTTTTTTGGAGACAGAGAGCCTCACATAAGGCTGGATCATGAACAGATCTGTATGCTAAGCACAGATCACTCCTATGTGCACTATATTCTAGAGAAAATAAACCCAAAATTTCTAGTCTTGAGTAATAATCCGGGTTAGCTAAATCTTTTATCTTTTTTGTAATTCATCTTTGTACCTTTTCTAAGGAAGCTATTCATCCCATGGATGTTGAAGTACAAAAGGGAGCACAATAGTCAATTTGTGATCTTACTAAACTTGAGTACAATGGGATCAATACTTCAGGTCCCCTACTCTTAATATGTCTGAGAATACAAGAAAGTGTACCATGGCATTTTTTTTATATTATTACTATGTGTAGTGAACTTTAGGTCATGTGTGATAGTAATACCCAAATCTTTTTCAGTTGTAATAGACTGTACATAATAATTGTTTATTTTATAGGATGCTAGCATGTTATTTTTTCCCAAGTGCATCAACTTGCACTTGACAGGGTTAAAGGTCATTTTATTTTCAACAGACCACTTAACTAAATTATCAAGATTAGCTTGTAAAGAGCTACCTGAATTAGAATTGTTGACAATGCTACCAAGTTTACTTCCATCTGCATATTTGTGTATCCAGACATTATTTGAAGTTTGCATGCTTGCAATTAGTAGGTTGAACAACAAGGGGCCCCACACAGAACCCTGGGGGACACCACTGCTCACTTCACCCCATTCAGACAGATGCCCTTTAATGCTGACATGTTGTTTCCTATTACTGAGCCAATAGTTTATCCATCCAACTATATTAGCATTAAAACCATAGTTTACCAACTCCTTGATCAAGATACCATGGGGAATGGAATCAAAAGCTTTTTCGAAATCCAAAAAGATTATATCAACTGGAAGGCCTCGATCCAGTGACAAACTTACTGGTTCAAAAATGTTTATAAAGTTAAGCTGGCATAATCTGCTCTGTACAAATCCGTACTGGCTGATGTCATTGAAGTTTATGTTTTGTAGATGGTCTAGCATTTTATTCTTTAGGATTCTTTCCATTACTTTTCCTATACACTAGGTTAGGCTGATAGGTCTATAATTACTAGCAAGTTGTTTATTTCCACCTTTGTGTATAGGCACGACAGTAGCTACTGTCCATTCTCTTAATGCATAGCCTTCATTAAGGGAAACATTACATAATAAAGTGAGTAGATCCACTAGTTTGGAGGCCAATTCTATAATAAATTTTGTTGGAATTCCATCCGGACCTGCTGAAGAGTCGACCTTAGTGGCTTGTATAGCTATTTTAACTTCTTCAGAAGTAATCAGAGGATGTTTTTGATTAAATTCTACATTATCTAAACAAGCAATATCTTTGGTTTTAAAAACATTAAGAAAATATTCATTAAATTCTTTGGCCATATCTGATTCATTAGCAAGTAGTATATTGTCTTTAATTAATGGACCAATGGTTGGGGCTTTTTCTTTTATTGATCCAATGTAGTTATATAATTGTGTTTTATTATCCTTGGTCACAGTAGCTAGCTTTAGTTCTAGATTTTTCTTGGCACCTCTATTGTTTTCTTTACACTGATTCGATATCCTGGTAAATTGTATCCATTTCTCTTACGAGGGATATTTTTTATATTGTTTATAATTTTTTTTCCTTTTTCTTATTAATCTTTTAATTTTACCATTCAGCCAAGGGGGACTCGTTTATTGTTTTGAGTGTATTTTTTATTTTCTGGAACCCAGGCATTAATACAATGATCAATTTTGTTTTTAATAGCTGCCCATGTCTGCTCACTATTTTTGCTTTTTAGTTCTGACTTTCAGTTCCAGTTATTTAAGTAGTTTTTAATTGCCTCATAATTGGCTTTATGAAAATGTTTTGTCCTAGTGACACCACAGTTTGTAATATTGTAGTTTGTAATGCTTCACGAAACCATATTGTGATCACTATCGCCCAGAGGGTCAATAACTTTAGGTAGTTCCTCCATGTTAGTGATGTTAGTGAGGATAAAATCAAGAATATTTTCCTTCCTAGTAGGTTCTGAGACAAGCTGATCTAGGTTATGCAGAAGGGTTAGATCGATGAATCTATCGTCTAATTTAGTTTTCCCAGTAAGTGTTGACCAGCAGATAGTGGGTAAATTGAAATCCCCCATTATTATTAAGTTTTCATAGTTTTCCTGATGTTCAATAGTTTTTAAAAATATGTCATTACAATTAGTATCCAAATTCAGGGATCTGTAACATAACCCAATTGTTAATACCCTGTCAGTGTCAATTTGAACAAGGATAATTTCAGTGTCATCTTTTGTATTAGGATATATTGGAATTTGTCTACTTTTCAGATGGTTATTTACAAATAAAGCTACTCCACCTGTTTTGGAGTTTTGACAATTCTTAAGATATACTGAATAGCTTGAGATTTCAGTACTTCAGGCTGAATCAGTAAACCAAGTCTCCAAGACGCCACATATGTCTATGTTGTCTCTACATAAGATACATTTTAATTCATCTAATTTGTTATTTAAACCTCTGGCATTAAGCAATAGTATATTCAAATCATTGCTCAGATGGTTCAAGGTATTATTTTTTAAAGTATCTGGTACTATGGGAATCCCAGTTGTAGGAATAACTGTACTTATTTCCGTAGATGACCTTTCTAAGGGGATCTTATTCCCAACCACCTGAATATAATCATTGAATTGTTTTCCAAGCATTTTATTGCCAAATTTGTTTAAGTGTAGGCCATCCCTTCATATTAAGTCTGGGTTGTTTACAAATTCTTTCCAATGGCTAAGACAGTGAATACATTGTTTAAGAGACCAAGTACGAAGCCAGTTATTTATGGATTTTATTTTTTCATTTAAATGGTTGGCAGCCCTTGGGATGGGGAGAATTTTGGAGAAGGCTTTCTGACAGTTGAGATCAATTAAAAAGTTGTACATCCCCACAATTTTTTCTTTGATGCTCAGAGCATCTTGATTGAAAATATTATTTACCCTGACATGAATAATAACCAGTGTTTTTCCCCCCTGCTTTCAAGATATTCCTGGTCATATTTGTAATGTCTATGATTTCAGCTCCTCTAAAGCTGGAGACAGTTCTGTTTGTTTTGTCCTGGTTGCATATGGTCCTATCCAAACTTTTTATAACAGAATCTCCCAATAAATACATTTGTCTGGTTTCAACTGATTTATTTTCAGTAATATCCATGAGATTATCAGAGTCTGCTTCATTACTATTAGTCAAATCTATAAGATTTTCAGTATTGGCATGTGCATTCATGTCTAACAGGCCGGTTGATAAATAATAACAGGCAGTTTTAGGTGGATTAGAAGAAATGCCACATGCAGTCAAAGAGCTGTCTTGGTCTTGTAAGTTTATTAGGAGGTCAAAACTATTCTGAATTGGTATATCAAATAAAGCCACTTTCCTTCCTTTTTGGTCACTTTATTACTCTGAACCTGGTACCATGAATCCTCACTATGTAGAAGGTCCTCCTCTTCCCCAGCACACTTTCTATTTGGGGTATTTATGGGATGCACACATTCTTGTCCCTGTGTGTGCCCCCCAAGTGTACGTACAGTTACTGTAGGGATTGTGTTGACACAGTTACCTATTGCAGGTGTATCGGTTTGTGAGCTGGATCTATTTATTCGGGCAATTGTATCAGCATAGCTTTTCTCTAAGGCTGTTAATCTGTCATTAAACAGATTTATTTCATGGGTCATATCTTCATTTTGAATACATTTGTTACATTTATAGTGTTTAGTTGGACCTACAATGGGTTTGGTGCTGTACATAATACACATTTACATAACCTTGCCATCATATGTAATGAGTATCTCATCTATTATAATCTATATTAAAACACCAGCTTGACAACCAGATAACCTTAGCACCTTGGCCTAGTAAATTTACCTGTGATATACAGAGTTGCATGTGTGCAGAAGCTTCCTTTTTCCCTCCTCACCCTCCAAACACTTAAAACACGTGTAGACATGCGTGTCTTTGTATGCATCTTCACGCGCTTACGTGTGCTCACCTTGCTAGAGCTCACCCTGCTTGCTACAGGCCGAGCTTTTAAGAGTAGGCTTGACCCAGAAGTACTGATCTCGGGTCACGAGCTGCCTTAGTATTAAAAATGAGTGAACAAACTCAGAAGCTCATTTTAACAGTGTTATACTGGCTAATTCCCACAAAATAATGCCCTAGGGAGAGATTTAACAAAAAAAAACACTGAATTAAGCACTTGTAGTTCATGATGTAGTGTGCTGAACTACTACTTCTCTTCCTATTCCTATTAGGGGAGCAGGGCTCATCTGCAGTAACACACAAATGTACTTCAATATTTAAAATATATAGAGAATTCATTTTTTAAAAGTTGTATAGAGAAACACGATCTGAGGGCACATCCGATATGTTAGGAGGCTGAACAGTAAATCTGCTCACTACAGGCCAAGCTTTTAAGAGTAGGCTTGACCCAGAAGTACTGATCTCAGGTCATGAGCTGCCTTAGTATTAAAAATGAGCGAACAAGCTTAGAAGCTCATTTTAACAGTCCTACACAGGCTAATTCCCAAAAAATAATGCCCCAGGTAGAGATTTAACAAAAAAAACCCACTGAATTAAGCACTTGTAGTTCACAATGTAGTGTGCTGAACTACTGCTTTTCTTCATGTTCCTGTTAGGGGAGCAGGGCTCAATATGCAGTAACACACAGATGTAGTTCAATATTTAATATGCACAGACATTTAGTTTTTTAAAAGCTGCATAAAGAAACACACTCTGTGAGCACATCCAATATATTTGGAGGCCAAACAGTAAATCCGCTCGCTACATACCGAGTTTTTAAGAGTAGGCTTGACCCGGAAGTATTGATCTTGGGTCACGAGCTGCCTTAGTATTAAAAATGAGCGAACAAGCTCAGAAGTTTGTTTTAACAGTGATATACAGGCTAATTCCCACAAAACAATGCCCCAGGGAGAGATTTAACAAAACCCCCCACTGAATTAAGCACTAGTAGTTTGCGATGTAGTGTGCTGAACTACTGCTTCTCTTGCTGTTCCTGTTAGGGGAGCAGGGCTCAATACACAGTAACACACAAACAAAAATCAATATTTAAAATACACAGACAATTCATTTTTTAAAAAGTTGCATAGAGAAACACGCTCTGTGGGCACATCAAATATGTTATACTTTATTCCATGAAATTTCATATATGAGAAGTATGCAAATTTTGCCTGAATTTTTCTTGCAGAAAATCATTTTGAGCAGCTCTAGTTAAAATATCATTAGGTAAAAGGGGCACCAATATTCAGAAAGTTAGTATGGCACTAACATGAATAGCACTACATTACTCAGGCATACTGCATATAAACTGCGAAAGGGCATATTTAAAGATGTCCTTAAGCATGGTGCTCAGTGGTTAGTATGATCATGCGAAATGCATCATTTCACCCATGCAAAGGAGGGAAGCTTCAAGCATACAGAGTTCAGTGGCATATTGAGAGGATTTTAGAAGCAGTAAAAAGCTGCCATGGCAGCTCTGTTTACTGCTTTCAAAACCCTAACCTTAACAATGTGCAGAGTGGTGCATGACCCTTGCCCTGTGCTAGTACTGATGCCAGCAACACCAACCTCTCCTAGCCTGATCTGCTCAATATAACTGAAGAACTCCCTGGCAGTCTAGTGATCCTACCCCATACTCACCTAATTGTCATTAGAATGATGACTGACATGCTAAACTCTACCTGGTACTGTAGTGGTCCCCCCTCACCTGATCATCACTGGAATAATGACAAACATGTTAAATCCTACCTGCCAGTCTAGTGGCACCCAAGACATGATCACCAACAGAATAAGGACAAATATTGGGACCGCCAGCAGTCTTGTGACCCCCCTCACCCAATCACCATCAGAATAATGACAAACACGCTAAACCCTCCATGACAATCTAGTTACCTGCATTGTCAACCACTGTTGGAATAATAAAAAACATACAGAATCCTCCCCAGCATTCTAACACCCCCCCAACTCACCCAATAGCTGTCAGAATACTGGTAAAGTACTAAATCCTCCCTGGCAAACTACTGGAGCACCCCTCTGCCCTGATCCCTGTGGAATAAAATCTGAACTCCCTGGTAGTCCAGTGGCACCCCCCCCGCCCTGATCCTTGTGAAATAACAACCAAACTCCCTGTAGTCCAATGGAATCCACCTCCTTCTCTTATCTTCATAAAATAACAATACTGCAGAAATGAAGGTTCAACTTGTATGTACTTCCAGTGTGTGTTTATTTTTTTCTTCCACCACTAAAATTAGTGTTTTGTAGCCTTACCACATCTCCAGGACTGGTGGTTTCTCATAGGTTAACTTCAAAAACACACTGGAAAGAATGTATCCAGATTTCACTTTCAAGGTAAACCAACTATCCAGAGCTTCTGACAGTGGGAAGTTGGATGGTGAAGGGAGTGCCTTTTTGAAAAGTTTTAGCAGCACACTTTGTGTCAGCAAGAAATTAAACATATATGCCCAGGAGGTCTGGATATCTGATTTGCCAAGTGAAATCTAGATAAATTCTTTCAAGTGTGCTTTTGAAGTTAATCTATGAGAAACCACCAGTCCCAAAGAACTGGCAAGGCCAGGAAACATTGATTTTAACAGTGGAAGAAAAAAATAAACATATACTGAAAGTATATAGGAGTTGAACTTTCATTTCTGTTCTGTTAGAGATTTACTCTTCTGAGACGTGTTCTTCCATATTATATAATTTTATTTATGCTTAGCAATGCTCTGGACATCCTGGTTCATCTTCCTAGTTGGCCTCATCAAATAACAGCAAACTCCCTAGTAGTCCAGTGGTACTCCCCTCCCACCATGATTCCTGTTAAATAATATCAAAATTCCCAGATAGATCAGAGGTACTCCCCTCCCATCCCATCCCCTGTAAAATAAGAGCTGGACTCACTAGTAGCCAAGTGGTACACCCCTTCTGCCCTGATCCCCATGAAATAACTGATGAACTTGCTAGCTGTTTCTACAGTATGCACATGCTTGCTCCCTGTCATTCCGATGGTGACTGGATGAAGTGCCAGGTGGAGGGTCTGTGCAAGTCATTATCTCCAACACTGCATGGCTACTGATGGGTGAGTCAGGGGCAGATGGATGTTTGGGTGGTGTGTGGTGATTGGTGCTGATAAGGCTGGCCAGAGTGGGGGTTTAAAATGACTATCTCAGGGATCATTGAGGGTAGGGAGTACCACCTGACTGCCAGGGAGTTTGTTATTTCACAGGGATCGGGGAAGAAAGGTACCACTGGGCTACCAGGGAGCTCATATTTTATTTCATTGGGATCAGGGCAGATAGGGGGTCCAATAGACTGCTGTGGGGGTTGGAATGTTTTTCATTTATTCCAATGACGAGCCGGGGGGAGATCACTAGACTGCCAGAGTTATATTGTTAGAGATTGATAGAAGGTGGCGGCAATGGCCATGGCTCTGCCCAATACCTCTGCACATTTGTTTGCAGAGGCACTCTACAGAGCTGCTAATGGCCACATAATGGCATGTTAATTGACCCTTACTGCTTTACATGCCATATGTGCTCAGGAAAATACCAAAGCAAGGCAAAAAGCTGCCCTAACGGCCAGGTGTGCTACAGAGAAAAAATGGTAGCCAAACTGGAAAACTCAAGCACCACCAACTGCCCACAAAAACAAGCACAAGCTAAAAAAGGGTTAATTCATTTATTTCATGTATACAGACTTTACCATAATTATTTCATAAATGTTCCAGAAAACATAGAGACCCCCTCCACAGGAACACAGTGAGAACCACAGACCTCCTACCCGTTTCGCTTCATAGCGTCATCCCTGACTACAACTATGTTAATGTCTATATACATGAAATAAATGTATTAACCTTTTTTATGTTGTCTTGTGCATGTGCAAGCAACATCTTGTAGTAGTAGGAGAAATGCAGAAGTGTGTCAGTGTTGGCGAATACAAGGCACGCTTTAGTAGGTGCCTCCCTCTTTCACCAATTAGTCAGCATGCTAGCACTAACACAAGTATATGCAAAGTGCCACCAACTTGAAACAAATGGCTGCTGCAGTAGGAGACAAGCTCATCATGCAGTGGCATAGAAGACACGCCTCCTGTATGTGCCTTTTCTGGTGAAACATTTCAGTAAACATAGCTCCTGCCGTCCACCACACAATCCCAAAAGAAGGCCGACATCGGGGGTGCAATCCCTCTGTCAGCATGTCTGCCACACCCCCACATTGTGTGGCACACTGGGAGCCCACCCCAGTGTGCTGCCACTCAGAGAAAGCCAACCACATTGGCATGTTCCTGCCTCCACCCCACCCCCATTGTGTGGCAGTGTTGCCAACATCAGGCCCCCCAAAAGTCATGGGGCACACTGGGAGCTCACCCCAATGTGCCCAACATTTGTTTTATTTCACTTGTAAAGAAAATGGTCCCTGAGGTCAGTTTGTTTTTGTACCTCAAAAAAGCGGTCCATTATCCGAGGGCCTCCCTCCCTCCCCAACCCATACCCACCCTCTGTGCACTCACCTCCCCACACCACCCTCACCACAAACTTACCTCCAGAGGTCCAATGCTGCGATGTTCGGTTGAGCGGGAACACGTCTGCACTCTTCAAAGCCGAACTGCAAAATGAAGAAATGCCGATAAGCTGTTTAATGGCATAAATGGGGGGTTTCAACTTAGGTAGATATCGCAGCCTTTTTTTAGGAATTTTAGCTCCAAATTTTCAACATGGGGTTCTTGGGACCCCACATCATGAACACATGCACTGTCATCTTGTTATTCGGTCCTGAAAGGTCATCAATCAATCAATCAATCAATCAATCAATCAATCAATTAATCAAACTCTTTATTTATCCAGGTGGGCACCATTGAGCAGGGCTCATTTGCAAGATGGACCTGGTCATACAAAAACCATAGTACAGTAACATGGTAAAACATAATGCAATATTATGCAAAGAAGAAAAATATACATACAGTATGTACATCAACATTTGAGTGAGAGGGCCTTTACAACAGATAGGCTCATAACTGGGTACAGCCAGAATGTTCATTTAAAAGGAAAGAGAAAGGCAAGAAGGGGGATACCAGCTTAGGAAGAAATTATGGGGTTGGAATACTTAACTGGCATACTTCATGGAAGGGGGTGGAACTTGGCCATGGCTAAAGAGAGGCAGAGAAGCCAGTATTTTGGTAGGGAGAGAGAGAGGCAGGGGCAGAGGCATTTTGCAGTCACTACGCAGAATCACCTTTCTGGACTAATTAATGAAATGACAGTACCATTGTTCATGAGGTGGGGTCGCAAAAAGCCTAAGTTGCAAATCTGGTGAAAAAATTCCAAAAAATGACTGTTACGAGCGTGCATTGCACAATTTTCATGCACACCCATAACTTTGAAAATTTTTTATATTTTCACTCCAGATTTTTAACATTGTCATTTTCTCATACCTCCTTATGAATAGTATAACTATAATTTTTCACATCCTGCCTGAAATGGCACGGTCGCTGTGGGAAATCAACATTTGAGACAGATCGACAAAATCCCGGTGACACTGTTCATGAGATGAGGTCCCAAAATGCCTATGTTGAAATTTTGGTTAAAACAACCCTCAAAATAATTGCATTATGGGCATGCATTGTGCAGTTTCTATGCACTCTCATGAGTTCACCAATTTTTCATATTTTCACTCCAGATTTTGAACATTGCCATTTTTTACAGATCCTTATGAACAGTACGGCTGTCATTTTCACATCTTGCCTGAAATGTGTTTTTGCACCTGTGGCACCAATGGCACAGTCGCTGTGCAAAATCACCTTTTGGCTAATGAATTGATAGTGCTGCTGTTCATGAGGTGGGGTCACAAAAAGCCCATGTTGAAAATTTGGAGTGAAAATACCAACAAACACCATAATGCCCCACCCTGTAGAGACTGACAGGCATCCGGAGTGTGACTTGGGATTGTTGGCTGTGTGATGCTCCGAGATGGTCTAGAGCAGTGCTCTATGGTACTCTGCTCTAAAGGTGGTGAAAAGAGATGAGTGAGGCACCAAGGTCTGAGTTATTGTGGATAAGATAACCGTTACTCAGACAAGGAGAGGCAGGAGTTGTCCTAGAGATTCAGTGCCCGCAGGGCATTTATTTTGTACCAGAGGGTAGGGAGACACAGTCACAAGAGGAAGGAGAAGTCGCCAAAACAATAGGGCGGTAAACAAGACAGATACTTTATCTATGACTGCTGAAATTATTACAACAAGAACAGACTAGAGGCCTACTGCCACTCTTATTCTATAATTACTCTACAATTCAATAAGCTTAGGTGAGGATCAGATGACGTACACGACTCAGAACAGTATTTGATTAAACTATCACTACACACTTCTACCAAAGTCCAGATGTTACATGAGTCCAGAAGTCTGGCATCTTCATGTACACCATCGGTCTGCGATGGTAGCTACGAAGGGGAAACAAATGGAACAATAGATGCTAACTTAATTCTCAGCAGGGACCTTGTCAAGGCCACTGGGTGGTGAGAGGTTTGTTAAACAGACCATAGATTCTTCGGCAAGACCCACTCTCTCCGAGGCTGCCAGAATAAAGAACCAGATCAACTGGTTCCTGAAGTAACCCACTGATGGGCTGTCAGATTCCTACTGAAAACAAAGGGTTCCTCGGCCAAAACCCACTTCCAGGGTTGCCAAGGATGAAGAGAAATCAGGACCTGCGTGGCGACGAATCCAATGGAGGACTACCACAACCTGAAGGATGCTGCAGCACTCCAAGGGCCAGCTAAACTCTGAAGGATTTCTGACAGGACCAGGAACCAGAAGAATCTGTAGAGGTGATGGTTGATTCTGCAATCATGTCATCAGAAACTAGAACAAAGCAAAGAAAAGGCGGACGCGTCCCGTACTGGGCTTCGACGGACTCGACTTTCGGTGAACGACCGAGGCGCAGACCAGGTTCTCCAGGATGATCACACTCTTCTGAGGAGGGTGACCAACTTTGGGACATCTGGAACAGGAACCATATGAAATGACACTGGCATGGCTGTCGTGATGCGCTTTGGCGGATGTACCTTCGAGCTGTGAAAACAAGAAACGGTGGGTACGATTTGTACGACTGGCGACGGACTCGACTTCGACAGACGACACAGTCAGAGGAGATGAGCTGATGGACGATCCCACTTGAGTGAAGAATGCTGAGAAGACGTCCTCTTCTGTGTAGAGACTGATTCTGAGTACAGAGGATTACAGACCACACTATGGGACTGCAGTGTGGCAGAAGATTGAGACTGTCCTAATACACTAGTAACAATATAGCTGAAAGATGCACCTTACTGCAATGCCAAGGGGACTGCGGAATGTTCCGATGATTTGCCGAGGAAAGGCAATTATAAATTTCTGGGTAATTGCTACAGGTGGGGCAACTGTCCAGGTGCTTGGAGCAATAGTTCGAATGCTTTGAACAATAGTTCGGATACTTAGAGCAATAGTTTGGATGCTTGGGGCAATAGTTCAGATAACCGGGGCAATAGTTCAGATACTCAGGGGCAAATAACCACTATCCATATACAATACAGTCTTGGTGCTTCTTAGCAAGTTCACAATCTTTCGAATACTTCAGCAATCACAGTTGTATAAACAGTACAGTTGTTACAGTAGCTTCACAGTATTTGTGTACTGAGCACCTTTGGATGGACCCCTTTTCCTAAATGTAGGGTCTTCCTGAATAGGATCTGGCTACCCCTGAACATTTTGCTAAGGATGCCCTAACCCCTATACAGTGGGTACCACTTGCCCTGGGTTGATTGTCGGGAACACCAAAGGACTAAATGCCTTATTTACTATGGGGCCTATATGCCTCACTTACTGTCGCTAGGCTGGATTGCCCTAATTCACTAGGCCGGGGCTACCCTTAGTACCACTAGGTTGGCTTTTCCCTAATCCCTTAGGCTGGGGCTACCATTAGCACCACTAGGCTGGCTTTGGCCTAATCCACTAAACTGGGGCTACCCTTAGTACCACTAGGCTGGCTTTGCCCTAATCCACTAGGCCGGGACTTCCCTTAGTACCACAAGGCTGTTTTGGCCTAATCCACTAGGCTGGGGCTGCCCTTACTACCACTAGGCTGGCTTTGACCTAATCCACTAGGCCGAGGCCTCCCTGGAACCCTGCTTTACCTCAGGCTTGGTGCCCTAGAATTATCTTGGGCCTGGTGCCCTACAATTACCTTGGGCCTGATGCCCTACAATTACCTCGGGCCTGGTGCCCTACAAATATCTCGGGCCTGGTGCCCTACAATTACCTCGGGCCTGATGCCATACAATTACATCGGGCCTGATGCCCTAAATACAGTGGGCCTAGTACCATTCAAAATGCAGGGCCTAGTAGCCCTTATTAAATCATGGGCCTGATAGCCCTTCCTTCACTGGGCCTGGTAGGCCTCCCAATATCACGGGCCTTGTGCCCTCTTTAACTATGGGCCTGATAGCCCTACTTTATTTTGGGCCTGGATCACCCCTTTAAATAATTATTGGGCCCAAAAGTGGCAGGACTCCTTTAAATATAAAAAGCTCTCTGAGCCTGCTGCCACTCATTCGGGAGGTCGCCTCCTCTAAACCTGCCCCTTTTATATATATATATATATATATATATATATATATATATCTATAGGATAAAAAATGGTGAGCAGTCAGATAAATGAGTTATCTACACAAGTGCTGTTTGACCTTGGGTAACCTCACGAGTGGCATAAGCCACGAGTGAGGTGTCCGAGGTCAAACAGCACAAGTGTAGCTAAATCATTTATCTGACAGCTCATCATTGTGTATTTTATTTACGTAATAGGGATGCTTTCTATCAGTGCAGGAACATTTGGTTTTGACTGTTTGTCTTTATTTTAAATGATAATTTCTGGGAGTTTTGGTTAACTTTCCTAGAGTATGTCTGCCTAGCATAGTGGTTGCTATTAAATGAAACATCACTCATTTTGTAGAATACTTCTTGCTGAAAAAATTTCATGCTCACGGTACTATGCTACCTTTTTCATTTTAAAGTTATTCACATTTGTTTGCCAAAAAAGGGAAAAGAAAATTGAATTTTATGCTGTTTTTTTGCTAATTATAAAAAACTAAAAGGTATCTGTAAATGAAACACCACTCATTTTGTAGATATTTTTGTGCTGAACATTTTTCGTGCTCACAGTATCACGCTATCATTTTTTGTTTTAAAGTTATTCACATTTGTTTGTCAAAAAAGTGAACAAAAAATTACATTTTCTTGTGCTTTTTTGCTAATTGTAAAAAATTTATAAGGCATCTATACATGAAACACCACTCATTTTGTAGAGAATTTTGTGCTGAACAATTTTCGTGCTCAGAGTACCATGCTATCTTTTTTCGTTTTAAAGTTTTTTCCATATGAATATGGTTAGTACTGCTTCTGAGGCCGAACATTCTAAATGAATTGTAAAGAGATTTGTGACATAGTAACTGTGTGTATAAATGGTCACTGTATGTATAAATTTAATATTATACAATGGGGTATGAAAATCCTGTAAGCTCATTGGTCAAAACAGATCACATGACTGTGGTAAATCCTTCAGTATACCCACTGTTAAAGTTTTATATCACTATAAAAACGAAAAAAAAAGTTGAACATTGTATAATAGCAATATTCCATGACAGGGAGTGGGTATATGGGTGGATTTACCACTTCAGGTGTGGTTAATCACCGCTGTATGCTTTCCGCTTTCCTTTTCGCCGAATCGCGAACCGCCACTGGGACTCGGTGGTAAGTGTTTTTTACAAAATAAAATGTATACTCAAACATATGCCTACCCTATTAAACCAAAAAGTTAAAGAGATGTGTCAGTCAGTCCTGACGGCAACCACGGACCGAGCACTGAAACTGGACCACGGTTGCAGAGCAACAGCTTTTTATTTTGTATATTTGCTGTGGCTAAAAAGGGAAAGCCAGCAATTATATAAAATAAAAAATGGGTCGGAGTGTTTAAACTCAAAGTTTACACACACCCTCGGGGTTAGATGCTTTTAATAAACCCCTCGAGCTTCACTCTCGGGGTTTATGTAGCATCTAACCCCTCGAGTGTGTGTAAACTTCTCGTGACACACCCCGACCCATACTTTATTCTCTATTTTATAATTACAGTGACTCAGATAAACGCATTTATCACACTGAATATATGTCCACCCCTATTGCATAAATATAGATACAGGCCTAAGCTTGGCCTTGGTGTCCTGGCCCCTCCCTGTGGGGGTCACTATTCCCACCCCCTTATGAATATTCATAGGCCGCTATACTTGCCTCACTTTCTGGTCCCCCCTTTGGGCATTGCTACACTTCGCCTCCCCTCTGAATAATTAATTCAGGGTCCTAGCGACCCGATGCCCCTGCGACACTTGGCCACCTTTCTTCATGCCTCCTGTTCTCTATTAAATAAAAAACAAGGTCTCCCTGTAACAGGCGGTCAGCACGCTTCAAGTGCTGCCGCCAACTCACCGCTCCATCGTCCACTGGAGGGCTGCTGCGATGTGGGGAGGTGGGAGGTACGCTGGCAGTGGGAGGGAATGCTACAGGCAGCTGGGGGGATGACTGGGGGCCTCGGCAGGCCGACAGGGAGAGCGATGATGCGACGCTTCAATGTCGCCAAAGTGGGACTAAAGTTTAACTTTAAAACAATACTTGGGGGGTTAAAATAAGAAAACAACGGGGCTATCAAGCCCAAACCACGGTAAACACCCATTTGCTACTTCATGGTGCCCCGATGGCACCACCGACAACAGAACAAGGCAGATCGAGGAGTCTTCAAGCAGGGGAGGCAGCACAGAACCACAGCAAGCCCAGAGGGACAGCTTCAACGCAAGGTAAGCCCTAAACTGTCCCCTGACTTCTGTGTCCTGTCTCCTCAACCACTGCCCAGGATCAACTGACTAAATGAACAATATTTTTTTAAACTTGAACCCACCAGGGTTCTAGAGTGGCTGGAATGGAATGCTGTGCATGAGCAGCTCAGCACAGCATTCCATCCAGGCCATTGTTGCTGAAGCTACCTGAATTCTACTTTTTTTCCAGGTTTAAGTGCACAGAGCATTTTCTTTATTAATTACAGTGTTTTATACAGTACAGGGAGGGGAAACAACTACTGAGGGACCCTTTTTACCTAAATACCCTGCAGTCTATACCTAAGGCAGGCACCCTGGGCACCTGCAAACCCCTAATCTTTTTATTGAGTTTATATTTTTGGGATGCCCCAACTTTGGGGAATTACACCTGTAATGCTCATGCCATTCCACCCCCACCCCCACCCTGCAGTCAGTGACAGGCATCGAGGTGCGCCTTGGACTCTTCGGCCCAAAGTTCACCCCATTCTCCTATACTGCACCCATCTCAGTGTATTTCCTTATGGAATGGGGCGAGCGTAAGGCCCGAAGACCCCAAGGCACAACACGACACTTGTCGGTGTCTACAGGGTAGGGTGAGGTGAAATGTCATGAGCGTTATGGCCGGCAACCCAGAGGCACAGCCCAATGCCTGTCAGTCTCTACAGGGTGGGGGTGGGGTTGGTGTCAGTTCAATACTTCACTGCCATTCCTATTATGCATATCTCCAACTCCTGCTCTACCAATGCCAGCAAGACAACATTCGGCATTGACAAATGCTTGTTTGAGCTTGTGCTCGTCTTCGTGGGCAGTTGATGGAGCTGGAGTTTTCCGGTTTGGCTCAGTAGCTTGCCGTCAGCTGAATTTGGCTCCCAGGAGCAAAGGGGCTATCCAGATGGGATGTGCTACAGTATATCCAGTTTCTCCTAGGAATCTGTTGCCAGCTGGAGGTTGTGATACCACTGTATTTATACACTTTCCACAGTGCTAACACAGCCCCATATTCATACAGGCAGTGTGTGCTGGACAGAGCATGCTGCCTGCAGGAATGTGGTACACTGACAACTGTGCACTATTTTCATGTGTGCCTCTATTTTTGCACAGTGCTCATGACCGTCTTTGAATATTGAACCCACAGGATTTGGCAGAATAGGTGCAGTTAGGGTTATCGACTCAAGGACCCCAACTTTGGATTTCCTGACTTTTTGCTCTTTGATCATGCATGCTAGCATTATCTCAACATGTTTTTGTAATAAATATTATACAAAAGAATAGGAAACTGAGAATTACAAGGCTGGAAATTCCATCTCAAGGTTCTGGTGACATAATTTACTTTAGCTTTGCTATTCTGTATTATATCACTAAAACCTATTAATGGAATTGCAGCCTTTTTTATTACTTGTTATTTATTGTACATCTAAGTGATCTTTAAAGGACTGTTCGATACAGCATACATGAAAGGTGCAAACAACACTTCTATCCTATCCTATCCTATCCTATCCTATCCTGTCCTATCCTATCCTGTCCTGTCCTGTCCTGCCCTCTCCTGTCCTGTCCTGCCCTCTCCTGTCCTGTTCTGTCCTGTCTTGCCCTCTCCTGTCCTGTCCTGTCCTGTCCTGCTCTATTCTATTCTATTCTATTCTATTCTATTCTATTTCATTCTGTTCTAGTTTATTCTATATCTGTGACCTGTAACATTTTACTGTAATTGATTGTAAGAATTTTTTCGGGGGGGGGGGGGTATTCCTTCTTGTACATCCCCTTATTGCTCATTATACTGTATACGTGCCTTTATTAATACTGTCTGGCAGCAGTCCTTTGTCAAAGATGGAACTGACATTAGTGCCATGGCCCTGCTCTAATGAACTGCAATGCTCTTCACCCTATTTCTGTATTTTCCCCTCTTCTATGAGTAACTGCTTTGCAAGAAACAACCCTCTTGCCCTGCAATTAATGTTTGGATGTTTACTGCATTTGCTGGGAGTATTAATTCTAATCTGACCTGCAGCAGCAGAATTCAAACTCAGGACCCTTTGATCATCAGCAGTGGGTCTGCAGTGTTAACTCAGTAGTGTGGTAAGCCACAGTGCTGGTCCTTGATAAAGCATTTCTTACACATATTATTTGCACATTGGAGACTAGTGTTCAATAATTCAGCATTTAGCACTCATCTAGTACATATATCTATCTATTATTGAGCTATTCAGAGCTCTTAGCTAACATTAACCAGAACATTCATCCTCACATCATTGAAAGATCAAGCTCAAATACTTTATTTCATATTCTGGTCTTGTTGGGTCAAGTCTGGGAAACAGCTCCCTTTTTTGATACTTTACCAAAAAACCCACTGTGTAATCCACTGTAGAATTACTACTAAGTTACTGCACTGATTCAGCTAGATCATGACTTTGATATGTCACCCCCTCTGATCTTCAGTGGAACATTGATGGTCGTACCCTGAGGGTCAGTCATAAGCACGAGCAGGAGAGGTTATGGTTTGCATTAAATTACAATATGGCGCATTCTTATTCCCTGGCAGGCAAAGTCAAATAAAGCTAAATGAATCCCTTGTTGGCTTTGTTTTTGTCATTGTTCTATGCTGGTCTTTGAATTTAATTCTATAATGGGTGACTGCTGGTCACAATATGGCTTATTTATTTTCTTAAGAGTGCTGTGTTATTCTTTTGAGAACCCAGAAGTGTAATACATGAAAGCAACTGGTGGTGTTTTGTGACTTTTCATTATCGCTTCATTTTGTGCTGAAGTGGTAAAATGCTGCTCTGTATTACTCTTGGCATGATGTAGGATGCCCATAGCATAATAATTCATTTTTTTATGTCAGCCTCTTTTGTGTATTATGACTTGCCAAATGAACACTACTAAGGTTGAAGCAGCAGGTTTAGGCATTGTAAACTTTTATTTTCCAGAAAAAGTACTAAAGGTAATATGCAGTGCTCTCAAGTAGGATACACACAAACACAGCAGTGGCTAATACTGTGGCAAAAATTTTCTTCCATCAAAATATTTCAAGCTCCAGAATATGCAGTTTGAGAAAGAAAGCAGTCATAGAAAGCTTAGACTAAGAAGCTGGCCATGTAGCTAAGCAAGCTGCATACCAATATCAAATTCATTGGGACTAGGTTTAGATTCCAATTACTGTAGCTCATGTTATTTCTTTCCAGTGGAAGTCATATTCCTATGCCTTACAAAGAAACAAACTGGGGCACTCCCCATTAGAGATGTTGCAAAGTTTTACTCTGTCTGCAAATTCCCTGCAAAGTTCACCAACTTCACACCGTAAAACAATTCATGAAATTGGCTTCTGGTTATGAAACTTCGCTGGTAAACTTCATAAAGTTTGAAGTTAACTTGGCTTTTGTTAGTAACTTCGAAGTTAATGAAAAACATGGTTTGTCACATGATTCGCTTACTGCAGGTCACATGGGAGAAACCAGGCAGGCAGGAAGTGAATGTTTCACTTTTATTTCGATAGTTGTAGCTGAAGGAGACAGTCTCATAGACAGAGAGCATCTACAATATCAATACATCTTTAGAGATTAATTTTTTACACCTTTCTGAGTTCTAATCCTTATCTTTCTTTACTGTATTTTCTGCATTTATACATTTTGTTTGTGTATCCTTTTGTTTTTTTTGAAGTTTCTCTAGTTGTGTGTGTGTTTCTGAGTTCTTCTGACTCTCTTTCTCTCCTTTTTATTTTTAATTTTTTTGATAATGGATGGGCAGTATCAGGAATCCAGTAAGGGTGGGGCTGTGGCAGCAGTTATTCACCTCAATAGGCGTGCTTTCAACTGAGACTCTGCTGGCCTCCCCCCCCCCCATATCAGGAAGGGATTTCTGCTGCTGGAATACAGCAGCATGAACCGGAGGAGCAGGAATCCCAGCAGCAGGAACTGCAGCCACAGCAGCAGCAGGAACCGCAGCAGGAGCAGCACCCACAAGGTCACCCACCCCAGGAGAAGTCTGCTACCTCATCATCTGCTGCTTCACCCCTCTCACAGTGCTCTGTACTGTGGGACTTTTTTGATATGGACCATGCAGATGGGACGGTGGTCAACTGCAAGATCTGTGGGTGCCGTGTGAGGCAGGGGGAAAAAAGGGAGCTGTTTTGAGACTGCCAGCCAGAAGATGCACCTCTGCATTCACCACCTGAACGAGTGGAGGGCCAAAGAGCATGAGGTATTTGCAGCACGTGGTGGTGGTGATGGCCCTGGGGGCAATGTTGTGGAGCAGTGGGAGGTTGGCCATGGTGCTGCTGCGAGTCGGCGTGGCAGCCGTAGGAAGGACTGCAGTAGTACTCGACCTGTACCTCCCAGACAGCAGCCTGCACCATCACGTTATGTCAATGACCCCATGGCACCTGCCACACAGGGCAATGTGGCAGTTGTGAGGGACTAGCTGCATACGCTGTGGCAGGATTTCAACAACTTTCAGCAGGAAGTGATGAATCTGCTAGACAATGTCACGTCCAGCCAGGAGAGGATCCTCACTCTCCCGGCAGAGCTGCATGGTTGTGATGGGCATGGCTTGGCTTCTCGCAGTGCTGATGGGGTCGTCTGAATGATTGCCAATAACTGTTTATTTTATGTTTAGTCTTTTTGTAATCTGCGCTCTAAATTTCTCCACCCTCTAGTCGCCCCAATAAAAATAAAAAAAAATACAAAAAATAAGTTATAAAAAGTGAAAAAATATTTTTATGTAGTTTTCATCTCTTCCTTCTCTATCCTCTTTTTCAGTATTGTCTCATTCATTTGGATGTCCCTTGCTGTCCCCTTCTGTTCTTTCTTTAATCTTTACACATGATGAACCACTTTCCTTCCTTTTGTTTTTGTTACTGATTCATGTGTACTCCTGCTATCCACAAATGTCAAGTATTTGCCACATTAAATAAATTGTTTCCCAATGCTATGTGATGGTGCGTGACTGGTAGTTGTGTGCAACTGCCAACCACCCAAAGAAGTGCAAAGCCATAACACAAACATGATGTCTTGTCCTTAGAAGTTCAACATAAATCTGTTTTAAGCATTCAACATGTTTACTGCATTTGCCAAAAATGTCAAATTGTGTCCTTTAGAGACAAAATGCTTCCCTTCTGTCAAATACTGCTGCCACACACACCTGAGTAGGCGATGTAAATCACATGTGAAACTTGCAAGAGAATTTAAACATAATTATGGTACTAAGCATTTTTGGGCCTGCCACCCCCACCATCAACACCACTGTGCCAGAAATGTCAAGTTGTGTCCCTAGAGAGAAAAATGCTTCCCTTCTGTTAAATACTACTGTGGCACCAGCCATAGAAGTTGGGCAAAAGAAGATGAGAAAAAGTCAAGAGATGTTATATATAATTGCTTAGCGGTGCAAGGCTGAGCTTTGATCATCCCATCCCAGTAACGCAACACAAATATCAAGGGGCTGTGTTTACATTGAGAATTGAGGAAATAGCTTAAGGAGAGGGTGCTTTGATGCTGCTGCATGCTGCTGTTGTTCCAGAGTCGGAGATATGTACTCTTGGGTGGTGTGGATTCCTGATGGCACATAGATATAGTGCACAGGTAAGTACCTTTTTTTTTCTTTTCATTGTAAGGGGGGGGGGTTGTTATTGCTACTGTTCGAAGTCTAATATATTCGTTCTGCTCTTTCATTCATTTTCAGTTATGTGTGCTGATGACATCATACTGATGGACAGCTACAGCATATATGTTGTTGTCATGCACAACATTGGCCAACCACAAAGGGGAGTATTTTTTTTTTTGGGGGGGACTTGCTTCTGTACCATAATTGATACATTAATTATATTTGTAAATCACTGTCTCTGCTCTTCTTCCTTACAGGTATTCCTTGTGCCTGTATTTTTTCCAATGGTGGGCTTGATTCTGCAAGCAAATGATGTTGTCTGAGTGACCCAGGGGGTCCGTGCTGAGTTCCAACTTCCATTAGGCTTGATCCGTGGTATTGCATGCACTTTTCAAGGTAATAATGTTTTTGTTTTCCTTTTATGGAGGTGTGGGCATTTTCATTGGCAATTGTGCCAGATGCAACACTCAATATTTCCTGTTGCTGTTGTTATAATTTCAAGTACAGTATTTTGCAGACTATGTATGTGCTTCAATATACTTGAATTAACTGAACTGAGAAGATGGAGATGGCGTGCTTGCCTGCAGGATCTTTTCACGCACCATTTCATTCCCCCCCTCCCTATTATAAATGGAGTTACTACCCTAGACCCACTGCTTATAGCAGACACATTCAACAATGCTTTTACTAATCTAAGTACTGTTGTCCCTCTGGATTTCTTCAGTGACCCCACTAACCTTGCTATCCCCCCTCTGTCATCTGCCCCTATCGGTATCCCTCACTTTCACTTCAGAGTAATATCTCCAAGTGAAGTTAGAGATCCTACCTTTCATAGATCTTGGGCAAGTCCAGATTCAGTGGTGACTCTCTTGATCTAAATTACTTCATTTAACATTTGATGTAGTACTCCCACCCCTCATCAAAATTCTTAATATTTCTGTCTGTCTCAGTCAGTTTCCCTCCCAGTGGAAATCTGTGATAGTCATCCCTGTTCACAAGAGTGCTGACAGAACTGCCCATGGTAACTGTCGCCCCCATATCTCTCCTTCCCCCTATTTCTAAAGCCCTTGAAAGAATAGTGAATGATCAAATCTCTGAATATCTTGACAAGTATAATCTGCAGTGTAGTCAACAACACGGCTTCAGAAAGGACCACAGTACTTCCACAGCCCTCCTGGAATTCACTAGCTTTATACATGAAGCTCTGGACCGGGGTCACTTGGTTGGGTCTGTGTACATAGACCTAACAAAAGCATTTGACACAGTCCACCATGGCCTTCCCTCTGCCTCCCTCTTGAGGCTGGGCATATCTGCTGATGCTACTGCCTGGTTTGATAGTTACCTCTCTGGGAGGTCCCAGAGGGTTAAAATCCTAGCTACCCTCTATTCCAGTAAGCCAGTTCACTCAGGGGTTCCACAGGGGTCAATTCTTGGCCTGCTCCTGTTTAGTCTTTTTCTAAATACCCTTCCTGCTCTGGCAATCCACTCCTCTACGCAGATGATGCAGTTATTTTCTCTAGTCATCCTGAATTCCTTATGCTTGAACAATGCCTGCAAAATAACTTTACACAGATCGAGTCCTGATTCTCCTTTCATAAACTTACCATCAATTACAAAAGACCAAAGTAATGCTGTTTGTAAACCACCAGAATAAACATAAAGGAGTGTCACTAAACATCCAAAATAATCAGCTCTCACCACTTGAGCAGGTTACAAGTTTTAAATACCTCAGGATCACCTTAGACTCCTCCCTCTCCTACCAAGAACATATTAATCTGGTTTGCAAAGCAGTAAACACCAGAATCGGCCTCCTCTACAGGCATAGGAGCTGCCTGACAAACAATGCCCTCCGCCTGGCTGTCACTAGTTCCATTGTATCCCTAGTGGATTATGGTATAGTAATCGATGGATCTGCATCTGACACTGCTCTAAAAAGAATAATGCTCTCCCTCAATAAAGCATGTTACCTCATAACAGGAGCACCAAAGCTAACCCATACCTGTGGTCTTTATAGTCAAGTGAACTGGCTAAACTTTAAGGGTAGGCTTGACTATCACACCTGTCTGTTGACCAAGAAGCTTACCACCTCACTCTCCCCTCCTTTGGTCCAGCAGCTCATCTCCCCTGCCCCTACCCCTTGTTCTATTAGGAGATCTGATAAGGCCCTTTACCTAGTCCCTTTCTGTAAGATATTCCTAGGGTAACAAGAGTTCTTCCACAGGGCCCCTGTCCCGCTCAATGGCATGCCTCCTCTGGTTTTCTCCACAGTTAAATTGGGCCCCTTTAAAACTTCGCTAGTACTTGCTCTCTGTGAATAGTTGTGACTGCTCCTAGCTTTTACTTGCAATTTGGGACTGCTCATGGCTTGTCCCTCAATTTCCCCCGCTCCTCCCCACCTTATCTTGGTCTAATTTCTCACTCCCCACTCTGTTCCCCTTCTGCCTTTACTCATCCCTGCACTCTTTCCTACTCCTCCTTCTCTACACATTACACCCCTCTACTCAACTTTTCTCCCTACCCCCCCCCAGCTGTCTCACAATTCTCCTTAACTGACTTCCTTCTGGTCTCCCTTTCTTTTCCTTAATTTCCTATCTATGTACATAGTTAGCTAGCACTGCCTGCACCATGTTTGTTTCATTATCATGTACACCACCCTCAGTTATGATGCACTTATTTATAATGCACTGCATTACTTGTATACTCTTATCCTGTGTATTATGTACTGTATTAATTTCCTGTAATGTTTTGTATCCTGTTTGTTTTATATCTATTCGCCATGCTGTTTCTTTGCCATGCACTCTGCCCTCATTTATGCTGCATTTATGTATAATGTACTGTATTATTTGTATACTTACATCCTATGTATAATGTACTATATTAAACTCCTGTAGTTTTTTTTTGTAATCTGTCTGTTTGTAAATCTGACGTGGAGCCTTTGCAAAAGAGTCTTTGACTCAAAGGGTTGTAATTCCAAGACTTCAATAAATAAATAAAATTATAGTCCAGATAACACCTGTGAAGAGAAGAAAAGATTTTTTGTGAAGGAAAGGAAAGGAAAAGGAAAAGGGAAAGGGAAAGGGAAAGGGAAAGGGAAAGAAAAACATTAAATCATAATGATACTTACAGTCGGAGTACTACTGCTGGCTGTGCAATGGTGTATGTTTTGGTGTCCATGTGTATTGGAACCAGTGAAACCTGCATAAAGAAGAAATGAAATTAAAACATTTTAATTCAATAGCACCCAAAACAAGCATGAAACCTACCTGTTGACAATCACTAACAATGAAGGCTCACCCCTGGAGCTAATACAGCACTTCAGATACTTGGGTGTTACTGCTGACAGCAATCTGTCATATGCTTGCCACTTAGAAGATACAGCTAAAGCAATCAATAATCATATTGGGCTCCTATACAGGCACAAACAAAGCATGAAGCCCTAAACTTGGCTATCCACAGCTCTGTAATTTCCCTGGTAGACTATGGGCTGGCTATCTATGATTCTGCCACTGACACGTCCCTCTGATGCATCACAACGGCACTTAACAAAGCCTGTAGACTCCTCACTGGATCTGCATGTCTTATGCATACCTGTGACATCTATGCTCAGGCAAACTGGCTCCAATTAAAAGATAGACTCACCTACCAAACTTGCCTGCTTGCAAAAAAGGTTAGCCTTGGTCTCATACCTCCGGTGGTTCAGAAACTCTTTAGGCCCTACAACAACCCATGTAAACCAGAGGCTCAGACAACCAGATCTTCCTGATCCCCCGGTGCTGCACTTCCTTACGACAAAGATCATTTGCCTATCAAGACCCTTTCTGGCTTAACTCTTTATACTCTGAAGTTGCCACTCTAACCACACTGGGATCATTCAAACAAAAGCTCTGACAGCATCTAGTAGTTAATGCCTGCTGCAAATGCTTCCATTAAATATACTTACCCCCTCACCATCCCCCATCAGCACTTATTACCTGCTTTCTGAGTTTGTCCCTACTGCCTCTATCCTATATACTTCCCCTCTCTTAATACTTCTCCCCCAATACTTCTATATCTTGCCTTTATCCTCCCCCCTTTCCCTCATTTCCTCACCCACTGCCCTCTCCATACTCATTCCTCCTACTTGAATCCTTCCCAAGACAAGGCTTCATGGGCTGAACCAATGTTTTTTTTATTGTGTTCCTAATGTCTGCAAAATATTGTATTTAACCTAAACTGTTGGCATACATTGCACAATGCCATTCCATTTTTTGTTTCTAGTGTGCTATTGTAATCTGTTCTTAACTGTAACTTGTTTAGTCCTTCTGACATGGAACCTGTCTAAAAGAGCTGTTAGCTCATAGGTGTTTGAATCTCAGATCTTAATAAATAAATAAATAAATTCTGCCACAACGAGTCATGTGGACTGATTTTCTGCCTCTAGTAGGCTGATAGAAGGCCTGCAGTTTCTGAAGAACAGTGCAGGTGTCTTACCATCACAGCCGATGAATAAATTCCTTGTTGTAGTGTGGTTCCACGTGACAAAATCTTGCCAGCTTCAGCCAGTGGCTTGATATAGACTGTAGGACCATGACTTCCTTGGGCTAACAGTTCCAATGTTGTGGCATGCTGTATGATAAGTCTAGTGAGGAGGACCAAGATGAATCAGGCAAGAGGAGTTTTGAGGAGGTACAGGAGGTTCTGTTTATCATATTGGTGATAGTGTGTGCAGCCTGTTGCATCATCACTACAGTGGTGGAAGTGGCAGCCAATGCTGTTTCATACTTGCTGTGCAGAGGAGGACACAGCTGAAACAGCCCAGGGAGTACAGAGGAGGTAGAGGAGATGGTTCTGTTTATCACATTTTGAGGAGCGGACAGCCTGTGCCTTGCATTTATTTTAAATTCATTATCCTGATGAATCCATTGTTGATGCCCTACAGGGGGCATGTCTCAGATAGCTAGTGTTGGAACCCACTCAGGAGGGAGCAATCTTAGACCTGGTACTCTCATATGGGGACGGAGAGAGGATCTTAAATTTAGAAGTGGGTAACCATCTGGGAACAAGCGACCACCAAACAGTGTGGTTCACGACAAACACAGCCGTAGAGTCAAGCCATACAAAAGTGAGGGTACTGGACTTTAGAAGGGCTGACTTTGTCAAAATGGGAGAGTGTCTTAGAAAAGCACTAGCAAACAGGCAAGAAGGTGGGGTGGAGAAACAATGGGGAAACATCAAAACTGCCATCACAGAGGCAACAAGCCTTTGTGTGAAGCAAATTAACAAATCAAAATGAAGGAAAAAAACATTATGGTTCTCAAACGAGGTGGCGGGGGAGGTTAAGGAGAAAAAGATAGCATTCAGGAAGTATAAGGAAACACAGAAGGAACAGGACAGAGAACTGTACCAGTTAAAGCAGAAGGAAGTGGGAAAGGTAGTCAGACTAGCAAAGGCCCAAACTGAGGAAAAGATAGCTAACTCAGTTAAGAAGGGGGATAAAACCTTTTATAGGTACATTGGGGCGTGAAGAATGACCAAAGGCAGGATAGTGAAGCTTAATAAAGAGGAGGGTGGGTGGGAAGAGGGTGACAATGAAAAAACAGGGATACTGAACAAATATTTCTGGCCACTATTCACAAAAGAAGAGGAAGGGCGATACCTAATCCATTCAATATAAGCACTCTGGATAAGGGGGGCCAATATCAGTCCATTCACTGAAGAAAGGGTTCTGAAAGAACTCCTAAAACTGAAGGTGGACAAAGCAATGGGTCCTGATGGGATTCACCCTAGAATTCTAAAAGAACTAAGGGGAAAACTAGTGACACCACTGACTACCCTTTTTAACAAGTCATGGGAGGATGGTGTGGTACTTAAGGACTGGAGGAGGGTGGATGTGATTCCCCTTCACAAAAGTGGGAATAAAGCAGAGGCAGGAAAATACAGACCTGTTAATTTGACCTCAGTGGTAGGGAAAGTGATGGAATCACTTCTGAAAGAAAGAATTGTTAAGTACCTAGAGGCCAGTGGAGCACAGGACCCAAGGCAGCATGGATTCACAGTGGGAAGGTCATGTCAGGCAAATCTAATAGATTTCTTTGACTGGGTGACCAAAGTATTAGACCAGGGAGGGGCTGTGGACATGGCCTCCCTAGACTTTAGCAAGGCATTTGACACAGTCCCACACCAAAGATTAATAAACAAATTAGCCAGCCTGGGAGTGGGTCCCAGGGTGGTAGTCTGGGTAAACAAACTCTAGCCAGAGCTGATACGGCTGTGGTGAGTGCGCATGTGCAGTTCTTGTGCCGACATGCAGAAGTAGCGGCTGAAATAGTACTGCTACAGCTCTGAAAGTGAGCAACCATGGTGGACTGTTTTCAGCTTTGTTGGAGTTTCAGAAGGATACTTCACAAACTCCAACAGGAAGCGTTTCATGATCGTACATTTTCAGAGGTGATCACAACATGGCTGCAGGCTCCATCCACAGCCATAAAAATTGGCTGGACAACAGGACACAGTGGGTAATAGTAAACGGAGTCCATTCCAAAGAAAGGGGGGTTACTAGCAGGGTGCTGCAGGGTTCAGGACTGGGTCCGGTCCTTTTTAATGTCTTTATAAGTGACATTGCAGAGGGACTGGAAAGAAAAGTATGCCGCTTTGCAGATGACACAAAGATCTGCAACAGGGTTGATACACGGGGGTGGTAAGGATGAGAAGGGATTTGGCAAGGTTGGAGGAATGGTCAAAAGTATGGCAGCTTAGATTCAATGCAAAGAATTGCAAAGTAATGCACCTGGGAAACAAAACCTGGGGGAAGAGTGCACAATGGGGGGTACTAACAACAACAAAAATGGAAAGAGACCGGGAGTTGTCATATCAGATGATCTAAAGGTAAGCAAGCAATGTGAGAAGGCAGTAAAGGGGGTGGGGGATACTGGGATATATAGGAAGAGGCATCACCAGTAGAAAACAGGACGTTGTTATTCCTCTGTACAGACAGTTGGTGAGACCCCACCTGGTGTACTGTGTGCAGTTCTGGAGACTCCATCTCCACAAGGAGATAGACAGGATGGAGGCAGTCCTGAAGAGGGCAACTAAAATGGTGCAGGGTCTGCACCAGAAGCCATATGAAGAGACACTAAAGGAGCTTAATATGTATAGCCTTGAGGAAAGGAGGGAAGGGGGGACATGATGGACATTTTCAAGTACTTCAAAGGAATCAACAAAGTCAAGGAGGGCAGTATCTTTCAGAAAAAGAGATGTGCAAGAACAAGGGGATGCAATTTGACGATGGAGGCCGGACAGCTCAAGGGCAATGTGAGGAAGTATTTTTTTCATGGAGAGGGTAGTGAACACATGGAACAGACTTCCTGAGGAGGTCATGGGGTCAAAAACAGTGGGAAAAATTCAAGAATATGTGGGACAGACATAAGGCAATTCTGGTGGGGGGGGTAGGAAGAAGTAGGCTATTGGTTAACTAGGATCTGCAGCTTATCCAATAAGTAGGGAAATGGGCAGACTGGGTGGGCCAAGTCCTTATCTGCCATCAAAGTCTATGTTTCTGTGTTCTATTGCTATGGCTGTAGCTACCACTGTGGCGACGGAAGTGCTGTGCCATGCTGTTTCTGCCTGTGTTGGAGGATCCAAGGCGATTATGCCCATGAGATGATAGGAGGAGGAGGAGGAGAAGGTTGAGATGTTCAAGTCACTGCTGTACAGCTGTGTTGTGTCTTGCTGGCTAGAGCGGGTGTTCATTCTAAGTGGCATAGTGCATTGTTTACAGGTGCTCCATTTGACACAATTAAAAAGCAGCACTAATTAATAGTTGTGGATCTATATCTGAGCACTGAATGTGAACATCATTTTTATTAATTTGACATTGAGGTTTACATTGGGGATGGGTAGGGAGGGAGGAGAAAATTAATTAGAGAGTTTGTTATTCTTCCATGTCATCCATGAAGCATCCCTCACAGTCTTCAAGACTGGACTTGTCACCATAGTGGAACTCCCTCTCCATCTGTGCTTCATCCACTTCAATGTTGTGAGACAATGATGAGGCACATCCCAGTCTGCCAACAGCACTTTCCTCATCATCATCACTGTCAAGTGGTGGTGTGACAAGGAACATTTACTCTTCTCATTGGAATGTGAGCCTGATTCATTTTAATGAATATCAGCATGCCAACAATTTTGGGAGAGAGATTGGTGCACTTGTCACATACAATGGCACCCACTGAACTGAACACCTGCTCAAGGTTCCATGTCAGAACGGCGATCGCAAAACAGCAATCACTGTTACAGTGACTATACATTTCCAAAAAGCAAAACGGCGATGCACAATAGTGGGCTACTCCACATCCAGCAACTTAAAATACATTTATACAGGGGAGGGCTGTGCCCCTGCACTCCCCCTAGCCAGGGGGTTTTGCCCCCCACACCCTTCTGAATTTAGATTACAAACTCCAGGGGGGTGCATGTTGGGGAGGGGGAGACAGTCCCCAAAAATACAAAAATTATGACCACCAAAGAAAAAATGTTCCCGGTTCCCAGCCCCTAACCCAGTGCCTGCTCCACCGAAACTAGCCACCCTCACCACCACACCACACAGCTAGCTCAGTGGCAGCAGGCCACACTACCCCACACAAACACTCTTCCCTATCTCTCCCCTTCCAGTCATCATCGTAACCCTCCCTCGCACATCTCTACCCTCGCTGTCCTATTCCATCACTACCCTTACATGGTAGCTGATATTCCCAGTGCTGCAAATTAGTCACTCATTTGAGAGTCACTCATTTTCAGTCACTATTATCACTGGATACCCCCACTTAATGTTGACACTTGAGGATGGGCAGCCACTGTCAGTGCTGGGTAGCCATTGATCTTAGTGTCCCAGTATCATAGAAGGTCATCTGCAGTGGCAAGGTTCTTTATGTCCACCAAATACAGTACGTATCTACCATGTGTTTTGCTACTTGAAGTTGTGTAGTGTGATCATCCTCCTCCTCCTCAGTTTCCTCCATGTCTGCAACTCTCACCTGACTCAGGGCAGCCCAAATGGGATGCAGCATAGGTTCCTTTAAGTTGCATGGTTTTGGTAAAGTTTTACACTCCTATGATGATGAGGATGAGTAAGTGTCAGGAACACCGGCTTGATGTACAGTACCCTCATGTTTATTTGACTGCTGTGCCCATAGTTGCAACTGTGCACCACTTACCCTCTGAGTGAGACTTCCTATCAGTCTCTCCACCTTCTGATGCCCACCTTGTATTATGGCTGTGAGACCATGTTTATAATGTGAGTCAACTCCTCAGACTGCAGAATATAGCTTATGTGGGTGTTGGAGTCTAATGTGGCCAGCATGTGTTCCATCAATGAACAACCTGCTGTGTCACCACATGTCTCCAGTTGTTGCTGCATGTTCAGCAGTGTCTGCCTCAGCACAAGTAGCAGAGGGATGGACTCACTGATGCAGGCAGAGTCCTCACTCACTGCTTGTGTTGCATGCTCAAAGGGCCTTAGAATCGAGATGAGCCCATTCATTCAGCACCACTGCTCAGTTGTGAGACACATGGATGCCCCACTGCTGTCATGACTTGCATGGACTAGCAGATACTCTGGGATTACCTTGCACTGTTTGTATAGATGCTCCACCATGTACAAGGTGGCGTTCCATCTGGTGACAATGTCAAGTTTGAGACGATTCTGAAGCAGATTGTTCTGCACCTGCGGAAAACGGAGGTGATTGCTTGCTTTTTCTGAACATGCAAAGTGGACACAGACGCGTCAGGCCACAGTCAATATTTCTTAGATATCAGGATGGCTGATGAAAGCTTGCACAACAAGGTTAAGACAGTGTGCCAAGCATGGCACCCTGAAAAATTCCCCATCACTGATGCATTTCTGCACATTGGATCCATTGTCACTGGCAAAGAATCCAACTTTCAGTGCATGGGGTGGAGCCACTCATCGACCTCTGTGAGTAACACATCAAGCATCTTTTCTACAGTGTGTGACCCTTGGTTACTCTTCATGGTCAGAGCCACATCCTGTCAAACACCTGGCATGTTGCTGCCACCACAGTTTGTCTTAGAGCAATTCTTGCCTCACCCCCAACCAAGCACTACCCCAGGTACCTGTGTCCAGTGTGCTGTAATGCACAGGTAAGAGATACCAGCTGTTTTCCCACTGCTCCGCATGTCCATGCTCAGATATACACACTGTGCTGAGGAATGCTGCAGGATGTGACATACCATGTCAGAGACATTACTATATAGTTCAGGGATGGCACGCTTGGAAAAGAATGTGCATGATGGTACATGCCATTTCGGCAAAGCATGGGCCACGAACCACCTAAATCCAACATTCTCTACAAAGGAGAATGGCAACAAATCCAGAGTGAGCATTTCTGCAGCTGCTGCATTCAACTTCCGTGCTGTAGCATGATTAGGTAGGAATTTAGTTTGTCTCCAAAATGGAATGCAGCGTAGGCTGTACTTTTCTTGATACTGGGAATGTACCTGGTATGCCAAATGGCTTGGCTCGGCATAGTGGCATTATTGGAGTACTCATATACAGGAGATTGGCAATATTACTCTGAAGCACTGCACGATCGACCTCAGTGCCTTTTTTTGTTTTTCAGTTCTGGGGTACCGATTATACCTGGACTTGGGGTGGTAGTCCTCCTGCTAGGACCACTACTTGGCCCACTTACAGAATCATTCTCATCCTCTAACACCAAACAGATGTCATCCTCCTCATCTGCTCCGCCACCTCCCTTATGTACTGTTGTGTTTATTTGGCTTACATTGCCTGATGGACTGGAAACACCGGCGCTGGCTGCCTGCTGGTGTTGACACCACCATAATGGGTGCCTGTTTTTAAGGTGTGTATGTTGCCCACCCGTGCTGAGGTGACTACCCTCCTTACCCCTACTTACTCTTGTTTAACACAGTTGCCAAATTGTCACTGTCTCGTCAGATGGGTCCAGTCCCAGTGGTGCCATCCTCTGAAAAAAGTTGTACCCATGCTCGTCTGCACATTTTTGAAATGACCCCTTTCCTTGTTTTTGCTGGCCAAAAAATGGACCCCTTTAATACAAAAACAAGGAGTTGGCTATGGCCTCCACCCCCCCCCCCACTTTTTGCTTGAAGTGAGGAACGTGATTATTGGTTTGCATCAGATGCACACATAATGTAGTGAAGCACAGTATTATTTACCTAATGCACTAAACACCCATGTACCTGAGCATGACACACAGACACAAAGACACACACACACACACACACACACACGTATCTATCTTCTGTTTGCAGTTAGTACTGTAGATATTTGTATATGTTTCACAGTGTTCTTCCCTATTGGCATGTGTGCATCAGGAAAGCAGTGACTCACTCTCTCTCTCTCTCTCCCTCAAGCAGTAAGGTAATCAACCATCGCATTTAACTCATTCTTCTCCCATTCATCTGACCGTCCCAAACTACTATTACCATGCCTTTTCTTTAAGTCACCTTGCCCATTTTTATTATATGCAGCTCTCATGGGAACACTTGACAACCAGTGATGCCTCAATGGTGTACAATCAAATGTAACTCCATCTCCTTTTGCAATGACCCCTTTGCCATATTCCCCAGGCAAGACAACCATATTAGGGGCAGTAGTAACTTTTATTTTCTTACGAATACATTCTTTCTACATGCAAATAACATATATCACAGAATTATACCATTGCCTCCCTCTCTTTGCTGTATTTATTGTCCCTTGGATGCAAAGCATCTTAATCCTCCTTTCCCTTCCCATTTACAACACCTCTCCTTCCTGTATCAAAAAATGTTCAATCACATTGTAAATCATGGTAACCGATACAGCTCTCATTAATTTTTTCAATTTTGCTCATTTCTTTTAATTCTATGCTGGTGTCCAGTGGGTGCGCCCCGCCCTACCCTCTTGCTGTAGCGTAAGTTAAATGCCCGAACTGACAGTATTACTTTCGGCAACCGACTGAGGAGGTTAGAATGCTAGGTCAGTCACAGAGTACTTACTGGCAATATATAACATTATTTTGTTGAATCTGTCATATTGTGCTCCCCACCGATGGAGTGCTCACCTACATCACCGTAGTGGGACCATCCTCTCCTGTCCTGAACTCCTCTCCTTTGTGGCTGACAGTCACTATGGTCTTCACTCTTGGGTCTTCACTCCTCCCGCCCTCTGCTGAACAGAATTATGGCCGCTGACAGTGAGAAAGCCTGGCACTGCTAACCTGTATTGGTAGAAAGTTTGCTGCTCTGGTTGATTGCTCCTTCCTGCCACAACTGTGTAGTCTCTGGGGTGCAAGAGAATCTGGAGTTCCTGCTGATCTGGGGATCCCTGTGGATAGCACATGAAGCACCAGAAGCCGGGGCCAGAAGAATGGCTGGTGCAGGCTACCCTTCTCGGGTTGCCAACACTGTATTTAAAAAATAAAGGACAGTTCTTAGACCTCCACCTCTGTCACTTTCCAATACGAATTCAGCATTGTGGGGGGGCGGGTGTCATGAGCCGGTGTGGCTGAAACCCAGAATGCACCTGTCCCTCTTCCCAACTGCTTATCAACCTCACTGTTTTTAGTTTGATGCCTTTGCACATGCCATACAATAATTTTGGAAAACTACACTCTGTAGTTAAAAACGCATAAGCAGCAAGGCTATATGCAACTTCAATTAAAATGAAAATATCTGTGACATTGTTTTACTTTTTGCATACATAAGGAAAATCCATGATAATGGCACAATATTTATACATTTCTAATGACAGGACACACAGGATCAAATTGCAAATATTTCCATTTATGTAGATTAGCTACTGAAATAAAAGCTATACTGGTAAATCCAACTGTACAAAAACATTGCACACTAAATATTTACGTCTGTTTATATTTTACACAGCTAAATTCCCTGACACCCGGGCCTGACACACTTTCCTAGTTCACTCCGGAGTTCACTGTACAACAATTCAACTCCCCATAAGCTAAATCTTTCTTTCCTGCCTTTTTTCTACCTGAGATCAAAAACTTAAACAGTCACATTGATCGGCTCATTGGCAGTACAACATAATACAGCATGTGCATTTTTAAATACTCACATTGCACTGCTGGCAGCTTCACTTTTCAGTTTACTTGGTTCGCGGTCTCCTACAGACACTAAACACGAACAACTGTACCAGCTAGGAGACCGGCATCAATTCAACTTGCCAACAAAACCGAAACCCATGATCGAAACATTTATGCAAGAAATAAGATCCACAATGTAGAAACAGTGCATGCTCCACAACTTAAGCGCACTGTTTACTGATCACCTAGCAGGCAGGTTGAGGGACAAATTCACTTTTTTATGTCAGTCTACTATTGTGCCGCATGACGATGCTGATGATAGTCAGATTTCCTGCTTCAAGCATTAGGTAACGTCCTCGCGGGCATCCCTGTTGCCCCTACGTGATGGTCGTGGTTGGGGTGAAGGTGCTGCAACTAATGTTAGCCCTCGGAAATTGATTTTTAATCTGTTAAATCCCCAACTCACATGATCCTGACACCTGATGTGATGGTGCTGTGGCTAATGTTAGCCACTGGGAAATGGAATCTATGCATGGGCAAGTTAGCGACCCCCTCAACATCTTCTGGGCCAGTGGAGCGACAAAACATTGGGCAAAACATACAGCTCTTTTTGGCGAGGTGGCAGTTTGCAAGTTGTTTAGTTGCATGGGGTGTGGGATGGGGTCATGAGAATGGAACCCCACCCTGAGTGGTTTGTTGGGGGAAGACTGAATTAAGGTGCTGAGCCCGGGTACTGAGCCTTTCCCACTGTTAACAGCCTTGATTCCATTCAGGAGAGGACAGGACGAGTGAAGACCACAGCATTTGTCAGCAGCAAAGGAGAGGAGTTCAGGATGGGAGATGCTACTGCGATACAGGTGAGCACTCAGCCCGGGCACTCATTCGGCGGTGGGGCCAATCAGGGCTCATTTACTACTCACCAATAACTAGGTAAGAGAATGTAAATGGCCAACGAGACAAGGAACATACATACAGGGGGACAGTCGCAATTTTATCTAATAACTATCATGATCGGATGTAGCTTTTGCTTCTCAATATATATTGGAAATGTAAGCTAGATGCTTTAAACTGACAAATCTATCATGCAGCTTCAATCCTGGCTGTAATACACGAGAGTTCACTGGAGTGGGAGACGGGGGGCGGGATTCCATTGTAAATGCAGATGCAAGTACCTGACAGACCACTTATCCTTTATGACAAAGTCACCATAAAGTTTTCCATGATCTTTCCCCCCAAAAATACCTGAAACAAAGATGTGAACCAAATTAGGCGGGCGTGCCAGGATAAGGGAAGGGATGGGGAGGGGTGGAGATATGTCAGTCCGTATGTCAGGTTCTACAAAATAATGTTAAATGTTGTTAGTAAGTACTCAGTGACAGACCTAGCACTCTAACCTCCTCAGTCGGTCGCTGAAAGTAATACCATCAGTTCGGGCATTTAACTTGTTACAGGAAGAGGGTAGGGTGGGGAGCACCCACTAGACATCAGCAGCTACGTGAATATTAAAGGGATGAGCTGGGGAGAGGAGAACACCGGGGGAGAATAGCAAACACAACACAGCCAAGGTATTTGTAATCCGAGAATTTAATAAATAAAAAATAAATTAAAAAAAATCCAGAATTATCACTTGTTCTCCTCTCTAGGCTCTTCCTAGTTCCGGTCCCCAGTCCACCCTAATGATTAGAAATCAAGAAGCCACATTCGGGAAAATGAAAAAACAGGACCCTATTAAAGAAATACATGGAGGCAAGCATCCGTGTTTGCAAGTTTAAAAACACCCCTTTTCCATGTTTTTTGCGATGCAGATGCGTACATCAGTGCCAAGAGAGTGCCACCACCGGGGGTCCAGTACATAAAAATCCCACACTAGGGATTTATTTGGCCTTGTGTTTACTTGGTGCCAAGATGACTGGGATAGCAAAGGAGAAGGTTTGGTCTTTGTAATGTTTTGGGATGACAGGAGAAATGGATGAATGGGAAAAACAGTGCTAGCGGGCTCCTTGGTGGTTGAAACAGTGAAGGCAACAGGAAACACACCATTTGCATTATTAACACCGTGCTTTGATCTTTTCTTTTCAGGCTCTCATAAGGGATTCGAGTCTGACACATCATCATCATCATCTGCAACAGAAAACCTGGCAGACTCATCATCCTCTGCATGGTCTGTCCTCCTCAATAGCAACTGGCTCTGTGGCCTGGCCACATACCTCCCCTTCATGGCCAGTGTCATCATGTTGATCAAAATGTCCCACCTCATCCTCACCCACTGGACACACATTACCAGACTCCAAGACATCATCAACAACAGCACCACTTTCCAAGTGCACTTCATCAACACCAACCACCTCCATGCCAACAGTTGGTTGTTTGGTGGTGCTGCTTCCTTTCACTGTGTCACATGACACATCAATCAACATGTCTGCCACAGACTTGTTAGAGAAAGATTTACATGCAGAAAAGCCACCACTACTGCAAAATATGTCAGTGCTACTGCTGCTGCTGCCTGCCACAGTATCATCTGAATATCGTCCCTCTGCTCCCACTGACCTCTTCTTGGCACATGCTCCACTTTTAGGGATAACAAACTAAGAACTGTTCCTTGTAGGTGCACCACTGCCTCTCCCTTTAGTTGCCCTTTTCTTCCCAGTCATTTTCTATGCTCTACTACATATGGTTACTCATCAACGGTAAAGTACACCTGTGAAATCACAGTCAGGAGGACAGTGATTTTATTCCTAAGGCAGGTGTACCGACAGGGACACAAACAACAATCACTTTGGTTAAAGCACAGTCAGAAAAGTGATTTTTTTTCTTAAGTAAATACAGGGCACTAGGCCACTTAAATCACAGTCAGGAGGACAGTGATTTTATTCCTAAGGCATGTGTGCTGACAGGGACACAGCAATCACTCTGGTTAAAAAGCAGACAGGAGGACAATGATTTATTTCTAGTAGTGTGCCGACAGGGACACAAACAACAATCACTCTGGTTAAATCACAGCCAAGAGGACAGTGATTTTTTTTCCTAATACATGCATGCTGACAGGGACACAAACAATCATGCTGGTTAAATCACATTTAGGAGGACAGCGGTTTTTTTCCTAAGGCAGTTGTGCTGACAGGACACAACAATCACTCTGGTTAAATCACATTTAGGAGGACAGTGATTTTTTTTTCCTAATTCATGTGTGCTGACAGGGACACAAACAACAATCACACTGGTTAAATTGCAGTCAGGAGGACAGTAATTTTTTTTCCTAACACATGTGTGCCAACAGGGACACAAACAACAATCACTGTGGTTAAAGCACAGTCAGAAAAGTTATTTTTTTCTTAAAAAACTACAGGGCACTGAGCCAGTGTTTTTTTACTGAACACAATCGTGCCTTCTAAATTGCTGCTACCCTCCCCCACACAAGCCACCAAACCCCTACTTCTCTGTTAAAACAAAACTAAATACTTCTAGTAAAGAATACAGGAGAAAATCTACACAAAAAGTAGTGTGTGTGTACAGGGCACTCATAAACAGTTTTGAAGAAATTTGACCACCAAAATGATCTTTTATATAATATTATATTTAGATTTTGACTCTAGGCTGTTACAGCAAGCACAAGCTCTGCTCTCTAAGTCTTTCTCCAACACACTACACTCAGAGAATGACCAAACTAGCTTCTCATTGGCTGTTCCGCAACATGTGACCTCCTATCCCATGGTACATTGCAAACTTTGAATAGTATGCAAAACTTCTACAATGAAGTTCCAGTTTCATGGATCTGGGATACTTCCATTATTGAATTAACATGTGTTGATATTTTCAAATTTGAAATTTCACGGAACGCGAAGTGCAGTTTCAAACTGGAAAACTTAACGGATCCTTTAACGTGTGGAATTTTATGAGGAGAGATTTTTTGCAACTTCGCACATCTCTACTCCCCATTAGAAAAAAATTGCGAAGATATACTAGATACATAGATACATAGACAGTGTCAGCAGATAAAGGCCTATGGTCTACCCAGTCTGCCCATTTGAGCTTGTAAGTTCACATTATGATTTTCTACAAGTCTGCTGCCCCTTACCCTTGACCTCCAGAATTCACTTATGTCTATCCCATGCATTCTTAAATCCCATGATTGTTTCAGCCCCCACTACTTCCTCTAGCAGGTGTTCCACTTGTCCACCACCATTTCTGTGAAGAAATTCTTCCTCACGTTTCCTCTGAATCGCCCGCCATCGCACTTCATCCCATGCCCTCTAGTCTTGGAACATCTTTTTCACTGGAAAATAGTGTATTCCTGCACCCTGTTCCTCCCTGTAAGGTACTTGTATGTCTATCATATCCCCTCTCTCCCACCTCCCCTCCAGGGAGTACATAGTCAAGAACTTCAGCCTGTCCTCATAGGACTTGTGATGCAATCCCTGTGCCATCTTTGTTGCCCTCCTCTGAACCTTCTCTACCCTGTCTATGTCATTACATAGGTAAGGTCTCCAGAACTGTACACTGCACTCCAGGTGGGGCCTCACTAGTGTCTTGTATAGTGGAATTATGACCTCCCTTTTCCTGCTGGTGATGCCCCTGACTATGTATCCCAGCATCCTATTTGCTTTACCTGCTGTCTTGTCATACTGCTTCCCTACCTTGAGGTCATCAGAGATGATAATCCCAAGGTCCCTTACCTGCTTGGTGCATGCTATATTCTCACCCCCCCCCCAACTGATATGTTGTTCCAGGGTTTTTGTGCCCATATGCATTATCTTGCACTTCTTTGCATTGAATTTCAACTACCAAACCCCTGACCATTCTTCAAGCTTCTGTGGGTCCCTCCTCATTCTGTCTACACCCTCTCGTGTGTCCACTCTGTTACAGAGCTTCGTGTCATCAGCAAACAGGGAAATTCTGCCTTCTAGGTCCTGTGCAATGTCACTGATGAAGATGTTGAATAGGACCAGTCCCAGTGCTGATCCCTGTGGTACCCCACTGGTCACTCTTCCCTCTGTGGAGTGACAGCCATTTACCACAACCCTCTGTGTCCTGCCTGGCTAATGTAAAGTCCTTCATTTAATCCGGAGCCTCAGGTACAACATTTAAAATCCAGGCTCCAGTCCATTAAGCTGTCTGACACATTTCAAACTAGAAACAAGTGCTTTTGAGCCTGGATTTTAAATTTTGTATCTGAGACACTGGATTGAATAAAGGACTTTGCACTAGTAGTGTGTTTTTGTGTTTTTTGTTTCCTGTGGTGAGTTCCCCACTTTTTCTTTGCATTGCCTATTTTCTTGGCAGCACCCATTTCTGTGGCACGATATCTCCTTCCAGTTTTATACATGTTCTTATGCCTAACTGTACTGTATCAACAGCTTCATTTCACCCAGATATTCCTAGGTGAAGGATTTCTAAAACACACAAATTGAATGCAGTTTAAAGGGAAAACCCCTGCATTAGGGAAAAGGGAAATTGTTTAACCAGGAAAGGCACACTAAGCAGGAGCTTGTTTCCAGGTGTGACCTGGGAGCACAAGGAAGTTAAGTGATTTGCTTAGAGTCACACAGTATGCAAATAGGATTGATGAGATTCAAACCCAGGTCTCCAGGTTTGCAGCTCAGTGCCATTAACCATTACATTATACTGCTTTACAACTGAAGGTAACTGTGGTATTTCACACATTGCAGCAACTTGTTTTGTTGAACTCTCAGCAGACAGGCATACTGTGGAGTCTAAAGGGTGTTAATTCATCATGTTCGCTTGTGTTAATGTAGCTCTCAGGGGCCAAGGAGAGTTTAACAACCAGAAAATTGAGACCCCCAGGATAGTTACAGGGACTAGCATGAACAGTGAAAGTAAACCAAGGAGATCACCTATTTCTCAACAGCTACACAAAAAAGAGTTATCTGTTAACATGCAAACAAATGTGCTTTACAAGATATGAGGGTGTGGTTTTCCTTTAATTGGGATACATATAAAGACACAGTCGCACCCTTCTAGTTAGGGTTGAGTAAACAGTTTAATGTTAAACCCCAAATTTTACACTTTAATAACTTCACAACCATTCAATGGATTTGCATGAAATTTGGAATACACAGCCTTGGGTGGTAGGTCTCTTGATTTGCCAAGTTGCATTTTGATCAGATTTACACAGTGAAGTGTCAAAAAATGCATTTTTCGCCTTTTCTGGCAAATGTCAGGGTCATTTTTTCGACATCGTACTGTGCACACACCATTTGGAATTTTGGCCTAAAATTGTCGGGGTCAAAAGAAGTTATCCTAAAGAGCAACACAGCACTTGTTTGGTGAAAAAATAGTAATCTGTTCCAAAGTTATACAATTTTGAAATGTTGGGTTCTGAGCATGCTCAGTTCAGTCTTTGAGATAGATGCACAGTTTCGATCAAGGATTCCTAGTTGTGAATGGCTCATAAGCAGAAATTATGAAAAGGGATTGGTAAATCTCAGAAAATCCTTTTTCACGAGAAAATCTCTGTTTGATAGCAGCCATTTTGTTTTTTCCCTTACCAAGAGGAGAAAAGAAACCCTCACAACTTGCCCCAGGGTCATCTTTTCTAAAAAATAAGGCATGGGTTTTGGTGAGGGGGTCGTCCTCTACCTGCCCATGCCTTATTATTCACTTTAAAAAGGGCATTTTTAAACTTTAAAAATTCCCTTTCTCAATCCCCTTTCACAGCTTGATCCCTTTTCTCCAGATCGGCTGGTGAAAAGGGATTTTGAAATGGGATTCTTGCCCTTTGTTTTGTTTTTAATGTGCCAAAATGGGGGGGGGCCCAATCCCCGTATCAGCCTTCACCCCAGTAATATGGGACACTGGGGAACCCACCCCGGTGTCTTGAAATCTATTTTTTTTTATTTTCCCTGACAAAAAGAAAACAGTCCCCATGTCTAATTTATTTATTCGATGCAGAATCCTGCATCTTGCCATTTTTGATGCAGAATCCTGCATCAAACTGCCATTTTTGATGCAGAATCCTGCATTAAAGTCCCATTTTCAGTGCAGAATCCTGCATTGACGTGCCCGCTAAACCCATTTTTTCACCAATGTCAGGGTGCTCAATCTCTGAGTCAGTATTTATCCTCCTCTCCACTACTATGGCATGCTGGGTAGCCCACCCCCAGTGTGCCAAAATAATTAAATAAATACTATTTTTCCAACACTGGGATGCCCACCCTTGGTGTCGGATGCCCCCCCAAGCTGGTTATTGTAAATATTTAAATAGCTGACAACAGGGTGCCCAATCCCTTTGTCAGCTTTCTGAATTAACTCCCCCAGTAGTCAGGGACACTGGGGAGCCCACTCCCAGAGTCCCAAAGTAATGTTTTTTTAAACCTGTCAAAAAAGAAAACTGTCCTCCAACGTTTCATTTATTTTAATCTGTAAAAAAGAAAACTGTCCCTTATCATCTCCCCCACCCTTCATCCCTACCCATCCTCTGTGCGCTGACCTCCCCGCACCCCCATTACCCCATACTTACCCTCTGAGGTTGGTGGCTGTGATCTTCTGTGTACTGGGACACGTCTGCACTCTTCAAAACCCAAAGATCATAACTTTGACATTTGTTTCATATTTTGACCCCACATTTTGAACATAGTCTTCTTATGACCCCACCTCATAAATCTCATAGGTGAAAATTTTCAAATCTGTACCAAAATGCCATTCCACACCACAGATGTGAAAAGATGTTTTGAACAGGATGTGAAAAATGACAGCTATACTGTTCATGAGGTAGTGTGTAAAAATGGCTATGTTGAAAATTTGGAGTCAAAATATTGAAAATTACCAAAGTTATGCATGTGCTTAGAACAATTTCAATGAACTCTCATGACTCAGCCATTTTTAGGAATTTTTGCACAAAATTTTCAACATGGCTTTTCTGTGACCCCACCTCATGTACACTGGTGGTGAAATTTTGCTATTCAGTCCCAAATGGTGATTTCAAGCAGTGACCGTAAAATCACCTTCCTGGTTAGAGTAACAAAATGATAGTGCCAGTGTTCATGAGTTGGGGTCCCAAAAAGAACACGCTGAAAATGTGGTGAACAAATTCCTAAGAATGGCAAAGTTATGAACATGAGCTCAAAACACCACTGAAAAACATTATATGGCACTTACCTTGATTCCTCAGTTCACAGTTTGGATTTGAAGAGTGCAGACGTATCCTGGTCCACAGAAGATGACAGCCCATGACCTTAGGTAGTAAGTATAGGGTAAGGGAGCTGTGGGGTGGTAGGTGCTCAGTGGGAGGGTCAGGATGGGGGAAGGGGGATGGCGGGGACAGTGAGGGACTGTTTACTTTTTTCAGGTTTAAAAAAAGTCAGGGGAGATTGTTTTCTTTTTACAGGTTTAATTAAAATAAATAAATATTTTAGGACACTGGGGGTGGGCTCTCCAGTGTCACACATTGCTGGGGGACTTGTAATGCTGGCACAGAGATTGAGCACCTCGATGTCGGCACTATATATATAAAACAAAGGGTTGTGGGGAAGGGGGAAGGGGCTTGTAACTTGCTGGGTTTTGGTGGGGGCAAGGGTCCTAAATTACCTTGGTAATCACATCTAGAAGGAAGAATAGCAGGAATCCTCCAGCGGCAGCACCGATGGATGGTAGGATGATGGCCAAGGGGAGGGGGACAGTGGCCCAGATTGCAGCTTCTACCTCTGACATGCAGGAAATTAAAGCAATGCTACAAGAAGTCCTGCGAGAGAGATCACCACCTTCAAAAAATGCCATGATGATCCAAGAAGAAAAAGTACATGAGCTGCAGTGTAAAGTGAGAGACACTGAAACCTTCCTGACATATATAGATGGCAGAGATACCAGGTATGAGGTGAGAATTCAAGAATCACAATGCACTTGGCAGAGCTGTGGGAAACAGCCATGGATGTGGAAAACAGAAGCTTCAGGAATAACCTGCACATTGTTGGCTTTCCAGAGGGAGTGGAAAATAAAGATGTGGTTGGGTCTCCACAAAGAAAGATTCCAGCTCTCTTGAAACACTCCTGGAAGCTAGCATTTGAAATTGAATGGTCATACAGAGAATGCAGGGGAAGTGCTCCTCTTGCAGAGCTAGGCACCCGGTATATTTGGTGCCCAGAAAACTATTTGTGGGAATTCTGTTGCTGGGATTTTGCTAGGCTCTGTTGGACACCCTCTGACTATGTTATTATGCCCATTTTTGCATAATGGTATGCATATGTGGGAGCATGGGCCCTCTGGGACCTGTGCTCCCACTTACGCATAAGTACAGAAACATACCACAGCCCTAGAGTCATAAAAGAAACCCTTGTAACACTAATCTGGCAATATCTCAGTAAGTGTAGCAACTATGAGAAAAATTCCACTGCAGTTTTAATCATGCTTAGGTGAACTAAGTTGCCCAGAAGGAAAAATCTGTATCTCGAATCATTTTAAAGATATGGGCACCGAAAGGCACTGTTGGCTCTGCAAAGTTATCCCATGGTTTATTTCTCAACTTTGGAATGCTGTAACTATGGAATTGGTGTAAATCTTTTCACCAGACCAGCAAAAGGCACACATGTGGGGCAAGGGCTTGCCACACTGTAAATTTCAGCCCCAAAGCCCCAAACATTTATTTGCAGTGAAGTGACAAAAAATTTTTATTTTTTTAATGCAGTACTGTCACAAATTGCAGCTCTATGGCAGTCAGTTGACAATTTTGTTGTTGGCCAACATTACAGTAACTCCCTTATGTCGACAGCATTTGCAATCAGCATAAAAGGAGTTATTTCCAATTGTGTTTTCTTCAGGGGACTTTTCCCCTACACCTCCTGCTATTTATTTAATCAACTCCAAGTTGGAGTTACTTCAGGTAGGGGGTGCAATACCCCCAGATAGCAGTTCCAGAGTCCAGCGCTGACACTATAGCGACCTGACATTGTTGTTGCTGTAGTGTTGGGTGATGTAAAGTTGCCACTGTAGTGATGGTATACCACAAAGTGAGACACTTTCACGAAATTTATGAAAGAATGGGTGTGAAAGTGTCGCAAATTGTGAAAGTGTTGTATTCGTTCTTTTGCAATTTGCTACAGTACCAGGGGTCCAATGTTTAAAAACATATTTCTGAGGAGAATTTTAAAATTCTGATGCCAACATTGTGTTCCTTATGCCCAATTAGGTAAGCACTACTGTCAGTGTTTACCTAGGGGCAGTAACTTTTTAATTCTGGCTGTTTTTCTCCACCACTAATTGAAAACAAGATGGCAGTGGCATGACACTACTGAGGGCATTTGAGACAGTAAAATGTACTGGCGGCAGCTTTCCTGAGGCACATATATTTTTTTCCTATTGACAGTAATGGGAAAATTTAAATTTGAATAACTTTTGAATGGATTAATATTTTTCCACCAAGTCTTCTAAAGGCACATTGACCCATGCTGCATATTCCCTGAGAATTTCAGACCAGACGGACAAACCATTTGGGTTGTATCCCCAAGCAAAGAAATAGCCCAAAAAGTGGGTTTTTACATATTTATTGGTGCTCTGCTGCTCTGCAACCACACCTCTGACTGGAATGAAACTTGCCAGATCCAGAGATCTATGGTACCTGATTGCGCATGCAAAATTTCAGGCAAATCTGTCATACATTTGCAAAGTCATTAATGTGAAAAATTTGGGGTTTAACATAGAAGTGACCAAGCAACCTAACTATACTGCCACTACTATATATATATATATATATATATATATATATATATATATATATATATATATATGTACATGCCAAAAACTCAATTTAATGCATCAGTTAGGGTTGTTCCACAGTGACAAAAGTGAGGAAATTCGGTGTTAGGGCTGAAAATCCTAACTGCACATTCCCCACCACCACCACCACCACACACACACATATACATGCAAGTAGGGGAAGGAACAATGCAACACAACCAATCACACACATCCAGCAGGAGGTGTATACCTGTGTTACTGTAGGAAGTGGAGAAATGCAACTTGAGATATCATAGGTTATTTACAAAGTTGTTCTTCGAGATTAGTTCAAATAAAGGTGAACCAAGCTGGCAGTAGCGAAAATGGTGTACCTCACTTTGTTTTCAACCTATGGCTGGTGAAAGGCATCATGGATGCTGCAATGTTTGTCTATCGCAGATTGTTTAATTTTGGAACAGTGTGACTTCCGGTGATGTCACGGAGCCAACCACAAGCAAGTAAGAGGAGCTCCCTACCCCCTTCACTCAGGAAAACTAAATTCTTTAATAATACCACAGAAATACACCAGAAAATGGCTTCCACCAATCGCTCTAAAGATAAACCAGGTCGAAAATGGCCCAAACACAAGGCAAATCAATCGGATGATAGAAGATTAACTTCATCCATCAGGAGGCAGAGCAGAAGCCCCTCGCCAGCTAGCGTGATGGATACTGAATAGGAAACTGACCAGTTATCTAGATCACGCTTCAAACAGTTTTTTAAAGAAATAAGAGAAATGAGAGCTGAGACAAAACAAGAATTTAGGAACCTGGCTCAAACATCAATAAAACTGGAGCAGTGAGTTGAAAAGGCAGAGGAACGGATTGCACAAAATGAGGGCCGCGCGAGTCAAACGGTCATAATACTCCAAGAGTTGATGGTCTAAACAGAAAGGCTGCAGGAGAAATGCATTGATTTAGAAAGTCACTCCCATCGGGAGAATCTCAGATTGTATGGCCTCCCTGAGTGTTCTGAAACTGACCAGATGTCTGAGTTTCTTACCAATTTATTGATGGATGTTTTACATCTACCAACAGGGTACCAGCTAAATATTGAAAGTGTCCATCGTGCTTTGCAGCCCAAGCCCACAGATGAAAAAGCCAGGCCGCACTCTATAATTATTGAATTTAATAGTTACAAGACAAAAGAGGAAATTCTTGATGAGGGCCTGGAGACAGAAGGAAGTTCTATACTTAAATAACAGACTGTTCTTTGGTCACGACTATCCTCAAGAAATACAACGACAACGTCTGCAATACTCGGACATTATTAAAGTATTGAAAGCAAAGGGTCCACACTCCTTACCCTGCTAAAATCTGTGTCTTCTGGCCAGAGAGAGTTAAATGATATGATTCACTGGAGGAAGCTCGAAGAGCGCTAATGGAAAAGGGCCTAATGGAACTGCAAACCACCTCCAACAAGAACTCACTATCCCAGAAGGCACTGGAATGCTACATGGAATGGGCAGTCACACTGGGCAGAAGAACGCAGCTCTGAAATGTCATCAACTGTGCCCCTACAATGCAAATGCTGCTTCAGAAACTTCAAGAACATCAGAGGGCAACAAAATGACTCCCAAGATTGATCAAATGGCTAAACTTCCTGAAGGTTTTGGGTGAGAAGAAGCCTTTTTGGCGAAGTCACAAAATAATTAGATTAGAGTTCATATGGGTCAGTATAGACAGAGCTTTGCCTGTTTATTTCTTCCATCGATATTAGCCTGCTGTGGCTACTGCTAGACTGAAACGCTGAGGTAAATGTACTTTTACTTCTGATAGCAGAATAACATGTTTCCCTCTACAAATCTCAGGATGATCGCTGGGAAACTTGAACACTGGGACAACATAGTTTTTGGGGGCAACCTTTATTTTAAAGGAAGTACTTTTGGGCTTTCTGTGACTCTGTATAGGCACAATTTCAACCAGGAATGCCTTAAATTCAAATGCCAGTTCATATTGCTGAACATAAGCAGTATTGTTTATTTTATATGTACTTAAAAATGCATATATTGATAAGGATTCCAGTGGGTGTTGGGGTTGGGGGTTCTAGCTTGATTTAACTAAGCAAAGTTAAATAACAGGCATGGTGGTTAAGTAACGTCACAACTTGATTGCACTGGTCAGTGTACATAAGAGCCTGAATTATACTCTTTAAGGCTCTTGAGGAGAGTCACATATTAGTGTGGTAAGACATACTCCTTGTTCCAGTGATCCTTAAGGAAAAGGTGATCGCTGGTACTAGAAATCCCTGCTGGGAGCAACAGGGGTTTCCATTGTTGGAAGCACAACTTGTTATTGTTCAATAATTAATACCTTTTTACCACATCTGGGTATTTAGATGTGGCATTGTTCAGTACAGTTTATGGTTTTATTTTATTTTGGGAACTTTTTCTTTATGGCATGGTGGAAGTTGTTGAGGAGAGGCGTGGGGATTAGGATGAAAGCACATTTCTCTATAGGGCATTGTCGATGTCACAAACTATTTCTTTTGATAAATGGATGAACCAGATGTTATTAAGTTATCCTACAACATGAATGGTTTGACACATCCAATCAAATGAAGCAGAACAATGTCTTTTTTGTGTAGGTCACAGGCAGAGTTTATAATTCTCCATGAGATGCATTTAAACAAGGAGGAGCATGAGAAACTTAAAAATCTGGGTATCAAACAGCTGTTTCCTCTTCATATAAGAAGGGTAGATGGCAGGGGGTAGCAGTTTTGGTAGCTAACAAATGTCCTTTTGAGGTGCAGGGCTCAATCTGGGATAAGGAAGGCTGTTATGTGGGACTAAAGGGAAAATATAATGGTACTACTATAACCATAATCTCAGTGTATGCCCCTCCGGGTTCAGTTTATTATTTTTATAGAGAATTCTTCCTCAAAATTCCAGAGTGGGCGGAGAGCCATCTCATCCTAGGGGGAGATTTAAACCTACGATTTAATGCACATATGGATACTTCTGGGGGAGTTGCCAGGCAGGAGTGTGGTACGGCTAAGAGAGTGGTGAAATTATTGTGGGAACTTGGCCTCGTAGATGTTTGGAGTCAGATGCATAAAAATAGTAGGCAGTATTCTTTTTTCTCATCTCCCCACAAAACGTATTCAAGACTAGATTATTTCTTGATGCCCAGAGATTCTATAGCAATGTGCTCAGACTCTTGGATAGGTGATATGATCCTATCAGACCATTCACCCATATATATGAAACTTAAAATAGGCCCCATTATGTGTACCACCTTCTGGTGACTGAACCTCTCTTTAATTTAAGATAAGGAAACCAAAGAAACAATAACAAAAGTAATACAGCAGGTGGTGATTGATAATGCAGATCCAGAGGTCTCCCCAGGGATTTATGGGACACGGTGAAGGCAATGCTGTGAGGAAAATTCATTGAGGTTTCGTACAGAAATAAAAGACAGAGGGAGGCAGGGAAGGCTAGATTGCAAGATCAGATAAATATCTTGGAAAAACAACAGCAGCAACAGCAGGATGGGGAAAGAGGAAAACTATTAATAAAGTTAAAAAGGGAATTGCTGGAAATATTGGACTATCTAGTCGAACAAAAATTACTTTACCTCCGTCAAAGATACTACGAGGGTGGCCCCAAGGCATTAAGATTTTTAACTTGCAGGCCCAGACAACGTAAAAGTAGAGCATGTATCCTGAAAATCTTAGACTCTAAAACTAGAAAGTGGAAATATAAGGTGGAAGAGATTGCTGAGTCTTTTAAATGTTTCTATCAGGCCTTGTACAGTAAAGAAGCTAGCACTACCCCAGAAGAAATTCAGAAATATTTGTTACCCTTACATCTACCTAAAATCTTTAACCAACAATGAGACTTCTTAACTGCTCCATTTACAGTGGGAGAGATGCAAACAGAGATAACTCGTTTAAAGGCAGGGAAGTGTCCAGGAACTGACGGCCCTCCAAATGAGTTCTATAAAAAATTCTAGGAAGTTACAGTGCCTCTGATTTGGGGAGCGTACAATGCTCTATGGTCGGAGGAAGGGAGATGTGCTCCATCTTGGGCACAGGCCATTGTCTCGGTGTTGCCAAAGCCAGCCAGGGACCCCGCTATCTGTTCTTCATATAGACCGATTTCCATATTAAATACTGACTATAAAATACTGACAGGGGTTATGGCCCGAAGGATAGAAACATTTCTTCTAGAGATAATTCATTTAGATCAAACAGGTTTTGTCCCAGGAAGACAGACGTGATAATATTAGGAGGTCAGTTGATTTAATTGAACATTTACAACTTTCAGGAATTCCACCTATGTGATGAGTCTAGACATCGAAAAGGCTTTTGACCAGGTCTCATGGACTTTTCTAAGGGATACCCTGGCCAGCTTTGGCTTTCCTACTCTTTTTCTGGACCTAATATCAAAATTATATGATAGCCCCACAGCATATATAAGAGCTAATGGGCATGTATCCAGCACCTTCAAACTTGAGAGAGGTACTAGGCAAAGCTGCCCCATCACCTTTGCTCTTTGCTATTATATAGAGCCATTGTCTCAGAGCACATGGATAAATAGCCAAATAACTGTGGTAACGATAGGGAATACTACTCACAAAATGGCTCTTTATGCGGACAACGTGTTCCTTTATTTAACGAATTCATTAGAATCAATGCCAAAAGTATTCAAACAAATTAAGCTATTCTCAGCTCTCTCTGGCTATACCTTAAACTGGTCTAAGACAGAAGTGCTGGTCCTGTCAGACATAGTCCCAGAATAGTTGAACTCTAAATACCCAATGAAATGGGATTGTGAGGTTATCAAGTACTGAGGTGTTAGATTAGATAAATCGCCATCCACATTATTTGCTACTAACATCCACCATTGATAAAACAAATAAGGGTGGACTTACAAAGATGGGACTGTATTCCGTTCCCATTTTACTCAAGACTACAAATAACAAAAACTAATATCATGCCGAGATTGCTGTACTTATTTCAGGCAGTACCATGTGCAATCCCACAAAAGGAAGTCATAGTATGGCAGAGATGGGTTATGGCCTTTATATGGGGAAATAAGCACCCTAGAGTTTCTAAGAATACTTTATTTTTACCAAAGCAGGAGGGGGGGATGGGCATGCCCAAATATAGGAGATTACTGGACGGCAGCCCAGATGAAGATCGCAATGCTATGGCCCCATCAGAGCTATCAGGCCCATTGGCAACAGCTTGAATTACAGCAAACAGGTAGAACACAACTATGGTCCAGACTTTTTGACCCTCAGGGTCACCCTTCTGATTTGAATCTGCCTCTGTCCTCAGTAAAGGCAACTTTGCAGAGCTGGTACCAGGGAATTAAAAGGGGATATACAAAATGAAAGATATGGAAATACACCTGTTGGAGTGTAAGACAAGTCTTTTGCCCCAGCCAGTCTCTCTAAGGTACCAAAAGCAGGCTAATAAAGGGATATGTGTCTCTTGGCAGCTATTGCATGGGAATACGATTCTACCATTTGAAAGGGTAAAGGTTGCTTTTGCCTAGACAGAGATGGATCTCATATATTATAATCAATGAAGAAATTATATAAATGGTATGTTGCAGAAAGATATACAATATGAGGACCTTAGACCTTACCCCAGGGCATTTGAAATGCTATGGGAGTCAACACATGGTAAAGAGGCAATAACAATGCTTTGTTGGAATTTGATAGCAGACCGGGCACATAATACAGTTTTATTGCAAAGAAGGTGGGAGCAGGAACTGGGAATACAATTTAACCAGGTTAAATGGTGCCTGGCATTTAGGAGTAGTTGGCAAACTACATCTTTCCCGAATTGGTGAGAATTTGCCTGGAAGATCAAGTTAGGTAATTTTTAACTCTGAGTATACAGGCCCGAATGGGTATTAGAACAATAGCATCCTGCTGGAGGTGATGTGGCTGTTTACATGCAAACATGACACACATTTTCTGGTTGTGCCCAATACTTCAAACTTTCTGGGACAAAATAAAGCAACATCTCAAAGAATTATTTGGATTAGAAAGTAACATGGGCCCAGAAAACATAATATTAGGGCTTTATCCCTCAGACATCAAGGGAAAAGAAGGACGATACTTATGGGCTGTACTTACTATTGTCTCCCTGAAATGTATTACAAAGAAATTGCTCCAGCAGTCCCCAACAGAGCTGTCAGAATGACTCAGGATGGTTAATCAGATTCAAATAATGGAGAGAATTACCTTTGCTGCTAATCATTGTACAAATGTATGTACGAATAGATGGACCTGCTGGGACCTTTATAAGGATGTGATACAATAAAATTGCCTCGCCTAGTTTTACCATGCAAAAGAGGAGGAGTTTCCTACCATTTTCATAATTTAAGAAATTCACTTTGTCCCCACAAAGGTTAATAATTTGAAATTAATTCTGTTTATTGTTTTTTTAGAAATTATTCTGAGAAATTACCTAGAATGGAAATATTCTTATATGCTTGTAATTATTTATGTTTTTTATGTTTTAACAAACATAAGATATGTATAGAAACATGTTGTAAGCAAATACCAAAGCTGTAATTTGTTGTTAAATGGTTTCTCAATAAACTACGTTTAAAAAAAAAAATTTGGAACAGTGTAACTTTGTAATTTTTAAGTCTTTTAGCACAACTGCAGGAAAAAGCATGTCTGTGGGACCAGATCTTGCCATCCTGCAAATATTAGGACAAAGGACCCAACCGTTTGCTTGCAGGATGATGGCAAAGATGTGCAGTCATTAGGAGCATACTTTCACAAACACGAAGGTGTCAAAGCACTACACTTTCGTATTTGCGAAAGTGATTTTCGAAAGTATTTCAGGGATTGTGCAAAATCCTGTTTTGGATCTTGTGAACCCCAAAATACCATATGTGTAGTGTATGTTATGTGTTGGTGGCAGCGTGTGGCCCAAGATATCCAGTTGTCTGCAGTGATATGTGCTTAGTAGTGTGTGGAATGTCTGGGATGAGAGTTAGCAGTGACAGCCCCATGCGGCAGCCTGATGGGAGCATGGGTGTGTGGTTTCGTGGTTTACATAGTTGTTTGTTATTCCTGTTATCTGCTGGTGGTTGTGTGTGATTGGTTGTGTTGCCTTGGTCCCTCCCCTACTTGCGTGTGTGTGTGGGGGTGGGAGGGATGCACAGTTAGGGTTTTCAACCCTAACACCGAATTTTTTCACTTTTGTTGCTGTGGAACAACCCTAACTGATGCATTAAACAGAGTTTTTTGCCATGAATTTCCCTTCTTTTTGAGATTGTACACTATAAATAGTGACTGGAATGTGGTGGTGGGAGCACGGGGCCCACCATGTGAATTTTTGTCACTTCACTGCACAAAAACTGTATGACTGAGTGAAAAGAAAATTGGGTAAGCAAACAGAAATATGGCAACGGCAACGCAGAAGGAAACAGTAATGCAATCGACAACAGAAATGCTACTGGAAATGCAAACGCTAAGGCTAACAGAAACACAAATGGTAACGAACATGCAAACAGTAATGGTAGTGCAATTGGAAATGGAAAAAGTTATGGTAACACCAACGATGACACCAAATGGAACAGAAACAGAAGCGCAAAAGCAAGCACGTATGCAAACGCAAATCGTAACACGCACAGTCATGGTAATGCAATTGGAAATACTAACGCTTATGGTAACATCAACGATGACGCAAAAGGAAACAGAAATGGAACCGGAAATGCAAACAGAAGTGCATATGCAAACGCAAATGGTAATGCACACGGTAATGCAAAAGGAAACACAAATAAAAACAGTAATGGAAATGCAAATGGTAGCAGTAATACAAACACAAGTGCAAATGCAAATGCAAAGGGTAACACACGGTGATGTAAACGGAAACGCTAACGCAAATGGTAACGGAAATGCAAGTGGAAATGCTGACTGCAACAGTAAGGGAAATGCACACCCTGGTATTCCCCAAAAGGTGCATTCAGAAGCACAGTGAATACAAAGAATGTATGTATAGTAATAGGTCTCGGAGCAGAAAATGAACACTTGGAATACTAAATTGCATATATCTCAGGAACCGTACGACATAGAAAAAAAATGAAAATGTCATATCATTTATTACTTTCCTGGCTAGTTTTGAACTTAGCCCCCCTAATAGGGGGCTAAGTGTTTTTCCAACGAAAAGTCTGTATTCGAAGAATTTTCAAGATACCAGCCCCGAAAGGCGCGGTGGATGCCGTAATGTTAGCCTATGGGAAAAATCATCAACTTTGGAGTAATGTAACTGTGCGGACCTCTAATATTTGGTCACCAAACTACCAAAAGACACATCTATGGGATTGTTGCTTTCTTCCCTCCAAATTTCAGCCCAAAAGAACAAACCGTTCTTTTGCAGCAGGGTGGTAAAGAATTCCTATTCTTTTGGGCATAGTGCTGCCAAGTAGTGTCGTGATTTGTGACACTTTTGCAAAAAAAAATCATGAAGGTGTCAAATGTGTGACACTACTTTGTGACACTACTGTTTACAAAAATTTCAAAAACATATTTCTGGGGTGTTTAACCCCCCAAAAAAGACATGGCTAGCATCCTCTGGACTCGACTAGGTGAATGCATCAAGAATTGTGTCCCTAAGGGGGCCCGAAATTTAAATGCCAAGCATTTCTATGACCACCAACTGAAAACAAGATGGTGGATTTGCAACACTACAGGCGTCATTTGCAACACTAAAAACTGCATTTGCAACACTGTTCAACTTTTTGTTAACTTTTCCCATTGATTGTAATGGGAAACTTGTTTTTTGAATAACTTTTGAACCATTTAATATTTTGTCACAAAATCTTCAAAAGGCACATTGGGGACCCCAGCTGCATGCTCCGTGAAGGTTTTGGACTGGTTGCGCAGACTCTGCGACCTGTAGGAGTGAGCAAAGAATGTGCAAAAATGCGTAATTACCACATTCTATGGCACTATGTAACTCTGCAACCGTATATTTGACCATTACATAACTTGTCAGATCCAGAGATCTACGGTACCGCTCTATGCATGCCAAATTTCAGGCAAATCCAACATATGGTGGAAAAGTTATTAAGCTGCCAAATTTCAGAGTTTAACCTTAAATGGGGTACTCAATCCTAACTATACTACCGTGCCACTATACTATCTCTATATATTATATATATATATTATATATACGTATGTAGCTATCTATGTGTGTGTGTATATATCTGTATGTACTGTATATACTGGTGTAAGAGCACCAGTATATTTAGGGTTGAATATGGTGTTCAATGTCAAACCCCTGACTTTGCACCTTAATAACTTTAGTGGTGTTGTATGAAAGTGCCCCATATTTTGAGTGTGTTGTCCTGGAGGCAAGCTCTCAAGACGTAGGAAGTTTTGTGATCTTAGCATATGAGGTTTCTGAGATCCAGATGTGTCATTTTTACAGTAATGGCTTCATTTTTTATATATATTTAATATACTTTTTTCTTCTCACCTACAGCCTAGATGGTATTGAATTTGTTTTCCAAAACTTTTAGGGTGGAAATGCCTGTTGCAAGGTAGTGCCTTTCGAATGTTTCATAAAAAATATTCATTGGTTCCAGAGTTATAAGGATTTAAAGTTTTTATTCTGAGCACGCACAGTAGGATTTTGGGATAACCCTCTGATAAGACCCAAAAATGTTGGTGTTGCAAGGTTTTTGCTTTCACATCAATTAGTGTCTTTTGGGCTGTGAGAAAAATGTTTGGGACATGACAGCTGCCATCTTGTTTCATTTTTTTTTAAACTAAAACGTGGAAAGTACATAAAAATGATGTAGTTTTTAAAAAAAACAAACACCTGAATCTACTGTAGCTAAAAATGGATCCATTTATTTATTTAAAAAGTTGGTAACCGGGAGAGGCACACTGAGCTGAGGCTCGTTTCCAGGTGCGACCCGGGAAGGGGAAAAAAGGAGTGTATACAGGAAATAATACAAGTTTTGCTACCAGAATACAGCATATAGTATATAGAAAATGTATACAGTCTTAACGTAACAGAAAGGTAACAAAAGAAAAAAAGATACAGGAAGCATAAGTAGACAAGCAAAAACTAAACTAAGCTTGGAAAGATGAGTGAGAAAGTAAAAAAAACTACAGTTAGCAGTGAACAGTAAACAATTGTTGAGGCAGTCTGAAATGAGTACATAAAGGGATGAGGGGACACATTGTCTGTAGATAGAGCAGCAACAGAAGACATAGAATGCTGAAGGGTGAGGTCAAGATCAAGCATGGACAGGAGTCTGAGAACTGAGAATGCTGGGATAGGGCTCGTTTTAGGTCCAGAATGGAAGGTGAGTGTCTAATGGAGTGTGGGAGAGCATTCCGGAGAGAGGGAAGCATATATGAAAAGGCAGCAGAGCCAGAGCAAGATAGGGGTATGGGAGGGAGAAAATGCGGGTATCTCTAGGATGAAGAGGATAGAGGGCTTCAGATGCTGAAGAAAGGAAAGAAGAGTGGTGGGAGGGGAGAGATCTAAACCAGAATTTAGAGACAAAGAGAAATGAATGTAGCTTACAGTGACAGTGAAGTGAGGGAAGAGTAGAGGGAGCAATGATGAATGCTGGGGGGGGGGGGCATTCAAGGTGAAGCGGCAAAAGGCATTGTATAGGATGTCAAGCCTGGCTAGAGAGGAGGCAGAAGCAGAAGCAATATCATAGATAATATTAGCATAGTCAAAAGAGGGCAGAATCATTTTGGTAAGGAGTGTATGACATGCATGTAACTAGAGTCTGGTGTTTTTTTTCTTAATTAGGCTTAGCAATATGTTTTCTGGGCACCCCAAAATCCTGGGTGCTTAGCAGCTCAGTGAGAGCAACCATTTTTGATGTCATGAGCTGAGAATTCCCCTGTTGCACAGAAAGTGCTACAACAGGGTTTTTTTTTGGCTCACACTCAAACCATCTCTTAAAGGAGCACTGTCTTTGTTAATGCTATCTTTGGGTCTTATTTATTAAATCACACTGCATATGCACAAATAAATACAGACCACTTTTTAAATAGTTTTTTTTACATACTGTAGTAAATTCTGACAGCACTTATTGATAGTTTTGTCACCCTCTTACAGACACTGTCACTCAGCACAGCTCATTACTTTGAAGCAAGTTTTACAGACGCTCTGATATAATGGTCTGATTTCTACTGTCAATCCTAAATTTGTACAGTCACTAAATCTGTCAGAGAGATTAACTGTTTTCCTTCTATTTAGAGGCAGACTGATATTGCACCTGCTTGTGAAAATGCTACATATCATAATTAAGTCTACCAACACTTCTGAGCAGTAACAAGAGCGGAGTGCCAGGTGCCCATGTACATCAGAGATTGCCTCAGCTCTGGTTTGGATATGATCGCTGCCTCGTCCCACTCAAATATGTCAGGTGCTACTGGGTGGCTGACAGGCATCATCTGCACCTTAAGGGAGATAAGAAATTAGTTTTAAATAGTTAATAGCCCTTTAATCTTCCTTTCCATGCAAGTTATGCATTCTGATATGCTTTGACCGATTTTTGATAAATAAATAATCTAGTTTTGGAGTGCCCTCAGACCTACATAGATTTCCATTCCCTTCACCAGCTACTGTTTTTTCTTTTCATATTTCTAAGTCATTCTATGACATCAATAACACCATTCCATGCTATTCATCTGAATAGACTGGAATGAGTGTTACTGATATCATAGAATTTTCAGGCGGTATGAAAAGAGACAGCAGCAACTGTTGAGGAAAGAGGGATACAGGGCAGATACCAAGGCAACAAAATTAGATTATTCATTTAGCAAAAAAGGTCAAAAGCATATACAAATGTTGAATATACACTAAAAGGACAACAAGAGTGCATTTAGCAATGTAAAAACAATTTCCTATCACCCTTTATGCTAGATTGGCTGGAGGTGCTCCTGCCTAATGTGGTACATTTGTGTGTAACAGAGATAGTCTGGGTCCCCTCTCTTAGGAAATCAGTTGGGGGTTCAAGTCATTGGACATATGAAACCTGCATGTGATACAGCACTTATATGCGCAGTTTACATTTTTGTTTAGGTGAACCTTGTTTCCCACTTTGGGTACTGCTCACAACCCCCCTTCCCTCTCCTACTGGGTCAATATCTCACAGAGAATACCACGCATGGAATACTGTGCAGAATACATTGTGCAGTGCACTAGCATGATATAGTACACAGCCCTGTAAGAGAGATATGTTGTATGCATGGTTATGTACCTTATCGCACATGGGTGGGGAGGGGGAGTTAAGTGGAGGTGAAGACCTCCGTTCAGGGGGTGGTCAGCTGAGCTGTCACTGTGGCTCAGTGGGATGAGCCATGGCAGTACAGGAGGATGCTGTGTGTCTGTGGACTGGGGCTAGAATCCCAGTCCTAGACCTTTTGAAAACCGCATTGTGAGGTTTGTTTGTTTTTCTCCCCCCTGTGTTTCTCCCCATCCCCATGTTTTTTTTTATATCTCCATTTATCACCTAAGTCCCACCAGGAAATCGAAGGGGCAGAGGTAGAGGTCCAGCACTGGGCATGTGGCAGGAGGACACTGTGGGGCCATCACCTATCTGGGCCAGAGGGTTTTTTCTCCCTTGTAGTAGGTCCTCCCTCCCCCTCCTCTGTGCGTGGCGCACCTCTGATGCCATGGCACATGGCAACCCTGCTGGCATCAGCCATGATACCAGACATGCAGTCCACATTCTACAGGACCTCTGCACTCCACTGTGGGTCACTGGAATGACAGACAACCCCCTGCCCTCTCCCCGGGAGAGGAGAGCAGTCAAGTGGGTGCTCAATCCTCTCCCTCCCCTGCTGACCCTGGGCACCTGAGCTCGCTCCCAAACTCGAGTCACCAGTGTGGCATGAGGTGTGGTGTCCAGTGCCTCAACTCTCAGTGCCACTGGGCCTTCATACCCACCATCCCCATGTTGAACCCACCTGGAGTTGATTATTTTAATAGGGGGGTTTGGGGGGGTGCAGCCCCCATAACGGGGGTGTGGGGGGCTCTTCCCTGCAGATAAAAAAGAAAACACATGTTTTTGTCACCAAAATGCATTTTGGTACTTTATCTGTTAGGCAGCAATGTTTTCACTGTATTCACAGTGCAGTACATTGCTGCATTGTGATGTCATGTGACTTTATGACCCCATGCCCTCCCCTTCACATTGCCCACCCTCAGTCACATAGATGGTGACACTGGGGTGCCCATCCCTGCTGCCACCAAACACTATGTCAACACTGGGGTGACCAATTCCCAATGCCAGATCTGGTCACCCTAAAAAAAAAAGAAGAAAACTGGCCCTTGTTGATCTTTTTTTTAATTTTAAATCATTTTTAAAGGGGGCATTGAAAAAGCAACAAATCTCTGTGTCAAGCATGTTAACAAGGGCAAGAGAAAAAAGAGACCACTATGGTTCTCTAAAGACGTAGCAGAAAAAGTAAGATCAAAACAACTAGCTTTTAGAAAGTACAAAAAGACACAGAAGGAGGAGGATAGGAAAAACTACAAGGAGAAACAAAGGTAAGCAAGGAAGGCAGTTAGATGCACAAAGGCACAAACAGAGGAGAATATTGCCCAACCAATAAAAGAAGGGGATAACATTGTTTTAGATATATAAGCAAGAAGAGGAAGATTAAAGGGGGAGTAGGAATGATAAAAGGGGAAGAAGGGGTTTGTGAAAAGGAGGACCAAAAGAAGGCAGATGTATTGAATGCATACTTTTGTTCAGTATTTTCAGAAGAAGGGGTAGTTGAGGGGCTAAAAATAAGGGACATGGGCATAAATAGTAGTGAGGTGGACACCAGTCCTTCTACAGAGGAGAAAGTACTCAAGGTACTAGCACAATTAAAAGTAGACAAGGCAGTGGGACCTGATGGGGTGCACCCTAGGATACTTAGGGAGCTCAAAAAGGTGCTGGCTGCACCTCTGACAACTCTGTTCGACTTATTATTAGAAACAGGGGAGGGTCAAAGGAGCTGGAGGAGGGCAGATGTCCCACTTCACAAAAGTGGGAAAACGGAGGAGGCAGGAAATTACAGACCTGTCAGCCTAGCTTCAGTACTGGGAAAAGTAATGGAAATACTACTGAAGGAAAGGATTGTGGAATATCTTGTAACCAGTGGATTACAGGGTCCGAGGCAACATGATTTTACAAGAGGGAGGACTTGCCAGACAAACCTGCTCGAGTTCTTCAACTGGGTTACCAGGGTAGAGGATCAGAGAGGAGTGGTAGATGTGGCCTTCCTAGATTTTAGTAAGGCCTTCAACACTGTCTGGGAGTGGGTCAAAAGGTTATAAACTGGGTAAGAAGTTGGTTAAGCTACAGGAGTCAGAGGGTGGTGGTAAATGGTGTCCACTCTGGAGAAGGCAAGGTGACCAGTGAGGTGCCTCAGGGCTCAGTACTGGGCCCAGTACTCTTTATTTATCTTTATTAGCAACATTGCAAAAGAGCTAGAAGGGAAAGTATGCTTGTTTGTGGATGACACATAAATCTGCAACAGAGTAGACACACTGGGGGAGATGAGTGATGATTTGAAAAAGTTGGAAGAATGATCAAGGGTTTGGCAGCTGGGTTTCAATGCAAAAAAGTTCAAAATCATGCACTTAGGGCACAGAAATCTGGATCGTACATACCAAATGGGAGGTGAAGTACTGGCAACCACCAAACTAGAAAGGGACCCGTGGGTAATCATTTCTGATGACCTGATAGTAGCCAAGCAGTGTGATAAGGCAGTGAGAAAGGCTAGCAGAATGCTTGGGTGCATAGGGAGGGGTCTCACCAGTATGAGGAAGAAGGTAATATTACACCTGTACAGATCACTGGTAAGACCCCACCTCGAGTACTGTGTCCAGTTTTGGAGGCCCCACCTCTGGAAAGACATCAGTAAGGTGTAGACAGTACAAAAGAGGGCTACTAAAATGGTGCAGGGCTTGCATCAAAAGTCCTACAAGGAGAGACTCGAGGAACTGAATATGTACTGTCTGGGTAGAGGAGGGAAAGGTGGAATATGATAAAAACATTCAAAAACCTAACACCTATTAATAAGGTACAAGAAGGTGGCATTTTCCATAGAAAAAGAAGTTTGAAAACAAGGGGTCATGCTATGAAGTTGGGGGGTGTGGCTCAGAGGAAATGTGAGCAAATATATCTTCGTAGAGAGAAAGTGGTGGACACCTGGAACAGCTTTCCAGCAGAGGTAGTGGGTGCCAAAATGGTGATAGGATTCAAGCATGCATGGGAGAGATACAAAGGTCCCTTAGTAGTAAGGCAAGGGGAGGAGATGACCAGAGATTGAGTAAAGGCTCCAGTGTCACAGTAGGCAGGGAAAACTGGGCAGACTAGGTGGGCTAAGAGGTCCTTATCTGCTGTCAACTTCTATGAGTCTATGTTTTCGAAAAGAAGAAAACATTCCCTAGTTGATCTCTGTGACAGGGGCCTGTACTTCTGAAGACAGAGGTACTATGCAATGTAAGTACCATGGATTTCTGTCTAAAGCTGTGGAAGTGCAGATCCCTGTGCTTCTGCAGCCAGAAGTTGAATGTATGTCTTTCACCTGTGGCTGAAGAGGTGCTGGCCCTGCAGGCAGAACTGTGTGTTTGTCTTACAGTGTACATGAGTACTGTTGCAATTTTGATATCATAGATTTTGTGACACCTGCACTTTTACAGCCAGAGGTCAGTGTGCATGGCTTACACCTGTGGCTGCAGAAGTGTAGGCCCCTCAGTGGCCTGTACTTCTGCAGACAGAACTATGTGCATGTCTTACAGTGTGCATGAGCACCTGTGGCTACAGAAGCGCTGGCCCCACAGAGTCTTGTACTTCTGCAGACAAAATACATTTTATAGTTTTGGGGTCATGGATTTGTATCTGTGGCTGCAGGTGCTGTGCTTTGCCTACAGCAGTAGTGTTGTAATATGAGCATGGTGGATTTCTATCTGTAGCCAGTAGTGAGTATGTATGTCATGAGGTTTATGTACCACAGACAGAAACCATGTAGCAAGCACATCAGTGCTACTGTGTCTGTGTCATCTGGAAACAGTTGTTTGTTGTTTATATTACCTCATGATATGGTTGTCTGTAATTGCTTGTATGGGCTTGTCCTTTTGCTGCTTGGGGGGCTGGGAGTTAGGCTTTGAAACCCTAACACCACATTTACCTACTTTTGTGGTGGTAAGTTGAACCTTAACTGGTGCATTAATGCAGTTTTTTTCAATGAATATAATACAGGCAGAGTAGTAACTGTCTATTAGGGTTGAGTAAGCAGTTTAATGTTTACACTCCAGTATTTGCACCTTAATAACTCTGTTCCCATTCAACTTATTTATTTGAACTTTGGAAGGCACATGGGTGGTGCCAGGATCACTAGATACTGAAAAGTTCATGACAATCGGTTTACCATGGCAAAGTTAGACCTTTCGACCTGTACTTGAAAATTCCCACCATCCTTGTCCATGAGGTAGGGTCATGTAAACCAAATATTCATAATTTGGGACTAAAACTTTGTAAAATCTCCAAGTTATGAGTAAAAGTATATACAACTCTAAAATGTGCAAGACTTAAATTTATGTGTGATACTTCAAAATCACCTTTCAACCTGTACTTGAAAGTTCCCACCATCCTTATACATGAGGACGGGTCATGTAAACAGTATATTCATAATTTGGGACTAAAATATTATAAAATGGCCAAGTTATGAGTTAAAGTGTATCTGACTCTAAAATGTGCAAGACTTAAATTTATGTGTCCCAAATTTATATGTTGTAATACAAAATCTCCTTTTACTATACCTGAAAATTCACACCATCCTTTTTCATGAGGTATGGTCATGTAGATAGTATATTCACAATTAGGTACAAAAATATTGTAAAATATTCAAGTTATGAGTAAAAGTATGTGAGACACTAAAATGTGTGACACATAAATTTATGTCATAGATTTTTGTGTTGCCCTTTGAAATCACCTTTAGGCCTGAACTTGAAAATTTCAACCATCCTTTTTCATGAGGTAGGATCACATAAAAAATATATTCATAATTTGGGACTAAAATACTGTAAAATGGCCAAATGATAACTAAACGTATGTGCAACTTTAAAATGTGCAACAGATAAGTTTATGTGCTGCACATCAAAATCACCTTTCGATCTGTACTTGAAAATTCCCACTATTCTTGTACATGAGGAAGGGTATGTAAACAGTATATTCATAATTTGGGACTAAAATATTGTCAAAAAGCCAAGTTAAGAATATGAGTAAAAGTATGTGAGACTCTAAGATGTGTAACACATAAATTCATGTGCTTCAAATGTATGTGTCACCCTTTGAAAAAACCTTTCAACCTGTACTTGAAGATTCCTGCCATCCTTTTTCATGAGGCAGGGTCATGTAAACAGTACATTCAAAATCTGGGACTGAAATATTGTAAAACGGGCAAGTTATAAGTAAAAGTATGTGAGACACTAAAATGTGCAACACATTAATTTATATGTCACTCTTCGAAATCACCTTTTGACCTGCACTTGAAGGTTCCCACCATCCTTGTTCATGAGGTAGGGTCATGTAAACAGTATATTAATTTTTTTTAAATGTTACTGTACTTTTTCTCCCTTATGCCCAACCTGCCCCTTTCAACCTGTCCTCTTCCTCAGCCATGATACCATGCCATCTCTGGGACTTACCTTCCGGTCTACAGTGCCCCACAGTTTACCCCCAGTGGTGGAGCACCCGGGACCCCTGGATTTATCCTGGAAGGATGCAGCTGGAGAGCCCAGTAAATGGGTGCAGGGCCTGTGGGGATGGGTCAGCAGTGTTGCAAGTGGTAGCTCTATCACTGTTCCAGTGTGCCTTGCTTGTATATTCAAAATTTGACAGTCAGGAAGTCCATTGCACTTGCAGGAAATGCCAAATACCTTCCAGAAACAAAGTGAGCTTAATGTTAATCATCAATTTATTAATTAGAAAAATAAAAAACCGTAAAGCTCACACTTTAAAATTACAGTGACTATATAGCTGGTACAGCCTGAGCTGTTTGCCACTTGCCCTTGACTCAAAAGAGTCTTCATCAGTGGATACCCCCTGATGAAGACTTTTTCAAGTCAAAACGCCAGAATGATTGGCAAACAATTCAGGCTGCACCAGTTATATATAGTCACTGTACTTTTAAAGTGTAAGCATTACTGTTTGTTTGTACTGACATTTATTAGATGTACATGATGTTCTTGTACTAATTTTAGATTGTTGAATGTTAGCCTTTTTCATAGTCAAAAGCACTAATCAGAACAGTGCTGTATTATATTTTATTTATTTTCTTACATTCACATTATAAGTTTGATTTTGAATATTTATTGTGGTGGATTATTGTGTATGAGGGACTCATTTATAACATGGGTTACTGTGAACCCCAGCAGTTGTGACTGAGTCCCTGCGCCCTCATGGAGCCTGACCTCTGTGACCTCCGAGTGGTATGAGTATGGAGATGTATTTGGATTGAGGCACTGCTGTTGCTAGTTACTAGTCATTACCAGGTATTGGTTGTAAATATTTTACCTTATTAAACTTTTCTAAAAAAAGAGTCTCTACTTTTGTACTGTTGTAACTGCACATGCAAAATATGAGGTCACCCCGTAACACTGGGCACACAAACAGAGCACGGCTGTGCTTAGTGTGAGTAAGATGGCATTATGACTCCACACACGTCTCGACATCCATGGTGAAATCAGAATGCTCCTGTGTGGAACTTAAAGGGAGGAAAAGATGGGCTGCCTTTGAGATTTCATCTGCGAGCATGGGTGAAAATGTTCCACTGAACCCTGGAGCCCTGATGCAATTTCAACTGCAATTACATTTCTTTTATCAGTGTTAGCTGGTAAGTGTGGCATTTCTAAATGTAAATGGATTTCCTTATTGACACCCTGGTCAGACCTCTTTCCTTTATTTTTGTGGCTTAAATTTGCGAATATTTTTTGAACTGATGATAGGAGCTGCAAAGTTATATGCAATTAGGAAGTTGTGGACTACTCAGGACCTACAAATGGACTAAAGAAGTCAAGTGACTCTTTGTTTTTATTATTTTGTTTTTAATTTTATTTTTCTTCAGATTTTGAAAGTGTGATAATTATTGGTGTTTGGTGCTGTTTTATTTGTTTATGTATCTGTTTCCCCCATTGTGTGAGAGAGTGTGTGAGATTTTTATTTCTTGACCTCCCCTTGCCCCCCCCACACTCTTTGAGAGAGAGTGGAGGAGTGAAGTATTTGGATATTCGATAGGGGGTGGGTCTTTATTTTGTTTTTATTTTTATTTTATCCACCACCCTGTGAGAGACAGTGGAGGATTGTGTTATTGGGTTGTTTATGTAGGCGTGGAATTTGTTTCATTTAAGTTTTTGGGTTTTGTTTTGTTTCTGGTTCTGTCCACCACTGAGAGAGAGAGAGAGAGAGACAGGGAGAGGGAGAGGGAGATGGAGAGGGGAAGAGAGAGAGAGAGAGAAAGGGAGACAGAAAGAGAGAAGAGAGAGAGAAAAGGACTAAATTATTTTGGTTTTGGAGAATTTGATTTACTTTACTGCTATTTGCTGCATCTGTGGTTTGAGTGCTCTGGGTTTTGGGGCATGTGACATGATATTTTGATGCCTAGATGTGTCGGCGGACTGCTGTCTTGGTCGTGCGCTACTCATCCTCTGAACTTTGGGACCTCCACCCATTTGCTGGCCCCTCTTTACAGTTTATAGTATACCAACGCTGTACTGCATTGGGAATTGCTTGTGGGGGGCAGGGCTGGGCTAGAGGTTCTGAACATCAGAGGGTGAGTGAGCGGGGTGCTCATATCAGAGTAGTGAGGCCAGGGAGGCATCCTAGGGTGAAATGGATTCTGGAACGTGGTCCACCATGTCTGGTCTCCATACCCAAGGGCTCCACTACTGGTAGGCCGATAGCTCGGGCGGCCCTGGAATCCCGTCTGACTCGAGCGGTGTTATGCCATGCCAGATCTATTAAAAACAAGACTGCAATAATTGCAGATCTTGTTGGGACAGCAGATCTGGTTTGCATCACCAAGACCTGGCTGGACGATAATGCTGGCCCCATATTGGTGGCTGCTGTTCCGGCCGGGTACTAGGTGATACACCACTTGAGATCAGACCGCAGGGGCAGGGGAGGTAGCTATCTGTTTCAAGATGGAACTGGACCTTACAAGTGTGCCAGTTGAGGAGTCCAGCTCATCTGAGTGTACCATGGCTGCAGGTGTAGGCTGTAGGATTGTTCTCATCTACTGTCCACCCGGGGATGACAAGTGGTTCCTCCAGGAAGTAGCAGACTTCATGATTGACATGATGTTTGAGTCATCCAGGTTGATGGTCCTGGGCAACTTTAATGTCTGGGTCAACGATGAACCCTTTTGGGCGGAACTTCCTCCAGTTGATGAAGTCTCTGGGCTTTACACAGGTTGTTGCCTCTGCTACCTATAAGTTCGGTCACTCTCTTGACCTGATTTTCCTCCTGGGGATTGAAACCTCCAACTTGGTGGTGGAACCAGTCAGATGGTTGGATCATCACACTGTAGGGTTCGGTTTCTATGCCCTCCCCCGTATAGGCCTGCCCCTTTGGAGATGGTCAGATACCGCCCTTTGCTGGATGTGAACCCTGATGGTCTATCAGCAGTATTAGACCTATTGGCAATTCTGGTGGCAAGTGGGAGTCCAGAAAGCCTGGTTCAGGCCTATAATAAGGCTGTTACTATAGCCCTGGACTCTATCACTCCCATTTGTGTTCGTCCTCTTCCCCTTCGCCCTTGGTCCCCATGGCTTGATGGGACCTTGAGGGAGTTGCAGCAACATGGATGAAGGTTAGAGCATCACTGGCAGAAAACTGCCCTGGCTGCTGACCATCTTAGATTGGTGGAACATTATCAAGTCTATCAATCAGCAATCACCTGTAAGAAGGCAGAGTTCCTGTCTGGGGAGATTGCTGTTGCTCAGCATCGACCGGCTCAGCTCTTTCGAACCATGGACAGGTTGTGCAACCCAACCTGTCTTCAGAATCAAAGAGCCTTTTCACAGATTGAGTGTAATGAGCTTGCTTGCTTCTTTGCGGATAAGGTGGCCAGCATCAGTGTGGAGATCCATCCGGCTCACTCTATGGGAGCTGATAGTGGTCAGCGCACGGTCACTCCTCCTTGGTTTACCTGGAGTTCCTTTGACTGGCTGTAAATTGAGGATGTTGTGTGGATTGCCCAGGGTATGTGCCCAATGTGCTGTAGTTTGGACCTGGGCCCAACTTCCCTGGTAAGGAGTTGTTGTGACATCATAGGCCCGGTCCTAGCAAGGATAGTTTGGTGTTCCTTAGAGTCTGGTGAGTTTCTTAACTCCCTGAAGAAGGCGGTGGTGACACCTCTCATGAAGAAAGCTGCTCTGGACCCAAGCTGCCTTGCAAACTACAGACCGATCTCAAACCTCCCCTTTGTCAGGAGGTAATTGAGAAAGATGTGGCGCTACAACTGGAGAACCACCTGACCATCCATGACATCTATAAACCTCTCCAGTCTGGTTTTCATAAGAAGCATAGTACCGAAACTGCTCTGGCTCAGGTGCTTAATGATCTGCTGATGGTGAGAGTTCAGAAGTTCAGTTCTGTCTTGGTGCTTCTAGATCTCTCTTCATCTTTTGACACCGTGGACCAGGGGGTGCTTCTCGAGGACCTGAGGTTCATCTGTGGCCTGTATGGTACAGTTCTCAGATGGTTTAAGTCCTTCCTTACTGCCAGAACTCAGAGGGTGGTGGTGGGGATTTTTTCCTCTGACCCATTATCTCTGCCATGTGGGGTTCCTCAGGGCTTGGTGTTGTCCCCCATATTGTTCAAGGTGTACATGTTGCCCCTCGGAGACATTGTAAGACTGTATGGTCTGAGGTTTCGCTGCTATACTGATGATACCCAGCTCTACCTGTCTTTTGCACCTGACCAGGATAGTGCATGCTTGGTATTTAACAACTGCCTCACAGAAATCCAGGACTGGATGAGCTCCAGCTTGTTGAAGTTGAACTCTGGAAAGACTGAAATGATGGTAGTGGATCTGGGTCACAGGACAGAGGGTTTGGGGGCTGGCTAACTCACCAGACTTTGTCTTGGGGGTATCCAGCTTCCATCCTCTGAATGGGTGCGAGACCTGGGGATGATTCTTGATGATGGGTTGACACTGCATTCACAGGTGTCAGCAGTCATCAAGTCCTCTTTTTACCATCTGAGGAATATCGCCAGGGTTAAGCACCTTGTTCCATCCGGCGACTCTCCAACATTGATCCACGCCTTTGTGACCTCGTGCCTTGACTACTGTAACTCCCTTTACCTTGGGCTTCCGGGGGTTGATATCCACCACTTGCAGCTAGTGCAGAATACTGCGGCACAGTTGCTGATGGGGACTCCCCGTTCGAGTCATATCATGCCAGTGCTGTGTGAACTGCACTGGCTACCTATTCAGTGGCTGATCACCTCCAAGGTCGGGCTTCTGACCTATAAGACCCTGCATGAACTGGGCCCAGACTATCTGCAAGAGCTCCTGTGCCCCTACTGCCCCAGGCGATCACTCCACTCAGCTGATGAGGGGCTGCTAGAGATTCCCAGGGTATGTCTTAAGACATCAGTGGCCCGTGCATTCATGTATGTGGCCCCAACCCTGTGGAATTCTCTACTCTGTGAGATACATGAGTGCATGACTGTGGAGAGCTTTAAGAAGGCCTTGAAGACACATCTGTGACTTAGTGCCTACCCAGACTGATTATTTTAGCTATTGTATCCATTTTTGTTATTTGGTCCTACTGCTATGTATTTTATTGTTTTTACATGTTTATTATTGTACAGCACTTAGGTGCTTGAAAGGCACTCTAAAAATAAAGTTTATTATTATTATTATTATAAACATCAAATGTATGAATTATTTATATTTGTTGAAGGATAAATACTGAACTGAACATTTTTCATTTGTATCTAGCTTAGGACCACTGCCTTGAAAAAGCTTTGATTCTGACATCAAAATGTTGGCAAATGTTTTGGTGGCAAGTAACTGAAGTACTGATACATGAAGTAAAAATAAGTTTTTTTTTTCAAAAACCTTTTAGTGTTGACTGGATGGTCTGCTTTACTTGAAACCTTGTTAGGATGTCCTTAGCAGACCATGCTACATACAGCAGGGAGATTGGGCAGTTTATCTCTGTTTGCTTCTAATTTGGAGGCCTGGACTACCTTATGGACCTACCACCACCCCCACCATTGATTAAAGTAAATTGCAGAGATAATCTTTTACTCTTCTGGACTTCATATCCCATTACCTTAACACTGCAATTGTCTTTCTATGATTTTTTTTTTACATTTTTAAGATTGTAAAGTAAGGGAGGGAGGGAAGAGATTGAATTGTAAATTGGGTCACATTGCTGGCTGTCCAATCTCTTCCACTTCCCAGGCACTTAAAAGTCAGTAAAAACATTGTGAAAATCTACCCTATAGGCTTCAATGGGGTGCGCACCCTTGGTTAGATGTCACAAAATCTCTGAGCTCAGGGTGGAGCCAGTGGACCAGGAAGTGGAAGGGAGCAGGTGGCCAACAGTATGGCCTAATTCATGATCCATTCCCTCCCTTACTGGACACTCTTAAATGTTATAATTTTTACATAGAAAGGCTATCGCAACATTAAGGTAATGGGCTCAGAAACCCTTCAGGTAATCTTTGAAATTTCCTCTAAAGGGGGATGTTTTGGCTGTAAGGAATTTAACCACAGACAGTGAAGGACTTTGTTTGGAATTGAACACAATATCAGTAGTTCCTGGAAAACACCTCTGTCTGTTGATTCCACTATTTAATTTTCAGTTTTACATCTTTCATGTTTATGTTTTGTGTGGCTTTTGAATGTTAAATCAATTGTCTTGATTGCTCATCTGATTTAGTGTTAGAGCTTACAAGAATCTGTTAATTATCCCTGCAAAAGATATCTAATAATCTCATGAGCACTTATACTTAGTATGGATGAGTTTACACTGTTAATACTCTGACTATTAAAAAAAATGAACTTTATTTGGGTATATAGAAACTGAGATAGATGATGTTGTGATGCCTTATGCCAGTGACAAACTGGCCAGTAATACTCAGAGTGAAATGTCTTTAATAAAGAAATTAGAAACACTCAGTAAAAAAAGACTTAAAACATGAATGGAGAATAATTAGCTTAGTGGAACAGGTCAAAAACAGATGCATTCCAAGAGGCCTACCAGTTCTCATAGACCCCAATGTGGGGTTTCATGATCAGAAGTTAGTGGATAGATGGAACTGCATAAGGTCTAAGTGTTCCAGAGACTTTATGGTAGCCATCATAGAGGCTATAGCTAGGGAAAAGGTGGATCTAGCAGAGGAGATCACACTGCGAAAAGAACAACTAAAATTAAAGATTGAAGAGGAGGAATTTACTAGATCTTTAGAAAAAAAATCAAAGCTAATATAAGTAAATTTGAGGAGAATTTGAAAAAATATTAAAATAAAAAATATCAGAGGGCTATAAATTATAGAGACAATGTTTATAACTGGGGTTCTAAACAAAATACCAGGGTATGACCAAGAATAGCTTTTCAAGAAAAAGACACACAAAGTAGTAATGAGAATAATGAAAGAAAGCGCACCCATGGGGGCAGATGACATGACCTTTTTAGGCAGAGGAAGGAAAGGGAACCCCCCAAAAAAACACACAAGAGGAACAACAGAGGAGAGTGGGGAGAACACTTAAATATCAACAGGCCAAGAGGAAAGGAATAAAACTACCACATGAGAGACGAAAAACAAAATAAAAGCTCCAAAACGAAGGAGAAAGGACAGATAGAGGAGGGGTGCAGATAAGGAGCAGGGTTGTACTGTCTTCAACCTCTAAAAGAGATTGCTAATGGACAATGAGCTACAGGTGTTAGAGAGAGGTCTGTCCTTTACTATAACTGAACCACCAGATGAGTTCAGAATTAAATTAGACTTTTAGTGTTTTTTTTAGAAAACTGCACCTGAGGCAGTACTTTATTAATTCTGAGAAATCAGATGCAACAGATATGCATACATTACAGAAAAATTGGATGTCCTCTCCCTATTCCTCCCCTAGGTACCATTCCATAAAACATTGAAAATTACATTGCATGTGCTAAGCAAAATGTTCAATCCTTACTTAAAGATCAAAATTATGAGACACTGGAATATTTCCAAGATGAAAAAAATCTGCTATTAAGTTGTTAAAATGGAACAAAGGCATCATAATAAAAAAAGCAGATAAAGGAGGAGAAACTGTGATACCTGATTTTGAAATGTATAATGAGGAATGTCTTATGTAACTGAATAACAACATGAACTATGAGGTGATTTCTGGTAATCCTGTGGGTATTATACAAGCTTTGATTCGTCCAACAGTGGAAAAAGCTATGCAAAGGAATTGGATTGAGACATAGGTGGATAAAGGACTGATGAAAAAAGACGATATAACACCTGTGCTTTACTGCCTACCTAAGGTGCACAAGGGACTGAGTCCACCCCCAAGGAGACCTATTGCCTTGGAGATAGGCTCAGTCCTTGAGCCCTTATCATGCTTTATTGAGCACCACATACAGGAATTTGTGCCTAATATACTGTACCTTCTTTTTTTGAAAGACACAAGGAACGTGCTGAAATTGATTGATAAAATCAATCAGGAATCAACTATTACTGATTGCTTCCTGGATCACAATGGATGTAGCAGATCTGTATTCCGAAATCCCTCACAATGAGGGGATGGAGGCAGTCAGGGAAATGTTAGAAAGCAGGAATGTAGATGAGGTACCACCAATTGAATTTTTACTTGGTCTGGCTAACTTGGCGTTAACCAAAAATTTCTTGAAGTATGACAATATTTTTTATAAACAAATACATGTCACCACAATGGGATCAACAATGGCCCCATCGTATGCCAGTGTATACATGTACAGATCTGAATCCACATATATTTGAGATGGATGAGCAAACTCTTATTTTGACAAAATTAATTGTTATAAAATATATATTAATGGTTTGATTTCTGTATGGAAAGGGGAAGAGGCAGAATTACTGTCATTCCACCCATTTTTGAGCAATTGCAAATCCAACTTGAAGTGGGTTTAAGACATTAAATACATGTACTGAGTTCCTTGCACTAATTTCAGAATGATAGATGTTAGCATTTTTCAAAGTCAAAGGTTCTAATCAGAACAGTGCTGTATTAGATTTTATTTATTTTCTTACCTTCCAGTTATAAGCTGGATTTTGAATATTTATTATGGTGGATTATTGCATACTATATTTCATCAAATAGAAGCTGCCCTCGAATTGAAGCTACCCTCAAATACAAGCTGCAGGTCATAACAAATAATTTTAATAAAAGCTGCCCTCAATAGAAGATGTGGCTTCTAATCAGGGTTGAAGTTATGTTAGATAAAGTTTTGTAGGCGGGACTGTTCATGATTTTTACCTCTGTAAATATGATTGCTTTGATATTTCTTTTAAAAATTTTTGATCTTAGTTAATGTTTGTTATATTTATTTTGCTATGCAGTAGATCAGTAACAATATATCTGATCATATTCAGGATGTGTAATATTTTCTTAATCGCACTTAAAATAGGATTTTGCAATACAAGCCACTCACAAATGTAAGCTGCCCTTGAATACAAGCCACAGGGCAAAATAAAAAATTCTAACAGAAGTCGCAGCTTCTGTTTGATTAAATACAGTATGTGGGAATCAATTATGATGTGGGTTGCTAAAACTCAAGTCACTGTGATTGAGCCCCCCCCCCATGAGCCTTCCCTCTGTGACCTCTGAGTGTTACGAGTATGGAAATGTATTTGGATTGAGGCTCTGTTGTTGCCAGCTAAAAATAAATCAATAAATAAAATAAATAAAAATAACCATCAGGGTTTGGCAGTGAAGATTTTACCATGTTACACATTTCAAAAATGAGTCTCTACCTTTGTACTGTTGTAACAGCACTTGAGAATACAGAGATCATCCCTGTAGCGCAGGGCTACACAGACTGAGCATGACTGTGCTCAATATGAGTGCAATGATGTCATAATGCCTTGCACACCTGGACATCTGCCGTGTCATCAGCATGCTCCTGTGTGAACCTTAAAGGGAGGAAAAGATGGGCTGCCTTTCAGATTTCATCTGATGGCATGGGCGGAAGCTTCATTCTGTTGACCACAGGAGCCTAATGCAGTTACAACTGCAGTTAAACATTTGTTATCAGTGTTAGCTGTTAAGTGTGGCATTTATTAATGTAAACGGATTTACGCATCAAATGTATGAATGAATTCTGTTTATGGATAAATACTTAAGGAAAATGTGTCACTTGTATCTAACTTAGACCACTGCCTTAAAACAGAAGACAATGAGGGACTGTTTTATGTATTTCAGGTAAAAAAAAAAATACAATGAAAAAGATGTTGCAAGATTGTTTGTGTCAGCTTGGTACTTGGGGGCACCAGAGGTGGGCACCCTGGTGTCTCAGACTGCTGGGTTGGGGAGATGGACTATGCTGGCACTGGGAATTCGGCACCTCAGATTGGCATGAAGGGAGTAAGGGTCAAAAATGAAAACTGAGGAGGAGAGACAAATCGGCGCCAAAGGTGGGCACCCCAGTGTCAGAATATTTAAAAATTCAGTACATTTAGCTGGCACCATGGATTTAGTACCCCAGTGTACGGTTTAAATTAAGGAGGCCACTTATGTGGCTAATGGCAGATGGCCGGGAAAAAACAAAACAAACATACATGCACTGCATGCTCAGCATGGGTGAGGCTATGCATTGACACCCAGCCCATCCCTGCTGTATGAACACAGAAAAACATAATAAGCACACAAGGAAATAGCCCTATCAGGTGATACACAAACTCATTCTCACAAATTGACCACATGAAGCAATGTGGTTATAAAAATTCAGTTATTCTCAGAACACTGACTTTTCTAATCAATGCATCATCAGAAATGGAACTGCTTTTCTTAAATATTTTCAAAACTACTTTAGTTTTGGAGCTAAATATCATGAAAGCACACACCTTGGACCAAACTCTATCAACCCTGCAAGTTTCAGGTTTCAAATCCTCCTATTTTTTTAGTTACTAGTGAGCAAAAAAAAAAAGGTATTAATTTATGTAATTTTGGGGTTTTATGTTCCTCTGTAACTTTGTTCCTGGTGAACGAATTGTCACAAATTTTTCAGGAACCAAAGATCCTGCCTCTATCTCTGCCCTTTCCAAATTTCATGTAAATCAGTTTAATGGGGCAAAGTTATTAAGGTGCAAAAACTGGAGTTTAACTTTATGTTCTTACTCAACCCTAATATACAGGTGTGACTGCACCTGTATAATTATATTTATACAACAGATCAGGGCAAAATATCCATTACATAACCTCATTCATAACATAGGTTAGCAAAAGAAAGACATGGCATTGGTGAAACACCATCAGGTGACCATGCATTAAATGCCTGTATATGCACAGTTGATGTGATGCTCCCTGAGGCAATATCCAGGGGCTGTGTGGCACTCATTATGTCCAGGGAAAATGAGAGAAGTGAAAGGCAGCCATTTAAAACAGGAGTGAAGTGAGAGAGTGCTCCACCGTGGGCATTGGGGATAATGGCTAGCTGTCATAAGTGTTGGCACGTAATCCATGGTCAGCTGAGGATGTGTCACCAGTGGCATGTATGTATTTTCTAATCCCACAGTATTGCAGGAACCGTATCAGTGTAAATTTCCTTCCTGTCATCCGAAAGTCCCCTACCCCCGTCCACAAGCAGGTGATAATGTCACAGTCCAGCGGAGCTTGCAGGCCCCCAGCACCGAGAGAGAGAGACAGAGGAGGATACAGGCAGGTGAACAGACAGAGCTGGGTAGTGAGAGACCAGGGCAGTGTGACCTGCTCTATCCCCTAGCTTGCACCTGGAAATGAGCTCAGCATGCCTCTCTGGTCACTGATGTTGAAGTCATGTTGAAGTCATCACTGTCTGTAGACAGTTTAATGTGGGCAGTACTGGTAGCATCACTGTCGGTGGTTGGAGCCTGGCAATCTTGCGGTTCAGCTTGGGGGGGAGGGCATGTCATGGAAGACACATAGGACAGGCAGGTATCCATGTACATGGAATAACAGAGCAGCAGTGCCGTGCAAGCTGTGACACCTAGTAGACCTGTGAGGAGCAGCAGCGGTACACAGAGTTGACAGTTTCCACCATTTGCAATGGGAAGGGGAGTAAGTGCAAAGGGAGATCTGATCTAAGAAAAGGCTGCATGCTGTGCAGCCTCTCCCTCATTCACGCCCCACCAACCATCTGTGCTCACCATTTACCGGTCCGGGGAGAGAGACAGAGAGCAACAGCTGTTAAGCAACATGCTGCGCTGCACTGGGGATGTGAAAGGCCATGAAAGCATGGCAAGAAAGACTGTTTCTGTTCTCCCTGGCATCCCTTGCAGGTTCTAGGTGCCCCCCAGATATACATTTCCCTTTGCTAGTACCTTTTACACTCTGAAAGTGTCCTCTCTGGTATATTGCAGCCGTCAGTGGCGGTGGGAGAGGACCTCTGAAAGTGACCAGGGAAGTTCCGCAGTGCCGGGAAGAGAGAGAAACAGACACAAGAGCCAGTCATGTGGAAACATAGAGACAGGCTGAGAGAGACATGGGAGAGAGAGAGAGAGAGAGAGAACAGAGAGTGAGTGCTCCCCCGTTCGTGCCAAGCCCTGCTGTGCAAGACAGAGAGAGAGTGTCAGGGAGAGTGGAACCACGATATGGACACTACTATTTTTCTCTGTGAACTGCGAGGTGCCTGTTAGTGTGTGTGTGTGTGTGTGTGTGTGTGTGTGTGTGTGTGTGTGTGTATGGGGGTGCCTCAAGTAAACGTTGACATTTGTATGTGCATCAGAACAAGGCAGTATGCATTTTTTGTTAGGGGCTATTTGCCAAGGTAGTAGGATACACTGGCTTTCTTGCACTAAAACAGGGGGAACCACCTTTTTGGGGGGCTTTAGCCAGTGGTCGGCATAATCCATGTTATAAGTGCAGTAACACACTCCAGGGTGTGGGTTCATAGGCATTTAATGCAAGCCTAGGGTGCTGTGAGGACACTCGGCCTGCAGCCTTGTGCCTCACAATGCACCCCAGGCATGCATTAAATGCCTATAAACCCACACCCTGTCATGGGCTATTGCTTACTTATTTCCACTGATGTTAAACAAATTTTAGAACCCACATTTATTCTAAATGTGGACACAGTATCCATTACGTAAACTCATTTATTTCCATTGGTGTTAAATACAGTTTAGAACCCACACTTATTCTCCCCAAATCTATCAATCATTCCCCATTTATTCAACCCTGTTTGTCAATCATCCCCCTCCAGTAGGCACTATTTACTTACTTTCACATTCCCAAACTGTACCTCTCTCTATCCACTACAATACTTCCCACCACCTCATCATCTCCAATTATAACACACTCATATTCTTTTACAAATCTGTACACCCTAAAACATACCATTTTCCACTTTTCTACCCACTGCACAAACCATATTCTGCATTGTTTATTCATTAAAAAACTGTCAAACTGTCCTTACCCCCTATTCGACTTGGCTGCCTTCCCCAACCCCGTCACTGAGCCCAACAAGGCAGGAGGTGGACCACAAGAAATGGTCTGAGGGCTATTCGACTCGACTGCCCTCCCAACCCCCTCACTGAGCCCAGCATGGCAGGAGACAGACCACAAGAAAGGGTCTGAGGGCTATTTGACTTGGCTACCCTCCCAACTCCCTCGCTGAGCCCAGCATGGCAGAAGACGGACCACGAGAAAGGGTATGAGGGCTATTCAACTCGGCTGCCCTCCCCAACCCCCTCGCTGAGCCCAGCATGGCAGGAGATGGACCACAAGAAAGGGTCTGAGAGCTATTCTACTCGGCTACCCTCCCCAACTCCCTCGCTGAGCCCAGCATGGGAGGAGACGGACCACAAGAAAGGGTATGAGGGCTATTCAACTCGGCTGCCCTCCCCAACCCCCTCGCTGAGCCCAGCATGGCAGAAGATGGACCATAAGAAAGGAACGGAGTGCCAGCACCGATTTGAACTTGGCGCCAGTTTTCACAGCCACGAAGTGAACTTGAAACAATGCTCTGAGCCTGCTCCCCAGTGCTTTGACAAAGGTAAAGCTCTGTATGAGCTGCTGGTTATTTGAGCTCTTGCTGATTCACTTTAGAGGGATAATTTTATTTCTTATGTTACTGGATTGCAAATATTGTTTATGCCTCTGTTAATGTTGCTCGACTACTTATTTAGTTAGCCCAGACTTTTAAAATGTTGTACCATCATAGTACAGTATCTTAGTTTGAATTAATCAACTATTATTTTCGTAGTTCAAATTGATTTTCACCCTAAATTCAAATACTGCTGTTGTAACAGGACCCTCTGTAACACCGCCACCAGCTTTTTCTCTGTCTCCCTCTCTCTCTTTCCTGCGTTTACCTCACTCCCCATCTTGAAAGTTTAATGTAATCCTTTACTCGTTTCCCTTTCCTGTAACCCTCCCCCCCAACTCCGATACTTGCCTGGTCTGTCCCCTCTTATACAAGTCCTTTTTTTCTGTGCCCCTCCCCTCTCGTCCTCAATATCCAAAACCACTATTTAACCCATCTCATTTTCTTTTATTCCTCCAGGGTCTGAGGGCTATTCAACTCGGCTTCCCCTCCCTAACCCCCTAGCTGAGCCCAGCACAGCAGGAGACAGACCACAAGAAAGGATCTCCGGGCTCTTCGACTCGGCTACCCTACCTAACCCCCTTGCTGAGCCCTCGGCAGGAAACAGACCACAAGAAAGCATCTGAGGTCTATTCGACTTGGCTGCCCTCCCCAACCCCCTCATTGAGACCAGCACGGCAGGAGACGGACCACAAGAAAGGATCTGAGGGCTATTCGACTCAGCTACCCTTCCCAACCCCCTCACTGAGCCTAGCATGGCAGGAGACAGACCACAAGAAATGGTATGAGGGCTATTTGACTTGACAGCCCTCCCCAGTCCCCTCGCTGAGCTGAGCAAGGCAGGAGATGGACCAGAAGAAAGGTACGGAGTGCCAGCTCCAATTTGAACTTGGCGCCAGTTTTCACAGCTGCCAAGTGGACTTGAAACAATGCTCTGAGCCTGCCTCCCCAGTGATTTCACAGCGGTAAAGCTCTGTATGAGCTGCTGGTTATTCGAGCTCTTGCTGATTCACTTTAGAGGGATCATTTTATTTCTTATGTTACTGGATTGCAAATATTGTTTATGCCTCTGTTAATGTTGCTTGACTACTTATTTAGTTTGCCCAAACTTTTAAAATGTTGTACCATCGTAGCACAGTATCTTAGTTCGAATTAATCAACTATTATATTCGTAGTTTGAATTAATTTCACCCTAAATTCAAATACTGCTGTTGTAACAGGACCCTCTGTAACACTGCCACCAGCTTTTTCTCTGTCTCACTCTTTCTCGTGTTTACCTTACTCCCCATCTTGAAAGTTTAATGTAATCCTTTTCTCGTTCCCCTCTCCTGTAACCCTTCCCCTCAGCTCCGATACTTGCCTGGTCTGTCCCTTCTTACACAAGTCCTTTTTTTCTGTGCCACTCCCCTCCCGTCCTCAATGTCTAAAACCAGTATTTAACCCGTCTCATTTTCTTTTATTCCTCCAGGGTCTGAGGGCTATTCAATTTGGCTGCCCTTCCCAGCCCCCTCACTGAGCCCAGCACGGCAGGAGATGGACCACAAGAAAGGTATGGAGTGCCAGCTCCTATTTGAACTTGGTGGCAGTTTTCACAGCCGCCAAGTGGACTTGAAACAATGCTCTGAGCCTGCCCCCCAGCGCTTTCACAGCTGTAAAGCTCCGTATGAGCTGCTGGTTATTCGAGCTCTTGCTGATTCACTTTAGAGGGATAATTTTTCTCGCCCATCTGCCCACCCCCACCTCCTCACTGAGTAAATACGTGATTAGCCCCACCCCTGTCACCTGATTGGAGGACACTAAGGATAAATGTTGTGTCCTTCTGACTCGGTCTGTTTTAACCCACTAGCTGCAGGCAATTCCTGAAGCACTTCCACACTCTTCTTTTTTTATACACTGTCCTACCCCAAACACAGTATGTTATCCTTCTGCCTTGCCAAAAATCTAGTGATAAGCTGCTGCCTTCTGCTATGTCACCTAATCACTGTGCCTGTTCACAGTTTGAATGCTTGCAAATGGGAATACCACTCCCCCAAATTCTCTCTGTCTGCTCATGGTGCACCTTGTTCTTCTCCCACCCTGCAACCCACTCTCTCATCACTTTCTCCCTGTTATCCTAAGTCAGCCCTTATGCTGCAGAAACAGTCTTAGCCAGATCTCATGCTGAAAAACCTTGCTACGCTCACCCCGGGCTAGGAAATCACACAAGTCTCCATTCCTCCCACCGCCCTCCATATATATTCTCAACTGTCTACTAATGTTATCAGCTCCCCACTGCCTTGCCCCGCTGGTGGTCATGAGGGATCATGGAGCCGCCCTCCCCCCGAGCTGAAATCTTGCAGCTCCCCGCTGCCTTGCCCCACTGGTGGACATGAGGGCTCATGGAGCCGCCCTCCCCTCGAGCAGAAATCTTGCAGGTACGCCATTTGAGTCAGCTGAGATCCTTGAGCTTAGAGATTTTGGGCACCAAGTTTAAATCTTCGGTCTGGCCAGCGCTACTAGGACTGCAGCCCAAAGGCAAACCTAAAAAGGATTTTGTGCTGTGCTTTTTATCTCTAAAAAACAACTGTTTAATGCTCCACATAAATTAATTTTCTTTAGGCAAGCAGAGTTTAATGTAGCACTGCATTCGGAGCTGCTTCAAGATATCTGGAGATTAGCTGAAGCAGAAATACAGGTGCCTATGCCCTGTTTATCTGTAAAGTAACTATTTGAGCTCCACATAATAGTAACTTTCTTAGGTATGCAGAGCTGAAACGAATTACTGCATCAGAGCTATTTTTTAGAGATCAGGAAATTGCTCACAGCAGAAATACATGTGCCATGCCCTGTCTTACTGTTAGAAGTCTGAGTTACGATTTTATTGCCTTAGGGTGAGTGAGTTTTGAATTCAGAGTCTGTTTTAAATTTATTAAGGAACTCGGAGCTACTGATATGTGCTCTGTATTCAGATCCTAAGCCTAATTCCATTAGCTTGTTTGCATGCTGCTTCCCCCCTTCCCCTGCAAAGTCATTTCAGACTATAAATACCTCTCTTTGCTTTCTCTCCTCAGCTCCCTGCTGCCTTGCCCCACTGGTGGTCATGAGGGCTCATGGAGTCGTCCTCCCCCCGAGCCGAAATCTTGCAGGTACACCATTAGAGTCAGCTGAGATCCCTGAGCTTAGAGATTTTGGGTGCCAAGTTTAAATCTTTGGTCTGGCCAGCGCTACTAGGACTGCAGCCCAAAAGCAAACCTAAAAAGGATTTTGTGTTATGCCGTTTATCTCCCCGCTGACGCTTTGCATCAGCTGCCCCACCACCCCCACCACCACCCTTAGTGAGCCACTTGCTATATAGTGAGGGTCACGTGTGCAAAAATAAGTAATCACCCTACTTTTCCCTTTGCAACTTATCAGCTATCACCACTAGGGGCCAGCACAGTTATTTTTCACTCTCTCTCCCTTTTCAGCATAAAATGCTACACGTAGTTTATAAAACTATCTTAGGAGCAGCCTTACTTGCCACCATAGCATCCCTCCCACCCTCGTATCTGCCCAATTTGCAACCTAGTCCTCCATATATTACCATCCGAATCGCACACCCAAGTACCTGCTCCTCCCCCAACTTTGGACAGCACTCCCTCACCACACACCATGGCTGGCTTTCAAGGCCTTCCATTCTCCCCCCATCCTTTCACGTTGGGCTGTCAGTGATAAAATTCCCTGTGGAGGGACTTTCCGCACTTTCCCCCTGCCCACCACAGACCAAAATGTTTTTTACATAATACAAAATGGGTGCTTACTCTACTACTCCTCCTCACAGGGGACATCGAGCAAAACCTGGGACCTGCAACCCACACCAGTCACAACACCAGTCCCACTATCCAACAACCCAGAGGCCTAAAAGTAGCTCACTTAAATATATGCAGTCTACTACATAAACTGCCCTTACTCCAACCAATAGTCCTGTCACTACGCCCTGACATCCTGATAATAACTGAGACCTGGCTGAAACCACACAATCTGGACTCAGAAGTAGCTATCCCGGGTTACTGCATCACCCGTCATGACCGCCCAGGCACCATGAGAGGTAGCGGCATAGCCATCTACATATCATCCCGGATAAAGTTCTCTATAGTCTCACTACCTGATCTACCACCATCCATTAACGCCCTACTGATAAAAATCTCCTTACCTCACGCAACCCCCATATTTATAGCAGGCTCCTATTGCTCCCCTGACTCTCATATGGCCTTGGTCATAGCGCACCTGGACACTCTAAAAACCATTGTTTCAGGAGGCGAACTTCATATCCTTGGTGACTTTAACCTGAACTGGCTCTCCAGCGCGAGCACCAAGCTCCACAGCCTTGTGGCTGCACTAAATCTGGCACAACAGATCACTGAGCCCACACGGCTAAATCACAAAATCTGGAACCATTCCTTACTGGACTGGGCCCTCACCTCACACCCACACAGGATAATTGCCTCTGGCCTCCTACCAGACTCTCTGAGTGATCACCACATGATTTATGTAGTAAGAAAAATATGTAAAGCCAAGGCACTTCCCCCAAGAACTCTCCTCACCAGGTCTTACAAATCTCTTGACCTTGAAGGGCCCTTAAATGACTTAGCAAACTCTGACTGGTCCATCATCCACAAGGCCAACTCTGTTGACTCCGCCCCAAACTTCTTTAAGGCCAGATTTCTCGCCATCTGGGACCACTATGCCCCACTCAAAAAGGCCAGAGTAAGGGGTGCTAATCTGCCCTGGATCACAGCTGAACTTATGGACCACCTCAAAGCTAGGGACCAGTCGTGGAAAGCCTTCAAGTCATCAGGTACCTTCGCTGACCACCAACACTACCGCACACTTAGAAATACCTGCACCAGGCTTATCCAGCAGGCCAAAGCCTCCTATTTCTCATCATCCTTCCAAAAATCTAAATCACCGGCTAAGTTTTGGAAGTCGATTAAATCCTCTTCTCCCCCCAACCAGCCCCCCACCCTGTCCTAGTCATGGCGGCTCCACAATATCAGAATCACATGCAGTGGCCACTGTATTCAACTCCTTTTTTACCAGCAGCGCAACCTCTCTCCACTCAAGTCCACTATCTGGACCACACCCTACTACATCCGCATTCCCTCCACCTCAAACTCTCCACTCATATCCACTGCCTGCACCACACCCTCCTACATCCGCATCCCCTTCAAACCAAACCATCTACTCGGCATTCTCATTCTCGCAGGTTACTCCGACCGAAGTGCTCAGCGCCCTGCATGCCCTTAATCCCTCTAAGGGCAAATCCCCCTCAGGGTTGGATGCCAGAATGCTCTACCTGTCAGTCCCAGCCATTGCCAGCCCCCTAGCTTCCCTCTACAACCTCTCCTTCACTACCTCTGCTATTCTGTCTGATTGGAAGCATGTCACAGTCATCCACCTCCCTAAAGGTGATGACCCATCCTCCTCTGGTAACTACCGCCCGATCTCCCTCCTCCCCATTGTTGCTAAAATCCAGGAACATCTAGTCCTCTTGCAACTCTCCTCCTTCCCTGATTCCTCCTATTTCTTTACTCCTTACCAATCAGGCTTTAGGAAATCTGACTCCACTGTCACTTCCCTACTCCGACTCACTGACTCCATCCTTACAGGCATGGATAAAGGCCACATCACATCTGCCATCTTTGTCGACTTAGCTAAGGCCTTCAACACTGTCTCACATGCCCTTCTCTTGGCGAAGCTCTCCCGTGCAGGGCTCTCCACTGCAGCCACCAGCTGGTTCAAATCTTACCTGGCTGGCAGCTCCCAATCGGTTAGAATTGGGACCTCCACTTCTGACTCTGTCCCCGTCACTATGGGTGTCCCGCAAGGCTCTGTCCTTGGCCCAGTCTTGTTTTCCATCTTCCTAATTGACCTGTCATCAGCCTGCCCACACACATCCATTCATATGTATGAAGATGATACAGTTCTGTATACTTCAGGTCCCTCCCCACTGGAAGTGGCACCCAGACTCCAGCAAGACTTCAATGCAATCCAACACTGGTTTCACTCAAATCAACTTATCTTAAATGCAAAAAAAAAGGTTTCCTTAACTTTTGGCATGAGGCAAAGACTCTCCCATCTCCCCGCCAGTCCTACTTTTAAAACCCTAGAAGGGAGTCCCATAGAAAATTGCACCTCCTTCAGAAACCTTGGGGTCTGGTTGGACCAGCACCTCGATTTTTCGGTACACATCACCGCTATCCATAAAAAACTGCATCCTAGACTGGGCGCCTTGTTCCGAAACCATGGCAGTATTCCTCTGCCAGCCTGCAGGGCAATTGTGCTGAAAATGATCCTCCCTATTTTCGGTTACGGGGATGTAGTCTACAGTGCCGCACCTAAGTCCACCCTGGCTAGATCTGATCCCCTTTTCCACTCCTTCTGCCACCTCATCCTGGACTGTACTCCCTCCACCCACCACTATGACCTCTACCAGTCTCTCAACCTCTCCTCGCTCTACAAAAGGTGTCAGTCTCACTGCAATAGCCTCACGGCCAGATTCTGGACCCAGTCACTACCCTCCTACCTCGTTGATACCCTAACTGCCAAATTACCCTCAGCATACTCTATCAGGAATTTAGACTCCTGGCTCCTGCATGTCCCTAACATGTCGACCTCTGCCGGCCAGTTGGCCTTCCGAGCTTGCATGCCCAAACTATGGAACTTTCTGCAGGGTTTTATTTAACTCTAAAAATTGATTAGCGTTTTGCTTATAAAAGTTCTAAAACATTGTGAAAATGCATAGCACTTGTCTCTCTGTGTTTAACAAACATAACACTTCTAGAAAATCTATATAATTGCTTTCTGTACGGTTAGTATTGTCTCAAGAAAAAAACTGCTAATCAATTATTTAAAACCCTGCTCTGCCTGTGGACATTTGTCACGCTCCCTCCTCTCGGCAAATCAACTCACTCCTCAAAGGACACTTCTCTGCCAACTGCTTAAGTGGAATAAACTCACAACAGGTACTAGCCCTCCAACTGACTCCTGCTGTGGGTACTCCTAATAAATAACTCCGACTCTTATAAATGTTGTCATTAGCACCGCATATCAATTTAGCTGCCATGTATACCCAGATTTTCTGGTTGCTTGCTGTGTTGCATTCTGTATTTATACTGTACATATCATTATATATAATATAGCTAATTGTTTGTACTTATTTTTGAAATGGCTGTACTTTGAATTTGTATGTATCCTCCCATCCCCTACACCCCCAGGACACATCTGGAATCGAGGGGTAGTCTGCTCAGCATGCCCTCCTGGTAAAACACTTAAATAAATAAATAAGATATAGAGCTGAATCCCGGACCCACCAAAAGGGTGCTGCCCCCACCTCTAATGACTAGCTCTGTCTGGTCAAGCATAAAGGGACTCAAGATAGCTCACATAAAGCTACACAGCGTCAGAAACAAAATGGCTGAACTCAAAGCATGGGCCATGCATTACAAGCTGGACATCCTATGTGTCACCGAATCCTGGCTTAAACCACTGATTATGTGCCATGAAATAGCCTTACCTGGATACTCCTCTTTCAGGAGCGACCAACTGTAAAAAAAGAGAGAGGGTGCTCGTCTACACTAAGTCAGAGCTAACAATCACTGTGCTTCCTGGATTTGAAATTAGTTCAACTATCGAACACCTCCTTCTCTTAGTCACTCCTGGGCATTTAAAAAGGATACTCATAGGTTATGTCTATCTCCCTCCTGATACTGCCCCATCCTCTTTCTCAGAGTTCCTCACAAAACTAGATACTCTTCCTCACCAAGACACTCTCATCTGCGGTGACTTCAATCTCAATTGGCTCAGACCTAACATGAACAAATATCTAGCTGCACTCACTGACATCAACTTAGAACAAGTCCTCGACCAACCTACCCATATCAATATGCAGACAGGAAATCACAGTCTTCTTGATTGGATGATTACGAAGGATAAACACCACATTAAAGCCTCTGGGATCCTTCCGGATGCCCTAAGTGACCACTCCCCCATCTTTTGTGTCTGGAAGAACAACCTACCACGCCCTCCCCCCAGGACAATAAATTCTCGCAACTTAACAAACTTTAAGCTTGATGCTTTCTTGAGGAGTCTGTACTCCACTGAATGGACCCCTGTCACCCCCCTTCAGGATATTAATCAAGCCTTGGACTACTTTGTTAAAACCTTCACCGCCATCCTTGACCTCCAGGCACCTTTTAAACTAAGAAGACCCAAAGGTATACATGCCCCCTGGCTAACAAGGGACATAAGGCACCCAATGTACTCCCAGAACAGAGCATGGAAAACCTATAAAAAATCAGGTCTTTCTACTGACTGGCAAAACTACCGCCATCTGCAGAACATATGTAAATCCAAAGTCACCAAATCCAAAAGGGAGTACTTCCAATCTCTGCAAGTCAATTGTCTCTCCAACCCCAAACACTTCTGGACCCAAATCAATGCCTTACTCAAAGGTAAGGACCGTACCATCCCCCAGGAGATTATTACCAAAGATACAACTCTAACCACCCACTTAGATATTGCTACTGGGATTAATCAATTCTTCACAGACCTGGATCCTTACAAAACTGGCCTCCCTGTCAGACCACACCATCCAGTCCCAGCAGCCCTGATCATTCTCTGAATACCTATTACCTGAAACTTGCCACATGCACATAAGTCCTTAAACTCCTACTTAAACTAGATACAAATAGTTTGCTGGGCTTTGACACCCTTCCTCCCAAGTTCCTCAGGATAGGTGCTGCCGCAATTGCCCATCCTGTTACCCTGCTAATTAATTGATCCTTCCTTTCACAAACCTTACTGGATAAATGGAAAACAGCAATAGCAGTCCCCATGTACAAAATTGGCCCTACAAACCACATTGAAAACTCCAGGCCTATATCTATACCTTGTCCCCTAGCAACAATTCAGGAAAGAATACTCTACAGTCAGCTGTACTCCTTCCTAGAACTGTCCAATGCCTTTACCATCTTTCAGCATGGTTTCTGGAAATCACATGGAACTGATACTGCTCTTCTGAGAGTCACCACTGACATATTTCAAGCAATGGAAAAAGGGCATGTTACTGGAGCAGTCTTTGTAGATCTCACAAAAGCTTTTGATCTGGTCAATCACAGACTTCTGTTAGCAAAACTGAGTCACATAGGCCTCGATACTTGTTCCCTTTTGTGGTTCTCTAACTATCTATCTCACCGAATGTAATGTTTCAGGTGGGCTGGTGCCACCTCCCCCCCCCATCACTGATGGAGTCCTCCAGAGGTCCATCCTAGGTCCCCTGTTGTTTTCCATTTTTATCAACAAACTTCCCAGTAACTGTGGTGGCACGTTGGTACAACTTTATGCCGATGATGCTATCCTCAATAGATCAGACTACAACATCTCCTCCATTAAGTCCAACCTGGAGTCAGACTTCCGATTGTTAGAATCTTGGTTTCATGATAACCTATTGGTGCTCAACACCAAGAAACCAAAATTATGCTGTTCCACCACACTTCTTTTGACTTGGCCATCCATCAACCCCTAGTAGTCCACACCTCTGCCGTGGTGGCACCTGAAGGAGTGAATTCCTTTAAATATTTGGGAGTAACTGTGGATGAACATCTCACTTTCAAAACACGTGTTGACAGAGTAATAAAGGCCACCCATCAAAAGTTAGGCCTAGTGTACTGCACTGCTCCTTACATGACCCTCCAATCCCAAAGAACAATTGCTTCAGCCACTCTACTCTCAGGACTTTTCTTCGGAGCCCCCCCCCCAACTCCTCTCAGCTAAACAAACTGTCCTGTTCAAAGTAACACAAGCCTACCACAGGATAGCCCTATTTGCAGCAAATGCACCTGCTCGATTGCATCATTGCAATGTGCTCCAAGCCCTGGGTTGGCCATCCTTTGAGGCTAAGCTTGACTTCCCTTTACACTGCACCAGTTTCAAACTTATCCACCTCCCCTCCCCACCTGTCCTCTCAAACCTGCTTGTATTAAAATCCCACTGTAGGACCCTGCGCTCCTTCCACCTTCCAATACTTGTTCTCCCCAAAACATGCTTAGCCATAGATCGGAGATCCTTCACCTTCTTAGCACCCCACAGATGGAATAACCTACCTCAGCTGTTACTTTCCTGTAAATCTCTTCCCCTATTTAAAAAGTCCTTCAAGGAAATCTTTTTTCCTCCTCCAACTTGCAATTGCTTTTTGACACACCATCACATCTATATGGATCCCCCTTTTTTGGTTGAATTCCCGCCACATTTTATTCCCCCTCCTTAACTTCACTCACTCACTCACTCACTCACCTCACTCACTCACTCACTCACTCACTCATTCACTCTCTCACCCTCTCACTGTCTCACTCTTCACTCTCTTCACTCTCTCACTCACAATCCCACCCTTTCTCTCACTCAGTATCCCACCCTTTCTCTCTTTCCCTCACTCTCCTTTCTTTACTCTCTCTCTCTCTCTCTCTCTATCTCCCTTCCTCCACACCTTCACAGCCTATTTGTATATTTGTACATACTGAGTCTATTTATTATTTTACATCCTGTAAATACACTGAATATGTGATAATAAGCTGTTTATCATGGCTCCTATAGCTTCTGTATAATCTGATTAGTTACTGAATACCTGCTCTACATAATGTCTGTTATTGCAATAGCTAATGTGTAATCAACGTAGTTACTGTATATCTGTTCAATGCAATCGTCTGTTTCACTGACTCCTTTGTAAACATTGCTCTGTACTGCTCTTACTGGAATGAATTTCCCAGGGTCACCCCTGGAAAAGGGACATGTGTGTCTCAGTGTGCTTACCTAGTCATCAAAATTCAACCATTCATTGAAGGAGGGGACATCTGTAGTCCTTCATCTCCTAAGGATGAGTCTTTTGGCTACAATCATGGTGGCCAGTCCCCAGTGGAGCATGTAGAAAGGGCCTGCAAAAGGTTGTGCAGTACCTCCAACAGAGTGAAAGGTTCACTGATTAGGTAACTCATGGCAAAGATTTATTTACAGAAGGCAAGGACCTTCGCCTAAAGGGGTGGGTCAATGGGCAGGATCAAAGGACATGTGGCAGAGAGATGTGTGAATGTTGCATCTCCAACGTCTATCTCTAGGATTCACCCCCATGTTATGGAAGTGAAAAAGGTGTTCTGTACCAGTAATGCAGGATTTTTATTTGAATGAGCTGTACCCTAGTGGTTCTACAAGCCTAATGGGCTCTATGCCAGCAGCTCTTCCATTCTTGGTCAGAAATAGTGATATTGATTTTGTTCTCCCTTGTCTTTGTGCTACTATGAGAAGAAGGGGGTCCTGCATCATGCAGTCATCTATATATTGCTCAAACTCTGCCTTTCTGTAGTTTTATCCAGGGTGTGATATCTTGGCCCCAAACTGCTGTAACATTGGATGGAATAACTTGTAAGTAGTGGGTGATTGCTGACCTTATCTGTAGATAGTGCCAGAAATCCCTTTGTGGTAAGTTGTAATGCAGGGCAAGATCTTTGAAGGGCATAATAAGGGTTTTGCCTACTATACGTACATCCTGGACCATTCAGATGCCTGCTTGTATCCAGGAGGGCCAATGGAGGTCTACAATGACCATAAGATTGCCCCAGAGGGGAGCTTGAGATATTGACATTTGGAAATGAGAAGGGACATCCTAATCCTTCACCAGTATTGTAATGAGATCTGTAGCATGAGGAATCTGGATATACTTTTAGGGGGTTTGGTATATAATACATGGCAAGGTGTTGGGGCATCCACAAAATGGTCCTCTATCTCTACCCATTGAGGTGAGTTGGATTCCTTATTAGGAAACCATTTGTAACCTTTCCTGTTATGAAAGCTATGTGACAGTGTACAAAGTTGGGCAGGCCACAACCTCCTTCTGTCCAATGCTTCACCGATTTGATTCTGCTAAGTCATGGTGATTTTTCTTCCCAAAGAAACTGGCCCACTAGTTTATTGATTAGGTTGAACCACTTATCTGAAATATGAATGGGTAAATTGGCCAGGAGATGAAGCACCTTAGGTGCCAACATCGTTTTTATGGTCATAATTTTCCCTGTCAGGGAGACGTGTCATGATTTCCACCTATCTATGTCTGCAATGAATGCAGTCAATTGGGGAGAAAAATTGAGTTTGGGTGTGTCCAAAATCTTGGGTGTGATGTGGATGCTCAAATAAGTCAACCGATTGTGTGCCCACTTCCAGCTTGTGTGTTGGAACTGAAGTGCCAGGCAGTGACGATTACGGGCTAACACCTCAGGCTTGTCATGGTTCATTTTAAGGCCTGAAAGATCAGTAAAGATGTCTAAGATTTTGCAGATCAGGATTATAACCTTAGGGGCATCACTTAAGAGAACCAGAAGATCAGCCGCATATGATAGAGATTTGTGTTCATATTTCCCCGCAGAGATCCCATTAACCTCAGGGTTGGCCCATAGGGCTGCTGTGAGGGGCTCAGTGGCTCTATGGCTAATAGAAATAAGATGGGAGAAAGTGAGCAGCCTTGAAGGGTACCATGGGCTAGTGGAAAGGGTTTGGATATATAGTTGTCGGTGAGGACCAATGTTCCCTCTAATTTTTAGTCTCTGTGGGTGGGTGACTGATGTGTGTGTGTGGCACTTTGTGCAAAAAATTGATTCACGTGCGCAAATTGGGTGGCCCAAACAAGTGATATATTTTTTTGCCAGTAAACAGTAGAAAATATAACCAAACACTCAAATACTCAAGTGCAAAGTATAAATATACATTCTGACACAGTCCGAAGCTTGGATGTGCATTGTGAGCCATAACAGTATGAACTGGAAACATGTGTAAACTATGTACATTTTAAAGAGTCTTGCATGCATCTAAAAGGGGTGCTGCTGATGATGCATTGCTAAGAAATCAACATTTACTGTTTTTCTCTCCTGTCTTTCCCATTCTTCCAGTGGACTTATATTTTATTAAGATCCATTTTTCCACCAGATGTTTAAAAACAATTTTGTTTGCATCAGCATATCTAAATGGCTTTCTTCCAAGTTGTTTCTTTGTTTGTTTTAATGCAGTTCATGAGGCTGAAGCCTCTTTCACAGTCAGCACTAGAAGCTTGAATGTAGTAGTAGTAGTACAATTTGTTGTTCAGCATAAAGCAGTTATAATATACTAAAATCAGGCCAAAATAAGTAGTAAATATAAATAGACAATAGATAAATCAACAAGGAACTTAAATATCTTTACAGTGCAATTCAATTTAACAGAGTACCTTTTCACATTAAAAAACCTCCACAGGACTTCAAGTCCCCCTAATAAACTTTACAAATGAGTTGAGATTAAAAATCTTGCAAAGATCTCTTCCATGTTCTTCTCTTTCATAGTAAACAAATATTCCAAAAGATCCTCCAGGAGGAGGCCGAGATCCCCCTAGCAGTTTTTTCCTAGTTGATTCGTACCTAGGACACAAGAGTAACACATGTTTGAGATCATCTATAGTCCCCGCTCCACATTTACAATATGGAAAAAGTACCCTCTCTCTTTTGTCTGAAATGAATGCATTGAGCATTATAGTTTTCAGTTCCAAATCTTGTATAGATTATTCTTTGTTTAGGACAGGTTAAAAAGGAGAGATATGGCTCATATCCCCATGAAATCTTTACTTTTTTTTATAAAATCCATATAGCTTAAGCTTGGAGAGTTGAACATAGAAAGAATTTATGTCATAAGTCAATAAGCCTCAATTTGACATCCTGCCTATCTCCTCAAATGGTCTTGTGTAAATTGTATATAAGAGGTGGCCCAATTCAGCCGGCATTATTGCTTCCTTAATAAGTGGAATAAAGGGATGTATATATCCCATGCTGGCCAATTTGATGGCTTCCACTACACACATTCTGGGATATCTTTGTTGGGGCAAAAGAAAAAGTTTCAACAGAAAGAGAATCTGTCGTTCACAGATGAGAAAATTCAAAGGAACGTTGTCCTCCCTCCAGGGCAAGAATACAGCCTGGAGCTCCATTTAAAAATATTAAGATGTTTCTATAGAGTTTATTCAGAATAATTTCTAATTCTCTAACCTTAGTATAACCCCAGATTTCAGAGGCACATAACATGCTCATTCTTATTTTGGCATTAACAACTCTTAATACCTCACTCACCGATGACTTACCCATCTTGCCGTTAAATATTTTTAGGGCATTTACAGAAGATCCCATTTTAAATTGAATAGCCTCTAAAATGTTTGGTCCAAGATAGGCTATAGGCAAAACGGGAACCTAAATAGTCATAACACTTAACAGTGTCTATATGGTTACCATTTAGCCTAAAGCCTACCGTATTCTTGGTTTGACAGCCAAAAACTACAATGTTGGTCTTGCCGAGATTAACTTTTAGTTTCCTTTGAGAACAGAGAGATTCAAAGTGAGCCAATTTTTCTTTAAGACCTAGGACTGAAGTAGAGAGCAAGACTAAATGGTCTGCATATGCTAAACATTCAATCCTTTGATCATTAATTTTTGGAGTATGGAAATCTCGGTTATCTAGCTGATACAAGGCTGTATTAATGTAGATGTTCAATAGAGTGGGGGCCAAAATACACCCCTGTATGCCCCCAACATTTGTCTCAAGTCTGTCAGTTAGATGACCATATTGATTATACTGGACCCTTGCCCACATATTTTCATAGAGTCTATTAATAACATTAAGAAGTGAGGCCTCCAACTTCAGATCCCTTAATGTAGCCCAAAGGATTTTTCTACTAATGCTGTTGAAGGCAGAGAAGTCCACAAAACAGCAATATAATCTGTTTTCTTTTCTCTCTTTAGTATGCTTCCAGATCAGGTGCTGAAGCACATAATAGTGTTGTACTGTAGAACAGTCCTTCCGGAAACCATTCGGTGCCTCATTCAATACTGAGTTTTCCTTGACCCGTGACAGCAATCTGCCCAAAATTATTCTAGAGAAAATCTTCTGTGAAATATCTATCAAACTAACAGGTATATACATCCTTGGGTCATTCGATCCTCTTTTAAAAATTGGGAAATAACACTACCTGCCCAACTGGCAGGGTAAGAGTACCCTGAATCAGGCTATTAAGCAAAAAGAAGAAAAGGAATCCATCAGTTGGTAAAACTTTATAGAGATCACATAGACTCATCCGCCATGGTGCTTATTTGCCTTAAGGCCAATCAGTGCCATCTGATTTCTGCCTCTGTGATCAAGATAGGTCTTGGAAAAATTTCATCCTCCTGTATTTTGAAAGCATCAGGTGTCTCCTGCTCTTCATGAGAATAACAGAGCTTGGAAAAATGAGATGTCCAAACTTCAGGTGTAATATAGGATTCAGTCCTATTGGCATATCTGTTATATCCCTGGGCAACAGTATTTCAAAATCGCCTTCCATCCCTATCCAAAACAGCCTGCCTCAGTTTTTTCCCCAAAGTCCCTGAGTATGTTTATGTCTCCCATTTGAGAATTTTCCTATATTTTTCTTTCAGTCTTTAGCAATTTAAAATCTGCTGCAGACTTATTTCTTTTCTTCTTATGCTGTCTTAGTTTTCTCCAAACTCTTTCTTTTTCTGTAGACATACCAATCAAACTAAGACTTTTTATAAAGGGACCTAGGATGGTACGTTGTTTTACATCTAGGTCCAAGTAAAGAATGAATGGTTTCCCAATTCTCCAAAATATTAAAGGCCTTACTTTTGTCCAGGACCAACTCGTGAATATCACCTAAGACTCCTGTACTAAGAATTTCTTTTAAACTAGCTTGATGAATCGGCTCCCATCCAATCCTTCTCTTGTTTATGACTTCCAGACTCTCTTTCTGTTGTGCCTCACTTCCTAAAGTTCCAAAAGGGGTGTTTGATGTTAATTACAATAGCACAGTGTGCTGATTCCAATCCATCCATGACCTTTAACTTTTGGATCAGCTTCACGTTTCCAAATTGGTCCAAACCTGATCAGGGGTTGAAGAGCCAGTAGGTCCTCTACACATTAAGGATCTGACTAGATCGACCTGAGTTCTACCATTTAAAATACAGAAATTTCTACTGGCCAAGCCCGCTAGCAATTCCCTACCTCTAAGGTTAGATTTTAGATCCTGAGCAGTCCTAGTATATGAGATATTTGGATTAATTATATATATTGTATGGATCATATCTGAATATAGATCCTCCAAGAAATGAGAAGGAATTCTGGCATTAAAGTCTCCCAAAATAATTATAGGACAAGATATACTCTTATCTAACAATTCATCAAGTGCCATTTTCAGATCCTGTATGAAAAGGTCAGTGGGATCAGTAGCTCTATTGCGATGGGGAAAGTATATATTGCAGAGAATGATCTTCTCTTGTCCCTTGCTAATCATTAGAGCCAAAATACCATCTAACTTAGTAGAAATGTTAGTGATCTGAAAATTTAGCAAAGTTTTGACAAAAAAAGAAATATCCCCTTTAAACCGTCTAAACTTTTTATCTTTAGGTGCTTGGCAGAGTAAAGACAGAATATCCAGCCAATTTGGGAGTTATTTTCTGTACACCATGTTTCTTGCAGTCCAATAACATCAAAATTATCCAGAAATCTCACTACCTATGGTCAATTATTTTAAGATGGATGCCCTCAATATTCCATGAAAGTATAGAAAGGGCGTCAACATCTCCCCAGCTCCCATTTTCAAATCTAGCTGGCATTCAGAGTTCATTTGTTTGATATTATTTACAGGCTGCATTTGTCAGGCTGAATCAATAACTGTCAGTGGCGAGTAGGTATTAGGGTCAATTAGGTTTCCAAAGCCAATCAGGGGTTATCCGTCTCTCAGATTGATTCTGGACTATCCTTAGTCTGTTTAAACCATGAAAAGACTTCACCCAAGTCTAACATGTTAACTAAATGTATTCCCAAACAATCCAGCTTGCTGGCCAGAGAAAGCAAGCTGCTAGCTGTATGAGGATTTTAAATGTAATATCAATCTGTGTTAGGGCTCAGGATCTCCATATAACTTTATGGACTCCACCATGTTTCTGGATATATAAACTCCTAATGGTCTTTCCAAGAGCAGCAACAAATCTTCCTTAACTTTCCTATGAGAATCCTTGAGTGAAACCTTCCACCCAAAGATAGTTATGGTCCTATCAGCCATACTTCTTTGCTTCAGTACGTGATCCTGTATCACTCCAAAGATTTTTTCTGTGCTATCATAGCCTTCTCACTCTGCACCTCCCTATGGAGAATCTTTTCTTGGGAAGGATAAGACTGTGTAGGAACCTCTATACAAGATAGCTTCATGTTTAGCTTGGAATGTAGCACATACATCAATAAGTTTAGCCACCATTGCTGTACTGCACATTAGTCAAAGTAAAGTGGATCATGTCAGTAAAGGCTTTTAATGATCCTCCCTTTATTTTTTCAGCAACTATAAATCTGAAGTCATTGTACTGGCTAACAATTTCTGCCTAGTCCACTAATGAAAATAAATAATCCTGATATTTGCTGTACAGTCTCTCAATATTTGATAAGCCCAATTCAAAGCTGCAATGTGGCATTGCTGCAAAATCAAAGACAGATCAGTCAGAAAGTTCACCTGCAGGAAATCAGTTGTCCAGATGGTCACATAACAGGACAATGAATTGCAAAATTGCTGTTGTATTGTGCTTACTTCTGCTGTGCAATTAACCAAAAGCAATTTTACTGGTTAGCTCCAGTAGACAGCTTCACCCAGGTACTGGCTTCTGATCTTTTTTTATTTTTGCCCTAGCAATCTGTACAGCTTCAACTGTTGTTAGACCACTTTCTGAAACACCTTAGGCAACTCTGCCAACTCCAAAAGTACATAATTTAATACTGTTATGGCAATGTGGTATTCAGGGTTGGACAGCTTCTTAAAACAGTACTTAACAATGGGATCTTTGATGGATGCATGCATAATTGTATGTGATGTCATTTATCCTAGGTATGGTTTACAATGACTATGCTCGGTATTGTCAAGCTCAGTGGGGGTTTTAAAATGTAGTTTTGCAATGTAGTGAGTGAGTCAGTGTGATGTGAAAGAGGAGATGCATTTAGGAGGCTGTATTTCTCTTCCATTCCGGATCCATACTAAGCGCAGTCTGAATTTATGAAATTAAATGAAAAGGACATTTTTTGCGCTGCTATTTCTTGTTGTCCATTTTAGAATTACTATCTCCATGTAGCCAACATGGGCAACCTTTTACAAGCACCGATTCATTGAATCTCAAATGTGTATATAATATGAGACCCTGTTTTAAAGAGAAGTGCAATCTCATCTCTCTAGACATATGTACAGTTAGTGTCTCAGCCTGCTAATTGAGAAGGTTATACCCATCCTGGCCCCCAACAAATATATAAAAATGACACAAACAAACAGTAGGTTGCTTTGATGCTTTTATTGTAAAAAAAAAAAACTATAGTTTTCCCATTTTCTTGTACTGAAAAAAAAAATGAACACGCTTTCAACGGTGAGACTTTAAATCCATTATAAACACATTTTGTATGTGAGACACTGCTTGGGGAGGAGACAGATTACACTGAAGTTGTGCAACTTTAAAACTGAAATAATATAATATACACCCTATATCAGATAATCTCTTGCATTGCTTCGTTGGGGGAATCTACCAAACAAATAAAACATGCCATTTCTGTGAACAGCAGGGGAATACTGTTCATTATCAAGTACTGTCTTACTGAAAAGAGGTGTCAAGCAGAAAACACTGCTTTAACTGCAAAGCCGATTGGTTGGAATTTTGCAGATCGGTTCCGTTGTTCAATAAGTGGAGCGAGATGTCTGGCTTGTTAAAGTTAATGGGTTGTGACCTCAGGGGTGGGCATACAATGTTTCTTTCCCATTCACTTTCATGTCCTGCTGTCTGAGTCTAAAATCTGAGTGACTATAGTCACTACTTCATAAACATGAGGATCCCTGTCAGCTGCTTTGTGCGCTACTACAGAAGCCGTGTGCAGGTTATTTCTGACTGCTGTGCGGGCGCACGTGCGCACACCTTAGGGGGAACATAGGTGAGGACCTTCGCTGTTGGTCCTGTGTACAGTGTCTAAATGCTATTCACAAAGAAAGGTTCCATCCCCCTGTGGTGCAGGACAGCAAACAGAAATCCCTGCTCTACAGAATAAAATGCCTTTTCAAAATCAATTGTTGAAGCAGTCACAGGAGTGGGGAGGTGCTTGGCCATACTACTTAAATTGAAACAGGTCCTCAGGTGGTCTTAGCTGAATCTTCCTCATAGGAAACCGACTGACAATGGTTGTACAATTTTTGGGAGCACCTTTTCCAACCAGGTAGCCAGGATCTTTGCAAAAATCTTGGCATCTGTGTTAATCAGAGAGATAGGCCTATAGCTACCCGGGAAGAGTGGGTCTTTGCCCTTATTGGGCAGGATGGTTATGATGGCCTTTCTCATGGTATGTGGTATGAGTGTATTGGCCAGTGAGTGCTAGTATACCATCAATAGAAAAGAATCAGCTCATCTAGAAGGCCCTGAAAGAAATTGATTGGCAAATCATCATCCCCAGAGGACTTAATTTTATTCATACTTAATGTAGTCTTCCTTATCTCCACCTGAGGGATAGGTTTATTCAGATCTTGCATTTGGGTAGGAGAGAGGTGTAGGGGATCAGAAGAATTGAGAAACTGAGTAGTTTGATTGATATTGGGGGAGACATATAAGCATACAACTTTGAATAAAAGAAGCATACAACTTTGAATAAAAGGAGGACATTATGTGAGATATGTCTTCCTGGGAGGTTTTAATTTTCTCTTGGGCATCTAGCAGTCCAGGTATATATATTTCTGATCTATGTTTATGGAGCTGGTATGAAAGTACCTTACTTGATTTTTCTCCCTCTTCCCAGTAAGTGTGATGTAACTGGATCAGAGTAGGTTCAGCTTTCCTGGCATAGTGAGCATTTAGTTGTGCTCGGACATCAAGCATCTTAAGAGGATTTGCCAGGGGGGGTTGGCTTTGTGTTCACTCTCCAATTTTGTTCAGCTGGAATTCTAAGTTGAGAACCTCTGACTCTCTAATGCACCTTCTATGTGTAACATAAGTGATGATTCATCTCCTTAAATAAGCTTTAAGAGCCTTCCACAAGGTACTGTTAGATACATCGTGGTTATCATTATTGGCCATGTAGTCCTCAATTTCTTTCTGTATATATGGAATAAACTCTGGGTCCCTCAATAATAGGCAGTCTAGCCACCATGCCAAAGATCATGGGGATGGAGGGCCCCATAAGAACTGTACTGTGATGGGGGTGTGATCAGAAATTACCATAGGGTGAATGATGGTGTCTAGAACAAGGGGAGTAGTTTGGGGATTTGTAAGCCAGAGGTCTATACATCTAAGGGAGCGATGCACTCCAGAGAACTTTGTATAGTCTCTGATAGATGGGTTGGCAAGTCTCCAGATATGTGTGGGAATACTCTCCAATTAACTGGGTGAAGGCAGTAGCTGCCCTTGAGTGAGACTGATGGATGGGTTGGCAAGTCTTCAGATATGTGTGGGAATGTTCTCCGATTAACTGGGTGAAGGCAGTAGCTGCCCTTCATTTGAGCCTCTGGGAGGACTGAGGATCTGTCTCCACCAGGATCAAGGATGAGGTTGAAATCACCGCCTACAATGACTGTCATTTGTGGAGTATTGAATGCCGCTAGATTATCTGACAGTTCAGAAAAGAACCCAAGGTCATCTACGTTTGGGGCATGCAAGTTAAGCACTAAAAGAGGGCCCTCAGGAGTAGTCATTTTTGCCATAGCCCACCTGTCTTCCTTGCCTGTGAACAAGGAGTCAAATTTCCACTTCATTTATTTTATTTATTTATTTATTTGGTAATTCGGATACAACCTTTGAATATACACTCTTTTACAAAGGTTCCACGTCAGGATGTAAAACAACTAAAGAGACTTGTGACATAATTACGAGACCCCTTATTAGCAGCAGTACAGGTACTATGTACTTCCAATCCAACTCATTCATTTTGCAGTTTACAGGCCTCAACATGGGAGATATTTGTCTCTTGAAGAAAGACCACTTTTGTATGCAATTTGTTAAGATGGTTTAAAATCTGCTTCTGTGTTATGGGGGATTTAAACCCCCTGCCATTCCATGAGGTAATCTGTATGTCTACCATTTCATTTGGGAGAGTATAATATTGTTACCCAGGGCTGACCAAGTATCCAGTGGCTGAAGCACCAAGAGATGCCACTTCATGTTATTTCATTTTATAGTATCTCACCTCAAAGAGAACCACCAGTGTGCAGCATAAACATAACATCAAAACAGCCCAACAGGGGCAAACAGTTTAACTGGTATGGATGAAGGATCCTGAAACAGTGTGTACAAACTTAGTATCCACAAATCCTCAATGGGACCTTGCATCACACTTTGTGGTAGCATATATATGCACCAAGCAAAGACAGAGGTCTGGGGCATAAGCCCCCCCCCCCCAACCATTTAGATAACACACTAACCTAAGTTATTATAGATTCATTGAAATAAATATTATAGAACTTGAAACAGCAAGGTGAGATACTCATCTGTGTCTGATCCCTTAAACTGAGATGCCTATATGAACTATACAGAGTCCCCCCCCCACTGCCCAGGGCCTCTGCAAATATTTTCAAGTATCCCCTTGAAAGGCTGTGGGATTGCAAGTTCCCTGCTTGTTGGTCTGAGGCATCTTAATCTTTTGACTGGGATCAGGAAAAAACACAGGAACATTTCTTCCTCATTTATGTGATGCCCCAATTTGGTGACAAGGTATCTTAATTTCCTTATATACCGTTGCTTCTCTAAGTAAAGCTGGGGGTTGCAACACTCCTTTTACAAATTAAAATTGAACATGAAGAACGGGGTCCACAGAAACCTGCAGACTGTGGCCAAAAGTTGTACCACTTATTGCTGACGTGCTTGTCAACCTGAATGTCATTTAATAATAGCAGCCAGGAAGCAACTAACTCCCATCTGATTGCATGCACAGCATTAAATAGAAAAAACAAAAGAGAGGTATAGACTTGTCATGGCCTGATACAACGTCAGTATTGTTATGGGGACAAGCAGGGAATGAACATTTAAAGTGTCATGGACTTGTGCATTTCCTTGAATGCATCTCTCTTGTGCAGATGCCTGCCACCATTTTGCCAATATATATTTTAAGAAAACAAACAAGGTGACAGTCGTTTGGAAGCTGTTTTTTGCTGTGCCTTTTTTTAATTTGTTGCCTTCATGGACATGTTATTGTGGCCACTTTGCTAGAAGAATAATGAAAAACCTTTTGTGGGATTAGGAGCATCCTCCCCCCCCCTTAACTGAGTGAATCTATCCCCGTCAAACAAATCTCCCTGTTTTGGCACCCATAAGGTAAAAACAGAATATGTATTTATGATAGCCATCATGTAATAACTGGGGGTTGCTTACAATTGAGTGGTCTCCCCAATGGCCACTTGTCTTTCAGTGCCCCTAGAGAGTGAGAGATCAAAACATAAATAAACAACTGGAACTGGGCTAAGCAGCAATATCATTTTAGTTTTTTTTTTTAATTAACTGAGGGTGATCCCCTGTTCAGTGTTTTAAAATGGCCCTACCTATATTAAGTGACTCCTTCTTTGTGACAATCAGGGTCCAGAGCTTGTCCCCCTTTAATGACTAGCGGGAGTAGCCATAATTAATGAATAAACATGAAGTCTTGGCCTGGCACTGGAGGATTGCAAGACCACATCCAGATTAGAAAAACAGACTGTTCTGGGAGAGGCAATCACCCTTTGCCATGTGGGGGCGACTCAGCCAATGGCGATGCTGATGAAACAGCAGCATAAGTGTATGGCTGCTGTTCTTCGTCCCTTGGAGGAGTGCAGGCTGAAAGCAGGGTAAGTTCATGTGGCTGCTCAATTAACTTGGGTGGAGGAGAATGTTTTTCCATCCAATTTGTGGTACATTTTTGTTGTGACTTGGGTTCTGCCGCTTCCTTGCTGGGGGCCTGATGTCGAAGAGGCATGTAACGGTTACTGAGGGGCTTGGCATCTGAGCTCTTGGTGGAAGCCTCTCTATCCTGAATTTGGCTGTGACTTCAGGGTAGAAATAGTGAGAATGCAACTTTGCAGCCTGTTTTTCCTTTTTTGTTTGCAGGTCCATGACCACATTTTCAGGAAAAGGGATCCCAGTGGTCGTCCGACAGTTGCTCATTTTGTTGAGAAGCAGGGAGTGAGTGTCAATCTCTGATTGTGGCTTGTGTGAGTCTGGGGTAGTCTCTGTTTCTCTCAACTCTCTGTAATGGGTCCGTTCTGGGAGCTGAATGGCCAGCTATGAGCAAAGAATAAAATTCTTGTTTATTTATTTGAATTGTGGTAACCGGATAAGTCCATTAAGACAATAGTAGTCCCTTTTTCAGGGACGACCTGGAAGAGCAATAAGAGAAGTACAGTACAGAGCAATTTCACAGAAGGATAATTACAATACAGAGCAATTTCACAGAAAGATAATTACAGCAGCAAAAGACATACCATGTAAAAAAAAAAAGGAAAAATACAAGAATGGTAGCATCATAAAATAGCAAATAACAAGCTTAGCATCTAATATAACAGTTATACATATACCGTGTCAAAGTCAAAATGAGAACATGGGCAAGAAGGTATAAATGGTGTTAGGGACAGGCAAGAGGCAGCTGTAACACAAAGGAGGAGCAGAAAGTGAAGGGGAGGCAGCGGGCAAGGAGTGGAGCATGGTCAGGGGTCAGGCAGGAAGAGACAGCGGGAAACAACAAGGTAGGAGTAGGTAAGGCATCAACAGAAGCAGGAGCAAGCAGCAACTGCAGAGAGAGTGGAAAGCAAATTGGATTGGAACATAGGAAGAGAGAGGCAAGACAGGATGGAAGGAGGAAGGGAGTTCCAATCAGACACTGCTGCAAAAGAGAAGGGCTTATGGGCAGTAACTAGTCGCAGTTAAGGCTGTATGAGAAGGGGGGAGAGAGGCAGATCTTAGAGCTCGAGGGGCTTGTCTATGGTGGACAATCTCACTGAGGCAGGGAAGGGTAAATTTATGGACCAGCTTATGCATGAGGCTCAGGGTGGTATACCTTAGTTTAGATTCGTATGGGAGCCAACCTAAAGAAAAAGGATGTCACAGTGATGGTGACAGACGTTGACCCCCAGTGCGAACCTACCCACGCTATGACATGCCCAAGTTAGTAGAGACAGGGTAGTAATATTGTTCGATAGCAATAAAGGAGCACCATATGTTAGGAGTGGGAGAAGGGACAAAGAAGCGATTTTAAGGTAAGAGGCAGAGGTGAGGAAGGGATGTACACGATAGAGGAAACCTAACTTTTGGTTCAGGGATTTAACTAGAGTGGAGGCATGGGTATTAAAGGAAAGTGAGGAATCGAGGGTGAGGCCCAGGTATTTAAAAGTGTGGACAAATTCAAGGGCATTCTTCTGCTGCTACTGAGAATGAATGAAAGGCCCCATTTCTTGTAATCCTCAACATAGTCGGGTATCACAGGCTGTAAGGGACCTGGAGGTCCATCAGAGTATGATGGGCCCAAGTGAATTCTTGGTGCCATTCATTGAGGGCTGGAGAAAAATCAGGAAAGATCTGGATCCTATGTCCCTGCCAAGTAAGAGGGCCCCTCTCCTGGGCCAATTGCATTATTCTTTCTTTAATCAGAAACTGGAGAAACTTCACTAGAATAGTCCAAGGTCTTTGCTCAGGCTTGGGAAGATAGGCTAGTGAATGGTGAACTCTTTTAACCTCGAGCAGGACAGACCATTAATGTCTGAGTAGTTTTGGCAGTACATTTTGTAAGAAGGTTGTTGCCTTTTGGCAGTACATTTTGTAAGAAGGTTGTTGCCTTTTGGCAGTACATTTTGTAAGAAGGTTGTTGCATTGTGGCCTTCTGCTCCTCCTGGAAAGCCCACCAGTCGGAGATTTTTCTTCTGACCTCCATTTCTAAATCTTCCACCTTATTCCATAACTAGTGGATCATGCAGTCCTGGTCCCTTAGGTGGGCTGAGAGTCAATCTGTCACAGTGTCCTGTTTAGACAGTTGTTCATTGTGGGAAATTCTCTGTGAAAATGAAACAATGTCCTGGCCTGCTTTAAAGTTTTGTTCCCTTAAGTCTCCAATTTCATTTAAAAGTTGACACGCCCCTTATTTCTTACAGATTGTCTGGGGCTCTCCCAGAGGTTGGCATGTCAGTCGCAGCCATTACAAGCTGAAGGCCTATTTTCCCTTGTGCCTGCAGGGCTGCAGACAGAAAATTCAATCAACAGGTATGCTATTCTCTGTAGACGGTAGAAAAAACACCTGCAATGTCCACAGGTGCTGATAATAATATAGATTCTCTTAGAATGTAAACATATTCCAGTTAGTTGTAAAATTATGCAGGAATTGTTAGTGGGCGAGAGGGCGCTAAAGGGATCAAGCTGCCATTAGTAAGGCTGCCAAGTCATGCCCCCAAACTATTGTGTTTTTAGTTTAAATCCCAGCTGATTCCTGATAAATACAAACAAGCTCTCACCTCCCTGTACTACACAGCAGCTCACAACACCCCATCTATACACAGGCGGCATTCAGTAGCATCATAATATTCATTGCTTATCTCTCAAGTTGACTCCCTCCTACTACCAGCACCTCATTTCCAGCTCCGGCTCCCAAAGTTCAAATATTTTTTATCTGTTTGAAAAAAAGCTGATTTCTATCATGACTTACACAGCTCACTCTGTGCAGTGACTCCCGGCGATCACATACATCATTGAAGATCATGTCAATAATTCAGCAGGATCAACTAGATAAAAAATTTTAATGGTAGGATCAACCATATAAGAGACATAAATAAACATAAAAAAAGAGCAGCCTCCCTAGAAAATCAGCTGCTTCTTGATAAGCAAAAATGGAGCCTCCATTTTTGTTCCAATCACCACCCCGACCACACACAAGAACCTGCCCAATCAAAGCGCATGCTTCCTGCATCATTACGTTGGAAACCTAGCAACCCAAAATCTCTTACTATGAAAAGTGCATCTCACTGCATCATGCTTCTTCTCCAATCCCCCTTTCTTGTTCTTTGCACCACTGCACAAAAATAAAAATATTCTGTTTTTTTGTTTTAAAATAACTTCCTTGCCATGCAGTACTTACTCTGTTACCACGATCTGCTTCCTACTCCATTGGTCCCTCACCCAAACCTGATGCTTGCTCATACCAGATAAAAAAGCACTGATTACAAAATGCAAGATCAGCCAGTTAATTAAACAACTACAATAGGATCATTCAGATATTTACAAAAAAATGCAGGATTAACCACCTATTTTAATGGCTTCTTGGTAAGCAGCTCCTCATTAAATGAGAAAAACAGCTGCCATTTTTTTTAATCCTACCCAAATGCCACTTTCAACCAATAGAAATACATGCTATAGCTGTCAGGGCATCATGTCCCTAACAACCACACTACCGACCCTAGCAACCAGCCCTGAACTGTGAAATAAGATGCAGCAAAGCACAACAAAAATCTTTCTTTTCTAAAAATCAAAACTAAATTAAATAAAAATAAATTGAAGCCACACAAAAAACCTGCAGCCCTATAGCATAAATGGAATATGCAGTGGGGGAACTTATGATTTTTGTGCACTCCAGCAGTTTGATCTCGAACACCTCACTCGTGGCTTACACCACTTGTGAGGTTACCCAAGGTCAAACTGCTCTTGAGCTAATAATTTATTTATTTAACTCATCCCCCAAAATATTTAATTGAATCCCAAGCTATAAGGATATGGAATTTTGGTTCTGAGCATGCTTAGTAGGGTCTTTTATTTGTACAGTGATAATCACGCAAAAGTTGACTGGTACCACACACCACATCATTGCGCAGTACTGCTATACATTTTATTCAATGGGTAATGCACTTACACACCACTTGGTATACCATGCTACCGGTCAACTTTTGAGCGAGTACCCCTGCATGTCCATGTAGAGACCGGATCAGGAGTGGGTTCATCTTTTCTTCAAAGGAGAGGCAGGCACAACTCCAGATGTAATAAGGTAGCATTGTTACTACTGGCACTTGTTACGCTGGAAAATAATTGGATATATAGGCAGTCATGGCAGAAACAACAATTACATTGATTGTCATGCATGAAACAATTATAGATATATATATATAGCAGTTATATATGAATAAGACAGCATTATATATATATGAATAAAGCAGTTGCATATGAAAACAATATTTTAAGAGGGTCGCCTAGTGCCCTGCGTCAGCAGACACTGAAGTTAACACTCTAAACATTCCCCATTAACTAGACACTTTGGACAATGACAATTAGCAGTGTAACAGTCTATGGTTCAGTAGTCTATGATGAAGAACGGTCTTTTACTGAGAAGATAGTGATGGCTAGCTAGTTTGAACCTGGGGCAGTACAGTACAGTCAACTGATGGGTCTCGCTGGCCGGCAGAAGTTAGAAACAGTGGTGGCTGCATGTAGCGGAAGAGATCGAAAGTGAGGAAGATGGAGCTGATCCTGAAGATGAAGAAGATGAAGCTGGTCCTGGAAATTTCCTTCTACTGCAGTGCATAGTCTTTGCAACGGTTGTGGATTGGGTTGCCACCCAGCTGAAGAAGGGGACCATGGCCACCTAAAGAAAGCAGAATAATAACATGACAACTCTCTAACTAGCATACTGCGGAGAGGACCTCACTACCTTGAGCCCGGGTGGCTCCTAGGCTAACTACACGGGGGACTGGCTATCGCTGCTCTGGCTACTGCAGTCTTTGACATCTTCAGCAGCAGTTGACTGGCTGGTTAGGAAGGAATTGGATCTTGGCCACCAAAGTGGAGATTGAACGCTGGCCACCGTATCTGGGTAGCCCGTCTGTTCCCCAAGCTCAACAGTTCAGTCTGGGGGGGGGAGGTCTGGTGCAGGTGACCCTAGTTTGTTGCAGGGCAGGCAGTCCACTCCCCAATGCAAAATAGTCCAGGTGCAAAGTAGTTGAGGTGCAGGGCGGACAGTTCAAGCCCCGATGCGAAAGCGTTCAGGCCCCAGGGCAAAACAGTTGGGTCTTCAGGGGCAAATGGTGTCAAAGTGTGTAACCCAGGAACAAAGATTGAGGTAGGCAAATACAGGTTAGTACAGGATGCTATGCACACCTAAAGCCAGGGTCTGGGTGGTAGGCAATACAGAGTGCAGGCCTAGTCATGTCCTTAATCCACAGGAATGCCAGCTGCTGGCAAACAGTCCAGGGGAAATGGGGTGACTGGTGGGAGGTGCTGGGGGTCCCACAAAAAATGCTAGGGCAACTGAAGTAGTCCTCTAAAAAAAAAAAAAGGAGCTGGCCCTTTAAGTCCCTGAGAGATTCCTTATGTTGGCCTGCAGGAGGCTGTACCACCTGGGCCTAGGCCTGCCCCTCCTGAATGAGTATGAGGGGGGTGTGGCCTGGCTACACAGTGGGTCGGGGCTTAACTCTGCCCCTGCAATACATAAAGATAATGGCCTTTGTTCCTGGCCTCAACCCTTATGAATATCAGTGATGGGGCTGTGGCCTTACTGTGTAGTACACTTGGGCCTAGCTCCGCTCACCTAAACATAAATATTAGAGTCTTTGTCTTTGCCCCCACACTTCTGGCATGAATTTAGCTCTGTCCCCCCACTTTTTGCTGCTGCTCTTTGTTGGGGCACTGATTTGGCACCAAAACTACTCCTCTCTGGGGCTTACTACTCATGGTAACCCCTTTTTATGTTGGCTTGTGCGGACATGCAAACAACATATTGGGGTAGTAGCACTTTCAGAGGTGTGTCAGTGCTGTGATGAATGCAGGGCATGCTTTAGTAGGTGTGTCCCTCATTCTCCAATTAGCCAGCATGCTAACTCTGACAGAAGTATTATGCAAAGTGCCACCAACTTGAGAGAAATGTGCAGCTGCAATCAAAGACAAGCTTGTCATGCAGTGGCACAAATGACATGCCTCCCATACGTGCCTTTCCTGGTGAAACATTTCAATAAACATGGCGGCTACACAATCATGAAAGAAAGACAACATCGGTGGTGCAATCCCCATGTCAGCATGTTCCCCCCCTCCACATTGTGTGGCACATTGGGAACCCACCCCAGTGTGCCTCCATTCACAGAAAGTCGACTGAATCGGCATGTTAATTCCCCCACCCCACCCCCATTATATGGCCAACATCACCTCCAAAAGTCATGGGGCACACTGGGAGCCCACTCCAGTGTGCCCAACATTTGTTTTATTTCACCTGTAAAGAAAGAAAACCATCCCGTGGTGCAGTTCCCATATTTTTTATTTTGTACCTGAAAAAAAGAAAATGATCTGTTGTCCGTGCCACCCCCCTCCTCCAACCAGCACCCACCCTCTGTGCACCCCACCTCCCCATACACACCCCTCACCCCATACTTACCTCTGGAGGTCTGGCGCTGCTATCTTTGGTGGAGCGGGAACACGTCTGGACTCTTCAGTGCCAAACTGTAAAATGAAGAAATGCTGGTAAGCTGTATAATGGCATAAATGGGGGTCAACTTAGGTGGATATCTCAGCCATTATTTTGAATTTTGGCTCCAAATTTTCAACATGGGGTTCTTGGGAGGGGCCCCACCTCATGAACACATGCACTGTCATCTCGTTATTCGGTCCTGAAAGGTCATTTCGCGGTCACTGCATAGAATCTCCTTTCCAGACCAATGAATGAAATGGCAGGCCACTGTTCATGAGGTGGGGTCCTAAAAAGCCTATGTTTTTTGGTGAAAAAATTCCAAAAAATGACTGTGGTATGAGCATGTGTTGCGCAGTTTCCATGCATGTGGGTAACTTCAACAATTTTCAATATTTTCACTCCAGATTTTCAACATTGCCATTTTTCCACATCTCCTTATAAACAGTACAGCTGTCATTTTTCACATCCTGCCCAAAATGTTTTTTTACACATGTGGCACACAATGGTGTTTTCTGTTTTAAAAAAATGCTGGAAAACCCACAAAATTTACATCCTGCACAAACACCAACACATGTATCTTGCTAATCAGGACCTCATTAGGTGGATTCTGCATTATGTTTTAGAAAGCTACCCAGAAATGTGTTTTTATGCATTTTAAAATCCTTTTTCTTGACTAGGTTTTCTTTTTTCATATAGTCATATGAAAAAGGAATTTGGCAATATGAAGAAGGATCCCTTCGGATGAAAAAATAATTTAAACATAGTTTTTTTTTTATTCATTTTTTCATATGAGGGAATCTTTTTTTGTATGAATAAAAAAAAAGCATATGAAAAAGGAACCCTTCATATGAAAAAAAATTGGAAAAAATAAAGTCCAAATTTTTTTTTATTTATGAAGGGATCCTTTTTTGTATATATTTTTTTGTTGCTACGAAAAAGGATGCTCTTATATAAAAAAAGATTTTGGACTTAGTTTTTTTTTTCCACTTCTTTTTTTCATCTGAATGGATCCTTTTTCATATGGGTTTTTCGTTCACACGAAAAGGGATGTCTTCATATGAAAAAAGATTTTCAACTTAGTTTCTTTTCCAGATTCTTTTTTTGTATTAAGGAATCATTTCTCATATGGCTTTTTCATTCCTATGAAAAAGGATCCCATCATATGAAAAAAAAATATTTGGACTTAGTTTTTTCCCCATATTTCAGCTTCAACAAGCCATAACTCCCTCACTATCTGCATTTAAGGGAAAATCTATATATCAAAAAAAAGGTCTTAATGAGGACTAAAAGAATAAAACATAATACCCCCCAAAACTTTAAGGGCATATAAAAAACACAACAATTAAAACATCAAAATTCCAGTAGAATACCATTGGAAGTAAAACAAGCCATACAACCAAGCAAATAAATTGCTTTTTGACAAAAATGGAAGCAGGCCCTACACTTTCACACAACATTGGCGTATGCATCTATGGAGGGATGAAAGTACAGGGCCTGGATGGCCCTGCGCTTCCACTGGCAAATGGATATATTTACACAGGCCCCTTGTGTGAATAAGGATATGATTAAACTATCTCAAAAAGTAAGACAATTCATTACAAAAAACTTAATTGATGCACCAATTACGGTTAAAGTAACAAAAGTAGGAAAATGTGGGGTTAAGGTTCCCAAGCCTAACATTCCACCCCAATCCTGCAGGCAGCAACAGGAAAAAACATTACAGTTTCACCTTTCCTGAGTCTTCACAAATCAGGTGTGGGGTATACCATGGGGTTGCCAACTCTAATGCTCACCTAATTCTCATATACTCTACACATCTCAGCTTATTTACTGATGGAATGGGGTGAGTATTAGGAATTGAAACAGCTCTGGGTCCATACCCAAGAAGTCTACTGCTTTATGAAGGATCCACAGGATCAGTCATAACTTGCTTTGCATTGTTCTTTGGACCCTGTACAAAGCAGAAGATGAGTCACAACTTTGTTTGAGCAGGCCCTGCATGATACAGGAGATCACACATTACTTTGTTTGTGCAGGACCTGCATATCTGTATCTCAAACCAGTAGACCTGTTGGGCATGTCCCCAGATCTGTAGCTTGGCCTTGGGTAATGAAGCAAGGTGATGGGGAGGGATATGAGTGATAGGGTTAAAAAAAACTATTACCACATGTCCCTCCTTTTGTGGTTATGGAACCCTAATGATACATTGATATTGTTTTTTCCCAGTTAATTTCCTTACTTTTGAGCAAGTAGAGTCCTAACTTTGATTTGAACTGGGCCCTTTGAGCCCTGTGCAAAACAATAGCTGCTTCCTAACTTGCTTTGTGTAGTGGCCTTTGTGCCCAGCATGAAGGAGGATGTACAAGGCCCTTTGGGCCCTGCACAAAAACAAGAGCTGAGTCTTAACTTGCTTCATGCAGGGCCCTTCAAGCAAAACCCAACTCTAACATACAACACTAACTCAGTCCTAACATACCAGTGCTACTGCACCTGTATTATGAGTATGTCAAATTTTTTGACTGGGTGACAAAAGCTCTAGATGTAGGTTGGCCAGTCGATGTCCTGTATCTGGACTTCAGCAAGGCATTTTACTCTGTGCTGCACAGGAGACTGATGGGCAAGCTGAGGAACCTGGCGGTAGGGGTGATGCTGGTACAGTGGATAGAGAACTGGCCAAGCAACAGACAGCAGAGTGTGGTGGTAGCTGGGGAATCCTCATCACCCAGGAAGATCACTAGTGGGTTCCACAAGGATTGGTTTTGGGTCCACTGCTATTTAATACTTTCATAGTGGACATAGCAGAGGGAGTTAAGAGCAAGATAAGTCTGTTCGCCAATGACTCTAAATTAGGTGCAGTAGTGAACAGTGAGGGAGAGACAAGGGTACTTCAGGAGGATCTGGAAAGACTTGGACAGTGGTCAACACATGGCAGCTGATGTTCAATTCTAGGAAATGCAGTGTACTGTATTTTGGGGCAAGGAACCCAGAATACAGTTACCACTGGGGGAGCAGATATCTGTATCTGAGGAGGAAAGGCAAACAGAATGCTGGGATGCATTGCTGGGGGGGATCACTTCAAGGAGAGAGGAGGTTATTCTGCCACTGTACATATCATTGGCGAGGCCTCACTTGGAGTACTGTGTGCAGTTCTGGTACCCATACTTAAAGAGGGATGTCAGGCTCCTGAAGGGAGTCCAGAAGAGGACATCCAAGATGATCCAGGTAATGAGAGAAAAATCCTAGGGGGAGAGACTAAGAGATCTCAACATGTACTCCCTGGAGGATAGAAGGGGCAGAGGAGATATGATCAAGACCTTTAAGTATCTGAAGGTATAAACAAGGTTAGTACTGAGGGCATGTTTAGATTGAAGGAGGAAGGGATCATGAGGGGACATAGACTAAAACCTGTGAGGCGGGAGGTTCAGGAGGGAGCTGAGGAAGCATTACTTCACAGAAAGGGTGGTGGCAGCTTGGAACATGCTTCCTGAGGAGGTTATCTCACTGGATTCAGTGGGGAGTTTTAAGAAGGGATGGGATAGGTTCATGGGCAAGGTACAAGTAGGGAGAGAATTGACCAGGGTGGTGAACTCGGAAGGAAACTTTGGCAGGAAGGATGGAAAGGGGAAGGGGGTAGTAGCAGTTGTCTGAACTGTAAGCTGTGTTTTTGAGCAGATGAGCTAGACCTTGAGACCTAATTCTGCTGGCATTGTCATATGGTCATATGTTCATAAGTAAGCAAAATGACCTAACAAAGTGTCTGGGCATAAAGCTTATATAGGCATCTTTGGTAAGCTGCGAGGCATGAGGTGAGGTACAGTGCTTTTAACTACCTGAGAAGTTTATGTAATCACCACAGTCAACACCTTAAAAGGTGTTATTGTGCTTAAAAACATGTTCCAAACTGCAATGTGCTAAAAATGGATAAATAAATATGCAACAAGATTTGTATTGTCCAGTCATGCAAAATACAGACTGCCTGCAAACTGAATAAACTATTTACTTCGCTTCCTCAGACATGTTTTACAAATATGTCTGCCTGTCTGACTAAAATAAGAGAATTAAAGTATTACATTTTTATATCTACATTTACTCTTGTTCTGTACGGACACTAGGGGTTTATAAGCAGCCACAAAGTGTGGAGTTACAAAACTGGGTGCAAACAACCTCCTTGTTGTGACTAGTGTGAAGCGTCCTTTTTAATCCTTATTGTTCCTATTCCACAGACCAGCTCCATCACCTCCATCCTTTCTGGATCCTCCAATTCTGGCAGTGGCTGATCTCCACTGTCGGGAAGTGGGGGTACTGAGAAGATGTAGCCATTGGTGTGGGCTTGGCCCAGGGAATTTATTTATTTATTTAAACTTTGGTAACCAGGAAAGACACACTGAGCCTAGGCTCATTTACAGGTGTGACCCGGGGAAAGGGAAGACAGTAGGAACACAGTACAAACTGAATGTTGCATAATACAAGAGCATCAAATGATACAGTCAGAATACACATTCAAGAGAAGAGGAAATGGAGTAGGGGAGGATAAGATCAGGAGTAAGGTAAGGAGTTCATCTTGGAAAAAATGGAATTAGCAGAGGGGTCTTTCCTGCCTGGTTTCCATTCTGGGGTCTCCTAACACGTCAACAGGTTAGGTTGCCAGGGGACCAATCATAATGGCTTTTTCTCTTTAAGCAATTTTATGCAGTTCCATGTCTATGAGTAACAAAACCATGGTCATTTCAGATTTTATCAAGCACTCCTCGTCTGACCAGATGTGCATCACAGGGACCTGATTGGATGACGACTCTGGCCCTGTGTTGGAGACGACAGTCTTGGTTGTACAGTATATTTTGTGGTGCACTGACTGAGGCATGAATGCAGGTGTGTGGTTTGTCATCTGTTTGAATCAGTACCCAGAGGGGGCAGCTAGGTCATTTGAATGTGTGGCAGTAAGTGGTGACATGGGTGTGAGGGGCAGGATCCTTCTCTTTCTACATTAATTTTGTGTGTTCATTACCAACCTGACATTTCCTTTTTTCTTTGACATTGGAGTCTCCCAGATGATTGGCACTGGGGGACATCATGTTGGACCAGATGGCTAATCCTGACTTTTTGGTCAGCATCTCCTTTATAAATTAATCCGATGGGCCTCACACTGGTTGTTGCTGCCAGGACGCACCAACAGGACCACACCCTGGACCTGGTTTTCCCTGTGGGGTTTCATGTCTTTGACATCAGGGTTACTCCAGTCGTATGGTCAGATCATTGCACCATGAGTTATAATATCAGGGCCCACCAAACTGCCCCCCCATCCCCCTGTGAAGCAGTATCCAGTGATATGGACAACTCAAATTGAGCGACTCAATGTGAGTGCCTGTAAGAAGAGTGAGCGGGAAATCAGAGCAAGGGCTTTAATGACAAATGTGAGGGACAAGAACCACAAAAAGAACACTATGGCGAATGTGAGAGGGAGGTAGGGTGACACGGGATATGGGAGGTAGTCTGGCCAGGAAGTTCCCAGCTGGCCATTTGGCACTGTGGCATGAGTGAATGCCTGCGGAGTGAAAAACTCTGGGTCCGAAGCTAGCTGTTCTGTGTTTTGTTGTTTTTGTGCAGTTTGGGACTTAGTCCCTGTACCCTAGTGTCAGGCCCCTCCCTTGGAGTTAATTATTATAATAATGGGGGTGCGGTAGGCACAGCTCCCCGCATAACATAATGGTATTGAATGTTGTCCCCAGATAGATTGTTGTCACCTGTCACTGTTGCTGATTTCGGTGAATTGCACATCACCTTTGCTATACTCAGTGATGTGCACTCGCTGTTATTGCACCCGCTATAAAATCGTCGCTCTTATCACATGAAACCTGTGGAGCTAGCCTATACTTAACAATGTGGAACCCTGAGCCATGTAAGCTCATTGAGACATTTGTTTGCTAGAACATGATATAGTCTTGTGCAAAGCGAGAGGAGGAGAAGGTGGAGATATTAGTATAATCCTCACGGCTGCCCTCGACTCTCTTGCACCGTACCGAGGATGCTTGAAGGTCTTCCAATGATGATCCCTTTGGTATAATGAGGAGCAAAGGTGGTTGAAGGCCAAGGGGTGGAGGTTGGAAGCTTCTTGGGGGATGTTAGAATTGATGGAAGACAGACTTACTTTAATACTCCATTATATGGAGTATCAGAGGGACAATCACCCTGAGAAAAGCAAAGTTCTTTTAAGAGTGATTTCTGTAGCTAGAAACTGACCAGCTTAACACTTCTGCTCTGTGGACAGATGTTTGCATCCTGACTGTCTACAGTCTGGTAGAGTGTTAGCTGCAGAAAAGTATAAAGAGTTTAGTTAGTTTTTCCTTGATAGGGCATCTTCCCTCAGACCCCAAATCTGTCCGAGTGGGCTACTGTCAGAGCCTAACATATTCTAGGCAATAGTGGGCAAGTGCATTCTGAATGCCTGGAGTGAGTTTCAGCCAGTATTGGTAGCAGACATGGCCCTGGTGGTTTCTGAGTTGCTTTCCACTTACTGAATGCTGGATTCATGTCCAATCAGGTTAATGGTGGGCTGCTGGGAATTCCTGGGCCCAATAATTGTCAAGGTAGTCTGGTGTTCCATAATTGAGGGTGTCTTCCCAAATTCCCTGTAGAGATTAGTGGTGAAACCCTTCCTGAAATGAGCTTTTCTGGACCCTGATAACCTCTCAAGCTACAGGTGTGTCTCAAGCCATGCTTTCTTGGGGAAGGTGATTGAGATGGTAGTGGTGACCCAAGCTGAGGCACATCTGGTATGATATGACATCTACCAGCCCTTCCAATCAGGGTTCAGATCATAGTACAGCACAGAGACAGCTTTCATCAGGTGCAAAATTACCTTCCACGATCTAGAGATGGAGGAGTGTGAACGATTCTTGTTCTACTGAACTCTCGTCTGCCATTGATGCAATGAATCATGGGTTTTTAATAAGTAGCCCAAGGCACTTCAGAGCACTGACCAGCACTGTTTTAGGATGGTTTAGTCCTTCTCTTTTGGCAGGATGCAGAAGGTGGCATTGGGAAATCTTTCCTTGCACTTTGTTGCATTTGACTGTGGAGTACCTAAAGCTTGATTTTATCTCTCATTATGTTTGTGGTGTGTATACTGCCTCTAGGGAATCATTCGATGATATAGTTTACGTTTTTACTGCTATGCTGATGATACCCAGCTGTACTTGTTATTTGCCTCTGGGGAGGTAAATCCTGTTAACCTGTTAAACTGCTGCTTACCTGCTGTCAATGATTAGATAGCCTCCAGCTAGCTCAGGCTAAATCCAGTAAAAGACAGAGATGTTGCTAGTTCAGTTAGGTTCTCAGTGGAGGGGGGATGGCAGGATGAAAGCTAACCTCTGCCATTCTCATGGTCATAGATAGAGTGAGGTATCTAAAGTAAGTGTCCACTATAGCCTGCAAGCTGCCACTGAAACATTAGGTGCTGGATGTAGTCGGCAGTGGCTTTTTCCATCTGAAGATCATTACCTACTGTACATTAACTCCTGTCTGGTGCCTAAGGACTGGGGAACACTGATGCATGCCTTCCTCAGGTCTGGGTTGGATTTTGTAATGCCCTTTAGTTTGGGCAATCAGGAAGTCTAATATACTGTACCACTTACAACTAGTGCAGAACACTGCAGTCAGGCTAATGCCAGAAGCTCTTGTTCGGAGCATATATCCCTGGTGTTGCAGATATTGCACAGGCTGACAGTGAGATGGTGCTTCAGCTTCAAGATAGATTCACTAACTTACAATGCCCTACATAAATTGGGCCTCCTGGACACCCATCTTTGCTTCACTGAGGAGGGTCTGTTAAGGGTGCCTCACTCATGATTAAATCAGTTCGGTGATCGAGCCCCTTTCAGTGGCTGCCCCATTGCTATAGAATCCATTACCTTGTTTCTTGAGAGAGGTCTTCTCTGTGGAACAGTTTAAAAAGGGACTGAAGAACCATCTGTTTAATCTGGCTGTTGCAGATTAACATCTATCATTAACTGGTGTCAGCATGGCTCAGTTGGTAGCACATCTGTCTCTGGGCCAAAAGGTCACTGATTTTAATATCTCACGGTTCTTGGGATCATACCTTAAATGCAGGCACTCAAGGGCAGTACTAAGTGGATGCAGTACTGTTGGGATGTGCCATCCTTCAAAGAAGATATTAAACCAAGGTCCTGTTTGCCTTTTCTGTTGATTGTACAGATGGATGTTAAAGATCCCATGACATGTCTCAAAAAGAGAAAGGGTATTTCATGGACAAATCTCTCCTTTTCAGTAAATAACACCAACTGCTTAATGTGGTTCAGTTTCAGTCTATTTGCATTTATATCCACCCCCAAGGTTGAGGATGAGAATAGACAATACTGTCTAGCCCTCCTTTCCCAGTCAACAAAATATCTGAAAGTAACAAAATAAATAAAATAAAATAACTCAGCCAGGGTCCAGGGTATGAATTTTGAACTGTAAACTAGCTGTTTTAGATATTTTATCTTTGATGTAATTGGCATTGTTATTAAGAGTTTTGTTTAGTTAGAAAATGTGTATACTGCTGCATGTTACTGTACAGTTTTGTTTAAGGTGCCTGAGCCTGTGGGATTGGGTGCCAAACAAATAAAGTACTACAAGTACTACTACAAATGTTAATCTAATCACCCCTCATTTATTTATTTATTTATTTTCCAAACTATATTTCTCACCTCCTGTCCCATCGAACTCTCTCCAGCGTCCTCCTGGGGTCCCCTGTCTCAACCTCCCGTCATGATCTGAGCCTCCTCTGCACCCCTGGCCCGGAACATCCCTTGGGTCTGATCCCTCTGAGGAAGGGCTTCCCTATCTGCCCAGAATGCTCTTTCTATAATATTGAGCTCTGGACCGGGGAACAGGCCAGAAGAGAGGTAGGTCCGACGCTGGGAGTGTGGACAGTGAATGGGAGGCGCCTTCGGCTATTGAAGGGAGAAGGAGTATTTGCATGGATTTACAGTCCCCTGCAGAGTGTGGTTAGCAAGGCAACATTGTGCCACAGCTCCACCCCCCCAGCATACACCACGCGCCGCTACATTGGCCCCCCTCAGCTGCTGCCAGAGGCCGCTCCACGAGCGGGTGCTACCCTGAACCCTCCCTGGGAAGAGAGAGCAGTCCATCAGATGCTCGATCTCTTCCCTCCCCTGCTGACTCCCGATGACCTGGGCTTGTTACCGAACCCAGGTCACCGGTGTGGCGTCCAGCTCCTCAACCCTCATGACACCGGGCTGGCCAAACCATCCCTCGTTTAGCTTACCACTCTTTGCAGTGTGCTCAGTATGGTTGAGCAAGCTCTATAGGAGTTAATAGTCTTCAAGAGACACCCAACACCCAGCTGTTAATGGATTTGACAAGCTCCTCTTCTGAGGTCTTAAGAACAACCATGGCAAGCTCTCCAAACCAGGGGCTGGTGTGATAGTTTGGAACAGACCCTTTAGGTTACATGATTGTGGTATCTACCTTATCCCACTCCTTCACCCCTTGATGAAGCTCTAGTAAGGGAAGCGTGGGAGCATTCTGGATCAGGTAGATTGTCTTCCTGCTCTCATGTCAACCAATTGAAAATAAATTCTGATTTCAGCGTCTACATTCAGCCTGTCTGTCATTTTTATATTGGTGACAAGAGGGGACTCATATGGAGTGTAGTAGGTTCCTGTGTCTAAGTTTACATCTTTAGGGCTGACTGCCCTACTACCGCACCAGGCCTTGCACCAGTGTGTGCACATACTTTCCTGCTTTGCCCCACAGTGATAAATGATGCCCGCCATGTTCTTCTTGTGGGCATGCCTCACAACTGATGACTTTAGTACCCCTGGCCAACTAGGCAATACCAGCGCATGCTATATGAGGCACTGACAGAGCAGTAATCAAGCCCTTCTCATCTTGGAGCCTGATTGTGCTGCCTCTGCAGGGATCAGAACTACAGCTTGAACCCAGGTCCAGTGGTAGTGCAGTGCACTACCACAAATGGTTCTAGACTGGCCTGAAATGTACCCTTTCTAATTTTTTGAGACTTCCCTTAACTGTATAAAACCGTAGGAATTACAGCTCTGTAAGATGGCACAGAAACCTTCTTCACCTGCATGGCCATATTTTATGATACTATTCTGGGGCAGGCATGCCTAGGAGTAAATAAAATAGGGGCTACCAAACACAGAGAAATAAATATATTTGCAAGAAATGGGTCTCACTGTGTCTTGCAAACACTTTTTTGTTAATGTTTTCTATCCTCACCTGACAATTCCTCAAGGTCCCACTCTCATGATCTGCTTCCTATTCTGAAACTCCAGTACACTATGCTCTCTTCCTCTCTGATCTAATCCACTGCTTATCTGCACTGATCATCTCCCTCAGCCTAGACCCAAGGAAGACCCCCTCCAAACCACATGGCTATGCTAGAGGAGGCACAGATTAGCATTCAATGGTGGTGATGTGGCACAAGAAATGGGGAGGGGGCAATGCATTTTGTGCATCCTGTGGACATGAGCAGCCCATTGAGGTAGGACTTTTGTTTGCAAATAAGGGAAATTTCTCCTGTTTTAAGTCCCTATCTACCTCCCCTACAATTAGCCAGTGCCTGTTCATGACTGCCCAGAGGGTGGGGCCAGATGCTGCATGGTCATCTGCAGCATCAACAGCATCACCAGCCCTCTACTAGGTGCCATTACCTGAGTGGCATGTTAGAGCCTCTGCACCCTGGGAGTAGAGTGCTCTACACCATCCCTGCTAGTCTTCATTCTTGCTGACATGTTTGGGCCCAGTGGTGGTGGATATTATGAAAGGGGGCGGCAGAACTGTATAGGCCAGGGGACGGATTAATGCAACACCACAGTCCAGGTCACAGTAAAAATAATTACCTTCTTGAATATGCTTCTGTTAACACTTTTGCTCCCAGGTGTATTTTACATTCCTGTGCTGGCAGTGTTTATTTTTCCCACTATACTATTTAAAATTAAAATTTCCATATTTTACTTTAAGGTAAATTATGAAAACTACAAAAGTTTTTAATTGACAGACTCACATAAGTAGTAATGTTGTGTGGATACCTGATCATGTGACTTTGAAACACTACCTGAACTGTAAACAAAATGTCATTTCTACTCAAAAATGTTGCAGAGAAGACCCCAGAAAACATATTATTAAACTGAGAATCATGGAATATTATATGTTGCTGAACTTCTCTATGCCTGTACTATATAAACGACAAAACATCTTTAGTGTCGGCAGAAGCATGTTACAGCCATGGTACTCTATTTCATTTCCAACAAATAAAATGTGAGAAAAATGGCAATGTGCACCTTTCATTTCTTTATAGTTTTTTCTATGTGCAAATCAGGTTACATAGAAAGTCTATATATTTTTAAATTCTCCTGCCATACGGTGAACTAATTATGCAACAATTTGTAAATTATGCCCACTGACCTACATTTGTAAGGTGTATGTTGTTGTGTGTTAATTTCACAATTTTTATTCTGGATGCAAACAATCTGATGTCTTGAGTAGGCTAAAAAACTGTATCTATAAATAACAATACAAAAGCTTATATGTTAGCAATCTACAGCACCAGAACTGTCTATTAATACTAACAGATTGGGGGTGGGGGATGCCACTAGACACCAGGGATATGTGCTGTCATATGGGATGGGTGATCGGGGTGGGGTGCCACTAGAAACCAGGGATGTTTATTGTCATATGGGATGGGTGACTGGGGAGGTGGGGGATAGCACTAGACACCAGACATGTGTGTTGTAGTATGGGACAGGTGATTGGGGGTGGGGGGTGCCACTAAACACCAGTGGTATGTCTTGTCATTTGGAATGGGAGATCAGGGGATGGGGGTGCCACTAGCCACCAGGGATGTTTGTACTATAGGACAGGTGATTCAGGGTGCCACTAGACACCAGGAATATGTGTTGTCATACTGGATGGGAGATCACAGGGGGCACGGGGTCATTACCGCGAGTGACAAAACTGCGTAGCAATGTATCATGCTGTAAAATCAGCGGATGCATTGCTGGTGCACAGACACACTGCCTAAAAGGATTTTGGCAATGGGAACATGTGTCTGTTTTGTTTTCTGTGGGGGGCTCTGCCGCCCGCATCCCCCTTTAGGGGGGCTGCCCCCCGAACCCACTCCTATAAAAATAATCAACTCTGGGGGGGGGATCAACATGGGGACAGGGAGAAATACCAGGAATGGGAAAAAATAAACACAGCACAAATGCGGTTTTCAAAATGTCTGGGACTGGGATTTGACCCCGGTCCAGATGCACAGCAACATCCTGTAGTGCTGAGACTCATAGCACTGAGCCATGGCAGCAGCTCAGCGGACCACCTCCCAAATGAAGATTTTAACCTATACAACACTCCTCCTCCCCAACCATGCATGATAGGTTACAAAACCTCGTGCACCATATATGTCATGCGGGGTTTTGTACCCTATCATGCTAGTGTACTACATGATGTTCTCTGTGTGGTATTCCTTGCGCAGTGCTATTTGCGACATATTGACCCGGTAGGATCACGGGGTGGGTGTGCCACTAAACACCAGGGATGTGTTTTATCATATAGGATGGGTGATCAGGAGTGGGGGGTGCCACTAGACAACTGGGTTGTGTGTTGTACTATGGGACAGGTGATTTGGGGTGGAGGGGTGCCACTAAACACCAGGGCCATGTGTTGTCATATGGAATGAGAGATCGGGGTGGAGGTGCCAGTAGACACCAGGGATGTGTGTTGTACTATGGGATGGGTGATCGAGGATGGAGGGGTGCCACTAGACAACAGGGATATGTGTTGTCATATGGGGTGGGAGATTGGGAATGGGGGTGTGCCAATAGACACCAGGGATGTGTTTTGCACTATGAAATGGGTGATTGGGGGGTTGGGGAGTGCCTCTAGACATTAGGAATTTGTGTTGTCATATGGGATGTGAGATTGGGGGATGGGGGTGCCATTAGACACCAGGGATGTGTGTTGCACTATAGGATGGGTGATAGGGGGTGGAAGTGACACTAGACACCCGGGATATGTGTTATTATATGGGAGAGGTGATCAGGGGGGTGCCATTGGACACCAGGGATGTGTGTTGTGCTATGTGACAGGTGATTGGAGGGGTGGGGGGTGCCACCTGACACCAGGGATATGTATTGTCATGCAGGACATGAGATCAGGGGTAGGGAGTGCCAGCAAACACCAGGGATGTGTGTTGTGCTATAGGATGGGTGATCGGGGGGTGCCACTAGACACCTGGGCCCAGATATTCAAACTGCGCCAGGCTGTGGCACAAGCTTGGGCGCAGCTCAACTTGGCTGCACAGGGGTGTGGACTGGGCGATATTCAACGGAGCTGTGCCATGGCTCAGCAGCTTTGAGTATCGCACCCTGGCAACCCCCAGTGTGCATGGCGCAGTGGCACTGCACCAGCGCAAGTGGCCAGAGTGGAGCATAGAGATGCGCTAGCCCAAGTTCCATTGCGCCATTCACAGCACCAGCGATATTTAAAAGTTGACATGAAAGTGGGCCATAATGTATGCAAGATGCACATGGGGCCATTTGCATGTCATTATAGCCCCATTTACCTCTACCGTCACTCCGCTGACTTGCGCCTGGCGTGCCAGGCAGCAGCCGTCGAGGACCGATGACCCCTGCAGCCCGATCGCGGGCATCTGTACAAATGAAAGAGTAAGTCATCCTATATCGCTGGTGGTCCAATGGCCGATCGCGGGTATCTGTAAAAAGAAAACCTTGTCCTATATCCCTGGTGGTCCAGTGGACCACTATCTGCCCGATCATGGGCCTCTGTAAAAAGAAAACCCCGTCCTATATCCCTGGTGGTCCAGTGGACCGCTATCTGCCCGATCATGGGCATCTGTAAAAAGAAAACCCCGTCCTACATCCCTGGTGGTCCAGTGGACTGCTATCTGTCCGATCGCGGGCATCTGTAAAAAGAAAAACCCGTCCTATATCCCTGGTGGTCCAGTGGACGCTATCTGCCCTGATCGCGGGCATCTGTAAAAAAAACCCTGTCCTATATCCTGGTGGTCCAGTGGACTGCTATCTGTGTCCGGGCATCTGTAAAAAAAAAACTAATTCAATATCCCTGGTGGTCTAGTGGTAACCCCCACCTGCCCACTGAGCCCCCGCCCCCTCCCCGTCACCTGGCGGCGGCAGCACCCACGCCTGCCCCCTGCTGCCCGCCGACTGACACTCCGGTAGGGCTGCCCATTGATTCTGAGCGTGAGCCAATGGGCGTGCATCGATACTACCATTCAGATATGTGAATGATTCATTCCACATATCTGAATGAATATGTCTGACAAAGACTACGCCCATTGGCTCACGCCGTCAATGGTGGCAGCACGAGGTGTCAGTCGGGCAGCTGTGACAGGCGGGTTGGGTGCTGCCGCCCGCCAGCTGGCGGGGGCAGGTGGTGGGGGCTCAGTGGCGAGGTGGGGCTGCACAACCACCAGGGATATGAATTAGTTTTTTTTTTACAGATGCCCGTGATCAGGCAGATAGTTGTCCACTGGACCACCAGGGATATAGGGTGGAGTGTTCTTTTTACAGATGCCCACGATCGGACAGATAGTGGTCCACTGGACCACCAGGGATATAGGACGGGGTGTTCATTTTACAGATGCCCGCAATCGGGCAGATAGCGATTCACTGGACCACCAGGGATATAGGACGGGGTATTCTTTTTACAGATGCCCGCGATCAGGCAGATAGCAGTCCACTGGACCACCAGGGATATAGGACGGGGTTTTCTTTTTGTACAAATGCCTGCTATCGGGCATGGGGGGTGCGCCGCCCAGTGCAGCCGGAACTCGGGTGGCCACCCACAGGTGGCAGCTGCCGTGTTGCGCCCTGCAATGTGGCAGCTCACCTGTGGGTGGCCATCAGTTGTTCCTTTTTTTTTTGGTGTAACTTTGTGCTGGTGCAGGTAGGGGTTGCACATGCATGGCTCTGCACATCCCGAGCTGAATATCAGGCTGTGCAGGTTATGCATGGGCACACCCCCCTCACCTGTGCCTGCATACATTACTGATGCGCTCTGGCACATTGGGATTTGTGTCACGCACTTTTCCCTTTTGAATATCATGCCGAGGTGCATCAGTGGGTTGCGCATGGCACAACACTGTTGCGCTATGCGCAACCCTTTTGAATATCTGGGCCATGGTATATATATTGTTATACAGACTGTGAGATCAGTGGTAGGGGGTGCCACTGTACACCAGGGCCTGCTCCCTCGCTGGCATGCTGGTGATCGGGGGCAGGTGGCTGCAGTACAGTGGAGTGGGGTGGGCATAGCATTCAGTTAAGATGAGTTTTTCAGAGGTGGTAAATAGTATCACTTTGGGTGCTGTTTACTGCCATCACAAACCTTTAAACATGCCGCTATATCTGCATGCAGGGGGAGACTTCCTTATTTGCATGGGGGCAGTGTTATGTTAGCACCTGGGTGCTACTAGGTTTAGCATGCAGTATGGGGCCTCAGAATATAGACCTTACCTCAAAAAAGAGCACAAACCCGGATAGCATGGGCACAAGCCCTATTAGCACTGATGCTAACTTTTGAATATCTGGACCCAGATGTTCACTTAATATAGGTTGTGCAAGAATAATACCTGACATGGTGGGTGGTCTTGGGCTGTACTGGACTGCCATGGGGTAGAATGATGTCTGGCACCACAGGCGAAGGGATTTATAGTCCATGGAAGGTCCTGTATAGCCCAATATCGCCCATCCTGGAGGGTATTATTTCACTTAGAAAATACGTATATGTTTAGATTTTAATAAAGTATTTAAAATTAAAAGAAATTAATTATGAGTGAGTAAAAAGCAAGGAAAGAAATCATTATATTATAAAGTAGTCCCTCTACTTGTATACATGCCAATGGGGAGGGCACTTCTGTTTTTGAGACTTTTTTTAATCCCCTGTCCTATGCTTATTTTTTAAAGAGAAACATTTTTTTCTCCCTGTTCTGTACATTATGTGGGCAAGCTTTTTCCTCCCCTTCTCCAAAGAGCATGATGGGTAGAGTGGAGCTGCATAAAATGAGCATGGTTAGGAGAAACACTTAGTTGTTCGGTTTCTCCCCAACTGCATATTAGACCCTGTAGTTTTTTTTTGCTTAGTATGCACCAGTTTACTTGGATAATGTTTTTTTGGAAGAGAGACTGGTGCTGGGTCCCGACCATCCTTCCTGGATGTTCCTAAGTTGAGCCTAATCTTCCAGCCCCATGCCTGCTTATTGTACTGCTGCAAGCTGGCAGCAGCTCTACATCTGTGGTAGGTGCATCAAAGAAACTAGTGGTTCTGTCATGTTGCTTGGGTGGGCGGCTGGAGGACTGGGATCCTGGTTGGCATAGGAAAAGCTAAGAAGCACTGTTTAGAAGTGTGCAGTTGGGAGAAATGATCAGTCGTTCTTTCTGTCCCCAGCCATAGATTTAAAAAGCTACTGATGCCTCAAAGAAAACTTTTAAATAATAATTAGGTACAATTCTGCTTGGATTCCATATATATTTCATATATTTCTCCTCCCCATAATTTATTACTAAGGAAATGTGTATGAATACATGAACGTTGTCCCTTAAAGTTTATTTTGAGTTCATCTGCTTCTATAGTTTACTCCCTAATCCAAGTCATTATCCTCTGTTGTGATATCACAGTCTGTTGCCATGGGAGTAACTGTGAGATCACAGTACATTATGACTTCAGGTAGGGAGAAAGCAGCAGGAATAGATAAACTTTCCAGGAGCAGAAATCCTGTTTTCATACAAATTACCTCAGTAATAAATAATGGAGATGAGAAATACAGAACTAATGGGAAATACAAGCTGGACTGTGTCTAAATATTATATTTTGTTAAAGTTCACCTAAACATGTCACCAGCTCTTTAAACACTGAGTTTTTATTTTTAAACAACCAGCGGTTCAGGTGTAGAAGCCAGCACTGTAATCAATGTCACGCTGGTAAGATGTGAATATCGGCAGTTACAGCGCTTCTGGAGAACAGTGGTAGCATTATAATAATTTGGTAGTTGGCATGAGCTAACGGTGCAATTGACCATCCAGAAATGTGTTTCTTTTTTATTGATTTATTTATTTTATCCTGCTGAGGAGAGATCAGGAGAATTGCTGTAGGACTGGGGTTGGGTCTCAGCTCTCGCTAAGCAAGACAAAAAAATGGTGGGCATTTCAAAATGAAAATTCCACTGGCACCTTGATATTGCTAATCAGGTTAGTTGGGACTGGCACTTTTAATACACAGGCTCTGTTGTCTGATAGATGCTCACTTGCCAGGGCTGTCAGCCAGTCTGAGCCCAGGATTTTCTTAGACCATTTTCTAATGGTGCACAAACACCACCTTCATGGATTACAGAGACAGAACCAGTTACACTGGTATTGCATATATGTACCTTTACCGCAGAGATCAGGTAGAAATAAGCTCTAAAGCTATAGGTTGCTACGTGTATTTTAAAGTGGAAAAATATAGGTTCATAATGTAAAATGCACCGCATTGATTCTCTGGCCTTTATACCTTCAGGACACTATGGTGCCATAGAAAAAGTATATATTTCCTGAATCTGCACAAAATACTGGTACTAAATATGGGTAATATTGCCTGCTTCCAACGTGTGTTTTACCCATAATCCTCTTCAGCATTTGATATAATTGTGAAACATAATGGACATTTGCATAATGTTCACACTTTTGCAAACCAGAAGTGTATGTAATCTAGGTAGTCAGTACACAAACACATTTAAGGATTCTATAAAGAGTACCAGTTACACTGGTACCACATTTATGTACCTTTACCACGCAGGACTGGAAGAGATTACCTTAAACATATAGGGTGCTAAGTGTATTTTAAAGGGGACAATTTGAGTCCATAATGGAAAATGCCCAGCATTAATTCTCAGGCCTATAGACATTCAGCACACTATGGTACATAGAAAAAGTATATATTTCTGAAACTGTACAAAATACTAGTTTTAAACATGGGTGACATTGCCTGCTACCCAAATATTTGCTGCCCATAATCCTCCTCCATATTTGGTACAGCTATGAAAAATAATGGAAATGTGCATAAAATTCACACTTTAACAAACTAAATCGCTATATAAAATAGGATGCAGGTATATGAGTACTCTATTGTTGGATTCTAGCATACTGGTTATGATGGTACCAAATGTATGTACTTTTACCACAAAGTCTGGTAGGAAAACACCCTAGAAGCATAGGTTGCTAAGTGTATTTTAAATCCCTAGTAAATGCAGTGATTGGAGGTTTGGAGCATGGATGGTATTGTATCAAGGATCCTTTGGTAGAGTTGCATGTTTTTGGTACCTACATAATTAGTGCACCCTGAAAAAGCCCAACATGGAATGATTTTGTAATCGTAAAATGAGACAGCCAGATAATTAGGTTGAAAATGGCCAACATAGCGCATGTTTTCAGTATTTTTTTTAATCTGTGGAGCCTGATTCAGTGGAGGATTATGGGTAGCAAATATTTGTGAGGAGGCTTTTTTCACACATCCTTGAAGTCCACATTTTGTATCCTTTAAAACCATATATATATTTATAAAATGGGTTGGAAAAGTTATCCCTGCTGGTTGGTTGAAACACATCACATGACTGTGTGTATATCAGAATGCGACCACACACCTGCACTTTTAATCCCCTCCAAAACAATTCTGACATTTTATAAGATAGAGAAACCACTCTGAGGTGTGCGGTTGCGTTCTGATATACACACGCCTTGGGTGGTTGATGCACTTGGCCTGCAGCCTCATGTGTCACAACGCACACCAAGGCGTGGGTATATCAGAGCGTGCCCATACACCTCAGAGTGGTTTATCTATTACATATAGCTATAAATGTATACACGTTCCCTGGGTTACACAGTACTTTGAGATGCTCTTGTGGTGGAAAATGTGGACAGGTAGGTGCTGTTTGGTAAAATTTAGTACATAGGCATATAGTAAAAGGTAGGTGTGAACATAATTCTATAGTGATGGTACATGCACATGTATTTGGCACCTGTGTTGCCAGAGTACTCTGGAAAAAAATCAAAAATACATGCAGTGCAAAATAATGAGGCATGTAGGTTGAAAAGGAGTGACAGTTGTACTTTTTTGTGAGTTGTGTTATTATGCATAATTCATTGGACAATTATGGGTAGAAAATCTTTGGATGAGGGTGCTGCCCATGTCTGGAACTTTTTATTGTCAGTAGTTTCAGAAAATAGATACTTTTCACATAATGACCTGTTACCTTTGGTTTCTACAAGCCAGAGAAGTAATATTGAGCACTTAACATTCTGGACCCATTTAGTACCTTAACATTTATATAACAATTGTATATGATTCCTGTCCCCTTTGCTAAGATAGGTAAATTAATAACCTTATCCTAAAGGTTTTGAACATATCATGTGGGACCCATGGCCTGCTTTCCCCACATATGACGATTGAGTATACTACACTCTATCAATTATAAACCACTGGCTGAGGTCCCCTGCACAAAGTTTTGTGGGTGTTCAGATGGGCAAAATAGTAACCTGCCCCAGTATATTTTAAACCTAGAAAGTGACTGCCTTGGCCTTTTCCTCCCATACAGAATGAGCATTAGTACCAGCCATTAGTCATTCCAGTAAATAAGCTTGATGTGGTATTTCTTAAAGGAGATGGAAAATGATTTTTACATAGTTAACTGCCCTTCCACCTTCCTTTCCATGCCAGTTATGTATTCTGATATGCTTTGATGATTTTTTGATGAAGAAATAATCTAGCTTTGGAGTTCCTTCTGATCTACATTGAGTTCCACTCTCCTCTCCAGCTGCTGCACTTGATTTTTGTATTTCTAAGACATTCTATGACATCACAAACTCTCATTCCATGCTATTCATCTGGATGGCCTGGAATGTGTGTTTCTGATGTCATAGAATGTTCAGGCAGCATGAAAACAGAGAACAGCAACTGCTGAGCACAGAGGGATTCAGGGTAGTTATGAAGGCAACACAATTAGATAATTAATTTAACATTAAAGGTCAAAAACATATCGGAATATTGGGTAACCAATAAAATAACAACTAGAGGGAATCTAGAGGTGTAAAACTGTTTCCTGTCACCTTTAAAACAATCCTGCAGACACAGGCCTGGCTCTATGGGACACTGCAGACAGTCATATCTTGAGTTCCTCCTGATGCCCTTTTTTTAGCAGACTATCTTTTTTTTTTTTTTTGGGGGAGGGGGTCTAGCCTTCCTTTCAGTAAGTGGGATCATTCTGTAGCAATACTGTTCAGTCAGTCTGGCTACATCCTCATTTCTTTCCATTTTAGGTTTTAAAGTTTGTACAATTTACTGTAATTCCAAAAAGGACGCATTTCAGAGGAAGGCACTGTTTAAATAGTATTCTCCCTTTGAACAGCAGCAGGGACTCATCTACTGAAATGTTTTGGGAGGGGGTGTACGCCTCAGAAACCTCTGTCAGGGTGTCAGTCTCAGATTGTGTGTCATGCTTTGACAGGACACCATGCTCAAGCAGAGTGTTTCCCTTGGGTAAAGAAAGCATTCGACTTTGAAAGAATGTCTGGCTCAGCTATGGTATCCGGTCAGGCATCAGGTTCATGCAGGGCATCAAGCAGTACATGTGTAGCCACCATAATGGACCCCAGCCTGGGGGCAAGACATCCAAGGGGAGGCTGCAGGACTTGAACATGTACACCTTTGCGAAGAGGAGAGAAAGCGATTACATGATCGGGACATACAGTTACCTGCATGGGATAAATAGGGCAGATGCCAAGGAACTTTACTCCTTGACCTCAAAAACAAGGGTGAGGGGGAAATCACTAAAACTTACAGAGGGGAGATTTAGGAAGGGATGCCCATAAGCACTTTTTTACAGAAAGAGTGCTGGACAAGTGGAACAAGCTACCAGCGGAGGTGGTACAAGCCAAATCAAAAGGCATTAAACAGGGATGGGACAGGCATATGGGACTAGTTGTAAAAGGGGGTGCAGCAACAATTGTGAGGGTTGTTCACTAGGGCTAGTGCAGAATAGTTAGATAGGTGGGCAGACTGGATTGTCTGACATGCCTTTTTCTACAATTATTGCCTATATATCTATATAAGCTCAGCTAGGGCATCAGACTTCAGCAGGCAGTCATGCTCAGATAAGAAGTTATGCTCAAGCAGGGTATCAGGTCTGAACAGAGTATTAGACTCTGGCAGGAAGGCTCAAGTACATAGTGGGCCCGATTCCAAATTGCATGGAGCAACTCGTGGGCGTATGTGGGTTGCACTATATGGCGCTACACCAGGGACCCTGTGCCCTATTCTAAGACAGGCAGGGTCCCGGCACCTGCTGCCCATGACTTACGACAGCTGCATGGGTGCACCACGGAATGGTACAATGGACTGGGTGTTGCAAGTCGCGGCAAGCAGTTAACTGCCCCAGGAGCCCCCACCCTGTATCACTGCCACAATCACCTGGGGGCCTTGGGGGGGTCTAGCCAGGTGACAACCGGGTGGCAAAGGTGCATGGGGGCATGGAAAATTACATCACAGGAGGTCCCGATAATTGGGGGGTTGGGGCATGACTGTGCTGGAGGGGATCCGTGGGGCAGGTTACAGTGCTTTCCGTGGTCCTGCAGGGTGGGCATCCGTCATTTTGCGAGGACGGATGCTCCTTAGACCACCTCCATGCTAGTCTAACCCACTGCGCCAGTCTGGAGGCTTGGAATTGCAGAACTGGGTTACAGCAGCCATCCTTCCAGAATAGGGCACAGGTGCTGCTATACTCATCCTTGTGCCATGCCACAGCAGGTTGTGGGTGTAGTGGGTGGCATATCCCACCTTTGATGCAACCTGCAGGTGGCTTGGCACAAGCCGCATCTTGGAATTCCAATTTGCATTATACCTGGCGCAAGGTGCAATTTGCTCTATAGGGCTTGGCGAAAATCACCTTGTGCAGGTGTAACCCAACTTGGAATTGGGCCCAGAGTGTCAGACGCAGGCAAATACCTACACTTACATTTGCAATTTTTTGGGCTGGGGTTCTTGTCTGACTCGGGTTCTGTTTCTGTGGCAAATGCTTGCAATTTTTTTGTGCTTTTTATAACTATCTTCATCCTGTATTGCACTGCTATGTACAATACACTACACTATACATATTCACCCAGTAGCAAGTTCATATTCAGTCTCTCTGCAATACCTCAGTATCATCTTGTTGTTGCAAGCATGCAAGCAATGTTCTCTTCCCCACTGATATGATAGCACCTTGAGATGCTTGTATGAAAGACACTCTATGAACCCAAATATTTTGCCAAGCGTTTAAAATGCACTGGTGAATACCTATAGCCACAGGTTTAAATCACATTGCCAGATGCTTACAGAGGTGACTATTATCTCAATCTCCCAACAGGATTAACACACAAAAGTGAATCTGAGCCCATGTCACACAAGTCCCACTTTCTCAGTGTTCCCCTGCCTACAAAGGCAGCACAGCTCTCTCTCTCTCCCCCTTCCTTTATCTTCTTGTACTATTTTGGGCCAGGAAAGGTACACTGAGCTGAAGCTCATTTTCAGATGTGGTGTGGAAGCACAGGGAAATTAAGTGACTTGCTCAGGATTACACAATATGCAAATAATAGCTGTGGGATTCAAACTCTGGTTTTCAGGTTAGCAGCTCAGTGTTATGCTATCTTTACTCCTAAGCACCAGCCCTCCCTCCTTCCTTCCTTTCCAGCCCACTCTGCCCCATTACCCATCCTCTTGCAGTCTTGCCATTACTGGGATTTCTGCATAGCTTCCTCCAATGGTGGGAGCAGCTGGGCTCACCCTCCCCATTGCAGATCAGGATCCAGATCTGGAGGGCCAACACTGCTGGTGCTGGGCCTGTGAGAGGCTGGTTCATCATCCTGCTAGGGCTGGGCATTTACAGTGCTTTTTACTGATGCCCCTAAGACACAGGATTTCTGGGTGTGCAAGCTCATGGAGGCAAGCGTGCGGAGCATTTCACAGCTTGCATTGCCCTGACCAGTATGCCGCTTCAAATACACTGCCACCTGTGGTCACCCAGCTGGCATTACAGAACTGGAGCTGACTGCCCTATTTCTCAGGAGGAAAGTGTCCTATGGGACACTCAGTCCTCCTCTCCTTGGCTGTCTCCTGGCAACAAAAGGCTCATTTTTGAACCCAGGTTTCCCTGATTTCCAGTGTCATGGGTGGTAGCCCTACCACTGTGCTGACAGGCTTGCTGCAGTGCAATGTGTTTAACCACTATGCTTTACTGTCTCCCTGGATTGCAAAGTGCCTAGGGTAAATGAAAGGCACTATACAAAGCCAAAATTCATATAAACACCCCCTAAAACAATTTATAAAAAGTAATATGGGGCCGAAATCAAAGGCATTCTATAAAAAAACCCTCAAAATGTTTCAATGTGCAGATGCGGACAGACTGATACAATAAAAGAAACAAGAAACAAACTTTGTAAACTAATATGCATGAGGGAGGATATGGAAAAGGGGGGAAGGGTTGGAAACACTATGGATTCAGCTGCAGGCCAACAGAGGGGAAAAAGGTGAGGTTGGGGGTGGTCTACAGACCCAACCAGGAGGAAAGCAGGAGGAGGAAAGAGACAGGGAGTTGAGTTCGCAGATACTAGTAGCTTCAAAGGGGGAGGTGGTAGTGGTGGGGGACTTTAATCTGCCCAAGGTAGACTGGGGTATACTGACCACATTATGTGCTAAGAGTCAGGTGAACCTCAATGTGACACAGAGCGGGTTTCTGACTCAGGGTGTCACTGAGCCCACCAGGGAGGGGGCAGTCCTTGACCTGTTGCTCACTAATGGGGAGCACGTACAAGAAATAGTGGTCAAGGAACCACTGAGAGGTAGCGACCACAACACAGTGTGGTTCAGACTGGGTATGAACTGGAAAAACATCCCCAATAAGACCAAAATCCTGGATTCCTGGAGGGCAGACTTCTGGAAGATGGGAGAAGTGCTAAGGAAACACCTGCGGGGCATCAGAGTGGAAAAGGGGGTAGAGTAAAAATGGGCCAGCAGTACGGAAGCAATACTGACTATCACAGCAGAGTGTGTTAGGCTTAGAAGGAACAAATTGGGGGCAAGGTTGCACATCTGGTTCAACCCTGAGGTTGCTCAGGAAGTGAGAGACAAGAGGTCAGCCTACAGAAGATACAAGAGGACTGCAAGTGTGGTGGATAAGGTGAACTACCTGAAGCTGGCCAAAGTAGCATGCTGGGTAGTGCAGCAGACTAAAGTACAAAAAGAACTCCAAATAGCTGAGGGGATTAAGAAGGAGGTAGAAGGTCTTCTTTTGTTACATGAGTGAAAAATGGAACAGGAAGGAAGGAATAGTTAGGCTTAAGAAAGGGGAAGACTGGATGAAGGAAGATGGTTGCAAGGCAGAAGTATTAAATGATTACTTCTGTTCAGTCTTCACTAGGGAAAAAGAAGGATCAGTGCCATCGGGGGGGGGAAGGGGGAAGGGGGTACAAACGTGGTGATAACAGAGGATAGAGTGAGGGAGGAGCTGCTAGCACTAAAGGTAGATGAGTCCATGGGGCCAGATGGCATACATCTAAGGGTGCTAGGCGAGCTGGCAGCGGAGCCTGCGGGGCCGCTGGTGGGCCTCTTCAATAGCTCCCTGGAGTCAAGTGTGGTGCTGCAGGACTGGAGAATGGCACATGTGGTGCCTCTCCACCTGGGCCAGGGATGATCTAGGGAACTAAAAGCCAGTCAGTCTGACCTCAGCTGTGTGCAAGCTTATGGAGACCATACTCAAGGAGAGATTAGTAAGGTACATGGAGGAGAACGGTTTCGAGGATGAGACACAACATGGATTTGTGGGAGGAAGATCATGCCAAATGAACCTGACTGACTTCCTTGACTGGATCACCAGGGCAGCCGACAGAGGCCAAATGGTAGACATCCTGCAGCCTGACTTCAGCAAGGCCTTCGACTCAGTGCCCCACAAGGGGTTGATCAGGAAACTGGCTGACCTCAACATTAGGGAGAAAATGACCAAATGGGTAGAAAGCTAGCAGAGGGCCAGGACCCAGAGAGTGATGGTAGGGGGAGAGTTATCCATCACCAGGGAAGTTACCAGCAGGGTTCTGCAGGGCTCAGTGCTGGGGTTGTTGTTGTTCAGTGTCTTCATAAATGATATTGGGGAGGGCATTGAGTGCAAAATGTGCCTGTGTGCAGACAACACCAAGCTCTGTGAGAGGGTGGACACAATGGAGGGGATACAAGGTCTGCAGGAAGGCCTCAGAAAACTTGAGAGATGGTCAGGGATGTGGCAAGTTGTCTTCAATGCAAAGAAATGTAGAGTGATGTACATTGGAGTCAGAAACCCAAGGACCGAGTAATACCTGGGGGGATCTGGGTGGCTGCAACAGAGGAGGAAATAGATCTGGGAATAATGATAACTAGCAACCTGAAGCACGCCTCACAGTGAAAAAAGGCAGCAGCAAATGCCAATAGGATGTTGAGGTGTATAGCCATGGGAATCAGCAGTCAGAAGGAGGTTATACCGGCCCTTTACAGGTCGCTGGTTATACTGCACCTACAGTAAGGAGTAAGATACTGGTGTCCATACCTTAAGAAAGACATCAGCCTGCTAGAGGTCCAGAGGAGGGCTACCAAAGTAATTGTGGGTCAACGGGGTATGTCTTATGAGAAGAGGCTGGGAGCCCTGAAAATGTACTCCCTGAAGGAGAGGAGGGAGAGAGGTGACATGATAGAGACCTTCAAATACTTGAAGGGGGTAAACAGGGTGGCTAGGGAGAGTCTTTTCAAGCTAAAGGACAGCCGAACCATGAGGGGGCACAGTCTGAGGTTGGGGGTGGTTAGGTGGCATGTTAGGGAAAAACTTCTTCATGGAGAGGGTGGTGGCCAATTGGAATGCTCTACCGAAGGAAGTGGTCTCACTGAAGACAGTGGGCAGCTTTAAGAGGGCCTGGGATAGGTATAAGGGGAAACCATGGGACCTGGGAGGGGCAGATGGGGTGGAAGGGAGGACTTGGTGGGGGGCAGTGTCACTGACATACGCTAGGGACCCTGCAATATGAACAGGCTCAATAGACCTGATGGCTAGCTTCTACTGGCACTTTTGTATGTTCATATGTTCATAAAGTTATCAAAACTGGCCCCAAAATACTAAAAATGTCCCTTAGGACAATTAATTATTTAATTTGCTATTTTCAGCAACTGCGCACTGCTCTAGCAGTAAATTGTTGCACATCTCTTTACTCCTCTGTCTGCCCTGCTATACTGTCTCCGAAAAAATAGGTCTGTAACAGGGAGATTAAATGAAAGTTGGCAGTCTGCGTGTTTGCACTGTTTTCTGCAATCATGAGACCTCTGCTTCACTCTGGACCTCCAAGATCATGAGACTAAGGTCTCCTCTCAAGATCCTGTGGGTCAGACCTATAAAGTATGCCAGGGATCCGATGCCCCAGCATCCTTTCTGGTAAGACGTACTAGGAACGTCTTTATGACCATGCACTTCAGTGTTCAGTGCCATATGTTGTACAGTATAAGGCATGAAAGGGGTTTGTCTACCTGGTTTATTAAACGACACATTTCTATAAGTAATCTTTTAGTTTATTCACAAAAAATGTATAGATTATTTGTGAACAGCAGAACAGGATTAATATTTGCAACTTTTAGACAGTTTTACTAGGGAAAATGAAGCCCAAATAACAATCCAGTGCAACCCACTCAGTAGTGAAACAAAATGTATTATAAAGCTTTTTCTCAAAAATATACTTTTTCTGGATTCTCTTTACACACTGACTATAAAAATGTTTAAAAGCAGGTTTCCTGTTGTCCTCAAGAAATGTACACCAGCCTTATTACTCTTAAATTAATACTGCACCACCAATTGAAAATTTGGGGGGGGGGTTGAAAAAGTGTGGCTGACTCTCTAGTTAACAAAGTGGGGGGGGTCTGCCGACTCCTCTGACCTCCTGGCTCCTCTGACTATCCTTATGACATGAACCCAGGTCACCTGCATGCCAGACCACTCCCCACCACCCAGTGCCGTAGAACGGTCATCCTGGAAATGTTTAGAGTCTGTCCCATACACTACAAAGTAAATAAATAGCAATTTTATGGTCTTGAGTGATATGCAGATGACAATTACTAGTACAGTACTGGGATACGGCCAACCACAAGAGTTCATTCTAACCTACTTTTATTTCATCTAGGGCTGAATGTGAAATCTAACTGTTCCCTGCTTATGAATGTTGCCTTTGTAATGTGTCTTGATAGTAGTAAAATGTACTTTAGTTTCATTGTCAAATATGTGTTTTATTTATATGTTACCTTGCATTACATCACAGGGAAAAACAATGTGCAGTTGCAGTACACTGTAACTACAACGTAATTAACTGACACTTAAAATAAAGTGTAACCACACATTTTGCCAAATTTTAGGTGTATGTTAATTTTGCATTTTATTTTTCACCACCTCTGAAATGTAGCGAGCCCCCATACGTGGTTCCATGGTGACCTCCCAGTCCCACCTGTTCCTACTGTGTCACTTATGCTGTCCTTTTACCCCAGACCTCCCCCTCTAGGGTGGGGTGGAAGGGAGCTAGCCAGTCTCCCCCCTTGAATAATTCAGTTCCTGGAGGTAGGTGGGTAGTTGGTGGATCAGGGCCCAAAAGTGCAGTCAGTGTCATCCAATCACTTGTGGGTGTTTTCTTCCAATTTCACCCCGTGCTCTTGAGAGACTGAAGTGGGGTTCATGACAGGCACACAGCCTCTCCCTCCCACTCATCTGCTCCATGTCTGCACAGCCACCCATGGTCACCCAGGTGGTGGTGACACAGCAGGAGCTGGAGCTCTCCCTCCCATTTTCTAGTGCACTCAGTCTGCCTCCCCCAGCTGACCCTCCAATGGTTCAGGCCTGTTACCAAACCTGGAACATCAGGCATTGCCAGTTGTAGTGGTACTGCTGTACTGACAGGACAGGTAGAATGTTTCTATTTCATCTTTATCTGATTTTCCTAAAACAAAAGCACCCAGTGGTACCATGTTAAAGAATAAATAACTGTTAAGGGATAATGTACAGTAATAGAATAAAGTATTCTGAACAGTTTTCAGGATATAATAATCTGAGATCTAAAAATGAAAAACAAAACTTTAAAGGGACACATTTTCATGGCAAAGGGTTATACATTTAATGGCTTTTCCATGGTATTCTGTTTAGTATGCAGGCTGCTCAATTGCAATCCTTCAGATCACACATGCTTTAAAAATAGAATGCATATCAAAAGCAAATGTGTACTATTTAGTCAAATTTCTGTTAACACATTTGTTTTAATAAAACCATATGAATAAAAAGGTGCTTTGCATTGAGGCCCTTAGCAATCTTTTCCCTATAAACTCTGCCTCACAGCCAGATCTGGCCCCTTCCTCACCCCAGCTCTTTCATCTCCCTTTGTTCAGTGTCTATGCTGAGACTGAGATTTTCCCACCTCTCCCTGTCTTACTGTGGCTCTGAAGGATGATTGCCTTCTGGTGAAGCCCTTTCCCCTTCTTCTGTACCCAAGCTCCGTGTTCACTGCACATCAAAAAGCCTTATCATACCCTGATGGTTTAAATCTTTAAACAGAGAGTAACAGCCTGAGTACATCCAGACCCCTCACATCCTACAGTCATGTCACTATGTGTTCCTGCAACAATTACCAGGGGAGGGAGGCTGCAGAGTGAATCAAGTAGCGTGTGTTGTCTCCCCGGACTCCATGCTGATGCTCTGATCAGGAGTTCAGCAAAATTCTGTTTGAAATGAGAATAGACTAATTTTCATCAGATTCTTCTCAGAGGAGTCCCATGTGGCCCAGCATGCCAAGGGTCATCATTAGAAAACTGCCTTCAAAAGAACCTCAGCTTCTTATGGCAATGCTTTTCTTGCTATTAAATTTTTAAACATTTATGTAGAAATTTAAACTGGCTATGCATTGTTCAAGCCCTTGTAGGCCTGCAAAAAGCACACTTGGAAACGAACTGAAGGAAATAAACAAATCTAAGAAAATTGCCCTAAGAAGAGCAGAAAAAAACTCATTTTTGACAGAAAATTCAGAAGAAGTCTATGATCAAAGGAAGCTCAATAACTCCCAGCTGTTCAAAGGGACTTATATGAAAAAAATCAGATGTGACCAAGAATAGAAAATATCTCATTAAGAGCTTAACTAGACTGTGATAGGTGAAGCTAGGGTTTGTTTAAAGATTGTACAGTTTCCCTTAGAATTCATTTGTTTTTCCATAATTATTTTGTACTTAGTTCTGAATGCTATGGGGCCAGGTGACATTTGCCTGCACTGAAAGAACACACAAATATAAACTGCTGTGCTCGAAGGCACCTGTCCTGTTCATTACTGCCCACAACTGAAAACCCAGAGTATGAAACATGAACTGAAGTGCAGTAGGGTAAATGAAATGTACAGATTCTGGTGAATACTATCAAATGAATGCCGAATGAAAAAAATTAACAACTTTGTTGCATCTTTAATTTTTTTAAGAAGTGAAGAATAATGAATTTAAATAGAAAAATAAGATTGGTATTGAACTATTAGCCCCATTATGTAATATGTCATGATATATGCAAATACCAGCTTACTTTCTGTTACAAACATTGCAATTCTTTTCATGTTAATATAAGATGTTCTGTAACTTCCAATTCTACATTTCTGTTTTTAATTCTAGTCTGCCTTGTTTGCTGTTGTTATATCCAAAAGCACATTTCTGTGTGAATGTTATTGTAAAATTAAAATAGATACATTTCCTTACGGTCTTCTAAAAAAAATGAACCACTTAATCCCCGGTTCAGTTTCCTCAAGGCTAGACCTGCATCTCTTGTATGATTCTTGGCTCTGACCTTCACACTTCCTACCTCCAAACAGCAGTAGCCAGTTTCTTATTCTTTAAGTGCTAGAGGAATCATGAAAAATTCAGACATTGTGTTTCCCTGAGACCAGGCTGGTGGCTTTGTCTTTGTGCTAACTGCTGCTTTCTTTGCATCATTCAAAAGGTACACACTGTTGTCAGCCCCATCACTGCTACCTTGGTGTTAAGCATGAATATTCGAAGGATGGCTGGGGACTAAATTTGAAAAGTTAATGTTTGACATCCTTTGAGAGAATATTGCTGACAATAAAACTAAACAGTAAGATTTTTTGTTTGCAAGAAAACTTCTTACCCACTTTCAAATATGGAGTCCTAGGTAATGTTTCTGGTTAACAGAGGGTTTTAAAAAAGTATCCTCAGATACTGATGTTTAATTTTAAATGCATGTACAGCATTGTTTTACTGTAGGAAGTAATTTACTACAGAAAAATAATTGATTTACAGTTTAGTTTGTAAAGTATGAACCAGTATGTGTTTCTAGTTCCTGTTGGTCAGAAAGCAATACTACTGTCTGATCGTATCCACTTCCAAACATTACGATTTCCTACTAGTCTGATTTATATTGCTTATTATAATGCATTACTGTCAGGCAATAACAAATGTAGACTGTTCCATCATGCATATCAGACTCAGTAGCACCAATAAGCAACACATCTTTCTGCTTTACATTTGGAAAAAATGATAAAGAAGAATCTACAACAATTTGCTTTCTTTGTTTTATCCTACACTTTTATGCAAATATAATTCATTTTTTAAATGGGAATGCAACTGTTGACGTATCTGCATTCAAAAAGAGTACATTGACATGCATGGTTTTCAAGATTCAGAATAGAAAGCCTGGTAATAATGATGAGTATCACACAGGCAAATGATGACACCCTGTTTGTTTGCTACTTTTCTTGTATGACTTACTGTTCCTTTGCTGAAAACCCTGCTAGCATAATAAATATGGTTTCAAAAAGAGGTCAGTATTGATTTGCCTATGAGCTACTTGACAGTGACTTTAATAAATGCTAAAAATTGGAATCATTTAGAAAAGGGCAAAATGTATTCAGAGCAACAAGAGGTTTCAGAGCTTATAAATAAGAATGAATAAGTAAAATGTGCCTAAATGTACAGTAGTTTAATACAGAATATTAAAGAGCTCCTGCCACTGTTGAGAAAAAATGTAACAATGTAAGATTTAGACACATTTAATTTTATAGTTCATGTATTTTCTGTTATTCTTGCCCAGATATATATATATATATATCTCATAATCACTGTTTCCTAAACTTTATCTGCGCTGGTTGCCTTTCTACACCTGACATCATAACACCCTGGTTATGACATCATAATTATCTCTACAGCAACAGATTGTGATGTCATAATCAGAACTGTATTAGGTTAGGTGTAGACAAGCAACCAGAGCAGATAGGACAGAGGTTCTGTTTTCATACAAATTAAGTTAATTACGAAGAAATAACTGTGATAATTACAAGGGGAAAAAAATGAACCATAAGCTGCATTGTGTCTACATATTACAACTTTTCAAAGTTGTTCCAACCATGTCATGTGCTTTTTAAGGAGCTACATAGTCACTGAGAGACATTGCCAAGCCCTTTTGCCCAACATATGCCTCTTCTTCAATTTAATAATTTTCCGTATAGTCAGAAACATAGCACAGTTTGTTTTCATCCATAATGGTCTCTGTAACAACTATTTAAAGGGCATGTTACTCTTCATTTGTTGGATTGTGAGCAAAACATTTTTTTAGTGTCTGCTTATGTTTGGAAGTTGGCTTTTTCTACCTTTATTTTCCAAAAAGTTAAATTGATGATCTAAACCAGTTATTTAGTGTACTAATAACACCACAATGTGACAGAATAGTAGCTCAGCCCACTGGTGGTTTGCCTGCAGCCTTACCACCTTGGAGCCTGATACCTCCAGATGTCAGAAGCTGAGCTAAGACCTGGTCTGCAGGCAGATGGAACAACTCCAATGAACACCAGATGGTGCTGGTAGCTTCACAGGAGCACTTTACCTTCGGTTATAAAGAACCATACCATTACCCCAGCATTCTGTTAGTAGGACATTGTGCTGTTGTGAGGTGCCTTCTTTTTGATGAGACATTAAACTGAGGTATTTTCTGCCTCTTCCTGAGGTTGTTCAGGTGGACACTAAATATCCCATGGTACTTCTTGAAAAAGTAGGGGAATTTCCCTGATGTCCTGGCCAAAACTTCCTCCAGTCACTAATCCACCAAATGATTAACCTGGTTTAATATGTCAGTACTCGCTGTATGACCCCTTCAGACATGGCTGAAAACAGACAATAGTTCTTAGCCCTCACTTCCCAGTCAACAAACACAAAAGTATTCCCTGGTTCAGACAGTAACTAAGTATGTGTAAGATGCTTGTGCAACAAAGTATCATGCTAAGCCAGCCCGGTGGTGCTGAGGGTTGAGGCACTGGATGCCACACCTCACACCACACTGGTGACCTGGGTTTGGGAATGAGACTGGGACATCAGGAGTCAGCAGGGGAGGGGAGAGATTGAGCATCCAGAGGACTGCTTTCTCTTTTGAGAAGGGTTCAGGGGAGTGATCACTCCTGGGGCGGCCTCTGGTGGTGGCCAGAGGTGCCCGGCATAGCAACGCTGCTGAATACAGGGGGCAGAGTTGTGGCATAGCATTGTCTTGATGGCAGCTCTCCATGGGGGACAGGAAAAAGGAAAAATCCCCACTCCGGGGATAGGTGACGGCTCCTCGGCCCTAGGACTGCACTCCATCGCTGGGCTCCCTTCTCTCCATGGCCAGCCCACGCTGTTCCAGTGCTCTATACTGTAGACAGAGCATTCTGGGTTGGTAGAGCGGCCCTTCCTCTGGGGGAGGTGCAGATCCAGAGGTTGTGTCAGGCCGTGTGGGGGAGAGGTAGTGGAGTCTCAGGTCAGAGGTAGAGACCTGGGTTACCGAGGCTGCCTGAGAAAGTTCCCCAGTATGGTGTGGCGAGGGGCAGAAAAAGGGTTGAAAAAAATATATATATAGTAGTATACATGCTAATGCTTATGTTATGTAAATGTGTGCATTCATCACTATGTCCCCATGTCAGTGACTTTTACCCTTTTGAGGTACCACAGGGCTTGTTCCGGTTAGCAAAGGAAGCCCCTTGAGGAGGGTTCCATACTTTGAGGTGCCACAAGAACAAAGTTCCATTAGACTAAACATGCCTTAAGGAAGTATACATGAATTGCTCAAAAAGACAAAGCTGAAGGTGTAGTGGAACATAAATAAAACATACTACAGTATATGGTTTCCCATAAGAAGAGAGGAAATGGAAGACTAGCAATACAAATCATACTAATAATAATATGTGAAGACACTACCCAGGCACAACTGATGGCAATATTTTATCATCTTCGACGAAAAGAGGAAACTCCTGCCTGCCTTGTAGAAGAAACCTCTGGGGATGCAAGGCCTTTGGTCACCATCCTCCAGACATATTTAATTAATAATAAAACATGAAAGAAAATGCTGTAGGCAAAGCAGGGCACAAATGAACCATGACATTCTGCTTCCTTACTATAGAATGAATATTGCTTTCTCCCATTGCCTCATGGCAGAGACTTCCACCCCCACTAAGGTACTTCAAAGCACGGCTTTACAACTAAAGGAACCCCAAATTCACCTGAGGGCTCCACCTTTTCAGGGTTCAGCTTAGCTTATGGAACCATGGGGAACAGATGGCCCCAAGAAGAAAGAATACATATTTGTAAATAGAGACTGCTGTGGGTGGTGTAGCTGTCGTGGCTCCTTACCTTTGAAGTGTAGGTCCTTAGGAATACCACTTGAGTGAAGAACCCCTTCAGAAGGATGAGCCCAGATGTTGAGCACTGAGCTCTTTATGGGCACAGAGGCATTGATGCTCATGAGCCTTGGTGCCCTTGTAGTTAATGGGACATTTACAACCTGAAAAGAAAATATGGTTGTAGAGAGTGAGGCCCTGATTCAGTGCATGATATGAGCATAGAGCCCTGGAGAAAAAGCTGAGCAACCACCAGAGCAGGCTGATGGTGCACTAATTGGTTGGAGTGCAGCAATGTCTTGAAGGAGGGCAGCAAATCAAAGAGGAGGAACCTAAGGACAAGGGTCCCCCCAAAAGCTAGAAGAGTAAAACACAGGCAAACATGGCAGGTGAAGAAGAGGGATATCAAATGCTGAGGTAAGCTGAAAGAGCCACAGGAAAATGGCCCTACAAATACAAACAATGTGACAAAAAAATCCTTAGATCACCACTCATATCTCTTGACCATGACTCAGTCAACTGTATTCTTTGACATCTTGAATTGACAAGCAAGTTAGGATGCAGGAACCTTTTAAATATTTGTCCTATTGGACTGGATGATGTCACTTTCTGTAGTGGTGAGTACGGTAGCTTTTTGTGTTAGGAAGAAGGTGAGGTTGAACTGCCTATACTCTTTGATGTTTTACCCATTGCATGTATAACCCATGGCTATAATTGGGTCTCTTGGTATGGTCTACCTCCTGGCTTCTGCCAGGTGGATCTGCCTCTAAAGTGATGGTGAACTAGAGGTTTTGGTTCAGATTGGATTCAGTCTGAGACAACAAAAAACAAAATGTACTGATTTGTGTTTTGGGTCCCTCCATGTCTTTTTTTTTTCCATAGAGGTTTTTCGGCCAGGCCACATCTGTCATTCAAAGGATATATCCTGCTCCCAGGGTTATATCCTGTTCGAGCCTGTGTCTCTGATCTTCCCTGCCCCCTAACAGCCTACCAGTTACCCCCATGGCTCTACCCTCTGGAAGGGGCTCCAGGTGGAAGGCTGGGCAATACTGGAGGACTCCAGACCCACTCAAATAGCGTAGTGGTACATCATTGAATTAGAGCACATTACATTGTAGTACTGCTATGTCACTTGCTACTTTGCTGGTTTAAGTACCCACTTGTGTACCAGCGTATGGTACTGGCTGTGTTAGTTTTTTTTATCATTTTAGTTGAGTTGTGGAGCTTTGCCCCCCACACCCTCCTGTTTTTTTTTTAACATGGGTATGTGGGGGTAGAGCCCCCAACTCAAAAAACTGATTAAAAAACTACAGGTTGATGTGGCGTACAGTGTGCCATAGTTCTCAAGTAGTGTAAGTGGGTCCTGAGTCCTCCAGCATTGCTGAGGGCTGTCCTCTCCCTCCCAAGGCAGTCCACCATGTTGACTAGGATTCAATAGCTGCAGGCACCAGGACCCAGGGGAGCCAGGATCTCAGACCATCATTCTGATGGCTGTGGGTCTTCTCCCATTTTTGCTGGTTCTCTCCAGCCTCACCAATGTGAGGGACACCTCTTTGGACCTTGTGCACATGCAGCGTGTTCCCCTGTAGCAGGATCAAGCTCCATGTACTAGCCACAGTAGTCAATGTCACGCCAGAACTCATTGCCTACCCTCCCCACAGGAAGAGTACAGTCACACAGAAGGTTCCTCATATTGGCCTGCCTCCTGACGCAGCTACTCAGGTTCCCTCTTGAGTCTGGTTTGTCTGCATGGCAAGCAACAAGCAGCCATTGGTCCATCATGGTGGCCTAATCCTCTTCAGGTCCTAAGTGAAATGGGAAGAAGATGCCAATAAATGGGGTGTAAGTATAGGAACACCTAGAGCTCCTCTTAAGGGATGGTTGGACCCCCTGTGGGTCTGTCATGTGTGCAGGTCCCCACCTGTACCACAAAAAATCCTTACTACTGGACAAGGGGTTAAAAGTTTCCAAGAATGCATGCCAGACAATTAAATGCTAGTCAGGACACAACTGAGAGGGCCCACAGATGCTTGGCTTGAATGCTGATTGTAGATAATAAGTTATTACAAGTTAAAGAGTGGGAACAATAAGTTATATGATAAAGACTGTGTGCATTGTTGCACACAGTATATAAGTTATTACAAGGCAAAGACTGTGTGCATTAGTGCCCACTGCTCCTGCTTACCCAGTTGTCCCAGTTTTACAAGATAAACCCTGACCAACCCCCTCACATATGAACATACAAAGAAGCCAGCAGAAGAAGGCCATTTGGTCTATCAAGTCTGCTCATATTGCAGGGTCCACAACTTGAGCTAATGTCCCTGCCCTCCCTACCCATGATCCTTACCTTCCCCCTATGCCTATCTGAGCCTCTGTTAAAGCTTTCCACTGTCTTTAATGAGATGACCTCTTCTGGCAGTGCATTCCAAGTGTCCACCACCCTCTCTGTGAAGAAGTGCTTCCTGACCTCTTTGCTAAACCTCCCACCGTCCAGCTTAAGACTGTGCCCCCTTGTGTTATGGTTGCCACTCATCTTAAAGAGACTCTCCTTATCAACCTTATTTATCCCTTTCAAGTACCTGAAGGTCCCAATCAGGTCCCCTTCCTTTCTTTCTCTCTTCTGTCTTCCAGGGAGTACATGTGCAGTGCCCTCAACCTCTCCCTGTATGTCTTACCCTGCTGACCCACTATCATCTTTTTAGCTCTCCTCTGGAGCTTCTCCAGCAGGTTAATGTCCTTTTTGAGGTGTGGACACCAATACTGAACTCCATACTCTAGATGCAGCCTTACCAGTAACCTGTACAAGGGCAGTATAACCTCCTCTCTCCTACTACTGATCCCCCTAGATATGAATCCCAGCATCTTGTTTTCCTTTGCTGCTGCTTTCTTGCACTGCGTGGAGTGCTTCAGGTCACTAGTGATCATCACTCCCAGGTCCTTCTCCTCCTGTGATGCAGATACTCGGACTCCACCCAGGTAGTACTCTATCTTGGGATTCTTGGCTCCAATATGCATAACTTTGCATTTCTTGGCATTGAAGCCAAGCTGCCAGATCTTGGACCACCTCCCCAGCTTTTCCAGATCTTCCTGTAGGTCCTCTATCCCTTCAGCTGTGTCCACTCTCCTGCAGAGCTTGGTGTCATCCACGAATAGGCACATTTTGCCCTTAATGCCATCCCCAATGTCATTGATGAAGACATTGAACAACACTGGCTCCAGCACTGAGCCCTGCGGGATCCCACTGGTTACCTCTTTGGTGCCAGATAACTCTGCCCCCACAACCACCCTCTGGGTTCTGTCCCTCAGCCAGTTTTCCACCCATCTGGCCATCTTTTCCCCAACCTCGATATCCACCAACTTCCTGATCAACCTTTTGTTAGGCACAGAGTCAAAGGCCTTGATGAAATCAAGATAGATGATGTTTACAGTTTTGCCCCTGTCTACTGTTTTAGTGACACAGTCAAACAAGTCAATTGGATTTGTTTGACATGGTCTACCCCCCCATGAACCCATGCTGCCTTGCATCCTGGAGACCATGCTCCTCTAAATATTCCACCAACCTTTCCTTTAGTATGGCCTCCATGAGCTTGCCCACAGTGGAGGTCAAATTGACTGGTCTGTAATTCCCTGGGTTATCCTTGGGACCGCTGTTGTGGAGGGGCACTACATGTGCTGTTCTCTAGCCCTGCCATACCATGCCTGACTCTAGCGAACTATTATATAGGTCTGCCAGTGGCCCTGTCAACTCCTCAGCTAGTTCCTTTAGTACCCTTGGATGTACTCTGTGCCGGCCTGGTGATTTGTCTATCTTCAATGCCAGCAGCCCCTCCCTCACTCTATCCTCCTCAACCACTACATCTGTGTTTTGCTCCCCCTGCTCCTCTTTTTCATCCTGAAGGTACTGGTCCGTCCTTCTCCCCGGTAAAAGACAGAACAGAACTATTCATTTAGTGCCTCTGCTTTTCCCCCATTATCCTCCACCCAGTCAACCCCTTTCTTAAGCCTAACAGTCCCCTCCTTCTTGTCCCTTTTCTCACTTACATAGTGAAAGAAAGCCTTCTCCCTCTTCTTAATTCCTCCAGCTATCTGCAGCTCCTTCTTTACCTTTGATCACTGGACTTCCTTACTTGCCTCACTAGCCAGCCTTAGGTAATTTTCCCTATACACCTGTCTCTTGGTCTTCCTGAATTTTCTATAGGCCAATCTCTTTTCTCTCTTCTCTTACTGCATGGCCAACCCCAGAACTGAACCGACTGGGTGCTTTGGCCCTTGTGTTCTTTCCCCTGAGCCTAACACACTAACACAGCTATATACTCTGCAGTAACAAAAGCAGGTGGCCAGTTACTCATGGTAAATCTCATCTGCTAATCACCATTATGTCTGCTAATCCCCATTATAGAGCAGTTATGAAATTAGCAAACTACTCATGAGAAAGGACCATTTTTGGCAATGATATGACACAGGTACCTGTTATGATAAATCCTACAGGGTTTAGCAATGATCTTTCAACAACTAGATATGACAGAACCACTGTCAATCATGAGCTAGAAATGGTACTCTATACTAGTCATGTTCTGAACATTATACATTAAGTTCAGTTTTACAGCAAGCATGATAAGGACGCATTCTGTAAGTAATCTAGTCATGACCATTCTGTGACAAATCATTCAACAAAATATTATGACTAATACATTTCTCATAAAGAGGTGGTGGTAGAGGTTGTGAGTGTGTTGGGGGAGGGGTTTGGAAACAAGAGTTTAACTGTTAGGTTTTCTTCAGAAATGGGGGGATAGGTCAAGCTCACCTGAGGTTCAAGTTCACCAAAAGTTAGGATTCTGACACTAAACTACAGTTTGCTTTTTATGATGCAGCAAGTAATATGTCACATGATGCTATAATACGTTATCCGTCCACTGCTCCAATCCTGATATGATGCAATGAACAGTGTATTACAATCAGTTCAAATTTGATACTAATGTGCTTTTAAGGCTTCTTTAAAAGATAAGGGAACAGATTGCTCAGTGGATTGACAGTAGACTGCAGAGTCTTTTGCCTTAAGGTCAGTGAATCACTCATGTCCAGGTCAATATGGACCAAAATGTCACAGCTATCTGATGGCGGATCAGTGTCCTTTGTAACATAAGTTGTAGTGGTGTCAATTCAGTTCCTTGAGTACAGGTGTCCACATCAAAAACACCATTTCAGTTATCATTCTTGCTGAAAGTTCAAGCATGAGAAATCAGTTGTGGAATGGATGGCTACAACCACCTATCAAACCCTTGAAGTGATCCCTCAGTAACAGGGTTGGGTCATCCTGGCATGACAGTGTCAGAAAACCATAGAGATCTAATGGAATATTAGAATGCCAACCACATGATTTTTCAAGTGGCTTGATGTGGAGACTTTCAGGTATCTTTGAATAGGACAAAGATGGGAATTTCCACATATATTGCTCCTCCTCCACTAAAAATGCACCTATGGAAATTCCATTTCATAGACCTAATTGAAGATGGCTGTTGTTAGCATATATAATTTTTAGAGTCAGCATGCTAGTGTTTTATAATCTGAGCAAATGAAAATGATAGGCCCTCACAGTTCAGTTGTACCAGCATAAAGCTGTCCTGGATGATGATGAAACACTGAGTTGCTGCTGTTGACCCTGTTGTTGTTGCTGCACTGTAAAAGCACCTTACTGGAATAAAGATGTCTTTGCACCTTTGAGCATCATCCAGAGGAGTTATTACTGGTGCAACTGGACCATGAGTGCCATCTATTCTTTTGCTCAGTTGCTAAATTGGACATGGCATCACTGTTACCCTGTGTGGCCTGCAACTTCCTTATTTGTTTTACAATCTCTATGGGGAAAACATACCATATCACAGTGTGTACTGTGCCTGTTATGTTGAATACCACCAATCATACATCCACCACCCATGCCAGCACACTCCTTGCGCCAGCTTGTCAGAGACCTCCACCCTAGTTTTCCCGTTTTGTGTCCTGCACCCTGATGTGTCCCTCTGCATAACTGGCGTGCCCCAGACAGCTAGACCTGTGAGCGAAGTAATCAGTCTGAATTAAGTCAAGGCCAACTGGCTTCTCAGGGTTGCTGCACCCCAGCTAGCCTCACCGATAACTTGACAGTTTAACTTGTCCCTCACCTCAGGCGTGGTGCACAAAATCTGGAAAGTTGCCATAGTGGTGCCAGTGTTTAAAAAATGTGATCCTAAATGCTTTGAGAATTATCGACCCACTGTAATCTTGTCAGTCCTCAACAATATGCTAGAGAAGCTAGTGGCCTCTCAGGTTATGGAACACCTTCAAATATGCAACCTGTTATTCACTGCACAGCATGGCTTCAGGCAGACCAATAGTACATCAACTGCCCTCATCCAGTCTACTAATGATGTCAAAAATGGAAATGGATAGGAATGTGTACACAGGAGCTGTCTTTATCACCCTAACAAAGGCTTTCAGCCTCATGGTTCATACCCTAATCAAAAACTAAATTATCAGCCCTTGGATTTTTTGCCCACTGTTATTAGCCGGTTTTCTAGTTACCTAAGTGATAGATAACAGTTTGTTAACTTTAACCAATCTAAATCTGACCTCTCCACCATTAACATAGGAGTTCCTCATGGCTCCATATGGGGCCCACTACTCTTTACCCTGTTCATTAATAATGTGCCCTGCTCCAGATCTTCCTGCGTGACTCCGCTTTATGCAGATGATTCGGAAAAGCAAAAAACCACTCCACCACAAGGAGGGTGCGAGGTTCAAAAAATGAACAGTGATACTCACAAGAAGCCCGCACTCCTCAAATGGTTGTAAAAAGGCTTTATTCAATTAAGATTTAAAAGCTGCCATGCAGCAACAAAGAACAATGCTTCATGTGAACCCCGACCAGTTTCATGAACTAGCACGTCATCGGGGGATGGGTTTCAGTCAAAAAGTGGCTCTCTTAGCTGGCCAGGTGGTGTAGAGAGCTAAGGCACTGGTGCCTTACCTTGACCCACACCGGCGACCCGGGTTTGATAACGAGCCCAGGGTGTCAGAAGTCGGCATGGGGGGCCGAGTTGGATGGAGCTGCCGACAGGCAAGCTGTCCTCTCCGGGAGGGATCCAGCATCCCTTGGCTGGTGGGCGACCGTCAGTGGAGGCTGGAGGAATCTCTGGCTGAGGTGGCCTAGGCACTAGGCCTGTGGTGGGGGAAGGAGGCTGTGACTGTGGCTGTTCGGCGTATGCGTGTCTCCATGTGAATGCTGACTCCTGGAGCCTCCGGGAGAAAACACTCAGAGGAAAAAATGCTGGTCAGCAGGGTGAAGACTGACCCCCCCCACTGGCGCCGCTCCCAGGCAGGGCAGGTAAGAGCTGGTGATTCCGGGGCTGGGGCTGGGGAGTCGGTTGGATAGGGGCCGACTCAGGGGAGGAACATAAAGAAAATATATATAAAAAAAAAGAAGTGGCTGTCTTATATGGAACACATTTAAAGAGACAGTGCATCACAAAACATTCATGTATAAAGTGCAACAGTGCTCTGCACATAGTGCAATCAGTGCATAGTGGTAAGGTTAAGTATTTTTGAATAACCAATTGTGACTGAAAAAAACAATTTCATAAAGTGCTAACAGGATATAAATAGTGTTATCAACAGTTGTGAAGGAATAAAAATTGTCAAACATACATCATAAATTGCATTAAAAATATACAGGATAATAAACTGTCAATTTCCAAGTCTACCATTGATTATACCAACTCATACGGCACATGTCCATGGCTGCCTGTACCAGAGAAGGTTCCATGACTTGAAGGTACATCTACAAACAGAAAATTAATGCATATCAGTCATAGAGTTAATATATTTCTTAACTCAATTAGTTCATTACACAAAAAAAAGTCTAAACATCAAGAAGACCGAAAAAAGAGAGGGAGAAGAAAAGAAAGGGGGTTTTCCTGTTACAACCCTCCATCCCCAACACCCCTCCCTATTTTCTCCATCCCTCACACTTTTTCCCCTGTCTATAAGCACTCTCCTTATCCCTTCCCCCATTTCTCCTTTCCCTTTTCTACTCCCTCCCTCCATTTTTTCTGTTTGTTGGGGATGTAGGGTGTTGTCCTGGCACCTTTACTGCAATAAAGCTGCACCTTTGAAACTTTAACCTTTTTTGCATGCTTATTTCTGGTATGAGTGCAGAACGTCTTTGCAGCATCTGCACTTTATACATGAATGTTTTGTAATACACTGCCTATTTAAATGTGTTCCATATAAGAGAGTCACTTTTTGACTGAAACCCATCCCCCTGATGACGTGCTAGTTCACGAAACTGGTTGGGGTTCACATGGAACATTGTTCTTTGTTGCTGCATGGCAGCTTTTAAGTCTTAATTGAATAAAGCCTTTTTACAACCACTAGAGGAGTGCAGACTTCTTGTGAGTATCACTTTATGCAGATGATATGGCTCGATATACCAGCTCCAAGAACACTGCTGACATTAACTTTCAGCTTAATTCTGATTTTGGTAGTGTTCTGTCCTGGCTAAACCAAAACAGGCTTCTCCTGAACTCTAGCAAAACTCAATAAATGCTGTTTGGGTCAGCACCTAAACTGAGGGCCTGTCCACCTGACTTAGAATATTTTCTGCTCAGGTGGCACACCTTTTACCACTGTTAGCTCCTTCAAATACTTGGACTTGACCCTGGAGCCTGCCTTTGAATTTGCTCTGCACACATCTAATGCCTGTAAGTCTGTTAATTCTAATCTAGGACTTACTTATAGGGTCAGACGTGCCCTGACACCTGTTGCTAGGCTAGCTACTGCTCAGGATGTTTTGTTCGTAACCTTACCTATGACTTTACCCCTTCATCTCATGCGAGCAAATGTAACTTAAATAAATTGAACACCACTTATAATAAGGTTTGCTGCTTTGTGTTATCATTGCCCAGGATGATGCACCACTGTGCAGTCTACTCAAACCTAGGGTGGTTATCGCCAACTTCATGATGGCTATATACAGTATCTTAGGCTGTACCATAGAAAAAATTGTTAGATCAGCCAATCTGCCATCCTTGCCGACTTGTCACCTAAATCTTATTAGGCTTACCCCTTGAGATCTAGTAACCTGTCATTTATGTCTGTGCCCAAGTGTTCTACAGATATGGGTGACCAGGCCTTTTCCTGCTTTGCCCTTTTGATCTGGAACTCACTTCCACCTAACATTAGGCTCTCTCTGTCACATCCAACTCACAAGACCGAGCTTTGCAAGTTCCCACTGTCCTCGGATAAATGTTCACACACCTGATGCACTGTATCTGCCACTGTAAATTGCCTTTCTGTTGCTTTTTCAGCAGTTCACATGTTGTATTTGCTCATATGTTTTTGCACTACTGAACTGTTTGGCTTCTACTGTTGATATCTCTACAGCTGGGCTTTTGTACCCTTGTAACACTATAATACTGTTGTTTGATGTTGTACATTTCCTGGGTTGTGCTTGAAAAGAGGTTTTGTATTCCTAGGGCTGGATAGTCAGACTGCGCCACAAAGAAGTGCAATAGCAGGTGCAGGCGCAAGTGCAGTGCACCCCTGCGCAACATGCATGATATTCAAACACATCGCAGGCCAAGGTGCGATTGCGCAACACAGCTGAATATCATGCCAACTGCACCATGGCACAACTAGGGATGCGCAGTGGAGCAGGGTAGAAGCGAAGTAGCACAACCAGGGATGCACAGGGAGAGGGACAGGATGCAGGGGTGCACCACCCATGGAAGCCATGGGCGAAGGAGCACACAGCAGGCCAGACAGCACCCCCCCCACACCCCATGAACTGCACAACCAGTGGTGATCTGGATGGACTACCAGCCCATGAACACCAGCAGTGAATCCACAGCCGGGGCACGGTGCCCCAGCACCCCCCCGGCAAGCAGTGACCGGAACACAAGGAGGGCCAGCCACCCAATGCCCCCCATCCCACCAATGCAGTGCACACCCTGTACAGTGATCCCCAGACACCCAGCCCAGGAGCAGTGCCCAACAGTGCATGGTGCTGAATGCATGCCACCACCACCACCGTGACAATGCAACCCTGTGCACCATGGAGCCATGCATGGTAGCACCACTGTGAGCACCCTGCAGCGGGTGGCACCAGCCACTGATGCAACAACTGCAGACACACTGCTGCCCTGCACAGCCCCCCCCACCATGGCACAGCAGAGAGGTTGACCCTGCGTCGGTACCCGAGGGACCCCGCATGGGACAAGGCCTGCCCTGGACCTCAACACCAGCAGAACAGCACCCCACACACCCACCCATGCAGACACACTGTCCCAGCACTGGCCCCAACAGCCAGCACAGCTGCCCACTGTGGTGCATGGAGGCATGCGCCACACAGGATGTGACACAGGGCATGGACAAACACCCATCCTGATGCAAGGGCACCCCAACACAGGGTCACAAAAGTGGGGCAACAAATGCCACTGGCATGCGTCCACTGATGCTGTGTACCCATGGCCTGCACCCCACCATGGCACAGGTGTGCCAGCCATCCTGCACATGCACCATGAAACCGTCCGCCGCCAGCATGTGGCCGGAGCACAAGTGACAGACATCAGAACACAGACACTGCAACAGACACCAGTGACAGCATGGAGGGGGGACAACAACAGCATAGCCCACAGTGCCACCCAAGGCAGACGTGCAACATACCGATGACAGAAGGCAAGCCGCCATAGCGCCTTGGCCAGAGGGTGACCGGCATGGACAGCCACCAATGACATGCCAGCAGACCATGCGTACCACAGACATGCAAAGGGGCCAGCTTCACGGGCCATGGACATACTGACATGGGCGCCCTGGACACAGCGCGTGCACCATGGACCACTGCACACAGGCATTCAGTGCACAGGGAATAACACACATACCACAGACAGGGACTGAGTCCTCCACCCACACCATAAGTGGGTCCCTACTGGACACACACACACACACATGCCCAGGCCTGCACCACCATTGATGCCATGCACACCAGTGCAGCCAAGCACTATATGCCTGCTGCAAATTAGAGACCACCACAGTTGTCATAACAAATAAGTCTGTAATGAAGGAGTGAACTGTACAAAAAACACATCAAACCAAACTATTTACAATGGGGGGGGAGTGCCACATACCAGGTGGGGATGGGCATGGGGCAAGTATGTACAACAGGGAGTGGGATGAAGGGGTGTGAGGGTAAGTCCGGGGGGAATGCACAACAGGTGCATCATGGGCCTAATGGAGACCACTCTCCCCACTTCGGTCTCAGTGGTGCCTCCTGTGCCTCCTTTTGTCACCCTGTTCCATGCGTTAGAGCAGCTCCAGGGTAGCTCTGGACAGCTGAAGAAGCTCCTGGACATTTCTCTCTAGGGCAGTCCAGCATTGTCCACCTAGAACAAAGGAGCAGAGTCAGTGCGCGTGACTGGCCAGACCCCTGCAGCCCACTCAATGTGCACAGCATACAGTCATGGGCCACACCCCTGTGATGGCATGCAACCACCCACAGTGTCTGTGCCCACATGACCCGCCTACCCAGGCATCCATAGCCATGCGGAATGCTGCACACACCCACCGCCCTTGTCCTGTACAGCACCACCGTGGCTGTACAGTGACATGGCTATGCGGTGAGAAGGCAGTGGCACAGCCATGGACCCAGTGCACGCACAGCCCACCTGCAACACCCACCCACACATGCAGTGCTACAGGACAGTGCTGAGTGCACCGTGTGGCATGCACGACAGTGGGGCCAACTGTGGGTGGCCACGCCCCACCACCACCCCCCCTGCAACTCAGCATGCACAGATGTAAGGGGGAAACACGGCACTCACCTGCATCCTGGCCAGAAGGGTGCTGCTGGCCCATGGCCCCTCCAACGTGGTCTGGCTGCATCCATACTGCACCCACTCTGGCCTGTTCCCCCTGTTCTTAGGCCAGTCGTGCCCTACTGCGCTCCTCCAGGCCTAGGTTGCAAACATGGAGAGGGAAACATCAGTACAGGTCAGTAACAAAGCCCCCCCGGTGTGTGTGTGCCCACAGCCCAGCCATGATGCCCCACCCCCACCACCCCACTAGACAGCCCCACCCCTGTGGTGTGGCCTTATGCACACCACGATACCTGGACAGATGGACACTACCAGTGTTTGGATGGAGCACCTACCTGGCTGTGGCACAGTGCCTCACCAGGTGCATGCCTGCAGATGACCCGGGCAGTCAGGGTCCCACCGCTGGAGGTCACCATAGCGGTGGCGACACTGCTCTGCTGACCAGCTGATTCCAGTAGCCTCCTCCAGGCCCTCTGACACCTCCTGCCACACAGCAGTCTATGGCCTGTGGAGGGGTTCCTGCTCAAAGAGGACACCAGCATGTGGCTCTACCAGGGCCACCAAGTTAGCCAACTCAATGGCGCTCCAGACCTGAGCTCTTGTTCATGGCATCTTGCTGTTGAAACCGCAAACAAAATGGCACTCTGTAGAGCACGTGCCCCATGTATGGAGGCAGTGCAGTACTGCACTGCCAGTTCCTATCGCGCTGTCAATGGACTGCGCGATAGGGGTGCAACCATGTGGACGCATGGCACCTAGGGGGCCAAGATAGACCGCAGGGTCAAGGGTCTGTCTGCGCATGGTGTGCCACAGCACTGTTGGGATGCCCTGCATGTAGTGTGGCAGGGTGCTTGAGTGTGATGCCCTGCAGTGGCCTACCACGCTGTGGCGCCATGACACCCACGGTGCACCATGGCACAAGTGCCACATGGGCAAATAGCATACTAGCACCACAGGCACAGTGATGGCCATGCCCTGCACTGCCTCCCATGCACAGCAAGTCAGCAGCACCACACATGTCAGCGCCCCGGGCATGCGCCATGCGGTGCCGACTGCGCACATCACAGTGCTGCGTCATAGCCTGAGCACGCTCATCAACATTGAGCAAGGTGCGACAGTGCAATATTTAGCCAGCATATGCAAATCAGCTCATTAGCCATTCGACGGCACATCCACTGCATTAGCATCCACTTACAGTTGCGCCTGCCCTCATTTGCATGCGTTGCGCTATATCAATGCGACATGGGGCTGCAGCTGCCATGGATAGGTATTGCAGTCCATTGTGGTGGGTTGCATGTTGTTGGGATGTGGGGACTGTGGTTTGGGAGGGCTGAATGGGACTGCATAGTCCAAGGTAACACCTGTCATTCCCACAGGCTCGAGCATGACTGAACGTGAGGAAGAGGAGGAACAGGGAAGGGGGAGAAGGAGGAGGCCTAACTTCACCAGGGTGGAATCAGATGCCCTGTTCGAGGCATATCTGGACAGGGAACCACTGCTCAGCAGACAGCGGGGAACACCACAGGCTCATGCTGTGGCGTGGGGTGAGGTGGCATGTGCCGTGAACCAGCATGGCAGCCACCAGTGGTCCATGTAGGAGTGCAAGAAGAAGGTTGGCACAGACAGGAGGTGGATCAAGGACAAGGCGGCCGCCATCAGGGCTGCACATGCTGCCACTGGTGGGGGCCAGCCAGAAGTACCATACCAGATGCCACAGGAGGAGCGGGTGGCCAGCAGCATGTGGCGTTGTGCCATCGAGGGCATTCCTGGTGGTGGCTTCCAGATGGGTGGTAGCCCATCACTGCATTGTAGGTCCTGTACTGTCAGTGTGTGGGTGGTGGGAGCACGCTACAGGGTGAGGTGGAGCCACTGACAATAATGTGTTCCCTTACAGCTCCTGAGCATCTACATGGGGCAGTGGTGGTAGGTGTGTCCACTGAGGGGGAGGTCCTGGACACAGAGGATCACCCATCCACCTCCACAGGTGTCCGAGGGACTGGCCAAGTGCATACCTGCATGTCTGTCCGGACTGATGTGAGTGGTGCAGGTGCGGACAAGGCCCTGCCTGTGTCCTAGCGTGACAGTGCCCATGGTCTCCAGCATGCTGGGACACAGATTGGGTCTGGATCCAGCACCGAGGATGATGGACCACACGTCCTGGACAGTGATACATGTGGGACACAGGATGGTCCCACAGCAGATAACTGCATGGGCGTTGCCATGGCTGATGCCGCCGTGGCTGCCTGTGTAACAACCCAGTCCCAGCCTGTGCCTGTATGCCCCAGTGGTGCAGCACTGGTGTGTGTCCAAGGTGGTGGGGCTGTTGAGGCTGCTGCAGCAGGGCTGGTGAGCCCTGGCGATTGGCAGCCGGAGGCGAGTGCCAGCAGCCCACCAATGGCAACGGGGACAGTATTGGGGGCAGTGGCAGTGCACCGCTGTAACGTGCCCAGCATGGCACTGGTGTGCAGTGCCCAACATCAAGGGGTGCTGGCCAGCAGGGCCAGGAACACCATGAGGGATGGCATGCCGGACCAGCGGATGACCTCTTTGACAAACACAGCCATCTTCTCCAGGCTTCAGTGGATCAGCAGATGCGGCTCGTGATGGCGGTGGATACACTCAGTGCGGATCTGCACCAGGCAGACGAGTTGTGCAGCAGGGACCACGGAATACTCCTGGCAGAGATGGCCCGGCAGTTGGCGGATGTGACTGCTGCCATTGACAGGCAGACCACTGCATTGACAACTGTCATGGCTACACTGGGCACCCAGTTCAGTGCCCAGCCACCGCAGACACCACGCAGTGTCATGTCCATCCCCTGTTCCTGGCCCCGTGCGACACCTGCTATGTCGACACCGGATTTGGCTGAGGGCATACCGAGCACACCTTGCCTGGGCATGTTCAGTGGGCTGCAGACCCCTGCACGAACATGGTCGTGTTCACGCAGCATTACCCCTTGGGGACTGTCGGTGCCACTCCATGAGGCCAATGGTCAGCCTGGCATGGCTGGCAGGTCTCAGCGGGGCTGCCCATGCATTTGTGGTGGCTACGGTACTGTGCCGCGTGACTGACCTGTCTCCCACCATGGCCACTGTCTGCTGCTGCTCTATGTGCAGTGTGGTGTGCATTGTGTGATGCATGGGTGGGGTACCCAGCCCTGCACACACATGGTCCCTGTGCACACCCTCCTGGCTGCTGGCCACTGTGGCGTGTGCATGATGATGCCTGCGTTGCGCTGTCTGCCAGTGTGCAATGGTGCCCAGCGTCTGAGGCATGCACAGTGACGGCCACTGGGCATGGTCAGGTGTGGTCCTGTGTGGGGGGTGGGGTGGCTGCTGGGGTGTGTGCCGCTTACCCCTGTGCATGTGTTGTGGTGTGTGTGCATGTGTGCATGTGTCGTGTTCAGCCCTGCCCATCCCTGCCACCATGTGCGGTGCCCCACTCAGACCCATTCCCTTACCGCGGTCCACCCCTGATGTCCTGCCTGTCTGTGGGCTGTGTCCTTGCCCTTGGTGGTTGTGCATGGCCCCATGACCTACCTGTGTTGTCCAAAGTGCTCCTCTGTAACAGTGTCCCAGTGCAGCTGTGCCATCCGGATCAGACGGGGGTCTCGTCACCCAGGGGGTGGCTGCCCATCACCAGCTGGACCGGTGTCGTCATCGTCCCCACTGCTGTCCCCCTCTTCAACCTCTATGGCTATCTCACAGTCAGTGGCCATGTTGTGCAGGATACAGCAGTCCAGGAATAGCCCACAGACCTTCAAGGGGCTGTACTGTAGGGCACCACCTGATGTGTCCAGGCACCGGAACCGTGCCTTCAGCAGCCCGAACACCCGCTTGATGACATTCCATGTTGTGGCATGTGCCTCATTGTACCATAGCTGCGATGGGGTCATGGGGCGCAGGTATGGTGTGAGCAGCCAGGGCCATAGCAGGTAACCACTGTCACCTGTGTGTAGAGGGTGGACATTAGAATGGTGGTCTGCATCGCTATGCCATGGGCCGACATGGCCGGTACCCATGGCACCTCTAACAATGCATCTCCACACATCTGCTCACGTCATCCTGCGTGATATGCATACTCACCTGCTAGATGGCCAGTGGGGATGTCCCCACTCTCAAACCTGTGGCACAGTGCAGACTGGTGCCAGATGAAGGCATCGTGTGCTCCCCCAGGGTGCGTGGCACAGACATTGGTTATGTGCCCCCTGGCATCGCACACCACCTGGCAGTTTATGCTTGGGTGTCCCTTGCGGTTGATGTATGCCACACCCTCTGGGCCAGGTGGCATGCGGATGCCTACATGGGTGCAGTCAATGGCCCCGAGTATGCCAGGCAACTGTGATACCCTGTGGAACTCCTGTGCTGTGCGCTCCACTTGTGTGCTGGAGAAACGGATGTATTCTGCAGCATGTGGCAGCAGTGCCCTGAGGAATTGTGTGAGTAGGCGTGACATGGCCAACTGGGTTATGACTGTCATATCCCCTGCTGGTCTCTGGACAGTGCCCGTGGTGAGCAGGCACATGACGGCTGTCACCTTCATCTCCACTGACAGAGCATGGCTCCGTCGTGTGGGTGCCTGAATCTCATCACTGCACAGCTCAGAGCTGCCTCAGTATCACCCGGTTCAGGTGGTACGGCCCACAATCTCTTTGTCAGGTACTGTTCCCAGGCTGATGTGGGCTCGGTACTGCCTGTACTGTGCGTACCGCCGACAGGCCCTTCCATGGCCACACCTCCCTGCTGCCTGCCTTCTCACACCCCTCATTACTGCCTCCATCTGGAAGCTGGCACTGGCCATGTCCCTGGCTGGTGTCCCCCCCCGGGTGGCTGTTGTCCTGTTCCCACCGCTGTCTGTTCCTGGTGCTCCCTCTGCACTGGGTACACCTCCGGCTTTGCCTGTGGCTGTCCTGCCTCTTGCCACTGCCCTCAGTCCACTGTGGCACTCCATGCCCTTTGCTGCACAGTGACACAGGCACACCCACTCCTATCCTGACTCTGGCACAGTTCTGGTGGGCCCTGTTCTGCTCCTGCCCAGTCCTGCACCCTGCTTCCTTTTATTCCTCCCTGGCTGCCTGTCACCATGCTCCTACCTGTGGCTTCCCTTTTGTGTTCTTCCTCCTCTCTCTTGCTCCCTTTTTTTTTTGGCTCATTTCCACTGTCGCGCAACTTCCGCTTGCTCCACTATTGTGCACGGCGCAAGCTGTTGAATATCACACTGCGCATGTTATTCATGGTTCTGCCCCCTACAGTTGCACATGCATTCATTGCTGTTGCACTCTGGCGCATTGCTTTTTGCGCTGTGCAGCTGGTTCCCACTGAATATCGCACAATGGCTCATTTCCGTACTTGCGCTGTCACATCCCTGTTGCGCATGACACATCCACTCTGAATATTCAGCCCCTAGTGCACCTACCTTTTTGGTAAACAAAAACTAAATAAATGAATAAATAAACTGCACAAACCTCAGATGGAGTACAATCTTGTTTACTACTCTTTAACTTATTGTTTTCCTAGGATTACTTAGCCAAGGTGAATGACAGCGTGTCTCTTGAAAAGGATGCATACCTTAGAGATGTGCAAGAATATCCATTTTACAGTGCATCACCAGTCACTTATTTCTTAATTAATAATGCTGTTTATTTACAAGATATATATTCTAAAATAAACAATGTTAATCAGTGTGATCAAGAACAAAATGTGAACATAAAGGATCTGAATTACTACTACAAGTACAGTACATAAATGTAGACTGATTTAGGCATCAACGTTGAGGTAGAAATGTACATTAGCAAAATTTGGAAATAGGTAACCAGTTCTTCAGCACCCAGTGTGTTAGTGTGTGGGGGAAGATCGGTGGACACAGGTGGGCATCCAATCATATGCCCATGCTTGTTCCAAAGTGGATGCCCTGCTCGGTGTGGAGCAGGGGTTTGTGGGACATCATACATTCTGGGATTCTGGGAGTTATAGTTAAATGGGCAATTGCCCCAGTGGCTACTCCCCAGCCCTCTCTGCCTGACCAGAGGGCTGGGGTAGCATGGCAGGGGGGATTGTCGATCCTGCTGTGACTGGTGAGTGCTGTTTGTGGGCTTGTAGGGGTGCACAGTCATCACAGCAGTGTCCCTACTCACATAGCCTGTGTCCGACCACCCAGCGCTCTGCAGCTTAGTGAATGGCGTGGAGTGTGGGCTCATGCCTTGGCCACTCCCCTGGTCTGTCTGCTTACAGAGCTGCATGGATGGACAGGGGATCTGGTTCAGAAGGGGTGAGCACCCCTTCAAAAATGCTGCTGGGGTCTGCAGAACCCCAGATACCCAGCTCTGTAAGCGTAAGCTTTCTGCTCTGTCATGCATCAACTCCTGCAGTGCTAGACAGCAGTGCAATATCTTGATGTTCTCCCTCCTCATGCACTGTAGCCATGTTAGTAAAGGAATAATGCCTGACAGGGTGGGAGTTATGCTGGGATAACATCCCACCTCGGGTGGTTGGGCCCGAGGCCACCAGCCGAGGGTGTCCAACACCCGAGAAGGGATGTTATCCCAGCATAACTCCCACCCTGGAGGGCATTATTCCTATTATACAATGGCTTGTTGTTTTATAATAAAAAAATAATTTTAAAGAATGTTTTTGTTATTTTTGTTTCTTAAGAGAAAGAGGAGATCATCATGCAAGTCAGCCATATCATCCATATCACCAGCAGGAAGGTTATGCCAGGATAACATCCCTGCTGTGATAGCCAACTGACCAATCAGAAGCCAGGATTCTTTCTTGCCATTGTATAATGGGTTATAATCTATGACCACTGTAAACCTTCGGCCATATAAGTGGGGCTGCAATTTCTGAAAAGCACAAACAACAACTAAGCACTCTTTTTCAATTGTGGCATATGACACTTCCCTGGCAGAATTTTCCTGCTTAAGTAAATAAATAGGTGCTCTTCACCTCTGACATTAAATAAATTATCAGGATTTATCAAAACTACTGAAAATCTAACATCAGAGTTTTCATTTCCTTTGTGAAAAACTCTTTTTTTGCCAGAATAGAACATTTTTAATTGTTCCCCTTCAGGAGGGAAGAAAAGGGAGTGTATTTTGACCCCAAGAAAGTGGCCAGTAAATCCCTTCCATTTTCTAATATGCCAGCCCTACCTCCATGCTAATTAATGTTAAGGTGCCTAATTATGGAGAGTGTGGGAGTTTTTTACATGGACAAGCATAGGGTGCCGTGGATTTACTTTTTTATATATATTTTAATGAGTATTTTAACATTAATTAAGGCTGTCACTCAACTAACAAGGCCTTTAAGTTTACCAGATTATGTGCGATTTGACTTTTTCTAAAAATTCACAATTTAAGATATTCTGCTGCTTGGCCGGTTGAATACTATATTTAAACAAAGGTAATGATTAGGAATTTTTTTCTGAATAAAAATTATACACATGTATGCCACATGGATGAGTAGAGAACTTTGGTTTTCAGTACTACTAGTCCAGAATCATTTTATTCCCTTTGCTATTGTCCCATCCCCTTTGATCAAGGCTGCTGTGGCCCAGATTTTCTTTTCCTTTGTCTCAGAGGGTGGACAGGTCACTGCCATTGTTCGTGATGCCAGTGCTCACCTCTGACATGCAAGCAGATGGCATTTCCAGGTGATGCAGACAGCCGACTGGGTGGACCTGTACACAACAGTGCAGATAACATGTACTGCTGTGGGACTGCTGACTCCAGTAATATTAAAACAGTCAGAAAATCAGCACATTCACGGAAGCAGAAGACTGGATGTAGACCTAGGTCTCCTACAGGTCAGATGTCTTTTGTCAGAAATAGTTCCCTGCCCATCTCTACTTAGCAGCATGCATTGCAAAAAGAAGCAAATGTTTACATAAACATCATTTTCCTTTGTAAACATTACAAGGATAAAGACTGATTTACATGGATGGGGACAAATCACTGTTTTCTTAACTTTAAGCAAATTGGAGAAAAGGGCAAGAGAAACCCCCCTTCTGGGGCGGTCTAAGTGAATTTTGACAGAAATGGCCTTCTCCTAAGCAATTAATGCCTGACTAAATGGGACTGTTAATTGTGGTTGTGAGAAACTAGTTTACAAATCAATTTGAAAACATTCAAGAAAGGCTATAACAAGGCAAACTGGATGAGTGGTAAGAACTAAAAAGTTGGTGATATGCATTTTTTACGTTGTCTTGTGCCTGCGCAAGAAACATGTTGCAGTAACTTTGGAATAACAGGTTTTGGAGGCGCGGTCATGTTGTGACCAGTGGCGCCACTGCTTTATCTGGCTGGGCTCTGTGGCATGAATTAGATTGCACACTGTCTATGATAGCAGTGCAAAAGTGTGCCACCAACTTGTAACAATTTACCGCAGCAATGAGGGAGCAACCCCTCATTGCAGAGCATGCCTTCCATGGTGTAACATTTCAATAAACATGGCAGGCTCACTGCCGGCTGCTCACAGTCCCTAGAAGCCGACTTTGGGGTGCCCAATCCCCCTTTTGGCATATGTGGCTCCTTTAGTGTAGTTTTGTGCAAGGGGGTGCCAAATCCCCCTCAACATCATGCCACCAACACATAGACATGCTTGCCAATGGGGGTGCCCAATCCCCCTGTCGGCATGTTTAACACCACCCCCATCGTGCCTGCATTTTCCTGCATGGCCCACCCTGATGGCCCAATTGTATGCCATGTTGGGAGCCCACCACAGTGTGGCTAACATGAACCCCAAAAAAACTAAATGTGCCACACTGGGAGTCCACCCTACTGTGGCAAAAAACTGTAAAAAAGCAGAAAACAGTCTGCAAAGTTTTTTTTCTGTTACCTGCAACAAAGGAAATGGACCCTCACCTTTGGGTCCCCTCCCCCCAGCCTGCACTCACTGGCTGGCACTCCACCTCCCCACACTCCCCCCCTCACCCCATACTTACCTCTGGAGCCCAGCACGATGATCTTCTGTGGACCAGGAACACGACTGCACTCTTCAAAGCTGACTGTGGACTGAAGAAATGCCGGTAAGCTGTATAACAGCTTAAAAAGCATTTTTTCAACTTTGGTGCAATTCTCGGCCATTTTTGTGAATTTTGGCACCACATTTTCAACATGGGGTTCTTGGGACCCCACCTCATGAATTCAGTCACTATCATCTCATTATTTGGTCCCGAAAGGCAATTTTGCAGTCATTGCATGGAATCACCTTTTGGGACTGATTAATGAAACAACAGTATGACTGTTCATAAGGTGGGCTCCCAAAAAGCATATGTTGCAAATTTGGTGAATAAATTCCAAAACATGACTGTTATGAGCATGTATGGCACAGTTTCCACCCATGCTCATAACTTCGAGAATTTTTAATATTTTTACTCCAGATTTTCAACATTGCCATTTTTTCACAGCTCCTTATGAACAGTACAGCTGTCATTTTCCACATCAATCAATCAATCAGTCAAAATCTTTATTTAACCAGGTGGACACCGTTGAGCGGAACTTATTTGCGAGGTGGACCTGGGAGGAAAAAGTACAACTACAGGATAATATACAACTGTTACAGTAATGAAAAACAGCATTGGCATGAACAGCAATAAAAAGAAATAATGCAGATTGAGTGCTACAGTATGAAGAATCAAGCAGTATTTACAACAAAAAATTATGTGAGAGAAAAAAGCCAAAAAATATAACACACGCAATTTCAGTGCACAGGTAGTGCAGATTCGGATAACCACAATGATGTACAGTCAAGCAAGGTGTGCAGTCAAGTAGTGTTGCAGATGGGTTACGCAGTTATAATCCATAGGTAAGGGACATGAGGCAAGGATGAGCCATCAGGCACCACAAGGGCATCTCCAAGGATACCCTAAGGGGGTAGGGGAAGGATGGGGAGGGGTAGGGAGGGAGGTGGGAAGAGGGGGAAGGACAGTGAATTATGAAAAGGAGTGTGCAATGCAGATTATGATGTGGAAAGGGGTACAAAGTACATGTTATGATGTGAGACTTCTAGGAAGAAGAGTAACCTTAGGGCAGAGCATGGGAGAAGCAAAACTCAATACATCCTGCCCGAAATGTGTTTTCGTACATCCGGCACACAATGGCGCAGTCACTGTAGGAAAACAATGTTCAGGACAGAGTAAGAAAATCACAGTTACACTGTTCATGAGCAGAGGTCCCAAAATGCCTATGTTTAAAATTTGATGACAAAATTCCACAAAATGACTATGTTACAAGTGTGCATTGTACAGTTTCCACACACAGTCATACCTTCGGGTATTTTTTATATTTTTACTCCAGATTTTCAACACTGCCATTTTTGCACACCTCCTTATGAATAGTATAGCTGTCATTTTTCACATCTTGCCCGAAATGTGATTTCGCACATCTGATGAACAATGGTGCATTTGCAGTGGGAAATCAATGTTCGGGACAGATTAAGAAAATCATAGTGCCACTGTTCATGAGCAGAGGTCTCAAAATGCGTATGTTAAAAATTTGATGAAACAATTAACAAAAAATCACTGTGTTACGAACGTGCATTGCGCAGTTTTCACATGCGGTTGTAACTTTAAGAATTTTTAATAGTTACACTCCAGATTTTCAAAATTGCTCTCTCTTCACTCCTCCTTATGAATGGTGCAGTTGTCATTTTTCACATCCTGCTCGAACTCTGTTTTCACATGTGATGCAGAATGGCGTGGTCGCAGTGGGAAATCAATATTCTGGACAGATTAACAACGTCACAGTGCCACTTCATGAACAGAGGTCCCAAATGCTTTCATGAGGTGGAGTCACAAAAAGGCCATGTTGAAAATCTGGAGTGCAAATACCAACAAACGTCCGGGGCGTTAAGGTTGCTAACTGTAACGTCCCACCCTGTGCAGACTAACAGGCATCAGAGGTGTGCCTTTGGATTGTCAGCTGTAATGCTAACACCATTGCCCCCACCCCCACCCTGCAGACACTGACAGGCATCAGGCTGTGCCTTGAACTCTTCGACCCCAAAGTTCACCCCTTTCTGCTATACTGCACCCACCTCAATGTGCTTCTTAATGGAATGGGGTGAACGTAAGGCCCGATGACCCCAAAGCACAACATGCCACTTATCAGAGTCTGCAGAGTAGGGTGAAGTGAAATGGCATGAGCGCTATGGCTAACGACCTAAAGGCACACCTCAATGCTTGTCACTTTCTGCAGGGTGGGGTGGGATTGACATTGGTTCTGTATTTCACTACCATTCCTATTATGCATCTCTCTAACTCCTGCACTACCAATGCCAACGCCAGCAAGACAACATTCAGCATTGACAAATGCTTGTTATTAGTAGTCCTATCTCCAGGGCTGAGAATGTGAACATTAAGGTAAGCAAACGCAAACATTTTTGGAGCCATTCTTAGTGAATGCAAGGCAAGTTAAATACAGTTATCAATATACAAACCAAATACAATTAAACTAGATGTATGATAAAGTGTTACTCTAAGAATGACAGATAAATAAAGTCTGGGTCTGGAATATTAATGGCATATGAAATCCTAAAGAAAATGTTTGGCCCTCTCAGTGTCAGGTTAACAATGCAATGGTTAGTTTAATTTGTATGCCTCAAACTGTGTAATAGTAATTTTTTAAGGGTTGAGGAAGAGGGTTTGAGGCAATTTAGGTACTATGAGTTGTGCAAACTATGATTCTCTGATGTGTAAGGCTGAAATTGGAGAAGCAGAGGTGGCTAGGAGGAAAATAACACATTCCCCTATACTAGACCCAGAGGAATACTACTCCTTTTTATGTTTGCTTGCATGCATGTGCAAGAAACATAATGCCATCATCCGAGTTTTTCGGAGGTGTGTCAGCGTCTTCCAATTCAGTTAGTGTGTTTACAGGTGCGGTCACAGTTCTCCAATCATTGCTGGAGCTGTCTATGACAGCAGTTGAAAATGCAGTGGCATACAGTTGAAAGAGGGAGCTATGCTTCAGTGAGCAGCGATAAGATATCACCTGCTCATGCGTGCTCCCCCTTACACACACACGCACACGCATACTGTGTGCTCGCCTCCCCACGCACACACTGTATGGCCGATGCATGGGATGCCCCCGCCGGCTGTGCTGCACTTCCTCCCCAAACAGAGTTCCAGATGCCACGCTTGGTGCCCACCCTAGCATGGCAACACATCCATATGGGCATCGGGGTGCCCAATCCCCTGTCGGCTCCAGACCCCAAACAGTTTCCATAGCTGCCACGCTGGGAGCCCACCCCAGCATGGCACAAGTCTCAGGTGGCTGACGGTGCCTAACTCCGCCGGCTCCAGCCCCCAAAACATCTCTACAGCTGCCACGCTGGGAGCCCACCCCAGCATGGCACAAGTCCGTATGGCTGATGGGGTGCCCAACTGTCAGCTCCAGCCCTCCCAAACAGCTTCTAGCTGCCACGCTGGGAGACCACTCCAGCGTGGCAAACGTCCCAGCGTCATCTTCCTGTTAAAAAAATCTATAAACAAGAAAACGTTCCCTCGGCGTTCACCCAGCCCACCCGTGCTCACCCATCTGCACTCTGCCTCCCCACCCCCACCTCTATACTTACCTCCGGACTCTGGCCCGATGATCTTCGGTGGACCAGGAACATGTCTGCACTCTTCAAAGCCGACAGCGAACTGAGGAAATGCCGGTAAGCTGCATAATGGAATAGATAGGTTTTTTTCAACTTTGTTGCATATCTAGGTATTTTTGGGGATTTTTGCACCAAATTTTCAACATGTGTTTTTTGGGACCCCTTCTCATGAATGCTCTCACTGTCATGGTGTTAATCATGCCCAAAGGGTGATTTCGCAGTCACTGCACAAAATCACCTTTCAGGACTGAGTAACAAAACAACACTGCCACTGTTCATAAGGTGGGTTCTCAAAAAGCCTATGTTGAAAATTTGGTGGAAAAATTCCTAAAAATGACTGTTTTATGAGTGTGCATTGCGCAGTTAACATGCACACTCGTAAGTTCACGAATTTTCAATATTTTCACTCCAGATTTTCAACATTGCCATTTTACCACACCTCCTTATGAGCAGTACAGCTGTCATTTTTCAGATCTTGCCCAAAACATATTTCCGCCCATGTAGCACACAATGGCACAGTCGGTGAGCGATATCAATGTATGGGACACATTAAGAAAATCACAGTGACACTGTTCATGAGCAGAGGTCTTAAAATGACTATGTTGAAAATTTGCGAAAAAAATTCTAAAAATGTCTGTTTTATGAGCGCAGCATTGCGCAGCGTCTCCCACGCATGCTCATAAGTTTGCGATCTTTTATTTTCAACATTGCCATTTTATTACACTTCCTAAGGAGCAGTACAGCTGTCATTTTTCACATCTTGCCCAAAACGGTTTTACGCTCATGTAGCTTAATAATGGCGCAGTCGGTGTATGAAATCAATGTGTGGACACATTAAGAAAGATGCTGTTCACTTGTAGAGGTCCTAAATGGCTATGTTGAAAATTTGGTGAAAAATTCCTAAATGTTCGTTTCATGAGCCGCATTACTTAGTTCCTACGCACGCCATAAGTTTGGCGAATTTTCACATTTCTACCCAGATTTTCAACATTGCCATTTTATTACACTTCCTTATGAACAGTACAGCTGCCATTTTTCACATGTTGACTAAAATGTGTTTCTGCACATGTAGCACACAATGGTGCTGTTGTGTGCAGAAAGCAATGTTTGGGATAGATTAAGAAAATCACAGTTACACTGTTCATGAGCAGAGGTCTTAAAATGGCTATGTTGAAAATTTGGTGACAAAAGTCCATAAAATGACTGTGTTACGAGTGAGCATTGCGCAGTTTCCACGCACCCTTGTAAGTTCATAACTTTGTAATATTTTCAGTCCAGATTTTCACCAGTGGCATTTTTCCACACTTCCTAATGAACAGTACAGCTGTCATTTTTCACAACATGGCCGAAATGTGTTTTCACACTTTCAGCGCAGAGATGCGTGGTAGCTGTGGAAAATCATTGTTCGGGACAGATAAAGAAAATCACAGTGACACTGTTCATGATCAGAGGTCCCAAAATGCCTGTGTTGGCAATCTGCTGTAAAAAATCCCCAAACTAATTACATTACGGGTGTGTGTTGCACAGTTTCTATGCACGCTCATGACTTCACCAGTTTTTTTAATATTTTTACTGGAGATTTGCAACATTGCTATTTTTTACACCTCCCCATGAACAGTACAGCTGTCATTTTTCACATCCTGTTCGGAATGTGTTTTTGCACCTGTGGTGCTAAATGCCGTAGTCGCTGTACATAAGCAGCTTTCAGCTAACAAACTGATATTGCCACTGTTCATGAGGTGGGGTCACAAAAAAACCATGTTGAAAATTTGGAGTGAAAATACCAACGGATGCCTGAGGTGTTAGGGATTCCAACCATAACGCCCCACCCTGTAGAGAATGACAGGCATCAGGGGTGTAACTTGGGATTCTTGCCTGTAATGCTCATACCATTCCACACTCTGCAGCCAGTAAGAGGCATCGAGGTATGCCTTGGACTCTTTGGCTCCAAAGTTCACCCCATTCTCCTATACCGCACCCATCTCACCATATTTCCTGATGGAATGGGGTGCACATAAGGGCCAAAGACCCCAAGGCACACCGTGACAATTGTCAGTGTCTGCAGGGTAGGGTGTGGTGAAATGGCGTGGCCGATATGCCTGACAACCCAAAGGCACCCCCAATGCCTGTCACTCTCGCAGGTTGGTGGTGGTTGGCTTCAGTTCAATACTTCACTGCCATTCCTATTATGCAGCTCTGTAACTTCTACACTACCAATGCCAATGCCAGCAAGCAAACATTTGGCATTGACAAATGCTTGTTTTTACCTGAAAGGGGGTTATATTCTGCCTTTAAGAATTTACTCCAAAACACCATTGTTATTGGTTCAGTAGATTGCATGCTTGCTTCTATGGCCAGAAGATTGAAAGGTCACAGGTTCTAGTGCCACACTAGGGACTAAGGCTTAGCTAATACTGATACTGTAGTGCAGCACTAGGAGGGTACTGCACTAAATGCCATCCTTTGGCTGAAATGTTAAACTGATATCCCTTCTGCTCATCTCTGGTTCAAGTGAAGGTTAAAGATCCTGAGGTGCTGATTATAAGAGTGTGAGGATTCCCCCCTGTGTTCTGGCCAACAATCTCCCTTTTGAATTAAATAGGTCCATGTGTCCCCCCGCCACACCCAGAATACACCTAGAAACATCATCACTTAGTGAGCCATTCATTCCTTATTAGCAAAACAAAACAAAAAAGCAGACAGAAACAGGGACTGCACTTTGCTGTTGCCAGACTTAGCTATTGCTGCTGTAATAATAATTCTTATGGTAGGGACTACATTTATGAATGCTATACAAAATTGTAGATGTTACTAAAATAGTAAATAGTCAAGTGTCAAAAACTGAGCATACACTTTTATTAAGTTAGCAGTATTTATAACAGATACAATCTCTTGGATGTTCTCCCAGGTACAGGATCATCTTGTTTGATGTATTAGTTTCAACAGCAAAGAGACATACAATACAGTACATTTAAGGCATAATAATTAAAGACCAGTTCTAGACTGGTTCTAACTACAGTAGCAGTAGATGAACTAAAAAGAGAAAACCACTCTAAGTATACACACTCAAGTTTGTAAGATAAGTAAGTAATAAGCCATGACAGGGTGCACATTATAGGATTTTAATGCGTGCTCCATGGGTGTAATAAGGTATGAGGCTGAAGGCTGAGTGTCCCTATGCCCCTGGGAAGTGTATTAAAATCTTACATTGCACACCTTGGAGGGGCTTATTACACTTATAAAATGTCTCTAAGTAGGTTTTTTGGAGGAGGAAAATGAGATTTGGCACCTGACCATGTGTTTATAGAGATTTAATGCATGGTCAGGTGATGTCTCTCGGCCAGTTATTTTTTCTTGCCATTTTATAATCAGTTATAAGCATCTGTTGAGCTACAAAGAATCAAGGCTACTACTAAACTCATTCTCTTGAAAAGGCTATGACTGGGAGTGAAATGTTAGGTGTCAGTGCTCAGATATGTTCAGCTGCTTTGTCTCTGTTCACTAAATAAAAGGCAATTACTCTGCTGCAATAAATGTATGTGAGTCTTGGCTTCAGTTGTCTGTGGTGAGCACTGAGTTTTTTTCTGGCTTCTCTAAACTCAGACTGATTAGTAAGCATTCATTGGGAAGCTTGCACCATGTGCTAGCAACAGCAAAAACAAAAGACAGCTGACCATAATGAGAATTGACCTTGGCTATAATGAGGTCTCCGATCTTTATATCTCTTAAGTTGTATTGATTATCCATGTAGCCCAGTAAGTATTTAGGTGCCTTATTATTCATGCATTATTCATCATTTATTCTTTTATGGATACTAGCTGTTCCAGAACTCTCTAACACAGCTTAATGGTGAAATGCAATTAAGATTTGGATTATGTGTAATGAAATCAGAATCAGTGGCTCAGTATTTAGCATACTTGCCTCTGGGGCAGGAAGAAAAAATTACTCACCTTAGTAATTGCTTTTCTTCTCATGGAGTCTTGCTATATTAGGACCTTTGCAGTATGCCCCTGGCTTTTGACTGCCCCGGAGATGAAATAGTTAACTCCAGAGAAATCTGGAGTTCCACAGCGCGAGAGCGCTATTGAAAGCTCTATCTGGGTTGTTTGAACCCAAACTGTCAGGTTCTTTATGAGGCTAAACTAACATAGCAAGTCTGTGTGGAAAAGCCTCACACTAGCCATTGGCTACCAACTAACAGTAGAACCACAAAAACACAACAATAAAGAAAAACAGTATCACGTATTATTGTTAGGATAACCCTTGACAATCACTACTAAGGCCCCCTCTGCCCAAAGACTCAAGTCCAGAGAGGGGCCCAGCTACCAATTAACAAAAAACAGAAACTATCTAGTTCCTAACCCAAGAAAGAAAAGAAGGGGGGGAGGAACTAGAAGCTAAACAGGCATGACACAGAGATTGCACCAATTTGCCAACCCCATACCCAAGTAGGGATTCTGAGAAGGGTAGGAGGGAAGGTTGTCCTAATATAGCAAGACTCCATGAGAAAAGCAATTACTAAGGTGAGTAATTTTTCTTCAAACACCATGAAGTCTTGCTTATATTAGGACCTTTGCAGAGTACATAGCAGTACCCCCATGGAGGAGGGTCAGAACCTCACTTAGGAAATAGGCTCTGCAGGACAGCTGTGCCAAAGCTGAGCATCTCCTGGACTGGACGTCCAGGAATAATGCTTAGTGAAAGTGTGGACTGTCTTCCAGGTAGCAGCTTGACAGATTTCCAAATGGAATATCTCTAGCAGCCGCTAGAGATGCAGCTGTACCCCTGGTGGAATGAGCCTCAGGCCTGAGGGCGCTCCTGCCCAGTTTTTGATAACAGAACTGACACAAGAGACAATCCACCTAGCAATCGACCTCCTAGTAGCAGGCCTCCCTTACCCACATCTCCATAGGTAAGGAAGAGCTGGAGGATTCAACCTCAGGACCCTTGGTACGATCCAAATAATAGCTAAGGGCTCTTTTACGTCTAAACTGTGCAAGCTTCTCTCACCAGAAGAGGAGTGCTCAGTAAAAAATACTGGAAGAGAGATGGATTGGTTAAGATGAAAATCTGAAACCAATTAGGTAAAACTTTCTGTTAGTCCTGAGGATCACTTTATCTCTGTGGAAAGAAATGAAATCCTCTTCCACTGACAAGGCTTGCAATTCACTTATACGCCTAGCAGAAGTGATAGCCACTAGAAAACAGTTTTCCAAGTTAAGAACTTGAGATCTGCGAATTCAGAGGCTCAAAGGAGGTTGCATTAGCTGGGCAATGCAAATATTCAAGTCCCATGCAGGGGTTGGTTCCCAAAGGGAGGATTAGTATGAAGTAACCCTTTGAAAAATTTTTGCAAACACAGGGTGAGAAGAAAGAGAAACTGGTTTTCCTGCAGAAATAAAACCGAAACAGCTGCCAAATGAACCTTTAAGGTAGCTGATTTGAGGCCTAAGGAATTTAAGTGGACCAGGTAGTCCAACAAAATAGGCAGGTCAGCTGATTCTGGGGTGATTTGCTTCTCAGAACACCAAAATGAGAATCTCTTCCATTTAGAATTATAAGTGGCTTCTAGTGGAAGGCTTTCTGGAGGCCTTCTAAATATCCAAGACACCTTGAGAAAGGTGTAAATGAGCATCTCTAACTCCTCAAGAACCAAGCCTTGAGGTGGAGGGAGTTGAGATCCAGATACCACACTCTCCCTGTGCACAGGTCAGCAGGTCGTGAGCCCTGGGCAAGGTCAGGGAGGTGGAATGATAGGGACAGAAGAAGAGGGTACCAAGGCTGCCTGGCCAGTCTGGAGCAATCAGAATCACCCTGCAAGGCTGAGTTCTGATTTTTACTAAAACCCTGAAGAGGAGAGGAAACGGAGGAAAGCATAGAAGAACTTTCCTCCCAATCCAGCTGAAAGGCATCCAGGGGACTGACCCCAGAACTGGGGCCTGCAGCAAAACAGGGAAGTTTGTGGTTGTCTGGGGCTGCAAAAGATCTATCTGAGGAGTGCCCCAGCTGGCAAAAGATTGACCCCAGCACTTGAGGGTTCAGAGCCCATTCGTGGTGGCCCTGAGAAATCCTGCTGAGGGCGTCCGCTAGGACATTGTCCTTCCCTGGGAGGTGAACCGCTATCAGAGAGGTGTTCAGGGAATAGGCCAGAGACCACAACTTCATTGCTTCGGTGCACAGGGCTGAAGAGCGAGTGCCCCCTTGCTTGTTGATGTACCATATTGTTGTGGTATTGTCTGTCCTGACTTGAATAACTTTGTTCTGGACAGTTTCTGAAAAAAAAAAACCTGGAGAGCTAGGAAGACAGCTCTGAGCTCCAGCAGATTGATGTGAAGCGAGATTCCTGAGGGACCAAACTCCCTGAGTTGAAAGGTCGCCCAGGTGAGCCCCAACCCAACAGGGACGATCCGTGGTGAGGATGAGGGAGTGAGGGACAGGAAGGAATGGGACCCCTGAGGACAGGTTGCTCCGATCCAGCCACCACTGGAGAGCTAGGATCAGAGTCTTGGTCACTGGGACCAATTTGGTAAGGGGGTCCCTCCTTTGAGACCAATAGGATCTCAAGTGGAACTGAATGTCCCTCATCTGAAATCTTGCCCCTGGCACAACAGCTGTAGAGGCAGCCATGTGCCCCAGGAGTTGCAGAAAGTGCCTTGCTGGTCGAGAGACCTGCATGGAGAAAGAAGATGCCAGGGCAATGAGTTTGTCCACTCTTTCGGAGGGGAGGAATGCCCTGGCTAACTTTGTGTTCAGCTCTGCACCTATAAAAGTTAGTACCTGAACTGGTTCGAGAACTGACTTTGGAACATTCAGCAGGAACCCCAGAAAGATGAGGAGTTCCTGGGTGATTTGCAAGTGGGATTTTACCTGCTCTGATGACTGACCCACAATAAGCCAGTCGTCCAAGTAGGGAAACACAGCTATCCCTTGTCTTCTAAGTGGGCACTACTACAGCTAGACATTTTGTGAAAACTCTTGGAGCAGAAGTGAGTCCGAAGGGCATTGCCTGAACTGGTAGTGGCCCGAGGGCAGTTCGAACCTGAGGTACTTTCGGTGAGAGGCCCTGATTAGAATATGGAAGAGACGTCCTTGAGGTCCAGGGAAGCTAGACAGTCCCTGGCCTCAAGGATGGCAAAATCATTACTAAAGTCAGCATTTTGAACTTTGGTTTTACAAGATGCTTGTTCAGAAATCTTAAATCCAAGATGGGCCGCCAGTCTCCTGTCATTTTGGGGTCAGGAAGTACCTTGGTAAAGACCCTTGCTCTGGTGGCAAGGGACCTTTCCACTGCTTTGCAGTCAAAGAGAGAAACCTCCGCTTCTAGTGTGAGGGTTTCTAAAAGACTTGAGGGGGAAAGTGCCTGGCTCTCATCTTGGGAAACTGTTTGAAACTGAGAACCAAGCCTTGGCTTACCACCTCCAGAACCCATTTGTCCAAGGTTAGGGACAACCAGTTCTGGCAGAAATAAGCCAGTCTGCCCCCCACCGGTACAGGAGAGTCGGCCCCAGACACCCCGTCAGGGTGCCTGCTTGGCAGGAGCAGCTTTAGGTTGGGAGAGGGCCTGCCTGTGCCCTGCCTGCCTCTGCTCTCTGAAAAATCTTCTCTGCTAAAAGCAGAAGAAGCCTGGAATTGGTAAAAGGCCTATTGTAAGGCCTGCCTTACCTCTGGGGGCATGCTCATGTTAAGTGGCATGCCTCCTTAGCTTGGGCACTTTTGTAAGTAGTTCTGTATTCATCCATCTTTTCATGTAATTTTCTGTTTGTTCTCCAAACAGAGAATTTCCTATAACAGGAAAATCTATAGCCTTTGACTGGGTATCTTGGGACAGATTAGTGCATCTGAGCCATGCCAACCTACGGAGAGCTACAGAAGTGGCCATGACCCTAGAGGAAACATCATTAACATCAACAGCAGCATGAAATTGAACTTTGGAGGCTTCAATGCCATCAGCAGCCACCTGTTCCAACTCACTAGCCAGCTGGCATGGGCCTGCTTTGGCCAACTGCAATACAGTGTCCCATCTAGATTTCTGATATCTAGCCACATAAGCCATATAATTAGCCTGTCTGAGTCCCAAAGAAGCTGCCACATACTGTTTTTTCGCCATGGCATCAATCTTCCTGAATCCTTATCAGGAGGATGTAAGCCAGGGAATATTATTCTTGTCACAGGCTGCAGCTTGCACCACACCTACATGACTACACTGTTCAGTAAGGAAGTCTGTATTAGGGCCTGACAACGTATACCTTCTGTCCATTTTTTATCTACAGGAGGGACAGAAAAGGATTTTAAAATCTTAGTGGTTTGCCTCCTAAATGACTTATGTAAAGGAATAGAAAACCTTCTAGCCTCTGGAATATCCATCATTTCCACATAGTCAGGCTCCTCTTGCTCATCCACAGCCTCTTCTAAGGGCAGCTGGAGAGTTTCTGCTACTTTCTTATAAAATCTGAAATGAGATGGGGACTCAGACAATAAAGGGGGAGACTCAAAGGGTCTGTCTGGAGAAATGTCCAGTTCTATTGGCACTTCCAGACCTTCCCAATCACAATTACAATCATCAAAATCTTCCTCCCCCTCCTGTGGTTCATAAAAATCCCCAACATAATCCTGAACCACTGGACCTGAACGAGACCCCCTTTTTCCAACCAGAGAGGGATCAACAAGTCCCTGAGACAAAGACTGGACAATCTGTATGGCTTTAGCTATTTCTACAGCAGAAGGAGAGACAAAACTGGACTCCACACTAGCTGATTTCTTTGTCCTTTTTGCTTTGACTGGTTCCTCAGGACCAGCCTTTCTTTTGCCCAAGGAAGTATCGCCCTGGTCAGAGGGCACTCCCTCTGGTCCAACCCGTGCTTCGGGCAGGCACAACCATCGGGTCAGCGGACTTACAGCCTCTCGGTTCCCTGAGCCTGCCCAATCTCTTTTCCAGGGTGGCTGCAGGAAATTCTTACATATCTGGCAGTCTGACAGGAGGTGGTCAGCCCCTCAGACAATAGACACAGTGGTGTGTGGTAGCCTTGGCAAAGGCTTCCCACAGACATCACAGTGTTGAAACCCAGGGCCCGGTTTTTCTTTGGGTTTCTCAGACATAGTGCCAGCCTAACCAAACTTGTCCTTTGTTTCAGGCCTTGCTAGGACAGACACCCTTACGGTCCCTTAACTGTGTCACGGGTATTTGAAAAACACTTTTAATTGCAGGTTTTTAGGACCGATAAGAACCGGTACCTCACTCTAAATGCAAAGAAAACAATTTTAAAGAAACTGATCGGTTCAGAGCGAACCGATAATGAGTTTCACACAGACTAAAATTATTTTACTTACGGTTACCAGATAGAGCTTTAAACCAAAACCGCGGTAATTTTAAACACTTTCTCGTTAAATGAACCATAAAATACTTTAAACCGCAAAACGAACTGAAATGAAGGAGCTGGTCTCCGAGCGCCTGTTCAGTGAAAGCGGAGTAAAGAATCTGACAGTTTGGGTTCAAACAACCCAGATAGAGCTTTCAATAGCGCTCTCGCGCTGTGGAACTCCAGATTTCTCTGGAGTTAACTATTTCATCTCCGGGGCAGTCAAAAGTCAGGGGCATACTGCAAAGGTCCTAATATAAGCAAGACTTCATGGTGTTTGAAGATCAGGTTCTAGTCCCACATCAGCTGCTTGAGGTTATACCCATAACCGAGACTAGAGAAGTACTAAGGTGGTACTGCACTACTGAGGTACCATACTTCGGATGAGATGTTAAACTGTGGTCCCTACTGCCATCTCTGGTCACTGCCCAGGTGGAAGTAAGATATCCCATGGCACTTACTGAAGAACAGTAGAACAATTTCCCTGGTATGATGGCTAACGTTCCCTCTGTCAGTAAAACAGGTCTATGTAACCCACGCCCTAGGACACACCTGGAAATAGACTAGCACTGCTTATTGTGCCATTCCACGTGAAAGAATTACCAATAAAAAGTGACAATGCACTGTGAGAAGATTCCTGAGAGGTAATCATATCTATCAGTGTACTAAAGCAACATGCACTTCATTCTGAGAAAGCAGTACAGCACAGAGGTTACAACACTAAGCTCTAAACCTGGAGCACAGTAGACCTGGGTTTGAAATCACAACTGCTCCTTGCATACTATGTAACCTTGTGCATGTCACTCAACCTCCCTGTGCTCCTGGGATGCATCTGGAGATTTAATTAATTTATTTATTGTAGTCTCAGATTAACACCTTTGAGCTGAGAGCTCATTACATAGGTACCAAGTCAGAAGGTTACATAAGCAAGTTACAGAGTAGCTGTCAACAGGCGGTTGCACTTACAATAGTTACAGTGTCAAGAAAGGTACAAGACAAATCACAATGAATAAAAACATACAGAGGTATAGATGACTGCATTAGGTGGCATTGTACAATGCATGCTAGCACAATAAATTTAAACAAATGTTAGGCAGACAGTCAGAGCAGTACTAGATTAACAACAACAATGTGAGAATCAGACAATAAGGCCTAGTCAAATGTGAAGGGAGGATGGGTAGGGCAGGTGGGTGAGTGAAGAAGGAGGATGGGAGATGAAAAAGAGAAGGGGAAGGAAGAAAGGTAAGGGACATTATCTTACTAGCCAACAATTCTGAAATAAAAAAATTTAAATAAAACTCCAAGGGTGTAGCCATCGCATAGGAAAGAAATAGGAGTGTATGAATATATTCTGCTGAATATTCATCTGAGTGTTTGTACTCAGGACCCAAATTATTTGTTATCGTGTTATTCATTATTTGTGTCAAAAACAGGTAAAAATTTTTAAAAAACCTTTTCTCCTCCTTCAGGAAGTCCAGGGCTAGTCCTATGGCTGCTCCACCTTCCTCATTCATCTCCCAACCTCACCCCTGCCCTGGCCTTCTTGTGTCTCCAAAAAGTGAAAATTCCCCATCTGGTATTTAGCCAGCCTCCCCTTTCCCACCCAGTACCATCTTTGGGAACCCACCCTTCTCCCTAGCCAGAGCCCCCTCCATTGGGTAGAAAAATGTGTGATGATAGTTATCCCCTACTCCTGATCCATGATGAGGGGAGGTGATGACTATCTCGGAACTAGCTGACTTTTTCCAGTAGTGCTGCAGCTGTCTGAGTAGCATGTGGTGGGGTCGAGCATGGTCTGTCTAGCATTACTGAGTAATACTAAGCCAGTCATGCTGCTCTCTTCGAACATGCTCAGCTGTCTACTGACAGATACAGACAGCTGTAGTACTGTGGGGAAGAGGGAGCTAACGGAGCATGCCAAGATAGTCTTATTGCCTTCCCCGCTGAACCATCAGAAATGTTGATCAAGTTGCAGTGCAGCAGAGCAACCTACAATGCTCTGGCAGCTGTTTACACTGCTGGATCTGCATCACTGCACTTTGTCTGCACTGGTTGCAATGGCGCAGATCCAGCAGTGTAAACAGCTGCCAGAGCATTGTAAGTTGCTTTGCTGCACTACAACTTGATCAGCATTTCTGATGGTTCAGTGGGGAGGGCAATAAGACTGTCTTGGCATGCTCAGTTAGCTCCCCCTTCCCCACAGTACTACAGCACAGTACTGCCTATCAATAAAATCTCACACAGGGGAGGACAGCTCAATTTTGCTTGTTTTGCCTTCAGGAAAATCTGAGAATCCTGTTAGTATCTGCCTGAAGGTAATAGGCAATAGTACAGTTAAAAGTTAAAGGGGTTCCAGCCCTGTCACTCACTGATATATTTCAGAGTTCCATACAGACAAGGAAAACAGCCAATGTTTTGCTCCCCTGTCTAAGAATTGAGCAAGGTAAGACCCAACTAGTACAGACCCATGAACCAGCAAAGTGTTTAGGTCAGTCATGAAAGGTGTGGTGGTTCAGCACATGAATAAAAATTGGAAGCTGTCTAGAATATAACATCATTTCACAGAAGGAAGATCTTACCAAACCAACCAATTGCCTTCTCTGAGGAGGCAATTAGGAATGTGGCTAGTAATCGATAGGTGGACGTGGTCTAGCTGGACTGCAGTAATGTCTTTGACACTGTACCACATGATAAACTCCTTGAGAACATAACACAGTATGGATGGAGTCCACAAACTACACAGAAGGTTGATAGCCATTTGGCAGATAGGTAAGAAGCAGATAGTGGTGGCGGATGGTCATTATTCAGAGGGGTGGGATGTGGTAAGAGTAGTATTTAACATATTTATTAAATACATGGTGGAGAGGCTCAGCAACAGGCTGTTGAAGTTTGTTAATGAAATTAAATTGGTAAGAAGAGTGGGTGCAGCAGAGGAATGGGCTGCGCTACAGGGGACGTACACACTTTAGAGACATGGGCTGAGAAATGGGGGCTTAGATTTAAGGTGGGAATGTTCATAGTACTATACATGTAATCACCCAAACACCCTATGTAACACAGCAGTGGGCCACACAAATGTGGCAAGGAATCAAAGAGTAATTGAGGACTCTAAGCTGAAGCCTCACAGGCAGTGTGTGCTCCAGTTAAGAAAGCAAATCCAGTGGGAGTGCTAGAGAGTATCAGTCGTGGCAGGCAACTTTCTATAGGAGCTTCTGCTTCCTCAGACTCATTTAAATATTAATACTGTTTTAAAGTTGATTCTTACTATTTTTTCCTACATCACTTGGTGGCATAACTATTGATGGATTACCTGCTTAATTTCCAGAACTATGGGCCTCCTGAAATGTACCAACCCAGCTTTCCCAAAGAAGTAGCATCCTTAGCAAATAAATGGGTCGAGTAGCAGTGGACCACAGCCATTTTCGGAGGCTAGAGATAATCCTCTTCTATATGCTATACTAAAATCAGTTTGTGCCATGGACCAAAAATGGAGACCATACTCCTACAGCTTTAAACTCATTCTATAAGGATGGACTGTGCAAGGTGCCAGGCAGGGAGCTGATGAGCACGTCATGAAAGAACTAAGTGTAACTGCAATTTTAAGGAAAACTCGATGCTCATGTATTGTTTGGAGACCACAGAAAATCAGCTTTGTGCCTCAAGCATGCAAATCATGGGGCTGCCTGAAAACACTAAAGGAGAGGATGTTAAAACCTACCCATGAAACTGACTGGCAGAGGCTTTAAACCGAGACATCGATTTTAACATTAATTCAGGATACTGGGTGAACACCAAGTCAAAGCCTTCTAGGGCCAACTCCACTTGTACCGTCATTGTAGTTACTGACAGCATGGTAATCAGGGATTATATTTTTGTTTATTTTATTTATTCATTTTATTATTTTGGTAACTGGGTAGGGCCCATGAGGCACAAGTGCCTGTTTTCAGGGGTGACCTGGGAGCAGTGGGGTGGTTAAGTGACTTGCTCAGAGTCACACAGTATGCAAGTGGAGGTTGTTGGAATCAAACACAGGTCTGCTGGATGTACCAAGCTCATTTACAGCTTGTTACTCTAACCTCTAGGCTCTCCTGCCAGCCCTTTTACAAGCAGCAAGAACAGTGGCACCACTGGAGATAGATGTGCAGACCATTCAGCTCTTTCTGGACATGAGTTATACCACCAAATGAGAGAGGACATGATCACCACCATACCTCAGATTGTTTTCTCACCTCCAAGGCAACTGACAGGAATCCTGATATGTGAAGAAACAGGTGCTCATATGGACTGTCTTTCATGGACTCCTACAGTGTACTAGTGTATGCAATTTCCCTCTAGAGTCACAAATATTTACCCTCCTGATAAGTTATGTTGTTATTGTTTGGAGTGAGGACACATATCTCAATACAAGTATAGCTGTGGGTCTGAATGTGGTGTCTCTCCTAGTAGGAACTAATCTCCATTTAATACACTTTGTGAATCAGAAATTATCAACTTCTTTGGAAAGGCTTGCCATTTCTAGTGATAATATTTGATTTTATACCATGGGAGTGATGAATAACATGGTGGAACAAAGGTATTATTTTTGCTTGTTGTTCAGATGCAGGGGAAATAACATGTTATTTCCACTGCAACTCATGTTATTTTCACTACGGCCTTGTCACAATGGCAAGGTGGAAACCACAGTATAAATAAAAGCATTCCATAGGGCATCCAAGAATAGTTTTTATCCATTCTGGAGTGTTGCCAACAATGCAATCTGGCACTCATGGCTGCACTTTGCTCAGCCACACATTGCTAGGCAGCATTGTTGGCAACATCCCAGATTGAATAAAAACCTTATTCCTGGATGCCCTATAGAATATCCCTATGTATACCATGAGAGTGATAACACTGGTAAATAAAAAGTCTGATTTTGCTTTGTTGTCCAGCTGCAGTGGAAGTAACACGTTACTTCCACTGCAGCTGTTATTTCCACTACAGCCCTTTCACAGCTGTTTTTCTCAGCTAGTCAGATCCAATAAAATACACATTGCCATAACCTAGCTGTGGAAGGACAATGCACGCTGCTTCCATAACCCACCGGTAGGGATAAGGTTCCCACACTAATTCTGGGTAATATGGGGAACATTCAGCACCCACAATTCTTGGGGGGATTCAGAAATAACTTGCCTTTTTAATGTACTGAGCAGTGAAATGACAACTAAGATAACTCTCCTGCCCATGGTATATATATATGAAATCCCACAGGTTGAGCACAGATAAGCTTTTTACTCACTCTTTCATGGTGCAAACAGTATAGCCTAGCACTCATGGCATTGTCACGTATTGCTAGGCAGCATTATTGGCAAAATTCCCGAGTGAATAAAAACCTTATAATGTATGGAAAGTGCCTATTAACCACTATAATCAGCAGTTACACAGCTTTGTTATGCACTGTTTAGAATTTTAAAAGTTGTTAACCACACTTCAGAACTTCCAAACAATGGCAAAACAAAAAAGAATGCACCAGAGTTCCATAATTACACATAGAATGCAAACAGTGTTTTTTTGACCATACACTATAAAAGATGATGGCTGGTGATCGGGTGACAACCACGCTGAAATCACCTCTCGTGGTTGCTAGGGCTACAGTAAACCTCTCGAGCTGCGCTCTTGAGGTTTACCATGTTACCCTAGCACCACTCGAGGTGATTACAGAGTGGTTATCAACTGATCCCCAGCCATTATCCTCTATGTAGTGAATGATGGAAGGTTGTTTTGGGCAAAAATCTATCACTTTCCAAATGCTGTTATGCTGCAGTACAAACATCAGTTCTATTTGTTATGCTGCACTAGAGACATATGTACTGCAGCATAACAGATTCGACCTCTCCCTCATGCGCTGTGTAGCACCACCCGTCCATGTCAGCTCTCAAGCCTGACAGTTGGTGCCTGTACTTCAATCCACTAGCATTGAAACATCAATCAGAAAAATGGCAGCAGTGGTCTTTTCAAGAGAACTGTCTGACCCGCGAGAAATGTATCACTGAACAAGAAAACCAGTGCACACTAAAGAAAACAAATTGTGATCTGAGGCTGTTCCACAGCTACCCAGCTGATGTGGGTGAAGGCCGTTCAATCACAAACATACTGTACCTGTTGATGATCTTGCCAAACTTATTGCTGATTTTATTTTCAAGCTTGAACGTAGTGATGGCAATCAATATGAGCCCAGCACAGTTAGGGGAATTACTGGCAGTCTGGCTAGATACTTATTGAAGGAAAAATACCCTCATTCAATTTTTCATGGCAACACCGTTTTTTTTTAAAGAGGCACTAGCCACATTGGGAGCAAAGCAAAAGTTTTTGAATAGAATGGGGAAGGGTAACAAGCCCAACAGGGCTGAAGCTTTGTCACAGGATGACATAGACCAGCTGCATGTGAGTGGCACTCTTGGTACTTAAAATCCAACATCACTACTAAATACTGTGTTTTTTAACAATGGTCTACTCTTTGCTCTTAGAACGTCTGAGCAATATGCTCTCAGGTGGGGAGATTTACAGTTGGGAAGAGACGCTGATGGCCAGCAATATTTAGAATATTCAAAGCGTCAAACCAAGATGTGCACCGGAAAAAAACCCAGAGATATTCAGCCAGTAAGACCTCACATGTATGGCAACACTCAGAATCAGTCAAGGTGCCCTGTGGCCACCTGGCTGTTGTATCATGATCAGAGACCTGTAAAAATGCTGATCAAGAGTCCCCTTTTATCTTGCCCCTAACATAAATCAGAAGCTTGGGTTTTCTAATTGTTTCCGCTCCATGCCTGTAGGCAAGAACAAAATCCATACAATGGTAAAAAAAATGAAATTGCAGGCTGGGCTCCCTCAGAACAAAAGAACAATAAACCATTCCACCCACAAAACAGCAATTCAGATGTTGGTAGATGGTGACATCCCACTCAATGATGTACAGCAAGTCTCCGGTTATAAGTCAATACAGTCAATCAATAACTATAGTGTCCACTCTGAAAAAAAAAAAGGCACAGTGAAATCTTGTGTGGCACCAACAAACAAGTCGAGCAGCCCTCCACATCCTCTTCCTCATTCTGTCAGCCAGCGAGATCAGAAATGCCTCAACAATATCAGCCGATCCCCTTGCCTGACTTAACCAACTTTATGCATTTCGGTAACAACTGTATATTCCAGCAGGGATTTTCTGTCCAGATATTTATGTACCCTTCTTGTAGCAGAGTAAGCTGTGTTCAACCATGCGCCAATACTGTCCATCTTTTAAAAATGGCATGCTGTGTGCTTTACTAGCATTTATCCTTTGACTCGAGACTTTTTTTTCTCCTCCCGCAGGTCACACAGTTCTATCATCGCGTGAGGATGTAATGGGCGAATGCAGGGACGTCAGCATGTCTGATTGTATTTAAAAAAATGCAACGCATGAATGTTTAATACTTGGACTGCCAAACTTTTTTTTATTTTTAAATTTAAACATTATGGTTAATGTGTAGCACGCCAAGAATCCTTATTTATGTTTTATGCCTGTCATGTTTGCTGATGAACTAAGTAAAGCTCCGTTTCATCAGAATATCCTAAAGGTGTGTCTGTGATTTCTTTTGTAGATGTACTGCAGCTTGTTATTGTGTCATTCACTATACAAAACAATGATTCAAACACCATGAAGTCTTGCTATATTATGATTATATGCAGTCAGCCACTGCAGCTGAACTGCCCCGGAGAGGAAAGAGTTAACTCCAGAGAGTCTGGAGTTCCACAGCGCGAGGGCGCTATACCAAAGCTCTATCTGGCCAGTTTCAAATGAAACTGTCAGATTCTTTACTCTGCTTCACTGAACAGTCGCTCCGGAGATCAGCTCCTTCACATCGGGTTCATTTCTCGGTTCAAGCGAGTATTTTCGGTTCATTTGAACCGGCCAAAAGTATTTATTTTACCGCATTTCGGTTAAAAGCTCTATCTGGTAAACCGTAAGTAGAAAATTTAAAGTCTGTGTGGAAATTCAATTATCGGTTCGGTTTTGAACCGATCGGTTTGCTTAATTTAACGTTTTAAAATGTGGTTGGGCTTTTAGAGTGCGGTTCCCGGTTCTTATTGGTTCTAAAAAAACCTTGCTTTTAAAATAAGTTTTTTCAAATACCCGTGACACGGTTAGGAACCGATAAGGGTGTCTTGCCTGGCACTGCCATCAAAAGGGCAAGTTTTTGGTTAGGCTGGCATTATGTCTGAGAAACCCAAAAGAAAAACCGGGCCCACTGGGTTTCAACACTGTGATGTCTGTGGGGAAGCCTTTGCCAAGGCTGACCCACACACCACTTGTGTTTATTGTCTGGGGGCTGACCACCTCCTGTCAGACTGCCAGGTGTGTAAAAATGTCCCTGCAGCCACCCTGAAAAGAGATTGGGCCGGCTCAGGGAACGAGAGGCCAAGAAGTCCGCTGACCCGATGGCCAGCCCGGTCCAGTACCCACTGGACCAGAGGGAGTGCCCTCTGACCAGGGCGAGACTTCTCGGGCAAAGGAAGGCTGGTTCAGGGAACCAGTCTCAGTGAAAAGACAAAGAAATCAGTAAGTTTGGAGTCCAAAATTGTCTCTCCAACTGCTGCAAAAATAGCTAAAGCCATACAGATTGTCCAGTCACTGTCTCAGGGTCCTGCCGAACCACCTACAGTTGGTAAAAGGTTGGTTCGTTCAGTGTCAGTGGTTCAGGAGTATGATGTTGAGGAATTTTATGAACCACAGGAGAGGGAGGACGAATTTGATCATTACATGTGTGGCAGGGAGGGTCTGGACGTGCCCATTGAACTGGATATTTCTCCAGACAGACCATTAGAATCTCCTCCTATTCTGTCTGAGTCCCTTCTCATTTTATGTTTTACAAAAGGTTGTAGAAACCTCCAGCTTCCTTTAGAGGAAGCTGTGGAGAGCAGAGGGAGCCTGATTATGTAGAAATGATGGATATACCAGAGTCTAGGAGGTTGTCTATTCCTTTGCATAAGTCATTTAGGAAGCAAACAACAAAGATTTTAAAAATCCTCATTCTGTCCCTCCTGTAGATAAAAAATGGACAGAAGATATACCTTGTCAGGCTCTGATACAGACTTCCTCACTGAGCAGTGTAGTCATGTAGGTGTGGTACAAGCTGCAGCCTGTGACAAGGCTAATATTCCTCTGGCCTCACATCCTCCTGATAAGATTCCAGGAAGATTGATGCCATGGCGAAAAACAGTATATGGCAGCTTCTTTGGGACTCAGGCAGGCAAATTATATGGCTTATGTGGCTAGATATCAGAAATCTAGGTGGGACACAGTATTGCAGTTAGCCAAGCAGGCCCATGACCAGCTGGCTAGTGAGTTGGAACAGGTGGCTGCTGATGGCATTGAAGCCTCTAAAGTTCAATTTCATACTGCTGTTGATGTTAATGATGTTTCCTCTAGGGTCATGGCCACTTCTGTAGCTTCAGAGGTTGGCATGGCTCAGATGCACTAATCTGTCCCAAGATACTCAGTCAAAGGCTATGGATTTTCCTGTTGTGGGTAATTCTCTGTTTGGGAACAAACAGAAAACTATATGAAAAGATGGATGAGTACAGAACTACCTACAAAGTGCCCAGGCTAAGGAGAGGCATGCCACTCCACAGAGGCACGCTCCCAGAGGTAGGGGCAGGCCTTTCCACAGGCCTTTTACCAATTCAGGCCTCCTCTGCATTTGCACAGAGGGTTTCTTTAGAGGCAGAGGTAGACGGGGCACAAGTAAACTGTCCTCTCCCTCAGCCTACACATTGCCAAGCAGGCACCCTGATGGGGTGCCCAGGGCCGATCTCTGTACCAGTGGGGGCAGGTTGGTTTATTTCAGCCAGAACTGGGTGTCCCTAATCTCGGACAGGTGGGTTCTGGAGGTAATAGGCCAGGGTCTGGTTCTCAGCTTCAAACAGTTTCCGAAGATGAGAGCCAGACATTTTCCACCTGCAAATCCTTCAGAAGCCCTTGCTTTGGAAGCAGAGGTTTCTTCTCTTTTGGACTGCAAAGCAGTAGAAAGGGTCCCTCCCTGCCATCAGGGCAAGGGGCTGTACTCAAGATACTTTCTTACCCCAAAAAAGACAGGAGAATGGCGGCCCATTTTAGATTTAAGGTACCTGAACAAGCATCTTTTGAAACCAAAGTTCAAAATGTTAACTCTGACAATGATTTTGCCTCCCTGAGGCCAGGGGACTGGTTAGCTTCCCTGGACCTCAAGGATGCCTATTTTCATGTTCTGATCAGGCCTTCTCACCGAAAGTACCTCAGGTTCGAACTACCCTCAGGCCACTACCAGTTCAGGGCAATGCCCTTCGGCCTTACCTCTGCGCCAAGGGTATTCACGAAATGTCTAGCTGTGGTAGTGGCTCATTTAAGAAGGCAAGGGATTGCTGTGTTTCCCTACCTGGACGACTGGCTCATAGTGGGTCAGTCCCCAGATCAGGTAACATCCCACTTGCAAGTCACCCAGCAGCTTCTCACTTCCCTGGGATTCCTGCTGAATTTACCAAAGTCAGTTCTCGAACCAGTTCAGGTACTAACTTTCATAGCTGCAGAATTGAACACAAAGTTAGCCAGGGCATTTCTCCCCTCGGAAAGGGTAGACAGACTCATTGCCCTGGCATCCTCCTTTACCCTGCGGGTCTCTTTACCAGCAAGGCATTTTCTGCAACTCCTAGGGCACATGGCTGCTTCCACAGCTGTAGTGCAAGGAGCAAGATTCCAGATGAGGGACATTCAGTTCCATTTGAGGGCCTATTGGTCTCAAAGGAGGGACCCCCTTTCCAAATTGGTTCCAGTGACCCAAACCCTGATCCTGGCCTTACACTGGTGGCAGGATCAAAGCAATCTAAAACAAGGGGTTCCTTTCATTCCTGTTTCCCACTCCCTCACCCTCACCACGGATGCTTCCCTGTTAGGGTGGGGAGCTCACTTGGACGACCTGTCCACTCAGGGAGTGTGGTCTCCCCAGGAATCTCTGCTCCACATCAATCTTTTGGAACTCAGAGCTGTCCTTTTAGCTCTTCAGGAGTTTTCAGCTTCTGTCCAGAACATAGTAGTTCAAGTCAGGACAGACAACACCACAACAATGTGGTACATCAACAAGCAAGGGGGCACTCGGTCATCAGCCTTGTGCACCGAAGCAATGAAGTTGTGGTCTCTGGCTTACTCCCTGAACACCTCCCTGATAGCAGTTCACCTTCCAGGAAGGACAAATGTCCTGGCGGATGCCCTCAGCAGGATTTCTCAAGGCCATCACGAATGGGCTCTGAATCCTCAGGTGCTGGGGTCAGTCTTTGCCAGATGGGGCACCCTCAGATAGATCTTTTACAGCCCCAGACAACCACCAACTTCCTCTGTTTTGTTGCAGGCCTCCAGTGCTGGGATCAGTCCCCCTGGATGCTTTTCAGTTGGATTGGAAAGGGAAGTTCCTGTATGCCTTTCCCCCCTTTTCCCTTCTTTTCAGGGTACTAGTAAAAATCGGATCTCAGCCCTGCAAGGTGATTCTGATTGCTCCAGATTGGGCCAGACAGCCCTGGTACCCACTGCTTCTGTCCTTGACAGTCCACCCTGCCCTGAGCTTGCCCAGAGTCCACGACTTACTGGCCTGTGCACAGGGGAGAGTGTGGTATCCGGACCTCAAATCCCTCCATCTCAAGGCATGGCTCTTGAGGAGTTAGAATTTGCTGACTTACACCTTTCTCAAGGTGTTTTGGATATTTTAAAGGCTTCAAGGAAGCCTTCCACTAGGGCCACTTACAATTCTAAGTGGAAAAGGTTTTCCATCTGGTGCTCTGAGAAGCAGATTATCCCAGAATCTTGCTGATCTGCCCATTTTACTGGACTATTTGGTCCATTTAAATTCCTTAGGCCTTAGGCCAGCTACCTTAAGGGTTCATCTGGCAGCTGTCTCTGCTTTTCTGTCAGCAGGGAAGCCTGCTTCCTTTTCTTCTCACCCTGTGCTTTCCAAGTTTTTTAAAGGGTTACTTCACACCAACCCTCCTTTTCGCGGACCAGCTCCCGCTTGGGACCTGAATGTTTGCATTGCTCAGTTAATGCAACCCCCCTTTGAGCCTCTGTCCTCAGCAGAGCTCAAGTTTCTGACTTGGAAAACTGTTTTCCTAGTGGCTATCACTTCTGCCAGACGCATAAGTGAACTACAGGCCCTGTCAGTGGAAGAAGATTTTATTTCTTTCCACAGAGATAAGGTAGTCCTCAGGACTAACAGAAAGTTTTTGCCTAAAGTGGTTTCAGATTTCCACCTGAACCAATCCATCTCTCTTCCAGTATTTTCACTGAGCATTCTTCCTCAGGGTGAGAGGAGTCTGCACAGCTTGGATGTCAAAGAGCCTAAGCTACTATTTGGAACGCACCAAGGGTCACAGGTTCGAATCCCTCCAACTCTTCCTTACCTATGGCGAGGTTGGCAAAGGGAAACCTGCCACTAAGAGGACAATTGCAAGGTGGATTGTCTCTTGTATCCAATTTTGTTATCAAAAACTAGGTAGAGAACCCCCTTAGGACTGAGGGCTCACTCCACCAGGGTACAGCTGCATCTCTAGCGGCTGCTAGAGATATTCCCATTCTGAAATCTGTCAAGCTGCTACTTGGAAAACAGTTCACACTTTTGCTAGCATTATTCCCTGGATATTCAGTCCAGGAGAGATGCTCGTTTGGCACAGCTGTGCTTCAGAGCCTATTTCCTAAGTAGGTTCTGACCCTCCTCCATGGAGGTACTGCTGTAATCTGCATATAGTCATAATATAGCAAGACTTCATGGTGTTTGAAGAAAAAATTACTCACCTTAGTAATTGCTTTTTCTCTCATGGAGCCTGCTATATTATGACCACCCTCCCTCCTGCCCCTCTCAGAACTTCTACTTGGGTAGGGTGGCAAATTAGTGCAAGCACTGTGTCATGCCATTTAGTTCTTACCTTCACCCCTTTATTTAGGTTAGGGAATTAGGTATTTCTGTTTTAAGTAATATGTTGGCCCCTTCCTGGACTTGAGTCTTGGGGAAGGGGTCTAATAGTGCTTGTTAGGGAGAAACTAATAATATTATTATTCATTGTTATTATTATTATTGCTGTTTATATTGTTGTTTATATTGTTGTTATTCCTACTAGTAGGTAGCCACTTGGCTAGTGTAGAGCTTTCACACAGACTTGTTGCTTAGTGTTAGCTTCGTAAAGATCTGACAGTTTCATTTGAAACTGGCCAGATAGAGCTTTGGTATAGCGTCCTCACGCTGTGGAACTCCAGACTCTCTGGAGTTAACTCTTTCCTCTCTGGGGCAGTTCAGCTGCAGTGGCTGACTGCATATAGTCATAATATAGCAAGACTCCATGAGAAGAAAAGCAATTACTAAGGTGAGTAATTTTTTCATACCTACTCCTCGGTACAAGCTGGTCAGTGCATCTTGAGGTTGCCATAGCGACAGAACCTCTCGCACTTCACTCTCGAGGCTCATAATGTTGCTATGGCAACCTCTCGATGCACTAACCAGACTGTTACCGATGTGTAGGTATTCATTATTCTGTATATTTGTGATCAATCCATGAATATCCTGTATAGATACCATGGGAGAAATGAGTAATAGGGCTTAATAAAAATGGTTATTCAGCCCAGTTTTTCACCGTCACAGTGAATAACATGTTATTCTGCCTGCAGCTGATGTTATTTTTCCCTGTTTGCTCATCACAATGGCATACAGTGTTCCATGGTATAAATGGGATATTCCATAGGGCATCCAGCAGTAAGTTTTTTATACCCTCTGGAATGTTGCAAGCAGTGATTTCTTAGAACACAGGGCTCTGGGCACAGGGAGTGAATCTGCCCCTTATTTCTAGGCACAGGTGATTTAGATATGTATATAGTACAGTTGAAGTCAGCTAAATAGGACACGCTTAAGCGGGAAGACCATTTAAACAGGATGATGTGATGGGAACCAATCTTTTACTGTTAAATAAGGCTTGCTTAACTTCATTTAGTTGACACAGAAAATTTAAGAAAATCCACTTTAGAGAGACGCCTAACGCCTAAGATCTAACAGCCTGACTCAATTAGCACCTAATGAAGGTGTGAAAAAAGATTAAGTACACTGGCCTGAAGCCGTTTCAGTTTGTGTTTGTTCACTAGTCAACATGTCGCAGCAACCTCAGAATGAACTTTCTCTTGCTGACAGAAAGAAAGTGTTTGAGGCACTGCAGAGCCCAACAGCATCTCTGTCTTCAGTTGTGGCTCAGTTCTGCATTTCCGAGATCAGGGCAGGACGCATCAGCAAAAACAAAGATGCAATCCTAGCTGAATGGAGGTCAGATGTAAACCCTCTATGAAAACAGAAACGTGAGGATAAAGACGTAATGTTGAAGACTCTCTTTTCTTTGGTTTCAACAGGTGCTTGCTAAAGGTGCTCATATCTCTGGCCTGATGTTGAAGGCTAAAGCTAAGGATCTAGCCTTGCAGATGGGGCACAATCAGTTTGAACCCAGCGATGGATGGCTTTCCCTTTGGAAAGCACATCACCAAACTGTTTTTAAAAAAGAACATGGTATAAAACAGGATACTGACTCTGAGGCAGCACAGAACTGGATCCATGAAGTCCTACCTGGGCTTCTCACATCATACACTCCTGAAAACGTGTTTAATGCGGATGAGATGGGGCTTTTCTATAAAGGTTACCCCGATCACGGTCATGCAATGAAGGATATTGATCTGACGGGAGGGAAGAAGGCGAAGGATCGTATATTCATCCTTTGCTGCTCAAATGCATGTGGCACTGAAAAACAAAAGCTTAAAGTCATCGGCAAGAGCTGTCGACCAAGGTGCCTGCCCAAGGACCTTAATGTCCTCCCTGTCACATATCAAAATTCATCCAATGCGTGGATGTCTTCTGAAATCTTTCAGGAGTGGCTGATGAGCTGGGAGAGTGAACTCAGATGAAGCTGTCGAAAGATCCTTCTGTTGGTGGACAACTGTAGTGCCCACCCCCATGAACTATCTTGCTGTCTGCACTACATTAAGCTCACCTTTTTTCCACCCAACACAACCAGCATTGTCCAGCCCATGGACATGGGTGTTATTCAAAATCCAAAGGGCCACTATCGATCTTTGCTGGCCACCAAGATTGTGCAAACCATTGCTGAGGGCACTGATGGACTTGCAGCAGAAATCGCTAGGAGAGTGAACCTCCTAGATGTGATTTACATGTCGCACAAATCTTGGGTTTCAATGAAGCCTATGACAGTGACAAACTGCTACTGAAAAGCTGGGTTCCATTTTGGTGCTGACACAGCCACTGCTGACACAGATTCCCAACCTTCCTCTGTCCTAAATGACGTGCCTATCCCTGCAGGGATGGACGAAGCAGCCTTTACTGCTTTTGTGGACATGGACCAAGACAAGCCCACTGTTGGTGAACTCACTGATACTGAGGTCATCAGTGCAACTATATAAGCAGCCAATGATGACTCTTCAGACACAGAGTCTGACACACAGGAGGAAGTGCTTACAAATGTGCAAACATCTGATGCACGTTCTGGTATCTGTGCGGCAATACAACGGTGCCAGCAGTGGAGGCAGGTAACCTGCTGGGAGTGCCTATTAAAGGCTGAAAATGAAATCCAAAAGCAAGCACTGAAGGAATCTAAGCAGCATAGGATAACTGATTATTTTAGCACCGGTTCCACTACTATGCCTTCTACATCTGCTGCCTATGCTATCACCTTTGCTATGCCTTCTACCTCTACTGTTGCTTCATCAGCTATGCCTTCTACCTCAGCTGGATCTTCATTAGCTTTATCTGCTATGCCTTCTACCTCTGCTGCCTACACTGACATCCTGAACAATTCACTTGATTTGCTCCCTGAAAGTGAATTCCTTACCGGTGAGGTTTTACTTACTGAAGTGGCACCTGAGGATTACATGTTTGACCTGGAACCGCAGTATACCACACTGTGAGCTAATGTCACAACGAATTTAAGCAAAAAGTAGTATAATACTAAATGAATTATAAACAAATATTTTTTATTTGCAGTAACTGATCGTCTCCATGTGAATTAATAAATTAAATGTGGGAAAGTGTGCATTACAGAAGCGGCATTTGCCAAAAACACAACTTTGTTTTAAAGAGATGGCCGCTTAAGCGGGACACTAGTCACCTCCACACATGTGTCCCACTTAAGCGGATTTGACTGTAATAACCTAGGTTAACATGTATGCCCATTCCTGGTGGTCATGTTGTTTAAATGTGAATATCCTAGATACACAGAAAAAGGTAGACTATAGGATTCCCCCTCTCTAGTATTCCCCCCCAAGAATTTGTGTGATGGCATTAAGGGGACCCCTCCTGAACCTTGATGGATCATTTTTTGGGGGGGAGGGCACTTGTTTGCTCCCATCTCTCACAATCCTTACAACAAAAAGGGCATACTGTGAGATGGGTGACTGATCTAGCCAGATTATTTGGAGATACTGCATCCCTAAATCATGGATTGGGTGTCGAGCAATATCACACAAATATTTTGGGGCTAGGGTTTGGGCTATGGAGGGGAATCTGAGTCTAGGTTTTGTGAAAATTTTGCAGGGGTATTTAGCAAATAATATATTTATTATGAATTATATTTGTGATAGGTTTAGCATTTCTCTATTTCTCCCTTAGAAAATCCTCATGATGAGGATGGCCAAGCCACTGGAACTGGAACCCCAGTTCTCATGAGATGGACTATTAGCATGCTCATGGGGCAGCATGATAAACTAATTAAAAGAGCAATCAGGCATCTCCAGAAGCAAAAGGACACAGGAATGAGGAGGAGGGCTTCAAAGGCCAAAATCCACCCCTGTGCCAATGCTGGTTAAAAAAGACAATAGTCATAAGGTTCATACAGCAGCAAGATCACACAATGATAAGGAGTCTGAAGGCCATGGAGCACAAGGAGGTCCACCTCTTTGAGACACTAATTGGTTTTCAGGTCTTGGTCATGCAGGAACAGGCAAAAGTATTGTAGGGCCTAGTCAGGGTCAAGGCACAGCGTGGGACTGGTGTCAGCCACCCATAAGACATTTTTTCCCCAGTTATGCTTTTTTTTATTACTTGTTTTTTCTTCTTTTGTTGTCATTATTGCTATGATTCCCTTTCATTTTCTCATCATTCTTCTGAAATCCTGATCATCACTGAATCCTAACTTTCTTGCCTCCTCAGTCCACTCCCTCCATTCCTCCACCAAGGGGCTTCCGGGTGGTTCCGAGGGCCAGGTTAAAAACTTCCGGCGACCGAGCCTTTGAAGTCACTGGTCCACCGTCTGGAACACGTTTTCCATTTCTGTCAGGGAGACCTCAACGGTGGAGGATTTTAAAAGGGGTCTAAAGATTCACCTCTTTCTCTTGGCCTTCCTGGACTAATTGGATCTTCTATACTAAATTATACTTTAAGATAATGTTTATTGATTTTAATATGAGATTGCATGCTAAATAATCTATTTATGTCTTTATCCTAGTTGCATTTCCCTCCCTGTTTGTTTTTATGTAAGGCACCCAGATCATCTGGGATTGGGTGCCATAGAAATAAATATGCCTTGCCTTGCCTTCTGCCTGAATCAGGGATGTGTATTTTATGTACCCTGAATATGGGATCCACAGATAGGATCATGGGAAGTATGGGGCCATCAAGTTCAAGACTATATTAATTGCAACTTTGGATAAGCACATACCTCTTAAATATTTCTCGTTCTAAGGCTCTTATATTTCCTGGGTTACTGCTGCACTCATTGACCAATTTAAATTTAGACTCTGCCATCTCCACAAGGCTTCTGGCTTGCTTAATGACTTGTTGAGATACAAACAGCTTAAAAGCCACAGGGAGGCCCAAACAAATTACTTTTCTTTCAGTCTTCAGAACAACCATAATTCCCCAGAATGTTCTGAAAGGTCATTCACTCCCTTTTGATCCTTCTACACAGTTGTCTGTTCCCATCCTCATATTAGGTAAATTTCTCATTTCTGAGTCCCCTGGGTTACTTCTGCTTTTAATGATTTCCCCCTCTTGTGTCCTTTTCTTCTCCCCTTTCCCTTTCCCTTTTTTCTCCTCTGTGGCTCAACTCCTTCCCCCCTTCCCACTTACCTACTTGCACCTCCTTTTCATTCTCAGACACCTCTCTTACTGCTGTACTCTCTGGTCTCTCTCAGTTCTTCCAAAGGTTACAGCCTTGATGGGTTGAACTTCAAACTGCAGCATCTCTTTACCATAGCCATTGAAACTCTGTCGCTTCTTTCCTCAACTACTCATTTCAAATCAGGGTTGTTTCGACAAAGTTGTTTCCCTAGCAACTTCCACCTCATCTCATCCCTTTCTGTCGTCGCCAAACCACAGGAAAAACTGCCTCTTTCTCAGATCTTCTCTTCCCTAGACTGCCTTCTTTTTATGACAGTCCTCACCCTTTGCTGGAGGGTGATTACCTGACTCATTATCTAGGGAGACAGGGGGATGGCACATAACATTTCTATTTTTTCCATGTATCCCAGGAAGTACTTTGGCTATGATGGGTTTCTACACAGTCTGGGTGGCACCAGTAAATTTGACAAGACTCACACAAATTGAATGTCCACAAGTAGAAGTAGGGTCATGTAGTATGGCTTTTATTCTGTCACCATGGTCTGACAGAAAGTTGGTGCCCACAGGAGCTTTTGCAGGTGCAGCACAGACTACACAAAGTCCAGAACAATGCAGTGATTTACTACAAGAACAACAGTTTGAGCTTTCTGTCCATCCTGCTTCTGGGCAAATGGACCAGGATGCAGACTGTTCAAGTTTTGAGCACACACACACAAGCTATGGGTTTACCAAAGCAACATTCCTGTGGGAGAGTTACCACAGGGGCATACAATCCCAGAAGGGAGGGCAGCACCTGACTCCCTATTAAATTATGAAAAAAAGATTTATTCTAAGAACTGGACTGAGGCATGCAGCTCAGCTCCAGACAAAGGCCAGACAATACTTTGCTCACACATAGTCACAAACTGTAATGATTCCATTGGCATTTGACAGTCCCACCTTAGTTCTGACTAAATACTTGCCATTTCATTATTGTGAAGGTGTCAACTTAAATTTTTTTTTTTTATTTATTTAGAGTCTAGGATTACAAGTACCTTTGAGTCAAGGCTCTTTTACAAACGTTCCACATCAATTGAGGTACAATACAAACATTACATAGAGTTGAGTAACAATGCAGAAATGGTGCACAGACATATTTTTAGCAGCTAAAATACATCACTTTTAGGGGAAAGTGGGTACCAGAGGGGGCAGGGTAGACAGAGGTAGCTGAGGCTTGTGTGATGGACACTGCACTGGTAGACCTCTGGGTTCTTCACTCAGAGTGGTAAAGGGAACTGTCTCACTACCAGCAGCGCCAGCGACACCCTCAGCAGGTGGGATGGTGACGGGCCGCTTCAGGTCCGAATGGGGTTGGGCTGGTGGAATCACCCGACAAGGAGAGGCAGGAGTCATACACAGAGATTGGATGAAGCAAAGATGTTTATTAGACAGGAGGGGGATGGAGGACATGGTCATACAGAAACATACCAACCACAAAAACAGTAGGGAGTATGGACAGCATTATGGATATCTAAACAGTAACAACTAAACTCTAAAATGTCTAAACTCTAGATTATTATTCTCTATGGGTGCACCACAGCCTATTGCCACTATACTCCTAAAATTCCTTAGCAGTATCCTGTAAGAGCAACTAGTACATAGACAGAAATCAGGTGTTCTTCACTACCCACAATACAATATTTGGTTCTACAATGACCATCCAATTCTCACAAAGTCCAAATGTCTGTCGTCTTCGTGCGCACCGTCTTTCTTCGTTGGTAGCTGCAAGGGAAATAAAACAGAACTGTAGAACCATAATCACAATTCCCAACAAGGACCTAGTTAAGGCCACTGGGGTGGTGAGAGGTTTGGTAAACAGACCATATGTTTCTTTGGCAAAAGCCCACTCTCTCCAAGGCTGCCAGAATGTAGAACCAGAGCAACTGGTTCCTGAGATAACACACTGAAAACAAAGGGTTCCTCAGCCAAAACCCACTTCCAGAGTTGCCAAGGACAAAGAGAGATCAGGACCTGTGTGGCGATGAATCCAATGGAGGACTACCACGACCTGACTGATGCTGCGGCACTCCAAGGGCCAGCTAAACTCAGAAGGAACTCTGAAAGGACCAGGAACCAGAAGAATCTGAAGAGATGATGGTTGATTCTGCAATCCTAGGATCAGAAACTAACACAAAAACAAAGAAATGGCGGATGCATCCTGTACTGGGCTTCGACAGACTCGACTTTCGGCGAACGACCAGGAGGGGCGCAGACCAGGTTCTCCAGGATGAGCACACTCTTCTGTAGAGGGCGACCAACTTCGGGAAATCTGGAACAGGAACCATACGGAATGACACTGGCACGGCTGTCATGATGCGTTTCGGTGGACGTACCTTCAAGCTGTGAAGAACAAGAAACAGCAGGTACGACTTGTACGACTGGTGAGGGACTCAACTTCGGTGGACGACACAGACGGACGTGATGAGCTGATGGATGATCTCCCAGGAGTGAAGAATGCTGAGAGGACATCTTCTTCTGAGTAAAGACTGATTCTGAGTATGTGGTGTTACAGACCACACTATGGGACTGCAGTGTGGTAGAAGATTGAGACTGTCTTCATACAGTAGTAACCATATAACTGAAAAAATGCCCAAAGAACTGTGGAATGATACAATAATTTGCCGGAGGAGGGCAAATTTTAACTTCAGGAGTAATTCTTACTGATAAGGGCCAATGTCCAGGTGCCTAGAGCAATAGTTCGGGTACTTAGGGCAATAGTTCAGGTACTTAGAGCAATAGTTCAGGTACTTAGGGCAATAGTTCAGGTACTTGGAGCAATAGTTCAGGTACTTAGGGCAATAGTTCAGGTACTTAGAGCAATAGCCATTGCATAAGCAGTACAGTTGTTACAGTAGCTTCACAGTATAGGCGAATTGAGCACTCTTAGACAAACCCCTCTTCCTAAATGTAGGGTCTCCCTGAATAGGATCTGGCTATCCCTGAACATTTTGGGCTAAGAAAGCCTTTAATACCCCTAGGCTGGCTTGCCCTATTACACTAGGCCGGGGCCTGCCTTTAGTACCACTAGGTTGGCTTGCCCTATTACGCTAGGCCGGGGCCTCCCTTTAGTACCACTAGGCTGGCTTGCCCTATTACACTAGGCCGGGGCCTCCTTTTAGTATCCAGCTTTACCTCGGGCCTCATGCCCTACTTTTACCTCGGGCCTGATGCCCTACCAAGACTTGGGCCTGGTGCCCCACTTTAAATTGGACCTGGTGCCCCCTCTGAAATTGGGCCTGAATTGCCCCTTTAAATCTAGAAATGACCAAGAGTGGCAGGGCCCCTTTAAATCTCTTAGCTCTCTGAGAGCTGCTGCCACTCAATCTCTCTGCTCCTCCTTCAGACCAGCCCCCTCTTTGAATATTTATGAGGCCCTTAGCTGGCCTTGCTTTGCTGGCCCCTCCTATCAGGCGTCACTACTACTGCCCCTCCCGCATACCAAATTAGGGTCCTAAAGACCTGATGCCCCTGCAGCGCTTGGCCACCTTTCTTTGCGCCTAGTGCGCTCTTTTAGAATCAAAGCAAACGCTTCCCTCACAGGCGGTCAGCACGTAGCGTGTGCTGCTGCTGACTCACCACTCCGACGAGCTGCTGGAGGGCTGAAGACGTTCTCGGGAGGCGGGCAGTAGCTGTCAGTGGGAGGGAGCTCTGCAGGCACCTGGGGGGACGACTAAGGGCCTCAGACGGCTGACAAGGAAATGGTTGCGATGCGGCTCTTCTATGCCGCCGACGAGGGACCGAGTAAACTATATTTAAACTAAATCAGGGGCAAAACAAATAACCGACGGGGCTTACCAGCCCAAACGGTCGAACCAGATGGCTTCTCTATCTTCGTGGTGCCCCGATGGCACCACCGAACGCGCCACACAATGACGGGGCAAACCAGCAGCTACTGGACGTCTTCACTAGCTGGAGCTCGAGCAGGCACACAGAACAGTCCTCGGGGAACGGCTTCAACCCATCAGGTAAGCCCTCCTGGTTCCCCTTAACTTTCTGTGTCCTCTCTTCTCCACAGCTAGCAGGAACTACCACAGAAAAACTGTTTTATTTTTTTAAAAACAAACCTTTAGGTTCTGGAGTGTTTGGACTGGAATGCTGTGCATGAGCAGCTCAGCACAGCATTCCATACAAGCCTTTGTGACATGTGTTGCAATTAGTTCTGCTTTTTGACAAGGATTTTAGTGCACAAGGCACTTTTCTACTATTTACAGTGTTTCCCTTTATCAGGAGGGGAAACTTTACTCTTAGGGAGCCCCTTTTTCATTGTACCCTGCTGCCCACACCTCTGCAGGCACCCTGGGTACCTGTAAACCCCTAATTGCTTTATTTATTTATGTTTTATGGAATGCCCCAACTTTGGGGCATTACAGATTCCGGCCCACCTAAAAATACATGTCCCCATGTATTCCGTTAAACACTTTGTAAAACATTTCTTAAACATTACTTCTATAGGTTTCTTAGAATATATCTTACCACCTTAACATTCAACTTGAACTTCTATGTACGTTAATTAAAACATTTTTTAAAACATCTATAACTTTTCAGAAAACTTTCTTATTTAAGTGACCATGTCTGTGGATTACTTTTAACAGGACTATCCAGAAAAAGACGGTGCTACTTGATAAGCTTCTGATATGTATCTTTTTGGGGGAACACCAAAATTGGACCTCTGTGACCTATGGATCTGGGGAACAATGTTATCATCAGAAATACACTCTACCTCCTGGAAATCTACAGGCCTGTGGTTTACTGTAGGCTTAGTAACTGGATGGTAGAACAGGTTCATATGAGATGTGTGAACCCAGGGATCAGCACACCACTGCATTGAGGACCCTATGTCGGTGGGTCCATCCATGGTATGCTCCTGCCTCTCTTTTGGCACTAAGTCAGTCTTTTCTTCCACAGTTCCTTGAAATATACAGGGTTTGAGTTGGCTTTGATGTACCAACTTTTCAACTCCCTTCCTATTTTCTGCCTGGATCTGGTACACTTTGAAGTCAGGATAAGGAATTGCTACAACAATATAAGGCTCAGGTTCCCATTCCACAAGCGGATCGTCCCCTTGATTGGTTTTCTTCACCATGACACGTTCTCCCACAGACAATGAAAGGCTTTTTGGTGTAATATCGTCCAGCTTCCTTGGTCCCCAAGGGTTAACACATTCTTCCGGTTCAGTCCTCATCTCAGGTTCTGTTTGGCCGACAACCATTTTACTCTTGGACTGTACTCCAGGGGCAAGACAATCCGACTTTCTCTGGGCGTCATTCTGCTGGAGGTACTCGGCTTCAGGTGATGCCTTACATGGCTGGATTTGTTTTCTCTGCCAATCCTCAACTATAGACTGGAGCTTTTCAATTTCTTTGCGGAGCTTTTTTCTCTCTCTATTATTCTGGAGGAGCCGTGTGGTTTGCTCTTTGGCCTCCTTTTCTTGCCGTTGGAGAGTTTCCCTGAGGAATTTGCATTCTTGCACCAGTTCCATCTTATTGTGTAAAACTTCCTCAGCTTGCTGTTCTGGTTGGCTTCTCAAGTTGACTCTTACTGTTGCATTGCTGTGATCGATTCTTTTGATTTCTCTCCGGGTGTCTTCATATAGCTGGCACCTTGCCCTTTCGGTCTCTGGTCTGTCAGTTCTCCTAAGGCCTCGCTGTTGTTCGTGTTCATCAACATCACGTCTTCTGTAGATGGGTCTCCTCTGGCCATCAAGCATATCCATCGGGCATCTTCATCTTCTTTTCGGTTGTCTTGTAAACAGCCCTCTCTTCCAGCCATCTTTAAAGTCCTGCACCCCTTGGTAGACTTCAGTCACTTTGTGGATAAGAGCCGTGAGCTGCTCCGTCCATTCCTGGTTTGGGTTCCTTTTCACTTTCTAGTGAAGCTCTTGGGGTTGAGACCACTGGCTGTAGGCCTTGTTGGAGTCTGGAAAATGGCTCTGACAACTCCCCAATGGTACCCCCTCATATTTGGACCTTGGGTGATGTAGCCTTTCTGAACATGCCTCTGGCTGCCGTGGATCCTCCCGTGCCAAGCGTTCAACACGGTATTCCGGCCATGCCGCACTCAGGGGCATCATCTTGTGTTGGCAGGCTGCCACTTCCTCTCCTGTCCTTCAGGATCCCCACATCCTTATGGCCTTTTCTTTAAAATCCTGGAATCGAGCATTGGGATCTTGCCACTGTAGCAAACAAAGCTCTCTTTTTAAGGATTCGCTATTTACTCCCTCTGTGAACTTCTCCATCAAGCTTCGATCAGGGTTCTGTACCTCCCTTGGGTCAATCTTCTCAATAGCTCTCAGTGCCTCCTGCAGACTTAAGGCATACTCCCGTAGCATTTCTTGGGGCTTTTGAGTGTGTGATAAGAACTGCAACTTCAGGTCAGAGATAGTTCGCATATCAAATGTGTACTGCAAGCGTCAAAAGATCTGGTCAACAGTGGCTCTCTCCCTTTCTGGCCAGGACTGGACCTCACAATGGGCAACTCCTCTCAACTGCCCTATCAATATCTCTATCTTTCGGTCTTCCGGAATCTGATACAGCCGGAACACAGACTGCATCCTGGAGCAAAACTCTTCCAACGTACTGGAGTCTTCACTATCATGTTCCCCAGTATACAGTGGAAGCCAGGGTACTCTTAAGTAATATGGCATGGATAAAGGTGACCAGGGCACCTGACCTGGACCTTCTCCAACTCCTCCACACAGTCTGCTACTGCCTTCCATTCCAAACAACATCTTGCTCTGTGTCTTCTCCGGCTTTGAACTCCTCAGAACATTTTCTATATCCTGCCGACTACGCCAAAAATTTTGTGATGGACACTGCACTGGTAGACCTCAGGGTTCTTCACTCAGAGTGGTAAAGGGAACTGTCTCACTACCAGCAGCACCAGCGACACCCTCAGCAGGTGGGATGGCGAGGGGCCGCTTGAGGTCCGAATGGGGTTGGGCTGGTGGAATCACCCGACAAGGAGAGGCAGGAGTCATACACAGAGATTGGATGAAGCAAAGACATTTATTAGACAGGAGGGGATGGAGGACATGGTCATACAGAAACATACCAACCACAAAAACAGTAGGGAGTATGGACAGCATTATGGATATCTAAACAGTAACAACTAAACTCTAAAATGTCTAAACTCTAGATTATTATTCTCTATGGGTGCACCACGGCCTATTGCCACTATACTCCTAAAATTCCTTAGCAGTGTCCTGTAAGAGCAACTAGTACATAGACGGAAATCAGGTGTTCTTCACTACCCACAATACAATATTTGGTTTTACAATGACCATCCAATTCTCACAAAGTCCAAATGTCTGTCGTCTTTGTGCGCACCGTCTTTCTTTGTTGGTAGCTACAAGGGAAACAAAACAGAACTGTAGAACCCTAATCACAATTCCCAGCAAGGATCTAGTTAAGGCCACTGGGGTGGTGAGAGGTTTGGTAAACAGACCATATGTTTCTTCGGCAAAGGCCGACTCTATCCAAGGCTGCCAGAATGTAGAACCAGAGCAACTGGTTCCTGAGATAACACACTGAAAACAAAGGGTTCCTTGGCCAAAACCCGCTTCCAGGGTTGCCAAGGACAAAGAGAGATCAGGACCTGCGTGGCAATGAATCCAGTGGAGGACTACCATGACCTGACCGATGCTGCGGCACTCCAAGGGCCAGCTAAACTCAGAAGAAACTCTGACAGGACCAGGAACCAGAAGAATCTGAAGAGATGATGGTTGATTCTGCAATCCTAGGATCAGCAACTAACACAAAAAGAAAGAAACGGCGGATGCATCCCGTACTGGACTTCGACGGACTCGACTTTCGGCAAACGACCAGGAGGGGTGCAGACCAGGTTCTCCAGGATGAGCACACTCTTCTGTAGAGGGCAACCAACTTCGGGACATCTGGAACAGGAACCATACGGAATGAACTGGCATGGCTGTCATGATGCGTTCGGTGGGCGTACCTTCGGCTGTAAAGAACAGAAAGCGGGCGGGTGGAAAGCATGCGACTGGTGGCGGACTCGACTTGACGGATGACACAGGACGGACGTGATGAGCTGATGGATGATCTCCCAGGAGTGAAGAATGCTGCGAGGACGTCTTCTTCTGAATAGAGACTGATTCTGAGTATGTGGTGTTACAGACCACACTATGGGACTGCAGTGTGGTAGAAGATTGAGACTGTCTTCATACAGTAGTAACCACATAACTGAAAAAATGCCCAAAGAACTGTGGAATGATACAATAATTTTGCCAGAGGAGGGCAAATTATAACTTCAGGAGTAATTCTTACTGATAAGGGCCAATGTCCAGGTGCTTAGAGCAATAGTTCAGGTACTTAGGACAATAGTTCGGGTGCTTAGAGCAATAGTTCAGGTACTTAGGACAATAGTTCAGGTACTTAGAGCAATAGTTCAGGTACTTAGGGCAATAGTTCAGGTACTTAGAGCAATAGCCATTGCATAAGCAGTACAGTTGTTACAGTAGCTTCACAGTATAGGCGAATTGAGCACTCTTAGACAAACCCCTCTTCCTAAATGTAGGGTCTTCCTGAATAGGATCCGGCTATCCCTGAATGTTTTGGGCTAAGGAAGCCTTTAGTACCCCTAGGCTGGCTTGCCCTATTACACTAGGCCGAGGCCTCCCTTTAGTACCACTAGGCTGGCTTGCCCTATTACGCTAGGCCGGGGCCTCCTTTTAGTAGCAAGCTTTACCTCGGGCCTAATGCCCTACTTTTACTTCGGGCCTGATGCCCTACCAAGATTTGGGCTTGGTGCCCCAGTTTATAGTGGACCTGGTGCCCCACTTTAAATTGGGCCTGGTGCACCACCTTATATTGGGCATGATGCCCCACCTTAAATTGGGCCTGGTGCCCCTCCTTATATTGAGCCTGGTGCCCCACTTTCTATCGGGCCTGGTGCCCCCTCTGAAATTGGGCCTGAATTGCCCCTTTAAATCTAGAAATGGCCAAGAGTGGCAGGGCCCCTTTAAATCTCTTAGCTCACTGAGAGTTGCTGCCACTCAATCTCTCTGCTCCTCCTTCAGACCAGCCCCCTCTTTGAATATTTATGAGGCCCTTAGCTGGCCTTGCTTTGCTGTCCCCTCCTATCAGGCATCACTACTACCGCCTCTCCCGCATACCAAATTAGGGTCCTAAAGACCCGATGCCCCTGCGGCACTCGGTTGCCTTTCTTTGCGCCTAGTGCGCTCTTTTAGAATCAAAGCAAACGCTTCCCTCACAGGCGGTCAGCACGTAGTGTGTGCTGCCGCCGGCTCACTGCTCCGACGAGCTGCTGGAGGGCTGAAGACGTTCTCGGGAGGCGGGCGGTAGCTGGCAGTGGGGGGGAGCTCTGCAGGCACCTGGGGGGATGACTAAGGGCCTCAGACGGCCGACAAGGAAACAGTTGTGATGCGGCTCTTCTATGCCGCCGACGAGGGACCGAGTAAACTATATTTAAACTAAATCAGGGGCAAAACAAATAACTGACGGGGCTTACCAGCCCAAACGGTCGAACCAGATGGCTTCTCTATCTTCGTGGTGCCCCGATGGCACCACTGAACACGCCACACAATGACGGGGCAAACCAGCAGCTACTGGACATCTTCACTAGCTGGAGCTCGAGCAGGCACACAGAACAGTCCTCTGGGAATGGCTTCAACCCATCAGGTAAGCCCTCCTGGTTCCCCTTAACTTTCTGTGTCCTCTCTTCTCCACAACTAGCAGGAACTACCACAGAAAAACTGTTTTATTATTTTAAAAACAAACCTTCAAGTTCTGGAGTGTTTGCACTGGAATGCTGTGCATGAGCAGCTCAGCACAGCATTCCATCCAAGCCATTGTGACGTGTTGCAATTAGTTCTGCTTTTTGACAAGGATTTTAGTGCACAAGGCACTTTTCTACTATTTACAGTGTTTCCCTTTATCAGGAGCGGAAACTTTACTCTTAGGGGGCCCCTTTTTCATTGTACCCTGCTGCCCACACCTCTGCAGGCACCCTGGGTACCTGTAAACCCCTAATTGCTTCATTTATTTCTGTTTTTATGGGGCATTACACTTGGAATGGACACAACAGCCGTGGGCATTTGTCAGGCCTCAAAAAAGTGCTTGGGGGGAGTTAAGGCAAAAATGGGAGGGTAGGCTGTAGGATGAGGGAGAGACGGGGTAGGAGTAGAAGTGCTAGGGGGGGAGATCAGATTATGAGGGACAGTTGCAGGAGCTAGAGGCAGCTAGGTGGAGGCGAAGGTTGGCTTTGAACGGGCCTAGCTTTTGCAGAGAGGAGATGTCTTTGTTGAGTCCATTAATCCAGCTAGGAGCTCAGTGCGCAAAGGATCTTTGGCCCAGTGTGGTGCAGCACCGAGAAATGTTCAGCACTTGATTTTCTGAAGCCCTGGTGAGGCAGGGGTTGCGTGCTGTATAGAGAATAGTTTGGACTTCAGGGGGAGCAAGATGTAGCATAATTTTCTTAGCCATTAGACAAGTTTGGTACTTGATACGGTTTGATAACTGGATCCACCCTGTTTGGGCATAGAGGTCACACGTATGGGTGAGACGGTGGGATCCTGTGATGAGTCAGCAGACTTTGTTTAGGGCCAAGGATAAGTGCCTGAGGGCTGTGTCAGTTGCAGAGCTGTAAATAATGAGATCATAATTGATTAGCAAGAGAGCACAAGGTATTTTAAACTATCCCTCCAGCAGGATTGAAGAGAACCAATGTCCCCAGACCTTCAGGCATTCCTAACTGAAGGGCAAACCTGTGTTTTTCAGTTCTTAAGTAACAAATTCACAAAGTACAATGCATTTCCATTATGTGGGGGCTCGATCTGGCTAGACCAGTCCTGGGCAGCACTTTTACACAAATCATTAGAGATGGGGGATGGCCCCAGAAGCTACTCACTGTTGCCAGTCCAACAGAACATTTGAAGGATTCATCCTCTTGGGGCATTACACAGAAAACAGCAGCTGCCATGATCAGACCACCCCATTATGAACTAGGGTGAAAAGGAAAAGAGGGAGGGCTCCATTCTGGCACTCAGTTTGCCCACACGCACAACACCTTCCGAGTTCACTTGAACTGAACTATGAACTGACTCAAACAGACACCAAATCTCAAACTGCAGCACTCCTAGTTATGGGTCATGCTGCTGCGAGAGTTCCAAATTCCATTTTAGAACCCTTTGCTCAGCAGAGCTGACCAGATGGCTTAAAGGAGCCCTACAGGGATTTTACCCTTGTGCTGTCCAGGTTCTACCTAGACTACTCTGAAAAATGGGTTCTTGTAGCCCAGGGGGAACCTGGGTGTTACATAGTCATTGTTCATTTTCTTTGCTTCATTTTGTTTGCTATTCAGTATCTGCCTAGTTAATTTTATTTGTGTGTTCCTTTGAGCATTTTGCAGTGCAGCCAAATCTTGTTTGTTGCTTCTTGTCATTTTGCCTATGTTTTTTAAAGAATTGTTTGGATAGTTCTCCCATTTCCTCCATAACTACCTCCCCAGGGTCACTCCTAAAAATGAACTTCGGCTCAGTGCGCTTCTCCCAGTCATGAAGATACAAATATGTAAACTATGTAGTGAAAAATGAATGAACCCAAACCGAATAGCAAGGTGTGAGATCTGATAAATTCAGGAAGCAGAATAGAAAGTCTCTGTCCCAAGGTTTAATCTCACCCACTTAAGAATAGCAGGGAATAAGAGAAATCAAGGGGCTCTAATGAGAGATGTTTAATGGGTACAACCTTTCTTTTTATTTTCCATAAAGATCTTTATCCTCCTTGGCCTGAGTGGAAAGATTATCAGCCCTGTACTTGCCACCCCAAACTGACAGTCACCTCCTCCAATGAGTTATCTGGCACTGAAGATCCTACTGGATAGCCCCTTGTGGCTGGACCAGCAGGGGAGGGCCATCCTCCCCCTGGAGAGTTACATCTAGATACTGGGCCGGTGTCCTCAGGTGGAGGTGCAGGTCGAGTACTAGCAGGCAGAGCTTCCCAAAAGCTTCACAAAGCCTGCTCAGTTTTTGCATTTTCTCTCCAGACCTCAGGATGCAATATAGACATCAGTGCATGCTGTAAGTTGCTGACACACACTGCATCAAACCAGCAGCTCCCACCCTTCACATCCACCTGCCAGTACTACCATCAGGTCTCCACTTGGGCTCTATCAATGTCAGAGTGGCAATCCTCCCTTCCCCATGACAGTAGTCCTCAAGACACTCAGTCCTCCAGTCCGGCCAACCCCTAGCAACCTTAGTCTGCTCCCGAACCTGGATTACTGGCTCAGCAGGTGGTAATGCTACCACTGAGCCACTGGACTGGCTCCTTAGGTTCTCTTTCTACTTCTGATCCCACAGACATCGCATCTGCTTTCAATACTCTCATCTGTGCATGTGCTCTCTTTATTTCCCAGCCTGCTTTCTCCTCCTTTCTGTCCCCAATCCTCTTCCTGCTACCCACCTCCTGACCCTGTTTCCTCCATCTCTTCATTCCCCTCTCCAGTTTCTGCCCTCTATACCCCCCAGTCCATAGACCCTACTAATTGTAACACTCCATATGGCCATGACCCTGAACTTCATTACCTTTCTGCTTCTTCCCATTTCTTACTAATCTCTGCTTTGTTTAATCTTTCCTTCCTGGGTGGTAAAGGTCTGGGTACTTGGAAGAAGGATAAAGTTCTCCACACACCCAAGGATGGTAAATGGTGACTTTTGCTCCTGTAAACTACTATCCTATCTGTTCTCAACCCTGCACTGGCTAAACTTCAGGAAAAGTATCTACTCTCCCAGCTCTTTCCCTTTCATGACATATCTTCTGTCCTTATCCCTTATGAGTCTGGTTCAGGAAGACTCAATCTACAGTATACTCACTTCCATTTCAGACTCACTTATATCATCCTGAAGGAGATGAATCAAGGGATGATCACCTTGATTATCTTGATAAGGCTTTCAGCACTGTAGCTGACCCCTTCCTACTCAGCATGTTTACCAGAGTCAGTATTTTTTGGCTATGCCGTTTAGTGGTTTTGGCTGTTGTCTGACTGGGAGATCTCAGACTTGTTTTGTAGGACAGTCTCTTTCTTTCCCTAGACACAAAGAAATTGAAAAGTGACAGACAATATGAGACTTGAATGGTTTATCTAGTTTATCCCAAGATTCCCTACTTGGAGACATTGTGGTCTCCATCCTCCCTCCCAGTTTGCTCTGCTCATCATGTCTGATGTCTCCAAGATTTTGTCCTGGGCCCCACCCTGTACTTGATCTTTCAAAATGACCTGCCCAAGGCATGTGTCTTTGGAGACACCCATATGTATAGTGGAGCCAGCCAGGATGCAACAGTGTCTTGAGCTACTGCGTGACATAAAGGATTAACTGCCGTTGATATTGCATCGTTTACTTTAGTAACTCAGCTGCAGTACTGTATACTGCAGTATTGCATTGCATCCTGGCTGGCTGTACTGTATGTACTAACACAGTGTTTTATGTTCATTGTCCCTCCACCACTGAGCTGATGGTGCAGTCTCAGTATGGCTTTGACAATACCCAAGGTTGGGGATTTCCTGTGAAATACGTAAGTAAACTGGGACTTCTCTCTGGCTACTACTGTAATTCTCTACTTACCTGCTCTCTCCCCTTCCCTTACATCCTTAGATGCTGTGGCTATTGTTTGTTTCCCCTCCTTTCTCCTAAGACTTCTGTTGGCCAGGCTGTTTTTTTTTTTAGTCTACTTTATCTTTGGTGTAACCTCCCCTTCTCCCTTTGCTCTGCCTCATCCTTGATAGTATTGAACATCTCCCTCTGAGATCACAGCTGGACTGCAGATTGTGAGGTCGCGAGGTGCTAGAAGCCGCCCTCCCCCATACCGAAGAACTCAAGCCGGACCGCAGATTGTGAGGTCGCGAGGGGCCACAAGCCGCCCTCCCCCATGCTGAAGAACTCAAGCCGGTCCGCATATTGTGAGGTCGCGAGGGGCCAGAAGCCGCCTTCCCCCACGTCAAAGAACTCAAGCCGTACCACAGATTGTGAGGTTGTGAGGGGCAAGAAGCCGCCCTCCTCTACGCTGAAGAACTCAAGGTATGGGCCGAATACCAAAGCTTGAGAGGAGCTGGAATCTCTGCTCCTCACCTGCTTGCTGTATCGCAGCTCAGCTGGCCCCACAGCCCCCATCACCACCTTTGGCAAACATACTAACTTATACTGTACGTCCTGTGATTGGTAATAACCAATCAGCCCACTTTCCCACCTGCAGCCTATACTTTCTCACCACTAGTGGCCACCACCCAATCAGATTCTAAATCTCTCCCTAAAATCGTGTATCTCTACCTACAGATACTTGCAGTTACTGCCACAGTGTTCCCCTCCACTCTCCCAATCAAAGAGCCACAACAATGGGACCCTAAAGTCTGGCTCCCTACTTGCCCACTTAGAGTGCCCCCCCAAACTGCATTTACCATGAACGAATATGCACCTACTATACCTCCAACCTCCATGGCACTGCCTCCCTGACCCCTAGGGGATGTCACTCCCTTGCATCCTCTACTTACCCATCACTCTGCCCCCATCCCTCACTGCCCACAGCACTACTAGCCCATCTCATAGGCATGCTACCTACACCTGTAGGACCCTCCAAAATCTGTATTTTTCTGCACTCCCATCACCTAGCACCCATGCTTCTATGGAAAGCTTTTCTCCGCCTCTCCCTTCTCCTCCTCCTAATGTCAGGCAATGTGCATCCTAATCCAGGGCCATATAAATCTTGTGCTACAATAGAGGGCAAGCTAGGCAGCTTACAACTAGCCTCTCTCAATATCTGCAGCCTCCTAAGTAAATTCACGCCGCTACAGGGCTGGATCGCTCAACATGCCCCGATGTCCTAGTGTTATCAGAGACATGGCTTTCGAAAAACATCCCTGATGCCTCTGTTAACCTCAGTGGATACACCATCTTTTGAACAGACAGACTAAGCAAACGGAAGGTGGCTGTGCCATCTACATCATAACCATGCTGCAAGCCCTACCGGTCTCCCTTCCCCCACCGACCCATGGTGCCCAATCCACTGCCATTAAGATCACACTTGACAATCATGGAAAAACACTATACATTATGGCAGTTTACAACCCACCCACTAACTAAAAGCAAGCTTTTGACTCTATACTCTCCAGCATCACCCAGCTCCCTTCCAACAGTGAACTAATTATAATGGGTGACTTTAACGTGAATTGGCTATCCACCATATCTACCCCCTATAAAGATGCTGTCCTAGCCTATGACCTCACTCAGGTGGTACTATCTCCCACAAGACTTGACCCCAGAACAGGAACATCCACTCTTATCGACCTCATCCTCACCAACCACCCCAATAACCTCTCCCAGGTTACAGTGCTCCCTGACGTGCTAAGTGACCACTCCCCTGTCACCTGCTGGTGGTCAAATAAACTCCCTCCTAGCCTCCCTAAAGTTACAGTCCAAAGACACCTCAAAAAAGGTGCCCTTCCTCGCCTGAAAGCGTACCTTATCTCCTGTGACTGGTCACCCATCCATGACGCTCACTCTGTGGATACTGTCCTCCGCACCTTTATCACCATCTTTAACGCTGCCTGTGACATCTTTGCCCCTTTCTCAAAGCATATTTTAAAACACAGGGGTACCCCCCTGGATCTCACATTCCCTGCTTAATCTGATGCTCCATAGAGACAACCTCTGGCATCGAGCCCTGGACTCACAGCTACCCCAGGACAGGCAACTCTACAGACAGGCCAGAAACAAATATACTTGGGCCATCTGACAAGCCAAGGCCACATACTACAAACAAGCCCTCACCATCACGTGGGGCTCAGGAAAAAAATTCTGGAATAATATAAAAGAGCTGTGCGGGAAACCAGTTTCCCCTGCACCCTCGCAGATTCTAGTGGATGGTGCCCTCTCCCAGTAGCCCACTGCCATATCCAATGCCCTTAATACCACCTTCTCAGACCTCAGCCACATCCTCCCACATAACTTTTTTGACCCTATTCCTAAGGATCCCATAGACACCTCTGCCACCACAGACCCTCCACCTTTCCGGCTGAGAATCATCTCTTGTAGTGAGGCTAAAAGCTACCTCACCAAAGCTTTGATGAATGTGCCCTACAGCAGTGACTCTATTGACCTCAAAATGCTCAGGCTTACCTTGGATGAAACTCTGCCTCATCTTACCAAAATTCTAAACTGGTTGCTATGCCTCAGCCAGTTCCCCACGCCATGGATAAAAAGCATAATTACCCCCATATTGAAAAGTGGTGACCCCACCTCCACCAACAATTACCGACCCATCTTGATCCCCCCCAAAGGCGCTTGAAAAAATTATGTCAGACCAGCTCACCGACTACTTAACCAAATACTCGCTGCTCTGCCGTGAACAACATGGGTTCTGGAGGGGGCACAGTGCCTACTGCCCTCCTGGAATTCCTCATCGTTCACGGGCCTGGACCAGGGGTCCATACTTAGGAAGCAATCTCGTTGAGCTTGACCAAAGCCTTCGATACCGTCAGTCACTCACTCCTGCTACACGTCCTTCCCTCCCTACACCTCTCCCCTGAAGCCATCTCCTGGTTCAAGGACTATGTCTCTGGCCGGACCCAACAGGTTAAAATTAATGCCACCCTTTTCTCAGAAAGACCAGTCCAATCGGGTGTCCCCCAAGGGTCCATTCTTGGCCCATTGCTCTTCACACTATTCCTAAACTCCCTCCCTCAATCATGCAATGGGAAGCTCTTGTTCGATGCGGACGATGCAGTACTACTCTGAAAGCACCCCCAGCCTAACTCCCTACAATCAGCCCTACAGGGCTTTTTTACTGAAATTGAATCCTGGTTTAAAGAGCACTGCCTAGTACTCAACTACAGCAAGACAAAATCAATGATCTTTGCCCACTGCCAAAGCCCACTCAGCAGTGCTCCCCTACCCATCTCAAACTCCAGGGTCTCCTTCTTGAACAGGTCTCTAGCTTCAAATACCTGGGTGTTACTCTGGACACCTCCCTTACCTACCACACGCACATCCAACACCTTTCCTCTGCAGTAAACACCAGAGTAGGGACCCTATACAGACACAAAAATTGCCTACCCCCCAGGTCCTACATCTTGCTGTAACGTCCTCTGTCCTATCTTTGGTCGACTATGGCATTACGATTTATGGTTCTGCTGACCAAACGGCCCTTCGCAGCATCAACACAGCTCTCAATAAGGCCTGCAGATTGGTCACTGGGAGTGATAGAGACTCCCACACGTCTGAGCTTTACAAACATGCTGACTGGCTCACCTTCGAAAGTAGGCTTCAGTACCACACCGCCCTCTAAGCCAAAAAAATACACATGAAGCTAGCACCCATAGGCCTCCAACACCTCATCTAGACCATTCCCTGCAGAAGGGCGACTAGACACATCTCAGGCACCTCTCTCCTAGTTCCCCACTGTAGGACTGCCCTAGGACAAAGGTCTTTCCAGTATCAGGCTCCCCATTGGCTAAACAGCCTACCAGCCTCTATCTCCCTAGCCCCCTGTCTTGGCCAATTTAAAACTGGTCTCAAGGACTTCCTCCTTGTATCAGCCACCTGTGACTGTAACCGTTTCACCTCCACCATCTCCAAAACACAAAAGGAAACTCATTATTAGCAGTCCATACAGTTACAGCAAATGTAGAAAATCCATAACGACAGGGGATAATATGCCCAACCATACCCCAGACCGCATCCTCATGTCTCACTATCACAATATATATAAAATCTGACTCAGGGTTCAACTATGACCCTCGAATCTGTAATCTACCTCTTGTCACAGCTAAGACCAAATTTCCACCTCAGGCTCCTTTAAACTATGTATATACTGTACCTATGTATAATACCAGTAAATGTTATGTTTTGTTCTTTATGTACTGACGTGGAGCCTTTGCAAAGGAGTCTATGACTCAAAGGATTGTAATTCCAATTCTCTTCAATAAATAAATAAATTACTCACACCTGCTCCTGCGCCAAACCCATCTGTTCTCTCCACTCCAAATTCTTTGACTCTTCTTCCCTCCTTTCCTGTTCCTGAAGGCTGCTGTTTGTTGGGTGTGTTTGAAAACAAAAAACAAAGTGGCAGCACTTGTGTGGAAGGAAATTGAAATCCGAAGCCAAACTTTAAACAAATACAAACATTTTATTGTAAACCCCTACCAAAGATGCTGCGTGTTTGGTATGGGCTCACAATAAAATGCTTATAGTTGTTTAAAGCTTCGCTTCGGGTTTGGATTTCCTTCCACACAAGTGCTGCCACTTTGGTTTTTGTACTTGGTTGTTGGGTCAGGATCCCTAGGTTAGCACAGGCTCAGTTTCCCTGAGCACATAGCTTTATTTTGTTTTCTACAAGCTGGGTTTCAGCACCACTTGTGGCATTTACTTTTGCTTATGGCACTGTGCCCAGTAAACCTTTATGCAAATGGATACTTCTCAGTATATCTATGAAATAATGAACTAAGTATCTGCCTTATCATTTCTGTTTACATCCCCTACTGTAGTGCCTTGTTATTTGCTTCTAGTTCTTAACATTACATGCCTATCTCATTCCCGTGTGATGATGTTATCTACATTGTAGAGCTTTATACTACATGTAAGCAATAAAACACATTGGGGTGTGCATTAAGGAGCGGCCTCCTGCCTTCAGTCCCTATCCATGTGTTGTGAAAAAGTACTTCCTAGAGTTACTTTTAAACTTGCCTCCTACCACACACAAGTTGTGCCCTCTTTTATGCGCCACCCTGTTTTCCTGGAAGAGGTTTTCCTTCTGAGTTGTGTTAATTCCCTTGACATATTTAAATGTTTCTATCATTTCCCCCTTGTTTCTTCTTTGTTCCAGAGAAAATAAATTCAACTCTTTGAGTCTTGTTTTGTATGGCTCATGATACAACCCCTGCACCATCTTTGTGGCCCTTCTCTGCACCTTCTCTAGGTGGTCAATGTCCTTTTTTAGGTGAGGCCTCCAAAACTAGATACAGTTCTCAAGGTGCGGCCTAACCAAGGATCTGTAGAGGGGCATGATAACTTCTTGCTTTCTGCTTGTAATACCCCTTCCTATACATCCTGGGATATCACTTGCCTTCTGTGCTGCTTTTTCACATTGTTTTCCTACCTTTAAGTCGTTGGTAATGATCATGCCCAGATCCCATGCCATCTTTGTCTCCTCTAGTTTATGCCCTTCTAATACGTACTCTTTTCCTGGATTTCGCTTCCCCAGGTGCATTACCTTACACTTCTTGGCATTAAATTTTAACTGCAAATTTCTGGACCATTCTTCCAGTCTCCTTAGATTAGCTTCCAATATCTAATGCCACCTTTAGTGTATCCACCCTGCTGCAGAGCTTTGTATCATCTGCGAACAGGCAAATCTTCCCCTCCAGTTCATCAGTGATGTCATTGATGAATATGTTGAAGAGGACTGGACACAGCACCAATCCCTGTGGAATGCCACTGGTCACACTTCCCTTCCTTTATAATCCCCCACTGACCAAAACTCTCTGGGTCCTATTCTGCAGCCAGTTTCTAATCTAGTTTACTATCTTCTGTCTGACTCCTGCGTGTTCTAGTTTGTTAGCAAGTCTCCTGTGAGGGACAGTGTTAAAGGCCTTGCTAAAGTCTAGGTACACCATGTCCACCACCCACCCTGGTCCACTGTTCTGGTAACCTAGTCGAAGAAATCAATCATGTTTGTTTGGCACGAGTGCCCTGCTGTGTAGCCATGCTGTTTGGGGTCGAGTTTTCCAGTTTCCTTTAGGTAGTCAACTATTCTCTCCTTTAGTAATGTCGCCATAATTTTTCCCACTATAGAGGTCAGGCTGACTGGGCTGTAGTTTCCTGCCTCTTTCTTGCAAGGGTACATCTGTTGCCCTTTTCCAGTCTTCACTGAGGTACTCTGCCACTTTCCAGTGATAGATTGAACAGCTCAGCTAGTGGTGCAGCTATTTCTTCCCAAAGTTCTTTTAGTATTCTGGGGTGGATACCATCTGGCCCCATAGCTCTATCCATCTTAAGTTTGCTTAGCTCTTACAAGACCCTCTGCTTCGTGAGGGGGCTTGGGTCTGCCCCTCCACTATCCTGCTCTGTCTTACTTAGTGTAGGTCCTTTGCTAATATCATCTATTGTGAAGATTTAACAGAAGAATTTGTTTTACCACTCTGCTTTGTCTTCTTCTTTCTCTAACAGCTGGCCCTCCCTTGTTGCTAGTCAGACTATTCCCCATTTACCCTTCATTTTTAATCTTATGTATCTATAGAAAGTTTTATCTCCCTTCCTAACCCCCTGTGCTACTCTTTCCTCTTTTTGGACTTTGGCTATCTGAATTGCTTTTCCTGCCCCCTTGAGTTTGTTCCTATATTCCTCCCTGTCCGTTTCTCCTTTTCTTTCCTTGTACTGCTTAAAAGCTCTCTTTTTTTCCTTGATTTTGGTTGCTACCTCTTTGGAGAACCAGAGAGGGTTCTTTCTTCTTATGGCTTTGCTGATTTGTCTTGTGCATTGGTTGGTGACTGTCTTTAAGGCATTCTTTAAGTTCTCCCAGCAGTGTTCTGCATCCCTGTTACCGGTGTCAAGCATGGTCTTGATCCTATATTTCATTTTGGGAAAGTTTGCTTTCCTGAAATCAAGTATCTTGATTTTTGTGTGACTTTTACCTTCCTCTTTATTTACTGATAGCCAGACTGACCTGTGGTCGCTAGTCCCCAGATTGATACCCATTTGAACACATGAGATCCTGTTGCTGTTTGTGAGCATCAAGTCCAGGGTTGCTTTGTCTCTGGTGGGTGAGTCTACCAGCTGATTTAGACCTCCCCCCCGCAGCGTGAATGGGAATTCTCTGCTCTGCTCTGTGGCTGCTATGTATGAGGTCCAATCCACATCTGGCAGACTGAAGTCCCCAACAAGCAGCAACTCACCCCTGTCCGCTGAGATGGTTTCCAGGAACTCTTTGTCGATTTCACTTTCCTGGGTTGGGGGTCTGTAGATAACTTCCACCCAGAGAGGGGCATTTTCACCTGCTCCAAGGGTGATCCATAGGGCCTCTGCTTTACTGTGCTTCCCCTGGATCTCTGTTGCACAGATTCCCTGTCTTACATACAAAGCCACCCCCTGCTTTCTTTTGCTCCCGGTCTTTTCTGAAGAGTGTGTAACCTGGGATAGCAGCATCCCAGGTGTGGTTGGTGGTGAACCAAGTTTCTGTAACCAAGACCCAGTCCAGCTGTGCCTCTGCCACCAAGGCTATGAGTTCAGAGATTTTGTTTGGTAGACTATGAGCATTGACGGACGTAAAATAGTCCCTCTGCCTGCTGTATTTTTTTGCACTTAGGACATTTGCCCTACTTCAGGATCCATAGCTGTAGTTTTGTCTGATTCTTCCTGAGACCATTTTTGTAGTTTAGGTTGCGTTACCCCCCCACCCCCCACACACACACACATGCACAGACCAGGCTTCAAGAGGCTGCTATCGTCTAGAGCAGTTGCCAGTTAGTTTTATTTAGTTGTTATTGAACCACTAGTTTTTTTAACTTTACTCTTTGGTCATAGATAGTGCAACGATACCTGGCAGAACTGAGAGTGCTAGCACGGGGAGTGAAACATGCAAGGATATCGGGGCAGAATCAAGAGTGCTAGCACAGGAAATGAAACATAGTCAAACCCTGCCAAGCGAGATACAAAGCAGTAAGCTGTTGAGAGTCTTCAGTGCCAGTGACAAATACAGTATCTCATAGAACAAAAGTCATGGCACTCACCATCAGATAATAAAAGGGGTACCCACAAAATAATATGTCTAACTTCCCTCTTTATTCAGCAGTGCAAAACATGCATACAAATTCACCACAGCAGCAGGGAGCACACATGGCTGATATTTCACCTTAAAGAGGGCTTTTTTAAAGGACTTTGTATGCATGTTTTGCACTGCCAAGGGAACGTATCCCAGGGTTGACTGAAGACAGGCAAGAGGTTTTCTTTTTTTATTTGAAAATATGAATATATGAACATACAAAATTTGCCAGCAGATAAAGGCCTAGAGGTCTATCAAGTCTGCTCGAATGTGCAGCTAGCAGCCTTTATTTTGCAGCTACCCCTTCCTTCCACCCTTCTCCTCCATTGACCCTCCCCCTTGCCCTGTCCCAGCCCCTTGTGAAGCAGTCCACTGTTCTACTGGATACCACTTCTGCTGGGAAAGCATTCCACCCAGCTACCACCCTCTCTGTAAAAAAATGTCTCCTCATCTCCCTCCTGAACCTTCCTCCCTCCAGCCTCATATCATGGCCCCAGGTGTCCCTTCCCTACCTTACATTGAACAGCCCCTCTGTAGCTGTTTTGTTTATTCCTTTCATGTACTTAAAGGTTTCAGTCATGACTCCCCATCCTTCCTCTCCTCTAACGAGTACATGTTCAGCTTCCTGAGCCTCCTCTCATATGCAAGTCCCCCAGACCCTTGATCATCTTTGTCACCCTGTATTGCACCCCCTCCAGTAACTTAATGTCCCTTCAGATATGGGTGCCAGTACTGCATGCAGTAGTCCAGATGCGGTCTAACTACAGTGGCAGAAACACCTACCCCCCTCCTCGAGGAAATACCCCTTGCAATTCAACCTAGCATTTTGTTGCCCTTTGCAGCTGCCTTCCTACATTGTGCAGAGTTGTTCATTGATCCTTTAATGAGAACCACCAGATCCTTCTCCTACTCTGTCTTGGCTTGCTGCACTCCCCCCAGCTGTTAACTCCTCCTTGGGTTCTTCACCCAAAAATGCAGCACCTTGCACTTTTTGGCATTAATCCCCAGTTGCCGGGTGTCTGACCAGGTTCCCAGCTTTGCCAGCTCATCCTGCAACCCCTACCATCCCCCTAGGTCATCCACTACTGCTCCCATCTTGGTGTGATCAGCAGACAGACTGATCTTGCTCTTGATGTCCAATGATATGTCTGGAATGAATATGCCAAACAACACTGGTCCTAACACTGAGCCCTGTGGAACACTGCTCGTCACTACCCTTGGGAATGAGAGAGCCCTGTCCACCACCACCCTCTGTTGCCTTCCCTGAAGCCTGGAAATGAATGCTACATGAGCAAGCAATATGGAGTGACTGTGTGCCTCCCGACTGCTAGTCACTGAGATTGTGTGAGTGGGTATAGCAAATGTGAGCAACTGATGGTAGTGCCAGTGGGCAGAGGACAGTTGAAAGAGAATTAGGCAAACAGAGGAAGAGTGAAGGCAATGTGCTTGCAAGTTCTTTAGAAAAGAAGGTTACATGACCTGCTGTCAGAACCAGTGTGGTCCCAACTTGACTGAGTCTTTACTGAGTTTAAAGGGCATCAGTTCAATCAGAAGTGTTAGCAGTGAGTGTCTGAGTGATCAGTTGGAGTGCCAGTTGGTGGTGGTGGTGGGGGCGAAGGCTGAAAGCTGAGAAGACAATGTAATTACATAGATCTGTAAAATACAGATGTTTTTAAAGGGTTAGACGGTGATTCTATCTGTAGGCTTTGGAGCATTTGTGAGCAGTTAAACATGGAAGTTGGTCAGGGTTTGAAAAAAGGCAGCCCTTGGCATTCTGACAATTTTAAAAGTCCTAAAGTGCATATTTATTTATTTCTTGTGCTGGCTCCATATTGTTCATACTTGTTTTACCTTTACATTAGACAGCTGTAATGGACAGGTAACAGCCAATCAGGTTTTAGGATTTTCCCTGCCCATTTTTTATTGTTTCTTTATATTTGACTGCCTTAATTTGTCTGTATTTCTCCTTTCTCCTTCCCCAGGATGAACTTGGAAATGAGCTTCAGCTCAGTGTGCCTTTCTGGCCAAATATTTTAAATAAAACCAATAACATTTGATATTTTAATTTTTTATTCTTATAGGCTGACAACAAGCTGATCAATAGCAAATCACAGCAGTAAAAAAAATTAAAAACTTATAAGCATAACCCCTACAGAAATAATTATATGAAATGTTTTCATGGTGCCCACATAAAACTACCCATGTGATATGTGTGCTGCAAACATGATTTAAATGTTAAATTGGAACTGATTGCATGCATGTGGCATGCATGCAAAAAGCAAGTGGTCACACATAAAAGTTAAGTGACTTGCTCAGGATCACACCGTATACAAGTGGGGGTTGATGAGATTCAAACCCAGGTCTTCAGATCTCTTAGTTTGCAGTTCAGTGCCTTTAACCACTACGCTATACTACCTGCACACATATGGCTCGCTTGTACTTCAAAACAAATCTGCATACATCTGCAGGCATGCAGCATGCTTATAGCCACTGTTATACTTTTTTAGTTTTCTTGTCTCCCCTCATCTCAGCTGCACAGCTGAACTGTACCACACATACCAATGGAAACACATGAGGTTCTTTCCACCCCCAATACACACACTTACCCACAAAACTTCTTAATTACTTTTGTCTGGCCAGTACTATTTTCTCTCCATAGTTTTGAATGCTCCTATGCAAAATGACTTTAAGGGGCAAACACAAAAGTAGCAATAACTCAACACCCACCCACATGTCCAGCCCCATCCCATGCACACACACACACTGTAGCAGGTGCAGCCATGCTGCTACAGACAACCCACCAAGTATAGATAGAAGTCGAGTATCTTTTACCTGAGTACTAGGGAGCCAGAGGCAGGAGTCTTTAAGAGATGATGTCCACGGGTCAGAGTGCTGGGGCATACCCCCTTGAAATAAATGGAGTTAATTTTTATTACTATTTTATACGTTATGATGGTGAGTTGGAGAATAATGAAGGTTGCTGTTCTACTAAGAAGGCCCTCGTTCGTTGAGCGGTGGCCTTCATTAAACTCCAACTCACCATCATAATGTACAAAACAATAAAAAAAAAATTCCACCATTCATTTCAATGAGGCATGCCCACACATTCTCCCTTGCCCAATGTCATAATGTGCCAGAGCATGAGGATGTGGAGGTCAGCTTCTTTGTGGGGGCATAAGCCTGACTATAGTGGGGCTCCAATAGCCTGTGCATACCATGCCACTCAACTGTCCCTGAATGCAAGGGACAGCCCTCATTTTACCCCTGAAAACTTCTCTGCCCTTCATCCATTCCTCATGGAAAACATGCTGCTCACACATAGGATGTCCTGTAAATTTAGACTTTATGGCAGGGGTGCCATTTCAGATTTCAGCAGGGGGGAGCCAACAACTAGTGGAGGCCGGGTGCTAGTTAACCCCTAGGTGGCAAGCTCTGAAATGTCTGGAACGTCTCTAAAAGGTGAAACTTATTTGTTGTGACTGAAAAGTGATATGCAAATCAGGAAAAATTCAAATGTATAAGATTCATCTGACTATACCCTGGAGCAGTGCATCAGATTTGGGCTTAAACCCACCCAGTTACTAATCAATGTTTTTCCTTGCTGAAGTTCTGAACCCCCCCAAAAAAGTCCTGATTTCTCTCCCCAACTCCATTCCATTCAATACCCATCCCATATGGGTTGTGAAGCCACCCAAAGGTGCAGAACAATGATAAACACATCAGTATTTCAGTCCTTCCTCCTTCCCCAATCCCCCTGTAGGAAAAATTATTTACTTTTACTTACCTGGCCATCTGGCCAGAATCTGTGGCCTGGCCCAGTGTGCCACCAACCCAGTTTTCAGTCCACTCCTCCTCCATCCTTCTGCCAGAAGCTGGATAATAGAACTGACCATTCCAGGTCCCAACGTGGTCCACGACCAAGTCAACTCACCAACCAAACCCACCCAACCTGTGTTACTTGCTTCTTGCTTGGCTGCTGCTGTGGCTACTGCTGCTGCACTGAACTGATCAGAGCCTATGAAGGCCACCCACACCTCTGTCACCACTGCTGCTAGGCCTAGCTTGCTGCTACCGGGAGCCCATGCTGTTTTTTTTGTGAGGTGAGCCTGGTAGAGTAAGTAGGTAGCCTAGTCTTGAGTTAACTTCTAAGCTCACCCTCTGCCCCTTCAGCCACCAGGGGGACAGAGACTCACTAAAAGTAGACCAACAAAAATATGCCACCACAACATTGCTATTGAGAGTTCAGTGCTCACCAAATCCTTCAAGCTATAGTGTGCAGCCTGTCAACTCTGTGGTAGGAAAACAGTGTCGCACTTGCATGACTCATGCTCTAGCTTGGCTGGAGCTCCTCCATGTCATGTGTGATGGTGCCACCCCTAATAGGTGGAGAGAGTGGACAACACAATACAGACACAGTCAAGTCAGAAGTGTACCTGCAGTGTGAGTGCACACAGGGCGGGGGGGCACTTATTGTGCAAAACATTAAATCTAAATTTAATGCCATTGTTGCCACACCATAAGAACAACCTAGGCTAAAATGTGTGGGGGGTGTGAACTCCCCCCTTCTGCCCTACCTAAATGGCACCCCTGTTTTATGGTAGAAATTCATTCTCAGGTGCTAATATCAGTACAAGTAAATACAGTGGTTTCCACTGTATTCTGAGGCACTGTATCTCCATGTTTGAGGATGTGTCCTGATCTTCGTGAGGCTTAGTGTCCCTCATTTTGAGTGCTCATGTCTCTCATTACAGTGACAAAATGTGAGGTTTGTGCATGCTTCCAAGACCCTACTCAGCACAAAGAGTGCTGGGGCCAGCCCATTGGCACAGGGATAGGATTTCCGCCTGTGATGGTGGCAACCTGGGTTCAAATCCAGACTCGGGCCATTGGAGGGCCAGTTGGGGGGGAGGATTGAGCATCTCATGGATTGTTCTTCTCCTCCGGGGGGAGGGGGGCTGTGATTGAGTGTCCGATGCAAAAGTGCAGATCCCCGATAGAGGCTGGGGGATCCAATGTGACTGGCACCTGATATGTGAGGAGGTAGGATAGATGACAGGTTCGTCCCACTGACATCATTGCATGTCCCACCTCCTAAGAGGATTAGCATCCACAAAAAATGCTGCCTGTCTCAGGGATGATGCTGCCTCCTGGTACCGCAGCCCCCCAAAGTACCCGACCCCGATTGAGAGCACGTTCTGCTGGATGACCCACCCCCCCATGGCCCCACTGGGGGGGTAAGCCTAGGAAGCCCTGCTGGTCATGGTGATGTGGCCAGTAACCTGGACCCATCTCCATGGGGTGGGGTCATCTCAGTGGCTCCGCCTTGGGGGGTAAGCCAGGGAGAAACAGGGATTGGTTGGGGGGTGGGCCCAGAAGGTAGGGCTGATAATGGGACAGGCGGTGCCAAAAAAGACCAAAAAATGAGTGCTGAGCATGGCCATAGTGTATATGCTCCATACAGAATGACAAAGGGAAAGTAAGTGACCTGAAAAAGTCATGGAGAAACACATTTGTATCACTAAATATGCATAAGGGGATTTGCATGGCCCAAAACAAAAAGGTCAGGTTTTACAACACAGAGGTCCCTCTTCGCACATCTGGAATGGGGGATGTTGGTTGACTATGTCCTAAGCATTTATTGCAGTAAGCAAACAATACTTTACAAATTAATGGCAATTTAATGACAAAAATCCAAAGCCATTAAACAACTTGCAAAAGGATCAGAATTAATGAGTTTACCTAATTTTAATGGGAAATCAATGACAAAGGTTTTTTAATGGCTCTAATTGCTAGCAGTAGATTGAGAAATAGAAACTGATGTGTTTTTTTAGAGGAGATTTGCACCAGCCCAGTTACTGCACACATGGCAAGCGTACAACATGTGAACTTGATGTGATTTTTAAACGCTGTTCACACCAGCTTAACTGCTGCACTTATGTCAAGTGTGCAACATGCGAACCTGATGCGAGTTTTAGAAGATGTTCACATCAGCTTACCGAAGATGTTCACACCAGCTTATCTGCTGCACCCTTGTCAAGCTTGCAGCATGCAAACCTGATTTGCTTTTTAGACCTGGTTTGCTTAGGTTCACTTTATGTATGTGAACTGCATGCAGACATTGAGCAATTAAGCATGTGGCATGCATCCTGCATGTGCAAAGCACACTTATATTTTTGTAAGGGAAGGTACCGATACAATATCTGCCTTGTATAGCATCCATCACAAACATGTACAAACATTCCTTTTATGGAGCCTGTCCTTAATTCTGACTTTAAACATGTGAATGGTGGTGAGTGGTCAATGACAGCATCAGTAGTGAGATCACAAGCTATTTCAAAAGGATCACAGATAATAAGTAACATATCAAGCATATTTTATTATGACCATTCCATAGTTGATTTATGCAATGGCATAGATTTGCATGGTAGAGTGGTTGGATGTGCTGCTGTCTCAAATACTGTAAGTTGCAGTTAAAGTTCTATGAATAGAAATTTCTGAGTACAGGTAAGCCCCAGAATGAAATGATGTCAGGCTTCTTATTTTGATGAACCTACAGAGAGAATATTAATAAACTTGACTTTTGTGACTTATATAGAAATTGTATCACGTCAGGAGAGCAAACCCCTGACAGCAAATGTGGCACAGCGACACAACCTGTTCGACAACCATGGTGTCGAAGGGGTTGTCGCAATGATATGCCGATACACTGACTCCTGGTGTTGCCGGTCTCCCCAACATCCCCGGGTTGGTAATCTATCATTCGGGGAGCAGAAGTAAAGCACCCAACAAAGAGTAAATGTCTCCAGTGCTGTTGGGTCCATCAACACTTTGCAACAGCAATGTGATTGCCATCGGCAAAGTGGTGTCACTGTAAGGTCCTTCATCAACTTTCTTGTCGAAGCGATGTGGTGGAACCTATAGAAACATAGAATTTGCTTACAGATAAGGATATCTTGGCCCCCCTAGCCTGCCCATTCTTCCCTGCCTATAGTATCTTTGCATATCCTACATGATCTCTGGTCTATACATTTCCCCTCCCTTTCCCTAAGATTCCCCTGTGCCTATCCCCTGCATTCTTGAACCCCACCACTGTTTTTGCTACCACCACCTCTGCTGAAAAAGTGTTCCAGGAATCTTCCACTCTTTCTGTGAATAAATACTTCCTTACATTTCTTCTGAATCTACCCCCTCCAGTTTCTTATCATTACCCCTTGTTCTTGACCACCTTTTTTCTGAAACATACTTCCCTCTTGTACCTTGTTTACCCTTGTGAGGTATTTATAGGTTTCTATCTCTCTCTCTCTTTCTCTCTCTCTCTTTCTCTCTTTCTCTCCCTCCCTCTCTCTCTCTCTCTCTCTCTCTCTTCCTCTCCCTTCCTCTCCCTTCCTCTCTCTTTCTCTCTCTTTCTCTCTCTTTCTCTCTTCCTGCTTTCCTTTCTTTCTTGTGTTAAGAAGACCTTTGAGCTCAAGAGCCCTTTTTCAATGGTTTCCAAGTCAGGCAAGGTTACAAACAACAATGAACAATTACTAATAACATGCATCATATTTTACAAGTTACATAGGCTTACAGAAGGTTCTTTATATTTATTCATGTGTCAGCTGGGTTAGTGCACTGATCTGAAGTCCTTTTTCAGGCATGGCTTGAGCCAGATACTGGCACAAACAATGGTAAGAATACAGTGTGAACAACAGCAGGGAATCATAAAGGATCATAAACTGGAAATCCAGCGCAAGTCAGGCTAACAATACAGAGGTGGTGAAAATAAATACTGGTAAACAGCCAAGTACATCAACAAGATGGGAGTAATAAGATATATGTAAACAGTAAACAGAAATACAAAATCACATATACCCTAATAATGCAAAGCATCATGGGCTGTATATGCAAATCACCACAACATTTAGGCTGATTCAGCTTTAAGCAGGAATGCATGGTGCTGAAAGGCCTCTCACACAATCTGCAAAGGATGCAAACAGAAGACACAGACACGTATTTCTTCCTACCAGGACTCAGTGTGTCTCATCTGTATGACACCCGGTAAACAGTGCTATGTAGCAACATTCTCTAACAATGGAATGAATAAACATCAGCAGAGCCAGCAACATCAGGTAATACCTACAGTCCAACAGTAAATATGTACAGATAGAAACACAGCCATCAACAGGATAGAAAAAACAGTCAGTGAGCCAGTATTCCGGGTGGGGAGGAGGGCTACTAGTGGGGGGAGGAGGTAAGCGGGGGGGGGTGTATAGGAGGCATAGCAGTGCTATTGGCCTGTGGACAAATCCAGGTCAAGAAGGACATGAAGAGGGTTTTTTATTGGGCATTTAGATTTAAAGGGGGTCAGGGGAATACAGTGAAGGGGAGGTCATTCCATAGTGAGGGTCCAGCCATGCAGAAGGCTCTTTGGCCCATCCTGGTGATAATGTTAGTATGGACGAGTTGGAGGTGGGATGACTGATGAAGAGAGCAGCTGTAAGTTCTGGGCTGGATCAGGAGGGATAGTGGAGAGTAAGTAGGATTGTGTAAGGCATCTCCAAATGTCCGGGTCAGCAGGTAGGATCATCGTGCTTGAGGGGGAAGCCAGTTAAGGGACTGGTAGAGAGAGCAGTGATGAGTAGAGTGAGTGGCATGAAGGGCAAATTGGCATATCTGATTACAGGTAGTGTCTAGCTGGTTCAGGTTGGCAGTGGAGGTAAGGGAGTACACCAGACACCCATAATTGAAGAGGTGGGAGGTTGTCACAGGCTACAGCAAGGCAGGCTTCAGGCATGAGGTGATCGATTAGGCTGATAGCAAAGCTCCATCTTCTGATTAATGCACCAGAACAGTGAGGCAATGTGGTCAGAGTAGGTAAGGGACAGGTTGGGATTGAGACATGCTGTGGCCTGACTGAAGCTATCATATTTATCTTCATTTGAGGCCACTGATATTATGATGTCCCATGAGTGTTGAAGCCACAAGTGAGATACCTGTACATTAATATCAGTGGCCTCGAATGAAGATTAATATATATCTACAGCCAGGATATGGTCATGTTCAATTTAGACAACTTACGTTTTTAGATTTTTTTAAATTAACTTTTGTTATGATAAAGGAATGCCTCTTTTCGAGCCCTAGAGGGCAGCACTAGACAGATTTCATGCATCTTTGTTGTCCCCACCACTGCAGCAGAAGAAGACTAGCTTCACAACAAAACATAGAAACATAGAAGTTGACAGCAGATAAGGACTGCAAGACCCACCCAGTCTGCTCATTTTTTCTACCTTATGAATGTGCCGTAGGCCTGTACTCTGTCAATGGCCAATCTATTCATACTCATCTGTATTGCTCCCTTATAGCTATCCCATGCCTGTTTGAAGCCCTGCACTGTATTCATATTCACCACTTCCTGAGGTAGGCCGTTTCATGTATCTGCCACCCTTTCTGTGAAAAATAACTTCCTCACATTATCCCTTAATTGGCCTCCCTCTGATCTCAAGCTGTGTCCTCTTGTCCTGCTATTTTTCTTATATTAATAATAATAATAATAATAATAAAATGTATTTATATGGTGCCTTTGCATTGCCAAGGCGCCTAACAATATAAAAAGAACAAAATCATACAGTATCAAACAACAGTTCAATTCAGTTAAAATCCCATTACAATAAATCAATTATAAACTATCAGTTGGCTAAGAAGGTTTGTTGCCACAAGAAAGTTTTTAAGCCCTGTTTAAATTCCTCCACAGTTGCACACTCCCGTAACTGATGGGGTAGAGAATTCCAAAGGGTGGGGGCTGCATAAGCAAAAGCTCTTGCACCAGATGACTTCAGATTCACCCTTGGAATCTCTAGCAGCCCCTCACCAGCCAAATGGAGTGATCGATCAGGGCAGTAGGAGACTAGAAGCTCTTTCAGATAGTCCAGGCCCTGTCCACATAGGGCTTTGAAAGTTAGTAAACTGACTTTAATGGTGATCCACCACTGTATTGGCAGCCAGTGCAGTTCGTGCAGCACCGGAGTAATATGGCAGGATCAGGTAGATCCTGTCAAAAGCTGTGCCGCCACGTTCTGCACCAGCTGCAAACGATGGATTTCAACCTCAGAAAGCCCTAGGTAAAGGGAGTTGCAGTAATCTAAACGTGAAGACATGAAGGCGTGGACCAAGATAGGAAGGTCTTCAGACGGAACCATATGCCTAATCCTGGCGATATTCCTAAATTGATAAAAGGAAGTTTTGATGACAGCCGACACCTGAGAATATAGGGTTAGTCCATCATCAAAAACTACCCCCAGGTTACGCACCCATTCAGAGGTCGGGAGTGAGACGCATCCAAGAAAAATTCCAGAGGGCGTACCAACACCCGGCCCCCTTATCTGACGACCCAGGTCCACAACCAGTACCTCAGTCTTTTCTGAGTTCAGCCTCAGCCAACTGGAATCCATCCACTCCTGGATTTCTTTCAGACAGTTATTAAAGACCAAGTGATCTCCATCCTGGTCGGGTGCAAAAGAAAGGTAGAGCTGGGTATCATCTGTATAGCAGCGAAACCTCAGCCCATACCTTCTTACAATGTCTCCAAGGGGGAGCATATGCACCACGAACAACATGGGTGACAGCACTGAACCCTGAGGCACCCCACAAGAGAAAGAAATTGGGTCTGAGAAATAAACCCCAGACACAACTCTTTGTGTGCTACCCCTGAGAAAAGATGTAAACCATCTGAGGACTGTCCCCGACAGTCCGCAGATATGCCTCGGGTGCCCTATCAACACCAGGTGGCCCACGGTGTCAAAAGCTGAAGAGAGATCAAGAAGAACCAAGATGGAACGGCTCTTCCACTCTCTCACCATTAGGAGATCATTGAGCACCCGAACCAGCACTGTCTCGGTACTATGTCTTTTATGAAAACTGGACTGGAGTGGTTTATAGATGTCATGGATGGTCAGATGGTCCTCCAGTTGTGCTGCCACTTCTTCCTCAATCACCTTCCTTACAAAGGGAAGGTTAGAGATAGGTCTGTAGTTTGCATGGCAGTTGCGGTCCAAGGTAGCTTTCTTAAAGATTGGTGTCACCGCCGCCTCTTTCAGGGAGCTAGGAAACTCTCCAGATTCCAAGAAGCACCAGACTATCTGCACAAGAACCGGACCAATGATATCAATACAACCCAAAATTAGGGAAGTCTGCTCAGGGTCCAAACTAGAGCAAGTAGGGCGTACACTCTGGATAATCCTCATGACATCCATGAACTCCAGTCGACTGAATGTACTCCAGGAAAACTGAGGTACGGTGACCTCATACTGATCACAAACAACCCCCATAGAGTGTGTTGGCTGAAGTGCCATCCTGATGTCGGCCACCTTATTTGCAAAGAATAGAGCAAGCTCATCACATTCTAATTGCAAAAAAGCTTTCCGAACAAGTAGACAGGCTGGGTTGCACAGTCTGTCCACAGTTCGAAATAGCTGAGCTGGTCAATTCTGAGCAGCTGCAATCTCCCTGGACAGGAATTCTGCCTTCTTATGGGTGATTGCAGATTGATAGACTTGATAATGGTCCATCAATCTAAGGTGGTCGGCATCAAGGGAGGACTTTCGCCAGCAATGCTCTAACCTTTGCCCTAGTCGCCACATCTCCCTCAAAGTCCCATCAAACCAAGGGGACCTGGGGTGAAGGGAGAGAGGGCAAACACAAACTGGAGCAATGGAATGCAGAGCTGCTGAAATGGCTAAATTATAAGCCGATACGAGGGTCTCTGGATCATTGTTTGCCAACAAGAGGGACGAGAGGTCAAGTGCCGCCGCTAGGCCATTGGAACTTATATCCTGTAAAGGGCGGTACCTAACCATCTCCACAGGGGTAGGCCTATGGGGGGGTGCTAAAACTAAACCCCACGGTGTAATGATCAGACCACTGAACTGGTTCCACCCCCAAGTCAGATGTTTTGATTCCTAGGAGGAAGATTAAGTCGAGAGAGTGTCTGTGTTTATGAGTAGCAGTGGAAACCACCTGTGTAATGCCCAGAGATGTCATTAACTGGAGGAAGTGTTGACCAAATTGCGAGAGTTCGTTGTTGACCCAGGCATTGAAGTCACCCAGAACCATCAATCTGGGCAAATCAAACATCATGTCGATGATGAAGTCCACCACTTCCTGAAGGAATTGCTTCTCATCCCGGGTGGACAGTAGATGACAGCGATTCTATAGCCTACACCTGCTATAACGGCACTCTCAAAAGACTCAACCTCCTCAACTAGTACCCTCATGAGATTGTTTGGTCTTGAAACAGACACAACCCCCCCCATGATCCAATCTCAGGTGGTGTATTGCCGAGTACCCACCTTTAGTCATAGCCTCCAAAATGGGGCCAGAATTTTCATCCAGCCAGGTCTCAGTAATGCATGCCAGGTCCACTGTTTCAAAAAGGTCTGCAATCATTGCAGCCTTGTTCTTAATGGACCTGGCATTGCACAACACTGCCCGAGTTGGACGAACCTCCCAGGCCATCTGCCTACCACAATCAGTAGTGCCCTTGGGTATGGGCACCCGACATGGCAAACCATGATACAGATTCCATTTTGCCCCAGGGCATCTTCTGGGTCTTACCACCTCAACTCAGTGACCCCCCCTTTCATCATCCACTGTTTGAGACCCCCGCCCCCTCCTCCTACGCATAATACCCAGTGCTCTACAGCGCTGGTAGGTCACAAACTTGAGAGGAGGAGTGGAAAAAGGGCAAAGGGCACGGAGAGCAGAAGATGAGTAGCGCACAACTGTGGGGGCTGGCATCCAACACATTCTACAGCACAAATAAACAAACAAAGACTAACAAAACTAATAAGAACCCCACCAATCCAACTTCAAATAAAACTATTATCCCAAAGTTTAAACTATAAGTCACAGTAACAGATTAATAAATAAACTAAAAACAAACCCAAAATAACTCCCCAAACCCACCTTAACCCAGTAAAAACTCCACTTATAATATATATTGTCCTACCCCACATATACTGAAGCAGTCGCTCCTGTACTTAATTTTTATACAAACACTACACTACAGTCCTCCCTCACAGGGTGCCATTTGTAACAATTTCTCCCCCCCCAAGTCTTCGTATGGCCCGGGAGTTAGGGGAAATTGGGCATTCTCACTGCCCTAGAGATCTAATCCACAGAAGGAGTTCAACAATTATTTCAGTCCCCTCTTATAACTAATAAAATAATATTATAAATAATAAAGTGAAAGAAAAGAAAAACAAATCCGGCACTCTCACTGTCTGGTAAAGTCCCAGTCCACAGAAAAAGTTCTGGAAATACTCCAATCTCATCTTAGTTGTACCCCCCCCCCCAAAGTCCTGTTACAACCAGGAGGGCAGGAATTTAGGCATTCTCACAACCTAAATTAGAGATCAGCACCACAGAAAAAGCAAAATACAGTACATAAAAGAAAAAGAGTCAAAATGAATCACAGAAAAATGTGGACACCCGGTCCTCTCACCACCAGGGATCCATAAAATAGTTAACCACAGAGGGAATGTAGTCAGTTCTCCAAATCATCATCCATAAAAGTGCAGTCAATGCGTGATCCAGTACAGGGGACAGCAAGATATAGCCAAACAGACACCTTCAACCAAAGTAATAAAAATTATTATCTGACCATGTCCATTCTTGCAGGCAAGCAGGTCACCATCCATTTTAGTCCAGGATCACTCAGAATGACTAAATCACACAAAGCACAAATGGAAGCCACTACAAGGGGTCGGAGTCAAAAAATGCTTGCCGCCTCAACAAAGGAGCTCCACCAGGACCAGCTCACCAGCTGATCCCTCGGAGAACCAAAATAATTTTGGGCCCACTCGCCACCTACCTGGCCAGTCCACAGCCCAAGCCCCAAGCAGCAATGAACTTCGGCTCCTGACTTCCCAACATATTCACAAGTTTATCCATTGTGCTAAAACTAGTACGGTCTTCAGTACCAAAGGCATCCATGCAAAATTAGTCGAAACCACTGGCCCAGTCTTTCCTTCCAAAATTCAAAGCACATCCTCACACACCTCTGCTTCACCACAATTTCCCTGGAATACCACTTCGAATCCTCAGCTCCATAGATCAGAACTTCCTGTCCCTTACATTATCCAATGCAGAGTTGTACAGATTTGCTCAAGCAAGCAATAGCAAATCTGTCTGATGCAGGACAGATGTTAATCCTGCAATTCGTAAAGGAATAGCTGCTGCAATAATAAAATATCTGTCAGGCAGCTGGTGCAATATACGAAATAAAATAAAATGTCCCCGACTAGCACGCACTCTCTCAAATCTGCTTCACTACAAGAACCCTAACTAGTCTAACTAACCACAATGCAACGAAAAATAATAACCACAAAAGTGCACTAAAAGAAAAAGAAAAATACACAAAATTAACTGAAAACAAAGCAAATAAAACATGCAAACTGCTCAACTGCTCAGCTGTGGTTAAGGCTGATCCATTTCAGTCTCCATTTTGGAGTCAAGAAACATGTTAGACTCTTTCACCTTGTTAATGCTCTTAAGATGTTTGAATGTTTCGATCATATCACCTCTCTCCCTCCTTTTCTCTAGCGTATACGTATTGGGCTCCATTAATCTGTCCTCATATGTTTTCTGATGCAGTCCCTGCACCATTTTGGTTGCTCTTCTCTGGACTGCCTCCATTTTGTTAATGTCTTTGTGCAGGTGCGGCCTCCAGTTCTGCATGCAATACTCCAGATGGGGCCTAACCAGTGTCTTGTAAAGAGGGATTATCACCTCCCTCTTACGACTTGCGTTACCCTTACTAATACACCCCAACATCCCTCTATCCTTACCTACCGTTTTAGTGGTCTGCTTGGATGATTTGAGGTCTTCTGTGATGATGATGTCGAAGTCTCTCTCTTCCCTTGTGATTGCCAGCAACTCCCCTCCCAACCTACAGGTGACTTCAGAGTTTCTCTTCCCTATGTCCATGATCTTGCACTTCTTTGCGTTAAACCCCATTTGCCACTCTTCTGACCATTTTGCCAGTTTATCCAGATCTCTTCTCATTCTGCCCACCCCATCTGGATCATCTACTCTGTTGCAGATCTCGGTGTCATCTGCAAACAGACAAACCTTACCCTCCAGTCCATCTGCAATGTCACTGATGAAGATATTGAAGAGGACTGGCCCCAGGACTGATTCCTGAGGTACCCCACTTGTGATTTGCATCTCTTATGATTGTATACCATTTACCACCACTCTCTGTTTTCTAACCCACCTCGAGCCTACCCAGCTTATTACTCAATCTTCTATGTGGAACAGTATCGAAAGCTTTGCTGAAGTCAAGGTAGGAGACATCAACTGCTCCCCCCCTTGGTCCACCACTCTAGTTACCCAGTCAAAGAAATCTATGAGATCTGATTAACAGGACCTTCCTGTTGTAAACCCATGCTGTCGTGGATCCTGTGCTCCTCTGGATTCCAGGTGTTGCACTATCCTTTCCTTAAGGAGTGCCTCCTTAATCCTGCCCACTACTGAGGTAAGACTGACTGGTCTGTATTTCCCTGCCTCCTCCCTGCTACCACTCTTGTGGAGTGAGATCACATGAGCCCTTCTCCAGTCTTCTGGGGCCTTTCCTGTGCTCAGAAACTCACTAAGCAGTTATGATAATGGCTCAGCTAGTTCCACCCTTAGGTCCTTTAGTACCCTGGGATGTAAGCCATCAGGTCACATTGCCTTGTCCACCCTGAGCTTAGCAATCTCATGTAGGACCCTTTCTTTTGTGAAGGGACTAGTGCACACCTCCCTCCCCCCGTGTCCATAGTGCTGAGTTGTGGGCCCTGCCCTACCTTCTCTTCAGTAAATACTGAGCAGAAGTATCTATTTAAGATAGATGCTTTTCCTTGGTCTTCCTCCACACTCTCCTCCTTATCCCCTTTGATCTTAGCAATACCCCCTCTGGACTTTCTCCTTTCACTAATGTATCTAAAGAAAGTCTTGTCACTTTCTGTTACTGTTCATGCTAGTGTTTCCTTGGTTTGGGCCTTTGTCTGCCTTACTGCCTTCCTTGCTTCCCTTAGGGAAGTTTGGTATGCCTCCCTATCTTCATCCTGCTGCATTCCCTTATATTTCCTGAAGGCCAGCAGTTTGGCTCCAACCTTTTCTGCTACTGTTTTTGAGAACCAAAGTGGTTTCCTCCTTCTTTTGCTCTTGTTTTTCTTTCTAACACAATGGGAGGGATGTTGCTTCAAGTATTGCAACCTTAATGCTTGCCCACTTTGCCCGTGCCTCCTCACCTGTATTTTGTCTTGCTATGGCTAGCTTAACTCTGTTGGCCATCTTATCAAAGTTAGCTCCTCCGAAGTCCAATATTTTTGCCTTGGAATGGGATGATTTAGTTCTAGTGGCCAAATTGAACCATGCCAAGTGAAGCCCTCCAAAACCAGGCAGCCCAAAGAAAAAATGAGAACACTTATCTAATGGTACCTACAAGCATTTGCCAGAAAAAAATACTGGCCTAAGGAAAACTCTTCCTTTAAGTTTAATAACAAACAATGATGATGCACTGAGTGGTAGAGTCAGCAAGTCTGTGCATGCATGTAGGAGAGCATGTGTGCACCTCTGATACTGGGGGCATGTACAAACACAAGGAATGGCTGTGCAAGCCTCATGCACTGATAATGGGTAGCTAGCTGCTGGGAAAAAGAGTGTGAAGTCATGCTCACACTCACTTCAGCCATCTGTTTGCCCAATTGAATAAATCTTGATTTAAAAAAAGAACTCAACTGTCAAGTAAAGGCAGGAATCCCCAAATCATTTAAACCCCAGCAAAACACACAGAGAGGTGTCACAGCCATACAGCAGCACTCAGAGCTGCATGGCTGAGGTGCACATTCTCCCTTTGTACTGTGGAAGTCATTTTTGTATCTGTGATATACTGGTACTGTACACAAAAGATGCAAGAATGATATACTGGTACATTGCAAGATAATATTATCTTACACTGAGCTTAGAGATATCGAGCAGCATTTGTCAGATGTGAGTGCAGAAATCCGCCAGGGAAGTCGGACCAAAAAAAGTTGGTCTAACTTCCTGGATGGATTTCTTGACTGGCATCAGAGAAATGGATGCGAGACCTGCACTTGCAGCAAAAATTTTTGTAAACTGTGGGAAATGTCACAAATGCATCTGGATGTCTGTGACTAGAAAGTAGACATCTGGACACATCTGTGTGGATGCCCAGTCCATGTGAAATATGGAAACAAGTGTTGCGTCCCCCCTATGAAAACTCCTTCAATCATATTTTACCTTGCCATTTCTTTTTTTTTTTACATTTATATATATAAATATAATTATACAAGTATGGTAGCACCTGTAGTTTGAGTTTAGTTAGTGTTTGTGTCAAAAACAGTTTTTTTTTTTTTACAGCTTATGGGTTTGATTTTCAAAGATCCTGATTGCCGCAAACTCCAGGTGTACTGAAGATATGATGCATGGGACTTGCGGCAATCACCCAGCCTGCAATTGGGAGTTTCAACCCATGTGCCAGGTGTCGCAAGTTAGGTCAAGTCTTTCTGGTCTAGCTTGTGGTATTGTCGGGAGCTGGTTTTAGGGAACATGCACCAGATATTTGGTGCAAGCTACTGTAAAACATGAAAACTGTCACAATTACACCTGAGATATGAGAATCGGGTGTGCTTGCAGCAAAGGGGTTCGCCACACTGCCAGAACTTAAGTCTCATGGCACTGGGCTTGGCACAATCCCTGCACCACACATTGAAAGGCAAGCCCAATGTGTCAGTGATGTTAACCCCAGGACTGTGAATGTGGCATTTACCTTCCCAGACCAAGGAAATAATTGTTTGGGCAAGTTTGGTGTCAATCAGTTTAGTGGCTCTAAAGTTATTATTTGATGGAATTACACACAATTCCCCTTTTAAGACTTTACCACCAGAAACTGGACTAATTTAAATTATGGAACTCGCAGTATAGGTGCATTAAATCTTATGCCAGTAATGGTCTTTTCTGTGGTTTGAAAATGAAAGGTTTCATAGCTTTTAAGTTATAAGGTTTAAAAATTGGGTACATGCTTAGTTCACCAAAAAAAGCTCAAAAAATTCTGGGCATGAACAAAACTTTAAAACTAGAAAATGAGAAAAAAACACTTAACTCTAAAGGTTGACAGTTGTATGGTATGTCAGAATACATTGTAATGAAACATCAGTTGACTTGAAAAATGATTAAACGTAGTATTTAATTAGAAGAAATGTTTATCATGATTCACTACAAAAATCATCGAGAGGGATTTTAACAAAGTTACTTGTGCACTTGTTAGCACATGATCAAATGGAAAAAAATTAAAACTGTGAACATTTTTCTAAGACCAACACAAACAAAAACTGTAAAGCACAAAAAAATATGAACAGGTTTCTATGTCCAACACAAACAAACAACCCCCTCCGAAAAAATAAAAAAAAATAAAACAACAGCATGTTTAAAGAAGCAAAACAGTCATGGAAAATATAGTAAGTCCTATATACAAAAAAGATTTGAAGTGATAAACATGAAAAATGGCAATGAACACAACTGAAAAAGAAAAGCAACTGTGTGCATTTTGAATATCAATAAAAGTGATACACAAACAAAATAACATAGAACCACAGAATTTGTTGACAGAAAAGGACTTCTTGGCCCACCCAGTCTGCCTAGATGGTCCTTGTCTAATCTGTCTCTGCAGACACTTATTGGTCTCTGGAGACCCTTCTTTCCTGACTATTCACCAATATTCCGTGGTGTCTATCTCATGCATGCTTGAATCGCACTACTGTTTTCACCTCCACTATTTCTGTTGGCAAAATAAAAAGATAGTTAGGTCTCATCTCATGCTTTGCACAGGGCCCACAGGGCCTTGCACAAATAAAGCTAGGACTTATGCACACTTTGCACAGGGCCTGAAGGACTCTGTCCAAAGTAATCTATAACTCCCTCATGTTTGAACAGGTCCCAAAGTGCTCTGTACAATGCAAATTGTGACTACTTTCTCAAAAGCTAAGAAAATTCATTATAAAACTCTATGCCAATGCATCATTAGGATTTCAAGGCACAAACGCAAGGAAATGTGGCATTAGGGTTTTTAAACCATAACGCCCACCCCTCTCCTGCCCCTAGTCTTGTGACCCAAGGCCAAGCTATATTTATTTATTTTTTATTTATTATCTCATTGCCTCCACAGGAGCTCTCTGAAGTTGCACCACTTGTCTCCTGTATACTGTTAATAGTACATCCTGGGCCTTTTTAAGCAAAATCAAGCTATAGTCAGCCTGCCCCAAACAAATCATAATAGCTCAAGAACTGTAAGTGCTAGACACAAAGTATGAGTGGCAAAGTTATTCAGCACAAAATTACCTTTCCAGTGGTGGTATGCAAAGAATAATATATAAATTTTTTTTCTAAGTTGGTTGAAACAGCAAAAACATTTTTTTTTCACTAAAACAGGCAACATAAGCTATACACACACCATACCATAAACAAATATGAATAACTCCTAAAGTATACATGATATACACAGAATATCAGTGGCACAGTTGTTCAGCACAAAATGACCTTTCCAACGGTGCTATGCAGTCAAATATATATTATATTCTGTTACATTATATATTAAAATATATAAGTGACTTCTCCAGATGTTGCCAGGGCACACAGGAAGTCAGTAGCTGACTTCTGTAGGCACCCTCAGGACACACCAGTGTATTTTGCTGACACCTACAGGCGTCGGTTAGGAGACAATGAGATTTACACATATCAGAATTACAACCCTTTGAGTCAAGGACTCGTTTCCAAAGGCTCCACATCAGTTCCAGTGGATTCAACACATACACAGCAACACAAATGCAATGTGATAGACAGGAGGTTACAGAAGTTTTTTGTTACATGTGAAACAGCGAATAACAAACAGTATTCATATATTTGCAGGGGTCAGAACAAACAACATAGAATCCTGAGCCATCCAGTGCTCTAATAAGAGTTAAAGTTTACAATAACAGTACAGAGGTCTATACAGTGTGAAAGCTAGGCTCCAAGGACAAATACAGTAAATCCAAAATTGCAGCCTGGGATAAGGCGATTGTCATCAAGAGTCTAGGAAAGGGGCCGGGGATGGAGCGGGTCACCTGTGGGCTAGGATCCCACTTGTGGAGCATATTCACAGCTACGGGTGGAGAAGATGAGGCTCTTGAGAGCTGCCTTAAAATGACCTATTTTAGTGAGTGAGGAGATCGAGGAGGGGAGGGTGTTGAAACAGTGTGGCACCCTGTAACAAAAGGATCTCTGGGCGAGTGATGTCCGCACCCTTGGGACTCTGAGAGCGGCCTTAGTAGAGCCATGGGTAGAGGCAGAGGGGGAAGCAGGGTGGAGGGAGGCAGACACCCCTGGGGGGAGAGACCTGGAAGTATTTTTTTAACCAGGAGGCAGATCTGATATTGTAATCACTCTTCTAGATTGAGTATGTTGGCCAGCAAGTATAGAGTGCATACATGAATTCTTTTGTCTGCACCAGTGGGGAGCCTACAGGCCTTATTTAGGGATAGCTGGATTCTCCTGAGGGTGGTGGCATCAGCAGCAGCATAGACAGGGAGGCCATAGTCTACAAGAGACAGGACAGAGGAGGAGACAGCCAATCTGAGGGCATCCAGTGGGAGGCAGTCCTTATGACTGTAGAGAAGGCCTATGCACATGTTAATGGCTGAGGTGAGCAGGTCGATAAGCGAGTGAAAGGAGAGGGCAGAGTTGAAGGTAATGCCCAGGTATTCGTAGCTGCTAACTTGTTCTAGTGGGTGGAGTGAGCTGGATAGTGTATGGAGGGGTGAGTTTTTTGCCTTATTTTGATGATGGGCAAACAACATGGCTTTTGTTTTTTTAATGTTAATGACCAGCCTGCATTCGTTGAACCAGTTTCCAATTTGACTGAAAGAGTGCTGGAGGGAGGCCTGAAGAGAGGAGGGGTCAGGGTGGGAGGAGAGGAGAACCACATCATCTGCATATAGCAGGACCTTGCCAGAGCAGGAGTTGGGTAGGGCATTTACATAGAGACTAACAAGAAGAGGGGCCAGCATGGAGCCCTGTGGGACCCCGGAGCAGACGGGGCTGGTGCTGGAGAGGGTGCTGTTTATTTTGACACACTGGGACCTTGAAAAGAGATAGTTAGAGAACCAGTCCAGTGGGCCTTGGGAAAAGCCTAGTTGAAGGAGAGTGTACAGTAGGAGTGGGTGACAGACCGTATCAAAGGCCTTGGAGAGGTCGATGTAGATGGCCCCTGCAAGGTGGCCTTTGTCAAGGGTTTCGTGAAGGAAGTTTGAGAACTCCACGAGAGAAGTGGTTGTACTATGACCTGGACGGAAGCCATGCTGCTCTCTGCATAGGGGATTGTGGGAGGCAAGATATTCAGATAACTGGTCTGCCACTATTTCTTCCAGGGCTTTAGAGAGAGGAGGAAGAATAGAGATCGGCTGATAGTTTCCAGGAGAGGAGGTGTCACCAGTTTTGAAGATGGGGTGATCACAGCCTTTTTCCAAGCTAAAGGGAACTGGTCCAGGCAGAGGGAGAGGTTGAGTAAATCAGTCAGGGGGTTAAGTACTACATCAAGGACCTGCCATAGGATCCTAGTATCCAGGAGGTCAGAGGAAAGGCTGGTAACACTGAGGGCTTTTTGTTAGATAGTGGCAAGAGTTTTGTGATGAGATGGTCCTCAGGTAGAAAGGTGGGTGAGGGAGGGGCTGTGGTTTGGGGGGAGGTAGAGTCGAAGAAGTTACTAGGGAGAACTATGCTGAGATCTGAGAAGGCTGTGTTTAGGCAGTCTGCAATATTAGCGGGGTCAGTGATAGCGGTTCCATTAAAATTGAGTAGAGAGAGGGGAGGGGAGTGAGACTTCCAATTTAGCTCCTTTATGTTGTCCCAGAAGTTCCAGGTAGACTCCCAGGAGGAGGCTAGTGTGGATCCGTAGTACTCTGCTTTAGCCTTATGAGTGGCCCATGTACATCTGTTGTGCTCAGCATTGTAGGACTGCCTGTCCCCAGGCTTGCCTGAGGAATTGGCTCTATGCCAGAGATTGTCTCTGTGGTGGAACTGTTTGAGCAGTGATGTTGTGATCCATGGTGCACTATGTTGCTTAGTCTGGGTTTTGACCAGCGGGGTAAAGATATTACAGGCCTTATTGAAGGAGTGGGTAATGTAGTCGAGTGCTTCATCAATACTAGGGGCCCAGTTGATTGGTGGCCAGTCCCCCTGGGTGAGGTACTGCTTAAGCCTAGTCAGGGTACCTGGTCGGATAAGTTGGTGGGAGACCATGCTGGGCACAGGTTTTGGTAGATGGCAGGACCACGTGAAAGTTACTGGGGAGTGATCACTCAGGGAGATTGGATGGATAACGAAGTCCACAATTCTGTGTGGGTGGTTGGCAAGGATGATGTCCAGTAATGTGTAAGAGCCATTGGATGGGTTCAGACAGGTAGGCTGGGTTACCAGCTGGGTTAGGTCCAGGGCTGCAAAAGCATCCTTGGAAAGGGAGATGAACTGGCAAGCCAGTTGGTGTTGAGGTCACCCACTAGTACCTGCTCACCCTTATGCGGGAGGCTGGACAGGTAGTCAGTTAGGGACTGGATTGCTTGGGTTTGTTTCTGAGGGGGAATATAGGCTAATGAGATAGTCAGAGGTGCCTGGGGTGATTATAAGTGAGATGGCTTGGGTACCGTAGTCAAGCTTGGAAATTTGTAGAGCATGGCCCATTAAGCAGTCACGCATGTAGACCCCACATTTGCAAACTCTATCTTCCCTAAAAAGGGAGTAGCCAGGGAGAGCAACCACAGAGTCTGGGGTAGATTTAGACAGCCAGGTTTCCACGATTACCAGAATGTCAGGCTGATGTTGGGCCATCCAGCACTGGAGGAAAGCATTTTTTTTAAGAGGCTACAGATGTTAATAGAGGCTATGCATAGCCCAGATGTAGGAAGGGTCTGAATTTGGCAGGGAGGAGACAGGCCAGGGTTAGGATGAATGTTGCCGGATAGAAGTAGGAGCAGGGAGACAAACCTAAGGAGAGGGACATACATCATTTGTGTGAGCTGTGGCGGTAGTAAGCTGAGCTAACAGGAAGAGAGCAAGGATGGGCAGAGCACGTAAAGTGGGGATAACATGGTAAAGCATTGGCAACAGTGTGTTGTGGGAGACCAGATGTAGATGGAGCTGGGCAGGATGGGGTGGGGACGGTGATGGTGGTGGACAGGGTGGGTGGGAGGGAGGGAGAGTGGATAGAGGGTAGGGAGAACCTCAGTGGGTGGGAGGGTGGATAGCAGGGTGGGGAAAACCTCAGGGTTATTAGCAGCTGATGTTGGTGACGGACAAAGGTGGGGAATAAAGACTGCTAGGACCAGTAGAGGGACTTCTAGATTTGGTCTTAGGAAGAGACCCATGGTTGTCAGTAGGTGTAGAGTTCATAAGGAATAAAGTTGGCAGAGAGCCACTCAGATACTCCGCTAGTAGTAAAGAGGCCAGTCAGAGAAGAGCAGGGCAAAGCCACAGAGCATTTAATTAAGGAAGGGGTGGGGGATGGGTGGTGGAAAATCAGCAGGCAGGAGCTAAACAAGAAGCCCCTGGTTTAAATTATAGCACTGCTTGAAAAGGGTGCCAAGTTTTTAAAAAATAAACTCTTGTCTACAGTCTGATGCTTTGAGTCCCGTACCTTCCGTTATAGCAGTTTTCAGCAGCTTTCAGCGAGGGGCTGGGGAAGGCTGTGAAACATCACGACCTCAGACCCTGGAATGCAAAATATACAACAGGGTCAGCATTAAAGTAAGAGGGAAAGCACACTAGGAGCAGGGAACTGCAAGGGGAGGAATTTAGAGTATCGGGAGCAAGCACTGGGGGAGGGAGGGAGAGGAACAAGCCAGGCTGGGCTGTTGTAACTACAGTTCAGGTTGCAAAGCGAGGAGGAACCCAAAACAAAAGAAATCAGAAATTCTGTGCAATCTATATTACTGAAAATATCAAGCAGGCAGGAGCTTAAACAAGACGCTTCCTGATTTAAATTACAGCGCTGCTTGAAAAAGGTGGCAAGTTTTAAAAAATAAAGTCTCATCTGCAGTCTGATGCTTCGAGTCCTGTACCATCCGTTATGGCAATTTTCAGCTGCTTGCAGCGATGGCCTGGGGAGGGCTGTGAAACATCAAGCCCTCAGACCCTGGAATGCAAAAGAAACAACAGGGTCAGCATTAAAGTAAGAGGGAAAGCACACTAGAGGCAGGGAACTGCAAGGGGAGGGATTTAGAGAATCTGAAGCTAGCACTGGGGGAAGGAGAGGGACATGCCAGGCTGGGCTGTTGTAACTACAGTTCAGGTTACAAAGCCAGGAGGAACCCAAAACAAAATAAATCAGAAATTCTGTGCAATACTACAAACAGTCATATAGGAGACTTTAAAATCTATATTACTGAAAAAATCAAGCAGGCATTAGCTTATACAAGAAGCTACCTGATTTAAATTACAGCGCTGCTTGAAAAAGGTGCCAAGGTTTTTAAAATAAAGTCTCATCTGCAGTCTGATGCTCCGAGTCCCGTACCTTCCGTTATGGTAGTTTTCAGCAGCTTGCAGCGAGTGGCTGAGGAGGGCTGTAAAACATCAAGCCCTCAGACCCTGGAATGCAAAAGAAACAGCAGGGTCAGCATTAAAGTAAGAGGGAAAGCATACTAGAGGCAGGGAACTACAAGGGGAGGGATTCAGAGAATTGAGAGCTAGCACTGGGTGAGGGAGAGGGATAAGCCAGGCTGGGCTGTTGTAACTACAGTTCAGGTTACAAAGCCAGAAGGAACCCAAAACAAAATAAATGAGAAATTCTGTGCAATATTACAAATGTAAACCCCTTTTGATATGGGGGTTCCTAAAAGCCTTCCCAGAGCTGCTTAGGAGCTCCTTGCCTAACTGGTGTTCGGCGCAATGCTGCCAAAATGTGGCCTCTCTAGGTGTTTCAAAGCCTCCAGTATGGTCCCTTTAAGAATTGCCTGCTCGCAGGCTTCAGTGGTATGTACAAGGGGGACCGGGGGTTTCTTGCTGGAATTCCGCCTGGGCTGCGGAGAAATCACTCCTTTCGTGTAGTCACTGAGAAGCGTAACGGGAACCCTTTTGAAAAATGTAACTGGTTATAATTAGTTAGAGTATTAGTGGAATTACAGTATGTCTAACTTGCTTCTTTTGCAGCTGGGACTGTGTGCGCTTTGCCCCTCCATTTTGGACCTGGACCATTGAACTGAGCCAATGGGGAGAAAGAGGGGTGATTAAAATGGAGAATTTCTAAACCAACCAGGATCAGGACTCAATTTGGAGCCGGCTGGCCATCGGGGATATAGCCCGTAATTCTGGGAAATAAAGTCCTGGGCTATGGCACCCTTTTTGCACCAATGGGGATAGAGTTAAGTGTCTGAGATTTGTAGCCCACCAATGGGATCGGGTGGCGCCCGTATCGAGAGCCCTTGCCCAAACTGCCAAGGGGTAGAGACGCTGTGGCTGTGAGCGAGGAAGGAGCTCTGGGGCTCCTGTGCTGTTGAGCTTTTATGTGGGAAGTGCGTGTGGAAGGTCAGAAGTCAGCGGTTTTAAACGCCAGCAAGGTCGGACTAAATCCGCTAGGCAGCAGTTAGAGGAGGCTGTGCAAAAGTGCAGCTACCTACCAGGCTCACCCTGTAGAAGACTGGAGAATCTGCTTCAATAGTGCTCGGTCTGTCAGGACATGTGAAGCTACGTCATTGGGCCCGGTGAGTGCCGTGAAAGCGATCGGGAGGTATACAGCAGTTGCCTCGTATGGTACCCCCTGTCTTTCATATAAATGTGTGGAGAAGTGTTTGAAGTCCAGGCTTGGTCCTGCGAGTGGTGTGAGAGCGCGCTTCCTTCTGGAGTCGTGAGTACTAAATCAGGGTAGCTCCCTATCAAATGTTCCTAGTGAGGGCAAGATCTTCTGGTTACTTTGCTGGCTACACTAATTGAGCCTGCTGGCTCTATTTAATCTTCGTAGGAATCACATGCTCGTTTCTGTGTCAGGGACCCAACCAGCTGCATCGAGGGACTAACCTTTATTGCCTGGGTACCCAGAGACAGTGACATATAGGTTAGGCCTGTGCTCAGTGCCCTAGATAGATACTTATATATTACAGTGGTAAGCTAATTAACCTGATCACCCCAGTCCTTGTTATTTCCCCCCTAAATAAATCAGATTGATTGTTTTGCAAAGGTATACTGGCTAACTTGTGTGTTTATGGTGAATTACTGTACAGTGATTATTGTGTAACAGCATCTTACTTTTCAGGGGGTCCCCGGAGCAAGCTGATTGGTTCAAGCCTGGGGGTAAGTGTATATGGTAAGGGTACTGTGATTGATTTGTGTGGGCCACTAGTGGGAAGAAAGGGGTGTTGCAGTGACCCAGAGGGCTGTGACCAAGTCATACCAGACTGTCTTAACCCCGACCTCTGGGTGGAGGCACCCGCCATTGGATCCAGGCCCCTCAACCTGTTAGTGGCAAATCAGGCAGGGGTAGTAGCCCTTGGGATAGTGCCCCCTGGGGGTTATATATTGGAGGCACTGCTGGGATTAGCATCCCCCTAGTGGCTGAGTGGACGAAGTACCTCAATATGGTTAAATTAAAGGAAAAGCTGGAAAGGGATATCATGGCTAAGGTTAAGCTGGACCCTATTAAGACAATGGTACATAAACTGATGGAGTGGGGTGAAGCAGAAGAGTTGGATTCCCAGAAAATTGTGTTACTACTAGATGTACCTCTGGGGACAACGAACGCTGGCCTCATTTCTGCAGTGGAGCGTGTTAAATGTTTAGGCAAGGTAAAGGTGAAGGGGCATATGGCTGATCTTCTCGACCAGACCTTGCAGGTGTTACTCTTATGCAGTATAGCTATCGACCCCAAGAGGATACCCCCAGTGATCTACCTGGAAGATGCCCAACAGGGATGGAGGGTCATTCACATTCGGAGTGGGTCAGTCACCCCGGGGGGTCCCCCAAGACTAATAGCTTCAAAGATAAACTGCTTAAATTGCTAGCTGTGGAGGGAGGACTACCCAGGAGTTACTGCAGGTGTTGGACCTTTCTAGTGACCCCACCCCCAAGCCTCCCCAGGTACCTCTCCCGGGCCCCCCAAGAGTTCTATCTTTTTTTTTTTTTTTTGAAATTTAAGTTTATTAAGTTTTGAAAAACAAAACAACAACACCATGATACAAAACACACCAAGGAAGTACAAAGAAAACATTGAGATAAACGGTACAACCAAGGCCACACCCTGCCCCACCCACGTCCCACCCCAACAAAAAAACAAAAAACCTTAAACACCATCACCCACCCGCCAGACCCCAGACCCACCCACGATCCCATCAACCCACCCACCCACATATAAACAAAACATTATTCAACATTGAACATCCACCCTCCCACAACCATTCCCTCCTCCTCCCACCAGGGTGCACAACAAAAGCCCCGCTTGTCTGGACATAACAACATATCACCATAAAACTACAAAGCTTGACATCTACAAAAGAGCCATACCATCCTGAAAGCAAGAATTAGCATAAATCTTAAAATAAAAGGCAGACAGGAGGAATCGGGTCCCAGAATTATATAAATTAAAGCAAACACAGGGCTTGGAGTTTACTCCATCTCCTCTGAAAAAGATCCATACGACCTTTAAGACTAGCAATCAACCTCTCTGATTGAAGGTATGAAGCCAGTTCAGTTAACCAATCAGCAAATGACAAGGCCAATTGGTCAGTCCAATGTCTTAAAACCAGTTTTTTAACAGCAATAGACACCAGAGCCATATGATATCTACGTTTGACACTGTCTATACAGGAGAATTCACCCAAAATACATATCTCAGGACAGAAAAAAATGGACAGACCCAGAAGAGGATCAAGATGATCCAGGACCAGAGACCACAAGAGGCAACTTTGGGACAATCCCAGAACATATGGATTAAGTTGCCATCCCCTTGCAAACACCTAAAGCACTTTGAGTGAGAGACCTTCTTGAGCTGAAAGAGTTTAGCAGGAGTGTAGTAGAGGTTCTTGACAATATAGTATTGCGTTAACCTCAACCTATTCTGGGTATGGTATCTATGGAGATCTTTCCATACACCAGACCAATCTGGGGAAATATCAGGCAGAAGGTGTGCCCAGACACCCGAGCCTTCAACCGTCTCCTGCGAATTATAATTCAAAAGGAAAGAATATATCAAAGAGATAGGATGGGATTGGGAGGCGAGATTAATAATTCCAGAAAAGAAAGGATAAGCTACCGAGTCCCTAAAATTGGTACAAAATCTCTGGTTGATCAGATGCCTCAGTTGATAGACTTTGAAGATATCTCTCCTAGGTATATGAAATTTCCCCAGAATATCACCGGAAGAAAGAAGTGAGTCCCTGCTAAAAAAATGCTCAAGTCTGGCCTCCCTGATTTGCAGGAGCCACTCCGAGGAAACCCATGAAGTACCCAGCTTAAAATTGGGATTACGAACTACCGGTTGTCCCAGGTCTGAGATAGCAGAGATACGGAAGAACTTTAAACATTGCGCGAGGGACTTGAGAGCAACCATCATTACACTATCCGACACCCAAAGTGAGAGTACCTTTGGGGGTACATAAAATAGAGCATACTTGTCTGGTTTAATCTCAGAGAGAGAGGCACGTTCGAGCTGTAGCCAGATTGGACAAGATGAATCTGGCTCCGTAGAGAACCATCTTCCCAGCTTAGAGAGGTGAGCCGCCCAATGGTACAACAGGAGATTAGGTAGTCTAAGACCCCCCTCCTCTCTAGGAAGCGATAATTTGGTATAGGAGCGCCTAACCCCCTTCCCCTGCCAAATAAACTTAGAAAAAAGCGCATGAAGCTGCTGAAAATAAGAGACGGGAAGCCAGAGGTTGACCAGATTCAACGGGTAAAAAATCCAGGGAAGGACATTCATTTTGAGAATGTTTATTTGACCCCAAAGTGAGATGGGAAGAGCTGACCATCGCTGTAAATCCTGACAGACCGAGTCTTTGACTCTGTCCAAATTTAACTTTTTCAAAAGAGAAGGGTCTGTGGAAAAATAAATCCCTAAATATTTAATAGATCTAGGGGTCCATCTCATCCCAAAGGAGGAAAATTCGCGTTTATTAGTATACACATTAAGAGGAAAGATTTCAGATTTGGAGATGTTCAATCTATAACGAGAGAGAAAACCGAACCGCTCAATAATTCCAATCACCGCCTTCAAAGATTCAGCGGATCAGTTAAATGTAAGAATGTCATCTGCATAAGCAGAAAGAACCAATTCCTTTGGTGTAACCTGAGCCCTTAACCCGGGGAGAAGCCTTAAGCCTTATGAGCAACGGTTCCAAATACAAATTAAATAACAGAGGGGAGAGAGGGTATCCCTGTCTGGTACCAGTAAATAAACAAAAAAGAGAGGAAAACACCCCATTACAATAGATTCTAGCAGAAAGGCAACTATAAAACATCCGAATCTTATTTAGAAAAGCAGGCGGAAAACCCATTCTCTCCATAACTGACCAGAGAAAGGACCAGTCCACGCGGTCAAAGGCCTTCTCAGCATCGAGAGAGACCAGAGCAACCGGATATGAAGCGGATTGGGCATATTAGAGAGATATGTGACAGGGTCTCAAATGATCAGCCTCGATCTACGAGGACAAATCCACCTGCTCAGGGCTCAACAAATCAGACCAAACCATCCTGATTCTCTCAGCTAATATTTTGTCAGAATTTTCATGTCATAATTTTGAAGAGAGATTGGTCTGTATTTTGCTGGATCCATAATTCTTTTCAGGCTTAGGAATTAAAACAATTATAGCCTCCAAACAATGTAGGATCACATCCGGAGAAACAGATAGGTACTCATATACCCTGAGGAGAATAGGTACCAAGTCCTTGGCAAAGACCTTATAAAAATTGGCGGGAGACCATCAGGACCCGGTGCTCGGTCAAGCAAAGGAAGCAATGGTTCTCTCAATCTCCTCCTGACGAGATAGAGCCAACAAGATAGCCTGCTGGGCCTCTGATAAGCAAGGAATGTCAATCTCCCTCAAATATTCATTTAATTCCGAGATGAGTCACGGCGCCCGGAGACTTACTATAAGGTCAGATAGTACTCCAAAAATATGGGCAATTCCTCTGGGTGAAGAACAACTGCACGGATGAAGAGAGCAAAGAGGGAATGATCCTAGAGCTTTCCAATGCCCGTGCGTAGAAGCCAAGAGTTTGCCGGATTTCTCCCCATGATCAAAATATTTAGCTTGAGTTTTTAACAAGCAGTATTCCGTTTTCTCCTTCAAAAGATCCATATATTCACTCTTAACTGATAAAAGCTCTTTAAGATCTGTTAGAGAAGAAGTTGAAGAATACTTAACCTCCAAGTCCCTGATTTTACCCATCAAAGATAAAGAGTCTGCAAGCCTCTTTTTCTTCCTAAGGGAAGCCATTTTAATAAGCTCACCTCTGAGATAGCATTTCAAGGCAGACCAAACCATGTCCAGCCTTGGGTGGAATTAAGATTATCTGCCAGAAAGAGGAAATCAGGGAGCTGATATCCGACACATTTGAGGATCCTTCAACAGTTGAGTATTCAACGCCGAAGCGAATCCCGGGAGAAATCCGGGGCTAAGGAAAGCAGTCAGGCGGCGGGCGTGGTCCAATAGGATAATTGGGTCAATGCCAGATAAACAAAGACTCGGGAGAAAGGAGATACTAGCAAAACCATGTCTAACCTAGATTTGGTGCCTCTGCGACTGAGACATGAAAGAAAAGGCTCTGAGAGAGGATTAGCAAGTCTCCAGGGTCACTAACCCAGCAGCGACCTCAATTCAGAAAAGCTCTATGAGCGAGGAAGGGGCACCTATCCTGAGGTCTCTATCTAAAATAGGTGAACAGGAATATTCCAGTCCCCTCCCAATATAAACTGGGCAGGAAGAAAGTTAGACAATTTATCAGCAAGGACATGAAAAATTCCGGATTCCCCACGGACCATACATAGAGCCCAGAACAACATTGTCCCCATAAAGTACCATTGACCAAAATAAACCTCCCTCTGGGTCTGATACAATCGTCTCTTCGTAAATAAAACATGCTTCTTAACAAGAACCGCCACCCCTTTACTAAAACAAGAATTACCCGCTAGATAGGGATTGAGAAAAACCAGAGCGAGATAATAGCTTGGTGTCATCATGGCTTAACTGCGTTTCTTGCAAAAAAAGAATATCAATTTGCAATAGTGAGCAGTGATTAAACATCTGCAATCGCTTGACCCGATCCCTAAGTCCGTGTACATTCCAAGAAGCTATTTTAAAAGTGTTCATAGCCATTTTAAATACAGTATGCAAAAACCAAATATCCAGACAGATTCAAGATTATAGAGAGAATAAATGTGCACCCCAAATGAAAAGGCTGGGAATACCTTATAATATCCAAGCAGACCAAGCTTTAGTCCCCACAAGGAGAACCCCACCATTCTAATCCCCCAGAAACACCACACTGAGCTAAGTAGGTAGATTAAGCTGGTCCCATATACATCCCAGCCCAATATTATTAATCCCAAAATAAGCCCCATTCCGAGAACAACCCAGACAAAGGATTGCAATAAGCATAGTCCCCCCATAGCAGCATGACCAACTAACCAGTTGCGTCAAAATACAGAGGAGACAATCATCAATCCCAACCCCCAGCCCACCCATGAAAACCCAGCCTCCAAAAAGCCCAATACAAAATCTTAGATGAAAATCAACCCCCACCACCCCGACCCCACCTCTGAAAAATCCACCAGCAAATGACACTCCACAAAACCCATCCCCAAAATCAAAACCCCCAAACCCACCCCCGAGCATCCAAAGTCCTCAAAACCAAAAAATAACTATATACAGAGGCCCAGCAGGAGAAAAACCTATGGAACAAGCTAAGACTCCAAAGCTCGAGCCTCCTGACCCCCAATGCGAACCTCAAATCTGCCCGGTGGGCACAGGTACCAGTGAACAGAACACCTCAAAAATGATCCAGTGAAGCAACAAGCCAACACCCCAGCATAATGCTCTCTGTCAGCCCACACGCCAGGAGAGGTTAGCCAACCCCCCATCATATGGCTCGCGATTCCACATCAGCGAGCGAACACCCCTAGTTACAGGCCTCCCCCAGCCACCCAGTATTCCAGGAGGTGAACAGGCAAAGGAAGAAACAGTAGAAGGAAGCCCGAGAGAGAGGAGGCACAAGAAAAAAGGATCTCCCAACACAGAGAGAACCCATCCATCCTCTGGCATGAGAGTCCCTCCCTCCTCAACCCAGGAGAAAATGGCTGAGTGGATCACCTACCCGATAACCAGGCAGCCCAAAGAATTCCGCAAGCCCGAAAAAGAAAAAGAAGCGCTGTGTCCATGAGAAGCTCACTCTGAACTGCTGTTCGAGAGGACCAATAATCTGGAGGGACCAGAGCGATCCGCCCCAGGAAGTCACCCCGGAAACAGCAGCAGCAAAAAAAGGTTCCATCACGGGGCAAACATGGGCGAAAACAGCGAGGAAGATCCCCACCCAGCAGACCAACCCTCCACAGCACAAGCCAGCGCAAACAACATCAGGTAGAGAGAGCGAAGAGAAAAAGGAGGCAGAGAGAGTAGTCAGAAATAGAAAGAGAGCAGGAAAAAGGACAAAGCCAGTAGGCACCCCCAACCAGCTAGCATATCAAAAGGTTATACTGCCATCACATAAGACTAAGCTAGATATATTCCCAGAATAGATCGTGACCCCACAGGATCACCACATTGTAACATTGAATAATAGATAGTGAGTCCTTCAACCGGCCGCCTTGAACAGATCAGGTAGCTTGGTAGCCAGTTTCTTAAGGGCGCATCCAGAGAGTTAAAGCTGAGTTGTCATGCCTCCACAGTGACCTTCAGAATCGCTGGGTACATCATCCTGAAGGGATAGAAGCAGCTATTAAATTCTGCAACAGGATGGTAGCTGCAAGTTTTCCCTAGTTCTCCTGAGGCAAATGCTTGGGTAATCCAATTCTGAGCGACCCCCAGAGGACTTCTTTAAGCTCTTGGCGATTTAGCATAGACGTGCTTGTCTTCGATATAACCTAAAACTTGATGATAATGGGTCATGGAGAGGAATCCAGACGGAGGCCTGGGCCTTAGAGAGCGATGGGCCCGTTCCATGTGGTAAGAGAGGCTGATAGGGGATGGGCCTAAAACCTTGTTCAAAAACCTTTTCAGAAAGGTCATTAAGTCCGGGCCCTCTTCCATCTCGGGTAGGCCCAGGATCAGTAAATTGTTCCGGCGATTACGCCCCTCCAGATCTTCCATGTTAGCTTGCAATTTTCTGATCTGCTGCTTGAGCTCTGCAACCTCAGTTTCAGTTTTTGACCTCCATTGCTCCGATGAGAAGATTCTGGCCTCCATATCCGAAACTCTAGTGGAGACGAAGACAGCTCACTCACCAGGACTTAAGCTCACCCAGCCAGCTCTTTCAAAATGGCATATCTTTCAGTGGGGTGAGGCTCCTGAAGAAACTTATCCTCCATCAGGGGAGTAGCCAGTAGCACTCTATCCCCACTTCGTTCAGGTTTCAGCACCCTGATTACGTTGTTTTACTGCCTTCTCCGGGGGATGCAGGAGGTATGTCAACAACGGAGGCCTGCTTCCCATCCACTTCCATCCCGTTAAAATAGGCAATCGTTTCCCCAGCAAAAGTCATTTTATAGTAGCAGACAAGTTGGTCAAGCACCTCAGGCACAAATTTTACATTTAAATGCCCAGATGACTCCAAAAACAGCCAAGAAAGGCGGCTAGAGGGGAAAGCTCAGAATCCCAGCTGTTGCCTAGCTAGATGCCATCACGTGACCCCCCCAAGAGTTCTATCTTGGCTTCACCGCCCCTAGTGGTTCCCTCTATACAGCTAGATTCCTCCCGTAGACTAAAACTTTTTTCTGGCACTGTGCGGTGCCCCGGGGATGGTGATTCGGAGGCGTGGATGGACTATGCTCCCCCCCTAGTCCAAGAGTGGCAGTGCTCTGAGGGGGAGAAATGAAAGAGACTGATGGAGAGCCTGCGAGGCCTAGCTTTGGAAGCCATTTGGTTCTTGTGGGCTACTAGCCCAGAAGCTACCATGGTGGAGTACCTTTCTGCCTTAGAAGGAGCGTTTGGGAGTACAGAAACTGGGGAAGACTTATTATGGAAGTTCAAGTCTGCCAAACAATGGAGAAATGAGAAATTGTCCGCCTTTGTCACAAGGGTGGAAAGGGCCTTGCAGAAAGCTTATCGAAAGGGGGGAATCATGGCTACAGCCTTGAACCAGGTCCGGCTGGATCATATTTTGAAATCTGCTAGGTTTTCCAGTGTGATATTGTTAAAACTTAAGTTACTTGACAGACGGGCTGCCCCTCCTGAGTACTGTCAATTGATGAGGGAGATTTGAGAAGTAGACACTGATGAAGAGGGGTGGGAACCCTATGTGGGGGCTGTGAATCATGCCAAACCCCGAGTCTAGTGAACCAGATGAGGCCCCATCTCTCAAGGGGGCTTGATGTTTCTCCTGTACCACTAGAGGCCCAGGAGGGATGGGGTGCATCTATTTCCTCTGATCCCCAGGCAGAAAGTGATTTGAGGCTGAGATTAGAGAATTTCAGAGCTGGTGAGGACTTGAAACAAACTGCTACCCATCCTGTTGATTTGGAAACCAGAGTTATCTAGAAACAAACAACCTAGCCAAGAGGACCCCGACATGGGACAGGCCCACAGCTAGCAAATGATCACCCCCTCCCAAAAAGACCCGAGATACTAAGTTCTGGTCACCATTGTGGAGAGGATGGACACTTTCAGACTGAGTGCAGGTTACCAGAGAATTGAAGGAAGGTCAACAGCAGACTGATCGCTTCGGCACTGCAAAGGCCTATACCGACCCCTCGGAAGGATTTTGTGACCCTGGGCCCAATGACCAAGCAACTTTCAAGCTGTACCCCAGAATGGTCTGATGTGGTAGGGCCTTGATGGAGGCCCTGTGAGATAATGGGATACCCACCCGAGCTGTGTTGGACAGTGGCTCTCAGGTGGCCATTATGTTCAGGACTGGTATCAGAAACACTTGCCTGGGTGCCCTTGCAACCCTTGGATGGCCTACATGTTTGGGGGATGAGTGATAAGGCTACCACTTATTGTGGAGTATATCTGGATCTAATTTGTCTTTTCCTACTTCTGTGGCTGGGGTGGCCGAACAAGTGGAAACTCTGGCCGTAGTATGTCCCCCTACTGGGTTGTATGATGGGGTGCCCTTGTTGATTGGAACCAATGCTCACATGTTTGGTCGCTTAATGCAGCTGTGCTCTGAGAAACAGATGTCCAGGACTGGGCGAGCTCTTAGAATACCTGCCTTGATTCAGAAGGCCTGTGAGACTCAGAGAAAGGCTGGCCAGGCAGAACCTGAAGGCCTGGTGGGTATCATCTGGAAGAAGGATCCAGAACCGTTGCTACTAGCCCCAAATGCCTGGTGTGTTTTGCAAGGGGAAGTCCGGATTAAAAGAGACATTAAGAATAAGATATTGATGCTGGATGCACCTGGTGAGGGAAAGTTGCCTGAAGGGTTGCTGGTTAAACTCAGTATATTACCTGCCAGAGCCCATGCCTTTGCCAGAAGAGTAATGGTCCAAGTGCATAATGTGTCTGATCGAGAGATTTGAGTGAAACGGGGTTGAACCCTGGCTATGGTACATTGTGCTGATACTGCTGTTTTGCCCCACAACAAGAATCCCGGAGGAGGTGGCCGAGTGTCCCCCAAGTTGTTTGATTTTGGTGATTCTCCACTACCAGAAGAATGGAAGAAAAGGGTCAGTGAACGGCTCGCCCAGAGGGAACAGGTGTTTTCTTTGAAGGAGTGGGATGTGGGATGTGTGCAGGGGACTGAGCATCACATCCGGTTACAGGATGAGCTACCTTTTTGTGACTGATCTTGGCGATCTAGCCCCTGCTGATATAGATGATGTAAGTGCCACCTGCAGGAGATGCTCACAGCTGGGGTGATACAAGAGATCGGAGGTCCTTCGCATCACCATGTGAGTAGTGAGAAAAAAAGAATGGAGCTGTCCAGATGTGTGTGGATTCCGACCAGACTCTAAAGCATGGCGGACCATCCCAGACACAGTATACCATGCCACTACAGGGACTCCTTGGACTGTCTAAATGGCAGTAAATGTTTCTCTGTGTTAGACCTCCGCAGTGGGTACTACCAGATCCCGATCGCTCCGAAGGATCAAGAGAAGACTGCTTTCATTTGCCCCCTAGGCTTCTACGAGTTTATGCAGATGCCCCAAAGAATTTCAGGTGTCCCGGCTACTTTTCAGCGTCTGATGGAGAGTGCTGTGGGGGACATGAATTTGCTCGAATGTTTGGTTTATCTAGATGATGTCATAGTGTTTGGCAGCTCCTTGGAAGAACATGAAAGTCGGTTGTTCAAAGTCCTGAATCGACCAGAAGACTTTGGTCTCAAATTACTGTATCTATAGACAAGTGCCAATTCTTTCAAACCTCTGTAAAATATGTTGGGCACATAGTATCCACTGAAGGCATAGAGACTGACCCCAGCAAAGTAGAAGCTTTGACCGCTTGGCCCCAACCAAATAACTTGAAGGAGCTACAGCAGTTCCTGGGGTTTTGTGGGTATTACAGATGATTTATTAAAGACTACTCTCGGGTGATCCGCCCTCTGCTTAACCTTATGCAAGGGTATCCCCCAACCCATAAAAAGTATAAGAAGACTGTACAATCTGGGACTGAAAAAAATTATTTCCGCCCAAATGATGTGTTTGGCACCTGCTGGACTGCTGACTGTGAGAAAGCTTTTCATGACATTATATATCAACTTACTCATGCCCCAGTGCTGGCCTATGCCGACCCTACTAAACTGTATGTTCTTCATACTGACACCAGTCTGCAAGGATTGGGGGCCGTACTGTATCAGGAGCATCCAAATGGTCTGAGACCTGTAGCTTTTACCAGCCGCAGCCAGCCTTCTGAAAAGAACTACCCAGTGCACAAACTAGAGATCCTATAGCTTTGGAAGGACCATTGTTGATCAATTCCATGACTATTTGTATGGGGCTAAGATATTGCGGAAAACTGATAATAATCCTTTGACGTATTCAGACCTCAGCCAAGATAGATGCCACTGGTCATAGGTGGCTCTCTGCATTATCCACCTACAACTACGCTGTTGAATATAGAGCCAGCCTGAACCATGCAGATGCTGATGCCCTCTCCTGGAGGCCTGTGTCCCGAGTTGATTGGGTCTGGTTATCAGAACCTGACATAAGAGACCTTTGCCAAAAATTTGATAGGGAGGAGCCGGTGTCTCCTGAGGCTGTGGACTGCTTGGTGGACTGCTTGGGGCCCTCTGAGAACTGCTTACCTGCTGCTTACTGTCATTTTTCTGCATTAGACACTATTATGTTGCCTCAATTCAGTGATGATAGCCTCCAACAGGCTCAATCCCGAGATCCCATGATAAATTCTGTCCTGCAAGACCCTTGCGGGGTGGGGAGATCTGTCAAGTGTGCTCCCATGACTCTGAGAACTCGCTGTTGTACAAGAAGGACCCAAGTTGAAACTAGATTAATAGGCTGACTGTACAGACACTGTGGGTGGAGAGGCGAGCAAACAAATAACAACTGAATTAGTACTTGTGCTTTTAGAGGCTGGTATTAGGATCCTACATAATCACATGGGACATCTTGGCATGGGCAGACTCTTGACTTTGTGCGGACTTAATTTTACTGGCCCAAAATGAGTGCTGATGTAGAGCAGTATGTTAAGACCTGCGGCCGATGTTTACAAAGAAAAGCCCTGCCTCAGAGAGCTGCCCCTCTGGTCAACATCACTACCAGTGCCCCTATGGAACTGGTTTACATTTATTTCTTGAATTTAGAACCAGATCTGAAGAATATCAGCAACATATTGGTAGTTACTGATCATTTCACCCGGTATGCCCAGGTTTACCCCACCAAAGATCAGAAAGCAACTACGGTGGCTAAAGTCCTTGTTGAGAATTTCTTTGTTCACTATGGGGCCCCTCAGCGAATCCATTCCGATCAGGGGAGAGATTTCGAAAGCCATCTGATTAAAGAAATACTATCCTTGTGGGGAGTAACGAAGTCAAGAACCACCCGATACCATACCCAGGACGATCCTCAACCTGGGGTTCAATGCTTGCAACACTCGATATATTTGTGCACCTTGCCCGTAGAGACAAACTAGATGGAGTCAGTGGATCAGTGCCTTAGTCCATGCCTACAACTGCATCAAAAGTGATGCTGCTGGGTTTCTTCATATAGACTGATGTTTGGAAGGAAGCCAGATTGCCAGTAGATGTTTGTTTTGGGGTTTCTCCCGATGGGGTTCAAGGAGCAAATCATCTAGTATGTGCAGAAGCTGAAGGCCCAGCTCAATAGCCAACCAACTGGCCAGACCATGGCTGCTAAGCAGAATTTGGCCAATAAAGAAGGTATGATAAGAAAGTGAAAGCAGTGGAACTGAAAGAAGGAGAGAAAGTGCTATTGAGAACTTGGGTTTGCATGGTAAACATAAGATTGCTGACAGATGGCATCACCTCCCTCATATTGTCGTGGGGAAATTGAAAGATTTACCTGTATATAAAGTGCGACCTGAAAACAATTCAAAAGATATGAAAAGGATACACAGAAATCACCTGCTGCCAATTGGACAAATGTTGATAAAGGCTGAACCTTCCAATGACCCCCCCACCCGGGCCTATAACTAGAGCCACTGCCAAAAAGAAATCAAGATGAGTCGACTCCTCAGAACTCAAACTCAAGAGGCCTTCTCCATCCCCCTCTGATGAAGTTGATCCTCAGTCTGTGTCTGAGGACAGTGAAAATGATGTTGAATATTAACCCTCTTATAGAACTGAGTCAACTCTTTGGGGCAATCCCTAACTAACTCTGGGACGAGTTGGTTTCTTCCGACTGTCTGAGCCCCAACTTTATCTCTGAGTCCATGCCTCCAGAGGATGAAGTGAGTGGCACCAAAGGAAAAGTAGGATCTTTGAGCCTGGCTGAATTATCTGGCCTGGCTGAGCTGTCTGACTTTAGAAGAAGGAAGTGATGTGGAGAACCAGTTAGTGATGTGCCAGAGCAGAAGAATACTGTGAGTGCCCTGATAGCACCCAGTAGTGTCTGAAATGTTCTAAGCTGAACCAAGCAGTGTGGATCCCACAGAAAAACCAGTTACCCAAAGTACTATAGGCCCTGATTCCCATTCCCCTAAGAGGAGGTTCCCCTACTAATCTAAGTGAGGCTGAAATGGAATCGGGGCCTGTAGCAGGTTTTCTAGAGACCCTAGATGCATTGGCCGAGAAGTACGGCCTGTAGTAAGGTTGAGTTATGAGTTCCTGGGTCAGCCTGTGGACCTGCCTTTAAATGTAGTCCATAAAGGGGTGTATGTGTCCCCGAGCTCCTTGCCCAAGTTAGCCTTGGGAAATGATGCCCAACTGTTAGTGTTATCCTCTGAGTATGGTACTACTGCCCCAGTTAGCTATCAGGTAGCTGATAGGGAAGGGCTACCTCAATCCAGGTGTCAGGGGCAAGAGGTAAGGACCTGAGTTATAAACGAAAAGAAGGTTGTCTGTATGTGTAATGTATAAACAATTGTGAAACCTGTGTACTACAGTACCAATGTATGTAACCAAAGGTCTGATGTTCTGTCATTGTAAACTGCTTGCCTTAAAGTGATTTAAGGGTAACTAACCACACGACGTAAGTTCTTTCCAGTCCAGGAAGGGTGTAACCCCATCACAGTATAGGGGTTCCTAAAAGCCTTCCGAACTGTGAAGACTCTTAAGCCTGACTGGTGTTCGGCACAATGCCACCAAAATGTGGCCTCTCTGGGTGTTTCAAAGCCTTCAGTATGGTCCTTTAGGTGCCTACTCACAGGCTTCAGTGGTGTGTACAAGGGGACGGGGAGTTCCTCGAATCCGCCTGGGCTGTTGAAATCCTCCCTTTGTGTAGTCGCTGAAAAGCGCAAGAGAACCCTTTTGAAAGATGTAGCAGGTTTGGCTATAATTGGTTAGAGTATTAGTGGAATTACAGTTTGTCTAACCTGCTTCTTTTGCAGCTGGGACTGTGCCCTATGGCCTCATTTTGGACCTGGACTATTGAACTGGGCCAATGGGAAAAGAGGAGTGATTAAAATGGAAATTTCTAAACCAACCAGGATCAGGACTCAATTTGGAGAGCTGGCCATCAGGAATGATAGCCCGTAATTCTGGAAATGAAGTCCTGGGCTAGGGCGCCCCTTTGCACCAATGATGGAGTTAAGTGTCTGAGATTTGTAGCCCACCACCGATCGGTGCTCAGACGTAGAGCCCTGCCCAAACTGCCAAGGGGTAGAGACGCCAGGCTGTGGCGAGGAAGGGCTCTGGGGCTCCTGCGCTGTTGAGCTTTCGTGCGGGAAGCGTGTGTGGAAGGCCAGAAGTCGGCAGATTTAAATGCCAGCAAGGTCGGACTAAATCCACTAGGCAGCTGTCAGAGGAGGCCGTGCAAAAGCGCAACTACCTACCAGGCTCACCCTGTAGAAGACTGGAGAATCTGCTTCAATAACACTGGGTCTGTCAGGACATGTGAAGCTGCATTATTGGGCCCGGTGAGTGCCATGAAAGTGATCGGGAGGTATACAGCAGCTGCCTGGTATGGTACCCCTCTGCCTTTCATATAAATGTGTGGAGAAGTGTTTGAAATCCAGGCTCAGTCCAGCAAGTGGTGTGAGAGTGCTCTTTCTTCTGGAGTCATGAATACTAAATCAGGGTAGCTCCCTGTCAAATGTTCCTAGTGAGGGCAAGATCTTCTGGTTACTTTGCTGGCTACACTAATTGAGCCTGCTGGCTCTATTTAATCTTCGTAGGAATCACATGCTCGTTTCTGTGTCAGGGCCCCAACCAGCTGCATCGAGGGACTAGCCTTTATTGCCTGGGTACCCAGAGACAGTGACTTATAGGTTAGGCCCGTGCACAGTGCCCTAGATAGATACTTATATATTACAGTGGTAAGCTAATTAACCTGATCACCCCAGTCCTTGTTATTTCCCCCTAAATAAATCAGATTGATTGTTTTGCAAAGGTATACTGGTTAACTTGTGTGTTTACGGAGAATTACTGTACAGTGATTATTGTGTAACAGCATCATACTTTTCAGGGGGTCCCCGGAGCAAGCTGATTGGTTCAATCCTGGGGGTAAGTGTACATGGTATGGGTACTGTGATTGATTTGTGTGGGCCACTAGTGGGAAGAAAGGGGTGTTGCAGTGACCCAGAGGGCTGTGACCAAGTCATACCAGACTGTCTTAACCCCAACCTCTGGGTGGAGGCACCCGTCATTGGATCCAGGCCCCTCAACCTGTTAGTGGCAAATCAGGCAGGGGTAGTAGCCCTTGGGATAGTGCCCCCTTGGGTTACATAGACAGGGACACATTGAAGACTTTAAAATCTATATTACTGAAAAAATCAAGCAGTAAACAGGCAGGAGCTTAAACAAAAAACCCCCTGATTTAAATTACAGCGCTGCTTGAAAAAGGTGCCAAGTTTTAAAAAATAAAGTCTCATCTGCAGTCTGATGCTCCGAGTCCCGTACCTTCCATTATGGCAGTTTTCAGCTGCTTGCAGCGAGGGGCTGGGGAAGGCTGTGAAACATCAAGGAACCTGAAACAAAATAAATCAGAAATTCTGTGCAATACTGCAAACAGGGTCATAATGGAGATTTTAAAATCTATATTACTGAAAACATCAAGCAGGCATTAGCTTATGCAAGAAGCTCCCCAATTTAAATTACAGCACTGCTTGAAAAAGGTGCCAAGTTTTAAAAAATAAAGTCTCGTCTGCAGTCTGATGCTCCGAGCCCCGTACCTTTCGTTATGGCAGTTTTCAGCTGCTTGCAGGGAGTGGCTGAGGAGGGCTGTGAAACATCAAGCCCTCAGACCCTGGAATGCAAAAGAAACAACGGGGTCAGCATTAAAGTAAGAGGGAAAGAACACTAGAGGCAGGGAACTGCAAGGGGAGGGATTTAGAGAATCAGGAGCTAGCACCTGGGGAAGGAGAGGGAGAGGGACAAGCCAGGCTGGGCTGTTGTAACTACAGTTCAGGTTACAAAGCCAGGAGGAACCCAAAACAAAATAAATCAGGGAAATTCTGTGCAATACTACAAACAGGGTCATATAGGAGACTTTAAAATCTAGTAATATATTCTAATGTGTAGGTCAAAGTGTGCTAATATGTAATGGAGGGTCAACCACATTGCTGTGTGTTTATATAGTTATGGGTATATATAGGTAACACAACCAGTTTTGGGTTTGTGGAGCCTGGAGGAATCCAGGTTAGTGTTTGTATGTATGTCGGTATGTCTTGTCTGTACGGAAAAAAATAAAATCAATGAAATGTTTGGAAAAAAAAAGAAGTAAAAATCCAAAAAAAATAAATAAAAAATAAAATCTGGATTACTGAAAAAAATCAAGCAGGCATTAGCTTATACAAGAAGCTCCCTGATTTAAATTACAGCTCTGCTTGAAAAATGTGCCAAGTTTTAAAAAATGAAGTCTCATCTGTAGTCTGATGCTCCGAGTCCCGTACCTTCCGTTATGGTAGTTTTCAGTGGCTTGCAGCCAGGGGCAGGGTGGGCTGTGAAACATCAAGCCCTCAGACCCTTGAATGGAAAAGAAACCGGGTCAGCATTAAAGTAAGAGGGAAAGCACACTACAGGCAGGGAACTATAGTGGGAGGGATTTAGAGAATGGGGAGCTAGCACTGGGGGAGGGAGAGGGACAAGCCAGGCTGGTCAGTTGTAACTACGGTTCAGGTTAAAAAGCCTGGAGGAACCCGAAACAAAATAAATCAGAAATTCTGTGCAGTACTGCAAACAGGGTCATAATGGTGACTTTAAAATCTATATTACTGAAAACAGCAGGCAGGCATTAAGTTATACAAGAAGCTCCCTGCTTTAAATGACAGTGCAGCTTGAAAAAGTAGCCAAGTTTTAAAAAATAAAGTCTCATCTGGAGTCTTGTGCTCCATGTCCCATACCTTCTTTTATGGCAGATTTCAACGGCTTGCAACGAGGGGCTGGGGAGGGCTGTGAAACATCAAGGCCTCAGACCCTGTAATGCAAAAGAAACAACAGGGTCAGCATTAAAGTAAGAGGGAAAGCACACTAGAGGCAGGGAACTGTAAGGGGAGGGGTTTAGAGAATCGAGAGCTAGCACTGTGGGTGGGAGGGAGAGGGAAGAGCCAGGCTGGGCTGTTGTAACTACAGTTCAGGTTACAAAGCCAGAGGGAACCCAAAACAAAATACGTCAGAAATTCTGTGCAATACTACAAACAGGGTCATATAAGAGACTTTAAAATCTATATTACTGAAAAAATCAAGCAGGCAGGAGCTTAAACAAAAAGCTCCCTGATTTAAATTAAAGCGCTGCTTGAAAAAGGTGCCAAGTTTTAAAAAATAAAGTCTCGTCTGCAGTCTGATGCTTCGAGTCCTGTACCATCCGTTATGGCAATTTTCAGCGGCTTGCAGTGAGGGCCTGGGGAGGGCTGTGAAACATCAAGCCCTCAGACCCTGGAATGCAAAAGAAACAACAGGGTCAGCATTAAAGTAAGAGGGAAAGAAAACTAGAGGCAGGGAACTGCAAGGGGAGGGATTTAGAGAATCTGAAGCTAGCACTGGGGAAGGGGGAGAGAGGGAGAGGGACAAACCAGGCTAGTCTGTTGTAACTACAGTTCAGGTGACAAAGCCTGGAGGAACCCAAAACAAAATAAATCCGAAATTCTGTGCGATTCTACAAACAAGGTCATGTAGGAGACTTTAAAATCTATGTTACTGAAAAAATCAAACAGGCAGGAGGTTGAATATGAAGCTCCCTGATTTAAATTACAACACTGCTTGAAAAAGGTGACAAGTTTTAGAAAATATAGTCTCGTCTGTAGTCTGATGCTCCGAGTCCCGTACCTTCCGTTACGGCAGTTTTCAGTGGCTTGCAGGGAGTGGCTGGGGAGGGCTGTGAAACATCAAGCCCTCAGACCCTGGAATGCAAAAGAAACAACAGGGTCAGCATTAAAGTGAGAGGGAAAGCACACTAGAGGCAGGGAACTGCAAGGGGAAGGATTTAGAGAATCAAGAGCTAGCACTGGGGAAGGGAGCGGGACAAGCCAGGCTGGGCTGGGCTGTTGTAACTGCAGTTCAGGTTACAAAGCCAGAAGAAACCAGAAACAAAATAAATCAGAAATTCTGTGCAATTCTACAAACAGGGTCATATAGGAGACTTTAAAATCTAGATTACTGAAAGAAATCAAGCAGGCAATAGCTTATACAAGAAGCTCCCTGATTTAAATTACAGCACTGCTTGAAAAATGTGCCAAGTTTTAAAAAATAAAGTCTCATCTGTAGTCTGATGCTCTGAGTCCCGTACCTTCCATTATGGTAGTTTTCAGCGGCTTGCAGCGAGTGGCTGAGGAGAGCTGTGAAACATCAAGCCCTCAGACCCCGTAATGCAAAAGAAACAACAGGGTCAGCATTAAAGTAAGAGGGAAAGCACACTAGAGGCAGGAAACTGCAAGGGGAGGGATTTAGAGAATCGGGAACTTGCACTGGGGGAGGGAGAGGGACAAGCCAGGCTGGTCTGTTGTAACTACAGTTCAGGTTACAAAGCCAGGAGGAACCCAATGCAAAATAATATTCTGTCGAATACTACAAACAAAGTCATATAGGAGACTTTGAAATCTGTATTGCTGAAAAAAAGAAGCAGGCATTAGTTTATACAAGAAGCTCCCTGATTTAAATTACAGCTCCGCTTGAAAAAGGTGTCAAGTTTTAAAAAATAAAGTCTCATCTGCAGTCTGATGCTCCGAGTCCCGTACCTTCCGTTATGGCAATTTTCAGCTGCTTGCAGTGAGGGGCTGGGGAGGGCTGTGAAACATCAAGCCCTCAGACCCTGTAATGCAAAAGAAACAACAGGGTCAGCATTAAAGTGAGAGGGAAAGCACACTAGAGGCAGGAAACTGCAAGGGGAGGGATTTAGAGAATCGAGAGCTAGCACTGCGGGAGGGAGAGGGACAAGCCAGGCTGGGCTGTTGTAACTACAGTTCAGGTTACAAAGCCAGGAGGAATCCAAAACAAAATAAATCAGAAATTCTGTGCAATACTACAAACAGGGTCATATAGGAGACTTTAAAATCTATATAACTGAAAAAATCAAGCAGTCATTAGCTTACACAAGAAGCTCTCTGATTTAAATTACAGCGCTGCTTGACAAAGGTGCCAAAATTTAAAAAATAAAGTCTCCGCTATAGTCTAATGCTCCGAGTCCCATACCTTCTGTTATGGCAGTTTGCAGTGGTTTGCAGTGAGGGGCAGTGGAGGGCTGTGAAACATGAAGCCCTCAGATCCCGGAATGCAAAAGAAACAGGGTCAGCATTAAAGTAAGAGGGAAAGAACACTAGAGGCAGGGAACTGCAACGGGACGGATTTAGAGAATCAGGAGCTAGCACTGGGGGAGGGAGAGGGACAAGCCATGCTGGTCTGTTGTAACTACAGTTCAGGTTACAAAGCCAGGAGGAACCCAAAACAAAATAAATGAGAAATTCTGTGCAATACTACAAACAGGGTCATATAGGAGACTTTAAAATCTATATTACAGAAAAAATCAAGCAGGTAGGAGCTTGAACAAAAAGTTCCCTGATTTAAATTACAGTGCTGCTTGAAAAAGGTGCCAAGTTTTAAAAAATAAAGTCTCATCTGCAGTCTGATGCTCCGAGTCCCGTACCTTCCGTTATGGCAGTTTTAACGGCTTGCAGAGAGGGGCTGGGGAAGGCTGCAAAACATCATGCCCTCAGACCCTGGAATGCAAAAGAAACAACAGGGTCAGCATTAAAGTAAGATGGAAAGCACACTAGAGGCAAGGAACTCCAAAGGGAGGGATTTAGAGAATTGAGAGCTAGCACTGGGTGAGGGAGAGGGATAAGCCAGGCTGGGCTTTTGTAACTACAGTTCAGGATACAAAGCCAGGAGGAACTCAAAACAAAATGAATAAGAAATTCTGTGCAATACTACAAACAGGGTCATATAGGAGATTTTAAAATCCATATTACTGAAAAAATCAAGTAGGCAGGAGCTTTAACATGATGCTCCCTGATTTAAATTACAGTGCTGCTTGAAAAAGGTGGCAAAGTTTTAAAAAATAAAGTCTCGTCTGCAGTCTGATGCTCCGAGTCCCGTACATTTCGATATGTCAGTTTTCAGCAGCTTGCAGCGAGGGGCTGAGGAAGGCTGTGAAACATCAAGCCCTCAGACCCTGGAATGCAAAAGAAACAGGGTCAGCATTAAACTAAGGGGTAAGCACACTAGAGACAGGGAACTGCAAGGGAAGGGATTTAGAGAATCGGGATGTAGCACTGGGGGAGGGAGAGGGGACAAGCCAGGCTGGTCTGTTGTAACTACAGTTCAGGTTACAAAGCCAGGAGGAACCCAAAACAAAATAAATCAGAAATTATGTGCAATACTACAAACAGAGTCATATAGGAGACTTTAAAATCTATATTACTGACAAAATCAAGCAGGCATTTGATTAAACAAGAACCTCCCTGATTTAAATTGCAGCGCTGCTTGAAAAAGGTGCCAAGTTTTAAATGTAACCCCCAGGTGGCACTATCCCAAGGGCTACTACCCCTGCCTGCTTTGCCACTAACAGGTTGAGGGGCCTGGATGCAATGGTGGGTGCCTCCACCAGAGGTCGGGGTTAAAACAGTCTGGAAGTTTTTGGTCACAGCCCTCTGGGTCACTGCAACCCCCCTTTCTTCCCACTAGTGGCCAACACATGTTACCAACAGTACCTTTACAATATGCGCTTACCCCCAGGATTTGGTGGATCAGTTTGACTCTGGTGGTCCCCCTGTAAAGTAAGACACAGTAATGCAATAGCCACTGTACAGTATTTTGGCACAAACATGCAGTTTAGACAGTATAATTTGCAAACAACCAAATCTGATTTATTTAGAGGGAAATAAGAGCAGAGGGAAATCTAGTTGATTAGCTTAAACTCTACTATTTCAGAGCACTGTGCACAGGCTAAGTTCCCTATGAGTCACTGTCACTGGGTACCCAGGCAGTAAGGGGATAGCCAAGTTCGGTGCAGCTGTTTGGGGCCCTGAAGATTGAAACAACTGTACAATACCCAAGTTTCTAATCCAGAGCCAGCAGGGTCAGTTTGTGTAGCCAGCGAAGGAAACAAACCAAACTTGCACTCAGTAAATCAGGTGACAGGGAGCTACCCTGATTCTTACTCATGACTCTGGTAGTAGGATCCCTCTCACACCACCTCAGGACACAGGCCTGCGAGCAGAACACTCTACACACATATATATGTAAAAACAGAAGGGTACCATACCAGGCAGCTGCTTTATATCCCGACCGCACTCACTGCTAAACCAGGGAGTCACAGCGCAGCTTCACTTTTCTTGACAGACCGAGCGCGATGAAGCAGATTCTCCAGTCCTCTACAGGGTGAGCTTGGTAGGTAGCTGTGACATGCACAGCCTCTTCTGACCACAACACCAGCAAATTCAGTCCGACTACCTCGGCGATCGAGCTGCCCGACTGTTGGCCTTCCACAGGTGCTTCCAGCATGAAAAACTCACAGCGCAGGAGCCTGGAGCTCCATCCTCACTCACAGCCACAATGATTCTGAATCTCCAGCACAGTTCAGGGCATTTCCCTTCGGCTCCAACAGATTCTGGTTGGCTGATTCTTTCTGTCAGTCACAGCAGGCTCCCTCTATTGGTGCAAAAAAGGCACCAGGGTCCAAACTACACTTCCCAGGAGCACCTGCCATATATTCTCCTTTAGACAGGCTCCAGGTGGGAGTCCAAGTTCTGATTCACTCAAGCAGTGTCCGTTTTAGGGCTCCCCTTCCCCGAATTGGTCCATTTCAGCAGTTCAGGTCCAAAATGGAGGGCTAGACACACAAAGTACCAGCTGCAATAAAGGCAGGTTAAACAAACTGCATGTTCTATTACTCTAGATGTCCTCCAACAAACAGTTATATTCTTCAATTGGGCTCCCTCTGCGCTCTTAGCGACTGCAGAAACGGAGCGATTAGACAGCAGCTCAGGCGGGACTCGAGCATTAAACACACAGTCCCCCCCATATAAACCAATTAAGCCTGCTAGCAGGCAGCTGTTAAAGAGACAGTACCAGAGGCTCTAAAAGCACTCGCAGCACCCACATTTAAGCAGCATTATGCCGAATGGCAGTTAGGCAGGGAGCACTTAGGCAAGCTCCGGGAAGGCTTTTGGGAACCCCCATTTATAGGGGGGGTTACATAAAAAATAAAGTCTCATCTGCAGTCTGATGCTCTGAGTCCTGTACCTTCCGTTATGGCAGTTTTCAGTGGCTTGGAGTAAGGAGCTGGGGAGGGCTGTGAAACATGAAGCCCTCAGACCCTGGAATGCAAAAGAAAAAACAGGGTCAGCATTAAAGTAAGAGGGAAAGCACACTAGAGGCAAGGAACTGCAAGGGGAGGGATTTAGAGAATCAGGAGCTAACACTGGGGCTGTGAGAGGGACAAGCCAGGCTGAGCTGTTGTAACTACAGTTCATGTTTCAAAGCCAGGAGGAACCCCAAACAAAATAAATCAGAAATTCTGTGCAATACTACAAACAGGGTCTTATAGGAGACTTTAAAATCTATATTACTGGAAATATCAAGCAAGCAGGAGCTTAAAGAAGAAGCTCCCTGATTTCAATTACAGCGCTGCTTGAAAAAGGTGCCAAGTTTTAAAAAATAAAGTCTCGTCTGCAGTCTGATGCTCTGAGTCCCGTACCTTCTGTTATGGCAGTTTTCAGCAGCTTGCAGCGAGGGGCTGGGGAGGGCTGTGAAACATCAAGCCCTCAGACCCTGGAATGCAAAAGAAACACCAGGGTCAGCATTAAAGTAAGAGGGAAAGCACACTAGAGGGAGGGATCTGCAAGGGGAGGGATTTAGAGAATCGGGAGCTAACATGGGGGAAGGGAGAGGGACAAGCCAGGCTGGGCTGTTGTATCTACAGTTCAGGTTACAAAGACAGGAGGAACCAAAAACAAAATAAATCAGAAATTCTGTGCAATACTACAAACAGAGTCATATAGGAAACTTTAAAATCTATATTACTGAAAAAATCAAGGAGGGAGGAGCTTAAACAAGAAGCTCCCTGATTTAAATTACAGCGCTGCTTGAAAAAGGTGCCAAGTTTTAAAAAATAAAGTTTCGTCTGTAGTCTGATGCTCCGAGTCCCGTACATTCCGTTATGGCAGTTTTCTGCTGCTTGCAGCGAGTTGCTGGGGAGGGCTGTGAAACATCAAGCCCTCAGACCCTAGAATGCAAAAGAAACAACAGGGTCAGCATTGAAGTAATAGGGAAAGCACACTAGAGGCAGGGAACTGCAAGGAAAGGGATTTAGAGAATCGGGAGCTAGCACTGGGGAAGGGAACGGGATGAGCTAGGCTGGTCTGTTGTAACTACAGTTCAGGTTACAAAGCCAGGAGGAACCCAAAACAAAATAAATCAGAAATTCTGTGCAATACTACAAACAGGGTCATATAGGAGACTTTAAAATCTATATTACTGAAAAAATCAAGCAGGCAGAAGCTTAAACAAGAAGCTCCCTGATTTAAATTACAGTGCTGCTGGAAAAAGGTGCCAAGTTTTAAAAAATAAAGTCTCATCTGCAGTCTGATGCTCCGAGTCCCGTACCTTCCGTTATGGCAGTTTTCAGCAACTTGCAGTGAGGGGCTGGGGAGGGCTGTGAAACATCAAGCCCTCAGACCCTTCCATTATGGCAGTTTTCAGTGGCTTGTAGTGGCTGTAGGTCCAAGGCTGTGCCCAATGGGTATGCTGTTTCAAGTTACAGTCCTGGGTCCCTGTGCAAAGACAGTCATGAGTGATCCTGTGCATTGCATAGAACCCCCAGGGCCCTGCATAAAATCAAATTATGATGAATGCTGCACGTTCTGTGTGAAGCAACAGACTTTTGGGAAGGATCCCTGACCTGCAGCTGAAGTAGAAGACCTGTGGGGAGTAACACAGGACCAGTAGCTTGGCCTTGTGTCACTAGGCTAGGGCTGGGGAGAGAATGGGCATTAAGGTTGGAAAAAACCTAATGCTACATTTCCTTGTGTTTGTGGCTTTGGAACCTTAGCAATGCATTAATGTAGTTTTTTGCTGTATCTATCTTCATTAAAAAATGGCATTAATGCACTAGTTAGGGTATTTGAAACATCAAAAGTAGGGAATCTGATGTTAGGCATTTTTTTAACCCCAAATCCCCCACCCCCATGCACCTCCCTGGTGAACTCCACTGAACTGAATGCCAAATCACAATCCATATTCCAATCTCAAAGGACCCTGCACAAACCAAGTTGATATCCGTTTACTCCCCTCACAGTGACATTTCGCCAGCAAGGTCCCCCACAGCGACTACAGCACCTAGCCATGGTGGGAGACCCTCTGGAACCTGGTGCTGTCTGTCGGGGGTCCTGCACCCCCCAATCAGCTCCGACTGGAGTTGAGAATCCTTAAGTGGGTGGGTGTGGGAGGCGCAGCCCTCCATATGGGTGGTTCGAGGGTGATGCTCCCTGAAGAAAACAAAGACAGCCATAGTGAGCTGGCAGTTGACTGCAGAATGCGGTCAACCTGCCAGTGTTGCTGACTGGGCATTTGACAGAAATTCTGTCAGACTTCTGTCACGGATCTGTTGATATCCATAGTATTTTAAAAAGCAGAGTTGTAACTTTCTTCAGACAGGGCCCTTTGGGTCCTGTGTGAAGCAGGACCTGACTCCTAACTTGCTTCATGCATGAAGCAGGAAGCGCATCCTAACTTGTTTCACACAGAGCCCTTTTGTCCCTGTTTAAAACAGGAAATGTACAGTGCCCTTTGTGAAACAAGAGCTGAGTACTAACTTGCTTTATGCATGGCACTTCAGGCCCTGTGCAAAGCAGGAGCTGAATCCCAAGTTGCTGCATGCAGAGCCTTTTGGACCCTGCAAAAAACAGGACCTGAGTTCTAACTTGCCTCATGCAAGTTTGGAAAGCAGGGCACACAGGGGCCTTCAGGCCCTGTACTAAACAGGACCTAACTTCTAACTTGATTCACTCTGGGCACATCAGACCTTCATAAAACAGGATCCAAGTCTTAACTTGTATTTCACAGACAATTCAGGATTGGGATCTGGATTGTGCTCGGGCATACAATTAGGTGGAGTTCACAAGGGATCATGGGGTGGAGGAGTTAAGGTTAAAAACATTCATGACATCAAATTTCCATACTTTTGATGCTTCAAAACCCATAACTGATGTATTAACTTAGTTGTTTTAGTTATGAATTTCCTGTCTTTTTTAGATAACCATAATATCTTGGTGGATGCAATGCCTGCATGATGCAACATGGTGCAAATCCACAACAGAAGAGATAAGTCTAAAGTTGCTTCATGCGGGGCCCTTTGGGAGCAAATTCCTAAATTGCTTCTTGCAAGTTCTCTGCCAATCAGGAGGCAAGTCCTGTCTTGCTTTATACAGGGAACTCTGAGCCCTGTACAAATCATTAGGTAAGTCCTGGGGCCCTGCATGAAGCAAGATATGCAGGGCCCTTTTGGCTCTGTGCAAGTTAAGATACAAGTTCTAATTTGCTTTGTACAGGTCCTGAAGGTCCTAACTTACTTTGCACAGGGCCCAGAGGAACTGTGTCCTAACTTTGTGTGCCCTTACCTCCTGTTTTTTGAGATTTTTGACTCCACATTTTCTTCACAATCTTTTTCTTTTTTTCACCCCACCTCATGTACATGACAGCTTTCATGTTTCAAAACTGGCCCAAAATGCATATCACAGAATTACCATGAAATGATGTTTTAGGTGGAATTTGAAAAATGACAGCTACAGTATATGGTTCATGGGGTAGGGTGAAAAAAGACTAAGTTGAAAATGTGGGGTCAAAATATCAAAAAGCAGCAACGTTATGCATTAGAGTTGAAAGGTATTTCACTGCTGGAACTAGCCAACTATTGATGTTAGTTTCATTTTAATGTTTTTTTTTCAGCATTTACTCATAACCTCATCCCTGTTTGAGATTCTGATCCCACATTTTCAATGTGGCCTGTATTACCCCACCTAATGAACCTGACAGCTGTCATTTTTCAAATCTTGCCCAAAACATTATTTTGAAGTACAACCATGAAACGTTTTGGCCTAGATTTAACACATGAGAGCTGCCAGGTTCATGAGGTGGTGTAAAAAAGGGTCATGTGAAAATCTCAAAATATTCTAAGCAATGAAGATGTGAATAAACATTTAAAACAATAAAATATCTGAAAACTTTGTTCAGTTCAGTCATGTCTTAGATGCAGTAGTGTAAACATTGTTTGTCACCTAGAGGATTGTGACTGTGGACCCCTATAAAGATAAGTATGTGATTGGGGGTGGTGAGGGTGGTGAGGGGTGGCAGGGTGTTAGAGGGTATGTCAGAGTTAGGGGAGATGCAAAAAATGTACTATTCTTTTTTGTATGTAAATTGTGTGGGGGAAGACAACAAAGGACTTTTATAGGTTGACTTCAATTTATTAAATTATTATACTAATTAATACATATCTATATGTCTCTGTCTGTCTGACTGTCTATCTATCTGATAGATATGCAATGAGAACCTGTTGGATAACTGATTTATTTGTACAGCAGCAATTTGACCTCAGCTATCCTCTCGAGTGGCATTAGCCACAAGTGATGTGCCTGAGTTCAAATTGCTTTACTGCAAATAAATTAATTATCCAACAGGGGTCCCCATTGCATATTCAAGTTGTGCAATAGTGAGCATTGAGTAAGCAGATGTAGTTTTAATGTTAGCTGTGTTTTTCTTATTTTAAATAAAAAAAATATGTGGAGTTTTTGTGCTCTGCTTGATGTTAATACATTGTTGAGAGGGTTGCTATGTGTTGTTAAGAATGCAACATGACTCTATGACATCATGATGGCTTGGTGTCTGTTCCTATTGATAGAGCTCTCCAGTTTCTGAAATTTCTCAGATAACATGGTGGCTGCTGTAAGCAAGGTTAATATAGGAGAAGCCCTGAGTCCTGGCATCCAGCTTCTTGAAACCTGCTGCTGGCATTGGAAAGTTTTTGCTTGTTTTTTTTTTTTTTAATGAATTACTTATTTTGAGAGAGACTGGAGTGGGTTTATGTGCTGTTACTGCTGAGGAGTGAAGAGGTGTGCTGCGTACTGGAAGGAGTAGAGAACAGATGGAGCTTGCTGGCTGGAGACAGTAGAAGGGAGAACTCTCAGTGGTTCAGAATGGAAAGTTTTTTTTCAAGATACTTTTGTTTTCAGTTTAGAATCCACAGTTTTTGTTATGCACAGTCTGGCACAGCAAACCTGAAATCCAAGACAAGCAAGAAAGCAAGTGGGTGGGCTGAACAAGCTTGAGTCCCCCATCCCCCCAAGAAAAGGACAGAAAAAAAGTGTTTTTTTTGGTGTTGCATATAGCTGACAGGCTGGTGAGTGAGCTTGATGTTGTAGGAATAAAGCTGTAAGTGATGGAGCTACCATTCAGTATGATTTTTATGAGGTATTGTGGATGTCTGTAAGATGTAAGAAGTAATGCCAGAAGGTGGGTGGGATAGGGGTGGGGCTATATGATGATGAGTTTACTATATTTATAAATCCTGATAATGGGTTTACTATGCATATAAATAACAAGAGTAGCTTAGGTAACAGGACTAATGCTATGGGTTTTGTGTCCACATCTAGTGCATATATACCATGGCCATACTGATAATATCTCTCTTATTTTCCCCAAGTGCAGACTGATCTTATGACATTAATAATGGCAGTGCCATGAATGATGTCAGAGGTCAAACTGTTCAAGATGAAATAACATAGATATTTTTAGTAGGGCCATGGCATATTTGATTTATGCCATGCCCTTATCTTTTGCAATAGTTTTTGGTGTTCTTTTTGTTTGTTTTCTTATGATGTTCTGCTTTTTTTCAGTTGCCTCAAGTGACTACAGCAAACATCTGTGTTGAATCAGAGCTGTGGCATTGGTGAGGAGCACAGCATCTGTTCTGGTGCTAATCATCATTGCGTCAATGCACCAACTGGCACAAGTTTGTGGCATTCAGTTTCACTGACCTGGAGTGTTCCACAATGAGGTGTGCAGTCCCAGTGGACAGTAAATGACTATGGAACTGTAGAGAGTGACAGCTATGTGCAGAGGGGCACAGAAGGGGGTGCAGGTCAATAGTTTGAGAGTAATGGAGAATTTTTTGAGAGTGGCTGTACACTGACGGCTGTAGCTAGCACATGAGTCAGCTGTAACAGTATGAAAGTAAATATGTGCTCATGCTGCTGGCTGCAGCCAATGGGGATCAACAGTGAAAATATTTTTGCCACTATGGAGCTAGAGTGAGAATTTTATATTGTCATTGTAGGTCCCCATAGTGGCAAAAATATCACTGATATATGCCACTATTTATCCTCACAGGTGCAGCATATATACAATCTCTCTCTCTACATGTGATCTATATTTTTTGCAAAACACTTTGTTATTGTACCAGTTAGGGCTCCAGTTAACATCACAAAAGTAGGGAAATGTGGTGTTAGGGTTTCCAACCCTAACCCCCCCCCCCCCAGCAGTAGAAGGAAAAAACATAGGATTTGGCTCTCTGGAGTCTTGGTGAACCAGTGGTGAGATCTTCCTTGGGGTTGTCAAGCCTAATGCTCATCCCTTCCCCCAGCCCATAGCCTCCTATCCAAAGCAAAAGGTACAGTTCCAAGCCAGTGCCTCATATTGGTACAGTCTTCACAGTCAAAGGAGAAATATGTCTCACCACATTTTGCCAATACAATGTGTTGTAGCTTTCTTCATATCTGACCTTGTTTGCTCAGGGAACAGAGTGGGCATTAGGGTTGACAACACCAAGGAAGACCCCACCACTGATTCATCAAGACTCCAGGGACCCAAAACCCTATTTTTTTTCCTTTTCACCTTAGGAGGTGGGGGTGGGGAGTTAGGGTTGGAAACTCTAATGCCACATTTATCTGTTTTAGTGGCATTAACTTGAACCCTAACTGGTGCATTAACAAAGTTTTTTTTTGGCAAAGAATTTCTTTTCTTTTTGAGATTGTGAAATTGTAGCCTCATTCATGCAGGTCCCAAAGGGACCTGTGCAAAGATATGCAGATGTACAGGGCCCAAGGGAAGAAAGGGAAGACTCCATCTGTCTATGGAAGTGCAGGGTTCTTGCGTGCTCTGCAGTTCCATGCAGTGATGGATGCTAAGAATTCAGGGGGCTGTCAGGTGGGCTGTGGAATTGCAGAGATCTGTGTTCTCTGCACTTCCTTGTAGCTGCAGATACATATGCACAGGGGAAAAAGACCATCTGTCAGCCAATGCCAGGGCCCCCTGCCACCTATGGGTGCAGATGTGCAGGGTGTTATGTACTGTACTGTTTGTTTGATGTGATTTGAGGTGCCTTTGTAAATGAGTCTGTGACTCAAAGGTTTGTAAACCGATGATCTAATAAATAAATTAAAAAAATAAAGAAAAGGGTTGTTTTCACTATATGCACAGTCAAATTTCATAGTGAGAAATCAGTTTGAGTTGTGAAATCAAAAATTATGATGGGCAATCAAATTTCAAGTTGAGTAACTTCTGCCATGAAATTAAAAATCATGGTGTGCAATCAAATTTTATGACGAGAAACACATTTTCTGCCATGAATTGAAAAATTATGGTGGGCAATCAGATTTCATGTCATGCAACCAAATTAAGTCACACATTGCAACATTTTATTCACAGTGCAATTTCATGTCAAAGTAACAATTTGAGCCCCGGAATCAAAAAATATATTTTCCACACTGAAAATTTAACGTAACGACACCAATTATAGTCATGCAATAAGAAATTATGATCTGCAATCAAATTTCATATTGAACAACCAGTTTCTGTTTTCACAAGTACAAGTTATAATACAGAACCAAAATGTGTTTCCAACAGACTTGTTTGAATCACAATTAAAAAATAGTTCTGCAAGTCAAATTTAATTTCGTGTTTCTCACCACGCAAAACTGAAAGTTACTGACCACAATCAAATTTCATGCCCAGCAACCAATTTGTCATGTGCAATGATAAATTCTGATCCACAGTTAAATTTCATATGGAGCAGCCAATTTGTTTTTGCTGCAAAATGGAACATTAAGATGCACAATCAAATTTCATGGTGAGAAACCAATTGAAGTTGTGAAAACAAAAATTCTGATGTACGATCAAATTTCAAGCTGAGAAACCAGTTTTGTCATGAAACAAAAAGTCATGCTGTGCAATCAAATTTCATGGTGAGAAACCAATTTTCAGCTGCAAAACAAAAAATTCTGATGCACAATGAAATTTCAAGTCAAGAAACCAATTTTTGAAGCAGAATGAAAACTGTCATGGTGCACAATCAAATTTTATGCTGAGAAACAGATTTTCTGCTGTGAAATAATTTTTTTTTTCAAATTCAAAGTTTATTAGTTTTACAGAGTAACATACAACACCACTTAGAACCTGCAGAGACAATGAGTACATTGAACTGAACCCCCGTCATAATCTCTCCCCGCCTCCCCCACGCCTCATGTTCTCTTAGCAACAAATAGGCAGGTGAGAAAAACCAAATACATATGCCCCACAAGGCCAGACTAGAGAGAATACAAACTATAAAAAATTGCCCCATACTTTTTCAAACCAGGACAGTTGATTTTTGAGGATGGCAATCATCTTTTCTCTCCGAAGGTTGAGCAGCATTTCCTGTAACCACTCATTGTAGGATAAAAAGTATTCATCCCTCCAATGTTGTTAAATCAGTTTTTTAATGGACATAGAGATGAGGGCCATGTAGTATTTCTGGGCCTGAACCTTAACATTAGAATAATCCCCTAGCATGCAGATGTCCATTGTGAATAGGTCCTCCAAACCTAAGAGGGGATCAGCTCTAGTTTTAATACTGGTCCACAATGGTACCACTTTACTGCATTCTCAAAAAATGTGGAGTGGCATGCCCCTTGCTTGGGAGCACTGCACACATTGTGACAAGCTAGTGCTGTTAAATTTGGCCAGCTTTACTGGGGTCATGTACATATTATTTAGAATTTGCATTTGCATTAGGCACAATCTATCTTGACTAATGAATTTATGGCAATTACTCCACAAAGCTTCCCAGTTGTGGGATGTATTTGGTAGAGCAGAGCTCCAATAGAGAGCAACAGCCTCCACCTCAAGAAAATCCCAGTCATAGAGCTTTTTATATATATTAGATACTGCATGGGGTACTGTCGCTAAGGGTGCTATATCTTCCTGAAAATGAAACCTAGTCTATTGAGGTGGAGGGGATCTGGAAAACTGTACCAACATATGATGCACCTGGAATATCTTGAATATTAAATTATTCTGAAGGTTACACTTTTGTATGATCCCAGGCAAAGTAAGCCAGGAACCCTCCCTATCCAGAAATTGTTGTATATCTGAAGTAGAAAGCTGGGGTGTCCAGTGGGAAGGGACATACCAGTCACCCAGCCTAAAGTTGGGATTACCAACCAGGGTTTGGGTAAATTCTAGGGAGCTGTCATATTTTAAGAAAGCACAGAGCTGGACATGTATCTGAACCAATATCTTGACTAGGGAGAAACGGAGTGAAGAGGGAAGAGATTTAGATTTAATATATAGAAGGGCCGACGAGGAGAGACCACTCAAAGAAATTAGGTTCCGTTCTACTGTTAGCCAGAGAGGTACATAAGCAGCGGAGTGGAGCTGCTGCTCATACTCGACCCACTGGCAATATTTGCTAGTCTGACTGGCCCAATACTATAGGCCAATGTGAGGGAGTCTTAACAGTCTTTATGCTTAGGGGCTGCTAACTTGTGATAAACCCTTCTAGGAGTTTTACCTGCCCAAATAAACTCACTAATGTGCCTATGCGCAGTTGAAGGGGCAACCATAATTTCAGAAGGCTAATTGGGTGTGAAATTAAAAACTCAGATGTGCAATCCAATTTCATGCTGAAAATCCACTTTTCTGCTGTGAAAAGAAAAATCATGATGTACAATCAAATTTCATGCTGAGAAATTAGGTTTCTGCTGCAAAACAAAAAAAGTCATGGTGCACAATCAAATTTCATGCAGAGAAACCAATTTTCTGCTGTGAAATAAGAAATTCTGATATGCAATCAAATTTCAGGTGGAGAAAACAATTTTCTGCTGTGAAATGAAAAATCAAGTTGCGCAATCAAATTTCCCACTGAGAAACTAATTGCTGTGAAATGAAAAATTATGCTGGCCAATCAAAATGTGTTTCCAACAGACTGTTTTGAATTGCAATTAAAAAATAGTTTTGGCCAGCCCGGTGGCATTGAGGGTTGAGGTTCTGGACGCCACACCTCACGCCATGCCAGTGACCCGTGTTTGTGTACAAGCACGGGTCACCGGGGGGTCGGCAGGGAGGAGATGGATTGCTCATCCAATGAATGGCTCTCCATCTCTGGGGAGGGGAGATTCAGTGACCAGTGCTTGCCTGACCCCTAGCAGAGGCTGGGGCTTGATGGCACAGAGCCACACAACAGGGGCTGAGGACGCAACAGCTGCTTGATGGGGGGCATGCATGGGAACTTGCACGGTCCCAGTTTCTGGTGGCATTGCATGCCACAATCCCACAAGGGGATAAAACAGCTGAAAATAGCCTGTAAATGATGATGGGGGAACTCGCAGGCCTTGGACCCAGCTAGCCACAGAACAGCACACTGGATCCTGTGCAGGGGCTTCCTCTCTGACCCCACCAGGGTGGGTAAACCCTGGAGGTGACTGCTGTGCTGGCTGGTAGACACTGGGGTGATGGGGCTGGGGTTCCCCCAGAGTGAGAGGGCTGCAGTGCTGGAGCATAAATACTAAAAAAAAAAGTTTTTCCAGTCAAATTTAGTTTTGCACCACCTTAACACTAAGACACAAAAAAGTGTGTCACAATTCAGAAAACAGGAAAGACATTAACATGGTTAGGAGAAATCCATAAAACATATTGATAATCATGATTGACTGAAACGAGACTCAGAATCTGAACCAGCATGTTCTATCGAGGTAGGTTCAGTTTTTTTTGTGTTATGCCTACTGTAATAAAAGTTTGAATTAGTTTGTTACTGAGGTGAAAACAAGATGGTGGCTGTCACAAAATAAAATCATTTTTGGTGTTGCGAGTACATCTCATGAAACTAGAAATTGTCTTGCAATGCCAAATTTTTGGTGTTGCATCAGAACGTTATACCTAAAACCCTACTGAGCATGCTCAGAACAAAAAAAAACACAAAACTTTAAATCCTTATAACTTTGGAATCATTCAATATTTTTTCACAATACCTTCCAAAGCACTAACTTGCCATAGCATGCTGGTACTTTGAAAGTTTCAGGACAGATTCCATTCCATGTAGGCTGCAGGTGAAAGCAAAAACAAAAAACTATGTTAAGTTTAGGAGGAAAATTAAACGTCTACAAGAATATGACATATAGTATGCAGATCTCGGAAACTGCACAAGCTGCCATCCCAAACTTTTCACAGATCTAGACCTTACCTACTAGACAACACATGCAAAATTCCAGTTAATTTCATCCAATGCTGCCGAAACTATTAAGGTGCAAAGTTAGGGGTTTAACATTGAACACCCTATTCAACCCAAACTATAGGGGTGCTACCATTCCCTAATAATGTATTCATCACAAAAAACTGCATTAATGCACAAGTTAGGATTCAACTAAATGCCACAAATGTAGGGAAATGTGGTGTTAGGGTTTCAGATTCTAACTCTCTACCCCTTCTATGTAGCAAAAGGACAAGACCACACAAGCAACCACAGACAGTCTTCATTAGGTAAGACAAACAATGTACAACTGTTTCCAGATGACATAAAAGACATTCATCATCAGAACCCAGTGCTTTGGCAACCATGCATATACATGCACATTGTAAGACAAACACACCCACTTCTGGCTGCAGAAATTCAGTCCCCTGTGTGAACTGCTCTTCTAGAGACACACAAAGAAATCCACTGTATTCAAATCACAACACTACATCTGCAGCCACAAATACACATGCATTGGGAAAGCCACACACCTACACCTGCCTGTAGAAACCTGCAGCCACAGACACAAATCCTCAGTACTTAGATTATGACTCTCTCTCTACCTGTAAAACCATTGGCCCCACACAGCAACATTTAAACATTCACAGTGCAAGACATACACATTTACTTCTGGCTGCAGAAGTGCAGGCTCCTGTTGGTCCTGCACTTCTGCAACTACAAATACAAATCCATGATAACAAAATTACAACACCACTTCTGTCTGTAGAAGTGCAGGTCCCTAGGGGGCCAGAGCATCTGCAGCCACAGATACATATGTGCACTGCAAAATATAAACACCCAGTTCTGCAGTAACGCTGCTATGATTCTAAGCAGGACTGCTAGAGTATTTTCTTTTAAGTGTATCATGCTTTATGCATATTTTAAAAGATACCACATCAGTGCTACTGCATTCATGTCATATGGAAACAGTTACATGTTGTTTGCCTTACCTGATAATGGCTGTCTGTGGTTTCTTGTCTGGTTTTGTCCTTTTGCTACTTGGGGTATATTGAGTTAGGGTTGAAAACCCTAATGCCACAAAAAGTAAACCCTAACTGGTGCATTAATGCAGTTTTTTGCAATGAATTTCTTTTCTTTTTGAAAACGTTAATACACTTAAATTATAACAGTATTTCTGGCTGCAGAAGTGCTGGCCTCTGCAGTCACAAATACACATTCATACTGCAAGACATAGACAGCCACTTCTGGTTGCAGATAGAAATCCTTGATACCCAAAGTACAGCCCACTGCTGGGTGCAGAAGCCCAGCCCTGCTCGTGCATGATGTGGGAGTGTGATTTGTGTATGGCCCTTTTAGGCCCTATGCAAATACTATACAACAGCATTATGTACCTTAGCTTAATGTACATATGGACAGTTCCATGTGTACACAGTTTGTGTAGTACACTTATGTCCCCACACAAATCCCTTAGCATGGGGCCCTATGGAAATCCTGTAGTCAAGCATTACATGCATACCAGTACAATTATACTGCAGTGCACATGCCATTTCTCAATATTTATGTCCCACATTTTCAGAACTTATATTTTAAGCCTCTGCAGCATCCATAGGAGTGACAGACTTGCTGAACTTTTAAATGGCTTTTTATGGTGTTACAAGATAAAAACACATTTAGAGGTGGAAGTGACACTTCTCAACTACTGTGTTCATCTAAGGGCCTTAAAAATAAGATTGTTGAAAATTTGGTGAAAAATGTTAAAAACTGACTGAGTTATGAATAACAGTTGGTTCTGGGTACAAAGCCTACATTTTTATAATGTGAGCCTGTATTCTTTGGCTGCAGCTTCTGATGACCTAACAGTTCTTGATTCATAACATAAATTGATAACCAGAACTAAGTACAAATTTTTAAGTCATGAGCCAACAATTCTTTGTTTGCAGTTTTGTAGTGCCTTAAAATTCGTTGTTTGTTACTTTTAAAATCTGTAAATTTAAAGAATTCCAAATTCTTATATCATAAACCAAAAAGGTTTGGTTTGCACTTTCTTGCTACCTAAAAGTTCTTGGCTCATCACAACAAGAATTGGCAACCTCTTTAAGCTGGTGCCCTAAGATTTTTGGGGTGCCCAGAAAATGTATTTTTGGGTCATTGTTTATCACACAGTATCAAGCATCCAGCTAAATGGGTTCTATTTAGCTATGTTCAGATGTTTCTTTTTTGGAAAACCATCATTTTTATGGATTTCTAGAATACTTTTTACAAATGAAAAAAACAAGATGGCAGCTTGCACAACCTAGACATTTTTCTCATGAACATAAAATAGTTTTCTCGCAAAATAAAATTGATTCATGACTATAAATCTTTGGTCACACCAGACACCTATCCTGAAAACTCTACTGAGCATACTCAGAACACAAACGTTAAAAGCTTATAACTCAGAAACAGAATAATATTTTTTCACAAAACTATCGAAAGGCACACCTTTGGGCTAGGCCTCTTCTGTCCAGAAAAAGTTGGAGCAAAATTTCCAAACCATTTTTGCTCACAGGAGAGAAACAAAATGCATTTTTGAGGCTTTTTCACTTTTCAGATCTTGGAATCTGAAAAAGTGACTATGATGAAGCTTGCCAAGTCATACAAACTTGCCACCCTGACTGTACATGCAAATCTTCATGCAATTTCATTGAATGGTGCCAAAGTTATTAAGATGCAAACATATGGGTTTAACATTAAACAGCGTGCTCAATCCTAACTTTACAGGTACTACCATGCCTGTATAATAAAAAGACAGCTATCCTGAAAACCCTACTGTGCATGCTCAGAAGCAAAACTTTTAAAACTGTATGACTCATGAACCAATTACTATTTTGTCATGAAATCTTCAAAAGGCACCTTATTGGACTGAGCAGTTTAGACCCTGAAAATTTTTGGAACAAAATTCAAAACCACTTTTGCTGTAAAAGTGAGCAAAAAATGGCCAAAAAGTAAATGTTTTAATGTTTTATACTCACTGGATCTTGGAATCCATTTGCAGATGTCACAACACTTGCAAAATCATAAGAATTTGACATCCTGAGTGTGCATGCAAAGTTTCATGCATTTTGTCAATTGGTGACAAAGTCATTAAGATGTAACAATCAGGGTTTAACATTAAAGTGCCTACTTAACCCATGCTCAGAAGCCACCTCTGATCAATAACTTTTTATGGAATCTTTGAAAGGCTCCTCCTTTGGGTGAGCCACTTGTACTCAGAAAATTTTGGAATAACATTCCAAACCATTTTGCATTAGAGGTGAGCCAAAAAAAAAAAATGGCCAGAAAAGTGTGTTTTTCTTATTTTTGCACTCCCTGGATCTCAGAATCTGGATCAATGGCCATCACAGAACTTGCCAAATCTTAAGAACTTGGTGCTCTGACCATGCATGCTAACTTTCATGCAATTTTGTTGAATGGTGCCAAAGATAGAAGGGCTCAAAGATCACAATCTGAAAATGTTTCTCATGAATATAAAAACATTTTCTTGTGAAATAATAATGGACTTGCAGCCATAAATCCATGGTTGCAGAAGCCAGCTATCCTGAAAACCCTACTAGGAATGTTAGATGCCAAATTTTAAAACCTTATAACTTAAGAACTGATTGATAGTTTTTTCTTGAAACCTTTGAAAGACAAACCCTTGGACTGAGCTGCTTCTACCCTAAACATTTAGGAATAAAATTCCAAACAATTTTTGCTTTACAGCTAAACAAAATGTCAATCAATCAATCAATGAAAATTGCCAAAAAGTGCATTTTTACAGGTTTCTTCACTTCCCAGATCTTAGAATCTGGACAAATGACAATCACAAAACTTGTCAAGTCATATGAACAACTTACTATCCTGACTGCATTAAAAAGTCCTGCAATTTTGACAAATGGCACCCACATCATTAAAGTACAAAAACATGGATTTAACATTAAACAGCCTAATCAACCCTAACTATACAGGCTGTGCCTGCATAATATATTTAATAAGTGCAAGAAAGTTTGCATACAAGAAAATAATGCCATCAAGGGGCTGTAATGAGCTAATAACCCAGGAGCCAGAAGGACAAGTGGGATTAATAGCTTATTGCTGCTCCAAGATGGCATTATTTTTGAATATATGTAGCTTTTCTATGGTTTGGCTTTTATATTGAATTTGGGTACCCACAAATGGCTTTGTCCAAACTTGTATTTATACAGTTTGAAATGTTTCCAATATTGCAGAGGTTAAACTCATTTATTTTTTTTATTTTATTTTATTTAAATTCTTGGATTACAATATCTATGAGTCAGAGACTATTTTACAGAGGTTCCACATCAGACTGAACAGTACAATACAAACAGTGAATTAATTAACATATCTACTATGCTTACATGTTACAGTTACAAAGGTTAATAATGTAAGAGACATTTTAGTGAAAACTTGACCCACAGGTGCCACAGATGCACCCATACATGTGATTCAATGGTCTAAAGGGCTAGAAGAAGCAGTCAATAGGATGACCTTGTCAAGCACAGGAAATTGGATGTAGTCACAAGTACCACATAGCAAGGACTATAAAATGAACATTCTAGGCAATGGCATTGCTGAAATTGGTTCAATCGGTGGGTACCTAGTGGACCAAGGGACAGAGAGTTCAGGCAATCAGATGCCCTAGTCAGAGCAGAGTAAATGGAAACAGTCACTAATACCACAAAATAAGTGAGATGGGGCAAGGTAGAAGTGACAACCGTGTCATCCTTGAGACTTTAAACTGATGGGAGAGTAAGTGGGAGGTACATGGGGGTACAGCTGTTTGTAGTGGAACCATTGTATGACACCAGCTAGGGAATGAAGGAGGAAGATGTGTGCAGGGGTAGTGAGGTGACAAGGAGAGGTCATAATAGGAGGGGAAGAGACAGGGAAGGAAACACATGGTGGTGGAGGCAGAGATAAGGGGTAGACAGTGGCAGGAAGGGATAGAGAAGGGGAAGCAAAGTGGACTGGACATGCAGTTAAGAGGACATGATAGTGCAAGTGTCAGAGAGATGAAGGGCAGTATTGGTAGGATGGTTATGCAGGGCAATCACAGGTGCCGAGTGCAGTCAGATGTTGTTTTACTAGATGCCTGAATGGACCAAGCCTGGGCATGTTTAGTATGTCCAAGGGGAGACCATTTAGTCAACTTGTGGCCCAGAAAATAAATGATCATTGGGCTTGCGAGGTTCAGCAGAAGGGGACCTGGAATGCATGTCTTGTTGCACTCCTGGTTCTATGCAAGTAGGGTGTGTGCATGAGGAAGTATTGGAAGTTGGGTGGAGTAAGGCCCAAGCTAATTTATTTTGCCTTTGAGGTGCAGCCACTTGGTCATGATACATAAGTCACACATGTGGGTGTGTCTGTGGGCACCTGAGACTAGGCAACAAGATTTATTAAGGGCAGTATGCACTTTTTAAGTGTTGTGTCAGAGGCAGAGTCATAAATGACTAAGCCATAGTCAACTATTGAGAGTATCAAGCTGGTGACAGCTGTTTGGAGTGCTTCTTGGGTCATACTGTGCTTGTGCCTGTACAGGATCTCTAATCTGGAGTTAACTGCCTTGGAAACTATGCTGACATGTTCTGTGTGGCACTGTCAAGAGTTACACCAAGATATTTAAAGGAGTGAACCTGCTCGATAGGGACAGTGAGGTTGTTGAAGATTGCTAGTGGGGCTAATTTTAGTTTATTATAGGGGCTAGTGAAGAGCATGGACTTGATTTTTTTAGAATCCATAATCAGTTTATGCTGGGTGAACCAGGTTTCTACTACTTCAAAGTTATCTTGTAAGCTTCTAGCTAACAAGAGGGGTTCCAAATGGCTGGAGAATAATACCACATCATCTACATATAGGAGAAGATTGCCAGAGCAGACTTGAGGGAGGAAGTTAAGAAAAAGGCTGAATAGTAGCGGGCCCAAGATGAAGCCTTTTGGAACTCCTGAGCAGACAGGTTGTCTGGAAGACAGAACATCACAGATTTTTACTTGTTGGGATCTAGCCTCAAGGAAGTCCTTAAACCAGACCACTGTACCAACAGAGATACCAATGGCTTGGAGAGACTCAAGAAGGATAATGTGATTGACCATGTTGAATGCCTTAGTGAGGTCAATGTAAACTGACCCCACTAAGTGATCATGGTCAAGAGCTTTGTGGAAGTAGCTGGTATACTCTAGGAGAACAGAAGTGGTGCTGTGCCCTTTCCTGAAGCCATGCTGCTCTGGTCAAAGGATGTTATATTTGGCAAGGTACTCTGAGAGCTGGTTCACAACTATACATTCCGGGGCTTTGGAGAGGGGTGGGAGGATAGAAATTGGATGGTAGTTGGAGTGAAAGGCCCTGTCTCTACTCTTATGGATTGGGGTCACCACTGCTGCTTTCCACCATATGGGGAACTAACCAAGACAGAGTGACATGTTCAGGATTTGTGTGATGGGCACCAGAACAGCATCCAGTGACAGATGTAGTAGCTTCAGATCAAGGGTGTCATTGCTGAAGTGGGATTTGCCAATCACTTTTAAGAGGTATTTTTTGGCTTCACTAATGGAGACTATCTTAAAGTAGAAGAGTGGGTTGTTCAAAGATGATCCTGAGCCCTAGGGGTCAATTGGAGAGGTTAGTGGGTCAAAGAAGTCAAGGGGAAGTACTCCACTAAGGTCTGTGAATGCTGAGTTGAAAGTGTCAGCCATTCACAGTGGGTTCTGGATGACTCATTAGCTCATTAGCTGCAGATTAGCTGTACAGGTATGTGGGTGTGTGAGCACATGGAGCCGGTGAAGGTGTGTCCTTCAGTATGTCTGTGAGTATGAGACAGAGAGCTGAGATGGAGTTAAAAGTTTGAGGCAGAGAGAAGAAATAGAGCTAAAAGTTTGAGGCAGAGAAAAGAAATTGAACTAAATGGATAGAGGTGACTGAACTGGGTAAGTGTTGAACTTTGACTTTTTAAAAGTTTGGGTATGGAGTGTTTAATAGTTATTGTGGCTTTCTAACTCTATGCATAATGTCATAGCAAGACACTATACATATACAGTACATAGTCTACAGTAGGATGAGACCAGTGCAATACTCTAGTATATTTATTTGTAAAGATACACAACTAATCAAATAACATATCCATTATCTATAGTTACCTATCCAAAATGTAGTTTCACAAACACATATACAGATATTAGAGGTGCACAAATGATAAATGGCTTGGTTCAACTCTTTGCTCTTAAGTCTCTGAGTCTTTCTGCAGTGACATATATGCCTGTTTCCTCACTTTTGTTCTGTGAGGAAAAAGGTTCTAAATTATATGTAAGAGTTACTGGATAAGACCAAACATGGTTCAATTAAATCTAAACAGGGCAAATGTAAATATTATTAAATATTATCAGTTTAGCAGACATTGATTTATTTTGCACATTGGAAGGAAGATGTGAAGATATGCTCTGTGCTCTGACACATTATGTCCATTAAATCTTTAAGTGCTGGAATCAGGCGTGGTAGTATAATTGTTGCTTAAGTTTGAAAGTGACGTTTTTCCTTCTAGATTTTGAAATAAACCCACCTTTCTTGCTTCAAACTTGTTTAAAAGTAGAAGTGTTTGTTTCAAATTTGGTCCTAGTAGTGTTTAGCAACCTTAAGCATTTGAGATGAAATCCAGCAGCAGACAGGATTATCCTCATTAGGTTAAAACTAATAAAAGGAGCTTCACACAAACTTGCATTTCAGCATAACATCTGAAAACAGATGAAACGCCATGCATTCAGAAAACCCTACTGTATGCAATACCTCAGATTAAGTAATTAAGCCTGTGCCTCTAAAGCTTATTTATACAACACCTTAATTATACCTGTGAACAGTATTTAAATTCTTGCACCTTTTCAATTAAACAGGTGTTTGTTTTAATAGAATGGCACTTCGGCAGAACCTTCCAGAAATGTTTTACAGCACATTTTGTTGCCTTAAATGTGTTTTTTGAACAGAGATGCTAAGTGATGTTTGCTTTGTTTAATTATTTTACAGTTGAAATGGAATGTACAAATACATTTAAATGTGCAATTCAAAAACTGGCAACACAAATGTTTTGAAAATCTGCAAATGTAATGCAAAAGTGCATTTCCTTATAATGACATAATATACTGAGAATGGCTATTAAATGCAATCACAATCAAACAAGGACACTCATACATAATGTACTGAGTTCAACAGTAAAATTCCTCCAGGCAAAAATATTTTGATAAAAATATACTGAACATTTGTAAATATTAAATGGTTAGGCATATAAAAAGCATATGAATCAGATAGCTGGAGGGTCAATAGCCTTCTTTCCCTCCCCTGTTGTCATTGAATTAGCATTAGGCAATGAAATTGTTTATTGTTTGCCTTTACTGATCCTGAAGCTGTCATTTCTGATTTCCTGCTTTTTTATAGTCCATACTTAAACATTAGTTAAACTATTTAGGCATATTTGTATATTCAAAGGAAAGAGAAACTCTTCTTTCTCTGTTGGGATCTGTAGTCATGAAACACTGTAGATGTAAGTCTGGACTGAAATGCTAAACATTGAAGAGTTACAGGCAGATATTTTTTACAGTATTAATTGGCAAGGTCTAACTGAGAAAGCTTTTTATTTAAATGTTGGCATAAGCTTTGAGCATTTTACTTAATTATCTAAATGGTACTGTAGCTGGTAGTAAGCCATTAGGAACAGGCACTTTTTTCTAAATGCTATTTAAACCATTTTTAAAGTAATGCTGGCAACTCCAGTTATAAGTACAAATACTGTACATGCATTTTACTCTGTTGCTGGTTGTAAGCAATAGATTCTAATTACAGACCATATCCTGAAGCACTTCATGCATTCTTTATGTGCACATTCCCCTAATAAGATGATAGGAAACTGGCCCAGATTATACTCATTACATATTACTGGATATGACCAAAATACTTTATTAGAGTCTGCTATAGATATAGAACTGCACTATACATTACTATTCATTACATTTTCTCAAAATTAAGAATTCAAAGAATTCAGTTTATGATGTAATTTTTTTGGTAAAGTCTTGACAATTTCCTGATACTTTCTAAAAATGCTGTTCATTTTTATTTCCTTGTTTACTGTCAGATGATCCAGCTAATAGTATAACCTTAGTTTCTCACTAGAGGGCAGCATTTGATTAGCTACACAAAACAGGTAGCCTAAAATATCAACAAAATATATAAAGTGAATTGCTTAAATGAGTTGTATCCTTTTTGTACACTTCTTGTTTTAAGCTTCTGAAATTCATCTTGCTATAAAAATATTTTGAGATTTTGTCAACTCCAGCTTAAAATATTTTAAATCTTCTGCTTTAAAAAATAAAGGTCATGATAAAACCCCTGTTTCTGTGAAGTATCCATTTTCATGCAATCAAAGTAATAGTTTCAGTTTATGGTTCTAAGAATATTAAACCAAATTTTAGTTGTCAAGTTACTCTTCATGCACCAATATCAGTTAGTATTCAACAAATTTCTTCATGAAACACCAAGCAGTGCAATACAAGAATAAAAAAATACATTTAAGCATTTACCTGTGAAACATCTGTTTCCCTGAATACTTCTCAACTGTTTGTCAATGAAATCTTGAACACTTGACTCTCAAAATGTGGTATAATGTGGACACTTTCCCTCATCATGCGAGGCAGACCATCAAACATGGAGATACCGTACACTCTCTGTACTGTGTGGAAATCAATGCCTTTATTTGTACAATATTTCATTTTAATTTACCGTATTAAACTGTTAAGAATTGTTGCTTTAAAGTCTGAGTTTATAGCACCTTCTCTGTCTGGGTAGTGCATTTTTCATGTGAAAGAGATATAGGACACAGCAATTTTGAGGAATATCATAAAAGGAGGGATGCCCCTCAAAATGTGGGAGAGTTGAGAGGTATGTTTCTCTACTCTATGAAAAATAAAAGTTTGTTTATCAAATTATGGGTTTCCAGTTATTTTTTCTAGCTATTATGAGGCATACATATACACGGAGACTTCTTTTAAATGGAATGGGCCATGTTAACATAGATATAAAGAATACATGGGCTACTTCTCACAACCAATATATTTCTGACTATTGCAAAAAGAATGGTAACTGCCACCAATGGCATGCCCATCCTGTTGTTTGATTTAACTCAGTGTCATGAATTAAATTCATATTTAAATTATTGACACCAAGTTCTTAAAAATAAAATGCTACTATCTAGTGATCACGTGTTCTTCTCTTTCTGCATTATTATGCATAAATTATATTCACTAGAGTTCTAAAGCAGGGATGCCTACACCTACTAAAATCTCATTTAAGCAGGCTTGATTGGTCTAAAATTGACACTCTCAAGGATGTAAACAAAGCACTGGAACTGTTCATTAGACTCTTCACCACAGCCTGTGACATTTACGCACCACTGGTAAAGAAGAAAGTCAAAGGCATGTTGAACCCTTGGATAAACTCTGAACTCCTAGCACAGCTCAAACTAAGGGACCACCTCTGGCACTATGCTTGAGCCACAGGAGCAAAGAAGGACATTCAACAATACAGAGCAGCAAGAAATAGCTGTACCCGGTCTATCCGGAATGCCAAATGCAAACACTTTAGAGATGCACTTTCCAACTCCTGGGGTGATGGGAAAAAATTTTGGAACAACCTGAAGGACCTCACAGGGAAGGAAGCTAAGACACCACCAACTATGCTTAACATTGATGGTACACCTACACTTGACCTTAATACGATCTCTAACATATTCAACAATGTGTTCTCTAACCTAAGCAGCATCCTACCACCTGATTTCTTCAATGTCCCCACCACCAGCTCCACCTCAACAACATCGTCCAAAGCGCACCCCACCCCACAGTTCTTCTTCCAAGAGGTGACTATGCACCTAGCCAGAACCTACATATGCAAGGCCATCAGCAAAACCAGATACAGTGGTGACTCCCTTGATCTGAAGCAAGTCACATTAGTTCAATTCCCATCACTCTGGAAACAAGCAACTATCACACCATTGTTCAAAAATGGAGACAAAACACTACACACAAACTACAGGCCCATCTCCATCCTCCCCCCCCTTATCAAAAGCTCTCGAATGTATAGCCTCTGATCAACTTGTGAAGTTCCTGGATAAGTATGAAATCCATTGCCCTGAACAACATGGTTTCCGGAAAGGGCATAGTACCACCACGGCACTGCTGGAGTTCACCAGTTTCCTCCATGACACCATCGACCAAGGCATGTGTGGTGGTGCGGTATTCATTGATCTAAAAAAGGCCTTTGACACCGTTAACCACCCACTACTTCTCAATCAACTGTCCACCCTTGGCCTCTCAAACATGCAGTGGGCTGGTTTGCTAGTTACCTAGGGGAAAGGGCCCAACGTGTCAGGATCGCTGGAGTCACCTCAGATGAAAAGCCAGTCCTCTCAGGTGTTCCCCAAGGGTTGATATTAGGACCACTACTCTTTTCTCTCTTTCTTAATGGTCTCCCTAGCGTCTGCCAACAGAGAATATTACTTTATGTGGATGATGCAGTACTATTTTCAAGGAACTGAGATACTAGCCTGCTAGGGAGTCACCTTCAAAGCGACTTCAGGTGTGTTGAAGATTGGTTCCGCTCATATAAACTGGTCCTGAACTTTAGCAAAACTAAGACTATGACATTCTGCAACCCACAGAGCAAGTACAAAACTCTGCTCCTCAACATCAAGAACCATGCAGAAGCCTCACTTGAGCATGTTCCTGAGTTCAAATACCTTGGCATCACCCTGGACTGCTCACTTTTGTACTCACATCATATAGGTAATGTAGCAAGAGCTGCCAATATATGGATTGGCCTGCTCCACAAGCACAAGCATTGCCTGACCCCTGAACCCTAAGGATGGCTATCTATATCTGTGTCACCTCCATTATTGACTATGGTCTTGCCATCTATGGCTCTGCCTCTCCTACGGCTCTCTGGAAGATATCTGTGACTCTCAACAAAGCCTGTAGGCTCCTTATAGGTGCCCCCTGCCTAACTCACACCTGTGACCTATATGCCCAGGCTGGGTGGCTACCTCTCCAGAGCAGAATACAGTACCAGACCTGTCTACTCACAAAACAAATTCTCCTTGGGCACATGCCGCCTGGAGTTGCAAAACTCCTTACTGCCCACAGCAGCACCCAATCTACATGGAGAGCTCTGCAACAGATGTTCCAGGTCCCCAGATGCCGGACCACTATGGGGCAGAGATCTTTCTCACACAGGGCACCTCAGTATTACAATACCCTTAACAAAGAAGCACTTACAACTACGACTCTTGGTCCCTTTAAAAGGGAACTTCGACGCTCCATTGCCTCAACCATGCGGTGTGACTGCCTCTCCTAAAGAATGGTCTTCACCTTGTATCGGTGACAGTGGTGCTCTGGGTTCCTGCTTCCTGTCCCTCTTTTGTCACCCCCTCTTCACTCCTCCCTTTACCCACCCCTCCCATCTCAGCTGACACTAGGCCTGAGCCACCATGACTGATCTCATGCCACCTGCCACTTCTACCTGACAATGGCATTGACTGCTCACTCCTTCCTACCTCTCTCCACTCCATATGTACAGTAGTTCACCACCAAAACTTACTCATACTGGCTATTGCTGTCTCTCTCTCTCTCTCTCTCTGCAGACCACTGCACATACCATGCTTAATTCAACCTTGAAATGTAATATATGTATCTATTGCTTCCTTTGTATTGTCGTTCCCCTATATCCTTTGATGTGGAACCTTTGTAGATGAGCAGTCCCTGCTTAAAGGTACTTGTAATCCTAGAGTTTACTAAATAAATAAAATAAATAAAATAAAATAAAATAAAATTATGCCCCCAGCTGTCTAAATCATACTATAAATTGTATTATGCTGTTTACATTCCTTTATGTATAATTTGATACTTCCGATTCAAATGATATTGTACCTTGTCTTTAAGCTTATGCCCAAATGTGTTGTCCTTAAGTCATGGATGTATGTTACTGTTACCTTTTCTGACGTGGAATCTTTGTAAATGAGCTTTCAACTCAAAGGTATTTGTAATCCAAGAATAAATAATTAAATAAAATGATATAAGAATATGAGAAATGCCATTAAAATATAAACTTCACATCTGGCTTGAGACTGTGCTTTATTTTCCAAAAGTAAAAGAGTCCTTTACCTTGCACCACCCAGAAACTGTTTCTGTTTATAATCAACCCCTTTGTGCTGACCATAGCATGTATTTTTAAACACTTTATATTTCTAAACTCGAGTGATGGAATCCAAAATTTGTTTATTGTGAAATAAATGTAACTAAGTCACTGACTAGCCAAGTTCTCAAAGATGCCAAATGTTGGGAGGAACTTTTATGATTGTATTACAAGTGTATTTAGGAAAGTAGCTTTCTAATGAAGCATCATAAGATTATCATAGTGATTGAAAAATTGAATGCAATCTATGTTTGAATATAAATATTTATTGCGTTTTTATTGGATAATTGAAATCTAATAAATTATGGCCAGGATATTCAGACTGTGCCAGGCAGTGGCGCAAGCCTGGGCACAGCGCAACTGTGATGCACTGAGGCCAATGCCAGGTGATATTCAATGGTGCTGCACCATGGTGCAGCACCATTGAATATGGCACGGGCAGTGCACAAACTGCACATGGCATAGTGACACTGCACTGGTGCAAGCCACTGATCAGGAGCATAGGGATGTGCCAGCGCAAGTACAGTTGCGCTAGGTGCACTACCCATGATATTCAGCAAGGGGCATGCAAATTAGGCTATAATATATGCAAGGCACAAATGGGATCATTTGCATGTCATTATAACCCCATTTGCATGCCTTGCACAGGGCAGGCCGGCGACTTGCACCTGGTGCACTGCACAGCATGACATGTGCTGTGGGGATCCCAGGGCATCCCCCACCCCATAGCCATGATCACATGGTATATCTTACTAAAGATAGCCCTGGTAGTCTAGTGGCCCCCCAGTCCCTGATGCCCCAATGTGTATGAAACGTGACCATCCCTAGTGGTCTAGTGTTCCACCCTCCCACTCGAGTCCTGGATTCCATGATAAATTACATTAAGACGTCCCTGGTGGTTTGGTGGAACCCCCCCCGTCCATTGCTGGGATCATGGTAAATTCCCATATTGAAATGCCCTGGTGATCCAGTGGCACCCCACCCCACCCACCCACCCACACAGAACCACTTGCCCACCTCACTTCCCCATCATCGGCATGGACAGCTGCATCCTACCTGCACACCGCCTGGATGCTCGTCGAATGACAGGTACAGTATATTAAGCCCATTGGTCCCCAGTGTGGACCAATGGGCTTGCAGGGCATACTGTACTAGACAGTCCCAATATGTGAATGGAGCCATTCACAGATATGGGACTGTCTAGGTTCCAGTGCTGTCAGTCCAGTCCCTTTCATGAGCACTAAAAAAACATAAATAAAAAATAATTCACACAGAAAAAATCTTTATATTATAATGAAAATTTGGTGTGAACAAGAGCATGGAGGAGATAGATGAAATGGGGAGAGCTGAACAGCCCTTTATTCTGGAGGAACAGCTATACTGGTGGGTCCAGTTGTCTATTATCTTCCTTTGCTTTTGCAGGCAATGTCTGCAAAAGCAAGGAAAGTTTGATACTGTTGGGTGGGGGAGACTGGAATGTTTGCCATGCAATCTCCTTCCTTCCTTCCCTCCTTTCCTTCCTTCCTTCCTTCCTTCCTTTTTCTTTGTTTCTTGTTCACTGGGAAAGACTAGGCAATTCTGCTGATTTCAAACACTTCTATTAGGGCATAAGATAAATGTTTAGGAGTACTAGACTTATAGTGATACAAATTAAAATATGGGGACTAATACCAAAAGTCACAAAAAGTGCAAAAAAAAAATGTTTTTAATTCTGTTTTTTAAAACTATCATGAATTTGTCCATGTTGATATTCAAAAAAGTATGTCAATATATTTTGTTGTTATGGAAAAAATTATATTGACAATATTGATGTAAATATATACAGTATATCAATATTGCTAGAGAAAACCATCGGTTTCTGTATTGGTAACATAATTACTACTGCTATATGATAGCAATAGAATTAAAACATTTCTTCTTTTTTTTTACTTACTGTTTCTCCCTGTGGCCCCTGGTCAGCTCCTGCTTCTAGGCATCCCTTTCTTTTTCCAGCCGTCGTCCATCCTGCATCCATCTCCAAATGGGTCACCACCTTGCTACCCCCATGGCTTTTCCCCCCATGGCAGAGTGGTGGGGAGCCCCATAACTCCCCACCAGGACCGGATCCAGAACAGGTGATGCCCTTGGAGACAGTGTTGTGGTTGGATAGCCATCAAGCCGCTTGACCTGGCTGCCATTTTCCTTTTTTCTTTGGTGGCAGAGTGTGCAGTACTGACAGTGGGCATGCCACATGTGTGTCCGCATGTAGCATGCCCGCCGGCTGCTCCACCTCCATGCCCCACTGTATTGGCCAGGCATGCCAACACCCAGCCTCCACTAGGTGTCAGGCAAATGCTGGCCCCTGTCCCCCACCCTCCCTGGGAGAGGAGAGCTGTCCTCTGGATGCTCAATTCTCTCCCACCCTGGCCGGCCCCCAATGACCCGCTTGCACTGTGAACATGGGTTGCTGCCATGCAGGAGGTAAGGTATCACTGCCTCAGTCCTCCACACCACCGGGCTGGCAAAAACAACATTTCTTAATGGTTGGATGGCAAGCTTTCATAAAAAAAATGTTTTTCTAGCCCTAGAAGTTTCAACATTAGACCTTTCAAGAGATATTTTCTTTCAAATGTGATAACATTGGAATTGTTAGAGTTAGAGACCTAATTTTTTAAATGAAAGCTTGGACTCAGCTAAGTACATACATTGATAATATAGTACTACAGAGACCATATATCAATATAGAAAACATAAAATGGTTCACTAAATTTTTAAAGTCCTGTCATATTTAACAGCATATTATATTGACATGTATATACATATAGCAACACAGAAGAACTGCATTGTTAAACTCCGTACATGTTAATTAGGCTCCAAGCTTTCATTAAAAAAAAGTTTTTATAATTAACAATTAAATGTGATAGATTTCAAAATACAGTTTTGAGCATTATAGAATATAATGTAAGATTATTTTTGGATATGGTCTGAAGATATTAGTGGCTGTTCTGTTTATTACATTATTTTCTAGTTTAGTTATTTAAGTTGGTGGGAAGGGGCAGATGGCCAGCTTCTATATGAATACCCCCTCTCCCAAAGGGGGGGGAGCTGGATCCTTTCCCTGCACAGCTCTTATATGAATGCCCCCTGTCACTCGGGAGGGGGGTGGCATATGGATTGCCGCCGAGGGTAGAAATGACAAAAATTCTACAACTGGTTACAAGATTTGATTACACTGCAGAAAGGTCAGAGGAGTAGACAAAATGAATGAACTAGACAGATACAGTATATTACCAAAATAAAACAAATATACAGTGACTATATGTAATATGCAATGAGTGTATGTAGAATAAAGTACAATGTTTTATAAATAAAATAAAGTCTGAAATGCAACTTACATAGCGTGTAGTAACATTGCAGGAATGCTGACTGATGGTGTTGTCATAAGCCAGGAATAGGCTGATCAGCTCAGACTTGAGGAGTAGGAAAGGGTGAAGTGGGCAACAGAAAGAGTAAAGAGAACCCAGAAAGGAGTTAGGAGTGCTTGGGAGGGGTGAGGGGAGCAGGAAGCTCAAATACAGCACCAGGGAATTGTGCTGCAGCTAAAGCACTAGGCTGAGGTGCACAGCTTGTGCAATTAAAGAAACACATCTTGGTACATCTAGCCTCCTGTGTTTTGTGCTGCAGGGAGGGGGGTCTGGGAGAATGGACTCCTCCAAAACCATAACTTTGTTTATACACACACTCAGTCAAAAGAAAAAAAAATATGTTAGAGGTCCAGGTGAACCTTAAAAATGTTTTATTTTTATGAGATGCCAGCACTGAAACAGACCACCCTTCCCCACCCAGAGCAGGCAATTCAGTGTTGTCAATTTCATACAGTTGCTGTAAACTTCGGGGTGGGGGGCTAAATACCTTCTCTACCTCACCAGCTGCAGACTAGTGCTTTCCCTGGCCCATGGGAAGTGTGCGTGGGCTACTTATGGCTCTGTTAGGGAGGGGGAATCTGGCTACAGTGACTCTGAGCATCAGTAGTGCAGTTACAGTCAGCATTACTGTGAGGGTGGGGGAAGGACCAAAGATTACTCAGTGAAGTTCTGCATCCTACACACACATAAGGACTTAATAAAATCTGGATTGCTGAACCACGACTGGACCAAAACAGTAAAAAGTGGACCAGCTGGCTCCATGGCACCAGGCAATGAGGGACTGACTGGCACACTGAAGACCTGGGTTTGCACCCGAGCCCGGGATGACAGGAGCGGAGGCTGGCGGGGAAGGAGTCAGAGCATCTTTTGGATGCTTCCCTCATGGGGGGAGGGCAAGGCTGGTCTGTTCCTCTGGCAGCTCCTGGTGGTGGCAAAGTGGCAGCATCCTAGGTGGTGTGGAGCACTACCCAGTCTGCCAGACACCCCCACCCCAGGATGTGGTATGCAGACACCTGATTGTGGGAGATGGGAGGGGCAGAACAAGGAAAACCACCCACCCGGCCACCGGATGATGGTCACCCCATTCCCTGACTCCACTCAGCCTCCTGCCAACCAGCAACTGGTCTGATCCCACTGGCCACCCACAGTCAAGGTAGCTGGAATAATCTACCTACCTCCCTTCCCTGATCTACCACGGGAGTGTGAGCTGATGTGGGGTGACGAATGGATGGCAATTTGTATGGGGGGGTGTCCGGAGGCAACACTGAGTAGCCTAAAGGAGGCAGAGCTGGACTGGACACCGGAGTAAGGAGTATATAAAAAAAAGGGGACCAAGTGGTTTGCCAGCAAGGGTGCAGCTTGCACAGTACAGGTATTCTTGCCGGAAAAATTGGTCTGCTTTTTTACCACTTAGGTTCCTCTATTTTGGCTGGTTCAGATTTCATCTATGGTGAGGATGTGGGTGAGCTTTGGAACACTGGACCTAGACCAGACCTCTTACCATTTTTGTCCAATCCAAGTCCAGCTGTCTGGATTTCACCTTTATCCATCACCCTAGATGAAATCTGGATCAGCCAGAAGAGATGGACCAAAATTGTAAAAACCAGACCAACTGGTTGTGCCAGAATAACTGAACTGTATATGCTGGTCCTCATCTGGTTGGTCCAGCCAGACCACCCAGTCCAGTTTTTACCATTGTGGTACAAGTACAGTGGTCCAGATTTCACCCATACCCACACACAGAGCATGCTGGAGATTCAGACCCATGGATGAAGCCCTGTGTACAGTACAGAAAACTCACCTACTGCATGCAGCCTTTAGCTGAGCCATGCAAAGCTCTCCCTCTCTCTCAGATACTACCAACCCCCCCCCCACTTGACCTCTGAATTGCAGAGCTGTGGCTTTCAGCTTATGCTGGCTTGTGTTTTGATTTATACAGTACCCCAGAAAGGAGTATTTTATGCCGCATAATTTTTTGGTACATGCCAAGCTAATGCACATGCAAATTTAACTGCAAATACACAAGATACTGCCTTCCAAAATCCCTGCCCACTCTCTAGTGAGCCTCGTCCATATCACCACCCAGCCCCCTACCTTCTGGTGCTGTGGGCAACAACCTATAGTTTTTCCAGAGGTCTATAGAAGTGGGGATGGTGATGTTATAAGACCAGTATACATGGCCATAATTACATTGCAGACTTGGGTTGCTACGCTGCAAATGTGGCCATGTGAATACGAATGTGATCATACTAAGAATCATACTAACAATGAATAGAAGCCAGAGGGCACAAGGCCCACACATGCTCCTTGAGTCTAATAATAACTAAAAGGAGTACCAGAAAGAATCAGTTTATCCAATCAAGATTTAAAAATAGATTTAGAATTACTAGTAATCACCTCAATTGGTGAAGCATTCCAGGGCTTAGTAATACATAGGTTACAAAAAAATTTCTGTTGCTTTAAGTTGAATTTCCTGTATTGAGGCTGAAGGGGGTGACCTCTGAGATTGTGATCAGAATCTTTAAACACCAGCACCAATTTAGTTAAAAGGTACGGGTCTTGCATGACGTCGAACATAAAAAGGAGATCACCTCTTAACCTTCGTGTAGTGAGGGGCATTAACTTTAATGAGTCCAACCTAGATTGATAAGACATCTTTTGAATTCCACTGACAAGTTTAGTATAGCATCTCTGTACTCTCTCCAATTGTAAATTATCCTGTTTCTAATAAGGGCACCATACTGGGGAAGAGAAATCCAAATGTGGATGAACATAAGCCCTATATAAGGGCATTAAAACGTTACTATCTCTAGATTTTATGTTTCTCCTGATAGACCAAATAACTCTGTTAGCCTTAAGTATAGCGGAGTTAATTTGTGATACAGGCAACAAATCAGCAGATATCAAAACCCCTAGATCTTTTTCTAAGTTAGTACTGGTCAGCAATCTATTGTCTAATAAGTAATCATGAGATGGATTGTTCGGACCAAGATGCATAATCCTACATTTTTCATGATTCAGTTTCATCCCTCAACTATTGATCCAATTTGTGATGGAATCCAGATAATTTTGGTTGGATGCAATCTGCTCAATACTGGATCATAAACCACCAATTTTGATATCATCTGCATATTTAATAGTGTTTGTGTAACACTTATTAGTTATATCAGCAATAAAAATCTGGAAAAGACAAGGGCCCAGAACGAAACCCTGAGGCACCCCACTGGTAACCTGCCCCATACTTGAGTGTTGGCCATTAATCAAAACCCGCTGCATTCTGTCAGTTATCCAATTGGATATCCATCCCACTAAAGTATGATCAATATTGACAGAAATGAGATTTTGTAGTAGTGCATTATGAGGGAGTACGTCAAAAGCCTCACTAAAGTCAATAAAGATTATATCACATGGGAGTCTATTATCAAGCTGAAGACTACAGTCTTCGTAAAAGCATAATAAATTCGTCAGACAGCTATGACCTTTTTTAAAACTATGCAGGTCAAAATCCAAATTTAGCAGTGTCAGTGGCTCAGTAGGTAGCACACTCCCCTCTGAGGCTGGGAGATCAGAGGGCTGTGGGTTCAGTTCCCACATCTGGCACTTGGGTTAATATCCCAGTACTGACACTGTAGTGCAGCATGAGAGGGGTGCTGCACTTCTGAGGTGCCGTCTTTCAGATGAGACATTAAACCGAGGTCCCATCTGCTTGGATTTGTGGTAGTTCAGGTGGATGTTAAAGATCCCATGGCACTTATTGAAAAGAGTAACGGAATTTCCCCGGTGTCCTGGCCAAATTTCCCTCATTCACTAACAATACCGCCAACAGCTTAATCTGGTTCAGAGTCAATTGGCATTCATCTGTATCCCCCTCTCCGGGTTATGCCTGAAAATAGGCAGGATTTGTCTAGTGCACTTACCCAGTCAACAAAAACAAAATAAAAAATAAATAAATCAGGCAAAGAAGAAATAACCCTGTCTTTTATTAAGCTTTCAATAATTTTACACATTGGCAATGTTAAGCTAATGGGTCTATAATTCTCCCAACAATTTTTTGGTCCTTTTTTATAAATCGGAATCACATATGTCCTTTTTCCAGCAATGAGGAACAAAATTTTGATTAATACACTGTTCATATAATATTTTTAAAGGAGAAGACAAACTGTCTGCCAACAAATACAGTAGATGGCCTCCTAAGTCATCTGGTGATACACTAAATTTCCCTTTTTGGGTTATCAACTTAGCATAAAAATCAGATTCTACTAAGGAGATATCACTGACAATTGAATCTCTGGTTATTTCTACTGACTGGCTTTTAGTGAATAATTTGCAATACTTTGTATTAAATAGATTTGCCATCTCAAGGGAATCATGAACACAGAGATCATCAACTTGAATGGGACCAACTTGACTAGTGGGTTTCCTGAGGGAATTTATATATGAAAAAAAAGGATTTGCTGTTATCCTTACTAGCATTTGCAGCTAATTTAATCTTCCAATATTTCTTTGCTTTTCTAATACTCTTTTTACAATGTTGTTGAATTTTTAAGTATAAATTCCAATCTGATGATGTCTGAGATTTTAAGTATGCTGCATATCACTTATTTTTTTTTCTTAATAAGATATTTAATAGACTTACAGTATTCATCCATTTAGGATGGTGTTTGTCTGAAGAATTTTTAAACTTGGTTGAAATATACATTCCTTAAATCCATGGTTTTATTATGTAATATACTGAAATATTCATTGATATCATAAGTATTTACAATTTTCTGCCAGTCCATATTATCTAAACTAGATTTTATTTTTAAGATGTCAGCTTTTTCATACACAAATATTTAAAATCCACTGCAAGAATAACATTTCCTAAGGTGCATGCTGATTCAATTTCTGTCAATATTATATCAAAATGCTCAGTGGATGCACTAGGTGTGCGATAACATACTCCTAAGATAAAGTGTTGGTTATTTAACAAGACCTTAATCCATAGTGACTCAGATGGACTATCGGGGACCTGACGTGATTTGAAATATCAACTGACTAAATGAATTCTCTAAGAAGTATGGTGACTCCACCACCCTTTTTACTTTGTCTGTTATGTTTATAAAGCATATACCCAGGTATTGAAAAATCCCAAGATGTTTTATCATCACCTCAAGTTTCAGTAATCAAAATTACATCAGTATTCTCCACTGCAAGTTGAGCCTTCAGCTCATCTGTTTTATTATTAAGACTTCTAGCATTGAAATATAAATAATTCAGTTGTTTTAGCTGATTAATCCTACATGCTTTAGCCAATGGCCTCAGGGAGGGAGGGGCTAGTCTCTCCCCCAAGTCAAGCAGTTTAAATGCTCAGTAATATAATTTAAAATATGTTCTCCCAATAATTGATTACCTATGTGGCTCAGATGGAGGCCATCCCTAGAGTAAAATTTGGGTCTGCCAATGAACTTTTCCCAGTGGGTGTTACATGATTGAGCTTGTTTAAGGCAATTCATGTGGAGCCAGTTGTTGAAATTATGTGTGACTTTGTTAAATGCATCAGAGGCTCTTGGGACTGGTAAGATTTCAGAGAAGGCAATTTTGCATCCCATATCTACCAATTTATTTGAAAGGGCCACAATATCACATTTAATATCCAATAAACTAGAGCTCAGAACATCATTTGTACTGATGTGTAGAACAACCAATGGATTAGAGCCACTGTTAGCTGAGATATTATGAACCATGCTTGTTATGTTAGCTATTCTTGCTCCTCTAAAGCTGGAACATGTATGGTTTGCCTTATCAGGTTCGCATATTGCCCTGTCTATATGCTTAATGATTGAATCCCCCAGAACATAAACCTGTCTTTGAGTGTTATAAGGGGTCTGGCTAGTAAGGTATGGTTTTCTGGGGGCACTAATGGTCATTGGCCTAGGTAAAGAAACATTCAGTGGAACTAATGGAATATTTTAGGGAAGAGGGCAAGTATGTGGAACACCAGGAGGACTAACAGTGGTCATAGAGGGGACACCAGAGTCTAATTGATTAGAGAGGGTTTCATCCAGAGGGTTGATAGTGCTAATACAATAATTTACTATATTCAGGAGATCAAATCTATTACTAATAGGCAAAGAGAAATGTGTGGCCTTATAACACCTTTTATAGGTTTTATTGCCCTGGACCTCATACCATTGTGTATCCGAAGATTCAACATTATCCTGGTCCCTGTAACACTTCCTAGAACTACCAACATGTGTGTTAAGGGCTGGGGGGGGGTACTAGGAATGCTACTTTTTGCAGAATCAAAAACAGGCATAAACACATTATTTGTACTTGGATCCCTAAGGGGCATACTAGAACTATCAACCTATATATCAGGAGCTGAATGGGTAGTAGGAGCACTAATGTTTTGAAACTCTAAATCAGTCATAGTCACACCAAATGTACCTTGATGAGTACTACAGGGTGGAATTTGACTAAGTGCCTGAAATCTAGCCTGCATCTGATGCTGGCTTTCTTCCAGTTCTGATAGCCTGGTATTAAACATGGCAACTGCCAATTTTAGGGACTCATTCTCTAAACATTTAACACAGGTGAACTTATTTATAGTCTTGCTAATCTCACTAATTGAATACATCTTGCATAGTAAGCTGTTCCCTGCTCCTGTCTGTGAACCACTGCTCAGCTGAGGATGCATTCCAGAGCAAGCGGTGTAAGTAGCCATGTGGACATGTTGCATTACTCACTTAGGTGCACAGTTCATGGTCCCTGCATCCTCCCACCTGGCCCCTCTTCAGTGCATCTTGCATCACCGATGAGAGGGTCCATGTAAACATTATGTCAGATTGAGGTGGGAGGTTAGGGCAGCACAGGAGCTGTCCAACAATCACCATGGAGCAGCCGTGTAAACTTGGCTATAGAGAGCTGAAGAAATATATTCTGGCATGCTTGGAAAAATGAGTAAACCAGTTTGTCCAGTTCAGGTAGCAACTGCATACAATCCCTCTCAATCATCATTGTATCATGCTTCCTGGGTGTGTATATTAACTATACTAGCACTGCCTTAAATGTTACAGCAGTAAACATCTTGACAACAGCATAGATCACACAGAGAGTTCACTCAATAAAGAGCTAAAAACCAGAGAAAAGTATAATTTCTTAACAGAACTGTCATAATAACACATTTTAAATATCAAAATCAAGATAGCTATTCCCAGTAGACAGTACAGGGAAAGTGCAGCCCAACTGGATACATTCCAGTGGATTTAATAGATCCACTATTCACACCAGTGATGTTGGTCAGTTGAAAACTGAATGGAGGAGATATTATAAAACTGATACTGTAGTTGCAGGTGACTATATTTAGAATTTAATTAACACATTTGACATCAACAACCCACAGGAAAAAGTGGCTGGAAAAGTCTGTTTCTTAATGCCAACAATAATAAAATAGGTTATCTGCAAGCAACAACAGTGTGGTTCCAGCCTCTAACAGCAGTGGACCCTCCCCATCTTGCAGCATCTCCAACAACAGTGGACCCCAGCACCATTAATGGACTCCAGCACCAACAGCAATGGACCTGGACTCAATAGCAATGGACCTGGCTAATCTCTGGCCAAACACAAACAGCAGTGCACCCTCCCCATCTTACAGCATCCCCCCCCCAACAGTGGGCCCTAGGGCCAACAGAAGTGGACCCAACCCCAACAGTGGTAGGCCCTGGCCATCACTGGCCAAAGCCAAACAGCAGTGGACTTTTCCAATCTGACAGCATCCCAAACAACAGTGGACCCCAGCACCAACAGACATGGACCCAGCATGAACAGCAGTGGATGCAGGCCAGTCCCTGACCAAACATGAACAGCAGTGGTTCCTTGTACATCCCTAGCAGCAGTGGAAGGAAGCCTGAGAAGCATGAGAAGGTGCTACATAGGGGTGTGTTGGCTGTGAGGTTTGCTGTTTAAATAAACTTTTGTTCTGGCAATGGTATGTGCACCATCTGGTGAGCTGGAATCAGTTTTGAGTAATGGATTTGCAAATGGTGACTGGGGTTCTGGAAATCTCTTGGGGCAATGGTGAGCTGGAAGCAGGGTTGCAAATAATGTGCAAACACTGATGCAGGTTCAGGGAATCGGGCAGGCAATGGTTAGCTGGGAGCATGTTTGACGTAGTGTGCAGACATGAGCAAGGGTTCAGGGAATGGGGTGAGCTTTGCTGATCTGGGAGCGGGGTTGGGCAATGTTCTGGAAATGCAGGCAGAGGTTTAGAGAAACAGTATGTAGCCATCAATTACTTTGGTGCCTCAAGCGTGATCACTGCCAGAGAGATCTGTTTAGGAGAGAAAGTGGCATGGCGGGAGGGGAAGAGAGAGAAAGAGACAGAGAGGGGTGTTGGCTGCTCAGCAGCTTCAAAATGGCCAAATGCAGTACACTGATTGGAGTGATGAAACCACTTTGAATATTATGCTTTCTGGTCTAGATCTGCATCACTGGGCAGATCGTACCTCCATTGGCTTCTGTCTCATTTCTAGCCTCCTCATTGACTGAAAGTCTAGCATACCTGCAGAACTTACTTTCCCAACTAATGCCATCCTACTATGTTTAATTTACATTCTACAGTCAAACATAAAAAGAAATGGAAAATCCTGGGCTTCATATTTTAGGGAAATTGTGTATGTGTTATGCTCATGCCAGCCGTGAATATTTTGCTTGAAACTTGTTATTTTGCTTTTCATGGCTCCAGTTTACAAAATCCTTTAACTTGTGGCAAATGTACCTTGAACTAGATGACAACTAGTGCACATATTTTCCTCATGTCTGTCTTGTTTTTAAAAATCATGTTGCAGTTCTAATTTTGCCTGCAGTTGCAATGACTTTGACTACTAGTGGCCATAATTGTGCTGCAAGAGGTCATGAGTACAGCAGTGCAGAAGATATTATGGTCTCCAAGATAATGAGAATAGCATATACTTTTTAAGGATATCTTCAATGTATAGTCTTTTTGATAGGAAAGCAACAGAGGACTACTAGTATCCCAATTAAGGGACTCGGGGATTGTCAAATGCTAGTTTAATGCAGGAAGGTATAACAGGTGCCATATATGTGTGAACACCATGTGCAACCTACAGCCATAAATTCAAATTTTTGTGGCAGTTTTGGTTGGCAAAATAAAGCAAAAGTGATGTCAAATACAGTATGTTTCCAGTCTGCCCCTGTGCTGCTAGATGTAGCAGGTTGCATTATAATGCAGATGACCATGGTTTGCAGGACAAATATGACTTCCAGTCCTATATGACAGAGGTATCTGTGGAACTGTATGGCAGTAGTATTCCCAGACTCTGGAAAAGGGTCCTAGTTCATCTCATTGCAATAGCCCCTCCTCAGGCCGTGGTATGAGAGGTCTGATCTCACAGGCATCCCCTCCATCTAGCCACCCAACCAATGAGGATATTGCAGCATAACTGAGCTCACTGAGGGAATAGGTTTGGAGCAAAACATAGTAGAATAAGAACAGAAAATGACCATAAGTCAATCAAGTCTGATGTAAAGCCCTACAATTGCTTAGTTTCTAATAATCTTCTTAATGGTGTCCCATTATGTTTTTAAACCCAGTTAAATTCCTGGCATTGACCACATTGCTAGGTAGACTATTCAACCAATTTACCACCAGCTGTGTGAAAGAACTACGTCCTGACATCCTTTTAAAAATTCTCGCCTTCCACCTTATGATTGTACCCCATGGTGGATTACCTGTTCTTTAAAGAAGCAGTGGAACAAAAATGTTGTTATTTTCCGCTAAAAAAAATAGTTTCAGCTACAATATTAGCATACCAGTTAAATCTACTTTTCTTTGTACACTTAGGCTGCAAACCCTTGATATTTTTTTTTTATATACTAACCCTTGCCAGGTCCACATTGCTATTTCTAAGTCAAATTTGGCAGCCATATTTTTTCTTGAGAAAAAAAAATAAAACATTTATAAAACCACAAACGGTGGAGTTAGAACATTTTATCACCAAAAAACTGGAAGATGCCTGGAATCTTTTATAATGACTAAAAGGTAGGTTAGATTTTTTTTAGTTTAGTTGCATGCTGCTTTAGCTTGAACAATTCTATGGAATTCAACCTACTGCACCCCTATATGTATCTGAATGTTTCTATCATATCCCCCTATCCCTTCTGTCCTCCAGAGAGGTCATATAGAGACTCTCTAAACTCTTATACAAGGACTTAGTCCATTGCCCTGGAATTATTTTCATTGCCATTCTCAGTGCGGTTTCCAACCTATCTCTGTTCTTTTCTAACTGTGGGCTCCAGAACTGCACACAGTACTCGAGGTGTGGTTGAACCAGTGACCTGTACAGGGGCAATATTACTTCCTTTTTTAGGAAGAGTTTTTTAGGCTATTGCTGATTACTACCCCTAGTAGTTCTCCCCCCTTTGAGTTTTCCACCCATAACCCATTGATCCAATAATCTGTATGTGGATTTTTGCCACAAATACACATTATTTTAAATTTATTGGTATTGAATTTCAATTGTCAAATACCAGACCATTTTCCAGTCCTTCTACATCCCTTTTCTTGCTATTAATTCCCTCCTCACTGTCCAATATCCTGCAGAGTATTATGTCATCTGCAAGCAGACTCACATTACTCTGCAAAGCCCGATCTGATATCACTTATGTCCATGTTAAAGAGTAATGCCAGAAAAATGACTGATGTCCCAGCTGGCCATAGGATGACACCCCAAGTACTGTTAGGCCCCATATGTGATAGGGTGAGGGAGCTCCTGTCACAGGTTAGTACAATAAAATAAAATGGTGATGTCTGTAGCAAGGTGTGTCACCAAGTTAAGGCCATCCCATGTGGCTCCAGTTAAAATCACTCTTAAAATAAAAATAGTCTGTTTTTTTCTCTTCATTGGGTGTTGGTTTGGCATGGCCAGCAATGGAAATACCCTTCTCTGCTATCACCACTCATTTTGAACTTTCCTTTTGTCTCGTTCTAAATATAGTCCCTTTTTATGTCTGCAGGGGGCAGAGCCTGCAGCCGTCTTGCAGTAACTCTAAATACGGGATACCGAAGCACAAATTTGGAATTGCAGAACATGCTTCCACAACTCCAAATCACTCTGCTCATTTCCCCCAGCGGATGCTGCTGCCATCTCTGGTCCCATCTCCCGTTTCCCCCATTTTCTCACCGCCACTTTGGCCCAAGTCCCTAATGCTCCCTGTGTCTTTTTCTGGCCCCAGGTAACATTTTTCCTTGTAAAGAGGTGCCAGAGGAGGCAGAGGCATGGAACCATTTGCAGCTGCACTGACAATGTGCAAACTGGCGGTCTGCACATGTGGGGTGGCATGCATCCATTTTCTCACCATGATAACGGTGCATCAGGAGCTCCTCCGGTGCTCCCAGACACTGAGATCAGTTAGATGGAATTTGGAGACATGAGGGCTGTGGTGGAGAAGCCACAAAAGTGTTTTTTTAAAGAGCACCAATGAGCGCTATGGGACTGAATTTATACATATTAAGGAACTGCTTGTGAATATTAATGAAGCCTGCCTGCCCTCTGCTCATTGATGCTCTTTAAAAAAATACTTTTGTGGCTTCTCCACCACAGCCCTCATATCTATGGACCCCAACTAACTGATCTAGGGGCCCGCGCATCAGGAGAGCTCCTGAAGTGCTGGTTTTGCGGTGAGAAAATGGATGCATGCCACCACGCATGTGTGGACTGCCAGTGTGCATATTCTTCATGTGGCTGCAAGCAGTTCCACATCTTTGCTCCCCCAGACCATCTTTAAAAGGAAAAATGTTACCTAGGGTCAGACAGAGACTTAGGGAGCATCAGGGACTCAGGCTAAAGAGGCAGTGAGCAAATGAGGGAAATGGGACCTCTGTGAGCCCGACTGCTGCCATATCGGCTCTGGCCAGAGTTTGTTATGTTTGGCTGCCAATGTCAATGCAAACATGCTGGTAACAGTATTAGCAGAAATGGAAGTCTGGATGAGTAACTATTCAGGGAGCTGAATTTGGAGCTGTGTTATCTTCAGCCAGTCAACTTAGGGATAGTTAATATGCCACTTTATTGCTTCACATGTTGGGAGCATTTTAAGCACAGACCTTATGACTATTTCATTGACCTTACAATCCCCATATTCAAAGGGTAGTCCCAGCATGAACATGGTTGGCACTGGTACTCTTCAGAGGCCCCTGGAGCACTGCCCAAACCCAGCAGTGCCAAGGTGTTACCCATACTGCTGCACCAGTGCAAATTAGGGGTCCCCTATGCATATTGGCACAGTGGTATATTCAAAGGTTTGCAGCAGTGCTAAAAAAGCCCAGTGCTTACTTGATCATGCTCCATGACTGTCAGACAGTGGCCAGCTGAAGAAGTGAACAGAGTGCTGTGCCAGCTGCTGCTCTGCACCTACCATAATGGGGAGTGGCAAGCAGGGTAAGGGGTTGCAGGTTAGGGATCCTTAGTGAGTGGGTGGGTGGTGGGGTTGACAATCATTCAGGGGGATGGGGGGTCACTACACCACCAGAGATGTACTGATATCATGCTAGATGGGTGCTTGGGGGTTGGGAGACCACTAGACCACTGGGATTCCCTTCTGATAGAAGCAAATAAAAGCAGTGCATCAAGGAGTTTCTAGTGTGTTCAAGTTGTGTTGGAAAAGGGCTACCAGCCCCAAACAATCATATACAGAGCACAAAATCCACAGTCAGGGCCAAAGGAAAAATGTGAGTTAGGCTGTAATGCTGCAAAAGTTACATTTATTCAAGATGCTAAAGGGATTACAATGCCCATTGATTTTGTGTTCTATATATACCTCTGACATACTGGATGGGTGTTTGGTGGGTGGGGACTACTAGATCACCAGAGAAACAATGGTAGTGACAGTATCAGTGCTAAGGGACTGCTATGTCACATGCAAGTGAGCCCATAATGGACATGCAGATGGACCCTTATCAGCTTGCATGCCCAATGAGCTCATCTGCATGCTCGGGCTGAATAATGTCCACAGGAGACTTGGTGCGACCCATTACAGGCAGATGCTATCTCCTGTGGGACATATGCAGCCTTGGTCCATGTTGGCACAGCACAGATCACTTCACATTACACTGACATAGCCCAGTATTCACTCAGTTAACGCACCCTGCTAACTTGCTGAAAATCACTCAGAGCCAGCCGAGTGCTTTTGTAAATGCTGCACAACAGGCGGCACTGCGACTGCAGCTGACTCTGAATAGTGGGCTCTGTATTGCACGCAGTACCTTTTTAAGACTTGCGCAATATATTCTTTGGATGATTAGTGCAATTAAAGTGTATAATATAATCTGAAGCTAACAAGGTGTAGTGGAAAATAAATGAATTCAAATACCTCTATTAGAAATGATTTTCTAAGTAAAATATAAGATGACTGTGGAATAAGAGGATGATGCATACAGTTGGCAATTTTACAAGGGGAGAAGCATTAATGGAACAAGACCAATGTACACCAAATGGAATTGTTTAAATTTAATAAACTGGATGTGGATATATAACATTCGAATGGTTCGCCTCTTGTTTTTGACCCTCCCCCCAACATTGATCTGCCACGTTAAGAAAAAGAGAACCAATTTACTTAGGTGCATCACACTGTGCTTAGCTTTCTATGTTGGTAACAATGTTAGAAGAAATGGAGCTTGTCTTACTCAGCTATTCAGGGGGTTGCACTGGGTGCTGTATCATCCCTGGGCAGTTAGTTTGAGAGTTAAAGCAGCAGTACAACGAAAATGGGTCAAAATATTACCCCATCTTTTTTTCTTCCTACTCAATGCCAGATGTCTTCCAGTTTATTTTGGTGGTGAAATTTTCAGTTTCTCTTATCGTTTCAGAATTTTGTGAAAGTTTTAAAACAATTATTTCTCAAGAAAAAAAGATAGCCACCTCATTTTTATACAGAAATAGTATTGAAGGCCTGTGGAGGATAAGAATCCCAACAAAAATGCAAAGGTATAGTACACCACATAGGAAGCATCCAGAAAACCCAAATCAACAGTTCTGCCAATATTTTCATAGCCATAGCAGAAAATTAGCTTTTTGGAAAAACTTTTGTCATTGCACTGCTGCTTTAAGTAAGTACTGTTACTTTATCATTACTAGTTATCCTGCACTGCTTAACAGAGCAAGTAGTTCCTTGTGAATTTTATGTGAGGTAGAAGCATATTATGTTTTTGCATGTCAATAAATGGCCTTTGAAAACAGTTTCTTTTATGTTTGGTAGCAAAGGGGAATACACACATGTTGATAATAGTGAGGTGACATGGAGGCTTGGTCAAACCAGACATTCAGGAAGCTACATTTACTTTAGGGGCTGTGTCACCCTCAGCCAGTCAGCTGGAGGATAGTTATGTGTGCTACATCATCACTACTGGTCAGCCTGCGCAGCATACCAGAGCAAGTAGCTCACTGTACATTTCATGTGGGGGAGCAAAATATGTTCTACCATGTCACTAAATGGCTTTTGCAAACAGTTAAGAGTAGTAGTCATTTTGTATTTCTATTTTTACATTTATGTGCTGCAGGTGGGAAAATGGCCACCACTGATGGCTGCTAATGTGCACAGATATCCCATTGTTAGGGATTGTTCACATATGCAAGCTAATCGGATAGCAGCAATGTTGTGGGAAAATGGCCACCACTGATGGCTGCTAATGTGCACAGATATCCCATTGTTAGGGGGTTTTCACATATGTAAGCTAGTCAACAGCAATGTTCTGATTGGCTCTGCTGTTTCAAGCTAGCGAAAGGGCCAATGTTTATGCTGCAGCATGTCCACTGGTCTGTCAGGCCATCAAGAACTGTGACTGGTAGCCCAACAGGCCAACTGGATAGCCAACAACTGTCTCAGCGTTGTAATCACTGTGTACAGGTAAACCCCTTCTGCTTATGATTCTGTAGCAGCACACAAGCTGTACTTGTTTTCACAGTTGGCAAAAGCCGTATAACCATCCCCCTCATTGCAAACACCCAGCAATGCCAGGGCTAAGCGTCTGCTCAATGACACTTTAACTTTCTCCCCACTGCACTGCCCCCTTTCACAAACACACAACACTGCAGGAACTCAAGTGACACTCAGTGGAACCTTTGCTTATTCTCCCACACCTACATGTCTGTAGGTATGACTAGTAATTTATGCAGCTTCATATTATAGTATATGGGTACTGCCTATTGTGCATGGATTTCAGCAACTGCTGAAATCTTGTTGTAGTACAGTTCAAAGGTCAAAAAAGTTGTTGTACTATCGATGTGACGTCACATCGATAGTACAACAACTTTTTACCCTTGACCTTCCGCCTGATTGGCTCAGACGTGGCTCTCAAGAAAAAAAAAAAATGGCGGCGCGATTTAGCAAGCGCCGAGCAGCCGAGTCATCGACTTTGAAGTTGGGAGTCAGAACACGGAGAGCCATACATGGCTCCCTTTCTGAACACACTTTTTTTCTCCACGATTTTAAAACTATGCAGAGGAGAAACTGACAAGTCGGATGGAGCGGCAACATAAGCGAGCAGGAGCACCAGACGGAACAGGAGCAGCGCGTGAGTACAGCAAGTAACGAAAAAATAAACCAATGTAAAAAAAACAACCCATATACTATATAAAACAGTGGATGAGTGAACATCCACAACTTAGGCTGCGTTCCCATCTCGGGCAGTTGATGACATCAGCTAGACCTCTCGAGCTTCGCTCTCGAGGTCTCTGTGATGTCATCAACTCCCTCGATGGAAACACAGCATTGTTGTGGATGTTCACCCATCCACTATTCCATATGCTATGTGTGTTTATGTGAGCATCTGCCTGTATAACTATTATATGAATTTGTATAGTGGGCTACAACACAGGAGGGGAGAGAATGCTGCTGACATGTGTGTTAATCTGTGTGTGTGTGTTTATTTATACCGATATATGTTGTGGAGAGTTCTACTGGGGCCAGCACCACATATCCAAAATGATTCAAGGCGAAAAGGTAGTGACTTGCATAGACTGCTGGTGCCACTACAAACCAAATTGCAAAAAAACATCTGAAAGCAGGGCTACACAACATAGTGAGTGAAAAACCATTCATAGATAAAGTTTAGAAAAGCAGTTTAATTGATAAAAAACAGCTTATAACGGCTCCACAGATACAAACACAGTCAGCAACCCCCCATTCCACACAGACATACGTTTCATGTCACTACTGACACTTTTTCAATGCATGCTGTCTCATACACCATACTACTTAAATAATGCCCACCTTAAAGAGACAGTGACAAATAAAGTGCTCAATGCTACATATATATAAAACAATTAAGACATATACTGTATCTATATACACACACAACTAACTATAAAGTACACCCAAATTTATAGCAGTTAATGGATTAATACTGCATCATAGCACCATCTAATAGTTAAATTATACAAATATATAAAAATAGAATGAAACTCCACATAATTACAAAAAGTGACTAAATTATCACTATAAAAATAGTCACAAATTATGGTCAAAAAAGGCCATCAAGCACTAAATTAGTTTCTAATACTCATATTCTATCTATAATCTTTTATCCTTTATCTTTCATCCTTTATCTTTTAAAAATGGGACTATGTTTAACATGGCATTAAACCCCTTCTCTCTATGGGCTCCTAAGAGACATTGCCATTTGCTTTCAGCCTGGAGTAATCTATTAGCTCTATCCCCCCCCCCCGAGGATTGGTATATATTTTCTACAGACCCTGAAATTTAAAAGTGTGTCCCTTTCCTTTGTCTAATATGTGTGTTGCCAGAGTGTTATTCACATCTCCATTATTAATACATCTCAGACGCTGAGATATGCGTATTTTAAAATTCCTTTTTGTTTTACCAACATAAACATATTTGCATTTGCACACTGCCACATACTGTAAATAACATATGAGGAGACACAATTAATAAAATCCCAGTTCACAAATTCTCTTCCAGTCACTGGATGTAGAAAAACGGAACCTGTTTGCAAATATGTGCAAAAATTACAAGTTCCACATGGAAAGGTCCCGCCTGGTAAATTCCGTGGGCGAGATTCACAACTGGATTGAAAGTAACTGGTTTTCACCAGGTCTGCAAGGTTCTTTCCTCTCTTATATACCATCTGGGGGCTTTCACATTATCCAAAGCAAGTTTTGGCTCCAGCTTGAGTATGTCCCAATGTTTTCTCAGAATAGTCCCATTTTTAAAAGATAAAAGATGAAAGATAAAGGATAAAAGATTATAGATAGAATATGAGTATTAGAAACTAATTTAGTGTTAGATGGTCTTTTTTGACCATATTTTTTGACTGCTTTTACAGTGATAATTTAGCCACTTTTTGTAATTATGTGGAGTTTCATTCTTTTTTATATATTTGTATAATTTAACTATTGGATGGTGCTATGATGCAGTATTAATCCATTAACTGCTATAAATTCGGGTGTACTTTATAGTTAGTTGTGTGTGTATGTATGTAGATATATGTCTTAATTGTTTTATTTATATATGTAGCATTGAGCACTTTATTTGTCACTGTCTCTTTAAGATGGGCATTAGAAACATAGAAACATAGACTTTGACGGCAGATAAGGACCACTTGGCCCATCTAGTCTGCCCATTTTCTTACCTACAGGATAGGCCGCAGATCCTAGTTAACCAACAGCCTATTTCTTCCTACACCTTACAAGAATTGCCTTATGTTTGTCCCATGCATTCTTGAATTCTCCCACAGTTTTAGACCCCACAACCTCCTCAGAAAGGCTGTTCCATGCATCCACTACCCTCTCTATGAAATAATGCTTCCTCCCATTGCCCCTGAACCGCCCCCCCATCTTTAAATTGTGTTCCCTTGTTCTTGCACGTCTCATTTTCTGAAAAATGTTACCCTCTTGGACTTTGTTGATTCCCCTGAGGTACTTAAAAGTTTCTATCATGTCCCCCCTCTCCCTTCTTTCCTCAAGGGTATACATATTAAGCTCCTTTAGTCTCTCCTCATACGGCTTCTCTTGCAGACCCTGCACCATTTTAGTTGCCCTCCTCTGAACTGCCTCTATCCTGTCTATGTCCTTGCGGAAATGGGGTCTCCAGAACTGGACACAGTACTCCAGAAGGGGTCTCACCAACTGTCTGTACAGAGGGATAACAACTTCTTGTTTCTGCTGCTGATGCCTCTCCTATGCATCCCAGTATACCCCCAGCCCTCCCTACTGCCTTCTCACATTGCTTGCTAACCTTAAGGTCATCTGATATGATTACCCCAGGTCCCTTTCCTTTTTTGTTGTTACTACCTCCCCTTGTGTATTCTTCCCTGGGTTCTTGTTTCCAGGTGCATTATTTGCACTTCTTTGCATTGAATCCTAGCTGCCATACTTCTGATCATTCCTCCAACCTTGCCAAGTCCTTCTCATCCTTTCCACGCCTCTTTGTGTGTCAACCCTGTTGCAGATCTTTGTGTCATCTGCAAAGAGGCATACTTTTCCTTCAGTCCTCTGCAATGTCACTTATAGAAGACATTAAAAGGACTGAATCAATACTGAACCTCACGGTACCCGGCTAGTAACTCCTCTTTCTTTGGAGTGGACTCCATTTACAATTACCTTCTGTGTCCTGTTGTCCAGCCAATGTTTTACCTAGGCTACCACCCTGGGGCCCACCCAGGCTGGTTAATTTAACTATTAATCTTTTGTGTGGGACTGTGTCAAATGCCTTGCTAAAGTCTAGGTAGGCCATGTCCACAGCCCCTCCCTGGTCTACTACTTTGGTCACCCAGTCAAAGAAATCTATTAGATTCGTCTGACATGACCTTCCCACTGTGAACCCATGCTGCCTTGGGTCCCGTGCCCCACTGGCCTCTAGGTACTCAACTATTCTTTCCTTCAGAAGTGACTCCATCACTTTCCCTACCACAGAGGTCAGACTGACAGGTCTGTAGTTTCCTGCCTCTGTCTTGGTCCCACTTTTGTGAAGGGGAATCACATCCGCCTTCCTCCAGTCCTCGGGTACCACACCATCCTCCCATGATTTATTAAAAGAGTAGCCAGTGGTTCACTAGTTCCCCCTTAATTCTTTTTAGAATTCTGGGGTGAATCCATCAGGCCACATTGCTTTGTCCACCTTCAGTTTTAGGAGTTCTTGCAGAACCCTTTCTTCTGTGAAAGGACTAGATCAACCCCCTATCAACAGTGCTTCTGTTAATTGGATTAGGCACTTCCCCCTCCTCTTTTGTGAATACTGAGCAGAAATATTCCTTCAGTATCCCTGCTTTTTCACTGTCCCCTCTGCCCACCCACCATTCATTCTATTCAGCCTCACTATCCTCCTTTGTCTTTCTGTGCTCAGCTGATGTACCTATAAAAGGTTTTATCCCTTCTTAACCGAGCTGGCTATCTTTTCCTCAGTTTGGGCCTTTGCTATTCTGACTTCCCTCCCTGCTTCCTTCTGCCTTAACTGGTACAGCTCTCTGTCCTGCTCCTTCTGTGTTTCCTTATACTTCTGGAATGCTATCTTTTTCTTCCTGACTTTCAACAGCCACCTCTTTTGAGAACCATGGTGGCTTTTTCTTTCATTTTGATTTGTTTATTTGCTTCACACAAAGGCTTGTTACCTCTGTGATGGCAGTTTTGAGGATTCCCCATTGTTGCTCCACACCTCCTTCTAGTCTGTTTGCTAGTGCTTTTCTGAGGCACTCTCCCATCTTGCCAAAGTCAGCCCTCCTGAAGTCCAGTACCCTCACTTTTGTATGGCTTGACTGTGTAGCTGAGTTTAACGTGAACCACACTGTTTGATGGTCACTTGTTCCCAGATGGCAACCCACTTCTAGATCTGAGATCCACTCACTGCCCCCGTTTGAGAGTACAAGGTCTAAGATTGCTCCCTCATGAGTGGGTTCCAAAACTAGCTGTCTGAGGTCTGCCACCTGTAGGGCATCAAGAATGGCCCTGCTCTTGGATGTGGCTGCAGCAAATGTGCTCCAGTTAACATCTGGCATATTCAGGTCTCCCATCAACAGTATCTCCCCTATCTCTGCCATTCTAAGAATGCCTTCTATCATATTCTTGTCCATTCCCCCCCCCTCGACATTGGGGTCTGTACACAACCCCTGTGCGGATTGTGGTGCCCTTTCCAGTCTCCAAGGTGACCCACAGTGCCTCCTCTCATCCCTGTTTACTCTTTTGTTCAGTTGCTTTTATCTCTTCCTTTACATAGAGAGCTACTCCTCCCCCTCTTCTCCCCTGCCTGTCTCTCCTGTAGGTTATGTACCCTGGTATGTTAACATCCCAGTCATGGTTCTCTGTGTACCATGTTTCTCTGACTGCTACGACATCCAGACATCCCTCTTCCATCAAGGCCACCAGCTCAGGGAGCTTGTTGCCTAGACTACGGGCATTGGTACTCATTACCCTCCATTTCCTGATGGCCTTACTCCTTTTTGCCCCATCCCTGTCCTTCTTGCCTTTGTCACTTTCTCCATTTACCTCTGCCCTTCTCCCTATTGACACCTCTATGTTGGTGTTTACCACATTTACTACCTTGATTTTTTGGGGGGACTAGGATTTCCCTGCTCCTTTCCAGTGCCTCCCCCCTTGGCTACTATGGTGTATGAGACAGCATGCATTGAAAAAGCATCAGTAGTGACGTGGAATGTACATCTGTGTGGCACGGGGGTTGCTGACTGTGTTTGTATCTGTGGAGCCATTATAAGCTGGTGTTTATCAATTAAATTGCTTTTCTAAACTTTTAACTATGAATGGTTTTTCACTCACTATGCTGTGTAGCCCTGCTTTCATTTTTTTTATATATCCAAAATGATGGTGCAATTGTGTGGCATTTGTGCTATATTGTTGTTTAGAATGTCTATTTAAATCTAATGTTATAGTGAGGTACTGCACTTTTAATATAAACTAGATATTTGCTTCAGTCCTTTTGTGTGCACAGTTAGAATTCTGGATTTTTGCATCAGTCACATTTGTCAGCAATGAATATATTTCACTGAACTCATATTTTCTCTGTGTAAGTAACTTTTGTGGCACCCTCCAATAAGTGTACCAACATTTTGCTTCTGTATGTTTCAGAGACTGGCTTTTACCAGCTTCCTGCAAGACTTGTGCAACATCAGTTTTTTGGTGCTTACTGTATCCCAATCCAGAAACAGGAAGAGAGACAGAGAATGAAAGAAAGGACTGAACACTTTGAAGAAAATGTGAAGCCAAAGTAAGAAAGATGAAAGGCCAGTTCTAAGATTTTGTATGTAAAATGTAGAAGGAGAACAGGGCAAGTGTGAAATAAGTAGAAAAAAAACTAATGCACATTGACACTGCAGACATTTAATATTGTTTAATATTTAATATATATGGTGGATATGCAATAGGCTGACAGAATATGCAGTTTATCTTCACATGTGAGGATGGCAGAGCCATGAACGAGTTATGAAAATTCTGCCCCTTTGCAAGTGGTGATAAACTGCATATTGTGAGTTACATTGTAGCATATTTGGTTTATACAACATCAGTTTACTAGTTATAGCTTTAAAGCTGCTGTTTGTATGGAGATTTAAATGCTTCTCTGAATTCAATTGCTGGCTTCAGTGTTGCACATGGCTACTGTGATGTCATCAGCATTGTGAAAGCTGGTAGTCTACTGGTCCCTCCCCACTCCTGTGTTCTCCGATCCATTCTGAAGACCTGATTTATAGAAGCTGTAATTAGGGAGCAAATATCAAGTAAAGACTGAGTCCATTTAGTGCAGAAGGTTTAGCTGTCTAGCTTAGGGAGTGCCGTTGTGACAGACATGGCTCTCTTTTTCAGGGCACGATAAAGTTACAGTGCTGTAATGACTCAGTTGTTGTGTATTAATAATATAAATCCATTTTCAGTAAAAGGAAGTTGTAAATTTAAGTTAGGACTGCCTTCATACTGCATGCTTATATCAGATATCAATATTCTCAGACATCAATGCTGCATGACTGTGTATTTCATTTACATGCATCATACATACAGTTTTAAATGTGTAACCCTATACAGCTGACAATAATGCAATGTTCTGCTGTAGACCAAATCCCCACCTTCATCTAGAAGCTAAAGCACTAATTAACTAGACTGCATGTGAATGTGGATGCAAATGTTATTGTCTGTTAAACTTGTTATACCACAATGGCATATTAGTGTCTTCAGCTGTTTGATATGAGAAAGTCCATCCAGAATGGCATCAAGCCAATGAACCAAAGGCTGCTTATCTTGAAAGACAGCCCTTTCGCTCTGGTGTCCCATTTTTTGTCTATTGCATTTTACTAATTAAGTGTCCATACTCTAACAACACTAAGTACAGAATAGACAATAAAACTGGTGAGTTGAATATGATGGCAAACACTGTTTCTGGTTCCGTTGCTCAAACTATGATGTTCAAAAAACAAATGAAAGTATTAATCGATGTACAGTACAACTTCTCACTATGTTTATGTGGTATAATAGCAAACAGAACCTGTAAGTGCCAGAATGTGTCAACAACTCCATAAATTTATTACGTACAATTGTCCTATCAGAAGAAGAAAAATAATAAAATAAAATTTACATAGCCCCCACAAGACACTTCGGTGACTTACATTCTAGTAGTTTTATGTGATAAGGGTGAGTCCCTTATCGCGCCACTCACAAAGAGTGATGCAAATTTGCCCACGTTAAAAAGGGTGACTTGGATTAACAGAGACTGCCACAAACAGTGACGGTCCTCTGAAATAATTGCTTCTTTGTTTTTTTGGGGGTTACACTCCACGCCCCCCCCTTTTGCGGGGGTCAAGACCCCCCTTCCCCAAAATAAATATTCTCAATTCCAGGGGGAGCAGATGTAGGCAAAAAGAAACTCCCCCAGGAAGCAAAACATTTGCCTACACCGGGATCTGATCCTGGCGCTATAGACTCCAGGGGCAGTAGCTCAAGCCATTACACCACATGGCTAGCTTGGCAGGGCTTGACCAAACAAATCGTTTTATCCCCTTTCTCATGAGTGTAGTGCATATCCCTCAGTGCTACACTTGCTGTACCTATTCTGTGCTCTTTTTCCCTACTTGCTCTATATGGGAGCTTTATTATTGAGACGCTCATGTTGAGCCACTCAATAATACTCACCCATATAGGCTGCTACCTATTCTAGCCTAGTGAAAAATAAATTTCAGGCCAACATGCAACTTCATGTTTGCAAGTCTAATACAATAATACTACAATATTTTCTGCTGTTCTTCATCATTATGTCATACTGACGTGTATGGGCATGGATATAGTTATGTCATGCAGTCATTTACAAAGAGAAATGACTGTCATCTGCACATTAAAGGATGTCAGCAAATTATCAAGATGTGCATTCATTACCCACCCCACAAAGATTTCACTTATGATGCATATAACATTGCATAGAGGTGTCGTCCCTATGTTGTTTACCTGAATATGCCAATATGTATCTAGATTCCTTATCCTGGTTGTACCTGCATAATGACTAACACATTTATTTTAAGAAAATTATTAACCAAGGCAGCTCATATAAAATGTAAGGTCTGATTTACAGTACTGTCTTTAAAAAAATCTTTAGAGAGTCATGTAAAGTATCAAAGGTTTGACACAGTATCTCAGGCTCACGCAGCTAGTCAGTGGCTGTGATGGGATTCAAATCAAAATAAAGCACTCATCATCATGAGTTCTTAGTAGCTTTCAATAAAGTCAATTTGTTTTTCAGATATTTGCAAGAGGACTAAAAGTCATTAGCATGTTAAGATATATTTGTTTATGTTTTAAAAACAAAATGGCAGTGGCTGAGATAGGACTTGAACAAAAATCAAATTGCTCACAATTAGCAGACATGCCTCTTTATCACATGATAACACTTTAACAAAATGCACATCTTGCTTGTGAAGGATGACAACTAAGTACGGCACCAACCATAGAAACATGAGTCAGAAAGATAAAGGGAAAGGAATGGTGTGTGTGTTTGTGTGTGTGTGTGTGTGGGGGGGGGTGTGTGTGGGCGAATTAGAGATATAAATCAAAGTGCAGAAAACAAGGGAAGTATATAGTATTGTGTAATACTGTCAGACCTATGGAGTCATAGGGATGGCTTCATCTAGTTGGGGGTCTACATCTGTTTGCTCTAACATACTGTGTGACTTGCTAGTTGCCTTAATTAACTGAGATGAGAGAATAACTAGACAGTCATCTGGAGCTAGATAGTGCACTGCGGTTTGCTAAAATCATTGAAACCTGGTAGTGTAGTGGTCCCTCCCCCCTCACCCGTTCTCTGATCACCACCCCCGTATTTTATAATTTTTTTTATTTTATCATTCGTGGTTCAATGGTCTATTTGTCCTCCCCCATTGTCCAATCGTGGTCCCCAGTGTCCCTGGTGTCTAGTGGCACCCCACTGCCCCATCAATTCCTGCAAAAAAGAAAACCATCCCTTGATGTTTTTATTTGGGCGGGGGTTGCAGTGTTCAGTCCTCTGTCCCCATTTTCTGGTTGCCATTAGCCCTCCCATGTTCTCTGATCACTGACCCTGGTAAATGAGAGCCTTAACCCTAGTAGTCTGGTGGTTCCTCCCCCCTTCTCCAGTCACTGTCCCCTTATTTTATATATAAAAAAAATGGTCCCTCGCTGATCAAGTTATGACAAACCTTCCTCCCGATCCCTGTCCCTGTCATCCACTTCATGTCCCTGGTGGCTAGTGGAACACCCCCTCCCTGATCCCTGTCCCCATCATCTGCTTCATTTCCCTGGTGTCTAGTGGCAACCCTCCATCCCCGATCTCTCACACCTGAAAAAAAAAGAGTCTTTGATGGGTTTTTGGGTTTTTGTGCAGAAAAAAGAAAATGTCCCTCGCTGATCTGACCCCCTCACAACCCCCCACCTCCCACTTAGCATGCACCACCTGACACTCCCAGTACACCCCCACACACCCTCACTCACCTGAACAGGTCCCAGGTTCAAGATCCACTCTCCTGATCAAAGACATGTCTTGCTGCTGAAACCAGTGACTGCAATGTGAGTAACTAAGGTAAATGTCGTTCAATGTATTTCAATGGAAGAGTTAAACTTTAATGCATAACTCAGCTAGTTGCTGACATTTTGACCCCAAATTTCAACATGTCCTTTTGGGGACCCCATCTAATGAACAATATGACTGTTGTTATGCAACTTCCACCTGAAAGGTGATTTTGTGGTCAGATGGTGAATTCACCTTTTGGGCAGGATTTGACAACATGTCCTGATCTTGTTCATGAGGTGAGATCATAAGAAGGCTATGTTAAAAAGTTGAGGTCACAATATATAACAATGGCAAAGTTATGACCATTCATTGCAATTTTGCTATGCATACATGTAACTTTGGAAATATTAAATATTTTGACCTCAAATTTTCAACATAGCCTTTCAACATACCCCACCTCATGTATGTCAAAGCTGTCATTTTTCAAATCCTGGTCAAAATGTAATTTTGCACCGGTTGTACAGAATGGTGTTGCAGTTGCGTGGAATTATGTTTTGGCAGGTATTCAAACTTTTCAATACTGGGTACATGAACTGTGGTAATAAGATGTTTATGCTGACAATTTGGTCACTGTTGTCCTATAAATGGAAGCGCAAGGCCCTTCCTCAGCTATATACATATATATATATTTATGAAGGGATGGGAGCGTGAGGTCCAAAAAGCCCTGTTCTCCCTCAGGCAAATAAGGATTCAATTACTCTATCCACAGGCAAATAAGGCTACGATTACTCTATATCAAAAAGCAAGTAAATTCATTGCAAAAACTATGTTAATGCATCAGTTAGAGTTGGTATTAAAGAATCAAAAGCTGGGAAATTCCATGTTAGGGTTTCCAACCCTAACTCCCCACCCTCCCAAGCAGCAAAAGGACAAGACCACACAAGCAACTGAAGACAGCCATTATCAGGTAAGATAAACAACATACAACTGTTTCTAGGTGACGTAAATGCAGTAGCACTGATGTGCTACCTTTGTGGATTTGTATCTGTGGCATGCAAACTGCAAAATATACACACTCACTTGTCACTGCAGATAGGAATCCACGATATTGGTGGATGCTTGGAACATCATCTCAGCATAGATGGTGGGGTCAAAAATCCTAACAGGATTCAAGAATGCATGGGGTAGGCATAAGGGAACCTTAGTGGTAAGGAAAGAGGGAGCTGGAGATCAAGTAGGATCTATGGTGTTACAGTCTGTCTGTCTGTCTGTCTGTCTGTCTATCTATCTGTCTGTCTGTCTGTCTGTCTGTCTGTCTATCTATCTATCTATCTATCTCTCTCTGTCCATTAATTTTATCCCCCTCCAAGCTTAGCCAGTCCTCCCTCTATGCAATTCCTCAATTCACACTCAATACAATAATAAAAGTGAACCAGGGTACCAACCCCTGGTACTGCTTGCCAACCGCCTCCCCTTCAGATTGCATGTTCCCCCCAATGCACAGAAGTGACATCAGGGTGCCCACCACCAGTGCTGCTGTACTGTAAAAGCCAACAGTGGGTGCCCAGTCCCCAGTGTCAGATCTCCAATCTGAAAAAGAGAAAACATTCCCTCATTGTCTTTTTTGTTGTTTTAAAATAAGCTGGAAAAAGAGAATAGCCTCTCACTGACTTGACCCCCAAACACTCCCCACCCACCCTATCCCTCACTCACCTGAAGATGTTCCACATTGTAGACTCAGTCTTTGACCAAAAACATGTTTTGCTGCTGGAACTGGCAACTGCAACATGAGAAAATAAATAAGTTCCGTTTAATATACAGTATAGTATTTCAGTGGGTTTTTTAACTTTCACTCATAACTTTGTCAGCTTTTAATATTTTTATACCAGATTTTCAACATGGCCTTTTTTGGGACCCCACCTTATGAACAAGGGTGGCAAAATTATTCGAATCTATCCTGAAAGGTGATTTCACAGTTACTGTGCAAAATAACATTTTGGACAGGACTTAAAATGTTTCACCTATTGGGTTCATGAGGCAGGGTCATAAGAAGGCTATGTTGAAACCTGGGTGTAAAAATATGGTAAAATGATCCAGTTATGGGTGAACATTGAAATATTTCAACATTCACTCATAACTTTATAAAATTTCAATATTTTTCCACCAAACTTTCAGCATTACCTTTTTGTGACCCCACCTCATGAACAAGGCAGTTGAACATTTTTCAAACATATGCCAAAAGGTGATTTCACAGTCACTGTGTGAAATCACATTTTAGACAAGATTTGAAAATTTTCACCTGCCGGGTTCATGAGATGCGCTCATAAGAGGGCTATGTTGAAAATTTAGTGTAAAAATATGATAAGATATTCAAGCTTTGAGTGAACATTGAAATATTTCAATGTTCTCTCATAACTTCACTAACTTTCAACATTTTGTCTCCAAACTTTCACCATAGGCATTTTTTTCACACCACATAATAAACGTGACATGTAATTTTTTAAATCCTGGCTGAGATATGTTTTCAAACATGTGGTGCAAAATGATGTTTCAGCAAATGTACTATAAATGCCACATGTCATGTTTATAAGGGGAGTCATAAATTGACTAGCTTGTTAATAGTGTTTTATTAAGATGTATATTTTGTGTCTATGCTTGTAATAGTTTGTGAATAAGTTGTTTATTATAGCATAATAAGCTAGTGTAGTTTCATTAGTAGTGTATATACTGGTTAACTACTATTAGATATGGAGAAATATCTGATGGTTTTATCCTACAGGAAGAAGTCCCATCCATGATACATTACTGCATCCCTATAGTTAGGGTTGTGTAGGCTGTTTAATGTTAAACCCAATTTTTGCACCTTAATAACTTTTGCATTGTTTGACAACATAGCTCCAAATTTGGCAAGTGTGGTCAGGTTGCCAAGTCCCAAGACAAGAAAAATGCTGTGATGGCATCCTGTTGAGTTTTTGAGATATGTAGCATCAAGAAAAGATAAAAAAAAAAACAGGTTTGCTTTCCCTATACTTAACACTGAGTATTTTTTGCTGTCACCTACAGCCTAGACAGTGTTGACTTTTTTCATGAAATTTTCAGAGTTCAAGGGGCCCATGCCAAGGGTGTACTTTTAGAAGGTTTCATGAAAAAATATTATAAAAAGGGTCTCAGAAATGCTGCATTCTGATTGTATGTTAGGATTCCAACAGCCTTACATTAATCCCCGTCATGTACAGCCTGATCACCATCGCACATGTATTCTTCCTGTCAGCATTCCACTCTCTAGCACTGCTGAATGAGTGGAATGATGCATTCTGATTTTGAACCTGCATTCTTAAACTGTTGATGGAAGAACTATTTTATTAAAAATCACCTTCTAAATGAGGAAAACATTCAAAAAGAATACTTTTAACACTTTTCTTTAGGAACTTTTTTTTTATAATAGCAATAAGGCACTCCTAGGAGTTAGATTAATAGTCAGTTAATCACCCCTAGGGTCAATATGGCACTCGGTTGTGCCTTGTGCCACATTATACCCCTAGAGTTGATTAACAGACTGTTAATCTAACCCCTGATCATGCCTTATTTCCTAATTATATGGTTCTAAAGTTACAACAGTTTTAGTGTTAACATCTTTGGGCCAGATAGTCAAACATTAGCACTGAGCACAAGCCAGTTTTGCCAAGATTGTAACATATTTGTGCCGGGCTGCCATATTCAAAAGATCAAAGAGCACCGGTGCAATATGATATCACCAGTGGTGAAAGATAATGTATGTATGAGGCAAAGTGAGGGGCAGGTACATGAATATGGGAGTAATGGTATATTCAATGCCACAGTGCAGTGCAATGTGTGTTAAAGCAACACATAGCATGGCTCAATTTACCACCTATAAAAAGGTAGTCCTAACCCAGGGCAAATCAAGGAGGGGGCATGGACACAGCAATAGGCAACATGGCAGTTGCAAACAACACTGTGATGGTGTATCTGATGGCAGCTGTCACTGAGGAGGAAGAGAGGGAACAAGGTCACCCTGGGCTACTCCATAGGCCAAGGAGAAGATATGCTGCAAACAGAATGTACCGGCACTGAGTATCCTTTGAGACACTAACATATGACCACCTTGTGAGCTGGTACAGACTTAGCAGTGTCCTGCTGAGGCAGCTTTGTGAACTCCTGCATGAGCAGCTGCAGTCTACCACCCAGCACAGCCATGTTATGACGGTTGAGAAAAAAGTGACCGCTGCAATGTGCTTCTTATCCACTGGGTCCTTCCAGACATTGGTTGGGAATACCATCGGTGTGTCGCAGTCTGCCACATCAAAAATCCTGGCCCAGTTCCTAGATGCCCTGCTGCCACATTCTGGCAAATTCATTGTATTCCCCAGCATGGCAGTGGAGCACAGAGAACCAAAGCAGTAATTCTGTTGGATTGTGCACCTACCAGCAGTACTCAGTGTCATAGACTGGAACCACATTGCCACCCTGGCACCCCTTGGTGAAGTGGGAGACACCTTCTTTAATAGGAAGGGGCACCACTTCATCAATTGCCAGGTGGTGTGTGATGCAACTGGGTGCATCATCAGTGTTCTAGCATGGTAGCCCATCAGTGCCCATGACACTTTTATCTGGCACTAGTCCCAATTGTGCCAAGTATTTGAGGATGGCCAAATACCCAGTGGACATCTTGTCGGTGAGTACCTGCAGCAGGCACAACCACAATCCCCCCAATGGTAGAACAGTGCCACAATACAGCACACAAAGGAATTAGAGAGAGGAGGTGGAGGGGAAAATGTACAGGTACACAGGATGACCAAAACAGGGGCTGCAAACTGGTCAGGGTGAGTGACACAGTACACACCTGCTAACATGTGTTAATGTTTCCACAGGAGATAGTGCCTATCCCTTGCAACCCTGGCTCCTAACCCCAGTCCTTCTGCCAGCAAATGTGGCCAAGGAGAGATACAATGAGGCACACAGTGCAACACGGAATATCATTGAGTGTGGTGCTCTACAATATACCCCTCAGAAGGCATACTGCATATTCCTAGCCTGTTGTATGTTGCACAACATGGTGCTCAACTGTGGCATATGCCTGCCAGAACCTGAGATACATGCCAACAGTGAGATAGAGCCAGAGGTCCAGGGGATAGTGGAGTAGCTCAATAGGTGTGATGTACACATGACCAGAAGGGCCCAGGAGCACCGGCAGAATATCATAGGAACACTGACATGGATGGGCAGGTGAGTGAAAACAACATGGACAACAGACATGATTTCAACAGTGTATTTGCAGTACAGTGACAAGAACACAACAGTGATAAGATGCACACAAAAAAAAACATGAGGCTGGCACACTGGGGATTCAGGGATTGTGGTGGGATGTGGTTATGTACAATAAGGTACATGTGAACTGTGCAGGTGGGGAATTGTGCAACAAGGTGTGGCACACACACACAGCATCAATGCCATCTCTCACCACAGGTCCTCACAGACGCTCTACCATGAGCACATGGGAGGGGATGTGCTGTGCACCAGGAGCTGATAGGTGTTGATTGTGGGGATGGGGAAACCCTGGGATGAACCCAGCCATGGTCCAGGCTGGATGTAGCTGAGGACATGTGCCACCCAGTGGTCCATGGAGTGCCCACAGATTATGGAGTAGCAGCAGTGCTGGCCGACTCTGACCTGCCATTCAGTGATGCAGATGCACACCGAGGGACACTACCACCGTGCCGACGGTGTGTGGTGTTGCAACTCTGCCTAGCCATTCCAACCTCTCTCACTGTGGATGTGAGCTCCTTTCACAGCCCCAGTGAAGTCATCAAAGACCTGGTGGAGGGCATTCAGGAATCATGCTTGATGCTCCTCTTCACACTAGTCAGCACGCATCAGGTTAGCATGCATTGTCTCCCAGAGGTGGGCAAGTTCCTGCCTTACCTCCATCCGGAAGGCATGCAGCTCCCTCTGTATGGTGGACTGTGAGTCCAACACAGACCGGAGGAACTGCTGGGGCCACAGAGCCATCCTGGCCCTGGGGTGCATGGTCACCTGGGACATTGGGTGTATGTGGTTGTTGATGACCAGTGGAGTGTAAGCAGCCCACACCCTTAGTGACTGTGTGCTGCACTGCCTCACTTGCTGTGGTGCACCGCATGTCATGGGATGATCAGATGGGGCAACAGGATGGCCACCCACAAACACCTGTTGTGTTGGCCAAGTGGTGTGGGAGCCTGCAGTTGTGGTGGTCCCACCTGTGGCAGTATTTGCATGGGTGGTGATGGTGGTGGTGGCACTGGAGGTACCAGAGGCCTGACCTTCAAGGGACCCTGCAAGCAACAAAGGCAATGTGTGTCTGGCGGGAGACTGTGTTGAGGCCGTGATGTCCTCACTGTTGTTAGCCCCTGTCTGGTCTGCTGTGTCCAAGGAAATTTCCGATGGGGAGACCCCCCCAAGCAGTATTGCAGGCAAGGTAGTCCTCTGGGGGAATGTATGTGTCCTCATCATCGTCGGACATGTCTTCAAACAAGTGGCCATGGACACCCCCTCTTCTGCTTTTGCTGGCAGTCTCTGTACTCTTGATGTGGATGATCCATTGTCCTCCTCCAACTGTTCCAGTGTTGCGGTGCCAACATCCTGGGCTATGGACAGAGAAGAACACTGTAAGTGTGATGCACAGTACACAGTGATGCTGTACCAGTGCTGCCGCATGCAAAATACACCATTGATGTCAATGACACCCAGTGCAGGCACAAAACAGGTGACCATAACCTAACCACCCACACATCCAGGGTGCAGGCATATCTATGGTCGAAATGTGGCTCCTACATGTATGCACTGGACTAACAACAAATATAATCAACACCCCCCACACACGTGAAGACCACCAAACAAAGGGAGGTAATAGGTAAAGCACCCAGTGACACACATGACAGCATGCAACACCGCATGCGGAAGGCTTACCTGAGCCAAGATAACCACTATGTGCATAAGCACAGTGACTCTGTCTGCAGAGTACAACATGACGGTGTTATGATGTTACATGAAGCAAGTCCTGCAGTGCATTGAATACACCACCAGACAGTACCATACTGCACACATATGTGCACAGGCCAGGGCAGTAGTGTGCTACAACACAGGCAGAGCACCTCGTATACCCATGAACAGACATACATACCATGGTGGTACACAGCCATGTACTCACATGTCCTGTGTGATGACAGCTGGGTCTCACAACCACCACCGTCAACACCTGCCACAGCCACAGTCCTGATGATGGATGCCACCACGTCCAACACAGGGTCCACTGGTGTGGTGACCTCTGCCAGCCACTGACCACCTCCTGTGCCCTGCAATTCACCATGGCATGCCAGCTGGTCCTCTTTTGCCTGGCACTGAAGATCATGCCATCTCTTATGGACTGCATCCATCGTGCATCCCCTTCCTCTGACAGCATTGACCTCCGCTGTGATTTCAACCCATAGGACCCTCACTGCAGCATTGGTGGTTCTATATCACCACATCAAATGCTCCCTGGCCTTGTATGCATCAGCCAGGGCCTTCGGCTCCTCCCTGGAGAATTTGTAGCTTCTCTGCCTTTCTCTGACACCAGAGACACCTGTGTGGGTATGTAAAGCGCCAATGGTCAGTGGCTAGCCCATGCAGTGTATGTGTGTTTGTGTGTGTGTGAGAGAGAGAGAGAGAGAGAGAGAGAGAGAGAGGGAGAGGGAAGGTCACTATACACATCCTAAGGGACACACTATGGCATTGGTTGTGGGCAGGCATCACATGGATGTAGGGTGTTGGCCCACACCCCATGCTGTCCCTGCCCAACAATGTCCTCTGCATGCCCATCTGTTGTCAGTGGGAACATAATGGTGTTGATGTGCCACATAGACACAAGCAGCAACCTGCATTGTTAGGGCTGCACCAGGTCCTGTGTCACCAAACGGTGTGTGACATGAGGTGGCTGCAGTGATTGATGGAGATGGCCTAGAGCACATTGTGTCCTAGTTGATGCACAGCATGGCATGGAGTGCACAGACACATGATGGTGTCACAGAACACCGCCATGTGGACAGTATTGCTGTGTTTTGTGTTGTGAACGGTCCCCCCCCCCAGGTACGTACTGCTTACCTGTGGATGCACATAGGCATCCGTATAAGTTTCACAATTTGCACATCCAGTGCCACTGTCACAGTGTATACCTGTGCTACAACAGTTCAACAGTGCAGCACTATGTTTGTCCACAGCTGCATGCTGGGTCTGCTGCATGTGTGACCGCATCATTCTGCAGTAACTGACACATTACATCTCATTAATGTTCACCCCTGAACACTGTAGTCCCAGGTCATTCTAGCAGACCTGACACAATGTTGCAGATCATAATGGCAGGGTATTGCCTGAGGGACACCCACCTGTACCTGTGGAATTTGTCTCCTGAGACATGTTGAGGGCTAGTGTTCTCAGCATGGAATTCAGCCCTCTGCCTGAAGTCCCTGTCAGTTGTGCAAGTGGTGCTAAGACACTACTGAAACTGCACAGGCAATCCACTCATGGTAATGTATGCAAATAATGCCATAATGGCATGCTAATGTGGTGGTTTGCACTCCGACTGCCTAAGTATTCTCATTTGCATACCACCTCTGAATATTGCAATTAATAGCGCTGGGCAAACACGATTGCGCTGGGCAAACTGTTCACATCATGGCTCAGTGCTAATCGATTTGCGCTGGGCAAACGGAATTAGTGCCATTCATAGAACGTATGCATGATGATGTCATTACAGTGAAGGTCACACATGGGTCGCACATGCTCATAGAAACATAGACTTTGACGGCAGAAAAGGACCAGATGGCCCATCTAGTCTGCCTATTTCCCTACCTACAGGATAGGCCGCAGATCCTAGTTAACCAACAGCCTATTTCTTCCTACCCCCCACAAGAATTGCCTTATGTCTGTCCCATGCATTCTTGAATTTTCCCACAGTTTTAGACCCCACAACCTACTCAGGAAGGCTGCTCCATGCATCCACTACCCTCTCTGAGAAATAATACTTCCTCACATTGCCCCGGAACCACCCCCCCTCTATCTTTGAATTGTGTCCCTTGTTCTTGCACGCTCTTTTCTGAAAGATGCTACCCTCTTGGACTTTGTTGATTCCACTGAGGTATTTAAAGTTTCTATCATGTCCCCCTCTCCTTCTTTCCTCAGGGTATACATATTAAGCTCCTTTAATCTCTCCTCATACGGCTTCTCTTGCAGACCCTGCGCCATTTTAGTTGCCCTCCTCTGGACTGCCTCTATCCTGTCTATGTCCTTGCGGAAATGGGGTCTCCAGAACTGGACACAGTACTCCAGAAGGGGTCTCACCAACTGTCTGTACAGAGGGATAACAACTTCCTGCTTTCTGCTGCTGAGGCCTCTCCCTATGCATCCCAGTATACCCCCGGCCCTCCCTACTGCCTTCTCACATTGCTTGCTAACCTTAAGGTCATCTGATATGATTATCCCCAGGTCCCTTTCCTTTTTTGTTGTTGTTATTACCCCCTCCATTGTGTATTCTTCCCCTGGGTTCTTGTTTCCCAGGTGCATTATTTTGCACTTCTTTGCATTGAATCCTATCTGCCATACTTCTGATCATTCCTCCAACCTTGCCAAGTCCCTTCTCATCCTTTCCATGCCTCCTTGTGTGTCAACCCTGTTGCAGATCTTTGTGTCATCTGCAAAGAGGCATACTTTTCCTTCCAGTCCCTCTGCAATGTAACTTATGAAGACATTAAAAAGGACTGGACCCAATACTGAACCCTGCGGTACCCCACTAGTAACCCCTCTTTCTTCAGAGTGGACTCCATTTACAATTACCTTCTGTGTCCTGTTGTCCAGCCAATGTTTTACCCAGGCTACCACCCTGGGACCCACTCCCAAGCTGGTTAATTTAACTATTAATCTTTTGTGTGGGACTGTGTCAAATGCCTTGCTAAAGTCTAGGTAGGCCATGTCCACAGCCCCTCCCTGGTCTACTACTTTGGTCACCCAGTCAAAGAAATCTATTAGATTTGTCTGACATGACCTTTCCACTTTGAACCCACACTGCCTTGGGTCCTGTGCCCCACTGGCCTCTAGGTACTCAACTATTCTTTCCTTCAGAAGTGACTCCACCACTTTCCCTACCACAGAGGTCAGACTGACAGGTCTGTAATTTCCTGCTTCTGTCTTGGTCCCACTTTTGTGAAGGGGAATCACATTTGCCTTCCTCCAGTCCTCGGGTACCACACCATCCTCCCATGATTTATTAAAAAGAGTAGCCAGTGGTTTCACTAGTTCCCCCCTTAATTCTTTTAGAATTCTAGGGTGAATTCCATCAGGCCCCATTGCTTTGTCCACCTTCAGTTTTAGGAGTTCTTGCAGAACTCTTTCTTCTGTGAAAGGACTGGATCGACCCCCCTATCAAGAGTGCTTCTGTTAATTGGATTAAGCACGCCCCCCCTCCTCTTTAGTGAATACTGAGCAGAAATATTCATTCAGTATCCCTGCTTTTTCACTGTCCCCCTCTGCCCACCCACCGTTCATTCTATTCAGCCTCACTATCCCTCCCTTTGTCTTTCTACGATCACTGATGTACCTATAAAAGCTTTTATCCCTCTTCTAAACCGAGTTGGCTATCTTTTCCTCAGTTTGGGCCTTTGCTATTCTGACTTCCCTTCCTGCTTCCTTCTGTCTTAACTGGTATAGCTGTCTGTCCTGCTCCTTCTGTGTTTCCTTATACTTCCAGAATGCTATCTGTTTCTTCCTGACTTTCACAGCCACCTCTTTTGAGAACCATAGTGGCTTTTTCTTTCATTTTGATTTGTTTATTTGCTTCACACAAAGGCTTGTTGCCTCTGTGATGGCAGTTCTGATGATTCGCCATTGTTGCTCCATACCTCCTTCTAGCCTGTTTGCTAGTGCTTTTCTGAGGCACTCTCCCATCTTGCCAAAGTCAGCCCTCCTAAAGTCCAGTACCTTCACTTTTGTATGGCTTGACTCCGTAGCTGAGTTTAACATGAACCATACTGTTTGATGGTCACTTGTTCCCAGATAGCAACCCATTTCTAGATCTGAGATCCTCTCACTGCCCCCGTTTGAGGGCACGAGGTCTAAGATTGCTCCTTCTCAAGTGGGTTCCAAAACTAGCTGTCTGAGGCCTGCCACCTGTAGGGCATCAAGAATGGCCCTGCTCTTGGATGTGGCTGCAGCAAATGTGCTCCAGTTAACATCTGGCATAATCAGGTCTCCCATCAACAGTATCTCCCCTTTCTCTACCATTCTAAGAATGCCTTCTATCATATCCTTGTCCATTCCCTCCACCTGACATTGGGGTTTGTACACAACCCCTGTGCGGACTGTGGTGCCCTTTCCAGTCTCCAAGGTGACCTACAGTGCCTCCTCTCATCCTTGTTTACTCTTTTGTTCAGTTGCTTTTATCCCTTCCTTTACATAGAGAGCTACTCCTCCCCCTCTTCTCCCCTGCCTGTCTCTCCTGTAGGTTATGTACCCTGGTATGTTAACATCCCAGTCATGGTTCTCCGTGTACCATGTTTCTGTGACTGCTATGATATCCAGGCATCCCTCTTCCATCAAGGCCACCAGCTCAGGGAGCTTGTTGCCCAGAATATGGGCATTGGTACTCATTACCCTTCATTTCCTGATGGCCTTACTCCTTTTTCCCCCATCCCTGTCCTTCTTGCCTTTGTCACTTTCTCCATTTACCCCTGCCCTTCTCCCTATCGACACTTCTATGTTGGTGTTTACCGCATTTCACCATGATTGTTTTGGGAGGCTAGGATTTCCTGTTCCTTTCCAGTGCCTCTCCCTTGGCTAGTTTAAATGCTTCCCAATGAAGCATTTAAACCTATCACCTAGGATCCTGGTTCCCGTCCTGGACAGATGCAGCCCATCATGCCGGTATAGGCTTGCATCACTCCAGGTGGACCCCCAGTCCCCAATGAAGCCAAATCCCTGAGCTCCACACCAGTTTTTCAACCACTGATTGAGTCCCATGGTGCGGAACACCCTAGCCTCTCCTACGCCACAGATGGCCAGCACCTCTGAGAAGGTTACTGTGCATGCTACTTGTCTAAGGCCCCTCCCGAATTCCACAAACTCTTCCTGCACTTCTCTAATCCCTTTCTTAGCCAGGTCATTTGTCCCTAGGTGGACAATGACATCCAGCTTTCTCCCCTGTGCAGCTGCTCTGGCAATCCTGAGGATTCGCTCCCTGTCCCTCAAAGCCGTGGCGCCAGGCAGGCACCTTACCTCCCTCTCCCCTTCCTCCCCCAGTTCTACCTTCCTAACAATGGAGTCCCCCACCAGGAGTTGTTTCCTTCCCCTGCTGGGTCCCCTGCCACCCTCCTGTGGGTCTCCTTTGTGGAGGTTCCCAACATCCTCCTTGGTCTCCACTGGGGTGCCTCCATAGAGGAACCACACTTTGCCAGAATGGCATAGGAATTGTGGAGAGGTACAACTGGAGGGATGTGCCTCTGTTTCACCACCCTCACCCTCCCTGAGCCCACTGTGGTCCAACCTCTCCTCTTTCTTGGCAACCTCTGAGGCAACGGCAGTGGCACTGGTGGTCCCTGGATGGAAGAGGAGGTCCCACAAACCCTGGACAACTCAGCCTGGAGATGAGCAACCTCCTCCCTCAGCCCAGAGAGGTGCCTGCAGATGGGACAACACTGCATCCTCCAGAACATCTCCCAGAAGACTGCTGCTCCACAGCCACTGCACTGCACCACTCCCATCATGTCATATTTCTGGTCCCTTAACTGTTTGCAGTCCTCACTCTTTCCTCTATTTTTTTTCTCTCTCTCCTTACTTTCTGCCTGTGTGCCCTTTAAGCTCCTGATTGTTCTGTTCTGAGACAAGAATATCCTACATTTCTCAGTAGACCCCTTACTTACTCAGAGGCAGACCTTCAGCAGCTGGAGGGGGCAGGAGAGCTACTCTTGCCCTTCTAGGATGGTAGGTCTTTGGTGGCTCTGTGATCACTCACTTCCTGCTCCCAAACAGGAAGTTCCTGTTGTCAGTCAAATCCTGTGCCTATAAAAGTAGAACTAGCTTTGGGTGGGAGGGTGGAGGGAGGGAAGGAGGGCAATATAGTCCCAGTAGAGAAGTCCAATCACACAGCAGTCCTTTCTCCTGGTGTCTTCTGCCAAGCTATTAGCAGAATCTTTCTAAGGCAGTCTTTAAATGTAGCTTCCTTCTAGCTAAGCCACTCCCCCTACTTACTAGATCTTTCTACAAGTAATTTAAACCTCACAGCTATCAAGTCCTTTCAATCACCTGAGATTTACACCTAGATAACTGTTCAGATAACCATTCAGTTCAGTTAACTCAGACAAACACACACTTTTTTTGTTTTGTTTGTTAGTTTTTTTACCCTAAATTAAAGGTCCAAGTACAAGAGTTCTACTTCTTTAGTCCCAGCAGAGAAGTCCAGTCACACAGCAGTCCTTTCTCCTGGTGTCTTCTGCCAAGCTAACAGAATCTTTCTAAGGCAGTCTTTAAATGTAGCTTCCTTCTAGCTAAGCCACTCCCCCTACTTACTAGATCTTTCTACAAGTAATTTAAACCTCACAGCTATCAAGTCCTTTCAATCACCTGAGATTTACACCTAAATAACTGTTCAGATAACCATTCAGTTCAGGTAACTCAGACAAACACACACTTTTTTTTGGTTTTGTTTGTTAGTTTTTTTACCCTAAATTAAAGGTCCAAGTACAAGAGTTCTACTTCTTTAGTCCCAGCAGAGAAGTCCAGTCACACAGCAGTCCTTTCTCCTGGTGTATTCTGCCAAGCTACGAACAGAATCTTTCTAAGGCAGTCTTTAAATGTAGCTTCCTTCTAATGCAGATGTGTGTGGTGCACATCTGCATTAGCACGCTGCTGTACTATATTGCCTGGTGCAGTCCACAGCTAGTGTGGCCCTGCCGTACATACACTTCATTTTGTGGCCTGCATAGCAGACAAGCAGCAGTAGCATTAGGGTGTTACCCCAAGAATGAAAAAAAAAAACAGTATGGTGGCCAAAGGATGGGTCAGGACAGTAGTCCAGAGGGACCAGAGGTGGGGGGAGGTTAGGATGGCCAACATGGTCCAGCTAGATAATAGATAGATAGATAGATAGATAGATAGATAGATAGATAGATAAATAGATGGATAGATAGATAGATGGATAGATAGATAGATAGATAGATAGATAGATAGATAGATAGATAGATAGATAGATAGATAGATAGATAGATAGATAGACACTTTATTTGTATAGCATGCCATTCTGGAGACTCGGAGCACTGCACATCAAATGATTATTTAAAAACAACAATTAAAATTCATATTCAAATGGGATAAACAACAATAGAGATACAAACTATCTATCACTATGAAATATAAATCAGAATTCAATTAACGCCTTATAAATTAAAAGCCTGGTTAAGAGTGTCTTTAAGCCCTTTTTAAAGGTTTCCACTGAGGGTGCCTCCAGTAAATGGCCAGGCAAGGAGTTCTACAGGGTAGGCACAATCACGGAAAATGCATGATCACTTGAATGTTGCAACCTAACCCTGGGAACCCCAAGGAGGGAACCCTTGGCAGAATGGAGAGCCCAGGATGGGCAATGGGGCACGATGAGATCTTGCAGGTAGTCTGGTTCCCTCTCATGTAGGGCTTTATTGGTCAGTAACCTGACCTTGAAGACAGTTCTTCACCTAACTGTCAGTCAGTGCAGTTTGTGGAGGACAGGCACAATATGACTGAATCTTCGTGTGCCAGTCAGTAATCTGGCCACTGCATTCTACATCAGCTGCAGTCAGCGGACATTGCCTCCAGATAACACTAGGTAGAGGGCATTGCAGTAGTCCAATCTGAACATGATGAAAGCATGTACCAGAGTAGTCAGGTTCTCAGTTGGTATAAGCTTGTGATGGCCAGGGAGCACCAGCTGTTCATTGAGGTGCACGTGGGGGGCAGGCCTCGCCGACAGATGTGGGCATCCATTGCATAGCACACTGGTATAGCCCACACAGGGTAACATTGCAGGCACAGATTTGTGGACCTGCTGTACAGGGAGCGGCAGTGGCCAGAACATTTCTGGTGCATAGTGCATGATGGCACTGTGCCTGCACCAGGTAAGTGGACACTTTTCTCATAGCCAAGCTTTTTGCATGTTAGTGGGTGTGGGCTGCCATATGCACACTACACATGCGGGTAGATATGTGTAGGATGGGTCACTGCACACACATCTGTCATGCTGCTGGGTCATTCCCATGCATTGTTCTGTGTACACCAATATGGGTACAGTGATGCCCGTGTGTGTTTCAACAATGCCTGTGTCTGTGGTTGTACATGTGGAGTGCATAGTGCCATCACATGACAGGTATCAGTGTTGTCCATCAATGGTGGTGTAGCACATGTCGATTGTACCTACATTGTACATGTACCCCATTCACCATATGCTTGTTTGGGAGGGTTACAGTACACTGACAGTTGCACACTGTATATCTGGCACAGTTTTGGGGGGGTTATTATTGATGTCCATAATGGCACTGACACTGTTCCATTCCCTTCACTCTGCAGACTGCACCACCAGGGGACAGCAGTGGGAGTGCGGCCGGAGGACTGAGGATAATGGACAGCAGGCCAGGGACGGCAGTGATGGGCAGCTGGATGCTGCACATGAGTATGCTTCTTTGTGGTTTACGTATGTTACATACCTTACTGGGTGGGGAATGTTTGGTAACCCTTTACAGCATAGTGTCGCCAACATATGTGTATTTGCCCTGTGTCATGTCACTGGTCTCAGGGGCCCATGGTGCTGTGCTGCTGCAGAGGGCATTGCACACATCTACTGCAGCCTATGGTACAGTGCACCTGGACACTGCCTAGCCTGGCCACACAGACCGTGGGCTTCTGTTGTGGCAGCACATGGCTGCTCACAGTCCTGCACTTCTGCAACATGGTGTGTCCTGCATGCCCGCACCATGTGGTGGTTGTACTCTGCACATGGCACTCGCCAACACAGGCACATGCCCTCCTTGGTGTTTCTGTCCTGCTGTCCTGCATCTGCACCCTGGGTGTTGCATGTCAGCCATTCAGTGGCCCTGTCCCACATATGTGTCTGTGACATGGTGGCAGGGGCTTGACTGCCTCCTTGCACCCTACATATTACACTGCATGTGGTGGCCTATGGTCCACTGTGGGCACATCAATCAACACCAATGGACTGTGTATAGGGCACTGTAATCCCACTGTGTTCTCAATTTGTGCTGTGCATGGACCATCCTCTACCATTCCACAGTTGTATTTTACCATTGCCTGTGGCCATTTCCTCCCATGTCATGTGTGCACTACACCTGTACATGTGCCGTGGGCATGTTTACACTATATACTTTGTACGGAGGCCATGTGGTGTGTGGTAATCATGACTGTGTCATGATGGGTGGATGTATTGTCTGGTTCCTGTGGTTGCATGTCTGCCCACAGCATGCATACACTGCATGATGTGCCTATGACCTGGACATGGTCTCTGTGGATGTTGAGTGCTCACAGTGGTGTGGGCATGTGTGCACCATCTACCTCATGCATGCATACTGGTCACGTTGCACTGTGCTGTTCTGGTGTGCCACCATGTCGGGGCTGTGCTGCACACTGTGGCCACCAACTTGTTGTCTTCCCAGGGAAGGGTTGGTGGTTGCTACTGATGTATGGCTCTGTGTTGTGTCATAGCCAGGGGTACTCTGTCCATCACATGTTTGCACTACCCACACACTATTGTAACTGTTCATCCTTCACAACCCTATGTAACCCCTTCCCCCCAGGTCACACTGTGAGATGAGCAACTTGTTGTTCAGTGTGTCCTCCTGGTGAAACATTTCAATAAATAAATAAAATAAATTAAAAACATGCCACACTTGTGACATGGAAGGTGTCTGTGGCTGTGCAGGGGGTGTGGGGACACCTGCTAAGTGTCTGTTACACAACTCTGTGGGTTGCCACTACAGGCCACAGTCTGTTGTCAAGTGGACAGTGGTCATGTGGCTTCTGATTATGATGTCGTAATGGCCCATGGCTCTACATTCTATTCCATCGGGCAGCATGTCCCAGTCATTCTGTTGCTATGGCTTGTTTGTTATTGCTATGAGGCCAACTGTGGCTTGCCTCAGGGGGCTGTGTAGAAGTAGTGTGACAGGGGCTACACTGGGTATGCTTGGGGTGTCATCCCATCTGTGGTGGTGGTGGTGGTGGCAATGGTCTTACAGGCCTTCATGTCTGCATGGAATGGGCTTGTGTGTACCATGGGATTTAGTGCTGCTGCATACTGGCACATATTGGGTGGCATGGGGACTGTTTCCATTATTGGGTACATGGGCATAGTGGTTGGGGCATGCTGTCCTTCTCTGTGGCCACATCCTAAGTTCTACATTGCTCCATGGTGTCAGTGCACCATTCTTACATGGGCATCATTCCCCCCATAGGTCAAACATTGCAGTTTCACTTGGGCCAGATGCCCAGAGGAGGAAGAGGGCTGGGATGACTTTCTGTGGCATCTTGTCCATCAATAATGCATGATATTGGAGCTGCAGGCCATGATTACTGAACACACCCAGCGGAAGGCTGAGATCCTGGAGCAGCAACTTCAGGAGCAGCACCAGGCTGCCAACCCTTAAACCCCCCCTTCCCTTGTTTTTCACCCTTCCCTATTCTCCCTGTTTTGATTGTTGTGCTTTTTCTGCATATGTGTAAATAGTTTATATTGTTTTTTGCATAATATATATTTTTTATTGTTGTTATCCTGAGTCCTGTTTCTTTCTTTGGTACCTGTAGTGGGTTTCACTACTGTGCCGTGTTGCACCTACTGACCATCTAGTTCACCATGGTGGATGCCATTCTGGCCTCTCCTGTGGTGCTGGTTTTACCACAGCTCTCTCTGCATGTCTGTATCTGTGCATCTGACAGTGGGTTGTTGTGGGCGTGGTAGGTTTGTCCTCCAGTTGGCTGTCACAATCTGTTTTCCATGTGTACCCTGCGTGGCCTGTGTGTGTGTGTGTGCCAGATGACATCTGGCTTGTGTCTACCCATGGACATGGTCTGTTCCCTGTTTCTTGGTTGTACCCCAACAGCGATGCCAGGTGGGAGGAGGGGGCCCTTGGTCTGCAGGCCTACATGTGGCTTTGTCCATTTGGCCATGGCTGATATCCATCCCCTTGTCTTCTCCCACTGTGTATCCTGTAGTGTGGTGTTCCCTGCTCTGTGTCAGGGATACTTGTCCCCTTCCCCTGTGCACAGTGGGCACTGGTTGGGATCATAATGCCACACAGGCATGGTTGGTCCTTTCTGTGGGTCACATCCCCACTATCCTGTCTCTACACTTTTTCCACTATTCACAACAGTACAGTGTTGCTACATTTTGGGGTTCCTCTCTTGGCATTGCCTTTGGTATTTCTGTTGCTGTTGTTTGTATTGTACACTGCTCTTTGCTCAGATTTTCACATTTTATGCATCACTTCTTTGCTTGCACCCCAGTGGACACATGGTTCATCTGTGCCTGACTCCACCTCTGTGTGCACTGTGCTGCTGTTGTTTTTTGCACTGCCTGATTGCTATATTTAGAGCTGTCTTTGCTATTTTCAGAGCTGTCTTCTTTGCTGGGCTATCTTTGCACTTCCATGTTTGCCTGCTATATTCAACTGTTTTTGCCCCTGAGCTAGTCCTTTGAATATTGCGTACAGTTGGATATGAGCTAATTTTGTCTGCCGGGCAGTGCAAATTTTGCTCCCTGGCAAAGTTTTGAATATTGGGCCCCTGATGTAAACAGTAAAAAAAAATGATTGCGATTGCTTATTTTCATGATTTACCTCTCATGCTGATAAAAATACCAGTCATTTTGGCTGCCATTTTCTTTCTCATTTTCTGCTCACAAACATTGAAAATGCATTAAAATAATATCTATTAAAAAAATAAACACCGGAACCTAGCTAAACAGGACCTATTTAGCTAGATTCTGCTGTTTGTTTTTATAAAAATTTCCAAAATACTTTTTCTGGGCACACCTAAATCCAGGGTGCCAGCTTAGCAACAGGGGCTATTCACCTGCATTCTCTCTATGAAAACAAAAATATTTTCCTGAGTTCTGCAGCCACAACTGGAAGTCATGCTGTGATCTCTAGTGAAACCAGTGGGCCGTTGATCTCCTGTTCTGTCTGCCTGTCTCTGCCTGCTTGTCTATCTGTTTTTGCCTGCTTGTCTGCCTGCTTGTCTGTCTGTCTGTCTGTCTGTCTGTCTATCTATCTATCTATTTTATTTATTTATTTGTTATGTGGACCAGGGAGCTCAACCCGATACCACCTTTCCTCTTCAGATTTCCCACCCCTGCTTCTATTTTGTAGGTCATAGCACCAGGATGCCTATCCCTGGTGCCGCTGAATAGTCGCCCAACACTGAGGTGCCCAATCCCTGTGTCAGAGTATAGTGTCCCCTGTAAATAACAAAATGGTCCCTTGTTTTTTTTTCTGCAAAAAAGAAAATGGTCCCTTGCCGATCTGACCCCCCAACCCAACCTCCAACTCAGCACCCACCACCCCACACCCTCCACACATCCTTACTCACCTGTACAGCTTCCAGGGCAAAGATCCACTCTTCAGTCCAATACATGTCTTGCTGCTGGAACCGATGACTACAATATGAGAAACTATGGTACAGTCTACTCCACTTATACCGCCCACAGTTAATGCGGGCAATCGGTTTCAACGGACAATTCAGTAAAACCATTTGCCATTTCTAATTGAGTGCCATTATATAAACGCCGTTTATAATGATCCTGACCCACCTGCTATTACAAGCACATTATCCCTGAATCTGCCAGGTGCTGACAGTGTTCACACCTAATTAGCAATTAGCGGTTAGCAAGTACAATTACACTAAGCAATTAATCGCTTAGCAGTTCATAGTAGAATGATAAAAGACTCCTTCTGTGCCAGTCTTCAACAAAGCTGTTAAAAAAAAAAACACACTGCTAGTGTGCGATGCTTGAAAAAGGCTGGATTTGCAATGGCAGTCCCTGATTAACTGTTAGTCCTTGACACTGTACCTGTTCCGTGTGATCTTTTCATGTAGGAGTTCCAGCTGCTCATGCCAATGTTCGTTCAGCCCTCTTAACTTTCTGTAGGGCCACGGATCAAAGTGCTGACCAGCTTCTGAACTATGAAATGCCGCCGAATGTTGAATAAACCTTACTCAGATCACTGAATACTTCACGGAATACAAGTAGAAGTAGTGCTACTATACTGCAGCTCTACTACAATACTGTGACTTTACTTAAAACACTGAATTTCTTTATTTTAAATTCTGTCTCAATACAGTACAGTACTTAAAATGTGCGAGTCACTTAAAAAGTGTGGTCATCAATTTCCATAGCAGATGGCAGCTATGCTAGTTCGTAAAAATGGTTACACCATCCATCTTCTATATCAGGCAAATAACGTTATGACAAACTAGCCTGTTATAAGCGGTGGGGACTGTAAATGCATTCAGATTACTTCAAGGAGTTTTGAACTTTGATGCATAACTTTCTAATTTTTGGGTATTCTGACTCCAAATTTTTAACATGGCTTTTATGAGACCCCACCTCATGAGCAATGGTGGTGGAATTAAACAAATCAGGCCAGAAATGCAATTTCATGGTTGCTTGGTGAAATCACCTTTTTGGCAGGATTTAAAATTTTTCACCACCCTTGTTCATGAGTTGGGTTCATAAGAAGACTATGTTGAAAATTTGGGGTGAAAATATGTAAAAATGGCAAAGTTATGCACATACACTGACATTTTACTAAGCTCGCTCATAACTTTGGTAATTTTAAATATTTTGACCCCAAATTTTCAACAGCCATTTTTAACACCACCTCATGAATGTGACAGCTGCCATTTTTCAGATTCTGACCAAAATGTGTTTTCGCACCTTTGGTGTAGAATGATGGTTTCAATACTGCGCAATGATGTTTTGGCAGGGATTTGAAAATTTTCACTGTTGGGTTCATGAGGTGGGGTAATAAGAAGGCTATGCTGACAATTTGGTGTACAAATACAGTAAAATGCCCAGGTTATGAGTGAACATTACAGAATTTCAGTGTTCACTCATAACTCCTCTAATTCTCACTATTTTTAACCCAAACTTTCAACTTAGCCATTTTCACACCACCTCATAAACATGACATGTCATTTTTTTAAATCCTGGATGAGATGTGTTTTTGGTGTGAAATTACATTTTGGCCAGTATACTATAAATGGTACATGTTGCATTTACAAGGCAAATCATAAAATGAGTATCTTGAAAATCTGGGGTCAGAATTGAAAAAAAAAAAACATTATATAATTGTTAACAAAGTTTGCATGTTGTGCCCTCTTTTTTTTTTCTTCACCCTGTCCTGGCTGGTCCTCCTAGCCCTGTCGCCTGGCTTCTCCCAGGACTTACCTCTCCTGTATCCCCCATGGCTTGCCCTCTGTGGCAGGGGTGAGGAGTCCCTCAACCTGTCAAACTGGATCCAGATTCTGGGAGGCACCTGAGTCACCAGGTGTGGGGCCTGCGGAGGCTGGTGGTCATCATGCATGACCGGGAGATTTTTGCTGTTTTTTTCCCAGGAGACATGACACGCACTGACATCAAGGGACATGCACCAATATCTGCCAAGTCTCCCCACCACTGTAGCACAGGCTGCATCTCCCCTGGCCTCCACCAGAAGTCAGCCAAGCCCTGAGCTCTTGCCCACTCTCCCCTGGAGGAGGAAGACATCCTGTGGATGCTCAATCCTCCTCCCCCCAGCCATCCCTCTGATGCCTCAGACTTGCTTACAAACCTGGGTCATTGGTGTCATGAGCGGTAGTACTACTTCTGTGCTTACAGACCGGCATGTAGTGCCACTTTTGACCCCAGTGGGTATGATTTGTGATTTCATGCTAGTGAGTTGAGATTTGGGGTCAGCTCAGTGACTCAGCTAAATGGGGTGAGGGTGGGTGATGATGCTGTAATGCAGCACATCCCCAGTAAGGGAATGAAAGGTTTAGGGTTGTCCGCACAGGCCATGGTACCATATAGTGAAGGCAACTGTCCTCTTGGCATAGGGCCCTGGATCTCTGCACCCCTGGGTGATAGAGGGCCATGTGCATTTGCTGACAGACTCACTTTTTTCCCTGTATCTGTGTTTGTGATCACATGGAAGCACAAGGTTCACAGGGCCCTGCACTTGTAAAGCCAACCAGATAGCCCCATTAATTCTTCATATCAATCTATGTAGTGGACAAAGTCTTCCCTTGGTGTAGGGCATCAGGTCCTGAAGTGACCTGTGTGAATGAGGATATTATTCCACTGTCTCAAAAAGAAAGCAAATTCTTTGCTAAAAAACTTTGTTAATTCACCAGTTAGGGTAACTTAACACAACAGAAGTAGGGAAATGTGGTGTTAGGGTTTCCAACCCTAACTCCTCACCCCCCCCAAGCAGCAAAAGGAAAAAAAAATAAGAGTTTTTGGTCTCTGGAGTATTGGAAAATCAGTGATGGGGACTCCCTTGGGGGTTGCAACTCTAATGCCCATCCCTTTCCATGAGCAAACAACATCACACATGATCTTCTTTGTTTATGCATGGCACACAGGGCCCTGTGTGAAGAATGGTACAACAAATTGTGTTGGCAACATGTGGGGAGACATACTTCTCTACCTTAGAAGAGTGTATCACTATGAGGCACTGGCTTGGACCTGTACCTTGTGCTTCAGACAGGAGGCTATGGTCTTGGGGAAGGGGTGAGCATTATGGTACACAACCCCAAACAGGATCCCACCACTGATTCACAAAGACTCCAGAGACACTCAGGGTGGGGTGGGGCTGGGGAGTCAGAGTTGAAAACCCTAATGCCACATTTCCCTACTTTTATGGCGTTAAGTTACTAGTGCATTAACAAGTTTTTTTTTTTTTAAAGAATAGATATATTACATGGATGCAGTCATGCCCCTATAGTTAGGGTTCAACCTTCATTTCTTTGTCAAGCTCAAAATTTTACAATTAACTTCACAACCATTCAAGTGATTCACATGAAATTTTGCATGCCCATTAGGGACCAACAATCTTTTGATGAGGCAAGTTTCGTTCCAGTCGAATGTCTGGGTGCAGAGATACGGAGTGAAAGTTACCATTTTTTGTAAAATTATTTGCCATGCTGCTGTTACAAAAATGGTGTGGGATTTTGGTCTGCAATTATTAGGGTACAAAGTTCTTGAGTAACAGTTGTGCCTCTTGAAGATTTGGTGAAAAAATATTAATCCATTCCAAAGTTATTAAATTTCAAAGTGTTCCATTATTTCTTATTGGACTAGTTAGATGTCCTGATCAAAGAAGGATTCCTTATTGCAAATGTGGAATCCTTTTCACAAACACAGGGTTTTTTGCTACAAATATGGAATATTTTCCCATTCTTCCACTTTCTTGTTTTCAGTTAGCAGTGACAACAAAATTAAATAACTAAAAAAATACAGGGGTTAGTACACATCAACAGTAGTGTTTACCTAAACGGGAACCCTACAATCTGATTCTGGGTTAGTTTTTCAATAGCTTATTTAGAAATGTGTCTTTTTAACATGCCAAAGTCCTTTTTCACAAATTGCAAAAAAGAATTGCAAAACAGAATCCTTTTCTGCAATTTGCAAAAAAGGATTTAATTTTTTCCCGCAAATTGTGAAAAAGGAATCATGGAAAAGGATTCTTTTTCACAGTTTGTGAAAAAGGAATTTCAAGAGAGCTGTTTCTTTGTCACTCCACAGTTACCAAATGGTTAGTGATTTTGGTCTGAAAATTTCAGGGTACAAAAGGCCTGTGCCACAGATGCGACTTTTGCTGCTTTGGTGAAAAGATATTACTTTGCTCCAGAGTTCTGCGGGTTTAAATTGTGCTTCATTTCTCAAAGGATAACATTGTAATGTGAGGTGCACATTGTTATTTCTTTGTCATTCTGCTGTGAACAAATGGTTTGCAATTTTGCTCTGAAAATTTTACGGTACAAAGGCTTATCCCACCAATGTGCTTTTTGCTGGTTTCATGAAAATTTATTAATCTGGTGTCGCGTTACACAGGTTTCAATTTTTGCTCTGTTTTTTATAGGATAACATTGCAATGTGAGTTTTTTCTTTGGTGCTCCCATAGGGAAATAAGGATACTGCTACACTATCTCAAAAATTATGCATGTATGCCATTGTGGACTGATGAGAGCACAGGGCCTGGAGGGCTCTGCGCTCCCACTGGGAAACAGAGACATGATTACAATATCTCTAAAATTACTGATGGATGGCACCATAGGCTCCCACATGCAAATACAAATACCATTATCTACTGATGGGAGCACAGGCCTGATGGATGGATGGCAGTGCAGGGCTCAGATGGCACTGCACTCCCACATGCAAATAGTCATAGCATTATGAAGAAATGGGAGTGCATGGCCCAGAGGGACCTGTGCTCCTACAGGGAAATAAGGATACAATTACAGTCTCTCAAAAGTTATGGATGGATGGGAATGCAAGGCCTGCTCTCACAAGCATATAAGGCTATAATTATACTATCTCAAAAAGTAAGGAAATTCATTGCAAAAAACTTTGTTAATGCATCAGTTAGGTTTCCAGTGACAAAAGTTGGGAAATGTGGTGTTAGGGTTTCCAACCCTAGCACCTCACACCCAGCCTGTACACAGCAACAGGTGTGGGGGTCGTGCCTTGGGGTTGTCAACCCTAACGCTCACCCCATTCTCCTATACTGTACCCATCTCAGCTGATTTACTCATGGACTGGGGTGAGCAATAGGGCTGACAACCATGGGCACACTCCCCACATATGTTGCTGCATGCAGGGTAGGGGTGGTGTGTGAGGTTTGGAAACCCTAACACAATATTTTCCAACTTTTGTCACTGGAACCTTAACTGATGAACTAACAAAGTTTTGTTTGAAACAAATATGTATATATATATATATATATATATATATATATATATTTATTTCATTTCATTTTATTTTTTTATACTTGTAAAACCAGATGAGCAAAACTGCCCGTTTTCACAGGTGACAAGTCATATCTAAAATACAGGACAGATAATTGACACAATATTTTGGAGCAAACCACTCTATCCACATAAAGTGCAAGCGCTATTCAACACATAGATAAAACAAGTACAATCATACTTTGGAAAAAAGCCACTGTTTTAAACTTTTTTAAAACACTGTATAGAATTGATTTCAACAATTTCAGTAGGTATCTTATTAAAAAAAATGGTGCTCTAAATAATAAGGATCTTAGCCCAAAAGTCTTCCTAAACAATGGTACTCTAAAACTAAATCCAAACTGGGATCTTGTAGACAAAGCATTTAATGCCCTGGGAAACATTGAGGAAACAGACAGGGGAAGAAGTCCTAATTTTACTTTACATAAAAAAGTACCCATTTTAAAGATAATTCGATCATCAAAAGATAACGAATAAGACTGCTCATACAGATCAGAATGATAAGATCGAAAGGGCACATTTAGCCAGACTCTCAGGGCAGAATGATATATTCCTTGAAGACAATTTAAAACATTACTACAGGAGGAAGTATATATCAAGATACCATAATCTAACACTGAGAATAGGAAACTGTGAACTAAAAGTTTTCTTAATTCAGGGGTTAGGCATGGGCACAAAAGCAATTGTATAAATCTGTTTATCTGAGCTACTATATGTATAAATCTAAAATCGTCATCATGGATTTATACATAGTCTTTATCTTTTTCTTTACTAATTTCCACAAAGGGCACAGTAGTACTGTATGTAAGCAATGCAGCTTATGACACTCCATTTTCTGCTCTGTTCTTCTCTGCTTGCTAACAGCAATTGGAATATTCTCCTGCAGATTTCTCTTATTCTCTTGGCTCCACCAATAGAAATGCACATTAGAAGCATCAGGCCATCAGGACATCAATGCATCTATAGTAACTGCCTATCAACCACTATATTAGGCAGATCTACACAATCAAAATTACCAAAAAGTCCCTTAAAATTTTCTTTTAAAAGAAATTGTCTATGACAGTCTATGACAAATGTTCCTGCACTTACAGAAAGCATCCCTACTGCTTAAATGAAATACACAGGGGAGCGCTTGTGTGATACATGATTTTTCTGTACTTGTAGTGTTTGCCCTTGGACACCTCTCTCGTGGCTTATGCCACTTATGAAGTTACCCAAGGTGAGACACCATTTGTATAGATAAATCATGTATCACACTGCTCCTTCTCCATATTTCTTAGATGTATATTATAGGGGCATGGTACTCCTCTATAGTTAGGGATGACCAGGCACTTTAATGTTAAACCTCAAATTGTACACTTTAATAACTTTGCAACCATTCAACAGATTTGCATGAAAGTTTGCATGTACAGTCTCCTGGGGGTAGATCTCTTGACTTGCCAAGTTGCATGTTGGTAGGGTTAGCAGATTTTGCACTGCACATAGTGAAAAAACTTGAAAATGTGCCTGTTTTTGTAGTTTGTCATCACGCTGTGGCCAAATAGCCTGGAATTTTGGTCTGCCATTTTCAGGGTGGAAAGTGCTTGCCACAAAAACCAAGTCAATGTAGGTTTGGTGAAAAAATATTAATCCATTCCAAAGTTATTTAATTTTAAAATTTTGGGTTCTGAGCATGCTCACTTCACTCTTTAGGATAGAGGAATGGAACAAAAAAGGATTTTGCTCTGAAGAACAAGGATCATTTTTCTTGAAGGGCCAATCCTTGTTCATCAGAAAAAAAATCCTTTTTTTGTGAGCTGCCATCTTGTTTTTCATTTTGGGCAGGAAAACTGTCATAACTTTGCCCAGGGATGTCTGTTGCAGCCATTAAATTGCTTATCTTGCTCATCAGGAGTTGATAAGCAGTTCATTGTGGTTTCTGAGTTTTTTACTAACCTAGAATTTTTTTAAACAATTTAAATCCTTTTTTGTCACTTGCTAAATTCCTTTTTTGTCATGGTGAAGAAAGGAAATCGACTGGTGAAAATAGACTTTCCCTTTTGATGACCAGATGGCCCTTTTTCACAACCAGATGGCCATGCTGGTCATCCTTGTTCACCAGCCAATTTTATTTTTCACCATGATGAAAAAGGATGGCAAAAAAAGGAATTCCACTGGTGAAAAAGGATTACCGGCAGGGCCATCTGGTCATGAAAAGGGGAAATCCTTTTTCATTAGCTGATTTCCTTTTTTGCCATGGTGAAAAAGGATGGCAAAAATGGAAATGGGATGGCAAAAAAGGATTTTCATCATGGCCATTTGGCAGTGAAAAATGATGTTTGGACCATGTGGTCCCAAAAAAAAAAAAAAGAGCCATCTGCTCCTGTTTGTCCTCTGAATATCCTAGGTGTCTAGTGAGAATCTTGATATGTTTTTTTTTAAATATTTTTTCCCCTTTTATTTATTTTTATATTTTTTTTAATTAATTGTCAGTGGTCCCATACCCCATTTATTTTTTGGGTGGGGACTTACATGGATCCCAGCTTTATCCCTGGTGTCCAGTGGTTCCCCACCCTCCAATTACTGTTTTTTTTTAATTTGTGGTTACTGGTATCCCCGCATCTTCCATTTGCATTGTTTTGTACCTTGAAATAAGAAAATCATCCCTCGTTGTCTTTTTGTACTTTGTATTGGAACCTGTAAAAAATAAAACGTCCATCGCCGATTAAGCCCGCACCCCTCACCTGACCACCCTCTGTGCACCCACATCCCCACACCCCTCCATGATTTCCCCACAGACTGCCACTCACCTACAGAGGTCCCAGGTTTGAGATCCACTCCGCCAATAGAAGACACATCTTGCTGCTGAAACCAGCAATTGCAATATGAGAAACTAAGGTAAATGTACTTCAATGTATTTCAATGGGGGGTTTCAACTTTTATGCATAACTCAGTTGTTTTTCACCATTTTGACCCCAAATTTTCAACATGGCCTTTTGAGGACCCCACTTCATGAACAATATGACTGTTGTTAGGCAACTCCTATCAAAAAAGAGGATTTTGCAGTTGGTTGGCAGAATCACCTTTCCAGTGGGATTTGTATAATGACAGTCATACTGTTCATGAGGTTGCATCATAAGAAGGCTATGTTGAAAATTTGAGGTAACAATTTCAAAAAAAGGCTGTGTTATGATCATTCAATGCAATTGCACTATGCACACTCATAACTTTGGAAATTTGCAATATTTTTAACCCATATTTTTATGTTGGTGCGCTTGCGCAACCAACATCTTGTGGTAGTGCAGATTTGGAGGTGCAGTCACTGTTGGGCGAATGCAGGGCACGCATCAGTAGATGCATCCCTCATTCCCCAATCAGCCTGCTTGCCAGCACCACACCGTGCATAATTAACATTGTGATGAGATCAAATGAAAGGTCTGCTGCAATGCGAGCTAAGCTTGTCATACTCAGCAGACCTCCTGACGTGCTTTCCCTGGTGGTGAACACAAAATGAACATGGCGGCACACTGCCTGCCATACTGCCAACTTCAGGGGTGCCCAATCACCCTGTCAGCATGTCCTGCCCCAATGTATGTGCCTATGGGGGAGCCCACTCCCCACCGGCATAATGCATCCCCCCAATTTGTTATGTGCCAAGGGGGGTGCCCAATCCCCCTCAGCTCTTGCCCCCCCACTTTCATTGTGTGCCAGCTGGGGTGCCCAATCCCCCATCAGCTACAGCACCCCCCCACAAAACACTTAGGTGGCATACTGGGAGCTCACCCCAGTGTGCCAAAGCCCCTGCAAAAAAAAAAGTCCCCTAATTGTTTTTATTTTTTTAACCTGTAAAAAAGAAAATGGTCCCTAGCAGTCTCCCTGCCTCCCTCCTACAACCTGCACCCACCCACTGTGCATCCTGCCTCCCCACACCCCCCTCACCCCATACTTACCTCCAGAGTCCAGTGCGATGATCTCCGGTAGACCTGGAACTCGTCTGCACTCTTCAAAGCAGAAGGAAATGCTGGTAAGCTGTATAATGGAATAAATAGGGTTTTTTCAACTTTGATGCATATCTCAGGCATATTTTTGGAATTTTGGCACCAAATTTTCAACATGGGGTTTTTGGGACCCCTCCTCATGAATTCTGGCACTGTCATGGTGTCAATCGGCCCTGAAGGTGATTTAAGTGGTCACTGCAGGAATCACCTTTCAGTTCAATTAACGAAATAACAGCACCACTGTGCATGAGGGGGCTCTCAAAAAGCCTATGTTGCAAATTTGGTGGGGAAAAATCCAAAAAATGGCTGTTTTACAAGTGTGCATTGCGCTGTTTCCATGCACACTCGTAAGTTCATGAATTTGTAATATTTTCACTCCAGATTTTCAAAATTGGCATTTTTCTACACCTCCTGATGAACAGTACAGCTGTCAATTTACATATCCTGGCAAAAATGCGTTTTCTCATGACCGGCGCAGTATAGCGCAGTTGCTGTGCAAAATCACTTTTCAGGACAGTTTGAGGAAATGATGGTGACACTGTTCATGAGCAGAGGTCCTAAAATGCCTATGCTGAAAATTTGGTGCTGAAAGTCCATAAAATGACTGTGTTGCAAGTGTGCATTGCACAGTTTCCACGCACCCTTGTAACTTCATAAATTTGCAATATTTCCATGCCAGATTTTCAACACTGGCATTTTTTCATGGCTCCTTATGAACAGTACAGCTGTCATTTTTCACATCCTGCCCAAAATGTGTTTCTGCATCTGTGGCACACAATGGTGTGGTCGCTGTGGGAAATCAACTTTTGGGACAGATTAACAAAATTGCAGTCCACTGTTCATAAGGAGAGGTCCCAAAATGCCAATGTTACAAATGTGGCTAACAAACTCCCAAAAATAATTGGGTTGTGGACGTGTGTTGCGCACTTTCTATGCATGCTCATTGCTTCACCAATATTTCATATTGTCACTGCAGATTTTCAACATTGCCATTTTTTATGCCTCCTCATGAACAAATACAGCTGTCATTCTCCACATCCTGCCCAAAAATGTGTTTTCGTCCCTCTGTCTCCAAATGGCACAGCCACTGTGCAAAACCACCTTTCAGCTAACAAAGTGATTGTGCTGCTTTTCATGAGGTGGCCTGACAGGCAGCCCATGTTGAAAATGTGGAGTGAAAACTACCACCACATGCCTATGGTGTTAGGGTTTCCAACTGTAGCACCTCACCTGGTACAGACTGACAGGGCATCAGGGGTGTTACTTGGGATCATCGGATGTAATGCTCATGCCATTCCACCTCCACGCTCACCCTACAGCTGCTGACAGGCATTGTGGTGTGCCTTGCACTGTTTGGCCACAAAGTTCACCCTGCACTCCTCTACTGCACCCACGTCAGCGTATTTCCTTATAGAATGGGGTAAGTACAATGCCCAAAGACCCCAAAGCACACCCCAACACTTGTCAGTGTCTACAGGGTGGGGTGAGGTACAATGGCATGAATGTTGTAGCTGACAAACCAAAGGCACACCCCAATGCCTGTCGCTCTCTACAGGGTGGGGGTGGGGTTGGCGCCACTTCAGTATTTCACTGCCTATTCTATTATGCATTTCTAGCTCTGGCACTGCCAATGATAATGCAAGTGTGACAACATTTGGCATTGACAAATGCTTGTTAACATAGTCTTTTCATTACCCCACCTCATGTATGTCACAGTTGTCATTTTGCAAATCCTGGCCAATATGTGTTTTCACACCTGTGGTGCAGAATGGTGTTGCAGTTGTGCAGAATTACATTTGGCAGGGATTTGAAAATTTTCTGTACTGGGTACCTGTGGTGATGTCATAAGAAGGCTCTGTTGAAAATGGGGGGTCAAAATAATAACAAGCATTTGTCAATGCCGAATGTTTGCTTGCTGGTATTAGCATTGGAAATGCAGGAGTTATATGCAGAATAGGAATGGCAGTGAAGTGTTGAACTTCACGCCAACCCCACCTCCATCCTGTAGAGATGGACAGGCATTGGGGTAAGTGTTTGGATCGTCGTCCATGATGGTCATGCCATGTCACCTCACCCTATTCTGCAGACATCGACAGGTATTGAGGTGTGCCTTGGGGTGTTTGGCTTTACAGTCACCACATTCCATAAGGACATACAGTGAGATGGGTGCAGCATAGGACAATGGGGTGAAGTCTGGGGCCGAAGAGTCCAAGGTACACCTCGATGACTGTCAGTGGGGGATGGGGATGTGATGGCATGAGCAGTACAGTCAGCAATGCAAAGGCACACCCTGATGCCTGTCAGTCTGTACAGGGTGGGGCGTTATGGTTACAAACCCTAATGCCCTGGGCGTTTGTTGGTATTTGCAGTACAAATTTTCAACAAGGCATTTTTTGTGACCCCATCTCATGAAAACATTTGGGACCTCTTCTCATGAAGAGTGGCAGTGTGATTTTGTCAATGTGTCGAGAAGTTTGAGTTCCAACAGTGACCATGCCATTCTGTGCCACATATACGAAAACATAGATTGGGCAGGATGTGAAGAATGACAGCTGTACATCCATACATAAGGAGGTGTGAACAGATGGCAATGTTGAAAATCTGTAGTGGGAATATTAAAAATGCTCGCTTGTCTGAGCATATGTGGAAACTGCGCAATGCATGCACATAACAGTTATTTTAGGGACTTTTGTCTCCAAATTTTCAACATAGGCATTGTAGGACTTCTGCTCATGAACAGTGTCACTGTGATTTTCTTAATGTGTCCCGAATACTGATTTCCCACAGTGACTGTGGTATTCGGTACCCGGAAGTGTGAAAACACATTTCGGCCAGGATGTGAAAAAGGATAAGGAGGTGTGTAAATTGGCAATGTTGAAAATCTGGAGTGAAAATATTACAAATGTGCGACGTTACAAGCGTGCATGGAAACTGCACAATGCACGCTCGTAACAGTCATTTTATGGATGTTCTTCACAAAATTTTCAACATAGGCATTTAAGGACCTCTACTAATGAACAGTGTCACTGTGATTTTCTTAATGTGTCCTGAACATTGATTTCCCACAGCGACCGCACTAATCTGTGCCGCAAGTACAAAAACACATGTCAGCCAGGATGTGAAAAATGACAGCTGTACTGTTCATTAGGAGGAGTGGAAACATGGCAATGTTGAAAATCTGGAGTGAAAATATTACATGTGTGCAAAGTTATGAGCGTGCTTGGAAACTGCGCAACACACGCTTGTAACACACTCATTTTATGGACATTCCTCACAAAATTTTCAACATAGGCATTTTAGGACCTCTGCTAATGAACAGTGTCACTGTGATTTTCTTCATCTGTCCCAAACACTGATTTCCCACAGCAACCACGCAAAGTGCAAAAACACATTTCAGCCAGGATGTGAAAAATGACAGCTGTACTGTTCTTAAAGGAGGTGCAGAAAAAATGACAATGTTGAAAATCTGGAGTAAAAATATTGCAAATTCGTGAACTTATGAGTGTGCATAGCAACTGCGTAATGCACACTCATAAAACAGTAATTTTTTTGATTTTTCCCATCAAATTTGCAACATAGACTTTTTGACAGCCCACCTGATGAATACTGGCACTGTCATTTAGTTAATCAGTCCGGATAGGTGATTCCATGCAGTGACCATGAAATCACCTTTTGGGACCGAATAACACCATGACAGTGGCTGAATTCATGTAGACGGGTCCCAAAAACCCCATGTTGAAAATTTGATGCCAAAATTCAAAAAAATGCCTGAGATATGCATCAAAGTTGAAAAAACCCTATTTATGCCATCAAACAGTTTACCGGCATTTCCTCAGTTTGCGGTCGGCTTTGAAGAGTGCAGACGTGTTCCTGGTCCACTGAAGATCGTCGTGCCAGGCTCCGGATGTAAGTATGGGGTGAGGGGTGTGTGGGGAATCAGGGTGCGCAGGGGTGGGCGAGATTGTGGGAGGAGACAGAGAGACTGAGAGGGACAGTTTTCTCTTTTTACAGGTTAAAACAAAAAGTTGCAGGACTTTTTTTATAGAGCGTTGCTGACGGGGATTAGGCACCCTCGGCACACACCTACTTTTGTTCAGGGGGACATTATGCCGACAGGGAGTGGGCTGCCCATTGGCAAATCAAATTGGGAGGGGCACATTATGGCGATGGGGAGTGGGCTCCTCGCTGGCAACCTGAACTCCACACGGGACTGAAGCCGACAGGGATTGGGGCCCCTGTTGTCAAACAAACACTGTTGTGGCAGGGCACATGCTGCCGAGGGGATTGGGCACCCCTCAGCACTGGGGCTCAGTAATATTGTTTGTGAACATGGTGGCAAATCGCTGCTATGTTCACAAACAATATTACAATACTACATTCCCCAGCAATGATGGATGCTCCCTCATTGCAGCGGAATGGCTGACACTGCAATGATGAGGTGGCCCCTGATTACTGCAGCAAAAACATTAGAACTTGCTGGCACTTTTGAAGCCAGTGTCATCAGCACACTGCCTCCATTGGCCACCACTGCCAAGCCCCCAAATGCTGTGCCTCCCTTGGCTGCCACAGTGCCGTGCCTCCACAAACCGCTTCTCTTTTAAGCTGTCACATAATTTTTCTTGCGAAAGCGTGGAAACAAACATAAAAAATGGCACAGTTATGACTATTTGTTGCAAGTTTCCTATGCATGCCTGTAAGTTTGTGAATTTTAAATATTTTTAGCCCAAATTTTCAAAATCGGCTTCATATTTCAGCACCTTATGTATGTCACAGCTGTTAATTTTAAAATACTGTCAAACATGTGGTTTTGCACCTGTGCTGTGGATTGCCATTGCACTTGTGTGGAGTTACGTTTTGATGTGGATTGAAAACTTTTCTGCATGGGATACATGAGGTGGGATATCCATGGCTATGCTGACAATGTGGTGATCTGTTGTCCTATAACTGGAAGCACAGGTAACGGAGGTCCCTGTGCTTCCACAGCTAGAACATATGTGCATCTATGGAGGGATGGGGCGCAGGAACATTAAGACCCTGCACTCACACAGTAAAATAAGGATACTATTATACTATCTCAAAAAGTAAGGAAATAAATTGCAGAAAACTTTGTTAATGCATTAGTTAGGGTTAAGCGACAAAAGTAGGGAAATGTGGCATTAGGGTTTCCAGCCCTAACACCTCATTCCTCACACTGCACAGACCCACAGGTGGGGAGGCTGTCTTGGGGTCATCAACTCTAACATTCACCTCATTCTTCTATGCTGTACCCATGTCATCTTCTTTTAATCTTAGTATTAATCTGTTGCAAAGTTATTACATTTTTAAGTTCCCATTATTTCCTATGGGAAGATCACTTTTCAGGATAGAGATAAAAAGTTCGACAAAGGATTTGGCTGATGAAGAAGGATCCTTTTGTGGGAGGGGCAAAGAATTTGGCTGGTGAAAAAGGATCCTTTTGTGGGAAGGGCCAATAATTTTTCGTGAGTAGCCATCTTGTTTTTGCTTTCTTCACACAACAAACTGTCATAACTCTGCCCAGTGATGTCTTTACAGACATCCAGACATGTAGCTTGCTCATCGGGAGCTGATGAGCTTCACTGTGTATTTATTTTATAGCTCCCAAGGCATACAATTTTTTTTTTGCAATCATTTAAATCTTATTTCACCACTCACCAAGTTCCTTTTCCGCGATTCCTTTTTCATCATCGTGAAAAAGGAAATCAGATGGTGAAAAAGGAATTGGTGTTCAGTGGCACCCCCTCCCTCCCATATCCCTAGTTTATATCCCTGGTGTCTAGTAGCCCATCCCACTCTCCAATTCCTATATATATTAAAAAAAAAAGAAACCTTGGTGTCCAGTGGCACCTCCCACCCGCTGATCACTGTTCCTCTTTGCCTTAGTGTCTAGTGGCACCCCCACCCTCTGATCACTGTTCTGTTATTTACATGTTGATCTCTGGTGTCTAGTGGCACCTCCTACCCTCAAATTGTCATCCCTGTTATCTACATTTTGAAACCTATTATCTAGTGGCACCACCCCCACCCTCTGATCACCATCCGTATTATTTTAAATATAATCCCTGGTGTCTCATGGCATCCCTCCACCCTCTCATTCAGGAATAACCTAAAATAAAGAAAACAGTCCTTCGATGTGTGTGTTTTTTTAAATCCTGAAATAAAGAAAATGGTCCCTCATCATCGCTGCTCCCCCTTCCCCATCCTGAACTTTTCACTGAGCATCCACCTCCTCACACCCCCTTACCCTATACTTACCAGCTGATATTGAACTCTGCCATCCTTCATGGCCTGAAACATGTCTGCACTTGTCAAAGCCGAACCATGAACTGAGGAATCAAGATAAATGCTGTACGATGTATTTTCAAAGGCGTTTTGATGTTATGGTCATAACTTTGCCATTTTTTTGAATTTTTTCACCAAATTTTCAACATGGCCTTTTTGGGACCCCATCTCATAAACACTATAACTGCCATTTTGTTTATTGGGTCCAGAAGGTGATTTTGTGATCACTGTGTGAAATCATCTTTCAGGACCAAATAACTAAATTTCACCACCAGTGTTCATGAGGTGGGGTACCAAAAAGGCTATGTTGAAAATTTGGTGAAACAAATCATAAAAATGGCAGCGTTATGAGTGTTCATTGAAATTTTTCTATGCATGCCCATAACTTTTGTAATTTGCAATATTTTGACTACAAATTTTCAACTTAGCCATTTTCCACACCACCTCGTGAACAGTATAGCTGTCATTTTCACATCCTGTCTAAAATATGTTTTCAAACCTGTGGCAAGGAATGGTGTTTTGGCACAGATTTGAAAATTTTCTATAGGGGTTTATGAGGTGGGGTTATAAGAAGACTATGTTGAAAATTTGTGGTCAGAATATGAAAAAATACCAAAGTTATGACCATTCATTGCAGTTTATAACTTTGGAAATTTTAAATATTTTGACCCCAGGTTTTCCACATAGCCTTCTTATTACCCCATCTCAGGTATGTCACAGCTGTCATTTTTCGAATCCTACCAAAAATGTGTTTTTGCACCTGTGGAATGAAATGGCATTGCAGTTGCGCAGAATTACATTTTGGTGGGGATTCAAAAATTTTCTGTACTAGGTCCATGAGGTGGGGTTATAAGGTGGCTATGTTGACAATTTGGTCACTGTTGTCCTATAAATGGAAGCGCAGGGCCTGGACGGCCCTGTGCTTCCACAGTTACATATACAGTATATATACGCATCTATGGAGGGATGGGAGTGCAGGGTCCAAAGGACCCTGTACACTCACAGTAAAATGAGGATACTATCCTCAAAAGGTAAGGAAATAAGTTGCAAAAAACTTCATTAATGCCTTGGGTTTCTCAAGCCTAATGCTCACCCCATTCTTATAAAGTCTCCACATCTGACCTTATTTATGTGCCAAGGGGGGTGCCCAATCCCCCTCAGCTCTTGCCCCCCCACTTTCATTGTGTGCCAGCTGGGGTGCCCAATCCCCCATCAGCTAGAGCACCCCCCCACAAAACACTTAGGTGGCATACTGGGAGCTCACCCCAGTGTGCCAAAGCCCCTGCAAAAAAAAAAGTCCCCTAATTGTTTTTATTTTTTAACCTGTAAAAAGAAAATGGTCCCTAGCAGTCTCCCTGCCTCCCTCCTACAACCTGCACCCACCCACTGTGCATCCTGCCTCCCACACCCCCTCACCCCATGCTACCTCCAGAGTCCAGTGCGATGATCTCCGGTAGACCTGGAACTCGTCTGCACTCTTCAAAGCAGAAGGAAATGCTGGTAAGCTGTATAATGGAATAAATAGGGTTTTTTCAACTTTGATGCATATCTCAGGCATATTTTTGGAATTTTGGCACCAAATTTTCAACATGGGGTTTTTGGGACCCCTCCTCATGAATTCTGGCACTGTCATGGTGTCAATCGGCCCTGAAGGTGATTTCGTGGTCACTGCACGGAATCACCTTTCAGGACCAATTAACGAAATAACAGCACCACTGTGCATGAGGGGGGCTCTCAAAAAGCCTATGTTGCAAATTTGGTGGGGAAAAATCCAAAAAATGGCTGTTTTACAAGTGTGCATTGCGCTGTTTCCATGCACACTCGTAAGTTCATGAATTTGTAATATTTTCACTCCAGATTTTCAAAATTGGCATTTTTCTACACCTCCTGATGAACAGTACAGCTGTCAATTTACATATCCTGGCAAAAATGCGTTTTCTCATGACCGGCGCAGTATAGCGCAGTTGCTGTGCAAAATCACTTTTCAGGACAGTTTGAGGAAATGATGGTGACACTGTTCATGAGCAGAGGTCCTAAAATGCCTATGCTGAAAATTTGGTGCTGAAAGTCCATAAAATGACTGTGTTGCAAGTGTGCATTGCACAGTTTCCACGCACCCTTGTAACTTCATAAATTTGCAATATTTCCATGCCAGATTTTCAACACTGGCATTTTTTCATGGCTCCTTATGAACAGTACAGCTGTCATTTTTCACATCCTGCCCAAAATGTGTTTCTGCATCTGTGGCACACAATGGTGTGGTCGCTGTGGGAAATCAACTTTTGGGACAGATTAACAAAATTGCAGTCCACTGTTCATAAGGAGAGGTCCCAAAATGCCAATGTTACAAATGTGGCTAACAAACTCCCAAAAATAATTGGGTTGTGGACGTGTGTTGCGCACTTTCTATGCATGCTCATTGCTTCACCAATATTTCATATTGTCACTGCAGATTTTCAACATTGCCATTTTTTTATGCCTCCTCATGAACAAATACAGCTGTCATTCTCCACATCCTGCCCAAAAATGTGTTTTCGTCCCTCTGTCTCCAAATGGCACAGCCACTGTGCAAAACCACCTTTCAGCTAACAAAGTGATTGTGCTGCTTTTCATGAGGTGGCCTGACAGGCAGCCCATGTTGAAAATGTGGAGTGAAAACTACCACCACATGCCTATGGTGTTAGGGTTTCCAACTGTAGCACCTCACCTGGTACAGACTGACAGGGCATCAGGGGTGTTACTTGGGATCATCGGATGTAATGCTCATGCCATTCCACCTCCACGCTCACCCTACAGCTGCTGACAGGCATTGTGGTGTGCCTTGCACTGTTTGGCCACAAAGTTCACCCTGCACTCCTCTACTGCACCCACGTCAGCGTATTTCCTTATAGAATGGGGTAAGTACAATGCCCAAAGACCCCAAAGCACACCCCAACACTTGTCAGTGTCTACAGGGTGGGGTGAGGTACAATGGCATGAATGTTGTAGCTGACAAACCAAAGGCACACCCCAATGCCTGTCGCTCTCTACAGGGTGGGGGTGGGGTTGGCGCCACTTCAGTATTTCACTGCCTATTCTATTATGCATTTCTAGCTCTGGCACTGCCAATGATAATCAAGTGTGACAACATTTGGCATTGACAAATGCTTGTTAACATAGTCTTTTCATTACCCCACCTCATGTATGTCACAGTTGTCATTTTGCAAATCCTGGCCAATATGTGTTTTCACACCTGTAGTGCAGAATGGTGTTGCAGTTGTGCAGAATTACATTTGGCAGGATTTGAAAATTTTCTGTACTGGGTACCTGTGGTGATGTCATAAGAAGGCTCTGTTGAAAATGGGGGGTCAAAATAATAACAAGCATTTGTCAATGCCGAATGTTTGCTTGCTGGTATTAGCATTGGAAATGCAGGAGTTATATGCAGAATAGGAATGGCAGTGAAGTGTTGAACTTCACGCCAACCCCACCTCCATCCTGTAGAGATGGACAGGCATTGGGGTAAGTGTTTGGATCGTCGTCCATGATGGTCATGCCATGTCACCTCACCCTATTCTGCAGACATCGACAGGTATTGAGGTGTGCCTTGGGGTGTTTGGCTTTACAGTCACCACATTCCATAAGGACATACAGTGAGATGGGTGCAGCATAGGACAATGGGGTGAAGTCTGGGGCCGAAGAGTCCAAGGTACACCTCGATGACTGTCAGTGGGGGATGGGGATGTGATGGCATGAGCAGTACAGTCAGCAATGCAAAGGCACACCCTGATGCCTGTCAGTCTGTACAGGGTGGGGCGTTATGGTTACAAACCCTAATGCCCTGGGCGCTTGTTGGTATTTGCAGTACAAATTTTCAACAAGGCATTTTTGTGACCCCATCTCATGAAAACATTTGGGACCTCTTCTCATGAAGAGTGGCAGTGTGATTTTGTCAATGTGTCGAGAAGTTTGAGTTCCAACAGTGACCATGCCATTCTGTGCCACATATACGAAAACATAGATTGGGCAGGATGTGAAGAATGACAGCTGTACATCCATACATAAGGAGGTGTGAACAGATGGCAATGTTGAAAATCTGTAGTGGGAATATTAAAAATGCTCGCTTGTCTGAGCATATGTGGAAACTGCGCAATGCATGCACATAACAGTTATTTTAGGGACTTTTGTCTCCAAATTTTCAACATAGGCATTGTAGGACTTCTGCTCATGAACAGTGTCACTGTGATTTTCTTAATGTGTCGAATACTGATTTCACAGTGACTGTGGTATTCGGTACCGGAAGTGTGAAAACACATTTCGGCCAGGATGTGAAAAAGGATAAGGAGGTGTAAATTGGCAATGTTGAAAATCTGGAGGAAAATATTATTAATAATGACGCTATAAGCGTGCATGGAAACTGCACAATGCACGCCAGTAATAGTCATTTTATGGATGTTCTTCACAAAATTTTCAACATAGGCATTTAAGGACCTCTACTAATGAACAGTGTCACTGTGATTTTCTTAATGTGTCCTGAACATTGATTTCCCACAGCGACCGCACTAATCTGTGCCGCAAGTACAAAAACACATGTCAGCCAGGATGTGAAAAATGACAGCTGTACTGTTCATTAGGAGGAGTGGAAACATGGCAATGTTGAAAATCTGGAGTGAAAATATTACATGTGTGCAAAGTTATGAGCGTGCTTGGAAACTGCGCAACACACGCTTGTAACACACTCATTTTATGGACATTCCTCACAAAATTTTCAACATAGGCATTTTAGGACCTCTGCTAATGAACAGTGTCACTGTGATTTTCTTCATCTGTCCCAAACACTGATTTCCCACAGCAACCACGCAAAGTGCAAAAACACATTTCAGCCAGGATGTGAAAAATGACAGCTGTACTGTTCTTAAGGAGGTGCAGAAAAATGGCAATGCTGAAAATCTGGAGTGAAAATATTGAAAATTTGCAAAATTACGAGCATGCGTGGAAACTGCGCAACACCCGCTCATAAGACACTCATTTAATGGACTTTCATCACAAAATTTTCAACAAAGGCATTTTAGGACCTCTGCTCATGAACAGTGTCACTGTGATTTTCTTCATGGATCCTGAACACTGACTTCCCACAGCAACTGCGCTATTCTGCGCCAGAAGTGTGGAAACACATTTCAGCCAGGATGTGAAAAATGACAGCTGTACTGTTCTTAAGGAGGTGCAGAAAATACAATGTTGAAAATCTGGAGTAAAAATATTGCAAATTGTGAACTTATGAGTGTGCATAGCAACTGCGTAATGCACACTCATAAAACAAGTAATTTTTGATTTTTCCCATCAAATTTGCAACATAGACTTTTGACAGCCCACCTGATGAATACTGGCACTGTCATTTAGTTAATCAGTCCGGATAGGTGATTCCATGCAGTGACCATGAAATCACCTTTTGGGACCGAATAACACCATGACAGTGGCTGAATTCATGTAGACGGGTCCCAAAAACCCCATGTTGAAAATTTGATGCCAAAATTCAAAAAAATGCCTGAGATATGCATCAAAGTTGAAAAAACCCTATTTATGCCATCAAACAGTTTACCGGCATTTCCTCAGTTTGCGGTCGGCTTTGAAGAGTGCAGACGTGTTCCTGGTCCACTGAAGATCGTCGTGCCAGGCTCCGGATGTAAGTATGGGGTGAGGGGTGTGTGGGGAATCAGGGTGCGTAGAGGGTGGGCGCAGATTGTGGGAGGAGACAGAGAGACTGAGAGGGACAGTTTTCTCTTTTTTACAGGTTAAAACAAAAAAAAGTTGCAGGACTTTTTTTTTTACAGGGGCGTTTAGCTGACGGGGGATTGGGCACCCCCCTCGGCACACACCTACTTTTGTTCAGGGGGGACATTATGCCGACAGGGAGTGGGCTGCCCATTGGCAAATCAAATTGGGAGGGGGCACATTATGGCGATGGGGAGTGGGCTCCCTCGTTGGCAACCTGAACTCACACGGGGACTGAAGCCGACAGGGATTGGGGCCCCTGTTGTCAAACAAACACTGTTGTGGCAGGGCACATGCTGCCGAGGGGGATTGGGCACCCCCTCAGCACTGGGGGCTCAGTAATATTGTTTGTGAACATGGTGGCAAGTCGCTGCTATGTTCACAAACAATATTACAGTACCCACGTTCCACCCAGCAATGATGGATCGCTCCCTCATTGCAGCGGAATGGCTGACACTGCAATGATGAGGTGGCCCCTGATTACTGCAGCAAAAACATTAGAACTTGCTGGCACTTTTGGAAGCCAGTGTCATCAGCACACTGCCTCCATTGGCCCACCACTGCCAAGCCCCCAAATGCTGTGCCTCCCTTGGCTGCCACAGTGCCGTGCCTCCACAAACCGCTTCTCTTTTAAGCTGTCACATAATTTTTCTTGCGAAAGCGTGGAAACAAACATAAAAAATGGCACAGTTATGACTATTTGTTGCAAGTTTCCTATGCATGCCTGTAAGTTTGTGAATTTTAAATATTTTTAGCCCAAATTTTCAAAATCGGCTTCATATTTCAGCACCTTATGTATGTCACAGCTGTTAATTTTAAAATACTGTCAAACATGTGGTTTTGCACCTGTGCTGTGGATTGCCATTGCACTTGTGTGGAGTTACGTTTTGATGTGGATTGAAAACTTTTCTGCATGGGATACATGAGGTGGGGTAATACCATGGCTATGCTGACAATGTGGTGATCTGTTGTCCTATAACTGGAAGCACAGGTAACGGAGGTCCCTGTGCTTCCACAGCTAGATACATATGTGCATCTATGGAGGGATGGGAGCGCAGGAACATTAAGACCCTGCACTCACACAGTAAAATAAGGATACTATTATACTATCTCAAAAAGTAAGGAAATAAATTGCAGAAAACTTTGTTAATGCATTAGTTAGGGTTAAGCGACAAAAGTAGGGAAATGTGGCATTAGGGTTTCCAGCCCTAACACCTCATTCCTCACACTGCACAGACCCACAGGTGGGGAGGCTGTCTTGGGGTCATCAACTCTAACATTCACCTCATTCTTCTATGCTGTACCCATGTCATCTTCTTTTAATCTTAGTATTAATCTGTTGCAAAGTTATACATTTTAAGTTCCCATTATTTCCTATGGGAAGATCACTTTTCAGGATAGAGATAAAAAGTTCGACAAAGGATTTGGCTGATGAAGAAGGATCCTTTTGTGGGAGGGGCAAAGAATTTGGCTGGTGAAAAAGGATCCTTTTGTGGGAAGGGCCAATAATTTTTCGTGAGTAGCCATCTTGTTTTTGCTTTCTTCACACAACAAACTGTCATAACTCTGCCCAGTGATGTCTTTACAGACATCCAGACATGTAGCTTGCTCATCGGGAGCTGATGACTTCACTGTGTTTATTTTATAGCTCCCAAGGCATACAATTTTTTTGCAATCATTTAAATCTTATTTCACCACTCACCAAGTTCCTTTTCCATGATTCCTTTTTCATCATCGTGAAAAAAGGAAATCAGTGAAAAAAGGAATTGGTGTTCAGTGGCACCCTCCTCCCATATCCCTAGTTTATATCCCTGGTGTCTAGTAGCCCATCCACCCTCCAATTCCTATATATATTAAAAAAAAAAGCCTTGGTGTCCAGTGGCACCTCCCACCCGCTGATCACTGTTCCTCTTTGCCTTAGTGTCTAGTGGCACCCCACCCTCTGATCACTGTTCTGTTATTTACATGTTGATCTCTGGTGTCTAGTGGCACCTCCCTACCCTCAAATTGTCATCCCTGTTATCTACATTTTGAAACCTATTATCTAGTGGCACCACCCCACCCTCTGATCACCATCCGTATTATTTTAAATATAATCCCTGGTGTCTCATGGCATCCCTCCACCCTCTCATTCAGGAATAACCTAAAATAAAGAAACAGTCCTTCGATGTGTGTGTTTTTAAATCCTGAAATAAAGAAAATGGTCCCTCATCATCGCTGCTCCCCTCCCCATCCTGAACTTTCACTGAGCATCCACCTCCTCACACCCCCTTACCCTATACTTACCAGCTGATATTGAACTCTGCCATCCTTCATGGCCTGAAACATGTCTGCACTTGTCAAAGCCGAACCATGAACTGAGGAATCAAGATAAATGCTGTACGATGTATTTTCAAAGGCGTTTTGATGTTATGGTCATAACTTTGCCATTTTTTTGAATTTTTTCACCAAATTTTCAACATGGCCTTTTTGGGACCCCATCTCATAAACACTATAACTGCCATTTTGTTTATTGGGTCCAGAAGGTGATTTTGTGATCACTGTGTGAAATCATCTTTCAGGACCAAATAACTAAATTTCACCACCAGTGTTCATGAGGTGGGGTACCAAAAAGGCTATGTTGAAAATTTGGTGAAACAAATCCTAAAAATGGCAGCGTTATGAGTGTTCATTGAAATTTTTCTATGCATGCCCATAACTTTTGTAATTTGCAATATTTTGACTACAAATTTTCAACTTAGCCATTTTTCCACACCACCTCGTGAACAGTATAGCTGTCATTTTTCACATCCTGTCTAAAATATGTTTTCAAACCTGTGGCAAGGAATGGTGTTTTGGCACAGATTTGAAAATTTTCACCTATGGGGTTTATGAGGTGGGGTTATAAGAAGACTATGTTGAAAATTTGTGGTCAGAATATGAAAAAATACCAAAGTTATGACCATTCATTGCAGTTTATAACTTTGGAAATTTTAAATATTTTGACCCCAGGTTTTCCACATAGCCTTCTTATTACCCCATCTCAGGTATGTCACAGCTGTCATTTTTCGAATCCTACCAAAAATGTGTTTTTGCACCTGTGGAATGAAATGGCATTGCAGTTGCGCAGAATTACATTTTGGTGGGGATTCAAAATTTTCTGTACTAGGTCCATGAGGTGGGGTTATAAAATGTAGCTATGTTGACAATTTGGTCACTGTTGTCCTATAAATGAGCGCAGGGCCTGGGCGGCCTGTTTTCCACAATTATATACAGTATATATACGCATCTATGGAGGGATGGGAGTGCAGGGTCCAAAGGACCCTGTACACTCACAGTAAAATGAGGATACTATCCTCAAAAGGTAAGGAAATAAGTTGCAAAAAACTTCATTAATGCCTTGGGTTTCTCAAGCCTAATGCTCACCCCATTCTTATAAAGTCTCCACATCTGACCTTATTTACAGATGGAATGGGGTGAGTGTTAGTCTTCAGAAGCCCAAGGCACTCCCCACACCTGCTCTTCTGCCTGGTTTGGGAAGGTGGAGTGTTAGGGTTGGAAACCCTAATGCTTCACTTCCCAACTTTTGGCAGTTTGACCCTAACTGGAGTATTAATAATGTCATATATATATATATATATATATATATATATATATATATATATATATTTATATATATATACTGTATATATATATGCAATGGGGTGGCCATATATGTAGTTAAACAAACACATTTATCTGAGTCACTGTATGTATAAATACATTTATGCATACAGTGACCATTTACACATACAGTGCCAGACTACCTTCTACTTCATCATACTTTCACTTTCTGGCACTCTCACACAGTCTCTACTGGTGTCTACTTACAGTATGTTGCCCCATCCACTGTAAAACAACCAGTTAAAAATTCTGTTGTTTGTTTTTAATTTCTCCCCAGCATTATGCATCTGCATTTCCTCACACCACAAAGCAGCATTTGTCACTCACAGTCCTCTGGCCAGTAATGCATTTCCAACCGCATCCCAAACTGCCTCAGTCCCCAACTTCCTAATGAACTGCTAAACTACTAAACAGCCAAACTGCAGCTTTTTTAAAAAAAACTCTCCCCCTGCATCTATAACCCACAAATAACAAAACTGCTGACCTGAAAAGAAAATGCTCCAAAGCCGCTATTTTTTTTTCTTTCTGTCCCACTCACTTGCTCGCTCACACTGCGAGTACAGATCGCTGAACTCGGAAGCCTTTTACTTCTGACACCACTTGCTCTACACAGAATTCACAGCTTTCATAAAAAAAAAAACTTAAAAAAAACCAGCCTTCATAACAGCCACCACCTTTGTCTCAGCAAGCAATCGCTAAACTGACGTGACATTTTTCTGTATTCCTTTCCATGAGCACTCATGAAACTTAGCTGCCATTTATTTCTTTTAAAACCTGTTAAGTAATACTGTTAGCCAATCAGCTTTAATGAACCACACAGAACGGCGCACCAACATGGCAAATCACAAAATAAACCCACACAGTTTTCCACATTTCTTTATTTCAAAATTTTTTTTTACTAAACTAAACATATACACAAAGTCCTTCCCTATTGCATAAATGAAACATTCAGGGGAAACCTTGTGTGATATATGATTTATGCACACTTGTGCTGTTTGCCTTTGGCCACCACACTCGTGGCTTATGCCACTCATGAGGTTACTGTAGGTCAAACAGCACTCGTGTGCATAAATCATATATCACACAGGTCCCCCCTGCATATCCCTTATATTTATATATATATATGTATTCATTGCAAAAAAACTCCATTGTAATGCACCAGCTAGGGTTGATTCCACACCGAAAAAAGTGTGCAAATTCAATGTTAGGGTTACTAACCCTTTCACCCCATGCCCCACCCCCCACCCTCCACACACCAACAGGTGTCTGATGTGCATTGGGGTCATCGGCAAAACTCTCAACCCCCTTCCATGTGTAAACATGCTGAGGTGATACAGTATAGGAGAATGGGGTGAGAGTTAGGCCTGATGACCCCAATGCACACCCCGACACCTGTTGATGTGTGGAGGGTGGGGGGGGACATGTGGTGGTAGGGTTGGTAACCCTAATGTTGAATTTCCTCACTTTTGTCAGTGTGGAATCAACCCTAACTGGTACATTAACAGAGTTTTTTACAATAAATTTCTCTTCTCTTTGAGAAAGTGCAATGTTACTCATATGGAATCCATAGGTGGGAGCATGGGCCCTCCAGGCCTTGTTCTCCCATGCATCCATAACTGTGCCCTCAGGTTAACAAAATGGAATCCATAAGTGTAAGTGTGTGCCCTCTGGTTCCTGCACTCCCAGCTACCCATAAGTATGTTCTCAAGTTTGCAAAATGGTATTCATACATGGGATTGTGGGCCCTCTGGGTCCTGCACTCCCACTTACCCATAACTATGTCCTCATGTTTCCAAAATGGTATCCATAGATGGGAGTGCAGACCCTCTGGGCTCTACACTCCCATCCACCCATAGCTATGTCATCAGGTTTGCAAAATTGTATCCATAGATGGGAACATGGGCACTTGGGTACCTGCGCTCCCACCCACCCATAACTATGTCCTGAGGTTTGCAAAATGGTATTCCTAGATGGGAGCACAGACCCTCCAGACCCTGCACTCCCACCCACCATAACTATGTTGTCAGGTTTGCAAAATGGTATCCATAGAAGGAAGCATGGGTCCTCTGGTCCCTGCACTCCCACCCACTCATGAGTGTAGAGGCATACGTAGCAGAGCCCAATGCTCCCAGTTTAGCATAAATAGCATGCATAGGTGGGAGTGTGGGCCATCTGACCATTGTGTTCCCTCCTACACATAAGTACAGACAAATAGCACAGGCCTAGAGGCATTCCAAGCAATCCTCGTAATGTTTATTTGACAATATCTCAGTAACCACAGCAACCGTGGAAAAAATTATTTCGCAGTTGTATTCATGACCTAGCCACCTCCATACATGCTTAGTACACCTATAAGTGTACTAAGCAATGCTTAGCGTAAAATCCGTATCTTGAACTGTTTTTGAGATATAGGAGCTGCAAGGCACCACAGCTGCCACAATGTAATCCTATGGGAAAATGCACACATTTGGAGTGCTGTAACTCTGCAACCAGTGTAATTTGTTTTACCAAACTAGCAAAAAGCACATCAGTGGTGCAAGGGCTTGCCACCCTGCAAAGTTCAGCACAGCACTCCAAACTGTGTAGTGGCAGTGAGGTGGCAAAGAAACCGTGCTTTTGGTGGATGCCATGGTGTTAACCTATGGAAAAAATTCACAATTTCGGAGTGCTGCAACTATGGAACTGATGTAAATCTTTCCACCAAACCTCCAAAAAGCACATCTGTGATGCAATGGCTTGCCACCCTGCAAATTTCAGCCCAAAAGCCCAAACCCTTTAGTGGCAGTGAGGTGACAAAGAAACCATGATTTTGGGGAGAGTACTGTGGCAAATTGTGAAAGTTTCACAAATTGCAAAAGTACTTGCAACACTTTTGCAGATTTGCGAGTGTCATGCTTGTATTTGTGACAGTATAAATGGCCTGATAAAAAAAAATGTATTTCTAGGTGTTACTTTAAAATTCTGATAGATGGATGCTGTTCCTATGACCCCATTTAGGTAAACACAACAGTTGATGTTTACCTAGGGGCACTAGTATTTAAACTGCAATGTTTTTTCTCCTCACTAACCAAAAACAAGATGGCAGCTGTATGACACTACTGAGGGAATTTGGAACAGAAAAAGGTGCTTTCACAACAGTACCACTTGCTTTAGTGCAGAACATATATTTGTTTCCTCATAGGATGTTATGGGAAACTTTAAACTTTAATAACTTTTGAACGGATTCATATTTCTTCACCAGACCTTCTAAAAGCACTTCCCTGACTCAGTCCCCATATACCCCAAAATATTTGGACCAGATGGACAAACCATTTGGGCTCTAGAGACGAGCAAAGAATTCACAAAAGTTGAGGATTTTTCACACATTTGAACCCTCAAGCAGAAATCTGACTGGAACAAAATTTACAGATCCAGAGATCTATGGTACAACAGTGCTCATGCCATATTTCAGACAAATCAGATGAACAGTTGCAACGTTATTAAAGTGCAAAATATTGGCCTTAACATGGAAGTGGCCATACAACCCTAACTATATCTTCTGTAATGGGCAAGTGTAATATATATTATGCTGGCCTGTTAGGGCCAGCATAGTTAGGGTTGGTGGGCCACTTTAATGTTAAACCCCAAAGTTTTCACTTTAATAACTTTGCAACCGTTGGTCCAATTCACCTGCAATTTTGCATGTGTGGCATCCAACCATAGATCTCTGGATGCGGAAAGTTTTGTTCCAGTCAGATGTACAGTTGCGGAACTGTAGAGTGTCACATAAGTGAAAAATCCCCAACTTTTGTGCATTTTTTGGTTGGGCTTAAAGGGCTGAAGAATGTGTCTGAGTGCATTCAAACTGCATGTCTATATGTGTCCTGGGTTCAACTGGTGTCTTTTGAAGATTTGGTGAAAAAATCTTAATCTGTTCAAAAGTTATGCAAGTTTTTCATGTCCCATTTTAGCCTATGGGAAAATTTATATGTGCACTGCGAAAACTTTCATGACAATATTTTTTTGTGTGCAATAACATTTGGCCCATGGGGTCGTCAGACTTAACTCTCACCTCATTCTCCTATAGTGTAGACTGTCAGCTTGTTTACACATGGAATGGGGTGAGAGTTGGGCCTGGCAACCCCATGTCATGCCCCAATGCCTGTTGGTGCTTGTAGAGTGGGGTGGTGGGGTGGTAACCCTAACATCGAATTTCCAAACTTTTGTCGCTGTGACATCAACCCTAACTGATGCATCAACAGAGTTTTTTTGCAGTGAATATATGTACAGTATATATATATATATATATATATATATATATATATACAACACACACATATATACTGTATATATAGTGAAGCCCACCAGGATGAAGCACAGTGTCACAGGTTTACTGCATAACAAAAGGGATTAATTCCCATTTAAATTGCATTGTTTGCTGCAGTATCCCTACTGCAGAATTCTGCAGCTCTGCATTTCATCCTGGTAGGCTTCACTGTGTGTGTGTGTGTATTTATATATATTTATTTATTCTTTGCAAAAAAACATTGTTAATGCATCAGTTAGGGTTGTTTCCACAGTGACAAAAGTGTGGAAATTCAACATTAGGGTTACCACCCCACCGCCCCACCCCTACTCCCCATCCTCAAAACCCTAATTCTGCTCCCCCACCCACCCTCACACACACACATGCAAGCAGGAGAAGGGCCAAGGAAACACAACCAATCAGAAAAAAACAGGTAACAGAAGTAACATAGAACTCTCTAAATGTACTACAAGATACATCCATAGAAACATAGAAACATAGACTTTGACGGCAGACAAGGACCGCTTGGCCCATCTAGTCTGCCCATTTCCCTACCTACAGGATAGGCCGCAGATCCTAGTTAACCAACAGCCTATTTCTTCCTACCCCCACAAGAATTGCCTTATGTCTGTCCCATGCATTCTTGAATTCTCCCACAGTTTTAGACCCCACAACCTCCTCAGGAAGGCTGTTCCATGCATCCAGTACCCTCTCTGTGAAATAATACTTCCTCACATTATCCATCATCATGGTCCACCAATTGAATTAGTTCTGCTGCCATCAAAGTACCTTGGGGGTACACACGCATGCTGGGCAACCATGGGAGATGGCCCACAGTAAGCATTTTTTTTTACAAACATCAATAACAAGATTTAAGCTATATTTTAATTGTTAACAAGTGATGGAACACACAGTGTTATCTATAGATAGCAATATTGGAAATAAGAGTTTGGATAACACTAGCAACAGTCATTGGTTATTTGCCTATTTTTTTCTGATAGAGTGAGGTAGTCCTAATAACAAATGATAGTAATAATAAAAGTAATGTTTTGTAGTACAGTTTACAAGTAACATGTGACAGCAACAGTTGTAACATGCAAAGCTAACCATAACATGCTGCTAATGAGTATTTCCAGGAAACGCAGCAGTATAACAACAGGTAATGGTGCTAGTTTCATACCTGAGCAGTATCTGAAAAGTACTATGTATGTGTCAGCTCTATCTTTCCTGCTACCACATGCCTGTGTGGTAGCAGCGATACCTTCAGCGAGCCAATTGTTGAATTATGACACATAAAAATCAGTATTTAGAAAATTTGTACAGACTAAGTTTCACTACATGAAAAAGTATTGCCAGCTATAATGTGTCATCATACTGTGCTGGCAGTATAGAGTCGATTATACTGTCTTTGTTTTTTTCATTATGTAGTGTTATGTGAAATAAGTATAGTGTAGTGATTATTGTGCTTATAGATGTGACTGACTCATATAGTGTCTTACAATCTTGCATGTGTCTTGCATATGTGTGTGTGTGTGTGTGTGGGGTGGGGAATGTGTAGTTAGGGTTTTGAGGATGGGGCGTGGGGGTGGGGTGGTGGAGTGGTAACCCTAACGTTGAATTTCCACACTTTTGTCACCATGGAAAGAACCCTAACTGATGCATTAGCAAAGTTTTTTGCAAAGAATTTCCTTTCTTTTTGAAAAAGTGTAATTAAAGTAGTAAATGGTATGTGTTGGTGAGAGCATGGGGCCCTTTGGGCCCCACACTCCCACCAACCTGCCCATTTGTGCATAACGATATGTGTCTGTGAGAGCATGGGCCCTCTGGGCCCTGCACTCCCACTTACACATAACTATGGAGCCATACAGCAGCCCTATAAGGCAAGGAACCCTTGTAACACTAATTTGCCAATATCTCGGGAACCGTAGCAGCTAGGAAGAAAATTCAAGTGTCATAATCATGACAGATGAGATGTCCACATGACATAAAATTGAGAAAAATGTATAGCTCAAACCATTTTCAAGATATGGGCACTGAAGGGCATCATGGGTGCCGCAATGTTCTCATATGGGAACATTTCTGAACTTCGCGGAATGCTGTAACTATGGGCCTGTTCAATGTTATTATACCAAACCACCAAAAGGCACATCTGTGGGACTATGGCTTGCCACCCTGAAAATTTACGGCCAATAGTGCAATCCACCTTGCCATAATGAAGTGACGAAGAAAACAACACATAGCCAAATGTGTTTGTGCAGTGTTACCGTGATTACTTTAATGTTATTGCGACACGCCTATCTCTATTATGGGAATGTTATCATGCACATAAAAATGTTGCCGTGGTTACTTTTTTCCCTGAACGTGATTGTTTTCGTGACAACAAAACATTTTGCCACGATCAGAAAATGGCAAAAGTTTAAAAAACATATTTGCAGACCACCTAGTAAAAAACTAATGCCAGGGGCATGTTCCTCAGGGCCCGATTAGGTAAACACAACTGTTGGTGTTTACCAAAGGGCATTATTTTTTGAGTTACAATGTTTTTTCTCTGTCTCTAACTAAAAAACAAGATGGCGGCAGCACAAAAACAATTTAGGGGAGCTCGACAACAAAAATGTGATCGCAAAAGTTTTCACAATGCACATATAAATGTTCCCATAGTCTATAATGGGACATGAAAAAAATTGAATGACTTTTGAACAGAGCAATATTTTTTTCACCAACTCTTCAAAAGGCACCAGCTGAACCCAGGCCATATGTAGACAACCAAATTTGAATCCACTCAAATGCATTTTTCAGTCCAATATGGCTTACCAAAAAATGTGCAAAAAGTGTGATTTTTAACTTTCTGAGTGCCCCACAGTTCCACAACTGTACATCTGACCAGAACAAAACTTTCCAGATCCAGAGATCTATGGTGGGCAGTTGTGCATTTCAAATTTCAGGCAAATCAGACAAACAGTTGCAAAGTTATTAAAGTGCAGACTTTGAGGTTTAACATAGAAGTGGCCATGCAACACAAACTATACTGGCCAATATAATATACCTCTACAGTAAATATATATAGTTTGGGTTCACCTTAACCCCACAAAAGTAACTCCCCAACCCAGCCCCCAAGCAGCAAAAGGACAAGACCACACAGGCAACCACAGACAGCCGTAATCAGGTAAGACAAACAACATACTGTGCAACTGTTTCCAGCCTACCACAATGCTGTAGCACTGATGTGCTGCCTCCATGGATTTGTATCTGTGGCACAAAATTTCTAGCTACAGACAGAAATTCACAATACTTAAATCTTAACACTATTTCCATCTGCAAAAGCTTAGGTCCCTGTAGTCACAGATACAAATACACAATGCACAAATGATAACAGTTTTGTCTGCAGAAGTACATGCCCCTGTGAGACCAACACTTCTGAAGTCTCACAGATACAAATGCACAGTGTAAGACATAAAAAGAACCCAGCAGAATGACCCAGTAGTAATGCAGGAGGATTTTAGGATACTGGGGAGGGGTCTTAGGCAGGTTGGCACAATCTGTAACCTTCTCAGAGGTGCTACCAGTCTACAGTGGGGGAGAGGACAGGATTTGCCGTGCCAATTAATTCAATGCTTTGTTGAAGGATTGGTGTGGAAGGGAAGGGTTCAGTTTCATTGGGGAGTGGGGCAGCACCTGGAGGAATATGGATCTGTACAATGTGGATGGCCTACATCTGTTCAGAAGGGGCTCTGATGTCCTCAGTGGGAGTTTAAGTGCTACATTGTTGAGCACTTAAACCAGCTGGGGGAGGAGGCAGAATAGGGCAGGGTAACAGTCTGTCCCACCCCACAGGATCAACAGGGTAACTATTTGGATAACAACCTGGTGGATTACTATGACTGGGTAACTAGACAGTTGGATAAGGGCCATGCAGTGGATGTCCTGTTTCTGGACTTCAGTAAGGCATTCAACTCAGTGCTACATGGGAGGCTAGGTAGTAAATTGGCAGGTACAGGTGCAGGGGTGAAAATGGTGGGATGGATAATAAACTGGTTACAGAGAAGGCAGCAGAGAGTGGTGTTGGAAGGAAAGCGCTCATCTCTGAGAGCAGTGACAAGCAGAGTACTGCAGGACTCAGTGCTGGAACTGGTGTTGTTTGGGTTGTTCATATCAGACATCTCAATGGGCATCAAGAGCAAGATCAGTTTTCAGATGACACCAAGATGGGAGCAGTAGTGGATGACCTAGGAGATTGGCATGGGTTGCAGAATGATCTGTCAAAATTGTAGACCTGGTCAGACACCTTGCAGTTGGGGTTCAATGCCAAAAAGTGCAAGCTGCTACATTTTGGGGCAAAAAGCCCTAGAAGGAGCTACCAGGTGGAGGTGATGGTGGGGGAAGGGGTGTTCAGCTAGCCATGACAGAGGAGAAGAAGAAGGATCTGGGGTGATTATAACAAGCTCAATGAACAACTCAGCACAATGCAGGAAGGCAGTTGCAAAGGCCAACAAAATGCTGGGCTGTATTGCCAGAGGTATATCTTCAAGGAGAGGGAAGGTGATCCTGCCATTGTATAGGTCACTGGTTAGGCCACACCTGGAGTACTGTGTGCAGTACTAATGTCCATACCTGAAGAGGGACATTAAGTTACTGGAGGGGGTGCAGCACAGGGCAACAAAGATGATCCAGGGACTGGGGACATACCCTTCATGAGCAGGCTGAAGGAGTTGAACATGTAGTCACTGGAAGAGAGGAGAGATTGGGGATATGATTTAAACCTTCAAGTACATGAAGGGAATAAACAAGACAGGCACAAAGGGATTATTCAAGTTAAGGGGGGTGCAGGGACACTCAAGGTCATGATCTCAGATTGAAAGGGTGAAGGTTCAGGAGGGAAATGAGAAGACTTTTTTATGGAGAGAGTGGTGTCTGGGTGGAACACATTGCTGTGGAAGTGGTATCCTATAGAACAGTGGAGTGCTTCAAAAGGGGATGTGATAGAGTAAGAGGGAGGGTCAGGGAGGGAGGGAGGGCAGCTTCAGTATAAGAGTTGCTAGATGCACACTCGAGAAGACTCAATAGACCATAAGACCTTTATCTGCTGGCAAATTTGTATGTTCATATGTTCAATCAGGAGAGAGTAAAACAACAAGTAGGACCACAGAGTAGGAAAAAACAAGGGGCAGGAGGTGGGAAGGGTACTGAGAGGGAGAGTGGGACAAGTAAGTAAACGAAAGCATATGAAGGAAAGGGGAGTGAAGGCACACACCTGAAAGCAACATGTGCAAATGCCTGTATCCTTGAGAACAAGATGGCAGATCTAGAGGCCACCATGGCAGAGGCAGACCTGGACATACTAGCCATCACAGAGACCTAGTGCAATGAAAATCAGGACTAGGATTCGGCTATCCTAGGGTATTTTCTGTTCAGAGGAGACAGGGAGGGAAGGGAGGAGTAGCTTTTTATGTGAGGGAGAACATAAAGGCAATAGAAACACAGAGTAAGCAGGGAAGGGCGTTGGTACTGTGGCTTACCCTAGAGAAAAGGAAAGGGGATGTTATTCACATAGGAGTGATACACAGATCCCCTGATCTGGGGGAGGAAGTGGATGCTGAGTTAATTGAAGAAATTCAGAATGTGGCTGAAAAGGGGGAGGTACTACTAGTGAGGGACTTCAATCTACCAGACATAGATTGGAGCCTGCACACAGCAGCAACCACCAGAAGCAGGGACATACTTAACTCTCTACTAGAAGCTTCTTTCAGGCAACTTGTAGATGAACCCATCCGTGGTGTGGTAATGCTAGACCTGGTATTGACAAATGGAGATAGCATTGCTGATGTCATGGTTGGTGACCACCTGGGAACAGGAACAGGATAAGTCATTCTTCAGATACACAAGGGAAAGAGAAAGGCAAAAGGAGGGATAATTAGGCTAAACGAGAAGGGTGTGTGTGTGTGTGTGTGTGTGTGTGTGTGTGTGTGTGTGTGTGTAAGAAGATAATCAAAAAGCAGACATGCAAAATAGATACTTCTGCTCAGTATTTATGATGGAAGAATCAGGTAACAGACCAGTGTTAGAAAATAAGGGAGCAGGGGTATCAGAGATGGACACAAGCTCTTGCACAGTGGATGAGGTCCTAGGGCAACAATCACATTTAAAAGTGGATAAGGCAATGGGCCCTGATGGAGTACACCCCAGAGTGCTGATGGAACTCGGGGAGGAACTGTCAGCACCTTTGATGACCTTTTTAACCTGTCTCTGGAAACAGCAGTGGTTCTGGGAGACTAGCGGAGGGCTGAGGTTGTCACATTGCACAAAAGTGGAAGCAGAGAAGAGGCAGGGAATTACAGACCTGTCAGTCTGGCATTGGTAGTGGGCAGGGTTATGGAGACAGTGCTAAAAGGGAGTTTGATGGAGTATCTGGAGGCCAAGGGGCTGCAGGATCCAAGACAGGATAGGTTCACAAGGGAGAGATCCTGCCAGACTAGCCTGATTGAGTTCTTAGATTGGGTGACCAATGTAGTGGATTGGGTGGGGGGCAGTAGACATGTCCTACCTGGACTTCAGCAAGGCCTTTGATGGTATCCCCCACAGAAGGCTAGTGAACAAACTAAATAGCCTTGGAGTTGGACCAGAGGTAGTTATATGGGTGAGAAACTATCTGGATGGTAGATTTCAGAGAGTGGTGGTGAATGGTAAGTCCTGTGGGGACAGACTCAGAGAACTAAACATGTACTCTCTGGAAGCGAGGAGAAAGAAGGGAGACATGATGTAAACTTATAACTATCTAACAGGTATGAACAAGGTACGGGATATGCATATATTTGAGAGAAAGTGTTGCACGAGAATGAGGGGTCACACAGTGAATCTGGAGGGAGAAGACTGAGGGGGAATATCAGTAAGTTTTTCTTTACAGAGAGGGTGGTGGAAGCTTGGAATAGTCTCCCAGTGGAAGCGGTGGAAGCTAAAATGATCACATGTTTCAAAAACATGTGGGATAGGCATAGGGAAAATGTAGGAAAAATCTGAGGACCTGCAGATGGCTCAGATAGGATTAGCAAGGCAGACAGGGTGGGCCAGGAAGTCCTTATCTGCTTTCAACTTCTATGTTTCTATGAACACTGACTTGTGGCTGCCCTGTGGGGCCTGCACTTCAGCAGTCACAGATAGAAATTCATGAAACCCAAAATACACCACTAGTTCTGTCTGCAGAGCACAGTCCCCATGTGGCCAGCACTTTTGCAGCCACAGATACACACGCACAATGTAAGATGTGCACACTGACTTATGCTGCAGCAGCACAGGCCTCTGCATGACCTGCATTTCTGTAGCCACAGATACAAATTCATGATATCCAAATTACAACACTACCTCTGTCTGCAGAAGAGCAGGCCCTTATGGGGCCAGTGCTTCTGCAGCAACAGGTACACAGGCACACTGTAAGACATAGACATTCACTTCTGGTGCAGATACAAACCCATGCTACTGAAATTATTCTATCACTTCTGTTTGTAGAAGTGTAATCCCCTCCAGAGCCGGTGCTTAAGAAACCACAGATGCACAGTGAAAGATATTCACAGCCACTTCTGGCTGTAGAAGCCCACGCCCCTGTGGAGGCCTGAGCTTCTGCAGTCACATATATTTATTTATTTATTTGAATTTTGGTAACCAGGAAAGTCCACTGAGGCCATGTAGTCCCTTTCTCAGTGATGACCCGGGGGACAATGGTGAAACACAGTACAATTGACCGATGCAAATATACAATACAGGATACAGTGAAATTTAACAATGATTTGGATGATTACACTGGAGCACAAGATATGCAACATAATAAAAGATCATGCAATATACATATAATAGTTAAACAAGACACTAATATTATATAATATATACAAAGCAGGAGCATGAGCACTAATATATTACAAGCTCTGAATATAGGAGTAACATAGGCTGGGCAGTAAAGAGGCAGTAAGAGTTAATTAAAGCAGTTACAGGGGGGTAGTAGATAAAAATCCACTAAGGTAGCACATCAGTGTTACTGCATTTGTATCATCTGGAAACAGTTGTATGTTTTTTGTCTTACCTTATGATGGCTGTCTGTGGTTACTTGTGTGGTCTTGTCTTTTTGCTGCTTGGGAGGGTGGGGAGTTAGGGTTGAAAATCCCCATACCACATTTCCCTACTTTTGTGGGGTTAAATTGAATCATAACTGGAGCATTAACACAGTTTTCTGCAATGAAGTTCCTTTTTTTGAGATAGTGGAATCACCCTTATTCACGTAAGTTCCTTTGGGACTTTTGTGAATAGATGCAGATGCGAAGTGCCCTCTAGGCCCTAAAACCAAAGGAAAAGTCCATCTGTCTCTGGAAGGGCAGGGCCCTCTTGGTCCAGCACTCTCATGTCACTACAAATGCAAAAAATTCCAGATGCTGTCTATGGGAACTCTGCTCTTCCATGTGGCACCCAGTTCAGACATGCATGTCTAAAAGTTTATTTGGATGTGGGCCCTGTGGTTCCTCACAGATATGGGTGCAGAAGTCAGGGCCCCCTGGGCCCTATGCCAAAAGAAGACTTTTCATCAATATATGGTTACTTGTTGTCCATGCGGATAACACTGCATCTTCCCTCCCCAGGAAGCTGCAGCTCATCACCCCAGCCTCAGTCCATATAGCTGGCTCACTGAGCTCACCCCTGAACCCAGCTCACCTACACAGGATCACAACACACTAGTTGGTGGGCCAAAGACTGGCCCTGCACACAATGTCTCTACATAACATTTTTTTTAAATACTGGGACCCCAAAGTTTCAACATACTTGTTTTATGACTCCCTCTTAAAAAAATAAAATGACTGGTGGCATTTATAAAATAATGGCCAAAGTGCCTTTCACACCAAAAGTGCAAAAAGACAAACAAACAAACAAAAAAAAAACATTTTGTGGCCAAGATCTGAAAAACGACACCTATCATATTCTTGAGGTGGTGTGAAAAAATGGCTATGTTGAAAAGTTGGAGTCAAAATATTGAAAATGAGCAGTGTTATGAGTGAGTGTTGAAACATTTCAAAATGCATGCATACATTTTTTTTTTATTTTATATTTTAATCCCAACTTTTGGACATACTCTTCTTATAACCTCACCTCATGAACCTGGCAGGTGAAAATTCTCAAATTCCAACTGAAAGGTGATTTTATGGGGTTACTATGAAATGACCTTTCATTCCAAATTTGAAATATTTCACCAACCTTTTTCACGAGGTGTGGCCCAAAAAAGCCATGTAGAAAATCTGGTGAAAAAATACTTTAAAATGATAAAGTTATGAATAAAAGTTAAAAAAACATTGAATACACTTGCCTGGTTTCCTCAGTTTGCAGTCACTTTTCCAGGAGGAGGGCATCATTCATTTCAGAGAATGGATTATGATGTTGGGCCTTCTGTGGGTGAGCAAGGGTATACAGGGTGAGTGTGGTGGTGGGTGCTTAGTGGGGGGGGGTCAGTGTTGCGGAAAGGCCACAAACGACATTAATAGATGGTTTACTATGCTTCAGTACACAAAATCCACAAACAGGTACAATGGAATCCATTTATAATGGACTACTCAATGTACTGAAAATAGCTATTTTTGTATAAGAAATTGGTGTACAGCACTCTAAACCTACCAAATCTGCCAGACAAAATCAAAATATGTGTGTTATGCATGTTATAGTAAGACTGCCCCTTTGTAATTATATTGCTTTATAGGCACCAGTACAGTACATGATCTTGCTTGCTTCTAAAAATGAACTCCAGCGCTCTACCAGAGAAGATAATCACAGTTCTATCACACTTCCAGCTGCTGACTATGAATGGGGAGGGAAGCACTGCTCTGAATACTGCTCTGAAGCCTGACTTGCTTGACTTTCTGACTAAGAAGTGGGAACTGGGTACATTAAATCTACTAACAGCTGTGATTTCAATTTTGTCCATCCTGATTCCAATCAGAACAGCTTGTAAACCCTAATGTTTTTTTCTTTCACTGCTTGGGGTGTGGGGTTGGGGAGTTATAGAACCTCAACTGGTGCATTAATGCAGACTTTTGCAAAGAATATATATAATTACAGTTCAGATTAAACTGTCCTGTCCTAGCTAGGTGCCTACTATGTTATAGTATATTGTAAAGTCTATGAATAACTATTTTTTTGTCACTTGCTATTGAAAATATTGTACTGTTTTAATGATTGGATTGTACTGTACTTAACTCTGTTTCCATGTATAAGCTTACTAAGACTGCTACTGTATCTCTCTTACTCAAACCTTTATTTCTATGTGCCATCTAGATGGCTCAGGCTGTGCCTGAAAATGGTCCCTGGGACCAGTGCACTCACCCAGTTATCAAATACATAAATAAATAGCATTGTCTTTAAAGCTTGCAATGCATTGTGTTGTTTTTAACCTCTTTACCAGCTGAGAAGCATCTTTTATAACATATTTTTGCAACTCAAGTGGAATGTATATGCAGTTCCACTATGATGCAAATAACAACACTACTTCTGCATGCAGAAGCACAGACACCTGCAGCCACAGATACAAATCCATGATACCAACATTACAACAGATTATTTGTCTGCAGGAGCACATGCCTCATGGGGCCAGTGCTTCTGTAGCCTCAGGTACTCATGCACACTATAAGATATACACATTCTTGATGGTCCTGCACTGCTGCAGCCACAAGTGTAAGACATACACACCAGCAAATGCAGGTGCCTAAAAATCCATGATGTCAAAATTGCAACATTACTTTTGTCTGCAAAAACGCTGGCCCCTGAGCCCCCCTTCAGCCAGAGGTGTAAGACATACACACTGACTTCTGGCCTTAGAAGGGTAGGTCCCTGTGCAGACTGCAGTTATGCAGATGGAATGACTGTTCCAATGTGGGTATAATGGTCTCAGCAGCAGATCTACAAATTGTTCAGGGGATAGCAGTTTTCAAGTTATGCAGATGCATATAAAAAAGCATGCACTGACAAATCATGCTATCTTGTGAGATACCTCATACAGCATGCATAAGTACAGCAGAAACAGTGATGATGCAATGCAGTAACTTGCAATAAATGACATGTCACAAAAGACTGCAGTAAAAAGACCTTAATTGTCTTTGAATTACACAGTTCCCTACAGCATGCTGCATCATTTTTTCAATATACATCAGAATTATTGTGTTGCATCCTGGCTGGCACTGCTTTACCCTTGGCTGCAGAGGCGCAGGCCTCATTAGACCTTCTGTCTATAGAAGGGTAGGTCCCCATGGGGCCTGTGTTTCTGCAGTCACACATACTCATGCATGCAGTGTGACATATACACACAAATCCTGACTGGTTTATGAAGTGGGTTCATAAAAAGACTGTTGAAAATGTTGGGTCAAAATATTAAAAAACAACAAAGATATGAAGGAAGGGCCAAAAACATCTGTATCTGTAGCATGGGACATCTGTTTATGCAGCTGCAGATACAAATCTGTGAAAGTACTACATCAATGCTACTGCATTTGTGTCATCTGGAAACAGTTATATATTGTTTGTCTTACCTGCTGATGGTTATCTGTGGTTGCTTGTGTGGTGTTGTCCTTTTGCTGTTTTGGGGAGGTGAGGAGTTAGGGTTGAAAACCCTTACATCACATTTCCCTACTTTAATTGCTTTCAGCTGAACATTAGCTGGTGCATTAATGCTGTTTTTGCAATTAATTTCCTTTTCTTTTGAGATATTGGAAGCGTGTCTTCATTCACACAGGTTCTTTTTTGGCCTGCATAAAAATGTTCATCTACACATAGATACACAGAAGGTGGTGGCAGATAAGAACTGTGTAGCTCACCTAGTCTGCCCCATTTCCCTACCTAATGCATTACCACAGACCCTAGCTGATCTGCGGTTTACCATCTCTTCCCTATTGCTAGAGTACTCTTATGTCTTTCCCATTCATTCTTGCATTCCCCTACTGTTTTTGCCCCCACCACCTTCACAGGGAGGCTGTTCCAAGCATCCACTACTCTTTCTGTGAGAAAGTACTTCCTCATGTTGCCCCTGAGCCTACCTCCCTCTAGCCTCATATCATGCCCCCTTGTCCTTAAACACCTGTTCTGAAAGATGCTATCCTCCTGTACCTTGTTTATACCCCTGATGTACTTGAATGTCTCTATCATATCCCCTTCTCTGTCCTCTCCTCTAGGGCCGTGGGCCCTGTGCTTCTTTGCAGCTACAGATGCAGACATGCAGAGTCCTCTGTGCTTTACAACACATTTGAAGTCCATCAGGGCCCTGCACTTCTATATGACTACAAATGTAGATGTGCAGGACCCTCTTCGCCCTGCACAAAGTAAGGAATCCATCTGGGCATCTGGGCATGGAAGTGCATGGGCCTTGTGCTTCTACACCAAGTGAGGGGTCCATCTAGCTGTGCTTCAATGTGACTGCAGATACAAATGCACAGGGCCCTTCCTTCATAACTTTATATATATATACTGTATATATATATATATATATATATATATATACACACATACATATATATATATATATATATATTACATAGTTACATAGTATATGCTGGTAGAAAAGGACCTCCAGGTCCATCCAGTCTGCCCTGGTTCAGATTTAAGAAATGTCTTGCTTTCTTCTGTCAGATCCTGCTGGACCTGTTTTCATTCTTGCCTTCTGTTCTAGTCTCCTGTATCTAGCCCAGGCATGCTTGAATGCCCCCATGGTTTTTGGCCCCAGCACTTCCTCTGGCAGCCTGTTTCAGTGTTCAACTGCCCTCTCAATGAAGAAGAACTTCCTCACATTGCCTCTGAGTCTCCCTCCTTCTAGCCACATATTTTGACCCCTAGTCCTAGTGCTCATTCTTTTCTGCAGATAGCTGGTCTCCACTACCTTATTTATTCCTCTGGCTTGCTTGAATGTTTCTATCATGTCCTCCCATCCCTTCTTACCCCAGCAAGTACATATTTAACTCCCTGATCCTTTCCTCATAATTTTTTTGATGCATGCCCTGGACTATTTTGGTAGCTCTTCTCTGCACTGCTTCCACCTGGTTAATATCTTTTCTGAGATGGGGCCTCCAGAACTGGACATAGTACTTGAGGTGTGGCCTCACCAGTGACCTATATAGGAGCAAAATTACCTTCCTCTTTCTACTTGTTATTTCTCTCCCAAAGCATCCCAACATCCTGCTTGCCTTACCCATTGCTTTACCACACTGAGTAGACACCTTGATGTCCTCTGTTATGATGACTCTTAGGTCCCTTTCCTAGTTAGTTGTTGACATTTCTTCCCCTCCTAGTTGGTAAGTGCCCCTGGGTTTTCATGTCCCGTATGCATACACTTGCATTTATTACCATTAAACCCCAGCTGCCATACATTTGACCATTCCTTCAGTTTGTTTAGTCCCTTTTCATTCCATTCTGTCCACTCCCTCTTGTGTGTCCACCCTGTTGCAGATCTTTATGTCATCTGCAAACAGGCATACTTTCCCTTCCAGTCCATCTGCAATGTCTCCATTGAATACATTGAATAGTAATGGCCACAGGACTGACCCCTGTGGTACCTGACTCATCACCTCCCTCTCTTCTGATCTTCCCCCATTTGTTACTACCCTCTGGCTCCTGTTGCTTAGCCAAGTCTGCACTCACATCATTACCTTTTCACCCACCCCTAGACTGTTCAACTTGTTGACTAATATCCTGTGAGGACCATATCAAAGGCCTTCCTGAAATCCAAGTAGGCTGCATCCACTGCTCCCCTGGTCCAAAACACTTGTCACCCAGTAGAAAAACTCAACTAGGTTAGTTTGGCATGATCTCCCCGGTGCGAACCCATGCTGTCTTGGATCCTGCAATTTGTTACTGGTCAGGTATTCCACCATTCTTTTCTTTATTAATGTCTCCATTACCTTCCCCACCACCGATGTCAGTCTTACTGGCCTATTGTTCCCTGCCTCCTCCCTGTTTCCAGTCTTGTGGATTGGCACCACATTTGCCCTTCTCCAGTCTCCCGGTACTATCCCTGTATCCAAGTATAGAGTGAATAGGTCTGCCGGGGTGCAGCCAGTTCTTTTCTCAGTTCTTTTGGAGGTATCCTACCAGGTCCCATAATCTTGTCCACTCTTAATTTCTCCAGTAATTTAAGTACCCTGTCCTCTGTAAAGGGGCTCGTGTCCACCCCCCATTGTTTGTTACTTTCTCCTTTATCTGTGGATCATTTCGCTCCCCTTCCTTTGTGAATACTGAGCAGAAATACTTGTTCAGTGTGTCTGCCTTCTTATTGTTCTCCTCCATACATTCACCCCTCCCCCTGACTATCACTATTCCTCCCTTATTTTTCTTCTTTCACTGATGTATCTGTAAAATGTTTTTCCCCCTCCTCACTGAATTTGCTATGTTCTCTTCTGTGAGATCCTTTGCCTCTCTGGTCCCTTTTGGTGCTTTTTTTGTGTGTGTGTGTCAGCTCCCCGATCTCTCTACAGGACTCAGCTCCCATCCTTACCGGTATGCTGTCACTGCAGTAACTCCGGCATAGCGAAGACCATCACAGTGACAGGAATTGGGCAAAACCTGCCCGTTGCTGTGATGGTCTGAGTGGCGATCGGGACTGCCTCACTGGGTGTCCCTCCCCTCGGTCCAACTCCGACTCAGAGTTATAATCCTAGAGACCGGGGGTTGTGTGGGGGTGGAGTCTTCCACAAGGGGAGGTTCAGGGGTGCAGCCCCCCCTTATTGTGTGCACCAACATCCCCGTGGCTACAATGCCGATAGTCGGCATCGCAGCCATCGCTGTAGGGGATGTCGGCACTAGCACTGTCGAAATGCTACAGGTAAATGATCCTTGCCACCTCCCCATGCTCATTCTTATCCCCTTGGTAGGGTCGCTGGGCGGGTGCCTACCCCAAGGTCAATGGTAATTTGCCCTGGCTTACCCCCTTGGTTTACATAGTAGGTAGTGGAGGCGGCAGAGCAGAGCTTCACACTTCAGGGCCAGCATTTTTGTATGCTGTATCAGGGCCAGGAATGTGCAATGATGGCCAACATCCACCCTGCCTCCTACTGATATGGCACCGACACTGTGGTTCCCCTGGCCTCTGCTAGGGGTCTGTAGTGTACTGGACACACAACCCCCCTAGAGAAGGAGAATAGCCCCTAGGACTCTCAATCCTTCTCCCCCGGCTGACCCTCCAATGTCCCGAGTCTGTTCCTGAACCTGGACCATCTGCATCACAGATGGATGCCTTGCCTTTGCGCTGGCAGGCCGGCCGGCCTTTTGCTGATTCTTTTCTTTTGCTCCTATATACCTCCATGTCTGTTTCTCCTGTGTTGTTTTGTACTGCTTGAAGACTATTCTTTTTACCATGACTGCCTCTGCTACTTTTTGTGAGAACCAAAGTGGTCTCCTCCTCCTCCTCTTATTCTTTGATATCTTTCTAATACATAGGACTGCAGCATCGTCTAATGCCTCCTTAATTTTCTTCCACCTTTCCTCTACCCCCTCCCCATTCTGTATCCTTGCCAGAGTGCTGTGAACTCCCTTCCCCATTTTCCTAAAGTATACCCTCCGAAATCTAGGACCTTTGTTTTGGTGTGGAATGACTGTTGCCCAATACTTAACTCAAAGTACATTGTTTTGTGATCGCTGTTCCCAAGGGGGAACCCACTGTGACTCTGGTCACACTGTCTCTGTTTGACATTACCAGGTCCAGCGTGGCCCCTCCTGTATAGGTAAATTGATGACCTGTCTCAGAAATGCCCCCTGCAGCTCCTCCAGGACCTCCCTACTCCTATTAGATGACGCCACTGGGATGCTCCAGTCCACATCATGCATGTTGAAATCCCCCATCAGTATTACCTCCCCCCGATGGACATCTCCCCAATGGCCTTTCTCATTTCCCTATCAACTTCCTTCCCTTGCATGGGGAGGTCTGTAGATAACACCTGCCCTTATTATGGCCCCTCCATTTGCCTCTGGTGCTACCCATAACATCTCCTCCTCCTCATTGTCTCTTGGTATTTCTGTTGCTTTAGTAGTGTCCTTTACATACAGTGCAACCTCCCCTCCCTTTTTTCCAACTCTGTCCCTCCTGAATAGTGCATACCCTGGTATTGCAACTTCCTATTTGGTGTTTTCATTAAACCAGGTCTCTGTTACTGTCACTGTATCTATCTTCTCCTCAGCTATGATGGCCTTAAGTTCTGCTACCTTATTCTTCAAGCTCTTGGCATTTGTGGACATCACCTTCCAGATGTTTCTGCCAGTTGTCATATTCCTGTGTTTCCTGATGTCTATATATCCCACTATGTGGATGCTACTAGTTTCCATTCTGCCACCTATTTTCTGTTTCCCTAGCATGTGGATCTTTTTCAATTTTTCCCCTTCCTTCTCCTTGTTATCCTACTAGCCTTTGGGGGTGGACAGCTATTTTGCCTGCCCCCCAGCTAGTATAAATGCTTCCCATTGTAGCATTTACACTTTTCATTTAGGATCTCAGTACCTGTCTAGGATGGATGCAGTCTGTCAGCCTTGAACAGTCCCCCATCCCTCTAGGTAGGCCCCCAGTCCCCAATGAATCCCAGTCCTTCCTCTAAACACCAGTTCTTCAACCATGCATTGAAGTTCCTGGTGTGTACACTCCTGCGCTCACCCATGCCTTTAACAGATATCACCTCTGAGAAGGAGATGGATATAGCCACCTGCTTCAGACCCCTTCCCAAATTTAACCCCACATTTTCAACATAGTTTTTTAGGACCCTACCTCATCAACTGGTCAGGTGAAATTTATCAAATACTGCCTGAATGGTGATCTCACAGAATGAAATCACCTTCCAGGCTGGATTTGAAAAGTTTCACCTGCTTGGTTCATTAGGTTTGTTAAAAAAAAAGCCATGTTGAAAATGTGGGATAAAAATCTTTGAAAATAGCCTTGTTATGGAAAGGAGTTGTTTTTCTATGCAAACACAAAGTTCTTCTTTCATGAGCAGATTTTCTTCTTTTGTATAGTCTTATAAAAGAAAATCATGAAAGAAGAAATCTCACAAAAGAAGAATTTTGCCTCATGAAAGAAGAAAACATTTTAAGATTTTTTTTTCCCCAGAAATTTTCAGAGTGGCCTTTTTGGGACCCCACCTCATGAACAAGGTCGGTGATTTTTTTCAAATCCATTAGTCATTCTACGAAATCACCTTTTTGGTAAGATTTGAACATTTTCACCTACCAGGTTCATGAGGTGGGGTCATAAGAAGACTATGTCAAATATTTGGGGTCAAAATATTAAAAAGCAACAAAGTAATAATGGCACATTTAAATTTTTCCATGTTTTCTCATAACTTAGGCAGGGTTCTGGTGCACAGGCAATATCTTGTGATGGGCCAGAAAGACTTCCCTCACAAGAGGTTCCTGTGTCAAGGCCTGTTGGGCCCATGCACTGCAGCAGGTCAAGTGGGTGACAAAAAAAAATGGGGACTAGAGCAGCTGGCAGGAGGAACATTGGGCGTTACATGCCCTGCACCACCAACTGTCCCCATACCATTGCCAACCACCCAACCTCCTCACTTGCCATTTCAGGGACTTACTTTGTATCTTTGGTACCCACCACAGATTCTCCCCATGATGGGGATAGGAGGGGGAGGGATATCTGCCCTCCCTTAACTCTCAGCCAGATTAGCAGTCGACCACCCTGTTGGTATAGGCAAGGCATACAAAAGGTGATGGCTTCATCTGGCCCCAGTGGTGGTTGATGAGCAGAGCAACCCCTCCTCTGAGAGAAGAGTGGTCTCAGGGATGCTGCATCCTTCCCACATCCCTGACACTGGCCTCCATGAGTGGCCCAAGTCTGTTCCCAAACCCGGGTCACTGCCATAGTACCATTATCTACCCTCCCGACTAACCCACTTTGAACCCCCAGAAACCCTAGAATCCATTCCCACCCAACACAGCTGATCACATTATGTATGCTAAACTATTTTCCACTTCATGTCTACTGGTCCAGTGGAACAACCCCTGCACTGGGGGACACTGACCACTTGTATCAGATAAGTATTGTCTTATGTTTAGACTACCTTATTTGTCCCACTTAGTTACTAAAGAGCTGCAGATCTTTTGTGACCCCATTGCTATTCTTATTTTACAGGTATAACTGGATGTTCCCTCAAGTCACCCAGCCCCCATCTCACAATCCCCAGGATCTAGGTACAGAAAGAAGTCTTTATCATTAGTACTGTATTTATGATAGGATAGTAAGGTGTAACAGTGCAACTACAACTATTAAGACACTATTGTTGTTCAGGTGTTAGTTCGTTGGTGAAGCAGGGCTAGAAATATCTCCACTATTCTGTTTATTTCATTTTGTGGAGGTCTAGAATGAGGATAACATTGTAATATCACAAAAAGAAGGGAAATGCATTGCAAAATGTTGTTAATGCAGACATTAGGGTTGAAGAATGCAAAGCACACAAAGTAGGGAAATAAAAAAAATTGGGGTTTGGGTCTCTGGAGTCTTGGCAAATCAGTAGAGGGATGTTCCTTGGGTTGTCAACCCTAGGTCCCATCCCCTCTCTTGAGCTAACAAGGTCAGACATGATCTCCTTTATTCACACAGGGCCCAAGAAGGCTATGATTAATTTCATTGGCAACTTGTGGTGAGCCATATTTCTCTACCTCTGAAAAATGTAACATTATGATCCATTGGCTTGGAGCTATACCTTGTGCTTGAGAAATGAAGCTAGGGGCCAGTGGAAGGGGTGGGCATTAGGGTTGACAACCACAAGGAACAACCCACCACTGATTCACCAAGACTCCAGAGACACAAAACCCTAATGATTTTTTTCTTTTCCCTACTTTGTGCATTTTGTATTCTTCAACCCTAGTGTCTGCATTAAAGTAATTTGTTTTGCAATGAACAGCTTGATATAGGCATACACATATATATATATATATATATATATATATATATATATATATATATATATATATATATATATATATATATATATATATATATATATAATGGGCAGACTAGGTGGGCCATAGGCCCTTATCTGCCGACACTGTCTATGTATCTATGTATCTTTCTATCTCTCTCTCTCTCTATATATATATATATATATATATATGTACTGTATCTATATAGAGGGAGAGAGAGAGAGAGAGAGAGAGAGAGAGAGAGACCCAAGCATTTCTTTTTATTTTATAGTAAATTTCTTGTTATTTATACAAAATTACTTGTTATTTCTTGTTATTTTTTTAACAATTCTTTTTCTTTCTTGTTATTTTATACATGCAAAACTGGTTACTTTAGTTCACTAAAATTGTTTAAAAAATCACATTTATATAACAATAGCTAAGGATGATTTGTTTGAAGGTAGCATAAATATACAGACTTCAGCTTTCTAGAGAAAGAGAACTGATTTTTAATTTTAGCAACCACAGAGTTCAACTCTGACAAATTATCAACAAACAGATTTCCAACTAGGTGCAATTTGTGTGCCCAACATGTCATATGTAAAACATGGGATCCCAACAAGATCTCAAGTGCACTAAAACATTTTATCATATAAGCAGCTGAGTCACTCACAATTGCTAGAACATTGCCATGCTCTACATTATAAATTTTTAGTGTCTCTATCATAGCTCATGAGCATGTGGTAACGTTTGCAGTCTCTAAAAAAAAACTGAAGCAAAGTGGATGCTGGTACAGGCTTCCAGGATTTTAAATAGCACAGCAAACACACAACGTCCTGCACTGTCTGTAGTCTTGTCACAGACTACTGTCTGTAGTCTCATCACAGACTACAGCAATCCTTTTCCCTGCCACTCCAGACATAACTTCTTCCTTTGCAATCTGTTCTGCTATTGGTAAATATTCCCTCCTAAAACGGTTGGCTAATGGAAGATCACCTGCACCTAAACATAAACAATTTGATTTTCAGCTTTTCTATATCTCGACATCTAGTGTAAAAATTAAGAATATATGACAGATATGAGATATTTAAGTAAAGTTAGGTTTGCTTACCTGGAATGTACTTATTCAAATATTCTCGGACTGCTGCATGGTCTAACTTTTCAAGAGGTATGTTTGCAGCAGCACACATTAAAACCATCTCCTCAATAAAAGAAGCCTTATCCACTTTAGCTTTTTACATATGCTGAATCAATTCTATAATTGTGCTTTGTGTAGATGTCTTAGTTATATCAGCTGCCCTAGCTTTTTTTTCTTTGTGACTAGCAGAGCGGCAATGCTTTACTAGGGTAGCTCTTGATTCCCATTTGAGGTGACAGTTACAGAATCTACACATTAGTATACTGCCATCAGATAGATACAGCCCCTCCAGAGCAAACTCGTTGCATCTCTGGTTTATGTTTATGTGTGGTTTCGGCATTGTAAAACAAAATAACCAGCACTACACAAAGCAAACCACTGTACTAGGAGATTTCAGGCTGAATTAAATAAACATGGCTACCGGAAAAGAAATACCCTGCACTGCTGTATTTGGAGAGTTCAGGGCACAATTAAATAACTGTGGCTACTCTTAATGAACACCAGGTGCACTTACTTGAAATAACCATGGCACTTACTCGAGGGTAGTTCCTTTAATGTCCAACAAGCTGAAGTGTCAGTTAATTCGATGTTCAAGCAGACAGCAAGGCTAGCACTATGCAGATAGCACGGCTAATGTTGCAATGTAGAACGGCTAATGTAGAACATGCTGTGCACTTAATTAGGTGTAAAGTCCTTCTCAGGCAGAGATGAGCAGATATGAGCATGACAATAGAGCTAATCAGGTGTTCAACTGACACTGAGGGAAGGTGCTGTAAAAAACAAATGTACCATCTGCAGCTAATTGCGCTCATAATCAGCAAGTAACTTTAGCAAATATATATATATATATTATATATACGAACACAGAAACAGATATATGTATCCACAAAGCTAGCACATCAGTGCTACTGCATTTGTGTCATCTGGAAACAGTTGTATTTTGTTTGTCTTACCTGATAATGGCTGTCTGTGGTTGCTTGTGCAGTGTTGCCCTTTTGTTGCTTGAGGAAGGGGGGGGGTAGCATTAGAAACCCTAATGTCACATTTCCTGACATTTGTTGCATTAAGTTGAACCCTAACTGGTGAATTAAAGAGCTAGTGTACTGCCTAAAAATAATATTAGATTTTAAAAGCAGCCAGCCATTGCCTTTAATAACTGAGGTACTTTTTCTTTTCCCTTTGTATAATTAAAAGATTGTTTACCTGATGTTAGTAGGTGTGATGTGTGGAACAACTCTTAGCTTGGCAGATGATATGCCTTGCTCTACTGCCCCACACTACATCATCAGAATTGTGACCTCACTGACTGTGACATCACTGCTACTTAGGAACAGCAAGTGAGTGACTGCCGGGTCATTCACCTGTGATGTCACAGTCAGGGGGATCATAATGCTGATGACTGTAGTGTGGGGCAGTAGATTTAGACATGTCAGCTGCCAGGACAAGAGCTGTTCCACACATCCAGCACAATATTATCACATAGAAGACTTTTTGATGAGTAAAAGGAAAAAGAAAAATACTTAAGAAATAAAAAAATTACAATGGACTACTACTTACAATTTGCATTATTTTCCTGTCTGCCTGTTTTGGCTCCACTAACTCTTTAACACAGCCTTTTGTAATTAATGTCCTTTCTTTTTGAGGTAGTGGAATAATATCTTAATTGATGCAGGTCCCATCTGGCTGCTGAAGCACAGGGCACCCTGGGCCCTGCACATCTGTACAGCTATAGCTGCAGAAGCACAGGGCCCATATGTAAAGTCCATCACAAGATCTTGCACTTCTGTGCAGCTACAGATGCAGACACATTGGGCCCTCTTGGCCCTGTGCCAAGTGAGGAGTCCATCTGTGTGCAGATACACAGGGTCCTGCACTTCTGCACCAAGTGAGGAGTCAATCTAGCTGCAGAAGTACAAGTTCCAGAGGGCCGTGTGCTTCTATATGGCAACAAATGCAGATATTCAGGGTCCTCTGGCCCCTGCAACAAGTAAGGAGTCCATCTGACTGTGGAGCTTTTGTGCAGCTACATATGTAGATTCACAGGACCCTTCAGGCCCTTTGCCAAATGTGGAGTCCATCTAGCTGTGGAAGTACAGTGCCCTAAAGACCCAGTGCTTCCATGTGGCTACATATACAGACATGCAAGGCCCTTCTTTCATAACTTTATTTTTTAGTATATCCACCCAAAAGTTTCAACATAAACTTTTTATGACTTCATCTCATGAACTGGTCAGGTGAAATTTTTCAAATCTTGCCCAAGAAGCAATCTTGCAGAATGACCATAAAATCACCATTCAGGCTGGATTTGAAAGATTTCACCTTTCTAGTTCATGGAGTGTGGTAAAATAAAGGCCATGCTGAAAATGTCAGGTAAACACTTTTCTTAAATGGCCTTGTTATAAATAAAAAATGTTTTTGTATACAAAGACATCGTTCTTTCATGACTAGATTTTCTTCTTTTGTATGGTCTCATGAAAGGTCATGAATGAAGAAATCTCATGAAAGAAGTTCCCAAAAGAAGACTCTGCCTCATGAAGAAGACATAAAAGAAGAAATCTCATGAAATAAGGTGACAAAAGAAAAATCTCACCTCACAAAACAAGAAATTCTTCTTCCATCAGCTTCTTTTCATATGAAAGAAGATCATGAAACAAGAACGCTCAAAAAAGAAGATCATGAAACAAGAAAGTTCTTTTTTGTGAGATTCAGTTCTTGTTTCATGAGCTGAAATTTTTCCTTTATGAGACTCATGAAAGAAGAATTTCAGTTCACAAAAGAAGAATTGGGAGCCTTGAAAAAGCCTTCAACCTGGGATTTTAGAGATGACCCAGCATCATATTTTGGGGTCGTTTTTAAAACAAAACTCCAGAACTGAGATAAACGGGTCCTATTTATCTAGATTCATGATTTTGGTTTTCTCCAGGACATTTTTTTATGGGCTTCATTTTTTTTGTTTTGTAAATTTTGTAAAAAAAAGAATGAAAGAAGATTTTTTTTCACAAAAGAAGAATTTTGGCTAACAAAAGAGAATCTTCTTTTGTGAGCTGGAAATTATCCTTTCATATTGAACATATAAATGAAGGACCATACTGAGCATGCTCAGAACTGACATTTCAAATCTTTATAACTCAGGAACTAACTGTGGTAGGATGGCACCCTGCCAGGGCTAGGAGAGACTCTGCACTATCATCTTTTCTCATAAAGTCTGTTGTGCAGCAGTATATTGTTATCATTTACTGTCTTTTTTTTTATTCTTTATGTTCTGTCAGGCAGGCCACCTGCAGAATTCTCCACCCCCTTGCTGTCTCTCTCTGAATTTCATTTTTTTCTTTCCAGTCCTTTTAAGTGCCCAGCCTCATGCAAATGGCTAAGAAAATGTTAAAATACAAATGCTAGCTAGCGCAGTGCCCAAAGATTCAGCCATTATTGCAACATGAAGCACTATGAAATGAATGTATATTCTATACTTTTTATTATAACATGCTGTGTTACAGTCTGCAATGTTAAAATGTGATGGTTTGTTAAAAAAATGGATATAAAACTTAGAAGGTGCTTGAAAATATTATGCTGTACAGAAAGCTGCCATGTATTGTTTAAACTGTAAAGTTTTCTTGTTTTAAGTCAGAAGTGCTGGCAGGGAACATCGTAAGCTGCTCCCTCCAGGCTCCAAACTAAATTCAAACTGTGGCTTACATTCTCCTAACCTGCAGAAATAGTTTATAAAAGCTATCTTACAGGGTTGGTGAAAGAAAAACTCCCTGTTTAAGATATGTATCCCTGGATACATTTTGAAGGTGAGAGCCCAAACAATTGTTTTGTTTTCTTGCTTCATTCATATTTTTTAATACCAAAAAGACTCACAGCCACAGTCTTTATCTGCACATTTAAAAAGAAAATTACTTTACATTTACTTTATTTGTATTAAAAGAGACTTTCAAACATGCATGGAGCCCATCTGAATAAGTAATAAAAGTTTAAAAGCATTTGTTTGTCTAAAAAGTGTTCCCTGTTAATGCCCTGGTACAGCCACACATACACATAAGTACTAAATTCTAAATGAATTTATTTTTAAGCATAAAGAACTGTTTTGTTTCATTTATTTAAAGTTTGGCCATACTTGGATTCAAGAGTGCTTTCAGGTCTTCCAGCTTCCAGTGTTTGCATGGACTCCTATAGGAACCAGTGGCCCCTACTGACATAATTCTTATACAAGAACCTAGAAATGGGAGGTCCATGATGTCAGAGCTATAGAAGGATTTACAGGTTCATTAAAGATTATTGTTTATGCCTTGCTATTTAAAAACCACAGAACCCCATTTTAACAATTATAGACCAATTTCCCTCCTCACAACTTTGTCGAAACGTCTGGAAAAGATTGTCAGCAACCAACTAAGGGACTACCTCAAAACTAATAACCTACTAAAACCTATGCAATCTGGATTTAGAACTAAACACAGCACTATTTTGGCCCTTCCCAAAGTAACAAATGATTGGTACCGAGAACTGGACAGCAGAAACTTTGTGCTATATTTCTAGACCTTAGTAAGGCTTTTGATACAGTGGATCATAGCTTGCTTCTGTCTTCTCAGAAGAGTATAGGCCTGGACTCAGGTTCTTTGCATTGGTTCACTGAGTACCTAGTAGGATGGCATTAACAAATTAAAGTTGATGGTGCGCTATCCCCACTCAAACCTCTACTGAGGGGAGTACCGCAAGGATCCATACTTGGTCCCTTACCATTTGCTATCTATGTTAATAACATTGATGAGAGTATTAACAAGGCCAACATTCATCTGTTTGCTGATGACACAGTTGTATATATAAGTCATCCTAGTAGGAACTTCAGTAGGGAGAAGGGGTCGGCCACTCATGTAGGGAACTGACGCAATCACAGAATTTCAAAAATTGTGTAATCACACAGAATCACTAAATGTAACACTCTAAACAGAAGGATAAGGGTCTTAACAGTCATGGAGAAAAGTAATTACAGCTCTTTTTTGGCAAATTTTGGCATGGTAATCAGATTTATGCTTGGTTTAGAATGGACACAGAAGCAGACTGCAGGAACCAATCAGAAGCCAACGCCGAAGAGTGCTCACGTTCCGAATTGATGGCTGCTAATGCCGTGCTTTGCTAATGGGGAGTCCAAGCTTAGGTTCTCAGGTGGCAGTAGAGGCAACACCGACCATCTGGTGCCTGGGTTTTTCCATGCCTATGGGCAGGGAGCCCGTGGAGAGCATATTCTTGGCAGGGGATGGAAGAAGAAGGGGTCAGTATTAAGTACTGGGCAAAGAACAATGGAACATCTGAACCAGTGGGAGGACTAAAAACAGCAGGACAACAGAACTGGGTATTCCTTGATGCCTAAAGACTGGCCCAACCACAGAAATTCAGAAAGGAGTGTATTCAAACAGAGTCCAAACTCTTGACACTCTAAACTGGAAATGATAGAGGTCATAACTGTTAGGCAGTAGGTAAGTACAGCTCTTTTTTGTGTGAGTTTTAGAAAGAAAATCAGACTTTAGCTTAGTATTGAGGGAGACACAGGAGTTGACTGCAGGAGCCAATCAGATGCCAGAGCAGAAAAGCGCTCACATTCCGATTGGGTATTGGCAATGCCGCACCTTGCTAGTAAGGAGTCCAGTCTAGGTGTCTCAGGTGGCAGCTATGGAAGTAATAACCACCTGGTATCCACATTTCTCCCACCTCAGGGGCAGGAAGACCCTGAAGGGCTAGTCTATGGCAGGGGAGAGAGTTAGGGGACAGAGGAAAGAGATAGTAGGAGTGGAATGCAGTGGAAAGGGAGTACAAAGATGAAATAGGGTAGCTAAATGGTACAGGGTAGGGGAATAAGAGTCACAGATTAAGCAATATGTAAAAGATAGCAGGGTGAGTGAGGAGTAGTGACCATGAAGCCATGAAGAGATAATAACCCTACAGGGATTTTTAGAGGGGAAAAACATTTAAGGTATAAGACACTCACAGAGTTAAGGTCACCAAAGTTTACAAGCAATCATAAATTCAACTATGCTCAGAGGGCAGCAGCCTGATGCTTCAGAGAAAAATTAGGGGCTGGGGTAACAATTGCATGGCTCACACACATACCGAGCATATACAGATTATTGGCATTCATACTGCGGAGGCAGCTTAATTTCAATAATTTTTGTACTTTGTTCCACAATGTTGGCAACAGGAAACTAATGGCCACTCTTCCATAGTGAGAGAAAGCCTTGAGAATACATAATGTGATGTAGGATGCGCTTCTTAGGGCATACATTCCTGGCTCATTTAGTGGGAGACAGTCTATTGTATATTGCAGAAGCTGCTTTAAGAAGACTCTATAAGTCCAAAGGACAGCATTTCTATTACACCTAAACATAAGGGAGGACCACCTATGGTTTGTACAAGGAACAATGATGGGTAGAGATGGGAAGACCAGTAATAAACTGGATGGCCCTGTGGTAAAGCATATCCAACTTTGCAAGCAAGGCTTTGGGACATTGACTATAAAGGAAATCTGCATAATCGATCAGTGAAAGAAAAGTAGTTTGGACAAGGCACACTTTTGCATCTCTACTAAGAAACTGGTTAATTCTAAAGAATAGCCCCAGCCTCTGCCTTAACTTCTTTACAAGGTCCTCGATGTGCTCAGTGAATGATAGATTATGGTCTAACCACACATCTAGGTATTTAAACTTTGAGACAAACTCCAGTTTCTCTCCAAGAATTGTGGTAATCTGAGGTAGTGCTCCAGAGCTGGCCGGATTCATCACATGGCTGTAGGGCAAGAACAACATTGCTTTTGTTTTTTTAGCATTTAGAAAAACTCTTTTTATGGAGGAGCTGGCTCTGGAGCTGGTTAAATTCCTCCTGGAGGTCAGCATAAGCGGCTTCAGGTGCAAGCCTCATCTTACGTCCTCCTTAAATATTACAGAAGCACTCTGAACTGATATGACTGATGTAACATTGAGTACTTACTTGCATTAATTGTTTTTACTTGTGTTATTTGGCTCTATTGTAAATATCTCTGTATGCATTGTACCATTTGACCCAGAGCTCACCAGGTCCATCTTGTAAATGAGCTTGCTCAATGATGTTTGCCTGGATAAATAAAGATTTTGATTGATTGATTGATTAAATGTTTTTCCACATTGATGTACATATTGCTTGCATCCTGCACCTTTTTTTGTACGTAAAACTATTGTGATAAACTGTATGTTCTGTTTTATGCAAAAGAGAGGCTGATCACATGCTGGACTGGGTGGGTATAAAAACCCCACTGCTAGGCATAGGAAATCAGATTTAATCCAGATTCAGATCAGAACATATTTGAAGTCCACAAGAGCTCACATCTGAGCTGGAGGAGGACATGCAAGCCTTCATATCCACACAATGCCAAATTGCTTAGAAGTGATGTACCAGCAAGTCATATACAAAGAAGTGATCCTATCCTGATGAAATTGTTATTTCTTAGTGTCATTTTTTATTTTAGTTATTTTTGTTCCTGATGTACAATAACATCACACAGTTTGCCCGTTAACCTGGATTTTCTGAGTGCGGTCTATCTGTTCACCCCCTACCCTCTAGCAAATAATATCGGCAGTGGGATACTGGTACATCCAGACTGGGAAGGGGGATGTTACCAGTGGATATCAACCATGATAGCCCAATAGACTCATTCATGAGGAACAAGAAGAAGACTTGAAAAGCCAAGGGATCTAAGGGGTACCGACTCATACCATGGCAGAAAAGTTCGGAGAACCACTACTCACAGGTCTTGAACCAGGTGCTAGAAAGAAGAAAATCAAACCAATAATGGACCAGAAATCATGGTAATATTAAGCAAGATTATCCCCCTTGAAAATGTTTTGAGAGGTTGTGATATAGTAAATGAACAAAGACTTGCTGTATGACTAAACCCTGTATTTTTACAGGTGGACAAAGACACATACAAAGATTCTCCAAGTATTTATGTTAAAGAACAATGTGTTATTTAGAATCTGGGTAATCCACATGCAGGGGAAACTGTAGAACAGCTCATAGTTCCAGAACCATGCCGTGCCCAGCTAACATACTTTGCACATGATACTCCCTTAGCAGGGTAGGGATTGTGAAAGAAATCCTATCTGACCGGGAAAGCAATTTCAATGCTGTGCTGTTGAAAAATTGTACAGGTTGTTAGGAGTGGTAGCTGTACTTACTTCCCCATATCATCCTCAGACAGATTGGTTGAAAGGTTCAACCAAACCCTAAAGTGTATGATGAAAAAGATTGTGCAGGAGGAGGGAAATGATTGGGACAAGTACCTACCATTTATTTTATTTGCTTACAGAGAGGTACCCAGGCATCCACAGGCAACTCACCCTTTTTTTTTATTATATGGAAGGAACCCTCAAGGTCCTCTTGTTATAATTAAGGAATACTGGGAAGAAGGAAAGGACATAGGACAGATCAATGTGTCTGAGTACATGACCCAACTACACAAGCACCTTCTTAAGTATACAGAGGCTGTCCACAAAAATAACACCTTGGAGCAGATAGAACAGAGAAGCAGATACGACCAGTGACTTAAAAACAAGATGTTTCAGGCAGGGGGAAAGGGCCTTCTGTTATTGCCAACTACCGAACACAAGCTATTGATAAAATGGCAAGGAGCTTATACTGCTATTAGGCAGACAGCCCCTGTCAATTACAAGATTGAGACCCCAGACATGAAATACTCAAAGAAGGTGTACCATGCCAACCTCTTATAAAACACTCCCTTCTCTTTTAGTATGTCTTGAAAGAGAAGAAACTGAGTTAGACACAGCCTACCAAAGACTTGAGAAGACAGGTAAAACAGAGGAACTCCAGATAAACCCTGATATTGAACCCAAACAGCAGAGAGAACTACAGAGAGTACTGCAATAATACAAGTCTACTTTTACAAATACACCCAGTCCAGCCAAGGGAATTGAACACAAAATAATAGTCACCCAGCACAGACCCATTCACTAGAAACCCTATAGGATCCCAGAAAGAACGAGGGAAGAGGTAATAAAAGAAGTAAGAAAAATGTAACTAATTAGTATCATTGTACCATCTAACATTGCATGGGCATCACCCATTGTAATTGTGGATAAGAAAGAGGGTGGGATACACTTGTGTCTCAACTTTAGGAAATTGAACGCAGTGTCCCTCTTTGACAGATACCCAATGCCTTGGATAGATGATATTATTGACAGGCTAGGGAATGTCAGGTTCATGACAACACTAGATCTTACCAATGGGTACTGGCAGATTCCTCTAGAAGAACGTTCCCAAGAAAAAAACTGCTTTTATTACACCCATAGGTTTGTACCAACTCATAACCATGCCTTTTGGTTTACATGGAGCTCCTGCCACATTTCAGAGGTTTATTGACCAAATCATGAGTGCCCATACTCCATACTGTTCTGCCTGCCTAGACGATGTAATAATATTTAGTCCAGACTGGGAACCTAATTTAACCCTTTGAGAACTGAATATGTTTTAACGTATATGGATTCTGAACGTATATACATCGGTAGTCTTCTGTCTGCTGTGATAAAGTCCATCACAGGTTTAACAGTGAACCCCATGAAATGTGCAGTTGCAGTGAAGGAAATCAAATATTTGGGATGTGTACTGGGTAATGGTAGGGTAAAACCTAAGAATGCAAAGTTGAGGCAGTGGCAAACAGCTCAATACCCCTAAACAAGAAACATGTTAAATCTTTTTTAGGACTAGTGGAGTATTACAGAAAGTTCATTCCCAACTTTACTGAGATAGCAAGCCCCCAACAGACCTCACAAAGAAGAGGTACCCAAATGAGGATAAGTGGACCCCAGAATGTGATGAGACATTCAGAATCATAAAAGCTGCACTCCGTACCTCCCCAGTACTGCTAAGTCCTGATTTCTCCCATATGTTTGAGGTATAGACAGATGCCTCTGAAAATGGAATCGGCGCTGAACTATCCCAAACTGTCAATGGAGAAGAACATCCTGTTATATTTATTAGCAGAAAGCTACATGAGAGAGAGAGAGAGAGAGAGAGGAAATACAGTACAATAGAAAAAGAGTGTCTAGCTGTGAAGTGGGCAATTGAAGCTTTGCAATATTATCTGTGGGGTACAGAGTTTAAATTGGTCACTGATCATAGTCAGCTTTGTTGGAGTCAGCAAGTGAAAGACAAGAACACCAGGATAATGCCCTGGTATCTTGCCTTACAACCATATCAATTCACAATCCAATACAGAGCAAGTTCACAGCATAGGTATGGGGTTGGCATTGATAACCAAAATTGACTGACTGATGGTTTTGGACTATAACTGTTATTGTACTGTATATAATGTGAGGAACATGCATATATGATATGTTCTGCTGAACATAAGTTAGAATACCATTGTTTAGAAATTCAACCATGGGGTATATTGACATGATGAATATAAATATGTCTAAAAACTGTTCTTGAAATAGTGAAGTACAAAAAGGGACCCAGGGGTGGGGTTTCTGTAGAGGTGGGTGGACGCTCCATTCCTGCCAGTTTAGGTAGAAAATCAGTTTGATGACTGATTCCCTCTTGAATAGTGGTATGTGTGGTAGGGTGGCACCCTTCCAATGCTAGGAGAGACTGCACTATTGTTTTTTCTTCTATAGTCTGTTGTGCAACAGCATGTTGCTATCCTTTACTGTCCTTTTCTAGTCTTTCTGTTCTGTCAGGCTGGTCACCTGCAGAAATGCCCCCACCCGCTATCTCCCACTGATTGTTTTGTTTTCCTTTCCAGTCCTTTTAAGTACCCAAGCTGATGAAAATGGCTTAGAAAATGTTAAAATAAAATGCAAATGTTAGCTAGCACAGTGCCCAAAGATTGAGCCATGACGATAACATGATGCACAGCGAAATTAATGTACAGTGTAAGATATACTTTTTGTTAACATGCTGTGTTAGAGTCTGTAATAATAAAATGTGATGGTTTGTTAAATAAATGGATAAAAAACCTAGAAGGTGCTTGAAAATGTTATGCTATACAGAAAGCAGCCATGTACTGTTTAAACCGTAAAGTTCTCTTGTTTTAAGTCAGACGTGTTGGCATGGAACATTGTAAGCCACTCCCTCCAGGCTTCAAACTAAATCAAACTATGGCTTACATTCTCCTAACCTGCAGAAAATAGTTTATAAAAGCTATCTTATAGGGTGGAGAAAGAAAAACTCCTTGTTTAAACCCTGTATCCCTGGTTACTTTTTGAAGGTGAGAGCCCAAGCAATTGTTTTGTTTTCTTGCTTCATTTATAATTTTTCTACCAAAAAGACCCATAGCCACAGTCTTTATCTGCACATTTAAAAGCAAAATTACTTTACATTTACTTCTTTTCTTTTAAAAGATACTTCCAAACATATATAAAACCTACCTGAGAAAGTCATAAAAGTTTAAAATCATTTGGTTGTTTAAAAAGTATTCCCTGTTAACCCTCTGGTACAGCCACACATAAAAATAAGTTCTAGATTCTAAAATAATTGGGTCTGGATTCTCAAAGGGCCCTTAGATCCATGCAAGCTGCATAAAAAAAAAAAACTTGTGTCAGATATGCGTGCACCAAATACTGTGGGCCATATTTTGTAAGAAAAGCATTCTCTGTGACAAAGTCCTCTATACCAATGCAAGAGGTCCACTGCATCAACAAAATTATGCAAGCTGCACCAAAATAATTAATGCACATTGAGTCAAATATGGTGCAAGTTGAATCAAAAAAATGACTCAAGGAACGAAAATGATGCAAACTAAGTAACAATATGGAGCAAGCTGAGTCAAAAAAATGGTACAAGCCGAGTCAAATAAATGGTGCAAATGGAGTAAAAAATGACGCAAAGGACAAGAATGATGAAAGCTAAGTTACCAAATACAGCAGATGAAATGGCCAAGACTAAGCCCTCTAAATGTTCTAAACTAGTGCTGCAGGAGAATACTGGCCCTTAATAGTAGCATAGTCAGGTCTGACCACCTGCTGTGGGCCTCTTTATATACTCTTGTGTTCCTTAGACTAGCTCTGGCTGGTCTAACAGTGACATGCATCTTAAGCAGTAGGACAGTACTTGCATTCCTTGAAAATCCCAAATAAGAGGATGGTGCATCATTTTGGTGATGCAGGCATCCCTTCAGACATGGCACAGGCAGTTTTTTGGTGAAAGCATGGCGCAAGTCGCGCTGGCACATGAAGATCTGTTTTTGACGCAAGCAGCATTTGAAAATCAGAATTGGTGCAAGGTTTGATGCATCCTGATCCTTGTGTCAGTTGTTTTTGACACAAGCACCCTGAATCATTCTCTAGCCTTTGAAAATCTGAACTCTCTTTTGAAGCATAAAGAATTGTTTTCTTTCATTTATTTGAAGTTTGGCCTTACTTGGATTCAGGAGTGCTTTCAGACCTTCCAGCTTCTAGTGTTTTCATGGACTCCTATAGGAACCAGTGGCCCCTACTGACAGAATTCTTATACAAGAACCTAGAAATGGGAGGTCCATGATGTCAGAGTTATAGGAGGAGCCACATATTCATTAAGGCTTATTGTTTATGTGTTGCTATTTAAAAACCACAGAACCCAGTTTTTAAATGTTTTTCATGAATTTCTACATTGTTGTACATATTGCTTGCATCCTGCACTTTCTTTTGAATGTAAAACTGTTGTGGTAAACTGTATATTCTGTGTAATGCAAAAAGGGGTTGGTCAAATGATGGACTGGGTGGGTATAAAAATCCCACTGCTAGGCATAGGAAATCAGATTTGCTCCAGACTGAGACAGGGGAGATCTGAAGTCCACAAGAGCTCACACTGGAGCTGAAGGAGGACATACAAGCCTTCATGTCCAAACAATGCCAAATTGCTTAGAAGTGAAGTATCAGCAATAGGATTTGAAGTCTTATACAGAGAAATGCTGCTATCCTGATGAAATTGCTATTTTAAGTATAATATTTTTAAATTTAATGTATTATTTTTATTTCTGACGTACAATAAAACCACACAGTTTCCATGTACTTCGGTCTATTACAATAGATAGTCTAGGCCCTTAAGTGTTGTCCCCACTGGTCAGTGGTGGTAACCAATGTTACCATCCCAAATAAAATTGTCCAGTTTAATCTTGAATGTGGACAAGTTTGGTGCAAGAACTAGAATGCTAACCTGAATTTTCTGAGTACTATCTATCTGTTAAAGATGCAGCAAAATTTAATTTCACCGGTGAGATTGTGAATTTTGCTACGCTAAATATTTAATGAAATTCACACATTCCTCAAAATATTTCGGATGTGCAATATGTGGAATTTCACCTGAGAAATGCGGAATTTTGTGGGAAAAATGCAGAATTTCACCAGAGTGGTGAAATTCCACTGTTCATGGGCAAAATTCTGCATTTTGCCAGCAAAATTCCACATTTCACCAGCAGAATTTTGCATTTCGCACCCATGAAATATTTGGCAAAATGCACAAATTTTATGAAATATTTTGCAGAAAAAAATTTGTGGATTTCGCCCACCTCTTTCTGTTCACCCACTACCCTCCGACACTAACTAGTATTTTTTTTTACTTAACCAAAAGATCTATTCTAGGGCGAGCCCCTTCTACCCTGAAAATTTCAGAACATAATTCCAAACCATTTGGGTGGTTGGTAAGAGCAAAACAAAATGGACAAAATCCCTATTTTTCCACATTTTGCATTATCTGGATCTCAGAATCCAGACATCTGACCATTACTAAATGTACTAAATCCAGATACCTTGATTGGGAGCCAGTATGGCTTAGTGGTTATGAGCACTGAGCTGCAAACCTGGGGAACTGGGTTTGAATCCCGTAGCCACCACTTGTATACTGTGTGACCATAAGCAAGTCACTTAATTTCTTTGTGGTCTCAGGATGCACCTGGAAACAAGCCTTGGCTTAGTGTGTCTTTCCTGGCTAAAACACTGTAAAAAAAAAAATAAACAAATAAATACCTCCCCCCAGACCATGCATACAAAATTTCATGCAATTCTGTTGAACAGGAGCAAAGTTATACTGTATACATATAGATATATATATATGGCGTTTGAGTCACCCAGGCTGATAGTTTTGGGTGACTTCAATGCCTGGGTTGATGACAAACTCTCACAATTTGGTCAGCACTTCCTCTAGTTGATAACTCCTCTGGGCCTTACACAGATTGTTTCCACTGCTACCCATAAACATGGTCATTCTCTTGACTTGGTCTTCCTCCTGGGGGGTTGAAGCCTCAGATCTGGGGGTGGAACCAGTTGGATGGTCCAACCATTACACCGTGTGGTTCAGTTTTTGTGCTCCCCTTCACAGGCCTACCCCTGTAGAGATGGTCAGATACTGCCCTTTATGAGATATAAACTCTGAAGGCCTGGCGGCAGTGCTTGACCTATCGGTTCTTCCATCGGCAAACAATGACCCAGAAGCCCTAGTGGTGGCCTATAATATGGCCATATCTATGGCTCTGGATGTCATTGCTCCTGTCCATGTTCATCCTCTCTCCCTTTACCCTTGGTCCCCTTGGTTTGATGAGTCCTTGAGGGAGATGAGATGACTTGGACGAAGGTTAGAGGCATTGCTGGCGGAAGTCCCGCCTTGATGCCGATCACCTTAGATTGATGGATCATTATCAAGCCTATCAATCCACAATCACCCATAAGAAGGCAGAGTTCCTGTCCAGGGAGATTGTGGCTGCTCAGAATCGACTGGCTCAGCTTTTTTGAACAATGGACAGACTGTGCAACCCAGTCTGTCTACAGGTCCGAAAAATGTTTTCGCAAATTGAGTGTGATGAACTTGCTCAATTCTTTGTGGCTAAGGTGGCTGACATCAGGGCAGTACTCCAACTGGCACACTCTATGGGCATTGCTCTGGACTGGGTTTTGGGGGGCACTGCCCCTCAGTTTTCCTGGAGTACCTTCAGCTAGCTGGAGCTAGTGGATATCATGTGGATTGTTCAGGGTATGTGCCCTACGTGCCGTAGTTTGGATCCAGGACCAACTTCTCTGATTTTGGGTTGTGATGATATTTTTGGCCTGATCCTTGCATTGATAGTCTGGTGCTCTTTGGAAACAGGTGAGTTTCCTAGCTCCCTGAAGGAGGCAGTGGTGACACCCCTCCTGAAGAAAGCTTCTTTGGACCCAGACTGCCATGAGAACTACAGACCAATCTCGAATCTGCCCTTTAAGAGGAAATTGATTGAGAAGGTAGTGGCCGTACAAGTGGAGAACCACTTGACCATCCATGATAGCTATGAGCCTCTCCAGTCCAGTTTTCAAAAGAAGCATAGTACTGAGACGGTGCTGGTTTCGGTGCTCAATGATCTTCTGATGGCTCGAGAGTGGAGAAACTGGTCCATCTTGGTTCTTCTTGACCTCTCATCAGCATTTGACACTGTGGACCATGGGGTTCTTCTTGATCACCTGAGGTTCATCTGTGGCCTGTCAGGCATGGTTCTCAGATGGTTTTCATCGTTCCTCACCAGAAGAACTCAGAGGGTGGTGCCATGGATTCATTCCTCTGACCCAGTTCCGCTATTGTGTGGGGTCCCTCAGGGATCGGTGTTGTCCACCATGTTGTTTGCAGTGTGCTTGCTGCCCCTCGGAGACATTGTAAGAAGGTATGGGCTGAGGTTTCACTGTTATGCTGATGATATCCAGCTCTACTTTTCTTTTGCACCTGACCAGGATAGAGCCCTCTCAGTATTTAATAACTGCCTCATGGAAATCCAGGAGTGGATGAGTTTGAGCTGGTTGAGGTTGAACTCGGAAAAGACTGAGGTGCTAGTGGTGGATCCAGGTCACCAGATGGGGGGGTCAGGAGTGGGCTCACCTCTGGACTTTTTCTTGGGGGTGTACCACTCCCAATCTCTGAATGGGTGCAAAATCTGGGGGTAAATTTTGACGAGGGATTAACACTGCATTCGCAGGTGTCGGCCATCATCAAATCCTCTTTCTACCATCTGAGGAATATCTTCAGAGTTAAGTGTCTTGTTCCATCTGGCGACCTTCCCACACTGGTCCATGCCTTTGTGTCCTCGCATTTGGACTATTGCAATGCCCTATACTTAGGGCTTCCAGGGGTAGATATTCGCCACTTTCAGCTGGTGCAGAACGCGGCAGCCCAGCTGCTGACTGGAACCTCTTGGTCCTGTCATATTTCACCAGTGCTGTGCAAACTGCACTGGCTGCTGGTACAGTGGTAAATTACCTTCAAAGTCAGACTTTTGACTTACAAAGCCCTACACAGACTGGGTCCTGGCTACCTGAAAGAGCTCCTGGTCCCTTACTGCCGTGGGTGATCGCTCCACTTTACTGATGAGGGGTTGCTAGAGATTCCAAGGGTTTGTTTAAAATCCTCCAGGGCCCGTACATTTATGCACGCTGCTCCTACCCTTTGGAATTCTCTACCCCATCAGTTACGTGAGTACATGACTGTGGAGGGATTTAAACTGGCCCTAAACATGTTTTTATGGACTTAGGCTTTTGGTGAATGATTGGGAATATTATCTTATTGCCTGTTTTGTATTTTATATTATTTATAATAGTTGTACACGCTGAAGTTATTTTAATTGTTATGTGCGTTGCCTTGGCATTTGAAAGGCACCATATAAATTTAAATAAATTGAATGGAATTGAATATATATATATATATATATATATATATATATATACACATATATGTATTATAGTGGCATGGTAGTGCCACTATAGTTGGGGTTGCATTGCCATTTCTATGTTAAACCTCAAATTTAGCACTTTAATAACTTTGCAACCGTTTGTCCGATATGTCTGAAATTTGAAAAGGAGGAAGTTGTTTGGTAGGTCACTGGATCTGTAAATGTTTGCGTTGATTGGATGTACGGTTGAGGAATGGTAGTGCACTGAAAAACATGAAAAATTCCCAACATTCTGTTTTCTTTAGGCCTCCACTTTTTACTGAAGACTGCATCTGAGTGGGTTCAGATTGGGTGGGCTACATGGGTCCTGGGTCACAGATGTGCCTTTTGAAGATTTTGTGTAAAACTCTTGTTCCATTCAAAAGTTATAGCGTTTTTAGTGCCCCATTATATCCTATGAGAAAATTTATATGTGCAGCTCGAAAATTGTCGCAATAGTATTTTTCAATGTCGAGCCTGCCAAAAATAATGTCGTGCTGCTGCCATCTTGTTTTCAGTTAGTGAGAGAGAAAAAACTATATAACTCAAAAAATACTGCAGTTTTTGACACACCAACCATTGGGTTTACCATTTTGGGGCCTGAGGAACAGGAATCTGGCATTAGTTTTTCACCACCTGGTCTGGAAATATGGTTTTCAGATTTTTTCCACCATGTTGCCATTTTTTAATCACGATATTATTTCAAAGTGCTACGGCAATATGCACGACCATAAAAATACAACTGCAACACTATTTTTAATGTTCGCAATTGTAGTCCCATTATAAATATAGGAGTGTTGCGATCATATTTTAAATGACCGTGGTAGTACTGCACAACCACATTTTATGAAATGCTGTTTTCTTTGTCACTTGATTGTGACAAGCTGGATTATAATATCGACCTGAAATTTTCAAGATGGAAAGCCCTAGTGCCTCAGATGTTCCTTTCATTTGTTTGGTTCCAAAATGTTCACCACGTCCCTAGTTATAGAATTCTGAAGTTACACATTTCCCATAGGATAACATTGTGGGAGTCTTTTTATTTGTCACTTCATTGTGGCTACGTGCATTGTGGTATTGACCAAAAATTTTCAGGGTGTAAAGCCCTACCCCTCCTACAGGTGTACCATTTGGTGGTTTGGTAATGAACCATTCAACATGGCCATACTTATAGAATTGTGAAATTTGGAGATTTCCCCATAGGATAACATAGCGGCGCTGGTTCCCCTTTGTCGCCTTGTTGCCGCAAAGTGCATAGCGGTATTACCCTGAACGTTTCAGGGTGAAAAGGCCTTGTCTCACAGGTGTGCCTTTTCATGGTTTGCTGTGAAAACATTCAGCTGGACCAGAGCTACAACATTCCAAATTTCCAAGTTTTCCCCATAGGATAACATTGCGGTGCCTGTGATGCCTTTCGGGGCCCGTATCTTGAAAATGTTTCACAATACGGACTTTTCATTGGAAAATTTATCGGGGGATAAGTATAGAACTAGGCTAGAAAGCCTTGAAACCCCTGAAATTTGAATTTTTTTTGTAGCGTGTACGGTTCCTGAGATATTTGCTAATTACTGTTCTAACTGGTGATTTTCATGTGCTTGGGCCACTATTATGCACTCAGATTTAGCACTCACATTGCGTTTTGGTGCACGTATCTTGGAAATGATGCAAGATTAGGGTACGGTCATTGATGGTCGCGAGAACTGTACACTGTCATGATTACAACGACGCTTTCTTTTTTTTTCTACTTGCTATGGTTCCCAAGATATGGGCAAATTACTGTTGCAAAGCCTCCTTGGCTTATAGGGCCGATGTATGGTTCCATGCTCATATATAAGTGGGAACGCAGGGCCCAGAGGGCCTGAACTCCCCACCCAAATATACATTATGAGAATAGGGCAGCTTGGTGGGGGCCCACAGCCCACCAAGCCACCCGCTTTATTACTACTTACATTACACTTTAAAAAAGAAAGGAAATTCTTTGCAAAAACATCGTTAATGCATCAGTTAGGATTATCTGCACACCGACAAAGGTGTGGAAATTCAATGTTAGGTTTGCAACCCCTACCACCCCACCACCACCCCCCATGCTCCAGTGGGCAAATTACATCTACAAGGTCTTCTTGCCTTATAGTGTTGCTGTATGGCTCCATGGTTATCTATAAATGAGAGCCCAGGGCCCGGGGCACCCGTGATCCCACCCACATATACATAATGTGCAAATAGGTGGGTCCATGGCTATCTATAAGTGGGAGCACAGGGCCCAAAAGGGCCTGCACTTCTACCCACATATACATTATGTGCAAATAGGCGGGTTGGTGAGAGTACTGCCCTTTTGTATCATACTTAAATTACACTTAAACAAGCATTTGTCAATGCCGAACGTTCACTTGCAGGTATTTGCAGTGGTGTTTGGCATGTATGGTGCTTTACCCTAATGCCCGTGTGATTGCTGGTATTTGCACAATAAATTGTCAGCATGACCTTTTTGTTACCCCCATTGTGCGCTACATAGGTGGAAACACGTTTTGGTCAGGATGTGAAAAATGACAGTTGTACTGCTCATAAGGAAGAGTGGTAAAATGGCAATGTTGAAAATCTGGAGTGGAAATATTGAAAATTCACAGACCTAGGAGCGTGCCTGGGAACTGTGCAATGCACGCTCGCAAAACAGTCATTGTTAGGAATTTTTTCACCAAATTGTCAACATTGGCATTTTAAAACCTCTGCTAATGAACAGTGTCACTGTGATTGTCTTACTGTGTGCCATACATTGATTTTGCACACCGACTGCGCCATTGTGCACTACATGGGTGGAAACACGTTTTGGGCAGGATGTGAAAAATGACAGCTGTACTGCTCATAAGGAGGTGTGGTAAAATGGCAATGTTGAAAATCTGGAGTGAAAATATTGAAAATTAAGAAACTTACGAAAGTGCGTAGGAACTGCACAACGCACGCTCATAAAACAGTTATTTTTAGGAATTTGTTCACCAAATTTTCAACATAGCCATTTTAAGATCTCTGCTCATGAACAGTGACACTGTGATTTTCTTAATGTGTCCCATACACTGAGTTCACACAGCGACTGTGCCATTGTGTGCTACGTGGGCGGAAACATGTTTTGGGCAAGATGTGAAAAATGACAGCTGCAGTGACCATAAGGAGGTGTGGTAAAATGGCAATGTTGAAAATGTGGAGTGAAAATATTGAAAATTCGCAAACTTACGAGCGTGCATAGGAACTGCACAATGAACACTCATAAAACAGTCATTTCTAGGAATTTTGTCACCAAATTTTCAACACAGCCATTTTAAGACCTCTGCTCATGAACAGTGTCACTGTGATTTTCTTAATGTGTCCCACACATTAAGTTCGCACACGGACTGCGCCATTGTGCGCTACATGGGCGGAAACACATTTTGGGCAGGATGTGAAAAATGACAGCTGTACTGCTCATGAGGAGTTGTGTTAAAATAGCAATGGTGAAAATCTGGAGTGAAAATATTGAAAATTCTCAAACTTACGAGTGTGCATAGGAACTGTGCAATGCACACTCGTAAAACAGTCATTTTTAGGAATTTTTTCACCAAATTTTCAACACAGCCATTTTAAGACCTCTGCTCATGATCAGTGTCACTGTGATTTTCTTAATGTGTCCCATACATTGATTTCTTGACCGACTGTGCCATTGTGCACTACATGGGGAAAGACGTTTGGGCAGGATGTGAAAATGACGACTGTACTGCTCATGAGGAGGTGTGGTAAAATGGCAATGTTAAAATGTGGAGGAAAAATATTGAAATTTGGTAAACTTCTACGAGCTGCATGTGAATTGCGCAACGCACGCTCGTGAAACAGTCATTTTAGGATTTTTCACTAATTTTCAACATAGCCATTTTAAGACCTCTGCTCATGAACAGTGTCACTGTGATTTTCTTAATGTGTCCCATACATTGATTTCACGCACCCGACTGCGCCCATTGTGTGCTACATGGTCGGAAAACATTTTGGGTGAGATGTGAAAATGACAGCTGTAAAACTCGTAAGTAGGTGTGATAAAATGGCAATGTTGAAAATCTGGAGGAAAATATTGAAAAGTTCATGAACTTACAACCTGCGTAAGACTGCACAACACACGCTCGTAAAAGCAGTCATTTTTGATTTTTGCAAATTTTCAACATGGGTTTTGGGATCCTTCTCATGAATGATGTCACTGTCATGGTGTTATTTGAGCGACGGGTGATTTCATGCAGTGACTGTGCAGTGCCTGTGAAATCACCCTTCAGGCCCGAATAACACCATAACAGTGACATCATTCATGAGAAGAGGTCTCAAAAACCCCATGTTGAAAATTTGGTGCAAAAATTCCAAAAAATGACTGAGATATGCAATAAACTTGAAACCCCCCTATCTAGCCCATTATACAGCTTACCGGCATTTCCTCAGTTCGCGGTCACCTTTGAAGAGTGCAGACGTGTTCCTGGTCCACTGAAGATCATCACGCTAGAGTCCGGAGGTAAGTATGAGTGGAGGGGTGGGGAGGCTGGGTGCGCAGTGGGTGAGTGCGGGTTGTGGGAGGGGGCTGGGAGATGCGTCCGTGGGACCGTTTTATTTTACAGGTTTAAAAACAAAACAATGACATGGATGTTTGCCACGCTAGGGTGACTCCCAGCATGGCAGAAGATGGCTGTGGGGTGAGGAGCCGACGGGGATTGGGCACCCGTCCGGCAAACTACACGGGCCGAGGAGCCGACGGGGATTGGGCACCCCGCTGGCAAAACAAAGAATGTTTGCACGCTGGGGTAGGCCCAGCATGGCAGCAGGATGGCTTGGGGCTGTGGAGCCGACGGGGATTGGGCACCCCCATCAGCAACAACGCTTGCTACAATGGGTGGCCCCAACGTGGCACCAAAGCTTTGTGGTGGGCGCATGACGCTGCTGCCATGAGGGGAGTGCATGACGCTGCGCGGGGAGCGATGACGGAGGGGGTATGGCGTGACTGGTGCTTCAGTATGGCAGTGGTGCTTTCCTTGAAGCCAGAGGAACACCACTGTCATAGCAGAGCTCCTGCACCCATTGGTGCAGGATCCACCACGCCTGCTCAAGGGAGCAGTGCATTGGATGGGAGAGGCACACCTCCAAAGTGTTTCTCTCTAAAACATTCGCTAATGCGCAAGTGAACGTAAAAAGGGAATCGTTGCAAAGTTAGTTAATGCAACAGTTAGGTTGTTTCACACTGAGAAAATTATGAAATTCAGCGTTATGCTTACCATCTCTACCAACACCTCCCTACCCTCCACATACCAACAGGCATTGGGGTGTGCATTGGGGTGACCGTGCATAAGTCTAACCCTTTCTCCTGTACTGTACCACCACAGCTTCTTTATACATGGAATGGGGTGAGAGTTAGGCCATACAGTTGTGCAGCTTGGTGGGAGCATGAGGCCCAATGGGCCCTGCATTCCCACCAAGCTGTTGACTTCTATTTGTAATTACATAATGTTTTTCAAAACAGATGGGAAATTCTGTGCAAGAAGTTCATTTATGTATCAGTTAGGTTTGTTTCCACAGCAATACAAGTGTGGAAATTCTACATTAGGATTCCCAGCCCTTCCACTGCTCCCCCCCCACCCTGTAGACACCAACAGCCTCTGGGGTGTGCGTTGGGGTTATTGTGGTTCACTGTGTGCACATTGTGCTGTACTGTAGTAACACAGCTTGTTTATGCATGGGTGGGGTTAGACTTCGATTGACAATGCCAATGCATGACCTGACATTCTGTGCCTCATCTTCCTCTCTCCCCCCCGGTTAAGCCTGTTGGTGTGACAGATAGAAAGAGACAGAAAACAAACACTTAGAGAGAGACACAGAGAGAGTACAGAAAGGAATAGACACAGTGATCCATGCACAGAGATGTACAGAGACAGAGAGACACATACATAGCTAGATAGATGTAGAACGAGAGAGGTGGTGCCATACAGAAAGATCCATGGACATGTATGTATGTGGCTAGAGAGACACACAGAGACACAGAGACTCAGACACACACAGAAAGAGACACAGAAACAATCTATGTTTTACTTCTTCAGGTTCCAGTCATGCAATGACACATGCTATATTACAGAAAAGTAGCTAGACAGTGTTGGGTAATTGTAATTTGTATTACTCTTTTTTGTATACATTTTTTATTATTCCTCTGAGATATAACATTTTGTAAAAATATATAGAAAAAAATGTCATTCTTCTTAAAGGCAAAATACTTGCAATATATATCAATCTGAAACAGTTACTGACAGTGGAGCCTGTGGGTGAAGCTGGGTTTACCAATGTGTGGATGGTTTCATCACTCGGTGTACGGCCTTGTGACTGAACTACAGTAATTGTGGTTAAGCCCAGCATCACACAGAGCCTGTTGCTGTACATTGGTTAAGGATAAGATCCCATAGTGGCATATCAACTTAGGAACCATATGATTCCTGAGGGGGGAGGTGTTGTATGTGTGTGTGATAAGCTATGTTATAAGTGCAATACACCACTACAGGATGTGGGGCTACAGGGATTTAATCTGAGTCTGGAGTGCTGTCAGGATACTTGCCACTGTTTTTCTTCCTGAGAATGGTGTGTAGGTATGGATTGTGTAAGCAATAAGACACAATAGGGTGTGTGTCAGACACTTTTACAGATGGCTAGGAGATGTAGTGAAGCACGAGGCATCCGCCTGACTGCATCCAGTCTCCTAGCCATGTATTAAAGAGTCTAACACACACCTTGGATTGACTTACTGTGCTTATCAAATGGCTACCTAAAAAATAGATTTATGTGATAAATATGTAGCATTTAATAGTGGGAAACTAAAAAGTTTGTCAATATTTTTAATTAAAAAATTCCTTCGCCTACTGTTTTTTTTTTCTGAGTTGAGGGTGTTTGAGTTGTTTAGGTTTTTGTATTTTTTCCTAATGTAGTTGTCATGGCTGCAGGGGAGAGGAAATGGATAGAGTTGGTGAGAGCAGTAAGGCTAATATGAGCACAGTTGTTAGAAGTGCAGGATTTTATTTTAGAAAAAAAAGTGATATTTCTGTGCCAGCATCCATCAAGCGTTATTTATTTAGATGTGACATAGTATGCGTTACTAGGAGTCAGTAAATAAAACAACACTATTAATTGCACACACTGCTCTGTCTTTTACATGCCCGTCTACTTTGAGGGGTGCTGTTGTTGGTGTTGCTGGTGTCCAATTGATTTGGGAACCAGTGGTGCTAAATGATGACAGTGCTGGTGGTCAGCAACATTGCAACCAGAGTAGAGTGATGAGGCACTGATGATGCAGCAACAGCAGTGGGATGGAGAGGGTCAGGGTTGCCAAGTTTTGGTCTGCGAGAAGGGCAGATGCCCAGTAGCGTGCCTCTCAGGACCGTGTCTCGGAAAGTCAATGACATGCCTAGAAATAAAATGGGAACAAAAAAAAGAAGAAAAAATCAGAGATGCATGGTAGTAGAGAGGGGCTGAGAGCATCGGTTTCTCACCGCTGTGGCTGCTGCTTGACATCTCTAAGACAGGAATGGGGGGGCTGATTGATTTGCGAACCACTGGTGTTACATTATGACAATGCTGGCGAGCAGCAAGATCACAGCCAGAGTTGAGCGAGGAGGCGCTGATGATGGAGCACCAGTGGCGACATGGAAGGGGTTAGGGTTGTCAAGTTTCACCCTGTGGAAAGAGTAGATAGTTAGCAGAATTCCTCTCAGCACTCTGCCCCAGAAAATCTGTGGCATGAGTAAAAATAAATCGGGCACCAAAAAAAAGAACCAGAATCTATATGCATGGTACTACAGAGGGGTTGAGACCATTAGTTTCTCACCGATTGCTGTGGCTGCTGCTCTGCATGTCTAAACCAAGAATGGAGGGAGGGGGAGGGGGCTGAAGCATTATCTGTGTAATGCAACACTTAGATTGCAGTGTAACTGAAGTTAGTTCTGTGGTAAGGACTCTATTACTGGGATGGGATATTATGAAATCGCTTGCAATTTATAAAGCTTCTCATTCTCGGTTACTGGGACAATGCTATATGTGGGCACTTTACTGGGATTATAGCCTGATATAGCTTCTGAGTGTTAGACAGTTTGAGACACTGTTGGCATCCAGTCAGATGCCTTGAAATTCACAAGCCATTTCAGTAATGGCTATAGTTCCACATTCTGTAGTGGGTTATTGCACTTATAATATAGCTCACATTACAGATACTACACATACATTTATAAACGCATGTGGTTCCCTGTTTGTTTAGATGTCACAGCATACAAAACAGAAAGGAACTGTGTTTGACATCACAGAGACAGTGTTCCACTATTGATTATTATAAGGCACAAACAATAATAGTAAGTTGTTTAGCTGTCATGTTTTTGAAACGTCACATTAATCTACGGTAACATATGATATATGGGCTGATCAATGTGTGGTTTTTCAATAATTTAAACAAAAAGAAAAGAACCAGTTAGCTCTTAGAGGGTCATGATTTTTGTTATAGAAAATGGCTGTCTGTATGAGACCCCACTGCTTTAGAAAATAAACAAAAGAACAATTCAGTACATGGGAAGATGCTATGTAATGTTAAACAGGGGCAACAGATGATTTTTTTGGTTGTGTGTGGTATGTGTATGGTAATTTATGTTATGAGTGCAATAAACTGCTGCAGGATGTGGGGCCCGAGGCATTTAATCCATGACTGGTGTGGTGTGAGAACCCTCATCCAGAGTTCTGATGCGTTGCTATCCACTGCAGGTGTGGATTAAATGTGTATAGCCCCACACTCTGTGGTGGGTTATTGCACTCATGACATAGATTATATTGCACATGCTGCACACATCCCAATAAAATCATCTGGTTACCATCTTTGTTTACATGTTACATAAAAAAAATACAACAACTGTGTTAGGTATCACACATATAGTGTTGTACTGTTAATTGGTCACATAGCTAGTATTGTAGTGTTAATTAGCAGAAGGCATGGAACATTAAACTTATGTGATTGGCTGCCATGTTTCTCAGAGGGTCGATAAATGTACGTAAATGTACGTAAATGTACAATGTATAGCCTGATCTCTGCACACTGTTTTTAATACTTAAAGAAAAATAAAGCCAGTCAGTTGTTAGGGGCTTGCCATTTTCATTTAGGTAATTTCTGTCATATGAGTTGTGACTGTTTAAAAAAAAAAGAAAAAAAAGAACAATTGACTGCATAGCTTATTGTACTTATTACATAGGTTACAACACACATACTGTACACACTCTAGAACATCATCTGTTGCCCCTGTTTAAATTCTACAAAGGGATGTAATGGTTAAGCAATGAAGCACTACATGGTGTGGGTCATACTGTGTTTAGCCACGGCTAACATGGTTCAGTGATGCAGCTGTACTCCAAGTGAGAAAACCATCCAGGCACTGGTAATCCCAGCCTCACCAACAGCTGATTTTATTGGGGTGTGTGTGCAGTATGTGCAACATAAGCTATGTCACGAGTGCAATAACCTACTAAAGAGTCTAGGGATATAAACATTTAATCCATACTTGTAGTGTGTAGTGAGGCATAAAGACTTTGTACAAGTGTCCTCACAGTACCAGTCATGGATATAATTTCTGTAGCACCACATCATGCAGCAGTTTATTGCACTTTAAGGTGCTGCAGGATATGGGCCAGCAGGCATTTAATCCATGACTGTGGTGTTGTCATGCCGTGCCATGCACTGCAAGTGTGGATGCAATGTCTATAGCACTAGAGTGTGTAATGGGTTATTGCACTCATGACATAGATTACGTTGAACATACTGTACACATAGCAATACAATGATATGCTTCTCCTGTTTGTTTAGATGTTGAAGGACAGAAAACAACTGCAACTGTGTTTTAGATGACACAAATAGTGGTGGACATGAAATGCAAGCTGTGGGTGATGCTGGCTTTTCCAATGCCTGGATGGTTTTGTCACCTGAACTACGACCTTATCACTGAACCATGCTAGCTATGGGTAAACACAGTATCATCCACACCATGTAGTGCTTCATTGTTTGACCATTGCATCCCTTTGTAGGATTAAGACAGAGGCAAGAGATGATTTTCTGGAGTGTGTGCGGTATGTGTGTCATTACCGGTTATAAGTGGAATAAACCAGTATAGTATGTGGAATACAGGCATATTATCCATGGCTGGGGCACTGTGAGGAGACTTGCGTTGAGTTCTTAACCCTCAATATGTAATGCAGGTGTAGATTAAATGTCTATAGTCCCACACTCTGTAGTGGGTTATTGCACTCATAATATAGGCTACATTGACATACTGTATACACCCATATGTGATCATCTGGTTGTCCTGTTTGGTTACATGTCAGAGGACACAAAACAACAACTGTGTTTGAGATGACACAGACAGTGGTGGACATGAAATACAGGCTGTGGGTGATACTGGGTTTACTCATGTCTGGGTGTTTTGGTGACTCGGGCTACGGATTTGTAACTGAAGCACATCAGCTGTTGGTAAACCCAGCATCAGCCACACCCTGTAGTGCTTAATTAATTGACAATAAGATACCTTGGTAGCATAAAAACAGGGCAACAGATGATTTTTTGGGTGTGTGTACAGTATGTGTGTGGCAATTTATGTTATGAGTGCAAGGAACCATTAAAAAATTTGGGGCTACAGGCATTTAGTCCACAGATGGGGGCTGTGAGGACATTTGACCAGTGTCATCATGCCTCACAAGATACCAAAGGTATGGATTTAATGACTATAGCTGCACACTGCACTGATAAGATAGGTCATATTGCATGTAGTGCAGATGTCTCAAAAATTATCTGGTTATTTTATTTCTTTGTATGTCACAGGACAAAACAAAGAGCAAGAGTCTTTGTGTTCACATAGACAGTGCTGGACATGAAATGGAGGGTGTAGGTACCAGATTTTTTTTTGGGGGGTGTCCAGTATGTGTGTGGTAGGATGTCTTATAAGTGCAATGCACTACTGCAGTAAGTGGGGCTATAGGTGTTTAGTGCATGGCTGTGGCGCTGTCAGGAGACTTGGGCACCTTTGTCTGCCTGAGACTGCAACACAGGTGTGGATCACATGGCTATTGTCCCACACCCTGCAATATGTTTTTACACTTATGACATGGCTTACATTGTACGTACTGCACACACTAAACTACAATAATTTGGTCCCATTGTTTGTTTATGTCTAATTGAACAAAAGAACAACAACTGTGTTCTATTCCTAATGATGTTGTACTAAGAGCTATAAGGTAGGACCATAGGTTACATTTACAGTGTGTTGTGCTGCATTAGAAAATGGGTTGAGGTATTTCACACTTCTCAGGTGGTGGCATTGATGAATAGGATAGTTCTGTACCTCATCAACAGTTGAATGGTACATAGGTCCATAAGTCACCAGGAGTCATCCTCCAGCAAAACCATGCCCATTTTTTTTTGCTTGCTTAGTGAGTGACATTGGCTCCCCACGTTCATTTCTCATCTTTAGCAGGAGACCTCCACTCTCATCAATTCTTTGCACCAAACCACTTGCAATATACTTATCTACCTGCTTTTTTCAGGTTTACTTTAAATGTTGTCTCCCACTTGATTGTATCTGCTGCAAAATCTATGAACATTTTTTTGTACTCGGCTTTTTTACAGTGTGGCTGCCTGTCAGTAGAACTTCCATGCCGATATGTTGAATACCCTATACTTTCGCTTTTAATAAATTTAGTGTCCTTATTTCACTGATTTTCCTGATTAGTTGATTGCCCAAAAAAATGCCAGCTTCATTATGGTTGTTGCATGGTCAGGGGGGTCAGACTGGAAGAAAACAGTCAAGTCTGAAATAGCTGTCATGGTTCCTTAGCATGATTCTTCCCACATATGTAGTAGTAAAAATGCAGCCCTAGTCAATATACCAGCCCCACTTCCCCTAAACAAATAATATATGAAGTCCTAAACTGGAAAAATGCATAAATATTGACTCACAGTATTTCAACAGCTTTACTTTTTCCCCTGATAACTCTAGTTTCATTCTTTGCATGGTATGTGGCAAGTAGAAACTGTACAAGAGCAAGTATTAAACTGCATGGCACATATAACAAGGAGATGCCCTGTTGCAGTGTGAGAGTGTGTGTGTTGGGGGGAGGGGTGGGGTTATCCATGAAATACAGATGAAAAGGTATAAGTTCAAGGAAAGTCCCTACCTATAAAAGAAGAGATATGGACACACATTGTTATGGAGCTGAAGGGACTGTTTGATTACAATAATGTGTGTTAAATTATTTTTATAACCATTTTTTTTTGTATTAAACTTGTTTTCTTTTACAGTGTCCATTTTCTAACCACAATAATATCCAACAGGGTGGGCAGTATTGGTGAATACCGGACCTTCCAGGGGCTATAAGAACCTCTGCCTGTGACATTGCCCTTCATTATGCCCCTCGGTGGTCCGGTATACCCCAGTACTGCCCACCCTGTTGGTTATTATAGTTTACATAGATCCCCAGGAAATAAAAAGTATGAGCTCCAGTGCTCCTTCGGCTACTCAGGTATCCTTCTGCCAATCCTGTTTCCTTATTGGGCAAAATCAGCCCATTTAAATAGAAATTCCTGGCTTTTATTTTTCTCTCCCTTACCGAGAGATACTGGCCATATGCTCCCTAGTTCACTGCTAACTACCTGCCGAGACTAGACACCACATCTGCTTGGCTCATTTCTGATATTTGTTTTTCTCTCTTTTTTTTAAAGCTCTAATCCCTTGTTCCATTTGAACAGGACAAATTTTACACAGCTGTCCACACTACTTACTCTCGTTCTTTTGTCCTCAAGCTGGACGACTGCCTCCTCACTCCCAAAATGAAGCTGCTTCTCATTTTAAGCAATGACAGAGATGGCTGTAACATGAGCTGGGTGGCTTATTCCCTTCATCACTGCTCCTCCCAAAACTGTATCCCCATTTAACTGAAAATGGTTTATCTGAGCACTCCAAATGAAAAGAAAAGACACCGCAACAAAAATCCAATGTGTGTAAGGCATGACCGACTACTAAAGCACTTCGATATTTATGGCTGTGTCAGGGGGTGTCCCCATTAAATTGTTGTATTGATAAGGTTCCCTTATAACAACATGCTCCAGACTTTCACTGTGATATATCTAATATTATACAATAGGCACAAAAAAAGAGACCAATCCCTGCAACCTGATTGGCTGGCTGGCACCTTTTCAGAGTTGAAAATCCTTCAGTGTACCCACTGAAAAAGGTGCCAGCCAACCTCATCTGATGCCATCATAAAAAATATTCCTAAGACCCCCCCCAAAGCACCCAGAATCGCTACCATATTGAACGCCGCTTCAAACATGCTGCCACGGTAAATTTAAAAAGCTGTGACTTCCACATTTCATCTACAAGATGAAAATGAGCTAGAAAACATATTTAGTACTGAAAATGAGTTCTCCGACATAGAAAACATGGCTGAAACCCAGACATTAAATGTTGTACTCTTACCTAATACTCCGGCACTGACGCCAGCTACTACCACAGACAGCAGCCACACAGAAACTGCAAGGAGCCCAGGAGCAGAGCACATAGATCAGGTAACACTGGAAGCAGACTCCGGTGATCAGAGTACCTCAGACAATCAGGGCCTGTGGAAGATCACCCTTATCAAAAAAGGCAGACATTGTATAATAGCAATATACCCCCCCCCCCAGGGTGTGGGTATACTGGTGGATTTACCATTTCTGGTGTGGTTGAGCCACTCGGCTGCACCTCGTGACCAAACCACACCAGCCATGGTAAATCCACCAGTATACCCACACCCTGGAGGGGTATATTGCTTAATTATAGAATGGGGTAAATGGAATCAGCCAAATCTTGCATCCTGATTGGTTGGCTGGTACCTTTCCCAGCATTGTAAATTCTCCAGTGTACCCACTGTAAAAGGTGCCAGCCAACCTTATCCCTGCCATTATAAATGTATCACTGCCGCCTTTGCGTATCAAAGGAGCTGCCACCATTTTCCATCACTGCTTATGAAACGGAGCTGTGGTAAATTTAAAAAGCTTGAGAAGCTACTTTCAATTATTTCTCATGGATGACCTTCAAACTGTATTTAAATTGAAAAACAAATAATCCAATCCTAAAACTATACCTCTAAATGCTGAAGAAGGTACTCTGGTGTCACCAAACAATCTCAGTCTCAAACACAATAAGGCAACAAACAACACTGGCACCGAAAGTCCAATCCACCCACAAACTGACCACCAACCTGCAGCCGCTTCCCAAGCACATCCACAAGCTTCCACACTCATTATCAATCCAATAAAAAACATAAAGGAAATACAGCACAACATGGAAGATAAAAAAAAATCTTAATAGTAAACATGACACAGAGGTTTTTAAAAAAGGAAAGCATCACGGGGGACACTACCTAGCAACAAGGAACTTTTTACTGCAGCAATAAAATAAAAAATAAAAATACAATAAAAAATTTCCTGCTTTTTTTTCAAAAATGAAAATGGCCATTACATAACAGCAATATACCCTCCAGGGTGTGGGTATACTGGTGGATTTACCACTGCTGGTGTGGTTAAGTGACTCGGCTACATGTTGTGACTGAACCATAGCAGCTATGCTAAATCCACCAGTATACTCACACCCTGGATGGGGTATATTGCTTAACCACACCCATTCAGCATGCTAGACTATCGTTTTTGTTTGTTTGTCCTACAGCACTGCTGCAAGCCAATTTTTCTCACTTATATAGTGATGCACACAGCTTGGCACTCACCGCTCATTTATCCCCATCCCTACCTACAGTCCTGGAAGTCTTTGAAACAAAAAGATAAGCGATTAACTAATACTTTTTTGTTTGTCAGTTACCTGACAAGTCACCCTGTTACGTTAATTGATACACTGCACACTCGGAGCTGTAGAGTACTGTGTCTGTCTATTGACATTTGGGTGTGCTGAATGGTAGTGGGCAGTCTGGATCCCAACCACAACAAACTGGACAGTTTAAAAATAGACAAATAAAAGTGAAACAGAGTACTAAAACAATGGCTGATATGCTGAATAGTCTTTTTCAGCTTAACGTTCATGGCTCCTCCCTCCCCCTCTCATTGCTGCACAATCCCAAGTCATGTGAGCGCCATTGGAAGAAAAAGTAAAGACTTTATGTTTTAGTTTTATCTCTTGTAGTTAAGACAGTCTTAAAATTTTAACCAGTTCTAAACCGGTGTGGCTGGGAAGGCTGACCATGACAACCAAATGTCCCTAGCTCAAAAAAGGCATTATAACGCAGGTGGAGTTTTTTTTTCTCAAAATGAATGAAACTGTTCAGTTTTAATATTTCAACATGACATTTGTTTTTCCAAACATATAGACTACAGTGGCCCATTTTTCTAAGCACAATAATACGGTCCACAGTGGGTGGTATTGGGCAATACTGGACATTTCAGGGGCTATAATGCCCTCCACCTGTGGTGTTGGGGCTCATCACAGGCCTGGGTGGTGCAGTATTGCCCAGTACCACCCACTGTGGATTGTATTATTGCTTACTTATAGCACAAGGGGTGATTAACACACTTTAAATGTAACTTATGGTCATACATTGTTTAATTCCTCTTCTGTTGGAGGCCTTTGAGGAGACCTGTATGGGGGTGGCTGGCAGAATGTGCAGGGCAAAATGGAAGCTCCTTTAGTGGGAAAGGTCCACAAAAAAATATTTCAAATAGGGGGAGAACATCATGTTACTGTAGACCAGGACGTTGCTGTCTTTCTGCAGGAACAGGGATTGGTTGCTGTCTCTGTGGGACCAACTTGCTGATGGTGTCTGAGAGCACCTGGATAGTCTGATTCAGGCGCATTGATTTGATTGATGTTAGCTATTACAGCTTTTTCAATGCTCATTAATATTTTTGTATTTTAAAAATTTCATGCAGTTTGATGTTTTACTAATTTGATAAGTTGCCCACATTTTTGCATTGTTGTGTTTTTGTGCCGAATTAGAGTGGCCAAGTGCTCACAAATTTGTCCTGAACATGGTTCCTCTGTACCTGTGGAGAAAGATAAAGAAATACAGACAGACAGAGAGAGTGAGAGATGTAGGTGAGCAGCATGATTTTTTTTGGCAAATAATTGTTGTATATGGTATATCAACATATTTTTTGCTCATACATTTTATATTGCCATTCGGTGCACTCTGCTAAGAATTCAACAGTTAATGACTTAGTAATTGAACTGGAACAATGTTATCTGTCTTAGCTGTTCAATACTAACACAATTGGGAAATACATGTTTGTGCTTCATTTACTGTGACTTTGTTCTATGTATTTTGCTTACTTTATTAACATTGTGCTATATTTGTTGCTGGGTTTCAAAAGATATTGAAATTTCTTTTTTTATCATTATTTTCTATGAGTATATTTAGTTATTCAATGGTGTGTGAAAATCCTGTAACCTCATTGCTGAGAACATGTCACATGACCGTGGGTAAATCCTGTAGAAGACGTGGGTTAGAAATGACATTTATAAAATGCACAAGTAAACATATTTTACATTTATTGTGCACATGGATCCATTGTATAATCTCAGTAAGGCACTCCAGGGTGTGAATTACTGGGAGATTTACCCACTTCGTGTGTGGTTAACTCATTTGGGTGCGCCTTGTGACACACCACTAAAGGTGTGGGTAAATCCCCGATAACCCACACCCTGTTGTGCCTTATTGCTTAAATATAACCAGTGAGACACTGGTGGCCATTGCTTGTACTGACATACATGTGTATCCAGACAGTAAAGGCACTTGAGTTGTGGTCATGTGCTTAAGTTTGAGCATTGGTTTGGATGCATATTAGTAGTGGTGACACAGAGCAATTTGTTTCAAGTTACCTGACACATGTAATGGAGATAGATGGGAGATACATAATCACACATCTGGTTGTGTAATCATGTGATGTGGGATGTGTCTGTAATAGTTAAATAGTGTTGGATGGTGTGTGTTGTGCATATACCTGCTGATGTCTCCATTTCTTCTGGTTCAGTTTTTATGACTGCCACTGGAATGATGTCCAATGTTTCTGTTAAAAAATGACAACTTATTAATTATTATATGACTGTTATGCAATTATAAGATTTCTGCCTCGTAGTGAGTTATGAGAATTGCTATTTAAACTGTTCAATATAATTTCACTGATTTGCAACAGAGTGGTGACAGTAACTGGTTGCATACATAAACTAGAAGATACATATAGTGTCACCTGTGCTTGTATAGAGACATACTATTTGTGTACTGTATGTTATTTGGAGATGCATTACTTAATAGGTAACATTATACCATGTTTTAAAAGTAAGACTGTCTTTTTACATCTTGCTACCTAAAACGTTTCAGGGCAATATCACAATCCAGCTTGCCAGAATCAAGTGACAAAGAAATCAACATTTTCAGAAAATGTGGTTTAGCACTATTGTCGCGGTAATTTCATATACGATCTCAGCACTCTTATCTTCATAATGGGAAAACAACCACGATCTTAAAAAATAGTTTCACGGTTGTATTTTGTATGATCGTGCATAGTGTTAAGCCTCTTTTCATAATGTCGTGATCTAAAGTGAACAAATAGTGGGAACAAGCTGGAAAACACATTTCCAGACCAACTGCTGAATAAGCTGTGACAGACTTCTGTTCCTGAGGAGCTGAATAGTTACATCTAACGGCTGCTGTGTTGAAAAGTGCAGTACTTTTTTAGCTACATTGCTTTTTCCCCTCTCTTGAACTGATGACAAGATGGCTGCATCACAACACTATTTTTCAAAGATCACAACTAGAAAATATGATCAAGAAATTTTTTTTCTGTACATATACATTTTCAATACAGCATTGTGAGACACTAAACATTTCTTTACTTTTCAATAGAACAACATTTTTTTCACAAAATGTTTAAAAGGCACATCAGCTAGGCAGGAGCAATTTGACAGTTAGTAGTGGCATTTATGCTGAAATAGTCCAGTTATGCATCATATTTAAAGAGTTGGCATATGCTTTAGTACAATTATATACTACTGATAAGTCTGTGCTATTTACATACGTTCTGATGTGCCAGCTTCTTCTGCTTCCATTTTTATACAATGTCCTGGCCTCTAGTGGTTCTGTGAAAAAAATTTAATATCTTATTAGTACATATATGCATATAGGTTATTAATCAATCAATCAAGCAATCAGTGTTTATTTATGCAGGCGAAACAGCATTGAGACTACTCATTTACAAGGTGGACCTGGGTCAGGTAATGGTAGAAAATAGAAGGCAAAAATAAGAATTATGCATCTAATTAATTATTCATTTAGTGAGGTAGCGCATTGATTGGCTGATGTGCTGTTCTGAAACATGTTAGAAGTGACCGGCATGACAGCTGCTCAGCTTGCGCTGCCACAAAAAATGGTTTAAAAAAAACAAACAAAAATTATTATTGCAATTAGACTTATAATCACAATAATGACCTCAGAGCCGGTCATTTCTTGTTGATTAATGACCGGGAGGGTGCAGGTGGCCTTCGTCTGTGCCTCAGGCCACTGTACCCCTCCAGCCAGTCGTTAATCTCTAGAAAATGACTGTCTCTGAGGTCATTATTGGTTAAATATTGTATAAGACAGACACAGCAAGAGAGATACACTTAATGTGCATGAGTTCTGGGGGCGTTGGTATTCTAAAATATGATACTACACAGGACTATGCTGACATTTGATTGTGGTTGTGTAGGGACTGAGATAGCATGCATGGAGGGTTTGCTTGTTGCTATAGTGACATCTATTTTATATAGTATTATGGGACTTTAGCAATTGCATTCTCTGTACATTGAAAAACAGTGATGGAATTATAATAAGAAATGCATTTGCTAGTAATATTTATAGTAGACACAGCTATTTATTTTGTTCCGTACTGTCTGGTTTCTAACTGCAGTTTTACAGACGCACTTTTTTTGGTAATATCAACATGAGAATTACCTCCAGAAGTAAGCAAAATGATTTAAATAGTATTCCTCAGACAGTTTATTTTAATAAATGTATAGTAATTAGTTTATGCTGTATGCAACTTTGCTGTTTGCTTTTTTACAAGTTTTTTTTAATTTCGTTTCTTATTCTGGAAGACTATGGTATTACTTACCCTTTGAGCTGATGATGATGACGTCATCATCAGAAACATGTTCTGTCCCCTGCTGTGTGTGGACTGGGCCTGGTACTTTCCCTGGTGACTCACTTCTGGCTACAGTTGCTGTTGATGGAGAAGGCAGAAGACATTATGAGTGATTTCAGTCCTATCAGATGATATTCTGTATTACATTATTAATGATGTACTGTTTTGTTTTGTATAACGGTATAAACATGATATACATCGTATTATCATTACTTGTTTTATTACTTTTTGACAATTTTTTCAAAGTTGTACAATTTTTTTGTGTATAAAATAAGTAATAATACTGTGAAATAGGTGCAAGTATAACAATTGAAAACAGAGAGCTGATGGAGGCATAAGATTAATTTAACTATGAGCATTATCAATGATGTTTGTCTCTTGTTGATTTAAAACTTCACTTGCCCTGAGAGGTAAGAACACAAACATACTTCTGCATCCTAGAAGTGGGAATAATGTAGGAATAACAGATTGCCAAGATTTACATGAAAAGTCTGTTACTAATTCTCTGTGGGAATAATGAGGCAGAATGCATAGTGAAGCACAACACTTTTAGGAGTCGGTTATGAAGTTACTGTTCACATAAGTTGTAGCAGTGTGTTACTGTATCAGAAAAGGTTCTTCAAAAAAGGGGTGTATTACTTATATAGAAAATAAACAACAGGATTTATACTTACAGTTCAATACACGTTCCCCAAAATTGGGTTTTCTGGCTTGCAGCCAGAGTTGGTATGCTTGATCATACCAGGCTCGGTCTGTCTGTGGGACCTTTCTCACTTTTTGAAGTTTATAAAACTTCTGTCTCAGGAGCTTCCATTTAGCCCTGCACATTCTCCATCTCTTGTCTGGTAGGTTTTTCTCCTTTCGGAGAAATTTGGCAACCTTCAGCAAGGTCTCTTTAAGGGAAGCATTCGTGGCCCTCATTACTATTTTTGGGTCAGCTATTTTAGCTATGCCCTCCAACAGGAGAGGAATTTGTGTATCAGTCAAATATCTTGGCATTTCTGGAAAAAAACAAAAAAAATGTTGTCTCTAATTATTAAATAGTAAAAGTTTAATACTGATCTGCTCCCACCTCTAAACTCCCATGTACATGTGCACTACCTAACCCAGAGGGACCAAATAATGATAGAAAAAAAATGTCTCTAGTCCCTGTCATATCTAACAATCAGCAATAAATGCGTTCATGCTGCACAGTTTCAAAATTAGTAGCATCTCCCTCTGCCCACTAAGACATGGCAATCAATGGTATGAGGACTACCACCTATAGTGTCTGTAATGGCTGAGAATAAGACATACATGGCTGCATGCTGTGTTCCTCTAACCCTAGTATGCCTCACCCCCCAACCAAAGGTAAGATACCAAGTCTAGTATGTCTGTAGCTGCAAAGAGCAAGTACATGAATGAAATGTGACACATAGAGGCCAACCAATGGTGTTAGATTCACCAGCTGGAATCCCTGTCACACATAGCATGCTGACGTCTGTGGCTACATGCTGTGTAATTTGAACTTTAGTAAGGCCCCCCCCCCCCGATAAGGCGGCTGTACACAACAAAACCCACACAGGGCAAATAATGATTTGAAAACTACTGTCTGTTGTCCCTGTCATGGTTGACAACAACTAATACATGGCTGCATGCTGTGTGCTTCCAACCATAGTATGGCCCCCCAAAGGTAAGATAGCTGTACACAATGTAACCCACAAAAGCAAAATAATGGTGTCAAGACTACTGTCTCTAGTCATTTTCATGGTGACAATGAGCAATACATGGCTACACGGCGTGCGCCTGCAACCCTGGTATCCCCCCCCCGAGGTAAGGTACACAACCGAAGTCACAGAGGCCAATTAATAGTGTTAAAACTGCCATCTGTAATTCCTGTTATAGCTAGCAATGACAAATACATGGCTGTATGTCATGCGCCTCCGACCCTAGTATACACCCCACCCAATGTAAGATAGCTGTACACAATGTAAGCCAGAGAGGCCAAATAATACTGTGAAAGCTACTGTCTGCTGTCCCTGTCATGGCTGACAATGAGTAATACATGGCTGCATGCTCTGTGCTTCCAAGCCTAGTATGCCCCCCTGAGCTAAGATAACTGTACACAATGTAACCTACAAAGGTAAAATAATGGTGTCAAGACTACTGTCTCTAGTCATTTTCATGGTTAACAATGAGTAATACATGGCTACAGGTGTGTGCCTGCAAGCCTGGTATGACCACCCCAACCCCTGTTAGGTAAGGTACTTCTACAAAACCAAACTCACACAGGCCAGTTAATAGTGTTACAACTGCTGTCTGTATTTTCCTGTTATATCTGGCAATGACAAACACGTGGCTGCATGCCGTGCATCTCCAACCCTAGTATACATCCCACTCAATGTAAGATAGCTGTATGGAACGTAAGCCCGAGAGGCCAAATAATGCCGTGAAAACTATCGTGTGTTGTCCCTTTCATTCCTGACAACGACTAATACATGGGTGCATTCTGTGTGCTTACACACCCTACTATGCCCCCAAAACTAAGATAGCTGTGCACAATGTAACCCACAAAGGCAACACAATGGTGTCAACACTACTGTCTTTAGTCATTTTCATGGTTGTCAGTGAGTAATACATGGCTATATGGTGTGCACGTCCAACCCTGGTATGCTCCCCCCTTCCACCGTGAGGTCCGATTTTTGTTCACAAGCAAACTCACACAGGCTAATTAATAGTGTTTAAAACTGCCATCTGTAGTTCCTGTTATAGCTGGCAATGACACATTTTTTTTTTAGTTGTTTAACCAGAAATAGCACATTAAGCTGAAAGCTTTTTTACAGGTGTCACCTGGGAGCACAGGGAAATTAAGTGACTTGCTCAGGGTCACACAGTATGCAAGTGGAAGCTGTGGGATTCAAACCCAGGTCTGGTCTGCTGGATGTCACCAGATTTGCAGCTCAGAGCCTTAAACCACTGCTCTATACTGCCTCCCTACATGGCTGCATGCCGTGTGCCTCTAACCCTAGTATATACCCCACCCAATGTAAGATAGCTGTACACAGCATAAGTCAGAGAGGCCAAATAATGCTGTGAAAAGTACCATCTGTTGTCACTGTAATGGGTGAGAATGACTAATACATGGTTGCGTGCTGTGTGCTTCCAAACCTACTATGCCCCCCGAGCTAAGATAGCAGTACACAATATAACCCATAAAGGTGAAATAATGGTGTCAATACTACTGTCTGTAGTTGCTTTCATGGCTGACAACAAGTAATACATGGCTACATGCTGTGTGCCTCCAGCCCTAGTACGGCCCTCTCTCCCACCTGCTAAGGTACCTGTAGACAATCTAATCCATAGAAGGCAAGTAATGGTGTGAGAACTGCCATCTACAATCACTGTTACAACTGACTACCAACAATACATGTCTGTATGCCATATGCCTGCAACTCAACTATTCCCTCACCCCCAAAGCACAGGTACCTGTAGACAATGTATCTCAGAGAGACCATCCAATGGTGTTACATTCACTGTCTGTAGTCCCTCTCACACATGATACCCAGTAGTTCGTGGGTACATGCTGTGCAACTTGAACTCTAGTAATACTCCAACCCCCGAGGAAAGGTACTTGTACAGAACCTAACTCAGACAGGGCAGTTAATAGTGTCAAAAGTATCACCCGGAGTTCCTGTCATAGCTGGCAATGACAAATACATGGCTGCATGGCATGCACTTGTAACCTTAGTATGCACCCCCCCTCCCCAATCCAAGATAGCTGTACACAATGTAAGCCACAGAGGCAAATAATGGTGTGAAAACTACTGTCTGAAGTCCCTGTCATGACTGATAATGAGTGATACATAGTGTAAGTTCTACGCCTGTAACCGTAGTATGCACCCTCCCCCGAGCTAAGATACCTCTACACTACCACAGTTATACACAGCCTGTTGCTCAGTGCTTCCATGTAAATAAAATATTATTGTGTGTGTTCTTCTATTTTTTTACAAATGAAGGTGGTTCTTAAAAGAGCCTTTCATGCACAGTTTTTGATATATACACTCTTCTCTTCAGATCACAGCATGGATAGCATCTTGGAGATCTCCCAGAAAGAGGCAATTGCCTGTGTCTGATAAGTGGACACCATCTCTTAGATAAAGCCAATCTTTAAAATACTTAATTTCTGGATGATGGACTGTCCACATTCCCAGATCAGATAGAAATGCAGAGATGTGTATGTTAACTTTTTTCCTTGCTCTGTTGAATAGATACATATGCTGATCTGCTCGCTGGACCATCCGATCAGTAATATCTGAATATATGATTTTACAGATGGGTATTATCTCTGTAAGTGAAGCTAAGTCCAATTTGACTTCACTAACGAAATCAGCCCACCATTTGTAACCCAAATCATTTCCTCCAAGATGGATCAGCAGTATGTCTGACGCCAAGTGGCTGCTCAAGAGATGTTGCATAGCAGGCATGAGCTGCTCCCACTTCATGCCTCCCTTGCCAAACCAATAAACCTTACACTTTGGTAGGTTTAAGTCACTGCCAAAGTGACTTCTACTGGCATATTGACCACCACAATGAATTAAACTGCTGCTGACTATCCATGCTGTGTTTCTGGACCTCTCTGCCATTATTGTACTTTTTTTTAAAATAAATATTACTGAGATATGAAGCAAGAGAGAGTGAGTCTGTTGATGGCTAGTTGCATCTGAAGAGTTCAGTCACTTTTTCCCTCAAAGTTTTTTCCCTGCCTCAGACATACAGCAACAGTACCAAACTGAATACTTATTGGCTACCACATACAGGATACTACCAATAGTAAATTTGAATTGCCTTACTACATTTTATTTTTTTCCTATTGGCTGTGGAGTAGACTAAACATTTTTTTGTTTTGGTGGGAATTAGTGTGTCTGTGATTGGATGGTTTGGAAAAATTCATCACTAGATTGATTCTGATTTGCTGGGAGACAGCTTCATAGCCACGTGCTTTGACTCTGCCAGTCCCTTTTGAACTGAGATGTCTGCTGGTGAGAACAATTTAAAGAACTAACTTACAATGTTACAAATGATAGTACACTGAATGTTTAGACTTCAGGCTGTTAAACTGGCATACAACTAAGAATTCTGCCATTAAGATTCATCAAATTACTACATTAATATGTAATTTTAAATAATTATTTTTCTAGTAACTTAAGATGGTGGACTTACTTGCTATTGTGTGTTACTGTGCAGTTTACCAAATATGGTGGGATTTCCTGCTTCTTTGTTTTTCTGCTCTTTCATTGGTGAACTAATCTGTTTCCTGTGGTTTGCATTAGCATAAAAAAATGCATATATATATACAATAATGGATGGGGAAGTGTGCTTAATGAGAAATTAATGGTTGACTGAGATGTGGGATGCTACATAAACGCCGAGGGTGAAGGCCGAGGGGTTTATTAAAGCATCCCACACTGAGGGCAACCATTAATTTTGAATTTAAGCACACTTTCCCATCTTTTATTAATTATAATTGCTGGTCAGCAATTTTTTGCCTAAGGGGATTGTGCTGCTGTTACAGACACACAGACACACACACTCACACACAGACACACACTTACACACACTCACACTCTGTCTCTCTCTTAGTGAGAAAAGAGAGTTTCATCATGAGGAGTCTTTTTTTTTGTTAATAGCCATTTCTTTTTACTTTGGGGTTTCAGACTGTTGGGATGGCGCTTACCTTTGAGAAGTGCTTCAGAGCTGTTCCTGGGTCGTGAAGTGCATCTGAGCCATTTCATTTCTGGGGAATTGTTCAGCAGTGTGGGTTGTGGACAGCAGGATTAACCAGATATGTGTTTTTTTAAAATAAAAAAGCAACACAATGACTCCAGGTGTGGCGGTTCCTCGGTAGGCGTGATGAGGAGCCGCCATGTTTTTCACAGTGTTTAGCCTGCCCATTAACAGTGGAGAGCCAACCAGGAATGACTCCTGTGGGACTGACATGGCACTTGTTTGCCATTATAACCTGTGGGTTATAACGGCAAATTATAACTGGCTAAGCCTATGGAAAAAATTACTGGCCAGTTATTATATTACTGTAAATAATATGGTTTGTTGATGTTGGCTGTCAATTATGTGTCAGTTGCTTCTGATTGGTTAGATTGCTTATGTGGGTGTTTTTTTCTTAAAAAAAACATGGGTACACTTAGTGGAGCAAGTGTGACAATCACATTAATTTACAGTATCATAGTCATTAATATAGTGAATTAGTGTGATTATGTGAGTATATTACAGAGGTGGGAGTGTATTTATTTGTTTTTCAGCCATTTTATGGTCGCTGGCATTTCTAGAGCCAATTTTAAGCACTTCCTGGTTGCAATGCATCATGGGAGGAAAGGTGAAAAGGCAGAAAGCTCAATCACAAGGAATATGTCTGCTACATTTCTTTTTTTGATCATGATAATATGCCATTGATGTCAAAGGAAAAGCTTGAAATAACCATGGCAATATGTTGAGTGTCACGTAATTTTACATGTATTCCAATGGAAAAACATTGTCCATATGACCACGACAATATGTGTGCTCATTTCAATAATGACTGTGGTAATACCGCATACGTTTATGGTTACATTGCCATTTTGAACATACGACTATCACAATCATATGTATAATGATCGCAGTAATGGTAGATCACAAGAATTATCTTTACTACTGTTTGCTTTGCTACTTCACTATGGGAATGTGTACTATGACACTGGTGAATGTTGACTTCGGGCGCCATACTGGGATTGTGTGTGCGTGACACTGCTGCATGAATAGGTGGGTGTGTTGTCTCTTTGGAAGTATACGTGGTAGTTTTCAGACTGTGATTTTTGCTATGTGGTTTAAATTTACAGGAAGAAGCTGTCTTGCATAGGGGGCCTTCAGGTTTGAGTTAGTGCAAGATTGTGTCATATATCTGTGTGTGTGGAATGTGATATCGAATACATGTGATACTTTTTTGACATGATGATTTGCTCTGTTGTAGTATATTTGCATATGGCTATGTGGCTTTGTGGTGGACTACAGCCATGTATGGGGTCATGGGGATGTCACAGGAGCTATACACAGTAGTTTTTACATGTTGATTTTGCTAGTGTTGTTGCATAGTTGCATGTTGCTTTTGGAGGGGGCACAAAATCTGATTTAGGCTTCAGCACATGTAGGTAGAGACTGTTGCATGTGAGGGTGATACTGTTCTGGGTATTATTTGCATTATCTGTCTTACAGTAGTACACGAACATGGGTTGATGATGGATGGGGCGAGGGCGGAAAATAGTGCAGTTGAATGTTGTGTAATATCTAGTCATGGGCTGGTGGGTATGCGTTTGATAGGGAGTAGATATGGCACTTTTATGAATATTGTTAGGTGTGTCACAGTTTGGATGGGTAATGGTATGTAGCTTTAGCAGGATGGACAAGGACTGAGTGGAGCAGCACGTTTGTGATATTTTACGATGTCTTTTTGCATATATTGTGCCACAAGAAGTACTGATGGTACTTTTTAGGCTATGAAGTAATTTCTCTGCAATTGATTTGTAATTGGTGTCTGTGCTGTGTGTGTGGGGGGAGGCTCCATTGACCATGTGAACCTAAGTCATGTGTTAGTGGGTTTGTGGTGTCACACACAGTAGAGACAGTAGTTTCTTCAAGATTATTTGTTGTGCTGTATTTCAGTCTGTTACAGGACTGAGTGGTCTGTCTTGGGGGGGTACTTAGTAGTACTCTGTATGTATTATGTATGTGTAGGGTTACGGTGAATGTTTCTGCAACAAAACAGTGAAGATGCAGATTTGTGCAAGTAGAGTTACAGACCTTGGACAAAATGGAGACCAATATCACAGTTTTACTTGCCACAATGAATGGGTAAAGACAACACCGGTAAAGAAAATGTGGTTGTGTACTATTACCACGACCATTTGTAATATGATTGTGATATTCCTATCTTTATAATGGTGGTACAACCGCGAAAGCAGAAAATAGTGTCGTGATTGTATTTATTATGGTCGTGCATATTTGCACGACAATATGGCCTATGTTTCCCATTGAAAGACATATTAATTTCACAATATGGTTTTTATGTTGTGATGGAAGAATGAACAATGGACAGGGTACAACTGTACTAGATTTTTATTGAACATTTTCTGTGGTAATATGCAATTAACCTTTTTTTTGTATCTTTCCCTTTATAGGTGTGTGATATACTATCTTAACATTGACTGAGAAGTGTGAATCTTCACTTTTGAAAATGCCGACTAAGTATAGAAAACAACGTACAGCTAGAAAACATATGTATGATGCCTATGTAAGCTCAATGAAGAGTAGTACTGGTAGAAAACATATTAAAAAGAATGTTAAAGACACTGCCAAGTGTTGTAGCTGTAAAGACTTCCATGCAACTAGTGGTAATGCTCATTCTGCTGCATTGAGTGACGGAAGTGGATCATGCTTTGCCACTGCATGTACTCCTGTGAAGGGACAATCCAGTGCACACATGCATACTCAGACTATGTCATCCAGATTCATAAACAAAAAGGAAGGTCTGCTACTTGTGACCATGTTAGCAAGTTGTCTTTCTTCCGAAGACTTGCTTACAAAGCTAGAGTTGAATGGATGATTTCAAACATTGTCAGATGTCAAGGCAAAAGACTCAAGAGTAAATGACCTTTTCATGAAACTATGACTTAAAGTTTCCAGATTTGTGAACATGGCACTTGCTGTTCTTTCATGCTTGTGGAAGAAAATGATGAAAGAAATTGAACACTTCACTGGAACTGTACAGTCAGTATATGGCAGACTACTGCATGTTGAGTGTCTCAACAGAGACAACTTTTGTGATGTGTTTCAAGGCATATGGTTACACAAAGAGCACTCAGAGGCTTTATTTTGGGAGGAATCATATAAACCAGTCTTAAAGGAGCTTGTCATCTCACTTGATGAGGCTGGAAAGGCTTCTAATATGCTTCATGTGTCACATTCAGAAGACAAAAGTGTCTCAGATCATGAGGCTGAATCACAAACTGATGCTGTGAATAAATCTTGCCAATCATGGACATGTGATGACACCTGCAATCTGCATCAATCATCATTTGATGCCGTTGCTAATTTTGTACAAACATTTTTGAGAAGTACAGAGAAACAGAGATCTGATTTATTACATAAGGTTGATCTCTGTGAAATCCGCAAGCACAAGGGATTGTTGGGACACTCTTTAGCTTGCTTGGATAGTGGTGTTTGCAACAATGTATTTCATCACATGCATATGATTGTTGCGCACAATCCTGTGATGCTTAGTTTTGTGTGTAAAATATACCAGGTCAGAAAAGCTGTTTCAGTGTACAAGCAGCTTGATGAGTCATTGACAGCAGGAGATATAGAGTCTGCAAAACGTGTGATACAAGATGTGCAGTGTGCTGGTAAACATCTTGAAACTGTCTGTGAAAATCCTTCTGCCACAATATCTTCCACTGTCAGTGTGTGTCAGAATCTGAGATTCTGACAAGGTTCAGCAAGGAAGTAGCAAAATTTGAGATAGTTAAGAAGAGAAGCTTGACTGTATTTGTGTCTCATGTCACAGATTGCTTTACACTTTGCATTCTGTTACAGTGAATCTTGAAAAGATTAGATCTTTCAATGATATGTGGGCATGATTAGTGGCTTATTACTGGTGAAGAGTGACTTTGATTGGATCCAGTAGTGACTATGTGTCAGCAGTGTCTATCAAAGGTGAAAAGTAATTGCCTGCCAGCCAGATCTGTTTTAAACAATATGGCGGCTGATGAAACACCAAGTGAAATTGCTTTCTTGAATATGTTTGAACAGATATTGATATAGACCATGAAACCATTTCAGACAATTCTGTGGCTCAACTCTAAGACTCACAAGGTACCCCAGAAAGAGCTTGTGAAGTCTCTAAAGGGGGCAATAATGTATTTACCTCTTCCACTGAAAGAGAATGTGGAGACAATCTCTAAGGAAAATAGTATGGTGATACTGGTGAAAGGTGTACCTACTAAGTCCAAAGTTATTTGGCAAGATGTTGTCAATGTTGAGAAAGTGAAACGTGCTCTGCAATATCTCAAGAGCAATAATCCTTTCTATGCTGACGTTGACGTTTATGAACTGTCAGATATAAGTGGTCAGTTTGGACTGGTAGACACTGCCAAGCCAATGATTGAGAGGGTTGATGTGTCAACTCATGAGCATGTGTATGAGCAGTACACGATTCACCCTCTGCATGGTAGAGATCTAGTTGGCGATAACATTGACTTGTATCAGATGCAACAGGTTGAAGGTAGTCCTGTTAGCATATGGGAGGAACAACTTGAAGCTCGCTGTTTTCCAGATTTATTCCCAAATGGAACAGGAGGTCGTCTGGATGAACATGAGATTCGTGTTCCTGGTGCTGAATATGGAACATCAAGAGTATTGAACAAGGATGGCAAGTTTCATAGGAACATACAGTATTTGTTCCACCTGCAGTGGGAGCGTGAACTCAGTGTCCTCTCTGCATCCATTGCTCATATGCTGCGCTTGACTGACCCATTGGAGGGTATGACAGCAGCTGAGTTCCTACATCAACTGTAAAAAAAGGATGAAACACTGCAGGTGAATTTGACATCTCTCTTGTCAAACCTATGTGGCATGAAAGAATACTGGTATCATAGGCACTCAGAGGTTGTGACAATGCTGTGTCAGTATGGTGCAGCCACTTGGTTTGTGACTCTCAGTTGTGCAGAGTACAGTTGGGATGATTTGATTAACTTGTTGAGATGGTCCAACTCTGATGTAGATGGCATATCATCTATGACACTTGGTGAGATGTGCTCACTTGATCCAATTTCAGTGTCACAACATTTTCACCATCGCTTCCATGAAATCCTGACATTTATTTTGTATAAGGAAAATCCTCCTCTTGGCTTAATTGAGCATTACTTTTGGAGGGTTAAATATCAAGCACGAGGTGCACCACACATTCATATGCTGTTGTGGATCAAAGATGCACCTTATATTGATGACAGTGAGTCATCTGAAGAGCTGAGATTCATCACATGCCATGTAACTTGTCAGATCCCTGATAAGTATGATAGTCCCACACTGTGAAAGCTGGTGCAAAAATTTCAGTGACATCTTTGTGGAAAGTACTGTTGCAGGTCAGTGAAGAGCCACAATCAGTGGTACACCAGGTGTCAATTTGGCTTTCCGAAATGTTTTTGCAAGCAAGGACGTATGAATGACTTGTTCTCAGCCATGCATCACCATCTCAAGGCAAAGTCCATGAAGAGGGTTTATGAGTTACCTCATCAGGAGAATGAGGTGTTTATTAATAACTACAATCCTACTCTACTCCTGATGTGGCAAGCAAACATTGATGTGCAGTTTGTTGCTGACAACTCACTGTATCTTGTCCGTTATGTCACATTGTACATTACTAAACATGAGCAGACAAGTTTGCCTGAGCTTTGGGAAGAAATTGCAGCATCCAATCAATCACTGAGTTCACAACTCTGGTCATTGGAATTGAAGACACTTTCTCACAGGGAGTGTGGAGCGTATGAGGCCAGTGATCGCTTGATCGGGACACAGTTGTATGGCACGTCTGATGCTGTATGGTTTCTCAATGTGAACTACAAAGAGAAACAAAAGTGTGTCTTGAAATCTCATGATTAGATTGAATAGTTGGCTGCACACCATCCTTTGTCAAAGAATATTCTGAAGAATAATCTCATTGACACCTACTACTCCAAGCGGTCAGATGCAATGGATGACATGTGGCTGTACCATGTGGCTCAGTGGTATGACTACAAGACAGATGTATCACCAGATGAGACTCAAGACATCTATAAAGTCAGAGGTTGTGATGGCTGCCTTATTAAAAGGAATAATCCATTGTTGATTGACTACTTCAAATTGAGTCTCTCTACCACAGACAACAAGGAGCGTTACTATTTTACTCTGCTGTTCTTGTTTAAACCATGGAGGGATGAATAGACACTAAGAGGAGACTGTGACACATATGAAGAGCAGTTCTACCTGACCTATGAAACCTTCAGGAGTCAACAGTCTGACAAATACATTAGTAGACTGGAATTAGAGAAGGAGCAGATGGAGCAAGCTAAGAAGAAGCTTGAAGAAGATATTCCAGGAAATTCTCAGGACAATTTGGATTCTGAGGGAGAGGGTACTATAGGTGCTCCACTACCACTGAATGATCCTCTGGTTCTCATGAGTGAGGTTGAAAGTGCAATGGGACATTCTTCTCATCTTACATGTGATCCAAGTGCACTAATTGATCAGCTCAGTATGTAGCAATAAGCTGCATTTAATGCTGTCTGTGAATCAGTCACACATGGTATCGGTCATGAGAGGAAGCAATGTACATATCCAAACTATGAGCCTCTATTACTGTTTTTCAGTGGTTCTGCTGCACCTGGGAAGAGTTTTGTTGTCAAAGCAGTTATAGCAGAGATAAGGAGATAAACAGGGGAAGTGATGTCTGTAGCCGTTACTGCCCCAACCGGATTGACAGCATACAACATTGCTGGTGTGACTCTACACAGGCTGTTCATGTCACCTGTAGAGCATGGTAAGACAGGACAGTATTGTAAACTCTCTCATGACATGGCATCTGAGCTGTGACCAATGTTTGTGAAGATGAAGGTACTCATCATTGATGAGATTAGTATGGTATCAAATGTCATGCTGGCTTGTACACCTCTTCGGCTCCAAGTGATACTTGGTACTGATGATGGTCAGCCATTTGGTGGTAAGAGTGTTGTTGTGTTTGGTGATCTCCTACAACTTGCACCTGTGAATGGACAGCATGTCTTCAGAGCACTGTCTATGAAGGATGCAAAAAAAACATTGAGTGCATCGGAGGAATCAATCTTTGGGAGCTGTTTACTTACATAGAACTGTATGAAAATATACAGCAGAGCTGTGATCTGGAGTACAAAATACTTTTGGATCTGGCTAGAACTGGGTCATTGTCAGAGAAAAATGTCGCTGTCTTGAGGACACGATGCATCAGTACTGACTGCAATAATCTGACAGCAGCATGCAATCTTTTCATTTCTGTCTACTTAGAGTCTGCTCGAATTGTGTGCCTCATGCCTCGATTGAAGCGATGTGCTGAGTTCAGTACCATTATGTTGCAGAGACAGGGTCACGAGATCATTACTCTGCATGCTGTTGACACTGTTGATGGTGCACTCTTGAGCCGGAATCTTGTAGAAAAGCTGTCCAAGCGATTGTCTGAGCTTAAGTCAGATGTGTCTCATACAGCAGGGTTAGAAGCTGTTCTAACTGTGTGCATGAATGCATACATCCTGCTATGATGCAGCCTTGATGTTGAACATGGCATGGTAAATGGTGCAATGGGACATATTCTTGACTATGAATTCAATGTTCAAATGACATTCATTGAGGCACTTGTGGTGAAGTTTGACAACATTGAGCAGTCCTTTCCTATTTCTAGGACTACTGTCAAGTTTCAGCTTGTGAAAGTCATACATGTGACAAGGAAATAGTTTCCTGTGTGTGTTGCATATGCAGTGTCCATCCACAAGTTGCAAGGGCTTAGTTTGGACTCAGCAATGGTTGACATAGGCACCAACATCTTTAAAAAAGGAATTACCTATGTTGCACTTTCACATGTATGCACTTTACCTGGGATACATATAATCAATATTATACCACACAAGGTACAAGCTGACAGACAATGTGTTGTTGAGTTCAACAGATTATGTACTCTATACCAGCTACTATTGCCTCTGATACCACTGCCAGCGCATGGGTCATGAACTGATGCTACAGTGACAGCCTCCAGTTTGAAAAAGAGGTACCAAACAGACAGACCCAGTTTGAATGTTGACAGAATAAAGAATGATTCTAAATCTCAATAACAGAGTGACTCTCCACCACGTAAGAAGGTACTTGGTATGCCTCTTGTTCTAGCATTTGACAACAGTACTGAAGTTAACTGCTATGCTAACTCTGCACTCCAAGCATTTCTGCATATGACTCACTTTGTGAGGACTATTCAGTCTCCTTATGACACACCACTGTCTCAGTCACTAAAGAAGGTTATTGATGATACTGAAAATCATGACAATATAATACAAACTCTGACACCCTTACAATGTGTTCTGGGTGGATATGAATGGCATTAATCATTCTTCAACAACATACAACAAGATGTAACTGAGTTTATGATGGCTATCATAAACAGTTTGGACTCTGATGGCATTCCAATGCGACAGTACTTTGCTGTTGCTTATGTCACAAAGTACAGTTGCTTGTTTTGTCAGCATTCACAAAAGGAAGTGACAGAAGACATGTTGTGGATATCACTCTGTGCTCCCCAGGTGAATTCTATTAAGTTCAGGCAGCTGCTAAAGAATGCTGAGTGTGGCTGGAGGTGCAGTAGGTATGGAGGACAGTGTGTTCAGTCCATAAGACTTAGAACCTCTTCTCAGTATCTGCTTCTAGTCTTGCAAAGGTTAGATGCACATGGACTATGAGTTGAGACACCAATCACAGATTTTGTAGCTAGAAGAGTACAATTCATGGGATCATGTTTCGATACTCAGGCTATCATATTCCACCATGGAGTGTCTGTACATTCAGGCCATTATGTCACATGGCTCAGGTACAGCAATGGGTGGATGGAATGCAATGATTACAAGAGCTCTTCTAAACAGAGATTGCCTCAAAACCTAAAAGATGCTTATGTCCTTGTCCTGAAGAATTACAATGAACTTCATGTGGCTGAAGAATAGAGATCGTGATATATACCACTTACATTTCATACAGTACTGCAGGCCATACTGTTGCATGCCAGTTTTGATATTGACATGTATGTATATCTCTGTATGTTTATGAAACATTATAGTGAGTGTATAAGTAGATGCAGGTATTCATGATGACTACAGTTAAAGTATCTGTAGCTGTGATCTTAGCATAATAAACAGCCTAAGTGGGCCTTAATTGGTGCAGGTTGTATGCTTTGTCACATTTTAGCTATTATTGCTTTCACTGTAGATCACTAATATTACCTACATGTTGATGCTGTTACTACCTGCTATTGCACTGTGGTGATCAGTTTATTAATGCATCTCTGCAACATAGCACATATGATATGGTCTGATACTGTATATGCCAGACAGTACATGTTGTCACTGTGCACCTTACAGGCAAATACAGATGTAGGTACACTTTTCAGTTTATCAACGATCTGGGGTCATACTGCACTACATATGTCTCGTCAATCTAAATTGCTCATGCAAGACTTGAGATTGTGCAGACAAGAAATGACACTTTGCTTGTGGAGGGTTGCACATATGTACTGGTGTAGAATGGTTTATGAGCACCATGTGTAGCTACCATTAGTATTCTATATGCACAGCATACATGTCATTGCTATACACATTACAGTCACTCTGAGTAATATGGTTTCTCCTATGCATCTACTGCTTTGTATAAAGTATACTATCATTGATTGTACTGTGTACAGTGATACTTAGTGTTAATACTGTTCATATAATAAGTATCGTAAGATGTTCAATTACTACATAGATATATATGCATTGTTTTGGCCTTACATAACTTAAGTTGTACAGTAGCAAGTCACTTTAAATAGTTTGTACAGATTGTAAATATAGTATTGACTTGTATAGTGTTGAGATATTCATCAGTTTACATTAATGTATGTTGAAGGGTACTTATTTTTAATGTACAGTTTCTGATTATTACAAAGGTTTATGATTCAAGACTTTATAAGAGTTAATGGTACTTAATCAGTAAGTGACAGCTGTCATACTGCACAAGTTTTCTGCATTTAGGTACTCAGATTCTGTTGCTAACATTTGCCACGGAAAAGTATTACTTATCATAGCAATGATTTGGACTGTTGCATGTTATACTTTTATAAATGGTGTTACAATTTTGATATTGTTATTTCATTGATCATTATGCATACTCAGGTTTTACTTTTTAATGTTGACAGAATAGTGCTGTAAATCACACACTGTACTAAATATCAGTCTAAGGTATGTTTCTGATGATTGCCTGATCACCTTTATTAAGGGGTCTGGTGGAAATTTTTTCCAGATGCACATAGTGTAAAGGCTTAGTTAAATAGTTATGCAATACTACAGCAATGTTTACAGTTGCTGTTTTGCTGCACATACTTTTGTATTATTCTTCAACACATTTAGTTTTTGCCCACCCCAGAAACATTGACTTGCTTAGTTTCATATTACTTTTTCCATGTTAGCGTTTCCTGGTTTTGTGCGATTGAATGCTCAAAGAAGTCATATGGCACTGAGTGAGTTCTGCAATTTGGCCTTGATTCAAAAAACTCATACTAAAAAGAATTGACACTTAGTTCTTAAGTAAATATTTTTGCAAACTTATCTATTGTGTCTGTGGTTCTTTTTGAAACTGAATGCAAATGTGATATGATTAAAGTTTTGAAGTGTATGACAATCAGTGTATTGACAGTAGGAGTGCATATGCATTTCTTTATTCAGTATGCTTCAACTTTATAAACCGAGGTTTTGTATGCCAATTAAGTGACAGCTGTGTGAGGCATGCAGCAATGTCATAGTACTACTTTTAGGTTCCCACTGGGAAGATCACTGCTTGGTAGGTGTCTGTTTGTTAGCTTTCTTACATTGTCAAAAAAAGAAGGGAAATGCTTTGCAAAAAACTTCATTAATGCAACAGTTAGGGTTCTTACTACAGTGACAAAAGCAGGAAAATTCGACATTAGGATTTTCAACCCTAACTCCGACTCCCCCCCCCACAGCACCACTATGACATGTAGACACACAGAGACACACACACAAGCACACATAGATGCACAAAGAGACACACACAGAATACACATACAACTGGGGGGCGGTACAAGGGAAGACAACTGATAACAATACACACCATAATGCAATAGAAATAACATACAGCTTTCTTAAACATACCACAGCAGTCATCCACCCTAACTGTTGCATTAAGAAAGTTTTACCATGATCATTTAAAGTATGATTGTGACACTCCTATCCTTATAATAGGAATATGACCGTGAATGTAAAAAATAGTGCTGCGGTTTTATTTTCTATCATCATGGATATTGCAGCAATTATTTACTGTACTACTGGAATTACAAACGAGCTTACATGTCTGTTTGTTTTGGAAAGGGTTCAACCATGGTTATAAGTCTAATTAATTAGTCATAAAGTCATGTGCTGTGCTGATTGGCTTCTGTGCAGGTCTGAAAGCTCTTATAAGTGATTGGCATGACACCTGATGATGTTGCACTACCACACAAGCAGTTTTAAAAAAAGATACATATATTATTATTACAGTTCTCATCATAATAATGACCTCAGAACCACTCATTTCCTATTGATTAGCAACTAGGTGGGTGCGGATGGCTCTTGACTGTGGCTTGGCACACCCTTTCACTCTAGCCAGTCATTAATCTCTAGAAAATAACTGGCTCTTTGGTCATTATAGCTGAAATTTCTTTATCCATGTCTTATTACAGTCTCTAGTAACCATGCCACCCTTCCCCCAAATTCTTCCAGGTGATAGAAGCAGTGCTGAGCATATCTGACCACATGTGTTATACACTACCTGTGTCAGGAACAGTTCAAGGCTCCTGCTGTTACTTGAGTGCTCTCTTGTAAGATAAGCTGAAGGAGCACTGACCAACTGTCTGAGACATCATCTGTCTTAACGAGGGTGTGTAGTGCATGTTGGTACATGACTGCCCATTGCTGGAAGAAACAATGCTGAGCATATTTTTCAGGTACCACTTGACTGACAAACACTAGATGGCTCATGAAGTTACAAGACTGCTGACTAATGGAAGAACCTGAAGCAGCGCTGAGCAATCCTTTCAGAAACCATCATGCTATGGAAAGGTACATGTGTTTTGTCAGTACATGACTGCTCACAAGTTTCAGGAGATACACTGCCTGCTGGGTACTTATGCTGCAATGAAGCATAATGCCTGAAGGGGCCTGAGGAACTCAAACAGCCCAACTGCAAGAGTGTAATGTTTATTTATTTAGATTTTGACAACCGGGTAAGCTCACTGAGACCAGAGGTCCCTTTTTCAGGAGTGACCCAGGATTAGTTACAACAGCGGTTACATACAATGGCAGGAGTATACAGTAGTTGCATTTGTTGGATTAAGCATAGAGTACTTACAGAGTGTGACAGTACACAATACATATGACAACTTAACACAAGAGTGTAGAGGGTGTAGTAGTAACAGCAATAAAGAAGCAGGGTATTATAATCAGACCATCTAGTTCACAAGCTGAGAGCTAGCGATTGCAGCAGTGACTAAGATCCAGCAGGTACACTTTCAAGCCAGTCTTAAATCCATGAAGAGTTCTGCGGGAGAAGATTCCATGAGTGTGGAGCCACATAATGAAAGGATCACTTGCCTTGGTTAGTGCACACTCGAGAGATGTCAAGGGGATGACCTGCTGAAGATCTCAGGTCTCAGCCCCTGATTTTGGGATTGAGCAGGTCATGCAGGTGGGGAGGATGGGCCTGCAATGGTAAATTTAAAAGTCAAACATAGGGAGGAGAAGGCAAGTTTGTGCTGCAGGGTGGGCTAGTGGAGGTCCACAAGGACCTCACAGTGGTGTCTCCTAGGAGGGGAGTTGGTAGCAAAATGAGCCACCCTGTGGTAGAGGGTAGACAATTTAGTTAATTCACCCTATCTAAGGAACTGTTGCAAGGGAGCCCCATAGAGAAAGGAGGGGAGCAGGGTGCAGTTGGCTATGGCATGCCAAGCCTCGACTGAGAGACAGCTACCTAGCCTGTAGAGGAGTCCAATCTTCTGGTGAGTGGTCTTCACTAAGGAGTCAATATGAAGTCTGTAGGACATCTCCTGGTCAAGGAGGATCCTGAGGTATTTGATCTTATCAGTTCCCTTGGGCTGCATGAAGTTGAAGCAGGCCCTGCCTGTCAGCTCCAAGGCATCTAGTCCCAAACATAATAGCCTTCATTTTCTCTGCATTCAGCAAAAGTGAGTTGGTGGAGAACCAGGCCTCAAATGCAGCAAGACTGGTCTGGAGGTTGGCATTGATTACGCTTGGTAGTGGATCACTGCAGTAGACAATGGTGTCATCTGCATTGAGGATAAGGTTGTTCAGCCACACAAACCTCCTCAATGTCATTGACAAAGAGGGTGAATTGAGTCCTGGGGTACCCTGGAGATTAACGGTTGAGCACTAGACTGGGTTCCTCTCCATAGGACTTTTTGAGTTCGGTTGAGCAAGTAGCTCTCGGACCAGGAAACAGAGACCCCATCCAGTCCCAGTAGTTGGAGTTTGGAGAGGAGAAGTTCATGGCTGACCAAATCAAGTGCCTTGTACAGGTCAATGAATAGATCTCCTGTCAGGGAGCCCTGATCCATTGCATTGAGGATGTCCAATGTGAGTCAGATAAGGTCAGTGTTGGTGCCATGGCCTTTCCTAAATGAATGTCGGCTAGGAGTAGGTGCATTTCGAGGTAGTTCTGGATTAGTTGTAGACCAACCTCTCCTGCACCTTCGTTAAAGGGCAAAGAACAGAGATGGTCCTGTAGTTTCCCACTTTATCCCTGGGTACTTTTTTGTAAATGGGGACAATGGTCACAACCTTCCATTTACTTGGGACTGTTCCTTCAAGGAGGGACCTGTTGATGAGCATAGTGACAGGATGGGAGATAGCTGGGGCAGCAGCCCTCAGAAGCCTAGGTTCTAGCAGGTTGTGTCCTGGGGAGGAGTCAGGGTTAATTTGAAGCAGAAGGGGAAGCATCTCAGTGGGTTTAACCAGTTTCAAGTGGAACTGGGGTGTAGTGTGATCCTAAGCAGCACATCTGCTGTGGGGGATGCCAGAGGGCAAAGGAGGTTTGAGTCCACAAGGTTAGAGAAAACAGCATTAAATGCCTCAGTAACTAAAGAGTGTTCGTTGGTTAGGGTATCACCAACCAGGAGCACTCTTTCTTGGGCACTAGAGGCTCCTTTTAGCAGCACATTTATTTGGTCCCAGAATCTCTTGGGATCCCGTAGGTGTCTTGACTGGAGCTCACACAGATATTTGGATTAAGCCTGTTTGGAAGCTTTCTTGTATGGACTCCTCAGTTCCCTATACTTCTCCTAGTCAGATTTGCAGCTGGAGGATTTGTAGTGTCCCCAGGCCCAGTCACAGAGCAACATGCTTCGTTTGAGGCTGGGACTAAGCCATCTATGGCATTTTCCCTGTACCCTTAACTTCTTATGAGTGGCATGTTCATTTGCCACAGACATAAAAGAGTTGTAAAATAATCTAGTGCCTCATCCAGGGTGGGAAGAGAGATTAGGGGATCCCAGTTAATAGCTTATAGGTCAGAGCAGAATGCTTCTGGCATGAGTCTGCTGTAGTTCCTGGCTTCAGTTACTCTGGCAGGCAATTTGGGGAGCTTATTGGACAAGCTGCAAAAGATTGGTGAGTGATCACTTAATGAATCTGCCTTGATTCCAGCAGTCAATATACAGTCCAGGCTGAATACAAGAGCCCAGTCAAGTAAGGAGTGGTTACCTGTCTTGACATTGAGCCTTGTGGGCAAGTCAATAACAGGTCAGCTTGGTTTTGAGTACTGGGTTCTTACTGATGGAGGCCCCCAGTGTGATCCAATTCATGTCAAAGTCTCCAAGGAGAATCATCTCCCCCAGGGAGTGTTCTGCCAAGGCATGAGTTAATGATTCAAGGGAGGAGGCAGCCGTTTTGGGAGGGAGGTAGACACACCCTATGTACAAGGGTTTAGTGTCACCAAGGAGTACTTTCATGAAAATTATCTCATTCACAGAGTCACAGAGGGGAGAGTGGTCAAGCTGTATAACATTAAGACTGGTCCGGGTGTAGATGAGAACCCCCCTACCTTTCTTCACTGAACTATCCTCCCTAAATGCATTATAGCTGATCAGGTCAACTTCATTGGAAGAATTTTGGGTTTAAGCCAGGTCTCAGTCACCGTGAGTACATCAGATTTATAGAATGCAGTCTAGGCTTCAAGGTCATGGACTTTTTGCCTGAGACTACTTATGTTCCTATGAACCAGCTTGAGGCCCCTGGCATTGGTCCAGTGAGGCCAAGTTGGGTCACTGAGTATGGTATTGGAGGGGTGGGGACCAGGGTTTGTTTCCACATCCCCCCAGTGCAAGTTTAAGCCTGACCAGGTATCCAATAATTCTAGAGGTAGTGGAGGGGAACCTCCTTCTATCGCTTGATGTGAGGTGGTAGAATAAGTTATAACAATTTCCATGTCAGGTATGCCCATACATGGATAGTAGTAACACAGTAATCCCCCCACCTGAGGTTCAGAGGATCCAAGGGAGGGGTGGCCAGAGTTACTATCTGAGTCAGAGGGACTGAAACCCCAGGAGAAAAGCTGGTCAGTCCCCAATATTAGTGCCATATAGGCAAGAGCTAAAATGAGTTCCAAGCACTGAGGGATCAGAGGTTTAATGCAGTAAGTTCAATTACTAGTAGGTGAAGGTGTTGTGAGCAGCATGCAGAAGGTGGTAGGCTAAACCCGAGGGTAACATTTTGAAATTGTGACAATGTACTAATGTGTGCCTTGCTCTTACTAATGTAATTATGAGCACATAACATCAGATGCCATTTCTCTGTACAAATAACACTGTGTTTATCCACACTGATACTATTGTGCTATTATATATACCACACAAGTAAATAATTGCAGCAACATCCATGATGGTAGAAAATATAACCGCAACACTATTTTTTACTTTCAGGGTCGTATTCCTATTATAAAGATAGGAGTGTCGCGGTCATATTTTAAATGATAGTAGTAAAACTTCCTTAATGCAACAATTAGGGTGGATGGCTGTTGTGGTATGTTTAAGAAGTTGTATGTTATTTCTATTGCTTTATGGTGCGTATTGTTATTAGTTGTTTTCCCTTGTACCTTTTGGATATGCTGCAGCCACATCCAAAAGCAGGGCCATTCTTGATGTCCTTCAGGTGGCATGCCTCAGAGAGCTAGTTTTGGAACCTACTCATGAGGGAGCAATCTTAGACCTCATACTCTCAAATGGGGACAGTGAGAGGATCTCAGATCTAGAAGTGGGTAGCCATTTGGGAACAAGTGACCACCAAACAGTGTGGTTCATGATAAACTCAGCTACAGAGTCAACCCATAGAAAAGTGAGGGTTCTGGACTTCAGGAGGGCTGACTTTGTCAAGATGGGAGAGTGCCTTAGAAAAGCAGTAGCAAACAGGCTAGAAGGAGGAGTGGAGCAACAATGAAGAAATGTCAAAACTGCCATCACAGAGGCAACAAGCCTTTGTGTGAAGCAAATAAATTAAAATGAAAGAAAAAGCCACTATGGGTCTCAAAAGAAGTGGCGGTGAAGGTTAGGGAGAAAAAGATAGCATTTAGGAAGTATAAGGAAACACAGAAGGAGCAGGACAGAGAACTGTACCAGTTAAGGCAGAAGGAAGCAGGGAGGGTAGTCAGAATAGCAAAGGCACAAACTGAGGAAAAGATAGCCAACTCGGTTAAGGGAGTACAGGGATACACTATGTTCAGGAAGGACGGGGGGAGGGAAGGGGAGGAGGGGTAGCAATGATAGTCAAAAACTGCATTGGCATAGGTGGAGTAGAGGAGGCGGAGGGAACCGTGGAGGTGATTTGGGTCACCTTGATAACAAGGGGGGGCAAGAGATTAAAAATAGGAGTGGTGTATAGACCCCCTGCCCTGGCGGAGGAGCTGGAGGACAGTCTGGTGGCAGATGTTAGGAGACACTGCAGACTGGACAGAGGAACGGTGGTGGTGTTGGGGGACTTAAACATGCCAGGAACAGACTGGGAGACTATGACATCCTCTGTGACCAGGGAACAGAGGTTGTTGGATGTCTTTCAAGACGCGTTCCTAACTCAGCAGGTGAGGGAACCGACCAGGAAGGCACGGGTACTGGATGTGGTCCTGGCAGACAGTGACCAGATTGGGGGCCTGGAGGTAAGGGACCCATTGGCGGGGAGTGACCATGCCACGGTCTGGTTCTGCCTGGACCTAGGAGGGGTAGAAGGCTGCACAAAGACGGAAGTAACTGACTTCAGGGGGGCAGATTTTAAGGAAATGGGAAGGATCCTTAAGGAGCATTTGGATGGGATTGGGTCAGACATGGACGCTGATAGTAGGTGGGAAATCATCAGGAGAGGGGTGCAGGATGCTACCAGCACCTGTGCAAGGGTAAGACGAAAATGCAGTAGGGCCCAAAAACCCTGTTGGTGGACCAGGGAGCTCCAGGAGGTGGTGCAGGGAAAGAAAGCAGCCTATAAGCAATTCAAGTGCTCAAGGAGTGAAAGGGATTGAGGGGAGTATGAGCTGATGGCTAGAAGGGCCACTAGAGTGGTGAGGGTGGCTAAGGCAAGGAAGGAGCAGAACCTGGCCAGGGAAATTAGGAGAGGGAACAAGGGTTTCTTTAGATACATTGGGGAAAAACGAAGGGTGAATGGGGCAGATTAGCAGGATTAAATCAGGGGAGAGATGGGCACAAGACCCGGGGGAGCAGGCTGAGGTACTAAATGAGTACTTCACCTCAGTTTTCACCAGAGAAAATGGGGGTGCTGCATCATACATGGGAGGAGACAGAGATACTGAGGTGGGGGGGACCCTTACCGATCGGCAGGTCTGGGGAGAGGGGGAGGCATCACTGGCAGGTGGGGGGAGGGCTAAGCAGGGAGAAGGGTACCGGAAGTGGAAATCACAGCAGAGAGAGTGAGGGAAGCCCTCAGCTCCCTTAAAACAGAGAAAGCACCGGGGCTGGATAAATTACATCCCAGAGTGCTGAAGGAACTTGCAGATGTCCTGGCAAAACCCCTGGCAGAGCTTTTCACCATCTCTCTGAGGACAGGGTGGGTGCCCCAAGACTGGAAGGTGGCGCATGTCGTGCCTATCCACAAGGGGGGATCAAGGGAGGTGGCAGGGAACTACAGGCCTGTCAGCCTGACATCGGTGGTGGGCAAGGTGATGGAGGGCATTGTCAAGGAGAGGTTAGGGGGGGACCTGGATAAGTCAGGGTGTCTGGACGATAGACAGCATGGATTCATCCCGGGGAAATCATGTCAGACAAACCTGGTGGAGTTCTATGACTGGGTGACAAGTACCTTGGACCTGGGTAGACCAGTGGATGTCCTCTTTCTAGACTTCAGCAAGCATTTGACTCTGTTCCTCACGTGGGCCTGTTGGATAAGCTGGGAGAAATGGGGTGGGGAACCAGATGATCAGATGGATAGGCAATTGGCTCCAGGACCGACCCAGAGGGTTGTAGTTGGTGGGATAGTCTCATCCCCAGGAGGGTCATTAGTGGGGTCCCACAGGGATCAGTCCTTGGGCCCTTCTGTTCAACGCCACGATCTGACATAAGGACAGGAATCAGGAGTGAGATGAGTCTCTTTGCAGATGACTCGAAACTGGAGGCGGTGGTGGATGGGGAGGAGGGAGGTGGCCTACGGGGGACCTGGAGGCTCTGGAAAGATGGTCTAGAAAATGGAAGCTGAGGTTCAATGCAGGGAAATGCAAGGTACTCCACCTGGCAGCAGAAACCCAGGCCAAGTGTACACCCTGGGGAGAAATGCTACAAGTCTCGATGGCTGAGAGGGACCTGGGGGTGGTGGTGGATGTCAAGATGAACAACTCTGAGACTTGTAGGAGGGCAGCAGCCAAGGCCAACAGGATGCTGGGATGCATCGCTAGGGGGATCACCTCCAGAAGGAGGGAAGTGATACTCCCTCTGTATAACTGCTTGGTGAGGCCGCACCTTGAGTACTGTGTACAGTTTTGGAGCCACACTAAGCGGGACATTAACCTCCTGGAGAGGGTCCAGAGGAGGGCAACCAAAATAATTTGGGGCTTGGGGACAGGACCTATGAGGAGAGGCTCGAAGAGCTAAATATGTACACATTGGAAAGAGAAGGGACTGGGGGACATGATAGAGGTCTTTAGGTACATGAAGAGGGTAAATAGGGAGGAACAGTCGGGTGCTTGAAGGAAGGAGGAAGGGCCACTAGAGGGCATGGGTGGAAGCTGGAGGGGAAGATTCAGGGAGAAAGGAGGAGGTGCTACTTCACTGAGAGGGTGGTGGAGCCATGGAATGCACTGCCTAGGGGGCTGGTGGAGGCAGAGACAGTGGAGGGGTTCAAGATGGGGTGGGACAGGTACAGGGGAAGGGTTCTGGAAGCAAAATCCAATGCAGCAAGAATATCCAGAACTGGGAAGGGAGAAGCCAGAGAAGGCGAGGGAATAGCAAGGTCAGCACCCAGGTTGGGGTGACAAACGAAAGAAGACACCTAGACTGCTAGGCCTATTCTGCTGGCATTTTAGTATGTTAGTATGTTAAGAAGGGGGATAAACCTTTATAGGTATATCAGGGAGCACAGAAAAACAAAGGGAGGGATAGTGAGGCCGAATAGAATGGATGGTGGGTGGGCAGATAGTGACAATGAAAAAGCAGGGATACTGAATGAATACTTCTGTTCAGTATTCACAAAAGAGGAAGTGGGGGAGGTGCCTAATCCAATTAACAGAAGCACTCTGGAGAGGGGAGTCGATCCCAGTCCTTTCACAGAAGAAAGGGTTCTGAAAAAACTGAAGGTGGACAAAGCAATGGGGCCAGATGGAATTCACCCCAGAATTCTAAAAGAATTAAGCAGAGAACTAGTGACACCACTGAGTAGCCTTTATAACAATTCATGGGAGGATGGTGTGGTACCTGAGGACTGGAAGAAGGCTGATGTGATTCCCCTTCACAAAAGGCAGGAAACTACATACCTGACAGTTTGACCTTTGTGGTAGGGAAAGTGATGGAATCACTTCTGAAGGAAAGAATTGTTGAGTATCTAGAGGCCAGTGGGGCACAGGACCCAAGGCAGCATGGGTTCACAGCAGGAAGGTCATGTCAGATGAATCTAATTGATTTCTTTGACTGGGTGCCCAAAGTAGTAGACCAGGGATTGGCTATGGACATGGCCTACCTAGACTTTAGCAAGGCATTTGACACAGTACCACACAAAAGATTAGTAGTCAAATTAACCAGCCTTGGAGAGGGTCCCAGGGTGGCAGCCTGGGTAAAACATTGGCTGAACAACAGGACACAGAAGGTAATTGTAAATGGAGTCCACTCTGAAAAAAGAGGTGTTACTAGTGGGGTACTGCAGGGTTCAGTACTGGGTCCAGTCCTTTTTAATGTCTTTATAAGTGACACTGCAGAGGGACTGGAAGGAAAAGTATGCCTCTTTGCAGATGACACAAAGATCTGCAACAGTGTCGATACACAAGGAGGCGTGGAAAGGTTGAGAAGGGACTTGGCAAGGTTGGAGGAATGGTCAGAAGTATGGCAGCTTGGATTCAATGCAAAGAAGTGCAAAGTAATGCATCTGGGAAACAAAAACCCAGGGGAAGATTACACAATGGGGGGAGGTATTAACAACAACAAAAATGGAAAGGGACCTGGGGGTAATCATATCAGATGACCTTAAGGTTGGCAAGCAATGTGAGAAGGCAGTAGGGAGGGCTGGGGGATACTGGGATGTATAGGGAGAGGCATCACCAGCAGAAAACAGGAAGTTGTTATCCCCTGTACAGACAGTTGGTGAGACCCCATCTGGAGTACTGTGTCCAGTTCTGGAGACCCCATCTGCAAGGACATAGACAGGATGGAGGCAGTTCAGAAGAGGGCAACAAAAATGTGCAGGGTCTGCAAGAGAAGCCATATGAGGAGAAGCTAAAGGAGCTTAATATGTATACCCTTGAGGAAAGGAGGGAGAGTGGGGGCATGATAGAAGTGTTTAAATACCTCAGTGGAATCAACAAAGTCCAAGAGGCTAGCATCTTTCTGAAAAAGAGATGTGCAAGAACAAGGGGACACAATTTGCAGATAGAGGGGGGGGGACAGCTCAGGGGCAATGTGAGGAATTATTTTTTCAGAGAGGGTGGTGGACGTATGGAACAGCCTTCCTGAGGAGGTTGTGGGGTCTAAAACTGTGGGAGAATTCAAGAATGCATGGGACAGACATATGGCAATTTTTGTGACGGGTAGGAAGAAATAGGCTGTTGGTTAAATAGGATCTGCAGCTTATCCTCTAGGTAGGGAAATGGGCAGACTAGGTGGGCCAAGTGGTCCTTATCTGCCGTCAAAGTCTATGTTTCTATGTTTCTACTGCCCCCCCAGTTGTATGTGTGTTCTGTGTGTGTGTGTCTCTGTGTGTATCTGTGTGCGTTTGTGTGTGTCTCTGTGTGTCTATATGTCATAGTGGTGCTGTGGGGGGAGTTGGAGTTAGGGTTGAAAACCCTAACATTGAATTTCCCTGCTTTTATCACTGTAGTAAGAACCCTAACTGTTGCATTAATGAAGTTTTTTGCAAAGTGTATATACAGCCCATGATGCTTTGCATTATGGAGGTATGTGTGATTTTGTATTTCTTTGAAACTTGGCTTCCGCCAATGCCCTTTGGGTAACCATTGCCTCAGTGTTTCTGCACTGAGGTTCTTTGTCTTTAGCTACATATATATATATATATATATATATATATATAAATCTGTTATACTGGTGTGGTAGTGCCAGTATAGTTAGGGTTGAGTGGAGTGCTCATGCTAAACCCAATTTATGCACCTTAATAACTTTGGCGGCATTTGATGGAATAGCCCAATATTTTGCATGCAGTGTCTGGCTGGCAAAGTCTGCAGACGTTAAATGTTTTGTAGTGGCATCTTGGGCAGAGTCTGAGATCTGGAACACTGATTATTGGGAAAGTGAAGATTTTTTCCCTAAATTTTTTTTTTTTTTTATGCTCTCACGCGCAGCCTAGATGGTACAGCAACTTTGAGGATAGAAGCAACTTTCAGGGTAGAAGCAGCCTGTGCTGAGATAGTGCCTTTTGAAGCTTTTGTGAAAATGTTTTTAAAAGATTTCAGAATTATAAGGATTTTAATTTTTTTCCTGAGCTGTTCTGAGCAAGCTCAGTAGGGTTTTTGAGTTAACCCCTGGATACAAACAATAAAAACAAATTGTGCAGGTTTATCATTCATGATTTATCGATCATGAGAAAAAATATCAGTCGTGATGGTTGCCATTTTTATGTTTGCTTGAGCACCTGCACAAAAAACATTATGAGGCAGCTTTGGAGAGAAGCAGGTTGTGGAGGTGTGGCACTCTGGCAGCCAACAGGGGCACTGCATTTGGGGGCTTGGCACTGGTGGACTGATGCAGGCCCAGTGTAGTGATGACACTGGTTCTGCAGAAGTGCCACCAAGTTAAAACTTTTTCACTGCTGCAATCAGGGGCCGCCTCATCATTGCAGCGACAGCCAATTCACTGCAATGAGGGAGTGACCCATCATTGCAGGGCAGTACCTTGCCATCCCTATGCCACCCCAACCCAGTACATTTGCCGACGGGGGAGCCCACTCCCCATCGGCACACTGTAACTCCCTCCCCCATTTCTTCTGTGCCAAGGTGGTGTCCAATCTACCTCAGCAGCTTGCGCCCCCCAACAGTCTGTCTTTGCTGATGGGGACCCCAGTCTCCATTGGCTTCAGTCCCCCAGTTCAATTTGCCGATGGGGGAGCCCACTCCCTGTCAGCATAATGTCCTCCCCCAGTTTGCTGTGTGCTGAGGGGAGGTGCCCAATCCCCCTCGGCTCTGCCCCCACTGGTATGTGCCAACGGGGTGCCCAATTCCCCATTGGCTACAGCCCCCCCAAAAAATACTCAGGTGGCACACTGGGAGCTCACCCCAGTGTGGCAAAGTCCCTAGAAAAACAAAAAACAGTCCCACGATGTTTTTTTTCCACCCCAACACTTGCAAAATAAAAAACGGTCCCTCGTAGAGTTCGGTGGCCCCTCCTCCAACCTGTGCCCACCCTCTGCGCACCCCACCTTCCCACACCCCCCTCACCCCATCTGTACCTCTGAAGCATGGCACGATGATCTTCAGTGGACCGGAAACATGTCTGCACTCTTCAAAGCCGATCGCTAACTGAAGAAATGCCGGTAAACTATATAATGGCATAAATATGATTTTTTCAACTTTGGTGCATATCTCGGGTACTTTTGGTAATTTAGGCACCGGCTTTTCAAATTGGGGTTCTTGGTACCCCTTCTCATGAATTCAGTCACTGTCACTGTGTTATTCGGTCCTGAAAGGTGATTTCGTGGTCAATGCGTGGAATCACCTTTTGGGACTGATTAAAGAAATTACAGTGCCACTGTTCATGAAGTGGGCTCTCAAAAGGCCTATGTTGCAAATTTGGTGAAAAAAATCAAAAAAATGACTGTTTTACGAGTGTGCTTTGTGCAGTTTCCATGCATGCTCGTAACTTCACTAATTTGTAATATTTTCAGTCCAGATTTTCAACATTGACATTTTTTCACACCTCCTTATGAGGAATACAGTTGTCATTTTTCACATCCTGGCTGAAATGTGTTTTCACACTTCCGGCGTAGAATAGCGTGGTCGCTGTGGGAAATCAGTGTTCGGGACAGATTAAGAGAATGACAGTGACACTGTTCATGAACAGAGCTCCTAAAATGTCTATGTTGAGAATTTGGTGATGCAAGTCCATAAAATGACTATAGTATATGGTTAGGGCTTATTATAGATAAAAATCGGTGGCTTTTCAAATCTTGTTGTAGGACAGTTCAAAGGTCAGAAAAGTTGTACTACCGTTCTGACATCACTTCGATAGTACAACAACTTTTCAGCCTTGTTCTACCTCCTAATTGGCTGACTCAAATCACTGCATCGGAAAAAAAAGAAAAAAATGGAGGCGCGATTAAGTGGGTGCAGAGCGGCAGAGCAGTGGATCCTACTCCTCCTGACACAACTAGCCTCAGACGGCTTTGTGTCAAGGAACAATTGTTTTTCTCAGTTTAATTTTTAAAAATAAATACTGCCACTGTGAGAGAGAGAGCGAGTGAAAATGAAGAGAAACCTCAGCCAGCGGGAGCAAAGTGAAACTGAAATGAGTGGCAGTGGCGATGTAGAGCGGGAGCAGGAACACCAAATAACAATACATGAGGTAACCAGCAGTGTTCAAAAAGAAATAAGCCCTAACCATATACTATATAAAACAGTGGATGTTTGCCCATCCACAGTTAAGGCTGTGATTCTCTCTCGAGATGTTGATGACATCATAGATGCCTCTTGAGCTTCGCTCTCGAGGTCTCTATGATGTCGTCAACATCCCTCGAGGGAAACACAGCCTTGTTGTGGATGGTCGCATATCCACTATTTTGTATGTGTTACAAGTGTACATTGCACTGTTTCCAAGCACCCTTGTAACTTCGCAAATTTGTAATATTTTCACGCCAGATTTTCAACACTGGCATTTTTTCACACCTCCTTATGAACAGTACAGCTGTCATTTTTCACAACCTGGCCAAAATGTGTTTTTGCACTTCTGGCACAGATGGCACGTTCACTTTGGGAAATCAGTGTTTGGGACAGATTAAGATTGAGCGAGTGAGAGAGGGGAGTGAACGAGCTCAACTGAGCTCTGTTTGGACTGCTGCTGATTTCTTTGTGGGAAGAAAAAGGCACCAATGCAGGCAGGAGCCCAGTACAAAAGGTCAGCCTGCAGCGCCGGGAGAAACAGAGTGAGTGAGTGAGAGGGGGGAGTGATCCACCTCAACGGAGCTCTGCCGGGACTTTAGAGGTGCCCACCCTCCCGCCCAGGGTCCTCTGTCATCCCATATTACAGCAGGGTCTTTGAGGTGGAGACAAAGCAATGATTGGATACTTTGAGGAGTGCTGTAATAATACAGATTTAGTTGTTCTGTTTATTTCTCTAACTGAGCTAAGTACTGAGCTATACTGTTATGATTGTTGTAATAATACATATTTATTTGTTCTGTTTATTTCTCTAACTGAGCTGAGTAATACTTAAAGAGTGCAATAAGATTTCTACCTGGGCTAAGTGAAACTATATGAGAGCTGAGAACAAAAAGTATGGTAGCTGAGGGGTGAAAAACAGACAAGGAGGCTTTAGGATTGCTACAGCAATACAGTATCTAACGGATGAGATTTGATACTGAATTACCACGGTCGGCAAGGGCCAGAAGAGGGACTAGTATGGGGGGAACAGGAATTTGAGTAAATATGGGCCTAACAGTTGTAGTAGGGTAAAGAATCTGGGAGTAAGAGCTCGCAACATAAGATGGGGGCCAAAATGGGGCAGGTGCCACATGTCAATAGGGCAGGCATCTTTGGAAGGGTGGTGGGGTGTACAGGGTGTGAGTCTGCCATGATCCTGGACTGGGCTTGAAGGATGGGGGGGTGTATGATCTGTAGATGACTGGCTAGTTTGAGGGAGGAACTATAGCGGTTAGGGAGGAGTCTAAGCAGCAGGGCAGATGAGTATGATAGGCATCCTGGCTGGGAGGGGAATAGGGGATGGCAAGGGGGGATGGAGGAAGAACAACTAGGAACTGAAACCAACCCCAGTATCAGAGGCTGTAGCAGAAAAGAGAGGACATGGGAGGGGGTGCCCAAGGTGAGGGGGGCATCCTGTTGGGGGAGGAAGAGACCACGAGGAGTACCAGGGAGGAGAGAGCAGATGGCTGTGGTAGGGACGGACCAGGGTGGGACATGGGGTGGCATGGAGGGAAACAAATGGGGGGGGAATTGATAGGGGGAAGAGATGTACGAGGGGTATCGACTAGGAATAAATTTGAGCCTCTGCTATAGGAGACAGGGGGGAACAGGAATATCCTGAAGGGGAGAGGACAAGCGGGGCATGAGAGGGATGGCAACAGCTAGGGGAAGAGATAGCGAGGATGAAAGGGTAGAAGGCAGGCTAGTAAGGAAGGAGTGGTGGTGACTGGAGGAGAGAAGACTTCGGGAAGTGGAAGGATGGTAGGGGTATCACTAATGGGGTAGAAGAGAATACGGACTCTAAATCGACAACAGCAGGGATAGGAGAAGGGTTGGAAATCTGCAGGGGAGGAGGGGACATTGACATGAGAAGCCCAGTAAGAAGTAGTCAGGTTGGGAAGGGGTTCAAGGAGGATGGGAAGAATAAGGCAGAAAAAAGGGGTGAAGTGGAAGTAGGAGGTACAGATACAGAAGTCACAGAGGGTGCAGCTGGCTGGGGTAAGGGGCAGGGAAGATCGAATACTGGGGTGGTGGAAGGGGCATTAGAAGGGAAAGAGGCTAAGGGATGAAGGGTTACCCATCCTAGGGGATTGTATACTGAAAGGGGTGAGATGGGACAGAAGCAGGGAAGGCACAGCCGTATTTGGGTTGAAGCTATCCCCAGGTTGACTGCAAGAGGGGCAGGGCAGGCACTGCTCAAGTGTGCAGTGAGGGGGAGGAAGAAACCTCATTTACTGTTGCATGTGGGTACAAACGACTTGGCGGGGGAGATTGTGAAAGTAGTGAGGGGAGGTTTGAGTAGTTGTGCAAGCAGTGTGAGGGGGGAGTCATTGGCATTCTTGGAGTTACTCCCCGTACCTTGTGCAAGCATGGGCAGGAAGGGTAGGATTGAGGAGTTTAACAAGAGTCAGAGGGATCGATGCCACACCAAAAATTATGGGTTAGTGACTAACTGGGGTAGGGTCTGGGGGAATAGTGACTTGTATGTGGGGGACAGGGTACACTTGAGCAGAAAGTGGAGGAGAGTATTACAGGCAGGATAAGAGGGGTATAACTCTACTAAGGTGGATTTAAAGTAGTGAGGGGTGGCCAAAAGACAGGTTGGTAGAACGATCTGGACAGGGGAGCCTAATGAGCTCACCCCCCCAGGTATAGGTGAAGGTGGAGGTGTAGTAACCCTGGTAGGGGGTGGGCAGAGTGGTCTGAGTGTAATACTGAAGGCACCACCACCCGGTAAGAATAAGGAGGAGAAAGGGTGCGGACTACTGGGAGGAGGGACACAGGCCAAGGAGGACAAGAGTGAGGAGAAGTAGGGGTGCGGGTGGAAGGTGGTCTCTCTCAACACAAGAAGCCTGGGGAACAAAACTGCAGAGCTTCAGGTGCTTCTTTCAGAGGGGAAGGTGGACATTGCTGCAGTGACAGAGACTTGGGCCACAGAGTACCATGATTGGAGCTTGGCAATTCCGGAATACAGGATATACAGGAGGGATCCAGGGGTTGGAAGGGGGGACTGCAGTCTGTGTGAGGGAAGGGATTAAATGCATACGGGATGAGGGAGAGAAGAGAGGACAGAGGCACTTTGGGTGCAGCTCCTGCACTCCAAAGGCAGAAAGCTGAGGCTGGGAGTGGTGTACAGACCACCAGCCCAATCCAGAGAACTGGATGGGGAGTTGGCAGAGCAGATAAGGAGGGTGTGTAGAAGGGGAGTGTAGTGATAGTGGGGGATTTTAACCTACCACAGGTTGACTGGAGCACCCCATCACTAGCAGTACCAGGGAGCAGGTGCTCCTTGATGCACTCCAGGATGGCCTTCTCATGCAATTGGTAAGTGGGCCTACAAGGCTTGGTAGCACTCTGGACCTAGTACTGGCAAATTTGGAGGTGGTGAGGAAGGTAAGGGTGGAGGACCCACTAGCTGGTAGCAACCACCAAACAGTGTGGCTCGTTGTCATGCTGGGCAGGGAGACAGGAGGCACAGGCACTAAGGTGGTGGACTTTATTAGGGTGGACTTTGGAGGGATGGGAGCAATACTGCAAGGAAGACTCCAGGATATAAGCCGGCGATGGATGCAGAACAAAAGTGGGGAGTCATAAAGACTTGGTTAACAGAGGCCACAGTAGTCTGCACCTCGGCCAGGAGTAAGAAAAGCAGTGGCAAGAAACCATGCTGGTTGAACAAGGAAGTGCTGCAAGGGGTGATGGCAAAGACGGCTGCATACCAGAAGTACAGGAGAACAGGGAAGGCAGAGGATAAGGAGGCTTTTGGGAGTTGATCAAGGGAGGTTGCCAGGAGGGTGAAAAAAGCTAAGGCCTCCAGGCAATTAAATTCTGCACAGGGCATAAAAGGAGGGGTAAAGGACTTTTTTAGGTATGTCAGGGAAAAGAGGAACTGCAAGAAACATATTGTGAGAATAAAGCAGAGAGGGGATTGGTTGGAAAAGGGGGAGGAGCAAGTGGAAATTCTAAATGAGTACTTCTGCTCCACTTTCACTAAGGAGAGGGATGGCCCACTACCAGAATGGGCTGGGGCGGTTGGGAAAGGGGGGAAGGAGGTGACGGACAAAGTGATCACAGGAAGTAGGGTGCTAGAGAGGCTGAGGGCAGTAAGGGTGGACAAGGCACCAAGTCCCAATGCCATCCACCCCAGGGTGCTGAGAGAGATGGTAGAGCTGTTGGCTGAGCCACTGGCAGATCTGTTCAACACCTCCCTGAAAATGGGGCGTGTGCCCCAGGGTTGGAGGGTGGCCCATGTGGTGCCCATACACAAGAGTGGGCCTAGGGAGGAACCAGGAAATTATCGGCCATTAAGTCTTATGTCCATAGTGGATAGCTTATGGAGCCGATACTGAAGGAGAGGCTGGTGGCATTCCTAGACAGTAATGGCCTCCAAGATGGGCGGCAACATGAGTTCGTCTCAGGAAGGTCTTGTCAAACCAACCTAACAGAGTATTGCGACTGGGTGATAAGGGAGTTGGACAGAGGCCATGTGGTACATGTCCTGTACTTGGACTTCAGTAAGGCCTTTGATACAGTGCCTCATGGGAGACAGGGGGGTAGCTGACAGCAGTCGGGGTGGCGAAAAAGCTGACTAAATGGATAGAGAACTGTTTACATGGGAGGGTGCAGAGGGTGGTGGTGGTGGGGGAGCTCTCGGCACCCAGAGCAGTGACAAGCGGGGTGCCACAGGGGTAAGTGCTGGGCCCAGTGCAATTTGGGCCTTTATCTCCGATATATCATACAAAGTGGGGAGCAGGGTTAGTCTGTTTGCACAATATACCAACTTGGGGTGGTGGTGGATGAGCAGAATGGATGGGGAAAACTGCAGGGGGACCTAACCAAGCTAGAGACATAGTCGATGGAGTGGCAGCTAGGATTCAATGCAAAAAAGTGTAAGGTGATGCACTTCAGGGCTAAGAACCAGAAGAGGGACTACTGGTTGGGGATCAGAGAGGAGAAGAAGGACCTAGGGGTCTTGGTAACCTGGTAAAGCAGCAGCAAAGGCAAACACGATGCTGGGGTGCATCACAAGGGGATTCTCATCCAGACACAGGGATGTGATCCTACCTCTCTACAGGTCATTTGTCAGACCGCATCTAGAGTACTATGTGCAATACTGGAGGCCATACCTGAAGAGAGATATAAAGTTACTGGAGGGGATGCAAAGTAGGCCAACAAAAATTTTAAAGGGGATGGAAGGAAAGAAATATGAAGTTAGGCTGAAGAACCTGAACATGTAGACACTGGAGGAGAGGAGGGATAGGGAGGATATGATTGAAGCTTTAAAATACCTGAGGGGGTAACTAAACTTAGCACTGAGGGGTTGTTTAAACTGAGGAGTGGAAGAGAGACGAGCGGGCATGGACTAAGGTTGAAAGGGGGACATTTCAAGAGGGAAATGAGGAAGCACTACTTTTCTGAGAGGGTGGTGTCTAGTTGGAATGCACTGCAAGAGAGTGTGGTAACATGTAGGACAGTCAATAGCTTTAAGGAAGAGTGGGCTAAAGCAAGAGGAAGAGTCAGGGGCAGGGGCTGGGACAAGTGGGAGAGAACTTAGGGGGAGGAGGCTGGGGCAGCTGCAATCTAGGGTGCTAGCTGCACACTAGGGCAAACTTACATATTGATGTGTTCTGCTGGCAGATTCATGTGTTCGTATGTAAAATCACAGTGACTCTGTTCATGAGCAGAGTTCCTAAAATACCTATGTTGAAAATCTGGTGACAAATATCCATAAAATGACTGTGTTACAAGCGTGCGTGATACAGTTTCCATGCACCCTCATAACTCTACAAATCTGTAATATTTTCACTCCAGATTTTCAACACTGCCATTTTTTAAGACCTCCTTATGAACAGTACAGCTGTCATTTTTCACATCCTGCCCAAAATATGCATTTATACATCTGGTGCAGAATATTGCAGTTGCTGTGGGAAATCAATGTTCGGGACAGATGAAGAAAATCATAGTTGACAGTGTTCATGAGCAGAGGTCACAAAATGCCTATGTTGAAAATTTGGTGAAGTAATTCCACTAAATGACTGTGTTACACGCATACATTGCGCAGTTTCCACGTACGCTCAGAAGTTTGAGCAATTTTAATACTTTCATTACAGATTTTCAACATTGCCATCTCTTCACACCTCCCTATGAATGGTACAGCTGTCATTCTTCACATCCTGTCTGATCTCTGTTTTCATACATCTAGCACACAATGGCATGGTCACTGTGGAAACTCAAATTTCGGGACACATTGACAAAATTAGAGTGCCACTGTTCATGAGAAGAGGTCCAAAATGCTTTCATGAGATGGGGGCCACAAAATGCCCATGTTGAAAATTTGTACTGCAAATACCGACACATGCCCGGGGCATTACAGTTTCTAACCATAATGTCCCACCCTGTACAGACTGACAGGCATCAGGGGTATACCTTTGGATTGCCGACTGTAATGCTCATGCCATTCCAACCCCACCCCCCACCATGCAGCCACTAGCAGGCATTAAGCTGTGCCTTGGACACTTTGGCCCCACAGTTCATCCCATTCTATATTGCACACATTTCAGCGTATGTTCTCATGGAGTGGGGTAACTGTAAAGCTGAACACCCCAAGGCACACCTCAACACTTGTCAGTGTCTGTAGGATAGGGTGAGGTGAAATGGCATGAACGTTATGGGTGACAACTCAAATGCATGCCCCAATGCCAGTCCATCTCTGCAGGGTGGAGGTGGGGTTGGCGTGAAGTTCAATACTTCACTGCCATTCCTACTCTGTATCTGTCTTACTCCTGCATTCCCATTGCTAATACCAGCAAGCAAACATTCGGCATTGACAAATGCTTGTTTTCCAATTAAAAAACTTGGAAAATAACTACAAATTATATGTTTTTGAAAAACAAGCCAGAAATTCATTTTCTGGATATCTCAAAATCCAGGGTGCCTGGCTTAGGGAGTGGAACCATTCATCCATGTTCTCTTATATGAGAACAGTGGGACTTTCTTAACATCTGCAGCTACAGATGGACCCATGCTATCAGCATAAATTTCAGCAGTGAGTTGGTGATCTCTCACTCTTTCTCTCTCTGTCTTGCTCTCTTTCTGTGTATTTGTGTCTGTCTATCTAGCTATCTATCCATCTACCTACTGACCTATCTATCCATCTATGTACTGACCTACCTACCTACCTATTAAGGAGATGGGGTGTCCACCCCGGTACTGCTACTTTTTACTCCCTCCCCTCCAGATCAACCATCTATCTATTTCCTATTATAAATGAATATTTATAAAATTGGACTGGGGTGCCCACCCTTCTACAACTTTTTTCTACCCCCAACCCCACTTTCCAGGTCACTCCTCCAAAAAAATGGTTGTGGTGCTGGGGTACCCACCCCCAGTGCTGCTGAAGATTATCCCAACACTAGGGTGCTCAATCCCCAGTTTTGACTGGTCCCCTTGTAAATAGAGAAAACTGTCCCTCATTGATCTTTTTTTATTTTACTGTACTTAAAAACCTGTAAGGAAGAAACTGACCCCTGGTCGATCCTACCCCCCCCCGTGTCCCACCCACTCCACCGAAGCCTCAATCAGCACCCCCCACTCACACACCCTCACTTACCTGAACATGTCCCATGATGTAGACCTAGTCTCTGATGAAAAATGTCTTGTTGCTGTAACTACCAACTCCAATATGAGAAAATGAGATACGTCCGGTTTAATGTATTTCAATAGGTTTGATCTTTTACTCATAACTTTGTCATTTTTTAATATTTTCTGCTAATATTTTCAACATGGCCTTTTTGGGACCAATCCTCATCAACGAGGTAAGTGCAATTTTTCAAGTCTGTCCCAAAAGGTGATTTCTGGTTCACGATGTGAATTCACATTTGGGCAGGATTTGAATATTTTCTCCTACCAGGTTCATGAGGTGGGGTCATAAGAAGGCTATGTTGAAGATTTGGTTTAAAAATATGGTAAAATGACTGAGTCATGAATAAACAATGAAAAATTTCAGTGTTCACTAATGCCTTCACTCATTTTATAAAATGGCAAGAAAATATCTCGGAATTTCATTGGCCAAGAGACGTCAGCTGACTGTACATTAAATCTGTATAAACACACGTTCAGTTACTGAATCTCATTTTCCTCCCCCAAGAAAATCTCTTTACTGAACAGTATCACTAAGCCTCCAAAAATAAAAAAAATCCAGTAGTCACCATCTTGAAAATCTTACATTTACTACACTGATAATTAAAGAACTACTGATGCCTCAAAAACATTTTTTAAAAAGCATAATAATCAGGTACAGTTCTGCCTGCATTCCATTTATATTTTATGTTTCACCTCCTCAATATTTATTACTAATGAAATTTGTATGAATATATGATCTTTATCATCTTGAGTTTCTTTAGAATCCATCTGCATCTATATCTTACTCCCTACTTCAAGTCATAATCCACTGTTGTGACATCACAATCTGTTGCCATGGGAGTAACTGTGATATCACAAACAGTGCTCTGTGACTTCAGGTAGGGAGAAAGCAACAGGAATAGATGAACTATTCAGCAGCAGAAATCCTGTTTTCATATAGATGACCTCAGTAATAAATAACGAGGAAGAGGAATACAGCACTAATTAGAACTTCAAGCTGGATTATGTCTAAATATTAGGTTTTGTTAAAGTTGCCCTGAACATGTCACCAGCTCTTTAAATACATCAATCATAAACTGATCACAATCTTTATTAAAAACAAAAAAAAAAATTGCAGCACCACACTTAAAGCACAGGGCCAAACATATCCCACAATTTAAATAAACCAATCTTGCTATCAGGTACATCAATTTACTGTTTGACCTGTTGCAGCAGTCCAAATCTTCATGTGGCTCCAGCTGCCAGTAAGTCTGCTGCTTCTGAGCTCCCCTGCCACATTTGTATACAGTACTTCAGAGGCCAGGAGAGCAACTCCCCAATCCTCCTGCTGGTGAGGGTCCGATTATAAATGCGGCTACAGTCCAGCCACAAGCACCAATAACAGCTCCTCCTGTGCTCCCTGGCCCAATCTGTACAGGCCAAATTACAAGGAGCAAGGAGCAGGAAATGAGGTGACTGGTCAGTTAACTGTTCCTTCTTGAGCAGAGTGAGTACATCTCCATAAACAGTGGGGGCAGAAGGGGTTTGAATGAGTGGACCATTAGTAAATGGATCAAGTATACTGGGACCAGTAACACTGAAATATCCTTAATTTTCAAACAGAATGCTCACTTGCTTGTTGCCACTCTGGAACAGAGTGGGGCAGGTGCCAAATACAGTAGGTGGGATGAGAGAAGACAGGATGCAACTGAAAAAAAACCCAGTAAATTAACCTGTTATGCTGACCTACCAGCTCATTGCATTATTTCTGTGCAGTACATCCAGCTGTCTGCCTCGGCTCCACTCCTGCTGGTGGTGGTTGGGGAGGGGGACAACCTGCTGAATTAAACCTAAACAATACTGAAAATTAAAATCTAAGACAAAGGACTCCATATACAAACCACAAAGTGGGCTGACAATGCCAAAGTGCCACCAAATAAATACAACACACAGAATGCGAAATGGACTATTTTATTTAAAATTACTAATTTCTTTGTAAACATATTTAAACCTTTTTTACTTTGAAAAAAACTATTAATTTCAAAAGCTCCTTACTGACACTAAAGAACCATTTTATAAGTGTAATAAGCCACTCCAGGGTGTCCATTAATGGATTTTAATATACTTCCCAGGGGCATAAGGACACTTGGCCTTCAGCCTCATGCCTTAGTATGCCCCTGGAGTGTGCATTAAAATTCTTTAATGCATACCCTGGAGTGGTTTATTACTTACTTAATATTTTGACTCCAACCTTTCAACATAGAGTAGCTAGTTTTTCACACCAACTCATAAACATGACAGGTGTCATTTTTCAAATCCTGGATGAAACAAGTTTTCACATCTGTGGTGTGAAATGATGCTTCAATCACTATTCTAAAAATACCACATGTCATATTTATAAGGGGGCATCATGAAATGACTATCTTAAAAATTTGGGATCAGATTTAAGAAAAACAATAATAATTATTAATAAACATTGTGTATAGTCCAGCCTTTATGCCCAGCAGGTAGTGCTTTGTGACCTTGTGCCAGTGAGTTGAGTTTGGGGGTGAGCACAGTGAGCAATGTGGATGGGCCGAGCCAGTGGGGTGGCACTGTCATGTGACACCACCTGCATCACTGGAAAGGAGGGTGCAGGGTTACAGCACAAGCCTAGGGTTGCCACATGGACCCAAGTACCATATAGTGATGATAATTCTTCTCATGGCAAAGACGCTGCAGCTCTGCACCCATGGGTGCCAGACGGCCCTTTGCTTTGGCTGAGAGATGGACTCTTTATCATGTGTTTCTGTATCTGCAGCCACACAGAAGCACAAAGAGGGCCCTGCGCTTTCGCAGCCCACAAGATGGCCCCATGAATTCTTCACATCTTCTGCTGTATGGAATGGCAGAGCCTACTGGGCTCCAGCCTTGGTGCAGGGCCCAGAGGACCCTGTGCATCTGTATCTGTTCACACAGGTCCCATAGGGTCCTGCATTAATGAGGATATGAATCCACTATCTCAAAAATAAAAGAAATTCTTTGCAAAAAAACTATATCAATCCACCAATTGAGATTCAACATAATGTCACAAGAGTAGGGAAATGTGGTGTTAGGCTTTCCAACCTGAACTCCTTACTACCACCCGAAGCAGTAAAAGGAAGAAACACTAGGGTTTTGTATCTGTGGAGTCTTGGTGAATCAATGGTGGGGTCTTCTTTGAGATTGTCAGCCCTAATGTTCACCCCCCCCAGCTTGTAGTCTCCTGTATGAAGCACAAGGTACAGTTCCAAGCCAATGCCTGATAGTGATACAGTCATCAAAGGCAGAGAAGTATGTCTCATGGAATGTTTCTAACAGAATTTGTTGTATTGTTCTTCATGTAGGTAGTACCTCATAATTAGAACTGAGCAGGGGTTTCTATGTTAAACCTCAAATTTTGAACTTTAGTATCTTCAAACTGATCAATGGATTTGCACAACATTTTGCATGCATTGTCTTGTTGGATAGATTTCTTGATGTGGCAAGTTATGTTTTATAGCAAAAAAAATATAAAAGATTGCTGTTTTTTTGTCATCGCCTTGCACCCTAGATGGTTTGGAATTTCAGTCAGAAATTTTGAGAGTACAAGGACTTGGCCCACAGATGTGCCTTTCACTAGTTTGGTGAAAAGATATTAGTCTTTTCCAAAGTTATTAAATTTAAAAATGTTGGTTTCTGAGCATGCTCAGTGCAGCCTTGGATAGCTTACAGGAACAAAAAAGGATCACTATTTGTTTGGTGCCCATCCTTTTTCATGAGATAAAAATCTTTTTTTGTTTGCCGCCATCTTGCTTTCCATTTTTCTTAAAAATAAATTACAAAACCTACAAAAATGACATCCTGCAGAGTGACCAAAACATGTATCATGTTGCTCAAGACTCCCTTAGGTGGATTCTGCAGTTAACAGCTTGAGAACTAACCCCACAATGTGTTTCTTTTTTAAATCCTTTTTTTGTGACTTGCTTCTGCTTTTGCCATGTGGGATTTTTCTTTCAAATGAAAAAGGATCCCCTGTGACCCCCTGTATGATGGAAACTGTTCATGAGCTTCTTTCTCCCTTCTCCCCGCCATGCCTTAGTATGAACCTTAGTATACAGAAAAATATTTTGGACTTCTGTTTTTTTCCAGCTTTTTCCATATTACATTTTTCATTCAAGTGAAAAGGATCTGTTCACATGGAAAATCATTTTTGACTTAGTTGTTTGCCAGTTCTTTTTCCTTTTGAAGGAATCCCTTTTTATTTCCTTTTTCTGTTTGATATGGAAAAGGATTCCTTCAAATGAAAAAAAAAATGATTTTGCAACCCATCCCCATAATTCTGTTAATTTTCCTTGGTGTCTAGTGGCACCTCTACTCTTGGGTCATCATCCCTGTCATTTTTAAAAATGTGTCTGGTGTCTAACTGGTCCCCTAACCCTTCAGTTGCCATACCCATATTTTTAATATGTTCCCCTGGTGTCTAGTGATGCTCCCCATCCTCCAGTCACTGTCCCCATAATGTTTCATTTTACCCTGGTGTGTAGTGGCAGCCCCCACCATCTGATAGCCATGCCTGTAGTTATGAAGTATTTCCCTGGTGTCTAGTGGCACCCCCCACCCTCTAATCACCATGCCCATAATTATTAACTATTTCCCTGGTGTCTACTGGCACCCTTCATGCTCTGATTCCTGTCCCCATCATTTTTACATTTTTCCCTGGTGTCTAGTGGCACCCCCCACCCTCTGATCCCTGTCTTTATAATTGTCGTATTTGTCACTAATGTCTAGTGGCTCCCTCACCCTCTGAGCACCATACCCATACTTAGGGAACCTTTCCCTGGTCTCTAGGGGCACCCCACCCTCCAATTTCCATCCTCATACTTATTAAATATTTCCCTGGTGTCTTGTGGCACTCCCACCCTTCACTCACTGTCACCTTGATTTATTTTGTTTTCTTGATGAGTAGTGGTACCCCCCACCCTACCATCACCATCCCTGACTGCAATACAGAAAATGGTCCCTCAATGTCTTTGTTTTCTGTAAAAAAGAAACAGTCCCTCACCGATCGCACCCCCAACCTCCCACTTAGCACCCATCATCCCACATCACTCAGACCCCCCCAAATACACACCTTCACTCACCTGAACAGGTCCCAGGGTGAAGATACACTCTGTTATGGGAGACACGTCTTGCTGCTGGAACCACCGACTGCAATATGAGAAAGTAAGGTAACTGGTTCAATGTATGTCAATGGGGTTCTCAACTTTGGTGCATAACTTTGCCATTTTTATATATTTTAACACCACATTTTCAACATAGCCTTATTGAGACCCTGCCTCATAAATGCTGGTGCTGAAATTACACAAATCTGGCAGAAAAGGTGATTTTGCAGTTGATTGGTAAGATCACCTTTCTAGTGGGATTTGAACATTTTCACCACCTTATTCACAAAGAGCTGTCATAAGAAGGCTGTGTTTAGAATTTTGCATCAAGAAATGTAAAAAAATGGCAAAATTATGTGCATCCATTGAAATTTTGCTATGCTTTCTCATAAATGTGGTAATTTTACATATTTTGACCCCACATTTTCAAAATAGGAATTTTATACACCACCTCATGAATGTGATAGATGTCATTTTTCAAATCCTGTCCAGACTGTCCTTTTGCATCTGTGGCATGGAATGGCATTGCTGTGGTGCAGAATCATGTTTTGACAAGGTTCTGAAAATTTTCAGTACCATTTACATGAAGTGGTGTAATTAGAAGGCAAAAGTAGGGACATGTGTCTTTAGGGTTTCCAACCCTGAAACCCCACCCCCACCAATAAAATACAATCAGCGGTGAAGTCTTCCTTGGGGTTGTCAACCCTAAATCTCACTCCATTAAGTGTCTATGTTTCTGGATTGTATAGAATTGAGTGAGCTTTAGTATTGACAGCCCGAAGGATGACTGCACTCCTGATTTGTTTTATGGGTGGGGGTTGGGTCGTAGGGTTGGAAACCCAAAAGCCAAATTTCACAGCTTTTGTTGGTTTAGCCTGAACCCTAAATGTTGCATTAATGCAGACTTCTGCAAAGAAAATATATCTATCTATCTATCTATCTATCTATCTATCTATCTATCTGTCTGTATCTATATTATAGGGGCCCAGTTGTGCCCTTATGGTTAGGAATGTACGGGTACTTCAGTGTTAAAACCCAGTTTTTGCACTTTAATAACTTGACAACCATTTATTGGATTTGCATGAAATTTTGCATGTGCAGTTTTGCGTAGTAGGTCTCTGGATGTACCAAGTTTTGATCCAGTCACATGTGTGGATTCTGAATTCTGGATAGTGCAAAAAGTTATTTTTTTAGGATTTTTTCCCTTTGGTTTGAAAGGGTTTTCTGTCAACTTGGCTAGTGCCCAGATGGTTTGGAATTTTGGTCTGCAATTGTCTGTGTAGAAAGGGGCTGACACACAGATGTGCCTTTTGCTTGTTTGGTGAAAAAATATTATTCCATTCAAAAGTTACTTAATTTAGAAATGTTGAGTATTTGGTTTTGAGCATGCTCAATAAGCACCAACAAATAGCTGTATGAAACAAAGAAATAATTCTTTTTTTCATATTAATGTCATCCTTTTTCATGAGGGAAAAATCCTTTTTCATCCTCTGCCAGCTTGTTTTCCATTTTTTCCTGAAATCTCAAGTTTGGAAGACAAAAAAATGACATTCTGGAGACTGACCAACACATGTAGCTTGTTTATCATGACCCCTTAGCTGGATTCTGCACTTGACTGTTGGAGAAATGCCCTTGGAATGTTTTTTTTTTTATTTATTCTTTTCTGATAACTGGTTAAAGCCCACTAGGCACAGCTGCCTGTTTTCAGGGGTGATCTGGGAGCACTGGGGTGGTTAAGTGACTTGCTGAGAGTCACACAGTATGTAAATGGAGTTTGTGGGAATCAAATCCAGGTCTGCTGGATGTACTAAGCTCATTCATAGCTCATTACTCTAACCTGTAGGCTATACTGCCTTCCCAGTTTTAAGATTAGAAATCTTTTTTCTTGATTCATGATATGACAAAAGATACTTTTTCATATGACAGATCATGAAAAAAGATCCTTTTTCATGACAGGAAAATCCTTTTTTGTTTGATGGTGTCTTTTCCCTGCTGTCTTGTGGCACCCCCCGATCAGTGCCTTTTCATACATTTGTTTCCCTGTTGCCCAGTGTCACCCCCTGCACCCACTGATCACTGTCCTCCTAATATTTTTGTTTACCTTGTCCCCACTGGCACCCCCACCCTCCAATCATCCTCACCCTAAATCATTGTTGTTTCCCCTGGTGTTCAGTGGCACCCCTCACCCTCCAATGACCATACCCATACTTTGGGGAGTTTTCCCTGGTGTATAGTGGTATGCCCACCTTTCCAATTGCCATCCTTGTATTTTTTTAAATATTTCCTTGTGTCTAGTGACACCCCACACCATTCAATTGCCATCCCTTGATTTATTTTGTTTACTTGGTGTCTAGTGGTACCCCCAACCTTATCATCGCTATCCCCAACTGCAATACAGAAAATGATCCCTGAATGTTTTTTTTTCTCTAAAAAAGAAAATGGCCCCTCACAGATTGCACCCCCGACTCACCTTCCACTCAAAATAGGCATTTTTTTACACCATCTCATGAATGTGACAGCTGTCATTTTTCAAATTCAGTTCAAACTGTCCTTTCACATCTGAGGTATGGAATGACATTGCTGTGGTGCAGAATCAGAATCATGTTTTGATGATGTTTTGAAAATTTTTGATACTGCATACATGAGGTGTTGTAATAAGAAGGCTATTCTGAAAATGTGGTTGCTATTTTGCTGCAAAAGGAAGCACAGGGTCTGCAGCAACATATATATTTGCCTCTATGGAGGAATAGGCATGCAGGGCCAAGAGGGCCTTGCACTTCCACAAACAAATAAGGATATGATTACAGTATCCCAAAAAATTATGGATGCATGGGAGCACAGGGCCCAGAGGGCCCTCTGCTCCAACAAGTAAGTAAGGCTACGACTACATTATCTCAAAAAGTAAGGAAATTCCTTGCAAAAACCTGTGTTAATGCAACATCTAGGGTTCAGCCTAAAGTGGAAAAAGTAGGGAAGTGTGACTTTAAGGTTTCTAACCCTAAAACCCCACCCCCACAAAAAAATTAAAAATCAGAGCTGAGTCTTGCTTGGGGTTGTCAACCCTAAAGCTCACCCCATTAGGTGTGTATGTTTCCAGTGTGTGTAGAATGGAGTGAGCTTTAGGGTTGACAACCCCGATGATGACTGCACCCCAATTTGTTTTTTCAGAGTTGGTGGGGTTTTAGGGTTGGAAATCCAAAAGCCAAATTTTGCTACTATGGTCGCTTTAGCCTGAACCCTAAATGTTGCATTAATACAGGTTTTTGCAAAGAATATATATATGTATATTTCAATATCTCTATCTATATTATAGGGGGCACAACCACACCTCTATAGTTAGTGTTGCACAGGCACTTCAATGTTAAAACCCAATTTTTGCACTTTAATAACTTGGCAACCTTCCATCAGATTTCAATGACATTTTGCATGCATGGTCTTGCATGGTAGAGCTCTAGACGCACCACATTTTGTTGCAGTTGATTGTGTGGATTCCAAGTTCTGGATAGTGCAAAAAGTAAATTTTTCAGGATTTTTACCTTTGGTTTGAAAGGGTTTTCTGTCAACCTGGCAAGTGCCCAGATGGTTTGGAGTTTTGGTCTGACATTTTCTGGGTAGAATGTGATTTGCCCACACATGTGCTTTTTCTTGTTTGGTAAAAAAAAATAGTACTCCGTTCCAAAGTTAATTTTGAAATTTTGAATACTTGGTTCTGAACATGCTCAGTAAGCACCAAAATATAGCTGTATGAAACAAAAAAAGAATTATTTTTTTTGTATTGACATCGCCATTTTTCATGAAGGGAAAATCCTTCTTCATTTGCTGCCATCTTGTTTTTCCATTTTTTCCTCAAAAATCTAATTTGGAAAGCAACAAGAATGACATTCTGGAGAGTGACCAACACATGTAGCTTCCTTATCGTGCCCCCCCCCTTAGCTGAATTCTGCACTTAACTGTTGGAGAAATGCCCTTAGAATGTTTTTTATTTATTTTTTTTCCTTTCTGATAACCAGGTAAAGCCCACTAGACACAAGAGTATGTTTTCAAGGGTGACCTGGGAGCACTGGGGTGGTTATGTGACTTGCTCAGAGTCATGCAGTATGCAAATGGAGGTTGTGGCAATCAAATCCCAGTCTGCTGGCTGCACTAAGCTCATTCACAGCTCATTACTCTAACCTGTAGGCTGTATTGTCATTCCGATTTTAAGATTAGAAATCTTTTTTTGTGATTTATGATGTGAAAAAAGATACTTTCTCATATCATGAATCACAAAAATAGACCCTTTTTCATGACAGGAAAATCCTTTTTTGTTTGATGGTATCTTTTCCCTGCTGTCTAGTGGCACCCTCTGATCAGTATCCTTCTGATATTTTTGTTTGCCTGGTGTCTACTGGCACCCCAAACCTCTGATCACCTGCACCCTAAATCATTATTGTTTCCCTGGTGTTCAGTGGTACCCCTACCCTCTGATTGCTGTCCCCTTTATTTATTTCCCTGGTGCCTAGTGGCACCCCCCACCCTCAAGTCACCATCCCATTTACTTATTTATATTTCCCTGGTTGTCTAGTGGCACCCCACACCCTCCAATCCCAGTCCCTATAATCTTTTGTTTATCCCTGGTGTCTAGTGGCACCCCCCACCCTCCATTGACCATCCCCATTACTGTTTTGCCTTTGCCTGGTGTCTAGAGGCACCCCTGACCACCAGTCCCAATCTTCACTTGAAATAAAGAACACAGTCCCTCAATGTTTTGTTTGCTTGTTTTTTACCTGTAAAAAACAAAATGGTCTCTTGCTGACCTGACTCCCAACTCCACATCCCACTCAACACCACCACCCTACACCCCCCAGTATATCCCACACAGCCTCACTCACTTGAACAGGTATGTGCCAGAGTAAACATCCACTCTCCCATGGAAGCTATGTCTTGCTGCTGGAACCATCAGCTGCTATATGAGAAACTAAGATAAGTGCAGTTCAATGCATTTCAATGGGGTTTTCAACTTCGATGCATTACTTCATCATTTTTGCATATATTGACCACACATTTTCAACATGGCCTTTTTGGAACCATACCTCATGAACAATGTCACTGGAATTACACAAATCTGGCCAGAAAGGTGATTTTGCAGTCACTTGGTGAAATCACCTTTTGGATGGGATTTTAAAATGTTTACCACACTTGTTCATGAGGTGGGGTCATAACAAGAATATGTTTACAATTTGAGGTCAAAATATGCAAAAATGCCAAACTTATGTGAGTCCATTGAAATTTTTCTACAGTTGCTCATGACTGTGGCAATTTTAAATATCTTGACCCCAAATGTTTAGTATAGTCATATTTTTAAATCACCTCTTGAATGTCACAACTGTAATTTTTCAAATTTTGACCAATCTGTGTTTTCGCACCTGTGGTGTGGAATTATGTTGCAGTGTTGCGGAATCATGTTTTGGTGGAGATTTGGAAATTTTCAGTACCAGCTTCATGAAGTGGGGTAATAAGAAGGCTATGGTGACAATTTGTTTACAGTGTTCCTAAAATTTTAAGCACAGCACCCTCCACAGCAACATATGTATGCTCCTCTATGGAGGGATCTGGGCTCTGCGCTCAAATAGGTGAACAAGGATACAGTTATACTTTCTCAAAAACTATGAATTGATGGCAGCACAGGACCCAGAGGTGCCCACCCCTACCCTGGATCAGACAAGGTCAAATGTGATGTCTCCATACAGCACCCATAGGGCTTTGTGTGAAGAAAACTCTGACAGATTATGTTGGCGATACTGTATCACTATGAGGCACTAGGTTGCAGCTGTTTCTTGTGCTTCAGACAGGAGGCTATGGGCTGGGGGGAAGGGGTGGGCATTGGAGTTAACATCCCCAAGTAAGACCACATCAAAGATTCGCCAATACTCTGAAGACCCAAATCCCTAATGTTTTTGTTCATTTCCCATTTTTGCAAAGTATATATTTATATATATGTGTGTGTGAATGTGTGTGTGTGTGTGTGTGTATATGTGTGTGTATGTGTGTGTGTGTGTGTGTGTGTGTGTGAGTATATATATATATATATGCAGTATATAAATATATTTTACATGATGGGAACTTTTACCCATAGAAAAGGCCATCATTTATTTCCCTGTATACCAGTGACTAATCTATCAATTAAAACTATACCTGTGACTAATCTATCAATTCAAAGTATATGTCTAATATTGTAATTAAACAATTACAATTATATACCTACATTAATTAAAGCTATATACCTACACTAATCAAACAATTAAAAGTATATACCTGCATTAATAAAAAGTATACACCTGCACTACATTAAATCCTATGGGACAGTAATAACACAACTAACACACCTTAAGGAAGCTAGCCAAACCAATTAACAAGCTGCAAAAAAACCTGGATAAAAGACACGCAAAATCCACCCAGACCCAGAAATCTTCCAAACTCCTACCTGCACTGACTACACACCATTCCCTCCTTGCTGCAAGAGACCTCAAGGTGTCATAATGGGATTGCAAATATGATCTCTTTAACAGTAACCATCCTAATGCATTATATTCAACACAGAAAGGGTAAGAGTGGAAAACTCCGAAGTATACCCATCTCAGGGGCTATTTAGGGCAATAGAGCCACTCGCCCTTCGGGCTTGTGGCTTTATAGCCTTAATTAGGCCCCATTGATGGGTATATATCCCTGTATACCACCCTTAACAATTATTTATTAGATAGATAGATAGATAGATAGATAGATAGATAGATAGATAGATAGATAGATAGAGACATACACGACAGGGGTGTACTGACAAATAACAAGATAAAAAGCAGTATCTTGACCACACGTAGCAAGATATTGCCTTGCAAAGTTGGGTATGTCACCATTTATATTGAGCCAATCAGAGAGAGAGGCTTTAACAGTACTGATGACATCACAATAGCTATATGCAGCACAAGCCAGTAGATGAAATCAAAGAAAAACAGTAACATTTTTATACAAACAGCAGCTTTAAAAGCTATAACAAACTGGCATTGTATAAATCAAACATGCAATGGTCTGACTTGAAATATGCAGTTTGTTATCACTAGTGAGAGGCAGAACTTTCATATGTCACTTTTGGCTCTGTCATTCATGCGTTATGGTGTATGAGTTAGTTTATGTATGTATTGCACATAGTTTTGTAGAAGGATTCATATGATTAATTTTTTGGAAGAAAATCTTGAACGACAAGGTCAAGCTTTGCTCTTTTAGTAAATTAGAGAAGATTGCCATAAATTGCACAATATAATGAAACAGCAATTTGCATATTTGCTGCTATATTAAAAGGATCAGTTTTAGCTCACAAAGCAGAACAAACAAAAACACGCAATTTAATATCTTAAATTACTCCCAGGAAGTGACCCTCAGCAGAAAGCCTGATTAGCGCTACTTAATTAGTAGCCTCAAAAATCTAAATCCTCCTTTAAATCCCCACTCTGTGTACAGTGAAAGACATAGCTATGAGTTTTATCTCAGATTCAATATTTACTCATTGCTGATATGTTTGCAAGAGAGACTTTCAGAGTATTATGAAGACATGCAAAACTTAATATTCAAACAAAGAGTCCCTAAATTACTCTTGGCTTGCAGGTGCAAAGCAATTAAAAAGCTGGCATTTACAGTACTTTTAATTAATTAAAAATGCAAATCAGCTTTTCTTTCTTTAAATATTTGAACTTTTATCCATCAACAATTAAATATTTCAAACTGCTTTTCTGAAACAGCTAGTAAGTGAGAAGCTAGGCTAGTCAGGGTACATGACAGATGTCTAGTAAACTACTGCTGTTATCTTTTGACTTCGAAAATATATTCTCAAATAAAACAAAAGAAATACTGAATTTATGAAGTTTGTTTTGTAGGCAGGTGAAGTTCATTTTTGTCCTTTGCTGAGAGCTGTCTAGTATGCATCTTAAGAGCTGCATAATGAATATAAGAGAGAAATTCTAAATATAGACTCAATATCCCATTCTAGATGGACAGAACTGTGACTTCATTGTAGAGAGTGAATTACTTTATAAGCTCAGATGTATTCAAAACTGGACATGTAAAGATGCAACTAGATATGGCAATGTAATACTCAAGATTCATATTACTGTGAATTAAATAAAAACAAGTTTAAAACCATTCCTTTTCAACTGATATTTCAATAACTGTAAGCAAAAGCTGCATGATATATACCTTACAAATATTGTCTTTTGGTAGATGTTGATGTAACTCTGAATTATATTGCAATTGGACAGTGCTGCAGGAATGGTTTTTGAAAACATATCACATCTACAGTAGTTGTAGTGGCCTCTCTAATAACATCATGCCTGATTAACATATCTTTAAACAAATAATTTGCTAATATATTTTAATTAAAACATAAATATTACCCTACTAGGCATTCACTCAGCTGGAACTAACTGTATTTGCTTAATCTACAATTTTAGATGTATTAGTAAAAATAAATGTTGGTGAATGTAAGAGCCTGATTACATATCTTGGGTAAATTGGTGATAATGAGTCAAGAGACTTTGTGTTCATTCACATACATTAAAATAGGAATCATTATGAAATTAAAGCTAAGATTAATCCTGCTAATGACACTATGGAGCATCTGGGAATAAGATAACCCAGATGTCAACCTCACTGTGATACTGTACATTTTATGTGATAGAGCAACCCCTTGAAGTGTTCTTCTAAAGCTGGCTAGCTGGTACCCCACAGTCCCAGCACTTGAAATGCAAATGAGTGACAAGATGGCCTAATAATGAGAGCAGATTCTAGCAGTAAGAAAAATGAATAAATTAAAAAAAAATCTGAACCACTGATACGAACAAGCAGCAGGGACCCTGATGTCCTCAATTAGAGTGGATGACATCCACAGTGTATTTCTCTATAATAAAGCCCTCACTCTGTATTCCAAAGCACACGATTCTAACACTGTTAACATTTTAATGTCTTGGGCGTGCATGGTAACATTAATTACAAGATGATTTGGATGACTTCTGAATCTCTTTTATGTTTTCTGCCAAATACCAATCTGAGCCTTTGCTCACACATTATCAGTAAAATTTACAGACCAGATATGCAGTCATGCTATGTTAAACTAGCACAGTGTGCTTATTTATACTGCACCTTCTATACTGCGGGAGTATATTTAATGAATTTAAAGCAGATACATTATTAACAGAAGAGCTCCTTCTCTGTGAGTAACACAAATTGCAATTATCTTTGTCTTGATTGTAAATTTGACTTACTTTTAAATGAGATTGTTTTAAAAAGCCAAGGTGCTTTACATATACTCACAATGCATTTCCCCATTAATTTCGCTATATGGTCTCCATTTACAAAAGTATGATTATAGCCCTTTTTTAAAATGTAGTACTTACAATGATTTTAAGGTACAGGGAATTTTCTGAGGAAAATACTCTTATGTACAGTGCCCTCTGCCAGGATAAAGCACTTATCACAGTTCTGCCAGTGATAGCTTGCAGAATATCGCAGGAACTCAATGTGATCCAATGCTATTACTCTAATTTTTTTATGCAGGAAACTGACATCTTTTTAAGAGAGCACTGTCAACAGTTGACTAAATCCTTCCTGTTTGCAGTCTGGGACAGCATTTTCCATAGAAAAGTAGGAGCAGTTTGGGCATTTCTTTGTCAACAAGGTATCCTCTATCAGGGCTAATATTGCCTCCTCTGGTCTATGTTTTGCTGGAGGTGATCGGCCTGCTGGTAAATACCTTTTGCAGAGTTGGAGTAATGAGTTTTGGTCAGTCTTGGCAGTTGAGGTCCTCTGAGTGCTTTCCAGCATGCATCCCACCAGCTGTGCCTTGGACCTGGGTCCAACGTGGCTTGTTATTAGCTGCTTGGATTCTCTGGGTCCAGTGTTTGTAGAAATCATTAATGGGTCCTTAAGTGAGGGTGTGCTTCCTATGGCCTTGAAAGAGACTGTGGTGTGACCCCCTCCTTTAAAAGCCAACTTTAGACCACAATGTTCTCTTAAATGCTAGGCCTGCCTCTAATCTTCTCTTTGTGGGGAAGGTTATTGAGAAGATGGTGGTTGACCAGCTGGTTGAGTGCTTGGAGAGTTTATCCATCTATGAACCACACCAACTGGGTTTTCAGCCCCAGCATAGCACTGAGATGGCTTTGGTCAGGGTAGCACATGATCTCTTCTTGGCGAGGGACTAAGGGAACATTACCATCTTGGTGCTCTTGGATCTATATTCAGCATTTGACATGGTGGATCATGGGGTGCTATTGGATCATCTGCAGAACTATGTGTGCACTACTGGCACAGTTTTGCACTGGTTTAGCTCATATTGAACTGGAAGATCGTAGTGCATAGTCCTTGGGGATTTTACCTCTGGACTTTTCGTGCTGCCTTGTGGTGTTCCATAGGGTCCCATTTTGGCTCCCCTGTTGTTCTTCATGTATATGTGCCACTGGATGAGATCATTAGGTGGTACAATCTGGGGTTTCACTGCTATGCAAATGATACCCAGTCGTACCTGTCTTGTGCCCCAGGTGACCTATCCACCTCAGGTACGCTGAGCCAGTGTTTGGCTGAGATCAATGATTGGATGTCTGCAAACTGGCTATGTCTCAATCCCAACAAGACAGAGGTTATGATGATTGAGCTGGGTCATAGGGGTGTCTCCACTGATGGGAAGCTGCTATCTCCAGTAGTTGTTGGGTGGCCCCTGTTAGTGGTTAGTACAGTTAGGGACCTTGGCATTTTTCTTGACAACAGACTTACCCTCAAACAACATGTGTCATTGGTTGTTAGATCCAGATTTTTCCTTCTCCAGAATATCACCAGGATCCAGTCATTTCTGACGCCTGCTGCTCTGGCCGTGGTCATCCATGCCTTTGCTACTAGCAGGCTATATTACTGCAGTGCTCTTGTCCCTCCTGTTCTGCACATTCTGCACTGGCTACTTGTGAGTTTGTGCATCACTTTCAAGATATGCTTGTTAACATAAATGGCCCTATATGGTTTGGGACCTAACTACCTTAAAGAGCTCCTGGTTCCATATCAGCCTATCTTCCACCTCCTCCCCCTACACTCTGCTAATGCTAGCCTGCTTGTTATATCTTCCTCTCACCTAAAGTGATCTGGGATAGAGCGTTTGGTATAGCTGCATCATCTATGTGGAACCCTCTTCCACCCCACATTCATGTGGCCAGCTCAGTGGAGGCCATCAAAACCATCTTAAAAACATTCTTATTTCAGAAAGCCTTTAGTTTTATTTGAATATGTTTGATTTTAACCCCTGGGGATGCTTTTATTGCAAACCACTCTGAGCCCCTGGATAGGGTGCTATTTAAATAAAATTTGCCTTGCCTTGCCTTCATCCTGATGGATGGCACTGTATCTATTATCTGCAATGGACTACTTTGCTTTCATTTGGTACCGTTCTTTTTTAAGAAGCAATAGCTTTATGCAGTTCCACTAATTTGCTACTATTGCTATGCTTGATATCCTCAAAATGTAATACATTCATGTATCCAGGGACAGAATTTCACAAAACCTGAAATACATGTACAGTGAGCCATCAACAGTAAGACTTACTTCTCTCAGGCTGCATCTTGTGCTGGTTGTGGTATTCTCCAAGTAATTTAATATTAGGACAATTTTATTTCAAGCATATTTTTTAATCTTGTATTTATTCTTCTTCTGCCAGTGGCTGCCCACTATAAGGCAACTTTCCAATCCCAAAATGCTGAAGACATGATTACCTTAAGTTGTTCAGAAATTCATGGTATGAAAGCATGAGCAGAAGGAAAGACAGACAGGTGAAAACTCCCAGTAGGTGATTGATTATTACATCATAGTACTGCATTTTCAGTATACTGTTCTCTTTGATACTTTGAGGTTACCAGGCAGATTCACAGGATCAGATGAAAAAAATTTCACTATTCACCAAATGCTAAAAAAGTAACTTTAATGTGCAAAATCTGCATAAAAGTAAGTGGTGTGAGATATTTAGCATTTGGTGAAAGTTACTAGTTTTTTCATTTGATTGTTTCGTTTTTTCATTTGCTGTTCCTGCTTCAGTAAAAAGTCAAATCAGTTGTATAGTGGCACTTGCTTTTGTTAGTTATGCTCACAACACACTGGAACCAATCAAGCTCCATCCTGTTACACATGGGGCTGAAAAGTTCTCATGCTGGAGGATATTTTAACAGGAGATACTGAGTTTTTCCCTCACTGGACATGTTCAGCAAGATGGGGGACAGCAAGATCTTTTTGAGCATTGACTTGGATATTCAAACCCAAGAGTTAAATCAAAGTGGCAATGAAGCATCATCTGTTCCAAATATAAAACTTACATTTTATACCTTGGATGATGGTACTCAAAGCATGGCAACATTTCTGGAACAGAACCATATTAGAAACATACTTTACATACATTAAAGTAGGTGGGGTACCTCACAGACTCTGGGTTATTAGATTGCCTGGGTATAGACTTGAGAGAACTATTTATTTCAAACTAGAGAAAAATAATGCAATTGGTGTCTTAGCAGTTTCTATATTGTACTATCAATGACTGTAAGGTATAGCAGGATGAATTGCAGTCAGAATTAACTAATTAGAGGGTACAGTAGCAGCTTTTAATGCACATCCAGACTATGAGAAATTTGAGTCTGATTTAAAATAATCTCTTTCAAAAATCAAGACTCAGTACTTGAGAACATTTGAGAAAGATCTTCAGGATTACTTGAGGGACTATGTTTCCTCAGAGAGAAGGATAACATACATACTGTACTGTAAGTCATAGCTATAGCCATGGTAGACCGCAGTCCATCTTAAAAATTCATACTCTGGGCAATTTATGCCCACTAGTGAATCAGAAGCACTACTGAGTACTTGGGCTGTGTGGCTGGGTGTTTGTGTTGTCTCTGTCAATAGTTTAGTTTTGTGGATTTTCATGTGTTTTGGCTTGGAGGAACTAGATCATTCTTGGATATGTGATCTATGAAAGTTTCCTGGACTAAGAAACTGGAAAACATCACCAGCAGATATTGGGATTTGATTATTTTACATCATTTGGCAATGGGGCAAATCCTCCCCCTGGAGGCACAGCACCGAAATTGATCTGTCCCTGCTCATGTGTGAGCCTTGGGCACATCTAGCCATATTGTATACAACTATTCCAATGTTGCATTTTCGACATTACCACCTGGCATACTACTGTTCAAAAAAAGAAACGCAACCTCTCTCTGACTGAACTCTGCCTATGCACCCTGAAACTTGTGCTCCTCCTCCTGCTGCTATCAGGGACTGTTCACCCTAACCCTGGACCAAACACCTCCAACCAAAACAAACCAGCAGGCACTCTCTCAATCATGTGCCTGAACATCTGCAGTTTACATCTGAAGCTTGATGCACTGCAAGCCTTTACCACCCAACACAACCCAGATATTCTGTCAGTAGTTGAAACTTGGCTCACCCCAAAGATTCCTGACCAGGCAATCACCCTTCCTGGCTACAATGTATTCCCGGGTTGATCGTAAGTCCAAAATAGGTGGAGGGTGTGCCTTATATGTGAAAGACACTTTCCGAGGACACCCCATTAATTCCAATCTTCCAGAAACACCTGCTCAGATTCTTTCCATCAGACTCCTATTAGGCACCCACAATAAGGCTCTCACAGTTGTCACTGTTTACATACCTCCTATTGAACAGGGACCTGGTCTAACTGCTGTCCTTGACTTTGTCAAATCCCACCCATTGGACTCCGAAATCATCCTTCTTGGTGACTTTAACATTAATTGACTCTCAGCTGAATGTGGGTAATTTAAGGACTCCGTTATATCAGCTAACCTGACTCAAATGGTTGACTATGCAACCAGAAAGAACTACAGAACTGGGACCTGCACCCTACTCGACTGGATCCTAACCAACCACCCCTCTCGGATCATGAAAACCGCAGTCCTCCCTGACTCACTCAGTGACCACTCTCCCATCAGCTGTACCTGGTCAAACAAATTCTATAAGCCCCCTCCAAAAATCATCACCAGCAGAGTCCTACCCTGTGGTCAGCTATCCCACCTCAAATCACACCTCAGTCTGCAAGACTGGTTTCCCATCTTCAAGGCAACAGATACTAATACTACACTGGAGCAATTTATTCACATTTTCAATGAAGCCTGTAATAAATTTGCCCCTCCCCCCAAAAAAAGCGTAAAGTTAAATTGCTCAGTAACCCTTGGCTGTCAGGAGACCTCCTAAAAAAACTTAAATCCAGGGACCACCTCTGGGAACTGGCTAGAAACTCCGGTAAGCAACTTGACATCCAGAATTATAAATGGGCACAGAACAACTGCACCAAATCCATTCGGCAACAGAAATCTGACTACTATAAAAATGCCTTCACTAACTCCTGGGTAAATGGGAGAGATTTCTGGAAAAACATTAAAGATGTCACTGGGAAGCAGTCAAAATCTTCGCTGAACATACTCAACATAAATGGGCATACTACACTCGACTCTAAAACTATTGAGAACACTTTTAATATCGCTTTCACTGACCTTAGCAGGTTCTCCCCTCAGACTTCTTCCAAGACATGTCAACTCCCATTCCCCCCAACTCCTCCACCCACGGCTGTCACCCACCTTTCTACTTTAAAGCACTAAAGAAACATCAAGTCTGAAACTACATTGCCAAAGCCATCAGCAAATCTAGAACAAGCAATGACACACTTGACCTGAAGCTACTGGCCCTAACGCAGCAGCGGTACTTGGGCCCTCACCAAGATCTTTAATCTCTCTCTTTCCTCTAGCCAATTCCCAGACAAATGGAAAATGGCCACTGTTACCCCAATTCACAAAAGTGGTGATAAGGCTGACCATGCGAACTTCCGCCCTATCTCCATTCTGCCTCCCTATCGAAGGCACTGGAACGTATAGTAGCGGACCAACTTATCGAGCATCTGGACAAATATAATATTCTCTGTAAACAGCAACATGGCTTTAGAAAAGGTCATAGTACATCCTCTGCCTTACTCGAATTCACCAGCTCCATTCACAGCTCCCTTGACAATGGACAACTAACTGGTGTTATTTTCATCGACCTGACCAAAGCCTTCGATACTGTCCACCACTCCCTCCTGCTGAGCCAACTAAAAAATGCTGGTCTCTCCAATGATTCAATCTCTTGGTTCCAAAGCTATCTTGAAAACCGCACCCAGCGTGTAAAAATTGGAGATGTGCACTCTGATTCCAGACCTGTCCTCTCTGGAGTCCCCCAAGGTTCAATACTGGGCCCCCTACTCTTCAGCCTGTTCCTTAACACCCTACCAGACTCCTGCACTGAACATATCACCCTGTATGCCGATGATGCAGTAATTCTTGCCACACACCAGGACCCAAAGAAATTGCAATAAAATCTCCAACTCGGCTTCTCCTCGGTTGAAAATTGGCTCACAAAGCACAAACTCATCCTTAATCAAAAAAAAAACAAAGGCCATGATCTTCAGCAGCTCCCATAATAAACATAAACACTTCCAACTCTCCGTTATCACCAGACAAGGTGCCGCACTGGAACAGGTCAAAAACTTTAAATACCTCTGGATCACCCTTGATCCTCACCTCTCCTACACTGCCCACATTGACCATGTCACCAAAGCCACTAACTCCTGGCTAGGTCTGCTATTCCATCATAGGAAACACCTGACACCTGAAGCCCTCACTGTCATTGTCTAGAGCTCCATCATATCCATCATTGATTATGCATTATCATTTATGGCTCTGCTACAACCACCGCACTCAAACATATATCCACCGACCTCAACAAGGCCTGTCGACTTGTCACTGGCTCCCAATGCCTAACTCACACCTGTGATCTCTATTCTCAAACTGGACGGTCGAATCTTGCCAATCGAATAAAACACCAAACTTGTATTACTACTAAGAAAATCTTGCTGGGCCTTGCCCCCCCTGGAGTCTGTGCCCTCATACAACCGAGAATCCACACCCGACATACCAGGGGATCGAAACCTCAGCTTCCGCAAGTCCCGCATTGCCTCACAACACAAGGCCAAAGATTCTTTGCTTACCGGGCCACTAGTTGGTACAACGGTCTTCCCAGCAACATCTCATCTTCACTATTGCTCAGTACTTTTAAGACTCGTCTCTGCCTAACACTGACTGCCTCCAACCTCTGTGACTGTTGTGGCTAAACATATCTTTTGGTTCCATAGCTGAAGATGCCATTTTGGACTCACATCTACTCCTGCACTTTGCCAGCACCCCCTTTCCTATCTTCACCTCCCCTGCTGGCCCATGACAAATGCCACCCGGCTCCACTACCTCTATTCTTATCTACCTTCCACCTCTCCTCTCTCTGTCCCCCCCTCACCTACCTCCCCTTTTCTCCCATCCACTTAGTCTCCCTAATTTCACCCTCCTCCTTTCCCTTTCCCTTCCCCAAAGTTTCACATTATTGTTCTTTTTTCATCTACAAGACTATGTGTTTTTTTTTTTTAATTTTATAAACTGTTATCTTTGCTTATGATTGTCTCAATTGTACCAATGACGTGGAATCTTTGTAAAAGAGCATTGGCTCAAAGGTATTTGTAAACTTAGAACAAATAAATCAATAAAATAAATAAAGAAGCAGACTTTGCAGAATAATTTTAGTGGTGATAACACTACAAGAGGCCTGGATACAATGCAGGAGTGGTCAAATTGTGCAGTTCCAAGTTTCATCAAATGTATAAGATGGGGGCTAGAAGGTGCTGAACAACACTATACAGTAACAGTAGCAAAAACAAAACCAAGAGGGGAATGTGTTTCATTTATCATCCCAGGTCTTAACATCATGCAGATCAGTGTATTGAATAAAGGACTAAACTTTGTCTCGACAAGTGATATCCATTTCTTTCACCTCTTTATTATTTAAAAAAAAAATCAGACAAATTAAATCTCAGAGCCTTCTTTAACAAAAATAAGATGGCTTGTTACATAAAAAACATTGTAATGGATACTACAAATAATGTCACTGTTGAGTCCGTACCTCAAGCTGTCCTGATTTAAACCTTGCTCCATCTTTAATTCAGCATATAACTTCACAGTCTCAGTTATTGAAAGAGCATGCCAATAAGACAGTGGGGCATTGCTGAATTCTTCTGCACCACCCTCCTTTGTTAATACACTATTATGACTGAGGAGACTGCTTCTCTGAAAGAAAGCCTTGCTATCAAGCTGTTGGTTGAAGGAAGATGTATTGATGTTAGACAGCTACATGTATATGGCAAAATACATTGTCAACTTGTGAATATAGAATTCTTGTATGCACTGAACTCTGATCCTACTCTGAGGTTCAGGCAGGAGTTTGACAAATACCTCTCAACTGTCCATAAAAATGACCTCACTCACAACAAATGTTGGACATTTCTGAAAGTTAAACACCTTGTCAGAGCCACCATTTATGCATTGCTTAAGGTCAACAAAGGACTTGACAATTCTCCAGGATGTCCTACTGTGGCAAAGATAGAATCTCTCACAAAACCACTCTCACAGCATGTGGATGCACACATCAAAGACTTGGGGATGACCATCATAGATTAGGGATACTACTGACATCCTTAATGTCCTGGAGGATATCCAGTTGGGATCAGAATGTCTGTTGGTTTCAATGGGTGTCGAGTCATGCTAACATTCAACATGAGGGTAAACTTTCACAACTGCATTCCTGGCCAGATGTAGTACTTCTTATAGTGACCAGCATTAGGATTTTTTGATAGGTCTGTCAGATTTTGTTTTGAGGTATAATGTATATTTGTTTCAGGGCTAATTTTACTTTCAAATAAAGGGTACTACAATGACAGCACCATTTGCCCCCAGTTACTTGAATTTATACATGGGGCAGTGTAAGAAGATCATCTACAACCAGGAGGTCAAGCCATACTTTGGTAGGACTGACCCAGGTATAGATACACTGATGATGTTCTGATGGTGTGGGGTGGATGGGAAGTGGAACATTTGGAATATGTGGCTTATTTGCAAAGATCTACTGTTACTCTCAGGTTTGCATTTAAGTTGCACCTCTCTAAAATACAGTTCTTGGACCCAGAGATTCAAAAACAGGAGGATGGCTGAGTGATTACTGATTTGTTCTGCTAGACCACTGATAGGAACAGCCTCCTTCCTGCCACTAGATGCCACCTTCGCCATACCATCAGGAACATCCCCCAAGTCATAGTTCCTTAGAATTAGAAGGAAGGAACAATGGGGGGAGAGCGACTTTGAGCACAGGGCCTTCTAAATGGAACAAAGGTTCCTTAATAGATGCTATAGTTATGGACTGATAAAAAAGGCTACGTTGACAGCAGCTCAAACCAATAGAGCAGGACTGCTGGATTATAAAGAGAAATCTAACCAGTCCCCACACACCTGGAATTTCATTGCCAATTCTTGCCATCATTTAGACACAATTCAAGACAGTCAATGAAATAACTGATAAATCTCAGAAACTGTACCACTTCTGGAGAATGGTGTCACTTTCTATCCACAGATGGCATGCAGATGTGGACAGACTCTGTCAAACAAACTGGTCCACAGTTTTCAACCCATGCAGTGGATGTCAGAGGACTGGTGGCTTCCTGATTCCCCCTTGTGGCTGTTAGCAATGCAACTGTTTCAAGTTTTGTCTGTCAGTGCAAAAGTCAATCTTATTTCACATGGAAAATTCCACTGAAAACTTTCTAATTAGGAAATTTATCAATTGCACTGCTCATGGTGTTGTGCACTTGGCAACAGGCAAGTATGATGCCTTCTATGAAGGCAAAACAGCCAGATTATTTAAGTTCAGAAATGATGATCCTAATAATGGCCTATCAAAGCACATTTCTGGGGTGCCCAGTCCAACAGAATACTCCTTATTTTTTGTGGGATTGAAAAACTAGTTCTCAGTACACAGGATGGGGATTTGGACTCCATTACACTGAAGGGAGAGTTGTTTTAGATCTTTCCACTAGGAGCTATAAGGTACCCAGTGTTGAATGGCAAAACTTAGCTAACCCCTTTCTTAAATTATAAACATTTTATTGCTGCTGACAGAATACCAGAAAAGAACTCCAAGCTGGTATTCCTCACCCTCAACAATCTGACACTACATTTTAAGATCAGTGCTTCGAGGGGAAAGAACTCTCTTGAATTCATGGCGCTTCTTTCACAAAACTACCAGGAAACTTATGAGCTTCTTTTTCTTTCATTTTTTTAGGTTGTACTCCACTGTGCTTATTTGCACATGAAGGACAATGGGAGGCATTCCCTAATGTCCTATGAACTGTTTCCCTGTATGACTGTCGGAAAAGAATGGAGCATAAGCTTTTACTGTCAGGCCAGATGCTTAATGTGTTGCAGTTAAGTATTGGTGGTCATGGAAGGAAAGACCTGTAATTTAAAATAAAGATGCTAAGAGGAACAGAGCAATGAGGTCACAATGATAGCAGCCGGTTTGTGTGTTTGATAGTTGCTAACCAGGCAGCTATAGTACATGTTAGCCTTGACTTTTTCTTTTTCTGACCCTGCCAGACAGCTGAAATACCAGAATAAGCAACCAAAGAGCAAATCCATTCTATTTTTTTTGTACTGTAAAAGTTCCTCCTCAGCCAATCACAACAATGAACTATTGGCTGGTTATTCTGTATGGTAATAATGCTGGTGAAACCACTGCCATGGTTGTAAGAGTTGTCTCACATGTATTCTTAGGGTAGAAAAAACACAAACCCAAGGTGAGCAGTTCTGTAACACTAAGGGCATACGTGAGATCACTATTGCAACCATAACAGTAGTCTTGATAGTGGTATTAATATAGTATTGATTGACATTGAACAATAATATATTAAAATTTTGAAAATGTTTTCCTGAACATGTCCATTTCCAGTGTAGCTGTGTGTGAGATACTCTTCTCAGAATAACAGTGTCCCATGCACAGAAAAAGGAGTGCTGTGATTAGTCAGCAGTGCTCCCTCAATCTATACTGCGATAACCAAGCAGTAGACTCAGTAATAGGACTTCATGCTTATCCTTTGTTCTGAATCACAAAGACTAGTACCACACAATGTCTGTGTGTATCAGCAGAATAGCCTTGGTTTCTCACAGAAACACTGTACCGAGAGAACTATTTTAGTAAGTATATTATTTTCTTTTAAATTTACTTTTTAATGTAATAGTGATAATAGCTATAATGTCACAGTGGTTACTCGGTAATAACTAAAAAGGGGGGGTTAATAAACACCTCCGTCTTCAGTCTTGGTATTTATTACTCCATGATCTGGTTATTACCTCATAAAACCTGACCAATATGCTGTTCTTATCATATTATACTCCCTCTACGAGCAAAATGCCTGTTTTCAGTACCTCACCAGGCCACATGATGCTTTTCTTTTTGGATCAGCAAACTGGGAGGGGAGCAGGCATCCATTTTTCTGCAGCTCCGTCTTCATGACACCGGGTGGAATAAGAACCATAAGCTCTTCGGGAAAAAAAAAACAGCCCAACTGGGCTTCTTATAACTCTGCAGAGTTGCATCATCGCCTTCGGGCACAGTAAAGGGGAGCAGAATGGAAAAGAATGAGAAACAAAATAAAATATTTAGAGTTTTAAGTTAGTTTTTTCTGCAACACTGTCCCCCAACAAGCCTTCTTTTCACTAAGAAACAAAATAGAGTGGGGATACAAATCAATTGCTAATTTCTCCAAAAAGGGAAAATAATGCATTTCAACCCTGTCTTCCTGCCAGGCAACAGTATGGGTCTACTTGTTTGGACTACACAGACCAATACAGTCTGTTTTGGGTGCAACAAAACCCAAAGGAAAAAGCAAATAAGGACACATGAAGCAGAAGAAAAGAGAAAGGAAAGAATAAAAAGAGAAAACACAAGAAACAGGTAAGCAAAACTAGAGTTGGCAAAAGCCAACAATGTTTGGTTGTGTGCTTTTATTCTTGTATCGATTATTTTGTAGGTGATGCAAATAACAAGCTAAAGGGAAGAGAACATTCTGATTGAAATGCTATAGGTATGGTGGAGGGTCACACAGAATGTGCATGGAAGCAATGAGTAATAGCAAATGTGTGGGGGTCGTCTGTAGGTGAAGGTTCATGTGTGTGTAGGTGTGAGTGTGGTAGCACTACACACCAGGGATATGTCTGACTGGATTAGAGATAGGGAGGGGAAAGTACTAAACCAGTTCTCAGGTATGATCCTTGTTTGTAAAGAGTTCTGGAAGATATCAGCAAGGAGCCTAGACAGAATCCCTTTTATCTCCACTATTACCCTTGGGCTAATACCATCTGAACCCTGGGATTTTCATGGCCTAACACACTCCAAAAACTTTAGTTAACCAATCATTCTGTCATTATCTGCACTGCCTCATGCTTGGTTTGCTTTTCTCTTACCAATTCTAGCCCTTATGGCCAAGCCCTGACTTCCTGGTTAAATATTGATACAAAGTAATTATTTAGTGTCTCTACTACCCCTTGTCATCCTCAGGTGTTTTACACCCTACAATCAGGGCTACACCTACTGTAATTCTTGACTGTCTTTTTATTCCGTATGTATTGAACATTTTTTTTAGAGTGTATGGGTGGTCACTTGTCCCATAGGGAGAAGGTGATAACATAGCCTTGTTGTACCATCAATATGATGTCAGGATGTTGCTGTCCTATCATTATGGCATGAGATCAATGACACAATAAGGTATGGAATGCAGGATGCAGTGGTATGAGGTTAGGGATCCTAGTCAGTCACTTGTTAAAACAAAAGAAGCCCAGTCTTTTCATTTTTTTCTTCTTCTCTGTTTGGAGCTTTTTCTTCGGAGTGTTTCAACAAGATAAATTGGCTGGAATGCAGAAATATATTTTTTTCTGTTCTGGTTTTAGCATCAAAGACTTGTATCAATAAAAGGAGGAAAAATCCCATTCTGCCGGGGGTGGGTGGATCCCAGTGAATAAGATTTATCTGATGGAAAAGCTGGCATATGTGAGACTGGAAAAGGATACTTTTAAAAATACCAGGATATTATGGTTGGTATTGATCAACCAAGAGTAGTCAATTGTTCAAAAGTATCTTAAATAAAAGCAGTCTAACCAAATATGCATAGCTAAGGGAGACACTTCTGTACTGTAGGTAAAGACTTAAAACAGTAAATAATGATCCAGATGAAAGCAGATTATATTTGTTTCTGAAATGGGCAGTTAGAAGATGAAACCTGATTTGGAGCCACAACAGTTATTTTTGTAAATATTGCATCTAATGATGCTAATAAAGATGATTAGTGAAAAAGTATTAGCTACAGAACAGAAAAAAAATGAATCTGGATGAAATTCAAATGATTTCCCACTAATTAGAACTCATTAGACCATTATCTGCAAAGACAAGGACAGTATCCACAACACTGAATAATTACTGATCAGCTCTGGAGCCCAGTGGCATTAGTTGAGTGGAATCCTACAGTGAAAGTTTCACTCTAGTTATTCACCATGTTCTACAGTCCCAGTAATTAAATGAGAGTACTGCTGCTGCAATGTCATTTTCAAGAGACAATTCACAGGTAACTGGTTGATTTTCACTGGTGGCACCACCGCAAGCTTCACAGTGCACCCACGAGACTGAGAAGTGCCTTTGCAGCAGGATGGTTGTTGTTGGTGAGGAGGGGAGAGTCTGCAAAGTACAATGGTGGTGTATGTAGTTGTTTGGAAGTGCTTGAGATGGGTGGGGAATATTAATGGCATTGGTATATCATGCATGGGAGGGGAAATGATAAATTACATCCCCCTTGCCTGGACTTCTGCATACAGTATTCAATGTTTTTAATATCATAAAACCCACTGCCCACCTACCCCAATCCTATCCTTAACACCCCATGAAATCACCCAGTTTAGGAGAAATATTTTTTTTTCTGGTTTATCAATGAATAAACACCATTGTCTTCTTGCTCTTACAGTCATGCCTGAATGTCAGCAATCTTGACCCAGCTGTGCATTGTATGAGCTTTCTAGCATTTGGGGTAGGGTGATAGTGAGAAGATATTCATGTGGTGTTGGAGCAGAAAAAATATTATTTTCTCATAAACCAGGTGACATAATGGGGGGTTTAAAAATATTGTACAGAGTTGTTAGAGCTGAGATGAGTGAATGTGGGTTTTACAGTTTTGAAAACAATAAAGAGAAGCACTGGCTGTGGAGTTACTCCATTACCCTCATCTTAGCATGGTGTACCAACAATCATTATTATTATCATAATCATCATCAATTCTATTTATGCAAAATCAAGAAAGATGTTAAAAACTATTGAGCAGAAGGTTATATTCAGCAAGTACTTCAGTAGGAGCTCAGTCATTTACAGTACACTTCACATTGAACTGTCTCACCAATGAATTGCTTTAGTATTTCTCGGTAAGTTGTATAAGATTTTCTAAACCCAGCACTAAGCCTTGAAAAAACTGTTGCACAAGAATTACATCTCAGTTATGCATTTCAGATACATTCTGGTTGAGCCTCAAAATGTTTTATATGCTGCTTTTGTGCTTGTTACATATTGCAAAACAACACAATGTGAGTTGCCAATGCATTGCCAATTTTTTAAAACAATATAAAATCAACTTATTGACTTAGTTTCCATGTGAATTGTGCTCTAGTTTGGTTATCTCTTTCTGGGTTTTAAGACTAAATTGTTCACTGCTACATCTTCCTTTTACTTTGGCCAGTGGGAGAGGCCTTGTTCCTTCTATCATCTGGGAAGGCCATCTGTATTGTATAACTGGTACTGTAGTGTAGTGTACTACCCTAAGTATTGACTTCTTGACTGGTTCACCTGGTGGCAGTTGGTGAGTAGTATTCTCATCTGTTCATGGATATTATGCTGGAATTGATTTGCTGTTTTGATCTGGGCACTGAAAACTGTACAGATGAGACTCAAGCATATTGTCCTGTTTTATTTAAAGTAAGTTTCTGGCATAAGGTATTGGACTTCATAGCCCAATACCTTATGCCAGTGTGAGCTGATTTTTGTAGGAAGTATTTTTTTTTACTCTCTCTATTAAGTTATTGAAGGGAATGTACATGGCTGCATAGCCACCACCAGTTGATCCCTTCCTGCTTCCTACTTTGTCTGCTCTGCCCTCGGGCTCTAAGGTTTTATGATGCTTCAGCAGGGGGAGCATCGGGGCACGCCTCATATAAGTCTATGGGGTGGTTTTTCAATGCCATTTTTTTTAAACTTTTAAGCAATCTGAGAGGGAAATGAAAGCCATCACTCTACTAAAAGTTTCAAAAAATGGCATTGAAAAACCACTCTATAGACTTGTAAGGGGCACTCCCTCATGCTCTCCCTGCTGATACGTCACAAAGCCTTAGAGTGCGGGGGCAGAGCAGATAAAGTAGGAAGCTGGAAAGGATTGACTGGCAGTGGTTATGGAGCCAGGTACAATTCCTTCAATAACTCAATAGAGTGAGTAAAACAAATATTTTCTGCAAAAATCAGATTATGCTGGTGTATGGTATTGGGCTATGAAGCCCAATACCTTGTGCCATTTGGTTGAAAATTCACTTTAAATTTTAATTGTTTTTGTTTTGGTTGAGTGGGATTGTATGTTTATTTTAAAGATTTGTATTAGTTTCTGCCAAGAGCTGAATGACTTGGATTTCTGGAAGGGTTTGATTGTGTCATTGTTTAGTACTGTGAGTTGTTAGTTATTACCAGGCATTATGTGTCTAGGTGTGATTACTTGAAAGCACATCTACTCCTTGCACTGAGTGCAGCAATTTCATCCCTTTTGGGACCCCCAAGTGCCCTGTCTGCAGCAGTTATCAGCCATCACACTGGGCTGGTGATCCTCCAGGGGTGGGACAGTAGCTGCAGGTGGGGTCCAGGAGTGGATGGCAGGGAGGGCAGGATTAGAAGAGTTAGGGTGTGGAGACACCCTGGAAGAAATCTGAAGCATGATACAATTCTCCCTACATGGTTCTAATATCCAGGACCTCACCGATTGTCCCCAGGGAAGGAGGTAATCAATCAATCAATCAAATCTTTATTTATATAGCACTTTCCAAAAACCAAAGTGTTGCACAGTTAAAATACAATGTACAGCATGAAAATTTAGTCTAAAATAATAGATATATAAATAAATTAAATGTCATCTGGGAAGGCTAGATTGAACAAATATGTTTTTAGGTCAATTTTGAATCTATCGATGGTCAGGCATTCTCTTAACCAACGAGGTGGAGAATTCCCAGGGTAGGTGCCACAAAAGAAAAAGCATGGGCACCAGTTGTCTTTAAACAAACCCTGGGAATCTCTAGCAATCCCTCATCAGTAGATCAGAGAGGATGGAGGGGGCAGTAGGGAGTCAGGAGATCTTGCAGCTAATGGGGTCCCTGTTCATGTAGGGCTTTAAGGGTTAACAAGCCAACCTTAAAGTTGATCTGCCACTGAACAGGCAGTCAGTGCAATTCATCTAGCATGGGTGTAATGTGACAGGACCTCGATGTACCAGTCTGAAGCCTGGCCACAGCATTTTGCACTAGCTGCATGTGGCGAATATCAGCCGGAGAAAGCCCTAGGTAAAGGGCATTGCAGTAGTCAAGGCGGGTGGTGACAAAGGCATGGACCAGTGTTGGAAGGTCATCTGGAGGAACCAGGTGTTTCATCTGGGTGATATTCCTCAGATGGTAAAATGAGGATTTAACCACAGCCGACACCTGAGATTTCAGGGTCAAGCTGTAATCAAAAATAATACCCAGGTTATGCACCTGGTCTGAGGTAGTGAGCTGAACACCATCAAGCCATAGGCCCAATGCCTGTCCAGCCACCAAACCCACCCTGTACGACCGGGATCCACTGCCAACACTTTAGTCTTGCCTGGATTCAGTCTCAGCCAGCTGGTGCTCATCCAGTCTCTGATCTTGGTGAGACAGTTGTTTAGCCCAGAGATTGCATCAACTTGTCCAGGCAGAAAGGACTTATACAGTTGAGTATCATCTGTATAGCAGTGAAAACTCAAATTGTATCACTTAATGATATCTCCCAATGGCAGCATATATACTGCGAACAACATGGGTGCCAGTATGGAGTCCTGTGGTACCCCGCAGGACAGGGGCAGGGTGCCAGAGGAATAAATTCTAGTGACCACCTTCTGAGACCTGTCTGTGAGGAAAGATCAAAACCATTCAAGGACTGTATCCGACACTCCACAGAGAAGCCACAAGGACTCCAAAAGCACGCCATGGTTCACAGTGTCAAATGCTGCAGAGAGAACAAGGAGGACCAAGATGGTACAAGCCTTTCAATCTCTCGCTATTAGGAGATCATTCAGTACTTGGACAAGTGCAGTCTCGGTGCTGTGTCTCTTCCTAAATCTGAACTTGAGAGCATCATAGACATTGTGGGTCACAAGGTGATCATCTGGTTGCAATGCAACCGCCTTCTCAATAACGTTACCCACAAACAGCAGGTTAGAGACAGGCCAGTAGTTAGCTAGACAGTCTGGATCCAAGGAGGGTTTTTTAAGGTGGGGTTGTACAACTGCCTCCTTGAGGGGATCAGGAAAGATCCACCTTTCCAAGGAGCTTCAGACAATTTCAGCTAGGATCAGGCAGATAACATCTACACAGCCCACTAATAGGGGTGTATGGCCTGGATCCAAACTACAACTGGTTGGGGGCAGAGTCTTGATGATCTTTATGATGTCCATGAATTCCAGCTGGCTAAAGTCCATCCATATAGACCAAGTGCTCACCACCTCCCGCTGACCTCCGCAATCCCTCATAGGGGGAGCCGGGCAAATGCAGGACCTGATGCTGGAAACCTTATCAGTGACGAATTGAGCAAACTCCTCACATTTAGCCTGAGAAAAGGATCCTCTGGGCTGAAGACAGATTGGATTGCACAATCTGTCAATAGTCCGGAAGAGCTGAGCTTGTTGATTATGCACAGCAAAAATCTCCCTGGACAGGAATTCTGCCTTCTTATGGGTGATTTCTGATTGATAGCCCTTATAATGTTCAATCAACCTAAGCTTGTCAGCATCCAGGCTGGACCTCTGCCATGCTCTCTCCATCATTTGACCAACTCGCCTCAACTCCTTCAAGGAACCATCAAACCAGGCGGTCCTTGGATGAAGAGAGAGAGAGAGAGAGAGAGGTCGAACATGAACTGGAGCAATCATGTCCAGGGCGTCTCTCATCACCCTATTATAGGCCAGGACAAGATCCCCTGGACTCATGTATTCACCTGACAATCCTGATAGGTCCAGCACCATTGATAGACCATCTGGGGTAACTCTCCTTAAAGAGCAGTACTGGACCCACTCCAAAGGGGCAGGCCCATTGGGGGAGCCCCGAAACTGAACCTTATGGTGTGATGATCAGACCAACTAACTGGTTCCACCCCCAAATCAGTGATCTCCATCCCCAGGAGGAACACAACATCCAACAAGTGACCCCTATATGGGTAGGGGAAGTAACCACCTGTCTGAGGCCCAGCATTGTCATAAGCTGGAGGACATTTTGACCAAATTGTGAGAGTTCATCATCAACACAGACATTGAAGTCCCCCAGAACTATCCATCTGGGGGGCCTCAGTACCATGTCGAGAATGAAGTCTGCTATCTCCTGCAGGAATTAACCACCATCACCTAGTGGACGGTAGATGTGAAGTATCCTGCAACCTACACCTTCTCCCAGGATACATTCAAAGGATCTGGTGGGTCCCACTGGCACATCCACAAGGCCCAGTTCTGTCTTAAATATAATGGCTACACTCCTGCTCCTACAATCCAACCTTGGGTGGTGTATCACCGAGAACCCGGCTGGAACAGCAGAGACCAATACAGGACCTGCATTTTCATCAAGTCAGGTCTCAGTGATTCATGCCAGATCTGTTGTTCCAACAAGATCAGCTATAATAGCTGTCTTGTTCTTAATAGATCTGGCATTACAGAACACTTCACAAGTAGGATGGGTTGTCGAGGAAAACCCCAGCTCCTGCCTACATATTATGGAGCCCTTGGGTATAGGGACAAGACAGAGTATGCCCCTGTCCTGGCTCCATTTTGGTCCAGGGCATCTCCTGATCCCCATGTCCTCAATCCACTCTCCCCTTTCCCTTCACCCATGAGGCCTAATTCTCCCCCTTCTTCTTTGTCTCCTAAATATCCCTAAAGCTCTATACCATATATACAGTAGGTCTCTGATGATAAAGAGGACACTCAAAAGGATGCAACTCCCTGAGCCTAGTGGGGGAATAATACCTGACCACCTTTAAACCTTCCCAGCATGTTCTTCAACACTATAGAGTCAAGCACAGTTGGACTGATTAAATCCACAGAAGCTCACACTAACAATTATCAACCCACTATCAAATCAAAACACATTTCCCACCACCATTCAATGAGATCTTTTTCTTGTAATCCTAACTACACAGTCATACTCCAAACACACACTAATTACAATAAATATCCTAATCAAATATTCCACATTCACACCTTATCTACGTCCTACAATCCCAACTATAACCCACCCACAAAGAAATATAAAAAGAAAATCAGAGGTAGTTGTAAGGATATGAGCAGTCCTTAAGCAGTTCCTTTCCAGAAATAAATCAATCTTTCCACAAATTATAAGATACGCCAAATCTCCGAAGATATGTAATGACAGGCTGATAGAGCTCTCACCTCCAGTAATCCAAAGTACAAAAAGATGCCCCAAATTTGTGAAAGTCTCACTTTCACAGAATTTAGTGCTGCACAGACTTAAAAATGTAAATAAAGACTAGACACTCTCACTGCCTTATAGCTCAATTCAACTAAGCCCAAACCTGCCCGGATTAGGATCAAATGGAAAATGTCCTTTCCCTTACTCAAAGGTAGGAGATGCTTTCCTTACTTCCCAGCAACTTCTTCAAGGGAACCTTCTCCTTCCAGACATCACCGGGTTTCACCTGCCGTTCTGCACTATTCTCCCCAGCGACCACCACCACCATGGCAGACACCAAAGACACAGCACAGGCCACAGACAAGATTTAAACTAAGGCCCCTGAACACATGCCCTGAAGGCAGCCACCCTGACCCAGAATCAGACCAGTGGACACTGCTCCTTTCTTTGTGCTGTTCACTGTAATACAGGGTCACTGAGGAATAAGACAGCAGTGATGAAGAGGTTCAACACAGTTTTCTCAGTTGACCTTGTTTGCATTGCAGAGCCTGGTTGACAATTACTCAGCTTCTGTGCTAGAGGCATCTTTGCCAGCCGGGTATGCCATGGTGCATTGCCAAAGGGCGAAGTGCAGAGGGGGTGGAGTTGGCATCTGGTTGACATCTGCTCTGGGGCTCATGGCATACTCCATAGAGTGACCATATAATTTGAATGCATGGCAGTTAGAGATGAGAAAGGTGTAGGGTACAGGATCCTCCTCATGTACCAGGCTCTGGGCCATGGGTGAGAGTTTCCACAGGAAATGATGGACTTCATGGTCAGCTTGGTGTTGGATACCCCCAGATTACTGGTGCTGGGGGATTTCAATGCCTTGGTTGATGATGAAACCTTGCTGTTTGTCAAAAGTTCCTCCAGTGATGTCATCACTGGGCCTTGAGCAAGAGAGTGCCTCTGATATCCACCTTTGCTGCCATGCCTTAGAACTGATCTTCCTTTGGATCTTGACATAAATTAAGTCAAGGATGATCCAGTTATTTGGTGAGATCATCATGCTGTGTCATTCCTCTGTGGGTCCCCCCATCCTCCAGGTAAATCCCCATGGAGATGGCCTGATACTGTTCTGAACATAACTTGGAGCCCAGTAAGCTCAATGAGGTATTGGACCCATCAGGCATTTTTGTTTATTAATTTTTTGCTCCAAACTCTGGCAGGTGCCACCTTAAACCATCACCCCCTACCCCATCACCCCCCTCTCCAGAATGTATCTTGTCCTTCCGGTAGCTCTATGGTATGCCCTCCATGATGAGGCCATCAGGGCTGGTCATACTCTGGCAGAGACCAAATCTGAGATCAAGGGAGAACAGCCTAGTCACCAGGTACAGGGCCTGTGTAGTGTTAGCATCATCCTCTGACCTTGCCCATTGTAACCTATTTTCTTTCCCTCCCCCTGGAGTTGCTGACATGAATGTGTGTACACAAGCATGCAACAAGGGTGCTCATGTGTGAGCTAACTGACTCCTCCATCCCTGCTGGTAATGTGAACTACATCTCTTGTACTACCAGAAGAGGCACCCATGCCATGGCACAGTCTTCCCTCCCTCTCCAGAGAAGCAGAGTGTCTTCTAGGATGCTGACTCCTTTGCCCCTCAGCTCACCCTTCAGTAACCTGGGCTCATTTCTGACCAGGTCACCAGCATCATAAACAGTAGCCTTACCACTGCACTGACGGACTGGCTGAACCTATCATGGATGATGACAGCATGTGTACAGGGAGCTGAGAAGGCCTTAGAGGGCTATAATATGAATCTTGTGGCTGTCTTGGACTCTCTGAAAGCTACCATGTTTATTCCCTGACTTCCCACTCCAGCTCACCATCATACTGTGAGGAGCTAAGGCAGTTGAAGACTGAGTGATGGAAGTTGCAGCATTCTTAGTGGAGGTCTTGGTCAAATGAGGACAAATTGGGCAGTGAAGTCTCACTATGGTTAGTGTAAGTGGGAAGTGACTCAAAAAAAGACAGTGTCCTGTCAAGAATGATTGCTGCAGAAAGGACGAGATCAACTCAGCTGTTTTGCACAGTGGACATGTTTCTTAATCTCCCTGTCTACAATCCAATCATGCCCTTTTTGCAGAGGTCTGAAGAGTTGAACTGATTCTTTCTTGACAGGGTGTCTTCATTTTGAACTGGTATCTCCTCAAGCATCCTGTCATGGGCCAACTGTACCTGGTCATCATTGGGCTTAGGCTATCTGACATCCTGGACTGAGTTTCTACAGTTGTTGAGGAAGAGGTGCTTTGAGTTACCTCAGGGCTGCTCTTTACCTGCTGTCTGTTGGACTCCATGTCTAGTTGATTGCTGCATTGTTGACTGGGATCTTTGGAGTCACTTTTCATGGAGAATGTCAGCTGTTCTTTGATATGGAACATTTTTTTTCCTGTAGCTCTGAAAAGGGCTGTTGTTAGGCCATTCCTGAAAAAGACAGTTTTGTACCCTGACAATCTTGTGAATTACAGACCTGTCTTGAACCTTCCCTTTCTGGTAAAGGTCATTTAGAAGATGGTGGCAATACAGTCTGAGGTTCACTTGGAAAATGTTGACATTTATGAGCCTCTCCATTTCGGATTTTGCTCCCATCTCAGCACAGAGACTTCCCTGAACAGAATGTTCTATGATTTCCTTATAGCTAGGGATTGAGGGTACCAGTCCATCTTGATCCTTCTAGAGCTCTCATTTGTGTTTGACAAAGTAGATCATGGAGTGCTGTTAGATCACCTGAGGCACTGCATGGGGCTCACCACTACAGTTTTCTGCTTATTTGAGTTGTATCTCACTAGAAAAGCACAGCAGGTATTCCTGGGAAATTGTATCTCTGGAACCACTGTTTTAAGGGTGGTGTGCCTCAAAGCTTGGTCCTTGTGCCTATATTGGTCACTCTGTACAGGCTACCATTGGGTGAGATCATAAGACAGTATGATATTGAATTCCACTGCTATGTTGGCCCAATGGTGCTGAGGGTTGAGGAGCTGGATGCCACACCTCACACTACACCAGTTACTCAGGTTTGGGAATGGGCCAGAGTCAACAGGGGTTGGCAGGGGGAGGGAGGAGCAGGACTGAGCCACCATTGGGTAGCTTTTCTCTCCTGAGAAGGGTTAGGCACTGTCCTGACAAGTGGGTGGTGTCAGGAGGGGAGGACACTGTTAGGTGCTTGGTGGAATCCGTGTCTTCACATGGCTCCCTGCCTAAACTTCAGTCCATGCTGGCATCCTCAGTGATGGGGTTGAGGGACTTATGCAGTCATTAACAGCAACTACACAAAAATCTCAACCCCATAGTCATGCAGTGTGATCCCCCATATGGTGGGGGGGATTGGCACCATGGATAGGCAGTATGCTGCCACCAAGTTAAGGCCAGCCACCGATGGAAAAAATATGACATTCAAAAAAGAGAAAAAAAAGATTTTCACTGCTATGCAGTTCATACTCAGCCATACCTACTTTGTGCATCTGACTGGTAGAATGCAGTTTCCATGTTGGAACAGTGTCTTTGGGAGATCAATGAGTGGAGAGTCTCCAGATGGCTGACCTTTAACCCTGGAAAGATGGAGGTAAAGATTGCTGAGCTGGGTTCTCTTGGATCTGCAATGAAAAGAGGAGATGCCATTTTTCCAGCCTTTAATGGCAATACACTTTGACCAGCGGATCTGATGAAGGATCTGAGTGTCATTGTAGACTGTAAGTTATCAGTACAACAACAGGTGGTTGCTGTAGTCCACAATAGCTGTTTTCAGTTATGTAACATCACCCGGATCAAATAGTATCTTGTGCCTGAGGACCTGGTAATGACAGTCTATGCCTTTGTCACCTTGAGGCTTGATTACTGTAATTGTCTATACCCAGTGCTATCAGGTGGGGTTGATGACTTGCCTACAGTTGGTCCTGAATGCTGAGGCTCAACTTATGGCTGGTGCCTCCTGTAGGAACCACATTAAACTGGTGCTGTGCTGTCACCACTCGCTGCCAATTTTGTGATACATCACCATCAAGATAGGCTTGATGACATGTCAGGTTCTACATGGTTTGGGTCCAGATTACCTAGAAAATCACCTGTTTCTGTACACTGTGTCTGCCATCTCTTTTCCATCGATGTTGGCTTGCTTGTGGTCTCCTGTTCTTTGCTTAGGTTAATGGGGACAGGATGTATGGGGTGGTCATACCATTGCTGTGGAACTCATTGTCCCTAGTGTCTGTGATGCCCACATAACAGAGGCCTTTAAGGGTGCCTTAAAACTTTACTTGTTTTATGATGCTTATGGTCTTTGTTAAATATTTATATCTATTGGTTTATTTATTTTATTTATAATTGTTAGCTCTTCTGTCTTCTTGTATGGCACCCTGAGCCTAAGGGAAGCGGCACTGTAAAAATAAACTTTGTCTTGCTTAGTTACATCAGTGTTTTAAGATAAATACACACTGCATATAAAATAAAATAAACCAATACAGTTTATCACTAGCTTCATATATTTACAAATAAATAACAATCTGTAACAATGCCAATCCAATAATATTGTGCTGGAGTGACACACATGCACGTCTGTGCGTGCGTGTGCGAGCGTGCCGCGCACACACACACACACATATATATATATATATATATATATATTAGGGCTGGGCAGACCAGGAAAGGTCCTAACCCTTATTATGAGGACCAGGATCCAGGCTGGAGCACTGATTAGTTCTGACTGGTTCTGATTCAAATGGCAACCTTTAGGAAATATTTATGAAATAAGAAAACATTCACAAAATACATTAAAAAAAATAAAGACTTTCTAATATGCATATATTGGTCTGTGTTTGGACTTTTCTTTATACTATTCTGCTCTGTCTCAAGTTTTTCTTCCTTGTTTTCCTTTCCCTTACCCTCTGGTTGACGTGTGGCTAAACACACCTCCATCCACCTTTCTGCCCCAGTATGCACCTACAGTATCTGTCCCCTCCTAGCCCTACTTTTTACATTTCTGTCTCATCCATCCCTGTTTTCAGATTTCTGCCCCAGATTTCCCATTCATGCCCCCTTCCTGCCCAGGATTTCACATTTCTTCCTCCTCTCTGCCCATGATTTCCCATTTCTGCCCACCCCCTGCCCAGGTTCTCTCATTTCTTTTCCTATCTCTGCCCTAGTTATAACATTTTAGCCTCTTTCCCTAGCCCAGTCCTGGCAACTAACTGCTGCCTGCAGTGCCAACTGTCCTCCCCCACAAAAATTCAGTATCTAATAATAATAAGTTTATTTGATTGAGCACCCTTCACAGTATCAAGGCGCTTCACAAGTTTACAGAAAGTACAATAAAACATAGTTAAAATCATAGAAATTCAGGAAATGCCTTACTCCATAAGAATGTCTTCAGTGCCTGCTTAAAGCACCCAACTGTCCTGCACTCCCATAGCTGATGGGGCAGAGAACTCCAGAGGGTTGGGGCAGCAAACATAAAAGGGCATGCCCCAGATGAATTCAAACTAACCCTCGGAATCTCCAGCAACCCCTCATCAGCCAAGCGGAGCTGTCGTACAGGGGTGTAAGGAGTCAGAAGCTCTTTCAAGTAGTTGGGACCAAGTCCGTGTAGGGCTTTGTAGGTTAGCAAGCCTACCTTAAAGGTGATCCACCACCGAACCAGCAGCCAGTGCAGATCGTGCAGCACTGGGGTAATATACCACAGTCAATAAACGTGTAGCAGCAGTCTCAAAATCTATCTCAAACTCATCTCCCACCACACACACTTACAACATGTGATGCCCACAAACAGCAATTTTTCTAACTTGAAAAAAAAACTTTATCTTCTGACAGACTGGCCCTGGTCTGTTGCTATGCTGCTGCCATCAGCTACTTGCTTGCTCCTTCAACCATCCACCAACTATTTGCCCATTTGCCTGATGTCACTGCTAATATCTACTTCCTTTTCTGGATGTTTTCTCTTGATTGACTGACAGATCAATTGACTGCTGTAGACTCCAGGCATGTTTGCGCACTGCTGCTGCTGACTGATTTCTGTTCCCTCACTCTGCATCAGCAGTTAAAAAATGTTGACTTAAAAAGTGCTGCTGAAGAGATTAAAACAGGCTAGGAGGATCAGAAATCATCCAGCCTGAAAATGAAATATTTACTCTTTGTTTTTATTATATGGACATTTCCACTGAAATTTACAGGGGCATGGGTAGTTTGTGCAGATGGGTGGCGTGTTTTGATGGACCTGGTACACTTAGCAGCAGAGTTCAGATTAACTCTGGTCAGCCAGACATCATGGGATCTGGGGAGGTTCTGATTCTCAATGGACCAGTCTGCCCATATGTATATTATACTGGCATGGTAGCACCAGTATAGTTAGGATTGGTACAGCACTTCAATGTTTAATCCCAAATTTTGCACCTTAATATTTTGATGAAATAGCTTAAAATTTGGCATGCATGGTCATTTTGCCAGAGTCTCAAGACATAAAAAGTGTCATGATGGCATGTTGTATGGTTTTTGGGATATAAAGTGGTAAAAAACAGAATAAAAAAACACTTTTTTTCCCATTCATTAACATGGGAATTTTTGCCATCATCTACATCCCAGACAGAATGAAATTTTTACCTGACATTTGCAGGGGTGATGTGGTCTGTGCCAAGGGTGTGCCTTTGGATAGTTTGAAAAAATATTTTACTATTTTTGAATTTTAATAATTTTTGTGATAATTGCCAGACAGGCAAGTAAATGAAAACAGTTTGAACTGTTAATTGTTAAGGATTTACTGTTCATGCTCAGAGAAATACTGTTCATGAACAAGACCTGTAATTAGGTCTCCTTCACTTACTTTGTTGGATTCTTGTATTACTATTTACAAATATCTATTTGTGTGGTGAGAATAATTTCACCCTTCACTTGCTTAGGCAAGGATTGTTCGATTGGAAAATAATCATTCACAGTTCTTTATAGTTTGAACTTTACTGTTCGAATTGAAAAGACTGTGAACACTAAAGGTCCATTACAGTTTGAACTGTCATAGCACTTGGTGGCTAGTGGCACCCACTACCTGCCCATTTCTGTCCCATGAATAAAAATAAAAATATGATCCTTGTGGTCCAGTGGTCCCTCTCCCCATTCTACCATTGCAATCCCTGCATGAAATCACATATTTCCCTGGTAGTCCAGCAGTCCCTTCCCCATTCTCTGATTGTCATCCCCATATGAAATCATATATTTCCCTGGTAGTCCAGTGGTCCTTCCCCCATTCCCCCATACTCTGATCACCTCCCCATATGAAATCATAGTCCAGTGGTCCCTCCCTCCCTCATTCTTTGATTGCCATCCCCATATGAAATCATGTATTTCCCTGGTAGTCTAGTGGTCCCTCCTCCCTCTCCCATTCTCCAATCACTGTTCCTGTATGAAATCATATATTTCCCTGGTAGTCCACTGGTCCCACCCCTCCCCCATTCTCTGATCACTGTCCCTGTATATAATCATAGTCCAGTGGTTCCTCCACCTCCCCCATTCTTTGATTGCCATCCCTGTATGAAATCATGTATTTCTCTGGTAGTCCAGTGGTCCCTCCCCGCTCCTACGTTCTCTGATCATCATCCCCTTGCTGATATTATATGTCCCTGGTGTCTAGTGGCATCCCCCCACCCCACATCAGTGTCACCTGAACAGGTCCCAGTTTTGAGATTCACTCTTTGATCGAAGGCACGTCTTGCTGCTAGAACCAGTGACTGCACTATGAGAAAACTAAGGTAAATGTGGTTCAATGTATTTCAATGGGGTTTTCAGCTTTAATGCGTAGCTCAGCCATTTTTGCATATGCTGACACCAAGTTTTCAACATGGTCTTTTGGGGACCTCACCTCACGAACAATATCAGTGACATTACACAACTCCCACCCAAAAGGTGATTTCACAGTCACTTGAAAAATTCAGCTTTTGGGCAGGATTTGAACATTTTCCCTGCCCTTGTTCATGAGGTGGAGCCATAATAAGGCTATGTTGAAATTTTTGGGTCAAAGTACATAAAAATGGCAAAGTTAAGACCATTCATTGCAATTCCACTACGCACACTCATAATGGGAATTTTAAATATTTTGACCCCAAAATTTCAACATAGACTTCTTATTAACCCACCTCATGTATGTCACAGCTGTCATTTTACAAATCCTGGTCAAAATGTGTTTTTGTACCTGTGGCACAGAATGGCATTGCAATTGCACAGAATTACATTTTGGTGGGGATTTGAACATTTTTTGTACTGGCTGTATGAGATAGGGTAATAAGATGGCTATGCTAACAAGTTGGTCCCTGTTGTCCTATAAATGGAAGCACAGGGCCCTTCCACAGTTTTATATATATATATATATATATATACATATGCATTTATGGAGGAATTGGGACCCTGTGCTCCCACAGACAAATAAGGATACAATTACTCTAGCTCAAAAACTATGGTTGAATGGCCTGCACTCCCACAGGCAAATAAGGCTACAATTAACCTATCTAAATAAGTAAGGAAATTCTTTGCAAAAAAATTATGTTAATGCATCAGTTAGGGTTCAGAATAAAGTGATAAATGTAGGGAAATATGATGTAAGGGTTTCCAATCCAAAAACCCCTGCCCCACCCCTGAAGCGAATGAGGGGTGGAGTCTTCCTTGGGGTTTAGAAACAAACATTCCAACTCAATATGAAACAGGTCAGCACTGCTCACTGAAAAGAACCAGGCCAACTCTGTCAGTGAAAGAAATCAGTAGTCCCGGCTTTTATTGTACATAAATGAAAAGCAACAACATGGAAAAACTTCTTACCCATAGTAACACATAGTTGAGAGCTGGTTGCCAAAAAACCTTGGTACATTAAATGAGAATAGCATCCGTAGCAAACGTAATAGTTATAGAAACAAATGGATGACTCTAAACCAGGAAGTAGGCACAGTAAGAAACCACATGTCATGTCCTAATGTATCAATATTTAGGTCATTGATTTTTACACGTTGTTGCTATTCATTTATGTGCAATAAAAGCCAGGACTACTGATTACTACCATTGACCAAGTTGGCCTGGTTCTTTTCAGTAAGCTGTGCTGACCTGTTTCAACACTGAGTTGGAATGTTTGTTTCTTGACTATGTATATCTCCTAGATTGGTGCACCTGGCAGTTTCCTTTGGTGTGAGCCCTCCTAACACATGCACCTTTGTCTTGCTTGGGGTTGTAAACCCTACTGCTTATCCCATAGTATGCACGCATGAAGCATACACACCTGTTTCCATCACATCTTAGCTTTTCTATTACTGCAATGGGGTGAGCATTAGGATTGACAACCCCAAGGAAGACACCACCGCTCATCACTTCAGGGGCCAGGCAGGGGTTTTAGGGTTGGAAACTCTAACATCATATTTTCCTACATTTGTCACAATATCATGAACCCTAACTGATGCATTAACATCAACATTCTTCTATACTGTATCATCTCAGCTTGTTTACACATGGAATGGGGTAAGAGTTAGGGCTGACAACCCCAAGACACACAAACTGTACAAAAATGGAACCCAATAGGTTTTGGTCCTAACTATCACATCCAAGGGTACACCATCTGGTTCCTGTGCTTTTTTCTTTCTGAATGAAGTGCCAGTTCTATTTCAATCACGTTTCATTACCAGGGTTGCTCAGTATTTCTTTTAATTGGGTTTCAGTCATTCTGCATAAGTACTCAGAACCCTCCCTATAGAATAATTATTTGAAATGTTTTATCCATTCTTCTGGTTCAATATAGGCCTCAATTCGATTATTATTTTTCATACCCTGGTTAACAATCTGCCAAAATGTTTTGTTATTTTTTGTGGCTGCTACCTTTTCCAGATCAGTCCATAATTGTTTTGTATATTTCTCCTTATTATTTTTTAGTATTATTCTATATTCCTTCCTCATCTAGATCATTAATCTGTTATTATTCTTGTTAGGTTTTTATTTTAATTTCCTGAGTTGTTTCTTTAATTTTTTCCTTGCCTGTCTACATTCAATATTATACCAAATATGTCCCTTCTTTTTCTCTATCTTAATTTATTTTAAAATTGTATAAGCTATTGTTTCTATAATTGAATTATACTCAGATATTATTAGAGTGTCAGGTTCCCTATCAACTATTTCCAACAGTTTGCTTAATAGTCCTTTACCTTCCAGGATTGCTTCAAAATGATAACCCTCTATTTTTGTTGCCTTTCTATACAATTTCTCTTCAGTTAAGTAGGGCTCACTTTCCTTTTTTTATTCTGGAGATGTTTCTAGCCTTGCTCTTTAGTTCCAGGGCTGTATGTTGACTTTCTGGTCTTATTATCATTTGTAAGGATACACACTGACTAATCAAATGTACATTGAATCACACATAATCAATAGTGGAGGAACTGTTTCCACCCATAAAGGTAAATTCGCTTGGTAAGTCGAGACTGGTCCTTCCATTCAACAAAAGGAAATTCCTATTGCTCAATGTTTTATGTAACTCAGTACTCCTTTTGTTAATAGTTTTGTCCCTCGCAGTCCTTTCAACACCGTTATTTTTTAAGCCTGCAGATGTTAGAGCATCTGTTGTATCTTCTGAACAGCCCTGTAAATTCCTGATCCTGGCATTAAAACCGCACCTAATAATTATATACCCGTCCAGGTTATCATGTTGTGTTTTTTCAATCAATTCATCTAAAGTTTGGAGGTAATTTTTATCTCCATACCTACTACCTGCTGGATGGAAGTACACATTAATAATGAACTATGATATATATCATTATTCTTAGCAAAAAAACTGCATTAATGCACCAGTTAGGGTAACTCAGTGATACAAAAGTAGGGAAATGTGGCATTGGGATTTCTCACCCTATTGCTCACCCCACCCCAAGCAGAAAAAGGAAAAAATATTAGGGATTTGGGTCTCCAGAGTCTTGGTGAATCAGTGGTGGGGTCTTCCTTGGGGGTTGTCAACCCTAACGCTCACTCCATTGTATGTACTCATGAAACATACACATCTGTCTCTATCACATCTTAGCTTTTCTATTACTGCAATGGGGTGAGCATTAGGGTTTGCAAAAAACTGCAATAATGCACCAGTTAGTGCAACTCAATGATACAAAAGTAGGTAAATGTAGCTTTAGGGTTTCCAACCCTAACACCCCACCCCCAAGCCCCAAGCAGGTAAAGGAAATCAAAATTAGGGTTTTGGGTCTCTGGAGTCTTGGCAAATCAGTGATGAGGTCTTCATTGAGGGTTGTCAGCCCTAATGCCCTTTCATCCCCCAGTTCCTAGCCTCCAATCCAGAGCACAAGGTACAACTCCAAGCCACTGACTCATAATGATACACTCTTCAAAGGTAGAGAAGTACAGTATGTCTTGCCTGAGGTTGACAACACCATTTGCTGTACCTTTCCTCCCCTGAGGTTCCTTTGTGAAGAAAGGAGATTGCGTGTGACATTGTTTGCTCATTGAATTGGGTGGGCATTAGGTTGTTCCCCACCCACCCACCCACCCCCCAAGCAGCAAAAGGAAAAAAACATTAGGTTGGGTCTCCAGTCTTGGAAATGCAGAAACTGCATTAATGCACCAGTTACAGTAACATAATGCCACAAATGTAGGAAATGTGGCATTAAATTTCTCACCCTAATGCCCCGCCCCCAAGCAGAAAAAATGAAAAAAATATTAGGGATTTGGGTCTCTGGAGTCTTGGTGAATCAGTGGTGGGGTCTTCCTTTTGGGTTGTCAACCCTAATGCCCACCACATTCCATGATCAAAGAACATCACGCATGAGCTCCTTTCTTCATGCAGGGCCCACGGGGGGAGGGGTGAGCATTAGGTTGACAACCATTAAGGAAGACCTCACCACTGATTTGCCAAGACTCCAAAGACCTAAATCCCTAATGTTTTTTTCCTTTTGCTGCTTGGAAGGTGGGGGAGTGTTAGGGTGAGAAACCCTAAAGCCACATCTCCCTACTTTTGTGGTGTTAAGTTACCCTAACTGATGCATTAATGCAGTTTTTTGCAAATTATTTCCTTTCTTTTTTAGATGGCATAATCAAATTCTCATTTGCCTGTGGATGTGCAAGGCCCACCCTCCAAAGATGCATACAGGTATGTTGCCATGGAAACAGGAACCAAATTGTCAGCATAGCCTTGTTATGACCCCATCTCATGAACAGCATGCTGAAAATTGTCAAATCCCCACGAAAACATTATTCCATGGCACCGCAACATCATTCTAGCCCACAGAGAAAAAACTCATTTTGGCCAGGATTTAAAAAATGATAGCTGTCATGTTCATGAGGTAGTGTAAAGAAATGCCTATGTTGAAAATTTTGGGGTCAAAGTATTTACAATTAACAAAGTTATGGGCAAGCATAGCAAAATTTCAATGCATACACATATATTTGCTGTTTTTACATATTTTGACTCCAGATTTTCAACATAGGTTTTTTATGACTCAACGTCATAAACAAGGGTGGCACAAATTTCTAAATCTTGCCAGAATGGTGATTTTGACAAGCGACTGTGAAATCACCTTTTCAGATTGGATTTGTGAAATTCCACTGACATTGTTCATAAGGTGGGGTCCCCAAAAGGTCATGTTTAAAATTTTGGTGTCAAAATATGCAAAAATGGCAAAGGTATGCATTAAAGTTGAAAACCCCATTGAAATACATTGAACCGCATTTACTTTAGTTTCCCATATTGCAGTTGCTGGTTCTCGCAGCAAGATGTGTCTTCTATTACAGAGTGGATCTTCACCCTGTGACCTGTTCAGGTGGGTGAGGATGTGTGGGGGTGTACTGGGGTGTGTCTGAGGTGATGTATGCTGAGTGGGAGGTGGGGGTGGGGGGAGATCACATCAATGAGAGACGACTTTCATTTTAGTAAGTAAAAAAAAACCTTACCGACCAATTCAGGGATGGACTACGATCAACAGGTGGGGAGGGCTATTAGACACCAGGGACATAGCATTTTGTTATGGAAACAGCAATTGGTAGGTGGGGGGTGTTACTAGACATCAGGGACATATTTTGTTATGGGGACAGTGATCATTGGGTGGGGGGGTGCCAGTAGACACCTGGGAAATATTCTTTTGTTATGAGTACAGTGAGCAGTGGGTGGGGGGGTGCCACTAGACACCAGGTATCTATACCTTTTTTACTGAGACAGCGATCAGCTGGTGGGGGTACCACTAGACATCAGGGAAAGATTATTTAATTGCAGGGATTGCCATCAGAGGGTGGGGGTGCCACTAGACACCAGGGCACTAGAATCATTACAGATTTACAAGAATGACAATGGGGGGATGCCACTAGACATCAGGGAAATGGCAGCTCACTGCTTTTACTGCAGCCCACAGTATGAGTTCCAGCTGCTGCTGCAGAAGTCAAGAAAGTCCCACTGTTCTCATACAGAGAATGTGGCAGAATTGTTGTTCTCACTAAGCTGGGAATCAGGGTTTTCAGCTGCCCTGAAAATATACAGGTATTTCTGGGATTGGTTTTTAAAAACAGACTCCAGAATCTAGCAAAACGGATCCTGTTTAGCTAGATTCTGGAGTTTGTTTTTTAAAAAGACATAATGTAATTTTTGTAGGTATTTTGAATAAAAGTACTTCCCAAAGCAATAAGCACGTGATACAAAACCAAAAATAAAAATCCTCATCATCAAATTTTTCATTTCGCACCAGAACATTATCTCAAAAACCCTGCTCTGCATTCTCAATATGGAAAACACTAAATTTTTTAAAGCCTTATAACTCTGGAACCATTTAATATTTTTTCACCAGACCTGTCAAAGGCACTACCTATTGAAAAAACCCTCAATGGACCTGGAGTATCTTAGCAATTACAGACCGGTCTTGAACCTCACATTTTTAGGGAAGGTTATAGAGAAGGTGGTGGCCATCCAGCTCGAGATGCATCTTGTCTCCTCTACCACTTATGAGTGCTTCAAGTCTGGGTTTACATCCAGTCATAGCACAGAGACCACCCTGGTGAAGGTGCTAAATGATCTCCTAATGGTGAGAGATAGGAGAGAGAAGGTACCATCTTAGTACTCCTAGATCTCTCGGTGGCATTTAACACCATGGACCACAAGGTGCTGCTGGATCAACTGTGGAACTGGTGTGAACTAACTGGAAATGTCATCAACTGGTTTAGATCTTTTCTCATGGACAAAGTGCAAAGGATGATGATGGGGTTAGCCTCCTCCAGCCCGATGCATCTTTCCTGTGGTGTTCTGCAGGGTTTAGTCCTGTCACCCTTGTTGTTCACAGTGTACATGCTGCCATTGGAAGACATTATCAAGTGGTATGGGTTGGGTTTTCATTATTATGCTGATGATACCCAGCTATACCTGTCCTGTGCACCTAGTAACCAGATGGCAGCCTCGGTGTTTAGCACCTGTCTGGAGGAGATCCAGAACTGCATGACTCACAGCTGGTTATGACTCAACCCAGACAAGATGGAAGTACTGTACTAGTGGTGGGTCCAGGCCATCGCTGTGATGGAGGGGAACCTGGGGACCCCTCTGGGTTAATTCTGGGGGGTGTTGCCCTGGTCCCCTCCGTTTGGATTAAGGATCTGGGCATGGTCCTTGATGATGGGTTGACACTTGATGTACAGGTGTCGGCCATTGTCAAAAGTGGCTTTTACCACTTGAGGAACATTGCCTGGATCCAAGCCTTGAAACCAGCTGACAACCTGACCACTCTGGTGCACATCTTCATCATGTCCAGGCTGGATTACTACAGTGCCCTGTACCTGGGGCTATCTGGAGGTAATCTCCACTGACTACAGCTGGTGCAGAATGTGGCAGCAAGTCTGTTGATTGGTATTTCAAGGTTTGACCATATCACGTCTATCCTCTGCCGACTGCACTGGCTGCCAGTATGATGGAAAATTGGCTTCAAGGTTGGATTACTGACCTATAAAGCCCTGCATGAGGGGATCTGCCTACTTGCAAGACCTCCTGGTTCCTCAACACTTGTCTAGAGCTTTCTATTCTTCCAAGGACTGCCTCCTTATTGTTCCCAGGGCCAGGTTGTTGCATTCTGGGGACTGTGCATTCTCAGTTGCCACACTGACCCTGTGAAACTCTTTACTGAGACACCTAAGGGAGGCACCCTCAGTGAAAACCTTTAAAAAAGGATTAAAACCCTATCTTTTTAATCAGGCGTTTGATTTAGGTTAAGATTAGAATGCAGTGCCTACTGTTTTATTATTAAGCTGTTTCAATGCATAGATAGATAGAATTTTATATTGATCTCTGCTTTATGTTTTTGAGGTATGTTAAATGTTTTATATGGATTGTTTTTTAAATATTGTTAAGCACACAGAGCCTCTGGGAAGGGGCACTATACAAATAAAGAGTGTCTCTTTCTCTCTGTCTCTCTCTCCCCCCCCTTAGGACGTGACACATGTCCCCTAAACAGATGGGAAAAAATTAAATTCCATGTAGACTGTAGGCGAGAGCAAAATAACACATGTTAATTGTAGGAAAAAAGTTAGACATTTATGAAAAATGACATATGCAGATCTCAGAAACTGTGCAAGCTGCCATCACAAAAATTACTACTGATTAAGACATTGCCTACTAGTCAACACATGCAAAATTTCAGATAATTTCGCCAAACAGGGACAAAGATATTAATGTGAAAAGTTAGGGGTTTAACATTGAACACGCTATTCAACCCTGCCTGTAGGAGCAGTACCATGCCACTATAATACTTCGCATAAGATTTTGGATCAACCCTAGTCAGCCAGACATCATGGGATCTGGGGAGGTCCTGATTCTCAATGGAACAGTCCACCTATTTATAATATATATTCTTTGCAAAAAACAGTGTTAATGCAGCATGTAGGGTTCAGGCTAAAGCAAAAAAAGTAGGGAAATATGGTTTTAGGTTTTCCAACCCTTACCCCCCCAACCCTAAAGCAAATCAAAGTGCAGTATTCCTTGGGGTTGTCAACCCTAAAGCTCAACCTATTAGGTGTGTATGTTTCTGGTGTGTATAGAATGGGGTGAGCTTTAGGGTTGACAACCACAAGGAAGACTGCACCCCTGATTTGTTTTAGAGTGGGTGTGTGGTTTTTGGGTTGGAAATTGTAAAATCCCATTTCTTTGGTTTTTTTGCTTTAGTCTGAACCCTAAATGCTGCATTATCACAGTTTTTTTGCAAAGAATGTCCTTACTCTTTGAGATAGTATATCTTGTTCTTATTTGCCTGTGGGAGTGCAGAGGGCCCTGTTTACCCATCCCTCCACAGATGCATTTATGAATGTTGCTGTGGAAATGTAGGTCCTGGAGGGTCCTGCACTTCCATTTGTAGGACAAAAGCAACAACATTGTCAGCATAGCCTTATTATTACCCCACCTCATGTACCCAGTACAGAAAATTTTCATATCCCTGGCAAAACATGATTCTGCACCATCGTGACATCATTCCATGCCACAGGTGTGAAACTACAGTTTGGCCAGGATTTGTAAAATGACACCTGTCATGTTTATGAGGTGGTGTAAAACTGGCTATGTTGAAAATTTTGGATCGAAATATTTAAAATTACCAAAGTTATGAACGAGCCTAGCAAAATTTCAATAGATGCACATAACTTGGCCATTTTTACATATTTTATCCCAAAGTTTCAACATACCCTTCTTATGACCCCACCTCATGAACAAGGATGGTGAAAATTTTCAAATCCCACTCAAAAGTGATTTTGTCAAGTGACCATAAAATCACCTTTCGGGCCAGATTTGCCTAATTGCACCACCATTGTTCATGACGTGTGGTCTCAAAAAGGCCGTGTTTAAAATTTGGTGTCAAAATATGCAAAAATTGCAAAGTTATACAGCAAAGTTGAAAACCCCATCAAAATACACTGAACTGCTCTTACCTTACTTTCTAATATTGCAGTCAGTGGTTCAAAGAGCAAGATGTGTCTTTGATCACAGACTGGATCTTCACCCTGGGACCTGTTCGGGTGAGTGAGGGTGTGTGGGGCTGTAGTGAGTGCTCAATGGAAGGACAGGGTGGGGGATTGGATTGATTAGGGATCATTTTCTTTTTTACAGGTTTAAAAAAAGAAACATTCGGGGACATTTTCTGAAGAATCAATCCATGAATTTTGGGCATATTTAAATAACAATGATGTGGGTTTGCAATTTGTGGCACAATTTGATAGGAAAACTATTCATTTTTTGGATTTGGAACTCACTGAGGTTATGGGCAGCACAGTGCAAATTAAGAGCTTTAGGAAAAAGACAGCAGGTAATAGCGTGCTGCACGCAAAGAGCTCCCATCCCAAGCATGCTCTTAACAACCTGCCTTATGGACAACTAATTTGATTAAAAAGGAACTGTTCTAATAATGAAGATTTTGAGGTAGCAAAGAATGACCTATTTTTGAGGTTAAAAAATAGGGGTTATGATGAATGTGTTTTGCAGGATGTGTCTAGAAAAGTAGACATGGTAAACAGATGCAGTATTTTACAATATAAACCACAGAAAGAGCAAAAATAGTGGGTGACATTTGTGTCAACATATGGTCTGATTTCGATGGACCTGGGAGCAACAATAAAAGAACATTGGCATGTTTTGGGAATTGATAATGATCTAAAAGAAATTCAAACAGTTGGTCCCTAGTAACTTTAAGAAGAGGTAGAAGTTTAAAAGATTTATTAACAAATAGTGAATATAGAGACCCTGCAAATAAAATCAGTGTTGTTGGGCAATAAACCAAGTGGGTTTTACTCATGCAAAAGATTCATCACATGTAAACGTGCTGTGCAATGTAAAAATTTCATAAATCCAGGCAGGTTGGGAACAAGAGAAGTGAGAAATCATAAATTCATGACATGAAACACAAAATACGTGGTTTATGCACTATGGTGTGCATGTGGCAAAGTTTATGTTGGTAAGACTACACATATTTTTAAAGGAAGAATTCAGGAACAATTTAGAGCCATAAAGACATTAAATTTAACACACCATATTGGCAAACATCTTGAAGAAGTTCAAAATAAAGAAGAACACTACTTTTTTAATTGTGGAATTGAACATGTCCTCCTTAAGGTTTATTGGGGGCAGAGATTTAAAGCTAAGTCAAAAAGAATCAATGTGGATTTTCAAACTGAGAACTTAAAAACCTCATGGACTGGAATTTCAAACCCCTTAGACTGACGCAAGCCCTTGGTGTGCCAAACATATGTTGCAGGGAGCTTGCGTCAGTCTCTGGCCATGGCTCCTGAATTTCAACTGCTTGCACCAGACGTGGGTCCTTAGACCACAGTTGTATGGTCTAGCTTGTGCCACACCTGGGAGGCTGAGTTACGGGGCTTGCTCTGGACATGTGGCACAAGCTGCTATAATGAAACGTGAAAAGAACCTATTCTCAACCCTAATAATACAAAAATAGTAATAGTAGCTCTCTCACAAAAAACAGTTGAAATTTTGTGTAGAATCTCATTATTACAGCTTTTAATCATTCAACAGATAATATATATTCATTTCCAACTTCTAATATATACTTCAAACCAAAAACATATTCACAATGTAACAATGCTCCAATGTGAAAATATAAACAGCAACAAATGAATCACAATGTTACAATGCTCCAATAAATATGTAGTAACGTTTCAGAACTAAGTTCCTTCGTCAGACTAGGAGCTAGTGTTGCTCTGAAAATGAAAAGAAAAAAGAAGATAAAGGAGAGCTAATAAATATATAATATAGACATCTAAGTGTTTATATAAAATAAACTTATTAGGTGGAACAAACTTATAATTATGAAAATACTTTCTTCTATGGTGTTGTCAATGTTGACGGCTTTTCACTTGCTTACTCGGGGGGGAGGGGGAATGTGGCATCAAGCGCTTGCTTTAAATGCCACTCGCTGACGCTCTATAAAAAAAAAAAAAGGATATATCAACTTATTTACTTAGAGTGATACCAATATATAAAGATACGTGCCAATATGAGAATAGGTTCTTTTCACGTTTCATATACTGTCTCTCCCATCCTTATCTCCCCTTAGAAAGTTGTAAAGGAACCCTGAAGAACTCAGCACATTAATTTAACAAGCTGCTGTAATTCCAGGAAACTGTCGCAATTGCACCCAAGATTTATAAATCGGGTACAGTTGCAGCAAAGGGGGTTGGTGTAACACCAAATCCTAAATCCCTTGGTGCATGGTGGGATGCAAACCCTGTGCCACCATTTGAAAATCTGGCCCCGTGGCTTTAATGACAAGATGGATTGGCAATCCTATATATGTTCCTGAATTACAGACTGAAGTAGTTCCCAACTGTGCCTTTAGTAATATAAAAATTAAAAAGTAATTTTGCTGGTGGTACCTTATCATAAAATATAATGTGATGCAATATGTGTATTGTTAGAAATAAAAAAAAAACTTTTCAAGTTATCATGTGCAAATATTAATGCTGTTTTGTCCAATACTATGGCACCATAGTATCCATTTTTGTTGTGTTCTAAATATGATTTCAAGATATTGTGTTGCACTTTATATTTTCTTCATGCCAGCAGTCCAGTGTGCAGCTATTTAGACAATTTTCTTAAAATTAGTTTTGCACCAGTACTAAGTAGAGCTGACATGAGGCAAATACAAAGATGCAACGTGGACACTCTAGTCTGTCACTTTAATTAATTATGCACTTTGATTGATTTATATTGCACAGCTGCTTTGATGAAAATATAGGGCACTAAGTGGGTACACAAACCACACCTCCTGACAAAGGGGTAGCATACCCCAAAACACTGAAGCTGGGATGAGTGTGAGAACATAAAATTCTGCAGTTGCACTTTATGTGTTTCAACCATCTTACTGTTTGTAAGTAAGCATTTAATTTAAGTAAAAGCAGCTCTCACTTGAATTCCAGTTGTCTGGAGTGCTGGTTTCTTTATTTCTATACCATTTTCTTTATTACAGGCAGGATGACAATTGGGAGGGGGCACGGGATGGTAAGAAGCAAAGTAGGCTGTAATGAAAGACAGAAGCAGCAGGACCGGCGTGGGGGGGGGGGTGCAAGGGATGCCTCTGCACCAGGGCCCAGACTGCCAGTGGGGCCCATGGCTCCTTAAATCAAAATATAATTTTTTTACTTTTAAACTGCTCACATGGACAAAAATTAGCATCCTGCCTGACCTCCTGCCCGCCGCCCACCCTCCCTGCTGCCTGAGACCCATGGCGGTCCCTTGACCCTTCTGAAGGCATAGAGAGAGTCTGGCTAGTCAAGTCAGTGTCTGTGCATACTGCAGCTGGGACATTTAAAAATTAAATCCCCATTCCCATCCCTCTGGCTCCTCCCTGCTGCAAAATGCTCATCCTGTCAATATTAAAATTCCTCCAAGTTAGCACACCTCCTCGGACGTCACTCACATACCTGCATAGTGTGGTGCTGTGACTGTGGTCTCTGCTCGGCAGTCAGTGGGGATGTCTCTGTTCTCTTCCTCGACACTCCAGGCATTCCAGCAATGCATCCATGCATGTCATCCTCTCCTCCAAGTCCTCGCTCACTTTGGTTTGCTTCTGGTGGTGGTGTGTATGTTGCTTGACATTGATGGCAGCTCCACCTCCTCGGTGAGTTGACTCCTCTTCCATGCTGCCCTGGCCCACCCACCCTCGACCAGTTAGGCTCTGCTTCATTGACACTCCCCCAACACTTGCTGGCACTGCTGCTCAGTGCTCTGCTCTGCAGCTCCCCCTGCTCCCACCCTCCTGATGCCATGGGCGGCTGAGCGGCTCAGCCGGAGGTCCGGTTTTTCTGGGTGCTGCTCACTCTGCTCAACGGGAAAGGCTGCCTGGCTGCAAATCATTAATAAAATTAATATTAATATATTGTGATGCTTGTGTTGCATTTGCAGTCAGGCATGCATCTCACGAGACATTCTACTGGTGGCAGACGAGCTGGTAGAGCGGATGTTGTTGGACTGACTGCTGCTTCAGACAATACTTTCTCCTTTTGTTCTGTTAACAGAACTTGTCTGTAAACTATGACACACATAAAACAATTTACACTCTTGTTTTTGAGGCTGAACCAAACACTCAAACTGGAATAGAGAAAATTAAAGGACAAGGACAATGTAGCTAGCGTTAGGGCTAGGGCAGCAGCGACTCACAAGTAGGAAGGAATGAGTACTGTGTGGTTGTCAGGCCCCAGGCCAGTGGGTGGTCATGCTAGCCGGTGGCTGCCCACCCCGGGGGAGAAGAAGAAGAAGTTGATGAATTAACTAATTCAAATCTAGAATAGGACACTGCTGCAGCTGCTGACTACTAGTCTGTGGCTTCTCTTCAGAAGTTATCTAGAAAGAAAGATAATATAAGAACAGGCAGATTAGGAGTCAGACAGGGAGAAGAAGTAAAAAGAACTCTGAGGGGCTACTACTACTAGTATACTGTGTCTCACTCTCACTTTCTCTCTGTAAACATTAGGAGAAGAAGCTGCTTAGGCAGGCAGGCAGCATGTTAGTTAGGGACTACTGAAATTGAATGATCATTCATCAGTCATCAATGAGTGACTGAGTGTGTGACTGTAATTAGTTAGTCAGTCCTGTACAAGACAATGCAACAGAAATAAAATCTGAATTTGATAGCTTTATTTCTGAGTGAGACTAATAATAGAAATTATTAATAATAAATAAAATATACCATACACATACACTAGTAGCCAGGAGTCTTTGGCAAATTGGCATTGGCAAAATATATATCTCATCTCTGTGTCAGTGTCTCAATCTAAAGGTCAGGAAGCATAAACTAGTAGGAGGAGAATGGAGTGTTTGGCTCTGCTGCAGCCTAGTGGCTAGTCCTTTTTGTTTATTTTAGTCTTCTTCAAAGTAAGCCAGCTTCTAGCCAGCCTACTACAAGATATTCTCTGGCTCCACTGCTGTGGCCTGCCAGTGCCTAGTCTACCTTAAAGTAAGCCAGCAGCAGCTAGCATTTAGCCTAGTTCCACGGTAGAAGTTTCTGTTTTTGGCATTAAAATAACAAGATATTCTCTGGCTCTGCTGCTGCAGCCCACCTAGAAAGTCTTCGTTAAAGTAAGCCAGCACAGAGAAAGCATTTAGCTGACTACTACAGAAGTTTCTCTTTTTGGCATTAAAATAACAAGATATTCTCTGGCTCTGCTGCTGTAGCCTGCCTAGAAAGTCTTCCTTAAAGTAAGTCAGCAGCACACAGCAAGCATTTAGCCTAGTACTGCTGTAGGAGTTGCTGTTTTTGGCATTAAAATAACAAGATATTCCCTGGCTGTGCTGCTGTGGCCTGCCTAGTCTTCCTTAAAGTAAGCCAGCACACAGCAAGCATTTAGCCTAGTACTACAGAAGTTTCTGTTTTTGGCATTAAAATAACAAGATATTCTCTGGTTCTGCTGCTGCAGCCTGCCAGTGCCTAGTCTTCCTTAAAGTAAGCCAGCAGCAGCTAGCATTTAGCCTAGTTCCACTGTAGGAGTATCTGTTTTTGGCATTAAAATAACAAGATACTCTCCTACTAGTAGTTTCAGAGTTCAGACAGTGCTGTCTCTCTGTCTGACTTGATTCAGTTATAGATATTCAACAACAATCTTTCTTCTGTCCCCTGGAGAGGAGTCTGTGCTGTGTGTAAACTTGACCTGTAGTGGAAAATAAAATAATGTTTTTTTCCCCCTCAGGAAAGGAATAGTCTAATTTAATCTTTAATTTCCGACAAGAAAGAAGGACAATACATCTGGATTATTTTGCAAAATAAATACTTTATTTTGCAGAGATGAGCAGTGCATTTTCTGGACTGGCTGTCTGGCTCTGTTTTCTTGCTTACTGCTAGCCTGCTTCAAACGTAGGCAGTGACTGCAAGGATAGGACTCAGGAGCAGCACATCTATACATGTTTCTACACAATTGTCTGCTAGTGTTAAGTGAACCACCACAGCTAAGTCATAGATAGTATTGTTGAACTTAAAGTTGTAGTCAAAAAGTACATTTTGCATTCATAAAAAAAACCAAAATAACATAGCTAGCAAGACAAACCATTCATAACAGAAAGAAAAGGAAAGAAAAAATAAAGATGTCAAATCCTGTAGCACTACCAAAGTACAAGCCTGGTTCTGCAAAATGTAAAGAACAAAAAAGACAGCTAGAGTTGAGTTGGAAAGAAGCAGAAAATGTTAACAAAATATTTTGTAAATGGTTAAGTTGTCCACCAGCAGCAACAACTGCGACAACAGTGATGGCATCTGGTGAAAGCACCACAAGTGAGAACCATCAACCTCATCACATGAAAATGTAGCTGTAGAGGTAGCAGTAGAGGGGCCAAGGGAGACGACTGGGGAGTCAGGGAACCATGAATCTTACTCTGACTCAGAAAGAAATGTACAGCTAGAAGAAATACATGAAAGAAATGTACAGCTAGGCCTTGAAGAAATATATGATGAAAGAAATGTACAGCAAGAAGAAATGCAAGAATGTATTGAACTGGAATCAGGTTGTGACATAAACCCTGAACCCAGTCAACCACCTTTCATATATAATTTTTACGACCCAGCTACCTGGCCTGAAAGTTTTACTACAGAGTCAGAGCACCTCAGGGTTTAAATTGTGCAGCATAAACTCCTGCAGCTGAAGGAAACTGACATTGAGTTCCCTAAAACAGCTGGTCGCCAGTTTACTTCAGCAAACTATGAGTGTAAAGTGGGATCTTCAAAGATTCACAGGCCTTGGTTAATTTACTCCAAGTCTGCTGATACTGTATTTTGTTTCTGCTGTAAGCTTTTTGGTGAGGATAGGGGCGTGTTTACACAAGGTTTCTCCAACTGGCAAAAGTTATCACAAAGGCTGAGTCAGCATGAAGCATACCCATCACACATGGAGAATTACTACAAATTGAAACATTTAGAGTTAGGGTTACAGAAACAGGCTACAATAGACAGGAGTTTGCAAGAAAAGCTGGATAAGGAAAAGGAACAATGGCATGCTGCACTTTGTCGAATTTTGGACTGTGTTTTATATTTAGCAGGCCAAAATTTAGCCTTTTGGGGTTCAGTAGACCATCTGTATGTAGACAACAATGGTAATTTTTTTTAAATTGTTGGAACTGTTGTCCAGGTATGACCGTATTATGGCTGATCACTTGGAACGTGTTCAGCAAGGAACAAATGTTCATTATTTAAGCAGATAGCCAGAATGAATTTATGCAGATGTTAGCTGAAGCTGTGACTAGTAAGATTAGGGACAAGACACACAATGCTTGCTACTATAGTGTGCTGATGGATTGCACTCCAGATATTTCTCTCAAGGAGCAGTTATCACTAATGATACATTATGTTGAAATCAATGGTGATCAAGTTGAAATGCGGGAGAGCTTCCTGGAGTTTCTCCATGTTGAAAATACAACAGGAGAGGCTTTGGCCGAATTATTGCTAAGTCGACTTACTAAACATGGCATTAAAATTGAAGACTGCAGTGGCCAGTGTTATGATAATGGGGCTAACATGAGAGGTATCCATTGAGGAATTCAAGCGAGAATATGACAGGTGAATGAACGTGCACTGTATGTCCTTGCTGTCCTCATAATTGGAACCTTGTGTTAGAACATGCAGCGGAATCATCCTTGGAAGCAAAGAATTTCTTTGGAGTTCTACAGTGGGTTTACAGAATCTTCTCTAGAACCACCAAACGTTGGGACATCCTCATCAAACACATGAAACGATATACCCTCAAGCCACTTTCAGAGACCCGATGGAGTGCCCGTACTGATGCTGCAAAGGCAGTCTGTGAACAACTGCCTGAATTGTTGGATTCTTTGCTGGAAGTATCAGAAACTGGAAACTGTGACAGTGAAACCCTGTCTGACATCACAGGCCTTGTGAAAACACTGAAACCATGTCCATTTATTGTATCTTTACTTCTGTGGAATGAAGTGCTTAGTGCCATCAATTGTGTGACAGTGATTTTACAGTCACCTGCTTTAAATCTTTCAAATGCCATAGCTGTGGTTTCAGCAATCAAGGAACAACTGTATGACTATCAAAGACAAGGATTCAGGTGAGTATTAAAGGAAGCAAAGCTGCTAGCCCAAACCATGGACATTGAACCAACTTTTCCAGAAAAATGTACCAGACGTTGAAAACGCATGCCAGGAGAGCTTGCCACAGATGAACCCTTGACTGGTCAAGAAAGCTTTGAAGTCAGTGTTTTCAGTTGCCTATTGGATAAAGTGCTGATGGAAACTGATGAGCAATTCAAATTTCTCCATGACTTTCAGTAACTTTTTGGTTTCTTGTTCAACATAAAAACATATGGACATGATGAAAACCTACATGTAGCATGCAATGGGTTGCCCTGATTTCTTGGGGACATAGATGGTTCAGACATGTCCAGAGAAATTACCTTGCTGGCTCTTCTGTTACCGGATGATGTGGAATCTCCATTTGAAGTGTTGCAGTACCTGGTACAGAAAGACCTGAGCAGAGGATTTCCAAACACCCAAGTTGGACTGCTAGTACTGCTTACAATTCCAATTATAGTTGCCAGTGCTGAGCGTTCCTTCAGTAAACTGTCCTTGATAAAGAATTACCTGCACTCCACAATGTTACAGGAGAGATTGTCTGCATTGGGTGTACTTTCCATTGAAAATAGACTTGCAAGACAAGTAAATGTTTCTGATGTGATTGAAACATTTGCTGCAGCAAAGTCCCACCGAGTACATCTTTAAGTTCACAAAATGGAATAACAGCAGCAATACTTTTTGGTGGCTTGGGAGAATATGGTGGGGGGCACTTCAGGGGGGACCCGTGGATGGGGATGGCCCACTACAAAGTCTTGCACCAGGGCCCAGTACATCCTAGACCCAGCATGCAAGGGGGTGTGATAGTCATGACTCACTAACTAGGTGTATTAATGCAGTTATTATATGTAGAAATGTAAGATGTAAGAGTAGTTCCTGTTATAAATGGATTTATCAGCAGTTGTTTCTGTCCACGCCTATTGCATAAATATATTTATGCAATAGGGGTAGGCACATATCAGTCAGATAAATGAATTCATTTCCACTGGTGTTAAATAAATGCAGATTTATTCTATACCCCTTCCATCATCCCCATCCTGAAGGAATGTCATCTTTCCTAGAAATATTTTTAATTTTACACAGCACTTTCATTCTACCACTCACCCAACTTCACTGCAGTCCCACAAAATTGGTCACATCTGTACTCATTCTCCTCAGCTCAGCTGCCAAAACTTTCTTTTCAGTGTGTAGCAGTGTGTGGGGGTCAAGATGCAGGCTGCGGGATTCTCCTCATCTACTGGCCTCCTGGGTCAGGGGGAGATTTCCTACTGGAGATCATGAATTTAGTCATCGGCGAGGTGTTGGAGTCCCCAGATGTTTAATTCTGGGGGACTTCAATGCCTGGGTTGACAATGAATCCTCACAATTTGGACATGACCGCCTCCAATTGATGTCATCACTGGGTCTGACACAAGTGGTTACTTCTGTGACCCACCACCAAGGCCGCATGCTCGACCTGGTCTTATCACTGGGCTTGAGGTTGCTAACCTCAAGACTGATCAGGTCATTTGGTCTGATCATCGCGTGGTGAAGTTCTTGTTCAGTGCCCCCCCAGTAGTCCCTCCCCTTTTGAGATGGTCAGATACCACCCTTAAAGGGGATTGTCCCCAGAGGGACTCCTGATGCTGGCTAATCAATCTAGTGTAGATGTTGCATGTGCAGTTAGCATGGATGAGGCAGTGGTCACCTATAATAAGGTGGTCTCCAAAGCACTTGACACCATTGCACCAGTCCATATATGACCCAGATCTTCTCACTTGAGACCCCTCTGGTTTGATGGTGATCTCAAGGAGATTAAGATCAAGGGTCAGAAGTTGGAGTGTTACTGACAGAAGACCCACTTGGAGGGGGACAAACTGGCAATGCGTGCTCATTACTAGGAGTACCAAGGGGCAATCAACCGTAAGAAGGCAGAGTTCCTGTCCAGAGAAACTGCTGCAGGAAAAAACAGACCATCTCAGCTTTTTCGGACCGTGCACAGATTGTTACATCCAGTCTGTCTGTGACTGAAAAAATCTTTTTTAACCACAGTATGTGAGGAGTTTGCTCTGTTTTTCCTCTGACAGGGTGTCCTCCATCCAGGCGGGCATCCCATCAGTGAGACAAGTTTTGTCTCACAGTGACCGGCCTGGAAGGAGAGGAGACATTCCATCTGTCTGGGATGAGTTTAAGCTGCTGGAGGTGGTCAAGATCATTGAGGTGCTCTTGAAGTTAAAGCACACCTACTGTGAACTGTAGCCAGCTCCAACTCATTTCTTGATGAGATGTGTCGAGGCCATTGGCCCGGTGTTCGCTGGGATTGCTCGGTGTTTGATGTTGGAAGGAATCTTTCCAGATGTCTTGAAAGAGGCTCTGGTGAGACCCCTCCTGAAAAAGTCATCTCCCAACCCAGATTTTCTGGTGATTTACCATCCCATCTCCAACCTTCCATTTTTGGGCAAGGTTGCTGAGAAACTAGTGGCACAACAGCTTGAGGAACACCTTGTGTCCTTTGATATTCATGAGCCATTCCAGTCAGGTTTCAGAGCTAGGCACAGCATGGAAACAGCATTAGTCAGGGTGCAAAATGACCTCCTCAGGGCTAGGGATAGAGGAGACAAGTCAATTCTTGTTCTCCTCAATTTCTCATCAGATTTTGGTACCGTCAATCACATTGTGTTTCTTGATCACCTTCATGAGTATTATGGACTCACTAGTTCTGCCATCAACTGGTTTGAGTCTTATCTCGATGGCAGAGAGCAGTGGGTGGTGATAGGGGATTTCTCCTCCTCCTCCCTGGGGCCTCTGTCTTGTGGAATACCTCAGGGTTTGATCTTGTCACCAATGTTATTCGCAGTATACATGCTGCCCCTGGGAGAACTCATTAGACAATACAGTGTAGGGTTTCATTGCTATGCAGATGATACCCATCTGTATTTGTCTTTTGCCCTGGGAACACACAATGCTGTGAAAGTGATCAACAGCTGTCTAGCAGAGATCAATGACTGGATGTCCTCTGGCTGGCTGTGGCTGAACCCAGACAAGATGGAGCTACTGGTGATTGAGCCAGGTCATGGTCATGATGGGAATGCCTCTGATTTGGGTACTGGACTATTTCTGGTATCCACACCATTGATGGCCTCCCCTAGGGTGTGGGATCTTGGAGTTGTCCTGGACAGCAGATTGACACTTGATGCTCAGATGTCATTTGTAGTCAAAAGTGGTTTTTATTACCTGAGGAACCTCACCAGGATTAAGCCACTAGTTCTGCCCTGATGACCTGCCATCACTGGTGCATGCCTCTGTGAATTTGAGGCTGGATTAACTCATTACTTCCAGTAGCTTCATATGAAGTCCAAACTATCCATTGTTTGCCTGACACAAAATGGCCACCCAGGTAATAATGAGTTAATGCAACTCTCTTTACTTTGGGGTCACCAACTACAGCTAGTGCATAATGCTGCAGCGAGGTTGTTGACAGGCCTGCCAAGGTCCAGTCATGTGACCCTTGTTCTGCAGGCTCTGCACTGGCTGCCAGTGAGGTGAGGGATCCTCTTCAAGGTGGGATTGCTTACCTATAAGGCCCTATATGGGCTTGGCCTTGGTTACCTGGCTGATCTCCTAACACCCATCTCCTCTACCCGTTCCCTCCATTCCTCAACCCAGGGCCTCCTTGACATTCCCAGGGTCAGGCTAAAAACATCCAGCAACCGTGCCATTAGTGTCACTGCACCAACCCTGTGGAACACTTTGCTAGCTACTGTTAGGGAGGCCCGAACAGTTAAGCAGTTTAAACAGGGGTTAAAGGCATATCTCTTCCATTTGACATTCCTGGGTAAGGATGGCTCACTAGGATAAACTTCTAGATTTTATTTGACATGCTAAGATGTATTTTATGTATGTATTCTATGTATTTAATTATTTTAATGATATGTTGTATTGTACTGACCCTATCTGTAAGGTGTCCAGATACCCAGGGATTGGGCACCAGATAAATAAAATTTACCTTGTCTTGCTCTCAAACCCACCGGCCTGTACATCCATCTATCAGCCATTCATGCAATAGCCACAGATTCAAAACCAGCAAACCGAACAGCAAAGGCAGGATCAACCACATACATGAATTAACTACTTTAAAAAAAAAAGAAAGAAACAATGGCACACTTGCATAGTGCCATCTGGCTCTTGCTAAGTGAAAGATACTGCTGCCATGTTTTATAACCTTGATGACCCTCCCACACAACCAGATTACCCAGTCAGGACATGCGCTTTCAATGTAAGGATGTAGAGTCCTTACAAACCACTCTACCATCCCATAACAACCTGCTATACATAGCAATACAAGATGTAAAACAAAGTAATCTTCTGAATTTTATAAAAAATAAAACACATTGCACACTAAAAATAAATAATAACCACCCTTAAAAACTCCTTTAATATTGCATAAATGGGATATACAATTTGGAACTTATTAAATAAATGATTTATATGCACTTGAACAGTTTGACCTTGGACAACTCACTCATGGCTTATGCCACTTATGAGATTACCCGAAGTCAAACTGCTCTTGTGCACAAAAATCATTTATTGAACTCATCCTTATTGCATATCTCATATAAATATTATATGGGTGTTGCAGTGCCCCTATAGTTAGGGTTGAGTAGGCTGTTTAATGCTAAAACCCAAATTTTGCACCTTAATAACTTTGGCGTTATTTTACAAAATAGCCCAAAATTTGGCATGCATGGTCCAGCTGTCATAGTCCCTAGATGTGGAAAGTTTTGTGAAGGCATCTTGTACAGTTTTTGAGATATGGAATGCCAAAAAAAACCACATTTGGTTTCCCTATACATACTTAACACTGGGTATTTTTTGCTCTCGCCTACAGCCTAGACTGTGTGGAATTTTTTTTCATGAAATTTGAAGGTTTGTTGAATAAAATATTATACTGCTTTAAAATTATAATGATTTCTGAGTTAACATTCCAGTGCAACTGGTAAAAAAACTATTGTGAAAGGCTAAAACAAATTATTGCAAAATGTGAAAAAACATATCGCAAGTGGTTATTTTGCATGATTTACTTGTCGTGGGGGGAAAACATTTGAGATGGCCACCATTTTCTTTTTACTGTTTAATCTTACAAACATTAAAATTACACAAAATTATGTCTTTAAAAAACATCTGAACCTAGCTAAACAGGACCCATTCTACTAGATTCTGGTGTTTTCTTGTTTTTAAAGTTATCAGAAATACCTTTTCTGGGCACCCCAAATCCAGGATGACCAGCTTAGTGAAAGGAGCCATTCACCCACATTATCTGTATGAGAACAGTGGGGCTTTCCTGACTTCTGCAGCCACAGCTGGAACTCGTGCTGTGGGCTTCAATGAGAACAGTGAGCCGTTGTTGCCCTGGTGTCTAGCAGCAATCACCACCCTCTGATTGCCATCCTTGTAAAACATTTTTCTTTCCCTGTTGTCTAGTGACACCCCCACCCTCCAATTGCTATCCCCATAATAGGTTTCCCTTTCACCGGTGTCTAATGTCACCCCCACCCTCCAATCACCATCCCCATAATATATTTCTCTTTCCCTGGTAACAAGTGGCACCCTCCACCCTCTAATCACCATCTCCATAATATATTTCTCTTTCCTTGATGTCTAGTGGCACCCCGACCCTCTGGTTGCTGATCCAGTCTGAAATAAAGAAAACCGATCCTTGATTATTTGCAACCTGCAAAAAAGAAAGCAGTCCCTCGCTGATTTGTCCCCTCCACCCCTACCTCCCACTCAGTACCCACCACTCCACACTTCCAGTACACCCTCACACACTTGAGCAGGTCATGAGGTGAAGATCAACTCTTTGATTGAGGACATATCTCACTGCTGGACCTGCCGACTGCAATATAAGAAACTAAGGTAAGTACAGTTCAATGTATTTCAATGGGGTTTTGAACTTTGATGGAAATTTTTTCATGTTTGCATAAACATCACCTCATGAATATGACAGCTATCATTTTTCAGATCCTGGTCAAAATCCACTCAGGTTAAGCTCACCAACTTTATCCCAAGGCCAATGATGAAGGTCTATTTACCAACTCAGTTTTTGTGGGCCTCACCAAGGCCTTCAATCTTATTGATAACCAATTACTCATCAAAACTTTATCCAACATACACTTCAGTGATGAAGTACTGAACTGGTTTCAGTACTACCTCTGCAATAGATCACACACCATCTTAATTAATGGGCAGTACTCTGACGTTAGTTCTATCAAATTTGGAGTCCCACAAGGATCCATCCTGGGACCCTCTCTCTTTTCCCTCACCATAAATTCCCTCCCAGGAATCTGCGAGCAAACAAAATTAATCTTTTATGCTGATGATGCTACTGTTTTCTGCAAAGACAAGTGTCCTAAAACTCTCCTCGACAAACTCCAGCACAATTTCAGTAAGCTTCACCTCTGGTTCCCCTCCTAAGAACTTGTCCTCAATGCCAAAAAAACTACATATATGATTTTTTCTAGGACCAGAAAAAAACAGATTTTGACTTCTCACTCACTGATAACAACAGCAACATTATCAAAAGAGTCACTGAATTTAGATACCTGGGTATCCAATTAGACTGCACCCTTTTTTTGATTTTCACATCTCCCAACTCATCAAAAACTTACACCGAAGACTTGAGACATTATACAGGGTTAACCAATTTCTCATTCCCAGTACTAGGGTACAGGTGGCTAATAGCTTCATGCTCCCACTTCTTGATTTTGGATCCATCGTATACTCATTCTCCTCATGTCAAAAGACCTTCCTTCAGCTAAGAGCCACCTACCATAACATCATTAGGTTTGGCACTGGCCTCCCCAAACACACTCATGACTGTGACCTTTACAAGGCTGCCCCAGGCTAACCCTGGAAGATAGATTTATCTACAATACCCTGACCTTTTTCAAAATCCACCAGGGACTGCTGTCTAATTCCATCACATCTGATTTCCAGAGGTCCTCCAGGGTCCAGACAACTAAATCCACCCTCAACACCTGCTTCAAAGTTCCTTTCTGCCTCACTACACAAAGACTTCATTCCATAGCCACTGGGGGCACAAGGTTCTTTAACATCCTGCCTCCCTTTCTCTCTTCTACAATGTTCCTCACTTGGAACATTCCAGTCATCTCAAACATCACCTCTTATCCAATTCTGTCTGTCCCTACCCTTCCCAACACCCCCCTCACTAATGCTTCTCGGTCCACTCTCTCTCACTCCATCATGTATTCAGCTTGTCTCCTGATCTCCAAAGTGTATTTCTTGGTCACATGACCCCCCTCATTGTATATTTTATTGTATATGTTATATTTCAATTGTATATTATATTTTTAAGATTTGATGTTGTCTATCACCTAGTATTTTACCTTTGCTTATTTGTTCTTCATCTGATTGGACTCTTGTGAAAAGGGGCAGATTTGCTCACATACCTTCCAGTATAAAAAATAAAACTAAAACTGAAACTGAAATTTGTTTTTACACCTGTGGAGCAGAATGATGTTTTGGCAATAATTTGAAAATTTTCACTACTGAGTTCATGAGGCGGGGCAATAAGAAGGCTATGCTAACAATTTGGTGTACAAATATAGTGAAATACCCAGGTTATGCGAGCATGTTGCAGTATTTCAGTGTTCACTCATGACATACTTATTTTCATTATTTTGACTCCAAACTTGCAACATAGCCATTTTTCCACACCACCTCTCAAACATGAATATGTGCCATTTTAAAAATCCTGTATGAGATGTGTTTTTGCTCTTCTGGTGCAAAATGACGTTTCAGCCAGTATGCTATAAATGGTACATGTTGTATTCATAAGGTGAATTATAAAACAAATATCTTGAAAATTTGGGGTCAAAACTGAAAAAGAAAAACAGTATATAATTGTTAACAAACTTTGTTTGTAGTGCCACTCTTGATCCCAATGGGTATACGTTGTGATCCCATACTGGTGAGCTGAGTTTGGGGATGAGCTCAGTGACCCAGCTATATGGGCTGGGGGGGAGATGGTGCTGTTATGCAACACCTCCCCAGCAAGAGAGTGAAAGGTAAAGGTTGTTTGCATGGGTCTGGGTACCATATAGTGAAGGCAACTGTCCTCTTGACATATGGCCCTGGACCTCAGCACCCCTTGGGGGGGGCAGAGGGCCCTGTGCACTGGCTGACATATGCACTCTTTTCCCTGTGTATCTGTATCTGTGGCCACATGGAAGCACAAGGACCACATGGCCCTGAGCTTCCACAGCCCACAAGTCAGCCCCATGAATTCTTCGCATCTGTCACTTCACTGAAGAGCAGGGCCCACAAGGGCCCTGAACTTCTATAGGTGGAATGAGTTTTCCATTGACACAGAGCATCAGATCCTGAAGGGACCTGCATGAATGAGGATATGATTGCGCTATCTCAAAAAGAAAGAAAATTCTTTGCAAAAAACTTTGTTAATGCACCAGTTAAGTTAATGTAATGCCACAGAAGTAGGGAAATGTGGCATTAGGGTTTCCAACCCTAGCACCCCCCAACCCCAAGCAAAAGGAAAAACATTAGGGTTTTGGGTCTCCAGAGTCTTGGCGAATCAGTGGTGGGATCTTCCTTGGGGGTAGTCAACCCTAATTTGTTTGGTCTTCATTCAAACACATTTTATATTAATATGCAGTTTGCGCAGCTTACACATTAAAAAAGTGACAATTTTCACAGTGCAGTGGGGTGCTTGTTTCTTTTCACTTGTTGGTACTGATTATTTTATCAGCACCCAGTCCATGCTCCGAGCACAGCTTTTCTGTTTTGGTTGGATCAATTTACTTGGCTGAGCATCCCAGGTGGCAACTGTGACCTTCTACATTGGGATCTGAACCAAGGGACCAAGTTGAACCATCATGGTTTTCACCAGATAAACTGCCAGTTGGATAATACACAAGAAGGGGCCATTGCAACCACACTGATGAGCAAAGGTTTGGCTACAATCAGGATGGAGACTGTATATGACCCAGAGACTGATGTGGACATTTCAGATGTCATAGGGGAAGGTAACATTAAATCCAGTTTCCACAGAAAAAAGAAAGAACTGTCACATGATGAACAGTATTACTGAAAGACCAAATGTGTATCTATGGAACTACTATAGTTGGTCTTCAAGCAGGGGCAATACAGAGGTCAAGAGGGTGGTTAAGGAGCCCACACCATAACAATAATAACAGCCCATAGAGAGATCTGCTTTACCCTTCATAAACTGTCATGTATGATTCTTAATGCAAGTTTTTACACAAGAGGTTAAATCTAATTATACAATGGCAAGAACATTTCCTGGACTCTGACTGGTCAGTGTGTGCCTGGAACAGTGATGTTATTACACAATAACATCACTGTATGAAGTTCAGGCACACACATGACCGTATGACACCTGAGTTATCATGTCCCCTCCAGAAGTTACTGCTGCTCCCAGATGCTGCTGTAAATGAACTAAAGCCTCCCCTCATGTGCATTTACAACATACAGTAAAACCTCTCATCTAACACAGCACACACTGGCCCCAAACACAAACCCTGTCTTTTTTTCTTAGTTTGAATATGCACTCAAGAATCAAGACTGCCTGCAGCTGTTTAAAACAAGTCATACCTACAACTCCCACTCCATTTCGCTCCATCATTGACACCTGCATTGATATGAACACGGCTCTTCAGAGACTCTTGCAGTCAGCTGCCCATTTACCCAACATCATTTTTAACTTAAAAAATATATTTATAATGAAATATCAAACAAAAAGTAACCGAAACGGCTCTTCCTTCTCCCAGGCACCTCTGAGAGTGTGTCAGTGCATGCCCACGTTAACTCCCACAGCACAGTGATGTAAAGGCAGGAAAACAAATGGACTCAGTTTAAAAATGGGAAAAACATTACAAAAACTGCACCCTTCATTCATCATTCACTAGCACAGTACGTGTAAACCAATGGCTGAAAAGGGCAAAGGGGAAACTGATAAAACCAGGCATACCACACAGCATAACAAAAGAAAAAAGCTTTGGGGACTCAGTAAGCAACATCATTCTAACAACAGCTTCACCTTATGGTAGAAGACAAATTTCAAACTTTTTTTTAAAAACATACACCTACACTAATAAAAAATCAAATGAAAAATGGGTAAAATAAGTATTTTTTACTTTCTTTTTTTACATAACACACCAAGCCATTGTATAATAGCAATAAGGCACTCCAAGGTGTGTGTTATTGTGTAATGACGTCACTCCTGGGGTGGTGGAAGCACTCAGCTTTGCCTCGTGCTTCAACCCACCCCAGGAGTGACATTATTACACAATGACACATGCCCTGTCATGGCTTATTGCTTAACCATTTTAGTCAGCACATTATATAAAAATTCCTAAAATGAAAAAAGATCAGGAGGGGGAGGAGGGGATGAAAAAAGGCAGGAAATAATATAGTTATTGTCCAGGAACAGAGCGAACCATCAGCAAATGTGATTAATGGCTTTATGGACTGGAAACCTTTCCTCTTGATCAACATGTTTAGCTTTCAGCTGTTGTATTTATATGAAAGTAGTGAATATGTATTTACATTATAACAGTGCACTGTAAATGTTGACTATTAGTACTGTTCCCCCCCCCCACTGTGGGGCAGTTATGCTGACAAAAGCTAATGGCATTGTCATCATGCCACAACGTGATTATTTGGAGCATACTGTCATTAGTAGAAAAATGTATCTTATTATGTAGCCATTTTATATTATTGTTACTTATCAGTTGATCTGTGGTTTGTACTCACACTATGTTGTAATTTAAGAATTTCTTTTTAGCTATAGCTCTTATCTCAAGTTGATAAAATGGATTAGGAAACTCAAGATAGAAGGGATGTGATTGCTCTGGTTTTAACTTTTTACTATGTTATAATGAACTTCACATGTTTTCTATGTATTATTATATACTGAGGTCCCATCTGCCTGTTTTGGTGGTTGTTCAGGTGGGCGTTAAAGATCCCATGGCACTTCTCGAAAAAGAGTAGGGGAATCCCGAATAATGAATACTTAGCACTATTCATCTCATATTCGGGAAACACTGTCTAAAAGAAAAAGAAAGAAAAGAAACAGCTCCCTCTCTCCTCTCCTCTCTCAGCCCAGCGGCAAGCAGTGAAAATGTAAACGCCACCCAACCCGCTTTCAAAAAACGCAGTCCCACCCACCTCCCCCCAGCACCCACAAGATGTTTTTTAAATAAAGTCAAAGATAGATAATTTTTCTCACTGATGGGTGACCAGCTCAACCCACCCACCTCCATGGCCAGTCACTGTCTCATTGTAAAGCACTTATCGGTGTTTGCAAAAAAGTATACATTATGCTCCCCTCCCACAGCACCCAATCCTGGCTGGCATCCACACCACCACCCATGTCCAGCACCAAAGTAAAAGATAATTTTCCATGCTGATGGGTGACTGACTCAATCTGCCTACCTCCATGGCTGGTCACCCTCTTATAAAGAGCTTGTCTGCACTTAAAAGAAAAAGTATATATTATGCCTCCCCCCGCCTCCATCCCAGTGTCAAGCAGCAAAAATGCAACCCCCACCTCCAATTCTATGTCAAAAAGGCACATTCCCACCCCTTCCCTCTCCCAGCAACCACAAGTTGTTTTTTAAAATGAAAGATAATTTTCCTTACTGATGGGTGACCAGCTTGACCTGCCTGCCTCCATGGCCGGTCACCCTCTTATTGTAAAGCACTTATCTACACTGAAGAAAAGTATACATTGTGCCTCCTCTCCCCACATACACACCACCTGACCCTTGTTGGCACCCACGCCACCACCCATGTCCAGCATCCAGTTCTCTCAAATACAAAGGAGAAGGCAGCTGGTGCAATCCTCCCTCCTTCATGGCCCAGCCACCTTCCCATGAATGAAAGTGCTTGTGCATTTGCTATAATAAAACCAGCTATTCACATGATCATCTTACCTGATGATGGATGTTTGTGGTTGCTTGTGTGGTCTTGTCCTTTTGCTGCTTGCGGTGTGGAGAATTTGGGTTGGAAACCCTAACACCAGATTTCCCTACTTTTGTGGCATTAAGTTGAACCTTAACCGGTTCATTAATGCAGTTTTTTTCAAAGATTGTCCTTTCTTTTTGAGATAGTGGAATCGTAGCCTCACTCATATAGATCCCTTAAGGACCTGCGTGAACAGGTGCAGACATGCAGGACCCTCTGTGCCCTGCACCAAGGGAAGACTCCCTCTGCCTATGGAAGAGCAGGGCCCTGTGGGCCCTGCAGTTCTGTGCAGCAATGGATATCAAGAATTTAAGGGGATATCTGTTGGGCTGCGGAAGCACAGCCCTGTGTTTCTATGTGGCCACAGATACAGATGAACAGGGTAAAGAGTCTATCTCTTGGCCAAAGCACAAGGCCAACTGGCACCCATAGGTGCAGAGGTACAGGGCCATATGCCAAGAAAAGAATTATGTTCACTATGGGACACTTGAGCCTGTGTGGGCAACCCTACACCTTCCCTCCCCCTCGTGGGGGTTGGTGTGGCATGACAGCATTGTCTCCCCAGCCTGGGCTCATCCAACTGGCTCACTGAGCTCACCAGTGAACTCAGTTCACTGGTACAAGATCACAAAGCACTACTCACTATAGTAAAGTCAGGAACTAAACAAAATGTTTCTTAATAATTTTTTTTTTATTTTGACCCCAAATTTTCCAGATAGTCATTTTATGACTCCCCCTTATAAACATGACATGTGGCAGTTATACACTACTGGACAAAACATAATTTCAAACAAGTGTGAAATTATGTGCTACCAAGGATTTGAAAAACTATACCTGTCATGTTCATGAGATGGTATGAAAACTGGCCTGGTTGAAAGTTTGGAATGAAAATACTGAAAATTATGAAAATTATGAATGAAAATTGAAACAATTCATCTTTTACTCATAACTGTGTAATTTTACCATATTTTTACACAAAATTTTCAATATAGTCTTCTTATGACCCCGCTCCATGAACCTGGTTGGTGAAAATGTTCACATCCACCTGAAACATGATTTTGTGCAGCTACTATAAAATCACCTTTTGGCATATATTTGAAAAATTTAAACTTCCTTGTTCATGAGGTGGGGTCCCAAGAAGGACATATTGAGTGTTTTGTGGAAACATATTGAAAATTAGTGAAGTCACAAGTGAACATTGAAATATTTCAATGTTCACTCATAACTTGGTCATTTTACCATATTTTACACCAAATTGTCATCATAGCCTTCTTATGACCCCACCTCATGAACCAGATAAGTGAAAATGTCCAAATCCTACCCATCAAAAAAGCACAGTCCCACCCTACTCCCCCCAGCACCCACAAGTTGTTTTTTTAAATAACATCAAAGATAAATAATTTTCCAGACCGATGAGTGACCAGCTCAACCCACCCGCCTCCATGGCCAGTCACTGTCTTATTGTAAAGCACTTATCTGCACTTAAAATAAAAGTATACATTATGCTTCCTACCCCCACAGCTCCTGACCCTGGCTGACATCCGTGCCACCACCCATGTCCAGCACCAAAATAAAATATAGATAAATTTCCCTGCTGATGGGTGACTGACTCAACCTGCCCACCTCCACAGCTGGTCACCCTCTTATAAAGAGTTTATCTGCACTTAAAAGAAAAAGTATACATGATGCCTCCCCAGCCCCATCCCAGTGTCAAAAGTGAACATGTAACCCCCACCCCAATCCTCTGTCAAAACAGTACACTCCCACCCTCCCTCCCCAGCACAGACAAGTTGTTTTTAAAATAAAGATAATTTTCCCACTGATCGGTGACTGGCTCAACCTGCCTCCCTCCATGGCCAATCACCCTCTGATTGTAAGGCACTTATCTGCACTGAAAGAAAGTACAAATTGTGCCTCCCCTCCTGCACACACATCACCAGATCCTTGCTGGCACCTGCACTGTGACCCACACCCAGGACTCAGTTCTCTCAAATACAAAGGAGAAGGCGACCGGCACAACCCTCCCTCCTCCACGGCCCAGCCACCTTCCCATGAATGAAAGTGCTTGTGCACTTGCTATAATAAAACCAACTATTCACATGATCATCTTACCTGATGATGGCTTTTTGTGGTTGCTTGTGTGGTCTTGTCCTTTTGCTGCTTGGGTTGTGGAGAATTTGGGATGGAAATCCTAACACCAGAGTTTCCTACTTTTGTGGCATTAAGTTGAACCTTAACTGGTTCATTAATGCAGCTTTTTTCAAAGAATTTCCTTTCTTTCTGAGATAGTGGAATCGTAGTCTCACTCATACAGGTCCCTTAAGGACCTGAGTGGACAGGTGCAGACATGCAGGACCCTCTGTGCCCTGAACCAAGGGAAGACTCCCTCTGCCTATGGAAGAGCAGTGCCCTGTGGGTCCTGCACTTCTGTGCAGCAATGGATATCAAGAATTTATGGGGCTATCTGTTGGGCTGCTGAAGCACAGCCCTGTGTTTCTATGTGGCCACAGATACAGATGTACAGGGTAAAAAGTCAGTCTCTTGGCCAAAGCACAAGGCCAACTGGCACCCATTGGTGCAGAGGTACAGGGCTGTATGCCAAGAAAAGAGTTCTCTTCACTATAGAACACTTGAGCCTGTACAGGGAACCCTGCACCTTCCCCTGGAGGGGGGTGGTGTGGCATGACAGCATTGTCTCCCTAGTCTGGGCCCATCCAACTGGCTCACTGAGCTCATCTCTGAACTCAGGTCACAGGCACAAGATCACAAAGCACTACTCACTATGGTAAAGTTGAGAACTGAACAAAATGTTTCTTAATAAACTCTTTTTTTTTTATTTTGACCCCAAGTTTTCCAGATAACCATTTTATGACTCCTTCTTATAAATATGATATGTGGCAGTTATAGACTACTGGGCAAAACATAATTTCATACCATAAGTGTGAAAACATGTCCAATCAAGGATTTGAAAAACTACACCTGTCATGTTCATGAGATGGTATGAAAACTGGCCTGGTTGAATGTTTGGAGTCAAAATACTGAAAATTAGAACAATTATGTTGGAGTCAAAATACTGAAAATTACGAAAATAATAAATGAACATAGAAACAATTCAGCTTTTACTCATAACTTGATCATTTTCCCATATTTGTACACCAAATTTTCAACATAGTCTTCTTATGACCCCACCCCATGAACCTGGTTGGTGAAAATGTTCACATCCACCTGAAACATGATTTTGTGCAGCTACTGTGAAATCACCTTTTGGCACATATTTGAAAAATTTTAACCTCCTTGTTCATGAGGTGGGGTCCCAAGAAGGAGACATTGAATGTTTTATGGAAACATATTGAAAATTAGTGAAGTCATGAGTGAACATTGAACTTTTTCAATGTTCACTCATAACTTGGTCATTTTACCATATTTTACACCAAATTTTCAATATAGCCTTCTTATGACCCCACCTCATGAACCAGGTAAATGAAAATGTCCAAATCCCACTGGAAACGTGATTTCATGTAAGGACTGCAAAATCATATTTCAACATGTACAGTGGATCCCACTTAAATGCACATCCCACTTAAATACACATTTTTTCCATATCCTGATTTTTTTTCCTATTCATCCAATGTTAAAAGAACCTCTCATGAACACTTCATGTTCATGCACATTTCGGTTAAATGCTCATTTTTGTTTTTACTTTTCCTATTGATTTTCAGTCAAACCCAGCATTTAAGTGCACATTTTGTACAGAGCCACATTAAATGGTCCACCATGACATCTTAACTGCTGCCATGGTGCTGTCTAGCATGGCCACAGTAAGAAAATACATTTTGTCAAAAGAAAAGATTGACTTTAGCCTTCTGGTTAATTTTGAATCCTACACTGAAATACACAAAACAAAAGAAAATTACTGATATTTTTAAGTCGTACTGTGTTGTAGGACAGTGCAGTAATGTCATTTAAACTTGAGTGCCTGATATTTAATAAAGCACATTACAGAAACTGTGAAATGTGCCTGGAAGTGATTTTCTGGTTAAATGCACAGCCTGCTTAAAGAGTTGCTGACACCTTCAGGAGAACTTTAAGAAAACATAACATTTAAACACAATTCAGCTTGTATTTCACATTAGTTTTACATTCTTCCTTCCCATTATTTATTACTGAGGTCATTTGCATGAAAACAGGATCTTTGTGCCTAAATAGTTCATATATGCCTGTTGCTTTCTCCCTACCTGAGTTCATAATGCCCAGCTTGTGACATCACAGTTACTCTCATGGCAACAGATCGTGATGTCACAACACAGCATTATGATTTGAAATAGGGAGTAAGCTAGAGAGGCAGATAAAATCTAAGGGATAAATATCATGTACTCATGCAAATTTACTCAGTAATAAATAACAAGGAAGAGAAATATATAGAATACATATGGAATACAAGCTGAATTGTACCTAATTAATATGTTTTGCAAAGTTTTCCTTTTTTGTGTCAGTAGCTCTTTAAGTGCAAAGAAAAATCTTTTATCCCTTGGGTGTGCACTTCAAAGGACTTCACTGTACTTGATCATTTCAAATGCCTTGTTCATGAGGTGGGGTCCCAAGAAGGCCACATTGAAAGTTTGATGGAAACATATTGAAAATTAGTGAAATTTTGAGTGAACATTGAAATATTTCAATGTTCACTCATAACTTAGTCATTTTACCATATTTTTACACCAAATTTTCAACATAGCCTTCTTATGACCCTACCTCATGAACCTGGTAAGTGAAAATGTCCAGATCCCACCAGAAATGTGATTTCATGCAGGGAATGCAAAATCAGCTTTCAGCATGTATTTGAAAATTTCAACTGCTTTGTTCATGAGATGGGGTCACAAAAAGGCCATGTTGAAAGTCTGGTGGAAAAATATAGCAAATTAGTGAATTATGAGTGAATGTTGAAATATTTCAAAAATTACTCACAACTTTGTCATTTTACCAAATTTGTACGACACATTTTCCACCTAGCCTTCTTATGACCCTACCTCAAAAACCCAGTAGGTGAAAATGTTCGAATTCCACTCAGAGGTGATTTCATGTAGCAACTGTGAAATCACCTTTTGGAATGGATTAAAACATTTCACCTGCTTTGTTCATGAGGTGGGGTCACAAAAAGGTCATGTTGAAAATTTGGTGTACAAATATTGAAAAATTACAATCTTGTGAGTTAAAGTTTAAAACTCATTGAAATACATTAAATCAGACTTACCTTAGAAACATCGAATCTGTCGGCAGATAAGCACCTGATGACCCACCTAGTCTGCCCTATTTTCCCTACCTATAGTGTCACCACAGATCCTACTTGGTCTACAGTCTTCGCTCCAATGCTAAGATCCCTTTGTGTTTATCCCACGCATTCTTGAACCCTGTCACCATTTCTGCCCCCACCATCTCCACTGGTAAGCTGTTACATGTGTTCTCCACTCTGTCTGTGAAGAAGTACTTCCTCACATTTCCTCTGTGCCTCCCCCCTTTCTAACCTCATAGCATGACCCCTTGTCCTTGAGCATCTCTTTCTGTGGAAAATGTCTCCCTCCTGTACCTTGTTTTTACCTGTGAGATATTTGAATGTCTTTATCATATCCCACCTTTTCCTCCTTTCCTTCAGGGAGCACATGTTAAGTTCCTTTAGCCTTACCCCATAGGGCTTTTGAAGCAGGCCATGCACCATTGTGGTTGCCCTTCTTTATACTGTCTCCACAGCCCTCCTTTGTACTTCCTCCACATTCCCTATGACTTTATGGAGGTGGGGCCTCCAGAACAGTACACAGTACTTGAGGTGCGGTCTAACCAGTGATTTGTATATGGGTAATATTACCTCCCTATTTCTGCTGGTGATTCCCCTTCCTACACAACCCAACATCCTTCCAGCCATCCCCACTACTTTGTCACACTGCTTTGTTTCCTTCAGGTCATCAGAAATTATTACCCCCCAGGTCCCTTTCCTGCTTTGTAACTGTTAAAGCAGCAGTACTAGATACAAAAAATCAGGAGCCGGATTTTCAAAGGCCTTAGATTGACACTAGGTGCTTGTGTTGAACAGGTTTGATGCATGGGCACCTTGCGCCAAGGGCTGCACCAAGTGTAAATTTCAAAGGCAGCCTTCATCACCCAGAAGGCTGCCTGCACCAAAGTGTGCTAGCACCAGCCTTGTGCCATGAAAGTGGCTGCGGCATGGTGCTAGGGGGCTTGTGGCAGACCCAGGCTGCTGCAGCCCTCAAATCTGGAATTTGAAAGACCCCTTAGGAACCAAGTGCCAAGTACCCTTAGACCAGTGAGGGGCTGGTCTAAGGGGACTTACATGGTTCCTGGGGGGCCATCCTGTACGTGCCACTGTGTGGCCCACCCTGATACATCCCTGGTGGTCCATTGGTCCCCCCACACCTTGTCATGACCCCTGACACCCATGTCTGTGTGTCCTGCCAACCCCCCCAGGTGGTACCCATCTCAGCACTCCCACCCCCTCCTGTAACCCAATTTCGGCAACTGGCACAGCCCTCCACATGCCACCATGGCTGGCCACCAAATAAGCTGTCATTGCGTGTACTGTATACAGTATATAGTACGCACACAGACAGCTCATTCAGTGGCCGGCCAGGGTGGTATGTGGAAGGCTGTGCCAGTCACTGGATTGAGGTATGGGAGGTGGGTAAGAGTGCTGAGATGGGTACCACCTGGGGGGGCACTAGCCCACCAGGGTACTGGAGTGTGTTGCGGTGCCGGTGCCATTGGTGCGCTAGTGTTGGGGGGCTGTGACCAGTTGCCAGCCCTTGTCTGTGGGTGCTGCGGACTCTCCACAGCCATTGCAGCATTCCGGGTGGGTGTGCCATATGTCAGGCCCAGCACCCCCTTTGTTGCAAGCCACTGGACTTAGGCCCCGGGACCCTGTAAATTAGAAATTCAGGCACAGAGTCCTGGACATACTGCACTTGGCGCAAGTTGCCATTGTAGCAGCTTGCATCAGGGTTTTGAAATTCTGGCCCCAGATCTTTTGCAACAGTTTGTTTCCTGTGCTCTGTTGAGCACTTACTAGGTAATCTTTCTAGTTTTCATTGTATTATCACCCTGTAATTTGCTCCATTTTTCTTTGTTTACATTTCTCCCACCGGCCATGTTGAATTGGAACCCTCTGCTACCAACCGCATGACTTGCAGTACTACACAGGGACAGCAGGAATGGCCAGCACACAGTCCCACAGAAGTAAACAAAAGACATGATGCGACATAAAAGGAGAGCTTGGCTGCAAATTATGCAGCAGTCATATTCACTGTGGATCCACAACAATGGAAATAAATATTAAATGTATGAAAAACTAAAGATCGCTAGAAAAAAATATTTACAGATATGGAATCCAGAACTATGGCTGCATGCTTCCAGCCAAAAAAACAGAAATCTGATAATCACTTCCTGATTATCTAGTAGTGCTGCTTTAATACCTCTCTTCCCAGTCAGTATGTTGCCCCCTGTTCTTATGCCCCAAGTGCATTATTTTGCACTTCTTTATATTAAAACCCAGCTGCCAAACCCTTGACCATTCTTCCAACTTTTCTAGATCACTTCTCATGTTTTCCATTCCTCCCGGTGTGTCTGCTCTGATACAGACTATTTTTCATATCACAGTCACTGGTTCCAGCAGCAAGATGACTTTTCAGTTAGAGAGTGGATCAACAGTACACTGTGGGACAGTTTTAGATGTGTGAGGGTGTGTGGAGGGTGTAGGATGTTGGTAGCTGAATGGGGGGCAGAGTGGGGTGGGTGGGGGTTAGATCAGTGATGAACTGTTTGCTTAGTTATAAAGCCAAAAAAAAGAAAGATGAGGGACTATTTCTGTTTTTAAGAAAAGTTTACAACTTTATTGGATCTGACACTGGGGATTAGGCACCTTAGTGCTGGCTTTGACTGTACGGTGACAACAGGGGGTGCTCATCCCAATGTCGCCATCTATACATGGGGGGACAGGTGACCTGGAGGGGAGGAGGTTGGCAAGAGGTACTTGGGGTAGGCACCCCAGTCTACTTTTAAATGGCAGATATTTGGGGGATGAACAAGGCAGTGCTGACTGAGCTTAGGAGAGGGAATGAAAACAAATAATAAAGATAGCTAGAAAGATATATAGATTAAATAGATAGATACATAGATAGACAGACAGACAGACAGGTGGGCAGGCAGGTAGACAGACAGATAGATAGATAGACAGTCAAATAAGAGAGGGAGGGAGTGAGAGAGAGAAATCAATCAGGTGATCTCCAGCTCACTGCTCCCACTGAAGCTGACAGCACGACTCCAGCTACAATGACACAAACCAAGAAAGTCCCATTGTTGTCATACAAAGAATGTGGGTGAATGGCTCCTCTCACTAAGCTGGACATGCTGGATTTTTGGGTGCTCATAAACCTTATTTCCAGCCATATTTTCAAAAAACTAAGATCAGAATCTAGCTAAATGTGTTCTGTTTACTTAGGTTCAGTGAAATAGCATGAGATAATAACAGACACAGCAGGCAGTAAAATATAGTGCATACAAAATTCAAAACTTTGCATTTGTCCATTTATCAAAACAAAAAAACCAAAAAAAATAACAAAAGTTTTTACAAAAAGGAAAGGGGTGTTAGTCCTTCACACCATATCAACAGGAAATCAATTCTTCAGTAAAAACAAAAGAATTTCCTTCTTACTTTGCAGGAATCTCAAACAGTGTGTAGCCTGCACACTAAGCTTCTTCTCACTGTGTGGTCAGAAAGCTACTGAACCACCTATCTGAAAAACTTAGCCCCTAGTGGTGGGCGTTTATGCTGTGGCTGGGATGACCTCATGATCATGTGATCCCTCGTTAAGCTATCATTCTTAATAACTTTCTTTCATTCTACTGAGGCACCTTATAAATCCTGCATGTATCTGCAGACTAGTAGGCTGTACACTTTATTACAACATAAAAGAGGACTATGTAGTTTATAGGCCTTCTAACAGCCTGATTTGTATGATGCCTCAGCTCATTTAGGGGCTAAACTCTTCTTTCTTAGGAGTGACATCAGTACCTGGCATTGCTATAAAAGCATTCACTATGTGGGCTGCCAGCCCTATATTAGGGCTTCTCAGAGATCCAGGCTCCCACAGGTAATTACACATTTATTACCCCTTTGTAATAATTCTATGTTCCAGGCACCTAGGATTTGGCAAGGGGAATGGGAGATTAAGGGCACGCTTCTTATCTTCCTTTTCCTGCCAGCTCATGAGACCTAGAGTTTCCAAACATTCTTTTAAACGTTATACAATTTGTAACAATTACTTTTTTAAGTCCTGGACAACATATATTCATTCCTTCATGACTTTTTTTTTTACTTTTTATTTGTAAACTTTATGCAAGAAAACAGCACACAATTATCATGTGCAATACAGTACTGCATAAGAAATCCATAGCAAAAAAGATACACAGATGAGAGAGTTATTGCGACCTTTGGTACAAGATTGGGGGGAACCCAAATAAGAACTGATTTAACAGGAAATTATGTCAACTAACTGTTGCTTCAAATGCTCACGTTTGAAAAATGCTCAGAAGGAATATTCTGTAAATAATAAAAAATGGGCTATTATGCCCTTAATTATTATTTCCTCTATAGAAAGGCAAACTCCATATCCATCTCTCAGTGTGCTCCCTCAGCATCTATTTATATCATTCAAAGAGACTACTTCATGACTCTTAACAAGTCCACATCAGATCTTATACTACAATTCCCGCATAAGGAATCTGCCATGCACATATTAATGCAATGTATATATAAAAAAGAAAATAAACAAGGACAATGGCAAAACTATTCAGTGCAATTCCAAATGAAGAGTAGGAGTAGCAAGTTTAACACACAAAAAAAATTAATAAAAGTGAGTGGTCGATCACTTTTCCAGTCACTACTGTCTCATGCTGCACATTAGGGAGAGTTAATCAAACAAATAATGAGTTCCTTTCAGTCTTACTGTACAGTTCAGGTATCTGCCAAGTCTGAATCTGAAGATAAGTCTCTCTCTCTTAGGCCACCATCTCAACCTTTAGTTTTTTCACAAGCTTGGCAGCTTTCTTAGGGTTGGTATATATGTATGCTCTTTTGCCCACCGTAATACGCAGGCGCACTGGCATCAATAAATTGTCCATCACTCAAAGCTGTCTCTGAATGGCATCAAACCCCTTTTTCTTCATCCGAGTAGAATAAGACAAGTTAGGAAAAAAAACAGCACTCTTGAGCCGTCCACCTCGAGGTTCCATTTGGCTCGTATGGCCCAAAGGATCTGATCTCTCACCACCACAGAGGTGGTCACCATCATCACAGTCCTGGCCCCATCTGCGGATGTCTTCAGTCTCCTGGTATTGACCCGATAGGCTCTCACCACCAGTCCTTGGATATCTAGGCCCAGGGTCTCCAATAACCATTCACTCAAATAGCCAGGTAAATCCTTGTTTTCTGAACCCTCTGGAAGTCCAATTATCCTGACATTAGAAGCCCCAGATAGGTTTTCAAGGTGCTCTAGCCATGATTTATAAAGGACTTATTCCTTCACTCATGTCGATACCGCCACCTGGGCTCACTCTGAGGACCACTCCGCTGCTTGAGCAGGTTCCACCAATCCATCTAATTTTTGTTCCACCAAGACCATTCGAGTGTGATAAGCATCCATTTTCTGTTCCATAGTTTGGACCGTTTTGGTCAATTGGAGTACTGCAGATTGCAAGGATTCAAGTGTCGCTGATCCTGGTTCACCAGCCTTTTCAGTAGCATCAGGCAAATTTTCAGAGGCAGATGGTGGCCTGGAGGCACCGCCATGAGGGGTGAAAAAATTAGCTTTTGGATCTGCATTTTTTGACCATCGGCTTGCACTTTGTTTGGGCCTTCATCTTTTGATTTGTCCCATTTTTTTCTTATCCTTCAGCCCTGTTACTGTATTCATGCAGGCTGCAGTAGCCTGACTGGGATCATTTATGCTGGAAGGCGCTACGGGATGTATTTCCCTCTGCCCGTAGTGTCGGTACATTTCTTCTACTTGTTGCCGCTTGGTGTGGTATTTCCTTAGTTCAGAGCATCCCTAATGCTCCAAACACAACCTATTTAATATCGGCCACACCTTGCAGCTATTCTACTATTTCAGAGCACAATTTGGCTCTGAAAGGTATTCAGAGTGCTTTCCTGCTCTGTAAAAATATTTTCTTTTACAGCCGCTTTCTTTCCTACATCGCACCTTGCGACATGCGGCTGATAACAGCGCACAGTTGGCGCCTCAGGAACGGGGTACCTCTGGAATAGTCCCTCTATTTCTGGGCACCAGTTTAGCACATTTTGGGGCACTTAGGGACTCCAAGAGATACCCTTGTAGCATATTCTTAATAAAGCACGACTTGCGCTATGTTTTTTAACATCTGCATGGGAGACTGTCTAATAAAACATCTCAACTGCACAAGATTATGTACAGTAAAGAAAAAGGGTTTATAGTAAAGTGGACAGTAAAAGGATAGAATTAGATTTGTCAGGTTGGCCACCCTGACAAGAGAATTAGGAAAGAAACACAAAAGGAAAGGAGATAGGAAAGTGTGAGAGAAACCGGGGGGTACACATTTGGCTGCTTATACTTTATTCATATAACAGGGGCACCCTGTTACACACCTCCCCAAACAAGAAGGCAACAGATCTTTTGTTGACTAATGCCCTTCACTCATGAAGGGTTGGAGCTTCTGCCCACCCCCTCTAGAAGTTCCCCTCAGGGACCATTAATTTCTTGAATGGTATATTCAAACTGACGCGTAAACATCATACAATTGTTCAGTACCATTCTATTCCTTGAGATTTGTGTGCTTTTACAACTGGCACAACAGTTTCTCAATAACAATTGTTACATTTTGGATACAATCCTAAGCATTTTCAATTTTTAACTACTGGAGTGCTGCCAGCACCGTAGTGTGATAAAAAAAAATCTCCATTTTGATGTTGCGACCCTGCACGGTGGTTAACCATGAATTTATACAGCTGTAGTGACATGAACCATCTCATGATCCAGGTGTTCTTTTCCTTCATTTGGTTTAACCAACATAATGTATTATGGTCCATCACTACCATATATTCATTGCCCCAGAGGTAATATTTAAGAGCTTCTATGACCCATTTCATGGCCAAATATTCCTTCTCAATAGTGGAATACTTTCTCTCCCTTTCATGAAGTTTTCTGCTGATGAACAGTACTGGGTGCTCTCTCTTGGTGTCATGTTCTGGTGGTAGTTCAGGTGGATGTTAAAAATCCCATGGCACATCTCAAAAAGAGTAGGGGAATTTTCCCTGGTGCCCTGGCCAAATTTCCTCTCATTCACTAAAAATACCACCAACAGCTTAATCTAGTTCAAGGTCAGTTGGCATTCATCTGTATCCCCCTTCCCCAGCTCGTGCCTGAAAATAGGCAGGATTTGTCTATTGCACTTACCCAGTCAACAAAAACTAACTAAATAAATAAATAGTTGCTTTGGCTTCTTAGAAGGAACTAGAAGGGGGGCAGAATCAGATCTGTTACAGTACAGTAGCTTCTTCTTCTTGTTTTTACATTGTTTCTTGTGGATTCTACTTGGTAAAAGGTTATTTCTTTTTTTTCTTACTACTTCTAAGGGGCTAGCAGGGTATTGTTTATGGCTGTTGGAGTTTTGAAACCTGTTTTGGTAGCTGCAAGTGGAATCATTTGTTTAATGTTTTACTGTGTAGCAGGCTGCATTTGTAGAGGCCTATTTCTCCTGTTTTAAAACTTTTTTGGTGTGATTTAACTGGGTCTGTTTCTTTGAATTGGAGACCTGTATCTTCTAATTTCAAGCCTATTTTGATGTGTTGCTGGTGAAGCTGTTTGAATTGGAGTCCTGTTTCTTTGGGTAGCAAACCTATTTTGGGGGCTTTGAGTAGAATTGTGATTCATTGTTGCTGGCTTCACTAGCTGCAAAGTTCAGTCCAGAGTGGGGAAGGGTGCTAATGGTCTGACGGGCCTCAGTTACCTGATTGTTTCTGGAACACGTGGGCCGGTCCCACCCTCAACCCCTCACCCCACCTGCCCCAGTCCATTATTTCCTTTTATACCAGGGGTTCTGACATCACTTCCTCAAACAGGCAAGGACATGCACCTGTCATAGCAAAAGCAGACATCCAGGAAAGGAACAGCAGCAAGTGAAGAGGTGACTGCTATCTCAGTGGAAGGGAAGTAAATGCAAATCTAGGAGCTTTCATTATTACTTCTTTGCATTGCTATTGCATTGGGGAAAGGATGAGTAGGAGTTTGAAGAAGGTTGTGCAATAGCTACTTAAAGTCTCTTTTTGAGTGTGGAAAGGAAGGATAGGAATATAAAAAGCAGTTGCTCAAGCTATCTAAATGTGTACAACAAAGGGGGTAAGGGAAATAAAGAAAATAATGTTTTGCATTGATAGAGGGGAGAGGGGAGACTTGGGGAGTGTTTGCATCCTGCATCTGGAACGGTGGGGGGCCACTAGTGGGCAACAACAGCAAGGAGGTAGGTGGTAGGCTGCAACAATCGGTGCAAATCTTTCTAAAATTGCCTAGAGTGTAGGAGGATGTTTAGTGTGCAACCACATAGAGAAACTTAGAAAGGGGATTGAGGGTCTGTAGGAGGAACTAAGACAAGCAAAGGCAGATTGGGGGTGGGTTTAGCCCAGTACTGGAGGGAGGAAGAAGGGGAGATGAGGGAGGGTGATTTAGGCCGACCGTTGTGTGGAGAGGGTCAGAAGAAGGGAAGCAAAGACAAAGGAGCCCATGCCAGGAAGAACAATTGCTGGGGAAACCAGGCCAGGAGACAAAAGACAAAAGGAAGGAGGAGATAGGGACTTGTGAGGGGAGGCAAAGAAGTGGCAAAAGTCATGGAGTGGAAACGAGAGAACAGGTTACTATGCAGAGAGAGGGAGCGGGCATTTGTGAAGGGTCTTCAGAAAATAGTTTTGCACTGCTAGAGAGGAAGAATGTGGAGGAGGGAAATGATGAAATTAGAGTAATTGATAAATGCCTGGATCAAACTGGAGCAGGGGGAAGTTGTGCTGGGAGAATTGCAACAGGGACAAAAGGGGAAAATAATGTGCAGGAGGAAGAAGAGGAGCTGGAAATGAGAGAAGGAGATGAATGGAAGCAAACAGGGATAAAGAGTGGTGGAATCTTAGTGCTGGGGGTCTCAAAACTAAGAGGAGTCAGGTGGGGTAGCAAGGGGGAGAGGCATAGTCGCATTTGGGTGGATGCCATGCCAAGAATGACAGCGGAAAGGGTGGGACAATGTGTTCTGAAATATGCTAGCAGGGGTAGGGACAAGCCTTATTTAATTATACATCTTGGGACAAATGACCTGGCTGGCAAGACAGTAGATATAGTCCAGAGGAGGTTTGAGGAACTAACACAATTATGTGAGGGGGCAGGAAGATCAGTAACTTTTTCAGAGATACTTCCAGTGCCCAAGGCAAGCACAACAAGAAAGCTGAGAATAGAGGAATTTAACGGATGGCTAAGAACCTGGTGTTGTGCTAAAGGGTATGGGCTGTTGGGGAGTGGGGAGGGACCTGGGAGGACAGTAGCCTCTATGCCAAGGATAGACTACAATTGAGTGAGGAAGGAAAGAAAGTATTGAAACAGAGGATGGAGGAGTATATAGAGGAAGTTGGGAATTTAAACTGGGAGTGGGGGGGTGGCAATTGGGCAAGAGATATGCAGAGACCACAGGTTGGGAAACCATATGAGCTTAACCCCCATAACAGTGACAAAGGACAGATGGCAACTACTATTGGTGATGCTAGTAAAGGAGGGCAGGATGGGGGGGGGTGGAAGGTGGTTTCCCTTAATGTTAGGAGCCTGGGAGGAAAACTGCAGAGTTACAGGTGCTCATGGCAGAGGAGAGGTGACATTGCAGCCATCACAGAAACATGGGCCACCCAATACAATGACTGGGACCTGTCTGTACCAGGGCACAGGTTATTTCATAGGGACAGGGTGATTGGGAAAGGAGGGGGTGTGGCACTATATGTGAAGGAAGGACTGAAGTGTGTAAGGGAGGAAGGGGAGGAGGGTAGTACGGAGTCATTTGGATGCAAATCCAGGATTCCAAGAATAGAATTCTTAGAATGGGAGTGGTGTACAGGCCACCATCTCAGACGGAGGAGTTAGGGAACTAGCGGAACAGATCAGGAGGACCTGCGAGAAGGGTAGTGTGGTGATTATGGGGGACTTCAACATGCCAGGGGTGGACTGGAGTACCCCAACAACTAGGATCAGAAGGGAGCAGGTACTGCTGGATGCCTTCCAGGACAGCTTCCTGCTTCAAATGGTAGTGAACCAAGCAGGTTAGGGAATACCCTTGACTTTGTGCTGGCAAATGGGGACTTTGTGAGAGAACTTACAGTGGAGGAACCACTGTCAAGGGAGTGACCACCACTCAGTATAGCTCACATTGGATATGGGCAAGGAAGGACTGGAATCTGGCACAAGAGTGTTGGACTTCAGGAGGGCTGACTTTGGGAGGATGAGGGAAGTGGAAAAAGGGTACTTGGCTAGAATTCAATCTAGTATGCACACTAACCAGAGGTGGGAGCTCATAAAGCTGGGGATAGTGGAGGCAACCAAAACCTGCTGCAAGGCCCAGAGCAAGAAGGCTATGGCTAAGAAACCAAGCTGGTTGAGCAAGGAGGTCATGGAAAAGGTAAGGAGGAAAAGAACTGCCTTTAGGAAGTACAAGAAAACAGGTAGGGAGGAGGACAGGGAGGAGTACTTGACAGAATCGAAGGAGGTGACAAGGGCAGTAAGGGGAGCCAAAGCATCTATGGAACTCAGGCTGGCACAAGGCATTAAGAAGGGGGAGAAGGACTCCTTTAGGTACATCAGGGAGAAAAAGAGCTGTAAGTACCACATAGTAAGGATTAGAAAGGAGGTTGGTGGCGAGGGGTGTGATAAGGCAGAAGCACTAAATGAGTACTTCTACTCAGTATTTACTAAAGAGAAGAGGGGGGTGACACCCAAGGGGGGAGAAATGGCAGAAACAGGGTGGGAAGGGGTGATAGATGGGTAAATCATGGAAGGCAGAGTTTGGGAGGGTTTGAAGGCACTGAGGGTGAACAAGGTGCCAGACCCAGATGGCATCCACCCCAGGGTAGTGAAGGAGCTGGCAGAGGTCCTTGCAAGACCTTTGGCAGACCTATTTAATGCCTCACTACATTTGAGGTGTGTACATTAGGACTGGAAGATGGTTCATGTGGTACTCCTCTACAAGAGTGGCCCTAAGGATGAACCAGGAAACTACAGACCCGTGAGCCTCACATCCATCATGGGTAACCTAATGGAGACTATCCTGAAGGAGAGGCTGGTGTCCCTCCTAGAGGACAAAGGACTACAGGACAGCAGACTGCATGGCTTCATATGGGGCAGATCCTGCCAAACCAAACTGGTGGAGTTCTATGACTGGGTAACTAGGCAACTGGATGGGGGCCATGCAGTGGATGTCCTGTATCTAGACTTCAGTAAGGCATTCAACTCAGTGCTACATGGAAGGCTGGGAAGTAAGTTAGTAGGCACAGGGTGGGTTCAAAGCTGGTGAGATGGGTAGGAAACTGGCTTCAGGAAGGCAACAGAGGGTGGTGGTGGGTGGGAGCCTCACACCCAAGGGTAGTGACGAGCAGTGTTCTGCAGGCTCGGTGTTGGGACCAGTGTTGTTTGGGCTATTCATTGCAGACATATCATTGGACATAAAGAGCAAGATCAGTCTGTTTCCTGATGTTACCAAGATAGGAGCAGTGGTGGATGACCTGGAGGATGGCAGGGGTTGCAGGATAATCTGGCAAAGCTTGAAACCTGGTCAGACACCTGGCAACTGGGGTTTAATGCCAAAAAGTGCAAGGTGCTGCATTTTGGGATGAAGAACCCAAGGAGGAGTTACCAGCTGGGGGGAGTGCAGCTAGCCCAGACAGAGGAGGAGAAGGATCTGGGGGTGCTCATTACAGGGTCAATGAACAACTCGGCACAATGTAGGAAGGCAGCTGCAAAGGCCAACAAAATTCTGGGTTGTATTGCAAGGGATATATCCTCGAGTAGGGAGGAGGTGATTCTGGCATTGTATAGGTCATTAGTTAAACCACACCTGGAGTACTGCATGCAGTACTGGTGCCCGTATCTGAAGAGGGACATTAAGTTACTAGAGGAGGTGCAGCGCAGGGTGACAAAGATGATCAAGGGGCTGGGGTACTTATCATACCAGAGGAGGATGAGGGAGTTGAACATGTACTCACTGGAGGAGAGGAGGGATGGGGGGGGGACATGATTGAAACCTTTAAATACATGAAAAGAATAAACAAGACATGTACAGAGGGGCTGTTCAATGTAAGGAAGGGGAGGGACACCAGGGGCCATGATATGAGACTGGAGGGAGAAAGGTTCAGGAGGGAGATGAGGAGACACTCTTTTACAGAGAGGGTGGTGGCTGGGTGGAATGCATTACCTGCAGAAGTGGTATTCAGTAGAACAGTGGACTGCTTCAAAAGGGGATGGGACAGGACAAGGGGGAGGGTTAATGAAGGGGAAGGGAGGAAGGGAGGGGCAGCTGCAGAATAAGGGGTGCTAGCTGCACATTCAAGCAGACTTGATAGACCTCTAGGCCTTTATCTGCTGGCAAATTTTGTATGTTCGTAAATAAATAAAAATGTGTCAGTACTGCCCCTATGCCTGTATCAGAGGTGTCATTTTGGACCTCAAAGGGTTTGTGGAAATTGGGGCTAATCAGAACAGGATCAGAGCATAGTACAGCCTTAATGCTCTGAAATGCTATCTCACATTATGGTGTCCATTTAACCTTGTTGGGATATTTGTTTTTTGTTAACTCCATCAAAGGAGTTGCAATGGTGGTGAATTCAGCTATAAAGTGTCGGTAATAACTGGCTAGTCTTAAGAAGGATCAGACATGCCTTAGTGGTAGAAGTGGGGCTACTGGTGACTGCTTCTGTTTTGCTCAACTCAGGTTTTACAGTCCCATGTCTGATGATAAACCCCAAGTATCTTGTCTCTGTTTTGGCAATGACACACTTTAATGGGTTTATCGTTAGCCTTGTGTCCTTGATGGTCTGAATGATAGCACTAAGACGTATTAAGTGTGTGTGCCAATCAGGACTGAAGATGATTACATCATCCAAGTACACTGCACTGTACAGGGTGTGCGGTCTCAGTATGTGGTCCATGTAGTGCTGGAAAGTGGCAGGAGCACCATGGAGGCCAAATGGTATGGTAGTAAATTGGTATAGGCCAATTGGTGTGCTGAATGCAGTCAGTTCCTGGGCATGGTGGGCCAAGGGAATTTGCCAATAACCCTTGGTCAAGTCTAATGTACTGGTCCCTAATTTATCCAATAAGTCATTAATTCTGGGCATGGAGTACCCATCAAAATCAGAAATGGTGTTAACCTTCTGGAAATCTATGCACAGACATAACCCACCTTCTTTTTTATTAACCACCACCAACGGGGAGAACCAAGCCCTTCTAGAGGGAACAATCACCCCTAATTGCTCCATTTTCTGTACTTCTTTGGTCACCTCCTGTCTATGTTTTTTGGTAATCTATATGGCTTCTGATGTATGGGCCTATCTTGGGTAACCCTAATATCATGAATTACCCCTTTGGCTCTCCCTGGTGTTTTGGTAAAAGTCTCCTGGTAATGGTGTAGCAGCTGATCTATTTCTGCTCTTTGGTCAGGGTCTAACTCAGGGTTGATCTGCATGGTTCCACCTTCCATAGTAGATGCTAGACTCTCATAGGTCACAACCAGCTCTGTTGTTGAACTTAGTTTGGGACTGGCTCAGTGGTAGGACACAGAAAGTACTAGCAAATGGCTCTCTGTCAGAGGAAAGGGAGGTGACTAGTGGTGTACCGCAGGGATCAGTACTGGGTCCTAGCCTATTCAATGTATTCATCAGTGACATATCTGAGGGCCTGGAGGGCAAGGCAAGTTTGTTTGCAGGTGATACCAAGATATGCAATAGGGTGGACACTCCCAGTGGCCTGGAAAGGATGAAGTCTGACCTGGAGGGGCTGGAAGGGTGGTCTAAAACTTTGCTACTGAATTTCAATGCCAAAAAGTGTAAAATCATGCATCTAGGAAAAAACAATCCATGTGAGGAATACCTCCTAGGGGGAGTGAAACTAGAAGCCACAAAGCAGGATAGAGATCTAGAAATAACCATATCAGAGGACCTGAAAACATCCAAACAGTGTGAAAAAGCAGCATTGAAGGCTAATGGGATGTTGGGATGCATAAGGAGAGGAATTACTAGTAGAAAGAGAGAGGTTATTTTGCCACTGTACAGATCACTGGTGAGGCCACACCCGGAGTACAGTGTGCAGTTCTGGAGGCCGCTCCTTCGAAAGGACATTGACAGGCCAGAGACTATCCAAAGGAAAGCCACAAAAATGATATTTGGACTCCGCAACAAGATATATGAAGAAAAGCTGCATGATCTTAACATGTACTCCCTAGAGCAATGGTGGGAAAGAGGAGATATGATAGAGACCTTCAAGTATCTAAAGGAAATAAACAAAGTCCACATTCAGGAGCTGTTCTGCATTAAGACCCACACAAGAGCTAGGGGTCATGACATGAAACTGGAAGGGGTAAGTTCAAGAGTAACACAAGAAAGTTCTTCTTTACCGAGATTGTGGTGGACGCATGGAATGTTTTCCCACTTTGGGTGGTTGACGCTAAATCATTTTGAACTTTCAAAAGGGCCTGGGATAGACAGAAATGGATCATAATACTGAATAGCAGTTATGGGAAGGGTAGGAGATTCTCAGGCAGACTAGATGGATCTTATGGTCCCCTTCTGCTGTCACTTTCTATGTTTCTATGCATCATGCTCAGAAAAAAGTTAAAATTCTTATAACTCTGGATCTATTTAATATTTTTTCACAAAACCTTCAAAACAGTATACCTTGGCTCAGACTACTTCTACCCTGAATGTTTCATGAAAAAATTCTGTACCATCTAGACTGTACTTGAAAGCAAAATAAGTGTTTAAAGTTTAGGTCAAAAATCCTCATTTTATAATATTTTGACGTTCCATATTTTGGAAACCATACAACATACCATTGTGAAACTTTTCACATCTTGGAACCCTCCCATCCAGACCACACAGTCCAACTTGTGTGCTATTTTGTCGAACACTGCCAGAGTTATTAATGTGCAAAGATTAGGGTTTAACATCAAACACCTTACTCAACCATAACTATACTGGTGCTACCACTCCAGCATAATATACTGTATTTGATAATCAAGACAAGGTGTGTGTGTGCATATGAGGTGCCTATGGAAATGACTCATAGACTTCTGGCCATAAACTTCATATAGTAAATACTTAAACCATGCAGTACAAGGCATAAAGCAAGTAGGATAACTTCACAATGTGTGACCCCAAAAATGGCAATTACAAATTAATTTCAGGTTTGAGTCACTGGAATTGCAAATTTTTTTTCTGGGCTGTGTTTTAAATAAAAGTCTGCCTCCATTTGTTCCCTACTGAATGCACAACGTCCACATATTAAACTCAGTCACTGACTAAATCTTTGCTGCCTAAATCCACCCTCATTCAGCAGTCTAATCAATGCAGTCTCATGCAACATGAACACTCAGGAAGAGCTGGTGCTGGCTGGGAGCAGTGCATGTGAAGATAAACCATCCTTGAAAAAACGACAACAATGTCGACCCATCCAAAAGCCAGCACTGAGTGGTCCAGGAAAGGTGACCTGTCATCTGATTTTCATTTTTACTGCCAGAATAGCATTGTGTCACAGTGCAAACCTGACACTGCTCAGCTGCTATCTTCAACCAATTTCAGAAATCTTTGATGCCTTTTAAACTGCTGAGGTAAGAGGCTGTCTCTGACCATGTAAAGGGTACTTCTATCTGCTGCACAGGCCTAAAAGGTGTTGATCATGCAATGTCAGGCAGTGAGGGGAGCTGTGGTTCTAGAGCAATGTGATTTGAGGCTATGTAGCAGACCAGTGTCAGTTTGGGCTAGGTGGAGCAGCCACCTGTGAATTCAGGCTGTTGTCACAGATCATCGAGGAGGAAAGGGCAGGACGGTATGTCTTTTTAATCTTTTTTTATAGGGTTTGGGCCAAACTCACTGGAAGAAGCTAAATCTGGGAGCATAAACATGAAACTTAAAGATACAGTAGGGAGACAAGAAAACTATTATGAGAGAGAAAGACAGAGCGACTGACTAAGGTGCTGGGGTCAATACTGAAATGCACTAAATAGAAAAGATACATGAAACTGGGGTGAGATCAAACCAAACCAAAGTGAACTGCTCATCAAGACAATGCCCAGTTATTAGTGTGGCAAAACCTTAATGCAGAGAGAGAAATGAACACTAAATTTAAAAACTTTGTACCAGTCCAAAACTGAAGTGCCTTATATATGCAGTGAAAAGTTGAAAACTAAATGTTGTGACTGATAAAATTTGCATGTGTGTGTGTGTGTGTCTGTGTGGTCTTTCAGGGTGGGAAACAGATTAGAGACTATAGCGCACTGATTGTTATGTATGCCTCAGTATTTGCTGTGTTGAAATTGAATGTTTTCTTTCACTGCTGACTCTGCCTTCAAGCACAACCCTGCAAAAAAAATTGATAAATAAATAAAATAAATAAATAGAAGCTGAGACTTTAGTGCCTTAAACAGATCCTGGCTGTGCTGATCAGTAATGGCATGATCACTGAATGTGCAATTGCCAGCATGTTGGCCTGCTTGCAATTCAACTGAGCCGTTTTGGAAAAAAAATAGAAAAATAACAGTGTCTTATGTGTTTATTTTACTGTTAAATAGCAAATACAATCACTTATGATATGCTGCAGATAAAAATAAGCACGTTTAGAAATTGCTTCTTAAAACAGTCTCATTGCTAATCAATTTCTATTAGCGAATGTGCTGTCAACATTACAAAACAAATTTATGTCTTGCAGGAAAACATACATATGTACACACTATATACTAAAATGTATACATTCTAGACTGAAATTGATAGCTTGTCTTATGTGTTATGTTTGAAAAGCATTTGCATTTCACAATATCCCGAAGGAGTAAACAGACTTTTTTCATGGGGGTCAGAGTAGAAAAGCAGATAATTGTTGCAAGAATCACATAAGCATATCAGCATTATCAAACAATAAATCTGTAACTATGTACATTAAGAAGGCAATTGTACAGCATTTCAAAAATAAATAATCCAAATTTTATATAAAAGAAAGTACTAGTAATCTAAATAATCCAGGTACATAGTATATAGAACTAGATATGAAGCCAGTTTAAATTGTACATGCAAATCTGATGCAAATACAGGAACTTTTCACTTCACAAAGCTCCATGATGTTTCTATGTCTGGTATCAACTTTGCATGCTGATGTTTTTTTTTTAATCAGTTTCTAAAAGAAAACCCACCCCCTCACCTACTCAGTTTGTTAGTAGCCACCGCTCTCACCACCCAGAGCCTTGCAAATTATGTCACCCCTCCCAAACTACACTCTGCTGTACAAAACCGTCCTCCTCCTCCTCTTTTCTTTGGGAAGTTTGCAGCTGCTGGTAATTCATCAAATCAGCTGTTAGTACTATAAAAATAACCCTTTCTCCCATATGTGAGACCCAACCTCTCCCCACCCCCACCCAATCTAACCCCATCAATAGCTTGATTCCTCCATGAACTCTTTGGCTCTACTACCTTTCTTTCTCACACTTAAAAATTATTTTTTGCATGTGTAATAATGAAACCATCCAATGTTGCAGAGAGATGCCCTCTCCATCAAGTAAGCATCACATGAATGTATCATATATTTGCCTATAATAAAACATGATTGACCAATACTTCAATCAAATTTTACTATAGGCAAAGACAACATTCATTCATTCATGTGATACTTACGAATGGAAAGGACATCTCTCTGCAATGTGGGACAGTTTTCTTTTTTACAGGTGCAAAAATGAATTTTATGGGGTGCTGGGGAGAAAGAGAGTGGTGGGGGTCACAGGGGGTAGGAAGGGGAGATTTTTTTTTTTTTTTTTTTTTTTACAAATAGCTGATTTGATGATTTACTGGCCATGGCAAACTTCCCAGGGGGAGCAAGTTTTTGCACAGCAGGAGTGGTTTGCGCCAGGGGCATACTTTGCAAGGCTCTGGGTGGTGGGTGGAGGGTGGGTACTAGCAAACTGAGTGGGTGGGAGGTAGGATTTATTTTTAAAAATGTCAGGGGACATTGGATTAGAAACACTTCCTGTAGTTCTATACTAGGGAAGTGTCCCTTCGCCGGACCATAAACTACGTGAAGTGCCACTTTGCTTTCACTTTTCCAGTGACGTGGTACTTCCTGTTGTTCTGCCTGGTTAAGTCTGGCACTTTGCCAGGTATATAACTTAATGAATGTTTTACAAAGTTGGGAAGTTTTATGAAGATCAGGTAAAGTGATGTTTTTCCAACTTTGTACATTTCTAAATACGACAGAAAATGTAATGTACACTAACACGTGTATGTACATACAGTATTAAGGTATGCTTATGATTTGGCCTAACCTCCAAATAGTATAATAATCTCTCAGAGTTCATTTGGCAAAGCATTCCATAAATACAGTGCACTATCTCTGAATTTTCACCATATTTTTGGTAAGACAAATGAACAACAGTGTTGCACCATGCGCAACCCACTGATGCACCCCGGCACGATATTCAAACAGGAATTGTGCCTGGCACAAATCCTGATGTGCCGGAGTGCATCAGTAATGTATGCAGGCATAGGTAGGGGGTGAGTGCCCATGCATACTCTGCACATCCTGATATTCAGCCTGGGATGTGCTGAGCCATGCATGTGCAACCCCTACTTGCGCCACACAAAGTTGATCCAAAAAAAAAAAAAAGGAGCAACGGCCGGCCACCCACAGATGAGCTGTCATATTGCAGGGCACAACACAGCAGCTGCCACCTGTGGGTGGCCACCTGAGCTCCGGCAGCACCTCCGTGGTGGCACCCCCCCCAATGCCCGATCACAGGCATTGGTATGAAATAATAGAATTCAATATCCCTGGTGGTCCAGTGGACCGCTGTCAGCCTGATCACAGGCTTAAGCAAAATAAAAGAAGACTCCTATATCCCTGGTGGTCCAGTGGACCGCTGTCAGCCTGATTGCGGGCTTAAGTAAAATAAAAGAAGATTCCTTTTCCCTGGTGGTCCAGTGGACCGCTGTCAGCCCGATCGCGGGCTTATGTAAAATAAAAGAAGATTCCTTTTCCCTGGTGGTCCAGTGGAACGCTGTCAGCCCGATCACAGGCTTAAGTAAAATAAAAGAAGATTCCTTTTCCTGGTGGTCCAGTGGACTGCTGTCAGCCTGATCGTGGGCTTCAGTAAAGTATAATGATTCCTATATATCCCTGGTGGTCCAGCAGACCCCCCCACCTTCCTACTGAGTCCCCCACCACCGCTTCCCCGGTCAGCGGCGGGTGGCAGCACCCCACTCACATGCTGCCCCGCCGCCTGCCGACTGACACCGCCGGTAGGTTGGCATGCCCATTGGTCCATAGCGTGAGCCAATGGGCATGGAGCAACACCGCACTACATTCCAGATATGTGAAGGAGGCAGGAAGGGAGGGTGGTAGAGCAATAAGGGGATGGTGGATATGTGTTGGTTTGATTGGGGGATGTGGGGTGTGGGAGGGCAGCCATGGCTTCGATAGAGGGGAATTTTACTTTTATCATTCTCAGCCATTTATTACTAGATGTAATAACATGGAATGGTAAATAATCATAAAGTGATTACTTGGAATGTGAAGGGGCTGCGCAAAAAGAATAAGCAATATAGGGTTCTTAAACACCTGCAAGTGCTTAAGGGGCAAATAATTTTCCTACAAGAAATGCACCTTTTAGATACAGAAACCAAGTTATTATGTAGGATGCAGATAGGTCAAGTCTTCAGGGCAGGTTCATCTACACAAAGTAAAGGGGTGGCAATTTTATTATCAAAAACTGTGGGCTTTCATTGTAATCACAGCATCTGTGATTCTTTAGGCAGATATGTTTTTGTAAGAGGCACCCTGGAGACATCTGACATTATTTTGGGTTCTGTATATGGTCTCAACTCTGACGATTCATCTTTCTTCATGGAATTGCTTAACATCTTATTGCCCTTTCTGGATGTACCAATGTTACTGGGGGGGGGGGGATTAGAATCTTCCATTCTCTCCAGACATAGACAGAACAGGTAAATCTAAATAAGGACTATCCCCAGCACAACAGGCTATTAGGGACTTGACTGACAAGACTGACCTATGTGATCCCTGGAGGGTTCTACATCTGTGAGGGAGGGAATATACTTTCCACTCTTTAATACATGGTACCTCATCCCGTATTGACTATTACCTGATTAGTAAGCACCTATTACCTGAACTCATGGATTGTCAGATCTCTCCAGAGGTGATTTCAGATCACTCACCGGTATTATGTACCCCGTCTTTATCTTCTGGCACCAAATCAGAGACAATTTGGAAGATCAATAACCATTTGTTAAATGATAAAAATATAATAGATGATCTTAAGACCAGAATGAAGCACTATACAATGCACAACCGGAACTCTACCGGCCGTGAGGACATGGAATGGGGAGGGCTTAAATGCTTTCTAAGAGGGGAACTGATAAAAATTGCTTCTAGACTTAAGAAACAAAGGGAACAGCAGCAAAATATACTACTTGAAAAAATTAGAAAATTGGAGAAAAACTTGAATCCTTTATCAATTGAAGCACAAAGGCACAAACTCACATGTCTAAGGGTTTGCTATAATAACCTATTGGGGGAGAAAGTTGAATATACCATCATTAAAACAAAATCTACCTATATCGATTAGGGGGACAAAGCAGGGAGATTGCTCACTCTCCGGATCAAACAACAGGAAATGTCGTGGATGATCAGTGCAATTAAATCAAGGGGAGATGGTTCTTTAAAGACTAGCCCCAAAGAGATAATAAAGGAATTTCTGGAGTTCTACACAGATCTTTACAAGGCCGGGACCAATCCTCCATCAGCAAGCTGCATCGTTACATACCTGGATTCACTACCGTTACTTAGACTTTCGAATGTGCAAAGAGCACAGCTGCATTCCCCAGTCACAGAACAGGAGATCCAACTAACAATCAATGCTATGTCCTTGGACAAAGCTCCAGGACCTGACGGCTTCTCCTCCAACTTCTATAAAGTATTGGGGAAGGAATTGTCCCCATGGCTGCTATTAGTGTTTGATACCCTACTGAAGGGAAAGGGAGCTGACCCGCATTTATCTGAGGCTCTGATAGTCGTGTTGCATAAAGAGGGAAGGGACCCAGAATTAGTTTCCAATTATAGGCCTATTTCCCTGTTGAACTATGATATTAAGATATTGGCTAAAATCTTGGCTACTAGAATGGAACAGATGATGCCTTTCCTGATCTGTGCAGAACAAGTGGGCTTCATGAAAGGTTGATCCTCATCAGATCATCTGAGGAAATTAAATCATATATTCTCTGTATCCGGGAATAATATGACTCCTTCTGTGCTACTCTCACTAGATGCAGAAAAAGCCTCTGACAGGGTAGATTGGGACTTCTTGTTTAGGGCATTACTTAAATTCGGATTCCCTCCTCTCTTTGTGCAAAGGATTCAATCCCTTTACACCACTCCCAGTTCTCGTATATATTATAATTTCACCTTCTCACAAAGATTCTCCCTTTCCTCTGGGACTAGACAAGGATGTCCATTATCTCTCCGATTGTTTAACCTATATTTAGAACCTCTTCTAATTCAAATTAAAACTGATCCTGAGATTCGGGGTATAAATATTGGGACCTGGGAATTCCAAGTGTCTGCATATGCAGACAATATATTATTACACCTGTCAGACCCCAAACAGTCAATAGGTAAAACTGCAGGTAATACAAGACTTTGGAGCAATATCCAACTATAAGTTGAACTTGGAGAAATCCAAAGTTTTACCTCTAAACATGGTCACTAACAAACAGGAGATAGAAGGCCTAGGAGTGCAATGGGAATACACACAGCTTAAATATCTGGGCATTAACTTAACTTGGAGCCTCAAATCTTCCAGGGTAAGCAATTTAGATGCACTAGTACAGGTTATCAAACAAGACCTGGAAAGATGGAACAAACTACCGTTATCCCTTTGAGGGAGAATCAACTTAGTCAAAATGAATATTCTACCCAGAATATTCTATCCCATCAATATGTTGAATATATGATCACCTCAGTCATGGTTCTCTAAATTACAATCCATACTCACGGTTTTCATATGGAAAAAGAAAAAAACACATATGGCATACAATAGATTAACACTCCCTAAGTTTAAAGGGGGTCTAAAACTTCCAAACTTTAAACTTTACTATTGGGCAAGTCAAGCTGCGAAATACTTCAGATTGATGGATCCAAATAGAAATTCAGGACCGTCCCAAAACTGTCCCACCTGGCTACCACTAGAAATAGAAAGGATCGAAGCTTTTGGGTTAGAACCTACGGCTCTTTTGCATATTACACACAAATTACTTCCCCTAGCCCTCAAGGATAATCCAATAGGAACCTTGGTAAGGGTACACACCCAGTTGTGCAACTCTTTTTCCTACAAACACTTGCAGGATCCTAACCAACCGATAATAGGGAACTCGAACTTCAAAATTGGGAATCAATTGCTCAAGAACAACTAGTTTGAGCAAGTAGCGGGGAAAAAATAACTGACTTCTGGGCTAATGGTAGTCATTGCATTAGTGGACATCATGAAAAATAACAAGCTGGAAGCTAAACATAGCTTCAAGATATCACAACTGATGCATATGATAAACAAAGCCCAGTTGTCTATGGAGGCCAGGAAACAAGGGGAATTCATAACTTAGGAGGGCAAAAACGCTAACGAACAACATGCCATCTCACAGATTTACTCCACCCTATTAGATGCAGCTTTCCCAAACAAGGAGGGTTCTGTTAAATATTGGTATAATCAATTCCCTGAAGAAACATTCAGTGGGTATGAAATTTGGCAGGATACACACAGGTTCATATCTCAGGATAGGTTAAGGCTAATGCAATATCAAATCATTCATAACCTGTATTATACACCAGAGACATTGGCTAAAATAGGTAAAGATTCAGAGGATACATGTAACCATTGCAGAGCAGATGTGGGATGCCTATGTCACATTTCTTGGAAATGCTCAAAAATAGCCCCCCTCTGGTCCCTTAGGGATTTCAGACCACATAGAACTGATAGCATGTGTGGTGGGAGTGGGAGACTACTCCCTTATTAAGGGAACGGAAAGGAAATTCCATATAAACATGATCGCATTATCAGTTAAAAAGCTGGTACTCAGACACTGACTTGATGGGGAGGTGGTATCCTACACAGAATGGCTTCAGGAGCTACTATTCAACCTATCGGGAAAAGGATTATAGCCAGCGTAAATAACTGTCTGCCTAGGTATGATAAACGTTGGAGCAAACTACACTCCTTATATTCTGTGTGAACACTGCATACGGCCAAATTGACTGGGTGGTACATTTCCTTGTTAAATCGTCGACATGGCTGAGGGAGGGTAGGGGAGGGGGTGGGTGGAGGGTATGTGTAATTTTATATATTGTATTGTAATGTAGTGTACTGTCATGTATCTTGGTATTTCATCTTAATTTTTCTTTTGTTATAGATATGTCATAAAAGCAAATAAAGCATTTAAATATCAAAACAAAAGAATGAGAAGAGATCTGGATAAACTAGCAAAATGGTCAGAAGAGTGGCAACTGGGGTTTAATGCAAAGAAGTGCAAGATCATGCACACAGGAAAGAGAAACCCTGAAGCTATCTATAGGCTGGGAGGAGAGTTGCTGGCAGTCACAAGAGAAGAAAGAGACTTGGGCGTCATCATCACCAATCACCTGAAATCATCCAAGCAGACCACTAAAGCAGTAGGTAAGGCTAGGGGGATGTTGGGGTGTATTAGTAGGGGTATCACAAGTCAAAAAAGGGAGGTAATAATCCCTCTTTACAAGACACTGGTTAGGCCCCATCTGGAGTACTGCGTGCAGTACTGGAGGCCACACCTTCACAAGGACATTAACCAAATTGAGGCAGTCCACAGAAGGGCAACCAAAATGGTGCAGGGACTGCATCAGAAAACATATGAGTGCAGATTAACGGAGCCCAATATGTATACCCCAGAGCAAAGGAGGGAGAGAGGTGATATTATCGAAACATTCAAACACCTTAAGGGCATTAACAATGTGAAAGAGTCTAACATGTTTCAATATAAGAAAAAATAGCAGGACAAGAGGACACAGCATGAGATTAGAGGGAGGCCAGTTAAGGGGTAATGTGAGGAAGTTCTTTTTCACAGAAAGGGTGGTGGATGCATGGAATGGCCTACCTCAGGAAGTGGTGGATATGAATACAGTCCAGGACTTCAAGCAGGCATGGGATAGGCATAAGGGAGCAATACAGATGAGTATGAATAGATAGGCCATTGACAGAACAAAGGCCGATGGCACATTCATAAGGTAGAAAAGGAAATGGGCTGACTGGATGGGCCTTGCAGTCCTTATCTGCCGTCAACTTCTACATATGCTAAAGTGTGCTGAAGCATGGAGTTAGTTAGCATTTCTCCCTCACACAGCTGCCCGTGCTTGCACTTCCACTTGGGATCACCTAGGTGGCAATAGCAAGGCAGAGTCAGATGCTCCCCTGGAGGAAGAGAGCACCTTCTTGGATGCTTGATTCTCCTTCCCTGGTGGCCATCCATTGTCTGCCCCTATTTCTGAGCCCAGGCTGTGGAGTTCTGAGCAGCAGTGTTGTCACTGCTCTGACTGGCTGGCCACATGGTGTACCCAATCTGTTATACACATTGTTATAACTGACTTACTGTGAGATTTGTATGTCAGACTTAAGTCCAAACAGATTTCAAGATAACTACTCATTTACTACTTTGAGGGATTGATCATAGTGTATATTCTCCTTTGCCTTTTGTGTTCAGATAATTTCTGACTTGAGACAAACAGCATCATCTCCATTTTCTGACAGTTTAACAATACTGTATTACTTTTCAAAATTGTTTGCAAACTATTTTAATGTCTGTTCTGTTCTGATTGTGCAAGAGGTTTCTTGTGCCAGTAAATGATCATATTGCCAGCAATCAGATGAAAATGTACTGTGTTATAATCACGTGACAAGCTATTGAAAAAGTGAACAAAAAGTAAAAGACCTGTCACGGAACCTGTGGGACCCTAGCTTTATACATATCTATATCTATATCTATATCTATATCTATATCTATATCTATATATATAGATATCGATATATACTGTAGATAGATAGATACATATATATATATCTATATCTATGTATCTATATATAGATATATATGTAGCTGGATAGATAGATATAGTACAAGTAGGTTAAACATATGCTTGTTAGTAGACACAGGTTGCTGCAAGTCACCTAGGTACTTCCTTCCACATTACAGCATTTGAAAATAATCCAAGGAAACCCATCTTATCAGTTAATTATACAAAACAGTTTTCGTGTTTGTTTTATTTCACTTTCCAATATCATCTGACTTGATTGTGCAAATTAAATTTCATGCACACCACAAGCTGCCTTGGTTTATTTATTTTTTTATATTGGATCCATGAGAAATGCTGACTGACACTAAATCCTTCATCCTTGGTGAAAAGGTAGCAGCACACATCAGCACATAATAACTGCTATGGTACTGTACCTTTTCTTTAGTGATTCCACTGCTGCAAATCCCCACATGACTGACACGCAGATGGCTGACACACTGACTGACATTCCCATTGGACAACAATTCAACTCCTCTGTGCCGCAGTCAGTCCTTTGTTTTATTTAAAGGGGTCTTCTGAGTATTTTGCAAACAACAAAGGTAGCAGCTCACAATAACTGCTAAGGTACTTACCTTTTAATTCCTCTGCTGCTGCAATGTCCCACACTGACATGCCAATCAAGGCAACAATTCAGCTTCTCTGTCCTACTGTCAAATATGAAAGTCAGTTTTCTTTAATTGAATAAGCACTTAGAGCTATTACAAATTTTTCCTTTTTTAATTAAATTAGCCTTTCTAGCTGCTGTAAATTCCCTTGAGGTGCTTTAACTGGCTACAGGAGAAAGCTGGGGAACTCAAAGTCTCAGAGATACGCCAGTCACTTGAAAAGTTATATACAGGCCCCTGCCACATTTATTTTGTTTCATTTACATTTGTTTCTTTTATATACAGTTAGATTAATTCAGTTACCCTGTAGTAAGGGAGGGCTGGTGGTTCGACGAGGAAGTCAGCATTTATCATTTTGGAAAGTAGGGTTCTGTTTAGACACAATGGATGTCAGTATTGAATGAAGAAAATGTAGTTACATTTTCACAGTAAAACTATTTTTGTGTAAAGGTTCCTGCCTATGAATATAGCAAAAATATTTTACAGTGAAAATGTTAAAGTTCTACAGGAGTACACTTTATAGTCAAAAGCATACCTCATATAGTGAAACACACAATGTATAGTGAAACGTATACTATACATCATATATTAAAGTGATTTTGTCACCTATGAGAGAACTTTGGAAAACATAACATTTAGCCACCATTCAGCTTACATATATTTTTTCCATTTGTAATTTCTGCTCCTCTGTGGAGCCGACAGGTGGCTCCGGCCCTTCCCTCAGAGGAGATACTGTCATCTGCTAAAAGGTTGAAGATTCAAGGAGGTCAGCAGATGTTTTTTTACAGAGAGGGTAGTGTTGGGGTGGAATGAACTCACATCTGAGTTTGTCACTAAAAAGATGGACAGTGGAGAGGGGTTAAAAAGAAGGTGGGATAGGGAGATTGGGAGGATCAGGCCTGGAAGGGGGTAGGGCCCACAGTAATCTTTGATTCGGGGTACCGCAGTTGAACACACTCAATAGAACATAAGGCCTTCTTCTGTTAGCAATTCTGCATGTTTGTACAAGGATGAGGAAGTGAATGGAGTGTCTCTGGCCCTTCCCTCCAGCCCTGGTCATCCCCCACTCTGCCAACCCCCTCAACTCCCCTGTGGATTGCAGATGATGAGCACCAGGGTACTCCCCCCAAGAACACAAATCCAGAATTAGGGGAGGCATTGTGGGGGAATGACTGGGCCATCATGGGCCCTGTCAGCTCCTGGCATTTTCTTCCATTTTCTTCCCAAGCCCACATCCGTGCAATGGGCAGGGCAGCTGTCCCCACCTCCACAGAGGCCTCCTAGTGTCCTGGATGTGGGCCCACCCCATACATGGCTGTGAACTTGTGCTGACACTCAGCCACTGCTGGGTGTCAGTCTGCAGTGCACAGTGCTGGTTCCCCCTTCTCCAAGGAAGGAGAGCTGTCCAAAGACTCTCAATCTTTCCTTCCCTGGCCAACCCCCGAACAACCCAAGTCCATTCCTGAATATGGGTTGCCAGCGTGGCACAAGATGTGGTGTCCAGTGCCTCAACTCTCAGCACCACCAGGCTGGCTATATTGTATAGACTTGCTGTATAAGTATCCATTTTGTTCCTTGTTATTATGTTCATTAACTTGAAAACTGGATCCTTGCTCCTACATTTCATCTGCTCCAGCTGTTTGGAATTTTCCTGAAGTCACAGTCCTCTGTGACATCATAACAGTTGCCAAAGCAACAAACTATGATGCCACAGAGTATAATGACTTCAGCAGTCTGCACTCTGGATAGGGGGGTCGATACCAGTTGATACCAGTCCATTCACAGAGAAGAGGGTCCTAAAGGAACTCCAAAAAGGTGGACAAAGCAATGGGGCCTGATGGGATTCACCCCAGAATTTTGAAAGAACTAAGGGGAGAACTAGTGACACCACTGACTACCCTTTTTAACAAATCATGGGAGGATGGTTTGGTACCTGAGGACTGGAGCAGGGCAGATATGAACATATGAACATATGAAAATGACAGCAGAAACAGGCCTCACGGTCTATTGAGTCTGCCCGATTGTGCAGCTAGCCTCTCAACATGCAGCTGCCCCATCCTCCCCACCTCTCTTCATCATTACCCCCCACAATATGTCCCATCCCCTCTTAAACCCACCCACCGTTCTACAGGATACCACCTCCTCGGGCAGAGTATTCCACTTGTCTACCACCTGTTCTGTGAACAAATGTCCCCTGATTTCCCTCCTGAATCTTCCCCTCTCCAGTCTCTGCTGGTGCCCTCTTGTATCCCTTCCTCTTCTAATATGGAAAATCCCTTCTGTATTAGTCGTATTTATCCCCTTTAAGTATTTAAAGATTTCAATCATATCCCCCTTATATTTCCTCTCCTCTCCCCCTGGGAGTACATGTTCAGCAGCTAGCCCAAACTATCCTCGTAGACTTTCCCTCCAATCCCTGAATCATCTTTGTCGCCCTATGCTGCACCCCCTCCAACAGTCTGATATCCTTCTTCAGGAATGGGCACCAGTACTGCATACAGTATTCCAGGTGAGGCCTGACCAGCGACCTGTACAGGGGAAGGATCACCTCCCTATTTCTGGAGGAGATTCCCCTTGCTATACATCCCAGCATCTTGTTGACTTTTGCTGCCACCTTCCTGCACTGAACTGAGTTTTTCATACTCCATGTTATAAGCACCCTTAGATCCCTTTACTCCTTGGTGCTTTCCAACTGTACCTCTCCCAGCTGATAGCTCCTCCACTGGTTCCTAGCCCTGAAGTGCAGTACCTTGCACTTCTTGGCATTGAACCCCAACTTCCATGTTTCTAATCACTCCTGTAGTTTCATCGGGTCTTCCTGCAGCCCCCTCCAGCCCTCAATGTCATCTACCACAGCTCCCATCTTTGTATTGTCTGCAAACAGAGAGATCCTACCTGAGTGAGATATCAGCTATGAATATCCCAAACAGCACCAGTCCCAGTACCGATCCCTTTGGTACCCCACTCATCATCGCCCTTAGGGATGAGAGTTCCCCCCACTACCACCCTTTGCTGCCTTCCATTCAGCCAGTTGTTGATCCATTTGACATTCCTTGTTCCCACCCCTATATACTCCAGCTTCCCTCCCTAGTCTCCCATGCAGCATGGCATCAAAGGCCTTGCTGAAGTCTAAATATAGGACATCTGCTGCATGGCCCTTGTCCAGTTCCCTGGTCACCCAACCCAGTCGTAGTACTTAACTAAGTTAGTCTGGCAGGATCTGCCTTAGACAAACCTGTGCTGTTGACCATCCTGGAGTCCATTACCCTCCAAAAAGGTCACCAGCCTTTCTTTTAGGATCATCTCCATGAGCTTACCCACAATTGATGTGAGGCTCACTGGTCTGTAGTTGCCTGGTTCATCTTTAGGGCCACTTTTGTGAATGGGCACCAAATGGGCCATCCTCCAGTCTTATAGTAACATCCTGTGTCCAGGGAGGTATTGAACAGGTCAGTCAGTGGTCCTGCCAGGATCTGTGCTAGTTTCTTAAGTAACCTAGGGTGAGTGCCATCTGGTCCTAGTGCCTTGTTCACCCTTAGTGCCCTTAATCCTTCTAGGACCCTGTTCTCTGTAATCCCTATATCAGTCACCCCTTCCCCCACAGCCCACTCCACCCCTTCCTTGTAGTATCAGACCCCCTTTCTCGTCCATGAACACAGAACAGAAGTATTAATTTAGTGCCTCTGCATGATCCACCCACTTCTCCACCCACCCTCCATCCTTCCTAATCATTACAATATGATCTTTGTTCTTCCTTCTTGTGCTTATGTATCTGAAGAAGTCCTTTTCTTCATCCTTATCTGTGCCAGTCTCAGATCTCTTGAAACCGTGGCTGCTCAGACTAGCCTGGTAACCTCCCTGAACTTCTTTGTATACTCATACTTGTCATCTTCCCCTCTTGATTTCTTGAGTCTCTGAAATGCTTTTCTCTTGGCCCTCACCACCTCCATGACCTCTTAAGTCAACCAACTGGGCTTCTTTGCTTTTCCCTTCTTACTCTGTGTCCTTGTACATGTCCCAGTAGCCTCTGCCAGCCCTTTTTTAATAATGTCCCATTCTTGACTAGCATCCATGCTTAGTTGAATTCCTGCCAGATGCCTACCCAAAATTTTCCCCATCCTTTTAAAGTTCGCTGCCTACCCAACATTTCCCCCATACATTTAAAGTGGGAGCAAAGCAAAGGCAGGACACCACAGACCTGTTAGTTTGACATCAGTGGAATGAAAAATGATGGAATCACTTTTGAAAGAAAGAATTGTTGAATACTTAGAGGCCAGCAGCACACAGGACCTAAGGCAGCATGGAATCACAGTGGGAAGGTCATGTCAGATGTATCTAATAGATTTCTTTGACTTGGTGACCAAAGTACTAGACCAGGGAAGGGCTATGGACATGGCCTACCTAGACTTTAGAAAGGTATTTGACACAGTCCCACACAAAAAATGAATAAACAAGTTAGAAAGCCTGGGAGTGGGTTCCAGGGTGGTAGCCTGGGTAAAAAATTGGCTGGACAACAGGAACAAAGGGTGATAGTAAATGGAGTCCACTTTGAAGACAGGGGGTTTACTAGCGGGGTACCACAGGGTTCAGTACTGGGACCGGTCCTTTTTAATGTCTTTATAAGTGACATTGCATAGGGACTGGAAGGAAAAGTATGCCTCTTTGCAGATGACACAAAGGTCTGCAACAAGGTTGATACACAATGGGGGTGGAAAGGACAAGAATGGACTTGGCAAGGCTGGAGGAATGGTCAAAAGTATTGCAGCTTAGATTCAATGCAAAGAAGTGCAACATAATGCACCTGGGAAACAAAAACCCAGGGGAAGAGTATACAATGTGTGGGGAGGGGAAGTATTAACAACAACAAAAATGGAATGGGACCTGGGGGTAGTTATAACAGTTGACCTAAAAGTAAGCAAGCAACATGAGAAGGCAGTAAGGAGGGCTGGGGGATGTAGGGATGCATAGGGAGAGACATCACCAATAGAAAACAGGAAGTTGTTATCCCTTTGTACAGACAGTTGGTGAGATCCCATCTGGAGTACTGCATGTAGTTCTGGAGACTCCATCTCCGCAAGGACACAGACAGGATGGAGGCAGTCCAGAAGAGGGCAATTAAAATGGTACAGGTCCGCACCAGAAGCCATATGAAGAGAAACTAAAACAGCTTAACATGTACATCCTTGAGGAAAGGAAGGACAGGGGGCACATGATAGAAACTTTCAAGTACCTCAAGGGAATCAACAAAGTCCAAGAGGGTAGCATCTTTCAGAAAAAGAGATGTGAAGAACAAGGGGGCACAATTTGAAGGTAGAGGAGGGACATCTCAGGGGCAATGTGAGGAAGTATTTTTTCATGGTGGATGCACAGAACAGCCTTCCTGAGGAGGTCATGGGGTCAAAAACAGTGAGGAAATTCAAGAATGCATGGGACAGACATAATGCAATTCTGGTGGGGGGTAGGAAGAAGTAGGCTGTTGGTTAATTAGGATCTGCAGCTTATCCAATAGGTAGGGAAATGGGCATGCTGGGTGGGCCAAGTGGTCCTTATCTGCTGTCAAAGTCTATGTTTCTATGTTTCAAAGGATTAAGCAGCAGAGGCAGGTGAAGTCTAAGGGACAAAGATCTGGTTTCTATGCAAATGAACCTAGTAATGACAAACAAAGGGAAGACAAAAACATGCAATATACAGTATAAACTGTGAGTCAAATTGCTTCTAAATATTACACTCTTCAAAGTTTTCTGGAAAGCATGATTTATTGAAATGCATATGCAATATTATGAAGTATATTCATGATACAGTGATGCCCAGAATCAGATTCCCTCATGTCAATCATTATCTTGAGTGAAGAAAAGTCAAGAAGAGTCAGAACCATCACTTCGCATTTGCTTGTCATTTGCAACTTGCCTGCTGACTACTACGGCCTGCAGGCCAAAGGGTTTGTGCAGGCACACACACTTGTGTAACACTTTCTGTTCAATGCAACCTGCTACTCTTTGACAAGCTTGCAGAGACAATATATATTTTTAGCATTTAAAAACAGTAACACTAAGTGACACCAAGTGTTACAACTACTTGTGACTGAGGACATCGCAACAGCAGTATCCAGATATCTTGAGTATCATGAAGCCTGATGTTAGGCTGGGCACCTCTGTACAGTAACATATAATGCATGCAATGTATGGTGAAATGCATACATCATATTCTGAAACACATACATCATATACTACAGAGTGTGCCACATGCATTATATACTGAAAATGGTCATGATTAACACCACCACATCCTAGGAATGCCATTTGAGTGCATTCACTTTCTCATCCTTGTACAAACATACAAAATTGCTAACAGAAGAAGGCCTTATGTTCTATTGAGTCTGTTCAACTGTGGTACCCCAAATCAAAGATTACTGTGGGCCCTAACCCCTTCCAGCCCTGACCCTCCCATTCTCCCTATCCCACCTTCTTTTGAACCCCTCTCCACTGTCTGTCTTTTTAGTGACAAACTCAGATGGGAGCTCATTCCACCCCAACACTACCCTCTCTGTAAAAAAATATCTGCTGACCTCCTTGAATCTTCAACCTTTCAGCTGAAGACAGTGTCTCCTAGTAATCTTGCTATCACTGAGGCAGAAAAGCTTCCCCAGTACCCATCGTGTTTACACTTTTCAGGTACTTGAAGGTTTCAGTTATGTTTTTATTTATTTTTTTGTTTAAAACTTTGTTAACTGGGTAAAAAAGCACTGGGCCACATGGCCCTTACACACGCTTGACCCAGATACACAAATAAAATGATATTGCTAACAGACAGGAACAGTAAAAACAACACCTAACGTGTCCCTTCTCTCCTGCCTTTGTTCTAGTGAGTACATGTTGAGCTCTGTGAGCCTGTTCTCATATGTCCTGCCCTGCTGCCCCTTAAACCATCTTTGGCTCTGGATTGCCTCAAGCTGGTTGATGATCTTTTTTTAGGGAGGGACTCCAGTAATGCACAATGTACTTGTCTCACTATGGATATGCACAGTAGCAATATAACCTCTTCCCTTCTTTCTTGTGAGCCCTCTAGCAATGCAGTTTAGGATTCTGTTTGTCTTGGCTGCAACCTTCCTGGACAGTGTGACCTGTTTATGTTCTATGGTGATGGACATGCCCAAGTCCCTCCTCCTCTGTTTCAGTGACCCTGACCCCCCCAGACTATACTCTGCCCTTGAATTCTTCATTCTTATGCACATGACTTTGCACTTCTTTGCATTGAACCCCAGCTACCAGATGCCTGACCACTTCTCCAGCACAGGCAGGTCCTCCTTTAGGTCTTGTACCTCTCCATCTGAATCAACCTTCCCAAAGCGTTTAGTGTCATCTGCAAAGAGGAGATCTTACTCTTTACTTCATCCTCAATGTTGTTATTGATCACGTTAAACACTGATCCAAGCACTGATCCATGTGGGACACCACCTGTAGCTTCCCTTGTGCCTGAGACTCTCCCCACCAAACTACCCTCTGGATCCTACCATCAAGGCAATTTGCCACCTGTCTAGTTAACTTGCACCCTGCCTCTAGGTCCTCCAACTTCCTAATGAACCTTTTATGTAGTACTCAGTTGAAGGCCTTGCTAAAATCCAAATACAGAATGTCAACCACCCGGCATTTGTATACTGCTGTCATTACCAGTTTGAAGAGGTTAATCAGGTTGGTTTGATAGGTTCACCCATGCCAGTGCAACATTAACATTGCTGACGGCAATTACAGTGCAAGCATTCTGACGATGGCAAAAAGCATGACAGATAACTTGTTCGCTCAACAATATGGACGAAGTGCAGTTGGTAGGCAAACACAAGAAGACCACAGAAACTGAACAGTAGACACCCCAACACATCCCACAACACACCACCCAACAAGGCCAACACTGCCTGCGTATTTCTCACCCCCTGATGTAGGGGGGCTTTGTCCCTTTCAACCCCCCCAATTAATAATAACCTACTCCAAGTCACAGCAAGGTTGACAAGCAGTGCTAATTTTAAAATGTTGCACACAGTTGGCAAGGATGGAAAGAAACACAGGAGGCTCAGATGCTGAAAATGCACCGTTTACTAAGGGTAGTCACTTGCCTCAACCCAAAACACCTACGGCACCATGACTATTGCCCCACAAACAGCACACTACAGCTAAAAGGCAGGCACACACCTGCCAACACTAGGGAGCACCATACTAACAATGCACTGTAATGTCCCAAACACAGCAAAATGCCCAAAACCAGTAAACGCAACAAAGCACGGGTCACAGCAATGCCATTTGGCAACTTACTGTCACTCTAATCACTGGCACTATTAAGTTGCCGTCCTAATGGTATACCATTTGACAGGACCTCCCTGACATGAATCCATGCTGTCTTTATCTTGTAGGCCATTGGATTCAAGGGTCCTCATCACACTTCAAGGATCCTCGACACACTAGATCATCCTCATAACATCGAAGCAGACATCTGAACATTCATGGATATGTAAACATGCTTCTGACTCGAAAGTGGGAGCTGTTGTAAACAATAAAGAAGCTGCATTAAACTTGCAACAGGATATGGATAAGCTTGGAGAATGGGCCAGAGACCATGGGTTACAGTATAATGCTGAAAAGTGTAAAGTAATGCATTTAGGACATAACAATATCATGGCTCAGTATACATTAAATAACAGATTATTGGCAACAACAGACATAGAGAAAGATATGGGTATATATGTAAATAACAAGCAAACATTTGATTATCATATCAGAGAAACTATCAAGAAATGCAACAAGATCATTGGATGTATCATGAGAAATATCAAAAGCAGGAAGAGTGAGGTGATCATCCCACTGTATACTACACTGGTCTGGTCTCACGTGGAATATTGTGCACCCTTTGTTACGGTACAAAACATAGGGAGCATGAAATCAATGGAAAGGGCGCAAAGAAAAGTGACAAAAAGAATGAAAACTGTTGTAACGCCCCCCCAAATGGGGGATTATCTTAATTGCCCATTCATCTCCCGACTGCCTTCTGGTGCCTCAGGTTTCCTCCGTTTCTCCCCAAAGATGCACCACTGCCTGGCCCAAGTCCTCATGGTGCCCTTGAGCCCCAAACAGCCCCTACATTTATTTTTATCTCACAATGGGCCTTGTGAGCCTAGAGGAGCTGCTGTCTTCTTCCCTATCTACTTCATGGCTGTCCGGCAGCTCGTGCATGAGCAAAGGCATGCCTCATTTTTCTGACCGCTTTGAGGTTCCACAACAGCTTCCCAGTGGTCCCAGCTCCATAGTCAGAACTGGGTGGGGACTGGTGACCAAAGTGGGGCCCTGGAGAAGTCTCCATTCTTTGTAAATAAAGAGTGCCTTTTGGGCTGTTTCCTGCTCATGAATATTAATGAGGCTGACATTAATATTTATGAGCAAGCCTGTCCTAGTGCAAAGGGAGCAAATATATTAATGCTAGCGACAGGCACAGAGGTGTGCATAAATGTAAATAAATGTGAGCGTGTACAAGGGCACAAAGGGGCCTGTTAAAGAAAGGGAGCTATGTCATTAAATAATATTTATTCTGACTGCACCAAACTGTTAAAGTGGGACTCTTGTGAGCTGCCTGTCTGCTGCCTGGGGCCTGCATATTGTGGCAGCAGTGACAGGTGAGAGACTGCACATACTTGTTTATGATGGGCAACGTTGGTGATTGCACATAAATGGCTACAAAACTGTGGGGCTAAGAAATACATAAAATGTTGTTCCTGGCTGCACCAGGACTTTAATACTGGGGCTGTGTTGGACTGTGCATGGAACTGGGATTAAAAACAGCCATAATTACAGCCAACCAACCAATTGGAAAGTTAGAATTTACTGTGGAGCCTTATGGGACATGGCAGAGGACTTCTGGGGGAAAAGCAGGGACCTAATTTAGATGCCTAAACAGGGAGCCTATCAGGCATCGAAGAGGTCTAATGAATATTCATTTTCAAGAAAGACAAATTAATTCAGCTAATCAGGAGGCTCAGAGAGCTCCTCCAAACCCAAAGACTTTGCAGGCTGAGTTCAGTTCAGCATGAGCCCCTACACAGGGAAGGGTCTCTCACCCCTAGCTAAACGAATGGGCCAAGTGTATTCAATGGAAGCCCCTCCACAGGGGAGGGGGCTCTGTCTCCTGAGAGAACAGTGGCTGCAAGCAATGAAAGTTGCAGGCCTGGGAGTTGCCAGAATTTGTGTCCCAGGGCTAGCATTTTGCCTGTCCACATTTTGGAAAATATGGTGGAAACCTGAATTCATCTTCAGCTGTGAGAGAGCTGCATAAACGTTCTGCCTCAGCAGTGAGAGTGCTGATGAAGCTGCAATTTCAGGAAATGAAAAGCTTTATGAATAATTCTGAGTCAGTAAACATCTACTTAAAATACAATTTCTTTGGAGACTTGCTTGGGGTCATGAAGTCCAGAAAGCCAAGAGGTGCTCAAAACTGTCTGCACCCTGCGTTTGATCAGCGCCAGATAGGGTGGGCATCTGTTTGCCAGAATGATGTGACTGTGTAAAAATACCTACAGGAATGGGAAGGGAGTACCCTGAGTGTGTGGCTTTCCTGGCATTACCTATGAGGACAGTCCATGTCCAATTGGAGCTGCAAAGGCCGGCAAAGCCAAGAGGGACTTTTGCTATTTTGATCAGTACTTTGAGAAGCATCTGAGAAAGTGAATTTGCCAACCAGTAAAGGCTAAAGTGGTTGGGAGCCATGCCTCAAGCTCCTTCTGTAACATTGAAAGAGAAAGAAAATTGGCCTATGCATGGACTGTGCAACTTTGGATGTTATTGTGCCTTGTGCTTTGAGAAGTGTCTGTAATAGTGAATTACCTACAAGTAAAGTGCAATTCTGCTTTGGAGTCATGCCTTGGGCTCCTGATCTGCTGTTGAGAGAGAGAAAGAGAGAGCAAGAATTTTGTCTATGTTTTGGACTGCACAAGTTTTGGGTCCACCCTTAGCCTTAGGGGAAAGCACTCATCTGTGAGAGACTGTGTCTTAAAATGGTAAAAGGACCTCGCCTGCCACTCTGGCACATGGTTAAAGGGATTGTGAGCATTTAAAGCAAACCAAACATGCTGAGGCCCAGATATTCAAAAGGGTTGCCCATGGCGCAACAGTGTTGTGCCATGCACAATCCACTGATGCGCCCCGGCCCGATATTCAAAAGGGAAAAGTGTGCGGCACAAATCCTGATGCGCTGGAGCACATTAGTAATGTATGCAGTCACAGGTGGGGGGGGCGTGCCCATGCATAACCTGCACAGCCCGATATTCAGCCCGGGATGTGCAGAGGCATGCATGCACAACCCCTACCTGCACCAGCACAAAGTTAAGCCAAAAAAAAGGAACAACTGATGGCCAACCACAGGCGAGCTACCATGTTGCAGAGTGCAACACGGCAGCTGCCACCTGTGGGTGGCCATCAGGGCTCCGGCTGCACCAGGCGGTGCTCCCCCATGCCCGATCGCGGGCATCCATGTAAAAACAGAATTCGTCCTATATCCCTGGTGGTCCAGTGGACTGCTATGTGCCCGTCTATCACGGCATCTGTGTAAAATAGAGAAACCTTCCAAATCCCTGGTGGTCCAGTGGACGCTATGTGCCGATCATGGGATCTGTCTCATAGAGAAAATTTTCTTGTTGGGTGGTCCAGTGACTATTTCTTTCGCCCAATCGTGGGCATCTGTATTACTAAAATACCCGGCCCAATATCCCTGGTGGTCCAGTGGTACCCCTTCCTACCAGCCCACTGAGCCCCACCACCCCCTCCCACAGCCGGGCGGGCGGCAGCACCCCACCTGCCTGCCGCCCCACCACTTGCCGACTGACACTTCAGTGGCTGCACGCCCATTGGTTCACAGCGTGAGCTATGGGCATGCAGTTTCTCATCAGACATATTTCCAGATATGAATGAATCATTCCATATCTGGAATGTGTAGTATGGGTGGTGTGCTGCTGCCACCGCTGACGGGGGAGTGGGGTGGGACCCAGTGGGCGGGTGGGGAGGGGGACCACTGACCACCAGGGATATTGGATGGGGTATTTTAGTAATACAGATGCCAGCAATCGGGCAGACAGGGTCCACTGGACCACCAGGGATATTGGACAGCGTATTTTAGTAATACAGATGCCCGTGATTGGGCAGAAAGGGTCCACTGGACCACCAGGGATATAGGAAGGTTTTCTCTATTTTTACACAGATGCCCGCGATCGGGCACATAGCGGTCCACTGGACCACCAGGGATTTGGAAGGTTTTCTCTATTTTTACACAGATGCCCACGATCGGGCTGCAGGGGGCGTCGGTCCCCGACGGCTGCTGCCTGGCAAGGCGCCAGGCGCAAGTCATTGGGGATTGGCGCACCTGCATGCAACAATAATGACATGCAAATGGCCCCATGTGCACCTTTGCATAAATTATGGCCTATTTGCATGTCAACTTTGAATATCATGGTGCTGTGCATGGCGCATCGGAACTTGCGCTAGCGCTTCTCCATGCTCCACTCTGGCCACTTGCGCTGGTGCAGCGCCACTGCACCATGCACACTGGGGGTGGCCAGGGTGCGATATTCAAAGCTGCTGAGCCATGATGCAGCTCCTTTGAATATCGCTTAGTCCACACCCCTCCGCAGCAAAGTTGAGCTGCGCCCAAGCTTGCGCCACAGCCTGGCGCAGTTTGAATATCTGGGCCCTAATGTATAAATGTGCTGAATTGTGACAAGAGACTGTGTTTTCCAGATTGGATTGGAAGTCAGCCTGGTAGTGTGCCAGTTATGCACTGCCATATGCACTTCCCCCTGAGGGGCATAGCCTAGCTGTGAGGATCTGAAGCATGCTGGCTCTGGTCCCGGCCTGGTCTGTACCTGATGTGACTGCAAGCCCAGAAGAGAAGGAGCAACCATCCAAGGCTGCAAAACTTTCCAATCTGCAAACTGCAAGAGCCTGGTAGAAAGGGGGTCAGCCACAGCTCCTGCCTGCACCTTAGGTACAGCTTCTCTACACCAATGATGACTTCAAACCATGAGTAGTCAGAGCCACCCTCTGACAACTAAATGAGAACTATAAATAGTGTAAAGCTGTGTTTGCCAAGTTCAGTATCTAAAGTCCCAAGCTAACTAAGTAAGGGAGAGTTATGATTGTCCACCAAGTTTACAGTTAGGATGTGTTCCAGGATTAAAGATAAAGCTAATCTGTTTTCTTTTAAGGATGCCAAACAGCTGCAACACTGGCCACCTCAGCTGTAACATTAACAGGCCCGCACCTTAAACATTTAGCAATGGGTACCCAGGTTCATGGTATAGAATTGCAGGGTTCTATAATAGTCTGGGGCTGGTACCAATGTGGGAAATGTGTCAGCTGATTATTTATTCAACTAGATAGATGGATAGATATGGCAAATAATATCTAAACAATCAGAAGGTTGGTGGGTGGCCACTGTGACTAATGTCTGGGCTTAAAATGCAAAAATGATTATTCTGATGCCAATCTAAAATGCCAATTCAAATGCCAGTCCATTGTGTTCCTGGCTGCTCTACATTGTACAGTACTATGTATCTTACTGTTAGCCTGGCTTGACTCGGGGCTTATCTGTACACCCCTCGATCCTGTCTATCATCTGTACGAATGTTGTGTCTATCTGTGCCTGATGGAAGTTTGTTATTCTCTGATGTGGAGCCTTTGCAAATGAGTCCCTGACTCAAAGGATTGTAATTCCAATCAATAAACTTCTATCGCCAATTCACCTTTTCCTAACCCTTTCCCTTGTAAATAAATTATTGTTTAATTGTTTTTTCATAAATCTTGTGTCCTGAGCATATTGTTAGAGTGAGCCTTTTTAAAATGTGGGATTTTGGTTGTTTGGGTCATGTGTGCGGGTGACGCTGTGGTATTGTGCGTGGGTGCAGCATCCCTGGGGGTTATACCAGATTTTATTCTAACCCATTGAAAGGTATACTCTGGGTGGAGGCACTGTACAATAATGTTATCTATAGGAAAGAACCAATATTAATATCAATAATCGAAACTCAAGCCCCTCAACCTTGTTTATGGACCCACAAGGCAGGGGTACCAGCCCTTGGATAGACAGCACCTGGGTTACACTGTAAAGACTAAAACAGACAGGGAAAGACTGGAAGCTTTAGGGCTCTACTCTTAAATACACAAAGTTGAGAGGAGACCTTTGCTATGTATACAAAGCTTTTCAAAATGAACAAATATGGCTAACATCTGGCTAATGTAGGGGTGATCTGGATAGACAGACTAGGTCACATGAATTGCAGCTAAAGAGCGAAACAGTAAGAAGAAAAAGGAGAGGTGAATGGTACAGTCACAGGGTTGTGAGTGCCTGGAATACATTACCTGCCTCAATAGTATTAAGCAACACACTAGATCAATTCAAAAGAGAGCTTGACAGTTGCATAGGAATAGACCACATTATACAGTTCAACTGATATGTGGCAAGTCATTAAGGCTAATGCCGATAGACCTGTAAAAATACTATGAAACTCCACTATTCTTTTCTTCAGATTGGTCTCCATGAGCTTACACACAATGCAGGTCAGACTGATTGGTCTGTAGTTCCCTAGGTCATCCCCGGACCCATTTTTGTGAAGTGACACCACATGCGCAGTTCTCTATTCCTGCAGTACCATCCACATATCCGATGCGCTACTGAACAGCTATTTACCAAAGTGCTGACCCTTTAGTAGGATACAATATCTGTTGCTGCTGAAAGTAAATAAACCAAGGCTGCCTTACAATTCTTCTGTATTTCTTTCAAACTTGTTCCGCTTCCCATTCAGTTATGATAATAAAATTTATGATAGCTACTGTACATTCAAAAATACAGCTTTTCACCCTGCAGGCATCAGTGGTAGAACAATGCATCCTGAGTTTATACCTGACCCCTTATTCTGGGCCACTACAGTCTTACATGCACTACAGAAGCAGTATGTTTAGACTCTAGGGGAGGTCTGCTAAGACCTGCTTAAAGGCATAGAATTGAAGGAATCCACCAATGCAAGAGAAGTAGTGGGGCTTTTGGGAAACAATGATGGAAAAGGCCAGCTATGTAGCTTAGATGATAGCCTCCAGCCCCCCACATTAAAAGGCCAGACAGCCCTGGGCCTGTCCACCAACCCTATCATGGCAATGTGACTGCTTTCCCCTTCTGGCAGTAGTGACCCTTCCTGCTGAGATAAATCAGAGGCAGCTGATGGTGGAGGCACTGGGTTATTAGAAGAAGGATCAATGGGACTGAAGAATGTCCAGACAAAGGAGTGAGGCAGCAATTGCCATGTTGAGAGCAAAACAAAACCTACAGCATCTTCTTTCAACTGAGCACATCATTGTTTTTTTTTCATGTACTTATTTCCTTTTATGAATTCACTTTCAGTGCAGGTGAAATGTACATAGTTGTACCCTAGTTGTACCAAGGACACCTATGGAAATGAGATATTGCATGTCAGGGATCTTCCCACGATCTGTATGATGTAAATTGTAAATAAATATAAAATTACTAATCAAAGCAAGCCGCATAGGATAAACCCTACTAGTGTACATGCACTAAAATGAAAGCCACCCTTTAAGGACTAGCAGTTTCAGTACTTGGGCAATCCCAGGGAATTCTGGACTGTGAATAAGTCCCTGATTAACCCAGGAATATGCAATTCTCAACTAAATTGAATATGGAAATGGAAGTACTATCTGATCTCAGTCTCATAGCTAAAGCCTTCAATCTTAAATTCACAGATCTGTCCTCCTATGAGGTCTTACTTCCCCCAAAGTTTGGACCCTCAGGGTGCTGATTGTCTCCCTTTTCCCAGGCCCCCTTCCTTCTACTTTAAGGCTAACTCACCTAAAGAGACCCTCAAACTCCTCAATGTCCTACCCAATTATAGCGGGGCAGGTAGCAATAGCTTGTATCCTACTTAAAATTATCTACCATGCCATCGCACACCCTCTTACTAAATTTTTAACCTGCCCTTCTCCACATCATGTATACTGGGAATCTGGAAGCAAGTGAGGATGGTGCTTATTCTGAAAAGGGGTGACTTGTCCTTGCTTGAAAATGAACATCCTGGCCCAGATATTCAAACTGTGCCCAAAAAGTGTGCAACAGTAGGAGCAAGCGCAAGTTCACTGTGCCCATGCGCAAGAAGCACGATATTCAAAAACTGCGCAGGCCAAGATGCGCCTACGGCCGATGACTGAATATCGCACCACCTGCACCATAGCGCAACTAGGGAGGTGAAGCTGAGCATATCTGATGCACCATAGCGCAACAAGGGCTGTTCAGCTGAGCAGTCCAGATGCTCTATAGCGCAACCAGGGATGCCCTCCAGCAACAGGGCAGCAATGCAACAGCACAACCAGGGATGCAGGGTCCCACCACCCATGCCACAGATGGGCAGAGGAACACACAGCAGAACAGACATCATCCCCCCACACCCCATGCACTGCAGAACTGGGGGAGGGCTGGAATAACCACTGGCCCATGGAGACCAGCAACCAACCCACAGCCGGGACATGGTGCCCCATCACTCCCCCTGGCAAGCTGTGACCGGCACACAAGGATGACCAACCACCCCATACCACACCATCCCACAAATGCAAAGCACACCCTGCACCATGATCCCCATATACCCTGCCCAGGAGTAGCACCCAACAGTGCAGGACACCCCATGCATGCCACCACCCCCACTGTGACAATGCAACCCTGTGCACCATGGAGCCATGCAAGGCAGCCCCACCATGGACACCCTGCAGCGGATGGCAGCAGACAGTGATGCAACAGATGCATACACAGTGCCGCCCTGCACGTCCCCCCAAGGTACAGCTGAGAGACCGACCATGTGTCAGCACACGAGGTACCCCACATGCAACAGGGCATGCCCAGGACCCCACCTCCAGTGGTACAGCACCCTGCACACCCTCCCAAGGACACATCCCATCCCAGCACTGGCCACAACAGCCACCACTGACATGCCAGCCAACTGTGCATATCACAGACATGCAAGGGTGTCAGCTGCACAGGCCATGGACGGTCTGACAGGGGTGCCATGCACACAGTGCAAGCCCCATGTACCACTGCACACAGGCATCCAGTGCACAGAGTACAGCACACAAACCACAGACAGTGACTGATCCCCCTGCCCACACCATAGGCAGTTCACCTCTGCACACACACACACACACACACGCCCATGCATGCACCACCCCTGACGCCATGCACACCACTGCAGCTGAGCACCTGTAGCCCGCTGCAAATCAGAGACCACCACAGTTGTTATAACAAAATGTATGTATTAAAATATAAGAACTATGAAACATATTTACAAATATATACAAGGGTGGGGGAAAAGGGCCACAAACCAGGTGGGGGTGGGCATGGGGCAGGGTGTACAAATGGGAGAGGGAAGAAGGGGTGTGAGGGTGGGTCCAGGGGGTATGGGTGTCAGGGGGTCATGGAGGGCCTATTCCCTGCCCTGCTTTCCACTCCTGTGGTGCCTCCGGGTTCTCCTCCTCTGGACCCTGTGTTGCTCCAACCTCTCTAGTGCTGCCAGGGATGCCCATGCCAGCTGCAGTATTTCTGGTATGGCCCATTCCAGGGCCATCCAGTGTTGTCCACCTAGGACAAGGGAGCAGAGTCAATACATGTGACTGTCCAGTCCCCTGCAGCAAACCCATTGTGCATGGCATACAGACATGTGCCACGCCCCTGTGATGGTGTGCGACCACCCACAGTGACCATGTCCACAAGACCTGCCTACCCAGGCAGCCACAGCCATGTGGACCACTGCACACACCCACCACCCATGTCTTGCACAGCACCACCGTGGCTGTACAGTGACTTGGCTATGTGGTGTGAAGGCAGTGACACAGCCATGTGCCCGGTGCACGCATGGACCACCATTGACACACTCCCAGACATGCAGTGCCACTGGACAGTGCTGACTGTAACTAGTTGTGTGCATGGCAGTGGTGTCAATGGATGGTGGCCATGCCCCGCTGCCCGCCCTGTTACATGGCATGCAATAGTAATCATGGATGTAAAGCACTCACCAACATCAGGCTGGTCCCTGTGCCTCTGCGGACCTTTGCCCTTCCCGGCCTGATGGTCCTCCTGGCGGCGCCTCCTCTCCCTCACCAGCCTGCGCTCATCTGGGCCTAAGGTGCAAACATGGAGAGAGGAACATAGTACAATCCTGTAGCAAAGTCCCCCTGCCCCCATTTGTGTGCAATCCCACACAGCCAGACCCACCCAACCCACACCCCGATAACACCACCACGGCCATGTACCGACACATGCAACCGTGATACCCATATGGAAGATAAAAGTGTATGGATGTTGCACCTACCTGGCCGTGGCACCGTGCCCCTCCTGGCATGTGCCCGCAGGTGGGCAAGCAGGTCCAGGTCCCTCCAACTCTGGTCCCCATATCTGTGGTGGAACTGCTCTGCCATCCACCCCATACCGGTGGCCTCCTCCAGGGTGTCGGCCACCTCCTGCCACACCTGACTCCTGGCCCTGTCCAGGGGTGCCTCACCAAATAGTGGGCCAACATGTGGCTCCACAATGGCAACCAGGTTTGCCAGCTCCACCTGGCTACACTGTACAGCTCTCCTCTGTGCCATCTCTACTGCTCAGTTAAGTCAAAATGGTGCTCTGCAGCGCAGTTCTTCCACATGCAGATGCTGTGTGGTACAGTGCTGCCATTCCCTATTGCGCTGTCACTGAACAGTGCAATAGTGGTGCACCCATGCCTGACACATGGCACCTAGGGGTCAAAGGTCGGGCACAGGGTCAAGGGTCTCTGGTGCATGGACAGCCAAAGCACTATTGGAACCCAATGCGTCTAGCATGATTGGGTGCCTGTGTGCCACCTCCTGTAGCAGCCTTCCACGCTGTTGCCTCAGTGCGCTTACGACGCCCCAGTGCCACAGCACCATATAGGTGAACAGCGCTGCAGCGCCACTGGCACAATGGTGGCCATGCCCTGCATTGCCTCCCACGCACAGCACGTCAGCAGCACGGCAGGCACCTGTGTCAGCAACCCAGGCATGCGCAGTTAGGTGTGTACTGTGCATGTAACAGAACTGCGCCCTTGGCTCAGCACGTTCAACACAATTGCGCAAAGTGCAACAGCGCGATATTCAGCCGTCATATGCAAATCAGCTAATCAGCCATTCAATGGCGTAGTCACTGCATTTGCATCCACTTAAAGATGCACCTCTCCTCATTTGCATGGGTTGCGCTATAAAAGTGCAACATTGGGCTGCACTGGCCATAGTCGGTTACTGCAGTCTATTGGTGAGTTGCATGCTGCTTGGGAGTGTGGACTGTGGATTTTGGTACATGCATGGGACTGCACAGTCACAGGTAACACCTGTTATTCTCACATGCTGAATCATGACTGAGTGAGTTGTGGAGGAAGAGGAACAGAGTCATGGGAGGAGGAGGAGGAGGCCAAATTTCACGAAGGTCGAGACGGATGCCCTGTTCGAGGCCTACCTAGACCAGGAGCCGCTTCTCAGTGGACACCAGGGAACACCACAGGCCCGTGCTGCTGCATGGGAGGAGGTGGCACATGCTGTAAACCTGCATGGCAGCCACCAGTGCTCTGTGTAGGAGTGCAAGAAGAAGATGGGCACAGACAGGTGGAGGATTAAGGAGAAGGTGGCTGCCATCAGGGCAGCACAGTCTGTGACAGGTGGGGGACAGCCGGAGGTGCTACGCCTGACCCCACAGGAGGAGAGGGTTTCTGGCAGCATGCAGCGTTGCACCATTGAGGGTATTCTGGATGGTGGATTCCAGACGGGTGGTAGCCCGTCACTGCATGGTAGGTCATGGTCTGTCTATTGGGGGGGACAGGGTAGGTCACATGCAGTAACGTGACTTTGTTTTTCCTTACAGCTCCTGAGCCTCTGCATGGGTCAGCGGTGGTGGACTTCTCCACTGAGGCTGGTCAGATGGAGATGGAGGAGGGCCCATCCACCTCCACAGGAATACATGGCTCAGGGCGACAGTGGGCCCACCTGGACATCCAGACTGATGTTGTTGGAGCAGGTGCAGAGGAGGCCCTGCCCATGTCCCAGCGTGCCAGCATCCACAGATGCTGGCATGCTGGGACTCGAGCTGGTGCCGGGTCCCATCACCAATGATGATGTTGCTAACGTCATGGGCAGTGACACGTGTGTGCCACAGGATGGCCACAGAGCAGGTAACATCGTGGCCATGGCTGTGGGTGGTGCCGCCATGGAGGCCTTCGTGTCATCACAGTCCCAGCCTGTGCCTGTCAGCACCAGTGGGGCAGCACTGGTGTGTGTACAGGACAGTAGGACTGTTGCCGCCACTGCAGTGGCACCATTGAGCCCTGGGGAGTGGCAGCCAGAGGGGCAGCATCAGCAGTTGGCCAGTGGGCTTGGGGGTACAGTGTCAGGGGGCCGCATCAGTGCAGTGCCTGTGGACATGCCCAGGCCTGGCCCTGGTGTGCAGCACCCACCCTCAAGAGGTGATGAGCATCAGGGCCACGAACACCCTGAGGGACAGCATGCCAATCAGGCAGATGACCTTTTGGATGAGCACACCCGCATACTGCAAGCATCAGTCAATCAGCAGATGCGGCTTGTGACGGTGGTGGATGCCCTGAGTGCGGCTCTGCACCAGGCAGAGGAGCATCGCAGCAGAGAAACCGCTCTGCTCCTGACAGGGATGGACCGGATGCTGGAGGATGTGACCGCTGCCATTGACACGCTGACACAGACAATCACAGCTGCCATGGCCACAGGGGGCACACAGTTATTTGTCCATGCATCGCAGACACCACGCAGTGCAATGTCCACCCCCATTCCTGGCATCGTGTGACACCACCCTTGTCAACACCGGGTTCAGCGGTGGGCATCCCGAGCACGCCTGGCGCAGGCATGTTCGGTGTGCTACAGACCCCTGCGTGAGCATGGTTGTGTTCACGCAGTGGAACCCCTGGGGGATCATTGGTGCCACCCCATGAGGCCAGTGGTCAGCCTGTCACTGCTGGTGGGTCTCGGCCGGACTAGCCATGCATCCGTGGCAGCCGGGGCACTGTGGCACATGACTGACCTGTCTCCCAGCATGGCTACTGTCTGATGCTGCCCTGTGTGCATTGTGTCATTCAGCGGCAATGCATGGGTGGGTACCCGGCCCTGCACACACACACACAGTCCATCTGCACACCCTCCTGGCTGCTGTCCACAGTTGCATATGCATGATGATGCCTGCATTGCACTGTACGCCACTGTGCAATGGTGCCCAGCATCTGACACATGCACAATGACAGGCAGTGGGTGTGGTGGTCTGTGGACATGTGTGTGGCTAGGGGTGGAATTCTGGGTCGGTGTGCCTCCTACCCTTTGTGCACGTTGGGTGAGTTGTGTGTGTGTGTGTGTGTGTCTGTCCGTGTGTCACGTTAGACCTCACCCATCCCTGGTGGTGTGTGTGGTTCCATGCCTGGCCACTTCCCTTGATGGCATGCACCCCTGGTGTGTGTCCATGCATGTTTGTGGGTTGTGCCTTTGCCACTGGTGGTTGCACATGGCCCCATGACTTACCTGGGTTGGCTGAAGTGCAACTCCATGATGGTGTCCCAGTTAAGCTGTGCCAGCCAGAGCAGTCGGAGGTCCCGTCGCCCAAGAGGGGCTGCCCAGCACCATTGCCACTGGCGTCCTTATCATCCCCATCGCTGTCCCCTTCTTCAACCTGTATGACTATCTCACATTTGTTGGCCAAGTTGTGCAGGATGCAATAGGCCAGGAATAGCCCACAAGCCTTTGAGGGGCTGTACTGTAGGGCACCGCCGGAGGTGTCCAGGCAATGGAAACGTGCCTTCAGCATACTGAACACCCGCTCGATGACATTACGTGTGGTGGCATGTACCTCATTGTAGCGTTGCTGCGATGGGGTCCCGGGCCACCAGTATGGTGTGAGCAGCCAGAGATGGAGTGGGTATCCACTGTCACCTGTATGTAGAGGGTGGAGGTTAGTGTGGTGATCAGCATCGCCCTGCCCCGGGCCATGTAGGCCACTACCCATGTCACCTCTGACCATGCCCCTCCCAAGCCCTAAGTTTGTCCATGTGGTTTGCATACTCACCCACTAAGTGGCCAATGGAGATGTCCCCACTCTTGAATCTGTGGTACAGTGCTGACTGGTGCCAGATGAAGGCATTGTGTGCTCCCCCAGGGTGCATGGTACAGACATTGATTATGCGCCCCCTGGCATTGCACACCACCTGGCAGTTGATGCTAGCATAGCCCTTCTGATTAATGTAGGTGTGTGGATGGCCACATGGGTGCAGTCTATTGCCCCTAGCATGCCAGGCATATGTGCTACCCTGTGGAACTCCTGTATGTTTGCTGTGCACTCCACCGGTGTGCTGGGGAAATGGATGTACTCTGCACCATGTGGCAGCAGTGCACTGAGGAATTGGGTGAGGTGGTGTGATGCGGCCAACTGGGTTATGCCTGTGGCATCCCCTGTTGGTCTCTGGAAGGTAGCCATGGTGAGTAAGCACATGCAAGCTGTCACTTTAGTCTCCACTGATGGAGCATGGCTCCGTTGTGTGGGTGCTTGCATCACATCACTGCACAGCTCACAGAGCTGCCTCAGAATTGCCCGATTCAGGCGGTACCGGCCCACGATCTCAGTATCACTGTAGAGCTTGAAGCTGGTGCGGACTCGGTACTGCCTGTTGGGGGCATACTGCCGACGGACCCTTCCATGGCCGGGCCCCCCTGCTGCCCACCTTCTCACCCCCCTCATTACTGCCTCCATCTGGATGGTGGCACTGGCCATGTCCCTGGCTTGTGTTCACCCCCCCGGCAGCTGTTTCTCTGTTCCCCCCACTGTCCTGGCTGCTACTTGCCTGGTACCAGGAATACCTAACTGTGCTGGCCTCAGTGCTGTGTGGCACTTCCCCCTTCTGCACTGTGGCTGTGGCTCCCCACACCTTCCCTGAGCCTGTGGATCCCAGGTGCCCTTTCTCTGTCCTGTCCTGTGTGTGTGTGTGTGTTGCCTGTGTGGCTGGCTATAGTTCAGCAACATGTGCCTTTCCTGTAGCATTCTTGTGCCTCTCCCTTGTTCCTTTTTATTTTGGCTCATTTCCGCTATCGCGCAACTTCCGCTTGCTCCCCTATTGCACATGGTGCATGTTGTTGAATATCGCACTGCGCCATTTATGCATGGTTCCTCCGCCTTTAGTTGCGCATACATTCATTATCATTGCGCTATTGCTCAGCGTGATTTGGGGGGTGCAACTGCCTCCTGCTGAATATCGCAGAATGGCGCATTTTCGGACTTGCGCTGGCGCAACCCTATTGCGCATGGTGCAACCCTTTTGAATATCTGGGCCCCTGTCTTTATCTTTTTCCCCCTGACTAAGCTCCTGAAGAGGTTTATTTTCCAGAAACTAGAGACTTACGGGCCGATTCTCAAAGCCCTTAGAATGATGCAAGGAGCTTGCGTCAAACATAAATGATGCAAGTGGCACCTTGCATCAAAAAATGAGCTTTGAGGTACTCTCAAAAGCAGCCTGTGGCAAACGTAGGCTGCATGTGGCAAAGGGGGCTTGCCCTAGCCTTGCACCATAAAATGGGCTGTGGCATGAGGCTAGACAGCTTGTGACAGATGCAAGCTGCTACATCCCCTAAATCAGTATTCTAAAAACTCCCTCAAAGAACAACTGTCTAGGTTACATTAGACCAGTTAGGGTCTGGTCTAAGTGTACTTAGTTGCCCTCTGGTGGTTGTACCACTGTGCCACGGTTCCTATCCCCCTGTATTAAATGCCCCCTCAGCCCCAATCCCTGATCACCGTGTTAAAAGTAATACATTTCTTTGGTAGTCTCGGGATCCCTCCAGCCCTGATCACCATGTTAAAAGTAATACATTTATTTGATAGTCTAGTGGTTCCTCCAGCCTTGATCCCTAACCCCCATGAAAAATATGAGAAGATTTTCCCTTGTAGTCTAGCGGTCCCCCCAGCTCTGATCCCCATGTTACTATTAAATCAATTTCTTTGGTAGGCTAGTGGTTCCCCCAGCCCCAATCCCCAATCCCCAAGAAAAACATGAGGAAACTTTCCCTGGTAGTTTAGTGGGTCCCCCATCCCACCACCCCAGTTGGCAGTGCCTCACCACCCCACTCCCCATTCCTGAGTGGGCGGCCAACACAGCCCTCCACACACCTCCATGGCTTGCCGCCAACTGAGCTATCAATGAGTGCATACTGTATACACTCATTGTTAGCTCAGTTGACGGCCAGCCGTGGAGGTGTGTGGAGGGCTCTGCTGGTCTCCAGCTTGGGCATGGGGAGAGCGGGGTGGTGGGGCACTGCCAACTGGGATGGGGGGGGAACACTAGACAACCAGGGAAAGTCTTCTCGTATTTTTCTTGGGGATCAGGGATCGGGGCTGGGGTGACTGCTAAACTACCAGGGAACTTTATTTACTATTATCTGGGGATCAGCACTGGGGGGACCACTAGACTACTGACAAAATGTATTAATTTTAACAAGATGATCAGAGATCAGGGCGGGGGGGACCATGAGACTATTGAAGAAATGTATTACTTTTAACATGGTGATCAGGGATCGAGGCTGGGGGGGGGCCGTAATGTACCTGTCCATAGCATTATTGCCACACATCTCACCCATGGCTTGTAGCAAGTCTTCCTGATGCACCCTCTGTTTGGCACAGGATCAAATTTGTCACAAACCACGGGACTTTAATGCCGGGACCCTACCCAATAGAGAATCAGGTGCAGGGTGCCTGGCACACCAGCAATTGGAGCAAGCCACCTTTGGCATGGCTTGCACTGACCTTTTGAGAATCAGCCCCTTAATGTCCAAGTATTCTCTTCTCTCTCCCAGCAACTTGGTTTTCAGAAAGGGTACATTGCCACAATAGCCCTGGTCAGGTTCACTGACTATTGTGTTAGAAACGTGTATGAAGGCAGGCTGACGGGCTGTTTTTGCTGAGCTAACTAAAGCATTTGATCTGGTGGATCTCATCAATATGCTGTGCCACATAAGCATCTCTCCAGTACCTTCTTTCTAGTTTTGGAGCTACCTATCTGGCAGAGCACAGCATGTTAGTTCAGGCGACTCAGTCTCCATCCCAAGTAAGATCACTACTGGGGTACCACAGGGATCTATTCTTGGGCCTGTACTTTTTGTCGTCTTCATTGACCCCCTCCCCAAGGCATGTCAGGGATATCAAACTGTCCTCTATGAGGATAACCTGATATTGTACCAGAGCGACAGCTCCCCTGGGGTCATCTGCTCTTCCCTCACTGAAGAGTTTGTCTCTGTGCAATCATGATTCCTAAGTAACAGGCTACTACTTAATGCTAAGAAAACAAATGCAGTGTCATTTGGGTCCAAAACCAGGCTTTGCAACCTGTCAGTCTTAGATTCCCCATTCAAAGTCCTGGCATCTGATGGTACCCCCTGGGAGCTAGTATCCTCCTTTAAATCCTGGGGTGTTACCATTGACCCCTTCCTGACCTTCTACAAGCATATCATGCTCACTATAAAGTGCATAAATCAAAACCTGGGTATCAGTTACAGACTGAAAGATCTTATGACCATGGGAGTGAAGCTTGCTATTATTGCCCCCTTTTCTAGACTACTGCTCTCCCCATCTTTTCTCAATATTCCATTAATAATCTGACAAGACTGAACACAGTGTACAATAATATCTGTAGATTTGCTTTAATGACCCCTTTTGCTTCCCACCACTGCTCCTTATACCTCTTTGTCATCAATCTCCCAGTTCAGAACACTCTACAGAGCTGAACAAAAGTAGCAAGCAACCACATCACTAGGTACAGTATATATGAATTCAGGCTTTATTTAATGCAACTTAAACAACCGCCCGCAGCTCAGGTGTAGTACCTTGACCAGTTTTGCACTGTTAATGCATCATCAGGAGGATACTGACACTAGTGTGTGCTCCATTTTAAAGGCTGCTAATTAAAGTGGCAGTGTATTAAAAACACAATACATATAAATACAGTACATAAGGTAAAAGATATGATATATCTAAATCTAGCCCCTTAGTTCATCTAGGGCAGTCAGTAAGGCAGAGTGACCAAATTTAATTATAAAATTTAAGAGCAGCATAATTACTGTATAATATTTAACATATTATAAATAGTTTCCAAAAGTTGATTCCATAGACAGGAGTTATGGCAGAACTTGGTGTATCCAGACTAAAAACATATATTTATGCTAAGAAAATAAACTACTGGATCAAACTTTTATACCTGAACCCAGACAGACTGCCATATCTTTGTCTAAAGAAAAAGTACGACTGGGCCAACTTAGATTGCTCCTAATCTAACTGGTTTAAAAATATTTTTTTTCATCTTACAAGAAACTGACCTTGAATTCCTTAAAAGGTATGTTTCTAAAGGCATTACAATCAGCCTAAAATATCAAACATATGTTACCCGCAGGATGATTAAATACTACAAAATACAGGACATGGAGATAGTGTCCAGGTTACATATTTCCCCATGGTTAAGACACAATGACATTTCCCGCTCATATAAAAGTTATCTGGATGGTCTGTCAAATTTCAATCAAAGAAAACTTTACACTAAATACAGACTAGGACTGTTTCCTAGCAATGTTCTTAATGCCAGATACAACAAGAATTCTGTACTCAACAGTTCTTTGGAAACCTTTACCATGTCATATTTACATGCCCATCGTACAGCAAGCCTAGAAATCATTGGTTTTTCCCTTTATGGGACACTTTCCAGACTAAAGATCAAGCTCTTTTATTAAACCTGTTTTTTAACAACAAATGAAACTACAATGAAGGCAGTTGCAGGCTATTTGGAAGTTGTTTCAAAAATTAGTTGAAAGCATAAATAATGCAGTCTAGAACGTTCCTAGACTAAACAATTCCTTCAGAAAACTGATACTCTTAGAGTCACTATGACTAGTAATGCTTTTGGTACAACCAGCCTATTTTGTTTATTGAAGCAAACTTTGTGTGATGTATTTATTTAAAATGTTTGCAATCCTGTATTTATCAAATGCATTTTAATTAAATTGCACTGTATTATTTTTATAAATGTACTGGTTTGAAAAGGTAAAATGGCCAGTCAATAAACTAAACTAAACCATTCCATAGACTTCATCATTCCTTCATGTCCTAAAAAGGAATAAGAGGATAAATCATTTTATTAATATCTCACAGTTAGAATCTCTTAATAATTCAATAACATGGTTCAGACCTTTTATGAATCTATTACTCTGCCTTATTTTTTCTTCTTAATGAGATGCATAATATCTATTTTATCATTGAGGCCAGGTTGTCAGAGTCCCCCCAAGGTATAGCTCCAATAAACCTCTTTCTGCATCAATTTCTCATTAAGATCACCCCCCCGGACCTAATCTGACCAGCTCGATCCCACAAAACTTGAAAATAAGATTACTATCTCCACCTCTATTCTTTGAACAGTGCACAGCCAGTGCATTTGTCATATCTCTCCCTGTTATGCTTCTCAAATGCTCCCTATTCCATAACTTAAAGGTGCATGTGGTTTTCCCAATGTAAAAAGAACCACACCCACAGGTAACCAAAAATATAAGATTGTCTGTTACACAACTAAAAAATGAATATGCAGTAGAACTCTTTGGGGCAATTCATTGTAGTAAATGTGTTACTTTTCAATATAGATTAACAAAATTTACAGTTTCCAGAAGGATGTATCCCTCTTGGTTTGGATGATAGCCAGTTCTCTTTTACAAGTATCTGAGTGGGTCACCTTGGTAAGTTATGTATCATTCGATCCCACAAGTTGGTCTCTCTCTTGTATGTCATCTGTAGAGGTACTGTAGTTTCTTTTAGCAAGGGTCAGACTGTAAGATACGCCAATGTTTTTTAAGTATTCCCTTAATCTTGTTAGACTGCCTATTGCATGTACTTACAAAATGTAATCTTTTAGGCTCCTCCTCCCTTTGCTGTGAGACCAGCAAATCTTCCTTCTCTTAACCATAGCTTGTACCATTGCATCTTCAATTACTTTTTCAGAATAACCTGTTTGGGAGAATATACTACACATATCTACACCTTGTATCACGAAATCAGTATCACTGCTATACTTCTTCTTAGCTCTCAAAAGTTGGGCCTTGAGAATATTGTTAACCATATGCCTGGGGTGGCAGCTCATATGTCAGGGACACTACAGCTATTTTGGGCATACTTGGGGAGGTACAGTTGGTGCCAGAGTGGTTATTGGTGTCCATGGACATCAAATCACTCTATTCTAACATTCCCCATAAGGAGAGCTTGCATGCATTGTCCTACTGGCTTGACTAGGATGGGACTCTGGATCCAAACAAAAAACTATTTATTTTAGATTGTTCCAAAATGGTTCTGACAAAAAAAAACTGTTCTGTATTTTGGGGCAGCTACTACCTCCAGATCAAAGGGATGGCTATGGGTGCCACTTTTGCACCCAATTACACCAATCTCTACCTGGGCCATTGGGAGACATTGGCTGTCTATGATGAATAGATCAGTCCTTTTTACCATAGGATTGATCTATGGCATTGTTTTATAGACGACATATCTATGATATGGAACAGCACTTGGGGTGAACGGGGGGCTTGTACTTGGAACAAAATAACCTGAATTTGAGATTTTCAACACAATGTTATGCAAATAGGATGATGTTCTTGGATCTAAAAATCACAAGGGATCCTGAGAATAGGGTACAAACCTCCCTATTCAGGAAAGAAACAGATTATAACTCACTCTTATATGAATTGAGCTGTCACCCCAGACATATGGTTAACAATATTCCCAAGGCCCAACATTTGAGAGCTAGGAGGAATGGTGGCAGTGCCACTGATTTTGTCACACACTGTGCAGATATGTGTGCTAGATTCTCTCAAAGAAGTTATTATGAAAAAGTAATAGAAGATGCAATGGTACAAGCTATGGGTAAGAGAAGGAAGATTTGCTGGTCTCATAGCAAAGGGAGGAGAAGCCTAAAAGATTAAATTTTATAAGTACTGTACATGCAATAGGCAGTCTAACAAGATTGAAGGAATATTTAAAAAACATTGGAGTACCTTACAGTCTGACCCCTTTTTAAAAGAAACTACAACACTGCCTCCATGGATGACATACAAGAAAGAGGTCAACTTACAGGATCGAGTGGTACATAGTTTACAAAGGCAACACACTCAGATACCTGTGAAAGAGAGCTGGCTACCATCCAGACCAATACTAAGGTTCATACTAAGGTAGGTATACAAGCAAACAGGCGATAACCCATTAGTACTTCATCTTTATGTAAAATAACTTAATGAGCTCCCTGACATGATAAGTCTATCCAGTTTGTGCTTAAAACTGACTTTACTGTTTTCTATAATTACTTCTATAGGAAGTTCATTCCATTGTTTTACTATTCTACTGGTAAAAAAGTACTTTCAGGCATTGGAAAGGAATCTTTTTCCCTTAATTTGAAAGGGATGACCTCTAGTTTCCCAAATTGAATCATTAAATTCAATACCTAAATCACATATCAATTTGGGTTTGTGTATAATATCATACATTAGTAATGAGTCACCACGAAGCAAAGCAAATAGGGATGTGTCCTTGTGTGAATTGTACATTCTGTGGATCTATATTGAAAAGTAACACATTTACTACAGTGAATGCCCCAAAGAGTTATAATGCATATTCATTTTTTTAGTTGTGTAACAGACAATCTGGTCTGTTTGGCTACTTGTGGATGCGGTTCTTTTTACATTGGGAAAACCACATGCCCCATTAAGTTACCAGTTGGGGAGCATTTGAGAAGCATAACAGGGAAGACATGTCAAATACACTGACTGTGCACTGTTCAAAGAATAGAGGTGGAGACAGTAATAGCATTTTCAGGTTTTCCGGGATTGAGCTGGGACAGGTTAGGTCTGGGATGTGATCTTAATGAGAAATTGATTCAGGGAAAGGCCTATTGGAGCTATACCTTGGTGAACTTTAACAACCTGGCCTCAGTGATAAGATAGATATGCCTTTCATTAAGAAGAAAAAATAAGGCAGAGTAATAGTTTTTTAAAGGGTCTGGACTGTGTTATTGCATTAAGAGATTCTAACTATGAGATATTAATAAAATGATTTCTCCTCTTATTCCTTTTTAGGACATAAAGGAGTAATGAAGTCTATGGAGTGGACTTTTGGGAACTATTTATAATATGTTAAATATTATACAGTAAATATGCTGATCTTAAATTTCTTAATTAAATTTGATCATGCTGCCTTACTGACTGCCCTACATGAACTAACGTGCTGGATTTAGATATATCATATATTTTACCTCATGTATTTATATGTATCGTGTTTTAATACACTGTCACTTTAAAAGCCTTTTACATGGAGCACACACACTAGTGTCAGTATCCTCCTAATGATGCACTAATGGTGCAAAACTGGTTGAGGTTCTACACCTGAGCTGCGGGTGGTTGTTTAATTTGCACTAAATAAAGCCTGAATTCACATATACAGTACCTAGTGGTGCCATTGCTTTCCACCTTTGTTTGGATTTATTACCTCTGGCACACTGTGTGGTTGCAAGCTGGAATTGTTTGCTTGGACTCTACAGAGCTGCCCTACTAGACAACTCTGCCTGTAACTGCTTCCCCATATCACAGCATCTGGCACTGTGTCACTCTTCCAGCAATTTTGAATTGTATTTTAGGTATTTGTTATATTCCAATCCTAATGCCTTGTTACTTCCAGTTACTGACTATGCAATCATACTGTATTGTATTGATGTCCCATTTTTTAACTATAGTTATAATATGCCCTGTATGTACTACATTCCTACTGTACTGTTGTTGACCCTCTTCATTGCTTGGGTCATGCCTGAAAATGGTCCCTGGGACCAGTGCACTTACTTGAAGAACAAATAATAAATAAATAAATACATACATACATAAATAAAAGACTTTTAATCAAAACACAGCAGCAATGTTCTGTAAGTACAATATTTATTTAAGAAGTTGATACAATACTCTACCCTGTACTATATACATAATCCCCTTCCATGTACTGTATTATATTATGTTTACTCTGTTATTTGATACCTTGGCACATTAAAATATACCCCTTCTACAGAACAGTTTATGGTATGAGCCATCAACAGTCCACGCTAACAAGCTTACTTTTTACATGGAGGCAAACATGAGCAAGTTACTCAGTGGTTTCAACTGCTGTTGGTACAAGCTGTCAATCAGTCACAAAAAAGCAGAGTGTTTTACATTTTGCACTGAGCTGAGTTCAGGAAACAGGCTAGTGTCCTTGCAAGCTATCAGTTTACTTTTCAGTTTTTGCACGGAGCCAAAGGAGAAGATTGAGGGAGGGGGAGTGTGAGTGAGGGATGAGTGAGAACAGTATAGTAAGGGAATGGGCTAGTAAAATGGCAAGATATGGCACATGGAAGACTGGCTGAGATACAGATTAGCAGGTTATCATCAGCCCATTAATCCTTTAATGTGGTCAGTGGCAGACGGAAAGGATTGAATCACCCCAAATATCTGGCATCCTGTCCCCTTTCAAGTGAGCCTATGATGGGCTGGCCCAGCGATGTGGAGGGCTGAGGCACCGGCACCTTACCTCCTGCCACACTGGTGACCTGTGTTAGGTGGCAAATACAAGTTGCTGGAGATCAGCTAGGGAAGGAGAAGATCTTGTGTCCAGAGGACACCTCTCCTCTCTAGGAGAGGGTGGATTGGCATTCTCACGAAATGACTACCACCAGGTGGAGGCTTGAGGGTAATGTGGGTCTGGACACCAAAGACGGGAGGGTACTGTGGGACTCTGCAGCATGTGCATGCCTCCACATGCACACACTGACATGCACACTCTAGTAATGGGGAAAAAGGGAGAAAATGGAAAATGGCTGACATGGGCTACATGAAGCCTTACCTGCCTACCTTCATCCCATGCCATTGCCTGGTCTCTGGTCCAATCTGCATGTGGTTCCCTGGGTGGGGGGAAGAATAGCCCTCCATTTCCAGACCCGCCACATGGGGGATTCTGGGCCCGTGATATGGGAGAGACAAGATGCTGGATGAGAGGAAGCAGGGACAGGGTTGAGAGATTGCCCATGCCAACTGATGAGGTAAAATGCTACATAAAAAAGGGAGCCTATGACCATTTAAATGAATGGCCACTTAATCAGTTCCCGGTGGGACGTCCCAATAAAGCAGCCATCCTGATTAACCACATCCCAATTAAATGGCTTCTACTGTATTGGTCAGTGGAAGCCTCTAATGTGGAGAGGGGCTTGCTTCCATTTAGTACAGGGTGACATTTGATTAAATGCCATTAGATTTTACCTGGCCATGCTTCCATAGAAAAAATGGTCTGTTTATTTCTTCAGGGAGATTTTATTATTTTTTGGGGGGGTCCGACATGATATAATCATCACCTGAGTACAGTGATGAATAAAAGGTCCTGTTCTCCTTTGTCATAGTAAGGTCAATGACTTCAGCACCCAGTCCTGCTTCACACTCTGCTCTTGAAACTGTAGCTGCAGATATTCCATGTTCCTTGGTAACTTACAATTTTCTGAGGTGCACTGCTATGCACAGATGACTCCCTACCCCTCCACAGTTGTCCACAAACCACAGCACCAATGACACCTGTAGAACTGTATGAAGCAATTCTACAGGGGTGGCACAGACATTTGATTATTCTCTCAGGACTAGAGATGGAACTGAGACTGGCAAGGGACCAAAACAACCTAATTAAGATCCCTTTCCCATCTGGGGGAAGCCATCCAAAAGATGGCAAATAAGGGGGAGGTGCTGCTAGTGGGAGACTTCAATCTGCTGTATGTTGACTGGAGGATCTCAGCTGCAGCTACAGTTAGGAGAAGGGACATCCTGGACTCTCTGCAGGTGGCATTCCTCAGGCAACTAGTTAAAAGCCTACTCATGAGGGGGCAATACTGGACCTTGTACTAACTAATGGGGACAGTGTTACAGATGTCATGGTGGATGGCCACCTAGAGACCAATAAAGTAGGGAAGGCTGTTAGGAGTGCAAAGGCATGGAATGAGGAAAGATTAGCACTGATGGTGAAGAAGGGGGAAAATACATTCTATAGGTACATCAGCGAAAGAAGGAAAGCTGGGGGGGGATGGTTAGGCTTAGAGGGGGTAGAGAGGAGCGTAAGGAGGAAGACTTGGAAAGGCAGAAATACTAAACAAATACTTCTGTTCAGTATTCACTGAAGAGGGGGAGGGCCAGGGACCACAACTGGGTAACAGATACGAAAGTGGATGAAAGGGCATATGGACAGAATGCCGCGGTTCAAATAGGCACGGTTAAATCAGAGTGGTCTCTATGTCGAAAAGACATGCCATCGCCAGATTTTTGGTTGCTGACATTTCGGCACATATATTATGAATTGCCCAGCGATGACAAACAACAATTCTTTACACAGGAGGATAGGTAGTTAGGTAGGGGAGTATGTACAGCACATTATTTAACCTTGCTCCAGAATTTCAGACCAAAACCCTCATATTATACATCACTGCACTTGATCCAGTTTAATGAAAAATTCAAAATAACCCAGAAATCCTCAGTATTTGTTTCATAAATAATAACAGACCCAAAATATTGATGTATGCTAATGACATGTGTGTATTGCTTCATAACAGGGACTCAGTCAGTCCAGTAATGGTTTCAATGTCTAATTATGAGAAAAATGTTGCTGTTGGGGTGACTCTTCTCTTAGGTTTGGCTCACATGCTCACCCAATCCTATCAGCGACAGTACTAGGCAAGCAGAAACCTTAGTGAGCTCGAATGGATATTACATCCACCCAGAGAAGATTCCACTAAGAGTACCTAAATTTAAAACAGCTCAGGAAAAGTGCCATGCACCTAAGGAAACGGGCGCTGGGCTCATCATTTGAAGTTTGCTTTCTTTCAGTATAGTGGCACTGGCTAAATAAATAGAATGGATGTTGTTGCTGTTGGGGAGACTATTTGTCCATTTTTCTGTATTTCTACATTCACCTTTTATAGGTCATGACCACATATAATATCGGCATTTAGTCCAGCGTCATTTAGTCCATGCAACCAGTAGTCGGCTCTGTATTGTCCGCAACAATTTGTCCAGCAGCAATACGGCCGCTCATGGGGGGAAGGTAAACACAAGTCCATTTACAGTGGTGGGAGTCCTGGAGGAGCTCACAAAACTGAAGGTGGACAAAGCAATGGGGCCAAATGACATACACCTGAGGATATTAAGGGAGCTGCGAAGAGAGCTTGCAGTGCCTCTGGCAGCCATGTTCACTGAGTCACTCAACACAGGAGTGGTTCCAGAGGACTGGAGGAGGGCACATATAGTCCGTCTACACAAATGTGGCAGCAGGGAGGAGGCAGGGAACTATAGGCCTGTCTGCCTCACCTTAGTAGCGGGTAAGATCATGGAGGCACTGCTTAAAGAAAGAATAGTGGCACACTTGGGAATCCAGTGGTGCCCAGGATCAAAGGCAACATGGATTCACAGCGAGGAGGTCATGTTAGATGAATCTGATAATTTTTTTTTAACTGCGTGACGAAGAAGGTAAATCAGGGAGGGGAAGTGGATGTCACCTACCTCAGTTTCGGCAACACCTTCAACACTGTCCCACATAAAAGGCTGGTTAACAAGACAGATAGTCTGGGCATGGGACACAAGGTGGTAAACTGGGTTAGGAACTGGTTAACAGACAGGAGGCGGGGGGGGTGGTAAATGGGATCCAATCTGGGAAGAGAGGGGTATCCAGAAGGGTACCTCAGTGATCAATCCTTGGGCCAGTCCTGTTTAATGTCTTCATTAGTGACATTGTGGAAGGACTGGAGGAAAAGGTCTGCCTGTTTGCAGATGACACCAAGATCTGCAACAGGGTGGATACTCCAGATGGGGTGGAGAAAATGAAGAGGGACCTGGGGAGGCTTGAAAAAGGGTCCAAGGTGTGGCAACTGTGGTTCAATTCAATGAAGCACAAAATAATGCACCTGGAATGAGGGAACCCTTGGGAGAGCTACAGGATGGGGGGGGGAGAGATGCTGATGATCACCAAGTAAGAAAGGGATCTGAGGGTTATCATTTCAGACAACCTAAAAGTGTCTAAGCAGAGTACAAAGGCAGCAGGGAAGGCCAGTGGCATGCTGGGTTGCATAGGCAAAGGTATCACTAGCAGAAGGCAGGAGGTGGTGATGTCATTGTATAAAACACTAGTGAGGCCTCACCTATAGCCCACACTAACTTGTTTTTTTTCTCTTTTAGATATTTCCTGAAGAAGACCTAAGGTCAAAATGTAGATTTTTAACTCTATTTTCTATTTTCAGCGTGCATTTAATATAACCATTTTGTTTTGCTTTTAGACCACATGCTGACGCAGCGCCTTGTCTTTGGTTTTTTACAATTTGTATGCTCACCTATAGTACTGTGTGCAGTTCTGGAGGCAGCATCTTCATAAGGACATTGATAGGGTGAAGGCAGTCCAGACAAGGGTGACAAAGATGGTACAGGGCTTGCACCAGAAAACATATGAGGAGAGATTAAAGGACCTCAATATGTACTCGCTGGAGGACAGGAGTGATCGGGGCACATGATAGAGACATTCAAGTACCTTAAGGGCATAAACAATGTGCAGGGGATGACATCTTCCAATACAGGAGGAGTATAAGAAAGAGGGGACATAATATGAAATTGGGGATGGGGCAGATTAAGGGAAAATATGAGGAAGTTTTTCTTCTTGGAGAGGGTGGTGGACACATGGACTAGTCTGCCACAGGAGGTGGTGGGAGCAAGCACAGTGAAGGGATTTAAACATGCATGGGACAGGCATAAGGAACCCTAGAGGTGGGAAGGAGTGGTGATAAACCATTGACCAGGTAGGATCAGAGGCCACAAACAAGTGTAGGGCTTACAGGCAAACTAGATGGGCCTAGCAGTCCCTATCTGCTAATAATGTCTACATTTCTATGGTTTGATTAGCGTACTCTCTGGTTCAATATAAGGACTGGGGCAGAACTAGCCACAAACGGACAAGGGTCCTTGACTTCAGGATGGATGATTTTAAAAAGATGGAAGAATGCCACAGCTGGGGGGGGGGGGCTTGGGTGGAGTGGAGGAACTTTGGGCAAGACTAAAAGGGGGCATAGAGAAGGCAACAAGCCTCTATGTCAGGCAAGTAAGCAAAGCCAAGAGGAACAAGCATTTGTCAATGTCGAACATTCGCTTGCAGGTATTTGCACTTTATATATTTTTGTTTGTAAAACTTTCCTCTACATTTTTTGGTTGTAAGGTATCAGTTCCTTTGCTTTGATTTTTCCCTCTGAGCTGTTTTTTTCCTTTCTGGATCTCTCTCTCTCTCTCTCTCTCTCTCTCTCTCTCTCTCTCTCTCTCTCTCTCTCTCCTGTCTTTCTGGATCTTAGACATATCCATCTGTCCTTTTTCCATCACTTTTATTTCTCTCAATAAAGGGTGCTCACTCTGTTGAAGCCTGCTAATTTCCTTCATGGGTGATGATGGTAAAGGAGGTAATGCGTCACTCTGAATTCTGAAGTTCTCCTTTCTCCCAACTAAATCCATTTGGTTCCCTGGTCCTAATATGTAACTAGTAAACTTTGTTTCTCCTTTGCAACCCCTAACTTTCTTTTTAATTCCAGTTCCTTCTTTTGTTTTTATTGAGTTTTTCATTATAGGTCCCCTTTTTATTTGTCTTCTGTCCATAACTGCTACTTCAGAAATAAATATTTTCCTTAGAGCAAGGGGTGAGTACATATATGTGTTCAGTACCCCAGGCTAGCAAGATGCACAGGAAGCACTCTAGATATGCATTATTACTCTGTCAATGCAAGTTAATGGCTAAAACCAAAGCAAATCACATGACTGATTTTCTGATGAGTTGTTAATGGAAAATAGTTCCTTCACACACCAAACCAGACAATATGACACACAAAATAGTCACACTCATGAAAATAGGCTCCAAACATCATTTGGTGCCTAAAAAATGGTTCTGCACACAAAGTGCAAATGTGGACCACCAGCCCTACACTTGGGTGTGGAAGTGGGCTCTTAATGCTGGCTGTTCCCGTTTTAAGCAGTCTGTGCAAGTCATGACACCTGAGCCACAGTCCTCTAATTCAGCAGTCAAATAACGCCACCACCTTGGGGAATAGTGTAGTATTCAAAAATAAAATACCTGAGGGGGTTGGGGGATGAAACAGCATGAAATCCCAGGGTCCACACCCCCTGACCTGAGACAGATTACAGAGAAGATGCCAAAATCCCCAAGTAATGCCCATTTGCCCAACATTACCAGAGGTGGGGGAAGGTGAGGGAACTGATGTGTAACACATGAGTAAATGTATTTGCTTCTCTCCATGTGCTTTCTGTGGAGGAGGCCTGTGGGACCCTTCCCCCCTCATGGACTTTCTCTGGAGGAGGAGGCCTGTGGGAACTTCTCTGCATGTGAGCCACTGGATTCCTCTTGCAAGCAAGCTGTTGAGATCTATTTACATTGTATGCAATATTGCATTTTCTGGGCAATGGTGGTATTTTATGAAATGGGGCAGGAAAATGTTACATCCTGATTGACTGGGATGTAGGCACTGAGTGAACACTATTATTGTAAAAAACAAGTCCCAGCAACTCAGCACTTCAGTTCATAAATTATGCAGACCCAGTCTGTCAGTGAGCAAGGAGCTCAACTGTGAGTACTTTCTTCTTTTAACCCACCCCAATATACACTGCATCTCTTGGGGTAGCATTTTGCTACTCTCCCACAACTCCCCCCACCCCACACACACTTTTGGACTATGTTAACAATTCATATTTTTTCTTCCTTTAAATACATTTTTTTTGTTTCAGCCTTACAATAGCTGTTTTCCTGTTTTAATATTTTCAACCATTTCATACCTGCAGTAAGAGACTTTGGGGAGAACATTGTGCTGGCAGGGGAAGCGCCTGTAAGTGCGTTTCACCAGTATTACCAATACCTTGCAGTGTCTAGTTACGCTCAAGTACAGGGATTTCTATACCCATTTTTATAAACTACCTTCTGCTTAGGGATCCTGCTTCTGTCTTTGAACAGTTATTATGGTTAAATTAATTTATTATGCTTCATGCTGTCACTCCACGCTGGATGGAAGATACAGTAAGAGCTTGACTGGTTTCAGACATCAAAAAAAGGAATCTTCTGCGTGGGGCGGGGGGGCTCATTTTCTTTATCTTTGTCCCTCATTTCAGAGAGAAATCTGGTTGAGAGGCATGATCCATACAATCGGGTCCAGCAAGAGCTAGTCACAATACAAGGAGCCAAAGATGAACTAGCGGCGAAACTACATCAACAAGACAGACAGGCAGTTCACAGGGGCCAACAGTGTTGGGTTAACAGATTAAACTGTGGGCTGCAATTCACTGGGTGTTTTTTTCAATTAGATGCAGCAAAGCATTTACCCAATCTCAGAAAACAGCAGCAAATAGGCTGACATCCTGAACTTATCCTACTCATCTCAGCCAGAACCCTGGCTACAGCACGACGTCGGACACTCTGGCGTGCATCTAGTTGGGCCACGATTGCATGATAATAATGTTTGGGTTCACACTAATGAGCCATGCTGGTTTGCTGTTCACAGGATCTGATTAGCCAATCACAAGGACTGGGTGGGATCCACTGGAAAGAGGGAAGAGCATGGAGCAACTGTGCCCACAACGTACTCTGTTGGCAAGGATTTAAAGGGGCAGGAATACAAAAAAAAAAGAAAAAGGGTGTTGGGGGTGGGTTCGAACCCAATGACCTCAGCTGGCAATGACCCTTTTTACTATTGTACAGTTAACATGTCTTGGTGAGTGCTGGTGCATTAACTCAAGGTGCATGTCTGCGACTCTCTCATTCTGTACTGCACGGCACCACAATCCTACCAGTTGAACATGTACTACTCAGTAGTTGCTGACAACTACACCGTGTTCTTCAGGGTAGATGTGCAGTGAGCTGCATGGTAGTCTTCACAGTTAGTAACAGCTGAGACTATCCATCACACGGTACTATGGCAAGCCTGTGATATCTGCAGTGAGCCAAAACATACAGCTGCAACTCTTTACTGATGGCACAGTACTGTACCTATTGCCAGTCTATTGCAAGTGCTACTAAACTGCTAACAAGCACTGTATGGCAATCTGTAGGGGGGCTGATGGGTGTCTCTGCTCACAGCCAAAAGGTGCAACATAACAAGGGAGGAGAAGGGTAACCACGGTGACTAAGCACTGTGTGGGTAACATCACATGGTACTGATGGGTGCTTCTCTGTTTCTCTCTGTACACTGTCTTGGGGATATGTCACAGTACACTCAGTCACAAACTGCTCACAGTGTATGGAAAGGGGAAGGGAGTAAGTAAGCATTAACACACACAAAATTTGATAGTGGATGGTGATGACATGCTGTGGGCACTGCTGTTGGCTTCACTGTCTGCTTGCTAGTTGGAAGAGGATTACAACATGCTCTCCGCTGTGTCTCAAGGTGCGGCTTCCTTTCTCTGTTTCTCCCTTGTGAGGTTCACAGGAAATTATGCCATAGTGCTCAATGCTGCTTGGTGCAAGGACAACAGCCTTGCAGTCTGTATACAAACAAATGGTTTGGCGTGACTCCATTCAGCTGTTTGCTGGGCGGTGCTGTGTAAATGAAAGGAGACAGCCACTGTCTGATAGGAGTGGCTGATTCCTTTCAAGTACACAAAGTTTTTGCCCAGCAAGCACTGAATAGTGTCACCAGCAGAGTGGAGTTTTAGCTGCAATTGGGTTGGCTGTGAAACTCCTCAGAAATGCCGTTTCTTGTAGCAAGATGTTCCTTGTGCAAGCACAAGTGGATGTAAAAAGAGACCGCTATGGTTCTCTAAGGAGGTGGCTGGGAAGGTAAAGGCAAAAAAGTTAACATTCATGAGGTATAAGAAGACACAGATAGAGGAGGATAGGGAGCTGTATCTGGAGACACAGAGGGAGGCAAAGAAATCAGTTAGGAGTGCAAAAGCACAACAGAGGAGAAAAAGGCTCAGGAAGTAAAGTGGATAAAATTTTTTAAGTATGCAAGTGAAAAGAAAAAGACCAGGGGAGGGATTGTAAAACTAAGAAGGAAAGTGGGGATTGTGTGAAGGGGAACCAATAAAAAGCAGACATCCTGAACAAATACTTTTGTTCAGTGTTCACAGAAGAAAGGGAAGGAGGGGCCAGAAACTGACAGGAGCATCGAAGGAAGTGAGACTAGTCCATATACGGAGTAGAGAGTCCTGAAGGAACTCACAAATCTAAAAGTGGACAAGGCAATGGAGCTAGACAGGGTCCATCCAAGAATACTGAGGGAACTCAAGGAGGTGCTGGTTGCACTTCTGACAGTCCTGTTCAACCTCTCACTGGATATTGGAGAGGTTCTGGGTGACTGGAGGAGGGAAGATGTAGTCCCACTTCACAAAAGTGGTAGTAGGGAGGAGGCAAGCAACTACAGGCCAGTCAGCCTGACTTTGGTGGTGGTTAATTGATTGGAATCACTAGTGAAGGAAAGGATAGTGGAATATCTTAAACCTGACAGCATGGATTCATGGGGAGGGGGGTGGTACTTGTCAAATGAATCTAATAGAGTTCTTTGACTGGGTGACTAAGGAATTGGATCAGGGAGGAAGGGTGGATGTAGCTTACCAGGATTTCAGTAAGGCCTTGAAAACCGTCCCACATAGGAGATTAGTATGCAAGCTGGGTAGCCTAGGAGTGGGACCAAAGGTGGTAAACTGGGCAAGAAATTGGCTAAGGGATAGGAGACAGAGGGTAGTGGTAAATGGAGTTCACTCTGAGGAAAGGAGAGTGGCCAGTGGGGTACCTCAGGGATCTGTACTGAGACTGGTCCTCTTTAATGTCTTTATTAGTGACATTGCAGAGGGGCTGGAGGGAAAGGTCTGCCTGCCAAGGATGACACTAAAATCTTTAATAGGGTAGAAGAAGGACAAGGTGCCAGAGAGTAGACATAGCAGCAGTTGAGTCAGACAAAGAAGTTGTGCATTAAGAAGGAATGGTGGTGGACAGACATCAAAGAGATACTGGTAGTGGTGGCGGTGCGCATCCTCTCCCCTATATACAGCAGTGGAACAAAACCTTTAAAATCTGTGATGTGGGATTTTTTCACACAAGAGAAATAATCTTGCAGCCATATAGTTTGCAAACTATGCAAAACAAAATTAAGTCATGGCAAAGTGGGCACTAGGGTGGGAACATCAACAATGCTAAGACATATGAACAAATCTTATATTATGTATCGGTATCAAAAAGCACAAAATATACATGTAGAAGTTATTATACTGCTTCACTCTGATGAGGAATAAGAGGAGATGGCAGTTAACCAAGGTAAAGAAATTATTGATGAGGAAAGGAAGGGAAGGGAACGTTGTTTAACCAGGAGTAGCACACTAAGCCGAAGCTTGTTTCCAGATGTGACCTGGGAGCACAAGGAAGTTAAGTGACTTGCTCAGGGCCACTCAGTATGCAAGTGGAGGGCTGAGGGATTCAAACCCAGGTCTCCAGGCTTGCAGCTCAGAGCCTTAAACCACTACATTATACTATCTGCCTGAGGAGGGGGAGAATGATGAAAGTCTGCCTTACAGTGAAAGCACATCTTTAATTTCTTGGTCCTTTACCCTTCGAGTCTCCCACCACAGCCTAAGAGGAGTATAATACCATCAATGTCATCCACTCCCTATGGGGGTAAAGGTCAAGGGAAGCAGCCTCCAAAATCTGGTGATGTCAGCCAGTATAACAACCATCTAATTTCTCTAAAAAACTCTTTTGATTGGTCATACAAATATAAAACCATCAGGATTGAGGCAAAGTGTTCAACAAAGGCATCTGAAGAGAAAATAGCCACTGACTTGCTCTCATTTTACTTTGTAGCAGCAGCAGCAGCAGCAGCAGCAGTATGCCAGGCATTTTCACTATTTACAGGCAGGCAGCATGCATTATGCATTTATGGATTTCAAAAAGATCACAAAGTTCAACATCATATAGAGGGCCTTCAAGAACGTTTGATAAGTGGCTGACTCCACGTCTTTGCAACCAGGTTTTAAAGTGTCTGACAACACTTCAAATATCCTGAAGGCAATAAGGCTTGGTAACTTTATACATGATTCCCTGAGGAAGCTCCAGTGAGCGAAACACTGGAGTGGTGCTCTGCTGTGTGGGCAAGCTGATTTCTGTTATGCTATGTGATTTATGCAGACTTGAAGTTGCTTTCTGCAGTAAAATTCATTGATTGAATCCAATGATCTTTTGGGCCTTCATTTGGAATGCTGGTTGGGCTTAGTGAGTGCAATATCACTGTCAAGTGTAACTTTATACATGTCCCGGGCTTTGCACAAACTATAAACCTGGCAGTGAAAGATCTTACTTCACCAACAGAGACAGAAGTTGTCAAAACGTGACTGCTGCCACCCACACTGTGTTTATTTTTATTTGAATTTGTTAACTGGGTAGGCTCACTGAGACTAGAAGTCTCTTTTTTCAGGGTGACTACAATTAATTACATTCAGGAAAATTGAATAATACAGAAGTACAGGAATGTTGATACATAATAAAGAAACAAACACGAGATAACCAACAAACACTGCACAAAGTACAAACAAAACTCCAAGAAGGACCATACACTGGAGATATTGCATTTACTAAAAACAGGATAAGTTGCAGGGTTTTGGACATGGACACAATTAGGCATTATAACCATGGACACTCAGGTAAAGTTCATACAAGGAACCAGGCTAAAAGGAAGGGGTTACCAGGCAGCAATATGTAGCAGAGTGAGCAGGGAGGGAAGTCATATCAGCAGGTGCAAATCCACTAAGAAAACCTTAGCAAGTGGGCTCTTCGGGCTAATTTAAATGAGGTAAGGGAAGGACAGTTTTGAGCCTCTTGAGGGAACTTGTTCCAGAAGGACAGAGCTAAGACAACAAACAACCTCGAACACAAGACTATCCTGACCCATGGAGCAGCGAGCATAGACACACTCAAGGAGCAGAGGAGACACTGTTGGGATTTAAGATTGAAGAGTTTCCTTAGACTAGGAGGGGTAGTGTTGTGCTCCATGAGTTTAAAAGAGAGGCATAGGAATTAATAGATTAGTCTTACTTCAAGGGTCTGTCAGTTCAGAATAGACATAACTGCACAGTGGTGATCCATGGGGTGGGCACCGACTGCAAAGTACACAACTCTGTTGTACAGAACCCTTAACCTACCAAGTTCTGTTAACTGTGATAAATGAAGTAAAGGAGCACCATATGTTAGCACCAGCAGTAGCATGCTGGTGACAATGACTGACTGTACTTATTTGGTAAGGTAGGCATTTAGCCAGTAGAGAAGACTAACCTTTTGATGAATAGCTTCAGTAATAGCAGACACATCAGAGTTAGTTCCTAGTCAAGGTGAACCCCAAGGTATTTTATTTAATTTACATATCAGTGAATACCAGAGAGGGTGGATAGTTTGAGCTGTCCCTGTCTAAAATTACCTAGGTGTCTGGGGTCAAACAATAGAGCTTTATTCATTTATTTATTTTCTTTCGTTTTTACATTTAAGACTAGTTTGCTGTTTAGCAGCCAGATCTCAAGGAGTTTGAAGTCCCTGTTCAAGGTAATGATGATGATGGCTTAGGTATGAGAAGCTACTATATAAAACAGCATCATCTATATAGAATTGAAATTTAGCATCCCCACAGTTTTCTGGCAAATCAGTAATAAATACTGAGAAAAACATAGGACCTAGAATAGAACCTTGGGGAATACCAACTGTAATATATACAGTATTTTAGACCAGATAAACCACTTTGCCACTTGACAAGCTGTTTACAGTTACATAGATAATGGCTTGTCCAGGCCAATATGTCGGAGTTTAAACAGCAGGAAGTCATTGTTTACCAGATCAAACACCTTTGTATGGTCCACAAAAATGGCTCCCATAGATTGACCTTGTTCCATTCCCCCAGGATATTGGTAGTCAGATGGACCAGTACTGTGTCTGTGCCATTCTGTTTTCTAAAACAATACTTGGAATCGGATAGGATGTGCTGGAATTATAGGTACTCCTGGAGGTGATGGTACACCAGCTTTTCCTGAATCATTGCCAGAAAGCACAGGAGAGAAATTGGCTGATAGTTTTCAATCTGGTCCTTGCCCCCCCCCCCCCCGTGGATAGGAATAACTGTAGCAGTTTTCCATATATCAGGAACAGTGCCCAAGATTAGGGACTTACTAAATATGGTTGCAAGAGGCTTGGCTATAAAAGGAGCAGCAGTTTTTAGAAACTTAGGCTCAAGTTGGTCATAGCCTGGGTACCATCACTTCTAATTTGCTTCAACAGGAAGATAACCTCTTTCCTAGTGAATAGACAGAATTGGAATTGTGCTACTTTGGGGATCTACAAACTTATTAAGGTCAGTGAAATAATTACTGAATGCATTAGCAGATAAGGTATGTTGGGATCAGTTATAATTTCACCATCTACAGCAATAGAATGGACAGGGGTTCCAGTGCAATGTCTGAGAAGACAGTTTACCTGCATTCAGAATGTTTTGTATCATATAGGTTTTTAGTCTGTAGGTTCTTCATGTAATTTTTCAGGTTCAATTTACAGCAGTTTCTAAGATTTCTATAGCAGTGCCAGTCAGCTACTTGACCCTTCAGCTTAAATTGGCCCCAGGCTTTGTCTCTCTGCTTTATTCCCTTCCAGAGGTCTCTGTCCAACCATTTTGAGCAGTGACCCTTTACTCTACACTGCTTGATAGGGACAGGCTTATTCATTACACTTTGGAAGTTCTTAATGAAGAAGTCAAGGGCCAGGTCAATAGTGAGGAGGTCATTTATAGCCTTAGAGTATATGCTGGCTAGGCTGCTCAGGAAGGAGGAATCATCAAAGTCAGAGATGTATAATGGTTTGGTGGGCTTTGGGGCATTGTTTTTCCAGATGCAGAAAATGGGGGAGTGGTCACTGAGAGCATCTGGAAGTAAACCAGTCACTTGTTTTTCTTTCTGGTCAATTGACAAGGACACAGTTGAAGAGGGTATGCTTACCAGTCTCAGTGTTCAGCCTAGTGGGCTAACTAATCAGTTAAGTGAAGAGGCCATCTGACAGGGCAGATTTGTAATCTTTTCATCACTGCTCAGCCAGTCAAAGATTGAAGTCACCAAGTCATATAACTTCACCTAAAGGCTTTTCGGATAGGAGGCTGGAAAGAGAGGATGGAACAAGTTTAGCCACTGTAAAAGGATTGTAAATACAACCAGTACAAACAGTTTTAATGCCCCAAGCAGGAGATTGACAAATACGTGTATGTATTCACATGCTGAGCTGGTCAGTGTCACAGAGTGTTTACTGAGGTTTTAATAATGGACCTAATGTACAACAGTACCTCACCACCTGTCTTGCCTATTATATTCTTCCTGAATACATTATAGCCTTGGAGCTGAATTTTGTGAGTTAGAATCTGAGATTTTAGCCAGGTTTTTGTAGCACCAATGATGTTAGGTGAATAGAGGTTGGCCTAAGCTTCAAGTTTGTGAATCTCGGGCTGAAGACTGTTGATGTTCATATGAACCATCTTTAGTCCTTTAGTACATGCCCAGTAAGGGTCAAAGGAGGATGACACTCTACAATTTACCAAGCTTAGGTTTTGTATCAGCACTGATGAGAAGATGGATTCTTGATTTTAAGTGTGCACCTTCTCTAGGCATTCTGTGAAAGCCTGAAAGCTGTTGTGGCAGATTCAGGTAGAAAATAGCCTCCCTCTCCACAAGATGATACAGGAAATTCCAACCCAGTGGAATTTTTCTTACTATATGATGCAGATAATGTTTAAACAACAGAAAGCTATCTACAATATGCAGTCCCATTAAGAAATAAGATGTGACTATCAGACCCAGTTAGTGGTGTCTGATGGTGAATGTGTGCTGTGTCTTTTAACCCTCTGAGGAGGCTACCCAACTGGTAAGTGCTGATGATACTAGCCTACACAAGATACTGTACTAATTTTTATTTCACTCATCAAGCTGAGACTTGACAATGATGGTCAGTGCCGTGCCACTGGTGGAAAGAATTTTAAATTTCTTCCTGAGTGACCATCACATTATAAACATGTACAAAGTTGAGCATTATATTTTGGCCATACTTGGATCCTCAGTTTAAGAGGACACAAATGAGGCTATTCTTTCAACCACATGACTTAAAGGACCTGGAATATTATTATTATTTTTTTAACTTTCTTTATGCTCCCCTTCCCTCTGCCTTACCTGAACTCTGTCCAGTGTAGTCACACAGCAAGACTGGATCCCGCCTGCCTGAAGCCCCCCAGTCTTGCCCTAAAGTATGGGACCATCTCCACTACGCACCTACTGATCGCCCAACCCCCCAGCTCTGAGCCCCCTGGGTTGGGACCGCTGTCTCCTCCTGGTGTGCTATCTACAATCTAGTGGAGTGACCAGGGCACAGAAGGAGTACAGGAAGCAGGCTGGGAAGACCCAGCATTGGGCATGGGGACCATCCACTGGACCCACCTTCACCTACCAGGAGCCAGGGTTTTTCCATTTTCATCCCATCCCCTTGGTGCAGATGTGCAATGCACTCCAATGCATGTGTGGTCCCGCACATGCAAACAAGGATGCCACCACAGCCAATCCCCTTGGCTAGATCCCCCAAGGCTGCTGTACCCTCAGTCTCCACTGGGAGTCACCAAAGCCAGGGATCAATGTCCACCCTCCCTCCCAGGAGAAGAGAGCAGTAATCTGGATGCTCAATCCTCTCCTCCCCATCCAACCTCCAGCTCCCAGAGCTTGCTCCTGAACTTAGATCACCGGAGTGGCATGAGGTGTGTAATACTGCAGCCGTTAGCACCACCAGACTGGTGCTAAGGACTAGAATATTATTGACAAATGTTAAGTAAGAAGGTGTTAGCATATGTAGTTGAGAAAAGTGCTAAATCATCAGCAGCATTAAGGCCACATTCATTGCTCTCTGAATCTGCACAGAAGCTGATGGAGAGTGAGGGAACACAAATTACCAAATCTACTGTTGCTGCTAATGGTACAACTATTGATGTTTCTGTCTGCCGAACATCAATCAATCAAAAGTTTATTGTTCTACAATATATGTCATTACACATTACAAATTGAAAAGCATAGAAAAAATAGAATAAAAGGGCAGTCTCTATTACAAAAATATGCATTGTAACAATTCCATATAAACATGCATATTTAATAATAAATCAATACATATCAATGTGCATCAAGATTTTCTCGATAGAGGAGTTAGTAGACCAGAGCAAATAGTACCAGTAGACACAATATAAATTTATGCAGTCTATAAGTTTGATAACGAAAAGTCTGGATGAGTAATGACATTCATGGATAAATAGATATGTATCATGAAAATTCAAAACCTACATATACACTTTACCATATATTAATATTTGTCAAAGTACATCCACATTTTCTCTATGATTAAAATTGTAGGCAGCACCAAATAGTATTGGCAGACACATATACATTTTTAAAAAGCTTAGTTAAAAATAGCAAGACTTGGACAAGGAACTATTTTATAAGAGACAAAAACTTAAGAGACTCAATCACATACACAAAAAGTGTACTTAGTGAGTGTAAACAGTGTAACACAGTTCGAGTCTGGTTACCTACATTCCACATAATACTGTAATCACTATTCTCAATTAAATGAGAAATGAGATCCTAAAGGATCAATTAAGATTCATGCTCAAGTACTTGTTGTTTGAAGTTTAGCTCTAACATTCTCTACAGCAAGCAAAAATCTAGCCAGGTCTAATAAAATGTGTTTGTTTTCCGAGTTATATAAGATATTTAACATGAAGGACGATGGTATAATGTAAGAGGCAATATGATTAGTCAAGTATTTCTTCCTAAAAATTCAAACAACGGACATCTCAGTACCACAATATGTAAATTCTCAATCTCTTTTAGGTAACATGGACAATGTTCAGTCATATTTTAGACAACAACAATGATACTTTCAGTTGTTTTGTTTCCTGTAAGTCAGATTCTTTACTTTTATTTTTAATGATATTTGACACATTAGTTTTATAACTTTTGTGAATTATTATGGATTGCTCTTCCCAGTATTTTAGATGGAAAATGCCATATTTGCTCAATAAATCATAAACATTAGATAACCATCCTGTTTTGCCTAATTTATGATACTTTACTTTTTCTTTGAGACAATCTGATATGAGTGACCCAGTGGAGGATGCAGCTGTGGCTCTTATTCAAAAGTTAATAGTTTGAGTGTGTACTCTGGCTGCATATGAAATTTGTTCTAGATTAACTCTTACCAATATATTTGGTGTAGATCTAGGAAGCCCTACATTTTTTTATAGATTGAATTGATTATGTGCTCAATAGTTTTGGAAGCCAGACTCCCCCAAATTTAGGCCACATATAACCCTTGACCAAATAATTTAGAATTTATAGCTTTGATCATAGGCTCAGTAGTTTTTATGCCATATAGTCTATTGAAATGAAGCAGAACAGCTGAAGTTTGCTTCGTCTTAGAGGCTATGTAGCCTATATGTTTATTCCAGGATCGTGAAGAAGATAGTACGACTCCTAGATATGTGTAATGATGTGCATATTCAAGAGGCTGAGTATTAAGATAACGAGTACGATATTCTTTCTTTGATCCAAGCACCATAACCTTTGTTTTTTGAATGTCTGGAGTCAACTGTTTTAAATTATAGAGTTTCTCAAGCTTACTAAGGCTTCTCTGGAGTCCAAGTCTTGAAGAGGAAATAAGGATCAAATAATTTGCATATACAAGTACCGGAATTGCTTGTTGTAATATTTTAGGCATATGATGTAATGAATCCTTAAGCTAAACCAGTATTTCATTAATGTACAAATTGAAAAGTGTGGGGGCAAGCACACAAACTTGCCTTACCCCTGAATTAGTGCAGATTTTATCTGTAAGTTCTCCACCAATATTGTATATAACCCTAATCCATGTATCACTATATACTCTTATAATCAAATTAAGAAGCATTAAATCTATCCCCATTTTTTCCAAGCTAGTCCAAATAATTTTCCTTGATAAAGAATTGAACACAGCTGAAAAATCTATAAATGGTAGAAATATAGGTTGCTTTCTTATAATACAGTACTTTTCAATTATATGCGTAAGTAAGAAAGTCTGCTGTACGGTTCCATTATATTTCTGAAAACCTGCTTGCAAAGGAGATACTTTCTTATTACTGATAACCCAATTTTGTAAACAATTCAAGAGAACTATAGAATACATTTTAGCCATGTTGTCGATAAGACTAATTAGACGATAATTGGCCAGTAATTTTGTATTCCCATTGTTATATATTGGGATAATATGGCTTCTCTTCCAGGAGTCAGGCATGAAATCATACATTATACATTTATTGAAAAGATCTGTAAGTAAAGCAGCCATCTGATTAGTATGTATTTTATAAAAGTATATTGGAATTTGACCAGGTTCAGGAGATTTGTTTGATTTGCTCCTATTTATAGCTGTGTAAACTTCCCTCTCTGTAAACCATATTTATTCAGAGTTAATCAAAGTGAAATTATATTGTTTGATATTTGGTTTATGAAAAATGCTTGTATAATGTTCCACCCATTGACTGGAGGTTATATTAGCATCAAATTGTTTTTTATAATTATTAGTTCCTTTAGCAACGAGTTGCCAGAATGATTTGTCATCCTTTATTTCAATTACCTGTAACATTTGTTCCCATAATTTCTGCTGGTCAAGAGATTTTTCCTTTAAAACATGGACTCTGCATTACTTTCTTTGATGGCTTAACAACCTATAATTATTTCTTGAGGGTTATGTTTTGACATATCTTACCCATTTTGTTAGATTCTTTTTCTGTACCATACAATTTTTATGAAACCAAGAATCATATTTATACTTAGTTATGGTTCTTGTTCTAGAGTGTTGCAAAAAAGAGGTAAGGTGCCTGCCTGGTGCCATGACTCAGAGGGACAGGAAGCAAATCCTCAGGATTCTGGGAGCAGCTGCACCAGGGAGGGAGCTGGATGTCATTGTCCACCTATGGACAAATGACCTAGCTGGGAATAGGATCAGAGCAGTGCAAGAGGAGTTTGTAGAGTTGGGGAGGGGACTTAGATAAGTAGCATGTACGGTAACCTTATCGGAGGTGATGCCTATCTATGGCAAGGATGATACTAGGGTAATCTGCACCATGGGATTCAATGGATGGTTGAAAAACTGGTGTGGAGCTCAGGGTTTTGGCTTCATTGGGGACTGGGGAGCCACCTGGAGGGATGCAGGCCTATACTGGTGTGATGGTCTGCATCTGTCCGGGGGGGCAGGATCCTAGGTGATAGGTTTAAATGCTTAATTGGCAAGCATTTAAACTAGCCAAGGGGGGAGGCACTGAAAATAAACAGGGAAATCCCAGCCTCCCCCCCACAAAACACAGTAGTTAGAGAGGCAGACACCAAGGTAGAGAAGTCAGCAGGGAGCAGGACAGGGGTAAATGCAGAAAAAGGCAGTAAGGACAGGGATGCGGCTAAAAGGGGTAAGGCCATCAAAAAATGGAGGGTGATGAGTACCAATGCCCACAGTCTGTGTAACAAGCTCCCTGAACTAGTGGCCTTGATGGAAGAGGGATGCCTGGATATTGTGACAGTCACTGAAACATGGTACACAGAAAACCATGACTGGGATGTCAACATACCAGGATACACAATCTACAGGAGGGACAGGGTGAGTAAAAGAGGAGAATGAGTAGCTCTCTATATAAGGGATGGGATTAAAGCAACAGAACTAAAGAGTAAGCAGGAAGTTGATGAGTCAATATGAGTCACCCTGGAGACAGGAAAAAGGCACCACAATCTGCATGGGGGTTGTATACAGACCCCCATCTCAGGGGGAGGAAATGGACAAGGAAATGATAGAAGGCATCCTTAAAATGTCAGAAAAAGGGGAGATATTGTTGATGGGGGACCTGAATATGCCAGCTGTTAACTGGAGTACCTTTGCAGCAGGCACATCCAAGAGCAGGGTCATTCTTGATGCCCTACAGGGGGCATGCCTCAGATAGCTAGTGTTGGAACCCACTCGGGAGGGAGTAGTCTTAGACCTGGTACTCTCAAATGGGGAAGGAGAAAGGATTTCAGATTTAGAAGTGGGTAGCCATCTGGGAACAAGTGACCACCACACAGTGTGGTTCACAATAAACACAGCCATAGAGTCAAGCCATACAAAAACAATAGTATTGGACTTTTGGAGGGCTGACTTTGGGAAAATGAGAGAGTGCCTCAGAAAAGCACTAGCAAATGGGCAAGAAGGAGGGGTGGAGGAACAATGGGAAATAATCAAAACAGCCATCACAGAGGCAACAAGCCTTTGTGTGAAGCAAATCAACAAAACAAAATGAAGGAAAAAAATACTATGGTTCACAAAAGAGGTGGAATGGAAGGTTAAGGAGAAAAGGATAGCATTCAGGAAATATAAGGAAACACAGATGGAGCAGGACAGAGAACTTTATCAGTTAAAGCAGAAGGAGGCAGGGAAGGCAGTCAGAATAGCAAAGGCACAAACTGAGGAAAAGATAGCCAACTCTGTTAAGAAGGGGATAAAACCTTTTATAGGTACATTAGGGAGTGAAGAAAGACCAAGGGAGGGATACAGAGACTTAATAAAGGGGAGGGAATGTGGGCAGAGGGTGACAGTGAAAAAGCAGGGATACTGAACGAATATTTCTGCTCAGTATTCACAACGGAAGAGGAGGGGGGTACCTAAACCAAACAAGAGAAACACTCCGAATAGGGGGTCAATACCAGTACATTCACAGAAGAAAGGGTTTTGAAAGAACTCTTGAAACTGAGGGTGGACAAGGCAATTAGGCCTGATGGGATTCACCCCAAAATTCTAAAAGAACTAAGGGTAGAACTAGTAATGCCACTGACTACTCTCTTTAACAAATTATGGGAGGATGGGGTGCTACTTGAGGACTGGAGGAGGGCAGATGTGATTCCACTTCACAAAAGTGGGAGCAGGGCAGAGGCAGGAAACTACAGACCAGTTAGTTTGACCTCAGTGGTAGGGAAAATGATGGAATCACTTCTGAAGGAAACAATTGTTGAGTACCTAGAGGCCAGTGGGGCATGGGACCCAAGGCAGCATGGTTTCACAGCAGGAATGTCATGTCAGATGAACCAAATAGATTTCTTTGACTGGGTGACCAAAGTAGTAGACTAGGGAGGGGCTGTGTTTATGGCCTACCTAGATTTTAGCAAGGCATTTGACACAGTCTCACACAAAAGATTAATATACAAGTTAGCCAGCCATGGAGTGGGTCCCAAGGTGGTAGCCTGGATAAAAGACTGGCTGGACAACAGGATGCAAAGGGTAATAGTAAATGGAGTCCACAGTGAAGAAAGGAGGGTAACTAGCAGGGTACTGCAGGGTTCAGTACTGGGATCGGTCCTCTTTAATGTCTTTATAAGTGACATTGGAGAGCACCTGGAAGGAAAAGTATGTCTCTTTGTGGACGACACAAAGATCTGCAACAGGGTTGATACACAAGGTGGAGTAGAAAGGATGAAATGGGACTTGACAAGGTTGGAGGAATGGTCAACTATATGGCAGCTCAGATTCAATGCAAAGAAGTGCAAGGTAATGCATCTGGGAAACAAAAACCCAGGGGAAGAGTACACAATGGGGGGGGGGTGAGATAATAACAACAACAAAACTGAAAGATACCTAGGAGTAATTATATCAGATGACCTAAAGGTGGGCAAGCAATGTGAGAAGGCAGTAAGGAGGGCTGGGGGGATACTGGGATGCATAGGGAGAGGCATCATCAGTAGAAAACAAGAAGTTGTTACCCTCTGTACAGACAGTTGTTGAGACCCCATCTGGAGTACTGCGTGCAATTCTGGAGACCCCATCTCTGTAAAGACATAGACAGAGTAGAGGCTGTTCAGAGGAGGGCAACCAAAATGGTGCAGGTATGCACCAGAAGACATATGAGAAGAGACTAAAGCAGCTTAATATGTATACCCTTGAGGAAAGGAGGGAGAAGGGGGACATGATAGAAACTTTCAAGTATCTCAAGGGAATTAAAGTACAAGAGGGTAGCATCTTTCAGAAAAAAGAGATGTGCAAGAAGGAGGGAGCACAATTTGAAGATAGAGGGGGGACGGCTCAGAGGTAATGTTAGAAAGTATTTTTTCACAGAGAGGGTTGTGGATGCGTGGAACAGCCTTCCTGAGGAGGTTGTGGAGTCAGGAACAGTGTGAGAATTCAAGAATGCATGGGACAGACATAAGGCAATTCTAGTGGTGGGTAGGAGGAAGTAAGCTGTTGATTAACTAGAATCTGCAGCTTATCCATCAGGTAGGGAAATGGGCAGACTAAGTGGGTCAAGCGGATCTTATCTGCCATCAAATTCTATGTTTCTATGTTTCTAAAATAACTATCAAATTGATTTATTATTTTTGTATACAGAGCAGAGGGTTCTATAGCTTTAGTAAATAAATTGTCAATGATGTAACAGAAAGATTTGAAGTTATTATTTAATATGGTTTGAGGTATCTGTATCCTTTGAACAAGTTTTATATTATTATAAATATATACCTGTTCTTGCTGTACTCTGGAAATGGAGGCTTTTATCATTCTTACCATGACTAGGGGAAAGTGATCACTTTCTGCCCAGTTCTTGATACGTAAGTCAATGTATTTACTGTACTAGAAAGGGGAAACTAAAATATAGTCAATTGTAGATTGACCATTATGCGTGATACATGTAGTCGCACCCTCTGCATCCAAAAGTAATCTCCCATTAAGAATTAATGAATTCATTGATTTAAGTAAGAAATCAAAGTGTTCATCACAATCAGTATTCCTTGTGTCAGACGATTTTCTGTCTCAATTCCATAAATATTTTGCATGTACTGTAGGGAAGTTTCATCATCTGGGTTTTCTTTCCCAATCTTATATTAAAATCACTGGTAACTATTACTTCGAGATCACTATAAATGTCAATAAACTCTTCTACACTAGCAATAAGTTTTGTAAGTAAGTTAGAATCATGAATAGGGGATTTATTTGGAGGGTTATACAGATTCATTTATAAGACCGAGTCATTACATATTTTTAGTAATATTAACAAATAATTCTGGGCAAGTATAGTTTTTATGATAGCTGGGTGGTCATGTATCTTGATGTATGTTAAAAGACCTCCAGCTGGCCTTCCCATCCTTGCCTTGTGAGATGCAGGATAGTGCAATAAATGATATCCATTTATTTGTAAACTATCAACTATGTCCAATTTATGCCATGATTCTTGTAGATTAATAACATGTTTACTTAAAAAAATACATACACTTACTATCAGGTAAATTTGAAACAAATCCTGAAATATTCCAGGAGAGTATTCTTAATATAATCATATTTAATCCATACAACTCTGAATTGGAATTTAGGGAGGCTATGCTAACAGAGTGGTCCAGAGTGTTGCCAGAATCAGTACTTATAGGGATAGCATCTTAATGCAATCAGTCTTTTTGTTCCATGAGGACCATACATATATTACTTAAGGTTAATATATTTTCATTAGAAGTTGGTGTCACTGGTGCATTTTTAGACCTCCAAGGTAGCAAGATCTCTAAAGATTGCATTTCATCCAAATCAAAAATGTCATCAGACAATACCAAATGTAAACCCATCATATCCAGTATAGGAGTTTTTGCCAGAAGTGACTGTGCAAGTTCATTGTTTCTGACCAACATGTTGATCTGGGAACCATCCTCAGATCTAACAGCTTTAATTATACCCTTCTCTCTAAGGTGTACCTGTAAGAAGTTTCTAAATACATTACATCAGGCCCCTAGTAGTTTGTAATTATTTTCTCTTGGCATTCTGTCCATCCTAAACAAAGTCAGACCCTTAGGCCTTTCATTAATAGTAGTCTTAGTAGGTCTTAAAGCATTGAATATGGATCTGTTAGGGAATGAAACAAAGATACCCTTGGATTCAGATCTTTCACCATTGTACCACAGTTGATTTGCCAATGATGCTGAGTCCAGATATAAATTCAGTGGTGTTTTGTTCACCATCTCTGGGAATAATAAGATTGACAATGTTATCTATAGTTATATCTAAATCCAGATCCCTATTAAACATATCCACCAAGAATATCTTTAAATACTCCTCCTTAACCTTAGGCCATTCCCTTTCTGCTGTTAGTCTCAAAAAAGAATTCCACTGCTAACATCTGTTTGGCCACTGTTAGCGTCTATCTTTGAATGTGAATTCTTTACATATGGGGGAGTCTTATTTGTATCATACGGATGCTTATTTAAACCCATATTTGTTGTCATTTGCAAAAACTTCCTCTTAGTAACTGTACAAAGTTTTTTTCCAAGACAGTTTAGTTCAGTTTCCAGTAATAGTAGATGTGCACCTAATTCCCCTTTTTGGACTTCATTCCTATGTGTGATGTGACTAGTCATATTAGTGTCCTCAGATGCAAAAAGATTCTCAGCAGCTGAGGAGGTCACTACATTATACGTAGGATTTTTAATAGATCCCCCTGTAACAGGGGAAGTATAAGCAGTGTCATTTCTTGATTCAGGCTTATTTCTGGTTTTAGAATTTTTTTTACCTTTGCATTTTTTCTTTCCTTCCTTTCCTTCCTGCTTTTTATGCTATGTAACTTTGGAATAATTACAGGGCTAAAATCAAGTCTTTTATCATATTGTTGGCTACTATTTGCATCTAAAGGAATAGAGACAGGCAATTTTGGCAGATTCATCTCATGCCAAACACCAACCAGAACTGTTACTACTACAGGCGTGACTGCTGTGACTTCTCAAGAAGGCAAACCACTGTGGGACATGCTGTCTGACTGTGGGCTGATAAAGGTGGCTGGAAAGGCATGTTCAACTGTTGTGGTGCCTGAAGTCCCCACTGCAAAAATGCTTAAAATATTATATGCAAATGATGAATCACTATTATATTAGCACCAGAAGAAATTAAGGTAATCTTCTTTAACTGAATTTACCATTGAATAACCCAGTTGCTCGCCCCACAACACATATTCAGGAAACATTTTCAGTGCTGCTGGAGCAATAGTAACTGACAAAAGAACACATCTTTCCATAAAAAAATCAGAGTCACACTTTTCTAAAAATATACCTGCCCATGTTCAAGAACATATACTGTCCAAAATGTGTGCAAGATGACCACTCCTAGATGGCATGGTGCACAGATGATGATAGTGAGGGAGTCTGTTGCCACTAGTCACTATCCTTTGCTCCTGTCTTTCTACATTGGTGGGTCCTCCTGTCTCCTCCTACTCCTTCATAAATCCCATTCATTTGTCTAAGAACCTGCTGCTGGTCCTCTCATATGTCACTGAGGGCAAACCCAGTTCCAGCAGATGAAAGGACACTACTAACTATTCAGCTATGATAAAACGACAATCAAAATTACAACACAATAAGTAAACAAGTAGATGTTGCACAGCTTTTCAACTGGTGTACCTTTTTGGTGGCATTATGGTTTACTGTTGGGGCAGTAAAATAGAATGAAACCCTTCCTGGCTGCTGAGAACACACCTACTGGGAAATGTATTCCCAAACAAGTCAATAAAACACTAGTGGATACATGGAGTAGTGAAAACACAGGGAAATGTATTCCTAAAAAGGTCAGTAAAGCACCAGTGGGTGTGTTGAGTTAAGTAGTGAATACACAGGGAAATGTATTCCCAACTGGTTGATAAAATACTAGTGGGTGCATCAAGTAAAGAAAACAAAGGTATGTTTTCACAAACAGGTCAATAAAGCACTAGTGAGTGCATTCAGTAGTGTAAGCTACTTGTGTGCGAGTAACAAACAGTATTTTCTGAATACCATTAATAATGCATTATCTGTTATCTGGACTCAAATAATGAACACTGGCACTATGCATGCCCTATTCCCTATTTGGGAAATAGTATAGTGCAAAACAAGAAAGAAACAGCCCTCACACTCCTCACCAGCCAAATCCTTTAAAAACTGCAAGCTGTCCCCCACCCTCTGCTAGAATCCCAATCACATGCTCTTCACCAAACACCCACAATTCATTATATTACATGTTATTTAAAAATAAACTCTCATGAAGAATGACAGGTATAACCTGCCCACCTCCATGGATGGACACTGTCTTTAGCACTTGTTCTCTGTAAAGGAAACGTTTTCCCCACCACCCCCAGCCTTGCAGCACCCTTCTCCTTTCTCCTCCGTTCAGTGATCATTACTCTTAAAAGAAGAAACGGGGCACAATGAAGAGGGCAACAACACAATGTACCCTCATCTGCAGATGGCTGCCTTCAACTGAATGAAAGAAGCGTTCCCCAGTTTTACTACACGAGCTAGCATGGAGTGCTTTTATTCAGTAGAAGGTGGCTAGCCATGGAGGAGGTTGGATTTTGTAAGTTGCCTGCTTCATTGCACCTGGCTTGTTCTTTTGAGAAGAATTGGGTGCTGAGGGGTTGGAGAACATATTTCTTTTACAAAAAATTAGCACTAAAGATAGCAACCATCCAGAGTGGGAGGTATGCTGTAACCCATCGTCTGAGTTTTTTTTATATTATGTAAAATAAAGTGTGGATGTTGCTGTGGGGGTGGAAAGTGGGATTAGGATTCATTCTATCAGAGGCTGGGGACGGGGGGGTGTATTTTAAAGGATAGAGCTGGAGAGGTGAGGTGGGCTGTTTCTTTTTCTGTTACCAATCACATGAATAATAAATACAAATACCTGAATATCTGGGGGCCTGAATATAATATTGGCCTGCATCATACCTCTCAACCTTTTGTCTCTCAAATGTGGAACACTGCCTTTCAAAATGTGGAAAAAATGAGCAAAATGTGGAACACTTAATCAAATCTTTACCTTGGAGGCTCAGAACACTGTTAAAATGTTTGCATTTATGTTTAGAAAGTCTGTTATTAATTGAGTAATATATTTTTTGCAGCATTTACTACAGATTTTTGCTTTAAAATGTTAATACTGAATGTGGAACAAGTCCTCATAACGTGGAACAGGGAGCTTTTGTGAAGTAAAATGAGGAACGTTCCTCGTAATGTGGTACAGTTGAGAGGTATGGCCTGCATTGTTGAAACAAGATATTCACACAGACCTAGTGTGAATACAGGAGAATATTCTAAAGTGGGGCAAACAAAAGCAGTGCTAAGCTGCTGCAAATGCAAACACAGTGAAATTTATTCCCAAACAGGTCAATAAAGCACTAGTGGGTGCATCAAGTAGTGTGACCGCTCAGATGAATAATCCCAATAATATAATATAATATAATATAATATAATATAATATAATATAATATAATACAATACAATACAATACAATACAATACAATACAATACAATATATGCACTCATTTGGTTAAATCCCCCCCCCCCCAGCAATAAGGGCAAGGCTGGTGTGGTAAATGATCGATTATTCATGTAAGATGACAGAGGAGCTATCTGTCATTGAGTTTGACACCACACACCCTACTGTTTATTTTCTTTTCCTAAGTCCAATAAAAATTCAATTTCATTTTGCTGCCTCAGTGCCCACTAGCACTCCATAGGCAAGCCTCAGTTTTTGAAGGCATTTTATAGAGAGCTATCGCCCTGCAGTCACAAATTGTCTGCTATGCCAGGCTACTGTATACTTCATCTCTTTAAAGTTTTTGGCCCAGATAATGTATCTTTTAAATGATCATTTTAGTAAAGAGCAAGGCTGTGGTTTTAAACTCTTTTATCTTCTCAAGCTCCCTTCCAAATCATCATGGGAGTCTGAGAAAGACAAAACACCCTCTGTCTCTCTCTCTCTCTCACTCACTCAGTTTCCCTTCCTCCATTCTGAGTCCAAATCTAATGTACTTGCTTTGCTTGGCCTCAGGCATAACTCATGCCTACTATCTAAAACTACCTCCAAGTCCTATAGCAGTAGGAGTACTCCTCTTACTTTTCCATTTCATTTTCTTTATTTATATTTGACCATGGATACTGCACTCAGCTGTGAGGGAGAGAGAAGAAGAAAGTGAACTGCTGCTTGTCTCATGCCATACGCTGCTGTGAGATGAGTCTCAACTGAGCGTGCTGTTCCTCTGTTGAGCGGCCACCCACGTGAGTCTCTGTGTGACCTGATTTAATAGTCAACAGTCATCTCCGCTGTTGTCATGATGTTGACGAGGGTGTGACGGTTGCTGGGCTAATACAAGCTGGACTGGAAAGCAACAGAGTGGGAAATCATATGATGTCCTTCTCAACAGAAAAACATGGAGCATACATGACTGGTGGAGGTAAGAGTTTATTTAAAGGCAAACCAAAATTTGCAAAATTGATGTGTGTGTGTGTTTATCCAAAGCAGACTATCATGAACACCTCTGGGTTCAATCATTTTAATAGAATGGTCAAACCAAACTTGCGGCCCTTCTTCTACCAATGTATTTGCATGATAACTTGCTAACAACCAAAAGTGATGATGATTTTGTCTTTATTGCTAGAATAAATACCAACAGAATAATTTTACTTTCCTTCCATGATGTTATGTAGCAGGACTTTCTTAGATATTTGTTCTCATTCTGTGAACTCATCCACATGGGATTTATGTGGGTTCTCCTAATTGGGATTATTTATTTGTTTTTTTGGACTAGTCTAAAATAACAGGTAACCCCCCCAACAAAGCTGGTTTCCAACATATATGAAGGGAAAATCTGGGCTAGTGTAACATAAACAGGGTATCTCTTTCACACAGCATTATACACCACACCCACATAATTAAATGCAGAGAGGATAATTATCACAACAATATCATGGTCAGGGAAGGAGATACTGGCTTTGTTCCTGTAAAGTACATCATGTTTTGGGAGGTGTTTCTTGATGATTGTGTCAAAGTGCAAGGAAAAGTCATTACAGCAGTTTAGCCAGACACACAGCAAATTAAAGGGGGAACTTCCTCCAGCTGGAAGCCATCCATGGTAAGAAGACTGGGAAAGCCTGGATTCTGGCAACTTGCTGCCTTGTGACAAAGATCATGGAGACTGTTTTATAGTATTGAGGGTAATAATGAGATCTGTGCATCAGTAAAATCACACTGGAGCTGTGCATCCAGTTTAGATGCTATGAAGATGCACAGGCAAATGACGCATTGCTATCCATTATGTAAATGTACAATGAGACATATGCCTTGAGAAGGTCATTTTAAAAAATCAGGAACAGAATGGGACCAAGTACAGAGCCTAGGAGTACACCTGATCTGATTGTGAGAGGGAGCCACCTATGAGGATTGGGACCTGTCTACCAGACTGGAGCTGAATCACTTGATCATGAGGTGTGATAGCCCTGCACTTACAAGTGTGTCCAGTTCTGGTCCGAGGTGTGGGCAGCAGTGATGAAAGTTTTGACCAGGCCAAAAAAGACAGCAGATGTTATTAAGCCCAATATACCACTTTCAGGATGATGTCAGTGGAGTGGGACATCCTAAAAGTTAACTGAGAAGGGAGCAGAGGGGGAGATAAGGGAGATAAGCAAGTGAGAGAGTTGGGAAAGTTCTAGTTGCTCCTGGTGTTTTGCTTTAGGAGGGGTAAGCCAGAAGAAGTGGTAGTCACTTGGGGAATAAGGTTCACTATCTTTATAAAGGAGGGAACTTAAGCACTCTTCCAAACACAAGAAGCTATAGCAGTGAGGAAGGAATTGTTATTTAGGGCAAAAATGGAGAAGCCCCACAGGAAAGAGAGAGGGGAGGGCATCTGAGATCAAGTCATTTGGGATTGTTGCATTTAGAGGGTAAGACTTCCAAAAGAGCTGAGAGGATATCTGCAGAAGAAGTAGGGGAATGTAGAAAAAGAGGGCAAGGGAAGGACTTACCCATGCCCAAATGGTGAGATTAAGAGGTAATCTCAGTAGTTGGGCAAAGGTAAGAAGTGATGTAAATGTGAATTGCTCTGAGGTGAAACAAATGTTTTAGCTGCTTGACTAACTAAAGCTATATTAATATGCAGAAGTGCTTAAATGTTAATGCTAGCCTTCCACTATCATTACCCTACCCCAGTGGTGTTTTCCTTTCTGGTTTGACGCTCTGAAACTATCCTGCTACAGTATCTGCTATTGGCTATCCAGCAAATATTACTTATTCTTATTTTGCATTGTTAAGTAAAAATATTCTGTTTGTTTATCTAATTATAACCACCTACATGATTAATAATATCAACCATGTGACAAGACAGGTCATCAAAAAAATGAGGTCCATGGAGGCAAGCATGAAACAAATACAAGCATTCCTGCGCAGGAATGGGAATTTTATTACAGAATAAGGGGTGATGTCTTACAAGGAATACTGGTTGTGTGTACAAGAAAAAGTCAGTTGTACTATACTTGCAGTGCAAGACTAGAGCACCCATAGGTACTCTACTGTAGTCTGTACTCTTACACAGTGAAACTCGGGTGCTAGTGAACTGGTTGCTGCAAGGGAATGATAATGGGACAACTAGGATGATCTTTGAACTGCTACAAGCACATCATGGAGTGTCAGGATCTGAATTCTCAGTGAAAAAAATGCATCACCAACAGGGATGGACATATTGGAGAGCATATTATTTTACTTTATATTATGTATCATGTGGCAGGTTATCAGTATTATAGTGTTCTGTACAGGGTGTTGCTGCACAGTTCTTTTAATGAACACCTACTGATCACTGGTCCACAAAGTGAGCAAAACAATATGGTTGTAGTGGGGTTGGGAATGGATGGATGCTAGAGAGACCTGTAATGATGTTATTTTTTAGATGATACTGCATTAACACTAGAGCATTTAGCATCGATGTACTTTCAGAAGATGAAACAACCATATATAAAAACTTGCATGATTCTGTTTTTGTCTTAGATACAGCTTCTAAACAGGGAAATGGAGCAACCTGCTTCTCCAAGAGTTAGCATACACTGTACAGCATGTTTGGATGTAGTGTTTAGCTGATAGTAATGTAAACACTAATATAAAAAGCTCACAATGCTGACTTAATTCAGGAATCATTAATGGTGACTTCTTCAAAGATTACATTATCAGAAAGGCTTGTTTAACAACCATAAAAAAGAAGTTTCCAAAGGTGCAACAGTTTTTCAGGATAATGGCCTTAAGCACAGTGCATGCATCTAATTAATTTTTGGCAACAAGATTACTAGGGTTACGATATCTCCAGTGGTAATTGTTATGTGTTTCCTGAAATGTACTGAGACATTGTTTTTCATTTCACTGAGTATATAATTTGGGATTTTGTGTCTCGCTAAGGTCTCCAGACATGAACCATATTGAAGAAAAGAACCATTCAGCAACTTTGGCAGATGATAACCCGCTCCACAGTGCTGCTGAATGGTTCTTGGTATACTGCTCATACTGTATATAGGCCACTTACATAAAGTTGTAGTAGTTTTGATTGCCAAAGAAGGCCATGCAGCCAAAGTGTGATATACAGAGGTATTTGTGTTGTGCTATGCTGTATGCACTCTACCAGGTGTAATGATTCATATAAAAATGTATTATTACCAGCACATAGCCAGCCTACACAGATTAGACCTTGATGTCTAACGTTTCACAAAAACCACACAAATGTATGCTGAATACAACTATAAGGAACAGGTCAATCCAGTGAGCCTTGGGTTCACTGAGGCTTCAACCTATGGTTGAGGTGGTTTCTCCACTCCTCTGTGCATAGATCAAATCTTTAGAGTACTTTACTCTATATCTCACGTAGAGAAATAAAATGCCACAGTAAACCCAACCCAAAACGTGCACTCAAAAACCAATTCTTCTCAAAAGCAGAAAATGTGATCCTGTTACTGAAACCTCCTAAATACATAAAGAAAATACCACAATGAACCCCAGAACAGACACACAGAAGCCAGTATCCTTCAAAACAGGTAATTTGGTTTTTGTCATGAAGCACCACCTGCAAATGCATGTAGAAATAAAATACCATAATGAACTGCAACACACACACACCAATTCTCCTGAGAAACAGAACATTTTGTGCATGTATTACATAAATACAATAGCAACAATGAAATGTCAATGATTAGATTGTTCAACACAGTCCATAGAGAAAAACACATCTCTTCTCATTAAAAAACAAAACTGGTGTAGGCAACTGATTATTGGCAGGGAGGTAACGAATATGAATACGAATACGAAATTTGCCAGCAGATAAAGGCCTAGAGGTCTATCAAGTCTGCTCGAATGTGCAGCTAGCACCCCTTATTCTGCAGCTGCCCCTCCCTTCCACCCTTCCCCTTCATTAACACTCCCTCTGGTCCTGTCCCACCCCATCCCCTTTTGAAGCAGTCCACTGCTCTACTGGATACTACTTCTGCAGGTAATGCATTCCACCCATCCACCACCCTCTCTGTAAAAAAGTGTCTCCTCATCTCCCTCCTGAACCTTCCTCCCTCCAGTCTCATATCATGGCCCCTGGTGTCCCTTCCCTCCCATACTTTGCCCCTCAGTATCTGTCTTGTTTATTCCTTTCATGTACTTAAAAGTTTCGATCATGTCCCTCCTCTCCTCTAGTGAGTACATGTTCAACTCCCTCAGCCTCCTCTCATATGATAAGTCCCCCAGCCCCTTGATCATCTTTGTTGCCCTGCGCTGCACCCCCTTCAGTAACTTAATGTCCCTCTTCCGATACTGGCACCCGTACTGCACGCAGTACTCCAGGTGTGGTCTAACTAATAACCTATACAGGGGCAGAATCACCTCCTCCCTCCTCGAGGATATACCCCTTGCAATACAACCCAGAATTTTGTTGGCCTTTGCAGCTGCCTTCCTACATTGTGCCAAGTTGTTCATTGACCCTGTAATGAACACCCCCAGATCCTTCTCCTCCTTTGTCTGGGCTAGCTGCATTCCCCCCAGCTGGTAACTCCTCCTTGGGTTCTTCATCCCAAAATGCAGCACCTTGCACTTTTTGGCATTAAACCCCAGTTGCCAGGTGTCTGACCAGGTTTCAAGCTTTGCCAGATCATTCTGCAACCCCTGTCATCCCCCTAGGTCATCCACCACCGCTTCTACCTTGGTATCATCAGCAAACAGACTGATCTTGCTCCTGATGTCCCATGATATGTCTGCAATGAATATCCCAAACAACACTGGTCCCAACACCGAGCCCTGTAGAACACCGCATGTCACTACTCTTGGGTGTGAGAGCTCCACACCCACCACCACCCTCTGTTGCCTTCCCTGAAGCCAGTTTCCTATCCATCTCACCAGCTTTGCACCCGCCCCTGTGCCTATTAACTTACTTCCCAGCCTTCCATGTGGCACTGAGTCGAATGCCTTACTGAAGTCCAGATACAGGACATCCACTGCATGGCCCATGTCCAGTTGCCTAGTTACCCAGTAACAGAACTCCACCAGGTTGGTTTGGCAGGATCTGTCCCGTATGAAGCCATGCTGTCTGCTGTCCTGTAGTCCTTTGGCCTCTAGGATGGCCACCAGCAACTCCTTCAGGATAGTCTCCATTAGCTTACCAACAATGGATGTGAGGCTCACTGGTCTGTAATTTCCCAGTTTATCCTTGGGACCACTCTTGTGGAGAGGCACCACATGAGCCATCCTCCAGTCCTGATGTACACACCCCGAATGTAGTGAGGCATTAAATAGGTCTGCCAAAGGTCCTGCAAGGACCTCTGCCAGCTCCTTCAGTACCCTGGGGTGGATGCCATCTGGGCCTGGTGCCTTGTCCACCCTCAATGCCTTCAAACCCTCCCGAACTCTGCCCTCCATGATTTCCCCATCTGTCACCCCTTTCCCCCCATTTCTGCCATTTCTTCCCCCTTGGGCGTCACCCCCTCTTCTCTTTAGTAAATACTGAGCAGAAGTGCTCATTTAGTGCTTCTGCCTTATCGCACCCTGCTTCCACCCAACCCCCTTCCTTCCTAATCCGTACTATGTGGTCCTTACAGCTCCTTTTCTCCCTGATGTACCTAAAGAAGTCATTCTCCCCCTTCTTAATGCCTTGTGCCAGCCTGAGTTCCATAGATGCTTTGGCTCCCCTTACTGCCCTTGTCACCTCCTTCAATTCTGTCAAGTACTCCTCCCTGTCCTCCCCCCTCCCTGTTTTCTTGTACTTCCTAAAGGCAGCTCTTTTCCTCCTTACCTTTTCCATGACCTCCTTGATCAACCAGTTCAGTTTCTTAGCCCTAGCATTCTTGATCTGGGCCTTGCAGCAGGTTTTGGTTGCCTCCACTATCCCCAGCTTTATGAGCTCCCACCTCTGGTTAGTGTCCATAGTAGATTGAATTCGGCCAGGTACCCTTTTACCACTTCCCCCATCTTCCCAAAGTCGGCCCTCCTGAAGTCCAGCACTCTTGTGCCAGATTCCACTCCTTCCTTGCCCATATCCAATGTGAGCCATACTGAGTGGTGGTCACTCCCTGACAGCGGTTCCTCCACTGTAAGTTCTCTCACAAAGTCCCCATTTGCCAGCACAAGGTAAAGGGTATTCCCTAACCTGGTTGATTCACTGACCATTTGCAGCAGGAAGCTGTCCTGGAAGGCATTCAGCAGTACCTGCTCCCTTCTGTTCCTGGTTGTTGGGGTACTCCAGTCCACTCATGGCATGTTGAAGTCCCCTGCAATCACCACACTACCCTTCTCACAGGTCCTCCTGATCTGTCCCGCTAGTTTCCTGTCCAACTCCTCCGTCTGAGATGATGGCCTGCACACCACTCCCATTCTAAGAATCCTACTCTTGGAATCCTGGATTTGCATCCAAGTGACTCTATACTACCCTCCTCCCCTTCCTCCCTTACACACTTCAGTCCTTCCTTCATATAGTGCCACACCCTTCCTTTCCCAATCACCCTGTCCCTATGAAATAACCTGTACCCTGGTACAGGCAGGTCCCAGTCATTGTATTGGGTGGCCCATGTTTCTGTGATGGCTGCAGTGTCCACCTCTCCCTCTGCCATGAGCACCTGTAACTCTGCAGTTTTCCTCCCAAGGCTCCTAGCATTAAGGGTAACCACCTTCCATCCTCTCCCCCCTCCCATTCTGCCCTCCTTTACTAGCATCACCAATAGTACTTGCCATTTGTCCTTTGTCACTGTTATGGGGGGTAAGCTCATATGGTTTCCCATCCTGTGGTCTCTGCATGGTTCTTGCCCAATTGCCACCCTCTGCTTCTAGTTTAAATTCCCAACTTCCTCTATGTACTCCTCCATCCTCTGTTTCAACACTTTCTTTCCCTCCTCACTCAAGTGTAGTCTGTCCTTGGCATACAGACTACTGTCCACCCAGGTCCCTCCCAACAGCCCATACCCTTTAGCACAACACCAGGCTCTTAGCCATCTGTTAAATTCCTCTATGCTCAGCTTTCTTGTTGTGCTTGTCTTGGGCACTGGAAGCATCTCTGAAAAAGTTACTGATCTTCCTGCCCCCTCACATAATTGTGCTAGTTCCTCAAACCTCCTCTGGACTATATCTACTGTCTTGTCAGCCAGGTTGTTCGTCCCAAGATGTATAATTAAATGATGCTTGTCCCTACCCCTTCTAGCATATTTCAGAACAGATTGTCCCACCCTTTCCTCTGTCATTCCTGGCATGGCCTCCACCCAAATGCGACTATGTCTCTCCCCCTTGCTACCCCACCTGACTCCTCTTAGCATTGAGTCCCCAGCACTAAGATTCCATCACTCTTACTCCTTGCTTGCTTCCATTCATCTCCCTCTCTCATTTCCAGCTCCTCTTCTTCCTCCTGCACATTATTTCCCCTTTTTGCCCCTGTTACAATTCTCTCAGCAGAACATTCCCCCCACTCCGGTTTGGTCCAGGCATTTATCAATTGCTCCTCTAATTTCATCATTTCCCTCCTCCACCTTCTTCTTCTTCTTCTCTAGCAGTGCAAAACTATTTTCTGAAGACCCTTCACAAATGCCCGCTCCCTCTTTCTTCATAGTAACCTGTTCTCTCCTTTTCACTCCATGACTTTTGCCACTTCTTCACCTCCCCTCACTAGTCCCTATCTCCTCCTTCCATTTGTCTTTTGTCTCCAGACCTGGTTTTCCTGGAAATCGTTCTTCCTGGCCTGGGCCCCTTTGTCTCTGCTTCCCTTCTTCTGACCCTCTCCTCACCACTGTTAGCTTACATCACCCTCCCTCACCTCCCCTTCTTCCTCCCTCCAGTATTGGGCTAAACCCACCCCCAATCTACCTTGCCTGTCTTAGTTCTTCCTGCAGACTGTCGATCTCCTTTCTAAGTTTCTCTATGTGGTTGCACACTAAACATCCTCCCACACTCCAGGCAATTTTTAGAAAGATTGGTGCACCACAGTTGTTGCAGCCTACCACCCTACCTATTGCTGTCATTGCCCCCAGTGACCCCCCACCCTTCCAGATGCAGGATACCAAACACTCCCCCAAGTCTCTCATCTCCCCCCTCTATCAGTGCAAAACATTCTTTTCTTAATTTCCCTTACCCCCTTTGTTGTACATGTTTAGATAGATTCAGCAACTGCTTTTTATATTCCTATCCTTCCTATCCACATTCAAAAAGAGACTTTAAGTAGCTATTGCACAACCTTCTTCAAACTCCTACTCCTCCTTTCCCCAATGCAATAGCAATGCAAGAAGTAACAATGAAAGCTCCTAGATTTGCAGTTACTTCCCCTTCCACTGAGATAGCAGTCACCTCTTCACTTGCTGCTGTTCCTTTCCTGGATGTCTGCTTCTGCTATGACAGGTGCATATCCTTTGCCCATTTGAGAAAGTGATGTCAGAACCCCTGGTATAAAGGAAATCATGGACCGGGGTGGGTGGGACCAGCCCAAGTCTTCCAGAAACAATCAGGTAGCTGAGGCCCCTGGCCAGACCATTAGCACCCTTCCCCCACTCTGCACTAAACTTTGCAGCTAGTGAAGCCAGCAAAAATGAATCACAATTCTACTCAAAGCCCCCAAAATAGGTTTGCTACTAAAAGAAACAGGACTCCAATTCAAACAGCTTCACCAACAACACATCAAAATAGGCTTGCAATTAGAAAATATAGGTCTCCAATTCAAAGAAACAGCCCCAGTTAAATCACACTAAATAGATTTTAAATCAGAAGAAATAGGCCTCTACAAATGCAATGTAAAGCAGGAGAGGAGGACTGCACAGGGAAGCAAGCAGTGCTCGGTTCAGAGAAAGTCAAGAAAAAGCAAACGGAGAACCGGCACCTGCTTTAAAACACGTAATGCTCTATTAGCTCTGTTGTGGCTCTCCTTTGAAAGACTGACAGCTGAGTGTGCTAATATGGTACAAATGATTTTAATAATGCATGATGATGCAAAACACTCACTTAAAAATGGCACAAGGAAACAAAAGGAGTTCATGAATGGCTAAAGTCCATAAGTCCATAAAGTTCCTTAAGTCCAAGAAAACACCATGTAATCCAACACACAAATGGCTGAATGTCCCCAACAGGTATGAGCAAAGGCTGAGGGTCGCTTCCAGCTGACATCACCTGATGCGTTTCGCTTGTAGCTTTTTCAAAGGCTGACATCCAAAAGTATACATCTATATTTAAACACCACCCTTAAAGGGAAATCACCCATATTTTACTCAATACAAATCACTATATACAAAACATCATATAATCAAATATAACAGACAAGTAAAAAGGAAATAATCAGAGCTGTGCAAAGTATTCATTATACAGCACCAGTAAACAGATGCACAACTTACTGCTGGAAATATTCCGCATAACAAATGATACCTTTATCCAGTAGGTCATAGTGTAATCTGTGCACTGCTGAAAGATAGAAGAAAAAAGACATAGATATTAGATAGAAAAACACCAAAAATTAAAAGCAACTTATTTTTCATACTTCAAAAAAGGCCGAATCTCAATCCTCTCATTTAAACCTGGTGTGTACATTGCTCTCATGGCAAATATCCAGTATTGTTCCTTACGTAGAAGGAAGTTATCAAAATCCCACCCTCTTTTTGTCAGCATAGGTTTTTCAATTGCTGTAAATACAAACTTGTGTGCACCCTTGTCACTTGCTCTTAATATATGAAGAGCTAAGGCATTCTTTTCATCACCATTTAAAATGGACCTAGCATGTTCACCTATACGTATCTTAAAGGGATGTTTTGTTTTACCAATGTAGAAACTGTTACAGGAACACTCTGCCATGTATATCACTCCTGAAGTACAGCATGTAACAAAGCCCTTTATCTTAATATCAGTTCCTGTTGCATGATTTTTAAAGGTTTTAGTGGTTTTTACCCACGAACAATATTTACAGTGACCACATCTATTGCACCTCTCCACTGGTTTAGCTAACCAATTATTTGATTTTTCCACAATTGGTTGTACAGAGTGCACCACTAAATCTTTGATGTTTTTCCCCTTCTAAACACTACACATGGATCCCCAACACTAGTGTGGAGTAAATTAGTGTCCAAACGAACTAAATGCCAATGTTTCCTAATTATCTTAGCTATTTCTCCTGATTGGGGGCTATAGGTAGTGACTAAAGTGGTCTGAGGGTCACCGTCATTAACCTGATGTTTCCCAATCAATAAATCTTCCCTTGCTATTCCATCAACTGCACATTTAGCTTTTTCCAGTATATTACTGCTATACCCTCTACTTTGTAATTTGACAGTCAGTTCTTTCACCCTCTTATCATATTCCTGTATATCACTACAGTTTCTTTTTGTGTGTATATACTGACCTTTAGGTATGGCATTAATAACATGCCTGGGGTGACAGCTGTTTGCCAGTAAAATAGTGTTACGATCTGATTGTTTAGTGTAAAGATCTGTCTTAACACCACCTATTCCATCCTTATGAATTCTTAAGTCAAAAATGAATTTCAGTATAACTAGAATTAATAGTAAACCCAGATGCTCATTACTATTTTCTAGATATTTCACAAATTCAAACAGTTCCTCTGACTCCCTTTCCACACCATAATAACATCATCAATAAAAGGTCTCCACAGATCAATTTTGTGTAGAAAGGGATTATTAGGGTTCCTAATTGTGTCCAGTTCCCATTTTGCCATGTATAGATTTGCATAATTTGGTGCCATACTTGCACCCATGGCCGTACCCATTTTCTGTAAATAAAAATCATTCCTGTAGAAAAATGTATTGTATTCTAGTATAAACTTAGTCAGTTGAATTAACGCTTCTGTTGGTGGTTCTTTCACCGACCGTACATCCAAATAAAATTCTAAGGCTTCCAGGCCTTCCCTGTGCGGAATGTTCGAATATAGGGATGTAACATCAAGTGTTACCAGAATACTCTTTTCCTCTATGGCCAAGTCCTCTAATACCGACAAAATGTCACTAGTATCTTTTATATAGGCTGGTACCTGTTCCTGAATTAGAATTTTATTTGGATGTACGGTCGGTGAAAGAATCACCAGCAGAAGTGTTAATTCAACTGACTAAGTTTATACTAGAATACAATACTTTTTTCTACAGGAATGATTTTTATTTACAGAAAATGGGTACGGCCATGGGTGCAAGTATGGCACCAAATTATGCAAATCTATACATGGCAAAATGGGAACTGGACACAGTTAGGAACCCTAATAATCCCTTTCTACACAAAATTGATCTGTGGAGACCTTTTATTGATGATGTTATTATGGTGTGGAAAGGGAGTCAGGAGGAACTGTTTGAATTTGTGAAATATCTAGAAAATAGTAATGAGCATCTGCGGTTTACTATTAATTCTAGTTATACTGAAATTCATTTTTTGGACTTAAGAATTTACAAGGATGGAATAGGTGATGTTAAGACAGATCTTTACACTAAACAATCAGATTGTAACACTATTTTACTGGCAAACAGCTGTCACCCCAGGCATGTTATTAATGCCATACCTAAAGGTCAGTATATTCGCACAAAAAGAAACTGTAGTAATATACAGGAATATGATAAGAGGGCAAAAGAACTGACTGTCAAATTACAAAGTAGAGGGTATAGCAGTAATATACTGGAAAAAGCTAAATGTGCAGTTGGTGGGATAGCAAGGGAAGATTTATTGATTGGGAAACATCGGGTTAATGACGATGACCCTCAGACCACTTTGGTCACTACCTATAGCCCCCAATCAGGAGAAATAGCTAAGATAATTAGGAAACATTGGCATTTAGTTCATTTGGACACTAATTTACTCCACACTAGTGTTGGGGATCCATGTGTAGTGTTTAGAAGGGGAAAAAACATCAAAGATTTAGTGGTGCACTCTGTACAAACAACTGTGGAAAAATCAAATAATTGGTTAGCTAAACCAGTGGAGGGGTGCAATAGATGTGGTCACTGTAAATATTGTTCGTGGGTAAAAACCACTAAAACCTTTAAAAATCATGCAACAGGAACTGATATTAAGATAAAGGGCTTTGTTACATGCCGTACTTCAGGAGCGATATACATGGCAGAGTGTTCCTGTAACAGTTTCTACATTGGTAAAACAAAACGTCCCTTTAAAATACGTATAGGTGAACATGCTAGGTCCATTTTAAATGGTGATGAAAAGAATGCCTTAGCTCTTCATATATTAAGAGCAAGTGACAAGGGTGCACACAAGTTTGTATTTACAGCAATTGAAAAACCTATGCTGACAAAAAGAGGGTGGGATTTTGATAACTTCCTTCTACGTAAGGAACAATACTGGATATTTGCCATGAGAGCAATGTACACACCAGGTTTAAATGAGAGGATTGAGATTCGGCCTTTTTTGAAGTATGAAAAATAAGTTGCTTTTAATTTTTGGTGTTTTTCTATCTAATATTTATATCTTTTTTCTTCTATCTTTCAGCAGTGCACAGATTACACTATGACCTACTGGATAAAGGTATCATTTGTCATGCGGAATATTTCCAGCAGTAAGTTGTGCATCTGTTTACTGGTGCTGTATAATGAATACTTTGCACAGCTCTGATTATTTCCTTTTTACTTGTTTGTTATATTTGATTATATGATGTTTTGTATATAGTGATTTGTATTGAGTAAAATATGGGTGATTTCCCTTTAAGGGTGGTGTTTAAATATAGATGTATACTTTTGGATGTCAGCCTTTGAAAAAGCTACAAGCGAAACGCATCAGGTGATGTCAGCTGGAAGCGACCCTCAGCCTTTGCTCATACCTGTTTGGGACATTCAGCCATTTGTGTGTTGGATTACATGGCGTTTTCTTGGACTTAAGGAACTTAATGGACTTATGGACTTTAGCCATTCATGAACTCCTTGTGTTTCCTTGTGCCATTTTTAAGTGAGTGTTTTGCATCATCATGCATTATTAAAATCATTTGTACCATATTAGCACTCTCAGCTGTCAGTCTTTCAAAGGAGAGCCACAACAGAGCTAATAGAGCATTACGTGTTTTAAAGCAGGTGCCGGTTCTCCGTTTGCTTTTTCTCTACAAATGCAGCCTGCTACATAGTGAAACATCAATCAAATGAGCCCACTTATAGCTACCAAAACAGGTTTCAAAATTCCAACAGCCCCAAACAATACCCTGCTAGCCGCTTAGAAGTAGTAAGAAAGAAAAGAAATAATCTTCTACCAAATAGAATCCACAAGAAACAATGTGAAAACAAGAAGAAGAAGCTACTGTACTGTAACAGATCTGATCCTGTCTCCTTCTAGTTCCTTCTGGCCATGTCTGGGCTTATGGAACTCTTCCCATGTTTGGATACCAGGGAATGTTCTTGAAGTACCAGGAGCTCTGGGATGGCCAGGATTCAGAATGAACAGGGGAGGCAGCTGAGGTTCCTAGGAAAGTTTGTGTTGTTTACATACCCTGCATAGGAGCTAATATTTATTTATTTACTTATATAATTATTTCTGCATTTAAAGCTTTTTTATCCGGGAGAAACCCACTGAGCCATGGCTCATTTCCAGGTGCAACCTGGGGGAAGGGGAAAGGGGGAAAACACAGCATACAAGGTAAATAAGAATCACTATAAATACATCTAATACAAGTAACATGATTAGGATAAATAAATAACAGTGAGTGGTAACAAAAATATGGATTACAGTCAAGGCAATTTGAGCCATCTCCATGAGCTATAACTAGAATGCATAGTAGAAGTTAGAAAGTAAGTAACCTAGGATGAGAGAAGGAAAAAGGAAGGATCCCCTTTACAGCCTAGTTCCTAACCGGGCTTCCCACAGACCGGCAGCTGTGGCTGGATTCCCACCGGCCACGCTTGCTTCATTGCCTGCCTGCCTCTGAACAAGCCTAGCACCTGACCAGGCTCACCCTGGCCCATGGCTGCTGCTGGATGCCCACAGGCCATGCTTGCTTCACTGCCCACCTGCCTGCCTCTGAACAAGCCTACTTTCTGACCAGGTTACCCGAGGACTGGCAGCTGTGGCTGGATTCCCACTGGCTATGCTTGCTTTACTGCCCACATGCCTGCCTCTGAATAAGGTACGCTAACACCTCCATGGGAATTGAAATCCGGTAATTCTATTGGACTGTGTGCCCCTTTCTCAGCTTACCATAGGCCGCTTCCTACAACTCGGATACACGCTATTGGACTGAGACCTGGCTTCATTTTCTACTGCTTTTTCTTCATTTTGTACATCCTGGTGCATGAACTTTCATTTAGAGCACAATACTAGTTAGTTTCATGTTTTTGCTAGCCTAAACTGCTGCTGCTTATTGTATTATTAATTTACCACTGTGAGCCCAAACTGCTGCTGTCTTCCACTCACTCCCCTGTCTATGCTAACCTCTTTTCTCCTCTCCTCTCTTACTATGATCCCCTACCTGCACAACCCCAAGCTCTGTTTTCTTTTCTTTTTCACTAAGGCCTCTTAATCTAGTTTCCCCTTGTTCCTCTGGTGCCATTGCCCAGATACCCCCCACCAGGGAACTTTCTTACTTGCCCCCTCCCAAACTCATTCTTTCTATCTACCTCTCTCTTCCCTATTGTTTTGCAGTCACTCCCACCGATTAAGCTACAGCCCAGACTGTGGACACTTAACTGATTCCCTCCTCTCTTGTTCTTTCCTTTACAACCTAGGTCGTGACCGGGTTACCTGTGGACTGGCGGCTGTGACTGGATTCCTGCTAGCCACGCTTGCTTCACTGCCCGCCTGCCTCTAAACAAGGTATGCTAACACCTCCATGGGAATTGAAATCTGGTAATTCTATTGGACCATGTGCCCCTTTGTCAGCTTACCAGAGGCCACTTCCTACAACTCGGCTACATGCTATAGGACTGAGAATCGGCCTTATTTTCTACTGCTTTTTCTTCTGTGTGTACAGCTTGGTGCATGAATTTTCTCCCACCCACCCTTTCCTGCCACTCTTTAAATCCACTTTCTACCATAACGGCTATGCCTCTCTGACCCAACCCCTGACTTCCTTAAAGTGCCCTTGCCTTGTATTATTGGTAAATACTCCTGATTACCTCCCTCTCACACTTCCTCTTGTACCCTCTCCTCTCCTCTCCTCTCCTCTCCTCTCTCTCTTCTCACTCTCACCCCACATACCTCTCAGCTTCCTTCCTACTCACTACCCTCTTTCTTTTCTATCAGACTCTTCCTTGTCATCGAGTATCTCAACCCCTTTCACTCCCAATGCTCCAGACAGCACCATACAAATGCCTTAATTCAGCTAGTATTAGGCTCTATTAATCATGAAGCTCTTTATCAGCACTTTCATGATTGTGCTATCCTGCCTTCTCACCTCACCCCTTCTACCTCCTGATAACTCACCAACCCAGTGTCCCCCCACTATTAAATCCGCTAATGGTGGGTCCTGAAACTTTGTGTATCACCCTTAATCACCATCTTGGTGGAACTCCACTGTCCAGGCTACTTGCTCTAAATCAATACTATGAAACCTCTGCACTAATACCTCTCCTTTTTATGTTGATTGCTCGCATGTGCAAGAAACATATTGAGGCAGCTTTCTCCACAAGCAGGTTGTGGAGGTGCGGCACTGTTGTGGCCAATGCACTGACAGCCTTTAAAGGCTTGGCTGCCTTTCCCCAATGCTGTGGCATGCTGCTGCTGACACTAGTTCAACAAGCACGCCACAACTTTCTAACACTTTAGCCACTGCAATCAGGGGCCACCTTGTCATTGCAGCATATGATGCTGCAATGAGGAAGCGACCCCTCATTGCAGGGCTGTTGCTGATGGAGAGCCCAGTCTCCATCAGCATGTCTCTCCCCCCCAATTTCTTGTGTGCCCAATCCCCCTCGTCTTAATTCCCCTCCCTGCTTCTGTGTTTGCCGACGGGAGTGCCCAGTCCCCGTCGGCATATCTGCCACCCATTTCTTGTGTGCCGATGGGGCTGCCCAATCCCCGTTCGCATGATGTCCCCCCCCTTTTGTTGTGTTCTGACCAGGGTGTCCAATCCCACATTGGCTGCAGCTGCCAACCCCCTCAAAAGAGTCCATTGGCATGCTGGGAGCCCACCCCAGTGTGCCACATTCCCTGAAAGGGAAAAACTGTCCCACAATATTTTTTTCTTGTCCCTGTAAATAAAAAATGGTCCTATGATCTCCTGCCCCTTCCTTCACCCATCCACTGTGCACCCTGCCCCCCACCCTCCTCACCCCATGCCCTACCTCCGGAGCTCAGCACGATGATCTTCGTGGACCGGGAACACATCTGCACTCTTCAAAGTCGACCATGAACTGAGGAAATGCCGGTAAGCTGTATAATGCAATAAATAGTTATTTTTCGACTTTGATGCATATGTTGGGCATTTTGTGGAATTTTGGCACCAAATTTTCAACATGGGGTTTTTGAGACCCCTCCTCATGAATTCTAGCACTGTCATAGTGTTAATTGGTCCCGAAAGGTGATTTTGTGGTCACTGCATGGAATAATCTTTCAGAGCCAATTAATGAAATGACAGTGCCAGTATTCATGAGGAGGGCTTTCAAAAAGCCTATGTTGCAAATTTGGTGGGAAAAAATAAAAAAAAAATGACTGTTTTATGAGCGTGTGTTGAGCAGTTGCTACGCACGCTCGTAACTTTATGAATTTGCAATATTTTCATGCCAGATTTCCACATTGGCATTTTTCCATATGTCCTTATGAACAGTACAGCTGTCATTTTTCACATCATGGCTGAAATGTGCTTTCGCACTTCTGGCGCAGAATAGCGTGGTCACTGTGGGAAATCAGTGTTCAGGACAGAATATGAAAATGACAGTGATACTGTTCATGAGCAGAGGTCCTAAATTGCTTATGTTGAAAATTTGGTGCTGACACTCCATAAAATGACTGTGTTACGAGCGTGTGTTGCGCAGTTTGCATGCATGCTCGTAAGTTCGCAAATTTATAATATTTTCACTCCAGATTTTCAACATTGCCATTGTTCTGCACCTCCTTATGAACAGTGCAGCTGTCATTTTTCACATCCTGGCTGAAATGTGTTTTCACTCTTCCGGTGCACAATAGCGCAGTCGCTGTGGGAAATCAGTGTTTGGGACACATTAAGAAAATAACACTGACACTGTTCATGAACAGAGGTCCTAAAATGGCAATGTTGAAAATTTTGTGATGAAACTCCATAAAATGACTGTTACAAGCATGTGTTCTGCAGTTTCCATGCACCCTTGTAACTTCACAAATTAGTGATATTTTCCCGTCACATTCTCAACAGTGGCATTTTTCCACACCTCCTTATGAAAAGTACAGTTGTCATTTTTCACATCCTGGCTGAAATGTGTTTTTGTGCTTCTGGCGCAGAATACTGCAGTCGCTGTCGGAACTCATTGGGACAATTTAGAATTCAGCGAGTGGGGGGGGAGTGACCGAGCTCAACTGAGCTCTTTCGGGACTGCTGCAGATTTCTTTGTGGGTAGGAAAAGGCACCAATGCAGGCAGAAGCCCGGTACAAAAGGGCAGCCTGCAGCACTGGGAGACACAGAATGAGTAAGTGAGGTAGGAGGAGTGCGTGAGGTCAAGCAGAGCTCTGTTGGGACTGCTGCAGATTTCTTTGTGGGCAGAAAAAGGCAGCAATGCATGCGGGATCCCAGTACAAAAGGGCAGCCTGCAGCTGTGGGAGAAACAGAATGAGTGACTGAGAGAGAGGGGGAGCAAGTGAGCTCAACAGAGCTCTATTGTGACTGCTGCAGATTTCTTTGTGGGCAGAAAAGGGCAGTAACGCAGGTAGGAGCCCAGTACAAAAAGGCAGGCTGCAGTGCTGGCAGAAACGGAATGAGTGAGTGAGAGAGGGGGAATGAGTAAGGTCAATGGAGCTCTGTTGGGACTGCTGCAGATTTCTTTGCGGCCAGAAAAAGATGCCAACAGAGGCAGGAGCCCAGCACAAAAGGGCAGCCTGCAGTACCAGGACAAACAAAATGAGCACGTAAGACAAGGGGAGTGAGCGACCTCAACGGAGCTCTGTCAGGACAGCTGTGGATTTCTTTGTGGGCAGAAAAAGGTGCCAACACAGGCAGTAGCCCAGTACAAAAGGGCAGCCTGCAGTGCCAGGAGAAACACAATGAGTGAGTGAGAGACGGGGAGTGAGCAGCACAACGGAACTGTGTCAGGACTGCTGCAGATTTCTTTGTGGGCCGAAAAAGGCAGCAATGCATGAAGGAGCCCAGTACAAAAGGCCAGCCTGCATCACCAGGAGAAACAGAATGAGCGAGTGAGATGGGGGAGTGAGCAACCTCAACGGAGCACTATCGTGACTGCTGCAGATTTCTTTGTGGGCAGAAAAAGGTGGCAATACAACCAGGAGCCCAGTACAAAAGGCCAGCCTGCAGCGTCGGCAGAAACGGAACAAGTGAGTGAGAGGGGGAGTGAGCAAGCTCAGTGGCGGTCTATTGTGACAGCTGCAGATTTCTTTGTGGGTAGGAAAAGGCAGCAATGCAGACAGGAGCCCAGTACAAAAGGCCAACCTGCAGCGCCGGCAGAAATGGAATAAGTGAGTGAGAGAAGGGGAGTGAGTGAGGTCAACGGAGCTCTGTTGGGATTGCTGCAGATTTCTTTGTGGCCAGAAAAAGGTGCCAACAGAGGCAGGAGCCCAGTACAAAAGGATATCCTGCAGCACCAGGAGAAACAGAATGAGTGCGTAAGACAGGGGGAAGCGAGCGACCTCAATGGAGCTATGTCAGGACACCAGCGGATTTCTTTGTGGGCAGAAAAAGGTGCCAACACAGGCAGGAGCCCAGTACAAAAGGACAGCCTGCAGCGCCGGGAGAAACACAATGAGCAAGTCAGAGAGGGGGTGAGTGAGCGAGCTCAACAGAGCTCTATCATGACTGCTGCGGATTTATTTGTGGGCAGGAAAAGGCGGCAACACAGGCAGGAGCCCAGTACAAAAGGCCAGCCTGCAGCGCTGGCAGAAATGGAACGAGCGACTGACAGAGGGGGACTGAGTGAGCTCAACGGAGCTCTGTCGGGGCTGCTGCAGATTTCTTTGTGGGCAGAAAAAGGTGCCAACAGAGGCAGGAGCCCAGTACAAAAGGACAACCTTCAGTGCCATGACAAACAGAATGAGTGAGTGACACAATGGGAGTGAGCAACCTCAACAGAGCTCTTTCAGGACACCGGTGGATTTCTTCATGGGCAGAAAAAGGTGCAATAGCAGGCAGGAGCCCAGTACAAAAGGGCAGCCTGCAGTGCCGGGAGAAACACAGCGAGTGAGTGAGAGGGGGACTGAGTAAGCTCAACGGAGCTCTATCATTACTGCTGTGGATTTCTTTGTGGGCAGAAAAAGGTGGCAACTCAGGCAGGAGCCCAGTACAAAAGGGCAGCCTGCAGCACCGGCAGAAACAGAATGAGCGAGTGAGAGAGGAGGAGTGAGCAAGCTCAACAGACCTGTGTCAGGACTGCTGCAAATTTCTTTGTGGGCAGAAAAAGCCACCAATGCAGGCAGAAGCCCAGTACAGAAGGGCAGCCTGCAGCAGTGGGAGACACAGAACGAGCTAGTGGGGCAGGGGGAGTGAATGAGCTCAACGGAGCTCTGTTGGGACTGCTGTGGATTTCTTTGTGGGCAGAAAAAGGCAGCAATGCAGTATGGAGCCCCATACAAAAGGGCAGTGCCAGGACAAACAGAATGAGTGAGTGAGACAGCAGGAGTGAGCGGCCTCAACAGAGCTCTATTGTGACTGTTGCAGATTTCTTTGTGGGCAGAAAAAGGCAGCAATGCAGGCAAGAGCCCAGTACAAAAGGCCAGCCAGCAGCACTGGCTGAAATGGAACAATCGAGTGAGAGAGGGGGAGTGAGCAAGCTCAACAGAGCTGTGTCGTGACTGCTGTAGATTTCTTTGTGGGTAGAAAAAGCCACCAACAGAGGCAGGAGCCCTGTACAAAAGGGCAGCCTGCAGCAACGGGAGACACAGAATGAGCGAGTGAGAGAAGAGGTGCGAGTGAGCTCAACGGAGCTCTGTTGGGACTGCTGCAGATTTCTTTGTGGGCAGAAAAAGGCTGCAATGCACCGTGGGGCCCAGTACAAAAGGGCAGCCTGCAGCGGCGGGAGAAACAGAATGAGCGAGTGAGAGAGGGGGAATGAGCGAGCTCAACGGAGCTCTATCTTGACTGCTGCACATTTCTTTGTGGGCAGAAAAAGGTAGCAATGCAGGCAGGAGCCCAGTACAAAAGGCCCGCCTGCAGCGCTGGCAGAAACGGAACAAGCGAGTGACAGGGGGGAGTGAGCAACCTCAACGGACCTGTGTCGTGACTACTGCAGATTTCTTTGTGAGCAGAAAAAGCCATCAACAGAGGTAGGAACCCACTACAAAAGGACAGCCTACAGCGCCATGAGAAACAGAATGAGCGACTGAGAGAGGGGGACTGAGCCTCCTCAACGGAGCTCTGTTGGGACAGCTGCAGAATTGTTTGTGGACAGAAAAGGGTGCTAACACAGGCAGGAGCCCAGTACAAAACAGCAGCCTGCAGCACCGGGAGAAACAGAACAAACGAGTGACAGAAGACCACTGAGCGAGCTCAATGGGCCAAAGCAATCAACATTCAGCATTGACAAATGCTTGTTTTTAATATGTATTTAGTTTATTTTGAGATTATTCATGATACGTAGTTATATTCATTCTTGTCAATTTCTATTTCAAGTATATGCACGGTATAATCAAAAGTACTTTTCTTCAACTCTTCAATTGTACAAGTTCTTATCATTCTTCTCAACTTCCATTTCATTTACATGCTCAGTAAAATCACTAGTTCTTTTCTTCAACAGTTCAATTGCACAAGTTCTTGCCCCATCTATTGCCTAACTCTGCATATCTCTACATTGTGATTGGTTGACCATCCATGGCACTCCAGATATTACATCATGGGTTTTAGCCCACCTGCTAGGCTAGTGATGTACATGACTCTAGGATCAGATTTCGTGTATATCCAGGTCCCAGAAACCCCTGTTCTCCAGTTCAAATTGTGCATCTGATCAGGCTACAAGCACATCAGGATTCCTGTTGTTCTACTCTAGCAAGGTAGGCCTCTCTTTTGTAATTACTCAAGTGGCTTATCCTGCAAATAACTTTAGAGACTCATTATGGCCATCTCTGCTGCAGTTCTTGTGTGGTTTTCCAACATTTTTAATAAGCTCCCTAAAGGGAACTGGATACTGGAGCATTTTGTGTTTTTCCTTTCCTAGAAAGGTTTGATGCCAGCTTTGTTGTTTGGTTTTGTATATCATTCCATTGTTTGGGCTAGAAGTTAAAGCCAGCAAAGTTGTTATTTGTTTTCAAATGTGTTTGCTGTGATCTCTGGCCCCCATGGTCTATTGCAATTATTGGTATCCAATCTGGCTGACTTCGAGCACTTAACTAGTTTGTTGGCGTTATTTTATATTTCCTGCATCACGTTCCTTCCTGCTGTGGAGTGTTTTTGGCAAGAGGAAAAGGTTTGTCCTCCTCACATTGGCTTGCTGCTTCTGGCACAGCAACACCTCTGTACCCCACCACAGGTGGCACCGCCCCTTCCTCACGCTCAGCCGATCCGGGTAGCGCAGCACACCACAGACCACTCCATGAATCCTTCACTCGCTCCGTAGACTTGCGAGTGAGTGACAAGCGATCAACTCCTCCAATTTGGGATTCTTCCTTGTGAGCTCATCTTGTTGGCCTCAGAAGCCCAGGGGAGTGACTGAGTCTACAAAGGCCTCTGGCCTACTGCTGAGCTCCGTGTGGCACTCCCCCCCCACTGGCATGTGATCTCGGCGTCTCGGTTATACCCTGCCATTTCCCCCGTTGGGAGAGTGTTTCCCGTGAGCAGTACCCGCCTTTTCTTATCAGAATCCCCAATTCAAGGGATTTTTCTAATCAGGAAGGTTTTTTCTCACTATCCCCATGCTCTTCTCAGCCGCATGGTTCTTGCGGCCTACTTCCTGGACATATCTGGTTCCGAGGCTTACCGTGGGGGGGAGTTGGACGCCCTCTCTTCTTGAGCTAGGACAAAGGAAATAAGCTCAGTTTTCAAAGGGACATCATTTCTTCGTCTCCTCAGTGCATGGTCCAGAAGAAACCAAGCGCTCGCTTGTTCCACACACTCTCCAAGTGGAGTTAAGGGGTACGCTGAGACCCCTACAGGAATTCTGGAAGTGAGGTGTCAGATTTTCTTTTTTTTGGCACAAATAAACAAGGTGCTGGCATGCTGCATCAGAGTGTGGGCTAAAAACAAAACCTAAAGCTCTGAGTGTCAAACTGGGACCCTGGATTTAAATTAATGTTCCTCTGCAGTCCTACGAAGCCTTTGGGCCCATCCTCCTCCTCCCCAGCACCTCCTCTACTTCCATATAGGGTCTCTCTCTATAGTGAGCCTACATTCACCACAAAAGAACCTAGTGGTACCTCCCTCTAGTTTATATGGGGTCCTGCTCTATAGCGGCCCTATATGCCCTACAAAAGAACCTGGTGGTCCCTCTCCATAGCGATCTCCACAGTGGCCTTCTCCATGCGGGGTCCCTCACTATAGCAACCCCCATGCTCCTACTACGGGTCCCTGCCTACAGCCCCCACCTGTAGTTTATTATACACCCTCCACATAACAGCCTTCATGATGGTCGTCCCATTAAGGGGACTCTCTACCCTCTCTAAGGTCAGCGATATCAGCAGCACCCTAGGGCATTTGGTCTCCGAGGATGATCTGTACTTCTAAGACTGTATTAAACAGCTGGGGCACCCACTGTGCTGGAGGCCGATTGTCACCCAGTGCTAACCTTATGCCTCCTTTTCTTTCTCTCTCCACCAGATGGTCAAGGCCAAGAAATGCTCTTCTTGGAGCACTACCCTCCTACCCCACACTCTGGGTCTCCTATGCCCCACCTGTCTCCATGACGACAACGACTTATTGCTGGAGCAAGCTTCTGTTATGGGCCCCAGTAATCCAGGGCCCAGTGGCCCCACTTGGATGGATCCAGGGGCTATCCTACTTCAGAACCAGCAGGCCACAGTAGCAATGATGAAGAGCCAACAGAACTTTATGCTGAAGATAATGGAAAAATTAGAATCCCTTACCCAGCACAGGCCGATGACCGCACCACCTCCAGAGCCAGACAATGTGGGGGGGTCAATGAAGACCATCTGGATCCTGTAGAACCAGCTCCAGGCAGTCATAAGCTGGACTCCGGAGAAGACAAGGAGATGCCAGATGAGGAAGATGGGGCGGAAACCGATGACGAGGACATGGAACCACAATCCGTACCATCCCTCACTTCTAAACTATGCTCTTTTGACATGGTTCCAGGCCTTATGAAAATAGTCAAGGCCACTATTGGGTTTGACGTCAAAGAAGGCAAACCAGAGTCAAAATTAGACCCCATGATTCAGCAAAAGGCGACTATCAAGGAGACGTTCCCAGTATGCCCAGCGATTGAGGACATTTTCAACAAGGAGTGGCAATCCACAGAGCCTAGTAGAATGTCGAACAAGAGAAACTTGGATCGCATGTATCTGGTTCAGGAGGACAAGGCCAGCATCTGGTGCACAGCCCCAACTATTGATCCTCAGGTGGCGGCACTCAGTAAGAAAACCGTTCTGCCTTGCCGAACCATATCATTAAAGGACCCTACAGACAAAAGAGTGGAATACATGTTAAAAAAGGCCTTTGAAATCAAGGGAACAGCCACCAAAGCCTCAACTGCAGCCATTTACACGGCACATGCCCAAATCCTCTGGCTTGAGGAGCTCCTTGAGCAGGCAAACCCCAAAACTAGAGAGGCAGAACTGTTAGAATGCACTCTCGATGTGGCTAAATACCTGGTGGACATGGCGGTGGACACTCTCAGGCTGAATGCCAGGGCTACAGCCATCACTAACCATGCTAGAAGAGTGTTGTGGCTAAAATTATGGGAAGCCGACAATGAATCCAAAACACTACTGTGGAACTTGCCTATGTGGTGATAACACATATTTGCGGAGGGCCTTCAGGAATTCCTAAAACAAAAAGAGGAGGGTAAAGACCTACTCAAAAATAAGAACAGGCACACCTATCTCCCTTCCGCTAGATGGAGGTTTCGGGGGGGAAACAAGTCTCATCAAACACGCTGAGACACCCATTACCAGAGCAATACATTTCGAAGCAGAGGGACACACAGCAGATACCGCAGTTCCTTCTTCCATTCCTACCAGCCTTCCTCCTTCAGACCCTGTGGGTCCAAGTTCAGAGGAAGAGGTAGAGAGAATAGGGGAAAGCAACAATGACTACGTGGCCAGAGCTCCATACAGGTGGGAACAGTGCCCCCCCACCGTGGGACAAAGATTGTCGCTTTTCAGACACCAGTGGTTCTGCACAACCTCGTACAGGTGGTTTCAAGAGGTGGTGTTGAGAGGATACTCCATAGAGCTATCCCAATCCCCCTTCACACACAGATTCATAAGCTCCCCCATTGCCAAAAAGAAAGCAACGGCTCATCAGGTCCAACAAATCCTGTTGGATTTGATACAAAACAGAGCAATACAGGCCGTTCCCCTTCATGAACAGAAACTAGGAGTGCACTCCATTTTCTTTCTTGTACCCAAGAAATCAGGGGAACTACATCCCGTTCTGGACCTAAAGCATTTCAACCAGCATGTAGTTTCCCAAAGGTTCAAAATAGAGACCCTAAAGTCAACTCTATGCAGTACCCAGGTAGGCGACTATCTCATGTCTATAGATTTGAAGGACGCATACCTTCACATACCTATCAGACCAAAACACAGACAATAACCCCGATTCTACATCCTAGGCCAGCATTACCAATATCAGGCCTTACCCTTCGGTCTTACCTCAGCACCAAGAGTGTTTACCAAGGTGTCAGTAGTACTAGTAGCCAGACTTCGAGAACAAAGTCTGGATATCATCCCCTATTTGGACAACTGGCTGATTTGGGCAAGCTCCAAGGACCGCTCCCATCAAGACACCGTGCTCGCTCTGAGAGCACTCGAGGAGCATGGCTAGGTGGTGAACGAAGACAAGAGCCATCTGGTGCCCACACAACAGATAGAACACCTAGGGGCACAAATCAACACGTCACTAGGATGGGCAAAACCATCCCAGACAAGGGTGCACAACCTAATAAGATTGTCTCGCCACCTGAGGGCTTGCCATCAGCCAACTATGGGCCAAATAGCCCAGTTACTAGGTTGCATGGCATCCTGCATTGACCTGATTCCTTGGGCCAGGTGGCACATGCGACCCCTACAGACTTACATTCTCACTTGGGGATCACTGAACGAATACAACCTGCATGTCGCAGTCCCGCTACCACTATCAGCGAGACAGTCGCTAACTTGTGGACTGTGAGCTCCAATCTCACATGAGGGGTTCCACTAGAGGCATCTTACAACACCACTATTGAAACGGACGCCAGCCTGTTGGGCTGGGGAGCGTGCTTGGGTGACCTGATGGCACAGGGCCAATGGACAACATCAGAGGCCAAGTTGCCCATCAATGTCCTAGAAATGAGGGCAGTATACCATGCTCTCAGAGCTTTCAGATCCTCCATTTCAGGCCAGTCAGTTCTGATATGTTCCGACAATTGGGTCACGGTGGCATATATCGCCAAGCAAGGGAGCACCAGGAGTGGCGCTATGCTGAAGGAGGCGGCGACGGTCCTCAACTGGGCACAGACCAACCTCACACATCTCAGCGCAGTCCATCTTGTGGGCAAGCTCAACTTGAGAGCAGATTGGCTCAGCTGACAGCAAGTCCACCCAGGGCAGTGGCGTCTCCACCCCAGTCTCTTTCAACTGATCCAGGAGACTTGGGGACCTGTATCCATGGATCTCATGGCCACAGCGGAAAATACGCAGGTCCAAAAATTCTATTTGAGATACAGGGAAACACGGTCTCAGGGAACCGATGCCCTGTCGCAACCTTGGTCTCGGGATCAGGCGTACATTTTTCCCTCCATTCCCTTGCTACCCCAAGTACTAGCCAAGATCCGAACATCGTGATGAACCGTCATTCTAGTGGCACCCTACTGGCCATGGAGAGCCTGGTTTGCCACGGAGCTGGCTATGGCAATGGACAGTTGCAGGTTACCCTACCAGTCAGATATGCTGACCCAGGGACCGGTACTACACCCGGCTCCACAGACGCTAAAGCTCACAGTCTGGCTCCTGAGAGGAAGAGATTGATGAGAGCAGGTTATCACGAATCAATCACCTCCATGATGTTACAATCCAGATGATCCTCGACCACCTCTACCTACGGTAGACAATGGTCGGTGTTCAGGAAGTGGTGCCAAGAACAGGGTAAGGATCCCGAGCTAGCAGACATGTCCACCATCCTCTTATTCCTTCAACAGGGAGTAGACAAGGGGTTGTCCCACTCATCTCTCAAGGTACAGCTCTCAGCCATTGGGGCAGCCATTGATCCCATTGGTGGACACAGTCCGAGGGCATACCCAGACACCTTGTGCTTCCTCAGAGCGGTGGAAGTACTATGACCCAGAGTCAGACCATCCATCCCCCCTTGGGACCTCTCCTTGGTACTAGATTCCCTCAGCACAGCCCCCTTCGAACCACTACACGAGGTAGACCTGTTCTGGGCAGATCTGAAGACCTGCTTCCTTGTCGCCATCTACTCAGCTCGAAGGATTGAGGAACTAGGGGCGCTGTCATGCAAAGAACCTTACACTGTGATCACACCTCAGGGGGTATGCCTACATATGGTACCAGCCTTCCAACCAAAGGTCCCCTCCACATTCTACATTCCACATTCCACAGGGAGCAACCCATTCAGTTGCCTATCTTTACTGGAGACACTCAACCCGGTGATAAGCCTGTCCCACACCATCTAGATGTCAGGAACACCCTGTCCACTTACATAGCTAGGACTCTGCCTTTACGCAAGACAGAGAAGTTGTTCATTGTCACAAGGGGACAGAGACAAGGCAGGGCAGCCTCTAAGACTCCCATTGCTGGCTGGCTCAAGAGAACCATCCAGAAAGCCTACAGGGCCAAGCAACTGATGCCCCCAGAAGGTATTAAGACCCATTCCACTAGAACAGTAGCCACGTCTTGGGCAGAAAAGGCTAACGTGTCTTCAGAAGGCATCTGCAAGGCAGCAACATGAACTTCCATCCATACATTTGCCAGACACTATAGACTGGAGCACCTGTACAAGCTACAGCCCACATTTGCCACCCAGGTCCTCTTAGCCACCAGCTCCCCTTCTGACTCCTAACTCCCTCCCTAGGGTACAGTACTGCTACTTATCTACCCATGATGTAATGTCTGCAGTGCCATGGATGGCCAACCAATCACAATGGGTGTTTACTCACCTGATAAAGGTGATTGTGTTTGTTGACATCCATGGCACTCCACAACCCTCCCCCGGCAGAGTACTCAGAGTGACCAGGATTAGACTAAGCAGACAAATTACTTTGAGGGGAATTAATCTATACTTCGCTAAGGACATCCATGATGTCAACTGTCTACCACTTACGGGTTGAGTTTAGATTGTATTAATAGGTAAATAAAACTAGGGCCGATGGCCCACATGTACATATCGCCTCAGTATGCATCATTGCATGGGGTTGTTAAAGGGTTTTTTTCTCATGGTTGCTCTTTACTAACCTTGATTTCAGCTATGGAACATTCGAACTGGAGAAAAGGGGGTTTCTGGGACCTGGATATATGCAAAATCTGATCCTAGAGTCATGTGCATCACTAGCCTATCAAGTGGGCTAAAACCCATAATGTAATGTCTGGAGTGCCATGGATGTCAACCAACACTATCACCTTTACCAGGTGAGTAAACAACCAATACAACACAATATCCCATACCAACTGGTTGAGAATCTACCCTACTATTAACCAGATCAACTATACATACGAACATACAAATGTGCCACAGAATCAGACCACCCAGTCTATCTAAGTCTGCTCGAGTGCGCAGCCAACACCCCTAGTTTTCAGCTGCCCCAACCCCCCTTCCTTTTGTCATCCCACTGCCACCCCCCACCCTCACTCTCCCCTGTTCCCTGTCCCATGCCCTTTTGAAGCTGTTCACAGATTTACATGATACCACCCATTCTGGTAGTGCGTTCCATTTTGCTACCACCCTCTCTGTGAAATAGTGTCTCCTCATTTCCTTCCTAAATCTTCCCCCTTCCATTCTTAGCCCATGCCCCCTGGTGACCCTCCCCCTCCTTAACTTAAAGACCCATCTTCCCTATCCTTATTGATTCCCCTCAGATACTTGAATGTCTCTATCATGTCACCTGTCCCTTCTATCCTCCAGGGTGTACATATTGAGGTCTCCCAGCCTGCTGTCATAGTCTCTCCCCTCCATTCCACATATCATCTTTGTTGCCCTCCTCTGCACCACCTCCAGCAGCCTGATATCACGCTTTAGGTATGGCCTCCAAAACTGCACACAATACTCTAAGTGCGGCCTTACCAGCGATCTGTAGAGGGGAAAGATCACCTCACTTTGCCTGGATGAAAACCCCCTCGCTATGCATTCCAGCATTTTATTCGCTTTTGCAGCCACTCTCCTGCACTGGGCAGTGTTGATCATGGTCCCCATTATCATTATCCCAAGGTCTTTCTCCTCCTCAGTGATCCCCAGCTTAACCCCCCAGCCAGTATTCTCTTCTTGGGTTCTTCACCCCAAAGTGCTTAACCTTACACTTCTTTGCATTGAACCCCAGCTGCCACCTCTCTGACCACTCCTCTAGCTTGCTTAGGTCTCCCGCAGCTGCTTCTACCCCTCCTCTCCATCCACCACTGCTCCAATTTTGGTGTCATCAACAAACAGACCTACCTTGCTCACCACCCCATGTCCAATGTCTGATATGAAGAGCCCAAACAATACTGGCCCCAACACAGAGCCCTGTGACACCCCACTCATCACAGGCCTTGAAGTTGAGAGCTCCCCTCTCACCACCACCTGTTGTAGGCTCCCACTCAGCCAGCTTGTAATCCAGTTCATCATTTTTGGCCCTACTCCTACACCGGTTAGCTTCTCCCCAAGCCGCCCATGAGGTACTGAATTGAAGGCCTTGCTGAAGTCCAAGTAAAGAACATCCACCGGATGACCCTTATCCAGTTCACCTGTCACCCAGTCATAATATTGTATCAGGTTGGTTTGACAAGACTTCCCTGAAACAAACCCATGCTGCCTCACACCCTGGAGGCCATTGTCCTCCAGGTATGATACCAGTCTTTCCTTTAGTATCGTTTCCATGAGTTTGCACACTATGGATGTGAGACTTGCCGGACGACAATTATCTGTTTCATCTCTTGGCCCGCTCTTGTGTAATGGCACTACATGTGACATCCTACAGTCCAGTGGCACACATCCAGACTCCAGTGAGGTGCTGTACAGATCCGCCAGTGGCACCGCCAACACCTCCGCTATCTCCCTCAGCACCCAGGGGTGGATACCATCTGGCCCTGATGCCTTGTCTACCTTCAGTGCCCTCAGTCCCTCTAGGACTCTACTTGCCTCAATTCTTCCATCTGTCACCTCCTCTCCTCCTGTCCCCACCCTCCCAGCCCATGCTGGTAGCGGTCCCCCTTTCTTCTGTGAACACGGAACAGAAGTATTCATTCAGTGATTCTGCCTGTTCCTCCCCCTTTTCTGTCCACTCCCCACCCCTTTTTATCCTCATTATTGTCTCCTTGCACATTCTTTTCTCCCTGATGAATCTGAAGAAGTCTTTCTCCCCTCATTAATTCCCTGTGCTAATCTCAGCTCCCTCTGGGCCTTGGCTTCTCTCACTTTTCTAGTCACCTCCCTGGACCATCTTGCATATTCCTCCCTGTCCACTTCCTTCCCTGTCCTCCTAAACCTCTGGTGAGCCACTTGTTTTGCCCTCACCACCTCTACAACCTCGCTGTTCAACCAGCATGGTTTTCTTGCTCTGCTTCTCTTACTCTGTGCCTTGGTGCAGGCTTCGATTGCCTCTGTAAGCCCCCATTTAATAATATCCCATTTCAGCTCCATGTCCATCTCACGCCTTATGCCCTCCAGTTTCTCTTTCAGTACTTCCTGCATCCTCCCAAAGTCCACCCCCCTGAAGTTTACCACACGAGTAACTGATTCTCTGGCTCCCCACACATCGTGATATTAAACCACACCATTTGGTGATAGCTGTTGGATAGTGGGTCCTCTACCTTTATTTCCCTCACTGCCTCCCCATTCGACAATACCAGATTTAAAGTGTTCTTTAGCCTAGTAGGTACAGTAACAAACTGTGTCAGGAGACCCTCCCGGATTGCATGCAAGAGCACTTGCTCCCTAGCACTGGAGGTGACAGGAATGCTCCAGTCAACCCCCAGCAAGTTGAAATCCCCCACGATGACCACCTTCCCTTTTCTACATACCTTTTTGATTTGTCCTACTATCTCCCTGTCAAGCTCCTCAGACTGGGATGGCAGCCTGCATACCACCCCAAACTTTAGTTTCCTACCCCTTGAGTCTAGGAGCTGCAGTCAGATTGCCTCTGTTCTCCTTTCTTCTCCCTCATCCCTTGTGCATTTGATCCCGTCCCTCACATAGACTGCCACTCCATCCCCCGTTACAATCCTTCCTGTATAATTTGTATCCTGGGATTGCCAGATCCCAGTCCTGGTGCTCAGTTGCCCACGTTTCTGTGACAGCTGCAATATCCACCCTCCACACTGCTAAGAGTGCCTATAGCTCAGTGGATTTGTTTCCTAGGCTTCTTGCATTCAGTGAGACCACCCTCCATAATGCCCCCTTCCCTTCACTAGCCTCCATCTCATCCCTTCTACTCCTTTCTTTTTTGGCCTCCCTGAGGCCTTCCCTGCTAGCCTGGGGGGTAGGCTGTGACTCCACTCTATTGGATCCCTGCCTACCTGCTGTCCACTTGTCACTCCCCCCATGTAGTTGAAATCCACCCTTGTTGCAATATACCTCTCCAGTCTTTGCTTTAATACCTCCTTCCCCTCCCCACTCAAGTGCTGCTTATCCCTTGCAAACAGATTGTTATTATCCCAGGTACTGCCCCAGCTGCCCACAACCTCATACCCCTTAGTTCAACACCATTCTACCAACCATGTGTTCAACTCTCTAATCCTTTCCTTTCTCACTGTAATTACACAGGGTACTGGAAGCACTTCGGAGAAGGCCACAGACTCCCCAGTCTCCTCACACCACCTTCCCACATCCTCAGTCCTCTCCCTTGTTACCTCCACCATTTTCTCCCGCTAGGTCATTTGTCCCCACATGTACCACAATGTTTGGTTTCCTTCAACCCCTCTTTATGCACCTTAGGATTGCCTGTCCTGCCATGTCTGCCTTTAATCCTGGTATGGACTCCACCCATATCCGACTGTGCCTTCCCCCTTTCCACCGCATCTGATCCCCTTGAGTATGGAGTCCCCCAACACTAGTACACCCCCATCTTTCCTTGTGCCCATCGCCACCCCCACCCAGGTTCTCATTTTTGGAGCTACTCAAGACTGTGTTTTTACCATGTGCCCCAGTGTCTTCCCCCTGTCTCTCCCAATTAAGACCCCTCCCTCTCCTCTTGTTTGACTGCCAACCTCCCTCTCCCTCCTCACCTCTCCGAGTATTATCCCTCCCCCTGTCACACCATGCTCAATCTCTCCACTAGTAGTGCCCCTCACACCCTCTTCTTTGTGAGTGCTATCCCTTGTGCAATCACCTCCTGCATCCTCTTTTCCATGTGTTTCTAGCAAAGTAAACATGTTCCCAATCCCCTTTGCCTTACTATGTGCTTTCTCCTCCCTCCTGCCTACTGCTGCTCCTCTTTTTCTAGGTTCTACTAGAGTCGACCTTTCATCAGCTGGCTTGCTATCTAGTTTGCCCCCTACAGATTTAGGTAGCTACTACTTAGTTATTTACATTTCTTAGCTGTTCTTCACACTAGGCCCTTGGGATGGTTTACACAGTTTTGCGCTATGTTTTATGTTCCACACACTCATGAGCTCTTGTGAAGTATCTCAAATGGCTCTGCCCCCCCCACCCCTTCTGTTCCCTCCTCTCTTTGGAGCCATATTTAACTCCCAGAAGTCAGCCCATATCCAGGACCCATCTCATCCATTTTTCTCCAAACTTCTCAGTTTTATCTTGTACTAAGTACATTAGTCTCTCCATCTCCTGTATGTTATCTACCACATTCTTCCACTGACAGGGTGGGGGACTCCAGGCTGAGCCATTTTTTAGTGATTGTTTCCTCAAGTGCTGCCACACATATCCTTCATAAGTATTTACTGTTGGGCCCTTTCACTTCTATGGGAGGAAGGCCCCATATACTGCACTGGATATGAAGTTCTCCTTGTATTTGAAAGATTTCTTTAAGTTTACCCTTTACTTCCCCTAGAAAGTCCTGTATCTTGGGACAGAGATAAAAGATATGCTCGTGTGTTGCTTTCTCTTCCCCTCATTGTCTTCAGCGCCCCGAGTCTCCACTCTCCCCCATTCTGCTTTCATGTGTGGTGTAATAAAATATTTGGCTAAGATTTTCTATAGAAATTCTCTCCAGATTGGAGATGAGGTAACCCTGAAACCCCCCTCCCATGTCTTATTCCAGTCCAGTTCTGATAGGTGCATCCCTGTCCCAGCCTCCCATCTCTTTACTATGTATGTGGACTTTGTTCCTTTATGTGCCAGTAAAAACTGGTAAATGAGGGTGATCTCACCCTTTGAATCCTGTTTATTAACCAGCTGGTCTAGGGTCACCTACCCATCTAGTATGTGCTGTAAGATGCCCCATTTGGTTTGTTGTGTCTGTACGAACCCTTTCATTTGGTAGTGTATGAGTTTATTTGCTTCTTCCAACTGGAACCTTTGCTTCCCTTCCTCAAACGTCAGAGTCATGTCTCCTTTCATAATGTCAGCTGGGGCTCTACACCCTTTATGTTTTTGTTTTCCGTACCACAGATCGATCTGTCCTGGTGTATATTCCCTGTTCTGCATCCAGCAAATATATTTCCATTTCCCTTCTCTGACTCCCTCATACCTTTGCCATTTCTGAAGTTCCTCTGCTGTCACTCTTATTGCTATATTGCCCTCTTTTTCCAAACCTGTTGCTGGTTTCGTGTTAAATAGTATCTCTTCTAAGAGTGTATGCCCCCTCCCAGTTCCTCTAATTCCCTCCACTGCGCATCTATTGTTGGGTTGCCCCATTGCAAGGCCCATCTCAGCTGGGTTGCTAGCCAGTAGTCTATGACATCTGGTGGTGCCCAGTCTCCACATTTCTTCCTTTTAAAGATCTTACTCCTCACACTCAGTTTCTTTCTCGCCCAAATGAACTTATAAAGCATCTGTTGTATTTCCTGCAATTTTGGTCTTTTTAAGTCTAATGGGACACATTGAAAGGTGCACAGCAGTCTTGCCATTATATTTATCTTTACAGTCTGAATGTTGTCACTCATTGGGACTGATATCCTCTCTAACCTATTTGAGTAGTGGTGCTAAGTTGTCTGTCTGCAGATTGTTAGTAGTGATTCTCAGGGTGATCCCCAAATATTTTAGTTTTAGCATTGCCCATCTCATTGGGTATTAAGTTCTTATCTGTGTTATGGGGTTATAATTTGTTTGAGTATTTCTGTTTTACTGGTATTTAGAGTATAACCTGATATTTTGGAAAATTCAGAGACCATGGTCATCATTCTGGGTATAGAGATTTCCGTCTCCATTAGATACATCAATATGTCATCTGCATACAGGGCTTCTTTATGTTCTTTCTGACCTATTGACACTCCCTTTATCCCTGCATCCTGTGTGAACCATTGTGCCAGGGTCTCAAGGTACAGGGAAAACAGGAGTTGTGACAATGGGCAACCCTGTCTTACCCATCTCCCCAATATGAATCTTTCTGAGAGATAGCCGTTTGTTCGGATGTATGCTTGTGGCCCCGCACACAACCTCTGCATAATATCTATTAGTTGGCTATGAAATCTGAATCTTGTCAGTACCCCAAATAGGTACAGTACTTCCAGTCAACTTTATCAAAAGCCTTTTCAGCATCCATACTCATGACTGCAGGGATTTTGGTTTTATTCAAATGTTCAATTATATGTATGGTCCTTCTTATATTGTCTGCTATCTGTCTGCCCACCACAAATCCCATCTGGCCATTATTAATCAGTTGTGGTATGATTTCTTCTAACCTTTTAGCAAGTATGCTTGTAAAATATTTATAATCCACATTTAATATGGATATAGGTCAGTGCGAACCACAGTTTGTCAGGTCTTTACCTGCCTGGGAGATAACTGATAGCACAGTTCATTTCTGTGATGGTGAGGTTTACCCTCCCTTTTTCAATATGAGTTGAAAGGTCTCCTGCAGAATAGGTGCTATTTTATCAGTGAATTTCTTATAAAATTCTGTGGGGATGCCATCTGTTCCAGGACATGTCCCTGTTTTGCTGTTCCCTGTGGCTTGCCTAATCTCCCCTTCCCCTACTGGCCTATTTAAGGCTTCATTCTGTTCCCTTGTTAGTTTCAGTAGGTTCAGTTGCCCCAAGAATTAATTTATTTCTATGTGTGGAGTTTCTGGTTTAGGGCTGTAGAGTGTTCTGTAATACCCCTGAACCATCTCCATTATTTTCTCTATGGTGTGCACCTGTTCCCCTGTATCTGGCTGTTTGGTTTTTATAATTTGTGCCTTTGCCCTATTGGCTCTGAGCCTAGTTGCCAGTAATTTCGTTGCCCTAGGTCCTCCCTTGTAGTATCTTTGTCATAAAAATGGCATTTGCTGTTCTATTTTATATTCCAATAGTCACGTTAAGGTCACATTTTAGTTTTGTTATTTCTTTTCCTCTTGTTCTGTCAAATTTTATTTGCTGTTGAGTTTCTAAAAGTTGCATTTGCTCTGCCAATTGTTTTTGTTTTTCCAGTCTTTCCCTCTTCCTTGCTGCCCTATTGCTATCAGTTTCCCCCTAATCACAACTTTCAGTGTGTCCCAAAGCATTACTTTGCTGGTGTCTGGATCACCATTTTCCATCAGGGTTTGCTCTATCAGCTTTGGGATCTGGTCCAACACCTCCTTGTCCCTTAGTAATGCAAGGTTACATAGATGCGTAGATGCATAGACACTGTCAGCAGATAAGGGCCTATGGCCCACCTAGTCTGCCCATTAGAGCCTGTAAGTTCCCTTTACATTTTCTATAAGTCTGTTGGCCCTTACCGCTGACCTCCAGAATTCCCTTATGTCTATCCCATGCATTCTTAAATCCTGTAATTGTATCAGCCCCCACCACTTCCTCTGGCAGGGTGTTACACTTGTCTACCACTCTTTCTATGAAAAAATTATTCCTCACATTTCCTCTGAATTGCCCTCCCTCCAACTTCATCCCATGTCCTCTAATCATGGAACAACTTTTTCACTGGAAAATTGTGTATTCCTGCACCCTGTTTCTCCCTGTAAGGTACTTGTATGTCTATCATACCCCCTCTCTCCTGCCTCTTGTCCAGGGAGGACATATTCATGTCCTTCATCCTGTTCTCATAGGACTTGAGATGCAATCCCTGTACCATCTTTGTTGTCCTCCTCTGAACCTTCTCTACCCTATGGCCTTACGTAGGAAAGGTCTCCAGAACTGTACACTGTACTCCAGGTGGGGCCTTACTAGTGTCTTGTATAGTGGAATTATGACCTCCCTTTTCCTGCTGGTTATGCCCCTGCCAATGCATCCCAGCATCCTATTTGCTTTACCTACTGCCTTGTCACACTGTTTCCCTACCTTGAGGTCATCAGAGATGATTACTCCAAGGTTCCTTTCCTGCTTGGTGCATACTACCCCCCCCCAATGGATATGTTGTTCCAGGGTTTTTGTGCCCCATATGCATTATCTTGCACTTCCTTGCATTGAATTTCAACTGCCAAACCCTTGACTATTCCTCAAGCTTCTGCAGGTCCCTCCTCATTCTGTTTACACCCTCTGCCATATCTACTCTGTTACAGAGCTTTGTGTCCTCAGTGAACAGGGAAATTCTGCCTTCTAGGTCCTGCACAATGTCACTGATGAAGACATTGAATAGGACCGGTCCCAACAATGATGCCTGTGGTACCCCACTGGTCACGCTTCCCTCTATGGAGTGACAGCCATTTACCACAATCCTCTGTGTCCTGCCACCCAGCCAATTACCCACCCACCACACTACTGTCCTGCCCACTCCCATATTCTCCAGTTTATTTAATAGCTTTCTATGTGGCACTGTGTCAAAGGCCTTGCTGAAGTCCAGATAGGCCACGTCAACTGCCCTTCCCTGATCCACCTCCCTTGTCACCCAGTTGAAAAATTCAATGAGGTTGGTCTGGCATGACCTCCCCCCCCCCGGTGAAACCATGCTGCCTTGGGTCCTGTCATCTGTTGGCAACCAGATGTTCCACCAATCTCTCTTTCAGTAGTGCTTCCATGATCTTTCCCACTACCGAGGTCAGGCAGACTGGTCTGTAGTTCCCTGCTTCCTCTTTGTTCCCACTTTTGTATAAGAGGACTAAATCTGCTGTCCTCCAGTCTTTGGGTACCTCCACTGTTTCCAGTAATCAGCTAAACAGGATTGCCAGAGTTTCAGCCACCACCTCTCTTAATTCCTTTAGGACTCTGGGGTGCACCCCATCTGGCCCCATCTCGTTATTGACTCTTATTCCCTCCAGTTCCTTTAGGACCCTTTCCTGTGTAGAGGGACTTGTGTCCATTTTTGCACTGTTCCCACCCCTTGCACTCCTTTCAGGCCCATTACTCTCCTCTTCCTCAGTAAAGACTGAGCAGAAATATCTGTTTAGTATGTCAGCTTTACTGTTATTATCCTCCACGCGGCCCCCGTCCTCCCCCTTCAGTCTCACTATCCCTCCCTTTGCCCTTCCTTTTTCACTTATGTACTGGTAAAAGGTTTTGTCCCTTCTACCCACTGATTTTGTGATGCGCTCTTCTGTCTGAGCTGTGGCTTCTCTTACTGACCTCCCTGCCTCCCTTTGCTTCTTCTGGTACTTCTTCCTATCCCCTTCTGCCTGTGTCTTTTTGTATTGTAGGTTCAGTCACCAAAAATTGTTTCTAGGTATCTCTTGTAATTGTAGCTCTATAATAAGAGGTGCATGGTCAGATATCCCCATCATCCCCACCCTGGTCCTGACCAGTTTTGTTAGTGTCTCCCTGGGGATCAGGAACAGGTCCAGTCTGGAGTACATGCTGTGTACCCGTGAATAATATGTGTACCCTCTGCTGTTGCCCTCTAGGAAGGGCCATGCATCTTGTAATCCTATATGGGTTATCAGTGTTTTAACTTGCTTGATAACTTTGTGTGCTGATCTGGGACTCCCCGAGGTGCTATCTAGTATCAGATCTAAAGTAATATTCCAGTCCCCTCCGTATATTAGCATACCTTCCATTTTCTCTGTCACCTTCACAATAAGTTTTTATAAAAATCTTATTTGGACCCTGAGGAAGCATATCTACCCTCTTTGTCCACTTCTTTCTGGATATATTCAAAGGATGTGGTTCTTGGTATGAGTATTGCTCCTCCCCTTCTCCTTCCTGTTTTATAAGAGGAGGTGTACACCTCACTATATTCAAATTGTTTCAGTTTCTGGTGTTCATGTTCTGTTAGGTGGGTCTCTTGCAGGAATGTAATTTCTGCTTTCTTTTGTTTCACCACTGTCATGATTTTATTCCTTTTTATGGAGTTTGACAGGCTGTTTACATTACTTGTTACTATTTTTGTAATTTTGGGTACACTCATTGAGCCTGCTAGTATACTCAGACCACCCTTTCCCTATGGGTAGTCTTAGATTTCCATGTATCGATCCCCTGACCTTTCCTACTTCTTGTTTGCCCCACACTCTGTACATTTATAACTTTAGAACTGTAAATATGTAATTATTAAGTAAGTAAGTAAGTAAACTTTATTTAGACAAGGCACCCTTCCATAGCTCAGGGCACCTTATATCATACTCACACAAAATACAAGTATAAACACATTAAAATATACAAATAAATTCAGCTTAAAAATCTACACCTAAAATCTTAAAATCTTAAATTCCTTTGAAGGCGTTTTGAAACAGATATGTTTTAAGGGAGATTTTAAACCCTTCTCTGGTCAGGCTCGCTTGTATCCAATGAGGTACAGAATTCCACAGGGTAGGGGACATAAAGGCAAAGGATCTTCCCCCAAACATTCTCAAACATACCCTGGGAACCTCTAGCAATCCCTCGTTGAAGGATTGGAGTGGACGGGAGGGGTGGTAGGAAGATAGGAGGTCTTGCAGGTATTGGGGTCCCTGATCGTGTAGGGTTCTATAGGTCAACAATGCGACCTTGAAAGTGATTCACCACTGTACAGGCAGCCAGTGCAGTTCAAGCAGCACAGGTGTTATATGACTGGATCTAGGGGTTCCAGTTAACAACCTGGCCATTGCATTCTGCACCAGCTGCAGTTGGCAAATATCCACTCCTGGTAGTCCTAGATAGAGGGCACTGCAGTAGTCAAGACGAGTGGTGACAAAGGCATGGACCATTGTAGAAAGATCCTCAGATGGAACCAAGTGTTTCTCCCTGGGGATGTTTCTTAGATGGGAAAAGGTGGATTTGACTATGGCTGACACCTAAGCCTTCAGGATCAGACCTTCATCAAACACCACCCCAAGGTTCCGCACCTGGCTTGAAGCATTGAGTAGGTTCCCTCCAAGTTGTAGACTGGAGGGTTTTCCCGACCATGTTGCAACATACTATGATCAGGGTCCACAACCAACCCTCCATTTTTTCCGGGTTTAACCTCAGCCAGCTGGCACTCATCCAGTTCTGTATCTCCCCTAGGCAGTTGTTAAACATCAAGACTGTATCAAACTCCTGACTGGGCATAAAGGACATGTACAGTTGAGAATCATCTGTATAACAGTGAAAACTCAACCCGTACCACCTTATAATGTCCCCCAGTGTGCAGCATATACACTGCAAACAACATGGAGGAAAGCACCGAAACCTGTGGTACCCCACAGGGCAGGTCCCAAGGGGACAAGGAATAAATTCCTGACACCACCCTCTGTGACCTGCCCCCAAGGAAAGATTGAAACCAACTGAGGACTCTTGGTACCCGCTTTAGTCCACAAAAAAAAAACACAGGTATTCGAGCAACACCTCATGGTCCACAGTGTCAAATGCTGCTGAGAGATCTAGGAGAACCAAAATGGAACAGGCTTTCCAATCTCTTGCCACCAAGAGGTCATTAAGTACTCAAACCAGGGCAGTCTTGGTGCTATGCCTTTTCTTGAAATCAGACTGGAGAGGGTCTTAGACATTGTGGACGGCTAAATGATCCTACAGCTGCAAAGTGACCATTTTCTCGATAACCTTCCCTGTGAAAGGTAGGTTAGAGACTGGTCTGTAGTTGGCAAGGCAGTCTGGGTCAAGGGAGGGGTTTTTCAACAGAGGCCTAACTGCCACCTCCTTTAAGGGATCTGGAAAGATCCCTCTCTCCAATGAAGCCCAGACTATCTGAGCTAGGACCGGGCCAATGATCTCAACGCACCCTACAAGAAGGTGCATTGGACCCAGATCCAAACTACAGCAAGTTGGCCGCAAAGTCTGGATGATCCTCATTATGTCCATGACTACCAGCTGGCTGAAAGTACACCAGGTCATTAGTATCACTCGGTTGACCACTGCAAGGACCAATGGGGAGGCATTGGCTGATCTCTGTCCTAATGGTGGACACCTTATCAGTGAAGAACTGAGCAAACTCCTCACATTTGTCTTGTGACAACACTCCACCAGACCACAGACAGGCTGGATTGCATAGCCTGTCCACGGCCCAGAAGAGCTAGGCTGGTCTGTTCCTCACTGCAGCAATTTCCCTGGACAGGAATTCTGCCTTCTTATGGGAAATTGCTGATTGGTAGACCTTATAGTGGTCCAACAACCTGAGTCTGTCCCCCTTCAGGTGAGTTTTCCATCAGTGTCTCTCCAAACTTTGCCCCTGCTTCTTCAATTCCCTTAATGGGACATCAAACCATGGGTCACCTGGGCAAGAAGTAAGGGGATGAACACAAACTGGAGCAATGACATCCAGGGCCTCAACTACTGCCCTATTATAGGCCAGCACAAGAGGCCTCGGGTCACCACTATCTAATGAAATTCCCAAAAGGTCTAATACCATCATAAGGCCTTCAGGTGTTACCTGTCTTAAAGGATGGTACTGTACCATTTCCTTAGGGGCAGGCCCCTTTTGAAGGGTCGTGAAACTAAACCTCAAGGCATGACGGTCTGACCATCCGATAGGATCCATCTCCATACTGGAGATTTCCATCCCCAGTTGGAACACCAAGTTCAACGAGTGCCCCCCCATGCATTACAGTGGTAATAACCCATGTCAGGCCCAATGATTCCAAATTAACCAGCCATATTGGCTAACTAAGGTGCTAACATGTACCAAACAACTGTGTGGTTTTCCAAGGTTGAGGAAAGTGCCTTTACTTTCCCTGTCTCCGAACATAGATCCCCCTAACTGCCCTTCTATGTCCGGAGTAACAGTGGTGCCACTTCCCCTATTCTGGTATACCATCACTACAATGACAAATTTACAGTGACATGGTTGATGCCGACAACATCACCTTGTCACTGTAAAGTCTGCCTGGGACCCCGGCACCCTTTCCCAAAGTCTTGCAGCCCATCCCCAAATTAGCTCCATCTCGGAGTTGATAATCATTAGTGGGGGGGTGCAGAGGGCATAGCCCCCCACAAAACAAGAACTTTGAACTCAACGGCACCATGCCGACTGCAATTGCGGTCAATGTAGTGGTGTCAGGGAAATGTCACATTGACAGGAAATTGTCGATGCGGCATTGTAGTTCCCCTATTCTTACGGGCCACTGTTCTGGTCATTAGGTCACTTGGGGTGTCCCCCATTCCCCACATTGCCTGTAAAGCCCAGTTTTCAGTTCCCTATGCACTCATAGAGCAGAGTTCAGCCCAGCAAGTTCTCCTTCTACTACCATTGCCTCCCCCCTCATCTGGCAAACACAATCTGTGTCCATGCATTCAGTAGTTCTGCGTTATTTTGCCCCATTCTTATTTGTCCCTTTATTTTTCTTGGTAAAAGGAGCATTATATCACCTCTTGTCTGGCTTAGTATCTCCCAGGTCTTGTTATCTCTGGCCAGTTATCCTGTGTGTGTTACTACCTGACTCTCTTTGTTGCCCCATGCCAGTCATTATGTTCTCCCCCCCCATACCCTCCTCTGTACCTTCTGCTTTGGTGTTTCCATGGCTTCTGCACCTCCACATTTGGTTTCCCTGTTCCTCCAAAATCTCCCCCGCTTCAGGCATCTCTGCATCACTATGCTGGATCAATCTTCTTGGGACTGAGGCTTAAACCCCTGGCCATCTGAGATAACCTGCAGGAAAAGAAGAAAACCAGAAAAGAATCAAGGGTATACATTGCATATTCATGTGGGGGGGGGGGGGTTGCATTCCCCTTTTCTTCACATTTTCAACCCTCCTAGTCAAGATAATCTCTCCTTTCTGTTTCTCTGTTATTTGCCCCTGTGGGAGTACCTCACCCCTTTTGAGTCAAGCATCCCATCGATGTACATTTCTTTCCCCTCTTGGTAACCCCCTCTCCTTTCCTCAACCCCGATGCTCTTTATTTCAATAAGAATAATCCCACTGTTGTGGTAAGTCCTAATCGTAACTATCCCCTTTCTGCTCAGGGTCCTCCATTTCACCCCTTCTATGGTCTCTGAATTATGCCCCTCTCTCACCCCCCCAGATATTATGCTCCTATTCCGATCCCTTTTTCCTCAGCCATCTGTGGCTGTATTGTGACTGCTGTTGTCAGTCGCTACTCATTGTGATTTAGTGTTTCATCTGTGCTAGGGGGCATAGTTGTAGTCGTTCCCTCTGCCCCCTCTCCCCCTTCCCTCTCTTGAGTTACATTACCACATTCCCCCCCTTCAGTTTGTATTGTATGATACCCCTTATCTACATTTCTCCAACATTCTTACCCCATTGAGTCAACCTATTAATCCCCCTCTCTGTATCCCCCCCTTTGAGCTCCCCTCCTCCCTTCAGTTGGTAGTGAAATATATTAGACTGAAACACTCATCTGACTGCTCCCCACTCAAAGAGTAGTCCTGCAGTCTTCAATTCAGTGTCCGATTCAAAGTCCAGTTATGATTATTTAGGTGTCTCTATCTTCTCACTGCTTCTCCAGTCCATCTCTTCCCGCCATGTTGCACAGCATGTTTTGAATCTCTGCTGTCATCATTGGCATTGCACCTCGTCCGTTCTGCCAGAAGTTCTCTCTCGGTGTTGCTCCTGGGTGTTTTGTTCCACCTTGCTGCTCGATGCCACCTTGTGGTCTGGATCTCTGCTGTAGTGGAATTCAGTGGTCTTGCAGGACCTTAGGCACATCCTCCAGTGTACTGTACAGTCTGAGTCCTTCCTTCCAGTGTACTCATATTTTAGCTGGATAAGGTGTTTGGCAATGGATTCCTTCATTTTTCAGGGCTTTTACAATATCAAGATATTTCATCCATTGCTTCTGTACACTATCTCCTGGGGATAATCTTGGTCAAAGTAAAGCCTGGAACCATTATACTTTACTATCCCCTGCTGCCATGCCCATTTCAGGATGTCTTCCTTCACTTTATAGCTTGAGAATTTAAGGATCACTGACCTGGGTCTGGCATTTTTGTTTGTCAGTTTAGGGTACAAAGCTCCGTGTGCTCTTTCAATTCTGAGTTCATATCCTGAGGGTAACATAAGCACATCTTTCAACATTTCCTGGAGAAATGCACATGTGTCCTGGGTTTTGCTGTCCTCTAGAAGCCCAGCTATCCTTAAATTGTCTCTCCTGGATCTGGCCTCCAGATCCAGACATTTTTCTTGCAACACTTCTGTGACCGTTAGGAGTGCCTCAATCACAGCCCCAGTGTGCTTTTGGTCTGACTGTATGGACCCAACTGCTTTTTCAGTCTCTGTTAACCGGGTTTCAAACCCTGATAGTTGCTCTTTGAGTGTGGAGAAGTCCATTTTATCTTCTTCCCTGGATTGCTGAATATCAACGATTATTTTATCGAATCTCTGTGTTGTGAGGTGTTCTTCCTCGACATCTGTATCATACCCCTAGCCTTGCTCACTGGTTGGCAAAGTGCTGCAGCTGTGGTCATCAGCCAGAATCCGGAAAGGATCCATCCTTTCATGATTTCTACAGTTTTGGGTCCATCTCCTTTTTCCTTTGCTGCCATTATTTTGTTGTATTTTACTGAATTCAGGCAGTAAGGAGTTTGTATTTGCCGTGACAAGGAGGGAGCCGTCCTGCTAAGGTACTACCACATCCGTGACATCACTGGAAGTCCTTAATACCTCAATACCTCTCCTTCTTAATACCAAATTCACCTGTCATGTTGTCAGGGTCCGGCAGCATAAACCCCTACCTAAACTAAAACTGCTATGTCAAGTATTACCTCGGATCTCCCTGTTGCTTCTCCTCCTAGCTAGCAACATTCACCCCAACCCTGGCCCACCCCTTACCCCATGCCACTGTAACCTTAACCCTGGTGTCCTGAAGCTAACATCCATAAACATAAGGAGCCTTCAACTAAAACTTGCTGACCTTCAGGTCTGGACTGTGCAGCACAAGTCCGGCATCCTGTCTGTTATTGAAACTTGGCTAACACCATCGGTCCCAGACTCAGCTGTGTCCCTCGATGGGTACACCATCTTCTAGCGGGATAGACTAAGTAAAGGGGGTGGGTGGGTGGTGTGCACTATACAGTAAAGATTCAATCCAGGTTCTTGCATTACAGCCAGAGGATTTCTGCAAAAACATCCAACTGCTCCACATTAAAGTACTCCTAGGTCACAATAGGAAATCCCTCTCAATAATCTCCATTTATCTCCCACCCAAGAAACATTCAAGAGGCTTCAATTTCCTCATTGATTATCTTTCAAATCTTCCACCTAACTCAGAATTCATTGCCCTTGGGGACTTTAATAGTAACTGGCTGGCTCTTGATGCTGCCCCATACAAAGACACCCTCTCCTCTCTCAACATAATCCAACTAGTCTCCTCCCCCACCCATTCCAATCAATGGACAGGAAATACTGTAGCTCCTTCATTGATTGGATTCTCACTGACCACCTGAAATGGATTGCTGAGACCACCATCCTCCCCGATGTGATCAGTGATCACTCCCCTGTCCAGTGTCTCTGGTCTAACAGATCCCCAAGCCCATTTCTAAAACCATGACCAACAGAGTCCTGAAGAAAGGACAACTGCAGCTCCTACAAGCTTATCTGTTAGACTGGTCACCCATCGATAAAACAAAAAGCATTGATCAGGTGCTTGAATATTTCATCTCTACCTTTAGCAGCACCTGTGACATCTTCACCCCTCTAAAAAAATGGAAGATGAAAGGAGCATGCAGCCCCTGGATAACAGCCTCCCTGCTCAAACAAATGGCTGCTAGGGATAACCTTTGGCATCGTGTTAGGAACACTGGCAAGCCATCGACCTGCAGCTATGGAAAACAAATAGAAACACCTGGACCAGGGAAATTCATTGTTCTAAATCACAATACTACAACCAAGCACCCTCCAACACATAGGGTGACAGCTGTAGGTTTTAGGACAACTTCAAAGATCTAATGGGCACCCCTAACAAGTCCTCTTCCACCATCATAGAAGCTGGAGGGGGCTACCCTCCAAGATTTTAAAAGCCTATCTGATGCCTTGAACACAGCCTTCTCTGACCTCAGCAGCATACTCCCCCCCCCCATGCACCTCATACGCCATCTGGCAACTCCAAGAACAATACCACCCTTTCCCTGCTAGTCTCCACACCATTCCACTTTAACAGGATTACCTTTGTGGAAGCCAAAAAATACATACCCATGCCCTCAGAAAAGTTAGAACCAGCAGTGACACCCTGGACCTCAAACTTATATTTCTAACTCTGGATGCAGTCCTTCTACCCCTCACTAAACTCCTCAATCTATCACTCTGCCTCAGACAGTTGTCTGCATGCTGGAAAGCTGTGGTTGTTACTCCCCATCTTCAAAAGTGGGGATAGATCCCAATCCACTAACTATTGTCTGATCTCTATCCTTCCCTGACTCTCCAAAGTACTGGAACATATAGTCACTAAACAGCTGACTGAATACCTTGAGAAACACCAAATTTAATGCCCACAACAACATGGGTTTAGGAAAACACATAGCACCACTACTGCCTTGCTATATTTCTCTAACTTCATCTACCTCCACTCTCGACATTGGACATTTAGTGGGGGCAATTTACATTGACCTTACTAAAGTGTTCGATACTGCAAACTACTCACTTCTGCTTGACTCTCTCACATCCCTAGGCCTCTCAGTTGATGTGACTGGGTGGTTCCAAAGCTATATAACTGATCAGACTCAGAAAGTAAAAATCAGCGAGAGACTTTCTGACTGCCTCCCTGTTCATTCAGGTGTCCCACAGGGCTCAATCCTCAGCCCCCTCTTATTTAGTCTTTTTCAAAACTCTCTCCCACAAGCATGGTCCACTAATCAACTACTGTAAATGGATGACGCTGTCACTTTTGTCAGTCTCCTTGACCCTCTCCCTCTACAATAACAACTACAGTATGATTTCTCCACAATTGCGCAGTGGTTTATTGAGCACAAACCTTCTAAATTGAAAAAAAAAAAACATGCTCTTCACCAGCACACATCACAGGTACAGACACCACCAGCTAAACATCTTCAACAACTCCAATGTTCTCCTGGAACAGGTTCAACATTTCAAGTACCTAGGAATAACACTGGACGCAACCTTGTCCTTCGACGCCTACATTGACCATGTAGATAAGGTGGTTAACACTAGGTTGGGGCTCCTCTACAGGCACAGGCAGCACCTCACCCCTAATGCCCTCTGCCTTGTGATCACCAGCTCCTTACTGTCCATTATTGACTACTGTCTCATCATCTATGGAGCAGCTACCCTCAAAAGAATACACACGGCCCTCAAGAAAATTTGTAGATTAGCTACTGGAGCCCCCAGACTAACTCATACATGCAACTTGTACACTCTGACTTGCTGGCTCAACCTTAAGGGCCACATCACATACCAGACCTGCCTATTTGCAAAGAAAATCTGCCTAGGACTTATCCCGCCTAGCTTCCAAAATCTCCTCTCTCATGTCTCCAACTCCCACCACACTAGAGGCATGACTGTTCAAGTCTTTCAAGTTCCTTGCTGCCGTAACTCCCAGGCTCAATGCTCCTTCAAGTTCAGGGCTCCCCACTGGCTAAACAATCTCCCCCATCTACACATGAACTCTCGAACCTAGGCCCTTTAAAGCTCAATCTCCTTAATCACCTCATCACCACCAACAAGTGCTCCAGCACCCTCTAGCATGTCCCCTCCCCATCCTCACATCCTCTCATTAAAGCCTATCTTCTTCCCTGATCCCCTCTCCCCACCCCATCCATATCTGCCTCCTCCCCTCTCCCTTTCTCCCCCTTTCTGTTTCTCCACCCCCTCACCCCAAACCACTATCACTTCTCCCCTTTGACAATGACTCTCTGGCTGCTTCTAATCTGCCTTCTGTCCTCTCTGCACTTATTTTGAGTTCCAGTACCTTGACATTGCTCTATACCCAATGTAACATATGTGTTATGCTTACCCAATGGATCTTGTTTTGTCTCTTCTCAAATTTTACATGTTTTTCCCCCTTGTTATGCTGATGCGGAACCTTTGCAAAAGAACTATTGGTTCAAAGGTACTGTAATCTGAGAACTTAATAAATAAAAAATAATAATAATCAGGGAGTGTTGAGGAAGGAGGTAGATGTAGGCATAAAGAGTCAGGGTGGTCTGGAGAGAGGAGAAGAAAAGTGGGTGGGGAAGAGTAAAGGGAGAGAGGGCGTGGCATTGGCTGTTGGGATGGCAGGGAACAGGAGCAAAAAGTGGGAAGGGATATGGAAAAAGCTTGTTTTAGATAGAGTAAGGAAGGAGATAACAGTAGGGAGCTGTGGAGGGAGTTCCAGAGGGAGGGGAGATGTTAAGAGAAGGCTGTCAAACTGTACGCAATAATTTACAGGAAAAGGATTAGGCCATTTTGACTCAAAAATATACACATGATACTTTTCTTCAACTGTCCAGCACCACTCGCTCCTGTGGTAAAGAGGCCTTCTTGCAACAGGTTTAGTGTTTCATTTCATGGAGGCAGAAGGTTTCTTTTTATTATGTGGATATGTAAAGTTCATCATCTATCAATATGTACAAACTGATAAGGATTTAGCTGACTACGGCAGCATAGCTATAATGGCTGTTGCATGTGGACTTGAGCTAATAGCATTATTATATTTGGAATTTGTATTAATTGCAGCTTAAGCCTTGAATAGCAGGGTCATTGCTACAAAGAAAATCAATGGGCAAAGTTGTAACACAGACACAGTGTTTAAAATTACATCATAAGCAGCAATGGTGACCTCAATGCCAAAATTCAAGAAAGCAGTTTTCCAATGCATTAAGAGTGTGTTTTACCCCACTATTTGCTGTTTCCTCAATTTAAGTTTTACTTCTTTACTCTTCTTGGTGGTTTAGTGCCTTCTGAAACAGCACATTTTTTTAGAAGGAGAGTAAAACAAAAAGAGTAGAATGAAGACAAATAAAGTTAAATACAAATACAAATAAAAACAAATAAAGCCACCTTTCATACCCTTGATGGGATCATCTTGGAGGACACCTCCTCATTTAGATATCTGGGGGTTTGGTTGGACCAGCACCTCAGCTTCTCTGTGCATATTGATGCTATCCTGAAGAAACTGCACCCCAAGCTTGGTGCTCTGTACAGGAATCATAGTTGCATCCCGCTGATTGCGAGGCGTGAAATTGTCCAGAAGATGTTACTCCCCATCTTTGACTACTGTGATGTAGTCTATGGTGCTGCTCCCAAATCTTCCCTGACTCTGGTGCGGGGGGGGGGCTCCCCTCCTATCTGTCATCCTCTCTCTCTCTCTCCACTCCACCTGCCCCACCCACTGTCTCAGATCAAATGACGCCCACAGCTTGACAGTCCTCTCGCCGCTCCACCCTCATTGGTCAGACTGGTTTCACCCATCATTTCTCTAAAATCTGGAATTCCCTCATCCCTGAAATATGACACTCCTCCTTCAACTACTCCTTTACCTCTGCCCTACACAATTACCTTTCCCTCAGCAGTTTCTGCTTTAATCCACCTTAATACCTATCCTTAGTTTCTGCCTTCCTACCATGATCTCTCCCCTCCAGCAGGGTTCTCAACATCCTGAAGGGAGAAATCAGAAAATCACTACCCCTTCTCCTCATATTCAGCTCTTCTCCACCTGCCCTTCTGGGTCACCAGTGTGCACAACATAACCCCATCCTTTTTACTCCAACAGCACTTGCGTTCTACCTCGAGGCTGCTCCTGGTACACTCATGCACTGTAAATGGTTCTATCGCATTATTTCTGTTTTGTACATTTATATGTTCTTTTGTATGATTTTGGACATGTATTGTAATTTACCCAATGTTCCACTACTGTTTAATGTACAATACCTTGTGTTCCAACTGTTGCACAATCTTACAATGTTGTATTGTTTGTACTATCCACATGCTATTGTAACTGATCATCCTTCACTACCCTATGTGACCCCTCTCCCCAGGTCACACCGTGAGATGAGCAACTTGTTGTTCAGTGTGCCCTCCTGGTGAAACATTTCAATAAATAAATAAATACAAGTTATTGTTAAAGTGATATACAAATATCTGGGTAAAGTAAAACTAAAATGCTAAGGGGTTCTTGAATACTAAAGGTCCATGAATATAGGTTGCTGCCATTAGTCAGGTCATTAAGAACTTTATTGTACCCCACTATTCAAAAATTATTTTCTCAATGTTGTATTTTTTCTATCTAAGTTTTTATCCTCCATGGCTATGACAGGCTAGGCTCCTCTCTTCTCTGTCCCACTGACCCCCTACTGAACTGCACCTCCCAAAGACTCACCTGTGGACTGGATACCCCCACATATTCCCCCCCCATGGTGGGGTTGGGGAAAGATCACCTCCCCAAAGCACACAAGTCCAGCTCCATGTCCCGGAGTCCTGGTGATGTGGTGGGCAGGGATCAGCATCTAGGCATCATGTATGCTTGCCCCAACTAACCAGAGCACTAACAAACTCAGACGTAAACAGCAATACTACAGAATTTGAAAAAAAAAATGCGTTTATTTAAAGTGCCAAGGTGCCATCAAACATGAACAGCTAAGGCTCACTAGGCTACCCCCTCCTATGCTTTGCTCAATAGAGCTTCCAGAGGGGATGTGCCCAGATTTTGTAACAGCCTGTTTTTAAATCCAGCAAATGATTATCTCACTAGTATAGTGTCCTTTAATTAGCAACATCGCTTACAAGCTGCTATAATACAAAGCACAAAGAGAATTGTAAAGTGCAGTATGCTCAGTGTTTTATTACATATATAAAAAATCTATATGATGTCCACAAATGCCAGGAGCTTGAGGAATAAGGTAGCAGAACTCGAGGTCATCATAGTTGAGGAGAAGAAAGATATAGTGGCAGGAACAGAGATCTGGTTTGATGAAAACACTGACTGGGAAGTTGCAATACCAAGATACACACTATTCAAGAGGGATAGAGTTGGAGAAAAGGTTGCACTGTACTGTATGTAAAGAACACTATTAAAGCAACAGAAATTCCAAGAGACAGTGGGGAGGAGGAGATATTATGGGTAGCACTGGAGGCAGATGGAGTGGCCATAAAAAGGGCAGGGGTTATCTACAGAGCCCCCACACAAGGGGAGGAAGTGGATAGGGAAATGGGGAAAGCCATTGAGGAGATGTCCAACAGGGGGGAAGTGATACTGAAGGGGATTTCAACATGCCTGATGTGGACTGGATCATCTCAGTGAAGAGGAACTGGAGGAGACATTGCTGAGACAGCTCATAGATGAACCTACACAGGAGGGAGCCACACTGGACCTGGTACTGTCAATCAGAAACAGTGTGACCAGAGTCACAGTGGGGGACCCCCTTGGGTAGAGCAATCACAAAACAATACACTTTGAATTAAGTATTGGACAACAAGCATTCCACACCAAAACAAAGGTCCTAGGTTTCATGAGGGTGGACTTTAGGAAAGTGGGGGATGGAGTTAGCAGCACTCTGGCAAGGCTACAGAATGGGGAGGTGGTAGCGGAAAGGTGGAAGATAATTAAGGAGGCATTAGAAGAAGCTGTGACCCTATGTATTAGACAGGTATTGAGGAATGAGAGGAGGAGGAGACCACTTTGTTTCTCACAAAAAGTAGCAGAAGTGGTCAGGGTGAAAAGAATAGCCTACAAGCAGTATAAAACAACACGGGGGGACAGGACAGGGAGGTGTATAGGAGCAAAAGAAAAGAAGCAGTAAAAGTGATCAGGGAGGCAAAGGCCCTCACAGAAGAGAACATAGCAAAGTCAGTGAGGAGGGGGAGGAAACATTTGTCAGATACATCAGTGAAAGAAGAAGAAATAAGGCAGGAATAATGAGAATCATGGGGGAAGGGGTGAATGTGTGATGGAGGACCAGAAGAAGGCAGACATACTGAACAAGTATTTCTGCTCAGTATTCACGAAGGAAGGGGGGGGTGGTCTACAGATAAAAGAGAAAATAGCGAACAGTGGGGTTGTTGAAATAATCCCCTTTACAGAGGACAGGGTACTTATAGAACTGGAGAAATTAAGAGTGGACAAGGCTATGGGACTTGATGGGGTAAACACAAGGATACTAAAAAAACTGAGGAAAGAACTGGCTGTGCCCCTGGCAACCCTGTTCACTGTATCCTTGGATACAGTGAAAGTACTGGGAGATTGGAGAAGGGCAGAGGTGGTGCCAGTCCACAAGAGTGGGAGCAGGGAAGAGGCAGGGAACTATAGCCAGTAGGCCTGATGTCGGTGGTGGGGAAGGTAAAGGAGACATTAATAAAGGAAAGAATGGTGGAGTACCTGACCAGTAACAAATTGCAGAATCCAAGACAGCATGGGTTCACAAGGGGGAGATCATGACAAACTAACCTAACTGAGTTTTTTGACTGGCTGAAGAGAGTCTTGGACCAGGGAGGAATAGTGGATGTGGCCTACTTGGATTTCAGGAAGACCTTTGATACGGTCCCACACAGGAGATTAGTTGACAAGTTGAACAGTCTAGGAGTGGGTGCAAAGGTGGTGATGTGGGTGCAGAACTGGCTAAGCAGCAGCAGCCAGAGGATATTAGTGAATGGGGAGAGATCAGAAGAGAGGGGGTGGCAAGTGGGGTACTGCAGGGTTCAGTCCTAGAGCCATTACTATTCAATGTATTCATTGAAGACATTGCAGACAGACTGGAAGGGAAAGTATGCCTGTTTGCAGATGACACAAAGATCTGCAACAGGGTGGACACACAAGAGGAAGTGGGTAGGATGAGAAGTGACTTAAATAAACTGGAGGAATGGTCAAAGGTATGGCAGCTGGAGTTTAATGCTAAAAAATGTAAGGTTATGCACAGGGGGCATAAGAACCCGGGGGCAAGTTACCAACTAGAAGGTGAAGAAATGGCAACAACTAATCAGGAAAGGGACCTAGAAGTCATCATAACAGAGGACCTCAAGGTGTCTAGTCAGTGTGGTAAAGCAGTGGGTGAGGCAAGCAGAATGCTGGGATACATTGAGAGAGAAATAACAAGTGGAAAGAGGGAGGTAATTTTTCCCCTACATAGGCCACTAGTGAGGCCACACCTTGAGTACTGTGTTCAATTCTGGAGGCCTCATCTCAGAAAAGATATCAACCAGGTGGAGGCAGTGCAGAGAAGAGCTACCAAAATGGTCCAGGGCATGCATCAAAACAATTATGAGGAAAGGCTCAGTGAATTAAATATGCACTCACTGGAAGTAAGAAGGGATGGGGGGACATGATAGAAGCATTCAAGTATGCCAGAGGAATAAATAAGACGGTGGGAGACCAGCTATCTGCAGAAAAGAATGAGCACTAGGACTAGGGGTCGTGATTTGTGGCTAGAGGGGGGGTGCTCAGAGGCATTGTAAGGAAGTACTTCTTCATGGAGAGGGCAGTTGAACCCTGGAACAGGCTACCAGAGGAAGTGGTAGGGGAAAAAAACATGGGGGGATTCAAGCATGCATGGGAGAGACACAGGGGACTAGTGAGACTAGGACAGAATGAAAGAATGGAAACAGGTCAGGCAGGATCTGATAGAAGGAAGCAAGATATTTCTTAAAGCTAAACCAGGGCAGACTGGATGGACCTGGAGGTCCTTTTCTGCCAACAACTACTATGTAACTATGTATTATATTTTAGACTATAACCCCTTAAAGCTATTATCCTTTATTTCATTGGACAACATTTTAAAGTATTTCTTTGTTTTCATTCTTCAACTCTCTAATTCATGATAGTTTCTTTAAGAAATTGGCTACTGAACCTGTTATGTGGATTAAAAAGAAAGAAAGCATAGGAAGATTTAAATATGTACAGTAGACAGGAGACCACATTTCTTCAAAGCACCAACTCAAAGTCCCTGATCACCCTATAGTCTGGCAAACTGCCTTCAGTTTCTTGGGATTTAAGTGGCCAGTTGTGCTCACAGTTAAAGGTAGTGTGAATCCTGACAAAACAGAGAGAAATAGAATAATGGTTATTAAAATACTAAAGACATTTTCATGCATTCAATATCTTTGTTCTTTTCATTTCAAAATTTTTTGTTGTCTAAAGGACTCACATAATGAAATTTCTGAGAATTTCAGGGTTGGGGAGGGGGCACTAGAGATAGAGTGTGAAGGAAATTATAGAATGGATTCTTGTTTTTAAGTTATAAATGGCTTTAGAGCTCTTCTTCATTTAAACCAACTGGAGCCAGACTGTTTAGTATGAATATCCAGTGGCTCTCTTTTTGCAAAAGTTTTTTTTTTATTCTGTCTCCTCCTCTTCTTATTTTTAGTATCTGTTCTATGCCAATGAACTCCAAATGAATTGGGTCATTATTTTGGCATGTTTTAAAATGAGCTCCTACTGGGGTATTGTCATTTCCCTTCAGGATACTTCTTATATGTCTCTGGATTCTCTCTTTTAGAAGTTTTATTGTCCTGCCTATGTAAACTTTATTTTAACTGCACCATAGGGCACAGATGACAAAAGATGTGACACAGTTGACAAATTGTATGATTTTCACTCTCTTGTTATTTTGACGGATACATTCTTTACCTTGCAGACAATATTTACAAATTTTACAGTGTCCACACTTAAACATGCCTTTTGGCTGTCTATTTAATCAATTACTTTGTGGAGTGTCTGTTTTTAATTTTTTTCTACTTACTAACTTGTTCAAGACATCCATTGTGTCCCACAGGTGCTGCTCACCTGTGCTAAATAATCCTTCAAGACAGAATCCACAAATTTTGATAAGTGATCAGTTAGTGAGTTCACATCAGACACAATAAGATGGCCCAGAGGGTTCTGTAGATTTTTATGAACGTTGGGAAGTGCATAAAACATTGGTATTACAGGAAAAGAAGGCAGAATTTGAATGGCAGGTGGAATTTTTATGGCTAGGAATAGATGTGGAAGCTCTGTACATGTTTTGCTAATTCAGCAGTAGTGTTGAGTTCTAGGTACATTATTACTCTGTTTCAGTAGGGTGTTTGATTTTGAGCTGGGGAGGCTGTTGCAGTAGCACTCCCATGCTGAATTGCTGTGTTCTTCCTGGGCTGTGTCATATGTACCTGTCCTGCCAGCATTTTCCTCAATTTTTCTGCCCTTCCCCATGCTGGTGCATGCTTGTCAGCATGTGTGTGTGTGTGTCTGTGGAGGCAGGTGCACACCACTGAGCCCCGCAACACTTCCCTTCTTTTTGGTATTCCTCGACCCACACTGCCCGAGGCATCCACCTTGTGGCAATCATTTGGTGGAGTATATAGTCCTCCCCCACAGGAGAGGAGAGCAGTCCTTCAGATCAGGTGAAGGGGACAAGAGTGCACATATGCAAAAATAATTTTCTTGCATAGTTAAATAACACTGAAAAATTCTTTAGGGAAAAATCAACAAGTTTTGACCTTGATTGCCACAGCAAAACTGTCCACAAGATCTACTATGAGAAGATCCTTACAGGATATCTTAGAAATTGCATGGACATTTTAGCAAAAAAAAAAAAGAAATGTGGTAGTCAACAACATAGAGAAAAGAAATACAACAAATATGTTGCAGGTGATACCTTTTATTGGACTAACAAAATTATTTTTAAGACTAGCTTTCAAGAGATAAAGCTCTCTTCCTCAGGTCAAAGTGAAAACAACTGAGCAGTATGACAGATATAAAGGTTGGATGTGGATTTGAAACATAGATTAGCAGTTTACAGATCAAAGTATTGCAGTCAATTTGCACCTCTTACAAACAAGAAGACTAATTTTCACTGGAGTGTCTGTTGGAGAGATCAGCTTGTAAGATCAAAGGGCTGCCTAATTTTGCTCTGATTCTGGACCATTAATTAACATTTCTAAAAAGTAAAGATAGAAAGAAAATACATACCATTGTCTTAAGAAGGTACCTGTTAAAACAGCCAGAGAGTGCTGATGTGAGGGTTTAAAAAGAAAATCTGAAGCACTGATTTAAGCATAATCACTGGTAATGTATTAAAAAATACAATATCTTTATTAAGTCCTTTTTCTTTAGTGTCAAAATATTGTATCATTTTTATTTCAAATGTTCGCCGATCCAGGCTGTTTTTGAAGTTTCCTTTTAACACTCTGACAGTAAAATCACTGGTGGAGTGATCTGGTCTAGAAAAATGTTTCCCTACTGGCGTATTTTCATTTTTATGGGTAACTGTGAATCTGTGGTGATTCATTCTTGTTTTGAGTTCCTGTCTGGTTTCACCAACATAGCGGTCTTCCTCCCATCCCTTGGGTCTAGGGCCTAGGCTATCCATGCTTACCAGTACAATTAAAAAGCCCAGAATTAGAACATTATTTGTCCACTTAGGAAGAGAAGCAGGAGGCTGTTCAGGACAGAGGTTTGGTTTTATCTTCTGTTTTAACTGAAATATTTGAATAGTTTTGTACTTGAAATTAGTTCTGTGTGTTAAAAAATACTACTTTGAGTTAGAACTGTTACTTGGGCTGTGATATTGTAACTATTGGGGCTTGTGTGCTGGGTGTGGGAACACTTGTTTGGCAGTGATAATTAGAGGAAATTTAAATGTGATGTTTGCCTGGTGGTGGTAGAGCCCTCTCACCCACCCTGTTTTGTAGGCTTTCTTAAATACTGAAAAGCCACTGGGGGTTGGGATTGAAGGGCTGTGCATTTCTGTTTGTGACTGAAATTTGAAGCAACAGGAACTGGTGGGCCTGTGACATCATGCGGTACCCGATGTCTGCATACACACACTGTCAGTGGGACTGGACACACACTGGACTGTATGTGTTCGTGAGACTTAGGAACTTTATTGGTGGGGTTGAAATTGGGTTTGTAAATAACTGCAGTCAATATAGAGAGAGAATGTATTCCAGGGGGAAGGGACTGAGAAAATGGGTTTGTGCCATTATAAACAGAGAGGGACAAACAGGGTGGCCATATTCCACCTTGGCAGGCATCTTCAGAAGGGTTGTAGGCTGCAAAGGCTGTGGGATGGCAATAATTCTCAATTGGGCCTGGAGAGAGGGAGGCTGCCCACTCTGTAGACAGCTGTCTTGTATCAGGAGTGAGGTATATTGGTTAAGGAGTGAGTTGGGAGGTGTCCAAGGATAAGGGGCATGGATATGGGCAGCAGAAGGGTGGGCTGAGGGGAGGCTGGGGCAACACTCAGAAATTACAGGACATTATGTTACAGCAAGCAGGAGGGGGATATTAGGGACAGAGGACCCGTAGATAGGGATGTTGAGGCTAAGGTGAAAACATACGGGGTAAACATTCTGAATATAAAGTGAGTGGAGGGGGAAGAGTCAGGAGGGGCTGTTGTGGGGAAGCCTAGAAGAGCAGACATTGAGAAGGGAGGGCTGTTGTGGGGAAGCTTAGAAAAACAGACTGTGGGAAGGGCACTCCTAAGGAGAACAGAGCAAGAGAGGAGGAAGAGGGGCAATTTAGAGGGGCAGTCGGGGGAAACTCAGGTTACTTGATGGAGGCTGGCATAGAGTGCTACAATAAATTTGAGCTATTAAGCAACCTAGAGGGAGGAAGGGGTTGGTGGAAATGAGGAAACTGATACAGAGGTAGGGGGGAAGGAGTCAGATACCCATATGGCATCACAGACTGGCAATGGAAAGAATAGAAATAGTCCCAGAGGGAGAAGGGGAAACATAAATGTTAAGCAGATTGGGGAGATGCAACATAGTGCAGACATGAGGAAGGAGAGCACAACTGGAGAGAAACTGGGAGACAAGGAGGTGGAGGAGGGGCCCCCTTCAGCAGGAGGGGTCTGTACCAAGGATGGGGCCCTAGGTAAAGGGGACCCACAGAGGGCCTCTGGAGGTAGGGGTACTATTACAAGGGAGGATGGTGGTGTGAGGGAAGGGAAACCATCAGGGCCAGGATAAATGGTTCAGATAAGAGAGGGTTAAAGGGGACACCTATTCAGGGGGGTCTGAGTTAAGTGGGCAAAATAACAAGGGAGGCAGAAAGGGGAGGGTGACAAGGGGGTCTCTAATAAGGCAGGAAAACTCCCATGGAATTGAGATCATGAATAAAGGGGGGATGGGGGGTCAGAAGTGCATAGTGGGGGTAACCATAAGGATGATGGCGGTGTTAAGGTTCTGTTATTGGGAGACTCGATGATTAGGGGTATCCAGTGGGAGGGACAGGGGGGTGGATGCCATAGCCAGGTGAAGGTAGTGAGTATCTCTGGGTTGACAGTGCACAGAGCAAAGTTCACGGTGTACGAACTGGTTAGGGATTGTGGATGGAAACCAGATTTCCTGGTGCATTTGGGAACTAACGATCTAGAGGGAAATAGCATTTTGGAAATCCAAGCAAGGTTACAAGAACTTGCCAGAGTCTGTCGGGATAATGGATGCAACATTTCCTTTTCTGAGATATTGCCAGTACCAAAGGCCTCAGTGGAGAAAAAAATGAAGATCACAGAGGTTAATGACTGGCTCAGGAAGTGGGATGAAGAGAGTGGGTTGGGAGTGTTAGGGAACTGGAAAGGAGTTTGGGAGGATAAGGGACTGTATGCCAAAGACAGGCTTCATCTTGCCCCATTAGGGAAGGAAGTCCTTAAACAGGGGGTGGCTGACTACATTCAAGAAAGGTGGGGTTTAAATTTGTGAGGGGAGAGATAAGGAGGGCTGACCGAAGCCCCTCCTCCAGATGAGGAGTTGCCTCAAACCCAAGGGGAGGGGGAAACAGACTGGGGAGGAGGCTTCCAGGAGGAGCAGAGGGAGGATGGAAGTATAAGGATCCTGGGTGGGGTTCGACAAAGAGGATCAGGGATAAGGGGTGGGGGGTGGTGTTAGTAAATGCCAGGAGCTTAGGAAACAAGTTGCCAGAGTTCCAGGCCATGCTGTTCGGGGCGGGGGAGGGTGGATGTGGTGGCGGTCATGGAAATGCAGGCCAACAAAAACCATGACTGGGACCTAAATGTCCTGGGGTACACTATGCTTAGGAATGATAGAAAGGAGGGCAAAGGGGGTGGAGTGGCTACGTTCATTAGAGATGACATAGAAATTGCTAGAGTAGAAGAGGCGGAGGGAAATGTGGAGGCCTTATGGGTCACCTTACGAACCCCAGCAGGAGGTAAGGTCAAGCTGGGTGTAGTATATAGGCCCCTTGGGATGGGTGATGTTCTGAGGATGGCTTGCTGGACAACATCATTGCCAGTGTGGACCAAAAGGAAGGAGTGGTGTTGATGGGGACCTTAATATGCCAGGTACAAACTGGGAACCATGTCCCTAAGGTGGCCAAGGCAGAGGCTGCCGGACGGCTTCCAGGATGTGTTCTTCACACAGCACGGATGGAGCCCACAAGGGAGGGGCATGTCCTGGACGTGGTTCTGGCAGATGGGGATCTGGTAAGGGACCTGGTTGTAGAGGATCCCCTGACTGGGAGCGACCACAATACTGTCTGGTTTCAAATAAGCATGGGGGGAGGGGGGAGATCTAGGACACTGACAGTGGACTTCATGGGGGCAGACTTTGTGGGCATGGGAAATATTCTCAAGGATTACTTGAAGGGGATTACATCAATGACAAATGTGGAAAAAAGATGGGAGGTCATAAAACAGGGACTTCATGAGGCAGTCAGGACCTGTGCTAAGGTGAAACATTAGGGAGCAAGGTCACATAAACCATGCTGGTGGCCCAGTGAGGTTCAGGTAGCAGTCAGAGAAAAGAAGGCGGCCTACAAAAAATATAAAACAACAAGAGGGGATAGGGATAAGGAAATGTACCATCTTGCATCTAGAAAAGTCACCCAGATGGTGAGGGGGGCAAAGTCCACTAAAGAGCAGAGGCTGGCACAGGGGATACATGGAGGGGAAAAGGGGTTCTTCCGGTACATTGGGGAGCAGAGAAAAACTAAGGGCCATCTTAGCAGATTGAGATCAGAAGGAGGGTGGGTGGAAGAGGCAAGGGACCAGGCAGAGGTATTAAATGAGTACTTTGCCTCTGTGGTCACTAGGGAGGGGGATGGGATATCTACAAAGCAAGGCATGATAGGGATAGAAGTGGCAGTGAGTGGGATCAGGGGAGCAACAGAAATGGAGCAAGAGGGAGGGAGAGGTACCCCAGGGGTGTCACATCAGGATAAGGATAAAAAGGCCAGTAAGGTGGCGGGGACAGATGATGCTATCTCCACAGAAAGGGTGTAGTTAGCCCTCAAGGCCCTAAAGAAAGACAAATCTTCTGGGCCGGATCTCATTCGAGAGTACTGTGGGAATTGGCGGACATACTGGCTGCACCCCTGGTGGAGGTCTTCAACAGGTCACTTGAGACAGGGAGGGCACCTAGGGATTGGCGAGAGGTACATGTGATGCCAATCCATAAAGAGGGGGTAGAGGGAAGTACCAGGTAACTATAGACCCATCAGTTTGACCTCGTTGGTGGGAAAATTAATGGAGTGTATACTAAAGGAATGATTGGGGGTGTACTTATAAGAGGTGGGAGGTCTGGATAGTTGGCAACATGGGTTTGTGCCAGGTAGATCTTGTCAAACCAATCTTGTGGAGTTCTGCGAATGGGTAACCTCAGAACTGGACAGGGGAAAGCCTGTGGATGTATTATTCTTGGACTTCAGCAAGGCGTTTGACTCTGTCCACCACAATGGTCTGGTGGAGAAACTGATGGGGTTGGGAGTAGGCCCTTTGATGGTCAGATGGATTGAAAACTGGCTAGCTGGATGCACCCAGAGATTAGTGGTCTGTGGGGAGCTCTCGAACCCTAGAGAGGTCGGTAGTGGGGTACCACAGGGCTCGGTCCCTGGTCCGATCCTGTTTAATGCATACATATCGGACATCAGGGAGGGTACAGGGTGTGAAATGAGTCTCTTCGCTGATGACTCCAAGATGGGAGCAGTAGTTGAGGGGGAAGAGGGGAGGTTGGCCCTGCAGGGACCTGGACACCATGAAGCTGGGCTCACACATGGAAATTAAATTTCAATATCACCAAGTGCAAGGTGTTACATCTTGGGCGAAACCTAAACACAGGTACACGCGGGGAGGGAGGCGCTGGAGGCCTCAATAGGGGAAAAAGACCTAGGGGTAATGGTGGATGCATGTATGAATAACTCTGAGCAGTGCAAGAGGTGGCTAGCAAGGCAAACAGGATGTTGGGATGCATCGTGGGGGGATCACCTCTAGGAGCAGGAGGTGATTCTGCAGCTGTACAATGGACTGGTTAGACCCACACCTTGAGTACTGTGTACAGTACTGGAGACCACACTTGAAGAAAGACATACGGCCCTGGAGAGGTACAGAGGAGGGCAACTAAGATGATACGAGGACTAGGGGATTTGACGTATGAGGACAGACTTGAGGAGTTCTGCCTGTTTTCATTGGAGGAGAGGAGAGACAGGGGACATGATTGAGGTCTTCAAATACCTCAAGGGAATAAATAGGGTAAACATGGAGGGGATCTTTAGACTAAAGCAGGGAGGTATCACCAGAGGGCATGGTTTGAAGTTGGAAGGTGGAAGGGTGAGGGGGAAAGGGGAGGAGGTTTTTCACTGAGAGGGTGGTGGACCCTTGGAATGCACTGCCTGGTGAGCTGGTTCAGAGATCCACAGTGGAGGGCTTCAAGAGATGGTGGGACAGACACAGAAAGTGGATGTATCAGATGATGGCCTGGCCCAGGGGGGTGGGGATGGATGATAGGGGTTTCTGGAACACAAGGGGAGGAGGGCCTCGGTGCCTAACTAGGGATCTGTGGTTCGAGCAGACTTGATAGACCGTAAGGCCCAATCTGCTGGCAATTAGTATGTTAGTATGTTAAACCACCAAACCATATTGAATATCTAAAACAATTCCTGGTTAGCTTTAAAAATACGAGCAGTGCACAAAATAAATACTTACTCTAAGACTAAAATTATTCAATCAAATTTTTTCCTACCAAGTGGTGCTTGCACCACTCAAATGCTCACGCTTGTGAGAGGTGTGGGCATTTTAGACATGTAGCCCCACCCCCTCAGGTCCACTACTGGCTGCCGGCTCTGCCAGGCCCCCACACACTGGACCAGTCACAGACTGAGGAGAGGTCCAAAACCTGTAAATTCAGTCTCTCCTTGAAGAAAGCGTAGGTAGGCAGGAACAGCTGATGGATGTTGGCAGCACTCAGGGTACACTGAAACTTACTGCTACAGATGGAACAGTTCTGGTTGGCTCACTCTGATGTCTGTGAGCAGTGTGGAGTGGAACTGAAATTGTGTTCCTTTCAATATACAATTACTGTAGCTTGGAGACCCACCCCAAGGTGTATGAAGGAGACTTAAACAAGTACTATTGTATTCTTATCAGTATTTGCAGCTCATTAACAGAGTTTGCGCAGTCAATACCTTCTTGCCATGAAGTCTCTTGGGTGACTACCCACATACCACAGGGGCTAGCACTCCTACAAGCTAGGTTCTAAAAAAAAAAATTGTTAGAATCACTGTTTTCACTTTATTTGCAAACACAATATAATAATTTGTGTGAATATCTAACATCAGTCCGTACAGGGATAACATCATATACAGAGGTCAAAAGGTCATGAGCAATGCACAATAGTTCCGTATATAGCGGTAGTGGAAATTATGGAAAAAACAATAGTGGTGAGGTGGATGTCAAAAAGATGAACCAATTTATACATGATGGGGGGGGGGGTGGAAAATGTCAAAATAACAGTGCTTGATTTATAGAAATTGATTGACCTCTAGTCTGTCATTAAGCTCCAGTCACTCTGTAGCTCCCAATGCAAAAATCAAATATTGTCCCAGCTTAAGGAGCAAATTGTCAATGTTGTCTTCCTGCATGTTTTTTTATTGGTTTTTCAATACCCATAAAGGACAGTTTGTGGGATTTCAATCTCTCGCTCTCATAATGTCAACTGTTAATGCATTTTTTACTGTCCATATTCTCTACTGCCCTCATATGTTTACCAATCCTTACTTTAAACTGTCTCCTGGATTTTACCACATAGTAACAACCAGAGGAGTGGTTGGCCACATGTACTACTCTCTGCGGAACATGTAAAAAGCCCATGACATTCACCTCTGTTTCTGTTTTGAGATTGGTAATGTTTTTAGTGATTACCACCACATTACAGTATTTACAGTTTCCCCATTTACCACAAACATCCATCTGATTTGGTAGCAACTTGTGTGGTCTCTCACTTAAGGGCTGTACTGAGTGAACTACATTGTCCCTAATGCTTTTGGCCCTCTTATGTACTAATTTTGGCTGTCTGTTTGTCTGCAAGCCCCTTCAAATCAGGGTCTGTCCCCACAATGTGTCAGTATTTGTGAATGATGGCACCCAACTCTCTAGACTTCAGATTGAATTTTGACACAAAATTCACTTGAAGATCTGCATCTGCAACTCTCTCTCTCTCTCTCTCTCTCTCTCTTAATAGATTCTACTGAGGGATGTTATCAGCTTCATTACTAGCTTTCTTGATGATGTTTCTAGCATGGCCCCTTTCCATTAGCCTAGTTTCCAGTTTAACCTCTCCCATGGCATGCTTTTCCTCATCTCTACAATTTTAGTTCATGTGGATGAATTGGCCTTTGGGTATACCAGATATTGTGTGACGTAACAGCTATTAGTTAACAGGAGCATATTCCTGTCAGTTTCTTTTCTAAAAAAAGATCTGTGATGACCCCACTTCACCATCCTTCATAATAAGAAGAATCAAGAAGCTTGTATATGACTGGTTAAGTGATAATACTAAATCTCAAAATTCAGCTACTAGCTTCCAAGAATTTTACAAAATCTAACAGCTCTTGTTCAGTGTCTATCACACAATAAACTCATCATTGGTGAAGTGTCTTCACATATCAATTTTAATCAAAATAAGGGTTGACCTCAGCATTACACACCACCTCTTTCTCCTATTTGCCTAGGAAGAAGTTAGCATAATTAAATGCAAAGCTCGGCCCCATGGCAGTGCCCCTGTTTTGTACATAGAATCATTCTTTGTATTTTTTTATAAGCATTTTACAACTAGGCACTTACAAAATATGTTGCTTTTGAATTTAATATTTATGAGCCATGGATCACTAAATTAAGTCTAGTTAGCACTGCAAGAAGTTTATGTTTTCAGATTTTAGAACATATTACATATTGCTACATTTTAACATCACAAATCTTCAAGTTGTAAGCATATTGAAGTGACAATATATCTATTTAATAATATAATCTGACCAATATGTCCAATTTCTCAGCCTTGTGGGTATTTTTTCCCCACAATTTTCCAGTGGCCCTGCTGATGACATAACAATGGCACTCAGAACAGTGAAATCAAACAGAAACAGTTACAACTTCATAAAATAACATTGAACAGTTTTATAATACCATTTATCTTCACTTGTGAGGGCAAAGGAATTGCATGAGCATTTCATTGCAGTTGCAGTATTGCATAGATCACACATGGCTTTACCATGTAAGGAATAATTTTCATCAGGGCATGCAGAAACACAGATCTTACTGCCTGCTCCTGGTGAGTTGTGAGGCATGAGGCACAGCTGAGTCCTTCATATGTTCACTGCATAAAAAAAAAGGTTTTTGCACAAGAAATGTTACGTTCTAATACAAATTGCACAACTTGCACAAGTATGTGGGTTGGGGTCCTGGGCATCTCTAGTGTCTAAATACATTTCCATAGCCTCCAGACCTTCTCTAACTGGAATCTTGGAATACAATGATTTTGCATCTAGAGTCACTAGCCAGCTGTCTTTTTCATTAGCTAACTCTTTGAATACCCTAAGGATTAAAGTGAAAGTGGCTCAGCAGGTAGCACACTCACCTCTGAGGCTGGGGGATTAGAATGCTGTGGAATCTATCCCCACACCAGGCACTTGGGTTAAATCCCAGTACTGACACTGTAGTACAGCATGAGGAGGCTGCTGCACTCCTGAGGTGCCATCTTTCAGATGAGACATTAAACTAAGGTCCCATCTGCCTGTTCAGGTGGATGTTAAAGATCTCATGGCACTTCTCAAAAAGAGTAGGGAACTTTTTTATTGCTTCACCAAAAACATAGCTGTTTGCAGTACAGAATATTTCACCACAAATTCATCTTTCTGTTATACATCACGTAACAGTGCATACTTTATTGCTTTATCCTACCCAGGTAATGTTTGACCACAAGTTTTTACATATCTCCTGCCCCATCCAGTTTAACTCATGTGCATATATCTTATCTAATTCATCTTGAATTCTAAAAATTAAGTCCATTGTTGTAATTTTCTTTCCTTGTAGTTGTTTTTGGCACCTTGTTTGCCAGATAGTCCATTTCAAAGTGGCTAAAAGAACATAGATTGTGTTTTATTCCATTTTCCCCACTCCTTTGGCAGAGTACCAAATATTAATGTTCCATAGGTTATTTCTTTGAACAATGATTCTTCCCATATTTGTGCTAACATTCCCCATAAAGGTCTTATACATGCACATTCAAAGTATTAATGTCTCATTGTTTCTAGCTGGTTTACACAGTTTTCCTCTCCACACATTCTCTCTGTCACCTATTTATGTTTCTGATTATCCCTAACATTCAGTTTACCATGTGTACACATCTGTATTGTATCTTGCATTTTTCTTGGAATCCTTTTCTCTTGCATTGCCTCTAATATCTGTTTTTCCTCTACTTTTGGTGGGACCTGAATTACTGGTTCTTCATAATAAAATTTCAGAGTTTCTTTATAAAACTATTTCCTCATGTTTTCCTTAAGAAAATGTATTGTTGTCCTCCACTGTTTTAAATAGTAAAAACCATTTGAAACATATTGTGGTACCTGACTGTATATGTCTCTGTTCTTTAGTTGCCAATGTTCATTAAAGTATCCTAGCCATTCCACATACAGGGATTTCCAAAACTGTTTACTCTCCTCTAAGCATTGCTGAATATTGGTATAAGTAAAAATGCTTTGAAAGAAAACTATTGGGTTAAGCATGTTTAAACCCCCTTCTTGCCTTGTTCTGTATGTAATACTTCTTTTGAAAGAGTTTAACCTGCTCCCCCATAGAAGTTCAAAGAATAGTCCTATTAATTTTGTTTGCATTGTTACTAGGATTGGGTACAAGTATGCAATATGTAAAAATATTGGGGTTATAAAAGTTTTCCATAGGTATATTCTTTTTTGTTTTGTCATCATCCATGATTTCTATCTTGCTATTTTTGCATTTGCTATCTTGCATTTTTCTTCTCAATTTTCTTGTGCAGCGTTTTCTGTTCCAAAGAGTACCCCTAATAATTTTATGTTTCCAGTAGTTATTTCTGTCTCTTCTTTATTGTTGAATTCTGTGTTTCCTAAAGCTAAGATTTTGCTTTTTTGTTTATTTATCTTGATACCTGCTGTGTCTTGTAGGTCTTCTATTATTTTCAATGCCGTTCTCCCTGATATTATTTCTTTTGTCATCAGGACACAATCATCTGCGTATGCTATTATTTTTTTACAAGTCTGTTCACTTTTTATCTCTAGGGGTTGTATGTTTGGGTTTTGTTCAATTAGCCTTTAAATGGGATCTAAACTAAATATATATATATAATAGTGGACTTAGAGGGCATCCTTGTCTTACTCCATTACTGAAAAAGGTGGGTATTCCCATGTATACATTTATTTGAGATATTATTTGGGCTTCTCTCTATATACATTTTTGATCATGTTTATGAACTATTCAGGTATACCATATTGTTTTAAGACTGTCCAAATGTATTTGTGGTGTAATGCGTTGAAAGCAGTTTCCTGGTCTAATAAGTATATGAATTCATGTGTTAATTTTTTGTGGCTTCTTTCTACAATTTCCCTAATGTATGTAAGATTCTGTGTTAAGTTTCTTCCAGGGATCAAACTTGTCTGTGTTTCCCATATTAATTTGTTTGCTACTGTTGTTAATCTATTACTTACAATTTTGGCTAAAATTTTGTAATCGCTTGTTAGCAGGCTTAAGGGTCACCAGTTTTTAATTTGTGTGGCATCTCCCTTCTTTTATATGAAGAACATGACTCCCTGCTTCATGCTCTCACTTAGTTGCCCTTCCTTTCTAATGTCTCTGTAGACCTCTTTCAATATAGGTGCTAGAAAATCTTTAAACATTTTATAGAACTCATTTGGGATCCCATCGTTGCCTGGGGCTGTGTGTGTGGACTTAGCTTTAATTACTTCTTTTATTTTGTTTTCTGAAATCTCTTCCTTTAGGATGCTTTTTTCTGTTTCTGTTAATTCTAGTACTTATATTTTTTGTAAAAAATTATACTCTAGCTTATTCTGTCATTTTTTTTAAAGGATTTCCTCACATGTTCTTGTATAATTTGTTGCATCTGTTTTATATCTGTTTGGATTTCCCCTTTATCATTTGCTAGTGCTTTCATTGTTCTGCTTTTAACCCTGTCTTGGCAACTTTCATATGGGTTTGTGTGGAATTTTTTCCCTTGTGTGCCGTATTTTTGTTCCATAAGTAAGGATTTCTCCCTGTTATACTGATAGTCCTTAATTTTTTGTTTAATCTCCTGTATTTGGATTGATTTGTCTTCCCCTGAGTTTGTTGCTTGTGTTAACAGTTGTAGTAGTTTTCCTCTGTAGCTTAGATTCTTTTGGTACTCTCTTGTTTATATTTGGGTCTTTGTATCATTAGGTCTTTTATGTCTCTTTTTGTGTCTTCCCACCATTCCGTTGCATTGTCATATAGTTCATGTACTAACTCTCTTGCATATCTATATATATATATATTTATATATATTGGCACTTGGGTTAATATCCCAATACTGACACTGTAGTGTAGCGTGAGGGAGGGTGCTGCACTCCTGAGGTGCCATCTTTTCGATGAGACGTTAAACCGAGGTCTGGTCTGCCTGTTCTGGTGGTTATTCAGGTGGACGTTAAAGATCCCATAGCACTTCTTGAAAAGAGCAAGGGAAATTTCCCTGGTGTTCTGGCCAAATTTGCTCCATTCACTAGAAACACCACCAACAGCTTAATCTGGTTCAGTTTCAGTTGGTTACCATCTGTATCCCCACCCCCGGGTCAGCCCTGAAAAAGGGACTTCTATTATCAGTGAGCATACTTGGCCAACAAAATTCAATGATAATAATAATATAATAGGTCTATAATTTCTTTTTTTCTTCATATTTTAATAGTTCTAAATTAATTCTCCAGAAAGCTGCAGCCTATATTTGGGCTTTTTTCTAAATCTGTCTCCTGTACCCCCATGTGGTCTGATGTTTCTACTGGGATTCTTGCTATATATTTATTTTATGTCAGTGTCAGTGGCTCAGTAGGTAGCACACTCACCTCTGAGGCTGGGAGATCAGAGGGCTATGGGTTCAGTTCCCACATCTGGCACTTGGGTTACTATCCCAGTACTGATACTGTAGCATAGCATTAGAGGGGTGCTACACTTCTGAGGTGCCGTCTTTCAGATGAGACGTTAAACCGAGGTTCCATCTGCCTGGATTGGTGGTAGTTCAGGTAGATCCCATGGCACTTATCGAAAAGAATAGGGGAGTTTTTATTGAATCAATAAACATAATTAGAACAACACAGTGTAGTCAATTATACAAAGTAAGAACCAAAACCTAATCTGGCAAACTTATACAATAAACAAAAATTACAAAATGATAAAAGGAAAGGAGGTATCAGATTATGTTATGCATTATTTAAACTTAATAAAGTGAAGGAACCCTTTCCACATCTTTAATAGCTGAGCCTGTACTGTCCTTCGAGCATCCTGAGCATAAATCTCGAGAGTTCCTGTGAAACCAAAATACTAAAACAAAGGTAAGGCATTTTCCTTTGATATATTACCCACTGACACCTTGCCTGCCATAAATAATAACGTAAACATCCAAAAATAATGACAACGTTTCTTCATGAAAATCAGAAAGGGTCACTGGATAAACCCCTAAAACCAAGATATGATATGAACGGAAATTCAGCCACTTACAACCCCAAAGTGCCGCCAATAAACCCACAAACCCTTAGCATAGAACAATGTAAAAAATGCTCCATCGATTCCTCAACATTTATGCAATCCAAGTAAGGACACTTCCTTTCTTCAATGGCTTTATACTTGTAAGCGCTACTCTGACATTTAAAACGGCCATAGAATATTAGCCACTGTGTCTCCCATTGTATCTGAGGCAATCTGAGGCAATTTAGTTGGGCCAATACTTTAGGATTCAAAGAAGAAGGGCAATTCTTAAAACATGGCTCTAGAGGAAGTAAATTTGTCATTACCACCTGATAAAATTCTTTCATGCTATTACTCAAAATTGTCTCTTTCCCTATTTTCCATTTATATAGTTTTTGTGCAGCCGGTCTAAAATACTGTGGAAGATGAATATGAGGGTTTAGTTTTGGAGCCAAAGAAAGCCAATTCCTAAAGTATTTGTCCAGTGATCTGGAAATCCATTTATCCTACTCCCTCGCTTCTAGTCATAAGCCACTTTTCACTGAACACATGATAAATAAGGAGTGAACAAAAATCACAGGGTCCACCATCCCAAGACCTCCTTGTTTTTTACTTAAATATGTATAACTTCTTTTAATGGGGTTTAATCTGTTACCCCAGACCATTTGAAAAAATAAACCATACAATTTAGTTTCTAGATGCACTGGGAGCGGAAAAATCATAGCTACATACTGAACACATGGTAAAAGAAACTGTTTGATAACATGTATACATTTCAGTTTGGACAATTTCCACCTTTTCCATCTGTTAACTTTATTCTCCACTGTTTGTAGAACTATATCCCAATTTTCTACTGGCATATTCTGAGGGCCAAACTGGATGCCCAAAATTTTAAGGGGAGTTCTGGAGAAATGGATACCGCCCTGCACCGCTTCCATAGGACCCATTGCTCCGATAAATAATCCTTTTGTTTTGAAATATTTATTTGCATTCGAAACTTGCTGAAAAGGCCTCAAATGCTGTCAAAAAAATATGCACAGATGAATGATCTGTGAAATATACAATCAAATCATCTGCATAGGCCTGTGCCAAAAGATGATTATCCCTAAACGTACCATCAGAAATACCTGGCCACAATGGAGTAGTAGTTAAGTTTTGTAGTAGGGGATCCAAGGAAAAGATGTAAAGTAGGGGGCTGAGAGGGCAACCTTGACGCACTCCAGTATATAAACAAAAACATTCAGCCGTCTGACCTTGCACGAAAGGGAACACAATATTATGTTCATATAATTTTTTAATTAGATTAACAATATGCAACGGAACTCCATAATGTTAACATTAGAAACAAAAGGCAAATATACCCTATCAAAGCCTTTTCCAATCAGTGACCATCATACACCTGTGACTCCTACATCAGAAAGATGTTCAATAACTTCTGTATGATCATTAATGCCATCTGAATTTGTCTATTTGGTATCCCGCTAAACTGGTAAGGAGAAATTACCCATCTGGCGTAATTTTTCAACCGGTTATTCAAAATACTGGTGAAAATTTTATAATCTGAATATAAGAGGGTAATCGGTCGCCAATTTTTAATATTTTGCTTATCTCCAGATTTAAATAAGTAAATCAACAATCCCTCAGAAAAGGAAGGAAAGAAAACAGCAGTTTCCATAAAATACTGGAATAGAATATACAAGCATTGACTCAATTCCTTCGAAAAAACTTTATACAGATTATTAGAAAGGCCATCCTTACCTGGTGAAATATTTAATTTAAAATTCCTGATTACTTTTACTATTTCCTCTTGTGTAATTGGGTCCAATAATGTTGAGACTTCTGCTAACCTGGGGGGGGGCTTAGATGTTTTAAGATATGAAAGCATTTCTGCCTCCGTAATAAGAGAGGGGGGGGTCCAAAGTTCGAAAATGCCCAATGATTGCTTCTCTGAGCTGAGCAACCATGGTGGCCAAAGGGCCGTCAGGGTTTTGTAAAGAATCAATGTTGGAAGAAGCCTTCAGATTTTTGCAGGTTTCAAAGAGGTCCCCAATAGGGGAATTTTTTATGCTATTAGACAGAATGGCCTATAGGGTTTTAGCTCTATCATATTGAAAATTCCTCATGTCCACCTTTAAATTACTAATTTGGTCTGAATAGTCTAAATGAGAGGCATACGCGATTGTCATAAGTTTCTGGAGTTGTTGCCTAAGGGACAGATATCTCAAAAACTTAAATTTTTTTGTTTTTGCCCCTTGCCTTTTAAACCAATTGCATAGTTCGAACTTAGTTGTTAACCACCAATCTCTAAATCCTCATAAAGAAAAACCACTGACAACCTGGCTGCTAGGATATGTTTCACCTCAGACTGTATATATGCTATGTCCAACATAGTGTTATTCAGCTTCCACCTAATCTGCCTACGTTCAGGGGAACCTGAGGATAGGGAACTACAAAAAAGTAATAGATGGTCAGAAAATTCACAAGGGATCATCTTAAAGGAATCCAGTTGTACAGTAGGGGAGACAAACATGTAATCTATTAGGGAAAACAATTTACCCTTTGTAAAGGAATACATCGGTCCTTGAGAGGAAAGGGAAATACAGTTAAATAAACCTGCTGTTTTAACTATGTTGGCTAACATGTGAGAATTGCAATAGACTTTCTTTTTCTTCTGATTAGGTGAGTCAAAAATTGTGCAATTAAAATCGCCTCCCCAAAGCACTTTAACTGATGTCACCAAGTAGGGTTGGACAGCTTTTAAACAAGAAACTCTACCAGCTTTTGTCTGTGGATTGTAGATGTTAATAAAACGATAGCATACATCATGCCATTTCCCATCTAGTATCAAGACTCTCCCTGGAATAAGATCAACTAAATTATGGAGTTTAAAGGAATAGGTATTGAATAAAATCCCAATACCGTCTGCTGTATCGGTTCCAAAGGACCAAAAGGAAGGGCCCCACACCCAATCCTGCTTTAAAAGTAGTGAGTTGTTCTACTGAGTGCATCCAGGTTTCCTGTAAAAACATACTGATAAATTTTGATTTTGTATATAGTGAAAAAGGGCTTGCCTCTTAACTATGTTTAGCAGACTATGAGTGTTCAAAGAGCCCCATGACCACTGCATTAAGCTTTATGGAAATAGAACAAACTTATCATTTTTTTCTTTTTTTTTTTCTTTTCTTTATAATTATCCACTGGCTGAGATCGAGTGGAAGATTTTTGGGAGTCTGAATCTCCCAATTCCATCTCTGTATCTCCCCAAGGAGTAAACAAAGCAGCATAAGAGTTGCTAGTTTCTATGGGAGGAGTGGGGGGGGTTGGGATGTTGATGCCTAGATGATCTACATTGGGGTAGTGAAGGCCTAATATCTAAAGCCTTAGGTGCTTCCTCAAGAGTCTCCACCGAAACCTCAGAGTAACACACAGGAGGGAAATCCAAAGGCTCAGGTGGGCCCATACTAGATTTTTTGACAGCTGCCGAATCCAAAACAGTTTGTTCAACCTTGTCTACCATTCCTAAAGATTTGTCAATGGGGGGCGCTAAACCAGGGGTCTGAACTATGATTTGGAAAGAAAGGACAGGTAGAGGGGATTGTGAGCTAGGAGGGGGAAGATGTACAGCATCCTGAGCCTGCTGAATTAAAAGCTCTGAATTTATACAGGATGTTTTATTTTTTGCAGCCCAAGGGCAAACCCGAAATGTGTGACCAGATTCTTCACAAAGCTCACATTTGGACTGATTGTGACAATACATGGTTATATGTTCAACTTCCCCACAGTTGTCACAACGTGGTTGGTCGCAAACGCTTGAGAGGTGTGTTTTAGCCCCCATCTGTAACAAGCCCAGGTTGTCTGCTATAAAAACAAACCCCTCTGTCTTTTCCTAATAAAAAGAAATTGGGAATGTGGACTACCCCTGTCTCAGATTGCCTCAGTTTAGTTTTATATTTCCATCCTCCCGTCCAAAACTGTTCGGAATCTAGGATAGGTTCAGGCCCACTTAAAATTTCACACTTAAGGGACAACCAAAATGATGTATCTTCCACATGGACCCCCTCATTTCTAAACATGACCGTAACATGTTTTATCAGAGGTTTAGTTAAAGGTATCACTAAAAAGGGGGTCCATAGGGGAGAGAATTTAACCTGGTTGTACCTATCCCAAAATAAGTCCAAAGCATGTGGTGTCCGAAAACTAATGTCAAAATGATCCTCCCCAGAGATATTAATAAATGCGTATACATCTTTTGGAGTGAAATGCAAGGACTCTTTTAATAAGGTTTTCCCTACGTAGTGTCTATCTGGTCGATCCTCCAAACCCCCTTTATAGCGGACACGGACCGCATTCCAGCGAGGTGCTGCTTCTTTTTTAGCATTAGAAAATAGTTCAGATTTCTGTGTATCTGTTGACTCATAATCTGAGGACAGTTCCGGTTGGGAAGACTGTATAGAGGATGTGTCTGATTCTTCTCCCTCATCCCCCAATATTTTGTATTTATTCCTAAGTTCCAATAGTTCTGTTTCTTTTCTTTGTACTTTAGGTTTTGGTTGCTGGTGACTCTTTGAAATAGTCCTTCTGGTGGGACAGGGGGCATTATGTGTGGTAGGATCTCTTTCTCTGATGTACTAGGTTGCTCTTACATGTTGGATGATGTTTTTTTTTCTGTTTCCTTCCTTTGGTTTTGTTTTTTGGTATCTTTCTTAGCTCCTCTGCTTCTGTTTGTACCTGTGAGTTTTTTGCATCTTTTTTCATTTTTCTTTTTGCGCTAAAGTTACGTATAAGTCCTGTTCTTCTCTTTCTGTGGTGTCTGGGGTATTGTGCGATGTCCAGGGACAGTGTTTGTATGTATTGTTATTTTCTTTTCACAGGTTACATTTCATGGGGTTATTGCATTGTGCTTTGTAGTGGCCTAGTTCCCCACATAGTCCACATTTTTTTATCGCAAATGTTACTGAGGTGTCTTCTGGACCCACACCTGTAGCAGGCTTGGGGCTGGCTTGCATAGAAAATCACACCTCTGTCTCTTCCTAGGAAGAAACAATTTGGAAGATGTTGTAACGCTCCATCCACAGCTTTTAAAATTACTTTGAATTTCCATCCTCCTGTCCAAAAGGATTCCTCGTCTAATATTGGTTCAGGTTGCCCTATGATTTTACATTTCTGTGAAACTCAATAGGTTATGTCTACGACATTCATTCCTTCATCTTTAAATAAAACTGTAACTTGTTTGTATGCTGGTTTTGTCAAGCAAATTGCAATTAATGGTTTCCACAATGAGGTATGCTTTTTTCCTGGTACAGTTTCCAAAATCTATCTAATCCTGGGGGGTGTTTGAAGCTTATGTCAAATTGTTCCCCTGGAATGTGGATAAGGGCGTATACTTCATAAGCATAGAAACCTAGGCTTTCTTTTACTAATATTCTCCCAATAAAGGTTCTGTCCAGGGCATCTTCTAGGCTCCCTCTATATTTGATCCTCACTGCATTTCTACATTTGGCAGAATCCTCGGTTTCTCTTAAATTCTCTGAGAAAAGTCTTTTATTAGTGTTTGGCCCCCATGCCCCTTTTTGTGAAGTACTTTGTTATTGTTCTGTCTCACTAGCCCCCTTTTTGGCCTGTAAAGTTTCCTGTTTTTCTGTTTTCATTTTGGTACTTTCTATTTCTCCCCCTATTAAGTCTTTTGTTTCTTTTTCTTTTATCATTTCTGCCCCTTTGTTTTCACCGTCTGTTAGTGTATTTAAAGAATTCATGCACTGACCTGTTTTGTTTGGGAGATTGCCTATATCTGGGTCCCATCCTTTCACATCTTTCATCTGCTTCCACCCAATGTCTGTTAGTACAGCTTTAATCCAGTAGGATGTGTCTCCTGATAATTCAGTTTGCTGTTGCTCTGCATTTTTCTCCTCTTGTTCTGTATTGCCACTGGAAGCTGCACCTTCTTTCTCTTGCTTGACATCCTGTTGCATTTTTTTTTTGCTCCTAGTTGGCCACCAGTTTTTCTTTGTGCTGTTCTCCTTAGACCCAGTCTCTTACTTTTGCTTTCCCTTGTTTTTTGTTGCTTTCTCTATTTTTTCTGTCTCCGAGTCTGAGGCTTCTGACTCCACTGAAAAGTCCTTTAATTGCTTCTGACAGGCCTTTGAAGTATCGCTGTCTTCTTCTTCCTTTGATGCTCCTGCATCATTAGGTTTTTGGCGCACTGGGCTCTGGGCTGCCAGCTCTGCTGATTTTGCACTTTCTTTTCCTTCTGTTGTTCATATCACACTGGTAAGCTTTTCTTTCTTTTTCAAGTATTGTTGCTCTTCTGTTAAAAGCTGTGCATAAAGCCCCTTTGCTCCTTTATCCTGGACAGAAAAATTAGCCTCCATGTCAGGGTTCAGATTTTTACCATTTTATTTTTTGTCTTGTTTTGTGTCTTTTTCAGACACTTTCTGCTGACCTTCTATCCCATTTTCTTCTTATGTTTGTTCTATGATTTCCGTTTGTCCTGAGGCTGGAGAGGAGACCTGCTCTCCAACCTTCCACACAACCTGCTCCTCCATCAATTTGCAGGGAAATGTCTCACAGCTGACTGCAAGAGGTTCCCCCTACAGGAAGAGATGGGGAATTTCCCTGGTGCCCTGGTCAAATTTCCCCCCATTCACTAAAAATACCACCAACAGCTTAATCTGGTTCAAGGTCAGTTGCCATTCATCTGTATCCCCCTCCCTCAGGTCATGCCTGAATATAGGCAGAATTTGTCTAGTGCACTTACCAGGTCAACAAAAACTAAATAAATAAATAAATCAGTAGTGACTTGATGTATGATGGAAACTTTGCAAGTGGACTTACATTGAAGTTCATAAGTTTCACCAAGGGTTCTGTCAGAGAGTCATTTCTTGACACAGTTGGTCAACCTGGTGGATTTACTAGGCACTTTAGGCAGAGTAAAATGTTGTTCTTTCTGGTGATTCTACGATTAAAAAATTTACAGATCTGAGTTAGTAACCAATTATTTCTTTTCTTCCTAACTATATAATCATCAATACATTTCTTACACTCTAAAATGGGATCCCTAGGTACTGCTTCATAATATTTGACATTATTTAACTGATGGTACATTTTCTTAACATATATATCGCTGTCAAATACAGCAATTTATCCCCTCTTGTTAGCAGGCTTAATAGTTATTAGTCTTTTCCTCCTACTGTAGTTCTTTGGAGTATGTTTTTCTGTGTTACAGAGATTATGAAGAAATGCTACTTGTTTCCTTGTGACAGTTTAGTAAAATCTTTTTTGCAGCATTTCATAAATCAGGGATTTATTTAACTCAAAAAATTGATTAGCGTTTTGCTCATAAAAGTGCTAAATCTTTTTGAAAATACATAGCTCTTGCCTCACTGTGTTTAACAAACACAGCACTTCTAGAAAATCTGTATAAATACTTTCTCTGCAGTTAGAATAGTCCCAAGAAAAAAACTGCTAATCAATTATTTAAAACCCTGTAAATGTAGATAATGGTTGTAGTAGAGGACAAAATTGTGATTTGGGTTTGAATTTAGCTAAGGTTCTGTTTCCAACTCATTATCCATGCTCCCCAAGCTCTCACCGGTTACCTCTGTCATATTATCCAAACTTCCCTTGGTGGCTGTACTGCTGAAAAAAGATCTGAGACTGAGGTTTCTTATGAATTTATTCAAGTTCATAATGGTTTCAAATAAGTTAAAATCCTTTCTTGGTATAAAAGATAAGCCACTGTCGAGAACATTAATTTCCATTGCACACAGAGCATAATTAGACAAATTAATCAGGTTTCATGCTGCTGGTGTCTTCCCTTGGGTGGCTCCCATTGGTTCCATCCTCTGTTGCCCCTTGGCCCCTTCCTCTGTCTCCCCCTTGTCCTGCCCTCCTCCTGATATGTTTATGCAACCTTGGAATTTGTTGGCCTTCTTGCTTCACCAGGGTTGAAATGGGGGTGGTTCTGGTGGTATCTGTCTGTCATCCTCTCCTAGAAAAGCATCCTGATCTTCAAAGAATGACCTTTCTGTCTCATTGTTTTTTTGTTTTCTGTGCCATAATCAAAAATTCTGCTGCTTTTCTTCATGATAGATTTTGGATTAGTGCCCTGTGTCTAAGGTTGTTTTTTATGTGAACTCCAATGAAACACCATACCTTTCTCAAAATCAGCACAGTCCCTCTCAAATGTGGATTTCTTTACTGATTTGATTCCATTATCATTCCTTGCCAGGTTATTTTTTCCATGTAGCTTTTTTCTCCTTCATGGTCCTCTCGGGCAGGCTCATCAGTCCTGCCTCCACCCCCTCTACCAGGTGTTCTGCCTCAGACTTCACTGGGTCCCCCATAGACCCCCAGATCCCCCCTCATGGTGGGCCAGGTAGGGGAGGGCTGTCCTCCCCCCACCTGCAGACAGTTATCCATTAGTGGGGTTCCCAGTTGTGTGGCAGAACAAGGCAGAGGGCCAATAGGCAGCACTTCATAGAGCCCAAGCCAATAATGATTTCCATTTTCTCTCACAACCATGGTGTCATGGGCTACACATGCATGTGGAGGTAGGCATGCAACTCATAAATGTGGCCCCCCCTCCACTGACTACTGTCTGCCAGTTGTGCATTGGTGCTACCACCAAGTCTCCACCTGATGGCAGCCAACAGCCAAGTCAACTCACTACCCTACTCTGGGAGAGGAGGTCTGCATAGTAGCCACTCCCAGCTCCCCTGTCAACTCTGAATGACCCAAGCTTGTTTCCAAACTCAGGTTACCAGCATAGTGAGAGGTAAGGTGCACAACACCTCAGTCTTCTATAAAACTGGGCCGGCTTTTGCCAGGTTATTTTTAAATGCCTATGAGAGCTCTTCATATTGTGGCAGATGTACAAATTATTTTAATGCACCTTCCCATTTAGTTAACTCAGTTTCTGTTTCTTTAGTTATTGCTGCATTTTCTTTCAGAATATGTTCAATATGTTGTTTTCTGGCATTATGAATTATCTGTCTCCAGTTATCTAGGAAACCCTCTCTCTCTTTGCCAGATATCAGTTCTTTTATGGGATACTGGGTCCTCTAGGGACATTATCTGCCTCTAGTTAGGCTTTCAGTGATACCTATTCCCAAAATAACCTTTTCAGTTTATAGGCAGTTCTCTCACACTGGCTAAATGCTTGCCTCACATTTAAAGGACCCAGTACTGTTAGCATTTCATCATTTAATAAGTTCAGTAAAGTTTGGATTCTGTTGTGTCCTGCTTTTAAGCACCAAGTCACTCAGCGAGGGGCACTCTGTTTAATTAGATTCCTGATTATTTTGTACATTTCCAGTCACCATCAAAAAAATTGCAAAGTTTAAATGAGGTAGCTTTAAAAGTTAAAACATGTATCAAGCAAGGGTTTTCTTTATTTGTTACTTATAATGGACACCATACCTTACTTGCATATCTTCATCCCTGGTAGCAGAAAAAATAGGTCTCAGATGTGATTTCCTTACTGCACTGTACTACAGTATATGTATAGTAATTTTAGAAAAGTTGACAGGCTGCTCTGTCAGTGTTTGTGTCTGTGGAGGATTGTGGGAGCACTGAAAGCAGCATCTGAAGGATGCTGGAGCCAGTGTGGCTTATGTACCACTCTGTGCAGGGAACAATGTGCATTGCTTGCTGCCCCACTGAACCCCAGCAAGCTTGGAATCCACTGGTGCATTGGGCCACGTATGAAGGAAAGTTTAGGCAATGTAGTAGGCATAGTTGGTAGGATGAATGATTATGATGTTAGGCCTTGAGTAGGTTTGTACTGAGCAGAAGTGAGAATGAGTACGGTTGTTGGACATAATGTTGTTTAAATGTTTGTGCTTATGCAACATACATTTCGCTTGCACTCTTACTATCCCTCCTACAGGGATGCCCACCCATTCAATGTGCTGTTAAGACACAAGATCCCTCTTGAGGAACGTTTCACCCAAACAAATGTCACAGGGACAATGTACCTACAGTAGAGCTGTGCAGAATGAGAAAAATCTTAATTAATGGAATTTCATGAAATTCTACAAATTTTTACAGATGTCAGAATTTCATGGAATTTTTGAAATCTATTAATTTGGTCATAACTTGGTGGTCATTTAAGCTAGAGATCTGTAATTTGACATGATGATTTGCAGATAGTTGTTCTAACTGTGTGCCATATATTTTTACATTAGGATGCATCATCTCAAAATTATAGGTTCTCAAAATCAGTCATTTTACTTTTTTGTGGGATATTTCATGAACATTTTTTTCTGCATGTAACTCAGGCACCTTTGGAGCTAGAAATCTGAGACTAGGTACATATATAAATGTAGTAATAACTTTTATACATGTAACATTTTATAACATTTTGATGATGGCTTTCAAAAATAACCAAAATCTAAATTTTGGCAAAATGTTTCGCTACTGATAGCATAGCATCAGAATGGTAATTCCGTGGGCATTCTGCCAGTGGAATTTTATATTCCACACAGCTCTAACCTATAGACCAAAGTTACCATCTGGAAGAAAGGGCCCATAAAAACAAAGTGTAGAAAGTACAGACATGATTGCTTCCCATAAGGACAAAAGAGATACAGCTTTGAAATATCTGAAGGTATTAGAACTGGTTGAGAAACCCAAGTTAAGTAGTTGTGGAACAACCATCCAGACTCAGCTCTCAGTGAAACTATAACTGTCTCATGATATTTTGACCTGCAGTGTGATAATCATTGAGGTGTGTGTTTGATAGGTATTGGAACAAGTGCCTAAGTAGTTGAACAACTGCCTGAAATATGAACATATTATAGAATGATGAGGGGACATACCCATATGACTAAACTGGTATTAGTGAAGAGTCCTTGAAGTGAAGAGCAGGATGACCATCTGGGCAGGCTGCTGGATATATTAGTAAAGGGCAACAATGACTTGAGGATCCATATTGTAGGGATACATGGCCCAAAGTACAATGGGACATAGTATGGCCACAACACTGGTGGATTTGAAGGGATGCTGGTGAAGCAGTCAGTGAAGTAGAACCAGAGCAACACAAAAATGATGGGGAATGGATGGCCAGCAGAACAACAAAGAGCATATCTGCAGCAGTGAAGCCCTGTGAGTGTAAGTGCTCACAAGGCAGCATCAGAAGGGACCAGATGTATGGAGCAAGTGACTGAGAAGGAAAAGGCTTCCGGAGTCCCTCACAGCAGAACATACCAGTGTGGTGGAGTTATTGGGAAGCAGGCATAACATCCAGGGCAGCAGGTGCTGGTGGGGCAGGAGCCAGGTTAGTAGAGGACTGGCAGGAAGGAAAGTAGGTAGGCAAATCAGCAGCTGTGTAACTGCTGCAACACAAATGCTGCCCAAAGGTCACTGGAGCATGAGAGGTTAAAAAATTGCTCAGTGGAGGCTCTGTATGCATTGTCCACTGCCTCACTGAACCATTGAACCCAAGCAAACTTATACCACAAAATGTGCACTGGTGATACCTCTGAGGTGCAGTTTCCAAAGCTGTATTGCAGCCAACACATGAAAACAGACTGGAGTTTGTTGAGACCTAATATGCATCCTCTCTAGTCTGAGGAGATGCATATTGGGCTGTAGCAAAATTCAGTCAAAAGTATCAAAGATTATAGCATTCAGTATTCAGAATAAATACATGCCAATTGCGATGAAATCAGTTGCAGTAATTGATACCGTATATGCAATTAAATATAGCAGAGAGAATATATTATATCCTTCACTACACACGTCAGTTTTGATACAGTACAAAGTAGTACTTAATATATGTATGTAATATAGCAGAGGGAACATTATGTCCCCATGCCTTCATTACAGTGCATTAGTGCAGTACATACATCATGCAATAGATGTAGAAATGATTTCCTTAGTTATTGCAGCAGAAACTAATGTATTAGGCATCTACTGAATTTGATGATAAGCTTGTATGGTCTCCCTTAAAGGCCCAGTCCTACTAACATATCTCCTCTCAAATGTCCATGGAAACACCAAAACAGGCTTAGAGTCATCCAACTGTACTATCAATTTGTGAAGCCATATAAAAATACTCTGTTGCATTAAAAGATGAAGACACATTAATCACAGAATCATTTAGAGACTTTTCATAGAAACATAGAAATGCAGAAACATACAGGAAGAAAAAAAGTCCATCCTGTCCTCTAACACAACCTAACTATTAATTTGTCACCAGATTCTTAAAATCTCTCAGAAAAGTGCATTGAAGTAATTATGTTTGTTCCTTATCATATGCATTTGATAAAAGCACTGTAACCACTATTTATCATGTGTACAAGCCACCCAAAAGTATGAATGGGATAAATAGTCATGATTTAACCTGCACATTCATCATAGAATATTTTAGAGAAAATCATGATATTGTCATTTGTCAAAATGATGGAAATTCTAGTAGAAGTCATGGATCTGTTGTATGTCAGATAAATTACCTGTATTTTGACATATCTGTGTGCAAGCACTTTGGGTCAGCCCAGGTGGGCAGAGTGCCGAGGCACTGGATGAATTACTTGCCACCACACCAATGTACCAGGTTTGGGAGCAGATTCGGGTTTGCTGAAGGTCAGCTGAGGAAGAAGAGGATCAAGCATCTAAGGGAATGCTCTCCTCTTCCGTGGAGGAGAGACATGTTTGCCCAAACTCTTGCTGCCACCAGGTGGAGGCCTGGTGGTAAAGCAGGATTACAAGTGGTGAAAAGGGAGGGTCCATGCTTACGAGATGCTTGTGTGCCTCCACATACATGTATCTACATCCAGCCATGGCAGGGGAAGGGAGAAAATGGAAAATGGTGGCTTGGACTTTGTGAAGCTCTACCTGTCAGTCCTGGATCCCCTTTGCCACCTGGGACTGCCTGGTCCACTATGGATATAACTCTCCAGTGATGGAGGATGGCCCTCTTCTGGCCCTGCATGGGTTGCACTCCATGGAGAACACGGACCAGGTAGGACAAAGGGAGGTAGTCATTATTTTGGGGTAATGAGGATAGGTCTAATTAGTCTCTCCAGCCATCAGGCAAAAAATAAAACATTGCTTGACTGGTCTAGTACCTGGGGATGCATTGTGCTGCCATCTCTGAGACCAGGGACTCATGAGTGAGCCCCATAATTTCACACTGGGGCAAACTGGGGACAAAGCCCATTCTAATGGTGAGGAACAAAACAATGGGTCTGTCATTTGCAAACACCAAACACTGTGGTGTTTTCATGAGAAATGCTAAAAATCATTGTATTGTCATGGAAAATACAAAAAAACACGGGTTTGTTATGGGAGTTGTCAAAAATCACGGAGTTTTCATAAAAATAGGAAACATGATAAATCCATTACTTCCATAAAAAAGGGAAAGTCTAGCCTATCCAGATTATTAACTATTCTTAGATCTTATCATCTGTTACTGTTTTAATACTATGTTAATGTATTTATTTGATGCACATTCGAATGTGTGACTGTCTTTATTGTTTATGAGGCACTCTGAGCCACTGGAAAGGGTGCCATATAAATAAAATTTGCCTTGCCTTGCCTAGTTATGATTACATAGACTGTCAAAAGTATGCACATAGCTATAATTCACTTTTATAGGTTTCACAAGCAAAAGCAATGCTTAACTTTTATGTGTGGTGTCAAAATATGTCAGATCCTGTTCTGCTTTAATAACAGTTTAATCTTGTGTAGAAAACTGAGGACTGTTGTCTGACACTAGTTCTTGTAGTTGTGAATTGTGTGGGAAGCACTTTCATCCATTTGGACTGGATGTCAGTTACCACTAAGAAATATGTTTGTCCACTTCTGCATAGTCAATATAGATGTGCTCCCATGGTGTGGTATCCCAGGACCAGGAATGCAAGGGTGCAGTTGCAGGTTGGTTGCAGAAAGCTGCACATGACACACATTGGCTGATGAGATGCTGGATATCTTGATCAAGTCCCAACCAACAGAGTATCTGTACCCTATGCCTTTATCCAAGAGATTATGGGATGACTCTCATGTAGAATTGCAGTGAAGTTTTACTCCACCAGCAAAGTTGTCACAAAGTGGCCGAAATTTGCATCCACAGAGTTTTGCAAAGTTTTCCCTGTCCTCAGCAACTTTAATTTCATCTGAAATCACAAAGTTTTCCATGCAGTCTGTGGAATGTTGCCAGTAAAGTTTGGAATTTCACCCACAAATGGCAGAATTCCATCATTTGCGACAATCCACAGTGATCCACACTTTATTAATTGCACGAAATTTCATGAATTTCAGAAACTTGGCACAGCTTTACTCTCACGTAAGTAGGAAGGCAACCTTTTCTGGAACTTGCGATACATCATGACTCAAGCTCCCCATTGAACACATCCTTGTTCTATGGACAACTTGCCATTCTTGTCAAGAAAATGTCAGATAGTCTGGTCTCTGATGACATTGGGCCAACCATTTAGGGTGAGATCTAAGACTTCAGAGAGGACAGGATCTTGTCTTGTCTCTTCTCCTCTGTGACATCCTGTGAAGCAATGGGTAATAGGTAATTCCTTAAAATGTGAAAAGTGGAATACTGCCCCATTGTCTTCCTTCTGTGTAGCATCTTGCATGGCAGTCAGGATAATGCACCCACATTTGCATGATACTGAGAACATCTCTATTCTATGTCATAGCCATAAGCCAACAAAATTAGGGCCCATCACTGCATCCTGAGAGCTATGAGAGTTGGTGTTGCTGCCTTTGGCCCAAGAGTTGCCAGTAGAGGCTAGTGATGTGTTAACAGACAGAATTTCCATCCACACAGGTACTTGTGCAACTTCATGACATGAAAATTATGCTCAATGCTTCCTTTTCAATCTGAGCATAATTTATTTTGCTTGGGAATAAGGTCCTAGAAGCAAGAACAATTGGGTGTTCTTCCTCTGAAGGTAACACATGAGAGATTACTGTGCCCACTCCATATGGATATGCACTTCATGCCAGCCTCAGAGGTTTGGCTAAGTTGTAGTACACTAGCTGGTTGCTGTTGAGAAGACATTGCTTGCAAGCCTGGAATGCTTCCCCATACTGTTGTGACCAATTCCATTTTTAGTCAAGTAGTGGTTGCAACAATGTGGATAAATGTTCTAGGAAACATCCATAGTAGTTCAAGAAGCCTAAGAATGATCTTAACTCAAGTCACATTTGTTGATGCCAGTACATTGACTATAGTCTCCACTTTGCTCTATGTTGTGTGTAGGCCATGAGCATTAATCCAATAGCCTAGGTACTTAACAGAATTTTGCAGAAATTTACATTTGGCTAGCTTCACTTTCAGTCCATACCACTACAGTCTGGACAGGGCATGGTCCAGGATTGTCAGATGCGTCTCCACTGTGGATGCTGTTACCAAGATATCATCCATAAAGCAGAATACATGGTGTAGTCCATGCAGTATCTGGTACATTGTGTGCTGAAAAATTGCTGGCACTATGGAAACTTCATAGACTAAGCAGTAATACTGGTAAAGTCCCTTATGGGGGGTTGACAGTGAGATACGGGTCTGACTCTGGTTCCAATTCCAAATGCTGGTATGCAAAAGATAGGTCCAACTTGCTTAAAAAAATTCTACCTGCTAGTGTGGCAAACAAGTCCTCTGCATTAGGTAATGAGTAGGCTTCTGGCTCTATACAATGGTTCACTGTAGCACTGTAGTTAACCATACAGTGTCACTGCTTTGTCTCGCTTTTGTACCAAAATGATAGAGGCAGACCAGTCACTCCTCTCTACTCATGACACAATACCATGGCTTTTGCAATGGTCCAGTTCTTTCTGTACTGCTTCCTTTAAGGTGTAGGGTACTTGGAGTGGTTCCCATTTGCACTTGGATCTTCACCTTGAAATCCTGGATTGTGCGGTAGCTGTCCTGGAAAATAGGACCATGTTTGTCCAATACCTTTCTCACTGCATCTTGCGGTACTATGGTCACAATGTTTAAACTGAAGATCTTTTTCCAGTTCAAATTGATTTTCCTGAGCCAGTTTCTTCCCAGTAATGTAGGTCTTTCCCCTGCACTACTACCAGAAGCAAGGTCCATGCTTCTTCTTCATTGGTGTCTGGTATCTGAATCACCCCCAGTAGAGAGATTCGGTCTCCAGTGCAAGACATGAGCTGAATGAGTGATGGTTGTAATGGACAGTGCTTAAGGTTCTCTTTGTAGGTGTGCTGTGGCACAAGAGATACTGATGCTCCAGTGCCAAGCTGCATGCAAACTGGTTTTCCCACCAACTCAGTCTTGAGGCAAATTTTCTCTCCATTGATTTGCGTTGCATAAACCATAAACAGCTACAGTGACTCTTCTTCTGTTTTGGTTGCTGGTATGGTGTATGTGACATACTCTGCACAAGCAGTCCATGAAGCAATTTTGTACACTCTTTGTGTATGACCCACTTTTCCACAGTTATGACACTTCTCTTGTCCAAAGCAGCATGTGCTTTGTTGGTGGATACCTCCACATCTGTAACACAGTTGTTTTGACTTTGTGGAAGTGCCCTGTGGTGCCAGCTTCTGAGATGTTTGTGATTGCTGATGAAGGGTTGGTGAACCACTTCATGGTCTGGCATGAGCCTTGGGTTCTGGTGTATGGATGGTCCTTTGAACCCTACCCTTCTGTGGTTCTGAATGTCCCACTAGCTCTCTGGAGCCTTTCCAGGTGAGCACCATAGCAAGTGCAATGTCACAGGCTGACTTGAAAATTAAGCTGGGCTCTGTCAAAAGACATTTGTGTTAGGCTTCCCATCTCAGGCTTAAGATAAATTGATACCTGAGAGCCTCATCCAGGAACTAATTGAATGCACAGGTAGTTGCTATATGTTTCAGTGCAACAACGTAGTCAACAAGTGTTTCCCCCTCTTCTTGGGTCTGACCACAGAAATGAAAATGTGCAGCAATGCTAAGCAGCTTGGGCTTGAAATGCTGTGCAAGTGTCTCAGTAATTTGTGCATATGACATGGTAATAAGGTGCAGTAAGAGGCCTGAAAAGTGCTTAGACTTTTGGAGACAGAACTCCTAGGAAGACATCTACCATCTTGTCATCTGTGATTGTGTTCACTGCCAACCAGCGGTGAAAATGCACAAAGTAAAAATCAATAGTTTTGTTTGCTTCATCAAATTCGGGCACACATCCAATTGATGCCATGTCACAAGAAATTGTGGTGACCATAGGCTACTCTGTTGTGCTACTTTACACCTAAATTACTGCAATTCTGGAGCTCAGCCACCAGGGGTTAATGCTGTGCTGACTTTGTGCTGCAGAGGTACAGTTCAGTCCTCCAGCCTAGATGACATTGTTGCAGAAACTATGGCTGTGGTGTATAGGCTGCATGGAGATGGTGCCTGCTTGCTAGTTCCACCAGTTGTTGGTGTCTGGTGGCAGCTAGGAGATTTATGGCTCCCTAGGTTTTGATATGCATGGAATCCTGCCATTTTCTGCCCTTTTTTTCAGGTACAGTTGATATTTTTTTGTAATAAGGTATTTGTGTCCCCCACAGGCTGGCAGATTATGCGATAGTGTGCTGGGCTACAACTAGATCATGAGCTCAGGAGGTAGCACAGGAAGGAAGCAGGTAGAAAAACAGTGTTACTTGTTTGCTTACATTTTGTTTGCTGTGTTTAAATTGTAGTGAGGCAGCACAATAATGTTACTAGTGGGTTTGCCTGCAGCAAAAGGAATCTCTCAGTCCTGCAGTACTGATGGCCAGTTAGGAGCTAGAGACCACAGCTGCCGGGGAAAGTACTATGCAGCAGCTGGTTGGGGACAGCAGTGCAATGCTACAATGCAAGACAACAGGGAGGGTTTCTTGAAAGCTAAGATGCAGCAGGATGTGTTTAACTTGTCACCACTGTAATATCTGAGCACCTTAGATAGATTCCAGACACAGAGCAATTAGTCAGTGGCCATTTTTATTCAAACTGGATACACTGATCATGCACCAGTGGACATAGACAATGGAATGCCCACTGGGCATGACAAGAACATATGAGAACTACAAATATCAGTATTAGGTGCTACAATCCTATTGGTGTTCCTTGCACTTTCTACTATATCTATCTATCTATCTATCTATCTATCTATCTATCTATCTATCTATCTATCTATCTATTATGGTGGCACAATAGTTAGGGTTGAGTACCCCATGTAAGGTTAAAGTGTGAAATTTTGCACCTTGATAACTTTGCCACCATATGACAGATTTGCCTGGCACAGAGCAGTAGCACAGATCTTGGGATCTGACAAGTTTCGTACCGGCCGGATATATGGTTGCAGAGTAATTAGGCAACATTCTGTAGCACATTTACGCTTTTTTGTGCATTCTCTGTTCGCACCTACAGGTCGCACGGTTTGTGTGACCAGTCCAGCAACTTCAGGGAACATGTGGCCAGGGTCCCCAATGTGACTTTTGAAGATTTTGTGAAAAAATATTGAACGGTTCAAAAGTTATTCAAAAAACAAGTTTCCCATTTCCCATTATAGTTAATGGGAAAAGTTAACAAAAAGTTCGAGAGTGTCACAAATGCAGATTTTAGTGTTGCAAATGACCCCAGTAGTGTTGCAAATCCACCATTTTGTTTTCGGTTACTGATCACAGAAATGGTTGGCATTTAAAATTGGGACCCTCTAGGGACACAATTCTTTTTGTGTTTACCTAGTCGTACCCTGCGGATGCTAGGCATGGCTTTATTTTGGGGTTAAACACACCAGAAATGTTTTTGAAATTTTTGGGAAAGTAGTGTCGCAAAGTAGTGTCGAACCTACAAAACTTTCTTGATATTTTTATGCGAAAGTGTCGTGTTTTGCGGCAGTACTATTCAGCACTATGGGGAAAATAACAGGAATTCTTTGCCACCCTGCTGCAAAACACTGGATTGGTCTTTTGGGCTGAGATTTGGAGGTAAGAAAGCCAACATCCCACAGATGTGCCTTTCAGTGACAAACTATTGCACAGATGGAAAGTTACGCTGCTCCAAAGTTGACCCTTTTCCCCATAGACTAACATAGCTGCATCCATTGTGCCTTTCGGGGCCCGTATCTCAGAAATGCTTCAAGATATGGACTTTTCATCACAAAAATGCTTAGCTCCCCACTAGGAGGCTAAGTGCCAAACTAGCCAGGAAAGTCATAATTTATATGAAATTTTAATTTTTTTTCTATGTCGTACGGTTCCTGAGATATAAGCAATTTAGTAATCCAGGTGCTCATTTTCTGCTCTGAGGCCCATTATTGTGCATATATTCTTTGTACTCACTATGTTTCTCAATGCAGCTTTTGGGGAAAAATACAGTAAGGTGTGCGCTTTTGATACTGTTAAACTTACTGTTTCACTTGTGTTTCTGTGAGTGTTTGCATTACCGTTACCATCTACACTACCGTGTGCGTTACGGTTTGCGTTTCCGTATGCGCTTATGTTTGCGTTTGCATTCGGCTTTACTTTGGCATCATTGTTGTTGTTACCATTAGCAGTTCTGCATCCTGAGTGGTCAGGCAAAGCAAAACTAAAGCCATGGATATCAACAATACACCTCCCTGATTTGCAGCTGTACACAAGTTAGCACATTTAGGAGTTGCATGGCCATGGCCAGGCAATTGCCCCCCCCCAAGTCCAGTTACTGCATCTTGAGTGGGGAGCGACAACAAAAGTAAAGCTATGGGCATCAATGGTACACTTCCCTGATTGCAGGTGCACACAAGTTAGTGCAGTCAGGAGTTGTACAGTCTCAGCCAGGCAATGCATCCCCCCCGAGCAGGTGCACACAAATTAGGATACTGAGGAGTTGCATGGACTCAGACAGGCAATGCCCCCCCCGAGCAGGTACTGCATCCTGAGTGGAGAGTCACATCAAAACTACAGCCATGGACATCAATGGTAGACCTCCCTGATTGGAGGTGCACACAAATTAGGATACTGAGGAGTTTCATGGACTCAGACAGGCAATGCCCCCCCAGACTAGGTAATGCATCCTGAGTGGATAGCCACAGGAAAACTAAAGACATGGACATTCATGGTATGCCTCTGTGATACTAACTGCAGACTACTTATGACACTGATGAGTTGCACAGCCTTAGCCAGGTAATGCACCTATGCCCCACAGGCCAAGTACTGGATCCTGAGTAAGCATGGGGTATGGACATCAATGGTATGACTGTTTTTTACCAGATTTGAACAAGTTAGGATACTTTTAGTTGTAGAAAATACTAATAGCTTTAGAATAGGTACAATAAACACACGTTTTGTTGCAAAAATATTTATGAAATAATTTTTTTTATAAAATATGTTTTTATAAAAAAATAGAAAATATATGTATTATTGAAAAACATTTTGAAATATAATTTAGAAACAAAAAATACACAATTTGTTCTGTTAAAAAATATTCATTATAAAATGTTTTCTATTTTTGATAGTTAAAGAAAACAGAGGGAGGTGTGCTGTCTTGGTTGAGGTGGCTCAGGACAGGAAGCTGGATTGATGTGAAGGTGCACTGGAAGTGGAAGCTGCTGCACCATAGAGGAGATACCGGACTGCTGTGGAGGCCCTTCAGCTGTGGCCAGGGAGACTGGATGGTTCTTTTGCTGGTGAAGCAGTGTTGATGTGGGCAGTGGCATCTGCAACTGTGTCCACTGGCTCGAGCAGAAGGCTGACCATGCCCTGTTGCACATGCAACAGGGACAACATTTGCAGTTGTCCCTGTTGCAGAGCAGCAACTTTTTCAGTGAGCCACTCAACCTTCTGCTCGAGTTGGTGCACACAGTCGCAGTGCCCAGTGCATGATGGAGTTCATTGCACATCTGTGAACAGAAAAAAAAAATTATCCACCAGTTACAGTGATAAATGTACTTTACTGGTTCTGTTCGTGATCTGATTAAAAGAGCGATAGTATCATGAGTGAGATGCTCATTCGGATTTTAAGTTAAGTCATATACAGTGCTGTTATATGTGTATGAAAGCACTTCAAGACAAGTCAGGACTTTGAGTACTTCTATAGACTTAGTCATGCACTGCCCCTACTGATCAAGAACAGTTAACAGTCATGACTGGACAATTATATCACTACTTAGGAGTTGGATAAGGTCAGTCAGGCAATGTACATAGGTCCTGTAGGCCAAGATTTGCACCCAGCGTGTAGGCAACAATGCGTGGTACTTGTTTATCTGCAAAACAGGTCTCCTATACAAAAAAAAAAGAACATCTTAGGCAGCAGTTCCGCAACGTCGTATATTTCCTCACCACCGCGGCTGCTGAAATGTGCATGTGTAGCCACATTTGATCTTGTTTTACTGTGCTACTGATGGACTCAGTGCCGCACAACATCATTGTGATGCGCTGAGTCCAGTAGTACAGCACTGCTCCTGGCATACATTTCCATGTGGAGCAGCGTAACGTCATGGACTAGATGATTGTTCTGCTATATTACAGATATTATTATGCTGTTCTGCTGTAGTACTCATTTCAGTACTGTGGCACGACCACTTGCAATACTGATACATTGTATCTTACCTCTTTCATATTCCCTGTTGGCAGTATTTCAGAACATGTATAGACTTCAGAAGTAAGCTTTATTATGAAGAATATAAATAACACTATGCACATATTGTCACATATTAGTATCATGGACTATTTGAAAATGTAGCATTTATGACTTCATGCATCATCTTTGTATTCTGTCACCTCTTGCATTTAGAGGGGATCAGAACCATTCTGTGGTTTGACACAGTGGTTGACCATGGTTGACCATATAGTAGTCTATATATACAGTATACAGAGTGATATCACCTCAACATAAGTAGTTCAACACCATTTAACCATAGACTAGGAAACAGAATGTGCTAATGCTGTGTTTAGCAGTTTCTGACAACTGTATGTCTTTCTGTTACAACACTTACATTCAGCACTGGTGCTTGGCTCCTGCTTCACCTTTCATGCTGGATGTTGAGTGACAGTCTCCCTTGCCACTAGAGAAAACATAAATACATTATTTAATACAGATCATGCCAATATGCACATGGACAGCAAGAGTGTTATTTTCTTTCATGTCTCTTCCTATATAATAATTGCAGGATACTACAATGTGCTTCAGTTAAGACTGTGCCTGCTCATAACTGACAGGTGTGAGATGAAATCCATGGTCAAAAAAGTTAATTAAATGCATTATTTAGCTTTGTTACACAGTAACAAAAGCAAAGAAATTTGATGCTAGGGTTGCCACTCCTTCCACGTCAGCCAGGCAATGTCCCCCACCCCGCCCACTGACCAGGTACTGGATCCTGAGTACAGAGCCACAGCACAAATTAAGGCAGGGCAGTGAGCAGCTGCAGGCCCTCAGCTAGGCAATGGCAGCTCCCAGACCAGGTACTGGATCCTGAGTACAGAGCCACTGCTGAAATACAGGCATGGAGATCAATGCTATACGTCTCTGATACCAGCTGTACACAAGATAGGACACTGAGTTGTTGGACAGCCTCAGACAGGTAATGTTGTCACCCCCCCAATCTGGTACTAGAGCCTCAGTACAGAGCCACAGTCCAAATAGAGCCATGGACATCAATGGTAAACATCCCTGATTATAGCTGTACAGAAGTGGCAACACTGAGGAGTTGCACAGCCTCAGCCAGGCAATGCTCCTTCACCCCTTATCACTGCACCCCAGAACACATACTGTTTGCTGAGTGCAGAGGTACACTCCAACAGAAGGCATGGATATCATCAGTATATTATCATGGTACCAGTTGCACACAAGTTAGGACACTGAGGAGTTGCATAGCTACAGCCAGGCAATGCCCCCCTACCCCCCCCAGACCAGGTACTGGATCCTGAGTGCAGAGCCAAAGCACAACTAAAGCTGTGGACATCATCATCATGATACCTGTCTGGTAGCAGCTGCACACATCTTATGACACTGAGAAGTTGCACAGCCTTAGCCAGACAATGCTCCCCAGACCATGTTCTGCATCCTGAGTGCAGAGCCACAGCACAACTAAAGCCATGGACATCAGAGGTAGACCTCCCTGCTTGCAGGTGTACACAAGTTAGCACGGTTAGGAGTTGTACGGCCTCAGCTAGACAATGCCCCCCAGAGCAGGTACTACATCCTGAGTGGAGAGCCACAGCAAAACTACAGCCATGGACATCAGCGGTAGACCTCCCTGATTGCAGGTGCACACAAGTTAGGACACTGAGGAGTTGCACGGACTCAGCTAAGCAAAGCCCCCACCTCAGACCAGGTACTGAATCCTGAGTGGAGAGCCACAGCAAAACTAAAGACATGGACATCAATGGTACACCACCCTGTTTGCAGGTGCATACAAGTTAGCACAGTTAGGAGTTTCATGGCCTTGGCCAGGCAATGGCCCCCCTCAAGACCAGTTACTGCATGCTGAGTGGAGAGCCACAGCAAAACTAAAGCCATGGACATCAACAGTACACCTCCTTGATTGCAGGTGAACACAAGTTAGCACGGTTAGGAGTTGTACGGCATCAGCCAGGCAATGCCCCCCCAACGGCAGTTACTGCATCCTGATTGGAAAGCCACAGCAAAAGTAAAGCAATGGACATCAGCAGTACATCTCCCTGATTGTAGCTGCACACAAGCTAGGACACTGAGGAGTTGTGTGGACTCAGCCAGGCAATGTCCCCCCCCCTCACCCCAGAGCAGGTACTGCATACTGAGTAGAGAGCAACAGCAAAACTAAAGCCATGGAGCTCAACAGTAGACCTCACTGATTGCAGGAGCAGACAAGTTAGCACAGTTAGGAGCTGTACAAACTTAGCCAGGCAATGCCACCCCATCCCAACCCCCGGATGAGGTACTGCATCCTAAGTGGAGAGCCACAGCAAAACTAAAGGCACGGACATCAACAGTACACCTCTCTGATTGCAGCTGTACACAAGTTAGTACAGTTAGGAGTTTCATGGCCATAGCCAGGCAATGCCCCCCCAGATGAGGTACCACATCCTGAGTGGAGAGCCACAGCAAAAATAAAGCCATTGAGATCACCATTACACCTCACTGTTTGTAGCTGCACACAAGTTATGACACTGAGGAGCTGCATGGACTCATCCAGGCAATGCCCCCCCAAAACCAGGTAGTGCATCCTGAGTGGGTAGCACCAGCAAAACTAAAGCCATGGACATCAATGGTACACTTCCCTGATTGCAGGAACATACAAGTTAGTACAGTTAGGAGTTGCACTGACTTAGCCAGTCAATGCCCTCCCCCACCAGATCAGGCACTGCATCCTGAGTGCAAAGCCACATCAAAACTAAACCTATGGACATCAACGGTGTACTTCCTTGATTCCAGGTGGACACAAGTTAGAAGGTACTTGCAGAGGATCACCCATGGTATGCCCACCAACTACCCAGAACAGCCATTCATATAATTTGTATAGGATTGTCTTACCTTCTGACTTGACAATCATGACACTGTCAGTGTCAGACTCATGGGCCTTCACAGCCTCAGCCTCTGCTGGTACTATCTCCGCCTGTGGTGGGGAGTGCCTCTGTTGCCCTGTGAATTAATAGCAATATACATATTTTTAGAGTGGTGTGTACATCACCCCAGTAATTCAGTACAGATTTGTTTTGACATTGCCAATATTCTCTACTACTTAAGAATTCTTTTGTCTTGAGTTTTCTTTTTCTTTTGAAATTGTACTTTTTTTCCCCCTCCTACTGCCCATCAGCCCCGACCCTTCAGGGCATCCAAGAGGTTATCCTCCTACCACCTGCTCACTGATACTTACCTCCCAGTCCCCCATGTAGCTTCGGCTTACCCCCCTGAGTGGGGATGAGGTGGGGCAGACCCCGTAATTCTATATTTTGTCAGGTCTAGAGGTAGTCAGTGAGCAGTGGTAAATCAGAGGCATGCCCCAGGAAGCCCATCCTCCTGGAGCCGACAGGAGTTTTTCCACTTTTTCTCCTCCCCTATGCAGCATTAGCCCCTGATGTCAAGGCACTAGACACTGACATCTACTGCGTGCCTGGGCCACCCATCTCCCTTCTATTAGGAGCTTGCATTCCCCCGAGCCTCTGCCCAGAGTCACACAAGAGCAGTGGGCATTGACCCTCCCACCTGACCCTTCCTGGAGACGGTGACCTGTCATGGGACACTCAAGCCATGCTCCCCCTGCTGACCCACCAGTGACCCGAGTCCACTCCCAAACCCAGCTCACCAGCATGGAGCGAGGTGTGGTGTCCAGCGACTCAACCCTTAGCGCCACTGGGCCAGCTGTCCTGAGTTTTCTGTTTCTGTCTGTATACCGGTGTACTACTGTATTCCCCAAGGAAAATAATATTTTGAGGTCTCCTCTGGTAGATAGCATGAAACAGCATTCATTGAACACTTAATAATAGTCAATAAAACAAGACAGTGACTGTACTCTTTCATATCTACTATTTGAAGATAATGTACAGTAATATATCTATCACTAATCTTTTGTAGCATGGTTTTGTTCCATGTTCACTCACAATTGCTTATTGTCCCTGTGTACATATTTGAAGGTAGATGTACTACACCTATGGTGTCTTCTGTATGTTTCTCTGTTGTACAATGCTAATACTATGCAATAACTGATAGTTCAATCAAATTTTACTGCACATAATTCTTCGAAGTGTCATACGTATTGTTCCAACTAGGAAATGGCTTCTATACTCACGATGTTGTAGGTGCTCCCCAGCAGCAGGCTTGCCAGCAGCCTCCCACATCTCACAGGTGAGGTAGTACCAGCCAACGTCATTCTGTGGTATCTTCTCATGATTTTTCATTTGGTAAAACCACTGGTGCAACAGCTTCCACTTCCACTTGCACATGAGTGATGTTTTGTTCTTGATCTTAAGACACATGTGCAAGTGCGTGTTGATGCACCTCCACATCACATTCAGCTTCCTGTTTGTGCTGCACATCAGAACCTTTGGATTGCCTTTTTTCTGAGCTGCCTCCACCAAGCAGCACGTCTCCCTCAGACTCCAGAGCCTCATTGTAGTTTTCTTTTTTTAGTTCTGCAATGAATAGAGAGAGATAGAGGGAGAGAATAGTACGTTACTATGGTATATTCTTACATCTGTATGGTTGTCTTCTGTTCAGCTTTTTAACTACCCATATGCAGACACCATGGTCATTAAGACTACTGATTACAAGTTATGACATATGACAACAGTGATAGTTACATTACATCACATAAAAAACACACTACTACCACTATGTCACATTTGAACTGCAGTGCATAGACATACTCAAACCACATGCCTAAACATTAATATTAAATGTTGCTGACAGAAGCTGTACACATGTCACAATTCTCAACATGTCCATGCATCAAACCTGCTATGGTAGTGTGAAAGAGAAATTGCATGTGTTTGTGTTATGTGTACTATGTATGCAGCTTATCTGTTTTTTGACCAAGATTTTGTGGCTGTTAAAACAACCATTTTTTTAAAGGTGCACATTTAAACAGTCTGATATTTTTAGAGGACTGTGAGGATCCCTTCTCAAAGGTCTCCCAGGAAAAGGCAATTGCCAGCATGAGAGAAGTGCACACCATCTGGTAGGTATAGCCAATCATTACAATACTTAATTTCAGGGTGACGTATGGTGTGCATCCCAGACATGTGCAGATATCCAGATATTTGTATGTTCACCTTTCTTCATGCCCTGTCAAGCAGGTACATGTGCTGTTCTTCTTGACAGAACCTATGCTCTGTAATATCTGAAAAAATTATCTTATAGGCAGGTAACATACCCATAATAGAAGCAAGGTCAAATTTTGCTTCTGTCAGTAAATCTACCCATCGTTTGTTGCCTAAATCATTGCCTCTGAGATGAATCAGCAGTATGTCCAGATAAGCTTGACTGCTCAGTAGTCTGTGCATTGTTGGCATGAGCTGCTCCCACCTCATGCCTCCTCTGCCAAACCACTTAACAGAGCAGTTTGGAAGCTGCAGGTCTTTGCCAAAATCACTCCTCTGAGCATACTCTGAAGCTCGTCGTACTATGCTGCTGCCAACAACCCACACAGTCCATTTGCTGTTTTCTGCCATTCTGAGGTTTTAAACTGAGAAGTGGATAGAGATCTACAAATAAAATCAGTGTTTGTCCTGCAGTGTCTAGTCACTATTGAATATGAAACAGAAATTTCCCTCTCTACTTCAACATTCCTTTGGTGGGCTGTCCCAAAACACAGGGATAAACAAACTAATTGGTTAATGCTTTCTCATGGTTAACCAATGCAGTGGATGCATGCACTATGACTACACTGAATGGGTGCAGTTCCTGTCAACCAGAAACGTTACAAGGTTTCTAGGTGGGAAAATACTACATTTTCATAGGCTAGTTTAAACAATCACAAGTAAACAGATAGCTATGATTGGTAGCCTCTTGTGTTATGATACACTTGCTGCCTGCTTTCTGCCTTCATTTGCAGCTCTAACTGTGCTAGTAAGTACTCATTGACACTCTGACTTTCAACAGTAATAACTTATTTTCACAGCATAACAGGTTATTTATATTGCCATAGTCAAATACAGGAGTAAAAACATTTTGTTCAATGCTATTTTTGTGGTAGTATCAGTTTTTTCTAATGCTAGAACAATTGCATAGAAAATGTAATGTACTTACACAGAGTAAAGCAGTGTGTCTCAGTTTTTTCTACGATGGCTGCTATGTCCTTTTTCTCCAGTCTTCAGCACTTGTGATTGGTTGCCTGACATGGCCTGATCAATGTTATGTTCCATTGGTGTGAGCCTCCATCACTCAAATACAAAGCAGTGCCTGATTGGCTTAGCCTTAAAGAGGGTGTTTTTTTTAATGTAATTATTCAACACTTTCATGCTCATAACACTATTATTTGACACTTTCATGCTGAAGACATAATTTTGCTACACTATCATGTATATTTGACACTACTATTTGACAGTGTCGTACGTGTGACACTATTTTGTGACACTACTATTTGACAGTGTCGTGCTGATGACATCACAATTTGCGACACTGTCATGCTGATGACACCAATATTTGCTACACGGTCGTATATTCAACACCACTTTGTGATAATGTCACAAAAAACACTGTTTTTTGAAAAAAATGGCATGTATAGTTACTATTTTTATAATTTAGTTTCTGCTGTGAGAAGGATTGTCTGTGCAACGTTTTGTTAGCAGTGCTATTTATTCCCATAAAATGATACATGAACAGTGTGTGTGACTATGTAATGTTATTACAAAAATGTTTGCTCACCACTAAATATTTGTTTTTCTCTAATTCTTATACAGGTGTATGATACGGAACATTGTCCCACATTGCTGTGAATTTCTAGAGAAGAAAGATGCCTTTTAAGCAGAGATGCAGTTCTATGCAGAGATGAAACAGGTATCATAGTAGTACACTGTTGCTTAAGAGTGGTTCGAAAACCACACATGGTACATCAAGATGTAAACTGAATCAGCATTCCACTCAAGGAGTGACTTCACAGGTTGCACACTCCACAGAAATAGTACATGCTTGTTCAACTGCAATGCAAAGATGCAGAGCACAGCAATAGTTGTGGAAATGTTTCAGATGGAAGACTAATATTGCAAAGGCAAGCATAAAGAAGCATACCAAGCAGCAGTGTAAAGGCATGGTTGCTGATGCTCATCTGAGGAAACAAAAGTATTTCCGATCACTAGCTTCTAAAGCTAAGATTGATAGACTTATTGCTGCTGTGATGAGACGTGAACGCAAAAAATTAAAGACTCATCTGTCTTTGATAAAATTGAGTCCAACAGTCCATACATTTGTCAACAGAGCACTATTTGTTCTTCAACACTTGTGGTGTAAAATGGCACATGTACTTGAGCAGTTCATAAAAGTTGTGTACAGCATTAAGATGAGGCTACAACGCTATCCTGTCTTGAACCAGCACAACTTCTGTGACGTTTTCACAGGTAGCTGGCTACACACACAGCACTCAGAGGCATATTTCTGGGATGAATCATTACTCACAGAAAAAGGACAGTGACTTCTGCATTAATGAGTCCAGTAAAGTGTGTAATGTGCTGAGTATATGTGATGACATTACAATGCAGTCAGATGATGAGTCTGAGGCAAGTGTTCAGCCTTGTAAGCATCACTGTCTGTCATGGACACGTGCTGAGACTTGCAACTGGAGGCAATCATCATTTGACAAAGTCGAGCACTTTATCAACCTGTTTGTCATTACTGATCAGAAAGACAGACATAAACTATTTGTGACTATAGACCTTTATGAGATCTATCCACACACTGGACTTACGGGTCATTCACTTGCATGCCTTGATAGTGGTGTTTGTGACAGTGTATTTCACCACATGCAAATGCTTGGGAGTACATCAATCAGGGATGCAGAACTTTGTCTATAGGGTCTATGAGGTGTGATGAGTTGTTGCACATTATACTCTTCTGAATGAGTTACTGCTCTCTGGTAACATGCATAGTGCCATGCCATTTCTGAAACAACTGTGACGTGACAGCAGTGTCACAGATACTGTGATTGATCAGTCATCAATTGCTGATGGAAATTCTGTCTCTGTCTTAGAAACAGATATTCTCAAGCAGTTTGGGGAAATCCATTGCCAAATTTGAGTTGGCAAAGACAGAGAAATTTGACTCTGTATGTGTGTCATGTGATCGGCTCTGTTATGAGAAACAAATGGTCACAGTGAACCTGGAAACCTTGTCACCATACAATGACATGTGGTTTTGACTGTCAGCATTTCTGCTGTTGAAGGGGGACTTCCAGTTAGACCCAATCATTGTGATGTGCAAGCACTGTTTTGTCAAGGTGAAGGCTAACACTCTGCCACCAAGGTCACTGTTGAACAATATGGAGGCACATGTTATGACTGCTGAGATTGCCACATTGAACATGTTTTAACGGGTTCTTATTCAGTCTATGAAACCGTTTCAAACTATTCTACGTCTGAATACAAAAACACGGAACATTCCACAAAAATAACTCATTAGGTCTCTTAAGGGTTCCGTTATGTATCTTCCACTTCCTTTGCAGAAAAATGTGGAGGCAATCTTCAGTCAGAACAGTTTGGTGATTTTTGTCAATGGTGTTCCAACAAAGTCAAAGGTCATTTGGCAGGATGTTGTCAATGTACAGAAGGTGAAGCTTGCTCATACTTACTTGAAGAGCAACAATCCCTTTTATGCAGAACTTGACATTGATCATATGAGTACCGTGTGTGCTGAACACGATGTGTTGGATACCACAAAACCAATGATTGAGGTCAATGTCGAGACAAATGATAATGTGTATGAACAGTACACAATACACCCACTGCACGGCAGAGATCCAGTAGGGGATAACATTGATCTGTACCAAATGAAACAGGTGGAAGGTGAGCCTGTCAGCATTTAGGAGGCAACATTGGAAGCACGTGGCTTTCCAGATTTATTCATAAAAAGGGGTCAGGTGGATGTCTAGATGATAGAGAAGTGTGTGTGCAAGGTGCTGAATACCATACTAGTCGTGTACTCAGTAAGGATGGCAAATTCAGATGCAACATACAGTACCTGTTCCATCTCCTCTAGGAAATTGAGCTTAGCATACTGTCTGCATCTATTACACATACTATATGGCTCACAACTGCACTTGATGGAATCACTGCCATAGCGTTTTTGCAGAAATTAAGGCAAAAGGATGAAAATGTGCAATTCAATTTGTTTCCCATACTGTTAAGTCTACATGGCACCAAAGAATACTGGTATCGCAGACACTCTGAGGTGATGACTATGCTGCGAGAGTGTGGCACAGTTGCATGGTTTGTCACACTCACCTGTGCCGAGCATACCTGTGAGGAGGTCATTGAACTCTTGAAGTGGGCAAATTGTGATGTAGAGGGCATTTCATCAATGACTCTCTGAGAAATGTGCTCACTTGACCCAGTGTCTGTGACTAGACATTTTCACAAGCGATTCTATGATATTCTGACGATCATTTTATCAAAGGACAATCTGCCTCTTGGTATTGTAAAGCATTACTTCTGAAGGATGGAATATCAGGCACGAAGCACTCCTCGTATTCATATGTTACTGTGGATCAAGGACGCCCCACGCATAGGCGAACATGAAGCAGCAGAAGTGCTAACATTCATTAAGCGATACATCACTTGCCACATACCGGACAAGTATGGCAGTCCTACACTGTGGAAGTTGGTGCAGAAGTTCCAATGCGATATTTGCATGAAAATACTGCCGCCGGGTAGTGAAGAACAAATCTGATTGGTTCACAAGATGTCACTTTGGATTTCCCAGATGTGTCTGTCAGGATGGTCACATGAATAAACTGTTTTCAGCTACGCAACACCACTTGAAGGCAAAATCAACCAAGAGGGTATATGAGTTACCCAGGGATGAGAATGAGGTGGAAATCAATGACTACAACCCCACTCTTCTAATGTGGCAAGCAAACATAGATGTTCAGTTTGTGGCTGACAACTCGTTGGCTCTGGTTCAGTATGTCACTTAGTACATCACCAAACATGAACAGATTAGCTTGCAAGATCTTTGGGAAGATATTGCTAGTTCAAGCAAGTCACTGGCATCTCAGTTGTGGTCACTGGGATTGAAGACCCTATCACACAGAGCATGTGGTGCTTATGAGGCCAGTGATTGATTGATCGGTACACATTTGTATGGCAAATCTGATGCTGTGCGATTTCTCAGTGTAAACTACAAAGAGAAACGTAAACGTATACTTATTCCTCACAATGAGATTGAGGAACTGGCTCTCAACAGACCCTCTTTAAGACATATCTTGAAGGATAACCTCATTGACACGTACTACCCCCCGTAGAGATGAAGACATGGATAGTATGTCTCTATTTGAGGTGGCTAAATGGTACTACTTCAAGACGGATGTCTCACCTGATTGCACACATGACATTTACAAGGTCAGAGGAGTGGATGGCTGTCTCATAAAGAGACATAAACCTTAGCTCATCGACCACTGCAAATTACATCTAGGCACATCTGAGAGCAGAGAGCATTACTATTTTGCCCTGCTATTCTTATTTAAACCCTGAAGGAATGAGTCTGAATTAAAAGGTGACTGTGATACATTTGAAGAACAATTCAATCACAGTTATGAGACATTGAAAACTGGATGCTGTGACACATATATACAGAGATTAGACACTGAGAAGGAGCAGCTTGAAAAGGCACAGAAACAACTTGAAGAGAACTCTCCTGTTAGTTCACAGGACAACCTTGATCCAGAAGAAGAAGAAGATATACTGGGAGTACCTCTGCCTCTCAATGCCCCAGAAGTACTCATGTTGGAAGTGGAGAGTGCTACGGAACATGGCACACACTGCACTGTCAATCCAGCAGAATTGAGAGAGAGACTCAGTCAGCAGCAATGTGTGGTGCACTCTGTGGTCACTGATGCTGTACAGCATGGTATAGTACATGAACAGAAGAAATGTGACTGTCTTGACCACAAGCCACTACTGATGTTTGTTAGTGGCTCAGCAGGTACAGGAAAGAGTTTCCTTATAGAGGTCATCATGGCTGAAATACTGAAACTGACAGGCTCATCAATGTCTGTTGTTGTTAGTGCTCCCACTGGGCTGACTGCATACAACATTAGTGGAGTTACATTACACCGTAACTTCATGTTGCCAGTGGAACATGGAAAAGCAGGAGAGTATCGTAAGCTGTCATTTGAGGTTGCATCTCAGCTTCATTCTATATTTACTAAGATAAAGTCACTCATCATTGATGAGATTAGCATGGTCTGTAATTTGATGCTTGCCTGTATACACCTACATCTACATCTACTGGAGGTTTTGGGGACTGACTATGGAGATGCATTTGGTGGAAAAAGCATTGTTGTATTTGGAGACCTTTTACAACTTGCACCAGTTAATGCGGGACATGTATTTGCAGCTCTGACTGTCAAGCAGGCTAAGAATACACTAGGCTGCATTTGATGTTTTAACCTGTGGGAGTTATTTACCTATGTCAAGTTGTGTGAGAACATGCGGCAGAGTGGTGATCTGGCTTACAAGGCACTGTTGGATCAAGCTCTTACAGATTCTTTGTCACCAGAACATCTTTCAGTGTTACATGGTTGAAGAATCACAATGGATACTACATCCATACATACAGCATGTGATGTTTTCAGCGATGTATACTCCAAGGGCACACGGATTGTGTGTCTTATGGTACGACTTAAGAAATGTGCTGAGTTCAACAGTGTTATGTCGCAGAGAGAGAATCAAGAAATTCTCATACTGCATGCTGTTGATACAGTTGATGGTGTCATTCTAAGTCAGAAGATGGTGGCAAAGATGACTGAACAACTCTCTGAACTGAAGTAGGACATTTCACGCACAGCTGGCCTGGAAGCTGTTCTTACAGTTTGTAAGAATGCGCGTGTCATGCTACGGCATAATCTTGATGTTGAATGTGGAATGATAAATGGTGCCATGGGTCACATCATCAACTTCGTATACAATGTTCAGAAGACATTTATTGAGACACTTGTTGTCCACTTTGACAACATGGAACAACCTGTGCAGATTGATCATACCTGTGTTAAGTTCCAGGTATTTAAGGATATCTATGTCAACAGGAAACAGTATCCCATATGTGTTGCATATGCTGTTTCCATTCACAAGTCACAGGGCTTGAGTTTGGATTCAGCAATGGTGGACATAGGCACAGACATTTTCAAAGATGGCATGAGCTACATTGCACTGTCATGTGTCTGCAGTCTTTCTGGGTTGCACATCATAACACTCGCACCACGGAAGATACGTGCTGACAAGTGATGTATTGTCAAGTACAACAGATTACGTACTCTGTATCAGCCACAGATGTCTCTAATCCCACTACCTATGTATGTGGTTGTCTCACATCCCACAGTCAAAGCTTCAGCAGGCAACAAGAGAAAATGAGCTGCCACTAGTGAATCAACTGTGCACAGTAATAAGAAGGTCAGAATGTCAAATTCAGATGCAGAACCAGTTGTAGCTCAGAAGCCACTTGGTATGGCTGTTGTCCTAGTGTTTGATAACAGTACTAGAGTAAACTGCTAAGCTAATTCAGCTATGCAAACTTTTCTCCACATGCCACACTTTGTGCAGGCAATATCAGCTTCACAAGGCACTCCCTTATAAAGGCATTGAAGGAAGTTGTCAACATGACTTCTGATCAGTCAAACAATGTACAGTCACTGACACCTCTATGGCAGGTCTTAGGTACATATGATGGGTGCAGTATGTTTGCTGCTAATATGCAGCAGGATGCCACTGAGTTTATGATGGCCATCACACACAGTTTGGATGAAGAGGGGATTCCAATGTGTCAGTACTTCACTGTCTCATATGTTACCAGATATGTATGTCTGTCATGTGGTCATTCAGAGTGAGAAACCACTGAGGACATGCTTTGGGTTTCTCTGTTTGTGCCTCAGTCTCAAAGTGTCAAGTTCCAACAGCTGTTTACTAATGCTGAAAGTGGTCACTTATGTGTAAGGTGTGGAGGTACATGTACTCAGTCCATACATCTCAGGACTTCATCTCAGTATCTTTGCTTGTATTGCATAGATTTGACTCTAACAGGCTCAGAGTTGACACACCTATCACAGATTTCACAGCTGGTAGAAATATGGCCAGTCTGTACATTCTGGACATTACACTTGTTTGTTGAGATACACAACTGGCTGGGTTGAATGCAATGACTCCACAAGCACTTTTAAACAGAGACTACCGCGACACTTAAAAAATGCATGTGTGCTGATATTGAAGAACTACTGCAATCTTCATGCATCAGAGGAATAGTCACACAACATGTCACATAACTTGCTGTCCATTTTGTTACAGAGTGAGTTCTGGTAGATAAACATTATTTTTTATGCAAATCTGCATTCAAGATTACACTATCAACACAACACATGGTTTACATGCATATGTTTACTCAATCTGACTTATAAGATTGTCGCGTTGATCAGTGACACAGTGAAAATAGTTGCAGTGGCCTTCAATCGGCACCAATTGTCTTTGCAGTCACTAGAGAAACCACACTTACATGTCTAAAAAAGACTTTGAAATGGCAAAAGAGATATACCTATCTGGTCATCCTCTTCTGTCATTATCTTTTCTTCGGAGTACGTCGTATGCAGCCATGACAAGTACTACTTGGCACATTTGCCAACTGTGTGCCTCAACTAAGGCACAATACTTGTCCATGTGCATGAAAAAACTGTAACGCATGTCTTTTTAAAGACTTGTCTACGTCATGATATGATTTGGATCTTTTATAAGTAAAATATATCCTGCTTTTGTTTGTGCCACTTCTTTGTTAGCACAATTGAACACTCTTTTTTTACATGATCTGCTGATCTCTACTTAAGTGTAATATACTCTGAAATATGCATCACTCTGTGACATGTTGAGTATCACCAGGTGTGGCTTGTGTTTTTTTTTTTGTCTGTTTGCGTCTTCAGTTAATACATCCATATTGTTCTGCAGCAGTGTAGTACTATGCCTGTTTTCTTTTCGTACATCTGTGTTGTACATCTGTATATATGATTATTAATACATTTTTTGATTAAAGTCAGTACTGTTAGCTTTTAAGAAGTTGTATTAATTGCTATTTAACTGAATGTATTAAACAATGTTAAGTATTTTGCTGTTTAACACTATTTGATTCACAAGTATTTAAACAGATTCTTAATATACTGTATTTATTAATATAACATAGATATTTAGTAGACCTTTTCTAGTGTGTAGTAATTTCATACAGGTATCATTAACAGTAATATAGAGTGTTGTGGTAGATATTTGTTTCTTACCAAGAGGTGACATTTTCTGAATTATAGATTATTTATGTAATATTCATAGCATTGTCCGTAATCATTACTTATTATTAACTAAAAGTTTTTAGTGACATAGATACTTCGTTAATTCACTATGAATGTTGATAATAGCTTTGATGATTTTCAATGATGTACATAGAACCTGTTACCATATGCCATCTAATTTTGGTTTGTGTAAGAAGTTAATTAAATGTATGTATAGAATTGTGCACTATTGTAAATCAGACACTTTCACTGATAACTGATTTTTATGTTCCTGATAATATTTCTCAATCTATTGAGGGGTTGGGTGGGAATTTTCCAAATGCACCCATAGATCTATATGTCTTTACATGTATATGTATATGTGTGTGTGTATATATATATATATATATATTTATATGCGTATGTCTACACATAAATATATTACAATTAAATGTTTTTAAATAGCTTAAAGCTGTATCGTTTTCCAGACACCATTATGTATTTCTGCTGCTATTATGTAAAAAGTAGGCATCTGTTTTTTTGCCCACCCCAGGAACATTCACACTATCAGTCACACAATGACAATAACATTCATCACTGTTTGATGCATGTAAGCAGTGTACAGAGACTATTGTGGTAGCTGTGTTCATGTGTTGTGTGCTACTGTCACAACTTCCTCATGAAGTACCTGTCATACTGTTTTACATGTATTTTAAATTTTGATGTAATACTTTTTAAACATTGTTTTGCAAGACTGATTTTGTGTACTAATTGGACTTTTAATTTGGCCTTTTTAATCAACTATTAATTGGGCAATAAATCTTTTTTAAGCCTTATCTACCTGTGTTGTGTTTTTTATTATATGTTAAGTTACAGTGCTGATACCTGTATGTATACTGGTTTTGGTATATTACTGCATGGAAAGAAAATGCAAGAGGTTCATCTGTGCATATTTTCTACTTAGCAGAGTACATGTACTATTGGTTCATGTGGTGCACATATTATTCTCCTATTCCATTTATTTATGACTTCATTTTCATGTGAAAGGTGTAGCACATGAACTATTGCCAGATGAATAGCATAAGACATGTAAATATTCTGATAAAGCTATCTATGTCTTGGTCAGACTGTGGTGCAAAAAGGGAGGCACGCTCTCATCAACATATACAATATAGTATGAGATAATGATTTCTCAAAAAAGACAGGAAATTCATGGCAAAAAAATGCTGTTTAATGCATCAGTTAGGGTTGTTCCACAGCGACAAAACTGATGAAATTTGATGTTAGGGTTGAAAACTCTAACTCCGCATTCCCCACCCCCACCTCCCCAGCACCACACACACACACATGCAAGCAGGGGGGAAGACCATGGCAACATGACCAATCACAGACAACTGGCAGCAGGTGACAGAAATAGCATGCTACTGTCTAAACGTACTACAAGACACATCCATCATCATGGGCCAACAATAGTAGCATTTAAACAGACATGGGTGTACACAGTGTCATAGACATCTTCACAGGATCACATGTCAGAACAATAATACTCTATACAGAATTCCTATGATATGCATTGTTTGGTTATGCTGAAATAATATCATGAGGTATGAACATAGAAGAAAGCATGTATAAAATGATGCGTTGTATAATGTGAACATAGGCAGAAAAAAAATGACAGTATGGGACCCTTTCAGTAACATGCACTGTCCAACTTACCCTTGCTCAAATCAAGATGGGCATGGTCACATTGAAACACACATGTTATATGAATAATGAGTTCTGGTCACAAATCTTTTAATACACGCAGTGCTCAATATTTTTATGACAGTTCTGTTATTTACAATTCAATATAGTATGCAGAACAAATATTTGGTTATTTTACTGCGACATGTAGAAGCATTAACAGAACTAACAGTGGTATGAATGCTACATGATGTTTTTAGCTTATGATAATAGTCATATTATCATAAATATGTGAAATGTTTGTATAATAAAGTCAACCATGGGCCATGATGATATTTAACAGTTTTTGACCTACAGTGACATGTAGCTACCAAACTGTTCAGGATTACATGACAGTGCAGCAGCACAGAGTATATCATTGTATTCTGATACATTATTTGTTACTGTTAGGGTAACATTAGAAGCCATTTACACACATGAAAGATCGGTGTAAATGGTGTCTTATATTATCCATTGATAGGTACAGAAGTGGTAGCATGGCGTGTTTGGCCACCCCTGTTACCACATAGGTAGGAATTTGTATACAAATAGAAACATGTGTTTGCACTTACAAACTCACAGCAAGGCAAAGAGAGTGAATTGGTACCTTGGAATAGCTTGGGTGACACAGTCCCATATACAGCTGTGCAGCCTAAAATATTAGTGGAGAAGGACTTTGTAGATAATACTGTACTGATCCAATTTGTTCTTATGCCGTGGTAAGATCAGTGGGTACTTAGATACATGAAACTGTGTTACAGTGATCTGTGGTACTACACAGTCATAAACACAAACATGTGAACATGGGGCCTTTGAACACCATGCTGGCAGCAATATATCAAATAGTGGAGAAACACACTTACCTGTTTAAAATGAGAAACTTTACAGAACTCAGCTATTGTGTAGTGTGACCATATGAGTTATCGGGTCTGACAGTTCCACACAGATCTGCAATTCTACAATGTAAGATAATGGTATAGCAGTACTGTGGACATAATAGTGTACTAACACATAATTGTCTTATTCTGGGGTAACATCAGGAGACATTAACAGTCAACAAAGGTCCCTAAAACCACTGCCAGATATTGGCATGTTATTAGAGTGATGATTACTGACACACAGTCATTCAGAAGAGATAAGAAATCTATTAGATATAAAAAAAAGTTTAATGTGATACAGCAACAACTAATGGGCAGTATGCATGCATAGCACCAAATCCCTTGGATGGCAGCAGAACTTCTGCACTTGTTGGCCCATGATGATGTATGTGTCTTGTAGTATGTTTAGACAGTTGTATGTTATTTTTGTCACCTGCTGCTGGTTGTCTGTGATTGGTCATGTTTCCTTGGTCCTCCCCATACGTGTGTGTGTGTGTGTGTGTGTGTGTGGTGCTGGGGGGGTGGGGGTGGGAATGTGGAGTTAGGATTTCAACCCTAACACTGAATTTCCTTGCTTTTACACTGTGGAGCAATACTAACTCATGCATTAAACTGAGTTTTTTTGCCATGAATACACACACACACACATGCACACACACACACACACACACACATATGTATATACAACAGTTTACAATATAGGGCTGAGTACAAGGGAATATGGAGATGCACAGCTGAAAAGACAAATGTGGAAACACACACACACACACGCTGTCTCTTAACATAAATGCATCCCCAGATTAACACACAAGAGTAACACACATGGACCCTCAGACAGACACACATGAACTCCAAGAGTGAGACAGATAGAGTGTCAGATAGCCACACATGGGCCATCAGATAGACACAAATGAACCTCAAGTGACACATGCTAAGACCCACTGACAGACACCCACCCACAACCCCACAGACTGACTCATATAGACCTTTGGAGAGAGATACATAAACTACCTGAGTGATCATACAGTACACAAAAACCCAGACAGTCACACATGAACTCTCAGACAGATACACACAGAATATTGGACAGAAACACATGAACATCCAGGGATAAACAAGGACCTCTAGATAGACACATTAACCCTCAGATGCATACAGTATTCCAATTAAACTGTGTTATTTTCAATTTATTTGAACATGTGATGTTGACTGGGAGATTGTTCCAGGTGTTAGGGAGCCTGTAACTGAGGGAGGCTTGGCCTAGGCTGCACTTGTATCATGGGATTTGGAGGTGCCATCCTGCTTTGGATCTGAGCAGATGGGAAGGGTTCACTGCAGGGAGAAGATATCTGACAGATATCTGGGCTGTTTGTGGACCAACACTTGGCACCCAGAAAGGTAGTATACATCCTCTGTCTTGTGGGGAGGGGACCACTCTAGCTCCTTATACATACTGCATCAGTGGGGGGGGCATTCCAAGGCAAATCCACATAGCACGTTGAACAGGGTGTTGATTTTATTAAGGGAAGTGGCGGTAGAACTTGAGTAGCTGAATAGACTACATCCCTGTAGTCTATAATGGGTAGGACTGATTGCTCCACAGTCTTTTTTCTGATGATTTGATGGAGGCATCCCTTTACTCTATATACAGCAGTTGTTACAGAGAAGTTTCCTGGCACCCCAGCATGCCACTTATTACTGAGGAAGTACCTTGGTATTCCACTCGTTATTGATGCCCTGGAGTGTTAAATGCAGCATAACAGAATGCATTTAATTCATTTTCTTATTTGGTTGCTAGATGGCAATCACTGCCAATTCCACAGTGATTGCTTTCCTGGAGTGTGATTTCACCTTTGTTTGAAGCTAACCCAGTTTTCCACTGGCAGATGGCATTATAAACACACACACACACAATTTCCCTAGCTGTCTAGCATCCCCCCTCCCCGTCTGTCTAGTGTACCCCCTCCTTGTCACCCCACTATTTAAAAATATTTTTTTTATACTTTCTAGTCAGTAGTGTGCTCTCTTCACAGCAGAAAAAAAATAAAACATGCTGTTTCAGCTTCAGCTAGTGCCTGATTCTCTCTTTGTTTTTTTAATATGACTCTAACTGATGAAAGGGTCTCAGTTGTCAATTGACAGAATCTCTCTGAAAGAACTAAGAAGGGGATCACTTGTCAGATCAATGGTGCCAGCAACAGTGCACAGAGGTACAAAAGGGAGCAAAAAACAGCATTCTCAGTCTACCTGCAGTTAATTTCAGGTGTTGAAGTGCCTGAAACTACGAGCCAAAAAGCTGAACCACTTGATCCCACAGTCCAAGTGGTCCTACTAATCACCATCCTAATCTGACAGCAGCATCTACCACATCAAGGCTCTTTTGAACAGTTTCTGCTCATGCCATATACTGCAAGATAGAATCAAACGTCACTACCCTGTCCCATTTGAAGAACTCATTTTTGTTATGCTTGAAATAAAAAGAATGATCACACAGTAGTAAAAACGACCGCAACATTTAATAAGTTCAAACCATTAGGAACACTTAACTCAGTACAATAGGCATTGAGAAAGGTTCAGCGCAATAAATAAAAATCATTCATTGTATTCTTACTCATATTTAAATGACAGACCACTGACAAGGATATAGAAATACAGCAAAATGCAGACTAGAATATCGAAGAAGCAAAAAAGGTGTCCCATTAACAATATAAAAATACTTTCACTGATCCATTCCCTCCCCTGATGGAGCCCCAATGTTGCCCCACCATCTACTTAATGTATAAAAAAAACACTTTAAAAAATGTGCATGCTTAATAGTATGCTAGCAACATTTTAAGAGAGACTGCTCAGAAAAATGAAAGAAAAATTAAAGATGCAGTATAGCAACACACCATAATAAACAAAAACACTTGATACAGTTGGTCTGTAAGAGTCATACTGTTCCTATGATGCCACCCCAATTACAGTACGTAATAAAAAAAAAACAAAAAAAAACACAGTCACCCACCCCGATATTGCCCCACTATTTCATTAATAAAAAAAAGTACGCTTCCGTTCCCTCCCCCCATTGATCCCTGACGTTGCCCCACCATCTACTTAATGTAAAACATAACACTTTAAAAAAAGTGCATGCTAATAGTATGCTAGCAGTACATTCATGTTTGGGAGAACTTTCTCAAAAGACAGTGTGTCTATATATTGCATTATACAGTACAGGGTAGAAAGCAGTGTGCATATAGTAGATCAAACATCACAACTCAAATAATAAAAAATAGGGAGTGTACAAATAAAAAAGTGTGGGTAGTGTAAAACATAACTATGATTAAAGTGAACAGTTGCAGCCAGATGTGGACAATAGGTTTCTGAAGTGGGGGGGGGGTGAGTAGGGGGCTGAGTCACTGATGAATCCTAGTGCTTTCCTGAGAGACATTCTGAACAAGCAAGTTGCAGCTGAAGGAAGAATTAGACAACCAAAAATGTCTTGTTAAATTTTCACTTCAGCATCAAAACATTTTAAATCACAGCAGTCTTGGGGCTAGATTAGCTTAAGTATAGGATACAAAACGAGTTCCTGCATCTTTTGGTTGTACAGTACTGTATTTTCATCTGTAAGACATGTCATTAAGTTGCTTTTGGACATCTGCCATGATGTGAGCAGCCCATTTTGTAACCAAAGATATTAATACAAGGAAATAACTGTATAGTATAGTGAAGTAACATTGCAGAAACACAAATCATACCACTGTTCTGAACGTGAGCTGGAATGGCAATATACAGTATGGCACTGGTTACAGTATGTTCAATTCATGATGCCTCTTACAGATACACACACACAGTATACACACGTGCATGTGAAAAATCTATACATTAGTCATAAAGCAAAATAATGAAATGGTGGTACTGCCAGATGTAGAGACGGTCATATTTTTAGAAATGTGAAAACATTGGCAGTTTTCAGGAATGGTGAGGTGGGATAGGTGCATGATGTAAATTGTGACCGAATATTGATTTCATTATTGGCCCTTCTGCAGTTGGATGGAATTTCAAACATAGCTATCGAGGACAGAGCCAATATTTGATTCATATAAGCCTCATTTCCTTCTGATTATTATGTCTCACAAAAGCAGCTATACTCATTTTTATTAAGAGAACTATTTTAATGCTTGCTGGTCGGTGTGGGGAAATAAATGAATTTTCAGAAATATGGTATTGTAGAGTGTTTACAAGTGTTGGGAACATGTACTATTAACTTCTTAATTAATTAAACCAGAGATAAATGAGTTTGAAAGTTAATGTAATGGTCTGTCTAGAAAATCATACTTTACATATACCAAGAATATAACAATTTATGAAGTAAACCAAAGTTTTCAAGATAGCATGATTCTTTTTACAAATATCTGTTTTTAAGTACATATATCATATTTTGTTAAATTCCAGCCTGTTAATAAAGAATGTGAGTGCAAAAATATGCTCATAAAAAGTGATACATTAATTTTATATAGCGCCTCATACAAGTTCCAAGGTGCTGTACAATAGATAATGCATTGAAACTTCTATATAAGGATGCTCAGATTTTCACATTATAACTGGCCTGCAGTTTGCAGCAGATTGCTAGTTTATACAATATGACCTACGGCTATGTTCTATCAGTTTAGTTCACTGTTTTGAGTGGGACACGGGTCTAAAATAAATGCTCTTCCTGTGCAGTGAATTATGGTATAAACCAGGACACTGCCATCTAGCAATTACTAGATGATGTAGCTACAGTATGTGTGCATGTCATTTATGGGCAAATTCCACATGCAGTCTTAAATAATTCAAAAGTAATGGTGTATTCCTGTATTGTTCTTTATACATAAAACAGGAATAACTACAGTAAGCCCCTCACCTTACCTCTGCCTACAAATAACACAGTAAGAAGAGGAGGAGGAGGAGGAGCAGCTGAAGCTGCAGGACATTGTTTTATAGACACACACACATATAATATCTATCCTTTAAGAGTCTCAACAACTAAGTACATTGCACCACCCGCACTACCCCCATCTTGATTAACGTGTGCATTTCAGTAAACTTGTCATGCACAGAAAGAATGAACAATATATAATGATGGTTAATAAATGAAGCCATGAAACAGGAATACCTTTTGTAAAATATCCCCCACTCTCAGTGTTAGCTCTTGTTTAAAGAAACCCATGTGTTATCGATGAGCAGTTTTGAATGAAATTCACTTAAAGTATACCCAGGGGGAGCTTGCACTAATATAAAATATGGCAGTAATATAAAAGAAATATACACCCGACATCTGAATTCTTACAGTGTTTAAAGTAAATGGTTTCTCTGTGTGCTGTGCTTCATTCTAACTGTTCAAATCCTTCCTTTTTTTAATTGTCAGTAGCTCAAGCTGTTGCTCACAGTGTAAGTAAAATCTAACAAGGAAGCGTTTTTTGGGGGGCTAATTATAATGTTTGAAAATTTGCAGAAAAGGAAAAAAAGTCTTGGTGACAGTATGCAAGTGAGAGGATTCACTGACAGCAAAAGTGGGTCTCTTTACAATCTGGGTGCATTTTTTACAGTGAAATGTATTGTTCAAGAAAAAAATTACAGTGGTACTACATGAAAAACACTATATTCCATAGTCAGCAAGGTTACCTATAATAAGGAGTGTGAGTGAAAGTGACAAGGACAGTTGTCAATACTTGTAAATTTCACTTGCGCTCTTCAGCCCTGTTAAAATACAGTAATAGGCAAAATTTATAAATTACATAATGTTAATCAGTGAGTAGGGGATGCCAAAAAGGGTATTGAAGACCTAGCAGTGTCGCCTTCCAGATGGGAAGCAGAACATATACAGACACAATTCCCCCAAAAAAAAAAAGAAGAGAAAAGGTGACTGACAGGAAATAACTAATTCTTATGATTTGTGCACTGTTTCTACAAAAATTGGCCTCAATTACAAAAAGACTACTACTTAATTTGCATCAGTACACTCCAGTGAGGGATGAGTTCAGACCACACATTCGGTTTCCATGGAAATGGGTTCCTGTACTGCTGCACTTTCAAAATGATCTTTCCTTAGCTTTTATCTTTGGAACTGGCTGTTATCTGCAGTTCCTATATCTGATTAATTTTTATCAGATACAGATTGCATACCTCTGTTGACTTAAATTCCCCAATGCAGCTATGGTGTACTACAGCTTGTATAGATACATAGATACATAGACAGTGTCAGCAGATAAGGGCCTATGGCCCACCCAGTCTGCCCATTTGAGCTTGTAAGTTCAGTTTATGTTTTACTAGAAGTCTGTTGCTCCTTACCCCTGACCTCCAGAATTCCTTTATGACTATCCCATGCATTCTTAAATCCCGTGATTGTTTCAGCCCCCACCACTTCCTCTGGCAGGGTGTTCCACTTGTCCACCACCCGTTCTGTGAAGAAATTCTTCCTCACGTTTCCTCTGAATCATCCTCCCTCCAACTTCATCCCATGCCCTCTAGTCCTGGAACATCTTTTTCGCTTAAAAATAGTGTATTCCTGCACCCTGTTCCTCCCTGTAAGATACTTGTATGTCTCTATCATATCCCCTCTCTCCCTCCTCTCCTCCAGGGAGTACGTGTTCAGTTCCTTCAACCTGTCCTGATAGGACTTGTGATGCAATCCATGTACCATCTTTGCTGCCCTCCTCTGAACCTTCTCTACCCTGTCTATGTCCTCATATATGTAAGGTCTCCAGAACTGTACACTGTACTCCAGGTGGGGCCTCACTAGTGTCTTGTATAGTGGAATTATGACCTCCTTTTCCTGCTGATGATGCCCTGCCTATGCATCTCAGCATCCTATTTGCTTTACCTGCTGCCTTGTCACTCTGTTTCCCTACCTTGAGGTCATCAGAGGTGATAACCTCAAGATCCCTTTCCTGCTTGGTTCATGCTATATCCTAGCCCCCCCCCAATTGATATATTGTGCCAGGGTTTTTGTGCCCCATATGCATTATTTTGCACTTCTTTGCATTGAATTTCAACTGCCAAACCCCTGACCATTCTTCAAGTTTCTGCAGGTCCTTTCTCATTCTGTCTACACCCTCTGGTGTGTCTACACTGTTACAGAGCTTTGTGTCATCAGCAAACAACGAAATTCTGCCTTCTGGGTCCTGTGCAATGTTACTGATGAAGATGTTAAATAGAACTGGTCCCAGCACTGATCCCTGTGGTACTCCACTGGTCACTCTTCCCTCTGTGGAGTGACAGCCATTTACCACCACCCTCTGTGTCCTGCCACCCAGCCAGTTACCTACCCACCATACTACTGTCCTGCCCACACCCATATTCCCCAGTTTGTGTTATAGTCTTCTATGTTGCACAGTGTCAAAGGCCTTGCAGAAGTCCAGATAGGCCCTGTCCACTGCCCTCCCCCGATCCACCTCCCTAGTCACCCAGTCAAAAAATTCAACGAGGTTGGTCTGACATGACCTCCCCCTGGTGAAACCATGCTGCCTTGGGTCCTGTAGTCCATTGACAACCAGATGTTCCACCAATCTCTCCTTCAGTAGTGCTTCCATGATCTTCCCCACTACTGAGGTGAGGCTGACTGGTCTGTAGTTCCCCACTTCCTCTTTGTTCCCACTTTTGTATAAGGGGACTACATCTGCTGTCCTCCAGTCTTTAGGTACCTCCCCTGTTTCCAGTGATCGGCTAAACAGGATAGCCAGAGGTTCAGCCACCACCTCTCTTAGTTCTTTAAGGATCCTGGGGTGCATCCCATCTGGCCCCATTGCTTTATCAACTCTTATTACTTCCAGTTCCTTCAGGACCCTTTCTCGTGTAAAGGGACTTGTGTCCATTTCTGCGCCATTCTTACCCCTTGTACTCCCTTCAGACCCATTACCCTCCTCTTCCTCAGTTAAGACTGAGCAGAAATACCTGTTCAATATGTCAGCTTTACTGTTGTCATCCTCAACGCGGCCCCCCACCCTCCCCCTTCAGTCTCACTATCCCTCCCTTTGCCTTTCTTTTTTCCCTTATGTACCTATAAAAGGTTTTGTCCCCTCTACCCAATGATTTTGCAATGTGTTCTTCTGTCTGAGCTTTGGCTTCCCTTACTGACCTCCTGCCTCCCTTTGCTTCTCCTGGTACTTCTCCCTATCCCTTTCTGCCTGTGTCTTTTGTATTGCCTGAATGCAATCTTTTGGCTTTCACTTTCTTTGCTACCTCTTTGGAAACCATAATGGTCTCTCTTCCTTTTCCTCTTGCTAACCTGCTTAATGCATAATTCTGTTGCTCTTGTAATCCCCATTTTAAATACTGCCCACTGTTCCTCAACCCCTGATTCTTGCCCCATTCCCCTTAATGCCTCTTTCAAGTATCTCTCCATTTTCACAAAGTCTGCCCCCTAAAATCCAGGATATGTGTCTTTGTGTGGTTTGGTTCTGCTCTTTCTGTGATTTCAAACCACAATGACTGGTGGTCACTGTTCCACAGGTGCTCCCCCACTGTTACCCCATCACACTGTCCCTGTCTGTGAGCACAAGGTCCAGTATTGCCTTCTGCCGAGTTGGTTCCATGACCAGTTGCTTGAGGAAGGCACCCTGAAGGGATTCCAGGATAAATCTGTTCCTAGTTGATGCTGCTGCTGGGATGCTCCAGTCCACATCTGGAATATTGAAGTCTCCAACCAGTACTACCTCACCCTTGTCTGCCATCCTTTGAATGGCTAGCATCAGCTCCCTATCTGTTTCTTCCTCCTGGGCTGATGGTCTATAGACCACACCTATGTGGATGGCTGGCCCCATTTTCCTTTCCAGCTTAACCCACAGTATCTCTCCCCCATTTTGTTCCTCCTGGATCTTTGTGGCCCTTATGTCATTTTTCACATACAGTGCCACTCCTCCACCCTTCCTACCTGCCCTGTCTCTTCTGAATATGTTGTAGCCAGGTATGGCCATCTCCCAGTCATGGTTATCATTACACCAGGTTTCAGTGATGGCCACAATGTCCAGGTCTGACTGCACCATGACAGCCTCCAGATCTTCCATCTTGTTGCTAAGGCTCCTGGCATTGACACACAAGGCTTTCCATGATTTGACCTCCCTAGACTGTTTTGCTGTTCTACTCCAGCCCCTTCCTTGGTTGTCCTTTATCCCTGGTTCTCCTTGCTGTCCACCCTTCTGCTGAATTTTGCCCCATTTCTGCCTATCCACCTCTTGGGCACTAATCTCCATCTTTTGCACACTGCTTTGTAGAGATAACCACTCTTCCAGTTCACTGTTTCCACTGCTAGCTGTGGGGGGTGAGCAAGTAGGTACCCTCCTTGTTAGCTCACACCCCTTGCTAGTTTAAATGCTTGTCAATGTAGCATTTAAACTTATCATTGAGTGCTTGATTCCCTCCAGGATGGATGCAGGCCATCAGGCTTGAACAAACCTCCATCCTCCAGGTGGGTCCCCAGTCACCAATGAATCCAAACTCTTCCTCACAGCACCAGTTCTTCAACCATTAGTTAAAGTTCCTGGTGCATGCACCCTATGCTCTCCCTTGCCTCTCGTAGGTGGTACTTCTGAGAAAGTGACAGAAGTAGCTACTTGCTTGAGACCCCTCCCCAGTTTCCTAAACTCTTCCTGAACTTCTTTTGGCTCCCCATTTGCCAGGTTATTAGTACCTAGGTGGATAATGACATCCAGCTCATCCTCCCGTCTTGCCTTCCCAGTGATCCTCAGGATCTTCCTTCCATCCCTGCATGCCGTGGCACCTGGTAGGCACCTCGCCTCCCTGTCCTCCCCCTCCTGTGTTACTAGCTGGATCCCTCTTATGATGGAGTCCCCCACCAGGATTCACTTCCTCCTCCTCTGGGGTCCACTGCTCTCCCTGCTGAGGTCACCTCCTTGGCTAACCTCCACATCCCTTCCTTCCACTTCTCTGGGTACCTCTATTTGGTTGTACCCATTTGCCAGTGTGGCAAATGAGTTCTTGAGTGGAATAGGATCTGGGATGTGCCTCTGCCTGACCACTCGAACCCTCCCTGAGCACACTGTCATCCAAGTGCTCCTCATTCTCGGCATTCTTTGAGGCAGTTGCATTGGACTGGGTGGTCTCTGGATAGTGGTGATGGTACTCCTGACCCAGTTTTCTTCCGCTCTGAGTCTGGCTACCTCATCCCACAGTCCAGAGAGATGCATGCAGATAGGGCAGCACCTCAGTGTCCAGGAGGTCTGCCTGAATATGGCTGCTCCACAGCCACTGCATTGCACCACTCCCCACATTATACTGCAATTATACTGCTATTCCACTACTTGTCTGCTACTAAAGCTCTCCTGGTTCCCTTTTTATTATGGTATGGTAGAGGCCTGATTGTATGCCCTCAAATTATGTGCCTGAACATCTGGTAACAGCTTCACAAAGGGTCATTTTGCATCTAATCCAACATCCTTGATTTGTAGTAAATGCACACTGTACCAGATGACTGGTGGTCCAGCTGACTTTGACAACAGCTGACAAGAATGGGTACCTCTAAAATTACAGAGTTGTTTTTTTATGGTACCAAAAGCAAAAACAAAACAAAAACAGGTGTCTGATAAGAAATGTCCACTAGATGGGCTGCAATTATAAAACAGACAAATGGTTCATTTGGGAAAACCTGAGTTTACAGAATAAATAAAAATGTATTTTTAGCTGCAGCTCTAATAACATAAATTACTTCATAAATATCCTTGAAAGTGATCCCCAATTCAGAAACCTGAGTTTTATTCTCTCTCTCTCTCTCTCTCTCTCATGACTGCATCCATCAGAATTTTTAAATGGCTACTGTTACTTTTCACAAGAGCGTGCAGCTGTAGTTCAAATTTTTGTTTTGTTTTTATTTTGAAGCAAAAACACTCTGAGCTCTAACAATGTGACAGTGACACAAATGGCATACTACTTCATCTTGTAGTGCAAGTGTATGAAGTGACTCTGTACAGCATCTAGATCCAGGTCCTGCAGTGTGCTCTCCATGGCCAAGGCTGATTCTTTACTGGGAAATATACTTTTAGAAATTAAAAATAAAAAAAATTAATAATAACGATAATGCAAGAAAAAAGCTCTGAATCTCACAGGCCCATTTACAGTCTTACTGTCATTTACTGCCAATGTGCATGAGTGAAATTGAAAGAGAAAAATTTTAATTATTGTAAGTTTCACTTGCACTCCTCAGATGTGTGAGCAGCATGCATTACCACACCTTTCAACAACTAGGTCAACACACACTGATGACAGAGAATGGGGAGGGGTTGTCAGGTGATGGGGCAAGGCATTTGGGCCTACTAATCTTTATGGCCAGGATTGCTTTCTAATGTAGTTATCAATCATCACAGAGACTGCCCAGTTAGGGATGCAGTAACTTTACAACAGCAACAACTCACTAATTAGATCTAAAGAAAATCATAACAGCATAAACCTTAAGAAGTAGAATACTTGTGTTTATCCTAATTAACATTAGTTTGTTTTTCATTTTCTGTGTGTGGATGTAGTGCATGCTGCTCACACCACTGATGAGTTTGAGTGCCTTTTTTCTTTCTAAAAGTATATTTCCCAACAAAGAATCAGCCTTGGCCATACAGAGTGCACTGTAGAACCTGGATCCAAATTACTGAACAGAGCCATTTAATATACCTGCACTATAAAAAATGTTTTCAACTGAAGTAAGACATTGGGCAGGTTTTGAAAAAGTATAATTAGAACCACAATAGCAGGAATTGAATGCCACAAGATTACCTAGATATAATTAAAACAAAGTTACTGAGCTCCTATACATAAACAGGCAACTAACAGGTGTAAAAGGAGACAAGATTAAGGGAGAGTGGATGGAATTCAAAGTTGTGCATAGTGGTTCACCAGCAGGCTATAATCTCCAAGACAGGTTCACAAAGGGGCGCCATGCACTGACAAAACACTGTGCATTCCACTTAAGTCTGGGATACCTATCTGCCACAGCTGAGGAAAGATGAATTTGCAAGTGCACCACTATAGGAACACGTTTCCATGGAAAACGAACCAGAGATCTGAACTCGTCCCTCACTGGAGTGTACTGATGAAATGAAGCTGTTGTCTTTTTTTAATTGAGGCTAGTTTTTATTTTTCAATAAAAGTGGTCTCATTAAGGCTGGCAGCTGGACAGTCATACGTGCTGGAAGGACAGGGATTGGGAGGTTGAATGTATAAGTCATTATTGTTCACAACTAGTCTCTACAATCTGAGATGATAATAAATCCCTGTTATCTGTACTCAGTGTCTACAAGGAGGAGTCAAAAAAACATTCTTTTGCAATATCCCCTTGTTCTGGAACTCTTTACCCAATATCCTGAGAAATTCTATAAATCATGTGAACTTTAATACTGTTATTAATAAATATTTAAAGTTGCACTAATGCTTGTGTTTGCCTCTGAACATCTGAATGTTTTGTATGACCACCTTCACTCCTTTATTGAATATTTACTGTATCGCACAGTATGTGCATAACACATTTTGTCATGTTTGTTGTGCAACACTAACAGCTTAAAAAGACTTAGGTGAATAAAATATTTGATACAGACTTCAAATTAACTGCAAACATGGTTTGTGTAAGAAAGCTATTTCTGGGGCAAGTTTTCTAAATTCTGGAGCTTGTGAGACCTTTTAGAAAACAGAAGCCACTTACCAGGAAAACTGAGAAAAAACATGGCATTAACATATATTCCAAGAGATTGCTGACAGACCCTTGGGACACAAAGTTTCTTGTCCAAAGGAAGAACACTTGGTGCCCACCCCCACTACCTGGCTGAAAGAAAAGCAACCATTGTAAGAGTCATACATAATACCAGTGGTGCCTGTTGCCATGGTGACTGATTGCTTTCTAACTGCTCTTCTGAATAGTAGGTGTGAGGATGGGAATGGATTCATCCACCCACCCCTCCCCACTGATTTGGTTTCTGAGCGCAATGACTTTGCAAGAACTACAGTAGTTCTACATTGTGCTTCTAAATATCATGACATGAGTTACTAAGCAGAATTTTTTTTCCAAAACAGGATGTCACTTTTACAACTAACAAAGAGAACACCAAAGCTATATAATACACTAAATATGATGTGCAGCATACTTTCCAAACTTCAAAGTGAACACTTTGCAACACTCTATATATTTATACTGGTTGCAACTTTTTGAAACACTTTTGAACTTTGTTTCAAATACAGACAGACCTGTCAGGTTAAAGATCAACTGCTAATTCTTTAACATGTTTCTTGTATGTTTTACTGCCTATGTGTTGGTGGAGCATAAAACTGTATAAAAAGACATGAGCACCAGGACCTCCTTGTAAATGAGCCTGCTTAATGGAGATTTAAAAACAGAATACCAGTGCACAACTCCCCCAAAAGACATGGTACATATTAGTATTTAATCAATTTAATGGCCTATTGGCTTTACTTACTTTAAACGCCATGTAAAAAAGGGGGCCCTCTTAGTTTTCAGATTGGAATTCCAAAGTGAGCAAGCTATACCACCTCTTCATGGTGGGACCCTTTCGGTATAGTCCCTACACTAGCCTCTTAGCTCTGAAATGCCTGTAGTGGCTACTCATAAATATAGAGTGCTGCCTGGATTGGCCCAAAATACATTGCCTAATTGGCTCCTTTAAATAAGGTACTTCCAGCCAGGAACATTCACCGGTGGTGGAAGGGAGCATACTGAAAGGGGTGCCATGCCTCCCCACTCAGCATGCTCCACTCTGCATTGCTCACACAAGTAATTCAAATGTCTGCTAGGGGGTGCTACTGGGGTGCGGTAAATAACAATCAAAAACAGAATACCAGTGCACAACCCTCCCAAAAGACATGGTATAGTCCTGGACCAGTTAAACTAATAAGAGCTTCTAGAAGTAACTAGGATAGAATCGAGGGTCCCCATTGGAATAATCATAGGTTGTGAATGGCATTGTAATTGTGTAAGTGTGTATGCGTGTGTGGGGGGGTCTTTTGTGGGCTTTTTTTGTGTTGTAATGTAAATCTGTGGTGTGAAAAATATGTAAATATGTAATCTACAATAAGGTTCATGTTTGGAAAAGTTTATTCACTTTACTCTTGAAAGATAACTCGGTTCTAAAACCAAGTGTGGGATCACATCCACAATGCAATACCACTACACTGGTAAGTACTGTAAGTCTATGTTGTACCTCTTTCCCAAAAAAAGTCATGCATTTTGATGCAGATAGAAAAAATGTATTAATAATATTATTGATAGCAGGTCCCGGGGGTAAAGTTTGCACTCTTAGACATTTTAGCACCTATGAATGAAAACAAGTCCTCCTATAATAGTAACACCTGATTGGCTGACTTGCCAGTCAGATGTTACTACTATAGGAGGATGTTTTTTCATTCATATTTTCATTACTGTCTGCTACTTTTGGTGCTAAGGGTGGGGGTGCAGGATGGAGGTGAGGGTAGTGAGTGTGTTAGGATTTGAAAGGCGACATTTATTACCCTGCTCATAGCTGTACTATTGAAAAATCAATTTTTTTTTCATTTATAGTTTTTGCTCTTACTGTAAAAACTAAAGTGGGGTTGTTATTGTAATTCTGTTGGTAAATGCAGTTTGAGAACTTTTAGAACAGGTTGACATTTTTTTTATTATTGTTCTTTTGCAGGACACCAAATTGTACAAATAGCATTTTTTTGCAGTCGATTGAAACACTTTTACAGTTAGCACACAATATTAACTATACATGTGTTGAGTGATTTTTCTTAGTTGAATTCCCTTTGATAATTGATTGCTATGATTTTTGTATGACTTTGTTGTCTTGTTTTTTCCTTTTAAATTTATACGGGGGAAGGGTGCAACCAAAATGTTCAACAACTGCCTGGCCGTATGTGTGTCTCAAGCTAGCAGTCAACATGTCAATCAGGGTATTTCTAATGCTTTTTTTTTCAATCATGCACAACTGAAATGTTACAGTGGCACATATGCTGTTACATACACACATATTTAGGGTGCTGGCTTGGAGAACATGCTTGATTGGTGCAGTTCTGAGCCCTGGAGGTATTGTGTAATTTTTCTACGTACCCATACCCATTCCTAGCAAGACCAAAGTACAAGACCAGAAAGGGCTGATTTAATGTAATAAGTCCCCTCCAAGAGGTCCAAGTAGTGACTTATGAGAATCAACACACCACTTCTGTCTGACATGCTTTGACACAGTGACCAGTAGAACGAACTGTGTTCTGTCAATAGTAGTACTCCATAGTGACCTGTGACCTGGTGAACTGCTAAGCATGTTTACTGAATTGGCCAATGTCATCCTTGCACAAAGCTAACATAAATAAGGTGGCATGACTTTACTGGATTTTTTTTTGTCAGAGACTTTTCTATCCAGTTGTTTAACCCCCTCCCCCCACACCCCACGTGGGTCTATGTGATACTTTCGATCATGGAAAGGCAATCACCATTAGGGTGAATATACATTGGCGAAATCCATTTGGCGATGTACCCTCTAGTGCATAGCAAAGGGCACTAGGAACTTCTTTATTTTTTTTTTGTTATGTGGGGCTGTGAGCCCCACACCCTCATACTAAAAATTCTCAATGCCAGCGGGTACATGTTGGGGGGGTGGTGAAAACAAAAACATTTTGGTGAACTGGTGCAAAAATCCCAATGCACCCAGCACTGAAGCTGTTACCCTTGGAACCCTAGCCTGCCATGAACCCACTACACCACACTGCCAGCTCGGCAAACCACCATTGTGCTACACCTTACAAATCCTCCCTTCCCTTCCTCCCATCACATGGTATGCTCGCTCCTCCCCCACACACGTATACATATAGCGGCAGGATGTCACTATACCCATATTCACCCTCCTGTCCAGTAGCCCTGTGAGCAGGCATCGCTACTGATTCACCATTTTTGTAAGCACTCAATAGTGGTCACCCTTCTCACAGGATACCCCCACACACAGACTCAAATGCTGCTGTATAGAGAATTAACATTATTCACTAGTGTTGAGTTATCACTCCCCCCACTAGAAACCCTGCCCTTAATTTTAATATTAATTTTCCTTTGGCTAGCTGTCCATCCCCCCCCCCCCAGTTTGGAACCTATGCCTGTTTGAAATCATAGCAAGTTGGGGCAACAAATATGTACATATTTAACACATTTGACATAATACAAGGCATAAATAAACACACATAGTTGTTTTTTAATATTGGCATGCTTTAATACAGGCAAAAACCAGGTTACAAGTTGTTTCCTATCTCTTGTAAGGTAACCCATGGTAACTTTAGAGAACTAAATACAGCAGTACTGGCAATGGTATTTTCTCTCTGTGTGCCAGTCTGTGTACTCGATATATAAATGCTACAAAGATTGTCCAAACACTTCACCAGGCAGGAGAGCTATACTGATGCAGCAACCCCTAAAGCCAACACATTCAACACTGATGCTTTAATGCTTTACTATTACAGAATGAGGTGGAGTGAACAGTTCTGTGATACTGTGACACCTCTGGAGTGTGTTGGCCTCTAGAAGGTGAGCATGTATCATTCCCAGCAGTAAATAACTAGCCCAGCGACAATGTGGAATCACAAAGAAACAGTAGCTGTGTTAATTCTTGCCAAGATTTTGGACCCATACAGTCACAATTAATGGTGCTAAGTGGTTGCTCTGTAGAAGTTCCGATGACTCAGTGACTTTGCAACTTTGCTACAAGTTGTCTTCACTAGCTCTGTGAATTCAAAGGCAGCAGCTAAGACTTTGACACATTCCGGTCAAGTTTTATTTAGGTGCTAATTTGAGCAATTCCTGGGGGTGTTTGAGCAATGTTTTGGAGGGCTTGACGGGCTGTGGTAGTGGGTATATCCTAATCAAATCTGTAACACAAAGGGTGTGAATTGCTGTCACAGACTTCTGGCTCAGGCAGATAAGGGAAAGGGAGCCGTGCTACAAATGAAGCTTGATTAGCTATTAACAGGGGAGGTTACTTCACCGGGGTGACAAAACTGACATGCAATTCTGAACAACTGGCTTGTTGGGTTGGTATGGATTGTGTGATTGGCTGGCATAATGAACAGAAAAACAGCTTACATACAGTATATACAGTACATACAATATATCTCAGTAATCATCAAGAATGTCAAAATATAAAAAAAACCTGTCTTAAACACAGTATCCTTTTATATGTTAAAAATGTATTTCTATTGGTCTGACCTGAATGAGCAGCTGCTGCTCCCACACATCCAGGAGATGATATTGTGCCAGAGCCAGGGGAGCTGCAATGTACACTTGTTCACAAACAAGTGTGTGTGTGTGTGTGTGTGTGTGTGTGTGTGTGTGTCTGTGTGTGTGTGTTTGTGTGTGTTGTAGGAGCACAATACAGTTCACCATCTGTTTCCCAGTGCTTGCTTGTGCTGAGGAAAGTTAATTTCATTACCAAACAAGCTCTATAACCACTTTAAAACAGCACTTTAAAATTCAAGCCAGGACTCCTGAGTATGTGCACTATCAAGGATAAGTTTTCTTTATTAATAGCAACCCAAGCTCATTTATTTTATCTACTATTTCTAAAAGCAGATCTGGGCATTGAGTGATAGAGAAGCTGACAAGCCTCTTGGCAGTCTGCTGAAATGCATTCAGTGTTTGCTCTGAGTCCCAATAGTTATTATACACCATACAGCCCAGATTTTTGTGAGACAGTATTAAGAAAGAAGCTTAATAATTAATGAGAGATGTTAAGGTATTGTAAATTAAAATAATTTTGTGCTGCAGTGCTGTATGTAATGTTTTGAACTGTTGAAATTACATGATGAGGAGTCTTAACCACAGCCAATGTCATGATAATCGCTAGTAACATACTGTATCAGACACTGCCAGTGTCTGTCTAAACTAACAGTAATTACAAAAGACTCCATACATAGAAAATAGCATAACATGATGATATCATGACAGCAGCAGTGGTTAAGACTCCTTATCATGTAATATATTCAATGGACAGTTAAAAACATTACATACAGTACTGCACCACAGCAGACGATTATTTTAATTTACAATACCTGAACATCTCTTGTTATTTATTAAGCTTCTTTCTTAATACAGGCTCACAACAATCTGACAAAGAAACCCATACATTACAATCACACTGCACAGAGTGACAGCAAACTCTGTCTTTATCTGCCAACTTCGGGTCTTAACATGAGAATTTTTTTTTCTCCGAAACAAGTGGTACGGCCATGGTCATAGCAGCAGTAGTAGTTCCGATGGCCCTGTATCTGGTAGGCAGGGATCCGTACAATTGCCCGGCATGCGGTTTCCCGTCACTTGGTTTACCAACATTATTGTCCCGGTATTACTTTTCCCAACTTAATTATTGACCGATTATTAGTTTCCCAACAAAGCTCTGCAAGCAAAAATCAGCGCTCCCTTATTTGAACCCTTCAGCACAAAGCTCTGCAAGCAAATTAAAAGGGTTCCATCAGCAGCACTAAGCAAATTGAAATGAATTATTAAATCAGCACTCACTTATTAGATCATTTGAATTAGCTATTAAATCAGTGCTCCCTTATTTGAATTGTACTGTCATTGCTTCGATTAAGGGATCTGGGATTTTGGAGCACAATTCATAGCTAATTCAAATGAAATGGAAATGAATAACAAAATTAAATCAGCGCTTCCTTTGATTCCATCACAAATCATAGCAGCGATCACTTCAGCAATAACAGCATAATTAAAGCGAAGAGAATAGCATTTTGCATGAAGGAAAGGGAGCACATTTAAATAAATCAGTACAATTAGTAGAGACAGTGGGATCTGCTGCAGCCATGATGCAAAACAAAAACTGTAGCTGTAGCTGGGAGAAAGGGAAACACAATGGCTTCCACTTATTTAATTAAAATTAATTACTAGCTGCCAAATGCTGTGCTGTAATTAATTGTACAGGCTACAGGTAAAACATGGAACAATCCAGGAAATGTGTGCCACGGCTTCCATTGAACAGTAAGATCATGTACCTGATACTGATACATAATCAGAACTAATCACCCCCCCCCGGAGATTGAGAGGTAAGTAAGACAGGATTTGAAATATTGGCATTCCCATTGCTGTTGACAAATTGTTTATGCAGGTTGTGGTTCAAGGAGAAGCAATCATCTTAGTTCTTATCGTTATCTTTTTTAGTTACTATTTGACAGGGATGCGAAAGGCGGCCACCACAGCCACGTTATCAGTGCAGTTTATTTATTCAAGTGTAAGTGGAATTACTTAGGCAAAGCTCTTTTTCTATTATTTACGGATGCTGGTGCTGCTTTTTCTTTGTTTGGAATCCCACAAGTGACAGCCAGAAATATCAGGACACCCGGCTCTTGACAAAAAAAAATCACCCTGTCAGTTCACAAATATGCTAAAACAAAAGACCACTTTTTTACAACTACAGAACATTTGCTTTTATAAAAGTTAACACAATTCACAGGCACAGGCTACAAAGGCAAAATACCCTGGCTATAACTGAATCAAATGTGGATTCAGGAGACACCTACTGGTGAAAAGGAAATTTTAATGAAAACTATGCATGGAAAAGCACCACCTAGTGCATTTCTACATTGGTACTGAAACAACATTTAATTACTTAAACTCTGAGCTACCGCATACTGCCAGGTAAAGCATGCTGCATACTGAATGACATACCCACCACATAATGCACCACTGCTGCTACCGCTAACACCACATAACACCGGGGTACCAGGAAACTGCTCTATAACAACCACTGTACAGCACCTAGCTTGGCATATGACTTGGTTACTACCTGGGAGATGTGCCATGAGTAGTCAAGGTGCTGGTACAGGTGGAGACTGAGGTATTTTTAGGAGGAAACTAAGTCTAGGTAGGACCCATCTGGGGTGCATAAGATTGGGTGTAATAGAGCTGAGCCAATTCCTGGTGTTGAACAATATAGACAACGTTTTCTTTTTCTCTTTTGGTTCATGATGAGGTGGTTATCCAGGAACCATTTTTGTACTGTGGTGAAGTCCTGTTGGATGTGACCCTCAATGCAGGGGGGTAGAGGCACTCAATATTTAGATAATGATATTGTCTGCATACAGTTCATGTGTATGTTGCTGGCAGTGATAGTGTTGGGTATGATGTGCAGTGTGCAACCTCTTTGCCTCCTACTAGTGCTTCTGCTTTTGAGAGAGTATGGCTTGACTCACAGTGGGTACTATGGGGTAGCATTAGTGATAAGTGGTGTTTGTATGTGAAGTCCTTTCCCATGGACTTCAGTTGAATGAAAAAGCATGAAGACCAGAGGCATTGCTCCCAAGTAGGAGTTAAATGGAGAAAGATAGAGGGTGATGGCAGATAAGGACCGTGTGACCCACTTAGTCTGCCCCTTTCCCTACCTAATGAAATACCACAGACCCTAGTTGATCTACAGCTTATCATCTCTTCCCTATTGTGAGAGTACTCTTATGCCTATAACATGCATTCTTGAATTCCCCTACCATTTTTGCCCCCACCACCATCACAGGGAGGCTGTTCCAAGCATTAACTACTTTTTCTGTGAAAAATTAGTTTCTCACATTGTCCCTAAGCCTTTCAATCTCTAGCCTTATATCATCCCTCCTTGTTCTTGTACACCTTCTTTTCTGAAAGATGCTACCCTCCTGTATCTTGTTTATACCACTGAGGTACTAGAATGTCTGTATCATATCCCCCCTCTCGCTCCTTTCCTCCAAGGAATACATATTGAGGTCCTTAAGTCTTTCTTCATATAACATTTGGTGCAGTCCTTGCACCATTTTTTGTTGCCTTCCTTGGACTGCCTCTATTTTGCCTATATCCTTCCAGAGATGCAGCCACCAGAACTGGACACAGTGCTCCAGATGAAGTCTCACTAGTGATCTGTACAGTGGCATAACTACCTCCTTTTTCTGCTGGTGATACCTCTCCCTATGCACCCTAGTATCCCACTGGCTCTCCCCACAGCCTTCTCACATTGTTGGATTACTTTTAGGTCCTCAGATATGATTACCCCCATGTCCCTTTCTTGATTGGTGGCCATCAGTACTTCTCCCCCATCTTGTACTCCTCCCTTGGATTTCTGTGCCCCAAATGCATGACATGCACTTCTTTGCATTGAATATTAGCAGCCACACTCTTTACCAGTCTTCAAACCTGTTTAGGTCCCTTCTCATTCTGTCCCCCTGGAGTGTTGACCTTGTTGCCGATCTTGGTGTTATCTGCAAAGAGGCATACTTTCCCCTCCAGCACCTCTGCAATGTTGCTTATGAAGACATTAAAGAGAACTGGCCCCAGCACTGATCCCTGTGGCACCCTACTGGTCACACCCCTCTCCTCAGATTGAATGCCATTTACCACCACTCTCTGTGTCTTGTCACTCAACCAGTTTCTGACCCAGTTTACCACCTTGGGGCCCACTCCCAGGCTGCCCAACTTATTTACCAACCGCCTATGTCGAACAGTATTGAAGGTCTTGCTGAAACCTAGGTAGGCCACATCCACTGCCTGTCCCTGATCTACCTCCCTGGTCACCTAGTCAAAGAAACTAATTAGATTTGTTTGACAATACCTTCCCATTGCGAATCCATGCTGCTTCAGATCCTGTGCTCTGCTGGATTCAAAAAATATCATAATCCTTTCCTTTAGCAGTGAATCCATTAATTTCCTCACCACCAAGGTCAGACTAACGGGTCTGTAGTTGCCAGCCTCCTCCCTGTTCCCACTTTTGTGGTGAGGGACTACATTCACCTTCCTCTAGTCCCCTAAAACCACCCCGTCTGTATCAATTTGTTGAGTAGGGCTGTTAGTCATGCTACCAGCACCTCTTTAAGTTCTTTTAATATTCAGGGATGTGTCCCATCCAGCTCCATAGCCTTGCCCCCTTTCAGATTCTCGAGTTCCTGTAGGACTGTTTCCTCTGTAAATAGGCTGGTGTCCACCTCTCTTCCATTTGTGTTCCTATTGCCCAATAGTGGTCCTTCTCCTTCTTCTGTGTATATTGGTGCTTTTTCTAGGTCCCCCTCTACACACACCCTCCCTCCCTTTTTAACCTCACAATCCCGCCCGTGGTGTCCCTTCTTTCACTAATGTACCTGAAAAATGTCTTGTCTCCTTTCTTAATTGCCTTGAATAATTTTTCCTCTGCTTGTGCCTTTGTGCTCCTGATTGCTTTTCCTGCCTCCCTCTGGTTTTCCAGAGAGAGCTCCCTCTCTTCCCTCCCCCCATGTTTCCTTGTGCCTCCTGAAAGCTAGCCTTTTCTCTCTTACCTTTCTGGCCACGTCCTTTGAGAACCATAGTGTTTTTTTTATTTTCTTTGTTTTGCTTAGTTACCTAACACAAAGGCTTGTTGTCTCTGCTATGGCTCCCTTAGGGTTAGCCCATTGTTTCTCTACATCCCCCCTTCTTCTTCCCCTGCCAAGTCTTCCTTGAGACATTCCCCAATTTTTGCAAAGTTGGCCCATCTGAAATCCAAGACCTGTGCTTTCATGTGGTTTGACTCCTTCACTGTTCTCACATTGAACCACACTGTACAATGATCATTGGATCCCAGGTGGCTGCCCACCATTGCATCAGCAACTCTGTCCCCATTGGTGAGTACCAGGTCCTATATTGCTCCTTCTCTGGTGGGTTCTGCCACAAGCTGTTTGAGGCACACCCCCTGGTGGGAATCCAGAATGCCTCTGCTTATGGCTGTGGCTGCATCCCAGGTGCTCCAATCCACATCAGGCAAACTGAAGTCTCCCACCAGCAGCACTTCACCTTTGGCTGTCATTTTGTGGATGGCCTCCACTAGTATCCTGTCCATCTCATCCCCTTGTGCTGGAGGTCTGTAGATCACACCAGTGCAAATGGCGGTGCCATTTCCTGTCTCCAGGGTGACCCACAGTGGTTCCTCTCCCTCCTGCATTCATTTGAATTTCAGTTGCTTTAATTCCCTCTTTTATGCAGATAGCTACTCCTCAGCCCTTTTTTCCCCCACCCAGTCTTTCCTAAATAGAGTGTAACCTGGTATGGCCATATCCCATTCATGACTCCCCGTGTACCATGTTTCAGTAACAGCTACAATGTCAAGTTCTGCTGCTGCCATCAAGGCTTCTAGGTCTGGAATTTTATTTCCCAGACTGTAGGCATTCATGCATGTTGCCTTCCAAGTTTTGCAACCTCCCCTTCTAGTAGCTCCCCTCCTAGCTCCATGTCTTCCCTCCCTTCCCCTCCTGACTTTATTACAATTCTTCCTCTTCTTCCTTATCTCTGCCATTTTGCCTATCTCGGTTTTAGGTTTTAGTGCCAATTTCTCAAACTCAAGGTCCTCCCTGCTGACCGCTTCATCCTGTTGGGGGGCAGTTAGCTTCTTCCTGCCTACTTTCACCTCCCCCTTAGCTAGTTTCTGGTTGTCACCAGACACAGACACTTTTCTTTCAGAGCTCTCTCTTTTTCCACCCTCCTTCCCTCCATCCTAAAAGGCAAAAAAAAACCTCCCTCTCTCTCTATCCACACACGTCATGTGCATTAAAATTCATGATTAAACCTCAGCTCTGTGGATTGTCAACCTGTGATACACTTTACATTTAATCATTAATATAGGAACCAGCTTCACTACTGCCTAAGGTAAGATGTCACTAGAAAAAATGAACCAGCTTTTCTGCTATCTCAGTTAAGATTTCCACAGAAATTTTGCAAGAAAAAAGGTTTCAAAACTTTGAGTGCTGGGTATACCTATGGCAATCCTTAAGCAGATGAGGCTGGCTGAGCATGTTGTTTTCAATGCTGTTTTGACTTCTTCTACACATGTTTTAGGGGGATAACTAGTAATAATATTTTGAGCTATTTGAAAGAGGTTTGGAGGGATAATTCTTTGAAAAGAAACATCGGTGTGCATTCTCAAATCAAATCAAATCAGTCTTTATTTTTATAGCACCTTTCAAAACCAAGGCACTTCACGGATTATAAATACATTAAAACAAAATATAAAAGTATTAAACTCAACACCATCCAATTCAGTTAATCAGGAAAGGCTAATGAAAAAAATATGTTTTCAATGTTGATTTAAAACTTTCAGGCATTCTCTTAACTGACGAGGTAGAGAATTTCACAGGATTGGTGCTGCAAATGAAAAAACACATGCACCAGATGTTTTAAGATGAACCCTTGGAATCTCGAGCAATCCCTCATCGGCAGATCAGAGAGGGTGAGTAAGGGAGTAGGAAATCAGGAGATCTTTTAGGTAATGGGGTCCCTGTTCATGTAGGGATTTAAAGGTAAGCACATCTACCTAATAGGTGATCCACCATTCTGAAACTACACCCCCCAAAAAAAAGAAAATAGATGTGGTAGAGGTAGAGTCAGGGAGGGATGAAACTGTTTTGTAGCCTAAGATAAAGCCTTTTGTGGTGGCCAGCATGGGGCCAGAGATGTGCTATTGAGTAGGACTTCTGGTGGACTCCATTCAGTCAGAGATGTTGCTCCTAAGGGAACTTTCTGTTGGCCACAGTGTAACCAGAAACAAGCTCACAAGTGGGAGTTCTGATAGTTGCCATATGGCCAGAGATGAGCTCTCAAGTGAGAATTGTGGTGGTTGCTGTGTGGTCAGAGATGTATTTCTGAGTGGGTATTCTTCTGGCCACCAGACACATGGAAAAACCTAGTTGGCCCGGTGGTGCAGAGGGCTGAGGCACCACAAGTGCCTTACTTCATCCCATGCTGATGATCCAGGTTCAGAAATGGGCTTGGGTCTTTGGGAGGGTTGACTGCAGGAGGGAGGACTGAGTGTCTCCAAAGGACTGCTCTGCTCCCTTGGGGTGGAGGGAATCTTGTGCCTCATTGCTTGGCTGCCATCTGAAAGAGTCTCGATGGAAGTGCACAAGCCTCAGTAATGGGAGAAGGGCAAGCAGACAGAGCACCAGTGCATCTCAGTGGAAGTGAAGTACATGCACCGTGCTCATAGCACATCTGCACTATCCACTCGGGAGAAAGCAATCTCCTGTCCCAGAGCTCTGTGATGCCACCAGACCACCTCCCATTCAATGCCCCATGATGCTAGCTCCATGATGCTTGCACATATGCACTACCCACTGGGGGAGAAAGCAATCCTGTCACAGAGCTGTGTGATGCCACCAGACCACCTCCCATTTGATGCCTTATGACACTAGCCTCAGCTGGGGCATCTGGCTGAACTGGTTGCTTCCCTGGTAGCCCTGGGGGAATGTCACCATTGGGGGGTAAGCCACAGGCCACCACTAATGGAACATGCCAGTGGAGGACCGGGGGGGAGGCAGTCTGGGCAAGCTGAATGGTGAGTCCATCCCCTTGCCTGTGGCAGAGAGGGAGAAAAAAAATTAAGAAATACAAAAAAGGCACACAGAAACACCTTTCTTCTAACTCCAGGAATCCATCACTTATGTTTAACAACAGCATCAAGTCCACTGATCTGAGTGCCCCCCTAGATTTAGAATTGTATACAAATGAAGGAATGCAATTCAAATGCTTCTGCATGGTCACAGCTCCCCTAGCTACCAAAGTCAGATTTGTTTATCCATTTGATGAGAGTAGTCACCCCGAACACAGCTTGACTCTTCTGGCTTTCCAAAACAGTTCTATTACTTTTATAGTTTCTCTGCTTAAAGTTAATACTAGTTACTTTGTGCTATACACTGTATTAGGTTGTTTGTTATTATTTTTTAAGTATTTTAATGGTTCCCTCTGATTCCTGCTTCGGTTCCACAAACCAAGATAAAACGCTTCTCAACATGCTTCCCACCTTCAGGGAACAGTATTATAAATCCTAAAAATTTATAAAAAACCCACTAAATTCATCTTTTTCTAGTGTTTATTTAATGGTTATCTATAGTAACTGCTCCAGTTCCCACTTTAAAGGAATCTAACCACTTTTTGTTTAATTATCTATTTGCTCAAAACAGTTCTTTGACTGAATAAAAAAACTTTTAATTGCTATACATCATGGTTCATAATTTCAGGAACCAAACCAGTAAAATATTTTATTTTTAAGAACCAGTATTACTTTTGGGAGTTTCAGAGTCTGGCATGACTGATAGTCCTCAGAGAAAGTTCAGGGCCAAAAGGCTTCAAAAAATTGTTTTAAGTTCCTTGGAAAGGCAGACTACCATGAACTCTGTTCATTTTTTTAATTATATTTTATTAGATTTTCATAATTTTATACATCAAAACATAAACAGTGGTAAACAACATATAACAACCATCACAAACATAAGTGTATACTTATAATGTATGGCTTACCTAGCCCAAAATATAATTGGAGGAGAAGGATTTATTGTTTGGCTTACATAAATATAACACGTCAAAACTCCGATGTCTTATTTTATCAGGTTATTATGCTATACAAACATGTTCAATCAAAATCTGCATTTAACTCATAGTTAAAAACAATTTTAAGTTTTAAGATACAAACTATTCCTCACTATCTTCATGTTAAGGTATACTTCTCTTCTCCTTTTTCATCAACCGTTATTACTGTTACATTATTTAAATTTCAGGCATCCTTATGGAAATTAAATAAAAATACAAATATAAAGAAAGAGCTAATGAAAAATCAAATAGTCCAGAATACCATATCTAATTTCTAATTGTAATAAGTACTACATAATACATCATATTTAACATTCTTCTTCCGAAGCTATAGGTGAATCAGTCTCCCCATTCTTGTGTGTGTCCTGCTCATGTTGAGCTCAAATAAAGGCTGAGAGCTTATGCACATCATAGAATAAATGTTGAGCTCCTTTTTTTGTATTTTATCCTTACTTTAGCAGGGTCAAGGAACTGAAAGTCAGCCCTAAATCACCAATAGCTCTTGTCTGAAACCTAAGAAACATTGTCATCTTTGCTAGGTAGAAAATGTGTAACATGGGACATTTGAAAATATAAAAGTTTTGTAAATCAAAAGTGATTCAATGCTTGAGACATGCACAGTCAAGTTCCTGTCTTACTCAAAAGTGAAAGCGACCATTATCGTAGATTCCTTCTGAGTCAGTTTTCACTGCAGATTGTATTTGTGGCAAATTAAGAGCTGATCCTTATCTTTGTTGCTTCTGTGGTATTATACAGGGTCTGATAATTAAGCAATAAGGCACGACAAGGTGTGTGTTATCATGTAATAACGTCACTCCTGGGGTGGGTTGAAGCACGAGGTGAAGCGATTGCTTCCACCACCCAGGAGTGGCATTATTCTGATAACTGCACACCTTGAAGCTATATAATGCAATTATACAATGGCTCGATGTTATACAAAACAAAAATAAAAATAAACATGTTTTTAGTACATTTTTAGTGAGGCAGTATATCTTTGTTTCTGAAAAAAAAAAGGCTCAGGCTCCATAAAATCAGCACAGTGATGTTATTGTGTAATATCATCACTATCTCAGGCACACACTGACCAATCGGAGTCCAGGAAATTTTCTTGCCATTGTATAATAGACAATTACTCTCAGACTAGTCAGAAATTGTCGCAAATATGTCCATCATGTCTCAGGTATTTTGGAATTCAAAGTCAACCGATACAAACAGTCTCACCACTCTGAGATTTTTATATTTCTGTTGATTTTCCAACATTTCTATTTTGTGAGACTTCGTAAAATGATCTTTGATCAAATTAGCCATTGTTTCCTCCAGACGACTGTCTTATTGGCAGCCTTTTCTATGTTCTGTTTTTTATTTTTCACTTATTTTGATACAGCTTCAGTCCTCTCTCTATTTTGTTTTGTGTCCTGCTGCAGAAAAACAACATTTTCACATAGGACATGAAACATCTGCTCAAATGTCTGTGTTCACTGTATGAGTTTTTCTAAAGCATCCCCAAGTGAATTGATTATTCAATACTAGAGTCAATACTGGAACTATAAGATAGACAGAAGGTGTTAGCCCATTACGTCTATCTCACACTCTAGCAGGTCAGATAACTGCTTTTATTATTTAGTAAGTGCTTATCTAACCCTGCCTTAAATGCCTGGAAACTGTTTACTTCCACTACATTCTTTGGTAAGCCATTCCACATCGGGATGATTCTTTGTGTATAATAGTATCTCTTTGCATTGTTTTTTGGATATGTTAGCTGTAGTTGATATTTGTGACTTCTCAACTTTATATTCCTAGCTTGTGGCAGTAGGTCTAGGTTTTTAGTTGGTCATCATCTCGTGATACTTTGTACATATGTAGTAAATCACCCCTTATTCTTCTAAGCTCCAGTGGAAACAGGTTTAAAGTACTTAATCTGGATTCATAGTCCATATCCCCCAAACGATCTATTATTTTAGTCATCCTTCTCTGTATCCTGTCTAGATTATTTACATCCATCCTTAAGTAGGGACGCCACAAGGGTGCACAGTAGTCCATATGCAGTCTTACATACACTCGATAAAGTGGCATAATGCATGCCCTACTCCTGGATGTAAAGGCCTTTTTGATATAGCCCACCATTCTGCTGGCTTTCTTAACAACCTTGTTACAATGTGAGCTAAAACTGAGGTCTTTTGCCATGAGTATACCCAGATCTCTTTCACTTTCAACTGCCCTTAATTGTGCACCATTTAGATAGTATAGTGCTTGTTTATTATTTGCTCCCAAATGCATTACAACGCATTTGCTGATATTGAAACACATGTTATTATCTGCTGCCCATTTTTCCAGTACCTTAAGGTCGCTCATTAGAATGTCTAACATATCATTGTTACTAACCTCTGCTCCAGGCCTTGTATCATCAGCAAATTTTATACATCGATTCCTAATATTATTGTTTAAATCAGAAACAAATAATGCAAATAGTGTTGGGCCAAGCACAGATCCTTGTGGAACACTACTCATCACCTGTCCTATGTCTGACTCATGACCCCTAATTTTAACTTTCTGGGTTCTATCACTCAACCATGTATCAATCCATTTAATGAGTGTTGTGTTGATTCCAAGAGTGTACATTTTGTTAATTAATATATTGTGTGGTATCTTATCGAATGCTTTCTTTAGATTGAAATATAACACATCAACAAGTGCTTTGTTATTAAGATGTTTAATAACAAATTCATAGAGATTCAGTGTGTTTGTCAGGCATAGAATCATAGACTTTGATGGCAGATAAGGATTGCTTGGTCCACCCAGTCTGCCCATTTCCCTACCTTTTGGATAAGCTGCAGATCCTAGTTAACCAACATCCTACTTCTTCCTAACCCCCACCAGAAGTGCCTTACATCTGTCCCATGTATTCTTGAATTCCCCCACTGTTTTTGATCCCACAACCTCCTCAGGAAAGCTATTCCATGTGTCCACCAACTTCTCCATGAAAACATTCTTCCTCACATTGCCCCTGAGCCATCCCCCCCCCTCTATCTTCAAATTGTGGCCCCTTGTTCTTGCACATCTCTTTTTCTGAAAGATGCTACCCTCTTGGACTCTGTGGATTCCCTTGGGGTACTTGAAAGTTTCTTTTATATCCTCCCTCCTGTCCTTGAGTGCATATATATTAATTTCCTTTATTGTCTCTTCCTATGGCTTCTGGTGCAGACCCTGCACCATTTTAGTTGCCCTCCTCTGGACTGCCTCCATCCTGTCTGTATCCTTGCAAAGATGGGGTCTCCAGAACTGCATGCAGTACTCCAGATGGGGTCTCACCAACTGTCTGTACAGAAGGATAACAACTCATATTTTCTACTGGTGATGCCTCTCCCTATATATCTTAGTATCCTCCCAGCCCTCCTTACTGCCTTCTCACATTGCTTGCTTACCTTTAGGTCATCTGATATGACTAGCCCCAGGTCCCTTTCCATTTTTGTTGTTAGTACCTCCACCCCCATTGTGTATCAACCCTGTTGCAGATCTTTGTGTCATCTGCAAAGAGGCATACTTTTCTTTCCAGTCCCTCTGCAATGTAACTTATAAAGACATTAAAAAGGACTGGTCCCAGTACTGAACCCTGCGATACCCCACTAGTAAGCTCCCTTTCTTTGGAGTGGACTCTGTTTACTATTACCCTCTGTGTCCTGTTGTCCAGCCAATTTTTTACCTAGGCTACCACCTTGGGACCCACTCCCAGGCTGGCTTACTTGTTTATTAATCTTTTGTGTGGGACTGTGTCAAATGCCTTGCTAAAGTCTAGGTAGGCCATGTCCACAGCCCCTCCCTGGTCTAATACTTTGGTCACCTAGTTAAAGATATCTATTAGATTCTTCTGACATTACCTTCCCACTGTGAATCCATGCAGCCTTGGGTCCTGTGCCCCGCTGGCCTCTAGGTACTCAACAATTCTTTCTTTCAGAAGTGATTCCATCATTTTCCCTACCAGTGAAGTCAAACTAACAGGTCTGTAGCTTCCTGCCTCTGGTTTCTCCAACCTTTGTGAAGAGGAGTCACATATGCCCTCCTCCAGTCCTCAGATACCACACCATCCTCCCATGATTTGTTAAAAAGAGTAGTCAGTGGTGTCAATAATTCTCCCATTAGTTCTTTTAGAATTATGGGGTGCATCCCATCAGGTGCCATTACTTTGTTCACCTTCAGTTTCAAGAGTTCTTTCAGGACCCTTTCTTCTGTAAATGGACTGGTATCGACCCCCCTATCCAAAGTGCTTCTATTGATTGGATTAGGTACCTCCCCTCCTCTTCTTTGTGAATACTGAGCAGAAGTATTTATTCAGTATCCCTGCTTTTTCACTGTCACCTTCTGCCCACCCACCCTCCCTTTTATTAAGCCTCACTATTCCTCCCTTGGTCTTTGTTCGCTCCCTAATGTACCTATAAAAGGTTTTAGCTCCCTTCTTAAGCGAGTTAGCTATCTTTTCCTTGGTTTGGGCCTTTGCTATTTTGACTGCCTTCCCTGCTTCCTTCTGTTTTAATTGCTACAGTTCTCTGTCCTGCTCCTTCTGGGTTTCCTTATACTTCCTGAATACTATATTTCTCTCCCTAACCTTCCCCACCACCTCATTTGAGAACCATAGAGTTTTTGCCTTCATTTTGATTTGTTTATTTGCTTCACACAAAGGCCTTTTGCCTTTGTGATGGCAGTTTTGATGTTACCCCATTGTTCCTCCAACCCTCCTTTTTGCCCATTTGCTAGTGCTTTTCTGAGTCACTCTCCCAGTTTGCCAAAGTCAGCCCTGCTAAAGTCCAGTACCCTCATATTTGTATGGCTTGACTCTACAGCTGTATTTATCATGAACCACACTGTTTGGTAGTCACTTGTTACCAGATGGCTACACATTTCTAAATCTGAAATCCTCTCTCTGTCCCTGTTTGAGATTACCAGGTCTAAGATTGCTCTCTCCTGAGTGGGTTCCAACACTAGCTCTCTGAGGCATGCCACCTGTAGGGATACAAGAATGACCCTGTTTTTGGATGTGGCTGCAGCAAAGGTGCTTCAGTTAACATCTGGCATATTCAGGTCCTCATCAACAATCTCTCCCCTTTTTCTGCCATCCTAAGGATTCCTTCTATCATTTCCTTGTCCATTCCCCCCTGAGATGGGGGTCTGTATACAACCCCATGTGGATTATGGTGCCATGTCCTGCCTCCAGGGTGACCCACAGTGCCTCCTCTCCTCTCTGTTTACCCTTTAGTTCCACTGTTTTGATCCCTTCCCTCATGTAGTGAGCTACTCCTCCTCCTCCTCGTTTACCTTCCCTGTCCCTCCTGTAGTTTGTGTACCCTGGTATGTTGACATCCCAGACAAGGTTCTCTGTGTACCATGTTTCTGTGACTGCCACAATATATAGGCTTCCCTCTTCTATCAAGGCCACTAGTTCAGAGAGGCTTGTTACCCAGTATGGGCATTTGTACTCATTGCCCTCCATTTTTTTATGGCCTTATCCCTTTTTTCTAAACCCATGCTGTGCATTGTCCTTTAAACTATGATATTGTAATTTGTCATCCAATTTGTCTTTTATAATGGCCTCTAGAACTTTTCCTAGAATTGCTGTGAGGCTAATTGGTTTTTAATTTCCTACTTCACCCTTATCTCCTTTCTTGAAAATGGGGACAACAGTGACAGTTCTCCAGTCTTTAGGCACATCCCCAGATTCCAACAACAGGTTATACAATCTATGTAGTGGGTCTATCAACCAATCACTTATTTCTTTCAGGAGCCTGAGGTGTAATTTGTCTGGACTGGCCAATTTATCCATTTTATTATTTAATGCATCTCTTATTTCAGATTTGGTAATTGTTATTGAGGGGATTTTGCTGATGTTTTAGGATATGTGACACTCTTTTCTTCTTTCTTTTCATATACTGAACAAAAGAATTGGTTAATTATCTGGGCCTGCACTGCTGGTTTGATACATTCAGCATCCTCCATCTTGATTGGTCCTATTGACCTGTCTACTGATTTATTATTTACATAAGCAAAGAAAGATTTGCCATTGTCCTTGTAATGGGCTAATCTAAATTCCACCTTCATTTTCTCTGATTTGATACACTCTTTACTTGCTCGCAGATGTTTTTTGTATTTGTTTGTGTTGTAAGAGTTACTGTCCTTCTTCAATGTTCAGTATGCTTTTCTTTTGTTATTTAAGCATTTTCTGACCCTGGGTGTTAACCATATTGGTATTTTACCTTTTTTGTTATATAATGGTTTATTGGGTACAAATTTATCCTCTAGGGATAGTATTTTATGTTTGATTTTTGTTCATAACTGTTCAGTGTTTGGGTTACCTAACTCCCAGCCCCAGCATAACAGCTAATTCCTAATACTATTAAAGTCCCCCAATTATAACTTTTTTGCAATAGCTTTACTGGCTAATTTTCTTGGCATTCCATTGATGTTCACCAGAGCAATGTTATGGTCAATATACATTAGGGGGCTAGTGTTCTGGGTTTACCAACATTCTCATTATTGTCAGTGAGTACCAGATCAAGTATATTACTGTTTCTGGTAAGATCACATACCTTCTGATGTAGTCCATTATCCATACACATATCTATTAATATATGCTCTTGCTTGTTTGATCCAGTATAGTTTTCCCAGTTAATACATGGAGCATTGAAATCACCCAAGATCAGCACTTCTTTATTAAGAATTTGGGGTCCTATTTCTGTAAGTAGGGTAGAATGATCTTCATTTGTTATGTTTGGAGGTCTATACCATACACCTAAAATCAAAGTTTTGTTGTTTGTTCTTGATAGTTTGATCCAAATAATCTCTGTGGTATCCCTATCTTCATCTGAGTTTATCTGTTACATTATTATATGGCAGAACCTGTGGCATCTGTAGCAGCAGCTGCACTAGTGTCAACTAGCTCCAATAGTTGGGTTGAAATTGGGAAGAAAGATGTGGAGGAAGCACTTGAAACTTTGAATGGTAGGATTTTACATTTTTGTGCAGCTGTAGTCACAATTTTTGCTGCAAAACTATCTGCTAATGCTACACTTTTTGCTATGACTGCGCAAAGTTCTTCTGCAATAGATTTTGTGCTCACCAGAGAGGATAGCTTCTTGGATGCAGACACTGCTGTGTTATGAGCACTCAGTTCTTTAAATGTCTTTTGTTCAATCAGCTCTGTATCAATGGCTGGAGATTTAAGAGATGTGGTGGCTTGACTTTTTATAACTTTTGGTGAGCTTTTCTCTATTAGTCCAGCTGCTAGCTTCTGCAGAACAGCAGTCAGTGCAGCTACTCCAGAGCAGAAGCTTCCCTCCCATGCTCTACAGATACCCGCCATGCCTTTTTGTAACTCAAAATACTTCTCAAATGGTTTAATCCAAGTAAATTCTTCCAACAATTTTGAAGAAGCTGCTTTTGTCTTGTCAGCCATCAAAAGGAAAGCACATAGAGGTAAATGTAGCATAGGAAATCAACATGCTCTCAAACCATTGGAGTGGAGTTCACACTAACAGTAGCTACCTGGAGCCATGTTGACTCCTCCCATCCTGCCATGAGCTCTGTTTAAAGTGCCTGGGTCTAGAGCACAGTTTTAATTATTGTGATCTCTGTAAGAAATGTTGCTGTATCATGAATAGCAAAATCACACACAGAAAATAAAAATAATATAAAAAAGAAATATTGCCATAAAACTCAAAAGAAGAGAGTTAAAAAATGAGATGATCTAATGGTTTCTCAGTCTGCCTCTATGTCACCTAAGCACGATAAAGGCTCAGGCTCAGAGGGCGTTTCCAAGGATGGTGGAAAGCATGCATCAGAAGGTTCATCACATCTAAAAAAGCAGCAGTCCCTGCCAAAAGGAACAGAAAAGTAGGAAAAAGCTGCTTAGCCATATAACTGGCGTAACAGAGCTGGCTCAGAGACCAAGGTGTTCAAAAGGAGGAACCCTGATTCCAGTGATGGTAAACATAAACACTAAACAACCTCAGAGCAGACTCTGGAAATGGTATCTGCCAAGAAAATACAAAAAAGGAAAACATGTCTCCGTCACTTCCTGAAAAAGGAAGAGAGCAGTCAGTTAACTACAATTAAATAGTTTCAATAGAGGACATGAAAAGAGCATTTCAATTTTCCCAAGCCTTTCAGGCTATGAGAAATTTTCTGAATATGCCTGCTTCCTCTGCCTAGGCACTGGCTCCACACCAAGTGCATGTGGGGGAGGAAGTCCACTACTATGAGGAGGAAGAAGGTGACTATCTGGAACTGGATGGTTTCCCTGAATGAGAATTTGGGGACCATTTATATATATTCCTCCTTTGTAAGGCAAATGTAAGTACCTTCAGTATCTCCTCACAAGGTACAGAGGACGATGAAGAAGAGGCAAAGTTCATGGACATGAAAGAGCTGGCTCCCTCAAGGAGTGTGTTACTTCCCATTCATAATTCATTCCAAAAAAGGCAACTTCTAAAATCACATCAGCAGCTACTTCAGCTGTTGACACTGAAAATAAGTTTATAAAGAAATACCAGGTGGAAAGCCTGCCAGTATGCCCGCCCTGGTGATAAGGGGAGTGGTCCAGGCTGCTGACTGTGAAATAGCCAAGGTATCTTTTTCAGCAAAGTGATCTAAAAAAGAGTCCAGAAAAATGGACTCAATGGCTAAAAAGGTACACACACAGCTTCCCTGCTAATTACGCCAGCAGCCTACATGGCACACACTGCTCAATATCAGAAAGCACTATGATATGTTGTTCTGGCCATGAATGAGAAATGGATGGTGAAGTGGTACAGGACCTGACAAGCACTGCCAAATCAGTCCTGGATGACACAAAGTACCAATTTTACATGACCGTGGACACCAATGATTCAGCTTCAAGGGGCCCTGGCACATGCTGTGTCCCTGAGAAGGTTCTCTTTGCTTAGGGCCACTAATCATTCTCAAAACACTCAAGCAGACTTCCAGTTCTGCCCCTGAGTAATGGCAGCCTAGAAAGAGAACTGTGTCTACCTCGAGCTAAAAAAACTATGCTTCGGCTGTAATCCTGCATATTTCTTAAATAGATTTTGCATTACAAAACCAGAGGAAAGTGTAGAGAATTGGAGAGATTGAATTTAGTAATGAAACACAGCACACTGGAGGAGATAGCTGATGGAACCAAATCGGAGGCCTCAGTCACATCAGATAACTGTGACTCTGCAGATCTTAAATGGGGCTTGTTTAAGTCTAAGCGGAAACAACCAAAAAACAAAGTGAAGAAGGCAAACTTGACCTAATTTGCCAAGAGATACTTATTTTTCATGCAGAAATCAAAGAAATGTACAGTGAGTTATGAAGAGATGTGATACAATTAGAGCAGAGAGTAGATGAACACGAGAGAACTGCGACAGTAACCAAGAATAGAACAGACAATGTGGAACAAACTGTACAGCAGATGAAAGAGATGCAAGAACAAATAATTGATCACCAAGAAGATTTCGAGAACAGAGCACACCGCAAAAACATTAGAATTTATTGTTTACCCGAGGACTCTGAGGGAACTAACATTAAGGAATTTGTTGAAGCTTTACTACACACAGCCTTAGAACTGACAAAAGATTTCAAACTTCATCTCTAGAGAGTGCATAGGGCATTGGCACCCAAACCTACCTCTGCAAATATTCCACCAAGGTCAGTAATTCTTCATTTCAACATCTATGCAACAAAAGAACATATTCTGCTTACAGCATGGTGGCGCCAGAAAGCTTTCTATGGCCCACCCCACATATAGCTTAATCATGACTATGCACCAAAAAAACACTCATTTGCAACGTGCCTATTTACTATTACTTCCAGTACTGAAAGCAGCAGGACACAAATTTACAACCCCATATCCAGCATAGCTAATTGTCCATCTGCCTACTAGAAAGAGAGAGTTCTCCAGGGCTCAAGAAGCAAAAGAAGAACTTACAAAAAATGGACCTGCACTTTCCTGAACGAAGTTTGGGTGGCAAAAATCCAGAAAAACATCAAGTTGGCTGGCAGTCTAACTCTAACAGAAGACAGGGAAAACAAGAAGAACTGGGAACAATCAAATCTACTCTAGCAGTTTACAGGAGGGAAGCAAAAAGTGACAATACTTGAAACTAACTGAGAAGCTCGTTCGGCTGAAGTGAGCATGAGAGAGAGAGTTTGGCAAATACGTGCTGCGTTATCTGTTTCTTGGGCCTGAAGTGTGCTCTCTACATTAATGAGCTGCTCTGAGCTTGGAATAGGTGACTGCACGATGAATAGTCACTACCTTACATAACCCAAGTGCCTTCTAATGGTGGACTAGAAGTTACAGATATAATTATTTGATTATGTTAATTGCAGTCTCTTTCTTCTTCCATTGATAATCGAAGTAACATAAGGGGGAAACATTTTTCAGAAAGCTCGGGGTGCAGGGAATGGGGAAGGGAGCAGTTTTTGAGCTCTATGCTGCTTTTGGGGGATGTCCCTAAAGATTTTCTTTGGAGTTTTATACTCCTTTCCTATATTGTTTTTGCCTTATTTAAATGGGAACAGTTTACTGGCTCCTCAAAGGCCCCTAACAACAATGTTAAGGGATTCCCTTCATTTTTAGAGAGAGTTCAAATGCTCCAGGAGCAGTTTCTACTGGAAATTTGGAGTTTTTTATTTCTCTCCCCACATTTGGAAGTCCTAAAGCTTCTACAGCACAGAATAATACTAAAAGCAATAGTTACATGTGTATATGTTTTTGATTTATTGTCAGTCATTGCTGCACAGCTATCCTTTCAGATTACTGGATACACCACTTACATTAGCAGTTTACAGTGGCTAATCAGAGTTATATATGTGATAATAAGTTATTTTTGGTTGATAAGAGACAGTGAGAAAACTTTAGTTAGATTACGTGGCACTGGTCAGATGACAGGATATCTAAGACAAGATAGGATATTTTTTGCTGGTACCATTGTTGGGACATTCTGGAGACTTTGTGGATCCTTGTGGAGATTGGAGGGGGAGTGGTCAAGGGGAGAAAGTGCAATAATCAGTAGTGCTTTATCAAATGAAAACAAAATATAGTATTAGATGCAGCTAAGATGCTGTCATTAAATATTAATGGCATTAATCATCCCATAAAAAGAGCTAGATTACAACAACATCTGCGGGAGCACAATGCAGAATGCATTTATTTACAGGAGACACATTTGTCGCAAGGGGAACATGCTAAGCTTGCTGCAGGTGGCAGTTACACTGTCTTTTCTTCATCTAGTAAGTCAGGGAAAAGGCGTGGAGTAGCAATTTTGATTCCAGCTACTATTCCATTCACTAAAGGGGAGATCTATTCAGATAATAATGGGCATTTTCATAGTACAAGGGAAGTTGCATGAGACTGCCGTGACAGTGGCAAGGGTTTATCTGCCACCAGGAGCATCTCCCTCTCTACTGAGACAGTTCTTTAACAGATTGCTCAAAAAGCAAAAGAGGTTAATGCTGATCGGAGGTGAATTCAACTTAATAATGTCTTTGCAGAAAGATTCCACTTTCCCTAAACAACATAAGTTTACTCCCATTCAAAAACTTTTAAAAACCCATATACCTAAGATGGGTCTTTACAGATGTATGGTGCCATTTCTACCTCTCTGTGGAGGGACATACTTTTGTCTTCCCTAGATTTCACACTTCAGCTAGAATAGATTATTTTTTACATCTACAGAGCACTTAGATATGATTCAAGATATACCCATGGAAGCTCGCCTCCTCTCAGACCATATACCTCTCTTAATTAAGGTGGGATTAAACAAAACTCATAAAACAACTTTATGGAGACTGAATCTTTCTCTCTTGAAGGATACAGTGTATAAAACCAGAATGGTGGACAGCATAACACAAATCTTAGACAACGCAGACCCCTCTATTTTAGCTACTATCCTCTGGGATACTCTGAAAGTTGTGATTAGAGTAGAGATTATCCTTTATTCCTCTAGACTAAATAAACAAAGAGAATCCAGATGCAAAATATTACAAGATAAGTTACAAGAATTACAGCAGAAGAGAGATAGAGGAGAACGAGTTCCACAATTAGAGCTTAGACAAATTCAGTCGGAATTACAATCCATTCTAGATTATAAGATGCAAATGTCCTTACTATATCTTAAAAGATACTATTACGAGGGAGGTCCTAAAGGTGCCAGAAATTTAGCTAGGCATACTAGAAGATTTAAGCAGACTGCTACTATTATAAAGATGAGAGACCTCATAGCAGGTGATATTCTTAGTAAAACCCCTGCAGTTTTGAAATCATTCCAACAATATTATGCATATTTGTACTCTGATCCTACACCCCCCTCCCTGGAGGATATAAAACATTTCTTGTCTCCCCTTAACTTCCCATACGTATCTGAATCCCAGCAAGCTTCACCTCTATGCCCTATCTCCACTATAGAGATCCAGAAAGCAGTTAAAAATTCTAAAACATTAAAAAGCCCAGGCCCAGATGGCTTTGGAGCTGAATGGTATAAGACTTTTCTTTCAAAATTAATTCAGCCGATGCAAAAAACTCTTTTAGAGTTGCCAGATGGAGGTGCCCCCCCCCACCCTCATGGTCTTATACAGCCATCTCAGCTATACTGAAACCAGGTAAAGATCCATTAAATGTAGAGTCATACAGACCCATTTCAGTTCTAAATAATGATTACAAGATATACATGGCAATATGGGCCCATAGGTTAGGGACTATACTACCTACCCTGATACACCCAGATCAGGCAGGATTTTTACACGTGTCAGACTGCAGATAATGTACAAAGAACAATACACTTGATGGATTATATGGCTAATTCAGCTACTCTCTCAGCATTAGTCAGTTTAGATGCCTGTAAGGCTTTCGACAGAGTGTCCTGGAGATTTTTATGGGGAACATTAATGCCATTTGGGTTTCAGAAGGAATTTGTGAATTGGTTGGAGCAAACATATTCTGAACCAAGGGCCTATATAAAACTTAATGGCGGTATCACACCTCATATCAACTTACAGCGAGGCACTAGACAGGGATGCCCCCTGTCGCCTTTGTTATTCACCATCTATATTGAGTCTTTGACTATAATGCTTAGAAAATCAGAAAAAATTAAGCGCATTCAGCTGGGCAATCAGTCATGGAAGTTGGCTTTATATGCAGATGACATTTTATTGTCAGTAGTGGATCCAGAGTCCTCTATTCAAGCAATATGGGAGGTACTTGAGAAATTTGCTCAATTCTCTGAATATAAAATAAATTCTTCTAAGACAGAGGTTCTTCCCTTTCATTTCTCCCCCTCACAGACACTGAAGGGTAGTTTGCCTCTGTGCTGGAACAGCATCAAGATAAAATATCTAGGCATACAGTTACCAAACCAGCTAATGCATCTCACTATGGTAAACTATGAACCTTTAACACAAAAAACAGAGTCTGATCTACATCAATGGTTCCAACTTCATTCATCACTATATTCTAAGGTGGATCTTATTAGGATGACTATTCTTCCAAGGCTGCTATATCTTTTTCAGACCATACCAATGACGCCAGATGGAATGTACTTTCCCTCCTGGAATAAGTCTTTGGTGAGATTTGTCTGGGTCGGGCAAAACCCCAAATCAAGTGGTCCACATTAATGTTACCAAAAAATAAGGGAGGCTTAAATTTGCCTGATCTTCAGATGTATGCATATGCTACAGTGATAGCTCGAGTTTTCAATTGGAATAATCCAAAATATGACATACCCTGGAAGAACTTAGAATTCACCCTTAATGGGGTAAGGGAGGGCAGTGAACTTTTACAATTGCTATATGCTCCAGTAAATAAAAGACCTAGATTTATTTATAGTACAAATTCTACTATGGAGACTTGGAGGAGATTCATCCATATAAGAGAGCTAGAACCAGTAGGTCCCTATTTTAATATATTAAGTTTCAGAATCCGAACTGTTACTCTGGAACAGGAGGGTACTTTGGCTCAATGGAGACAAAAACGTTTTAAATTTATGTTCCACTTGGTGGATGCCAGGGGGGTCCTCTCATTTACTAAACTTCAAGGAATATGCAATCTTCCACAACAAGACTTTCCAATTTGTACAAGCTTAAAAGAGGGCGTTGAACGTAAAGGACCAGCCTTTAGTAGACTCCCAGATTCCCCCCCCTTTATTGCTTACTTTAGCCATGACCACAGGGAGAGAACAGATATGGCCCCACTTTGTGGGACTAATATACATTGGTTTGAGGGAATTATCAAAAAATTCAACTCAGGGAATTCTGAATGCCTGGAATAAAGAGCTTCCACTCCAGGTATCAAAGGAAGATTGGGAAAAGCATACTAAATTCTCAATGGGACTTTTGGGAGTCACCTACTGGTGAGAATTTGCATGGAAAGTTAGAAATAAATTTTTCTATACTCTGGCAATACTGGCCAGGTTTTCATCAGGGACACTAAGCAATTGCTGGAGAGATTGTGGAGAAATATCTGTGGATCAGTTCCATGTTTTTTGAGCCTGCCCGCTGCTAGCAGGTTACTGGAGAGATATTTTAGAGGCTTTAAAAGAATTGGTAGATGCGGAAGCTGTATTGACCTCTGAACTAGCATTACTTTCGGTTCTGCCAGAGGGTCTCCCAATACCCAGAGGATCACTGTTAGTCACTTATATGCTGTCAGCTAAAAAAGCAATTACTAGAAGCTGGGGGAAGAAGATGTCGCCAAACATATAGAACTGGCGGGGAATAATGGGAGAAATTTATGTATTAGAGATATTAATAGCTAAAAGCACAGATAAATGGTCTCCATTTGAGCTTAAATGGAGGAAATGGATTCTATATATTTCATCTTTAGATCCTACTTTTGTACCTTAGAAACATATCGACTTTGATGATGGTTTACGTAAATGTCTTAGTGCTCATTATATGAATTGCTTTGTAAAATATGTAAGTTGTCCTGAGACCTTTGACTAATGTATTGCTATGTATCTGACTGATGTAATTATGTGCTGTCTTAACTTACACACTGTAAAAACTGTGCTACGATTTTGCAAATGAAAATATAATAAATACACAGTATAAAAAAAAACACTCAAGCAAAAGCAAAAGGGAATTCTCTGTCTGGTGACAAAACAAAGGCTTACATGAAAAAGTGGATGAATATAAGACCACTTATAAGAGTAATACTGAGAAAGTAAAGGTCTTCACTTCCTATAGGCTTTATGGAAGGGAAGGCAGGGGTAGGGGTTACTATCCAAGACCCTACACCCCCTATGAGTACCCACTTCAGAGGGGATACTGTAGAGGCAGGGGCAGAAGGGGCATCAGGTGTGCAGCCACAGCACCAGCCCCTAAGCCACAGCCCAAACAAGTCCCTTTAGAAATGTGCCCAGGTCATTAAACCATTGCCAGTGGGGGGGGGGGAGACTGGTTCACTACTTTGAACAGGGTGCAGGAAAATACTATTTTTAAGCGAAAAAGATGTTCCAGGACTAGAGGGCATGGGATGAAGTCGAAGGGAGGATGATTCAGAGGAAACATGAGAAAGAATTTCTTCACAGAACGGGTGGTGGACAAATGGAACACCCTACCAGAGGAAGTGGTGGGGGCTGAAACAATCACGGGATTTAAGAATGCATGGGATAGACATAAAGGAATTCTAGAGGTCAGGGGTAAAGGGCAACAGACTTCTAGGAAAACAAACTGAACTTACAAGCTCAAATGGGCAGACTGGGTGGGCCATAGGCCCTTATCTGCCGACACTGTCTATGTATCTATGTATCTATGTATCTATGTATCTATGTATGTACTTTCAAAAATGGTCAACGATTACCACAGAGAAGTGATTTCTGGAAGCAGTGAGTCAGGGCCTGTCTCTGTAGTTCAAGAAATTTCCAACTACTGCCAGTGACAAAAACATTCTTGCAGACACTAGAGTGGTGGAAAGTAGAAAGAAACCTAAGAGAGGGCATTCCCTTCCTCCAGCTTTCCCCCACAAGAATTATCACAACAGATGTCTTCCTCCTGGGGTAGGGAGCCCACTTGGAGGACTTCACAGTAAGCAGCATCTGGAGTCCAGAGGAGATCCAGGAACCATAAACCTGTTGAAGCTCAGGGAAGTGTTCAAGGTCATGTGGGCTTTTCCCCCTCAAGTTCAAGATTAGTTTGTGCAACTCAGAACAGACAACACTGTTACAATGTATTAAAAAACACAAGGGGAACCAGATCATCAAAGCTATGCGCAGAAGTTATAAATATCTTCAGCCTGGCTTATTCCCTGGAAGACACCCTATCAGCAGTGCACCTGCCAGGAAAAGACAATTTACTGGAGGTCTCACTAAACAGAATCAGCCAGGGAAACCACAAAAGGACAGTGAACTACACATTTCTGGCATCAGTGTTCAGAAGGTGGGGCACACCAAAAGCAGACCTGTTTACCTCCTGAGAGAATTATCAGCTGTCTTAAATTGTTGCAGGCCCCCAGCATTGGGCACAGCCCCAGAGAACACTCCAATACTGGCGTAGACAAAGAAGTTCCTCTATGCCTCCCTATCCTTCCCACTCATACAGAGAATGCTCATAAAACTGAGAAGGAAACCTGCAATAATGATACAGCTGCAGAATGGGATTTGTACTTCTCTTCCTGTCCAGAGGGACTCCATTCACTCTTTCACTGAGACACAACATGCTTACACTGTCTCAGGGCATTGTAATATACCCAGACCTCAGGACACTACACCTGAGCGCATGGTTATTGAAGAGCTAGTATTCTCTAGCCTAAACTTGTCAGAAGAGGTAATGAAGGTTTTGAAGGTCTCCAGAAAGCCTCAACATGGGACACATATTTGTCAAAATGGAAAAGACTGCCATACTGGTGTGCCACCAGAAAGTTAATTCCCCTATAGGTAGGATTGCCTATAGTCACAGACTATCTGATACACTGGCAAACTTTTTCCCTCAGGCACTGTACCCCGGAAGTGCATCTGGCAGCAGCTTCAACTTACACATCAGCTGGCAAGCACAAATTTCTGGCCTCACAGCCAAGTTTTAAAAGGTTCTTTAAAGGTCTCAGACACTTACACCATACTGTAAGGGACTCTGTCTCACCTTGGGATCTAAATATATGCCTTGCACAACTGAAGGAGGCTCCCTTTAAACCAGTGGCTGCAGCTGCAAAGGTATACCACTTGGAGAAGTCTTCCTGGTTGCCATGACTTATGCCAGGAGGGTGAGTAAACTGCAAGCTGTCTGTACAGATCCAAACTATATTATCTTTAACAGAAATAAGGTAATCATAGGACTAATAGAGTGTTTTTAACCAAAGTGATGTCATAGTTTCACTTGAATCAGTTAGTGACTCTTCCAGTCCTTTTTCCTGAGCATTTCAGTGCAGGCAAGCAGAAACTGCACTGCCTAGATGTAGAAAGAGTTCTACACTGTTTACTGGACCACACAAAGGATATAAGGTCCAGCCACAGTCAACATTGCATCATCTATGGTGAGGTAGGGAAAGGTAAACCAGTAACCAGGAGAACTATACCTCAATGGATAGTCTCCTACATATAATTCTGTTATAAGAAAGCTGGTAAAGTTCCACCCAGAAGCCTGAAGGCCCAGTCCACAAGAGCCACCTCTGCCTCTGTGGCAGCAACAAGGGGCACCTGCTTACAAGACATCTGTAAAGCAGCTCCTGGAAAACAGTACACACCTTTACAAATTATTATTGTCTAGACATCCAGTCTATAAGAGATGACACATCTGGTACTGCTGTCTTGTAGGACCTTTTTCTCAGATAGGTCCTGTATCCATCCTCTCAAGGTACTGCTATGGAGTCTGCTGTTGTTAAACATAAGTGAGGGATTCCTGAGGTTAGAACAAAACAAAATACTCACTGTAGTAATATTGTCACTTCCAGTGGATCCCTCACTATGTTTAACAATCTCTAATCCCTGCCTGCCCTTCCAGACCCAAGAAAAAGGTTCGGACAAGAATCAATTGTTTAATTTGATGGAGCATTATTGTTATGGTTGCTCTTCACAATAATTATTTCTGGTCTCATTTCACACTGATTTTCAGTCATTTCAATGTCTGTCATAAATCATTTTGTGTTTTTTATCATTTGTTTAAAACATAGATGACAATTATATATTTTTCTGTGCAGCATTAGCAACTGCTAAGCAATTTATATCACAGATAGTAGTGAGATAGAAATAATGTGACCTACTGGGAACTGAACCCAGGTCCTTAGAATACCATACCAGTGCTCTAACCACTGACCTACTGGATCACAAGGTTGGACCTGGGGTTCCTGGGCATACTTCCTTTCTCTGGTATTGCATACCCTGCAACTAAGAATAATCAAGGTGACAATTACATGTTTTTTGGTGTTGTATTAGCCACTGCTAAGCAATTACAATCACATACTGTAGTAAAAAAGAAATAATGTGACCATTACATTTGGTCACAAGACAATTTACATTTTCTGCATGTCTGTAAACAGTATCTCTCTTAAAGTATTGGCAGCGTAACCCCTGGCATGGAATCTACCCTACAATGACTTAAAGACTCATATGGGTGATTTGGAGGGTAAATTCCATGCCAGGAGTTACACAACCAGCACTATACAGAGAACCAAGGGGGGCTGCAGAATGGAAAACTAGGTAAGAGTTGTTACTAGTTAGGGAGAGGCAATTGGACAACAGGAAAAAAGTTATTCATTTTGTTAGTAGATATAGTTTTGAGTCACAGCAGGTATTTAATTTCATTTCAATGTGCTTATACAACTCAGTGTAGTGATGTGCTCATGCAACATGATGAATAAATCTTTGTGGCCATTTACCTCTCGTTCCTCAGGAAAAACCACTCTGTAGGGATGCTGAAGGCAAGGAAACCCTTAGAAGGGTTCTACCCCTAGAGGTGTACTGGGAAGGATTCCCTTAGACTAAAGGTACCTTAGGAAGGATCCCCAAAAAAGAATGTAAAGCAGAAAGCATTGCAGAAGGTAACAAGCAAGTATCAAGAATTTTGGACCTTAACGTAAGTCAGCAGAAGAGAATGAGTAATGTGAGGCAGATGACAATGGGTACTGTGTAGCGACCACAACAAAGGTCCAAAGATTAGCTAGCAGGGGGGCATGACTTCCCAAGTAGAGAGTGAATGGCAAGGAGGGCCATCATGCATCTCCATCCAACAGCAGAAACCTGTCTAAGTAACCCTGGGACTATGCTATGGAAACCTAGGTATTATGACCTTAAGTACAGAGAAGAGGAAAAGCCCCATCTGAGGAGGAAACCTCTGCAGATCCAAGACCTAGGTCACCTTCCCGCCAGGCTTTAGGATCTTTTGTTCAGTGATGTCTCTGCTGCTGCAATTTAGAAGGCAAGAAGAAGAAGAATCAGCATTTATATAGCACTTTTCATATGCAGCATCCCAAAGCGCTTTACAAGCAATGCTAGACTGGTAGTGAAGTGACTGAATGTGTGGTGGCAGCTATATTGCACATCATCACCCACACACAGCCTGGATAATTGCATGAGCCGGTTTATGGGAAGGGGAATGTTGGCCAGGACACCGGGAATGTTCCCTGCTCTTTGCAAAGAATGCCCTGGGTTCTTTAACTTCCACCTGGACACCCACCAGGACAACACCAGGATGGGCAGAAGGGACCTCAGTTTAATATCTCATCCAAAGGATGGCACACCCCAGCAGTACAGCACCCTCCAATACTGCACTCAGAAGCCAGCGATTTTTAGGTGCAAGTCCAATCCCGATGTGGGATGAAAACCCACAACCTTCTGGTCCAGAGGCGGATGTGCTACCAACTGAGCCACGCTGACACCAAATACAAGGGGTGGAAAATATTCCAATTTGGGGGAAAGCCCTCAATCTATCCCTGTAGTGGAAACACCTTGAAAGGTTGTAAGTGAACTCTGCAACAACAGGATACACTACATGTGTTAGCAAGTTCCAAGGTGGGAAGAGGAGAGTGATGACTGCTGAGGCTCTCAGTCAGCCTACCAATTTAAGAACAAACCGGGTGAACCAGAGGCAGTTATAGGGAGAATAGCTTAGAAGGTGCCTCTGAACCTGCTCAACTAGCTAAAGGGGTAGCCACCATTGAGGGCCCCATGACTCGAAGCTGAAGTCTTAAATTCTACATCAAGAAATGCCACCAATATGTCTGCATGGCTGAAGCTCCACCCAGAGAAAGGAAATTCCCATTATGGAAAAGATAAGTAGGACCCGGCTGCGAGTTTCACATGCTCAAGATGTGGACTTCCTGGGTGCACAGCGAGACCGTCAGCCGCAGGGCAGGCCCAGAGCCATAGAAATTAATGGTCATGGCTAGCAAGTTTCTGATTTATGAATACAAGGATAAATTTAATTGTGAAGCATTTATGGACCCTCAAATAGGTCATACTGAAGTATTAGGGGACCCTCACATAGGTCATACACTGTTCGTGGAGTACAAGGAAAAGTATCCTGCACGTAGGTTAGTACAAACAATCATCAGACACCTAAAGTTATGGACAGCAAGCCAACCAATTCATAGAAACAGAAATTTGTTGGCAGAAAAAGATGCCCTGGTCCTTCCAGTTTGCTCGAGTCCCCTCCCAGAAGACCTCTGCCGTCCATTTCCTGTCTGCCCTCTGTTGTTTAGGCCCACGTATATATACCAGGAGTTTTTAAATTTGCCCACTGTATCAACTCCCACCACCCATTCTGGCAGTCTGTTTCATGGTCCCACCAACCTTTCAGTAAAGAATTTCCCCCCAATGTCACCTTTAAATCTGCCACCCTTGAGTTTTAACTCATGCCCCCTGGTGGATTTGTTCTCATTCAAACTGAAGATATTTTTAACCCTCGCCCTATTTATGCCTTTCAAGTACTTGAATGTCTCTATCATGCCCCCCCTCTCCTCCAGTGTGAACAGGCCCAGCTCACCTAGTCTCTCTTCATATGTCTTCTCCTGCAGCCCATTCACCATTCTTGTAGCCCTTCTCTGGACTCTCTCCAGCCTGTCCTTATCCCCTTGTAAGTATTACCTACAGATCTGTACCCCATATTCCAGGTGTGGTCTGACCATGGTCTGGTATACTGGCATGATCACCTCCCTTCTCCCGATTGTAAAGCCTCTCCCTATGCATGCCAACATTCTGAGTGCCTTTCCCACTCCCATATCACACTGATTCTGATCCTTCAGGCTGTCTGAAATTGTGATCCTCAGTTCCCTTTCCCATTCTGCTGTCTTCAGTTCTCCCCCTCCCCCAAAGCCAGTATTTTGCCTTCGGGTTTCTACACCCTATATGCATAATTCTGCATTTCTTTGCATTAAATTGTAGCTACCATCTTTCTGACCACACCTTCAACATTGCCAGATCCTCTCTCATACTTTCCACACCCTCCTTTGTATCCACCCTATTACATATTTCCATGTCATCTGCAAACAGACTCACCTTCCCATGCAGACCCTCCATAATGTCTCCAATATAAATGTTGAAGAGTATGGGTCCCAGCACTGACCCCGAGGGAACCCCACTCATCACCTTTTCCTCCTTTGAATACACCTGATTTACCACAACCCTCTGCGTCCTTCCCTCTAGCCAATGCTCAACCAAATTTGTGAGCTTGCTCCCACTCCCAAACTACCTACTTTGCCTACTGGTCTCCTATGGGTTGTGGTGTCAAAGGCCTTCCTGAAGTCCAGGTAGACCACATCCACCGCCTCTTCCTGGTCCCATATCTCCATTACCCTGTCAAATAATTCAATCAGATTGGTCTGGCAGGACCTACCACCTGTGAATCCATGCTGGTTGCCATCCAGGAGGCCCTCTACCTCCAGATAATTTACTTAGCCTTTGCTTTATAAGAGTCTCCATTAGCTTACCCACCACAGAGGTAAGGCTAACTGGGAAGTAGTTTCTCAGTTCCTCACTTCCTCCCCCCTTATGCAATGGCACCACCTCAGCCCTTTTCCATTCCCCAGGAACCATTCCTTTGTCCAGTGACAGATTAAACAACCTCATGAGCAGTGCCGCCAACACCTGCTTCATTTCTTTGAACACTCTGAGTGAATCTTGTCTGGGCCCATCACCTTATTCTCCCACAGTTTCCTCAGTTCTTCCAATATCCTATCCTCCATTAATGGACCCGAGTCCACTTCCCTGCCCTCCCTTCTTCTGACTTCCAACTCTAGCCCTATCCCCTCCTCCACTGTGAAGACTGATGTGAAGTAATCCTTCAGAATATTTGTCTTTTCCATGTCCCCTTCTGTCTCTTCCCCTTTGAGTCTAATAATACCCATGCTCCCCTTCCTTCTGTCACTCACACATCTAAAAAACTTCTTATCCCCCTTTTCCACCTCCCTTGCTATGTTCTCCTCCATATTCACTCTTCTGAATATTTTTCCTGTTTCCCTCAGTTGTCCCTTATATCCCTCCCTATCTGTCTTATTCTGAGAGTCTTTATATGCCCTGAATGCCCTTCTTTTCTCCCTAACTGCTACCCCCACTTCCTTTATGGACCAAAGTGATTTCCTCCCCTTCCATTTTTTTGCTCACCATCCTAGCACATAGTTCTGTCACCCTCAATATTCCTTCCTTGATTCCCCCCACAGCTCCTCCACATCCCCCCATTCTCCTTCCCTTCTAGTTCCTTCCTCACAATTTCTATCATCCTCCTAAAATCTATCTTCCTAATGTCTAGCACCTTTGTGGAAGAAATGCTCTTCGAAGAAGCCAAATTAGTGGGTGAAATTTGGAATTCTCCTTACTGATTTATGAAAGTTAGAATTCTTGTTACTGTACATTAGCCAACATGATACAGTAGAAAATCCAGCACTGGACAACATAATAAATAGATAGTCTGGTGCATACATTCACAATCATTTAATCTTTGCTCACACAATAATTAAATATGGGAGACCCACTTTGATACAGGAGATATAGCATAATGGAATTACATAGGCTGAATATACTCAGAATTGCCATTGCAGGTCAAGTATACTCACACATTTACAATATCTGTTAGGGTGAAATGCTAATCATGTGGAATGTAGCTAAAAAAAACCCAACCTAATACTGAGCAAGGATTTCAAAGATTTATGTATATATTTTCTCATGAGGACAGTGGCTGCTGTGTGGGAAACACACTAGATAATAAATAAACAAATGCCTTCCATGTCATCCCGCTATGAGGACATCATGGGCAAGAACCCAGAAGAAGCAGCTCGGGGCTTTGGGAAACTGTACTGGCTAAGGTGGTCGGATAGTGAGTGTAGTCAGCTTGATGTAGCAGTAGGTATGTAAAATGAGCAACAGCAAAGCAATGGGTGAACAGCAACAATGGAAAACAAAGACACCCCAAAAGTAAAGCTCACAAATGAAGGATGAGGGAAAAGGGGAGGAACACAAGCCATGGAAGTGGTAGCACAACCAAACACAGGAGAGACAACCATGGGGTGAGTGGCAGAAATGAGAGAGAGCGGAGGGAAAAATGAACAATGGAAATGGGAGGGAACACATAGATGACCATGGGACAAGCACTAACTGGAATGGGAGGGAGCAGGGAGGGGAAAACAGCACAGACAGTAAAGGTAGCTCACTGCCAGGGAAAAAGAGTCAGCTAGAAAACACAGAGGCAAACAAAATGGGGAGAGGGCAGAAGCAGCAGCCGGAGGCAAGCAACGGACAGATGCAAACAAGCAGGAAAACACACACCAATGAAGCCCAGCATGAGCAAATGGATAAGCCACACAGACCAGGGGGAGCCAGCAGAAAAGAGTAGAGGCAAGAAGGAAAGAAGCTGGTGGACAGAGCCCTCAGCTGCAAAGAACAAATGCTTCAGGGTAAGCAGGAAGAGCTGTATTTAAATGGCTCAGGCAGGGGGCATGGCTGGTTGCTCAACTCATTGAACTACAGTCACAGCCTTTCAACTGTAGTAACTGGCATATTCTTAGGTCAGATCCTTCCCTACGGGAATGTAATGAAAACCCTTCCAGCCTGGTCTAAAGGAGTGCAGAAAATGTAAAGGATATAGTAGTAAATAATTATCAGCAGCCTCAAATAACCAGAACATGGCTTTCTCAGCCATTTCCCCAGATCACACATATGTGGTAACTAGAAGTTTGCCAAGTTGTTTAGGCTACAGATACATTCTTTCATCCCACTACTAACAAGGAATTTGCCATTCATAAATTTATAAATTGCAATACCACATCAGGGGTTTATATGGTTCTATGTTGTTGTGGCAGTTTTTACATTTGAAAGATTAGTCAAAAATTGAAAGTCCATATAGGTGAACACCCATGGGACACTGAAAAGATGTTCAGCTGTTGTGGGGTCACCCATAGATTTGAATTTGTGGTACTACAGAAAAATACAGTTTGGTCCAAAGGGTGGAGATCTGGACAGTTTGTTACTAAAAAGGAAACACAATCGGCTCTACACCCTTGGGTACTCAGACTCCTGGGTCTCAATGAGAGATTTCAATTGAAACCCTTTTTAGGTTAAGGACCCATTTATATTCTGCTTGAGCACTTGCCATAGTATTACATTTCCTTGGGCTAGTTAAAGGGGAAAATAGCACAGTGAGCATTATGTGCAATAAAGGAATATGATATCTGAAGTACTGTATAATTTATCATCAATATTAATTTAGTAATAACATAGATATTAGGGGTGGGCAAAAGTTGTGAATTCTGCTTTTGCGGAACTTCAGCGAAATTTCACACATTTCAAGAAAATTTCGGAACTTTCGCCATTAGCGAAACTGGGATTTTCCATGGATTTTAACCGAGTTCTGAGGACCTTTTCTGTGAACTGTGGAAAAATGCATATAAACTACAGAATTTATTCTATCCACAGTTTAATGAACTGTCAGTGAATGAGCGCATGCTTGTACAACCATGCGGTCATTCACTGACAATTCAGTGGGCCACCGGTAGTGAAGGAGAGAGGAGGGCTGCACCAGTGACCCACTCAGGGGCAGGGATGGGGGGGCGTGGGTGGTGGCGGATGAACTGTCAGGGTGGAGGGGTCCACTATACACAGTGAATTGGGATTACTTTTTTATAAGGAATTGGGGATGGGGAGGTCCACTAGACACCAGGGGATACTCAGAATAGAGGGGGATGAGTCAGTGGACTGCCAGCTGTTTTTTGGTAGATTAAGGAATCCAGGATCGTGAGGGGGGTCCGCTAGACACCAGGGAAATAAAATGTTTTGGGGGGGCCATAATCAGTCAATGGGAGGGCTACTAGACACCAGGAGGGTCCAAGGGAGGGATTGGAAGTATTTATTTATTTACTGGGACCCCTGATCTGTGGAGGGAGGATTAAATAATTAAACTGCAATTAAAAAAAGCCTCAGAACTGATTACTGGCAGTGATCTGTTCTGCAGATTTTTTTCCCTACAGCTTAATAAATGAAGCCAGCAGTTTGTATATTTATTCCACAGTTTTAAGGCAGAATTTTTGCAAAATTTGTGAAAATGATTTCCAAACTTTTGCCGAAGTGAAATTTGCACTTTCGAGGAAATTCCACCAGTGGATTTTTTTTTGCACACCCCTACAGTAATAGATATCCACTTCCATATCCATTTCTGAAAAGTAATAACATGTTTAAAATAATAATATGTTTGGTGTGCATATGCACATGTTTTTTTCACTGTGGTCACTTTGAATGTGTACTAAATGAGTAACACTCCACTAGAGGCAAGTATACCCTTGACAAAGCCCAGAGTACCTGGATGAAATGTTGGTTCAGGATGTGGATGCTGTCCTTCTGCTAGTACTTATAAACATTGAATTTTAACCTGTATCAACTATAAATCAATGGTGGTATGTGGTGTTTCCGTCCTTTATGTAGTGCCACCTGAAACATGATTTTGTAGAATGACCATGAAACCAGGTTTGCAACAGTGATTTGAAAATTACACATGCCATGTTCAAGAGATGGGATAAAAATCACTATGTTGCAAATGTGGGTTCTAAAAGTAAAAACCCACAACATTATGAGTAAACATTGAAAATTTTCAACGTTTATTCAAAACGTTGTTGTTGTTGTTTTTTTTTGTGAATTTTTACTCCAAATTTTTAATGTTGTCTTTTTGTGACAGCACCTTATGAACATGACAGGTGTCATTTATGAGATCCTGGCCAAAGTTTCATTTTGCAACTTAACCATGGAAAGATATTTTGGGCAGGATTTGAAAAATGACGTCAGGTTCATGAGGTGGGGGTTAAAAAAGAGATATGTTGAAAACGTGGGGTCAGAATCTGGTAAAATAGCAAAGTTATCAGTACACATTGAAACATTTATGTTTCTTCATAACTTTGTTGTTTTTTATTTGACACCTTGACTCCACATTTTCAATGTAGTCTTCTTATGATCCTACCTTTTGATCAAGATGTGGGAATTTTAAATCCCTTCTGAAAGGTGATTTTGCAGAACAACCACAAAAACGTGTTTTGGAGGTGATTCAAAAATTTACACTTGCCTTGCTCATGAGGTAGGGTAAAAAAGGCTGTCTTGAAAATTTGGGTTAAATATGTCAATAAAATGATAGTTGTAAACAAAAGTTCAAAATGTATTAAATAGCCATTAATAGCTTATCTTGTTTTTAGTCAGTTTGAGGTCTGCCTTGCTACCAGCAGGACGTTCTCTGGTCACAGACAGGATTATATTGGTGGACCATGTATAGGTAAATGAGGGGTTGGCAGGGTGGGGGTGGGTGCTGCTTGGGGGCTTAGGGTGGGAGGTTGGGGATCTGAGGGTCTAGATAAGCAGAAGACACCACTGGACCAATTTCTTTCTTACAGGGAAAACTTCAAAAAAGAACAATGAGAGATGGGTTAATGTATTTCAGGAACCAAGACTAGGGACTGGGCACTTCAATGTCAGTGGGATTGTTTGGTGGCACCAGAGAGGGAACATCTGTGTTGCATATAGTGACAGCCTGGATGGGTGTTAGCCAGTACCTGGGATTCAGCACCCTAGTGTCAGAAGAGTGCCTTTTGGAAGAAATAGTTTACAGTATGTGTACAGGGATTATTGTTTTCTGGCACTGGAGGGGGGTTCTGCGGTATGGATTTACTACAGAAGCCTGATAGGCTCTTTCCTGACACCCAGTATCCCGATGCCACTTTCCCGACATACGAAATCCCGACAGCCGGTGGCAGAATTTATTTAATGTTTCAGGGGACTTCGAACCCTGCACCCATTACATAATACAACAAACTCTGCCATGGGCACAATTCTGAGATCAGGATATTGTGTGTTGGAAATGTGGAGTCAGGCTTCTGGGTGTCTGACTTTTCCATTTTGGTGAAATAGAAGTATACCTGTTGGGTTGGGGTCTTGCATCATTGGGTCAGGTGGGAGGGAGAATACCAGTAGTGGAAAGGATCAGCCACCACCGGTTGTGTATTGGGGACAGATTATGAAGTAGGAGGGAACTTTTATGAAGTTTTTGAGGCTATGGATAAGTTCTTTCATCTTACTATTCATAAAGAATTTGCCATTTTTAAATGTATAAATTGCAATACCAAATCAGTGGTTTATACTGTATGACTCTGTGTTGTTGTGGGAGTTTTTATATCAGAAAGACCAGTCAAAAATTGAAAGTATGTATGGGTAAATCCCACGGGACACTGAAAAGAAAAATCAAGGTAATGTACTGGTAGTACAAGTTCAGGTGGGGGGGACCCACCCATAGATTTGAATTTATGGGTGGGGGGACTCACCCATAGATTTGAATTTATGGGATTACAGAAAGTACAGCATGGCTCCAGGGGCGGAGATCTGTAAAGATTCGTACTACAAAGGAAGTCCTATTGGATCTATACTGGGGGGGGGGACTCAAATCCCTGGGTCTCAATAAGAGATTTAAATTGAAACTTTTTTCAGTTAAAGGCCTGTTCATACTTTGATTGAGTACTTGCCACAGTATGTAATTTCTTTGGGCCACTTAGAGAGAAAATAGCACAGTGATCATTATGTGCAGTAAATGAATATATCTAAAGTACTGTATTATTTATCATAAATAATAACTTGGTATTAACTTAGATATCCATTTCACAAGTAATAAAGTTTTTAAAATAATAATATCTTTGGTTTGCACATGCAATTTGTTTTTGAACTAAAACATTTTTGTATGCACTGTTTGCACTGTGGTCACTAAATGCGTACTATATGAGTGACAATCCATTAGATTTAAGCAAACCCATGATAAAGCCTACAGCCAGTGGGTAAAACATTGACTCAGGTTGTGGAGGCCATCTTTCTGCTAGTACTTAAATAAACATTGAATTTTAACCTTCATCAACTAAAAATGCATGGAGGTTTGTGATGTTTCTGTACTTTCTGAAATGCTACCTGAAACATGATGTTGTGGAACAACCACAAAGATAGATTTGGAATGGAGATTTGAAAATTATACATGCCATGTTCATGAGATGGGGTAAAAAATGACTATGTTGCAAACGTGGGTTCTAAATGTAAAAAGCCTGCAATGTTATGAGTTAACATTGAACATTTTCAATGTTTATTTGTAACTTTGTTGTTTTTGTGATTTTGACCTCATATGTTTAACATGGTCTTTTCATGATATCACCTTATGAACATGACAGGTGTCATTTATGAGATCAAGGCCAAAGTGTCATTTTTCAGTATGAATATGAAAAGACATTTTGGTCAGGATTTGAAAATTGACATGTCAGGTTAATGAGGCTGGGTAAAAAAAAGGGCTATGTTGAAAATGTGAGGTCAGAATCTGGTACAATAGAAAAGTTAATAGTACACATTTAAAAATGTATGTTTCTTGATAACTGTTTTTTCCTCTCATTTTGACTCCACATTTTTAGTGTAGTCTTCTTATGACCCTACCTCATGATCAAGATGGGGGAACTTTTACATCCCGTCTGAAAGGAGATTTTGCAGAGCAACTGCGAAAACCTATTTTGGAGGGGATTTGAAAAATTATACTTGCACTGCTCATGAGGTGAGGTGAAACAAGTTTGCCTTGAAAATTTTGGGGTAATAGGCAAGCAAAAGTTCAAAATGCATTGAAAGGCCATTTATTGCTTATCCAGTTGTCAGTCATTTTGTGGTCAACCTTAGTAGCAGCAGGACATTCTTTGGTCACAGACAGGATTACATTGGTGGACTGTGTATAGTAAAATGAGGGGTTGGTGGGGTGGGGTGGTAGATGCTGATGGGGGTGTGGAAAAGGGGGTCAGAGTGGCTAAAGGAACAGAAGACATTGCAGGACCATTTTCTTTATTAGAGGGGAAAAAACACAAAAAGAACAATGAGGGTTGGTTTTCTGTATCTCAGGGACAAAGACTGGGGATTGGGCACCCTGGTGTCAGTGGGTTGTTTGGAAACACAGGGGTAGGTACCCCTGTGCTGCACACAGTAGCAGTGTTGGTGGGTGTTAGCCAGCAGCAGGGGTTAGGCACACAAGTGTTGGAAGGGTGTCTTTTGGGGGGGATTGTATGTGTATGTGTGTTGAGGGGTTGTTGTTTGCTGGCAGTGGAGGTGGGTACCCTGGTGTTGGGGTCTTACATCATTTGGTTAGGTTGGAGGGAAAAGACCAGCAGTGGGACTGAGCACCCACCACTGGTTGTGTATTGGTGACAGACTGTGAAGTAGGAGGGGGCTTTATGAAGTAGAAGGGGACTTTCATGAAGCTGTTATGTCTACTGGTAAGTTCTTTCATCCCAATACTAATAAGGAAGTTGCCATTTGTAGATTTATAAATTGCAATACCATGTTGATGGTTTGTATGGCTCTAATTTGTTGTAGGAGTTTAAATATAGGAAAGGTAAGTTGAAAATTGAAAGTCCATATAGGTGAACACCTATTGGACATTGAAAAGAGAACTCGAGACAATGTACTGGCAGTACATGTTCAGGTGGGGTGGTCTACCCATAGATTAGAATTTTTGGGATTGGAGATAGCGTAGTTGGTCCTGAGGAGTGGACATCTGGACAGATTGTTCCTACAAAAGGAGTCCTATTGGATCTACACACTAGGGGGACTCATACCCAGGTCTCAACAGATTTTAATTGAGGAGGCAGTATAGCGCAGTGGTCTAAGGCTCTGAGCTGCAAATTTGGTGACATCCAGCAGACCCGACTTGGGTTTGAATCCCACAGCTTCCACTTGCATACTGTGTGACCCTGAGCAAGTCACTTAACCTCCTTGTGCTCCCAGGTCACTCCTGTAAAAAAGCTTTCAGCTTAGTGTGCTATACCTGGTTAAACAACTAAAAAAAAAATTTAAACCCTTTTTAGGTTAAGGGCCTGTTTAATATTCTGATTGAGTAATTGCCATAGTATTTATTTTCTCTAGGTCAGTTACACAGAAAATATCACAGTGAGCATTATGTGCAGTAAATGAATATGATATCTGAAGTACTGTATTATTTATCATTAGTACTAACTTAGCTATCCATTTCCAAGTAGTAATGACATTTTTAGAATAATAATATGTTTGGTTTGCACATGCATGTGTTTTTTCACTAATACTTTTTTTATATGCACTTTTTGTGGTGTGGCCACTTTAAATGTGTACAATATAAGTCACACTCCACTAGAGGCCAGTACACCCTTGACAAATTCCAGAGTATAACATTGGGTCAAGTTGTGGAGGCTATCTTTCTGCTTGTACTTAAACATAACATTTTGACCAGCATCAACTAAAATGTGTTGAGGTATGTGATGTTTTTGCCTGGCTTTAGCATTTCTATATTGTATATTTTGCTATGTGCACCACCTGTTCAGAGCATCCCTTCAGTCTGTGTATTTTTGTAAATTACACCTGTCATGTTCATATGCTGGGCTTATAAAACTACTGACAATTCAGGATCACAATATAAGAAAACAACATTATGCGTAAACCTTTTCATTTCCCAGTCCTAACTATTTCTTTATTATAACTCATGTTTTTAATTTAACTTTATGCCGAATAGCTACACAGCAAACATAAGCAAGAGAACATGACTGATGTTGGCCATTGCTTGTTTAAAATGTGACAGGTATCTTTCTTCTTTGATGGTAACCCATAAGGCATTCCAGCTGGTTGAAGCAGTCATGGAGAAGGCTTTCACTCTGATTGCGTTCTGTGTTTGAGGGATTTGATACAGGTCCCTGACTTGAGATCTTCGCTGATATTTTATAGTTGTCCTATTTGTGAGGTTGTAGAGTAATTCAGGATATAGTCCATGAATGAATTTGTAAAGTATGTTATTTCATTTTTGTTCCTGCAATAGTATATTGTAATTCCTATGTAAGTTGCAATGGTGTGTAAATCTGTCACATCCTAGTGTAAATCTGCACAGGTTGTTGAAGGTGGCATTGATTTTTTTTTGTAAGGTGGTGTGGTTGGCTATTCTGTACATTGTGTTGATATTATCAAGTGCCAATTGTAGCTTTTGTTTGAGAAAGAGTTTTCTGATTTTTAGGCTGAGGCACCTCTTGGGGTTGAGGAATCTAAGTTTCTAATTGATGCATCAAGTAATTTTTGTAATATGGTCATTGAATGAGAGTTTCAGGTTAAGCCAGGGATGTAGATACTTTAAAAGTTCTATATTTTCTAGACGGAATCCAGTGAGGGTAGTTAAATACAGTCAAGTGGGTGGTTGGAGTGTACACATCAACATAGTTTTGGAGCTTTAGAGGAAAAAGCTTGTTTGTACAAGTTGGTCTGTCTAGGAGTGGGAAAGAAAGTAGTAAATTGAGTAAGAAGTTGGTTGAGTGGCAGGAGTCAAGGGTGGTGGTAAATGGAGTCAACTTGGGAGAAAGCATGGTGACAAGCGGGGTGCCTCAGGGGTCAGTACTAGGCCCAGTTCTCTTCAATGTCTTTAACAGTGACATTGCAGAAGGGCTAGAAGGGAAAGTCTGCCTGCTCATGAATGATGCAAAAATCTGAAACAGGATGGATACGCCAAGGTGGTGGAAAAAATGAGGGATGATTTACGGAAGTTAGAAGAATGATCAAGTGTTTGGCAGCTGGGTTTGAATGCTAAAAAGTGCAAAATCATGCACATTGGGCACAGAAACCTGCGGGCTACATACCAATTGGCAGGAGCGGTACCGCGGGAACAAAATCTTAGTTATTAAAATAATTTATTATAATTTTTATTATTTTGCATTATTTTAATTACTATTTTATATTCTTTATGAATGCTTAATTATTAATTAAGGTAACTGGGGTATAATACAGAGACAACTGGTTTAAATGTTTGTCTACATGAGCTCTCTAAATAAAAAGGATAATTGTCTCCAAAAAGAAGGGAAAAAAACTTATTTTAAGTTCATCCTGCCTAAATGAAACTTATGGGACATGGCATCTATGACTCTCCATTTAAAATGAACTTTCCCTTAAACTGGGCATCTTTAAAGGGCAATGCTAAAAGAATGCTTCAGTCTTTGCTTTCATGAGAAAGGAGCCAGTGATGCTAAACTGGAGATAAGGTAACCTAGCAACTGACAACTCAGTGACGTATACTCTGGTACTGACAGACACACCAAATACCTTGAAGAAAGAAAAAAAAACTTCTTCTAATTTTTACTGTTGAAAAAATCTTGTGTTTGTTATTAGAAAATGCAGCATTCTGCTGACATTGAATTTACATAGTGGATAAAAAACATCTTGACCTATTAACTGGCTGAGTTTGAAACATGCAACTGATGGAAAATGTGAGTTATTTGGTTATCTATTTTGGGTCAAAAACCTAAAAGTTAAAATACCTGAGTTTGATCTTAAATGAAAGATGATATCATGACAAATTCACAAATATATTTTTTGTATATGCAACTTGGCGCTGAACAGAAATAAGCCACCTTAAAGAATTTGTGGTAAACAGACATGACAGGTTGATGAATGTGTTTCCTTGGAAGAACAAAGACCGATTTGCCTATAATGGAATTAAATGCTTTTAAGGACTTTCCTAAAAGGTTTACTGGAAGAAACCTACTTTATTCTGAAGCTTGAGAAATGGAAAATAGAAGTATTACTTTGTTCTCAAGAGCATTTACTGAGAACTGAAGTTATAATCATTATTAGCTTATCTCAGGAAATGTAAAAACAAAAACAAGGCACTGCATCAACATGTGGTCTAACGGTAAAACAAAATGGTTATATTAAATACATATTGAAAATAGAAAAAAGAGTTACAAATCTACATTTCAACCTTGGGTCTTCTTCAGGAAATATCTAAAAGAGAAAAAAATAAGTTAGTGTAGAGGGGAGGTAAAATGAGGGATATATATATATATATATATAAAGAAAAAAGGAGAGGTTCAGGGAGAAGAAGTGATAAATGACAAGATTAAGAAAGAATCTGTATCTGGAGTACTGTGTGCAGTACTGGAGACCACATCTTCACAAGGACACTAACCAAATTGAAGCAGTCCAGAGAAGGGCAACCAAAATGGTGCAGGGACTGCATCAGAAAACATATAAGGACAGATTAATGGAGCTCAATATGTATACCCTAGAGCAAAGGAGGGAGAGAGTTGATATGATCAAAACATTATCACACCTTAAGGGCATTAACAAGGTGAAAGAGTCTAACATGTTTCAACATAATAAAAATAGCAGCACAAGAGGACACAGCATGAGAATAGAGGAGGCCAATTAAGGGGTAATGTGAGGAAGTTCTTTTTCACAGAAAGGGTGGTGGATGCATGGAATGGCCTACCTCAGGAAGTGGTGGATATGAATACAGTGCAGGGCTTCAAACAAGCATTAAGGGAGCAATACAGATGAGTATGAATAGATAGGTCATTGACAGAGCAAAGGTCAATGGCACATTCATAAGGTAGAAAAAGAAATGAGCAGACTGGATGGGCCTTGCAGTCCTTATCTGTCATCAACTACTATGTTTTTATGTTTCTGTGAAACAAAAAGGTGATGATGGAAAAGATAAAGCAAAATAGGAGTGAAAGAGCTAGAGAAGTCCCCAGGTGGGGGCTAATTAACAGGGCCTAGTAAAAAGGCTGAAAGGTGACAAATGTAAAGAAAGAAGACAGAGATGGAGACTTATGGTGAAAATGAAAAAGAAATTAACTATGTACAGATACAAACAGACTTTAGGAAAATTAAGAGATGGCTGAAAGATGTTAGTGGAAAATAAGTCTATCATTTAAACCGAAGGGCTGCTGGGAGCCAAGGCGGATGATCAGCTTGGCTTCCATGTTTTTTCTATGGTCAGAATCCCAAAAGCCCTGCTGAAGGACACAAACAGAAAAGTCATTGACACTGTGATCCCTGGAGATGAAATGGGATACAATGGGTTTAGCAGTGTCACCATTCCTGTCTGCTTTGTAATGTTCCCTGAAACAGCCAGCAAGGTGCCTACCAGTCTCTCTGTGTAAATAGCTGTACATTTCCTGCAAAGAATACAATATACCACATTAGTGGAGGTGCATGAGAACTCCTTGGTGATGTGAAAAACACCTGTAGGGCCTCAAATTTCAGTCACACTGGAAACAGATTTGTAGGTGTAGCAACGAGTCCTGTAGCAAGGTTTGGTACCTGGTAGGGAGGAACTATTAGGTGTAGGTTGGCTGCTTTAAACCAGGAGATTTCACAAGTTAGGTGGCCGGCAGTAGAAGGCAATCGGTGGTTCTGTAAAGGAAGCACCAATGTTAGGGTCAGTTTGCAAAATGAGAAAGTTACTGGTGATGATCCTGTGAAGAGATGGTGTGCTCTGATGGAAAGGAAGCACTAATGGAATTTGCCGTTGTTCTTGCCTGACAGTATCCTTCCTTTGGGTGTCTCAGTAAATGTTTGTCTCACAGATATGGGAGACACCTCAAAAGACTAATTTTAATGAGCTGAATCCAAACAGGATTGTATGAAGGCTGCATCTCATTGCCTTCAAAAGTTATAAGGAAAATTAACTTTGAGCTAAAAACTGAATCAAAGAAGAGGAAGGTGGTGTCTCTGGAGGAAGAAACTAGCCATCCCACCTTTTTTGCAAGGACCATCCAGGACTGGTGCAATAATAACCTAACCAGACAGGGATGTCACTCTGGCCCAGAGGTAATAAAAGCCAGGTCCTAAAAGGGGCTGTCAATCTGCTTCCAACTGTGATGCTGAGAGGTTCTGTACTTGTGAAATGGACATATGTTGCTGTTAAGTACTGTGTTGACAACAGATGGGTCCAAAGTCAAGGGTTGAAGTGTGTGCAGGAAAAAGAACAGAAACAACAAGATCCAGCTACTAGCAAGAAATTTTGCCATCTAGGGAAGAACTCACCAACATTCTGAAATTAAAAGAAGAAAATTCGGACTCCACAGCTAACCAGATGTCCTGAGTATTATTTTAAATTAATTCTTACAATATTCTATTTGGGCTTAGCTGGGGGGTTGCATGGAAAAATAATTTTTTACATACTAATGTGGGGATATAGGAAAGCTTGAATCTAAATAATGATATAAACATTTTTTGCCAAAGAAAAGGTGTTTGGAAAAGTTACAAAGAGAAGTTTTGAAACACTAATAAGACAAAGCTATTTTAAATATTTATACAAGAACAATTTCACTGTTTGCAAAAGTACCAAAACTACAAGCGGTGTGCTTTTGTTTTGTTTTGTTTTCTGAAACCTTTGTTGTTTTTATAATGTTTTATATTTATGCAAATTATTAATTAAGTTATATTGTACAGGAATAAATAAAATCCATTTTGTATGTACTGCATGAAGGTGTGTCAGAAAAGTTATTTGCATTTATCTAGAACTGTATACAACAGGTCATATCATAAGATTTGAGTCAGTCTTACTTTGTTTATACTGTTGTATGCATATTTTATGACACAGGGCTGAAGGCTTAGTTTAGTGCCCATAATAAGAAATTGGTATTCCAGTCTATTGTTCTGACAGTACTGGCAACCACCAAACAGGAAAGGAACCTGGGGTAATCATTTCTGATGACTTAAAGGTAGCCAAGCAGAGAGAAAAGGCAGTAAGAAAGGCTAGTAGAATGCTGAAGTGCATAGGGAGGGGTATCACCAGTACAAAGAAAGAGGTAGTATTGCCCCTGTACAGATCACTGGTAAGACCACACCTCACGTACTGTGTCCAGTTCGGAAGGCCCCACCTCCACCATACGGTGGAGATGGTATAGAGATGGGCAACCAAAATGGTGCAGGGGCTGCATCAAAAGCCCTACAAGGAGACTAAGAGAACTGAATATGTACTCAGTGGAGGAAAGAAGGGAAAGAGGGGATATAATAGAAACATTCAAATACATAATAGGTATAAATCAGGCACAGAAAGGTAGCATTTTCCACAGAAAAACAGACTCAAGGACAAGGGGTCATGCAATGAAGCTGGAGGGGGAGAGGCTCATGGGGGATGTGAGGAAATATTTCTTTACAGAAAGGGTGGTGGAAGCCTGGAACAGCCTTCCAGTGGAGGTGGTAGATGCAAAAACAGTCACAGTATTCAAACATGCATGGAACAGATACAAGGGGACCTTGGAAGGAACACAAGGCGTGGGGACAACAGGAGATTGTACAAGGGCTGCAGTGACACAGTAGACAGGGAAAATGGGCAGATTGGATGGGCCAAAGGGGTCTTTATCTGCCAATAACTTCTATATTTCTCTGTTTCTGTGTAACCATCCAGCACTGTGCCTCATCAAAAGCAGTTTGTAGTACTTTGTTAAAGGAATCTGTAGATTTTGCTTTGGCATATAAAATACAGAAGCATTATTTGTATAAAGGTGAATGTTTAAGTTACCACTGGTGCTGATCTAGGGCACGTAATTTATGAAGAGGCTGCACAGCAGGGGCCCCAGAGCCTTGTGACACCCCAAGACTGAGGGAGCAGTGTACAGATTTTACACTATTAGCCTTGACTATTTGAGTCCTTCCAGTGTGGTAGTCTCTGAACTATCTTAATACAGGTTCTGTTGGACTCGGTAGTCAGGTTTCAGTGATGATGAGTATGTTGGGGTCATGCTGAACAACCCATATTCCAAGTGTGTCCAGTTTTGTCAGTAGCCTCCTAATGTTGCATCCACCAGCAATAGGTTACATAGAAGATTTCAACTACAGCAGGCTGGATGTATAGTTTATCCTCATCCTTTTTTTGGGCAGTTTAAGAAAGTCTGCCTGAATGGATCCCAAAGCCTACTGCAAATGAAATACTGAATCTGCCAGCACTTTCACTGTGATGGGCATACTTGACACAGTATGTAAACACTGAATTAAAACCCAGATCTGGGTATCAGAACTAAAAATGTGTATACTTTGCCCTGTGCTTTGAGTGCCCACTTGTCTGTTTTTATTCAATACAAGTGGCTGCCACTGAGTAGTTATGTATTTGTGTGGATTTGCACTCATGCTGGAGCACCCACTTAGTTTACTAGGAGCAGGGTATTCTACTGCCTCTGTACCAGTACCTCCAATATTAATGCTAGCATGTTGGATGACCAGAGGAGAAGAATGAAAACTGCTCCTTGGAGTTTCTGATAAAGTGAACCTCTCCATCATGCCCGCTGACACTCCTGCCAAGCATGTCAGGTAGATGGTAGGAAGTTGAAGTTATATCGCCCTGTACAACTGCATGCTGGACCACCAGCCCATCTATCCAGTATTTGTCCATTATTCCTGCCTTATTGACCTGGCAGGGAAAAGCTGGGTCCTGAGGAATAAGCAGAACATCATAGTGCTGGCTAAAGCCAGCAGCAAAAAAAAAGTCCAGATCAGTTCCAACAGCAACTCCATTCATTCAGCACTTCTTGATTCTCAGATGCACACAGCATGCTATTCACTTGGAGGAAAGAGACAGCAAAATACTCAGGTAAGAGGAGGACAGGCAGATGGGGAGAAAGGCAGTTTACAGGGTTATGGCAGGTTCTCACAAATGGTGAAAGCATTTGAAACCCACTCCATTTAAATCAAGTTGTCCAGGGCCCAGAATCAGTCTCAGTTACCAGTATTCCAGCTCCTGTCACAGGTTCTACAGTGATTGTTGCCCTGGTCAATGTTTCAGAAAAATTGTGTCAGATGCAAGCTGCAGTATCCCCTTCAGAGGGATTCATTAACCCCCCCCTCACAAGGCACATGGGCTATGACAGTTAAACCTGCCCTGGGCTGGTGTAATGGCTGGTATACCATCATCAGAACCATCACTGTGTGGGATATACCCTGTGCTGCAGCCCACCTGCAGTATCCTGTGCCCCCACAGCACCAAGAGATGTCTGGGGTGTGGTGCCCTCAGGGCCATCCCCCCAATGTGTCCAGCATGTAGCACCCTCCCAGGAAACCACAGGTATGGGAGCACCTGTGTAGTGTCCCAGTCAGGGAGCTGTTGCCACCCCCCACCACCCATCTGTCCTCTCCGTGCCCTCTTCGGCCCCAGGTGCTGCATGCATGACCCCCCCACCTCCATTCAGGTCTCCAGCACTGGGCACCAATGCTGCCCAACCTTGCCACAGCTTACAGCAAACCTCTCCTGTGCACCTTGCTTTTGTTGCATGGCAACATGTGCCACAAACTGTGAGAGTTTGATGCCGGGACTCCTCCCAATAGTGAATTGAGTGCAGGATATCTGGCACACTGCTGATTGGTGCAAGCTGCTGTTTGCTGCAGCTTGTGCCAATCTAACTGGGCCTTTCTGAATCGGGTGCCAGGAATTGAAATTGTGAATGGTAGTTCAGATTTTTTTTAGTTGATATATTTTCGCTTCCTTGTCTCCCAGCCAGGACCCTCCCCCAACCTGCCCAGCCCCATCATATGGCTTCTCCTGAACTTACTTGTTACTTCAACTCCCCCCATGGCTTACTTCCCATGGCGAGGTCAGCAGAGCTTCCCTCCTTTCCCCTGTGATGTGGTCCAGATTCCAGAAGTGGGGCCAAGGTCAGCAGTGCAGGGCCTAATTCAGACTGGAATTCATACTGACTAGTCAGGTGTCTTTCCACTTCCAACCCTCTCTCCCACCAGACACTTGTAGCATAGGTGTGCAAGTCTGCACATGCGACTGTGCAGAGTGTGGCACCAACTGATGTCCTCCAACCCATGTAGCTGTTCTCAGCTGCACTGCCACCAAGGTCACCCAGGTGGCAGTATAGCAGCAAAGCAGGCTTGGACTCACTCCTCCCTGGAGGAGAGTGTACTCTAAGATGTTCAATTCTCTTCCCCCGGCTAGCCTCCAATGACCCTGGCTTACTCCTGAGCCCAGGTCTCTGACCCAATGAGCTGTAACCCCGTCACTGCATCAACAGGCTAGCATACTTCAATTTTTTTAGTTTACTGTATGTAAGGAGGGTATGATGAGAGGAAAGACTGTTTATTTATTCAATTAAAATTAAAGGGTGTTTTACTTTTGAGAGGCTTGTTGAAGGTTTTCAGTGAGTAAAGGTAGCAGCCATGTTTGTGATGCCAATCAGGTATCATTGAAGTGGCTCATAAATTCTATGTCCGATTTGCCCAAATGCCAAATCCCACTGCCTAAATTTGTTCCAACCTGTGCATTTCTGGGCAATTTACATATGGGTCTCAGATCTTGTTTAGCCAATCAGGAAGCAGAGAATCTGCAACCCATTTTGTAATGTAAGTTTATATAAAATGTAGCCACCTTATCATCTCTAGTGAATGACCTGCTAAAGGCAAATGCAGAATGGTGGCGATCCTTTTCCTGCTAATAAAGCTTTGAAAAGTCATAAGAGGACCTACTGTAGTACAGTATGAGCAAAACTATTTGTGTATTTTGTTGAAAAGCTACCAGGTCTGTGATACCGTAAGTCCGGACTAGGTGCAAGAGTAGTCATTGCAAACATCTGACAAGGTATTACAGAGATGCAAATTCCTTTTCATATTATGAATATTGAAAAAAGTACTGAAAACTATATCAACATTTTATTTATTTTTATTTATTTAGTTTTTGTTGACTTGGTAAGTGCACTAGACAAATCCTGCCTATTTTCAGGCACGACCCGGGGCAGGGGGATACAGATGAATGCCAACTGACCTTGAACCAGATTAAGCTTTTGGTGGTATTTTTAGTGAATGAGGGAAATTTGGCCAGGACACCGGGGAATTCCCCTACTCTGTGTGTAGGAGGCTTGGCCATTTCTCTGGAATGGTCACTCAGAGTCCGGCATTGGACGGAGCAGATGTACTGGAGGTAGGGGAGTTGGTCTCCTCTCTCTCTCTCTCTCTCTCTCTCCCTCTCCCCTCTCTACTAGAGACCAAGGTGAATAATGGTTGTAAGGATCATTCAAGTATCGCTTCCGTTTCTTCTTTTTCTAAAACCGGCACAGCTTTACAGTCTACAGCAGTTACCGGAGAACCTGGAGATGCTACCGCTAGACCCTGCCTTGCTTCTGCAGCAAAGGTTTGCCTTAGTTCTGTTTCTACACAAGATGGGATTACGTTACCAGCGACTTTAGCTTCCAGTGGACCTGTCATTAAGGAGCTGATGTCTACTGACAGGGCACAGCTGCGGGATGAAATTCGGACTGTGGAGTCATTCGGTGGCTGCTTGCAGGTTTCTGCAGTGTCTGATTCAACGGCATCTAAAGAGACTGGCAGTTCTATTTCACCTAGTAGCGAGTGCCTAGAGTCTCGAGACTGCTCTCCTGTTGTGTCGGTAAAGCCTTTCTCCTGAAACCAAAGACTGGTCTTTTGCAAGTGCAGCAGACTGACTTAGGGGATAGACAGCACCTCCCCACCCAGCTGTTTGAAGGCTCGCCTTCCACTCAGACTACTGCTCTGGATTCAGGTACTGGCTCTTCTTCTCGGCAATTACCTATAAACTTTTCTACTTCTACTGACTTTGCTACTGTTTGCCCTAGGTCTGGTGTGTTAAAGCAAGATTTAAAGTGTCATATGAAAGACTTAGCTTCTGATTTGAGTCAGCCCTGTACTAATTTTGATGAGAACATGTCTGTTTCGGGCTTTACGATCGCTGAAGCACCAAAAGGGGCTGGCTGGGAAAAATCTCCCATGGATGATACTTGGGCCTCTCCTACTAGGCCTAGTTCTGAGCCTCATGGAGATTTACTTGATATTTCTGACCCGTTATAACTTCCCTCAGAGCTTCAATTAACGCAGAATCCTGTCTGGCATGCATCTGAGTCTAAAACGACGGTCTTGGATTCCTCTGCTGATAGAATATAGTTCTGCTATGGGGGTCTCTGCAGAAGAAGGCACTCCACCTTCTACCATGACTAAAGAATCCTCTGTTTTGTTACACTTTGATGTCTCTACTATCCTTCCCACTGGCGTAGGAGATAGTATTGGATCAGACACTGAACTACCTGAGGTTGAGGGTCCTATGTCTGAAGGGGTTTCACTGCGGCCTGATGAACACTCTTCTTCTGCAGATCATTCACAGCCTAAAAAGGCCCATGAACAATCTAATGGACATCAGAGGAATAGAACATACACTGGCCTCTTTCATACTCCTCCAGAGCAGGCCAAGTGGAGGAATGCTGTGAGACTGAGATATAGGGGTGGGCTTGAGGTGTTTTCTGATCATCTCTATGTTGGGAAGGTTTTGATAAAAAACATTTTACAGTTTTCCCCTTCTGAAATCTATGCTCTTATTCATACGTCTGGGGATAATTATTTTAATATCAGTTTTAAAACTTCTGCAGGCCTTGAAATATTTTGGCACAGGTATCAGGAGGTTAGACATACTCCTTTATGGTCCCCTTTCTTTGCTATTCCCCTTACAAAACCTGCAATAAAATCTATTACAGTTTTGTTCAAAAATGAAGGGGTTGCAATTACTGATATCATTCGATGGTTGTCCTCTAAATGTATTATGTTAGGCTTGCCTGCTCCAATTATAGACTCTGAACATTTTTGGACAGGTGGATGGAAATTACAAGTCAAATTGCCTTTGGTGAATGGTTCTATCCAGCATCTGCCTAGTTGTTTTTATCTAGGTAAAGATAGAAGCTTTATTTTTTACCCTGGACAACCTAAGTCCTGTTTTCGGTGCGGGGCTCAAACACAGCTGAGTAATGCCTGTGACAGGCTTAAATGCTTCCTATGTCTGGGCTGTAGTCATGTTAGTCTTAATTGTTCACATCCAATTTATTGTAATTTGTGTGAGGACTCTTCCCACTCCTATCGAGAGTGTCCTTGGGCCTCTCATAATAACCCAGAGATGCCACATGAGAGTCAGGATGAGACTGTCTCCAAGGCCCAACAAAATGCTCAGGCCAGGCCTCAATTTAGGCCTATTTTATTAGAGCAGTCCTCTCTCTCCTTACTCACTCCCCTGTCTCACACTGTGAACTTACCTCCTATTTTTCCTCCAGCTGACCCGTTTGAGGCTCAGTCACTTACTAATCCTACCCCTGTTGAGGACAGAGTGATACCTCCTCCGGTTCTCATGGGCACCACAGCCACTACTTTATAGTCTGCTATGGATAGTGTTCCTAGCATCTCCACTCAATTGTGTGACCCTAGAAATGTTATGCCCCCTCCTGAGGATTCTGACTGGGTTCAAGTGGGTGCTCGTAGGCAAACAAGTTCTACTTCTAAAGGAATCCCTTCTTCTCAAAGAAATCAGGTTTCTGATTTTCTTGCTAAAAATAAATTTGCGGTTTTGCACAAACACAAACAGGCCACGGAGACTGAGGATGATTATGATGCCTCCTCTGTGGCCTCCTCTCAGCTAGAAATGTTGACTGATACTGATCAGCTTTCTGGTGATTCCAAAACTTTCAGGAAAAAGAGGTGTAAAATGAAATCACCGGGGAAAGGGAGAGATAAAAAGAAGTCCTGATTTTTTCTAGTTTAAATGGGGGAAGTCTTGTCTTTCAACAGTTTAAATGCCAATAGCCTGAAGAACACTAAAAGGAGATGGGCTATTTTTTCTTTACTAACTTCCATTAAACTCCATATTATTTTTTTACAGGACACCAGGCTTCACTCTCTTAGACAGTCTAGTCAGGCATCTCGTGACTGGAGAGGTGGCCTGTCTTTTTGGTCTCTTTCAGAAGATGTATGTGCTGGAGTTGGCATCCTCTTTAATGGTTTAGATGTCCAAGTTATTTAACTTATTGACCTGATTCAGGGTCGGACGCTCATTTTGGATGTTATTATTCAAACTCAAGAGTGGAGATTAATTAATATTTATAATCCCCAGATTAAAACACAAAGAATAACTAGTCTTAAAGCAATTCAGCCTTTTCTTCATTCCTCTAAATCCATAGGTTTTTTTTGGGAGGACTTTAATTGTATTTTAGCTCTCTCTGATAAAACAGGGGTGACTCAGAAGTTATTTACTGACTCTAATTTTATTAATTCACTTCATACTACAACAAACTTAATAGATAGGGCACTGTTTGGCTCTCAGCCTCCTACACATACATTTCATCGTGGGAGACTGTCCACCAGGATTGATTATTTTTTTGTTTCTAAATGGCTACCAGGTATTCAGTATTCCGTTATTCCTTGTGAGATATCTGACCATTGTTTGATCGTTCTATCTTTGGGACGTCCTCTTAATAAACCTGACTCTCATAATTTTTGGAAAATGAATATTTCTGTTTTAGAAGAAGAACATGGTTGGCATGAATTGTACTCAGTTCTACAGGAGAAAATATCTGTGTATGAATTATTTGACAACCCTGCCTTTTGGTGGCAGGAAACCAAAATGGAGATTAGGAAGTTTTGTATGTGATGTTCTAAAACTGTTTCTTCTAGCCGTTATCTTAAATATTTGAATAGTCACCGACAATTACAGAAATTGCTTTCTTGGCAAACTGAATTTCGGCTGGGTTATTCTGCACAGATTCTGCAATTGAAAGTAGAAATGTGTACCTACCAATATGATAGGACCACCTCCCTTTTTTAGAACAAAAATATGATAGGAAGGGTTCAGCTAAAGTTGTTAACCCTTTTGATAGTAGTAACCAGCAGGTTCATACTAAATATATGCCCTCATTAGTGTCTCATACTGGCTCCAGAATTTCTGATAATGCAGGAATTCTGAAGGTAGATTCTCATCATACACAAACTTTGTATGGCCAAGACTTCCAGCTGAATGACTGGTCCAACTTTTTTGATTCTTTACATATTCCTCAGATATCACTTGACTGTTCTGAAAATTTAGTTCAACCTATCACTATTGCTGAAGTTGATTTTGCTATCAGTCAATTAAAAAATACTGTTACCCCAGGTCCAGATGGAATTCCAAATGAACTTAATAAAAAAGCAAAATCATTGCTTTTACCCTATTTAACTGCAGTATTCAATGTTATTGTTCAAGGGGATATTGCCAATACCTACGGCTTTTGCAGATAGCACGTAATTTATTTATTTAAAGGTAAAGATAAAGCATATTTGGATAATTGGTGTCCCATTAGTCTCTTGAATTCCAATTGGAAAGTTTTGTGCAAAATTATTACTTTTAGACTTTCCAGTGTAGCTCGGAATTTGATTTTTCATACTCAAACATGTGCCATCCCAAACAGATCTATGATTAATAACCTAAAATTGATAAGGGGGGTATTTGATAGGTTTGGTATGCAGGGATATGTGTTAAGCTTAGATCAGTTGAAAGCTTTTGATGGGGTCCCTCATAATCATCTGTTTGCAGTATTAGATAGATATGGTGTTCCAAAGTTTGTATTCTGGATTAAAAACTTGTACAATCATGCCTCCATGACTCCAGTAGTGAATGGTTTGAAGGGCTCTCACAGTCAAATCAGAAGAGGGGTATGCCATGGTTGTCCCTTAAGCCCTTTTTTGTATGTTTTTTCCATAGGCCCTCTCCTTCGGAGACTGAATACTGATTCTAATATCAGGCATATTTCTGACAGTTCTTCCCTAGTTTTTCCTAGTGCTATGGCCTATGCAGATGATATATATATATATTAGTAGAAGATCATGACTCAGGATTGCATGTTGTTGAAATTGTCCATTCTTTCTCTTTAATTTCTGGGTCTATTTTGAACACTCAAAAAAGTTTTGGCACAGCTGTAAAGATTCCCGTGCAGGAGGATCAGACTGAGATTAGTGGGGTAAACATTAGGTCTGAGCATATTCAAATTCTGGGTCTTTCTTTGGTAATCCTCTGGCAGCGGAACGTAATTGGATCACTCAACTTTCTATAGCTGAAGATAAAATTAAGAAATGGAAATATTTTCCTACGTCCCGGAAAAAACGCATTTACATGTTAAAAACTTTTATTATTCGTATTTTTCTGTTGGTCAGTTATATATTCCCACTGCCACTTCATTTAGAAGCACACCTGCATAACTTATTTTTTCAGCTTTTACGGGGTAGTCATTTGAACCCTTTTAAAAGATCAGTTACCTATTGACCTATAAAACAAGAGGGTCTAAATATGGTAAATCCAGTGCTTTTTTTATTTGCCATATTTGTACATTCTAATGTTTACCCTAGCTTGGCTCGTCATCAGGAGGCTTGGGTACAGAGTTTTACCTCCACAGCCCAATATTTTATAGATAAATGGAGAGCACCAACTTGGAAACCCTTCACTAAAATTCCACAAGGGACTTCTGGATATATTATTGAAGTGTTTTAAAAAATAAGACAATGGAAAGTATCTAGTAATTTGCCAGGCTCAGAAAACAGAAAACTCCTTTATTCATCTGTCTTAACTCAGAATTTTTTTGTCAGCCACCTGCTTTGATTTGCCTATTGATAGCCAATATTTAACAAAACAATTGTTGGTTAGTAGAATTCCAATGAAAATATGGGACACTTTATGGCTGTGCTGTCATAATAAACTAAATGGTAAAGGGAACCAAGCTCATAAACAACTGGAAGAACGGTTTTATTTTAGAAATTCCTGTATTTGCCAAGTGGAAACTATTGCCCATTTGTTTTTTGATTGTCCTGTTATTGCACCATTGTGGGCTCAGTTGGCTCATGAATGGTCTTTACCTGTGTTGGCCACTATGACCTACACTAATCTGGTGTATGGGAAATTTGGGTCTGATTTGAAGATTTTTTATCCTGGGACTCTTAGAGTCCTTTTTGCCATTTTCAAATGGTGTATTTGGCAAAATAGATGTATTTTTGTACTCCAACAAAAACAGACCTCATTGACTGGTTTAATAGGCCTTATTATTAAAGAAATTTTGCATTTATATGCCTCTGAAAAACAGTCTTTACTCACAGCTTTGATTGCATATTGGTGGAGGGCACTACCTTTAATTCTTTTTGAAGGGGTTACTTGAAATAGGATGCTGTAAAGATGTTGATTTTCATTGTATTGCATTTAGTTTTTTTAATGTTTGAATATTGGGCATTGTAATTTTCTTTTTGTCTGATTATTTTTCTTTGTTTCAGGTTCTACTGTATAAGTTTGCTATATTGATTTGTTTTTTGAATAATTTGCTTTTGTTATATTAGTTTCAATAAAAAATTCCCCTTCTCTTTTCGATAAGTGCCATGGGATCTTTAACATCCACCTGAACTACCACCTATCCAGGCAGATGGGACCTCAGTTTAACGTCTCATCTGAAAGACGGCACCTCAGAAGTGCAGCACCCCTGTCATGCTGCACTACAGTATCAGTACTGGGATATTAACCCAAGTGCCAGATGTGGGAACTGAACCCACAGCCCTCTGATCTCCCAGCCTCAGAGGCGAGTGTGCTACCTACTGAGCCACTGACACTGGCAAAAGGCACTACTGAAAATGCTATTTGTCACCCCCCTTGTGAAACAATATGTGCAGTCCCTGACCCAATTCTATCTTTTCAGCAGTGCTACCTGGGCAACCACATTTGAGAAGCAGGTTGAAGTCATGTTGGTGTATGGTTGTAATTTGTGGCATGTAGGATGCCACATTCATTAGGCTGTCAGTTGCTGGCGATGCTTACCATATGGCAGTGGGCCCCTGCTATAAATTTACAATACCCTGGCACTGTATTGTTCATGGCTGGGAGAGTGTCAGCTTTAAGAAGATGACCCATGCTTTGTCCATTTCCATGCCATGGTGGACTAGGGTCAAATCATCTGCAATCTGAACATTTGGTTTTTAAAACACTCTGGGCCTATATTCAAAATTACTTCTCCTGTTCTGGGTCTATAGAAAAACAAAATTTGGGAAATGGGACTCAAGGGGCCAGATTTTTAAAGGGTAGTGCACCCTTTCTGTGTGCCATACCCATTTGCAATAACTGCGCCCAATTTTACATTTTCAGGCACAGGTATTACAGTTTACTCTCTTTACAGCAGCTTGCACCAAATCTCAGTAGCAAGCTCTGTGAAAACAGTCCCCAGTATTGATGCAAGCTAGAACACAAAAAGATTGTCTAGCAAGCATCAATTGCTGCAAGGGATAAAAAATCCCTTTAGACTGCTGCAAGCCCAGTGTGCAATATCTTTCACACAGCTGGCACTTGCAGTAATCTTAGGCTTTCGAAAATCCGTCCGCATGTCTCCACATTAACTGACTGTGGATTGACAAATTGCATGTTATCATATTACTATGCAGCTGGGGAACCACTTTGCAACTGAGCCATGTCTTTGATTGGAAGTCTGGTGCCCAGCACAGCACCAATACCCCAGCTACCCCCTTTTTGGTGGTCCACACATGCATTCATGCTGGTTAAGGTTTATGAATTCTGCCAACATGTAAGGCCACAGAAATCCTCATGGTTTGAAGTTATAGCAGCCAGGAAAGTGCTAATCATGGCCACTGATGATAATAGAGTGCAACATTTTGTGATCACACATGGAGCAAGGTATTTATCAAGTAAATGTGGAGAACATGGAATTTTCAACAATAAATCAGCTGCAGAAAAATAAATAACATTTGTTGATTCAGTTGACAGACATCATGAGAGTCATATCTGTGTTTGTCTGCCTGTCTGTCTATCTATCTATCTATCTATCTATCTATCTATCTATCTATCTATCTATCTATCTATCTATCTATCCATCTATCTATCTATCATCCATCCATCTCCCCCTAGTTGTCCCCCAGTGACCTATGCTCACTCCTGAACCCAGGTCATTGGCATCACAAGCATCTGTCTGTCTGTCTATTCATCTATCCATTTATCTATCTATCTATCTATCTATCTATCTATCTATCTATCTATCTATCTATCTATCTGTCTGTCTTTCTAGCTATCTATCCATCTCTGTCTATCTATCTATTCATTCATCCTTCTGTGTATCTCTGTCCATTCATATGTCTGTCTATCTATCTATCTATCATCTACTGTATCTATCTATCTATCTATCTGTCTGTCTGTCTGTCTGTCCTATCTATCTATCTATCTATCTATCTATCTATCTATCTATCTATCTATCATCTCTCTATTTATCTATTAATCCGTCTGTCTGTCTATTTATTAAATGTAAAACCATCTTCACTCAACAAAGAACAAGAACAAAAACAACAACAAAAAAAAATAAGCATACAATGTAAATCTTTTACAGTAGTTCTGTATTTTGTCATGCTATTTACATATACTGCAGAAAGAAGCAATTCTTTCCAGTGGTCTTCCTTTGAAGCAATAGCATGTTTTTCTTTACAAGGGACTGCATATATCTGAAAATAAATTGTTTCTTACAGTTGGAAACAGATCTTGAACTAAGTCTCCTGCCTGCCTTCTCTCACCAGCCTGAGGATGAATGCAAGAACAGACTTTTTCTATTAAGAAGTGATTCCTTTTTAGATTTATGCTTTCCTTTATTTGAAAAAAAATTAACACTACTGTTACTTATGGAGACAGCTGTATGGAAGCCCCCTTTTCAGTGGATGATGTATATGATATGAGGAAATAAATGAGATTTACTATTTGTATTTTTTTTTTGTTACAGAACACTGATACATAATGAATTCTACTGTCAGTATGTATCTTCAGCGTAGTCTCCACAGGAGGTTACTGGCTTGCAGTCCTACAGACTTTACAAGGAAAATTCCCACAAATGCAAGGGGCAGTACAGTCCTTTCATATTTATCCCTGAAGGACATTCCTTCTGATTACTGACTAGACACTTTTGTCACCAGCATCCCCATAGAACTATTAGGAACATTTGCCAAATTAATTCATGTGCATTTTTTTGATAATGGTGGTACAGCACTACTGTTTTGAGAATCTAACCCTGGGTCAATGAGTTTGATTTTTAGATGACTGATTTACAGGCTACATATATGCTTGTAAAAATGTCTCATTTTTCCAAAAGGAGAATTTTTGTTAGTAGAAAAAGAATGAAATACATTACATCAAATGTTGAAGTCATGACATTTTACTTTACTTTGTCTGTGCATTACACTTTAAAATCTTTTACTTAAAGATAACAAATTAAAATCGTGAGTAAACCACATCTGCCAATTTCATGTAAAAAAGGAAGGTTTTGTAAAATTGTTCTGGCAACTTATGAATGTATGATGTGATGCATGCATGCCCCCACACACAAAAAAAAACTTGATGGTGAAGGCTGCAACTTGTGTGGTAAAAATGTAATTGTATTAGCTTCTGTTTTCAAAATCCAGACCAACAAATGACTATCCTGAGCAGACAAGAGCATTGCATTTAGGACAGCAATGAACTACAGACTAATCTGACTTGACCCCAGTGGTCTACAACAACACAAATGTAAGCTTCACAGTGAGTGACTGTTCTGTTGAAAAAAATTACATGTTCCAGGAGCCTTGGCCTATTTTGTGCAAAATATAGAGAATAATGCGGGGGCAACCATACACAATAAGGTTGTGTTTCCATTGAATGGGTTCTGATGGCATCATAGGGGCCTCAATAATGAAGCTCAAAAAGTGCTTGATGTCATCAGAACCCCAAGACCAAAACAGCTGAATTGTGCATGGTTACCCTGTTTTAGTTTGTATAGTATATGGCTTAAAACATAACTTAAAAAATGTTGCTTTTTTCTTCTCAAGAAATCATTGGTTTAATTTTTGAAGGGGCTGCTTTTTTATTGCCCCGTCACCATGTCCTACCCCCCCCATTTGCTTGTTTTCCTACATATTTTTCTCTTCTCTTTTCTTTGCTTGTTTCTAACCTTTTCTCTGTCCGGACATCTAAATGGGAATGATGATCCTTCCCATTCTCTTATTTCATGCTTATCTACCCTAGTCTCTTTTACTGCTTGATTTTCTTTTTCCCTTTGCAGGTGTGTGATTCAGTGCCTGAGTTAAAAGATGCAGCTACAGTAGTTGGTATGGCACCGGAATGTGGCCCTAGCCATGGTGCCACAATGCTGCACATAGAAGTGGATTGCAGCATAGCTATGACCATGCATTTGACCATGACTATGGCACAGCCATGCATAGCTGTTGCAGTGGACTGGGCAATGCTTGCCTGCATTAGCACTTAATAGGCTACAGTCCAAGAACTGATATTAAGCACTTTTTGTTGCCAGCACATGTGAAATACTGCCAGTAAAGTGGTAGCCAGCATTGGTAAACTAATTTTTTTTTCTCAGTTGTTTAACCAGGAGTGCCACACTAAGCTGAAAGCTTGTTTACAGGTGCAACCTCGAGGCACAGGGAAGTTACATAACCCCAAGTTAAGTGACTTGCTATGGGTCACATAGTATGCAAGTGGGGGCAGTGGGATTCGAATCCAGGTCTCCAGATTTACAGCTCAGAGCCTTAAACCACTGCACTATACTGCCTCTGTATTTTACACAGATCTGTTGGCAGAAGTTCTTGTACAAACTGATAGAGATATACAGTGTTATCCTGTGCTGTAACATTTGTAAATACATCCTTTTTTTTTGTTTTCCTCTACTACATTTGCCTGTTTAGTTAAAGAACTTTTATAAACTCTTCTAATCTGACCTAACACAGTGCAAAGAGAATGCTCTTAAGTTTGTCTTGAGACAGTGGGCAGGATTTTCAAACCTTCTGGAATGTCACATGCCCCCGGTGTGCCAAACATACGGCACATGCGGCTTGCAGCAGTCTTGGGATGACAATCAGAATTTTACATCCCTTGCATCACTCACGGGTCATTAGACCAAATATTTGTGGTCTAGCCTCTGCCACATCTGGGAGCCAAAGATACAGAGCTTGTGCCAAATATTTGGTGCTAGCTGCTGTAAAACATGAAAACTGTCACAACTACATCTGGGAATGGAAAATCCGATACAGTTGCAGCACAGGGACTCAGTGCACTGGCAAAACCTAGATCCCATGGCACAGGGCACAACGCAAGCCCTGCACCTCTGTTTGAAAATCCGGCCCAATGCCTGCATGTAACTACTGCAAGGCTGTATTATAAAGTTGGCAAAGATTTTCCCTTTTTTGTGGCTACAAGGGCCTTTCCCATTTCTCTCTTACCTTTCCAATCCCTCTCCTGCTGCTCTTCCTTGTTCTTCATTTACCCCATGGGCTGGCCAGCCATTTCCTCTGTGTACTTATGGGATATTTGGAGCACAGGTAATTGACAAAATGGGAGGAATTGGAGGTTTCCTCTTCATGAATATTAATGAAATTCAGTTTCCGTTTTGTATTTGGGTTTTAGTACATGTCATGAAATATTATCATGTAGGAATGAGTCAATAATAGAAACAGAATATATATATATATATACATTTATTATATTAGAATATTTTGTCAAATTTAAATAACTGTGTATAATGTAATTACATGGAGTTCATTAATATGCATGACTGCTTGATGAGTAAGACAAGCAGCCAATAGGACAGCAGCTGGGTATATAAACAGGTTCCTAGTTTGGACCCAAGGTAGTTAGTTTGGGGACAGTAAAGGGGAAAGAGCTACGGTCTGTGTTCTAATGCAGAGACTGGCATTTCTGAAGACTGCTTATGATCTTGTCTATATTCTTTGTTTAATCTGATTATGTTCTGCCATTCATGTTTTTTCCTGTGTAATAAATGCAGTACACATTGTCTTACACCTTACTTCATGCCTTGGTGTCCTTTACAACAATCCCACACCTTGACAATGTTTAACAAAACAGAAACCCACCCTCACCCAACTGCTAAGAACCCAACTGGGTGGGGGTAGGTTTCTCTTTTTTAAATGCTGAAACAACAGAAAAGTGTTTGTAAGGGGAAGGTCAGGGTTCTAACTATAGGGGGAAAACGAAAGTAAAATGGCAGATGTTACAAGTTTTCATTCTCATTAAAAAAGTTGATAAACAACAGAATAGTACAACATAATTCCATGACCTCTGAACTGTGGTACAACAGCTTTTTGGTTAGGCTGGAAACCCATGCACAACAAGGGTTAACCATATGCTATAAAATGTTTTGTTATTAAACAACCAAGTACCCCAAGATCAAGCTAACAAGATAGTAATCTGGCTCACAAAATCTATGAGGGCAGTAGATAATACTTGCTTTGGTTTTAAAATGTGTTTTTGAAATGGCAGTCATTAAGGAAAGAGACCCATTTGCCTTAAGTTTGCCTTATGTTGTTTTTCAGAATCCAGAAATCTTTCTAAAGTATAATATTCAGACACAATTTAGCTTTTTTCCAAATATTTGTTTTTGTATTTATCTGAAATCATTTTTTTATCACTGAGGGCATTTGCATGAAATGATCTTTGTATAAATGATTTTGTCTCATCCTCGTGCTGAAGTCTTGATCCTCTTTTTGTGACATGGCAACCTTTTGCTATTGAGGTGACTATGATGGCACAAACAGAGAACTATGACTTCCACAGGGCTAGAAGCAGGACCGTTTGAAGTCTGATATACAAATATCCTGCTTTCAAGCAAATGTCCCAGCACAAATCAATGAGATATATAAAGAAAACTAATGCAACTTAAGCAGAACTGAGTCCAAATATTATAGTTTCCTAAACAAAGTTTCAGTTGCCAACACCTCTTCAGAGGCTATCCAAATCAGTGTTATACAGAATTTTTATTACACTTGTAAAATTGCTCGAAATTACCACTTGCACGTTCATAGTTTTTTTGCGAAATTCAGCTAAAGTCTAAAATTGTGCATTTTCTTTTTAGATTACACATTATCAAACATGTGAGTTCTTAAACTGCACAATTTCAGCAAAATATGCCACTGGCTGATCATAAAACAACCCACTGTTTTCATTTTAATATATAGAGAGCTGCTACCACAATTTTCATGCACAGTTTTAGTTGGTGCTACTACATAATGATACATTTAAGTACTGAAGCCTGGAGATTACAGAACTGCATGCATACCACACTACTGTGGGCTATGCAAGCCCTGCTTATAAGTAGAGCACTTGTACTGCTACTCGCAGGTCACAAAAACACTGTTTTCCTTATAATATATAGCTGCTAGTATAGTTTCCCCTGTGTAATTTCTGTTGATGCTACTTTTACACTATATGGTGGATTTTAGTTCTGACACATGGAAATTGTAGTTCTGGATGCATACTGGGCTGTGAAGCATGGCACAAGGTAAGTAGAGTGTTTTTTCTTACACAGGCTGAACACTAGAAGAAACCATTGTTTCCCTTTTAATATACAGCTGCTAGCACAATATTCCTGTACAATTTCTATTGCTGCTACTGCTGCATGGTGAATCTCAGTGCTGACACGTGGGAATTACAGCACTACATAAGTACCATGTTGTGGCACGTGATGCAGAACCCCCTTGTAGGTAGGGCATGCGTACTGCTTTGTTGATTACCAAAAGACCCCACTGTTTTCCTTTCAATATACAGCTGCTAGCACCATTTCCCTGTATAGCTTCTGCTGAGGTTACTCTTATATGGCAAATGTCAGTACTGACACATAGGAATTATAGAATTAAATGTGTTCCACGCTATACAGGGAAGGTGCTCTTGCTGATACTGGCTAATCACAAAAAAAAAACAACAACACTATTTTACTTTCTATATATAACTACTAGCACAGTTTCCTTGTACATATTCTGCTAGGTCTACTACTATGTTATTTATTTAGTTAGTTTTTGTTGACCGGGTAAGTGCACTAGACAGACTGTGCCTATTTTCAGGCATGACCTGGGGAAGGGGGATACAGATGAATGCCAACTGACCTTGAACCAGATTAAGCTGTTGGTGGTATTTTTAGTGAATGGGGGAAAATTTTGCCAGGGCACTGGGGAAATTCTCCTACTCTTCTGAGGGGCTGCTGTTGCGCTGCAGAAGGATGGAAGTCCCCATTCCTGTTCAAGACTCTGGAGGAGGTGGGCATGTGGTTGTCCCTCAGGAGCCTTTGCCAGATGGTGGGTCAGAAAGTATACAAGATCTGGTTTTGGATGAGTCTTTTCATACTGAGGGCAATGAGGATTCACCTTTACTTGCTGATCGCCTTATGGAGGTCGAAATGGATTTACAAATGGAATTGGAGAAGAAAAAGTCACATATGTTGGAGTTAATTTTGGTAGCAGAACAGGATTTTCAATCCTGCAGGCAGAGGCTGGAAGAAGGAAAAAAGAAAAGGAAGCGATCCTTGGCTAGTCCAGGGTCGCTATCTCATAAAAGATTTCCCTTGGGGGCTTCTTTGGGTACTCCTATTGTTGCCTTTGATCATACTGAACTTCCTTCAGAATTACCTGATATAGAAAATGTGGCTTCCAGTTCTTGTGCTTTACCGATTTATGGACTCCTGGAGAAGCTCTATTGAAAGCGGGCTGGATCAGACAGCAAGACATTTGGGTTCCTGACCCTGCCATACCTATCCCTGGAACCACAGATTGTGCACACACAGAAGATGCACAGGATTTGTCGGCCCCAATTGTGAGCACACAGCCTTCTTGTTCGCATTCGGTTATGGCTGGTTTGACTGGCAGTGAGCCAGAAGATACAGCTACTACGCCAGATGCTCTCCCCCAAGACATGACAGCAGGAGAGGTAGTAGGAGAATCTACTTCTCAAACCTGAGCTGGAGGCTCTGCACTGGTAAAAACTTTTTTGGATCAAATGGGAAAAAAAGAGTACTGAGACGAATAAATGTCAGACATATGCTGGCCTTTTTCCAAAAACAGCAGAAGTGGCCAAAAGATGATTTTTGGTTAGACTCTGGTATAAAGGCCTAGCACCCATGGTTCCAGACAGGTTATGGGTCAGAAAGACTCTATTAATTGATTCTGTGGATTTTACCCCGGCAGAGGTGTATGCTTTCATACACTCTCAGGGAGATCGAAACTATGATATAAGCTTTTGCAATAGGATCTCACTTGACAAGTTTTGGAAATTATATTACGATGTTAAGAATTCTGAAGTTTGGTTGGATTTTGTTACAGTCCCCTTCACTAAACCTACAGTAAAAACAGTGACTATCCTTTTTAGGAATGAAGGAGTGAATTTAGACAATATTCTGTTTTGGCTGGAAAAACGCTGTCCTGTCTTTGATGTTCCCAGACGTATTATGGATGACAATGGCTTTTTGACTGGAGGGGGTGGATGGTAAGGGTACAGTTGAAACAGGATTAGGTAAGGATACACCATTTACCTAGCTCTTTTTTCTTGGGCCGAGATAGGGGTATTATTTTTTTATGCTAGACAGCCCAAAAGCTGCTACAAGTGTGGTTCATTGTCCCACCTGAATGTTGACTGTGAACAAGTGAAGTGTTTTCAATGTGGGTTATTGGGGCATATGGCTGTACAATGCTCAGCTCCACTGAAATGTGATTTGTGTGGGGAGGGGGACCACGGTTTTGCTTCCTGTCCATGGGCAGCACATAGCCCAGATGATCTTTCAGATCAGGATTTTTTTTAATCTAAAGCTAGATGTTCTTTTGACCAACCTTCTCATTCTGAGACAGGCCTTGCCTTTCAGGGCAGATGGAGGGGAAGAGGATGAGGAAGTTATGCTAGGGATGGGTCCACAGTTGGGGTACCTAAACCTGAATTTCTGCATTTGGCAGTAACCCCAAAGTCTCCTGATATACAGCCTGTTTTTCCCTTGATTCCCAACATGGAAAGTCACTCTACAGAGAAGGAACCCCCTTTTGTGACCCCCCCCGGTTCTCCACACCGAGATCCATTCCCCCTGAAAGGCAGGTCTTTCAGTGCTCAGCTTTTCCCATTGATGATGTTTCTGTTGAGGGCCTTAGGGTATCATGCCAAAAGAGGGAGATACCTATTGTAACAAATTTTGATGCTGCTTTGGCTATAGATTTACCTACTGGAAAGGTTATTGAGGCCCATGTTTCCCCTCTGCCTTTATCTAATAGATTTGCTCCTTTTTCGGCCTGGAGTGACCAGGTAGATGAAGAGCATCCTATGGAAACAGAATGTTTGCCAGTCTCTGTTGAGCTTCTTCCTCTTGTTAGACCAGAGGAGCAGCATTCAGACAAACCTAAAGTCTTTGAGAAATCTAAACGAGTTACCAGATCTAGTGGCAAACATTTAAAACCTCCTTGAGAGATTTTTTTTGGAACTGGCTAGTCTTAACGCTAATAGCATTAAATCTCTTGGGAAACCTTTGTCTACTTTTGGGATTTTATACCATTTGGGTTTTGATGTTGTTTTTCTTCAAGACACTAGACTCTATACATTGGGGGGAGGTTACTTTAGCAGCTCAGGATTGGGTTTCGGGTTCTTCCTTTTGGTCAATTGGGGAAGACACATGTAGCGGTGTGGGTTTTTGTTCTTTTTCACATACTGTTGTTGTGACTAGAATGTTGGATATTGATCCTGGGTGAGCTTTTCTGCTTGATGTTAATATTCAGGGTATAGAATGTTGAATAATTAATCTCTATGGTCCTCAGGCTAAGGCTTTGCGTATTTCTTTATTAAAAAAGGTGTAGCCATATTTATACACTAGATGACAGGTCATTTTTGGGGGTGATTTTAATGTTAACCTCCAGCAACAGATTTCAGGTAAACAATATTGTGATAAAGTATTTCTTAAAACTTGTATTACTCAAGCAGGTTTACGAGATATACATGTTTCAGGACATAAGCAACCTAAGCCTACATTTCTAAGGGGACTTTGTCCTCTCGTATTGATTTTATTTTTGTGCCCCAAGCATTGGTGGTGGATAATACCTTCACCATTCTGTTAGAGACCTTTGATCATAATTTGATTGGTTTTGAGATTTTGACTCCCCTTAAGGGTTATGGGATGCGGAGTATGGAGGATAAATGTATCTTTGCTGACTCATGCAGATGTATTGTTAGATCTTAAAATTGTTGTACAGGATAAGTTGTCTACCTTATTTTTGTTTGAGGATGTAGGTTTATGGTGGGAAGAATTTAAGATTTGTTTATATGTTTTTTTTCAATCTTTGGGTGTTACTAAAGCATCTTCTCATTATGAGAAATATTTGACACTACGTAATGAGTTGAGAACATTGTTTTCCATTCCAGATACCAAATGTGGACATAGGGTTGAGAGGATAAGGGAACTAAAACAGCAAATGATGCAATTCCAATATAATAGGATGCACTCTATAAAAAGGGAACAGATGTTTAGCACTAAAGGGAAAGCTGAACAAATTAATCCCTTTTTAGCTAGCCAAACTAGGCATCAGCATATGAAAATACATAGTCTGATGGATTCTCCTGGGGTAGATGTTTTTGATAATAAGGGTATTATGAAAGTTTTAGACAATAGTATCAGTAATATGTTTGGGGAACCAGTTTCTGAGTCACAGTTTATGGCTCAACTACTACAAGCAGCTGATTTGCCTAAATTATCTTCATCGTTACAAAATACTTTGATTGTATCTTTTACTAGATTGGAACTAGAGACAGTTATTCTGTCTCTTCACAAGGATGTGTCATCAGGAGCAGATGGGCTTTCTAATGAAGTATATAGATTATTATGGGATATTATGCCTGATACATTACTTACATTGTATAATTTTTTTTCTTTCAGATTATACACTATCAACATCTATGTATGAAGGTTTAATGATTTTCCTTTACAAAAAAGGGGATAGGGTAGATATCAAGAATAGGAGGCCCCTCACATTGTTGAGCATTGATTTTAAGATGTTTGCCAAATTACTAGGCAATAGATTAAGTTTAGTGATGATGGATCTTATTAGCCCTGTGCAGTTTTGTTCTGTTCCTGGATGTGGTATAACTGAAGCTTTGTTATTTTTATGAGAATTGATGGAGCAAGGGGGAGAGGGGGTCACACTTAAACAGGAGCAGGGATACCTGGTCAGTTTAGACCAGGTAAAAGCCTTTGATGGGGTTTCACATTCCTTTTTGTGGTCCTGTTTGGCAGCTTATAACATTCCAGAACCCTTTATTCAGTGGCTAAAATCGTGTTACTCCTTGGCATATGTGGTTCCATGTGACAATGGGTGGAGAGAGGACTCTCATAGAATTTACTGGAGAGTCCAGCAGGGATGCCCATTGAGCCCATTATTATATACTTTTTCTTTGGATCCTCTATTGAGAATTTTGCAGTGATCACCAGGTATAAAACAGGTATCAGGGGTTTTGGGTAGAAGTTGTAAAGTTCTGGCTTATGCAGATGCTATTTGTTTGGTGGTGCCTGATGGTGATTCTATTTCATTGGCATGTTGTATGATTCAAATTTTGGGGACAATAACAAGGACTCGTCTTAATGATAATAAGACGACATGTTTAGGGTTGGGTAATTTTCCAGTAGGTCCTATGAAAGTGGGAGGGTTTCTGATTGCTAGGATGCCTTGCAAAATTCTGGGGTTATTTTTTTGGAGGTTCAGATATGGCTTGTTATAATTGGGATGTAGCCTTGCAAAAGGGAATGGGAATGGTGTTGGTATGGAATAAATGGAAGTTGTCTAAATGGAAACGTATATACTGTAGTAATACTTTTTTGGTTCCAGTATTTTTATTTTTAAGTGCAGTTTTTTTATATCCCCAAGTCATTTGAAACACAATTGTTAAGGTTTTTTTAGTGGATTTTGGAGTAGCCGTCTAAACCCAGTACGGAAGATGGTATTGTATAACACTATTTCAGATAGCGGGGTGAGAATGATGAATCCTTTGTTTTTTTATTTTTCAATTTTTTTATATAATAATTTGGTGCCATTGATGCAGCAAAAAGGACATTTATGGGAAGTTTGGGGATTGGAGGTTCTCCGAAGGATTTTGTTGGAATGGCGATCCAGTATTTTCATGCATAAAAACCAACGTAATCCTCATTTGCTTTCATGCCGGGTAGGGGTTTTTGATAAGATTAAATTATGGTCAATAAAATATGAGACAGTTTTACATTTAACCTGTAAGGCCCTTTATACAGAGGTTCAAACACGTTGTTTTTCTGATTTTCCCCTTTTATGGTTTCCTGCTTCTGACCTTTCTAGTATTTCAGCATATGTTTCAGATGGTAGAATCCCTGAGAAACTGTGGGACACACGGTATGGTTAGGAATTCATGATAGGGTGAATGTTCAAGGGAATCAAAAGCATAAAGCTTTGCCTAAACAATATTGTCCTAGAGAAGGGTGTGTTAAGCAGCTTGACACTGTGGACCATCTTTGTTTCATATGTCCATATGCAGGTATGTTTTGGGATGTGATGAAAGAAAGATGGACGGGGATGATAGTTACCCCCCAAGTTCTCGATTGTTGTATTATGGTATTTCCTTAGGACTGAACACTTTGGGTAATCTCAGTACATTTCGTATTCTCCATGCTCATTTTTTGTATTGGCTCTGGATTAGCCAGTGTCACCTGGTATTGCAGCGATAGAATATTACAGCTTTGGAACTGTTTTTCATGTTACAGGCAGATCTGGTCTCTTGGGAAACAGACTGAAAAAGTTACTAATAGCCTTTAGCAATGGAATGCGCTTTGGCAGGGTTTTGCTTTTATTGACTAATTTAGTATTCCTGCAGATATATAACCTTTCTTGGTTCTTATATAATATTTCCTCCTTACCTTTTTAGTGTGGGGGGGGGGGGTATGATCATATCCACATCTATGTATAATGAAATGATTATGTATGAGGGTTGATTCTCCATAAAGAGTTAGTATTAAGCATTATTGCTATGTTTGTTTTGTCTTTTATGGTTAATATAAATTAAATTCCCCTTACTCCTTTAGTAAGAGGGGTGACATTTACACATTTTTTTTATACACTGCTTTGAAGGAGTGATTGTAATACTTATTTTGATTTTGTATCATATATGATTTGTATGTTATTTTGTGTGACTTAACACTGTATGTGATTATTTTTGTTATGAAAATAAAAAAAATTCTCCCCTACTCTTTTTCAAGAAGTGCCATGGGATTTTTAACATCAACTTGAACTACCACCAGAACAGGCAGATGGGACCTTGGTTTAGCATCTCATCTGAAAGATGGCACCTCAGGAGTGCAGCACCCTCCTCATGCTGCACTACAGTGTCAGTATTGGGATATTAACCCAAGTGCCTGGTGTGGGGAAAGAACCCACAGCCTTCTGATCTCCCAGCCTCAGAGGTGAGTGTGCTACCTGCTGAGCCACTGACACTGTAATAAATAAATAAATAAATATGATACAGCACTGCATGTCTATCTTGCTGTGGCACAAAACACAGTACCTCCTGATACGTACAGCCCTTGTACAGCTACTGGATGTTCAGAAAAAACATGGTTTTACTTTTAAGATACAGCGGCTAGCACAATTTCTGCTGGTACTGCTGCTATATGGTAAGTTATAGTGCTGATGCATGTGAATTGCAGCACTGTATGCTTACCGTACTGCCATGCATGTTGCAGGAGCAATCAGGAATCATGGGAAAAACCCTCACTCCAGAAAAACAAAATAAAACACTGTTTAGTACTATTGCACTAGTTTTTGAATGTGACTGTTGCACAATTCCAAAAGAGTGCATTTTAAAAAACCTAAATCTGTAACATTATGAAGTCTTATTCATTTTAAACATAAAGCTACATGGTGCTCCCGTAATGTCTTTTGTATCATGAGATTAGATATATGACCTCTTCAGTGCAATTCACCTTGCACAGATTAAATGAGAATGCACTCGGTTTATATACACAGTGTTACTGCATGTCTGAAAATTGCACTTAAATATACTGGGCCTGATTCACAAAAGGGGCTTAGATCAGCACAAGCTATGGCAAACAGCAGCTTGAGCAGAAGCCCAGTGCACCAGGGACCCTGCACCAAATTCAGGTCGAAGAGGGATTCTGGTGCCTACTTGCCCACACTTGTGGAGACCTCTCCCATGCAGCAAACACACAGCACATGGGAAGGGTCTGCCACAGGCTCCTTGGGGAAAATGCAAGCAGACCCTCAGCTCTGTTTCCCCTTCACAATACAGTTAATTAATATAGCCCCCCCTCCCCGATCCTCAATGTTGCCAGGCTTATTATAATACATATATAGCTCACCCCCATTACCGATGTTGCCCGTTATATGATATGTCACACCACATGCCCCTGATTCCAGATGTTTATTTATTTCTTTAGCTTTTGTTGATTGGGGAGGTGCATTAGCCAAAAACCCTGCCTATTTTCAAGCATGACACGAAAGGGTACAATACACACTTGACATTTAGGTACGGTGATAAAGTACAAATAATACAGTACAATACAGCATATGGTATAGACAATTGATATCCATGCCCCTATACCATGGTTAATATAGCCCCCCCATTCTGCGATGTTGCCAGGCATGTTATAATACATTGTATAGCTCTGCCCCATCCCTAATATTGCCCATTATATGTTATGCTAATTAGTATAGCACTCCACATGCCCCCGATTCCTGATGTTGTCCCTATAACATGGTTAACATAGACCCCCTTCCTGTTCCTCGATGTTGCCCAGTATAAAATGATTAGTATTAAAGCTACTCCCCCATCCCTAATGTACCATGTCATAGCAACATAGCAATATAGCTCCCATCCCTGGTGGTCACCCCCTCTGCAGTTAGCACCCACCACCCTGATACAGAGCCAGTGCTGGCACAGCCCTCCTCTCAACTCCATGGCCAGCACTGACTGAACTATCACTGAAGGTGAACTGTAATGTATACATGCACAGAGCATATACATTACAGTCCACCCTCATTGACAGGTCAGTTGGCATTGGCCATGGAGGTGAGAGCAGAGCTGTGCCAGAGCTAGCTCTGTACCGGGGTGGTGGGCACTACCTGTTGGGGGGGTGACTACCAGGGATGGGGGCTCCAATGATACATTGCTATGACATCCAACATTGGGGATGGGGGTATAGCTTTACTACTAATCATTGTATACCAGGCAACATTGAGGGAAGGGGGGCTATGTTACCCATGTTATAGGGGAAACATCTGGAATCAGGGGCATGTGGAGTGCTATACTATTTATCATAGCATATAATGGGCAACATTGGTGATGGGGGTGAGCTATACAATGTATTATAACATGCCTGGCAACATCGTGGAATGGTAGGGCTATGTTACCAGTTATGCAATGGGCGATCAGGAAGGGGGTCAGCACATTGACTGGGATTGACCAACTCTCCCTGCGGACACTTTATAAGTACCTTGGGTGAGTTTTGTGGATCCTGTTTTCTGGGATGTGGTAGCTTGCGTCTGTCACATACCCCCTAGCACCAGGTCGCAGACCATTTTGGGTCACATCAGGGGTGCAAGCCCTGTTGGGGGCAGGTAGCCTGCAGTTGACACAGGCTGCCTTTGCGAATTGCTAAGGGGAAATTTTGGATGCAAGGTGCCATTTGTACCATTTATGTTTAGCACAGGCACCTTGTGTCAAGATCAGGGCTTTGAGAATCCGGCCCACTGTGCTCATTTCACAAAAATGTCAGTTTCATGGAAAGTGCATGAAACAGAGTTTTGCAATTTCACCCACACTAATCCAGATATGTACCATGGAGGAACTATTCTCATGTGTGCAACTGGGTACAAACAGAACAGGAAGTGATAGTTCAACTATTGTAGCTTAGCAATTATTTTTTTATTTATTTATAATTCCACCAGAAAACAGTCACAGAGCTGACTTTTTGCAGTCCATGCACATTCTACTTTATTTGGGCTATGGTGGTATCTTATTCTTGGAGACAGATTTCTATTCTCACTGTTGCACTATTTCATTCTATATTCTTTCATGCTTTGAACTTATGAACACTGCCTGGCTTGCAGCCCTGCTACTGATTCTATAAGGAAGCTGGAAGCTGGATCAGCATAGCAGTCAGTGCCTCCCTTATAGACTCAGACTCCCAAACCGTTCAGAAGATCATGATGCCTAGTTGGTTGGGAAAACTATAAGAACAGCTAAACCAGATGCAGTGGTGATCCTAGGTGGATTTTAGTCTTGCAAGCATAAGCTGGTATCTTGAAAAGGTTAATGGAAGAGCTTAAACTTGAGTTTTTGTCCATTGTTAAGGACTGGTTCCTAGAACTGCATGACCAAAAAAGGACTAAGTTTGAAGCAATCCTTGACCTTTTTCTCAGCTGTGGGAATAACAGGGTGGACATGAAGAGACCAATAAGAAGCAGTAACCATAGCTAAATAACCTTCACCTTGGTGATGAGAAAGACTAGCTGGGTATCAGCCACCAGAACTCAGAGCTTCAGAAAGACTGACTTTGCCAAGAGGAGGAATTTGTAGGTCGAGGTTCTGGAAAAGCTGCACAAGGTTGGCAGTACGGAACATAAGATGGGTTTGTTGAAGAAGATGCCTGAAGCAGCTGCATAGAACTGTATTCCTGTTAATAATAAGGGCAACAATCCCAAGACATGGCCACCAGGGCTCAACAGGGACCTAAGCAATTCATCCTATACAAAAAGTGGCTATACAGCTGATGGAAAGTGACATGCTGTCTCCAGGCAAGAAATGAGTAAAGAGCAGCACTGAGGGATGGCAAGATTAGAATAAATTAAGCCAAAGAGGATCTGGAAACCAAGATAGCAGTAGGAGCTGCAGATTATACCAAAGCCTTTTTGTCCCTGTAAATAAATGGACTTTCTCAGAAGTACTACCTGCGAGAGGCAAGGGAGAACATAGGGGTGCATGTACCAGGAACTTTAACTCATGGTTGAAGAACTGGTGCTGTGAGGAAGGGTTTGGATTCATTGGTGACTAAGGACCCACCTGGAGGGATGGAGGTTTGTTCAAACCTGATGGCCTGCATCCATCCTGGAGGGGAATCCAAGCACTCAATGATAAGTTTAAATGCTACATTGACAAGCATTTAAACTAGCAAAGGGGGGTGGCAGGCCAGCAAGGAGGGTACCTACTTGCTCACCCCCCACAGCTAGGAGTGGAACCAGTGAACCAGAGGAGTGGCTATATCTACAAAGCAGTGTGCAAAAGATGGAGATTAGCACCCAAGAGGTGGACAGGCAGAAAAGGGGCAAAATTCAGCAGAAGGGCAGACAGCAAGGAGAATTAGGGATAAAGAACAACCAAGGAAGGTGCTGGAGTAGAACAGCAAAACAGTCTAGGGAGGTCAAATCATGGAAACCCATGTGTGCCAATGCCAGGAGCCTTAACAACAAGATGGAAGATCTGGAGGCTGTCATGGTGCAGTCAGACCTGGACATTGTGGCCATCACTGAAACCTGGTGTAATGAAACCATGACTGGGAGATGGCCATACCTGGCTACAACATATTCAGAAGAGACAGGGCAAGTAGGAAGGGAGGAGGAGTGGCACTGTATGTGAAAAATGACATAAGGGACACAGAGATCCAGGAGGAATAAAATGGGGGAGAGATACTGTGGGTTAAGCTGGAAAGGAAAATGGGCCAGCCATCCGCACAGGTGTGGTCTATAGACCACCGGCCCAGGAGGAAGAAACAGATAGGGAGCTGATGCTAGCCATCCAAAGGATGGCAGACAAGGGTGAGGTAGTACTGGTTGGAGACTTCAATATTCCAGACGTGGACTAGAGCATCCCAGCAGCAGCATTGGCTAGGCGCAGATTTATCCTGGATTCCCTTCAGGGTGCCTTCCTCAAGCAACTGGTCATGGAACCAACTCGGCAGAAGGTAATACTGGACCTTGTGCTCACAAACAGGGACAGTGTGATGGGGGTAACAGTGGGGGAGCACCTGGAGAACAGTGACCACCAGTCATTATGGTTTGAAATCACAGAAAGAGCAGAACCAAATCACACAAAAACACGTATCCTGGATTTTAGGGGGGCAGACTTTGGGAAAATGGGGAGATATTTGAAAGAGGCATTAAGGGGAATGGGGCAGAAATCAGGGGTTGAGGAACAGTGGGCAGTATTTAAAATGGGGATTACAAGAGCAACAGAATTATGCATTAAGCAGGTTAGCAAGAGGAAAAGCAAGAGCAGACCATTATGGTTTTCTAAAGAGGTAGCAAAGAAAGTGAAAGCCAAAAAGATTGCATTCAGGCAATAAAAAAAGACACAGGCAGAAGGGGATAGGGAGAAGTACCAGGAGAAGCAAAGGGAGGCAGGTAGGTCAGTAAGGGAAGCCAAAGCTCAGACAGAAGAACACATTGCAAAATCAGTGGGTAGAGGGACAAAACCTTTTACAGGTACATAAGTGAAAAAAGAAAGGCAAAGGGAGGGATAGTGAGACTGAAGGGGAGGATGGGGGCTGCATGGAGGATGACAACAGTAAAGCTGACTTATTGAACAGGTATTTCTGCTCAGTCTTTACTGAGGAGGAGGAGGGTAATGGGTCTGGAGGGAGTACAAGGGTTGAGAATGGTGCAGAAATGGACACAAGTCCCTTTACACGAGAAAGGGTCCTGAAGGAACTGGAAGTAATAACAGTTGATAAAGCAATGGGTCCAGATGGGGTGCACCCCAGGGTCCTTAAAGAACTGAGAGAGGTGGTGGCTGAACCTCTGCCTATCCTGTTTAGCCGATCACTGGAAACAGGGGAGGTACCCAAAGACTGGAGGACAGCAGATGTCCCCTTATACAAAAGTGGGAACAAAGAGGAAGTGGGGAACTACAGACCAGTCAGCCTCACCTCAGTAGTGGGGAAGATCATGGAAGCACTACTGAAGGAGAGATTGGTGGAACATCTGGTTGTCAATGGACTACAGAACCCAAGGCCGCATGGTTTCACCAGGGGGAGGTCATGTCATACCAACCTCGTTGAATTGTTTGACTGGGTGACTAGGGAGGTGGATCAGGGGAAGGCAGTGGACATGGCCTATCTGGACTTCTGCAAGGCCTTTGACACTGTGCCACATAGAAGACTATTACACAAACTGGGGAATATGGGTGTGAGCAGGACATTAGTGTGGTGGGTAGGTAACTGGCTGGGCGGCAGGACACAGAGGGTGGTGGTAAATGGCTGTCACTCAACAGAGGGAAGAATGACCAATGGGGTACCACAGGGATCAGTGCTGGGACCGGTCCTATTCAATATCTTCATCAGTGACATTGCACAGGACCTAGAAGGCAGAATTTCACTGTTCGCTGATGACACAAAGCTCTGTAACAGAGTAGACACACCAGAGGGTGTAGACAGAATGAGAAGGACCTGCAGAAACTTGAAGAATGGTCAGGGGTTTGGCAGTTGAAATTCAATGCAAAGAAGTGCAAGATAATGCATATGGGGCACAAAAACCCTGGCACAATATACCAGTTGGGGGGTGAGGATATAGCATGCACCAAGCAGGAAAGGGATCTTGGGGTTATCATCTCTGATGACCTCAAGGTACAGAAACAGTGTGACAAGGCAGCAGGTAAAGCAAATAGAATACATAGATGCATAGGCAGGAGCATCACCAGCAGGAAAAGGGAGGTCATAATTCCACTATACAAGACACTAGTGAGGCCCCACCTGGAGTACAGTGTACAGTTCTGGAGACCTTACCTACATACAGACATAGACAGGGTAGAGAAGGTTCAGAGGAGGGCAACAAAGATGGTACATGGATTGCATCACAAGTCCTATGAGGACAGGTTGAAGGAACTGAATATGTACTCCCTGGAGGAGAGGAGGGAGAGAGGGGATATGATAGAGACATGCAAGTATCTTACAGGGAGGAACAGGGTGCAGGAATACACTATTATTAAGCAAAAAAGGTGTTCCGGGACTAGAGGGCATGGGATGAAGTTGGAGGGAAGACAATTCAGAGGAAATGTAAGGAAGAATTTCTTCACAGAATGGGTGGTGGACAAGTGGAACACCCTGCCAGAGGAAGTGGTGGGGGCTGAAACAATCACGGGATTTAAGAATGCATGGGATAGACATAAAGGAATTCTGGAGGTCAGGGGTAAGGGGCAACAGACTTCTAGGAAAACATAAACTGAACTTACAAGCTCAAATGGGCAGACTGGGTGGGCCATAGGCCCTTATCCGACGATACTGTCTATGTATCTATGTATCTATGAGGGAGGTGACTGAGCCCCTGAAAACAAGGCAAGTGAGAGGAGCCTTTGCATGTGCCAGGAGTGATGGTTGACATACTGAATGACTAGTTTGCTTTCATGTTCACCAAAGAGCCTCAATGGGGATTGAGAATGTTTATTGGGAGGGCCTATGGCATCAAGAGTAACCATGATGCAACCTGCAGACATCACACCGGCCAGGGTAGCTGACTAAGAAAAGCACCACAGTGCACTAACCAAATAGCAAAAAATCCATAAATTGGAACAAAAGCTGGTTTTCAGCATGCAGAATTTTATTGAAGAGACCCCAGGGGAAAAACACTCTCAGCCTCAGTTCTTCAGGTCTATCATGTGACACTTCATCAGGAGGTGGAGTTACAACTCTATATGCTGTTCTTAAATAGTGCAAATTTTAAAATGACAGTGCATAACTCAAATACTTGGTATATGTAACTCTATATTAAAGTGCTATATAATTATACTAATACTAACCAGCACCAGATATATTAAAAGATATCATTGCAGAGATGTCATCAGCCTCTAAACTAGGGAATATTTTGTTTATGGGCGACCTAAATTTGGGTGACATAAACTGATCAAATAAATCTGCCAGAACTGGTTTGTCAAAAGATTTTTTGAATACTTGCATGGAGTTGAACTTAATTCAACATATTACATTCCCAACCCACGATTCTAATATTCTGGACATTGTCTTGGGTAGTGAACCAATAATTATTTAAAATTGTCATCCATCTGATCTGCTGGGTAACAGCGACCATTGTACTATTAATTTTTAAACTCATTATATTCAGTTGGAAATGGACAAAGTTACGAAAGTATTTGCTTTCTACAAAACAAACACTATCGCTTTGAATAATTATCTGGCAGTTATTGACTGGTCCACTCAGTTAAACAAAAATAATATTAACGATATTTGGAATTCTTTAACCACAACAATCTTGGATGCTACAAATAAATTCATTCCTAAAGTTCCCAAAAAGAAGATACGTTATCAGCCCAAATGGCTTAACTTTAAATTGTGGAAACTGATTAAAAAGGAAAACAAATATTATAAAAAATACTATTCAAATGGATGTGATAGAACCCTCTCTGCATTCAAGCGGGTACAAAAACTTTGTAAAAAGGAGCTTAAAAAGGTAAAAACATCAAATGAAAAATCACTGGCTGAACAAGCCCAAAAAGGAAACTGTAAATTGACGTTCAGTTACATCAACTCCTTAAAGAAACAAACTTGCAAGGCTGGTCCAATTAGCTCTGGCAATAAGACCTTACACAACCCGAATGATATGGCTGAACATTTTAAGTCACAGTTCTGCAAGACCTTCTCAGAGAATAATGTGAGTTGTAATGCTACATTAGGTGATCATCCTGTTTATAATGTAGACATACCACTCAAAACTATTAAATCTAAATTGATGGATATAAAAAAAGGCTCCTCTGCTGGCCCTGATGGAATTTCCGGTGATCTAATTTATTTAATGAAGGACCATCTTTGTGTTCCTTTAAAATTACTTTTTGACGCAAGTCTGAATACTGGTCTGGCACCATCGGGATAGAAAAACGCTAATGTGATACCCTTATTCAAAAAAGGATCAAAAAGTGTTTCAAATAGCTATCGTCCTGTTAGTTTAACACCTATTTTTTGAAAAATTCTAGAATGAATCATCAAGGATGATTTAATCTCTGCTATTGCAAGTTTAGATCAAACTCAACAGATTTGTAAAAGGCTGATCGTGTTCAACAAATTTAATATGTTTCTATGACTTTGTTAGTGAAAACCTGGATAGATACATTCCATGTGAAGTTATTTTTCTAGATTTTAAGAAGATGTTTGATTCTGTACCTCATTGGGCCTTGATACAGAAGTTACAGCTCCCCAATATTAAACCAATATTTATTAGATGGATCACAAATTGGTTAACTAATAGGAAGCAGAGAGTTATAATAGATGGACATGTTAGTAGCTGGAAAGATGTTAGAAGTGGTGTTTCACAAGGATCAGTTCTGGCCCCACTTATTTTCCAGGTCTTTATATCCAATCTATATACAAACATCAAAAGTAATATTATTAAATATACTGATGACTGCAAAATCAGTAACATCTGCAGAGCAGTGTCAGTGGCTCAGTAGGTAGCACACTCGCCTCTGAGGCTGGGAGATCAGAGAGCTGTGGGTTCAGTTCCCACATCTGGCACTTAGGTTAATATCGCAGTACTGACATTGTAGTGCAGCATGAGAAGGGTGCTGTCTTTCGGATGATACGTTAAACTGAGGTCCCATCTGCCTGGATTGGTGGCATTTCAGGTGAATGTTAAGGATCCCATGGCACTTATTGAAAAAGAGAAGGGGAATTTTTTATTGCAAAATACATAACATCACATTCAAAACAAAAGGAGAACAGATGAAATACAAAAAAAATCATATACAGAATCTGTAGAGTCACATAAAAAGGAAAAAAAAATACAAAAATAATCAAAGAATCACTACAACCAAAAAAACATGTTTCCAGAATAACTGAAACTTCCCTCTGTCAAATATCCTTGACTCCTTCATTTTAAGCTGTTTCAATGCTTCCGTAATTTGATTAATCAAAAGTACAGTAGGAGTATTCACATGCCATAAATAGAATTGACAATGTGCCTGCCAAAGATAATATTTAATATAAGCAAAAATGACATTTAATGTACTGGGATGATACCTAGAATAAATACCTGAATAATCCCCCAGTATCAAACATTCATATTGAATATGCCGTAGTGGAGACAAATGCCAGCTAGAGGCTAAATCAGTCCAAAACTGTTTAATATATAGACATAGTATAAAAAAATGTTCCTGTGATTCTTCCATGCCAATACAGGAAAATCTCAAGCACAACCTGTCAGTTACGGGTTTATGCTTCCAATTACCTTTAACCCCCAACTTCCCATGACAGCACAGCCACTGAACATCCCAGACAGAATCAGGGATCCTACCATCTTTAAGAATAGTTAATGCCTATGGAAGTTTAGTCGGGAGGCATCGTGGAAAATCAACCCGCAGAGCATGATGTCTATCCATCACAAGACCATAAATAGATTTTTTCTGCATGGAAGTAATCTTGAGTTTACTAAGGTTCCACCCTTTCACTCTTTTTAACATAGAAAGAGCAAAATCAGGAACCCGTAAAGAATCACTGAACCGTGGAAAAGTTACCTCCCATTTTTGAAAAAAAAATTGAAACAAACACAAAGTCCACTCTGCCCAATGTGTAGGAAGTCCCACTGTCCTATGAAAGGAAGAAAAAATATAAAAGGACTGAAAAAACACCACAGGATTTTACATACCCAATCCACCCATAGAAACTTTAAGATACGTAAAATCCTTTTTTACTGGGTTCAACCTACTACCCCAGACCATCTGAAAAAAACAGCTAAACAGTCTAGTCTCAAGGTTAGTAGGTAAAGGAAAAATGTGAGCAATATACAAAAAAACAGGGGTGAGAAATTGCTTAATAATACAAACCTGTTTCTTCTTTCCCATCCCCCAGGACTTTCAGTGTGAAACCTTTGCCTCTCCAACTTGCAGCCTAACTTCCCAATTTACCTGTGCCATAGCCTGTTCTCCAAACATTAGACCAAGAATCTTAATAAAATGTGGAGAAACCTGGACAGCACTTATTGAGTGTACTGGGTCCCCATCCCCAAGCTGCAAGGCCATGCTTTTTTGGTGGTTAAAGCCTGCCCCAGTAATCCCCGGAAAGGAATCTAATACCCTTAAGGCAGACACTCCAGCCTGAACAGAAGCAATCAACAGACAAATATCATCCACATATGCCATAATTTTTTGAGGAAAAACCTCAGGACTGGGGGATAATTCAACAATAAAAGGATCATTCAGGATAACTCTAATCATAGGGTCCAAACAAAACATACACAAAAGGGGACTGAGGAGAGAACCCTGCCTGACCCCCTTCTTTATGGAAATGGGAGACCCCATCAGAACACCCACCGTAGGAATGGCCACTGCATTTTGATATAAAATGTGAATCCACATAATCAGAGAAGAAGTGATACCATAAACCTGTAAAACTATAAACAGAAAAGAAGGAGAGACATTTTCACAGGCTTTTTTCTGATCTAAAGCGATCAGAAACCCCTGCAACTTCCTTTGCCTCCCAAACTCACAAACATCCCTCAATAATTTGAGGTTCTGTTGAAAGTTTCTCCCAGGAATGGAGCATATTTGAACAGGGTGAATCAAAACGGATGCAGCCTTCTGCAATCTATGGCACAAAATCTGTGAAAAGATTTTATAATCAGAATTCAAAAGGTTAATCGGCCTCCAGTTCCCAAATCCAGTCTATCACCATTTTTATAAATATGAACCACCATAGCTGAGGAAAAGCAATGTGGAACATCCACAGCCGTCAAAAATTCATTAAAAACTTCCACTAAAAGTGGAGCCACTAATTCCTGAAAGGTTTTATAGAACTCATTTGTCAGCCCATCTTCTCCTGGGAACACCCCTGAGCATAACTGAGAAATAACCTCCAATACCTCAGACAAAGTAACAGGACCAGCAATATCAGCCGCAATGTCAGGAGACAATACAGGCAATGAGCAATTTATTAACGAATCCCAGGCAATCTGAGGGACAAACTCCTATCCCAGAGAATTATGAATATACTCAGTCATAACATCCAGCATCTCGGCATGGGATGTACGCAAATGACCCGAGCTATCATCGAGACCAGTCATTTTTTTTGTTTGCCAATTTTGTTTTACGTGCCTCAAATGGATCAGAAAAAGGAGATTTAGTGGTACAAAATTTAAAAGTAGCATATACAAAAGTAGCACACTGATAGTGATAATCTCTCATTCTACGTTTCACAATATCAAGCTGTGCTTTAATCCTACAATCTGCTATAGAAGGGAGGGATATGAGTTTATAAAATTGATCTCTCAAAATCAGGTACCCCAAATAGTCTTTATTTCCTTTAGTTTTCCCAAAATCAAGAAACACATTTTTAACATCCAGTTTTGTGTCCCGCCACCAGGAGTACCAGGAGTCATAAAGGACAGCCACAGAACCCCGAAACTCAAACAACAATTCTACTTTGGTTTTAACTTCAGGATCATCTAATATAACAGAATTAAGCTTCCACCACCTAGGCATCCCTGGGAAAGAGGGAGGTACATGTGAAAATTGAATATCACATTGTAAAATACAATGATCAGAAAATTCACAAAACTTTAAACAAAAACCATGAACCTTTAACCTACTGAAAATAAAAAAATAATCGATCCGGGTACTATATGCACTACACCGATATGTAAACCCCCCATCCTTGTGCAAAGCCCTATATGCATCCACCAAATCTGCAGTGCGAATAATATTATGTAATGCATGGGAATCACAATACACCTTCTGCTGTACACTATCCCGTATTTTTACATCCAAGCTACAGTTCATGTCACCTCCCCAAAATAACATTCTAGAAGAAAATAAAAAAGGTTTAATAAGGGTAAACAACTATATTCTAGCCTTCTTACTTTGAGGGGCATAGGTATTTATGATACTTATAGAAAAACCCTCCTGAACACAATCCAACAGCAAGGTTCTTCCTGGCAGAATGTCTACTACCCTCTGAACCCGAATGTGGTGAATTTAAAAAGAATCCCAAGACTATCAGCTACATCCTCCCCAAAGAACCAAAAGGAGGGCCCCCAAGGCCAATGTTTTTTAACTTGGGCAATGTCCTGTAAAGAAGTAAATCTGGTCTCTTGAACAAGTAAAGCATCAAATGGGCAGTGTCAAAAAAACATTTGCGTTCGAAAAGACTTAATACTACATACATTCAGGAAAACCAGACGAAAAAAAGCCATGTATGAGGTTATAAGAAAAAATTTAAAAAAAAAAATCCTTGAAACCGCCTCCTTATCTTTTTTCCTCTTCCTCCCTACTTTTTTCTTAGAATTTGGAACACTACGAGGAGTATCCTTGTCACATTCCATTTCTGAAACTACTCCAGATAAGCAGGAAACATCAGACTCAAAACCCCCTTCCTGATCCTGAAGCACCTGAAAGGGATTTTGTGCGGGAATAGGGCCAACCACAACCTTGGGTTTCAGGGAGGATCTACTCACCCTTTTTTGTGGAAGAAAATCAGCTTCAACCTGGGGGGGGGCATCTGCCCTACATCATCCACTGAAACAGGAACTAAAACAGTGGGACTATTAGAAACAGGGGAAACAGTGGGGGCAGTAGAAACAGCAGGGCCAGCTAAAGATGAAGCAGCCTGGGTAGGGCCCGGGGAGGTAGACCTAGAGGCCTCATCTGGGACATCAGGTCCAGGTTCAGGTCCGGCAGGCCTATATCTCTCTTGGGCCTCAGAGACCAAATTTTCCTGGTTAAGTCCATCAGTTCGATTTTGGCCTGCCCAAGGACACTGATGATAAGTATGGCCAATCTCATTACAAAGATTACATTTACATACATTTCTACAAACAGAGCTAGGATGATCATATTCTCCACATAAAGCACAAATGACCCTGTCACAAGTGCTACTAAGATGTCTGGGCTACCACATTTGTAGCAAGCCTTCGGTTGTCCTGGGTAAAAAAACACCCCTCTATCCTTCCCCCCCAAAAAACTATTGGGAATGTGCTGCACATCATTTCCAATTAAATGCAATTTGACCTTAAACCTCCAACTACCATTCCAAATACCTTCACTATCAATGATAGCATCAGGAGGCCCCATAACCTTGCATTTCTTTTCCATCCAGTAATAAATATCCCCAACATTCACCCCCTCATTTCAAAACATCACAACCACCGATTTATACAGAGGTTTAATAAGGGGGATAGTCCAAAAAGGAGACCACAAGGACAATGTTTTATACATTTCATATTTTTTTCCAAAACAAATAAATCCCTGGAAAGGTCCTAAAACTTATATCAATGGTGTCTTCCCCCCGATATTAATTAGAGCAAAAATATCAGCAGAGTGAAATCCCATAGCACCTTTTAACAGAGTTTTAGCCACATAAATCCTGTCAGGGTGCTCCTGCAAACCCCCTTTGTACCGAAGACGTACAGCATTATGCCTAGGGGCTTGCTCAACTTTGTTATTTTTGAATAAATCCAAATATCTGGGCCCAGTCCTATTGCTTTCTTGACGTGGGGAAGGGGGTGGGCTAGGAGAATGTTCCTGGTGCTCTGTAAAGTCAGATTGGTCCGATACAGTAAGAGGGGTACCCAACACAGAAGGACCAGCCACCAAATCTCCCAACCCAGTGATAGATGAAAGTACAGGCTTCACCCCCCATGTCCAAGATGTACAGTACCTTGAACAGGAGTACTCCCAGTTGAAAAAGACTCCCAAACCGAATCAGGCACCCAGGCCCCATGTGGGGTCTGAATCCAGCCTGCATTTCGTAAGGACTCTTCTTTCAACCACTTGTTGAAAACAGGCACCGTGGCCGGCTCTGCAATGGCAAAAGACTTCTGCATTCTCTCTGACGTCATCATTAATTCCGTCATAGGCTGCTGAATCACTGAAATTCCCTTGACAGCAGATGTCAAGATGGAAAGAGGCAGGGACTGCACCGCTGTCTCTCCGTTTGCAACAGAAGGCACATCTGCAGTACACACAGCCATATCAGGTGGCACAGTATGCACAGAGGAAACACTTGGACCAGCTGTTTCCCGACAAGGTAATTCCACCAAATCCTCCGTAGCTCTCAGTACACGCACAACCTTTGTCTGCATCATAGCAGACATCTCCTCCAGACATAGCACCAAATCACTCTCGCCACAAGTAACATCATCCCTTGGCAAAGAAGCAGCCGAGGCCAGGGATAGAACCTCAGACTGCACCAGACGTCCGTCCTCCTCACCCACCATCCTGCAACTGACCACCACTCTGCAACAGAGCAGCAATCTCCCTGCAGGCAGAGTAGGGGAATTTCCCTGGTGTCCTGGCCAAATTTCCCTCATTCACTAAAAAAAATACCACCAACAGCTTAATCTGGTTCAAGGTCGGTTGGCATTCATCTGTATCCCCCTCCCCCGGGTCATACCTGAAAATAGGCAGGATTTGTCTAGTGCACTTACCCAGTCAACAAAAAACTAAATAAATAAATAAAAGTGAAACTTATTTCAAGGTTATTCAGGAAGACCTAAAGCTAATACAAACCTGGTCCATAAAATGGAATCTTTATTTTAATACTTCTAAATGTTGTGTCTTGCATTTTGAAAAAAAGAATCCCAAACTTCAATATTATCTCTATGATAGTGTTTCAGTTAGTAAGGACAGTGAAGAGGACCTGGGAATTACAGTAGATGTAAGTATGTCATTTGACTCTCATATCTCAAATGCTATAAGTAAAGCAAATAAGATATGGTGGGCAATTCAACACAATATAACATCAAAAAACCCAGATATTCTGTTGCCTTTATATAGAGCATATGTGAGACCTCATTTAGATCTTGGTTCACAGTTATGGAGTCCATACAAAAAAAAGGATATAGCAAGAATCAAAAGAGTTCAGAGAAGGGTAACAAAACACTTAGGCTCAGATATTCAAAAGGGATGTGCTATTCGCAACAGAGATGCACCAGCGCAAGTACGAAAATGCGCCATTGTACAATATTCAGTGGGAGGCAGCTGCGACGCACAAGTTGCAATGCGCACAAGCGCAATGGTAATGAATGCATGCACAACCGTAGGGGGAGGAACCATGAATAAATGGCGCAGTGCGATATTCAACAACATGCGCCATGCGCAATAGGGGAGCTAGCAGAAGTTGTGCGATAGCAAAAATTATCCAAAATAAAAAGGAACAAGAGAGAGAGGCACAAGAATGCTACAGGGAAGCCAGAGGTGGGAGCGAGGTGACAGTAACAAGGAAGAGGGTAGCAGTGAGAGGGACTGGGCAGGAGCAGGACAGGGCACACCTGGAAACAACCAGGAACAGGACAGGAGTGGGGAGCCTGTGCTACTGTGCAGGAGTGACAAGGAAGTGCCACAGTGGACTGAGAGCAGTGGCAGTAGGCAGGACAGCCAAAGGCCAGAGGTGTACCCGGTGCAGGGGGAGCATCACAAAGGACAGTGGGGGGAACGGGATAACAGCTGCCAGGGGGGACACCAGCCAGGGACATGGCCAGTGCCACCTTCCAGATGGAGGCGGTAATGAGGGGTGTGAAAAGGCAGGCAGTAGGGGGCATGGCTGTGGAAGGGCCCATTGGCGGTACACCCCCAACAGGCGGTACCGAGCCCACACCATCTTCGTACACTACTCTGACACAGAGATTGTGGGCTGGTACCGCCTGAACCGGGTGATCCTGAGGTGGCTTTGTGAGCTATGCAGTGATGAGATGCAGGCACCCACATGACGGAGCCATGCTCTGTCAGTGGAGACAAAGGTGACAGCTGTCATGTGCCTGCTCACCACGGGCACCTTCCAGAGACTAACAGGGGACACAACAGGTATAACCCAATCGGCCGCATCACACCTACTAACACAATTCCTCAGCGCACTGCTGCCACATGCTGTGGAGTACAGCCATTTCCCCAGCACACAGGCGGAATGCACAGCACATATAAAAGAGTTCCACAGGGTAGCACGTATGCCTAACATACTCAGGGCCATTGACTACACCCATGTGGCCATCCGCATGCCACCTAGCCTGGACGGTGTATCTTACATTAACCAGAAGGGGTTTGCCAGCATCAACTGCCAGGTGGTGTGTGATGCCAGGGGGCACATAACCAATGTCTGTGTCACGCACCCTGGGGGGAGCACATTATGCCTTCATCTGGCACCAGTTTGCACTGTGCCACAGGTTCGAGAGTGGGGACATCGCCACTGGCAACCTAGTGGGTGAGTATGCACATCACGCAGGATGACATGAGCAGCTGTGGGGGGTGTATAGTCAGAGGTGCATGGGTACCGGCTATGAAAGCTCATGGCAGAGCGATGCTGACCACCATACTAATGTCCACCCTCTACACACAGGTGACAGTGGCTACCCACTCTGTGCCTGGCTGCTCACACCATACTGGGGCTCCGCGACCCCATCGCAGCAAAGGTACAATGAGGCACATGCAACCACACGTAATGTGATCGAGCGGGTGTTTGGGATGCTGAAGGCATGTTTCTGGTGCCTGGACATGTCTGGCGGTGCCCTACAGTACAGCCCTTTGAAGGCCTGTGGGCTATTCCTGGCCTGCTGCATTGTGCACAACATGGCCAATGACTGTGGGATAGCTGTAGAGGTCGAAGAGGGGGACAACGATGGGGACAATGAGGACGCTGGTCCAGACGGTGATAGGCAGCCACTCCTTGGGTGAAGGGACCCCCGCCTGATCTGGATGTCACAGCTGCACCGGGACCCCATCACAGAGGAGCACTTCAGCCAACACAGGTAGATCACGGGGCCTTGTGCAACCACCAATGGCAAGGACACAACCCACAGACAGGCATGGATGAACCCCAGGGGCGGATGATGGCAAGGGAATGGGTCTGAGCGTGGAACCACACATGCCATCAGGGATGGGCAGGGCCAAACACGACATATGCTCACGCATACACACACACACCACAAGACATGCACAAGGGGTAAAAAGCACGCCAACCCTGACTGCAACCCCTAGCCACACACACAGGTCCACACATGACCACACCCAGTGGCCATCACTGTGCATGTCTCAGACTCTGGGCACCATTGTACACTGGTGGACAGTGCAACGCAGGCATCATCATGCACACGCCACAGTGGCCAGCAGCTGGGAGGGTGTGCACATGGACCGTATGTGTGCAGGGCCAGGTACCCCACCTGTGCGTCGCACGTTGCACAACACACTGCACACAGGGCAGTGGCAGACAGTGGCCATGGTGGGAGACAGATCAGTCATGTGACACAGTGTCATGGCAGTCACAGATGCATGGGCGGCCCCACCAAGACCTGCCAGCCATGCCAGGCTGACCATTGGCCTCATGGGGTGGCACTGACGGTCCCCCAAGGGTGACACTGTGGGAACGTGACCGCGTTTGAGCAGGGGTTGGCAGCTCACCAAAGCATGCCCGTGCCAGGTGTGCTCGGTATGGCCACAGCAGAACCCAGTGTCAACATGGAAGGTGTCGCACAATGCAGGGGATGGGGTGGATGTGACACTGCATGGTGTCTGTGGTGCATGGGTAAAGAACTGGGTGCCCAATGTGGCCATGACAGCTGTGAATGCACGTGTCAGCCTGTCATTGGCAGTGGTCACATCCTCCCACTGCCGGGTCATCTCTGCCAGGAGCAGACCATGGTCTCTGCTGTGCTGCTCCTCTACATGGCACAGAACTGTACTGAGTGCATCCACTGCCATCACAGGCCGCAACTGCTGATCCAAGGAAGCCTGGAGTAGGCGGCTGTGCTCATCAAAGAGGTCATCCGCTGGATCGGCATGTTGTCCCTCGTGGTGTACCTGACCATGCTGGGCATCACCCCTTGACGATGGGTGCTGCACACCAGAGCCATGCTGGGGCACGTCCACACATGGTGCACTGATGCCGCCCCCAACACTGTCTCCCCATCGCCATTGACCGACTGCTGACACTGCCCCTCCGGCCGCTGATCGCCAGGGCTCACCGGTGCCACCGCAGCAGCCACAACAGCCCCACTGGCCTGGACGCACACCAGTACTGCCCCACTGGTGCACACAGGCACAGGCTGGGACTGTGAAGTCACACAGGCCTCCACGGTGGTACCACCCACGTCTACGCCCATGACGTTTCCTGCTGTGGGACCATCCTGTGGCCCACACATATCACTGTCCGGGATGTGTGCTACATCAACATTGGTGCCGGATCCGGCACCAGTCCGTGTCGTAGTACGCTGGCATCTATGGCCGCTGTCATGCTGGGACACAGGCAGGGCCTCCTTTGCACCAGCATCACCATCTTCAGTCTAGACAGACAGGCAGGTATGCTGTGGTCCTGACCCTCGGACACCTGTGGAGGTGGATGGGAGCTGCTCCGTGTCGAGGGTATCACCCTCGGTGGACACACCCACCACAGCTGACCCATGTAGATGCTCAGGAGCTGTAAGGGAACACAGTAGCATTAATGTCTCCGCCCTACCCTGTGGCATTCCTCCCACCCCCACTCAGTGACAGCACAGGACCTACCGTGCAGTGACGGGCTGCCATCCATCTGGAAGACACCATCTGGAATGCCCTCTAGGGCACAACGCCGCATGCTGCTGGCCATCCGCTCCTTCTGTGGCATCAGGCGTGGCACATCCGGCTGTCCACCACCGGTTGCAGCATGTGCTGCCCTGATGGCAGCCACCTTGTTCTTAATCCTCCTGTTGTCCATGCCAACCTTCTTTTTGCACTCTTGCACAGATTGCTGGTGGCTTCCATGCTGGTTGATGGCATGCGCTACCTCACCCCATGCCACAGCATGGGCCCTTGGTGTTCACTGCTGTCTGCTGAGCAGCAGTTCCCTGTTGAGGTGGGCCTCGAACAGGGCATCTGATTCTGCCCAGGTGAAGTTGGTCCTCCTCCGTCTCCCACGTCTCTATTCCTCCTCTTCCTCACGTTCGATCATTATAGAGCCTGTGGGAATGACAGGTGTTACCTTTGAATGTGCAGTCCCATGTATCTCTCACACACCACAGTCCACACTTCCAAACAGCATGCAACCCACCACAATAGACTGCAATACCAAACAATATCCTCTGCAGCCCCATGTCACATTTTTATAGCGCAAGACATGCAAATGAGGTGGGGCATACGTTTAAGTGGATGCTAATGCAGTGGCTGCACCATGGAATTTCTGATGAGCTGATTTGCATATGCTGGCTGAATATTGTACTGTTGCGCATTGAGCAATTGTGTCGAGATGCTCAGGCAAAGGCGCAGCTCTGTGATGTGCACAGTAGGCACCACACGGCACGTGCCTGGGGTGCTGATGCCAATGCCTGCTGCGCTGATGATGTGCTGAGTGCGGGAGGCAGTGCAGGGCATGGTCACCACTGTGCCAGTGGTGCTAGTGTGCTGTTCATGCATGTGGTGCTTGTGCCCTGGAGCACCATAGGCGCCATGGTGCCACAGTGTGGTAGGCCACTGCAGGGCATCACACACAGGCACCCTACCGCACTACATGCAGGGAGTCCCAATAGTGCTGTGGCGGTCCATGCACGACAGACCCTTGACCCAGCGGTTGACCTTTGTCCTCTAGGTGCCATGCATCCGCATGGGTGCACCCCTATCATGTTGTTCAGTGACAACATGATGGGGAATGGCAGTGCTGTACCACGCAGTATCTGCATGTGTGGGACGTGCGCTACAGAGCAACATTTTGTGATCCAGCATGCACAAATGAAAGGGGAGCAGCAATGTGGAGCCTGCTAGAACTGGCCAATCTTGTAGCCATTGTTGAGCCCCATGCTGGGGCCCTGTTTGGGAAAGACCCTTTGGAAAGGCCTATAAGGACTGTGTGGGAGGAGGAGGTGGCAGAGCTATTGGAGGAGGCCACTGGGATTGCCCGCAGTGCAGCGCAGTGTCACCACCACTATGGGGAACTCAAGCCGGCTGGCTTGACTACAGTCACACACCAGGTGAGGCGCAGTGCCATGGCCAGGTAGGTGCTCCATCCATACACTGGTAGCATCTGTCCATCCAGGTATCGCAGTGTGCATGCATCCACCATGCAGGGGGGTGGGGGATGTCCAGTGTGGGCGGTGGTGGTGGGGTTGTGGCATGGCTGGGCTGTGCGGGATCACACACACTGGGGGGGGCTTTGCTACTGGTTTGTACTGATGTTCCCTTCTCCGTGTTTGCACCCTAGGCCCTGAGGAGGGATGCCATGCTCGGGAGGCATGGGGACAGTGAGACCGTGATGCTGCCCAGCAACAGGGATGAGGTGGAGGGCCCATAGTGCAGCAGTGCCCCGCTGTTGCAGATGCAGGTGAGTGCCATTCTTCCAAGAACTTCTGTGCATGCTGTGTTGAGGGGTAGGCAGCGGGGCATGGCCACCATCCCTTGACACTACCGACATGCATGCCGGCACATTCAGCACTGTCCTGTGGCACTACATGTGTGGGTGTGCATCGCTGGTGGTCCATGCTTGAACCATGTACATGGCTGTGTCACTACCTTCACACCGCATAGCCATGTCACTGTACGGCCACGGTGGTACTGTGTGGGACTTAGGCGGTGGGTGTGTGCAGTGGTCCGCAAGGCTGTGTGCACCTGGGTAGGCAGGTCTTGTGGACACGGTCACTATGGGTGGCCATACGCCTTCACAGGGGCATGGCCCATGGCTGTATGTCATGCACAATAGGTGGGCTGCAGGGGGACGGACAGTCACACTTATTGACTCTGCTCCCTTGTCCTAGGTGGACATCACTGGATGGCCTTGGAAAGAGGCATGCGGGAGCTGCTGCAGCTGGCATGGGTGTCCCTCGTGATACTGGAAAGATTGGAGTGGGATGGGGTCCGGAGAAGACACAACTGGAGGCACCACAGGAGTGGAGAGTGGGACAGATATTAGGCCCTCCATGCCCCCTGACTCACCTAACCACCCTGGAGCCACCCTCATACCCCTTATTCCCTCTCCCATTTGTTCACCCCTGCCCCATGCCTGCCCCCACCTGGTTTGTGGCCCATTCCCCCCATCCTTGTAAATACTTGTAAATAGTTTTTTTGTTACCTCTTTCCAATACATGCATTTTGATATGACAATTGTGGTGATCTCTGATTTGCAGTGAGCTACAGGTGCTCAGCTGCAGTGGTGTGCATGGCATCAGGGGTGGTGCAGGCATGGGTGTGTGTGTGTGTCCAGCAGGGAACCATCTATGGTGTGGGTGGGGGACTCAGTCACTGTCTGTGGTTTGTATGTTGTTCTCTGTGCACTGGACACCTGTGTGCAGTGGTCCACGGTGCATGCACTGTGTCTTTGGCACCCCTGTCAGACTGTCCATGTCCTGTGCAGCTGACACCCTTGCATGTCTGTGCTGTGCATGATCTGCTGGCATGTCAGTGGTGGCTGTCCATGCTGGACAACCCCTCTACCTGGCAAAATGCTGGATTGCCTCCTGTCACCGGTATGGTGCACGTCTGCCTCGGGTGGCACTGTGGCCTCTGCTGTTGTTGTCCCCCCCGTATGCTGTCACTTGTGTCTGTGCTCCAATGTCTGTCACTTCTGCTCCGGCCACATGCTGGTGGCGTACAGATTCATGGTGCATGTGCAGGGTGGCTGGTACACCTGTGCCATGGAGGGGTGCTAGCCGTGGGTACATGGCTGCTGTGGCTGCACACCAGTGGGTTTGTTGCCCTGCTACTGTGTCTCTGTGTTGGTGTGCCCTTGGGTATGGGTGGGTGTTTGTCCATGCACTGTGTTGCATCCTATGTGGTGCATGCTTCCATGCATCACTGTGGGCATCTGGGCTGGCTGTTGGGGCCAGTGCTGGGACAGGGTGTGTCCTTGCGAGGGTGTGCAGGGTGCTGTACTGCTGGTGGTGGGGTCCGGGGCAGGCCCTGTCGCATGCGGGGTACCTTGTGTGCCGACGCAGGATTGGTATCTCAGCTGTACCTTGGGGGGGGCCGTGCAGGGAGGCAGTGTGTCTGCAGTTGTTGCATCGGTGGCTGCTGCCACCCACTGCAGGGTGCTCACGGTGGGGCTGCCTTGCATTGCTCCATGGTACACAGGGTTGCATTGTCACAGTGGGGGTTGTTGCATGCATGAGGTGACATGCACTGTTGGGCGCTGCTCCTGGGCAGGGTGTCTGGGGATCACTGTGCAGGGTGTGCTCTGCATTGGTGGGATGGTGTAGCATGGGGTGGCTGGACCTCCTTGTTTTCCAGTCACAGCTTGCCAGGGGGTGTGCTGGGGCACCATGCCATGGCTGTGGGATTGTTGCTGGTGTCCACAGACTGTTGGTTCTTCCAGCTCTCCTCAGGTTGTGCAGCTCCTCTGCCCATATCTTTCTTGGATGGTGAACCCCTGCATCCTGTCCCTGCACATCCCTTGTTGTGCTGATGTCCTGCTACCCTGCTCCACTGCGCATCCCTGGTTGTGCTACTGCACATCAGACCTGCACCACTGTGCATCCCTGGTTGTGCCATGGTGCAGTTGGCATGATATTCAGTTGTGTTGCGCAACCGCATCTTGGCCTGCAAAGTGTTTGAATATCACGTGTGTTGTGCATAGGTGCACTGAACTTGCACCTGCTATTGTGCTACTTTGTGGTGCAGTTTGAATATCTGGGCCTTAGTATCTTCCAAAACGCTCCCATATCCAGACAGGCTCCTGAAATTTGATCCAATGTCCCTAGAAGACAGAAGGGCAAGGGGCGATCTCTTGCTGTCATGGAACATCATTAATGATGAGATCTGTCTGTTGATAGTGGTCTGGATCTTAAACAAATCAAGGTCAATACCAGAGGCCACCCACTGCAACTTACTAGAAATAGGTGTAAAACTAAAAAAAAGGGCTCACTATTTTTCACAACAGATAGCTAAACCCTGGAATAAGTTGCCTACAAATGTAATCATTAGTGACATAAGAACATTTTTAAGAACAGACTTGACATTTTCATGAAATCAAACAAGCTGCCAAGTTATTATGTATAGGTCTGAGGCCATATGGGCATTCAGCCTTTCTGCCTCATACAGTTTCTTAGTATGATTCTTAGTATGATTCTCATAAGAATATTTTTTTTATATAAATGATTTATAAAAAGACACCCATGAGTAGTGTGACAATAAAAGATTGTTAAATGACTGTTTGCTGTGAATCATAATATAGCCATATCATTGCAGATTTTTTTTTTGAATTCATTTGAACCAGCAAACAAAATCTTGAAAAGGTTGAAAGACAGCCCTTATCTCAAAATGTAATACAGTGTGCTTTTTTAAAGCAGTACATGTTATAACATTTATTATTAATTAAGCTTCAAAATAGCTTATAAAGAAGGCTATCTGAGTGTATTCAAGATAATATAATACTTCGTGGTAACACATTTTATCTAATTAAGTTATTACTTTATACAAGCAGACTCTATCAGTATCACAGGCAAAAAAGAAAATATTATTAAATACATATTAAACTAATAGTTCATTATAATTCCTAGCCAAAACAGATGCAAGAGTCACAGAGCACAGCTACAGATAAGGGGTAATATCAATGGTGTTACTCTTGAGGGCTAATAGAGAATTAGCTCTTCAAGTGAAAATCCACTTTGCTTCCTGTTGTAACAGTTTGCCCTTTCTATTGCCTCCATGGGGATGAATTAGAATATACTCAAGTCCGGTATAATTGAAGCATTCTACATTGCCATTATGAAATTCTGCAAAGTGCAAGCCTACTGGACTGTTCTGTCCTGTTCCATATTAATAATGGAATGCACATGTTCTTGGATGCATTCCTTAACAGGTCTCACTGTGCATCCAACATAGACTTTCGGACATGGGCATGTTAGAACATAGATTACAAATGAAGTGGCACAGTTTGTTCACTTGGGAACTCTAGCAGCAGGCTGGGAGAACAGAGGTCTGGGGATATATTCTGTTTTAACTGAAATATTTGAATAGTTTGTAAGTGAAATCAGCTCTATGCGTTAAAAATTATTACCTTGAATTAGAACTGTTACTTGGGCTGTGATATTATAACTTTGGAGGTTTGAGGACTGTTGTTTGTCAGGGTTAATTAGAGGGAAATTTAAATGTGTTGTTTGCCTTCTTAAATACTGAAAAGCCACTGGGGGTGGGGATTGAAGGGCTGAGTATTTCTGTTTTGGGACTGAAATTCGAAGCAACAGGAGCTGGTGGGCCTGTGACATCATACGGTACCTGATGTCTGCTTACACACACTGTTAGTGGGACCGAACACACACTGGACAGTATGTGTTTGTGAGACTTGGGAACTGTATTGGGGGGGTTGAAATTGGGCTTGTAAATAACAACAGTCAGTATAGAGAGAAACTGTATTCCAGGGGAAAGGGACTGAGAAAAGGGGGTGTGCCATTATAAACAGAGGGGATAAACAGGGTGGCCATATTCCACCATGGCAGTCATCTTCGGAAGGGTTGTAGGCTGCACAGGCTGTAGGATGGCAATAATTCTAAATTGGGCCTGGAGAGAGGGAGGCTGCCCACTCTGTAGACAGCTATCTTGTATCAGGAGTGAAGTATATTGGTTAAGGAGTAAGCTGGGGGAGCTGTCCAAGGATAAGGGTGTGGATATGGGCAGCAGAAGGGTGGGGCTGAGGGAGGCTGGGGCAACGCTCTCTGAAATTACAGGACATTATGTTACAGCAAGCAGGAGGGATATTAGGGACAGAGGACCCTTAGATAGGAAGTTGATGCTAAGGGAAAGCGTATGGGGTGAACATTCTGAATACAAAGAGAGTGGAGGGGGAAGAGTCAGGAGGGGCTGTTGTACAGAAGCCTAAAACAGCAGACTGTGGGAAGGGAGCTCCTAAGGTGAACAGAGCAAGAGGGGAAGAAGAGGGGCAGTTTAGAGGTGCAGTCAGGGGAAACTTGGGTTACTTGATGGCGGCTGACATAGAGTGTCACAATAAATTTGAGCTACTACAACCTAGGGGAGGAAGGGGTTGGTGGAAATGAGGAAACTTATACAGAGGCTGGGGAGGGAGTTGGATACCCATAGGGCATCACAGACCGGCTATGGAAAGGATAGAAACAGTCCCAGAGGAGAAGGAAACATATATGTTAAGCAAATGGGGAGATGCAACATATTCCAGACATGAGGAGGAGAGCATGATTGGAGAGAAACTGGGAGACAAGGAGGTGGGAGAGGAGCCCCCCTTCAGCAGGGGGGTCAGTAGCAAGGATGGGGCCCTAGCTAAAGGGGACCCACAGAGAGCCTCTGGAGGCAGGGGTACTATTACAAGGGGGGAGGATGGTGGTGTGGGGGAAGGGGAAACCATCAGGGCCAGGATAAATGGTTCGGATAAGAGAGGGTTAAAGGGGACACCTATTCAGAGGGGGTTTGAGTTAAGTGGGCAAAATAGCAAGGGAGGCAGAAAGGGGAGGGTGACAAGGGGGTCTCTAATAAGGCAGGAAGACTCCCACGAAATTGAGATCATGAATAAAGGGGAAAGGGGGCTGAGAGGGCATAGTGGAGGTAACCATAAGGATGATGGAAGTGTTAAGGTTCTGTTATTGGGAGACTCGATGATTAGGGGTATCCAGTGGGAGGGACAGGGGGGTGGATGCCATAGCCAGGTGAAGGTAGTGAGTATCTCTGGGCTGACAGTGCACAGAGCAAAGTACATGGTGTATGAAATGGTTAGGGATTGTGGAGGGAAACCGGATTTCCTGGTGCATTTGGGAACTAATGATCTAGAGGGAAATAGCATTTTGGAAATCCAAGCAAGGTTCCAAGAACTTGCCAGAGTCTGTCGGGATAATGGATGCAACATTTCCTTTTTGGAGATATTGCCAGTACCAAAGGCCTCAGTGGAGAAAAAAATGAAGCTCACAGAGATTAATGACTGGCTCAGGAAGTGGGGTGAAGAAAGCGGGTTGGGGGTGTTAGGGAACTGGAATGGAGTTTGGGAGGATAAGGGACTATATGCCAAGGACAGGTTTCATCTTGCCCCATTAGGGAAGGAAGTCCTTAAACAGGGGATGGCTGACTACATACAAGAAAGGTGGGGTTTAAACTTGTGAGGGGGGGAAGGGATAAGGGAGGGGCTGACCAGAAGCCTCTCCTCCAGATAAGGGAGTAGCCTTCAAGCCCAAGGGGGGGGAAACAGATTGGGGGTGGAGGTTTCAGGAGGAGCAGAGGGAGGATGGAAGTATAAGGAATCTGGGTGGGGTTCGACAAAGAGGATCAGGGATAAGGGGTGAGGGTTGGTGTTAGTAAATGCCAGAAGCTTGGGAAACAAGTTGCCAGAGTTCCAGGCCATGCTGTTCGAGGTGGGAGGTGGATGTGGCGGCGGTCACGGAAACGTGGGCCAACAAAAACCATGACTGGGACCTAAACATACGGGGGTACACTATGCTTAGGAAGGATAGAAAGGAGGGCAGAGGGGGTGGAGTGGCTATGTACATTAGAGATGACATAGAAATTGCTAGGGTAGAAGAGGCAGAGGGAAACGTGGAGGCCTTATGGGTCACCACGATCCCCAGCAGGAGATAAGGTCAAGCTGGGTGTAGCATATAGGCCCCTGGGATGGTGATGTTCTAGAGGATGGTTTGCTGGACAACATCATTGCCCAGTGTGGACCAAAAGGGAAGGAGTGGTGTTGATGGGGACCTAATATGCCAGGTACAAACTGGGGAACCATGTCCTCTAAGGTGGCCAAGGAGCAGAGGCTGCTGGATGGCTTCCAGGATGTGTTCTAACACAGCATGTGATGGAGCCCACAAGGAGGGGCATGTCCGGATGTGGTTCTGGCAGATGGGGATCTGGTAAGGGACATGGTTGTACAAGACCCCTGACTGGGAGTGACCACAATACTGTCTGGTTTCAAATAAGCATGGGGGAGGGTGACATCTAGGACACTGGCAGTGGACTTCAGGGGGGCAGACTTTATGGGCATGGGAAATATTCTCAAGGATCACTTGAAGGGGATTACCTCAATGACAAGTGTGGAAAGGAGATGGGAGGTCATAAAACGGGGACTTCATGAGGCAGTCAGGATCTGCGCTAAGTTGAAATGTAAGGGAGCAAGGTCACATAAACCATGCTGGTGGTCCAGTGAGGTACAGGTAGCAGTCAGAGAAAAGAAGGTGACCTACAGAAAATATAAAACAACAAGAAGGGATAGGGATAAGGAAATGTACCAGCTTGCATCTAGAAAAGTCACCCATATGGTGAGGGGAGCAAAGTCCAGTAAAGAGCAGAGGCTGGCACAGGGGATACATGGAGGGGAAAAGGGGTTCTTCCGGTACATTGGGGAGTGGAGAAAAACTAAGGGCCATCTCAGCAGATTGAGATCAGAAGGAGGGTGGGTGGAAGAGGCGAGGACCAGGCAGAGGTATTTAATGAGTACTTTGCCTCTGTGTTCACTAGGGAGGGGATGGATATCTACAAAGCAAGGCACGAAGGGATAGAAACATCAGTAAGCAGGATCAGGGGAGCAACAGAAATGGAGCAGGAGGAGAGGTACCCCAGGGTGTCACATCTGGGTAAGGATAAAAAGGCCAGTAAGGTGGAGGGGACGGATGATGCTATCTCCGCTAAAAGGGTGTGGTTAGCCCTCAGGGCCCTAAAGAAAGACAAATCTCCTGGGCTGGATGGCATTCATCTGAGAGTACTATGGGAATTGGCGGACATACTGGCTGCACCCCTGGCGGAGCTTTTCAGCAGGCCACTTGAGACAGGGAGGGTACCTAGGGATTGGCGAGAGGCACATGTGGTACCAATCCATAAAGGGGGGTCGAGGGAAGTACCAGGTAACTATAGACCCATCAGTTTGACCTCGGTGGTGGGGAAATTAACGGAGAGTATACTAAAGGAACGATTGGGGTGTACTTGGAGGAGGTGGAGGTCTGGATAGTCGCAACATGGATTTGTGCCAGGTAGATCATGTCAAACCAACCTTGTGGAGTTCTATGAATGGGTAACATCAGAACTGGACAGGGGTAAGCCTGTGGATGTATTATTCTTGGACTTCAGCAAGGCGTTTGACTCTGTCCCCCACAATGGTCTGGTGGAGAAACTGATGGGTTAGGAGTAGGCCCTTTGATGGTCAGATGGATTGAAAACTGGCTAGCTGGATGCACCAGAGAGTAGTGGTCTGTGGGGAGCTCTCGAACCCTAGAGAGGTTGGTAGTGGGGTACCGCAGGGCTCGGTCCTGGGTCCGATCCTGTTTAATGCATACATATCGGACATCAGGGAGGGTATAGGGTGTGAAATGAGTCTCTTTGTGGATGACTCCAAGATGGGAGCAGTAGTTGAGGGAGAAGAGGGAGGTTGGCCCTGCAAGGGGACCTGGACACCCTGGAAAGCTGGGCTCACACATGGAATAAATTTCAATATCACCAAGTGCAAGGTGTTGCATCTTGGTCGGGAACCCTAAACACAGGTACACCCTGGGAGGGGGCGCTGGAGGCCTCAATAGGGAAAAGACCTAGGGGTCATGGTGGATGCATGTATGAATAACTCTGAGCAGTGCAGGAGAGCGGCTAGCAAGGCAAACAGGATGTTGGGATGCATCGTAAGGGGGATCACCTCTAGGAGCAAGGAAGTGATTCTGCCACTGTACAATGGACTGGTTAGACCACACCTTGAGTACTGTGTACAGTACTGGAGACCACACTTGAAGAGGGACATACAGCTCATGGAGAGGGTACAGAGGAGGGCAGCAAAGTTGATACGAGGGCTAGGGGATATGACGTATGAGGACAGACTTAAGGAGCTCTGCCTGTTTTCATTGGAGGAGAGGAGAGGAGAGACAGAGGGGACATGATTGAGGTCTTCAAGTACCTCAAGGGAATAAATAGGGTAAACATGGAGGGGATCTTTAGACTAAAGCAGGGAGGTATCACCAGAGGGCATGGTTTGAAGTTGGAAGGTGGAAGGGTGAGGGGGGAAAAGAGGAGGAGGTTTTTTACTGAGAGGGTGGTGGACCCTTAGAATGCACTACCTGGTGAGCTGGTTCAGAGATCCACAGTGGAGGGCTTCAAGAGAGGGTGGGACAGACACAGAAAGTGGATGTATCAGATGATGGCCTGTCCCAGGGGGTGGGGATGGATGATATGGGTTTCTGGAGCACAAGGGATGGGAGGGTCTCGGCACCCAACTAAGGATCTAAGGTTCAAGCAGACTCGATAGACCGTAAGGCCTAATCTGCTGGCAAATAGTATGTTAGTAATTTATAAACTGATCAATAGTGTGTTTTTGTCTAATACTGGATGTTCAAAAACTTTTGTCTGTACACAAAAACAACAGAAGTTACATCCGCTGCATCTGTATGAACCCACTGGTGGCATCCAAGTAGGTCTGATGGATGGTTTCTTTGACAAATATAAGCTTGAAGTTAGCTCATCCATTAAGTTTTTCCCCCTTGGGTAACATAGTCGTGGTGTATCACCAACTGCTTGATATAGCAAGGGGTTCCTTCTAAGTACCTTCCAATGTTTGTGAATTATATCAGATATGTACTTAGAAACTCTATTGTACATAGTGACCAAAGTCACTGGCTGTTTAGTGTCACTATTGAAAGGTTTTGGTGTCAAAAGAGCTGACCTTACAAAATTTTAGTTCTATTCGAGGCTTCATCCAACAACTTTTCAGAATACCCTCTGACAAGAAATTTACATTTAAGTTCAGGGGCCTGTACCGTGTAATCCCCCAAATTAGAACAGTTTTGCCTGATTCTGGTAAATTAACCAAATGGTATCGACCTAATTAAATGCTGTGGATGTGCACTGGACACATGTAAGAGCATGTTTCCAGCAGTTGATTTTCTGAAGGTTGAACTTTGCACCGTTTGATTATGTATATCTGTTAAAGTTAAATCCAAAAAGGAAATACACCAGGATATGTTGTATGAGTAAATCTTAGGCCCACATCAGTTTGGTTCAGATACTTCATAAATAAATTTAGTGATTAATCATCCCCTTCCATACAATTATGATGTCATCAATAAATCTCCCCCACATAGCCATATGCGGGAGAAATGGGTTTTGGTCATGGTTGAGAATGGTGGTCCCCTCCTACCAATCCATGAAAAGGTTAGTGTAGGAGGGGAACACCATTGTGCCCATCACCATAGCTGACTACCTGACAAACAACAAGCATGGTAAATCCCATGAGACATATAGGATGCACCCCAGGGTCAGAGTGGAGCTAAACTGACAATTGCTATGGCCTGTTGTGGTAATCTGTCATAAGTCTGTCTATACAGGTGTAGTTCAAGATGGTAAGAAAGTGATCAGTGTGGTCCCAATCTTCAGGAATGGGACAAGGTCAGACTTGGGCAACTAGAGGCTGGTTAGTGTAACATTAGTATGAGGCAAGGTCTTGAAATTCATTATCAAGGATAGAATAATGGATCACTTGATTGAAGCAGAGGTTCTCATCCCTCACAGCATGGCTTTATGAGGGGAATATCTTGCCAAACCAACATGATAAAAATGTTTCCAGGTTGTGACCAGGCAGATGGACAGGGAAAGGGCCAGAATATAGTTTATTTTTGCTTCAACAAGGCCTTTTACGCTCTGCCACATGATAAGATTCTAGTCATGGTACACCAGTGTGAAATACATGGCAAGTACATCGATCAGTCAATCAGTCTTTATTTAACCAGGTGATACATTGTTGAGCAGGCTCATTTACAAGATGGTCATGGAAGGTCAAAAACTAATCCAAAGACAGTGAAGAAAACAAATGACAGTACATTAGTATACAATATGAGCACCCAACGGAGAACAAAAAGATGGGCCAACTAGTCAAACTATACAAACAGGAACATAATACAAAAGGATTTACAGAGAGATACAATACAGTAAGTATTGATAGATACATCGCTTTTCTATGGGTGGAGAAGAACAAGGAAAAAAAGAAAATAGATACATCCAGTAACAAGGTCTACACCCATCCTTACACTGAAGGATAAACGAAATGGGCAGTGTAAGTGAAAAATTAAGTGCACTGAGCAAGGATAGCTATAGGGAGGTATTAGAATTGAGCAGTATAGTGGGGTTGGAGGCAGATGTGAGAGAGGGTTGGGGAGGGTGAAGTGGAAGGCAGGAGGAAGGGAGGAGGCAATAAGAGTATGGTAGATGATGGGAAGGGAGTACAGGAGAGGATTCCAAGTTATGGAGATTTAGGAAATAACCAAGAAGGGGGTAAAAGAGGAAGGGAGAGAGAACAGAAGAGGTATGCAGCCGAAATCATGTTTACCAACTAAAACTCAAAATGTGGCTAATGGTGGCAATCGCAAGGTTCATTCAAGGCACAGTTTGTTAGGAATTTGAGGACAGATACCCCAGGTATTTGGGTGAGTCTTAGAGACATCTGTAAGGTGTTCCATAAGGAGGGGAGAGCAAATCTGATGGCAGAGCATATCCGCATAATCTAATAGCAGAAGGAAGGAAGGTGGTTTGTACCAATGTAATTTTAGCCTTGTGGGTAAGGAGGTGTCTGATATGATAAAAGATGCCTAATCTTTGTCTCAGTTTTTTGGAAGGTTCATCAATGTGATGTAGGAAGCTAAGTTTATTGTCAAGCCAAAAACCCAGATACTTAAACTTGTCTGCTACTTCTAATGGTTCCCCCAATAGAGTCAGGATCTGAATGTTAGGAGTCCGTGCAATAGGGGCTGATGATTGTGCTGGAGTGGAGATAAACATAGCTTTAGACTTCTTCATGTTGAGGAGCAGTTTCAACTGTTGAAGATTGTGTTTTAGGATATCGAATTTGCACTGTAGCCCTACACAAGCGAGCTTAGGGGTGGAACTGGCTGTGTATAAAACACTGTCATCTGCAAAAAGATGCACGTTAGCCATACTGATCTTGGAATCAATATTATTTATGTAGATAGCACAGAAAAGTGGTCCCAGAATAGACCCTTGTGGTATCCCTCTCTGAAGGATTTTTAAAGGTGAAAGGTCCCCTAGTGCTTTGACTTGCTGCTTTCTATCAGAGAAATAGCAGTTGAACCACTTCATAGTGATGTCATCTAGTCCAAGGTGAAATAAGGCAGACAGAAGCAGGCCATGATCGACAGTGTTGAAGGCCTTGCTGAGGTCTAGGAAGAGGGCACAGTTATGCTTCTTTGAGTCAAGAACATTTTATCAATTGCTAGTGACCTTTGTGAGGATGAGACCATACTATGCTTAGGTCTAACGTCAGATTGGATGGGGTTTAGCAGGATTTCAGACTCCAGGTAATCCCTCAGTTGGCAGTTAACTAATTTTTCAAACAATTTTAATAATATGGGTAGCAAGAAAATGGGATGGTAGTTATTGAGGTCACAGGTGTCACCAGATTTGAAGAGAGGGATGATGTGGGCTATTTTCCAAGCAGTTGGTTGCTCACCTGTGGATAGGGCTAGGTTAAAGAGATGTGTGATGGGGGAGTCAAATATTGGTAACCCAGTTTCAGGAAGAGTGGTTTCAGGAGGTCCAATCAAGCATTTTTTTTGGTGTCCAAGGTAATAAGGAGGTCCTTGACTTGTTTGAAGGATACAGGATTAAAGCTGAATGAAGAAGGGAACCAGCTGTTCAAGGAATTAGGACAGACAGAGTGCTTGTTTCTAGCTTGCAGGAGCAACTTACTTACTGGTGAGACATTGAAAGCTAATCCTGCCATGTCAAAGTGATTGCTAAGTTGATCCAAGATGCTGACTTTATCCGTATATGCGTTATTACCAGAAATAATCTTGGAGGGCAATGAAGATGAGGGTGTGTGGCCTTCAATCTCCCTAAAGATATTCCAGAACTTTGCCACGTTATTTCTGGATGCTTCAAGGGAAACTTGGAAATATTTTGCTTTTTCTACTCTCATGAATTTGGTGCAGTGATTTCTAGAGGTTCTGAAAGCCAGCCAGTCTGAGGTTGATTTTATTTTTTGGGCCCTTTTCCATAGCCTGCCTCTTTCTCTTAAGCAAAAGAAAAAAGTAAGAGCAACTCCAGTTTAGTTTTTGCAGCTAAATTAGCGTTTTATTAATGCCCCCTTACATATATTCACATCAGTTTTTAACACATTCTTGATTTGTATTTTAGAAATCCATATATTATGTATTACTATTTGCTAAACACTTGACAATATTTATGTTGAGGAGAAACAAAGCCAGCAACAGACTTTTTGGAGACAAATCTACATCTATATCAGGTGACATTAAAAGGAGTTAGTTTTTTGAAACTTAAAAAATTACTCAAAAAAAAGCTGGATATTATTTACAACATTATAACTCTTCAGCAATACCTTGATAAAGAACAAGCGCCACGGGGGTTTAGAATTACTATACTATCCTCCTCTGGTTATGACAGCTTTTTGTTTAAAGAAGAATGGTTGACTGCTGCCTTATTCTGCTCCAAAACTTTAATTGAAATACTAATTAAAGCTGAGACACAGAGGCATGCTGATCTTGAAATAGAAATTGAGCTGGCAAAAAAAGACGTCCTGGCATTTAAAGAAACAGCAGTGTTTAAAGATCTGGATACATCTATGAAAGAGAGATTAACAAAATATGAAACGGAACTCATAATTAAAAAACAAAAGAAACTAGCCCATGAGCAGGATGATTATGATAATGACCGAGTGTTAAACTGGAAGAAAGGTAACTACAGGAACAAGAGTAGAAGCAGAAGTAGGAGCAGAACAAGTGTCCACTTTTCAGAAAAAGGAGGTGATAAAAATAGTAGAGATCGAAGTCCTTTCTAGACCAGGAACAGGATACTCAGGAAACAAGAAAAGAAGATGTCAGAGAACCAGGAGAGGCATGAGAGGCAGAAAATGTCACTTTAAACAAAAGGAAACCCAGAGGATGAGGGAGAGCTCCAAATAGTGAATATATCTGGTAAAAAGCTGACTGATGAACAAATTAAGCTCTTAAAATATGATATATCATTTGTCCTGACGCCAGCACTAAACCCATTCCAAATCTGGGTTGATTTATTTAAACTTTTTCAAAAATTAAGACTAAAAGCATTTTTTCTAGGAAATCACAACTAGAGAATCAAGCAGAAAGTATGGTTTTTTTGGAGACTTCACTGGAACAGAACATCTTTGCTTCAACTGATACCAATTTAGAGGTGAATATTGAGACTCAGAATACTGTGGAGGACATTGATTATATTATTAACATGACAGAAGAAGACTCTGAGGGATCAATGGGTTCAAGTCCCACCACTGTTAAGTATGAACCCTGATAAAATGTTACAAAGGAATAAACTGTTTTCTCCACCTTCTGAGTCTGTACCTAACATAATGAATCCAGCAATTTCTACCTTTGAAAGGGTTGTTCTTAGCAAGGTAGAACAAGTATTAAAAAAAGCAGGACAGCCAAGGAATAGGAATCTATCCATATTAGAGATACAGGCCCTTAAGGAATTGCAAACAGAAGAAAATATTCTAATTAAATCAGCAGATAAGGGTGGAAATGTTGATATTTTGGATGAGAAACATTATATTAACATTGTATTAGGTTTGTTAAATGATGTATCAAACTACGACAAACTTAGAAGTAACCCCATGTTTCAATATAGAACTGAATTGAGTCTGATACTACAAGAAGCAGTGGGAAAAGGGGAAATAACTGAAAAAGAATTACAGTTTATATGGAATGAGAATCCCACTTTATCTTGCTACTATGTTCTACCTAAAATTCATAAAGATATGAATGACCCTCCTGGGAGACCTATTATTTCCTCTATAGGTTCTATTACAGAGAGACTTTGGATGTTTGTGGACTTCTTCCTACAGAGAGAAGTATTTAAACTTCCATCTTACACTAAGGCTACTACACATGTCCTCAACAAACTTACAGAAGTATAATGGGTAGATGGAATGTTATGGTTAACAATTGATGCTGAATCCCTATATACTCGTATACCACACGAACAGGGGCTTAATGCCTGTAGATATTTTTTAGAGAAAAGGGAAAGTACAGAGGACATCCCTGTAGACTTTATTTTGTCAGCCATCTATTTTATTCTGACCCACAATCTTTTTGAGTTTCTAGGAGACCATTACAGGCACATACGGGGGACAGTTATGGGTGCCTCTATGGCACCATCCTATGCAAACCTATTTTTAGGTAAATGGGAAGAAATCACAATTTTTCAGAATTTTAACCCTTTTTTAGGAAAAATAGCTCTATGGACCCACTTTATTGATGATATTCTAGTTGTGTGGAAGGGGTATGAGTTGGAGGTAGAACGATTTGTAGGATGGTTAAATGATAATAACATCAACATGAAGTTCACATTTAAAGCGGGTCCTGGTAGCATAGACTTTCTACACCTAACTTTGCAAAGACCCACTCTACCTGGAGTTTTATCACTACTGAAAATTATAAAAAACCTACAGCTACTAATAACTCACTTAGGGCTGATAGTGCACATCCCAAGAATTTGAAAAATTCTATCCCTTATGGACAGTTCCTACGTTTGCGCAGGAACTGCTGTGAAGATTTGAGTTTTTTGACTCAAGCAGAAGAACTCAGAAAAAGATTTTTAGAAAGGGGATACAAGGATGATTTACTCACTCAGGCCAGAAATAAAACTTGCAATATGAGAAGGGAAGAACTACTAAAAGAAAAAAAAAAAAGAACCCAGAACTACCAACACCCCTGTAGTATTTGTCACTGAGTTTAATAACTAGTCAGGACAAATAGGTAATATTGTATATAAAAACTGGCATATACTACACTCTGATAGAAACTTAAAAGGGGCTGTAGGAGAAAAAACAAGAATTACCTTTTCAAGAGGTCAGAATTTGAAAGACAAACTAGTTAGGAGTAGACTAACTGAACCAGATAAAAGCACATGGTTAGGCATTAAACCACAGGGTAATTTCAGGTGCCAGAGATATAATGTTTGCTGTTATTATAACACAGGTTCTGAATTCATACACCCCACAAACAAACAAAAATACAGAATGAAGGAATTCATTAACTGTGATACATCATTTGTTGTTTATGTTATACGGTGTGCATGTAGCCAAATGTATATTGGACGTACTACCAGGACACTCAAACAGAGAATCCAAGAACATGTTAGGAATATAATTAACGGGAAAACAGATACTCCAGTAGGCCTCCATTTTTCACTAAAGCATAACTCAGATCCAAAGAGTCTGAAATTCATGGGAATAGACTGACAACAACCCCTTAAATATGGAGATGATAGAACCAATGAATTTCTAAAAAGATAAAGTAGATGGATTTACAAACTGGGAACAGTGAAACCAGATGGTCTGAATGAACAATGGGATCTGAAGCCTTTTCTAAAAGAAAATAAATAACAAAAGAATTGTGTTTAAAAAAAAAACTGTATTTGGAAAATGTACACTAATATTTTTTTCTGTCTTTTCTCTTCTCTTGCAGGTAACCTGGTGAATGAATGTCTGTAGATCCCCTAGCCTAATGAATGGTTCTTTCAGCCACACTGTGGATGGAAGTAGATTAAGGGTGATCACATCTTGATGTTTTCCTGGTCCAACACAAATCTGTGTTTTTTCAATCTATAGGGCTTGTATTATTATAATGCTGTGATTAAGTTTCTAACCTTCCCTATACCATTCCTCAATATACCCCCTTCCTTCTGCCCTCCCATTTTTATATTCACATTTTGTGAAATCATTACCACTTCCAGTTATTTTGTATTAGAATGAAATAAGAATAATGTGGAATAAAGACAAAAGCATAAATATTGTCATGTGTTTAGCAAATAGTAATACATAATATATGGATTTCTGAAACACAAATCAGGAATGTGTTAAAAACTGGTGTGAATATATGTAAGGTATAACACATTTTGCTTAAATATGTATGTAAATAAGAACCTTTAGTGGTATATGTGTTTAAAATATTTATTTCACTTTTTTATGATGTCAGATATGATTTAAATTTGTTTGTGTTCTCACACACAGCCACCCCCCTTGAAGGCTAGTACGCTGAAGCGCAGGGGTTCCTGACCATGAATTTTCTGGCACTCATAAAATGCTAATTTAGCTGCAAAAACTAAACTGGAGTTGCTCTTACTTTTCTCTTTTGCTGGAGTTTTGAGGTTTGCAACCTCCGTAGGGGCACCCCCCTCGCTGTAGTGTGCTGCTTCTCTATTTTAGGATTGAACTCTTTCTCTTAAGATTGCCTTTAATGAGACATGAACCAAGGGCATGATCTTTTAGTAGTTCTGGTTTTTACTATGGGGGCATGTTTGTCAACCACCCCCATGACAAGGTTATGAAAGATATTGTAAGCCTCTGGGACCGTAGTAGCCAGGTAGAACTCCTGCCATCTAATCTGGTTTAGATCGGCCAGAAACACAGGCTGGCTGAACTTTCTGAGATATCAGTTTAGTCTGTAAGTGGAGGTCAATGGAAGCTTAGGTGTGTGTCTTATGCAAGCTAAAGCTTTATGGTCACTTTGGTCCTTATGAAACATCCCTGACTGGGAAATATTGTGTGGTGTATTGACTGGTATTAGATCAAGGAGAGAGCTACACATGGGAATTTTGATATTCGGACCGGTAATGTCAGGGGTAAACTGTAAGAGGCCATGCTTATCATAGAAATCTTTCAGGGGTTTGGAACAATCGGAGTTTCAATTGAGGATAAAGTCCCCCATAATAATACATTCTGTGGTGGTATTCTCCATTCATTTATGGAGATGGAATAAGATTCCTAGTCCTCCTGATAGGGGTCTATAACAAGCAGTAATTGAAATAGATTTGTCAGAGGTAAGCAACACCTTTAGGGTAAGACTTTCAAATTCCTTTGGGGCTGTGGTTGAGTCTGTGACTGAAACGGAATTTATTCTTTATGTAGATTGCAACCCCACCCCCTTAGTGAGTCTATCAGCTCTGAAAACACTATATGAGAGGAGATAAATTTTGTGGTCGAGGGTGGAACTTTTGAGCAAGGTCTCTGCTATCATTAGGACGTCAGGTCTAGTGTGGATTACCCATGCCTGGATCAAGTCTAATTGTTTTAACAAGCAACATGCATTATTATGTAGAAGGCTAATGCCTCCGAACTGAGTTAATTCAGATGGGGTATCTATATTTAGAGTCAGACCAGGATTTAATTCAACGTTCCCCAGAGCAAATCAGCAGGAGAAGGATAAGTTTCTAAGACCAGTTTAAAAGACCCTTAATAGTAAGAGATTATTGCCTTTTAGGGGGTGGCAGAATTGAGGGAGAAGGGCAAGTGGCAGTAAGGTATTTTAGAACTGAAATAGCAAACAGTGCCGTATGAGCTGGTATGATTGAAGGTAGTGTGAAGGCACAGGGTGGGGAACAGGCCTGGTATATCCCAGAGTGTTAGTGCCAGTGGAGCCATTCAGTACTGGTGGTATGTAGAAGATTAGGGGGCCATTGGAGGGGTAAATGAGACCAATGATTGCTGTGTGGACATATATCTGTATGAACAGAAAATATCCAAAATGAGCATGTCTCAGTAAAAGATACAGCATGATTCCTGATAGGAAGGGATGATAGAGGGTATTTGTTGGAGCCAGCAGGGGTGAAGAGTAAGAGGGGTGCAAGGTCAGCTAGGTGGAACAGCATCTGCACAAATGGCTTTATCAGATAGAAAAAATACTCTGTGAATCATACTCTGATGTTTTAGTGGCCCCTGGTGGCTAAGTTGTATAACCTGCGATGGAACTTTAGACACTTAGAAATTTGCTTGTTCTGGTCATGTGATGAGAACAGTCTACATAAGAAAACATTGAGTAGGGCAGGTGGGGAGCTGGTGCAAAATGTGCGCAACTCTTAATTGATTAAACAAAATAGTAGCAGGCAAGCTGAAATTTAATTAAAAGTCACTGGCCTGTTAACGCTAACTGTGGCTGGGCTGTAAGCACGATGCTGTAATGTGCATAACTCTTAACTTTATAAACAAATTAATAGCAGACTATCAACACTCTTAACAGTTTAGTGAAAAAGAATGGTAGCAGGCTAGCTCAGCAAAAGTTGCTAATCTACGAACTTAAAAGCAGCTAGTTCTGGGCAGATTGAGTGTCAGCGAATAGTCAGGAGCAGACTCAGCAAAGGAGACAATCAGTTAGGAGCTGGAAGAATGTACCAGATGTTCAAATCCTTCACAGAGTGCAGGCATACCTTGTCCAGGAGTGGGCGTGGAGCAGAAGTTGGTGGTTGTCAGTTGAGGAAAAGCTGCACCGCATTGCAGGAGGGGCTGCCAGGTCAGGGGTCAAGATCTTGTCCAGAAGCGGGTGTGGAACAGAAGCTGGTGGTTGGCTGCTGAGGAAAAGCTGCACTGCGTTGCAGTAGGGGCCACCCAGTCAGGGCCCAAGATCTTGTCCAGGAGTGGGCATAAAGCAGAAGCTGTCTGTCGGTGGCTGAGGAAAAACCACACCACATTTCAGGAGGGGCCGTCTGGTCAGAGGCCAAGATCTAGGAGGTACATAAGATAGACTGCTAAAAAGTTTGGGGGCAGAAAGCAGAGGGCTGTGGTTGAAGTGCACTACTCCAAATGGACAGGGGTTCTAAGCAGTGTCCCTCAGGGATCAGTGTGAGGGCCACTGTTTTTCAACATTTTCATCAGTGATCTGGAAGCTGGAGTCTTCAACAGACTGCTTACATTTGCTGATGACACTAAATTGGCCAAGGTGATGGACTCCTGTGAGGATGGAGACAAGGTTCAGTCAGACCTGAAGAAGCTGGGTGATGGGTCAGACTGCTGGAGTCTTATATTAAATGTGTCCAAATGCATTATTTTTGGAAAGAAGATACATAAGTATATATCAACACAGATTTGATGATGGCTACAGTAACTGCCTAAATGAGTATTTGTATTTAGTCTTCTCTCCAACCAGTGCTAGTGTGACTATTCCTGACATTGTCCATCTTCACAACTCAGTCTATTCACATGACATTCAGACTGAAACATAAAAACATAGAATTTGATGGCAGATTAGGACCACTTGGCCCACCTAGTCTGCCCATTTCCCTACCTAATAGTTAAGCTGCAGATCCTGGTTAACCAACAGCCTACTTCCTCCTACCCCCTACTAGAATTGCCTTATGTCTGTCCCATGCATTCTTGACAAAAAATTTGTCAAAACAAACCTAAGCCAGCTTAATAAATCCAAATCCCCAGGACTAAAAGATTTACAGCCACCTATGCTACAAGCATTAGCAGGTGTATTAGTCTGTCCATTAACACAAATTTGTCACTGGCAACAAGGGAGGGCTAAGAAGACTAGGGGTGTGCTTTAGTGACTCCAGTATTTAAAGGGGGAGCCAAGTCAGATAGGCAAAACTCCAGACCAATACATCTGTCATCTTTTACATTTAAAATACTTGCAAGCCATATTAAAAAAAAAATAGAGGAAAAATTAAGGAGGGGTACATCAGAGCCAACAGAGTTCCATTTTGGTAAGGAATATTGTTGTGAAAATAATCTACTAGAGTTTTGCAATAATGTCAGCAAATCCCTGGATGAAGTCCTCCACATGGACATCAATTATTTAACAGTGACAATTTCAATTTTGACAGTACATTGACTTCTCCAAAGCTTATGATGAAGTGTCCCACAACTTATTGTTATTAATGTTGCTAAAGATTCCTATCTGAGACACAAACCTTATATACTGGATAAAAAAAACTGGATTAATACTAGGACTTACATGCTTTGAGTAAGAGGACAGGCTTAGTTCAGGTTATGAATGGTTCACCTTAGGTGCTGGTTCTTGGATAAATGTTTTTCAAAATTTACATTAGAGTCCTAAATAATGAAATACTGTATCAGACTGACTTGTGAATTTTCAGATGATAGCAAGTTAGAAGGAACAGTTGGCAAACCTGGGCAAACACTAAAAATACAGGAAAACCTAAATAAACTGTTGTTTGGCATTACTGCATGTACTGCACTCAACTTATGCACTTTACTGCATGTCATTGTTCTTGTAACTTCGTTATCAGCCTGGCTTATATTTTTTTAAAACTTCCCTTTCCCCCAGGCTGCACCCAGAAATGAGTCCTGCTTCAGTGTGCCTCTTCCAGCTATCAATTTTCAGGTAAAATAAAATTAAATAAATGTATACACACATAAAATAAATAAACTGTCAGAATGGGAAAAGTATAATTTAATGGCATTCAATGCAAATAAACGTAAGGTCATGTGCCTACACTAGGTAAAAATAATGGCAAACAAAATTACTCAGTACATAATATAACATTAGACATTACTGAGTCTGAAAAGGATTTGGGGATAACTTTCTGCTAAGATCTAAATCTACAAAATTACTGCAAAAATCTAATCAAAAAAACAAATGACTTACTTGTAACTGTCAGAAGAAAATTTGCCAGTCAAAGGCAATATATAATTTTAAAGCTATACAGCATACAGTATGAACAAACCGATTTAGATTGCCGTTCTCAATTTTGGAACCCACACTGTAAGAGCAACAACATATGCAGGCTTGAAAATGTGCAGAGGAGGGCCACTACAAATGATCAATTCCATTAGTGACCTGAATTATGAGGACAGATTAACTACACTGGATCTTTACAGTCTAGAACAGAACTGCCAACAAAGAGACTTACTTTTCATGCTCACAGTATCAAATAACAGCAACTTGATGGATACTCTTGGTATGGCATCCCATGAACATGTCACCAATGATCATACTAAAGAACAGAATGGCATGATGCATTCTACACTAATAGAACTGCTAGACTGGAACTATCTTCCATTAGATCTTACAAACAGTTCTAGCTCCAACTCCTTCAAAATGGGGCTAGATACAAATCTCCACATTATGATTGGAGGTATATTACCTAAAGCCTATTAATGGATGGTTATCATGGGCAAACCGCGTTTTACTGTCCTACTCTTTCATTAGGATGAACTTTAGGTGGAACTCCACACTGTGCAGGGCTCCTCTTGCTGCAGTACAGTGAGAAGAAAACCTTGGGGTCATAACAGACAAGAGGCTAAGGCATGACAAAGCAGAGTGTGGTTGCTGTCAGGAAGACTGGAAGAATGCTAGGGTACATTAAAGTTGGGGTGAGCAGCAGAGCAGCAGAAGGAATCCTACCACTTGACAAGTTCCTGTTGAGGCCTCACCTGGTGTACTGTGTTTAAGTATGGGCTGCATAATTTGAAAAAAAAAACCAAAAACATTGAGGCAGTACAGAGGGTGCAACACAGGGCCACCAAAATGATCAAGGGAATGGAGGACAAAAATGGTGAGGGGAGGCCAGATTCTAAACATGTTCACCTTGGAGAAAATAAGGCTGAGAGGGCCATGATCTCAGTCTTCTGCATACAAAATATATCACCCAAATTAAACTGATGGAAATGATTGATCTGGTGTGCTCCAGCAGGACATAGGATATGCTCTGAGGCTCAAAGCTGGTAAACTCAGGAGTAACGTTAGGAGGCCCTTCTTTTTCTAGAGGGTAGTGAACTTATGAAACCGCCTACCAGCACAGACAGTGGACATGAAGACAGTGCATGCCTTCAGTATAAATCTGGACAGGTTTCAGCTTACTGAGGAAATTATAGAGTACCCTATGTAGTAGGTTGAATATGAAATCTCTATAAATTGGTACATGTTTGCCCAGCATACTTGTTGGTCCATTAATGAAGTGGCAAGAGAGGCTTAATGAACCTGGAGTCCCTTCTGACCTTAAATTACTATGTTATTATGTATGGTAGAATAAACATAATTCTTGTGCTCTTCAAACTTGTTTTTTATAGAGTGTGCATAGGGTTATTCCACAGTTCATCTACAGCCACTATGAGGGTTATCACTATTACAGGTATATATTAAATGTTTAAAACATCAATTCATTTAATTTGCATTTTTAAGCAGTTTGTTTACTTTGTTTTACCCTGTTTGTGAGGGCACTTATATGGACACGTGAAAGTGCTGACTGCTGTGCAGTTAATTTAGCTATCCAAACATGACACATGAAATAGCTTACTATACATTTAATGGGCCTTCTGTACGGTTAAAGAGAAATGTACCATAAGCATAGTACATCTGCATTTCACGGTTATGAAAGGTTTAGGTGTAGTATAATATGAATTACAAAACTAGAAAATGATTAGTTTATTCTTTAATGGAACAACCACAGCTATTTTCTATTACAAATGTTACATGTTTATAATCTTACATAATATTGATGAATCATTTTTATATTTTTGTAGCTGTTAGTCTTACTGGTGATATATTGTGTTGATAAAAAGAAAAGGACTTAAACTTTTTCAAACAATTTTGCATTTTTATATATCTTTATATGGTAGTAGTTGTGGCAATATGGTATTTCAATATGTCAACTTAGCGGACTCCAAACTTTCATTACAAAATAAGTTACTAGCCTTAATAGTTCCAAAGTAATACAATTTCGGAAGAAATTATTTTTCAAAAGTTCTAACTTAGAACAGTTAGGGCTAAAAAATGTTAAATTAAAGTTTGTAGTTACATCAACATGAAAAGTCCTGCCACTATTTGACTATGAAGACATTGGCCCAGATATTCAAACTGCGCCAGTCTGAGGCGGAAGCCCCTGCGCTGCTCAAAATAGTTGTGTAGGGGTGTGGCCGGGGTGACATTCAAAGGAGTTGCGCTGTTGAGCAACTCCTTTGAATATCACCGACCACAACAGCTGCGCGTAAGCGCAGTGGAACTTGCGCTACCGCAGGTTGCCAGAGTTGAGCATTAAACTATGGTGGTCGCAAGTACCATTCGCCATGCTCAAATGTCCGATATTCAAAGGTGACATGCAAATGGGGCCATAATTTATGCAAGGCGCAGGGGGCCATTTGCATCTATTTAGCTCCATTTGCATGCCATTTGCATGTAGTGCGCCCGATCGAGGACTTGCTCTGGCCACCCTGCCAGGCAGCAGCCGTCGAGGACAAGCCTAATGCAGCCCGATCGCGAGCATCACAGTTACATGACACCCCGCATCTCCCACAGCGATCACGGGCGGAACCATATGAACCCCAGTGCCCGATCGCGGGCAGGTATAACCCTCCCCCAGCCGAATAACTCCTGGTGGTCAGTGGACCGTAAAGCCGATCGCGGGCAGAATGTCACAACACAACCCCCACATCTCCCTGGTGTCTAGTGTCCCCCCACCCACCACAAGCCCCCCTCCACCGCTCCCCCGCGGCGGTGGGCGACAGCATCCACCCGCCTGCCGCCCGCCGCCCGCCGACTGACTGTCGGTAGGGCTGCCGCCCAGTGGTGCAGAGCTGACAGCCAATGGCGTATGAATTTGCATTGCTCTCTTGCGCAACCTGTTGCCAGTGGCGTAACTGCCTCCTGCTGAATATCGCAGAATGGCGCATTTTGGACTTGCGCAGGCGCAACCCTGTTGCGCATGGTGCAACCCTTTTGAATATCTGGGCCATTGTCTATAGTCCTGCTCCCAAAACTACCTGGTCCAGACTGGACCCACTTTTCCACTCCTTTTACCATTTTGCACTGGATGCTCCATCTCAAACTCACCACTGCTCTCTCTATACTTCCCTCTCCTTCACCTCACTTGATGACAGATGCCTTGTCCATTGGGCCTCTTTCATAGCAAAATACTGGCTGGGCTATCTCCCTTTCTACCTTTCCACTGTAATCTCCCCACCCCCACCCTTCTCCTATGTCCTTTGCAGCTCCTCTAACCGCTCCGTTGCTCTCCTACCCAGATCCTCCATGGCAGTCCAGGCTGCATTCTCCTACTGCTTCCCGAAACTCTGGAACTCATTCCTGCTACACATGTGATCTGCCTCTTCCTCCATCTCTCTTGACCCCCCCTCCTCTCTGAACTCACCACTCCCTCTTGTAACTGCTACTGACACTCTAGTAATCTCAAACTCTGACTTCAGCATGGTTGACTCACATTTCATGAGCCCTTTTCTGAACTTTGGTCCAGTCCCTCTGTCCTTGTCATTGACTGGGAGTGCTTTGTGCCTCATCTACCTATGACAGGATTTCACACTAAAGGGATGAAAGTCCACCTCCCCCTTCTCTCCTCATCCCCTCACTCCTTCTCATACCTCCACCCCTTCCCCCTTACTTACCCCTTTCTCTGACTCCTATACTATACTCTTTGTCTCCCCTTCCATACATTACCACTCCAGTGTACATATGTGTATTCTTGTTTATTACCTGAATTGCTGCTAAGTGTACCTATGGGTACATTTTGTGAATTTATGTGTAATGACCTGCATATTACCTGTGTAATCCTGTATTTATGCACCAATATTCATGTACAGTACAAGCCACTTAATCGGGACGTGGATAATCAGGACGTCTGCTTTATTGGGACGCCCCCCCTCCGGGAACCGATTAAGTGCCCATGTATTTCAATGGATGTGCACTCCTTTTAATGGGGACTGGGAAGTCGGATATATGGGATGATTTTGTCCTCTGCACATCAATGAATCACCCATTGACACAATCATTAAGTCCCTTCATTCATTGTTTGTCCTGTAACACCTAAGCAAGCAGGCAATTATGTGTTAATCTGAGTCTGTTAACACATATGCTGCCTGCTCGCATCTTTTTCTCACACATACTTAATCACTTGCCATCAGGAGTAATCCCGGCCACATCCATAGCTCCCCATCTTGTAATCCCAAATGCCTCCGTAGTTCCTGATGTGCTGCTGTAGACAGCGGAATGCTGCTCCAGTGTTCCTTTGCATTCTGCCTGCTGTGCGCACATCTCCCCGCTGCCACTGAATGCCTCTGTAGCTCCCCATCCTGTAAACCCGATGTCTCCATAGCTTCTGATGTAACCCTGTCTACCTCACTGAATGCAGACACCGAAATGCAGCTCCAGCTTCTTTTCACATTCTGCCTGCTGCGCGCACAACATCTCCCTGCTGCCACTGAATGCCTCAGTAGCTCCCCATCCGGTAAACCCGATGTTTCTATAACTTCTGATGTAACCCTGTCTACCTCTGCTGCCTATAGAGCTGTTCTTGTAACACCATGTAATCCCAGCTAGCCGCTGACAACATCTGATGACCTCTGTAGCTGCTCCAGCTTCTCTTCACACAGAATTTGGACACCGGAATGCTGCTATAAGAGGTACAGATGCCACAATGTAAAAACTAGTTTAAAACTAAAGAAATTAATAAATAAATGTAAATAAAGATTAATTAAGTTAAAGTAAGCTAATACCACATTAATCTACCCTGTGCTGTGACTAAGAACAGGGCATTTGGGTTAGATGATGTCTCCCATAATATTCAATGCACTTCTGTTAAAGGAAATGGCTGCTTAATCGGTATGAAAGGGTCACCACCAGGGCATCCCAATTAAGCAGCTTCTACTGTACTCTATACTTTATTTTATCATACTGTACTTCTGTATCCCCCCCCCCCCCCGGGACGCATACTTAAATGAGCTATTTGAGCTCAGTATGCTTTTCCTGGTGAAACTCTTCAAATAAATAACTAACTATACATGAATAAATAAATAAATAAATAAATAACTGAATAAAAAATCACAACAATACAGTTTTCATGTGTCAATACATGTCTATATACAGTATATATCAATATGCAATACCTGATGGGGCAGTATTAGGCAATACCGAACCACTCAGGAGTGTAATGAGACCTGCCACTACAGGGGAGGGCCTTATAGCTCCTGGAATGTCTCATATTGCCCATATCACCCACCCTGGAGGGTATTATTGCACTTAGAAAATGGCTTAGTGGTGACCTTTTAATACCATTATAAAATGTAAAAAAACATTATAAATGAGGGTAACATTAATAAAAATGAATACAAACAGCAGTTTCTGCAAAATAGTCATTGAACTGGCTTATGTGAGAAGTTTTTTTTACATTACAGAATCAGTGTCAGTCTTACTTTCCTACTCATTAGTTCTCTTCACCCCACCACATGACAGATCGAGAGAGTGACAAAGGTGAAAGGAGTTCAATAGTGCTAGCGCTAGACAGCGTTTCTTTAATGAAAAAATGGCTTGTGGTTGCGACAGTGCGAGTGGGGAGCCAGCAAGTCAGTGTTGTGGTCAGAATGATGCAGCATCTGTTTTGGACACGATTGGACACTGTCCAAGGCTTATAAATTGCCTTGGCATGGAAGAAGAGCTGAGTAAAAACAGGGTTGTCAACTGAGAGCCCTCCTCTATACCCCCACCTCACAAAACTCTGAAGCCTCTGAGAAATACTCCAATCCACTGATCTATCCATGTGCACCAGCAGATGTGTGAAACCATGGGGCTAAATGTACGTACAGATCTTTCATAACACTTGGGTAGAAACCCTAATATATCCAAAGGTTAGAGGCGTATCGATGCACAGTGGGTGTTGGGGGGGGGGGGTGCACATTCCCAGAGTTGAAAACTCCATGCAGGGACAGACCTTCCTGCTTCTCTGCACCTTCCAGCTGCAGCATAAGGTTCCCTCAACAACATTTTTCAAATTTATGCAAATCTCACATTGCATAGCCAAAGAGCAGCATAAACATTGAGATGCATACTATTTGAAGGTGGATCCATACTGTGCGACTTTATTGGTTCCACAGCATTTTTGCAGTGTGTGACTTGGTAGTGCCACTGTGAGCACAGTATGACTTGAGGCTCTACTGTTCTCTTTTTCATACAGTGTGACTTTAGGCTCCACTGTATGTTTTTTGTAGGTGGGCCAATTATGTGGAAATCAATTATGTCTCACCACCCCCCACCCTGTCCTCTTTTAAATCCACTTACTGAGCCTCATGACCCCCCTCTCCAGTCAGGATCACTGTACCTCTTAAAGGAGCATGAACCTCTGAATATTTAGCTACCCCTTTCACCAAGGCCAGTCTACCAGCTTACTGAAAGAAAGGCTCCCATCCTTCAGATTTTTCTTTCGCTAAGTGTCCACTAGGAGTCCTCTTGGCTCTCTGCCTCTTCCTCCTGGTAATCCTGTCCTCCTCTCTTACTTACTCCCTCAGCCATTCCAGTAACTACTCCTTCCTCTGCCCATGAGGATGGACTTTTTGAGATGCATAATACCGATAGCTCTCCTGATAGCATGTTTGCCCCTCCACTACCAAGTTACCTCCATGATGGCACTGACCCACCAACTACATCCTTGGCTGGCCATCCTTATGGCTTCTGCAACCAACAGCATCCCACAACCCATCTCTATCCCTCTGACATGTTCTATGTTAAGCCAGTCCAGAGTCCCCATCCCACTCCTCCTACTAATGCTGTCCCACCTCTTTAGTCCACCCACCCTCACAATAGTCTGCAAACCCAGAAACGAAAAACCTATACCTCTTCTTAAGGCACATATTCCTCATATTACAGAATGCCTTGTTACTCTTGCTATTGTAGGGAAACATTCACCTTAACCCAGAACCCAGGCAGCTCCCTCAAACCCATAACAGTGCCCATGGAGCCATAAAACTGGTTTCACTAAACATCAGAAGTCTCCCCCAAAAACTTGATCTCTTTTAGGTCTGGGTGACCCAGCACAGACCTGATGCCCTGACTGTGATCGAAACATGGCTCTCCCCTAAGGTTCCTGACAGTGCCATCTACCTTAATGGCTATATGCTATTTAGAGGTGATAGAATTGGGAAAAGGGAAGGGGGCTGTGCAATCTACCTTAAAGCCTCCCTCCAAGGACACATGCTTCCCAAAACTGACACTGGCAGTAGGTCCCAAGCTCTGGTCTTTAAGTTGCTCCTGGGACGGCACCGAACAACCATCACAATCATCAGTAGCTGTGTTCCCTCATGTAACCACTCCAAAGGCTTCACAGCAATATTTAATTATATCTCAACCCCCCCCCTTCCCGGCTTGAAAACAGTGCTTCTTGGGGACTTCAACGTAAATTGGCCAGCACCCAAAGCTGACATCTACAAAGACGCTGCTTTAGTCATTAATCTGACCCAATCATTGACCTTCCCAACAAGACACAATCCCAGGACCGGTTATTGCACCATGCTTGATATTATCTTTACCAATAGGCCGGATAGAATTACTGGCACTGAGGTTCTCCCAGACTCCATAAGTGACCACTCTCCTATTGTCTGCTTTTGGTTTAATAACCCCCCAAACTATCTAATAAAACAACACACCAATGCATACTCAAGAAAGGACAACTAAATCAGTTCTTGGCTCATCTCCACAGCTTAGACTGGTCATTCCTGGACTCTGCACCAAGCATGGATGACGCCCTGGATTATTTCATAACTAGTTTCAATACAGCCTGTGACATCTGTGCCCACCTACTAAAATGGAGATTAAAAGCTGTTAGCAACCCCTGGATCTCTCCCTCAATCCTAATCTGGATGGCAGACAGGGGCCACCTGTGGCACAAAGCATGGGCCATGGGCAATCAAACACACTGGCAGCAATGCAGATCTGTCAGAAATGCTTGCGTCCAAGCCATCAGGCAAGCTAAAATGGCTCACTACAAAAATGCACTCTGAAATTCCTGGGGTAGCAGAAGGATGTTTTGGGACAATCGAAAAGAACTGACAGGCAAACCCTCCAAAACCCCTCCCACCATGCTCAATACAGATGGTACAACCATCCAAGACCCACTGCAAATAGCTAACACTTGTATTGCTGCTTTCTCTGACCTCAGGGCAGTACTCCCCCTGGACTTCTTTGACTCCACTTCCACCCCTACTGACCTTCAGGATACAAGCCCCTCATATTCTAACCCATCCTTTTACTTTAAAACAGTCTCCCCCAACTCAGCCAAAATATCCCTACTCAAGGTCCTTGGCATATCATGCCATAGCAGTGACTCACTAGAACCTGTAGCTACTATTCCTGGCCCTGGATGTTGTTCTAATGCCCCTCACAAAATACTGAATATGTCACACTGTCTTGGGCAATTCCTTTCATGGTGGAAAGTGGCAGCTGTGACCCCTGTCCATAAGAGTGGAGACAGAGTCCTTCACACCAACTACCAACCGATCTCCATACTGCCTCTCTCTCGAAAGCCCCGTAATGGATAGTTGCTGACCAGCTCTAACAGTATCTGACCAAACATAACATATAATGCCCTGAGCAATATGGCTTCAGGAAAGGTCACAGCACCACCTCCGCTCTCCTTGAATTTACTAACGTTGTCCACAAAGCCCTCAACCATGGACACTTAGTGGGGTCAGTGTACATTGACCTCACTAAGGCCTTAGGCATGGCAAACCACTCTCTCCTTATTGACTCCATTAGGACCATTGGGACCTCCTCTGGGACTGTGGGATGGTTCAAAAACTACCTTGAGGGTTGATCCCAGCAGGTAAAAAATCAGTGATGCACTATCATCCGGCCTACCCGTCTGATCCAGAATTCCTGAAGGCCCCATTCTGGGCCCCTTACTATTCAGCCTCTTCCTGAACTCTCTCCCTCAAGACTGCTCTGGGGATCTACTCCTTTATGCAGATGATGCAATGTTATTCTCCAGTCACTCAGACCCTCACTCCCTAACTAGTATTCTACAAGACAATTTCACCGCTGCTGAACAATAGTTCACATGGCACAAACTAATTATGAACTATAAAAAGATGAAGTCCATGCTTTTCGCTAGCCCCCACAACAGGCTAAAATCCTCCCCTGCTCACCATACTTAACAGCCTCAATGTTCCTATTGAGCAAGTTCAGATCTTTAAATACCTGGGTGTTACCCTGGACTGCACTCTGTCCTTCAATGAACACATCAACTTAGTCTGCAAAGTGGTCAATTGTAGATTAGGTATCCTCTATTAGCCATAGAAGCTGTATGACCCATGAGGCACTCCTAAGTTCAGTTACCTGCTCCATACTTTTGATTGTGGACTACAGCCTAGTCACTTACAGTACTGCAGCTGACATGACTTGAAAAAGAGTAAGCACAGCCCTCAATAAATCTTGTTGCCTAGTAATGGGTGCTCATAACCAAACACACTCATGTGAATTGTACTCTAGAACTAATTGGTTGAACCTTAGAGATAGGATCAAGTACCGCTCTTGCCTATATGTGAAGAAAATAAGCTTGGGCCTTACTCCCACCAACTCCCAGCACCTGCTCTCACATGTCCCTCACTCTCATAACACCAAGAGCACATCAAGAAATGCCTACCAATTCCCTTTCTGCCACACCTTGCAAGCCCAGCAATCCTTTAGCTTCCAGGCTCCTAGCTGGCTAAATGGACTCCCAATAGATTCCCTTGATGTTCTGAAGCTTGGTGCTTTCAAGTGTCTCCTTAGACTATACCTTGTAGCTCACAGCAGTTGTGATTGCCCTGCTTAGCCCATCCCCCTATCTGTCGCCCCTTCCCTCCCCACCCACTCCCTCTCCTGTCGCTGTCTCTCTACCCATTCTTGTATTGTCTGACTGCCCTGCAATTCCAATATCTGCCCCCCTAACTAGTACTGCTCCATGCGCCTTGCTCGACAAAGCCATCTGCTGGCTGATTTGCTCAGCCCACAAAGCTAGTCTCTGGCTGCATGTCCATACCTGCTTATCTCACATATGTATGCCACAATGATAACACTTGCACTTATTTTTGAATTTTAATTATCCTTGTTTTTTTTGCTTCATGTATTCCAGTCCATTATTGTGCTCTTGTATGTCTTTATTTGTACCCTGTTGTTGTTCTTTTGAATTTTTGACATGGAACCTATGTAAAAGAGTCTCTGACTCATAGGTATCGTAATCCAAGACTTCAATAAATAAATACATTTTGTAGAGTGACTTGGTCCATCACTGCTGTTATATTTGAGTGTTTGTGTCATTTTTCCCCATAATTCCAGTTGTTTTTCCTTTTGTTGTTAATCCCCTCCATCATTGTTGTATGTTCTTTATATCTGGCTTCACTTTCTCGCCTTACTGTTTTTTTTCTGGTTTCTGCTATTTCACCTAGCTTCCTGTTTATTTGTCTAGCCTGTCCATTTTAGAGAAGGGTTTATAAGGCACTCTTCACTGCGGACATTTCATGCTTTGATGATGACATGGTTGCACATAGATACGTAAGCACAGCACAGCTGCAGGCGTGGCTGCAGAATGCAGCCAACTTTCCTTTGGATTCTCCGATTATGTTACTGTATTTTGGCACGCTTCTCTTCTATGGAGGTGTACTACAGTACTTTTGAATAGCTGCCTGTGATGGATTTCATGGAGAGGTGTCTTGATTATGGAGTTTTGAAAGATGTAGTTGTATCTACTGTCGGACTGGTATGCCTGTGTCTCACTGTTTATGCTGTTTTTTGGCTTTCACATTGTTAACAACTGCTTATTAGCACACATGTCCTATTTTTATATGATGCAATGTTTCTATAATGGCAAGTGTTTAATAAAAGTGGTTTTCCTGAGTTTAGACTACTTGAGTGGTTTCCTTCTGCTTACCACAATTATTTTGCAGCATATATTCTGAAAAACAGGGATACACCACATGTGGTTCCCCTTATGGGTTTACTTTGGTGCTGACCCTACCTGCTTTTGTGGAGGTCTTTTTTTGCACTGGTCAAATTTGTACTTCATAGTAATGTGCATATAAACAAGGTAAGCCCCCCCACCCTCCTATTTTCTGTTGTTTGAAGAAAATGTTTGGGATTGGTAGACATGCACCAGTGTGTGGGGGTTAAGCTCCTTTTTTCAACCCAATTTTCTCTGAGATACATAACAAAAATGGCGGCCGGTGCTCTGACACCAGAGTGCTGTTCGTTTAGTGAGGAAGCTAGTAATAACATAGCTTTCAGTGTGGAACAGATTGAACAGCTTTTTTCTGGGCTAACTACCATAGACCACAATGAGCAAGTAGATGCACGCACTTGGGAAACGCTCCATAAAAAGCAAGTGAGTTACAACTTTCATGCGGCTTCACTCTCAAAATATCAGTGGGAAAAACATATCCCTAGAGGCCTGAGAGTACAGAAGCCCCCCCCCCCCGACTTAGAAGATAATGAGTATATGACTGGCTGGGAACAAATTCTGAATAAATGTAGCCATGATGTCATCCTTCTAACAATACAACAATCCAAAAAGGAAGCTGAAAAGGCAGCTAAAGCCATAGATGAGCTAAAACCTAAATTAATAGAAAAACTTTCAGCCGAAGGTTTCGCTACACTTAAAAATAAAACCGTCACAGCAATATAGAAATACCAAAACGATCTGGTTAAATATAAACAATGCAAATATCTTAGAGATGAAGGAGATCACAGAAATGGAAGAATATATAAATGGCATAAATCCAATTCAGAACCCGTGACCACCCAGACAGGGAGGAATGGTTGATTCTGGGATAAATGACTTTGATAATTTATCAGGAGCAGATAGTGATTACAGTGATGGACAGGAGCATAGTAGAGAGCTGTCCAATATAGGACAACATTTTTTAGAGGAAAAGATAGAGGACTTGGACAGGGGTCCTATGGAGGAGCAGGCAGGAGGAGGAGGATGATGAAGGGCATGGGAAAGAGGAAGAGGGGAGGTTTCAGAGGAAGGAGAGGAAGATCACATCTGAGAGGGAAACTGGAATAGGGAGCACCCAGTAGATCACCAAGCAAGAGGTATCTGAACTGGTGGTCATAAATTTGTCTCAAGTAGTCATTATGCTGGAACAACAAAGAGTCCTAAGCAAAGGTCTCACCTTGGTCCCAACAAATGGACCAAATAAATTAAATATTGAAGTAGACCTCTTTAGATTCTTTCACAGAATACATCTAACAAAGTTCTTTGAGAACAAGACAACTGGTAGTCAGCATCTAACAAATGATGTAACCCCTTCTAATAGAGAATATACTAAGTTGCATGCTCCCTCAACCTTTTGCCCTCCAGCAATGAATCCTACATTAACTAAATTTTGTAAGACGTTAAAAAATTATTGACTGATGAACACAATGAGAAGAAACATCCCCAAAATCTCAGCAGGAAAGAAAAACAGGCACTTACTGAACTATCAAAAATAACAGATGTAGTTATTAAGCCTGCAGATAAAGGGGTGCTGTTGTACTTTTTGGTAGGGGTGCCTATGTTAAAGAAGCAAGTAGGCAGTTACAGGATGGACTGTTTTACAATAAATTGAATCAGGACCCCACAGCAGAAATGTCCCATAGAGCACAACAACTTATGTTTATGGGGCTTCAGATGGGTTGAATTATTCAGAAAGAAATTAAATTTTTAATTGTAATACACCCTAGGAAACCAGCATTCTACCTACTACCTAAGGTACACAAGAACAAGATACCTGTCTCAGGCAGACCTATTGTGTCATCAGTAGGAGCCACTTGTGAACCTATTTTGAAATGTGTGGACTCTTTTGTTAAGAAAACTTTCACTGTGCTCAAATTATATGTTAAAGACACAAATCACATTATTACTATTCTATAGAATATTACTATTGAGCCAGCAGATATATTGGTAGCCACTGATGTAGAAAGCCTCTACTCTAACATACCCCATGAAGAGGGATTAGAGGCTTTGAAAAAAGGCATTATCACACAGAGATCCAGAAATACTCCCATCTACCCAGTATATAGTGGATCTAGTCAGGTTTGTTCTGGAGGTTAATTATTTCATTTTCGAGAATAAATTTTATGTTCAAAAAAAGGAACTGCAATGAGTAAAACTTTTTCCCCAAACCTGGCAAATATTTATTTGAGAACATGGGAAGATATTTTTATTTATAAAAAATACACAGAACATTTTTAGCAGTCACATTCAACTCTGGAAAAGATATATAGATGATTGCTTGTTGATCTGGGCAAGTACTATGGAGAGTTTGACTCTCTTTATGGACTATCACAATGGGCCTAATGTACATTTGAGATTCGCCTACACAGCCAGCTCTACTGAGATATCTTTTTTGGACCTAACAACTTTTAAAGGCAACAATTTGGTTGAAACAAGATTATATAGGAAACCAATATCAAAGAATATCTTGCTTTTAGAAAATAGCTGCCATCCACCCAAGCTGGTTTGAAACATCCCAAAGGATCAGTTCCTTAAGGTGAAAAAAAACATGCTCGAGGGTGGAAGATTTTTATCAAGCCAGCAGAGAGATGATGAATTGGTTTGAACTAAGAGGTTATCAGACAGATGTTTTTCTAGAAGCAAGTGTATGGTGATGCTAAAAATACTGATGAGGCCCACATTCTAGGCCCCGTATTCAAAAGTGGCCAGTGCATCGCACAAGTCCCTGTGCTGCATCTCTCCAGATGCATGAGGCGCCATTAGTATATTCAGAGGGTGCACCATAGAATGCAATTACGCAAGTCTGACTGAATATCCCGAACATGTGCAATTGTGCAGTGGGAGATGTTCAGTGCAGCAGGTGTCTTGAGACCTGTGTGGGCCATAAGGCAATGTGTGATGGACAGCCACTTGTACAGCATGCAGAATTGCAATGTTCAGTCAGGATATGTAAATAGCCTCAATGCACAGTCCGAGCCCAATTCTCACATTTGTATCTCATTACTGGAATGCATTCATTCAGGGTATTTGCATACCTGTGACACGTGCAGATCCAGCTTTGCAGGGCAGCCCCACCATTCAACAAAGGTGAACAGGAGGTAATGCAGCCCAGCAGGCTGGTGTGAAGGTGTATGCATCTGGGTGGACTGCAGTGGCCAGTGTACAGTGCTGTCACCCATGGCCATGTACAGGGTCTGACTTGTGTACAGGGAGCCTACATGTACAGTGGCCACAGGGTCCCACCTGGATGAGCAATAGGGGAGAGCCCAGGGTGACACAGTCAATCAGTATGCCGCAGGAAAGTGAAACACTAACCCTGTATGCATCTTACATTCACCTACAGTGCCCCACACACCCCAGTATAATAGATAAGGACTGAGAAAGGCAAGGGATGTCAGGGTTTAAACAGTGACCAGGTACTCAAGTGAGTTGGGACCTCTTGGAACTGTCCTGGTAACTTGGGTGGCCACCCTATCACTAGCCAAGTATGTGCCCATGGCGGCCACATACCCATCAATAGAAGGGTCCAGTGTCTGTCAGACATGCCCATGCCACCTCCAGGCCACTGGTGGTGCCACTGCTGCCCCACTATGTCACAGTTGGGCAATATCCACCACTGGAACACCACACCAATCCACTGCAATGCCCCTGTGGCAATGTCACACAGCATGGGTGACATCAGTTTCATGTCTGTGGCTCTGGGTGATGTGTGTCAGGCATGCAGTGTGCAGCTGTGGCATACCACTGAGGGTGTGTGCCACTGGTCAGACCCTGGACCATGTCATACTGCCACCAGTTTTACCAGGCCACCTGGGCACCATTGCCCCAGTCATCACCATGGCTGCATGCCACTACTGGGTGGTGCCTGAAGGCCACATGGGTGCAGACCATGGCCCCTGGTACATGTGCTGCATTGTGGCTGTCTGTCCTGCCGGTGTGCCAGTGGTGCACCTGACGGCACCTACATGTTTCAGCTGGGCATCTATGTCCCTGGTGCAGTGTGGATGGGTGGCCTTCTGGGTGGTGCCAGGGGCATCACAACACATGTGGCTTTAGCTACTGTTGTACTGGTAGGAATGATGTATGTGGGTGGCTGAAACACATCCAAGTGCACCTCCAAGGGCTGTCTTATGAGCACCTGTCTGCAGTTCTGTGGCCTACCTGTGGGTGGCTGGCTGATTTAGGTCATCCTTTTGTCATCCTGTCTTTACATGGCCCATCTCTGGGATGTGTGGCACATGCACTGCACATTTGGGCTGAATATTCCCATGTGCGACACGTTCATGTCCTCACCACCTGCTCCTGTGCTGCGTTCATTATCTATGCACAATCGCATGTTCCGACATGGGCAACACATCTCTACTATTTGAATAGCACAATTTCCAGGATACAAGAAGCATCTCCATTTTGGGCTGCACATCTCTTTTGAATATGTGGACCTCTATCTGCAAATAATAGACAGCAAAAGTGAAGAAAATGGACCTCCTACATTTGTTACAGAGTTTAATCTAGTTGCCCATAAAGTGGGTAACATTATTAAACAGCACTGGGGTGTCTTACGGTTAGATTCAAGAACTGCACACATATCAACTCAGAACCGCTGGATTACATTCTGGAAAGGTAGAAGCCTCCATGACACCTCAGTTCATGCTACATTGCCATCAGTGGATGCCAGACCAGACGGGATGCCACACGCTGCTGCAGGTAACTATAGATGTGGCCATTGTGTACATTGTGCAAACACAATTAATACACACACTTTCAATTATCCCCAGTATGGATGAAAGACAGAGATTCTCCAGTTTATTAATTGTAGTAGCACTGGAGTGATTTATCTTCTGACATGTCCCTGTGGTCTTTGCTATGTGGGACACACTAAGAGTGCACATAAAACATGCGTGGGGGAACATAAGACAGCCATTTGAATGGGCAATATCGAGTATGCCATGGGCAGACATTATTTGGAATCAGGACACAGATCTGTGGCAACCTTAGGTTTTGTTTGGATCGAAACAGTGGAGTTAGGAATATGAGGTGGAGATATTTAAAAAAAAATTTACACCAAAGAGAAGTCTATTGGATTTCCATGTTGGGAAGTTTGACCCCACATGGTCTCAATGATGATATCCCCTTCATTCTTACATTTGATTAGCTACTGTGTGGCTTGTTGACTACATAGTAGCTTTTTTTATATACAGTATGACTTGAGGTTCTACTGTCTGTTTTTCATGCAGTGCGACCTTAGGCTCCACTGCATGATATTTGTAGGTAGAGCCATACTGTGTGACTTTATTGGTCCCATGGCATTTTTGCAGTGGGACTTGGTGGCTCCATTGTGGGCACAGTATGACTTGAGACTCTACTGTGCTCTTTTTCATACAGGGTGACTTTAGGCTCTGAGTCCACTGTATGCTTTTTGTAGGTAGTTTAATTATGTGGGAATTTTGCAGTGTGACTTGGTCCCACACTGCTGTTATATTTGCATGTTTGAGTCATTTATCCCTGTAATTCAGGTTGTTTTACCTTTTGTTGTTAGTTTACCCCTCTCCCCTTTCCTTCATTGTTGTGTTTCTTATCTCTGGGTTCTACTGTCTCTCCTTACTCTTTTTTTCTGGTTTCCACTTTTTCACCTAGCTTTCTGTGTATTTTTATAGCCTGTCCATTTTAGAGAAGGCTTTATAAGGCACTCTTCACTGTGGGCACTTCACACTCTGATGATGATGTGGTTACTTGTTAATACCTAAGCACCGCACAGCTGCAGGTGTGGCTGCTGAACACAGCTGTCTTTTCTTTGCATTCTCCAATTTTGTTATTTTGGTGTACTTCTCTTCCATGAAGGTATACTACAGTACTTTTGAATAGCAGACTGAAAACAAATTAAAAGGAGAGGTGTTCTGAGTACGGAGTTTTGAATGACATAGCTGTATCTATTGTCGGACTGGTGAGCCTGTATCTCACTGTTTATGCTGCTTTTTGGCCTTCACATTGCTAACAATTGCTTATTTGCATACATGTACTGTTTTTATATGATACAATTTTTTTTATAATGGCAGGTGTATTTTTTTTAATTTAGTATGCTTTATTCATTTGAGCTAACAACATTTGTACCATAGATCCAAGTAAGACAGAAATAATAGGCAACAGTTGAGTTCAAAAATGTACTTCCTAAACAATCAGTAACATAAATTATGTATTGGAAAACATTAGTGAAATAATGTTGCTTGCTTTTCCTCCCCCCACCATACTCCTTTCCCTTCTCACCCCAGTCTGCCACTAGTTAATATGGGTAATAGTTGCCACACACACACAAAAAAAAACAGGCTAAAAAATGAAAAAGAGAAAAGGGGAGAGATTACTGGAGCTCTTCCAGGTGCAAAAAATTATACCAAATCTTTGGAAATAGTTAGCCGGAATCTAACTAATTGAAATAAGGGTGTAAAGTGGCTCCCATCTTTGTTTATATTTACCCATACCTTTTGAAATTCCTGCAATGGTAAGTTCAGCTTGTAGAGCAAACATGATTTCTTTGAACCATTCTATATAACTGGGAGTGGTCGATTCTAACCAATGCCTCAGTATTACTTTCTTAGCACATGCTGAAATTAGCACCATATGAGCTCTCTGATTACTCCCTATTAGTTCTTTGAAGTCACCTAGGATGCATGTTTCTGGGTTAAAGCTATTTGTCAGGGTAAGCAATGGATCCAGCCTATTTTGGATGCTATGCCAGAAGGGAGCAATTTTTTCACATGACCATAGCATATGAATTAGATCTGCAGGGGCTTGGTGGCATTTAGAACATTGATTGGATGGTAGAATACCCATTTGGCATAGTTTAGAAGGGGTATAATACAGATTATGGTTAATGCAAAACTGCATATATCTATATCTGTCCCATTTAATGTACTGTATTTGTATAGGTGAGTCCAAATAGAAGGCCAGTCTCTAGCAGTAGTAGACAATGGAAGGATATTATCCCACCAATAGAATCTCTGGCCATATAAAGTGGCCACCATTGATAAAAGAAATTTATATGAATAGAACATCAAATGGAAAGTGGGATTGGATTTGAAATATGCAAACAAGGTAGATGTGAAAGAACTGGTCCATGTCCCTGATCCAAAATGTTGCACCAACATACGTGATAACTGGAGATATTTAAAGATAAAGGCATTTTGCCAGTTAAAAAGAGAGCGGCCTTCTCTAAAGGGAAGCAATTTTTGTTCCTGAACCATCTGGTCCACTCGTTCTATACCTATCTGTGGCCAAAAGAGATGAACTTTGACTGTTCTGCCCGAAATTAATAAGTTAGGGTTTTGAAACAGGGGCTGTGCTGTATCTCTGTAAACATCTGTTTTGAGAAGTGCATTTAGCCGATGTACTTGAATTAAGGAATTTAAGGGAGTGTCAAGCAAAGGCTTAGGAAGATTTTTTTTGAGATAAAGGGAAGAGCCTTGAGAGATCTTGTTCAATCTTGACTCAAGGAGGGGAGTAACCAGCATCCCAAGTATTATATAAAGGTTGCAACCAATGCCAGATTCTAGCTAAGTGAATCGCTAAATAACATATATAGAAGTTTGGGGCTTGAAGAGCGCCATCTGCTTTCGGTCTAGTAAGCTTATGATAGTTCTGTCTAACTTTTCTACCTTGCCATATAAACTTACTAAGAATACCATGTACTTGTGTGAACCATGAGAGTGGAAGGGCCCAACTGAACATTTGTAAAGGATATAGTAGACATGGTAGAACATTCATTTTGATTATACTCACACGACCCCACAGAGTTAATGGTAGTTTTGACCAATGCTTAAAATCTTCTGACATGGTATCAACAACAGCATCTAAATTAATTTTTTCATGACTTGTGATGAGGGATGAAGGTAAACCCCTAGACATTTCATTTTGTAAGAGCTCCATTTTATCCCCAAATGAGCCACATCAACCTTTACAGTATATTTATTAAGGGAAAGAAATTCCTTTTTTGACAGGTTTAGTTTGTAATTTGAAAATTATTTGAATTGAGAGCTGAGTTGAAATACAGCAGCAAGGGATTGATTAGGGTTAGAAATATGTAGAAGTAAGTCATCTGCGTATGCAGAAATGTTATATTCCGAGTTACCTATTGATATGCCCAATACAAGTGAAGAAATTTAAATTTTCCTAAATAGAGGTTCTAAGTAGAGATTAAAAAAATAAGGGGAAAGGGGGCAACCTTGATGGGTTCCTTGAGATAAAGAAAAGAGGGGAAGAGAGAATACCATTGCATTGAATTTGAGCTGTTGGAGACATGTAAAGAATTTTAACCCACTGGATAAATTCTGGGGGAATGCGGTATTTGGGCAGAAGCATAAAAAGATAATCCCATGACACCCTGTCAAAAGCTTTTTCTGCATCCAGGGAAACCAGAGCTGCTAGTATATTGGAATCCCTGGATGCAGAAAAAAGATAGGCTATTTTCCTAAGAAGATCTGAGGATAGTCTATTCTTGATAAACCCAACCTGTTCCATACTACTAAGATGTTCCCAAACCTGGCTTAATCTAGAGGAGAGAATTTTAGCAAGAATTTTAAAATCCACATTTTTGAGAGAAATAGGTCTGTAGTTATTAATCTGTAGGGGATCTCTATTGGGTTTAGGGAGTACCACAATGGTGGTGAGGATCAGAGAGGTATCCAATATTCTCTTCTTGAATATGTAGTGGAAAGTATCCAGGAGAATGGGTGCTAAAGTATCTTTAAATGTTTAAAGAAATTGGTTGTAAATCCATCAGGTCCGGGGGATTTGTCTACTGTCAGTGAATCTATAGCTTCACAGACTTCTGTTAAAGTGATAGGGGCTTTTAACCTGTCTATTTGAAAGTCAGATAACACTGGAAGACTAATATCTTGAACAAACGAATCTAGTTGCAGTGAGAGCTGTGAGAGTGTAGGGGCCGAATATAATTGTTGGTAATAATCACGGAAAGCCTTCACAAAGTCTGAAGGAGAAGTAAATAGCTCACCTGAAGGTGAGTAAATAGAGGAGACTATTCTGTTGGCCATCTGAGTATGAAGCTGTACAGCCAGGAGTTTCCCAGCTTTTTCCCTTTGATCAAAGTAAGAAATTTTTGAATGAAGCATAAAAAATTCAACTTTTTTGGCTATTAAATGGTTATACTGGGCATGGAGAGATTCAACCCTTTCCCAGTCTACTATAGAAGAAGATGGGGAGAGGTATTTCTCTAAGTCTGTTATCTGAGCCAATATAGATAAAAGACCTGTGATCTTCTCTTTCTTATACTTAATCACTAAACAAATAATTTCTCCTCTTAATGCACATTTCAATGAACTCCATAGAAAATCTTTTTTAGGCATGGATGGAACATTGAATTCCATATAATTATTAATAAAGTTTTGCAGAAGTTGGACATGCTCCTTCAAATTCAAAATTTGATTATTAAGTTTCCAAATTCTATCTCTATGTATATCTGGTAATAGATGTAACTGGAGATGAGCAATATGATGATCTGAGATAACCTTAGATAAATAATATACTAGTGAAACCTCTGGAAGATGATCCGAAGTCAGAAGAAAAAAATCAACACGGGAAAAAGTATGGTTGGGGTAGGAAAGAAATGAGTGTTCTCTATTGTCAGGGTATATAAGCCTCCAGGGATCAGTGAGACCAAGAAAATGCATTAACTCATGGATTGCTTTTTGTCCAGGTGATAGAGTTCTCCTACTCTGACCAGATCTACCTAATTTATTAGAAAGGACCTGGTTCCAATCTCCACCCAGAAGTACTAGAAGCTTAGTCCAGGGAGCAAGTGTAACCATAAGAGATGCAAACAATTCTGGGTCATCAACATTGGGTCCATAAATGGAACCCAATATAACTTCAGAGTGACTTAAGAGACCCGTCACAATGATAAATCTACCCTCTGGATCTGCAATGTCTTGTATAAGCCAAAATGGAATTCTATGGGAGATTAGAATGGCAACCCCTCTTTTACTTGTATTTATACCAGACCCTAATACCTGACCAACCCAGAGTCTAAGGAAATAATTAATATGAGTGGGCAAGAGATACATCTCTTGTAGAAAGGTTACATCAGTTTGTAAGTTTTTAAGATGAAGCAAGACTTTAGTCCACTTGACTGGAGTTTGAGCCCCTTTTATATTCCAGGAACAGTATCTAATCCCCCTCATATGAAATATTAAAGTGAAAAAAAGTGTTGTAAGATTTATAAATAGGCAACCAGTACCAACTGCTTAAATTAACTATAATCCATCCCTTCGTAGTGGTAGACTTCCCTAGTATTAGATCCATACCCCCCCACCCTCTAAAACCTCTAATTTAATACAACCAAACCTCACAAATCCTAATCTTAAACCCCATAACAAGGACATAAGAACCCTCAAAACAAGAGTATAAATAAAAAATCAACCCTTCCACACCTTTCCCCAGTTCCTCATTATAATCCCTTCCCTTTTAACCACAGCATAAAGAAAAAAGTAAATTTCAGATTGACAAAATGCTTGATTAACTAAACTTATCCACCAATTGGATTTAAACATGAAGATTAATAATATCAAAAGATAAACACAGCGAACAGCTGCGGAACCCCCATCTCCTTTTAAAACATATAATGCCCTGTTACCCTGCCTGCTACCACTAACCCGCCCCCACCCCTGAACAGCCAGCTTGATAATCTAAACTGAATAAGAAAAGAACCTGGAAGAGAATGAAATCTTCTCTTATCTTTATCAATTGAAATAGCATTTAAACATCATGCAGGACCTGGTATTTTTAACATTGATAGAAATAATTAAATTAAAATGATTTGAAAGGCTTTCAAATGACTAAAAGAATAAAACAAATATCCCCATAGATTAGTAAATTGAACACAGGTCCAGCAGAACACATTTTGGATATAAAAGGTATTTGCAATATAACTTCCATTAGTTGGAAAGAAATATGTATTCATGGAGCTTTGCTGCCCTCCTGTGGTCACAACTCATAACATCCGACATCTGTGTAGTCAACCTGCGCACATTTGTGCAGTCACTTTTTCAAAATAGCAAAAACTAGTGTAGTAAAAGTTCCTCTGTGAACAGAGAACAGGTCAGGAAGCAGAGATGGCAGTGCAGGGAGAGCTAGCTGCACCTTTCATAATTATGCCACTAACCAGAAATTAGGACTGCAAAGCAAGAGGGATACTGGACTCTGTATCTTATCCCAGCTGCTATAAATTTCATCACTAGGGGATGGTATTCAGCTCACCATTGACTGATAGTGGAGAGGAGATCCTGGGTAAACTGAAGCTGTTGATCCTCCTATAGGACTTGTTTTGTCTCCCTGACCTGGCCCAAAACGTGAGTTTTATCTACATAATTCAAGAACTTTAATATAAGAGGGCGAGGTGGTTTGCCAGCCTTTGGTTTTGGTCATAAGGAGCGGTGAGCCCTCTCAATAACGTATGTAGTATTGTTGGGAGAGAGCCATGCTATTTTGGTCAGCATTTTTTGCAGAACGGTAATTGGCGTTGGACCCTCAGCTTCTTCTGGAAGGCGGAACATTAAGATATTATTCTTTCTACTATGGCCTTCCAGATCTTTGAGTTTGGATTCAGTTTTATGCAGCCTTTGTCTCAGGTTAGTTAATTTGATATTTGTAGTGTGTTTCCAGCCCTCTAAAGACGTGACTTGGACTGTAGTATCGGAGATGGCTCTATTGGTGTCCACAAGGTCGCCGCAAAGAGATTTGAGCTTGGAGATTAATTCTTGCAAAGCAAGCTTAAATAGTTGTAGTTCTTCCATAATTTTTTTCTCTGAGAGGGATGCTAGCTTGTGTACTTGCTGAGGAAATTATGGATTTCGCGGTGGTTCTGGACTGTCCCTTTGGTCTCTTTGGCCCCTTTTCTGGTGTTTGCGAGGGAGTGTGAGCCAGGACAGCCTGGCACATTTCTGCCTCCATTATGTCTAGGCCCCGGATTGTATTCCGGTGAAATTTCTGCTTGTTCTCCAAAAGCTTCACCTCTGATGTATCCAGAAGACTATTTGAAGCCTGTATAGATGGTTTTGGAGAAAAGATTGCAGAATAAGTAAAGTTTCTTGGGTGAAAGCTGTCGTTCAGGTTAGAAGCTGGTATGTGATGCTGCTAGCGCTACTGAGCCATCACGTGATCCCCCATAATGGCAAGTGTTTAATAAAAGTAGTTTTCTTGAGGTTAGACTGCTTGAGTGGTTTTCTTCTGCTTATCACAGTTATTTTAGAAACATAGAAACATAGAAACATAGACTTTGATGGCAGATAAGGACCGCTAGGCCCATCTAGTTTGCCCATTTCCCTACCTACAGGATAGGCCGCAGATCCTAGTTAACCAACAGCCTATATCTTCCTGCCCCCTACAAGAATTGCCTTATGTCTGTCCCATGCATTCTTGAATTCTCCCACAGTTTTAGACCCCACAACTTCCTCAGGAAGGCTGTTCCATGCATCCACTACCCTCTCTGTGAAATAATACTTCCTCACATTGCCCTGAACTGCCCTCCTTCTATCTTTAAATTGTGTCCCCTTGTTCTTGCAAGTCTCTTTTCTGGAAGATGCTACCCTCTTGGACTTTGTTGATCCTTGAGGTACTTGAAGTTTCTATCATGTCCCCCTCTCCTTCTTTCCTCAAGGGTATACATATTAAGCTCCTTTAGTCTCTCCTCATCGGCTTCTCTTGCAGACCCTGCACCATTTTAGTTGCCCTCCTCTGGACTGCCTCTATCCTGTCTATGTCCTTGCGGAGATGGGGTCTCCAGAACTGGACACAGTATTCCAGATGGGGTCTCACCAACTGTCTGTACAGAGGGATAACAACTTCCTGTTTTCTGCTGCTGATGCCTCTCCTATACATCCCAGTATACCGCCCCTCCCTACTGCCTTTTCACATTGCTTGCTAACCTTAAGGTCATCTGATATGATTACCCCCAGGTCCCTTTCCTGTTTTGTTGTTGTTACTACCTCCCACCCATCATGTAGTCTTCCCTGGGTTCTTGTTTCCCAGGTGCATTATTTGCACTTTTTGCATTGAATCCTAGCTGCCATACGTCTGACCATTCCTCCAACCTTGCCAAGTCCCTTTTCATCCTTTCCACGCCTCCTTGTGTATCAACCCAGTTGCAGATCTTTGTGTCATCTGCAAAAAGCAATACTTTTCCTTCCAGTCCCTCTGCAATGTCACTGATGAAGACATTAAAAAGGACTGGACCCAATACTGAACCCTGAGGTACCCCACTAATAACCGCCCTTTCATCAGAGTGGACTCCATTTACAATTACCTTCTGTGTCCTGTTGTCCAGCCAATGTTTTACCCAGGCTACCACCCTGGGACCCACTCCCAGGCTGGTTAATTTGACTAATAATCTTTTGTGCGGGACTGTGTCAAATGCCTTGATAAAGTCTAGGTAGGCCATGTCTACAGCCCCTCCCTGGTCTACTACTTTGGTCACCCAGTCAAAGAAATCTATTAGACTCGTCTGACATGACCTTCCCGCTGTGAACCCATGCTGCCTTGGATCCTGTGCTCCACTGACCTCTAGGTACTCAACTATTCTTTCCTTCAGAGTGACTCCATCACTTTCCCTACCACAGAGGTCAGACTGACAGGTCTGTAGTTTCCTGCCTCTGTCTTGGTCCACTTTTGTGAAGGGGAATCACATCCACCTTCCTCCAGTCCTTGGGTACCACACCATCCTCCCATGATTTGTTAAAAAGAGTAGCCAGTGTTTTCACTAGTTCCTTCCTTAATTCTTTTAGAATTCTGGGGTGAATTCCATTAGGACCCATTGCTTTGTCCGCCTTCAGTTTTAGGAGTTCCTGCAGAACCCTTTCTTCTGTGCCGCATATATTCTGAAAAACAGGGATAGACCATACATGGTTTCCTTTATGGGTTTACTGTGGTGCTGACCCTACCTGGCTTTTGCAGAAGTCTTTTTTGCACTGCTCAAATTTGCACTTCAGGGTAATGTGCACAAAAACAAGTTGAGCCCCAACCCTACTTTTTTCTGTTAATGGAACACACATTGCATAGCTAAGATGTTTGCACCTCCCCCGGTCCAAGGAAGGTGGATTGTATCCAAAGGCACTAGTCTCGATTGCCCAGTTACTTCACCCCATTTCTAATTTTTACTGGGCTTATCAGTACCTTGATCCGGGTAAACTCATGGGCAGATGCCTGTACTAGGAGGAGGCATTAGCACTAGAAATGATCAAACCTGAGTGACAGGCTATTGGTAAAAATATTTATAAATACATTTAACAGGACAGGCTTAGGATACAACAATTTAAAATCCCCCATAATTTGTATTTCACACTCAATGAGCTATTTAAAATGGGGAAGAAGGAGGATGCCTTTTGTACCAGATGTGGTAGAGAGGAGGGGATGTTGGTACATATCTTATGACATTGTGAGAAGGCATAACCCTTCTGAAGAGACATTAACAATAATCTAGACCCCTTAGTAAGCTTTAATGAGGCCTTTACACTGGAAGTTTGTGTGCTGGGGACATAAGCCGGCAGGTTGTGAGAATTTAGGAAGGGTCATATTGTCTTAATATCTGCAACTGCAGTTATTAGTCTTGCAACATTGGTTGAATGAGAAGACTACCACTTGAGTGGAATGGCTCAGGAAAATTCTTTTTGTTCTAAATGTGGAAAAATAACTATTGCTAGTCTAAATCACAGAATATAAATATTATTGTAAATGGTGGGAAAAGTTACACACTTTAATTCTGGTCATGTAGCAGGTAGAAATGGTGAACTCCATCTACCAAGAGTTCCCTTGGTAGAAATGTGCTATATTTCTCTTTCCTAGGTGTGACATAAAGGGTAGCTGGACTAATGGGCTTTTGTTTCTTTACTGCTGCCTGGACACATACAAACTTTATGGAACCTTTTACAACTCATTATCAATTTTCCAACTTGTCAGTGCACTGTAAAGTTCTGTGGGTGGGGGGGGAGAGGCCAGGGGAGTGTATGTTTGTAATGTTTGTGTACAAGATGTATGTAATGTTGTCTTGTGTCTGTGTATTGTCTTGAAAATTCAGAAAAAGTGTATTCCATTTTTAAAAATAATGCCTGCCCACAGTGCTCCTGATAAAGTGATTGCTGGCCTAGTTTACTCACCAAATTTTAAGAAATACTCCTTAAAAAATGTTTTGATGTATACAGATACTCATCTAAATCCTTGGAAATGCTCCTTAGATACTTCAAAATACCCTGTTTTTCCAAGTTTAAGGCACTTTTACTCATTAAGATTATATTTTACTCACCTAATGTAAAAAATGGTGAGTACAATACTCCTTAGTGTCAGTGTTATCTGGGGCACTGCTTTCTCATGTCCCTTTATTCAGGGGTCATAATTTCAATAATCTGATTTGCTTTAGCATAGTAGCAGTAGAAGTAGTAGTTTTATTTGTATTCAGTGCTCTTCCCTGGAGGCCCAGTGCACCCTACATAAAGTGTAGAAGTAACAATACAGTAAAACGTCAAAATAAAAACAACATAGGTAACTCAGATTTATAAATACTGCAGCATATAACTATTAAACAGATACAAATATAAGTGGCATGACAGACAAATGTAAGAGATGTTATTCCACAAAAGCTTGACAAAATAAATAAGTCTTTAGACTCCTCTTAAAGGCCTCCACAGAGGGGGTTTCCCTCAGGGTCCTTGGGAGCAAGTTCTAAAGTACTTGGCTAGCTACCTTGATGGCCTAGTCTCCCAAGGCTAGCTACCTTGATGGCCTAGTCTCCCAAGGTTTAGAACCTGGTCCTTGGTACTGCAAGCAGGCCCACCTCAGTGGGGCTAAGAGAGTGCAAAGACATGTAAGGGTGCAGGAGATCCATCATATAGCAAAGTCCCAACCCACATAGGACCTTATAAGTTAGCAAACCAACTTTGAAGGAGATACACCACTTTACTAGCAGCCAGTGCAGCTTACGCAGCATTGGGAAAACATATGTCCTAGAAAAGCCAGTCCACAACTTAGTAGCTATGTTCTTCACCAGGTGCAGACACTGCAGCATACCTCCACTGACTCTGAACTACAGAGCATTTCACTAGTCCCATGTAGATGTCACGCACACATGTATCAGCATTGCCAGTCCTCCAGGGGATAAGAGATGTGATCTGGCTGATGTTCCTTAGATGGTAAAAGCCACTCCAGACTATCACCAACTCCTGAGCATTAAGAGTCAACCCCTTATTCAGAATGACCCCTACATCATTTTTACCTTTGTGGCAGCCAAGAGCCTAAAGGAACTGAGCCAGAGTCTCATCTTTCTCTTGGCCTCTTGATGTGAAATTTTGTTGAAAGTCAGTTAGTAGTATCTGGTAATTCTGCGTCAAGAGGCTTTTTAATAAAGGTGGAGGGTCAATATAAATTCCTAAGGTTGCCAAAGTCCACTGGTTGATCCAAGCTGTTAATGGTATTTCCACATTTAAAAAAAAAAATTATTTCAGTCACATGGGTGTGGTGTGCACATTTATGGAACCCAAACAAAGAGAAAAAGAGATAAGTGCCATAGCTATAATATGAATCCAGGCCATCTGGAATACTGTTCCAGTTGTGCTACCAGCTGCTCCACCAAGAGAACTGGAAACTGGGACATCTATTGTAGAGACACCTTACTCTTTCTCTAATGCACAACCTAGTGCTGCACATATAATTACATTTTCAATAATAAGGGTACCTTGTGCACATTTATAGAATCCAAACAAACAGCAGTGAGAAATAAATAAATGCCTTAGCTGGGACTTGAACCTAGGCTGCCTGGAAAATTAGTCCAGTTGTGCTAGCAGCTGTACCACCAAGGCAACTAGAAACTGGGATGTCTTGAGGCACCTTACTCTTTCTTGAACGTACAACCTGATTCTGCACATATAATTACATTTTCAATCACAATGGTATGGTGTGCACATTTATGAAACCCAAAAGAAACAGAAAAGAGAACAAAATAAATCCCTTAGCTGGGACTTGAACCTTGGCTACCTGAAATACTGTTGTAGTTGCCCTATCAGCTACACCATCAAGGTGATTGGAAACTGAGATATCCTGAGGCACCTTACTCTTTCCTAATGCACAACTTGGTGCTGCACGGATAACTGCATTTTCAATCAGAAGCTAAACTGTTTGTTTTCCTTTTGGAATCAGATTATAACTTACATTCCTCAGATTTTACAATCAGGATTTGATTTTTCAAGTCATCATTTTCCACCCTGCCTCTTTTAATTCTATGTTTAATGTTCCTGCCTATATTTTTACTCCAGATTATCTAAATCTTCTTAATCTGCCTTGTTATTTTATTTTAATACTTCATGTTCTATTTATGTATCATAGAAAGGGATCCCACATTTGCTGAAATTCTAGTATCTTCTCCTCATAGTTGTAGTATACTCTTTCTAGTTTTGCATTGCCAATCATCAGATTCAGCCATTGTCTCATCTGTGTGGGTTCTTTTCCTTTCCAGTTCTGCAATAACAGTTTCTTTGCATTAACCAGTGCTAAGTTTATGAATGCTTTCTCTCTTGTTGTCAGTCCCTTCCCTTCCATGAATTGAGTGCCAAAAAATAGTATACCTGTATTAAAAGGAATGTCTAAGCCCATTATCACCCCTATTATATACCTGATTTTGTTCCAGTAATCATTGTGAGTTGGGCATGATACAAACATATGTTTATTTGTCCCATGTGCTTTTACACATCTTGGGCATTCAATTGATATTCCTTTTTGAAATGTGTGTAGCTTGGCTGGTGTATAATATGTTCTGTCTGGAATATTATGTTTGATTTGATTTAATTTATTATTTTTGGATACTGACCCGACTGTATTGATTATCTCTACCCTTTCTGATCATCTAGTTCTGTTCTGATGTCTTTTTTCCATGAATTGTTTAATTTGTCTAATGAGACATAATTCGCTTCTAGTAGAACTTAATAGATTTTTCCAATGTGCTTATCTGTGTTTTCTTCCATTAGGATGTTTTCTATTGGTGATCCTGTAGGTGGTTTTAAATTTCCTAGTTTATGACCATGTACTTTCATTGCCTTTTTTTGTAGTTACTATTGAAAATCTCCAATTTTTGTCTCTCATTTGTTTCATTATGCTGAATCTTGTATTTTCTTTTATGAACATTGCCATGCCTTTTCCATTAGTTGATTGACCTGCCCATACTCACTTTGATTGGAAAACGTTTATACAGTATCTATAATCTTTATTTGAGAAATGAATCTCTTGTAGCATCAGTATTTTTTATGTTCTTTCTTTGACATACAGATATTACCTTCCTTACTTTTAATCTATCTCACATACTTTTGACATTCCATGTCATAATTTTTAGCTTTGCCATGTGTATTTATCTCTAACCCTTTTTCCTAGAATCCAGAGTATCAAATTATATTGGTTAGTTTTCCTATCTGGTTTACTAACCATATTCTTGTTAGTGTAGTTACAAATTCTGAGGAATTGTTTTTTTTTTTTCTGTAACTGTACATTTTCTCCCCCTCCCCCTCCCTCTCCTCTATCCCCCATCCCCCCCCCAAGGTATTTGGGTGGTTCTCTGTCGATATTAGATTGTATTGTGTGTAAAATAAGGCTTTCTTTCCCCACCCTTGTGCCTCTTTCTCCTTAAAACTAACAAAATTGCTGAACAAGTTAACCAGCCTGAGAGGCAATGTGCCATCAAGCTGATTCCTTCACTGGTTGGTTTCTAGACCTATGTCACTCCTATGCCTGGCACACTTAATTCATATGTATATTTTCATTCTTTCTTCTTGACTTCCCTCTTTAATAACTTTTTTACTTTATCATGAATAATGAGTATGCATATATGCACATTGTAAGATATAAACATAATGGCCCAGATATTCAGCAGGGTTGCTATGGCACAACAGTGTTGCACCATGCACAACCCACTGATGTGCCCTGATGCGATATTCAAAAGGGGAAGTGTCGCCACAAATCCTGATGCACCAGGCGCATCAGTAATGCATCACAGGCGCAGGTAGAGGCATGCCCAGCGCATACTCTGCACAGCCTGATATTCAGCCCAGGATGTGCAGAGCAATGCATGTGCAACCCCTACCTGCGGCACCTCAAAGCTGATCCAAAAAAAAAGGAACAACGGATGGCCACCCACAGGTGAGGTGCCGCATTACAGGGTGCAACACGGCAGCTGCCGTCTGTGGGTAGCCACCTGAGCTCCAGCTGCAACTCCTGGTGGTGCTCCCCATGCCTGATTGTGGGCATTAGTAAAATAAAGAAAAAAAAACACATCCCTGGTGGTCCAGTGGACCGCTGCCCACCCGATCATGGGCTTCAGTAAAGAAACAGTTTATCCTATATCCCTGGTGGTCCAGTGGACTGCTGCCTGCCCAATCACGGCCTTCAGTAAATAAATAGTTTATCCTATATCCCTGGTGGTCCAGTGAAACACTGCCCACCCAATCGCGGGCTTATGTATGTTGAAAAGATAACTTCTAAATCCCTGGTGGTCCAGTGGACTGCTGCCCACCCGATCGCAGGCTTAAGTGTGTTAAAATGATAAATTCTGAATCCCTGGTGGTCCAGTGGACCACTGCCCACCCGATCACAGGCTTAAGTGTGAAAAATAGATACATTCTGAATCCCTGGTGGTCCAGTGGACCAAAGTCTGCCCAATCACAGGCTTAAGTGTGACAGAATATTACACCTAATTCCTGGTGGTCCAGTGGAACCCCTTCCCCACCTACCCACTGATCCCCACTGCCTACTCCCCCCACATGTCAGCAGTGGGCTGCAGCTACCCATCTGCCTGCCGCCCCGCCACCCACTGACTCACACCATCAGTGGGCTGTATGCCCATTGGTCCACAGTGTGAGCCAATGAGCATGCAGCCCATACCATACTACACATTCCAGATATGTGAATGTATCCATTCACATATCTGGAATATGCTCTGTCTATGAAACTTGTAACGTGGCTCACGCTGTGAACCAATGAACATCTGACCGGCGTATCAGTGGGTGGGTGGCGAAATAACGAGGTAACAAGCGGTGAGGTGCTGCTGCCTGCCTGACATGGAAAGCAGGCATTGTGGGGATCGGTGGGAAAGTGAAGAAGTCACTGAACCCTGAAGATAAATGTAATATTCTGTCTGCCTAAACCGATCAAACAGACTTGCGGTCTACTGGACCACTAGGATTCAGAATTATCTTTAACACTAACCTGCGATCTGGTGGGCAGCGGTTCACTGGACCACCAGGGATACTGGGATCTTTTTTATCTTACAAATGGCCACGATCACGCTGCATGGGGTGTCTGTCCCTGATGGCTGCTGCCTGGCAGGGCACCAGGCACAAGTTGCCGGGGATCGGTGCACCTACATACAAATGGGACCATAATGACATGCAGATGGCCGCATGTGTGCCTTGCATTCATTATGGCCCCATTTGCATGTCAGCTTTTAAATATCACGGTTGCTGCACCTTGCATAATGGAACTTGCACTAGCGCATCCACATGCTCCACTCTGGCCACTGGTGCTGGCGCAGTGCCAGTGTGCCATGCGCACTGCAGGTGGTCAGGGTGTGATATTCAATGATGCTGAGCCATGGCACAGCTCCATTGAATATCGCACAGTCAACGCCCCTGCACAGACAAGTTGCACTGCACCCAGGCTTGCACCACAGCCTGGCACAGTTTGAATATCTGGGCCAATGTATATTGTCTCTTTTCTTCCCTTACATGTATTAATATAATACATTTTCCCCCTTCCTTGATTGTTCAATGATTCAATGTCCTTTATTTGTCTGTGGGTTCTTTAGCTGTTGATGTCCCTCCAGGATCTTCTGCGAATACATTTATAATCACCCTTATTACTTCCCTTGGTTATGAAAAGATCCTTGTTCTTCCTTATATGGTAACTTTCAGTTTTGCTGGTGGAATAATCATAAACCTAATCCCATGTTGAACAAGTAGTGCTTTTGCAAATGCAAATGATTTTCTTTTCTCCAGTACTTCCGGTGGAAAGTCTGGGTAAACTTGAATATTAGTGTTACCCATCCTTAATCCCCTCTCTATTCTTGCCTTTCTAAGTATTTCTTCATCTTGAAAGTGTTGTGGCTTTATGAAGATGAATCTCAATTGACTGCCTTTGTAATTGGAATTATTAGCAGCCCTACATACTCTGTCTAACTTCTCTTTCTGGTCTGGGTACTTTTGTCCTATAGCCTTTGTTATTACTTTTTCAAAACATTCCAATGGCTTGGATCCCTCTGAGCCTTCAGGGATGCCTCACAGTTTTAAATTATCTCATTTTGTTGTTGTCTCTAGTTCTATTTTTAACTTCAGTAGCTCAAGTTCTTTAGTGTGAACTTCAATTGTTGCTGGTATTGGTTTAATTTTTTTCTTCTGTTATGTTTTGCCTTGATTCCAGGTCATCAGTTCATTTTACTAGTAAATCCATTTTTTTGATAAAGTTGATACTGATTCATTTAGTCCAGTAATTGATATCTTAATGTTTGCAAAACCTTGTCTTAGTTCATTTATTAGAGCATCCTGTACAGATTCTTGTTTTTTCTGTTTGAGCTTCTTTTCTCTGCTGTTCTTCCTTATCATTTCTTACATCTGTTTCATTATCCAGGTCTGTCTCCTCTGTACTAGTACTTTGTGCCTTTTTTAAGTGTATTACAGTATCTTCTTCCAACAATATTTTTCTCCTCCCTGTTGTTATGCTGCTGGTATTTACAGTGTGCTGTTTCTCCTGGCAACTGCCCACTCTAGGTATGGCTTTGCTTATTGCTGCAGTGGCTTTTGTAGTTCTTCCTGTCTTGGGGTCAATGGTTTCCATTTTGTTTTGTTTTTCAATACTTTTTTGAAGTTTTCTCCTGTTATTCGTTTGTGCTTTAGTAATTTAGGCTCGTTCTTGCTTTTTCCCCTCTCTTCAGTCTGAAACTCTTTATTTTTATCCTGAGCACCGTCACTGTCTTCCACTTCCATGGTTACCCAATCAGATTCTATTCAAGGTTTCTCTATGATTACCCAGTTAAAGATTTTGTTTCTAAACAGAGTTGACGGCATTTTAGCAAGTGTGTAGTATATTTCTGTACTGGCTAAGGTTTTTGTCTCAGTCCTATTTTTTTTCCTGTGTTCTAGAGATATATGCCATTTTTGAACTGGAGTTTTAATTTCTCTCTTTTTTTCTGTTTGCTCACTGCCTGCTGCTTCTAAGGATTCTGCTCCTGTGTGCACCTTCTCTTTAGATAAAGTTTCTTTTAATGCTGTCTCATTTGGTTTAAGGAAGAAAGTCTATTTTAGAGTTGCCTTACCAGTGGGACCCAAAACCTCTCTTCCAGTTTTCCTCTTAGTGATCGTTTCTGTTGTTTTATCAAGAGCTTCCATTCTCATAGTTACTCTGGCATGTTCATTTTCTGAGAGTTCTTTTGGTTTTTGGTTTTTACTTATTTTAATTACTTATTTTGCTTCATTAACTGTCCTAAATTTCTTCAACATTCCACTTCATTACCTGCCTTTCACATATAGTTAAGGACTCTTACCTTTGATTTACTTCATCAGTTTGCAGCCAAAGTACATACTCATAATAGCTGAATATTGTTGCTTTTTCTTTGGGATTATACAAGGAAAGGCACTTATCATATTTTCTCCTCTGTGCAATGGTTGTCAATCTTTTACAGTTGCATGTGTGCTCCTGGCTGTAATGCTGCCTTTCAGCTGACCAGACTTTTAGCCATCTTGGATCTCAGCTCAACCCTTTGCCTCATGGCCTATCCAGAATTTTTTTGTGAAATTAGCATTCACAATGCGCATATCACTGCTTCCATCAGAAGCTAAGCTAATGCTCTTGTTTCTTTTTCTCTTCATGTTTGTTTGGGTTCCATAAATGTGCACACCACACCCTTGGGATTAAAAATTAGAGAAAGAGTAAGGTGCATTGGGATGTCTTCATTTCCAGTTGCTTTGGTGGTGCATCTGGTAGCACAACCAGATGCTATTCCAGTAGCTTAGGTTCAAGTCCCAGCTAAAGCATTTATTTATTTCTCTCTTCTGTGTGGTTAGGTAAAAAAAAAAACACTGATATCAAATTTGAATAAGGGTCATTAGTATGAATATAAAAAGAACATTTCATCTGTTAGTGTATCAGCATGGAGCAAATATTTTACCATCACCTGAATTTGGTATTTTGTTTAAGTATACTTCACAGGAAATACTTAGACAGATATAAGAGCCTCTTGAGTGACCAGATCATTGGCAGTTATTATACTACCTATTACATTGGTGCTGGCTATGTCATTTGTCTGTGAATTGAAAGCTGCAAGAGTTCTAGGGATATTTAAAATATTGGTATTGGTTAAAGGGACACTGTCAACCCTCTTTAGGTCTCAAAGTATCCCTAGTTTAAAAAACACATTTTACGATTGCCAGCATTCTGTAAAGAGTGCTGATATAGCTGGCAGTTTGATTCTGACTCTTTTTTTCTTAGAAAAAGTGAAAAACAGACTGCCCACCAAACTGATGTTACCACACAAACACAGGTTTGTTTACATTCTTTGATCAGCTCCAACTGCATCTTTCCTGGACTTGGGAACAGCCACGGCACAGTCTAACCACTTGTGATATAGTGGGAGTTTAAGAGGATACTGCCTCATGAGTGACTGCACTATATTGGTGTTTTTCTAATGCTCAGGAAGTATGCAGTAAGAACAGATCCAGGATTGTAAACAAAAGTTGTTTATAATTATACATTGCCAATCATTTCAGTTCCACTAGACAAGGAGACAGACAAAACAAACAGCAGCATCAATGAATGTTAGAGAAGGTAAGCAATCATAAAATGTGAGTTTTTAAGTAGAAATGATATGATGAAAAACAGGTTGACTGTGTCCCTTTAAGTCATTTTTGTGTACAGTCAAGATGGGTAATCTTTTATCATGCAGAAGCTGCTGGGAGTGGCTAACTTGTTCATTTACAGTACTCTGAATATTATTACTCTCTTTTTATTTATTTGTTGAATTGATTCAGCAGGAGAGGCACACTGAGCAAAACGATGCTCGTCTCCCAGTGTGACCTGGGGGAAGGGTACAAGGGAAGGATAACATGCAGGTTATCATAATAACAATTAGGCAGTTACACAGAAGAGAAATGTAATACTTGGTTACAACATTTGTAACAGACAGCTAGAAGCGTATACCAGAGGAATACATATAACTGCTACACATACTTACTTACATACATTCATAGAGTACAGATCAGTGCCGTAGATTAACACTTGGGGCTAAAACTAGGCAGGCCAGAGAGAGACAAGGAGTGTATGTGGGTAAGTGCCATATTTTTTTTGAATAAATATATATATATATATATATATATATATATATATATATATATAGATAGATATGCACGTCAGCTTCCAAGAATAGGACAATAGGGTGGTGCCACTGGCCAGGCAGTGGAAATTTGGGGGAGAGGGGATTAGTTTATTGTGTGCAGCCACAGTTTACCGTGAGGTAGTTTGTCAGCACAGTTGATAGGGAATGGGTAGAGGAAGAGTGATGAATTTGAAGGGGGAGAGCTTTCCAGAGTTTCGGGAGTCGGTGCAAGAAGGCTGTTTGTCTAGTGGAGGTCTTTCGACTGGGAATATTTAGTAGTTAAGTGTCAAGGGACCGGAGAGCATGGGGGGTGGAAGCCGACAACGGGATTGAGGAAAGGTAGGAGGGGAGAGCACCAAGCCAGAATTTTGAGACAAACTTGGAGCAGTGCTGCTTTCAGTGATTTTCTAGGGATGGGAAGGTGAGGGAGTGATAGAGGTCACAGTGGTGGGAACAGGGGGGGCATTTAGAGCAAAGTGGCATAAAGCATTGAAAAGGGGATCTAGTTTAGACAGGATGGATTTTGGTGCCATGCCATAGACTATGTCACAGTAGTCTAAGGAAGAGAGGATCATTTTCTGTACTTGTTTCCATCTAGTGGAAAAGGGGGAGGCTACAGCGGTTCCTGTAGAGGGCACCTAGCTTGGGGCGTAGTTTTTTTATAATTGCATCAATGTGGTCAGAGAAGGTAAGGTGACAGTCGAGCCATACCCCTAGATACTGGAGGGAAGTGACATCCTTCAGGGTTGTCCCGTCCAGCATGTGGAAGGAGGGGAGAGGAGGGAGGGGAGTCAGGCTAACCGCTGTCTCATGCAGAAGGACATAGTGACATTTTTTTAGCATTGAGAGAGAGCTGGTGTGAGCTGAACCAGAGCTGAACTTTATCGAAGTCTGTCTGGAGGTTTGATTCTACTTCTTCCGGGGAGGAGCTGGTGGCAAATAGAACAGTGTCATCCATGCAGATGTGTATAGATGAAGCTGTGCAGTTCTGTGGCAGGTTGTTGAGGAAAATGGAGAACAGGATGGGGGCCAAGTACCGACCCTTGGGGACACCAGTAGTCACGGGAAAGGGGGAGGATATGGCATCTGCAATTCTTACTGATTGTGTTCATCCTGTGAGGTAGCCACTGAACCAGTTTGTGGCTGATATAGTGAGACCTGCCTCCAAGAGGCTTGTTAACAGCAATGGCTGGGAGACCATGTTGAAGGCTTTAGCGAGGTCGACAAATATAGCTGAGGAGATCAGCCCTCTATCCATTCTGGAGAGGATGGTGTCAGTGTGTCTTAACATGGAGGAAGCAGTGGATTGGCCCTTTCTGAAGCCAGATTGAAATGGCATAAAGAAAGTTGGGTGAGCACCAGATGTTCTTGTAGCTTAGCAAGGACTGAGAGGAGGGAGATAGGGTGGTAGTTTGAAGTGGAGGAGAAGGGGAATGGCAACGGCATGTTTCCAGGCCTGTGGGAAAGCAGCATTGTTAAAGGAGAGGTTTAGAAGATTGGCCAGAGGAGTTGTTATGGCTGGTGCAGAGAGGTGGAGTAGTTTGGAGTCCAGCCCATCGGAAGAATTTACTTTAGCTGGGTTTAGAGACAGTAGGGCCTTGAGGGCTACAGTTTGTGTGATATGTCAGAAGGAGAAGATGCAAAGCCCTAGCATGTTCGAGACTCCTGTGGTACGGTCGGGTGAGGCAGTGGGGGGTAGGGAAGAGAGGATAGTTGAGGCACAAGAGGCAAAGTATGTGTTGAACTCAACAGCCACTGCCCCAGGCTCTGAGAGGAGTGAGTTGTTTACTTTTAGGAGCAGTGTTGGTTTAGCAGCCGGAGGGGAGAAGAGGGAGTGGATGACCTTCCAGAACTTGGATGGGATATTTAAATTTGACTGGAGGGAGGAGTAGAAATATTCTGTTTTAGCGAGCCGAGTCACTCTGGTGCACTTGTTATGCAGCACACGGTACCTGGTGAAGTCTTGTGGGAGGTGTGAAGATTTATGCGCTCGCCATGCTTTGTCACGGGCATTTTGGCAGGCTACAAGTTCTTGGGTGATCCAAGGCAGGTGGTTACCTCATACCCTTGAGCAACGCAGTGGAGCATGTGAATTCCAGACATTGAGGAATGTGTCTTGAAAGTGTATGAGGGCATTATCAATGGAGCAGACTGAAGCGGGTGTGGTCCAGTTTGCAAGGGCTAGATCTTCGAGCATGGTGGCAAGGTTGAGGGATTTATAGGACCGTTGGATTAGAAACCTTGGTGCCGATGTGGGGCGTTGAATTTTCCTGATCAGGTATATCATGTGGTGGTCACTCAGGGAATCGGGGAGCAGACCAGTTTGGATGACCCAGTGGGGTGGGAGGTGCGTGCCCAGTCTAGTAGTGAGTGGTTTCCAGATTTGAGATTTAGGTGGGTGGGCTCAGTGAGGGATTGTGACAGGTTTAGGGCCGAGATGGCAGTATGGGTTTTGCTGAGAGACTGAGATAACCAGTTGTGGTTAAAATCCCCCATAACATACAATTCCCCCTTTGAGGTTAGGGAGGAGATTTGCTTGAGTAAGTCAGTGACAGAAGGTGCTGGCATGCCCATCTGGCAGTATATACCGGCTATGTAAATAGGGAGTGAGAAGGGTAGATCCAGTTGAACCAATAAAAGTTCATGGGCATTAGGTTCAGACTTGGCTATAACTATGGAGAAGTGTAGTTTGGCCTTTACATAAATGGCCTCACTGCCACCTCTGCTAGCCCTGTCCTGGCGGGTCATAGTGTAACCAGGTATTGATACTGAGGGCGCAGAGATATTTTTGTTTAGCCAGGTTTCAGACAGGATGAAGATGTCAGGGGCATAGTGGATCACAAGTATTTGTAGGGAGTCGAGTTTGAGGGCTAGGCTTCTTATGTTTAGGTTCAAGAGGTGCAGGAAACGTGGGAGGGGGCTGCCACTGGTGTATGTGGATGAGTTTGGAGAGGGTCCAGGTGAATTTTGCAGGGTAGGGTTATGGTGGGGACCTGGGTTCGGGTGTATGTCCCCAGCTCCGAGGAGCAGGAGGGCAATAGAGAGGTAGTGTCCAATACCCAATAAAATGTCTGGTGACATCCAGCAGACCAGACCTGGGTTTGAATCCCACAGCTTCCACTTGCATACTGTGTGACTCTGAGCAAGTCACTTAACCTCCTTGTGCTCCCAGGTCGCTCCTGTAAAAAAGCTTTCAGCTTAGTGTGCTATACCTGGTTAAACAACTAAATAAATAAAAATAAGTTTTAGCCACCTATAAGTGGTTGAGTGCCATCTTGTATGTGAACGTGGGTGGCTGAGATAGGTACTATGGGAGGTAAGTAGTTTCAGGATCATCCAAGTGTGCAAGGGAGGGAAGAGGAAGGGGCAGGGGTGAGCATTTGAGTGGACTGACGTATGACTGCAGGGAGTAGAGGTTGCAGAGTTTGGGTGGTAATTGGGCCGTATAAGATCAAGCAAGATGGGAGGTTGAAGTTTAGGGGAAGTTTGTGTGATGTTGGAGAGGAGTGGTGGGTGGCAGACGATTAGGATAGCAAGGAGGGGTAGGTAATCTAGCAGTAGGGACATGGCTAGTGGCATGCAACGAGCAGTACTTTAGCAGCTCAAGTTGCAACCATTACTTGGGAGGAGCTAGTGGGTGGAAATATGGAGCGAGAGAGAGAGAGAGAGAGAGAGAGAGAGAGAGAGACAAGCAGAGGAAAAATCTAAGTTAAGCACTGGATGAGATAGCTAGGATGCCAGCAGCTTGAGGAAAAAGACAGGCAGAGGAAAAGTCTAGGCTAAGCACTGGCTGAGATAACTAGGATGCCAGCAGCTTGAGGAAAAGTCTGGACTGAGCACTGGTTGAGCTAACTAGGATGCCAGAAGCTAGACGGTAACCTCTGGTGGCTAGTTTATATAAGGAGCAGGTGGAAATCCAGGGAGATAGCAATTTGTCTCTTGCGAGAGGAGCCACTATAAATATAATACCATCTAAGGGTGGGAGGTTTTGGGGGGCAGGCGGGGAGCAGTCGCAAAGTGACTGCGGGGACCAACTACTGCTGTGTTGCACTAGCTTGGAGGAAATAGCCATGTGGAGGAAAAACAGCTGCCGGAGCTTTGCCGTACCTAGAATGATTTGGGGAGTGGGGGAGAGCAGTTCCTGCATGGCCCTCATGACACTTGGAGGATCCTTTAGCTGTGGAGACAGAAAGTAAGCCAATATTTATACAGCCCAGAGGCAAATGGCAAATCACATTAGCATACAAGGCAAGCACACTGCTTCTCTAGTCTGGCCAGGAGAATTTGGAGTTCTGACGCAGTTTAAACAGTAGCAATTAAAACATTCAGCCAGGGCTATGATGTAAATAATAGAATCCAAAATCCCACAAAAAAGTAAATAAAACACAGTTCCCTATTTTGTGTTAGCTCAATTGAACCGGGTCAGAATTCGATGCAGAGCAAATTCAGCCAGAGCAAGTAAGATGCAAAAAAAGGAAAAAAAGAAAATAATCCAACACAAGTATTTGTGTGGCTACAGCGCTTAAGGATCTACCCCTTTCTGGACTACATGCATAATTTAATTTTTTCTCTCAGAATATTATGATTAGGATTCTAATTGGACTAAGTCTGTGTTCTTATTTTCTGCTTGCATATGTTCATTAATCTTTTCATTTATTTATTTGGGTTGAATTTTCATGGGTGTACTCTTTTGAATGCCATGATTAGAAGGCACTAATTTAGAATTAGTACTCAGTAGATCAAATGGTTCAAAAAGAGTCATCTGCACACTCCTATTGTATAGTTTGGAGTTTTCCTGGGTTCTTACGAAGGAACCATTTGGGTCATCATATTTGTCAAGCAGTATTTCTTTCTGAAATTGTTTTTGATTACTTGGTTCTCAAACACATTAGTCTTCAATGATGTTGATTCCTCTCTTAGCACTCACACATTTTTCAAGAGAACAAACTGAGGCAGTTTTGGACTGAGAACAGTCGAAGAGGGGTTCATTTGCTCCTCATCAGAATTCCCAATAGATTCCCTATGAACCATGTAATTTCCCTCCATGGAGATCATACAAGATGTTCTAGTTAAAGAGTTACTAACTACTCAATTGAAAGATCCCAGTTTACAGTTATCCTTTCTGAAATCCTTTATCTGGTCCTTTAGGCCATTGATGGTGCTCTCTAACTAATATATCACTAAATCCAAATCATTAGATTTTCATAGGTAAGTGTCAGTACCTGGAAAAGTCCTTTTTATTCATTAGATAAATTGAGAGTATGCCTGTCTGATTCTTCAAATACTTCATCCAAGATAACAATTGATTCCTCACAATCTGCTGGAGTTGTTTTTCAGTATAACATATTTTTGGGAACAAAGTGGGACAGTGCTTACATTGCATAAAGATTCATTGGTAATATCAAATTCTCTAGTCATATTTAGAGGTGGTGGGTGAATAGAGATAATATAACATAGAATTAATTTCCCTTCAGTGTCTGGCTCCTTTTTATCATTAGAGTTATGAATATTCTCACTAAGGTCATCTTCCCTTCCACCAGGTATTGAAGAAAGTTTACCCATAAACCCTTCTATATATGTCTGCTTTGTTGTATGATTTTTACATACAGTTTAAGTTAATCTCATTTCCACCTTTCTATATATGTTTGCTTTGAGGTATGATTTTTACACGTACTTTCATCTCATTTTCTATGCTTTATCTTTTTTATTTTCTAGCTGTACCTCTTTCATTTAAATATTAAAAGTAGGGGTCTGAAGCATTAACATTAGGGAACTGCCCTCAGATCTGATTCTACAAGTTCACATCATCCTTACAATCAATACATTGTAATTGCTGAATTCAAAATTAGATGATGAATGCACCAAGTATAACATCTCTGTTTATTCTAACACTACAGAAAAACTCAATGCAAAACATATTTTATAGCTATAAGTTTGTCAGATTGGGCACAGTTGAGTTCAGAAAATCAGTTTATTTTGGCATAGGTAGCGAGCAAGAGTGTCCTAGAATATAGAAGGATAAAAACCTTGATATCTGACTGGGTTCCTGTGTAATGTCTTTTCTGCAATCACTGTATCAAGTTCTTGTCTTTGAAAAGTTGTGCTCTATCAGGAAACCTGATGCAAGGGTTTTCAGCATGTTGCGTCCCATGACAGACAATATGTTTAGGAGAACAAAGTACAAAACCAAAAAAAAGTTAAGAATACTTGTAGATTTTGTGCAAGCTTTCTTTAGGATATTATATCATAATGTTTTAGAAATTTTAATAAGATATCCTTAATAATTTAAATAAAGCAGAATCCATACTATAAATTACACTTTTTAAATACCGTATCCTTCTTAAATCAGGAATTAAATAAAATATTTACAAAATATATGAGTGATGCAGAATATGGACTTTGAAACCTGCTACAGACCACTGCTACAATCCTTTAACTCAGCAAACAATCCCAAACAATTTAAATCTATGTGTCATTAAGATAAGCAATCTTAAACAAGTGCTTTATAAAATATATGTTCTCCAGCAACTTTAATACTCACTTGCAGGCCATGGTTTGAAATATAGTTCTGTAAATCACAAACATTTTCAACAGTGGCAGTGATACCTGAAATGTGCTTTTGGTCTGCAGAATAGGCAGGACAGCAAGATTCAGCTCAATTTGGAGATTTACTCTCACACACTATCTCAATGGTGTATCACAAAGGTTCCATAAAACATTGGTGAGCAGCAGAGATATACTCATGCAGTTTCATCTCTTAAAACAAACAGATCAATGCTTCCTGAAAGAATAAACAGATTTCTTCTGTTCTTTTTAACAATCCAGTAACTTTAATATAAAATTTGCTTTGCTTCTCAGAGAGCTGAAGCAGTGTTGATTGAGTAGACAAGCCACCACCATGCTGAGATGCAGATGCAGGGGTAGATTGATGGCATGCATGATTTTATTTCCTCTCCTCTGAGAATTCAAAAAGTTCAGATACTAGCCACACAGTCAAAAAATGTAATTTTCAAGTCTTTATTTTTCTTTCTCACTCAAGCTGGCCCCGAAAATAACCAAGTCCAATGTTTTGCCCATTCAAGCTTCCTTAGGGAATTAGGGCCTATAGGAAGTTAAAACAATTGTGATTTTTTTTGTACATTATACATTTTCTGTAAATTGTTTATTTTTTTGTTTTACTAATCTGAGAATTGTTGGAATTAATTTATGGAGTAAAGGGAAATAAATTCACCATGTAGAGTAAGTGGAAGATATGGATATGCAAACAAATCATGGTCTAATGAATGCATAGAACACATAAAATATGAATGTACAAAAATGTTTAACTTATGGGCCCTAATATCCTGAGAAAGTCCAAACAGGTGAAACATTGGGCTTGCATGTTTTTGGAGCCAGCTTGAGTGAAAAAGAAACTTGAAGACTTCAAAATTACATTTTTCACTGTGTGGCTAGTGTTTGAACTTTCTGAATCTACTAGCCTAAACCTACCACAAAGAGAGACTTAAAAAAAATGTAGCATGAACAACCCATTTGGAATTTGGAGCTGCAATCTCCTCTGGGAAACCAGACAACTGTCATGTGATGTGTGCTAATTAATTAAGCAAACTTGCCATTCACATTAGGAATTAGCTATCCACTGACAGTTTTGATGATAACTAGTTAATTATCAATGGTCTGATTAAACTCAGATGAGAACTTTCTTGCAATGAATAATTATAAAATTTAAGAAAGAACAAAGTAAAATAATCATACTTGTGTTATTATTATAGATATTTCAAGACAATATATCCTGATAAAAAACCTTTGGTGGATTAATTTTTTTTTTTTTGATATTTCTATATTTTCCTCCTCCTACTGCCCCACCAGAGCTGCACCATTGACAGTCATCCATTAAGCCTGCCGCTACCAATGCCTACCATACCACCTTCAGTCCCTCCATCCGGCCTTGGAAACCCCCCTGGGTGGGGTCGGGTGGCCCCCTGAGTCTTGCAAGTCTTTTCAGGGTCCTGGGGCGACAGGCAGACACTGGCACATCGGGGACCTGGCTCGGTGCTCCATCTTCCCAGCTCTGAGGGGTGTTTTTCCAATGTTCCTCATGGGACGCTATGGGTCCATATGTCAAGGTGTCCACCGGCATCCACAACACCCCCCCTCCTTCTGCGAAGGGGCAGCCCCCGAGGCTGATTGGCTACCAGCCTACGCCGGCAACCAATCATACCCCTGAGACTCCAGCTTGCTGTTGCTTCCCCCAGCCTCTGCCGGGGGTCACCGCTTGCCAGGTTGGAAGTCTCCCTTCCCCCCGGAGAAGGTGAGCTGTGATCGGACGCTCCTGTCTATCTCCCCCCGGCCAACCCCCGACTACCTGAGCTCGCTTCTGAACCCAGGTCGCCAGCATGGTGCGAGGTGTGGTGTCCAGTGCCTCAACCCTCAGCACCACTGGGCCGGCCTGGTGGATTAATTTATATCTACTGTAGTTGCTTATTAATTCCATATAGCAGTTTCAGAGAAATTTGAATGGTAACCTCCACAAATAAAAATGGTGTATAGTATCTATACACAAGGGGAGACATTTTCAAAGGAGATGTGCCGGTGCATCTCAAGAAATGTGCTGCAGTCCAATATTCAAAGGGAGGAGATGCATCATGCATCTCTGGCTACACCCAAGTGCAGCAATAATGTATGCGGCACATCTTGAAAGGGCATGCTCATGAATTTGTGGCACATTACCCATATTCAGCCAGGATGTGTGGTGCAGCTGTCCATGCATTTTGGAGATGTGCCACAGAAAGTTAGGCATGGAAGAACCATGCCTAAGTTCCAGTCACCCAAAGGAGGGCTGCTGTACTGCACACAGTAGCACAGCAGCCGCCAGCCTCTGCAGTCTGGTGGCAACCCCCCACGTCCCCAACCTTGATCAGGGTGTACGTATGGGAAAGTGAAAATTCCCATTCCCTTGTAGTCTAGTGGAACCCCCCCAAGCCCCGAACCCCATTCACCTTAGCAGTACCCATGCTCCCCTTTCCATGGTGTAGTGGCCCGCCATCCCGATCCCCATTTGAATAAAGAATAAATAACTTCCCAGCTCTTTTTCCATAGTGTAGTGGCCCCCTTCCCTTCTTGATCCCTGTTCAAATAAAAAAAACCTTTCCCAGCCCTTTTTCCACAGTGTAGTGACCCCTTCCCTGTCCTGATCCCCATTTGAATAAAGATCAAATAACTTACCAGATCTTTTTCCATAGTATAGTGGCCCCCCTCCCCATCTCCATCCCCATCCCCATTCAAATAAAGAACAAATAATTTTCCAAGCCCTTTTTCCATAGTGTAGTGGTCTCCCGCCCCATACTGATCCCCATTCAAATAAAAAAGAAATAATTTTCCCAGCCCTTTTTCCATAGTGCAGTGGCTCCCTTCCCTGTACTGATCCCCATTCAAATAAAAAAAAGTCTTTCCCAGCCTTTTTTCCATAGTGTAGTGGCCCCCCTCCCCATACTGATCCCTGTTTGAATAAAGAAAAAATAATTTTCTTAGCCCTTTTTCCGCAGTGTAGTGGCCCCCCCCACACTTCCACACACTCATGCACCCAGATCCCATTCCGTTCCCCCAGTCCCAGCATGGCCAGTCAGCCAGTGAGTGACACAGCCCTCTGCATGCCTCCATGGCTGCCTGCTGATTGAACTGTCAATGAATGACAGCTTACAGTAATCACTAAAAGCCCATTGGTTGACACTGTCGACCAATGGGCTTGCAGTATATACTGTAAGCTGTCATTTACAACTTTGTGAATGACAACTTACAGTATACACTGCAAGCCCATTGGTTGACAGTGTCAACCAATGGGCTTGTAGTGATTACTGTAAGCTGTCGTTCATTGACAGTTCAGTCAGCGGGCAGCGTGAAGATGTGCAGATGGCTGTGCTGCTTGTCCACTGACTGGCCATGCTGGGACGGGCAGAGCAGTGTAGAATGTGGATGCCTGAGTGGGTGGTATGGTGGGGGCCACTACACTATGGAAAAAGGGCTGGGAAAATTATTTGTTTTTTTTTTATCCAAATGGGAATCAGTACAGGAAGGGGGCGCCACTACACTATGGAAAGGGTTGGATGTTACCATTATATTTTGAATGGGAATTGGGATGAGAGGGGGGCCACTACACTATGGAAAGAGTTAGGGTTTGATGTTACACATGACTGGGCGGGGGGCATGCCACCCAGCACATCCTGATGGGCACATCCCTGCTAAATGTATGCAAATGTGGCTATAATAAGCATGCATATGTCCTGTTTTTGCCTTGCATGCCTAATGGCCATATTTTCATTTCTCTGGCTGAATATTGGAAATTTTGGACTGACGCATCTAGGGATGCACCACGCATCCCCATTCCAGGTATTCAGGCCATCCCCAGGATGTGCTGGTGCATTGTCAGTGGCCCCCATTTGCACCACCCCCTTGGATTGCTGTATTCAGACAAGATGCACGATCATGCATCTCACTTGAATATTGCATTTATTTGCACCGGTCCATGTATTTGGGGGGGTGCATCTAGATGCACCAGGCTTCCCCAAGGCTTTGAAATTGGGGGCCAAGAAACACAACAATTCTATGCAAATTTCCCAAAAATACCAACTTAACTGAATTTCTAAGTCAGATATTATTGTCTGGTGTTAGTCCACTATAAGCAAGCTCTTATTTGCTGAGAAAAAAAACACCCAGCATGGCTGAAGATCGAGGTGATTCATCAACTCACCCTAGCTGGAAGAGCCCAGAAGACACAAACAAAATCACACAAATCCATGTTAAACAGCCAGAACATAGACTGAGCACTGAGAGCAACATTAAAATGTATGAATGTTTTAAACCCTCTACATATTAAATCAAAACAAAGAAATAAAGATAAAGAGATTAAAAATCTCGGGATACTAAGCCAGCACTCTGCTCCACCCATTCACTCTTTGGTCCCATTTCCCCATCCATGTTTGGAACTGTTCATTAATTTAGCTTGTAGCACTGACTGTGGTAGACTATTCCAAGTGTTGACCACCATCTCCATGTAAAAGGACTTCTTAATATGCCATTAGAACTTCCTCCCCACCAACCTCCATCCATGTTGCTTTGTTACTGTGTTTTCATTCATTTAGACTATGTCCCTGCAGTCCACCCTGTTTATACCCTTCAATAACTTGTTAGGTCTCTTTCACATCCAGCTTCTTCTTTCAGGCCTCGTGAGAGTACATGTTTATGTTCTCCAGCTTCTCCTCACACATCAGTCTTTGCTACCCCTGTATCATTGTTGTAGCCCTCTTACGAGCCCACTCCAAGTGATCCCTGTCTTTCTTGAGGAGGGAACATAGGAACTGGCCAAAGTACTCCAGGTGAGGTCTTACTGTGGACATGTAGGGGGCAGTATCACCTCCTTCATTTTGATGGTAAATGCCCTACCCATACACACCAGCATTCTGCTTGTCCTCCCATATGGCATGTTACATTGGACTAAATACTTATGGTTGTCACTAAAAATTACTCTCAGGTATCCTTTCTTCAGTAGTTTCAACCATCCTCTCTCACTGTCTCCAACAGTCAAATCAAGAGTTTTGGAGCTGCTACAGTTTGTGAGGGACAAATACGGTGGCTGAGATTTTGATGTATGTGAACCGACAGTTGCTAGACAACAGTTAATCATGTCTCGAGCATTGAGAGGAGTAGATGCGATCGGGGGGGGGGTGGTGCCCCCTGCACCCCCTCCTCTCCAACACACACACAGGAATTTTTTTTTATTTTGGGGGCAAACCCCCCCGAGCTCCCTTCCCACTCCTACCACCATTGTGTAACAACTACTATTACCATTCCAAATAGCTACCAAAAAGAGAGAATGAGGTCAAGAAGTCTCATCAGAGATGACACTGTATGTTGTTATCTATGAGAATCTTGGCTGGCATCTTCTTTGTCCTTCACAAACCACAACCGGGCAAGGTTTTTTTTCTTCAAAAAATATGTATGATCTTATATTTCCTGGTATTAGATCTGATTTTCCATTCCTTAGACCTATTCTTCAGCCTTTTTAGATTTATTTTCATATTCCTTATTCCCTCCTTTGTGTCCACACTCCCACAAATCTTGGTGTTGTCAGCAAAAAGACAGACCTTTCTCTGTATACCCCTTGCTATGTTACATCCTGTATGAAGATGTTGAACACCTGCCCCAGAACTGATCCCTATGGCACCTGACTTTTAAACACCATGACTCCCAATAACTCCCAGTTAACTTCCACCTACTGAGTTCTGCTCCCCAACCAGTTCTCTGTTGATTTGGTCAGTTTGTTCCACACCCTAGATCCTCCCAGTTTTCAATCAGCCTTCTGAGTGGTATAGAGTTGAAGGCCTTGCTGAAGTTGAACTATGGTATAATAACTGGGGAGTGATTTCTCCCATAGGGAAACCCGGTTATAATTTGCCACTATAACCTGTGGGTTATAACGGTGAACACACGTTGGGTTTCCCTCACTCCATGCATGCACCTGCCTCTGCTCTCCCCTTATACTGCACCGGACACTTGGCCACCACTATCACTCAGTGGTAAGTGAATAAAAAAAACCTTGCCTCTCAACAATTGACTTTTCCTCCTTAATTAACCATGTAATTCTCGATTAAACCTTAAAAAAAAATTAGAAAAGGCTTCAGCAGCTGCTCAGCCACACACTGTGGAGAGCACTTCCTTCTGACCGGACTGCATGGCTGTTTAATTTTATGTAATTGCTGTGCTGAGAAAATGCTCCCCGGCAAATATATAAAATAAAACATGGGGTGGTGTATATAACTCAAGATTTTACACACACACCCTTGGTGTTGGATGCTTAAATAAACCCCTCGAGCTTCACTCTCGGGGTTTATGTAGCATCCAACATCTCAGGTGTATATAAAATCTCATTAAACACACCAACCCATGTATTATTCAATATATATCAACTGCTCTCCTCTGTACACTGCCTTTGTAAGTCAATCCAAAAAGTCAACTAGGTTATTCGGGCATGATGTTGCAGCCATAAACCCATGCTGCCTTTTGTCCTGTAGTCCATTAGCCTCCAGGAACTCTACCTTTATGATGGTTTCCAGCAGCATCCCTACTACTGAGATCAGGCCTATAGTTTCCAGGATCATCTCTGTCCTTACCCTTGTGGAGTGGCACCACATTAGTTACCCTTCAATCCACTGGCAGCACCCCTGTTTCTATGGAGCAGTTAAATAGATCCATCAGTGGTGCCACCAGTGTCTAACTCACTTCTCTCAACACCCTAGGGAGATAATTATGCAATAAGGCATGATGGGGGGTGGGGTGCTGTGGTGGGATAATGACTCACCTCAGGTTGTTTGAAGCATGAGGCTGAAGACCAAGTACTTCTACCATGTGAGAAGAGCCAATATCCCACCACAACACCCCTCCCTCCAGATTGCCTTACTGCGATTATGAAATGGACCATATACTAACACAACTGTAAGAAAGAAACAGAGTCTGTTTTTAAGTTTTAAAAATTTATGATGATAAAATGCATTAAACACATGTTAAGTATGAACTGATATAAAATAGTCCCCAAGTACAGTGACTAGCTTCAATAAATAACATTTGTTTAAATACATGTTTCTTGAATTAATAAACTCTGTTTCACAAAGAGTAAAGTATGATAAAACTAACATTTAATATTTAACAACTGTTAAAACTGAGGTATTTCTCTTTTTTGGGGGGGGGTGAGACAACTGTATAATGCTATATGCTGAATTAATTAACAGACAAGGGAACCAGAGAGAATTATTTTGTTCATGTTATTTAGCAGCACAGTTGTAGACATTTACTTGTGTATTTTCTTTGAGTGTGCCAATGTGGAAGTACCTGTCAACTAGGATCTCCATTTTTTTGTTTCTTTTGATGGTAGGTTTACTGCTGCTGGTTTGCGAGGTCATGGCTGCATCTGGAGACACTGATTGAGAGGTTGTGGCTGCATTGGGACACACTGCTGTGCTGATCTGTGTGAGGATGATTGGGAAGTCATTTTCATCTTCGGTGTTGTAGTTGGGAATGTGTTGTGATGTGGGGTTACAAAAAACTGTTGGACTTGTTGCAGGTCAGCTGTTAATGGATTGTCTTTCAGGAGGGTCCGTTTCCTCTGTTTCATCAGCGGGTGAAAACTGCATCACTGATGGAGGTGGGGCCTGTGGTTGCTGTGACATGCTACAAAACAGTGGAGCTACTGATTTCCTCTCTTGCATTGCTGGATTTACATTTTTTCTTGCTGGATGCTTTTCCTGAAAGTATTTGTGATGGTCTAAAGTGGTGCTCTGTGTGGTACTCTGCTCTAAAGGTGGTGAAAAGAGATGAGTGAGGCACCAAGGTCCGAATTATTGTGGATAAGATAAGTGTTACCCAGACAAGGAGAGGCAGGAGTCGTCCTAGAGATTCAGTGCCCGCAGGGCATTTATTTTGTACCAGAGGGTAGAGAGACACAGTCACAAGAGGAAGGAGAAGTCGCCAAAACAATAGGGTGGTAAACAAGACAGATATTTTATCTATGACTGCTAAAATTATTACAACAAGAATAGAATAGATGCTGAGGCATACTGCCACTCTAACTCTATTATTATTCTACAATTCAATAAGCTTAGGTGAAGATCAGATGACATACACTACTCAGAACAGTATTTGGGTAACCTATCACTATACACTTCTACCAAAGTCCAGATGTTACAGGAGTCCAGAGGTCTGGCATCTTCATGTACACTGTCGGTCTATGATGGTAGCTACGAAAGGGAAGCAAATGGAACGATAGATGCTAACGCAATTCCCAGCAGGGACCTTGTCAAGGCCACTGGCTGGTGAGAGGTTTGTTAAACAGACCATGTGTTTCTTTGGCAAAAGTCCACTCTCTCCAAGGCTGCCGGAATAAAGAACCAGAGTGACTGGTTCCTGAAATAACCCACTGATGAGCTATCAGATTCCCAACTGAAAACAAAGGGTTCCTCAGCCACAACCCACTTCCAGGGTTGCCAAGGATGAAGAGAAATCAGGACCTGCATGGTGACAAATCCAATGGATGACTACCATGACCTGAAGGATGCTGCAGCACTCCAAGGGCCAGCTAAACTCTGAAGGATCTCTGACAGGACCAGGAACCAGAAGAATCTGTAGAGGTGATGGTTGATTCTGCAATCTTGTCATCAGAAACTAGAACAAAAACAAAGAAATGGTGGATGCGTCCTGTACTGGGCTTCGTCAGACTCAACTTTCAGAGAACGACCAGGGGCGCAGACCAGGTTCTCCAGGATGAGCACACTCTTCTGAGGAGGGTGACCAGCTTTGGGACATCTAGAACAGGAACCATATGAAACGATACTGGCACGGCTGTTGTGATGCTCTTCGGCGGACATACCTTTGAGCTGTGAAAACAAGAAATGGCGGGTATGACTTGTACGACTGGCGACAGACTCGACTTCGGCGGATGACACAGTCAGAGGAGATGAGCTGATGGACGATCCCACTTGAGTGAAGAATGCTAAGAAGACATCCTCTTCTGGGTAGAGACTGATTCTGAGTACAGAGGATTACAGACCACACTGTGTGTCTGCAGTGTGGTAGAAGATTGAGACTGTCCCCATACACTGGTAACAATATAGCAGAAAGATGCACCTTACTGCAATGCCAAGGGGACAGCGGAATGTTCAGATGATTTGCCGAGGAAAGGCAAATTATAAATTTCTGGGTAATTGCTACAGGTGGGGCAATTGTTCAGGTGTTTGGAGCATTAGTTCAAATGCTTTGAACAATAGTTCGAATACTTAGAGCAATAGTTCAGATGCTTGGGGCAATAGTTCGGATGCTTAGAACAATAGTTCGGATAACCAGGAGCAATAGTTCAGATACTTAGGGGCAATAGTTCAGATAACCAGGGGCAAATAACCACAATCCATATACAATACAGTTTTGGTGCTTCTTAGTAAGTTCACAATCTTTCGAGTACTTCAGCAATCACAGTTGTATAAACAGTACAGTTGTTACAGAGCTTTACAGTATTTGTGAACTGAGCACCCTTGGATGGACCCCTTTTCCTAAATTTAGGGTCTTCCTGAATAGGATCTGGCTACCCCTGAACATTATGCTAAGGATGCCCTAACCCACTAGGCCGGAGCTACCCGGAGTACCACTAGGCTGGATTTTCTTAATCCACTTGGCCGGGGCTACCCTTAGTACCACTAGGCTGGCTTGCCCTAATCCACTAGGCCGGGGCTACCCTTAGTACCACTAGGCTGGCTTTGCCCTAATCCACTAGGCTGGGGCGGCCCTTAGTACCACTAGGCTGGCTTGCCCTAATCCACTAGGCCGGGGACTGCCCTGGAACCCTGTTTTACCTCGGGCCTAATGCCCTACAATTACCTCGGGCCTGATGCCCTACAATTACCTCGGGCCTGATGCCCTACAATTACCTTGGGCCTGATGCCTTAAATATAGTGGGCCTGGTGCCTTTTGAAATACAAGGCCTGGTGCCCTCTTTACTGTGGGCCTGGAAGCCCTCCCTACACCACAGGCCTTGTGCCCTTTCAAAACTGGGCCTGGTGCCCTAAATACAGTGGCCAGATGCCCTGCTTTGCTTTTTGGCCTGAATCTCCCCTTTAAATAATCGGGCCCCTTTTAAATCTATATAGCTCTTTGAGAGCTACTGTCACTCAGTGGCAAATCACCTCCCCAAATCCTGCCCCCTTATGAATATTCATAGGCCGCTATACTGGCCTCACTTTCTGGCCCCTCCTTTGGGTGTCACTACACTCTGCCTTCCCTCTGAATAATTAATTTAGGGTCCTAGCGACTCACTGCCCCTACGCCTTTCTTCGCGCCCTCAGTGCGCTTTTACATTAAATAAAAAAACAGTATTTGTTTTCTATGTGCAGACGGCTCAACGCAGGTGCTGCCACCGACTCACCGCTCTGACAAGCTGGAAGGAGGTTGCTGCAGTCTCTGGGTGGCGGGAGGTATGCTGGCAGTGGGAGGGAGTTTGGCAGGCAGCTGGGGGACAACCTAGGGGGCCTTGGAGGGCTGACAGGAAATCGGGTGCAATGCAGCTGGCAGAGCTGCTGACGGGGGACTGAAATAAAATTAAAAAATACTCGCAGGGCTAAAATAATAAAATGACAGGGCTATACAGCCCAACGCGTGGCAAACGGACGATTTCTTCTGTTTGTTTTTTTTTTTTATTCGGGGCGGCCGGTCAGACTCGACTGCACACACAGAGGAGGACCAAGAAGCAGCAGGGATCTTCGCTGGCTGGAGGAGGCACCAGGCAGAGCCAACAGGACGGCTTCAACCAAACCAAGGTAAGCCCAGTCTCCGTTGCTCTCCATAGGTCCTACCACTCCACAACCCAGCACGACAACTCCAAACTACGGACAAAACCCTGTTTCAAAAAGCACTCGGGGTTCAGATCCTTGAACCCCGAGCTCACGCCACACAAATGCTAGGGACTTGCAAAGGCACCACGCGCTGGCCAGAGGCAGCAATCCTGGTGCGTGGGTGCCCATTCTCCTGCCGCCTGCTCTGGGACGGGGTGGAATGGAGCAGGCAGGCAGCAGGGAGGATAAAACATTTACTTTATTTGTGCAAAAAGCCCTGCCTAACGTTTTGCTAGGGCACAACAACAGGGATCCCTGAGGCATTTTTAAACCCCCTAAAACTTAATGTATTTACTGGGATGCCCCAACTCTGGGGCATTACATATTGCTGACCACTATCTTTGGTCATCAAGGCTGGGATCCCAGAAGCTCCTTAGTGAGGATTCAGAATGATGTCCGGTGACCACCATGATTTCACAGCTTCAAGAAAGGAGATGCAGAAAGGAGGTGAATAGCCATGCTGTGCAAACTATGGTTTGTGTAAGGAGGCAAAATGCTTAGTTTGCAGATGTGGGGTAACATGCCGACTAGGTACTTTTCCCCCATAGGCTCTTTTGTAAACCAGATTGTTTCGTGCTGCAGCTGAGATTTAGGGATGTGGTGTGGGTGCAGGTAAAAAGCCATGGCATCTGGTGGATTTTGCTTAGATACAGTTCAAATGAATGGATGGGGCACAGTGGGTCTCCTAGAAGCTCAGGCATGCAGCTACGGTGATTCAAGTGGCCTGTTTCATGGGGATCACCAAGGTTCTTCATGGCTCCATTGAAAGTCATCTAGGCATATTTGAGGCAATTTTTGTCAGTTCTGATTTCAAAACATAGGGTGTTAATGACCTGAGACCCTCTCTACCATGGATGGCAAAGAAAAGCTGGACATCCAGCCATACTTTTCGTACAAGCCCCGCAGTGGTATTTATACTTAGTGCTGGACTGGTTTTTATTTTATTCAGAATAGCAGCTGGGATGCAAGGATATGTGAAGCTTTGTTTCTCCCCTGGCTATGGAGTGTTTTGAAAAATACCCAGGAAAAACATTGTTTGAGGAATTAAACTCAGGAAATTGCACGAGATTAAATCCACAGTTTAAGGGCAGATTATTGAAATGCTGATTGATTCTGGCTCTCAGAGAAACAGAAAGAGATGCTGTACATTTCTGTGGCACTGTTTCTCACAGTACCATACAGTTGTCTGAGGATGTCATTAAGTTCACTTCTTTGTACTGTTTCAAAGTTTAATTGAATTTCTTTCTCTGAGCCAGTCCCCAAATTGATTAACTGCTGAGTTCGTTTGACGTATTCTGTTGGCATCATTGTGGCTGAGGTCTAGCTCTGACAGCTCCATTTCTGAAGCTGTCAAGTGACAGTTTACAGAACTGTCATTATTGGATTGTGTACTTGTTGATTCACTCACTTGGGCAGTAGTTTCTTCTCTCTCTCTCTCTCTGTGCTGTGTTCTTCCCCTTTTGCTGTTGATATTGGTTCACTATGTCAATAAACTGATCAAAATTGATCTGCATTATTCTGTCAGTGTGTTGTCCACTAATGGCTGGCAATTTAAAATTTTCATTTCTGTCCAGGAGCAGTGATTGTGGTGAGGTCAGTTTAGTACCAGCATGCCTTTGTGCTGGGATAATGGCCCTGGATCATTGACAAATAAGATTTCTCTATTTCTTATGCCCATTTCATAAAATTAAATATAACTTACTGTATCGTTTTCTATCACATCGAGAAGTAGGGGATATGAAAACATAAATCATATATTTAAGAAGTATGATCTTTTTAGTGAGACTGTTACATAGTAAAAAAATGAAAAGTGGTGCTTCTTGTCAGACTGACTTGCACAAGGATTTGCATACCAATGATGCTGTGCACTGGGACCGAGGCTTTACAGTTGGGAATGGTTTGGTGAGATGCACACAAATCAAACAATTTGGATGTTTCTTCTCTCCTAGCATCCTTTTAAAGATTCCATGTACTACATTTACTGTAAGCTCTGTAAGCTGTGTCTTTGATATGCTAACTCTAAATATCCTAGACCGCTGTTATTTCAAGCCAAGCTCGTCATTGGGTAGACATTTTCCTTCTGATGTTGAAACATCAGTTCTTTTCTACTATTTGATATTCTCTATACAACACAACCTTTGGTCACCCATAAATCATCTCAAGTTATGTCTAGTACCACATTGCCTACGCAGCCTACCCTGTGTTGTGGATTCATTAGTAAGTCTGACTAAAATCTACTACCTCAGAAGTAAGAAACCTTATAAGCAATGAGCAATAAAGGATTCCTGGGGTTGGATTTTCAAAGATTTGGTTCAAAATGAAGTGAATGGTGTATCAATTTGTGTTGGAGTTGAGAATTTCAAAAATGTTGCAGTCCTCATCTAGGCAAATATTTGGCCAGTTTCAGAGAAACATTCCCAAAATTGTTCATGAAGTGGTTAAGGGTAGCAACACTTTAAAAACTGAACATTTGCACCGGTGCTAAAGGCTGAGGCACTGGCACCTTACCTCCCGCTATGCCAGCGACCTGTGTTTGGGAATGAGCATGGACGCCATAGGCCGGCAGGGGAGGAGAAGGATTGAGCATCAGATGGACTGCTCTCCTTCTCCGGGAAGGGGCGTTTCCTGTGGTCAGTGCTTGTTCACCCCCAGCAGAGTCTGGGGGACAGGGTGCCATATCACAAAACTGGGGAGGAGTCAGGCTAGATGCATGGAGGGAGCATGTGCAGATGCGTGCTCACTCCTCTCTGCTGGCGTCACTGCACAATCTCAACTTCTGGGGAGAACATGGAGGAAAAAGCAGCACTGCTGTGCACAGTGGTGGAGGGCGCCTTGCAGGCTCTGCTCCCAGCTATCCATGGAACTGGCCCACTAAATCTAGTCTTTGTTGGGGGGTTGGGGACCCCCTGCTGACCCTGCTGGGGGGGTAAGCCCTGGGTTCGGTCAGCATTGGCTGGCAGATGCTGGGGGACAGGGCTGGGGCCACTCTCCTGAGGACAAGCCGGCAGTGCAGGAGAGAAAAATTACAACTAAGAAAAAAAAAATTGAACACTTGCAGGAGAAAATGCATGAGAGTAAAATACCTACAAAGCTGATTATGCAGTCTGGGCTTAAAGCAGTTTTGAGGGTCTGTAACAACACAGCTCCAGAGAGCTAGCAAAATTCTGGTAATGTTATCAGTATCATCTATGTCCCATGCTATGAAAGTAATACTATATTAATATTAATGCACCCACTTGAATTTCTTAATGTTTGTCAGACTCACAGATTCTTATATCTCTTACTCTGCCTCTGCCCTTGAGCTGCCTCCCTTGTGTCAACCCTTATGATCTTACTATTCTCCTTCACAATCCATATTATCCCATGTTTTGTTTTCATGTTGGTGCAGTCACCTGGTGCTTTATAAGTCCCTGTGCTGTTCTACAGTATGTTCACTGGCATGAAGACAATTGTTCATGTTTGTGTAGTGCCAGTTTTATGCCTGACTGGTTAAGGTGTTATGTGGGGACCTGCACGACTGTGGGCCTACGATTTGTTTTTCTATGATTGGTACAGGTACTGGGAGATATGTAGACAGTGTTTGGCCATAGATGCATGGTATTAATTTGTATGTGAGGTTGGCAGGTGGGTGCAATGTATACAGAAGGTCAGGTAGGTGAACTATGTGCATGTTATATCCATAGTTCACTATCCTGGGGTGTGTGTACACACTTGTAATGGTATCCCTCTGTGTTGTCACACAGCAGCTGCTTGTGTGGTTGGGACACCCATTATTTGACAATAGCTGTGCATGGCCAGTGCAGATGCACACATCCCATTCATCATGAGTACCTTTATCCCATGATACCTCCATGTGTGTGGCCATGTGTGTCAGACCTTAGCCTCCTCATAACTGCATCCCTGCCACCACTGTGGCCACACAACAATAGCCATGGTTGTGGCACATGCATCGGTGCCCAGATGCAGGTGTATACCACTACAGCACTATGAGGATATCTGTAGTTTGCCTTTTCATACAGGTGCATATGTGCATGAGCATCTCCTTATGTAGGGTGCTCAGTGGCCATTCCATTGGCATGTTTATGCTTTCATGTAGCCAGCTCCTGCTCATTACTCACCTATCTGCACTTCACAACTTATCTGTGATTTCCACCCACCAGTGTTGTGGGTCACACATTAGACATAGAAATTATGTAAGCTCTGCACTGGATTTTTGCATCTTTTTTTGTGCATCTCTAACCCTTTTTGGATTGTATCCTAAGACAGTAGTGGGACTGACTTGATTAATCTTAAGTCTTTTTTGTTCCAGTACTACTATGTAAAGAAATTTGATCTTAGGTGTAGTATCTTTCATTCATGCTATATCCCAGAGGACTTCGACCATGACCAGTTCAGCAATCATTAGATGTGCACATGGAGATTATGAGAAACTGAGAGTGGTATAAGCAGCAGTATTAGTTATTCAGCAAACATGTCATTGTATAGTTTTCATATCATTAATGTGTTTCTGGTAGAAATATCAGTATATCCATTGTTCCTTTCATTTGATTACATCTCTGAACTGATATATGTTGGTTAGAATTATTCCTGCATTCATGCCATAACCATCAAGAAAATAATTAAACATCTTTGTATGATACTGAGCTGTTTATCATGAGAAACATGGACTAATGCCATCCTATTATATTTACAATATGAATCTAGTATCTATAGTTAAGTAGTAGCCTCAATGAAATAGCTTTTTAAAAATTGCTAGTGGCAACCATATTTATTAAGGAGAGTTATCAATTGCAAAACTAGTAACCAGGAAAATTATGTGATTATTTTTTTCTGGAAAACCACTAGTGTGTGGATCTTTTTTCTGGAAAACCACTATTATCACCCAAAAGCCATAGTTCTTCACAATATTATTTATTTATTTAGTTTTTGTTGACCGGGAGAGGAGGGCTTGGCAATTCTTTCAGTTTTTCAGCCTCATCTCATGAAGTTGGTGGGGATATAGATGCAGGCTGTCATACTAAATCAGGTAAGCTGCTGGTGGAATTTTTGGCTAATGTGGGAAATTTGGCCCGTAATCAAGGAAAGTCCCCTGCTCTTTTTGAAGGATGTCATGGGATCATTCATGGTCAGCTGAACAACCACAAGAACAGGCTCACGGGACCACAGTTTAAAGTCTTATCTGAAATACGGCACCTCAGGAGTGCTGCACCCCCTCATGCTGCACTATATTATCTGTATAGTATTGGGATTTTACCCCAACTTCTAGGTGTGTGTCTAGAACCCATGAAATTCTGATCTTCCATCCTCAGAGTTGAGTGTGCAACAAGCTGAGCCAAATATAATACATTTATTAATAAAGTAACAAAGACGGAAACTTATTTTTAAGCACACGAATTAATCTTTACTTTGAAAACCTTGTATAATAATTTTACATTCAAAATAAATGTTGCATATTATCAGACAACAGTGTGAAACAGGAACTGAAATTCAATAACAAACATTCTTTTTTCATCATATAAGATTTTAAATAACAAACATTCTTAATTAAATTTATGGTAGAAGCTTACTTTTCTTATGTTTGCATACAGTATAGAACTTTTTTCAATTTCGTTGTTGTGGAGGATAATCAGAAAAATAAGATTAAAAACACTGGTACAAGAAATACGCACAAAACAAGTAGTTTGCAGCACAGTTATGTCATTTTTACATTTTAAAGTACTGGTACCTAGTTCCATGATTAAAATGTCTACATACACAGTGTGTATTGTATCAAGTCTAGCAACCATAGAAGTAGTAATTTGATTTAGGACCCAGAGTTATGGAAGGATGAAGAGATCAAGAAATATATAACATACAGATTTTTTTTATTGAATTTATAATTTTACTCCCCTTGAAATAAACTGGTTCAATGGATCCCACATTTTGTCAGAATTATCCACCTTTTTCAAGCAGAGGCTGAAGTCCCACCTCTTTGCCCTGGCTTTTGCAGATTTCTGATTACATCTTGATCTAGTCCCCTTATGTGACAGTCCATTTCTTTTTATCCTTTTAATTGCTGTATTTAGTATTTTATTAATTGTTATTATATTTATTTATGTTTGTTTCCTGTGCTTTTATTATAATCTTTGTTAGGCGCTCAGAGCCTCGGGGATTGGGTGCAGTATAAATAAAATTACTTTCCCTTACCTTATAAAAACAGTAATGATTTTTTTTCTAGGTTATAAATATCTACAGTATCATAAAACTGATCCAAGTTTGAATTAATGGGAGTTCTTTGTCCTTCCATTTGATTTGTATGCATTTCTTAGTTAAAATTAGGGCAGCAAAAATGAGTTGAATTTTATGTTTTGCAATTTAATTTATTAATGTAAATATTCCTAGTATAGAACGGTTTATTGTGTGCCTTACCTTGATACCTGTGATTGATAGTAAATTGCAAACAATTTTTTTAATTTTTTTATTTTATTTCATTGAAATCTAGAATTACAAATACCTTTGAGCAGGAACTGCTAGTTTACAAAGGTTCCACGTCGAAGGACTAGGGGGTATACATACATACATACAAAGGTCAACATATTAATACATAGTTACACAATAAAAAGAAGTAAGAGTTTAATCCCAGAAGTTCAATAAACAAGAGCAAGCTTGAAGAAGGTGGATTAAAGTACAAGAGGTAGTACAACTTCTGGGGCATATATTTCAAATGTCAGGATTCATTGTATTCTGTTTACTTCTGTGGTGAATCATATCTTGTGTAGGTTTCATTTTGTTTATATACAGTAGATCGGCAGTTTGTTTGAGATTTTTGTGGGGTTTTCCTTGTCACCAGGATTAGCTGGCTTGTTGCTGGGTGGTAGTATGTTGTTTAGGTGGTACTTTGACTTTGTCACTGTTTCATGGGATTTCTGAGCTGATGATTTAAAAGACATTTATTAAAAATATTTTCTTTTTGAGCAAGAATCAAGTGGTTGCTAAGAAACAGCTTCCTTGGCATAGAGTTCTAGTTTTGATAGAACAGTGGAAGTAGCAGCCTACTGAGTTCTAGATTATTGAGATTGTTTTTATATTTTGATGGTAAAGTGAGATAGAAATGTATATTTTTTGAATTTTATAGTTATTTTATAGTTATGTATAACTGGAGACTAGGAGAAGCTGGGCTGGGAGGATGTGGGGGAATAGGTACATGTATGGGAAGCAGAAGAGTGGTAAACTGCAATAGCTGTGGGGCAGCAGTCTTTCTGGGGGTGTTGTGGAGCAAAGGGGGATGTCCTGTGTATAACAGCCTTGAGCAGCTAAGGGCTGAAATAAGGCTATTCAGATGGGAGCTGGGGGATAATAGTGTGGGAAGTCAGAGGAGCAGAGCAGTAGAGTGAAAGGCAGAGGGGAGATACCCAGGAGAGTGAGGGCATCAGGCAGGGTATGGAAATGGGCAGGGACACCCAGTATACAGGAGTATCTATTCCTCAGAAAACTAGGGAGCCCAGGGTGGAGGAATGGCAAGTGGTAAGAGTAAGAAGTGGGAATGTGAGAGTAGCACCAGGGGTGGGAAATTCTAAAGGGGTGCCTTTATTGAATAGATTTGCACCACTGTCTGGAAGGAGGAAAGGGGCAGCAGGAGGTGAGGTAGGAGGTCAGGTTGAGCCAGGGCTGAGAGTAGGAGTACAGGGAAGAGGAGAGGGAACTAATCAGGGTGGGCAGGGAAGAGGAGGCAGGCAAAACAGAGTGGAGAATGGGGAGGGAGAGAAAAGGAAAGGAAGAGGGGAGGGAAAACTGAAAGCAGATACAGATAGTCAGAAGGAGAGGGATATAGTGGGAGATGGAAAAACAGTTAAGGGGATAAATTGTGGATGTGGAGATAAGTTCACCAGGGTGCAGAGGGGGCAGTTAGGTGGGGAAGCAGCTAGTAGTGAAGGTAAGAAAGGAAGGAAGGAAGGGGAGCACAGGTGCAGGGGATGGAAGTGTAGCAATCATAGGGGACTCCATAATTAGAAGTATTCACTGAGGAAGGAAAGGGAATCCAAATGCAAGTAGGAGGGTGGTTTGTAAGCCAGGAATGACAGCAGGGAAGGTGGGCCCAAGAATAAGGAAAATAGTAAGGGAGGATGAAGGAAAACCTAACTTAGTTATACATCTGTGAACCAATGACCTAGCTGGGGAGGAGGTTGAGATAGTGCAAAGTAGGTTTAGGGAGTTAGGGAAGATCTGCATGGAGGAAGAAAGTTTGCTGGCCTTCTCAGAGGTGATACCAGTACCAAGGGCCAGCACAGGCAGGAAAAAAAGAATAGAGGATTTTAATGACTGGCTGAAGGAATGGTGCAGGGAGGAGATGTTTATCTGTATTCAGAACTGGAAGGAGACCTGGTCAAACAAAGCACTCTTTTCACCAGACAGGCTACACCTCAGTAGGGAGGGTTTGAGGGTACTCAGGGGCAAACTGGGGGAATACATAACCAATACACTTAATTTAAACTACTGAGGATAGGCAGCAGGCATGCAGGTCCACAAACTCTGAGAAGAGGAGGTCAGTGAACCCCACCAGTGATGGAAGATGACTGAAGGGAGGAGGTGGAAGGGGCGAGAACACAGTGAGCAAATGGTGGACGGGTAGTGGAACACATAACAAGGGTATATGGAGGGGTGCACACACAGGGAATAAATGTGAATAGAAGAATAGAGGGAAGAGAAGGACAGTCAGATTCTAGGTGGAGGGTGGTGTCTCAGAATGTGTGGAGCCTTGGGAACAAGATGGATGACCTGCAGGCACTATTAGCAGAGAGGAGGGTGGACATAGCTGCAGTAACTGAGACTTGGGCAACATCACACCATGACTGGGACCTTTTGACCCCTGAATATAAACTATACAGGAGGGACAGGGTAGTCGGGAAGGGGGGAGGGGTGGCAGTTTATATCAGGAAGGGAATAACTTGCATGAGGTAGGAGTCTTAGGAAGGGAAGGTGGATGCATTATGGGTTCAGTTAAGGTCCAATAGAAGGAGAAATGTGAGGTTGGGGGTGGTTCATAGACCACCCAATCAGGATGAGAAGAGGAACAGGGAACTGAGCTCACAAATATTGAAAGCTGTGGGGAAAGGAGAGGTGGTAATTGTGGGGAACTTCAATCTGCCCAAGGTGGACTGGAGCATACCCTCCACAACATGTACTAGGAGTCAGGTAATCCTGAAAGGACTGCAAAGTGGGTTCCTGACTCAGGGCGTCACTGAACCAAGAAGAGCTGAGACAATTCTTGATCTGGTGCTCACAAATGGGGAGCATGTGCAGGAAATATTGGTCAGGGAGCCACTGGGTGGAAGTGACCATTGAACAGTGTATTTCCAGTTGGATATGGGCAGGGAAAGCATCCTGACTAAGACCAAAGTCTTGGATTTCAGGAGGGTGGACTTCAGAAAAATGGGCAAAGTGTTAAGGAGCCATCTGGTGGGCATCAAAGCATATATGGGGGTGGACCAAAGGTTGTCCATCATTAAGAAAGGAATACTGGTTGCCACAGATGAGTGTGTTAGGCTCAGGGGTAAAAACACAAGGGTCAAAACGCCCAGCTGGTTCAGTTCTGGGGTTACCCAGCCAGTAAGGGAAAAGAGGTTGGCCTATAGAAAATTCAGAAAGCCCAAAAGAGAGGTGGATAGGGAAAATGACCTAAGGTTGGCTAGTGAGGCATGTAAGGAAGTCTAGTGAGCAAAGGCACAGAAGGAGCTGCAGATAGCTGAAGGAATTAAGAAGGAGCGAAGGTTTTCTTTTGCTATATAAGTGAGAAAAGGGACAATAAGGAGGGGATTGTTAGGCTAGAGTGGTGGAACAGAAGAGGAGCGGTTGGACCAAGGTGGGCTCAGGGAGGGTGAGGGTGGTGGAACATAGGTGCATTCCTCCAGTTGTATCTCTCTACAATTCATACACCATTTTGGCAAAGAGTGGTTCCTCTATGGAGGCACTTGCAGTGGAGACCAAGGAGGATGCTGGGAACCTCCACAAAGGAGACCCACAAGAGGGTGGCAAGGGACCCCACAGGGGAAGGAAACAACTCCTGGTGGGGGACTCAATTGTTAAGGGGGTAGAACTGGAGGAGGGAGCAGAGAAGGAGGTAAAGTGCCTGCCTGGCACCACTTCTTGGAGGGACAGGGAGTGAATCCTCAGGATTGCGGAAGCAGCTATATGGAGGAGGGAGCTGGATGTCATTGTCCACCTAGGGACAAATGACCTGGCTGAGAATGGGATTAGAGCAGTGCAAGAGGAGTTTGTGGAGTTGGAGAGGGGTCTTAAACAAGTAGCATGTACGGTAACGTTCTCGAAGGTGTTGCCTGTCTATGGCAAAGATGATGCTATGGTATTTCACACCATGGGATTCAATGAATGGTTGAAAAACTAGTGCAGAGCTCAAGGTTTGGCTTCATTGGGGACTGGGGGTCCATCTGGACAGATACGGGCCTATACTGGTGTGATGGCCAGCATCTGTCCAGCAGGGAAACCAGGATCCTAGGTGATAGGCTTAATGCTTCATTGTCAAGCATTTAAACTAGCCAAGGGGAGAGACACTGAAAAGGAGCAGAGAAATCCCAGCCTCCCCCCTACAAAACATGGTAGTTAATGAGGTAAACACCAAGGTAGAGAAGTCAATAGAGAGCAGGACAGAGTACATGGAGAAAAAGACAAAGGCAGTAAGGACAGGGATGAGGCTAAAAGGGGCAAGGCCATCAAAAAATGGAGGGTGATGAGTACCAATACCCATAGTCTAGATAACAAGCTCTCTGAACTAGTGGCCTTGATGGAAAGGGATGCCTGGATATCATGGCAGACACAGAAACATGGTACACAGAGAACCATGACTGGGATGTCAGTACACCAGGGTACACAATCTACAGGAGGGACAGGGAAGGTAAAAGAGGAGGATGAGGAGTAGCTCTCTAAGCAATGGAACTAAAGGGTAAACAGGGAGAAGAGGAGGCACTGTGGTTTCACCATGCAGACAGGAAATGGCACCACAATCCGCATGGGGGTGTATACTGACCGCCATCTCAGGAGGAGGCAATGTACAAGAAAATGGTAGAAAGCATCCTTAGAATGGCAGAAAAAGGGGAGATATTGTTGATGGGGGACCAGAATGTGCCAGATGTTAACTGGAGCACCTTTGCTGCAACCACAGCCAAGAGCAGGGTCATTCTTGATGCCCTACAGGGGGCATGCCTCAGACAGCTAGTGCTGGAACCCACTAGAGAGGGAGCAATCTTAGACCTGGTACTCTCAAATGGGGACAGAGATAGGATCTCAGATTTAGAAGTGGGTAGCCATCTGGGAACAAACGACCACGAAACAGTGTGGTTCACGGTAAACACAGCCATAGAGTCAAGCCATACAAAAGCATGAGTATTGGACTTTAGGAGGGCTGACTTTGGGAAAATGGGAGAGTGCCTCAGAAAAGTGCTTGAAAACAGGCAAGAAGGAGGGGTGGAGAAACAATGGGGAAAAATCAAAACAGCCATCACAGAGGCAACAAGCCTTTGTGTGAAGCAAATCAACAAAATAAAATAAAGGAAGAAACCACTATGGTTCTCAAAAGAGGCGGCATGGAAGTTTAGGGAGAAAAAGGTAGCATTCAGGAAGTATAAGGAAACATAGAAGGAGCAAGACAGAGAACTGTACCAGTTAAAGCAGAAGGAAGCAGGGAAGGCAGTCAGAATAGCAAAGGCCCAAACGGAGGTGAACAAATACGTCTACTCAGTATTCACAAAAGAAGAAGAGGGGAAGGTACCTAAACCAAAGAATAGAAGCACTCTGGATAGTGGGGTCAATACCAGTTCATTCACAGAAGAAAGGGTCCTGAAAGAACTCCTAAAACTGAAGGTGCACAAAGCAATGGGGCCAGACGGGATTCACCCCAGAATTCTAAAAGAACTAAGGGGAGAACTAGTGACACCACTGACTACCCTTTTTAACAAATCATGGGAGGATGGTGTGTACTGTACCTGAGGACTGGAGGAGGGCGGATGTGATGCCCCTTCACAAAAGTGGGAACAAAACAGAGGCAGGAAACTAATGACCTGTTAGTTTGACCTCAGAGGTAGGAAAAATGATGGAATTACTTCTGAAGGAAGGAATTGTAGAGTACCTAGTGGCCAGTGGGGCAGAGGACCCAAGGCAGGATGGATTCACAGTAGGAAGGTCATGTCAGATGGATCTAATCAATTTCTTTGACTGGGCGACCAAAGTAGTAGACCAGGGAGGGGCTGTGGACATGGCCTACCTAGACTTTAGCAAAGCATTTGACACAGTCTCACACAAAAGATTAATAAACAAGTTAGCCAGCCTTGGAGAGGGTCCTAGGGTTGTAGCCAGGGTAAAACACTGACTGGACAACAGGACGCAGAGGGTAATAGTAAATGGAGTCCACTCCAAAGAAGGGAAGGGTTACTAGTGGGGTACCGCAGGGTTCAGTACTGGGACCGGTCCTCTTTAATGTCTTTATAGGTGACATTGCAGTGGGACTGGAAGGGAAAGTATGCCTCTTTGCAGATAACACAAAGATCTGCAACAGGTTGATACACAAGAGGAGTGGAAAGGATGAGAAAGGACTTGTCAAGGTTGGAGGAATGGTCAAAAGTATAACAGCTTAGATTCAATTCAAAGAAGTGCAAAGTAATGCACCTGGGAAACAAAAACCCAGGGGAAGAGTACACAATGTGGGGGGAGGTACTAACAACAACAAAAATGGAAAGGGACCTGTGGGTAGTCATATTGGATGATTTAAATGTAGGTAAGCCATATGAGAAGGTACTAAGGAGGGCTGGGGGGATGCTGGGATGTATAGGGAGAGGCATCATCAGTAGAGAACAAGAAGTTGTTATCCCATTGTACAGACAGTTGGTGAGACCCCATCTGGAATACTGCGTGCAGCTCTGGAGACCTCATCTCCGCAAGGACATAGACAGGATGGAGGCAGTCCAGAGGGGGGCAACTAAAATGGTGGAGGGTCTGCACCAGAAATCATATGAAGAAAGAGAGAGACTAAAGAAGCTTAATATGTACAGTATACCCTTGTGGAAAGGAGGGAGAGGGGGGACATGATAGAAACATTTAAGTACCTCAAGGGAATCAATAAAGTCCAAGAGGGTAGCATCTTTCAGAAAAAAGAGATGTGCAAGAACAAGGCGGCACAATTTGAAGATAGAGGGGGGATGGCTCAGGGGCAATGTAAGGAAGCATTTTTGTCACAGAGAGGGTAGTGGATGCATGGAACAGCCTTCCTGAAGAGGTTGTGGAGTCAAAAACAGTGGGGGATTTCAAGAATGCATGGGACAGACATAAAATAATTCTTCTGGGGGGGTAGGAGGAAGTAGGCTTTTGGTTAATTAGGATCTGCAGCTTATCAAATAGGTAGGGAAATGGGCAGACTGGGTGGACCAAGCAGCCCTTATCTGCCATCAAAGTCTATGTTTCTATGTTGAGAAAGTGGTGGAGTGGGTGGAGGATAATGGGGGGAAAGCAGAGATACTAAATGAATACTTCTGTTCCTTCTTCATCAGGGAGAAGGATGGACTAATTCTTTCAAGAGGGAAAAGAGGATCAGGGAGGGAGGGGAACACAGATGTAGTGATAGAGAAGGATATAGTGAGGGAGGGGTTGCTGGCATTGAAGGTGGACAAATCACCAGGCCCGGACAGAGTACATCCAAGGATACTAAAGGAACTGGCTGAGGAGATGGCAGGGCCACTGGCAGACCTATTTAATAGTTCACTAGAGTCAGGCATGGTACCTCAGGACTGGAGAACAACACATGTAGTGCCCCTCCACAAAAGCTGTCCTAAGGATGACCCAAGGAATTACAGACCAGTCAGTCTGACCTCCATTGTGGGAAAGCTCATGGTGACCATACTAAAGGAAAGGTTGGTGGAATATCTAGAGGAGCATGGTCTCCAGGATGCAAGGCAGCATGGGTTCATGGGGGGGAGATCATGTCAAACAAATCTGATTGACTTCTTTGACTGTGTCACTAAGACAGTAGACGGGGCCAAGTGGTAGACATCCTCTATCTTGATTTCAGCAAGGCCTTTGACTCTGTGCCCCACAAAAGGTTGATCAGGAAGTTGGTGGATCTTGGGGTTGGAGAAAAGATGGCCAGATGGGTGGAAAACTGGCTGAGGGACAGAACCCAGAGGGTGGTTGTTGGGGGGACAGTTATCTAGTACCAGAGAGATAACCAGTGGGATCCACAGGGCTCTCTGCTGGGGCCGGTGTTGTTCAATGTATTCATCAGTGACATTGGGGATGGCATTAAGGGCAAAATGTGCCAATTTGTGGATGACACCAAGCTCTGCAGGAGAGTGGACACAGCTGAAGAGATACAGGACCTACAGGAAGATCTGGAAAAGCTGGAGAGGTGGTCCAGGATCTGGCAGCTTGCCTTCAATGCCAAGAAATGCAAAGTTATGCATATTGGAGCCAAGAATACCAGGGCAGAATACTACCTGGGTGGAGTCCGAGTATCTGCATCAGAGGAACAGAAGGACCTAGGAGTGATGATCACTAGTGACCTGAAGCATTCCACATAGTGCGAGAAAGCATCAGCAAAGGCAAACAAGATGCTGGGATACATATCTAGGGGGATCAGTAGTAGGAGAGAGGAGGTTATACTGCCCTTGTACATGTCACTGGTAAGGCCGCATCTAGAGAATGGAGTTCAGTACTGGTGCCCACACCTCAAAAATGATATTAACCTGCTGGAGAAGGTCCAGAGGGGAGGGTTACAAAGATGATAGTGGATCAGCAGGGTAAGGCATACAAGAAGAGGCTGAGGGTACTGAACATGTACTCTCTGGAAGACAGGAGAGAGAGAGAGAGAGAGAGAGAGGAGACATGATTTGGACCTTCAAGTACTTGAAAGGGATAAATAAGGTTGATAAGGAGAGTCTCTTTAAGCTGGTGGCAACCATAACACTAGGGGCACAGTCTTAAGCTGGAGGGTGGGAGGTTTAGAAGGGAGGTCAGGAAGCACTTCTTCACAGAGAGGGTGGTGGACACTTTGAATGCACTGCCAAAGAGGTCATCTCAATGACGACAGTGGGCAGCTTTAAGAGAGGCTGGGATAGGCATAGGGGGAAAGTAACATTCATGGGTAGGGAGGATGGGAGGAGTGGGGAGGGAGGGCAGGGGCATTAGCTCAAGCTTTGGACCCTGCAATACAAGCAGACTTGATAGACCAAATGGCCTTCTTCTGCTGGTTTCTTTGTATGTTCATATGTTCCTATGTATTGAGGTTACATGTGTTATAATAGGTGCAATGTAAACAGTTGAACTGAATTTTTTGAAGTGCTACTGTGCTTTAACCATATCATGCATATTACAGATGATGGGATTTCTATTGGTTTCTTTGAGTTGAACCACCAGTTCCTGCTCCCATTCTAATTACTAGTGTGCTAAATGTTTTGGTTGGTATTTATTAGTAAATTATTCATTTAGATATTAACTTGGGCTGCTTTCCATGGTTTATCAGAATTTATTCTATACTTGTAGGGTATAATGGGGAGTTAAGATCACAATACTTTTACATGAAATTGTGTAGCTGGAAATAAAGAAAGAGGTGGGTGTGGAGGATATCAAAACTTGTCATGAAGGGCTTCAAAGGGAGCAAAAGTATTGTTGATATTGCACCAACCAATTTTCCACAGTCCAATTGATTGCTATGTTACAAAATTGCAATCTGTTTTAGTTGGAAGGAATTGAAGGTTTTGATAGATCAGTGAAGATAGACTAATGGTATAACTTTGCTGTAAAATGTTTTGGGTCTTTTTCCAGCTGTTGCAGGATGTTTGTGTTGCAATATTCCTTACAGTAGGATTTTTTGAGAATAATAATTAGATGTTAGGATTTGCCTTATGTAGTGGTATGAATGAATAAATTGCTCTATCTCATGAGCTTACTTTAACTCTTGGGCTGTCAACAGAATTACAAAGTATTGAAATTCTGGCCTGATATATTAGTCCATGGCACAGCAAGGGTTGGTTCATTATCCTTTTCAAAGCAGTCTTGAATTAAGCTAATCTAAGAAGCCAAGTAATACAGGTAGCAATTAGGGAGACCTACAGTAGTCCATCTGTGGCTATACAGAAGTATGAGTTTTTCTTTTTCTCAAGCAGAGTTTCTTGGGGTTCTCAAGAACTGTAAGTCTTCACATTGAAATTATTTGAGAACCCATCTTGTACCCAATAGGGAGTGACTAGAAAAAGAATGGCAAACAGGGACGAATATTCATCTTGATTGTGTTAACCCTTCTTATTAGTGTAAGTAGAAATGGGATTGATTTTTTTAGGTCCTACTCAATATTGGTTAGTAGTGGAATATGGTTAATGTTAAAGAGGTTTCGCAGTGGAAGTATAATATTAATACCAAGATATTTCAAGTGGGATGTGATTGTGCCTTTTGTGGAGAATTTGTTTCTGATGATTAGTGCGTAGCAATAATAGTTCTATTTTTAACCTGTTGATCTTATATCTGAAGCTGCACAAAAGGAGTCAGTGGTGACATTTATCATTTCAATACGATAAGTGAATGGTTAATAATACAGAGAATGGTAGCATCTGTATCAAGACCAATGTTGTGTTCTTTATGTCTGATAGTTATACCTTTTATATTTATATTAGAGCAGACTAGTGACTGTATTGTGATGGCAAAAAGGAAAGGCAAGAGAGAGTACCCCTGATGTATATGCCTGCCCATGTGAAAACTGGACTATGAAATGGTGTTAGTTTTAATTTTTGAAGATGAGGTGTGATATAATCATTTAACTAGATGGCAGCAATTTGGTCCTAATCCTTCTGTTTCTAGCATTTAATGTACATAGTCCCATTCTACATCATTAAATGCTTTTTCAACATCCAAAGTTAGTAAAACCACATCTGGGACATTATTGTTATTTATGATGGTTCTCCTTATATTATTGGACATTTTTCTGTGCTTAATGAACCTGTCTGATTCAGTGGTGTAAGTATGTGAATGATCTTCTCAAGGCAGGCTACTATTGTTTTAGTTAATATTTTAATGTTTGAGTTGAAGAGGGAGACTAGGTGGTAGAAAGAACACTGTAGTGCATATTTTTCTTTCTTCTGAAACAGTAGGATAGTGGCCTTATAAAAAAGATTGTTGTAGAGTGTTATCTAAAAATAAGGAGTTAAACATATTAGTTAAGTAACGAGTAAGTTGAAAATGAAATAATGTATAAAAACAAATCCATAGGGATAGCATCTGAACTAAGAGGCTTTACCTGTTGGTAAGCTATGTATTGCATTATATACTTCCTCCGTAGCGATCAAGGCCTTAAGTGATTTCAATACATGTTCAGGTAGATTGGGGAACTACTGTAGATGTTGACCTAAAAATTCTCTATTGCATTAGGGTTATTAGGTCTTTCTGATGAGTATAATGATTTGTAGTATGAAGTGAAAACATTATCAATCTCTGTTGGACTGGTTACTATAGTGTCTTCATCTTCTTTAGTTCTTGAAATTGTAGTCTGCCGTTTATCTTTTTTTCAATTAATATGCTAAAATTCATTCTGATTTATGGGATGAGACAGAGAAAAGTATATGGTACTAAAGTTCTTGTACATGTATTTTCAAGAGCCTGAATGTCTTTTTCCAGACTGTTTATGATGACAGTTTTTACTTCTGTGACGAGAAGGAAATTACTATACCTTGGATAAATGCTTTAAACATATCCCATACTATAATCCCAAAAATTTCACCACAGATTCATATTCAAAATTTATTTGATCAACAAGTTTTGTCATTACAAATTCATTAAAAAGTCAGACAGAACAAAGCATAAATAACAAGCAGAATTCTAAAAGTTACAAAATACATTTGTCTAACAAGACAGTCTGGGTGAGTACTATTTCTAAAATGCAAGATGCCATTTTACTATGTGGTGTCCTTATTCAGATTGGCAGCTGTTCTCCAATGTGCAAACTGCATGTAAAGAGTGCACAGGGCTGGAAATGCACAGAACACAGCGCACAACTGAACAAGCAGCATGCACAAATGCCATGCAGGAGTGCATATTGGAAGTGCAGAAGGACCTCCGCGCACCTGCCACCACGCAAATGCAGAAGGGCATGGCTGCACAGTGCAGTCTGCATTGTCAGCCTACGCACATGCTCCAACACCTGTACATAGAAAGCAGGCATGTGTAGACAAGTGCTGTTGTACACCCCCGATGGTGGAGACATAAACAGTTGCACGTGTGGGCAACTGCAGACAGGGGCACAGTGTCTGGCACAGAGGACATGCCTCAGAGGTCCCATGCATGGTTAGGATATCCCCCACTCACACACAGCACACGTGAGGCACACAAGGAGACATGGACACTGGGGCAACTGTTAAAACTGTTTACTGCCACATACAGACACAAGACACAAGTATGCAATGCAATGTCAGTCTCCACAAAACTACATGGACTCATGTGAGAGCCCCTCCTACAGACCAAGTACACACATTAAACCCCCCACACCCTGACAGGAAAAACACAAAGCAACATACACCTACAGAAAGCAAAGGTAAACATGTAGAATGCCCCCTCCCACTCAAGTGCAACACCACACAAGGCAGTAACTCCCGCAGCATAAGTAAACACCCATTATGCCCCCCACCCACCCAGACCAGTATAACACATTTATGGACCAACCAACAAGCAAATGTAAACATTCCATATGCCCCGCACCCATCAATACCCGTACAACAGTAGGTTATTGCCCCCCCATTGACAATGTAAACAGGTAGCGTGCCCCCTACCTGCACAGTGCAACACACCACATGGCATTCCTCCCCATAGCAAATGTAACCAACCTGGAAGCCCACCACTCACCCAGACCAGTACACCACATTGATTTACCCCCCAAATAAGCACATGTTGTCGAGTGTTATGCCCTCCCAACACACAGAGAACAGTTCTGCACATACAATACACCCTCTCACACAAAATACAATCACAGTGGATGACCGGCCTCCCACCCAAGCTGAACTGTCCAACACAGGAATGTCGCCAACAACACCCCCACACCCCATCTAGACATGACCACTAAGCAGCCTGCACTCTACAACTGTCCCTAGATGGCTTCGTCATCCTCCTCCAAGTCATTGGATGAGCACTCTAGTGTAGTGGCTGAGTAGTCCCGCACCTCCAGGAGCATCCTCCACAATGGGCCATGGTACCCCTGCCAAGAGAGAGTACACAAGAGAGCCATGTCAATCCCCAGCATGCATCCAGAGGCAGCCACACCCATACAAACATGATGGTTAGCAGCCTACCTTTGATGGCTCCATGTCACTCCAATACCATCCCCAGTCATCCTTGTAGCACACGTCTGTGCTTCCAACACACAGGGTGATGAACCCAGGCAGACACTGTGGGCAGTCCCTCCACTTTACCACCACTCGGCCTGTGATGCCATCACCAAGGTCACAGAGCTCCACAGTGAAGCGCTCCAGCCGCCCAGTAATACCCTGCATCAAAGCACAGCACAGGGACATGATTACCAAGTGCTCATGTAAGAGGCCTCCCCCATGGACCACACACACAGTGGGACACTCATCTCTGGGAGCTCTGTTACCTTCCAGATTGCACCTCCCTAGAACCCGTCCTGATAGTATCTCAATGCAACATGCCATAGCTTCTCTGGGTAGGCCGCAAGCCTGCCCACATGCACACCATGCCCTCCTGCACCTGCAACTGATGCCATGGTCTGGAGATGTAATGCCAATGGCACACCATGCCCAACCATGGGACACACCCACCGGGTGTGGCGTGCTGGTAGTGGACATCCCCCCTGTGTTGGCCACATGAGGGTGTGATGCAAAGGGTATTGCATGGTCCTGGGGCAGCATACAGGACCACAAGCACAAGGTTGCAGGTGTACACACCAGTGCTCAGCAGCAATGTGCCCTGGGATGCTAATGAATATTGCCCTACTGGACGCCACCACTTAACATCATGCATGGCATGCTAGGAACAGGCCCAGGACATACCACTCATGCCTCCTGTCATTGGACCTTAGGAAGCGGCAGTACATTGACTGGTTCCATTTTGACCATGGTACGTTGGCACACCTATGAGCCATCATCAGAGAGAGGGTGCAGCCACAGACAATGCATTCACATGCCATGTCAGTGGAGACCAAGATCCTCTGCACCATGTCCTATTATGCTACCGGATCATTCCAGCAGGTGTGCAGGGATGTCACAGGTGTTAGCCAGTCCTCAGTGTCCTGGGCCATATACTTGGTCACTGACACACTGCTGCAGGTGGTGGGTGCCCACTTATGTTTACCCACAATGCTGCAGGAACAGTGGGCCATGAAGGAGGCATTCTACACCATGCATGGAATACCTAACACACTGGGCATCGTGGATGGAACACATGTGCTAGTCATATCACCATCCATGGACGAGGCTGCATACCGCAGTAGGAAGGACTACCATAGTCTTAACTGCCAGGTGGTGTGTGATACCCACTGCTGCATCACAGATGTGTGCATATGATACCCAGGCTCCTGCCATGACATCTATGTGTTTGACAACTCCGGGCTTCGTGCACGCTTGGAAGCAGGTGCTGGTAGGGACGGCTGGCTTCTGGGTGAGTAGCACCCTGGCTAATGTGTACGGGCATGCTTGGGCTTATGTGTATGAGTGTGTGTGTGTGTGTGTGTATGTGTGACAGCGATGTGGCGTAAGCTCCCATGGCAGTGGCACAGGCACTCATGCATATGCTCTCCCCACCCCAGGTGACAGCGGATATCTCTGAAGACATGAAGACATTACCTGATGACACCACACCTCATGCCACAGGACCGTGTTTAGGTGGCATTCAACAAAGCACATTGGAGGACACGTGGGTGCATGGAGCGCACCATTGGCATCCTGAAGATGCGGTTCTGGTGCCTGGACCACACAAGTGGCATGATGATGCATGCACCAGGGTTTTCATGCAGAGTTTCACTGTGTATGCCATGCTGCACAACATCTGTGTCCATCATGGGGTACCATTTCCACCCCTGCCACATGAGACATGCAGCCCTTGACATTACATCGACACTGGACAGGGACCAGGACATGCCAACTGAGCATGCTGTCCACCACATTGCGGTGCATGGTACCTTTGATTGACTGTCCTGTGTGCCATGGGAACAGTGATGATTATGTGGACTGAGTGCCCCAGGCCATGTCTGGGACTGTGTGACCAATGCTGTGTTCTACATGCAATGTGGGCTCACCCCTACATATTGTGCAATGCAACATGGGTGCCACTGGGTGTGCAGTGGATGCTACCCAAGTGATCACTTTGTGTGCAGTGTGTGTGCCTCATCTATGCCTAACTTTGGTCCTGCCACCCACCCTGCCAAGGAGTGTGGTACTTTGGTGCAACTGTCACTTCTTCTTGCCAGTGCCCCATCTGTGTGTGTGTGGTGGTCTGTGACGTGACACTGGGGCTCCAGGTGGCACCACCTCCCTGGTGTCACATCTCTGTGCTGCGGGATCTAGCATTGCACAGGGCCTCTGGGGTCTTCCTGTGTATGGGAGGCATTGTGAGGCACTGCGGGGGTCACCAGGTACGTCAAGGCATTGTTCCTGTTGTCCCACCAGTGGTGGATGGTGTGGGTTGGTGGTAGATGCGTGTGCTGATGTGCCCTTAGTGGCTTGGTCATGGGGTGATGTATTTCGAGATGGTGAGCCGGCGGTTGGTGTGCCTGGTGATAGTGCATCCATAGCCACATCCCTTGTTGCACCCCTGCATGTCTGTGTGGCACTGGTTGAGTGTGCTGTGGCTGTGGTATATGTGCATATGCCCATCTCAAGGGGTGACAGATTCATTCCAAGTGATGGTGGACCACCCCCTGTACCTGTCTGTGCCCTGTGTGCAACAGTAAACTTAAGTTTGATTGTGGAAAGGAGGTCCCTCTATTTATGTTCATGGCTCAAGCAATTTTCCAGGCTGTGCATGGGCATTGATGTGCAATATGGCTGCCACTATGCATTCAGTCACTTCACTACCAGTCTAGTATTACTTATAAAGTGTTTTGGGATACTTTGTGTATGAAAAGTGCTATATAAATGCTGATTCTTCTTCTTCTATGTTTTATGGTGGCGACGGTTCATGCCTCCGGCCCAGTAGCATTGACAGCCACCTGGATGTCCAGCCACAGCCTCTGCTTGGACATGGCAGGTGCCGACAGTAACTGTTCCCCACATAGGATGGCATAGTTGGCCTGAATGTCCATCACAAGGGCTGTTACCTTGGTAGTTGTGAAGTTGCTGGACCTGCCCTTCTTGCCAGTGCCTCTCAGTCCCACACTGCTTGTTCCTGCCCAGTCCTCTGCACCAGGAACCCGTCTGTGTCTTCTGCATGGTCTGCTTGCAATACCATTGCACCCACACTTCTGTGTTTGTGCATGTGCGCTACCTCTGTGCATGCCCATAATTGGCAAGGTCAAGGGGTTTGTCAGTGGGATGCGTGGACCATGGCTATGCCCCTATGTGGGGCTCTGCATGTTGTTCCGCACTACCCATGGGAACACCCCAGAGCACAATCATGTCACATAGTGTCTGCACCATGTGCGCCGTGCACGTGCACTAGCACTTACATGCACCTTATGCTGCAGCACTGCACCATGGAGAATAGCCTCTAATATGCATTTTTTTCTGAGATCTTGCCTTGAGGAGAGAAATCACAGGCTCCAATATTTCTTTAGATGCTGATGTATGTGGTGACGTTTGAGGCTTTCAAATTCATGGATGCTAAAATATTGCCTAAAAATGTATCTCTGTATTTTGTATACAATGGACATAAAATGATCAGGTATATTAAATAATTTGTCCCTGGCCCACATTTACCTAAACCATTAGTTATGTGTTTTAAAAATCTTCCTTAATTTTTGACTATCAAGATATTTGAATCTATATCTAGTAAATATCTTTCTCCTCTGGGGGGTCCAATAAGATATTTAAATAAGGTTTGAATCCAAATAAATGTTTGTTTTTTGATAGCCTATTGCTTAGTTTGTATTGGGCACCAAGACTCAGTTCCTTCTGTTTGAATATATCCCTGATCCTTGTTTTTATATGAGAGAACACTTCTATTGAGGGTCTCCTTAATATGTCAGGTATACAGTGTAGTAAGTCATATGGTTTTAAAATGGATTCCAGAGCTGAAATACTTGGGAAAATCATATATTGTTGAAAGTAGCTTAGTGTTTCTTGGATACATTTTCTAGGTAATCTTTCCTGTCTCTATGAGTAGGTCCTCAACCAGTATATAGACCTTTTCTCTTGTATGAGACATTCTAGATGTAATCACCATATTTCTGCTCTAGTCAATGATGACGGTGCCCCTTTTGGCAGACGTAATAGCTTCTTGTAAAAGATATTCAGATATTTTTCAAAATTGTCTTTTTGTAAGTGCCCCAAATTTCAGCTCCAAATAAATCCTGGGCTTTAATTTTAGTGTTGATAACCTTAAGACATCCTGACAGGGAGTTACCACCAAATTTGTAGGTAAAATTGTACATTACTGGGACGAATCTCCTAACATTGGCTTCCATTTCCTTTAGATGTTTACACCAGGTTAAATCTTCTGAAAAAGTGATCCCCAGATAACAAAAACTTTTTTACCACTTCTAATTCATGTTTTTCTATTGTATATTTATAATTCCAAGGTAGACACCTTGGGCAGACTAGATGGACCACACGGTCCCCATCTGACGACATTTTTCTTATGTTCTTATGTTCTTATTTCTCCCCGCATATCATTACTTTTGCTTTTGTAAAATCAATCTGAAAATTTACCTTTTTACATTCTATGTAACATTTTTGGACCAATGTTTTTATCCCCAGGTAGCTAGCTGATAGAAGAACCACGTCATCTGCATATGCTAGGTGGGGGTAGTGATGATCACCTATTCAGGGAACATGAAAGTTTTCATTATACATTCTAGTTGAAATCTTGTTATAAAAGATGTTAAACATAATCGGAGAAAGGGAGCAGCCTTGCTTCATTCCTCTGTTTGTAGGAAAATAATGACTTTTCCCTCCATATGAATTATATCTTACTTGAGCCATGTTGTCATGGTGAAATAGTTGAACTAGTTCATCAATCAAAATGTTATTGTTTGACTTATGAAAAATGAATTGCAAATTATACAAAAACAGGACTTCAAATTTCCACAGTATACACTATACCTTAAAAATAGACACAGCCATTAATACAATCATGTATAAAAATTATTAGAATATAAAATTCAACAGGAGGAATATCACTTTACTATTGCACTTTATTCTAAATATAATCCTCTAGAGATATAAATTAACTGTCTTGAACCTTGTAAACTATGCCAACTATAGACAGTTCCTATTTGTACAATGATTTCTTGTCTTTCCTTTCCTTCTTTCATTATTGTCAGATTAATATTGTGATCAAAATTACAAATAGGTCTTAAATAAAGTTTTAATAGAGTTTTTAACAATTCCCCTTTTGCTTTCATAAAAACTTCCACAATGTAAATAAAGACAAATGAGACTACCATTATGGTACATCCTGCTCTCTACTGATTGGTAAGCAATTCTTAGAGCCTTAGTTGTTCTACTTGGTTATTAGCTAGCCTCTGTTGTGCTTCCTTCTATTTCTCTCAATCAGAGGTGATATGCAGTTTCTTTCTTTCTATGATTCTACAAAATCTCGCGATTTCCTCCAATTGTTTTGTATTAGGGGTTTTTAACAAATAATTAAATTGATAACAGGGTTCCATATCCAGATTTGCTAGAATATTTTCCAAGCACAATTTCCTCTCATATTCATAAAGAGGACAAAATAAGAGAAGGTAAACTGGACCGTCTTCACCCAGGTTACGGGTGCATAATTTTGAATTGGTTGTGCTGTAAAGTTTTCTTAAATTTGGGCTATCTACATAGCCAAATCTGAATTTAGTGTAAGATTTTTGATTTGGGGAATTTTTTAATTTATTTAAATATTGTTCCATGCCACAATCTCTTTTCGTGTTTGCAGCTAACCAATGGCTTAATTTATAGTTTTTAGCAAGAAGTATTTCCTTTTGAACATAAATGTCCTGGATTCTGGTTTTAATCTTTTCTTGTATGTATTTTAATGGAATCATGCAACTCTCAGTTAGACACTCCAATAATCCGTATGGCTTAATTCTTTTTTCCAGGATGCGTATACTTGGGTAGACAAATCCAGCTTGCTTGTATGACAATGTTTCTTCTAAACATATTCTTGGTAGTCTATTACCAGTCATATTACTTGCTTTAACCCAGTAGGAGGCTAATCTCAATTCTATGTTATATCTGACTGGAAGTTGTCCTATTTCTAGTCTGACCACAGCACATTTTGGTAGTCCTAGTAATGTTTTATATATTTTATTCATAGTGGTTTCTAAGATATCTGTTTTGCTGCCATAGCCCCAAATTTCTGCCCCATAAAGAATCTGGCTTCTGATTTTAGCATTTATCATTCTGAGTGAGCTCTTTACTGATTGTCCCCCATATTTGATTGAAAACTTCTCTATTGATGGAAATAATCTGTTTGCCTTTTCTGCTATTGCTTGAATATGCTCCTGTTGTTTTAAATTATATGTTAATTCAATCCCTAAGTAACTAAACCTTTTTACATATTCAGTTTTGTATTTATTGCACTTTAAAGTGATAGTTTTACCCTGATTAACAAAATGTCTGTTGAAAATCATATATTTTGTTTTCACAAAATTTATCTCTAGAGATACCCTAGTACATTCTTCATAAAATTTGCTTATGCTTCTCATAATTCCCAAATAACTTGTTGCAATCAGAACAACATCATCCACGTATGCCAAGTACAGGCACTGCCTGGAACCTAAATTTGGCGTGTGCAGCTTTGAGTCATTCATTGTATCTAGAACCTTATTGAGAAATATATTGAATAATATTGGGGATATGACACAACCCTGCCTCAGACTGATGTTAGATGGGAACTTAGGTGTATTATCTCCTTCTTTGTTGTGTCTTATGGACCAAATTAGCTTAATTAATGTCTTACCCATCACCTGTTTTTCCTATGTTAGCCATAGGAGGTTTCTATTTACTCTTTCAAATGCCACCTTTAGGTCTATAAACATGAGGTACAATTTTTGTTTTTTGATGTGTCTATATTTATGTATAGGATAACTTAGAATGAAGCATAGATCAAGTGTTGATTGTCCTGGCATAAAATCAGCCTGTGCTTCATTAATGATTTTGTTGTCTTCTATCCATTATAATACCCTGTTATTAATAATTCTAGTGCAGATTTTTTGAGTACTGTCTATCAGACGAATAGGCCTATAGCAGCTGGGGTCTCTCTTATTGCCTTTCTTGAAAAATGGTACAAATATTTGTGTTTTCCATGAGTCAGAGATTTTGGCAATTGCATTTATGTTATGAAATAACTTTTGTAAGCAAGGTATTCAAAGATCTATTGTTTTGGCTAATATATCTACAAGGATACCATCCGATCCCGGCACTTTCTGTTTAGAGAAGGAAATAATGACTTTATGTATTTCTTCCCCCTTTTTTTTTCCTGTAGCCTAGTCCAGTTATCCAAAATTATTCAAGCAGTATCTAATTCTGTTTCATCATAAAATAAAGTTCTAATATGTTCAATCCATCTTTCAGGTTCAACCAGTGCCTGCAGTTCTTCAGAGTAATGCCCCGTACCTTTGGCTACCATCCCTGTCCAAAACTGCTTTCTCATGTTTTTTTTATAAGACTTTTTTTATGGTTACAGTATCTCTGTTTTTAGCCAGCTTTTTGTTATAATATTTTCCTAGTTTATTCAAGTCTCTGTTATTTTTATTGGGGGACTTTTTTACTTTTCACAACTGAGCATTTCATTTTCTTTTAGCAATTTTACATTCCCAGTTTGAACCAAGTAGCTTCTTTTCTGCTATGAACCTGGTCAGTTTTCAATATTAAACTTGAAGTTAATGCCAACATTTCCTCAAATGTTTTTATACAGGCTAAGTCATCCTTTGTAGAGCTGAAGACAGCTAGTTTATGAAATATGCCTATGTCCTCCATCTCCTGTCTTAGATCCCACCCCTCTATTTTAGACACATTTATACAGTGCCTATTTTTGATATTTACTGGGGTATCCCCCCTTCTTTTTTAACCATGGTTGTTCCCAATTTAGCCTTAATACAATAGGGAATTGAAGGTTCTCTGTCTGATTTCTAACTTTTAAGTACAGGCATATTGGGATTAGGTTGATATTAATCCATACAAGATCTATTACTGAGGATCCATTGGTGGACATCTAGGTATAATTACTTACTCTATCTGATGGAGTGCTGGCATTTAAAAGAATAAAATTGTAATCCACCAGTGCATCATGTACCTTTTTACCCTTTGCAATGGAGAGTTTATCCCTTGTGTTCCTTGAGAAGTATTTTCATGTTCTCTAGAGTTCATACAATGGTGCTTGTTTCTTTTTCCAAATCTAAAAATTGACCCATTCTTGAATTGAAATCCCCAAGTATTATTATACATATTTCCAGATTACTATCACTAAGTTTCTTGAGTAGGGACTCTAAGGTTCTTAATAGTTTTGTAATACCTTCCAAATTAGTGTTTGGTAGAATATAAATATTGAATATGGCTAAGGACTCTTTATGGCCAGTAATTTGTAATCATAGGATATTGTCACTGGCTGTATTGATTTCTCTGACATCCATACCTATCCATACCCTCCACAAATTTCCACAAGATGTGAAATTGCTGCCAAACTTCTTGTTTCCCTCGGCCTTTATATAAAAGGAATGGAAACCATTAAAATCAGATTTCTCCATTAACCATGTTTCCTTAAAACATGAGAATTGGAAATTTATAAAAACAATTCTCAAAATCTGGGGTATCCAAGCTTATCCTTCAGACCTGAAATATTCCAAGAGACAACTGAGAATTCAAAACCAAATCCTTTCCTTAACAAGGGCGAGGAATGTGGTTTCTCTCTTCCCTTATTTTTTTTTCCTAGTCAAGCGTCCCTCTCAGCCAAAATAGCATTATCTATTTGCTGTATTGATCACGTATTCCCAGTTTGGAGAAGTCCCCCTTAAATATCAAACATTTTCTTTCCCTTCTGTTTCTTCTAAAATATAAATGCCTAAAGAATCCAGGTCTGCTATTTTTGACATTAGGACCTGGTAGGCACACCTTTCCTTGATCCAAGTCAAGTCAAATTTTATTTATAAAAAGGTGCTTTTCCAAAACCAAAGTGCCTGTGTAATATACAATACTAAAATAGTTTAAATTAAAATCTCAGATCATAAAAGTCAGCTCACTATTAAAATTAAATCATATCAGGAAATGCCAACTCAAATAAATAAGTCTTCAGTGCAGACTTAAATGATTCAGTGGACAGGCACTCTCTCATCCAATGAGGTAGAGAATTCCATAGGGTTGGGGCCATAAAAGCAAATGCTTTGGCTCCAGAGGTCTTCAAACAGACCCTGGGAACCTCTAGCAAGCCCTCATTGGTGGAACATAGCAGGCAGAGGGGGCAGTAGGGACAAAGGAAGTCTTGCAGATAACACGGTCCCTGTTCTTGTAGAGTCTTTTAGGTCAGCAAAGCAACCTTGAAGGTAATCCTCCACTGCACCAGCAGCCACTACAGTTTATGGAGCACAGGCATGAGATGGCTGGCTCTGGACAAGCCAGTCAACAGCCTGGCTGCCACGTTCTGCACCAGCTGTAGGCAGCAGATGTCCACTCCCGGGAGCCCTAGATATAGAACATTGCAATAGTCAAGGTGGGTGGACACAAAGGCATGGACCAACATTGGAAGGTCCTCAGGTGGAACAAGGTGTTTTATCTGGGCAATGTTCCTCAGATGGTAAAATCAGGTCTTGATGACAGCCGACACCTTTGCTTTAACTGTCAGCTCACCATCAAGTACAAAGCCTAAATTATGCACCCATTCAGAGGCCCTCAAATATTTGTTCCCCCAGAATAATACCAGATGGCTGACCAGGAGGTAACTCCATTGCCTGATGACCTGGGTCCACCACCAACACCTCAGTCTTATCCGGGTTCAATCTCAACCAGCTGGCACTCATCCAATCTTGAATCTCAGCAAGGCAGTCGTTAAAGACTGAGACAGCATCATCCAGTTCAGTATCTTCCAATGGCAGCATAAACACCGTGAACAACATGGGAGACAAAACAGAGCCCTGTGGCACCCCACATGACAGGGGAGAGGGACAAAGGAAAAAATCCCCAATACCACTCTTTAGGATCTGCCCATGAGGAATGAATGGAACCATCTGAGGACTGTACCAAACAGTCCACTGATCAAGGAGATCCAAGACTGAACGGCTCCTCCAATCTCTCGCCATCAGGAGATCATTAAGTACCCGAACAAGAGCTGTCTCGGTACTATGCCTCTTCCTGAAACCAGACTGGAGAGGATCATAGATGTTATAGGTGGTAAGATAATCCTCAAGCTGCAGCGTGACTACCTTCTCAATAACCTTACCCACAGAGGGCAGGTTAGAGTCAGGCCTGTAGTTTGTGAGACAGTCTGTGTCAAGGGAGGGTTTCTTTAACAGGGGTATTATCACCGCCTCCTTCAAGGGGTCTGGAAACACACTCTTCTGCAATGAATACCAGATAATCTCAGCCGGAACCAGTCCAATGGCATCCACACACTCCACCAGGAGGCAGATTGGACCAGGGTCCAAACTACAGCAAGTTGGCCGCAGGCCCCACACAATCTTCATGATATCAGTGATTGCCGGCTGATCAAAAATTGCCCAGACTGACTGGGTGCCTATAACCTCACACCGACATTCACAACACTCAACAGAATGAGCTAGCTGGATCTCAGACCTAATGGTGGCAACCTTATCTGCAAAAACTTGAGCAAACTCCTCACACTTCAATTGTGAAAATGCTCTTCGATTCTGCAGACAGGCTGGATTGCACAACCTGTCCACAGTTTGGAAGAGCTAACCCGGTCAATTTCTTGCTGCAGAAATCTCTCTGGACAGGAATTCTGCCTTCTTATGAGAGATTTCTGACTGATAGTCTGAATAATGGGCCATCAGTCTAAGCTCTTCACTCTCCAGGCCAGATTTCCACCAGCACCATTCCAGCCTTTGACCCACTCACCTCAACTTCTTCAGGTCCCCATCAGACCACAGGGACCGAGGACAAAGAGTGAGTGAGTGAGTGAATGTGAATCGGAGCTATGGAATCCAGGATGGAATCAAGGGCTCCCGACACTGCACTATTATAGTACTATACCAGGTCCCCTAGATCCAAGCATTCCATTGGTCTACTCAATGGTCCAGCACCACCATCAAACCCTCAGGGATCACACCCCTTAAAGGGTGATACTGGACTATCTCTGAAGGGACAGGTCTATTGGGGGGAGCTGTGAAACTGAACCTGATAGTGTGATGGTCATACCACCCAACCAGTTCCACCACCAGGTCAGAGACCTCCATCCGCAGGAGGAACACCAGATCCAAGGAGTGACCCTAATTATGGGTCACAGTGGTAACAACCTGTGTGAAGCCCAACTGAATCATCAGTTGGAGGAAGTCCTATCCAAACTGCAAGAGTTTGTCATCAACCCAGGTGTTGAAATCCCCCAGGACCAACCACCTGAAGAACTCCTATACCATGTCAGCCACGAAGTCTGCAACTTCCTGCAGGAATGATTTCCTATCCCCGGGTGGATGGTAGATGAGAAGTATCCTGCAACCCACACCTGCACCCATGATACACTCAAAGGATCTGGTGGCTCCCACTGGTACCTCTATAAGGTCCAGTTCCATCTTAAAACAGATGGCTACACCCCCACTCCTACAATCCAATCTTGGGCAGTGTATCACTAAGTACCCAGCTGGAACTGCTGATTCTAATACACGACCAGTGTTTCCACCCAGCCAAATCTCAGTGATACAAGGCAGGTCTGATATTCCAACAAGATTAGCAATTAATGCTGTCTTGTTCTTTATCGACCTGGCATTGCACAACACCACCTGGGTTGGATGAGCAGCCGAGGAAGAGCTCATCATTTGTCTATCACTGGTGAAACCCTTGGGTATATGAACCAGGCAGGGAGGACCCCTCTCCTGGACCCATTTCACCCCAGGGTGCCTTCTCATACCCACCACCCCAATCTCTCCACCCTGCTTCACCTCCCTCCTGGCCAGGGACCCACACCTCTCCAACCTCTTTGAGCTATCCCCAAGGCCCAACAACACCTATAGATCTCAGGGGACAGTGGAGGACAGTCAAAAGGATGCAGTCCCCTAAGCCTAGAGGGGAAGTAGTGCCTGTCTGCCAAAGACAACTGCTAGCACATATCTAACACCCAAAACTAGCAGCAATACCTCACCACCAAGACAAACCCACAAAAATAAACAACAAATGACTAAAACCCACTGTCACAATATAACTCACAAACCATCCCCAGCTTTTTCCACAAGCTTCCCACCCAGAAGACACCCCAACCAATAAACAGCAAATATCACAAAACACACACAAAAGTATGTTAAGGTGCAGCAGAGATTAGAGTCTCATATTAACAAATGGAGTAGATTAGCCATAAAAGAGCTTCTGACACTCTCAGGTCAAAAAGTTCAGAAGAAGTGTCCCTTTGATCTCACATATCAAAAGGGGGCAGACACAATAGCTTCCATGAAAGTTCAGCTTCCACCAGGACTCAGATTGATGAACAACAGATTCTATATGTTGCTGACCATTTTCTATGGTACTTTCACTGCCTTAAAACCATATGATACCAGAATAAATGTCCGACTGGAATAAATGGAAGAAAACGTATGGGTCCTCCCAAGAAGCAAGCCGATGCTCTGGCAATTATGAGGGCAACAATCTGTGGCAATTTATGAAAATCCACTGCACTCAGGAGACAAAAGAGCAGAATTACTAAACACTTGAATGTGCAAATCAGCATGCCCATAAAACAGTCGTGCTCCCCATGGTAGACTCCCAATGTCTCCCACTTGTGCGCTTTCACAAGAAGCTTCTTGTAAAAATGGGCAAGCGTGAAACATTGCAGTTTACCGGGGGGAGCATGACTATTTTATGGGCATGCTGATTTGCACATTAAAGTGTTTAGCAATTCTGCTGTTTTATCTCCTGAGTGCGGTTTACTTTCATAAATCTTACTAATTCAGTTATTGTTATGATGCACCGATTGCTACTGAGCTGCCCTTTATTTTTTACATTACAGTCTGTGGTGATTCTTGAGGATGCCAGTCCATGGTCTATGAATGCTGCTCAGCTCAGTCACCCCCACTCCTAAGCAGGCCTCTCCTACAGGCAGCAAGTACCATGGCTGCCCAGAGCTATTCTTGGGCCATAAAGGGCAGAGATTTAAAAATAGGCTGTGACCCCTTCGGAGGCCCCCAAAGATGTCCATATCAATGAGGGCCCACCAACCAAAATAATCCTCCAGTCGACTGGAGCGGTGCTTGCATACCAGCAGACACCCCCCAAAAGACCTAATGGCACCCAACAAAAAACCTGCCCTTCAGCCTGCCCAGAGACTGAAACCACTCTAGGGACCAGGCAGCAGACAACCACCACTAGCACTGGAGCCCCAAACACCTCAGGTTGAGCTCATCTTGAAAGATTTCCTTAATGGTGACCGGATAGCTAACACACAGTCCTGTCCAGTCCAATGCAAAAAAAGGTCAAAGATGTTCTGGCATGGTTCCAGCCAGCCATCCTTCATGGTGATGTTCTGGTCAGTCAGCCTCCTGCCACAGAGTTCCTCCTTCAAACAAGCTGTTCCACTGCAAGTCACTTGGCAATGGATCCACAACCAGCGACCAGCAACCTCCTTTCACTGGGCTCCAAAAACCAGTAGGTCAAAGATTCCAGTCGTAAAATTGGTGAGCAGTTTTTGTCCACTCACCATGTACTGCAACAATACATTAAACTTCACAGAGGGCAAAATAAAAATGCAGCAGTCCAGACAGCTTGGTCAGTCGATTATACATAATCTAGCCCCCAAGAACACCAACTTCATTACCTATCTCCCTAATGACCCTAACTATGCTGCAGCTGCTCTAAACTATCACTGAAAAACAAAAAGAAAAGGAAAACCAAAAACAGTAAAACACAAATCAATTTTACAAACAAATAAAATAAATAAAATAAGGCTCATCTGATTCCCTGCTCCTGATGGCTAGCCCAGCATGACCGCCATCCATACCATAATATGTCCTTCCCTTTCCCACCTGGTAACCCTCTTAATTGCTTGTTTTATGCTAGATATTTTCAGTAGATTCTGGAAAAGGTCTCCTACTTTATACTGAACATTTCTCTGAGTTTCATTGTACATCAGAGGGAGGCCAAAAATTGAAAATATTCTTGTGCTGTTTTCCATTGGCTATTTTGGCCCCCAACTTTTGTAAAATTCTGGTAAAAGTGTAGCCAATGGAACTATATCATCAAGTTTGATCCCCATGTTCCTTAGTTCTTCCTTTTTATTTTTGTAACATTCAGAATATGAAATTGGTTGGATACCAGCAGGACCAGTTCAAGATTTAGGGATGGGTCTTACTATACTAAGTTTTTCCATAATGTGCCTGTTGTTATCAAGGATCAAGGACAATAAGGACTTAACTGATAATGTTCCTTTCTCTTCAGTTTCTTCTCACCAGAGAAGCTATGTGAGATAAACAAAGAGACCTCAGGAGAAAGTCAAAGTCAACTGCTGGCATACAAATTGAAGAAAACGGCAGAAGCCACAACAATTCCAATAATCAGAAATAAGAAAGGCACCCCTCTACTATCTACAAAAATGATATCTAATCAGTTTGAGGAATTCTTCAAAAAAATATATAACTCTGAAATGAAGCCAACATTAGTGAAAACTTCTGTTCAGATTTTATATTAGGTAACAAAATTCGTACTGCAGATAAAGCTGAATAATCAAATTTAACCAGGCCAATTATTAATGAAGAAGTTATTAAAGTCACTGTATCACTCCCATCTGAGAAAGCACTTGGTTTGGATGGCTTTTCATATGAATTCCACAAAGCCCACTTGTCCATCTCAGCACCTAAACTTCTCAGAGTATACTTTGAAGCCCAAAAGGCCAGTTTTCTCCATCCTTCCTTTGGGGAGGCTGTAATATCGTACTTCATAAGGCTGACAAGGACCCTTCATACTGTACCAGCTATTGCCCAATCTTTTTAATTGGAAAGGCTTTGCCAGGAGTTCAATGGCCAAGCAGCCAGCCACTCCCACTTCCTGAGCTATATAAGAAGTTCCTCGTAGCCTCATTGTGAAGCACTTTTTCTTTGCAGCCAAAGGCTCTATCAGTTTGTCCTCTGAGCTGGTTTGGGCATACCCCACCACCTGCTGCTTCTGCTTGTCTGCTGAATTTATGTATTTTTTTTTCCTGCTTCTGGTTTGTATTATGCCTTCAGCTGTGCGTGCTTCTTCTATCTTTGTTCCCTGTCTTCTGTGTTTGTGTGTCTTTGTTTTTATTTTTTGGGGGGCTTTGTTGCTAAGCTCCTGGCATACTGCTACTCTAGAGCTCATGCTACTGTTTTCAGTTACTCACAACTCAAATTGCTTTCAGTTACAACACTTAAATTCCTTGCAATGCAACTAAAAACATTATCTGTGTGTTCAGCTCAGCCATAGCTGCTTTCCATGTTGCATACTTAATCGCTTTCACTTGATTCTGGCTCACACTGAACCCTGGCTATACAGCTCAATCATGCTCAACTCATTCTACTTGCCTCATTGCTGCAGTTCATTGCACTGCCTGTGAAAGCTGCTTTCAGAGTATTGTGCCTCCTTTATTTTATGTTTATTGCAGTTTGCAACTCAGTGTACTCAACAGATGCTGCTTCTATGTTTATACACCTGCTTCAAGCTCTGAACCTTGCTATGCAGTTCAATCCTGTTATTCCCTTTGTACACTGATGTTCTACTCTGAGGTTAGCTAAAGCTCCTGCTGAGGCTATTAACTAGCTTTAATATCTGCATATGGTTCTCTGCCCTTCCATCGCTTCCTTGTTTGTCCTATGGTGGGGACTGGGAGATGCTTGGGGTGTTGTGGCTCTTGTGGCTAATTATTTCTGTTTTAAATCCTGTCTTCACTACTGAAAATCCTCAGAGTGTGTCACCTTGATTTGGCTTTGAAATGCCTGTCTGTCTTGCCCCACTATTCAGTGCTGTTTCATTGCTACTATCTTATTCACTAAAAATACCACCAACAGCTTAATCTGGTTCAAGGTCATTGGGCATTCATCTGTATCCCCCTCCCCCGGGTCATGCCTGAAAATAGGCAGGATTTGTCTAGTGCACTTATCCGGTCAACAAAAACTAAAATTAAAAATAAATAAATAAATAAATAAAAAGTAGACGTATGTGCAGGTCCACTTATTACCTCTCTGTTACTGACCTATGTGCAGGTCCATGCTTTCTTACACAATTGTTGCTCATTGCTTATGCAAACCATTGCTTCATGCCTACTGCCATCCCCTTGGCTTCAGTCTCTGGGATTCTACTGCACTCAGTTCTGCATTCGACCTTGCAAAGTCTCAGCACTCAATGCTCATTATGATCTCAGCACATCATGCTCATTCAGCTTGCCAGCATATCTCCTCTCAATCCATTTCAGAGGCATGCCAGCCATTCTATTCTGGTGCAGGGTTCCTGCAGCTGATGGTCTCACTCTGCCTTTAGTCCGCATCTTGAGCATGTCCAACTTGGGGTGGGATCCTTCTCACCTGGCCCATAGCTGGGAATGTCCTCATCCTGGGCTTGGCTTTAGCTGCCTGCTATGTGACAGCAGTTCCTGGTATAGAATTTAAGACTAGCGGTGAAAGGTGGTTACGACGATCTCCTTTGGTTCTAGTGTTCCACTAAAACCATTAGCCATTGACTTTAGTGGTTTCCCTAGCAAGGCACCTTCACCACATTCTCCCTACTACTGCCTCTGGTTCACCTGGTTTGAGTTTAGGGCAGGTAGGCCAGGTGAGTGCCTCAGCAGTTGTTGCTCTCCTCCTCCGCCTTGGTTGCACTTACTGTTGCAGAGTTTTCTCACAACCTTCCACGGCATTCCCGCTAGAGGGTTTGAGTGATAACCTTCCTCCAAATTGGAATATTTTCCAACTTCCTTTAATTGGGTTTTCCAAATTGCAGCTGCAGAGCCATCACTAAATAAACTATCCCAAGCCTGGAGGGAAGGTGGCCTAGGCCTTGGATCCCCAGAGATTTCTTTTTTTTTTCTCTCCTCTGTTGCCTCAGTTCATAACTGTTAGTTAGCATAGTAGTGTCCCCTAGTTTCTTTAGGTAGGTTCTGCTGTTGGATGAAGGTGGAGGATGTCCCGCCATTCCCTATCTCCTTAGAGGATCCCCTCATTGTCAATGCAAACTATAAGTATCATGCTCCACAAGCCTGGGCATTTCATCACATTATCACACTGAGAATCTCATTACATTATCAAATTGCCTATGCTGCTCTACTACTACATGACAGTTACTGCTCCTATGTCACAGCTACTGCTTGCTCATAAGCTTCATGTCACCTCCATCTTTGGGATATAATTGTACTACATTTCTTTTAGGGATTCCTAAGGTACCTTTAGCCAGGGGAATTGTCCCATGGCACCTCTAGGGGTGGAACCCTCTCTGAGGGTTCCTTGCCTTTTGTACCCTACTAGGTGGTAATTCCTCTGGAATACAGAGTGCAAATGGCCCAAACCAAACTAACACAGTTGCACAAGCATAACACTATACTGGCTATACAGGACATTGAATTGGAAAGGCTATGCTTGCAGTTCAATGGCCAAGTAGCCAGCCACTCCCACTTCCTGAGCTATATAAACAGTTCCTCACAGCCTCATTGTAAAGCACTTTTTCTTTGCCCCATCATCCTCCCCTCCTCCTCCAGCAGCAACACTCTCTCCTTAGGGGGATTCCTAAGGTACCTTTAGCCACGGGAATTGTCCTGAGGCACCTCTAGGGGTGGAACCCTCTCAAAGGGTTCCTTGCCTTTCGTACCCCTACAGGGTAGTAATTCTTCTGGAATAGAGAGTGTGAATGGCCAAAACCAAACTAACACAGTTGCACAAGCATAACACTACACTGGCTGTGCAGGACATTGAATTAACATTGACTGCAAGGCTCCTGCAAAAATATTAGTAAACAGACAGAAGGGGTTCTTGCTAAACTAAGCTATTCTGATCAAGTAGGCTTTTGTTAAGGAAGACACATTCCTGATAACCTAAAAAAATGCCCTTCATATAATTCATGCTGGACAGTAAAGGAAAGATAAAGGGATACTACTATCACTAGATGACAGTAAGGCTTTTGATAGAATTCAAAGGAAATACTTACATTTTAGATGCAGGCATGGACTACCAGGCAAGATGGTGGATGCTTCCCAGATCGACTCTGCATGGGCTAAATTTATAAATGCAGGAAAAGTATGTAAATTGGCATTCCATGTAAAAAAAGTGCATCTATGGCAAGCAAAACTCAAGTGGCATCCACAAAAGTGACAAGACAATCTAAACATCAGTTTCTATCCCAGAGAGCTCCAGAGACACCACAGCTGAACCACAAGGCTCCAGCAGGTCCTCAGCCCACTGTCTCACAAAATGGCAGTAAGATGTCAGATTTAGGAAAATATTTGGCTGGCATCCCAGCCATGCTTACAAAACTACAAAACAAAAGGAAGACTGGCTTCAACAATATCACTGCCCAGATCTCCCATATGCAGTCGGTGGTCATCAGTCTGTCAGAGACATCAGGAGCTCACTTCTCCCACCTTGATGAAGCCAAGAAGCAGCTCAGTGAAGCAGAGGATATATTAGCAAACTTAGCCAGAGACAGGAACAAATTAAAAATACAGCAACAAGAAATATACCAAAAATCAGACAACCTAGAGAACAGGCCCTGACACTGAAATATCCTGGTCATCAGGCTTCTGGAGGAAATGGAAAAAGAGAATGCAGAATCTGAAGTCCATGGTTGGCTGGTGTAACAACTAATGTTGGGAGACAATGCTCTAAACTGCAAGGTTGAGCAGGCTCATCGTACCATCCTGAAACCATGTCCAGGAGGAAAAACACTACACTTTCTGATCAAATACCTACGGTACATGGATAAGGAATGAGTACTATGGGCAGCAAAATCCAGTGGTCCAATGACCCTGACTGTGGTCAAAAAATGTTTGTTGTCCAGGATTATAGTAGAGAACTTCAGATGTGAGAACAAAAATTCAATAGAGTAAAGTCCACCTTGCATTTCTGAGGACAGGAATTTGCTCAGCTTTAGCCATTCAGGTTGAGGATTTCTCATCCAAGTTGATTGCCTCATTTCTTTAACACTCCATAGGCAGACAAAAGATTCATAGAGTAGGAGGATGCCACAACTGAGGGCCGATCATGGGCCCATACCACTGCATCTGCTTGAATAAATGCTTGCCTGAAATGAATGCTGCACTGACAAGAAAATGCACCCCTTCGAGCCCTGAGAATCCTGTTTGCATGAGTCAAACCCACTGACTGTTCCTGACTTAGGAGGTCACCCACCTACTGAATACTTTTTTGCTCTATCATCAACGTTATCCAGTACGGCCCCTAAATACTTCTAAAAAGGTATGTGATACACATCAGTGACAGAGGAACTGAACAGAGAGCTCCCACTCTCATAAATTCATTGATCTGCTGTACTAGTCCCAGTTGTCTTTTGTGATTGTAAATTAGGTAGACTTGGGTATAGTAATAAAATTGATTTATGTAATGTGGAGGGTTGTAGGAGTGCATCCTTCATGCTAAACATCTAACCCACAATGTTAAAGATTTTACCATAGCTATCTACCATTCTGTTCCAGGCACTATAAGCATTGCAGAGGGGAATATAATGGGATGTGTCTGCCATGATCTAAGGCACAGTCATATAACTGTCAAAGATCAGCAAACTCACTCCAAGGGTTCTCTATTGTTCACCAGAATTGGTGTGTTTAGGTGCTTGAATCACCAAGGTTGAAGCAGACTATAATAATCATACAACAACACTGCTCACACATTGCCTTGATCTTTTAAATTGGCTGCAAAATCTAACTCCCTCACTCCTTCCAGAACCCAATGACCATCTACTCTGACAGTGCCTGGGGGCACTGGCAACAGCAGAGGGCTGGGGGGAGGATAAGCAACATATATACTGTCCGTGGTTTACGTAGCCACACATCTCGTAAAATAGAATGAAGATCTGTTGGCAGGCTTTGGGCAAACATAAAATAAATGCTGGGGTCATAGCTTGACTTATGGGCCCACTAATATATGAAACTGTTTATAGTGTATGCCAAACAGATGAGCCAACCCCTGGTCCTGAGCACTGTTCTTAGTGAGCGATCTTGCAGTGTTTCAGACTAGAGAGACTGGAGGACAGCAGCTGTTACTCGGTCCCCTTTGTGACATGGATTATACACAAATTAAGAGCACTCACCTGTTACCTGCACCTTGGAACTATCTACTGTGATCAACAGATCAATTGAGGCAATCAGTGGGGTCAGTTGCAACTCTACATATAACGTGGTGGACCTTCACATCTATAACAGCTATAGCAGTCAGTTCTTTACCTAGAAACAATTATACCACACTGCACAGGTGACAGAGAACCCTATGGGGTTTTGCAAGCTGCAGATGCCTCTGCACAGTCATGCGTAAATCTTTTGGCAGCATAAAGATCCCGGCCAAAATGCTTCTGCCACAAATGCTTCATTGTTTTCACTAATGATTTATACCAGAAAAAGGAATCATATTTTTGTGAGCGTATTGCCTCTGAGAAGAGCTTTCTCACCAAGAGCAGTGAACCCTCTCCCCGACTGTGCCTGGGGCACAGATAGAAGCGGGGGCGAGGGGGGGGTGAAGAGATCTTGTGAAATATGTGGCAAATGTAGAGCACCTGGTCTTGATGTAACTAAATATAAAATTGAAACATATTTACAGAAGATAGGGATATTTGAGGTGTCACAGTCTGGGGGGGACCTCTGAGGTTGTGGGGGCCACAGGAGGGGAATTGTCTGACCTGGGTAAATAAAAACAGGGCTTGGGCCTGGGGTAGCAGGGCCTATGGAATATGCAATAAGGGGCCCTATGGTTAGACTAGTGGAATGCAAACGAAACCTGGTTTGGTGTACGGAATGCCAAACCATTGGATGGTGGTGTGTGTGTTTATACCCCTTAGCCCTACCCTGATACACTAACTCTTTTCTGCTGTTTGCAAGTGAGCACCAGTTATAAGCTTAGCAAATAGCCTATATAACAGCTTATGAATCACCATCATGAATTGAGAGGAGAAGGAGGGATCAATTGACATGTTGACCCTCAGGGTCATTTTTTCCCCCTACAATCTGATGTGTAGGGGCACTGTTCATCTTGTTACTTATTATGTGTGGAAAGGAAGGGTGGAATTCTTGTTGGGGAGGACTGTTGGGGAAGGGTAGGGTGAAGTGGAGAAACCGAAAGTTTTAACTTTACTGTTACTGTTCTTGTTACTGTTATACAGAATACAGACTATTTGAGAACATCATTGGACATTAACTGGTCAATTGATTACTTTATCTGTACATGGATATTATGTAGACTAATGTCTGTCATAGTCTTGCCATGGCTTCTGCCTTGAAAATAACCACATGGAATGTAAATGGGCTGAAAAATGTAATAAAGCAAAAATGGGGGCAATCCAGATAAAAAAAATAAAAACTAACATTGCTTCCCTACAGCAGACACATATGGCACCAAATAAAGTAAAAAAGATTAAAAGGAAAATGGGACGGGGGCATGGCTGGGCTCCCATTGTAACGGCCGCTTGAACCCCACACTCGCTAACCCGGGATTACAAAATGCAGCTATACACCACCCTAAGAAACGGGTAAGCTCAGTGTAGTGGTTAGAAAGTTGTACAACATATTCGGGTGCAATGCGATCAGCATAATAGCGGTGTTTCCTGAACAGGAGATCTAATATCAGGATTTCAAATTGGAGTATGGTGCACAGCATAGGCCCACTTTCCCCGACAGGCCTGGATGCCCAGCAACTAAATGGGATGATTGCAGCTCTAATGTGACAGATGTCGGAGGTCACATTGGCCTCCAACAATACTACCCTAGCCATTCAGCAAATGGACAACTGAATCACTGCCACTGAAACTAGGGTACTAACTAACTAATGCTGTGGGCTATCGACTCGCTTACTACAATGGTTCAGGAACAGGAGCGGGTGATTCAGAATCTTCAGTCTAAGATGGATGATATCGAGAACAGGAGCCAGCATAATAACCTCAGGATCCTAGGATTTCCCAAGAATGCAGAATGGGGGAACTCACTGGAATTCTTATATGATGTTCGGTCTGAAGTTTTAAAGCATGAGCTACCTCCTGGCTTCACAGTAGAGCGCGCACATAGAACACTGAACCCCATGCCCAAGCCAGGGAAGAAACTTAGGCCCATCATGGCCAGAATACTTAATTTTGCTGATAGGGAGTGGATCTCCAACCGGGCACGGGAGCTGCGGTCTGTATCATGGCATGGACAAAAAATATTAATATTTCAAGACTACTCCCATGAATTGGTGATACGTTAGAAAGCCTACACAGAAGCCAGGCATCTCATGCACTCCTTAAGCATCCATTTCTCCCTGCGTTACCCAGCTGTGATGCACCTAGAAGTAAATGGCATAGTTGTCTCATTCTCTACTCCTGAGGCCCTTATGGACTATCTCCACTGAAACTGTCCTGCTACAGTGCAAAAAAAAAACACCCTGAGCCCCCCTTTAGGCTGCCTGAAATGCCCCCGAAGTGTGGCCCAGGGAGTGATGCACCTCCCTTCTACAAAGACTATGGCCCCAATGTTAATTTTACTGGTGGCACTTCAGTCCTTCCGGCTTGCTCTACAAAAAGACAGCAATCCGTTCAACACACCAGATGGAATCACCCTCAGGATCGCCTTGCTGCAGGTCTCCAGTACCAACAACACAGCACCGAGATGCTTGGCACCAGGATCAGTGCATTCACCTCACCTAACCGGTATGCCCTTCTTCTTGATGAGAAGCAGCCAGATGAAGAAGACTTTACTGCATACCCAGAGCAGGAGATGGTGCTTGAAGCTTCTACTTTGGAGGATGAGATACTAACAGGGACTGAAGCCTTCACCTTGAGCACAACGTCCACTCCGGCCCATTTCCCCTCCAAGCAAGCTGAACTTAACCCACAGAACCACCTCCCACAGATTCAGGAACCAGAGAAGGCTTCTCAATCGACACCAGCGCAAGGTCCAGGTTAGATAAGTACCTTAAACTTCATTCTTAATCATGGAATAGGCCAAAAAAGAAACTGCACTTTTTCTGCAAGAAAACCCCATAGCTGATACATGTGCAGGGAATACCTGGGAAATGTATAAAGCAAGCATAAGGTGGAAAATTATAAGTTATACTACACATAGCAGACAAAACAGGGAAAATGAGATGGCACAGCTAGAGAGTGACTTAGTGGCTATGGAGCACAGTCTCAAACAACTGCCATCCCCTTCCCCACACTCAGCCCAATACTGCCAAGTGTTGGTACTGCATTTATAATTCAACAAACTAATCTCTAGGAAGGTGGATTTGGCACTTCTTAAGATAAGACATACCTACTGGGAAGGAGGCAACAAAAGTGGGAGGGTACTGGCATACCAGTTATACAACCAGCAAGAATGTAGGTGCATAGCTGGACTAAAAGATCCCCAGACTGGAACAGTTAAAACTAACCCCCAGGAGGTGAACAAGATCATGGGTAACTTTTACTCTCAACTATATGCTACCTCCCAAAATCTCAAAATTTCTTGAAACAATACAAACCCCAACATTGTTTTCTGAACAAAGAGAATCTCTTGAGTGACCACTCATGAAAATGGAAATGACACAGACTTTAAAATCACTCAAAGCAGGGAAAGCCCCTGGGAAGATGGCTTCCCCGTGAAATTTTTCCAGGCCGTAGCCCAATTGATCACCCCTCTCCTTTCCCAAATGTATACTGAATCTGAAGGCCTGGGTATTTTACCACACACATTACGAGAGGCCATAATAACAGTATTCCCTAAGAAACTAAAAGATATCGCAGAGGTGACTGACTACTGACCTATCTCCCTAATAAACTCAGATAGCAAGGTTTTTGCTAAGGCTCTTGCAAACAGACTAAACCCAGTGCTCTCTTCCCTGATCCACACATCACAGGCAGGATTTGTAAACGGTAAGTATAGTGCTGACCACCTTCGTACTCTTCTCAGCCTCATACACCAGGCCAAGGATCTTCAGTATCCAGCCACTGCCCTGGCCATAGACTTTGAAAAAGCATTTGACTCCATTGAATGGGACTATCTACTTACCGCTCTTGAACATATTGGATTTGGCCTTCAGTTTAAATCAGCGATACAAACAATTTATACTTCACCCCAAGCTAGAGTGCTGACAAACTCCATTTTGTCTGCCCCTTTCAGCCTACACAGAGGTTCCAGACAGGGCAGTCCCCTCTCCCCCTCTTATTTGTTCTGGCAGTGGAACCACTTGCGGCTGCAATCTGACAGCATCCATTAGTAACAGGTATACGAATACGCCGCTCTCAGTACACTACCTTTCTGTATGCAGACTACCTATTGGTCCCCTTGGGGAATGCCCAACAAGCAATCCCTCCATTGCTCTCTTTATTAGTACACTTCTCCTCTGTCTCTGGCTTTAAAATGAATACTTCTAAAACAGAACTGCTGCCTTTTAATGATCTCTGTTGTCAACAGTTCCTACCTAATTTAAGTTTTAAGTGGGCACAAAACACCATTACATACTTAGGTATTAAAATTGGCACCCAGATTGAAAAGTGGTGTGATAACAACCTGGCCCCCTTGATCTTCGAGTGTAAAGGGTAACCAGAGTGGTGGCACAAGCTGAATCTGTCAATGGCAGGTAAGATAGCAGCCTTCAGAATGTCTATGGTCCCAAAATTCTTTTACTTGTTTTCCCACATCCTTCTTAGACTCCCCCAACACTGGTTACAGAAAATAGATAAAATGATAGGATTTTTCCTTTGGGGCACCAACAGACCTCAATATAGTAGGAACACTCTCAGAGGCCATTGGAAGCAGGGAGGATGGGGGTTGCCATGGATGGAGGGCTATAAGACTGCGTATCAATGCTCCCAGACCTTGTTGTGGTTTCAACCTGTATCATAAACAACACCACAGTGGTTAGAAATAGAGCAGAATACTACCAGTACCCCTATCCTGGCATTTCTTCTAGGTTCAGGGCTTGCCACACACCTAAAATCCCACCTGGTGTTAAACTCAACCCACACTTACTGGCAGGTACTCCAGAAGAAACTAGACTTTTCTATTGTCCCCCTCTCACTTACCTCTATCTGGCAAAACCCAGAAATTATTATCAATAACCATCCAGTGTTGTGGCCAACGTGGAAGGAGGCAGGCATAATGTCTGTGGGTGACCTCTTGGATTCTGAAACCCACACTACTGACTCCTTTGCAAGTCTCTGTGGTAGGTGGTCTTTATTCAAATCTGACCTCTGGAGATATTTCCAGATAAAAGCTGCACTAAAACCTATCCTCGCCAAGTTTAAAACCCAAGAACACTACCCCCCCCCTTACTTGGCTGGGTGCTTCAAGAGGCATGGCAGGTCTGATTTATACGTCACTTAGAGATACACTCTCCAATTCATCTCCTAATTCAAAAGTTAAATGGGAGAAAATGTTACAAGTACAGATCCCAGATAATCACTGGGGACATTGTTGGCGCACTGGGCACCTGGTGCATAAAGATGCCCATAGTCGACTGATTCATAATAAGATACTTCATTCATGGTACAGAACCCCAGAGGTCCTTAAAAAGACTAAAGTTCTACAGCATGACAACTGCTGGAGGTGTCAGAATCCAGGAGGTAATCTATATCACATTCTCTGGCAATGTCTTATGATATTTTCAGTCTGGGAAGACATAATTTTAGTAGCTACTAAGATTCTCCAAACAGATATCCCTCTAAGTGTCCCCTTGCTACTGCTGGGTATGAAATCTGAAGCCCCCTTTCTCTTGCACCAACAATTTCACTGGCTAATGTTATTAAGCATGCAAGTAAAGCATGTCCTTTTGAGGAACTGGAGAACCCCAATTGTACCTACCCTGAGATAAATCCTCTCTGCCCTTACTCAGTTACATGAGCTGGACAGAAGATCACACAATACATTAGGCCTGAAGTACATGTTTCAGAATTCCTGGTCACCATACATGGCCTACCTGTTGGCCAGAGCTGGTGTAGGTTGAATGGTCTAAAGGGAACTCATGAGATCTCCTACTGAAAGATATACTGCTCAGCCCTTACTATTTTCTCTTCTCTCCTGATTTTAGGTAAGTCTATGGTACATATACCCTTATGATGTTAGGACAGAGTGATGTTAGCTGTAGAATAGGTTGTATCTAGCTGATTCACTTCATTTCCTTATCTCTTTTTCTTTATTGTTACTCTATGCTGTTTTAAAACGGTTACTAAATGCTTAGTATGTTAAGTGTAGCTGCAAAAAATGGTAAGTATAACACCTTGGGGTGGTTTTAGTCTGGACCAGTTTACCATTAGTTACTCTGTGTAAACTTTTATTTTAGGCACATGCTACAGAGGAGACCACTGGAAGGTACGACTCTCTGATCACATGAAGCCATGGCATGTATCGGCAGCAGTACCTCCTATTTGGTCCCTGGTTTCAGCTTAAAGAAGATGGTATGTAATTGATTTCTCTTTCATTTCTTATTTCTTCTGCTGGATATAATAGGCATGTACACACCCTGTTTAGATGCACTTTTCTGGATAGGATAGAAATTGGAATGACAAACATCAGAAATTGTCACTCCTTTAATATACATGTCCTGTACCTGTATAATATCTGTAGGTATAATATCTCTCAGCAAGTGCAGGTGCCAGTATACTCAAAAGAAACCAGTATACTTGTACATGTGTAACTCATACATGTTTTGATGCTGCATGTGTATGTAAATGTCTGTATCCTTTTTTTTTCCTGAAAACTAATAAAAAGCATTGAACTGAAAATAGGAAAAAAAAAAAAACAACTAAAAAAGATTAAAAAAATCATGGGGGCCGGGGGCTCCTGGATTGTGACCATCTATAATGCTAGAGCAAGGGGAGCGGCAATGTGAGTGTCCCGTGGCTTCCCTGGGCACATTCTAGAATCCTGCATTGATCCAGGGGGCAGCTATGCTCTGACACAGCTATGGCACAACTCAGGGAAGTATTTGACAATTGATTCTCTATATGGCCCAAATCTTGAGGACCCAAAATTTTACTGCAAGCTGCTCCTAGACATGGCCCCTTATCGAGGACCTTGGTTTCTAGGAAGGGATTTCAACTGTGCTGGAGGCACTATCTTGGATAGGCCAAACCCATCTCTGGTGGTACTGTTGAAGCATGCCTGTGCCCTACATAAGGTAGAGACCACATGTTGGTTGATAAATATATGGAGACACCAGAACACCACTGGAAGGGAGTACAGTTTTTTTCTCTCACTCCCACCAGTCCCATGCATGGCTTGACAGGTGGTTGATCTCTTCCTCCCTTACCATGCGAATGGGGCAAACCAGTTATGAGCCCATGCTAATATCAGATCACGTGCCACTCACTACCAAACTTCAAATGGGGTAGTGACACTTCTCACATGGCAGTGGAAACTAGATCCAGTGCTCATGAAAGATAAGGCATATACACAGTATACTCGTAATGCCATATCAGTGTACCTATCAAATAATAAGAGAGGTGAGACCACACATGCTGCCAGATTGGGAGGTATAAAAGGCATATATCAGTGGGCAAACTATCTCATTCGTGGCTCACAAAAAGAAACTCAAAGAGGCTGACCTTAAACACAAGCTATTAGAAATGGAGTGTAAAATCAGGGAACTTGAGAGGGCACATACGGCCCGTCCCACTCCAAGGTTAAACCACAGAATACAACAACATAAGTGGAGTTACTACTCCCTCAGCTGTTCCCAACTAGAGTGAAACTTGCTTCTAGGTAAAGTGGGACCCTATTTTGATTGGGAAGGGGGGGGGTGACTTTTGTCCTGGCAGCTAAAGAGATGGGAGGGGGAACCACCATAAAATGAATTAAGGCCCCCAATGGAAACTTGCTCACTGACACCCACTCTATTGGACAAGCCTTCACTAACTTTTACACAGACCTATATTTTTTGTAGGTGTCACTGATACCAACACAAATACAACACTTCATGACAAAAGCCTCTGCAACCCCTTTTGATCCTGAGGCCACCAGGGCTCTTGACCGACCTTTAGAGAAATCTGAAATAACACAAGCTATTAGAAAACTGAAGGAAGGGAAAGCCTCAGGTCCACATGGTCTGACAATTGATTTTTTAAGGTCTTTCAAGAGGTGCTTACAGACTCCCTTCAAAATGTATATGAAGAAAGTATAAACTAAGGACAGCTCCCCCCCCATGGTGTCTTCAATGATACCAGTACTCCCCAGACTAGGTAAGGACCCTAGAGTGTGTTCCTTTTATTGCCAAATCTCTCTATAACATCAGAATACAAAATTCTGGTGAGAATTGTGGCTGCCAGGCTGGAACCCTTTCTACCAAAGAGCATTCGACCAGATCAGGGTGGATTTGTTCAGGGGAGACTAGAAACACAATATCTGCAAAACCCTTAATATCATACATTACTGTAAACCTCATGGAACAGTGGTCCTTGCACTATATGTGGAGAAGGCCTGTGACCATATGGTGTGGGGGTTTATGTTTGCCACATTACAGGCATTTGGGATGGGGCCGCATATATTTGCCTGGATTAAAACATTATACTCTCATCCCACCTCTCAAATACTAACTAATGGTTCTCTTCCCCCTGGTTTTGAGTTACAGAGGGGGGACATGACAGGGGTTCCCTTATCCCCCCTGCTTTATGTCATGACACTAGAGTCAATGGCTACAGATATATGGAACCACCGAGGTGTAGGGGGTTTTGGAAAGCAGGGAGAACATTAGGTCACTCTCTTTGCAGATGATCTGTTGTATTTGTGAAACTCAGCAGTGAGTCTCCCACATGTACAGGCTATATTAGATGAATATACTTCCTTATCAGGGCACAAGATGAACTGATCTGAAAGCAAAATTTATCCATCAGGGAAAATAACAGGTACCAACTAGACAACTCATTGTGAGTTCAGGTGGTAAAGAAAATTAAATATTTGGGGGTCTATATATCCTCCTGAGTTTCTATCTTGTTCTCCTTAAATTACATTCCCCTCCTCACCAAACTTACACAGGAATGTGAGAGATTGGTGGACCTCCCTCTAACCCTCCTTGGAAGAGTTGCAGCTGTAAAAACAAACCTTTTTGCCACAATGTTTATATCTTTTTCAGTCACTACTGATCCATATTCCTGATAGTTTTTTTAAACAGTTGGATAGCATAATCTGTAGATTCTTCTGGAGAAAGAAAAATGTAAACATCCATCATATAGTCCTACAGCAACCCACCTCCCATGGGGTACAAGATTGCCAAATTTCAGGTTCTACTGTTGGGCAGCTCAAATAGCTTTACTCCCAGTAGGGCTCATCCCTGTGGCCCCTGCTTGGATGGACATAGATGGTGAGAGGGAAGGAGGAGACCTGAGAAGGGACTCCCTCCCATCCACTTTGACCTCTCCACAGTCTAAGCCATGTGTAAACCCCTTCACCAGAACACTTTTGAGGGTGTAGAGGACAGTTCATATGGCCACGAACATCCCAGCTGCAACATCTAAATACTCTTTCATTTGGTCCATACTAAAGCACACCCCAAACTATAATGTATTCCTCCATAGGGGCCTCTTAAGATGGCAAAAGAAGGGGTTGAATATCTCCTACAATCTTATGAAGGTGGGAGAGGCATGGGGTCATTATGTCATGGTTAAAACTGCATAGAGCAACAATGCTGCATGCAAAGCAGCGTGCAGCAAAACAACATTGCCACAAATGTCAAGGACCACAAAGACAGTGCACACTGGAGAAATATCTTAGTTTTTGCAGGGCGCTCTGCCCTCCACCCCCCCCCCCAGAACTAATTATAATCAACTTCAGGGGGTCGTGGACTTCAGTGGGGAAAAGAAAAAATTCAGACTGGGACTGTTTTTTGGTTTTTTTTAAAGCCACAGAAGAGTGGGACATGGGGAAGACTCAAACTTGAAGCCCCAGGTCCCTGATGCCACCAGAAGCAGGTGCTCTAGCCACTCCTCTATAGGAGTGACTCAGCCAGGCACTGCTCCGGCAGCATCCTTCAGCTTCCCTTCTGGCAGGCTGCAGCAACAGGGGTAGTGGTTCTAACCACACACTTAAAAAAAACCCTGTCATTGTAGAGCCATAAGTGCTTCTTACAGTGCTATATTTCATGTGCGGTTTTATCCACACTGTATTCACCCAGTGTCAGTGGGGGACTACTCTCCTATGGTGAGCTCCAAAAGCAGTGGTCACTTTCCCTGGGAATTCTTTATATGTCTCCAGGTATGATACAGACTGACTACTTTAACGAGTCCCCAATCCATATGGACAGTTATGGACCCCTTTGAGGAGGAGCTATACCGGCCACAACCTCTCTATTGGCCTCTTTCGGTGTTCTATGGAATTCTCCGGAACGAAGGCCCAAGCCCTTTCCAATGCATTCAAGAGGCCTGGGAAACTGACTTAGATCTGAGTTTAACCCCCACAATATGGGCAGAAGCCATTAGGCATTTGAATAACTGTTCCAAGAGCAATAGGTTGAGCCATACTCAGTTCAATCTCTGAGGGCATACATTTTTCCAAAAAAAGTTGCATCAGTTCAACCCAGAGAGATCTCTCCTGTATCCTACATGTAGGGCAGAGGAGGGTACCTTTCCCCACCATGGCACTTATGTGCCCCAAAATAATATTCTATTGGAATAAAGTACATCAAATTATGGTGGGGGTCCTGGGGTCAGTCCTCCTAGATCATCATTGGAATGTATTCTAGGTGCAGATCCAAATTGAAGGGCACATAAGCAATACCTTGCCCTTTGCTCTTTGGCTGTCATGAATGCCAAAAAAAACTTAGTCCAATGCTGGATGTCTGATAACCCTCCCACAATACAGCAATGAGCACAAAATGTGTTAGGATGCCTCAAAATGGAAAGAGCCTAATCTGTGATAACAGGAAAGGGGACAAACTTTGATTTAGTCTGGAGCAAACTAGAAAATGCAATTGAGAAGGGACTTTTCCTTTGGTAACAGCCCACCAGTATGAACTCTAGAATCGTAGGAACCAGGCATCTCCACTATCAAATTATTTCATACCCAGGTAATATATCATATTTTATAAAATTATTTAAATAATGTTTTTTCTCTCAAAAATGTATGTAACTGTTACCAGTTAACTGTATTGATGTTTAAAGGTTATTTTGTGTATCCATGAAATGTTTTGACATTGTTGTAATATCTTTTTTTATGTTTTCTGCAGTACAACAACAACAAAGAAAATACTTATGTTTTGTCATGGATAAATGCAACTTTAGCCATTATTTTTGTGAATGGCTGCATAGTTATATAAGTTCTGTTTATTAAAATATGGTTAAAACTATGAGGTAAAGTTAAGCTCTCTCAATGTGAATGGAATTAACACCCCGCGCCTAATTTTCAGAGGGCTGGTAGATCGGCACCCATGTCTGTAGCAAACTCCATGTGCGTCAAGTATCCTGTGCCCTATTCCAGTACAAAGGGGGTCACTACACCAAAGTCCTGAGAGATGCCCCAGTAGAAGTGTTGTGGCAAACCTATGATACGTAATAGGGGTTTGATGGAGGGTCCCATCGAGAACCCCAGCCCAGCACAATCCCAGCACAGACCTGCAATGCTGGAGGGAAGGCTACATGGTAAACAGCAGCTGGATTGGGTGAGGGTGCCAGTAGTGAGTGACATAGGCATGGCAGGGTGTGGGAGAGTAAACTGGTGGCACAGGGGCAGGTGTGCTCTGGATGGAGCAACAGAACCATGGACTGGGAGTGGGCAGTATGTTGGCACAGACCATATCCTGTACCCCTAATGCCACCAGTCCTGCCAGCTAACCTGCATTATGAAACCACCCTGACAGGGGCTAAGGTGCTGTAGTCAGTGAGGGACATACCCTGTGCAGCGCCACCTCTTCTAATACACAGCCACAAGTGGTGTAATAGTTATGGCAGGTGCTATCCTGAGGTCTGGCAGACAGGGGAGTGTGCATCTTGTTTGTCAGCTGGCAGGGCTGTCATCATCAGGGATCCAGAGATGGTTGTGCCAGTATATTGTCCATTCTCAGTCGGCAGCTCTGTTTCACAGTCCAGGGCACACCTGTCCTGGTGCCACCAGTGTACCGTTCCACACCCCGCTATGCCCATGCCACCCACTACTGACACCCCCACTGGTCCATCTGCTCTGTACCACACACCTTCCCTCAATGCGGCTTATGCCAGACACCCTGTGCAAGGGCTGTTAGACCAGCACATGGCTGGTCTAACCTCAGGGCCAAGTTGCGGCCATGGCAGGGCTTCCTAAATCTCAAATAAGGAGATGCTGCAGCCCCACCATAGTGCAAACTCCCTTATGACCTAGTGTACCAGCACGTCTGGTACAGGGCTGCTTCTGTGCAAGTCATCCTGGTTTAAATACAGCCTGCATTCAAAAATTGGGATTGACACAACATTTGGTGCAAGGTGCCACTTGCATCTTTGGTGCAGGCACCTTATGCCAAATTTTGGCCTTTGAAAATCAGGACACCCTATTAAACGGGTTAGGATCTTAAAATATATAAAAAAAAATCAGAAGCTCATATATTGGGAGCTGGCAGTATAGCATAGAGGTTAGAGTAATGAGCTGTGAACAAGCTTGGTACATCTAGCAGACCTGGGTTTGATTCCTACAACCTTAGTTTGCATATGGTGTGACTCTGAGCAAGTCACTTAACCTCCCCATTGCTCCCAGGTCACCCCTGAAAAGAGGCACTTGTGCCTAGTGGGCCTTACCCAGTTAATAAAGAATAAAAATGTACAAACAAACAAACATTCTATCTTCAGGAAACCCACCTAGAAAAAAAAAGAAATTGTTAAACTCAAGAAAAATTGGATGAGTCATCTATTTTATCATACTGGAACCAAGAAGAGTAGCAGTGTGGCAATGATTATAAAAAAATTCTGGTCAGAGCCAGTACAGCTGCTCAGAGTGGTGAGAGTGAGTGAAAGGAAAGAGAAGTCAGAGCTCCTGCTGCTTCCAGAGTCAGCCATATGCAAGATGGCTGGGGGACAGAAACATAGAAACATAGAAACTGACCTGATCCATCTTAGTAAAGTCCACCTCCTGAAATCCAGGACCCTCTCCTCTGTGTGGCTTGACTCTGCCACTGTACTCATGCTGAACCGAGCCATGTGATGGTCACTGGATCCGACATGTTCACCCACCCTGACTTCCTCAGTTCTGTCCCCACTGGTTAGTACAAGGTCCAGAATTACACCCTCCCTGGTGGGCTCTACCCTAGCTGCCTGAATCATGCCCCTTACACAGCATACAGGATCTCCCTGCTCCTGGCTGAGGAAGCAGCAGGGATGCTCCAATCCACTTCTGGCAGGTTGAAATCATCTACCAGCAACACCTCCCCTTTAGCTGCCATCATGTGGATGGATTTCATTAGAATCTTGTCCCCCTCCTTCCCCAGTGCTGGAGGTCTGTATACCATGTCCGTGCGAACAGCAGTGCCATTGCCAGTCTCAAGGGTGACCCACAGTACCTCCGCCCCCCTGCATTCCCTGTATCTCAGTCACTTTAATACCCTCCATGACATAAACAGCCACCTTATTTTCTGGGTAAAATAAGTAGTGTTCCTACCAGGGAGACTACATGAATAAGCTGATGGCGGACTTAGTACAGAACTCTTTAAAATGGAGACATTATGTTGTTAAAAGTGCATGCTTATGTTTCAAGTATATATACCAAGTTTCTGTTAGAATGGGAACATTTGAACGTTAAAGCTCAGGAACAGTGGTAACATGTACCAAAATCCAGGGTAACAGTTACATCCTGCCCAGAAATGGATGGAAGAAGAAAAGGACCTAAGTAATAATCATAAGTGTCCTGAAACACTCTTCGCACTGCAAGAGAGCAGCAGCCAAAGCAAATCATATGCTGGGTTACGCAGCTAGTGGAATTACCACTATGAAGGTGAAGGTCTTTCTGCCACTGTGCAGGTCACTGGTAAGACTGCATCTAGAGTGCAGTGTCCAGTTTTGGTGTCCATTATCTAAAGAAGGATATCAAGTTGCTCTGACAGTCCAGAGAAGGGAAACCAAGATGATCCAAGGCCAGCAGGGCAATATCTATGATGAGAGGCTCAGGGAGCTCAAGATGTGCTCTTTGGAGGAAAGAAGGGAGAGGTGAGACATGATTGAGACCTTCAGGTACCTTAAGGGTATTAACAGGCTGAGCATTGAGGGCCTTTTCAGCCTTAATGGGAATAAGACCACTAGGGGGCAAAGCCTAAAGCTGGTGGAAGGAAGGTTCTGGAGGGCAATGAGGAGGCACCTTTTCATGAGAGGGTGGTGGCCAAGTGGAGTGAGCTGCCACAGGAAGTGCTATCCCTAAAAACAGTGGACAGCTTCAAGAGGGGGTGGAACAGGGCAAGGGGAAAAGTTGTGGGTAGTAGGATGGAGAGGGGGCAGTTCCCTTTGTAAATATATAAGGAGATGAACGATCAAGCAGACAAAGTAGACTGTAAAGACTTCATCTGGTGGCATGTTCATATGACCACACTTCCCTTCATCAGTGACTCCAAACTGATACACCTACTCTACAAATAATAACTGAAGCTGAGAACATGAACTGTTCAAAGCCTGCAACTGATTATATCTTAACTCTGTAGGTCCCTCTTTACACCCACTTTTTTTGTTACACCAGTATGTCCAGTTCAACGCATGTTTTAAGCCCCCAGCATGGTCAGTGCTAAAGCTCAACAAATGTTTTGACTGCTACCTATAGGCAAAGAATATAAGCAAAGCTACAGCAGTGAGCTGGGGAACACTGCAGTCAGAGAACAAATATGCATCATTGCAAGGACCCCTCTCATTCTCCAAAGCTAGCAACTTCAAGAAAGTACTATGTTTTTTCATACCTGAACTTTTTTTTTCTGAACTATGGTAAGAATAAGTATTTATACTTATTTTTTGGGTGCGTCCTGCAGGAAGTTTTTTTTTATTTTTAATTTCTGATTTGAATAAAATAACAAAGCACGTTTGCATTTTTATGCACCTGACTTCTGGTTTGTTGTGTCTGTTAAACGTTAAAAGGCTTTTATTGATCGGTCATATGACCTTTTCAGTAGCATAACAGTTAAAAATACAATATACATACACAGCATGAAATACAATAATAGAATAGAAACATCTAGTATATAAAAAATAAATGAAACATTTTAGAAATACATAAATATAGCCACCAGGAAAGCCAATTAAGTAGAAGTCATCTAGGGAATGTGGGCAAGAGAATATACCCAGCCAAAATTTGTAGTCTAAGCCATTTCATGTTCACTTGATTTTAGGTATAGATTAAAGCACACATACTTTTTGTTATTGCAATATACTATTCAACTTAGTAATACTTTTAATCCTAACACGTATTCTAGCAATGTTCGCTAAATAATTAGCAGCAGACTTAATTATATATTCATCATTAGTTGTAAGAAAAATCTTAAGTACTAGATTTAAATCATTAGTTGGTATAGTATTACAAAGTGGCATCAGCCATTTACTTCTGGGTAGTTTGTACCAGGGGCAGATGAAAAGATTTGATATAGATCTTCAGGATACCTAGAGGTACATGAACAGCATTTAGCCTGAGGCGATGAGACACTATTGTATCTAGCAAGGTTTATGTTATTGAGAAAAATGTCAAAACTGTATTTAGTATATTGGACTCTTAAGTAGGGCTCAGTAAGGGTATCGAGATATGATCTATAGTAATGAAAATTGTCAGGCTCACCTCGGATACAGGGCTATTGCCTGCCAGCACTGCCAAACAACACACTGTCACCCAACTATGGACAGATGCATGGCTCTCAAACTGTCCCGAGTAAAGAAGATGCTCTTACTTGCCAAAGCACGCTTGCTCATCCCCCTTACTAATGAAGGTTTTACTCTCTCCATGGGGATGAGAACGCAACTTTGCTGAGCCACGATTTTTGGGTGACCCCTCCAAAATTGGACAAAACATGAAATATCAGTCTGGGGTCACTCCATGGAAAAATAAACCGAATCAAATAGGAGTTGTCATTAAGACACATCCTGACTGCTAGACACCAGTCAACTAAAATAATTTTAAAAAATGGCAATTTGAAATATACAGTGTCCATTTAAGAATGAACTTTGTGATACCAATCTGAAACCAAGACACCCGACACTTGCAAGAAATGGAGCCCATCAAGATGCAACACCAAGTAAGTGGGCCTGCCTGCATGGTGGTGATTGCCATATCAGCTTGGGTGCAATGAATGAAGCCTTAACCACCTCCCACTGGAGTGACACTACCCAGGGACATGACTGGCAGCTCAGAGGTTAACAAGGATGACCAGTTGGACCATCTGACCCTACTGCCAATCAGGAGACCACTCCTCCACATCCCAACACCCGATCAGACTGCCAATATAACTTCAGCAGCCGCAGGTTCACGGACGGAGTCTACAGCTGGGAGCTTGTCACTGCTAGTGCAACACTTACAGATGGGGATGGCCAGATGATGGATGCATTGCAGTAGAGATTTTGCAGACAAGTTACAGCTGAAGTCCTGCAGCAGTAAAGCCTCTCAGACTGCTGTTTGTTCCCTTTCTGGGCCTTGATGTGTGGACAATAGTTAGCAACTCAGACACAGCAGCAGTGCAAAAGAACTGTGTATGCATAGCAGTTGTGGAAGATAAAGTAGTTCCCCATGAAGGGGTTGTGTTTCTATGGCCCATGGAGGGGAAGGTCTGTAGAAATGCAACAAATTGGAACTGGCACTGTGGAAGCACACCAGAGCCCTGTCCAGTCAGTCATGTGCATCCACAGTGCAATTCTGAAGAACTACAGCAAAATGTCTGTGTGGCTCCACCCACACAGCTATAAAAAGGAATTGGATTTTAAATTCATACAATCTGAATGGTTGAATTATTTTAATCAATACAGTGGAAATAGTTTTAGGTTCATTATATGGTCCTTTTACAAACTGTGCACAATTTTTGGCCACAATAAGAGGGTTTGTCCAAATTGGAAGCACAAAACATCATATTTGCAAGGGATTTTAATGCCCAAATAAATCCATATTTGGACAAATCCTCTGATTCTTCAAAAGGGAATAAAAATATAGCAAATAAATTAACTTCATACGAATAAAAAAATGAATAAATTTCTGCAGAATTAATTGCCCCTTGGAAAAGCAATATACACATTTTGATTAACAAAAAATATATATTTGCATGCATAGACCATATTTTAATTTTAAAAGGAATAGTTAAGGATATTTCTGATGCTAAAATAAATTCTATAATGATTTCAGATCATGCATTAGTTCAGATACACTTAACCATTAAAATAAACAAAAGAAATGGAATTATCAATGTTCCTTTAATAATGAGCTGTTAAAAAACTCAGAGTTCTTAACTTTAATGAAATAAGTCATTAAGGAATATTAGTTTTATAACTATAGCAATCAACAACCAATATGTCAGCTTGGGACCCTTTAAAAGCCACCATATGAGGTGCAATAATATCCTTTCAAGCTAGGATCAATAAAATTCAAGAGTGACCAGTGAAAGCAGGGAGAGACAATATATCTGAAGCTTAAACAGCTAGATAATATTAATACTGCAGGACTACAACAAATATGTTCATGAATGGACAAGTACCAAACTGAAAAAAAAAATAGGATAAATCAGTCAGAAAATGTCAAGAACCATAAGAAACATAAAATGTGCTAGATATCTGCATACTGATAAATCTGGAAAAATGCTAGCAAACCTTCTAAGAAAGGAGAAAGAATAGGATATCATTTTATTATTAATGGAAGGAAATGGTGAACTGAAAAACTAAGGATGAGAAAATGTGAGTAATTATATGCAACTTCCATAAATCAATATACTATGAAAAAATAGAGGTGGATCAACAAGCCTTAAAAAATAATAAATAGTGCCAACCTTACATCTACAGAGTGTAATTCCAACCCCTTTACCATGAAGGAAATTATTGAAACCATAAAAAACACTTCCTGGAAGAAAAGCACCAGGCTTTGATGGTTTAGCAAATTAATTTTTCAGGCATTTGCCGAAGACCTAGTATCATGGGTCCTGAGAATTATAGAGGAAATGGTGGATGGAATCAGGCAACTTCCAAAATCTATGCAAGAAGCAGAAGACATTTCAATTCATAACAAACTCTGGACAGAGCCGATAGGGCTGCAGGTGAGGAATTTGGTGTAAAAATATTGCAAAATTAACAAAGTTACAAGCCTTTGTTAGCAAAATGTAACATAGCACTATAACATATTCAAGGCTTCTTCCAGTTTTATTTGGTTGTACAGTTTTACATTTCCACCAAAATTTGATTATTATATAAATGTTTTAATTTAGTTTGCTGTCAAGTTCTGTGTTTCTAGATGTCTATGTTTCTTCTCAAGAAGGAAATATGGCCACCACGTATTGTATAGAAATAGCACTGTAGACCAGGCAAGGGTTAGAATCGAGAAAATAATAAATAAATAAATAAATAAATGACTCACGGTGTGCAGCACAGAATGTACTGTACCTAAACAAGTATATTTGAAATGTAGGCAAATATTTTTATTAATTGTAGCTGAAACTAGTTATTTTGGAAAGAACATTTTTCTTGGACTGCTTTGTAAGGATGTATCTGATGATGATTCACAGTACAGTGGTATTGTCAATGAATTTGTGACAAGTGTCTGCTGTGAAGTGTCAAAATTAACAGTGGAACTTCTTTTTAGTTATAGAAAAAAAACAGCTTAATTCTTGCAGATTAACAGCAATATATTTCTACCAGGAGGGATAGAAAATGTAGCAACAAAGTTCATTAGTTACAACATTTATTACATTGCCATATTGTTCAATTAAATCTAACAGAACTATTTATTGCAACTTATTTTCCTAGGTTAGTCCAACATCTTGTTTTTAGCTAGAGCCTGTTTCCACATATTTTATAGTAGTGTGGACTGGTGTACAAGGAAGTCAAGTTGCTTGCTCAGGGTCAAACATTGAGGCAATGTTTCAGCTGGGATTTGACCATGGATCTTAGAGTTTCCAAGCCTGTGCTCTAACCATTAAACTTTAATGCTTTTATAAAAGTGGGTCATGCGATCCTTTCTGTGTGTGTGTGTGTGTGTGTGTGTGTGTGTGTGTGTGTGTATGCCTGTGTTGTGTGTAGGACACAGGAAGCACAGTTTGTAAAACAAACAATATTGTTGAAATGTTTTTGACAAATGTCTCCATTGCATAAGACTTTTACTTTTTAAACACAAGACTTGCATAATGAACTCTGGATTTTCCATTCCTGCACCAGAGATGTACTCCTAAAGCACATCTCCTTTGTGCAACAGGCATCACGGTTGGGACTGTTTGCATGCATCTTGGGTGCACTTACAACTAAGCATAGATGTAAACTGCAAAGCACATTCTTTCACTGCAAAATCCACCTTGATGGAGAAATTGCACAAAGGTGCATCAACTAGACTAATCTAGGTGCATCTGCAGTGCCTACAGTAATTCCACTGATTCACGTGGGTTTGCATGTGTTATGCAAAAATTGCTAGGTGTGCACACACCTAATCCCTACCAAGTAGAACACACTACTAGTGGCAAAGTTTTGTTGACACATACTAGCTCTTCTTCGACATTTTTTATCTTAATCTACTGTCACGTCCCATGAATGCAGTAATCCTTTTAATCCCCAGTATTACAGTGAATAGACTGTTTTACCATCTTCCAATTTAAAAACATGAACAAATATTAAATTTTTCTGATATTAGACTCTGCCAGTCCAGCGCATTGCATGTAGAAATGGTGTACTGATGGCACTACAATTCAATCCTGCATATGGCTTTGCCCACCATGTTCCACATCTACAGCTGCACCATGTAACCTTGACATGGGGTAAAATGACATCTATTGGTTCTTTTCTAATCTATTGCCCTATTTTTATCATAACTCATTACATTATCCCAATATTAGACTCAGGAGTTCACAACTCATCATGTGTGAAAGTGCTATGAACTGGCAAAGTATCTCATTCAAGAAGCCATATAATGCTGAAAGAATTAAAGCAAATCAGAAATTAAGTACTGTATTTCATCGCTGTGTGCAAGGCTACAGAACATTTACATTTGGTGCTCTGTGGTTTTGTAATAGTTCATTTCATTATGCACAATATATTTTTAAAAAGTTATTTAAAAGGGGAAGAACTTCAGCTCAAAATCACTGGAGCAAGGGTTAACCAGGAAAGCTACTGGTTTTCTATAGCCAAGTTACGTAATAGTCTAAAACAAACAAGCCCCCCCAAATAGGGAACATTTGCATGCCCCACTACCATTAAATACATATTCCACAGTGAGCTATACTTCAGTGGAGTTGTTTCGAGGTGGATTGTAGTAGCATTAAAACTTCACTCATACTAGGCCTTATTTACAATGGGGTGCAGGTACACGTGAAATGTGCGTACCCTGCCAGCGGAGCTGTGCACCCGTGGACATGTACGCCAGCACTGGCATTCACAAATGCCGGACACCTGTCCACAGCCCCACCCCCCCGGCACGCAGGTCCACACAGAGTGGGTGCGGGCGGAGTCATGGACCCAACTGGGCATCCAGTTGGATGCCTGGCATGGGTCCACCAGTTGATCCCCTACACAGTGGGGCATGCCTTGGCAGCATGCCCTGCAGATGTCTGAGTGCCAGTGACTGTAGTGGGTGGCAGGGTTGCAATGCCACCAGCCCTTGTCAACTGCACCAATGCAGTGCCCTGTGATAGAGGGGGAGAGGGAACATGCCTGCTGACAGGGGGTGGAGGGACATATCCTCTGGTAGCGGGATGGGGTGATGGCATGCGGTGCCACTTGGGTGGGAAGGTGGCAACCATGACCCGGTGCTCCTGTGAGGGGTATGAGTGTTGTGGGTATTGGTGGGTGTGCCACAAACACACTACTGCATGTGAGGGAGGGAGGGTGGGTTGGTGGTGTCAGGCAGCCTGTGGCCCTGCTGCTTTGGTGGGCTGCTCACCCAGTTCTCACGGGTGTGCTGTGCACATAGGGGTTTATGGCTGGGTCTCCCTGGAATACCCTGTGACCCCCTATGCACCCCTGTCAGCACTATGCACCTTAGTGCATGGTGTGTAGTGTTGGCCCACCCCTCCCACCCTGATGTATTGCTCATCACTTGGCCGGGGGATCAGGTGCATATTTCCTGCATGCCCCCCCTTTGTGCATTCTGCATGGGGGGTATGTAGTTGGTGCAGGGTGATTACTTGCCCCAGATCTGCACATATAGCCATAATTAATTTTTTCATGCTTTTTTGCATTAAATGTAAGTGGTGCAAAATACACATTTATGACACAGAACAATGTCTTATTCTTTTCCATTTACATTATATAAAAAAATGCTATACCATCCAGTCTGTGATTCACTTTCTGAAATGAATACATCAGTTCAATAAATTTCAACTAAGTTTCAGCATTTGTATTTGATTCAAAGCACTGATTCATATTTAATTGCCTTTTAGATGGTAGAGGCAGTTGTGCGAAGTTCCATTATTTACTTTTTAGTGCAGGGAGGCGTGGCCCTTTACAACTTTCAGTCCCTTTGAACAGATGAGAAATGTGCTTAGCTCTGGTGGTTCTGTGGGTGTGTTGCAATAGACCAAAGGTTGGGACAATCTGTTTGTTTCTAAAAGGGAAAAAAAAAAGCTGGCAATGAGCCAATATAAAATCATAATATGTTGAAAACTTTAGCATCCGAGTGTTGTTACTGGGGTTGGGGGGGGGGTGCAGTGGAATAGGGCAAATCGTTCAGGAAGTAGATTTTGTTTTTTTAGAGTTTGTATTCCAACTTATTTAATAACAGATGTGAGTCATTCTGCACATAAACAAATATTACATTTTTCTGATATTAGACTCAGCCAGTCCAACACATTGCATGTCAAATGGTGTATGAATGGCACTGCAATTCAATCCAGCATATAGCATCGTATGCCACATTCCACATTTAAAATGCACCATGTAACCTAGACATGGGGGTAAAATGACCTATCTTGGTTCTTTTCTAATCCATTGCATTATTTTTTCATAACCTATTGCATTATTCCAGTATTAGATTCTGGAGTTCACAACTCATCATGTTTGAAAGTGCTATGAACTGACGAAGTATCTCATTCAAGGAGCCATATAATGGTAAAAGAATTAAAGCAAATCAGAAATTAAGAACTGTATTTCATCAGCGTATGAAAGGCTACAGAAAATTTACATCTGGTGCTGTGTGGTTTTGTTATAGTTCATTTCAATATTCACAATATATTTTGAAAAATGTATTTAAAAGAGGAAGAACGTCAGCTCAAAATCACTGGCTCAGGGGTTACCTGGGAAGCGAACTGGTTTTCTATAACCAAGTTATGAACTAGCCTAAAGAAAACAACCCCCCCACTGTGAACATTTGCATGCCCCACTACCATTAAATACATATTCCATAGTGAGTGATATTTCAGTGGCGTTGTTTCGAGGTGGACTATAGTAGCATTAAAACTTCAGTCATACTGTGATCTAAAGCAATGAGATTTACTTCCGCACCACATTTGGTTTTGAACATTCCTTTGATATTGATGGGAAAAGGGAACAAGAGGTAAATAGTGTGTCCTGGCTCATAGCAAACAAAATGAGCATTAGTAGCAGCTCATTAGTATACTGACGGCAGTGATGTACCAAAGAATAAGGCACACTATCAAAAAAAAACATGAATACATGATACTGCTTACATATTTGAGTTAGTTGTAATATTTCAAATTCAACAGATATCAAATTATGAGGTCAATTGAAATGAAACAGCCATGCCATTATGGTGTATAGTTATCCAGCTTGCACATAACTACGTAAATTTATTACTGCCAATATCTGTTCCATAAATTTATTTTTTCATACTTTTTTGCATTAAATGTAAGTGCCACAAAATACATATTCATGATACAAGAAAATATCTTATTCTTTTTCATTCACATTACATAAAACATGCTATACCATCCAGTCTGTGATTCACTTTCTGGAATGAATACATCAGTATCAGTAATTTCAACTAAGTTACAGCATTTGCATTTGATTCAAAGCACTGATTCACATTTGACTGCCTTTTAGATGGTAGAGGCTCATGTGGTATGGCTATATGGTCATGTCACCAGCCTGAAAAACAAACATTTCATCCTTAGATGATGAGTTTTCCTCTGAACTAAAAATGTGTGATTCAGCTACTACCATTTCAGCTGTTACATTTTTAATGACAGCGATGGCGTGGGGATATCACTGCTGCCCTTCCCCCTTCAGTATCGAACAGCTATTTCTCTTGTTGTGGCTATTGAAATGATGCATTATTGACTAATGCCAGCTCTTAGACTGCAAATTTTCTTCAAAGCACGTGTTCAAATTTGAGTTAACTTGACAGTAGATTTTGTGATGTTGTTTTGCAGTCTTTGTGCAAAGTTCCATTATTTGCTTTCTTGTGCAGGGAGGCATGGCCCTTTGCAACTTTCAGTCCCTTTGAACAGACAAGAAATGTGCTTAACTCTCTGGTTATGTGGTTGTGTTGCAATAGACCAGAGGTTGGGATGATCTGTTTGTTTCTAAAAAGGAAAACAAAAATGCTGGCAATGAACCAACCTAAAATCGTAATAATGCTGAACATTTTGGCATCCGAGTGCTGGTACTGGGGGAGTAATGGAATAGGGCAAATCATTCTGGTAGTGGATTTTGGTGATTTGGAGTTTGTACTCCAACTTATTTAATAAAGAATGGGGAGATGAAAGTTTAAAAAAAAAGCGCGAGCACAGAGTGTTCAAATTTGAGTTGGCAGTAGTTTTTGTGATGTTGTTTTGCAGTCCTAATAGCCTTACAAAACTCTGACGATAAATTAATAGGTGAGCTAATAATCAATAGAATAAAAACTGCATTGCCCAACTTCATCCACCCCAATCAATATGGTTTCATGAAAGGAAGGATAAGACCGCAAGCAAGACCACAAGCTACCAGAAAAATACAACTATTTTTGAATTGCTAACTGTAAAAAAATGAATACAAGAATAATATACTGTATATTATGCTGTAGCTCTAAACGCTAAGGCATCCTTTCATATTTTAGATAGATCTTTTATGTTTGAAGTGTTAAAAGCGTGGAAACTGCCATCTCCATTATTATCATTGATCAAGTGTTTATACAATAAGACTCTTGTAAGATTTCAGATAACCTCATCTATAACAGATACCTTTACTGCTATTAATAGGGTGAGACAGGGGTGTCCCTTATCCCCAACTCTGTTTATATTGGGTCCGGATCCTTTCTTACAAAATATTAGAGGGAAAAACAGAACATTTAAGGGTTAAAAATAGTATATGAACACATGAAACTATGTAGTTTTGCAGATGATATTCTGCTGGTTATTAAAATATACAGAAAACATTAAAGATAGTTTTACAGGAGGTGGCAATATTCTCAAAAATCTCTGATTATCATTTAAACAAAATACAATCAATAATAATGAAAATCTTTAAAAATAAGACACAGGCAAAACCAGAATTTAAAACAGAATTTAAAACTGAAACTGTTATCTAATATTTGGGAATAACATTCACCAACAATCAGAACACAAGTGTTAAAATAAATTTTATTAATGTAAGACAAAAAATGAAATACATATTGGTAACTCAGCAAAACTTGTCAGTCACACTATGGGGAAGAATTGATACTTTAAAAATGATTGTTATCCTGCAATTTATTTTTGTTAGAATATTGTAGGCTTCCCTTTAAATTCCTGGTATAGCAATCTTAGGAGAATATTTACAGAATTGTTATCAAGAGGTGGGAAACCTATGATAGCTTGGCCATTATTAGTTACTCCTAGAAATATAGGAAGACTAGGATGTCCTGATGTCTGGATCCACAGGTCTACATGGAGTCCCATATTGGGCCCTATGCACTAATGAGGCAGAGTGGCTATGCACATGAATCTGGGGCATGCAACCACTCTGCACACTACACGCCCCCCCACATGAGATGCACTAAGTGGGGTGCACAGCACATATGTACCCGATCCTCCAGCCACGTGAAGAGTAATGTGCCAGGGCGGGTGAGGGGTGTGCCAGCACTATGCACCATGCACCAAGGTGCATAGTGCTGGCCATGGGGGTGCAGATGGGTGCACAGGCTGTGCCAGGGAGGACCCTGCCAAAAGTCTGATACACCCTCCACACCCATCGGTGGAATGGCCCAGGACCATGGCAGCCTTGTCTCCCATGTCCACCAGGCACTGCTTGGCCCATTTCACAGGTGTGCAGCCACTATGAGGTGCCTCCCACAGTGACCCAGGGGCATTGGCTCATATTTTGTGCCCCCCAACTGCACCACCATCCTACTCCAACACCAGTGCCTTGGGGCATATGGAGTGGTACAGTCCCCCCCACCTCCAAACACACCACTTTGATGCCCCATCATGGATGAGCTGGCAGTATACCCACCTTTCACCCCCATAGCCGGCAGCTGTCAGACATCCACGGGGCACACTGCCAACACATGCCCCTCTGCATAGGGGACCCAGTGCGGGACCTAGTCCGGGCATCCCAGTGGATGCCCAGCTGTACCTGCGACCACATTATTAGCTGCACTGCAGAGTCCTGTGCACTGGAGGGGCAGCGGACAGGTGGCTGGCAGCTGTGAGTGCCACTGGTGTGCAGCTCTCTACAAGTGCAGAGCTTTAAAGGTGGGTAACATGCCTCCATTGTGTATTACCTGCTCATTGATGCATAACACCCATTTTAAGTATCCTTTGGTAATAGAATTTTTTACAGACAGAAGAGGTTGGAATATTCCACACTTTAACAGATTATAACTACAAGAAGAGGGTACATATTAAAAACCTTTTTATAGACTTCAAATACTTAAAAGAGAAATGTCATTGCTTTAAACCTTGGTTTAGTGTTATTGACAAAATAATGCCTAAAGTACAAAATTTGGATCTACCATGGCTGTATTTGAATATTTGGAGTAGCAAAGATTTATGGGAGAAAGAAAAAATATAAACCCTAAGACCTTTGTGGAAAGTAATAGACACATGTGGAATGGCCTATAATGGAACATTTCCAACATATAATGAGTTAAAAACAAACACAGGTGGAATACATTAAATAAGCTATTTTACTTAATATATTCTTAAGAAGACATTTAACAAAAATGTTGGAAATCTTTGCAGTACCTGTTGAAAACTTTACTTCACTACAAAAAGACGGGAGAAATGTTTAGCAAAAATGTATAAAATTATAATATGGGGAAGATAAATGAAATAAAATTAAGAAAAAGTGGAATTCAGAAGCCAACCTTAATTTAACACAACAACAGTTGACAAGTTTAAGAATAAAAGCAAATAAAACTACATATTTACTCCAGTTCAAATAGCAAAAATAAACAAATCAGCTAATGATACATGCTGGCATATGTGCAGTCAACAAGGAACCTTAACTCATTGTTTATGGGATTGTCCCCAAATTGCTAAGTTGTAGGATAAGGTATGGACAATACAAGAAATTATATTGGATATAGTAGTCCCCTTAAATTAAGACTTTTTTTTTTATTTTTTAATAACATCAACAGCTCAATAAGGAATTCAACCCAGGAGTGGGTATTTTCATTAGCAGCGTGGCTATGAAAAGGCTGTGACTAGAGAAGTAGAATACTCTGTATTTACTCCCTTTGAAAATTAAAAATGGTGGAATATTCTAAGGGAGATAACGTCATTTAAAAAATTAGCATATAATTTGGATGACACAGTGGGGAATTCATATGAGACTTCATGGAGAGAAATAGAGGAGAATCTTCCCTCCTTATTAAAATTATAACGTAACACTTCAATAAAGGTACTGAAGTTAAATTTAGCCTAATGTTAATTATGTATCATATACTGTAATACAATAAATATTTGTGTACATGCTATTTTGATAATATACTAAGTTAGATAGATTGCATTAAGCTAGGAGTGATGAATATATCTTATTGTCATCAGTGAGATTTCAGGGAAGAAGGTACACAGGATTAAAATTATAATATGCAAATAGGAGAAGTACTTGAATTTTATTAAAATATGTATGATAAGGTTGTTATAATCTAGTGATGTAGACAGAATGAGTGATAAATGTATACCTTGGAAATTGATTTCTACATTGTAGAAACTGTTACGATACAGTATGTATACAACATATTATGATACTCTCAATGAAAAAATAAGAAAATAACACATTTACTGTTTTGATACTGCCTGTAACTGTTAGACTGCTTTTACCTATTGTGGTTGCCTGTTTGTTAGATAACTAGGTGTCTGGGTATGCCCTTATGTCCATTTTTAGTTATGTGCATAGCATTTTTAGTATTGATCAATTGTATTATCAGCAGTTCCACAACATCCTGTGCATCATTGAAACCTGTTCTCCAAGGCCCCCGATTCCTGCCTCACTCTCCCACCAAGACAGAGGTAAATGCGGCATGGGAGTAGCACTGTACATTTGACAATCCCTTTCCTGCTCCATCTCTCTTTGTGAAACTCTCCCCTTCTATCATGAACTCATTATTGTTAAATTAACCCTCCTTTTCATGCTCCCAATTTTTGTTGGAGCATTATATGCTTCCCCCAGTCTCCTACTTCCCTGGTCACCTGCATTGCTTTGATTGCCACCCATGCCACATCAGCAAGCTCATCCCTCTCAGGGACTTCAGTTTAAACTGTCCCTACCCTACCTCCAAGCCTACCCTACCCAAAATTGAATCACTGAACCATACCCAGTTATTAACGGAACCCACCCGACACAATCAACACTCCCTAAACCACCCCCTTCTGGACTGGGTGCTCTCTTCCCACCCCCACTGCATCATTGCTACAGGCACCCCTCCCAAATGCTTTCAGTGATCATTGACTGATCAGTTGTGTAAGGAAGGTGTGTCCCACACAATCGACCCCCAAATACATCTGGTACTGATCCCTCAGAGCACTTGATAAAAATGCCCTGCTACAGCACCTCACTGATTCTGATTGCTCTTGTTTCCTCAGCCCCTTACACTGATTCAGCCCTTGGCCTATTCTGAAGCACTCTTACACATGTCTGGAACTCCCATGGCCCCCCTCAAAAAAAGCCAGGGTCAAACTCTTTCATCACCCCAGATCACAGCCAACCTTATAGCCTTGTGTAAATCACTGGACCATGCTTGGGCTCACTTCAAATCCTGCCAGTCACTGTCAAACCTCCAAGTGTATAGATCACTAAGGAACTCATACACTAAGGCTGACTGCATGGCTAAGGCAGAATACTTCAAAGACCACCTTCCAACTAATCAAAATTCAACTTCAAAATTCTGGAGAGTCATCCACTCCCTCCTAAACCCCCGACCCGTCCACCACCCCATCCTCATAGTGTGCTGTTCCTGACCACTCTTTTCTGACCCTTATCAACCCTCCCCCACCTCCCTCACCTGGAGGCAACCACTTCCCTCCCCATCTCTCCTCAGGAAGTCTACCATGCACTAAAGTCACTAAACCCTGTCAAGACCAGCCCAGATAGCATAGACCCCAAGCTCCTCCAAGAGGTGGGCAAACCAGAGCAGGCTCGAGCCTGGCTCAAGCTTAGTGCCTAGCTCGGCTTGGCTTGACCTCTATAAGCAATTGAGAGCCAAAGTCAAACTGAGCCTGTTATAGTCAATGCAAGCATTTTTGTTGGCCTAGGCAATTATTGTAGTGTCTGAAATGTTCAACTCCTATGTGGAGAATAGCCAGCAGTAGCCAGGGCTCGGCTCATGTTTTTTTTTGTAACTTTTTGTTTATAAATTTTATGGAAAACCAAAAAAGCAGCTCCACACTGGAGCTGTGCAAGTCCAAATCAGTCTCAGTCAAATCCAAAAAGAGGCAGCACCAGCATCTTCAGTTTATGAAAACAATATATTAGTTACATGCTCAAAGCAGTAATACAGATCAGACTGTGCCTTACAGTGCATCACCCTCAGGGAGCCCTGAGAAAGTGCGATGCACGAAACCGTCGGGGCTTGTGAGTCTGCCTTTATTGCCACTGCTTCTTTACAGGCATGTAATACAATAAATGTTGTTTTCATAAACTGAGACGGATGCTGGTGCTGCCCTTTTTTTGGATTTGACTGTTTATAAATTTTGCAGGCAAAACTTACAATAAGAAATACTAAGAAAGGATATAAACACTGATGAAAAAAAAAACATGTCCTCTTACAAAGGCAAATGCTAGGCACCTTTCAAGCATTACAACATTGGGGGGAATACACAGTATTACATGAAGAATCTAATCAATCAATGACTATAAGCAGCACAGAGTATTATAGGCTTACTAAACAACTGGTAGATAAGATGATGCCTCATTAACCATCCAGTCCAAAGGCATCCTGTGAGCCACATAAGCAATTCTCACTGGGTGAGAGAAGAAAATATTTCCCCCATGGAGGAGCCAATTAACTGTAAAATTAATGCAAGCTAGTATAAATCGTATTAAACTGAGCTGTTATACTTGGCTTTCCAATACAGGACAAAGTTAATAAATGGTGTTAAACCCCTTAAGAAAACAGAGTTCAAAACCTGTGAGTACAGAATAACATTAAGCACCCCCCGGAGCTGCCTTAAAATATCAGTCTCTGACTCGATGCAGGGAAACAAGCACAAAACTTAGGTCAGTATACATACCCTCAGGAAGGATTAAGTTAAGTGGAGTGGAAGTAATCTAAAAAGCCTTCTTGCCCTGATCTTGAAAAATGCTGGTACATGTGGGCAACTAATACTGTGCAGCAAAACAAAAGTTAACATACCATTACTCAGCCACACAGCCAGACACACATGGGATCGGCCATCTTGAATATTGAACTGGAAAGCTAACAGTAATAGAGTGGTAACCTTATTATAATGGAAATCCTCCTGCCACTTTTTGCCAAAAAGAGAAAACATAAGTCTGAGGGTGTACATACACCGATATAGTGTCCCTGTCACTCGGCAGGCATAGATCAGTCTTATATCTATTTAGGCAGACAGAAAAACCAAATGGTAAAAAATCTCCATAGAAATTTGGATTACAAACATAGAAGTCTTAAAAAATGTTTAATTGGCAGAGCTATGTGGTCACTGATGGGTAGCTCAAATGGTACTCACAGCTCTAACCAGAAAAAGCATTGCCCGAAAGAACAATCACTCTGTTTCTGCCACATTGCCAGAGTCTACATCATCTGTGTCTGCCATGTCCTGCTCAATGTGCTGGACTAGCTTATCAACATCTTTTAGGTCATTGAACAAGTTTATTTTACTAATTTTATTTAAATTTTGGTGACCAGGTAGGCCCACTGAGACTGAAACAGTCTCTTTTTTCAGGGGCAACCTGGAATTAATTACATACATATATAAATATAACAAAATACATACATGTCAGTTCACAATTAACAGTCAATATAGACATACTGACCCAGTCAAGGATACAGTTGCAGGTTAATTACAATCAACATCAACAGGAGAAGAAGTACTATTATACAAGAGACAGTCATAGTCAGATTGATGTCCCAATAAGGTTAGATCTGCAGCAGGGAGTCAGTCATTCCGTGTAATTTATGCTTTGCAGGGACTAGGAGCTGATGCTGAGGTTTCAGATTGCTGACAGAACCCCAAACTCGATCAGAGACTTTTCTTCATTGTCTCGTTGAGTAGGATAGGTCAGGAAACAGTGAGAGGGAGGCATCTCCATATTGTAAAACTCTCTTTCTTTTGGCAAGTGGTAGTATTCTGTCCTTCATTCCCACACTATAACACATGATCAAGAGGGTCTGCAGGCCTGCTCCATCCATCAGAGCCCTCCAGGAGTAATCAGCTAAACTTTCTCAAATAAAAAGGCAGGATCCACTGCAGAAAGTCCTAGGAGCTGAGGAAGCATAGTAGTAATAAAGTCCAGGGGCACCTCACTCTCCATTTGCTCTGGTAGCTCCACCAGTCTTAAATTCCTTTTCCTGGTTTGGTTCTCCACCATTTACAAATGTTGCTTGAGAAAGGTATTTTCTTTGATTCATTTAGTTTGATTAATTTAGTGGTAGTGTCAACTGATTTGTAAACCAAGCCATCCACCCAGTGAATACATTGCTCAGCACTGTCCATTCGTGTTTCCAAGGAAGAAACCCTTGGTGTGAGGGCATCAAGTTCTTTGTCCATTTCTTGAACAGTTCTGACTAACTCATCAAGTGTAGCATTGATTGTGCTAAGAGAATAGCCTTGGCACTATTGCTACCTCCATCTGCATCTCTGTCTAGCAGTGGCGCTCCAGCACCTCGTGGCTTTGAAGCTTTTGGCTGAAAAAAGTCAGCTGCCATTGTGGTATTCCTCAATTTGCCCATATTTGCACCATGGAAGTTGCTCTGCACTGACAGTACAGCTTTGGAGACAGAAAGAAATAGAAAAAAGTAAATTTAAGTGATTAATATCTCTTTTCCTTGGGGATCAAACAAGGAGCATCTAGTCTTCTCTGCTGCTAAGACATGTTCCCTCAGCTTGTGTTTTAGCTCATAGAGTCAAGAGAGTCAAGCCAGACTTCTGGTGCAGCTCTGGCTTGGCTCTAGGCAAAACAAAAAAATCCTGGCTTGCTCACCTCTAGCTTCTCCATATTTCCACCCCGGACATTGCTCTTCCCCTCTTGCACCTTCTGAACCTATCCTTCTCCTATGGCATGGTTCCCCTGGCCTGGAAAGCTGCCAAAGTTCTGCCCCTTCATAAAGGTGCAGACCTCACCTTCCCTGGAAACTACTGGCCTATATCTCTCCTCCCCTTGCTAGGTAATCTCCAGGAGTCCATTGTCTACTCTAGACTTGCTGAGTTACTTACCTCTACCGATACTCTCTCTCTCTCTCCTGTCCAATCCAACTTTAGGAAATGTCACTCCAAAAACTCCTCCTTCATGCGGGTTACAGACTCCATCTTCTCTGGGATGGATCAGGGTCACATCACTGCTGCCATATTCATCTGTTTGTCCAAGGCTTTCCATTCTGTGTCCCACTCACACCTTCTTAATAAGCTGTATTCTGTTGGCTTGGTGTCTCCAGCTGTAAAATGGTTCAGTTCTTACCTCATGCATAGGCAGCAGTCAGTACAGGTGGGGAACGTCCAATCTTCCCCTCTCCTGATCCTTGCTGGGGTCCCCCAAAGTTCTTTCTTAGCTAAATCCTCTTCTATCTCTTCATAAATGACCTTCCCAACTCTCACATTCACATGTACATGTACATGGATAACACAGTCATCTGCACATCCGGCCCATCAACTTAAGATGTGGATGCCCCACTCCAGCAAGACTTTAATAACATGCTAATCTGGCTCCATGCAAACCAAGTCAAGGTAAATACTAAAAAAAATGTCTCAATGACCTTCAGCGGCAGACAAAAACTGTCAAGACTTTCAACTCCTCCGGTGTTCACTACCTCAGAAAGCACTCCCTTGACGTGGTGCCCACCTTCAAATACCTTGGGGTTTGACTAGATAACAGTCTTGACTTTGCAGTCCTTATTAATGCCATCCACTCCAAACTTTGCCTTAATTAAGGAGCATTGTATCAAAACAAAGACTGCCTCTCCCTCTCTGTTTGTTGTGAGTTGGTAACAAAAATTATACTCCATGTGTTTGACTATGTGGATATAGTCTATGGCACTGCTCCTGCCATGTCCCTTGCCAGACTGGAAATCCTCTTAAATGCCTTTTGTTGTTTCACCACCAACTCACCTTTTCGCACACGTCACTGCTTTCTCTAGTCCTCTCTGTCTATCACACCCCTACCCCACCATTGACAGGTCCACTGCTTAACCTTCATCACCAAATACTGGTTTGGGACCCTTCAATCATATCTCTCCTCTCTCCTATCCTTTTCCATCCCTACCTCTTCCCAACTGCACTCCAGGGAATCCTGCTCCTTCTCCCTTCTCCCTTCCCCATCCCCACTCAACTGCCGGTCATTATGTCTACTTCTACCACCTGTCCTCCCTTCCCCTCCCTCTGGAATCAATTCTCCTCTGCCATTCACCTAAAACCCTTGTTCCCTGCCCTTAAGTGCCTGCTCAGACTCACACCTGTTGCTCCTTGCTGCTGTCCCTCAACCTCCTGAGCCTCCTTGCCTCTCAGTGGTCTGGAACAACTACATTAAGGCTTATACTGCCTGTATGAAACTTTGTTTTGTCTGTATCCTGCATTTGATTATTGTCTTTATATAATCTTCCTATTGTATGTATTTGTTTTCCCTTTCCTTGGGTCACACCTGGAAACAAGCCTTGGCTCAGTGTGACTTTCCTGGTTACCAAATTTTAAATAAAATGAATACATAGAATCCTGGGTTAAGTCAGCATTTGCTTGTTGCTGCTGTTACTAGTTCAATATCAGATATCCTGACCAGCTCGGTATAACCTTTTTCATAGGTTCTGTATAGGGATGGGGTACAGAGGGGAGCCAGTCAGTTGTGGTGGCTGTGGGATGCTGTTCTTTAGGGATATGCTCTGAATGAGGGGGCACTGCCCCCCCCACAGGACCTTGGTGGAGCATCATTCTAAGCTGTTGACAGCAAGAGAAGAAATATTTCAGCTGCATCACCAGATCTGCTGGAGCCACCCCCCACACTCGCACTCCCCCCTGGATCATACTGGTCTAGGATCATGGAGAGTGGTGGGGAGGGAGAAGGGAGGTAGGGTTAGCCACAGGGAAGTTGTTCAGCCCAACACCATCCAGGCAGTGAACTGCTTTGCACCCCTAGGGGAGGCTCAGATACCTAACCACACTGGGGGAACTCTGAGTCAATTGGAAGAGAGGGGCAGGACAACATGCTGGCACCTGAGGGGATGAACAGGAGCAAGTCTACCAGGAGAAACTTAGTGGTTGGGGCCTCAATCATGAGGGAAGTTGAAAGGGTGATGGGAGGGGGGTTGAATAGGAGGGGGATAATCAGGTACCTACCTGGTGCATTAGCCATCCAGGATTAAGACAGGATTGGGAGGATGGTGGAGAAGTAAGAAGGAACTGAAGGTGCTGGTACACCTGGGTACCAGTAATTTGCTTGAAAGAGTTGGTGAAGATTGAGAAGCAGAACTTTTGCAGGCTGGATGACAAATTGATGGCACACTCAGCCTCCCTGGCCTCTTCTGAGGTCCTTCCTGTGTGGGAGCAGGGGGGGACGAAGGATAGAATAAGGAGGGATGAGATAGAGTAGATTAATGGGTGGCTTAAGGGATGGTGTCAGGAGAACTGGTACCACTTTGTGGGGACTGGGGGAAACTTTTGGGACAGGAGGCTCTTCAAGGGTGACAGACTTCAACTAATAAGAGATGGGACCAGTGCGCTGGGGCAAAGGTTTAACATCTGTTTTGGAAAGTTAAACTGACTGTGGAGGAGACTGAGACTAGGGGAACCACGTTGACAGGGGAGAGGAATGGAACCTTGCTAGCACTCTCCCATATTTGGGGGCTTGTAACAGCAATAGGACTGAGGCCTAAATTGGTCTAGAGGAAGGGAAATAGAGAGGGAGAACAAAACAAGAAACTAAGAAGACCACTGAAGAATAAGGGAGAAAGAGAGGTAAACAGCAAAAATAGTTCAGCAGTTAGATGGAAGGGGGTCTTCCTCAATGCCAGGAGCCTGGGTAATAAAATCAGCAAGCTCCAGGCAATGGTAGCAGACACTAAGATGGACCTTGTGGCAATCATAGAAACTTGAGCCTCAGAAAATAATAACCGGGACCAAACAGTCCCTGGGTACACAATGTTCAGGAGAGATAGAGGAAAAGGTAGAGAGGGAGCCTTAATGCTTTATGCCAGGGATGGCATTGAGGTTGTGAAAGATGAGTGCATCAGGGGTGGTAATGGGGAGACAGAGTCATTGTGGGTACAGCTCACGATGGCCTCAGGCAAGAAGCTACAGTTGGGGATAATCTATAGACCACTAAGGCAAGGGAAAGAGAGGGACATAGAACTTGAGGAAGAACTAGAATTGGGAGTGGCAAAAGGGGCAGTAGTGGTAGTAGGTGATCTGAACCTGCAGGATATTGATTAGGACATTCCAGCAGCCAGGACTGCCAGAAATCAGGACTTGTTGGATACATTCTAGGACTGTCTACTGGTAAAGCTAGCTAAGAAATCCACCAGGCTGGTTGCCATTATTAATATGGTACTCACCCACTCAGAGGTGGTAGGAGCTGTGAGAGAAGGGGGACCACTAGGGAACAGTGACCACAACTCTGTTTGATTCAAACTGGCCCTTGGGACTGGAAAACCCCAGATGAGAGCTGTGATCCTTGATTTCAGAAGGGTAATTGTTTAATTAGTATTTATGAAAGACCTTTGAGCGTGAGCTCTTTTACAAAGGTTCCACGTCAGGGTGGACAATAAGACAATACACATATTCAGTGGTTACAGAGGCCTGATCATTAGGCATTAAAGAGCGATTACATGACAATTAGACAAATAGGAGAAAAAAAACTGAGCAGTTGTAATTGAATACTAAGCTATTTCTAATTGGTTGCCCTAGGTAGCACACCCTTGGAAACCTCCAAATCCATTGATAGACTATGGCAGAGTAACTGCATAGGGTTTAATGCTAGCCCAGATGGCAAGAGGCTGGGTGACAGTGAAACAAGGGGGATTGGGTTTGAAACCAACCGCAGAGAGCGTGAGGTGGGGGGATAGTGAACGGGGGCTGTGATGGGGGAGCAGTAGACTTCAGCAGGTTGAGGGAGTTGGTCTGTGACAAGTTAGTTGGGGTAGGCAGCATAGGAGGCATGGAAGAGAGATGGGGGCACTAGAGGGGGGCATTCTCGAGGCATCTAAGCTACACATGAGAATGGTAACCAAAAGTAACAGTTACAAGAGACCATTATGGTTCTTGGTAATGACCAGTGAAACAGTGAGAGCCAAAAAAAAAGACTTTCACCAAGTATAAAGAAAAGCCGGGGAAGGAAGAATGGGGAGACTACATATTAAGAAATAAGAAGGCTAAGAGGATGATTAGGGCTACAACAGCAGACACTGAGCTGTGCACTGCAGAGGGGGTCAAGAGCACAAAAAAATACTTCCTCCCATATATTAAGGAAGAAAGGAGAGATAATTGTTAGGCTGTCTGAAGGGGGTTAGGGTGTTTGAGTAGGACTTGCAAAAGGCTACCATACTTAATGATTTCTTTTTCTCTGTCTTCATGAGGGAAGACAGCAGGCTCCTGCCAGACAGTGGCATAAAAATGACCACAAAGAGGGGTCTGGGAGATGAGGAAAACAGCATTTACATGTGAAAGGGTCTGGATAGGGTTAGCAGCCCTAAAGATAGATAAGGCCCCAGAACCGGATGGAATGCATCAAAGGGTACTCAGGAAACTGGCAGTAGAACTGGCGAAACCCCTGGTAGGATTATTCAATAGCTCATTATAGATGGGAGGTAGTTCCAAAGGACTGGAGGGTAGCAGATGTAGTTTTACTCCATAATGCACGTGATAAGGAACAAGCAGGTAAATACAGACCTGTTAGTCTTATCTCTGTAGTAGGGAAACTGACAGAGTCACTGGACAAAGAGGACCTTGTTGACTACCTGGACACCAATGGTCTCCAGGATAATAAACAGCATGGGCTCATGGTAGGGAAGTCTTGTCGGACTAACATGATAATTTTCTTTGACTGGGTCATGAGGGCATTGGATAGGGGCCAAGTCATGGGTTTTCTCTACTTTGACTTCAGCAAGGCTTTCAGTTCAGTGCCTCACAGATGATTGCTGATGAAGATGGAGGATCTGGGTATGGCTAGTGACATAATAAGATGGGTAGGAACTGCCTAAAGGGGAAGAAGCAGAGGTTTGTGGATAATGGGGTCAAATCAGAGGAGAGGGAGTTCATGAGTAGGGTAACACAAGGATCTCTCCTCAGCCCAGTCCTCTTCAATATGTTAATTTGTGACATTGGAGAAGGACTCAGTGGCAGTTTGTGTCTCTTTGCAGATGACATTAATGTCTGTGGCAGGGTGGATAACAATGAGGGAATCAGAGAAATGCAGAGTGACCTGCGAAAAGAAGAGAGGTGATCTAAGGTTTGGCAGTTGAAATTCAGTGCCAGAAAGTACAAGGTGATGCACCTAGGGAACAAGAACTCTGGACAGAGTACTAGATGGATGGAATAAGACTTAATACTTCAACTGAGGAATGGAACCTAGGAGTTATCATTAGTGACTACCTCAAACAACCAACCCAGTGTAACAACACCAATAGTAAGGCAAATAGGATGTTGGGATATATTGGGAGGTGTATTGACAGCAGAAGAAAAGAGGTAATACTGCCTATTTATAGATCTTTGGTGAGGAGGTCACACCTGGTTTACTGTGCCTAGTTCTGAAGTCCTCACCTCAGGAAAGATAAGGACAGGCTGGAGACAGTGCAGTGAAAGGTGACAAAGATGATTTAGGACCAACAGGGCAGGTTTTATGAGGACTGCCTCAAGGCACTGAACATGTACTCGCTGGAGACCAGACGGGAGTGTGAAGATATGTTAGAGACCTTCACGTTCCTGAAAGAAATAAACAAGATGAACTGCAGGGAATTATTTAGCATGAGTATACAGACTGAGGTCATGAGGGCACAAGTGAAAACTGACAGGAAGGAGGTTCAAGAGTGATATGAGAAAGCATTATTTTGCAGAAATGGTGGTAGAAATGCGGAACAGTCTACCATCTCAGGTGGTTGCCACCAAAACCATTAATGGTTTCAAGCATGGTTGGTACAGATTGAAGGGTATAGTGGTTACTCAGGGAGACAGGAAGAGGGAGGGGAATGGGGGCAGATAGGGAGGGCTAGTACCTTGTGTAGACAATAGGTCCCAGGGTTAGATAGAAAACCATTGGTCCTTTTCTTTTTTTTTTCTTGCCATCAAAGTTTTTCTCCTCTCAGTTGGTGCAGGCAGGCTTCAACATTGTCCCTGCCTCCTCTCCCCCAGCACTCATCATACTGGACCACCCAACACAGAAATCCCCTATGGATTGCCCCCTGTGATGGGGATGGGAAGAGGAAGACTGTTCTCCCCCCACCCAGTGACACACATCCAGACTTGGGCAGTTAGCCAGCCAATGGCATGGGGCAGAGGAAGGCATGCAGGGCTTCATGTATCCTGCACCAACCATTTTCCACTTTTCTCATTTAGCCTTCCTGCATTGTACGTTAGAGTGCACATGGAGTAGAGATGCAGTGAGTTTAAATTCCACTGGTGAAGTGCCCGCAAAGTGGGAACTTTGCATTGTGGTGAAGTGACTCATGTGAAAGGCTCACTTCACCTCGTAATTATTACTTTGCATTGTCATTCCACCTTGACGCAAAGTAAGGCGAAGTGACAACAATACTGGTAGCCCCTTACAGACACACAGTCACCAGAATTAATGTGCATCCCCAAAGTGCTACTGTCTTGTGTCCAGAAAACTCCCCAGTGCTGATGAAGTGAAATGAGGGCACAGCAAGAATTACAAAGTCTCCCAGAATTAATGGTGCATTCAGTCATGTGCGCAGTGGTCCAACACAGTCACCAGAATTAATGTGCATCCCCAAAATGTTATTGTCTTGTGTCCAGAAAATTCCCCAGTGCTGACGAAATGCTACTGTCTCATGTTCAGAAAATTCCCCAGTGCTGATGAAGTGAAATGAGTGCGTAACAAGAAATGCAGTCTCCCAGAATTAATGGCACACTCAGTCATGCGCGCAGTGGTCACACACAGTCACCAGAATTAATATGCATCCCCAAAATGTTACTGTCTTGTGTCCAGAAAATTCCCCAGTGCTGATGAAGTGAAATGAGAGAGTAACAAGAAATGCAAAGTCTCCCAGAATTAATGGTGCACTGTAAACGCACAGACAGATTAAGATTGCACTGCACACTCAAGAGATGCATATGAAAAGGCACAACAACACTTAACTAGGGCTCACAACAAGTCACAAATCCAAATCTGGAAAGGAATACCTTTTGCTGGTGGGAGGATTAGTGCACAGCAGTAACAATCCACTACTAGTAAAGATACCACAAAGCAGTACAATAAATTCATGCAGGTGCAGTGGATAGCAGGTTCACACTGCTGCAATTACTCTGTGGCACAATAAAAGGTGTCTGATTTAATGGCATGCATCACACACACACTCACACACACACTATGAGTAATGGGTAGCAAATTGAAAACCTTTAGTAATATAACCAAATGTTTAAACAAATAAATTATACACTGCTGCACCACAACAATCAGCAAAAAATTTCAAGAATTACTGAAAATATTACTGTGTACATTAACACAGTTTTGCAAGAAAAATATAACCAAAACAGAAAGACTTCCTTTTTCTGTCAGTTAATCGACCTACACCACAAATATGTCCCTTCCCCAAAGCACACTTCACAGTATACAGATTGACTGTTCTAAATTAACATTCAAAATCCACACACAAACAATAAACACTCGATGATATGAGCACAGAAGGGTTTCCTACAATCGATGTAACTAAATTTTGAGCAAAAAAATGACTCAAAAAGGCATTGTTAACAGCTTTTAGAGGTTTTAAATCTCAGAGCTCTGAGAGCAAACTGTCTCCAGTTACCACTACTCACACAATACCCAGGCCAGAACTGAGGCTGTGCAGAACAATCTAGAGCCCATGTGACCTGCAATCCCATGAATCACTGCAGAATTTCATTTGGAGCTCAATTACAAGGTGAAGTGAGGCAAAGTACATTAATTTCAATGTACTTCATCTTAAAATTAGTGGAGAAGTGGTTTGGGGAAGGCGGAATAATGCAAAGCCATTGGTTTCAATGAATTTCACATTCCTCATTATGATGTGAAGTACTCCACGTCACACTGTGGAGTACTTCGTGGATTCCATGTTACTCCACGAATCACTTAGTGGAGCGAATTGGAGCCACTTCACCCACCCCTAGTGTGGAGGCACACACATCTGCAGTGCAGCAGCCCCTCCCTTTGTGTTTCTCGCACTGCCAGCACTTCCACCAGGCCTCCACCTGGGGGTAGCCATGGGCCAAGAAGGCAAGTCAACCCACGTGGGAAGAGGAGATCTGCCCTCCAGAGACTCAGTCCTACTCCTCCCCTGGACAACTCCCAATGACTCACGCTCACTCCCAAACCCAGGCCACTGGGCCAGCTCATTGGTCCTTTTCTGCTGTCATTGCCTGCATTTCTGTAAGGAAAAGGTACATTTTTGAGTAGGACTGGTAAGCTGATGAGAAGAATAAGAATTGATGTGCCTGCGAATATTATTCTCTCCATGGGTCTATAAGTCTAAGGTCCTCTAAAAAATGCTTGATAGTAAAACTGGAGCTGCAATTGTGGGGATAAATTGTTGATGATCTACCTGAGGAGTGATAACATTATTATTCTCCCTCTCAATTATATTTGGAGATGCAAAATCCAAGTCTGTAATAAAAAGCTTAGTAAAGAACAAGGAGCTCAATTTTCAGAGACCCATTAGATTGATGCAAGATGTGCCAGACAGCCACTTGCAGCAAACTCCTGTGTGCCAGGGACCTTGGACCAGATTTTGATATAGCAGGGGTCCCAACGCCAAAGTCTGCAATGCTGCTTCAAGTGTTCCCATGTGAAAAACAGATGGTTCACAAAAGAGGATTTACAGAGGCTGCCATCGGTCTCTGGCCCAGTGAAACTGTGGCCCCAGGAGGTAAAACAGAGATCTTGCAGGCCCAGGACATCCCCCAAAGCTATGATAACACTGACAGACTGAATGCCACGGCAGCCACCATAAGCGGCCAAAGGTAGTGTTACTGCAGTGTTACTGCAGAAATGGTGACTATACAGCAAGGGTAGTGGTCCGCATGAACAAGACATACCTGTGTGCAGAAGTGACATGTTATAGCATCCGTGACTACAGTATAGACTGCAGAACACAGTGCAGTTTGCAAAGGCATCCGAAGTATCCTGACAAGCTGAGGGCAATCTGTCACAGGTATCGCATACCGGAAAGTGGAACACCCATGCCCATCCAAGGTGCCTCAGAGTGAAGGACTGGTGGCTTCACCCTACACCACTGCCACCCTAGATAGAGTTGCCAGTGTTCTCCCTAAAGTGAACCAGTTGGACAGTGCCACTCCATCACGGCATGCATAAAGCATGCCTATGTGACATGGTGAGGTATGTAGCTGGACAGTGCTAATGTGCACCACAGAGCATAACTTATTACTGGGCCTCAGGGCACTCATGGCCCAACATGGTACACTGTACAAGGACACAGCCCTTTTGACATGCACATGGTGGTAGAAGGTGGCATAGCTACACAAAAGCACTGCAATGTCAGCTCTGTGTAGCACATACCACCGTAACAGAGGCATTGCACATCAAGCTGCACTGTGCCTGGGGTGTCCAGCTGTAGGGGCAGCGGACAGTACAGCTGGGCTTATCAAGAGGATTGCATGACACACACATGGATCACGTACAACCACAGAAGCAAGACTCACAAGCTATGTACAAACTGACATAGTAGCCGTAGGGCAGACTGAGGCCTCTGTATCCCCCCAATACTGCTACAACTGGTGATTAACAAAGGGGGTCCTGCTGGCAATGGTTTCCTATAATGAACAGTGGGTAGGGGCAAGACATGCCATGTTCACTGAGGTGAAGCCTTTGGCATGTAGAGACCTGGGAAATGCAAGCAGGATGTTCAGATCTCTAGGTATGCTGCCCAAATCTGTTGGTCACTGGTGTAGAACTCTAGCAACATACTGCAAGTCAACTGTACTGCCATGCTGTCTGCTGTACTCAGAGGCAACCATGGCTGTGGCACGGTCAAGCTGCTCTACGTGAATGGGGCACAGTGTAACTGGTGACAGTGATGTGCATGCAGTGCAAAATGTGTGTGCACTGTGAGTGGTTGCCAGTTGCAGGCACTGTGTACAGTACCCATGCACCCCTTTGTATGGATATGCCCTATCATTTGGTCATAAGGGTGGCACCACTGAGGATACTATACCAACAACTACCCAAATGTGCAGTGGCACATCCACGTATATACATCTACAAGGAGACACTGTAACAGGGAATGGGCACTACATAGGAGCAGTTTGGCAGTGCAGAGAATGGACTATTCTGCCCGATTGCAGTGTGGTGCAATGTCCTCATAGGGTGGATGCCAGAGGTGGGTGTGTGAGGGCCAGGTGCAAGGTGGAGCAGGTTGCAGTATGGGAGATGGAGAGGTGTGGTTCTGGGACTCCAATGCTGGTTGGGGAATGCAGTGTCTGTCAGCTGCCGGGCAGCCATGGCCAGGTCCATTCAGGGACATGCCTTCACCTGTGGTCTGGTGCTAGGGATCTCAGATGTGCCAGCCATGTTATACTGCACTCCATATCACCCCACCAGCCAACATGCTGACACATCCTGTGGTCTTGCCTGGTGAGTGAAATGTATTGTGTGGAGCTACTACATGCAAATAGTTCTCATACCCATCTGGCTTCAGAACATCACCAGTGACAGATGGTGCACAGTGTGATGCCTTGATACTGCCTATGCCACATGCCTCCTCATGGCCCACTGTACTCCACCATCTGCCAGTGCTCCTCTATCGCTGCATCCCATGCAGGGTGCCATTGGCCAGCCAGGCCACCTGCCAACCACATCGGTGTTGTCACACACAGCAGGTAGACCAGCTCTGGCTGGTATAAGCACTGGTGAGCCATGCAGCCAGTGGGTGCTTTGAAAATCCCAAGGTAGGGAAGGGTGCAGCCACATTGTGGCACATGACCCCTCAGTGCCAAGGCACAGCCTGTGGATTGCCAGAAGACCACCATGAGGCAGTCTGACACAGGGAGGACCCCTGGTGCTGCGAGCACCATTTGAAAATCTGGAATGATGCAAGGTGTAGTGCAATGTGACCTTCTCTCATGTCTGTGTGACACAGACACCTTGTGTCATTCCTGGACCTTTGAAAATCAGACCCAAGGTGTCATTTTAATTTGGTCTGTATAGGGATGCAACTGTGGGATTTTGGCCTTCGGTGTTACATTCCAAACATGTAAATCTATCTGATGGATACCACTGTACCAGGTGAATTAGATTGGGAGGTAGAGTAAAAGCTAGACTTCCATGTTTTGCAAATCCATTCAAATTCTGTTTGTCAAAAATGTGTTTCTTGAGGCAAATCACAGTTTATGTTTTTAAAGTTGATACAATTAAATACTTTTTATATTTAAACTCTTATCTTTCAAACCTTTCACATTACAGTGGAGCATTTTTAAACTATCTGACATGTTGCAGGATTACTTGGGATAGGCATGTTTGGGTCCTCATTATAAACTTTATTGTGGATGGCAGTGTTAGCTTCATTGATTCATATATTGTATGTTTCTGTAAGTAATGTGATAACATGCAACATAGATGGACATTGGTACAGTCATCCTCTGTTCTCTCCCATTATATCTAGATGAAAACTCCCCCTAAAGCACATTTAAAAGGAATACAATATAAAAGCCAGAGTCTGAGGATTGTATTGCTGCATATCTATTCCCATCCTCCCCTTACTGTGCAGTATCATTATGTCCAGTGGTGGAGGCCCTATCCCAACTACCTAAATTGTCCAGTCCTTGTCCCTAACTCCCATTTCCCACCCCATAACAACAAAGATGATCCTAGTGTCAGTTTTGACACTATGAGCCTTGCCTCACATCAGTAGCGATGCTCCATTTTGAACAACTATTGCTTTGGCCCCGAATACTGTGAGAGGCTGAGGTGTTTCTATCAGCTATCTATTTTAGGCAAACTGATTCCTTTAAATATCATGCAGTAAAGAGGGCATTTGAAAGGAAGAGAAAAGATTTGGGTGATCAAGAGTGATTTACCATTCAAAGTCCAAATTCCTGATATATTATTCCAATAGAATATTGGTTACTTTTTAATCTCTCCATACCCCCATACCTCATCTCCCCCACACTCCTACTTTACCACGCATCCACCCCTTGTTTTCCCATTCCCCCATGTGATGTATGTGTTAGCCCTTCACAGCCAGCGATTAAAAAGAACTTTAAAAAGGACCATCCTGTATCAGCATAGATATCAGACATCTAAATAAAGTGCCACGTAATGAGATACACTGAACCTTGAGATGAGGTATTATATTAGTAGGAAATCAAGAAATGTGTTGTAGGATTGAAAAACATAAATAATTGAAAATACGGAAGGAAAAAGAATTAAAAAAAGAAAAAAGGGAAAGTAGGTAGAAAAAGTGAATTGGAGCCAATAAAAAAAGGCAAAAAACATAAAATCAAGAAAGAAAAGGAAAAACAGGACTTCCAGTGATGTCACCGAACAATGAGCACATAGGACCCGTGGCTCAGTCTCCCAGCCTTGAAGAAAATGATTAAAAATCAGCAAAAGCTCTGCTTTTGAAATCAAAATTGATAGAATTCAGCAAATTAGGATGGTGGCCAAGCAGAAACTTAAAGAAATTGGCGCCGAAGATCCACAAATTGAGCAAAATCTATGGAATCAAAAGAATGGGACCACAGGCCTGACATCCACAGAGCTCGAGTTTCAGGACCATGCAGGAGAAGCTGAAGAAGATGAAACTCCATTTACCATTACGTCAAAAAAACTCATTACGGAGCTTCAACAAATGAACAACACCTTAAAAAACATGCAGTCGGACATATTGAAGACTAGACAGGAAATCAAAGAGGTGGAACACAGAATAACGGAGCTTGAAAGTGGTCTGATCACTGTATCCAACCAAGGAGATCACCACAACTCAGTGCTGCTTTACCTGTGTGCCAAGGAAAGAGAGGCCTCCATTAAATTGAATGATCTCAAACAGCGATCCAGGTGCAATAACATCAAAATACATGGATTGCCAGAGGGAACTGAAACAAGAGAGATGGAGGGATTTCTGACCTCACTTTTAAAAGAATTACTAGACTGGGATAAAGAGATCCCCTGCAAGTACCCACTCAGGTTAGCACTTCAGGAATTGCACCAAGCAAGACAGTGCTAGTTCCTGTAGCACTTCCACGGATAGCGAGCAGGGATGTAGAGCGCTTGGGATATGCACACCCCTGGTTGCTGTCTATGGTGTTGCCACAGGATAGGGGCAGCAAAATACCAAGGGCTGGCTGAGCTGCTCCCTTGGCATGGAGGGCTGGAGCATGGAGCAGCATGGTCAGGAGGCAGTGGAGACCAGAGTTCTAATCCTGATGTCTGAACATTTTGCCAGATTCAGGACTTTGAATTTTTACAAGGGGCCACGGAAACAGTATTCCATGGCCCCACAAATGTTAACTTTCCCCGTGATCTGCTCCCCCCCTCAGAAGAGAGAATTTTTTAAGTATGGGGGGTGTGGGTCTGATTGCATTTTTGCCGTGCTGTCCTTGCCGATGGCATTGTGGTCAGCTATGTTCTAACCCAGTGCCCCCTCTACAAATTGAGCAAGCACATCATTCACTGACTCCTAAACCGCTGGATCCCAAGGTCCTCCAGAGATCAATTATTGCATGGTTTCTTGATTACTCTGTAAAGATGAAAGTATTGAGAGCAGCCTGGGCAAAATGGGAGGTGGCATGTGGGGATATCCGACTGTACTTTGACCATGACTTTTCCTCTTTAGTTATGGAGCAAAGGAGGGAAATATGGAGGATCATAAAGGAACTAAGACTGAAAGGAATAAGGGCACAAATCTTTGCACCACCACAACTGAAGGTGTTCATGGAGGTAGGTCCCATGTTCTTTCGATCAGTGCAGGAGGCAGCCCCAACATTGAAATCCTTGAGTATCAAAGGAGGAATGATGGACAGAGAACAGTCATACTTAGAGGATGCACTGAAAACCTACCAGTGGAATACACAGGAACAACCAAAGAGGAACGATGATGAACACCACAAGGAGTTGATAGGCCACTGCTTCGAGTCAACTGTAATGCCACTGAGAGGAATCACCGAGCAGCTCAAAACAGGCTGGTTGAGAGACCCGACCTGTAAGAACTGTGGGACAAAACTTGAGCAATGCTCCTAGACATTTTTTATTGTTTGCTCAGAAAAAGTTAAAGAAAGCACAAAACAGAATTTGCAGACTGTACAACATTTTGTTGTGGCATAATAGCCCATTGGGGGGAGGAGGAAAAATGGGAAAGGGCCTGCCAAAGCATTACATTTAAAATATGCTGATGTGAAGAGAATATGCAGTATATCAACAGGGCAAAACATGGGAAAGAGGAACTAAGGGGGGGGGGACAGATATAATAGACAAGCCAACATTAAGAGTAAGATAAAAAAGGCAAACTTATATTAAAAGCAGAGGGTCAGAGGGAAAAGAAGGCTTATTGTGAAATGACAAGTGGAGATGAGAGAAGTAACAAAGGGAATGATTTAGCAAGGTCATAAAGAAAGCCAAAGTACAGAACATCACCCTCAGTGGCCTAAATGGGGGAAGACAGAACAACAGAGAGGAAGAGGGTAAAATGAAAGCTAAAAATGGGGAGGGGGGACAATGGGCAACAAACCTGTTGGGATACACTAAATAATGCTTGTTTCTCAGGAAGCTCAATGGGGGTGGGGCTGAGAAGAGGTGCTTAATCGCAGATGACGTCCATACAAAAGGCAACATGGGCTAGAGCAGTGGAGTGCCAATGTCATAGCACCTTTGAATCCATGAAAGTGGAGGCAATTACCAAAAAACCACAGCATTCGGGACAGAAAAGAGAGGCACTGTCTCAGAGTGGCTGGTATGTACATAAATTGAAGTCCAGGGAGGGACAGGTAAATCCCGGGGACCCTGACAAGGGGGTCTCAATCCCTGCAGAAATGAAGGTACAGGAGGATGTTATAATGATTGTTAATGTTGAATGAAGATGTTTTGTAAATAGTTCAGTTGATGCTATTGCCAAGAGTGTTTTAACTTGATTAAAAAGGAAAATGTGTCTGAGCTATGAACATAGAAAGGAGGGAAGATGTCAGGTCTAACAGTAGTGCGCTGGACACCACACCTCGCACCACGCTAGTGACCCGGGTTCGGACGTGAGCCCGGGGTGTCAGGGGTTGGCAGGGGAGAGATAAGATTGAGCACCTGGAGGACTGCTCTCTCATCCCAGGGAGGGATCTAGGGAATCACTGCTCTGTAGCTGCCCCAGGCGATGATGGGGGAGGGCACTACTAGAGTGGTGCAGAAAAAAGGATGGAGTGCGGCAGACGTTGGTGCATTGTGACATCATTGCATACTCGAACTCCAGGGGACCACATAATGAGGAAAATGGCAGCACAAAGCCCGCAGCAGCTTGGTAGCCTCAGCTTCACCAGCCGGCGAAGGCATGGAAAGAGGCGTGTGCCGGTAATGGATCCTGGCTGGCTGCGGGGGCATCAGAGGGGGCCCCTCTCAATGGTACAGCAGCATATGCCAGCTGAGCATGCACAAACTCTGGGGTCAGTGGTGAGGAGGAGCAGTGGCTGGAGGTAAGCAGGGACTGTGGCTGCAGGAGGAAAAATCGAGAGGTGATAAAAAAAAAAGATCTAACAGTAGTAACCTACAATGTGAAGGATATTGGTTCCCCAATTAAAAGAGCATGTATACTCCAAGAACTAAACAGAAACAGAGGCATGGTAGCCTTCCTGAAGGAGACACACCTCTCCCAACCTGAGCATCAGATGCTGAAAAGAGGTTAGGTTGGGGCGGTGTATCAACGCATGAAGACCACACACAAAGGAGGGTGTTGCAGTGCTGGTAAGAAAAACACCCATTAGAGGTGGAGACAGTAGAGAAGGATAAAATGGGACAATATATAAAGCTTACAGGATCATATAGGGGAGTCCCCTGTGTATTTCTCAACCTGTATGCCCCTAATGACATCAAAGACAGAATATGTTTTCTCACGCGTCACCCATTCAGACAACCATCAGAGAGCAACTCCCTGTTCATAGTAGGGGGAGATTTTAACTGTACCCCACATCCACATACTGATAGAAGTGGGAGCAGCAATAGGGACCCTCAGGGGGAGAGTAGGAAACTTAGAGGGCTGCTAGAGGAATCAGGGCTCATGGAAACTTGGAGGCACCAACACGGCAAATAACACAACTATACTTTTTATTCCCACCCACATGGCCAATACTCATGGATAGATTACTTTTTAGTATTCACAGAGTGGCTCCATATAGTTGAGAGAAATGACATTAAACAAATAACAACGTCAAATCACACCCCGGTATTGCTAGAACTGGTAATAACGCTCGTACATAGAAATACAATTTGAAAACTTAGTGTATCCCATTTAGACAGCCCAGATTTTTGTTAGCTGCTAGAGGGGGGAATACAGAACTATCTATAAAACAGTAAAGAAGGGGATACCACAGAAGCTAACAGATGGGATGGGTTGAAAGCCACTTTAAGGTGAGTCTGCTTCCAGTATGCATCAAGAAAAAAAAAGAAAGTGAAAGACTGAGTATAGGGTTAGAAGAACAATTATCTAATCAGTAGGAAAAGCACAAAATCACTCTAAACCTGGCCATGAAATGGCATTTACAAGAATGCAGGGACAAGCTAACAAAACTGCTGGAGCATAAAATAGAACAAGGGCTAAGCTATACACAACAGAAATACTATGAGGCAAGGCACAGGTTAGGTAAGCTTTTAGTGTGGCAGCTTAGACAACAGATGGCTAGTCGAATGATGATAAAGATTAGGAAAGGGGCAAATTCCACAGCTGCTTGTACAAAACTGACGGAAAGATTAGAGGCATTTATAGAATATTACCAAAAATCATATTCCGATACTTGGGGGGGGATGATGACATGGTAAATCTGGACCATTTTCTGACCACAGTGGATAAGAGGCGTAGGTTAGAGGAGGAGGAGCAAAAGAGCCTTGAAGCCCCAATCTCAGAAGCAGAAATAGCAGTAGCAGTTAAAAACCTCAAAAGTAATAAAGCACCAGGAACAGATGGGTGCCAACTGAATTTTACAAGAAATTCAAAAACAACTCAACGCCCTACTGCAAAAAACATTGAATACAATTTTATAAGGGAAAGTGGTGCCTGACTCGTGGAGACAGACACAGATAACAGTGATCCCAAAGCAAGGAAAGGGCCTGCAAAATTGTGGCTCCTACCGGCCAGTATCATTATTACCGGTGGACATGAAAATTTTCACATCAATCATGGCAACTAGACTATAACAACAGGTACACAAACTGATACACCCACACCAGATGGGATTTATAAAGGGGAGACTGTTACAGGATAACATACACAGGCTCCTAAACATTATAACTGCCTAAAATAATTCAAAACAGGTACACTTGGCCCAGTCACTGGATGCAGAAAAAGCATTTGACAGGGTCAGATGGGGATAGCTGAAAGATGCCCAGACAATGAACTTCAGACTGGGTTTTCAGGCATGCGTTGAAACTCTTTATAGACAGCCAGAAGCTGTAGTTAAGGTAAATGGGACTAACTCCAAGAGGTTTCCACTAGCCAGGGGAATGAGGCAATGCTGCCCCCTATCACCAATCATCTTTGCACTATGCATAGTGCCCCTGGTGGTAAGAATAAGGAAAGATCCTAATATAAAGGGCATAGAGGTGGCGGGGACACAGCAGAAAATTTTCCTGTATGCAGATGATGCACTGATATTTATAAAGAACCCAACCACATCTATCCCAGCATTACAGGCAGTGCTAGAGGAATATGGGAGGGTGTCTGGATACAAGATAAACTATGCCAAATCAGAAACAATCCATCTGAGTGAAAGTCTCACTCTGGAAGAGAAAACTAGGTTCCCATTTGTATGGGCTAAACATAACAAGATAAGGTACCTGGGCGTAATAGTAACAGCAAATATACCAGAACTATTTAAATTAAACTATGACAAGTTGGCTAAAGAATGTAAGGCAGATTTAAAGAAGTGGCGTCTGTTCCCCTTTTCACTGTTAGGCAGGATAGAAATAAAAAAGATGAATATCCTCCCAAGGTATCTATTTTGGTTTTAGACACTGCCCATAAATATCAAGGGATCATTTTGGAAACAGCTTGAGAAAGACCTCAAAATATTTGTGTGTGCGGGGGGGGGGGGACACAGGGTGAGGAATGGGAGGATGATGCTCTCAAGGGAAGAAGGAGGACTGGGCCTTCCAGACTTTAGACTTCATTATATTGTAGTACAAACACCTTACCTGATCACATGGGCCAAACAAAAAGAAGAATCCAGGTGGTATGAGCTGGAAAATACAGGAAAATTACCCATCCCCTTGTATACCATGTTGACAGCACAAATAGGTGGGGACCGGAGGAAAAAAATCCACAACCCCTGAATCAAACACTCATTATCAATCATACAAAAATAAGGGTACTAACAGGTACACCTAATGAGATGGGGCCAATGACCTTAATAATAAGATCATTTGCCTATCGAGCCCCTTTCTGGTTTAACTCTTTATATTATGAAGCCTCCACTCAAACCATACTGGGCTCATTCTAACTAAATATCCATCAGCACCTTGTAGCTAATGCCTGCTGTGACTGCTTCCATTAAAATTTACTTACCTCTTCTCATAGGCCCCAATTAGCACTTAGTACCTGCTTTCTGAGCTTGCCTTTACTGACACTGTCCTATATACATCCTCTCTCAAATTCTACTCCCAACCCCCACCTCGCCCCATCCCACCCACACTTTTTCCTCACTTCCTCACCTCCTACCCTAACTTTCACTACCTCGTCCCACATGAATCTTTCCTGAACAAGGCCTCATGGGCTGATCTTACAGTTATAGTTTTCTGTCCCAACAGTCTGAAATTCTTGTATTAACATAAATCTCTGGCATACTGTATAGTGTACAATGCCACCTTATGTTGTTTCTCTTGTGACATTGTAATCTGTTCTTCACTGCAACTTGTCTGTCATATTGACGTGGAACCTATGTAAAAGAGTTGATAGCTGATAGGTGGTTAAGCCAAGATCTAAATAAATAAATAATTAATAGGGGACTTGGGCTTTGAACCTGGATACAAATACAAGGGGTTTAAAGGGTCGAATAGGAAAGCCTTAACAAAATATGGGCAGTTGATAGAGGGGGAGCACTGCACATCCTTTCAGAGTATCCAGCGTTATGTTTCATCTCGACAGATCAGATTTCTATAGGTTCCTTCAGGTTAGAAGTTACCTCTTTGGAACAGGTGAAGGTCACCGAGTAACATATCCAAAGACTACCTGGGAGGATTTCCTAGAATGGAATGGAATGGAAGGCCAAACGAACATTTGAGGTGCATATTAGCAATGTACAGACTGCTATTACAGGCTAAGAACATGGATCTGGGGGATCTGTGGACCCAAGTGGCTGGAAGAATCCGGAATCCAGATAACAGACCAACAATGGAAGGAGTGCCTCAGTGGCTGGTGGGTCTTGGCATCCTAGAACTGGAAGGAATTCAGTTGGAAAGTGGTCAACTGTTTCTTTTATGTTCTAGCAGTTACAAAACACTTTGGGAGCACAAATACAGACACATGCTGGAGAGGCTGTGGGGGTAGGGGTACCCACTACCATGTCCTGTGGTCTTTCCCCAAGATGTAAAACTTTTGGATCCAGGTGAAAGAAGAACTGGCTGAAATATGGGGGGTGCCCATGCCAGAGCAGTTTTCCCATTACATCCTGGGCCAACCAATTACAGGGATTAGGTGGAAGAAAGCAAGAGATGTTTTCCAGTGTATGACCCTAGCAGCCCTGAAAACTCTAAACACACAATGGCTGGACCCTGAGGCACCAGAACTGCAGGAATGGAAAAACAGAGTATTCCATATCTATGGAGAAGTTAACCGCAACACTGTGTTTAACCATAGAACAATTTAGAGAGCACTGGGGAAGGTGGATAAAGTTGTATTTATGATTATACTTTATTGTACATAGTTCTTACTTTTAAAAGGAAAAGTTCTAAGAAGTGGACAAGTATGCAGTAACAAACACAGTCCAAATCAGGCCGAAGTAAGGCTGTTTCTAGGGGTGGTCCTTTGCACTGGCCTGGGTCTTCCATTACTAGCTTTCATAACATAAGTTGGATTGTAGCTTTACTAAGTTGCTCTCCCTCATCATCTGATTCTAGGCTGGTAAACAAACCAGGAAAGCCAAAAATCAAGGTGAAGCTGGTAGGGGTAAGAATAAGATTTCACAGCTGATCACCAGCGGGGAGTTGGAGGACCATGGTAAGGTGGGACAAAACTTTACTCCATACTTTTCTGCACTTCAATGAAAATCACTTTTACCTGCAGTAAAAAGGTAAGAAGACAGTAAAGGTAAGGCACAAAATACCATGGAGATAGGGTGTTGGTAAATAATGACAAAGGGTTCTCCAATGATAACAATAACAAACTGTAAGTTGGTAAAGAAACAGAAGTAAGGGAACGGGTATTGATAATCTAAGGGAATACAAATTGTCACCTACCACATACAATGTGAAATATGGGTAAGATGAAAAAATGACAAAAGTTTTAACCGAGATTTGATGATACAAACATACTAGGAAATTGTTACTGTTCTTTCTCTTTTTTTCTGTACGCTTAACCCGATTTGGATGTTACAAACAATAAACAGAGTTTTAAAAAAAGAAAAGGAAAAACAATTTGGGGGGAGGGAAGACTGCACAGAACATTCTGCTGAATTTTTAAAAGCAAAGCATACAATTAAATAAGAATTTGCAAACATAAACACAGTGTCTGATTCTCAGTTGCAAAGTGTGGAGGTAAAAAACAGGGAACAAACAACCTTTTCATTATAGCCTATGCTATGGGGCACTGAAATCTAAGTCACTGGGGAAGTGTAATGTAAAAAAGGATCATCCCGCACATGAAAATAAATACAGAAACGGCCTTGTTTTACATATAAGTGTCCTCAATTTTGGAACACTATGGCCAGGATTCACAAAAAAATGCAAAGTGCCATGCAAAAGTTTGCACTGCACTTTTGCAGCTGCGCTAGTGGACAATCCTGCTATTCAGAGTCGGATGGCAAGGTCTGCTATCCAACTGTGCATAGGGGCAGGTAAGGGCAGTTCCAACCCAGGAAAAGCACCAGGAACCCCAGTAGTGCTGCTCCCACAGCCAGCCAATATAATGGGCCAGCAAAAATAGTGCGCACGTGCTAAGCCCCTATTCACTAAGGTAGCCATACAAATGAGCTCATTGGGCATGCAAAGCACTATTGGCCATTAGTATGCCCATTATCGGCCCATTTGCATGGTCTATAGGTAGCTTAGTGTGACCCCCCCCCACCAGCTCATGTCCAATGCAGCAACATTCCCTGGTAGTCAAGTGGTGCCCTCCCAACCCTGATCGCTGACCCGATGTGCAATCATAAATTTCCATAGTGTAGTGGTCCCTTCTCATTCGCCGATCGCTGGCTCTGTAATAAATAGAGATACTTCTGGTGGTCCAGTGGTCCCTTCCCCTTCCCTGATTGCTGAACCTATAAGTAAAATAAAAATTTTCATAGTGTAATGCTTCCTCCCCCTCCCAAGTCCCCAACTGCCCACCCGATATGTTAGAATATTGTTTTTCCATAGTGCAGTGGTCTTTTCCCAGTCCCCGATCCCCGATCACCCACCCAACATGTTAGAATATTGTTTTTCCATAGTGTAGTGGCCTCTCCCCCCTCCCTGATCGCCCACCTGACATGTTAGAATAGTGTTTTTCCATAGTGTAGTGGTCCTTCCCCCCTCCCCAGTCCCTGATCGTCCACCTGATATGTTAGAATAGTGTTTTTCCATAGTGTAGTGGGCCCTCCATGGTCCCCAATCCCTGTTACTGTAAAATAAACTGTTACAGTGTTTTCCATAGTATAGTGGTCCTCCCTATTCCCTGATTGGTGGCCCCATAAAAAACAGAGATAATCCTGGTGGTCCAGTGGTTCCCCTCTCTACCTGATTGCTGACCTGATAAGTAAAATTAAAGTTTTCATAGTGTAGTGCACCCTCCCATGTCCTCAATCAGCCACCAGACATATTAGAATATTGTTTTTCCATAGTGTAGTGGTCACTCTCCCCTTCCCAGTCCCCAGTCGCCTGCCCAACATGTTAGAATATTGTTTTTCCATAGTGTAGTGGTCCCTCCCTGGTCCCTGATCGCCTGCCTGACATGTTAGAATATTATTTTTCCATGGTGTAGTGGTCCATTCTCAGTCCCTGATCATCTGCCTGACATGTTAGAATATTGTTTTTCCATAGTGTAGTGGTCCCTCCCTTCCCAGTCTCTGATCGCTGACCCTATGAGTAAAATAAATGTTTCTGTAGTGTAGTGGTCCATCCCCCTCCCTGGTCACCAATCACCATCCCCAAATGCAGAAAACTCCAGTGAGGTAGTCTAGGGTCTAGTCTAGGGTCACTCCTCCCACTCCCCCAACCCATCCAGTGTGACCCACCACCTCACTCCTCCCCTATCCCAACCCATGATCTGGGACCAGCACAATCCTCCTCACACCACCATGGTTGGCCACCAACTGAGCCCTCCTGGAGGGCATATTCTATACAGTACAGCTCAATGACAGTCAATGAGCCGTACTGTATACAGTATAGCAATGTCAAATATTCTTGTGTGGCCCATTGAAATTAAGCTTTGGCTCAGTTGGGATGTCCTCATTCATACTTAATGAAGAAAACTATTTACTACTGCTGCTACTATACTAGAGTCACCAGGAGTTAGTGTGCACATGCTAACATGTGGAATGTGATATTCATGGACTTCTGTGCACTGTGCCATGGACAGATTGCTGTGGGGACAGGTGCTATGATTCTGGTTGCTCCCCCAACTGCTATTCTCATACCTTTTGGGCCACTTCTGGGCTGTGGAGTCTGTATCCTTCATGGGCCTCTTCTGCCCTTCTGGTATTCCAATGCCCCCTTCCCACACTCCAGCCCAAATACTGCCCCAGGCATGCTTTCAACCTAACTTCAGAAGTCTTCTCTTCAAATCCCCCCAACTGGGTACTAAACTGTGTATCCAGCCATTAGGGTTTAGACAGGGCTCCAAGCTAGTGGTGGCTGGCTGGTTAATGAAGACATAAATGGGGCCTGTGTTTGTTGATAGAAGTTAAAGATCAACTGCAGATATATTATAAACATATTATAAACTTTACTCCTTTTCCCTAACATAAGGATCACAAGACCTTATTTATTACAATTGAAAAGAAGAAAGTGCCATTTGTCATGTATAGATACTATTTTAATGTTCCCCTAGTTGTTAGTGTTAAAGAAAATCCTGCAGACATTTTTCGACCAGCTAATCGAATGTTGGGTGAGTGCCGATGTCATTCAGGCAAAAATGACATCATTTTCCTCAAGGTCCTGGCAGCTTCATACACACTCACACACACACTACTGTACATCAGATTGTAAAATGGCAATAACTCACGTTTGCTTTCGATTGTCTGAGGACCTTTGCCTATAGAATTTTATTGATAGAACATTACAGATAAATATTCAGTTACTTCTGCAGATTAATCAGTCATTTTTATGGACAATACTTAGTTTGAAATAAGGAGGAAGCTGTGGGGGCTTAACTCAGGGCTGGAAGAGGATAAAAAAATGTCCATGTTAAGAGCATGTCATGTTGTTGTTAGTTTGTGTGTGACGGGGGGTGATACTGAATACAAAGGGCTTGATTTTACAAGGTGGACGCAGGGCTTGCATCAAGCCCTGCGTCCAACACAAATTCCGATGCAGCTGCTCCAAAGCCCCTTGGATGCAGGTCACTTCGATTTTAGAAGGGCTGGCACAGTTGCAACATTTCACCCACTTTAGATAGGCCATGACTGTGCCACTGGTATGATTCCCAAAGGGGTCAACTTAGGCTCATGTGAAATAGGACATCCAACTACAGCATTATAAGAATCCCAGACCTGTCTCCAAAACTGTACCAAAGATGGGGAGGTTCAAAGAATGTGTCTCAGATGTGCTGGCTTACCTCCACATCACCAGTACTGACTGTGCGGAAGCACACCCCACTGATAGATAACAGCCAGTGTATGATAAAACCGGTCACAAATTGGTTACGTCCTCCTCCAGTTGATGCAATCCCTGGGACTGTCACAAGTAGTTGCTTCTGCTACCCACCAGTATGGCCACACACTCGATCTGGTGTTCCAGCTGCGTCTTGAGGTTGATAACCTCAAGATTGAGCAAGTCATTTGGTCTGATCATTACACCATGGAGTTCACGTTTGGGGCCCCCCTGAAAGTCCCTCCCCTGCAGAGATGGTCAGCTGTCACCCTTTGAGGGGCTTGCACCCATTGGGACTGCTTGTTGTAGCCGATTTATCTAGGGTTGATGCAGCATGTGCAATTGGCACTGGAGAAGTGGTTGCCACTTATAAAAGAGTGATTTCTGAAGCTCTGGATGCCATCGCACCAATTTGTTTAAGCCCCAGGTCTTCTCACTTGAGAGCCCCATGGTTTGACAGGGATCTCAGAGTGATGAAGAACAGGGGTCAGAAGTTGGAGCATTGCTGGAGGAGGACCTGGCTGGAGTCTGACAATCTGGCCCTGCGTGCCCTCTATGGTGAGTACCAGGGGGCAATCTCCTGTAAGAAGGCAGAATTCCTGTCCAGGGAGATTGATGCAGGGAGGAACAGACCTTCTCAGCTGTTTTGAACTGTAGACAGACTTTTACATCTGCCTGCCTGCAGCCAAAACCAGCTTTTTCATCCACTTTATGTGAAGAGTTTACGCTGTTCTTCTCCAACAGAGTGTCAGCCATCCGGTCTGGGATTCCGCCAGTTAGGTTTTTGCCTAGCAGTGGTCGGGCTGATGGGAATAGAGGCACTCCACCGATCTGGGAAGAGTTTAGGCCAGTTAAGGTATCCGATATGACTAAGGTGATCATTGAGCTGAAGTACACGTTTTGTGAACTGGACCCAGCCCCAGCACGGTTCTTAATAGGATGTGTCGAGGCTGTTGGCCCGGTGTTCACAAGGATTGTCAGGTGCTTGATGGTGGAGGGGGTTCTCCCAGCTGCCTTGAAAGAGGCCCTGGTGAGCCCCCTCCTTAAGAAATCTTCCCTTGACCCTGATGTCCTGGTGAATTACCATCCTATCTCTAATCTGCCTTCTTTGAGCAAGGTTGTTGAGAAGCTAGTGGTATAGCAGCTTGAGGATCACCTGGTGTCCTCAGACATTTATGAGCCATTTCAGTTGGGTTTTTGGGCTAGACACAGCACTGAAACAGCTCTAGGTAGGGTGCATAATGATCTGCTCAGGGCTAGAGATAGAGGAGACCGGTCAGTTCTTGTGCCCCTCAATCTCTCCTCAGCTTTTGACACTGTGGATCACGTCGTGTTACTGGATCAGCTCTGTGAGTTTTGTGGACTCACTGGCACTGTCATCAGATGGTTTGAGTCCTATCTCTTGGACAGGGTGCAGTGGGTGGTGATGGGGAATTTCTCCTCCTCCTTAATGCCTCTTTCTTGTGGAGTTCCACAGGGCTCAATCCTGTCACTGATGTTTGCAGTGTATATGCTGTCCCTGGGTGGGATCATTCAACAATACAGTGTAGAGTTTCACTGCTATGCAGATGATACCCAACTGTATTTATCTTTTGCTCCCGGAACATCAGGAGCTGTGGATGTGCTCAACATCTGTCTGGCTAAAATCAATGACTGGATGGCTTCCAGCTAGCTGAGACTCAACCTGGCTAAGACGGAGGTGCTGGTGATTGAGTCTGGTCACAGGAGTGATGGGTTGCTGTCCGGGGCTGATTCTGGTCTTGTTCTGGGTTCCGCTCCATTGACAGCTTCCCCAAGGGTGTGAAATCTGGGCATAATCCTTGACAGCAGGCTGACTTTTGAAGACCTGGTGTCATCTGTTGTCTGCAGTAGCTTTTACCATCTACAGAACATTGCCCAGATTAAGCCCCTCATTCCACCAGAGGACCTGCCGACACTAGTGCATGCCTTTGTCTTCTCCAGAGTTGACTACTGCAACGCTCTTTACTTCAGGATCATGGAAGGGACCCTCTGCAGGCTACAGCTTGTGCAGAATGCAGCAGCTCAGCTACTGACTGGCCTTTCTAGGTTTAGTCTTGTGACCCCTGTTCTGCATGCTCTGCAATGGCTGCTGGTCAGGTGGAGGGTCCTATTCAAGGTGGGACTTCTCACCTATAAGACCCTAAATGGACTGGGTCCTAGCTATCTGTTAGAGCTCCTGACATGGGTGACTTCCACCCACTCCCTCAGTGCCTCTTCGAGGGGCCTCCTGGTTGTTCCCAGGGTACAGCTCAAGACTTCTGGAAATCATGCTTTTAGCATTTCTGGGCCCTCCCTATGGAACGCATTACCATCTGCAGTCCAGGACCCCTCCTCGGTAGACGCATTTAAGTGGAGGTTGAAGGCACACCTCTTTGGCCTGGCATTTAATGAATTCTGAATTACAACAAATTCGCTAGTCCCTATGTATGATACTTTATCAGCTTATAGGTGTCTTATATTTTAGTTTTTAAACTATATGATGTTATTTTATATTTATACATTGGTATGTCTATTTTTATTTTTCTGTGAGGTGCCCAGAGCCCCCAGGAATGGGAGCCAAACAAATAAAACTTGCCTTGCCTTATACTGCATCAGGTGGCAATTTAATTTACTGCATGACTGATAAGCTACCTTCCACACTTCCTCCCATTCACCCTTAATTATCTGTTGTTGAAGTTCTCTCTCCTAAGCCTCTATAGTGGAAGACTTCTGAATATGCAGTGCATGTGTCAGTTGGCTATATGTCCCATCCACCGTACTCAACCTGTTTGACACACCCACCAGCCATTTTCCAAGTCATTGGTATATAGGGCCCCTCTGTTCAACCTCAGCCAGTTGTACATATCACTTTGCAGTTGAAGGCATTGCCAGAAATGTGCTGAAACTAAAGGTCTGCCTACAAAAGAAAGGGTTACCATGCTTTGAGACTAGCCCTACATTCTATTTGTATGGTGAACCCTGCCCCGTCCAATGCAAATTTCCCTCAAATATTTGCAATGCACAGGAGGGATCTGTCACCCCCTGTTAAGCAGAGCTCAGAGGGCTACAAGCAAGCGAACAGTACAAAAGTGCAGCACAAGCACTTTTACACCGGTCCCTTGTGACTGAAACATGAGCCCAGAATTTGTTTTCAAGTTTGAAACAAATTCAGAAGACTGCATCACACTTTAAGAAAAATCAGTTTTTGCAAATATTAAAAAAATGAATGGTAACACATTTTCAGAACAAGTCTGACATTTAGCAATATGTATTGATGCTTGGAAAAGTAAAAAAATAAATAAAAACAATCATTAAAATATGTTGCAGTGGCTTATTGGAACCTCTTGCCTAACAAATAACATATTTTCCAAAAATATCACACATTGCTAAAATGAGCATTAAATTAGCTTTAAAAAATGTAAGGACTTAGGGTCTATGACTTTGGGTCTGGGAGCTTAGGGTGCCCAAAATGGACTTGGACACAGACCAAAATAGAAATAATGGGATGCAGTTCCAAGACACGGGGCTTTAATGATGCTAAATACCAAGTCCAACCCAACAATGCAATATTTGACTGAAAATCTAATATGGCTCTTTTTAATGAAAGTCTCTTTGAACAAAGTTTAAAATTGCCTATCGACCAGAGGGCCCCAAATCTAAAAACTAAAATCGAATTGAAAACTTTTTACATTCACTGCACTGGTTATCAGGACCCCCTTAAACAGCAATGCAACAAAATATGTTTCTCAAAAAAGCTAGTTTCAGCTGCAGTTATTGAAGAAATTACCATACCTGACCAATTTACTTTACTAGGTTCCTTCTATGCTGTGCACCATAAGTTTTTTTAATTTCTTGCTCCTAACCCTTACCAGGTTTACAATAGTATTTCTATGCCAAATGAGGCAGTCATCTTTTTTTCTTGAGAAAAAAACTAAATTAAAACATTTATAAAATACTCACATTTTGGTAGAGCTAGAAAATTTTACCACCAAATAAAAATGGAAGATGCTTGGAATATTGTCCAGTGAAAAAAATGTATGGTCACTTTTTTTGCCCAATTTTGTTGCACTGCTGCTTTAAGGAGCAGCTCTGTAACTCTGCATGCACTTTCCTAAACATAATGTTCCAGCTGTTACAGTTTGCTAGAGAATACATTTTTTTTGTTCAAAAACTTTCATGTCAGGGTAGCCTGTCTAAGAAGTATTTTTTTTAAAGTATTTCACTAACCTCAATTGATCTAATACAGCCAAATTTTCAAAGGGTGAAATTTGATGCAAGCTGCCTGCACCGAAAGGAATTGACACAAGTGGCACCTTGCACCAAATTTTGCAGCAATCCTTAGCTTCAAATGCAGGCTGCATCAAAATTGGGAAGCCATGCATTGAACCGGCGCTGTGCTACCCTTGAACCAAAAGTGGTGGTGCGCCTAAGCAAAAAGGGTCTTGCACCACAGTGGGGCTGAAGCACCCACTTATTTGGGATTTTGGAAGCCTCACGATGACCGCAAGTCAGGGTTGTGGTTAGACCAGTCATGAACTGGTCTAACAGCCTGCACCATAGGTCAGGAGCGTACTAAGTGGGGGGAAGGAAGCCTGTAAGGTCAAGGGACACTGACCACAGACCAGGGGGTGCCATAATGGGTGGCATTGGCATGGATGATATGGCAGGGTATTGAAGTGGCAAAGGGCAGATGTGCCCTGGATGGTTGTAGAAACCCATGGACATGGGCCATCCTGGAATGCATGCATGGACTGTGTCCCAGACCCTTTGGTGCAACTAGCCCTGGCAGCCTTCCCGGATCTTGCTGAGTCCACACATGTGGTGTTAGTCCATGGCCACAGGCTGCTACATGCAGTTAGTGGACAAGGATGTACCTGAGGCAGCATGACATTCCCCTGCAGCACAGCCCACTGCATGGTGGCATACTGCAGGTAACATTACTGATGTAGCTATGACACGGTGTGTGGGCACCTACTATCCTGCAGCTGTGGACTGTCTTCACAGGTTAGGGACTGTGCAAGTGCTAGGACAGCTTCCAGGGCTGGTGGCACTAGGGGTTCTGGAACACAGTCCTTGTATGCATTACTGGGTGTACCTGGTCTGCAGGTCAGTAGCACTGTCTGGGGTACATCTACCACTGCCACCTCAGTACCCTGCCACACCTGCCATGCCCATGCTTCCCACTATAGTACCCCCCCCAGGTCCATGGTCAGTGTCCCCAAACCTTGCTAGCTACCTCCCTTCCAACATCGCAGTTCTGGGCTGTCATTGCATTGGGGGGGCTTGATAGGACTCTCTGCCAAACCTCTTTGGTGTGCCAACTGTTTGGCACAACACTCATCCTATGGTAACTCAGGGGACATTGGTGTAGGGACCCCTTTTCTACTAAAATACAGAAAATGGTTCCTGGTGCACCCAGAGTTATCTGCAGGCAGGGGTCAGTGCAACATGTACCAATCTGGAAGGCTCTTTTAAACTTGATCCATAGAGCTTTTGTTTATGACATCATAGTACTCACCATGACAACAGACTATAATGTCAGACTGCAACCGAAAGGTCAATAGAGAACAGTCAAATTATTTTTGAAAGGCAGAGTGAAATGAACTCTGTATTTTCTAAAATATTTAGTATACCTGTAACAGGAATAAGTAAAAAAAAAATATACTTGAAAACATTAACCGTTACAGATACTTGTTGTAAATATAATATTTTTAAACATTTTATTTTAGTAGATACCTGCTAAATAATAATCAAATAACATAGTTTCCACAAATATCATATATTGTGAGAAAGGGCAGCTAAACACTTCAAAACAATGTAGAAGATGAGGGGACCTGGTTTAGTGTGTGTGTGATAGGGTCCAGAATGGGAATTATGTGTCAGGCTGATGATATACAGGGCCTTATAAGATGGGTGAGGAAATCAGTTGATCCTGATTGGTTATCAGTCATGCATTGTGAAACCTCTACCAGTGATTAACAAAAATAGCTGGCAATCAGGACACAGAACACAAATGTATCAATTGCTTTTATTTTTAAATCCTGCTTTGCATTAGAAATATGGCTGTCATGTACACTCACTAGAAAGGCAGCTAGGCATGTAAAAATAATTCCATAAAATAAAAATGCGATTAAATGTTTTTCCCCTTTATAATCCTCTCCTTACTCACATACACAGAATTTAAAAACATTAAGTACTGTGAACAGTTTTATTTTCTGGATCTTCTTTTCTGACCATGAAGAATCCCCCTCTCATCCTTACCTGCCTACCAGGGAAATCTTCGCTGTTTACTCAGCCACAGATGTAATAGTATGTACTTATACAGCTGTTTATATGTGTATTTCTATTATATCAGACGGTGCCGAAAACAAACTATGCTTAATGGTCTTATCCTATTCAGATATACAGTAAATAAAATTCAATTCAAATTCAAGTGACAAAAAATGAATCTCTGGCTTTATGTGGGTCTTCTGTTGTGTGTGTTTGTATGGGAAGAGGTGAATGTTCTGCTAGTAAAATTCAGCAGAAATTTGAATCCCTGTATTACATGATAAACAAACATTTCATCTATTGAAAGTTTAGAAAGAAAGATGGTTGACAGTGGGGAGGCATTATGTTTTGCTAGTTATTGTTAAAAGAAAATACTAGTATTATAAACCCGTTGCTTTTTTCTTTTTAGGTGTTTTCAGTTTACCCATTTTATACATGAAATAAGGCACTTCAGGGTGTGGGTCATTATGTGATAACAGCACTTATAGATGCTGAATGCACTCAGCATAAATGCCTCACACCTTACAACACAACACACCTGGACACACATGTCACATAACCACCCACACCCAGTCATGTCTTATTGCTTCCTTGGCAATGCCAAATGCCAGATCCAACCACAAATGGGATGCATTTCTCACAAGCTGCCTAATATAATTACTTCCAGTGGAATTCACTTTAAACATGGATGGAATCACATAGGAACTAGAAGCCCTAAATCCAAAAATAAAATCTAAAATATTTCAGCATTCACTGTAATGGAATATGGGACCTCCCCTTGCCAGCAAAATACAATAACATATATTCCACATATGTAATTCACATAGAAAGAACAAAACTAGGGGTTCATGGTTCCTTCATCCACCCTCAAGGTAAATTGCATGGTACAAAAAACACATTTAATTTTGCTGTTATTCATGCCTTCCTTGGTATAAATCCAATAGTGGATGCAAAGTGCTAATATGAAACAAATATGTTATGCCTGGTTAAACTTGATCTGACATTTATGTGCACAGGTGAGGCACAGTTTTCCAACTCATCCAAGGGGAAACAGGTTGGTAAAGTGTTAAAATGACTGAGCAGTAGGGAATGTTTGTGATGGGTTACTAAGACCGCTTCTCTCTAAAATTCCTGTGTTTCTGGTAAAAAAAAGAAATAGCAGTACATTTTTAAATCAGTAGGTCATTGTCACAAGCCTGCAACCACACATATAATATTAAAATGTAGAATAATGCATGTAAGCTGTTAGCTATAGACCAAAGATTTTTTTGCACCTAATTGTGTCACTCTCAAAAGTTTAACAGCATGAAACAGTTATCACATGGTATTCCCAGACCAAAGTGTATGTAGATTTTCCCTTGCCTAGTGTAGCATATCTGCTGCCATGCTTGTTATCCAGCTCCATGCTCCCATTAACTTGGTCCCCAGTGGGAAGCCATTTCCCTACATTATACTGTAATGTTCTTGTTAATGATAAATTGATGAAGAGCTGCTTTTTTAGATTAGGTGAGTGGTCCTCTGATAATGGGGTTGGATTCAGGCCAGAGTTTTCATTCTAGTATGTCTGGAGGGTGAAAATCAACTAAAGTATTCATTTTTTTCCTTTCCCATTTTCTACTAAAAATGAAGCAATCACTGAATTCTTACCCATTTAAAAATGTTTATTTTATCATACAGTCTATTAGATTTAGCATTAAAAGTAAGCTTTCCCATGTGGTTTACAACACAACATGTTGGTCTATAGTGTCTGTATGTATATGAGTGATGTGGAACCAGGTTTGTTTCAACTAGACATGTTTAACAATAAGGCAATAATCATTTAGGAGTCTTGTTACAGGTAAGTTGGATATACCACTAAACTCTTAAATTATACTACACTTGCAGAAGCTTTGTTTTAATCAAGAATTAATTTTGATGTTAACATAGATAACTATATGTAATGATTAGTTATCTATGGTGCTTTGACTACTGGATTTAAACCGCCTGCCAAAATCTAATAAATGTTATAGCTACAATTACTGAACAGTTTTCCTTACCTAACTCAAAGTTTGATTGAATTAAACAATTAGATGGCTAAGCTGTGAGAGGAGAAAGAATACGTAGCTAACAGTTTGCATGCTGGAGTGAAAGAATGGCAGCAGTACATCAGGATGCAAGTGCCTTAAATAGTGAAATCCTTTACCCCCCCATTACCAAACACACAACTATAGAGCTTGATATTCACAACAAAACTGATCTATTTGCGCATGCCAATGGCCTGAGTTTTCAGAACTAGCTGAAATCTTGGTTACATTTCTGATAGTTGAAAGGGCCTATATACACATGCAAATGGAAATGTGTGTGCAAAGCCCTGACATCAGGGACAGGGTTGTCACCACATTTTCTTGTGTAAAGAGTCCTGTTTTTACGCACCATTGAGAACTTCATCCTCTATATGAACTAAAACATTATTTAGCTATTGTTCTGGAGCTACTGATAATAAGGTGTGGAGTTCCTTAAATGATTCAATATAAATGATAGGATTCTGTCAAGCAAAACAGATTTATGTTTGTTTCCAAATGACTTTAATAGTAGAAAAAGCATAACTTACAAAATCATGGACATTTTAGACAGTGTGTACAGGCCATGGAATCACTTTGTCCAAAACCTTTATGTTTTGCTTAGTTCTATTTTTTCAACTATTACATTCACTTGAAGACATGTACAGTATAAAGCTGCTTTGTTCCCATGCATACTGTATCATATTATGTACTGTATATAAAATCCTATTTTAAATTGCTTTTCTGATGGGGGGCAGGGGTGGGGTGGGGGAATTGTACTACCAGGAAGAAATCAGTCAGAAATCTTGGTTCTCAGATCTAACTGAACATCAGTACAAGATGTTTTGCAAATGTAACTTCCAAAAAGTAAAAATTACATAAAGGTAGAAATACATTTTCTGGAGGAGGAAAGAGGGCCATATGATTTAGTTATATTTATTTATTTACTTTCTTTTCCCCCTAATTTTCCCCCTTATTTTCTCCCCTCCCCTGGCCACCACCTGCCAATTCCTTTTCCAAGCCTTACTTTTGACCTCCGCTCAATGGGCTAATGCTACTTTTTTTGCCCATCTGCTGCTTTATAGCATGGCCAGGGTCAGTGACTATAACTTAATCTAGGTACATGTGTTCATGCTGCAGCTCTCCTGTCCATGCTTATTGCACCCATACCAGGTCTGATTGTAAACATCTCTTCAACCTCTCAACAATTGTGCAATGTGCATGAATGTTGGTGGTGGACATTTGGTGTAGTCAGCTACTTTGATGTCACCCTCCCTGGCTAGAACCACCAAGAGGGTAGCCATGCAGTTGTAGCTGACTCCCTCCCTCCCCTGGAGGCATCATGTGTTTCTGGGTGACTGGGTTCTACCTCTGCCTTTTGCTGGTCTTACATGAATCCCTGTCTTAAAAATAGAACCAATGTCCCTCATGTGGCAATGATGATGATGATAAGGATGGCTGTGGTGCTAAGCAGGAGGCCATCAGTTGTCCCCAAGCCTTAATATTTTAATAGTGCTTAAAGTAAGGGCCTGCCTGACATTATAAAATGTATACATTTGTATAAATTGTTCTTTATGCTCGATACCTTGTCATAAGATTTCAGTATGCAGGAATGTAGCACCACTCTGATCAAAGCACAGCTGTTATAAGGGCTTTCAGACTGACTTCAAGGATAATATACAGTCACAAAACAAAGTAGGACAACAGACATATCAGAAGAGGAAAGGCAGTAAACAACACTTGTATGTGGGTATGATTAAATCTGTTTTTATTGCTTCAAAGTAGCAACAGCCTCCATGGTGCTTTAACCCACTGAGACTCTTCTTTTTTGTCTTGCAGATTGGCACACCTTTTTTTAATGAAATTATGCACATCTAAAATCTGGTTGGGGGTTGTATAACAGTGTGCATCAGCCAATTTCATTGGCATAATTTATTTATTTATTTATTTGAAATTTTCCTAAAACTGGTGGCATTGTGGACCTATGAGATATAATACGGTGGTTCTGTGTGGGTCCTTTCGTAAAGCATTGTATAACATGTGCTTATAGTGCAGTGAAAAAGGTTTATAGTGCAGTACAATAAAAAGCTGCATATGGACTTCCTCCCCCACCAGTTAGATTTTCAACTTTATAGGGGCAGTTCTGTCTCACTGTGCACACCTGTTATGCACAAACCAACTGGAATAACTTGATATATGTACATTTATGCACACCCAGTTTGTAGCTCATACAATCAAGATGGCATGATGAAGGTGTAGGAACATAACTGAACACCTGCCATCAAAATGGATGCCCCACATGGCACTATCTGCAGTTTGCGTATGTTATGACACCAGTTGCTGTTATAATCACACCTTCATCATGTTGTATACCCTTAGTACTTCCCTGGAACAAGCCATACCACACAACATCAGACCTTGCTAATCCCTAGTGGGATAGATGGCTGGAGCAAATGCTGCACCACTGCCCAATAGCACATACTGTAAGTGCAATTACTGTGTGGCAGAATCATTAGTACAGATCAGTGAACCCCACAAAGGAAGATCCCAGAACTGGTGGCAATGTGGCAACATGGCAAAGCAAATGGCAAACTGAGCACAGTGGAACCCCAGCAAGGGGACACACCAAACCACTGTGAAAGGAAACAAGAGGAGATTTGTGTTGGCCCAGACAGCATATTGAAAAACCAACTGTCCACACCAGGGTAGTGGCAAGGTGCTCTGCAGTAATGGTATGTACTGCACCAACCATAATTGCTGGTCAGTGGGATACTCCATGCTAGAACACCATGCTCCTGGGTCACTGACAGACCTTACCCACCAAGGTCTGTCTGGCATGCCATCCCCTGATGTATGAGTCCAAATCCCTGTCCCTCCACCCCCCTCCCCACACACTGGAATTCTAATCCCTTTTCCTCCCCTGTGACTTAATGATCTCTTTAGGTACTGGTAGCCTATGACTTTCCACTAGCATACAGATATTGAAGCTATGCACAGTCACTGTCCGGGGGTGAATGGTGTGCCACAATGTTCCTCTGCTCCACTGAATGAGGATATAACTTTCCAAGTTATTTGTACTGTCCCCTACAGAAAGAACAACAAAGTGGTTGGCAGAAACACAGATCCACATTATGGCATACACATTCATGTCCCATGAATTGTACAGAGGGGATAGTCCACCACTCCAGATCCTCATACCATCCGCGATGTGCCTACAGAGGTGAATACTCTCCAGCTTTGTGCTACCAGGACAGCCTGTCTTGCACATGTTCAAGGTATGTACAAGAGTTGGGGTCTAGGGACTTTTCATGGGCCTTTTCAGGATCCACCTGCCTGTATTTAAGTTCATCAGAACTATTAGACCATCAATCACATAGCCTAATTCTGTTTGAATTTCAAATGCATTTGCATCCATTAAAATCTGTATTTGCATCTAAAAATGACACAGATTTCATTTGGATCATTTTTGAGATGCAATTTGCAACATATCATGACTTTTGTCAAAACTGGATGGATCTTTCTGAAAATAGAGCTACCAGATACAGACAAGTGTGTGGATGCAGGCATAACATTCAACTGCATCTGCATTCCCCCATTTGAAAATAACCCTGTAGTATTTATTTTACTGCATTCAGTTTCCAAAATGAGGCAAATTCTTCCCAGATAAATTGTATTCTATTATCTGATATTAACTCTTCAAGTAAGACATATACAGCAAACAAATCACTTAATACCTCAATAATTTTTTTTTATCACAACATTATTTGTGCCACCTCTGCGGACCTGGCAGGATCTATGACCCCTCCCTCGGAGGGGTATGTCCTCTGGCCCATCGGGGTCATCATGTGTCCTGCTGGGTCCTGGTATTTTTCCTCCATTTTCTCCCCCACACCCTCGCCCATGCAATGGGAACAGCAGCTGTCTCCACCTCTGCTGAGGCAATCAAGCACCCTGGGCGTGGACCGAACCCCTCTTGTTGTGCTGACACACGCAGCACAAATACCCCACCCTGAGGAAGGAGAGCAGTCCTTCAGACGCTCAATCCTTACCTTCCTGACCGACCCCCAAATGACCCAAGTCCATTCCTGATCCCAGGTCATCAGCGTGGTGCAAGGTGTGGCATCCAGCGCCTCAACCCTCAGCGCCACCAGGCTGGCAATATGCAATAATTTAAGTAGTATTGGTTGTGAGCATGCAGTAGACACTCTCTGTGGTAATCTGGGAAAAGCCTCTGTGACACATATGTGCATTTTCTGATTTTTGTAGCAGTGTCAAGTTTGAGCACATACAAGATTTTAAGGGTTATTTCTTAGTGTAACATAGCACTGCAAAATTGTATTTACTTAATCTAGTTTTCCCTCATAGGCACAGTTCACTACTGTTTGTGTTTCTATTGGGCCATCAAAAATAACTTCATCATTTTTACTATCTTTGCATATTCTTTAGGAAAGGAAGTATCTGCACAATTTAAGCCATGAACAGGCCAAAAAAAATGCAAATTGTAGTGAGAAATAAATGTACCCCACGGGACTTTATCTTTAAGGCTCCCTGTACTCGTCATCAAAAGCACCAACTTGTGGAGCAGATGCAGCAGTGCTCCCAAATGAACAGGCAATCCCTGATCATTGCCCCAACCAAATCAGAGATGTAAGTGTTCAATTTGGGGCCCAAAATACTGTTAGCAAGACAAGCTTTGTGTAAATAAAGACATTCTGGGATGACTGTTTATGGACTACAAATTTGGCAGCTGTATTTGTCCCCTCTTGCCCAAAAAGGCATGGTGACAGTGTTGGAGAATGATTGGTCAATCATTCAGGATCAGAAGCTTATGGAGAGAGCCACAAGAGCTTATGAACTTTTAGTGGGCCTCATTAATTCAGGCACCTTTGCATTATCTAATCACCTGTCAAGTGGCATGCCTCCAGATCTACTGATAGTGATTGACAGCTTTAATAGCCAGTCAGGGGCTGCTACTCACCAATGAATTCTGCTCTTGAATTCATTCAGTCTGCAGCTGAGTGTGAGTGAGAACCAGACTGGTGCCTGGTGCTGTTGAGAGAGACAGCCTGAACACTACTGCAGAGACAGACCAGAAAGTGAGTTAAGTAGAAGGAAGCAGAACTCCTGCTGAGAGAATGAGGTAATCAAGTGCGAGGATAGCATGCACCCAAGCTAAAGGTTGCAATTAATCTTTGAGACACTTTGCTGTGTTGCAGCTGGCAACCACAGTACAGTGGTCATGGCTACATTGGGAAGCTGCCCATCCAGTACCCAAGTCCATTGCTTGCTACTGCAGCACCCTAGGGGCTAGATGCTAGAATGTGGTGTGTTAGTCAGGTAGGATCAGGCATCAAATGTTGAGCTGCCCTGTGTGCTTAAGAAGATCGTCGGCTGAATGTGAACGGAGGTCAGAGAGGCCAGACTAGAGCCAGAGAAAACACTCATTTGCCAGTTGACACCAGAGGCCTATGGAGAGGAAGAAGAGACTGAAACCATTCAGAAAGGGACTTAATGTAATTGCCATCAACCCTGCATATCAATTGACATCCTCTGATCTGAGGAGAAGCTTGAGTAAGAAAGGGTTGCCTTGCCACAGCATATCGAATCAAGCTTTGGAAAATCAGTTTAGGGACCAGACCATCTGGCAGGGATTTACAAATACCCTTTTGGTTTAAATTTTTTGAAGTGCAGAATTTGAAGTTTAAACCCAAAGGGTTGGGGATTTAAGCTGCAACAAAGCATTGCTTATTTAATCTTTTGAAGTGCATCAATGTGGGGAACCACATACAACGTCATTTGGCCCACTCTATTTTCATGGCTGGGTACCATGTGAAGCACCAGGAGCGCCCTCCTACTATCTTAAGGGTTATACACTGGCCCCAGTGGGGACTGGGTGGTGCTAATTAGTGAAGCTGGGCAAAAAGTGAAATAATGGGCATGTATGGGTTAGCAGCATGATAAAGTAATTTGGCCCGAGTCAGAAAGGCTACTGGAAGCACAGCTCCAGGCTAATATTTGGCTGCACCTAGATGGGTGATTAAAGAGCAGCTCTGTGTATTTAGGCTGGACCAGGAAGATCACAGAAGACCCAGTCAGTATCTATACTGACTACCTCTTTGTCTAAACCTTTTTCCTTTTTAGGGCTCGAGACCTAACTCTAAATACAGGCCCTTATTGTCTGTGTCTTATCAATATCTGAGCACCATTATTTTGAAGTGATAAGTTACATGTTTTGTTGGGACTATGATTGCATTGAGTTGGCTCACAGGTGGGTTGATCCTTTGTGAGTGGCTAGATACTGCATCCAAGGAGGTGGCACTATACTTTTTCCAGGCCCACTGAAACCTTTCTCTGTGAAGACACCATGCTATGTCATTCCAGCTTTAGATACAACCCCCAGTCAGGAGTCTAATGGATCCAGGTCCCTTAACCTTGTTGAGCCAGCCAGGCAGATGTAGCTTCTGCAACATCTACAGAAACAGTAGCATCAGAACGAATGTGCTCCAACTGGAAATAAGGCCTATCATGGGCCACCAGACCCAATGCTCTGCCATATGGGATATATGGCTACACTTCAATTATCATGCCCGCTTTCCTTCTTTTTTTTTAAAATCTACTTTTTATTATTCATAATTTTAACATATATACACACAGGTCAACATCTTAAGCTTTACACAGCTTTTTTTTTAGTTATCTACATCTGGCAATTCAGTTCATCTCTGGAATGATTTCATTTCAAAGCCTCCGATCAATAGTTTCCACAGTTATTTCAACAAATTTCTTAGCCCTTATGCCCAACAACATACATTAGGGTATTCGTCAGAATAAAGAAAAAAAAAATCTCATTTCAGTTTTTCCAAAAATTAAGTATGTGTTATCAACTCATTATTCCTGGTTAGGCTGAAAGAAAAGGAAGAGAAAGAGGGGAGGGGAGAGGAAGGGGACAGGAGCCCAAACCAAGAAGCCCACAGGGGTAGGGCAGCCACTGCTCTCTGGACATTGCTAGTTTTGAAGCATATATTCTTTACAACACAAGAGTGGGTCCCTTAACATGTAGTATAACTGCCATCGAGTCCACCGATCCGAGAAAAGCTCCCCACGGCCGTTCAAATTGTGGGTTATCTTCTCCATCTTATAGACTTGTTTGGTGATATTCCACCAGTCCTGGATGGTTGGGACAGAGGCAGACAGCCAGTATTTAGTAATCGCTTTTTTATCTATTGTGAGGAGCATAGAGAGAAGATATCTAGTATTAGGTCCCAAGTAAGGTTTAGGGAATACAAGGAATATATACATCTCCCGGGTGAGTCATAACTTCGAGTCAATGAACTCGCGCAGTTGTGTTTCGAGTTGTTGTATGTAGTTGGAGAGAGCGGACAGCTCCAAATGATATGGGTCAGCGGCCTCCGTTCCCCACCCCCTCCAGCAGGCTGCAGTGTTATTTGGTGTATAGTGTTTAGTGATCATGGGGTTCTAAAATAGCAATTAATACCTTCCAGGCAAACTCTCTCCATTGGTGTGCGCTACTGACCCTGGAGGCCTGACGCAGGCGCTTTTCAGGCATCAGAGTTTAATTGACTACCTGTCTCTTTATCCCATTGCGCACAAATTCTCTCCGAAAGGGCACCCTCCTGTTGGTTCAGGGATTGATGATAGGAAGAGATCAGATGATCCTGTTTCCCTAGTCTATTTATTAAAATTTGACATTGTATTAGCATTGGTAGGTCTCATGGGTCCCGCAGAGGCGCAGATTGTCTACATAGTGTCGGGTTGTAGATATCGGTAAAATCTTTATGTGGTAATTGAAACTTTGCCTGAATCTCTGCGAAGGACCACAGCCCCCCCTGAGTCATTATTTGTGGGATAAATCTTAACCCTTGTGTGCTCCATGCACCAAATCCGCTATCCAGATCATTAGGAGTAAAATCCGGGATTGATTGAATCGGTGATATTAGGGGCAAATAAAGTGATATCCCGTAGGTTCTTCTCAAGGAGTTCCAATGTCGCAGCCTAGTTATGAGCCACGGATTATCGGTTATATTAGCCACAGCCGGTGACCTCTGTTGATACACTACTTGATAATACTTAACATCGTTGAGGAGAGATCTTTCCATCTCTAGCCAATGTGGGATCACTGTCCTATTTTGTCGGGCCATAATGCTGGACAGGGTCACCGCCTGTTGGTATCGTTTTAAATCTGGAAGGGCCAAACCACCGTCAACTCGAGCTCGGGTGAGCAATCTAAAATTCACTCGGGCCCTCTGACCCGCCCATATAAAATCTTGTATTACTTGATTGATTTGTTTAAAAGCTTTTGGAGGGACTGGTATCGGTACTTTTTGAAAAAGGTATAACGCTCTGGGGAGGGTAATCATCCTAATAAGCTCAATTTGTCATGTAAGGCCCAGAAGGATTATCGACCATCTACGGAGATCTTGTTTTAGTTGTGTAATGAATGGCAAGTAGTTGTGTTTGTAATATTCAGTCTGTCTTCGGGGTATATAAATGCCTAAGTATTTTAACTTTGTCAGATCCCCACCTACCCAGGAGAGAGTCCACCATCGTCTGAATGGGAGTACAGTTAAATGAGAGTATTTCAGTTTTAGTAAGATTTAGTTTATACCCTGACACTACCCCGTAGGAGTCCAGGATTCGGCGGACTTCTACAATGGATTTTTCTGGATTTTGGAGATACAATAATATATCATCCGCATACAAGGCAATCCGGTGCTCCGTTTCTCCAAAGTTGACTCCCTGTAATTGGGGAGAGTCTCGGATTTTCTGGGCTAGGGGTTCTATTACTGTTGCAAATAATAATGGGGATAATGGGCATCCTTGTCGGGTGCCCCTTCCAAGATGGAAGTATCCCGAGTGGTGACCACTAACCCTAACACAGGCCTGAGGAGAGGCGTATATGTTTTGTAGGGTTTGGATAAAGCCCGGGGGAAAGCCAAATTTATTCAAGGTGGTGTATAAAAAGGGCCAGGACACCCTGTCGAAAGCCTTTTCCGCATCTAAGCTAATCATAACTGCCGGTGTGTTCATTTGGCTCATGTGGTTTACCAGGTACAGGGTTCGCCTAATATTGTCGGTGGTGAACGAGTCCTGACAAAGCCTGTTTGGTCTCTATGTATCAAAGAGGGTAGGATTTGGTCAACACGCTTAGCCAGTATGGTCATGAACAATTTGTAATCTTGGTTTAATACAGAAACTGGTCAGTATGAAGTGCAATCCTGTGGGTTCTTTCCTGGCTTGGGAATCACAGAGATAGTAGCGTAAGACCAGGACCTGGAGGTGAGTCTCCTTCCAGAAGTGAATTAAACACTTTAAGAAGGTGGGGGAGGATATGAGATTTTGTCTGCTTATAAAATTCAGCTCCATAGCCGTCAGGTCCTGGTGCTTTTTGGGACTTGGAGCTAACTATAGCTTGTGTTATCTCCAAAGCCGTGATATGTCTGACAAGGGAGTCCCTGTTCTCCTCCGAAAGAGTTGGCAACACAGTTTTCAAGGTACTCTGTTAATTTATCCAAAGGAGGACTTGTTTCAGGGGTGTATAAGTTTTTATAGTATGCCTGGAAAGCTTCAGCAATGTCGTATGTTTTAAAGAGTGGTTGGCCCTTCACAGGGTGCCGAATAGAGCTTATTGTTGCTCCCTTCTTCTGCCTACGGACTTGGTATGCTAGCAATCGAGTGGCTCGAGGCCCTACCTCATAAAATCTTTGTTTCAGGAATGCTAAAGCAATTTCAGTCTGTTGTAGGGCGAGCTTGTCTAACATTTGTTTGGTATATTGTATTTGGGGAAGGAGAGAATCATCACCCTGCTGATGTGCCTGCTGTAGGAAGTGAAGTGTGTCCTCCAGGGTGACCCTCTGCTCGTCTCTCTGTCTCTTTTTCTGAGCAGCGAACTTAATTATGTGTCCTCTCAGGACCGCTTTAATTGTGTCCCAATGGATCGATGGGGAGGTATCAGAGGCTGGATTATCAGCCTTGATCTCCGCTATCTTGTCTGATATTAGTTTCTGGAATTCTTTAGACCACCAATGGTATGGGTTTAGTCTCCATTGAGTGGTTCGAGGTTGTAGCCAAGTTCCCAATAAGTAATCATGGGAGCATGGTCCGAAATAGAATATCTCCCAGCTGCACCCACTAACATTGTGTAGCTTTTTCGATTTAACGTGAATGCATAATCAATCCGGGTATATGTGTTATGCACCTGTGAGTAGTAGGAATAGTTTCTAGATCGCGGGTGAAATTTCCGCCATATATCACACCACCCAATTTCTGAGATGAAATTATTGAAAAACTTTTGGGTCGCGGTTAATTTCTGCGGTTTCGCTTTAGAGGAATCTAGGCTAGGATCGGCTGTTAAGTTAAAGTTTCCATCCAGTAATAAGGTGCCTTTGGTGAACTGTAAAATCTGATCCAGCAGTGGTCTTAATTGAGAAACTGTAGTGCCAGGAGGGAGGTACAAATTAGCCAGGGTGACTTCTTCATTATTAAGCTTTCCACTAGTCAGTACCATACGACCCTCTGGGTCAGACCAGTTAAGTTCCGGATGGTATGGTATATGCGGCGATATAATTGTAGCCACCCCTTTGCTCCGGCCCCCCTTATAGGATGCATAGAACGCTTGTCCCTTACTAAGTTTAGCCAGTTTTGCATGTTCCATTGGGCTCATATAGGTTTCCTGAAGGTAAACAACATCAGCCTTACTTCTCCGAAGATAGGCCAGAGTCCTAGACCTTTTGATGGGTGAGGCCAAGCCATTTATGTTTAGTGAGAGTAGTTTTAATTTTGGGGATTGCATCATGTTCAATGGGTGGGATTCTGGTATACTGGGCCCCCCGTCCCCCCCTGAGAACCTCCGGAGGATTGTGCTTTTTTCTGTTTGAGCCAGAAGCAGTTCAGTGACCTGTTTACAAAACAACTACAAACATTGTGAACAATACATTTCAGACCAACACTAAACATTCTATTAATTGGACTAATACAAAAATGTATGACCAACGTGGTCAACAAAGGAATCATTGGTGCTTCCACTGATCTGGACCAACCCAGATCTACGATAGGGTCCAAATTCCCTATCAGTTCGGTCCTTATTAGTTTAAGGACCTTAGGTACTAAGGTACCTGTAGGAAAAGGTTGATGGAGTTTGGTGACTGCAAGCCGCAATGCGGTGCTACCCCTGATATCCCTGATACAGAGGCGATAAACTCTTATGGTGTAGAGACTGGGTCCGCCGGTGACCAATAAGAGTATAGTCAGCCACCATGGGGTGCCAGCCAGCATGCAAACTGCTAGTATGGTTACTCGAAGGAGGCCTCCACATCGTCAGGGTGTAACTTCATCCAACACAGCCCCTCAATGGCAGTGATCGGCTAAATCTTACCTAAAGGGTATATCTGGCATATAACCGACCACAGAGCCCCTCAACGAGTTCACACGCAGTTATGTTGAGTAAGGGGGAGTCGAAGGCCATGACGCGGACTGCTTAGCCTGAGAAACTCGGCACCCAGCCCAGGTTCATCAAGAAAGGAGGCAAGCAAGGAGGAAAAAAAAAAAAACAACTATGTATAATTCTTTTAAATCCCCCTTTTTCCTTCCCTCTCCCTCCCCTTCCCCCACATCCCACCCCGCAGACCCACCCCTTTTACATACCCTCTCATCCACCCATACATCAGTTACCCTGTTTCCACCTCCACCTCACCCCAGTTCACCTTAGTTCCTCCAGATATCAAACTAATCTATTCCCAGCCAGCCTCCTAACCCCTACAGAACCACGGCCAGTTCTTTAATAGGTTCCCTCTAACACGGAGGACCGCCGCATCTTCCCCCCCCACTTTCTTCCCCAGTCCTCCTTCCATGCCCTCCCAAACCCGCCGTAAATCTCAACACCTGTATCGTTCCCCAAGCGCTGCCCTCGCACTCCAAGCAACCCTGTTCCCACCAGACCCCCCAAAGGGGTATAGAGGGGACAAGAGGCAGAAGGCCCACCCAGCAGTCGCCCCTCCCCCAGCTCGGTGACCCAGACAACCCAGATGGTCACCCTAGTTTCCACCTGACCCTCAAATCGGGTATTCTCCTCCACATCACTACTTGCTGAAACCGACCCCTAAGTCCCAGACCAGGAGAATCTTCAGGTCCACCGACCAGACTGAGACCCCGGCCCCCCTGCCTTAAACGCGCCCTTGATCTCCTGGTTCATCACATCACCCCGACAGCCTGAACCGTTCAGGTTGCGCTAGGCCCCTGGTGTTCTCTGCTGGAATCCAGCAGGTCCCAGTGTCGAACCAGCCACCCCAGCCTCCCGATTCCCCAGCAGCCTCCCCAGAGAAGGAACGAGGAGGGAGGTAGGAGAGGGAGGAGGGGAAGGCCCACTTCAGTTCAAATAGCCGAGGCAGCGCGAAGGTCTAACTTTTTCAGAGGGGGGCAAGCCGCCACCTCTGCACCACTTCCAGGGCCTACCCTACCCCCCGCCTCCAGCGGGCCCGCGAGGGTCCGACTCGGGTGAAGAAAGAAAAAAAAAAAGGCCCAGACCCAACCAGGGGTCCCAGTCATATTGAAGTAGTCGAAGGGACCAGTCCCCACAATCCCAGATGAGAGGCAAATACCCGAGGAGGACCCATTTCCCAAAAAAAAAAAAAGGGGGAGGGACGCCAGCACAAGCCTGATCAGTATTCCAAGCATTCCACTCTCCATCCATAACCCAACATGCCCATAACCGGGTCCCGTCACCCCCATCTTTATAACAGCCCACAATAGTTCATTAGCTATTGTCAACCTCAGGTGAGAGTTCAGGAGTGACAGAGAGCCCCACAGGGTATACTTGCTGTTCATGGAGCCGATGGCCCTGACTGTTCATGCATGGCAACTCTAGGGCTGGGTAGCTTAGAGGAGTCAGTTTTCAGGGAGGTGACTGTGCTCTGCAGGGCCTCGGCGTTCTGTTTGCGAATGCTCCCTCGTTGACTTGAGGACCAGGCCATCTGCACTAGCTTTGTGGCTAGCGGGGTTGCTTCCTTAGGTTGCTGCTGTTGAACTTTAATTTTCCTGGAGCTGAGTTCTTTAATTGCCGCAGCCGCTGACTCGAAAACCCTCGGGCCTTCAGTAAAGTAAATTACCAGCTTCGTCGGATACAGAGACCTAAACTTAATCCCTGAGCTTCTAAGGGCCTTCATCACTGGAAAATGCAGCCTTTGTCATGCCATAACCTCTGGGGCAAAATCATTTTCAAAGAAAAGCCGGTGCGATTTGTACATAACTTTGCCTTGCTTCCATGCTGTGTGGAGAACCGCCTCTTTTTCCAGATGTCTGAGGAACTTGAGAAGGATCGCTCTGGGGCCAGCGCACCTCGCGGTGGCCTGGGGCCTAGCGTGCAGTGTGCCTAGTTCCATCTCTAAGATGTTTCAGGCAAGGAAGGACTTCTCTCAGAAGGCTCTGCATATATGTAATAAAATCGGCACCTTCATCCCCTTCCGGCAGCCCCGAAATCCGAATATTATTGCGCCGACTTCTGCATTCTGCATCCTCTGCTCGCTCCTGGAGGGTCTGGATGTGGGAGTGAAGTTGGGCTATGGCCCTCTCGACTTTATCCATACATTTGTCGGAGGCGGTAAGTTGCTCTTCAGCTCCATCCTGTCGCTTTTCAAGCTTATTGAGATCCGTTCTAATAGCCGAGACAGTCAATCGCATTTCTTTGCGAAAGTCTCTAATCTCTGCCAGCATCATTGCCATTTGCTTTTGTAGGATGTCTTGCGGGATATGATCACCCCGGGTAGTGCTCTGGAGGGAGGCCGAAGAAATCAGCGAGTCCTCGCTGTCCGACTCCTCGACTCTCAATCCGTCGTCATCTGGATGGGTCGCTTTATCCAATTTATCTGCCCCACGCTTCTTGGGCATTTTTAACATCTGTGTTGGTGGGATTCTTCTTGTTTTGAGCACTATTGCCCGGTTTAAAATCCTTATTTTGAGTGGATTGCAGGGGAGCCTCACGACTGCGCTGTTTACCCGCTCATGACGTCACCGGAAGTCACCCCGCTTTCATTCTTAAACTGCTAACAAATAAGTGTCCATTGGAAGATCACACTAACTAGTTGGCTGGATTGCTCAGCTGGTAGAGTTCTAGAGTGGGGTGTGGTGTTGGGGGGGCCTAAGCTCAATTACCAATTGGATCACATTATTTATTTCTCACAAAAATTGTGGCACATGTATTTTATGCAGTTCTTTTAACAAACATGTAAGGCATTCAGTAGTTATTTATTCATGGAAATTAATTTACTGTAAGCCAAGCTGTCAAGCAGAGATTAAATACACAATCTCATTTCCAGCTGCAGACTAGGGAAGGGAAGTGCAAGGATGTAGACAACAGTACAGGAGAAAGAGACTACAGACATTATACAACATAAGTACAAAAATGTAATCAGTGCAGAGAAAGAGAACACAGGCACTAAACCCAAATACAATATATGCAAACTGAAGAGTGCAAAAACATAACACTAGCAAACATTTGAATAGTAAAATAATTCTACAATGACAGCTTATGTCTGATAATTATGCTGCTAAAATTTGACACCTGAGACAGGAGCGGGTGGGTGGGGGGTCAGGAAGTATGCTATATTTGATTTTGCCTCTCAAATATTACAAAGCTGGTGCTATCAGGCTGGAGATTATTCCAGGCATATGACTGTAAGAGAAATCTTCTTGATTGGCCTCTTTTTTGAAGTGCAGAATTTGAAGTTTAAATACTTAATGAGGCTTTCCAGTTCCAGTTCAAGTTTTATTTGATCAGTCATAGACCATTACAAGAGATACATACAGTACAAAATACATAAATATAAATAACATTACATCTTATGACTTTGTGTTCAATAGGCTGAAATAGTGCCTTATTCATATTTCAGACATATAAGTAACATAACCTTAAAATGACACAAATTGTAAACTTCATATTAAAAGTATCATATACAGGCATCTGTGCAAACTTGGCTTCTTACAATAAAGGAAGCCATCCATATATAATCATCATCAAAAAATTATTCAAACAAATTTAAAAAGAAGAGGTGCTTGGGGTGGGCTATTCTACACTATAGTCCAATTGTCCCGAGTTATACCTCTATCTATTTAAGATTTTAAGTGGAGTTCTCTTTGTTCAAATATTTTAAGAAGGGAAACCACAGGGACCAACACCTCTAAATCTTGGGAGTTCAGCAGATAAATCAATGAATGCTGAGGTTGATATTGTTGTTGTTCCAAGATTCTTCCTAAGAAAAGACAGTGATGTTTCTCATACAGTGGGTGTAGTAAAACCAAATGTAACATGCTGTCCTTCCTAGTTTGCATCTACAGAGAGTCTCTATATCCTTTTTTCCCTTCATACGGGCCCTTTTTCCAATTAGTCAAGAAGGATTCAAATCTGAACCTTGCCAGCCGAATTCTCTGTCTTGGATCTTCCAGTATAGAGAGTTATTTTTCCAATTCATGTGTTTTCTTATTTTAGCTGGCCAGGGACAAGCCTTAGAGAGTTTACCTGCCTCTGAATCCTTTTATATAAAGCTATCCTTGATTCCGTTGTTTGTAGTCTCTTTAATGTAGCCAAAAGGATATCTTTAGCTATCTGGAATGATGTGCAAAAGGCCATTTGGTTTAATAATATTCTCCAGGACTCTCATGCAGGGAATATTGTGTTTGATTGCTAATAATTAATAGCTTCCTTCAGGCATAGACGAGGATATCTGTCAGGAGGCATGCTAAAAGCCTTAATCCAATAGTTAATCTTTGCGTAGAGTGAGAATTGGCCAAGTTCTGCCCTAACCAGGGCCAAAGTAGTACTATTTGGAAGACCCAGATGGTTCTTGTAAAATTTGTTTAGGCTGTGGTCTAAGTTATGTCTACTTTATAGTCCCCAAATTTCTGCACCATATAACAGCTGACTTTTAAATTTGGCACAGGCTACCATTAAGTTTCCCTTTATTGATTTACCTCCATATTTGTGAGAAAAAGAGGACAGTACTGGGAGGAAACTATCCACCTTTAATTTTGTATCTTTCAGATGTGCTCCCCAGGTTCCGTTTTGTGTAAAGCCCCAAATAACAACATTTTTTGACAACTTCTAGCTTGTGTTTGTTCATATAGTATCTATATGTTTTCTTATTGCCCCCGAATACAATAACTTTTGTTTTGTCATAGTTGACCTGTAGGTCAACTTTCTGGCATTCTGAGTGAAATATTTCCAAACTCCTGCTGATGCCCAGATAACTAACCAAAAGTAGTGAAACATCATCTGCATATGCTAAGTAAGATATAGGTTTTACTCCAATTTTAGGCAGGTGAAAGTCAAGGTTGTGCATTTGTCTAAGGACTGTGGTAAAGTAAAGGTTAAACAACAATAGGGCCAATGTGCACCTTTGCTTTACACCTATGTTAGTTTGAAACCAGCTACTCAAGTCTCCTGAATCGGTAAAGCGGACACTAGGGAAATTATCTTGGTGGATTAGTTTAATCATTTCTAGTAATGGGGGTTCTATCCCTAAACTGTGTAATCTTTCCCACATGAGGATCTTGTTTACTTTATCAAAAGCTGCTTTAAGGTCAATAAAAGTGCAGTAAAGTTTTTGTTTTTTGACTACTTTGTATTTGTGAATCAGATGAGCCAGTGTATAACACTGGTCTATTGTTGAGTGTTTGTTTACTGAGACTTATTAAGTAGGTCTTTGTTAGAGTAACAAGGCTGCTCTTATACTGGAGGATAGTTCCAAGACAACATCTATGACCAAGGCAAGAGGTCTTTCTTTCTTTCTTTCTTTCTTTCTTTCTTTCTTTCTTTCTTTCTTTCTTTCTTTCTTTCTTTCTTTCTTTCAAATGCTTCACCAGGAAATACATACTGAGTTGCTATCAGCTCTTTTCCAGATGAGTCCTGGGGATAGGGGATGTGTAAAATCATATATAGTAAATACAATATATCAAGCAGCATAATGAAAAATCAAAGGCAAATCATTATCACATATTTGTGTAATATATAAAAATAAACAGAATGCCAGGGCAAAACTACGGGGGGATGGGTGGGCAAGAGTCATGGGCAGTTGCAGGAGGGAGAAGAATAGTCATGAAGAAGAGACTTTAAGGAGAAAGCAAAAGAGGCAGAGCAAATTGACATGGAAAAAGAGTATCAGGGTTTAGGAAGGTGGTATGAGAAAGCAAATTATGAAGGAGTGTCTTGCATTCTTTGGATGACTAACCCAGCTGGCTAAATGTTGTGTAGTGGTGAGTGAAGGAGGATAGCTGATGATAAATTATCAGAAGGAATTGTAGAGAATGTCTAGTTTGATCAACTGGTCTTTGGGGATAGTACCATTAACATCATCACCATACTTGATAGGAGGCAAAAAACTCTACATCACAGTACCAGCAATTGCTGAGGCTTTCAGTTTTCTTAACAGTAAGGATTGGTCCAACGTATTGAAGTCTGTGGCACTCCAGTTGCTTGACTAGTTTTCATGTTGGAGAGGATGTAGTCAGTGGAATGAAGTAAGGATGTAGTTTTGGAATGTCCAATATGGAATCCTGGTTGGAAGAGGGAAAGTACATTAGCTTGCATGTATTGTAGTTTTATGTTAGTTGGTGGCAATTCAGCTACTTAAGCTCTTTGGACAGTGTGGCAATGAGAGAGCTGAGATGATTGTTGCCCATGCTAATGCAATCTCTTCTTTGTGGAGAGCTAGAGCACTGGCCAGTTTTTAAGTGTCAGGGACCACACCAATGAGGAGAGAGCAGTTGAAGATGTGTGTTATGAAGCGTAAAGTCAAGTATGTCCCACAGTACACAGCCACAATAAGTATATGGATACATACTGCAGTGAGACAAAGTAAGACCACACAGTCATTGCATTCACCTCCCTTTTATCCTTTAATGTTTTATTTATTAGATTTAATCTCTTTATTTCAGAGACTAAAAAGATCACAACTCAATCAATCAAGTCTTTATTTAACCAGGTGTTCATCATTGAGCAGAAGCTCATTTGCAAGATGGACCTGGGTGGAGCATGAACAATCATATATACAGGTCAACACCAGTATTTACAAGTCAATACAGAAAATACTGTTTACAGAGAGGAAGAAAAAGAAGTTCATATGTACATAGAATTATACAGATATTGTACAGATTACAGGGTATTTACATACATAAAAGTGTCTATAGGAAGATAAAGCAGGTTATCTAAGGTTGCAGGAGGAGAAACGGAAGAAAAAAAATAAAATAAAAATATACACTAAGTAGAGGCGAAGGTGGGGGTGAAGGGAGGGAGGTAGGGGGAGAAAGACTAGGGGGGCATGGTGCACAGAGAGGAGTTGGTAAAACGGGATGTAGAGAAGGTGGATGGAGAAAAGGAGTATGTGTGAGCCCCGGGATTGAATGCTATAAAGTATGGGGCATGGTAGGATGTCACAACCCAGGGGTAGTGAGCTCCTATCCGAGGTTGGGAAAGGAAGGATAAGGGAATGGATGGGCCTAGTGTTGATAAGACAGGGGGACAAGAGAGAGAACAATTAAGCTTGTGAGGAGCAAGCTGGGGGGTCAGTACTTAAAATTGGGACTAGGCGTGGCTATATACCAGTGCAGACACCGGTACTGGGTCTGAGTGGGTGAAGCAGTTACATACTTCTCTGATTGTACAGGAATAAAGCATCTTGAAGGCATTTATACCAATTAGAGTGCTTAATTTGAGGTTTTTTTGTAGATTGTTCCATAACATAGGTAGCACGAAGCTTATGGCTGCCCTGCCGAAGTGGGATTTTGTTTTGGGTACTTTATGTATAATAGCTGAGTAACTTCTTAACGCGTATTTCCCAATTATACTCAGAGGAAGACAGCAGGAGATATAGTAAGGCAGCTTATTAGAGATGGCTCTATAGGTCCAGAGAGCTGTGTTTTTGTGGCTCCTGAACTTTAGTGATGTCCACCCCACTGCCACATATAGGGTGCAGTGATGCGTGTCGAAGGGAAGTCCCATTATAAACCTCAGTGCTCGATGGTAGAGTGTGTCCAGTTTAGCCATGTAAGAGTTGGGGCATTGGCTGTAGAGGAAGTCAGCGTAAATCAACCAATGATAGGAAAATGGATTGGACCAGTTGTTTCTTGGCATCTCTGGTGAGAAATTGGTTGATTCTAAAAAACAGGCCAAGCCTTTGCCGAAGTTGTTTTATCAAGTCCTCGACATGTTCAATGAAGGAGAGTCTTTGGTCTATCCAAACTCCCAGATACTTGAATTTTGTAACAAATTCTAGTTTTTCACCTAGAACTGTGGTAATTTGGGTAACGATCCCACTGGCACAGGGTTAGCTGTACGGATGAAAGGGGAGAGGACCATCACTTTAGTTTTTTTGGCATTCAGGAGTAGCTTTTTTTGGAGGAGTTGGCTTTGCAAAAGGTTGAATTCTGACTGTAGGTCATTGCAGGCAGTTTCAGGTGTTGGGTGACTCACGTAGAGAACTGTATCATCTGCAAACAGATGGATATTGGCTTCTTTTATACAGTAGTCAATGTTATTAATGTAGGTTCCAAAAAGTAAGGGCCCTAATATAGAACCTTGAGGTACCCCTCTTTGCAGCGTTTTTAAGGGGGACAGGCCTCCTTCAGCTTTAACTTGTTGAAGGCATCCTGTAAGATAGTCAGTAAACCAGCGCAGAGAGGAAGGGTCCACACCTATGGTTTGAAGGGAGGAGAGGAGCAGACTATGGTCGACGGTATCAAAAGCATTGCTTAGATCAAAGAAAACAGCACAAATAAAGTTTTTGCTCTCAAGATTACGCTGCCAGTCATTAGTAACTTTGGCGAGGGCTGAGATAGTGCTATGTTTAGCTTTGAATATGGACTGCATAAGGTTTAACAGTTCCCTAGACTCAAGGTGAGTCCTCAGCTGTGCATTTACAATTTTCTCTAGGAGCTTGGACAGGACTGGAAGGAGATAAATTGGCCTGCAGTTATTGAGATCACTAGGGTCGCCTGATTTAAAGAGTGGTATGACATGTGCTGTCTTCCATATAAGTGGTAAGGTGCCCTGAGACAGGGATAAGTTAAAAAGGTGTGTGACAGGTATTGCTAGTACGTGGTAGGCAATTTTTAGGAAGTAAGGGTCAAGGGTGTCGGCCCCAGCACTTTTTCTAGTATCCAACTGAAGCAAGAGGTCCTCTACCTCTTTCAGGCTACATAGAAAACAAATTCTTGTCAGAGCTGATATGGCTGTGGACAGCTTTTGGGATGCTTTTACCCATTATTTCTAATGCATATGCACAATGCAGATCTGCTGAGAGGCAGTTTCAATGTGGTCTTCCTTTTACACATTTTTACAATGTATTTTCCTAGAATATGCTTGCTGATTGCTATATATTTAGCCTGGATAGTTCACAGAAGAAATGGCATCTTACTTTTGGGTGGCGGAGCACTGGCAGTAAGATGCTAGAATGTGTCATACATAGGCACGAGCTGTATGCAGGCAATAACTCCCAGTGGCTCTACACCTCAGGTGCTCGCATGTGGATTAATTGTCCTGGTGCCGTTGCACTGCTCAGTGTGGGTGACAGCCAATGTTGTACCCATTCACACAGGTCCCAGAATAGGCATCTTACAGATGACCTCCCATTCATTTGTACAATTGAGAACTGTGGACGCACTATCAATAGCCTGGAGCATAACCTGCAAATGGCATTGCAGGATACTGCACCCCATGGCACCCAGGATACCTCAGTAGTCCGGAGGGTTGCATGTTACACAGGGCAACAGGGGAGAGTGTCGGCCTGCAGCAGTGTATAACAGCAGGAAGATACAACATCGACAAGGCATGCATTAGAGGTATGCCAATTCCCTCTTATGATTTGCCAGGGACATACACATGGCTGCATACACTGGTGGGTCCACAGCTTGAGTAATGCCCCAATGCATGGTACAGCCACTTGGGTCATTCTGGAGTGCAGGTCCCCGGCCTAGGTCCAGTGCAGTCAGTGGCTGGCCCTGGCAGGGTGTGGAGAGCAGTTCCAGTCTCTGCAACAGGTTGGGTATGGGAGGAGTGAGAGTGTCTATGTTACAAGGCAGTGGGTGGGGGTCCTCTATGCTATGGATATGGACTGTGGTTTCCTCTGGTGCGATTGGGTCCAGGGTGGTCCTACACTGTGGAGCTCTTTGGGGATGGAGTTGGATCACTCAGGGATGGGAGGGGGCATCTCTAGTCCACCAGGGTTGTCAGGCTGCTGTATACCAGGGTGCACTTCCACAGCCCATCTGTGGGTGGCTGACCAGGTTAAGCTGGCTATTCATGGTCTAACTGTGGGCCACATTGCTCTAGACTGCGAAGGGCACATTCCCACTGCATATGCTGCACCCTTGACTTGCACTGGCATGCTATTTGTGTGCACCCTGGACCATTGCCTTGGAGCCGGCACATCCTGTGCTTTTGAATATCACACTGCAGTGCATTGTTGGAGTTCCATGGCACATCTCCCTTTTCCACCAGGATGTGCCAATCATCTCCTTTGAATATGGGGGCCCTGGACTAGGCTACCCTGAAAAAATACATTATCAAAATGGTAAAATCATGACCCCACTGAAAACAAGATATTGTATTTAATCTGGGTCAGCTTGAGTAAATACAGTTCAAAACTGTGTAAATGAAGATCACTATGACAATGATATGTAGCATCTCCTCTGTACTATCCAGGATACAGAATATAGGATAAGAAATATTTAAAGGAAATCTACTCTAAACTGAACTTCACTGTGTTCACTGACATAAACAAACAGTTTCTTTATTGTTTTATAACATATTAGAATGCTGTATTTATTTTGAATGTTGTGGCCATGAGGATAGTGTGTACAGTGTGTGTGTGTGTTCGCTGTAGCTCAATATATTTTTTTCCTAAAAAGCATAGTAGAAAATGCCTGCTGATTGCTACATATTTAGTATGGGTAGTTCAATTAGGATGGTCTGTACAGAGTGCATATGTGTGTGTGTGTTTGCTATAGCTCAATATGTCTTTTTCCCAAAAAGCATAGTAGAAAATGCCTGCTGATTGCTAGATATTTAGTACGGGTAGTTCACTGAAGACCTGGCATATGTCTGAGACAGTGCTTATCTGACAGTGTCTTTAGAGGATAACAAACAGTCTAAATTATAGATTTGCTGAGAAAGGGATGACATTTATGAGGTATGAATCTTTCTTCAAACATATTACATACCCAAGTGAAACTAGTAGGAAGAAGATGTTTAAATGCTAAGCATTTAAATGTGCAAGTTGTTGCATTCCGAAGGAGGTAAACAAATCTCCAGTTTAATAGGCAACCAATATTTAACAAATATTTAACAAGCTGTTTCAGTTTCCTAATGGCATCTGATAGGCAGCTTGGAGTTATGTCTCCAACATTCATGCCAGAAAGAATGGAGTATTTTATTTCAGTTGGCATGGAAGGATACATTGAAAAGACCAAAACGTGTGTTCCACGATATTCCATTTTCCAGCTACAGATAGCAAGAAGGCTGTAGTATCTGCCCACAGCCATAAAAAAGAATTATCAATCAATATCACTCTCCAATTATTCTGAAGTCTCACTCCATATATTGTAGGTTTACCTAACCATGGTATAATAAGTGGGAAGAGGAAAAATACACCTATTATATCATTGTAAAACAACAAGCAGTCATAAACAAAACAAAACAAACAAAGAAAAACTGCTCAGCCTTTATATTCATGGATAAATTATAGTTGTTCATGGTTAGACCATGGTGATACATGGTCGGCAATCATGGTCCTTCATGGTTTGACCAGGATTTTAACCATGATAATGCATGGATAACTACTAGTGGTAAATGATCCGGAGGGCAGACCAATGATAGGGTCAATGTTGTCTGAGATTTATTCAATCAATCAATCAATCAAATCTTTATTTATTCAGGTGAACATCATTGAGCAAGGCTCATTTACAAGATGGACCTGATAAGGTCAAGGTTCAATAGTTGATACACAGCAAATACATCATATGCTTTATAAGACAGTTATACATACAGAGAAAAATAATGTTTATAACACAATGATGTACAGTGAATTCACATGTTAAAACTCAGCTAAAGAAGGTTAAGCTAATATCTACAGTATGTACAGTACATACATATCCCAATGGGGGCCATGACAGACACACAACATAATGAATACTAGGATGGGTGCCATAAGCTGGGGGTGTCTGACTGGAAGGAATATGCCATATATGATTGGAAGGCAGATTTGTAGGATGACTATTCTAGCTCTAGCAGTAGCAATTGCATTTCTCTGTGAAGAAGGCTGTACAATGCTGTTTAAAGGATGCAAATGGAATGATAATGGACAGTTTTAGGATTTTGTAGGGTGTTCCATGCTATAGCTAGAGAATAGCTGATTGCTGCCCTCCCTATTCTGGTGCTGACTTTGGGCAATTTGAGCAGGATGATATTGTTGCTTCTTAGGGCATAGGAGCTAGGGTGGTCTGGTTGAAGCAGTCCAGGATATAGTTTGGGAGTTTTTGATAAAGCTCTGTAAATCCATAGAGCTGCATTTCTGCTCCTCCTGATATGAAGGAAACCCATCCAACTGCGTCATAAGAAGGCAATGGTGGGTATTATATAGCAGGTCTGTAATGAACCTTATTGCTCTATGATATAAGGTATCCAACTTGTGAAGGTAGGAGATGGGGCAGTGATATAAAGAGAGTCTGCATAGTCAATAACTGATAGAAAGATGGCCTGGACTAACCTCATCTTTGAGTCTCTGTTAAGGAAGGGTTTTAATCTATAGAGGAGGCCAAGCCTTTGGCGAAGCTTTTTTAACAGTTCTTCTAGATGATGAGTGAAGTCGAGTCTGTTGTCAATCCACACACCTAGGTATTTGAAGTTTTCAACATACTCCAGATTTTCTCCAAGTATAGTGCATAGCTGGGGGAGAGTGATTGAAGAGGATGTGCTGGTGGAGTTTCAATTTGACCATGGTCATGCATGGTTATCCATGCTCGTTAAGTTCAAAAATTTCCTGCATTATAAATCAAATTTCTACATAGCTCAGGTAATGTAATTTTTAGAATAACTAACATTTTGTAATGAATATATTTTATCAACATATGCGTTTGACATTTCTTTTAAGTAGTATTTCCCATTGCTGCTGTACCGTTGTTTCTCTTTCTAATAGAGTTGATCCTCATGCACATTGTAACTAACAGAATGGCCTAACTGTTATTTATGCCACCATAAAATTTAACTCTTTTAAGATATGGTGAGTTTACACTTTAATTTTTCAGTGTGTTGCAATAACTAGTTTCTTTGAGTAAACCTGTCTGTTTATAAATAATTATTATTGAATATTTAATGTGTCAAATTCCACATTATGATATGAAATACATTATACAAATGTGGTTGCTATCAGGTGCTGTCATGACCATTGCCAAACCATGGTCAAGCATGGAGAAACTAGTTAATCATGGTATGTCCAGAAGATTTGAAAATACAGTGGGAAAGATCATAAATTCGTAGAGGTGCTTGAAAAATTCTATAGCAACATTGACCAAGAACAGCAGCCATATAGAATCAAAAACAATTTATTAATAAACATGATCTACTGATAAACCAAAGGTTTTAGTATTGCAGCTACAGTTTGTATGTATTTTGAGAAATTAATTTGTACTTGAAAAAAAAGATTTGCTCGGTATATGTAATTTACAAGAACGTTCTGGAATAAGAAATTACATGAACTATTAAAGTGCCAAAATGGGAATAAATAACTCAAAGAGTTGCATCTTTCAATCTAATCTTCAAACTTGAGGTTGATATCTTTAACAACTTTTCAATTATCTGGACCCTTGGGAAGCTTTCATGCGGATGCATCCTTAAAATGAGGTTAAGATAGTATTAGGAAATATTTCACACAGTTTTGCATTCTATACCACAAGTCATTTGAACAATGGAACTACCTTAGTTATAAATATTGTACACTGTGTAACCAGCCTCTGTCTTCTTCCAACTCAAGGCAGATTAGAAGAGAGCTCTTGAAGGGTTAAGCCTGACTCTGAGGAATGCCTCTAGTTGGCCTCTGCATGAAGACAGAGTGTCTGGAGTTTGTGCTCTTAGTTTCTTGAGTCAGCCAGAAGTGGAAAATGTGGACATGAATATTCATGGCCCTGCCCTTCCACCTTTACATTATAAGAGAGGAAGGCATGCTGACAGCAGACACAGAAACAGAGAAGAAAGAGAGAGAGAGCCCAGCCTCTGTTGCTGCGACCAAGTTGAGAGAGCCTGTGAACTCAGGGACTGTGGCAAGGTTCCTAGGTTCAGGTTACACTGGTTGCCTCTGTTGAGGACTCTGGAGGCTCAGGACCTAGATAGGGTTCAGATATGAAAGGGGAACCCAAAATTGCCATCTGCTAGGAGGAGGACCTGATAATAAGTCCTCCTGGAGAAGAAAGGGAAAATCAAGATCTGATGGGCACCTGGGAGTAGTGATGGGCTACCCCTTAAGTGATGTTACCGGGCTCCTTGTGGATTCACTCCCATCAACAGTATGAAAGAGTAAGAGCAGATACGTAAGTGCACCTTCATTGAAAAGCTATGTGGGAGAAGTCATTTGTAACCCCTTGGGAAACTGAAACAGTATAATTTTAATGTTTGTCAGGATGAAGTGCATCCTGACAAACTTGGGAGTGGGTCCAAGATGATAGCCTGGGTAAATAATTGGCTGGAGAATAGGACACAGAGGGTAACGGTAAATGGAGTCCACTCTGAAGAAAGGGGGGTTACTAGTGGGGTGCCGCAGGGTTCAGTATTAGGACCGGTCCTCTTCAATGTCTTTGTAAGTGACATTGCAGAGGGACTGGAAGAAAAGTATGTCTCTTTGCAGATGACACAAAGATCTGCAACAGGTTGATGCACAAGGTGGGGTGGAAAGGATGAGAAGGGACTTGGAAGGTTAGAGAATGGTCAAATGTATGGCAGCTTAGATTTAATGCTAAGAAGTGCAAGGTAATGCACCTGGGAAACAAAAACCCAGGGGAAGAGTACACAATGGGGGGTGAGATACTAACAACAACAAAAATGGAAAGGGACCTGGGGGTATTCATATCAGATGACTTAAAGGTGGGCAAACAATGTGAGAGAGCAGTAAGGAGATCTGGGGGGATACTGGGATGCATAGGGAGAGGCATCACCAGTAGAAAATAAGAAGTTGTTATCCCTTTGTACAGACAGCTGGTGAGACCCCATCTGGAGTACTGTGTGCAGTTCTGGAGACCCAATCTCCGCAAGGACATAGACAAGGTGGAAGCTGTCCAGAGGAGGGCAACTAAAATGGTGCAGGGTCTGCACCAGAAGACATATGAAGAGAGACTAAAGGAGCTTAATATGTATAGCCTCAAGGAAAGGAGGGAGAGGGGGACATGATAGAAACGTTCAAGTACCTCAAGGGAATCAACAAAGTCCAAGAGGGTAGCATCTTTCAAAAAAAGAGGTGTGCAAGAACAAGGGGGCACAATTTGAAGATAGAGGGGCGGCTCAGAGGTAATGTAAGGAAGTATTTTTCACAGAGAGGGTTGTGGATGCATAGAGCGGCCTTCGGAGGAGAGTTGTGGAGTCAAAAACAGTGACTGAATTCAAGCATGCATGGGACAGACATAAGGCAGTTCTAGGGGTTGGGGGTAGAAAGAAGTAGGCTGCTGGTTAACTAGGATCTGCAGCTTATCCATTAGGTAGGGGAATGGGCAGACTGGGTGGGCCAAGCGGTCCTTATCTGCCATCAAAGTCTATGTTTCTATGTTTCTATATGTTTCTATGAAGGGGCCTGATAAGAGATGGGGTCAGAAAGTCCCTAGGATGGGGACAGGAATAGGAAACCTGCAGTAACTGGGCTACTAGGGCTATCAGTTTGGTACCAGAAGGGAGGCACACATGACTGGACCAACTATCCATTAATTAGGAGTTGCTCACAATGCTGATGTAATAATATATCTTGATACCACCTGCTGGCACAATATCCATGCACTGGCACAGCTTCCCACAGGGGAGTACTCATCCTACCACGGAGAATATCACTGTGCATATGGTCTTTGGAGTGTTAGAGGTCCAGGGACACAAAGAGTGGGAGATAGGGTTAATTCTAAGTAAAGTAGAAGTACAGCCTATTTAAAGCAAGAGTTGGGAAAACAGGACTAAAGTAATGTACAGTGTAGTGTAGTGCAATGGGCAAAGGCATGCTAATGGTGATTGAACATGCCTGTAGCAGTGAAGCATGGCTTGTGACTAAACTGAAAGAAGAAAAGTTAATGCCCTTTACAGCTGTGTACCATCTGTGCAGTAATAAACATGCATCATACTGGTCTCCTGTTAGTGGTGCCACTGTAACCGTGCATGGTTGCCCTGGTCCCCCTTTGCCCTGACCTGTGGTTGCAAAAGGTAATGGAGAGTGAAGTACAGTGTTTCATGGTGTAAGGAGGGTGCTGCTGCTGTGGACGAGAAGTTCCAATATATGCTCCTAGATACATGGGGTGCCCCGTCATTAGAAATGTTTATATTTCCACCAGAATTCCATCCATGATACAATCTTTAAACAGGACACAACACAGAACACATTTGATTCATATCTGAATTAAAAAACAAACTACGGCAACCATTATAAAGCATGGAAACTAAAAGCCATAGTCAGAGCATGAACATTGATGGCTACTACCTGAAATAGCTTCCTTATTTTTATGTTATCAGCATTTTTGTATTTCATTTACCAAATTGAAAATATATTTAGTTCCCCTGTTTGGTTTCTGTTAATTGTGTAGTTTCTCTAAGCATTTGTTCATGTTCATCATTTCTCAAACATGGACAATCTTGTCCATGAATCATGGACAAACCGGAGATGGAGTATTTGTGGAAAATGCCCAGTGACATTGCAGCAATGACTACAGATGTCTATGGAGAACCATGTTTTTCCATGAAGCGTACAACTGAAGAGTGGGGTGTTCATAAAGTGCATGCACATCCTAAAAAAGGGAGAGCAAACAAAACAAACATGTATTTCAGGAGTTCCACTTGCTTTTCCTCCAAGCTATATACTGAAGGGGTCAGGGAAATCAAAATGCATTATATCTTAACTTTAGGTGAGAGAGAGATTAAAAAAAAATGTAGCATAACAAAAAGTAATACTTGGTCACCAACTAAACAGATAAGTAAGCAATAAGACATGATGGGGTGTGCATTACGGTGTGATAACCACACTCCAAGGGGTGTAGTTAGGTACGAGGCCGAAGGCCAAGTGCCGGTCGTCCCTAGGAGTGCAATTATCACACAGTAATGCACAACCCCGGAGTGTCTTATTGCACTTATAGAATGGCCCTTTATTTTTAGAAGCAATTTTGTTACTTTAAGAAACATTTTTTAAATAAGTAAAAATGTGCTTCTAACATAAAATAGTCCTTCCGCCAATTGGTGCTAGATTAAAGTAGTGTTATACAGTGTGTGCCTCCCTACCCAGTTAAACTTCATATTCTCTGCTAGCCACAACAATTCACAAATGCTGTTTTCCTCATTCTAAGAATGACACATAGCCCCCTTACTTTATTTTATTCTCCTCACTCTGTATACAAAACTAAAAGGAAGCCATAACAGTGGCTTCTCAGTTCGTTGATGCTGCAAGCATGAGCGTAGTTCAAAACTGCCACACTCACTGACAGCATCATGACCTGCTTGCTCTGTCCTAAAATCTAAACAGCAGGGTTAGTCATTTACCACCTTTTCTCTTTGTTTATATAGTATTATTGCTTACTTTCTTCATTCTGTTTTTTTTCTCTGTGTTTCCCCACATTCAAGAAATGGAATTTTTATAATGGAATGTTTACCATGGAATACAGAGATTCAAAATTCTGCTCAGTTCTTCTAGTAGAATGTTCCTCTACTAACATACTGTATACACACACACAACAAAGGCCTATTTTAGAGCCAGAGACTCAATTTTATAACTGTCAGGGCAAGTAGAAGAGATTTCCCTAATGAACAGGTAAAGACAGAAGGGGAATTTTTCACTGTTAGCACAGAAACAGTTGTAATGAAAACTATAAACAATATTTAATGTTTCTAATTTCTTTATGTGTGTGTAAGAAGAGTATGATGATCTGGTAAATAACATTTAATTACTTTATTTTATTTTATATTTATGGTAATTTTATTTTTAGGGCCTAGTTGAAGGTTTCTACAGTGTAAGGGTAGCAGCCATGTTTGTGGTGGAAGATCACTTCTGGTTGTAGGGAGAATGATGGAAGATAGTTCTGGTTGTAGGAGGACTGATTTGCTCATTGTGTGATGTGGTTTAGGACCAGGATGACTGTGCATATATAGAGACTTAATGTACGGTGAGCTGATCCCTCTTAGCCAATGAGATTTCTATATTTTTTCTTGCCATTTTATAACATTTTGTTACTTTTTATATCCAAGACTATTATTTTTTTTACCCCAGGTCACAACAGACAATGACATTAGGGATTTGGGCAATATGGCTGGGGGTATCAGTTAATAGGGACAGGTGTAGTGTGGGGAAAGGTGGCAGAAACTGTGATTTCTAGTACTAGGGATGAGGACTGGATCTGATTGGGGAAAGAAGGTAGCAGGCATGGCCATAAGGGAATACCATCTCCAGTAGACTCCAGCAACCGGAATCAGCATCTGACTGTTTTGGGGGTGGTCAACAGGTGACTGAGGCCATGGGAGCAGTTCAGGCACCAGAACACTTGGCCTGTCAAGGAGGAGGAAGAGAAGGCTGGGAGGATGAGTAGAAAGGTAGTAGTCACTGTGGACTCCATTGTTTGAGTAGTGTGTGAGGTGGAGGGGGGCATTACTGGACTGGGATGGTAGCACTGAAGAGGTACTGTATAGCAGTTAATATTAGCACCTGATATATTTAGCACGACGACTCCAGTTGCACATATTAGCACCTGATATAATTAGCACTCAGTGCTTACTACTGGAGTACAGTTAGCATGGCAGATTATATTAGTGGTCTGTTTATATTAGCGGTTCTTTGCTTTCAGCTAATATAGCTAATATAAATGGAAAGCTAATATAATCTGCTATATGGTAGTTTGTTTGCCAGGCACTCGAGTTGAACAAGTTCCATCCAAGGCCAGACAGTGAAGCTGGGGGAAGCAGCAAACCATTGTTGTAATCCTTTTTGGCACAAATGATATCGGGAACAAAAGTCCCAAGGACATAAAGAGGTCATTCTTGGAGCTAGGTATGTCTCTGAAGAAAAAGGTTTCCAGGGTGATCTGTTCCAAAATCATCTTAGTACTTGTGACTAGTAAAGAAAGGCAGTGGACTATTATTTATTTATTTATCTATTTATTAGGTTAGAGATCTGTTTGACACATTCTATGCGGGTTGCTATTGGTCAGGACCTGATCACCACCCCTTCGTTTTCCTGGAGTACCTTCAACCACCCGGAAATCGTAGATGTTATGTGGATTGCCCAAGGGTTGTGCCCTACCTGCTGTAGTTTAGATCCAGGCCCTACTTCCCTAATTTTGGGGTGTGGGGAGTCTATTTTCCTGGTTCTAGCACAGATAGTCTGGTGTTCCCTTTACTTGGGTGAATATCCCTGTTCCTTGAAAGAGGCAGTGGTGACACCCTTGTTGAAGAAAGCATCCCTGGAGCCAGACTGTCTTGTCAACTACAGGCTTATCTCGAACCTCCCCTTTGTGGGGAAGGTGATCAAGAAAGTAGTGGCGGCCCAGTTGGAGAACCATTTGACCATCCATAGCATCTACGAACCTCTCCAATCAGGTTTTTGAAAGAGGCACAGTGCCGAGGCTGTGCTGGTTTAGGTGCTCAATGATCTCCTGATGGCAAGAGACCAGAGAAAACGGTCCATTTTGGTACTATTAGATCTGTCATTAGCATTTGACACCGTTGACCATGGGGTCCTACTTGAGCACCTGAGATGTATTTGTGGTCTCTCTAGGATTGTTCTCAGATGACTCACTTCATTCCTCACTGGAAGAACCCAGAGGGTGGTGTCAGGTTTTTTTTTTTCCTCTGATTCCATCTCTCTACTTTGTGGGGTTCCTCAGGGCTCTATATTGTCCCCCATGTTGTTTGCGGTGTACATGCTTCCCCTCGGAGACATTGTGAGACGGTATGGGCCGAGGTTTCATTGTTATGCGGATGATACCCAGCTATACCTGTTCTTTGCACCTGACCAGGAAGGAGCTATCTCGGTATTTAACAGCTGCCTAACTGAAAAATCCAGGACTGGATGAGGTCCAGCTGGCTGAAGTTGAATTCTGGAAAGATGGAGGTGTTGGTATTGGATCCGGATCGCTGGATAGGGGGACCTGGGGCTGGTACCCCATCTAGATTTTTTGGGGGGATGTTGAGCTACAGGTCTCTGAATGGGTGCGAGACCTGGGGGTGATATTAGATGCGGGGCTGACTCTCCGGTCCTAGGTGTCAACCGTGGTTAAGTCATCTTACTACCATCCAAGAAACATCGCTAGGATCAAGCACCTTGTTCCGTTCGGTGATCTGCCAACTCTGATCCATGCCTTTGTGACCTCATGCCTAGACTATTGCAACTCGCTTTACTTTGGGCTTCTGGGGGTTGATATCCGCCGCTTGCAGCTGGTGCAGAATTCCGCAGCTCGGGTGTTGATGGGTACCCCTAGATCTTCCCATATTACACCGGTGCTGCGGGAACTGCACTGGCTACCAGTTCAGTGGCAGATCACGTTCAAAGTCAGATTACTGACTTTTAAAGCCCTGCACAATCTGGGCCTTGATTACCTGAAAGAACTCCTGATTCCTTATTGACCTGTGAGATCGCGCCGCTCAGCCAACGAGGGGTTGCTAGAGATTCCAACGGTGATGTTAAAATCTGCTGGGGCCCATGCTTTTATGTTTGCGGCCCCTTCCCTTTGGAATTCTCTACCCTGTCGGACCAGGGAGTGCACGACCGTGGGGAGTTTTAAACAGGCTTTGAAATCCTTCCTGTGGGAAAAGGCTTATGGTTTTACTGTTCATTGATTTGTTTTTGTCTGTTTTTATATTGATTTCTGTATTTCTGTATTTTTATCTTATTGGAATGCACCTTGATATTTGAAAGGCACAAAATAAATAAAAATATAATTATTATTAAAATATTATTATTTAAAGTGTGATGACCGGGAAAGGCACACTGAGTCAGGGCTCATTTCCAGGTGCAACCCAGGGGAAGGGAGCATACAGAAAAGTTAAAAACTTCATAATACAAAATACCAAAAACACCAGAAGAGCAAAAAGGCAGTAACAAGTGCAGAATTTCAAAACTGTAAATTAATAACAAACAGCAGTTAAAATGGAATGCCAGGATTGCAGGCAGTACACTAAAATAAAAACAGACTTAAAGTCTTGTGAAATAGGGTTGGGTGAGGTTTTGCCTGTTCAGGAAGGTGGGCAGGAAGTGGAAGAAGGGGAGACACTAAAGGTGGGAACTTGGAGTCAGGGGATAAGAGAGGGCAGCAGGTAAGAGACAGAGATGAAGAGTCAGGAGGGGGAGATATAGGAACAGTGTGGAGGAGGAGAAAGCCTTATAAGGCATTTCAGAGAGTGGAGAGAGGGGGGGAAGGTGGAGAGGATAGAGAAGCTGATTCCATTGAGAGGGAAGCAAGTAGGAGAAGGCAGCTTGACTGGAGTGGGTGCAAGGGTAGGGAAGGGAGAAGACGTGGTCCCTACAGCATTGAGAGTGGGGGGGGTTAGAGGAGAGTAGAGAAGAGAAGTAGGAGGGAAGAGAGCCAAACTAGTATTTGGCAATGAAGGTGGTGCAGTGGTGCTTGCAACAGAGGGGCTAGGGGGGATGGAGAGGGATGAGTAGAGGGAGCAGTGAGGTGAGGGGAGGGAGGGAGGAGGGAGTTAGAGGCAAAATGACAGAAAGAAGGTGTCCTGCCTGGAAAGGGGGGGGGCAAAGCTATATACTGTACCATGTCGGCATAATCAAAGTAGGGAGGATCCAGACGGCCGTCCCCATCAGACCGACTCCCCCAGCCCTGTCCCCCAGAATCACCAGCGCTTACCTTGTACCCGGCCTGGGAGCAGAGCCTGCGGGTAGTCGGTCATCATCCTGCTTGCCACCGGCTTTTGCTGCCTCCGGTTTTTCACCCAGAAACCCCAGGAGTAGGAACGCATGCACGTGGAGGTGCGCATGCGCCTACAGCCCCGGTTACAACCCCTGTCCCCCACTCCACGGCCTAACACCCGGCCCCCTCTGAGCCTGTGCAGCTCCTAGCCTCCACTAGGGGTCACCACTGGCTGAGGGATGCCACATCACCTCCCCGGAGAGGAGATCCTGCCTGTCGGCAGCTCAATCCAGCTCTGCCCACCCCCCCCACTGCCGGCCTCCAATGACCCGGGTTCATTCCCGAACCTGGGTCACCAGCATGCCATGAGGTAAGGCATCCAGCACCACTGGGCTGGCTAGGGAGAATCATTTTGGTTAACAGATCTCGGCAGATGGGGAGGGGGAGGCAGTCCTTATTACTGCAAAGGATGCCAAGCTTTGGTGAAGCTTGGAGTGTATGGCATCAATCTGGACAGAGAAATCTAATTTACTATCCAGCCATACTCCAAGGTATTTGAAGGCAGGGACAAACTCCAGGATGGTGCCATCCAGGGTGGTGAAGGCAGGGAAGGTGAGAGCCTTGCAAGCTTCTGGGAGGAGCAAACGGTCATGTACACAGTCCCTTTGGTATTATCTTTGAGCTGGTTTACCTGGAACCAGCATAGCACATTGAGGAAGTCACTTTGGAGTGAGGCTTCAACTGCAGATGGAGAAGGACCTGATGAGTAAATTACCATGTCATCAGCATACATGTGTATATGCGAAGCGGCAAAAGTGGAGGGGAGATCATTTAGAAAAATGGAGAACAACATGGCCTAGGATGGAGCCCTGAAGGACACCAGCTAGGATAGCGAGGGGGAGTTGCTGCCTACATGGACGAATTGTTGCTGGCCTGTGAGGTATGAATGAAACTATGCAACTGCTGGGGCATAGAGGCCAACTGAGGACAATTTATTAAAGGGGGGTGGGAGACAGAGTCCAAAGCCTTAGCAAGGTCAATGAAAATGGCAGCAGTGATGTGATGTGCTTCTGATGCCAGTGAGAATGGACTCAGTGACATGCAGTAGGGAGGAGGTGGTGGAATGCCTCTTGCTAAAGCCAGACTGGAAATGAGAGAGGAAGGATGACGAGTCTAAAAATGCTTACAAGTCTGAAATACACTAAAGATTCTTGAAGTCTGGCGAGGGAGGGAAGGAGAAAGACTGGCCTGTAGTTTCCAGGGATATGGGGATGCCCCTTTGTGTAGAGACAGCACTTTGGCAACTTTCCTGGTACTGGGGAAGGTGCAGAGGGAGAAGGATAGGTTCAGGAGGTGGGGAAGAGGATAGACATTGGCAAGGAAAGAAATATTGAGAAAATTGGGTTCCAAACCATCAGGGCTGTGTTTGGTGGGGTTAAGAGACTGGAGGGGATGTAAGACTTCATGGGGGAGATGGGAGGGAAACTAAAGCCATCAGCCATATAGGAGGTGATGGTGGGAGCAGAGGAGGACTGGCTGTGTAGAGGATGGGTGGTAAAGAACTTGTTATAAAGTGTTGAGACGGAGAGGTGGTCAGAGATCAGGAAGCCATCGGCTAGGAGGGATGGGGCTGATTGGGCTGGGGGGTGTAGAAAGAGTGGATCATGCTCCAGAAGTCTGATAGGGAGTTTAGGTTACACTGAAGACTGGACTTGAAATGTAGGGCCTTGTCAGTTTGAATCACATTAGTGCAGGCATTACACAGGGACCTTAAAGTTGGTGGCCAGCCGTGGAAGTGAGGGCTTGAAATGAGCCCATGTGTGGTCCTGAGACTTGCTAATTTCAGTTAGATCAGGCATGATCCCGGGGTGGTGGATATGTTTTACATGGGTCTTGCGAAGGGGGGGCATGAGTGTTCCAGATGCTAGCTAGGATGGTGGTAAAAGATAAAAGGGCAGAGTCAATGTCCTGAGCCATATAAACAGGGGACCAGTCTGAGGATGCCAAGTCCAAAAGGAGGGCATTGGTGTTGAGTAACCTGAGAGACCCTGTGTCAGATGTACTTGAGGTGGATTAGCGGATTGCAATTTCCTGATACTGTAGGTAAGGCAGTGGTCACTGAGGGCATCTGAGAGGACTCCTGTGGCCAAGTTGTGATGGAGGTGGGAGGATAACACCCAGTCCAGGAGGGAGTGGTTGGATGCGGTAGGGTTGAGTCTGGTGGGATCAGCGATAAGCTGTGAAATATTCAGGGACTCAATTGAGTGGAAGAGGGGCTTAGAGATGGGTAAGAGCCAGTTGACATTGAAGTCGACAAGGAGGATGAGCTCATCAGGGGAGACGAGAGAGGAGAGGGAGGACAGGAGGGAGGAGTGTGAGGCCTTAGGTGAGGCATAGAGGACAACTACAAAATTGGGAAGGGTGGAGGGAAGGGACAGCTTTGCTATCAGGAGTTTGGGAAAGGCAGGAAGGGCTTCCTTAAAGGAGACAGAACAGGAGAGGGTCTGGTGAACATATAAAGCAACGCCACTGCCATGTTTGCCTCTGTCATAGCATAAGAGATAACATCAGGGAGGGCTAGATGACAGTCAGGAATTATACAAGACAGCCAGGACTCTGAAATGCACAGAATGTCAGGAGAGTGCAGGGAGATCCAAACTTTGAGTGAGTCAAATTTAGGAAGGAGACTTCTTATATTAATGTGATAGATGCTGAGGCCTTTGGGTATTGATGGGGATGGGAAGAGAGGGCCAGGGTTTGGTTCAACATCACCAGCTAGGAGGAGGAGGAGGAGGAGGATGATTAGGGGGAAGAGAAAGAAGAGAATCCTCCACCTGCTGGGAGGAGGGGGGGTGGGGGAGAGGTGAGGTAGGGTGAGAAGGGAGCGATGGTGAAATTCAAGATTTAGTAAAGGGTAGAGCAGGAGACCAGAGTGGATGCAAAGGAAGGATGGGAGATAGATAAAGAGGAGGAGGAAAGAGTGAGGAGGGAAGGATGATGGTAGGTACAGGGTAGGGGACCATTAGGCAGGCTAATGCTTAGCTAAGGGTCTTGTGCAAGTGGAAGGGTTTTGTTTTTATGGTCAAATAGATGACCTACTTGAGCTACACTTGTGCTAGTAGGGAGTGAGGGAAATTGTCCAGTAGAATGGACATAGATATCATAGGAATTTAAGCCAGAGAATGGGGGGTGCCGGAAATCACCAAGGGCAGGAGGCAGATGCAGGGAACACAGAGAGGACAACAGAACATGGGAGTGCCAGAAAAGGAGACCTACTGGGGCAAGGAAGCATAGAGGGGCAACTATCATCACTTACAAGAAGGACAATATGTGTAACACACTCAGGAAAATGGGCAAGCTTGAAAGCCTATCAAACTTCAAAGGCCAGAGCTTAGTTACACTCCCAGAAACATGGTGGGTGAAGATGACAACTTGTGCACTAGGACAGAAGGAATATTTGTAAAGGAAAGAGGGTAGGATGGCTGTCTTCATAAGGGAGGGAGTCACTGTGGAGGAAAAGGAGGATATTTGGGGGCGAAGTGTCCAATAAGTGATACTTACGGGCTATACTGGAGCAGACACCACCTGCTTTTTTCTATCTCTTGTGGAGCTGGTGGAGGCTACACTGGACTGCAGTGATGTGGGGGCAAACAGAGTCACAGAGTTCATCTGAGTCACAATAAGGGAAACAAGTAGTAAAAGCATTCCTTTGGGGATGCTAAAGGCCTCAAACTGTTCTGTGGAGCAAAGGTGATTCTGGGAGACAGTACTCTCCTGGGAATAAAATTACATCTCAAGCAGGCTAGCAGCAGGGCTGAGAGACCTTCCACTGCACTTTCAGTGTTGGCTTATTGGAGCAGCATGTCCAACAGTGGGTTAGATTTGAAGCCAAATTTGACCTAGTTTGCAGCACAGTGGGTGTGGTAATTTTCAGTATGAATGTCAAGAAACTAGTGGGAGGCAGGGACTGCATTTGGGGTACTTTCTTTCTGATAAAAAGGAAGACTAACCAGGTCTCAGCCACCAAGATACAGCACATTTGAAAGGTGGACTTTGCCAAGATAAGGACCTAGTGTCAAAGGGTCTGGAGAACCTGCAAAAGACTGGAAATGCAGAGCACACGTGTTTCATTGAAAAGGGTGTTCAAAACAGCCTTAGAGGCCTGCTTCCCTGTAAGCAATAAGAGAAAAATCGAGCCAAGAACTGACCACCCAGCTCAACAATGACCTTAAGCAGGATCTAAAATAAAAACAAACCTCTAAGACTGCTGGAAAGAGACAGGTTGCACCAAGGCCAGAGATGAGTATAGAGCAGCATGAAGGGACTGTTATACTAGAATTAAGAATGCCAAAGATGGTCTGGAAGCCAGGGTAGCAGCAGGAGCTACAGACAACACCAAATCTTCCTCCAAGTACATAAATGAGGGAGAAAGATGAAAGAGAACACTGGGCCCCTGGAAACGTGGGAAAGGGAGGAGAGGACTGTGGTAGAACTAGGGGCAATGGCAGAGATGATGAATAATTACTTTCTTTTGGTGTTCACTATTGAGTGCCAGGGAAGGAAAGGTGCTGATTGGGAAGACCCACCCGACTCTTGTAGCTGACTACTTGGCAAAGATCAAGCCAGGTAGGTCCCACGAGGCAGATAGTACTGTGGGTACCCCAGGATCATAGTGGAGCAAAGGAAACAATTAACACAGACACTTGAAGTAATCTTTCATGAGTCTTTCTGGACAGGCATGGTGCCAGAGGTCCACAAAGTGGCCAATGTGAACCTGTCTTCAAGAAGTGGGCAAGGGAGGACCCAGAGAACAATAGGCTGGTCAGCCTGACATCAGTGTAGGGCAATGTCCTAGAAGCCATTATCATGGACCAAATAACATGGTTTTATGAAGAGCAGACTGTGCCAAATTAACCAGATCACATAGTTGTGGGGGTGGCCAGGGAGATGGACTTTGGCTGAGCTGCAGGCATACTCTATCTGGATTTAGCAATGCCTTTGACATTGTGCCGCACAGAAAACTTCTGGATAAAGTACACTAATATGGTAAATATAATACATACGCAAGGTGGATTGCTAACTGGCTTGGATGGGATAAACAGAGTGTTGTGGTGGACAGGCACTACTCTGAGTGAAAAAGGGTATTAAGTGGCATCTCTCAGGGATCTGTGCTAGCACCACTGCTGTTCAACATTATCATGAAAGATCTGGAAGACAGGGTCTCTAACAGGCTGCTGAAGTTCTGTGATGGCACTAAGCTGGCCAGGGTTGTGGACTCCATAGAGAGTGGGGATAAACTTCAGGAGGACCAGAATGTGCTGAAGGACTGGTCAGACTCCTGGAGTCTCAGATACAATGTAGCCAGATTGAAGTTCCTACACTTGGGGAGGAAAAACAGAAGTAGGGCCTAAACTATTTGTGCTACTCCACTTGTGTAGTGGGAAGTCATAATACATAAAAGGCTTAAGCTATCAAGAAGACTTTATCATTATAAGGGTAATTATCATCAGGGCAGGAAAAGGTATCCTGCTACTTTACAAGACCCTGATTAGACCCCATCTGAAGTACCATGTGTGAGTCTGGGCTCCTCCGTACAAAAAGGACATCAAGGCATTTGAGAGGGTGCAACACAGAGACACCAAAATAAGGGGTATGGGGTCAAAAGCTATGAAGAGAGGCTGGTATCCTTAACATGTTCAACTTGTAGAGAATTAGGCTGAAAGAGAATGATCTCATTTTTCTGAATAATCAGTGGTATAAACTATATTGAACAGACAGAGACGTTTGATCTGGTGCTGTCTAGCAGGACCTGGGGACACACCCTGAATCTCAAGGGTGGTAAATTCATGGGTAATATTAGGAGACGCTTCTTGCTCTAATCTGTGGTGAACCTATGAAATAGTCTACCATCAAAGACAGTGGACAGGAAGACAGCATAGGCCTTCATGGTAAGCTTGGACAAATTTTTGCTTACCAAGTGAATTGCAGGGTACCCTGAGTAGAGGAGTAGATAGGGAAATCCTTATAAATTAGTACATGTTTATGCAGCATACTTATTCATCCCAGTTTATGAAGCAAAGAGATGGACCAGATGGACCTAGAGTCCAATCTGCCATTTAATTTCTATGCTACTGCATGTTACTATCTGACTTGCTCATCTAGGTTTGCTGTTATTTCAATTAAAAGGATATACAATAGTACCAGTGTGTGTGTGTGTGGGGGGGGGGATAGCATCCCCAGTACAAATGGGAAGGAAGAACAACCGTACCGTGCATGCATGGTGCGAGAGAGCAGGCTACTTTATTTTGGACTGAGACTAGCAGTGCATAAAAGCACAGCTCTGAGAACATTATAGTGTGTCTGTGCCTAGAAGGGCAAGGAAAAGCAGCCCTTTGCATGTAGGCTGAGCTTAGAAGGGCACTGAAATACCAACCAGACTGCATATATTATCTCATCATTTACCTAATCCCCCTTTCTAGCAGTTCCCTGTTCTTTTGTTTGAATTCCTTGTCTGAGCTCTTATTGGTTAAAGTATAAGTTGCATGCTTTGGGCTATTATTGCACTGTATTGGTTTGTGGGTGGAGTGATCCCATAGGGAGGTGGAGAGGTACTGCATCCCAGGGGATTGTACCATACTGACACCAAGCCCACTTAAACCTTTCTCTGGGGGAAAGCACAGTGAAATGTATTTAAACCCTGGATATGCACCCCCCCCCAATCAGGAGTTTATTGACCCAACTCCTTCTACCTTGTTTGAGCCCACAAGGCAGGAGTAGTAACTGCAACATCCACAGCAACCGAGTTACAGTCTGATTTTTGTTATATATCGTATTCTATCACGTTTCCGCCAGGATCCACCTAGAAATTAGTTGATTTGGCTCAGTGTGCCTTCGTGGCCAAATCTTTTAAATAAACAACAAGCTTAGCAGTCACTGCTTTCTTCTTGTAGTCACCAAGCAAGAATTTCTAGTCTTGGGTTCTAGAATTTGGTTTATAATCTATGATGGCATTCCTACCATACAAATGTTGGTCAAACCACACTGCAAATAATACTGAAGGCCTCTTTATTAATCAAGGAATATATTTTTGTCTCTTGGTTGATGTGCAAAAAAGTATATGCAGTGGGCTTTTTAGAAACATCTTCATTTATTTATTCATTTTATTATTTACCCTGGATGGTACATTGAGCACAATCACCTGTTTTCAAATGCGTGCAACATACAAAAAACATAAAATGATAATTAAGCACAATTACAGTAAGTTTGGACACTTAACAAAAGGAGTAACTGCTTTTTAAACAGGACTAATGACTTGTAACATTTTGTAGAGTTAAGAAGGTTATTGTGAAACCTAGCACTGACAAAGTCAAGTACTTTTTGACCACATGAGGTCTTAAATGGGTAATAAAATGTACATTATCCTGTGATCTAGTATGATAATTATTGTGCTGGACTGAAAATAAATCAGAGATAGATGATGGCACTTTTCCAGATGCTAGTGAAAGTCGACATTTTGAGTTTGACAGTCATCAACAGATGGCAGTTGGGCTAAACAGCACAATAAGCAGTGGTGGGTTCACTAAGGGGGACCAGTTATGAATCTACAGGTTGAATTATTACCTTGCACAGCACCCCACTCCCGGCAGCTGAATAACATAAAATGCCATAGTGAAGGACAGATAGGAATAAACTGTCTGCAGAAGCATTCTTGCTGGCCGGCCAAGTGGCGCAGAGGGCTAAGGCACTGGATGCCTTAACTCGCATCACACCAGCGACCTAGGTTCAGGAATGGACTTGGGTCATCAGGGAGCAGGCACGGGGGGAGGGTGAAAGCAGGACTGAGCAGCCATAGGGCAGCTCTCCTCTCTCGGGATGGTCGTTGCTTCCCCGTAGTTCCACTGTCACCAGGTAGAGGTCTGGCTACTAGCACAGGCGGGAGGGGGTGGCAAGCTGCAGGAGTGTGTCTTGAGCCACGGTGTGCACATGTCTCCACATGCACTTGCTTGGCCAAGAATGGGGACGGGCATAAAACTGAGGAGAAAATGCAAAAAAAAAAAGAAAGAATCATTCTTGCTTCAGGCAAAAGCTCCTACTCTATGGTCAACATGAATATCATAGGTAATAACTCTTAAATACTTGATATCATTGGCCAACTCTATAGGTTCACCACTTAATGCTTTTCAGACAAAAATTGTTCTCAAGACATTTCTGGTTTCTTCCAAAGGACATGGCCTTCGTTTTTTAACGTTCAGGACAATCCTACAGGCTAAGAAGTTGGGCTGGTGGTTATCAAAATCTTTTGACCACTTGAAAATGACTGTGTCATCTGCATAAAGTACTGTAATATTTCACAGGACAGATAAACTGAAGGTAGGTATTTTAAAAAGAGTGAGAATAGGTGGGGCCCCAATATTGTGGGACTCCAAAAACAACTTTGAGAAGACTAGAGTAATGCTTTTGAATGACAGTTCTATGTTCTCATCCATTAAAACAGTCCTTGAACCAATAAATGACATCCTTTTGTTTTTCAGTTTATGTTTTTGCCCCCAAATCTCTGGGCCAGTCCTCCAGTTAGGAGCCACCAGGCCATTCTTGGTGCCTACCTATCCTACCACAGCCTGTCCCCATGAAGTCTTGCTTTACCCTCCAGGCCGAGGTAGAGGTCGCTGGCTACACCCCTGGTCACACACCTCATCGGGTAGCTTGCTGTGGTGGTGAAAACCACCCCAGACATACTGGGGTCCCACCTGAAGCCATCACCATGGTTGAGCGTTTGTTCAAAGGTGTCAACGATATATCCCGTCGACAGCACACACACATGGCAGGACCAATATGCCTACTGCATGCTAAGGAATGCAGAATGCAGATCCCCCAGCCAACGTCACCTCTCCCAGTCTGTGGCACTCTCTGCTGCACTGCCCCTGTAATCACCCAGGTGGCAGTATTGCAGCAGGAATGGTGGCCCTCCTCCCTCCCTGGAGAAGGCGAGCAGTCCATGGGATGCTCAATCCTTCTCCCTCCCCCCCAGCTGACCTGCCAACAGCCCAGGCTTGTTCCTGAACCCAGGTCACTGGCGCCAGAAGTGGTAGCTCTACCACTGCACCAGTGGGTCGGTCCATAAATGACATCCTTAAAAACTGACACTGAGAAAGGAAGTGTAGCAAGAGATGATGATCTTCCAGGTCAAATGACTTTGTGAAGTCCATGAACACAGAGGTCACAAAATTACCAAAATCTGTGAATGTACTTTGTGAATCACAGCAAAGCAATCTCAGTGTTGTGTTCATAATGGTGTCAAGTAAGCAAACTCATCTTGGTGTTGTGAGGACTCATGATCAGAGCTGTACTTGTCTTCCCCCCACTTCCTGCTGCTGCACCAGACTACTGCTACAACTACTTCATTGAGACAGCAAAACATTAAATTTGTGTCCAGCGGTGGGAAAGTCATGTTCCCGCTCCACCTTGCATCCAATCTGGGACATCCTACAATGTTCCAGCTCCACGACGAGGGATTTAAAATCCCCTGCTTCCAGCAAACTTCCCGCAGAGCAAGCCAGCTGGAACTTATCTTGGGGTTGTGAGAGCTCATGATTACAGCTGTACTTGCCCTCCCCAGCTCCTCACTGCCATGCCAGACCCCTGTTCCAGCTACTTTAATGAGACTGCACAGCATCCAATCCATGGCCAGCTAGAGGAAAGCTGCACCACCCACTCCACCTTGTAGCCAATCTGGGGGGATCCTACAGTGTTCCTGGTCCACAACAAAATATTTCAAAACCCTTCCCTCCAGCTTGCCAATTGCTTTTGGTGACACTTGAATGGATCTATTTATGTGTAAAAAGGTTTTTTATTGTTAATAATGCAGTTATACTATATGGTTTGTTAGATATTCAGGGTATTGTCACTTTAATTAGCCTTAGTATCATGGTAACTGCACGTATTTAAGGGTCCAGGTCAGATGCAATGGTCACCTCCTGATGACTCAACTTTCGTGAAACCGGTAGAGGTTTGTGTGAGCAGATGCTGTTTGGCATGCTTTTTTAAACAATAAAGCTGCTTTTTGTACTTTCGCTTGTGTGGTGCGCTGATTTGTTGCAGCAAACTGTTATCTATGCACCATGGCCTCTTCCTCCTCTGCCTTCTTCTCCTCCTCCTTGTTCTACCTCTAACTCCACCCTCCCACCACCTCCTACTCTTCTCCCCACTCTCTCCCTCCCCCTCCATCATATTGTCTTCCCCCCATTCACCCTGGTCTCCTTCCCTCCTCCTCCCTGAACCTGGAGTTCCTCTGCCAAACTATTCTCTCCTTTCCTTGTTTTTCAAGTCCCACCCCATCCTCTTTATCCTTATCCTGCTCCTCCTCCTCCTCCTCCTCCTATCTGGTGAAATGGAAACTAACCATGGTCCCTCTCCCACCACCCCTTCCTCAGCTTCCAAAGGCCTTAGCATTTTTCATCTCAATGCTATCAGCCTTCTGCCAAAAATTGACCTCCTTAATATCTTAATATATAGGTTTCCCATCACTCTCCTGACCTCCTCTGCACCTCCAACTCCTAACTGTCCTTCAAATTCCTAATTCCAGCTTGGCCCTCCATGACTACTACCTCTTCAGGCAGCACCAGTGTTGAACCCCATATTTTAAGAAGGGTCCTACAGCAATAATGAATGGTGACGGACAAAAAGGGTATGGTCTGTCAGCAAGTAAGAAGAAAACTTCTGTTTCTATTATCATGGACTGAACATGATAACTATTAGTAGTGGGTCATGGCACAATTAATTTTGGTTATGTTGGAAATATATTATGTTGGATTAGTTTTATTCCATGCAAAGGTCAAAAAAGGGCTTGCTGTGACAGGATCTTCATTAATGCTGGATCCGACACTGGACAGCACCGAGGCACACAGGGCAGTGGTGTTGCCCTCTATGTCCACCAGAGCCTCTCCTGTGCCATTTCTCTCAGGGAGGCTGTACCTTCCTCTCATAAGCTTCTCCTTGTTAAGCTTTCCTTTCCCACCACCTTACCCATCTTCGTTGTTTTTTTTATGCCTCATTTAACATCTCACCCCCTCACTGGTTGACTCTCTCTGCCCTTACCTCCCACTCCTCCTCTGGTGAACTCATTCTCTTTGGGGACTTCAATATCAATTGGCTGTCCCGGGTTCCAGGCCAACCTCCCATAGGACTGAGTCCCTTAATCTTTCTCAGCTCATTACCGAAATTACCTGGCTCAATCCCCACTACCCTAATTATAACTTTCTGGACTGGATTCTTTCTTCCCACCTCCATTCTGTTGGACGCCTTCATCTACCACTGCATGATTTTCTGTGTCACGAAAGTCCGGCACCCTCCCTTCTCCCTCAGATACATCTGGTCTAGGGCCCTCTAGTTGATTACATCAATGCTCTCCTAAATGATCTTGCTGAAAACTGACTGGTCCTCCATCCTCTCTGCCCCTGACATTGATGTGACCCTCTCCTTGTTCTATACCAAATTTACTTTTGTCTGGAACAAGTACTCAGAAAGTCCAGGGTTAAATCTTCCCACATCCCTTGAAATACTTCCAAACTCATTGAACCATGTAAGTCCTGTGATCAAGCATGGGCCTGCTTCAGATTATCCAGTCATGTGCTAAGGCTGTTCATGTTGCTAAATCCCTCTATTTTAAAGCCAACCTCCAGAATAACCTTAGCTCCCCAGCCAAATTCTGGAATGTGATCCACTCTCTTTATGACCATCCCTGCCTAGTCCACTGTACCAATCCTCATAGATTATAGTTCTCTTCTCTCTGACCCTCCCTCCCTCTGTTGCTGCTCACTTTAATGAGTTCTTCACTACTTGTGCCCTCCCTTCCCCTCCCCTGGCTCCTCTCCTCTCCTCTCCTCCTCCCCCTTCTCCACCCTCCTCTCCACTACACCCTTCCCTGGGGTTTCACTTCAGCCCTGTTATTAATCAGGAAACCTTGCTTTCCCTTTCCTCATTCAACCTGTATAAATCTAGCCCCGATGGGTTGGACTCTAATCTTCTCCATCTTTCAGCTTCTGCCATTGTCTCTCCTCTTACTTCCTCAACCTCTCTTTCTTCCTCTGCAGTGTTCCCTATTCATGACAGATTGCCAAAGTTTTCCCCCTTCATAAGGGGGATGACCCTTCCTCCTGCCCTGGTAATTTCCGTCCTACTACCCCCCTCCATTCTCTTCAAAATCTGCATGGTAAACTTGTCTACTCTAGGCTTCCTAACTCCATCTATGCATCCAGTTTCCTTTACCCTTGCTGGTATGGTTTTTGGAAGCACCACTCCACTGTCTCCTTCCTGCTGCAGGTCATTGTCTCAATCCTTACTGGGATGGAATAGAATCAAGGACACATCACAGTAGCTATTTTCATTGATCAAGTCAAAGGCTATGATTCGGTGGCACACCCACTCCTTTTGGACAAGCTGAGCTCTGCCAGCCTCTCTGCTTCTGCTGTTGACTGGTTCCATTCCTACTTCATAAGCCGTCAATAGTTAGTATAGGTAAGATGCATCCTATCACGGCCCCTTCCTATTCAGGCTGGGGGTCCCATAGGGCTCCATCCTAGGTCCCATCCTCTTTTCCATTTTCCTGAATGACCTCCCTTCTGCCTGTACCAACTCGCATCTATATCTATGCAGATGCCACAGTTATCTACAACTCCAGCCCCTTGACCATGGTGGTGGAAGGCTTGCTCCATCAAGACTTATACAATGTCCTGCGCTGGTTCCACTTCAACCAGCTCTGGATCAACACCAAAACAATAGTATCCATGACCTTTGGCACCAGCCATAAACTGGTCAGGCTCTCCCCCCACACTGTCTTCACCACACTGGATGGCACCCCTCTTGAAGTGATTTCTTCCTTCAAGTGTCTTGGTGTGTGGTTAGACAGTAGGCTTGACTTCTCTGTCCACATCAATGCCATCATCTCCAAACTCCACCCCAAACTTGGTGCCTTTCATCCCAACAAAAAACGGTCATTTTCCCAGGTCCACATGGAGCTAGTTCCCAAAATGGTTCTTCCTGTCTTTGACTGTGCGAATGTGGTTTATGACACTGCCCTTACCAGACTGGTAATCCTCTGTAGTGCCTTTTGTTGCTTTGCTACTAACTCCCTACCTTGAACTCACCACTGCTCCATCTACTCCTCCCTATCTGTCCTCCCCCACCCTCACATTGCCAGTCTCACTGCACCTTCTTCATCTCCAAATACTGGTTTGGATCCCTACCCTCTCACCTAGCCTCACTCCTCTCACCCATTCCCTCTGCCTCTTACTCCCTCCACTCCAGTGATCCTCGCACCTTCTCCCTTCCCCACCTACTCTCCTCTGCTGGACAGGCAGCCTTCTTCTATTGCCTTCCCTCCCTCTGGAACCTGTGCCATGCCTCTGTCCCTCAAACTGCCCTCCATACAGCTGCATGCCAGGGGGATGGGGCTGTGGACAAGGACCCTGCAGAGGTACATGGTTGTGCATACTGAATGCCCTACACTTGTCCCCAGGTGTGGAGCTGTGCAAGCCAGGAACACACGAATTGCCAAGTACCCGTCCCATAATAGTGCATAACCTCCAATATTTATACTCTTTTTGAAGAGCTAAGTGCCTAAACAAAGATAATAGTATTTGCTTCTTGTTAGAATTCCTACCTTCAGTCTCTTTATATATTCAAGGCCCGATATTCAGACCTGTGCCGGGCAATGGAGCAAGTGGTTGCACAGCGCAACTGAGTTGTGCTGGAGCAACTAAAGGATATATTCAAAAGAGATGAGCCATGGTGCATTCCTTCTGAATATATCAGGTAATGCACACTGTGCAAATACAATGCACTGGCGCATCCTCCCCCAGACAGGGCTGAATACCAGGAATGGGAACTGCGTCAGCGCAACAGAGATATGCTGTGCGCACATTCCTGATATTCAGCCATCAGTATGAAAATGGAGCCATAATGCATGCAAGGCACAAATGGGGCCATTTTCATGTAATTACAGCCCCATTTGCATGAGTTGTGCAGGGCTGGCTAGCGAAATGCACCTGGCACCCTGCACATCATGCATTGCTGTCAGAGGAGGTCCAGTGTTCTCCCCGCCTATAGCCATGATTGTGGTATATTAGTAATCTGAAACACCCTGGTGGGCCAGTGGTTCCTCACCTGTGCTGTACCACTGATTGCAGTGAACAAGTAACAGACATAACCGTGGTGGTCCAGTGGCTCCCCTCTCCCTGCCTGTAACCCTGATTGTCCTATAATAACATTTCGTATCACCCTGGTGGTCTAGTGGTAGCGCCATCTCCTCCCGTACCTCTGATCACCTTACAATAGCAATCTGGATCTCCCTGGTAGTCCAGTGGTACTCCCTTCCCTGTCAGTAACCCCAATCGCAGTTAAAATGTAACTCCCCATTCCTGGTAGTCTAGTGGTACCCCCACCTCCCACACAAGACTCCCAGCCCACCCAGCCACCCCATCAGCAATGGGCAGCAAACCCACCTGCATACCTCCACAGCTGCCCACCGACTGACAGCTTACAGTATCTGCTGCAAGCCCATTGGTCCACACTGTGGACCAATGGGCTTGCAGTGCATACTGTAATAGTCATTCAACTGCCAGATATTTAAATACCTTTCCAGCTTCTCTGGGTCCTTCTGATGTTCCCTCACCAGTTTCTCACAGTTTACTCCACTGAATAGTTCTGTGTTGTCAGCAAAGAGACACATCTTGTCCTGAATTTCCTCCTAGAAACATAGAAATATAGAAGCTGATGGCAGATAACAACAGATAAGGACTCTATGTCACTAATGAATATACTGAACAGGACAGGTCCCAGGACCAATCCCTGTGTGACCTCTGTCCCTATATTTGGCCTTGTTTACAATGACCCTCTGTTGCCACCCCCAACCAGCTCCCGACCCACCAGGCTAAATCCTTCTCTACTTCTAAATCCTCCAGCTTTTTCAGCAACCTCCTGTGTAGCACTGAGCTGAAGGCTTTGTGAAAGTCAAAGTAGAATAATCCTACTGCCTGCCCTTTATCTATGACCCTAGTGACCCAGTCGAGAAACAGTATCAGATTGATCTGGCATAACTGCCCTGACATAAACCTGTGCTGCTTCTCATCCTACAGCTCGCGTTGGGGGAAACATATACTAACCAACTGAAACCAGACAAGATTAAGCTGTTGGTGGTATTTTTTTAAGTGAATGGGGGAAAATTTGGCCAGGACACTGGTGAAGTTCCCCAGCTCTTTTTCGAGAACTGCCATGGTATCTTTAGCTTTTATCTTTCACCTGATCAACCACTAGAAAAGGCAGACAGGACCTCAAATTAATATCTCATCAAAGGACAGTAAACCCTGACAGTGCTGTACCCCCTTAGTACTACACTTGGGTGCCAGTGTTTATTGTATGAGCACAATCATACAAATACAAACCTCGCTTGGACAGACTCGATGGACCACAGGTCCCCTTCTGCTATCATCTTCTATGTTTAATCCCAGTGCAGAACTAGAGCCCATGACCTTTTAGACCAGAAACAGATGTGCTTCTAACCAATCCATGCAGACACCTGAATGCATATCACATGTATTCAATCCATATATGTGATGGGAAAAAGTAATGTTGTACCACTTTAGTAAATTTGTCATTCCAGCCAGCTTTGTAGATGAGCTCTATGTTTTAGAGGTGCAAATATGGTCAATGAAATCAGTTTGCAGCATCACACAATAGGAGCAGACCAGTCATTGAAATATACAGGAGGTATCACGTTGATGATCTCAGGCTTCATGATGTAGGTTTGCTCTGTTTGTTTCAAAACCTAGCAGGAACAAGACGTATCAGACAGCACAATTTCTACAATCAAGTTTAAACTAGATACATATCTTGAGAAGAACATAGGGTAACAGAACATTCTCACTGAGTTTGTGGGTAAAGGTAATATAAGAGCCGCCTATTCCCATACCATAACTGCACTCCATCTTATCTAACATTAGTTTGTACTTACCTCCTTCTTCAACAATCCCACCAGACCACTATCCTCAGTACCAGCCCACTGCCCTAGGTTGGTTTTAGCTACCCCTGTCTGGTAATGCCAGTTATTCATAATCTTGACTCAAACCCTCCTACTAAATTGCCTCAGTATAAAGAGTGTTTGGCGTCTGATGCCATTCCTATTGATTTACTGTACCTTCGTGATCTGTGATGAGCAGGGTTCCCTGTGAACCTGTGGCCTGCCCTGCAAACATCCTGCAGGTGCCCCTACAGAGATGTCACACTTCTGCTTTGTGGTACTCACACTTTCGAGTCACTCATTCTTCAGGATTGCTTGTCAAGCCCACCCTATAAATTACCCCACTGCTACTGATTGGTGCAAACTAGCCAATCAGCAGAACCCACTTCCCTGAACAGCCTCCCATCATCTTTGCCCACCCACTTGCCCCTGTCTGAAAACTCATGTCATGGTAGACCCTTTTGGCTTGGAGCCACTAGTCCACAATGCCTCAGCCCTGTGATCCGCTTTTGAATCACCCCTACAGTACTTGCAAGAGAAAGAAAAAATTGGAAAATATGCCCCTTACCTAAGGCTTCACATTGCTTCATTTAAACCCCCAAACCAGTGCTCTGAATTGGGGCAAACCAGTCAATCATCAGAAGCAGCTCCCCTGAACAGCCTCCTGTCTCCACTTCCCATCTGTTAACCCATGTCTGGAAACTCAGGTGTCTGTTGACCCTGTTTGGCTTAAAGCCACTTACCCCAACTGGCTCAGCACCAAGGCTGGCATTTTGACCCCCCCCCCACAGTACCTAACCAAGAAAAAAAATACTACTATATAAAAACATTATGTGAACAAAAGTGTGGGAGCCTTCCAAATACCACTACACTTAAAATAAAATACAGGTGGTAGGGTTGAGTTAGTATTTATATCAAAAATGTTTTGTTTTTACAGCTTAGCCCTTAGGACTGCAAGCAACATTTGGTGTGCACAGTCTCAGCCCTAGGGGTTAATTTCTGGTGAGTTTGGCGAAAATTGGTAAGGTGGTTCAAAAGTTATTTATTAATAAAATTATGTACTAAATCCCAAAATTCAGCCCTTTCTTTGATTAATGGCTAGCAAAAAAACAAAGCAGGGTTACATTTCTGAAAGTTACAGATTCATTAGAGTTGAAGCCAAGAAAGTACCTTTGAGGGGGTTTAAAAGGAAGTTAAAGTTGGTTATGAACAAAAATGTTAAAAGCTAAAAATGTAAAATACACTTAACTCTAAAGGTTGATAGTTGTGTGGTTTTCCAAAAGACAGTCTAATGAAAAGACAGAGGGGGCTTTGAGAAATCAAAATTAAGTTAGTGTTTTAATTACAATAGAAATGTGTGTTACTGTGTAAAAAAAAGTTCTCGAGACAGACAATAATGAACTTGACATGTGCATAACAGATAGCGAGTGTTCTTAGTTAGGCATGGCAAAAAAACAAAACAAAACAAAAAAACACTCAAATAAAAATAGTCACAAACATGACCAAAATACAGAAATGTTGTACAAATGTTTCATCAGTTCATGTTTTGCTTGGGAAATTGTAAAAATGTCTGTAACAAATTTTCTAAGACTGACATGAAAAAAATGTATAAAGCTGAGAAACAGAAGAAAACAGTCTATAATACTACCAAAAAATTGTAGTGTGAATTTTGTACTACACTCAAATTTATACAAAAATAAATAGTAAGAAAGACATGTCTCTTCATCTGTTTTGCACATCCCTGCACGAATAAAGTTAGGACTGCTGCACTGGACCCTAAGGGCCCTGTATGAAGCAAGTTAGGACATACCTCCTGCTTCAAACAGGCTCCGAAGCAAGTTCAGACTCTACTTTTTCAAACAGTAAGGAAATTCATTGCAAAAAAGCTATGCTAATGCATGTATTAAAGGAGGAAAATGTGGCATTAGGGTTGTTTTAATGCTAATGCTCAGGCCCCTTGGGTCATGACCCAAGGCCTAGCTACAGATCAGAAGCTGTGCCCTATGTGTCTGCTGCTTCAAGGTCTAGTTCAGGAGCCCTAAATGATGACAGTTTTAACTGAGTTCCTGCTTTGTGTAGGGCCTGCAGTGCCCTACATGAAGAAAGTTATGACTGATCTCTTGCTTCAGGTAGGGTCCATCAGGATGTGCATTAAGAATGTTATGACTGATCTCCTGCTTCACACAGGGCCTACAGTGCCCTGCGTGAACACAGTTATGACAGATTCTGTAGGTCCTTAGTGAAGCAGCAAATCTGTGGAGCATGGCTCCAGACCTTTAGCTTGAAGCAGCAGACACACGGGGCTTGGGTACAGATGTATAGCTTGGCCTTGGTCTGCAAGGCTAGGGTGTGGGGATGGGGTGGTTATTAGGGTTGAAATACCACATTCCCTCTTTTTGTTGCTTTGTAACCCAGATGCATGCATTAAAGGTTTTTCAGTAATAAGCACAGTCAGCCAAGATGCAGTGTAGTACCTTTCAGTTTTTGTGTAGAGTGTGCTAGTATGCTGCAGGGAACAGTGCAATTCAATGGCAATTAAAGAAATTCCCTGATGTTTCAAATTCCCATTGTTCTGATGCACCTGAAAAAGTTTTCAAGGTTGTTTTCTGGTACACGTGCATTCTTAAATATATGGAAGCACTATTAGAATAATGTTTTATTCTATTATGTCATGTCCAGTTAAGAATATATGCAAGGCCCAGCCCGGTGGCACTGAGGGTTGAGGCACTAGATGCCACACCTTGAGCCACGCCGATGACTCAAATTTGGGAGAGAGCTCAGGAGTCGGGGGTTGGCAGGGGAGGGAGAAAGATTGAGCACCCGCTGGGCTGCTCTACTGTCCTGAGTGGGAGGGCTCGGGTTGTCCGGTGCTCTGGTGACCCCTGGTGGAGACCAAGGGGCACCACGAGATGCCAGACTGCTTGTAAGGAGCGTGGCTGATGCAGGCAGGGTTGCCGAGCACCACAGTGTCAGACGTGCACCATGCACTGGGGAGCTTCGGGCTCACGTACAGAAATACCCCCCCAGCCTGGATAGGCGACAGCCTAGCCAGTGTCACCACCACATGCCCAACGCTGGTTCCCCACCATTGCCCCTTCAGTCTCCCTGGGTTGTAGTCCCCCGACCTGGGGAACTGTAACGAACTTGAAGATGGTGGAGGAACACAGCAGACAATAGAGAAGGTCTGCGAGTGCAATGGCCTGAGAGAGTTCCAAGCTGGAGGGGTAGAAACAGAACAGTAAAAAAAAAAAAAGAAAATATGCAGGATGGCAGCAAGGAAATTTGTTCCCTCAGTTACAGCAGTTGGTATCATTCAAGGTGTTTTACCTACTGTGCATATCTGTCTGTCTCTAGTTACACTGTTTAATTTGTGTTAATTTGTGTTTTGTGTTAATGTTAGTGTCCTTGCCATTCTGCAGATACTTTTAAATTGTTTGAACAGCTGTCTGGAAAGCTTTGTTTTTTTATTGGGATGTTTCAATGATTTTTGTCCTAAGCTGACCACCTCTGAATCTGCAACTTTGAAAGCAGTTATAACAAAAAGAAGCATGGAACCCCTATATTTCTTTCTGTTTCTGTATTCATAACCATATTCTACTTCTATCAAAAATGTTTTATGAAAATGACATGGGTCTGAAATGGTTTTATGTATAAAAATATACAAATATTTCCTCCTTTTGGGGGGGGATATCAGTTCAAGAGGGTGTCAGAGTACTGGTTATTTCTCTTTACTTTTGCACTTGTGGAAAAAATGAAGCAAACATCGTAATGACAAATGATGTGTCCTTGTTTCATGTTTTCTTTCACACTCATGTTGACATCTAAAATATTGATGTTATAACTACATAAAACAATCGGACCCCTTCCAAATTGTTTCCATAAAGGGAGTTTAAGTCTCACCAATGTAATTTACAAAACAAGTATGGCAGCCCATGTTTTTTGTTGTGGATTTTAAATATTTAGATGCCCATCATGTACTGGGCAAAAAATTATGCCTTTGACATGGGGTTGTTGAAACACCAGGGAACGTCCTTAAGCTCATTTGTCATGCAGAGATTTGTGAGATGTCTTTTATTGCATTTTACCCTGGATGATTCCTCTCTCTCTCTCTCCCTCTCAATACTTATGGAAAATAGTTTTTTTTTTGACAACTTATATCTCTGTAACCTTTGCCCCTAGGACTATAAAAGTTTTTGGTGTGCACCTTCCCAGTCACAGGAGCTTATTTTATCATAAGTCTTATAGGAATCAGTTTGGCAGTTTGAAAGTTATTAATTAGTGAAGTTATGTAACACTCACCATTGTTTGGTCTTTAAAAAAAAAAAAAACAGACTTGTTTTTCATTTTTTACCTGCACATGCTGAGTTCTGAAAAACAACCGGAAAAAATAGCTATAAACGTGAATGATTTTTTTCTGAGTTAAAGCTGGTCATGAAGGAAAACTAAAACAGAAAAATGAAAAAAAGAAATACTTACTTGCAAACATTGACAATTTTTTGTTGTTCATGAGAGTTCTAATGAGGCATTCTAGATGAGAAAAAATTAATTAGTTTTTTAATTAAAGAATCTTGTGATTAGGACACAAAAACAACATCACCTGACATGGTATCCCTCCACACCTAACTGGAAACGGCAGCCCAATCTGTTTATCTTAACATAGGTGCTGGGTTCACTATCTCACTGCCGGTTCTCACCTCTATCCCAGCAGCCCGATCTGTATATGTAAATACCAGCAGCAGTTGTGCAATCCTGCTGCAGGTTCCCCTGTCCCTTCTGTCAGCCTGATTAGTATTTTATCACTGGCAATGGGTGCCCCTCTCTCCTAGCCCCCAGATTTATATATTTCACATTCATGGTGAGTGACTGGCACAGACCTCCCTCCACCTCAGTTGTTTACCATCTTCTCCAGTGTCCCCCACCAATTGCTGCCTGTAAAAAATAAATCAAACGACCCCCTCATACATCCTTTGGCACCCACACCACCCTCTTTCCCCCAATGCCAACCAGGTATATTATTACATCTTGTCCTGCAGTGGGCAACTGACACAATCCCCTCTCCAGCACAGCTGGAACCATCTTCTTCAGCGTCCCTGACTAATCAGTACTTGTAAAAAAATATATAACCCCCCAACCCTCACCAACCCTCTGGCACCCATTCTACTCTATTTAACCCTACGCTTGTTACCTGCTTGGTTCCTTGTCATGGGTCATCAGTGTACCTGGACTGACTTCACAAGCTCCCTTGATGCACTACTCTGTGTAAACTAAAACATTCTACTGCAACAACTACTGTAAATCCTGGCACTTGCAAAGTATACAAATGTTAAGACTTAGAAAACATTTCTGAAAAAATGTTTTTTTCAAAGTCCTGAAATGCACTATTGTGCATAGTCCTAATCACAACTTGTCCAATTTTCCCCATTTTAAGCATACATTTTCAGGTGGTCACATTGCCAACCAGCTCACAGTCGCTTAAGTGGGATCTTTTAAATCTGCTCCAATATGTGTTTGGGGTTAACCCTCCCAAACACTTTTTGGGTTGAATTTACAGTCACACGTATGTGGCAGTGAGGTGGGGTATGACTTAGTCTAGATAGTAAATGGTAGAAAAGTGAAAAATATTTCTTCATACAGGTACATACGCATTACATGCACTGGACTTAGAAAAAAATAAACACAGAAAAAAAAGAAAGTCTCCAAAAAAAAAAAAGATTCTAATTCCAAGAGGAACACAATGCTTAAAACACCAAAACAGCTATGAAAAATGTATTGAGTCTTAGGACTCGTGTAGTTTGTGCAGTGCCCTACCTGAAGCAGGTTAGGAAACATGTCATGTTTCACACAGGGCCCTGTATGAAACAAGTTAGGAAACATTCCATGTTTCACACTGGGCCCTGTAAGAAGCAAGTTAGGAAACATGTCATGTTTCACACAGGGCTCTGTATGTTGCAAGTTAGGAAACATGTCATGTTTCACACAGGGCCCTGTATGAAACAAGTTAGGAAACATTCCATGTTTCACACTGGGCCCTGTAAGAAGCAAGTTAGGAAACATGTCATGTTTCACACAGAGCCCTGTATGAAGCAAGTTAGAAAACATGTCATGTTTCCCACAGGGCCCTGTAAGAAGCAAGTTAGGAAACATGTCATGTGTCACACAGGGCCCTATATGAAGCAAGTTAGGAAACGTCATGTTTCACACAGGGCCCTGTATGAAGCAAATTAGGAAACATGTCATGTTTCATAGAGGGCCCTGTACGAAGCAAGCTAGGAAACATGTCATGTTTCACACAGGGCCCTGTATGTAGCAAGTTAGGAAACATGTCATGTTTCACACAGAGCCCTGTTTGAAGTAAGTTAGGACTTAGCTCCTACACAAAGCAAGTTAGGAGTCAGACTCAAGTTCTGTTGCATGCAGAGCCCTAAGGGCCTGCATGAAGCAAGTTATAGCTCTACTTTTTAAAACAGTAAAGACATTGTTTGCAAAAAAACTAAAAACATAGGAAATGATAGCAGAAAAAGAACATTGGTCCATCTGTCCTGCCCATCATACACTATCCTACCTGTGACCTAGTGTCTATCTACAGTTACTAGCCATCCTACTCCCCCTTATCAGGGTAGTAAGTGAGGCAAACACCAAGATAGAGATGTCGATAGGGAGATAGGCAGGGGTAAATGGAGAAAATGATAAAGGCAATAAGGACAGAGATGGGGCAAAAAGGGGTAAGGCCATCAAGAAATAGAGGGTAATGAGTACCAATGCCCGTACTGAACTTGTGACCTTGATGGAAGAGGGATGCCTGGATATTGTAGCAGTCACAGAAATATGGTACACAGAGAACCATAACTGGAATGTTAGTATACCAGGGTACATAACCTACAGGAGAGACAGGGAGAGTAGAAGAGGGGGAGGAGTAGCTCTCTATGTAAGGGAAGGGATAAAAGCAACGGAACAAAAGAATAAACAGGGAGGAGAGGAGGCACTGTGGGTCACCTTAGAGACTGGAAATGGCACCACAATCCGCACAGTGGATGTATACAGACCCCCATGTCAAGGAGAGGGAATAGACAAGGATATGATAGAAGGCATCCTTAGGATGGCAGAGAAAGGGGAGATACTGTTGATGGGGACCTGAATATGCCAGATGTTAACTGGAGCACCTTTGCTGCAGCCACATCCAAGAGCAGGGCCATACTCGATGCCCTACAGGTGGCATGCCTCAGACAGCTAGTTTTGGAACCCACTTGAGAGGGAGCAATCTTAGACCTCATGCTGTCAAATGGGGACAGTGAGAGGATCTCAGATCTAGAAGTGGGTGGCAATCTGGGAACAAGTGACCACCAAACAGTGTGGTTCACGATAAACTCAGCTACAGAGTCAAGCCATATACAAGTGAGGGTACTGGACTTCAGGAGGGCTGACTTTGGCAAGATGGGAGAGTGCCTTAGAAAAGCACTAGCAAACAGGCTAGAAGGAGGGGTGGAGCAACAATGGGGAAACATCAAAACTGCCATCACAGAGGCAGATTGTGTGAAGCAAATAAACAAATCAAAATGAAAGAAAAAGCCACTGTGGTTCTCAAAAGAGGTATCAGGGAAGGTTAGGGAGAAAAAGATAGCATTTAGGAAGTACAAGGAAACAAAGAAGGAGCAGGACAGAGAACTGTACTAGTTAAGGCAGAAGGAAGCAGGGAGGGAAGACAGAATAGCAAAGACCCAAACTGAGGAAAAGACAGACAACTCAGTTAAGAAGGGGGATAAAACCTTTTATAAGTACATCAGGGAGCATAGAAAGACAAAGGGAGGGATAGTGAGGCTGAATAGAAAGGATGGTGGGTGGGCATAGAGAGACAGTGGAAAAGCAGGTATGCTGAATGAATACTTCTGCTCAGTATTCACAAAAGAGGAGGAAGGGGTGGTGCCTAATCCAATTAACAGAAGCACTCTGGATAGGGGGTCAATCCCAGTCCTTTCAGAGAAGAAAGGGTTCTGAAAGAACTAAAACTGAAGGTGGACAAAGCAATGTGGCCTGATGGAATTCACCCCAGAATTCTAAAAGAATTAAGGGGAGAACTAGTGACACTACTGACTACTCCTTTTAACAAATCATGGGAGGATGGTGTGGTACCTGAGGACTGGAGGAAGGCGAATGTGATTCCCCTTCACAAAAGTGGGAGCAAGACAGAGGCAGGAAACTACAGACCTGTCAATTTGACCTCTGTGGAATCACTTCTGAAGGAAAGAATTGTTGAGTACCTGGAGGCCAGTGGGGCACAGGACCCAAGGCAGCATGGGTTCACAGCGGGAAGATCATGTCAGACGAATCTATTTGATTTCTTTGACTGGGTGACCAAAGTAGTAGACCAGGGCGGGGCTGTGGACATGGCCTACCTATACTTTAGCAAGGCATTTGACACAGTCCCACACAAAAGATTAATAATCAAATTAACCAGCCTTGGAGTGGATTCCAGGGTGGTAGCCTCGGTAAAACATTGGCTGGACAACAGGACACAGAAGGCAATTGTAAATGGAGTCCACACTGAAGAAAGAGGGGTTACTAATGGGGTACCGCTGGGTTCAGTACTGGTCCAGTCCTTTTTAATGTCTTTATAAGTGACATTGCAGAGGGGCTAGAAGGAAAAGTATGCCTCTTTGCAGATGATACAAAGATCTGCAACAGGATTGATACACAAGGAGGTGTGGAATGGATGAGAAGGGACTTGGCAAGGTTGGAGGAATGGTCAGAAGTATGGCAGCTTGGATTCAATGCAAAGAAGTGCAAAATAATGCACCTGGGAAACAAAAACCCAGGGGAAGATTACACAATGGGGGATAGTAACAATGACAAAAACGGAAAGGGACCTGGGGGTAATCGTATCAGATAATCTTAAGGTTAGCAAGCAATGTGAGAAGGCAGTAGGGAGGGCTGGGGGGATACCGGGATGCATAGGGAGAGGCATTACCAGCAGAAAACAGGAAGTTGTTATTCCTTTGTACAGACAGTTGGTGAGACCCCATTTGGAGTACTGCAGCCAGTTCTGGAGACCCCATCTCCGCAAGGATATAGACAGAATGGAGGCAATCCAGAGGAGGGCAACTAAAATGGTGAAGGGTCTGCAAAAAAAAGCCATATGAGGAGAGACTAAAGGAACTCACCATGTATACCCTTGAGGAAAGAAGAGAGAGGGGGGATATGATAGAAACGTCTAAGTACCTCAGTGGAATCAACAAAGTCCAAGAGGGTAGCATCTTTCAGAAAAAGAGATGTGCAAGAACAAGGGGACACAATTTGAAGCTAGAGGGTGATGGCTCAGGGCCAATGTAAGGAAGTATTTTTTCACGGAGAGGGTGGTGGACGCATGGAACAGCCTTTCTGAGGAGGTTGTATGGTCTAAAACTGTGGGAGAATTCAAGAATGCATGAGACAGACATAAGGCAATTCTTATGGGGGTAGGAAGAAATAGGCTGTTGGTTAACTAGAATCTGCAGCTTATCCTGTAGGTAGGAAAATGGGCAGACTAGGTGGGCCAAGTGGTCCTTATCTGCCGTCAAAGTCTATGTTTCTATGTTTCTATGTTTATTGTTACAGTCCAGGTCACTATTGAGCCCTCAACTCTGCCCCAACTGTGTTTGAAGAGGCTGATCGTTTTGGCACTCACCACCTCAGCTGGCAGGCTGTTTCACAGTTCAATCACCCTGTCTGTAAAACAGAATTTCCTTACATCCCTCTTGGCTCTCCCCCCACTTCCCCACCCCACAAACTTCCACTGCTGCCCCTGCATTCTGGATTTTTTGTTTCTGGTGAATAGTTCCTCACAGTTTACCTTGTTTATTCATTTCAGGATCTTGAAGGTCTCTATCATATCACCCTTCCCCCTTCTGGTCTCCAGTGCATACATGTTCATTGCTTTAAGTTGGTCCTCATAGGAACTGCCCTGTAGGCCATTAATCATTTTGGTTGCTCTATGCTGAACCATTTCCAGCCTGTCCTTATTTTTCCTTATGTGAGGACTACAGAACTGGGCACAGTACTCCAGGTGCGTCCTCACCAGTGATCTTCAGAGAGGTATAGTCGAAATCATAGATACATTTCTGATATTTCCAGATATTTCATGATATATCTAATGAGATTCTCTCTGGTGGCCAACAGTGGTACTAGCAGCAGGCAAGGAACTTCTCTAGAGATATCCCAGAAATTTCAGGAAATATTCGTCTATGTCTTTGGCTGCAACTGTCTGTCCTGGGGTTCTTGATCCCTATCTGCATCACTTTGTACTTTTTGGCATTAGAAACATAGACTTTGACGGCAGATAAGGACCGCTTGGCCCACCTAGTCTGCCCATTTCCCTACCTAGAGGATAAGCTACAGATCCTATTTAACCAACAGCCTATTTCTTCCTACCCCCCCCCAAAATTGCCTTATGTCTGTCCAATGTATTCTTGAATTCTCCCACAGTTTTAGACCTCACAACCTCCTCAGGAAGGCTGTTCCATGCATCCACCACCCTCTCTGTGAAAAAATACTTCCTCACATTTCCCCTGATCCGTCCCCCCTCTATCTTCAGGTTGTGTCCCTTGTTCTTGCACATCTCTTTTTCTGAAAGATGCTACCCTCTTGGACTTTGTTGATTCCACCGAGGTACTTAAACATTTCTATCATGTCCCCCCTCTCCCTCCTTTCCTCAAGGGTATACATATTAAGCTCCTTTAGTCTCTCCTCGTATGGCTTCTCTTGCAGACCCTGCATCATTTGAGTTGCCCTCCTCTGAACTGCCTCCATCCTGTCTATGTCCTTGCGGAGATGGGGTCTCCAGAACTGGACGCAATACTCCAGATGGGGTCTCACCAACTCTCTGTACAGGAGGATAATAACTTCCTGTTTTCTGCTGGTGATACCTCTCCCTATACATCCCAGTATCCCCCCAGCCCTCCCTACCACCTTCTCACATTGCTTGCCAACCTTAAGGTCATCTGTTATGATTACCCCCAGGTCCCTTTACATTTTTGTTGTTGTTACTACCTCCCCCCCAATTATGTAATCTTCCCCTGGGTTTTTGTTTCCCAGGTGCATTACTTTGCACTTCTTTGCCTTGAATCCAAGCTGCCATACTTCTGACCATTCCTCCAACCTTGCCAAGTCCCTTCTCATCCTTTCCACGCCTCCTTGTGTATCAACCCTGTTGCAGATCTTTGTGTCATCTGCAAAGAGGCATACTTTTCCTTCCAGTCCCTCTGCAATGTCACTTGTAAAGACATTAAAAAGGAAGGGACCTAGTACTTCAACTACCAAACTGTGGGCCACTTTTCAGTCCTTTGAAGATCTATCTGCAATTCCATAACCCCCTCTTGACTCTCTACCCTACCACAGAGATTAGTGTCATCTGCAAAGAGACACATTTTGTCCTTAATTCCTTCTTCTATGATGCTGATGATCATATTGAATAGGACTGATTCCAGAAATGAACCATGTGGCACCCTACCTGGGACCTCTCTCTCTCCCCGGATTTGACTGTTTACGACAACCCTCTGCTGTCTCTCCTCTAACCAACTACCCACTCTTCTAATTATGTCCTTCACCCACCTAGATCCTCCAGCTTCTTCAGCAACCTTCTGTGTGGCACCTAGTCGAATGCCTTGCTGAAATTAAAGTAGAGCAGATCTACTATATGTCCCTTATCTACTGCCTTACTTGCCAGTCAAAGAATACTTTCAGTTCAGTCTGACATGACCTCCCTGCCATGAACCCATGCTGCTTACTGTCCTGGAGCCCATTTCTCTCTAGTTGTTTCACTTGGTCCTCTTTGACTAGTGTCTCCATCAGTTCGTCCACAACATGGCTAAGACTGACAAAGACCTGTTTAGGCTGAAGCGTCACGTCACAGTAGTCTTCTTGCTTTGCGAGCCAGTAAACACCATTTACTTTGCTACTAAGCACAGTTCCTGCTTTCTTCATTTGGAATTCTGAGTGCTGCCTTTTTTTTTTCTAGGGATCCCTCCTTGCCTTGCCATCTTTCTTAGCCTATCATGAACTCCTGCATTGCTGATTCCATGTCCAGTGTTTCTAGTTCCATTTCTGGGGACCCCTAGCTGGGTTTCCCACTTCCTCTCCTTTCTCAGTGGTTCCCCCGGCTGTAGCCTCCCTTGCAGTCAAACTGTCCACCAATGTAGACATCAACCTTCTGCTCCAGTGCACTGGTCTTCTCTCTTGTTAGGTGAAGGCCTTCACCCTTGAAGAAACTCTTCTCCCAGAAGCCCCCCCCCCAGTCCTCTACAAATACAATACTCCTCCTCCCGACATCATCCCTTCAACCACCAATTAAACTCTTCAATCCTCTCTTTATGACTCTATCCTTTCCATATTCACTTCATCACAAAGGAAGGACATTGGAAAAGGCCTGGGAAGCCATGTGCACCCTCAATCTGTCCCGCAGCCTTTGGGAGTTGCGCTTCACCATTTTGATAAGCTGGTTCACCAAATCACACCCAAATATGCCAGCTCCCCAGCTTCCCTTCCCTTCCACTATCCTACCTATCCTATCAATATCTTGGATGGCCGATGCGCCAGGAAGCCATCTGGCCACCCCCTTCTTCCCCTACCACCTTCTCAACCCCTCTAACTATAGAGTCACATCGACCACAATACTCCTTTCTCTGTTTCTCCTGTCCTTACCCTTTGCCACCAAGCCATCCTGCTTAGCCTTCATGACTGGGTCCAAGACCTGCCAACTGAGTCAGATACAGTAATTGCTCTTCTTCTAGTGGTGCAAAGTGATTTACTATTGAGATTTTGCAGGCTTGGACAACTGCCTTGTGACTGCCTCAGTCACCTTCCCCCTCCCCTTCCCCAGCACTCTCCAGCCTCCAACCAGTCAGACTCTGGGGAAATGGGGGGTATGGAAACTAGCTCAGCTGGTGATGCAGCTATGGTATCTCCTCTGAAGCTGCTAGCTGTTGTGTGTGGAACTTCCCAATGGTCCTACATATGGGGTAGTGTCCCCCTCCTCCAAAGTGTAACCCTGAAGATGAGCACCCCACAGTCCCTGTAGCTGACTGACTACCAACTGTACTTATGCACTATAATACCAGCTGTCACCCTATACATAATAACTGACTGGACTCATGGTGTTTATCCCTCGCTTTCTTCTACTTGTCTGTTATCTGTTTAGTTACATTTTGAAATAGCCTCCTATAGAGAGGAATTTTTTTCCAAAGATACTGATTAAAGTCTTACAGTCTACTTGCCAGACACCCCTTACGTTGTCCCTTAATACAGTTAACCAAGATTAAGAGTTCGCTACAGCTACTAAATTATACTAATGTACAGCTATCCACTCATTTAGTGTAAAGGTAACCTAGCCCAGGTAGGGAATCACTAGAATTCTTTTTACTACCTGCTGTTCTGCTTTACAACTGAAGTACCAGATACCTGCAGCAATGGAGTTTCCTGCAAAACTGCAGACTAAATGTATGGATTTTTAGGACTCTGTGGCTACAATAGAAGGGGAAAAGTGGTTTTAGGGTTTTTTACAACCCTAATGCCCATCCTCCTCCTCAGTCCCTAGCCTTGGGAGAAGCAAACACATGGGACATGACCCCAGACTTGTAGGTTGAAACAGCAGACCCATGGATCATGGGCCAGACCAGTAGCTTGGCCTTATGTCACAAGGCTTGGGGCTGGGGGTGGATGAACATATGTATAAGTCAGGGTTCACTAGAGTTCAAAACCCTAACTCCGCATTTTCCTCTTTTAGTGGCCACAGAATCCTAATGATGCATTGATATTATTTATTTATTTTTTGCAATGGCTCTACTATCTATCTATCTATGCACACATACAGAATACAGGATATCTTCTATTATCTTAATGGTTTGGGAAACATCAGATTTGTTCAGATAATAGAGGGGTGTGGATAATCAGGGGTTTATTGCATTAGGCAAACCAGAGTTGGGTGACAACATCTGTGTTCGGATCATCAAGAGATCCAGATAATCGGGGTTTGATAATTTAGGCTATACTGTATATATAATCGTTAAAATGCTATGTTAATGTATAAGTCAGGGTTCATTAGTAAAGCAACAAAAGTAAGGGAATGTAACATCAGTGTTTTTTTGAACTGTAACACTGCCTACCACCATGTACCATCCCTATGAATGCCACCAAATTGACTGGTTTATTTTTTATGTATTTATTTGTTGATCAGGCAAGTACACTGGTCTGAGAGAACTTTTCGAGGAATGACCTGGGCCTAGATAGGAAAATAATAAGGTGGTACTTGGTTATAAATAAGCTGGGAAAGAACATTTGCAAACATAATAGAAAGAACAGGTACAACAAAAGTTAAAATTGTGATACAGTATCAGTACAGTGGTGCAGTTTGTCAAACCCCAATCCAAATTTAAATCATATGTTTTAACATAATTAACAAATAAATAACATATTCTGAGGAATACAGTTACACCCCATGATGAACACTGCACTCGCTGCTGGAGCAGGCCACTTACAAGGTCTGCTTCAGGTCTGGTGCAGTTTTGTGTGACTATGCTCTGCAGTTTGTGTATCAAGTAAATGTTTCATGAGTGGCCCCAGGGCCAAACCTTAAGTCTGCTATAGGTCTTTGACACTCTGTGTGACCATGCAGCCATTTTGCAAGTGCCCAGCTGCTCTGGCACATTCTGTGTGATGATGCAGGTGCTTTGTGACTAGTACAGATGGACACACACACACTCACACACACACACACGACTTAGCATCCTGTAGCCTTGTGACTCACAACATATGATTGCAATGTTTGTTATGGGGTGTAACTGTATTCATTGCACAATGTTACTTATTCATGATGGTAAGACATATTGTAAGCAGCCCTTGGACTCACATTGCTGCCTTCTGGGGCCCTCTAGGTCCACACAGTACCACACCTCTGAGGGGGCCGGCCTGGGTTCTGTAGAGGACCAGTTAAGATGGTGCAGTGCCTCCATCTGAGGAAATGGCAGGGGGTACCTGTGAGCAAAGAACAGGTTACCACCCCCTGAGGAAATACATAAACTGCACTCCATGACACTTCCCCCCACAATAATACTTTTCTCCACCTCACCCAATAAGATGCCGATACCAAATATAAAATGCAAATAAGAACAATATTTATTGGTGGAGGAGGAAAATAGGATAATGCAACACAACACTCTACAGCACAAAGTACCCCACACAGTATTCTCGCCTCCCACTTTAGGGTGCACCCTTGACATTGTGCCTACAGATGCAGTGGGTACCTCACCAGGGTGATGATGTTGGCTCGCATGGAAATTTTTTGTCAGGGCTTCAACAACTTGAACAAGCAGAACAATTTGACTGCTGACCTGGGCTGAGCTTTAAAGACACAGTTCTGCCCAGATCCTAGCCCCCTGACTAAGCTAGCTACAGAGTTCTCCTCTGAGCCACAGCCCAGAGGCACTTACAGTTTGATGGGGGTCACAGGCAATCAGTCTGTTGCATGGTACTGTGAAGGTATCTTTCATTGGTGCACATAAATGCTTCATGGTTGGGTGAAGCAGTTGCAAAATGATGACCTACACCTGCCTGGCCTTGCCAACTTCGCCTCAGAGGCCTTTGCAGACAGTTTTCACCAGACAGGCATCTTGCTGTCTTCCTCATGGGCTGTCATCTTCTTCAGTCAAAGGACAGGATATACAGAATATCCAGACCCCTCTGTTGCACACCCTGAGAACCTCCTACTGATGGGCACTGGCTCAGTCTCTATCCCACAGCACGTTCCCTTCAGCATCTGTATTTACCGCAGGGCTGGGCTCTGGTTCATTCTCTAATCTCAGCACATTCAATGTCTCAGCTTGCTTTCAGCTGGGCTCTGTTCAGTCTCTAACCATGGCACATACACTCACAGTCTCCCTAAAAGTGGCAAGCAACAGTCTCCAAGTTCATAAATTACCCCCATTGTTGGGGGAACCCAAAGACTCAGGCTATGCTATTCGGGGACAGCACTGGGAATTTGGCTGCACTCTCACAGTTTGTCAAAGTTCAAGGTGCTCCCACTCACTTTCTCCCTTCAGGCTTCTCTCACCATAAGCCTCTGTAGAAATTTTTTCAATGGTATATCTTACTTTGAGCTGCTGCATTCCAAGGCAAAGCTGACACAATTTGGGGCCGATCTGGCCACAGAGGAGAAACAGCAGGAATGGGGCTGAGTAGCCCATGCTGGCTCTCCTGTCTTCTCTCCTCAAAACTCTTCAAGGTGTAGTCCCTTTCTGGTGGGACTGCAGTCCTATTTACAGATTTTCAGCTGCCCTGAGCTGTTGGCTGCAGGTTTCCTGGGCAAATTTTTCCCTGACTTTTCACATTTCCCAGCAGTCCCCACTCACTGAAGTCCATGGGGGCCACCATTATTATTTATGTTGGCCCTGAAAGAAAGTCCCTTAATATTTTAGCATCACAGCCCTCACGAGGGCTGAAACAAGTACCACCCCCCCACAACCAAAAGCTTTCCGGTATTAAATACGGTGGTTTCCTGGCTCACTGCCTAATCTGGAGCCAGGGATAACATTAAATTCTGGCAGCAGACAAATTCCATCAACCAGAGCTTTGGCTCCTTTAATTTTTCTCATCGGGCCATCCATGCATGCACCTTATGTGCATGCAGCCGTCTTGTTTGTTTGCATCCACAGTCTGGCTTTCGGAACTCACTGGGACTGCAGACATACCTCCTAACTGCCCAAATGTGCAAGAACAGTGATTGGACCTCAACCCCTACTAGTACATGGGCCGAGGACATGAAGGATGGGTGGCTGCAGCCACGGTAGCACCAGCGGGGTGCGATGGTCCGGAGCCCACCTGGGACAACTTACAGATGCCGGCAAGGCAGAGGAGAGCAGTTGCCCATACAAGTAAGCCCATTTGGAAGGCTTACAATATTTTTGAAATCAGGATTCGGTTTTGGCATTCAATTCAGAGGGGGTCACTGTGGTGGTGTATAGGGGTGGAGGAAGTTAGAGTTAAAAAAAAAAACTTGATATCACATTTCCTTTCTTTTGTTGCTTTACTAATTTACCTTAACTTATGCAATAAAGAGCTACAGTAGTGTACTGCTTGAAATTACTAGTAACTTTCAGAAGTAGTCAGCTATCACTTCTTATATCTGAAGTATGTTATTCTGTTCTGTTTTGTTAAGTAGCAAATTTTCTACCTGACAGTACTACTGAAGGTGTGATGGGTCTAGGAAAAAATTGCTCCAGAAAGAATAGCTCTGGAAAAAACAGTACATGGAATAAATGGCACCAGAAAAAGATACAAAATGAAAAAGGGGAAAAAATGGCACCTTAACATTTTGTCATGCACAACTGCAGTAGTAAATCCTTAACACTAAACCTAACCCTAAGTCTAACCCTAACCCTAAACCTAAACCTAAACCTAAACCTACACCTAACACTAAACCTAAACCTTAGCCTAAACCTTTATCATTTAAAATATCCCTCCAAGCTCTGCACCATGTATACATGGAGGGTCACTTACCATGTAACTTGTTCAGTAGCGGAGATCTCCACTTCTTACCAGTAACCCAAGCACCATGTACACATAGTGTCAAGACAAATCTGGGTAATGAACTTCCCAGTAAAGATACCTGGATGATGGTGTAGTTATCCAGTAACTACACTGATATAAACAAAACTCTGCAGTGCCTGAGAAGAATCCACCGCACATCGTGCAAACACATATAAAAGCGTCATGGAGTTATCGGCTAAGTAGGGGGTTCTTCAGCATCACATTACCTGGTAATGCCTAGCCCATTGTATACGTAGTAATGTGCATGACTCTGCCCTTAAAATACACCTGACATCATGTCATTAACACCTGCCATTCATTGCATTGTCTGATTTCATCAATTCACCTTGACAGATTCACTTCAAAGAGAGTTGGTGCCTCTTTTTCCCCTGTGCCATTTATTCTGTGTGCCTTATTTTCCATGTGCCACTTTTTTCTGGACCCATTTTTTCCAGAGCCATTCTTACCGGCGCCATTTTTTTCTGGGTACTGGTGTGATGTGTAGAACAACACTCTACCTAGAGGCTGACATAGTCAGTTGTATTCCTCCTTATACAACTTCCACTTGCATACTGTGTGACCCTAAGCAAGCCACTTAATCTTCCTATGCTCACGGGACACACCTGGAAATGAGCTGCAGCTCAGTGTGCCTTTTTTGGACAAAAATTGTAAATAAATAAATAAAATTAAAAAAATTATCAACATTGTGATCTCACTGACTGTGACATAACAAGTAACCAAGAAGAAACAATCTCCTGCTGCTTGATTTGTAACTGGTGGCATGTGTTACCAATCAGGTAACTGGGCTTGTGATGTTACAATTAGTGAAGTCACATGCTGATGTAGTGGGAGGAATAGAACACGATACTGAATGTCTGCTTCCAGGTAAATCACTGCATTTTACATCACACCCATTACTATTAGGTAGAAAACCATTGACTGAGCACATTGAAAAAAAAAACTCCAGAAAAAAGTAATGAGGGACTACTTTAAAAAAAAAAAATACTAAAAATGTCTGCCAGCTATTTTTTGGTGCTACCAGCTCTTTATGCAAGTTTTGCAATTAACTTCTTGACTTTTTAGGCGAGATAGCCATATGTGATGGAATGTATGTCTGTCACCGTTCTTTCACCCATAAACTGCCTCACAAACTTGCAACACAGACAACACGGGTTTTGACAGGGGCTGTTGTGGAATTTGTATCACATTGCTTTTGTTTTTAAGTTGGCCCTTTAAAGGGACACTGTCAACCTTTTTTACATCATGTAATTTCTAGGTAAACACCTTTATTTTATGATTGCTTAGATTCGCTAGAATTCATCTGGACTGCTAGTTGTTGTATCTTCTTTTCTTAGCAGAACTGAAATGCATGCTAATAGCATAATTATACCCAACCTTGTTTTATTTTAAATCCTTGGTCTACTTTTATTACTTCCTTCCAGAACATAGAGGAAAACCCTCAAACAATGCAACCACTCATTATTCAATGGTCTTCTCTCCTCACACTCCGTAATAAGTGGCTAAACTATGTTAGGGGCATTTCCAAGTCCAGGAAAGACGCATTGGGGGTTGATCGAGGAAATGTAAACAAACATGTTTTTGTGTGGTAACACAAGTATGGTGGGCAGTCAGCTTTTCACTTTTTAAAAGAAAAAATGAATCAGAATCAAACTAACACTTTCATAAGCAATCTCTACAGAATGTGACCAATTATAAAATGTGCTTTTTAAACTGGGGATATTTTGAGGCCTAAGGGGGTTGACAATGTCCCTTTAAAGCCTCACTGCACTGGATATACAACCTGTTGGTTGTCTCAGGTGGAGGGGAAATGTTAAGAAGCAATACCTGAGCCCAATAAAGGGAGAAGGGTGAACAAGCAGAAGGAGGTTTCTGTTTCAGGTAGATGCAAGTGGAGACAGCAAGAGACTGAGCTGCAACATGTTTCTGCTAAGCTGAATACATGTTACCCCTCTTTTTTTCCTTTTTGCCCTCCTCCCTCCCTACTCCTCTTTTCATTTAACTTAAACTGGTGTCTGGAGTGTTCTCTTTCATAGTGTTCCCCAGAAACCACCTGGTTCGCTACTCTGTCACGTGTGGTTGGCTTTTGCGCTGGGATCAGATTCCCCTTATCTAAGTAGGGGTAAGATGGACTCTGACTAAGTACTGAAATGGCTAACAGAACAGCAAGCACAACAGACCCAGATGAATAGGGACTGGATGGCTCAGCAAGCGCAACAGGAGGCTCAGAGAGACCAGCAGCAGGTTCTGCAGGTCCAGATACAAAGAGATTGGATGAACCAGCAGGCACAGCTTTGAGTATAGAGAAACAAGCAGTAGCAGGAGTTTATGAAGCAGGTGCTGCAAACACAGAAAACATTGCTAGAAAAGAAAGCTGCTCAGCTACACTCTGAGCCATTTGTAAAATAAACACTGGGGAAGCAAACACACATGGCACCAGAACAGTGTGCAAAAAATGATTTAATAAGAAATATTCACAAATATATAAAGAAAAACCTTGATGCTGTGTAGATAGTAAAATGCAGTAAAAGTGCCGGCACAGAGGCTGGGACAGACCTGACCTGGTTTCACTTCTAGGACTTTATCAAGGGACACAGAGTTAGACATACTGGCCTGTTTAAGTACTAATACAGCTAATGTCATATGGTACAAAAGGACAGTGTAGTGCTAATTGATACTACTTAAAGTGCTACCAGTGAAACAATAGGATAGACTGCTTATGAAACATACCACCATTTTTTAAAATCAATATCATAATGTCCAACTGCTGATGCTGTAATAAATATTTTCAAGGTTAATTCATTATACCATTAGCTTCACTAATATTATAATTACACCAGCTCCTTCTTAATGTTATTACAGACCTCACATGTAATAAACAACACATAAGTGCATTATTTTCAGAATAACAGAAATACTGTACTATTAAAGTTTGGTGGCATAAAGCAGAGGACTCTCACAGAAGATCTGGCTAGCAAGCAGAATTTGGACAGTAGGTACACCTCTTTAAGAAAATTGGCTTTTCATTTCTTAATACCAATAACAGTAGTAATTGTGGCAGCAGGATCTATAAATCATAGCCAATCAAGAACGGTATGAAACCACATACTGTGAAATATAGATAGCTATAACTTGAAACTTCAAAGAGTAAACAAGTCACTTCCCCCTTCTGGCTAGCCATTCTCTTCCACTCCAAATTATTTTTGTTCCTGAACCAAGAAATATGTCCAGAAGTGGCTCTGTTAGAAGACCTAAAGAAAATATTACAAAAAGTACTAGTTTAGTCAAAAAACATGAAAATTAGAAGCAACTTAGACTGTAAAATAGAGGGAATGTGATTATATATCAGTCCATACACAAAATACATTATACATCTTAATAGTAGTCAGCAAATAGACAATATACAAAACATACCATTTACTCATTACCCAATCTCAGCTTATTCTTGTCCTTTTATTTATTAGGGGCATCAGTTCCAGTTTGCCATTAAGACCAGGTGGTATATGCCCCCCTCATTGAAAGATCCACAATGCCTCTCTTTTGAGTATGATGGTTTTCAAATCTCCACCCCGATTCCCTAATGAAACTCTTTCAATGCCACAAAATCTGAATTTACGTTCTTCCTTATTAGTGGCTTGTACAATATGGATTGCTAGAGCATTTTTTAAATCACCACCCTCAATGGCATGCATTTGTTCTCCTACTCGCACTTTCAAAGCCCTAGTAGTTTTGCCAATATAAAAGACTGAACAGTTACATTTGGCTAAATAATATAGGGTTACCACCTGTCCTGATTTCCGCAGGACAGTCCTGATTTAGACAGCTGTGTCCTGCAAAAAAACATGCAATATACTGCATGTCCTGACTTTAGATAAGAAAAAATATTTTCTAATGTTCCACTAAATGTTGCAGAAAACTGTAATACCTTAACTAAAATACCTTAAAATATTAAGAAACAATAGAAGCAACTAAGAAACTATAACACTTAGCCTTAATTCTGATTATATAGTGAAAACAAGTCTGTTGCATTCATCGAGGTTAGGTACTGTCCTGCAAAAAATCATGTTTCAGTAAGAAATGTCCCACTCTGGGCTTTTTGAAAGGTGGTAACTATAAATAAACAACATTTACTATATCAAAGTTAATGAAACTACAAATTGAGAAATCCCTGGTGGTGGTGTTAGTTTGAAAACTAGTGGTTCTTTCCATCACTTCACAATACTTACACCTCCCACATCTAAAGGTGCCATGAGATAAGGCTGGTAGCCAGGTGTGTGGTCTGTGTTCTAGGTTTCTCTGGTAACTGTGTGTTAAAGGATCCCCCAAAGTTTTTGCTCTCCTGTAACTAAATCTAGGTGGATTAGAGCATAGGTTTCTTAAGACCGGGTCTGAGTGTAAATTCCCCAATTTTTAGTGACAATCTCCCTAATGCTGGCTGACCATGCAGTATTTAAAATGAGTTCAGCATTTTCTTTGTTGGTGTCCTTTTGTGCTAATACTGTAAGTCAGTTCTAGCCATGGTTTCGACTTCCCTCTCTGCCTGGTTTAAGATCCCTGTACTGTACCCCCTCAGCTGGAACCTTGAACACATTTCACCCTTTCTTGTCTGGTAATCCTCCTCCAGACTACAGTTTTGTTTGACATGCATGTATTGGGATTTTGGGATATTTTTGATTAGATGTTAGGGGTGGCAACTTTTAGCATGGAGAATAGTATTTCTATCACTCACTTTCCTGTATAGGTTAGTTTTTATGATACCATCTTCCTGTTTTATTATAACAAGATCCAGGAACACCAGCGGTATCACTCAAAGCCTCTTTGCACTTTGCTATCTGCACAGCACCAAGGTATTTATTTATATAATTGTGAATATTTCTTATTAAATCCTTTTTTGCATGCTGTTCTGGTGCCATATACGTTTGCTTCCTAAACACAGAAAGAAACTGTGCCCCAGATCCAGGTCTCAGGGAATCCAGTTGCTGTAGGACCCCACCCCATGCTAACAAAAATAACAACCCTAAAGTCTACCTTATGACTTTTGAGAGTTGCAATACCAATGCCTAGCCATAAGAATGTTGAGCTACTTGCATTGCACTGTAACTGACTGGAGCTGTCCAAGGTGCAAACAGAAGCCTAACTAACGCAGCCACCATAGACTATGATTAGGTAAAGGCAGCTAGCTTAGACTGGGTCAGAATAACTGAATAGAATTTGCAATGGAACTTTCGCACCCTGGGTTTCAAGGTGGAACACACGCTAGAGTGCTGGCATAAATAATTACAAGACTTAGCTACTCAGTAGTTAAAATCAGAGGTATGCATTTAAGAGGATATTATGGATATGGTTGTATTGGAGCAGTACCAGAACATTTGAAAGTTTTTTCCTTAATCTGTTATCATGCTTAAATTATGTTTATCTATTACTGTTCATTGGTGTTAACTAACGGGCCAGTCCTGCATTGTGTGATCAATCTCTGACATATGTGCTATCCCTACCTTTGTTATTACCTTTATGTTCTATTTGTGACTGTTTTTACTGAATGCTGTACCTTGTACCATAAGTGTCAATGTGTTTTTCCATACATTAAATTAATCCCGGGTCGACCCTGAAAAGGGGACCCTTGGTCTCAGTGGTCCCACCTGGTCAACAAAATTCAATAAATAAATAAATCAACTCTGTGACTGGGTAAGCTGACATGAACAGACAACTCTGGTTGCAGCAGTGAAAATTATGGGACATTACCTGAAAGCTGAAAGATCAGAGGTTGCTAAGAAGAGCATAACCCATGACAAACCTTGTGTGGTGACCTGAGGGGAAGATTCCCACAGAAGAGGGGAGAAAGGACTTTGTGGGATGAGAACAAATGTGCAGGTATGGATAAGTGATCAAATGGTGAAATATTGCTTAATTGGCTAGAGGGAAGGGAGGAAGCGAGGGGTAGCTGAAGACTTTGGCCAAAAAGAAACAGAAAGTAGCTTGTTACTGCTGTTCTGTGATATATACACACACACACACACACACACACACACACACACACACATACTCTAAGTTAACAGAGTTTAGGATTTCTTGCTAGACTTGCCTTGCTTTCATTATTGCTTTCTTTTATTGCAGGTATACAGTGTAGTTGCAGAGTCAGATATTAGTTAAAAACAGCAGCATTTGTGTCTGTCTTCAGGGCAGCTCAGTGGACTTTTGGGAGGTTGTTGAGCAAACTTGCTCCCTTCCCCCCAGTAGCGGTCAGCAACTGAGGCACAACTGAAGTACGCATATCTAGATATTGCTGCTTTCTCAGGGAAACATATGGAGCTCTAGTGCTCTGAGCACTGTTGACCTGATTGTTTCTTGAGGAGGCTGGTGTCTAATCCCACCTTCCCATCCCGCACCCTCCCACCCCAAGGCTCACTTCCTTTTATTCCTTTTTACTCCCACATGATAGCCTGTTACATCACAGAATATGAGGCAGAGCACGTCTGGTAACTAGAAAGAAAATACAGGACAAGACTGATACACCAGGTAAAAGATACTGTAGAACTGAAAAATGTTGCATTAATTAAATTTGGCGTTTAAAAAACTTTGCGGACCTCCTACTTATGCTGCCATTATACATGCCAAAACTGTCAGTTCTACATCAGTGTAATTTACAACAAAGGAGCCGTCAATCCATTTGCACTCACAAGCATCAGGTGTTGGTGTTAAATGAGTAACATTAGTGGCCAATTAACCCTTTGAGAACTGAATATGTGTGAACGTATATAGATTCTGGACGTATATATATGTCCACAGTCTTCTAAGGGAAGCTTTTCTGTCCTTGGTTACTGGCTAACTGTAATCACTGTAGTGGTCATAGCTTTATTCCCCATAATCAGCTTACTCAACTACAGTACTTATCTCGGCATTCATTCTTTGTTTGATCTGCTGCTAGGCTGTTAGTTTGCTCTGCTGTCTGCTCATCTTTCCTTTTGCTGCTCGGTGGTCTCCCTCAGCATACAATGTCTTTAGTGCAGTGGCTCCTGTAACCCTCCCTACAAATCATGGTTTACTATAATGTCTTCCTGGGCTCCTAAATGCCCACTGTCAGGCTGGTGTCCTGTCTTAAGCAGTGCTATCTATTTGCGTGAGAGTGCCCTAGTGAGCCTCCGCGCCTGTCTCTTTAAGAGCCCAGCAAATCTGTGTTTAGAAATTTGTCTGGGCTGGGTCCAAGTAATTAAGGCTTGCAACCAGCCAGACAGTGTGTTATTTAGATCCATTCTACAATCGCTATTTGCGCAGAGGGAGCCTATTTAGGAACTGTGATTATTTATTGTTTAATTGCTGATATAGTAAAGCTAGAGAAGTTTGTCGAACCTGCATTGATTGCAGATCGAACATTTGGATGGGAGCCACCATGTTAGGTTCTGGACTTCCAGTATTTGGACCAATTGAACCAGTGGGGACCTAAAATGCAGACTGTCCCCAGGGGTCTTGTGGGAAGGAATTCTGTTGTTGTTGTAGTTTTAACTGCTGGCACCTAAACTGACCTGGAGGGGGGGAGCCCATTCTGTGACTGACAGTTCCCTCAGACAACAGAACCTTTTGGATTACAAAGGAAATAGTCATAACTGGCTGAAAGAGTGGAACAGTTAGAGTTGGAGGCTGAAGAGTGAACAGGTTGAACTTTTGAGCAGCTGCTCCCAGAAGGAGTTTAGGGGAATCGGCGGGAATAGGCTTTGCTAGACTGCCTGACATGTTCTCCTGTCAGTGAACTGCCTTTTGCAGAAGTTGGATCTGGTTCTAATTTCCATGAGTGGAATCTGCAGCAGAAGAAAGAAGAAGTTTGTTATTGCAACTTGTGATTTGGACCGAAGACTTACTTCAGAAGCGATCGGACAGTCTGATGATAGAATTAGCCTTGGATTGAAAGGTTTGTGCAGTGAAGCTGTAGTTTGCAACCAGACTGTATCCAAACTGTGGCTTAGAGAAATAAGTGATTTAAATGTGCTGAATGTGTTTCGTGGGTCTCAATTTGGTTCCCCACAGCAGAATCTTTTACGCCAGCTGGAGGCTTCACCAGCAGAAAACCACAAACTTTTGCAGAACTGTTCATCCTGCCTGGGCCCTGTCATCTCAGCCTAGGCCACTACTTCTGCTTTGGAGACCATCTCAGTGAACGACCAGCTTGGGGATTTGGTCCACTGCCCAACACCATCGAGCAGGTAGTGACCACTCGGAGGTGACTCATGTCGACCCTGCTTCCCCTGGCCTTCCTGATCATCACCACAAGGTCTTCATCTCACCTGTCCTGCATCCAAGTTCTGGTAGCATGAGTACAATCCAGGGAAGCACCCTGCAACAAAGGTCTAAATCATTGTGATATCATCTAATTGTTTTCTTGATCTGGGTTATTGCAACGGACTGAGCTGTCTGACTTGGATTACAAATAATTGGGTTGTGTGCATGTTTAACTGTTTTCTTTCCTCATGGTCCCCACAACAGTTGTAACACCAGCCACCCCGGGCAATGCTTCAGGCTAGCCTGCATGACATACTGGGCACCCAGGGTTATTGAACTGTTTAAAAGGGACTTACAGTGTATGCTGAACCAACCTGAATTCAATCAGATTGCCTATCATACTGCTAGATTCACACCCCTCCCTTGTTCACTGCCACTAAATAAATCTGATTGTCTGTTTTCATGTTAACCTGGTTAGTGCGCATATTATTAGTTGGGTTACAGAGGTAATATTGTATTGTTGCATTGCTGATCTTATTTTCCAGGGGGTCTCCAGGGCAGTTGCAGCAGATCCAGCCCTTGTGGTAAGTGAAAGGGGCATGAGCATATTATTACTGCTATCTATTGAATGTGAATGTACCATTGTGTTACTGTCTAGGCCACTAGAAGGGTTGATGGGTGGTTATAGAGTCCCAGAGGGCTATACCAGAGCAGTTAAGCTACCCCAATACCATTCCTCCAGGTGGAGACACCCTTTTACAGAACTCAGGCCCCTAAACTTGTGTATTGCTATACAGGCAGGGGTAGTAGCCCTTAGAATAGTGCTGCCTAGGGGTTACACTCCAAAAAAACAAAGGAGTGAAAAGGGAGCACAACCTTTTTGTGACCAAGGACATAACACCAAAGGCTTTGAGTGATACCACTGGTGTTCCTGTTAAAACGGCAGGTTTCATAGTGCAGGAACTTAAGCTGGTCTCCCCTTCCCCCAAGACAAGGCACACTGACTACATGTATTACAGTCCTGAGGTTCAGTATAAACTGGGACACTATGCCACAAACAATGGAGTTATGAGTGCGGTCAGGTATTATAAAACAATTCGATAAAGTCATCAATGAGAGCACTTTGAGAAAGTTCAAAAAGGATTATCTTGACAAGGTGCATGTGAGCAGTGCTCCTGCTTTAGTTGCTCCAAGTCTGCCTCATAAACTGATTGGTCACCCGACTCTGGTTATGGAGCACATTGAGGCAGAATTGAGAAAATCAATAAAAAGTCTGCACACCAAAGGTGCGGTGGTGATTGCAAGGTTTGTGGCAGCAGTAGTTTTGGGTGTGATCATAGCCAACAACCCAATGTTACTCACAGAAAATTGGAGCAATTTGAATGTAACAAGACAGTGGGCTTGACATTTTCTGAACCATATGGGGTTCATTAAAAGGAAATTTACAAAAGCTGGTAGAAAGACCCCACATGATTTGCAGGAGCTGAAGGCAAATTTTCTTGCTATGGTCAGTAGGGCTGCCAGACAAGAACTTGTACCCCCAGAGTTAGTTATTAACATTGATGAGACTGGGATACACCTGGTGCCATGCAGTAGTCAGTGGACAATGGCTGAATCTGGTACCAGACAAGTCGAGGTGACTGGCCTCAGAGACAAGCGGCAGTCTCCCTCATATAGGGGTATGCTGTCGAGCCACTTCCTACCTCCCCAAGTGATCTACCAGGGGAAAACTGCAGCCAGCATCCCCAGTTACAGCTTTCCTGCCAATTGGAACATCGCTTTTAGTGAAAATCACTGGGCCAATTCGAACACTATGCTGGCATACATTGACAGCACTCTGAAGCCCTATATTGCCATTGTGTCCACAAAAATGAGCTGCCAAAAGAGCAACATAGCATTTTGATATTGGATCTGTACCGGGCTCACAGCACTCCAGCTGTTATTCAAAAGCTGGAATCCGAAGCGATTGTACCAGTGTTCGTACAAGTGTCCTGCACGAATCTATTTCAGCCACTCAATGTCTCAATAAACAAACTGTTTAAGGACTACCTAAAAATTTCTTTCATGGTGTGGTATGCTGGGATAATCACCGATCAAATAAACTCAGGTTCCCAGTCCATTGATATCAACGTGGATCTGCATATGACTGCAATAAAATCCAAGCATGTAGAGTGGCTTGTTTCTGCCTTTAACTCTCTGAGGGACCGCAAGGAGGACTGCATCTGTGGCTTCGAGCTCTTGGGGATTGCTGCAGCACATGCTGACTGCCTGAACCAGGTAAGGCCACTGTTAAACCTGTTTGTTTGCCTCGGCACTAAAATGATAATATAATTGGGAAGAAAGCATCACACTTAGTAAGGTTCTTTTTTTTTTCTTTAGGTGGCAGAAGAGCAAGATGAAATGCTTGAATGATGATACCTCTCCCCACTGCACTTGCCGATACCTGCTTCTGTGCACTGCTGATGTGGATTTTAAGTTGTTCTTTGTTTACAATTAAATAAATATTGCTGCAAATAATGTGGGCGGTTTAATTAATTTAGCGGACCAGTAAGGGGCACGAACACAGTGAGATTCATTAGCTAAACTTTTCAATTCTACAGTAATGTTATAGAACAGATATAGATGCTATACAGTTATTGCATTGTATCTTACTAGCTGAGGTCAGCACAAATGTTTGCACAATGATGATTGCTTACAAATACGTCTTATACTGTTTGTATTAGAAAGGCATTTCTGGAAACCCCAGTACTGATATGTTGGCACAGTGGTTAATAGGTCAGGATTTGCTGTACTACTGAAGTGTAATCAGAGTTTAAAGGGCAGATTGCTTTTGGTTGTGCTTAGGGGACAGACTGCACTTATTGGTGGGCAAGTTTTGTTGGTTGGCTAACTTTTACATTAGGATAAGGTATTGGAGAACTGGGGAACCATTGGCAGAACTGGAAAAAGTGGATGGGAGGGGTCACGATGGTGGTATGGGCATCCTTCTACTAAAAATGAGGGGGGATGCTGGTGGGTGAAAAGTGAGACAGGAAGGATGGTAGGCTGCAACAACTGTGGAGAGGCAGTCTTTCTAAAAATTGTGTGGAGAGTGGGAGGGTGTTTGGTGTACAGGCAAATAAGGCAGCTTAGGAACAAGATAAGCTGTTTACAAATGGAGCTTAGGAGGGGAATGCGGGCTGACGTGGAGGACAACTCAGCTGCTGGGGAGGGAAGGAGGGTAACTGAGGGGGCAGGACAGATCAGAGACAGGTAGGTAGGGAGGAGAGGGGAAAAAGGTGGCAAATGAGGGAAGGAGACAGGGGGTCCCAGTTCAGAGGACAAACAAGGGTGAGAAAGGGAGGAATGGAGGATGGGAGGGAAGGAGGAATCTAACAGTTGCAGAGTCAGCAGTGGTGGGGTGGCAAACAGAAGGAAGGAAGAAATAAGTGGTAGTGAATGGATATCAAAAAATTAGTTCACAGTACTGGTAGAATTGGGGGATGTGTTAGGAGGAGTGCTGGGTGGAGAAGCTGATGACAGACCAGGCAAGAGGGGAACAGGAGGGGGGGGCAAGGGTTGAAGGGATATAGTATGGTGGGATAGGTTGCGAAGGGGGGTTGTGGGGAAGGGGGGCCGGGAGGTATGAGAAGAAAGGGGTAGGGATGCATCAGGGGGAGGAGGCAGGTGGAGCCTAGTGGAGATGGGAGGTAAAATCAGAGAACAAAGGGGAGAAGGAGAGAAGAGCAGAGACAGGAGACATTACAACAGGAGTGGAAGGGGGAACAACTGCGGTGGAGGAGGAGGAGTGAAGAGGAAGGGGACAGGATAAAGAAAGGTCAAGACACATAGAACTTGAAAACGGGGGTGAGATCCTAGTGCTGGGAGTCTCAGTTCTGAAAGGGATCAGATGGGGAAGCAATGGGGAGAGGCATAGTCACATATGGGTGGAGGCCATGCCAGGCATGACAGCGGAAAGGATGGGTCCATCTGTTCTGAAGTATGCTAGGAGTGGTAGGGAGAAATCTCACATAGTTCTACATTTGAGAACAAATGACCTGGTGGGAAATACAGTAGATGTAGTCCAGAGGAGGTTTGAGGAGCTGAGATTGGTTTGTGAGGAGGCAGAAAGATCAATAACTTTCTCAGAGGTGCTTCCAGTACTCAGGGCAAGCACAGCAAGGAAGTTGAGGATAGAGGGATTTAACACATGGCTAAGAAAAGGGCGTCAGTCCAAAGGGTATTGGCTGGTGGGGGGGTGGGGAAGGACCTGGGAGGCAGTGATCTCTACACTAAGGACAGTCTACACTTAAGTGAGGAGGGAAGGATGGTATTGAAACAGAAACTGGGGGAATACTTAGCAAACAATGAGAATTTAAACTGGAAGGGAGGGTGGTATGTGGGCAGGAGTCAGGCAGGATCCACAGGTAAGGAAGCCAAATGAGCTTACCCTCCATTCCTGCAGCAATGCACTTAGGGGGAGGTCAGGAGGGGATGCTAGAAAGGGAAAGCAAGTAGGGAGAGGGGGAAAGGAAGCAGGGTGGAGGGTGGTAAAATTGAATGCTAGGAGCCTAGGGAACAAAACAGCAGAGTTACAGGCTCTCATGGCAGAGGGTGAGGTGGACATGATGGCCATCACTGAGATATGGGCCACCCAGTACCATGACTGGGACCTGGCAGTACCAAGGTATGGGATATTTTGGAGGGACAGGGTAAAAGGAAAAGGAGGGGAGTGGCTCTGTACATGAGGGAAGGATTGAAGTGTGTCAGGAAGGAAGGGGAAGAGGGCAGCACGGAGTCATTTTGGGTGCAGTGCCAGGACTCCAAAAATAGGACCCTCAGGATGGCAGTGGTGTACAGGCCACCCTCTCAGACTGAGGAGTTAGACAGGGAACTAGCAAGACAGATCAGAAGGACCTGTGGGAAGGGCAGCACTGTGATTGTGGGGACTTCAGCCTGCTGGGAGTGGATTGGGGTACACCAGCCACCATGAATAGGAGGGAGCAGGTACTTCTAGAATCCTTTCAGGGCAGCTTCCTCTTGCAGATGGTCAATGAGCCAACCAGGTTAGGGAACACTTTAGACCTCGTGTTGGCAAATGGTGAGTTTGTGAGGGAGCTGGGGGTGGAGGAACCACTGGCAGGGAGTGACCACCATTCAATGTGGTTCACAATAAACATGAGGAAAGGGGGAGTAGTAACAGGCACAAGGGTATTAAACTTCAGGAGGGCCAACTTTAGGAGGAAGAGGGAAACAGTACAGGGGTATCTGGCCAGGATCCATCCAAACATGGACACTAACCAAAAGTGGGAGGTCATTAAACTGGGAATTGAGGAGGCAATCGCAACATATACAAGGGTCCAGAGTAAGAGAGCTAGGGCCAAGAGGCCTAGCAGGGTGAGCAGGGTGGTCTTGGAAAAAGTAAGGAAGAAAAGAGCCACCTTTAGAAGGAACAAAAAACAGTGAGCGGGGATGACAGAGAGGAATACCTGAAGGCGTCGAGGGAGGTGACAAGGGCAATCAGGTCAGTCAAGGCATCCAGGGAACTCAGGCTAGCACATGGCATCAAAGAGGGGGAGAAGGACTTCTTCAGGTACATCAGGGAGAAAAGGAGTTTTAAGGACCAAATAGTAAGGATAAAGAAGGACGGAGGGGTGGAAACAGGGGCAAACAGGCAGAAGCATTAAACAGAGTACTTCTGCTCAGTATTTACTAAAGAGAAAGGGAAGCTGTTCCCAAGGGGGTGGGAGGGTGGGTATGGGGAGGAGGTGACAGATGGGTAAATCCCAGTGGGCAGAGTACTGGAGGGCTTGAGGGCACTGAGGGTGGACAAAGCACCAGGGCCAGATGGCATACACCCCAGGGTACTGAAGGAGCAGGCAGAAGTCCTGGCAGAACCCTTGGCAGACTTGTTCAATGCCTCCCTGGACTTGGGGAGTGTACCTCAGGACTGGAGGATGGTGCACATGGTACCCCTCTACAAGTGCAGCCCCAGGAATAAGCCGGGGAACTACAGACCAGTAAACCTCACATCCATCGTGGGAAAGCTGGAGACAATCCTGAAAGAGAGGCTGGTTTCCCTCCTAGAGGCTAATGGGCTATATGACAGCAGACAGCATGGGTTTGTTTCAAGCAGATACTATCAGTCCAGCCTGGTGCAGTACTATGACTGGGTAACCAGGCAATTAGACAAGGGTCATGCAGTGGATGTCCTGTACCTGGACTTCAGTAAGGCATTCAATTTGGTGTCACACGGAAGACTAGGAAGTAAGCTGGAAGGCACAGGGGCAGGGGAAAAGATGGTTGGATGGGTAGTAACCTGGCTGCAAGGGAGACCGCAGAGGGTGGTGGTGGTGGTGGGAGGGGAGCTCTCATCTCCCAGGGAAGTGACAAGCGGGGTGCAACAGGGCTCTGCACTGGGGTTGGTGTTGTTTGGGATCTTCATAGTGGACATCTCAATAGGCATCAAGAGCAAGATCAGTCTGTTTGCAGATAATTTCAAGATGGGAGCAGTAGTGGATGACTTAGAAGGGTGGCATGGATTGCAAGATGATCTGGCAAAACTGGAGGCCTGGTCAGACACTTGGCAGCTGGGGTTCAATGCCAAGAAATGCAAGGTGCCACATTTCAATGCAAAAAACCCAAAGAGGAGCTACCAGCTAGGGGGGATTCAACTAGCCAAGAAGGTAGAGGAGAAGGATCTGGGGGTGGTCATAACAGGAGCAATGAACAACTCAGCACAGTGTAGAAAGGCAGCTGCAAAGGCTAACAGGATGCTGGGTTATATAGCCAGAGGCATATCCTCCAGGAGGGGGGAGGTGATTCTGCTGCTATAAAGTTCATTGGTTAGACCACAGCTGGAGTACTGCATGCAGTTCTGGCAACTGTACCTGAAGAAGGACAGTATGTTACTGGAGGGGGTGCAATGCAGGGCAACAAATATGATCCATGGGCTACGGGACTTACCCTATGAGAGCAGGCTGAGGGAGTTGAACATATACTCCCTGGAGAAGAGGAGGGATAGTGAGGACATGATTGAAACCTTCGAATACATGAAGGGAATAAATAAGATGGGCACAGAGGCACAGAGGGGCTTTTCAAATTAAGGAGGGGGAGGGAGACTCGAGGGCACTATCTGAGAATGGAAGGGGGAAGATTCAGGAACGAAATGAGGAAACACATTTTTACAGAGAGGGTGGTATCTGGGTAGAGGTAGAAGGCATTGCCAGAAGAAGTGGTGTCCTGTAGAACAGTGGGTTGCTTCAAAAGGGAATGGGACAGGGTAAGGGGGAAGGTCACTGGAGAGGGGAAGAGAGGAGAAGCTGCAGTATAAGGGCTGCTAGCTGCACAATCCAGCAGACTTCACAGACCCTAAGGTCTTTATCTGCTGGAAATTTTGTGTGTTCATATGTTCCTCCACTTCAAACGGTACAGTATAAACCCTGGGCCTATTGTAATTCCCCTAGTGCCAAGACCCTGCTCTCCGTTGACCCAGATGGGGGGGTGCAGGTCATAGACTTGATAGTAATAGTTTATGTTTTCATTGTGGTGAAGTGGGGCATATCAATAAGTTTTGCAACTGCATGGACTGTGATTTTGTGGAATGTTAGCTACCACACATACATACACACACACACACACACACACACACACACATATGAGTCCAAAAACCTCTATCCAATATCCATGCAAGTGGGGAACAAGACAGTTACAATTCTAGTAGATTAGGGCTGTGGGGCAGACACTGGTTAAAGAATCTATGGTAGGACCTAACCTGTGTCAGTGGGGAGCTTCCATAAATATTGCCTGCATGCATGGGGATACTTATAAATACCATGTGGTCCCAGTATGGTTAGAAGTAAGCAAATGGACAGGAATAAAAAAGATGGGAATTTCTCAAACCTAACTCTGGTCAGTAGTCTTGGGCTGAGATTAGAAGGGGTTTCATACCCTCCTGCAGAGCAATACTGAAAGTTTGTGCCCCTAGGGAGCCAAATAGACAGAGGGACTCGAACATGTATGTCCCTTTACTGACTCTGAATATTTTGGCCCAGAAGGGAAGCCTACGAAGTCCTAGGGTCTGAAACAGAGGGAGAAAAAAGTAGGGGTTCCTCTATCTGAGGTTATAGTGGCTGGGGGTCACAAGGACTCAGGTTCAAGGAAGGTCCACAGTGATTCTGGGAAGGACACAGCATCCACATTTATAGAAGTTTACAAGATTCTTCTGGAGGTAAGACCAGACATTTTTCAAAACCCAGCCAACATAATTTCTGAACAAAGAGATGTGAGGTTTTCAGGAATGCTTACCAGGACTGAGCTGTGGTAAATGGTAAAGGAGTAGGTAGACAAAGAGCACAATGTTCTTCAAGGTTTGAACTAAAAGATGTTATTTTGTACCAGGCTGAACCTGAGAAACAAACTGGGACTTTACATGACCAGTTAGTGGTTCTCAGGGCTGCAAGAAGGGAGGTACTGAGGCTGGCCCATACAGTACCTACTGTGAGTCATTTCAACAGGGAGAAAAACTGAGGCATTCATACTTGCCTGGTTCTCTGACCCGGTATATTGTTGGAAGTAGCAGACGTTTGTGTTTCCTGTCTTGAGTGTATGTAGGTGGATTCCAGAAGTATAAAATGAACCCCTTTCATCCCTAAGCACATAACAGACACCCTGTTTGAAAGAATTGGGTTGATATGGTGGGACCCTTGGCAAAAAAGTGCATCTGGGCATCATATATATTGGTGATACTGAATTACTTCACTGCATTACCCTGAGTCTATTCCCCTGGGTTCCACTACAGCCTGGTCAGTGGGAAAAAAAATTATAAAAGTGTTTTCCAGCGTTGGACTGCCAAAGGAGATCCTAACTGATCATGGCACCAACTTTATGTCAAAACTTATAAGGGAGGTGTGTGCCTTACTGAAAGGTAAGTCCATCTGGACATCGGTGTATTACCCACAGACCCACAGCTTAGTGGAATGCTGTCTAAATTCAAGTCAACTAAGGAAAAAAAAACTGGGGTGAGTTATTACCCTATTTAATGTTTGCCATTTGAGAGGTGCCACAATTGTCCACTGGGTTCTCACCCTCTGAATTGCTGTACAGATGACAGCCTTGAGGGATGTTGGATCTTGTAAAACAGATGTGGCACATAGTCCACCTAATGTGCTCCAATATGTATTTATATAGATGAGAGAAGGATTGAACACTATTGACAGATTTGACAGAGGAAATGTAATAAAAGCACAGCAAACCCAGGCAGTACACTATAACTAAGGGGTCAGGCTGTGAGAGTTGAAGTCCGGCAACAGAGTACTCCTTCTGTTGCCTAACCCTGAGAGTAAACTCCTACCTAAATAGCAGGGACCGCTTGAGGTCCTCAGAAAAGTGGGGCTGGTTGGTTACGAATTCTTACAACCAGACAGAAAAAAAAAGAAAAACAAATTTACCAGGTTCATTTGTTTAAATCCTGGAAAGACAGAGAAGTATTGCTCATTGACCCAGAAGATACTAAAGGAGCCTCAGGTTTGGTGATGGATGAGGAAACCGATAATGGAACCCTAGACTTAGGACCTAAACTTCTAAAGGAACCGAGCACCATCTCAGTGGTTGAGCAGCTCAACAAGACCCAAAAGCAAGAAGCCCAGAGGCCGGGAGAAAATTTTGTAGATGCATTCTCCCTGAAACCAGGATGAACCCATGTGATCCAGCACCACATAGACACAGACCCAGGTGTCTGGAACTGCCAACAACTGTACACACTACCAGAAAGAATCTGAGAGACACTGGCAAGAAGAAATCCAGTGAATGGTTGAGTTAGGAATCATTAAGGAATCCCAGAGTGAATTGTCTAGTCCTATTGTGCTAGTCCCAAAACCAGACAGGACCACCCAGTTTTGCATAGCCATTCAGAACGTTAATGCTGCATCGAAATTCGATGTAAACCCTATGCCAAAGGCGTAGGGTAGGGAAATGGGCAGACTAGGTGGGCCAAGCAGTCCTTATCTGCCATCAAATTCTGTTTCTATGTTTCTAAACAAACTTTTGGATCAACTTGGGAAGGCTTGTTACATTAGTAACCTGGACCTGACCAACGGGTATTGACAAATCCCACTAACTCCTGAGTCCCATAAGAAAATGGTCTTTGTCACTCCATTTGGCCTGTATCAGTTTGTCTTGCTTTCCTTTGGGTTGCATGAAGCCCGAGCCACATTCTAAAGAATGATGAACCACATCCTCTGTCCACATGTGCTGTATGCAGCAGTGTACCTGGACGATGTTATCATATTTAGCCTTGATTGGGACAGCCACCTGCAGGATGTGGCCATGATACTTCAGTCACTCAGGGAGGCAGGTCTTATGGCCATTTATATGAAATGTACCCTAAGGTGGTAGGAAACTAAATACTTGAGGTATATGGTTGGGAACAACCACGTATGCCCCGTTATCGATAAAGTAAAAGCCTAAATGACTGCCCTATTCCAACTGCTCAGGAGCAAGTTAGATCCTTTCTTGGACTTGTAGGGTATTACCACCAATTCATTATGGAATTCTCAATCCTTACAACCCACTGCCTGACTTGACCAGGAAAACTACCCCAAAAAAGGTCTGTCAGTCACCTGCATGTCAGACAGCATTTAAGGCCACCAGAAATGTGTTGTGTGAGGGGCAGTCATCCGAAGTCCAGATTTCAACTGTCCCTTCATTTTGAACATAGACACCTCTGAGGTGGGGCTGGGGGTGGTTTTATCACCCCATCCCATATCACTCTTGAAAATGTTTTTCCTCTGGAGTAGCATTATGCCTCACTGGAAAAGGAATGTCTGGCAGTAAAATGGGTAATGGTCACCCTTTGCTACTACCTGTTGGGATGGAAGTTCACCCTTGTCACTGATCACGTCTTCCTCAAGTGGTTACATGCTATATGGGATACCAATGCCAATATCACCAGATGGTATTTGGCACTGCAGCCTTTCTTGTTTGATGTCCACCAACAGGCAGATACCGAGCATGGTAATGTGGATTTTTTCTCTCAGGAGGGTGGGTCTCTGATGGCCTATACCGATTGAGCCATGAGCATGACTCTGAGGGAAGGGTATGTGAGTAAGTGTATGTACATCATGCTCCTTTCACTCATAAACTGTTTTAAACCCTGCAACACACACAACACAGGTTTTGATGTGGGCTGTGGTGGGATTTGTACCAAACAGCTTTTGTTTTAAAGTTGGCCTTTAAAAGACTCACTGAATTGGATGTTCTGCCTGTTGGCTATCTCTCAGAGGGAGGGGGAGGGTTAAAAAGAAGAAGAAGATTTCTGTTTCAGAGAGATGCAAGTGGAGACAGCAAGAGAATGAGCTGCAAGAAGTTTCTGAATACAAGCTGTTTGTTTCTTTTTCCTGTTAATGAAAGTAAAGTAGATTTCATTTAATTTAAACTGGTATCTGGACTGTTCTCTTTGAAAGTGTTTCCCAGAAGCTGCCTGGTTTGTTATCCTGTCACACCATAATACCTTTCGTTGTGCTGAGTCATAAGTAAAGCAAACTACCCTGCTGGGCACATCCTGGAACATGAAGCTTTGTATGTATATATCACTGGAGGTGTCATGCAAAGAAGCTGCAGCTGCATCATCACACACATTGTGGCAGATGTGTAGAGGACTTCATGAGTGACCCACAGTGCCACTCACGGATCAGCGGCATCATCACATGCACTGCACCAGATCTGTAGCAGATTTTGTTATTGGACATGTGGACCACCACCAAAGAAGCTGCATCTGCAATAGAGATGTCAAGTCTGACACCATTACCTCAGAGAGTGCCTAGGAAGAGGAGTGGCTGGACTATGTTGGGCTCTGGAAGGATAGGGGTTGCGGGTCAGAGGCACATTCAATGAAGTACTACTATGTAATTCATATGGCGCTGTGGCAGGGCAGGACTGCAGGGAGAAGGCACCCGTGATAGGGACTGGGGAGGATGTGGGGGTCCTCCATAGCAAAGACCCCCAAGAAGGGTGGTAGACAACCCCAGAAGAGGAGGAGGAGGATGAAGCAACTTCTCATGGGGGACTCGATTGTATGGGGAATATATCTGGGACTAGGAGATGAAAGGATAGGGAAGTTAGGTGCCTACATGACACCGTGGCCTGGAGGGAAGGGAAGCAGATCCTGAGGATCGCTAGGGCAGCAGGAAGCGAGGCAGAGCTGGATGTCACTGTTCACCAGGGGAATAATGACCTGACTAGGGACAGAGCTGGGATAGTGCAGGGTGGAGCCAGGGAGTTGGGGAGAGGTCTTTGACAGGTAGTACATTCAATGGCTTTCACAGAGACGCTACAAGGAGGAGTTTGGCTACATTGGGGACTTGGTCCAACCTAGAGGGACAAGGGCCTTTACAGGGGGGAGATGGCCTGCATACATCCTGTAGGGGAAACACAGTCCTCAGTGGACAATTTAAATGTTACTTCGATGAACATTTAAATTAGCTAATAAGGTGGTGGAAGAAATTGGTGAGGCAGTAACTGCCCCGTCCCCCCACACACAAACTAAAGTAGAAAGCAGGGACAGTCTGAGGGGAGAGAAGTACCATGGGGCTGAATGGGGGCTACCATGATGGTGATATTTTGCCCCTCTACCAGCAACCAGTCACATAACTAGGCACCTAAAACTGTATCAGAGGACTTCTGGGAGAAGGTGTGAACTGTTTTCAGATGCCAAGAGACACAGTCAGTCAGAGGGCTTGGAGGACCATTAACTGTGATTGATAACGAAGGGCAGAAAATCAGAGGGAAGAACTGTGGGGAGAAATCCCAGGGACTTTGAGGATTTGGGTCAGTCTTGGCTGGGCTCCTATCGAGTCAGGAGGGATATGTGTTGAGAGAACTGAACTGTCTGAGGCCTTTTGCAGGACGTAAGCTTGGAATTGAGGCTGAGAGAGAAAAATGAATTCTGTCTGAGAGAGACTGAGCTGGTGTGAGAATGCTCCAGGTATTCTGGATTATGTTGTTTCCTTTGGGAGAGATTGTCGGCTGTAGAAATCCTGCACTATTACTGGGACTCTGAGAAGCTGCTTCAAGAGCTGAAAGACTCTGGAACTGGGTGCAAGCCAGATTGTTTGGAAGCTGTTCTGAGGACTGGAGAAATTGCTGAGAGCTGTGTGCCAGCTAAAGCTGCTTTGGAGGCGGTCTGGGGTGAGACCGTGTGAGCAAGGTGAGCAAATGTTTCATTTCTTAAACCCTGCTAGATTTGTGCACCCCAGTAAGAAGAGAAGCTCTTGTTTAAAGCTTGGAAGTCAGTGGCCCAATGGCACAGCAGAATGAAGGTTAAGAGTCATCTGGTTGCCCTTGGAATTGCTGTATTGGTGCAGGAAAAGAATGATCTCTACCAGTTTCGGAGGCACTCCTCAGGGCCAGGGAGGGAATCTGCTAACCCCTTCCAATTGGGGCTTGCTTGCCTCAGGGGGTCACCAGTGCTTGTTGTGGTGCTAGGGCACCTACAACCCATTGTGGGAGCTGGGCTGTGGAGCCACTCCTGGGTCTGGACCTTCTGAGGTGTGGTGGGACCTGCGTTTTGCTCTGTAATAGGCCAGAAAAAGCCAAAGGTGACAAGCTTCCAGACCTTCAATCAAGGGGACAAGCTGCTACACCTTCAATTAACTCATTCAGGCCTAGAGACGTCTGTAGGCGGTGTCTGAAAGCATAGCCCCTCAGGACAATAACGCCTGTAGACATACTCAACTGACTTTCACTCAGGCCCAGAAACGTCTGAGGAAGTCAACAGTTTTTACCTAACTATTAAACAAACCGAATTGCTTAGAATTGGATGCATAGCACTGTTAGAAAGGTAATTTTACTCTGAACAATTTTGCTGCAGATACTTTGTGTCTATCATGTATAGTTTAGGAGTTATTCATATTTATTTAAGGTATGGTGTGCATGGCTAACATTTGTCTCTCAAGCCTCAACTAAGCACCTTGAATAAATCTGAAAAAAAAAAGCAGTTGTTTGGTATTTCAGCTACTATAAAATAAAAAACTAAATGGATTACAATTCATTGCATAGCACCATTAGAAAGGATATTTTGTGCTGAATAATTTTGTCACTGATACTGTGTGTCTACCACATATACTTCAGGAGTTATTTGCATTTGTTTAAGGTATGGTGTGCATGGCTGACATTTGTCTCTTATGCATCACCTAAGCACCTTGAAAAAATCAGAAAAAAATCAGTTGTTTAGTATTTCAGCTAGTATAAAATAAAAACTAAATTGATTACAACTGATTGCATAGCACCATTCGAAAGATAACATTGTGCTGAACAACTTTGCCACTCATACTTTGTGTGTAGCACTTACGGTTCAAGAGGTAGTCACATTTGTTTATGGCATGCTGATTATGGCTTGATTTTGCTTAGAAAGGCCCAGGATGCAGTGCTAAGAGTATACAGGGCACAAGTGGCAGAAGTCTCAAGAGCTCTTGTGGTGTGAATGAGTTAAGATCAAGACTTCAAGACACCTTTCTACTGACCAGTTCTGTGCCTCTGAGAACTGAGTCCTGCACTCCCGGACTAGTGGAACCTTTAAAGTCAGAGACTTCTGAAAATCTTCAAATTGTGAGTACCCAGGGTTTGCCCTGGAACCCAAGGGGAGTGTTCAGTTTAAATTAAATATAACTTTTTCAGCTTTTAGGGCCCCAACAGCCAGCCAACCCATGACAACGTCCAGGCCTGCGCTTTATGGGTACCCAGAGAGACTGCCAAATCATAGCACTGGTGCCACTGGGGGTGGGCAACTAGGGTGGTTTGGCCTACGGGCCATGTTGTTGTTACTTTGCTTAATCTTACTAACAAGCTTTCCTTCCACAGCTATCACTGGTCCCAGCAATCCCTTTTCTAACCCCTTTACCCCCAACAAAGCTGTGATTTGTTGTTTGGAACTGCTGTGTGAGGAGTATTTTGTGACTGTCAATTGCCAAATGTTCATGGTTATTGGTACTGGGAAACTGTTGGGCACCCAGTGTGTGGGGTGGTTGGGAGGGGAGGTGGGTAGGTGCAACATCCCAGGGGGCTAAGCCAACCAGTCACCTGACCCACTTATAACTTACTCTGGGTGGAGGTACCATGCTATTTACTATAACTTTGGGATAGGACCCCCGACCACCATTGTAGCAGGACTCAGGGACGTTAATCTGTTAGAGGGTCAACAGGCAGGGGTAGTAGCCCACAGGCACAAGGTGCCTGGGCTATATTTATTTAAAAAAAAAAAGAAAAACTTTTAAAATAATTTTACAGTCCTCCACCCACTGTGCCATAAGTAGGCCTCACCCTTCCCACCACACAAACCATTGTACCCCACAGCCGCCCTCTACTGAAGCTCCACATTATCTCACCCCTCCTTGTGAAGTTCGCCACAAATATAGTAAATGTCAATGCATTGTAGTCTCTTCTCCCCATCTGATTCTGACAATAAGTCAACATCACCCACCCAACCACCCACTGGCCCCCACCTCCCCCCCCAGCAGCCCCTAGAAATCTGTTTTTGGAGGACCTGTAATGAAGGAAACCATTCCCCAGTGCAGAGACGTCCACACTGTTCAGTGTAAGTATTGGAAATGGCATTAATGTATGGTGACATCTTTGCTTATAGCAAAACCTGACTGACTGATCCTCAGATGTAGCTGACCTCTTGCCAGCATGTTGTCTGCAGTAGAGCCAACCAGAATACAATGCAGTCTCTTGAGTTACTGCATGACTAAAGGGATTAGCTGCCATGAGTTGTATTATAGATATTGCCACTCTGGGAGTATCATTAGATTTCATCACACTATGTGGGGTTCCTCGAGACTTCAGTGGATAAAGAAAGGACATTAGGGTAATAACACACAAGGGACTAAAGCATGACAAGCAGTGCACAGCTGCTGTCAAAAAGGCTGGAAGAATGCTAAGTGCATCAGAAAGGGGTGAACAGCAAACAGGGGAAATATTCTTGCCACTTTAAAAGGCCTATGTCAAGCCTCACCTGTAGTACATTATGCAGCTCTGGGCTCCCAATACAATTGGAAGCTTGAGATAGAGCAGAGAGTACAATGCAGAGCCACTAAACTGATCAAGGGTAAGGAAGACAAAAGCTATGAGGAAAGGCTGGAGGCACTTAGTATGTTCAAACTGGAGAAAAGGCATCTGAGGGTACATGATCTCAATCTACTGCACACTCAAGGGTGTCAGCAAGATCAAACAGACTGAGACCTTTGATCTTCTCTTCATGAGATGCAGAGACGTGCCCTGAAGATCAGAGGTGATACATTTAGAAGTAACTTACGAGGCACTTCTTCTCCCAGTGGGATGCTGAGTCCATGGAAGAGCCAAACAGAGGATACAGGGATATGAAGACAGAACAGGCTTTTAAGAACAGGCTTTTAAGGCAATCCTGGGCACATTTCTGCTTACCAAAGGAATCACTGGATACCCTGGGTAGTAGAGTGGGTGTGGAATCCCTATAAAAGAGTTCATGTTGGCACTGCATGCTTATTAATCCCTGGTTATGAAGTGGGAAGGGGGGCAGGCAGACTTACAGATAGATAGATAGGTAGATGGATAGATAGATAGATAGATAGATAGATAGATAGATAGATAGATAGATAGACACACAGACAGACACACAGACAGATTGATTCTTTATTTCTAAAGCACCCAGTTCCAAGGACTCTGGGCGCTATACAATATAAAACAATACAATTTTTAAAATCATATGCAAAATACATAAATACGTAAATAGGATTCAACTTGGTGTATTCAAATTTCACAGAAGAAAGGGTTCTGCAAGAACTCCTAAAACTGAAGGTGGACAAAGCAATGGGTCCTGATGGAATTCACCCCAGAATTCTAAAAGAATTAAGGAAGGAACTAGTGAAACCACTGGCTACTCTTTTTAATAAATCATGGGAGGATGGTGTGGTACCCGAGGACTGGAGGAAGGCGGATGTGATTCTCCTTCACAAAAGTGGGACCAAGACAGAGGCAGGAAACTACAGACCTGTCAGTCTGACCTCTGTGTAGGGAAAGTGATGGAGTCACTCTGAAGGAAAGAATAGTTGAGTACCTAGAGGTCAGTGGAGCACAGGATCCAAGGCAGCATGGGTTCACAGTGGAAGGTCATGTCAGATGAATCTAATAGATTTCTTTGCCTGGGTGCCCAAAGTAGTAGACCAGGGAGGGCTGTGGACATGGCCTACCTAGACTTTTAGCAAGGCATTTGACACAGTCTCACACAAAAGATTATTAGTCAAATTAACCAGCCTGGGAGTGGGTCCCAGGGTGGTAGCCTGGGTAAAACATTGGCTGGACAACAGGACACAGAAGGTAATTGTAAATGGAGTCCACTCTGAAGAAAGGGCAGTTACTAGTGGGCTACCGCAGGGTTCAGTATTGGGTCCAGTCCTTTTTAATGTCCTCATCAGTGACATTGCAGAGGGACTGGAAGGAAAAGTATGCCTTTTTGCAGATGACACAAAGATCTGCAACAGGGTTGATACACAAGGAGGCGTGGAAAGGATGAAAAGGGACTTGGCAAGGTTGGAGGAATGGTCAGACGTATGGCAGCTTGGATTCAATGCAAAAAAGTGCAAAATAATGCACCTGGGAAACAAGAACCCAGGGGAAGAATACACAATGGGTGGGGAGGTAGTAACAACAACAAAACAGGAAAGGGACCTGGGGTAATCATATCAGATGACCTTAAGGTTAGCAAGCAATGTGAGAAGGCAGTAGGGAGGGCTGGGGGTATTCTGGGATGTATAGGGAGAGGCATCAGCAGCAGAAAACAGGAAGTTGTTATCCCTCTGTACAGACAGTTGGTGAGACCCCATCTGGAATACTGTGTCCAGTTCTGGAGACCCCATCTCCGCAAGGACATAGACAGGATAGAGGCAGTCCAGAGGAAGGCAACTAAAATGGTGCAGGGTCTGCAAGAGAAGCCGATGAGGAGAGACTAAAGGAGCTTAATATGTATACCCTTGAGGAAAGAAGGAGAGGGGGGATGATAGAAACTTTCAAGTACCTCAAGGGAATCAACAAAGTCCAAGAGGGTAGCATCTTTCAGAAAAAGAGACTTGCAAGAACAAGGGACACAATTTAAAGATAGAAGGAGGGCGGTTCAGGGCAATGAGAGGAAGTATTATTTCACAGAAAGGGTAGTGGATGCATGGAACAGCCTTCCTGAGGAAGTTGTGGGGTCTAAAACTGTGGGAGAATTCAAGAATGCATGGGACAGACATAAGGCGATTCTTGTGGGGGGCAGGAAGATATAGGCTGTTGGTTAACTAGGATCTGCGGCCTATCCTGTAGGTAGGGAAATGGGCAGACTAGATGGGCCTAGCGGTCCTTATCTGCCGTCAAAGTCTATGTTTCTATGTTTCTATGTTTCTAAATATCTATCCTACTTAAAACAGACTAATTATTTCTAAAAAGCAATCAATAAAAGCTTGCCAGAACAAATACGTCTTCAGGACCTTCTTAAAGGCTTCTACCGAGGGAACCTCCCTTAAATAACCAGGCAAGGAGTTCCACAGGGTAGGCGATGCCACCGAGAATGCCCTGTCCCCAGAATGCCGCAACCTAACCCTGGGAATTCCAAGAAGGCCTCCCCCAGCAGAACAAAGTGTCGGTAGGGGACAAGGAGATCTTGCAGATAGGCAGGTCCCCTATCGTGCAGGGTCTTATAGGTCAGGAGCCCTATCTTGAAGACAGTCCTCCACTGGACCGGCAGCCAGTGCAGTTCGCGGAGGACCGGGGTGATACTCTCACACCTTTTCACCCCGTCAACAATCTTGCCACCACATTCTGCACCAGCTGCAACCTGTAGAGGTTGCCTCCAGATAACCCTTGGTACAGGGCAATACAGTAGTCTAACCTGGAAGTGACAAAAGCGTGTACCAGCGTGGTTGGGTCCTTAGGTGGGATCAGGGCTCAAATTTAGGCAATATTCCTAAGATGGTAAAACCCACTTTTGACCACGGTTGACTCCTGAGCATCAAGTGTCAGGCCATCATCTAGGTTCACACCCAAATCCTTCACCTGTCTAGAAGGGGCAAGGGGGAACATCCCCCAGCACTAGGCTGGGGGTTAACCCCACACTGCCCCCCGCCCTGATGACCTGGATCCACAGCCACTACCTCAGTCTTGTCAGGGTTAAGCTTAAGCCAGTTGTGAGTGATCCACGACTGGATTTCCTCAAGGCAGCTGTTAAATACAGAGTCCGACACCAGGGTATCAGGTGCACAGGACAAGTACAGCTGGGTATCATATGCATAGCAGTGAAAACCCAGCCCATACTGCCTGGTAATGTCCCCCAATGGCAGCATGTACACCATGAAGAACAAGAGTGACTAGACCAAACCCTGTGGAACCCCACAGCACAAAGGCTTCGGGTTAGATGAGATAAGTCCCATTGTCAATCTTTGCACTCTGCCTGTCAGGTATGGTCTGAACCATTTGATGACATTACCAGACAGGCCACACCAGAATTGCAGGTGGTCAAATAACACCTCATGATCCATGGTGTCAAGTGCCACAGAGAAGTCCAGGAGGACTATGATGGTATGGTATGGTATCTCCTGTCCTTCACCATCAGGAGGTCATTTAGTATGCTCACCAGGGCAGTCTCTGTACTATGCCCTGCATGGAACCCAGACTGGAAAAGCTCATAGGTGGAGGAGGAGGCAAGATGTCTCTCAAGCTGCACAGCCACCACCTTTTCTATGACCTTCCCCAAAAATGGGACGTTCAAGACCAGCCTGTAGTTGCTGAGGCAGTCTGGGTCCAAAGAAGGCTTCTTCAAAAGGGGTCTAACCAAAGCCTCTTTCAAGGCCGATGGGAAGGCCCCACTCCTCAAGGAACTCCAGACAACCTCAGCAACCACAGGTCCAAGCTGGTCCAAACATCCAACCAAAAGGCGGGTCGGACCTGGGTCCAAATCGCACTGTGTAGGCTGCAGCTTTGAGATTATCCCCACTACCTCCTCCATCCCAACCAGTTCAAACTCATCCCAGACAGGAGGAGAGTTCCCACACAACTCAGGCTGGACCATGCATCCCTTTTGAGAGACACTCAAAGAGACCCCAGGCCTGATAGAGGACACCTTGTCAGTGAAGAACAGAGCCAACCCTCCACACCTAGTGCTGGAGCCTACCCTCCCAACACGAAGACAGGCAGGATGTAAAAGCACGTCTACCATGCGGAAGAGCTGAGCTGGTTTGTTCACTGCAGCAGTCTCCCTAGACAGAATTTCTGCCTTCTTTTGGGAGATTGCCCCCAGATAGTCGACATAATGCGACCTCAAGGCCAATTTGTCCTCCATCAGGCGAGGTCTCCTCCAGCATCTCTCTAACCTCCGCCCCTAGTCTTTAAACTCCGGAGATCCTTGCCATACCAAGGAGATCTCCGGCAAGTAGACAGGGTCCGGGCATAAATGGGTGCGATTAAGTCAAAGGCCGCAGCAACAGCCTCATTATAGGCTGCCACTGCTTCCTCCATCCCAACCGCACAAGCTGCCACAACACTCAATAGGTCCAGCACCACCAACAGTCCCATAGAGGAAACTCCTCTTAACAGGCGGTACCAGACCATCTCCACAGGGGCAGGACCATCTAGGAGGGGCCCCTAAACATGAACACCACTATGCTGTGATCTGACCAAACAAACAGATCTACTCTGAGGTCGATAACATCTAAACCAAAAGAAAAAAAACAGGTCCAGTGTGTGGCCACCCAAGTGTGTTGCTGTTGTTACATTTTGTGTCAGGCCCAGGGCCTCCATGCTCCTAAGGAGATTGTTTTCAAAACTTGAGAGCCCGCCATCGACACAAGCATTGAAGTCCCCCAGAATCAACCACCTGGGGAACTCCAACACCAGGCCATCGATGAGCTCATCGATCTCCTGTAAAAATTCCCCATCTATTCCCGGGGGGGCAATACAGCAGAAGAACCACGAAGCCTGCACCAACACCTCCCCGGGTGGCCACACTCAAAGGACCTTGTAGGACCTACAGGTAGCACCATGACGTTCAAGCTAGATTTAAAACAAATGGCCACCCCCCCTGCCCCTGCGATTCTCCTTCAGGGTGTGTAACACAGAGTACCTGGCCAGCACCACTGCCTCCAAAATGGGAGTGGCATTTTCATCCAGCCAGGTCTCCATAAAGCAAGCCAGGTCGCTAGACCTAGAGTTCTTTCTGACCTTAAGTTCCTGTTGCTATAATATGTTAGATTCCAGAACACCTGTTACAAAGGTCCTTACTGGTACAAATTTGGAATGCTTGAAAGTATTCCTTCATTTGAATGAGTTGTTCCTTCATTTCAGTGAGTTAATCTAAATGAGCACAGCATTGGTGGCTTGATCTGTCAGAAGAATAAAAATCAACCAAGAATCAAAAGTTATTATTTCAATAAAATATTAGGATCTGAGCACTAGGATCTACATAGTTAGTATACCATCATTATACTGATGACCTATGCCATGGTCTGGCTAAGAATATCACACTTATTTGTATCTCCGTAGTTTGACATCTAAATACTTCACCAGTGACTCCACCACTCATATGTCAATAAGGGGTCAAATATTTCAGATAAAAATTAATGTGATCTTTTTAGCCAGCACTAGCCAGCCCATGGCACTTTCCATGTGTAACCCCTAGATGGCGCTATCCCAGGGGCTACTACCCCTGCCTGATTTGCCACTAACAGGTTGAGGGGCCTGGATCCAATGGCGGGTGCCTCCACCCAGAGGTCAGGGTTTGCAATAGTTAAACTAACTTGGTCACAGCCCTCTGGGACACTGCAACCCCCCTTTCTTCCCACTAGTGGCCCACACAATATATCAGAATTACCTTCACAGTATACACTTACCCCCAGGTCTGGTTCCGCACTGGGACCTCCTGTGAAATGAGATACAGTGCAACAATCACAGTACAGTACTTTAACATAGACAAATACCTCAGGCAGTATAACTTTGCTGAAACAAGCAGCTCTGATTTATTTAGGGGGATATAACAAGGACAGGGGGAAATCAGGTTAATTAGCTTATCACTCTAATAATCTACATATGGCTCTGTGCACAGGCCTATCCCTATCAGTTACTGTCCCTGGGTACCCAAGCCCTAGTGGCTAGTCCAAACCGTGGCAGCTGGTAGGGGCCCTTTCACACAGAGAAAAGGAGAATTAAACAGTCAGCAGTACAGTAATTCCATTTGGATTTAATGTGGCAATTCAACAGGAGCAACCCTGAATTAGTACTCACGACCTCCAAATAAGATAGGGTCCTTCAATGTCAGCAGGGCTCACTTGAGGTACACAAACCTCTTCACACATCCATATAAAAGAAAGTACTATACCAGGCAGGCTGCATCTGTATCCCGATCGCAATTACTGCACAATACCCGGAGAACACACAGCAGATTCAGTTCCTGACAGACCGAGTGCAATTTTCAGCAATTCTTCCAGTCTTCTACAGGGTGAGCCTGGTTTCTACTCTTCAGAGATCCTTTGATTCTTTTCACAGGACGGATTCAGTCCTAACAAGCTGTTACACAAGCTGCAGACCGGAACTCTGGGCCTTACACACGTTTTTTGACTAAAACTGCACACTGAAAAAGCACAGGGCTCCTTCCTTCTTCACTGCCAAAGCTCAACTGAACTCCAACTGACGAAACCGGCACTTCCTTTGAGTTCCTCCCAGTTCTTGACTGGATTGGCTGTCACTCACAATAGACTGCTGCTGTTGGTCCAAAAGGCACTGAAGTCTAAACTACATCTCCCAGAGTCACTGCCCATACAATCCTCTTGTGGCTGGCTCAGATTATGAGTCCAAGTTCTGATTCGTCCAAGGCATCATTTTAGAGCTAGCTTACCCCACACTGATTGGTCCAGTTCAGCAGTTCAAAACTAGAATGGGGAACTAGCAGACACAGTTCTGACTGCAAAGAAAGCAGGTTAGACAAACTGTAATTTCATTATTACTCTAAATAATTTCTGGCAAACAGTTACATCTTTCAGATAGGTTCCCTTTGCACTCCTAGTGACTGCAAAAATGAAGTGAATTGGCAGCAGCTCGAGTGGTACTCAGAGAAGCACACAGTCCCCCATACAACTAATTATGTCTGCAAGCAGACAGCTCTTAAAGAGACAGTACCAGAGGCTCTAAAAACACTCACTGATAAATGGCTTAAATGCCAAACACCATTCAGGCTTGGAGCATTCAAACAAGCTCCTGGAAGTCTTTTGGGAACCCCCATTTGCAGGGGGGTTACACATGTTTATACAGTGAGAAATAAAAAATGGCCCAATAAATTATTTAAATAAATAATTTTTTTCCACTCCAGGATCAGGAGCATCATGGTGGACATTTTTCCACACCAGGAACAACATCAGATTCCAGAACAGCTGTCTGAATTGTAGAATGAAGTAAGTACTTGCCAGGAAATACTTGTAATGCTTAATTGTTTGAATTAGTTTATTAGAATGTGTTAATTAAGCAATAATACCCTCCAGGGTGAGCAGTATTGGGGAATACCGGACTGCCCAGGGGTGTAATGAGGCCTGACGCTGCAGGCGGACTGCCTTATAGCCACTGGAAGGTCTGGTATTCCCCATTACCGCCCACCCTGGAGGGTATTATTGTGCTTAGAAAAATGGCAAACTGTATTATGTATGTTTAATAAAAGGTAATTTTCATATTAAAATGTTAAAAACTTTAAGTGTTTTATGACTTTTGTGATAAAATAGTTCCTCCACCTGCATCATAATGCTGGGTTTGTTTTCTGAGGTAAGTACTTTTATCCCATTTGTGCCTCTGTAGTTTGACTTTTGGATTTGTTGTCATGGTTACCCCCCACCACCACAAAGAGAAACAGGGCTTGAAGTTTGCAAAATGTTTCTTGGTTTTCTTTTTATTTATTCATTTATTATGCATTTCTTTCATGACCTGTTGCTTCTGTTTTGTGTTGGAGTGAAATATGTAACTGGTGAGAGCTGCAGAATGCAGCTACAGCGGGATGGAAGGATGGCAGCTGTAGAAGGAGGTCGACCATGGTAGAATCTGAGGTAGTTTTATATATTTGCTTTAAAAATCTCATAGTGAGCAAGCAAAAAACCAAGAGTAACAGAGAGAGAGAGAGAGAGAGACTAAGAGCGCTAGATCTGCGGTCCAAGAAATGAATGAAAATGCCGCTGCTCTTACACACAGTGCTCTCTATCTGGTTTAGCTCAGCTGGCAAGTGACATTTTTCCATACTAGTACCTGTTATTTTGCAAACAAATACTTTTAAAACACCAGTTCTGTTTCCATGCTGTCTGTGCTGTAGTGTGAAGTCATTGCCCGTCTCTGTTCGTTAGAAGCTAGAGTTGTTATGGGCCTGTCTTGTTGCTTAGGAACCAAGCACATTTCCTGAATACGGAACACACTGTCCAAAAAAGTAGCAGAAGAGGGCACAGTTATTGTCCTGGTAAGGGTGCTGTTGTTATGATTTCTGTAAATATTTCTACCATATGTTCTAAACGGTATACGCTGGTGACCCCTACAGTAAGTTGCATTGATGTTGGCAAGCAGCAACCTGTAATACTGAAGCAGCTCCTGCCTACTAAGGGAGGACAGATACATTTTTAAGAGTGTCCTAAGCAACAACAGGAGAGAACATAGTTCTAGTGACAAGTGAGCCCAGCGGAGGTTTGTGTGTGGTTTCTTGTGGGAGCTGGCAATGAGTTAGGGAGTCTTGGTAAGGCAGTGTCTCTCACTAAGCAAGAGAAAAAAATGGTGGCATTTTCAAACTGAATGGGGTGCTTTCAGTCAATGGGCAAGCAGGGTGGACACAATTATATTTGAATGGGTGAAGGGGCACTTGTGCTGTAACTTTTTATTTGCTGGGCATCTACTGAAAGTTAATGTACCCCCCTGGCAGGAGTACCAGTCAATTAGAGTCTAGCAAATAAAAAGCTAATTTTCGCCGGCCCGGTGGTGCTGAGGGTTAAGGCGCTGGACACCACACTTCGCACCACACCAGCGACCTGGGTTCGGGAATGAGCCTGGGAGCTGGGGGTCGGCAGGGAGGGAGGGAGTAGGATTGAGTGTCCAGAAGACAGCTCTCCTCTCCTCTCCCTGGGGTGGGATCCAGGTGCATCTTGGGGCAATAGTGACCTTTGGTGGAGGCCAGAGGTACTACTGACACTGGGAGCACATCGGGGATGCATGCAGCTGACATCTGCAGATATTTCTGTGCTGATGTCATTGCACAGCTGTGCATGTAGGGGGGTAAAGCACGAAAAAAAAAACTCCATCTCGGTGTGCTACATGATGGCCGGTCTGGCAGCGCTGCCTGGCTTCAGACTCTGGATGCTTCCCCTGATCTGGACTCCCCCAGCTTCCGCGGTGGTGGTTACATACCCGCCGCAGGAGAAGGACCACTGTGCAGGACCGAGGATGAGGTAGAGCTTGGGGCTTGGGGCTTGGGGTTGAGCAAGGCTGTGAGATTTAGCTGGACTGGGGGGAACCATAGGTAACACCCCCCAGCCGCAGAGTATAAAGTGTATAAAAATCCCATTTTCTAATTTGAAAGACCACATCAATAATGGACTGATCCATAGGGAATGTAAATAGTACTAGGATGGGACCAACACTGCTAGAGATTAGTTGTCATTTTATCAGCAGAGTTTAACCTCTATAGACCTCACTTGTGGCTCATGAAGTCAATAGAAACTAAAAGCTGCAAATAAAAATAAATATGGTCTAAGCCAGCATCTATCTATCTATTTATCTATCCATCCATCCATCCATCCATCCATCCATCCATCCATCCATCCATCTATCTATCTATCTATCTATCTATCTATCTATCTATCTATCTATCTATCTATCTATCTATCTATCTATCTCTTCTAAATCTATATTCTCTACGTGGAGAAAAAATATGCTGTAAGTGGAAATAAATTGTTCTGAGTGAAAATCATTTTCCCCAGCTGAAGAATAACAGTATTCATTTACCCAATGTATTCCCCACTGGTGTGATATACTATGTACTGTACTGTTGACACGCCCATATACTGAATACGGCATAATACTGCAAAAAAGTATCCAACAAAATTAAATATTGTTCTAAGATTTAACAACATTCTGAACATTTTTAATTGCTTTGTCATCTAGGCCACCCCTGTGAAAAAATAATGGTCTGGTTGTTCTGGTAAACAGAATCTAGAAATTACCATTAAGCAGATTTGCTGTTGAGACAGTTTTTGTGTTACCTGTCCTTTGCAGTTCCAGCTGACAGTTCTGCTCAAAAATATATCCCTCTAAATTGAAATGTTGATAGCAGTATCTAAAGAAAAATACTAATCACAGAACGTGTTGAGCAAGCTTACTTATCTCATATACCAGGGAAAAAGGGTTTCAAACAAACACTGTCAGTTCAGCCTTGGCATTCCTTGTCAAACAAAAGCATGCCTAAAGACACAGTTCAAAAGCAGACAATGCATTGCTTGCCAACCTGCAGAAAATCGAACAGGATCAGGGAGGCAGAGAACAAACAGAATCAGTAAGCAATAAGAAATGGAACACAGTTCTAAAGAGATATGTTTCAGAGTGCCAAATATGTTTAAAGAAGCCTAAAATGATGAATTAAAAATGGATAAGTAAGTACTGTAGAGTGCTGGCAGTTTTTTTACATGAAGTCTCATAATGCATGCTGCAGTCACACAAAAAAAGTATGAAAACAGATAAAAGTTTGGTTTAAATGTACTATACTAAGCACTTATACTGTCTTCTATTTAGCTGGTGTGCAGTTTAGCATTATTTTTATCATTAGCACCAGTGCTAATTTTTTTCTGTTATGTACTAACATGGCTTAAAATGGTTTTAGCACCTCCTGAGAGGAGGATAAAACATTTAACACTTTTAGGCACTTCTGTAGTATGTTTAATTAATGCAGTATATACCTAAGGCAAAGTCCATTGTTAATCAGCGAGAATATCCCTAAAATGTCTTCACCTAATATAGTTTTTCTAAAGTTTTTTTTAAGACACTTTTGAAAGGGAAAGTGCTGTTTGGATATAGCCCTTCCTTAATTATGTTGCCATTTGAGACCTTTTTATTTAAATAGTTGGTTTCCTGTAACATTTATGCAGAAGCATTACATCTCTCCATGGCTCATACTGTGGAATTGTACTAAGTTTATAGGTGTGAAAGTAACTATTAATATTTGAAAAGTGTGAAAATTGATATTCCAGACCAGAATTATAAAATACCTTACATATCTAGTACACCTTCAAGTAACAGCCTGAAAATGATACATTTTTTACAAGTAACCTGTTGTTATTTTTTATTTCTAAAGTACTTTTTCTAGTTTCTTTCGCATTTAGAACTTTTTGTGTAATACATAGAACAAAATTCTGCCTAGAAGCAAATATACTGAAGAATTGCACTACATACTGTATGCCTGCTTCTTGCAAGAATCATGTTCTATGTACTATATCACATATGAAAACAAACAATGCTTTTTAATATAATATTAGTATTTACTTTCACACCTAAGAAATTAACAGTTAGTAATATGGTGAGAAAAAGGTAGCATGATAACAGTGGTACAAGTCAATTTATATAATTGATTCAATAGTGGGTTTCAAGCAGTGATGGCTCTGTGTGTAAGTCACTGAGCCATTTGACTTTTGTTTAAATCACATTCCTAAAATGATTGTTTAATTAGCCACTTTTGGCTAATACATTTTATGTAATTTCTGTGTTTGGGACCCTGGGGAGTGCAGCATGGTGGAAGTAACTGAGTGAAACCAGGATTTTTTTAAAAATGTTTACAGCTACATTGGGTGGAGTCATGCTGACTCATTGCTATCATACAGAAGAGAGAAAGAACAGTGGAAGCACATGACCGGATTCCTTCCCTCTGTTCTTCCTCAGTGGTTTCTCCACCTCCCTTCCCCTCTGCAGCCTCAGTAGCCCCCCTCCATGGGTGCACTATTTGGTTGCTGCCTGTCATGTCCATTTCGCTGGGAAGAAAAGAGACCACTGTGCTCAAGATGGCTGCTGTGAGCTCCGTGCACATGCGCAACTTCACCTCCGCAGCTGTGCATGTGTGATTTCACTTCCACAGTAGTGGTGAAGTCATGCATGTGCACGGACCTCATGGTGGCCATCTCTGGCATGGCAGACTCTTTTTTTCAGGTGAAACAAAACTGCATTTTGTTCTTGGAGTCCTGTCAGCACTTTTAAAATGGTACAGCAGCCATGTTGGCTGTGACCAGAGTTTTTTTTTTTTGAGCTGACCTTTGAGTGCAAGCAACCTTCACAGCAAGCACATCAACTTCTCCTTCCCCTCTCTCTTTGAAACACTCCCCCACCCATGTCAGCCACACCACCATCCCCACACAGTCCAGTGGGGATTAAGGGATGGGTGGAGGGTGGCAGTGTTGGCCTAGTGCATAAGAGCACAAAACTGTGAATCTGAAGATTCTAGTTTGAATCTTGTAACTGCCATTTACTCACTGTATAAACCTGAACAAGTCTCTTTACCTTTCAGTACATAAACACTGTGTAATTAGTGAGCATCAGATGATGGTGGCAGATGTGGGATTACACCTTGTAACCATCACAGAAACATGGTTCAGCAAGAATTGTGACTGGGACCTGGTAGCCTTCTATTTCTAGAAAGGAATAGAGATGGTAGAGGACAGATCCATCAGGGGGAGGGAAAGGAGTGACAGAACTGCTGCGGGTACAGTGCATGACAGCATCAGGTAAGAAACTGTACATGAGGGTAGTCTATGAACCACTGGGAGAGGGGGACAAGGCTGACAGAGAACTGGATGCAGAATTTGAGAAGGGGGCCACAAAGGGGGTGGTAGTATTGGTGGGGGATCGGAATCTTCCAGACATAGATTAAGATATTCCAGTAGCTAGGAGCACCAGAAGTAAGGCCTTGCTAGATACATTGTAGAACTGCCTGCTACTGCAGGCAGGCAGTCAGGGACCCACAAGGTATGGTGCTCACCAATTCAAAAATGGTAGAAGGAATGCAGGTCAGGGAGCCCACTGGGGTCCAGTGACCATAACAACATATGGTTGAAAACTGCCCATGGGTACCAGTATATCCTTATCAAAGACTGAGGTTCTTGGTTTCAGACATTGACTAGATGAGGGTATTAGTCCAGGGTAGGTTGTTTGGAGTGTATCGATTCAGGATTGTTAGAGCATCTAGGTGCAGCGAATGAGCTAGTTAGATGGATGGAAAGTTGGTTGAAGGGGTAACAGAGGGTGGTGGTAAACTAAGATAAGTCTTAGGGAGAGGGAGGACATCAGTTTAGTTCCACAGGGGTCAGTACTGTGATCTGCCATTTTCAATATGTGTATCAGTGACATAGGAGAAGGTATACAGGGCAAGATGTGTTTCTTTGCAGATGACACTAAGCTCTGAGACAGGGTGAAGAGTAAAGAGGGGGTAAGGCAGATGCAGAAGGATCTATAAAGGTTAGAGATGTAGTCCAAGGTTTGGTAATTAAAAATCAATGCCAAAAAGTGCAAAGTTGACGCACTTAGAGAACAAGAACCCCAGGGCAGAATATTTGATTAGCGAGATTAAGCTGGTCATTTCTTCTCCGGAAAGAAATCTGGGAGTCATCAGAAGTGACTCCCTAAAGCAATCTAGCTAATGCAGCAAGGCCTACATCAAAGTAACTAAAATGTTGGGGTGTATTGGAAGGGGCTGCCATAGCAGGAGGAAGGAGGTAGTTCTGCCTCTCTATAGATCACTGATGAGACAGTTCTAGAGTGTCCACCTAAAAAAAGGTAAAGCCAGGGTGGAGAGGGGGCAGCATAGTATAACCAAAATGATTCAGGACCAATAGAGCAGATACTAGGAGACTGACTTAGGTCACTGAACCTGTACTCACCATAGTTCTCATAGTGCTATATGAGCAAGAGAGGCCTGACAACCTATTTAGAGCTTGCCCCTTTTTACACAAGGGGAAGTCCTTTTCATGCTTCACAAAGTAGTTGTCCAACCTGACTTTGAACTGTGACATGTCTCTACTGCCCACCAACTCCAAGGGAAGACCATTTCAAACAGCAACCACCCTCCGGTTAAACCAATTTGGGTTTTGCTGGGTAGAACTTATTTTGCCTTTTAGCTGTAAACCACTGGCTCAGGTATTATAATTCTGGTCTTTTAGTTGGAAATCCAAGCATTCCCAAAGGTTGTTGTTGGTGAGGGATCCAAACAGCAGACAGAGGTCACCTTGGAGCCTTTATATTCCAAGGAATACAGACCTAAGCTTATCAACCTTTCCTCATATTTCAAATTTTCAAGGCCAGTCACCATTTTAGTTGCATTTCTCTGCACCCTTTCCAGAACTTTTATTTCTGCCTCTGAACTGGGTGACCAAAGTTGGACGCAGTGCTCCGAATGGGGCCTCATGAGAGATGCATACAGAGGAATCACCACCCTTCTGTCCCTACTATTAATGGCCCCTATACACTAGTGGAGCAGAGTGGCTAAGCGCATGTATCTGGGGTGTGCAACCACTCCACACCCTACGCGCCCCCCACACGGGAGGCAGTAAGGAGGGCATGCGACACATATGCACCCAATCCCCTGGCCTCACAAAGAGCAATACTGGGGGGTGGGTGAAGGGCAGGGCTGCACTACACACCATGCACCAAGGCACATAGTGCATCTGCAGAGGGGCGCAGTGGCCCATAGGGGACCCTGCCATAACCGCAGTATGCGGCCAAGCCCGTGGATCCACAGTGTGCCCCCCGGCCTCAGTGGCAAGAGAGCTGCTTACCCCCCAGCACACTGAGACACACCCATCCTGACGGCATCACAGCAGTCCCCCACCTGACAGTGCCCCTGTCCTGGCTGGCATGGCAGTACTATCCCCCTCCCACTGACATGGCTGCCACTGCACCACTGCGTACCCTGATGCCCCCCAACAGTGATGTGTCCTGGCCCACCCCTCTGTGGCACCAACACCACCACCCCCTCAGCCCTGTATCTGCATGCCAGTGCTCTCTGGGACCTCTGGCAGCACATCCCTCCACACACCCCCATGGCCACCAACTGTCTGACTTACGCAGGTGCGTGCAGCTGCTGTGCACCTACATATGTCAGATGACCTGTGGCTGTGGCAGTGTATGGAGAGCTGTGCTGCCGGCCATCTCAGGGGACACTGAAACACATGTATGGGGGTGGCTGTGCAGTGCCAAGGGGACCACAGCTGGTTAACAAGCCAGTCAGTGCAACCATGGGCAGATGAGGTCACCGACAGGGGTGTCCTGGGTTGGTGCTGGGCTGCTATGGTCCAGGGTATGGGGAGGTTGGGATGCTGGTACAGGTGGTGGCCCTGCAGTGTGGCAGGTGGGTGGGCACCGCCAACCAATGGCCTGACATCAGGGCAGGTGTGTGCGGGTCTGGGTGCCTGCGGGGTGCATTCATGCACCCAGACCCATGCCTCTCCATGCAAGGGATCCACTCCCTGTCAAGGATGGGCATCTGATTGGATGCCCAGCTGGGCCTGCGCCCCCCCCCCGGCTGCCCTGTGGAGTCCTGCGCACCAGGAGGGCAGAGCTACGGATAGGTGTGCATCTGTTGTGCATACCCTGGGTGTGCACCTGTCCACAGGTGTGAAGCTGCGTGGGTGGGTTATGCACCTTTGGCGTGTAACCTGACCCCATTCATGCATAAGGGCCAGTATGCCTTCTGATGCAGTTAATTATTTTTGTTGCAGTCATAGCACTTGAGTGACATTGGCTCCTAAATTTTAAGTTATTGTTTACAAATATGCCAAGTCGCTTTTCTCCGTTGTTTCATTAAGTATTTGGCCATCTAGGACATATTGTGCCTTTAAATTATGTCTTCCTAAGTGCATAACTGCACATTTATCAAGGTTGAATCTAAGGTTATCTGTGCTGGCCCAGTCCTCCAGTTTGTGCAGTCCTGCCTGCCGTGTCTCTACTTCTCGGGGCTATTTACCACTGTGCCAATTTTGGTGTCATCTGCAAACTTTGAAATCCAGACATCCTTTCCACACTTCATTGATGCTACATAAAAATTTAACAAAGTGGGGCCAGGACCGAGCCCTGTGGACCCCCACTTTTTACACTCACCCAATCAAATATTACACCACGGATGACATTCTGTTGTTTTCTATTTTCTAACCATGAGTTGATCCGGGCTACAATGTTGTTATTAATGCCTGCCTTTAGCATTGCTTTGAGCATTTTGTAGTGTGGTACCATATCGAAAGTCTTACTATATTGACTGGGTATCACTAATCTAGGGCCCTGCTGACCTTATCGCAAAACTGTAATAAATTGGTTTGACATGACCGACCCTTCGTGAAGCCATGTTGTGCAACAGCAGTGACAAACCTCTCAATGTATTCCTTAATAATGCCTCAAGCACTTTTCCTAAGACTGACGTGAGACTTATTGGGTGATAATTTGACTCCAGGTTTCTGTTTCCCTTCTTATGTATAGGGACTACAGTTGCTGTCCTCCAACATCCCACCACACCCCCTCTTTTTAGTGAGGCTTGGAATAGCAAAGTAACTGGTCCAGCCAGTTCATCAGCCAATTCTTTGATTATTCTGGGATGGATTCCAGAGGCCAAAAGTGAAAGGAAGAACATGATAGGGACCTTCAAGTTCCTGAAAGAAATGAGCAAGGTAACCTGCAAAGAACTACTTAGCAGGAGATGTGAGTAAATAACACAGCAACATTAATGGAAGCTGAGGGGGGAGATACAGGAGAGATGTGAGAAAGGTTTGCTTTACAGAGAATGTGGTTCAGCCATGGAACAGCCTACCAGCTAAGGTGGTGGGTGCAAAAACTATAAATGGTTTCAGTCATGGATGCAACAGAGTTAAGGGCTTAATAGTTACTCAAGGGGTTGCAGTAAGACAGGAGATAGAGGGGAAGTGAGGGCAAAATTCCCATCTAGACAATACATCGTGGGGTATGATAGGGTAGAACGGTGAAGACTGGATGGATCGATGGTCTCTTTCTGCAATCATTGTCTGTTTCTGTGTTAATCCTTCTAATGTTATCTTGTACTGTTTGAATCTCCTGGTGAAATGAAGTGGTATCAACAATTTCTCCTTTTGTGCTCTCTCTCTCTCTCTCTCTCTCTCGTAAAGAGCTTCTGGTTACATTTTGTATGAAATGCAACACATAACACAATTCTTTCCTTTGCTTTGTCAGTAAATGGGGTAGTATGTGCAGTGTGCATGGGTCTTGGCCACAGGGCCTCACATTCGAATCTGAATCTAAGAACCTGTCCACACCCTACTCCCCAGCCATGTCAGTACTGTAAGTGTTCACTTGAAAAATGGCTAAAACAAAAGAGATGGTGGCTGACAAAATAGGGGTTTAGCCAAGTGGTTAATTATTTTTATCCTCTAGAGCCAAAGAGGTAAGAGAGTGTAAAGAAGCATGACATCAGTGGGATAAACCTACTACCATAAAGGTGCAGAGCAGGACTGAAAACAAATATAAATAATACATATTATAGCAATGTAGGTTTGAATGGTGAAAGCTGATGGGCTATGATCAACTCCCCAACTTTACATTAATCTCTGATTAATATGCATATAGAGCCTCATCTCCTGAGCCAAAATCCCCAACAGGTAGTCCATCATGGAATGATCTGTCAGACTGAGTTCCAACTGAGTCTCAACTGGTCACCATTACTGTCTCCACTTCATACCTATGAGACAGCTGATTTCCATTCTGAGATGCGCTATTAACTTTAAAAAAATTGCCCAAATAAAGTACTTGCCGAATTAAAGAAGGAAACTGCCTGCCTGTTCTGTACAAATGGAGCCTATTCCCATTACTTTCCCCTTCACACCCTGAAACTGACAAAGTCGCAATCAAACCACCATCAAATGTGTTGTCATGCCAACAATGAACCAGGAAGGTGGTACTGTATTACACCTTTCTTGCTCAATTACTTAGCAAGTTAAAATCAAGTTTTTTATTTGTTTTGTTTTACTGTTTAGCAGCAATTGTTCTGCTGCTCACTCCCCTGCCACAGACACCATTTAGCATCTACATGCTACATGCTCTTCTGCTCTCCCGGTGTCCACTGTCTCTCTTAACCATGCTCATCTCCAACAGCAATGTTCAAGCCCCAGACACATCACCCAGTTGTCCCACCTCTGCTATAGGTTTATACAGAATCTTGTCCTCTTTTAACAAAAGCTTCTCACCTGCTTGCTCAGTGCATTTGCTACCTTCGATTCTTTCACCACCACCAACCCTCCTGATACTTCTGTCTTGGCACACTGCAGCTGTTACTCCCACCAGCACGTTCACCACGGCTCTTTCTCTCTCCCAGCACAGTGACTTGACTGTTTAACTTTTGCAGACTGACATGATAGAGCAATCGGTGGTAATAGGGGGATTTTGAGTTTGGGATGAAGCAGCCACTTACAGCTGACACAGGTCACTGTCTGCCATGATTTCTCATATCCTGCTAGGATCGCTCAGCCACAAACTTTGCAATCAAGAAACAAGTAAATATTAGGAGTTTGCGGCAGTTTTGAAAGTGAATAATTTTCTATAAATCTCTCACTGTAAGCAGATGCTTATGTATTTATTGGCACATTTGAACTGTTGTGCACTATGTAATGGCAGCTAGAAGTTCTTTACATAGAATCATACAAATCGGGGATTCCACAGAACAAGCTGCATGGACTACACCCTGATTATCATTTGGCAGAAGGACCATTTTTCACCAGAAAATGACATCATATTTAATTCTAAAAAGGGGGAAAATTGTTTTCTTTTTTAAAGTCTACATTGCTATAAAACCAGTATGGTACTCCCAGGGGTTGCATTAATCATCATTTAATCACATCGTCAGGGTATGTGGCACCTGGCTACACCTCATGCCACATCACGCCTGTGGCGTGTTATTAAAAGACAATTAATGCAACCCTTATCACACCGTATTGCTTAATAACATGTACTGTGCCCTAACATTTCATGACAGATTGTTCAGTTCAGGTGTGACAGTGAAGGGAGCTGCAGCTAGCCCTTTTGGACTTTGGCCAAAACTTACTTTGCAACATGTGTTGTTTATCTTCCATTCAGTAACTCACAGCAGTGGAAGTTCTCTTTGCTAACAACAAACAGTTCTTTTCTAACTTTAAAACTGTTTGGGTGGAATATTCAAAGGGGTTGCGCATGGTGCAACAGTGTTACGCCATACGCAACCCACTGAAGCGCTCTGGTGCAATATTCAGAAGGGTTGATTGCTCTGAGCAACCCCCGATGTGCCACGGCACACCAGTAATGTATGTGGTGCATTTGCAGGGGGTGTGCCCATGCATATGTGGCACATCCCGATATTCAGCTCAGGATGTGTGGCACATATACAGGCACAAACCTGCCTTGCACTGCACAGGGGGATGCAAAGATAAGCCCATCAAAGCCAGGAACATGTTGGGGGACACCCACAGGTGGGCTGCTGTATTGTTGGGTACTACAAAGCAGCCGCCTGCTGTGGGTGGCCACCCTACCTCCCAGGACATGGTCCGGGCATCGTGCCCCCCCACCTGATTGCGGGCATATTAATGAATTATCCCTGGTGGTCCAGTGGACCCAATCCCCTACTAATGGCGGGCATGTGAAAAACCTAACCCTGGTGGTCAGCAGTACTCCCCCCACCCGCCCACTGAGTCCTGCCCTGCACAAGCCTCCCACTGACTGACAGTGTACAGTACGGTTGTACACCTATTGGTCCACTGCATGGGCCAATGGGCATGCAGACCATACTGTACTACACAGTCCCGAAATGTGAATAGGTGTACAGCTATACTGTATGCTGTCAGTCGGCGGGTGGTCAGGTGGCTTCGGGGTGGGGAGCTGCCGCCCGCCGCTGACTGGGGGCTGCAGGGTGGCAGGGCTCAGTGGGTGGGTGGGTGGGGAGGGGGTACTGCTGACCACCAGGGTTAGGTTTTTCACATGCCCATGATTGGGCAGGGGATCAGGTCCACTGGAACAATAGGGATATTTCTTCATATACCCACGACTGGGCAGGGGATCGGGTCCACTGGACTACCAGGAATAATTTATTAATATGCCCACAATCGGCCGGGGGATTGGGTCCACTGGACCACCAGGGATATTTAGAACATGTGCCTGTGATCGGGCACCAGGACACGTTGCCCACCGAGGGGCAGGGGGGCTTCGGTCCCCAACAGCTGCAGCCTGGCAGGGCGCCAGGCACAAGTTGCCGGGGATCGGCGCACCACATGCAAATGGGGCCATAATGACATGCAAATGGTCCCATTTGCACCTTGCATACATAATGGACTCATTTGCATGCCCAGTGCTGAATATCGCTGTTGATGCACTTAGCGTACCCACACTTGCGCTGGTGCATCCCTCTGCTCCCCACCTGCCACTTGCACTGGCGCAGTGCCACTGCGCCATGCACTGGGCGTGCGCCCCCTGTACCATATTCAACAGTGCTGAGCCATGGCACAGCACCGTTGAATATCACCTAGACTATGCCCTGGCTCAACCCAGTTGTGCTGCACCCAGGCTTGTGCCCCTGCCTGGCGCAGTCTGAATATCTGGCCCTATGTGTATTTGGTTCTGATTAAAGGGACACTATCAAACCATTTTGCATCATACTATTTTAGGCTGAAAAAACACATTTTATGATTGCTTACCTTTTCTAAAATTCATGAATGTTGCGTTTTTTTTTTTAATCTGCTTCCTTTCTTAGGAGAACTGAAATGCATGCCAATGGTGTTAATTATACCCAACCTTGTTTCAAATCCTTGATACACTCTTATTTCATACGTCCTGAACATTAAGAACACCCCAAATGGAGCAGCCACTCATGATGCAATAGTCACCTCTCCTCCCACTGCATCCTGAGTGGCTAGACTGCATTGAGAGTGTTCCCAATTCCAAGAAAGATGCAGTGGGAGTTGATTAAGGAATGTAAGCAAACATATTTAGGTGTGGGACACCAGTACAGCGTGCAGTCTGTTTTTCACTTTTAAAAAGAAACAAGGAACAAGAATCAAACTAACAGTTTCATCAGCACATTCTACAGGATGTGAACAATTTTAAAATGTGTTTTTTAAACTATGGACAGTTTGAAGCCTAAGGGTGTTGACAGTGTCCATTTAACTCTGCCGTTTTTAACCAGTACTAAAGGGAGCTCCTTGCATTCTGTCAGTCTGCATGCCTCAATGTTTCAGGGTACCAGAGAAGTGTTTTGAAAATAACAAAAGCCATTTCTGTTTCTGGCCTGCCTGCTAGCCTAGTGTCTAAGGTTAGCTGGGCTTTTTAACTCTTTTTCAATGTCAGTGCCATCCTCTTTTCTCAGGATTGTGTGCTTGATCTACCCTAAGCTTAGATTATGCATTTTTATGTGAGACGATTTGAGTCTTTTGTGTGACTTTTATTTCAATTAATCTTGCTTTTTTCTGTATTAATACACTTTGTATTTTTTATGGTTATTGTATCTGTCATCAAATACCAGCATTTCTACAAATGCACTTTTTTCATACAAGCCAATGCAATTGCAGGGAACATTTGATGAAACTGGAAAAATGACCAAACTACAAACTGTGGAACTGTCTTTCAAATCCTTGATATACTCTTACTGCATACTTCCTGCACATTAGGAACACCACCAAGTGGTGCAGCCACTCAAGATGCAATAGTCTCCTCTCCTCTCCTCTCCTCTCCTCTCCTCCCACAGTGTGATGCATCATGTGAAAAACTAAAGAAAGAAGTGGGGGAGTATTTATAAAGAACTCAGTAAGCTTTGCAGTCAAGCATAAAGGGGTAAAATCTTTTTAATTCAAGTAGCATTTTGCTTACATTTAGACACCAAGGATAACATATTCAGAAGCTTCCAATGCAGAGGTAACATGATTCACCGATGCCTGCACCTGCTCCTGTTTTGCCTGTGGCTATTTTTAAATGCCATAAATGTAATGGATGGTCTAGTAGTGTGGATTGTTGTCCATTTTGAAAATAGGACTAGCAGCTGTATAATGGATCCACTTTGAATGTCCTGCACCATAGCTTTGTGCAGACCCTTTTCATTCAATAAGAAGTGTAAATTGTGTCACAAGAGTCTCAGACAGTTTTCATATGATATGTTCTACCCATTCTGTACTAGTAGGATTAATACTAGTGTGTCTGCTCCTAGTACGGGTTATCTGGCATCCAGGGGGAAGGTAAATCTGTTTTTTCACTTGGTAGTGGCAATAAAGAGTTACATACCCTTCTGAGCTATGTATAGTAAATTAAATTATTTTAGGGAGGAGCCTCTACTTGCTGCTTTCAATAGTCACCAGAACAAGCACCCAAAGTCAACATGCTCCCACTGCAAGAAGGTTGACATAGACAGGCTCAAATTTAATTTACTAGGGCATCATTCAGAGAACATAAATGAAGATGGTGCTTTTCTTGATTTGTACTCAACCCCACAAATATTGTAGCTGGGAGACACTCCCAGCTTCCAGGTAATCTGGAAAGCTCCCAAGACATGATAATTCTAATGAACCCCTGGCTTCTGAAGAAGAAGTAGAAGAAGAAGAAGAAGATGAAAAGGAGGGAGAAAGAGGAAGAGGAAGAGAAGAAGAAGAAGAAGAAGAAGAAGGAGGAGGAGGAGGAGGAGGAGGAAGAGAAGGAGGAGGAGGAGGGGAGAGAAGAAGGAGGAGAAGGAAAATGGTCATTCAGCTTCAGGAACCTTCAGTGCCCTCATTGCTTTATTGTCAGTTTTTTTTTGCTCCTCCCACTACCCCTGGCCAGCCACTCCTTCGGGGCACCTGGGCCCCCATGGCCACCCTCCTCCAGTGGCCACCATCCCGCTGCCCCCTGCAACCACCTTTTGATCCCCCAGGTGACCCAATGTAACCCTTCATCGGGTGGGTCTCCTCCCTCCATGGGCGGAGCGCCCAGAGGCACAACTTAGTTAGCCCTGGGATAGATGGTAGGGTGGTCAGCGTGGGGCTTTCTTGGGCTTCGTGAAATGCCAGGGACTGGTGGCCATCATCGGACCGGGCCATGGGGCATTTTTTGGCTTTTCTTTGGTCCGCCCACTCAACCCTGATTGGGCCTGTGGGAACAGTGACCTGCAGCAGGGATGGTCGGGGGGAGTGTTGAGACTGAACATCTCCTAGCCTGTCTCCAATTCACCTGCAGGTACCAAGGCCCAGCCCACCCCATCCCCAGGAGGGAAGCATCCAGTGGACACTCTGGTTCCCTTCCCTGTCAGTCTCCATTTCTAGTACCCAGGCTTGGGACATGAACTTGGGTTTCCAGCATGTTGCGTGAACCCCTTCCCTCAATGCCATGGAGCTGGCTCATAGTTTACTAAATATCTGGTAACTTGCAGAGGTCAAGTCTGTCTCAGAGCTGCAGGTGAACCAAATACTGCCCCCCTTTGGAACTTATCTCATATGTTTTCCGAAGTTTAAACCCTTAGGACAGATTGCTCAATAGGAATGGGATGAATTAGTAAGAAAAAAATATTTTCAAATGTGACACAGCATGTGTTAGCCTTTTGTAGATACACTGGCAAAGAAATGGGAGGCTCCTTCCATAGTCAACATGGTAATTTCTGCAGTGTTCAGACATAATCTCAGTAGAGCAAGGGGCTTTATTTACTGACGTTAATTACAATCAGCTGAAAGCAGTCTATAGGCATGTGTGCTCTGCCTATGGGTCACAAGTAAGGGTCTTGACAGCTTCAGCTTAGGTGGCAAGAGCCCTTTGTGCATAAATGACCACTTTATTAAGCAGTTTATAGAGATACTCCCCCATGCATTTTCTAGTTCCTTTGGCTAATATGGTCACATCTTTTCTGGGAGATTCATTTTGTTGATTTGCTGCAATTTTATGCAAAAAACATGGAAGCAGCAGTGGTGGTCATTTGGCTAAAACACTAGTCAGCCAATCAGGCATCCAAGAGCTATTTTCTTAGTGTTCCTTTCAAAGGGAATTTGCAATTTGAGCCAACACTAGATGACATTTTGAAGGGCATTAAAGACAAGAAGAATTCAATGTCAGGTTGGAAAGAGCAGCAACCATCAAATGCTAACTCCAAAGACCATGGCCAGTCCTTTCATGGTAACTTTCTTTTTTTTTTTCATGGCTACAGAATCCAACAAAACACAGGTGCCTTCTCAGGATTCAGATCTCAGCAAGGCAGGGGATCATCCTTTGGGTCTAGTGAGTGAACAAAGTTGAAAAAATTTGCTTTGTAAATTAATTCATGAATTTGCCACAATTCACAAAGTTAGTCCCCCTTGCAAAGTGCCAATTTGCAGGATAGTAATACCTTTGCAAATTGCAGATTTGATAAATTCATTGGTGAAGTGGGGTTCACAGGTGAAATTTGCTATGTACTATGGGATTGGAGGTCAAGTCGCACTGAAATGAGCTGTATGCCATATTGTGGCTGTGTTGACTGCAGTCTTCTGAAGAGAGAGTTGTAGAGAAGTCTGTCCCTGCTTGTCTGAGCAAAAAACCATTAACATAAATCCAAAAACAGAGTCTATTGAAACAAAATTTCTCACAGAAAGATCTAGAGGTCCTTGTACAGCCAGATTAGTGTTGTTTGTTTCTGGTTTTGATGATTCATCTAATTCAGAGTAATGGTTTTGTTTTGTCTAATGAAGCACTCCTGGGTATGGGAGAGGAGGTGTTTCAGCTAGCAAGGCATCACATAAAGATCAGTGACTGGACATTTCTTCCCTCTGAGCACTAGTCTGTGTGCAGCAGATATCTCATATTTGTGTTCCTCAGTCTTTCTTGTTAATCATGCTTTGTCTGTGGTCTTTGATTTCTCATTTATTTCTATAGTACAGTTTGGTGTGGTTAAATGGAGTATTGGGTTCAGTCTCTCTCTATATTAGTTGTGTTTTTTTTTATTTAGTTCTTAATGTGACAGTGTTACTTATGGTAGTTTGTTAAATACCCTTGTCATTTGTGTATTGTTAATCCCTGTTATGTTAAAAAACATTTTTGGGTGTTTTTACTGTACAATTATTCACCATTATTATTAAACAGGAAAGTGACCTAGGGTAATCATAATGGATGACCTTAAGGTAGCAAGGCAACGTCACAAAGCAGTAGGGAAAGCCATGGGGATGCTGGGGTACATGAGGTGGTATCATCAGCAGAAAGAGGGAGGTGGTGTTGCCACTGTATCAGTCACTGTTGAGACCACACCTAGATTACTGTGCCCAGTTCTGGAGACCACACCTCAGAAATGACATAGACAGGGTAGAGACCATCCAAAGAAGGGCATCAAAAATAGTGAAGGGGAGCTGCACCAAATCTGCCATGAAGAGAGACTGTGGGATCTAAACAAGTATACTTTGCAAGAGAGGAAGGAGGGGGACATGATAAAGACTTTTAAATACCTCAAAGGTGTTACTAAGGTACAGGAGGGGAGCATTTTTCAGAATAGAAGGTGTGCAAGAACTGGGGGCATGTAATGGAGCTGGGGAGGAGTTTAGGATGGATGTGAGGAAGTATTTCTTCACTGAGAGGATAGTAGATGCCTGGAACAATCTGCCAGTGAATGTGGTGGGAGTAAAAACAGTGGTGGGCTTCAAGCATGCATGGTATAGGTATACAGGAAAACTGGTTTCAAAGTGGGAGAGGGTGGACCAGGTAGGCTCTGCAATGGCAGAACAGGCAGGGAAAAGAGGGCCAGATTAGGTGGGCTAAGCGGTCATATCTGTTGATAAATTCTGTGTTTCTATGTTTAGCTCAGCAAACTGTTCTTTTCAGAATCAGATCACACTGCTAATCCCTTGGGGGGAGGTATTTGCTGCTTCTATTTAGTTTTACTGCAAGGTTTCTTAATTTTTTTCCTCTCACAGTATTATAAATCTAAATATATAAAATAACTGGGAAGAGATGTTCGACTAATGGGAGAGGTGTTGGGGAGGTGGCAAAAAAGTGTGTAAGTTCTGTGAGCAAAAAGTTGTTGCAGCTAAAAAAACACACATCTGCAGCAGCAGCATTGGTGGGCACTGGGCCAGTAGTAACAGTATAGGGTACCTGGTTTGAATAGTGCTACATGAATAGCCCCAGTCTAGAGAGACAGTGAGAGGGGATGTATAGCGTTTGCTGTATGCGCTCCCCTGGTCACTGTCCGTGGTGCTGCCAAAAGGACAAGGGCAGCCGAATACTAGGGTCTGGCCAAGCTGCTCCCATGGCATGGAGGGACCGGGCATGGAGCAGCTTGGCTGGGAGGCAATGGAGACCAGGATTCTCCTATCATTTTACCAAAATCTGGACTTGTCTTTTTTTACAAGGGGCCATGGAAACAGTATTCCACAGCCCCACATATTTAAACTTTTCCTGTGATCCACTACCCCCCAGAGTGAGAATCTTTAAGTCCGGGAGGTGCGGTAGACAGAGCCCCCCATGTCGAGGGGTGCGGGTGGTGGAGCCCCACCACAAAAACAAAAGTGATGGCATTTTTGCCCCACTATTGTTGCTGACGGCATTCTTGTCAGTGCTGTTCTGACCCAGTGCCACAATAAAGAAGTATTTTGCTGCAGTGGTGGTGGCATTAGTGTGGCAAAATTGTTGTCTTGCCACATCGGTAGCAACCATGCTGGTGGGGGCTGGGAGATGTGGTGACGAGGAGCAGTCCAAGATGCAGCAAAACGTTGGTCTTGGGCACGGTGGTCGAGGAGAAAGTTGTTGGCATCTCAGTGACTCCTGGTAGTGGTGGCTCTGAGTCAGATCTTGATGACAGTTTCCCATTCCTAAACGAGAGTGTGGAGCTTGACCATGAGTCAGAGCCTGAGAAAGAGGATCTGACTGTTGCACAGTCAGAAAATTTTAAATTGAAAAATGTGTCTCCGACTAAAGATGATGAGAGGAAGAGAGAGCTTGCAGAAAGTGAAGATAGTGATAGCTAAATAGTGACATAGTATTTGTCGGTAGATAAAGACCCTTGGGTTTATCTGGTGTACCTTATAGAAATAAAATTATTTAGCCTCTCATCCTTCACAGCAGATCCTGTTTAATCTGCTTCATTTCTTCCCTCCCTTCCTATTTCTAAGACCCAGATGAGGAGGAAAAAGCTCTGGAGAAAGATATCACCATTGGTTGTGATGATGATTTGGATCCCCTATGGGAAGCAGAAAAGATAAAGTGTTAGTGGGGGAAAAAAGGGCAGCCACCTAGGAACTGGTGGCCAACACGCACACCCAAAGTTCAGGCACCTGTTATGCTGGACTCAGCACCAAAAGGAAGCTGGAGTAGGGGGTCTGCCTCCCTTATCATCTGCACTTGGCAAGACATCAAGAAGCAGCAGGAAAATAGTCCCAGTGGTGGGAGGGTTGACTGAGGAGGATGACTACAAAGAAGATGAGGAGTCTATGGGACTGCTTAGTAGTGGTCATAGCAGCAGTGGTGGGTTAAATACTAGCACCCAGAGGCACCAAAGCACAGCAATGCCAGTGGAGAAAATACCATAAATCATTGCCTTCATTTGAGCAGTACCCATGAATCCCCAGGAGTCAAATACAGTACTACCTCACCAGCCAAGTCCAGCTGTTTAGTAGTCCAGTACCAAGAAAGGCCCAACCTATGCTGCATAGTATGTTTGAGCATCATTCCACATAACCACCCATTGCTATTTCACATGAACTGAATGCAGCAACAGCTGCATGCTGGAAAAGAATCGACTGCCATTCTCTTTTGTAGAGAATGTGGGATTTAGAAGGTTGATGATGCATGCCTAACCCAAATGACAGACTCCCTCAAAGATTTACTTCTCCACATGTGCCATTCCTGAACATTATGGTATGATGCCATACACGGCAATCCATGCCCTGCTGCATTCAGCGTCACCATACATACATATCAGTATGGATGTGAGGATAAGTGGCCAAACAGCTGGTAGTTCCTCTCTGTATGTAACAGCACACTGGGCACAGTCACTTGGAGTAGTAGTTGGCTCTGGTTAGGCCAAAAATTGTACTAAGCTCAACTGCAGTGGTAGCAACACTTCAGCTATTCACTAACATGTAGTGGTGGGTAAAAGTAGAATTTTTCCACTTTCATGGAACTTCTTCGAAAATCTGGAAACTTTCATGGAAGTTTCCGAACTTCCACCTGTGGTGAAGTGGAAAACATCTGCAAATGTTTTGGGCTAAATTTCACCCTTTTGGCAACAAAAATAAGCCCTGTTGGCTAATGGTCCATCCCCCAACCCCATCACCTGCCCAACAAAAGCCCTGGTGGCTAGTGTTCCCTCCCCACCACCCACCCAATGTGTATAAAAATATCACTGGTGGCAAGCAGTCATCCCCATCACCCACCAGACAAATACCCTGGTGGCTAGTGGTCCGCCCTCTCCACCCAGTTACCCACCCATACTGTCCAGTAACCCACCAATCCCTATCTTCCATCCGTAGCAAGTCCGTGAGACAGTCCTAGTTTTACATCTATTTAAAAAAAATCCTTGTAGTCTAGTGGTTTCAACCCCCTCCCCATCCCTGATCCCCAGTCCCTGAATAAATAATTAATTCCCTGGTGGTCTGATCCCACCCCCACCTCAGCAGGTGTCATACCACAATACTGCCACCCCATCCAGTACATCAGCGGGCAGACCAGCACAGCCTTCTCTCTCCACCTTGGCCGGCCTGCCCACTAAGCTGTCAATGAATGAGTGCGTCCTTGTGCGAGAACATGCTCATTCATTGACAGCTCAGTGGATGGGCAAGCTGTAGGAGAGAGGAGGACTGTGCCAGTCCACCTGTTGGGGTTCAGGATGGGGTGGGATGGGATGATGGGACACCTACTGGGGTGGGGGGGTACTAGACCACCAAGGAATTAATTATTTATTCAGGGACTGGGAATCAGGGATGCGGGGTTGAAACCACTAGAATCACCAGGAAATATTTTTTTAAAAATAGATGCAATACTAAAGACTATCTATGGACCCTGCTACGGATAGAGATAGGGACTGAGGTGGGGCTACTGAACAGTATGGGTGGGTGACTGGGTGGAGGGGAGGTATCACTAGCCACCAGGGCATTTGTCGGGTGGGTGATGGGTTGGGGGGAGGGACTGCTAGCCAGCCACCAGGGACATTTTTATACACATCAGGTGGGTGATGGGGAGGGACCATTAGCCACCAGGACTTTTTCTGGGTGGGTGATGGGGTGGGGAATGAACCACTAGCCTCCAGGTGACCAGGATTATTTTATTTACAAGGTTGGGCAGGTGACTGGGTGATAGGAGGAACTGCTAGCCACCAGGGTGGGCACCGGGGCTATTTTTATACAGGTCAGGCGGGTGGGGGGAAAGGACTGATAGCCTTCAGGGCTTTTGGGGGGGGCAATTGGGTCGGGCTGCTTGGGTGGCAATCACAGGCAGAATTTCTGTGAAAGTTCAGAAATGGATTTCCAAACTTTTGCAAAAGCGAAAGTCAGACTTTCTCTTGAATTCCGCTTGCAGAAGTTAATTTTTGCACATGCCTACCAATATGCCATGATGACAATAAAGAGTATAACTGGATCACATACAGATCAGAAAATGCTAGAATTGCTCCTTATTGAGATTTATGAGTGACTGCACCCCATTCACTGAATGCAGGTTTTATTGTGAGCTATAATGGCTCAAATTTAGTGAAATGCATCAGTGATGGGGGTTACTCAGGGTACCATGCCTAGCACTCTGTCTTAATCTTACTGTGTAGGAGTTTCTGGAATATTCTGGTGTCAAGTCCATACTGAGTCTGCACCATTGCATTTGTGCCCACTTTGCCTGTTCTGGAAAGGCCTGTGACCATCTCAGGCACCTGTGGTTCCAGAATAAACTGCCTCAGTACCTTATGAAACTGGAAGTCATCACTAGATCGAACTTGACATTGTACATGATTGAGCATTTGTATGAGTAGAACACAGTCATCTCTAAATATTCTCTGCTGCATACAAGCTGTGACAGTGCCAGAGTAGGCATGTCTCTGATAGGAGACCAGTGGAGATTAATGGATGGCCTGATCATGATTTTAAGGCCATTTGAACATGCAACAGAGGCAGTGAGTGGAGACATTGCCTGCGTAAGTTAGGCCATCCTACTTCTATGAGTGCTGAGGCTGACTGTTGAATTTACAGCGAGTGCTGGCGGCAGGTGGTGAGATAGGAAGCTCTGCCTTAGTGGAACAAATGTTCCATGTCTTGGACTGCAATAGCCATATTTCCTGCATTCTGTAGTCGGCAGATTTTGGGACTGCTACCATGCTGGAACACAGTATGAACATGGCCTGTCATGAGTAATTGAAAGTGGGCACGGTCAGGTCCAAAATGTAAATCAGTTTATAAGACAAGTAGATAGACAGACAGACAGACAGACAGATAGATAGATGGATAGATAAATCATTTATTAAGCACCCATTTCCACAGACTCTGGGCACTGTACAAAGCACAACAATAAGATAAACATGTTGATAAAACCAGCCAATATACAACTTATAACATAATTAAAATAACAATAGTTCAATTCCAGTACATGGGGCACAGATGTTAAAGTCACATTTATGTAAGGCACAACATGAAAGTGAACAGAGACTGGGTGTTGCTACCACATTACATGGCACATAGGCTGATAAAACATGAAAGGAAACAAAAAAACATAACTTTGGGATGTTTTGTGCCATGTAGGAACTGACGACATGAAGGAAGAGCAAGAGGAGGAGGAGGCTGATGAAGCAGCAGAATGGTGGGCATTGCAGCTCGTGGTGGATGCATATTTGGTGGACACCAGGCATGTTACCATGACAGAAGAGCCCTTGCTGTACTGGAGTAACACAGTCATTGATTAGCCAATACTAACCTTTGTAGCAGTCAAATCCCTGAGTTGTCCATCCTCGACTGTCAGTGTGGAAAGGGTACTCAGTTTGACAGGTGCCATTGTGTGGGACTGGCATACAAATCTTTCCATTAGAAATGTTGGCATGCTAACATTTATTGAAATTAATGTGGTGCACATTCCATGCAACACAGTCACATCTCTGTTCCTTCTTACAAGGTGGTGGTGGTGAAAATGAACCTGAAGAGCCTGGTGTTATCCGCATTGGTAAATTGCTTTCTGCTGAGGTAAATGATGCACGGATGGAGAAACAATTCCTTTGTGGGGACAACGCCATTCTGGAAGACTGTTAGGATTGCTTAAATGATGAGGATGACTGAAACATAAAAGGAAATGTGTTCTGTCCATTCCTTCCTTCTCATCAGATGAATCGTTTTCTTTATTATTCAGTTTTGTCTTCCTGTCATTATATTTTCCCCAAGTTCTGCTGCTGTTCCACACATCCATCTGATTGTCTCCTTCCACACTCTCATATGTGGCACCTACAGACAAACTAGAAAATCAGTGAACACTACATTATTAAATGCCAAGTTTGCTAACAAGAACATGGGCCACCGCCACCTCCACCGCATGCATCCAGACTGAGAAACCCAGATTCTTAAGCCAGTATAAATGTCATTGCCAGCCATGCTGACCATGCATCCTCCAGCAATCAAGACACCACCTCCTCTACCTCCTCCTCTGGCTTACTTGTGTCCTCCAAATCTACCAAAAACTCCACTGCATGCATCCAGACTGAGAAACATGGAGTCTTAAGCCAGTGTAAATGTCATTGCCAGGCAGACCATCAGCCAGCCAATCAGACAGGCAGGCAGCACTCCAGCTGAGCCTCCAGCCAGCCCTTCAAGGCAGCATGACCTCAGGTCCAGCAAGGCCCAACTTTGTCTGCTGTGTTGGTAAGTTACTTTCATCTTTGTTTACACTCCTTATCATCACTGTTGGCGATGAGTCTGTCCTTGCACAGAAGGGGCTTCAACCTTGTTTGTAAGACATGAAAATGTGTTTCTTTCCTCTTGTCTCCCTCTCATTACAGGTTTGACAACTCACACAGACAACTGGCAAGCCAGTTGTATTGCAAGACAGCCTGCAAGGCTTAGGCTTAAGTTACCTCAACCTTCACTACTCCTCTCTGTGGTACCATTATGCCAGTACATATCATGGTCCTCACTAATTTGATGGTATGATTACATGATTTTTTAATGTTTTAAGTTTTCCTTTCACAGATCCACAGTGACACAGTGGCCAAGTCTGGCTAAGTGTTTTCTCTTTTCTCTTCACAGGTTGCAGATATATTAAGACTGGGAGTGGACAATGGACATACTGTGCAGCCATCAAGGTGGCCAAGTCAAGCTAAATAATTTATCTTTTTTTCTTCACAGGTGACAGATCTAGTAAGACATGGAGCAGACAATGGATATACTGTCCATGTGGTTGCCCACAGTGGCTAATTGAGTAGAGTCTAAATAAATTTCTCTTCTCTTCTCTTTTCAGGTCTTTTCGTCCTGTTGCCTTCTCATCCCTCTCAGACTTCTTCTCCTCTGCCTTCTCTGTCTGGTAGATCTTCATGCCATTTCAAGGCATTGCCACTACCAATGTAAGGGTAAGTCTCCTTTAAAAGTAATTTTTTTGTTTTCTTTTTTAATTTTTGGTTTTCCTTTTCTGGTGTACCACAATATGGAGTGTACGAGAGTCCTAATAATTTCTATCTTGTACTGACAGGTATCTTTCCATTGTGTCCTGAATGCCTCCTCCTCCAGCATGCAAGCCTTTGCCATCTTCTTCATCAGATCATTGATGTGGTCAGCACTGCAGACTCATGCTCAGACTTCCTCCTCCTCCAGCTTCTCCATCACTGTGTGTGGTCTTAGTAAAGTCAACCCGTTCTCTATATTCAGCATGAATACCAGTCATCAACCTGATGCTGCTGCCTGATTCTACATTGTCACACAGCTGAAAAATGCCTGCAACAAGAGGAACAGGAGTAGAAAACACTTTGAGAGTGACATACAAATACTATTTAAGAATTCAAAAACAAAATTAAAAAAAACAGATACTTACCTTACCTGTAGGAAATACTGCCAAATTAAATAACCAGATCAGGGCTGGACCCATGCAGCAACAGGATTTTATCACACTAGTGATAAATACCTGAAAAGAGAGAAACAGGAACACACGATGGTTAGAAATACACACAGCCAAAATGTAAAACATAAAAAATAAATACTTACCTTTGCTGGTAGGACACATGGTGATACTTGAAGGTCATCATCTGGGTCTGCACCCAGAATAGGCATTATCATTTGACCCGAAAATATCCCGAATTTCTGGTCACTGCAGTTCATCAGGATAGGTGCTTTGGGCTGGCCTGGTGGCATGGAGGGCAGAGGCACTCATGTCTCACCTGCCATCACACCAGCGACCTGGGTTCGGGAATGACCATGGGCTGTTCAGGGGTTAGGCAGGGGGAGGAGGGTTGAGCATCCCAGTGGGCACTCTCCCCCTCTGGTGAAGGAGGTCATTCTGCTCCACCTCAACATCACCACCTAGGTGACCATGGGTGGTGATATGATCCAGAGGGGCAGTGCCGGGTGGGGGATGCTCCCTAACAGAAGACATAAGCACATCCTTCAACAGGCACATATCAGGCCATCACCATTCTGCAGCATCCATGGGTCGGGGGAGCATGAACAAAGGAAAATTATTGCGGGGGTCAGGATACTCCCCTACAGAGCCTCATAGATCCCACACCACCTACTTGGCATAGGGACCACTGATTGTAGCAAGGCACCAGAACAGGGCTTGGGGGATCCTCTGATGACCTCTGCCACAGGGACAATCTGTAGAGCACTCAGCGGCCTCCACTAGGTAAGTCCAGGGATGGTGGGTGATGGGGCTGGAAGAGCTGCAAGTGCTGAAGGGGGCATGCCAGTGGAGTGGGAGAAAAAAGATAGGTGCGGTGGGAGACTTGTACAGCACACAAGCATCATATGAATTTGGGGACCCCATCTCATTTCCCTTTCTCCTGCAAAACTTTCCAAACAGGAGAATTTATTAGACTAAGCATTTCTGGGCACTAAGATTCAGCCATCAAAGAGTATTAAAAGAACTGTGAAATTCTTGAAGGTCACATTTCTGTATATTGTGCTTTTCACACCATTTCCCCTAAAGCACATTACAAGAACTGTGGCAGTGGGACTGACACACAGCATAGTACCATGTTGCAGCATGCAGCAGACGGATATTATTTCTTGTGGTTGACAAAAATTCTAGGAGCACATAATTTATGTATATTGGGCCCTTTGCAATATAGGACAGGAATTACATGCGGAGGCATGTATCCCGCCCTCCTAGATGCACACCTGCGGACAGGTGCACAAATGCCAGTAATCACTACCTGTGGCCACCTGTCCATGACCCCATCCCCCCGGAAAACACAAGACTCCACAGGGTAGCCTGGGGCAGAGCCACGGACCTGACTGGGCATCCAGTTGGATGCCTGCAGCGGGTCGCCAAGTGGATCCCCAACGCGGTGGGGCATGCATTGGCAGCATGCCCTGTGGATGTTCGATGGCTGGCAGCTGTGGTGGTGTGAGGAGGGGAATGCAGCCAGTCCACCCATGAAATGGCACCAGAGCAGTGCGCTGGTATGGGGTGGGGGTCATTTGGTGGTGCCATCTGGGGGCACTGGACAACTCTGGGGGTGGGGTGCTGGGGGCTGCTATGCATGGACCAGGGTACCTGTGTGTGGGGAGATCATACTGCACACCGGACTGCAGACCCTGTGTCCATGGGGTGGTGGGGGAGATCACTGTTGCCTATGGGATGGGGGGCACAGATGTGTTGGGGGTGCTACAGTACACAGTTGGGGATCTGGCGGTCATCTGTGTGGTGGATTGCAGCATACAGTCCCAGGCTGGGGTTCCAGTCCTGTGGGGGTCCACACTGTCCTGCCGGTTCCGGTGCGGGTGACCCAGTGTGTGTTGGATTGGGGGGTTCATATCAGCTGCTGGGGCCAGAATGCATGGTGCAGTGCACAGAGGGCACTTACAGCAGGGTTCTCCCTGACATACCCTGCACCCTCCTCTGCACCCCTGCGGCCAGCACTGCATGCTTTGGTGCATGGCGCATAGTGCTGACATGCCCCCCACCCATCCCCAGCATGTTGCAGTCCGTGCGACTGGGGGATCGGGTGCATTGGGGCTGTGTACCCCCCATTAGTGCATCCTGTGCAGGGGATGCAATGGGTGTGGAATGACTATGCACCCCAGATATGCGGTGTGTAGCCACTCCGCCCATTAGTACATAGGGCCCAATGTGCTATTCACACCATTTCCCCTAAAGTGCACTGCAAGAACTAGGCTTGGGAACTGACACACAACACAACACCATGTAGCAGCATGCAGCAGATTGACATATTTATTCATGTAATTGAGAACAATTTTAGAACCATGGAATTTATGCATGTTGTGCTTTTCTCACAATTTCCTCTTACATGCACTACAAGAACTGTGGTGGTGGGACTAACACACAGCTCAGCACCATGCAGCAGCATGATGTATTTATTCTGGTAGCTGAGAAAAATTCAGGGAGCACAGGATTTATGTATGTTGTGCTATTTTCACAATTTCCCCATAAGTGCATTACAAAAACTGTGGTAGGGGAACGACACAAAGCGCAACACCTTGTAGCAGCATGGCATTTATTCTGCTACGTAAGAAACATAGTGAGATATGAAGACAGATACAGTGTGAGGACTCTACAGTTGCACAAGAAAGAGAACAATATAGAAAAATCAATGCTTTTTTTCATGAAGCTGCAGAAGTGTAGCTGACAGCAGAATTTAGAGTGATAGAAGGAAGCAGTATCAGAAATCAGGACAGGAAGAAATTAAGCTGAACAAAATTTGTCTTTTTTTCACTTTTGAAATTTTTTTGTTGAAGATAAGAATAAAGGAGACAATAACACAGATAGAATATCTTGAATCATGTATACGATTGCTATTTACTGCATGTAACTTTATCTTGCAAACCACTGTTATATTGTGTTCTTTTTGTTATCTGTATTGCACCTGTATGTTACCACTGTTGTATTTCATGCTGTAACCATGTCTACCCTCCCTGCAACAAGGTGTCTTTGTAAATGAGTCCCTGACTCAAAGGTTGTAAATCCAATTTTCAAAAATAAATAAATAAATAAATCAAGGAGTGTAGAGACTGAGATAATAGGGCTGTGACCTCGGGACAAAAGGTACACTGCCACCATGGAGTTCTGCCAGACCTTCTAGAATACTCTGTTGGTTTTGGAGCAATACCTCCAAAGTTTCTTCATGGCCACAGTTCACCAGGAGATTGCCCCATCTCCCTGCACAGCTGTGCTACTTCCATATGGATGAATGCAGGAGAAGGAGCTGAGGCCAGTCTCTCAGGTGACCCCTGCAGCACCCGAGTTCACCTGCAGTTCCATCTCCTAGTATCCTCCATCCTCTCCATGTTCCCCACTGGGATCTGTGCACTGCATAATGACCTGCCACATTACCCCTCTTCACGCTGCCCACATTGCAGCATGAAAGAAGCACTATGGGTGTCACCACCTCTACCCCTTTCAGCTATCTTGGCCTTTCTCCTCTAAACATGCTCCTCCCACTCCTGGTGGTGCCTCACCTTAAGGTGGATGTACTTCCCACCTGTTCCTGACAGGCTGCCCCGTTTCCTATACCAAACAACTGTTTGACACAATGCATGTCACCACAATGTTGTCAGTGGGATCAGTTACAAAAAAGTCCCAAACAAGGGACTTTTGCTGCTCACTGGGAGATGAGCCAGATGGTCCCCCTCCTCCTCCTCCTCATTGGCTCAGGTGGTGGCATAATTGCAGAGGGGGGGGGGGGGCACAGAGCCAGAAATGTAAGTGCTGCAGCAGGAACAGGATGAACTGGAGCATGGTCAATTGGTGGTGGTTCCACTACACACTGCTACTGGTGCTGTGCACTGTGAGGGTGGCGGGTTCCTCTTCTCAGTGCTTCAGGTACCAAAACTGGCCTCTTCAGATGGATGGGATGGCATTTCCCATCCCAAGACTGCATCCCCCTCTCCTCGCTGGACTGGTCCCAGTCCTTCCAGTCTCCTCCTCGCCAGTCCCACTCATTTTGAATTTGGAAAAAAAGCAGACAGTAAAAAAAAACTGGGTAAAAGCGAGAAACATAGAACAAATAAAAATGGGGACTATTAAGAAAAAACACAGAAACAACAAATGAATAAATCAACACTCAGAAATTGCTCATAAGGGGGTGGGATTGCTGGGGAGGGGTAGAGGAACAGTGGGGTAAAATAAGGGACAAAATAATTAAAGCGACCAACCTTTGCTTGAAGGAGGTGAGTGAAAGCAGAAGGAAAAAGAGATTGTTATGGTTCACTAGCAAAGTCGCCAAGGTGGTAGGGGAAAAAACGGTTGCATTCTGGAGGTATAAGATAATGCAAAGGGAGGAAGACAGGTAGATACACTAAGTAAAACAGAGGGAAGAAGGAAATGCAGTTAGTGGAGCAAATGTACAGACAGAGGATAAAAAGGATATATAAAGGATGGCCAAATGGACAGCTAAAGGGATAAGACTTTCTTTAGACAAATGTGGGAAGAGGAAAGCAAGGGGAAGGATAGTGAGGATAAGGAGGGTGGCAAGAGAAGATTGCACAGAAGTGGATCAAGAAAAAGCAAACATACTGAACAAGTGCATCTGCTCAGTCTTCACAGTGGAAAGTGGGGGACAGACCATCAGGGAGCAGCAGGAACAAAGGGAGGGTGAACACAAGTCCATTTTCAGATGAAAGAGTCCTGAAGACACTTGTTGCTGTGAAAGTAGACAAGACTATGGGACAGGATACACCCAAGGGTACTAAAGGAACACAGGGAGGTGTTAGTTACCCCACTGATGGCCTTCTTTAACAGCTCACTAGAAAGAGGCATAGTTCTGGAAGCAAGCGACTATAGGCTGGTCAGTCTCACATCAGTGGTGGGAAAATTAATGGGAACCCTCTTAAAGGAAAGGCTGATAGAGAATATTGAAAACAATGGGTTACACAACCAAAGGCAGTGTGGATTCATGGGGAGGAGGTCATGCCTGACAAATCTGTTCAAGTTCTTTAACTGGGTGACCAGGAAAAAAGATTAAGGGAGGACAGTGGACTGGCCTATCTGGACTTTAGCAAGGCATTCAACACTGTGCCACACAGGAAACTGATGAAGAAATTGAGTGCCTGTGGGGATCCAAAGTGGTAAATTCAGTAAGGAACTGGTCAATGGATAGGTGACAGAGGGTGGTAGTTAATAGTACACACTCTAATGAGAGGAGAGTGACCAGTGGGGTGCCACAGGGCTCAGTACTGAGACCGGTCTTCTTCAGTGTCTTCAGAAGTGACATTGCAGAAGAACTGGAAGGAAAGGCATACCTTTTTGCAGATGACACCAAAATCTGTAATAAGAAAGACATTCGGGGGGGGGGATGCGTAGGGACTTTGGCAAACTCAGGGAGTGGTCAAGAGCATGGCAACTGAGGTTAAAAGCCAAAAAGTGCAAAATCATGCACCTAGGACATAGGAACCCAGGATCTGAATATTGGATGGGGGAGGTACTAACAGTAATTAAGCAGGAAAGGGATCATATCTGATCACCTCAAAGTGGTTGGACAGTGTGACAAAGCAGTGGGTAGGGTCAGTGGGATGCTGGGATGCAAAGGGAGCGGTATCTCCACCAGGAGGAGGGAGGTGGTGTTGCCACTGTATCGCTCACTTATGAGACACCCATGGAGTACTGTGTCCAGTTCTGGAAGCCACAGCTCAGTAAGGACATTGACAGGGTTGAGGTAGTCCAGAGGACAACTAAAATGATGCAGTTTTTGCATCAAAAGTTCTACAAAGAGAGACTGACAGATCTCAACATGTACACCCTGGAAAAGAGGAGAGCAAGAGGGGACATGATAGAGACCTACAAAATCCTCAGGGGGTGAACAGGTTGCAGGAGGGGAGTCTCTTTTAAATGAAAAAAAAGCATCAAGACCAGAGGGCATGCAATTCATCTGGAGGGGATGTTTAAGAGGGATGTGAGGAAGTACTGCTTCACTGAAACAGTGGTGGACTCCTGAAACAGACTGCCAGAGGAAGTGGTGAAGGTGAAGACAGTAGGGGGCTTCAAGCATCCATGGGACTGACATATGGGAAGATTAGCAAATAAGTAGCAAAGAGGGAGGGTAGCCAGAGACCAGTTTGGGTCTGCAGAGACAGACTAGGAAGGGACATCTGGGCAGACTTGATGAGCCAAGCGGTCCTTTTCTGCCAACATATTCTGTGTTTCTATGTAACACAAACTGCTAGCTAAATAGTAGGTGACAAGAAAAGCAAAAATAGCTATAAAAATATTTTCTCTTTCCTTTTTAAACCCTCTCAAAGAAGCAGATCTGGCTTCCTCCACTAACTCACCCAGACTGCAAAACTAAAGTACGGCTCAATATGTACTTACAGAAGTAGCATGTGACCTGCAAGAGCTGTTTCAATGTGACCTACAGGCACTTATTTACCAGAAGCCTCGATTTGTACAAACTCCACCCAAATGCACCCCAAAGGTAACATTGCTGCCAAAGTTGCTAGGGAAAGATACAAAAGGTGAAGTTTCTAGAAAATAGCAAAAATTAGCAAATTGATCATAGAAGGCAAAGTTGATGATTTTGCTGAAATTTGCCAGTGAATTAAAACTTCACAACCTCTTTACTTGGGCCATGCTACATATAAGGCCCCTTCATGTTCATCTCCTCTCTCAGGGGTCTCCAGTTTCAGAACAATACCAGGTCCCAGTCTAATAATCACATTCTGTTCCAAATCCTTGCAGTGCAGGGAAGATGAAGAGCACTTCCTGGGAGGATCCCCTCTATCTGTGCCTTCAGAGATAATTCTAGTGATAAATACCAGCGCCACAGGTTGGGGTATAGTGTTAGATCAGATGATGGTGCAGGGGTTATGATTTCCAGAATAAGAGACTTTAGATAAATATGCTAGAAATTAGAGTCATTTATCTTGCACTTCCAGACATTTTTACTTACAATTTTATTTGGCTTTACCAGGGTTACAGGGTGGATCCTAAGATCCATTTTCAGCCATGGCTGGGGTGGATAATACAACAGATATGAGATACAGTACAGCCTCAGATCATGATCCAGTCAGTGAAGATATGGTCAGACAATGCAGTGACAGTCACCTACCCAAACAACCAATGTGAAACAAGATGAGAAATTATTCTGACCAAGGCATACAAGGTTCTAAGTTGGGCAGAACAAAACATTGAGTCTTTTTTTTTACCATAAAAGTTTTTTATTGGATTGTTTTACGAGGTACAGACTGTCACAGACTTACACAGGATAGCTTAACATCTCACAGCATCAACACAAGGCATTCTGTGTCATGTTTAGGACTGGTATATCTAATTATAGTTATAAGCCCTGTTACAACATGTCTGATGAGCAACGTTATTATGCACAATATACTAACTTTTTATAACATTACAACCTTAAGTTTTCTAAAAAAGATTAGCTGCCAGGTTTGCATGCCCTGCCCTTGTTAGGTTATAGGGGAACCATAAAAATATCACATACAAGGGCATTTTAGGGGGCAGGCCACAAATATTTTGTAACATCTGTACCTGTCTGCATTACACTTACAGTCTTCAAGAATGCATGGGATAGACATAAGAATACTCTAGCAATAGGGAAGAGAGGGTAAGTCGCAGATCAACTAGGGTCTGTGGTAATGCATTAGGTAGGGAAAAGGGGCAGACTAGGTGAGCCACATGGTTCTTATCTGTTGTCACCTTCTTTGTATCTGTGTGTATCTGTGTATCTTCATTGGGCTGTTACCTAGTACACCCTTTTTGGTTTCTGTGTGTCTAAATTGGTCTGTCAGCTGGAATAAAATCGTAGGTTGCACCTTGTCCTTGTTAGTATTTTATTTTATAGGTGTTGGTCCCCATCCTCTACTTAAGTCATGCACAGTTTACCAAGTCCAGATTAATGGTCACAATTTCCAGTCCTGGCATAGCTGAGAACTAGTACTAGAGAGTGCTAACAATCAGATGAAGCACCCATGGTGCTGCGAGCAGGGTCATGTCTCCCCTCATCCTGAGAATAGGCAAGTATATAGTGATTTAACCATGTCAGAAGAGAAAGACATCTACTCTTTCCATAATTATGCTCATCGACTGACGGGTGGAGGATGGGAGGGGACCAAGGGGGACATATGAACCTCACACTCCTCTCCATCTCATGGGGTTTAGACCTCTGGGATCTACAGTAATCTGGTTGTGATAGTGTACTGTATATGTACAGTATGTAGTGATTAAGATTCAGATCTGCTTTATTCTCCATTCACCATTCACCTTTCTGGTGGTAAACACATTTCTTGTGTTATCTGGTGCTGTGCTAGGTAGGAGTTCCAGACCTGATAGTATTAGGTAGCGTACCCCTGTCAGTGTGCACTGTTCTTTCATATTTAGATGCCAGCCTAAGAAGGTTCTCCCATTCTCTAACTGAGAGTGGGTTCAGATCCCTCCAATGGCGTTTAATAATTATTTTTACCACTGCAAAAACCCAATCAGCCACAACAACTGTGGGGGTTAGAGCTGGGGATCCAAAAGGGGTATACTCAGGAGGGCAAGAGATGGGTCTCTCCACCCCAAATGCTGGAAGATTACTTTACAGCTATTCCAGATTTTTGTCCAGTATTCTTCTATGCATGGATAAGCCCACAATATGTGGATAAGGGACACTTTTAGGGATGAGCATCTCCAACACTCGCTCATTGAAGTCAGACCCACTTTGTACAGCCACATAGGCTGCATGGTCTTATTGCAGAATTTTTTGGGCTGGTAAGACACCTCGGCGTGCATATAATAAATTAGCTGCCCCTAAGAACTGTGGAGGTCTTTGGCTTCCTCTTTGTGTCCTCTACTACTGGGTGAGCCATGTGAGCAAGTACAGTACCTTAGATGGTCTTTGATTTCTACCAATCAATTTCTATTGAGTCTCAGCCTAACTGGTAGATTAGCACCTCCCTTTAATTGCAGTTTTTGTTTTATCGAGGTTGAATGAGCTGGACTCTTTCCTTCTCCAGAACTGTATCCCATATTCCAGGTGCGGTCTGACCATGGTCTTATATAGTGGCATGATCACCTCCCTTCTCCTACTGGTAAAGCCTATCCTTATGCATGCCAACATTCTGAGTGCCTTCCCCACTGCCTTGTCACACTGACTCTGAACCTCCAGGCTGTCCGAAATAGTGATCCCCATGTCCCTTTCCTGTTCTGTTGTCTCCAGTTCTCCCCCCCACCAAGCCAGTATTTTGCCTTTGGGTTTCTACATCCTATATGTATAATTCTGAATTTCTTTGCATTAAATTGTAGCTGCCATCTTTCAGACCATTCCACCAACCTTGTCATATCCTCTCTCATACTTTCCACTCCCCAACATATCCACCTCATTACATATTTTCATGTCATCTGCAAACAGACTCACTTTTCCATGTAGAACCTCTGAAATGTCCCCAATGTAAATGTTGAAGAGTATGGGTCCCAACACTGAACCCTTTGGAACTCCAGTCATCACCGTTTCCTCCTTTGAGTGCACCCCATTTACCATAACCCTCTGCGTCCTACCCTCTAACCAATGCTCAACCCATTTTGTGAGCTTGTTTCCCACTTCCAAGCTGCTTACTTTGCCTACAAGTCTCCTGTCGGGACATATCCCTTTTAATCACCCCTCTAGCAATCCTTTCTTCTGTCTTCACCTTTTCTCACCTTACCTGCTTTCTTCTACCTTGCTTGGTATGCATCCTTGTCCTCCTTCCTCTGCATTTCTTTGTACCTCTTGAATACCACCCTTTTCTCTTTCACCACCCTTGCCTCTTCCTTAGAGAACTCTAATGGTCTCATTTTGCTTCTGCTTTTGTTTACTACTTTCATGCAGAGGATTATTGCCCTAATTTTACCCTGCCTTATTCTTCCCCACTGTGTGTCTCCTCCATGGCAACCCCTCACTTGAGGCAGTTTCTGAGGCAGAATCCCATTTCTTTAAAATCCACCTTCCTGAAGTCCAGGACTCTCATCCTTGTGTGGCTCTGCTCTGCTTCTGTCCTTATGCTGAACCACCCTGTACAATGACCACTGGTACCTCGGGGACTGCCCACTGTGATGTCTGAAATGCTGTTCCTGTTTGCAAGCATCAGATCTAACAGTGTCCTATCCTTAAACATTGAAACATAGACAATGATGAGAGAAGAAGATGGTGGTCCATCCAGTCTGTCTATATTACTGTATCATACTCCAGGATCTCCTGTCTCTGTCAGGTCTTTGTTTACATTATTAAGTCAACTTTTATTATTTTTTCTTATTGTTATATTATGTCAGCCCTAGGTAAGGCAAACACAGAGTTAAGGACCTGGTGAATGATTGCTTCCTAATACAGAATCTGAAGGAAGGGACTGAACAGAGCAGTCTTGAATTTCAGTCTAAAGAACAAATGTATGTGCATTTATGTGGAAAGATGATGGAGACCAAAGTGGCATGCACTTTTTATTGTTATATTGCCAAGGTACAATGTAAAAAGTATCTCTAAAGCTCAGATCCAGGTGAAAGTGCCTGGCTGACGCCCTGGCACTTTGAGGTTCACCTGCATCTTCATCGGGGGTGGAGTTAGGATGTACTATGTTCCCTTTCAAATCCCCCTCAGTCATACAGTTCTAAAAGTTACAGGTGTTCATATAAATGTCATTCCAATTTTTTATTATATTTTTGAATGTTCATCCCAGATAGCCCAGCTGAGATGCAACATTTGGAAACATAGAAACATAGAAAATGTCTCCACAAAAAACATTGGTCCATCCAGTCTACCTTGTTTTACCCTATCCTAGCCCAGGACGTAATGTCTAGTCAGGTTTATTGCTTTAATTGTCAGCACTTGTCACCTGCCACACTGCCCCACCCCTGTAACTACCAAGCTTTTTTTTTGGTCCCATCTGTGGTTCTTACATTAACTACCTCTACTGGCAGGCTGTTCCACATCTCAGCTACTCTCCCTGTGCAATAAAACTTTCTAACATTCCTCCTAAATCCTACCCCTGCCAGCTTCCACTTATGTCGCTGTGTTCTGGATATGGCAGTCTTGCTGAAAATTTCCCCACAATCTAACCTTTTCATTCCTTTCAGGAACATAAAGGTCTCTATCATATCTCCCTTCTGGTCTCCAACAAGTTCATGCTTAGGGCCTTAAGCTAGTTCTCATAGGATCTGCCTTACTGGCCTTGAGTCATTTTGATTACTATATGCTGTAACATCTCAAGCTTCTCTTTGTCTTTTCTTGGATGGAGGCTCCAGAACTGGACTTGTTCTAATTCCCAGTGGGGTCCTGCTCCTTCATGTTTCCACAGCTGGGAGCACTGGAGCACTGAAAGGTTATGTGACTTGCCCAAAGTCACACAGTGAGTATTTTTGGCCCAGTGGGGTTTGCACCTATGAGCTTCCAATTCTCAAGCCAGTGCTCTAACCACTATGCCACACTGCCTGGCTGCAAATATTGCAAACAAATGCAGATTCATAGATATACTAAGTACACTATACCATGTAAACCAAAACAAGAAAATTGACTTTAGTGGGCAATGGCACTATTATGATCATAAAAATATATAAACTACAGAGTGACCAATAGTTGAAACGTAATAACCCACAAAAAATATCATGATATTATACATAAGTAAACACCCAAAATGAAAAGTGACAAGAAGGAGAGAGCAGCAAAGGCATGTGCAACAATAACACTCTGAAGTTATGAAAAAAGTTGCAAAGAAACACATTTTTCCAAGGCAGGAGTTTTCCAGACAACATGTCCAAAACAGTGATCAAAAGCACATGACTTCAACCTTAACAGAGAGCTAGAACTGGAATATGATGAGTAATAAAGTACAAAATTAAATGTCACATACAGACTTGGACCTAACTCACTATAAATCCAAGCAAAATGTCAAGGAAAAAACAAATTACATTGTTCCTGCTTATAGGAAAGGAACACAATCTAATTATTTATTCAGTCACTCTGGTTTTAATGTCTTGCACATAAATATCCATCTGCTTTTACGTTGAAGCAGGATATTTGTCCTCTCTCTCTCTCCACTCAGATTAGGTGTGACATGATCAGTTCCCATGTATGTAAAGTTCCAGGGTTAGACCTATAAGACTGTTGAAAGTGCACACTTGGGGGCCTTTGTCTGCCTGGTAACAAGATGGCAGCCTAAGCTTTTGGCTCAGCTAACCCCTTCTCAAATCCAATGGCATCTGTGCTTATGCTTTTGACTAACAGTGTCTAATTGATCATTATCTGTCTCAGGGAAGCCTCAACTACACTGAGCTATTCTTATTCCTGCTCTTACGTACGAACATACGAATGTGCCAGCAGAAACAGACCACCCAGTCTATCTAAGTCTGCTCGAGTGTGCAGCTTGCACCCCTAGTTCGCAGCTGCCCAACCCCCTCCTATTTGTCATCCCACTGCCACCCCCACCTCCCCAACTCTCACTCTCCCTCTCCCCTGTTCCCTGTCCCATACCCATTTGAAACTGTTCACAGATTTACATGATACTACCCATTCTGGTAGGGCATACCATTTTGCTACCATCCTCTCTGTGAAATAATGACTCCTTATTTCCTTCCTAAATCCCCCCCCCCATTCTTAGTGCATGCCCCCTGGTGACCCTCCCCCTCCTTAACTTAAAGACACCATCTGCCCCATCCTTATTGATTCCCCTCAGATACATGAATGTCTCTATCATGTCACCTCTGTCCCTTCTATCCTCCAGGGTGTACATATTCAGGGCTTTCGGCCTGCTGTCATAGTCTGTCCCTTCCGTTCCACATATCATCTTTGTTGTCCTCCTCTGCACCCCCCCAGTAGTCTGATATCATGCTTTAGGTATGGCCTACAAAACTGCACACAATACTCTAAGTGCGGCTTTACCAGTGACCTGTAAAGGGGCAAGATCACCTCTCTTCACCTGGATGAAAAAACCCTCAATATGCACCCCAGCATTTTGCTTACTTTTGCAGCCACTCTCCTGCACTGGGCAGTGTTGTCCATGGTCCCTCTCATCATTACCCCTAGATCCTTCTCCTCCTCAGTGATCCCCAGCTTAACTCCTCCCAGCCAGTATTCTCTCCTTGGGTTCTTCACCCCAAAGTGCATAATCTTACACTTCTTGCATTAAACACAGCTGCCACCTCTCTGACCACTCTTCTAGCTTGCTTAGGTCTCCCTGCAGCTGCTTTCATCCCTCCTTTTCATTCACCACTGCTCCGATTTTGGTGTCATCAGCGAACAGACTTATCTTGCTCAGTACCCCATGTGCAATGTCTGATATGAAGAGCCCGAACAATACTGGCCCCATCACAGAGCCCTGTGTCATCCCGCTCATCACTGGCCTTGGAGTTGAGAGCTCCCCTCTCACCCCTCCTTCCAGCAGAACATTTGCTATTTTTTGAGTATCAGTTTCAAGGCCTATCTTCTGTGATCTTTCAGATGGTGATTTCTTCTCAAGGCTAAATGTCAGTGGATCCAACACACTTTTCCCACATTGCTGGGATGCTGCCTCAGATCCTAGTGGACACTGCTGTACTAAACATGACCACTTCTCAAATGTCCTACAATGTGGCCTCCAATGGTCTCTACCTGAATGCAGCCAGGTCCCAAGTCACACCAAAGATATTCAAGGGTACCTGTTGGAACAAGATTAGTACATTAATTACCTTCTTGATGACCTAGAGAACAGGGCCCTGACACAGTTAGGTTCCTGTGCTCTTGGAGCTTCTGCAGGCCTCAAACTTCCCACTGCCAGAGGTAGAGTGGGCTTACTGCTCCTTGGCAGCCAAGCCTAAGCCCTCACCCAATTTTAGCCCACTTTTCTAGGAGCCTGGTAAAGGAAAGCATACTAATGGTGGCCCATGAGCATGGTCCCCTTTCCTGGCAGGAGCATGCCATTCAGCTTTATTAAAACTATCTGTTCCTTTGAACAGTCCGACAGATGCCAGGAGTACACAGCCATGGAGAAGTAACTGGAGGCCTTGGGTGTCTCCCACTCTCTCCATTACCCTGACTAGCTACGGGTAGTGTACAATGATGTGCCACAGATCTTTACTCTCTGTAAGCAGCAGAGCAGTGTATCAGCAATATTTCAGCATAGTCTGGCCCTTGATCTCAGAGATTGGCTACCCCTGTCACCAACCTCCCACCCTCGTGATGGATAGCTTAGCCATCCTTCACAAATAAGGCTTGATAACATTGCTCCCGGCAACCTATTAGGATATGCCCCAGTGGAGGAGGGGGGGATGGTTGGTCTCTCCCACAGTGCAGTCAGGTCAGACCTGTCAATGTATGGGCTTGCTGAAAGGCTCTAAGCCCTTACCCACCTGATCCCACAGCCACAGCAAGAATGCACACTGGTCGCATCCCCGACTCTAGTACCCACTTCAGTTCCTTCCTCTAGGGTATAGTGGTGGATGGAACACCTCTTCTCTATGGTTGTTCTTCACAGCTGGATTCCACACAGAAGCCTAGATTACCTGTTCCCCTCAGCAAGCAACTTGCTGACATGCCTGCTGAATATACCTTGGGTCTCTGGCTGTGTACTCTTGGCTCAGTTTGTGCCTTTTGTGATCCTTTTGTAGAGCACCACTGACATCACTCTCGGTGTGTGGCTCTATCCATTGACCATCTCTGCTGAAACCAGGAGTTGTGGTATGTGCCCTGCAGTAACTCTGCACTTTAACGGATCTGCAACTGTGAAAGTCGTACTGTATTGTTTATCTTCCATTATGTGTGGTTCATAGCGCAGTGCTTGTGTTATGTATTGTAGCTGAAGGTGTAGGTTGTGCTTGGATACAGAGGCCAGGCTGGTAAGTAGGACAATGCTTGCAAAGTATAGTAGTATGAAATGATTAGTGCTTAGGTACTTTGGCATAGACATGAGCAAGTCAGTGATTATATTACATATGGACTGGATAGTATATGCAAGGTGCTTAGATGCTTGAACTGATGAGTAACTTGTTATGACTTGATATTTTGGCCTTTCTCTGCATCCCACAGTAGAAAGGATGCTTAGTCAAGTAGTATGAGACCCCCCCAAAAGAAATAATGATATCATACAATCTTCTCCTCCAACTCTGGACAGTGCGGCCAGAAGCACACAGGAGAGGAAAAAACCCTTTTGGGGGAAACTATGAGGACCCATGGCAATTTACCTACCCATCCTTCTGGGCATACTAAAGGAGAGTAATCCTAAATTAATGATTTAAAGTTGTCGGCTAATCTGAAATCAAGTTGTAGATCTTGATCCAATGTAAGCAAGAAGCTGAATAACAATGCTGATATTTGAATGTCAGGTGAAGATGGCAGCACATCCTTCTAGTAAACTCCTAGTACAAGAAATCCATATCCAGGGCAGAATCTGATAGTAGATTGAATCCATGGTTGAACAGATTAATTTGAAACATCAAATTTGCATAGGTGAAGCAATCCAGAAAGCGAGGAAGTCTTCCGAGGAGAACCAGTAAACAAATGGCTAAGACACCAGACCCTGAATATGAGGACAGTTGGTTCATTCCACTTGGCAAGCTTTGCAAATGAAGGCCTTGGTGGTGAAGCACAGGAGCTAGGCATAGGCTGCATGATTTAGAGAGGGTGGAGCAGTAGGAGCTTCCGATCCGGAGTGGATGAAGCAAGTAAAGTGAGTTGGCAACAGATCTTAATGTGAATAGGAAGTATAAGTTGAATGGACCTCCAGGTCCCTAGGGGCAAAGCAGGTCATAGAATAGGCATGAGTCTCTGAGATTAACCTCTAGGCCCTGTGAGGGTGAAGCAGGCAAGTATGAGCAGGTAGTGAAATGAGTGGACTTTCACATAGGTCAGCAGTTGTAGTAAAATCATATCTGTGTGATACTGTACAGACATAATAGCAGAAGAGTAGTATTGAATAGATTCAGTACGGTATGCAGTGGAGAATATTGAGGGACATAGCATGTAAATCGAAGAGCCTTCACTTGGTGAGAAATATGGTTCAATGGAGTGATGTCTATACATACATTCAGGGAGACCAGTATGGTACATCATCTGGAATTAGCCTCGAAGGATGATGATGAGTCCTGCATTGATGTGTTTACTAGTCATAGATGATGATAAACAGTGGAGAGGGCCAAGTCTGATAAAATAGTGTCGTAACGGGTTCCAGTAAGTCTTAGAGCATTGGAGTAAAGTCATGTCGAGGCATAAATCTTGAGATATAAAGTCTTCTGGATGGCTCAATTTAAGTCCTGGTAGGAGTACAGTAGTAATAACTGATATGAACTAAAGTGGCAAGGCAGAAGCATCCAAAGGAATAGATGACGAACAGTTTAACAAATCCAAATGTGAGTCCGTAGTAGAAAGTAGCTTCTAAGGTTGGCAGAAACAGTGGGCAGGCAGGCTTATAGTAGAATATGTGAACCCCCAGGCCCTGATGTTGGGCAAGGCAAGTATGTAGTAGAAGTAATCAAACCTCCAGGCCCAGATGGGTGAAGCAGGTCATATAATCAGGCGAGAGAATGCGTTTAGTAATATAAGTTCAAGGGACCTCTGGGCCCGTAGGGGTGCAGGTAATTCGAAGTGCGATGTGGTGAACTTTTGGCCCTGAGGGGCAAGGCAGGTTGTAGAACAGTGGTAGCGAGAAATAGTAATTGTCGAACTACATGTAAAGCAGAAGTAGTAGTGAAGGAGAAAGTATATGATACTGTAAATGGTAGCAAATCCTGAGTCAATTCCATGCGGCGTATAAATATATTCCAAGGCAGATTTATGAGAGCAGTAAGAAGCTACTGTAGACTGTCGTATCCTGATGATCGAGGATGGTAAAAGAATGCAGTGAAGAGACCTGGGTGGATGAGTTGGCAACTTGACCAGAGGTAATGAGCATCCTGAAACTGTAGTAGATCTATGTACTGAGGCTTAAATTATGATAAGGAAGGCAGCATGGAATAGAGCTAAGCTTGGAGGTCTGACAGAAACAGTAATAGTAACTCCAAAGGAGTTGAAGCCATATGACAAGAAGCAGCCAAGGGAATTGAGGCAAATATCCTGAGATGTAATCCAGAATTAAATCCTGTGGAAGGAAGAAGCTTATCCTTGACAAGTGGAAGTAAGTGTGAGCAGCAAGGTGAGGGCTGCAGGGTCCAGGATCCAAGTAGTACGACTGAAGGTGAGGAATAACTGGTGGTGAATCCAATCCTGAGAAAGTCAGATGAATACGTGACCTGGAATGAAGCAATCTGGCAGATGGAGATCCAGAAGAGGGCAGTGGCAAGGCAACCAGCTAGATCCATGCGCGGGGTAGGAGAAACGGCTGAACCACATAGGGCAGCTGAAGGAAGGAGTAGAGAGTGGCAACTAGGCCCCACGAAGGCTAGCAAACCACAATCCACATGCAGGGCAGTGAGAAACAGTGAATCGTGCTATGTGAGGCTCTCACATGTCCAGCAGTATGGCCAGACTTCCTCATAGTTCAGGCAGAAGGAGAGAAAGTGAGTCAAGCTAGATCCCACGTAGGCCAGCATGACTGATGCCAACACGGAAGGCCACCCAGCACTGCATGCATCCCAGAGGCCAAAGCCGAGGATTTAGCAGATGGCAGAAGAAGTTAATGCAGTATAAGAACCAGGAATGTAATTCTGCAAGAATGTCAGGAAAGCCTCAGCTGTGTGGAGAGTTGCAACTAGGTAGAAGGCAATAAGACGCTATGGCAAGCATGACAAACAGAGTGGCAGCATAGTGCACAGGGTAGATACAGGAACAATATGAATGTCATGTGGTAGCACAACAGGATGCCCAGCATGCCACAAAATGAACCTACATAGTGCCATTAAGGTATAATCTGATTCAGAAGCCAGCCAGCAAGGCTATACTGGAGTAATAGTGGCAATATCCATGGTACCACAGCTTGTATGTCAGCGCATAAAATACTATGGAAAATATGTCTGTGTACCCATATGGCAGTCCCAAGTAGTTGTGACAGGCCATTATGGAGCCGTCAGCCTTGCTATACAGATCCCTAGCTAAGTTGATATACATGGGGAGTATCCACTGGAAGCTGTTGTGGAATAAACAGTTAATAATGTAAGACAGGAGCACTGCTTTAGATACTGCTATAGATGCATATGTGCAAGGGCTAAGTCGGGCTGCTCTGACATGAGTCTGAATGCTAGGACAAATGGATGAGCCAGGCATTCCTTATCTGCCATCAAATTCTATGTAACTATGTTGTAAAGGAGATAATTAACAAAATGCAATATGTTCCTCAAAGTCTCTGCACTACACTGCCATTACATCATGGATATAGTTCTGCTAGGAGCTCAGTTTTTGTTAAATGGATTGTCTGCTCTATTCTGTACACATTGTGTCCCCATGGTCCAACATAAAGATTCACTAATGAGGGGCTGAAAGGTGCTCCAAGTGCTATCCCGTTGATCCGACAAGAGCATGTAGCCATAAATATGACTCTATCATACTCAAAAACAGATTTCGTTTGTTTATAAGACACAGTCTATGGGAAATTGCATCAGGAGTCACTGAGTAAGGTAGTTATGAGAAGCAATGGTGTCTGAGAAGGAGGGAAGGCTGTTGGCTCCAGAAACAGATAGGTGAACAGTGAAGTGGAGGTAGCTTAGGTGTCCTGAGCAGTGGCAAGAGGAGTGGAAACCCATCTTGGCGGTGGCGGCATTCAGCTGCAATGGAGTACAGAGGGCAGTCTGAAGCTCTGGAGCTAGTAAGGGCAACATTGCGGAACTGAAAAGCGCGGGACTCGGCGGTAGCAGGGCAATGACTGCTCAAGCGGAGAGTGAACAGAAATACAAGAGAAGTGCAAGAAACGAGTCCAGGAAGTCATGCTAGAAGGTGGAGGACAGCAAGTGACCACTGAAACAAAGCTTAGTAAGGAAAGGAGCATGCAAACCCCCCCCTCAAAAAGCAGAGAAACACAGAGCAAGTGGGGGGGCAACAAACAAAATCTGCAGAGACAGGAGGTGGGGGGTGACAAAAGGAGGAAAGAGCAGCCGAGCACCAGAACCACCACCAGTGAGTGAGACTTGCTCTAAGCAGAGCGGTGGTTTGCCTGCTGGCTTAAGTAGGATGTGGGGGAGGAGCTGTTTCCCCACATAACCACAGGCATGCGCCTTTCAATTATGGATAAAGACTGGACTGGCCTGGTAAATGTCTGTTTGCCTTTATGTACCAATGCTTCTCATTTTGTCTTTCTGAGTGTCCCCAGAGACCTAAGATGGTCTCTCAAAATGGATCTGTTTATTACCTGTGTAAACTTCACTGAGGGTTGGATCAGAGAGGGAGCAGAGGGATGCACGATTGTGTCATCCACGTTGGGTATCACCTCTCCCTGTTTACATTCCTACCTACCAGGTCCCAGTCAGTTTCTACTGCAGACATTTGTGGTACCCATTGCAACTCTAGACCTCTCAGAGGTTGTTTTTCATCTCCCCCGCTATGCTGACATCGACAGTGGGAACTGTGCCCTTTAGACCATTCCCTCTGTTTCAAGCTTCTCTGAAACTCCTGCCTTCCTCTTTCTCCAGATCTCTCAGGAGAAGGGTAGGGATCTGCATTTGGCCTGTTACTTGGCTGTAGGAGGATGCACTCCCCTACAAGAACTGCTGACACCCTGACCGGTTACCTCCAACTACTGGGTTATTTCTCTCCCCACATGCTGCAGCCTCAAATGCCTATCCAGGCCAATTGTACCTTGTGGGTAGGGATTTGGGGGATGAATATGCAGACAACAAGTACATATTCTGGACAGTAGTCATGGCCCACCCCCCCCTTATGGGAGCCTGGTATCTTATCTGGGCAGCTACTGTAGGTGGAGGTCCCCCTTCTGGTTCCAAGTTCTGAGGAGACTCAACCCCCTTATCCCTGGGCTCAGTTGCCACCTTCCCCCTCTCTGCTGATCATATGGGCACATCCTGTTGTAAGTGTTGGCAAGCTATCAGGCCAATGAGTGTAGTGGGTAGGCATTGTTTTGGTACATAGGGCCCTCAATCCTTGCTCCCTTCAGGATACCTACCAGTCTCCCAACAGTGATCATGGCTCCTTTGGTTTGGTCCTTGCCTCCCCTCCCAGTAACAGTATATTCATGGACATGCCTCCTATTTTACTAATGTTGGTTGCCATCCCACAACCTGTCCCTGGGGCGGCGGGGTCCTTGGCTGCTTACTTTCTCAGTATGGAACTGGTCGAATTTTGAGTGCAATTCCAGTATGTCCTGTGCCCTGGTACTCTTTGTTCACAATGCTGGATTTGTCGGGGGATTTCGTTACTTCACCTCCTTGTTCTGGTTGGATCCCCTGGATGACTTTTGGACAGACCTTGGGTCTGGTATATGACACAGTCACTTTGTACATGTCATCCTGTTGGGGTATTGATATTATACATATTGTAAACAGTAAACTTTTCTTCTTGTGCTAGGCCAATGATCCCATCCATCATAAGTATGGTAACCTTATCTGCTTTTTTTTTGCTGTTAATCTTTTTATTGATTAGAACTTTGCAATTTTTTCTAGTTTCTCATTATAAGCAGACAGAAACAACAGGTTGACATATTGCAATGACATGCAGGTGCTGTACAGTCAGGAGTAATCATACTTGAGTATTTAGTTACATACATTATCAAAGAGTAAAGGACACAACAAAAAGATGAAAGAGATAAAATGAACCTACCACAGTCTATGTGTGCCACACAGCTGAACATATTGTTACATCAGACACAGGTCTGAGGAGGGGTTCATTTCCTTTACTCTTGTACGCCTTATGGGCTCAAGCAGTAAATTACTTGTCTTGGATCCAGCTACCTAGGAGAATAGCATATATTCAAGGCCAAACCATCTAGCCACATCTAATGTATGCTTCATGGAGGTCTAAAGGCATCTTTGGAGAGATTTTTTACTGGAGCTTGACTAGTGTTGGAATAATATTCTAAGTAAGGGGTCCAGATGGTTTCATACTTATGCAAGCTTCCTCTGTTATAATGTGATATCCTTGTATGGGAGGTGAGATTTTCCATAGCGGACAGCCATTCCCAAAGTGTTTGAGTCTCTGTGGTCCTCCAGTGCCTCAGGATCAGCCTTTTTACCTCAACAGAGGTCTGTATTAGCCATAGGATTTGTGTCCCTGATAGGCTGGTGGATTGTGGGAAGAGACCCAGCAGCCATCTTTGAGTAGTGAAGGGCCACAGCCTTCCATAGGAGTATAATAGGAGGGCAATTCCAAAGAATATGCAAGAGGTCTGCGTTTGGAGCCTTACAACTCCAGCAGCTGTCCATGGGAGATAGACCCATCCTCTTAAGCTGTGAGGGAGTCCAATACCAGAGATGTAATACTTTGTTTTGAATTAATAAGCTTCTCTGATCTGTACAGACCTGGTGTGTCCTTGTCTAGCATTGTGACCATTGATCTTCAGTGATACTGTTCCCCAATTTAGATTCCCATGTAACCTTGGCAGGAGGGAGGGAGGGGTCCAGAGCACTATCCCTTATAAGACTTTGAATTTTACCCACCAAACCTTTGCAATATCTTAACCAGATATCAATGGGGAGGGGCTCGGGTACGCTAATTTTAGACCCAATGCATATTGTACATGTACATTTCCTTTTACTCCAAGATGCATACACACTCCTAATTTGCAGGTATTTCCAAAAATCTTGATGAGGAATGTTATATCTTACTCTCAGACCTTGGAAAGAATCTAATGTTGAACCCTTCGGGATTTCTAGGTCTCTGAGAATGTTAATGAAGCAAGTCATCCATTCTGGCCACACAATCTGCTGACGGTCTATACGCAGACAAGGGTTGTTCCATATCAGTGTGTGGTGTCCTGGGTTAAGGCAGCATTTGGCCTTCTGGCCCACTTTCAGCCAGGCCCTATGAGAATGTTTAATTGTAAGCCACTGTTGGTATTGCCTTGGGAGGGTGTGGCCTAAGTGTGCAGCTAAGGGGGTGCCATGCGACAGCTCGGTTTCAATACTTATCCAAATGGGGGGTACAGATTCAGATTGCTGAAAATGCTTCAATGTTTTGGCTGTAATGTATGCTAATGAATACTGGGTGAAATCAGGGCAGGTCCATCACCCTCTTCGCTAGGATGCCTTTAACTTAGCCCTGCTATATCGGAGAGGAGAAGAGCCTTACAGGAAAGTGCTCACTACCCGGTTTAGTTTCTACACCCATTTATCTGGGAGAATGATAGGTAGGTGAGAGAGTAGGTAGAACACTTTGGGGTCTACCATCAGTTTAACTGCTGCTATTTTACCAGCCAGGGATAGGCCAAGGTGTTCCCACCTCACCATGTCTCTTTGAAGTGCATCCAACAGGGGCTTAAAATTTATATCTGCCATCATCCCTAGTTTGGGTGAGATTTGTACACCCAGATATTTAACCCCTTTATGTGCCCATGCCAGTCCTACTGTGCCTAATGAGGAGGGAAGAGCCAGCTTATTAAGGGGTAGAATTTCTGACTTAGATATATTAATTTTCAAGCCCAATAGCCCTCAAAAGTTCTCCAGTGTGTTCAGAATGTGAGGTAGAGATAGAGGGAGCGTACTTGTCAGGATCAGACAATCATCAGCATGGAGCTTAGTGTGATATTGTTTACTGCCAACCGCTATCCCAGTTATCAGAGGGTGTGTTCTTATGGCTGCTGCTAGGGGTTCCATGGCAAGGATGAACAACAGGGGGTCTAGGGGGCACCCTTGCCAAGTACCTCTAAAGAGTTGGAAAGGGTCGGACAAGTTGCTATTGGTAAACACTCTTGTCTTGAGGAAATTATAGTGTCTTTATCCAACTTGTAAAGTGGGGGCTAAAATTATAACTTTCAAGGACAGTATGGAGATACTCCCACTCCACTGAATCAAAAGCCTTCTCAAAATCTATTGTGATAGCTGCCGCTGATGTTGGGAGAGAGGCTACAGTTTGCATTAGGGAGAACAGGGCATGAATATGGTCAGAACTTATCCTGCCCTTCACAAACCCCACTTGGGAGGGGTGGATGATGTTGGAAAGGCTTTTCCCCATTTGTAGGGACAGGATTTTTGCCAGAATTTTGGCATTTGCATTAATCAATGAAATTGGCCTGTAACAGGCTGGGAGGGAGTGGTCTTTTCCCACCTTAGGGAGAACTGTTATAATGGCTTCTGTCAAAGTGTTTGGAAGCTCCCCTCTAGAATGTGCTTCTTGTCACATGTTTAGCAGTGGCGAGGCTATCCTACTTTGGATAGCTTTATAAAAATCCACCGGGAACCATCTCCCCCAGGAGACTTGTGAGATGCCATAAGAGAGATGGCCTGGTTGACCTTTATATCTGAGATGGGGGCCTCCAGTGCTTCCTGTTGAGCTGGTGACAATTTGGGGAGGGGAAGAGTTTTTACAAAGTTTTTATAGTGTTCTGCATCGCACTTAGTTTGTGACGTGTACAGGGTTTCATAAAAATCGGTCATTATCTTATTGATAACTTTGGGGTTTGCAGAGATTTTCCCTGACCATCTTTTAGCTGTGGGATAGACCTTTCTACTTGTCTCTGTTTAAGTCAGAATGCTAGGAGTTTACTAGCCTTTTCCCCTTCTGCCCAATATTTAAGTTGAGTTCTATGAAGATATAGTTTCGCCCTTCTTGTAGCTAAACAATTAAGCTTCAATCTTGGTGTTGTTATTTCAGAGACCAAAATGGGGTTATTTAGGACTGAGGGGTTAGCTTTGTACTGATTCTACAGTTGTTGTAATAGGGCCTCCAGCCAGGATTGTTCCTGTTCTCTCGGTTTGCACTTATGTGTCGTGAAGCTAATATTTTTACCCCTTATCATGGCTTTATATGCCTTCCATAACATAGCGGCTGATGCTGATCCTGTGGGGTTATCCCTAAAGTACAGATCTGTTTCTTTATGGAGCCAAGGCATAAAGTCCTTGTCCTGTAGGAGAAGTGGGCTCAGCCACCACAGCAGGGATTTGGAGGATTGCATCCCCCACTGTATGTTGAAAACCACTGGGGCATGATCAGAGAGGTATAGGGGAAGGATATTTATACCTGTCATGGCACCTGTTAAGTTGGGAATGGTTAGCCAATGATCTCATCTGCTTTCCATAGCTAGAGGGGCCAAAAAGTAGGTGTAGTCCTTGCCAGTGGGGTGGGACAGCCTCCCAAGTGTTGACCAGCTGGTGTAGGACTATCATTTCTTTTAGTGCTCAGAGTGCCTGAACATGCAGCTCTTGTTTCGCTTTAGCGCTATCAAGTATAAAATCCATCGTGAGATTAAGGTCCCCTCATACTAAAATATCTGCGTTCTCAAATGAAATGTCCATAAATTTTTGAGAGATTTATCAAAACATTCTGGGGGCATCCTCATTGGGAGCATATATGTTGGCTAGAATCACCAGCCCCTTAGGAGTAGCCACCTTCGCTATTATCCACCTATCCACAGTATCTTTATGCACCTCTATGGTGTGCCATCGTAATTTGTGATGTAACAAAATCGAGACACCTTTCTTGGCCAACCCCGAGGCACTGTGTATTTCTGAACCCACCCAGTCCCACAGCAGTTTTTTTGCCTCTTTTGTATTCAATTTGGTTTCCTGCAAACATGCAATCTGCATCCCCAGTTTCTTTAACCTGGACAGGATTTTTTCCTTTTTACTGGTGAATTTAGGCCCTTTACATTCCAAGATGTAGCTATCACATCTTGGGTGTTAGCCATAATCTAGGTGTCTCAATCTTGCGTTTTTACACATGGTCGGTATAGTCCATCGAACCTGTGATCCCCTTTCATAGCAGCCCTTTTCTTGCTGTGTATCATGATATAACAGTGTGGCTAATGGTGGTCTATCTAGTATCCTTTCTGTCAGTACCTGTATCCACCTGTCCTGTTTGTTTATGCGTTTAGCTACTCTATTTTCATTCTTAAACAGTCAAGTCCCAAATGAATTGGGGGGACTCGCTATACAGCATGCTAATAACACATGCAACAACATTGTAAACTCATTTTGTGGTGTCCCCTGCAGTATAATCGAAGCCAGTATGGTTAAATCCCCAGAGAGCCAACATGCAACATATGAGCAAAAGTGGCCAAACATGCCCTCTGGAACTAAAATGAACCAATGAGGAATGGCTCCCTGTTTTTGCCAAGAGAGTGAAAGACTCAGCCACTCTCCAATGGCCAGGTCGCACACCTCTGGTGGGTAAGATGCATTAGCATCTGGAATTCTGCATGTCCTTACTTCAAAGGACTGTGTTGAATCAATTTCCCTCACTGGGGAAGAGAGTCTAGGGATACCTATGGGATTTATTGCCCAAAACTGTCCACTAATATGTTGTGTTCAGCACCCATTGACGGGGGGGGGTTCCCAATGAGGGAGGGCAAGGGGGCCCTTATATACACTTGCAGATTGATTTCAAGGGGAACAAAAGGGAAGAAAAGACAGTTGGGAACAAACAGTAGGAGTTTGTGATTAGTCTTAAGAGTAAGACCTGTTTCATCTAAAGAGTACCACTAAGGCCACTGCAGAATTGGTACCATGTGGGTGTGGTATGTCGGGGTAATGCCCCTACAGTCTATCATGGCTGCCTTGAAAGAGAAGCCCTGTAATGAATTTCTGACCCCCCCCCCCCCGCTGCTATCTGGTGTGTCAATGGGAGCTATCATTGAAGCAGACTGCCTTTATCTGATCAAGGGGTAAATTTGAAGAGAATCGGGCATGGGCACTCTCCTTGTCCAGGTCGGGGTGTCAAGGACCGGTGGGCTCACTCCAGGTCCAATGGAGAACAGTTATTTAATTTGAGCTTCACAGGTAGGGCACCACGCAGAAAGGTTATCATGTCCTTTCCCTCAGCCCCCTCTGGTATCCCAATAATTCAGATATTTTTGTGTCTAGCTCTATTTTCAAGATCATCAACCTTTGCAAGCAAATATTGTAGTTGATTATGTGGACCTCGAAGCTGACAGTGATGATCGTGGAGGATGTCATCCTGTCTTTTAATTGTGGTTTCAGAGGTGGTTACCCTGGAAGTTAGTTGAGAGAGCTCTGCTTTCGTGTTGGCTGTGTCCATCAATACTTTATTTAACACGGTAGTAATAGTAGCCAGTTGATGCTCCATGTTCAGAAACGCAGCTTGGGTCATTCTGAAGCCAGCCTCTAGATTTTCACCACTAGGTGTTGCTTGCAGGCTAGCACGAAACTGGTACCCTAGTGGTTTGTCAGAGTCCCACAGGCCAGAAGTAGTCCCCACTACAGGCGTCAGTAAAAGTCCCTTTTCCTACGCACTTGATGTTCCAGCTGTGGTAATATTGGTTTCAATCAATAGGAAATTAGCTCCTGAGTTGTAATCCGTCAGTTGTTTGTGGACAGGAGGGATGTTTCTTGCTGGGTGTGTCCAGATAGGTGTTCCTTACTTTGCAGCTATTCAGTTACACACCTTCCATCTTGGATGGCTAGCTACGTCCCTCAACCTTATCTGCATTTTAATGTTCAAAATAACGTACATGCCTCTTTATGGTCTCCACATCAGCCCTATTCTATATGGACATGCCAGATACAAATAGTCCTGAGATGGTGTCAGTAAGTCCTTCCAGGTCTTGGATCTCTCTGGTACAGAACAGAAGACTCCATCTTGAGATCTTCTTTGTTGCATAGCAATGGAATCTTGGATTCTAGCATGATATGAAGCTGACACATCCAAAAGCAAAGCATTATGTAATAAAGAAACATTAGTAGAAGCACAATAATGGCTATGCTCAGACATATCACAATAGGAAAAATTCAGAATCACAGGAATATGCATAAACTCTACATTATTTAATAAAGTCCCCAGGGCAGAAGTAGCAGTCAACCCACTGAGTGGGCCCGATCCCACTTCAGGGCATACTTCTGTCTCTACAAGAGAATCTGATGCAGATGAGTACATAATGTTGGGAGCCAGTAATGGCTGTCTAAGGACCCTCAAAAGGGATACTTCTCGCCACTTCATGTCCTGGATTTTTGGTTGTTCCTGGCTTTATAACAGTTCATGATTGAAGTCAAGCAAGAAGTCTCACACTGGGACAGTGGTGCTCTGGCAAAAGAACAGTATACCAAAACTTGAAAAAGCTGAGCACTCACCACCTCATATAATGTGGACACCTGGGATCTTAACTATTTCATTTTAATATTAAAAAAGCAAAGCAAGCCTGGAGGCACCTCACATCATGCTGGTTACCCATGTTTGGGAGCAAGAGCAGGCTGTTGGGAGTCGGCAGGGAAGGAGAAGGACCAAGCATCCCAGGGACAGCTCTCCTTCTCTGGAGAGGGGGGTGATCAGATGTCAGTGGATGCCTGGCCCCTAGCAGTGGCTGGGGGCTAGCACACTGATGCTGCAACTAATGTGGGAAGGCGGCGGGGCAGACGGCTGAGGGGGTGCACATATAGGAACATGCGCGGCACCATCACTGGCCTCCTTGTACACTCTGCCTCTGGGGACCATGCATCGAGAACAATGAAAAGGAGCCCCTGGTCAGGCAGCATGAGCTTTCGTCCTCCATGACACCGACCCCTAATGGCACTTCCCCCCATCTGGATCCTTTCAGTTGAGTCAAATTTGGGGGGGCTCCTCACCACCCTACCACAGAGGGTAAGCCATGAGGAATAAGGGGGAAGTTGGCCTGATATCAGGCATGCGGGCTGGGAGGAAGGTCAGGATGTACAGCCACCCAAGAGCCAGGGAGAGAAGGTAGAAAAAAAATATTAAAAAAACAGAGAAACGCCTGACATGTTTCAGATCATACAGCAAATCCTTTATCAAAGGCTAAAAGTTATTAGAAACACACCATTTAAATACCATTCAGCATCATGATGTCACAATGATGTAGTGAGACATTAACAAACTTATAGGTTTAACCTATACAAGCAACTGATGCTAATTATTGGAACACACAGTGATTTTTCATACATAAAATACATTACAAAAATAAATTACATTTGTACACATTCATTAACAGACATAGTGCAATGGTCCTGACTATATATGCCAATATAAAAATCTAGAATAATTCATTTAAATTGCAATCTGGACAACATCATAACTACATTAGAAGTTACAGAGTAAAGGGGGGGAGATAAAGGAAAAAAGGGAAGTATGGAGGAAACGGGAAAAGGGGAAGGGAAAAGATAAAAGAATATAAATTTAAACTGTGCAGGCCTACATAAAGCAATAAATTCCAGCACTTGAAATCAATATACAATCCCATTACTTTTTCTTTTTCAAATGTAGTCTTTTATCTAGACCTATATTCAATCCTGTTTTTTTATTTACTCCCAGCATTAATATCCAAAAGTTTTCTCTTATTAGGACTGAGTCATTAAAATTGCCACCTCTTACTGGTTGTGTAACCTTCTCTATTGCTTGAAACTGGAAGCTATGATCCTGACTATTCATTTCTACAATGTGTGCTGCTGTTGCATAAGTACAGTCCCCACTCTGGATGGCAAGTATATGTTCTCCCACCCTTATTTTGAAATTTCTAGTGGTTTTACCCACATAAAAGGAAGAACATGAACAAAAAGCTAAGTAAATAATTCCAGCAGGATCACAAGTTATTAACTGTCTTATTTCAAACATTTTGCATGCATTCACACTGGATAATCTTTACTATTTAAAACATCTTTGCAGTACAGACATCTCTTACATTGTACACATCCTTTTATATCTTTGTTCAGCCAAGTATACTGCGATTTTGGCTACACAAAATGACTATGTACAATGCCACTGAATCCTTAAATGGTTTGGCCCTTCTATAGGCCATCCTTGGTGGTGGTTGTGCAAGCTCATGTGGCCTTAATAACTTTGGCATTCTTTGATGAAATAGCCCCAAACCTGGTATGTGCAGTCATTCTGCCAGTGTCTCAAAACATAAAGTTTTGGAATAGCAACTTTAATGGTTTTTGAGATACAGAGTGGTAAAAAAACTGAAAAAAACCCACGTTTCGTGTACTTAGCATGGGATTTTTGGCCCTCATCTGTAGCTCAGAAAGAATGACATTTTTTCCTGAAATTTTCAGGGATCATGGGATCTGTGCCAAGGGTGTGCCTTTTGATGGTTTGGTGAAAAGATATATCACCATTATGGAATTATAATGGCTTTCATGATAGCCGCTAGACAGGCAGGTAAATGAAAACCAGACTGTAAATAGTTATGGATTTGCTGATGGTTCTCAGAGAAATACTGTTCATGATGTCAGCCATTTTGTTTTTTTCCCATTTTAAAAATGGGTTTCTAAAGAAATTCTGCTTGTTAAGGAGTGAACAAGACGTGCATTTAGGTCTCGTTTGCATATTTTGTTAGATTTTTGTCTTATAATTTAGAAATCAACAGGGCAAATGTGTGTTTTTGTGGTGAGCATCATCTCATCCATCACTTGCTTATGTAAGGATGGTTAAATTGGAATACTACCATTCGCCCTTCTTTACAGTTTAAACTTTCCTGCTAGATTTGAAAAGTCTGTAAACAGTAAAGTTCAATAACAGTTTGAATCAAGCTGTTTTTAATGAGCCTGGTTTGAAGATAGAATGTTGATTTTGATTGTCAGCTGAAGCTTTCAAAGACCTGTTTTCAAAAATTACTTTATTAGAAAAGGGCTGAAAAATGGCTTTGTAATACTAGTAACATAAAGGCTCACACCAAATAACAGATGAAGTCATAAACTCATTTGATCTTGGAGTCAAGCTTCACTAAATACTACACAGGCCCCACATCTTGCAAATCGGCATTTGGAAAAAAAAAAAAGAGGCTCTGTATTTGAAATAAAGGAGCCCTGAAGATGTACAATTTATGTAATCTGTGGTTGGAAAATTAATTATGTAATTTATTGGAAAACAGAAAGTCATGAAGCTTAGCTTGTTACAGTCTATTCAAGAGCTGTCTATCCATCAGGTTCCAATTGACAACCTAACCATAGAGCTTTAATGGGTTTCCAGTCTCGTGGCCTGATAGTCTCATCAGTTCCTCATGGAGAAATTTAAAAAGATCGACCACTCCTTGATACTGCAGTGTCATTCCTCTCTCCAACTAAATGTCGAATTAAAAACACAATTAAAACTTTAACTGTTTCGGTCAGAGGGTACCTTGCAACCTGTTTCATGTAATAAAACTTTGATGACAATCTGATGGTTACACTCCATCATGAAAGAAGGAAGAGATTATTTACATTTTTTAATTATTATAGCAAAGCAATGCAGGCCAAGTCAAGCAACAATATTTGCTTAGTTTTGGCAAAGCAGGTCTTAGTAACTGACATGGAATTCTGGAATCCAGAAATACATTTTTTGGTCCTGTTACATAATATACTCTAGTTTGCCAAGAAAAGAAAAATCTTTTTCATAATCTGGTGTTTCCTCCTATCAATGATTTAATTCCCATCTGGTTCTATTAAAAATAACTATATCATATCATTTTAAGACACCTGTATCTCACCCTTTTTTAATCTCAGCTCTGCCAGTGACTGCCTCTCCCTCCCTCCATCCCTACCTTCCTCCCTCCCTCACTCTCTCCCTTCATCACTCCCTCACTCTCTTTTCTCTCAGACTCCAGTCAGACTTGTTATTGGTCCCCTCAGACAGTCATGGTAAGAAGCTCTGATAAGAGGGGCATGCATACTTTTAAAATGAGCTTCCTGATGCTACCAAGTGTGCTACTTATTATCGCAAAGGATAGAAGCTGTACTCACAATATAGATAGGGGCTGACGTTAAAGCAGATACAATCAGGAACACACACACACACACACACACACACACACACACACACACACTCCCTACATACATGGCAGGGTTTTTTCATGCAATGGCAAAGGTCTGTGCAGTAAACAGTTGGATATTCTACCATCTTAAGGAAGCTACATTTAAAGTTATTTAAATAAAATTATCCAAGTAAAATCAAGTCCTAGAATGAAATGATGCCAAACTTCTATTCTGAAACACCTACTTTTGAATATTTGATTGTCATGTGACCTAGAAAGAGAGAATATTATATTCTCACTGTAGGTCACAAGACAAGTTAAAATATCAGATATATTTTTGGTAAGCTGTACCACAACCACTGCATGCCTCTGTGTGTGTGTGTGTGTGTGTGTGTGTGTGTCTCTCTCTCTCTTCACTCTCTTTGCCTCCTTATGCATATCTTATGCAGACTTCCCTTTGAAAGCTTTTCTTTACCATTTCTGCATGATATGATGGGTTGCTAGACATAGATATTTGCATTCTAGGAAGTTCTGAGGAAAACAGCAACATTTATTTTTTGAAAAAGGATACATAGCTTCCATAAACGAAAAACAACACACATTTTATTAGTGTGACAAATTATCATATCACCTACACAGGGAGCTGGAGTCACAGGGATAAAACCTTATCCTTTTAGTCGTCTTTTTAAAAATTAACTCTTTAATAGCATCAGACAGCTGCAACAGAGGGGGTGTAAATATGTTGCCACAGTACATTATGCACTTATCCTGGGTGCTGGATAGACACACTTGGTTCAACTTTAAACCATTTTAAACTGTATGTGCAAAAGTAATTCACATCTTATATACAGTTTCAACTGCATGTGCAAAAATAATTCACATCTTACATACATTTTCAGGGTTTTGCGTGTGATGTCAGTTAAACAAACAAACAAACAAAAAAAACATCATTGTCATCCTTTCTTATGTTTGTTTATTCCGATTCTGGTATAATTTTGAATATAGTAGTCAAATAGATTTGCATTTCAGAGTGATAATTTTGATGTTATAATCCTGAGAACAAATGAAGGACATCCCCATTGACCAAGGTGCTCAGGAACAATGGGTTTCATTTGAAACAATATTTTACAGATGCTGTATGATCTATAAGAACTGAAGTATTGTCTTGTGCATTAATGCCAACCTACTAATGCTCTTTAATAGCCGTTTTTTGATTTTGCATAGTGTATGTATCATTTCCTAATATATCTATTTGTGTCACCTAACAGTTAATAAAATAACAGTTGTGATGCATTCCCTATATTGCACTGAACTTAGGCAATTACCTTTGCTATTGTTTTCAATATATATCAATTCTTAATATAAAATATCTATTGATGTCACCTAACAGTTACTGAAATAACAGTTACAATGCTTCATACTCCATATATTGCACTAAACTTCAACAGTTACTGTTTGACCAAAAAATGATTCAAACAAATAATTTTAAAGCAACAGCTACCAATTTTAACAGCAGTATATTTAGACCATGATATTTAAATGTTTTACAAATATGGGGCTAGTTCAGATTTGTCATTTAAACCTCTACCACTAAGAGCACCTAATCTGAATATCCAATAGCAAAGGTTAAAACCTAAGTTCAGTGCAATATACAGAGTATGAATGCATCACAACTGCTATTTTATTAACTGATAGGTAACACAAATAGATATCTTATATTAGAAATTGATACATATTGAAAACAATTGCATTTTTTCCATAGTAGGCTGTGCAGATAGAAACTGTTAAGTCACTGTGTGATCTGTGCACCCCTTTAACCTTAACACAGAGTTAAGCTTTAACATAGAGAATAATATATGGGGTGGTGTGTGTAACAAGATTTGACACACACCTGAGTTGTGGGATGCTAGTTTATAAAATGCATACTACAATGAGGGTGTGTGTAAAATTGAGTTTTACACACACCACCCCATATTTTATTTTTTATAATTGCTGGCATGCACTTTTTCACCTCGGTAATTATAGAAAACAAAATAAACTGATCGGTGTTCATGTAACCATGGACCAGTCAGAAGTTTGAGCGGTCTGCCAAGTTACAGTGCTCCACTCATTTCCTGGTTTTCTTTTTTTTTTGTTTTTTTTTTTTGCATTTTGTAAGGGTTCATCAGTGGAGAAAAATGATTGTCTTCTTTTTAAGTTAAAAAAAGTAACTTAACTTAACGCCGGCTGCAAGTGGCAGTGATGTCTGTGGCTGAAGGAATTGCTTGAGGGGACACTGAGGAGTGAAGAAAGACCCCTTTTGGTGCATGCATGGTTCGAGAGAGACCCAACGCATGTTTGCCATTATAACCAGCTGGTTATAATGGCAAATTATAACTGGGTTTCCCTATGGGAAAAAGTGAATGCCAGTAATTATAAGCATTTTAATGCATTGTGCTGTGGTGCACAGAATCCATAGTGACATTCTTTTATTTCATATATATTTATTTTATAGATTTCTACTGTTTGAGTCAGGATTGAATGCATATTTTGCAATATCTGTTCACATACAGGTACAACAATGTGCAGTTATGTCGGCCTTTGATAGTTCGCTGTTTACATTTCAATTGAGACACAAGGAGGAGCTTGTATAAGCCTTTTAGTTATCTATGGTGCTACACAGCATCCATGGTGACACTTTTCAAATAAATAGTAGTTGTTGTACAAATATAGTAGCCTCAGTACTACCATTTTTTAAATAAGCTCTTTCATTTGAAACAGGTAATGATGGATCACTATTTGTACATGTATGTATTCAGTGGTTTATTCATTACATTCAGTGCAATTCTTGCATTAATCTAAGTCTTTATGCATCTGTTAACATTCACTATATGTTTCTATTGATATTTGATAGGTCATATTTGGGGTTCATGTATGCTTTTTCATGTTGTACAATGCAAAGCTTTAATTAAGCCTTATAGTACTACTCCTGTTGTGTAGAATCCATGCTGTTTTATCTTCTTTACTTCATTTGTTGTTGGAAATCTTATGTATTACTTCATACCTGAATGGAGAAAACAGAGGATATGGTGGAGTCATGTGGTAGTACAGACCATATCAAAACAACTTTAAACTTATCAAAGTGTATAAATTACATTCAAAGTTCTTAAAACTGGTTTGCTACGTACTGATGATTTCTTTACCATAAATTAAAATATGAACAAGTTCACCTAGGGAATCTGCCAATGCTATGCATAACAGCTATAATTCTTTTTTAAGGATTTACACCAATTTTGTTTTAAAAAGAAAACTTCAAAATCATATATAATGAGGTAATGGCACATGTATTGGTGGTCTCTCCCAGTGATTTAATTTTAAAATTAAGTAATTTGATTTATGAGATCAACCAACACCGTGCAAATCATATGCAATCAGTTATAATATATAAGTATAATTGCTTTCTGTAACCCTTGTTTTCAAATATCAAAAAGCTATATTGCACACTATTAGGGATCGCTCCTAATAATGCCAACTCAAATACATTCACCAAGAGATTGTCCAACATTGATTTATAAAGGTGATATACCTGTACTATATCACCATGAAATAAAGTACTGGGGGTGGGATTGACTGAACAGAATTAAGGGAGGATGCTATTAGAAAATGCACTATACAAAAACAGCCTTAATTTGACAATAGATGAAGGTTACACAAATATTTTCATATTATACCCAAATACATAAAAACTCATGTATATGTTACTGAAAATCTATCTAAATGATTGCAGTATTAATGTGGTTTCCTGCAAATCAATCCATTTGGGCTGAACAGATACATTTTTTATGAAATACAAATGCTATGAAAAAACTCTACTTTCACATATAGTGTTGCTGTTCAGCATATAATTTACCATTACCAAATCATAAAATTAACTGCAGAAAAAAAAGGTAATGGGGGGATGGCACGAGGTCATAATGTTGCAGTGAAAACTGCTCATACATAGAAGAGCACAGCCACAATGGCATGCACTCTAATAATGTTGGAACAAAATCCTGACCCAAACAACAAAAGCACATGGCATTGGACTATCTTTCTTTTTGTTAGGGGCTTTGCCCCCACACCCCCTGGACTAATTATAATCAACTCTGGGGGGTCATGGACTTCGGGGAATGGGTAAATGTCGGATCCAGGAAAACTCTTGTTTTTTTCCTTCAAAATACATTACAGTGGGACCTGGGGAGAACCAAACTGCAGCCTCAGGTCTTTGATGCTGCCGGAGGCAGGTGCTCTAGCCACTCCACCATGGGAGTGGCTCGGCCAAGCACCACCCTGGCAGTTTCCTTCAGGTTTCATCAGACTAGCCTACAGTGACAGGGGCAGTGGTTCTTACTGCATGTTGTAAGAACCCCTGTTGCTGTAGAGCCATTTGCATTTCTTACAGTGTGTTATTGCATAGAGGGGTTTTGTCCATGCTACTATGACCTGGTACCAGAGGGGACAGAGAAGGAGGGAAGGGAGCAAAAAAGGTGACTCATAACTAAATGAAAATTGTACAGTATATAGATGGAGATACTAATCCTCCCACACTACCACCAGAAGAGACCCACATTCATTTCCTGGCCTGGGTCAACAGTGAATTGAGTTTAGCAGTCTCAGTCACAAAACCAACACACAGTTGATAATACTCATCTGCCTTTGCTCCAAAAGATGTCTCAGATTGAAGGAAGTTCTGACTAAACAAAATCTTTCAGGGTGTCGGCATTGTCCTATACCTGTCCAGTGCTGACTCCACATAAATATATGTTGTGGTCAGTATGCTAGTCAGCATTGTCCTTGTGCTATAAACAAGGGACCTTAGTGTGACGGCTGCTACCAGTCCCTAACCTGACACACTGATTTAACCAATGATCCAAACCAACACTGATCTAAACCCCTATGTGTACGGAGTAATTTGTCTTCTTCAGTTTCAGCATCACAATGCCACTGAGGGTCCCAGTGATGGCTCAGGCCCAACAAAGTCAACCATTCATATCATAAGGACATAAACTCAAGTTCACCTTGCTCCCCCCACTCATCTCACTTCCCTGTGATATTCACAGCAATGTTGCATAAATATGGGATCCAATGGAATGCCAGTTTCATGGGACTAGAGGCAAAGTTACTTCTTGGTGCTCCCAGATTGATTTGCAGTTTTCCCTGTAACCTCATGGTAGTTTTACTCTGTTTTACTGTAGATTGCATTACTTCACATGAAAGCCAAACCAGTACAAGTCTATGGGAACATGTTCCCTGTAGATGGCACCATTTTCCTGTAAAATACATGAATCCCTGTAGATATGGAAGCCCCGATATCATATCATATCAGAGATGGTAGAAAAAAAATAGAAGAACTGATTAGAATCTGGCAATTAGAGCCTTAGAAAAAGTCACTGCATTTGGAGTTGCATAATCCCTAAAATTGTAGACTGGACTGTCATCTAACATGGGGAGGGGCAGATTTCTCATAGCTACACCATTAAATGCATTGCAAATGCACCTCACGTAACTTCCATGGTGACTGGTGGAATAAATGTTTTTATGGACCTCTTACTGTACATATTTACTATTACACCACTCATAAAAATCCTAGTTTGAAGTCAAGGTGCACAGCATTTACAAGGGCATTTACAAGTCAGATTCAAACAAGCACACTGCATTAACAGCTATCAGGTGTGTTTTCCTATTACTGAGCTCAGCAAGCAGCTTTGCAAGGACCAGTGGCTCCAGTCTAATATCCTGCTGACATTTATTTTTACTATCAACATGTTTTGAAGCATTTACAGAGTAAATTGTGCCCTCCCATAGCTACTGTATAGGGAAGGAGAGCTGGGAGGTGAGAGTGGCAGGTAGTCCATGGATATTAGGAGGGTATTTTTTTTTTGTACAATTCATTACTCAGATTGTTGGCTTCAGATACAACATCTCATTTCCACTGGCAATATTTAAAAAAAAATCTGTTTCAAAAGTCAGCATTGAATGATCATAGTAGCCAACACTTAACAGTATAAAATAAAATGGCAAACAAGTCAGTTGCAGCAATGAGCTGGCTATGGTGATCACAATCTCTTTCTGATCTATCTATCTATCTTTCTATCTATCTCTCTGTCTGTCTTATAGTATGTCATATTTTATTGCCTAAATATTGCTGTTTAACATATGCACAACAAAACTATATTTCAGTGCCCTGATTATTTAACATAAAGAATTCCTGAGGTCAGAAGATACTAGTGGGTGTTTCATTAATTAACAAACACACTCTTTTTCTAGTTTAAATTGGTATTTAAGTAAAAGTATAACTCATTTGAATATGTGCCTCTTTATGCCATATATACACTTTTTCTGAGTTTTCATTTCCCTTGCTCAGTCTGTGACCACATGCTAGCTTCCCATCCCCTTGTCTTGCTCCTAAGATGGGGGTCAGATGAATGCAACTACTTGATCAGTGTCTGATTAAAGAACCTGATATGGATCCATGTTGAGTCATCATCCTCCCTAGAGGTGGGCAAAAGTTGCGACTGCTGCTTTTTCAGAACTTTCACGGAAATTCGGAAATTTTGCAGAATTTTCTGAACTTCTGCCATTGGTGAGAGTGGAAGTTTCAGAATGTGTTTGTTGGATTTTCACCCTGTTCTGCAGAATTTTTTGGCTGAATGGCAGAATTATATACATGAACTGCAGAATAACAGTTCTAAGTAATTTTTTTTCTGCAGTTTAATGAATTAGTCCTCAGTACATGTAATTATTCAGCAGTTCAGTGGTCAGTTCTGTGGACTTTTTTCTCCACAGTTTAATACAATAATCCACAACTTATACATTTATTCTGCCATTCTAAGTCAGAATTGCTGCAAAAGTTGCTAATTTGATTTCCGCACTTTCGTAGAAGTGAAAATCTGACTTTCACAGAAATTCCACCAGCTGAAAGTTTTTTTTTGCACACCTCTAATCCTCCCACAAAAATTGAACCCCCTTTCTAAACCTTGCACTTGAGATGCAGTAATCTGTGACTACCTATCCTTCCCTGAAACAACTGTTGTATGTGTTTTGTGGAGTGCTGTTTAACTGCTGCCAGTTCACTGATGACCTAGTTTCTCTTCCAGGTTCAACAAATTGCCTTTTGCTAGTCCTTTCTATAGGAAAATCTTTTCAGGCTCTAATATTAGTTTGTCTCTAAATCTAATGCTCTCAGGTAACTGCTATAGCTATGAGTTGCCTTTTCAAGACAATTACACCACATAGTTCCCCTTATTAATGCTTTTTTCTCATGCGTTCTTACATTTCCAGAACTACAGAGCATTGTCGGCTTTTTTGTGTAACTCTCTAAAATGCATGCCTATGGGATAATCTTTCAGTTTGTCTGCCTATGGCAACATTTACAGTCAGCAGGTCCTCACTCTGCACACCATGCTGGCATCTGCCTTCTGATTCTTTAGAAAGTGATTTTTTTATTCAATATACTTTATTCAAGTTTTATACATGGTACAGAAGTGGATTCCAAAATCCAGTCTGAGTTACAGAAACATGAAATATATACGAGCTATGAGACTGCATGCTAAAACATAACATACTAAATTATAATTAAAATTAGAAATTAAAATCTTAACTTATCCCGCCTCCCCACTTGGTACCAAGTGTGCAAATCTATTACTGTTGACACAATAAACATTGACAATGAATGTGTGACATGAGACTCTAGGGTTTCTATGCTACTAGTAAAGCATCAAGAGCACCAATTTATCCAGATAGGACTACAGTCTGTTGTGCATCATAGCTATATGTTTTTCTAGTTAGAGAGCCAGAAGCATTTCTTTATACCATTCTAACACAGTAGGCAAAGAATAATCCACTCAATGTCTCATTATTATTAGTTTAGCTACACCAGTTATTAAGGCCATATAGGCTTTTCTCAAGTAAATTGTTCCTGAAGGAAAACAATTCAGCAAACAGATCTCTGGCAGAAATAATGGTTCTAGTCCCAGTAGGGGGTCTAGTGAGTTTTTAATGGCTTGCCAGAAGACCTGGGCTTTAGGGCAAGTCCATAACATGTGATATAGATCTCCATGTGTTCCGAGGCATCGGTGATACTGTGAAGAATTAAGCTTTCCAATCTTATGGAGCTTTATAGGGGTAAAGTACAGGTTATGCATGATATTATATTGGACTAGGCGAAGTCGATCTTGCTTAACGTATCTATATGAGTTAATCCACATTTATTGCCAGATTTCAGTTTCCTCCTTGAGAGAAAGTTTATGAGCTCAGTAATAGCAAGTTCCTTTGGACAATTGGGTATCTGAGGATTGTAGTTATTTATAAACTCTGGGAGACCAAGTGTGGTTGGTCAGCTATATGTAAAAGGGAGGATAGCTCAACTTTAGGGGAGCCAGGTGATAATATATTATTTAGGAAAGGGACCACTGTATGTCTGACCTGCCAATATTTAAAGGGATTTCCAGTTGTATGATGGAAATTTTATTGAAATTGGAAATAAGGGAGGGCTTTACCATTGGGAGCAATATCTGCAAGCCGAAGTCCTACCAAGGGAGTCCAGTATGCTGTGGAGATGGGTCCATTCTGGATTTGAAAATGGGGGGTTGTTTAGTAGTGGTTGATCCAGAGAATTATGCCAATCTAAGTTCAAATGTCACTGTATCTGGTGTAGCGCTCTTAAGGACCATCCTATTGGGGTTTTCCACAGGTCTCGAGGGATATATTTTGGAAAGGAGTAAAGCAGAGCTGAGAGAGTGCAGGAGTTGTTAAGAGATATCGTCTTCTCAATGTCTAACCAAAGAGGGAGATATGATTCTGCATTTCCCTCTCCCGGTATATGCACCCAATATGCTAATTTGCTGATGTGGTTTGCTCCATAATAGGTAAAAAAAGGACAGAAGGGAGAGGCCGCCTTGTGATTTTGGTGCAGTAAGTTTATGATAGGCTCTTCTAACACTTTTCCCCTTCCATATATATATTGGTTTATCAGTTTTTGAAGAGAGAGGAACCATGATTTGGGGAAGAAGAAGTCCAACATACTAAAGGGGTAAAGAATTCAGGGCAGCACATTCATTTTGACTGTGCTAATCCATCCCCATAAAGAGATTGGAAGTGTACCCCACCTTTCAAGATCTGTTTTTATTATGTTTGATAAATTGGTGACATTTTCTTTCACCATTGTGGAGGTATCCCTAGAGACTGTGATACCCAGATAAGTAAAGGACTTTGGTTCCCATTTCAAACCAAATTCCTGTATATCAGATGGCATCAGCTTGCCATTCATTAGGAAAATACTAGTTTTGGAGAGGTTAAGCTTATAGTAGGAGACTTTGGAAAATGAATCAATTTCCTGTAAGAGGACTAGTATGCCATCCTCGGGTTTTTCCAAGTGTAACAATAAATCATCAGCATAAACTGATAAAAGATATTGCTGCATCCCCACAGTGATTCCATGGAGATTTTGAGATGTAACTAATCTCCGAATGAGGGGCTCTAAGTATAGGTTAAAAAGGAAGGGAGAGAGAGGACAGTCTTGCCTGGTGCCTCGATGCAGTTGGAATGAACTAGAGAGAATACCATTGCACCAAACACGGGCTGTTGGGGATGTATAAAGTAACTTAATCCACTTAATAAATGTGTGTGGTGAACCAAAATGGGATACAGCTGTAAAGAGGAGGTCCCAAGAAACACGATCAAAAGCTTTTTCCACATCTAATGCAATGAGAGCAGCTGGTGAGTCCAAATTGTTGGTTAAGGAGAGAAGGTGGAGCAACCATCGCATATGGTCACTAGAGGATCTACCTGACATGAAGCCTACTTGCTTGCTACTAATGAGCTTGCTCATCAGGGGTCCTAAATAGTTGGCAAGTATTTTGGCCAATATTTTAATATCCACATTAAGTAGTGATATGGGGCGTTAGTTTTCTGGATGATGGGGATCTCAACCAGGCTTGGGCATGAGAGTAATGAGGGCCTCTAAATAAGAGTGGTCAGAAAGTTCATTCTGAAACCATGAATAAAAAACTTTCATCAGGAGTGAGGAAAGTTCTGAATTGTATAATTTGTATAAATTAGTTGAGAGACCATCTGGTCCAGGAGACTTGTCCAAAGGGAGTTGTTGGATTGCCAGTTTAACTTCCCCTTCCTCAGTGCGGTTTTCTAATAAGGAGGTTTCATTTGGAGATAATTTAGGAAGAACTAGGAGGTCAAAATAATTCTGAATATCCTGTTCTGTTGGGATTTCCTCTTCCAAGAGAGTGTATAAATTTTGAATGTATTGTCTGAATCCTGAAGCAATTTCTCTCGGGTCTGTTGTTAAAGGGCTAGCTTTAGTTAGGTATAAGCCAGATATGGACCGTGCTATTTCTGCCTGTTTAATTCAAATGCCAAGGAGTTTACCAGCCCTTTCCCCAGATTCCAAGTATTTGAGCTTGGTTCTCTTTAGGGAAAGTTCTGCTTTTTGAGACATCAGATCTGAAAATTGGGCATGCAAATTATGTAGCTTAATCCAATCTTTTTCCAATGAATGACAACTAATAGCCCTTTCAAGTGACTTAATTGAATGGAGGAGATCCTCAATTTGTAATTTGAATTGTTTAGATCTGGTGGATGCTAGGCAGATGCATTCACCCCTTAAAGCATGTTTCAAATCAGAGCAGACAATGTCAATTTGAGAGACTGATCCCAAGTTAGTCTCCAGAAAATAGGAGATGAAGTTCTTGAGATGAGTCTTAATATAAGGGATTTGGAGTAATTGATTATTTAAGCACCAGAGGGAGTCTCTCCTAATTCCTGGGCCTAGGATGTAAGTAAGGGAAACAGGGGAGTGGTCCAAAATAACACATGGGTGTATATTTGCATCCAATATGCCAGGTAAGATATGGGAACTAACCAAGATGTAGTCTATTCATGAATAAGTGTGATGGGGGGAGGAAAAACAAGTATATTATATTTCTGAGGGATTCAAAACTCTCCATACATCTGTTAGCCCCACTCCAGATAGAAGATCTTTTAAGGCTCTTTGTGCTGGTGATAGACCAGACCCTTTGGGGTCTGACCTGTCCAACTTGAACTGAGGGGTAATATTCCAGTCTCCACCTAGAAAAATAGTCCCAGGTGAGTTGGAAACCACCAGATCCAACAGGGATATAAAAAATTTAGGGAGTCCACATTAGGACCATACATGAAGCTTAGCAGGATCTGGTGGGAGTATAGGGACCCACGAAGTAGCAGATAGCGCCCATTAGGATCCTATGTCTCCTGCTCCAATTTAAAGGGGACGTTTTTGTTGATTAGTATGGCAACTCCCCCCCCCCGGCTAGTAGACCCTCCCGCCCCAAAAGCTTGTCCAACCTAACCTTTACACAACAATAAAGTGTCTTCCCTCTTGCGGTGCATTTCCTGTAGACATGCAATACCAGTTTTTAAATGCAGCAGGTGTTTTAGGAAGACTTGCCTTTTACATCTATCTCTGGCTCCTTTAACATTCCAACACACTGTAGTACACAGACCATGCATTTGTTATCAGTAAATCAGTAACACGAATAATAAAAGGGGAAAAATGGATCTAAAGAGCTGGATATCTGAACACATAGTACCTATTTTAGTCCAGTAAGATAATAACAGAGTTCCTCTTCCCCTTCCAACCCTCCCTAAAACCCCCCTTAAAATAAGTTTAATAACTACCCCAGTTATTTTATCTGCACTAACATATTAATACTGTCAAGCGATGTTGCAACGCAAGCCCACAAGTATCCAACATCCCCCCATTCCCGCACGCTCCCCGTTGCATAATTAAGAAGTAATCCTCATTAATGTGTTCTAGTATGCCATCTGACTAGCATTTAACTTAAAGGCGATTTAGGTAAATCAAGAATTGCATTTCTCTTGCACACTAGAAATCGAACCATTGTTAGTGAGCTAATATGCAAATTTTACAAACAAAGATATTTTTCTTTTTTTCTTTACCCCTTTGGTGTAAGGAGAACTTTGAGGGAACTAGTAACATCTAAAATAATGAGTAAATGATGGAAGCAAAAAATATATAAACAAATGAAACAAGGCATCATGTCAGGTCACAGGAGTATGATCCAAATAAGATCCTCATTGATGGTATTCAGAGGTGACCACAGTTCCCTAGGTCAGAAATGAAAGTATAAAGGTGTTCCAATCACTTATCTGAAGTAAGTTCTGTTATATCACTATGGTGACATGGATCAGACTGTCTTTACTGTGTCGGTTGGCCCAAACTGTTCATTCAAATAGGTTTAGAAGTGAGTGAGACCACTGGGTGTTAAACCAGCTCTGATTCTTTCCAGGTTTTTTTTTAAATTTCTGTTTTCCCCTCCTACTGCCCCACAGAGCCGCATCCTTCAGGAGTCACTTATTAAGCCTGCCCCTGCCAGTGCCTACCTTGCAACCTTTGGTCCTTCCATCTAGCCAAGGAAACCCCCCGGGCGGGGTCGGGGTCGGGGCGACCTCCCCGATCTTGAATTCTCATCAGGGTCCTGGGTCTCAGGCAGGTACTGGCACATCTTGACCCGGCTTGGTGCTCCGTCATCTCTGCTCTGAGGGTTTTTTCCCATGTTCCTCATAGGATGCTACGAGCCCTTGTGACAAGGCATCCGCCAGTGTCTGCAACATCCCCCCCTCCATCCGCGAAGGAGCAGCCCCTGAGGCCGATTGGCTGCCAGCCAATGCCTGCAACCAATCATACCTCTGAGACTCCAGCCTGCTGTTGCTTCCCCCAGCCTCCGCCAGGGGTTGCCGCTTGCTAGGTTGTAAGTTCCCCCTCCCCCCAGAGAAGGTGAGCTGTCACCAGATGCTCCAGACTATCTCTCCCCCCAGCCAACCCCTGATGACCCGAGCTCACTCCTGAACCTGGGTCACCGGCATGACTGAGGTGTGGCATCCAGCGCTTCAACCCTTAGCGCCACCGGGCAGGCGATTCTTCCCAGTTTTAATGAGCAGAGCATTCAATACCATTCAGCAGTTGCACTCATGAACTCCCAGCTTCATTTCTCCATGACTAACCCTCACAAATCCAGACAGTGAAATCACCCAAACAAATTAGGCAGTGCTTTCTTTAGCTCATTCAGAGCTTGTTCTTGTGTGTCGTAAGTTTGCCATTGGTCTCTGATTTTAACTTGGAGTACTGCAGGATATTTCACTCAGAATGGCTTCCCCGCAGCAATCAATTTGGATACAAGTGGGTGCAATTTCTGCTGCTTGATATGAACAGACTGTGGCAAATCTTGCGTAATGCAAATTTTTTTACTTTCCCACTATACCTCTAGAAGTGCTTTTACATTGACCAAGATATGCTGCTTATCCAGAAAGCTAAGCAGCTTGAAGATAAGAGGCTGAGGTGGGGAGCCGGGCGGCGGTGGTGGTGGACGAAGTGCCCGATGGGCTCTCTCGATCACATAGTTAGGACCGTTCAATGAGGGGCCTGCAATTTTCTCACAAAGTTTTTGTAGGAAGAGAATAGGGGAACTGCCTTCTTCTAGCTCCGGGATTCCAATAACCAAAAGGTTATTTCTTCATATTCTGCCCTCCAAATCCTATAATTATTCCTCTAATTTTTTGACTCTCCTAGTAGTAGTAGTAGTAGTAGTACAATCGAGTGCCATTCTATCTTGCTTTTTTCTATGGAGGACAGTCGAACTTCAGAATCCCCGACTCTTACTGTGAAACAATCAGTTGTGACTTTAATATGATGTAGTTCGTCGGTAATACTGGAAATTGAATCTTGCATTGGCCGCATTATTTTCAAGAATCGTTCTTCTGTAAGTGGTGTAGGCCCTGTAGTTGACTTTATGGATTGCTGTTTAGGCTGCTTAGGAGCTTTGTCCTTCTCAGGAGATGGTGGTGGAGAATGCCGTGGTGGCACCTTGCGCATATATAATTCCATTTTGTAAGAAGCTGCAGGCACCAGTAGCTCTTTTAGTATTGATTCAGTGATTTAGAGGGTGAGTTCTCCTCTGATTAAGTGATTAAGCACTGGGTAATTGCAGGAAGGGAATGGAGTGGCAGGAGCTTGCTGTTTTCAATTAGGTTGCAATTACGTGACCCCCAGAAAGTGATTTTCAGATCAATGTACCAACAGGTACAGATCAATTTTCACAACAGCTTAGTGGGTAGTAAATCATTCAAAAATGATTACACAGGGGTATTGTAGTTGTGTCAGGTTTGATTTACTTAGTATGTCAAATCATGCTATATTTAAGGCAAGTGTGTGTGTGTGTGTGTGTGTGTGTGTGTGTGGTGGGGGGTAAGAGACTGCCAGGAGAGAGAGAAATGAAAGGGGTGAAGTCTTACATTAGGTTCAGTTGTGCCTCTCCTGATGGGGACATTAGGGCTCCTGGGTTAGGTTGTTTGATGGGGCATTAGTTTACAGTCTCTGTCATGTTGTCTTAATGTTTTATGATGTTTGGAATAGACAAGACAGCATGTTAGAGAGAAGAGGGATTCATGGGTAATGGTGAGGCATTTCCAGCTATAAAATATGGTCAGCTAGTCCTGCTCATTATCCTCTGCAATGTTGATGTGGCAGAACAACAGCCCCCCCCCCTGCACCCACACAAAACACGCTATCACTCTCAATGCAATATGCACAGCATACATACACAGTCAGAGCAACATGCAAAAACATAGCACAAATCACAAATGTAACATTACATATGCAACCCATACCACACCCTGAAATATTGTGCACAAATACAGTACAAAGAACACGTGCACTGTACACACTCTAAAGTTTTTTCTGCAAAGGATGTCTGAATGTACAGTGAACCCCTTGAAAACACACACACACACACACACACACACACTGGTGCTACGTCCTGTTACTTTATGTGACAGCCACATTCCAGAGATCCCTTTGCTTCCCTAGCTAGATGGACCCCTTAGTTGGTATGGAAGCCATACACTTCCATTTCCAGATGGGCTCCTCACTTAGTACAAGGTCCAGTCCACCCTGCATGTTTGCATCTGTAGCTGCATGGTAGTGCAGGGCTCAGAAGGCTTCCGCAAGCAGACATATCTGTTCAAGCAGGTTCCAACAGGACCTGCATGAATGAGGACACAATTCCACTGTCTCAGAATGAAAGGAAATTTATTGCAAAAAACTGTGTTAATGCACCAGTTAGGGTTCAACCTAATGCTACAAAAGTAGGGAAATGTGATGTTAGGGTTTCCAACCCTAACTCCCAACCCCCCAAAGCAGCAAAAGAACAACACCACACAAGCAACAACAGACAGTCATCATCAGGTAATGCAAACAACATACAAATGTTTCCAGATGACACAAATGCAGTAGCACTGATTTGCTACCTTCATGGATTTGTATCCGTGGCATGAAAATCACAAGAATTACACACTCACTTGTCACTGCAGATACAAATCCATTATACTCAAATCACAACGATGCTTCTGTGTGCAGAAGCACAGTTTCCTCCAGAGACATACAAATCTGCAATAACAAATTATAAGATTTGATGTTCTGCAGAAGTGTAAGCACCTCGTGGGGCAGCACTTCTGTAGCCTGAGGTATTTATGCGCATTGTAAGACATACACACATTTCATGGGCCTGAGCTTCTGCAGGCGCAGGTATAAGACATACACACCGACTTCTGGCTGCAGAACCGCAAGTGCCGCAAAATCCATGATAGCAAAATTGCAACACTACTTTGGTCTGCAGAACCACAGGCCCCTGGGGGACCTGCATCTCATCGGCCACAGGTTTGAAACATACACACTGACGTCTGGCTCAGAAGGGCAGGCCCCTATGGTGCCTGCAGTTATGCACACAGAAGTACTGTCACAGTGTGGCTATAATGGTTTGAACAGCAGATCTAGAAACTGTTCATGAGTGTAGACATTTTCCACTATACAGATGCATATAGAAAGCATGCAGTAATGGAGAATACTAACTAGAGAGGTACCTCATACAATGTGCACAAGTACAGCAGAACCAGCCATGATGTAACACAATAACTTGCAGTAAATAACATGTCATAAAATACTGCAGTAAAAAAGAGATTAATTGCCACTGAGTTACAATGTTCCCTGTAACATTCTGCAGCAATTCTATTCTATACTGCAGCATTACTATGCTGCATCCTGGCTGGCACCACTGTACCTGTGGCTGCACAGGCGCAGACCCCGTGGAGCCTTCTGTGTACACATATTCATGCATGCAGCATGACATGCACTCACAGGTGTGGTTACACAAGCCCAGACCCCAGCAGGGCTAGCACTCATGCAGCCACAGATACAAATCCACAAAGGTAGCACATCAGTGATACTGCATTTGTGTGATCTGTAAACAGTTATTCCCTACTTTTGTGGCATTAGTTTGAACCCTCACCGGTGCATTAATGCAGTTTTTTGCAATGAATATAGATATAGATATAGATATAGATATAGATAATAGATATAGATATAGATATAGATATAGATATAGATAGAGAGAGAGAGAGAGAGATCTTTATACAACAGGGAATGCAGAGCTATAATATGACCCAGCCATTTATAAAAATGGTCTCAGATAAAAAATTTCATTTAATCCTGATGGTACTAATGTAGATAGCCTAAACACCCATTCCAGTTCCCTCCAATCTAAAGTTTTCAGTGCAGCCCACCCCCCCATTTCTTAACATGTTCCAGAAGTCTAAATTAAAATTTTTTGGGGGGGTTACAATTATGATGATTTTTAAAATGTAACCCCAATACATTTTGGATGTCACCTACACAAATTGCTCTCACATGTTCTTGAATCTGATATCTCACTTGTCTTTTTGTCTTTGGGTCAGCCCAACATATAACAGACTACAAACACACCAACCAACATGTACCATATGGGTGGCTCTACAGTTGACATACTGTTTAAGATCAAACCCATTCTTTGTTTGAGGATCAACAAAAGTTGGGCCTGGTATTGCTTATTTACAGATATTGCAAATATGACATTTTTGGAACATCATTGGAAGGAACGTTTGGTTAGACTTGTCCACATAGTGGCTTCTAATCACAGTGTCAGAAGAGTTTTTACCTCTATGATATGAGTTCCACCATGTGGGACTCCAACAGATCTCAGGATAATTTTTAGAATGAATGAGACTATGTATGCAGGTAATTAAATTGTTGATTTTAATTTTAAGGAGTTTGCATCATGTGGGACCTTAATAACTCAAAACAGCATGATTATCACTGATTGGATTGTGCCTGTGTGTATTAAATGGTGACCAGAATGTTGAACAGAGATGTGTGAAGGGGGAGGGGAGGTTGGGGGCAAACAATGGGACATTGCTATTTTTGGATGTCAGAAGTGATATGAGTAAAAATGAGCCTTGTAGAGACACTGGTGAATCTGTAGGTACACATTTAGAAAATGGAAATAATGATGGGTACATACTGGTATCACTTTATTAAGGGCCCACCTTCATTTTAAACCAAGTAGCACAGTCTGTCCCCCCCTCCCCATTAGACACTCCAGGTTGCTGGGGAGTCCTGCACCACAACTATTCATCAACATCTCTACAGAAGAGTGCCAGGCTTTGGTGAAAATTCAGAATGTATCTCACATAATAGTAAAACCTGTTGATAAGGGTAGGTTGGTTGTGATTCAGGACACACAGGGTTATGTGGCAGGTCAGAACAACAGCTGTGGGATGTCAACTGTTACTAACTTCTCACGTGTTGATCCCACTTGGCCTTTTAAATGTGTTTTGGACCAAAAGATTAATGTAGCATATGGTGATGGGCATATCACTGGGAGGAAATGCACTCTTTTCAAAACTGCACATCCCATTTTTCCAACATTGAACACCTTGCCCAAGCTCCACAAGTTGGTGGTGGATCCTCTTGGGAGGCCAGTTGTTTTGGACAGGGGGGTCTCTCAGTGAGGGTCCATCACAGTTTGTGGACCATTTCCTTAAACAGATGGTACTCAAGGTTCTAATTTATATATGAGACACAATGCACATTATTGAAAATTTAGAAGGGATTTCTTGGCAGGAATTTGTTGGGCTTACAGTTGACACAGTATCATTGTATACTGGTATATGCCATCAACATGGCATGAGAGTCGCCAAACACTTCTTGGCCAGAGAACATGACCTGAGATTGGCATCACAAAAGTTCATTTTAGATCTTTTAGATTTTGTGTTATAATTATTTTTTGTTTGTTTGATCATAAATTTTATTTACAGTCATGTGGTACAGCGATGGAGGCCTCGTTGGCCCCATTATATACCAGTCCCTTTTTGGCATGGTGGGAAGAAAACATTGTGTTTAGGGACTCCAACCATCACCTCAGACACATTGTACATTGGCACTGTTTTATTGATGACATCATATGTGTCTGGGTTGGGGGTATACAGTCAATTATCCCCTTTATTGGTTGCTTGAATACCAACAATTTAAATATCAAGTAAAAATTTCATGCAGACAAATAATTTGTGGAATTTTTGGCTGTATGTTTCAGATGTAGAGTGGACAATTTGGTAGAGTTGGAACCTTTTATAAAGCCCATCTCAGGCAATACTTTGCTACGAGTGGAGAGTGCCCACACTAGGTCCTTGGTGGACAGCATCCCTTATGGGCAATTCCTGAGGATGTGCAGTAACTATATACCAGCAAAAAAAGATGAGCAGGAGCAGAGATGCTGTCCACCAGGTTCAGAGATAGGAGTTACTCAAAAGAGGTGGTGGCTAAAGCCTATAAAAAGGTTAGTAACAGAAAGAGGGAACAACTTTCTGTTTCAAAGGTAAAGGTACAAACAACAAATGAATAAAAGATCACTTTTCTTGCAGGTTATGGTGCTCAGTCTAGTCAAATTAAGGAAATCATATGCAAAAGGTGGGAAATAATACAATCAGACCAAGAATTGGCCATGATGGTAGGACTAAGACCTAAAGCCTCATATTGTAGAGGTAAAAACATTTCTAACACTGCTTAGAAGCCACTATGTGGACGTGTCTAACCAAATATCCCTTCCAGTGACATTCCAAAAATGTCATAATTGCAATATCTGTAAATATACAATACATGGCCCAACTTTTGTTGATCCTTGAACCGGAATAGGTTTGATGTTAAACAGTATGTCAACTGTAGAACCACCCATGTGGCATACTGTATGTGTGTTGGTGTGATTGCAACCTGTTATATGTTGAGCAGACTCAAAGACAACTGAGATATTGGAATCAAGAACATGAGAGAGCAATTTGTGTGGGTGACACCCAAAATGCATTTGGGTTACATTTTAAAAATCATCATAACTGTACCCAAAAACATTTAAATTTAGACCTCTGGAACATGATAAGAAATGTGTGTGAGAGAGAGATAGAGAGGAAGAGAGAGAGAGAGAGAAACTGCAGTGAAACTTTGGATCAGAAGAAAATGGATCGGATGCTTAAGCTATCTACATTGGTTCCATCAGGAATAAATGAAGCATTTGGTCTGAGACCATTTTTATAAATCACGGGGTCATATTCTAGCCCTCTATTCTCTGTTATATATATTTATAGGTATACACGCATATATAACTTCTTGTATTATAATTCTTTTTGATTAACAATATCTCATATGAAATTTGGAAGTTGGATTATGTTGTCTTCCTCTGCTTGCATTGGTTTTCATATGGAGTTTGGTAGCAATTTTTTTATTTAAAGTGTAGAAGAATTTAAAAAAAATTGCACCACCCCTTTACTGCTGTTATGGCATTTATAGTTGAAAAATGTATCCTGAACAACGGTATTAGTTTATTTAACAAAATTAATACGTTATTATGTTTTTTGGTCTCAGGTATATGTCCTTGTTTGTTTTGAAATTATTTTATCTGTAGGTTACATAATAATATTATTATTAGTTTTTGAGGGTAACTTAGATAATTGGGGTAGTTAGTATTCATAGTAGTTATAGTCTTACTTTCATATTAGGTCATTTGATTTGGGCACTATGTACTGTTTCAGTTTATTGAATTTATAAGTTTTTTTCAAGTGTTCACTTTAGGTAATAAGTCTGTATTGGAACATGGGCATCGGCATATGGCACTGGCAATGATTGGAAACTTGTGTACCTTGAGGAAAATGTTTGGTAACATCTCTTAAACATGTTTTTAATGGATCCACTGTGTTTTTCTTAATTAACTGATTAACTGGAGTCACATGTTTACATTGTAATTGGGCTGTCCTTTCTTAGAAATACAGAATAAACTATTTTACTGCTACTTTACTACTACTACTGCTACTTACTTGTTTGAATATTTTAACTTGCATGAGTTTTCTGCTTTTTGCATCAAATGTGGTGATGAACACTTATTGGTATGTGTATAAAAAAGCATCAGGTGGTTGTGACATCATCCCCCTGATGAAGCCTGTGTATGATGACTGCACACGAGGAGTTTTGTTCCCTATTGTCTGTTTTTCTATCAGTAAATTCTGTGTTGCACCTCTACTAGTGAGTATGCCCAGTTGTTTTCCTTTTTTCTTGTTACAATGATTCTGGTTCTGGGCTATACCTTTGGGAGGTGTGTCTGTGCACTTCACTTGTTGTTTCAACTATACAACATATCCTGTGAGCAATAAAGCAATTCAGACAGCATGCAAGCAAATTCTGCTGTTATTTATTTTGTAGACCAAGAAAAAAATATATCTTGTAGGCAATAAAGCAACAAGAGGAGACAAACCCTGCCTTTAATATTTTCTGGGGATAGAACCAACCTGAGCAAAGACTGTAGGCAATAAAACAATTAAAATACCAGCAAACCTTGCTGATATTTATTTTTGGAGAAATGCCCCGTGGGTCTGTATTTCAAGCTTTTGACTACGCGCTCTTGACCACACTCCTTTCGTCCACATGAATTTGACATAATATCACACAAGACATACCCTGTGGCCAATAAAGCACTACAGACTGTGCCAGAAAACACTGCTGTTGTTTATTTCAGGGGTAGGAAAAATACCCTGCTGGGAACAGAGTAATACAGACTGTGCCAGCAAACACTGTTGTTTATTTTGGGTGTAGGAGAAATACCCTGTGGGCAATAAAGTACTACGGATTGTGCCAGCAAACACCACTGTGATTTATTTATGGGGTAGGAGAACTACCCTGTGAGTAATAAAGCACTGCAGACTGTGTAAACAAACACTGCTGTTATTTATCTGTATGAATGTATATTTTTTTGAGCTAGTAGCTCTTGAGTTTGTTCCAACTTCTGGACAGTTCCTTCCTCCTAGGTAGGACCTTGAATTCTGCTGCATTCTGTCTCTGTGTCTGCTTCTCTGCTAGATCTGCTGTGTAGTTTCTATCTCTCCTTGTGGCAAGCTCCCTCCTCCTTCCTCTCTCCCTCCTTCCTTTTTATTTCTTATACAAATTTTCTTAATCTTTCTTTCTTTTCCATCCAGTTTTAATTTTTTACAAGAATCAGTCTGGGAGGGACTCAAATAAATTGCATCTGCTGCTGTGCCACAAACAGTGAGGCCTGGCTGTTCCCCAAGTGTCCTGCCTCTTTACTGTTTCACTCTCCTCTCTCTAACTCTCTCACTCCCCCCAACAGCTAAGACATATGTAGATGACTTTTTTTTATTTTTTTTATGTTGATTGCATGCATAAGCAAGAAACATATTGTAGCAACTTTCTCCACAAGCAGGTTGTGGAGGCACGGCACTGTTGTGGCCAATGCCTCCACAGCCTTTAAAGGCTTGTCCAGCATCCCCCAATGCCGTGGCATGCTGCTGCTGACACTAGTTCAGCCAGCGTGCCACCAACTTGAGGCAAATCAGCCACTGCAATCAGGGGTCACCTCGTCATTGCAGCGTAAGCCATTCGCTGCAATGAGGGAGTGATTCGTCATTGCAGGGCAGGATCTTCACATACTGATATTGTTTGTGAACATGGTGACGGTTTGCCACTGTGTTCACAAACAATATTAACCCCTCCCACCATGTTTACTTGCTGACGGGGGCCCCAATCCCTGTCAACTTCAGTGCCCCAGTGTTTATGTTGCCGACGGGGGAGGCCACTCCCCATCGGCATTAGGTAAACCTCCTCCCCACTTTTATTGTCTGCCACCTGGGTGCCCAATCCCCATCGGCATAATGATACCCCCCCCTTTTTGTTGTGTGCTGATGGGGGTGCCCAATCCCTCATCAGCTACTGCTGCCCCTCAAAAGAAAACCTCCAGTGGCATGCTGGGAGCCCACCCCAGTGTGCCACATGCCCCTGTAAAGTATAAAATGGTCCCGTGATGTCTTTTTTTTTTTCTGTAAAAAAGGAAACTGTCCCTTGGCGGTCTCCCTGCCCCCACCCACAACCCGCGCCCACCCACTGCACACCCTGCCTCCCCACACTCCCCTCACCCCATACTTACCTCCGGAGTCTGGAGTGATGATCTTTGGTGGACTGGGAACACGTCTGCACTCTTCAAAGCTGACCGCGAACTGAGGAAATGCCAGTAAGCTGTATATGGTAGAAATAAGGTTTTTTCTACTTTAATGTATATCTCAGTCATTGTTTGGAATTTTGGCACCAAATTTTCAACATGGGGTTTTTGTGACCCCTCCTCATGAATTCTCGAACTGTCATGGCATTAATCGGCCCCGAAAGGTGATTTCGCAGTCACTGCATAGAATCACCTTTTGGTGCTGATTAATGGAACAACAGTGCCAGAGTTCATGAGGTGGGCTCTCAAAAAGCCTATGTTGCAAATTTGGTGGAAAAAATCCCAAAAATTACTATTGTATGAGTGTGCATTGTGCAGTTGCTACGCACACTCATAAATTTGCGAATTTGCAATATTTTCACACCAGATTTTCAGCATTGGCATTTTTCACACCTCCTTGTGAACAGTACAGCTGTCATTGTTCACATCCTGGCCAAAATGTGTTTTTGCACTTCCGGCGCAGAAAAGCGCAGTCGCTGGGGAAATCCATATTCAGGACAGAGTAAGAAAATGACAGTGACACTGTTCATGAGTAGTGGTCCTAAAATGCCAATGTTGAAAATTTGGTGATGATAGCCTATCAAATGACTGTTATAAGTGTGCGTTGCGCACTTTCCACCCACCCTTGTAACTTCGCAGATTTGTAATATTGTCACGACAGATTTTAAACAGTGGCATTTTTTCACACCTCCTTATGAGCAGTACAGCTGTCATTTTTCACATCCTGGCCAAAATGTGTTTTCGCATTTCTGGCACAGAATATGGCAGTCACTGTGGGAAATCACTGTTCAGGACAGATTAAGAAAATGACAGTGATACAGCTGTCATTTTTCACATCCTGACCGAAATATGTTTTTACAGTTCTGGTACAGAATAACGCAGTCGCTGTGGGAAATCAGTGTTCGGAACACATTAAGACAATGACAGTGGCAGTGTTCATGAGCTGAGGTCTTAAAATCCCTATGTTGAAAATTTGGTGCCGAAACTCCATAACATGACTGTGTTACAAGTGTGTGTTGAACTGTTTCCATGCACCCTTGTAACTTCGCAAATTTGTAATATTTTCATGCCACATTTTCAACAGTGGCATTTTTTCACATCTCTTTATGAACAGTACAGCTGTCATTTTCCACATCCTGGCTAAAATATGTTTTTGCACTCCTGATGGAGAATAGCATGGTTGCTGTGGGAAATCAGTGTTTGGGAGAGATTAAGATCGAGCGAGTGAGAGGGGGGAGTGACCGAGCTCAACTGAGCTCTATTGGGACTGCTGTGGATTTGTTTGTGGGCAGAAAAAGGCCCCAATGCAAGAGGCCAGTAGAAAAGGGCAGCCTGCAGCACTAGGAGAAACAGAACGAGAGAGTGATTGAGAGGGGGAGTGAGCAAACTCACCGGAGCGCTATGAGGATGGCTGCAGATTTCTTTGTGGGCAGAAAAAGGCATCAGTGCAGGCAGGGGCCTAGTACAAAAGGGCAGCATGCAGCGGTGGGAGAAACAGTATGAGTGAGTGAGACAGGGGGACTGAGTGAGCTCAACAGAGTTCTGTCAGGACTGCTGCAGATGTCTTTGTGGGCAGAAAAAGGCGCCAATGTAGGCAGAAGCCCCTTACAAAAGGGTAGCTTGCAGCACCAGGTCAAACAGAATGAGCGTGTGAGCGACAGAGAGAGACTGAGCGACCTCAATGGAGCTCTGCGGGACAGCTGCACATTTCTTTGTGGACAGACAAAGGTGCCAAAGCAGCCAGGAGCCCCATACAAAAGAGGAGCCCCATACAAAAGCACAGCCTGCAGCACCAAGAGAAACAGAATGAGCCAGTGACAGAGCAGCAGTGAGTGACCTCAACAGAGCTCTATTGTGACTGCTGCAGATTTCTTTGTGGGCAGAAAAAGGTGGCAACACAGGCAGGAGCCCAGTACAAAAGGCCAGCTTGCAGCACCAGCAGAAACGGAATGAGTGAGTGAGAGAGTGAGAGTAAGCGAGCTCAACGAAGCTCTATTGTAACTACTGCAAATTTCTTTGTGGGCAGAAGAATGGCACTCAGGCAGGAGCCCAGTAGAAAAGGGCAGCTCTGCAGCCGGGCAGAAGCGGAAAGAGCGAGTGAGAGAAGGGGAGTGAGCAAGCTCAACGGAACTTTGTTGGGACTGCTGCAGATTTCTTTGTGGGCAGAAAAAGGTACTAACAAAGGCAGGAGCCCAGTACAAAAGGGCATCCTGCAGTGAAACAGAATGAGTGAGTGACACGGGGGAGTGAGCGACCTCAACAGAGCTCTGTTGGGACAGCTGCAGTTTCTTTGTGGGCAGAAAAAGGTGCCAATGCAGGCAGGAGCCCAGTACAAAAGGGCAGCCTGCAGCGCCGGGAGAAAAAGAATGAGCGGGTTAGATGGGGGGAGTGAGCAAGCTCAATGGAGCTCTATCGTGGCTGCTGTGGATGTCTTTGTTGGCAGAAAAAGGCAGCAATGCAGGCAGGAGCCCACTACAACAGGCCAGCCTGCAGCGCTGGCAGAAACAGAATGAGTGACTGAGACAGGGGGAGTGAGCAGGCTCAACAGTCCTGTATCAGGACTGCTGCAGATTTTGTTGTGGGCAGAAAAAGCCACCAACAGAGGCAGGAGCCCAATACAAAAGGGCAGCCTGCAGCACCAGGAGAAACAGAATGAGCGAGTGAGAGAGAGGGAGTGAGCCACCTCAATGGAGCTCTGCTGGGACAGCTGCAGATTTCTTAGTGAGCAGAAAAAGCTGCCAACACAGGCTAGAGCCCAGTATAAAACAATAGCCTGCAGCACTGGGAGAAACAGACTGAGTGAGTGACAGAGGGGCACTGAGCAAGCTCAACAGACCAATGCAATTAACATTCGGCATTGACAAATGCTTGTTTTTCTTTAGTGAAAGCTTCTACTTCTAGTGACATAGAAAGTTGCTGGCATGAGTGCCAGATTTAGATTATTTTCATCCTCAGTTTGCCTTCGCTGCTGCTGCTCTGTCCAATGCTACCACCGGTGTGTGTAATGCTGACAACGAATATGCAATGCCGCCAGGGCAGTCCCATCTTTCCTGACCCTTGAACTCACCACCATTTGCAAATGAGAATCACCACCTGAGTTCTGTTGGTGGCACTCAGCTGGACTCAGAGGACAATCAGGAGTACTGACCCACACTCAAGTCCTGCTGAATGCCACTGACAGTCGTAGAGCTCAAGTGGCGACTGTCACTGGCAGACACACTGGTGACTTCAGGGTCAGGAGGGAGGGTTGGGAGGAGCCGAGTCTAGAGCACAAGGATTGCCACACTGAGAGCTAGCCAAGGAGGAGTTAAACTGAAGTATGATGACTAGTGGGAGTTGGAGAAGATGGGTATGAGACTTGGGAGGCACCAACCTAAAGTGGGGGGTGGCACATGCCCCTATTTTTCAGAATAACAGTGTCCCTGCAAGTGGCTATGACCTGTTTTTGTGTCCCTTACCTTTATCCTGTGGCACTTTGACAACCAGCTTGATATTGAGCTCCATCCATCTCTCAGTCTGGGCTCCTGCTGAGTCACATTTCTCCTGTTTCTTATCAAGATGAACTGAGGAACTCTCAGTGGGGGGGGACACCACCAGCTCAAAGTGTGCTTGGGGGTGATCTAGCGACCTCTGCGGTAAGGGGAGGAGAGGGATAGGGAGCTCAGGGGAGAACTTGAAAGAAGGGAAGTAAAGAGGAAAGTGGTGGTGGTGGGTGATCTGAACCTGTCAGACATCAATTAGTAGGAGGAGGAGGATGTTCCAGTGGACAGGAGCACCAGAAATCAGATCTTGCTGGATGCATTCCTAAACTGTGTACTGGTGCAGCTAGTTAAGGAACCCACCAGGCACACCACAATTCTCGATGTGGTGTTCACCAACTCAGAGGTGGTAGGAGCTGTGGGAGTAGGGGAGCAACTGGGGAACAGCTACCATAACTCTGTTTGGTTCGAACTGGCTCTCAGGTCTGGTAATGTGCAGTCAAGACTGCAGTCCTTGATTTTAGAAGGGCAGACTTCAATAGGCTATGGAAGCTGGTCAGGGATAAGTTAGTAGAGGGGGACAACAGAGGTGGCATGGAAGAGAGACGGGATAACTAAGAGGACCAGTTAAATACACAGTTGTTTAAGTAATCATGTTTGTCCCACAAGAGCTTATTGTGCTTATGCACCTGTGTTTTTGTTCCGCCGCTGCATAGACTTATTCAAATAATTTTTAGACTCTTGAACTCTGCTGGTTCCGAAAATTGGTTCAGAACTGCCTCCTTTTTTTTGAGCTCCTTCATTGTTCTTTGCAGTACTTTTATAGAATCATTTCTAATTAATGTAATCAGCCTCTGTGATGAATCATGAATTTCTTGTTTCCATAGACTAACAAACTCAAGCCTCTCCCTACCAACTGATGGAAACTTGAGGATCCTTCACTCCCTTTGAACCCAACCCACTTTGAAGTACTGATTTAATGTCATTTGCTGATATACAAGGCATCTTATTTTAAGAAAAGCTCTCTCATACTGAATGAATGCCTCCTTAATGGTGAGTGGCCTTGAAATAGTGGAATCAGCCTTTGGAGTCAATGCCTGTGTTAACTGACCTAGAATATCAGCAAAACATGGTTTCTGTAAGATGAAATCTGAAATGCTCATCCCAATTCTCTGCTGAAGCCCCACCTTGTAATATATAAAATTTGGAGTATTGTTTAAGTATCTATTTCTCCCCTGTACTGCTCTTGTCTATGAATTCTACATGCTGCTTTGCCCCTTCAAAAGAGGGGGTATAAAACACTTACACGCAGGGCTGTAAGCAACTTTGATAAAACATAAAGTGCATGCATAAAATGTTAGGCTGTGAACACTGCTGATGTTTGTAATGTTCATGATGATCACCTTTACATACTGTAACATGTAATACAGCATCTGTACACCCAGGTTTTCATCATGGATGTGCATGGACTGGTAAGTGCCATTTTTGTCTTGTTTACTGATCTTGAGCAATTTCCATGTATTACTGATCCTCAGAAACAATCCCTTTCTCCACTGTAGATGTTACCAAGCTAGTCATAACAGTTAGCACAGAAGAGGACAGTGCAAGGCTGAAAGGGATCTAGATATATTGTACTAGGAAGTTGTAAAACAAGTGGCAAACTCACTTTGTTTTGGATAACTATAAGGTTATGCGCTTATGAGCTAAAAATGGGACAGTAAAAAATGCTCCTGGGTGTTGTATGCATTACTGGGCTCCCTGATACAGGAAGGATATAGATGAGCTTTGAAAGCTGCAGCGAAGAGCTATAGCACCAAGCCATACAAAAACAAGAGTATTAGACTTTAGGAAGGCTGACTTTGGGAAAATGAGAGAGTGCCTTAGAAAAGCACTAGCAAATGGGCAAGAAGGAGGGGTGGAGGAACAATGGGGAATAATCAAAACAGCCATCGCAGAGGCAACAAGCCTTTGTGTGAAGCAAATCAATAAAACAAAACAAAGGAAAAAAACACTACGGTTCTCAAAAGAGGTGGCAGGCACGGTTAAGGAGAAAAGGATAGCATTCAGGAAATATAAGAAAACACAGAAGAAGCAGGACAGAGAACTTTATCAGTTAAAGCAGAAGGAGTCAGGGAAGGCAGTCAGAATAACAAAGGCTCAAATTGAGGAAAAGATAGCCAACTCTGTTAAGAAGGGGGATATAACCTTTTATAGGTACATTAGGAAGCGAAGAAAGACCAAGGGAGGGATACAGAGACTTAATAATGGGGAAGGAATATGGGCAGAGGGTGACAGTGAAAAAGCAGGGATACTGAACGAATATTTCTGCTCAGTATTTACAACAGATGAGGAGGGGGAGGTGCCTACACCAGACAAGGGAGAAACTCTGAATAGGGGGGTCGATACCAGTCCATTCACAGAAAAAAGGGTTTTGAAAGAACTCTTGAAACTGAGGGTGGACAAAGCAATGGGGCCTGATGTGATTCACCCAAGAATACTAAAAGAACTAAGGGTAGAACTAGTAACACCACTGACTACTCTCTTTAACAAATCATGGGAGGATGGAGTGGTACCTGAGGACAGGAGGAGGGAAAATGTGATTCTACTTCACAAAAGTGGGAGCAGGGCAGAGTCAGGAAACTACAGACCAGTTAGTTTGACTTCAGTGGTAGGGAAAATGATGGAATCACTTCTGAAGGAAAGAACTGTTGAGTACTTAGAGGCCAGTGGGGCACAGGACCCAAGGCAGCATGGTTTCACAGCAGAAAGGTCATGTCAGAAGAAACTAATAGATTTCTTTGACTGGGTGACCAAAGTAGTAGACCAGGGAGGGGCTATGGATATGGCCTACCTAGATTTTAGCAAGGCATTCAACACAGTCTCATACTAAAGATTAATATACAAGTTAGCCAGCCTTGGAGTGGGTCTCAAGGTGGTAGCCTGGATAAAAAACTGGCTGGACAACAGGATGCAAAAGGTAATAGTAAATGGAGTCCACAGTGAAGAAAGGAGGGTAACTAGCGGGGTACCGCAGGGTTCGGTACTGGGACCGGTCCCCTTTAATATCTTTATAAGTGACACTGGAGAGCACCTGGAAGGAAAGGTATGCCTCTTTGCAGATGACATAAAGATCTGCAACAGGGTTTATACACAAGGTGGGGTGGAAAGAATGAAAAGGGACTTGACAAGGTTGGAGGAATGGTCAAATACATGGCAGCTCAGATTCAATGCAAAGAAGTGCAAGGTAATGCATCTGGGAAACAAAAACCAAGGGGAAGAGTACACAGTGGTGGGTGAGTTAATAACAACAACAAAAATCAAAAGAGACCTAGGAGTAATTATATCAGATGACCTAAAGGAGGGCAAGCAATGTGAGAAGGCAGTAAGGAGGGCTAGGGGGATACTGGGATGCACAGGGAGAGGCATCAACAGTAGAAAACAGGAAGTTGTTATCCCTCTCTACAGACAGTTAATGAGACCCCATCTGGAGTACTGCATGCTATTCTGGAGACTCCATCTCCGCAAAGACAGACAGAGTGGAGGCTGTTCAGAGGAGGGCAACCAAAATGGTGCAAGGTCTGCACCAGAAGACATATGAGGAGAGACTAAAGCAGCTTAATATGTATACCCTTGAGGACAGGTGGGAGAGGGGGGACATGATATAAACTTTCAAGTATCTAAAGGGAATTAACAAGGTACAAGAGGGTAGTATCTTTCAGAAGAAGAAGAGATGTGCAAGAACAAGTGGGCACAATTTGAAGATAGAGGGGGGACGGCTCAGAGGTAATGTTAGAAAGTATTTTTTTCACAGAGAGGGTTGTGGATGCATGGAACAGCCTTCCTGAGGAGGTTGTGGAGTCAGGAACAGTGGGAGAATTCAAGAATGCATGGGACAGGCATAAGGCAATTCTAGTGGGGGGCATGAGGAAGTAAGCTGTTGATTAACTAGAATCTGCAGCTTATCCATCAGGTAGGGAAATGGGCAGACTGGGTGGGCCAAACAGTCCTTATCTGCTGTCAAATTCTGTGTTTCCATGTTTATAATGATAAGCGATAAAAAGGATAACATCACACAGAAAGGCTGGAGAGCTTGGCAGTGCATTTCAAGAGAACAGTCTTCTGTTGACAAACTGGTTATCTGCATCGTAATTATTCTGTTTCTGGAATACCCTCACTGCTGTACCTTTAGGGGGCACCCAATCTTTATCAATTTCTCTAATAAACCAAATATAAAAACAAGCATTTGTCAATGCCAAATGTTTGCTTGCTGGCATTGGCATTGGTAATGTAGGAGTTACAGAGCTTCATAACAGGAATGGCAGTGAAGTATTGAACTGAAGCCAACCCCTCCACCACCCTGCAGATACTGACAGGCATTGGGGTGTGCCTTTGAGTCAGCAGGCATAAAGGCCACGCCATTTCACCACACCCTATACTGCAGACACCGACAAGTGTCACGGCGTGCCTTGCGGTCTTTGGCCCTTATGCTCACCCCATTCCATCAGGAAATACAGTGAGATGGGTGCTGTATAGGAGAATGGGGTGAACTTTGGGGCCAAAGAGTCCAAGGCACACCTCGATGCCTCTCACTGGCTGCAGGGTGTGGGTGGGGGTGGAATGGTATGAGCATTACAGGCGATAATCCCAAGTCACACCCCTGATGGCTGTCAGTCTCTACAGGGTGGGGCGTTATGATCAGAAACCCTAATGCCTCAGGCGTTCATTGGTATTTTCACTCCAAATTTTCAACATGTTTTTTTTTGTGACCCCCACCTCATGAACGGTGGCAATATCAGTTCATTAGCTGAAAGCTGATTTTGCACAGTGACTACGCCATTTGGCACCACAGGTGTGAAAACACATTTCAAACAGGATGTGAAAAATGAGAGCTGTTCTATTCATGGGGAGGTGTAAAAAATGTCAATGTTGAAAATCTGCAGTGAAAATATAAAAAAACTGGTGAAGTCACAAGCATGCGTAGAAACTGTGCAATGCACACCCGTAATGTAATTAGTTTGGGGATTTTTTACAGCAGATTGTCAACACAGGCATTTTGGGACCTCCGCTCATAAACAGTGTCACTATGAGTTTCTGAATCTGTCCTGAACAGTGATTTCCCACAGCGACCACACATTTCTGTGCTGGAAGTGTGAAAACACATTTCAGCCATGGTGTGAAAAATGACAGCTGTACTATTCATAAGGAAGTGTGGAAAAATGCCAGTGGTGAAAATATGGGCTGAAAATATTACAAATTCATGAACTTAAGAGGGTGCATGGAAACTGCGCAATGCTCACTCATAACACAGTCATTTTATGGACTTTTGTCACCGAATTTTCAACATAGCCATTTTAAGACCTCTGCTCATGAACAGTGTCACTGTGATTTTCTTAATCTGTCCCAAACATTGATTTTGCACACCGACTGCGCCATTGTACGCTACATGTGCAGAAACACATTTTGGGTGAGATGTGAAAAATGACAGCTGTACTGCTCATAAGGAGGTGTGGTAAAATGGCAATGTTGAGAATCTGGAGTGAAAATATTGAAAATTCACGAACTTATGAGCTGCGCAATGCATGCTCATAAATTAGTCATTTTGGGGAATTTTTTCATCACATTTTTAACATAGGAATTTTGGGGGCCTACCTTATGAACTGTGACACTGTCATTTTATAAATTGGTCCCAAAAGGTGGTTCCATTCAGTGACCATGAAATCACCTTTTGGGGCGATTAACGCCATAACAGTGCCAGAATTCATGAGGAGGGGTCCCAAAAACCCCAATGTTGAAAATCTGGTGCCAAAATTCAAAAAAATGCCTGAGATATGCATCAAAGTTGAAAAAACCCTATTTATTCCATTATACAGCTTACCAGCATTTCCTCAGTTAAGTTGGCTTTGAAGAGTGAAGACATGTTCCAGGTCCACCAAGATCATCGCCCGGACTCTGGAGGTACATATGGGGTAAGGTGGGAGACACAGGGTGCAGTGGTGGGCGTGGGTGGGGAGGGGGCAAGACAAGCAACGAGGCACCTTTTGTTTTTGTGATCTTTTTGCTTTTAGGAAGACGACGAGGCCTTTTGCCATGCTGGGTTGGGCCCCAGTGTGGCAGCTGGAACTTTGTTTTGGGGGCAGTGGAGCCTATGGGGGATTGGGCACCCCCATCAGCCATACAGAGGTTTGCCACGCTGGGGTGAGCTCCCAGTGTGGCACCTGGAAGTGTGTTTGGGGGGGCAGCACACAGATATTTGCCATGCTGAGGTGGGCTCCCAGAGTGGCACCTGGAAGTGTGTTGTGAGACGGTGCTGAGCCGACAGTGGATTTGGCACCCTCATCGGCCGTAGTTCACTTCAAACTGAATTTATGTTCCAGGAAGAGAAAGCAGAGATGTATACAAGCAGGATTGCTGGCAGTATGCCAATCAACACTATCTTATCGCTGCTCACTGAAGCGGTCTCTCCCTTTCAGCTGTATGCCACTGCATTTTCAACTGCTGTCATAGACAGCTGCAGCATTCATTGGAGAACTGTGGCCACGCCTGCAAACACACTGACTGAATTGGCAGACAGGGTGCCACACCTACAAAAACTCGGATGATGGCACTATGTTTCTTGCACATGCGTGCAAGCAAACATAACAAGGGAAAAAAAAAGAGTGTGAATGACATAATACAGGCCTATGAGATATTGAACTGGTAGGACATGTTTGATCTAATCAAGTTATTCACACGATAGTAGAACACAAAGGCATGAACTTAGACTAAGGGGAGAAAACACAAGAATTCTCACAGAGGAAAACTAATTTATGACAGAACTGGCCACAAATGGCTGGAAAGGCAAGCAGTACACAAAGTTTTAAAGCTAAGCTAGATACAGTATGTTTATATTTTGGCAGAGAATAATGGCAGTGGTTATAACAGGAAGATAGCATAGGGATGGACTAGCTGAACCTTTGATCTAACACTGTCTTTGAATGTTTTTATCCCTGGCAGTGCTTCTGGAGTAATTGAATTGACTTGCCCATGACAGATTTCTTGCATGAACTGTAAAAATGGCCACCTTCCTTCCGCTCTATTCTAACTACCCTCATGTCCTGATCATCCACAGAAGCTGGTATGTGTCTGTCTACATGGATAGATTAAGGTCCACAGTGAGTATGTACTGTTATGTAATGTACTCATTGAATCATGAACTCTGACTCTGTTCAGGCAAGCTGCAGGGCACTAGTAATACAGGTGCTGATGAAGAAATATACATTGTGACCTTACTCAGATCTCTTAGGAATACCTACAGGTCACAGGTTGTTCCTGCAACTTCATTCTCTAGGTTGCCTTCCTGCTCTTTAAGGACTTATCTAGCCTTTTTGGCTTGAGAACTCACCTCTTTGTCAAGTCCATGTAGTCATCTGTTGCCAGACATGATCCAGTTGGCAGGAGAGATTGGAAAACTCTGCATTCAGAGTAAAGAGTAGTATTGGGCTCAACTGCGACGTTTTGCGTGTGCAAGGAATCTGCCAAATTTTGAGATTTTCATTAAAATTCCCACATGAAGAATATTCAGTCAATCAATCAACCAACTTTGTTTAGTATAGCGCTCCATTCATTTTGATCTAGGGTGCTTTACGAGTGAGCAAAAACATTTAAAACAGCTAAAATAGATTACATAATGCATAACACACTATAAATAAAAATTAACTAATTATTAACAACTAAATATGGCTCGAAGGAAATACTTGATTAAACAAAAATGTTTTCAGCTCCCTCTTAATGATCTCTACTGTGGAATTGTCTCTCAAAGGGTGAGGAAGGGAGTTCTACAGGGTTGGTGCTGCAAAAGAAAAGGCACAAGCACCAGATGTTTTTAAATGCACCCTGGGAACATCCAGATATCTCTCATCCATCGAACTGAGGGAATGGGTAAGGCAGTAGGGTTGCAGGATGTCTTGCAGATAACCAGGTCCCTGACTGTACAGAGTCTTATAGGTCAACAAACTGACCTTGAAGGTGATCCTCCATCTAACTGGCAGCCAGTGCAGATTCAGACATCTCTCCCATTTTCCATGGAAAATGGCAACATTCCACAATTTAAATTAATGTATATTCCATTCTATATGCAAGAAAAAACTGTGGGGAAAATGTCTGCAGTTTACATTAACTTTAACAAAAATTCTAGTTTACATGGTTGTCCATTCTATTCTACAGTATGAAAAACAGCAGAAAAAAGTTCAAAGTTTGAATGAACTTTAATGAAAACTCTGCAGTTCATATTCATGTACTGTACAATCTATATACAGGAAAACAGCCATTGGCAATTAATCCACAAATTACATTAGCATTAGTAAAAATTCCACACTTTACAGTGATGTCTATAGCATTCTATATGCGAGGAAAAAACTGCAGGAAAAAATCTGCAGTTTACATTAACTTTAGTAAACATTCTGGCATTTACATAAAAGTCCAACAGTTTACTTACTGATGAAATTTCATGGAGGAACATTTCAGAAGTGGACTGGCGATTCTGTTTGAATTCCACTGGTTGAATTTATCATTCTACACAGCTCTAGCTGAGAGGCTCCCACGGACAGTTTTCAGGTCCTCAGCTGCCTTATTATTAGTGCACTGCATAGCCTGCAGTTCAGCCCATTACAAGAGTCCAGCTGAAGTGTTTCTTTTTGTGAGTGATCTTGCTCCTGTTCATTTTCCTAGTGCTCTGCAGAATGCTGCTCAGTTGTCACTGAAGTACATTATATTCCTACTGGTTCCAGACTCATCCATGAATTTGAGCCTTCAGTCATAAAATGCTGGTGTTAACACACCTAGACCTGCCATAACTAGGTTACATAACTTGACTGAGGAATTTCCTTTCAGTGATGAAATTGTCAGTAGTGTCACAGAGATATTCCTCCTAGATACCTCCCCCCCAGCAATGCAATTCTTTAGCTAGTATACAGTTCTTGAATGCTAGAAACCCACTGCAACAAAACATATTTTTCCTACTAATAGGATTTTGTATAATAGGTCCCATAGGAGCTTTTATTCTTGGGACTATTTGCACCAGATTGTTTATGTGGACATATAGTTAAAGTCCAGTATGCACTCTTAATATTGCTATAGTGGTTACATTACAAGGAAAGTGTCTGTAATCATGGTGACATTATTGCAGGACACATTCCCGGAAGTGTTCCAGTGGGAACTTCAAATCTGGCATGTTTGTGCAAAGAATACAATAGAGTACACATGGGAACATATTAGAGTAAACAGAGATTCTACTGTACCATAGGCATGGGCAACTATGCTGTTTTACTAGCAGTCATCTTTTTGAATTCACGTTTTATCCCCAACACCCCGTCAGCTGCCTGTCTTAGTCTCCTACTTCATTTTCCTATCCTGACATAAATGGCAGGCCACTGGGAGCATTTTAGTGTTTTACTTTCTGATGCACTTCTACAGCTGAGGAGAATAGACAACGTAGGATGGCAAAGATCCCTGAAAGTGGTGCTTGTGTTGTGGGATGACTGTGGTCCTCCTACCTGAGTTCAGTACAGCTCTCTCAAGACTCCATTTGCAACTGTGATGGAAACCTAGGTCTCTCACATGGTAAAGCAATGTACTAGTGCTGGTACCCCAAGGGCAGGCTTACTAGGAGTCTTAATGGAACTTCAAAGTAAAATCTTAAAAAAAAATATCAAAGCTGATAATGTAATCTAATTAATACTAAAGAGTGTATGGTAGGGAGCCTCACTGGGCCTCATGGTCTACATCTGCCTCTTGTACCATAGTAAGATGATATTAGGCCAGCATGGAAGAATTGATTGGTGGTAGTTCAGGTGGATGTTAAAGATCCCATGGCACTTCTTGAAAAGAGTAGGGGAGTTTTTATTGTGAAATAAAGACATAAGGAAACAACACAGTGATTTTAAATTAAATTACAGAAAGTCAAAAAATAAATTCAGTGAAACACTTATCATTTGCCATATATATGCAAAACTCATTTAAATTTTATAAAGTGAGTAAATCCATTCCACCATTTTGTGACTGTACGTGAGGTAAACACTTTTGATTCTTGTGAGTATTTCTTTGAGAGTTCATTAATTACCAAACATTCATAAATTCATAAGTCATCTTCCTTTGATAAAGCACCCATTGACACCTTGCTTGCCATAAATAATACCGTACACAGCTGAAAAAAAAAATAGGGGTACTGTCATGATAAGGGGCTAAAATAGGAGGATAAATTCCTAAAACTAGCATATCATATGTGAGATTAGAAAGCCATTTCAAATGCCACACTCCTGCGAAGTAATGCCATAAGCCCCTGGCATAGGAACAGTGAAGAAAAGAGTGTTCCATGGTTTCTTCCATGTTTATACAGTCACTATAAGGACAGTTCCTTTCTTCCTTGGCTTTATATTTTGCATTCACCCTGACATTCAAGCATCCATACATAATGAGCCATTGTGTTTCCCACTGAGTTGCAAGCAGTCGGGTATTATTGAGTTGGGCCAATACCCTAGGATTCGGGGCAGAGGGACAATTCTAAAAACAAGGAACCTGCAGATGGATCAACCCCATAATTAGCCTGTACCTAGGCTGCATATTATTATTCAAAATCATAGTCTTCATTATTTTCCATTTAAATAACTTCTGAAGTGCAGATTTAAAATAAAAAATGAATGTGAACATGAGGGTTCAGCTTAGGGGCCAAATTTAGCCATACTTTAAAATAATTGCCTAAAGCCTTTTCTACCCATCCCTTATGGACACTGTCGACTTGTTGTAACCCAGATTTAATGGTATTTACAAAAAAGAGAGAATGCACAAATGCGATTTGGTCAATCATACCCAAACCACCAGATTTTCTATCCAAATAAGTATAATGTCTTTTGACTGGATTCAACCGATTCCCCCACAGCATATGGCAAAATAAATTGTACATCTTAGTCTCTAGATGGGGAGGGAGGGGAAAAATCATGGCAAGATATTGCAGACATGGAATAATAAACTGTTTTAATATGTGGATTCTTTCAAGCTTTGAGAATTTCCCGTGTTTCCATCTATTAACTTTTATGTTCTACCCCTTAAGTACTAGCTCCCAATTCTCAGTTGGCATATTTTGGGGACCAAAAAGGATTCCTAAAATTTTCAATGGATTGCAAGAGATACAAATCCTGTCCTGAACTATTTCCGTTGGACCCGATGCCCCAATAAATAAACCCTTGGTCTTCTGAAAGTTTAATTTAGCATTAGAAGCTGCTGAAAAAAGTGTAAAAACCTCCAAGAAATGGTGAACCTGGGTATGGTCAATAAAATATAAAATTAAATCATCTGCATAAGCCTGTAGATGGAGTTGGCAAATAGGTGCATTACCAATGCCTATCCATCTTGGTGTATTAACTAGGAGCTGTAGGAGAGGATCTAGTGAAAAAATATACAATAGGGGACTTAGGGGACAGCCTTTTCGGACTCCAGTGGTTAACTGAATACTTTTGGCAACACTTCCCTGCAAAAAAGGGTAAACTGTGTTGTGTTGATAGAGTAATGTAATGATCTTAACCATTTGCTTAGTTATTCCATAGTGCTCTAGAACTAAATAGAGAAAAGGAAGGTGAACCCTATCAAAAGCTTTCTCCAAGTCGGCAGAAATCATACTATCAGATGTGCCACTAAGTGATAGATGTTCTATAGTATCCCGCATAATCATTAAGGCAGCTTGAATTCTCCTTTCAGGAATTCCACAGAATTGATACGTAGCTATAACCATTTTAGCATATTGTTTAAGCCCATTGTTTAAAATATTAGCAACTATCTTGTAATCTGAATTAAAAAGGGTAATGGGCCTCCAGTTCTGAATATTATTCCTATCACCAGATTTAAATAAATGTATTAGTAAACCTTCAGTGAAGGATGGAAACACCGAATTAGTATCCAAAAAGAAATGAAACAGGAGAACTAAACATTCACTAAATGTATTTAAAAAGCTTTTATAAAGGTGATTGGGTAACCCATCTAACCCTGGTGAGATATTCGGCTTCATGTTTTGAATTACCACTTTTATTTCATTGCTAGTGACTGGTCCTAATAATTTAAGTGCCTCCACTGATGCAGAGGGTAAAAGAACATAGTTCAAAAAATTCTAAAGATCTTCCCCTGAAATTGGTGATTCAGGCTCTAAAGACTGATAATGCTGACTAATAATATCCCTTAGTTGATCTAATGTTGACGCTTTGATTCCATCAGCATTAATAAAAAAATCAATGGTAGTAGAGTCTTTTAAAGACTTACAGGCCTTGAATGGATCACCAATATGGTTTTTTTGGGTACCATTTGAAAAAAATGCCTTGTAATGTCTTAGCCCTGTCATATTGATAAGATTTCATAGAATTTTTCAGTACACTGATTTGTTCTGAGTGATCTAGTTTTGAAACATAAGAGAGTGAAATAAGCCTCTGTAGCTAGTGTCTTAAGGATAAATATTTCATAAATTTAGAGTCTTTGGCTATCACACCTTGATGTTTGAACCATTTCTGAAGAATTAATTTGGTGTCCATCCACCAGACCCCCAGGTCAGCATACAAAAAGGCTACTGACAGATGAGCTTGCAAAAGCAGTTTCACCCCTAAAGTAATCTGAGGGGAATGCAGAAATGAGGTGTTAAGTTTCCACCTTCCTTTCCCACTGAGAAATGAGCCCTCAGTGTAAAAGGAACACAGCAAAAATAGATGATCTGAAAACTCTGTGGGTCTCATCTGAAAACTTTGAACATGCACTGATGGGGAGACAAACATATAATCAATTGAAGAATGTAACTTGCCTTTTGAAAATGAAAAGGTAGGACCCTTGGACTGAAAGAAAATACAGTTAAGTAGACCAGCTATCTTAATTATTGAGGCTAGTGCATGGGAATCGCAATAGGTTTGAATATGGCAGATGTTAACTGGATGACATGTACTGCAGCCACATCCAAAAGCAGGGTCATTCTCGATGCCCTGCAGGGGGCAGACCTTAGACAGCTAGTGTTGGAACCCACTCGGGAGGGAGCAATACTAGACCTGGGACTCTTAAATGGAGAGAGGATCACAAATTTAGAAGTCAGTAGACATCTGGGAACAAGCGAGTACTGCACAGTGTGCTTCACAATAAGCACAACCATGGAGACAAGCCATACAAAAACAAGCATACTGGACTTTAGAAGGGCTGACTTTGGCAAAATGGGTGAATACCTGAGGAATACACTAGCAAATGGCCAAAAAGGAGGGGTGGAAAACAATGGAGAAAAATCAAAACTGCCATCATACAGGCAATAAGCCTTTGTGTGAAACAGATAAAGAAAACAAAGCGGATTAAAAAACCACTATAGTTCTCAAAAGAGGTGGCAGGGAAGGTTAAGGAGAAAAAGGCTGCATTCAAAAAGTATAAGGCATCACAGAAGGAGCACAACAGGGAACTGTATCAATTAAAGCAGAAAGAAGTGGGGAAGGCAGTCGGAATAGCAAAAGCCCAAACTGAGGAAAAAATAGCCAATTCAGTTAAGAAGGGGATAAAATCTTTTATAGGTACATTAAGGAGCATAGAAAGGTTAAGGAAGAATAGTGAAGATTAATAAGGGAGAGGGAGGTGGGCAGAGGAGACAGTGAAAAGGCAGAGATATTGAATGAATACTTTTGCTCAGTATTCACAAAAGAAGATGAGGAGGAGTTACCTAAACCAGACAATGAGCACTCTCGGTAGGGGTTGACACCAGTCCATTTACAGAAGAAAGAGTTCTGAAAGAACTCCTAAAACTCAAGGTGGACAAAGCAATGGGGCCTGATGGGATTCACCCCAGAATCCTAAAAGAACTAAGGGAGGACCTAGTGACACCGCTGACCACACTTTTTAACAAATCATGGGAGGATGGGGTGGTACCTGAGAACTGAAGGAGGGCAGATGTGATTCTCCTTCACAAAAGTGGGAGCAAGGCAGAAGCAGGAACTACAGACCTGTAAGTTTGACCTCAGTGGTAGGGAAATGATAGAATCACTTCTGAAAGAAAGAATTGTTGAGTACCTAGAGGCCAGTGGGGCACAGGACCCAAAGCAGTATGGATTTACAGCAGGAAGGTCATGTCAGACGAATCTAATAGATTTCTTTGACTGGATGACCAAAGTAATAGACATGGAAGGGGCTGTGGATATGACCTACCGAGACTTTAGCAAGGCCTTTGATACAGTCCCACACAAAAAATTAATAATCAAGTTAGCCAGCCTGGGAGTGGGTCCCAGGGTGGTAGCCTGGGTTGAAAACTGGCTGCACAGCAGGACACAGAAGGTAATAGTGAGTGGAACACATTCCGAAGAAAGGGGGGTCACTAGTGGAGTACCTCAGGGCTCAGTACTGGGTCCAGTCCTCTTTAATATCTTTATAGGTGACATTGCAGAGGGTCTGAGGAAAGGTATGCCTCTTTGCAGATGATACAAAGATCTGTAACAGAGTTGATACACGGGGGGGGGGTAGAAAGGATGAGAAGGGACTTGGCAAGGTTGGAGGAATGGTCAGACATATGGCAACTTAAATTCAATGCAAAGAAGTGCAAAGTAATGCACCTGGGAAACAAAAACCCAGGAGAAGAGTACGCAATTGCAGGGGAGGTACTAACAGCAAAAAAAATGGAATGGGACTTGGGGGTAGTCGTATCAGATGATCTAAAGGTTGGTAAGCAATGTGAGAAGTCAGTAAGGAGAGCTGGGGGATACTGGGATGCATAGGAAGGGGCATCACAAGTAGAAAAAGGGAAGTGGTTATCCCTCTGTACAGACAGTTGGTGAGACCCCATCTGGAGTACTTGTGTGCAGTTTTGGAGACCTCATCTATGCAAGGGCATAGACAGGATTGAAGCAGTCCAGAGGAGGGCAACTAAAATGGTGCAGGGTCTGCATCAGAAATCATATGAAGAGAGACTGAGAGAGCTTAATATGTATACCCTTGATGAAAGGAGGGATGAGGAGACATGATAGAAATTTTCAAGTACCTCAAGGGAATCAACAAAGTCCAGGAGGGTAGCATCTTACAGAAAAAGAGATGTGTAAGAACAAGGGGACACAATTTAAAGATAGAGGGGGGACGGCTCAGGGGTAATGTGAAGACATTTCTTTTCACTGAGAGAGTGGTGGATGCATGGAATTGCCTTCCCGGGGAGGTTGTTGGGGCTAAAACTGTGGAGGAATTCAAACATGCAAGGGACAGACACAAGGCAATTGTAGTGGGGGGTTGCAGGAAGCAGGCTGTTGGTTAACTAGAATCTGCATCTTATCCAGTAGGTAGGGAAATGGGCAGACTGAGTGGGCCAAGTGGTCCTTATCTGCCGTCAAAGTCTATGTTGCTATGTTTCTGTGAATGGAACCAAGTAAGCTGCAATTAAAGTCACCACCCCATAGTATATTCAAGGAGGTAATCAAATATGGTTGAATGGCCTTCATGTAAGTCACCCTATCAGCCTTTGTCTGAGGGTTATTGATGTTTATAAACTATAACAGTTGTTGTGCCATTTCCCATCTAAGATCAGGACTCTACCCGGAATGAGGTCTATTAGCTTGTGAAGGGAAAAATTAAAAGAATTAAAAAGGATGCCAATACCATCAGTACTGTCAGTGCCAAACAACCAATATGGAGGACCCCAGGGCCATTCTACCTTAAAGGTGTGCAATTGTTCTATCGTGTACATCCATGTTTCCTGCAAAAAACTGACTGTGATCTTAGTATCATGAATGTACTGAAAAAGGGCCTGCCTTTTGGTATTGTTTAATAAGCTGTGAGTGTTTAAGGAACCCCAAGTAAACTGCATTGCAAAACTTTATAGGGAATAGCTGACTTTATTTTTCCTTTTTTTCCTTCTTTTTCTCCTTATAATTATCTATGGACTATGAAATGGTGGACAAAAAGGATTTCTGGGAGTCAGAATCTCCAACTTCCATATCTGTCTCCCCCCAAGGAATGAACAAAGCAGCGAAAAGAGTTAATGGATTCTATAGAGGCAGGGGCGGGGGGGGGGATTTTGGTTGCACATTTCTAGAAGATCTTCTAGGCAATGGAGATGGAGGGGCTGGAAACTTACAATCTGGGCCATAAGTGACTGAGTCAGTGTAACATACTGTCACCAGCTCCTGAGGTAATGAGGGAACCTCGTTCTTGCTCTTCTTCACCAAAGACTGAGGGACAGCACAATGAGTTTTCTCTGTAGGCCCTGGGAAAGAAGGTTCAGGCGGGGGAGACTTTCTGAGGAATCTGCTTCCCAACCACAGGAAGGGGGGTCAGCAGAGTCTTGGGCTTTCTGAATTAGTAGGTCAGGACTAATGCAGGTTGATTTATTTTTGGCTGCCCAAGAGCAATCCCTGAAAACATGGTCATACTCCTCACACAGATCACATTTAGTGGTTTGCACATTGAATGGTGACATGGCCAATTTCCCTGCAGTTGTCACACCAAGTTTGGTCACATACATTTGACAAGGGAGTTCTAGAGCCGCACTTATAACATGCTCAAGGCTGACCTCCATAAAAATAAATCCCACGATCCCTCCCCAACAAAAAGGAATTCAGGATGTGCTCAATTCCAGAGTCAGATTGTCTCAGTTTAGCTTTATATTTCCACCTACCTGTCCAAAACTATTCCAAATCCAGAATGGGTTCAGGAGAACTCAACATTTCGCATTTCTGGGTCAGCCAAAATGTGATATCTTCCACATGGACCCCCTCATTCCGAAACATCACAGTACTGAATTTAATTAGAGGTTTGGTAAGGGGAATTACCAAAAAGGGGGTCCATGTGGGAGAAAATTTGACCTGTCCATACTTTTCAAAAAGAGATCTAAAGCATATGACGTTCTAAAACTAACAACAAAATTATCTTCGGCTGAAATATTTATAAAACACATAAACATCTTTGGGGGAAAAAAGAAGAGAGTCTTTAAGCAAAGTTTTCCCAATGTAGTATCTATCTGGTCTGGATTCCAACCCCCCCTTGTACCGAATTCGTGCAGCGTTCCTCCATGGAGCAGCTTCCCTTTTAGCAGTGGAAAAAAGTTCAGACATCAGAGGTTTTTGATGAGGAGGTTTAGAGGCTACCAAACTTGGTGGACTAAGTGGAGTAGGTATAATTGAAGGAACTTCAGAAGCTGTTTCCTGCAGGACCTGAGGTTCCAAAGGTACAAGATGGGGGCTTACTTCCTTATGCTTTAACCCAGCTTCTATACTTAGTTTAGAATTCAAGCCTGGTTTCCATGTGGGGGAGTTTTGAGAGAATTTGAAATCTAAATCCCATTCAGGGTCAGGTAACCAAGTACCTGAGAAAGCTTGTTTCCAGCCCCCCCTCCCCCACTAAGGCCTTTCCTGGCATCCAGGATCCCATAGTCAAATTAGGAGAATCAATTGAGTTAGGAGAAATGGTCATAGTTTCAGTTTTACAAAGTAGTTGTGTAGAACCTTTATTACTTTCAGCATTTCGAAGCGTGTCCTTGAAAAAAAACTCTGACTCCTGATTGAGGCTCCGTTGTAGACTGATAAATAATCAGAGGGGAAACTACCGACTCTTCCTTAGCCGGTTGCTTATAGACCACACTTTTATCAGTGGTAAGCTCCATTTTCTCCGTGGAAAAAGGAGCTTCATGGAATTCATCCTCAGATTCACATTCTATCAAATCTGCTCATTTTGCCTCTTGCAGCTCCGCAGTGGGAGGTGAGGCAAGCGCTCCCACTGTACAGACGTCCTCTCCCTCCAGTGTCTTGCTCCGACTGGCCATCTTGATGATAGCCTGTCCCTCTACTGGCCAAGAGTAGGGGAATTTCCCCAGTGTCCTGGCCAAATTTCCCTCATTCACTAAAAATATCACCAACAGCTTAATCTGGTTCAATTTCAGTTGCTTACCATCTGTAACCCCGGTCATCCCTGAAAAAGGGACATCTACACCCAGTGGGCTTACCGGGTCAACACAATTCAACAAACAAACAAACAAAAGGTTAAAGAACCTCAACATGTACTCACAAAAGCATTAAAGAGAGAGGGGGCAATAACTAAGACATAAATAGTTACAAAGATTCAGCCTGTGGCTAAGAGTGAGTTATTCAAATTAAAAGGCCAGGCAACATAGAAACATTGAAGTTATTGGTAGATAAAGACCTCTTAGCCCACCTACTCTGCCCAGTTTTACCTGCCTACTGTGCCACTGTGGACCCTACTCAATCTCCAGTTGTCTCCTCCCCTTGCCTTACTACCAAGGTCCCCTTATATCTGTCCCATGCAAACTTGAATCCTGTCACTCTTTTAGCACCCACCACCTCTGCTGGAAGGCTGATCCAGGTGTCCACCACCCTCTCCATGAAAGAGAATTTCCTCACATTTCCTGTGAGCCTCCCCTCTTTCAACTTCATAGCGTGACCCCTTGTCTTTGAGTCTCATTTTCTATATAAAATGCTACCTTCCTGTACCTTATTAATACCTGTGAAGTATTTGAATGTTTCTATCATATCCCCCATTTCCCTCCTCTCCTCCATAGAGTAGATATTCAATTTGTTGAGTCTCTCCTCATAGGGCTCTTGATGCAGGCCCTGTACCATTTTGGTAGCCCTCTTTTGTACTGCCTACACTTTATCAATGTCCTTCCAGAGGTGGGGCCTCCAGAACTGGACACAGCAGTTGTGGTGGGGTCTTACCAGTGATCTGTACAGGGGTAATATACCTTCCTTCTTCCTACTGGTGATATTTCTCTCTATTCACCCAAACATCCTTCTATCCTTCACCACTGCCTTATCACACTATTTGGCTACTTTCAGGTCATCAGAAATGATTACCCTCAGGTTCCTGTTTGGTGGTTGCCAGTATTTCCCCTCCCAATTGGTACGTAGTCTCTGGGTTTCTGTGCCCCAAGAGCATGATTTTGCACTTTTTTGTATTGAAACCCATCTGCAAAACCCTTGACTCTTCTTCCATCTTTTTCAGATCATCCCTCATTTTTTCTAGCCCACCCCCCAGTGTGTCTACTCTGTTGCAGATTTTTGTGTTATCCATGAACAGGCATACTTTCCCTTCTAGCCCTTCCCCAGAGTTGCTAATAAAGACATTGAAGAGGACCAGGCCTAATACTGAGCCCTGAGGCACCCACTAGTCACCTTATCTTCTCCAGAGTGGCCGCCATTTACCAAAACCTTCTGACTCCTGTTGTTTATCAACTTCTTAACCAGGTTATAACTTTTTGACCCACTCCCAGACAGCCCAGTTTGTTCACCAGTCTTCTATGTGGAATGATGTTGAAGGCCTTACTGAAATCCAGGTAGGCCACTGTAAAAGGATGATAGATTCCTGGAGAGACCTTCTTTTTCTAAAAGCCTGTTGCAACAGCACTTATTTCTTGTTGTCTCTTCCAGTCCCTTTTTGTTTCCCCATCTACAGGCAGGCCACCTGTAGCATGGTTTTCTAATTGTTCCTTTACTTCTACTTCATGGTCTTTCCTGAAAAATCCTCCCTTTGCTACTCCCCTTTCCCATAGCGATTCACGATCCTTCAAGAACGTGTGCATTGCCTGCTGCACAAACATGTGATCGTGCGCACATCCCTTCATGAATGGGCGAATTAGGGTGAGTGAGTCATGCCCGCTAAAAAGGAAAAGAAACAGAATAAAACCTAGTATTTAGGGTGTACTAACAGCCGAATTGTGTTTTGGGTTGTTTTAGTGGTGCAGGTTAGGCAGGTTTGCTAAAAACAGTAGGTCACTCGCTGCTGCTTAAAACATACCTTCAGACTACACTGTTCGCAGCATGGCTAGGAAAGCTAGGCTGTTTTCATTCCAAAATAAAGTAACCAAAGAAGATTAAAGGTGGAGAACATATTAAAATGATAGGAGGTTAGTACTCCTGTTCCTGTTCCATTTAAAGCTGGGTGTTAGGTTACAATACTAAAGAAATGCAGCTACAGTTACAGCTTCTCCTAGCAGATTTGGGAAAAACAATAAGTCTGCACAAAGGTAGAGTTAAGGAAGTATAGCAATGCAGAAATGTAATGGTCTAAAATTATAGGTTTGCTTCAAAACAAATATATCTGTTTTGTTTGACCAAATGTATATTGTGTTGAGAAAAGGTTTGTAGAGTGGTCCTGTTGCTTCTTGACCCTCTCATGTCTCAGTCTCTTATAGAGCCGGCCAGCCTCTTGCTTCTAGCTATATTGGACTGAGGACATGTGGAAGGAGCTAGAACAGCAGAGAACCACCCTCAACAATATTTTTGCATAGAGTGATTGAAATCTGGTTCCATTGTCAATATGAGAAAGGTTATAACCTAACTAGGTATACTTTATGCTTGTTAATAAATAATAATGTATATTTGCTAAAAAGTGGATATGTTTTCAAAAAAAGGGGTGGAGCTTAGTGGCACCACCTGATTATAGCCCTATTTAGAGAGGGGCCTTAGAAGGGAAGAGCAGATGAGGGCTCAGTAGAGCACTAGAGCCATCTGTGAGCAGATCTTAAGGCTCAGCAGAATGGCTGACCCTACCTTGGACCCTAGTGCCTTCTAGTGGTCGAATGTTGGAAATGCAACTGAACTTTTATTTTATTTATTAGTTTAACCCTCTTTATATTTTTGGTCATTGTACAGTTCACTGCTTTATTTTGTTTCTTTTTGCTGAATAAAAGCTGATTTGAGTTCTGTATACTGGTGTCTGCCTCCATCTATTCCCACACCTTCTACAAGTGGTGTCAGGTGTGGGATAAGTTGAGGAACCACAGTTGGTGGATCAATGCAGTGTATCAAACCAGGTACTCAGATTGAGGACCCAAAGAAGTCAGCTGTGACCACCCAACCCAGCTCAAGCGGGGTCCAGACCCACCACATGATGGAGCTATCAAGGGAGCCCCTATTGCCTGGATTAGGTGATGTGAGGAGGAAAATGATGACAACCGAAAGAGACGGTGAGGAAGAGGAATTGGAAGGTGTCATGACTTCAGAAACCAAGAAGATACCTGAAGAATGACCACCAGAGGATATACAGGACCTATTAAGATGGTTGTGTATCCGGCAAATGGATATGGAAAGATGCAGTGAAGCACATTGGAATGATACCCTTCATGCCATTCAAGCCACGCGGGGGCATCCAGACCCAACGTACCCTGGGAAATGGATGGCCCTAAAGACATTAAAATATCCAAATTAACTGAAGGAGATGACATTGAAGCCTACATCACTACCTTTGAGAGAGTGGCAGAAGCCTGCCGGTGGCCCAGGGATCAGTCGGTAGTGCGTTTGGCTCCATATCTCTTGGGTAAGGCACAGTTGGCCTACAGTCACATAGATGCAAGGCACATAAATGATTATGACTTTGTGCGTCAGGCCATACTGAAACGTTATGACATTAATGTTGGAACATATCGACAGATTTCGAACATTTCAATTCAATACTACTGACTAGTCCCAAGAAATATACACACGCTTACAGGATTTATGTTACAAGTGGTTGCAACCATCTACCAAATCACTGGAGCAAGTGATGGAGTCGGTTATTTTGGAACAATTCATTAAGATTCTACCTTAGGATGTCCAGATGTGGGTAAGGGAACACCACCCGGAGACATCCCAGAAAGCTATAGAACTGGCAGAGGAGTATCTGACAGTGCAGCCAACAAGGACAAAAACCTATACTGGCACTCGTGGACCCTTACTCATGGTAAGAAACATTAATTCTACTTCTATAGATAGTAAAACCTCTACTATAGCATCTACACCAGTTAAAGCAGGAAGACCCTATAACACAGAAATTGTCTGTCATGGATGCCAGGAAAAGGGACATATTGTGAGGTATTGCCCGAAAAGAAAGAAAGAGACAACACCTACAGCCCTGACTAGTTGAGGACATTATATGACTATTGCTAATGTAGGGGGAAAAGATGTTCCTGCATTATTGGACTCAAGCAGTAGACAAACATTGATCCAGAAGACCTTGGTCCCAAAAACGGACACAGAGGGTAATATGGGGGTTACTTGTATACATGGAGACATTCATTATTATCCCATAGAAAATATTTCTGTATCTGTACAAGGCATGGAAAAAAATATGAAGGTGGGACTTGTACCAAACTTGCCTGTGCCAGTAGTTATCGGACAGGACTTTCCTGGGTTTGACCTACTTATGACAACTGCCCCTAATTTGAGTGCTGTTACCATCAGGGCACAGGCTCAGCACTCTCAAACAATAACCCCCCAACATGTTTTTCCCTTTGATGATGAACTATATGAACTGCCTGGGAAAGACAGGAAGTCCAGAAGTAGATGTCGAAAGGACACAAAAGGACTGGAATATGAATGTTATGGTTATGCCTGATTCAAATGATCAATGTATAAATAATGTACAATTTCAGAAAGAACAAAGTGTTGACAACACATTAATGCCCTTCTTTTCACAGGTGGTTAGTCCTGACAGTGAAACTGCATACCTCAGGTTTATTATGCATAATAATTTGTTATATAGAGAATGCAGAAATGCAGTTACTGGGATCACTGTAGAACAACTGATGGTACCCACAGCATATAGGCAACAACTGACGTATATGGCACATGACATTCCCATGGCTGGACACTTAGGGAGAGGCAGACCCCTGAGTCGGCTACTACATGGGTTTATCTGGCCAGGCATTCATGACCAAGTAGCTGACTATTGCAGGAGCTGTGAGGAATATTAAAAGGTAGCTGTTATAACCAAGAAGGAAAAAATGCCGTTACAACCACTTCCACTGGTTAAGACACATTTTGAGAGAATAACTATGGACATTGTGGGGCCTTTACCTAGAAGTATTAAGGGGAATAGATTCATCTTGGTTTTATGTGACGACACAACCAAGTACCCAGAAGCTTTCCCCTTAAGAACTGTGATGGCTCCTAAAATAGCAGAGGAGCTCCTGAAGGTGTTTGGTAGAGTAGAGGTGCCCAGGGAGATACTTACTGATAGGGGCAGTAATTTTAAATCAGCCTTATTGACCCATCTGTACCAGTCCTTTGGTGTAGGGGCCCTGTACACTTCCCCCTACCATCCCCAGACAGATGGACTAGTTGAACGGTTTAATAAAACCCTAAAGAAAATGTTGCAGAAGTATGTACAGGATGAAGGGAAGACTTGGGATGTCTACTTACCTATGCTGATGTTTGCATACAGAGAAGTACCCCAGGCTTCCATTGGTTATTCTCCCTTTGAATTGCTTTTTGGCAAAAACCCCAGGGGACCCTTGGATATTATAAAAGAATGTTGGGAAGGGAAAAAGGGAATGGGTGGTACCCTGGCCATAACATACATCACCCAGACAGAGGTTAGCCCAATGCATACAGTGGGCCCATCAGACTAACCAAGCTAAACAAAAAGGACAAAGGTATATTATGATTAGGACATAGGTCAGAAACCATTCCTTCCTGGGGATAAAGTACTACTATTATTGCCCTCTACTGAGAGCAAGTTGACAATGAAATGGCAAGGCCCTTATCTGATCCAGAGACAAGTAGGACCAGTTAATTATGAGATCGTACTGCTAGGGAAAAGAAAGAAATGTCAGTTATACCTTGCAAATCTGTTAAAGAAATGGATTGACCACACTCACACTGATCCATTACCTTCTCGTTTTGTACACCCAGAGAATCCAACTTCAGAATTGAAACAGACCTACCAGAGATTAGAAGGCTCAGGGGGATACAAGAATATGTATATTAATCCTGACTTAGACCCAATCCAACAAGAAGCCTTGGGTCATTTGATAGAACAGTTTCAGAAGACCTTTACAAGTACACCAGGGAAGGCAGAGGGGGTGGAACACACAATTCAGGTAAATTGGATTAGGCCCATTAGACAGAAACCCTATCAGTTGTCAGAAAAAGTAAGGAATGAGGAAGTCCAAGAGGTACAAAAGATGCAAAATCTGGGGGTGATAGAGCCATCCAATAGTGACTGGGGATTCCCTCTAGTTATTGTTAATAAAAAGGAAGTTAGTATTAGGTTATGCCTTGATTTTCCTAGCCTCAATGCGGTGTCCAAATCTGACACTTACCCAATGCCCAGGATCTATGACATTATCGATTGGCTGGGAAATGCCCAATGCATCAGTACCCTTGATATGACTAAAGGGTACTGGTAGATCCCATTAACTCCACAAGATAGGGAAAAGACTGCATTTAGTACACCTTTAGGTCTTTTTCACTTTGCTACCATGCCTTTTGGACTGCATGGGGTGCCTGCCACCTTCCAGGGATTTATGGATCGAATTCTCAGAGGACATACAGACTATAGCGTGGCTTATTTGGATGACGTTATAGTTTACAGCCCTACCTGGGATACTCACTTGCAACACTTGAAACAGATATTTCAGGCTATATCCCAGGCAGGACTTACAATAAACCCTCAGAAGTTTTTTCTGGCAAGAAGGGAAACAAAATTTTTAAGTTTCAGAATAGGACAGGGACAGGTGAAACCAGATGCTGGGAAAATTGACGCTGTAGCCAACACTCCTACCCCCTTACAGAAAGACATGTTCAATCTTTTCTAGGTCTGGTGGGATACTACAGTAGATTTATCCCTCAGTTTGCCACTACAGCCACCCCCCTTACCAACTTAACAAAAAAAACAAACCCTACTATGGTCAAATGGACACCCGAGTGTGAGGAGGCATTCTGTACTATAAAGGCATATTTATGTGCCTCTCCTGTCCTTAAAAGCCCAGATTTTAATCATCCTTTTATAGTACAAACAGATGCCTCCAACACAGGAATTGGGGCTGTCTTATCTCAGAACATTTAGGGAGCAGAACAACCCATCATATTTGTTAGCCAAAAGTCGCATGAAAGAGAGGCTAGGTACTCAACTATAGAAAAAGAGTGCTTGGCTCTAAAATGGGCAATAGAGGCTTTAAAATTTTACTTATGGGGTGTTGATTTTGAGGTGTGGACAGATCATAACCCTTTGTGCTGGTTGCAAGTCATGAAGGATAAGAACCCACGCATTATGCAGTAGTATCTATCCCTGCAACCTTACAGATTCACTGTTAAACATAGATCTGGACCAGCCAATCTAAACGCTGATTTTATGTCCCGTTATGGGGCTGAACCAAATGCACCAACAGAATCAGACTTCAGGGTGAATGATATGTAAGACATCAGAGACTAGTCTCTGATTCTTGTTTATTTCACATATTTTGTTTTTGTTAGGGACCCTGAGGTGAGTGGGAGCGCCATCTCTTCCTTAGGGAGAGATCTGATTGTTACTGTCTGGATTCTGGTTGAAATCTGTAAGTTGTAGGAAGAACCTATGGTTTTCCTCTTGAATGGGGAGGAGTATGTAAAAGGGTGATATATTCCTGGAGAGCCCTTCTTTTTCAAAAGCCTGTTGCAACAACACTTATTTCTTGCTGTCTCTTCCTGTCCCCTTTTGTTTCCCCATCTACAGGCAGGCCACCTGTAGAATGGTTTTCTATTTGTTCCTTTATTTCTACCTCAGGGTCTTTCCAGGAAAATCCTCCATTTGCTACTCCTCTTCCCCATAGCGATTCATGATCCTTCATGAGAACGTGTACTACCTGCTGCACGAACGCGCGCACCGCAGCATATCGTGACATTCCTTCACAAATGGCAAGCACTAGGTGAGCGAAGTCGCGTATACCAAAAAAAGCAAAGAAACAGAATAAAACCTAGTATTTAGGGTGTACTAACAGCCTAATCATATTTTGGGTTGTTTTAGTGGTGCAGATTAGGCAGGTTTGCTGAAAATAGTAGGTCACTCGCTGCTGCTTAAAACACACCTTCAGACTGCACTGTTTGCAGTGCTACTAGGAAAGTTAGGCTGTTTTCATTCCAAAATAAAGTAACCAAAGAAGATTAAAGGTGGAGAACATATTAAAATGACAGGAGGTTAGTACTCCTGTTCCTGTTACATTTTGAGCTGGTTGCTATAGGTTACAATTATAAGGAAATGCAGCTACAGTTACAGCTTCTCCTAGCAGATTTGGGAAAAACAATAAGTCTGCACAAAGGTAGAGTTAAGGAAGTATACCACTGCAGAAATGTAACGGTCTAAAGCTTATAGGTTTACTTCAAAACAAATATGTCTGTTTTGTTTGACCAAATGTATATTGTGTAGAGAAAAGGTTTGTGGAGTGGTCCTGTTGCCTCTTGACCCTCTCATGTCTCAGTTTCCTATAGAGCCGGATGGTCTCTTGCTTCTAGCTATATTGGACTGAGGACATGTGGGAGGAGCTAGAACAGCAGAGAACCACCCTCAGCAATTATATTTTTGCGTAGAATGATTGAATTCTGGTTCTACTGTCAGTATGAGAAAGGCAATAACCTAACTAGGTATACTTTATGTTTGATAATAAATAATAATGTGTATTTGTTAAAAAGTGGATATGTTTTCAAAAAAGGGGTGGAGCTTAGTAGCACCACCTGATTGTAGCCCTATTTAGAGACGGGCCTTAGAAGGCAAGAGCAGATGAGGGCTCAGTAGAGTACTATAGGCAGCTATGAGCAGAACTTAAGGCTCAGCAGAAGGGCTGACCCTACCTTGGACCCTAGTGCCGTCTAGTGGTCGAATGTTGGAATTGCAACTGGACTTTTATTTCATTTATTAGTTTAACCCTCTTTATTTTTTTGGTCATTGTACAATTTGCTGCTTTATTTTGTTTTTCTTTGCTGAATAAAAGCTGATTTTAGTTCTGTATACTGGTGTCTGCCTCCATCTATTCCCACACCTTCTACAGCCACCTCTACCACTCCTCCTTGATACACTGCCCTGGTCACCCAGTCAAATAACTTGATCTGATTTGTCTGGCAAGACCTCCCCACTGTGAAACCATGTTGCCTTAGATCCTGTGATCCACTGGTTACAAGGTATTTCGCTATTTTTCCTTCAGTAGTGTTTCCATTATTTTGCCCACTACCAAAGTCAAGCTGACAGGTTTGTAATTTCCTGCCTCCTCCCTGTTTCCACTTTTGTGAAGTGAGACCACATCTTCCCTCCTCCAGTCCCTCAGAACATCCCCTATTTCTAATAATAAGTTGAACAGAGTTGACAGAGGTGCAGCCAGCAACTCTTTGAGCTCCATTAGTACTCTGGGGTCCACCCCATCAGGTTCCATTGCCATGTCTACTTTTAATTGTATTAGTACTTTGAGAACTTCTCCTCTGTAAAAAGACTGATGTCTACCTCCATACCATTTATGTCCTCGTCCCTTATCTTTGGCCTATCACCTACATCTTCTTCTGTAAATACTGTACTAAAGTATTTTTTCAATATGTCTGCCTTCTTTTGGTCCTCCTCCTCCTTGCAAACCACTTATTCCCCTTTTATCCTTACTATTCCCTCTTTGGTCTTCCTCTTCTTGCTGATATATCTAAATAAATTGTTATCCCCTTCTTTTACTGATTAGGCAATATTCTCCTCTGTTAGTGCCTTTGCACATTTAACTGTCTTCCCTGCCTCCCCTTTTTTTCCTGGTAGTTTTTCCTGTCCTCCTCCTGTGTCTTTTTGTACTTTCTAAATGCTAGTTTTTTTGCTCTTAATTTTTCTTCTATGTCTTTAGAGAACCATAGGGGTCTCTTTTTTTCCATTGCCCTTGTTAACCTGCCTGACACAGAAATTTGTTGCTTTTTCAATGTTCCCATTTATTTTTGCCCATACTTCCTCAGTTCTCCCCAGATTGCCTATCCCTGTCAGAATGTCCCTGTGGCATTCTCCCATTTTCCTGAAATCAGCAAATGCTAGGGATCACAACTTGAGATTGGTGTGGAGGGTAGTTTCAAAAAAGGTGTTAGGTAGTTTTTATTGAGAGGATGGTAGACAGATGATGCAGTCTACTGGAGGAGGTAATGAACTACATCTCAAGTGTTAAGAACAAATTGGACCAATAGAGAGGGGTAGTCAGGAACAAAGGCAACTTCTTGTGTGCTGAAATTCTAGTCAGAGAATTTGTCAGACTTAGGAAGAAATTTAAGACAGGATAGACAAGATGGATGAAATCCTTATCTGTATTCAACTGTCTGTGTACCTATGCTGCTATCTTTAACCCCACAGTGTCATCATGCTGAAACATCAGTTGTAGTGATGGGTGGTGTCGGTGAGCCTGGAGGATGAGGATGTTGTCACCAGTCTGAGAACTAAAGTTAACCTTAAACTCCACAAATAAAAATTTATTTTTTTATGGATCCAGATTGGACTAATGTGTTTTGTAGTGTGGAGTCTGCCAGCCTAAGGGTTTGGCAGAAGTAGTGAAATGACAGAGAGAGAGAGAAAGAGAGAGAGAATGAGAATCATGGAACTGCAGGATAAGCTGTCTTTTCACTCCTAAAGCTCTGGTTAGGTAGAGGTAGTACTAGTTTACAGGCCTACATGGTAGGCAGCCTTACAATGCACATTTCCCTTGAGCCTTGCGCCCAAATTTCTGTTTAGGAGCTGGAGTTGGTGTGACTTACAATGGACAAAATCCCTATCTGTACTCAGCTGTCTATGTACCTATATAGCTCTAACCCCACAGCAGGTTGTCTTTGGAAGCTGCTCCAGTATTTTGTATTGAGAAAGGTACATTGGGATGTGGGAATAGGATCTCATACTACTACTCCATAGTGGTACAATTCCTGATTTTTCACCCACCCAGCCACACACCCCACTATGCTTTAGCTTCATAATCACCCATAATGTCAAATGCTGCTCCTAGAGACCTGAATACAGTGCTTGTGTTGTGGGATAACTGTGGCCCTCCTCCTTGCATTCAGGACAGCTCTCCTGAGACTCCATTTGGAAAAGTGACCAAAGCTAGGTCTCCCATATGGTAGTGCAATGTACAGTATAGAGATGGGCAGAGTTGGGAAACTCCACTCTGCAGATTAATTCATGGATTTTTTCTCATTTCACGGAGTTAGTCCATGGTGCAAAGCCCAAATTCATCCCCCCACAATAAATCTCCATGAAATGCAGAGTTTGAGCTCATTCAGTTGAGTATGGCACAGAAGAAGTTATTCAACCAACTATGTCCCTGGTATCTACTGCCCCCCCCCGCAGATCACTGGTCCTACTTAAAATACGGTTCCCTGATGTCTAGTGATTCCCCCCCTGCACTGATCACTGGTCTGATATAGAATAAAATTCCCTTTCCCCCTGCCAATTGCCAGTCCAATGTAAAATACAATTCCCTGGTGTCTTGTGGCCCCCCCTCGGCTGATCACCGGCCATCGTAAAATAAAATTCCCTGGTGTCCACTGCCCTCCCCCTGACTGATTGCTGACCCAATGTGAAAGAAATTTATACCTCCCTGGTGTCTAGTAGACCCCCTACCCTATCCCCAATCCCCTGTAATAAATCAAAAAGGTAGTCCATTCCCTAGTGTCTAGCAGACCCTCCCATCCCCAATCCACTGTAATAAAAAAATGGTATTCCTCATTCCCTGGTGTCTAGTGGACCCTCCACCCTGGCAGGTAGTGCCCCACCACCACACTCCCCCTACCCCGACCCAGAGACCGTGACCGGGCAGAGCCCTCCGCTATCCACCATGGCAATCTGCCAATGGAACTGTAAATGAATGAGTGCATACTTGTACAAGAACTCACTCATTGATTGACAGGTCAGCTTGCACTCATTCAGTGACAAATCTGTTGGTGATGCAGACAAGTGTGGACGGCTGTTCCAGTTGCCAGCAGAGGGTTGGGATGAGGGGAATAATGTGGTGGACCCCTGGGTACAAGTACATTCTCATTCATTGACAGCTCAGTCAGCCAGATGTGGTGGAGAGTGGAGGGCTGTACTGGTCGCTGGCTCAGGGGCGGGGTGGGGGAGCACTACCTGCCAGGGTAGGGGTCCACTAGACACCAGGGAATGGGGACTACCATTTTTTTTATTACAGTGGATTGGGGATAGGGAAGGGGGTCCACTAGACACCAAGGAATTGAATATCTTTTTTCTTATTAGAGGGGATCGGGGACAGGGAGGGGGATCTGCTAGACACCAGGGAAGTATATATTTCTTTCACATTGGGCTGGCAATCACTGAGATGGGCACTAGGTACCAGGGGATTTTATGCTACATCAGGCTGGTGATTGGGATCACTAAACTCCAGGGAATTCTATTTTACATTGGGCCAGTGATCAGCAGAGGGGCGAGGGACTGCTAGACACTACAGAATTTTATTCTACATCAGGCCGGTGATCAGCATGGGGGGGGGAATCACTGGATACTAGGGAATTGTATTTTACATTGAGCTAGTGATCAGGGGTGGTGGAACTAAACATCAGGTGGCGATCGGCAGGGGGACGAAATTCGCCATTTGTAACTCTGCCTTGCTTTTGTTTTTTTTAAGTGCAATTTGCACTTCAAAAATCCCAAAAACAAGGTGAAGTCACAAATTTTGAATTTCCTATTAAACCAGAAAACTTTGAGAAATGATCCACAGAGAGCGGGATTTAGAGACTTCGCTGGAAATTTGCAGGTAAATTAAAACTTTGTTGGATTTCTAGCAATGTACTAGTACTGGCAGCACAAGAACAGGCATATTAGTAAGTTTTAATGGGACTTTAAAATAAAAAAAAGTTTCAAAGCTGATTACGTAACAATTTGCTTGCATACTATTTATGGTATTTTATTTTACAAAACTGCATTAAATATTTGGATAACTTTCTTTAGTATCTACACAACTGTAGCTGCTGAAAGATTTGAGAAATTCAGTGTACATCAATTGCCACTTGGTGCTGCAGAGCACCAGGATTTCTTGTAAGTATATCCTGTTATTGATGCTCTTTCATTTCAGTCCTTGATAAATCAAAACATTTCAAATTGTGCCAAATGTGAATCTTCTTTGCTAGTGTAACCCCCCCCTCCCTTCAGTGAACTTACCAGTTGTCACTAGTCTGCTCAGACTGCGGGTGCCAGCATCCTTCTTAGTTGCTCATCACACCAGTAACTCTTCACTTCTGGTCCTGTCTGGACTGTAATTTAGGGATCGGGAGCAGCACAAATACCTTCTTTGCACCTATTGATGCTCAATGAGCCCATGGCCACCATGCTGCTGAGAAGGGACCAAAGTAATAAAAAAATGTGACATTGGCTCCCTGAGAGATTTAGCCTTGTTAGTTCCTGTGGGAAACATAGTTTAATTATGGCCCCTTGATTCAGCTCCTCAGGTGTGGTCCAGGTAAGAAGAGAATTGCTCCTTGAAAGTATAAGGGTTTAAAATACATACAATTTAAATGGACTAATAATGGATTAAAATAATATGCACAAAAATTATTTTTTCTGTACCTGTCCCCCTAGGTTTAAAAGCCAAGAGCTGGGGTAATGAGAGAAGGGCAGTACTTTATTTCTTTGCTATAAGGTCTCAGCGTTAAGCGAAGCAGGCCTATGTATCAGTGTTAATGATTTCTTTGTGTTGTGTATTTATGTGTTATGAACACCTGAAAATGAAGTTTCTGTTAACATTTAAAAGTTAAGTAGATTACTGACCTGACAGGTTATGTGACCAGAACTGACTATAAATGAGACTAACTGTGCCCAAATCAGGCAGTTGAGAGCTGCACTGAAAGGAAGTAGTCCCTTGACCTGCAGTGGGGAAACTGGCCTGCAATTTACCCGAGTCTGGGGTTTGTAGTCAGTGCTAGAACAGTCTTTGAGAGACTGACTAGTGATGCTGCTAGCAGAGACTAAAGGAAAAGACCAGTGCTACACAGGCAAATGATCAGTTTGGCAAGACTGACTGGGTTCACCACTCTTTGCTGAGTGGGGCATATTGCAAAAGGTTATGGGACCACCATCAGAGCCTGGTCTGTGTTCGAGAAACCTCTTCATAAGTGGAAGCCAATACCCTCAGAAAGTTGAGCGTCCCACTGTTTGCATTCGGTCATTCTGTCCTGAACAAGTACAGAAGTGCAGAATATCAGTTCTATGAATTATTTGTAATTTTTGTCACGTCTTGTTAGTCTTTCTCAATAAACTGTACTGCCCTACATGACATTTTTCACCTGAATTCTTGCCTGCTGCATCTTACTCCAACCCATCCTCCCACACTGATCTTCATCTAAATGGCTTCTCTCTGCTATGCTGCTGCTTTGGTATACTACATCTTACAGCAGTGGGTGCCCCATACATTGGTCTGTAGTGTACTGGCTGCTTTCATGAAGGAATGACTGCATATTGCTGCATTACTATGGTCCTTTGTAGGTTAGGTAGTGATTACACAAGCTGATTGCTCACTGTGACCCTCTGTTGGATTTTTGCTAATCAATCAAATTGGCATTTACCATGATACTACAATCCCAGAGATGGAGTGGAAGGAAAGAATGAAACAAAGAGCTGAGGAGGCAACGTAAGTAGCAGTAGTAGGTTTTATTTATTGAACACTCTTTCCCAGAGGCTTAAGGCACTGCACAAATCAGGCAAGTAAAACAATTACGATACACATAGGCCCGGATATTCAAACTGCGCTAGGCTGTGGTGCAAGCTTGGGCGCAGCTCAACTTGGCTGTGCAGGGGTGTGGACAGGGCGATATTCAACAGAGCTGCGCCATGGCTCAGCAGCTTTGAATATTGCACCCTGGCCACCCACAGAGTGCATGGCACAGTGGCACTGCACCAGTGCAAGTGGCCAGAGTGGAGAATGGAGTAGCGCTAGCGCAAGTTCAATTGCGCCATGCACAGCACCTGAGATATTCAAAAGTTGACATGCAAATGGGGCCATAATGTATGCAAGGTGCACATGGGGCCATTTACATGTCATTATGGCACATTTGCATGCAGGTGCGCCGATCCCCAATGACTTGTGCCTGGTGCCTGCCAGGCAGCAGCTGTCGGGGACCGATGCCCCCTGCAGCCCAATCGCGGGCATTTGTACAAAAAGAAAACTCTGTCCTATATCCCTGGTGGTCCAGTGGACCGCTATGTGCCCAATTGCGGGCATCTGTAAAAGAGAGAACCCTGTCCTATATCCCTGGTGGTCCAGTGGACCGTTATGTGCCCGATCATGGGCATCTGTAAATAAAAAACTAATTCCAATGTCCCTGGTGATCTAGTGGTACCCCCCACCCGTCCACTGAGCTCCACCACCCCACTCCCCCCCATCAGCCGGTGAGGCAGCACCCCTGCCACCTGCTGCCCGCCGCCCGTGACTGACACCTCAGTAGGGCTGCAGGCCCATTGGTTCACAGCATGAGTCAATGGTCATGCAGCCCCTACCGTACTACACATTCCAGTTATGTGAATGAACCACTAGACCACCAGGGATATTGGAATTAGTTTTTTATTTACAAATGCCCGCGATCGGGCAGATAGCGGTCCACTGGACCACCAGGGATATAGGACGGGGTTCTCTCTTTTACAGATGCCTGCGATCAGGCACATAGTGGTCCACTGGACCACCAGGGATATAGGATGGGGTTCTCTCTTTTACAGATGCCTGTGATCGGGCATGGGGGGGCACCGCCAGGTGCAGCCAGAACTCGGGTGGCCACCCACAGGTAGTAGCTGCCGTGTTGTGGCCTGCAATGTGGCAGCTCACCTGTGGGTGGCCATCAGTTGTTCCTTTTTTTTTGGCATAACTTTGTGCTGGCGCAGGTAGGGGTTGCGCATGCATGGCTCTGCACATCCCGGGCTGAATATCGGGCTGTGCAGGTTATGCTTGGGCACGCCCTCCCTACCTGTGCCTGCATACATTACTGATGCGCTCTGGCACATCAGGATTTGTGCTGTGCACTTTTCCCTTTTGAATATCATGCCGGGGTGCATCAGTGGGTTGCGTGCATTAGTGGGTTGCGTATGGCGTAACACTGTTGTGCCATGCACAACCCTTTTGAATATCTGGGCCAGAGTATAATAAAGTAATAAGACCAAAACAGGATAAAACAAGATTTAAAATTCAAATGCCTATCTAAAAAGGTGCATCTTCAGGCCCCATTTAAAGACTTCTACTGAGGGGCCCTCATCTCAGAGATCTGGGAAGTAAGTTCCACAGGACCAGTGCCACCTCTTCAAAGACACAATCACCAGATGATTTCAGCTGGGCCCTGGGAACCACAAGAAGGCCCTCCTCTGCAGAACGGAGAGTATGCAAGGGACAGGCCAGAGTCAGGAGGTCTTGCAGATAGCTGGACCTGAACAGTATAGGGCTCTATAGATGAATAGTCCCACCTTGAAGGAGATCCTCCATTTAACTGGTACCTCTTAGTACCATAGTACTTTAATTAAATTCTGGTAGTGCATAGACTGTAGAATAGCATACAGCTTACATTTATGGGAGTCATCTTATATTTAGGTTACGCCCACCACCACTAGTATCTGCATAGTACTTATGCCTACCACCACAAGGATCTGCATAGTGCATATCCATGATGCTTTGCACTGAGATTAAGGCTTCAGAATGTATGCATGTAGCTTGAAGAGACTTTAAAAAACAAGCAAATTATAAATCATCTGTCATATTGTATTGTTTATGCATCCTGCTTACTGCTCTTCTTCCAGACTGTTTTTTAGTATTCAGCTTCTGAATGTAATGCATACCTCACACAGTGGTCGCAGTGGATTGGATGTTGTACTGATGGACTGAATATGCTGCACAGTTATGGTCTCTATGGAGCTGGCAGTGATTACCTACGTTCATTGATCTAATGGCACTCTCTTGGATTGCTGTCCTTACATCCTAAGCTACAGTATAGCCTAGCTGACATGCCACATTTCATTTTCAGTGGGATTCTGCTTTATGGGGGGGGGGGAGAGAGTGATGCCTCTCAGTACCATGGATACTTTGCTGAATTACTGAAGAGATTTAATTAAAACAGTGTATTTTCCCCTTAGACTTCTGTTCATGCTGCTTATTCCTGCCACTAAGTCATAATATTCTGCTTATGACATCACAATATGTTGGTATGGAAATTATTCTGATGTCACAAGCAGATGATTATAACTTTACCGTGGGAACGGATGATGTCTAAAGAGCAAAGAGCCTGTTGTCATGTACTTGCCTTAAGCAACATAGACTGGAATGTCGGGGAATGCAAATAGTTCTGGAATGAGAGGAGATTTTGTGTCCGGTACATGCCAACTGTAATTGTTTTGCAGGGAACTTGCAAATTACTTTAAATTATGCTACAAAGAATACACAGAAAAAGTGTCAGCACCTCTTGCCCACAGTATACAGCAAATTTATTTTTATTTTATTTTTATTTTATTGAAATCTAGGATTACAAATACCTTTGAGCAGGAACTGCTCATTTACAAAGGTTCCACGTCGAAGGAATGGGTGGTATACATACATACAAAGGTCAACATAATAATACATAGTTACGCAATAAAAGAAGTAAGAGACTGAGGCTTAGAAAATTCCAGTAATTCAAAATGTGCCAAATGTTAGGTAGCATGACATACCAGCCAAGGGCAATCTTAGAAATAAGCACTGCAGGTGAGAGGAAAGGGGTATGCAGGCAGGAAGGCCATTGTCGGAGGGTAGAGGGTGAGGGTAGAGCTCTAAATGGGAGGAGGGAGGGATAAAGTCAGAAAATTCCAGGGGTAGGAAAGGGAGAGGGGTAAGGGGTAGGCAGGTAGAAGGGGCAAGGTGGGAGGTAGCTGTCAAGACTGAAGTGGAGGCAGTGAGCAGTGGGCCCCTGATTAGCGAGACAGTCTAGCGACTAGTTGAAATGAGATGAAGTCAGAGTTTTCTCTTAAAAGGGCCAAGAGCAGCAGCAGTAAGAGTTTCTTTGTTGCGAGTATTGTACCACTGTGGTGCTCTGTGGGCAAAGGCCCTCTGGCCCATGGTAGTCCAGCATCTGGGGACAAGGAAGGTTAGTTGTTGTGAACTTCTAGTTTGCTGGGTGCTGTGGTGGTCAATGAGGAGCTTTTCAATGCCTGGGGGCATGACCCCGAGGAGCACTTTTTTGGCTAAGAGGCAGGTTTGATACTGTATCCGGCTGATGAGAGGAAGCCATCCTGCCTGAGTGTACTGGTCACAAGTGTGTGTAAGTCGGTCAGCCCCAGTTAGCAGCCTGCATGCTTTGTTCAGTGCAACTGTAATTTTGGGGAGGGCAGAGGCGGAGGCAGAGCCATAAATTGCTAGCCCATAATCGATGATGGAGGTGACAGAGCTGTTGATAGCCAACCGGAGAGTGTCAGGAGTCATGCAGTGTTTGTGCCTGTAGAGCAGGCCTATATGGATGTTGGTGGCTTTGGCGACAGAATCTATGTGCCGATGGTAGGAGAGTGAGCTGTCCAATGTGACACCTAGGTATTTAAAATCAGGAACGTGTTCAAGTAAGGTCCCTGTTTGGTTTAGGATGGTGAGGTCACGGGATTTGTACTTGCTCCTGGTGTTGTAGAAGGTCATAACCTTTGTTTTGCTGTAGTTCATGACCAGTTTTTGTGACTTGAACCATTCTTCGATGTGCATGAATTCAAACTGTAATTGTTTCTTGAGGAGCTCTGCATTTTGGTGGTTGGTGAACATGACTGCGTCATCGGCGTAGAGCAGTAATTTCTGGTGGCAGACACTGGGAAGGTCATTGAGGAAGAGGCTGAAGAGTAGTGGCCCCAGGATGGACCCCTGTGGGACCCCTGAAAGGACTGGCTTTTCTTCCGAGGTGACACTGGCAATCCTAACCCGCTGGACCCTCTCCTCCAAGGTGGCTTGAAAACCAGAGCAGCGCTTCATTGGAGAGCCCAGTGTTTGATAATTGCTTGAGTAGGAGTGGGTGGTTCACAGTATCAAAGGCTTTTGTAAGGTCGATGAATATTGCCCCTACACATGTGTTTTCCAATTACAACTGTTCAGCAACCCTTGACAGAAAATTATAGGGGACTAAATATAATACAATTTCTAGCTTTTTAAAGAACAGTTTTGATCTGGAGATTCAACAATTAAAACAATGTTTTTACCCATAACTGAACTAAAATAGAAACATGGACAATGATAGCAGAAAGAGACCATCACTCCATCCATTCTGCCCATAATACAAGACCTGGGGCTCAATTTTCAAAGCCCTGAAAGTGACACAAAGTGCCTGCATCAAATGGAATCAGAAGTTGTGAAAATCCTGACTTTCAAATGCAGGCTGTATTGAAAATGAGAGCTCTTACACCAAACCAGCACTGCACCACCCCTGCACCCGAGGTGGTGGTGAACAATGTCAGAAGGGGAGTTGTGCCATAGCGGGGCTGCTGTATCCCCTAAATCAGGATATTGAAGTCTATACTGTGTCTATAAGTGCTGGCTGTGGTTGCTGGTCTAACAATCCTTGCACTGCATGTTTTGACTGTACTGGGTGGAGGGGATAAGAAACCCCGAATCCTGAACAGTATTTACACACTGTAATATGAATGGTTGCCATATTGGGCTATGTTTTAAAAGCTATCTTACTGCAAGATAGGTTGGTGCAAAACACAGCATTGCCAGGTACATTCACAGACTTCCTGACAACGTAAGCCTTAAAGTGCAGTTCATGATCCTGTACCTTAATAACTGCTGGTATCAGACTCTGGGGACTTTCAAAAATTGCCAAAAACTACAAAGTGCTCCTGAATGCACATTATGCGGCTCCATTTTGTTACATGATTATAATTACTAGTGACCATAAATATCAACCGGATTACTATTTTGTTAAAAATGCATATCAACTGGATTTTGGGTTATTATGCTCCAATGGCAATAATATCCCAAAATCCGGTTGATATGACACTTCATAATAACCCGAAATCCAGTTGATGTGACAGTCTCCAAAGAAAAGACTTCTAAAACTGTTGTATTCCATTGTTTCACAAAAAGTATTTCAACTGCAGTATTTTCAGCTGTGTTTTATTCATGTACAGTTCAATTTCTTCAAAAACAAAACTGCACTCTAGCTAAAAAATGTCTTTTTCTTTCAAGTTGCTAGAAATACAGTCTAAACCTCCACACCAGCAATTATAGAAAATAAAGGATAGGTAAGTTTGATGTTATGGATTTTTTTCACACTCGATGTGTGATGACTACATAAACCACTCTTGAGGTTTATGGGTCACGACACACCTCAGATGTGTGAAAAAAAATCATAACACACACTTACCTATCCATTATTCTCTATATAATATATGGTAGAATGCTGTTAACCTTAGGAAATCATCATTTCCTATGGTTGTTATACCATCGATGCAACATGGTAATGTTGTTAGCCTATTGATGCTACGTCACATCGATAGGTTAACAGAGGGGCGTGCCTTTTTTTACACTCAGGAACCAATGGATGCACAGCGGTAAGGGAAGGACTGAACAGACGTGGTGGTGACTCCATTTCGAAAAGTAAGGAGCCATTTTCCCTTTTTCTTGGGACCATACACTATAAAAAACAATGTATGGTCCTTCTATCGGCAACCGGTTACTGTTAACCATCTCAAGGTTGACAGGGTGACATAAACCTCTCGAGCTTCACTCTCGAGGTTTTCACGGTCACCCTGGCAACCTCTCGATGGTTAACAGACCAGTTACCAATAGAGGACCATACATTATCCTCTATGTAACCACTGTCAGAGCTGTTATGGTCCTGATGCCCAGCTCTGTGTGTGCTGGCTGTTTTTAATGCACCTCTATAAGCAGGTGGCATAATTGTAACAGAAATAAAGACTGCACAATAGAGGATAATACATATACAGGAGTGTGGAAACTCTATTCTGTTTACTGTACTGTATTTGAAACTGCTCTTTTTAATGCATGGTGGTTTGCATACACTAAAACACCCAAATATCTAGAGGTCAAACAAAACAAAGAAATGGATGAACACCACTTTTTAAAATGTTTTTATTTTTTTATTTTTCTTCTCACAAAAATCGGCAACAGTTTCATGGTAACTCTACTTCATCAGGCCCGTACTGTGTTGTTCATTCTGAAAACATACAAATAAAACAAATTTCAATATCACCGGTATTAATTACCAGTTGCACAGTAGTTAACCCTCACATTGAAACCAAATACACCCCTCAGTACCAATATGTATTTCATTCAAGATATACATGCATCTTTCAAACAGTTATTAAGCTAAAAATCACAAAAACATTATAAGCACTGAGGTTTCCACAAATTTCTCTCCAAATTGAACACTGCATAATATATATTAAATTTAATTCCAAAACTGTAACCAATAATAAATTATAAATAAATACTTTCAAATTATTATTATTTCTAGCTCAGAAAACAATGTGTATTCTCACATTCATGGCATTGAAAAGTTGTAGCCCTGTAATGAGGACAAAAAACTCCATTAAGTATATAAAATTGGTATTTCACCTAAAATAGTAATTAACTGTTGTCTCACTTACTTGTGAGGTGCTCAGTATTTAGACTATACAAAACTTCACAAAAACTCCAGTTCTTTAATTGGCAATGTAAAAACTGAAGCCCTGTAAAGGGAACAAAAAACTTCATTTAGCATACCACATCAATGCTTTCATTATAAAATTATAATCCACTGATTGTTTAAACTGCAATCCACAAAATAATGCCAGTCGTTTCATGTTTCAACGATCATTAAACCAAGTAATAAGCTTACTTTAAAATCTATAAGAAGCTGGCTTTCTCAAAGTAACTTTCCCAAAGGGGCTCCATTATTTTCAGCATTTCTGCAGTATAAAGATAAATTAATTGGGACTTGAAATTAAGGAAACGAGAAGTTTTTTGGATCCATACTCTGAAATAATAAGAATTGGAAGGTATTTAAAAACAATGCCAGCAAACATAGGGCTTGGCATCGGGGGTATAACAGAATTGACAGTGGTTATGATCATGTAACACAACTGAACTGCATAATATGCAATCAGGGGCACTTTACAGTTTTCGACGATTTTTTAAAGCAGTCAGAGTCTGATATCAGCAGTTATTCAGGTACAGGATCATGAACTGCACAATAAGGCTTACATTGCCTGATAGCTTGTGAATGTACTCACCAGTGCTGCATGGTGCTCTGATCTATCCTGCAATAAGAGAGCTTTTAAAGCACAGTACAATACAGCAAGACTACATATAACAGTGTACGAATTATTCTTGGAATTATGGGTTTCTTACCCAACCCCCCACACACACACACATATTCTAGTCCTGGGGCCAGATTTACAATGGGCAGGGGGATGACAACACCCTTTCTCACACCCCTCCAATGCACCACCTGATTGGCTATCACTTTGCTTGAGGCAACTCTGGGGACATTGGTGCCGGGACCCCTGTTATACCAAAATCTGGTGCAGGGTCCCTGGTGCACCCAAAGATTGCAGCAGGCGGGGGTTGATACAACTTGTGCCAATCTAAGGACCTTTTGAAAATTGGGACCCTGTTGTTTATGTTTGATTTTGTCTGTTCTACCTGCTCCCAAGTTCCCTGCCTTATTGCTGCCCCATTAGCAACTGCTAAGCCCTTTACTCTGTCCCAGCCATGCTTGAACCCATTAAAGAGCTAGTAGAACCAAACATAGCAGGCAGGAAAATGTTACTAATTGAACTCTTAGGCTGCCACAGACATAACAGCTTGTCCTAAAAACCTATGTGTTCTAAATCTTCCGGCAGCCTTAAGAAACAGGCATTTGTAACTTTGTATTTCTGAAGTCGTTTTCTTTTTTCTTTTGCTCATTAGAAAGGTTTCTGTGAGATAGTTTACCAATTGATGTGTGGAATAGTACTCTGCCTGTCAGCTGGCATGTCTAATTCTATTCCTCCCACTACTCCATCAGCACTGTGAACTCACCAAGCATGTTATCACAGGTGACTGACCTGGCGGTTACTGAGTGGCTCTTCTTGAGCAGCTATGATGTCACAGGCAGTGAGGTCATAATGCCGATGATTTAAGGGGAAGGAAAAGAGCTAGATATGTCAGCTGTCAGGCAGAGTGCTGTTCTACACACCACAGCTACTAACATCAAGTACATCATCTTCTAATTATCCAAAGTGAAAAGAAAAAGTACCTCAGCTATAAAAGATAATAGTCGACTGTGTTTAAAAACTAATATTAGTTTTAGACAGTTTGCTAGCTGTTTATTGGTTTTGGCACCCACCTCCTCAGCTGGCAGACTTCCATGGCTCAACCACTCTCTCGGTAAAATTAAACTCCCACACTTCCCTCCTGAATCCCCTCGCCAGCTTCCGTTCATGTCCCTGTGTTATAGATTCACTATTCCTGTTGAATAGTTCCTTGCTATTTACCTGGTTTCTTTATTTCATAAACATGAAGGTCTCAGTCATATTGCGCCTCTGTTGTATATCCTCCTGTGAGAGCTACATTTTCATTGCAAGCAGCAAATCATTTTTTTCATTGATCATTTTCCCTATATTCTTATGTCTGCTGCCCTAACAATCAGGGTTGCCATGGAAACACCCTTCCTTAACTGACTGACTGATTTTAAATAATTTATATTGTTGACTGTTTTACGCACTTGTGGTTTATACTATGTAAAGCACCTTGATTTTAAAAGGCACAATATAAATAAAGATTTACTTACTTAACTTCCCAGCTGATGTTAGTGTTTTTCCTTGTTTGGCTGGCAGGAGCATCCGAACAATTAGTGCCCTGTTCCCACCCTTCTGGAATGCTGCTGAGCATCTCAACTCTATGACAATCTCAACTTGCAGCTGCTTCAGGACTGGGATTCCAGGGCTTGCACATAAACCAGGTAGGCAGCATGATGCGTCTGCCTTGCCTAGTGACTGGCAGCTGCATATGCTTTTTTAACTTTCTTTTATTTGACAGGGATTGAGTACTGTTAATGTGGTACATTTTGGAGCATGTAAAGTATTCTTTTATATCTGGGAAATAACTACACTCCTCAGCATGCATATTCTATCTGTACAGTAACTGATTAACTTTTAAAACTGAGGTACCAGAGTTTACTATATACTATTTGTTTTGCTTTAAATATACAAACCCTTGAACAAATTTTATGAAAGCGTCACTCAAAAGAAACATATAGCCAGACAGGGATCATGATTCATTGAAACCAGGAATGGTGCCAGTGGTCTGGTGGTCCACTAACATAGTACCGTTCCATAAAGAGTTGGGCAGGAAGAACCCGGTCAACTACAGGCACATCAATTTCACCTCTATCATAGGTAAGCTGATGGAGCCATTAGTCAAGGAAAGTTTGGATTGCAGGACAGCAAGCAGCATGGGTTTGTGTCAGGGAGGTTGTGTCAGACCAACCTGATACTGTTTCTTGACTGCATCACTGAGGCTAAGACAAAAGGCAGATGGTAAATTTGCTCTACTTCAACTTCAGCAAGGCCTTTGAATCGGTACCACACAGGAGGCTGCTGAAAAGTTGGAGGACTTAAGAATGGAGCAGAGTTTAGTCAGTTGGGTAGGAAATTGTCTTGGGGTGAGGCAACAGAAGGCAGTAGTGAATGGGGCCAAGTCAGGGGACAGATATGTCATGAGCAGAGTGCTGCAGGGATTAATTCCAGGACTTATTCTGTTCAGTATGTACATTAATGACACAGAGGAAGGTATCAGAGCAATTCATGTCTCTTTGCAGACAACGCAAAGTTCTGTAGCAGAGCAGAACACGAGGAAGGAGTGCAGGAGCTCCAGATGGACATAGAGAAGTTAGAGAGATGGTCTACCATCTGGAAGTTAGAATTAAACACCAAGAAATGCAAGGTAGTGCACTTAGGGAAACAAAAGCAACACACAGAATACTGGATGGGAGGGGATAGGCTGGCCACTAAAACAGAGGAGAGGAACCAAGGGGTCATGATCAGTGACTCCACCAAGCAAACGAGTCACTATAACAAAAGTGTATACCAAGACATCAAGGATGCTGGGATGTATAGGGAGGGGTTTTAATAGTAGGGGAAGTGAGGTAATATTGCTGCTATACAGATCCCTGGAGAAGTGTGCTCAGTTCTGGAGTACCTGCCTGAGTAAGAGCATAGAAGGGCTGGAGTCTGTGCAGAAGAGGGCCATGAAGATGAGCCAGGGCCAGTAAGGCAGATCCTATGAGGAATGATTGGTGGCCCTAAATATGTATTCACTAGAGGCCAGATGCGGAAGGGGCATGATAGAAACATATACATTTCTGAGGGGTATAAACAGGGTAAATGGGAGGAACCTATTTGTAAGAAATAAGGAATTAGTCATCAGGAGCATAACTGGAGGTTGGTTTTGGGGGGGGGGCAAGTTCAAAAGAGATGCAAGGAGGTTTTACTTTACAAAAAAGCCAGTGGAACCATGAAATTGACTGCAAAAGGAAGTGACGGAGGCAGCTATTCTAAACAAGTTTAAACAGGGCTAGGATAGGCAAAAGGACTCATAGTTCCTGGAGGGGCAACACAAGATTTTGGGGTGAGGAAGAGGTGGAAGAGGGAGACAACCCACCAATACAGTAGGTTGGTGGGGTGAGATAGTAAAGTTTGGACAGACTTGATGGACCCTCGCTGCACTTCTGCCATCTGATTCTATGTCACATTATGCCGCTCTCTGTCTGTGTAACCTCAGGATTTCCCCATGGGCTCCTATGTATCTATGGAGAGGCTGCTCAGGAGCATGAAGGGTTAATAAATGGGTTTCTATTGTGCATCCTGTTCTGGAACATGGGCAATGTAGGGAAGGGGGTAGAACTAAATGGACTGCCTCTGTGCAATCACTGTTTATTTTCAGTCTGTTAGGTTTAGTTCAGAGTTGAGAGGAGTTGCCAGAATGCTCCAGTAGCACAATGAAGGAGTGTTATTTCTCCATTGAGAACTGCCTTGTTTTTGACTAGCTGAAGTGGCAGTGGCCATTTCTTCATTAAGTTCCACTTGGCATGGGTTCTGGTTTGTGATTGTTGTGGTGCAGCAATGTATAATTTCAGTTTGTTTAAAACATTTGGTTACATTACTGAAGGTTTTCAATTTACTACACATAACTTGTAGTGTGTGTGAGTGTGTGTGCGATGCATGCCATTTAATCAGACACCTTTTATTGTGCCACAGAGTAATTGCAGCAGTGTGAACTTGCTATCCACCTCACCTGCATTAATTTTTTATACTGCTTTGTGGTATTTTTACTGATAGTGGACTGTTACTGCCGTAAATGGCAAAAGGTATTCTTTTCCAGATTTGGATTTGTGACTTGTGAGCATGGGTTAAGTGGTGTTGTACCTTTGTGTCTACATCTCTTGAGTGTGCAGCACAATCTTAATCTGTCTGTACATTTGTAGTACACCAATAATTCTGGGAGACTTTGCATTTCTTGTTATGCTTTAATTTCACTTCGTCAGCACTGGGGAATTTTCTGGACATAAGAAGGTAGCATTTTTGGGATGCACATTAATTCTGGTGACAGTGGGTGACCACTGCACACATGACAGAGTGCACCATTAATTCTGGGAGACTTTGCATTTTTTGTTACCCTCTCATTTCACTTCATCAGCACTGGGGAATTTTCAGGACACAAGACAGTAGCACTTTGGGGATGCACATTAATTCTGGTGACTGTGTGTGACCTCTGCGCGCATGATGGAGTGCACCATTAATTCTGGGAGACTGCATTTTTTGTTACCCTCTCATTTCACTTCATCAGCACTGGGGAATTTTCTGGACACAAGACAGTAGTATTTTGGGGATTCACATTAATTCTGGTGACTGTGTGTGACCACTACGAACATGACTGAGTGCACCATTAATTCTGGGAGACTTCACATTTCTTGCTATGCTCTCATTTCACTTCATCAGCACTGGGGAATTTTCTGGACACAAGACAGTAGCATTTTGGGGATGCACATAAATTCTGGTGACTGTGTGTGACTACTGCATGCATGATGTCTGAGTGCAATATTAATTTTGGGATACTTTGCATTTCTTGTGCTCTCATTACATTTTGTCAGCACTGGGGAGTTTTCTGGACACAAGACATGAGCATTTTGGGGATGCACATTAATTTTGGTGACTGTGTGTGTGAAGGGCTGCCAATATTGTTGTCACTTCGCCTTACTTCGTGTTAAGGTGGAATGACAACGCGAAGTAATAATTACAAGGTGAAATGAGCCTTTTGCATTGGCCACTTTGTGTAGCAGAGTGACAACGTGAAGTGACCACTTTGTGGGCACGTCGCTGGCAGAATTTAAATTTGCTGCCTCTCTAACTGTGATGCCTTTGCAGTCTTCTGTGAAGCTGTGTACCTCTGCTGATAAATTTCCTAATGGATGGAATTATAAACAAGTTTTTCTGCTTGAGTAGCAGTAAGGAGCTCAACTGCACAGCCACTACTCATAAGAAACACATGTTGTTGCAAGGATAAAAATCATTTTTATTTAGAAAAAACTTTGAAAGCAAATCAGCAGCAGCAAGATACTCAGACACACAACATATGTTTCTTATGAGTGGTGACTGTGCAGCTGAGCTCCATACCACTACTTGAACTGTTTTTGCCTGTTGGCTCCAGTCCTAGCTGTTTGGCAGTCACCCTATACTACACAATGCCGTGCTGCTTGACGCTGTCCTGTGTAGACAGTAACTTTACTAATTGCCCCTCAGACCTCACGCCATTGTCCCATTTTTAATCTACACCATGGAAGCTGTTCTGATCCCTCCCACTGTGCAGGGCCCTGTTGTACCTGACTGCTGGGAGTTTTATGTCATCACTCTGTGGAACAGGAAATAATTTGATTTTTGTACTGTATAAACAGTGTTAAATTCTATCAACATACAGTGGTGTAGGCTCTAAATCTGAAACAAAATCTATCCAGAAAGGTCAAGGAAAATACTAACTTGGTGCCAGGTTTGGAAGGAATCTGCCATATATCATCTGAGAAAATGAAAGAAATGTAGTGCAACTCTGGTTTTGTGTAAAATTAGGTTTGAAAGTTACTGGGTGTGTAAAGTTCAAGACCATCTCTCTAACTCCAACAAATTTAGTCATTGGCTTTTCTTCCATAATATATTCTCTGCTTAGTTCCTAAAGGTGCCCATATGCCAAGCGCTAAAGGAATAATCCACAAAGTATTCCAGAAAGATTAGGCAAAGCAGACTTGAACTTCACTTTGGTTTCATACAGTATGTGATTAAAAAATCCTAAAGGAGTATCTAAACCAAAACTGAAAGGAATCAGGCATCTAATGTTGCTGACATTTAAAGAAAGGTTAGCTTGATCATTGACTTTTGTATAATTAAATTATATTTAGCATTACACAAGGTGAGAGTTTACCATCTTTCCCCAGTGCAACTTCAAGATGGAGCTGAAACCTAGAGGTATACAAATAGCAATGTAACTCTTTAAAATATATATAGTAGGGGTCACAATAATGCCTTACTCATTGAAAAAGGTGATTAATAGAGGCATACCCTACAGTTCAAAAGTAACATCCCACACTGTCTACCACATTCAAGTCAATATTGACTACAAAGGAATCATTTCACTATCAACACCATTTTTTTCTGTTAAAATAACAGCAAATTGTATTGTATTATATATTGGTTAAGTACAATAAATGTTTAACCATAATTATTACATTTAGGTATTGAAATGAAAAAAGTGCTAGCACTGAAATGACATAGAAGCTCCTATATATTGTAACTGTCATGAAAATAATTATAATGCACCAAGCGTACATTTGAACCTAATATGGGAGATGAAAACACTCTTTGGTGGGGAAAAAAGACTTTGTAAAACTAAAATGTAATGCTGATGTATACATATATATATATATTTAGAGAGAGAAACAGCGAGAAAGAGGAAAACAAATTGCACATACCCCAATAATGCAAAACATATGTAAATGCCCATGAATTAATCTGGATTGGCTCAACTTTAAGCAAAATTGCATAGTGCCAGAAGGCCTCACAATACAATCAGCAAAGGCTGAGAACAGCAGACACATGTTTCATCCTCATTTGGACTCCTCAGTGTGCCGTATCTGTATCTCAGCCCAAGGAGAGGGAGCCAGCCTAAATGGGATCTTATTTATTAATTAATTTATTTTTTATTTATTTGTACAATTGGATTTACAACCTTTGAGCCAGAGGCTCGCTTACAAAGGTACCTTGTCACAGAGAGGAAAACAGTGGCACAAGATTACAGAATGTAGACATACAGAGTTACACAGATTTTCTACAGTTTGTATACAGATATGGTTACATATATTATGTACAAGTCATACACAGTGGCTACATATGTTCAGTTTAGGAGGCCCCTGATATACAGATATCTGGCAGGGAAAGGATTAAAGGAACCATATGGGAGGGAGGAGGTGGAAGGAGGCAGTCTGGAGGACTTTGTCGATAAAAGTACACTTAGTAGCATGTGAGCAACCTATTAGTGACAAGTACAGCAGCGGGTGTTGAACAGGTGGTTCCGAAGAGCAGTTTTGAAGGAGGCAATTTTGGGAGTGTTAGTGATGGTTACAGGGAAAGTGTTAAACCAGGAGGGGGCCCTGTAGCAAAAGGATCTCTGAGCTAGGGAGATCTTGGTTCTGGGTACCAGTAGGGTTGCCTTGTCTGAGCTGTGGGTGGAGACTATGGGGGAAGTATATTGGAGGGAGACAGATACCCTGGGGGGAGAGCCCAAGCAGAATTTTCTTGGCTAGTAGGCAGGTTTGGTGGTGGAGTCATTCTTTGAGGTTGAGGAAATAAGCAGTGGAATAGAGATGACAGGTGTGAATGAGCCTGGGAGCACTGGTCAGTAGTCTACAGGCCTTGTTCAGAGTGAGACAGATCTCACTGAGTGCTGTATTATCAGCGGCTCCCAGGGCTTCAGATAATTTTTTTTGGGTGGAAGTCAAATACTTCCATGGGTTGAAATTTGGAAGTCATTTCAGTTTTACTGGAGTCAAAATACTCCAGTTGTCAATTTTTTGGAAGTCAAAATAATTCCAGTCGACAAATTTTGGCAGTCAAAATACTCCAACTCCTATAGTTTTAGAAGTCAACTCACTGGCCTTCTGGGTACATTACTGTAATCCATGCTACATCCACATAAATACATTTCTCAATGATAGAAGTAAGCGTAAGCACATAATCGTTTTCAGACAATGTATTTATTTCATGAATTGTTCAGTTCTTGTATAGTAGACAATGCCATGCCAGTATCTTCAAATCATTGCTGTGCATAGATTAGTAATAATCATTGTGCACTGTATACAATATTATCTAGTATGTTACAGAGCTACACAGCACTTCAACGACACCTGCTTTTATTGCACAGGTAGTGCAGTCAAGGTTACAAATGGCTACTGACTTTAAAGCAAGTAAGGTAAAAATCTAGTTTTGGTATGAGATTTACTGGCAGTATGCTTATTCAGAATCTGCAATGTAGCACTTTTGGCATTAGCGGCTCTTTCAGTTGCTTGCAGATAGATGCCTGCTGCTAGCAGTATGCTAAGCTGCTGCCACCTACATTATGATTCATAGTGTGGTAATCAGTGATTGATTACTCTACCCATTGTTTATTTAGTTATAAAGTAAAATCTTTAGTAATTTGTTATTACCATCACAACTCGTGTTGGAAAAATGGGCTATTCTGCCGACTGCCACACTGCATCATAAATACTCCAGTGGCACTGTCTGGCAATAGAATAAACTGGCTAAATAAATCTTATTTTGCATAAATATTTTTCTCACTTTATAACACCATTTATTTCACTTACATTACAATTTAGTAATGTATTACAAGATGTTTTCTCCACTTATAGCCTGGTAATTGAACTCAGAATAATGGGCTTCCTGCCACATATGGATATTCCAATAGAAAGAAAGGAAGTTTTGAGGTAAAACAAAGATAAACACCACAAACAATCATTACAAATGGTGTGTGGTGGTATTATATAGAGCCTAGGATCTTCTTAAACTTAAGACAGAAGATCTTAACAAAGGACAACTGAATCTGCAAAGGACTCCATAAACTTGACAGGAGTCCCTGCTATATACACACACCCACCACATGCTATATAGAGCCACCTGCAAGGATCTTCTAAACTTAAGACAGAAGATCTTGACAAAAGGACAACTGAATCTGCAAAGGACTCCATAAACTTAAAACAGTAGTCCTTAACACCATTTTCAATGGTTCTGTACTGTTTGTTAAAGTATTGTATTAGTTTTGTGTTTTACCTTGTATTATCTCAAAGCTGCCTTTCTTTCTTGTTGTAAGTTTCCTATCTGGCCCATTGTTGTTATCTGTTTTTTTTTTGTCCGGTTCCATTTCTACAAGTGGAAATAACATTATAACAAGTTAATTAAATTGTAGTACAGTGAAATATATGATGTTGTATAAAGTGAAACTTACATAATTGTTCCAAAATAACATGATGTATTTACCCAATGTATTTGGCTGGCCCTGCCTGGTATTGTGTATATGTATTGTAATACATAACACATCATGGACAAATAGCCAAGTCCTACATGGGTGTCTGCTGCAGCCTGACAGTGCCTGGGTGGGGGTATTGTGTGTGCATCGTCCATGAGATTTAACTGTACAGTCTTTTCAATCAAGGAACAGCTGTTTTAAACCTACCTTACCATTCTAACTTGAACTTATTTAACAAGGTAAAAGTGCTAATGATAACATTTAAATTGGTAAGCCACAATTATTATACTTTGAAACATAAAAACATTTCAACTTGCTGGTACCATAGGTGTTGGCACTTGGTTGGATGAACTTAAGTTGACACTTTGCAGAAATTGGGTGACTCCTGCAGTGATGACATTTTTGATGCTTATCAAGGCCAAAAAAAATCAGTCTGTGTGAGTCAGTGCTAAAATTTGTCAAATATATAACAGTGAGTGACTAATGGCCTGGCAAGATGTTGTCTTGCTGGGTACGCAAACCAGTTTTTTGGTTACGTGTGGAGAATTGATTTGGGGGAGACAGAGTAATGCAGAAAACATGTAGCCTTAACAATGCACTTATCCCTGTATGTCCGACCCCATGATACATTTAATAACCCATTCTTGCGTTATGTAATGTGACTGCTGTATCACATCCATTACCTGCAAGCAATGTGAGCAATGCAACCTGTTGTGTACTTACTAGATGTAGTATGTACCTTTACGCCTGCTAGTGTCTGTCACCATAAATTGCCACCAACCATGTACAGCACATCATCATGTGATGTGAACAATAGGCTTTGTGTCTTCTTTTAACAGTAAGCAACTAATTTTTCATTATCAATGCCTACCATATTCCATTATGTTCAGCAACTCACAGTCACACAGTCCCCACTCCTCTCCCAGCCATCACCACTGCACTTTTGCAGCAGCTAGGCTGCAACAATGCTTCCTGCACCAACTATCGCTGCCTTGTCCATACACTCCATCCATGTACAGTGCACAGCAGCACTGTGACAGTAGTATGCAACAAAAAAGAAAATAAACATTTTGCTTTCTTCACAGCTTTCGAGTGAATTTACTATTTATAATACTGGTTTTCAGATAATTACTTCTGCAGATTCAATGTGCAGCAGTATGTCTGTCAGTAAGTTGTATTTGGGCCAAAATGTGTACCTGAACCTGGATCAAACGAGTCCAATTTGAAAGTTATGTAATTATTCGCTATTGTTGTCATCCATGCCCTCTATTATTTCCAGGAAATCCTCATCGCCTAATTCACTATCTTCAGCCCTCCCCCCATCATGAGCACTTCTGTTAGTACTGTTGTAGGATAAACTGCAGTGGCACTGGCACCCACGCTGCCATCATCTGCAGTGTCAGAACAGGTATTGCTGCTGATACATAGTGACATACTGACATAATCATTGTTTGATGTGTGGCTACCTCTGGATAATACGGCACAGCTACCACCAGTATTGCTGCTGCTGCTGCTACCAGAAACATGAAACCTGACTGTCTCTGTCTGGGACTTTGGCTTCTCAGTCTCCTCCTTTTGATTTTTGCCACAAAGACATATAAGCGCCTTTTTCTCTTTTTCCAACCGTCACAGATTTATCGACTTCAAAGTCGGAAGTCAGGCCCCATGTTTAGTTTCATTAGTAGCTGTAGGCTATCTTCTGTTAGTGAACAACGAAATTTTGTCTTTATCCTATTCTCACACTGAAACCTCGCTCACATTCTACAGATGTCAGTGGAATGCATAAGCGATATTACATAATGTTGAATATACTGGCATTGTATCAAGGTACTTTGAAATTACCCTTCTCATAAAGCTTTCAGACTAAGGTTCCTATAGCATCCAAGCATCATTGCCTTTGCTTTTGCCCAGTCTGAGCGGAGACAATTTTCATCTAGTAAAGGCTTGCATTTATGAATATTTGTCTCAGTATCATCTTGATCAGTGTCATATTGTGTGTTGGAACCAAATTTTCTCAAACAACTTCTAAACTTTTCTGAACATTGACTGTATTACAGTCTACTACAGACTATGGGTCAGTTAGATTGGCAATGGCATCCAGAAGTGCTTCCGTTTTAGAATTTGGGCACAACCTACACTTCATATTGCTTATAAGAGTATTGAGATACTCCTCCCTCAGTTTTGAGAATTGTGCTGTCATTTATGTGAACACTTGAGTTCAATCTGAATGTCATCTTGCTGAGATTCCTTTATTTTCCAACATGCTGTCATTTGTCCACTATCGCTAGTCTCAATTTCACATGCCTCTTGAAACGCTGTCAGGATTGGGCCTGGCTCACTTTTCATGTTTTCTAACTCACCAATTGCACAGAACACTTGTGGTTTCACATCCACATACAGCACATCCTGCTTTTGAAAGGATTTACAAAGAGTTCCCATTACTTTAAGGATATCACAGAACATACATAGAACAGCTGCAGAAATATAAGTAGTGAGGAAGGTGAAGGCCCTGAGCTTTGGCATGGTTCCTGTCTTCTTTAAGTATAGGAGAATAGCAGGGTAACATTTGTAATGCATTTACAGCATTTTGCATTGACAGCCAACGTATGTTAATTGCTTCTTTCAGCTTTCCTTTTACTGTACCAATCACCCTTTGCATATCTTCTAGCTTTGCCTGCCTAACAGCAGATGTACTGAAATAGGCATATGTACCATTAATGTTACTCTGAAAGTCTTGTAGGTATCTAAAGTGAGTAGCAGACTGTGAACAGGCCAAAGCCAATCTATAGAGCCAAACAGTGGACATGAACCATAAAAGGTGAATGTAGTGAAGTCAAAAGTGCACCAACACCATTGGACTTGCCCATCATTACACTAGCCCATCACTACCTAACCCCACAAGTTTACTCATGACAGAAGCCCAGGACATTCTGTTTACAATAGCCTCAGTTAAGTGATGTGCTGAACCATCCTTTACCCTGATGTTGCCAATTAGTTTTGTTTTCATTTCCTTCACTGACATATCGAATATACATTATTACAGTTTTGTGGACTGAAAGATCTGTGGATTCATCAACTAGCAAGCCAAACACAGGACTTTGCAAGGCTTCTTTTATGACTTTGCTATCTAATACTTTCACAATACTTCTCTGAACATCATGAACAGTGTAATCACTTATATCATGTACTGAGCATTGACCTCCTGTCCAGCAGAATGAAATGTAAAAGCTGGTTGACACTGCAATTTATCCATATCTGTTTTTGCTGCAAAGTACACAGCTTTAAACAGATTAACGCTCACTATCTTTTACAAATTTAATAGCTGAATCATTATCTTCTGAACTTTCTGCCGCATCATTGTCACTAACTGCATACAGTCTCCTTCTAAGAATGTCTGCTTCCAGTGCTGCACGATGGTCCTTTGTCTGACTGTGCTTCCTGAGGGTTGATTTCTGACAATTTTCTAAAATAGGAAAATTATTTTCTTGTAAATACTATGGAATTGGATAAGAGAAGAATAAAACTGTAAAGGCTAAGCTGCTGTCTGCTTTACGCACACAATGAAATGGCATACATCAGTGACACAGGAAATAACAGATATGTAGAATGTACCATAAAGAGTAGATCTATAAGGTGATCTCACTCACCAGGTGGATTAAAGTGCACCATAGGCACTCTTCACCATCATGGAATGACAGTAAACACACCAGGTTTTTATTAAGTTTGCAACTTGGCCACACATGACACCATCAGCAAGACCCTCACCAGCCCAATATAGTTGTGGCACTAATCATTCACACACACTCCATCCGCAGTCCTTCCCCACCATCACTCTAGTAAAGAAGGATCAGATCAACGCACAACTTGCAAGCCCTGGGGAAGACCTTGGCAAGTGAATCTGCCCAACACCGTGACTCCATAAACTTAAGACAGGAGACTTGGAACAAATGGCCAAGCCAAGGATCTTCTTAAGCTCAAAACAGAAGAGCTTGGCAAGTGAATCTGCCCATGACTCCATAAACTTAAGACAGGAGACTTGGAACAAATGGCCAAGCAAGGATCTTCTTAAGCTCAAAACAGAAGAGCTTGGCAAGTGAATCTGCCCATGACTCCATAAACTTAAGACAGGAGACTTGGAACAAATGGCCAAGCCAAGGATCTTCTTAAGCTCAAAACAGAAGAGCTGGCAAGTGAATCTGCCCATGACTCCATAAACTTAAGACAGGAGACTTGGAACAAATGGCCAAGCAGGATCTTCTTAAGCTCAAGACAGAAGAGCTAAAGTTGAATCTGCCCGTGACTCCATAAACTTAAGACAGGAGACTTGGAACAAATGGCCAAGCCAAGGATCTTCTTAAGCTCAAAACAGAAGAGCTTGGCAAGTGAATCTGCCCGTGACTCCATGAACTTAAGACAGAAGTCCGTAGGATCCCTTCCAAAAAATGCATGGGCTCTTAAATATATCAAGACAGTAATACTCACCTCGGTGAAACAACTGTGTGATACTATTGTACTCCAAGTGGCAGTAGGCCCTACTTTGAAAAAGGTGCTAAATCCACCAACACTGCACTGCTGCTCTTCACTGGAGAATGTGCTTGCAACTCGATGGTGGAAAAGAACTGAGGAGTGAGCAATGTACTGCGGAGAATCTTCCATGTGGATTTCCATTCACTGACAGTGACATTCCTATCGCTATAGTGTTAGTGGTGCTGCTGCGGTACTGGTACCATACCTACCTGATGAGTGAGATCACCCCAAAGAAGATCTATGTATGTTCTGTGATATTCTAAAAGTAGATAATACTGGTGTGGTGACTCAGTATTACATTCTCTGTACAGATAGACTGCAGGATTCTATTGGTTGCTTGCACTCCACCATGCTATGTCCGGCTACAAGTTATCAAACTTATTAGCATCTAGGTGGGGAGGGACAGTGCAGTCCTGAAACACAGGTGACAAAGTCAGCATACTTGAGTCAGAAATTGTCATTTCTGTTAAAAATTATTAATAAAAGTAGCAAGCCTTCACTAGATGAACTATGATGAATATAAAATAAGCAATAAGATGGGTATGCATGGAACAGATTTTACCCATACGTCAAGGGCTAAAGGTACTCGCCAAGGCCTTGTGCCAAATTATGCCCTGGCCATGTGTGCATTAAAATCTGTTCCATCCATGCACCCTGTCATGTCTTATTGATTACATAAAAGCACCCGCCACCCCTGAAGTGCTGTATTGTGGTAATAAATCGGTAATTTTTTGAAATGTTATTAATTTGTTAAAGAGGTTAACCTGGGCTGTTGTGGTGGGATTATGGGTCAGTCATACAAAAAGCATCTGATCTGCCAATCAGAATTCAGCATCCCTTCTACCGATTTCAATATCAGATTATGAAATGTGTAGAAAATGCTGAATTCTGATTAGCTGGCTGAATCTTTATATGCTACCAACCACGATCTTCTCTTAACAAATTACTGGACTACTGGACTGTTATCACAGCACAATGTGGTCCAGTTGAAATAACCTGTTTAAAAATTCATAATGGTTTCCAAAAGGACACATTTCATTAGCACAATATGGCACTTCATGGGGTGAGTTATGGTTGGGTAACGGGGGGCCCTGCTCGAGTGGTGGAAGCACTTGGCTACACACACCTCGTGCTTCAAAACATCTGGAGGTGGGCGGGCTGTTATCACACCATAACTCTCCCTAGATGGTTATGATGTCACTCATGGCATGCCTTACCACTTAATTCACTACCACCACCGCTGTGAACTGGAGAAGCCAAAGCCCATTTTGTGACAGCCAATCAGGCTACTCGGAACCGTTACTGTCAGACATACTGCATGCACATTAACGCACCTGCACCTGTAGTAGCAAATTTGTTTGTGAGACGGGTGATCTGAACGGCACACAGAGCAAAACATTTTCCCATCTCTTGCCTCCAGCCAATCAAATTCAGTTTCCCACTGATGTCTGTAATTACATAACAACAGATTTCACAGCATCTGATAATTGACTGTTCTGATTTCTAGTGTCACCACTGCATGATTTCTGAACAACTGATAATTGTTGTGTCACTTGTGTGTGACCCTGAGAAACTGCAGATTGTGGGATATCATAAGAAGAAGAACAATCATCACTATCTGATAACTGAAGTGTAGGAAAGTCATCAGAATAACAAATTGAAGTTACAGCAAGGTTGCAGCTGTCACTTTCCATTTCAGTATTGGAATTGGAAGAACAATCAGCAGTCGGTCCATTCACAGATGATGAACTCCTCCAGAGTCAGTCGCAGGCACTGAGTTGCAGGACATTTTTATTAACCAGCAGTCTAATAAAGAGTTTGTGGTAGTGGTGGTGGTTCTTTTGGGTCTTCACACTGGCTTGACCTGAGCTTGACATATTCGATGTGTCACGACAGTTCCCTTCTCAAAATTTGTGTCACGGTGTTGTTTATGCACAGTTGGTTCAGGTTGTTGTCAGCCAGCAGGTTATCTAAAGCATATATATAAAGTCACTTCAACATGTGTACGCTACTTTACCAGCAAAGCAATCACACATGACTGTCATCACATAGTGACAAAACAAATGCGAAACCCATTGTAATGTATGGGGTTAATGGAGATTAATACATTTGCCAAGTGTTATGTTGTAAAGCTTTGGGTGACCAGACTACTCTAAGTTGTTCTAAAGAGAATTTGTTTTAATAAAGTCACACTAGTCTGTAGGATCCCATCTGCAGACTGCAGGTCTGACATTACGTTATTGCTTCATGCATGGACTTACTGGGTTCCCTCCAGAAGATAGGTCTAGCATGGCCCCATCAATCTCCTGGACCCAGTGGTAAATACACAGCTTATTCTGTAAACACAAACCCCAACTGTGCAGACTGAACCTAGTACACATGCCCAAAGCTGTTGTTGTTACTACCTCCCCCAACTGTGTACTCTTTCCCTGTGTTTAGTTTCCGTGCATTATTTTATACTTCTTTGCATTGAATGAAACCTGCCATACTTCTGACCATTCCTCCAACCTTGCCAAGTCCCTTTTCATCATTATGGTTAACCACTGATGCTCATGCATTATCCCTTCCTCTATATCTATGGTAGCTACCCTACATCCACAGTACTACTTCTCCCCCCACCAACTACCCCCAGCAACCTGGCCTCAAACCCAACAAAAAAAAAGCATTTTAACATTTCTCTACTGAAGAGGTACAGTAGAGGTAACAGTAACGGTAAGTACCTTGCAAATAAAGGTGATGAAATGCTGTCGCTGGTGATGGCTTCCTCTCGGAATGATATACGTGTACGATCACCACATGCTACCCAGGGTACCCTGCTGCTGCTTGACTTCTTCTACTGGTTTGTGGTGTGACTCCTTCAGTCAGCTCAGCTCACCGTCAGTCAGATGCTATGCTGCCTGCATCAGGGAAAAAGCAAACGAAACGTATGAAGTTTTTATAGAGACAGTGCTGTGCTGTGCTTCTATGGTTGTGGAGGGTGCCACTGCCACCTCGTATGACACCACTCTACTACTGCTTGCTACTCTACATGGGCTATTACATTTGCAAGCAAGATGCTTCGCACTGACATTGTGATTGTATGCATGAAAACCAAACATTTCATTTCAAGACTTGGAGTGATCCCACCCCCACCCGACTGGCACACACAGACAATCCAAAACCACAAAATGTGCTTGCCGGCCGCCAGTTGTGATTGGCTACAGCACAAGTTTAGGAACCTGGGCATGAAACCAGCATGGATACACAGCGGAAGATCTTGTCAAACAAATCTGATAGAGTACTTAGACAGGGTGACCAGGAAGTGGATCAGAGATGGGAGGTGGATGCAGTGACCTACCTAGATTTCATACAAACCATAATACAAAAAATTGGGTAATGGTGTCAAAAGTCTTTTAAGTAGAGCTCAGAAGGTGTTCTAAAATGTCCAGAAAACCAAAAGCTGGGAGCTCAGGACTACATTCCAATATATTCACTCAGTCGCTGATTCATATATTTTCTTTTATTTTGATAAAAATCCCTTATAAAGTTCCTGTGTACCCAGTGTTGCTGACCCCACTGATGTTGCCTTGGTGGGATTGCTGACAAATTTGCATTTTAAATTATATGCTGGGAAGTGGGCACCTGCTCTGATAAACCCGAACCCACAAAGACCATGATGTAAGGAACTGCAAAAATGGCGGTCTTCCTTAATTCATACTGAGGTATTTGTACTAGTGTTCCTGGCTTAAGGGTAGGGCAAGGCCAAATAAGAAACAATGTCCTAGCTCCAACAGCTGCTTACCTTTGCTGGGGAAGATGCTGGCTGGCTGTGCTGATGGCCGCTCTCCACTGAACTCCTCTGCTACTCACCTCGCTCCTCTGAGGCTCCAACTGACCTGCTACTCTGCTGCCTGGTGCTTTGTTGTGCCGCCGGCCGCCCGGGAGGACACTTACCAACCACGGAACCACACCGGAGAGTCCGCCACTTGTAGGCCTGCCGCCTGCCTAAACCAACCTCCCTCCCTCCCTACCCCACCCAGTGTGCCTAAGTCGCCTCGACCCACCACTTGCTCCACTCCCGATCCCTTTACAGCAGACGGCCAACACCATTAGTCTGCTGTTCAGCCTGCAGGCCTTCCCCTTGCAACCTACTGGTGGTGTGTGCGTGTGCCTCCCCGACCCCATCCTAATCTAAATACACACCGACCCACCCACACAATCCTTTAGCTTAACTTAAACTTTAAATTTTAATTTTAATTCCACCCACCTCTGAGAACTGACTGGCTGCTGCTGCAGGTGTTCAGTTGGTCCTGTTCTCTGTCCACTCACTACGGCACACTCGTGAGTCGTGGCTCCAACTAGGCCTCACCCAGGCTGAGCTATGGGCATTTTCTTTATGCGATGCGGTCACGAGCACTTCTGGATCTCGACTGATCCTCCGCTGTTGTTCCTGACTGGCTGTCCCCTCAGGTGGCTCCGAGCCTCTCCTCCTCAGGTCCAGGGGCCTCACTGTTGGTCTGGCTTCAGTTGCGATTCGAGATTGTGTTTGGTATTGGTACTACACAGTACTGCCACTCAAGGACGATGGGATTGGGCACCACAAGGGTCTCCAGCCTGCTCTTGGCCTCTACTCGTCTTTACTGTCTCTACAGTAAAAGTGGACCGGGATGACACAGACAGATCAGATCTCTGTCTGATAATGACTTGAACTATATTTTGTACAATGCGGCCGCTTATGGGACAACCGGACAAGATGCACACCGATGATCAAATACGGTTCTCTGTGCAGCCACAGAGCTTCCTTTTTCCTCCTCTGTGCAGACTGCTGGTGGCACACAGCACACTCTCCCCGCCAAGTCGTGGTGCATTGCATCACGGTTAAACTTAGCAAGCACCACCAGTAAAGCAGCTCCCAACTCCTCCTCCTTACTCAATCATCCATCATTATTGGTGCATTTTGCATATACAAGTTGGCACGCTACACCGTCACAGGAGCCAGAAGGAGCATTATTGGCCCATTTGGATGGTGTGCAGCAGATGGACAGGACTGCACTGAAAAAAAAAATTTTTTGTCGTCTCCACAGTGGGCGGGCTAGACTACTCCAAAACTGAGTAAAACAAATGATGACGTGACGTCCACACTATAAAAACCAGGCGTCAGCATTAAACTACATAAGTATTACTGACATCAATTGACTCCAGATAGTGCATTTTTGGACGTTTTTAGCTGATTTTTGGACGTAAAATACGTCCAAAATTGACTTATCTGAAGCGCTGGCGGCTCCATATACTGGTAGGCCATAATCTACTAGGGACAGGACTGAGGATGTGATGGCCAGCTAGAGAGCATTGTGTGGAAGGCAGTCCTTACGGCAGTATAGGAGGCCAATCCAGGTGTTGGTGGCTGATGCAAGGGCATTAATGTGGGTGGGCAGCCCAAAGTAGAGAGAGAGAGAGAGAGAGAGAGAGAGAGAGAAAGAACTACTAAAGAACCCCAGAACAAATGCAATGGGGCATGGGATATCCCAGAGGATATTAGCCATACAGCCAAATTTTAAATAAAATAAATTACACACACCCCAATAATGCAGAGCATCGTAGGAAACATACACAAATGCTCATGAATTAATTTGGACTGGCTCAATTTTAAGCAAAATTGCATGGTGCCAGAAGGCCTCACAATACAATCAGCAAAGGCTGAGAACAACAGACACAGACACATGCTTCATCCTCATTTGGACGCCTCAGTGTGCCTTATCTGTACCTCAGCCCAGGGAGAGAGAGTCAAGTGATAGGGGATCTTATTTGTTTGGGTCATGGGCAGCCCAAAGTAGAGAGAGAGAGAAGAGAACTACAAAAAAAAACAGAGCTTATACTTTAATAATGTATGGTAGAACGTTGTTATAGGTAGAAATATACCTTTTTATAACAACGGTTTACCATTGATGTGACATCACGATGTTGTTAACCCATCGATGGTATGTCACATCGATGGGTTAACAACTGGGAACAGTCAGGGCATGCGCGCAGCTGGATTGGACGGCCTTGTAATGGCCATGATGGTGAGAGCAGAGCAGTGGGGACATGAAAAAACAGCAGTAAGGAACTGCTTTCTTTTCTAAAAAAATGAACTGGTACCATACACTATAAAAGCTAATGTATGGTACATCGATGGTTAACCATTTTGTTAACCAATCTTGAGGTTGCCATGGCAACGTAAACCTCTCGAGCTTCGCTCTCGAGGTTTACATGGTCGCCCTGGTAACCTCTCGATGATTAACAAACCAGTTAACCATTGATGACTATACATTATCCTCTATTTAAACGATATCCTCCATGCTCATGACAGCAAGAAACTTTTGTGCATGTTTTGAAGATTTTTAGGAAAGAGCCAATATCTAATTGCAATAACTATGGTTAAACTTTTGTTGTACTTAACCAGCATGCTGTACAGTACAGTCCCTTGGTTATTGTAACTGAAAAAAGATTGTCCACAGTAAAACAATTCCTTTGTGGTCAATAGTGACTTGACTGTGGTACACATTGTGGGATGTTACTTTTGAACTGTAGGGTAAGCCTCCAATAATCAAATTTTTCAGTAAATAAGGCATTGCTGTGACCCTTTATATATATATATATATATATATATACACACACACACACACACAATGGGGTGAGTGGTAAATGAGTGAGATAAAACAGTGTATCATCCACTGCAGTGTGATATTCTTACCCTCTGCTGTACTGTGGTAATATCAGCCATTTACACACACAGGTCACAAAATGTGGTCATCACTCTAGGCAGCTTTCCCCTCAGCTTGCAAGAAACACCTGTGCTGTTACCATAGACACAAATGCAGAACTACTTCAGAGGTCTCACTGCTGCCTACAGCTAACTCAATGAGCATTACAAAACACATTGATCCCCCTACCCAACTTCCAGCTCATTACTGGAATACTGCCAGCTTGACTGCAGCCATAATTCTAAACAGCACAGCTTCACAGAACAGTCTAAACTACTGCCTGCAGCTAACTCAACTACCACTGAAACACACTCACACTTGTTCCTCAAACTCTGATTCTCACCCATTACAATTACTGTGATACTTTCTGTTTGACTGCAGCCAGAATCCTAAAGAGCACAATTTCACAGAACACTCTGCAGTCTGCCTGCAGCTAACCTAATTACCACTGAAAACAGTATCAGCTGTTCTGACACTCTGTTTCTCAGATCATTACAATTACTGTGATGCTCTCAGCTTCACTGCAGCCAGACTTCTAAACAATACAGCCTCACAAAAGTATGTTTCTCACTCCTACCTAAAACTAACTCATTTAGCATTGCAAAACACACTCATGTGTCTCCCAGAGTTTATAACACTGCCAGCCCATTCAGAAAACCTCACACACAGAATGAGCAAACATATAAACAGGAACATAAATGAGAGAGCATAACAAAACTTCTAAAACTCTTGGTCCTATTGTATATATTGAATACATGATGGGCATGAGTGTGATATGGCAAATATTGTCACTCCTGCATCGTGAGCTCTGGATATCTCACTCTGCAGGAGTGACAATATTTGCCATATCACACTCATGCCCATCATGTATCTCTTATATATAATATGGTAGCACGGTAGTGCTACCATAGTTAGGGTTGAGGAGCCCTTTTAAGGTTAAAGGGTCAAATTTTGCACCTTAATAACTTTGCTACCATTTAACAGATTTGCCTGAAATTTGGAATGCATAATCAAGAGCAATACATCTTGGGATGTGCCAACTTTTGTACTGGTCAGATATACAGCTGCGGAGCTATTAAGCGTGATCTGCGTGCATGTTTACGCTTTCTGGTGAATTCTTTGCTCATGCCTACAGGTCGCACGGTTTGTGTGACCAGTCCAAAAACTTCAGGGAATGTGCGGCCAGGGTTCCCAATGTGCCTTTTGAAAATTTCATGAAAAAATATTAAACGGTTCAAAAGTTATTCAAAAAACAATTTTCCATTATAAGTCAATGGCAAAAGTTAACAAAAAGTTTGACACTTTCGCAAATGCACTTTTTAGTGTCTCAAATGGCCCTAGTAGTGTCGCAAATCTGCCATTTTTTTTCAGTTAGTGATCAGAAAAATGCTTTCCATTTAAATTTTGGTACCCTTTACCAACACAATTCATTTTGTGTTCACCTAGTCGGACCCTGTGGATGCTAACCTTGTCTTTGTTTTGGGATGAAACACCCTAGAAATATGTTTTTCAAATTTCTGGAAAAAGCAGTGTCACTAAGTAGTGTCGCACTCACAACACTTTCGCAAATGCTTACGAAAGCTTTTGCAAATTATGACACTACTTTTTCAGACTATGGCCAAAATGACAGCAGCTCTTTGCCACCCTGCTGCGACAGAATGGTTTGGTCTTTTGAGCTGAAATTTGAAGGGAACGCAGCCAACATCTCACAGATGTGCCTTTTGGTGGTTTGGTGAAAAAAAATATTGCATGGCTGCAAAGTTACGGTACTCTGAAGTTGGTGTTTTTTCCCATAGACTAACATGGTGGTGTATGCCGCACCTTTCGGGGCTCGTATCTCGAAAATGATGCTAGATACAGATTTTTTGCTGTGAGTTACATAGCCCTATGGGCAATGTAATTACAAAAACCTAGCCAGGAAAATCATGATTTTTGTGAAATTTAAACTTTTTTTCGATGTCATGCAGTTGCTGAGATATTTGCAATTAAGTACTTCCAATGCTCGTTTTAAGCTTCGATGCCCATTACAATGCATACATTCTTTGTGTTTTTTTATGCAGCTGTTCAGCAAAAACAGGGTATGTGCTTCCATTACTGTTACACTTACTGTTTCCACTTGTGTTTATGTCCCCGTTTGTGTTACCGTTACCGTGTATGCCACCGTGTGCGTTACCCTTTGCATTGTCTTTTGCGCTTGTGTTTTCATTACTGTTACCATTTGCATTTCCACCTTGTCTTTGCATTACTGTTCCTGTTACTATGTCACAAGACATCACAGGGCCCCGCGCTCCTGCTGCTGCATTACATTCACTTTTTCTCATCATCATTCTCAAAAAGAAGGGAAATTAGTGGCAAAAAAAATCTGTTTAATGCATCAGTTAGGGTTGTTCCACAGTGACAAAAGTGAGGAAATTTGGTGTTAGGGTTAAAACCCCCCCTTGGATCCCCTCCAGCCCCCCCAACTGGCATCGTGGTGCGTTGGGGTCATTAGTCTAACTCTGCCCCCATTCTCCTATTCCTCAGCTTCTTTACACATGTGATGGGGTGAGAGTTAGGGCAGATGACCCTCAATGCGCACCCCAATGCTGGTTGGGGTGGGCTGGAGGGGTCCAAGGAGGGTTTTAACCCTAACACTGAATTTCCTCACTTTTGTCACTGTGGAACAACCCTAACTGATGCATTAAATGGATTTTTTGCCACTAATACTATCTATCTATCTATCTATCATCTATCTATCTATCTATCTATCTATCTATCTATCTATTCATTGCAAAAAACTTTGTTGATGCATCAGTTAGGGTTGTAGCAACAACCTCTACCACACCACCCTACTCCCACCCTCCAGGATCCAACAGGCATTGGGGTGTGCATTGGGGTAGTCGGCTCTTACTCTCACCCCATTCCCTAATGCCTCATTTCCCAAATTTTGTTGTGTCAACCCTAACTGATACATTAACAAAGTTTTCTGCAATGAATTTCCTTAATTTTTTGAGAAAATGTAATCTTACCTATATATGTTTGTGGGAGTGCAGGGCCCTCCTGGTCCTGTGCTCCCAACAGTATGTAGTGTTTTGTGGTTGCACAGGGCCCCAAGCATAGGGCCTCCAGGCCCTGCACTCCTATGTATCCATAAGTGTATAGACATTATAATTAACACTCATCAACCTGTGGGCAATGTACTCCCACCCCTCTCTCATTACTCCAAATGGTACCAATTTTTGGGAGTGCAGAGCCCATCTATCCAAAAGTATAGAGGCATTGTAATGAACTGTTATCTCCCTGTGAGAGCGCAGGACCCTTCGGGCCTCGCATTCCCAGTGTTCCATAATGGAGGGCTCTGCAGTCCCATTACTGCATAATGGTATCCATATGAGATCCCTGCACTCCCATCTACCTATAATTGGTAAGATGCAGCGGAGGCATAGAGACATTCCAAGGAACCCTTGTGCTGCAAATAGTGTAATATCTCAGTAACCATAGGAACATTTGAAAAAATTCCACTGCAGCTATAATCATGGACTGGCAACCCACATTGTTGCTAAGCTGCATCTAGCGAAAAATCCATATCTTGAGCTGTTCTCGAGATATAGGTGCCGAAAGGTAATGCATCCTCCACTGTGTTATCCTATGGGAAATTTACAAACTTCGAAATGTTATAAGTATGGAAGTGATATAAATTTTATCACCAAACCAGCAAAAGTCACACCTCTGGGGCAAGCCCTTTGTACCCTGAAATTTCAGCCCGTACATCCTAACCGTTTCTTTGCAGTGAAATGACAAAGGAACAGTAAACTTTAAAAATCCTTTTTCGTGAGGTATCAAAATCCCTTTTCATGAGCTGATTCCCTTTTAGCGAGGTGTCAAATTCCTTTTCATGAGGCCTAAATCCCTTTTTCTACCATGCAGCTATCCAGAAGACTGAAATGAGCATGCTCAGAACCGGAAAGTTCAAAATTAAATAACTTTGGAACGGACTAATATTTTTTCACCAAACCAATGCTGACTTGTTTTTATGGGACAAGACCTTCCAACCCTGACAATGTCAGACCAAAATTCCAAATGGTGTGGCTGCAGCACAATGAGGAAAAAGCAAACAAAAAAGGCAAAAAAAAAAGCAACTTGAACATTTTTTTCAGTATACACAGCACGAAATCCACAAATTCAATCAAAATTAAATTTGGTACATCAAGTGACCTAACCCACAGGACAGCACATGCCAACTTTTGTGCAAATCTGTTGAATGACTGCAAAGTTATTAAAGTGCAAAATTTGAGTTTTACCATTAAACTGCCTACTCAATGCTAAATATAGTGGTGCTACTACACCACTGTTATATATATATATATATATATATATATATATACATATATATATATTATAGTGGCATGGTAGTGCCACTATAGTTAGGGTTGAGGAGCCATTTCTATGTTAAACCCCAAAACTTTGCACCTTAATAACTTTGCAACCATTCACGGATTTGGCTGAAATTTGAATACATGATCAAGAACCATAGGTCTTGGGATCTGCCAAGTTTTGTACTGGTCAGATATACAGCTGTGGGTTATTAAGCATGATCTGTGCACGTTACGCTTTTCTGGAATTCCACGAAACAAGGCCTACAGGTCGTATAATAGCTTAGCGACTGCCCAAAATCTTTCAGGAATGTGCGGCTGGGGTCCCCCGATGTGCCTTTTGAAGATTTCATGAAAAAATATTAAACGGTTCAAAAGTTATTCAAAAAACAGTTTCCCATTATAAGTCAATGGGAAAAGTTAACAAAAAGTTCAACACTTTCGCAAATGCATTTTTTACTTTCGCAAATGGGCCTGTTACTTTCGCAAATCGGCCATTTTGTTTTCAGTTGGTGATCAGAAAAATGGTTGGCATTTAAATTTGGGACCCTCTAGCAACCTAATTCTTTTTGTATTCACCTATTCGGACCCTGAGGATGCTTGCCATGTCTTTATTTTGTGGTAAAGACCCCAGAAATATGTTTTTCAAATTTCTGGAAAAAGTACTTCATAAATTACTTTGGTACTCACGAAAGTGTCAAACTTTTGCAAAAGCTTGCAATGATGCGACAGTAGTTTTCCATCTGTGGAGTAACAGCGATTCTTTGGCACTGTGCTGCAAAAGAACCGTGGGAGTTTTGGGCTGACATTTGGAGGAACGGAGCTGACATCTCACAGATGTGCCTTTCAGTGTTGTATTGAAAAAATATTACATGGCGGCAAAGTTACAGCACTCCAAATTTGACAGTTTTTCCCATAGGATAACATTACAGCGCTCGACGCATTACAGAAATCCTTTGGATCCTGCTGCAAAATAACGGTTTGGTCTTTTTCCTGAAATTTGGAGGGAAGACAGCCAACAGCCCACAGATGTGCCTTTCAATAGTTTGGTGAAAAACATTACAGGAGGGAAAATTATGGCGCTCAAACTTTTCTTTTTCCATAGGATAACGTTCTGACGTTAGCCGCACCTTTCGAGGCCGTATCGAGAAGCGGTGTGAGATACGGACTTTTGTCAAAAACTTTTAGCCCCTCAAAGGGCTAAATACAAATTAGTCAGGACAGTTGTAAATAATATGACTTTTAAATTTTTTTCACGTCATACGGTTCCTGAGATATAACATATTTAGTATTCCAAGTTCTCATTTTCTGCGTCGATACTCATTATTATGCATACATTATTTGTACTCACTGTCTTTCTCTATGCAGGTTTTGGGGAAAACCAGCCTGTGCACTTACATTACTGTTACTGTTGCCCTTTCCTCTTGTGGTTCCGTACCCGTTTCACTTACCGTTGACGTCTGCGCCACCGTGTGCGTTAACCTTTGAATTTTCATTTGCACTTGAGTTTCTGTTATTTTTAGCCATTTCTGTCTACAGTGCTGTTTATCTTTCTGTTTCACTTTACATCACCATGCCCATTGACATTTCTGTTTGCAGGCACCATGTTACTATGTGACAACACATCACGTGGCAGACCATTCCCGTCTACGCCACCATGTGCGTTACCCTTTCTGTTCTTATTCGCGCTTGTGTTACCATGTGCGCCACTGTTAGCATTTCTGTTTGCGTTGCTGTTCCTGTTACTATGCCACAAGACATCACATGGCGGGAGGGCCCAGCGCTCCTGCCTGCATTACATTCACTATTTCTCATTATCATTCTCAAAAGAAGGAAATTAGGGCAAAAAACTCCATTTAATGCATTAGTTAGGGTTGTTCCACAGCGACAAAAGTGAGGAAATTAAGCTGTTAGGGTTGAAAACCCCTTGGACCCCAACCCACCCCAACTGGCATTGGGGTGTGCAATGGGATGTGGGTCCTAACTTTCACCCCATTCTCCCATACTTCAGCTGTTTCACATGTCATGGGTGAGAGTTAGGACTGACGATCCCAATGCGCACCCCAATGCCGTTGGGGGTGGCTGGGGTCCAAGGGGTTTTCAACCCTAACAGCGAATTTCCTCACTTTTGTCGCTGTGGAACAACCCTAACTAATGCATTAAATGGAGTTTTTTGCCTCTAATATATATATAGATATAGATATAGATATAGATAGATATAGATATAGATATAGATATAGATATAGATATAGATATATCTATGTATAGATAGACGGATATTTATGCAATGGGGTGGACATATATTCAGTGTGATAAATTTGTTTATCTGAGTCACTGTATGTATAAATAAATTTATACATACAGTGACCATTTATACACACAGTTACTATGTCACAAATCTCTTTAGAATTCATTTAGAATGTTCAGCCTCAGAAGCAGTTCTAACCATATTCAAATGGGAATAACTTTAAAATGAAAAAAGATAGAATGGTACTGTGAGCCCGAAAATTGTTCAACATACAATTATCTACAAATTGAGTGGTGTTTCATGTATAGATACCTTATAGATTTTTTACAATTAGCAAAAAAGCAGAAGGAAATGTAATTTTTTGTTCACTTTTTTGACAAACAAATGTGAATAACTTAAAACAAAAAATGATAGCATGGTACTGTGAACACGAAAAATGTTCAGCACAAAAATATCTACAAAATGAGTGGTGTTTCATTTATAGATACCTTTTAATTTTTTTTTTTATAATTAGCAAAAAACAGCATAAAATTAAATTTTCTTTTCCCTTTTTTGACAAACAAATGTAATTAACTTTAAAAGGAAAAATATAGCATAGTACCGTGAGCATGACATTTGTTCAGCAAGAAGTTTTCTACAAAATGAGTGGTGTTTCATTTAATAGCAACTGCTATGATAGGCAGACATACTCTAGGAAAGTTAACCAAAACTACCAGAAATTATCATTTAAAATAAAGATAAATAGTCAAAACCAAATGTTCCTGCACTGATAGAAAGCATCTCTGTTGCATAAATGAAATATACAATGGTGAGCTGTCAGATAAATGATTTATCTACACTTGTTCTGTTTGACCTTGGACACCTCACTCGTGGCTTACGCCACTCGTGAGGTTACCCAAGGTCAAACAGTCACCATTGTATATTCCATATATATAGATATAGATATAGATATAGATATAGATATAGATATAGATATAGATATATATATATGGGACATGACATGGCTTAAGTGAAGATATCATATTTATCTTCACAAGAGGCCAATGATATCATGATATCTCACTTGGCATTGCCAAGAGTGACATATCTTGATGTCATTGGCCTCGAGTGAAGATAAATGTGAATCTTCACTCAGGCCATGTCATGTTCTGTTTATACAACATGTGTTTGGGCCAAACTGCAATGAAACCTGTAGATGAAAATAATTGAAAACATGGTCCCCCACCTAGAACTCAAGAGATGACATGTTATATGAAATAAAAATATATATGGTGGATTTTGACAGTTTAAAATTATGTGAATAATGTTATGTGGTCGATCTTGTCATTATTTTTATGTAAAAATGTAATTTATGGAGTTATCTGGTTGATCCTGCTACTGTAATATTCAGCCGAGAATTATATTAGTTTTAGTTTTCCCTATAAAAGTAGCATGAGCAAGCGGTAGGAAGATTGACCAATTAGGCGATTATAGTAGTTCACAGTAAAGAGGTCTGTACTCATTTAGTTAAAAATGTCTACAGTGCTACATGTGTTTTCTTGAAGGTGTCGACTGTATTGAAAAGAGAGAGAGAGCGTTAGAGAAGGAAGATGATGCACGAGTATGTGTTGCTATAGCAACCAACACTTATGGGTGCTCCTGGTGTTGTGAAGCTATCAATTCGGTTTCTCTTATCTCTGTCAGTTTTGGATAAAGTTGGGAGTTTTAAGAAAAGAAATGAAGCACTGCAGAGTTTTTTTCAGTAAATGGGTACAGACATGTTTATTGTAAAGTGCTGTAATCTGCTAATGGGTCAATTTTTTTACCGCTCGGTTACACCACTTTTAAGGGACAAACTGAAAGTAATATGAGGAGCGGGTGCAATTTACGGTTTTTGGCTGAATGTCAGACTGGGAGGATTAACGAGATAAGTGTTTACATTTTATGTTTACATAAAAATAATGGCAGGATCAAACAGGTAGAGGGGCATATGTGTATGTATTTGTGGTTGGGGGGGGGGCATCAGGTTTTCCAGAAAGAGAAAGACAGAGAGATTCATGCAATGGAATGTTAAAAAAGTTTCAATTTCTATTGAAGGACGTATAGGATCATGGTGATATCAGTATGATGTATATAAACATGGAGATATCAATGATATCTTCACAGGCATAGTTATATCTCTGTGACCTGCCTCAGACAGTACTTTTTATCCATGATTTTATCTCCAAACACATGTTGTATAAATAAATATATTTAGAGAGCGAAATTATCATCTGTATTTCTCTAAGGTTCAGCTCAATTTTGAAGTGGCACTTAGGAACAAATGAATACAATTGGAGAAGTGTTTGACTATTTGTAAAGGTACAGAATATTGTAAATAATAAATGTATATGGTAGATATATGTAAATATTTAAGTATAGCATTTGAAGTGTATTACTACACATTTATGAAATAATGTATGTTTCAATATATTAGATATTAATTGCAAAAAACTGCATTAATGCACTAGTTAGGGTTTTAACTTAACACCACTAAAGTAGGGAAATATGGCATGTTTCCAACTCTAAGTTCCAACCCTCCCAAGCAGCAAAAGGAAAAAACACATTAGGGTTTTAGGTCTCTGGAGTCTTGACGAATCAGTAGTGGGGTCTTCCATGTGGTTGTCAACCCTAATGCCCACCCCTTTCCACAAGCAAACAATATCAGATATGATCTTATTTCTTCACATAGGGCCTGCAGGACATCACATCAGTGCTACTGCATTTTTTGTCACCTGGAAACAGGGAATATTGTTTGTTTTACCTGATGATGGGCCTGTGGCTGCTTGTGTGGGCTTGTTCTTTTGCTACTTGGGGAGTGGGGTGAAGAGTTAGGGTTGAAAACTCTAACCCCTTGTTCTCCTACTTTAGTGGCATCAAGTTGACCCCTAACTAGTGCATTAATGCAGTTTTTTGCAAAGAATGTCCTTTCTTTTTGAGATAGTGGAATTGTATCATCATTAAGGCAAGTCCCTTCAATAAGAGATACAGATGCACAGACTCTCTTGGCCCTCTGCCAATAGAAGAGTCCATTTGCAAGCTGAAGTGCCCATCTGTCCACTGGCTATGAATGCAAAGACTTTGTGGGGCTGTAGGGGGAATGTGGAACTACAGGGCCCTCTGGCCCCTAATATTCCATGTGGCCACAGATGCAAGTGTGCAGGGCCAATACTCATTCTGACTCTGTAAGTGCAGGGCCTTCTAGACCCTGTGCTTCCATTCAGCTATGTGTCCAGAATTGGAGGGCCCTCTATGCTCTATGCAAAATATAGAAGATTTATCTTCACTATATGGTTACTTGGGATGTGCAAGTGAATACTGAGATTCAGAATGGGAGCTACCGAACAAATGGGGACTTTTGTTGGGGGACTAGAGGACATTCTTGCCTGCTGGCAGTAACTACACTCACTTAGGACTAGCTTTGGTGCAAACTGAAAAATGTTGCTTTATAAACCCTAAATTTTTAGTTCAAACTAAAATATTTGATTTGCACCATAATTTTTGGTTCGCGACCCAACATATTTCTGACATGTTTTTAAAAAATTAAAAATAAATAAAAATCAGAATCTTCCTTATGAAGTCCCATTTGACAAGATTCACATTTTTGTTTTTCTCAGGGTGTCCATTATATGTGTTTTCATATTTTTGTGGTAACCAAAATGATGAAACAAGATTGCAGCCTTCACAAACCCCCCCAAAATTTTTTTGGTTAGTGAGGCCCAATTTTAGTTTGTGATACCTTAGTGACGGGAACCAAGAACAGTGTCACAAATTAGAAATTTTTGGTTTACACCAGACATCTATCTAATACCAATTTGTTTTTAATCTAGGTTTTTGAGCCCCGTCACCTCCTCTTGCCTATTGGCGGTGGGCATACATGGTGTTTTTTCCTGTTTTTCTCCCCTTAGTCCCCTGAGTCCCAGCAAACACATTTGAGCATGCACATGGAGGAACACACATGCACCAGAACTGGCAAAGATCCCACTCCTCCCACCTCACATTTGCCAGTCCCCCACTTGCCTGATACTACCACCAAGCCTCGACTTGGTGGCAGCCAAGGGCTGGGAAAATTCACTTCCCCTATCCAGTGGAGGACAGCTTGCCTAGCAGCCCACTGAATCCTCCTGATGCACTCCCCCCTGTGACCTGAGCTTGCTTCTGAACCCAGGTCTCTGGTATGATGTGAGGTTGGTGTCCAGTGCCTCCACCCTCAGTGCCACCAGGCCATCCATTCCAAATTTTAAATCCATATAACTTTAAACTGTTTAATATTTTTTCTTGAAACTTTTGAATGACACTACCTCAGCACAAGCCACCTCTACTCTAGAAGTTTCATGCAGAAATTCACTACTGTGCAGTCTGTATATGAGAGTAAAATCACACATAAAAAAACATGTTAAGTACAGGGAAAAAGTGACCCTTTTACAAAATAAAGGGTACCCAGGTCTCAGAAACTGCATAGGATGCCATCATGAAACTTTATGCGTGTTGACAATATGGCATGTCAATGCAAAATACAAATGTGTGGGCTGTTCCAAAGAACACCACCAAAGTTATTAAGGTACAAAGTTAGGAGTTTAACACTGAGCTCCTTACTCAGCCCTAACAATAGTGGCACTACTGTACCCCTGTAATTCAGGGGACCACCAATGAGGAATATTAAAATGGGAATAGTGTAATTAGAAATAAAATGATGTGTGTTTATTGACTATAGATGTCCATATGTATAACAACTTGATTAGGTATGTAGAGTTTTTTGATCAGGTACAGTGACCAATTTATTAAGTATTTAATATAATGTAGAATTCATTTATATATTTTTCAGTATGTATAGCATCCCTCAAGAAGTGAACAGAGATTCATGAAATGTTGGATTATCTCATTAAAACCAACAGTATAAAATAAATCTTGTTTGAAACATGTATATATTTTCATGAGTGAGCCATTATTCTGGCATCATTCCTTTGCATTACGAAGGAACACAGGTACAAGGAGGAGTTTATTGCAGTTGGCAGGAAGAAGAGTTAAAGGAGACAGGAAATTATTTTTGCATAGTTAACTGCCCTTCCATCTTCCTCTCCATTGCTGGTTATGTATTCTGATATGCTTTAATGATTTTTTTTTTATAAATAAATAATCTAGCTTTAGAGTGCCCTCAGATCCACATAGAGTTCCACTCTCCTCACCAGCTTCTCCTCTTGATTTTCATATTTCTGAGACATTCTCTTACATGAGTAACTTCCATTGCATGCAATTCATCTGAATGGTCTGGAATGGGTGTTACTGATATCATAGAATGTTCAGGCAGTATGAAAAGAGAGAGCAGCAACTGCTGAGGAGCGAGGGATTTGGGGTAGTTACAATGGCAACAACATTTTATTATTAATTTAACAAAAGAGGTCAAAAATATAGCAGAATACTGTATAGCCAATAAAAGAATATCTGGAGGGCATCTAGAGGTGTAGAAATTGTTTCCTACCATCTTTAAGAAAGTTGTCTACAAGCACTTTTTACCAAAAGAATGGTGGATAAGTGGAATAGACTGGCAGAGGAGGTGGTGCAGAATAAAATGGTGGGGGAGGGGTGGTGGTGCTAAGGCAGAGTGGGAGTGGTACATGGCCATGCAACTGGGAAAGGGGCAGAAGTAAGAAATGTAGATTGCCACTAGGGTCTTTGCAGTTTAACTAGGTAGGGTGGGCACTGGGCAGACTGGATGGGTCACTGTGCCATTTCTGCCATCACTTGGTATGTGTCTATGTACTGCAAAAAACATTCAGCAGTTCTTCTGAGCAGAAAAGCACATGCATCTTCCAAAGGGCCAGAGTCCTTCAGTTTGTCCTTTAATGATAAATGAGAATAATATATGTGTTACATTGTGTAATATGTTTTGGTTATGCATCCAAGGTATGTGATACCACATAACCATGAGAGTAATGGTTGAAAGTTTTATACTGTTATCAGACACCAAAAGGTGTGTAAATGAACATGAGTTACTCAACTGTAACCCATATTTTTATTTTTATAATTACTGAGCATTTTATTACTGTTTTGTCTGCAGTATGTAGTTCTGATTTTGGTATGCTCTCAGCTGAGATCCTTGATGTGTACTGAGAGAGAGAGAGAGAGAGAGAGAGAGAAGAGAAGAGAAGAGAAGAGAAGAGAAGAGAAGAGAAGAGAAGAGAAGAGAGTAAGGAAGCAGTTGTGGAGAAATCCCAGCAAGTGTTTCTATATTTTACTGTTAGTGGCTAAAGTGCTTTCCCATGCTTGGTTAACCAATGTTTTGCACTTTCAGCTTGTGCTCTGTTTATTCAGTGTGTTTTCCTTTCTGGGGAGAGTGGGCTGCTTTTGCAGAAATCATGCTTAGTTGCATCACACTTACTCAGGGGTAACATAAGTGCCTGGATATTCAGACTACACCAGGCAGTGGCACAAGCCTGGGCGCAGCACAGCTGGGATGTGCCTGGACCAGGACCAGGTGATATTCAATAGTGATGCACCATGGCGCAGCACCATTGAAATGGCACAGACTGTACAAGGTGCAGTGGCACTGCACTGGTGCAAGCCATTGATAGGGAGCATGGGGATGCACCAGCGCAACTGCAGATGCGCTAGAAACATCACTCGTGATATTCAGTGGAGGGCATGCAAATAGGGCCATAATATATGCAAGGCATCAAGAGGATGGGGGGCCACTGGACCACCAGGGCATGGGTAAATATACATTTCCTGGGGTATCAGGAGGGAGGGGGGGTACCACTAGACTACCAGGATACCATGGGTGCTTGTGGACAGTGGTTTGGGTGGGCGGGTGGCCACCCACGGCTAGCAGCTGCTGTTTTGCACCCTGCAATACAGCAGCCCACCTGTGGGTGGCCAGCAGTTGTTTCCTCTTTTCACGGGTTCAACTTTGAGCCCCCCCATGTGGCACAATGCAGGGTTGCAACAGCATATGTGCCGCACATCCTGGGCTGAATATCGGGATGTGCCGCATATGCATGGGCATACCCCCTGCACCTGCACGGCATACATTATAATTGCACCCCAGTGCATCGGGATTTGCACTGCACTGGGCAGCCTTTTCAATATCCCACTGGGGCGCATTGCTGGGTTGTGCCAGTGCAACTCTGTTGCGCTACGTGCAACCCCTTTGAATATCTGGGCTGAGGTGTATAAATTAAGCAGCTACTGAAATCAGGTTGATTCAGAGGCCAACCAGTAATTATAGTACAATTACTGTAAAATTATGGAAATTGGAGTTTAGAATATATGTAGTAGTGTAAGTTTTGAATTTCCTGATGTTCTAGTTGTGTAACTCTAATACAAATATCAGCAAAATGCTGTGTTCCTCCTTGATGGACCACCATTAGTATATTCTGCACCCTTGACACCAGCTATTCAAGGAATTACTACTTTTTCACATTTGTTCATATCAAGCCTTTATGCCCCACTTCTCTGTTGGCCTCCTTCTGCCCTCCACTTGCCCAGTGCAGTCACCCACTATCTTGGGGACTTGCTTGATGCTGGTTCTCCCATGGCTTGGCCCCTGTTGTGGGGCCAGGAGAGGGAAGTCCATCCTCCACACCGGTGACCATATCGAGACTGAGTCCAGACCTAGTCTGTGATGCAGTGTCTGCAACAAGTGGGGAATTAATCCTGTCAGTGGGGCTTATTTTCACTTTTCTGCCAACCTCACCCACCGCCCATGACATTGAGCTGTGATTTGAAAAGCCTTGCGTGTATCAGTACACCTTGCAGAGGAAGCAAGCTTCTCATCCACTGCAGAGGTCACTGATATGGTGGAACTTGATGCCAACCTTCCCCCAGCTGTGAGCGCTACCACATGGCAAAGCATTTTACAATAAAATATATATTCCATAAAACAATAAAATGAAATAATAAAAAGTGCAATGTTCATAAATACATAAAACACATAAAACCTACACAGATTGGACCCAGACAATTATCAGATGTTCGCTTCAGTTTGTTCAATTGTAACTTTGTTTCTTTGTCCCCAAGTTATTTTAGGTCAGAAGATCGATAGTGCCATACATCGAATTATATCTGTGCACAAGGTTATGGACCTACCAGGTTTGAAAGGAAGTCTGAGCAACATTAGCTGAGATTAGTTGTACTTTAATTAACTTATTACCACCTTATCTTGGTCTAATTTCTCCCTCCCCACGCTGTTCCCCTCCTGCCCTTTATTCATTCTTTACCTGCACTCTTTCCTTTTCCTCCTTCCCTGCACCTTACACCCCTCTACTCAACTGTTTTCCCTACCCCCACCCCAGCTGTCTCACAAAATCTCCTTAACTGACTTCCTTCTGGTCTCCCTTTCTTTTTTTTAATTTCTTATCTGTTTACTCAGTTAGCTAGCACTGCCTGCACCATGTTTGTTTCATTATCATGTACTCCACCTTCGGTTATGATGCATTTATGTATAATGCACTGCATTACTTGTATACTCTAATTCTATGTGTTATGTACTGTATTAATTTTCCTGTAATGCTTCATATCCTATCTGTTTTAAATCTACTCACCGTGTTTGTTTCTTTACCATGCACTCTGCCCTCATTTATGATACACTTATGGATAATGTACTGCATTACCAGTATAATCATATCCTCTGTATAATGTACTGTATTAATCTTCTGTAATTGTTTTGTAACCTGTCTGTCTGTAAATCTGATGTGGAGCTTTTGCAAAAGAGTTTTTGACTTAAAAGGTTGTAATTCCAAGACTTCAATAAATAAATAAAAACTTTAATAAATTACATCCAAAGAAATAGACAGCAGGATGACATGATGTCAGCATACTAGGACCTTTAGTTATTTATGTATTTGTTTATTAGTTTGTTTGTTTATTTATTTATTACCAGGTGAGTGCTTTAGGCTGTTTTGTGTTATTTTCAGCCATGACCCTGGTACATTTATAATGCACAATAATAGCATAGTAATTGGGCAGTCAGTATCAGTGGCTCAGTAGGTAGCACACTCGCCTCTGAGGCTGGGAGACCAGAGGGCTGTGGGTTCAGTTCCCACATCTGGTACTTGGGTTAATATCCCAGTGCTGACACTGTAGTGCAGCATGAGAGGGGTGCTGCACTTCTGAGGTGCCATCTTTTGGATGAGATGTTAAACCGAGGTCCCATCTGCCTGGATTGAGAGTAGTTCAGGTGGATGTTAAAGATCCCATGGCACTTATCGAAAAGAGTAGGGGAATTTCCCCAGTGTCCTGGCCAAATTTCCCTCATTCACTAAAAATACCACCAACAGCTTAATCTGGTTCAAAGTCAGTTGGCTTTCTCTGTATCCCCCTTCCCCGGGTCGTGCCTGAAAATAGGCAGGAGTTGTCTAGTGACTTACCTGGTCACCAAAAACTAACTAAATAAATAAATACAGTAATACAACACAGTTATACAGCAGTACAGCCAAATGTATAATAGTTTTACAATGGTGCAGTACAGTTATACATCAGTGCAGGACAGGTTAAGTACATGATGGTACAGAACAGTTACAACTATAGACTCACGTGTCAGGAGTGTAAAAAAGCAAAACAAAAAATACATACATTTATATTTAAACACCTAGAATAGTTAATCTAGAAGTTAAAGCTTTGATAGGTCTTCAAATGTTTTTCTAATATATCTCTTGATTATGTAAGCAAATGCTGCCATTTAACAACCAAGTACCTGAACAGGACAAGGAAAGCAATTACATAGAACACTGTGAATGCAATGGTTAGATTTACATACAACTTGGGTGTGGTGTGAGGCACAATGTTTGGGAGGTGAATGGGGGTATGGATGGGCAAGCCTGTGCTCCTGAACTCTAGTGCATTAGAGTGGACTGGATAATCTGAGTTAAATCTACAGATATCTCAGTTTTTCCAGATCTGAATCAGTGCTTCCCTACTGAGAGGTTACCTATACCCAAGTCCCCTGGAATTCTGTGATTCCATGGCTTTCAGAATTTCTGCAGAGCTGGCATTATGCCACAAAATATATGCAGTGAATAATTCATTGCTCTTGGGGATTTGTCCATTCAAATATGCCATTTTCCGATTGTGCCTGGCTATTTTCCTCTTTTTGTCTATGCTTAAGCCCCTCCTCTTTGCTCAGCATATGATGTGTTTGATAACATCATATCATATTTTAGCCAATAGCAAGACTGCATTCTGCCAATGAAATGAATAATGCACAATACAAGAAGGAAAAAACACTGCCACAGAAGCCTAGGACCCCTGCCGCAGACGTCAGGACTGAAGTACTTCTGAGAAATAGGGGCCCTACCTATTCCGTAACACTGTAACATTGTCCAGCTAGGATTCCAAACTCCCCTCCATTGCAGACTGATTTGAACTGATCTGGATCTTCCAGGTAAACATTCCATAGATCTGAGACTTATACCTCAGTTCCTAGGGACTGTCATTAAGTCATTGTAAGTTTCAGCAGAGGTCTGGGGATAAAGTTTAAAAGAGATGTTGCAGCTCGATGTGAAAGCTTGGTTAGGTCTTCAAATGTATTTCTAAAATATCTCTTTATTACATATTCAAATGCCTTCTTTTAACAATCAAGTACATACAATGCTGTCTGCCAGGATCAAACACTCTTGTCACAGGTTTTGCTGTGATATCTTACAGGATACGGCAAGAACTCAAGGAAAACCAATGGTAATTACACCAAGTTGTAACATGGCAATGAAAGATAGAGTCTAATAGAGAAATCACATTGGTCAGAGAACAGAACCTGTGACATGGAGTGAAGAAAGACCAAAGGAGGGATAATGAGGCTTAATAAAGGGGAGGGAATGTGGGTAGAGGGTGACAGTGAAAAAGCAGGGATACTGAACGAATATTTCTGCTCAGTATTCACAAAGGAAGAGGAGGGGGAGGTACCTATCCCAAACAAGAGAAACACTCTGAAGACAGGGGTCGATACCAGTCCATTTACAGAAGAAAGGGTTCTGAAAGAACTAATAAAATTGAAGGTGGACAAAGCATTGGGGCCTGATGGGATTCACACAAGAATTCTAAAAGAACTAAGGGTAGAACTAGTGACACCGCTGACTACTGTCTTTAACAAATCATGGGAGGATGGGGTGGTCCCTGAGGACTGGAGGAGGGTGGATATGATTCCTCTTCACAAAAGTGGGAGCAGGACAGAGGCAGGAAACTACAGACCAGTTAGTTTGACCTCAGTGGCAGGGAAAATGATGGAATAACTTCTGAAGGAAAGAATTGTTGAGTACCTAGAGGCCAGTGGGGCACAGGACCCAAGGCAGCATGGATTCACAATGGGAAGGTCATGTCAGACAAATCTAATAGATTTCTTTGACTGGGTGACCAAGGTAGTAGACCAAGGAGGGGCTGTGGACATGGCCTACCTAGATTTTAGCAAGGCATTTGATACAGTCCCACACAAAAGATTAATACACAAGTTAGCCAGCCTTGCAGTGGGTCCCAAGGTGGTAGCCTGGATAACAAATTGGCTAGACAACAGGATGCAAAGGGTAGTAGTAAATGGAGTCCACAGTGAAGAAAGGAGGGTTACTAGCTGGGTACTGCAGGGTTCAGTACTGGGACCGGTCCTTTTTAATGTCTTTATAAGTGACATTGCAGAGGAACTGGAAGGAAAAGTATGTCTCTTTGTAGACAACACAAAGATCTGCAACAGGGTTGATACACAAGATGGAGTGGAAAGGATGAGAAGGGACTTGGCAAGGTTGGAGGAATGGTCAGATGTATGGCAGCTCAGATTCAATGCAAAGAAATGCAAGGCAATGCACCTGGGAAACAAAAACCCAGGGGAAGAGTACACAATGAGGGGTGAGATACTGACAACAGTAAAAATGGAAAGGGACCTGGGTGTAATTATATCAGTTGACCTAAAGGTGGGCAAGCAACGTGAGAAGGCAGTAAGGAAGGCTGGGGGAATACTGAGATGCATAGGGAGAGGCATCAATAGTAGAAAACAGGAAGTTGTTATCCCTCTGTACAGACAGTTGATGAGACCCCATCTGGAGTACTGTGTGCAGTTCTGGAGACCCCATCTCCGCAAAGACATAGACAGAGTGGAGGCTGTCCAGAGGAGGGCAACCAAAATTGTGCAGGTTCTGCACCAGAAGACATACAAAGAAAGACTGAAGGAGCTTAATATGTATACCCTTGAGGAAAGAAGGGAGAGAGGGGACATGATAGAAACTTTCAAGTACCTCAAGGGAATCAACAAAGTCCAAGCGGGTTTCATCTTTCAGAAAAAGAGATGTGCAAGAACAAGGGAACACAATTTGAAGATAGATGGGGGACAGCTCAAAGGTAATGTGAGGAACTATTTTTTCACAGAGAGGGTTGTGGATGCATGGAACAGCTTCCCTGAGGAGGTCATGGAGTCAAGAACAGTGGGGGAACTAAAGAATGCATGGGACAGACATAAGGCAGTCCTAGTGGGGGGTAGGAGGAAGTAAGCTGTTGGGTAACTAGGATCTGCAGCCTATCTGTTAGGTAGGAAAATGGGCAGACTAGGTGGGCCAAGCGGTCCTTATCTGCTGTCAAATTCTATGTTTCTATGAAGTCAAGCAGGTATTAATCCACAAATAATGCCGTGTTAAGAGTGTGAACACGCTTACAAAGTTATGTCAGTAATGTATTGTGTAGCGCTAATTTGACCAATAGGTGGCGTGACCAGCAGAGAGTGAGAAAGCCAAGCAGCACCCCCGACACAGACAGTGGAGCAGTGTGTTCCCCAGTGGTGCAATTCTTAAGTACCACAGACAGCAATCAAGGGAAGATTGTGCTGTTTCCACCCACCCACCCTGTTGATAGTGTAGTACTTGCACCACAATGGAACACAGCAGTGGGAAGCACAAGTGAATAAGACAGGAGGTGCAAAGATAAGAGAAGTGTCATCCTTGTTTCAAAGTGCCACCTATTGGTCAGAATAATGACCAAGCATTCTGGCAAAATGCGCTCTGTTGGCCGGTGCTGCAATTGTGAAGGACTGCACAGAACAATGGGCAGAACGGAGTATACATATGTAACTGAGAAGAGTGCTGTTTTCCATGCAATGAGCTGCTCGAGTCATATAATACTACTCGCAGCAGAATTGCATAGTTAAAGTAGGACTGCAGGAAAGAGATGATTAGGAAAGAAAAGAGAAGTCCAATGCTCTTTTGAAAGCGCCACCTATTGGTTGGAATAATGACCAAGGCTGTAGCAAAAAGGCACTGTGTCAGCCAGTCCTGCAATTGTCAAGCAGTTCACAGAGAAATCGGCAGCAGACACTATATATATATATGTAATGTAAAACTGTGCTGTTTCCCACACACTGAGCCACCCAATTAAGATAATAATACTCGCAGCACAATTGTTTTGGAAAAGTACCCCAGGAAACACATCATTGGGAAAGACAACAGAAGTGCTCTTTTCTTGTCAAAGCACCAGCTATTGGTTGAAATAATCACCACTGCACTCTACAGCCAGCTCACAAAACTGCTGTCAGTCTTCAGGCATAGTAATCTATGCATGTAATACATTTTCCCCACAATCCAGCACGACAGGAATCTGAGCTACAAACGTATGGGCAGCAATAGAGCAGCTCATTAGAACTACCAACTTTTGAGGTCTGATCATTATTTTATCTCTATGTTCCTATGTAAAGCAAACTTGCAATGTGTCATAAATTGGTACACGCTACATTACTCCATGTGGGCTGTGCAACGTGCATGCTTCCAGTTAGGCACAGCCTTTCAGAGTAACAGACCTGAGCCATGGTTTTCTAAGTGAGATAACTCGTTCTGCTCATTTGTCTGTTATAGCAAGTAAAACAGTATCTAAGTAATACTTGCCTTGCACTTGCCATGTTAGATGCCACCTTTGTCATGGCTTAATGCTTACACATTGTCCAGCCCAAATTCAGATCGAACCCCTTTCTGAGGTGACGTGACTTGAATTGGTCTAGATCTTCCAGGTGACATTTCTAGAGACTGGGGGGGCTGGATTTTCACAACCCCCAGAAATTAATGCAGGCACGAGAAAAACTTGTACAAGTAGGTCATTACTTGCGGAACTGCAGTTTTTCCTGAATGTGCCAGATATTCAAAGAAGAGGCCATTTTATGCCCAACTTCACAGTTTTAGCACTTTGTAGCCGTTTTTTGGTGCAGCTGCTCCAAGATGTTACATCTGGTTGGACCAGGCATAACATCCTATACAGCTGCGCCTGCCACCTGAGCAGAGCATGGGCTGAAAATATGATTGTCTGCCAGTGAGGAGATTTTTTTTTCTGCACCGACAGACTGCAGCATGGGAAGTAGTCCCCTGGGCATTTGAAATTCCATCCCCAGAGGTCTAAGTGTCAGTCCCTAGGGGCTGTCACTAAGTGGTCCTAAGTTTGTGCAGAAGGTAGGGGGTTACATTTTGGAAGCAATGTGGCAGTACAGCTTTGGGGGGAGGTTCATGGACATGCATTTCAGTAGGGATGCAGTGGGAACATTTGGGAGGATGAAGGGATTAAATTATTTCATAATATGTGGGGGCATCCTTTTTAGCAGTGGAGGGGTGTGTAATGTATGGACAGAGTGGAGGAGTAAATTTCTGGGGGGGGGTTAGGAGTTATGATAAATAGAAAATGGATCTACAGTAATTTCAGAGGGGGAGTTAATGATTTTTGTTACTGCTGTTTACTCCTCTGAGATACTGTCAAAGCAGTTGCTCTTAAAATAGCTAACAGCTGTAATCAAAATTATGTGTATATTACAATACGTTGTGTTCAGGGTGAATGCCCCAAATGACCTAGTTAATGGCATGCTTCTAAAAAGAATTACATTTTAATTTTAATAGGCAGAATACTATGACCTCAATTTAATATGCCTGTGTTTTATTCTTTTCGGGTACTAAATTATGCTGAACTAATGTCAACCTGTGTTTATTCATTCAACTGCATACTTCTCATTCCCACACAGTGTTTCACCAATCTGGTAGGGATTAGAATACACTGTCAATTCCTTACTTGTCACCTAGCTTGCTTTCCAATTCATTCTTGTTAATTCAGCTATTTTTGCCCGCCTCCATGTCCACACTTAGTACTGGGAAGATGAGGTGACTGAGTCTGAATAGGAGATAGCAGCAGTAGCTGATGTGAGATGAAAATGAATGATATTTTCAAATTCAAGACAGGGCCACAGAGGCTAATAATTACATTAAAAAAGGCCCTCTGCAGGTAGGTGTAAATAGGCTAGTCTAAACAAGTGCCAGCATTTTAATATAGGCTGTTCAAGACGATGTCATTACCTGACAAGACTGCCACCTTTCACCTCCAGCCATTGTGATCTGTTAGATCTCACTAACAGGGAGAGTGAGGAACTTGTTTGCAGGGGATTTGTTGTCTCACGCTCAGAGGCAGCTGAGAGCCTCGCCAACTGACAAGAAGAAGCCTACATTTGCAAGGTGCGATTGCCTAAGTGTTTGTCTGTGTCTAATTAGTTTGCCTTTGCTGGTTGGTACCTCCACAGCTAGGAGCAGATTGACTCCGCAGGCTACAAGCAAAGAGATATGATTGGTGTCATTATCATTTGTTCATTTAACCCTTTGTCAAGCTTCAAGTTGTCAGTGGTGAAACTTTTTAAGCATCTAATGTTTTCTAATAAATTTTCAGAATTTATTATTTTTCTTAAGATGAAAGCCCAGTTCATTTTTGAATATGAGAAGGGGAGAATTATAACATTCACAGCAGTGTTAGTAAATGTTGTGATTTATTTTAAAGGAAATTTTATATAACATGATGCAACCAATCCTCACTATTTCTGTATAGCTAGGCAGTTTGTTTAGAAAAAGTTGGTGGTCCTACGTGAATGCAGTGTTGTCTAGTGGTTATAGGAAAGGACTGGGAATAAGGAGATCCTAGGTTCAAACCCAGCCTCAGCCACTGACCCACTGTGTGACCTTGAGCAAATCGGTTTCACTGCACTATCAATAAAACAGATCCATGTAACCCTGTCCCCCCCCCCCCCACACACACACACAGATGTACCTGGAAATGAGCAGTCATTGCTCTGTGCGCCTTTCCTGGTCAAATATTACAAAAACCAAACAACTTGACCTCCCTGTGCTTCCTTCATTCTAGCTACAAAACTGGATAGAAGATGATAACCCCACTGAAAGGGAGATGCCACATTTCCGCATGGCTACTGAGTTTGCACAAACCTTTATTTAAAGTCAGGTAAATCACATAAGCATAATCTATGATTATTAAGCATAGTCTATAGCAGAGGGGAAATGATATATCAAGAAGCTTAGGGTCCTATGCATGAAGCATACAGGCCGCACTTGTTAGGCACTTACCTACAGTGTAATGATTAATGATCAATGATCTGCCACTCAACAGGGGCTACATAGGCCTCCACAGCATCCTTTAACCCTGCTTCTGCCTTGCAGCCTAAAGGAAATCCTGATCCCACTCCACCAGCAGGACTACCCAAGAAGCCAGGTTCAGAGTCATGCAGATGATAGGGCCTCTCTCAGTGGTATGCTCAGATTCAGGCACAACTAGAACTGGCCTGGAAGTTATGCCAGACTGATCACTACAATAACCTGTCCATGACCTACCCAGTCGCAGTCTCCATGTCAGTTTAGGTCTCTAACTGGCCCCACATACACAAGTTTCCAGTCCGCCTCTATGGCAGGGAGGGCTGGGAGGACATGCCACTTGTAAAATTAAAACAAAAAAACGTTGTGCAAAGGGCATACAGCAACCCTAGCAACAGACAGCCATATTCCAAACTCTGCTGCTAAAGAAGAGCAAGGAATCCACTATAGGGCTGAGGAAAGGATTTCTACAGAAGTAATGTATTACTAATACACTATATAATATTTCATACATTTTATAGCTAGTTTAATTTTGAAAAAAGCACATGGAAATCTATGTAAACATTTTAAAGTTGAGACTGGTCCTCTTTAACATTGCAGAGGAGCTGGAAGAGAAAGTCTGCCTCTTTGTGTATAACACCAAAATCTGCAATAGGGTGGACTCTGCTGGGGCGGTGGAAAGGAGGACCAGAACCCTGAGAAAACTCAAGAAGTGGTTAAGAGTATGCCAGCTGGGCTTCAATGCGAAAAAGTGCAAAATAATGTACTTAGGACACAGAAACCCAGGGGTGGAGTACAAAATGGGTGGAGTGGTACTAACTACCACCAAGCAGGAAAGAGACCTGGGAGTAATCATATCTGATTACCTAAAGTTGGCCAGGCAGTGTGACAAGGCAGCTGGGAGGGCTACTGGGATACTGGGGTGCACAGGGAAGGGTATCACCTGCAGAGAGTGGGAGGTGGTGTTTCCTCTGTCTAGATCACTGGTAAGACCCCACGTAAAGTACTATGTCCAGTCCTGGAGACCACATCTATGGAAGGATATAGACAGAATGGAAGGGTCCCAAGGAAGGCAACTAAAATGGTACAAGGTCTGCATCAAAAGCCCTAGAAGGAGAGACTAAAGGACCTCAGTATGTACACCCTGGAATAGAGGAGGGGGATAGGATAGAGACCACTAAATACTCAGAGTGGTAAATAAGGTACAGGAGGGAAGTATTTTTCAGAAAACAAGGTACTCAAGAACAATGGAATGTGCTATGAAGCTGGAGGGAGTAGATTCAGGAGAGATGTGAGGAAGTACTTCTTTACTGAGAGAGTGGTGGATTCCTGGAACAGTCTTCCACTGGAGATGGTGGGGGCAAAAACAGTAGTGGGGTTCAAGAATGCATGGGATAGGCATAAGGGAATATTAGTGGAAATGAATGGGTGGAAGGAGACAGAGCCGGAGATAAGTAGGGTCTGTGGTGATACTATAGGTAGGGAAAAATGGGCAGACTGGGTTGGCCAAGCGGTCCTTATCTGCCATCAAATTCTCTGTATTTCTATTTCTATTTATTATGGCAGTGGTACCATACTGGTACAGTTAGGATTGGCAGATGGTTTTAAAATACAATCAGAATTCTTTAACATCAAAATCTTGGTTATATTTACTAGCACTACATATTTCATAAAAAAATATAAAATAAAACTTGATGACACTTGCCAGGTCCCCCTTCTTTACTTTCAAGGAGTGGGTGTGGCCCAGATAAGGAATGTTTGTCTTGTGTACTACACTCCTTAAAGGGGAAGTAACAATTACTGTGTCACTCACATTCTGAAAGTCTATGAAATGCTCTTCAAATGAGGTATTGGACTCAGCTGTAAGTGTCAGCAGTTATGATACATAAATGTCTTAATCATCCATAAATTAAATTAAGACAGCACCCATTTCCTTGAATCTTGAAGCAGAAAGTGATGCCACTGTAGGGGTAAGCTGTAATAAACAACATGCAGCTTTTCTGTCAGGGTCATCTCTTTTTGTGTCAAGGATGGATGATTTAGATAGTTATACATCTCAGAACAGCTAACACCTGCAGGTAAGCCTACTAACTTGAATGAAAGATCTTTTCATGGGTTTTCAGAATGTGAGTGACTTGACAATGTTTACACCCCCATCATGTTTCCCTCCTATTGTATGCCTGCTATCAAACATCGGTATGTTGGCAGAAGGGCTGAAAGAAAAACATAGGGCAACATTACAGTATATTTAGTGACGATTACTTGGAGTTATTTTCTTAATAAAATAAATTGTAGAAAAGAGCTTATGGATATTAAATAGTGTTGTTAAACTCCATTATTATTCATAATCATATTTTATTGAAAAATACAAGTAATAGCAATGTGCAGAACTGCTGTATGTTCTCCTCTCCCTCTTCCTGTTTGTCAGAAGCAGAAAGCGTCTAAGGTCTTCACCGAGGACATCTCCCATATTGGCCACACTTTTGGAACTTAAACCATCAGGGTCGGGTCCACTCGGAAACTTTTGCTAGCTCAGGCTACCCACGATGACGTGGAACATTGATACCTATATAATCATGGGGGGTCCCATTACTCCTCAGTTCTTTCTTTTGCCATTGACTGCTCATTGGACCTGCAGACAAACAAAGCCATTGTTTCTTCAACTTATTATTTTACTTTAACTTAACTTATCAATGTTGTCACTGTATGCTGCTGCTAAAAGAACCATTATTTGGGTTTTGTACCTGTGGTTACAAAATCTACAAGGATGACGCTCACACATTTTGTGTTTGCTCTTTGGGCCTGTCCCACCATGTCAGGGCCTGCAAGATCTGCCAGAGGTTCAACCAGGCCACAAAGAGATGCTGAAAGAAGGCTGAGCAAACCTTCATTGCTATTAAAGCCATATGAAGCCAGGCACTGCCAAGGCCATTGGTGCTAAGCCAGATTTTCCCTCACACTTGACTGCCTCCGGCAAGGAAACTCCCTGATGCTCATCACCACTGTTGCCGCTGTGATCTTCCAGGACATCAGACAAATCAAGGATAAGCTGTCATCAAAGTTCTCCTCTTCTGGCCATCCCCATGAGCAGAAGTATAAATTATCTGCTTTATCAGTGAGGTTGAGGTCTTCATTAAAGGAGGGTAAGTCCTCATCATCATCTGCTCTGGAGGCAATGACTACAGCCCCTGTTCATCGTGGAGACACCAAAGTCAGGGTCTGGCTCTGGCACTGCTGGAATTACTATGGATGGTATGCAGCCTCCATTGTTAGGTTCTATTCCTTCAACATCAGTAGCCAGGGACCGGACGCTTCACTGGGTGCTGTCAATTCCCAAGTTGTGAACTATTCAGACACCTTTTATCATTGCTCCAGCCAATGATAACTACTGTCCAATTGGCGAGCCTCCCCCGTCAGCAACATCATCATTGATGGGCTCCAAATACACACCTCTCATTCCTCCATTGCTAGCTCCATTTGGCCAATTGATTCCATCATTATCCCGGATGATGATGAGATGGAATATAATCCTGATCTCCATAGTATGGAGGAGGATTTGGAGTATGAAGAAAGGGATGATGATCCATATGAGGAGTGTTGCTTTCTGGCTCTACCTTGTCCTCCTGCAGTGAGGACTCTGTGGTAAATAATCATGTCTCACAATGATCCCTCTTTTCAAGCTTTGCTCAGACAAATCCAAACTGTTACTGGATATGAGGTTGAGAAGGAGGACTCCAGTAAGAGAAACTGATGGAGTTTTTGGAGGTTCCCACTGCTTCCTCCATTGGAGTGTCTTCTGTATATCCTGCATTTAAGAATGCTACCTTTGCTGCTTGGCATAGGCCTAATACCCTGCCTGCAATGCCTATGCAGCTGATAAACAGTACCCTGCTCTGTCTGTTGAGCCTTATTATGCTCCCAGCCAGAAACTGATTCAGTGATTATGATCGCTGCTGATTATCGCTCTAAAGACTCTAGACACGAGTACTTAGCCTCCTGATAAGGAATCCAGGAGGCTGGATGTTACAGGTAAAATAACTTATGCCTCTGCAACTTTGGGTTTAAGAATCGCTAACTACCATACATCCATGTTTAAATATCACAACAGTCTGTGGAAATCTGTTATGCATACATGTTTAACTATCAAAATAGTCTGTGGAAATCTGTTATGTCTACTAATCAGGCTCTGCCTGATGGTCCTGCCAAGGCTTACTTGCTTAAAGCTGCCTCAGCTGGTGTAGATACTGGCTGGTATCTGTTACACTCTGACTATGATGCTTCTGCCAGGGCTGCTGCCTCTGGCATATGCCTTCAGAAAAATCTATGGCTTAGGGTGACTGGATTTGCTACTGTTGTACAACAGGCTGTGCTATATGCACCTTTTAGAGGCTCCAGACTGTTTAGGAGTAATGTTGAAAATGCTCTATGTGAGCTTCAATTCCTCAGGATGACTTTACAGTCACGCAAATCTCTGATCCCTCAGACTGCCAGGAGGCATGATAAGGGCTCATTTTGTGGGCATGTGGTGGTTGTGCCTCCCATCAGCAGCCCTGTGGGCATGAAGGTGGTCCCTTTCCAAATCCCCTCGCCTTCCTGGTGCCCACACAAAGGCACCCAAAAGTATCAGACCAGACAGTTGACCTGCCACCCCCAGTACCTTCTGGCTTCCAACTTCCTCCCCCTCCACTGTTGCCTCCTGGCGTTCATATGGGGGATTTATTTTATTTATTTGTTTTTGTTAACCAGGTAAGCACACTAGACAACAAGTGCCTATTTTCTGGTGCGACCCGGGAGATTACAATACAGAAACATGGTACATTGTCATGGTAACATATGGGCCCACATACAGGAGGAGCCAGAGTACAAAAAGAGACATGAATACAGAGTCAAAATAGAAACATGATACAAATACATCTTTTATTATACGGTAGAGAAGACATTACATCTTGTATTATACGGTAAAGAAGACATTACATCCACAGGGTATCATGAAGGCTCTCCTTTTATCTGTCAAAATGGAGGGCAATCATGATGAACAAGTGGGTCCTGGAAATAGTGGAAAAGGGGCATGCTCTGGAGTTGTCTACTCATCCAGTTCATCTTCCACCTTCTTCTCATTATCCTCTAGGTCACTTATTTCTTTTGATAATGGAGGGCCAGTTGCTCATTCACAAGTAAGCTATCAAATCCTTTCCTCCCCAAGAAAGAAACAAAGGGAAAGGGTTCTATACTTCCTGGTTCACAAGTGAACAGAAGATCTGCTTTCTTTTCTGGATCTCGGAGACCTAAACCTGTTCATTGAATCCAAAAAGTTTTGAATGGTGTCTCTTCAGGCTCTCATCCGCATGTTGCAAAAAGGGATTGGCTCTGTGCCCTGGATATAAAGGATGCATACCTTCATGTCAAGATATGCAAATGCCACAGACAGTACTTCCGCTTTATGCTGGAAGGCAGCCATTATCAGCTTTGAGTTTTTCCCTTCAGCTTATGCTTGATATTGTGGATATTTACCAAATACTAACTAGTTGTGGCATTGGTCCTTTGGAGTGAGAGGCTTCATGTCTTCTTTATCTGGATGACTGACTCCTGAAGGCCCCGTCCAGGGAAGCGTTTCTGTACACATTGTCCAGAATGAGTCAATTGTTCAAAGAACTGGGTATTTCAGTAAACTTACCAAAATACATACTGGTTCCTAGTCAGTACCTCCAATATATTGGTGCAGTGCTGGACACAGTGGTGGGCAGTGCCTTGCTGCCTGCAGACAAGGTGGAGGCTCTTGTTGCCTAGGCCCGGCTGATACACAGGAGTCATTACATGTACACTCAGATGATGATGTGTCTCCTGGGACTCATGGCTGATGCTATAGTAATGGTTCCCTTTTCCCATGTCCACATGTGCATGCTGCATTGGGCTGTTTAGGTGCAGTGGAATCAGCTGGCAGTTGAGCTGAAACACCTCATCCTTGTCACATCCCCTCTGTGCCAAGCTCTGGTTTGGTGCATAGGCCACCAGCACCTGTTGTGGACTCCGCTGCAGATCCTCATAATGAATGTCTTGGGGTCAAGCTGGGGTACCCATCTCAGCTCCTATAAGACATAAGGTCCTGGAACTATCTGGATTCATATCCCCTATATCAATATCCCTGAAATGTGAGCTTATCTACTTGGTCTCCAGACCTTTGAAGAACACCTCAGTCTGGGTCCCTTGCCGATTCAGATGCACAATATCAGTATCATGTACTTCATAAACAAGCAGGGGGATCTCATTCTTATCCCTTATGCAGTAGTAGTAGTAGATTTTATTTATTTGAGGTACCCTTCCCCAAAGGCTCAGAGCACCCTTACAGCATGTAACCCTATAAACATCATACTGTGATCCAACCAAACATCTAACATCCAGCAAATATATAAATATAATAAAATATAATATATATTATGTACTCTATGTTCTCAAACAATAACAATGATCATTTCTATCTAATCCCTGAAGACTTGTTGAAATGGAAATGTTTCCAGTTTTCTTTTAAGCATTTCTATGGAGGGAGCCTCCCCTCATGTACCCAGGCAACAAATTCCAGAGGGTTGGCACCAACACCCCAAAAGATTGATGCCCCGAAGATTTCAGTCTCACCCTGTGGATCTCCAGGAGGCGCTCCTCCACTGACCAGAGAGAGCATCTTGGGTTGTAAGGATGCAGAAGCTCACTCAGGTAACCCAGACCCAGCCCTTGCAGGACCTTATAGGTCAGCAGACCTATCTTAAAAGAGATGCATCAGTGCACTGGCAGCTAGTGCAGTTCATGCAGCACTGGCGAAATATGACATGATCTCAAAAGACCCATCAGTAGCCATGCCACAGCATTCTGCAGCAGCTGCAGGCACCGCAGCGCACCCCTTTGGCCCCAAGGTAGAGCGTGTTACGGTACTTGAGCCTCTAGGTAACAAACGCATATATCAGTGTGATCAGATCATCAGTTGGGATGAGGGATCTTATTTGGGCTATATTTCGAAGATAGTAAAATCTATTCCAGACAACCATTGACACCTGGGCATCTAATGTGAGCTTGCTGTCCCAAAGGATGCCCACATTTTTCACTTTGATTGAAGTCTCCAGTTTGGACGTGCTAATATGAAGCCCTAAATCCTCCCCAGAGGCCTCCACTTTACCCCTCCAACCTGGCTCAACCACCAACACTTCAGTCTACCCTGGGTTAAGGCCCACTCAATTTGACGACATCCAAGATCGGATCTCAGACAAGCACTTATTCAGTACATCAACCACATCTGTTCTTCCTAGTGTGAAAGACAGGTAGAACTGGGTATCATAGAAACATAGAAACATAGACTTTGACAGCAGATAAGGACTGCTTGGCCCATCTAGTCTGCCCATTTCCCTACCTACAGGATAGGCCGCAGATCCTAGTTAACCAACAGCCTATTTCTTCCTACCCCTCACAAGAATTGCCTTATGTCTGTCCCATGCATTCTTGAATTCTCCACAGTTTTAGACCCCACAACCTCCTCAGGAAGGCTGTTCCATGCATCCACTACCCTCTCTGTGAAATAATACTTCCTCACATTGCCCCTGAACCGCCCCCCTTCTATCTTTAAATTGTGTCCCCTTGTTCTTGCACGTCTCTTTTTCTGAAAGTTGCTACCCTCTTGGACTTTGTTGATTCCACTGAGGTACTTAAAAGTTTCTATCATGTCCCCCTCTCCCTTCTTTCCTCTAGGGTATACATATTAAGCTCCTTTAGTCTCTCCTCATACGGCTTCTCTTGCAGACCCTGCACCATTTTAGTTGCCCTCCTCTGGACTGCCTCTATGTCCTTGCAGAGATGGGGTGTCCAGAACTGGACGCAGTACTCCAGATGGGGTCTCACCAACTGTCTGTACTGAGGGATAACAACTTCCTGTTTTCTGCTGCTGATGCCTCTCCCTATACATCCCAGTATACCCCCAGCCCTCCCTACTGCCTTCTCACATTGCTTGCTAGCCTTAAGGTCATCTGATATGATTACCCCCAGGTCCCTTTCCTTTTTGGTTTTTGTTACTACCTCACCACCCATTGTGTATTCTTCCCCTGGGTCAGCGTAGCAATGAAACCCAAGCCCAAACCACCTTATGACCTCACCCAGGGGCAGCATATACACTGTGAATAACATGGGAGAGAGGACAGAACCTTGGGGAACTTCACAGGACAGAGTCACAGGGCTTGAGGAGGGAAGCGATGAGAGTGTGGTACTGGGTGATATCTCATGGCCTTCAGCTATTGGCTGTGCTTCTCCCAGCTCTCCAAAATGTCATGGCTGACTGGCTAAGTCAGCCTCTGTCTCTAGTAAATGAATGGGAACTGGTGACCTCCGTGCTCAATGACCTGTTCGCAAGACGGGGTGATCCAGAGTTGGACCTTTTTGTGTCCCTACACAATGCAAAACTGCTAGTGCTGTGTGGAATTTTCAAATTCTGGCCGAACAAAATTTTGCAGAATTTTTCAAATTCTGGAATGGTGGAATTCTGCAGCAGAAAAATGTGGAATGAGATTTTCCACAACATTTATGCAGAATTTTATTCCACGGATGTCAATATTTTCTGCAGAAATGGTTATAGGATGATTTTCCATGGAAAATATGCTGTTCAGAAATTCCGTGCTAATTTCACCAACAGAATTCCGCATTCTGCACAGCACTAAAAACTGCTGCATTTCTGCTTGCTTATTCAAGGGCAGAGTCTTTTCATGAGATGTATTATTCCTCTCCTGGAAAGGGTGGTTTCTTTATGCATTCCCTCCAGTTTCTCTCATTCAGATGGTTCTGCTCAAATTGAGAGCAGAGCATGCCACCCTAATACTAGTGTCTCCAGTCTGGCTTTCCCAGATCTGGTTTCCTTTTCTGCAACATCTGACAGTGGAATTTCTTGTTCAGATACCCTTTGATGGGGCCTGCTGTCACAAGGCCAGGGGTCCTTGGTCAATAAGTACCTGCAGTCCCTGCATCTGTGTGCATTGCTCCTGAAGATGTAACCATTGCCCGCTATGGGGTTCCCCCTGGTGTCTGGTGTCTTGCTTGTTTTTAGAAAGCCTTCCATTAGACACACATATTCTTTAAAATAAAAGTGCTTCTCCATATGGTATGCATACCATTCTGAGGACCCACTTACATGTCCTTTCAATACTGTACTGCCTTCTGTCCCTATCAGACTCCAGTCTCCAATCTTCAGTACTCGTCCATTAAGATGCACTTGGCTGCCATTTTGGCTTTCCATGCCCCTATTTATGGGCACTTTGCGGCACAACTAGAGGTGTCCCATATGTTTCTAAAGGATATTCTGCATGTGCATCCCCTGATTCATAAGCCAGTTTCATCTTGGCACCTCAATTTCATACTTAAGAAATTGACTCTGGCTCCATCTGAGCCTGCTACAGTCTTTGAGATGCATTTCCTTTCATGGAAAACACTGTTTTTGGTCACTGAGTTCTACTCATAGGATTTCTGAGCTTCAGGATCTGATGCATTAATCTTCTTATTTGACTTTTCACCAGGACAGGGTGTCTTTGCAGACCAGTCCTCATTTTCTACTTAAGGTGGTCTCTGATTTCACATTGAATCAGACCAGAAAACTTTCTGTGTATTATCCTGAGCGTGCTAACAAGGGTGAGACATTGCTCCATACACTTGATGTACATAGAACCATATGTTTCTATACTGATTGCAGTAAGGACTGCAGAAAGTCCTCTCAGCTTTTTGTGCTATTCACCCCTGGGAAAGAGGTTGCCCTCTGTCTAAAAAGTGACTTTCCCAATGGCTGGCTAACTGTATTGAATTTTTTTATAGGAAGTATAGTAAGAAACTTCCTGGTTCTGTGTGTGGCCACTATACACATGGCATGGCCACATCTGTTGCCTGCCTTCAGAATGTTTCTGCAGCTGACATATGTGTTGCTTCCACATGGAGCACTGCATGCATTCACTAAACACTTCAGTCTAGACATCATGGGCCAGATATTCAAAACTTTGCCTGGTGGGCAAAAGGATTGCACGCTGTTTGTGCGCCAGTTGCACCAATGCACAATATTCAAAGGTGCAGATAGCATGGGCAAAAACAGATTACACATGCACAATACAATAATGTATGCATTGGGCAAAGGGGGGGCATAGACATGAATAAAGGTGCAATGCCACATTCAGTTCATTAGCATTGTGCAAAGTGATTTTGTGCAACCCCAATGCACTGTGCAAATGCTGCCTGTAAAAGGTGTGACTTAACTCTGGGCAAAGCCTAGAGATGGACAGAGCTACTGCAGCTAGAGAAACAAAATGGCTGACTATTCAACACGCATGCCATTCCTCCTGGAAGAGGCCCTGCAGGAGGAGGAGAGGCCACATGACCAACCCGGTCCCTGCTGTAGGCCACGGAGGCAATATGCTGCACACAGATGGTACCGGCCATGAGTCTTTTTCAACACCCTCATCGATGACCAGCTTGTTGGCTGACACCATCTCAATTGGTCCATGCTAAGGCAGCTGAGTGAGTTCTTGCATGAGCAGCTGCACAGTGACACCCAGTGCAGACATGCCATGACAGTAGAGCAGAAGGTGATGGCTGAAATGTGCTTTCTAGCCACCAGGTCATTCCAGGGGATTCCATTGGTGTGTCACAGTCTGCCACCTTGCACCTGCTGGCCCAGTTCCTAGATGCCCTGCTGCCACATGCTGGTGAGTTCATCATATTTTACAGCACGGCAGTGGAGCACACAGAGACAATGCAGCAGTTCTATTGGGTTACGCACCCTCCTGCAGTATTTGGTGCCATTGACTGCACCCATGTTGTGATCAGTGCACCCTCCAGTGATGGTGCGGATGCCTACCTCTAGAGGAAGGGCTACTACTCCATCAATTGCCAGGTGGTGTGCAATGCAACAGAGCACATAACCAATGTCCTGGCATAGTACCATGGCAATACCCATGATGTCTTCATATGGCACAGCTCCATACTCTGCCAAATCTTTGAAGGCAGCCACACACCCAGTGGGCACCTTATCACTGAGTACACACAGCACTCCCAACACACAACCCCTCCATGGAGGCATACAGCAGATCCACAGCACACATACGCCTCACTGAGGGAAGGTTGGGTTGGGGAGGGTGGAGAAGCGCACAGGACACAGAGCTAATGGACTGTTGGTGGCACGTGGGCAGCTGCAATGTGAACAGGTGCTAACAAATGTGTGCTACTTTTCAGGAGACAGTGCCTATCCCTTGCACCCCTGACTCTTCACACCTTTTCTCTGCCCCACATCTGTGGTAGAGAACAGATGCAATGCAGCACACATCGCAACATGCAACATCATTGAGTCAGTCTTCAACATGCTGAAAATGCAATTTCAGTGCCTGGACTGTTCAGGTGGTGCACTACAATATACCCCTCACAAGGCCTGTGGCATATTCCTAGCCGGTTGTATGCTATACAGCATGGCACTTGCCCATGGAATAGGCCTGCCAGTCCAAGAGGAATAGAGTGACAGTGACATGGAGCCAGAGGTGCTGGGAATACTGGAGCAGCTCCACAGGCATGACCCCCGCATGGCAGAAGGGCACAGGAATGCACAGAAAACATGATAAAAAGCCTCACATGCAGGAACAGGTGGGTGGAAAGAACAAAGGACACTGTCATATGTGCAAAAAGAAACACAGAACACTCTGGCAGTGAACAGACAGTGCACAAACAGAAAGGGGGGGCTGGACCGGGTAGCCAGGGGAGGAGTGGTGAGGAAGCATAGTATAACAAAACAGTGACAGGGAAACAATGTCTGCAGGGTGCTTGGGATGTGAGGGATATGCAGAGGGGATGGAAGCCATCTTACTCACGTCCACCTGAGACTGCCATGTGTATGCACCAGCAGCCACTGCAGATCCCTGTATGTGGGTGGTGCAGCCTGTGGGAAGGGGAAGGTGACATCTAGGGTGATGGAGTCATCCTGGCCTGTGCACGGCCATGCTGGGTGCTGGAGGCAGGGATGTGGATGTTTCCCCCTGGCATGTGTGGAGTGGCACTACCCTGGGGGTCACAGGTTTTCCACCAAATCCTGACCTGCCACAGTGCGTTGTTGGCATTTGCTGCAGTGTCCCCACAGAACCAGTGCTGCACACCATAGAGGGAGCTGGGCTCTGATCTGGCCACATACTACCAGGTACTGTAGCCATGAACCGCCACACACCAGTGACCACTGCAGTCCCCAGTTGGTGGGTGTCATGCCTGCAGGGAGGGGAAGGGTGGCACTCAGAGTGACACAGTCACCCTGGCCCAAATATGGCCATGCTGGCTGCTGAAGGCAGGGATGTGGATGCTGTGCCCTGACATTTGTGGAGTGGCACTGGCCCAGGGGGTTAGTAGTGTTCCACCAGATCCCAACCTGCCACTGTGTGGCATTGGTGTTTGCCATGGTGTCCCCACAGAACCAGGGCTGCACACACTGGAGAGCGCGGGGCTCCTACCTAGCTGCATACTGCCACACGTCATTGCCATAAGCTCCTGCACTGCCCCAGTGAGGTCATCAATGATGGTGTGTAGGGTGTAAATGATGTGAGCCTCATGGGCTTCTGCTTGCTGCTCAGCCCTCTGCAGGTCAGCATGCAGAATGTCGCGAAGGCTGATCCGGTCCTCATGCATGGTGCCCCTGAAGAGAGCAAACTCATGGCGCATGGCAGTCTGGGACTCCACTGCTGACTGCAGCAGCTGCCTGGAGGCAGGCGCAGCCTGCCTTCCATGGACACTGTCCTGGGGGACAGGACCTGGTGGCTTCTGCAGGCCCCAAGTGTAATGTGCGTTCACCACACAAGGGGTGGATTGGGGAGGTGGCAGGGGCACAGTGGCTGTGGGTGACCACACAGGCCAACTCTATGATAGAAGGGGTGCTGCAAGGTGGCACAAGCTCTCCTGGGTCGCCGGGCCAGTGACGTGTGTAGTGGTGATAGTGAGTGCACTAGCAGTGTTGGAGGTGGTGAGAGGTCCAGCAAATGGGGTATCACACGTGACAGTGCCAAGGACAGGGGTGTGGAGTACACCCGTGGTGTGGGAACTGCCATGCACCAGCTGCTGTACACTGTGGGGGAGGCTTGGCATTACCAACTGTTCCCCCAGCAGTGTGACCGGCAACATGTATGGCATGGTGTTCAGATAGGTGTCATCATTGCTCTTATCATAATCTTTCACGCTGTAGTGTAGAGGACCATAGGACTGACTCATTGTTACTCTCGCACTCCACTGGATGGCCCAGCAACCTAATTCCCCTCAGATGGTACAGTATGTCTTGCTCTGTGGAGAGAGGAGCGAACTGTCAGTGTTGAACACAAGACATGGTAGACAGTGCATGTTGGTGGTGGTGCATGCATGCCTCAGCGTACAGTGCCATGTGCCACCCAGTGTCAGCTGGCAACTGGTGTTAACAAGTTTACCTACCCTGGCCCTCATTGTTCACACAGATACCTGTGGAGGGTGGATCATGCAAGCATGACAGTGCTCACCGACCATGTATTCTGCACATTCCACACATGCACAGAGGCACACACAGCACAGGCCACAACCCCACACACAGACCCACACACTCATCACACATGTTGGCATGCCCCAGCACCTGTGGGCAACAGATGGCAAAACAGTATGCACATACCATATGTGCATGGTACACTCTAGTGAAGCTATGTGCGTAGTCACTACCCATAGGGGGAGATCAGTGCAACAAGCTGCAGAGGGGGCCACAGTGTGCCATAAAGCAGCACAACATGTCATGGAGCATCCAGGTTGCTGACTGCACACGATATGTGTGCCATGCCCAAGGCTGCAGTGTACCACACCAGTGGCAGGACCCTCAAGTGTACTCATGCACACAAGGAACTGCACCAGCTGTGTACTTACATATCTGGCTAGATGCCACATTTGTCTCATATCCAACCTCAGGCACCCCTGTCAGCTCCAAAGTCCTCAGTGTTGATGCCACCACCTCCTCCACTAGGTCCATGGGCCTGGCTGCCACTGAGGACTGCGGGACACTGTCAGTGGCACGCTGCTCACAGTGCCAGGCAACTATGGTGTCCTTTGCCCACCACCAGAGGTACCAGAACCACTTATGGACAGCCTCCACTGTGTGGCCCCAGCCACTAACTGCATTCATGGCCCCTGTGATCTCTTCTCTGGCCTTCCTGACTGCAGCATCTTTAGTCTGCTTTGGGACAAGACCACCTCCCTATCCCTGTACACCTAGGCCAATGTGTGCAGGTCTTCCCCTAAGAAGAGGTGGGCCTGCTGCTGCTCACCATCACCCATAGGACCTGTCAGAGGAAGTAGAAAGACAGTGGTCAGTGCAGTGAGTGTGTGAGATATGTATGTACGCATCCCCAATGTGCTCTGCTGGTGCTCCGATGCCGTGTACGCGGTACCGGTGTGGCAAGGGGTGGTCTGTGTACAATGCCAGCCTGTCATAGGCCACCCAGGGTCCATGCCTGGCCAACATGCTGCCATCCAACACTGTAGGGGTGTAACCAACTGAGTCACGTAGACCACCTGCCTGCACCACCCAGACAAGCATGGTCTTGGAGCACAGCCGCCACTGGCACACATGTGGGGACCACGGATGTGGACTGTCTTGCTGTGGTGTGGATGGCATGTAGCAAGCTGTGACCTGGGAGTGGATGCTGCACATGTAGGGGGGCTGTGGGGTAGTGCTCATGTAGACCCCCACACTACTGGCCTGGCACAGCACCCAGTGGCACATGCCGAGTAACATTGGGGCACTGTGTGGGACATGCCAACACACCATGGCATACGAGAGCACTGCACCTGGACAACTGTACAATGGTCCCATTTGCATACTGCCCCTTTGGTAAACACAGTTCACTGGCCTGATGTGACCCTACCCGAGTGACATGTGGCACTGCCTTGCACCTCCATGCACAACAGTGGTATGTGCTGAACCTGGCTGTTGGACCATGTCCTTTGTGCCATGTCACAGGAAGGGGCCAGGCCCCAGGCCTCTGTGCTGCTGTGTCCAGACATGCGCTGGTGTGGTGGGAGGCAACACACTGAAGGAACTGTTACAGGTAGAGCTGTCAGGTCCACACTCCAAATATGTTGTGATTTTCCTGCTGTCAGTCTCTGGAATAAGGGACAGTGTGACAGACCCCTCTTGTATCGGACGTGTGGTATGTAAAGGCTACTAAACATGCTGCTGTACAGACAGGAGGCAATGGCGTGCTGTGATGTACAGGTTGTACAGCTTGGGCCTGGTGAATGGAGTGTAAGGCTATGGTGGACAATGTGCAAAACACAGGGACACACCCAGATGCATGGAAGCATGTGATGTGGTGGGTAGGACTTGCAATGACACACTGCAGGTTCATGGGGCCCCCACGCTCCATGCATGCCCACATACAGCAGACCAGTATCGTTACCTGGCTGTCTAGGGCAGGCCCTGGGTGTGGGGTCTGGTTGCCCCTGTATCCATGCACCATGTCTAGCTGTGGGGGAGTCATGTGAGGCATTTGCGAACTATCAGGACATACCTGACAGGTGTCAATCTGTGCTAACCTGAGGACCTCATCCCCCAGTACATATGTTATGTACTAATATATTCTGATTAGTAATGTGGGGCAGAGGTGCTCCATTACAAAGTTTCCATGCAAGGCACAGTTACAAACACAACAGAGGCTCCTTATGACACTGCCAGTGGGATGTGGTCAATACAAACACAACATGTAATAATGTGAGTAGGGTACAACTAAGCCAACTGTTACACTACTGTGTGTGGTTTTAGGACCCTCAGTGCATGATTATGGAGCACAGGACACAACCACCGATGCAGTGTGGGTTTTACCACAATATATCCCACCTATGCCTCTGCTACAGGGTGTATCCATGTTTTGCAAAGTGTCTGTGTTGGACAATGGCATGCAAGACACCTACTCAGGGCTGCAGAGACATTATCCTGACTTGCCACGGTTGTCTTGGGTTCTCTGTGGCCTGCTTCCACATTGGTATAGCAGTGTTGTGGCTGTCGTTCCATTGTACAGTGCAGGGGTGCTACAGTCCCCTTAAATAACCCAGGCACAATTATCCATGCTAATTTATGCAGAAAGGTACTGTAATGAGATGCTAATGGGGTCCTTTGCCTGTTGACTACCCAATGAGGCTATTACATTGCCTGGCTGAATGTTGTGCTTTTGCACAATGCTCAATGGTAGTTTGTGCTTGCGCATTACACAGTGCACCTTATGATGATGTCTACCAATGTGTGCTGTGCAGGAGTTGCATGCCTATGATGTTAGCGACATCATTGCACATGCATAGTTCAGAGCAGTGTTATCCACATGTGTGGCATTGCACAAGTCATGTGCTGGTTGTGCAAGCACAATGCACGGAAATCAACAGACTGGGGCACCTGTTGCACAGTGCAAGGACTTGTTGTGAAGTGCAATTGCTATACTGTGCATTGCCCAGAGTGTGTACCCTGCCATACTACAGAAATGTGCTTAGGCCCTATGGAACACTATCAGAGAGATGAGAACCATGACAGCCAGTCAATCTAGGGCACCTCAGAAGCAGAACCAGAAGTGGTCAGAGGTGGAACTATGCAACCTGATGGAGATGGTTGTTGCCAGGGAGCATCTGCTCTTTGATAACCTAACCAGGAGCCAAAGTGTCCCAGGGCAAGGTGTGGGCCTCTGTAGGCCAGCACCTTACCAGATGTACAGGTATTAGTAGGTCCGAGAAGCAGTGCCGTCACTGGTACGAAAACTTCATGCAATGAGACCAGCAGCGGCTGCAGCTGTTTTGCTGCATGGTGCAGGATGGCACCATCCCAAGGCCTGGTAAGTGTTCCTCTGTGAGTGGCAGATAAGCATCTGGGCATGGCTTAGGTAGAGTACTGTTGGTGGAGCTAAGTGTGAAGTGTCCCCATTGTACTACCAGCTACATGTAATGGGTCTGGCTTTGTCACTCCAGGCATGTATGCCACTCCTGCATGTTGCTTGCCAACCTTTGCTATGTGGCAGCTGTGCTCAGCACACCTGTTATGGCATGGTGCCAGTCCAACACTGTGACATGTCACTGCCCCTGGTACAATACATGCCAGGAGTTGTGCTACTCATATCTGATGTCCTACTACCCATGCACATGGCTGAAAACATGAGGGGGGATACAGTCTCAAAGTAGTGCACCCTGCACTGCAGACATGGTCAATGGCATGTGCTACACAGAAGAGTAATACCATATGGCTCCCTGGACACGTGGCGATGCCGGCAAGCATGCCATTGCATACCATAAGTTTGTCAGCAGCCATACCCAGTGTATGTTCATGGCTACAGTGACATTAGATAAATCCAGGGACAATATTAAACCCAGACTAGCACAAAAAATACAACCAGAGCCTGATGTAGAGGAATAACTGGTTTTCCCTACCTTGAATTCTTCACTGTGGTTTATGAATGCTCTATGGATTATGTGCAGTTGCAAACTATAGAGGCAATGATTGTACGAGTGATCCAACTGGTTATGTATGCATGAGTGGTGGTGTGAATGGACTTCTGTCTGGGCAAGCCAGGCTTGCAAATATCTGAAATGGCTTATTCCCCAGGAAGATATCACTTCCCTTCCCTACGTTCCCACTTGGTTAACTGTGGAGAGGCATCTTCCCGCAGGCCATGCTACATATTCCCCCTAAGGCTCTTCCAAATACCCTCTCCAACTCACCTGTTGCTACCTCTCTCAGGACTCATATTCAGCTTTGTTCCTTCCTGAAATATAAATATAGTAGGGACCTTTTTCAGCCAGTGGTAGGGAACCCTAATCTCAAAATAGGGGGCCAGGTTATATCAGCTTTTTGGGTTCCCCCAGATTAATGGCTCCAGAGTGGGGGATTTTTTCTCAGAGGGAATGAGCAAGTCGGTGGGCTCCAACATAACTCAGTTTAAGGTTTACCCTAAGCAGGTATTCAAAATTTTTCAGTTACAACACCTCTTAGCCCAGACTTCCTCTGTATTATCAGGGGAAGATGACACTGGGTCTGATTTTACTCCCTTATTCCTGTTGTTAGCAAGCGTCATGCCATCTCCTTGATTTACTCAGCCTTGCTTCTCAGGTCACTTGATGCCCAGTATAGGGACCCTAAGTACTGATCTGAGCAGTTCCCTACCCCACAAAGTAAGTGGCAAACTATTTGGAGAGATACATATATTTACATCCTTCAAGACAGACTGAGATTAACCCAGTTTCAAATTCTAAATAACATGTACTGGACCCCGGTTAAATTATCCAAGCTGGGCAGAGCCTGTACTCTTCTTTGCAACAGATGTCAACAACAGGAGGGCACCCTCAGACACATTTTCTGGGACTGCCCACCTATTAAGGCCTTATGGAAACTTGTGAGAGCTAAAGCAGATCCCCTACTGGCATTGAGGACTTATTTACCCCTGAAATTTGTCTCATAGGAGACTTTTCCCAAGTTCCAGTCTGCCTGCGCAAGTATCATATGGCCATGATTTCCATGTCCCTGAAGAAATTGGTCTTGTGCCACTGGTTAAGTGATCATAAAATTACATACACAGAATGGCTCCAGGAGTTCCTATTCAATCTTTGCTCTGAACAGCTCAAAACCAGCCTCTGGGGCTCGTTGGCCTGATACAAGTGAATATGGGAGAGTCTCCATACCCTATAGCTAGTCCAGTCTGAGGCTACCTCTCTGCAGGGCCCCCTGTAGAATCCTAGGTGATACCCTCTAGCACTAAGGTGATTAGACAATCCCATGGCTATGTTGCCATTACTAAAGGTATAGCTTCTGATGCTGAGCTGGGGGGAGGGGGGAGCTTCTTTGGGGGGATGGTGGGGAGGACTTGACATGTAGTCTTCTGATGTTATGCTGTACTCTGATTCTGTGCTGTAACCATGTCAGGTTGCTGGTGTTAAAACTAATAAAGATTCAAACATTTTTTTTTAAAAAGTGAATGCACTTCTGTATTGCTGGTTTGTTTGCTGGGGTACAGAGGCATATCACTCTGTGTCTTACACACTGTAACGGAATGACAGCCAACTTCTGTCTGATTTTTAGGGCTAAAATATAAAGAACGCTCTGCACTCGAGAATCTGTGCAAATAAAATGCCAATGTACTTAGTTTATTAGCAAGGTGCCCAGCGAGAATGCCATTACTCCAGCACTTCAACCCAAATCTGGGTCTTCCTTAGGGGGCATATCTCCCTAAGGTATGTCCCTAAGGAAGACCCGGATTTGGGTCGAAGCACAGGAGTAATAGTATTCTTGCTGGGCACCTAGCTAATAAACTACACACATCAGCTTTTTTTTTTTTTTGCACAAACTCTTGAGTGTGGAGTGTTCTTTCTTTTTTGTACTTCAAATTGAGCTGGCAGCTCATAGCTCTCGCACCGCAAGCTCCAGTGCACACCCTGTCCTATATGTGATTTTTAGGGCTGCAGTGGGTGGAGCCCTGCAGACCTTTTGCTTTGAGAAAAAGGACTCTGTATTCTTTCCAAGCTAACATGTTGGACTTGTGTCACAGTCGCCTCCGCATCTGTGAAGTAGTCCTCCCCTGTTGTCCCTATCGATGCAGCACTGTACTATTTTACAGTGCCGGCGATCATGGCAGAAGACAGCATAGTCCGTCATGTCCAAGATGGCTGCCACACTCTATTGCACTTGCGCTAGGCAGTTGTGCATCGCGTAGTATCATGAGGCAGCCATCTTGGCCACGTGAGTGGGCCATGTTCTCACGTGACCACCTATTGTATTTATTTATTTATTTTTATATTATAAAATTCCCCCACCTGACCCTCCCTCTGAGTACCCCCCAAAACATAACTGTGACACTGGGAGTGCCCAATCCCCCAGTGTCACGATCGGGGATCCTCTGTCTTTATTTTGTTTTTTTTTTTCACCTATAAAATAAAAAACTGTCCATCGATGTCTTCCCCCACATAACTGTGACACTGGGGGTGCCAAATCCCCAATGTTGTGACCAGGGATGGTCTGTATTTTTTTTGCCTGTAAAAAGAAACGGTCCATCGATGTCTTCCCCCACATAACTGTGACACTGGGGGTACCCAATCCCCCAGTGTCGCGATCGGATATTGTTGGTCTCTTTTTTTCACCTATAAAACACAAAATGGTACATCGATGTCTTTGCAGCCATTCCTTATCCCCCACCTGACCCTCCCACTCAGCATCCACCACCCCACACCTCCCCAAGCCCTTATTTACCCATCAGGGGTTCAACACCGTAATCCTCTCTGGACTGCAGACACATCTTCACTCTTCAAAGCTGAACCATGAATTGAAGACACAGGTATGCAGTTTAATGTATTTCAATGAACTTAACATAGAAACATCAAAACATAGACTTTGATGGCAGATAAGGACTGGTTGGCCCATCTAGTTTGCCCATTTCCCTACCTACTGGATAAGCTGTAGATCCTAGTTAACCAACAGCCTATTTCTTCCTACCCCCCACAAGAATTGCCTTATGTCTGTCCCATGCATTCTTGAATTCCCCCATTGTTTTTGACCCCACAACCTCCTCAGGAAGGCTGTTCCATGCATCCACCACCCTCTCTGTGAAAAAATACTTCCTCACATTGTCCCTGAGCCATCCCCCCTCTGTCTTCAAATTGAGTCCCCTTGTTCTTGCACATCTCTTTTTCTGAAAGATGCTACACTCTTGGACTTTGTTGATTCCCTTGAGGTACTTAAAAGTTTCTATCATGTCCCCCTCTTTCCTCAAGGGTATACATATTAAGCTACTTTAGTCTCTCTCCTTGTATGGCTTCTGTTACAGACGCTGCACCATTTTAGTTGCCCTCCTCTGGACTGTCTCCATCCTGTCTATGTTCTTGCGGAGATGGGGTCTCCAGAACTGGACACAGTACTCCAGATGGGGTCTCACCAACTGTCTGTACAGAGGGATAACAACTTCCTGTTTTCTACTGGTGATGCCTCTTCCTATACATCCCAGTATCCCCCAGCCATCCCTACTGCCTTCTCACATTGCTTGCTAACCTTTAGGTCATCTGATATGATTACCCCCAGATCCTTTTCCAACTTAGTGCCATAACTTAGGCATTTTTATATATTTTTGTCCCAAATTTTCAACATGCCTTCTTTGGGACCCCACCTCATAAACAATGTCATTATCATTAGGCAGATCTGTCCCAAAAGGTGATTTCACAGTCCCTGTGCAAAATCACCTTTCAAGCGGGAGTTGGAAAATGTTCTCTCCCCCCCCTTGTTCATGAGGCGGGGTCATAAGAAGGCTACGTTGAAAATTTGGCGTAAAAATATTGAAAGACAACAAAATTATGAGTTTATGTTGAATTTTTTCGAATGCAGGCTCATAACTTTGGTACTTTTCAGTATTTTTTACCCCAAATTTACAAAATAGCCATATCTTTATAGCACCTCATGACTGTGATACCTGTCATTTTTCAAATCCTGTCCAAAATGTTGTTTTTTTTACATCCCAAAAGGTGATTTCGAGGTCCTGCGTGAAATCAGCTTCCGGGCACTAGTTGAACATTTTTTCTGCCCTTGCTGATCAGGTGGGATCATAAGAAGGCTATGCTGAAAATGTGGTTCACACATATTAAAAAACAACCACGCTATGAGCCCACATAGAATTTTGTTAACTCAGACTTGTAACTTTGGTACTTTTCAATATTTTTACCCCAAATTTACAACATAGCCATATGTTTACAGCACCTCATGAATATGACAGATGTCATTTTTCAAATTTTGGCCAATATGTTTTTTACATCATAACACTGATTTTGCAGTTCCTGCGCAAAAACACCTTTACATCAGGAGTTGAACATTTTGTCTGCCCGTCTTCATGAGGCAGGGTCATAATAAGGCTATACTGCAAATTTCATATAAAAATATTACAAAAAAACACATTTATGAGCCTGTGTTACATTTTGCAAATGCACGCTTGTAACTTTGGTAATTTACAATATTTTTACCCCAAATTCCTCATCTGCAGCCCCATCAGCTCTGGCCAGAGTTTGTTTGTATGTGTAGTAGATAAATTGAAATGTGAGTCTACTAGGATATTTTGCCAAATACACAGTGCCCGATACTTAAAGATCACGGCATGGTGCAAGTGGCTTGCACCAAAATGAATGTTGCAAGGTGCCCCTTGTGCCAAACAGTGTGCTGGGAGCGATTCTCAAAGGTAGCCTCATCAACTGCAGGCTGCCTGCCCCAAACAGGGCCTGTGCCAACCTTGCACCAAGAAATGGGCTGTGACAAGTTGGTAGGGGGCATGAGGCAGACGCAAGCTGCCACAGCCCCAGACCTGCAATTCATAGAAATCTCCCAGAGGGAGAAATTCTAAGTACCTTGAGACCAGCCAGAGCTGGCTTAAGGGGACTTAGAAAATTCTCCCCTGGGAGAAATGCTGGTAGCAATAATGCCATGGGTCCTCCCCAATCCCTGATGTGCCTCACAATTACTATATATATATATATATCAGGATCCCCTGCCCTGATCCATGTTGTGCCCCCATAATGAATACATATCAGAATCCCCCGCTCGATCCCTGATGTGCCCCACATACAATATATATCAGGATAACCTGCCTGAGCCTCGATGTGCCTCACAATTAAAAGTTATATAGCAGAATCCCCGCTCCCAGTTCCCCGTTGTCCCCGTCATTATGACAAACACAAATGTCTCTCTCATTGGTGGTCCAGTGCCCTCCATCCCGAACCCCAGCAGATAGAGTCCCCCCATCCCCAGACAGAGCCGGGGACCAACACAGCCCTCTTCACACCTCCACAGCCAGTCCCCAACTGAACTGTCAATGAGCACATACTGTAATGTGTATGCACTCATTGATAATCAATGAGTGCGTATACTGTACCGTCCGCTGCACATTGACAGTTCAGTCGAGGACCGACTGCGGAGGTGTGAGGAAAGCTGTGCTGATCCCCAGCTCTGCCTGAGGACTGAGGGGCACTGCCTGCTGGATGGGGGTGGGGTCACTGGACCACCATTGAGAGGGCCTTTTTTATTTGTTATAATGATGGGGACATTGGAGATTTAGGCAAGGGGGATTATGATATATAAATTTTAATAGTGGGCACATTGGGGATTGGTTGGGGGATTCTGATATGTATTCATTATGGGGGCACCATGTGGATCTGGGCAGGGGACCAGCTTGCCATTGCTGCAAGGGGTCAGTGGCAACCCCTTCCATGCGCCATGTGTTTGCTGCATGGGAGGGGTTGCTGCAAGTGTGGGGACATAGGTGCCAGGACTCCTCCTGTACCTAAATTGGGTTCAGGGTCTCTGGTGCATGGGGCTTTGGTGCAAGCTGCTGTTTGCCGCAGCTTGCATTGAACACAGCCCCCATTGAGAATCGGGCCCATAGTGTTGTCTATCATGAGGGTGAGGCAGCACATCTTTTGGTGTATGTTTATGAGGGTCCAAACAACTGTTAAGTACATGTTTACAAATTCTGGCTATGCCCCTGGCATACTGTACATTGTTGAGTGTGCCATGCCCTGTCTGTCATGCCATATGCCCTGGGCTACACATCAAGATATATGCCCCTGCTTTCCTGTTGGTGTGCTGTGGTACACCTACATCTGTCCTGCACAGTAGTAATGGCTGTACAGGTGCCTCCATGCTGCCTGTCTGCCCACTCCCCATATGAGGCAGTACTGCCACATCACCACCCTCAGAGGTGTGGGAGGTCCATGGCCACACTATGTCTATGATGCCACTTCTGTAGATACCCTGTTATGCATTGGGAGGAAGTCTCAACCCAACACATCCCATGGATGCCAGGGATGTGTGTGGGCTGCTGTGTCCATTCACTGTCACCATACATAGCAGGGTGGTGGCTCATGTTCATCTTGTGCACAGATAGATGCCCCATACCTGGGGTGACAGCACAAGGGGGGAACATATTTAGGAATGGCAACAGAGTCAGTTCCGTGTAGCTACTGTGGTGTTTCGCCACTCAAAGGCTGCTTGCCCGTGCACAGTACACTTGGCTGTGTTATACCTCCCAGTTGCCACGGCCCATGTGTGGGTTGCATTGGGGCAATATAATGTACAGATACATACTGACATTACCTTTTCTTATATTTTGCAGATTGAGGGAACAGAGGACACAGCAGCACATGCCAGCAGTGCCATGACCAGGACAGCAGGCAGGAATGTGAGCAGGACATTGATGAGCCCAAGCAGGCCCAGCCCGTGGGTTGCAGCCACATGAGTATGCTTTAGTGTTGTAGCCACCCATTCCCTGCATGGAGGCACATACCAGAGCAGCCTTCGTGTGGAATGACCTTCCTTACGAATTGCAAACAATGTCTTCTCATCCTGTCTTTAAGGCTATAGGAGAACGCTTTACTCTTAATTGTAATTGTGTATAGTTATCTGTTTGTAAAGTGATGTGTAAAAATGAATGTAAAACAATGTGTTTTTATTGTTTTTGAGTAACTGTGTGTCATTTTTAAATTAATGTAGACACTACCACAGAACTTGTCTTGAAAACAGGGTAGATAACCCTGAATGACAGTATATTGTATCCTGCATAAAAATAAATGTATTACTACTACTACTACTACTACTTCTCTCCTGCTCACCAGGTCCACTGCATGTGCCACAATGCTAAGCTGCTATACAACACATCTCACACAGGGCCCTGCCCTGAAAAGTGTGGCCCTACCTGGACCATAGCACAACTGTTGCCAGCGTCAACCATTTTGCCTGTCACAGACTGCCACTGTGCCTGCAGTACCAACACTGGTGCCTCTGGTCACATGGCATCCCTGGATGGTGGGATGTGTGGAGTGCTGCCCAGGCACCCTGCAGTGGCCCATTGTGGTCACCTTTTTTAGCACCGTGGCAGTGGCCTCAGCACACCCAGTGTACCCCATATCATATATCCACATGGCTTCACTGCCAGGACAGTGCTCCCAGTGGGCTGCACTGCCTCAGTGGTCGACATGTTCTCTGTTCTGCATGCAGCAACAGGCCATGTCAGCTGTTGCACATGGGTGTGCCACTACCTGCACCTCAGGGGATGACCTCCTGCGGGATTCTGCTTAGCCATGCAACAGCCATTATTTTACTGTTATACCCTTAGGTTCACCTCTGTCATGGGTGATGGACTGTCATCTCTGATGCAGGAGTGCACCCTGCAGCATGCCCAGTGTATCCCTGTTATGTGCTTGCTGGCTTTGTCAGGATGGTGTGCTACCAGGCAGAGGGGACTGCCAACCTCTCCACTTGTGCACCCCTACATATATCCCTTGCTCTGTCACTATCCTGTGCAGTTCCACAGCTGGTGGGACATCTCCATGACCCATACAGCTGACAGCACCATTCCCTATGTACATACAGTATGTGTCTCAAACTGTGCTGGTATATCACTGTTTGCATATAGCTCCCTGTAATTGCAGGTCATTGATTGCTGCAGTGCACCCATAAACCACACTTCCTTGGAGCACCATGCTCCTCGAGCATGGTTACTTGCCCTGTGGGGCTGGTGGCAGTTGTCCTTGAGCCATGGGACAGATAAAGTGATGGGCTGGGACCTGCTGCACAGAGTGGTTCCACTTGGTTAACACCACTGGTGCGCCGCTACTGCAGTACCATGTCATGGCATACACACCCTCAGTGGCACACAACCCAGGCCACCAGGGGTCCCCTGGCACTGACCACACAGTCTTATTTTCATACACTGTGTCAGCCTGGGAGTGCCTGTCTGCCATGCAATGCTGCATCACTTTGCAGCATTGCCAGCTTGTCAGGCATGGTACACATACCCTGTGCCTAAGCTGAGATCTGCAGCCACAGATTCTTATTGGTCATGTCAGCCTGCTATCCTGCTGGAACATTCTGGTGATTGGTGACTTTCCACAGTCAATGTACATGTCTGACATGGGTGCCAGCTACATGGCATTATAGCACTGCACTCAGAACACACTGTTGTGGTCATACTAGCATGTGTGTGTGTGGCTAGATGCCGCTGTGGGCCAAGGGCATGCACTGCTCCAGGCCTCTGTGTGCTTCTGCACCAGTGTCCACATATGGTGGACATAGGGGGACACCCTCCTTAACATACAGGCCACCTGCAACCAGTACAGTATGCCATTGTGGTATGCTGCTCTGGTTTGGATTTACCGCAGTGGCCACCAACATGTCAGAACCTCTACCCAGACCTCTCCCACTGAGCAACATCCTATGCCTTAGCTCAATGTTTGGGGATTCCAACCTGGCCTGTGGCCCCTGTGCTGCATTGTGGGATGTGTAAGCCAACTGGCACTGTCCATCTATGTGTGTGTGTGCAGTTGTTTGTATAGTCACTGGGGTGGCCATGCCACCCATATCCCATGCCTGCCATGGTGGTGGCCATGCTGTGGGAGGGGCTGGCTATGTGTTATTACCTCATTTGACATGGTCTACAGTATCTGCTCACCTCATTAATGGCATAAATTCTCTCCACACAGGTGCACATCGAACATCTGCCTCAGCCTCGTGGCCAGAGCTCCTTGTGGGCCTCGATGATCTGCTGCAGAGGCTGATACAGCAGCAGCAGGCCATCCTTGATTGGCTGTAGTCCCTAGATGTGACAACAACCCAGACCACCAATGCCCTGGGCCATCTGGTGACATGGCTGGAATGAACACCACCTCCACCTCCACCTGCACCCTTACCCAACCCCCTTCCCATGTTCAGTCCATGTATCTTCCCTTCCCCTTTTTTCCCAGTGGCTCCCTTTCCTTGATCCTTTTCACACCTGTGTACATAGTTCTTTGTTATTTCATATAGGTTCATAGAAGTGTACGAGCAATGAAGGCATATGTAAGGATGCCCATTGTATGCTCGCCACCCATATGTCCTATGGGTGGAAATCAAATTTTTTGTTTCCCATATGTTTATCCAATCTTTGCTTAAAGGTATTTAAATTATCACTATTAATGACACTTACAGGTAAGTTATTCCACAAACCCACAACTCTTTGTGTGAAAAATAGACTCCTTCTAGTGGATATACATTTTTCTCCAATGAGTTTATAACCATGACCCCTAGTTTTTTTGACTTTGGAGGCAGAAGTAAGTCCAATTGTGGTTCTTAAATAATCATTTTTTTAAGGTTTGATATACCAATATTAAGTCACCCCTTATTTGTCTGTATTTTACAGAAAATAGGTTAAGTTTTTTTAATCTATCTTCGTAACTATTATTATGTAAAGATGATACTTTTTTAGTGAATTTTCACTGAACAACCTCAGCAAGTTTTAAACCCCTTATAGAAGTTAGTGCACAAAACTGAGAGCAGTATTCCAAGTGGGGACGTACCAGACTGGTGTAGAGTGGCATAATAACCTTGGAGTCTCTACTTTTGATATTTCTTAAAATAGAGCCAATTATTTTATTACATTTTTAACTTTAATTATATTATTTTTTTGAAAGTTAAATTATCTGAGATTATGACACCCAAATCCTTTTCTTCCAAAATACTTTTAGATAAACATTGTTTAAGGAATAATTGAAGGGATGTTATTTTGCCCAAATGTAAGACTTTACATTTGTCAACATTAAAACATACCATAAGCCTTTGCCCAGTTTGATAGGTTGTTTAAATGATTTTGTATGGAGCATTTATCATGAAAGGTGCTTACCAAACTACCCATTTTTCAGTCATCAGCATATTTTGCGACCCATATCTTATCAGTAGTAGGCAGTGTAGAGACCATAATATTAAACAGTATCGGACCCAGGACGGAGCCCTGGGGAACACCACTTGTCACCACACCCGTCACAGACAGGTGACCCTTGACTGATACCTGTTGAGTTCTGTTTTCCAACCATGACTGTATCCAGTTTATAATATTAGGTTGCAACTTAATTTTGACCAATTCTTGTAGTAAGACTTTATGTGATACTTTATCAAAAGCTTTGGAAAAATCCAAAAATATTACATCTACTGGAATACCCAAGTCCAAGGCAGCGCTTACTGGTTCAAAAAAATGTAGTAGGTTGGTCAAAACTGATCTTTCAGTCACAAAACCGTGTTGAAAGATATCTACTATTTTATTTCTTTCTAAATGATCTATAATATGGGCTTTAAGCAATCTTTCCATAATTTTGCCTATGATGGAAGTCAGGCTTATGGGCCGATAATTGTTAGGGTCATGTCTGGATCCACCCTTATATATGGGTGTAACTATAGCCTCCCTCCAAGCCTGAACAACTTTACCTTCTCTGATTGATGAATTAAATAACACGGCTAGAGGACCAGAAATTGAATGACTAATTTTTTGTAAAAATCTGGGTGGAATACCATCAGGACCAGGAGAGCTGTTTGATTTTAAAGATTTAATTTGTTTTGCAACCTCCATTTTTGTAAAAACAGGAAAACTAGAATTATTTACTAGAAGAGGCGTATTTGCAGCTTCCTTAGTTTCAAAACTTTTAGAAATGTCTCATTTAGAATTGTAGCAGTAATTATTTCATCTAAAATAGGTATATCATTGATGTTAAAGGGTCCAATTGTATGATTTCTTTCTTTCATGGAACCAATATAATTATAAAATTGTTTTTTGTTGTCTTTAACTTTAGTAACTAAGTTGAATTCAATTTTAGATTTAGATGATTTAATCATGTGTTTTAATTTTTTGGCTGCAATTTTGTATTTTTCCAGGAGACTGTTGGAATTAACTTTTTTATATTTTCTATATAGTTTTTTTTTTTGTAATTGTTTCTAATTTTTGAGGACCACCAAAGAGGGACACGTTTATTGTTGCAGTACTTCATTCTATAAGGAACCCAATTTGAGAGACAAATATTGATTTTGTTATTAATTAAATCCCAAATTTGTAATAAATTTAGGTTATTTAGTTCCGTCTCCCAATTCCATTTAGATAAAAAATCATTTTTTTTAATAGTTTGCTTTATTAAAGTTTTTGATTTTAGTAATGCGATTTGTGTTTGGAAAGTCTGCTATGTATTCATAATTGACCATGCAATGATCACTATCACCCAGAGGAGGAAGTATTTTGATGTTATCAATTTTCTCATTAACATTGGTGAGTACAATGTCAAGGATATTGTTACCACGGGTAGGTTTATTAACTATTTGTTCTAGGTTAGATGAAAGAAAAGTATCCATAAGCATCTTTTCAGTATTTGAAGCTGATGTATAATTGTCCCAGTTGACAGTTGGAAGATTGAAATCACCCATCAGTATATAGGGAGTATCAATGTGTACCTCAGATATTTCTTCTATTAAACTTTGATTTTCATCATTAGTTAAACTAGGAGATCTATATATTAGCCCAATTACTAGTGGACTATGGAGGAGAAAAATTTTGACCCATAAGCTCTCATTATTACTTGTTTTAGTTTTAATTGTGTTTGCTTTTAAGTGTTCATCAATGTATAATACAACACCTCCTCCCTTTTTATTTTCATTTCGGTTTTTGTAAAACTTATTATATCCCTTTATGTCAGTGTTACAGTCTTCATCTTTATACCAAGTTTCAGTAACTCCACAAATTGATATTTTTTGAGCTTGAAGGATGTAAGTAAGTTCTTCTTTTTTTTTTTTGTTGTGTAGACTTCTGGCATTAGTTAATATAATATTTATATTTGGTTTAGAAATGACACCAGTAGTGTTCATTTGGGGGAATTTATGGTTGATTATGGATGCAGGGTTTGAAGAATAGTTGAAAACTTGAGGTTCAAGAGTTGTATCTAGAACATACAACTCCCCCCTTGCTGGAAGTTTAAACAACTATTGATAGAATGCACTATGCTTTCCCATAGCCTACTACCCTCCTGCTGAGATGGAGTCCGTCCAACAATAGAGGTTTGATTTACCATAAAAGTCCTCCCAGTGAGTTATACATTGTATATCTTGTTTAAGACACCAGCATCTCAACCATTTATTTATTTCTCTCATTTTACATTGTTGGGAAAGATTTGCTCTTGGAATAGGCAAGATTTCAAATAGGACTACCTCACATCCTAAATCCAATAATTTGTTTGTTAATGCAACATAATCTTCTTTTAGTTTTTGAGAAGAATCCTTTAGAACACTGTTGACTCCTATGTGAACTATTACCAAAGGTTTAAAACCTGAGTTTTGTAAGATGTTGCTGGACATCTCTGTGATGTCAGTAATGCCAGCACCCCTGAAGCTTGAAAGAGTTCTATTTGTGTTGTCAAGGTTGCAAATGATTCTATCAATATGTTTGATGATAGTCTCCTAGCACTATAACCTGTCTTTTTTTGCAAACATCATCTTGATTTAGGTCCAAGTTGTCACAATTTTCTATTGAAATCAAGGGATTTACATCAACTTGGTCATGTTTTTGGCCTCTCTGGTGTCAGTAACATTTTGTAGATTGCTGGGAAAAGAGGTGAAGAATTAAACTCTGCATTTGAAAGATTCATATTTGTTATAGTAAATATTGGGTTTTCTATATTTTCAAAATTTTCAGAAATGGGGACACTTATTGTTTCTGGATCATGGCCTGTATCCGAGATATATGTTAAGGGATCAAAGGAATTGAAAGTAGAAACCGTAAATTGGTCTGCTCTTCTGCCCTTTTTTGGATTTTTTTGAATTTGTAAAGTGTACCAGTCTTCATCTGCATTATCAGATGGATCTTCTTCCTTGTTCTCTTAACACTAACTTTTTCTTTTCTTTTGTGCAGGGGTATTTCAATAGGTCCTTGACAAGTGGTGATAATTTTCGTTTGCCTTCTGGCATTTTGATAATGGTCTAAGTTTTTTCCCTGACGTTTGGGCTTTTGCCTACCACAGGTACGTTGGTGGGTTGGGAAATATCACTAATTTGATTTTAAATCTACTAGACATTTCCTGTTGGCTGGTCTCTAAAAGCTTAACCTATTGTTAAACAATTCCAATTCGCAGTTAAATCATGGTTAACTTTACATTTAACACAGGTAAACGGCAAGGTGAAGTTGTTTATCTCAGATATTAAGTACATATTACAGGATTGACATTGCAACCAAAGCACTCTTTGTTTATTTGGATAATATCTTCCATATTTTTACGTAGTAAGTTTAACTCCAAGATGGTATATTACAGTTTATGAAGGTATTTGACTTCTCAAGCTGTCTGTTGAACAAAATACAGTAAAGCTTAAAACAAACTACAATAGAGTATAGGAATAGTATTGATTGTCTGGAAAACACAAAGTCACCTTCCACCTTCTTCCACCTACGGACCCCGACAGACGCCGCTGGCCTCTGCCCGCGTCGCCTCCACTCCGCGCTCAACTCCACTTGCTGGAGCCGACAGTTATGTAGTGCTATCGCGCTGATGTCACCATTTGCTATGGTGATCAAAGGAGACAACAAAGCAAAACAGTGGGGCCGGGCAATGTATATAGCTCACCTTTATAAAGGCGAGTTAGCCAACACCAAAAGCAGCTGCAAAGGGCTGCCTTTTGAGCACTGAGGAGCAATGCCTGCCCAGTTTTCCAAGCCCTCTAAAAGGGGGTTTAAAAAACACCTCTACACTGATTTCCCTGTCAAAACAGTCCTTGAATTTAAACAGTAGGCAGTACCTGTTAGCAATGAGAAAGACTAGGAGATGAGCTAAAAAGCTCTCTGGAGCCCACAGTTTTATAGCCCTATCACGCTGACGTCACCAGTTGCTATGGTGATCAAAGGAGACAACAAAGCAAAACAGTGGGGCCGGGCAATGTATATAGCTCGAATTTATAAAGGTGAGTTAGCCAACACCAAAAGCAGCTGCAAAGGGCTGCCTTTTGAGCACTGAGGAGCAATGCCTGCCCAGTTTTCCAAGCCCTCTAAAAGGGGGTTTAAAAATGCCTCTACACTGATTTCCCTGTCAAAACAGTCCTTGAATTTAAACAGTAGGCAGTACCTGTTAGCAATGCAGAGAGACTAGGAGATGAGCTAAAAAGCTCTCTGGAGCACACAGTTTTATAGCCCTATCGTGCTGACGTCACCAGTTGCTATGGTGATCAAAGGAGACAGCAAAGCAAAACAGTGGGGCCGGGAAAAGTATATAGCTCGCCTTTAAAAAGGCAAGTTAGCCAACACCAAAAGCAACTGCAAAGGGCTGCCTTTTGAGCACTGAGGAGCAATGCCTGCCCAGTTTTCCAAGCCCTCTAAAAGGGGGTTTAAAAAACGCCTCTACACTGATTTCCCTGTCAAAACAGTCCTTGAATTTAAACAGTAGGCAGTACCTGTTAGCAATGCAGAGAGACTAGGCGATGAGCTAAAAAGCTCTCTGGAGCACACAGTTTTATAGCCCTATCGTACTGATGTCATCAGTTGCTATGGTGATCAAAGGAGACAACAAAGCAAAACAGTGGGGCAGGGCAATGTATATAGCTCACCTTTATAAAGGCGAGTTAGCCAACACCAAAAGCAGCTGCAAAGGGCTGCCTTTTGAGCACTGAGGAGCAATGCCTGCCTAGTTTTCCAAGCCCTCTAAAAGGGGGTTTAAAAAACACCTCTACACTGATTTCCCTGTCAAAACAGTCCTTGAATTTAAACAGTAGGCAGTACCTGTTAGCAATGAGAGAGACTAGGAGATGAGCTAAAAAGCTCTCTGGAGCCCACAGTTTTATAGCCCTATCGTGCTGACGTCACCAGTTGTTATGGTGATCAAAGGAGACAACAAAGCAAAACAGTGGGGCCGGGCAATGTATATAGCTCGCCTTTATAAAGGCGAGTTAGCCAACACCAAAAGCAGCTGCAAAGGGCTGCCTTTTGAGCACTGAGGAGCAGTGCCTGCCCAGTTTTCCAAGCCCTCTAAAAGGGGGTTTAAAAAACGCCTCTACACTGATTTCCCTGTCAAAACAGTCCTTGAATTTAAACAGTAGGCAGTACCTGTTAGCAATGCAGAGAGACTAGGAGATGAGCTAAAAAGCTCTCTGGAGCACACAGTTTTATAGCCCTATCGTGCTGACGTCACCAGTTGCTATGGTGATCAAAGGAGACAACAAAGCAAAACAGTGGGGCCGGGCAAAGTATATAGCTCGCCTTTAAAAAGGCGAGTTAGCCAACACCAAAAGCAGCTGCAAAGGGCTGCCTTTTGAGCACTGAGGAGCAATGCCTGCCCAGTTTTCCAAGCCCTCTAAAGGGGGGCTTAAAAAACGCCTCTACACTGATTTCCCTGTCAAAACAGTCCTTGAATTTAAACAGTAGGCAGTACCTGTTAGCAATGCAGAGAGACTAGGAGATGAGCTGTTTCAGTCTCCAACACACCACCTCCTGATAATGATTCAAAACCACACGGGAGTGTGAGTAGCTTCAGTTCTTCAGCACTTGGAAGCCTTTGGACTAGGAGAACAAGAGATATCCACAGTTCCCTTTGCAGCTCCCTGTGTGCTCCTGTCTGTAGCTGCTGTCAGTCTGAAGTCATTTCCTGTCCGACTCTGAAATGTGTCCTACTATTTGTTGTTTTATGCTGTGATTTTGCTATATATCTGATGGTTTTATATGTTATAATTGTATATAGTAATGTTTTCTGGTTTACATTACCCATGTGTACTGTGTCTTCTCTTATGCAGTGTTGTCATGTTCCTTTGTATTACTGGTATGCTCTTTGTGCCCACTACCCCCCTTGAGGGGGGTAGATTCCTGGTGGTCCTGCAGCACAGTGTCTCCAGTGGGGGTCCAGTTGGTGTCTGTGGCTGTGCTTCCCCCTATGTAGGGCTCCAGTGTCGGCAGACATGCAGGCATTCTGGCTGTCAAATTGCATCCCACACATGTCAGCCTGCACTTCAGTTGTTCAGGACAGCCTACATTCAGGCTGTTGCTGAACACTGTCTCTGGAACTATACCTGTCCTTCAGAGTAGTACCCTCATGTCTTGTCCACCAGGATGGCTTCTGTGTGTGATTTGTGTGTTGCAACATCCTTGTGGGTGTCCCTGCCTTCCATCCACAATGACCCCAAACATTCTGTACCTAGATATTTAGTCACCTGCTCCAGGTAGGGATGGCCTGTATCCTACCCTTCTGCACTGGACTGTTCCCACAGTCAGGCCTGTGCATTTTCTCTGTCCACTGCTGTATTCAGTGGTGGGCAATGTTTGGTTCCACTAAATACTATGTGTTGTGAATGTTGTGTTGCACTCTATATTAAATAGGCTTTTTGATCACACAAAAGCTGTGAATATGGGGCACAATGGGCCAAGCGGTAGAACAATCAGCTGTACAGCACAAAAATTGTGCAGGCACCAAATTTTGAATATTGTTCCCCATATCACACAGAGGTACTGGCTTTGGCCTTGTGATGTTGTAAGGCTTCTGTCCTCATTGCATATCAGATGTTGCCATCCCTGGGTACCCTGTGTAATGCTTGGGAATCATTCCAAAGGTGTGGCCGAATGGAGGCGATGGCCCTGATGAAGATAGAACAGTTACTCAATGTAACAGTAGATCTTTGAGAGAATCTGCTGCATTGGGACACAGCGCACACATTCTACTTCCTCCTTTCTGAGGTATAAACTGGCTGGCTTGTTTACTGCCTTGTTTAGAGGTGTCCATAAATGCTTTATAGTACAAGGCCCCACATTTTCCGCAGTTCTGAAGCTGACCACAGAATTATCCACAGAAATTGCTGCCGGCTGCTGAAGCTGCGGCCAACTGCTGAACTTGCCGACAGAGAAAGCTACTGTGACCTGCTCAGAACAGACGTATTTTGGATTTCTGCTTGTGACACCGGTGACCTGGGTTCGGGAACAGACCCGGGATGCTGCAGGGCTGGCAAGGGGAGGGAGAAAGCTCGAACATCAGAAGACTGCTCATCTTCTCCCAGGGGGAAGGTGGAGATGGAGCCCAGCACCTGCTGACTCCTGACAGAGGTCAGAAGCACAACAGCTTGCTGGGTTCATTGACTGGGGGGCGCGTGGTGGACATCAGCATATGCCTAGACATCTGTGGCATGCCACGCCCTCAGGGAGAAAATGGAGGAAAAAGCTCCTGGGCTGACCAGATGAAGGCTTCCAGCCCCTACTGACACAGAAGCCCTGTTGCCAGCCATACCAGCCTCAGCAGCAGCACCTAGGGCCAACTGAAGAGTACGCTGGCTGCCCCACTGGTGCCTTCCCCCTTGGAGGAGAGGGACCCATCTGGTGAAGGGTTATGCTGGGTTATCCTGGGGTGTTGTCTGCAATATGAGGTGGGGGCTGAGGGGTAGGGTGTCAAGGTGGGGTGCCTAGGAGGCTCGAAGGAGTGGCCAGACCAGTGGCAGGGGAGCATAAAAAAAAAAGAACAGACTTGTTTAAAGCAGGAAAGTGTTCCAGGGCTGAAATTCTCACCAAGTGGGAAGGGAAACATTGTTTACAGTAAGAGTCCCCCTAATCCCGATATTCACTCCATCCCAATATGCATCCCCGCATCCCAAAATATGTGCACATCCTGGCTTAGCCCTGCTCAGTGTAAGGAATTTATCAAAAGAAAAGCCCTCCTTGGATGAGATCCACTGTGAGTGGGAATATTAAATAAAATGAAAAGCTCAACTTGGGCTGAGCCCCCCCCCCCATTTCAATTCTCACTCCCCTCACACATTGCAACTATGGGCTGCCCAGTTCTCAATGTCACCTATAGTCCTTTTTTCTAATTTTAAACAAGAAAAGAAAACCATCCATTGATGTCTTTTATGGCTTCCGAGCAACCTGACCCCACCCACCCACCCCAATCATCCACCACCCCACACCCTCACTCATCTAACAAACAATCCAAAACAGAGAATCCATTCTGAAAGAGAGAAAAACATCCTTCTTTTTCAACGCTGAATGGGATCCTTTTTAGTATGAACAACACAACCTAATAAAAAAGGACACCTACATGTGAAAAAATAATTTGGATTTATTTTTGTTCCACATTCTTTTTTCGCTTGAAGGGATTCTTTTTCATATGATGATACAACCTCACAAAAAAGAATCCCTACATACGTTAAAAGAATTTGTACTTATTTTTTGCCACATTCTTTGTTTGTATGAAGGGATCCTTTTTTGCAAGAATGACACAACCTTATGAAAAAGGATGCCTTCATACAAAAAAATAATTTGGGCTTAGTTATTTTGACATTCTTTTTTTATATGATGGGATCTTTTTTGTGGGATTGTCTCGTTCATATGAAAAAAGATCCCTTCATATGAAAAAATAATTTGGACTTAGTTTTTTTCCACATTTCAACTTCAACAAGCCATAACTCCCTGAATATTAGTAATTAAGGGCAATCTACAGTATATATTAAAACAAAAGTCTTAATGAGTACTACAAGATTAACACATAGTGCCCCCCAAAAGATTTGTGGGTAATATAAAAAACATAACGATTAAAAAATCAAAATTCCCTTAGGATAACATAGGAAGTTTAATAAGCCATACAACCAAGCAAATAAATTACTTTTTTGGACTAATGGAAGCACAGTCGTGCCCATCCACACCAACATGGATATACTGTATGCATCTATGGAGGGATGGTTCTGGAGGGCCCTGCATTTCCATAGGTCGAAGGGGACCTGCGTGAATGAGGATATGATAATACTATCTCAAAAAGTAAGGAAATTTTTTGCTGCTGTCATTCCCTGAGTGCATACTTATTACAGTACGCAGTCCTAGGGGAGCTCAGTCGGTGCTGGCTGCGATGGTGCGGGTGGGTTTGGCAGTTGCCAACTGGGTATGGGTCACAGGGAAGAGTGAGATGGTCTTGTACTGTCGGGTGGTGGGCCACTAGACTACTAGGGAATTACAGTATGCCTACTGTATGTACTGTACAGTATACAGCTGACTTGGAGTGCGAGTCGGGATTTGAGGAGGGAGGACCCTTTGACACTTACAGTGGGGGGTCCTCTAGCCCTGCAGGGCTCTTACAGTAAGTGTGGGAGGTATTCCCCTAGTCCTGTGGGGCTCTTATAGTAGTTTGGGGGTTCCTTTAGCCCTGTGGGGCTGTCTAGTGGGGCAGGGATGGGGCTGGGGGTGACACATACTGGTGGATCAGGGCCATCGGCACATAACCCCGGTGGATGTAAGTTACGAGGGAGTGGAATGAAATCAAAGCTGCATTTACTGAACTATTTATTCACCCCAGCTGTGTTGTTAGGAGAGAGTGGAATCCCTCCATTCACTGCAAAGTGGAATCTGTAGTTTAGTAGCTCGGCTCAGGTTTCAAGTTTCATAGTTCTTCATTAATAGCTCTCCATGGCAAGGTAATTCAATCACAAATGTCTCTGTTACTGTCTTCCTTTTGTGAAAAAGTTCAATATTTGAAAGTCAACCATTAACAAAAATAAAAGGAGAAATAACAATGTGCAAATTATCTGATAAGTTAAGGAACAACACACACACAAAATTCTTAATCTCTCCCTCAGCCGCAGTCAGTTCCTGGACAGATGGAAATCTGCCACAGTGACCCCGGTCCACAAAAGTGGTGACAAAACCAACCACACCAATTATTGCCCGATCTACATTCTGCCCCCGCTCTCCAAGGCTCTCGAGCGCATGGTCCCAGACCAGCTTACCGACTATCTGGACAAATATAATATCCTGTGCGCACAACAGCATGGCTTCAGAAAAGGACATAGCACCACCTCTGCCCTCCTGGAGTTCACTGGAGCAGTCCACAGCTCACTAGACAATGGCCTCCTTACTGGGGCAGTCTTCATTGACCTGTCCAAGGCATTCGATACTGTCCACCATTGGCTGCTGTTTGACCAACTACTGAATGCTGGTCTTGTACCTGACTCTGCACTATGGTTTAAAAGCTACCTTGAAAACCACTCGCAAAGACTGAAAATTGCCAGCACTCTTTCTGATACCTTACCAGTTAGCTCAGGTGTCCCCCAGGGGTCTATACTGGGTCCTCTCCTGTTTAGCCTCTTTCTAAATTCCCTACCGCAATCCTGTTTGGAACAAATCACTCTGTATGCGGACAATGCTGTTGCTTTCTCCTCTCACAAAGACCCCATACCACTACAACACAAGCTTCAGCATGGTTTCAGTACCACTGAAAACTGGTTCTCTAGTCATAAGCTTGTCCTCAATCACAAGAAAACTAAGTCTATGCTCTTTTGCAGCTCTCACCACCAGTGCAAGCTACAAGCCATGACTATCTCCACCATGCCGAGGAATACCCTTGAACAGGTCCTATCCTTCAAATACCTTGGGATACTGCTTGACTCCAATCTATCCTATGGGGCACAGGTTGACAGCATGGAAAAAGCTGCTAATATGTGCCTTGGATTACTGTTCAAACACAGGCAACATCTCACCACAGAAGCATTGAAGCTTGCCATCCAGAGCTCCGTGGTCTCCATCATTGATTATGGTCTCATCATTTATGGCTCAGCCATGGCATTTACCCTCAGATGTATATCAATTGCCCTCAACAAGGCATGCTGGTTTATCACTGGAGCCCACCATCTCACCCATACCTGTGACCTTTATTCTCAATCTGGCTGGCTCCAACTTTCCAACTGCACCAAGTATCTCACCTGTACCATGGTGAAAAAAATTAACCTTGGCCTCGCCCCCCCCATGTCCAAGCCCTGCTACACCATCATACCAATCTGCAGAATACCAGGAGATCCAAAATGCAGCTTCTGCAAGTTCCCCACTGTCGCATGACACAGGGTCAAAGTTCCTTCACCTACAGGGCTCCCATCTGGCTGAATGGTCTCAGTTCCTCCATCTCCTCAGCTACAACACTTGGTATTTTCAAAATCAGGCTCCGGCACCACCTCATTGCATCCAGCTCTTGTGACTGTCTCTCTTAATCTCAGACACACCTGCCACCTTTTACAGCTTCTCTGTGCTCCTTCATAGCACTTATCCCCTTCCTTCCCATTCCCCTATCTGCCCCATCTCATACCTGCCCCTATCCTATCTGCACTATCTCCTCATCCCCCCATTTTCTACTGCCTCCACACTCTTCCCATCTCTCTCTTCCCCCTCCCCCCTCCTACCTGCACTACTCCCCTAATATTGTCTTACAAATGCCTTTGGCTGTTGTACACCCCCACCTCTCCCCTTTTGTCTCTGTGCCCCTCTCCTAGTTGTTGCTGCCCCAGGCCAAACTTTGGCCTTCGCTTTCTAAATGTGTGTTTTTTTTAATAACAACTGAACCAATTGTTCTGTATCTATAACTGTACGCAGTCCTATTTTATTGCTTCTTGCTGTCTACAACTTATACTGTAATCACACACAATGCTGTTATTTCCATTGTAATGTTGTTACTCCTATTTGGATACTCTGTGCTACTTTTTCAACTGATGTGGAACCTTTGTCAAAGAGCCTTGGCTCAAAGGTAATTGTAATCCTAGAACTAAATAAATAATAAAACAAACACACACACACACACAAACACTATAGCTAGCTGTACTAACCTATTCAAATACAAATAACTTTAAAATGAAAAATGATAGCATGGTACTGTGAGCACGAAAGTTGCTCACACACAATCAGCCTGCATGCCGGCACCACACCGTGCATACCTAATGTGGCCATGGGATCAAATGAAAGGTCAACTGCAATGTGAGCTAAGCTCATCATACGAAGCGGACCTCTCAACGTGCTTTCCCTGGTGGTGTAAAAATGAAAATTAACATGGTGATACTGACGACTTTGGGGTGCCCAACTCCTGTCGGCATACTCCTGCCCAATGGGACATAGCCACAGGAGTCCACTCCCACCAACATAATGCATCCCCCCATTTGTAATGTGCCGTTAGGTGCCCAATCCTTCTCGGCTCTTGCCCCCACTTTCATTGTGTGCTGATGGGGTGCCCAATCCCTGTCAGCTATAGCATCCCCCAGAAAACACTTTGGTGGCATGCTGGGAGCCCACCCCAGCATGCCAAAACCCCCAAAAAAAAAAAAACTGTCCCTGATGTTTATTTTTTAATTTTTTTTCACCTGTAAAAAAGAAAACTGGCCCTCGTGGTCTCCCTGCTCACCTCCCGTGCCCATCCACTGCACACAAAAATATCTACAAAATGAGTGGTGTTTTATTTGTAGCTACCTTTTTTTTTAGAATTAGCAAAAAACAAAACAGCAGAAAATTCAATATTTTCACTTTTTTGACAAGCAAAACCAAACAACTGTAAAGAGCCACCAACACCTCAAGAATAGCTTTGAAGAACATAGTATTTGAACACAAAGCAGCTTATATTTCTCATTAGCTCTGTATTTCTTACCTCCAGTATTTATTACTGAGGTCAGATGCATGAAAAATGAAGAGCTGTTCCCTGAAGGTTCATCAGCTCCTATTGCTTCTTCCCAACCTGATGCCATTAATACTCTGCTTGTGGCATCACAGTTATTCCCATAGGAACAGGCTGTGATGTTACAGCAGAGCTTTAAGATGTCAAGTAGGGAGTAAGCTATAGAGGCAGATTAGCTCTAAGGGATAAAGTTCCTGTTTTTGAAGGAATTTCTTCAATAATAAATAATGAAGAAGACAAATCTAAAGACGATATGTGAAATACAAGCTGAATTGTGTCCAACTATTATGTTTTCCAACATTTTTCAAAGGTGTCTGCTGCTCTTTAAAACAAAAGACGATAGCATGGTACTGTCAGCACAAAATTTGTTCAGTATAAAAATATCTACAAAATGAGTGGGTTTCATTTATAGCTACCTTTTTTTTATAATTAGCACAAAAAAGAAAAGAAAAACAAGCAGAAAATTCAATTTTGTTTCACTTTTTCAACAAACAAATGTGAATAACTTTAAAACAAAAAAATGATAGCATGGTACTGTGAGAACGAAATTTGTTCAGTACAAAAATATCTACAAAATTAGTGGTGTTTCATTTACTGCATATCTACCTTTTAGGTTTTTTATAATTAGCGAAAAAACAGCAGAAAATTCAAGTTTTTTTTCACTTTTTCAATAAACAAATGTGAATAACTAATGCAAACAAGCATTTGTCAATGCCGAATGTTGTCACGCTGGCATTGGCATTGGCAGTGCCGGAGATACAGATGCATAATAGGAATGGCAGTGAAGTATTGAAGTGATGCCAACCCCACCCCCACCCTGTAGAGAGTGACAGGCATTGGGGTGTGCCTTTGGGTCATCAGCTATAAAGATCATGCCATTGTACCTCACCCTACCCTGTAGACACTGACAAGTGTCGTGGTGTGGTTTGGGGTCTTTGAGCATTATGCTTACCCCATTCCATAAGAAAATATGCTGATGTGGGTGCAGTATAGGAGCGTGGGGTGAACTTTGTGCCTGAACAGTGCAAGACACACCACGATGCCTATCAGTAGCTGCAGGGTGGGGGAGTGGAATGATGTCAGCATTACATTCGATGATCCCAAGTGACACCCCTGATGCCTGTCAGTCTGTACCGGGTGGGGTGCTACAGCTGAAAACCATAACACAGTAGGTGTGTTGTGGTAGTTTCACTCCACATTTTCAACATGGGCTGCTTGTCAGGCCACCTCATGAAAAGTGGCACAATCACTTTGTTAGCTGAAAGGTGGTTTTGCACAGTGGCTGTGCCATTTAATGACAGAGGGATGAAAACACATTTTTGGGCAGGATGTAGAGAATGACTACTGTATTGTTCATGAGGAGGTGTAAAAAAATGGCAATGTTGAAAATCTGGAGTGACAATATGAAATATTGGTGAAGCAATGAGCATGCATACAAACTGTGCAACACATGTCCATAACCCAATTATTTTTGTGTGTTTGTTAGCCACATTTTTAATATAGGCATTTTGGGACCTCCCCTTATGAACAGTGGCACTGTGATTTTGTTAATCTGTCCTAAAAGTTGATTTCCCATAGCGACCATGCCATTGTGTGCCACAGGTGCGGAAACACATTTTGGGAAGGATGTGAAAAATGACAGCTGTACTGTTCATAAGGAGGTGTGAAAAAATGCCAGTGTTGAAAATCTGGCATGAAAATATTGCAAATTTACAAAGTTACACGGGTGCGTGGAAACTGCACAATGCACGCTTGCAACACAGTCATTTTATGGACTTTTGGCTCCAAATTTTCAACATAGGCATTTTAGGACCTCTGCTCATGAACAGTGTCACCATCATTTCCTCAAACTGTAGCAAAAAGTGATTTCACACAGCGACCTTGCTATTCTGCATGAGGTGTGGAAAAATGCCAATTTTGAAAATCCGGACTGAAAATATTACAAATTCACGAAGTTATGAGCATGTGTGGAAACAACGCAATGTACGCTTATAAAACAGCCATTTTTTTGATTTTTCCCACCAAATTTGCAACACAGGCTTTTTGAGAGCCCCCCTCATGAACAGTGGCACTGTCGTTTTGTTAATCAGTCCTGAAAGGTGATTCCGTGCAGTGACTGTGAAATCACCTTTTGGGGCTGATTAACGCCATGACAGTGCCAGAATTCATGAGAAGGGGTCCCAAAAACCCCATGTTGAAAATTTGTACCAAAATTCCAAAACATGCCTGAGATATGCATCAAAGTTGAAAAAAAAACTATTTATTCCATTATACAGCTTACCGGCATTTCCTCAGTTCGTGGTCAGCTTTGAAGAGTGCAGACGTGTTCCCGGTCCACTGAAGATCATCACACTGGACTCTGGAGGTAAGTATGGGGTGAGGGGCTGTGTGGGGAGGCAGGGTGCGCAATGAATGGGCACGGGAGGTGGGCAGGGAGACCGCGAGGTACAGTTTTCTTTTTTACAGGTTAAAAAATTAAAAATAAACATCGGGGGACAGTTTTTTTTGCAGGGGCTTTGGCATGCTGGGGTGGGCTCCCAGCATGCCACCTAAGTGTTTTCTGGGGATGCTATAGCGCAGCTCGGGATTGGGCACCCCCATTGGGCACACAATGAAAGTGGGGGGCAAGAGCCGAGATTGGGCACCCCTCAGCACATAAACAAATGGGGTGTATTATGTTGGCGGGGAGTAGGCTCCCCCGTCGGCATATACATTGGGCCAGGGTATGCCGACAGCGGGATTGGGCACCCCCGAAGTCGGTAGTATGCCACCATGTTAATGTTCAGTTTTACACCACCAGGGAAAGCACGTCAGGAGGTCCGCTGCATATGACGAGCTTAGCTTGCATTGCAGCAGACCTTTCGTTTGATCCCATGCCCACACTAGGTATGCACGGTGTGGCGCCGGCACGTAGGCTGATTGAAGAATGCGGGACACACCTACTGATGCATGCCCTGCATTCGCCCAACAGTGACCGCTCCTCCAAATCTGCAGTACCGCAAGATGTTGGCTGTGAAAGTGCACCAACATAAAAATGATAGCATGGTACTGTGAGCATGACATTTGCTCAGCACAAAAATATCTACAAAATGAGTGGTTTTTCATTTATAGGTACCTTTTAGATTTTTTTATAATCAGAAAAAAATGGAAGGAAATTAAATTTTTTCCACTTTTTTGGAGGTATGCCATAAATGGAATATGCAACCCCCCTAATAGAAATATTGTTGATATTTTTTGTTCTTGTGCTGATTGACCTGATGACATCACTCATGGCTTCATACTCATGATGTCTTTAGATCAATCAGCATTCGAACAAAAAATATCAACAATATTTCCAGTAGTGGGGTAGAATATCCCTTATACATTCTTTGCAAAAAACTCTGTTAATGCATCAGTTTGGGTTGCTATTAAAGTGACAAAAGTATGGAAGTGCGATGTTAGGGTTTTCTTTTTTTTGTAGTTTATGTTTATTAGGATTCATGTTAATAAACAATTAACAGGTACATATCTCCTATAGAGTACAGCAATGGTATACTTTAGGTAAAGTTGATAATACAGTAAAATAATAACCCTATAATAGTTTACAGTAGGAAATGGGGATTCCAAATTCAGTCTAAAGAACCAGGTCTTATAATGTCCAATAAATTGCCTGCCTCTTCATCGGTTAAAAGGTGCATCTATGTTAGACTTTCAAAACTAACTCTGCGTCTCCCCCCCACAATCAGCCAAAGGGGGCAAGGCAACACAAACAAACACAAACATCCAGGTAAGGCAAACAACCTGCAACTCTTTCCACATGACACAAGAGACATCCATCATCATGGTCCAGTGCTTCCATAGCCATGGATAGACCTTCACACTTGCATACAACTTGGGAAGTGCAGTAAAAAAATCCTATAGGATCACACTGTAAACTGTAAGTAAGGAATAACACATGACAGGGTGTGCAGCAATGCTAAATTACTGCATGCCCCAGGTGGGTTGTGAGGCATGAGGCTCAGTCAAGTGCCTTCAACCATGCAGGAAGTGCGGTACATGCCTCTCATAGGATCATATTGTAAATTGTAAGTAAGCAATAACACATGGCAGGGTGTGCAGCAATGCTAAATTACTGCAAGCCCCAGGTGAATTGTGAGGTACGAGGCACAGCCGAGTGCCTTCAACCACTTGGGAGGGGCAATATAAAATTCCTTTAGGATCACATTGTAAGTTGTAAGTAAGCAATAACACACAGCAGGGTGTGCAGCAATGTTAAATTGTTGCAAGCCCCAGGTGGGATGTGAGTCACAAGGCACAGCTAGGAAGTGGGATATAAAATCCCCATAGGATCACATTGTAAATTGTAAGTAATCTGGTCTGACAGTATTTATCTTGGGTTTGCTTATTTAAGTTCCAAAAGCAAGAAGGACTGAAATTGCCTAGGTCTATTTTTTTCATGTAACATTTGCATTACTGATTAATTTGCTGCAGCAAGCCATGTGTATATATGTGTGTGTGTGTATTTTCACCCTGTATGTCCAGAGCCAACAGCACCTATTACTGCATTATCTTGATGTTTATACTTCTCTTTTTATTTTTCTACTATTGAGGTATAAATGTGAGACTTTTACATCACACTAACTGTAATAGTACTGAGGCTGGCCCACTAGAGCAGGGGTAAGACTTCAGTCTGCGATGTGAGCGCCCTGGGTTCAAACTTGGACTTGGGATGTTGGAGGTCCAGCCCGGCAGGGGGCAGGGGGAGGAGAGGGTGCATGCTGAGTGGGAGCATGACCACCAGTAGAAACTGGGGTGAATACCAATAGCTGGCACTAAACAGATTAGATGGGAGGCGGGCAAAAACAACTTAAATTTTACTTTTTATATTTTTACCACTTTTTAAAAAGTGAACTACAAAGCGGGACCCTCTGTAAACCAAGATTTTCATGATTCTTAGCTCTGACTGGGAACATACAAAAAATGCAAATTTAGCAAAGAAAATCCCTATATTAATGCAGAAAATAAAACTAAAAATAACATAAAACTTTATAAAAAAATCACGTTATTTAAAGAAGACAGCTTCTATGGCTGGGAAGGGACTCCTGGATGTCTGAAGTCTTCATCAGAGAAATAAGTAAGCAATGGGACACAAGAGGATGTGCATTAGGCACGTCTAATGCATGGTCAGGGGCATAGTGTGGTATGAGGCTGCAGGCCAAGTGCCTCAGACCCTGCCTGTGCATTAGACGTGTCTAATGCACTCCCCAGAGTGTATTATTGCATTTATAAAATGGGAAACTGTACTGAAATAATAAAAAAAAAATACAGTCAGCATTACTTAATTACAATTGCTTTATTTAAGTTAATATCATTCCTCCAGATAAAATAGTTCTTCTAACTGTGTAGGGGAAGGTTTGAAAAAAAATACTGTGTAACTGGGACAAAAATAAATAAAAACACAGTTAAACCCCAAGTTGCACTTGTCACTGTTGCTGAAGTTGATGTTTTTGTTGGATGGGCCCTGTACGAGAAAAGAAAAAAAAAGTGTCAGTTGGATTAAGTAACACACTAATAGAATTGCATTGTATAATAAATGCAAGTCATTTACCACTATCATATTTAATGAAATTTATGGCTCAGTGGAAGGAACAGTTTGACAAATTGAAAGGTTCCTTGGCAAAGCTTGTAGAGTGGGCTGTGGAAGTAATTGTCACATCAGGATCTGTTGATTCTTTTTCTGGTGCAGGCAGCTTCTATTCAGTTGGTGGTAGTGTGAGCTTGATTGCAGGCTGATTGCAGGCAGAACTTTCTCCAGTGTCAGCACTGTTTTTGGTTGAGTTTCCTGTTTTGGGGCTGGTAATATACTCCATTTCCTCTGATCTTCACTAGAAGCTCTCCAGTATGAGCAGAGGCTCACTTCGCATCTATGGCCAGTCACTGCCATAATTTCTCTATTTTCGAGCCCAGCATCAGAGAATAGTTGAACCGCCATGGTTCAAGCACTATGATTAGCGTATCTGTTGGAAAGTCTGGCCTCTTTACTTAATCTACTCATGAGGGTGGACAAGGAATTTTTACTCATGGGCTCCCATGAGTACCACGTTTGGATACGATCTAATAAGTGCTGCGGGAGTTGTTTTGGGTGGCAATACAGTGACAGCGCATCTTCGGGGAGCTTGTTCAGATATGTTTTGAGGCTGGCAACCAGGCAGAAAGGAGATCCAGGAATCGCATAAATAAACCCACGGTGAGAGACTTGGTTAGTTCACTGGGGTTATTGTGCTTTTTTGTTGTTTCTTCATTGTATGTTAGGGTGGCATACTCTAGGACAGATTCATATTTTTTATTAAAAAACTGTTGGGCTTCAGCTGCCACAGCCCCTCCCAACCGTGCCTGGCCATACACAGTTGTATGTCCAGCCAGACTTTTCGGTCAAGGCCAAGCACGGTATTGGGAGACAATACAGATGATTTTCTCTGGTACTCCAGATCTGTTTTGGAGATAGGGGCATGGTGTTTAGATCTGTCTTTTTGGCTCTTCCTGTAATGTTTCATTACTGAGACAAATACATTATTGCTGGATTTTAAAGTGGCATCTGTCATTATGTTCAAGTGGCGCCCAACTGACACAGAGTTCAAATGTCTGTTTAAAGCAGCTTGGATCCCCGAGAAGCTGCTTAGAGCAAATTCACTGCCACTAGAAGGTTGGACCTCTGCATAGAAATGTCTAAAAATCTGATTTAACTGTTCTACAGTTGTTGTTTTCCAGCCCAGTTCTAGGTTTTTACTCATTTTCCAGTCATTGAAAACTTTCAATGCCCACACAGTGGGTTTTACAATGTTAGGCTCATTTATGCCCTCTTCTATTTCATCGATTTCAGTTGTTGTAAAATTAGCATGTCTGCTACTCACTGTGTTTGTCAGTGCACAGAGGGGTGCAGGTGGTCCAGTCTGTGTCTCTTCTTGATATTTTAAGCCGATGTCAACTTCTGTTGGCATTGTTAATTCAAAATTAACAATGGGATGGCTTGACATGATGATGGTACTTGGCAACTGCTCAGCTGACAAAGTAATGTGAGGAAAAAAATAGCTACCCTTTCAAATGCCAATGTTTTTAAATGGGCATTAATACAGAGTGGCCTTATTGTGGATTGCCACCAGTACTAATTTTTACCTGTGCATTAGATGGATCTAATGCACAGGTGCCAGTCAATCACAATACAGGATTTTTAATTCTCATTTTATAAATCTGCCATTAGATTGCTGCAGGGAGTGTGACCACAAAGCAGTTTTGACTTTAACATTCTAAAGTTCTGTTTCAGAGACAAGCCAGGGTTGAGGTGCTGCAAAATTGTATGACATAACCAATACATTTTGTTGCTAGAAATGATACAAGGAGAAATAATGAGACATCTACCATAACTGCACTCTCTATAATACTTTGAAAGAGTGATCTGAACCCGAATGAGTATGTACTCCAAACAGACGAGGGACTGGAACACATCACTACCTCTTTTACTAGAATGATTTACAGAAGAGATACCAACCAGGGAGTCAGATTGGTACACAGTCGTCATAAACTGGACAAGAGACCAAAAAATAACAATTTTCCAACAGGATGTCATCCCTGTGGCAATTATAACTTCTGTAATCATATCAGCAAAGACAACCAATTTTCTAGTCCCAATGTTAGCAAAACCTTTGATATTAAACAACTGGTTACATGTAGTATACTGTAGAATCAGATGTCTAAATGGCCACATGTGTCTCTGGTGGGTTCTACACAGGTAAAACCCTGAGACCATTTAAAAAATGAATTGGGGAACATCTTTGTGCTTCTGAAAATAGGGATATGGAAATAAATTGTACCAATGCCCTAGCCATGTATATGAACAAATGAAGGTGCTGAGCATAAATTTAGGTTTATAGGATTGAAGAAAGTTACTTTAGGGTGGGGGGGGGGCAGGAGACTTGAACAAATGATTGTTACACAGTGAAACTTTTGGCAATGTACTTTAAGAGCCCACAGTTTGTCAAGATTAAATGAAAGCTTCCAGTTGTGGACTTATCTTATGGATTAACTTTAATGGCCATTTGGATGTCTGATTAGAAAGTTTTTTTATGAATAGATGAATTGATGGTGCATAAATTATATGACACTGTATAAATTTTATGATGTGGTTTTAATAGGGGTTTATATGTATATTATTTTCAGTATGCTTTCACCATCCTTCCCTTTTCCTTCCCCCTACCCTCTCTTCTCCCCTTCCCCTACATCCCCTCCAACCTGTTCTTATCCTCCTATTATGGTTCTCCTTCCCCTCCTTTTATTATATTTAGGATTATTTTTATAATAGTATATTTCATGTACTAGTTATTACAATCAGTGGGCAATGTGCAGATATATTATTCTTGAACACTTTATATGAATTTTTACACCTTGTGTTATTATTAATTTGGAAGGTGATTGATTTTACACTTTTGCACTTATGGGGCATATATCACTTTAAATGTATTTAGGTGCTCTCTAAGTTGCTATAAATAACCTGCTCACTAGATTGCTCTGTTCCTCAACAAAGAGTCAGAGCAGCTTGAAATGTTGGCGTAAGTACATGGGTGTACATGTAGGGTATATTTTATACTATTTGTCTATCGGATAATAAATTTTGAACATTGCAGCAGCTTTCAGCTTCTTGTGAAGTTCATGGAATGGAGTGTTGAGACCAGCTTACTAAACATTTTGAGTACATCCCACTAAAATGGCAAAGATAATTTAATCAGTTACTTCCCAGTAAACAAAGGAAACATATTTAGACTAATGATCATCACATCAGAAATTCTAAATTCTGAAGGGAATTTGCTTGTAAAGGTGCACCAAGATTTTTTTCAAACACTGCACATATTGAGCTAGCAAGATGCATATATTCTAGGTAATACTGTTGAGACTGTGGTGTAGGGGAAGCTCACCACACAGGCATATATTTGGCACGTAGTAAGTCAATACTTAGAATATTGCAAGGAGCTAGTGGAGGTTTAATGAGATTTCTCAAGGACAGAAATATGAAGCCTCTCAAAGAATCTTTTGCTGGAAGCTATGGGATGCCCAGGGTCCTGCTCAAGCTTGCTGGCTGAATTCTTAATGCACATTTGACATCACTAAGTTTTTCTTTAACATTTATATTACCCTTATGTCTATTATCATTAAACTTTGTGTTTCCATATTTCTTCTAACAAGATTGTAAGGCATCTATGACCTTTTTTTTTACATGTTTTTGGAACAAGGGCTGCAAGGTGGTCTTCATCTTTGAAAACACAGCACTAAAAATACATGCTATTTGTACAAGTGGGTGAATTTGGTTGTTATGTGTGCCATCTAGAGTTACTTTTGTGAAATGTTGGTAAGCATATAGAACTAAATGCTGTATAATCTGATAACCCTTTGTTATTTTATAATTTATTTACCCCTTTCACCTGAAGAAATGCTTTTTTGAATAATATTCCTGTACTGTAATTCCATGGAAACCTAAACTGTTCTGAGAATGTTATAACAAATCCCCTGTATATGAATTATTGCCATCTAGATTGAATTTAGTACTTACTTTCTTTTGCTTGAGTGAGACAATTTCTCAGCCTTCTGTTCACTTACCTGGTACAACCAGGTCAGACTGCATTCCTGATAACAAGTGTTTTTCAAGCATGTCCCCTCTACCAGACTACTTACATAGCCAGCAGTAATTTGTTGTACTTGATCATGTAAATTGTATAAAAGAGTGACCATCACTCAGAGAGAACATGGTATCATTCCTCAGAATCACTGAACCACTTCCTCCAATATACAGACTGACTGAAGAACAGAACACATGAAGCTATCATTTATGCTATTACCCAGAGAAGCAAGTCAAGTGAGCCAGTCACCAACTCTTATCAGCTACTTACTGCAGTAGATTCATTGGGTAGAAGTGCGTCACACCTAACCTGCAGATACAATTGAAGTCTATGCAAACCAAGTTAATTATTCTTTCCTGAAAAATTACAAACCCTTGCCAAGAAATACTTTTTAAAGTCTCCATCCCATAGTCACACCCATTGCTGGATGCTCAGTCTGCTCCATTTTGAGCTCCTCTTTGGATAGCACCAGCCTCCTGTTTACCTCCGGCCTCTGCTGTGCAGTGCCTTTGCTATTCTCTGCTGGCCATCCACTGCATTCCTTCTCTTACTGAAAGAAAGGCAAGGACTTTGTAAGTACTGTGAATGGTAAATATACACTGTCATACACTAGACTATGCAAGCTGCATGCAAGTTTTTATGCAAGAATTATATGCCAGTTATATAGGTAAGGAATGTGCCATTTTACTTGTATGAAAAACTCATGCAAGAAAAATTCCATGCCAGTGTCATGTCATGCAAGAAAAACTGTGTGTGGGGTTACTGCACTACAGTACTGGTTTTACTTCTCGATATGGGGCTAGTACCTACAGCCTTCTGGCTCTAGAGGAGGGCATGCAACCTATTGATCCACTGATGCTGTGTTATTCAAGTGTCTTGCAAAAAAGTATATAAAGAGGCTAGGTGGCACTGAGGGTTGAGATGCTGGACACAACTTGTATGATGCTGGCAACCTGGGGTCCGGAGTGAGCTCAGGCTGCTCGGGGTCGGCCAGGGGAGAGAGGATCGAGCATTCAGAGGACTGCTGTCCTCTCTCAGGGCAGATGGGATGTGGATTCTCTGCTATCAGCAACTCCCAGTGGAGACTGGGGGGAGGAACAGCAGGGACCACCAGAGAAGGGGCAGAGGTGACAGCGAATGTCCACAGGACTGATATGGAGCATGCTCATCTCGTGCTGGATGTCATTGCACATCCGTGCCACCAGGGGGGAACAAACAAGTAAAAACCCTCTTGGACAAGCACTGTGATGCTCAACCTAAGCCAAATGATGACCCAGGCCACCCTTGGTCTTTTTCTCTTCTGTAGGCCCTGGGGGGGAGCACCACAGGGAGCAAGCTGTGGGTATCTCTGGTTTCATGGAGGACCTGGTGGAGGATGTCAGAACTAGAGGAAACAGTGCTCAGTCGAGTGTAGCCGCCCCCACCCCAGCTGTCCCAGAGGGTGCAGAAATAGAACTGGAAAAAAGTATATAAAGAGATATGCAAGCAATAATCTTGATAAATTCATACATACTTCTTGCATTTTTAAATGGATATGCCTCTATTTTGCTTACAACTTTTTTGATTTGACTGTGCAAAAGCACTCTTACTACACAGAGTGAGTTCCACATCAGGATTAACGTACACCTGAGGTCATAATGCTGTATTCTAGTTGTGGCATTACAGTTATTACCATGACTAATTATGATGTAGCCACAGAAGAATATGAATTCAAGTAAGGAATAAGAAACAAGGGTAAAAAAATGGTAAGGTATTACTAATGATCATACTAAGGATGAGAAAGGAGTAAAAGGCAAATAGCCCATGTTACTCCTAAACTTTCATACAACAGGGAGAGTTTTTATTTGAACTAAAAGAAAAAGGTCCAATCTGTTTTTAAAAGTGGCATTACTTTCAGCAATAACAACCTATATGGGTAATTTGTTTCATGATCCAATTACTGTATGAGAGAAGAAATTAGCCCTTTTTTTGTATTACATTCCTTTCTCATAAGCTGTCACAGGTGTCCTCGGGTATTAACTACTATATGTTTAAAATCCAATTTACATTCATTCATTAGGGATGCATCCATGATAATGTCCCTTGCGAACAATAGGTTTCCCTTAAGGTGCCTTTGTTCCAAGGACATAAGATTTAGAGTAGCAAGTCTTGCGTTATAGGATAGAGATTTATAGATAGAGAATGACTTGGTTATCCTTCGCTGAACTCTTTCTAGTCTAACTATATTCATTTGCTTATATGGACTCCACAGTTGGGATGCGAAATCAAAATGAGGCCTAACATAGGCTTGATACAGTGATAGAAGTATCAGTGGATCTCTAGTAGTAAAGTTATGTTTAATTGCCCACCATGTACTGTAGAATTTGCTTTGGCAATAACTTTAGTAATATGTAAATCAAATTTATGATCTATATCAACTTTGATACCAAGATTTCTTTCATTATTCTTCTTTGAAATAGTTTCATTATAGAAAGAGCATTGTCTTTTTTGGTTATGCTTGCCAAAGTATTAACACCCTATTTTCGTCCTCTGCTGGCCATCATTAACCTCAATGATGACAAATTTCCTCAGTAATGACAGCGAGGAGAAATCTAAGAAAGAAATGTGTAATATTATCTAAATAGTGCATTTTTATAGTTCAGAATATACCTAAAGATTTGTACCAGCCTTATGAATACATGCATTTTTACCTGCATGTCATTATGGAGTAGAGCAATCTTCTTTGCAGTTCTTACAAGGTGGCATACATCCTTCAACACTACATTTTGTACTTGCATGTTTCTTGACTAATGTAAACACATTTTTTCTTGTCTTATTCTTCAAAAAATGTATACATGTTTATAAAAATAGTGCAGAAAATGTAGGGATGGGCGGATACTAACATACCCGACCCTCAAGACTACCTGTGGTTACCTCCAAAGTACACTAAAAATACCCAGATGAAAACTGAGTAGTTGGGTTTGGTAGTTACTACCCCACCCATTCTACTACCCAATTACCCAACCCTGACCACAACAGAGATCATGTGAAAGACTGTTTTTTTTGGACTATTACACTGTCTGTTGGGGGGCATTGTTGAGGCAGGTATGGGAGGTGCAGCTGCTCTGATTGAGCCTGCTGACATTTCCAAAATTATACCCAGGACAGGCATTGTTGAGGCAGGCACAAGAGGTGCAGCTGCTTTGACTGAGCCTGCTGCTGTTTCCCAAAATTATACCCATGGCGAGCGTTGATGAGGTAGGTACAAGAGGTGCAGCTGCTCTGACTGAAGCTGCTACTGTTTCTAGAATTTATACCCATGGTGGGCATCAAAGTTACATAATATAAAACTGATTATTGCCAAAAAAATAAATAAAAGCAGTGTGGCACATGTGGCTGGCATGTTGGCAGTGGTGATGGTTCTCTTCATTTCATTCATAACCTAGTCAGCATATTCAGTATCACTGTTTGCAGGCTGTTGTTCATGTTCAGGATCAGAATAAAATAACTCAGTGTTTGGGACAATTGGAAAATTGTCAACGTTCATTTTAAGAAATATGCCATTCCACATTTACTTGACTTTGCAGTATGTTCTTTGGTCAGTGGTTATTCCTCCAGCTGCATTAAATATGCATTCTGAACATATGCTTGAAGGTAGACAACTGAGGTACATTATTGCAAGATTTGCCAAATCTGGCCATATTGTTCTTTTTTGTTTCCAACAGAATGATGGATCTTCCTTGAGACCAATCACAGTATGGTCTGCAAAAAATTCTAGGATCATTGTGCTGCGTGAGAAGGTTACCAGTCTGGCAGATGAACCAGCTACACTTTCTTTATAGGATACTAGTCCATGTTGTTGCAGGTGACTCAGAAATTACTTGCCTTCCTGATCCTGAACATAGGATGCCCAGGAAGTAGCTGTAAATGTCCTTTCCCTCACTGATGACATTGGTGATTGTGAAGAATTGATAGATGGGCTATTGCTTATGCCAGAGGTGCACTCTGATGGTTCTGTAGGGTTTGACTGCTGCACATCAGTTAATGGCATTGGTCAGGCAATGTCATATTTGGTTAGCAGAAGATCTCTCCAATACTCAGTGTCTTCCTCCACAGGAAGGATGGCTTCAATGTTCCACTAAAGCAGGGACCTAGCAACGTAACCAACACATAGGTGTCTTTTTTTAAACATGGCATTTATTCTCTGATCAGTAAACAGTATGAAACTCAAGTCATCTGCCAGCATAACAGTGGTGATGTCTTCTTTTGACTGAAAGTCTATGTCATCAAAGAAAATGTAAAGAAATCTTGTTTGAGGAAGAATTTGACTCAGAGTTGCACTGTTTGCACTGACATCACATATGTCAGCCTCAAATGACTCCAATAAGGTGACCAAAGATTCAAGCAGAGTCCAGCTGTTGGAAATGAACATGATGTCTACTTTACCTAGTTGATTTTGCATGGTGTAGTCATGTACAACTTTTTTTCTGTTTAAGAAGCCTTTCCAACATGTATGTTGAATTCCAGTGGGTTGGGACTTCCTGCTTTAATGTATGCATTGATAACAACATACTGTCAAAGCTTAATGCACAGTGCATTCTAGGTGTAATCCAAGTACAGTGAAGCTCACCAGGATTAAACCCAGTTCTGCTGCATTCAGCAGCATGCTACAGCAGAGTTACTGCATTAAATAATGTAATTTCAATGGGATTTGGTCCCTTTTGTCATGCAGGAAACTGTGACACTGTGCTTCATCCTTGCCACCAGGATAGATTTTGTATTCATGTCTAACCACCTTTCTTCACAGGATGTGCATTTGATGCCTGTTGAGACATCTGATTATCTTCTACTGGGGGTACCTTTAGGGAGACTGTTTAGTTTTTGCCTGGGAAAGGGTACTGGCATTTAAATAACTCCCTACTGTTGGATACTTACATTCAGTTAGCAGTAGTTGAGTGGCTTCATGCCAGAGAGTTGGTTGTTTGCATGACTGATGACCTAGGCTCTTGGTGGGATGATACTAAATTGGAATTTATTTCACTGCTTTCTAAATTGTCCTCCTCTAGTCAAAAATGAGACTACAGTCAGTATAAATCATTGTGTACTCAATTGACGAAGGTTATCACCCTGATGCATGACAGCAGGGAAGACCTTAGGTCTCAGATGGACACTATTAGAAGTCAGATGAGGGATTTTCAATATGATAGTAGTAGCTCCCTTTTAATGGAACACCACAGTGGTACACAGGGAGCGAAGTGCATAGGTGGCCCTTTTGAGAGCTGTAAGTCAAGGGTTCGATGGTGTAATTTTTCTACAGTCTCTACAAAGACCAAGGTCCCTGTTCAGGATAAGGTGGGCTTTATGTTAACCATCCATGAGCATCTTGTTGCTCTGTTTAGTTCCCAAGGTCCCTAAGGTCCTTTAGATGCCTTTTTGGAATCTGTTCCTGTTCCTGATATTCCTGTCATGACCTGTTCAATCTGTCCCAGCCTATCTCTCCTAGGGAGGTGGATCATGCAATTGAGCCCTGGGGTCCGATGGCCTTACTTTGGAATTTTATAACATTTTCCAGGGAGTTTTAACTGTTGTGTTAGCTGAGTTTTTTTAATTGCTCTTATGTAGAGACAATATCTACCTCAAATGCCCATGGTACTGATGCCATAAAGGTGGGCGCTTACATGGACAATGTCACTTTACTGGTACAGGATGTTCCCTCAGACAGGATGGCTTTGGCTGTTTTCCTGTCTTTTGCTCCCATTTCCAGTGCTTCTCTTAATTTTCAGAAATGTCATGGTTTGGTGGTGAGATCAGGGAGTCAGGCAGTTTCTGATATTCAGACCCTATTTCAATACTGGGCCTTAAGGTTTGACAGGGGGACATGGCCTTTTATAACTGGGAAGATAAAATATCATCCCGTGAGGGAAAGATCCAACACTGGAAGTCATGGCGCCAGTCAAAGAAAAAGAAAATGGCCATTTTAAAAATCTTTATTTTTCCTTTATTTTTGCATGTCAGTATGATTTCTCCTATTCCTAAAGTCTTGGAGACTAGATATTATAGTTTATTTTTTCAGCTCATATGGGGGCATAGGCTCAATCTGATTAAAAGTATCATTCTTTATTTTCCAATTGCACAGGGTGGCCTTCATATGGTAAACACACTGGTTTTCTCTTTTTCCCATTTTTTTTAAGTGGAATTTGCTATCTTATCATGACAGTTCAGACCGGTTTTGGAAGTCGTGGGTGTCACACTTAATGGATCCTGTGGTAACATGTTGAACTCAATCAGTCTTCTCACTCTCTCTTACTAGATGATCAACGCTGTTTGTCAGGACATTGATTGATAAACTTTGATGTTGGAATGTTAATTGTTCGATACTGTGACAGTGTGCCGTCATCTGTATGGCATGATAATGACTACCAATTTCTTTGACGAAACCACCTATCTAGGTATTCTTCTAAATCAATACTAGCTAATTCGCTCTTCCTCAATGAACTCCAGAACTCCACATAAAATGTGGGGTGTCATCTGGTTGTGCTGTCATGGATGGCTTGGCATTAAGGCGAATGCCAAACACAAGAGTTTGGCAGAAAGATTTTGTCCCAGGCCTGGCTGTGAACTGGGTTTGAAAACTATGGAACATTTTTTGTGTGACTGCCCATATGCTTGGGACTTTTGGTCACTCTTGGCATCATGTTGGGGGATCACAGGGTGGTTGGTCCTATCATGTGCTGATATTATCCTGGACATCTCCTCCTCCTCCTTGACTAAATGTGATGCTAGTAGTGTGCAATTAGTGCTCACTACTTCCACATACTATCTGTGACATTCAAGATCTCTTCTGTTGCTACAACAGTCTCAACTTCCCACAGATGCCTTACTTACCTTGGTGGAATCAGAATTATGGGCCTTGAATTGGACTAACAATAGAGTGTTTGCTCCCTGAGCCCTCACACGTCACTGGCATTTTTTTTTTTTAATATTTATTCTGCTTTTTCCCTGGCTGGACCCTTCTGTCGAAATCAGCCCTGGTCATGGCCCCCGGGACTCCCACCTACTGCCATTGCTGTCGCTCTCCTGGTCACCCCCCGGCTTACCCCCTGGAAGGCAGAGCCATGGCACCGGTCTCTGGTATTCAGTGCCACAGCTAGTATCTAGTTTGGAGAGCTTCTGGCGGCAGAGGCTAACTGAAGTCCTGGGGAAAGCTTCACAGAGACTGGGGTCCTGTCATGTTTTTCCTTCCCCTGTAGGCTGGGGTGGAGACATGCAATGATGCCAGTGTCTGTCCCACCCCAGAGAGCATCGATTACACATCATGTACAGGGCAGCAACCCGGCCTCTGCCAGGTGTCACTCCTGTGCGATTGCCGTTCCCCCCTTCCCCCGCCAGAGAAGGAGAGCAGTCCTAGGGACACTCAATCCTTCTCCCCGGCCAGCCCTCGGATGGCCCGAGTCCATTCCCGAACCTGGGTCCCCGCCGTCACAAGCGGAAATCCAACCACTGCATCGACGGTCCAGCACATCACTGGCATTTTATGATAGGTTACTTTCTGCAGGTTTAATCTGTTATGTAATGTTTTGTTTCTTTGTGGTCTTCCCTTTTATAGGAACTGTTTGAGTTTGACCCCTTTTATTTTCTTTCCATTTCCACCATTTGTTTCATTCTTCAACTATTTGCAGATTATATACAGTGATGCTTAATAACTGTTTTGCTTTTTTCTGTTTTTTTCCTTTAGGTGCACCTGGACTGTAAGTGCACATGTCTCATTGGTTGTCTTTTTATGTTTTTTCTCTTTGGGGGGTTTCTATCTGTTTGAGACTTGATGGATTCTTTTCCTGCTATTTGTTAGTTGTTGTTTTTATGGTTGTGCTTTTGTATGCTTTTGTTTTAATGTTACTGTTTGCATTTTTGCAATAAAAACTTCCCCTACTCTTGCTGCAGGGGATGCTATACTTCCTGTCAGTGAGATGGAGGAGCCCAGTGTAGTGGAGGACACTGGAGGGGATGTATGTGGAGAACAGTAGGAGTCTGCTGCATTATTTGCTCAGAGTATGGATACTGGATTTACTGAAGGCAATGAATTTGACATGCTGGAAGAGGAACACAGATTGAAAAAGGATTTAGACGATAAAAAGAAACAACTCCTGCACATGTTGTCAGAAGCAAACTCTCAATGTGCTACAGAGAAAACCAAATTGGAGGAGGAAAAAAAGAGGAACAGAATTTATATCAACCCAAAGAGTCTGCCAGAGAAAACTTTTCTACAGTGCTCATCTGTTCAGGATGTTACTGCTATGACAGCTATGCAATCTCAGGCTACTTCACACTTGGCAGCTACTTCTAACACAGACTGGACATCGGAGGATGCATTGAGAAATGCAGATTGGACTCTCACTTTAGACAGCAAATGGGAACAGGATGCTTCTGTCCCTCTCCCTGGCAAGGACAGAACTTTTTTTAGTAAATATTTTATTATTCACACAATAATACAGCATATACGTATTATTATAAGTATAATTTGTTTCAATATCTCTCATATTTATTTACAAATTAATCTTATCCATTCTCATAAGAACCCCCCCATATTATGTTAACAAGAAAAAGGGAATAAGTATTAACTATTAACTGAAACATAATAGTATACATAATTTAACAGACATATATCATATCCTCAAAAGTGGTGGAAACAGATTCATAAACTCATTCCATGAGACTGCCATTATGTCTTCTGGATTTTTGTAATTGATACCATAGTTTTTCAAAAATGAATGATTCTTTTATTTTATGACACCACATTTGTTTTTATAGAGGGTGGGAGGACTTGGGTTTTCCAGTTTTCCAATATTATCCTTTTTGTAGCCATAGTTCATAGACTTAGTGCTTTCTTGTGTTCTTTTGTGATATTTAAAATGTCCAGTTCGTTTGGGAATAGTATTTCAGGAGATACAGGAATCTGAACATCGACAATCTGTTTCATTTCCTCTATGGTTTCCACCCACCAACTATATACTATTTGGCATGAGCAAAGACTATGTATCAAGTCAGCTTTTTTGCCCCATTCATGCCAACATAAATCAGAAGCATTAGGGATTATTTTATTAATCATTACTGGGGTTATATATATATACTCTGTTAATTATCTTGATTTGAATAGATTTATTAGTTTTTATTTGATTCAGCCTGTAGTATTTGCCATTGCTTTGTTGTTAATATTATTATAAGATCATTTTGCCATTTTTGGTATACATTGTTGTCTACATTTTAAGGGGTTGTCTATTATTGCCTTATACATTTTTGACAGGGTTTTATTAGCTATGCTTTTAATTAAGTTTTTTCCCAGGTTACTCTTATTGTAATGGAATCCCTTGGTTTGCCAACAGTGTCTAACATCTTTTTATATTTTGTGTATAATAAGTTATAATATATAAAACTCTTAACATGTTTTGATTTAATGTTTTGACTATATTGATCATAAGAGAGAAATCCTTCTTCATTTAAAAGATCTATCCATTTATTATTTTTTTATTTCTGTAATTTATTACAGATGTTCCTATAATTATGAGATTCTGGTTCACTGAAGTTCATTATGCTGGCATATAACCAGGCAATATTTTTAGTATCCTAAATTTTAACTGCTTGTTTACCATAGCTATAAAACATTTTCATAAGTGATATCCCTGTGAGATTTTTGAAAGTGTTTTGATACTATTATTTGATTCCTGTATCCACTTTTTTGACTATTTCTTTTATCACTTTATTCTCTTTTTGTACATAATTAGCTCATTCTCAAGCTATTGAAATTAAGTGTGCCATATCATATTTATAAGGGTCTGGGTAACCAAGTCTGCCGACTGCTCTACTTCCCATCATACAACTCCACGCAATTCTCAGTTTCCCACCCTTCCAAAGGAATTTTGTAAAAATGTGTCTTATTGGAAAAAACATTTGTTCTCTGATAATCCCCATAATACTTGTAGTACAAATATAAAATGTGGAAGAGCCATCATTTTAATAACTTCCTCTCTTCCCCATAATGAAATGCATAAATTTTGTCAGAGTGTTAGTTTAGGATTTTTTTTTTTTGCTATATTATACTTTATTTTTATATTTTCTTCCAGATTCTTTGTCAAAATTAGGCCCAAATATTTTATTTTATTTATTTATTTAAAAAGTCTTAAATATTCAAGTTCTATACCTTCACCTTCATATAAAGGCATAATCATTGATTTAGAAGTATTCAATTTGTAGACACCAAAATTGTTCAACAAGTTGCATTAAAGTTGTTATAGAGGATGCTATATTATTAAAAATGAGTAAAATATTGTCTGTATAAAGACTTCATTTTATATTTTATTATTTAATCCAGACAGCTGGCAAGGATAGAACTGTTAATACACAGATAAATTCTGTACTTTCTAAAACCCAAACAATGCTTTTCATTGAACACCAGTCCACAGCTGCAGCTGTGCAAGATGGGAATGCCTGTATTCTGGACCCAGATGAGTCAGTTAAGCAGTAACTGATCCTGCTCCGATTCTGAATACTGCTGTCACTGATACTGCTAGTAGTTCATCTCATGCCATTAATTTTGGGTCAGTCTGACCCCCTGAATCTTGATGAGGCTCTTGATATGACTCCAGATATCCCAACAGAGTCACTAGCACATCCCAAATCCATTAGTTATGCTGGCCTTTTTCGTCAACTGGCGGAAGTGGCTAAATGGAGATATGCTGTTCATTTACATTACTAGGGAAGTTTTGAGGATCTCCCAGATAGAAACTTTGATGGCCACATATTGATTAAAAACTCATTTAAATTCTCCTCCGTTAATGTGTATGCATTTACTCTTGCATCGGGTGGTTACAACTTTGATGTCAGCTTAAGAAGCTCTGCTCTCTTGGACAAATATTGGGATGCTTACTATTTGGTTAAAGATACTCTGGATTGGACAACATTTCTGGCAGTTCTATTAACAAAGCTCACAGCCAAAATGATCACTATTATGTTCCACAATGAGGGAGTCAGTGTGAATGATATCCTCCATTGCTTAGGAAACTGTTATGAGGTGCAAGGTACCCCTGACACTATTATTGATGATCTGGGCTGCTGGATGGGGGGATGGAGATTCAGAGCCAAGCTGAACCAGACTGATCAAGGTATACAACATCTCCCTAATTGTTTTTATTTATAGAGAGATTGGGGCATACTTTTTTTATGTAGGTCAGATAAAATCATGTTACAGGTGTGGATCTACATCTCACCTTAATAACACTTGTGATAAAATCCACTGTACCCAATGTGGGGATTTCAGTCATATGATCAATCTGTGTATGTTCCTACCTAAATGCAATCTATGCGGGGAGGATGACCATTCATTTTGGTCTTGTCCTTGGGCAGTGCACAATACTTCAGATTATTTGGAGCAGGACTTTTACACCAATATGGCCACTAAGCACCCCCCACACCTGCTAGCATAACTAATTTGGCCAAAGTGGGTATTTCCTCCCAACAACCTAAGTCCCAGGATACTCCTATGGTGGATGACACACTGGCCTCCCATGAACAGATTGTGCTTCCAGTTACTGAGAATTCAGCCACCCCAACACATTATGTGCCCCCACTCCCCTGAGTAAGTTTCAACTTGTCAGAAAAGCAAAAAGAGGGAGAGAGAAAGAAAGCAAAATAAAGGGTCACACAGTCGAGCAGGTCCCACTGGAGAATAGATTTACTGCTTTGACCACATGGGGTGATGTCCTGGATGATGATGCTTCTGAAATATTGGCCAGCTCATGACAAAAAGATTTACTTTCAGAATCTGAGAAACCCAGCATGTCAGACCACTCTGCCTCAATACCACAACTTGTTATCAGATCTCATCTGAATTCTTCCCTTTAAACTTTTTATTCCTTGTGTCCACTTTGTCTTTTGTCTGTTTAAATGTGAATAACCTCAAATCTGATGTAAAAAAGACTGCTACTTTTGCCATTTTGGAACAATTTACTTATGGTGATTTTCTTTTCCTGGAGACTAGATTGCATACGCTTGATGATGTAAGACTTGCACAAGAAGGATGGAACAGAGGGTAATCACTCTGGTCCATGGGAGAAGACCTCTGTTCTGGGTTGGGTTTCTGTGTAATGACCCCGGATATCAAAATTATTAAATTGACAGATGTTAGTCCAGGTAAAGCCATGGTTGTTGACCACTTGTTGATCAACAACAGGCATACAGAATTATTTATCTATATGCCCCCCAAACATTGGGCATAGGTGAAATGTAGGAGGGGGCAGGGAAGCACTCATGGATGGGGATATGCCATTGGGGATAAGAAGAGAGGCTCTAAAGTCCCAGAGGTGCAATAAGGCTCCAGGTCTGGATGGGATTCACCCCAGAGAACTGTCAGATGTCCTGGCTTCACCACTGAAAGACTTATTCAACTCATCCCTTCAAAATGGATGGATCCTCCCCACAGGAGGGAGGCATATGTCTTGCCACTTCATAAGGGTGGTCCGCAGGAGGAGCTGGAAATTACAGACCCCTTAGCCTGACATCTGTGGTGGTGGGGAAGCTGCTGGAAACCATCTTAAAGGAATGGTTGGTGGAGTTCCTTGAGGCCCATGGTCTCCAAGATGAATGACAGCATGGGTTCATCCGGGGAAGTCTGTGTCAGATGAACCTAGTTGAATTCTACGACTGGGTCACAAGGTCTCTGGACCAGGGGAAGCCAGAGGATGTCCTGTACCTGGACTTCACTAAGGCTTTTGACTTGTTACCACACCATAGGCTGTTGGAGAAGCTGAGGAGCTTGGAGTTGAGGGAGAAACTACTAGGGTGGATTGGGAATTGGTTAACGGATAGGTATCAGAGGGTGGTGGTTGGGGGTGAGGTCTCAACTCCCATAAGGGTCAGTAGTGGGGTCCCCCAGGGATTGGTGCTGGGGCCGGTCCTATTTAACACATTCATCTCAGACATCAGGGTTGGAGTTAGGAGCAAGATGAGTCTATTTGTGGATGACTCCAAACTGGAAGCAGAGGTAGACAATGAAGAGGGGAGAAGGATGCTGCAAGATGACTTGGAGGCACTTGAAAGGTGGTCGCATGCTTGACAGCTGAGGTTCAATGCCAAGAAGTGCAATGTACTCCACTTGGGGGCCAGGAACCCCAGGCACGACTACACTCTTGGAGGGGTAAGGCTGGTGGTCTCCAGGGAAGAAAAGGATCTCGGGGTGGCAATAGATGTCAAAATGAATAATTCTGAGCAGTGTACAAGGGCAGCTGTGAGGGCAAATAGAATGCTGGTGTGCATAGCCAGAGGGGTAACATCAAGAAGGAGAGCGGTCCTACTGCCTCTGTACAACTGCCTGGTTAGGCTGCACCTGGAGTACTGTGTGCTGTTTTGGTGCCCATACTTGAGGAGGGATGTTGCCTTTCTTGAGAGGGTCCAGAGGAGGGCATCAAGGATGATTCAAAGCCTGAGAGACCTGTCCTATGAGGAGAGACTATGGGATTTGAACATGTACTCCCTGGAGGAGAGGAGGGATGGGGGGGATATGATAGAGATCTTTAAATATTTGAAGGGGATTAGCCATGTCAGCTCTCATGGTCTGCTCCCATTGAGGAAGGACAGAGCCATGAGGGGACATAACCTGAGATTGGTGGGGGGAGGTTTAAGGGGGAAGCAAGGTGTCACTACCTCACTGAGAGGGTGGTGGTGCCTTGGAACTTGTTGCCATCGGAGTTGGTGGGGATGGAGACAGTGGGAGACTTCAAGAGAGGGTGGGATAGACACAATATTGAGGGGAAGCAGGGTATGTAAAGGGTCCACAGGGGGGGTCACAAAAGGAGATGGGGCAGCTACAGTGAGTGAACTGTAGGCTGTACTTGAGCAGACTCGATAGACCACTGCACCTAATCTGCTGGCAATTTAGTATGTTAGCATGTTCACGGTGAAGCATGTGATTTTGGGAGAAGAATTCAATATTTGCTTACTGCCCACTGATAAGAAAGCAAAAACAACAAAGGAATATTTCGACAAGACTTTCCTGAAATCCCTTTTAGCTCAGATGGGTTTGAAGGATGACCATTTAGACAAATAAACAACACCCAAACATGCCTTCTTTAAAGGCATCCTGTCTTCTAGGATATATTTTTTGTTTCTTTCATAGCATCTTCCGATTGCTCATGTGGAGACTACTCCGATAGAGTCCTCAGACCATGTCCTAATTGGTGTGGCCAATTCTGATGCTGCTGATAGTGCGGCTGGTACAGGGGTATGGAGATTAAATACTGGTTTGTTCGAGGATCCTGAGGTTTAAAGGAATTGGATTTAGTGCTTTCAGCTAGAAAGTCAGTTCTATGTCTTTTTGACTACATGATTTCTTGGTGGGAGGATAGTAAACTTTTATGGATTTCTTTCAGGAAGTTGCAAAACATCTCGGAAGGGATAAGTATATGAAATATATAGCTTTGTAGAAATAATTTCATAGACTTCTTTCTTTACAATATATGACTGCAGTGGACTACACAGTCCAGATAGCTGCTGTTAAAAGGGTCTGGTTTCCTTCCAATATGATCACCAGAAAACATTGGAAGCAGAAATACATTTTGAAACACAAGGGAAAAGCCTTCAGATAAACCCATTTGAGGATGCAGGTTTCAGGTAGTGCATAGACATATTACTAATTTGAAGACCTCGACTGGACAAGTAGTACCAGGTAACCATCAGATCTTAAATACTATAGAGCAGTGCATCTGAACACAATTTGGGACCCCAGCCCCTAGTAATAAATATATGGAACTGTTATTGGAAACGGCACAATTGCCACACATCCCTATAGACAAAGTTAATCCGCTGATACATAATGTTACATTAACATAAATGGAATGTGTCATTAAAGGGATATATCCAGAAGCAAATGGTTTGATATCTTTTATTGGACCAACATAGATGTTACAAAAAGAACAAGGAGTCTAAACTGTCGGACCAATCAAGTCCTTCCTCAGAAGCTTATGTACAATCATTATCATTAAAGGGATATCACGTGTAGTGACTCCTGGGTTGGATGGGTTACCTGGGAAAATTTATTAAATTATCTGGACTACTCTGGCTACAGAATTGACTGCGGTTTATAATGAAATGCTTACAGGACTTTGCCTTCCAGATGTGATGCATGAAGGCTTATTGACCTTTATATTTAAATCAGGAGACAAATCTGCACTCTCGACCTGGAGACTGATTACTTTGTTGAATGTTGATTTTAAAATGATAACAAAATGCATGGGTAAATGATTGTCTACGGTTCTTGATGATATAGTTCACCAGACACAATTCTGTTCTATCCCTGGTAGGAAGCTTTTAGATGCATTGCTGCTCTTGAGAGAGGTTCAGGATAAAGGGTCGCAGGAAAGGTGCCTGGCACTCAGAGCTGGTTTCCAGAAAAAGTCACAGACAACTGATGTTTTTTTCAAAAGGTGATTACTTTGATTTATTTCATCCAATTGCCTTGTTGTCAATTTATTACATTCTAATTTTTATACATCTTTTCTGTTTTTCTTTTGGAATTTGGATGCCTATAAGATTTGTATTGGTGGATACCCCATACCCAGAAAATGGAAAACTGTACTGCATGGGGAGATCACTTGTCTTTTTCTTTTGTGGACTCCAATCTCACCATTCTTCCTTCTTCACTCTTTTCCTTCTCCCCCAACCTTCAGCCCCCCAACAACCCCCCCCAGGATTCTTGGAATGCTATCTGTTTTACTCAGATAGCTTTTATTTCCTTGAATTGTATTAAAGTTGATTCTTTGAACTAATTTGAAGGTACAGTGATGATTAAAGATGTGAATAAATCATATCATTAATATGTTGTATTAAACAAAAAATGTTTCCTTTCTGCTCGAATTCCTTCATTAAATGCCATAGCATTCCAAACATGCTTTTGTATCTATTGTTTTTGAATTTTGTTTAAATGTATGTGAATATTACTGCTGTAGTAAATCATGTTTGAATCCCTCCCTGAGCCACTTGGATTGTAAATGTTATAAAGTGTTTTGTAACAAAATACCAATAGGGGCAATGTTTAGTAATTAGCCCCGAGTATTTAAGGGAGGGCTCCATCACTCAGACTCCACCCCCTGATGATGACTCCAGTCGAAGCGCTGGAGTAATGAGTGTATGCTGCTCGGATGCCTAACTCACTGAGGTTTTGGATGAAATAAATCAAGGTAATCACCTTTTGAAAAAACATCAGTTGTCTTTGACTTTTTCTGGAAACCAGCTCTGAGTGACAGGCACCTTTGGACATTGTTTGACTTTGCAGGGGTTAGCCTCCCCAATCCTGAGCACTGAGTTCCACCACTGTGCACACTTATTTTTCATTAGACCTATATATAAAGAGTCAAAGGGACTGGCTGAGGGCTTCCTGATCAGTCTTGCGCAATCAAAAGCTTTGTAACACATTGCATGAGTTTTTATAGCTATTCTTGGACTGTTATGGTTTCCCAGTGAAATTTATTAGTTTGATATGTTTATGTTACCATTCTGCCTATGTTCTGCCCTATGAAAACAGATGGCTTGGTAAAAGATGCTTTATGAGCCAGGGAGTGTGGCAGGGTTGCTCCCTTAGCCTTCTCCTGTATATCTTAACAATTGATCCTTAATTAGAATTATTCACCACTCCTTGGGAATTCCAGGTATCTCCTATCAGCCTAGCCAGAAGTTAAGACTGTAGCTTATGCCGATGATCTATGTCTTTTAGTGAGTACATGGCAAGTGGGGGAGAATGCTTGTGCTTTGATTACTGTTTTTTCACAAACCTACAAAACACTCAGTGTTCACAAATACATGTCACGGATCCTCAGAATAATATCATAGCTGGTGTGCCTATTAACATACAGCCATGTAAAATTCTAGGTGTCTTTTTTGGCCCTGGGGATATAGCTACCTATAACTGGGAGATACATCTCACAAAAGGAAAAAACAGTAGATTTATGGAACGCCTGGTGTATGAGTAAGTCTAAGAGAATCTATATGATTAAAACATATTTGCTCCCGATGTTTCTTTTTTTAAGTTATGTTTACCTTCTCCCCAAATTCCTAGAATCAGCTTTGTATCACTGTTTCTTTCAGTGTGTCTGGGGGAGTCACCTCAACCCTCCTAACAGCGGAGTTACGTACCAGGATATAAAATGTGGAGGATTAGGCATGATTAATCAGGTGGTTTTCTTTTTTACGATTTTTATTTATTTTAATTTGGCTCCTATTTTTGCTAAAAGCTGTCATGTTTGGGTACAATGGTCTGCACCAACTTTACAGGACATACTTGGTGAATGAATTAATGGCAATTTTATTCATAAAAATAAATATCACCTGTCCTTGGGATGGATAAATTGCCTTGATAAAATCAAACTTTGGGGTATTTCTGCCTCTCAGTTGCACACAATGACTAGATGACAGATGTATGTAGCTATTATGGAAAAATATTTTTATGAACCACCCCATTATTCTGTTTATCCTACTCAAACCTCTCAACTGTCCCAGATTTTCAGGGTCATCCCTGATTTTGCCTCAACAGTTTCCTCTGTCCCTCATAACATTTGTATTCTTATGACTGAACAGTGGAGATTGTAAGCACAAAATAATGTCAAACAATAAATTTACAGATTTGCTGTTCTTCAGAAAATGCATCTTGCACTAATCACCTTATTCTATCAGCTTTTTGAGTGAATATTATCAATTTTTAAGATGTGTCCCTAATTTTGGGTCTTTAGTCCTGATTTCTTTAAGACCTATCCCTGATTTATGAGGCAAGAGGTTGAAAGGTATGATCCTACTGTTCAGCAAGATATGCAAGGAGCAAGGGCTTGGGGATTGAAATGATCTCAGGAGGAAGGGGGAACTGAGGGATCATCCGATGGTGCATGGTGGTGAGAGAAGGAGAAAGGGCAGGGACAAAAGGCACTGGCAGTACAGCGCAGTGGTCTAAGGCTCTGAGCTGCAAATCTGGTGATATCCAGCAGACCAGACCTGGGTTTGAATCCCACAGCTTCCACTTGAATACTGTGCGACCCTAAGCAAGTCACTTAACCTCCTAGTGCTCCCAGGTTGCTCCTGTAAAAAAGCTTTCAGCTTAGTGTGCTATACCTGGTTAAACAACTAAATGCCACAGACAGGACCTGGGGCACCAAACAGACAGTGTAATACAGCCTAAATGGCTTTCACTGTGCTGCAGAGAGAGACACACACAGTGTACCTAATGTCACAGGCAGGGCTCAGGACACCTAACAGACAGTGTAATGCAGCCTAAATGGCTTTCACTATGGTGCAGAGACACAAACAAGCTGCCAGTGCCTTTTGTCCCTGCCCTTTCTCCTTCTCTCACCACCATGCACCATCGGATGATCCCTCAGTTCCCCCTCCCTCCTGAGATCATTTCAATCTCCAAGCCCTTGCTCCTTCCTGGAGGTTTCACTTTTGTTTTTTTTCATAAGTTTTTGCTGTGATTTACATAAGGTGAAAATGCAGAGTGAGTACCCTATTCCTTCCACACCCACTAGACTCCGGCTGCTATCTGCATAATGGGCTTACAGCAGACAAAGCATAGATACCACTGACCAATCAGATTGTCAGCCCGGTGTCATGTGGTCCTAATTCTTCTGTGAGCTCATGAAGGACCCCACAGCCTGCCCTTTCATGCCTGTTCCCAGTCTGGGAAGGAGTCCCAGGGCTCCACAGTCTGCCTGTAAAGCCTGTAAAAAAAAAATACCCATTACCCGACCCATTACCTGTGTCAAAACTACCTGACCATTGAAGTACACTGTTATGTTGGGTAGGGTAGTAAATTATCTGAACTACCCTACCCAGACAAAAATCATCAATACCTGACCTTCCTAATCCAGCTACCTGATGGGTAGCCCATCCCTAAAGAAAATAATTATGTGCTTACACTAGTTAAAAAATAAGCAAGTATAATTTTGTTCTACACTACATTTTAAACATGCAGATTTCTTGACAAGTGTTAAAACTTATATTGTGATCTTGCAAAACCTTGTGTGTACTTGCCATAAACTTGTTATTCATGCAAGAAAAATGACAGTTTGTGTATCTGACAAAATTCTTGTGCTGTCATGCAAAGAACGTGTGATAATTTTGACACTAAGTTCATTTTTTATGTTTTATTTATTTATTTGTACATATTGGATTTATAGACCTTTGAGTCAGAGACTCGTTTACAAAGGCACCTCATCAGAGAACAGAGACATACACTATTTACATAGAACAAAGTACAGTTGTGATATACAGATTACAAGGTTTCAAACAAAAGTTACATGGTTTCAGAAATATTTTATAGGAGGATAACGTTTCAGTAATACATGAGCAATTTATTGTTAAGCAGAGTACAACATTGTCTGGTCAACAGAGTGTGGAATACTGAGCAAATACCTTGTGGTGTCAGGAGTCAACAGATGATCTGGGATGTAAACAAAGGCCCAGTGGGGACAGTAGTATTAGTGCAGGACAGAAGAGTGGATGGGAACTGAGGTAGAGGATGAGACAAAAGCAGCCCGAGGGACATTGTCATCAGAAAGATTGGCTACTAGGCCCCATAGAGAAGGTTCAGAGTACAGAAGGGAAGGGGACTGCAATTAGGTATACTTACAGCAGCAGGTGGCAGGTAGGTGGTTCCTGAGGGCCACCTTGAAGGGACCAATTTTAGGGATGTTGATGATGTTAGCTGGGAGGGAGTTGGTCCAAGAGGGAGCTCTGTAACAGAAAGACCTCTGGGCTAGGGACATCCTGGTTCTAGGAACCAGTAGGGTGGCCTTACGGGAGCCACGAGTGAAGCCTGTACTGGTGGAGCAGTGAAGAGAGGCAGTTACCCCCAGGAGGAGAGCCCAAGCAGAGATTTTTTACCTAGCAGAAAAGTCTGGTAGTGAATTCTCTCCTCTAGTTTGAGCAGGTTGGAAGTGGAATACAGCAGACAGGTGTGAGTGTGCCTGTTGGCTCCGGTCAGGAGCCTGCAGGCTTTGTTAATAGAGAGTTGGAGTTTAGAGAATGCAGTTTTATTAGTGGATGCGTAGATAGGCAGGCCATAGTCCACTAGGCACAGGACAGATGAAGTGATGGCCAGTTGGAAAGCATCAGGGGGAAGGCAGTCCCTGTGATGATATAGGAGCCCGGTCCTGGAGTTGGTGGTGGTAGCAAGGGCGCTGATGTAGGAGTGGAAGGTGAGGGCAGAGTCGATGGTGATATCCAAGTATTTGTAGGAGGACACTTGCTCTAGGGGGTGCAGAGTGCCAGGATGGATCATGAGGGGAGCATTTCTGGCCTTGCTTTGGTGGTGCATGAAGAGCATTGCCTTAGTCTTTTTTAGATTAATGCAATGCGGAGGCCTGATGTAGGAGGAGGTTTAGATTGGCTGGTGGGCATGGGATTTGGTTGAACATTCCCAGATAGTAACAGAAAAAGAGTGATTACTCTGGCCAGGAGGCGGTAGTAACTGGCACTAGACTGGATTCTGTCTAACCACCCTGAACGTATTTCCAATGTTTCTGTACTCCCGGATACAATAAGTGACCACTGGCCTGTCATCTGCTCCTGGTCTGACAAATTCCACAAGCCCCCTCCCAAGCTAATCTATGCCAGGGTTCTCAAACAGGGGCACCTTCAGCTGCTAAAATCCCATCTAACCAGACTGAACTGGGCAGTGCTTGACACCCTCAGTGGCACCAACAAAGCCTTGGACCTATTTATCAAACATTTCAACGAAGCCTGTGACATCTATGCACCGGGGAAAAAGATGAAGGTCAAAGGACAGACCAACCCTTGAGTTACTACTGACCTTTTAACTCAACTCAAGCACAGAGACCACCTCTGGCATTGTGCTTGTGCAACTCCGACGCTAGTAAACATACAAAAATACAAAGCAGCCAGAAATGATTGCACTCGAAAGATACGGAATGCTAAACATATCTATTACAAAGAGGCTCTGACCAACTCTTGGGGCCAGGGGAAAAACTTCTGGAACAACCTGAAAGAACTCACAGGCAAGGATCCTAAAACACCACCCACTATGCTCAACCTTCATGGTACTCCTTCACTCGACCTAGGTACCATCACCAACACTTTTAATAATTCATTTACAAACCTGGACAGTGTCCTTCCTCCTAATTTTTTCGATGACCTCCCCTCCAGCTCCTCCCACGTGACCCCCCCACATGATCATACAACCCCACAGTTTTTCTTTAAGGAGGTCCCACCACAAGTAGCTAGAAACTACATTCAAAAGGCCATCGGCAAACAAGGGTACAGTGGTGACTCCCTTGACCTGAAACTGCTGGCACAAGTCCTCGATGAAATCCTTGAACCACTAACAAAGATCTTCAATTTCTCACTCAGATTGGGCCATTTCCCCTCTCTCTGGAAGAAAGCCACTGTCACACTGGTTCACAAAAGTGGTGACAGAATGCTCCACACCAATTACAGACCTATCTCACTCCTCCCTCCATTATCTAATGCGCTGGAGTGAACAGTGTCGGACCAACTAGTTGAATTCCTGGATAAGTACAAAGTCCAGTGCCCAGAACAGCATGGCTTCAGAAAATGGCACAGCACCACCACTGCACTACTGGAATTTACAACTTTCATCCACGCCACGCTTGACAAAGGTAACTGTGGGGGGGCAGTATTTATAGACCTGACTAAGGCCTTCGACACAGTTAATCACCCCCTACTGCTCAGGAAACTGTCTTCCATTGGGATCTCCAGTGATGCTCTTCCATGGTTTACCAGCTACCTTGATAATTGGATCCAATGTATAAGGATTGCAGGGATCTCATCGGATGAAAAACCAGTCCTCTCCAGAGTCCCCACAGGGGTCTATTCTGGGCCCTTTACTGTTCTCCCTCTTCATCAACAGTCTCCCTATTGTCTGCCACCAAAAATATTACCATATGTGGATGATGCAGTCCTGTTTTCCAGCCACCATGACATTACAGTCCTTGAATCCCTGCTACGGCTCGACTTCAAGCGCATTGAAGACTGGTTCAACTCTCATAAACTTGTCCTGAAACACAGCAAGACCAAAGCCATGTCCTTCTATAACCCACAGAGCAGGCACAATTCTCTGTCCCTCACTATCAAGAACCATGCTGGGAACCCACTCGAACATGTCAAGGAATTCAAGTACCTTGGTATCATGCTGGATAGTACTCTGTCCTACACTCGGCATATTGACACTGTTGCTAAGGCCGCCAATATATGGATTGGACTGCTACGCAAACATAAGCACTGTATGCCTGCGGATGCCCTTATACTAGCCATCTACAGCTCTGTCACATCTATCATTGACTACGGCCTTGCCATCTATGGCTTTGCCTCAACAAGTGCCCTCCGCAGGATCTCAGTTTCTCTCAACAAAGCCTGTAGACTATTAACAGGTGTGGCCCAACAAACACACACCTGTGACCTCTATGCACAAACCAGCTGGCTACCCCTACTCAGCAGAATACAATACCAGACCTGCTTACTTACCAAGAAGATTCTCCTCGGACTCATGCCACCTGGTGTTAGGACACTCCTTACTACCTTCAGTGGTACTCAGCAAACGCATGGTGTGCAATCTCTAACCTTTCAGGTTCCCAGATGTCGTACCTCCATGGGTCAGTGGTCCTTTATCTATAGAGCTCCTCTATGGTTCAATTCCCTCAATAAAGAAGCACTTTCCTCTGCTACACTTGGACCCTTTAAAAGGAATCTCAGACTTGACCTCACCTCTTCCACTCAATGTGACTGTTTCTCTGAACAGAGTTTACTCTAAACACCTCTCAGCTCACTCGTATCCCACAGCCAGCCCTTTCCCTAGTTACATTCTCTCTGGTACCTGGCCTTCTTCTGACCCCTTTCCTGCTTCTGTTCTCCACTGGTACAAGACCTCTTCCTCCACCTACTGACAGTGGCCCATTGTCTCATGCCTACATTCTCATTTGCATCTTATGCCCTCTTTCTTTTATTGTAACCTCAGCTGGCTGCCTACTCAAGCTGCTCGCTGTATGCATATTACCTCAAAGTGTGTTGTAACTGTATAATTTTTGGTTTATTGTGCATTCTTTTACTACCTTTGTATGTATGTTGCCCTTTATCCTCTGACGTGGAACATTTGTAAACGAGCAGTTTCTGCTCAAAGATATTTGTAATCCTAGAATTTAATAAAATAAATAAAAATAAAAAAACTATTCGCTGGGCACCTGGTCGAGGGTCTGGTTGCTGGTGTGCAGGGGATAGGTAAGGCTCAAGGTGGAATGGTGAGGAAAAGGGGTCCATGGGGTGGAGAAAGGAGGGGTGGTGGGGAGTTGGTGGGGTGCAGTGGGGCCAAGAAAGTGTTCAGGGTGGGGGGGTGGTCAGGGCACCGTGGTGAGGTTGAGCGGTACAGCACTGGGAGTGAAGGGTGTGGACTCGGGTTGTGGCGAGGCCAGTACCAGGAGGATTAGAGTGGCTAGGCTTAGCAGAGGGTTATAGGCACCCATCGTACATGTGGTTGTAAGGTACGATTTGGATAAGAACTATAGCTAGCTTAACTTGAAGGTGACTGCCACAATGGAGTAGTGGCAGGGCTGTGGACTTTGGCACCAAAGGTACCAAGTTCAAAACCTCAAAGGGGGTGTCCTAACAACCTGGGAAACTTAGCCCCAATGGCAGGGTGTTGTTCTATAGGCAAAAGTGGGGTACTAATAGTGACTCCTACTGGCCGCACAGGGGAGTGTGAGGGGGCCTGGGAGTGCTGGACTGGGGAAGGGGGCTGGCTAGGCAGGGGATGTGAAACTAGGCAGTGGAGAAGAGGTTCAGGCCAGAGTAACAGTTGGGGAGTAGAGTGCAGAGAGGAGAATAGAGTGGTTAGGACAGCAGTGTGTGTAGGCGGGGGGCAGCAAATATAAGCTGCAAATGGAGAAGTGGGGACTTAGTTCAGTGGCAGAAAGTCACGTGATAGGGCGGGGCTATAAATTGAAGGTCAGGCTTGGGTGGGTGGATGGCTGAGGCAGGTGGGGAAGTCAACGCAAAGTGTTGACAGGCTAACACCCTCAACAAACAGGCTGGAAGAAGGGAGGCTGAATTACCTCTTGCAGACCCGCGGATGTTCCTGCCCCTTGTGACGTGCTGCAGTGGATGGCTTGGCTTGCAAGTGGGAAGAGGGAACTCCAGAAGCTTATTTGAGAGGAAGGAACAAAGGCCACATTAGTATGCAGTGGGAGGCTATTTGGAACTACAGCCCCCACTGCGCATGTGCGAACTGTTGGGCTCAGTGTCAGGACATAGGCCCTAGTATGCATGAGCAGGAATTCCTGCAAAGATGGTGATGAGACGCCAGGTGTAAAGTGCAACAACAGCAGGTATGTGACTCTCCCTAGCAGGTATTAGACAGTCGAGTGCACAGGAGCTCAAAAACAGGTTAAAAACACAGGGCTATTAGGCTAGTAAAGTACAAACACCTAGAGCAAAGCAGTTGCTGGTACAGACAGGTGAATTCAGTCCTTAAAGTACCCCTGAGAACCCCTACAAACCATACAGGCAGAACCCCAAACACACAGGTGCCAAGAACAATCAGTAGTTGTTGGGGGACAGAAAAGTAGTGCTCAAAATCCATAAACATCCCCAACAAACAAGCTGGAAAAAGGGAGGCTGAATTATGTCTTGCAGCCTGCAGATGTTCCTGCCCCTTGCAATGTGCTGCTGTGGACGGCTTGGCTTGCTAGTGGGGAGGAGGGATTCCAGAGGCCTCTTACAGCCCCACAGATATTCCTGCCCCTTGTGATGTGCTGCTGTACATAGCTTGGCTTGCTAGTGGGGAGGGGGGATTCCAGAGGCCTCTTGCAGCCCCACGGATGTTTGTGCCCCTTGCAATGTGCTGCTGTGGATGGCTTTTCTTGCTAGTTTTTCTTACAACTCATGTAAGATCAGTCATAAAACATATTTTTCAGTAAATGTTCTTTTGTTTGTTGTTATTGGTACCTCTGCTTGAGCACGCATGTTTTGAATTATTAATTCTCCTCCTATGCTGACTTGACATCTCTTACTCCACAAGATTGCTGGATTCCCCTTCCTGAAAAATGCTGAGCTCACTCCCCCTTGGCATCCCTCTGCCAACTTGGCTGACAGCTACCTTGGTCATGTTGTGCTTTCTACTTCACCATCTTAACATGTCCACCAGCCTGCCCGGGGGGGTCATCCTGCTGCACTTCTCATTGATCAACACTCATACCATTGTACTCATATGGTTCTGTAACCTCTCTCATCATACTACCATTGTTCATGCTTCATGGCACCTGCCTCAGCTCTTTCTGGGCATCCACTCCAAAGACTACCAGGCATTCACCCCAGTGCTACCGTGCCCTCAAGGGTTCCATTCTGCTGGGCCTTGCCCCTCAAGAGCCTGACTACAACATTTCACCCATGGGTTTTGTACTTAGAGCAGAATAACTGGCCAACCAAACACAAAGCAGCTGTAGGTAATCTCCCATTCTTCTTGGATTCCTTCCTTAACTCTGTCATTCCTTGAGCACTGTCCTTTGGCAATCCTTAAGTACCTTTCCAGGAGTCGGGTTTTCATATGTGTGGGCTCATTTTGTGGTATGGACAGCCCAACAGCACTTTCAAGACAGAAAGTGCTAACCAAGCCATCCTTAATTGATAGTAACAGGTCAGAGGTTCTTATTCCAGTTTAATACTTAAAATAGTTCCAAGCCTGGAGGGACGATGACCTAAATCCCTGGCTCCCCAGAGTACAAGTGCTCTTTCCCTCTCTTTCATGCTGAAGTTCATAATATAAAATAATATAATAACTCTGCCATGAGCTGGCTTTGGTCTTGTTGCCCACTGGATTCAAGATACTCTACCAACCTTTCCTTTAACAAGGTTTCCATTAATTTCACCACCACTGATGTGAGATAGACTTGCCTATGTTTGCTAGCCTCCTTTCTGCTACTGCTCTTATGGAGAGGGACCACATCTGCTCTCCTCTAGTCATCCGGAACCATGTATGTTTCCAGTGAGGTCTTCAATAAAGTTGTCAATAGGGCAGCTATCACCTGCCTGAGTTCCTTTAGTACCCTTGGGTGTATCCCATCTGGTCCCATAGCCTTTACCACTTGCAAAGCTGCAAGTCCTTCAGAATTCTTTCCTTGGAAAATTGACTTGTGTCCTCCTCCCTCCTTTGTTTCTGCTGCTCCTTGGTGGTCTGTTCCCCCTCACTGTGAAGACTGAGAAGTACCAGTTCAGGATGTCTTTATCCTCTTCTTCGAAGTCTCCTCCTGCCACCCTCTTTATCCCCACAGTCTTCCAATTGCTTTCCTCTTCTCACTTATGTACTGAAGAAAGCCTTATCCCCTTTAGCCACCCATTTGACTATCCGTTCCTCTGTGCCTTTGCTCCTCTTGCTGTGTTTCCTGCTTCCCTCTGTTTTACTTGGTATACCTCCCTGTCTTATTTCCCTTGTACTTCCTTATACTGCCTGAATGACACCCTTTTTTCCCCTCATCCCCCTTGGCCACATTCCTAGAGAACCATTATGGTCTCTTTTTCCATCTACCTTTACTCACTTCCTTCACACAGAGGTTTGTTGCCTTAATTATGCTGTTCCTTATTTCTCCCCACTGTGCCTCTACCCCTCCCTGGCACCCCCCAGGAGGCAGTTTCTGAGGCAGTCCAGTTTCCATTTCTTTAAAAATCCACCCTCCAAAAGTTCAGGAACCATGGACCCATGTCTTCACGTGATTTCCCTCTGTTACCATATAAATGGTAAACCATACTGTATGTTGCTCACTTGTACCTAGGGGACTGCCACTGTGATGCCTGCAGTGCCATCCCAGTTTATAACCACCAGGTCCAGAACTGCTCCATCCATAGTGGATTACCTGACTAGCTGCCTGAGAAATTACCCTTTTAGGGAGTCAAGGATGGCCCTGCTCCTTGCCAAAGTTGCAGTTTGAAGGTTCCAATCCACATCTGGCAGACTGAAGTCCCTGACTAGAAACACCTCATTCTTACTTGCCATCCTGATGATGGCTTCCCCAAGTGCCTTATCCAACTCCTCTCCCCTTGCTGGAGGTCTGTATACCACCCCAACATGGATAGCAGCTCTAGTATCTGTCTCCAGGAAGACCCACAGCACCTCCAGCCCTTCTTTTTCCTCTGGGTGCCCCTGTAATTCCATGGTCTTGATCACCTCCCTCACATATAGTATAAATACTCCTCCCTTCCTTCATTCTGGATCTGTGGGCTTCTTCCCTGTGCTACCTTTGGTATAAAGAAGCTATGTTTTTGCCACATCTTTAAGAGTGGCCCCCTCCTCAAGATGGTTGTTATGTCTCCATGATACCTTGAAAGAGTGGTAGTCTCTGGAGCAGTGACAGAGAGAATGAATGCTAAAAAATCAATGTTGTGCCAGTACTTCAATAGACAACACAAACCAACATTTCAAGAATCTGTTCCTCTTCATCAGGGCTTGTAGTCATCATTACAATTAAACAATAAAAATTGCAGTTAAAAAATCTTTTAAATGCATTTAAATCTTCCTAAAGAAACATCTTTTTCTAAGTTTTAACTGTTTATAGATATGAGGGAGTACTCAAAATGGTTACCTTTCTTATGAAGTCATATTTTTATCAACAATGTAAGCAAATAAACTGCATGTCATACATCATGCACACACATTGCTCTAAATATTACTACCCTGTATATTATTAATTCTGTGTATATATTCAACATGAAAATAGCAAACAAGCATTCAAAGTCATATCTGGTATTCAAAACATTTAAAACACAAACAGGCAGTACTTTCTGACCACAAAAAAGAGTAATCAAAATGCAAGTCAGTAGGTTACATTAGCCTGATCCCAATGCTACAATACCCAGCACTTTGAGTCCAAGGCATGACTCTTCATCAGGGTGTGTGGCTTGAGTGCTGGCCCAGTGATATTTATTCAAAAAGTTATTAAAGTGACAGTGTGAAAAAATATATATAATGAACAAGTGTATATTTTACATTTCTTTTTAAAACAAAACATAACACTCATGCACACTAATACAGTGCAGGCACAATCTTCATACATATAAATGTTCCCCAAGCAGTAAATTGTTTTAGGAGCCAGAAAAAATGTCAATTCATGAATAATTTAAACATATATGCATATATAAGTTAATAAATGTTCATTCAACATGACTACAGCTGGACCGGAATAGAGACTGTAAATAAAGATCAAAAGTCAAATAACTACATACAAAGAATTGAGTCCTGGTAATTGACAGGGAAAAATAAGAATTAAGCAAAGGGACTGGAGATGGCTAGGTTGGTGCTTATAAGGCATTAGTGATGGTCCTATTGACATTTATCTTAAGATAATCTTATGAAGGGGTTGAAGATGCAAGGAGGAGAAATCACGAAAAAGGTTGATATGATAAGTGAATGACATCCCAGGTTAGCACTGAGGTATGAAAAAAGCTGATTCTTCAGATAGATATGGAAAAGCCGTTATCCCGTGAGGTGGGCACATAGGGAAGGGCACCGTCCATAACGATGAGTCATTCCCCATGAAATCCCTCATGGTGATGGGATGGTAGGGTGACTGGATGGGGGGGTGGGTAAAATGGGCATCAGGATGCTTTGGCCCATACGTGCACGCTTACACAGAGGGCGAGGCATGGCAGTGTGGGCTGGGAGGGGTGGAGGAGCTATAGGAGGTGGCCCTGCAATGGATTGCTGAGCTGCGTTGTGGCATTGGGGGTTGGCCTATGATTGGGGTGGGTGAGGTACCAGGTTCGGGTCCGGGCACTGGTGCAATTTTATTGTGCCTGACCTGAACCTTTAATTTTACAAGTTTTCACCAACCGCGACATGGACCCTCCTGGATCTGAGAATCCTTTAGTCAGGGTGTGTGGGGGGCACAGCCCCCACACAGAAAACATTGAAATATATGTCCCCAGCACTGTTGTCCTGTGCGCCAAGGGTGTCAGAGTGCCAAAAATGTTTTCGCCACTCTGACTGCGCGATAACAGTGATCACCTTTAGGCTTTCGCCATTATCACATAGAACAGGAGAAGCTAGTGGAAGGCCTAAGTTAGATGATGAAATAGGCCTTGTGGCTATAATGGAATGCAATAAACCTTGTTTGATAGATGTTGTATGATGTTGGTTGAATGATAGAGTGATTAACAAAATCACAGAATGCAGAAGTCCTCAAGGCAATGGATCGGTGGTATGTAAGAAGAAGACGAAACAATGATGCCAAGTCTGAATACAGATATGTAGCAGCACTAAGAACAGGTCATTAATTGTTCTGGACTGTGGAGTGCCAGTTCAGAAAGCGAAAGAAATTTAGAGTGATTGACCTTGTATAGGATGAACTCTGATGCTTAATGATGAAATACGGAGCTCATGGAAACTGGGAGCACGGAAGCAGGGCTTCAGAAAGGAGTCGCTGTGGGAGCTACAACCAGGAGAGCTGGATAAAGAATGCCATGCACCTGACATTATAAGGAGATAGCGGAGAACACTTGCTGAGTTGAAGTGGTAGGCTGTATGACCAGTATACTTTTGTTTGACTGAAACCTACTTGCCTGAGTTTCAGAAACTCGATGCCACATGCCCAACACATGGTTGCCCGACAGTGGAATTTTGCCTGTGGTGGAGTTAGTTATAAAAATTAAGGGGGGTGTGGGGGGCAAAGTCCCTTGCAATGGGGTCATGGGGGGGACGGAACCCCCTCAAACATGTAATAAACTCTGCTGCTGGCAAAATTCCACTGTCAGGCAACCTTGTGTTGGGCATGTAGCGTTGGGATACTGAAACCAGGCCAAGTGGGTTTTGGTATTCCATTATATAGCCATATAACCTCCTAGCTGGAGAAGAATAGTGGCAGTCCTGAACAGGGAAATTGCTCGCATTCAGGATAATTGATAGTATCAAGTTTTTCCGTTATGAGTAGATATTCATAGTTGTGATTCAAAGAAAAAAAAAATGGATGGATAGCTTGAGGAGAATGACACAGTAAATAGCTGAAGTCCGATGCTTTTGTGGTTCGAACATAGAAGGAGTGCTATGTATTGCAGGCAATTGAAAAATGGAGCAGACATATGTAAGCATCAAAAGCTGAGGTACAGTGCAAGCAACTACAATAGTATATGATTATCACGTTTCTGGTATGAGTGATCCTGGGAAATGTGGAGCCTGATGATTTGTAGAGATCAAGGCAGGAATTAAGCAAAAGAGAGCCAGGTAGATAGAGGATACCTGGTATACGGAGAGATGCCAGTCACTCAGTTATGCAGACTTCTACACTGGAGATGGAGTGGGATACTGAGGAGCATGAGATTGATAAAACACTGAGATGGAGATAACTGGTATGGTGAGAAGGATGAAGATGAAGATGAAGAATCTAAAGTCATCCGTGGGACCCCAAAAAGTATCATAACCTTTAGGGTAAACCGGAAAATATCAGACTCCCGATAGAGCAAGGTTATGAAGGTTCCTGCAGGGTGGTGCGTATAAGATGATGCCCAAATGGGCTTTCCAGGCTGCTTAAATCTGCTGGGAGAAACCAAATAGCAATAGAAACTAGAGTGAGCATGGCTGGGAAACTTCATCAGATAACTGAACTGGCAGGAAGACATCTGAGGAGATTCCCAGCAGACAGACTTCAAGGTGGAGAGTATAGAAATCTGCCTTAGGGGCATCCCTGAAGACCAGCTTTGAATTGCAATATGAATGAAAATGTCCAAGGGAATTTAACTCAAGACCATCTGAGAAGAATTCTGGGGGAACCCCCTGAAGACCTTCTTCAATTGATGAGTGTATGAAGTGAAAGTGGAGACTCCATTCCAGGTGGATGGAGGACACCTACCTACACTGGTAGACCTTGTCGAAGGAATGAGTCAGATAGATGGTGCCCCGAGGGCTGTAAGTATGAGCTGTGGAAGAAGGGCAAAGAAGGAAAGAAAGCTGCTACAGTGCTATGGAACAAGTCTGGTTAAAAAACATGCTCCTGGTAAAGGGGCTAACTGTAGGAGAAGAGGGTTAACTACTTGATTTCCAAATGAGGACCGTCTGACTATCGGCATTGTTGGAGATGATCAGGTTAGAATTCCCTTCCATGACCTTGAGGAAATGTGGGTGACATGAGTGAAAACATGTTGAACTTGGATATCATGGTGATGCTGCTTCGGGGTCCTAGTGAGATAGACAATAGCTAGCGCAGAGGAGATGCTCAGTGGATCAGGAAATGATATGCGCACCACCTGCTGGAGCTGATAATGAAGTGTCTAAGGGTGCATTTAAAACAAAAAGGATTGACAGAAGCCCAAGGTAAGAAACCACAGAAGACTTCTAAATGACTCTAGGACAATGCCAGAAGAGATAGAATGACAGTGCAAATGGTATGAGTCATTCAAAGGTCAGATTTAACCGTGACAGTGACATGAACATGTAGGAACGTAGTTACCAGGAGAGCAATTGAATAAAAATAGACAGTTTGAAATGACCATGGGTAGACAGCCACCTTGAGGAAACAAATCAGAGTAATAAAGCAGCAGTCATGTAAAAGAGGAGTGATAATTGATTCAGTGTCAGTAGATTTTGAGTATTCCTGATGTTCAGAGATATCCCTGATGGTACCCCAAAGTTTCTTGCACCCATTGGAAGGTTCATGGATTTGCACCTGTACAGAATGGATAAGGATGGGATGGACTGCAACAGACCAATTTGTTGTTAGAATTATACTTTAGATGAAACAAGAAAACCCACCCACAATACAGGAATGGTTATCAGAGATAGGGAAAATGGCATATTATGAAAGAGTACACTTCAGAAACATGGACAAGATGGACCAGTTCTAGTACATATGGGGTAATTATCTCAAACCACAAATGTACTCCTGCAAGGGTACCCCCTGACAGTATAAGCCACCTTGAGAATATTATACATTGAGTGTGCCATAAATGACATGCCATTACTCTCCTGTCATACATAACTCGCCATAAGCCATGAAAGCCCCTGCTAAAATTATAGACAGAAGTGAACAATTGCAGACTATATTCGACATAATCCCTTATGTACTTGCCAGTAGAATTTTATTGCATCATCTGTTTTTAGAGTAAATATAAGAAAAAGCTTAATGTACTGTTGTGGATATCAGTCTTTTTTTCTCTCCTTTCTTGTTTCCTGTTTATATTGTTACTTTACATTGTGGGGGATGTTACTTACACATGCAAATTAGAGCTGTCATTCCAAGGGACATTGCCTGGCTAGAATTCAAGATGAATGTAATGCATTGTATGTTTGCTCTACTTTTCAAACCATCAATAAACTTTTAATTATAAAAAAAAGAAACACACCGTATGGTGATCATTGGTCCCAGGTGGCCTCCCACCTTGACGTCTGCAACACTGTCCCTGTTAGTGAGTGCCAGGTACAGTATTACTCCATCATAAGTGGGTTCACTGACTAGTTGCCTGAGGAGTGCCCCCTGTACAAAGCCCAGGATGTCCCTGCTTCTAGCTGAAATTGCTGCTAGGAAGCTCCAATCTTCATATGGCAGGTTGAAGTCCCCCACCAGCAGCACCTCCCCCTTTTTCTGCCATCTTCCCAGTGGCTTCCACCAGTACTTTATCTAATTCCTCCCCATGTGCTGGAGGTTGGTAGATCACTCCAGTACGAATAGTGGCTCCATTCGCCATCTCCAGGGTGACCTACAGTACCTCTGCCGCCCCTTGTATACCCAGTATCTCTGTTACATTTATGCTTTCCCTCCCATGAAGCACCACATTTCCTCCTGGCCATCCCACTCAGTCCTTCCTTAAAGTGAATTTCTGACCTAATGGCATAAGGTATTGGCCTTCACAGCCCAATACCTTACGCCAGCTTGAGCCCATTTCTGCAAAAAAAATTTTTGCGGTACTCACTGTGTAATGCAAATAAAGGGATCGTAGCTGTCTCTGTAGCCACTGCCAGCCAATCCCTTCCAACTTCATACTTGCTGTACGCCACCCCACCCCTGTGCTCAGTGTTTTTGTGATGTGTGAGCAGGACGAGCCCTATACAAATTTATAGTGCTCGCCCCCGTGCTCTCCCTGCTCACACGTCACAAAAACACTGGTCACAGGGGCATAGCAGGGTGGCATAGAGCAAGTAGGGAGCTGGAAGGGATCAGCTGGTGGTGGCTATGGAGCTAGCTACGATCCCTTTATTTGCATTACACAGTGAGTAAAAAAACATTTTTTACAAAAATGGGCTCATGCTGGCATAAGGTATTGGGCTGTGAAACCCAATGCCTTTATACCTGAAACTTCCTTTAACAGAATATAGCCTGGTATGTCCACGTCCCATTCATGGTTTTCAGTGCACCTTGACTCGGTGATAGCCATATTATCTAGGTTGGCCCCTGCCATGATGGCGTCTAGGTTTGGAATCTTATTTCCTAGACTTCTACTATTCACACACATGGCCTTCCAGATTTTGTTTCTACTCTGCTTGTTGACCCTGTTTTTCCCTCCCTCCCTCAATCCCCCCTCTCTTTTTAATGCTCCTGTTCCCTTCCCCCTTTGTCTCTACCACCCTGCTTCCTTTATTAATTTGCACCCTGGGGGGATTCCTGTCCCCTTGGGTTCAACATACTCTCTACTTCAGCCTGTGGGGGAAGTTTCTGTCTCCTCGCTTCCTTCCAACATCCCCCTCAGCTCATTTAAATGTTCATCAAAGTAGAGTTTAAGTCATCCACTGAGGACTGTGGTTCCCCCTCCTGGATGGATGCAGGCAATCACCCTGTATAGGCCCTTATCCTTCCAGGTGGGTCCCCAGTCCACCTAAGACACCAGTTACCTGTTCCACTCCTGCTCTGTTCCATTCACTCACTGGGACACAAATGTGCTGGACACATTAAAGTGGAAGTGCTTTTATCATGCTCTTGTAAGAAGGCACTAACCCTCTATCAGTTCCACCCCCAGTTACACACCTGATTCACAGGGCTTCCTGAGTCTACTCAGCCCAGGATTAATCTCCTGAGCTGGTTTCCCCCACGCCACCTATTACAATTATAAAGAACGTTTCAAAGTTCCCCAAACACTGCCTAAAAATCTATTTTTTTCTTTCCACTTACCCTGCTACTTTCAGTATGAAGAGAATATAAATAAATATAAATATACTATTAAGGTAAATCCAGGTGCTTTCACTCCTGTCTGTCACTAAGATCTGTTCTTCCAGCTCAAGACTCCAACTCATATTGGGCAGGATTCAGGAAGCTTCTGAAAGAGCCACAGCTGCGGGTAAACCATTGTGCAAGTGGGTTGCCACTTGCAGAGCTGTAGGTTACCCACAGCGGCAGGTATTCACAAAGGTGGAGCCTTATTACGACCAGCTCCATGGGATACGGCTGCTTGCAGAAGGTGTCTCCAGGGAGATCCCCACAGCTGCTGGAATGTGCTATAGCTGTTGGGAGCAGCCATAGCACTGTCCACAACTGCTGTGGCTGTGAATGGCTACCATTGCAGCAGTGGGCGATTCCAGTCCGCAAAGGCAGTTGCAGAGTGGGACTTAGGTTCTGGGCGTTACGTGAATCCTGACCATTGTCTTTAACCTGTTCTTGCTGTCACAAGCACTGCAGTGATCACATGAACAATTTCCTTTAATTTGTGGAGCTAGACCCTTAGGTTTAGTTGGTATTTTATGTAATGTATGCACTAACCTGACCCTAATGCTTTTTGCTTTTTTGCCTCTAATGTTTGGTCTGTTCTGGAAGGTAAGTTCTCCTTCTAGAGCAGCTATTAGAACATTCCAGTGCTTGTTTATTGCTTTCCTTACTTCTTCAGAATTATCTGAATATGTACTGTAGTGAAACACATTACCGATATTCTTGTCCATATCTTTTGGGGTCAATAATTCCTGTCATGTCATGTCTCTGCATCTATCTTCTACATCTGTAGAGACTTATCACTGTGTTCTCTCTCTTTAAACCTTCTACTTTGGGCTGTACACACCTCTTCAAAATATTCATACCTAGAGCAACTTCTTCTTGCTTTTATAAATTGCCCATATGGGATGTGCTCTTTTTTGCAGTTTAAGATGAAATCTGTTCCCTCTTCATATAGTGTTTCTATTCATTTTCTTACAGTATAATCTGGTTTGGGTGCTCTACAATATCGATCAACAGTATAAACTTGGAAACAGACATTTCTTTGGGAAAATTTAAATGCCTTTAAAATATTTTTTGACTGTAATTTTCATTGTTTAATTTTAATAGTAAGTGCACGCCCTGTTGAACAGGAATACATAGAAAATTGGCTTGTGTTGTCTATTGCACTATTGGCACCATAGGGGAAAATAAACTTGTTAAAAATATTTTGGGTGAGCGAGTCTTTTCTCCAATCAGCTTGCATATGACTAGGAATTCTTGGAGCAGACACCTTCTGGCTGTTCTGTCTTTTCACAGGCCTCGGCTACACTGGACTCCAGCTCTGGTGTCTAAAAATCTATGTTGTACAAACACTCAAACCAGTCTACCATATCTCAGCTGTGCGTACACCCTAACTTATTGTACTTCAGTACAAAATAGAAATAGTAGTAGAGTTTATTTATATACTATAGGGTACCATTCCCCACAGGCTCAGGGTGTCCTTACAGCAAAAAGTACAAACATACAAAAAACAATACAGGGCAGTCAACATGTAATACATAACTTTTTTTTTTCATAAACCCACTGAAAAATTAAAACAGACTGATTCCTGAACTGTCCGATGATCCCAATAACTATATAAGGTCCCAAGTGCCTGCTCAAACAAGATGGTCTTCATACATTTTTTAAAGGTATCTACAGATGGTGCCTCCCAGAGGTACCCCAGCAAAGAATTCCAGAGGACCGGGGCTGGCACTTCAAACACCTGGTCCCCGGAAGATTTTAACATTGCCTGGGAGACCTCCAGGAGGGCCTCACAAGCCGACCTGAGACAGTGAGACAGGGTGTATCGATGCAGGAGCTCCTTTAGATAGCCCGGACCCAACCCGTGTAGGGCTTTATAGGTAAAAAGACCTACTTTAAAGGTGATGCACCAGGGCACCAGCAGCCAGTGCAGTTTGTGCTGCACCAGTGTAATATGATTGAACCTTGAGTGTCCAGTCCAGTCAACAACCAGGCTGCATCATTCTGCAAAAGCTGTAGGTGCCATATCGCACCCCCTCTGACCCTGAGGTTGAGTGTGTTACAGTAATCTACTTTGGACGCAACTTTGCAATACATTAGCAACTCATATTCTGGCTCACAGATCATTCTTTCTATCCTGTAATATGGCTTTGTTTTTATGTCTAAGTGTTTCCTGTTAAACTCTGTGTACCTCCAGGTATTTTACTGGCTCTGCTGGAGTCATCCAAGGAGTAATGCTTGGTAAAAGTGGGTTACTTGTGGAAAAGTTCTATTGTTGAATGATGAAGCAACTTTACCCTGTTTACCTAAATTTTATATAACTTGACATGCTCAACTGTTGATGTAGCTGGTACTGTTCCTCTTATATTTTCTCTGTTTAGCTTGACTTACACTGATTCCCAGTTATGTTCCCTGTATGATCTACACTATTCTCACTGTGTGTTACGTTGTTTGTGCCAGTCTCTGGCCTGGGCCAAGCCTGAAAAAGGTCTTCAGATCAGTGCACCAACCCGGTTGTCAAATGACTAAATACATAAATAAATATTGTACTGTCTTTCAACACTTAACCAGCTCTAGAGCAAATTTTATGAAATGTTAGTGCAACTCAAATGCTATGCCTCTGAAGGTCCGTTACAGTGCAACATATATGGAGTTGCAACTCTTACACAACAGTTTTTATAATTTTTTGTGTTGAATCCAGCAACACTTACTGTTTGCAACTTGCATGACAGTTTAATGTGAATTTTACTGCACTTCACATCTTAACCAACCACTCTACCAACTATTCCATTTCATTGTCCAAACATTTCTACATAAGTCGCCTGATGGATCAGTGAGCTATTGACCAATATTCTATGAAGAAATAAGCATTTAACCACTTATCAGCTCCACCTCCCAAAGGAGGGACAGACATTTGCTTAATTACAGTAATTGCTTTTTCTGATAGCATTTTTTGACTTAGGCCAGCTAAACAATGAAAAAACATGGGGTGCTTAGCTAAATGCAGAAAACTCAGCAAAATCCCCAACATGAAATACAAAAAAAGCACAGTTTTAATAATTGTACTCATCAATTATTGAAACAGTTACATTGCACTTTTTTGGTGTCTAATGGAGAGGGGGAGAGGATCTCTATAGAGTATACAGCCTGCCGTGTGCATTTGGGTTGCTTCTGTGGGTGCCTCTTGCTCTAAACAAATGGATTCTGGCATGTTGCCCATGCTATAAGGTATATCTCATAAGTGGATCTCACGACAAATCTGCACTGTGTACTGTTGGTAGTGCTGGGACTAGTCAGCCCTGATGCAAGTGTGGCATTATTATGCAGCAACACCCCAACCACAGATATCTCTGCATCCTTGGGGGTTAAATTGTCTGTTTCCAACCTCTGAGCTGTCCTGTATTCCTTGGTGATACAGTGGATCCCCACCCCCAAAATGCAACTTTGTTACCTCCTACTGTGGGGGGGGGGGGGCAGTGTCTTGTAATCAGGCCTAAGAGGACTGCCATGTTTCTGAATCTAAATAATGCTGGCATTACAAAAGGAACCCTGTTTATTCATTAAATTGTTAAGAGTCTTGCGTCACAAAATAGAAATAAAAACATATAGAAAAAAATGAGTTTGGCAAACGTGTTGTATATCACAACTTATGAGTCACTGGGTACAAAGGGGGAATCTTACATGACAGAAAATCTGTTTTCTCGAATAAAAGTGCCACTCGTCTCATCCATTACCAACCTCAGTGTCGATTGGTTTGTTTTTAGGATTCAATGCCAGCCAAAATGATATGGAAGGCATGCAGACTCTGCCACTTAAGTGGCACCAAGTTGCTGCAAATCCAAGCAAGACACTAGAAGATTCTGAAGGCTCTATGCATATTTTATTTTCACGTTTCCTTTTACGTTGAGATAGACCATCTGCATGACTATGTTAATAAAGAAGTTTAGCATGCCTCAAAACCCCCAGTCTTGCTCTCATTCACAGTGATACCCTCACATGTCAGCACAACTTCTGCTGCCTGCAGTTTCACCTTGGCCAAAAATGACCCCCTCCCCATTTTCTGACTACTTTACAGGCCTGTTTTAATTGCATACATCTATTCTGTCTTGTACTGCTTGAAGAAACGTTTAAACTGATTAACTGAACTTTTTTTCTCATCATATAGTATAGCAGGGTTTTCATTCTCGGCTCAAGAACTCACTGACATGAGATATATGTGGGTACTCCTATAATGGCTAAGACATGCACTCTTTGGCCCACTTCAAAATAAACCTGCTTACCTCTTCCACAGATAATTTCCACTGGGCTAGGCCTGGATGAAATGTATGACTTTCACATTCTCTAGATTCACAACATGCATAAAAAGAGCCATAAAATGAATGCAGTTTGTGAAATGTGTTTTACAGATTTTTTGTTTGTAATCTATGATATGCAAGAACAAATTCCATGTATGAGAACTGCAGATGTTTTTCTGCATGTTGCACTTTGCAGAAACAAATCTGCAAATCCCATACTTGAAAAATATGGCAGAAAATGAATTTGCAGTGGTGTTCAGTGCACATAGACCAAGCTTCAAGAATAATCTTTTCTTTTTTTTTTTTTTTTTGCATTTTGAACTGCAAAGTTTTTTCCATTGATTCACAAAATTTCCTAAATGTGAAATAGCAATTCTGTGCATATTTCACCCAGCTATACAGATGATGTACTGTCTTAAGTACAAAAATGTTTATTTTATATTTTTGTCACAGCAGCAAAGAACTGTACCACCAGAAAGTTTTTAAATAAATTCCCTCCAAACAATCAGGAATGGATGGCCATGAGGAATTTGGTTTATAACATGGAAAAACTGATACTCATTGTGAGACTATGGACTACGGAATGTTGCATTTGATAATAACTGAAGATTAGAGGTGTTGCAAATACAATTATTCCAGCAAGTCACTGCAAGACTGTTATTTTGTTTCAATGAGATTTAGCATAATGTCATAAGGAATTTCACAATGAACATTTTGCTCAAAATTCCAGTGTAATTTTTCTGGATTCCATTAGTGAAGTGCACATCAAGCTGAATTTGAGAAACTGCTGTGAAGTCAGCCTGGCAACCAGCCGGGGGCAAGCTAGTGCCTTGCTTGTGAGTGCTTGTTCCCCAAATCCTTCCCTGTAGCTCCCCATCTCCCAATACATCTGTTCACCATTCACACATAACCTGCTAGTGCTAGTGGCCATTCATGGGGGAGGGGGAGTTAACATTTTCAAGTAAATTATCCACAGCATACTCTGTAACAAAGTTAATCCTTTTCCTAACAACCACTAGCACCCTGTTTCCTCACCACATTCCTACTACTCCCTTCATTTTCTTTACTGTGTTCTTCCTGGTGGACTTACTGGGTACCTTACTAACTGCCTTCTTTAGTTCAATCCCTTATGGTAAAATATGTTCTGACTGGTCATGTGTGACCTGGTCCAGTAATATTTTTCACTCTTTCCAAATGTGGACCTCAGCTCGTTATGCAAAGGGAGCATCATTTCCTACTTTGTGGAGCGTAGAGAAAAAATACAACAAATACGTTGCAGGTGATACCTTTTATTGGACTAACAAAATTAATAAAAAATTAATTTTGTTAGTCCAATAAAAGCTATCACCTGCAACATATTTGTGTATTTTTTCCTACATTGTTGACTGGACTAACATGGCTACCACATTTCTCTTCTTCTTTTTTTTTTTGTTAAATCACTTCTTTATTCATTTTTTTTTTATACAGAACAAAACAAAACAAACATAGAACAGAACCTGGAACCCCAGGCACACAGCCCAAAACTGGCTGTGAAAACTATGTACATTACAACTATGTACGTGCACAGAGATGATGTCCCCCTCCCCACCAATTCTAGCTTTAAGCCCAACCACACCTTTATGTATAAAAACAGCACCCTTAGGCCCATTACAGATCAGACCATTTCCCCTTAATCCTAATACAGCCGCCCCCGGCCTATCCAGTGTTCTTTAACCTCAATATATAGTGGGCTAATTCCACCTCAAAGGGTAACACCTCTTTGTGCCCCCCGGAAAGAGAGAGAGTCCCTATCCCCCATCTTTGTAGCAGACCCAGTATTCTTACTACTACACTGGTCCCCAGAACCTTACCAGTCTACCTTCAAATATTACAAGGTCCTCAGACCCCCTTAACATCTCTATATTCTCATTCCAGTCAAACTAAAACTAGTCACAGCCCGACAGACAGACCCACTTCCAGTCACGCAGCCCTTACTGGGAATAGATTGCCTCCAGTACTGCCCATCTTTTAGCATATAGCCCTTTCCTTCCCTCTAGATACAAATGTCTCTTAATCCTGGATAGGGCTGCAATAAGGTCTCCCACCCATTGTGTGTACCCATAAAATTGGTCATCTTTCCAATGCTGGACCACATACGCTTTAATTACCATAGCAATCAGGGATACATGATATTTAGGAGTAGCGCCTGCAATTTGAGAAAAGTCCCCCAAAATACATACCTCTGGTGTTATAAGCTCTGAATAGTCCAGCAATGGATTCATCCACCTTTTTACTTCATCCCATAGGGGCCATATTCTATCACAGTTCCACAGAAAATGTAAAAGGTCTCCCCTCTCTAATTCGCACCTGAAACACAGGTCTGTCTGTCTAAGGCCTCTTTCACACAATTTCACAGGGGTAAAATACAGGTTAGAAGCAATAAAAAATTGTAAGCTCATATGTTTAGGTATCACTATATACTTAGCGCTCTTCCAAACATTGGCCCAGTCAATATTTCGAGGCGTCAATTTGTTATCCCAATATGGCACTGCTATAGGAGAACAGGCCCAAAGTAGGCTAACAGGATTCTATAAACCTGCGACAAAGCTCTGGCTTTCGGGTCAATCTCCCTCAACTCACCCCACTTAAATGAACAATCTGAAAGACCCCCCATTTTCTTTAACGCCCCCTCAAGCACCCATGTGAGTTGCAATCTATGGAAAAAGGGCATTCTATCGCACTGCACTGGAAGGACTACCCCATTGTACTGGATGATCTCATTAAGGGACATGCCCGAGACCCAATTAGCCCATTTCCCTTTGATTACCTTGTTGCCTATTGTTAAATTGGGGTTGCCCATAAGTGGTTGTTCTTGGGCCCGCATTTGCTCTTTTTTCTGGGTCGCAGTCAAAAATGACCACCAAGCTTCTACCATCTTCCAAATTGGGCTTCCCACCTTCTGTTTGGCACAAGCACCTATGTTAGCATACAAGGACGCCTCTGGGGAGAGGCCTGCCTCTCTCAATATATAGATGTAGCCAATCTGGAACATAACCGTCTCCTGCCACGCTCCTGCCCCACCAGGCCAGTAAACCCAACTGACCTGCAACATAGCATAGGTGGAGATCTGGTAGATTAATTCCTCCCAAGCCCGGAGGAAGACGTAAATCATTATATTTTTTCCTAGGTGGTTTACAATCCCACAAAAAATCTGAGAGTAGCTTCTTAATCAGTCCAAACCAATTTTTGGGAATACTATATGGAGCTAGATATATCGGGTATCACAGCCTCGGTAGCAAGTTCATTTTGATAAGCCCAAGCCTGGCCGTGAAATTTAGGGGGAGCTTATTCCATCTTACTAAATCTCCCCTAATATCTGAAATTGTCTCATCCATGTTTGTTTCGGCCCCCAACTTGTAATTCCTCGTAATCCATATACCCAAGTATCTCATTTTATCTGCCATCCACTGGATTTGTATGTGAGAGAAATCCACCCTATATACATGTGGCATCAGGGTTAAGATTTGAGTTTTAGCCAAGTTTAATTTATAATTTGATACTTTAGAAAATCGCTCAGTTAACTCTCTCACCCTCTCGAATCCATCTGCCGGGTCTCTTAAGTGAAGGAGTACATCATCTGCAAAAACTGAAAATTATAGCTCCCTCCCTATTATCTCTACCCCCCTTATCCATCTGTCCCTACTAATAACTCTCAGCAGGGGTTCTAAATAGATATTGAACAGTATCAGAGAAAGTGGGCATCCATGACGCGTCCCATTTTCTAAGTGTATTTCCTGTGAAAGGTAACTATTGCACAGGACTCTTGCCGTCGGAGCGGCATATAGATTTTTAATGCCCATCAAAAGGCCCTCGGGGAAACCCATCTTCTCCATTGTGGCAAACAGGAAGGAATGCAAGACCCTATCGAAGGCCTTCTCAGCATCGAGAGATATTAAGGCTACAGGAATTTGAGAGTCCACAGCATAACTCAAGATATAATGAAGCTTCCTCAAAGCGTCATGGCCCCCCCCCCAGGCATGAACCCCACTTGCTCTTGACTAATTATATCAGGTGCTATCGGCCAAATTCTATTGGCCAATATTTTGGTAAGAATCTTAATATCCTGGTTCATCAGTGCAATGGGCCTATAACTCGCTGGATCATCCTTAGGCTTTCCCGCTTTAGGGATTAATGTGATAAAAGCCTGGTAAAGGGGAGAATGGGGCACTCCTTCCTGCATTATAATATTATAAAATTCCTGGAGGATAGGCAGTATAGTCTGAATAAAAGTCTGATAGAACTTCGCTGTAAGGCCATCCGGCCCTGGTGTCTTCCCCCCAGGTAGGGATTTGATGACCTCCACAATCTCAGTTGCCCCTATAGGTGCTATCAGTTCCCTAATCTGTGAGGGGTCTATCACGGGCAGAGGTATTTCCTCTAGGAATGCCTTGATCTCCTCTTCCCCTACCCTGTTCCCAATCTGGTATAAATCCTTAAAATACTGCCCAAAAGTGTCAGCTAGCTCCTGGGAGTCTATAATTAACTTCCCATCGTACCGTATAGACGTTACCGTTCTGCTCGCCTCCCACTCCCTAACTCTGGCCGCCAGCAGGTGACCCGGAACATCTCCCTTCAGGAGATATTTAGCTTTCATCTTTTCCAACCAGTAGTCCAACTTACCGTAAACCATGTCCTCCAGCTCACGCCTTAGACTTCTAAGTTCCCCATCGACTTCCCTTGAGGACTCCTCTAGAGGTGTCAAGTAGCTAATAGCTCCTAAAATGAAGTCCTCTTTTACCCTTCTCTGCCTATTTTTCAGAACTGCGAATTCCTGCGCCACCCCTGCAAACAGCACTTTACAAGCTGGCCAGGCCAGTTTCTTATCTGTCATCGTGCGTAACTGTTGCTAGATAATATCCAGCAAAGCTCCCTCAAGCTTGTCCTTAGTCGCAGGTTTGGTCAGCAATGAGTCACTCAGCCTCCAATGAAAAGGTCTAGGTGGGCCCATTTTCGGCTCCCAGACTAATGAAATCGGGGAGTGATCTGAAAAGATTCTACCTTCCATAGTCAGACCCCTAATCCCCGTAAATACCTCCCCATTCACCAGAAAAAAATCAATATGAGATTGGGTCTTATCTACTGATGAATAAAATGTCATGTTCCTACCCCCACCAGTATGAGTCCATGCCGGGTCCACCAGGGCCGAAGCCTCCATCAGCTTCTCCAAGGCTAGTTGGGCCTTTGTTAACGGGCCTCTCGCTGGTGGAATCCTATCCCTACAGTTGTCAACATAAGCATTCCAATCTCCTGCCAAGATGAGGGCATACCCCGGGAGACCCACTATATCCTTCTCTATCAAAGCAAAAAACTCCGCATTGGGAGGTGTCGGACCATATATGGAAGCCACCGAAGTGACCCTACCATATAGAAAGCCCGAGATATAAATCCCTCTACTGTCCTCTCTTGTAACCACCTGTTCAACACTATACATACAAGATTTCCTAATTAAGATCGCTACTCCTCCTGATGCCCTCTCCTTGCCATCCCGAAAACCTGACCCACCCATGATCGCTTGAGGCTAATTCAACTCCTCTGTCAAAAGGTATGTTTCTTGTAGAGCCACTATATGAGCACCCAACTGATCCAAATGTCTCAGATTACCAATTGTTTGCGTCTACCCCTGAGCCCTTTGACATTCCATGAGATCAGTCTAACATTCACCATTGGTGGTGCCAAGGACATATGTTGGGACAATTGACTCTCGAAACCCTGGCTGAGCCTGCCTTCATTACTTTTATCTTAAGGTACTCTCTCTCCTTCTCAAACCCCAATCCCTCCCCCCAATCCCCCTGCCCCCGATCCCTAGATCGCTTGCCCCCAAGTCCACAGGTCATCGATGAGCTCCCTCCCGTGCCGTTTCCCGGCCCTCCATGCCCTTCCCCTCTCCGGGACCTCTTAAGAATCACCACAAATGTACTAATAAACCATTACTCTATTTGCCCTATCCTTTGACTCCCTTTCCCTTGAATCCTCAGGTAGTCAATCTCCTACCCCACCTCTACCCATAACACCTGACTGGGTGCTCAGAAATAACCTTCCCACTTCTCTGAGCCTTGTAAACCATGATAATTTCCAACCCTGGCTTTAGCTATTGGTAAACGTGATTGGTTAGATAATCTTCTCATCTATAGTATTCCCAAGTTGAGGCTTACATCAGTATCTGTCCACTTAACCCCGATCTCTGTCCAATCTTCCCTGCCTTGTCCCCCCACCACTCATCATTGCCCTAGCAAAAAGGCTAAACCACCTCTGGAGTTACTGACCGCCTCCCATCCTAATACCCATATCGCTCACTTTTAGCAATACAGCCCTGGCTCAGATCCTGGCCCTTCCCCCTTTCTCTAGAGCGGTCAGGGTAGGGGTGGTACCATAGACCCCACAACAAAGAGACAGAAAAACCAGCACAATCCTACAGGAATATCCTAAAAAAAAAAAAGGGGGGGACACTTCCTGGAAATAGAGCCACCCTCACTATTCTAACCCCCCCCCAAATACGGCATCGTATAATAAAATAAAATTATCTTGCTTACCCTTCCCCTTGGTTTCTCTTATTAAGCCCATAGTAGTCCATAACCATTCTTATGCCCCTATCCCAAAGCTTCTATCTAAGACCAACCAGTTGAAGCTTTAGGTTCAACCACATTAAAGGTAAATTTAACCATCTTAAGAGTAACAAATTTGAGATTACAACAGTCCCAGCCCAAAGAGACTCTCGGCATCTCTCCTAGTCGTCTCAGGCAACTCAGCTCAGTGCTCTGAATAAATCTGGAAGCTCCACTCGTAACCCTTCCAGTGCCTCCTTGGCTGTGAGGTATCTCTTCTCTCCCACTTGTAGCTGGACCACCAAAGTAGCAGGAAACTGAAGCTGAAATTTGATACCAGCCAGATATAGCTTCTTTTTAATTTCCACATACTCCTTCTGTTTGCTTCTCAGTGAAGGCGTTTGATCTTGAAACATCCACAGGGTGGCACCATTCCATTGTGTTGTTTTCTTTTGCCTTGCTGAGGACAATACAAACATTTTTTCTTTATAGTTGAGGAACCACATTATAATTACTCAGGGTCTTGCTCATGGTGGTGGCACCCCTCTCAGAGCCCTGTGTGCTCTCTCTAAGTTATAGGTCTCCCCATACGGCGTGGGGTCGAACAGTTTAAGCAACATGTCTTGCAAAAAAAGAACTCAGTCTGAACCTTCTGCTTTCTCAGGAAGCCCTGCCAGAATCAAATTATTTCATCGACTCCTAGACTCTTGGTCCTCTAGCCTTTCTTCCAATTTCTTAACTTGTTTTCTGACCATCACCAGCTCTTGTTCCACTATTGAAACTTTTCTTTCCTGTGAAGAGATCCAAGCCTCTGCATCTCCCATCCTCTGTGCTAATGACTGCAATGCAGGTTTAAAGGCTGCAAAATCTACTACCAGCCCCTGCAGCAAGTGTTTAATCTCTTGAATGTTCTCATTACTTGGTGTAGCCCCTCTTCGCTCTACTGCCTCCTTTTCCCGATCATTGGGGGTAGAGGATTGGGGCTTTGGCCGTTTAGAGGCTGGAGATCTTGCCACCAGGGGCTCTACTGTCTCGGGCTCCATAGCTACTTGTTATCGTGGCTGAACGTTGTTCAGTAGTGCCCCTCGCAAGCTGTAACTTCAATCCAGCAAACTACCCCTTTTTACTGCAAAAACGCCACCGAACTGATCCACCAGCATCCCGCCAGGCAGAGAAGGGTTGAAATAGCTAAAACTGGCTATTCCCGAAGCAATTTACTTTTTAAAAATAATTTTGGGCCTCGGAGCGGCACGAGGAACGTCTTGTTCGACTAGCTCATCACGTGATCCTTCCACATTTCTCTTTTTCCACTTTGTGAAGCAAATTCTGTTGTGACCTGGGACTGGGGCACATGCAGGGTGCATTATTGGACTAAGTCACATTATCAGCTTCCATCCACTAGACCACCAGAGATGAAAATAAAAACAGCAGTGGCACCCCATTAGACCACCAGGCAGAGCAAATTAAGGAAGGGGAAGGAAGTGGGTTGGGGAGTGAATTGTCTGCCTGTGGTAGTAGGGAAGAGGCTTTAACTTTTTAACATGCTGGCACTTTACTTGGAAATAGTATTCCACCCCAGGAATGATCAGCAGCACTGGTGGGGGCATAAATGAATAGATCTGTTGGGAGAGGGAATGTGAAGGGACAGATTTGCAGCTGGTGACTGTGTGGAATGGCTAGCCAACCACTTCCAGCACTTCATAAAGGTTCGACTTCGCTGGCAAAGTCATATTTTCCTAATGAAAATGCACCTTAATGAAATTTGTGAAAATGCTCTGCCTGTGAACATCACAGACATCAAGTTTTTTAAGACATATTTTATTGAATTTAAAAAGTACAAAATCATGCAAGTGTCACAGCACAGGATATTCCAAAATTAAAACATCAGCATCATGTTATGGTAGGAATGGGGCAACGTGAGGAAGTATTTTTTCACAGAGAGGGTGGTGGACGCATGGAACAACCTTTCTGAGGAGGCTGTGGGGTCTAAAATTGTGGGAGGATTCAAGAATGCATGGGACAGACATTAGGCAATTCCTACGGGGGGAGGGATAGGAAGAAATAGGCTGTTGGTTAACTAGGATCTGCAGCTTATCCTGTATGTAGGGGAATGGGCAGACTAGGTGGGCCAAGCGGTCTTTATCTGCCATCAAAGTCTATGTTTCTGTGTTTCTATGTTTCTATTCAACAATCCTCTATTTTTTTTATACATACTTTGCCCCTTCCCCATAAGGGAATGCAGATGGCATTGTTCTAAAGGAGGGTGATGCATCAAACATTGATGCATTATATTTATTATGTATCTGGAGTTAGTCTCACACACACACACACAGACACACACACACACACACACACACACACACACACACACACACACACACACACACACACACACACACACACACACACACAGACACACACAGACACACACAGACAGACACACACACACACACACACACTACAGGTACATAACTAGATGAAAGTTCAGAGGCAGTAGATAGTGCACATAATACTTTATGTGTTAGACTCAATATAAAGGGCTTAATATATTTGATTTCACAGTCCTCAGACTATATTACTTGCCAACATGGCTACTTTCCAAATGCAGTCGATAGTCACTTACATGGATTTTTTACCTTTCAACCCCTTATTCTGTTAATGTTTATCTCAGTCCATTTCAGCTGCTGCATTTTAATTTTAGAAGTATAATTGATTGCCATGGCACAAAACCAATGTGACTTGAATCTGATGGCCAACCATGAGGCTCTAGGGCCCATCTACATTGATCACTAGGCACAGGCCTCCTCAACCCATTCCATTTGTATTTCTTGCCTCCACTGGTGTCCCAGCCTGAAGGCATAATGTGAACATTTATCCTACCTTCCTATCTGCATGGCAGAGTACATCTACTTCTGACTGAACTGGGGCAATGCATCTCACCTTCCACCTAGCTGGAAATCGTTGGTGGGCCAAGTGACCCTCTTCTGGATGCCTGAAGACATTCATGGACCCCTTCTTGAGGGAATACAGAAAAAGTCCTCCTTTTAGGTTGACTACATACTGGCAAAACCTCTCAGAGTGAAAAGAGAGCCCATAACCCTCTGTGCAGAATCTTTTTATTACAGATGTTCAGCCCCCAAATTTAAACCCCAGGTAGATCTGCCTGAGCTGTGGCAACACATTTTTTCACAGGACACCTTCTTAACCTGTTTTTCTGAACAGTCACAGGTTGTTCTAAAATGACAAATGTACAGGATGTTTAGGATGTTCTGCAATTAACACCGTAATAGAGACTTATGTCGGAGCAGAACTTGTTAACCCTTTACATGCAGGTTTAGACCTACTGCACGTGTTTCTGCCATGAAGGCAGAAAAATAATACTCTGTCAATGTAACCTATTAGTGGAAGGAGAGCAAAAGGCAGCTGATAACACAAGGTGTCCCCTAAGAGAGGAGAGGAGGAGGAGGATGTTACACATATAAGATGGGGGGAGTCAGAATTTGAAATCACTCATGCACATGTGTACTGGATCTGGATCTAAGTCTACCACTGCCAAAACTTCAAGGCTAGAGTCCATATAAATCTTAGAGCATTTCATTGTTATTTGTTTTCTATCTGGGTAAATACACTGGACCAAAACAGCCAGTGTATAGTAATGACTTGGGCCAAAAACATAAAACAAATCATCAACAGATGTTAAACAATTTGCATACAATAAAACAAGTATACAATATAAAAAAAATAGATAAATACAAATAAAAAGATTAAGCACATGAACAGAATGAGTTATCCATGAGGTAATTGCTGAGACTGTAGTAACTACAAGTTACATGCAGGGGGCTTGGTAGACTATTCCAGAACACAGGGACTAAATTAGAAAAGGCTATCTAGACCATGGCATTTGAGACAGAATGGATTCAGTGAGGAGACATTTGCCTGTAGACTTCAAGTACTCTGACTGATGTGAAGTGGAAACAGCTAATGGCCAATATCTAGAGGTTCAAAGAGTTGTATCAGTAAAATAACTCCCCCCAAAGCCCCATAAGTTTTGAGAGAAAACCAGCATATGTCTACATACTGTAGAGATTGCAATGATGTGTTAAGCCATTAGTCAATAAAGCAAAATTACATATATAGTTGTAGATCAACCTCAGTGGTTGCAGCTTTATAGAAAATGAGAGAACCATGATCTAGGGACGAGAGTAAATTCCCCTTGGCAATAGCTAATCTGGTTTCAGTTGTTAAGCAGTGTTTCAATCTATACATGACCTCTAGTTTTTGATGAATCCATTTACAGACAGAAAATATGTGCTTGGAATAGGTTAGACACAGCAGAGTCAAGATAAACATTAAGATATTTAAAGCCAACCTTTTCCAGGGGAATACGATTCAGGTCTCAAACCTACAAGATTAAGTTGGAGTCTAGACTAAAATAATAGTTTTGAAACTAACACAGCAACATAAATCTTTAGAACAGTTTTAGTTTTTTTTCCATTAGATAACAACTTCCTGTCTGAAATACATTACTGTACAGATAAAAATAATTATTTTAAGTAAGCAAAATATTATTGACTGATTAAGAGCTAAAGTAAAGTAGTCAGATGAATTGGGATGGGAAGCAATATATAAAGCAAATAGCAAGGGCCCTAAAATAGAGCCCTGCGGTACCCCATCTTGTACTGGAAGGAACCCTAAGCTTGGATTGCCTGCAAGGACCAGCTGAGAATAGTTAGATGAGCAACTTATATTAACGAATGGCATGACTTGAAATACCTAGCATCAGTAAGCAAGCAACAGATGGTCATAAATCAGCTAGATGAAATGCCTTGGTGACTTCAACAAATACTGGGAACATGCTGGCCGGGTGCGCTGAGAGTTGAAGCACTGGATGCCACACCTTGCATCATGCTGGCGAGCCAGGTCTGGAGCGAGCTTGGGTTGCCAGAGGTTGGCTGGGGAGGGCTGGGAGATTATTGTAGCAGCCCCTGGGCTGCTGTCATCTCCCAAATTGGGGAGATGAGTTTCCTCACTCTCGGCTGACACCCAGTGGATGCTGGGTGTACCCTTACAGAAGTATAAGTGTGCTGTGTACATGCAGAATGCATGCCACATGCTTATTTGTGCAATATTTGCATGCGGTTCACATACACAAAGTGAACCAGGTCTAGAAAGCACATCAGGTTCTCACGCTGCAACCTTGACATGTGTGCAGCAGGCAAGCTGGTGCGAACATCTTCTAAAAATCACATCAGGTTTGCGTGTTGCACGCTTGACATGAGTGCAGCAGTTAAGCTGGTATGAAGATCATTTAAAAATTACACCAGGTTCACATGTTGCATGCTTGCCATGTGTGCAGCAACTAAGCTGGTGCAAATCTCATCTAAAAAAAAAAACACATCACTTTCTATTTCTCATACTACTGCTAGCAATTAGCGCCATTAAAATACTTATTTCATTGCTTTCCCATTAAAATTAGGTAAACTCATTAATTTTGATCCTTTTGCAAGTTGTTTAATGGCTTTTGATTTTGTCATTAAATTGTCATAAATTTGTAAGGTATTGTTTGCTTACTGCATTGAATGCTTAGGATATAGTCAGTCAACATCCCCCATTCTAGATGTGCGAAGAAGGGCCTCTGTGTTGTGAAGCCTGACCTCTTTGTTTTGGGCCACGCAAATCCCCTTATGCATATTTAGTGCTACAAATGTGTTTTTTTATGACTATTATGGCTCACTTACTTTCCCTTTGTCTTTCTGTATGGAGCATATACACTATGGCCATGCTCAGCACTCTTTGCGCTGAGTAGGGTCTTGGAAGCATGTACCATACCTCACATTTTTTCACTCAAATGAGGGACGTGGACACTCAAAATGAGGGACAATGAGGGACTCTACCCCTCACGATGATCAGGACACATCATGTAACATGGAGATAATAGTACCTCAGAACACAGTGGAAGCCATTGTATTTACTTGTACTGATGTTATTCCCTGAGACTTAATTCCTACCATAAAGCAGGGGTGTCATTTAGGTAGGGCAGATGGGACAGTTGCCCCCCAATGCATTCATGACTAGGTTGCACTTATGATGTGGCAATAATGGTATTACATTTGGATTTAATCTTTTGCACAATAAGTGCCCCCTTGGCCTGTATTGCATTCATGCTGCTAGTGCACTCCTGTCTCAACTGTGTCTGTATTGTGTTGTCCACTCTCTCCACCTATTAGCAGCGGCGCCATCACACATGTCGTGGAAGAGCTCCAGCCAAGCAAATGTACATGAGTCATGTGAGTGGGATACTGTCTTTCCTGCCACAGAGTAGACAGGCTCCACACTACAGCTTGAAGGAGTCAGTGAGCACTGAACTCTCAATAGCATTGTTGTGGCAGCATATTTTTGTTGGTCTACTCTTAGTGAGTCTCTAGCTCCTTTGGTGGCTGAAGGGGCTGGGGGTGAGCTAGAAACTAACTCGAGACTAGGGTACCAACTTACTCTCTGCTAGGCTTGTCTCACAAAAAAACAGCACGGGCCCCCCCCAGGCTAGGCCTCACAGCAGCAGTGACAAAGGTGTGGGTGGTCTTCATAGGCATTGCTCAGTGCAGTGCGGCAGCAGCCAAGCAAGAATCAAGCAACACAGGTTGGGTTGGTCGGTTGGTAAGGTGACTTGGTTGCAGACCACTTTGGGGACCTGGGATGGTCAGTTCTAGTATCCAGCTTCTGGCAGAAAGATGGAGGAGGAGCGGACTGAAAACTGGGATGGTGGCACACTGGGCTAGGCTGCAGGTTCTGACCAGATGGCTGGGTAAGTAAATGTAAATATATATTTTTTATTTACAGGGGGATTGGAGGAATTACTGAAATATTGATGCTTTTCATGTTTCTGCACCTTTGGGCAGCTTCACAACCCATATGGGATGGGTAGTGAATGGAATGGAGTTGGAAAGAGAAACTGGGACAAAGTTTTTTTGGCGGGGGTATTCGGAACTTCAGCCAGGAAAAAAAACTGGTTTGTAACTGGGTGGGTTTAAGCCAAAATCTGATGCACTGCACCAGAGTATAAACAGATAAATCTTATACATTTGGATTTTTCATGATTTGCATATCACTTTTCAGTCACAACAAATAAGTTTTACCTTTCAGAGACATTCCAGAAATTCCAGAGGTTGCTGTCTAGATGCTAATTAGCGCCTAGCCTCCACTGGTTGCTGGCTCCCCCCTGCGAAAATCTGAAATGGTGCCCCTGCCATAAAGTCTAAATTTGCATGGCATCCTCTGTGTGAGCAGCATGTTTTCCATGAGGGATGGATGAGGGGCAGAGCAGTTTTCAGGAGTATAATGAGGGCTGTCCCTTGAATTCTGGGACAGTTGAGTGATATGGTATGCACAGACTATTGGAGCCCCACTATAGTCAGGCTTATGCCCCCCCCCAGTGAAGCTAACCTCCACAGCCCCATGCTCAGGCACATTATGACATACAGCATGGGAGAGTGCAGGGGTGTGCCCCATTGAAATGAATGAGGGTATTTTTTTACTACTGTTTTATGTATTATTGATGGAGAGTTGGAGATTAATGAAGGCCACCACTTGACTAACAAGGGCCATGTTTGTAGAACAGTGACCTTCATTATTCACCAACTCACCATCATAATGTATAAAATAGTAATGAAAAATAACTCCATTAATTTCAAGGGGGTACGCCTCAGCACTCTGACCCATGGACATCATCTCTTAAAGACTCCTGCCTCTGGCTCCCTCATACTCAGGTAAGAGACTCTTTACTTATAGATATACTTTGCTGTACCTGCTACAGTGTGTGCATGGGGTGGGAAGGGGACTGGTCGTGTGGGTAGGTGTTGAGTTATTGCTACTTTTGTGTTTGCCCCTTAAAGTCTGTATGCGTGGAAGCATTCAAAACTATGGAGAGAAAATAGTAGGAATTCAGGCCAGATAGAAGTAATTAAGTAGTTTTGTGGGTAAATGTGTGTGTATTGGGGAAGGGAAGAACCACATGTGTTTCCATTGGTATGTGTGCTGCAGTTCAGCTGTATAGCTGAGATGGAGGGGGAAGAAAACAAAAAAAAAGTATATCAGTGGCTATAAGCATGCCGCATGCGTGCAGATGTATGCAGATTTGTATTGAGTACAAGCAAGACATATGTATGCAGGAAGTATAGCTTAGTGGTTAAAGGTTCTGAACTGTAAACCAGGAGAACTGAAGACTTGGGTTTGAAACTCATCAACCCCCACTTGTATACTGTGTGATCCTGAGCAAGTCACTTACCTTTTATGTGTGCAGTTATCAGTGACCACTTGCTTTTTGCACACATGCCACATGCATGCAGTTTGTTCCAGTTCAACATGAAAAGCATGCTTTCCACACTTGTTTGCTACATGCATTCCACATGCATGCAATCAGTTCCAGTTTAACATTTAAATCATGCTTGCAGCATGCATATCACATGGATAGTTTTATCTCTGCAGCATGAACACATTTCATATAATTATTTCTGTAAGGGAAAGAACATAGGTCTGAGGAACTGGCATTACATTAGAAGGATGGAGGGATACTGTGGTTCTGGGAGTGCATGTGCACCTCCATGCACATGCTTCCACTGTGCCATCACAGCTCAGGGTCAGGAAGGGAGAAAACAGAGAAAAAAATCATATGCCTCTCCATTGCCATGTATGATGGCCTCAGTAGTAGTAGTAGAAAGTGAAAGGCGGTTTTGAAAGTGGTGCAGTTTAATAGATGCGGAGCTGCGCTTTTCCAGGAGACTTTCTGGAGTCTGAGTGCTGCCCCATCTGCACACACCTCTCTGGTTTGAGGGAGGAGGTTGCTAGTCCTGGGCTTACCTGACTAGGATTCAGAGAATGTCTCCCCTTCCCTAGGGGCCACCAAATTTACCACCTGGAGGATGAACTGTTCCTCACCTTGAACACCTCTGTAGAATTCCCCTTATTATATACCTTTCTATATTTGAATGTTTCTATCATAGTAACATAGAAACAGAGAAGTTGTCAGCAGAAAAGGACTGCTTGGACCACTTAGTCTGCCCAGATGTTCTCTGCCTAAAACTTGCTGTTGCATTGGCTGGGAATCACACCTGGGTCAACTGCCTGGAAGGTAGCTATACTAACCAGTATACCACCAGTGCTCAATATTCTCCTTCTCCCTTCTATCCTCCAGAAAATACATATTGAGACTTTCTAATCTCTTATGATAGGACTTAACCCTGAAGCCCCCAGATAATTTTCAGCACACTTCACTGTATAGTTTCCAGCCTATCTCTGTCCTTCCTCAGATGCAGCCTCCAGAACTGCGTACAGTACTCCAGGTATGTCAAACCAGTGACCTGTACAGTGGCAGTATTACCTCCCTCCAGAGACTGGTGAAGCACCTCCTTATGTATCCTAACATCCTGTTTGTCTTCCAATATGCTTTACTGCATTGTGGAGAAATTTTAGACTTTCACTAGTTATCACCCTTTTCCTGTTCTGAGTGCTCCACCTTTAGAACACTGATGAAATAATCTATATACAGATTTCTGCTACTAATAATATGCATTATTTAATTACTAATTTTATTTCTCTGCTACCAATGTGCATCACATTATATTTCTTGACATTGCATTTCATTTGCCAATTACTAGACCATTTCTCTAGACTCTCTGCATTCCTCCTTATGCTAACTGCCTCACATCCACTCTCCTATAGTTTTGTGTCATCTGCAAACTCCAATTCCCCTGCAACGCCACCCCTATATCATTTACAGTATAAACATGTTAAGCAATAGCAGCCCAAGGAGAGACTACAGAGGTACCCCACTAGTTATCTCTCTCACATCAGAGAATTTTCTGTTCGGAACTATTGTCTGAGTTCTATGCATCAACCAATTCTCAATCCATCTAATTAACCCCTCCCCTAGTCATTATTCCCATACTGTCTTCACTAATCTACTATGCAGCCCTGAATCAAAGGCCTTACTGAAATTCAAGTACATGATGTCGTCAGCTTGGCCTCTATGAATCATTTGTGTCACTGAATTGAAAAACTCCATCAAGTTCATTTGACACAGTGCCTTTTGTGAAACTACATTGGTTCCTGTCCAAAAAACTATTTTCCTTCAGGAGCTCAGCTGTCCATTCCTTTATGGTAGCCTCTGTTAGCTTACCTACTATTACTGTTAGATGCACTGCCCTATAATTTTCAGATTCTCCCTGTCCAAACCCTTGTGTACATCAACAATATTCACCACACTCCAGATGATTGGCACTATGTGCTTTGCTTGCGATTTGGTAAATAGGACAGCGAAGGATGATGCCAGAGACTGCCTTATCTCCGTCTGCACCATTGGGTACACCCTTTGTGTCCCTGGGGATGTGTTTACCTTTAAGTCTCTCAAGCCCTTTAGTCCTCTCTTCTAAAATACAACCCAACTCTCACTTGTGTCTAGCTGTGCCCTCAAATTTTATCCTACTGATCAGTATTGACCCTGTAGCTTCTACTGTATACACAGAACTAAATATTCATTCAGTATGTTTGCTTTCTCCTAATCCACTCACTCTCTTCATCTTTCTTTATCCTTCTGTGCTGTTGACTTGGTTCCCTAATGGACTTGGTCTTATTATTGTTCCTGACCCTTTACTCTGTTTTTTCCTTCATCTTCCTAATGAGGCAATTGCTTTTCTGTACCTTTTCCACATATACCTACCTATTTGCTTCATTTTGCTGCCTTTTGTAGACCCTTAAAGCTAACTTTCTATCCCTAATTGCATCCCTCACTTGTCTGTCCAGCCATATTATTTTTCTATGCATCTTTTGTCTTATAAGTTTAATGCACTTGTGGGCTGCTTCTAGTACTGCCTCTTTCATTGCTGTCCACTCTTTGCAACTCCCTCTATCTTAATGTTCTCTAGCTGATCTTTATTAAGTTCCACCATTTTCTTAAAGTCAGTATATAATAGAATGGTGCCCTGAGCATTCCCATTACAGCCCAATTTGATGATCCAGTCCCCAGTTGTGGTGCCCAGTCCTCAGCAGGAAAGGTACCCAGGAACCCCTGATAGAATAAAGTAAGTGGCAAGCAGGGGAATTTCACATCTTCAACTGCTCATTGCCTGCTGTTTTTTTTTCCAGCATCCTGGAAAAGTGCTGTAGTTATTCCTCTACACAAAAGTGGTCTCTCAAACTCCCCTGCAAACTACTGGTCCATCTCACTTCTACCTTGCCTCTCCAAAGCATTAGAGAGGTTGATAGCCAAGCAACTTACAAACTACTATTCTCTTTACAGCTTTTTTTCTATCAATCTGGTTTCCGGGCTTCCCACTCTACATCCACTTCCCTCCTGAGGTTGACAGACTATCCTTACCAAGTTTGGATAAGATTCTACCTACCAGGGTCATATTTCTTGACCTAGCCAAGGTGTTTGACATGGTGGACCACTCCTTATTTTTGGCTAAGCTTGGTGTCTCTGGTCTCTCCTCCTTATCAATTTCCTGGCTCTCCTCCTACCCAGGTCTCTCCCAGACAGTCTCCACTGACCTAGCCTTCTCTGTCCACAGACAAGTCACTATGGGTGTCCCCTAAGGTTCTGTACTGGGTCCCCCTTTTAATGTATTTGCCAATGACCTACCAAGGGATGTAAAATTATGTAATATCCATATGTATGCAGATGATACTATATTACTTACTTCCGGTAAAACTCCCACCATCATATTAGCTGCTCTGTAGTCAGACATTGATACCATTTGCAACTTTTTTAGGCAAGGGCTTAGCCTTTAATCAGACAAAAACAGTGTTTATGTTGTTTGGTTCAAAACAGTGGTTGGTGACGTGCCCTTCCCTGATTATAGATACTCCTTACAATGGTATCCTTGAGTCAGCAGCTAAGTAAAAGTACCTTGGCAATCAATTTGACCAATCCCTGGACTTCTCCCCTCACATTCAATCTTTGGTGTCCAAATCAAGGGTGGGTGCTTGCCTCTCCCAAAGCCTGAAGAAGTCCTCAGTAGAACATCTAATTCTGTCTGTAATTGACTATGGTGATGTGATCTATGGTTATGTTCCCCAATGTTACTTATTTAATTTAGATTCACTGCAGAACGCCCTCTGTAGGTTCATTCTCCACAGCCCGGCACAAACTCACCACTGCCTGCTCTATGAGCACGTAAATGGGCATTCACTGTGTGATAGATGTATTCAGCACCTAGCCTTATATTGTCTTACATTTCTGCTAAATGAGCTCCCAAGCTACCTGAGGTCCTTGCTTACCCTTCCAGCCACAACGTTCGCTCTACCACGGGTCACAGATTCCTTGTTCCAAGGTGTAAACTTAATTTGGGGTAAGCTGATTTCAGTCATAAGCTTCCCCAGTCATGGAACAATCTGGCCTTGGCTAATAGCCCACACACCAGCACTGCCTCGGCTAAACTTTACCTTAGAGTTGTTATTACCTCATTTTATGATTGTACCTGACTATGATCTGCATTCCCCTTGTTTCCCATTGGATTGCACTGCAATATTTTTGTATTGTATGTGCAGTGTTTAACACAATTGCACTGCATTTGTTTGCACATACCGTGTCTAGATTTGTATAACTTGCCTGTGTATATAATGCAATATACTTTGTGTTTTTCTCCTCTCCCTAAACTACCCTCCACCTTCCCAGGTCGCATCTGTAAATGACATTCTCCTTTTATCTTTGTGTGTTTACTGTAGTGAAATAATTTTAAATAAATAAATAAATCAGTTAGGAAGTGTACAAGAATGGGGCCCCACAGAGAAACCGCTGCCTGCAATTTAAAAACCCTTTTTTTTTGTCTTGTGCTGCAATTTTCATCTGGCTTTTTTCCCGCCTCTGCTAGAAAGGCATGAATCAGTGCCCATTTTGAATGTCCAGTTCATGCTGAACCACTGGTAGCCCCCCATGCCACCAGTAACTTGGCATCCCAAACACTGGGGGACTATAAGAGTCCAGCATGGTGGGAACCCGCAGAGTCAAGAGAAGCCTGTTGTTCGTGAGCACTCTCAAGTGCTGAGGAGAGTTAGGAGTCAGGCCAATGATTGCTAGAGGGCTGCCAGAGGAGAAAGAGGGAAGGCTTAACTCTTCCAGAAGTGTTCCTCATTCTCCTTCTCCTGTTTCCCCTGAAGCAGCAGCAGTAGTGAGGTGACTAGAGGAGATAGGTGGCAGTACCAGTCAGTGGCAGTCGAAAGCAGTAGTCAGTCAGGCAGCCACAGTGTGGGCTCTGTTCAGTCCATTTTTAATTTTATTTAGGTAATGTTTCTACAGTCTCTTGCTGGCAGCAGCAGCAACAGTATTTTATTTATTTTATTTTGTTTTTGTTTACCGGGTAGGTGCACTAGCCATGAAATGACTATTTCCAGGCACAGCCCAGGAGAGTATAACAAAGAACAGTGGAACGACAGCACACATGGGTACAGTAATAACAAGTAGAGGAATATAGTAAAGCTATAATACAAGGATAACAATAAGTAGGAGTTACAGAATATTGGCAAACATAAGACAAATAATGGCATCAAAGTTTAATAATAAGTGCAGGAGTCATGGATTCGACCTGAGGAGAGACAGGGTTAGGTCCGAAAATAAGGTTAATGGGGGGAGAGAGAGTCAGAGAAATGAGGAGATGATCAGCTGTAACAAGAAAGATAGGTAGAAGGAGGTGTTGATTAGAGGAGGAAACAATCTAAGAGTAGGAGGAAAGATGTTGAGAAAATTGGGGTCAGCAGGTCTAGGGTGGTTTGAAACAGGAGCCTTTACAGAACAGGATTAGGTGATTACGATATGCCTTCTTGAAAGTAACATGGGATGAGGCCTGGGGAATGTTTAGTAGTAGGGAGTGCCAGTGTTGGGGAGTGAGACAGGCAAATGCACCGGCACCTTTAGAGGTAGAGTGCCTGGGGACAAGAACAGGGGCAGAGACTGCTGAGCGAAGGTCTCTGGGCCACAGTGGTGAGAGGTGGGGCTGAGTGGGAGGAGCAACACTGAGTCACGCCACTGAGAGAGAAGGAGCATTGGACGTGGAGTTGGGCTGCTTACAGGACAACCCACAGCACCACTACCACAACCATCCTCAGCCAACTACACCAGCAGTGTCAGCTTCTCCAGCCTCCTCAACCACCACTACCTCCCCATCTACCTCAGCTTCACTCAATGTCAGGACAGTGAGTTGGTAGCAGCACCACTGGGTAGGGGCAGACTGCCAGAGCTATTTATTTAAAAAAAGTATTTTGAAAATTGGACAGCATAGTGGGCATGGCTGAGGCTGTGATGGAGTCTGGCAAGGCCCCTAAAGTATGGAACCCCACTGAATGGTGGGCTAAGAAGGCAGACAAGCCCTAGGTTAAATAGAGTAGGCTGCCAGAGGGCAGAGCAGAGCAAAGCCCCATTTATGTAACAAGAAAGCTCTAAGCAGGAGTAGGGGGGCAGGACAAAGCCCCAGTTTAAACAAAAGACAGCACAGGACTGGCAGGTAAAGGGCAGAGTCCACTCTGAAGAAAGGGGGGTTACTAGTGGGGTACCGCAGGGTTCAGTACTGGGTCCAGTCCTTTTTAATGTCTTTATAAATGACATTGCAGAGGGACTGGAAGGAAAAGTGTGCCTCTTTGCAGATTACACAAAGATCTGCAACAGGGTTGATACACAAGGGGGTGGGGTGGAAAGGATGAGAAGGGACTTGGCAAGGTTGGAGAAATGGTCAAAAGTATGGCAGCTTGGATTCAATGTAAAGAAGTGCAAAATAATGCACCTGGGAAACAAAAACTCAGGGGAAGAGTACACAATGGGGAAGTAGTAACAACAAAAATGGAATGGGACCGGGGGTAATCATATCAGATGACCTTAAGGTTAGCAAGCAATGTGAGAAGGCAGTAAGGCGGGCTGGGGGGATACTGGGATGTATAGGGAGAGGCATCACCAGCAGAAAACAAGAAGTTGTCATCCCTCTGTACAGACAGTTGGTGGGACCCCATCTGGAGTAGTGCATCCAGTTCTGGAGACCCCATCTCTGCAAGAACATAGACAGGATGGAGGCAGTCCAGAGGAGGGCAACTAAAATGGTTCAGGGTCTGCAAGAGAAGCCATATGAGGAGAGACTAAAGGAGCTTAATATGTATACCCTTGAGGAAAGGAAGGAGGAGGGACATGATAGAAAGTTTTAAGTACCTCAGTAGAATCAACAAAGTCCAAGAGGGTAACATCTTTCAGAAAAAGAGATATGCAAGAACAAGGGGACACAATTTGAAGATGGGGGGGATGGCTCAGGGGCAATGTGAGGAAGTATTTTTTCACAAAGAGGGTGGTGGATGCATGGAACCACCTTCCTGAGGAGGTTGTGGGGTCTAAAATGGTGGGAGAATTCAATAATGCATGGGACAGACATAAGACAAATCTTGTGGGGGGTAGGAAGAAATAAGCTGTTGGTTAACTAGGATCTGCAGCTTATCCGATAGGTAGGGAAATGGGCAGACTAAGTGGGCCAAGCGGTCCTTGTCTGTCGTCAGTCTATGTTTCTATGTTCTATGTTTCTTATTGTGCTTTTTTTTCTTAACTAAATCAATACCCAGTGGGCAGGGTAAGAGCAGAGCAGCCCCATTTAACTTGAAGTGAGTGCCAGCAAGGCAAGGCAAGGCAAGTCAGAGTGGGCTAGTAGCCCAGGGCCACCAGCTAACCTAATCCAGGTGCTAGTACTGAATATTTAAATAATGTAGGTGCACTGTGACACCAGCTCCAGCCAGGAGTGAGGGGAAGGGGAGTGGGCAGGCCCCAGGCAGCCATCCAACAGCATATCTGCCACAGCCCTACCCAAGGGCTAATAACTGTGTTAATGTATTTAAAAGTATTTAACTGTATCCCAGAGCCTCTAGCAAAGAAGGCACAGTTAGCGTGGGACCCCTAGAACCGCGGCTTAGTTAATCATCCCTAAGCATAGAGGGCAGGACAGCAGTTTACTATAAAAGCTTAAGTGTATGCCTATGGGAGGGAGAGCATAGCCTGTGGTCCATGTGTAGCTAGGTATATCCCAGTCAGTTAACCCAGGTTTCCCCTTACCTAATATCAGCCCTGGTATAGTGCCCCTGGCTCCAGAATGAATATTTTTAAAGTGCAAGTTCAACTAATATTTAAAGTGACTGTGTTGACTGTTGAATGAACATTTTAAAAATGGAAAATGTCAGTGCATTTAAAGTGACAGTGCTGAATTATCTGTGAACAGCTTTGAAGGGCAAGAATTGTTTTGTTCCAGGACTGCTTTTTTAAAGGGATAGCACCCAAAGAAAATACATGCCCCGAGATTGTGAAACTGCCTCGTATGCACCATGTTTGCCCTATTTGCCCTGAAATTGTCTTGTTTTGCTCTGAGACTAATTAAATTGCCCTACAGTTGCCTGAATGTTCATTACATGCTCCGAGACTGAGATACTGCCCTTACATTCAATGAACCTTTTCGAAATGTATTGCAGTTGTGCCAACATTTGTCATTTTCCATGCATGTTCTCAAATTGCCATGCACATTTCCTGGTTGCCCTGTAATGGTTGCTTGATCCAACTAGCAACCAGTTCAATTTTTACTGCAAATCATGCATTTTTTATCTTAAACAGACACAACATTTGAAAATAGAAGTAGGGCTGCCTGGATGCAGATAGGCAGATGCAGATGCAAGTGCAGTGTGCAGTTGCATCTGTAACCTTTCAAGAATCCCCTCCAAGCTCTGTATTAAATTGTAGTAAAACATTTACCAAGAAAAGGAAAAAAAATATCACAACCGTTGGCCTCATATTCTACAGATGGGAAATCAGAAAGATATTCTTTTAGGCAACCGTTGGCCTCAATTTTACAGATGGATTTAAGAAAGACATATTTAAGCAACTTTACCCAACCATGAATACAAAATGTTTTTGCTTCCCTTTTTCCCATGGCACCTCCCCCTTCAGACCAGCACAGTTTCTGCTCCTGTTGTGATTACTGCAGGCCCAAGTGCACCTCATTTAGACATCTACTAGAGCTGCGTCAACTTCCAAAAGTTCAATCATGCAAATGTCAGACTTGAACCAGGCAATGTTAGCCATAGTCTGAATATTTTTGTAGGTTGCATGGTCTTAAGGCTCAAAGGAAAACAATCCAGCCCTCCCCAGGTGGCCAAGGCTAGTACCATGAGAACCTCTCCTCAACATCAAAGTCATTTACCTCCCTCCCCCACCTTGAAGCACCTGATCCTTTCTTTGTAAAAAAAATTTGCAAGCTCCTGGCACTGTGCCAGCATCTGACGCCATTTTTTTAAAATCAATACCAGCTATCTAGTCCAACCCCCAGTCTTACCAAATACATCACTTAGCATCTGCCCCACCACTCACATCAACCCCCAGTGCATGAGTTGGGCAATCATAGTATCCATTTACTAGATAGCTCAGTTGTGCCCCATCCTCCTTTACCATTGACATTAAGGTCTGAAAAGCACTTAGTGACTTCCACCTTAGTTCACCCTTAAAGCCCGAAAATAACTATTACTTGCCTTCCTGCCCACTCCAGTCCATGATTTGGGGGGAGGTCAACTCCACAGACCAGGCTAGCTCAGGCATGTACTTATCCCCACCACAGTGCCCATGCCATTCATTCACAACTAACAGTTTTTGTAGGCACATCATTTGAACCAGGGATGCAGAGATGGTGCAGTACACATCGTTGAATGATCTATGCTCCCTCCTTGCATCCCAGGTCTGCACAGCATCTTTACCAAAATCGCAAGGCTTAGCCTGGGGTTTGGTAGAGCAGTCAGTGACCCAAGACGTGCCCCCTCCTAGGTCTATTTAATGAAGCATGCTGAAGTCTCCTCCGGGGGCTTATATTCCTTTGCTGCAGTTCTGTGGGAACTCCTGCTTCCTCCTGCCAGCTAACTGCCCACCCCTTGCTTGCTGTCCTGGTCTTCTGTTGTATCTGTCCATGTTTCTTAATTTTTTTTTTTGTTTCTTTTTCTTTTTAGGGATTTCCTATCATCTGTCTGCTGCTCCTGGACTCAGATTTGGTTTGTATTGTTTTTCTTTATTCACTTCTACCTCCACATAGCTGTGGCTACAGCAGTATGCCTCTTTCTTTTATCTGCAACACTTTCATTTCAGTCAAGTTTCGCTTGAAACATGTTCAGTGCTTACCAGTATCACTCAAACTCCCTTTGTCCTGTGCAGCTTCAAACCTCATGCTTATCCAGTTTTCTTCTTGTTCTGTTTAGCACCTTTAGTTTACCTTTTACTTTTAAACAGTAATTTGTGCCCAGAATGTTACACTCCTTGCCATATTTTGCACAGGTTCAAAGAAATACAAAGTTAGTCTGTCTGTTTGCATTCAACAATCTTAATTAGTCGTTAACCGTGTTCATTTCTCTAATCAGCTCCAGGTGCTTTTCATTCCTTTGTTTTACCCAGACTGAACTACTGGGATCTGGGTCACATTTTCCCAGAGCACTAAAGTCTGGATAAATCCTTTGCTGGATTACCTCCTTCATGAAACATAGAATTATAGAATTTTCTTGCAGATGAGGACAGCTTGGTCAACCGAGTCTGCCTATTTTTCCTTGCTTACAGTATCATCGAAGATCCTGCTTGATCTCTGGTCCAATATCCCCCCTTTTCCTTTCCTATAAGATTCCCTTGAGCCTATACTATGCATTCCTGAACCCCACCACTGTTTTGTCTCCACCACCTTCTCTGGGAGGGTGTTCCATGAATCCACCACTCCTTCTGTGAAGAAGTACTTCCTCATATGACTCCTGAATACAGATGGGCAAAGTTGGCAAACTTCGCTCCGTGAATTAATTTGCAAATTTTGCACAATTTGCAGAGCTCGGATCGATCCGTGAAGTGCAAACTTTCGCCGCAAAGTGCAGAATTTTATGGGTGAAATTCTGCACTTCATTTCAAAATTCCACTCTTCTCAGCAAAAGCTTCACGATTCAGGTGAAGTCAATGTTTCTCAGGTCTGGGAAAACTTTACGAAGCTCCAAGAAGTGGGAATTATTGCCACTTTTTTTTTCAAACTTGTTCCACACCTCTGCACACGAGGCATCTCTCAAGTGCCTGTGCATCAACCCTGCTACTTTCTTGTGACTCACCACTCCAGTTCTCCCTTCCTTCAAGGGACGTCCCAGTGCCCTGGATCACCCCCGGGCAGGGCCCGCCACTCCCTTTGGCGGCATCTTTCTGGAATTAGAGGGTCCATTCCTCTCAGGAAGTTGGCCATGGATCCCCTTTGTGGCTTATCAGATGTTGGGAAGTGAGGGAGGTCCCTGAGGCCCTCATCGCCTCCTCGGCTTGCAGGGGTGTTTCTTGGTTTCGTCCCCAGATGTGGGTCATGCAGTGCCACCCAGCCTGTGATGTGGATGCTCCCACCCATGTCCAGAAGGCAACTGCCTGATGTCTTCCCCCTGCGTGCTAGCCCTAGGCACTGCAGTGTCTCTGGTCTCCACTGGCGGCCACTGCAGTGCCAGGCTATCCCTGGATCCCTTCCTAATAGAGGAGAGAAGTCCTCCAGATGCTCAATCCTCTCTCTCTCTCTCCCCTACCGGACCACGGCGGCCTGGGCTCTTTCCCAAACCTGGGTTGCTGGCGTGGCGCGAGGTGTGGCATCCAGTGCCTCAACCATCAGTGCCACTGGGCCGGCCGGGAATTATCACCACTTCATGTGAACTTCGCCGGCTAATTTAAACTTCACCATGTCTCTACTTCTGAAATTACCCCTATTAGAAACATAGAAACATAGACTTTGATGGCAGATAAGGACCGCTTGGCCAACCCAGTCTGCCCATTTCCCTACCTATCGGATAAGCTGCAGATCCTAGGTTTACCAACAGCCTACTTCCTCCTACCTCCCACTAGAATTGCCTTATGTCTGTCCCATGTATTCTTAAATTCCCTCACTGTTTTGACCCCACAACCTCCTCAGGAAGGTGGTTCCATGTGTCCACCACCCACTCCATTAAAAAAATACTTCCTCGTATTTAAATGTTCAATAAAATGTTAATTGCAAAAAAAAAAAAAAAAAAAAATACTTCCTCACATTGCCCCTGAGCCGTCCCCCCTCTATCTTCAAATTGTACCCCCTTGTTCTTGTACATCTCTTTTTCTGAAAGATGATACCCTCTTGGACTTTGTTGATTCCCTTTAGGTACTTGAACGTTTCTATCATGTCCTTGCCTCCCTCCTTTCCTCAAGATTATACATTTTAAACTCTTTTATTTTCTCTTTGTATGGCTTCTGGTGTAGGCCCTGCACCATTTTAGTTGCCCTCCTCTGGACTGCCTCCATCCTATCTATATCCTTGTGGAGATGGGGTCTTCAGAACTGCATGGAGTACTCCAGATGGGGCCTCACCAACTGTCTGTACAGAGGGATAACAACTTCCTGCTTTCTACTGGTGATGCCTCTCCCTGTGCATCCCAGTATCCCCCCAGTCCTCCTTACTGACTTCTCACATTGCTTGCCTACCTTTAGGTTATCTGATATGACTACTCCCAGGTCCTTTTCCATTTTTGTTGTCGTTAATACCTCCCCCCCCCACCATTGTGTACTCTTCCCTTGGGTTTTAGTTTCCCAGGTGCATTACTTTGCACTTGTTTGCATTGAATCTAAGCTGTCATAGTTTTGACCATTCCTTGAACCTTGCCAAGTCCCTTCTTATCCTTTGCACCCTCCTTGTGTATCAACCCTTTTGCAGATGTTTGTATCATCTGCAAAGAGGCATACTTTTCCTTCCAGTCCCTCTGCAATGTCACCTTTAAAGACATTAAAGAGAAACAGTCCCAGTACTAAACTCTGCAGTACCCCGCTAGTAACCCCTCTTTCTTCCGAGTGGACTCCATTCACTATTACCCTCTGCGTCCTGCTATCCAGCCAATTTTTTACCCATGTTACCACCCTGGGACTAACTCCCAGGCGGGCTAACTTGTTTATTAATCTTTTGTGTGGTACTGTGTCAAATGCCTTGCTAAAGTCTATGTAGGCCACATCCACAGCCCTTACCTGTCTACTACATTGGTCACCCAGTCAAAGAAATTTTCCAGCTTCACAGCATGTCCCATTGTTCTTGAGCACCTTTTTTTCTGAAAAATGCTTCCCTTCTGTATCTTATTTACCCCCTTTAGGTATTTTAAGGTCTTTATCATACCTTCCCTTTCCCTCCTCTGTTCTAGTGTATACATATTCAGGTCCTTAAGTCTCTTCTTGTATGGCTTCTGATGCAGACCCTGCACCATCTTAGTTGCCCTCCTCTGGACCACGTCCACTCTGTGTATGTCCTTCTGGAGATTTGGTCTCCAGAACTGGACACAGTACTCTAGGTGGGGAGCAGCACCACCTCCCTCCTTCTGCTGGTGATATCCCCCATGCACCCTGGCATCCCACTGGCCCTCTCAACTGCCTTGTTGCACTGTCTGGCCACCTTTATGTTATCTGGTGTGATTACCCAAGGTCTCTTTCCTGTTTGATGGTCATCAGTACCACCCTACACATTTTGTACTTTGCCCCCAGGTTTCTGTGTCCCAGGTGCATTATTTTGCACTTTTTCACATTAAAATTTAGCAGCTGTAGCCTTTACCACTCCTCAAGTTTTCTTAGGTCACTGCTCATTTTTTATGCCCCCCAGGAGTGTCCACCCTATTGCAGATTTTGGCGTAATCCACAGAGGCAGACATTCCCTTCTAGCTCCTCTGTAATGTCACTTATAAAGACATTGAGGAGGACAGTTCCCAGCACTGATCCCTGAGACATCCTAATTGTCAACTTCCCTTACTTCAAGCGAACTCCATTTACCACCACCCCATCTACAACCTATCCCCTAACCAATTCCTTAACCTAGTTAACCACCTTCAGACTCATCCCTAAGCTACCCAGTTTGCCTGTGAGTCTCCTATGTGGAACGGTGTCAAAAGCCTTACTGAAATCTAGGTAGGCCACATCCACCACTCTACCCTGATCCAGCTCCCTGGTCTCACCCAATCAAAGAAATCTATCATATTCATTTGATATGACCTCCCGCAATGAATCCATGCTGCCTCAGGTCCTGCAACCCATTGAATTCAAATATTCCATAATCCTTTCCTTCAGCAGTGATTCCATTAACTTTTCCACCACCAATGTTGGGCTGACTGGCCTATAATTGCCAGCCTCTTTCCTGCTAACCCTTTTGTGTAGTGGGACTGCATCTGCCTTCCTCCATACTCCATAACCACTCCTGTTTCCAGTGAACTGTTAAATAAGGCTGCCAGAGGTGCAGCCAGTACCTTTCTGAGCTCCCACAGTACCCTTGGATGCACCCTATCTGGCCCCATCACTTTGTCCACTTTCAGATTAGTGAGTCCCTACAGGACTCTCTCCTTCAGGAATGGACTAGTGTTCACCTCCCTCCCACCAATGTGTGTGTTACTTTTTTGTGGCCTCTCTCAACACTAAACAAAAGTATTTGTTTGGGTTGTTTGTCTTTTCCTGGTCCCCCTCTGCACAATTCCCCCCTTCCATTTTTAACCTTCCATTCCCACCCCTGGTCTTCCTCTTTTCACTTACATACAGAACCTAAATGTCTTGTCCCCTTTTATTACTACCTGGGCTGTTCTCTCTTCGAGTTTCACCATTGCACTCCATTCTGCCTTCCCTGCTTCCCTCTGTTTCCCCAGTACGCTTCTTTATTCTCCTCCTCCTGCATCTCCTTATACCTTCTGAATGCTACCCTCTTGCTTTTACCTTGTTCACCACCTCTTTTAAGAACCATAACAATCTCTTTCTTCTTGCTTTTGTTCACTTACTTGATGCAGAGGTTTTTTGCCCTCACTATGGTGCTTTTTATCTTTGCCCACCATTTCTCCACCCCACCCAGGTCATCCCCCCTTCCAGGTCATCCTTAAGGCATTCACCCATCTTTACCAAATCTGTTGTTCTGAAGTCCAGAACCCTCACCCTTGTATGATTTGATTCTGCAGCTGTCCTTTTATTGACTCACACTGTACAGTGATGGCTGGTCCCCAGGTGGCCTCCTGCATTGACGTGTGCAACACTGTCCCTGTTAGTCAGTACCAAGTCCACTATTGCACCATGACGAATGGGTTCACTGACTATGCCTGAGGAATGCTCCCCTGCAGGGAGTCCAGGATGTCCCTGCTCCTAGCTGAAGCTGCAGCTGGGAGGCTCCAATCTACATCTGGCAGACTGAAGTTCCCTATGCACAGCACATCCCCCTTTTCTGCCATTTTGCCTGTGGCTTCCACCAGTGTCTTATCTATCTCCTCCCCCTATGTCAGATGTCTGTAGATCATGACAGTGCCATTAGTAGCTCCATTCCCCATGTCCAGGGTGACCCACAGTACCTCTTTCCTCCCTTGTATTCCCTGCATGTTTTCCTTCACATAAAGCACTTCACCCCCTCCTTTCCTTCCCACCCTGTCTTTCCTAAATATAGTATAGTCTGGTATGGCCATGTCCCAGTCATGGTTTTCAGCGCACCAAGGCTATGTAATGGCCACAATAACCAGGTCAGCCTTTGTCATAATGGCCTCCAGGTCCTGAATCTTATTTTCTAGACTTCTAGCATTTGCACACATTGTCTCCCAGATTTTGTTAGCACACTGCTTGTTACCCACTTTTTTTCCTTTTTGTCCCTCTTCCCCTCTCTTTTTAATTGTCCAGTTTCCACCCCCCTTTGTCTCTATCACCCTGCTTCCTTCCTTACTTTGCATCCTCAGGGGTTCCTCTCCCATCGGGTTCTCTCTACTCTCTCTCTCTCTCTCACTCAGCCTGTGGGGGGGGGGGGGCATTTTCTGTCTCCCTGATTATGTCTTCCTCCCACCTTGGCTGGTTTAAATGTTCAAAGTAACATTTAAGTCATCCAGCGAGGAATGTGGTTTCCCTCCTGGATGGATGCAGGCCATCACCCTTGTATAAGCCCTTGTCCATCCAGATGGATCTCCAGTCCCCATGATGCTGGATTTTGTGTTTGTTCAATCATTTCTGCTGTTTTTGGCTCATGTTCTTTTTCTCCAGGGCTCCCCTCTCATTTACAGCAACTTCTCTAGGCTCCTACCATGTATGTCTGAATACTCACCTTCCTACCAGATACTTCCTCCATTCCCATGCTATATGATTATACTTCTGGGCACTTGCCCCTCAGCTATCCAGCTTTTTCACTGCCCCTTGTCACCTTGCCATCTCAGAGCTTTTCCCTCTCTTCCATTCTCTGCCTTCTTTTCTTATCCTTACCAGGTTCACCTCTTGTTCTCATCCATCAGAAGGCCTGACCTGCTTCTGCCTCATGAAGCCTGCTCCTGAAGAGTAAGGCCCTTTCTGAGTGGGGGTACATTGGGCCATGCAGACTGACTTGGCAACACAACTTTTTTTATTTTTGTTTTTACAATTTTTGGCCAGGAAAGACACACTGAGCCAAGGCTTGTTTCTAGGTGCATCCTGGGAGCACAGGGAAGTTACATGACTTGCTCATGGTTACAAAGTATGCAAGTGGTGACTGTGGAATTCAAACTCAGTTCTCCAGGTTTGTAGCACAGTGCTCTTAACCACTATGCTGTACTGCCTCCCATCCTGGCATCCACCCTTCCCTGCCTAGCATCTTGAGGGTTGGATACTTGCCAGTGGGCATCCTTTAAGCATGCAGATTGACTCAGCAACACCTCGTGGTGTTATATTTATGGGTTCCTGCTTTCTGAGAGTGGGATCTTCTTCCAGGGGCCCTGTGTTTGCTGTAGCAAACTGGACCTACATTCTGAGGCAGGACATCATACTTTCTGCAGCAGAACAACTGCTGATTCTGCTGCCATTCTGTGGCATCTCCTCTCACTAGACTGGCCAATATAGACTTGGCTCCTTGAGGCCTACTCCATGGATACAATACCAGACCCCAGTCTACCGAAATGAGGGAAGCTACCTGGCCCTGATGCTCATAGACCCAACCAAAGGTCCCTGGGTAGTGATATTTTGTAAAAAAGGTAGGGGGTCATTCAAGAAAAGAGAAGATTATTAAATACAGTTCAAGAAAATCAGTGACAACGGTGCCTCCTCTCTATAGCTGCAGCCACAACAGAAAAAATGAGGCCTTCTCTGAAAGCTCTGCTGCCAAACCCTCTGACATAAAAAACACAAATATCAGTCTTGTTTGGGGACTGTTCAATACAATTTGTCATTTAAAGTCAATTATGTATGGTGTCCTGTTTTTTTTTCACATCAGATATTTATTCAGGTCGCTGTTTGTTGACAATCAGCCACTGAAAGTTGCTCTGGTTTTTGTCCTGATCTCAGCTGAGAGACAAGGCAAGGCAAGATTTATTTAAAAGATGCCCAATCCCAGAGGCTCTGGGCACCGTACAAATTTACAAACACATATTTCAGAAATATACCAATAAAACATGAAGATAATTGTTAAAATGGAGAAAAAGAGAAAAAAAATTCATATCAACAATACACAATGTCAGATTCTCAGCAACTATACATAGATCAATAGCTATAAATTAATATTAATCTGAGAATGTCTGGGCAAATAGGAGGGCCTTGAGGTGGGACTTGAAAACCTCTAAAGTGGGGCCCCCTTTACCCCAAAGGGGAGTGAATTCCACAAGGCCAAAGCGGGACACTTAAAGCCCTGTCGCCGGCCGATTTCATCCTGGACCTGAAAATTGCTAGGGGGCCTCCACAAGAAGAGTGGAGGGGGAGAGTCAAGACAGCAAGTACAAGGAGGTCTAACAGGTAACCAGGGCCCTGACCATGTAGGGTCTGATAGGTGAGAAGCCCCACCTTAAAGAGGATCCTCCACCTGACCAGCAGTCAGTGCAGATCACGCAACACAGGTGTAATATGGCAAAACCTTGAATGCCTGGTGAGCAATCGAGCGGCAGCATTCTGCACTAGCTGCAGTCTGTGGAGAGATCCTCCAGTGAACCCAAGGTAGAGTGCATTACAGTAGTCAAGCCTCGATGTAACTAAGGCATGCATCAAAGTGGGGAGGTCCAGAGGTGGAACAAGGGGCTCTATCCTGGTGACATTTCTAAGATGGAAAAAACAGGAGTGGACAATGGAGGATATCTGTCCTTCCATAGTCATGCTCCTGTCCAAAATGACACCAAGACTTCACACCTTAGAGGAGGCCTTCAATGAAACAGAACCCAGAACAAGTCCAGTCTCTGAGTCAGAGGCCAACCTATCATGCACACACTGTTTGACATCACCACCAGTACCTCCATCCTATCAGGGTTCAGTCACAACCAGCTAGAGGCCATCCAGTCGTTGATCTCAACAAGGCAGCTGTTTAGCACATCCACTGTGTTGGATGTTCCTGGGGCAAAGGATAAGTATAACTGGGTATCATCTGCATAGCAATGAAAACCCAGACCATACTTCCTAATTATACCACCCAGGGGCAGCATATATGCTGCGAACAGCATTGGGGCCAAAACCGATCCATGAGGTACTCTGCAAGAATGGAGGCTGGGGGTGGAGGAGAAATTCCCCATCACAACCCGTTGTCTCCTGTTGGTTAAAAATGACTCAAACCAGCAGATGACAGTGCCGGTGAGTCTACAAAGTTCCCTGAGACGGTTTAGCAACACACAGTGGTCCACAGTATCAAACGCTGAAGAGAGATCAGGGAGAACAAGAACTGTCCTACCCTCTCAATCTTTTACCCTGAGGAGATCATTCTGCACTCGAACAAGTGCAGTTTCAGTGCTATGCCTTGCCTGAAACCCTGACTGGAACTGTTATTTCAGCTCATGGGTCACGAGGAACTCCTCCAACTGAAGCACCACTACCTTCTCCACAACCTTCACCAAAAAGGGGAGATTGGAGATAGGTCGGTAATTTGTCCTGACCTCTGGGTCCAAAGATGGTTTCTTTAAAAGTGGACTCACCAACGCCTCCTTCAAGGCGTCAGGGAAAAACCCCTCAGATAAGGAGCACTGGACAATCAGAGCAGAACTGGGCCAATGGTGTTGACGTATCTCATCAAGAAACACGTCGGCACTGGATCCAGTTCACAAAAAGAGTGCTTCAGATTGGTCATCACACTGATAACCTCACTTGCCTCCACTGGTCTAAACTCCCCCCAATCAGACGGAGCTAACTGTCACTGACGTCATTTAAGGACTGTAGTCAGCAGCTCGAGACTGAGAATGACATCATGACAACTGTGCTGCCATCTCAAGATGGTAATCCATGTTTTCGCGCCTAGTTTTAACATTTATTAAGGCAGTCTGCCCTAATACAGTCTCACGATCAATGTGCATCAAGGTGAGAGGAAAAATAAAAAACTTGCCTGATAGTGCTGATGTTCCTTCCTAGTACACACAGTTCCAAGTCATGAGGGCCATTTGTTCAAATAACAGCCCCCATGCATACAGTTACTTGCATTCAGGTCAGACAGTAAGCAAATGAAGGGGAACACACTTATTAATATGTTTAGCTGGTGTGCTTCCAATAGTTGGGACCGAGAGCAAAATGAAGATTGCATTGCAAGAGACTGCTCACTGAGAGTTTGTGCTTATACACAGTCTAACTGCAGTCTCCTGGCTCCAAAAGCTCAATCAGTCGAGTCAACTCAATCCAGACTCCAACTCTCACTCCAGCTACAAATGTCTTGATTAATTGAAATTTGCAAGCTTTTTTTTATTACTTTATGTTTGTTTATTAATGAGTGGAAGTGTTGTATAAAAGTCACCATATAGAAATTCTGTTTTAGCCTGCTGGTATTCAGTGAGCACCGTCTTTTGCAATGCAGCCTTGGTTTTTCTCTCAGTCCCAGCTACTGGCAGTGCACCAGCTCATGCACATTCATAAGCATATTCCTCTTCATTTGTTTACTGTCTGACCCAAATGCAAGTAACTGTATGAAGGGGTTAGTTATTTGAATGAATGACCCTTGTGGCTTGGAACTGTGTCTAACAGTAAGGAACATCAGCTCCATTCGGCAGGTGAAAAAAACCAGCTTTTTTTCCTCTCTACTTGAAACACGTTGATCATGGCACTGTATTAATCCATACATGCATATCTGCCGTTAACCTGTAAAGCCACTAGCAGAATATCACTGCTGATTCTATGCTCTGATGTTTCCTTGTGCGATCACATAGCATGTTTGTTATTTCTGCCTCTGAGCCCGGCTAATTTCTATAGATCAACAAAGATGACCCCCAGCTTCTCCACTGGTTTAGTCACAAGCTCAGTACCCTTACTACATCCTCAACTTTTCTGCTGTTAGGGGGAGATTTCAATGTGACCATGGAACCATGCCTAGACCGAAGCTCTGGAGTCACAGAAACTCATGTTAAAGCTAGGGTAGTCATTGGTCAAATGATGGAGGAAAATCATCTGGAGAACATTGGGCACATCCATCATCTTGATACCAGGGATTACACCTGCTTCTCAGTGATGAATTCCACCTCCAGTCATATTGGCATGTGGATGTCTTCCTCACCCAAAATACCCAGAGTCCCACATACATCCCATAGTAATCTCCAACTGTGCCCCACTGTCACTCACACAGCTTTAGAGACCATGTGCTCCTCACACCAAATCCTGGAGGTTGGACCCCCTGCTGTTCTGTGACCCCCTCCTTTAAGGAATGGGTCAGGACCAAAAAAGTGACATACTTCAATATCAGTGACACTGGGGAGGTATTCAAAAGCATGGTATGGGAGGCCTATAAAGCCAATATGTGGGGGAAATCATCAGTTTTACAGCCACCACTGGAAGGAACAGGAAGTGGATGTTCACCAGCTGGAGAAGGAGCTGCAAGAACTAAAGAACAGTATAAGCAAAACTGTCCACCTCTACACGGGCTTGTAACCTACATGGTTAGTGCCAGGATTAACTTGAATGATCACCTCACCAGAAAAGCTGAGCTCTCTCTTTTGTACAAGCCAAGCCTACTGGGAGAGGGTTGACAAGACTACTAAGCTTTTAGCCAATTGCATAAAAAGCGACAGGCTGAGAGGCACATTGCAGGTCTCAAAGACGAAGCAGATAATGCCCAAAATCAGTCTCGCAAGGTTAAGTCCATCATGCAGTCCTTTTATCAGTCATTCTATGCCTCCCCATCCCCTCCCAAATCCAAGGACATCAAGCTGTTTCTGAGTATGCTACACCTTCACAGCAGAGGATGGCATTGGATGCACTTCTTACAGTCCAGGAGGTCACAGAGGCCATATGAGCACTCATCAAGGGCAAGACACCTGGGGAGATGGTGCTCCCATGGATTGCTATCACAGGGCATGTGTTCAGATTAGCCGTGCATTCAGGGAAGTGTACCAGGAGGTGCTAATTTCAGGTGCCATGCTTCCCATCTTGTGGAAGACTACAATTATGGTTCTGTCCAATAAAGGGAAAGACCCTGTGTTGCCTGGGAGCTACAGGCCAATCTTCCTTATTAATACTGATGCTAAAGTCCTTGCCAAAATTCTGGCCACCAGACTGGAGCAGGTACTGCAAGGTTTGATCCACTCTTTCCAGGCCAACTATGTTAAAGGCCAGCATAGCACAGATCACCTGCATACCCTCATCAATATCATCCATGCAGCTCAGAGGAATGTCACTCCTGTTGTAGCAATTGCAGTGGATTTGGAAAAGGAATTGTCTCTGTGGAGTGGAATTTCCTCCTGGGCAACATGGATTGTATGGAGGTGGGCCCAGTGTACCTCAACTGGATTAATAGTAGTAGTTATAGTAGTTTTATTTATAGGGTGCCCTTCCCTGAAGGCTCAGGGTGCTGTACAGAATGACTGGAAATAAATAAATAAAACAAACATAAATAGCTTAAATAATACTCTAAGAATCTATATACAGTAACTAAAAGATGGGAACCACAATTCTTTACTCCCCAAATGCCTGGTTAAATAAAAATGTTTTTAGTCCCCTTTTAAAGGCCTCCACTGAGTGGGCCTCCCTTAGTCTACTAGACTTTGCGTTCCAGGACCATAGCAGAATGTTGGCAATCTCAAGTGTACAATCTCCAGAGGACTTAAGCCGAGCCCTCTGTACTGAAAGGAAACCCTCCTTGGTGGAGCAGAGGGTGTGCAAGGACTGGACAGGATGCAGGAGCTCCACCAGGTAGTCAGGGCCTAACCCATGTAGGGCTTTTTTAGGTTAGAAGATCAACCTTGAAGGTAACTCACCACTTTACAGGCAGCCAATGCAGATCATGCAGTACTGGGGTCACATTGCTAGACCTCGAAAGGCCAGTCAGCAACCTGGCAGCTGTGTTCTGCACCAGCTGCAAGCGTCGTAGAGAATGCACACTTACCCCAAAGTGCAGCGCATTACAGTAGCTGAACCCAGATATCACAAACACATGCACTAGAGTCAGCAGGTCTTCAGAAGAGATAAGGGACTTAATCTAGTTGACATTCCTCAGATTGTAAAAGCCACTCTTGACTACGGCTTACTCCTGAGGCTCCAGTGTCAGCCATTCTTCAAACATTACCCCAAGGTTTTTCACCATAGCAAAAGCAGAGCTGAAGCCTAGTTTCTCCCATGACTACCTCTGTTCCCCCTTCCCCCAGCTCGATCACTAGCATCTCAGTCTTTTCCAGGTTAAGCTTCAGAGAACTAGATTTCATTCATTTCTGGATTTCAGCTAGGCACAGATTAAGCACCACTACAGTATCTGGTGCCCCAAGTGCAAACAACAAATACAACTGGGTATCATCCACATAGCAGTGGAAACACAGATTGTATTGTAGAATGATCCCTCTAGGGGCAGCATGTACACTGCAAACAGCATGGGTGAGAGGACCAGACCTAGGGGCACGCCACAGGGCAAGGGCATCAGGGATGATGAGAAAGTACCCATCACCACCTTCTGCATCCTATCCCTGAGACAGGACTCAAACCAGCAGATGACAGTGCCATTGAGTCCATCATATTCTCTCAGATGATCCAACAACAGCCATGGTCCACAGTGTTAAATGCTGAGGAGAGATCAAGGAAAATGAAAATTTACCATTCACCCCTGTCTTGTGCCCTGAAAAGGTCATTATGCACTCTGACTAATGTCATCTCAGAGCTATGCCCACATTCCACATTTAAAACTAGATTGGAGGAGCTTATAGAAGGCATGAGCTGAGATGTGTGCTTCAAGCCGCAGCATCACAACCTCCTCAATAACCTTACCTGAGAAAGGTAGATCAGAGACTGGATGCTGATTTGTTTGGACATCCAGGTCCAAAGTTGGCTTTTTCAAGAGGGGCCAAACCAGCACAACTTTCAATATCACTGAAAAGACTCCTTCTGACAAGGAGCACCAGACAATTCCAGCAAATACTGACTCCAGATGCTCCACGCAGCTCACTAGTAGACATGTGGGGCCTGTGACTTGTTCACAAAAGGTGGGCTGCAGCTCCAAAATCACCTTACAGAGCTCATCCATCGACACTGGCTAAAACTCCTCCCAGGACTGCTGAAAGCATCTGTGAGATCCCTGCCCAACTTTGCTGGGCCGCAACAGCCTATTTGGAGAGTTCCCAGCCTGAATAGAAGATACTCTGTCCAAGAAGAATTGAGCAATCTCATCACACTTAGCTGCTGACAATGCTCTCACTGGCTGAAGACAGGCTGGATTTAACAACCTGTGCAGAGTACAGAAGAGCTGAGTTGGTCAATTCTTCCCAGGTGCAATCTCCCTGGACAGAAATGCTGCCTTCTTATGGAGATTACCCTTTGATATTCATCATGATGACTCCTCAAAACAAGTTTGTCCCTCTTAGTCCCAGACTTCCTCCAGCAGCACTCCAACCTCTGACCCTGGTCTACAACTCCCTAAGCTCCCCATTAAACCATAGGGACCCTAAGTGTGAGACCCAGGGTCATATACAGATTGGCACTATGGAATCAAAAGGCTCATAACAACCCTATTATAGGTTGAAACCACCTTCTTCAATCCCATCTCACAAGCTGCCAGCATCTCCAAGATGTTGAGCACTGCCAGTAGTCCTTCTGGGCCAAGCCCTCTTAAAGGGTGGTACTTACTCATCTCCACCTGGGGTGGACCACAAGAGGAGGCCCTGAAAGAGAACTTCACAGTGTAATTATCCAACCAACTGACTGGATCAATCTCAAGGTTACTCACTTTGAGCCCCAGGGAGAAGAAAAAGTCCAAAGTGTGACCATGTTGGTGAGTCGCAGAAGTAACAACTTGTGCTAGACCCAGTGATTCCATCAACTAGTGGAAATTCTCTGCAAAATGTGAGAGTTCTTTATTGATCCAGGCATTGAAGTTACCCAAAATAAGCCATCTGATGACTCCTACAACTTCTCAGCGATGAAGGTCACAATTTCCTGCAGGAAACCCCTCTTGTGTCCTAGAGGCCAGTACACCAAAAGGATCCTGCAACATGCACCTGGACCCCCACACACAGATGCACATTCAAACAATAAGGTTTCCCCCACTGGGCTTACAGTGAGGTTCAACCTGGGTCTAAAAGAGATGGCTATGCCTCCCCACGATCCCTCCTTACACAGTGAACCATGGAAAATCCATCTGGGATCACTGCCACCAGCACTGTCCTGGTGTCATCACCCAGCCAGGCCTCCATGATGCTGGCCAGATCAATTGAGGAACCCACAATTAGATCTTCCATAATGGCAGTCTTGTCTTCAATCTTGCATAACATAACACTGCATGAAGGGGATGGAGTGCGACAGCCGACCCACTGACTACCGGTCCACTTGGTCTGGTGGGATCCCTGGGTATGGCAACCAGACACATCTCACCTCTCTCTAGTTCCCATTTTACCCTGGGGTGTTTTCTGGTCCTAACCATCCTAATAATACCCCCCATTAGTATTCCCCACACCCCTTTGCTGACCACCTCGTCTCCTTACAATCCCCACCTCCCTGCACCTGCAATTGGCAGCCCCAGGATGGGGGATCATGAAAGGGACACAGATCAAGCAGCTGGTCAGAGGAGTAACTAAGCCTAGGGGGAGCACAATGAGGTCTATGGTACATTATTATATCCACTGAATCAACTCAGGAAAAAATTAAAACTCCAAACTCCCAAATCCAAATCACCATCCCTAATAAAATAAAACACAGTTCCACTCACACCTCTAACCCTATCCACTCAAACCACTTCACAAACAATCCTAATATGTACATTACAGACCATATAAACCCACTCATACCACACAATGTAACCTAACCAGTCATACACTCCACCACCAAAGAAATGATTAAAACAAAACAAAATCTAAAATCAAAATCTTTTGGTGTGTAACAGTGCCAACAATGTCCATTTAAGCAAGTGCAGAGCACCTTGCACAGTCCATGAGCATCAAAACCATGTCCAATGAATGAAACGGAGGGATGTGGGGGGGGACAGTCCCATGGAAAAAAATTTTCTGCTCTCACCAGAACTCGGCACAGATACATGTGAAATGAGCGGGCAGAACTCTCACTTCTGCCTATGAGCAATTTAAGCCTAAGAAAAAGTGCAGTTTATTTTTGAGCCAGCAGGCTCTTACCACTTGCTGGTCCACCAGATCTGAATCACCAGAATCCCAGGACAGTTCTCCTGTACTTTGGCATGGCAAATGTACAGCATCCGGTGTCGGTGGACGAATAAGCACCACCACCACCACAAACGACCTCAGCTGCAACAATACTGTCCCATAGCTGGGGACTAGTATCTCGTCTTCTCCCTTCTGGCTTGGGGGACCACAGATCACTTCAGCTCCACCTCACATCTGATGCTGTCACCATCCAAAAGTCAAGCACACTTTTCTTTGTGGAGTTGGGACAGCAGGACCACCGAAGACACCCACCTGTGGCTTCCCCTGCCACACTGGAGCATTATTAGAGCATTATATAATTCCCCCACAGCCAGTGTCTTAACAAACAGCCTCTATTCCCCACCTTTTCCTCTTAAAAAGGCACTAAGCAGGGCACACCCTCTCACCACTCCTATTTCTGATGGCCGTAGAGCTACTGGCCATTGCTGTATGTCAACATCCTGAGCTCACAGGGATCAAAGCAGATGATCAAAGCAATGAGGAATACAGGACATGCCTCTATGCAGATGGACTGTTAATCCTTCAAGGAGGGGGCTCCACGTCTCTTCTCCCACTGCTGTACTTATTAGCATGGTTCACTATTGTGTCTGGACTTAAAATCAATGAGTCCAAAACTGATGTCCTCCCCCTGCACAGATCCTGCAGTGACCACCCGTATAGTGACAAGGATTATGATGGGCAGCAACAGACATAACTTACTTAGGAATTCGCATCCACCCCATGCTGAACTGGATGGTCTCCCTCAACTTCCTTCCCTTAATAGAATAGACCAGAACTGAACTAGACAGGTGGAAACTCCTGTCCCTCTCACTAGCAGTCATGCTAGATGCCTTCCGGATGATTTTGGCAGCTGGATTCAACTACCTGCCAGCTCACTTCCCAGTCACAATTGTACCTGGATAATTCAGTAAACTGGATAGACTGATGGGGAACTTCTTGTGGGATGGGAAGCCCCTTAGATACAGCACAGTGAAGCTATGGGCCTATTATAGCTGATGGGGCTGGGGGCTGCTATGGGTCCAAGGATATCATCTTGCCCATATCGCAACACAAACAGTGCAATAGTTTTTACTGGGTACCTGATCATTGCTGCAGCGGTTCATCATAGAACAACAGCTAGCTAATACCCCTGTGGCAGCCAGTTTGATTTATAATAAGCTCCCATCCCACCACTCCTCCATCAATGCATTCAGGGCAATGGAATGACCTCCGAACCAACGTCACCACGTCTGGTGCCCTTATGGGGTAATGACTCCTTCTGTATCAGTGGACAGGCTCCACACTGGAAGGCATGGGCTCAAAGGAAGAATGGACAAGTTCAAGGCCTCCTGACAGCCAATGGGTAACACTTGGAATCATTTAACTCTCTGCTACATAAATATGACCTGCCTAAACAGGACTTTTGGAAATACCCCCGATGTATGGTAGTCCCTATTCTCCCAGCACTCCACATTCTAGACTGTCAAGAGGCTGCCACCTTCATCACCTCCTGCATCAAGCTTAGTAAGGGTAAAGCCAGCTTCATCTATCAGGGCCATCGGGACGCAATGCCCAACCCATCTGTACCCTCCAGGGTGATCTAGGAAACAAAGCCGCAGATATAGTTCACAGACGACCAATGGGTCCATGTGCTATTTTGGGCCCATAATGCCTGTAGGGATAGCCACAGTCATCTAATCCAGAACAAAATTCTTCTATGCTGGTAACAAACCCCTATGGTACTAAATGCAAAAGGGCTGTTACAGATCACAAATGCTGGGGTTGCTCCCAAACAGAAGTGCACCTGAACCAATGGAGTTGATCTCTAACACAGGACCACTAGTGGAACACCAAACAATTGTGCACTGCAGTAGTAGGTCCCCAAATCTCCCTAGAGGATCCACTCCTCCTAGGGATCCCTTCAGATCCTCTTCCCAAACACTCTACAGCACTACGGTGGCTAGTTGCAGTTAGTACAGTGGCCAAGTGGCTCCTTCTCCATTGGAACTAAACCTGGGACCCAGTAAGAGGCAAAAAACGAACCACACAATGAGGGCCACTTCTGACCCCCTAACCTATAGAGACTATAGAAACATGGTTTAAAAATAACCTACTAGTTCTGAACACAAAAAAGACTAAATCCATGTTGTTCCACCATACCTGCTTTGACACAACCTCACAGCCCTCCCCGGTTATCAAAACATCCACTAACAATCAACTCGAAAATGTTTCCTTTAAATACCTGGGTGTAGTACTTGACAAGCATCTATCCTTTGATGAGCACATAACCTGTGTCACTAAGGCTACTAATCAGAAACTAGGCCTTCTATATCGCACTGCTCCCTACCTCTCAAGTAGTGCAAGAAGCACTACTGCATCTGCCATCCTTCTCCAGACCTCTTCTATGGTGTTTTTATAATCCACTCCTCTAAGACTACTGTACACTCCTGAACAAACTGAAAATGGCCTATCACAGAATTGCCCGATTTGCTATTGAGGCCCCAGCTTGCGCTATCACTGTGATGTGCTGAACAATTTGGGTTGACCATCTTTCATGGCCAGACTTAACCTCCCAGTATATTGCGCCACCTTCAAGCTAATATACCTCCTACCTCCTCTGAGTATATCTAACCTACTAACCCTGAAACCCTTCCCATGAACACGCAGGTCCTCACACCTCCTGATGCTGGATCTGCCCAAGACTCGCCTAGCAGTTGGAAGAAGATCCTTCTCCCTCGTAGCACCACAAAAGTGAAATGACCTCCCACACTCACTACTGTCATGCAAGACCATTACTCTCTTCAAAAGACAATACGGGGAAATATTTTACAAGCCTCCTGTCTGTAATGGGAACTGTACCTAATCTTCTCTAAACTTCTCCACCTGCTTACCTATACTGTCCTGGTGTGTATGATCAATGTCTAGGGCTATGAGTCTGTACACAGCCAATTGTCTGTATTCTGAACTTATGTACTAATTGACTCTACTACGAATATATTGAATGTGCGTATCAACCTTACTGTTTGTTCACCTGTGTTGCAATTGATATCTGTAATTTGCACTGTCTCCCAAAGAATGGGATGGCTAGTCTAGTCCATGAATGTATGTAACTGTCCAATGATATGTGTACATAATTATCTGCATCTGTATTGTTTTCTTATGCTTGGAACATTTGGCTCCCCGAGCCGCCCCTGAAAGAGGGACTTGACTGTCTCAGAGGGCCCACCCGGTCATCAAAATGTAAATAAATAAATAAGTCTCCTGCAGTGTCCAGTGAATTGGTATTGTTGGAAGCCATGGGCCAACTTGCCACCCTAGATCGGCTTTCTAATGCCAATGCAGACATTCTGAAGTCCTTTACTGCTGTCTGGAAACCACATCTGGAACACCCCATTTGCTTCCAGTCTAGCCAGCACCAGACACTCACTCAGGCTTCCACTCAAGAGTCTCCCATATGGTGCAACCAACCTACTATGGCTTGGCACTCTTACATCCAAGGGGCCTCATGGGCTGTCCATTCATGTTTTATGCCTTTATGATCATACTCTATGCAGAGTATCCACACCCCTGAACTCCTTGAGGAACAACACTAACCCCTCCTTTGTCATGTTAGGATTCTAGTTGTGTTTCTAATTGTTGTTGCTACTGTTATGTTGTTCTTTAGAGTTTTCCTGACTCTCTGTAACTACAATCATTCTTTGCTTTCATGTCCACTAGTAATGGGCAATTCTACTTTGTTAGCTGTACCAATGTTTAGAAGCCCATGGACTCTAATATTAACACTGATGCTTTTCTCCATGTACTGTATCTGTCTCATGTTTTGAAACTTCAATAAAAAAATAAATGAACAAAAGAGTGTTCCTGTGCCTTCATGGTACCCCCAAATGGTGACAGCTTCTGTAAGGGACAGAGAGCATGAACAGCCACAAGTATGTTGCATAAACATTCAGACTGCTCACTGCTGATTAAACAAACTTCAATTACTAGTATCCTAACAGAATAACATACCAAGTCACACCAGTCTCTCCCTGTACTTAGTAGCTCACTGACCCAGTAGATTGTTAGTGTTAAACAGATGGTGTATGTGCCTCTGGGGGAATTGAAATGGCCACCTGAGCTAACCTGGACATTGGAGTTGATTCCCTCACCCAAATCATGGACTGGGGAGAGTTGGGGGGGCACATAATATTGTTATTGTGTGGCCTTTGGGGTGGGTTAAAGGATCACTAAGGTCTTTTTGGACATAAAATAAAAGTATGGGAGAACGGAGGTAGGGGCATAACTGAACTAGAAAGTAGGTAGATAGAATGATTGCCTCTCCCCATATTGTGAATCAGGGGTCAGCAAGAGGCAACTATTTATTGACATCTTTGGGGGGATTGGGAGGCTAGACTAGGGAATGGGGTTGATTTAAAATATGGTGTCAGCTCTTAGCACTGTGGCAGTAGCTGGGATTTTTTTTAAGTGTATGTGAGGATGGGGAGTGGGTTTCAAGTACTGTTGGGACTGAAGTGCCAAATGTAGCCAGTTAAACTAATTTGACTGATCTGCACCAATTGAGCCAGTCACACCAAAAGGTCGATCCTTTGCCCGAAGTTCACTAGAGTCTGCAAGAATCAAACACTTGAAGTTTGAGGTGTTCATTTCTCAGGTAGAACTGAACTTAGAACTCTAGAATATATCATCAGAGACCTTTAGCCTGTTGCATCACAGCAGTCAAGCTGCTGTTGCCTAGGGGAATAGGCATGCCTGTGTGGCCCTGGGATTGTTCCATAGTAACAGTTGTCATATTGACCGTGGGGGAGGTGCCATTTGATGTGTTAGAGTTGCTTTTTTCCAGTACTCTCCTGTAGTCCCTACATTTCGCACATCACCTATAGACATGCTTTGCAAAATGATGTGTTGTCACCTATACCTTCTATTACACACTGGCAACCTCTGTTAAAGGTGTTGTAAGAATAGGCATCCTTTCTCCCTCCTTGCATCTGAGAACAGTGTGCCCAAGAATTCATCATTCCCAGAGCAAGGGATCAGCTTTTCAGGACTTACATACATCCCCCTATATGGTGCTAGGTTGATTTGCAGCTGTTTACCTCTACTGTTTGCTTAACTATACGTTACATTTATTTCTGAATTGTGGTGAGTTATGTGCTCGTGAGAGGTAAGAAATGGATAGCTTTGAAAACTGAAGAAGAGTGTTTATTCAGATGCCAGATCACATCCATACTCCCCTGCTGGGGCTGTCTCATGAGAGTAATTTGAAGCTGGGAAATCCATGATCACTTTTGAGCCAAGTCTGCCAATCATTCAGAATTAAATGTGTTGTCTGCCTTTTGTAGGAAAGGCCAAGGTACTGACTTGGCATCACCACATCCATTTCACTTGTAACCTGAAACAAGATCTAAACTCAAATCTGAGGTTAGTGCCTCATCTACACTGGCATATTTGCATAAGAATCTCTAAACATTTTGTATATCAGCTGCATGGCTTTTTCGATCACTGAAATATAAAATCACAATTGCTCAAAAACATTGGTGAAAGACTCCATTTTAAAACATTATAATTTCAGCAAAATCAGTTTAACAATGACACCAAACACTCTACATACTGACTTGTAATTTGCTCACAGTAAGCTATGTGCTTTCTACTGCTTAAGGAGAAGCTTTTTCCTTTTTCATTTCTCTATTTGCCTGTTTTCTTCTATTCAGTGATGTGTGTGTGTGTGTGTGGGGGTCATGTGTTCATTCATTTCTATTTTTTTTTTTCTTTCTTGCTCCAGGATGTTTTCTGCTCAGGGGCTAAAGCAGCATACCACAATTTTAGCACTGAAAAGCATAGATTAGCTACCAACCTGAATGAGAACAGTGCACATGCCCACTGGCACACAACATGTATTCCTGCTTTAAACAGGGTGTAGTTCTGCCAGCTCATGGAAGGCCACTTGTTCAAAGGCATGTATATTTATTTATTAATGCTATGCTAAAATGTCCCCTAACTGTTGTACAGAAGCATGTCATATTAGCTATGGGGCTCAGCTGGAAGATTGTAATTTCTGTGGGTTGTTAAAGCCCTGGAGCCTCCCTGAAGAGGGCACCTGTGCCAGCAAATGTCTCTTCACTGGATACATGGCTGGTATGATTCAGATGTTGAAAATCAAGCACAGACACTTAAAAGGGTAAAGAGGATAGAAGTGTTGCTTTCCATTTCACTATTTCAAAAGGAATGAACCATCACAATCTTATTTTTTTTTTGTACTGTCACTAAATCTGTTGTGAAAATATTAGGTCCGTAACCCTGTGTTTTTTTTTCACTAGAGTGAAGTAAATAAAATAATTCAAATGCATAACAAATTATGCACTCAGATCATTGCAATGGTAAGCTGAAGACGGGAAGACTTCTGGACAACAATAACAATTTCTCCTTAAAGAGAATTTCACCTATTAAATAGCACAGCTCATGGAGAATGAGTTCAGTCAATTTCAAAGCCATACATTTATGATTAAGCCACTTTAGGGCCTTACCATAGGATTTCCTATAATATTTCATTCCAGAGGTTTAAAATATTTTGCAGAGTTGACATTAATAAACAAAACACCTGTGGAGAACCTGTGGGTGTACTATCATTTTTTTTTTTTAAAGAGATTTTTTTGCACAAATGCAGTGACCACCACCAGACCTGCCAGCCCATATCCTTCCAGGTCAGAGTGCTACGGACAGACTAGATGGACCAGTGGCCTTTTTCTGCCATCATTGTCTGGGTTTCGATTCTTGGGGTATCATAGGGTGTTACGGGCAGACCAAATGGACTACTGATCTTTTTCTTTCATCATTGTCTATGTTTCTCTCAAGATCAGCACATCCCATCCCATCCCAGTCATGGGGTGGTTGCAGTTATACTGTCCCCTACCTACTTTTTCTCTGTTCAATCCCTGTTTCCAGATCAGTATGGTAAAACTGCACAAGGTCAATAGGTGTACTTCAACCCACTTGACCACTTGACTTGACTCAAAACATCCAAGGTCAACAACTTCTTTCCCTGTGGTCATCAAGGAGATGCATAAATCCTGAGCCATCCTGTACCCACCAGTGGGGTCTCTGTTGGAGCAGTACAGCAGTGCCCCTCTCCTATGGACAGCAAATGCTGTCAATGGCAGCATATTGTCTACTGGACCATCATACACTCAGGGACTGGAGCACCCTCCCAAACCCAGGCTACTTGCATGGTAGTACAATTCACTGATGCATGTTGGGGTGGCTGTATTGTATCAGGATACCCCCCGTAGGGATAAAAAGCAAGCACACACCACACTCTTTTTACAGAGACACCAGAGGCCACAATTTTGGCAGAACAACCTGGATCTTTATTGCACACAAATCAAGTGAAATCTTACATGTACAATAGCTAAGTCCCAAAGAAAAATGTCCTGGATTTTTAAATACAAAAAATGCAAAGTGAGTAGCAGATCTCTGGATACAGATAGCAAGCCGGTATATCTCACCCCAGTAGCGACATAATGCTGTACTTTGGGATCTTGCTTCAATCCAGTTTTACAGCTGGGATGGCTGAAGCACAAGTAGGTCAAATGATGACTTGCTCAGGATCATACAGTGAGTTTGTGGCTGTGGTGGAACTGAAGATGAAAACACAGTGTGGCCAAAGCAGCTCCTGTGGAAAATGAGAAAACACCAGGGAGGAGTCTGTTCCAGTACAGTCACCAGTCAAGCTCAAAAGAGACAATGGAAGAAGTGACTCTCACCACAGTTTCTAAAAATAATATTTTTTATGATGAAATATCAGTGAATGACAACAGAACTGCTAGGCAGACCAGTGTTTCAAGGTGGAACCTCTTATTCAGGGTGTGCAGTTACTGTTGATCATATTCATCCACCAATATCAGCTAATACATTCTGGCCCTGGGTGAGATCATCAGACATTACAACTTGGGTTTTCACTGCAATGAAGGTAACACCCAGCTGTTCGTGTCGTTTGTACCAGGGATGCCTGGCGCAGTTGATGTACTGAATTTATGCCTGGCTGAGATCCAGAACCAGATCTCATTTAACTGGTTAAAACTCAACCCAGACAAGTTGGAGGTATTAGAGATTAAGCCTGGTTGATGGCAAGGTGCAGGGCTACAGTAGAAATTACTGACCTGGTGATGAGTTCTTCCAGCCTCATAACCTCTGCTAAGGATAAGAATCTAGGCATCATTCTTATTGAAAGACTGATACTTGAGGCTCAGGTGTCATCTGTAGTCTGGAGTGGCTTTTACCATCTCAGAAACATTACCTGGATTAAAGCCTTGATCCCATCAGGTGACTTGCCATCACTGGTTCATGCATTTGTGACTTTCTGACTTGACTACTGGAATGTTCTGTATTCCAGAGTTAGTGAAGGAGTCCTATGACATCTGCAGCTGGTGCAGAACACAATAGCAAGGTTACTAATAGGCCTCCCAAGGGCTTGCCATGTGACCCTGGTCCTGTGTGACTAGCACTGGCTGCTGGTGAAGTGATAAATCACCATCAAGGTCAGTTTACTGAACTATAAAACCCTATATGGACTGGACTTGGGTCATCTGTGTGATCTCCTGTTTCCTTATCATCCCTCTTGCACCCTCTTCTCCTCCAAAGTAGGCCTCCTAGCAGTTCCCAAGGCCAGGCTAAAGACATCTGAGGAAACATACTTTTGATCTGGCTGGCTCAGCCTATGGAACTCCCTTCCCAGATCACTGAGGAATGTCCCATCGGTGGGGGCCTTTAAAATGGGCCTTAAGATCTTCCTGTTTAGACAGGCCTTTACCTTTAGTTAGTCCCGACTGGCTGCTTTTTTAGCTATTTATGCAGTTTCTGGTTTATTTATTTTATATTTATTTATTTTATTTATTGAACATATCAGAATTAAAATCTTTGAGTCAGGGACTCCTTTATAAAGGCTCCACATCAGAGGGGTACAGAGATAGAGACAGTGTTAACAATGAATAAATCAATGGCTAACATGGTACATGAGGTAATTAAACAATTAGCAGGCATACAATGGGTTACAATACAAAACAATACAAATACTATGTACAAGAGATCAGAGCAGCAGAGTCTATGCTACAGTAGGACACTGGCAGGGCACTATGCCACAGTGAAGAGAAAAACTGCTCATATAACTTTTACAGTGCAGATCAAGCATGAGTGCACAAGACCTTTGTCCAGAGATTTAATTGAGTAACAGGAGAGAATGAGTAACAGTCACAGGCAGCTTCCTGACGGATGTAATTTAGAAGACTGGATTTGAAGTGGCTTAGTTTAGGCTCCAACAGTAAGGTTTTTGGAAGTGAATTCATCAGGAGAGGTGCCCTATAGCAAAATGTTCTTTATCCCAGTGTTGTCTTACAGTGAGGGACATGGTAAGGGGATTTCTCAGATCCCCGAGTGTGTTTGGTGGTTAAATTAGGCTGGAGAAATGGTGTGAGATCAGAAAGGGTAAGGCCGGCAGAGATTTTTTTGGCCAGAAGGCAGGATTGGTATTTCAGTCTTCCCTCTAAGTTGAGCCAGTTGGTCAGGGTGTAGAGGGTGCAGGTGTGGGTCAGCCAGTCACAACCAGTGGCCAGTTGGCAAGCCTTATTCAGGCACAGCCTGACCCTATGGAGAGCAGTGTTATCAGCTGCACCATGTATCAGTATCCCAAAGTCCATCAGAGATAAAATCAAGAAGAAGATTACTAGTTGCAGGGCATCTGGGGGAGAGGGGGAGACAGTGCTTATAACGGTGAAGTAGGCCAATGCGTATATTGACTGCCATACTCAGTTGGTGGATGTGGTCATGGTAGGTGAGCCCTGAGTCCAAAGTGACACCGAGGTATTTGAATGGGCTGACATGCTCAAGCATTTCATGATGTGAGTTATGTATGGGCAGGGGGTGGCCATTGTACTTATTTCAAGCATGGGCAAACAACATCAATTTTATTTTTTTAGAACAAGTCTGTAGTTAGAGAACCAGGAGTCGGCTTCTTTGAAAGATTTCTGGAGTACCAGTTGGAACAAACTGGGTCAGGGTGAGAGCTGAAGAGTACTGCGTCATTCGCATATAGGAGAAGTTTACCAGAACAGGCACTGGGTAGGGTATTGAGAAATAGACTAAATAATAGGGGACCCAGGATTGACCCTTGGGGGACCCTTGAGGTGACTGGGAGGAGGGAGGACAGATTATGGGCTATCCATACTTGCTGGGACCTGCCAGATAGGTAATCAGTGAACCAGCCTATAGTGTCCTGCAAGAGGTCCAGATGGGTGAGAGAGGCCAGCAGCAGAGAGTGGTGGATAGTGTCAAAAGCTTTTGACAGGTCTATAAATACTGCACCTGTGATGTGCCCCACATCTAGAGAGGCATGAAGGGTATTAATAAATTCTAACAAGGCAGTGGTGGTACTGTGGCTTTTTTGAAAGCCATGTTAATCACTACACAGCAGGTTGTACTTAATAAGGTGTTCGGAGAATTGGGTGACTAAGATTTTCCCAGGGGCTTTGGAGAGAGGCGGGAGTATTGATATGGGGCGGTAGTTTCTGGGGATGGTACGATCCCCACTCTTATGGATAGGTGTGATGAGAGCAGTCTTCCATTTTGTGGGAGATTGGCCCAGGGAGAGGGAGAGGTTGAGGAGTGCTGTAAGGGGATAAAGTACCTCACTGAATGTTAACCTTAGTAGTTTTAGGTCCAGGGAATCACTGCTAAATCTGGACCTGTTTAGCACTTTTTGCAGATACGGCATAGCCTCCTGCTGTGAGATAGCTTTGAAGTGGAAGGGAGGTGCTTGGGGGGTCAGAGGAGGGGATGGGGCAAAGAAGTTGGGTGGAAGGACACTGCTAAGATCAGAGAAAGATGAGTTCAGTGTATTTACAATGAGTTCAGGGTCAGTTGTGATGCATCCATTTACACACATTTGGGAGGGTGGGACTGTAACAGTTTTGCCATTAAGTTCTTTCAGGTTATCCCAGAACTTACGTCTCATGCCCCAGGAGGAGGTGAGAACTGACCGGTAGTATTTAGCTTTAGCCTTACGGACATTCCAGGTGCACTTGTTCCTGGCCACCTGGTATCATTGCCTGTCAGCAGGCTTTCCACATTTCAGTGCAGTGTGCCAGAGAGTATCCCTGTTGTGCATTTGGTCAAGAAGGGATTGAGTAATCTAGGGGGTATCTGTGCCTTTAAAGACACATCTGCAAAGGGGTGCAAAAAGATCACAGGCTGAGTTAAAGGACTGGATGAAGAACTCCAGGTAGTCTATGTCTGAGGCAGAGGAATTAGGAGACCAATCCCAGTTAGCTAGGTGTTGTTTGAGGACCCTTAATTTACAAGGTTTGAGCCATTGCTGGAAGACAGTTTTAGGTGGTGGATTTCTAGTCATGAAGGACCAGTGACACAGAATAGGGGCGTGATCACTGGGGGTGTTAGGTAGAACTCTCATTTTTTTGAATTTGTTGGGATGGTTGGTTAGTACACAGTCAAGGAGGGTCGAGATACCCATTCTAGGGTTGTGGCAGGTGGGAGTGGGAACTATCTGTGTGAGGTCAATGGCAGATGCAGCATCTTTTAGGGGGGTGGTGGTGTACAAGAACCAGTTTACAATAAAATCACCCAGGGCGATGATTTCAGCCTTGTCAGGTAGTTGGGAAAGATAGGCAAGGACCGATTCAAAGGCAGTTTTCTTTTGTTCTAGGGAAGAATGTAAATTGATGAGATGCGTAGTGGTGCCCTAGCAGTGTTGATAATTACTTTTAATGATAGGACCTGGGTGCCAAAGTCCAGGTCAGGGGAATGTAGGATATGCCCCTGTAGGGAGTCCTGGAGGTAGATGGCGCAGCCCCCCCCCCCCCGCCTACCCAGCCTATCAGCTCAGTATATTGTATACCCTGTAAGGGAGACTGCTGAGTCAGGTATATCTTTATTTAGCCAAATTTCAACTACAGAGATAATGTCAAGTTGCTGCTGGGTTACCCAGACCTGCAGATTGTCGAATTTTTTTAAGAGACTGCAGATGTTAATAGATGCAATATGAAGTTTACCTGCTACTATGTGCTTTGTAAAAAGGATGGGTGGAGGGCCTGGGTTGGGATGGATGTTGCCAGAGAGTAGGAGTAGTAGCAAAAATGCCCTTTTAATTGCAGTTACATTTGTTGTATCATGATATGATTTAAGTATTTTAATGATGTGCGGCACTCAGAGTCCCCAGTATTTGGTGCTTAATAACTAAACATACTACTACTACTAATACTAGAAAACATTTTCAAGGAATCTCAGACTAGAAACGTTTAATTAATGTACTTCTTTCACCTCTCCATATACCTTTGCAATGAGTTGATAAAGGCATTTAAGACAGCCTCACTGTGCCTGCCTCAGAATTTGCAGAAGAGCTGAAAGAGCTGCTGATGCCTCTGGAAGAACTTTGAAAAACATAATTATTAGATACAATTCAGTTTGATCTCACACATCTTTTTTTTTACTTAATCCTTTTATTGAATATTAAAAAAACACAGAAAAAATATAGCAGCCATATTGTGAGTATATTACAAGTTTAGCATGGAGGCAATATTTGCATATATTTACAGTATAGACTACATACAGCACATGCAAAGGTGGTAATATGATGAAAATTAAGCATACAGAACAAAGGTCCAGAATAGCCCACTGTCCCCCTTTGGTGCAAGGATTTAGGTCTTAGTGCTTATGACTGACTGATATGCAGTCTCACTCACCAAATGTTGGCTAAGAGTGAAGGAATAACACAGTAAAGAAGGGGGAGGTGCATGTGGGCTGTGGGGGGGGGCTGTTTTCTTCTCCTTCTTATTTTTTACTGAAGAAATTTGCATGCAAACAGGATCACCTGGGTCGTACCTGAAAACAGTCCCTTGGACTAGAGTATCTACTCAGTCATTACCTGGTGTTGCACTGGAGCCTAATTTTTGAAAGGGTTCTGTTGGGCTGGCAAACAGGTGTAACGCATGTGCAAACCAAATGGGGGGGTATGCAGATGGTGGGGTGGGGTGGGGATAAGAATATTGGTGCAAGCTGATATTCAGCGGACTTGTGCGGCACAAAAGGGTTCTGCGTGGTCGTTTGTGCCACACAAATACAGCCAAAGAAAACCTTTTTACTCTGGTCAACCCTTGTGGCTGCCAGAGGTAATCTAACTAACTAGCTGGTTGGCTGCTGAGGGAGCACACCCACCTCTGTGGTCGATTGCACCCCCCCCCGATCACCAGTCTCTAAGTTAAAAAAGAATCCCTGGTGGTAGTGGCTCCCCCCTCCGATCGCCAGCCTCTACTGTAAAATAAGTGAATCCCTAGTGGTAATGGTTCCCCCACCCCTGATCGCTGGCCCCTACTATAAAAATAAGCAAATACCTGGAGGCAGTGGTTCCTCTCCACCCTGCAATCACCAGCCCATCGTTAGAAAAAAGCATCCCTTGTGCTAGTGGTCACCTCTCCCCCCAACCACCAGCCTGGAAGTAAAACAAAACCCATCCTTGGTGTCCTGTGGTCCCTCCACAGCACCGGGCACCCCTCCCACTCACCTTATCTGTATCCAAGGTGTCACAGGTGCATACACAACTGGCACAGCCCTCCTCTCACCTCATCAGCTGGACACCGTATGTGTAGGCAGGGAGTATGCCTTTTATTTAAAGGACAGGGTGACATACCCTGTCCTATAAATAAGAGGAGTGCTCCCTGCCTGTACATACGGTGGCTGGCTGAGGAGATGTGAGGAGGGTTGTGCCAGTCACCATATGTACCTGTGGCACCGCGATTGCAGATAAGGTGAGTGGGGGTGCCCGGTGACCTGGGGGGGACCACTAGATGCCAGGGAAGGTTTTATTTAACTTTTAGGCTGGCATTTGGAGGGAGGTGGGACCACTAGCACCAGAGATTCTTTTTTCCGCTGAGGGGCTGGTGATCAGAGGACAGGGGAACCACTACCACCAGGCATTTGCTTATTTTACAGTAGGGGCTGGTGATCAGAGGGGGGGACCACTAGCACTAAGGATTTTATTTTTACAGTAGAGGCTGGCGATCAGAGGGAGGCGGACCACTAGCACCAGGGATGGCTAGAGATGCCATGGATGGTTGGGAGGCAGTGCCATGCTACCTGCTTCTGCATCCCATGCAAATGGGTCCATAATGGGCATACAAATGGCCCCTTAGCACCTTACATACCCAATGGTCTCATTTGCGTGGGTACCTTTGAAAATTGCTGATAGCGCTCCAGTGCTATCAGCTCTTGAGGCCCACTTTGGGACACATGTCAGGGTAGTGCTATCTGACTTAGCACTACACTGACATTGCCCTATATTCAGTTAGGTAGTGCCTGACTGAATATACCATCATTGGACCCATGGGCAATTGCAAAGCATAGCACAAAAATTTGCACTACACTTTTTGCCCTACTGAATATCGTGCCCCAGGTGGGGAATCAGCAATAGGAGTGGCTGAACTCTCAACGACCAAAAATCTTTTCATACAGATGACCTTATTAATAAATAGTGGGGAGGAAAAATACATGACTTACGTAAAATATAAACTGAACTGTGTTCAGATATTAAGTTTTTCAAAGGTCTTCTAGTGGTGGTAATGGCTCTTTAACTGCTCTTCATTAGGAAAACAAGCCTCAGTGTGGTTTCTGGACCTTCTAGGCTCCATGTGATAAGGAGCCCAGGAACCACACAGAGGCTAATTTTCCTAATGAAGAGCAGTTGAGCTCATGTGGAGATGTTGAGGCAGGCACATTAAGGCCATCCAAAAGAACTGCATATTTTAAACCCACAGCAAAGGTGTTTGCTGTGGTGAAAGAAGTGTATTCATTACAAGTTTCTAGGTTGAGACTGACTAAACATTTATACTTAAACTAGTTGATATTGGTATATAGTTCAGATCAACAGTAACTGCACTCCCTGAACAAAAGGCTCCACCTCAAAGCACTGGTGTGCATAGCAATTCTCTTATCATTCCCTGATGTTTCATAATATGACAGTATTTTTAGAATATTTAGCGAATGTTTCACTTCTTCCAATATATCTTTGGTGTGGCAGAATTCAAACCTGTGACCTCCTGTTTTATAACATGGTGCTCTAAACACTAGACCACACAGCCTTCTTAATCAGGACAGAATTAATACATGTTTCTCATCTAATATCAGTTTTGAATGTAACATCAAACAAAATTCTAGAAAAAAAGCACTTTCATTGGCATAAAAGTAAAGCCAGTCTATATATTTTCATATTTTCTCCATTTAATCCTTAATAAAAATGTAATCTTCTATGCAGAGATATTATTAAATAATAGCCTTTAATGCTTGGAATTGGGACGCTACAGTCCCAACTCAGGGGGATCAAAGCCACAAACTGATAATATTTTCTGCTGATTTTGCTAATTGTCACTTCTTTGGAACATTACTAAACTCCCCTGTGAAGCTGGACTTTCTGGCAAGAGTCTCTGCCTACACACGAGCTGTGGCTGCACAGAACTCCCTTAACTCAGCTTCACTAATTTGCCATGTCAAATTAGTGTGATGAAAATCTTCTAATTACTGTTTTGAAGGATCATTTAGAGCATTAGCACCGCTGCTGCGCCTGTTCCTGTGCTGCCTCATTTGCATGCTAATCTGGGGTGCATACGAAGGTGACAAAGCCAAATGTCTTGTAACTTATTTACAATCTTTGTGGAGGCAGACGCTGACTCAGGCTTGACAGTACCTCCCAGAGGCAGGAAGCTGGAAGCAGGAAACTTGTGCTGAGCTGATTAGGATAGGAAGATGCAACTTGATTATCTTGGGTTTGCTATTCCTTTCTCTTCAGTCAGTCAGAACAAGAATCCATATTTGCTATGCCACAGATCTATCATTTATTGGATTGTTGAAGTGGTCAAAGGGTTTAGCTCTTCTGTACTCTAAATGTCATAGCAATCCGTGTGAGAATGAGACTGAGCTGAGGGAGCAGTACTCCACCTTTACACAGCACGTGGTCATTGATAATCTGAGTGGCAATGTTTCCCTCAGTTTTGCCACATGTCCTCTACTATGCATATCATGTCCTTGCTACCAGATTATTTTCTTTATGATTTTAACCACTAAGTCTGGTAATTCACTAAACATAATTTTTTAATTGTCATGAAGGCATGGTTTCTTTTCTTTTCATGATGCAATACATGAACAGTTATATATGGCCAGAAACAATAAATATGAAAATTATCTGCTTTTTATGGGCATTGTCCTGAAACTGTAATCAAAATTATTTTAATTTGTTTCCCTCCACAGGCTTAAATTTGTTGGTTATAATGACCAAAAATAGCACCTTTCTTTTGTCTGGGGGAATGTTGGGGTAAAACTCCATGCTGCTGTCCCATTCCATGATAATCCAGTATATATTTACATACAGTACAACACTGCCAAAATTAAAAACAACATTTTTTTAAATAAGAAGTGGGAATCCTGGGGATATATATTTTTGTCATGATCTAAGCAACTGATATAAATGAATATAGATACATGTATTTTTTAATACTGTGATGTTTAGAGATGGACATGCACACACACACACACACACACACACACACAGACACACACAGTTTGCTGGTACAAGTTATGGTTAAGTATCCGATTCTGATATTACGTATTATTTTATAATTAAATTGGTTTTTAATGTACCCTTAGCGATTTGGATAGGGCCCCAGAAAAATAAAATTATCTTGACTTGCCTAGTTAGCTAGATTGACATGTGGGGAATTGTTGGGATATAAAAAGGTCTTTAAAGTTTCTGTGACATAGCTATATTTCTTTATTTCTTGTACTACATATAAATCTTAATAAAAGTCACCTTAACATCTTCACTACATGGAATGCAATAAACATACCATTTTTTCAGCTGAGCCACTCAGTGCTGTTCCTCCAGAACACAAAGGGATTGTTGCTCATCCATTATGTAAATATTCAAACCTTTGGGAACTGGAGGCTTCAAAATTCATGAAAAATGTATTAACATGAAATAAAAGGTATACTTGTGAAGTCATACTGCATCAGTGTTAAAAAATGAAAATGTACTGATAAAGCTTAGTAATAGCATATTTTAGGTATCCTAAATAATGATTGAAATCTATATACTATATACTATGCCTATTTTACTAAATAAAACACTTTAAAAGACAATGCAAGAGCATGCATTTTTAACATATAATTTGCACTTAAAATTTGTAACATTTATCACAGTTCCAATGAACACACATATCAATAGTTAAAGAAACATAGGGTCTGTATTTAGAACACACCTAATGCTCTTTACTTTGTATAAGCTCAATAAATCTCAACTATGTATCAATGAGCAAAGACCAACTGAGCTCTGGAAATACAGAAAAACAGCACAACTTTTATAATTATGCTGCATGCCAATTACATTTATCCATTACACCAAAATATATCATACTATTCTTTGCAAAACACTTTGTTAATGCACCAGTTAGGGTTCATGCTAATGCCATAAAAGTAGGAACATATGACATTAGGGTTTCCAACCTTAACATCCCACCTCCACCCCTAAAGCAGTAAAAGGGAAAAAACATTAGGGCTCGGGGTCTCTGGAGTCTTGGCGAATAAGTAGTGCAGTCTTCCTTGAGGTTGTCAGCTGTAATGCTCGCCCCTCCCTCAGTCTGTAGCATCCTGTCTGAAGCAGAAGGTACAGCTCCAAGCCAGTGCCTCATACTGACTCACTCTTCAGAGATAGAGAAGTAGGTCTTGTCACATGTTACCAACACAATCTGTTGTAGCTTTCTTCATGCAGGATCCTGCAGGCCCTATGTGAAGAAAGGAGATCACATCTGACACCATTTGTTCAGGGAACAAGATGTGCATTGGGGTTGAGAACCCTAAGGAATACCCTATCACTGATTTGCCAAGACTCCAGAGACCCCAAACCCTGACATTTTTTTCCTTTTGCTACTTGTTGGGGGCTGGGGAGATAGGGTTGAAAACCCTAACACCTCATTTCCCTACTTTTGTGGCATTAACTTGAACCCTAACTGGTGCATTAATGACGTTTTTGCAAATAATTCCCTTTCCTTTTGAGATAGTGGAATCATATCCTCATTCATACACAGGGCAAACAGTCCATCTGTCAGACAATGCACAGGGCCGTCTGCCACCCATGAGTGCAGAGGTGCAGGGCCCTATGCTAACAGAAGAATTGTCTTCACTATATGGTGCCCATGTGGGCAACTCTGCAGCTTTCATTCCCAGGCTGGGGGAGTGTCACATAATAGCACCATCCCACCACCCTCACCCCATGTAGCCGTGTCACTGAGCTCATCCCAAAACTTGGCACAGGATCACAAAGCATACCCGCTGAGTTGAAGACCGGCACTACACATGGAGTTTCTTAATAATCATCATTTTTTTACCTCAAATTTTCAAGACAGTTGTTTTATGACTTCCCTTATAAACATGATATATAGCATTTATAGTACATTACCCGAATTGTCATTTCACACAAGTGTGAAAACATGTCTCACCCAGGATTTAAAAAAATAATACCTGTCATATTTATGAGGTAGTGTATAAAATGGCTATGTTGAAAATTTGGGGTCAAAATATTGAAAATTAATGAAGCTATAAGCGAACATTGTAATATTGCAACATTCACTCATAACTTGGTACATAGCCTTCTTATTATCCACCTCAAGATCCTGGTAGTTGAACATGTTAAAATCCCTGCCAAAATGTCATTCTACACCACAGATGTGAAAACACATTTTGGCCAGGATTTGAAAAATGACAGCTGTCACACTCTTGAGGTGTGTGAAAAAATAGCTACATTGAAAATTTGGGTTCAGAATATTAGAAATGACCAAATTTATGTGTGAACATAGAAACATTTCAACATACAAATTTTGACCTAAAAGTTTCAAAATACTGTAGCCTTCTTATGACCCCATCTCATGAACAAGAATGGTGAAAATTTTCAAATCCTGTCCAAAAGGTTGTTTTGCAATGTGACCACAAAAATCGCTTTTTAAGCCAGATTTGCATAATTCCACCACCACCACCTGTTATGAGGTGAGGTCACAAAAAGACCATCTTGAAAATCTGGTGTAAAAATATTAAAAAATGACAAAGTTATGAATAAAAGTTCAAAACCCATTGAAATACATTAAGCTGCACTTACCGGATTTTCTCGTATCTCAATAGTTGGGTTCAGCAGCAAGACATGTCTTTGTTCACAGAGAGTATCTACAGTGTGGGACATGTTCAGGTGAGTGAGGGTGTGGGGTGGGGGTTGCTGAGTGGGAGGGCAGGATGGGGTGGGTGGAGTATGTGTGTGGGGGTCAGATTGCTGAGGGTCCATTTTCTTTTTTCTAGGTTAATAAAATCATCACAGGCTGGTTTTCTTTATTTCAGTGGACATATTCCAACACTGGGGATTGGCCATCCCGATGTCAGGCTATTGTTCAGTGGCACCAGGGGAGGGGACCCCAGTGGTGCCATGTGCATATTGGGAACAGGGGGCTGGCAACCTGGAGGGAAGGGGGATCAACAGAAGATGTACCAGTGGTGGGCACCCAAGTTTGCTAACGTTAACTCTGGTAAGTGGGGTGGGCAATGATCTGTTTAAGAAAAATTTAAATTAGCTAGATAGCTAGCTGATAGATAGATAGATAGATAGATAGATAGATAGATAGATAGATAGACAGACAGACAGACAGACTGAGAGACAAAGACAGAAAGAGCAGGGGATCACCAACTCACTGCTTTGGCTGAAGCTGGCAGCGTGAGTCTAGTTATGGCATCAGCATTCAAGAAAGTCCCACTGTTCTCATGTGGAGAACAGGGGTCAATGACTCCTGTCACTAAGCTGGGTACCCTTGATTTTTGGGTGCCCAGTAAAGGTATTTCTGGCATTGTTTTAAAAAGCAAACACCAGAATCTAGCTTAGCGGGTCCCATTTAGCTAGGTTCCAGTATTTGTTTTTAAAAATTACAGAATTGTTATGCATTTTACATGTTTTTTACTTCGGGGAGGTAAACAAGATGGCAGCCATCATGGCATGAAACATTTTGTTTTGTGTTGTGAGATGCAAGCAGTGAGAAATAGAGATGTGCGAAATGAGCAAATTTCGTTCCGCAAAATATTTTGTGAAAATTCATGCATTTTGCGAAATATTTCACGGGTGGGAAATGCAAAATTCAGCCTGTGAAATCACAAATTTCACCAGCGAAGCACACATTTTACCCATGACTGGTTGAATTTCATCACTCTGTGGTGAAATTCTGCCACTTGCAGATGGAATTCCACATTTCATGGGTGAAATTCATGATTTTGCTGGTGGAATTTTGCATTTCGCACACACTAAATTCACAGGCAAAATGCGTTAATTTTACGAAACACGATTTTGCCAGAATTTCACTGGCAAAATTAAATTTTGCTGCAACACTAGTGAGAAAACAAAAAACAGTCTGTGGCATAGAATTTTTTGTATCATATCAGAACATTGTCCACAAAACCCTACTAAGCACGCTAAGAGCAGCAAAAAAAATCCTTATAACTCGGGAACTGTTTAATATCTCTTCAAAAAACCTTTCAAAGGCAGTACCTTGGCAGAGCATGGTTCTACTCTGAACTGAAAGTTTTGGGAAAAAATCCATTCTGTGTAGGCTGTATGTGAGAGGAAAACCAAAAACCTATGTTAAGTACAGGGAAAAAAACTTAGACATCTACAGGAAAATGATGTATGCATATCTCAGAAATTGCACACGCCGCCATCATGAAACATTCCACATATTTAGACCTTGTCTAGTAAACAACATGTAAAATTTTGACTAATTTTTTCAAATACTGTCAAAGCTATTAATATGCAAAATTAGGTGTTTATAGAACCTGCCACTCTACTTTAACTATATTGGTGCTACGGCACCACTATAATATCATAGCCTCACCCCATTCAGCCATATTAAAATTACGATTATTGAAATTTATTCTCCTTTAATCAAATGCACTTTCTTGTTGGGGGATATATGATTGCCTGTGTTGAAATATGGCATTTATTTTCAGAGTGAGGGGGCGTGACCATAACTCAAGAGTGGCAAAGCCACAAGTGAGTTATGAATGTCTCCACCCCCACAAATGGAAATAAATGGCATATTTGAGCAAAGGCTTTTGCAGGTTCTGTGTACACCTTGTCTGTGTTCACAAAAGTGGTGGATCTGTACGAAAAGGGAAATGTTTTAGTTTAAATTTTGTGTGTGGTTGAGTTACTGGGTGCCCCAACATTGAAGTTTATTGTGCAGGTTTTACCCTGACCCCTTGTTCATAAATTCTGTGCCCTTCCAAAAGTTCTGTGTCCCCTAAACATATAAATCCACCTTACGTATCTGTTTTGTTCTGCAGTGTGAGTGGTCCAGAAGTGAGCGTCAAGCAAGTGTGAACTACAGCAGTTCTATTTCAGTGGCAGTGGGGCCGATTCCAAGTTGGTGTATGCCAGCATAAGCTGAGATACGCCAAATCCCTTGGCATATCTCGAGACTTGTACCAAGCAGTATGCCAGCCCCAGTTCCAAGAAGTGCCTTGCGCCATGTCAGCTGCAGGCTATGCCAACTGTGGGATATGCCACCCATTACACTGCAGCCCACAACAACATGGCACAAGTGTGGGTTACAGCAGCAGCAACTGCATCCTATTCCAAGAGGGCGGTTGCAGTAACCCACTGCCATGATTCTAGGAACTGCACTGGCAGAGCTAAGTTAGAGAAGCTTGGAGCTGCTCTAAGGGGCACTGTCATATGACCGGTGCACAGCACCATGGCAACAGTGCCGATGTACTCCCTGTGCCCCCACAAGCACACCCCTGACCCCCACCCTGAAAGTCGGGGACCCCCAGGGTCCAATCTCCAGTGCACCCCCTTGGACTACTGTGCCACCTGTCCTGCCCCATGCCCCCTGGTGTATCCCATGATGTTCTTGGGCAGGGAGACTTCGAGGGGCTGCCAGTAGTGGGCCATGACTTGCGCCATGTGGGGCTTCTATGCCATGCCCATGGTGTTAGCCTCCACATGGCGCAACCTGCATGTCACAAGTGCTGGGTCCCTGCTGCTCTTGGAGTGCAGCGCAGGGTCCCTGGCATAGTGGCAAATGTCACAAGTCACATACACCAGCGAGTTGCGACATTCAACCTGAAATCAGGCCCAGTTTCTTTCTGGAGTGAGTGGTTTGTGCAGTGGACTAACTCATTGTGACAGTGAACCTGCTAATGTTAATGACAGTGCAAGCATTTTGCTGATGACAGAAACATCAGCAGCTAACTTTCTCATTTGACATTATGTATGAAGTGCATCAGGATGAAATGTAACTGAAAACAAACAAAATGTTATGCAAGTGACTCCACAATATCACAACATATAGAAACCTATGTATACACCTACCGTCTCTATATTGCAGGAAGCACCTCCTCCCACACCCCCCAACTATTATTATAACAAACTTCAGGTCGTGGAATGTTTGCAATACAGTTGTAATACTAACACCTTGCACACAGTGGATGGGGGAGTGAAAGGAACAGGAGGCAGAGATTCTAGCTGGCACACCACCCAACAGTACACTCTCAGGAAACCCAGAAGAGACAGCACTACATAGGCATGCCAGTTACCTTAAAGAAGAACACCTGCAGCACCATTACCACCACACACACACATATGCAACTCCAGTTACACCTCAGACACATGCCTGTGAACACTGCATTACTCGGCAGCACTCTAAATACACCACACTGTAAAATATTACCCACAGCTTAATGACCAAAACACTGAATGCTAAATAACCAAACTCGCAATAGTAGCATTCAACAGCATGCTTTCACTCACATCACAGTGACAACATTGAGTCACCCTCCTTATGGTATATCACCAGATTATGGGGGAAAATTCCGGATAGGGTAGGGAAGGTAAAAAAGGTAGAGAATAGTCCCACAATGGTAACCCATGAAGTGGGCGCATGAGGAAGGGTGCCGTCTGTTATGGTGACACCTTCCCCATGCAATCCACTCACGGCGATGGAAAGGTAGGGCAACTGGATGAGGGGGTGGGCGAACTAATCGACAGGATGTTGCTAAATATACATATGTGGAGCAGTGGGAGTGAGCACGGTGAGCTTGGGCTGGGAGGGGGTGGAAAGGCTGTAGGGAATGGCAGTGTGGTTGCTGGTCGAGCTGCGTTGTGGCATCGGGGATTGGCTAGTGGCTGGGGTGGCTGAGGTATTGGGTTCGGGTCCGGGCACTGGTGCAATTTTTATTGCGCCTTGCCTGAACCTTTTTATTTTTACTGGTTTCCCACCCTCCGTCATGCACCCCCTGGAGTTGAGAATCCTTAAGTATCAGGTGTGGGGGCGCAGCTCTCAGAGAAAGCAGTAAAATATTTACTGGCGCCATTGTGTTGCGTTAGTTGTCAGAGTGCCGAAATGCTGGCAATTTGAGCGATAACGGTGATCACTTTTAGGCGTTCGCTCTTATCACATAGACCCTGCCAGAATAACGTAGCACTAAAAGGAATATTAGTTGTTTTAAACTGAATGTTTGAATAATTTGTCTGGACTGTGGGTAAGCAGAGAAACAAGATGGCAGTGGGACTGGGGATTTCAGTGTAAAAGGAGGAGCACGTTTGGCTGCAAATGGGGCAGATTCATTGTGGAATTGACCAGAATAGGAGATCAATAAAGTTGATTGACAGTTCATTTAAACCATGATGCAGGCGAGTGAAAAGTAACACATTCTGATGTAGGCAATTAAAAAATATAAGTACTATTCTCACTCTAACTCTCCTATTTGTGCAGTAGCTTTCAGATGCCAAATTTGTTTACTGTGAGACCTACACATGCTCCTAATACACCCCAGTCTGTCCTAAAATGGACAGAGAATGCACCTTTGGATTACAGCACAGGTGAAAGCACATCAGAAATCAACAAAGACAAAAATGAACCTGGAACAAGGACTTGTTTTTAGGAGTGAATCCTCCTGGGTGCAGTGGACCCAGGAGCAACAACTGTCGCACTTGATTAAAATTCTTGGAAGAGCCAGCCTGGTGGTACAAAGGATTGAGGCGCTGGCACCTCACACCACACCGGTGACCCGGGTTCGGGAACGGACTCGGGTCGCTGGGGGTCGGCAGGGGAAGGAGAGAATTGAGCATCCGTAGAACTGCCCTCCTCTCCTGGGATGGGTTACAGGGCCGCTTCGCTCTGCAGCAGCCCCCGGTGAAGACTGGGAGCACTGCAGAAGCGTCACAATGTGGGAAGTACCAGAAAAAAGGAAAATCACTCTGGATTGGTTGGATGACAGCATCCAGTTCACGGACACCCTCCAGGCTTCCAGCGGGCAAATTTGTCTCAGCTGCACCCCAGAGGATGCAGAAAAAATATAGTGTGCTGGGTTGCCCTCGGAGGAGAGAGACCCACTCGGTGAGAGGGTTAAAGCCGAGCTTCCTCAGGGGATCAGCTGCAATATGAGGTGAGGGCTCGGGGGAGTTAATGGAGGAGTGCCAGTGACTTAGGCGGCCTGAACGAGAGGTGGATCCGGAGCACAATAGGACGAGAAAATAGATAACTCAAAAAAATTTTCGGAAGAAAGCTGAGAAAGTCAAGAAAAATGAGGAGGAGTAAGAAGAAGAGGATGGGGAACTGGGCAGGGAGTAGGAAGCAACATTCAATACTGACAGTTATTAACATCTCTGACAAACATTATCCGAACTAGAAACACAGCTACTATCAAAAGGACTGTCATTTATTCTGTCTCACAACTTAACTGAATTTAATGCTTTTGTAGACTTACAGAAGTGTGCTAGGAAAATCAACTTGAAGTTATTTTTTGCTGACAAAAATGCAATAAATATTTCAGGTGAGGGTAATAATGAAAGTATAGACAGCATAACCTCTGATAGTAATGAACCAGTAACTGAATTGTTCAAACTGAAATCAACCTTTGGCCCCTCCACACCTTAGTGTGGATACTTTTCTAGAGCACTGTGTAATTAACCTCCATGAGTTGTATAGAAATCTCCCCAAGATGCTATTCTGTAATCTGACTAATCAAGAATGTGAGGCAGTTAAAAACGTGTCCAGGGATACATCCATTGTAATCAAACCTGCTGATAAAGGCGGTAGTATAGTGATCCAGAATACTGAGGCATACAGTCAGTGAGGGATACAGACAATTATCTGACCCAGCCTTTTAACATGTTCAACCTATGACCCCACCTCAGAGATAAAAAAACAAATTGAAATGTACCTCCTGGATTTGTTTCAAGAGAATCTTATCAGCACTAATGAACTGTACTTTTTATCAGTACATAATCCTACAAAAATGGCGTTTTACAACTTGCCAAAAATCCACAAACACCCCACCAACCCCTCTGGCCAGCCTATTGTATCAGGGCTTGGGTGGCTGACTGAACCCTTGTCCCAGTTCATGGATAACTATCTACGACCCATAGCACCTAAAATCAAGAGCCACCTGAGAGACATTAGCCATATTCTATCTATAATCAATGAAATACAGCTTGAAAAACAGTGGTGGCTGGTAACCATGGGTGTGGATTCATTATATATGATTATAAAATGGGTCGAAAGTTTTCTGGCTCCTGATTGGCTGAGAGGTACTTTTGCTGTATCCTTATCAGCGTATATTGTAGCAACCAGTACCTCTTCAGCCAGTCAGAACTTTTTACTATGCAGATAATTGTGCTAGCCGCTGCAGCTCTGCGATCTTTCAGTGAAGAAAACAACCTGATCTTCAAAGTGGTTATGATACTGGAGTTGTCTTACTTCAAAATCACATACTCCCCACACACAGACACAGTCAGACAAACTCTGTTTCTTCAGTAACTGCACAGTATGCTGAACTGTTAATAAAATATTTAAAAATTAATCTCTGACCTCCGTTTCAATTCAGACGCATGAACGCGATCCCCAGTGCTGTCCATGTACCCGCTCCTTCATTCCGTCTTTAAAACGAATTACACATACCAACAGCAACAAAAAAAAACTCTGCACAGACCCATTCTCCATTTAAAAAAAATCCACAAATGCTCTACTTAAAAAAAGATCCATGAAGCAGTTGCCATGCCTTCCTCGTAACCTCGAGAAACCCGACCGCATCACCAGACATGCCTCAGTCAAAGGTCAGTAGTGGGCACTGGTAATCCCATACTCCTTGCCCTCTCTATACCCACCTCCAAATCAGTACTAAAAAAGCACAAAGGGCAAAGGAATACACTCCAGTGCCAACCTTCAAATATAACAAAATTAAATATGATTTTACCACAAATCGAGGAGTGGCTAAAGCGTTCATAGCACCTCCCGACTTACACTCGATTCTAACCTGCTCCCAGAGAAATCAAGCCATCTCATTCTCCTCAAGAGCCTCCTACTTAAATAAAAATAAAACAACATCTATATATGTATGTGTGTGTATAGGGGGGCATATACACAACACACCTTCTAGTGGCTTCCTTTACATATTATAAATACAGTACAAAGACAGGGACTACTTTTCTATTTTCCATTTATATTATCATACTTTAAAACCTTTTTAAGCCTTCTTACCTAAAATTTTTAAATAATGTTTTTTTCTACAGGTAGACCAATTTTATAAGTGCAATAACACACTCCAAGGTGTGGGTTATCTTCTGATAAGAGTAAGCCCAGGTGCATTAGGCACTCGGCGCAAGTGCCTCATGCCTAACAATGCACCTGGGCATGCTTTTATCAGGAGATAACCCACATCTCGTTGTGTGTTATTGCTTGCATATACCACATGGCAAGGCCTCCGTGCCATTGGAGTATCACCTTCTGAAATATACTGACCTACCACAGAACAAGAGTAATATGCTTGTGAACCTAACTGATCTGGTACTTAAAAATGGCATTGGGTCATGTTGCCTAAAACAAAATCCGTGTGGCAATGAATGCTGCAAGCAAAAGGCCATACGCTGCAATAACATCAGGTGAAACACTGACTGGACACAAAGAGTGCACGCCCTTTAAAACAACGGGATGCTTGATTTTTTTGCGGGGGGCCCAAGCACCACTCCCACCCCAGAATTTATATAACAAACTCTGGGAACGTGTGGACTTAGTGGATGGGGAGAAACTCGGGAGAGGGAATGTTGTTTTTTTTTTTTCAAACAAATAAAAGTAGTAACACAGGCAGACCTAAGGGGAACTGAACCATGGCCCCAGATCACCTGATTCCTCCATGTGCTGGTGCCTTAGCCACTCCACCATGGGAGCAGCTCTACCATGCACCCAGAACACGGCAACTTGATCCTTCTATGTCAATAGCGTACAGCAACAGGGGTAGTGGTAATTCCCTAGTGCTGTTATATCCCTGTTGCTGTAAATTCAGTTGTGCTCTACACAGTGTGGTTAATGCCGCTCTTTCTTACATGTGCGGTATTGACTCAGTACCCTTAAAAACAGTATTTTTATGTGTTTTTTTTTCCTTTTTTCCAATCTTGCTTATGCCCCCTTGATCTCTGGCCCCTTAGACCTCTCTCCAATGTGGACACTAGGCTCCATGTTTCTCCCACTCTGCTGAGGTCCTCCAACCACACCTTCATTCCAGGATCGCTCTCTACTCCTCACTCCGACCTAACCAACCCCCAAGCTCTGAGCCCCCACAAGGTGGGACCACCAATCCTCCTGTGCTCTATCTATAATCTAGTAGGTGGCTGGAGGGGGTTAGAGCTGAAGACTAGTCAGAAGGGCCCAGCGGTGAGCGTGGGTGCTGTGCCATTGGTTCTGCCTTTGCCTGTCCAGGTACCAGGGCTTTTCCACTTTTCTTTCCTTGTGGCTCAAGCGTGTAGTGGAGCCAGAGCATGGGGGGGGGTGCTCCCACACCCACACGCAGAGCGTCCTGCAGCACCTCTCCCCATCTATGTGTCTCCTACACTGCAGTGCCCCTAGTCTCTGCTGGGAGCTGCTAGAACTTCGTAGCCCACTACCCACCCTCCCCAGGACAGGAAAGTAGTCCTCCAGATGCTCAATCCTCTCCTGCCCTGACCAACCCCCAATGACCCGTATCTGCTCCCAAACACAGGTCACCAGTGTGGCATGTGGTAAGGTGGATGCCTCAGCCCTCAGCACCACTGGGCTGGCCTGTGTTTTTATGTTTGAAGGTAAAATTTACAAGCAGACCATAGGCTTTGCAATGGGTGCAACATTATCACCAAGCCTTGTCAATATGTACCTGAGGGAGTTGGGGGAATAGATTTGTTTACTGCTCACAGCATAATCCGTACTTGGATAAAATAGATTTTTATAAAAGGTTCTTTGATTATTTACTGATGATATAAAGGGGGTCTAAGGATGAACTGCCAGATTTTGTCACCTTTCTGGAGAGTACCATCACCAACCTTAAGTTTAAAATAACAGCTGATTTGCTGTCAGTGAACTTCTTAGATTTGATGATTCAAAGACAGAAGGATGGCACACTCCTCACAGATTTGTATAAAAAAACTACTGATAGGAACAGTTTGCTTCAAACGAAGAGTTGACACCCTGCACACACTGTTAAGAATTTGCCTAAAGGTCACTACATGCGGTGAAACACAACTGTGCTAATGGAGCTCTATATGAGAAAAGAGCCAGAGAACTTACAGATAGACTCTTAGAGAGGGGATTACAATACATGAGATATAGAGAGGGCCATTCAACAGCTGGAGACTACACAAAGAGAGGCACTTTTGTTCCCCAAAAATGAAAAAACAAACAAAAAAAACCTGGATAATTCACTGATGTTTGTGACTACGTTTGGAGAGGACACTAAGGAAGTGGTAGATAGTGTGAGAGAATATCTTAATGTTTTCAGGGGCACACCACAGCTAAAATCATATTTGGAAAAACCTTTAAGTGTATCCTATAGGAGTGGTAAAAACATGTGGGATCACCTAGTACAGAGCTAGCAACCCAAACCAGGTGCTTACCACATTACCAAAAAAACAGGTTGTAAACCATGTGGTACATGCCATATGTGCTAGCTATTGGACACTTCAAAGTGATTTTTAAATCCCAAAATGAATGAATATGAGAAAGTTTAGGGGCTATTAACTGTAATACTGAAGCAGTAGTGTACCTCTTAATGTGCTCTTGTGGCAGCAGCTTCTATGTGGGCTGCACAAAAAGAAAACTGTCTAAGGTTATATAAGCATATACAGGCAATTAAAAATAAAAATCCTGAATATGACACAGCTGTGCATGTCCATAATTCAGCACATGGGACACCTCACAAAATGAGGGCTATTGGAACTGAAGTGATCACTTAAAATGTCAGAGGTGGAGATTTAGAAAACATCCTTAATCAGAAGGAGCAAGAGTAGATTGTTAGACTTGCAGCTCTTACATCCCCAGGTCTTAATAGTACATTTGAAATCAGCCCCTTTTTACGTAAAAAGTAAAACAGTGACACCAGAGTGGTTTCCTATTAGAGACAGTGCTGTCTACAATGGAATGAATACCACATGTTAAGAATTGGATGTGGGTGGTGTGGCCAAGCACAGGAGCAGAACGACGGCTTGAAAGAGGAGCTCAATGTACATCGCCTGCTATTTTCCCTCTACACCCCACTAGATCACCAAAAAAATATAATAATTTAACTCATTAACCTACCCAGATGCCTGTGCCAGCTAAATCTGTGAAGAAACAGTCCAAAATATATTTTAATTTGCTGGGATCAAGCCGAGAATTTAAGGGCCTACCCCAGAGAAAAGCACGAAACAAGCCCGGGCAAGGGCCTGCAGCAGAACAAGTCTCTCCTGCTCCAGAAACCTCCAAGTTGCAGGACAAATCCATTTCAGGTCCGATCAATGCTGTAGCTGAAGGTTATACAAACTTAGAGCGTCTCCTGAAGGATCTCAAGTATGATCTTGGCACCCGCGTGGAAGCGGGGTTTGAAAATGTAACAGCACAAATCCAGCATATGCAACAGACGGTTAATACTCTAGCAGAAATGGTGGAGACACACGAATCCCGTATAGGAGAACTAGAAAATCGAGTGGAGAATAACGCAGACCTAACCTCTAGACAATCTACAGACCTCACGAAAGCCCTAAAAGAAATTGAGCTCCTCAAGCAAATTTTGGACGATCATGAGAATCGGGAGTACCATTGCAATATAAGAATAATTGGGCTACTGGAGAGGCTTGAGGGAAGAGACTGTGCAGAATTCCTGCAGTCTTGATTCAGGGACACACTACAATTCCCACAGGATGCTACCTTGGAAATTCAGCAGCTCATCGCTCCCCGGGTCCCAGACCTTCACCCGACCAGAAGTCTCACCATATCATAATTAAATTTTTGAGGTATCAGGGCAGGCTTCTAGTACTCAATGCAGCTTGGAAAGAGGGCTTGATTATGACAAAACAGAACCAGGTCAGCTTGTTCCCCGACTACTCTAGAGGGCTAGAACTGTAGAGACAGGCTTATGCTGAAGTTAAAAAACTGATGCACTCCATTTTTGCCCTTTCACTTTGGCTTATCTAGCCAGGCTCATCATCCGGCCTGTGGGAGGCCCACAGAAGGCCTTTACTAGCCCAGACCTCTCATTGGACTATGCAAGAGAAGTGGAACACCAGAAGAGAGGCTAATCAGCTTGCTCCATATAAGCAGGATTAACATCAGGTACTGTAATTACCAGTGGTGGGTGATTGTGGAGTGAGGGAGGCATCTATGCCTTATTCCAGTCTGTAACACCTTTGGAGGCCTATCAGGGCATGATCGGTGATCACACCCACCCTTCCTTTCTCCTCTTACCCCTATTGGCAACCTTTGCAGGACATTGCAGACTACTCTGTCTTGGGGACATTTTTAACCACTTCAGTTTTTGAGAGATAGCCGTGTGGAAAGCAGGACTGGGCCTCTACTCATTCCAGGCCTAATCATTCGCATGTGGAGGATGGCAGGTGGCACAGACATTCTTTTCAGACTTAGAAAAGTCTCATTTTGAAGTTTGCAAGTTAATGTTTGGACTACTGTTGGCTATTTGGACTATTAATTTGGGGACTAGTACTATGAATGCCTATTTGGTTCTCCTTCTTGAGAGCTTATACGAAGCTGGGGGGGATGAAGAAACAATCCATTTTGGGACCAGCATATTTTCATTTAGTTAGTGGTTTAAACTAACTTGAATGTATTCAGTCTGATTATTACATCTATGCGGGCAGGGATGCTTGGCAAGAGAGCTCACTACAAAATGTATGGTTAGAGCAATGGCGGTAAAGCTGAAATTACCATTTAGGTGGGTGGGGGGTTAGTTCCCCATATCTCAGAAGGGGACAGACAACCCTGCAGAGCTCAGAAGGCAGCTCCCACTTCCCAAGTAATTTTATGGGCAAAGAAGGGTCACTGGGAGGAGTGTTTCCCAGGCCCTCACCCCTACCCTCCCAGCCCTTCTTATTGGACAGCAGATGGATTATGGCTTATTTTTTCAAATTTAATTTTTATTGAATGCTTATAGTAGCAGGCAATGGGGCACTCTATCCACTAAGAGTAGTGAATGGGAACAGCAGACAATTTGCTACTGTTTGGGGGGTATGTTACAGTCGCATTGATGTCTTTATTATGTGTGTTAGTTGCGAATCAACATGCTCTTAGGGGAAGGGGGAGTTCAATGCATACAAGTGGTTTACTGCCAAGTACTCTTCTATGTTTGACACTCTGGGGATTAGGGAAGGGGGAAAATGGGGTTTGTTAAGGAAGTTTTTCTTTTGCAGTTGGGCTTATTGTAAATTTAGTTTTATTTTTCTTATAGATTTACAGTTGACACTTTGGGTTTATACTGAGCTATTATGTGCTTATGGCTAATATGACTATTTTATCATGGAACATCAATGGTTTGCAAACAGTGATTAAAAGAAAGTGGGTATGGGCATACATTAAGAAACTTAAGGGGAACATAGTCTTTCTGCAGGAGATTCACTCTACCAAGGAGGAGTCTGGTTGCCTGGGGGAATCTTGGGGAGGTATTTTTTTGGCAGCCCCCTTTACCTCTAAGGCTCGAGGGGCTGCTATATGGATTTGACCTGGCTTGCCTCATCGGTTGCTATCTTGGGTGGCTGATCCTCAAGGCAGATATGTAATAGCAGTGGTTGATTTGGGAGAATGGAAACTCACCTTGATTTCAGTCTATGGACCCAATTATGACTCACCTGACCTTTTTACTCATTTGGCGACCACCCTTGCTCCCTACCCGGATTGCATGTTCATGGGGGGATATGAATACCTACTGGGATATCAAACTAGATCACTCTATGACTTTGGGGGACCCCACCCCATGGTGCTTCTGCTCTGTGCAGGTTAGTAGAGGGTAGACCCCTTACTGAGGCTTGGTGTTTTAGCCATGTTACTTCCCGGGAATACTCCTTTTTTTCCCATGCACACAGTGCCTACACCAGACTAGATTATATTTTTCTTCCATTCTGCCTGGTAAGGGAGATAGCAGAAGCAGAATATGGTCAATTGGTGATCTCTGATCATGTGCCCCTTAGAGTGGTGGTGTCCAAGGGAGTGGATTCACCTGGTATGGCTCAGTGGCACCTTGATCCTGCTTTGAACCCTCCTGAGGATACGAGTAGTGGGACAGTGTGGGACACGCTGATAGCCTTCATTAGAGGTGAAGCTATTTTATACTCGTCCTTCCAAAAGAAAAATAATACAGCCCAAGAGCACCATTTAGAAAAGTCTATAAACATATTGGAGAGGGATAATACGGTACAACAGACCCCACAATCAATATCAGAGCTTAAGTTACTGAAAGGTGCTTTAAACCAGCTTTCCATTAGGAAGTTGGAGCAGGATTTGCTGTTAACAAAATCTAATACATACTTTGATGGGGATAAATCAGGGAAGTTGTTGGCTGGTATGGTGAAAGCTAAGTGGGCAGAAAGAACGATATTAGGTATAGAAGATCCCAATGGAGAGGTCACCTATGACCAAACCAAGATTAATGATGCCTTCCGGGCATACTATTCTACCCTGTATACCTCCAAATATCCACCTGGAGTAGACCCAGTGACCTTTTTGGGGAAGAGTGACCTGCCTGCCTATCCTGCGAGACCAGGACAGGGAAACCCTGGGAACCCCGGTGACCCTAGAGGGGCTACGTAAGGTGGTGTGGGGGTCTAAAAAGGGGGAAGCCCCAGGCCCCAATGGACTTCCCTCAGAGCTGTATAAACTGCTTTGGGACACTGTGGGCCCTCTGATGCTCTGGATGGTGTCTGATGCCTTGGAACAGGGAACCCTGCCACCTTCTCAATATCTGGCCACCATTACTGTTCTGCCTAAACCTGGTAAAGACCCTCTTAAATGTACTTCATACCTACCCATTTCCCTTCTAAATGCTGATTATAAAATCATAGCCAAGTTAATGGCATCCAGGATTGAGGGGTTATTACCCCGACTGATACTTCTGGGCCAAGGAGGGTTTGTGAAAAGCAGGCAGGCAAAACACAATATAAGGAAGACCCTGAATATTATACATCATTGGCCCCAGGGTAAGGGAAGGGGGGCTACTAGCCCTTGATGCCAAAAAGGCATTCAACTGCATCAAATGGCCCTTTATGCTTGCAGTTCTTGCAAAATTTGGTATGGGTCCCCAGATGCTGCGTTGGGTTGGCACACTATATCGTGCTCCCAAAGTCCAAATACTTACAAACAATGTGGTGTCAGCTCCCTTTTCCCTGACTAGGGGAACCAGGTAGGGTTGCCTCCTGTCCCCACATTTGTATGTCATTACCATTGAAGCCTTGGCTCAGGCTATTAGGTCTGCCTCAGGTATCCAGGGCCTCGACATTGGGGGGACATAACATTTCCCTTTTTGCCGATGATGTCCTACTTTCCCTACAATCCCCAGAGAACTCCCTTCCCTGTCTATCGCTATCGGAACTTTTTACTATACAGTATATGGACCACTCTCGGGGCATAACATCAAATGGGGGAAGAGTGAGTGGATGCTGCTGGCAGGCCATCGTGATCCTATTGTGGTAGCCAATACTGGCATTCTATGTACTAACCAGATTAAATATTTAGGAATTATAATCCCCTCTGCTATTTCCAAACTGGTGAATATTAACATCAATGGCATTATTAAAAAAGTTAAAGAGGACTGTACAGTTTGGAGAGCCCTCCCACTGACCCTTTTGGGGAGGGTTAACTTAATTAAAATGTCGGTGGTGCCGCAATTCTTATACTTTTTCCAGAGAGTCCCCCTCTGGATCCCCCACAAATTTATAACATCATTGGAGGGTGCCATTACCCACCTCCTTTGGCAGGGTGGGAGACCAAGAATTAAAAAAGAGATTTTGTGGCACCCATTTGGGAAAAGGGGTTTGGGTCTCCATAATGTTCAGTGTTATTACATGGCTGCACAGCTAGCTTTTGTGCAAGACATGTTTAAAGAGGGGCTTAATATACCTGCATGGGTGAGTTCAGAGACACGTTCCTTTACCCCCCTGTATTATGATGTCCTGCTGGGAGGTAGGGGATTGTCCCAGCCTATTAAATTAGACAACCCATGTACCAGAGCTACTTGGATGGTGTGGCAGAAGGCACACCAGGTGCTGGGGTGTGGGACACAGTCAGTTTCTAAGGACACCCCCTTTCTGACTCTTTTGCTGAACAGTGGGTGGCGCCTGGGGATGAGAACATTTAAAAAACCTGGTACAATCGGGGTTTAAAATCCCTAGGCCAATTGTGGAGGGGGGACGAAGTGTTACCCTTTCCCCTCCTTATTGGAAAATACAGTATACATGCCTCACATTATTCTGTTTACCTGCACCTACAGACAATTATATCCCAATTGGGGGTTCAGCTGCCGGAAGGCCAACTGGGATGCAGATCACCACTGGAAGAAGTGTTTGTTTATCACTGGAAACAGGGGAGGTACCCAAAGACTGGAGGACAGCAGATGTAGTCCCCTTATACAAAAGTGGGAACAAAGAGGAAGCAGGGAACTACAGACCAGTCAGCCTCACCTCGGTAGTGGGAAAGATCATGGAAGCACTACTGAAGGAGAGATTGGTGGAACATCTGGTTGTCAATGGACTACAGGACCCAAGGCAGCATGGTTTCACCAGGGGAGGTCATGTCAGACCAACCTCATTGAATTTTTGACTGGGTGACTAGGGAGGTGGATCAGGGAGGGCAGTGGACATGGCCTATCTGGACTTCAGCAAGGCCTTTGACACTGTGCCACATAGAAGACTATTACACAAACTGGGGAATATGGGTGTGGGCAGGACAGTAGTGTGGTGGGTAGGTAACTGGCTGGGTGGCAGGACACAGAGGTGGTGGTAAATGGCTGTCACTCCACAGAGGAAGAGTGACCAGTGGGGTACCACAGGGATCAGTATTGGGACGGTCCTATTCAACATCTTCATCAGTGACATTGCACAGGATATAGAAGGCAGAATTTCACTGTTCGCTGATGACACAAAGCTCTGTAACAGAGTAGACACACCAGAGGGTTTAGACAGAATGAGAAGGACCTGCAGAAACTTGAAGAATGGTCAAGGGTTTGCAGTTGAAATTCAATGCAAAGAAGTGCAAGATAATGCATATGGGGCACAAAACCCTGGCACAATATATCAGTTGGGGGTGAGGATATAGCATGCACCAAGCAGGAAAGGGATCTTGGGGTTGTCATCTCTGATGACCTCAAGGTAGGGAAACAGTGTGACAAGGCATCAGGTAAAGCAAATAGGATGCTGGGATGTATAGGCAGGGCATCACCAGCAGGAAAAGGAGGTCATAATTCCACTATACAAGACACTAGTGAGGCCCCACCTGGAGTACAGTGTACAGTTCTGGAGACCATACCTACGTAAGGACATAGACAGGGTAGAGAAGGTTCAGAGGAGGGCAACAAAGATGGTGCATGGGTTGCATCACAAATCCTATGAAGACAGGTTGAAGGAACTGAACATGTACTCCCTGGAGGAGAGGAGGGAGAGAGGGGATATGATAGAGACATACAAGTATCTTACAGGGAGGAACAGGGTGCAGGAAAACATTATTTTTAAGCGAAAAAGATGTTTCAGGACTAGAGGGCATGGGATGAAGTTGGAGGGAGGACGATTCAGAGGAAACATGAGAAGAATTTCTTCACTGAACGGGTGGTGGACAAGTGGAACACCCTGCCAGAGGAAGTGGTGGGGGCTGAAACAATCACGGGATTTAAGAATGCATGGGATAGACATAAAGGAATTCTAGAGGTCAGGGGTAAGGGGAAATAGACTTCTAGGAAAACAAACTGAACTTACAAGCTCAAATGGGCAGACTAGGTGGGCCATAGGCCCTTATCTGCCGACACTGTCTATGTATCTATGTATCTATGTATGTTGGGCAGGCTATGGACCAGGCTTTTAGACCCCTTAGGAAGTGTTACAGACTGGTGCTTGGGGCACTCCCTGACTCTTTAACAAAAATAAAAGCCCAGTGGGAATCAGATATAATTCTGGAGGGCCTTACGGGGGGAGACTGATTGGCCATTCTTAAGAACATAGGGAAATGCTCAATCAACAATAGGCTGCGAGCAGTTCAGTACAATGTTCTCTTCAGAGCCTACTTAACCCCCTGTCTTGCTCACAGGATAGACCCATCTGTGTCACCTCTGTGCATAAAATGTACAATTCATGAGGGCCATCTTTATCATCTGATTTGGGAGTGCCCAAAAGTGCAACTATTCTGGGCAGGCATCCAACAGCTCTTAACTTTGATTTTGCAATGCCCAATAATGTTAGATCCAGCTGAAATTTTGTTGAGCCTGCCCCTAGGAGACTGGGGAGGAAACCCAACATTTTCTACTAACTTGTGGAGATTAGGAAATGTGGTAGCACTTAGATTACTAGCACAGTATTGGAGATCATGAGAAATGCCATCTGTTTCAGAATGGATGAGTTCACTTTTGGAATGTATGAAGTTAGAAAGAACTCAATATTTCGTCAGGGGCCAAATAGCACAATATTACCAGATGTGGTCTCCAGTAGAGGATGCCATAGTACAACCCTGGTTTCCCTTATTTTAAAATTAATACCTGCTTCTTTTGCCTGTTGAACTTTCTGTCTTCAGGGTATACCACTATCCTACAGTGTTCATTTAATTGCAGTCGCTAGGGAGTGCACTTCGTAGAAAGTCACTTTGAGAGGGACTATACACTGTTAAGTTATGCTACCATTGATGTGTATATTTACAGCTGTACTGTAACTCTGCGATGATTTACCACTGAGATGGTACTATGTTTTACCTGATATGTCAGACATGTAACCAGCTCTCTGTTGTTTTAAATAAAGTATACAAAAAAAAAAAGAACTGGATGTTACATGAGATCAAGAAACCTATCCCCCCACCACCACCACTGGATCAGTGAAAACTGAAAATAAATGGTAAATGTGGGGACACCATGCACTACCTAAAGAACACCTAGACATAGTGAAACAGCTTGTTTTATTTGTTTCTCATAATTCTTGATGTTTTTTCTTTTGCAGGTCCTGTGTGACGTCACTATATTATACCATAATGAGAACAAAGGTATAGATGTCATTTTGAATCAAATACATAAATATTGGTGGATTTGCACTTGTCACAAACTGCAATGTTTATTTTGATGCTTTTTTTGATGCTGTTTGTGTGACAGGATTTTTATTCATGTCTGGTGATTGTACAATGATGCACTACATTTTGATTGGTGGATGGGTTGCATAAATGACTACCTGTTCACACACATGGTCTTCCTCTGAAGAAGCCTCTATGTAGATTGGTGAAATGTAAGGGATGTTGTATCTGCACCATCTACTGCTTGTGTATGTGCGCTACTTCTAAACAATGGCTATGCAATAAAATCAAGTTACTCTTGAACTGAAAATTTGCATTCTGCATTCCTTGTGTGAGGGGTGAATGCTCTCTTCAATTTGTCTTCACTGTATGGACTTTGATACGAAAGGCACCACCACCCCAGTGCTCACTTCAATCTGCCCTTGAAAACCTGTAAACTTTTTATAAATCACTCAAGCTAAACTCAAGTGATTTATAATAAGTCAATATGGTCTCCAAGGGGTGTCTCTCATTGGATAAGAGACTCCTCTCCTGAGGTCTGGGCAGACAGAACCACTCAGCTTTGCTTTGCGGTCCACTCCCCCAAACCTCTTATTCAGTGACTCTTTATTTATTTTATTTTATTTATTTGTGAGAATCAGTTTACAACCTTTGAGCCAGAGGCTCGTTTCTGAAGGTACCTCATCACATTGAGACATACATAGCATTTAGATTACATAGTACAGGTTTTCTTCAAGTAGGCGTTTGTTAGAGGCGCCACGTCACACTGTGGTCAAACAACATACATTTAAGTTACAGGACACTTGTAATAGAAATAGGTCTGACACAACTGGTTTCATTTGCTGAGCAATCAACTGGCATGAGACAGCATGCTCTGGCCAGGTTATACTTAGGAATGGCGTGCTGGGTAAAGGATGGGGCTGGACTAGGTGGGGAGCTGCCCGGTAGGCATTGTCACGGGTGGAGTAGTCAAGGTAGGGCCTTATTCAGAGACAGGAACAGCTACGAGTGTTGAGGAGTTGGCTGAGAAGGGTGGTTTTGAATTTGGAGATTGTGGTGGCATTGGATGTGGTGGAAGGGAGAGAGTTAAACCAGAGTGGGGCTCTGTACTAGAAGGACCTCTGACCATGAGTGGTTCTTGATCTGGGGACCAGTAGAGCGGTCTTATTGGAGGACTGTGTAGCAACAGTAGGCGGGATCCGGTGGATGGATGCAGTCACCCCTGGTGGAGAGAGCCCGAGTAGAGTTTTTTTTGTGAGTAGGCAGGTATGATAGCGAAGTCGTTCATCTAGTGTCAGGAGTTTAGCATCGTTATACAGTTGACAGGTGTGTGTGAGCCTGGGGTCACCAGTAATCGGTCTGCAAGCCTTATTTAGGGTTATGTGAATTTTTTTGAGAGCAGTTGTGTTAGCAGCACCATAGATTGGTAAGCCATAGTCTACCAGGGACAGTACTGAGGTTGTGACAGCGAGCCGGAGAGCATTTGGGGGGAGGCAGTTTCGATGGTGGAAGAGGATGCCAAGCCGTATGTTGGCGGCGGATGCAAGGGCATCAATGTGTTCGTGGAAAGTGAGGGCTGAGTCGAAGGTAATCCCGAGGTATTTGTACGAGCAGACTTGTTCCAGAGGTTGTTTGGTACTAGGAAGAATATGGAGTGGGTGGTTTCTAGCTTTGTTTTGGGAGTGGGCAAAAAGCATAGCTTTGTTTTTTTAAGATTAATGATGAGTCTGTGCTCCTTAAACCAGGCATCTGCCTCATTGAAGGACTGTTATAGGGAATCCTGAAGGGAGATGGGGTTGCGGTGAGTGGCACAAATGACAGCATCATCAGCATACAGAAGCATTTTGCCCGAGCAAGCACTGGGCAGGGTGTTCAGATAGAGTGAGAAGAGGAGGGGGCCCAGGATGGAGCCTTGGGGAACTCCTGAGTGTATGGGATGGGTATCAGAGAGTATTCCACTGATTTTTACACACTGTGACCGGGCGCTTAGGTAGCTTGAGCACCATGCCAGTGGGCCAGCTGCGAGACCAGTGTGACAGAGGGCGTTCAGCAGAAGAGGGTGGGAGACAGTGTCAAAAGCCTTAGATTGGTCAATGAACACTGCACCAGCTAGTGAGCTGGTGTCCAGGGAGGAGTGAAGGAAATTGGAGAATTCAATTAGCGTGGTGCTGGTACTGTGGCCAGCACGGAAGCCATGCTGCTCAGGGCATAACATGTCATGCTTGGATAGATATTCGGTGATTTGAATGGCCACGATTTTTTCCAGGGCTTTTGAGAGGGGAGGGAGGATGGAGATTGGTCGGTAGTTGTTGGTTGCAGACCTGTCACCACCTTTATGAATGGGCGTGACTATGGCTGTTTTCCAGGCAGAAGGAAATTGTCCCAGGCAGAGCGATCGGTTTAGTAGGCTGGTGAGCGGGGCTAGGACTTCATCTAGCACCAACCTGAGGATACTGGGATCCAGTGAGTCGCTGCCGGGATTGTTGCCATTTAAAGCTTTGATAAAGGATGGGTCTGGCCTCCGAGCAGATACCTTGCGCAGATGGAAGCTGGGGTGGTGGCGACGGGGTTGGTTTGGGGTTTCAAAGAAATTACTGGGGAGGACTGAGCTAAGGTCGGTGAAAGCGGTGTTGAGGCAGTTAGCTATGAAGGCAGGATCGGTGGAGGTAGTACAATCACTAGAGAGCTGGGATGGGGGAGGGGACCGTGTCTTTCCATTTAACTGCTTAATATTATCCCAGAACCTTATACCATAAGAGGCACCCCTCAGAGGCCCTATTGACTTATATAAGAGGATGTCTCATGTACATAGTTCTAAAAGTCTGAAGTTCTTAGTTTAGTTGGGAAATTCCATTTCACAGAAAGGAGACTCTCTAATCTTCTGCAAAGTAAAATATTTTGATTTTATATTGAAATTCTATTTTTTATACAAAAGTCTTCAACATTGATTTATAATATGTTTATATCTACAGTTCATGTTTCTCTTATGGTTTTAATAGTTTCTTCTCAAGTTCTTTGTGTGTCAAAATTGCTCAGCTTCGCATTACAGGGCTCTCGCCTAAAGAAATTGAGAATGCACCCTTATAGCCATTAAAGACATAGGAAATGCATATATGAAATAAGAGTAACTGGAATGTTTAGAAATAAACTATTGTTATTGGTAAAGAACAATTAAATAATTTATAATACTTTCAATTATGAGTGCCAACAGATGGTCTTGAAGCATCAAAGTAGCAGTAGACTATGGGAAAAGAAAACTCACTATTTGTCCATTGTATATGTGCATTGAATAGTAGAGTGGCAGAGAATCAAGGATGATGGGTGAGCGCCAAGCAAATAACAGGCACTATACTGACATGGAGAAGACAGATGTGGAGACATATCAAGAAGCTGCAGCATACAAAGGATATGCAACAGAACACAGTATAATCATTGACAGTACTCCCTGTCTTTTTCCTCCCCCACCCATCAGTTATCATCATCCCCTTCCCCGATTCTATTTCTAGTGGCTGTTCCTTCCTACTTTGCCCGCCACACTGGACCTCCAGACCCTGGGCCAGATTCTTAAAGTGCAATGCAGAGCTTGTGTCAAGCACTGTGTCCAACCCTTTTGTTGGCACAAATGTGCCAGTACCTTTGCTGCACACTGTGCCCGGTTTTAGTAGGTCGGGCACAGTTACAACACTTTTCCTGATTTACAGTAGCTTATGCCAAATAGTTTATTTATTTATTTATTGGAACATCAGTTTAACAACCTTTGAGCCAGAGGCTCATTTACAAAGGTACCTCGTCACAGTGAGGACAAAACAGTGCAGGAGACAACAACCAAGCAGACAAAACATCTGAGACAATTAGGAAGCAGCCAGAAAATCCAGGTATTTGTCAAACACAGTATACAAAGAGGCTTACATGTGCACTTTACAGTGTGGACAATATGCAGTAGTTACATGGAGACTGATTCAGTGGGAAGAATAAAGGTAAGGCTGGGTGGGAGGTATCAGAAGAGGAGTGTGGGGAAGATAGTAACAAGTAAAGGTAGAGCTGGACAGAAGGTCAGAGAGCAGCTCAGTGAGCCTTGTCTGGGAGGATAGGAGTAGGCTTCGAGGCAGGTACAGCTGCGTGTTGAGAGCAGGTAATTTCTAAGACTAGTTTTGAAGTTCGATAACGAGGTGGCATCTGTGACTCCGGCAGGGAGGGCATTATACCAACAGTTGGTACAAGACCCACAAAAAGGGTACCCAGGATTGCCACAAGCTAGACCAGAAAAAGTTGGTCTAACTTGCAGCAATTGGTGCACAGGATGAAAAATCCAGATTACCGTCCAGGAGAATAGCACAAGCCATGTGCGCCATATGTTCAGCGCACCGAGGGCTTTCAGCATCCTCAGCCCTTTGAAAATCCAGCTCCTGTCTCTTCCTCATTTACTGTGGTTCACCAGCCTAGAAACTAACTCTCTTCTTTCTATAATTGTCGTTGCAAGAATAAATATATTCTTAAAAAGCAGCAGTATTTGTTAGTCATCATCCCATTTAATTTTTTATTATTAATGCATTCATGGCCAAAACATTATACCTTTTGTTTTATTCATTTTCTTTTGGGCATGAATGAAGTATGGAGATGTGTCATATGAAGGTTTGAAAAGTTCTTGCTTCCTTTCAATGGCACCATGTCAATATTGAACATCTTGGTGTGGTGCAGCATTATTTACCATCAGAAGCATGCACTAGCACTATCAATATACATCCATAGTAGAAATGCAGTATTTGCAGTTAAAAGGTACCCTCAACAGAAGAGATTTCTACACCTTGCAAGTGGCGCCCATCTTTAATTATGTACAGTATGTCTTTAATTACAAAAACAGTTATAAAAGCAGCGCTGTTTGTTATGATTATGAATCTATGAACATGGAATATGGCTTCCCCCATGCAAAACAGTGTCCCAAACGAGCAGGTGTCACTACTCACTAAAGCTGTTTAACAAACACATTTCTTTTTTAAGTAAATGAGTAAAATACTATTAAAAAGGCACAGCCTGCAGTTCAGAGGGGCAGCAGCAACGCACTTCACACCCCCATCCATGTGATTATAACCATGCATCTCAGAATTTTTTGCAGCCCTTTCTGGGCATCAGTTCCAATCTGCCAGTAAGCGCAGCCTCTGGCCACCACTGTCTGGCTCACAGTGTTCTTTGGGCTCTTCCTGCAACCCATTGGATGCTTCTAAGGTCTCCAGCATTTCGACATGCTGCTTTTCTTGCACTCCTTCATTATAGCATGCTTTGGTGGTTCTCTTAGTAGACCACTCTGCATTGGCAGCTCGTCTCTGGCTCCGCAGGGTCCTAGTCCCCTTGTGGAACCCTCACTATGCTGCCTTCAGCCACTCCTCACTGCTATAGATCAAGTCATTTCTGTTTTCTACTGCATTATACCATCAAGCCTCTGGCAGGAGGCAGGGAACTTTACTCACAGCCACCTTTTTTGCAATGCTCAGTACTTCCAGCAGCTCCTGGAGCCCAGTCGTTTTGCCACCATGTTCTTCTTGGTTTAAGTGCCCTGCTCCTGCATTATTGTGGTGAATCAATAAGCTCATGTTTCTTCTTTCATACAGTGCATTATTTTTTCAGCCTATCTAAGTAACTCCATGCTGATCTGGTTGGTGTGCATCTGCCATTTGATTTTCATCCATATATATATATATATATATATATATATAAATTTCAGGCACATAGTCAGTTAGACTCAGTCCATTTTCATTTAGCATCTCATGCCTCAGTCAATCATTCAACCTTGCCTTTATTTCATTTCTACTCTTGCACTGAATAACCCACAGGCTTCACCATCAACCTCCACTACTCTCTGGCATTCCGATGAATGCCAGCCATGGTTATAGCATGGGTTCCAGGGACCCTGCTCTGTAAGCTGATGGTCTCATTCCGCTCCTGACAAGTTTGCATCTTGAGGATGGGTCCCTCAAGTCCAACAGAGTCCTTCTCTTTCTTCAGTTACAGTGAGAGTGTCCTACATTCTGACAAAACCTTCAGCCATGCAGATCCACTCAGCGGTATCTCTTAATATAGTATTTAAGACTTCAGCTACCAAAGGGTGTGGCCTCTAATTCCTTGGCAGGGCTCCATTAGTTGTGCAGACCATGTGAGCAGCACCTTTAAAAACTATTCCTCTCTTTGACTGCTTAAGGTTCACCTGGTCTCCACCTACTTCCATTCCTCTGCCCCAATGGCAAATGTCATACTGCTACTCTAATCTCTGCCCCTTAAGGGCTCAGCTTCATTCTTTGCCCATCAAGGGTTCTGCTTCCTTTCCAGGCCTCCCCTCAGTTGGAGGCCAGGTGGGTGACTTTCATTGATTATTGCTCTTCTCCTCCTCCTTCCCACCATGGGAGGGTTGGGCCTATTTCATGGGAAACCTCCTTTAGGTGCAGAGATTGTCTCAAGGCACCATCATGGCATTCCTGTTAGAGGGATAGAGTGAGAGCCCTTCTTCTAAAAAAGCTTTCTTTTGCAGTAGCCAAATCATCACTAATTCTAACACTAGCCTGGAGGGAAGGCAACCAAGGCCTTAGAACCCCTTTGGTTTCCTCCATCTAAGGGTTCTTTTCCTCTTCTCAATGCCAAAGTTCATAAAAGCTATATCATTTCCACAGTAGCTGGAGTTGGTTGGTAGCTCCACAGGTCTGGGTCTCAGTTTGGCTAAATCTGTCTCCTTGTGAAGAATGGGCTTCTCTGTCTTCTATTGTGCTTTTAGGCTTTCTTTCCTAAGGTGTCTTTTGGTCTGCGACCCCATCCCTACCTCGAGGGGTTGTAACCTTTCAGGGTTCCACATCCTTGTGACACCCCTACAAGGTGGTAGTCACCATGGCAGTGACATAGAGAGCAAAGCATCAGCCAAAGTTCACAGTTGAACAAGCATCACATACTACTCAATCAATCCTAAACCTACCCAAGAGCTGAGTGACCCTACGAGTTAAAAGGCTTCACCTGCAGATCAGAGGGGCAGTGGGTGACATACACCATGCTTCCCTCTGTGTGGTTAAAACCACACATGATCAAGCATTCCCCCAGACTCTCAGAACTTTTTGTTGCCACCTTTCTTGCCTCCTCCTTCTACAGCACCTCTCTCCCTGTGGTAGGGCCTTCTTCAATAACTTGTCTTTGGTCCTGGGACCCTCTCTTTCTCTCTGTGGCACCTTGAGGGGTTGGAATCCTTCAAGGTTCGACGTGGTTATGACAACCTGACAAGGTGGTAGTCCCCGTAGCAGGGACAGAAAGAGTGTAAGGCAAAGTTTACCATTCCACAAGCACCACATACTACTCAGTGTCAAGTCAGTCCTAAACCTCCTTAAGAGCCCAATGACCCTATAAAATAATGATTTATATTTCATGTCAAGTTCTCTAACTGACTGCAAAGCAGTGCAGGATGCTGTAACAAAAACAAATAAGTTGGAAAACTTCATTACTAAATGAGTCACCTGGGTAATCCTTTCTTCACTGAAATAAAGTTGAAAAACAATATTTCAATCCATATATGAAGTGAACAATCACTTCTGGACAGCACTGACTGATCTCCGTTGAGACTGGAGCTATCTCATCTCAGAATAACTTCTATACTATTTGTTTGATTGCAGCATTGTAAAACCCTTTTTATAATGTTAGCTAAGAGCAATGCCCCTCTCAAAATAAATATTGGAAATAACCAACACAAGTTGTTAACCTCCACTTGCTGCTGTGGAGATGACCCGAGTACCGGAGAAAACAAAAACCTTGCCCAGACAACTTAAACAACTTTTATTTTGTGCCTTTGCAGTCAACCTAGCTGAAATCACCAGCACAGCACCACTGCATTTGACAGGCTATCTGCAGCTCTTACTCTAACATGTAGAATAGCCTGATCTGCTCCAGTCAAGAAGAAAGATGTTATTTTTATAATTAATGACTCAAGTCAATAAATATGGCTTACATAAAAAATGTTTTAAAATCTGGCCCATGAAGATAACCTTTTGACTGTATAAAGTAGATTCATTACTGGGTCTATAGTAAAGCCCTATACAGACTACAGGACATAAAATGGTTTAAGGAGCTTAAATTGTCTAAATTCTGTGTAATGTGGCTCACTTCAAAACCCTGCTGAGAGCTAGGCTTAAATGGTGATTTTAAAATGTTTTCAAAATTAGCCTGATTTTACCCATCAGGAGCCCGGATAGTGCAGTAATGCAGACAGTCAGATCTGGTTTTAGTACCAGACTTACATTGTTCCAGGTGCGGACACTACAGCATGGTAAGACAGTCCATTGTTAAAAATGTTTTAGCTCACCATGATGTGTATTCAGGGACTAAGATGATCATGATGTTAGCATATGCTTGGACTGTAAACAGCAGAGAGCACCACACTAAGATAGTACACTTATTGCATTGTCTACATCTTGTGCACTGTACTGTAGGTTATGTACTGTACCACTGACAATACAGTACATGCTTGATACACTTTAATTTTACATCCCTTCTCTGCATTTGATTATGCATTGCACCTCTGACACTATTGATCCTTCCCTCAAGCTTGATAAAAAATCAAATGCAGCAGGCAGCTGCCCGCACCCCCACCTGGCTTCTCCTGCCTCGCACTGGCCTTCCCCTAACTGACACTTAAGCAATAAGGTACAACCAGGGGTTATGTTAATGTTCTAGTTAATCACCCTTGGGGGAGTACTGCAGCATGAGGCACAGCTGAGTGCCATATTGCCCCCAGGGGGTGATTAACTTGAACATTAACATAACCCCTGGGAGTACCTTATTGCTGTTATTATAAATTGTCCATTTAAAATGTGTAAAATTGCCTGGTTTATTTTGGCTTATTTCTTAAACTTCAACATTGTGTGTGATAAAATAGTCCTTCTGCAGTGGTTTGGAGTTTATGTAAACACAAGGATAACACTGACGGTTTCTTTGTAAAGCTGCCCCACAGCTATTAATTGAGCCCTTGCTTGCCTGCTCTCAAATCAGCACCGCTGACTCGCAGGCCATAGCGCAACTGCTGACTGTACCCCCGCTCACCTGGCTGCTCACTTACTAAAACAACTGCTTTTTTTTTTTTTGTTAAATCACGCGGCTAAAGCCACATCGTCCAACCAAGGAAGACTGCCTCAGTTTAAAATGAATTTCCCCACACAAGGCAGGCAGTTGATTGAGGGTGCTACGTTCATATCCTCCATGAAAGCACCTCCTGTTTCAGGAAGCGAACACAGCTTAAAGAGAGGTTGTGAATATGTACAATATTCTACAGTTGTTTTTTAATACTTGCTATACTTTTTTAAGGTCACTATGGCTACCTCTTGGGAGTTGTGAGGAGTATTAAAAGCTCTACTGATGTTGGAGAAAGTAAATGATGTTTTAGTGACAGTTTTAAAAGCTATCTTGTTACTGAACATTTTTGTTGACCTACAGTTTATTTTGGATAATAAATAAGTACTTGTTTAGGAGGGGGACAAGACAGGATCGTGTTGGGAGCTTTACTTGCCGGGACTCCGGCGGGGGACAGGGAGCAGTGCATAGACTCTCATTGGTTATTTATTGCACAGAATTTCAGATGAGCTGTAGCTAGCATTACTTTGAAAAAAAAAAGCACAGTAACAGAAATGAAATGGATAATTTTCCTATAATTTATTAGACAGATTACTGTTATGCTTTTTTCATGTTAGACTTTACACTGTCCAGCACATCTATCGTATAACATTTTGGTGGCTCTGCATTCTAACTATGGAATTTGTAAAAAAACAAAAACTAGTCCCAGGCAGATTAATGCTCTTGCAATTCAGCTGGACAAGTACTTTAATAAGGAGATTAACATAAGGCTTTCGGAATGCTGACAACCAATCAGATTTCAGCATTCCTGAGACCCTTATGGTAATACATTTTATTTATTTATTTTTTTACACAGTGCAATGCAGTTGACTTGACACCCTCCACAGCCTACTCAAAAATCAAATGCAGGGAGCTGCATGCACTCATCCCTCTGCGTACCCTCTCTGTCTCACACTGGCTACCACCAACAGCCCACCAAGCAGTAGCGGCAGCAATTTTTGGTAAAAACTTTGTCCTTACCTTTGTCTTTCTCCTTTCTGACTATGTGCAATTGATCTGCACTCACTGCCTGTCTAATCATTCAGGTTCCCTTGTCTTCAGCAGTTCTGTCTCTCACTTGCTTTTGACAAGCCTAGCTCCTGGATTTCTGGGCATGGCTTCCTGAGATGGATGCCCAAGGAATGAATGAACTCAACCTGTACAGTAACCAGTAGGGAAACACACACTAAAGCTGGCTCCCAAAGGTCAGATCCCCGCACACAACATGACACCACTGACAAAGAGACACTTCTTGACTCACTGACTCACTCACTAAAACAAACAAACAAAAAAAAAATCAAAAGTCATGACAACAATACCTGGCATTCACCCTTAACAGGTCCTGTTTAGGGCAGGCCTGCCACTGTCATCTTCTCCTTATCTATATGTGGTATGTGCTATTCAGCCAGACCCAGGGTTTCTTCTTGCTGCCTGGCACTGGGCTGGCAGGGAGTCAGTTGTCAGTCGTCAGTCAGGGATGAGATGAGTGACTGATAATGTCACATCCATGGAGGGTGGGCTTGGCAATTGAACCATGACAGCTGGGTCTGTTCTGTTGGCACCGAAAGTCAGTTAGGCCTTGGAATGGGCTAGCCAGGGAGGGTGGGAGTGGACTGCAGAGAAGAATGTGAGAGAAAGTTGACTCACTCGACTCTCTGAGTCCTGGAAGCAGGACCAGTTACACATGGCTGGACACACGGGAGGAATGAGTTGGGACCTAGTCTTGCCTGATGGAGGAGGAAGGTGGACCGACGGACAAGGCACAATGGCACATTCAGCAGCTTGGCTGCATCTAGCAGATCTGACTGGCCCTAGTCCTCCTAAGTGTAGCCACACACATAGTCACAGTTTCAGAGACTGGATCTGCCACCCACGCACGCAATCCAGCTGAGCAGCAGGAAGAATTACTTACCTGAGGCTGGTGACTGGTCACTTCTTTTGAGTCCACTTGATATCATACTACCATAGCACCACCACTCCTCCTCTTTGCTACTCCACTCTGTAGGTAAGTTGACAGTGTCTCAACACTCAAGCATCACATGTATACTGCTATAATATGACACATTTGGTGCCAAGCTATTAGGACAAACTCATGCACCTCATGAATCTGGGCATCATGTGACTATTGGGTGGGTCAGTACAGGTGGCTCAGTAGGACTAGGATGGTCGTGATGGGCCAGTACTAGCAATCACACCAGGAAAAACTGTCTGACAGGTTGATTGGAGAACACAGGAAGGTGCCGGGGGTAATGAGTGCAGGAAGGCGAGAAAGGGTGGCGAACAGTGAGCAGTTAGCTTGGCAAAAAAAAAAAAAACAATCAGGAAGCAGAGGAGGCTGGAGTTCAATGACTGACAAGAAATGATCATGCATGGACAGTGTGTATGCAGCCTGCATGTCCCTAACAACTTGGTCACTAATCAAACCTGTCTCCCTCTGAGTCGATTTGTCTAGCACTCTAGGGCCCCCCCAAAAAAGGGGGTTTGTTTTTTTAAAGGGACAGCTCCTGGCTGGCTGCTTGAAGCTGCTAACTACCATCTCACATGAGTCTGTAAAACAGATTCAGACAAATAAGAACTCGCTCAAGGGAGCTAGTGTGAGCTGGCTCAGCACATTAATGATCAACTCAAAATGAACACCAAAATTTCCTGGAATCTGCTGCATTGGGGGGCTGCTTTAGAGTACAGTCACCATTACAATTACTTGATTTGTGTATGCACTGTATTAAGTTTTCTAGTGTAATTTGCTGGAGATTGAGGAGTCATACATGGGTAAAAAATATGGACCCAGATAAGCCAACCACAGTATCTGGTACAGTAACAGGTATAACTACCATATGTTTTCTTGCCAGCTCCTGCCCAGAAAACTAAGCAAGCAACAATGATTGGCCACCAGAAAATCAGACCAAGATTTTACCATCAGGTGTGAGAAGGGTATAAAGGGTCACATCCTGGTGTCCTCACTGTGGAGAATAGTGAACATGCTTTACAAGGACATGCAGTAGTGAGTCAGGAGGTCCCTGACCAGAATAAAAAGTTCCATGAACAAATGAAAAAGGCTGTTGAAAAGAATAAAATGTGTGACCAAAAGTTGGACCTGTTGCTGCATCTATATAGCTCTTTAAGGGGGCTGGGCTCAAGAATATTAACAAGCTCATTCACCCGGCTGCTATTGTCAGACAGTGATGATTATTCTTTATAACAACAACATTCTGTATTGTAATAATTAGAGTACCCCATATAACCCTAATTATCCCTTTATAAATATGGCCTGTATTCATCCATACAGTAGCAACCAGATGATCAAGAAATACCTACAGTACCTGAACACAAAGACAGCTAAGCCATTTCACATCAGTAATGTGGTACATTGGAATGGAGATGGGGACACTATGCTAATCACCTGTATGGTCATGCATAGCGTATGGAAGTCCTCACTGGCCCACTCGAGTACCAGTGCTACTGCTTCCATTTACCATCTGCTAAAAGAAGGCAATCACAAGATCACTGGCAAATGGTTGGGCACAACTGATGAAAGCCCATCTGGGAAGTTAGAAGAGCAGTGCATTACAATGTTTGTATTTTAGTCAATACAGCAAAAAAGTTACTGTATCTCAAGTTAAAAAACAAACAAACATCATAACCAGCGAGGAATGGTGGGGCATGGTGAATGAAATTTACCATATGGAAAAGCTATCTCACATTGTAATGCAGAGGAAGTAGGGGGGCCTTCGACAGTAAATGGATATTATGGGTGGGATTTATCTCCCTGATGTTAATTGATTTTGTTGTTAAAAAAATACCTTGGAATATCTAAACAGGGTAGGAGATCTACAGCATTAGTAGACACATGGGTAATGATGGAGTTAAATTAATACCAAATGGACCAGGTGGTGCAGAGATTTTATGTTACTTTGAAATGTAAACTGCTTCGAAACCAGTGTGCATAAATATTGTGTCTGATGAAGCATGCCAATTAATAATCTAGTAATTAAAAAAACTTGTTGGGTTTTAATGTTTAGGAGTTTACCAGTCCCTAAAATAGTCATGGATGGCAAGTGGCATATTGGGCCTATGCAGTTAAGAACAACATTGCCTCTTTGATTGGCATAAGCTTGCATAAAAGGCTTGCACTGTCCCTCAGGTGTTTTACTACATCTCACACCGAAAATTTAATTGGTTCAAGGCTGAGTCAAGTCTAGTCGTATAGCGTTATCTATTTATCTAGTTATACAACTGGAATGGGAATAAACTGTTTAAAAAATCCTGTTAACAATGCTGGTTTCTATACCTACATGAAAAATAACATCACCCCTGGACAAAGCCACTTCATGGCTGCTACCATTCTATTTGCACTTATGCGAACCTAATGTGCCTTCCTTCTCCTTAACCATATACCCCTTATCTCTATCTCTCCTCACCTTTTCTTCTACTCCTTTGAATGCTATCCACTACCACGCCTCAATCCCCTATTCAACCTGTGGTTACTGCATGTTGACTCAGCACTACTGTAAATAGCAACTGTATCCCATTGCTCTATGTATTTACCCTGTTGAGACTTAATAACTGTATTTTACATCCTGTCCTTTGTTTATTTGACTTGGAACCTTTGTAAATGAGCTCTCTAGCTCAAAGGTATCAATCCAAAACTGAAAAAAATAAATAATGTATTTTTATGTATGTACTGTATGTTAGCAAAGGCATGTCTACATATATAAAATAAAACAGAAAAATATTTCTTGTGACAAACTTGGTTGGCTTTCTCTATTACAGTCTTGTGACCGCTCCCTTGGGGGCACCATATATGGCATCCTACTCAACTGAATGCCTCTATCCTTTTCCACCCTCCTCAATCCGGTGCATAACGTATACCCCCTAAAGTCTGGTGATAATGCCCATTGAATAGCCCCAGACTTAAAAGCAGGTCTGGGGAATCCTCCTTTGCTTACAGTATGCTGCTCCAATGTCCATCTGCTATTTGACTATGTCCTTCGGCAACCTCATTCTATAGCAGGTACCATGAACATATACTTAATGCGTCCAAGTGTTCTTGTCCTTGAATTTCACTACTTGGTTATGTATTGTTACCTGTTTGTAATCATGCAATCATGTAAAGCTCAAAGTGAACTCCCCATGTCCCACATGGATATGTTGCGATATTTGTACTGGTTCTCACTGTCTAGTGTCTATTTCAGGCATACCTATGTCTATTTATTCTGTAATGTATGCTGACATGTTTCTATCTCAATTTATTACATTACATGTTTTTATCCTTTATTATATTCTGTACGGTATTTTTTGTATGTACTCTCCCTAATTGTGCCTGAAAATAGGTATTTATGTATCTATAGTGCACTTAACTGGTCAACAAAAATGAAATAAATATATGTCATAATGGCATTCTTAGCCAATGGGGGAGCAGCTTTGACAATGCTTGATAGCATCACAAGGGCCTTGCTTTTTCCAAAAGTTTCAGCTATTGCAGACAAGGAGAAACAGTTAAATCTTCACTAAAGTTAAAAACTGTGGGCCAAATTTTCAAGGTGCCCTTAAGAGCAACACAAGCTATGCCCAATGGCAGCTTGCATCAATGCCTAGTGTGCTGGTGCCCTTGTGCTGGAGTTTGGGAGGAACCTGGGGAAGGAACCGAAGTCCCTGCCTTTGCTGCAAGCAGTCCTTGTTGCTAATGGCTTGGGCAAGTGAGAGGATTAATGGAAACATCTGCCATCCCTTGGCTGCTGACACTATGGCCCCTAGTCCCCAGGGATGCATGCTATTGCAGGGCACTGATCCACTGCAGTAATGTGCATCACTCATCCCAGCATGCAGCTAGTGCAGGAAGATGATGGGGCCCCAGAATATCTGTTGGTCACTGATGCCATGTTGTGAGAGGGTGTGACCAGTGTACATGGTGGCACAAGTGCCTGTCCAATAGCCCTCAGGAGGACTGCCACATACTGCCACCCAGACATGTTCAGAATGGGAGGTACCCCACTGGTCACATGGTACCAGTGTGTCAGTGAAGTGTGGCACAGCATGCCACTGGGACACCTTACCCACTGTCAGGGCCACCCCATGGCATGCCACCACCACACCAGATCTCAGGCAAGGGGCACTGAGGGTCACAGACTTGTGGGACAGGGTGGGCAACATTACCTTGCCATGGTGGGTGGGCATGCTGCACCTCCTGAACCCTGCTGGTTCCTCCAGCGGCCACTGTCATGGGTCACATACAGTGCTCAGGGCTGTTAGATCAGCTATTTGCTGGTCTTACTCCAGTGGCTCATGTGGACTTGGGGGTCTGGAATTCTGAGTTAGGGGATGTGGCAGGCCAGATTTGGCGCAAGCCCTCTACCACCATGGTGCAGCCATGTTGCTGCCACAAGCCTGGCACAAGGCAATCTGGTGCAGGGGGTACCAATACTGCCTTTGAAAACAGTGGTTGCTGAAAATTCTGACACAAGGTGCCCCTTGTGCCAATTTCTTTTGATGCAAGATCCTTGTGTTAGTCTTGAACTTCTGAAAATCTGACCCTCTGTCTAAATGCAGTTGTGCAAACAGTATGCATAATTGGCGACACAGTGGGATAATGATATTTGTTAGAGTTGAGTGTAGTTGTTTTAATTCTGCTTCTACCAGAATTCTGTGGAGTTTTGGAAATGTCATCAAATTCCATGGAAGGGTGGGCCTGGAAGTTAGATTAGAAGCAGAATTCCAAAATTCTCACAGCAGAATGCTTTTTTTTTTAAAATCTGGGGATTAGTAGTTCTAGGTTTACATAAACCGTGAAATAGTATCCTGTTCAGATGTTTATGTAAACCACACATTAATTTTCCACAAACTGCAGATTAATATTTTGCAGATTACATAATCTACAGAATATTATTCTGTAGTTTACATGGTAATGCTTTTTGGATCTCCATTGAATAAGAAAAATTCCAAGAAGCAATTTGGGAACAAATTCACTATTCTGCACAAATTCTGCTGGTGGAATTCCACATTCTGCACAGCACTAATATTAATCTCTACTTGTAAGGATAAGGCTTCATTACACATTTGCTGCTTTGTCACTTGCAAATCATAGGTCTTATCTTTACATGTGGCGATAAATATGATTATCCCCAAATATATGTATCTCCTAGTTATTTCAATTTTTTTTTTCTCCAGGAATCAAAACAGAGTTCACACTCCAATTGATAATAAACATGATCTGGGAGGAGCAGATAACATTATTATATGTTACAGAGCAATAGTTTCATACAGAACTCAAAAATCATCAATATAACAATTTGAACAATACAATACTCTCATAGTTATAATCAACAATAGAAATAACTACAGCATATACAAAGCATTATATCCTTAAAGGATGCGTATAACAGATTTTTATGTGGACAATTTCAAATCTGTTAGAAGTTAATGCTAGTAAAATAGTACCTGATACAACAAACTCTGGTAAGACCCAACACAGCTGCTGTGCTGCTTTAAAAAGAGAGTCAGGCCAACATTTCTGGCATCAATAAATTCAGAATTTGGATCAGTACATTTCCAATCAGCCTCATGCCAAAATTGAGATCTCTAAGTTACTTTATTTAAAAGTTGCAAGTCATTTTGTAACCCTAAATTCTCTTCCTGTTCAAAAAAGCCAGTTTCAGTGAAGATCTACTGATGATGTCATAACCAGAACTCACAGCCTCATCCTCCTTACAAGCTGCCTCATAGGACTTATTTCTCCCATGTTACATAAAACTGCAGTTGTAGTAAACATCTGAAAAAGGAAAGCTGACACTGGGTGGGTTAGCACATGCATTTCCATGATGTGCAGATTAAAGGTACAATACTTTAGAATGTGATGGGGGAGAGGGTTGGAATGCATCAGCAAACATATTTTAGAATGACAAAGTTGTGTGCAGTTTTCAGAACACTGCAGGTAAGAGATTTTGAAATGCCACCAGGCAGCAACTGTGGAATGCAATAATGACACAATCTCAGAAAGTAACTGGGACGCACAGTTTGGGAATGTGTCTGGGATGCTAAAATTCATAATATAGAGGAGTCACGTATTTTTAGAATGTTTCAGAGATACGCAATTTTAAAATGTGGGAGACACATAGTTGTGGAAGGTGGCAGGGATATGTAATTTTGTAATGTATCATGGATGCATATATTTGGCATTGGTTGATAATGCACAATTTCAAAATATGGATGGGATGCCTGATTTCAGATTGTGGTGGCAACACAATTTCATAATATGGCATGGACACAGAATCTCAGAGTGTAGCGCTGACACAGTTTCAGAATGTGGTAGTCACATACTATTTCATAATGCATTATTTTAGAATATGGCTTGGACATGCAATTTCAGAATGTGGCAATTACACTCATGTTCAAAATGTGACAAGGATGTGCAATTTTGGAATACGGTGGGGATGCACATTTTCAGAATGTGACAATGACAGTCAGTTTTGGAATGTGGAAGTTTGCACACAGTTTTGGAATGTGGCAGGAAGGTACAATTTTAGAATGTGGAGGAGACATGCAATTTTGGAATGTGGCAATTACACACAATTTTGGAACATGGGGTGACACAAAATTTTGGAATGTGGCGGTGACACAATTTTGGAATGTGGCAATGATGCACAATTTCAGAATGTGGCAGTGATGCAAAATTTTGGAATTTGGCAGTGACACACAATTTCAGAATGTGGCAGTGATGCACAGTTTTGGACTATGGAGGTGATGCAGTTTCAGACTGTGGCAGTGACACACAATTTTGGAATGTGACAGTGACATACTATTTGAGAATATGGCAATGATACACAATTGAAGAATGTGGCAGTGATGCACAATTTTGGAATATGGCAGTGATGCACAATTTTGGGATATGGTAGTGGCACACAATTTCAGAATGTAGCAGTGACACTGTTTTGGAATGTGGTGATGATGCACAATTTCAGAACATGACAGTGGCACACAATTTTGCAATGTGGTGTTGACAATTTTGGATGGTGGCAGTGATGCACAGTTTCAGAATGTGGTTGTGACACACAATTTTGGAATATGGCAGTGACGAACAATATCAGAATGTGACGAAGACACAAAATTTTCAGAATGTGGCAGTGATGCACAATTTTGAAATTCAGCAGTGACGCACACTTTTGGAATGTAATGGTGACACACAATTTCAGAATGTGGCAGTGACACACAATTTCAGAATGTGATGGTGATGCACAGTTTCAGAATGTGGTGGTGATGCACAGCTTCGGAATCTGGTGTTGACACAATTTTTGAATGTAGCAGTGACACACAATTTAGGAATGTGGTGGTGACACAATTTCAGAATATGGCAGTGAAACTCAATTTCAGAATGTTGCAAGGATGTACAGTTTTGGAATGTGGCTGGGATGCATAATTTTAGAATGTGGCTGGGACACACACAATGTCAGAATGTGGTTGGGATGTGATGCAAAATTTTGAAATGTAGTGGGTGCATACAGTTCTGAAATGTGGCAGAGACAAACAGTTTCAGAATAAAATGGTACATCCTGTCACATTCTGACCATGTGCATCCCCATTATGTTCCAAAATTGGCAGTCCCAGCTAAATTCCTTGACGTGTGTTCCATGATTGGAGTGTCCCACCACATTTTGAGACTGTGCATCCCTGCCACATTCTGAGATTGCATGTACCCAAACCTTTTAAAATTGTGTAACACCTTGACATTCTATATCTTGATTCCACGATGCATTCCCAAACCACCTCCTGACATGTTCTAAAGTACAGTACCATGCACCTGAACACTCTGGAAACGCAAGCACTACAACCAACTCTATGTCAGTTTTTTTTTTTTTATGATTACTTCAGCTATAGTTTGTTAAAGTTTGGAGAAATAGGTCCTATAAGGTTGCTGACAGGGAGTATTGTGCTGTGTTTTCTGGGTATGACATCATCAGTGGCTCTTCCCTAAAACTGGCTTTTTTTTGTACAGGGAGTAAAATTAGGGTTACAAAATAGCTCATAACTTTAATATGAAGTAACGTGGAAACCTAATCTTTGATATGAGATTTATTGGGGTATGTTAATTCTAATTCTGCAGTGTAGCACTTTTGTTGGGACTCCATCTTTATAGAGACACTGAGTGGGATATTCAGTCTATGCCAGGCTGGGGCGCAAGCCTGGGCGCAGTGCAACTGGGATGCGCAGGGCGTGACCTGGGCAATATTCAACAGTGCTGTGCCATGGCTCAGCACCATTGAATTTGGCACAGTGGCCACCCACATTGCACATAGTGCAGTGGTAAGTGAGGAGCAGGGGGATGTGCCAGCACAAGTACAGTTGCGCTATGCACAGGAACCACGATATTCAGTAGTGGGTAGGCAAATGGGGCCATTATGCACGCAAGATGCAAATGGGGCCATTTGCATGTCATTAAGGCCCCATTTGCATGCAGGTGCACTGATCCCTGGTGACTTGCGCCTGGTACCCTGTCAGGCTGCCGCCATCGGGGACTGACGCTCCCTGCCCCTCGGCGGCAAAACACCCCAATGCCCGATCGCAGGCTATGTAATAATAGCAACATCCCTGGTGGTCCAGTGGACCTGCCTGCTGGATTGTGGGCTCATAATAAAGAACTAAATCCCTGGTGGCCCAGTGGACCCCTTCCAGCCCGATCATGGGCATAAGTAAATCATATACAAAATAAAGACTCCCTGGTGGTCCAGTGGTACCCCCCTTCCCATCCACCCACTGAGCCCTGCCACCCCGCTCCTCCCCCATCAGCAGCGGGTGGCAGATCCCCACACGCAAGTTGCCCGGCTGCCTGCCGACTGACGGTGTACAGTACAGCTGTACACTCATTGGTCCACAGCATGGGCCAATGAGTGTGCAGACCGTACTGTACTACACAGTCCCAATATGTCAATGGATCCATTCACATATCGGGACTGTGTAGTACAATATGGTCTTCTGCCCATTGGTCCGCGCGAGGCCAATGGGTGTACAACTGACTGTACCACCATCGGTCGGCGGTGCCAGGCGGCTGCGGGTGAGGGAGCTGCTGCCCGCTGCTGATGCGGGGACCGGTGGCGGGCTCAGTGGATGGGTGGGAAGGAGCACACTGGACCACGAAGGATCTTTATTTATATATTTATTTATTAAATTTTGGTGACTGGGTAGGCCCACTGAGCCCCGACGGTCCCTTTTTCAGGGGTGACCCAGGATAACAATGCAAGTTATGATACTGAACAAGGACATAAAGAACTTTTGAAACATTGTCAGTTACATCATGAGGTGGTTGCAGGAAAGCAATGGATATAGGTATGGTTATCATCATGACACAAATATGATTTACTTATGCTCATGATCAGGCTGGCAGCAGTCCACTGGACCACCAGGGATGCTCTTTCTTTTACAATGCCTGCAATCGGGCGGTGGGGGACATGCCACCGACAGACCCTGGCCCCAGAGCTCAGGTGGCCACCCACAGCTGGAGGCTGCCGTGTTGCATCCTGCAATATGGAAGCTCACCTGTGGGTGGCCAGCCCTAGTTCCTTTTTTTCTAGGCTTAACTGTGTGTAGCACAATTAGGGGTTGTGCCTGCATCTGTTCAGCACATCCCAGGCTGAATATCGGGATGTGCGGAGTATGCACGGGCATGCGCCCTCCTACTTGCACTGCATACATTACTGATGCTCCCCGGTGCATCGGGATTTGTGCCATGCACTTTCCCCTTTTGAATATCGTGCTGGGGCGCATTAGTGGGTGGAGCATGGCGCAACTGTGTTGCGCCATGCGCAACCCTTCTGAATATTCCACCCACTGTCTACTTTTGTCTGACTGTTGTCCCTCCTATTGTACACATTAATTTAGCTAATAATATATTGTGCTTGGTCTAACTTTTAGCCCGATTGTCCAAATCTTCCCCATCTTCCCAATGAGATACAGCACCAATCCACAGCATACACTCATTTATGAACGAGTCTGCAAAAATGTTCTCCTTAGCAGTAAAACACCTTCCTTGTTTCTACATTGTTTGCTGAAGCTGGGAAGGTGAAGCCCATTTCAAACTGAGTGCTCTATTCATTGTAATTATGTGCTTGAAAATTCATGCCTTTACTGCGCATGACCAGAGTCATGGCATAAATTACTGTATAGCAGTTTAATTTCACGCCCGGTATATTTAGCTCTCCAAGCACACCCACACATGTTCACATCCTCTTATTTTCACTGGTGGAACACTAATGCTGCTGTGTGTATAGTGATCTACCTAATATTCACTTTCTTTTATTTTCGCTCTAATATGGAACCAGCAAAAACAGTGAAACTAAAGACAGTGAATATTTCCTGTTATACAGTATCAAACACAAAATTGCAATGGATAGAGCACTCAGTTTGAAACGGGCTTCACCTTCCAAACTTCAGCTAACAATGTAGAAATGAGGGGGGTATTTTACTGCTAAGGAGAAAATTTTTGCAAACTCGTTCATGAATGAGTGTACCGTGCAGATCGGTGCCATATCTCATCAGGGATGTGTGGAAGCTTCAGCCAGTAGAACTAAAGGTCAGACTGAGCACAATGTATTTTAAGCTAAATTAATGAGTAATTGTTACATTTCTACTAATGTATGGACAAAAACTGACTGTGTCCTCTGAGGGGGAGCAGAAATTAAGCTGTGTGGTGTGGGAGGATGTGAGGCAAACTGAGATGGAAGGCAAGGTTTAGGTGAACGCACCCAATTGAAACATAGAAACATAGAAACATAGAATTTGTCGGCAGATAAGGACCGCTTGGCCCACCCAGTCTGCCCATTTCCCTGCCTACTGGATAAGCTGCAGATCCTAGTTAACCAGCAGCCTACTTTTTCCTACCCCCATCCCCTAGAATTGCCTTATGACTGTCCCATGCATGCTTGAATTCCACCACTGTTTTTGACTCACGACCTCCCTCGGAGAACCGTTCCATGCATCCACAACCCTCTCTGTGAAAAATACTTCCATAAATTACCTCTGAGCCGCCCCCCTCTATCTTCAAATTGTGTCCCTTGTTCTTGCACACCTCTTTTTGAAAGATGCTACCCTCTTGGACTTTGTTGATTCCCTTGAGGTGCTTGAAAGTTTCTATCATGTCCCCCTCTCCCTCCTTTCCTCGAGGCTATACATATTAAGCTTCTTTAGTCTCTCTTCATATGTCTTCTGGTGCAGACCCTGCCATTTTAATACCCTCCTCTGGACAGCTTCCATCCTGTCTATGTCTTTTTGAACTGGGTCTCCAGAACTGCTGCAGTACTCAGATGGGGTCTGACCAGCTGTCTGTACAGAGGGATAATAACTTCCTGTTTTCTACTGTGCCTCTCCCTATGCATCCCAATAACCCCCAGCCCTCATTGCTGCCCTCTCACATTGCTTGCCCACCTTTAGGTCATCTGATATGACTACCCCAGGTCCCTTTCCATTTTGTTGTTGTTAGTATCTCACCCCCATTATGTACTCTTCCCTGGGTTTTGTTTCCCAGGTGCATTACCTCACTTCTTAGCATTGAATCTAAGCTGCCATACATTTGACCATTCCTCTAACCTTGCCAAGTCCCTTCTCATCCTTTCCACCCCACCTTGTGCATCAACTCTGTTTGCAGATCTTGTGTTATCTGCAAAGAGACATACTTTCCTTCCAGTCCCTCTGCAATATAAACATAAAGACATTGAAGAGGACCGGTCCTAATACTGAACACTGTGGTACCCCACTAGTAACCCCTTTCTTCAGAGTGGACTCCATTTACTATTACTCTCTGTGTCCTATTCTCCAGCCAATTCTTTACCTAGGCTGTCATCTTGGGACCCACTCCCAGGCTGGCTAACTTGTATATTAATCTTTTGTGTGGGACTGTGTCAAATGCCTCACTGAAGTCTAGGTAGGCCATGTCACAGCCCTCCTGATCTACTACTTTGGTCACCCAGTCAAAGAAATCTATCAGATTTGTCTGGCATGACCTTCCGCTGTGAATCCATGCTGCCTTGGGTCCTGAGCCCTCTGGCCTCTAGATACTCAACAATTCTTTCCTTCAGAAGTGATTCCATCATTTTCCCTACCACTGAGTTAAACTAACAGGTCTGTAGTTTTCTGCTTCTGCCTTGCTCCCACTTTTGTGAAGAGGAATCACATCTGCCTTCTCCAGTCTCGGGTATGACCCCATCCTCCCATGATTTGTTAAAGAGGGTAGTCAGTGGTGTCACTAGTTCTACCCTTAGTTCTTTAGAATTCTGGGATGAATCCCATCAGGCCCCATTGCTTTGGCCACCTTCAGTTTTAAGAGTTCTTTCATAACCCTTTCTTCTGTAAATGGGCTGGTATCAACTTCTGTATCCAGAGTGTTTCTACTGTTTGTTTTAGGTACCTCCCCATTTCCTTTGTAAATACTGAGCAAAAATATTTGTTTCAGTATCTCTGCCTTTTCACAGTCACCCTCTGCCCACCCTCCCTCCTCTTTATTAAGCCTCATTAGCCTCCTTGGTCTTCCTTCGCTCCCTGATGTACCTATAAAGGTTTTATCCCCTTCTTAACAGAGTTGGCTATCTTTTCCTCGGTTTGGGCCTTTGCTGTTCTGACTGCCTTCCCAGCTTCCTTTTGCTTTAACTGATACAGTTCCCTGTCCTGCTCCTTCTGTGATTCCTTGTACTTCCTGAATGCTTTCTTTTTCTCTTGAACCTTCACTGCCACTTCCTTTGAGAACCATAGTGGTTTCTTACATCGTTTCGTTTTGTTAATTTGCTTCACACAAAGCTTGTTACCTCTGTGATGGCAGTTTTATTATTCCCCATTGTTCTTCCACCTCCTTCCTGCCCATTTGCTAGTGCATTCCTTAGGCACTCACTTATTTTGGCAAAGTCAGCCCTCCTAAAGTCCGTACTTTTGCCTTTGTATGGCTTGACTGTATTGCTGTGTTTAGTTGAACCATACTGTTCGATGGTCGCTAGTTCCCAGATAGCTACCCACTTCTACATCTGTGATCCTCTCTTCATCTCCATTTGAGAGAACCAGGTCTAAGATTGCTCCCTCTCGAGTGGGTTCCAATACTAGTTGTCTAAGGCATGCCCTTGTAGGGCATCTAGAATAACCCCTCTTTGAAGTGGCTGCTGCAACTGCATTCCAGTTAACATCTGGCATATTCAGATCACCCATCAGCAATATCTCCCTTTTTCTGCCATTCTAAGTATTCTTTCTATCATTTCCTTGTCCATTTCCTCCCCTGAGAAGAGGTCTGTATCTAACCCTGTTCGGATTGTGGTGCCATTGCGGTCTCCAAATTTACCCAGTGCTTCTTCTCCTCCCTGTTTTCCCTTTTGTTCTGTTGCCTTGATTCCTTCCCTTATGTAAAGACTACTCCTCCTCCTCTTTTACCCTCCCTGTCCCTCCTGTAGATAGTGTATCCTGGTATGTTTATGTCCCAGTCATGGTTTTGTGTGTACCATGTTTCTGTGACTGCCACAATATCCAGATTTTCCTCATCCATCAAGGCCACTAATTCAGGAAGCTACTTACTCAGACTATGGCATTGGTACTCATTGCTCTCCATTTTTTGATGGCTTTACCTTCTTTTGCAGCATCCCCCACTGACCTGTCTACTTCGGTCTTTTTCTCATTTAGTACCCTGTTTTGTAGGGAGAGGCTGGGATTTTCCTGCTGTTTATCAGTGCCTCCCCCCTTGACTAGTTTAAAAGCTTGCCAATGAAGCCTTTAAACCGATTGCTCAAAAGACTTGTTCCCTTCCTGGACAGATGCAGACCATCCTGCCAGTATAGGCTGGTGTCCCTCCATAGCAAGACATCAGCATAGCTCTGGCTATACAGCTTTAAAAACAACAGTCTTCGAAACATAGCGACATAGACAATGATGGCAGTAAATGAGCATTGGTCCATCCAGTCTTCCTATAAAACATTAACAAACCTGGAATCTATTGTTCATACAGGGTTCTAACCCACATTACATAATGGGGTCTAAAAAGTCACTATTGTAATTGGTTGGCTACTACTTTATGTTGTGAGGTACTTTCTGCATAACCACCACATAAAATGCCAGCCTACTGCACATTTAAAAAAAGAAAAGTAAAAATCACTCCACACAGAACCCTTTGCATTCCAATAAACTTTCGCAAAGCCACCATTTTTTTTTCTCCTGCTAACTGCACCGTTCTGCAAAATCACAAGTCATTCAGGAAATGTGACCCCTCCCAAAGGAAAAATGTCAGATCTAAGCTGCAGTTTTGAATTCAGAGACAACCGAGAGTTAACCAGCACTGCTAAATGCAAACCGCTCACATTTTCAGTTGTAGTTGCTCTCTCGCAGCACTCAGCTCATTCATGGCGTGGCCAGCTGCCTTCAGGGGCATGGCAGGGCTTCTTCTCACAACAATGAACTCTTTTGTGTAGGGGAAGGATATTTTATTAAAATCAGCATAAAAAGAGTTTTTTCTTCACTATTTTGTGTAATTGTCATGTTTCTTAATAGTATAATCACAATAATCCATGACAGGGTGTGAGTTAGGCTGGAATTTACACATGCCTGGCATTGCTGGTCACTCAGTCTGTAGCCTTGTGACTGAACCATTCCAGTCATGGGTAAATCTCAGCCCTGACCCACACCCTGTTGTGGATTATACCTTGACTATCCACTCCCATGCGCCTCGCCCTACCACTACCTTCCAGTGTCAATGATTCAGTTGTTAGCACGCACACCTCTAGAGCAAGAAGATCAGATGGTCATGGGTTCTAGCCCCACACCAAGTACTTGTGGTAATACCCATAACTGACACTGTAGTGCCATACATGGGGGGAGCTGCACAATTGAAATGCTGTCCTTCAGATGAAATGTTAAACCATGATCCCTTCTGTCCATCTCTGGTCATTGTCCAGGTTGGATTAAAAGATCCCATGGCACTTATCGATGAAGAGTAGGGGAGTTTCCCTTGTGACATGGCTAACATTCCCCATCAATAAAAACAGGTCAATGTAACCCACCCCCCAGGCTGCACCTGGAAACAAACTATCACAGCTTAGTGTGCCTTTCCTGGACAAAAATTGTAAATAAATACACTAATACTACTCTGAGCAACCAATAAACCCGGTCCCAGTCATGTTTGAAATCTTTGATGGTTTTGGCTCCCACCACATCAGCTTGCAGATTTTTCCATGACTCCACCACCTTTTCTATAAAAATAAAACATTCTTACTTCTCTTTTGAACTCCCCCCATCAGTTTCTACTCATGAGCCTTTGTTGTTGATCTACTACTTATGCTAAATAGCTACTCACTGTTTACGTTTTTTTATTCCTTTCAGGAAATTGAAGGTCTCTATCATATCTCCCCTCTCCTTTCTGGCTTCCAGCAAGTACATGTTCAGTGCCTTGAGCTGATCCTCCTAAGATCTGCTCTGCTGGCCCTGAATCATTTTGGCCACCCTGTGTTGCACTCTCTCTAGCCTGTCCTTATCTTTCATTAGGTGAGAACTCCAGAACTGGGCGCAGTACTCCAGTTTGGGCATCACCAGTGATCTACAGAGATGTAGTAATACCTCCTTTCTTCTGCTATCAATACCCCTTCCTATACACCCTAACATTTTGTTTGTCTTACTGTATACCTTGTTACACTAGCTTGAATGCTTATATGTTTAGAGAGTCACTGTTGATGACCCTAGGTCTCTTTCTTCTGTGGTCATGCCCAGCTTTACCCCATTCATTCAGTACTTTGTCGTGGGGTTCTTGTTCTTTATGTGCATCACTTTGCACTTTTTTGGTGTTGAAGTTTAGCTGCCACACCTTTGACCACATCTCTAGCATTTGTAAGTCTCTGTAGCTCCTTAACCTCCTTGTCACTGTCCACCCTGCCACAGAACTTAGAGTCATCTGTGTTCTTGCCCTGGATTCCTTCTCCCATGTTGCTGAGGAGCATATTGAAAAGGACTGGACCCAGGACTGATCCTTGTGTTACCCCACTGGTGACCTTCCTCATTTCTGATTTAACTCTGTTAACCACAGCCTTCTGCTATCTCCCTTCCAACCATTTTCTTATCTGTCTAACTGTGTCCTTTGCTACACCCAGATCCTCTAGCTTTTTCAGCAGCCTTCTATAAGGCATCAGTTTGAAAGTCATGCTGAAATTGAAGTAGAGTAAATCTGCAGTGAAGCCTTTATCCAATACCCTTGGTACCCAGTCAAAGCATTCCATCAGCTTAGTTTGATAAGACCTCCCTGCCATGAACCCATGCTGTTTACTGTCCTGGAGTCCACTGCTCTACAGGTAGTCCATGAGGTCCTCTTTGACTAGTGTCTCCATCAGTTTACCTACAACAGACGTAAGACAGACAGATCACAGTTACCCAGTTACTCCTCATCCCCCTCTCCACTTAAGAAGCAGGACCATGTCCCCTGCACTCCAGTGTTTTAGAACTACCCCAGTCTAAATTGAGCTATTGAATAGCCCTATGAGTAGTTCAATTTGTTCCATTGCAAATTCCTTGAGCACACACAGATGCATCCCCTCTGGCCCTGGGGCATTGTCCATCATTAGGACTGCTAGACCTTTATAAACCCTTTCACTGGTAAATACTTGCTGCCTCATCTCAGAGATCCCACCAACAGCTGCTATAATGCCACTGTATGGCAAAAGCCCTCTGTCTTCCCTTGCAAATACAGAGCAGAAGTAGTTATTAAGAATGGCTGCTTTCTGCTAATCTTCCTCAGTTACTCTACTTCCCTATGTTAGCCTAACACTTCCTACTCCCTTCTTTCTTCTTTTCCTAATATATCTAAAGAACTGTTTTTTCACTTCCCTTGACTCCCTCCACAAAACACAGCTCTGTGTCTGCCTTTGCATCTCTGACAGCCCTCTTTATTTCCGTTGTTCTCATTTGGTACTCTCCACATTCTTCTTGTTTTTCATTGTACCTGGTGAAGGCATTCTTTTTTGGCTCACACTGCTTCCTGACCTTTCTAAAGAACTATACTGGTCTCTTGTACCTGTTTCTTTTGTTTATCATTCCCATGCAATAATATGTTACCTCAAGAATGGCCCCCTTGATTGTTCTTCATCTTTTCTCCATATCCCTGATGCTGTTTACACAGACTAACTTGTCCTGGACTAGCTTTGTCATCTGATTGATGCCCACCCTACTGAAATCTAGGACTCCAGTCTTTGATGAAGGCTTATATCCAGAAAAGTGGGCTGAAGGATGAACCAGGAACTATAGGCCAGTCAGCCTGACCTCAATAGTGGGCAAGCTGATGGAGACCATCCTGAGAGATTGGTGAGCTTATGGGTTTGTGTTGGGGAGGTCCTACAAGACTAACCTACTTGACTTCATTGACTGGGTCATCAGGACAGAGGACAAAGGCCAAGAGCTTGGTGTCCTATATCTGGACTTCAGCAAGGCCTTCAACTCTGTACTGCAAAGTAGACTGGTCAGGAAGCTAGAGGACCTGGGGGTGGGGGTTAAACTAGTTTGGTGGATCAGAAGTTGACTTCTGGGCAGAAGCCAAAAGAAGGTAGTCAAGGAGTGGGGGATTATGAGAAGCTAAGCCTGTGATCAATGGGGTCCCACAGGGCTCTATGCTCAGTCCAGTGTTGTTTAACCTGTGCATAAGTGCATTCACTGATGGAATCAAGGGTAGGATCTGCTTGTTCATGGATGACACATATGAACATACAAAACCACCAGCAGATACAGGACATATGGTCTGTCAAGTCTGCTCAAGTTTATAGCTAGCAATCCATTACACTGCAGCAGCCCTCCTCCCTTCCCCCCAAATGGTGGCCCTTATTTTGTCCCACCCCCTATTAAAACTGCCCACTGACTTACAGGATACCACCTCCTCGGGCAGCGCATTCCACATAGTCACCACCCTCTCCATAAAAAAGTGTCTCCTCATTTTTCTCCTGAATCTTTCACCCTCCAATCTCAGACTATGCCTCCTCATGTCCCACCCACCCCTTAACTTAAAGATCCCCTCTGTACCAGTCTGGTTGATGCTATTCATATATTTAAAGTCTCAGTCATGTCCCCCATATCCCTCCTCCAGGGAGTACATGTTAAGCTGAATAGTAATACCACAAAGCTCTGTGGGAGGGTGGACATGAAGAAGGGGAGACAAGAACTCAAATAAGACCTGGCTAGGCTAGATAAGTAGTCTGGAATTTGGCAGCTGGGGTTCAATACTAAAAAGTGTAAATGTTATGCACCTGGGGGACAAATCCAGGGACCAAATACTGGTTGGGTGGTGGTGGTCAGATAACCAGGTTAGAGGAATAAAAGGACCTGTGTGTAAATATCACGAGTGACTTGAAACACTTGACACACTGCAGGAAAACTGCAGCCAAAGCAAATCAGATGCTGGGCTGTATAGCCAGTGGAATTACCAGCAGGAAGCAGGAGTGTAGCCAGAAATTTCCATTTTGTACACAATCTCCAACAGTTACACCCCCCCAATTAAAAAATGTACACATCCCTTCCAAATGGCACCCCCTTCCAAACAAGTCAGATTGTTGTCAGATGATTCCTCTACTCTCTAAAGAGGTCATACATGTATGGGACCCTCCTCAGTGGCCTACACTAATCCAAATACTACAGATTAGAATGATAATATTAACAGAGTGGCTTATGGTTTGTGACAGGCACTCAACAAAACTGTACACAAATGTGTACCATGAGTATGCCTGTCTACATCCTTGGCAGGAAGGCAGAGGTCATTCTGCAACTGTGCAGGTCATTTTGTGAGACTGTACCTAGAGTACAGTGTGCAGTATTAGTGTCATTGTCTTAAGAAGGATATCTGTTTGCTGGAAACAGTCCAGAGAAGGACAACCAAGATGATCCAGTGCCAGCAATGCAACACCTATGAGGAGAGGCTTGAGGGGCTCTACATCCACTCTCCTGAGAACAGAATGGAGAGGGGAGGTTATATGATTGAGACCTTCAAGTATCTTAAAGGCATAAACAGGGTGATAACCAAGGGTCTTCTCAGCCTAAGTGGAAACAAGACCACTAGGGGTAACAGCCTAAAGCTGTTGGGATGGTTCAGGAGGGAGAGGAAGCACCTTTTCGCTGAGAGGGTAGTAGCTAAGTAAAATGAGTTGCCAGGCAATGGAGGAGAATCTGTATCCTTACACATAAAGCTACCAGTTCAATGATCTTGTGGGAATTTAATTGGAAATGTCTTATAGTTTTTTTTTACACCCGTCCAACAAGTTCACCGTGGTACTGCTCCCATGCATGTAAGCAGAGAGAATGTGGGGAGCAGCGAGTGACACATTACCATATAATGTGAGCTTGCCCCAAATTGCTCCCATTTCAACATGATTTAGAAAGAGCTGTATGCTCTATATTCTCTTCCACCATATAGCTTACCGATCTCTTATTCTTTTTTCTTAACTTAATTTATTAAGTTAGGTATAAACAACAACACAAACAAATACCCCAAATAGGAAATGAGCTTGACAAAGTTTGCATAATGTAATGGGATCGGGAGTTATGAGAAATCATGACCATCAAAGCTGTAGCAACTTAAAATGTAATCATTACTATCAAAGCTGTATCACCATAAAATGTAATAACAAAAGTATATCATTGCACACAATTTAGACCTGTGCACTAAAACCAACAATATCAATATTCCAAGTGGAAATGTGTTAGACTAAAAAGGATGGGGTTTACATAGAAATCCCAGAAAGGGCACCATAGTATGATACAATCTGACAGATTCAGTAAAAAAAAATGTAATAATTCCTGGAGCTAACAACTTTGAATCAAAAAAGTAGTAGAAGGGTATGTAACTTCTCCCACTTCTTTTGGCAATACTTTAAAGAGTGTTTAGGGCTGGCTATGGATTTTTCCACACATAATACAGAAATAATTTCCTTATGCCACTCCCTATAGGAGGGTAAAATGTTATCCATCCAATAATGTAAAATAACCAATTTAGCCACAGATGTGATAAGGGCCATATGATGCCTTTGAGGATCTAGTAAAGTGTCCATACCTACACCTTCTGTACCAGTCTGGTTGATGCTCTTCATATATTTAAAGGTCTCAGTCATGTCCCCCATATCCCTCCTCCAGGGAGTGCATGTTAAGCTGAATAGTAATACCACAAAGCTCTGTGGGAGGATGGACATGAAGAAGGGGAGACAAGAACTCAAATAAGACCTGGCTAGGCTAGAGAAGTGTAGCAAACAGAGTTCCAGAGTAAAAGTATTGTCCAGTCCCAGTAGAGGATCCAATTGGGTTTTAATCTGCAGCCATAAAGACTGAGATTTAGGACAGTCCCATAGAAGATGTTTTAGTGATCCAACATGGGTGTTACATTTTGTACCTGTGGGTCTGGAAAGCATGTTCAGTTTGAAGAACTTTTGCAGGGTGAAATATAAATTATTCGCTATCTTATACTACATAAAATGTAATTTATCAAGCTTAACATATCAGTGAGCATAATCCCACAGAGAGAAACTCTTGAGGAAGATCACCTGGTTGGGGAACTCGTTTACCCAATAAGAACTTCTGGGTTTAAGTTTGTCCCACAGAAGATCCCTCAAGGCTTTCTATAAGGTCGACATTGCATGCTTTCCAGTGGCTAGGCCAGCCAAGTTGTAGTAATTGGTACAGTCAGCAAAGAGCCATGAACGGAGGCCTAATGTAGCTTGTAGCATGTGAGTGAGCTGTAGAAAAGAAAAGATACTAGTCTGAGTAAGATTATTATCACATTGGAATCTAACGAATGGTATAAGATGGTCATTCTGGATAAGACAGGTTAATCGGTCAAGGTTTGCTTGAGACAAATAAGAAGTAGAAACATAGAAACATAGACTTTGATGGCAGATAAGGACCGCTAGGCCCATCTAGTCTGCCCATTTCCCTACCTACAGGATAGGCCGCAGATCCTAGTTAACCAACAGCCTATTTCTTCCTACCCCCCACAAGAATTGCCTTATGTCTGTCCCATGCATTCTTGAATTCTCCCACAGTTTTAGACCCCACAACCTCCTCAGGAAGGCTGTTCCATGCATCCACTACCCTCTCTGTGAAATAATACTTCCTTACATTGCCCTGAACTGCCCTCCTTCTATCTTTAAATTGTGTCCCCTTGTTCTTGCAAGTCTCTTTTCTGAAAGATGCTACCCTCTTGGACTTTGTTGATTACACTGAGGTACTTAAAGTTTCTATCATGTCCCCCTCTCCTTCTTTCCTCAAGGGTATACATATTAAGCTCCTTTAGTCTCCCTCATACGGCTTCTCTTGCAGACCCTGCACCATTTTAGTTGCCCTCCTCTGGACTGCCTCTATCCTGTCTATGTCCTTGCGGAGATGGGGTCTCCAGAACTGAACACAGTACTCAGATGGGGTCTCACCAACTGTCTGTACAGAGGATAACAACTTCCTGTTTTCTGCTGATGATGCCTCTCCTTATACATCCCAGTATACCCCAGCCCTCCCTACTACCTTCTCACATTGCTTGCTAACCTTAAGGTCATCTGATATAATTACCCCAGGTCCCTTTCCTTTTTTGTTGTTGTTACTACCTCCCACCCATTGTGTATTCTTCCCTGGGTTCTTGTTTCCCAGGTGCATTATTTTGCACTTCTTTGCATTGATTCCTAGCTGCCATACTTCTGACCATTCCTCCAACCTTGCCAAGTCCCTTTTCATCCTTTCCACGCCTCCTTGTGTATCAACCCTGTTGCAGATCTTTGTGTCATCTGCAAAAGGCAACTTTCCTTCCAGTCCCTCTGCAATGTCACTGATGAAGACATTAAAAGGACTGGACCCAATACTGAACCCTGCGGTACCCCACTAGTAACCACCCTTTCTTCAGAGTGGACTCCATTTACAATTACCTTCTGTGTCCTGTTGTCCAGCCAATGTTTTACCCAGGCTACCACCCTCAGTCCCACTCCCAGGCTGGTTAATTTGACTATTAATCTTTTGTGTGGGACTGTGTCAAATGCCTTGCTAAAGTCTAGGTAGGCCATGTCCAGAGCCCCTCCCTGGTCTACTACTTTGGTCACCCAGTCAAAGAAATCTATTAGATTCGTCTGACATGACCTTCCCGCTGTGAACCCATGCTGCCTTGGGTCCTGTGCTCCACTGGCCTCTAGGTACTCAACTATTCTTTCCTTCAGAGTAGACTCCATCACTTTCCCTACCACAGAGGTCAGACTGACAGGTCTGTAGTTTCCTGCCTCTGTCTTGGACCCACTTTTGTGAAGGGGAATCACATCCGCCTTCCTCCAGTCCTCGGTACCAAACCATCCTCCATGATTTATTAAAAGAGTAGCAAGTGGTTTCACTAGTTTCCTCCTTAATTCTTTTAGAATTCTGGGGTGAATTCCATCAGGACCCATAGCTTTGTCCACCTTCAGTTTTAGGAGTTCTTCAGAACCCTTTCTTCTTTGAAAGGACTGGGATCAACCCCTATCAAGAGTGCTTCTGTTAATTGGATTAGGCACTTCCCCTCCTCTTTGTGAATACTGAGCAGAAATATTCGTTCAGTATTCCTGCTTTTCACTGTCCCCCTCTGCCCACCCACCGTTCATTCTATTCAGCCTCACTATCCCTCCCTCACTTTGTCTTTCTCGCTCGCTGATGTACCTATAAAAGGTTTTATCCCCCTTCTTAACTGAGTTGGCTATCTTTTCCTCAATTTGGGCCTTTGCTATTCTGACATCCCTCCCTGCTTCCTTCTGCCTTAACTGGTACAGCTCTCTGTCCTGCTTCTTCTATGTTTCCTTATACTTCCGGAATGCTATCTTTTTCTTCCTGACTTTCACAGCCACCTCTTTTGAGAACCATAGTGGCTTTTTCTTTCATTTTGATTTGTTTATTTGATTCACACAAAGGCTTGATGCCTCTGTGATGGCAGTTTTGATAATTTCCATTGTTGCTCCACACCTCCTTCTAGCCTGTTTGCTAGTGCTTTTCTGAGGCACTCTCCCATCTTGCCAAAGTCAACCCTCCTAAAGTCCAGTACCCTCACTTTTGTATGGCTTGACTCTGTAGCTGAGTTTAACGTGAACCACACTGTTTGATGGTCACTTGCCCCGGGATAGTTGTCGAGGGATAGTTGTATGACCAAGTTTAAAATTAGGATTAAGTCAGAGAGGTTGAGAAAGGTCCTTCTGAGGCGCGTAACCTAACACTTTACTAAGTTGTAAATTTACCTTAACAGACCAACCAATAAGGGTTTTTTTAAAGTTTAGAGGGTAGAGGGGAGTTTGGACCATAATAGATGAGATAGAGCTGGATGACTTATACAGAACAATTGGCCTTACAGAAATATAATTCGATATCCTTCCAGTGTGGGTATTATGATTTGGCGGATATTCCCTTATCCTGGATATTCCAAGCAAGAAATTTACTGGCCTGGGCTATAATGTGATACCAGCAGAGGTTCAGAAGTTTTAAACCACCATGATGCTTTGCCAATGTTAACTTAGAGTATGTAATATATGTTTTTTACCCTTTCCATAAAAAATTTGAAAGGATGTTCTGGAGTTTAGCAAACCATGCATTTGGTAAGGTGATGTCAATCATGCTAAGTGGGTATAATATTCTCAAGAGAACATTTATGCATATAACAGAAATTCTGCCCCAAAGTGATACCGGTAATGCATTCCAGTGCTGAAGATCCACTTGCAGAGTTTAAAGTAATGAGGAGAAATTCTGAATTATTAAAGAGGGGACATCTGTAGCCAACTTAATGCCCAAATATTTGAAACAATTTGGGGACTAGAGCCCCACTTTGAGGTTAAGGGGCATGGTTACTGTTTTAGATAAATTAAGTTTGTAACCCAAGAATGTACCAAACTCGATAGATGCTTGAAGTGCTATGGGTAAGGATTGGGCAGGATGAGTCAGATGGAGCAAAATATTTTCTGAATATGTGGAACTTTTAAAGGAATGGGGACCTATTGAGATGTCTTTAATCTGCGCTTGTTGTAGAATATGTTTGGTTCAAGGTACAAATTAAAAAGATAAGGGGACAAGGGATAACCTTGTCGAGTGCCCTTTAATAAGGAAAAGGATTCAGGTAATACTCCAGCACAGACGATATAGGCTGTAGGGTTAGAATATAGCAGGAAATCCATTTAATAAATTCATCAGGAAAACTGAATTCAGAATGGGTTTGAAAAAGAAATGTCCAAGATACTCTATCAAATGCTTTCTCAGTGTTCAGGGACACCAGTGCTGCTGCACCTTTTGAGACCCTGGAAGCCAAGATCAGGTGTAAAATTTTCCACATATGGTCTGAGGCAAGCCAGCCTTGCATAAAGTCGACCTGTTCTTAGCCAATTAGGGGCGGCCAAATTCTACTAATTCTATGTTCTAGGATTTTTGCTAGTATTTAAATATCAACATTTAAAAGGGAGATGAATCTGTAGTTACTCACATCAAAGTGATCTTTTTCAGGTTTAGGAATGAGGGTAATGTACACCTCAAAGCAGTGAGGGAGACAGGCAATCAGAATGGTAACATTTATTGTATAGATCAGCCAATTCAGGTGCCAATTCCAATTTAAGAGAGATATAGAAATTAGGTGAGAAGTCATCTGGCCCAGGGGCTTTATCTGAAGTAAGGGAGGAGATGGCATTCTCTACTTCAGTGTTGGAAATAGGGGCTTTGAGTGACTCTGCAATTTGGGGATCTAATTGGGGAAGCTGAGCCTGAGTAAGGTAGTCTTTATTAGAGATTGAATGTTTGTGGGGTCTCCATCCACAGCATAGAGGTATTCCTAAAAGGCCTTAAGCTCTGTTGCAAGGTCCCTAGGAGTAGTTAATATATTTCCACCATTAGAAGATCTAATCACTTTTATGAGATGGGCATTCCCCTTTTGCTTATGGTGTATGGTGAGAATCTTGCCTGTCTTTTCTCCATATATTTCATAGGTAAGTTTAGCCTTAAAGAGGCCATACTCTGCATATTCTCTGTTAAATTCAGAGTATTTGGCCCTTTCTTGTCTCAGCTTTATCCAGTCTTGTTTAGGGAAGTAGATTTGATGTTGCTTTCAAGAGTCGGATGGAAGTAAGTAGCTCCTGGGTTTGTCTTTCTCTCCATCTTTTCCTAGTAATGACCATCCATATTAGCTCCCCTTGAAAGGTGCACTTATATGTGTTACAAAGGTTTTATGCATTTATAGCATCTGTTTTTTTTTTTGTCAACATAGTTTATTGAAAAGGCTTAAAAAAATACAGAAATTGATATGATGAGTCACAGGCAAACATACGACATATTAAGCAGTACTAGTAAGGCCACATGCTAATGCATTGTATGTATTCTGACATACTAACATATATTACACATTTTCACAGGAATTATACGATTGCTTTAATTCTTGGAACACCACATAGTTTTGAGTATACTCTGTGGGCTGGAAGGCATAGGTGAGCCTAATAATGTTAAGAGCAAAGGACATAGGTATTCCTTGGTTACTAGCTCTTGGCTCCCTTCCCAGTCCACCAGAGTCATAAACTGCCCAAAGGGCACCTCTCTTCTAAGGTTTAAGGGGGGGGATAGGAGCATCAGAGCAGCCCCTGCTCCACTGCTTCAATTAGGGGCCCCCAATGTTTTTATATATTCTGTTTCTTTTCCATTGGCTGTCAATTGACACCTCTCCAGATGCATACATAGCAACAGGTTATTTCATCCAGTGCACAATAGCTGAGGAGGTATCACTGACCCAATGTTGGGTAACTGTTTTCTGAGCTTTTACTAGAGCAATTTCCCATAATCTGCTGTGTCTAGTTTGTCTGGGTCTTTCCTCAACTCCCAACATCAGTTCAAGAGCAGTGCATGGCAAAGGAGTGCTCAGGATGGTCTGCATAGTTCTATGTACCTCAGCCCTAAATGGGGCGAACTTGGGAAAGGCTAGAGCCATATGTAGAAAATCCACTGTTTGATGTTGACATTTGGGGCATATCTGGGGCCTATTAGGATTAAACCTATGCAGCTTTGCGGCAACAGGTATGCCTGATAGAGGAAGTTAAGCTGAGCCCTTCACAATGTATTAGAGACTGAGCAGCTGTGAATATGATTTATTGCTCTTTGCCACACCTCAGGGTCAAGTGTAACATCTAGATCCCTTTCCCACTGATCTCTAGCCTTAACTGTGGAGTCAGTTGCTTTGTTGAGAAAGAGTCTATGTAAGGTGGTTATCATTGGGATATTTGGCTGTGGGCAATATACAGCCTATTCAATGGGGACATACTCAGAGTGAGGTCTTGCAGATAATTTCTTATCCTCAGGTAGGCAAAGAAGTCCCCCAGTTGAATACCATATTGCTCCCATATCTCTGAGAAGGAATTCAAGTGCCCCCCATAAAAGAGGTACCCCACTATCCCCAATTCCTTCTTACACCATCTCAGCAAAGCTTGTTGCAGGAAAGCATTGCACTTTTTCTGATCTGTGAAACAGAGATGTAAAGCAGTGTTTGGTGACAGCCCCCTTACCTGACCGATATGATTATGTACTCCTACCCACAACTACACCAGAGTGTGCCGAAAAGGGCTGCTGTGCTTCTTTGTGGGATGCCGGTGTAGAGCACTCAGTAGCACTCCCTGCATCAAGCCACCTATCTCACTCTCATTCTCCATCAGCCTCCATGCGGGTTCAGAACCAGCTAGCATTCATTGTGGTTATCTTAAAAAGTTCAGTTGTCATTTGTTGTAGTTTAGAAATGCACCATTCTTCTTTGAATATGTGCTTGTTATTTTCCAACATCTGTCTATCTCTGTGGTAGAAAGTAGACAGAGAGCAAGAGAAATTGGAGCATGATCAGATATGACCCGGCTCTGGATTTCACAGGACAAGAGAGCTGGTATAAGAGAGGAGCTTACAAGGGAATAATCTAGTCTCGACTGTGTTCCATGGGATGGAGAGTGGAACATATATTCCCCTTCTGTGAAAGTAGAACTCTCCAAATATCGAACAGGCCACACTTATCCAATATATCCTGTAGGCACTTCTGCTCAGGAGAGAGGCCTTTATGAGTCCTACCAGACCTTTCCAGCATATCATCCAAGGTAAAATTCCAATCTCCCATCATTATTTTAGGTAACGGGTTGTGAGAAGAAAGTATGTCAAGAAGGCAGGTAAAAAAGACTAGGGAATTGGAATTAGGGCTATATATACATCCAAGTAACATTTCATGAAGTCCCACCATAGCCCAAAGTAAAATAAATTGGCCTTCAGTATCCACATATTCTTGAAGTACTTGAAAGGAAAGAGTTCTCCGCATTAAGATAATAACCCCAGCCATACAAATACTATTGCCTGCTCCGTATACAGTTCCAACCCACATTCTATGAAACAGATGTACATCTGCGTGCAGAGTATTTGTCTCCTGGATCATGGGCAAATCCACTTTATGGGTGTGAAGATGCCTAAGAATTTGCATACGTTTTTTCTTTTGAATGGCACCCTTTAATGTTCCAAGTGATACATTCAAGGTGCACTAAAGCCATATATACAGAAGAAGTAAATGTCCAGTCACTGCCACCTCAGTAATTGAATAAGTGACATACAGGTTAGTTAATACCCTTCTATGCAAAAATGCCAAAAATGAATATAAGATCCCGATTCTTGGCACTAAGACTAGGTACAAGGACAAACTATAAACAACATTTAACAGGTGTAACAGGTAAACTAGAGTAAATAACAATTCCACGTAGCCAAATACCTTAAAAACAAGCAACAACAAGATTACAAATAGAAACTAATAGGTAATGAACCCCTATTTTTCCCAGCCTATGGGGGGGAATAATCCCAGAAGGGGGACAATTGCCAGAATTCACTAGAAGGACTGTGGTGATGCAACAGACTTTTTCAGTCTCCTTAGCAACTATGTCCTGGCCATATTAACCCTGGCCAGATCCTACCAACCAGAGACAGAAGAAAAAGACAGTGGAGGAGCAGGAATCCTGGGGATAAACTGAGGGGGCAGCGGATGGGTAAAAGCCCTGACATTCAAGCCCAGAACATCGGGAGAGGAGTGTAACATGGGGCAAAAAAAGGGACATTATGGCTCACTAAAATGTTACTGAAGCAATCAAACTGCCAATAGGACCACTAGAGAAAGAAGGGTGGGCACAAAGATAAAGGAAGTGTCCATAAATTGTAATATACTGAACTAAAAAAGCAAGGGGAACAACAACTTATATCAGGCTGGCAATATGAAATCCTTTTGAATCAAGTCCCTAATACAAGTCATGGGAACAGGAAGGGGGAAATGAGGGAGGCAGTAATCCTTCTGAATCAAATCCCTAATGCAAGTTGTGGAAAAAGGAAGGGGGACATAACGGAGGGAGAAAACTGGAATGCATCCCACAACTGTAAAATATGCTTCACATCCAGTAATACCAGTGAAATGCATCTTGGTAGATCAGTGGAAGCTCTACAGCTCAATAATAACTATGAAGGACAGATCCATATCATCTTTAAAGGGACACTGCCAACCCCCTTAGGCCTCAAAGTGTCCCTAGTTTAAAAAACACATTTCAGTCTGTCAGATGTGGACTGGAGCATCCCAGCTGCTGCCTCAACCAGGAGCAGAAACATCCTGTACTCTGTGCAAGGGGCAGTCTTCAGGCAACTAGTACTAGAGCCCACCAGGGAGGGTGCAATTTTGGACCTGGTACTCACCAATGGGGACAGAATTGAGGAAGTCAGGGTGAGCAAACACTTGGGGTCCAGTGATCATCACACAGTGTGGTTCAGCATGAGTATAGTGGCAGAGTCAAGCCACACAAAGGCAAGGGTCCTGCATTTCAGGAGGACGACCTTTACTAAGATGGGGCTATGTCTCAAGCATGCACTGACAGGAAGCGACAAAAGGGGGGTCTGGAGGAGCAGTGGGCCCATCTGAAAAAGGCCATGGTGGAGGCGGCAAACCTTTGCATTAGGCAAGTAAACAACGGCAAGAGAAAGAGAAAGCCACTATGGTTCTCAAAGGCAGTGGCTGGGATGGTAAGGGCAAAAAAGATGCTTTCAGGAAATACAGGAAACACAGCAGGAGGAGGACAGGGTAGTGTGTCTGGATAAACAGAGGGAGGCAGGTAAAGCAGTCAGGAGTGCAAAGGCACAAACGGAGGAAAAAATAGCACAGAAGGTAAAAAAGGAGACAAGACTTTTTATAGGTACATTAGTGAAGGGAGAAAAACCAGGAGTGGGTTAGTAAAGCTTAAAGGGGAAGAAGTTCTCAGTTATCAACATGAACAAATATGGGGGAGATGGACACCAGTCCATTTACGGAAGAGAGAGTTCTAAAAGAACTCACAAAACTGAAAGTGGGGGACAAGGTAATGGGACCAGATGGGATATATCCTAGAATATTAAGGGAACTGCGGGAGGTGCTGGCGGCACCACTGACCGTCCTGCTCAATGAGTCACTCAATACTGGAGTGGTTCTGGAGGACTGGAGAGGGCAGATGTAGTCCCTCTTCACAAAAGCAGCAGTAGTGAGGAGGCTGGAAACTTCAGACCAGTCAACCTCACCTCAATAGTGGGGAAGATTATGGAATCACTACTTAAACAAAGGATCATGGAACACCTTGAATTGTGCAGAGCACAGGATCTGAGACAGCATGGATTCACAGTGGGAAGATCATGTCAAACAAGTCTAATTGATTTCTTTGACTGGGTGACTATGGTCATGGATCGAGGGGGGAGCGGTGGATGTGGCCTATCTGGATGTCAGTAAGGCCTTTGATACCGTTCCACATAGAAGACTTGTGAACAACCTGGGAAGCCTGGGAGTCGGTCAAAAGATGGCAAACTTGGTTAGGAACTGGTTGAGTGATAGAAGACAGAGGGTCATGGTAAGTAGTGCTCAATCTGCAGAAAGGATGGTGACCAGTGGGGTGCTACAGGGATCAGTCCTGGGCCCAATCCTATTTAATGTCTTCATAAATGACATTGTTCAGGGGCTGTAGGGGAAGGTGTGCCTCTTTGCAGATGACACGAAGATCTGCAACAGGGTGGGCACTCTGGGGGGGTGGAAAAAATGAGGCGGGACCTAGGTAAACTGGAGGAATGGTCCAGAGCGTGGCAGCTGAGATTTAATGTGAAAAAGTCCAAAATCATGCATTTGGGGCACAAGAACCCAGGGCAGGATTACATGATGAGGAGGGGGAGAAACTGATGGTCACCAAACAGGAAAGGGATTTGGGGTAATCATTTCTGATGACCTCAAGGTGGTCAAACAATGTGCCAAGGCTGTGGGGACAGCCAGTGGGATGCTGGTGTGCATAGGGAGAGGTATCACCAGCAGAAGGAAGGAGGTGGTGATGCCACTGTACAGATCATTGGTGAGGCCTCATTTGGAATATGGTGTCTAGTTCTGGTGTCTGCATCTCCGTAAGGATATAGATAGGGTGGAGGCAGTTCAAAGAAGGGCAACAAAGATGGTGCAGGTCCTGCACCAAAAGTCATATGAGGAGAGATTTTGAGACCTCAATATGTATACCATGGAGGAGAGGAGAGATAGGGGAGATATGATAGAAACTTGCAAATATCTAAAAGGCATAAATAGGGTACCAGAGGGTAGCATCTTTCAGAAAAGGAGATGTCCAGAAACGAGGGGGCATGACATGAAGTTGGAAGGGGGTAGACTAAGGCGTAGCATGAGGAAGTATTTCTTCACAGAAAGGGTAGTAGATGTATGGAATAGACTCCCAGTGAAGGTGGCGGGGTCAAACATAGTGTGCGGATTCAAGCATGCATGGGACAGGCCTAGGGGAACCCTAGCAATAGGAACAAGGAGGTAAAAACGGAGGGTCTGTGGCTTTTACAGTAGGCAGGGAAAATGGGCAGACTAGATGGGCCTAGCAGTCCTTATCTGCCTTCATTCTGATTCTTTTTTCTTTTACAATGTGAAAATCAGACAGTCCACGATACTGGTGTTACCACAGGAAAACACGTATGTTTACAATTGTTGATCAACTGCCACTGCATCTGTTCTGGACTTAGAAACACCCCCTAATCAGTCTAGCCACTCATGATGAAATGGAGTTGAGAAGACTATTGCATCAGGAAAGGCTGCATTGTTTGGGGGTGTTTCTAATGTTCAGGCACTATGCAGTGAGAGTAGATCAAGGATTTGAAACAAAACAAGATTGGGTATAAATATACAATACATTACCATATATTTCAGTTCCACCAAACAAGGAGGCAGATAAAATTACCAGCAACATCAATGAATTTTAGAGGAGTTGAGCAATCGTAAAATGTGGGTTTCTAACTAGAACTGTAACATGGTCATTAATTTTCCCCCAAATACAACAATTTGATTAGCCAAAATAACACGTGACATTAAAGTAACTGCATTAATTCCTTAGATATGCACGGTTGTGTAGTACCAATAGTAGCCACATGAAACACAACACATGACCACAAATCAACTGTGCATTAATTCCTTAGAAATGTGACAAACTATCATCTATTTCATCTGACATCTCCTTCTCTGAGGTCCTGCCAGTCTGGGAGAGGGGAGCAGATGGACAGAAGGTCAGAGAAGGGGAGATAGGGGAGCTAAACATGTGGCTCAAGGGCTGGTGCCAGGAAAAAGGACACAGATTTGTAGGGAACTGGCAACAGTTCTGGGAGCGAAAGTTCTTTAAATTTGATGGACTGCATCTGACTAGAGGAGGTCAGTGCATTGGGCAGAAGTTTGACGTCTTTGCAGAATATTTGAACTAGCAAATGGGGAGAGGGGTGCAGCACCCCATACGTCGAATGGGAAGAACACCCCTTCCCCCTCAGCTAGTGGTCAAACAGGGATTCAGCATGTTTGCAGTTCATTTGCATCACCAGGTAAGAAAATAGGTTTGTCTCCCCATACGATGCACAGGGGAACTGCCAAACCTCACCCAACAACTAACGCACCAAAATCTGGCGAATGGAAAATCATGTACATAAATGCTCACAGCCTGGGAAATAAGATCCCAGACCTGCAGGCAATAATGTCAGTGGCTAAACTGGACATAGTAGCAATTAGTGAGACATGGTTTACCAGTAACCACACTTGGGAGACTTCAGTACCTGGCTATGTATTGTTCAGAAGAGACCGAGGTGCAAAAAGGGGGGAAGAGTGGCCCTGTATGTCAATGAAAATATCAAAGCTACAGAAATTCAGAATATACATAAGGAGCCAGAAGAACTTGGGTCACCCTGGAAACAGGAAATGGGACAGCCATAAGAACTGGGGTTGTCTACAGGCCCCAGACCAGGGGAGGACATAGACTGTTAGAAGATATACAAAACATGACAGCTAAAGGGGAGGTTCTGATAATGGGAGACTTCAACATGCCAGATACAGATTGGTCAATACCAGCAGGAACATCTGCCAGAACTAGACACATAGTGGATTTCCTGCAGGGGGAGGGCCTCAAACAACTGGTACAGCAACCCACAGAGACAGGGCTATCCTAGATCTAGTACTGACCAACAAGGAAGGGATCACAGATCTCCAGGTAGAAGGTCACCTGGGGCCAGTGACCATCACATGGTATGGTTCAATTTGGCAACTACATCTAAATCATCCCATTCCAAGGCAAAATATGGGACTTCAGAGGAGCTGACTTTGATAAGATGGCCAACAGAGTTAATAGCCCTGGCAAAGGAAACACAGGTGAGGGGGTACAGACAAAGTGGGCAAGCATTAAGGATGCAATACTTGAAGCAACATCCCATTGTGTTTGACAGAAAAGGAAGTGCAAAAGAAGAAGGAAACCACTTTGGTTCTCAAATACAGTAGCAGAAAAGGTCCGAGCCAAAAGGCTGGCCTTCAGGAAATATAAGGGAACACAGTGGGATGAAGATAGGGAGGCATACCAAACTGCCCTAAGGGAAGCAGGGAGGCAGTAAAGCAGGCAAAGTCCCAAACTGAAGAAACACTAGCACGAACAGTAAAAGAAGGTGACAAGACTTTCTTAGGATACATTAGTGAAGGAGAAAGTCCAGAGAGGTATTGATAAGCTTAATGGAGAAAAGGAGGCATGTGAGGAGGAGGACCTGTAAGGCATCTATCCTAAATAGATACTTTTGCTCAGTATTTACTGAAGAGAAGGTAGGGCAGGGCCCACAGCTCAACATCATGGACACAGGGGGGAGGGAGGTGAGCACTACTCCCTTCACAAAAGAAAGGGTCCTACAAGAGCTTGCTAAGCTCAGGGTGGATAAGGCAATGGGACCTGATGGCATACATCCTGGGGTACTTAAGGAGCTAAAGGTGGAACTAGCAGAGCCATTAGCAGAACTGTTTAGTGAGTCTCTGAGCACAGGAGAGGTCCCAGAAGACTGGAGAAGGGCTCATGTGATCCCGCTCCACAAGAGTGGTAGCAGGGAGGAGGTGGGGAACTACAGACCAGTCAGCCTTACCTCTGTAGTTGGCAAGATTATGGAGGCACTCCTTAAGGAAAGGATAGTGCGACACCTGGAATCCATAGGGGCACAGGATCCAAGACAGCATGGGTTTACAAAAGGAAGGACCTGTCAAACTAATCTCATAGATTTGTTTGGCTGGGTAACCAGAGTGGTGGACCAAGGGGGAGCAGTTGATGTTGCCTACCTTGACTTCAGCAAAGCTTTTGACATTGTTCCACATAGAAGATTGATAAATAAGCTAGGTAGGCTCGGGGTGGGTCAGACATTGGTCAACTGGGTGGCAAACTGGTTGACGGGCAGAAAACAGAGAGTGGCGGTAAATGGTATACAGTCAGAAGAGATGCAAGTCACAAGTGGGGTACCTCAGGGATCAGTCCTGGGGCCAGTCCTCTTCAACATCTTCATTAGTGACCTTGCAGATGGACTAGAGGGTAAGGCTTGTCTGTTTGCAGATGACACCAAGATCTGCAACACAGTAGATGATCCAGATGGGGTGGGCAGAATGAGAAGAGATCTGGATAAACTAGCAAAATGGTCAGAAGAGTGGCAACTGGGATTTAATGCAAAGAAGTGCAAAATCATGCACATAGGGAAGAGAAACCTGAAGCCACCTATAGGCTGGGAGGAGTTGCTAGCAGTCACAAAGGAAGAAAGAGACTTGGGCATCATCATCACTGATGACCTGAAATCATCCAAGCAGACCTCTAAAGCAGTAGATAAGGCTAGGGGTGTTAGGGTGTATTAGTAGGGGTATCACAAGTCGTAAGAGGGAGGTAATAATCCCCTTTACAAGACACTGGTTAGCCCCACCTGGAGTACTGCATGCAGTATTGGAGGCCACACCTTCACAAGGACATTAACCAAACTGAGGCAGTCCAGAGAAGGGCAACCAAAATGGTGCAGGGACTGCATCAGAAGACATATGAGGACAGATTAACAGAGCTCAATATGGATACCCTTGAGCAAAGGAGGGGAGAGGTGATATGATCGAGGCATTCAAACACCTTAAGGGCATTAACAAGGTGAAAGAGTCTAACATGTTTAAATATAAGAAAAATAGCAAGACAAGAGGACACAGAATGAGATTAGAGGGGGCGATTAAGGGAATGTGAGGAAATTCTTTCACAGAAAGGGTGGTGGATGCATGGAATGGCTTACCACAAGAAGTGGTGGCTATTAATACAGTGCAAGGCTTCAAACAGGCATGGGATAGGCATAAGGGAGCAATACAAATGACAATGAATAGATAGGCCACTGACAGAGCAAAGGCCGATGGCACATTTATAAGGTAGAAAAAGAAATGGGCAGACTGGATGGGTCTTGCGGTCCTTATCTGCCATCAACTTCTATGTTTCTATGTTTCTATGTTTCTATAGAAATGCCCTGTTGTGTAGTACCATTCACAGCCACATTCAGGAAGGATTACCAGGCTATATTGAGCTGGAACACTTCCTGGTTGCTGTGATGTCTGTTTTACAGATCCACACAGATCCTTTGTTCTGTGTTGTAATATTGTTTGTTAAAACTACCTATTACAGTTATAAAGTGCTTTCTAATGTTAGTGTTATAAATAATGCACCCCTCAGTCTCAGCAACTGCAGAAAGAGTGTGGTAAGCGATTGGTAATGAATATGCAAATGTTCTTTTTCATCCCACTATTCTTAGCATCCATTTGCAAATATTTAGTGAGTAGTGTGCATAGTTGCACAACATATTTGATAAAGATTTAAAAAGTGGAATACCAATGTTAAAACTTAAGTAAGAAAATAGCATATTTTCTAAAAAGTGATAATTGTACCAGTCACTATATTAATAAACATGGTCTGTAGTTTAACCTTGTTAACAGTGTAACAATTTTCATATAAAATATGTCAAGACTTCCTCAACTCTTTTCCTTTTCTTACAATATTTGTAGCCAGTACTTGCCATGTTACAAGCGCATTAATCCTCTCGACAGGAGCCATTTCCTCAGAATTAATGCATGGTTGGGTGGTGGGAGCACTCAGCCTTTGGCATTGTGCCCCCCAACCCTGCATTAATTCCTAGGAAGTGCCTCCTGTCTCGGGGGTTAATGCTTGCATAATATGATGCAAAACAGGTTGACAGCATTCCTTTAAGACAGAGAAAAAAAAGGGTGGGGCAGGGAGAAAAGGGAGACAAAATCACCCTGCACCCAAGCAGGTTGCTTCCATGATCCCACGTTGTCTGTAAAATTCTAAGGTATAGAAGACGACAAGGAAATCAAGATCAGCACTGCAGCTCCAAAGAGACCATGTAGGGACTGTCACAGCCATGACGTCAGCTGGTGTCACCTAGAAAATTGTTCTCCAGAAAATGCCAACTAAGATGAAATGGGGAGGAAGGAGCAGGAAGACTTTAGAGGTCAGATCCAGGAAGATGGCACTCCAGAGGTCAATATGGCATAAAAACAAAGTCAACAGACATGGAGAATGTATCTGTTCCATTGCTGTTGGTGCCATATTGAGGAATGGGCACAATACCACCTGGGTCCAGGTAGCAGAGGACAGGTAGATGGTGTCTGTCCTAAAGCCACAGTTAATCAAAGTGAGTAGGTTCAGAAGCCTCAAGCAGTGAGTATTAAACTAAACAATAAATTGTAAAGGAGGTCTCTAATTTGGCCAACCAAGGCACAAGGAAAAATAAATATCGCACACTCCAGTGATATAAATTGTCAAAGCAGAGAAGTTCAACGGGCTGTCCAGATGCAAATCACTGGTAACTGAAAGTACAGAATTACTGAGTTATTTATATTAGTGTATGCTGTCTGGAAAGATATGTGATAGATATTTAGGGAGATCCTTATGGGCTTGTTCTGCAGATGCAAATTCCTGGGAGCCTCCTGCAGTAGTAATGATAAGTCATACTGGGTACAGAATTCAAAACTTTATTCTGGCTTTATGTAGCTCTGCTTTAATAGGGTTATAGGCCAACTGTTCATTGTGTACATGTGGGGTAACATCACAAATTATTATTTTTAATTTTGTGCTGCTCCACCACTGACCAGCTCCCTTCAGCCCACCCCTACCAACCAGCCCTGTCATCTGCCCCAGGACTTACCTGCTCCCATGGTTCCCTGTGGATGACCCCCCAATGGGAAGGGCCACCTAGAGATGGGCCTCCATCTCCCCTGAGCAGAGTTAGAGTGTGGTAGGGGAGAGAGGCAGTCCAGGTGACAGTGGAGGACCTGCAACGGAGTGGCATGCAGGATCCTGTGTGGTAGCGGTCCTTTTTTGTTTTTCTCCCCGGAAGGCACAGTGCGCAATGACATCGCAGCATGACTGCCAATGTCTACACTGCCTTCCCAGATTGTAAAGCTCCAGTGTTGCTAGACCCCTTGCCTCCGTGAGGGGCCAGTCATGTGCTGGATGCTGTCACAATCCACCCCCGGAGTAGGAGAGTGGTTAGCAGGACACTCCATCCTCCTCCCCCTGGTTGTCCCTCCAAAAGCCTGGGCCCATTGTTGAACACAGAGCACTGGCGTCATAGGCAGAAGTGCTACCGCTGTGCCCGGTGGGCTGGTTGACATCACCAAAAATAAAATATAGGTGGCCTTTTCATGTAAGAGTTTGTTTTTCACAGGCCCATTTCGGGATATAAAGCTTGTCCTGCTAATTTAGACACCTAAGAATTATCATCCTGGGTTTACCATTTGGGGGAGGCTGAGGCTTGAGGGAGTGATAAGCTTGTTCATTGAAGTAAACAGAGCCATGGGGGGGGGGTTGCAACCTCCTGCAGAAGCTCTTGTATGAAGGTAAGCATATCAGATCTTTCAGCCTATTCTTTTATGCTGACTAAAACTAAGTTATTTCTATGGCTGCGCCCCTCCTGATCTTCCACTCTGTCTTCCAGCTTAACCAGCTTCTTTCTAAGGTCCTGCAGCTCCTGTTGATCCCATGTCAGAGCAACCCTTAATGGAACTAATACAGTCCTCGGCATCCCTGAGGCAGCAATGGGCAGTTTTCAAGTGCCAGTTTAAATCATTGCAAATCCTCCAACACCTTGTTAAGGGTCAGTTTAATGCCAGCAAGTTCTGTGAGCAACCTGTCAAGTTTATCTAGCTCAGCCTCCATGTCTGATGGAGAACTGGGTGGCAGACGTTTCCTTAGCAGTTGTGGCCTAGACGGTAGCGGAGATGATCCTGCTGAGTCCACAGTCCTGCTGCCCTCTATCTGAGCCATGTTCACACTGGGTTTGGAGTAAGCCCAAATGCAAATAGATTATGAATGTGGCTTGCAAGTATAGAATTAGCTGGTAGAATAAAACCAAAAAAGCCACATTTATCAGCTGGAGTTGCAGAACCACTGGAGATCTGACCATTCAGTCTGAGCACATCACGTGACTCCTCAGTAACCAGATCTGTTATTCTTATTTACATAGAGACATACACGAAAGAAGAATAGGGCAAAAAGAAATCTATGGGGTGTCCTCTTGGTAGCAGCAAAAAAATACATTACCAAACGATGGTTATCAAAAGACCCTCCTACTTTAATGGACTGGCATAGAGTGGTAAAGGACATATATGATCTAGAAATGCTCACTGTCTCTTAGACAGCAGCTAGATAAGGACACCAACTGCTGGGCACATTGGGTAACTTACATAGTACAAATGGAGCCTAACTTTCCTCTGCAGAAGGGTCAAATATGGGGCTATATATAGCTAGAAATAAATACTGGATAGACTCTGGATAATGGAAATGATGTTTGAGTTTTACTAATGAGACCAATCATTAGTTGAATAGAATATTATTGTAATAGAGTGACTTTCTCTGTGCAGAGGATTTCTAAGATTGTACCTTCACTGACTATGGTGTTACTGTTTACTTGTGTTTACAAAATTATACAACTATATAATTAAAACTTTAATAACATTTAATTATTAAAAAAAAAAAGAATGAGTTGCCAGAGGAGGCGGTATCCCTATCAGTAGTGGATAGCTTCAAGAGAGGTTGAGACGAGGTAAGGGGAAAGTTACATGTGGGGGGGACAGAGAGGGGCAGAGGGAGTATATGATAGGGGCCAAGGGGTTATAGGGAGGGTGGGCAGTTCCCTCAGTAAATACAGTAGGAACTGCACACTTGAGTAGACTAGATGGACCATAAGGCATTTATCTTCTGGCACATTCATATATTCATATGTTCATATATTCCACCACCACCTCCACCTTTGCCATCCCCCCTTTTGATTTTGGCCCCTAGCTCCTTATTTCTCATTTCCTTCTGTCCTGGAGGTCTATAGATCACTGCCATCTGTAGTTTCTTGCCTGAGAACACAGTGAGCTGAACCCATAGTGATTCTTTTTCCCCATTAACTCCCCTTGTGTTTACATGTTCCCCTGCCTCTGTGCTTTCCCTGACATAGAAAGCTATTCCACCTCCTTTATTTTTTCCTCTATTCCATCTAAATATGGTGTAGCCTCAGAACATCAGGTTCCAATCATTATTCTGTGTTGCTTAAGTGATGTCTACTAGGTTCATCTTAGTATCTGCCACCATTGCCTGATATATGAACATATAAACATGTAACCCCTAGGTGGCGCTATTCCAAGGACTACTAACCCTGCCTGCCTTCCTAACAACAGGTTGAGGGGCCTGGGTTCAAAACTGCCGAGTACTGGAGTGTCCCTACCCTCGGTAAACACAATAGTTTGGTGCCTCCACCCAGAGTACAGTTTGCTTGGATATCTATTTATACTGGTGCGGCCCTCTGGGAAGCTATCACCACCCACAACCCCACCTAGTAATCGATTACCTAGATATTGACAGTGACCATTAACAGTATTCACTGGACATTTTGCAGTAAGCATTAACAATATGCTCCCAGTTGTCTTACTTACCAGCAGGGTCTCTGGTCCTGGTATACGCCCTGCAAACCTCCCCGTAAAGACAGTTTGGAAATACAGCATGCATGTTCAACACATTCAGGGAAAAGCTTATCACTTTAAATCAGATAATAATATGCTCACAAGTTGGGGTCTAAGTAACACAGTGAATCAGGTTTATTAAAGGATCGTGAACAAGGAAGGAAAGCAAATCTGGGCAAATGATTACTGTTCTGGAAAACCAGCTCACTAAACATAGTTAATTTAATCCCTTTGCTACTGGGTACCCAGGATCTATGCTGGCTGGCCAGAATCAGTGCCCGGGCTTGGAGCTGTTGTTGGGGCCCTTGAAGGAAAAATTTAATCACATGAACTGCACAAAGCAAATTAAATTAGTTGTATCCGTGGCCCGGTTGGCCTAGTCTATTGGAAACTCTTGAAATTAAGCTGAGAACAGTTAGATGATACCATAAGAAAATTAAGATGCCTGTTGGAGGGAGCTACCCTGGATTTACTCACTGTACCAGTCGATTTAGGATGGCCTGGTGAAATGAAGACCCACTGCTGGAAGCTGCTGCACATGGGGAAATGGGGCTGCCACGACTCACCTCCACTTCCCGGAATTTTCCTGTAGGTGGCCACAACCTGCGATGACTCACACAGGGGCTGGATCCCCAAAGCTGGTCACTTGCTGGTAAAACTGTAGCTAGCACGAGAACAGACAGCATGGGTTGAGATAGACATGGGCTCAAGTTCAACAGAGTGTCTCTGGCAAAGTTCAGTTTATCAGCTGGTGACCCCCTCCAGCTGGTAGACAGTTCAGTCACTGATAAAGATGGGCTCCTCTCTGGCAATTAGGAGTCCCTGGATGACAGGCCTTTTCCCACAATAAGTATTCAGCACATTTATTTGAAGAAACATCAGACTGTCTGATTCCTCTTTCAACTTCTGACTGGTTCGCAATGTCAGCCGCTTTGCTGAACAAACCTCTTGATCCGTAGTCAGGCCATTTCTGGTGACTGATCCCCTTTTGGGACTGTCCGATGCACACCAGAGAAAACTAGGCCTTCTCTAGCCTGGATCCCCACAGGGCATACATGCTCTTTTTCCCACAGAGTCTGGGATGAACTGCCACCTTCCTGGAATCTCTTTCTTGCTGTTAGGCAATCTGATGCTGAAAAAGTAACAGGTAGGCAAGTCAGGCCTTTGCCCTGCTAGTTCTCTTCAGCTCTTTTCCTGGAGCTGCTTCTCGATGGCTCAAGCTGCTTTCTCTCTCCACTCAACCAGCAACTGAACTCTTTTTCTATCAGTTCTTGATCTAGTCCAGTTTCTCTGGATTCTGGTTGGCTAGGGGAGCTGTCAATCACAGTTCTGGTGCTCACATTTGTCAGTTTAGGCGCCAACCTGAAAAACTGCAAAAGCTACAGCTTTTTCCCACGAGGCACCTGAGCTAAGGATCCCTCAAGGTCCTCTGTATCCTAATTGGTCCAAACAGGAAGTCCCAGTCCAAAACATGGTGGCTTCCATTGGAAAATGCATGCTGCAATAGAGGCAGGTTAAATAACAATCTATATCTTAAAAACAACTAAGAATTAGAAGTAAATAACTGCAGTACTATGTAGAGCTCCCTTTGCTCTATTAGCGACAGCAGAGTGGGGCAAATTGGGGTGATGCATGGCTGGTCACGAGCTTTGAAACACTCGGACCCAGCCCAGGCCATCTACAGCATTTACACTGATGGTGGCACTTAAAGAGACAGGTGCGGAGACACATCATGGCACTGTCACGCAGATCAATAGAAAGACACCAACCATTATGGATTTATCATCTCTTCAGGATGTCTGCCTAGCAGTGGGCATTACTGGAGCCCAGGGAGTTACTTAAGGTAAGCCCCCAATTTGGGAGGGGGATTACAAACATATGAAGATATGAAGAAACCAGCAGAAGAAAGTCATTTGGTCTGTCTAGTCTGCTCACATTGCTGGGTCCACCGCTTGAGCTACTGACCCTACTCCCCCTCCCCACTCCTCCCATCCTTTCCATCCTTCCCACCCTTGACCCATACTTTCCCCTATATCTATCCCAGCCTTTCTTGAGGCTGCCCACCATCTTCAATGAGACCACCTCCTCAGGCAATGCATTCCAACTGGTCACCATCCTCTACATGAAGAAGTGCCTCCTGACCTCCTTCTTAAACCTCCTTCTCTCTAGCTTAAGTCTGTGTCTCCTCATGTTTTGGCCACCACATAGCTTGAAGAGACCCTCCTTGTCCACCTTATTTATCACTTTTAAGTACTTGAAGGTCTCGTTCATGTCCCCCCTCTTTCTGTTCTCCAGGGAATAAATGTTCAGCGCCCTCAGCCTTTCTTAGTATGCCTTACTCTGCTGATCCGTGATCATCTTTGTAGCCCTCCTCTGGGCTATCTACAGCAGTTTAATATCCTTTTTGAGGTATGGGCACCACTACTGAACTACATACTCTAGATATGGCCTCACCAGTAATCTGTATGTAACCCCCAGGCCATCTTTTAACTAGTTAGCACCCTCCCCCATAAAAATCTGGAACACTGGTACCCACCTACTGGCATACCATTTTACTTTACTAAAGATTTGGTACCACCCTTGGCATTAGGATGTATACTTGGCTCATTTTCTAGAGGAAGAGAGGGGTAGGGGTACAGAAACAAAACAGCATGAACCTTGCGTAAACATTACAACCTGGGTCCTGGGTGGAGGCAGCTAGGCATATGCTAGATCTAGCCTACAGAGGGAGCCCCAGTAAATCCACACAACCAGAAGCAATAATCAGAATGTGCATAAGAGTAACTGGGATTGTGCAGTATGGCTTTATTCAACAGATGGAAATTTAAAGCAGAATTAGACCCCCAAGGGTCAGTCTAAGCAGGACAGGTACATTTCACAAACTCTCTTTGCATGCAGTACAGTTCATGAACACAAAATAGAAACATCTTCTTTCTAATGTCCCAAATGGTGCATCTAGTGGACATCTGGCTACGTACATGAACATTTTCCTCCCATGAGTGTCATTTAGTGAAACTAAGCCACACACTCAAAACTCTTCTTCAAACTTAGGTGCATGCAAGTGAAACTCAGTCACACACCTTAACCTGCAGCTTGGCACTTGCTCAGGTAAAACTGGTGCCCTTTATGAACCAGGGAGCCCTGCCTTGTAAGCACCTAGATGGCGTTTCTCCCACCCTTGGCCCCAATTGACAGTCTTTGCCATTTATCTCTGTTACACACTAGGATGACCAAAGAACAAAACTGCACACACTTGGGTGAACAATTTAACAGAACTTCACTCACTTGGGTGAACTAGGAGCACTGGCAGGTGCGATCTGGCCTTATCTATGGGCACACACACCCCAGACTAATGATTCCCCTAAATTAGATGGAGATCTAGTCTCCTAGAACAGTACTCACAAATGGTTGTCTCATCCACTGGGTATGGAACAACAAAAGAAAAAGATATTCTCCTAGATAGCCAATCAAATAGTCTCTCAAAGTCCTTTCCAAGGCCGCTGAAACACACACAGAACCTTCAGGGTATTGCTCCTTGAGTCCACTGAGAACCAGAAGTTCCTTCCACTTCCTGGGAGTAGAAATCAGGAAACTTGCTGTAGCACTGGTCTCCATCACTTCACTGGAAGCTGGAAATGACACTCCACTAGGGTGTGAAATCCTGGGCCCTCACCTCAGAGCCCACTGGCAGTCCTTCTGCCACTCTCACCTCCTCACTCAAGCTCTAACTGAACAGATTGAGCATTCTAAGCTCCCCAGAGCAGCTGTCCATGCAGTGTGGCTTATGCTGCTGCGAGAGATCCAAATGACCTAATCATTCTTCCCTCAGGCTAGCTGAGAAAACTATGATGTCATTACATAAGGAGCCCTTAATGAGCTCCCTACCAGCTGCCTGCTACCTTCCTAACAATAATACTGATAGGATTCGAGTAACCCCAAGGAACTGGGTGATTACACTCACCTCTGCAGGGCAAATGACTGTCCACTGTCATACCTCCACTCAGCACCAGGCCATCCTACCTCTGATGCTCCCTACGGGGAGGGTTGATCAAGTCCTCCCCTACCATGTGCCTGGCACAGGCAGGTAACACCAAAGGATAGAGGCCCACTGAAGAAACTTCAGTTCCTATCCTACTACTGTACTATCTATGGATCCTCAGTGGCTCCAAGAAACTGCCTGAAGCATGTCCTGTCAGGCAGTATTGGTGACCCCTATCATGAATCAGGATCGCCAACCTGCCTTCCCCCCAACCCTCTAGGGCAAATGTATCTGACCTATGCTACTTACCAGGTGCCCAGACCCAAAATACATTTTACACCACACACCTGTAAAATGAAAAAAGGTTAGACATTGTACTACACAGTTACACAAGCCTAACAACTCTACACAAAAGAGGACTCTGATGAGTCCCAAAAACCCTCTTCAGGTCTTCTTGCCTTGTTCCAGGAACACCTGCAAAAGAAAACACCACAAAAACACATTTCTGCACACAACTACAACCTGCAAAGCCAAAAACAGTGACCAAAACCCTCCCACTAAATACTGCACAAGCCCAAAAAGCAATTTTTTAAAAAGTTTTTGACAAAAGTACAAAAATAGAAAACATAAAAACATCTGCAAAAACATTTTTTTTGGGGGGGGTCCCTGCAATGTCTGAATCTAGGGAAGAGTCCAGAGTGCAGAGGCAGTACAACAAGAGTCCTTCCTATGCTGGAGCCTTTTGAAGCACAGTTCTGGAACAGGCACAAGGCCTGCAAGCACTGCAGTCTAGATGGAAAGTCTATTGGAGATTATAGTTCCAAGGAATCTTCAACTTGCAGGTAAACAGTCAAATCAAAAATGAAAAAAAGTGTTTTACTAGTTCTGGGCTACAAAAGGATGTCAATATCACCTCTCTGGACCTGTGGCTTGGTGATCTTCAGCTGCTGGGTAGACAAAATCTTCGGATCAGATGCTTCCATAATCTCCTACTGGACCTGGACTAGAAATCTTCTCTGAACTGCTGGGCTGATGAACCTGGTTGTTACCACAGATGAACCTGGATGTTGCTGGAGCCAAACCTGGATGCTGCTCCAGAATAACCTGGATCACCAGAAGAAAGGCACCTCCATCTTGGGTTGCTGTCTCTTCGGTGGCAGATGCCTGAGCTGGCAATGGCTGCATTCACTTTTGGCAAACGGACACAATTTCAGGAATGGCACCAATTTCTGGGGTAGTTCCATTTGGGATCTGGGGCATAAACTGTCACCCCACCTGGATGAACCATTGGAACATTGTAGAATGCCTCTTGGCCAGCTTTATCCACTACTCTTCACAGAGCTAATTGACAAGGCTGTCATGTTACCAGAATTGCACTCTCTCTCTTTACACACTTTAATTCGGACCCACTTGTTTACTTCAGGGTGTAGATTGGCACAAGCTTCCTCCCACGACCAGGCATGTCTGTCTTTCTCAATTTCTTTCCATACCTTCCAAGGGTAGAAAAGGTACAATTGTTCATACTTGGCCTCAGCTCATCTATGCACAGTTCATTCCTCCTTGCTGCTTTTAACTAACTCCAGTCCAGAAGCACGACTTGGGGTTGGCCAGTCCTGGTTGAGCCAGTCACGAACACTTAGTGCAGAGCAAAAGCAGTCCATCTCTGCACTCAAGGGCACACTTCTTGAGCCTTGCTCCACACAGACATCAGGAGACTCCATGGAAGCCAAGGTCAATGGCGACTCACGGGGTCCCACTGAAGCCATTACTGCTTCCTCCTTTTCTACACATTCTGCCCAGGAGCTGGTAAATGCACCAACCCCAGAAACTGTCCATTCTCTCTCCTGTCTTCGGAGGCACTGGCCTCCCAACAACATGCTTCTTCCACCTCGGACTCTCTCATGAGGCTTGGACTTAGGCCTTCCACCCATGGATCTACTAAACCTCCACTGGCATCATCCATCTCTACCCTCTGTGGCATGGAACACTTAATTTCCTCTGGGCCTTGCAAAGCATCAGCACAGACAATGTCCAGAAACTCCTTTAGAAATGCTATGGGGTCTCCTTCACTGCACCCAGCCTATCGCTGTTGTTCTGATTCTACAGGGTCCCCTGTCTGTGTCCAAGATGGAGTTAAATGGATGCATTTTGCTTTAGCTACCCTTGTGCCACCTGACATGCTCATCCCAAATCGCATTCTACAGTCTGTGCACTAGCGTAAGATTCTTGCAGGATTTGGATTTATGACTTCAGGGATCCCAGTACTGAGAATAGTACAAATGCCACTCAACACAGTGAGTTCTTGTTTCCTCACCTGGAGGAGATTTATTTCAGCATATAGGCATTAGCATTACAGGTGCTATAATAAAAATATAGCTGGCAATAGTTTACAAGATAATAGAGAAAATATTACCCAGTTCTCTTGGAAGCTGTCGGCAGGCTCTTAGGATGTTGGAATTTGCAGCTCAACTCTGGCTAATTCAGCCAGTTTATATACATTTTACACTGTGCCTGATAGCTGCTTCCAGAGAAGGTATGCAAATATTCAAATGAGAACAAACGAATAGAGTGAAGAGCTAATGAATGGCCATTAGAAGGTGTACAGATAACTAATGAATATGGCTAATGAATATCCTGTTGAACAGACACATAGCTACTGAATAGCTTATTGAAAACTTGCAAATTTAGTACATTCTTTTCATCACGTACTCAACATCAGGTGAGAATAGATCAGAATAATGTCAGGTCAAAATAATGTCAATTCAGAATGATGTCAGTTTCAACTAGCTCCTGACCACAAGGCTTGTACTTCATATGAACTTTACTCTGAACCTTCCATACACTTCACTTTGGCCATCAGGTATTGAAACATAAAGCATAACACAGCAGTATACAGCAGTACCTATACAGCAGTACCTTACACTTGGACCAGAGGGATTATTTGTCTTAAAATTCACTTTCTTTGAAAACAGCACTTTCACACACAAAGTCCAAGATTTAACAGTTCACAAACTCTCTTTGAGTACTTTTGCTGCATTTGCTCAAGTTCTTACACAGTTTTCTGACTTCAGCACCACAGTCAATTACTTTTGCATGGGGTACCTACAAGCAGTAGATGATTTTCACTGTAGATGGAATATGGCCTGCTGCCGACTTGAGGAAGGTCTTTGGGGTGAAATGGGCTGGGGATCCCGCCAATCATCGCTACAATCACCTCGATCACTCTCCAGTGAGTCAGAATACAGGTTGAGCCTGGTTTAACTGTGAAAAAGTTAGAAAAACTGCTGCTTCAGAAGCACTTCTGGCGTAAGCGATTCCTCCTTTCTTCTGCACAAACTACACTCTGCTTGCACACTGCAGGCTGCTCCTCTATGAATGTTCCTCACGCTGAGACTCAGGCAAGGGCAGGGTTTATGTGCACTGGGATCAATCTCACGACACCATGTAAATGAGCTTTCTCTCTCTCTCTCTCTGCCGCACTCCTGCACAGCAATCATCGAGAAAGCAAAATTTAAACTGCAAACTGTCACTTTTCCTCAGCTTGAAATTTCAGTTGGGCAAGAATTTTAAGGTATTTTCACTCAGTACTTGGTGCATTTTCCTTAGCGACTCCCCAGTTTTCACTGTACACACTTGAAACTTTCTGAGTACTTAGAAAACACTGCCTTTTAAGTCCTCACATATGTTTCTCTGGAAATTTGTAACTTTTATACAGTTTTGTAAGTGCTTTCACTACAAGGCAAGGGCAATTATTTCTCAGTCCACAATTTCAAAGTAAACACACAAGCAGCAAATTCTTCCTCTTTCTTTTCCACAGAAACTCAGGTAGCAAAAGACTTTCAGGTGGCATTTTACTTGGCACAACTTTGCTTTCTGGTAAATGATCTTCTGTTTGGGTGCACTGCCACCAGACAGGAAGATCCTAGACATACCCTCAGCATGCTTCTCACCCCCAAAACATATTTCTTTTGGACAAACCACATATTCTTTGTACCTCTTGCCCAAATTAAATATCCCAAGATGAGCCACCATTTTTTGCAGCTGCAGGCCACTTTTTAACTAGGTAGCATAACCCCCATTAAAATCTGGAACACTGGTACCCATTTACTGGCATACCATTTTACTTTACAAAAAGTTTGGTACCACCCTTGGCATTAGGATGTATACCTGGCTCATTTTCTAGAAGAAGCGAGGGGTTGTGGTACAGAAACAAAACAACATGAACCTTGTGTAAACATTACAACCCAGGTCCTGGGTGGAGGCAGCTAGGCATATGCTCGATCTAACCTGCAGAGGGGGCTCCAGTAAATCCACACAACCAGAAGCAAGAATCGGAATGTCCATATCCATAACAGTAACTGGTATTGTGCAGTATGGCTTTATTCAACAGATGGAAATTTAAAGCAGACGTGGACCCCCAAGGGTCAGTCTAGGCAGGACAGGTACATTTCACAAACTCTTCTTGCATGCAGTATAGTTCATGAACACACAAAAGAAACATCTTCTTCCCAGCTTCCCAAATGGTGCATCTAGTGGACACCTGGCAATGCATATGAACATTTTCCTCCCATCAGTGTCATTTAGTGAATCTAAGCCACACACTCAGAACTCTTCTTCGAATTTAGGTGCACATAGGTGAAACTCAGTCACACATCTTAACCTGCAGCTTGGCCCTTGCTCAGGTAAAAGTGGTGCCCTTTATGAACCAGGAAACCCTGCCTTGTAAGCACTTAGATGGTGTTTCTCCCACCCTCAGCCCCAACCGACAGTCTCTGCCATTCTTCAGGGTTACAGCATTAAAACCCCCATTCCCCACTGAAATGTTAGAGATCCCACACTTTAACTTTGTTACACACTGGGTGACCAAAGAACAAAACTGCACTCACTTGGGTGAACAGTTTAACAGAATTTAACTCACTTGGGTGAACTAGGGGCACTGACAGGTGCGATCCAGCCTTATTTATGGGCACACACACCCCAGACTAACGATTCCCCTAAATTAGATGGAGATCTAGTCTTCTAGAACAGTAGTCACAAATGGTTGTCCCATCCATTGGGCATGGAACAACAAAAGAAAAAGGCATTCTCCTGGATAGCCGATCAAACAGTCTCTCAAAGTCCTTTCCAAGGCAGCTGAAACACACACAGAACCTTCAGGGGATTGCCCCTTGAGTCTTCTGAGAACAAGAAGTTACTTCCACTTCCTGGAAGTAGAAATCAGGAAATCCTGTTGTAGCACTGGTCTCCACCACTTCACTGGAAGCTGGAAATGACACTCCACTAGGGTGAGAAATCCTGGGCCCTCACCTCAGAGCCCACTGGCAGTCCTGCCACTCTCACCTCCTCACTCAAGCTCTAACTGAACAGTCTGAGCATTCTAAGCTCCCCAGAGCAGCTGTCCTCACAGTGTGGCTTATGCTGCTGTGAGCGTTCAGAATAACCTAATCATTCTTCCCTCAGGCTAGCTGAGTAAACAATGATGTCATTATGTAAGGAGCCCCTAATGAGCTCCCTACCAGCTACCTGCTACCTTCCTAACAATAATACTGTAACCGTAAGGAACTGGGTGGTTATATGTACAAGGACAGTATAACCTCCTCTGTCCTACTGCTCATCCCTCTAGCTATGCATCCTAACATCTTGTTTGCCCTTGCTGTTACTTTCTTGCACTGAGTGGAGTGCTTCAGGTCACTAGCGATTATCACTCCCAGGTCCTTTTTCTCCTCATTTGGATATACCCAAACCCTGCCAAGTAGTACTCTGTTGTGGGATTCTTGGCTCCAATGTTCAGAACTTTGCACTTCTTGCCATTGAAGCCAAGCTGCCAGATCCTGAACTGCCTCTAAAGCTTTTTTAGATCATTCTGTAGGTCATGAATACTTTGGCTGTGTCCAACCTTCCACACTTCCTCAGGTATCGGATGCAGGTAGTTACACCAGTTTTTGTTTGTGCCTGCTAATCACCTAGTCTGTCAGCCCTCTTTTGCTCTGTATTGCTTTCTAAACTGTTTTACTGCATCCATTGAACTAGCACTTTTGATACACTGTATGTACTACTGGACCTTTGTATCTGTACCCTAAGTAAGTTCTTTTTTTACTTTGTTGTACTGTTCACTTGTACTGTTCATTCTAAATACCCATTGTCTTGTACTTTTCTGTTTCATTGTACTACCCCATCTTTATGGCCCAGGTCATGCCTGAAAATATTCATTGGGATCAGTGCACCTACCTGGTTAACAAATGAATAAATAAATAACTAAATAAATAATGGGAGGGCTTTAAGCTTGAGGTTCGATGGGCAGAGCAACTAAGTCACTCCCCCATCAGGCTTATAAGGTCACTCATTCTGGGGCTCTCCAGGATTCATTTCTTGTTGGCAGCTGGAGACGCTGCTCTCCAATGACCTTCTGCCACCATCTTTCACCTCCCTCTGCCCCGTTTCTCGCTGCCCATGTGGCTTGTTGCTCCCTGATCTCGCTGGGGGTGTTCTATGTAGGCGCATCTTTTACTCTCTTTTCCCTCCCCTTGTCTCTCTGTTCCTGGCACTCCTTCCCCCAACCCTTTGTTCTCATCATCCCTGCTGAGTAGCTTAGTTTGATGCACTGCCCTGCTTTTTACCTCATGCTCTCCTTAGTGCTGCCATTCGTTCCTCTCATTCCTTTTGGATTCACTGGCTGTCATGCCTCCTGCACCTCCCACACTAGATTCTTGGCTACCTCTGGTCTCCTCCCAGTCCTGTCTTTGCTGCCCACCTGTCCCGGCCATTGGCCCATGGTGCTTCAGGTGCGACATCACTCTCCATGCCTGCCACTTGCTCTCATCTTCCCTCGGTCCTGGTTCCTCTTAGTCCAGTATTCTCACTGGCCACTTTGTGCAGTCTTTGTTCATGGTTCCTGACTGCCAGATCCTTTCCTGTACTGGAAACCTTCACATCTACTCGGCTGTTGCATATCCGTTGCCAGCCGTTTGCAGGTTCACTTCTCATTTGACTTGTCTGACTGGCTCCTCATTCCACACTGACTTCCTGAGCTTTTAACTTCCTAGCTTTGAGTTGGGCCTCCACCTTCCCCTTGGGTCAGTCATGCTTGAGCTCTGCTATTTATTTACATGATTTCATTTCCATCATCCTACTGCTCTGCCAGGGGTGTCCTGGTACAAAAAAAATAAATAAATTAAACTTACCTCGCTGTTTCTTTTTCTCGTCGCTCTGTTGTCCTTTGGGAGACCTCTTTCTTGCCTGTCAGTGTGTTAGAGCTATAGCTCCTGCCTTCAGTTTTCTTGTACTGGCTTCATATTGTCCTGGCAGGTAGGCTCTTGTGCAGGTCCCACTGACAGAATCTGTATTACCAGATGACAGAAATTTAAGTCTGATACCTTTTATTTTCTCCATGTTATTTCTCATTGCCAATGCCTTATTATATAATGTTCTCTCTATCAGTCTGGTACTAGACATTCATACCTCTATCATGCTGATTCTTAGCCTTCTCTCAGGCAGGTTCTCCTACTGTCCAGAAGGTGGATCTGTTTGACCATCCATGCTCAGCTGAGCACCTTGGTGCCTTTTCAATTTGATTTCGTCCCTCTGTGTCTGCCTCCTCCCCTCAATAGCTCTGGGCCTCTCCTCGACCTGTGCATCTCTTTTGGTGGGGTTTCCCTGTCCTACCATCACCTTCCCTACTTGTACTCATCTCTTTAGTACCCTCCTGCCACATTCATCAAGTTCCTGACTTCAGCCGTCATTGGGCATACCTATCATGACTCTATGCCATCTCATTGAACTGTGGCCCTCCTGCTGCATTCATCAAGTTCCTGACTCCGGTCATCATTTATGCCATCATTCAAGTTCATTTTCAAGTTCATTTCCTGTCTCCTCTTCCTCAGTCTTCTCATGTTGGACTGCTGCTCTCATTATCATCGGTCTGCATCTTCCTCAATTTTCTCATGAGCACATCTGGATACCCCTTGCTTCTCTGACTTCTGCATGGATGTACTCCTTCCAGTCGCCTACTCGAGCATACTCCTCTCGGGTCCCTGCTGCCTCATGTTCCTTCTTCTATCTGTGCTTTCACTTTGGGGGTTTTCCCTATCTCGTCATTTTCCTCCCTACTCATCTCCTTCTCTTTAATGAATCCTTCTCTTTAATGACAAACGTCCTTAAATCAAATGTCATCAGCCTGGAGGGAAGGCGACCTAGGCCTTGGATCCCCAGAGGTTTTTTCCTCAAAGGGGGTTTTTCCTCTTCTCCGTGCCAATGGTCATAATATTAGTTAGAGTTAGTACTTTCTTAGGTTAATTAATAAGGCTCCACTGTTGGATGGTGGCAGATGGTGGCCCCGGCATTCCCCTTTCTTCTTAGGAAGTCTGCCCTTATCATCTTCTCAGAATTCATTCATTCATCATCCTCGCCTCTTCGATGCTCGACACCCAACTGGGTATTCTTTTTGGGCTTCTTCCTAAGCTACTTTTAGCCAATGTAATCATTCCCATGGCACCTGTAAGGGGGGAACCCTTCTCTAGGGTTCCTTGTATTGTACCCCTACAGGGTGGTATATCCCATGGATAGAAAGGTGGAAAGTCACAAAAGTAAATCAAGTCACACAAGTATCATCTCATCTCATCTAGTTGCATAAGCACATTGAACGGGAGGGCTTTAAGCCTGAGGTTCGATGGGTGGAGCAACTAAGTCACTCCACCATCAGGCTTATAAGGTCACTCATACTGGGGCTCTCAAGGATTCATTTCTTGTTGCCCACTATCCACCCCTCCTCCTCCAGCGGCTCATCTCTCTTATCCGTGGGCTTCTTCCTAAGCTAGATTTAGCAGATGCAATCATTCCCACAGCACCTGTAGGAGGGAACCTTCCACTAGGGTTCCTTGCATCATACCCCTACAGGGTGGTATATCCCATGGATAGAGAGGCGGAAGGCCACAAAAGTAAATCAAGTCACACAAGTATCATCTCATCTCATCTAGTTGCGTAAGAACATTGAACTAAATAAATACATTTAGCCCTTAATTCCATCCTCAGTGTCACTGATGAAAACATTGAACAACACCTGTCCTAGCACTGAGCCCTGCGGAACCCCACTGGTGACCTCTCTAGTGCTAGATAATGCTCCCCACTACCACCCTCTGGGTTCTATCTCTCAGCCTGTTTCCCACCCATCTGGTCATCTTCTCCCCAACCGTGAGATCCACCAACTTTCTGATCAACCTCTTGTGGGGTACAGAGTCAAAGGCGTTGCTGAAATCCAGATAGAGGATGTCTACCACTTGGCTCCTGTCTACTGTCTTAATGACCAGTCAAAGTGGATCACAGTCATTTGACACAATCTCCCATCTATAAACCCATGCTGCTTTGCATCCTGGAGACCATGCACCTCTAGATGTTCTACCAAGCTTTCTTTAAGTATGGTCTCCAACATGTGCTTGCACACAACTGAGGTCAGACTAACGGGTTTGTAATTCCCTTGGTCATCCTTGTGGCTGCTCTTGTGGAGGGGTGCCACATGTGCCATTCTCCAGTCCTGTGGCACCATGCCCAACTCCAGTGAACCACTGAACAGGCCCGCCATTGGCCCTACACACTCCTCTGACAGTTTCCTTAGTACCCTTGGAAGTACTCTGTCTGGGCCTGGTGATTTGTCCACCTTCATGACTAGCAGCCCTTCCCTCATTCTATTCTCTTCTATCACTACATCCGTGATCCTCTCCCCCCACTCCTCTTCTCCCTACTGAAGACACCAGTCCATCCTTCTCCCTGGGGAAGACAGAATAGAAGTATTCATTTAGTATCTATACTTTTCCCCTTTTCTCCTCCACCCACTCCTCTCCTTTCTTAAGCCTAACAATACCATCCTTCTTGTCCCTTTTCTCACTTACAGTATATAACAAAAAAAGGCCTTCTCCCCCTTCTTAATTCCCTCAGCTATCTGCAATTCCTTCTGTCCCTTAGCTTATCAGACATCCTTATTTGCCACATTAGCCAACCTTAGGTTATTGTACCTATCCACCTCTCTCTCTTGGTCTTCTTGAATTTTCTATAGGCTAACTTCTTTTCTCTTATTGCCTGGGAGACCCCAAAACTGAACCAGCTGTGTGCGCTGGCCTGGATTTCTTCCCCCTGAGCCTAATGCACTCCTTTGTGGCAACTATTTTTCTTTCACTAATGAAGGATTACCCTTGGTTCACCCCCATAAGTGTCTTGATGTCCACCAGGTACCTCCTTAGCATATCACCCATCTTAAAATCTAAGATTTTGGTCTCAATCAGAATGCTTTCCCTGCCCATATCCATCTGGAACCACACTGTGTGATGGTCACTCCCACCCAGGGGCTTTCTGACCATTAGCTCTTGTACATGCTCCCCATTCATGAGAACCAGATCAAGAATTGCCTCTTCCCTGTTTGGTTCTGTGATGACCTGAGTCAGGAACCCACTCTGCAATCCTTCCAGGATCACCTGACCCCTGGCACATGTTGTGGATGTTATGCTGTAGTCTACCTTGGGCAAATTGAAGTCACCTACTATTAACACCTCATCTTTCCTTGGAGCTCCCAGTATTTGTGAGGTCAGTTTCCTGTCCCTCTCCTCATCCTGGTTGGGTGGTCTATAAATTACCCCAACCTCAACTTTCTCTCTCTACTGGACCATGGTAGCCTCCATCTTCCCTGAAGTCAGTTAAACTGTCCACTGTAGATGTCAAAACATCTGCTCTAGAGGACTGACCCCTCTTTTGTCAGGTGAAGGTCATCACCCTTGCCCTCCTATCACAGAATTCCTCCAGTTCCTAGGGATGTGTGAATGCCTTATTTCGAATATTAGGCCAAATATTCTATTCAGGGAGACCAAATATTCAGGTATTCATTATTTGTATTCGGGGAGGGTGGATGAAGTTAAAAAAAAGACAAATTAATAGTCCCCCACCCTCCTTGTCAGCCCCAATCACTAAATCCAACCCCCACCACCAAGTCATAAAATCCCTGGTGTCTAGTAGATCCCCCGCCCTGTAGCTCGCCAGCCCCAATATAAATAAATATATCTTAATTCCATGGTGTCTAGTGCTCTCCCCACTGATTGTAGGCCACAGTTGAAATAAAGAAACCCACAAGCACACACCCACTGATCACTGGCCACTGAGTCGGCAAATCAAAATATAAAATATATTTTTGTAAATTCAATCCCTGGTGTCCAGTGGACCCCCACCCCATCAGGGAGTGCCCCACCATGATCATACCACCCTGTTCTTTCACCATCCTAATCCTACCCTGATGGACCACAGGCACAGCCCTCTACTCACCTCCATGGCTGGCAGCCTGACTGAGCTCTTAATGAATGAGTGCATGCTTGTCTGTACAAGCATGCATTCATTCATTGACAGCTCCAACTTGCAGTCATTTTAGTTGCATTTCAGGGGCCTAGAGAATGGGAGGGGGCTGCTTCAGTTGCCTGTGGGGGGCAAGATGGGGGGAACAGCATTGTGGATCCTAATCTTGCCCCTCGCCTGTGATCGGAGCAGCCCCTCCCATTCTCTAGCCCCATGAAAAAGCAACTAAAATAACTGTGAGCTGGAGCAGTCAATGAATGAGTGCATGCTTGTACATTAATAGCTCGGTTGGGCTGCCAGCCATGAAGGTGAGTGGAGGGCTTTGCCGGTGGCCCATCAGGGTCTGGGATTGGGATGGGAGAAGTGGCATGGTGTGGTCATGGTGGGACACTCCCTGACAGGGTCCACTAAATACCAGGTATTGAATTTACCTACAAAAATATATTTTACATTTTTATTTGCCAACTCAGTGGCCAGTGATCGACTGGTGTGTTTATTCAATTCTGCAGTCAGTGGGGAAGGGGAATCCATGATCATGATCGACATGAGGAGAGCAGCAGGGTTTTAATGGCTTTATTTCATATTTTTATTTGCGGACTCAGTGGCCAGCAGTAGGCAGGTGTGTTCATTTAATTCTGCAATCAGCAGGGGATGGGACCACCAGGGCTTTAAGGGCTTTATTTCATATATATATATATATATATATATATATATATATATACAGTATATACATATATTTTCAGAATAGCAGGGCACGAATAGTGCTACTATTCTTAATTTGGGATCCGAATAACGAATACTGCATTATTTGTGGTATTCGGAAAATGATATCATTACTCGCACAACTCTACCAGTTCCCCACAAAGTGGCACTCCTCCTCCAGCCAACATCCTTTAAACCATCCATTAAACTCCTCAGTCTCTTCCTTCCTTACTTTATTGTTGCCAGCCCCCCATTCCACACAGGGAATACCTTGGAAAAGGCCAGGGAAGCTGAGTGTACCTTCAGTCTGTACACCAGCCTCTTAAAGTTCCTCTTCACTGTCTCCACAGGCTGGTTGGCCAGATCATAGGTACCCAAGTGTGCCAGCACCCCCCAGCTCCCTCTCTCCCTTCCTTCAGTGCCATCCTCCCTATCCTATCTATATCCAGGATGACTGATGCACCAGGAAGGCATCTGATCATTTCCCTTCCCCCGCACCCACCACCCTCTCTATTCTCCTAATCATTGAATTCCCAATCACTACAGCTCTCCTTGCTGACTTTCTCCTTCTCACCCCCTCTGAGTGCCACCAAGTCATCCTGCCCATTTCCCCTGACCATCCCAACAGAGTAAGGTACCTGAGCCTCCTCCAGGGGTGCAAAGCAGTTTTCTGTCTGAGTGGAGGAAGATTATTCCAACCCCTTGTGGATGCCCCTGCCACCCTTTCTCCTCCCTCACCACCCTCCAGCCCACTGGGATAGTGGGCATCTGGGGGATGGACTGTAGCTAAGTCAGTGCTGCAGCTGAGATCTCACATGTCTTGCTACTACTAACTGAGCATGGAGTTCTACAAAAAGCCTACAGATGGAGCAGTACCCCTCCTCCACAGTGTTACCCTGCAAAAGAGTGGCCCAGAGTCTCTGTAACTTACAATCTTCCTGCTGTAACTCATCTCCATACTGATCTGAAGATAACCCTTAGACCATTGTTAATAACTTACTTTCCTCTAGCTGCCTAGTACCCTTAGTCTAGAACCAAAAAGACCTACCTTGTATACTGTATGCAGTTCTGTCATATCTCCCTTCCTTGCTCCCTTAACCTTGGTTCAATGGCCTACACAGCCAGTATGATGTTATGCTTGTGCAACTGTGTTACTTGGTTTGGCCGTTCCTGCTCTCTATGCCAGAGGAATTACCACCCTGTAGGGGTACCAAGGCAAGGAACCCTCGAAGAGGGTTCTACCCTTAGAGGTCCCACGGGATGATTCCCTTGGCTAAAGGTACCTTAAGAAGCATCCCATGGAGAGAGGTGATGCCACTGGAGGAGGAAAGGAGGATGGTGGAGCAAAGAAAAAGTGCTTGACAGAGAGGCTCAGAGGAACTGCTTATATAGTACAGGAAGGGGGAGTGGCTAGCTGCTTGTCCATTGAACTACAGGCATAACCTTCCAATTCAATGGCCTACACAGCCAGTATGATCTTATGCTTGTGCAGCAGTGTTACTTGGTTTGGCCATTCGCGCTCTTTATTCCAGAGGAATTACCACTCCATAGGGTACCAAGGCAAGGAACCCTCAAAGAGGGTTCCACCCCAGAGGTGCCGCTGGATGATTTCCTTGCCTAAAGGTACCTTAGAAAGCATCCCCAAAAAGAAATGTAGTAGTATGAAAGCATGTTAGCAATCAGTAGCTGTGAGGCATAGTAGTAGATTAGGCACCAGGTAGCTTAAAAAGTAATGAGATGCACAGGTTAGCAATGGCATGAGTATGATAAGTTGTGCTGGAGATTGAGGGGGCCTCCTAAAGAGAGAGGGAATGGCAAGTAGGGACATCATCCATCTCCATCAAACAGCAGAACCTACCTAAGGAAACAAGGTAACACTAACTATGGCTAACTAACGGTTATGACCTGAGGCACGGAGGAGAGAAAAAAAAACCTTTGAGGAGGAAATCTCTGGGGATCCAAGGCCTAGGTTGCCTTCCTTCCAGGCTTGGGATGTTTGTTTAGTGAAGGCTGTGCTACTGCAATTTAGAAACCCATTTAAAGGGGGGTGGAAAATATTCCAATTTGGAGGAAAGCTCTCTCAATTAATGGGAAAGCCGTGGAAGCTTGTGAGAGTGCTCTGCAACATTGGGGCAACCAAGGTGAGAGGAGGAGAGCAATGACTGCTGAGGTGCTCACCTAGCCTACCTGCCCTAAAAACAAACTAGGTGAACCAGAGGCAGTCGTAGGGAGAATGCAGTGAAGGTGCCTTGCTAGCTGAATACTAGAGCCAAAGGAGATCGCTGTAAACACCCTTCACGGCTAGTCTTAAATTCTACACCAGGAGCTGCTGTTGAGTCTTGAGTGGCTAAAGCCAGGCCCAGAGCAAGGACATTCCCAGCTATGGGCCAGGTTAGAAGGGCCCCACACCCCAGGCACACTCAAGATGCGGACTTTATAGGTGCAGATCGAGACCGTTGTCTGCAGGGAGGCCCTGCGCCATTTAATGGTTATGGCTGACATGTCCCAGAAAACAGCTGAGGATGAGCTGAATGAAGCATCACATAGGTCAGACATGGTAGTAGTGAGCATTAAGCAAGTGAGTTGCGTAAGCAATGAGTGGACCTGCACGTAGGTCAGCAAGCAGAGTAAGCAAATGGTCTAACCTGCTCAGAGGTCGAAGGAGCAGCAAATATGAATAGTGGTGCAAGCCAGCCAGGCATTCAAGGAAGCCAATGAAAGGTGACAAATACTTTGAAGATTTTTGGTGGTGGAGGCAAGGTTAGAACATGAGGTAAGTACGCCACACAGGGCCATGGCTTTCCCAACACTTCCAAGTCCCCCACCGTAGGAAAAACAAGAAAGTGTGGAAGGCGCCGTGACCCACATGCAGATATTAAAGCTAGTTTACAGCATCAGCATCAGCAGTAGCTTAGCTGACCTCCAGAGTATAATAGAGTACAAACATAAGAGAACAGCATAAGTATTGAGTAACTATGAGTTATAGGCGTAGCAATTTGAATGAACAGAGACTAGAGGGAGGCAATGCTCTGAAAGCAACAATTTGGCTAGGCAGTGCAGTGAAAACAGCAGCAATGAGGTATGTGGTATGAGTTCAGGAAGCAGGCTTGAGCTGCAAGGGCTAGAGTTCAGCATGAGCCTGAACCAGGTGAAAACAATTAAGGTAAATCATGGAAAGCAGCAGCAGGGAAGCAGCTTGAACTGAAACACACAGATAATGATTGCAGTAGCATTGTGAGTAAATCAGAGCAAGTAGCATGAGCTCTGGATTAGCGAAATACAAGGAGTTTAGAAACAAAAGCCCACAAAAAGAAAGCAAAACAAAAGACACACAAACACAGAAGAATAGGAAACAAGCAACACAAAGAAGCACATAGCCGGAGGCAAACAATACAAACCAAATGCGAGAGGACAGAAAACAGAAGTCCAGCAGAAACAATCAGAGGCCAAAACACAGCAGGTGAGGGGGGGGGCAGGTCCCAGCAGTCTGCAAAGAACAGGCCAACAGAGCCTCCAGCTGCAAAGAAAAAGTGCTTGAGAGAGAGGCTCAGAGGAACTTCTTATAAGCACATTAAGAGGGAGTGGTTGGCTGTTTGTCCACTGAACTACAGGTATAGCCTTCCAATTATTTCAAATGCTAAAAAAGGCTTGCTTGTATATTCTGATACAAAAAGAATATTAGCAGTACTGTATTATGTAGCCTGCAACTGGTATTATGCAAGGACATATATATAGGATAGTGGATGGGCAACTATGCACAACCAGTGTGTTGTGCCACCAAAGGGTTCTGGTTCACTGTGACCTCAAGAGCGAAGCTCAAGAGGTCCATGGGAATCAGATCCCCAAGGTGGCACAACACACTGGTTGTGCAAATAGTTGTCCATCTGCTATTCTATATAGTATATGGGCATCCATGCCTGTTTCAAACCTTGCACTTTGTTTCAGTGAACTGGTGGTAGGAGGGGGCACTTGAGGGCAGGGGTGCCGACAGCACGGGTGCTCAGGTGCATGAGCACCCACAAAGTTAAACTGGGCACCAACAAAGAACGGACCGTTCATCATATTAACGGAGAATATGAGCAGTCCGATTTTAATTTATTCCATTCCACCATAAAACAGCTGAAAGCAGCAGTGCAGTGGCAGATTTCTGTATTTTACATTACTCTTGCACTGCTGCTCCTTTAACTGTGAACACATCGACTGTCCCGTTCCACTTCAGTCTGGCAGTGAGCCGTCTTATGTTCGGGCATGTATACTCCTTTAAAAATCTCACTGTTCTGCATCACATGATCCTGTTCCTGGGAGTCTCAGAGACGTGCCATGGCTAAGACTTACGATCTCACAATCTTAGCTACACTACTTGAGAGAGCCTTCCCTCCCGCGCTGCAGAAGGTCAGTGAGAATTTGAAACTGTTTATGTCTTGCTCTCATCTGGAATGGACAATTTAGCAACTAAACTAAAAGGGAAAAAAGATCTGCACAGAGCAAGTCACAGGGAGAGAGTAGTTGAGTGTTTCTGTTCGGAATAGGGATGGTGAATGTGTGTTTTGAAAACAGGAGAGCAAAGTAGATGTGTTGTTGCACAGCAGAAGAAGGATTCAGCCAGGAATCACTCATTTCTTATTTTTGTTCAACTTCCTGCCTGAATAAGCTAATCAAAAATAAAAAAAAAAGGGTCTGTTTTGGAGACAGTAAATTAAGCCAGCAGAGATGCACAGCTGAGTAAATAGTTCCCCAGTTTTTGATTTCTGCTTGGCTTGATTGAATGTGAATGGATATGGACTGACATAAACATATAGAAATAAGTTTTGTAATCTGGTTACTGCAACAGGATACAAGAAGAAGAGACACTGCAATTAGATTTCACACTGTGTGTCTGAGCGTATGAGTCCTCTCCTGTTTATCCACTGTTGGTGCCCCAGCCCCAATGTCATTTGTCCCCTTGTCCCCTCTACTCTGCCCTCTCAGATTTGTGCTCTCTATTCCAAGTTCTGTGTACCCTGCCCTCAGATTTGTGCTCTGTCTCAAGTTCTGTGTACCTTGCCCTCAGATTTCTGTTCTTTGTCCCAGGTTCTGCATATCCAGTTCCTAGCCCTGTGTCCTCGACCTCCATGCCTCCAGACTAGGTGTCTCCCTATCCATAGCCCCATGTCCCCTTTTCCCCATCCCTACTCTACTTACTGGCACTGGGTCCCGCTGTTCCCAAACCCTACCTCCAGGGCCCAGTCCCAAGCTGTGTTGGAATTAAACTTTGAGTTTTGAGAGCTGGGAGAGGGACACAGAGGTCCATATCTGTAAATTGAGCCCCATTCCTATTATTATAAGTCAGTGGCAGTGAATCATGAGCTACCAGGGCTGTCTTTAGAGCTGGGGGGGGGTGAGCCCTGACAAGCCCCCTGTAATTTCAACACTGATCCCAGGACCCAAGCCCTGTACCCCCAGTTCTGTGTTCACTGTTTCAGTCCCTGTCACCTGGCCTTACTGTCAAGAGCTCATTAGTGGTCAAAGACACATCATGGTTTGCCACAGTATTGACTCAGATGCTTAGGGAGCAGCACCACAGGTAATCTGATTAAAGAGGTGCAGGTTCTTTAAAGTGTGATACATGCATTTTTGTGCCACTGATGCGTTGGTACTAACAGTAGGATTAATATTCAAGGCTGCTTTTTGATGGCTTAATTTAATCTGATTTGTTGCAGCTTCTGCTGTTGGTTAGCCCTATTTAGCCCAAGGGAGCAGGACCACTACACCTTCCCCCTCTGTGAGAAGACAGTATTAGGATATAAGCTCCTCATCTGATCAGCGCTGAAAGATCAGGGATGATAAATATTCTTGTAATTGGAAATGACTCCATTCAGCTTCCCTTCTCTTTGATCCATTGAAAATATAACCTCTCAACTGTCCCTTATTTTCAGGGATGTCCCTGATTTTTGCCTCAAAATGTTCCCGTCCCTTATAAAATTTTTGTTTTTGTGACTGAACTGTAGGGATAGTGAGCACAAAATAAAGTTAAACATTAAAATTACAAACTTGTTCTTCAGAAAATGCATCTTACACAAATCCCCTTATTCTACCAGCTTTCTGAGTAAATATTATTAAATTTTAAGATCTGCCCCTGATTCTGGCACTTTCTCCCTAATTTTTGAGGCAAGAGTTTGAGTGTCATGGCAGGACAAAAAAAGAGACATTGCACTATGAAGTGCGTATGTCTATGTGTGTGTGAGTGTGTGTGTGTGTGTGTGTGTGTGTGTGTGTGTGCTTTTACACTTTGGAATACTTAGAGAAACATGTCCATGCAGCATACCTCTCAGTGTTTCATCACTGAAATGCATAGTACTGACCTTCCAAATCCAGAGGAAATGGCCAGAATGTGAATCGCTTTCTAATTTTAAAGAATAATATCTCTAAGAATTGTGGGCCTCAAATGTTTAGTGTTAGGAATGTTTCATCAATTTAATTCAAAAATGTGACTGAAATAACAATAGTGCTATGTGACTTTCATAACAGTTGAGAGGTATGTAGTGCAAGTGTGTGTTAGAAGGATTTTCACACACCTCTGAGGTGTGTGATAAGCACAAAAAAAAACTCGCTTGAGGGGTCTATTAGATTATCACACACCTAGGGTGTGTGAAAAATCTTCATAGCCCAAATCTTGCACAGGCATTATTTTCTTTCATAATAACTGGTACAATTTCTTGAGCCAGTGTATGGAGTGCTCAAGGGAATGCTTACATCTCATGGGGTGGTGGCACTGTTACCTGAAATCTAAATTGGCATGCTTGCAACACCTGGAGGCATCAAAGATCTCCAGAGCACCCTGCTCTGGGTCTTAGCACCTTGCCAGGCATCAAAGAGCCCACAAAGGCACTCTTACATCCTCTGTAGTAGAGTAGATGTGGTGGTGCATATACATTCTAAAATGTATTAAAATAACCCCCAAAATGCACCACAAAGCATGAAAAATCCTATAGCTTCACAAGAGACTAGGCATTTTAGGCTTAACCTTTATAATTACCCTGAGCACCCACAAAATTTTCAAAATTTGGCACCCCTGCTTGAGGGTTTGTGGTAGGCTCAAATTACTGACGCTGTGTGCTGCAGATGTTTCTGTAAGTTCAAGTTTAAAAAACAATAACTTCCAGCTTAATTTGATAGGGGAAATCAAGTATCACTACTGCAGCAGAACAACATAATGATGTCACTACAGCAGCAGAACAAGCATATTCCAGACATAGAATTCCATGCATAACAGCATTCCACCATGCACTATATTCCAGTATGTAGTCTGGATCATACCCAGTTACTCATGTACAGTAAAAAACAGATTCCAGCCAGGTAAACTACCGTCTTCCCACTAAAACTAGGCTGTTCCCACTATTATATAGTAAACGATGAGGAACATTTCTGCTTGCCTCATTCACATATCTATACAAATGATTAAGAAGTATATGCAATTTTGCCAAAATGTTCTATGAATAGTTTGAGAATATATTTTCATTTCCAGTGGTTGATAAAAGTAGTTGGAAGACCATGATTAACCAAGACCTGGGTCTCAAATTGCAGTGGTGGATTATCAAAGTGTAAAAGCTTCCCTGTTCAGCCACTGCACTTTTGGACCATACACAATGCTGCTGAGAGGTGGGCAGGGGGTGCAGTACCCCAGTGACAGTGTCAATTAGTATTGTTATGCAAATTAGATATTCCATATATTAAGTGTTGCTGTATCACAGTGGAGTTCAACAGGCACAAATATCTGTTCATGGATAACACCAGTAGCATGGTGCTATCCATGAATAGAGCAGAACTCTAGCAAGAAGTTTTAGCTATGTACACGTACACTGGGCTCTATGTTCAAAGCATGGTGCAGGGCTTGCACCAAGCCCTGAACCATGACACACAGGTTCTGGTGGTGCTCCGAGCCCCTTTGCCACAACTTCGGTGGATTCTCGAATCTTGGGTGCAATTGAGACAGTTTCCACATTCTACGGCAGCTTGCACCAGATATCTGGTGCAAGCTGCTTAAAAAGAGCCCCCAGGAATGCCACAAGCTAGACCAGAAAATACTTGGTCTAATTTGTGACACCTGACACATGGGTTGAAACTCCCAGTCACTGGCCAGGTGATTGCCACAAATCCCCATGCTCCATATGTGTTGTGCACCTGGGGATTGTGGCAGTTGGGGGCTTTGAAACTTGATCACACTTTCTCCAATTGTTGACCCCCACTCCAGTTCTCCTTGGACATGTATCTTGTACTTTTTAACACGTAGTCTACTTGCACTACTGCCACAGTCATTCCACTGCCCCATGCCCGTTTCTTAAGATCTGCTTGTGTGCCATGCCTTCTTTTGCTTTTCAGGCACTCATTGGTCCTTTCTGCTGGTCCAGTGACCCTCTAATGATGGTGATATTTCTTAATACACTCCCTGGTTGCAACTGGATCCCACAGCCTAGCCCTTTCCAGTTTGTTTCAGTTTTCAGCAGTGCAATGCACCACCTGTGCCAATGGAAAAGTCATTGCATTTCACAAGACAGCACCCCCTGTAAAACTCTTTAACCAGTTCTTCTACAGTCAGCGTGTGCTGAGCCTGTGATGGGGGTATGGATGCTGGTGAGCTGCTGAGCATAGCTCAGTGGCCTATTAGCTTGCTGGTGACAACATTTGACTGGCTACCTCCACCCCTTTCCTTGTGCTTGCACAATGTCCATTGCAATGGGACAGAGAAGGATTGTGACTCCCATTGTCTATGGCATAATAGGGTGCAATGTTGAAGTGTGGTACAAAGTGCTTTGTCCAACCACTGTGGACTACAAATTAGCAACTAAGTATGAGGCCCCAAATTCCAGACAATTTCCAGTTCTAAATAATGCTTCAAGCTCAGTAGAGTTTGTGAGAGAAGCTTCTTTTTACAAAAAAAAGAGCCACATAAGGATCGTGGTGCTCTTAATAAAAAAACACGGACATTTTGTATTCAAAAAATTAAACACTCACTATCTCTGTTTACTGATGCCACAGAATCAAATCAAGCACTCACCACCTCGTGTTGTTGACACCACAGAATCAAACCACTCTTGAAACTTAAAATCTAGTTTGTTTAACATTTCAGAGATAAAACAAAAATAAAAATCTACTTTCCAAATGGAAAAACATATTTTGTTGGGAATGGGTCCCAAACACAATATGTTTTTCCATTAGGAATACTGGTTTTTATTTTTATTTTATCTCTGAAATATTTGATAAATTTGTCAGAGAAGGCAGTTCATATGGTAGTTGTATGGTACTGCCTGATTAACCATATGTATAAGTATTTAAACTTTGTTTTCATCCAGAAGGCAAAGACTATCTGGTGTACAAACCATCAAGCTTGAGGAGTTGGAAGAATACTGATTCATTTTTGCTTCTGTCTAAACGGGGGTTATGTCCTGCCCCCACCCCTACTCCCTGCCTTACTGTTACTGCCCTGAGTAGTTTTAAATCTTTTAATGTGTAGCAGCCATGCTTGAACCCATTTTGTTTTTTGCATCCTCCACCTCAGCTGGTAGGCTATTCCATGGCTGAATTGCTCTGCCTGTAAACTAAAACTTTCTCACATCCCTCCTGAAGGTCCCCACCCACCTACCAGTTTCCACTCATGCCCCCTTGATTTTGACTCACCATACTGGCTGAATAGTTTATCGCAGTTTGCCTTGTTTATTCTATTCAGGAACTTGAAGGACTCAGTCATGTTTCCCTCTCCGTTCTGCTCTCCACTGAGTACATGTTCAGTGCCATAATCTGAACCTTGTGGAATCTGCCCTGTTACCTATGAATCATTTTGGTTACCCTATGCGGTACCATCTCTACCCTGTCTCTATCATTCCTTAGGTGTGGGCTCCAGAATTGGGATACCAATCACCGGTGCAATCCTGGAATTTCAAAGCTTGAAAGCAGAATTTCATTATAGTGTATGGTGGAATGTAGTTCAGCATGGATTTCCATGCTACTGAAAATGTTGTTCTGCTGCACTAATGATGTCCGTACTGCAGCAGAATGACTTTTCATTCTGCTGTAGTACGTAAGTCATCAGCTAAGGTTCTCAAGCCGTTCGTGACTCACGGCGATGGATCGAGCAGAGATCCGCAGCTGCAGGACACCACAAAAAAGGCAGGATCAACCAGATAAGTAAAATGTACTGTTACTGTGCTGCAGGATCAGCCAGACTTTTTTTAAATATCAGTACCCAGTCCTCCAAATGAATGCCCTCTCGCTAAGCGAAAGGATCAGCCACCATTTTGTTAAACTTCAAAACCTCACCCAAACCCAAAAGTCAACTAATTGAGATGCGCCAGGTCCCTAACAACCACACATGCGCCCTAGCAGCCAGGGCTAACTGGGCAATGGCTATCAGATTTCTGCTCAGGAAACAAAAGTTAGGTGCCAAACTATATATATTTTTTTTGGGGGGGACACCATACACTATATAGAAAAGTGTATGGATCACTACACACAACAAGGCTCTTCTCAACCTTGTGGTTACTATGCCACCCGAGAGACCCCTCAAGCTTCGCTCTTGAGGTCATCCAGTCAGCATAGTAACCACTCAGTTGAGAATAGCCTTGTTGTGTATAGTGATCCATACACTATCCTATATATTTAAATTACTGTTAATCAGTGGCCTTGCAGAACAAGCCATTGCAGCCATATTACTAAGCCAATCATTTGCTAATCATTAGTTTTTATGGTTAAAATATTTATTGAGTGTTTTTAAAGAAACAAAAACAGAAAACAGTAGTAAATAAAATTACATGAGTAGCCTGTCTATCACTAGCAATTTGTAAAAAATAACAGCATTACTAGAAATATGAAACACAGAATCTGTTGGCAGAAAACGCCCCATTTGCCCATCATATATGCCCATTCCTAACTAACTAATGTTGAATTAGAGTCCTGGAGGCTATTCAGTTTACCCTTCCCTTTTTATTTCTGGTGTGGTCTTTACCAAGCCCTTGTATCTGTCCACCCTTGTTTGAATGCCCCCACTCATTTCATACAGGCCACTTCTCCAGCAGCAAGTTCAATCCCTTCATCTCCCTCTCCAGGAATAGAGATGGGCAAAATCTGCAAATTTCATTATGCAAAATATTTTGTGAACTTCGAGTATTTTGCAAAATATTTTAGAGGGTGCCAAATGCGAAATTCCACCAGCGAAATGCGGAATTTTGCCTGCAAATGGCAGAATTTTGCCCGCAGATGGTGGATTTTTGCCAGTCGCAAGTGAAATTCCACCGTTAGCAGGTGAAATTCTGCATTCTGCAAGGTATATAAAGTGACACAATCCACAGAGTCCAATATACTCGATCTTTACCACAAGCAGAGCTCTCAATTAAAAGGTGACAGGTCCTCCTGTAAGAAAGAAAAACACATACAACACGGTGTTAAGTGTAGGCCAAAGTATATCCTGCTTGATGAAGAAGACCAAGAAGTCCAACTGGGTGGCACAGACAAGTCTATGCAATCAAAAGGACAAGCCAACAGAGTGCAACCTGAGTCAATAGTCTTTTAAGGAGGATTGCTGTTTGTCCTTCTTATTAATGCTTCATCAGTAGCTAGAGCTAACTGTGTCTCTCCCTAATTAGTGCTTTGGCAGGTATAAAATATGCTGTTTGTAGCCCACTTTTTCTCTGCAGTGCTATACAGCAAATTTGACCATGCACACAACCTTCTTTAAGGGTGCCCAGCAGGCAACATGCAACAATAAACGATAGCACTGACAGAAGTAAGAAGGTAGAAGTTAATGAGTAGTGCAAATCAATAACTGGCTATCAACTTCCCAGAAGTTCTCCAATTTTTCAAAGCATTACAGCTTCTCCTCTAACAGTGTTAACCAGTATTAACTAATCTAAAGTCATTTAAATACTCTTTGAATATTATTTACTGTTTACTAGCTATTTTATTGCCAGTATAGTGCTAGTTTATTAATGAGTAAATTAGTAAATGAAAACGCTCTGAGAGTCCATACAGGAAAAAATCATTTACACAGAATGATGTACAATATGCACATCCCATGCTCCAATATACAAAAAGTAGCTAGTTCTAAGATTTACTTACTTATGACACAATAGGCACTGTTGATGAATTGCCATTTCCATATTGCTAGTGCCCTTAGATGCAGCAAAAACTGGCAACCTGTCGTACAGACCACACAGCTCAAAATAAAAAGATTTTTTGTCAATTTGCCTATCGGAGCACAATAGAAAAATTGACAAATAATATAGATGCTAACCATGCATGGCACAGTCATTATGCTGTACACTGGACAGTGAGCAGCCTGCTTTCTACTTCTCAGCATTCGAGTCAAAAAAGAGAATCCGCCGCGAGGAAGCCATGCATGCACTTTATTGGGTGAGGTCACCTGGGTTACCTGTCCTACTGGCATGACAATTCAAATATTACAATAGGTAATATGTTTAAAAAAAACTATATTAATCCAAAAAAATGTGCAACTACTAATTGTTCTACTTAAAAGTGCTAAAGTAAAATATAAAATACTTTATACTACATTACAATACGAGGTTAGGGATTCCTAAGCAGCAAAAACTGTTGGGGAAAGAACTAAACAAATTCCACATTTTGCCCCCTCAAAATATTTTGTGTAATATGCAAATTTCACAAAATATTTTGATCTGTGAAATTAGCAATTTCACTGGAATTTTGCTGGTGAAATTTAATCATGTTGCATCTCTATCCAGGAAAGTACCTCCCATCAGCTTCAGGGAGTTTCACAGCTGTTCCCACTCAGTATGAGCAATTTTTTACTATAAACGTTATTTACCCTGTGGGGCTATTTGTATATTTCGGCCACGTCTCCTCTCTCCCTTCTTGGCTTAAGCATGTACATGTTTAGATCTGCCAGCCACTCCTTCTATGTGCTTTCCTGCTGTTTCTTGTGAATCTTGGTTACCAATGCAGAGCACTAGTCCTTTGACACTTGTGGATCATCTTACACTTATGCTGTTATGGAGGATAATCTGGGTCTTGGGATGAATGGAGCTGAAGTAGGTGGCCCTTTACAACTGCATGGAGAGCCAGAAAGCAATATTGGATGGAAGGTGATATTTATCTAAACAATAGTGTTATAGATAAATTACTGGGGAGGAGTCAGGATTGTCAACAAAATCATACTGCTATCACTGGCAGGGCTTGTACTAATATGCAAACAACTAGAACGGTAAACTGAATATTACATGTGATGGTATGCAGTTAGGTAATATGGCCTATGTACTGCAATAATGTAGATAATGATATGCAACTAGCCAATACTGTGCACTGTCAATGCACCCAACAAAGCGCAATTAGCTAATACAGTATATTTTTTGTTGCAGCTAACAGCTGCAATTAGCTAATACTGTATACTTTGCAATGCATCTAATACAGTTCAATTAGCTAATACTGTATAATTTTCAGTGCATCTAACAAAGTGAATTTAGGTAATATTACATATATTTTTCAATGTCAGGGTTCTTAATTGTCCTAGTTTAGATGGAAAAGATTGAATCTAGTGGAGCCATAATTTGTTCTGTGATTAAATTAAGTACAGGCTCTAATATAAGAGGTGTAAAGCTTAAAGGGAACCTGATATTTGGGATTCAGGTGCTGGACTCCTGAACCTTGGATTGGACCTCTGGTGCTGGAACTTGGATCAGACTTCTAGCACTGGACCTCTAGACCTTGGACCAGACCTCTGACACTGGACCTCAGGACCTCAGTTTGAACCTTGGAAAGAATCTCTGGCATTATACCTCTTAGGGTACTGGAACCTGGGACCTTGCATGGACAGAACATCTATAACTCAAATGGGCCCCCTGAACCTCAGATGGACCTCAGATCAACTCTCTGAACTTTGGAAGGAACCTCTCCACTTTTAAGTAGAAATAGAACCCTAGTCCAACTTTACGATGCAGAGTCCTCACTAATGAACTGAGGTGGTTCCTCTTCTGACTTACTCACTTTTGAGATCGGAATGTATTCAAGCTGAAGGCAGTATTCATTAGCACTGCATCTCTAGCTGTCACCCCCCCCACCCCAGTAGGTACTGCCCCACCACCCTGCCCCCATCCCAACTCTGAGAGCCAGTGACAGGCATAACCTTCTACTCACCACCATGGTCAGCCACAGACTAAGCTCTCAAGGAATGTGTACTATAAAATCAGCTGTTACAGTAAGCACTCCTTGAGAGCTCAATCTGCAGCCAGCCACCATGGTGGTAGGTGGAGGGCAGTCCCAGTCGTTGCCTTTTGGGGTTGGGACATGGGGAGATGGGTGGTGAGACAGTACCTGCCAGAATGGGGGGGTCTACTAGACCACCAGGAACAGATATATTTGTGATACAGATGGGTCAGGGTATGGAGCAGAGACCACTAGATGGTATGTCCCCCCGACAGTGACACCATTACAGCGAACAATGTTGATGCCGACATTGACAGTTCACTGTAATGGTGTGCCTGAGACCCCAGCACTTTGTCTCCTGGTCCTGCACCCCCTCCTTGAATCAACTCTGTCTTGGACGGGTTTCTTTACAGATTTATGTCGACTGCAACTTGCAGTCGACATAAATCTGTCACTGTAATTCCGGTTGATGAAATAGTTGTTGAAACTGCATCATTGAGCCCCCCTAGACTAGCAGGGATTAATGTAATATGGTACAGGAGGGTATTGGGGTTAGGGAGGGACTGCTAGAACACCAGGCAATGGTGGTATCCCAAGGTGCAGAGACCGAGTGTGCGGCAACAACCTTGTCTGCACAGTTATGGGCTGGGTTTCAGAAACATTAAACTGTGCCATGCATGCATGTGTTCAGCATTTCTGAAATCTCTGAATTTTGCACTGCACCACATATGCATGGAGGAACCCTCATTTGCATGGTTGCAGTGCACATTTCTGCACAACAGTGCTGTCAGGGTTGTGCCGTACATTGGTGCCCACTGAATATGGGCAACACCCCAGCAGTTGGCTCTGTTGCTCATTAGCACAGCTCAAACCCAGTTTGGGTCACACTAACCCTTTGAAAATGGCGCCCTTAGACAGTAAAAGCTCATCTCCCTTCTACAGACTGCTCCAAAACTGAAGCATTAGTATTGGCTGTTTCAACAATGGCTGGCAGACACCGGAGATATAGCATGTGATGTCCATTGGACCAAGTCAGCAAAGAGATCATGATTTCCAAGGGGTACAGCTGGATTGTCTGATGTGGTTCCTGCTTATATCGAAGGCAGTTTGGGAGTCGGTACCAGAAAAATCAGCTGAGGTGTCACTGAGATCCTCCCAGGCCACTTTAGCTGGAGGAGAGGGGATGGACTACAATGACATGGTTGGCAGTATACCTAAAGGTTAGAGTAACAAGCTGTGAATAAGCTTGGTACATCTAGCAGACCTGGATTTGATTTTCACAACCTCCACTTGTATACTGTGTGACTCTGAGCAAGTCTCTTAACCTCCCAGTGATCCCAGGTCACCCCTGAAAACAGGCACTTGTGCCTAGTGGGCCATAACCAGTTACCAAATACTAAAATAAATAAATAAATAGAGGGTACATGAGCCAGAGTTCCTGTACTGAAGTCGACAGCATTCAGTGGGCTGAGTAGTCCCTTCCAAAGGCTCTATGTGCAGGTTGCCCAGCTGAGAGTGATGATGATGGGGCACATCCCAATCTCTTCTGTCTCTGGTGGCAGCTCTGTTAGTGTTACCATGGCACTGATTGGGTAGCTCATGGAATTCTGTGATTGCTGTAGATGACTTCCACCTCAATGAAAGATCCCCATCAAAAGCTATGCTCTGGTCCCGCTACAGCCTCCTGGGGGTGAGCTAGTCGATAGTTAACCATGGCCACAATCTGTAGATATATTCTCTGACTTCCTGTGATGAGTGACAGACATGTTCATTACCATTGTTGTGGATATGAAATTTAGAGAGTCCACTAAAATGGTAGGAAATACCTATTCTGTAGAGGGCAGCCTTGATGGGAATATACTTTTGTTGCTGCTAGGCCACTTCAGGTGAAAAGTTCCAAAAAGGAGAAATATGTGAGTCCCCCCCCAGGTAAGTTGTACCATGTCTCCTGCATGCTGAAGTATAGCCTATTTGATGGAAAAGCATAGAAGGTGAGCAGTTATAGGCCGGGGCTTAGTGTTTTTTGAGAATGCTAGGCCCAGTACTCGAAAAGCTCTCTCAATTTCACTGGGTTCTTTCCAAGCAGGAACCAAACGTTGAGGGAGGAATTTCACAATAAATTGTTCTAAACAGGGGCCCTCAACCCCTTCAGGGATTCTGATTATATGAATATTATTCCAGCATCACTGGTTGTCCTGATCCTCAGCCCTCTGCATAGTCCCTCTAAACGATATTCATGATCCTCTAGCCATCGTAGCCATCGTAGGATCAGAAGATGTAAGTCGTCTAAATCAGTGACCTGTTGCTCCACTACGGATCTTTTACTTTATTGTAACAATCTCAGTGGAGGTAGAGGAAATTAATAATTTAATTGCAGCAATATCAGCTACTAGGGTCTTGAGAAGTGAAACAATATACTCGAGGGAGGGTGACTTGCTGAGCCTCGGCTGGGTAGAAGGCAACACTAGTGCTGTGGCTGGATCTTCCATGTCTGGCTGCTAATAGGTTTCAATTTACTGGTGACATCCTTAGAAATAAACCCATTGAAAGAAATGCTGTCAAGGCACAGCTACAAAAGTTAAGCATCATGGCAACTCTGACTGACTGTCCTGCGAGAAGACCAGTAAAAAGCTAAGGCTGAGAGGAGTAAAACAGAACTTTTCTTGTGGACCAGGGCTGAGCTGAAGGGTTATAATGCCATCTTGTTCAGGCTCCAAATCATGATCCCCGTGGTGTGCTTAAAGGTTCAGTCCAGATCCCAGTGCTGTTTGCCAGGTACATGCTGCCTTTGGGTGAGATCATTGGATGTTATGACTTGCAGTTTCACTGCAAGTCAGATTATATCAACATACACACAACAGGAGTGGGGGTGAAAAAGACAAGATAAAAAAGATATCACCAGTAACAGCAGGATATCAAAAAATATCATTGTTACTGTTGTCACAATGGATATTTTTTAAGTTACTGTCATCACAGTGGAATACTGAACCAATCAGAGAACAGCTTCTACAATGCTGATGACATCACAATGCCTAGTGCAGCACTTAAGCAGGCAGTTAAAATCAAAGAAAAGCAGCAACATTTTTAAATAAACTCCAGATTTAAAAACTATGCTGTAACTTGTAAATTACTGTTGTATATATCAAATATACAATAGTCTGACTCAAAATAGGCAATTTATCATCACTTGTGAGTGGGCAGGACTTTCATAACTCACTTGTGGCTCTGGCACTCATGAGTTATGGTCCTGCCCCCTCACACTTTAAGATAAACTGCATATTTAAGTCAGCTTATTGTATATCCTATAATACTTGTGCTGCTGATGGGTAAATGATTTGGTGCCGTACCATTAAATGGTTATGTCTCAACCCAGGCAAGACTGAGGTGATGGTTATTGAACCAGACCACCAAGGGCTGGCTATGACAGAGAGTGGCACCTGCTAGCCATCTTTAAATGGTGCTACCCTTGGAGCTGTGGATGCAGTTAGGAATCTGGGGGTCACTATGGACTACAAGCTAACATTGAATAACCAGGTGTCAGTAGTGGTACGTACAGCAGTGGCTTTTTACATCTTTGAAACTACTCCTGGATCAAACTGTTTCTAGCAGCTGGTGACTTGATCCAGATCGTACATACCCTCATCACATCCAGGCAGGATTACTGTAATGCTTTCTACTTAGAGTAATCTATGAGTCTGATATTCTGCCTGCAAGTAGTCCAGAATGCAGCAGTACATTTGATCTCTGGGACTTTCCATAGAGATCATTTTATGCCGGTGCAGCACAAACTGCACTGGCTGCCTATTCTGTGATGTATCAGCTTCAAGATATGCTTGTTTGTATGCAAGGCAATACATGGTCTGGGATCTGGCTATTAAAAAGATCTCCTGACTCCAGTTACTTAATAATAATAATAATAATTTTATTTATATAGCGCAATCTCTAACATCAAATCGCTGTACAATTCATAAAAACAATTAAAAGAACAAGACATAAATATCAGAAACAGATTAAGGTCAGGTAATAAAACAGAAAACAACAGAAGCAGATGTCAAACCTAGTCACCAAATGCCTGGCAGAATAAACAAGCATTTGTCAATGCTGAATGTTGATTGCGTTGGTCTGTTGAGCACGCTCACTGGCCCTCTGTCAGTCGCTCAGTCTGTTTCTTCCAGTGCTGCAGGCTGCTCTTTTGTACTGGGCTCCTGCCTGCATTGACACCTTGTTCTGCCCACTAAGAAATCTGCAGCTGTCCTGACAAAATTCCGTTGAGGTGGCTCACTCCCCTCTCTCTCACTTGCTCATTCTGTTTCTCCTGACGCTGCAGGCTGCCCTTTTGTACTGGGCTCCTGCATCTGTTGGTGGCTTTTTCTGCCCACAAAGAAATCTGCAGCAGTCCTGACACAGGTCTGTTGAGCCTGCTGACTCCCCCTCTCTCACTCACTTATTCCATTTCTGCCGGTGCTGCAGGCTGTCCTTTTGTACTGGGCTCCTGCCTGCATTGCCGCCTTTTTCTGCCAACAGAGAAATCCACAGCAGTCACGATAGAGCTCCATTGAGCTCGCTCACTCCCACTCTCTCACTCGCTCATTGTGTTTCTCCCGGCGCTGCAGACTGCCTTTTGTACTGGGCTCCTGCCTGAGTTGGCACCTTTTTCTGCCCACAAAGAAATCCACAGCTGTGCCGACAGAACTCCGTTGAGGTCGCTCTCTCCCCCTGTGTCACTCACTCACTCTGTTTTTTCCTGGCGCTGCAGGCTGCCCTTTTTGTACTGGGCTCCTGCCTCTGTTGGTGCCTTTGTCTGCCCACAAAGAAATCTGCAGCAGTCCCGACAAAGCTCCGTTGAGCTCGCTAACTCCTTTTCTCTATCTCGCGCATTCTGTTTCTGCCGGCGCTGCAGGATACCCTTTGCTATTGGGCTCCTGCCTGCATTGCTGCCTTCTTCTGCCCACAAAGAAATTTGCAGCAGTTACAATAGAGCTCACTCCCCGTCTCTCACTCGCTCATTCTGGTTTCCCCGCCAATGCAGGCTGCCCATTTGTACTGGGCCCCTGGGTGCATTGCTGGAATTTTCTGCCCACAAACAAGTCTGCAGCAGTCCCAACAGAGCTCCATTGAGCTCACTCACTCCCCCTCCCTCACCCACTCGTTCTGTGTCTCCTGCCACTGCAGGCTTCCCTTTTGTACTGGGCTCCTGCCTGCATTGGCAGCTTGTTCTGGCCAGAAAGAAATCTGAAGCAGTCCCAACATAGCTCCATTGAGCTCTCTTACTCACTCATTCCGCTTCAGCCGGCACTGCAAGCCGGCCTTTTATACTGGGCTCCTGCCTGCGTTGCCGTATTTTCTGCCCACAAAGAAATCCACAGCAGTCACAATAGAGCTCCGTTGAGCTCACTCACTACTGCTCTGTCACTCAATCATTCTGTTTCTCTTAACGCTGATGGCTGCGCTTGTGTACGGAGCTCCTGGCTGCATTGGCATCTTTGTCTGTCCACAAACAAATCTGCAGCTGTCCCGACAGAGCTCCGTTGAGGTCGCTCAGTCTCCCTCTCTCAATTCTGTTTGTCCTGGTGCTGCAAGCAGCCCTTTTGTACAGGACTCCTGCCTGCATTGGCACCTTTTTCTGCCCACAAAGAAATCTGCAGCAGTCCTGACAGCGCTCCGGTGAGTTCGCTCACTCCTCCTCCTCCATCACTCTCTCTCTCATTCTGTTTCTCCCAGTGCTGCAGGCTGCCCTTTTGTACTGGGCTCTTGCGTTGGGCCCTTTCTCTGTCCACAAACAAATCTGCAGCAGTCCCGACAGAGCTCAGTTGATCTTGGTCACTCACCCCTCTCACTCGTTTGATCTTACTGTGTCCCAAACAGTGATTTCCCACAGCGACCGTGCTATTCTGCAGCAGGAGTGCAAAAACATATTTTAGCCAGGATGTGAAAAGTGGCAACTGTACTGTTCATAAGGAGGTGTGGAAAAATGCCACTGTTGAAAATGTGGCATGAAAATATTACAAAATTGTGAAATTACAAGGTTGCGTGGAAACAGTTCCATGCACGCTTGTAACACAGTCATGTTATGGAGTTTCGTCACCACATTTTCAACATAGGCATTTTTGGACCTCAGCTCATGAACAGTGCCACTGTCATTTTCTTAATCTGTCCCGAACAGTGATTTCCCAAAACAACCGCATTATTCTGTGCCGGAACTGTGAAAACACATTTCGGTCAGGATGTGAAAAATGACAGCTGTACTGCTCATAAAGAGGTGTGAAAAAATTCCACTGGTGAAAATGTGGTGTTACAATATTACAAATCTGCAAAGTTACAAGGGTGTGTGGAAAGTGCACAATGTGCACTTGTAACACAGTCATTTGATGGGCTATCATCAACAAATTTTCAACACAGGCATTTTAGGACCTCTGCTCATGAAGAGTATCACTGTCATTTTCTTAATCTGTCCCAGACAGAGATTTCCCACAGTGACTGCTCTATTCTGTGCCGGAAGTGTGAAAACACATTTCGGCCAGGATGGGAAAAATGACAGCTATACTGTTCATAAGTAGGTGTGGGGAAATGGCAATGCTGGAAATCTGGCATGGAAATATTTTAAATTCGCGAAGTTACGAGCGTGCGTGCAAACTGTGCAATGCACGCTTGTAACACACTCATTTTATGGAGTATCATTACCAAATTTTCAACATAGCCATTTCAGGACCTCTACTCATGAACAGTATCACTGTCATTTTTTTAATCAGTCCTGAACACTGATTTCCCACAGCGACCGTGCTATACTGCACCGGAAGTGCGAAAACACATTTCCACCAGGATGTGAACAATGACAGCTATACTGTTCACTAGGAGGTGTGACAAAATGCCAATGTTGAAAATCTGGCATGAAAATATTATAAATTCACGAAGTTACTAGCATGCATAGTAACTGCGCAGCGCATGCTTGTAAAACAGTCATTTTTTTGATTTTTTTCATCAGATTTGTAACATAGGCTTTTTGAGAGCCCACCTCATGAACACTGGCACTGTCGTTTGTGATTTATTCCAAAAGGTGATTCTGTGCAGTGACTGCAAAATCACCTTTCGGGCCGAATTAATGCCATGACAGTTCAAGAATTCATGAGGCGGGGTCCCATAAACCCCATGTTGAAAATTTGGTGAAAAAATTCCCCAAAATGTTCGAGATATGCACTAAAGTTGAAAAACCCTATTTATTACATTATGCAGCTTACCAGCATTTCCTCAGTTCATGGTCGGCTTTGAAGAGTGCAGACGTGTTCCTGGTCCACCGAAGATCATCGTGCCAAGCTCCAGAGGTAAGTATGGGGTGAGGGGGGTGTGGGGAGGCAGGGTGTGCAGTGGGTGGGTGCGGGTTGCAGGTGGGGGGGCAGGGCGAGCACCAAGGGACAGTTTCCTTTTTTCAGGAGAAAAAAAAAAAGACATCACAGGACCGTTTTTTCCTTCACACGGGCATCTGGCACGCTGGGGTGAGCTGCCAGCATGCCAGCAGAGCTTTCATTTGGGGGCCAGCAGTAGCCGATGGGATTGGGCACCCCCCCTCGGCAAACGGGGGGTATCATTATGCTGACTGGGATTGGGCACCCCGTCAGCAGGAACAAAAGCCGGGGGGGATACAGAATGCAAACGGGGAGTAGGCTCCCCAGTTGGCAACAACAGAAACAAGGGGGCACAAAAGCCGACGGGGATTAGGGCCCCCATTGGCAAGTAAACATGGTGGGGGGAAGGGGGTTATACTGTTTGTGACCATGGCGGCAAGCCGCCGCCATGTTCACAAACAATAACAGGGATTTTACATTCCATCTTACAATGACGGGTCACTCCCTCATTGCAGCCGATGGCTGACGCTGCAATGACAAGACGGCCCCTGATTGCAGCAGCTACTTTTTTAGAAGGTTGTGGCACACTGGCTGAACTAGTGTCAGCAGCAGCATGCCACGGCATTGGGGGAAGCGGGACAAGCCTTTGCAGCCTGTGGGGGCATTGGCCACAACAGCGCTGCGCCTCCACAACCTGCTTGTGGAGAAAGCTGCTGCAACATGTTTCTTGCGCATGCGCACAATCAACATAAAAAGGTCTTTAAAGCTATTTTAAAGCTCCCCATGGTCTGGCACTCTTGAATCTGATGAGGCAGAGAATTCCACAGGGTCGGGGCTGCAAACATAAAAGTTCGCGAGCCAGAGGTTTTCAACCATACCCTGGGAATCTCTAACAACCCCTCATCAGCTGAGCGGAGTGAGCGGGCAGGGCAGTAAGGAACAGGGAGCTCTTTCAGGTAGCCTTTCAGGTAGCCCAGGCCCTGTCCATGTAGGGCTTTAAAGGTCAGAAGACCGATCTTAAAGGTGACCCACCACTGAACAGGCAGCCCGTGCAGTTCATGCAGCACAGGTGTGATGTGGCTCGAACGAGGAGCCTCAGTCAACAACCCTGCTGCAGCATTCTGCTCCAGCTGCAAGCAGCAGATATCAACCCCTGGAAGCCCTAGGTAGAGGGAGTTACAGTAGTCCAGGCGCGAGGACACAAAGGCATGGATCAGTGTTGGCAGGTCACCAGACGGAACAAGATGCTTGACCCGAGCAATGTTTTTAAGATGGTAAAATGAGGACTAGACTACTGTGGACACCTGTGAATGCAGTGTTAGTCTGTCATCAAGGAGCACCCCTAAGTTATGCACCTGTTCAGAAGAAGGCAGATGACTATTCCCAAGCCGAAGACCAAAGGGATGCTCTGCCACCGACCCCTCTATCCGGAGGCTTGGATCCACAACCAATACCTCAGTCTTATTGGAATTCAATTTCAACCAGCTTGAGTTCATCCAGTCTTGGATTTCTATGAGGCAGCAGTTAAAGACCAAGAGAGCACTATCCTGGTTGGGAGTGAAAGACAGGTAGAGCTCGGTATCATCATTGTAGCAGTGAAACCTCAGCCCATACCATCTTACGATGTCTCCTAGAGGCAGCATATAAACTGCGAACAACATTGGGGAGAGCAACGAGCCCTGGGGGACCCCACAAGACAGGGAGACTGGGTCTGAGGAAAACAACCTAGACACCACCCTCTGAAACCTGCCAGACAGGAAAGATTGAAACCACCTGAGGACTGGACCAGCCAGGTCACAGATGACCCTCAGGCACTCGAGCAAGACCCAATGGTCCACGGTATTGAAAGCTGATGAGAGATCCAGAAGCACCAAAATGGAATGGTGCTTCTGATCTCTAGCCATCAGGAAATCACTGAGCACCCGAACCAGAGCTGTCTCGGTACTATGCCTCTTCCAAAAACCGGACTGGAGAGGATTGTAGATATGGATGGTAATGTGGTTCTCCAGCTGCAGCATGACAACTTTCTCAATCACCTTTCCTAAAAAGGGAGGTTAGAGATAGGTCTGTTAGACAAGCAGTTCAGGTCCAGAGAAGCTTTCTTAAGGAGTGGTGTAGCCACTACCTCCTTCAGGTAAATAGGGAACTCACCCATCTCTAAGGAGCACCACACAATCGTGGCCAGGAGGGGACTGATAGAATTAATACACCTCAAAATGAGGCGTGTTGGGCTAGGGTCCAAACTACAGTAGGTCGGCCTCATATTCTGGATATTCCACACGATATCGATGGTCCTTCTGGCCGGTCGAAAAAAGACCAAGAAAACTGAGGTGCAGTAAACAGGCACCGGGCACCGTCAACCTCCATAGAGTGGGCTGGTTGGATCTCCGCCCTGATGCTGGCCACCTCATCAGCAAAGTATTAAGCAAACTCACCACACTTAGATTGTGAAAATGGTCCTTGGATCAGTAGGCAGGTTGGGTTGCATAGCCTGTCTACGGTCCAAAAGAGCTGAACTGGTCGATTCTGAGTTGCAGCGATCTCCCCGGACAGGAACTCTGCCTTCCTACAGGTGATTGCTGATTTGACGGAGCTGATAATGCTCCATCAGTCTAAGGTAGTCAGCATCCAGGGAGGATTTTCACCAGCAACACTCTAGCCTTTGTCCAACTCATCTCAACTCCCTCAAGGTCCCATCAAACCAAGGGGATTGAGGGTGAAGAAAGAGAGGATGAACACAGACAGGATCAATGGAGTCCTGGGCATCCACCATGGCCTTATTATAGGCCAGGACCAAGTCCTTATGACTCCCACTTGCACCCGGTAAACTTGATAGGTCCAACACCTCCAATAGAGCGTCTGGAGACACATCCCTCAAAGGCGGTATCTAACCATCTCCACAGGGGCAGGCCTATAGAGGGGGGCCTGAAAATTTAATCTTAAGGTGTGGTGGTCAGATCAACCAACCGGTTCCATCACCAAATCGATGGCCTCCAAGCCCAGGAGAAAAACCAGGTCGAGTGAGTGACCATGATTATGAGTTGCAGAGGTAACTACCTGCGTGAGGTCCAATGAATGCATAAGTTGGAGGAAATCCTGATCAAACTGCGAGAGTTCATCATCGACCCAGGTGCATTAGCAGCCCAGAACCATCAATCTGGGAGACTCAAATGCCATATCGACAATGAAGTCCGCAAATTCATGCAGGAACAATTTCCTCATCCCCTGGTGGATGGTAGATGAGAACGATCCGGAACCCCACACCTGCAACAATGATACACTCAAATGATCTGGAACCCTCAACTGGCACTCCCACAATACCCAATTCCAATCTAAAACATATGACTATACGGCCGACCCTGCAATCTGATCTCAAGCGGTATATCACCAAGAAACCAGCTGGAATAGCTGCCTCCAAAATGGGGTCAGGATTATCATCCAGCCAGGTCTCGGTGATGCAAGCCAGATCAGTTGTCCCAACAAGATCAGCAATAATAGCCATCTTGTTCCTAATAGAACTGGCATTGCACAACACCGCTCTAGTCGGATGAGGTACTAGAGCCATCCAGGCCACTGACCCAAAATCAGTGGAGCCCTTGGGTATGAGGACCAGAACTGGAGGACCCTGCTCTGAATTCCATTTTGCCCCAGGACATCTCCTGGCCCTAATCACCCTGATCCGACCAGCCTGCTCACCCCCCCCCCGAGGTTTGGGACCCCATGCCCCCCTCTGTCTCCTCCCTACTATTCCCAAAGCCCAGCAGTGCCAATAAACTGCTGCCAGCAAGGAAGGACAGTGAAAGGGGAGGAGGTCCTGGAGCTCAGAGAAGGAATAACGCCAGACCTGGAGAGCTACCTGCCAGCACATCTTCACTACAACAGCTACAACAAAACACAATCCCTAAATACGAATCAACAATAAACATCAACACACAAATCAACTACAACTTCACATATAAATGAACACAAGTGTAAAATTAAGAAATAAAATTACAAAAGAAAATAAGAAAACTAAAACCAGAGAGTGACACCACTCTGGATAACAGATACCAATGATTGAACCCCAACACTGTCTCTCACATGGAAAAGGGGAGGGGGGACCAAAATCAAATAATGCAAATAGTTAGAAAACCATAAAAGTTCTTACTGAGTCTCAGAATCCAAATGAATTGTGCTTCCTCCAACAACCACCTCTCACATGGTGGGGGAAAATACAATGAATCCAATTAAACCATGGGAATGATGAAAAGAGTCACAGTGCATAGAATAATCTACGATAATCCATGGAGTGTATACAGTACTCAGTGCTAGGTACCCAGGGACTAAGGGCCAGAAGCAGAAGAGGAGCAATTATCCCAACCTGAACTTGGGCCAAAAAATTGCCAGAAAACTCAGGACAGCTAAATTCTCACAGCAACATCCACGAGTAGAAGTCAGTTGAAAAAAACCTGTGCCAAACAATCCTTTAAATCCTTTTTAGCAAATCCCAGGAACCGGTAGAGGGTGTAATAATAAGGAGTCTAAAACCCAAAAAACACTAACCAAACTGGTCATGTCCCAGACCACCCGAGACCTGCAGCTACAGGCACCCCAGTAGACTAGCAACCTGCCAGACCACAGAGATGGCTTAGGGGAAGCACTGGAGACCCTTCAGCTCCCTGAAGGTCAAAACCAGGCAACTCCTGCCCGGTCCCAAACAGAAAAGGGAAAACTAACCAGGTGGCACATGGGTACCTTCCCTGAACAACCCCCAAACCAATCCCTACAGTCACAGTGACAGAAACTCACTCTAGGAGACTGAAGGCAATGAACACCAGTCTGCCATCAGGAAAAAGTAGTCCAAATTTCATCGGGCACAAACATGGTAAATGCCACATACAGGTCCTCCAAAACACCTGGGAATCCAGCAGCCAACAAGACAAAACGAGTGCAAAATGAGAGGGTCTAGAAGATGTCCTGCCAAAAAACAACAGCCGCAACTCACAGTCCAGCAGCTTAGATGACAAACGCAGTACATTCACCCGGCAGCTCAAGTGACATCAAGGAGTACACACACGGTGAAACAGGATAAAAAAGTAAACACCAACAGTTCTAAGCAAACACAAATAATGAGAAACAAAATGGATAACTAAAATGCCAATAGAAATGCTGACAGAAATAAGCAAAAACCAAATAAAATACCAGATAGCTGGAAACTAAGCTCCTGCTTCTGACGGCAAGCCCAACATGATCGTCATCTTCACTTCATTATGAAATTTCTTGCGGCAGTGAGGAGTATACTTCTGACCACCCTCTCCACTCCACCAATGCTGATTTACTGCTGGTCCCATGGTCCTGGTTAAAGCTCTCTGGGGACAAATCTTTTAAGATAGGTGCACCAATCTAATTGAATGCTTTGGCTAGTCATATTATATCTGCCAGCTTGGTGGGGCATTTAAACCGGCCCTGAAATACTGTCTTCTTAAATTAGGTCAGACAGTAAGTTAGTTTATCTGTTACCCAAATCAGGAAGTAATATTTGCACTTGGCACTTTTGCTGTAAAAGCTCATGAAGTATTAAAATTATGATTTCATAACTGTACTATACTTGTATTCCTTGTTGCTTATTGTTATACCTGTTATGAACATATTCCTTTTAATACATTGTATTCCATTACTATTTTTATTCTCAAACTTTGTGTACAACAATTATTTTATGCATAATTAAATAAACTTGAACTTGAACCTAATTTATCTACTACCCAAATCAGGAAGTAATATCTAGCAGGAAAATATGTTGTATCTGTTGGGAAAATTCAGCATTTATGTTGTAATCATTGTTTATTTGATTGCTGTTCTATTGCTTTTTCCTTGTTATGTTTATTTTGTGTGGTGCCCTGAGGTCCTAAAAATGGGTGCCAAAGAAATAAAATTGCACTGCATTGCCTTTCATCTGGCTGTGAAATGCCACACTGTCCCCTTCTGCTTGGGTAGTTATTCCTTTTTTTAAATGGAGGTTTCTTAGCTCTCTTGGCCTCCCCTGCCTCCCTCATGAATTATAATGTTTTTTTATTCGTCTTCTTGATGATTACTCTTACACAGAGAACTGTGACCTGTGTTATCTCATTTTTTTATCAATTCTCATTTAGCTTTTATCCCTTCTGCCAGTCTCATCCCCTTTTGTTTCCCCTGCAACAGCTCACTCATTCTTCCAAAATCAGCCTTTAGAAGTCCATAACTATACATTATAGTTGACATACTGTGAGTCCATCAAATGGAAAAAAAATCTATCTAAGCACTCTATAGCACTTAACTCAAAATTGTAATGTAACATATTTTACTGTACATGCAAACATTTTCAAAAGGTTTCTCTGTTGGTTTGCTATGCATTGTTCCTCATCTTTAAAATAGTGTGTCCTACTGCATTCTGTACTAATAATGCTATAAGTATTTAGGTTAGAAGAGTGAACAGCAAAATAAAAAAGCTATTAACTACTGTTTTGCTTTTGTTATTGTTATTATCCCTTTTGAATTCCATCACCATTGTAGGAATGTCTAGCATCATCATTCATAGACACGTACAAGACACCGATCTTTTCTAAAACTACTTGTTAATGCACATTTTGGACAATGTTAATATCATTTTAAATATTCAGAACAAGTGAACAAACCTAATGTATGTCCTTTGGAGAAGCCTAAAAGACTATTAACAAGGCAAATCCATGAAGAACATCTGTTCAAGTCATGTATCAGACTTTTATCAGTCTGCTAAATTCGTAACAAAGACTGCCTTGCCTCAGGAGCAAAAACAGGCATAGGCAGAATAATATTTTATATTTTGTAATTGTTTTCCTTTCTGCTGAACTAAAATTGGATCATTTGTGATTCGGTTTTTAAATACAAATGTGAAATAATATTGTGGCTATAATATTTCATGTAAAGTATGTTTATTTTTAAAAGTCACAATCCCATATGCTAAATAAAAGTCAAAATTGTTAAAAGCTGCTGGGTTATTTAAATGCAGGTCAGATGAGTTAACTTTACATGATATTTGATTTTTTAAAAAAAAAAACAAAAGCAAATGAATGGCAAAATATTTTAGAAGCAGAGTGCATAAGTATTAACTATAATGTGTCTGTGTTTATGTTGTCTGATGTGATACTGGAAACAAGCTTTGGTCCAAGATAGCTCAACTGAGAGGTAACATGTTTTCAATGGGATCCTGCCCCTAGTCAGTTTTACAGCTGGTGTGTGTGTGTGTGTGTGTGTGTGTGTGTGTGTGGGGAGGAGACAAAACACAAGAAGTCTCCAGTGGTCATATAGAGAGTCAGGGACTGTATAGGGATTTGAAGTGATGATCTCCCAAGGCCAGATTTTCAAAAGAGGAAAAATTGCACATGTGCAGAAAAAACAAGTTAAGTAAGTAAATGTGCAACCACAGTTTCTTCTGCATGACCTCAATTTTCAAAAAGGTTGCATTTTTTTCTGCCATTGCCATACTTTACAATAGCTTGCTCATAGTTTTTCAGTGCTGCAGAAAAATTCCAGCTTGGAATTACCAGGTGTAGCATTTTTCTGCAGCTGCCACTCTTGTGCATAAAATGCTGAAAATACAATTTTTACAGATACAGGTGTAACCCCCAGGTGGCGCTATCCCAAGGGCTACTACCCCTGCCTGCTTGACTACTGACAGGTTGAGGGGCCTAGGTTCTATGGCGGGGGCCTCCACCCAAAGGTTAGGGTTTGTAGTGGTTAGACTAGCTTGGTCACAGCCCTCTGGGACACTGAGACCCCCCCTTTATTCCCTCTAGTGCCTCACACAGTACACAGGAGTTACAGTCCCAACATCCCATGTATACACACTGTTCACTCATAAAGTACCACTTACCGTTGAGACTGATTCTGAGGTTTGTCTCTGAGGACCCCCTGTAAAATAAGGTTAATCAGCATACACAAACCAATACAATGTTTAATATGTAGGTACTGACACTTTAGACAGTTTAAAGTTTAACAACATCAAATCTGGTTTATTTAGGGGGACTAAAACACGGGAGGGGGAGATCAAGCTAATTGGCAGAATTAAATCACAGTACTGTGCACATTACAGGATCTAAAAAGTCACACTCTGAGTACCCAGGTTGGGAGGGGGCTAGCCATGTCTGTTGCCCGGGGTTGGCCGTTAGGTGAAGATGGATGGGGCCATGTAGAGAAAAATATGCACAACACCCAACTGTAATCCGGAGCTGGATGGCTCAGTTCGTGAAGAAATGAAACAGCAATAATTAGATGACATACTTGCAATTTGATAAACAGATGGCAGGGAGCTACCCTGATTTGTACTCACAGACTCAATGCTGAAAACTGGATGGAATGCAGATTGTCCTGGATTGCCAGGAGAAACAGAATAGCTGGCCCAGCCCTCGTGGCAGGACTCACTAGCACTCAATGCAGGCAGATGCAGTCCGAGTGATGCTGGCTATGACTTCCAGCTCACTGCACATTTTATATGTACACAGAACACTACCAGGTGGGCAGCTTATCACTTCAATCGCACGCTACAGGCATCTTGGTCATTCAGCAGATTGAGCCTGGCTACACTTTTAGGGGCATTCTTCTCTGTCTCAAACTCGGATTCAGTCCGAACATTACTTTTGCTCTCTTTCTCTTTCTGCTTGGATTCAGTCTGAACCTTGCTAGGGAATCACACTCCCAGCACAGCACACAGTTCACAACACGGTGAATTACTCAGATCCCAATCTCCACAGGCACTAAGCACATTTATATATAAAGGTCACTTACTGTACCAGACCACAGAGTCCTGACAGGCCGATCGCAATTCTGCACACTTTCGGTCTTCTTCAGGTTAAGCCTGGTCCCAAAATGATTTCTGCTTTTTCTTTCACTCTGAAAACTTGGATTCAGTCCGAATTACACTTACTAATGGCAGCAGGCCTACTTTGGGGCCTCACACGCGCTTCCCACATGAACTACTGTGCAACAACAGCTGCACGAACACACAGGGCGGTTTCCCTCTCAGCTCCCAACTTCAAAACAGCTCTTTCTGCCCAAAACCTCAAGGCACATCAACATTTTCATTCTGTTGCAGTCCGAAATAACACAGGTTCCTTTCTTTACTTCTTCTCCACGCATGGTGCCCATGACTCAGGCCACAACAACTGCTTTCCTTTTACACACAAAATTCAGAGACTTGGTCCGAGAAAACACAGTCCTTTTCTCTCCCTCCAAGAGAGCTGAAGACAGACAGATCATTTCCAGGCCTTCCTCACGGTTCCAGCGCTGCCCCGTGGGCAGCAGCCCCATGAGCTGCTCACTCTTACAGCTCCTTGCTCAGAATGACTGTCTCAGCAAGCAGTCTGGGCATTTCCCCCAAATCCAAAAGGTTTCAGTTGGTTGAGTCTCCTTGTCAGTCACAACAGGCTCCCTCTATTTGTGAAAAAAGGCACCAAGGTCTAAACTACATTTCCCAGAGGCTTTCTTCATATAATCCCCTTGTGGCTGGCTCCACTTGAGAGTCCAAGTTCTGATTTGCCAGCAGGCTTCATTTTAAGGAACCCCTCCCCATTGATTGGTCCATTTCAGTAGTCCGGGAACAAAATGAAAGAGCTACACCACACAGTCCTTGCTGAAGGGAAAGCAGGTTAGATAAACTGTATTTTCATTATCACTCTAACAGATTACCACTGCAATTAGGCAGCTCTTAAAGAGACAGTAGCAGAGGCACTTAGGCACTCTCACAATTATTTTTTTAAACAGCTAAAATACAGGACACCAACCTGGCCGAGGGCATTTAGGCTCACCAAAGGAGGCTTTTTAGTGACCCCCATTTGCAGGGGGGTTACACAGGGATTTTTTCCCCCATAGCAGGGAGTTGCACATACAGACTTAGTCCCTGAGCCATGTCAGGCACTTTTAAACCTGGGCCCCTGATCTACAGTTCAGTGCTCTAACAACTGATATGTTGCTTAAGGCACAAATAAGGCTCTATGTGATAACGGCGAAAGCCTAAAGGCGATCGCTGTTATTGCGCAGCAAGAGTGCCGAAAACATTTTCGGCACTCTGACACCCTCGGCGCACAGGACAATGGTGTCGGGGACATATATTTTAATCCTTTCTCCACACACCCCCCCGCACCCCCCTACTAAAGGATTCTCAGCTCCAGGGGGGTGAAAGCATGTAAAAAATAAAGGTTCAAGCCTGGCGCAATAAAATCACACCAGTGTCAGCACCCAAACCTGGTACCTCACTCACCCCAACCATGGGCCAACCCCTGATGCCATGACACAGTGCCACCTGCCACAGCTCCTCTGCCCTCTCCCAGCCCACACTCACCATGCTTGCTCCCCCCCCATGCTACATATAGCGACATCCTGTCACCCATTTTGCCCACCCCCTCATCCGGTCACCCTACCCTCCCATCGCCATGAAGGATTTCGCCAGGAAGGATTCACCATTATGGACGGTGCCCTTCCCCATGTGCCCACCTCACGGGATACCCACAAATAACCTTTCACCCTAAATTCACAATGACTTGTTTCTTCCATGTTGCAAACATATAATGTAATATTTTACATAAGAGCTGTGATGAAGGAAGCACAAAAGTAAAAATGAATTTCAGATTATAGATGTGCCCGTCTACTCTGACAGTTGCACAATTCATAACTAGGGCTGGCATATGTACAGTAAAATTCATGTGTTGCCAGTCAGTGAAATTCTGCGTAGTGAAGCCAGTGTACTCATCTTGTGCATTGTGGCATTCATCAATTGCTGCGGGGTGGGGGTTGTAACCTTCTTGGAAAAGTGATCAGGACGTGGATCCCCCTGCTCTATCGCAGAAGGGAATCCTTGGAAATGGTATTCCATGGCCAGGACTGCTATAGGCCCTTAGACCAAGAAAGTTGCTTTTTGTAAATGTTGTCAATTGCCATTCCAGTGGCCCTAAGTCCACCATGGCATGGAGGAGGGTTCAGCATGAGCTGGCCCAGGGTGATGAGGGTAGTTATGGTCCATAAAAGGAACTACTTGGTGGTGTATATTACTTATGGAATGGTCCCCCTCACTTTAAAGTATGTACCCCCAAGCTTATGGCAGTCATGTGCAAGTTACTCTCATCATGCTGTGAAACACAGCACCATCCCCAGCCACCCAAGTACCCCTGAAGGAGAAGAAGAAGAATCAGCATGTATGTAATGCTTTTCATACACATTGTATCCCAAAGTGTTTAACAAGCAATGAGAGGCTAGTAGTGAAGTAACTGGACACGGGGTCATTATGTTGCAAGACATGATGCCGCATGGCACTATCGTGCTGTGCAATTAATGCCATGAGGCATCATGTCTTTGTTCTGTGGTGGGCTCCATCACCCACACCCCCTGTTATGGGAGGCTGCCCCCCACAACCCCCCACTAAGGACTCTCAACTCTGGGGGGTCGAACTCGGGGAGCGCACAGGTCCAGGTTTTTCCATAATGCCATACGCTATTCAGCGTGCGACATTATGGCAAAGTAACTGAATGTGTAGTGGCAGCCATTTCACATATCAACACTCACACACAGCCTTGGGCAATTGCATGAACTGGTTTTATGGGAAGAAAAATGTTGGCTATGACACTAGGGGAAAAAAACATTCTCTTGGGTAGGGGGAGCCCTTGTGTACCACTTCCAAGATGGCAGGCATGGAGGATACTGCTGGTGGAAAAGGAGGAGAAGGCTTTGTAGGGGGACCCTTTCCCCCTGGTTCTGTTACAACTTTACTGGATAATTCTGAGCCTGGCACTGGTTTGCCTCTGAATGACATGATGAGTGTTGTTTTGCAATCTCTTGGTACTAAGGTACCTGAGCTGGAACCTGTTTCTGTGCCCAAACTGGAGTTTGGTTTGCAGCACTGCATGGATGTAACTACAGGTATTACCACTACGATTTCCCAAGACATCTTGGCTGAACAAAAGGAGTTCTTACAGCGTGTCCTGCATACTGACAGATCTTTTTTGCTGTAGCTGTTAAAAAAGGATGCTGTGCCAACCCTTCAGCCTGCTGCCAGTTTGGTACCCCCTTCTCAGCAGGTGGGGACTTCTATACTTACATAATTCATGGACCTTACCAACAATTGTGCCACTGCAGTGCCATCTTCTACTCAGGTCAGTTTGAGGCTTAATTCGTAGCTGTTGCCAAGGGACTCTTTGGGACTTTGGAAGGGGTGTGAGGAGGATGTTCAGACCAGCATATCTGTTTGGAGCCTGGCTGATGCTTTATGGGCTGCTGGCTAGGCCACTAACAGGGATACAATGGTTTCTCTGGGCCCTGACTCTGTGACAGACATAATTGCTGGTGCACAACATATGACCAGTGACTCTGCCCTTTTGCGGGAGGTGACTGGTACTCCTGTGCCCCATTTTAACACCACACTGGGCACAAAGTTTCTTCCTCTGTTACTTTTTCTACTGACTTACCTACTATGCAGCCTTCTGCTACAGTTAGTGATGCTAATTTGCCTACAAAGTCCAACTGTGTACAGTCTGAGATACAAACTCCATCAGTGCTTTCCTATATGGGGTCTCCTGCTGAGGAACCTCATTCTGATTGTCGGCTTTCAATCTGCTGTGGTATGCAGGGATCTCTTTTGCTGAATCTTGCTGAGGAACACATGAATGGCGAGTGCTCTTCTGTAGCTGACCCTGGGTCCACTGAACCCTGCCCGGACACTTTCCGTATGGCCGATTTATCTAGTAGGGTAGAAGAACCTTCCCAAAGTTGTAACAATGTACGATTGAAATATATTGGTGATTTAACTACTGCACCAGATCACAAAATGGTTATTAGCTCTCTGTTAAGGGCCACTATGGGTATTTCTGCTACTGAATTATTTGCCTTTATACAAGTTAAAGTGGAATCTCTGTATGATATTAGCATTAAGCAAATACAAATGTTGGAAACATTTTGGCAAACGTACCTTCTTGTTAAGGATACCCATTTGGCAGAACATTTTTCCTGTCCCTTTGACTAAGCCGACGGTGAAAACCATCACTTTCTTATTTCGGAATGAGGGAGTTAACATTGCAGTTGTCCTATATTGGCTCCACCAAAGATGTGGCATCTTAGATCATCCTAATACCATTTTGGATGATGATTTGAACTGAATGGGGGTTCAGTTTAATCAGACTAATACTGGGATTAGTCATCTTCATGGCAGTTTGTAAATTGGAAGGGATAGGGGAATCATTTTTTATCCCTGCCAGCTGAAAGCCTGCCACAAATGTGGGGCCAGAACTCACTTATGCTTGGTATGTGACAAGCCTTGGTGTTTAGACTATGGTCACATGAGTTTGGGTTGTCCGAATGCATTTAAATGTAATTTATGTGATGAGGCAGGTCACTGTTATAAACAGTGCCCTTGGGAAGCATGCAATAGGCTGGATAGAGCCTAACAAGATGAGGAATAACTCATTACCAAGTCACAGACTCCTGTGCAACAGGCTCAAGCCTCTACTTTCCCTGTCGATGTGATGCCTCACGAGCAGCCCCTGCAGGATGTACTGTCTCCTGCCTCTGCTGCCCCCAGTTCCATCTCTTGAGGAGATGTGTCCTTCCTCTGATAAGCTGGATCCTGCTGTTCCCCAGGTTCCTTTTTCTGATACAGTCTCTTCCCAGAGTTACAATGGTGGGGCTATTCTTACCAGTTCCATAGGTCCCTCATTGGGGGATGGGATGCTCCCCCCCCTTTACCTGATGTTTCTTTAACTTTGGTTAAACTGGGAAGGAGGAGAGGCAGGGGGTAAAAGGAAAGTTGGGGTGATGGGGAACCATTTTCATGTTCTTTCTAAATGCAAATAATGGGGTGATCCGTAAAATGAGGGGGGATTCTGATACGTCTTCTATAGCCTCTTCTGAGCTAGACTGCTCTTTTTTTTTTGCTTTATCTGTTTATCTCCACTGCGACCCTTGCCTACCTCTCCTTCAGGCCAATTGTCACAAAGACTTTCACCTCTCCTGACACCGCCGCTGATATCGACCCCACATTGCAGCCACCTCAGGGTAACCTGATGTGACCCTTCGTCGGTTGGGTCCTCCTCTTCCAAGGAGAAACAGCCTATCAGCCTAGACATTTGCCCTGGGTGCTGCTGTGGCCAGGTCAGCTGTCGTAGAGCTTGGGGAGGCACTGGTCTGGGTGGCCATCATCTGGTAGGAGGAGATGCCATTTTCTATTTTTTTTCCCTCCAGTTCCCCTACTTGTGTCACAACTGAGTTTCCCCTGGTCTCCACCGGGGGCCACTACAGCGTGAAACCATTCCTCAACCCACCCCAGGAGAGGAGAGCAGCCCTCTGGATGGGCAATCCTACTCCTTCCCCTGCCGATCCTCTGGCACCCGAGTCCGTTCCCGAACCTGGGTCGCCAACATAGTGCGAGATGAGGCGCCAGTGCCTCAGCCCTCTGCACCACCGGTCCAGCAAGACTGCTCTTCTGATTGTCTAATGGAGCACTCTGTCTTGAAAAAGGTGAAGGGAAAATTGAAGTCTTCAGGGAAAGAGACAATTATTTTTCATTGTGTGCAGGGGTCCCTTGCGTGCACCTTTATCCATTAATGTTTGCAATATTAAGGCTTATAAAAAGCATGTTGCTATGTTGCAGGTGCTCAGGGACCTACCAAATAATGTTTTCATTTTGCAGGATTCCAGGATCAAAACCTGGCATGAGATTTCCCAGGCATGATGGCTTTGGACATTGGGTTGTTCCTATTGGTCTCAGGGGGTGATGTCTGCAGTGGCGTGGAAATTCTATTGAAGGGGTATGGGTTTCAAGTAAAATAGGTGGTGGAGGTTTGTCCATGCAGGGCACTCTTACTAGACCTGACTTACGAGTCTCTAAAATTCCATTTTATTAATATGTATGCACAACAAGGGATAGCTTTGTAGGTTTCATTATTTCGGGCCATACAACCCTTTCTACATATGAACAGATGTGTCATTTTTGGCTGCGATTTTAATTGTGGGCTTTCGCCCATGGACCGGGGAAGGATGACAACTAAAATTTATAGTGACATGCACTTTTTTTAGACTTTAATTGCTTTTGCTAATCTACAAGATGGTTATATGGCTGTGCATCCTGTGGGGGCTAAAACTTACTTTCGAGGTATTTTGGCCACCAGGATGGATCATCTGTTTTTTCTGCTAACCTTCATGTTGTCCAGGCAACCACTGTTCCATGACCTCTGACCATCTTGCTTTTTCTTGTCATTGTGCTCTGGGAAATTGTACTTTTCAGTCTAAACTTCGGTCTCACTGAAAATTAAATTGTGGCCTATTGTCTGACCCTTTGGTGTTATCACACCAGCAAGACATTTTTAAAGCCAGAGTCTCTGTTTTGAAGGCCTATGATACACTTGGGAAATGGTAGTTAGATTCTAAGCAGGATTTAGAGACCTTTTTATTAACTATGCTAAAATAAAGAATAGAGATAGCTATTTTAGATATTTGCAACTGAGGGAGACATTTTCTTGTATCTCCTTGACACATGAACAGAAATTGAGTCTAACTGCAGAAATTAACAGAATCAAAGTGGAAATGTTTCATTATCAGTATATGGAGCCAAATGCTTAAAACGTGAGGCACAACATGGTACTCAAGGGGAAATCACCTGCTTTGGATATTTTTAAGAGTTGTGCAGCCAGGGTAAAATACTCCCATATTGAAACAGTGCTGGACTTTGATTCAGGGGTTTAATATAGCAAGCCGGATAAAGTTTTAGGTGCAGCCCAAAAATATTTATGGCATATGCTTGGTACTTCTTCAACAGCCATTTGGGATGACATGTTTTTACAGGATCTTGTTCTCCCTGATATCCCTACACATTTGCAGCACCACTTTGTGTCAGAGATTACCTGTAAGAAGTTTTGTTCTGCCGTAGGTAAATTACCTGAACACTCTTCTCCATGACAGGATGGGTTGCCGGCCTAATTTTATCAAACCTTTTCTAACCAATTGTCTCCAGTTTTGACTTTGTTGTAGAATAGTATGTTTAATTCTGAGTCCCTCCCTATGTCTATTGCCCAAGCAATTATGATTTTGTCATTTAAAATGCAGGACAAAGCTGATTTAAAAAACGGGAGGCCTGTGGATTATAAAATATTAGCTATTGTTTTGTTGCATATATTGTTGACTGTCGCTAATCAAGTAGGTTCTCTGGTGCAGTCCTGCACAATTCTGCAGAGATCTGTGTTCCACAATTTAATTTTTTTGAGAGATTTGGTCTCTGCTGGGGTTCTGGATAAAGCTTCTGGCTTTCTTCTTTCCCTTGATCAAGAAAAGGCTTTTGATTGGGTTGATCTTGTTTATTTATTTCACATTCTGAAGGCATGTCATATTTCTCAGAGATTCATTGGCTGGATTCAGTTGCTTTATAATAATGCCTTTATTTTGCCTTTCATTAATGGGGTACCTAGAACAGCATTTTGGGAAAATAGGGGTGTTCAGCAAGGCTGCCCCATTAGTCCCCTTTTGTATGTTTTTATTATTGATTCTTTACCTTGGAAACTTTTAAATAATCCTCGTATACCTGGGGTAAAGATTTCTGAGACACAGGTGGTCCACTCTATTTTTGCTTATGTGGATGATGTTTGCATATGCACTCAAGATGTTTCTGCTGGACCAGAACTTTTTCTGTCTTATCTTCTTTTGAAGCTATGTCTGGAGCCAAACTTAATTATGGCAAAAGTAATGGTATGCACCTGTCCTCACCTCTCAGGAATTGCCCAGTCCTACAGGTGGCCAATATTTCTCTCTCTCTCTCTCCAACACCTGTTAAGGTTTCAGGTCTTTTTCTTGGTAGTCAGTAGACGTACAAAGTCCACAAACTTCCCTCTGTGAAATATTTCACAGATTGAGCCCAATCTGAGAAGTGCAATTCACAAAATTAGCAAATTTGCAGAGTGCCAGATCAAATGCGAAGTGAGCAATTTCATGGGGGGATGGGATGTGGGTCCACAATTTCATTCCCCCCATCCTGCCCCCCACCTGTGTCCGAAGCAGCCCCCTCCCATTCTCTATCCCCGGAAAAACTGCCTAAAATGACCACGAGCTGTCAATGAATGAGCGTGTGCTTGTATAAGCATGCGTTAATTTATTAAGAGCTCAGTCAGGTTGCTGGCCAGGGATGTAAGTGGAAGGCTGTGCCAGCGACCCACTCAGGGTGGGATCAGGATGGGGGAAGAGGGGCAGTGTGGTAGGGCACTCTTTGATGGGATGGGGGGTCCACTAGACACCAGTGACTGCATTAAAAAAATGTATTTATATTTTTACATTGTGGCTGACTGGCCATTGATCGGCGAGGGTGTGTGTGGAGGCTGTGGTGATTTTCATTATTTCAACTGTGGCCCCTGACTGGTGGGGGTGGGGAGTTGGGAGAGCACTAGACACCAGGAATCAGGGATTTAACTGAAAAAAATCCCAAGGAGGCCAACACACAACCCTCCACTCACCTCCACGGCCAGCAGCCCGACTGAACTCTTAATGAATTTCACACACAAACTTTGCCCACATGTAAAAAAAAATACATATATATAAATCCTGATTCCCTGGTGTCTAGTGGTCCCTCCCCGCTGATCACCAGCCACATCACCCCCCCCCACCGTTCGCTGACCCATCAGCTACAATGTAAAAATATACGTTTTGGGAATTCAATCCCTGCTGTCAAGTGGACCCCCCACCTCCTCAGAGAGTGCCCCACTGCACCACCCCACTTCCCCCATCCCAGTCCCAAGGGGGCCACCAGCACAGCCCTCCACTCACCTCCATAGCTGACAGCCTGACTGAGCTCTTAATGAATGAATGTGTGCTTGTACAAGCACACACTCATTCATTGATGGCTCATGGTCATTTTAGGCAGTTTTTCAGGGGATAGAGAATGGGAGTGGGCTGCTCCAGTTGCTGGTGAGGGGGCTGGATGGATGGTCCACAATGCCATTCCCCCATCCTGCTCCCCTGTCTGTGATTAGAGCAGCCCCTTCCCATTCTCTGCCCCCCATCAAAACTGCCTAAAATGACCATGGGCTGTCAATGAATGAGTGTGTGCTTGTACAAGCATGCACTCATTCATTAAGAGCTCAGTTGGGCTGCCAACCATGAAGGTGAGTGGAGGGATGTGCCGGCTGCCCGATTGGGGTGGGATTGGGATGGGGAGTGGAGTGGTGTGGTGGGGCACTCCCTGGTGGGGTGGGAGGGTCCACTAGATATCAGGGATTGAATTAAAAAAAGTATTAATATTTTTACATTGTGGCTGGCTGGCCAGCGATCGGCAAGGATGTGTGGCGGCTGGGGGTGATTTTCATTATTTCAACTGTGGCCCATGATTGGTGGGGTGGGGGGACCACTAGACACCATTGAATCAGGGATTTAATTGAAAAATAAATATATTTTTTTTACAATGTGGCAGACTGGCCAGTGATTGGCAGAGGTGCATGGGGTTGTGTTGGGGGGATGATGTGGCTGGTGATCAGTGTGAGGGGGACAGCTAGACACTAGGGATTTGGGATGTGTAACTTCTTCTTCTTGCTTTGGGTTTTTTAAGTGAAATTTACACTTAAAAAACCCAAAAGCAAGGTGAAGTTACAAATGGTGAATTTTCAGTGACGGACGCGATTTCACAAATTGAATTGCAGATGTGAATTTTGCAACTTTGCTGAAAATTCACAAGTGTAGTGAAACTTTGCTGCATCTCAAGTATTCAGGATGATGCTTCTTTGAACTGGGACACGGTGGTTGTGAAAGCGGCTGGCATAGTCCAGTCTTGGAAGTCCAATGTGATTGCCAAATGCAAATGTGTACTTTTATTGAAAATGTTTATTCTCCCTTTGTTCTTGCACGTTGCTCACATTTTTCCTCCTCCTTTAAATATGGAAGTTACAATTAATAATATTTTTTCCAAGGTCTCTGGGGCAGCCATTTAAATCCTATTAAAAGACTATATGCGCTGTTTGCAGACCTTACTCTGTAGACTGTATCTTTGTAACTCTCAACCTGTTTCTAACATCTGTCTGTAACTTGCTGGAATGTAATTTCCCCGGGTCGCCCTTAAAAAAGGGATAGGTTTATCTCAGTTGGCCTACCCGATCATCAAAATTCAAATAAATAAATAAATAAACAAATAAATAAATATACTTATCATGATTATTGTTATGGGGTATAAGAATGTTACATCCCATAGTTTTTTTCCACAGTGTGTTTCTTTATGAAAACTTTTATCACTTATTAGTTAACCCGATTCTTCTAAGGCATTGGTTTTTTACTTGTTGGTTTCAAGTTTTACGTGACATGGCAGACTGCTTTTTTAGTCCCCAAGGTTTCTAGGTTTCCGACTTTATCTCGATTGTTTCTTCTGATACTGACAAAATTGTGTTAGTGGAAGGTAACTCCGGATTTTATTATTTCTAAAACTCAACAGCAATTTTACTCTGCCATACTGTGGGATCACTTTTATCGGATTCCGCAGCTTACTTTATGCAAAGCTGACGATACTAATATCTTGTATTTTTGCAACTTATTGATAAGCAGATACTGATACAATTTTGGGACATTATCTGGCTTTCTTGTCACAGTAGACTGGGGGTTAAAAATTCCCATAAGCACAAGACTATAGAAGAATGTATGCGTCCTCAACTTTCTTGTACAAATCTTTTGAAAACTCAAGAACATTTTTTTTCTTTTATGTCCTTTTGCTTAGCAATTTTGGCCCCTATTTTTGACAGATTGGGGTGATACACTTTTGCCACCTATAATGTATGATATCCTTATTCTGGGTTTGTACCCTGTTAGACTGAAAACATTTCACCCCAGTACTTTAAGATTGATTTTTGCAGTTTTTAGATTCTATCACTGGCAGGCTACATGTGTCTTTCTTTTGCAACAAAAAGAATTTTCAACTCTAAATATATTGTTGCACATTTAAACTTATTTGAAGTCCTGTTACATGTTGGAAATTGAACAATTGCACCTCATTTATTTTGTTCATATTGGAAACATTCTTCTTGGTTTTTGACAGTGTGATTGTTATGTGTGTTTTTTTGTTTTCTTTGATTTTTCCTTTTGGACTTGTATTTATCACTTTTTGATTTATTTCTGTTGTTGATGTTATTGTAATATATACCACGCCAGTAGTGAATACATTGGGTAACTAAATCATGTTATTTTGTGATAAATATTTATTTTCACTTAGAACACAATTTGTTTAACTTAGAGCATGTTATTTCAACTTAGAATCTGGAACTAGAACACAAAGAATAGTAGGCCAGATAGCGAACTTACAATGAAAAGAAAGGCAATTTTAAGCTAAAACAAGGTAAAACACCTGTAAAAACATTACTAATTATGTGGTATATATCAAATAGATAATGGGCTGCAGTAGAATAACACATTTATCTCCATATGTGAGTGGTAAGACCTTTATAACTAACTCGTGGCTTCGCCACTCATCAGTTATGGGTCTTACCACTCACTAGTGGAGATAAATGTGTTATTCCACTCTAATCCATTATGTTGTCCTCCTATATCTTTATCTCAATAAAAAAATTCCCCTACTCTTGGGAGTGGGCACTTTTGGCTCCCATATCAAGATGGTTGATTCCATTTCGTTAGAGGAGGAGAAGGTGCAGCAGCAGGCTGGACAGTTATGACATGCCAGGACAACAAAGAAAATGGAACTGAAGCTGGCCCAGAGGCATAGAGAGCTGGGGCACCTAGTGCCTTACTTCCTAACACACCAGCAACCCGGAGTCAGGAGCGAGCTCGGGTCACAAAGGGCTGGCCGGGGGTGAAGATTGAGCAACCACATGACAGCTCTCCTCTCCCAGGGAGGAGAGGTTCATTGGCTCGACCCTTGGCTGCCCCGGCTGGAGGCCCAGAGGTAGTGCTGGTAGCTAGAGCAGCAAGGAAGGGAGAGGCTGTGCTTATGTAGTGTGTGCATGCCTCCATACACATTCACTTACATGATGTTATAGTAGGGGAACCAAGGGGAGAAAGTGGAAAATGGCAGTCACAGGCTCCATGAAGTCCTGCCTGCCTGCCCTCACTCTGTATTGCCACCAGCTCACCAACCCTGCAAATCTGGATGCTGGGTCTCCAGGTAGGGGGAGGATGGCCCTCCACTTCCCAGCCCCACCATGGAGAACAATCCATGGAGGATATGGGGGCTTTGTAGGTCAGTGAAGTGGTTGCCATGTGGGGGAGGTAGGGACAGGATGGATCAGCCACCTGAGATGCACCCTGGCAGAAAAACCTATATGGAAGAAAAGAAGAAACTGGAACTGAAAAATGACTTTTGAATCATTGGAACCAGAACAGGCACCTGGGCTGATAGGTTTAGAACAAGAACTGACTGTTTTCCCAGAAACAGCAGAAGCAGATATTGTGGAGGTGGCAGATCAGCTGGAGTCCAGAATGATGGAGAAATGGCTGCAGTTAGTGACTATGCTATCAGAGGAAGAACAGCGGTATGAAAAAAGAAAGACAACAAGTACAATTACTGAGCCTACAACAACTTACGTTTTGCCATCTAAGCTCTTGTACAAAGAAGTTGACACTCAGCTGGCTAAAGATAGCTACAAAGTGTCCTGAAATGGACAAGCAGTTGGCAGGAGATCAAAAGAACCTGCCATCAGCACATTCAAGCAACATTTCATCTTACCACCCAGTCTGAGATAGAAACGAATTTGCAATGGTCACCTTAAAAGGCATTGTTGGGAGCAGGGTGAATGAAAATCCAAGATGGACACTGGGTCCTGGATCCTGAGTGGACTGCATTACAGAGTTCCCAGGAAATTTCAGCTGAGAATAAGCTTACCTCTCAGCTACTGTCTGGCAGTAAAACAGATATTTTTTCTATACAGGAAAATGCTATGCAAAGTGTCCTGCCAACTGATAGGCAGAGGACAGAAATTAAGCCGACCCACATACAGCCTGCAGCCCAGTCCAGGATGGTAGAATCCACGGTGGAGCAAAATAACAGGTCAGTGTGTGATTTCACTACAAAATATATGTTAAAGGGGGCACTGTCAGCTTTTCCCCCACATTTTTTATCACTTCCAAGAAGTGTGCCTGCTGGCACTCACCTATGACATTTATACCCTAGAATGCATTTACATTTCGAGACTGGAGCCGAAATCCCGTGCATGCGCAAAACAGACACGGGCAAAGATCCCGCGCATGCGCAAGATCATGCTGCCCTTGCACATGCAAGGGATTTCGGCTTCAGTCTGGAAATGTAAATTGTTATACTTGTAGTGCTTGGTTTTGATTCATAAGCACTAGGAGCAGTTCCGTTTTGCTGAATTCACAGAGGCAACATCTTTTTACAGGGACGATGGTATAAAATCCTACTTTGGAAATGCGCTCGTGCCTGGCGCATGTTCCCAACCACAATATGCTTCTGGTGGCAGGTCATTTAACCGTGGACCGAGCGAACAAGGAATTTCACCAAATATTTCAAAACCAGGTATAACTGCCTATTTTCTGGATCTATGGATGCATTCTAGGGTATAAATGTCATAGGTGAGTGACAGCAGGCACACTTCTTGGAAGTGATAAAAACGCGGGGGAAAAGCTGACAGTGCCCCTTTAACTATAACCAACAGTATGGGGGATGGGGAGCATGGCAATGTGCAATATGAGAAACAAGCTTCCTCTACTAGCAGAGTTATAAACGATGGTATGGTTCAGAAAACAACTTTGAATTCAACAGAGTCTAGTAAGGTGGTGGACAGAAGAGAAGAACATGGTATACCTATCCTGGCTAATCACAGAGAACACAGTATGCATGACTACATTGCAGGCACTGATGGACAAGAAACCTCCACTTCTGCAATTACTCTAGTTACAAAGCCAGCAGCCTAAAATAGAGGTTCCCCATGAGCAACACTCTGGGGGTTCTTTTTCAGGCATGGATCAGCAGCCCACACACTGCCCCACTCCCCCCCGCCCCACAAGGTGGTCCTAAATTCTCAGATTTTTTTTTTCAAGAACAGACCTGAACCTCTCCCACGGAAAAATGCTGTTCATTTACATTACAAGGGCAGCATGTCAGACAGACTGGATAGGGTTTTTGTGGAGAAAACTCTCTTGAAAGACTCAATGAGTTGCATACCCTCTGAAGTATTCATCCTGATTCATATATCAGGCTAGGATAATTTTGAGGTAAGCTTTGATACGACTCAAGGATTGAAAAGCTTTTGGAGTCTATATGAAAAACTGAAAATGGCACCCTTGTGGACTCCTTTCATAGCTATTCCACTTAGTAAACCTATAGTTAAAACAGTAGCTATAATGTTTTGAAATGTGTTAATGTTGGGGACATTCATTATTGGTTAAGCCAATGGTGTGACTTTGTACTCCCAGAAGCCATCATCGATTCTGAATGTTTTTGGACTGGAGGTTGGATATTCAAAGTTCATTTACTTTTACACAGGCCAAACCAAGGCCTGTTATAAATGTGGAGACAGGCATCATTTATCAAGTGCCTGCGATAAGTTACATTGTGGGCTGCATGGAGAGTTCAGACACACTAGCTTAGCCTGTCAGAATTATAACCTCTGTGAGGAAAAGACCACATTTTTCAGGGTTGTCCCTGAGTATCTTGTAATAGAACAACTCAATTTAACCAGGATAATTTGTTGCAGGTAGCCCTAAAATCTAGTTTGGTTATTAGACCCACTTCAAACCCGCCTACTACAGCTGCAAGCGGAACCACACAGCATCCTCTGACATCATCAAATCAGCACCCAGATCTTCAATCCAGGCCACAGGCACAGTCAGTGTCTTACATGTCCTTAACCTGCACCTAGAAAGATACTACCCCCTCTTGTACTTATAGACAAGGTGAAATTACCCGCAGTAGATAAGACCAGGGACATACAAGACAGTTTCCCAGCAAACTCACAAGAAGATACCTCTGTAATAACCAATTTACAAGATGAGGCCCTTTCTCCAGAAGAAGGCACAAGTATGCCATCCCAGCTGCCTATGAAGCCCTTGCCATTCACATTACCCTTCCTTTCTCAATCCCAATCTTTGTGGCTGGCATCTATTGCCGTCAAAGCATTCAATCCTCGGTCATCACTGAACTCTTAGCCAATATCACCTCCATCTCGCAATCTGGTGAACTTTTCACAATGGGTGATGTGAATCTAAACTGGTTGTCTCCGAAGTTAAACAAGCTATGAAATGACGTCACTGCTCTAAACCACATTCAATTTATTCTTGAGCCCACACGCCCTACTCCCGAACACAAAACCACACCCTGCTTGACTGGGCACTCACAACCCACCCGCACCACATCATTAAATCTGGTCTCCTCCTCGATGCCTTCAGTGACTACAACCCCATTTTCATTTTACGTAAGGTTCATTGCCCCAAACCTCCCCCTAAAATCATACAGCTCCAGTCCTTTAAATCCTTAGACCTTACCCCAGTCAGCTCTGCACTTGCTTCCACCAACTGGGCCCCCCCTCTCTACTGCCATTTCTCTCGACCAAGCACTTGACTATTTTAGGGATAAATTCATTGCCACCTGGAATGCCTTTGCTCCTTTCAGAAGGACCAGAGTCCATGGGTTTCACCTTCCCTGGATCACCCTCGAACTACTGGCCTGCTTCAGGGAGCATGACCAGGCCTGGAGAAAACACAAATCTAATAAACATCCAAATGACTATGCCAAGTACAGAACGCTATGCAATTCATGTACTAAAGCTACTAGAATGGCTAAGTCCGATTATTTCAACTCCTCATTCCAGACTAACATTAACACTCCATCTAAATTCTGGAGGGTAGTTCATGCCCTATTCTCTTCTCCCTCTCCCCCTCCAGTTCTCAAAATAAATAACTCCCTAGTTTCCGACCCATGCTCCGAGGCCAATGAATTTAATGCCTACTACACCTAGTGTGCCATGTCTCTTCTTAATTCCCTCTCCCCATTGCCACCTACTAACTTCAGCCCTTGCCCTCAGCCAGTGCCTACTCCTCCTCCATTTTCCTTTTCTACTATCTCCGCTGATGAAGCTCTTAATGCTCTCATATCCCTCAACCCCTCTAAAGGCTCCTCACCAGATGAGCTCGATCCTAAACTTCTCTACCTTTCTGCTTCTGCAATTGCTTTTCCTATCTCCCTATCTCCCTAATCCTTAACCTGTCGTTTATTTCTGCCAAGGAAACACGCTGTAGTCCTTCCTCTCCCCAAGGGTGGTGACATATCCACTCCTGGCAACTATTGCCCCATTTCCCCTCCTTCCTACCCTTGCCAAACTTCAAGAACATTTAGTTCTCTCTCAGCTATCACCCTTCCTCTCTGATTCCTCCTTTTCACCCCCTTCCAATCTGGTTTTCAGAAGAACCACTCAACAACCACCTCCCTCCTCAGGCTTACTGACTTCATCTTTTCAGGGATGGATGATGGCCTGATCACCTCGGCCATCTTTGTCGACCCAGCCAAAGCTTTTGACACTGTTTCCCATCCCCTGCTTCTTGATTTACTTTCCTCAGATGGCCTTGCTCCATCAGCCACCAACTAGTTTAAATCCTACCTCACTGGCAGGACCCAGTCAGTGAGAATCCTTGATTCCATCTCCCCCCACTCCCCATCAACACTGGTGTCCCTCAGGGCTCAGTGCTTGGTCCCCTACTCTTCTCCATTTTCCTTAATGATCTTCCCACAGCCTGCTCATCCTCTTCTACCCACATGTACGCTGACAATACTGTTTTGTACAGTTCTGGCAAAAACCCTGCTGCTGTGCAAATCAGCTTACAGCATGACTTCAGCCAAGTTCAGCTCTGGTTTGCTTCTCACCAGCTTTTTCTAAACACCAAGAAGACAGTCTCAATGACCTTTAGCACTAGGCAGAGACTCTCTAGGCTCCAGGCTATACCCACCTTCCACACCCTTGATGGGACCATCTTGGAGGACACCTCCTCATTTAGATATCTGGGGGTTTGGCTGGACCAGCACCTCAAATTCTCTGTGCATATCAATGCTATCATGAAGAAATTGTGCCCCAAGATTGGTGCTGTGAACAGGAATCGCAGTTGCATCCCACTGACTGCGAGGCGCGAAATTGTCCAGAAGATGATACTCCCTATCTTTGACTACTGTGACGTAGTCTATGGTGCTGCTCCCAAATCTTCCCTGACCAAGTTGGACACTCTCTTTAACTCCTTCTGCTGCTTTGCTATCGACTCCCCTTCTCGCTCCCACTACTGCGAACTCTATCGCTGTCTAACCTTCCTTCCACTATTTCACAGACACAGCTCTCACTGTGCCAAACTAACCTCCAAATTCTTGTTCAGAGGGCTCCCCTCCTATCTCTCATCCTCTCTCTCTCCACTCCACCTCCCCCACCCACTCTCTCAGATCAAATGACGCCCACACCTTGATGGTCCCGTGCCACTCCACCCTCATCGGTCAGACTGGTTTTGTCCATAGTTTCCCTAAAATCTGGAATTCCCTCCTCTCTGAAATACGACACTTCTCCTCCAACTACTCCCTTACCTCTGCCCTACACAATTACCTTTCCCTCAGCTGTCCCTGCTTTCACCCACCTTAATACCTATCCACAGTTTCTGCCTTCCTACCATGACCCCCCCGGCAGGGTTCTCAACATCTTGAAGGGGGAATCAGGAAATGGCTACCCATTCTGCTCATATTCAGTTCTTGCCTCTCCCCCTCTCTTCTCCACCTGCCCTTCTGGGTCACCAGTGTGCACAATCTAACCCCATCGTTTTTACTCCAACAGCCCTTGCATACTACCTCAAGCCTGTTCCTGGTACACTCATGCACTGTAAATGGTTCTATCGCATTATTACTGTTTTGTAGATTTATATGTTCTTTTGTATGATTTTGGACATGTATTGTTATTTACCCAATGTTCCACTAATGTTGATTTTACAATAACTTGTGTTCTAACTGTTGCACAATCTTACAATGTTGTATTGTTTGTACTACCCACATACTATTGTAATTGATCATCCTTCACAACCCTATGTAGCCCCTCCCCCAGGTCGCACTGTGAGATGAACAACTTGTTCAGTGTGCCCTCCTGGTGAAACATTTCAATAAATAAATAAATAAATATGCCCCCTCCACCAACAAATATTCCCAAACCACAAAGACACAGCGCCAGACTCCAAACTTTTACAAAGTTTCTCTAATATCCCCCTAAGTACCAAGTTTGAAGTCTTGTAGCATAAAAAGAATTGGGTGATTCAGAATTCAAGGATTTGGACTCAGAGGCATCTTCCCATTCTTTACCGCCTGTGGAACCACAGCTTCCTGAACCAAGGTGGAAAAAAAAGGAAAAAAACTTCAGGCCAGGCCTGAAGGGCAGGAAGGTGGAGGAGGAATAACCTGATTATAGGATATGTTTTTTTTTTCATTTTAATACACGTAACAATTAAAAGTGGCTTCCTTAAATATATGTAGCATCAAGATCCCTTATAGACATAAGGCTATTTTTTCTTTGTTGTGTCAGGAGAATTTTGATGTTATCTTTTTACAAGAAACTTGGATAGCCAATATTCCTGATTTGAGGAATATAAAGAAGGACTGTGGTGGGGCCCCTCATTTTGGTCATTTGGGGAAGTCAAGGTAGATGGGGAAGGAATAATTATAGGAAGGATATTATTTTTTTGGTCAATAGATTAGTGGAAATTTCTCCTGGAAGAGCATTACTTCTTGACAGCCAATGGAAGAACATGATATTAAGATGTATTAACCTTTATTCCCCACAAATAAAAATGGAACACATTTTGCTTTTAGATTTGATAAAACCCTTTTGGGCTACACTGCAACATATCATTTTTGGAGGTGACTTTAATTGCTTCCTTGATTTCTCGATCAGGCATGAAAGTGGGAAAAAATATATTGTAATTCCTTAGCTCTAAAGAAAGTAATAGACATAGCTGGATTAATAGATAGTTATTGAACCTTGCATCCTTCAGGGGCAGTACTTATCATAAAGAGAACTTGCACTCTAGAATTGATTTTCTTTTTCTTTTACCAAATCTGAGTATACAACATGTGAGTACTATGCCAATAGAATTTTTTGACCATGATTTATTGAGAATTACTATTCATAGTCAGTCTACTCCCCCCCCCATTTACAACAAGATGGAGATTAAATGTAGCTTCTTTGCAGTCCTTGAAGTCTCCAGAAATTCTAAGGGAAATTAAGTCCCTACTGCAAGCAAGAAAATCAGTACAATGTCTTTATGACATTATGGATACTTGGTGGTAAGATACAAAATCAGATATAAAATCATGTTTTCAAAAATATGGCAGGGGAAAAGTAGCAATCTGATTATTTTAAGTATGTTACACTGCGTAAACAATTACAACACTTAATTTCGTACTGGATAAATACCAAACACTAAGAAAGGACCTGAAACTCATTGAAAACTGGAGCATATTAAATAAAATGGAGTTTCCCCTAGGAAAATGCATGGTACTTCACATGGGTGGACACAATCCAAACTATACATATAAATTAAGAGTTACTGCTCTATTAACAGTAACATCAGAAAAGGATTTGGAAGCTGGCCCGGTGGGCTTGAGGACTGAGGCACTGCATGCCACACCTCATGCTGCACCAGCAACCCGGGTTCGGGAATGAGCCCAGATCCTCAGGAGTCAGCAGGGGAGGAGAGGGATTGAGCATCCGATAGACTGCTCTCCCTCAATGGGGTGGGGGGTTTATAGCTGTCGGTGAGCTGGTGGTCCCTAGCAGTGGCTGGGAATGGTACAGTGGCACAGGCAATGCAAGGGGTGAGTTGGGGCATGGTGCCGGGGGGGGGAGCGCGAACGGAAGTGTGTGCACTCCTTCCATTGGCATCATTGCATGCCTCACTCACTAAGGGGGCCTAGAACAGGGAAAATGGTGACCGATCGCGGTGGCTTGAGGGCCATTTCCATGGGATGCCTGGCTTCGAGGACATCATTGTGGAATACTGGATCCAGTCCTGTTAGAAGATCGCAGGGGAGGCTCTCCACCACCCTGCCACAGGGGGCAAGCTGCGGGGTTAAAAAGCAGCGAGGGTCCAACTTGGAGCTGGGGTGCTCTGGACAGTAGCTGGATTAATAGGATACCTGGATGCGGATGGCAGATTGGGAGCCAAGTTAGAAATAAGAACCAAAAAAAAAAAAAAAAAAAGGATTTGGATATTTACATTGATAACACATTTACTTTGCACTCACATGTTAGACATATAACCCAGCAAGCCAATAGATTTATAAATATTATTGAGAGGTTTTACAACCATAGATGAAAACTGCCTAATGCACCTATATAGAAATTATGTTCAACCTCATATTGATTATGGTTCTCCCTTTTGGTCACCATATTTGATAAAGGATGTCAAACTCATCAAGGGAGTGCAGAGGAGGGCAACAAAATTGGTCCGCAGGTTAAGATCAAACCATATGATAATAGGTTGGAAGAGTTAAGATTAATGAGCCTTGAACAGAGACAAACTAGAGGGGATCTACTTCAGTCTTCTTGGAGTGAGATCACCAGTGGAGTACCTCAGGGTTCAGTCCTGGGTCCAGTCTTGTTCAACATTCTTACAGTATTTCTAACATGTTTATTACAGATGGAGTATGGATAAATAAATATGCTGATGATGCAAAACTGGGCAGTATTGTTAACAATATCTCATCAGCACTGAATTTACAGTATAATTTGGACAACATATATGAGTGGGCCAGTAAAAATAAGCTAACCCTCAACATACCAAAGTGCAAATTAATGCATTTTGGAAAAAATAACATTATGACAAACTACCATATAAATAACATACCTTTAAGCAAGGTTACATCTGAAAAGGATCTGGGCATCTATATTAGTGATAATCTAAAATTTACAGAGCATAACAACAAAACAGTTAAAAGATGTCATCAATTAATTAATTGCATTTTAAAAAATTTGAAAAGTAGGGAACCTGAAGTGCTTATTTCTTTATATAGTAGCATAATCAGATCTAAATTTGATTATTACTCTACTTTTTGTGCTCCAACATTAATTAAGGATAACAGTTCCAAGGAAAAAGTACAGAGGAGATTTACCAAACATATAAAAAATCTAAATATGCTTCCTTATGAATGTAGATTAAAAAAATGAAATCTTTATTCTCTAGAGTATCGTTCAACTAGAGGAGATTTGTGCTTAATCTGTAGAGCCACTAGAGATGAGGCCTTGCTTGAAACACTATGCTTGGACTGGTGTCCCTCTATAAGTATCACACAATCCCATAATATGAAATTAAAGACATTTATAAACAGGACCTCTAAAAGGAAAAATTTTTGTACTCAGAGAATAGTTCCACTCTGGAATTCTTTGCCACAGAAGGTGGTAGATAGTACAAATATAGAACTTTTTAAAAGAAACTTAGACATCTATATGGGGGGAATCTAAATACCACTTCCACCTGAGTTAGGGGTGGCAAAGTCATAATGGGCTTGTCCCTCAATTTCATATTAACCTATGAACCTATGACATGGGTGTCTCTGCTGCTACAAGCAGCCAGGCAGACCCCTTCTGTCCGCTGGCTGCCTTCCTCACTGTACTGCCTGACGATCACCAGACCGAAGCTTCACCCTTGACATGGGTGTCTCTGCTGCTGCAAGCAGCCAGGCGGGCTCCTTCTGTCTGCCGGCTGCCTTCCTTGCTGTACTGCCTGCAGATAACCAGACCGAAGCTTCACCCGTAACACTGGTGCCTCTGCTGCTGCAAGCAGCCTGGTGGACCCCTTCTGTCTGTCGGCTGCCTTCCTTGCTGTACTTCCCGCCGATCACCAGAACGAAGGTACGCAGTTGAAACTTGGCTGGCCAGAACCATTGTCTCTGTCTGCTGACGGGATGCTGCAGTTCCTTTAATTCTTTGCTACTACTGTTCCTTCTGGACTTTAAGCTAATGTTACATACTGATTGTGGTACCGGTTAAGTCTCTCCAAATTGTCCTGTGAATCCTAATTTAAATGTGAACCTACACCTGTTTACAGCAATTTTGCACTCCAAGGGTAGTTTGAAGTCCAAGTCCTTTTAGGCTGCAGGTTTGTAGATTTTAAAGTATAACAGCTCTCTTTGTTTTAATGTCCAGTGGTAATCTACCCTGGATCAGAAACTAAGTTTAAAATTATACAGTTTTTTCTGTTTAGACCAGATTCCATTTGGGTCACAGTTGTAAGCTTTGCCCTGCAAATAATCTAATTTCTCTTCCACGTTCTCTGCTTCTATCTCCTTACTGCTTGAATTTTTGCACTCTCCCTCCACCTCCTGCTTTTATTAAATACTCCCTCCCCTCTCACTAATACTGCAACTCTACTTAAAGATACAGGGCAGGATTCTGACCTCCCAGAACCTAGGTCCCTCCGCAGCTGCAACTGCGGACTGGAATCGCCCGCTGCTGCGGCGGTAGCGATTCACAGTCACAGCAGTTGCGGAGGGTGTTACGGCTGCTCCCAACAGCTGTAGCCTATTCTTGCAGCTGCGGCCATCTCCTCAGTGACACCACCTGTAAGCAGCCATAGATTGTGGAGCTGGTCGTAATCCGGCTCCACCTTTGTGAATACCTGCCACTGCGGGTAACCTGCAGATCTACAAGTCACAACCGACTTGTGCCGAGGTTTACCCGCAGCTGGGGGTATTTCTTTGAGTTTCATGAATCCTGCCCACGGAGTGCAGTTATTAGGCCTAACACTTGCCCTCTCCTCCCTTTAAAGACATCTTCTTATTTTCGCCATCTGCTTGTCTATCAGCTTTGTTTAGCGCCTGCTCTATCTGCTTTACAGTTCCATACCTGAGCTTCCTCCCTTGCTACCCTCAACATAGCCCCAATAATCTTTAGCTTGCCTTAGTACCCCCTGCCCTAGCTAAAATGCCCTATTTTAACCGTATGTTTTATATCTTAAACTAGATCCACTGCCCCTGATTGGGCTCCCAGCGAGTGACCACAGATAATCCTGCCAGCCGCCTGCACCTCCATCCTCCGGACGACCAGGACACCTTCAAAGCCGGTTAAGAGTCCTGCCTGCTCCAGCTCTGATAGATCACCACCTGCTGTCACCTTCCTCTAATTGGACCACTGCTCTCCGCTCGGCCACTGATTGGTCCTGCCTTTTTTCTGTTGGATTTTCAGTCTCTGGGCTTTAGCACCCACTGCTTTGCATTGACTTTTGCCAAAAAGTTGCACCCGTCACTGCACCCCCACCTCCTACCTTTATTAAATAGGCTTTAGCCCACCCACTTGACCTTGGTATCCACCCTGCTTGAACCTCATTGGGTTCACTTACTTGGGACCCCCCTGCCCACCCGCTGCTTCCTCTCCCTCTCCCTCTCCTTGCTTCACCTCCACGGGCTGGCTCTTGCCCTACTGACCCTCTCGGTTATTCTGTACACATCCTCTAAGCACTATGGCTCTGCCACTTCTGCCTCTTCATCTCATTCTCTCTCTTGCTCCCTGCTTCCATTGTTTTTTTCTGCATGGAGCTATATACCCGTCTCTTCCTCTAGGTTACAGGATTGACCTTATCTACACCCACTCTGGTACTCTTCCAACTGAGCTTGTCTATACTCCCCCACACTCCTCTGGGGATGGCTGGCAACACCCAAAGAACCATGATAGGGTGGTGTATGTTCACCTGTTCTCATTCTCAATACTGGCTCACTGGCGGTACACCTTCAGGGGTGGTGATTGGCTTACCCAACCTGGCAAGCCTTATAGACATACTAGGACCAGGATTCTTAAACTAACTATCACCGCCTTATCAAAGATATTACTTCTGTTACTGTTATGTTCGGGTAACACTGAGCTAAACCCTGGTCCTATCACTACCATTACATCCCCTTCGGATGCTGCTTGTCTTAAAGGCATGAGTTTCTGGCATGTTAATGTTTGCAACCTCCTAAAAAAGTTCTCCATGATTCAGGCGTGGGTCAGCCCTACTCAACCAGATGTTCTGATGATCTCCGAATCATGGCTTAGGCCAGCCTCTCAGGACAGGGAGATTAGTATTCCTACCTACCATTTATTCAGAATGGACAGGCCTACTGGGGAAGGTGGTGTGGTGGTGTAAATTAAGGAAAGGTTTACAACGTCCTGCCTAGATTCTACTTCTGTCAGAAATGAATTTGAGTGTTTGACCCTGAAGATAGATTTATATACTTCCCTTGTCCTCAGAGTGATTGGTTGCTATAGACCCCCATCTGCTGGTACACTCCTTCATACACATCTTGGCTCTATTATGGAGAAAGAGAACCTTGAAACTATCATTCTAGGGAACCTTAATTTTGACTGGTTATCAAAGACTGCTTCACCCTTAAACACTTTCTGTGATTCCTGTGGGTTGGTGCAACTAATTCATGAGCCCACACATCCAAACAAAAAGAACATGAGCAACAGTACACTACTGGATGTTATTTTAGTTGATAAGCCTCATCTCTTCTCACATGCTGGAACCTTCATTGCTGACATCAGTGACCATTGCTTCATTGCTGCGATCAGATCACTGCATCATACAGGACCTACAGCTAAATTTCTTACAAAAAGGTCCCACCGTAACTTTGATGTGGCTGTCTATGTCTATGAGTTGGAACACTTGCCATGTTGGCAAGACTTCTACTTAGCTAAGACAGTTAACTCGGCATATGATATTTTCCATGATATACTTGTTGGGGCCCTAAATATGTATGCCCCTATGGTAAAGGTTCATGCAAAAAACAGAACATGTCATTGGTTCTCTGCCGAGCTAAAAGCTGTTTTGTTTGGTAGGGATAAGTTGTGAAAAAAAGCTTGCCAGACTAAGCTTGACTCAGACTGGTGTCAATTCAGAAGGGCACGAAAAGCTTGCACAAACATGGTCAGGGATGCTAAGGCAGAATTTTATCTTACCAAACTGGATTCTGCAGCAAAGTGCTCCTCCAAATTCTGGAGGACAATCAAGGACATGTCCAGATATATCACCTGGTAATTCCTTGCCATTTAAGATTACAACTGGGAGTACTATCAATGATAAACCGGGAATCCTAGATGCATTTAACAATCATTTTTCCACAGCTGGCCTAGCTTTCGACAATTCCCCTGCATCTCTGGTCCACTCCCAATTAAGTGTCCCATGCTCAGACTCTCCTGCCCCGGTACCTGGCTTCTCGTTCCACCCGGTCTCTCTGAAAGAGGTTGAAGACCTTATGCTCCAGCTGGATAGTAAGAAAAGTGCTGGTGCTGATTCTTTGGATCCTTATTTCCTTAAAATCACCTATCATGTCCTAGCTGTTCCTATCACCCACTTATTTAACTTATCATTGTCCCAAGGGCTTATTCGCCAAATCTGGAAAATTGATCATGTCATCCCCTTGTTTAAATCAGGGGATCCCTGCAACCTTAACAATTATAGATCAATTTCCCTCCTCCCAACTTTTTCAAACTTCTGGAAAAGATTGTCAGCAACCAACTAAGGTATTACCCAAATCCAATAACCTACTAAACCCTATGCAATCTGGCTTTAGAACTAAAAATAGCACTATTTTGGCCCTTGCCAAAGTAACAAATGATTGATACCAAGAACTGGACAACAGAAACTTTGTCTGTGCTGTATTTCTAGACCTTAGCAAGGCTTTTGATACAGTGGATCATAGCTTGCTTCTCTCTTCTCTGAAGAGTATAGGCCTGGATTCATTTTCTTTGCATTGGTTTACTAAGTACCTTGTAGGACAGCATCAACAAATTAAGGCTGAGGGTGAATTATCCCCACTCAAACCTCTACTGAGGGGAGTACCACAAGGATCCATACTTGGTCTCTTACTATTCGCTATCTATGTTAATAACATTGATGAGAGTATTAACAAGGCCAACATGCACCTGTTTGCTGATGACAAGGTTGTATATATACATCTTCCAACATCTGAAGCCACTTGTGCTGACCTCCAGGAGGAATTTAGCCAGCTCCAGAACCAACTCCTCCATAAAAAACTTCTTCTAAATGCTAAAAAAACAAAAGCAATGTTGTTCTCGCCCTATAGCCGTGTGATGAATCTGGCCAGCTCTGGAGCACTACCTCAGATTATCACAATTCTTTTAGTGAAACTGGAGTTTGTCTCAAAGTTTGAATACCTAGGCATGTGGTTAGACCATAATCTATCATTCACTGAGCATGTCGAGGACCTTGTAAAGAAGTTAAGGCAGAGGCTAGGGATATTCTTTAGAATTAATCAGTTTCTTACTAAAGGTGCAAAAGTGCATCTTGTCCAAACTACTTTTCTTTCGCTGATTGATTATGCAGATTTCCTTTATAGTCAATGTCCTAAAGCCTCGCTTGCAAAGTTGGATACGCTTTACCACAGGGCCATCCGGTTTATTACTGGTCTTCCCATCTCTACCCATCATTGTTCCTTGTACAAAGCTGTAGGGTGGTCCTCTCTTATGTTTAGGCATAATAGAAACGCAGTCCTTTGGACTTATAGAGTCTTCTTGAAGTGGCTTCCACAATCTATAATAGACTGTCTCCCACTAAGTGAACCAGGAACGTATGCCCTAAGAAGTGCATCCTACATCACATTATGTATCCCCAAGGCTTCCTCTTGCTATGGCAGAGTGGCCATTAGTTTCCTGTTGCCAACATTGTGGAAAAAAGTACAAAAAGTATTGAAATTAAGTTGCCTCCACAGTATGAATGCCTTTAAATCTCTATATGCTTGTTATGTGTGTGAGCCTTGCAACTGCTAACCCAGCCCCTAATTTTACTAACATACTAAAATGCCAGCAGAATAGGCCTAATGGTCTTTCTCATCTGCTCATTTGGTCAGCCCCCACTCTGGGAGCTGACCTTGCTGCCCCCCTCACTTTCTCTGGCTTCTCCCTTCCCAGTTCTGGATATTCTCGCTGCATTGGATTTTGTTTCCAGCACCCTTTGCCTGTACCTGTCCCACCCCCTCTTGAACCCCGCCACCATCTCTGCCTCCACCAGCCCCCTAGGCAGTGCATTCCATGGCTCCTCCACCCTGTCAGTGAAGTAGCACCTCCTTCTCCTTTCTCCCCTGAATCTTCCCCCCTCCAGCATTCACCCATGCCCTCTAGTGGCACCCTCCTCCTTCCTTTGAGTCACCCTGACTGTTCCTCCCCTATTTACCCCCTTCATGTACCTGAAGACCTCTATCATGTCCCTCCGGTCCCTTCTCTCTTCCAATGTGTACATATTTAGCTCTTCGAGCCTCTCCTCATAGGTCCTGTTCCCCAAGCCCCAAATCATTTTGTTTGCCCTCCTCTGGACCATCTCCAGGAGTTTAATGTCCCTCTTTAAGTGTGGCCTCCAAAACTGCACGCAGTACTCGAGGTGCGGCCTCACCAAGCAGTTATACAGAGGGAGTATCACTTCCCTCCTTCTGGAGGTGATCCCCCTAGCGATGCATCCCAGCATCTTGTTGGTCTTGGATGCTGCCCTCCTACAAGTCTCTGAGTTGTTCATCTTGACATCCACCACCACCCCAGGTCCCTCTCAGCCATCAAGACTTGTAGCATCCCCCCCCCAGGGAAAACAGTTTTCTACTGTCCCTTTGCGGTCTCAAACCCTGAACGCTTGACACCAAAATCAGCAGCTCTACCTCCAGGCCATCAAGCCAAAAAAAAAAAATTTAGTCTGAAGCATCAGGCTACTGCCCTCTGAGCGTAGTTGAAGTTATGATTGCTTGTAACCTCTGGTGACCTTAACTCTGTGAGCATCTTAGGCCTTAAATGTTTTTCCCCTCTAGAAATCCCTGTAGGGTTATTATCTCTTCATGGCTTTTGCGGCCGCTACGCCTTACTCACCCTGCTGTCTTTTACATATTGCATATTCTGTGGCTCTTATTCCCCTATCCTGTACCATTTAACTGCCCTATTTCATCTTTGTATTCCCTTTCCACTGCATTCCACTCTTGCTATCTCTTTCCTCTGTCCCTTAACTCTCTCTTCCCTTCCGTAGACTAGCCCTTTAGGGGGTCCCTGCCCCTCAGGTGGGAAAATTGCGGATACTGGGTGGTTGTCACTTCCATAGCTGCCGCCTGAGACACCTAGATTGGACTCCTTACTAACGAGGTGTGGCATTGCCAATATCCAATCAGAATGCGAGCTCTTTTCTGCTTTGGCGTCTGATTGGCTCCTGCAGTCTGCTCCTGTGTCTCCCTCGCTACTAAGCTAAAGTCTGATTTTCTAAAACTTGCACAAAAAAGAGCTGTACTTACTTACTGCCTAACAGTTATGACCTCTATTTTTCCCTGTTTAAAGTGTCAAGAGTTGGGACTCTGTTTGATTACACTCCTTTCTGAATTTCTGTGGTTGGATAAGTCTTTAGATGTCAAGGAATACCCAATTCTGTTGTCCTGCTGTTTTGGTCCTCCTGCTGGTTCTGATGTTCTATTGTCTGTGGTCTAGTATTTAATACTGACCCCTTCTTTCATACCCTGCCAAGGATATGCTCTCCATGGGCTCCCTGCCCATAGGCGTGGGAAACCTGGGCACCGGCACTGCCTCTACCGCCACCTGAGAACCTAAGCTCGGACTCTCTAATTAGCAAAGCACGGCATTAGCAGCCATCCGATCAGAATGTGAATGCTCCTCAGCGTTGGCTTCTGATTGGTTCCTGCAGTCTGCTTCTGTGTCTGTTCTAAACCAAGCATAAATCTGATTTCCATGCAGAAATTTGCCAAAAGAACTGTAATTACTTTTCTCCTGGACTGTTAAGAACCTTATCCTTCTTTTTAGAGTGTTATATTTAGAGGTACTGTGTGATTACACTACTTTTGAAATTCTGTGCTTGCGTCTGCTCCCTACACGAGCAGCTGATCACTTCTCTCTACTGAAGTTCCTACTAATCCTCAACTTATGTCCTCCTTAAATATTGCAGAACAACTCTGAATTGACATGACTGATGTAACTTTGAGTATTTACTTGCATTAATTACATTAATTGTTCTTTACTTGTGTTATTTGGCTCTATTGTAAATATCTCTGTATGCTCTGTACCATTTGACCCAGAGCTAACCAGGTCCATCTTGTAAATGAGCTTGCTCAATGATGTTCACCTGGTTAAATAAAGATTGTGATTGATTGATTGATAGATGATAAACAATTCAGATTTCAATAACTCAGGATACTTTATATTCAGAGATAGGTAGGTAAACCTTAGGTCCCATGACAGTCAAATTGATATTCCGAAAGCAAGAACAAAAAAAAGGGATAATTATTTTATAATAAGATCGTCCAGAGTCTGGAAGAAACTCCCCCACAGTATTATCAATATTTTCACCTTTCACATGTTCAAAGCCGAATTAGACAAGTTCCTGGATATATACTAATTTGACACCTACAGAGTGAGGGAGACAGTATCATGGGCTTATGCCTTCTTCTGTCATATTGCATCAAGTAAGTAACCAAGCTGATGATGGTATTGGCAATTATGCTGAGCAGATATAATATATTAAACTTGAAATGCAAAGGCATCAGTATAATATGGTGCTCATGCTGGAAACCTAACTGGTTAAGGTCCACTAGGCACAAGTGCCTGTTTTCAGGGGTGACCTAGGAGCACTGGGGTGATTAAGTGACCTGCTAAGAGTCACACAGTATGCAAGTGGAAGATGTGGAAATGAAACCCATGTCTGCTAAATGTGCCAAGCTCATTCACAGCTCATTTCTCTAACCTCTAGGCTATATTGCTAGCCCTGAAAATTAAAATGTGGTACCCAAAGAACCCCCTACAGTGACCCTTGTATAGCTTGTAAAAAAAAAGGTAATCTTCTTGCATAAATACATTATTAAATCAAATGGGGACAGAAGTATCTGACCCTGTCAGAATTTTGGGTACTATTTTGGAAAGCCTCCTTCTGGTTCATCAGATACAGATTCCTTTTTTTCCACATCTTTATCAGTTCGTTCTCATTTAGAACAATCTAATTTAATTGCACCCAGAAATTTAATTTATTTATTTATGGAAGTTTTGGATAACACATTTGAGAACAAGCTCATTTCATAGGTTCCATGTCAGATGAACAATACATATTGGAAAAGTATGAGATGGAGAATAGACAAAACAAGGAATTATACAAGACATTACAAGAGTATATAACCAGAGAAGTTCCAATACATGTGGCATTGTACAGTGTATGCCAAGGTGCATATTTGATTAAAACCTGGAATTCATAGGGTCATATTAAAGGGGGGTGGGGTCTTATGAAACAACCCTTTACAGGAAAATGAGAACAAACATAGTCTAATATCTAATAATCAACAAGGTAAGGGATGGCATCAGCCCAGGGGCCTCATCAGAGGTGAGAAGGTATGGGACAAAACATTTGAAAGTGAGCAAAGGAGCTCAGGAGATATAACGGGGGGAGGGGGGATAGAGGGAAAGCCATAGAGGGGCGAGGGGAAAGATTGGAAGGGATCAAGAGGAAATGCGAAGGAGAATGATTAGCAACTTAGAACAGTTATTTACTTGCTGAGAACAGTTATGCATAAGGTCAGGATAGCTTAAGGTTAGAATAAGTGCTGGTCACAAGAAGGAAGGTTATTGGAAGCAGTCACAACTGGCATCAGCAAGTAGCTGTTGCTTACGTTTAACCTTGAAGGAGCCCAAGGTGGATGCTGAAGTTATGTCATGGTGCAGCGAGATTCATCCATAGTGGAGCATGGTAGGCAAAGGACCTTTGTCCCAGAGAAGTGTGACAGCTGGGTATATTAAAAATCTGGCTAGTAGAGTTACAATGCTCCCTTGTTTATCCACCCCCTTTATCTACCACTCTCAATTACCACCAGTGTGAGCTCCTGTCCCATTTTCCGCCAATGTTATCTTATCCTTTAACCACTACCTTCTAGTATCCACTGCCTTCTTTTATCTGCCAACATTTCAGATGTATGAAAGTTGGTTTATAAAAGAGGGAACGCTGTATGTTCAAATATCATATTCAAACTTCAGAATCCATAACTGTGATCATAATTAACAGTAATGAAACATGAACATTAAATGGTTGCCAATAAAAACCCATATTATGGAAATGGTGATTGTGATTAATGATGATCTCATATCATCATGATTTTTCATGATTGCACATGGTGAAAATTACTGTAATAAATAAAAAAAAAAATTATCTTTTTTCAATACTTCTGGAATTTATCATGTCCTCTATTTAGACATCTTTATTTGACTTATCAGTTATGATGTATCTTGTGTAAAAACACACTGCCTTCAATTATACTTACTCTGACATCTCACTTTGTACTAGTGTTATGAAGTCTCAGATTGGTTTATGTATGGTAACTCCATTCAGGGTTCTTTTTATGGCTTCAGTGAGCTCCTTCAGGTACCTGGTTTGTACTCAAAACATTTCCTAACAGTCTGGAAACTAATATTGCCATGGCAAATTTATTTTAAAAATACAAATTGCCATTGTTTTGGTCCATAAACTGTGCTTTTGAAATATGCAAATTAAGTATGCAAATGTGTATACTATAACTAACATTGTATGCACTCTTCCTAATGAGATTATAACTTGACTTCATGCAATTCACATTATAATTAATTTAATTTTGCAGGTATTTGATATTCCTATTTTCATAATCGTATCACATAAAACCTAGTTAACTATTACTCTTGTGACTTACAATCTTGTAATATAGAACTAATATGATCATCATTAATCATCAGTTATCATCACTTATCATCCACAGATCATCAAAAACAAGCATGCTCATTTAAGCTCACAAAAATAATCAATAACCATTTGAAAGTTCATGTCTGATGATTAAATCATGATCTAGATGATGATCTGGCATCACAATCTTCCTTGATGATCATATGGTAACATTTGATGATGAACAATAATCAGTCATAACTGATCTTCAAAAAACATGATTGATGATTCACTGATTTACTTGGGAAGAGATGGGAGGAGGGCAGACTGAGTGTTTATGCTGCTAGCCTGGAAGTCAAGGGTCTCCAACTATCATCCAGAAACCTGAGTCCCATCCAGCACACAGCTAGAGTGGTGGAGGCCACCTGATGGGTTATTTCTCCAAGGTCTGGGCTACTCAGCTTGTTGTCCCAGAAATAACAACATGGAGGATTGTGATAAGCAAAAGGTGATCAGCTGCTGGTTCATGTTCAGCCAGAAGACCTGTAGGACACTGAGGTACTATGCTGTGGGATGTGCGCCCTCTCAAGGGTTCCAAGAGAAAGATTAAAAGTGGAAGTAGGCTGGCTTGTAGGCCACAGTACCTAGAGCACCTCTTAACTGAAAAACAGGCCGCCAAGTACAGGCATCGCAACCTGTGCCAGAGCATTGCTCACTGCTGTGGTAATATGTATGATGATCAAGCTTGCAGTTGGTTAAGTGAAGCTCCACAGGGCACCACTGAAAGGGTAACTTTACTTGTGAAAGCTGAACTACAAATTTATCAGACAAGGGCTCCATTATGGTCTTAGAGACTAAAACTTAACTGAACTGTGTGTTCACTAGTTGGTTCTGAGAAAAAGGAGCCTTGAAGATGTCCAACTTGACTGAAATAAACTGAAAACTGCATAACTGAAGCATTACATGTGGGTAGTGAGTTATTTGCAGAGAGACTATTTGTGCTGTGATCCCTCTGCCCTAAATGCCTCATGGTCCCATTAAAGGCCATAGAGAACCTAGTCATCCTCATCCCATGGCAAAGTTTCCTGTAGTACATAAGAACTGCTGGGGGTTGACAACATACTGTATATTTTAAGTGAAACCAGATGCATAAAGCAACATTTGAAATGACTCAACATGACTTACTCCAGATGCTTTAGTATCTTACTCCCAAAGCCCTTTTCTGCCCAACCTTCTTTCAAAAATGATTTAAAACTTTATCTTATTTAAAATTGCCTCATTTAAGGTTGCATGAATGCATGAGCTGGCAATTCTTCTGATGCCAGAATACCATATGCCTATGCAGATTTCCTAGTGACTGCAAAAACCTTTTAAAAGTTGACTGTTCACGCAGGTAAGTAAGATGGTCACATCCTCTCTCCTTTTATAGCAGTTAGTGCCCTGTGAAAGCAAATTTTGATTTTGGGCTCAATCCACACAGGTTTTCAGGATATGCTCAAATTGAGCAAATCTTGGCACCCCAATGTGACTGAAATCTGCACCTGCCCTCTGGCCCAACCCATCTCACCCAGCTGTATACCCACACATGTATACTGTGATTAAATGCAGAGGGGCACATATTACCCTCCGTGGATGGACCAGATAGCCCTGATAGTGTGCATCCTGCACATAGGGGGAACTACACTCTTTTATCAGCCCCCACATGTATGGAAAGGCCAGGAACCTTTTGGGCTTGAGCCCTAAGTACATATTCAAGCCTAACTGGATAGTGGATGGAACCATGAGTGCACTCCAAATTTCCATTTAAGATTATAGGCTAATTTCTTTAAACTCAATAGATGCACCCTGTCAAATCTGTATCTTGGGTACTGTAAAAAAAGAAAAGATGTTAGCTCCATCAGCTATCACTCTTTCTCTCTCTCCCTACATCTCTTTCTACCTACTGTCTAATTGAGTAGGGTCTGCAGTGGCACAGTAGGTACAGAAAACTGGGTAGACTAGGTGGGCCAAGAGGTCCTTATCTGTGGACAACTTCTATGTTTCTATGTTACCTCATGTTGCTGTTAGGTACCTGCTGGTAGAATGAAGTCTGACTTGGGAATCCTTAATACAACGATATCTAATAAGAGGGCTGTTACAGTTATTTTTTCTAGCATGTGCTGTGTTAAAAGTATTGCCGTATTCAAATGCTATGCTAAACTTCAAATTTAATTTAAAGAATGAAATAAAAATTAAGAGGTACCAGGCTAGCATTAGTAAGAAATTAATGAAAATGGGGAGCAGATTCCCTTGGTGTTAAACTTTTTTGCTAGGCTCATGACATGACTTTATTTCTTGTTTGTGAATTAAAATGTTTTAAGGAATGTTTCTATCACTCTCTTTCTCTTTCTCATACTCTCTTTCTCTCGCTCATTGATTTGCTCCTAAACAACAAAATGAAAAAATTAAGCCACATGCTTCCCTACCCTTTTGTACATCTTCTTCTAATGATGACATGTCATGTTCCTATAGATCCTATATTTCTGTTCTGGCACTAATGAACTCCAGTACAGATTTTTCAGGGAAAGCATGTTAGTGTTAATCTTACTTATTTTAAATGTTTTACCAGGACAGACATACTGAGCTGGTATCAGATCATTTCTGGATAAATCCTGGGGAAGGAGAAGAGGAGAACAGAACAGATACAAAGTACAACGTATAAATACCTTAAAAAGGAACTAAGTATGTCACAATATAAATTTCAAGGGCACTTACACAATTGTCAAACAATAAATTACCACGCAGTAAATTGTGGAACAGGCAAAAGAACATTAAACAGTAAACAAGACAAGCAAATAAGGAAAAGTGGGGAATGAATGATACTAGGGGAATGAGGCAGTGCTGATCTTAGTGTTGGGTGTGTTACAGGTGAATAGGAGTCCAACACAATTCAGAAGCAACTGCAGCTAATATGCAGCAGTAATCTGCACTGCTCACTCCAGAAAAACATGTTTTATAACCAAAACATTGACTAGCTCAAGGACTGGAACTTAAAAATTATTCATAAGTTTGTTTATTGGAAAGTAAACAGGGAAGTTTGCATAAACTGCCTAAGGCTCATTTACATTGTCATCCCAAATACAGTTAATCAGACTTTTGTATTGCACATGGAATAGACTGAACTTGCTACAACCTGGTCAAATCAATCTGCAGCCTGTATACTGCTTCTGTACAAATCATTCATCAGACCACATCTTGATTATGGCTTTCCACTGTGGAGCCCATATTTAAGAAATGAGGTGGAATGAGTTGAGGAGGTCCAGCATAGAGTAATTGAAATGACTGGGGGTTTGAAGGGACTCTAATATGATGCAAGGCTAAAGCAATTAGGACTGTATAGTCTGGAACAGAGAAGGATCAGAGGAGATCTGTTATTAATGTACAAAATTATGAATGAAGTAGAACTAATGGATGAACTAGGTGATGGTTTGAGAGCACATAAACTCCAAATAAAGTTAGATAATGTTGTTAAGAATGGGAGATACAATTTCTTTTTACAATGTACTGGTAGGTTGTGGAATCATTTGCCTAAGGACATAGTAGAAAGTCAGATCTTATATTTATTCAAGAAGAGACTTGATACTCTTCTTTTGAATGGAGGGACCAGTTGGACCCACTGATAACCAAGCTGGTCAAGCAGGGTGTTATGGTGTGTCAAACAGGGTGCACTAAAATAAATCTGTCCATTCATGGGTTTAGTTAATTTATTTTTAGTGGAAGTCTAAAACTTCCATGAGTCAAAATCTGGAAGACATTTCAATTTTTTGGAAGTCAAAATACTTCAGATACTTCCTGGATCCCATATTTTGGAAGTCAGTATTCTAGGATGGACCAGTTTATGAATGTTAATATAAATATTAGCAGCAAAATAGGAAGTCTTTCAAAAAATGCATAATTTCTTGACTTCCATGCCTGCAATGTTGGAAGTCATCTATTTTTTTGTTTGTTTTACATTTGAAAGTTATTGACTTGTTCCCCTTTTATTTTAGTTTTTGCCTTATTTTTTGGAAGTCAAATACTCCCAAAATGGAACTAACTGAAGACTTTGTCCATTCTATTGATCATGGTGTCTAGTTATTTTCAGGTGACAAACCACAGTGTTATCATAAATTAGGTCTACATGGGAACATTGTTTAACCAGGAGTAGCACACTAAGCTGTATACTGCTTCTGTTAAGGTCATGACTATGGCATTAGTGAGTTCCAATCAGACTTCCTGTAACATGACGTCTCTATGTCTGAATTAGAAAAGCAAAAAACAACCCTGGGACATAGCTTCTTCAAAAGATCATGGATGTGGATATCCAATTTTAACTGTAAATCTAGCTAAGCACTCAAGTACTTGAAACTAGGGGCTTCCAATACGGTATCTCCTGTTTAGGTCTAGGTGGTTCAATATGCTTAGGCTTTAGCTTATGTTCTGGGCTAAATAGCATGGGGTGTGTCTTTTAGAGTTTAGAGTCAGTCTGTTACTATAAAAGTAGCTCTAAACCTGATGAAACCCTTGCTGTAGCATGATCTGTACTTCACTTACAGTACATTATTAAGTGTACTATACAACATGGTATCATGACCATATAAATGATAATGAACACTCTGCAGGTGGTTTACAATGCCATTTAGGTAAAGCAAGAACAAAAGGGGCTTAGTGCAGCCTTTTATTACTGATAAGAACTTGTTTTTTATCCCCACGTACTGTCACAAGTTGTTCGCTGTTGGACAGATAAACATTTAATTCAACCCGTCATGCCTGAATCCTAGGTCCATTAGCTTCCAAACCATATTTATCATGCTCAATGCAACATATGTTAATACATCTCTGTCCCTAGCAGATTGAACATCACTGGTTACCTTCAAGACTCCTGTCAGAGTGCTGTGTTGGGCTATGAAGTCAGACTGGCTAGTGTTGTGTAAAAGCTGTCAACAGAAAAGTATCTAATGCACTTCCAGCCTCTCTAGCATCTTTGACACCATTGGGATCAATAAGTTGGAGTGATAATTACTGAGGATGTCTTTCTGCCAAGATATAAATACAGGGACTATCATAGCCCCCTTCCAATCACTTTGAAGTTCTCTCAAGACAAATAATGTTTGACTCTGAAAGGAGCAACTTAGTGGTTTACCCATGCCTAATTTCCTGTATGTGATCTTTGAGACAGTGAATATTTAAACATTTTGCCCCTTTGCCATTTTTTGGCAGGCCTGCCATATGTTACTTCATTTTACTGTACATGTCATTATTTTAATTGAAAACAAGTAATAAAAAAAACAAGTATCCATCTTTTGTGGTTCCGTTTTGTTATTTTCTATAGTGGCATCAATAGAAGCTAGAATGTGGATCAAATCTATCTGTTTTACAAAAGTCTCCCAGTAGGACCCACCTGGCAGTATGTTTTGCCAAAGATTGTTTTCGTAAAATTTTCTACCCACACAAGGAGCACTGACTCCCTTCTGTGCTCCACTCTCTTTCCCCAGCTCAGACCTTCTATTTACATTTGTATACCACTTCTCCTTATAGTTAGAGTGGTGCTGTATGCCCTGTCTCTCTGCCACCACCTCACCGCCCCTAGCAATACTTTCCACAAAGCTTCAAGTACCAAACGTCAAAATAAAGCTGCCTTAAAAACAATTATAAACTGTCTCAGGAAGTTGCTAGTACTTCTCCTACTCTGCTCAGGGAATGTTGAACTTAACCCTGGCCCACTCCTCCTGGTTGGAGCCTCATCGGACCTCTCACAAGTTAAGGGCCTTAGTTTCCTGCACATGAATGTTTGCAGCTTACCAAAAAAATTTGACTTAGTCCAGGCTTGGGTATTACACATAGTACCTGACATAGCTATGATTTCTGAGACATGGCTCTTGAGCCACATCCCTGACAAAATAGTCAATATACATGGATATAACCTGTTCAGATGTGACAGACCCGCTAGGGGGGTGGAGTTGCTATCTATGCCAAGATCAAATACCATGTCTCGGACATTGTCCGGACCTCCCTACCTAAGGAATTTGAATGCCTTGCCCTTAAGTTAACCATTTCACCTGAAGTAGTCCTCTTAATATCTGCCTGTTATAGGCCACCATCTATGATGCTTGGCATTCTAGAACACCTACACTCCATACTGGATAAGGTGAACCTAGAAAGCATAATAAAGGGAGATTTCAATTTGAACTGGAACGATGCCTGTGCTAACAAGATTAAAGAGTTCTGCGATGTACATGGGTTAACCCAGATGACTCCGGAGAACACCTGACCAAACAAGAAAAACCCTAGCCACAGTACGCTACTGGATCTTATGCTTGTCAGTAAGCATCACAACATCACCCATACAGGAGTTTTTCACAGTGACTTCAGTGATCACTGTGCCACTGCCTGTATTCGCCGGTCCCATAACAGGATGTCTACTTCTACCTTCAAGGTAAAAAGAAGCCTAAAAACTTCTGCCAGATTGCCTTCCTGACTGACCTTGGTAACGTCAACTGGCAGAATTTCTATCTGGCCCCCTCTGTTACTGAGGCTTTCAATATTTTCCAAAACCTACTAGTGGGACTAATAAATAAACATACTCCACTCAGGAGGATCAAAACAAGGAAAAAGGTCCCCTGACTGGTTCATGCCTACCTTGAAGAAAGCCCTCCGGGACAGGAATGTACTGCATAAAACAGCCAGGAAAACAAAGTTAGAAGCCAACTGGCTTGCCTTTCAGGTGGCTAGGAATGCCTACACTAAGTTAATAAGGGCAGAAAAATCACGTTATTTCCTGACCACCCTTGAAGAAAATAAAAATTGCTCTGCCAATTTTTGGAACATTCTTAAAGAGGTTGAAGGTCACTCACCAGCCTCCCCCTCCCCCCGCCTGCTAGAATAGTGGCAGGTAACATTTCTTACACGACCAGAGCTGACATTCTTGAACAACTCAACAATCATTTTGCTACAGCAGGCCTTGCTTTCTATGCTTCACCTCTCATCAAGCTAAATGTCTGCTGCAATGCCACTGATGGCTTATCCTCTGACATTGCCACAAACCTGAGACACTCCTCCTTCTGCTTTCAACCAGTTACATTCAAACAGATAGAGCACCTTCTAATATCTCTCAACACAAAAAAGTGTGGTGGTGCTGGTCTTATAGAACCATTTTTCTTGAAAGCAGGCTTTTACCCTCTGACTGTCCAAATCACCCACTATTTTATAGTTCCCTGATGCAGGGTGAATTACCTCATCTTTGGAAAACAGCGCACGTCATTCCCCTTTTCAAGTCTGGACATCCAACTGACCTGAACAACTACCATCCTATTTCGCTGCTTCCTACTCTGTCAAAAATCCTGGAGAAAATTGTCAATTATCAACTTAGAGATTATCTAGAATCAGAGAACCTTCTGAACCCAACCCAATTAGGTTTTAGGCCCAAGCACAGCACTATAACTGCCCTCGCCAAAGTCTCCAATGACTGGCAAAATGTTTGGATACAATAAAACACGTCTATGCTTTCTTTCTGGACCTTAGTAAGGCCATTGATACCATGGATCATAGCCTACTGCTTAACGTCCTGAACAGCTTTGGCCTAGACAATACTGCCGTAAAGTGGTTTGAATGTTATTTCTTCAACAGACTGCAACAGATTAAAGCTCAAGGGAGAACTGTCTCCATTCAAAACCCTTCCTCGGGGTGTGTCACAAGGCTCCATCCTGGGCCCCATCCTATTCGCTTTATACATAAACCATATTGACTCTCACATATACTCAGGCTACATACAACTATTCATTGATGATATGGTTTTCTACTCTATTAACTCATCCCTGGACATCGCTTATGATGAGCTACAACACGACTTTGTCACCCTCCAACACAATTTACTAAAGCACAAGCTACTGCTTAATGCAAAAAAAAACAAGGCAATGAACTTGTCTCCACTTGCCACTAATACCCAGGGGCTACCATCGAACCACCTGATTTACACCCTATAAGGTGAACCTCTGGAAATAGTGGATAAGTTTAAGTACCTGGGTGTATGGTTGGATAACCGGCTTAATTTTGCGGTATGTCTGAATGAGCTATCAAAAAAAGCTAAGACAATGTCTATGTATCTTTTATTGCATAAGACAACTCCTCACATTAGAAGCCAGAAAGACACTGGTCCTTACAACTTTTCCTCTGCTCGATTATGCAGACATTATTTATAGCCACTGTTCAAATCAGGCATTAAGTAAATTAGACACCCTCTATCACCGTGCCTTGTGGTTTATTCTGCATATGCCCAGTCGTACCCACCACTGCTTGCTTTACCAAAAGCTAGCCTGGCCATCTCTTACATTGAGGAGGCAAAAAAATGCCCTCCTGTGGGTCTACAGGGCCTTAACCAATAAGCTACCAGGTTGTATCTCTGCTCTCTTTGTATGTGTAACAGGAGCATATGGCCTAAGAAGCACATCCCTTGTATCCTTCAAGGTGCCAAGAATAAGGTCCCAGTATGGTAAGGCTTCTATCAATTTCTCCTTACCTTCTCTTTGGAACAACCAGGTCCTCATACTTTTAAGCTGTCTATTATATGCATCCTGAAGGTCATATGTACCTGCCACAGGTGGCTCTCCTACTGGCATCCTTACCCTCCTCTCCATTTACTTAGCACTTACTTACAATTCCAGTACTTCTCTGCACATCTCCCTCTGTTTACTGTTCTTACCCCGGGCCTTACTATGTTCGTGTCATCTCTCCCCCACTAGTGTAGATATCCTCCTCCTGAAACCCCCTTCCCCCCATCCTTCCCCACAAAGGGTCGACCCTCCTGGTCAGTCCATTCATGCCTTCTTGTTCTATTGTTAATATAATCTTCTTACCACACCCTGTTACTTCTATTGCTTTGTTTAGTTCCCCTCAATGTTGGTATACCCTTAATTTAATTTGTTAACAATCTGCATACTCTATATTATACAATGTTGTTGTTGCTATTTTTTTTTTTTACTGTATGTACCAGCCTGCACTAAGTGTCCAATTGTATTATTCCTTGCTCTGTTTCCTTCTGCCAGGACCATCTTGAAAATAAGCTTGCTCAATGATGATTCTGCCTGGTTAAATAAAGTTTTTATTGATTGATTGATATGAGAGGCCAAGGATGGGCATGGAATTTGAAATACACTCTCAGCCACTAGAGAAATGCATGCAGGGCAGGACTGATGGACATTAATGGGGTACTGCAAGGAAACATGCAAATGCTATGACTGACTTATTGTTGAATAAAGGACTTTAGACTTAGTGTTGTCAACTGAACTAGTTTTTCAGCATAAAAAATTCACTTTGGGTTTGGCTTTCTGCTGTGGCAGCACTGCACATCTTACTGCCGCCTGGAAGACCAATCTTTTTGTATGATCCATGGAATCCCACTCTAAAGCTGGCTGGTACCATGTGTGTTTTGGAGGTGAGGCACTTGATTCCTGAGGAGGGAGGGAATGGGCTGCCCACTGCTGACTGGCCAAGGAATGACGTTGGCATCAGCTGTGAAGGTAGCCATGCTCCCCCACACTCTCCCAGCCACATGAAGAGTGCAGCTATGGCTGCACCAATCAGTGGGGTAAGAAACTGCAGTACATGGTATGAAAAAAGGGGGGAAATGACTATGACAAACATTAAAGGAGAACACTCGCATAACCTAAGGAAATCTAGTAGGATCAAGATATTCTGATTAGTAAACTCTTCCAGTCATTAACATTTTTAGTTATGTTCTTTTTTAATTTAAGCATTTTGTTTGCTTTATCCTGAGACCCCCAACTGCCCATGGACCATCCCAATGCCAGCTGTATCTCAGTGTCCCCATGGCTAATATCAGTGAGGGACTGAGCCACTGGGGACATCAAACAGCTGTAGTGTTTAGAAAATTAGTTGTAGTAGGAATGGGGGCATAACACAATGCTTCATACTGTGGACACTGCCAGTACTGCGGTCACTCCTATCGTCCTTAACGAGGGTGAGCAGCAGCATCAGCTGTGACAGTAGCATTCAGCACTACAGTATGCCCAGTGCCTGCCACAATTAATTTTCTGAGAACTGCAACACTTTCATGTCCCGTGAGGATGAGTCCCTCACTGATATCCATCAGGAGACATAGAAACAGTCTTCCCATTTTCCCTGCCTACTTTGCCACCACAGGCCTGGTACAATCTCTTGTCACCCCCACCCCTTGTGTTCCTTCCAAGGTCTCCTTGTATCTGTCCCATGAGTTCAGGAATCCTACAACTGTTTTGGCACCTACCATCTCTGCTGGGAGGCCATTCCAGGCTTCCACCACCCTCTCTGTGAAGAAATATTTCTTCTCATCCCATCTGAGCTTCCCCCTATCCAGGTTCATGACATGATCCCTTGTCCTCATGTCTGTCTTTCTGCAGAAAATACTACCTTCCTGTACCTTATTAATAGCTGTTATGTATTTGAATGTTTCTATTATAGTCCCTTGTTCCCTTCTTTCCTCCATTGAGTATATATTTGTTCTCTTAGTCTCTCCTCATAAGGCTTTTGATGCAGTCCCTGCACCATTTTGGTTGCCTTCCTCTGTACTGCTTCTACCCTGTCACTGTTCTTCGAGAGATGGGGCCTCCAGTACTGGACACAGTACTTGAGGTGTGGTCTTAACTGTGACGTGCACATGGGCAACACTACCTCCTTCATCCTACTGGTGATACCCTGCCCTATACACCCCAGTATTCTACTAGCCTTTCCCATTGACTTTCCACACTGCTTGGCTACCTTCAGGTCATCAGAAATGATTACCCCCCAGGTCCCTTTCCTGTTTGGTGGTTGCCAGTACCTCCCCTGCAAATTGGTACTTAGCCCCCTGGTTTCTGTGCCCCAAGTGCATGATTTTTCTCTTTTTAGCATTGAAACCCAGCTGTCAAACACTTGACCATTCTTCTAACTTCTGTAAATCATTCCTCATTTCTTCCACCCCCTCCGTGTGTCCCCCCCCCATTGCAGATTTTTGTGTCATCTTTGAACAGGCAGACTTTCCCTTATAGTCCTTCTGCAATGTCGCTAATATAGACATTGAAGAGAATCGGGCCTAGTACTGACCCCTAAGGCATCCGGCTTGTCACACTACCTTCTCCTGAGTAGACTCAATATACCATCCTGCTGCTCATTCAATTTCTTACCCAGTTTATTACTTTCTGTCCCACTCCTAGACAGGCCTGCTTGTTCACCAGTCTTCTATGTGGAATGGTGTCAAGGCCACACTGTAATCCACGTATGCCAAATCTACCACTCCACCCTGATCCACTTCCCTGGTCACCCAGTAGAAGAACTTGATCAAGTTTGTCTGGCAAGACCTCCTCGCTGTGAAACCATATTAGCTTTGATTCTGCAATCCACTTGTTTCAAGGTATTCCATGATTATTTCCTTCTATAGTGATTCCATAACCTTGCCCACTACTGAAGTCAGACTGACAAGTCTATAATTTCCTGTCTCTTTCCTATTCCCACTTTTGTGAAGTGGGATCATAGCCACCCTTCTCCAGCCCCTCAGAACCACCCCGTATCCAGTGATAAGTTGAACAAAACTACCAGGGGTGCCACCAGCACCTGTCTGAGCTGCTTCAGTATCCTATGGTGAACCCCATCTAGTCCCACTGCCTTGACAGCTTATGATTTTGCTAGTACTCTGAGGACTCCTTCCTCTGTAAAAGGAGAAGTGCACACCTCCCTACTAATCCCACCGTTGTTCATTACCTTTGGCCTTTCACCTATCCCTTCTATTGTAAATACTGAATGAAAGTATCTGTTCAATATGTCTGTCTTCCCTTGGTCCCCTTCCTCACAAACCCCTCATTTGCCCTTTGTCCTTGTTATTCCCCCATTGATCTTTCTCTTCTCGCTAATATATCTAAAGAAGGTTTTATCCCCCTTTTTTGATTGACTGGGCAATATTCAACTCTGTTTGTGCCTTTGCTCTCCTCACTGCCTTTCCTGCTTGCCTTTCTTTCTCCTGGTAAATTAACTTATCCTTCTCTTTCTGTGTCTTTTTGCATTTTTAAGTGCTAGTTTCTTCATTCTTACTGTTTCCGCTAGCTCTCTAGAGAATCAAAGTGGCTTTCTTTTCCTCCTGCCCTTGCAGATAAGCATGACACAGAGATTCATAGCTCTTTTGATGCCCTCTTTAATTTTTGCCCACTGGTCTTCAGCTCCACCAAGCATCCCTAGACCTCCAGGGTGTCCCTAAGGCATTCTCCCATTGTCTTAAAATTGGCTCTGCTGAAGCACATGATCCCTGTCCTTGTGTGGATCAGTGCAAAACCAGTTTCTATGCTGAACCACACTGCATGATGGTCACTGGTCCCCAGGTGGTCCCCAACTGTGACATCAGCAACACTGTCCCCATTCGTCATCACTAGGTCCAGTACTGCTCCCTCATGAGTGAGTTCCATTACCAGTTGCCTGAGGAATGCCCTCTGCAAGGAGTCTAGGATGTCTCTGCTTCTGGAACTTGCCACTGCTGGGAGAATCCAATCCATGTCATGTAGGTTGAAGTTTCCCATAGTAACAACTCTCCCTTCTGAGCCAGCCTTTGGATTACTTCCACATTTTCCCACCCACTTCTTCCATCTGTGCTGGATGTCTGTATATCACTCCTGCATGGATAACAGCCCCATTGCTTTTCTCCAGTGTGACCCACAGTACTTCCACTCTCCCCTGTTCTCCTTGTATTTCTGTAGCCTTTATGCTGTCCCTTACATAAAGAGCTACCCCTCTCCCCTTTCTTCCAACCCTGTCCCTTCTGAGCAGAGTAAAACTCAGACACTGGGATACATTTGGTATTGGAATGATGAGTCACCTGATCAGCAAGATAAAATGCTGGAATTATAAAAAAAATTGTGAATTATAACAACTGTGTAGATTTCCTAAGCATGACCACCCAGTCCTACTGTACTATATTTATTTAGGATACACAAGAGTTTCATTTTAGGTATTACTCCTCCGGTTACCCCCCCGACAGTGACATTTCACCAGCGAGGTCCCCCCAGCTACTACAGTGCCTAGCCATGGTGGGAGACCCGATGGAACCTGGTGCTGTCTGTCGGGGGTCCTGCATCCCCCAATCAGCTCTGACTGGAGTTAAGAATCCTTAAGTGGTGGGTGTGTGGGGGGGCACAGTCCTCCATGTGGGGAGTTTGGGGGGGCGAAGCCCCCAGAAGAAAACAACAGAACAAAGTGCAAACCGGCAGCCGACTGCAGAATGCGGTTGACCTGTCAGTGTTGCTGACAGGGCATTCAACAAACATTTTGTCTGACTCCCATTGTGGATTCTTACTCCTCCCTGCAAATCTTTCCTCTTCTCCTTAGTAACTGAATAGCAGAAGCTGTTTACTGATAAGTATAGAGCTGCCATTTGAATTTTTTTGCTGCTTTTTAAAGGTGGAATACAAAGTGTCTTTTGTTGTTTTTACTTAATAAACTGACATGAAGCACTCTTACAGTTAGCTAGGTAGTATAGCAGTGGCAGGTACCCCTTGCTAATGCTCTTGGTTCCTGTCCCAAAAGTCAAGGTATTTTTCTGACATAGCTCTGTAATCTTGTATACAGTAAATAAATATTTCTTAGAACCATAATTATGAAATGGATGCTTGAAATCCTCAAATCTGATTGGCCATACCACATTCAACTGGATTAATATCTCAGTACATAATCCTGGTGTGAAAGTGGGTCATGTGATTAGTCAACAAAATGATAAAATATGTTTACAGTTAACATTAATTTTTTTCATTAATTCAATAATGGATAATTTTCAGAACGGCTAATATTCCTCAAGTGAAACTACCTCTGGCTGGAAGCTGCAATACTGAACATAGGATTTGCAAGAAAGCGAGTTGTGCTCACAACAGAGGGAGGTGAACCTTACAATTGTCTTTGGTTTGTAGCAGATATTCTGCAGGTGGAGGCTACTTCTAACTGAAAGGTGAAATAAGGAACATAGAATTATCAGGAAAAGACAGTCTTTCAAGCAACAGAGGGAGGTGGATTTAGCTTTACTTTTGTTCCAGTTCTTAAGATTTTCAGTGCAGGAAGAGTTTAAACCCTGAGCTAAGAATTTGTCAAAAGTCCTGAAATAAGTGCAGGTACAGCTTGTGTATTTGACTCAGACAGTGCCCTCAGGGGTGGAAACTGTTTTTTGTGTTTATCTGTGTGTGCCTTAAAAGGCCAGACCAGACTTTGTCAGGAAGTGCTTATCATAGCTACTTATCAGCCAATAGCTTTGGTAACAGACCTGAGAACAGTAGTATTATAAGCAAGTGTTTTATAGCAAACTCATCAGAACAGCTAATATTCTTCAAGTGAAACTACCTCTGGCTGGAAGCTGCAATACTGAACATAGGATTTGCAAGAAAGTGAGTTGTGCTCACAACAGAGGGAGGTGAACCTTACAATTGTCTTTGGTTTGTAGCAGATATTCTGCAGGTGGAGGCTACTTCTAACTGAAAGGTGAAATAAGGAATTTAAAATTATCAGGAAAAGACAGTCTTTCAAGCAACAGAAGGAGGTGGATCTAGCTTTACTTTTGTTCCAATTCTTAAGATTTTCAGTGCAGGAAGAGTTTAAAGCACAGCTGACTTATTTTGGGGCTGACTGCTTTCAGAGCACAAACCACCAGGCTGTTTTGGGGCTGGGGAGGTTTACCTGTGTCTGACTTGGATATCTGGATTTTTCTCTGTTTGATTAGCAGGGTATTTTCTCTGTCAAATTGTTGTGTAGGGCATCTTGCTGACAAGAAGGCACTCATCACAGTGGTGGGTCAGAGCTTTTAGCTGATTGTTTTGTGAGGGCACAGTTTAGGCCAACCTTCCCACCCCTCACCAAACCACCCCTGAAATAGTTCCTTTACACCTGGGTTCTGACATCATTTCTCAAGAGTGCAAGGTGCATATCACTGTCATATCTCTCTAGCACACTGCACTGACAATATAAGCATACACATTGTATAATATATATATTTCTATATAACAAACCAATCACACACACACACACACACACACACACACACTAGATAAACATGTGGGGAGTAGTGCAATGTAATGGCTGTGGGGCAGCAGTCTTCCGGAGTCTTTCTGGAGGCTGAAATGCTGCCCTGTTGCAGACAACTCTCTGCCCTGAGGAGGAAGTTGCCCGTCTTCAGGCCGCACTGGACAGTAGTAAGGGAACCTTCCCCCAGGCCACACTGGACAGTAGGAAGGGAACCTCCCCCATCCAGGGAGCACCAGAGCCACTACCACTACCTCAGAGGTTGTGAAGAAAGCACAGCAGTTGGACCACAGTGGGCTCAGGGAGGATGAGCATGGTGGAACAGAGGCACACCCAGTCGGTTGTTCCACTCCACAATCCATACACAATTTTGGGGGTGCATAGCTCCCCTATGGATGCACCCACAGAGGAGACTAAGGAGGCTAAGGACAACTGTCACAAGGGAGGCCCAGGAAGGAGGCAGAGGACACCACAAGGAAAGGAAGCAGCTCCTGGTGAGGGACTCCAGTTATTATGGGGATAGAACTGGGGGGAGCAGGGAAAACTGAGTAAGGTGCCTGCCTGGTGCCATGGCTTGGAGGGACAGGAAGCGCATCCTCAGGATCATGAGAACAGCTGCACGGGAGTCTGAGCTGGACATAATTGTCCACCTAGGGACAAATGACTTGGCTCATCATGAAATTAGAGCAGTGCAGAAGGACTTTGTAGAATTGGGGAGGGGCCTAAGATAAGTAGCACACACTGTATCCTTCTCAGAGGTGCTGCCTGTCAATGGCATGAGTGAGGCGAGGGTACTTTGCACCATGCAGTTTAATGAATGGTTGAAAAAATGGTGTGGAGCACAGGGGTTTGGCTTCATTGGGGACTGGGGTTCCACTTGGAGGGACACCAGCCTATACTGGCAGGATGGTCTGCATCTGTCCAGGAATGGAACAAGTCTTTTGAGCAATCAGTTTAAATGCTTCACTGGCAAGCTTTTAAACTAGTCAAGGGGGGAGGCACTGATAAGCACCAGGAAAATCCCAGCCTCTCCCTACAAAACAGGGTACTAAATGAGAAAAAGACCTAGGTAGAAAGGTCAGTGGGGGATGCTGCAACAGAAGGTAAAGCCATCAAAAAATGGAGAGCAATGAGTACCAATGCCCATAGTCTGAGTAACAAGCTTTCTGAATTAGTGGCCTTGATGGAGGAGGAAAATCTGGATATTGTAGCAGTCACAGAAACATGGTACACACAAAACCATGACCGGGATGTAAACATACCAGGATACACTATCTACAGGAGGGACAGGGAGGGTAAAAGAGGAGGAGGAGTAGCTCTTTACATAAGGGAAGGAATCAAAGCAACAGAACAAAAGAGTAAACAGGGAGGAGAAGAAGCACTGTGGGTCAATTTGGAGATGGGCAATGGCACCACAATCTGCACAGGGGTTGTATACAGACCCCCTTCTCAGGGGGAGGAAATGGACAAGGAAATGATAGAAAGTATACTTAGAATGGCAGAAAAACAGGAGATATTGCTGATGGATGCTCTGAATATGCCAGATGTTAACTGAAGTGCAGTTGCAGCAGCCACTTCGAAGTGTGGGGTTATTCTAGATGCCCTACAGGGGGCATGCCTTAGACAACTAGTATTGGAGCCCACTTGAGAGGGAGCAATCTTAGACCTGGTTCTCTCAAATGGAGATGAAGAGAGGATCACAGATGTAGAAGTGGGTAGCCATCTGGGAACTAGTGACCATTGAACAGTATGGTTCACAATAAACACAGCAATAGAGTCAAGCCATACAAAGGCAAAAGTACTGGACTTTAGGAGGGCTGACTTTGCCAAAATGGGTGAGTGCCTAAGGAATGCACTAGCAAATGGGCAGGAAGGAGGGTGGAAGAACAATGGGGAATAATAAAAACTGCCATCACAGAGGTAACAAGCCTTTGTGTGAAGCAAATAAACAAAATGAAATGATGCAAGAAACCACTATGGTTCTCAAAGGAAGTGGCAGTGAAGGTTCAAGAGAAAAAGAAAGCATTTAGGAAGTACAAGGAATCACAGAAGGAGCAGGACAGAGAACTGTATCAGTTAAAGCAAGAGGAAGTTGGGAATGCAGTCAGAACAGCAAAGGCCCAAACCAAGGAAAAGATAGCCAACTCAGTTAAGAAGGGGGATAAACCATTTTATAGGTACATCAGGGAGCAAAGGAAGACCAAGGGAGGGATAGTGAGGCTTAATAAAGGGGAGGGAGGGTGGGCAGAGGGTGACTATGAAAAGGCAGAGATACTAAACAAATATTTTTGCTCATTATTTACAAAGGAAGGGGGGAGGTACCTAAAACAATCAGTAGAAACATTCTGGATACAGAAGTTGATACCAGCCCATTTACAGAAGAAAGGGTTCTGAAAGAACTCTTAAAACTGAAGGTGGACAAAGCAATGGGGCCTGATGGGATTCATCCCAGAATTCTAAAAGAACTAGGTAGAACTAGTGACACCACTGACTACCCTCTTTAACAAATCATGGGAGGATGGCCTGTACCCAAGGACTGGAGGAGGGCAGATGTGATTCCCTTCACAAAAGCGGGAGCAAGGCAGAAGCAGGAAACTACAGACCTGTTAGTTTAACCTCAATGGTAGGGAAATGATGTAATCACTTCTGAAGGAAAGAATTGTCGAGTATCTAGAGGCCAGAGGGGCACAGGACCCAAGGCAGCATGGATTCACAGCGGGAAGGTCATGCCAGACAAATCTGATAGATTTCTTTGACTGGGTGACCAAAGTAGTAGATCAGGGAGGGGCTGTGGACATGGCCTACCTAGACTTTAGCAAGGCATTTGACACAGTACCACACAAAAGATTAATATACAAGTTAGCCAGCCTGGGAGTGGGTCCCAAGATGACAGCCTGGGTAAAGAATTGGCTGGAGAATAGGACACAGAGAGTAATAGTAAATGGAGTCCACTCTGAAGAAAGGGGGTCACTAGTGGGGTACTGCAGGGTTCAGTATTAGGACTGGTCCTCTTAATGTCTTTATAAGCAACACTGCAGAGGGACTGGAAGGAAAAGTATGTCTCTTTGCAGATGACACAAAGATCTGCAACAGAGTTGATGCACAAGGTGGGGTGGAAAGGATGAGAAGGACTTGACAAGGTTAGAGGAATGGTCAAATGTATGGCAGCTTAGATTCAGTGCTAAGAAGTAGCAATGCACCTGGGAAACAAAACCCAGGGAAGAGTACACAATGGGGTGAGATACTAACAACAACAAAATGGAAAGGGACCGGGGTAGTCATATCAGATGACCTAAAGGTGGGCAAGCAATGTGACAGGGCAGCAAGGAGGACTGGGGATACTGGGATGCATAGGAGAGGCATCACCAGTAGAAAACAGGAAGTTATTATCCCTCTGTACAGACAGCTGGTGAGACCCCATCTGAGTACTGCGTGCAGTTCTGAGACCCAATCTCCTCAAAGACATAGACAGGATGGAAGCTGTCCAGAGGAGGGCACCAAATGGTGCAGGGTCTGCACTGGAAGACAAATGAAGAGAGACTTAAGGAGCTTAATATGTATAGCCTCGAGGAAAGGAGGAGAGGGGGACATGATAGAAACTTTCAAGTACCTCAAGGGAATCAACAAAGTCCAAGAGGGTAGCATCTTTCAAAAAAAAGAGGTGTGCAAGAGCAAGGGGGCACAATTTGAAGATGGGGGGGCAGCTCAGAGGTAATTTAAGGAAGTATTTTTTCACAAGAGGGTTGTGGATGTATGGAATGGCCTTCCGGAGGAGGTTGTGGAGTCAAAAACAGTGGTGGAATTCAAGCATGCATGGGACAGTCATAAGGCAATTCTAGGGGGTGTGGATAGGAAGAAGTAGGCTGCTGGTTAACTAGGATCTGCAGCTTATCCATCAGGTAGGGAAATGGGCAGACTGGGTGGGCCAAGCGGTCCTTATCTGCCATCAAATTCTATGTTTCTATGTTTTTCATAATTGCAATAATACACTACAAGATATGTGCTATCATGGAATATCGTATGTTCTCCAGTGACTGAAGTCACAAGGCCTATGGTCTGGTGCCTCACAAAAAGACCCAAAATGGGATGTTGTCCCATAACACCACATTAAATAATACCAACATTATTGTCATTTTAACCCATGAAAAACCTATTACGCTTATCTTTTAGCATTTCTCAGTAGGCTGTTATGTCTTTACCCCCTCATTACCATATCCAGGCCCCAGAACCATAGAATCTGCTGGCCCACAATTAGCTATACAGTAATTAGTATTACTTATGAACAAAGTCATGTACAGATGGCACACTATAATGGATACCATCCACATTGTACACCTATTCTTAAAATTGCACACCTCATTGTTAGAGTAAAGTTTATTTTCTCTATCTTGTACATACTATTTACTGCCTATATCTGGTCATCCACGAGTATAAAAACTGAACCCCATCCATGATTTGGTTAAAGTCTTAACTGGCCACTTTCAACAGGATGGCCAAAAGGTATTTTAATAGATTTGATTGATTGCACTTCAGCCAGGAAGGTTGACTGTATCAGGTACAGTATGTCACCAAAAGGCATTTTTACAATTTCCTCTTTCACATCCTGCATGTTATTCATAAAGATATGAAGCTTTATAAAGATCAAAAAATATGGGGCTGATCATCATCAGATTCTTTACAGTTTTTCTATCAAGTCAAAGCTAAATTGTTATGAAACTTGCACTACTGGTATATTAAAAAAATCTCACTGTAACTTTTCAGATACCTTCCTTTCAAATGTGTGAATTAGTGGCTACATGTAAGTTGTAACATACTTTACTGCAGTAAAGACTGTTGCCTCTTTCTCTCATGTTCACTGTGACTTTACCATACTTTTCTAAATAAAATGATTTGAGTTACTGCAATTTTCAACACTTTATAAGTTATTTTGTTTGTTATTTTTCTTTTGTTAACCAGGTAAGGAAACTGGTGCAAAGGCCCTTTTTCAGTTCCGACCCTGGAACACAAGAACAAAAAACATATAACAGCAATACTGACAAATATTACTTCACATACAGAGTATCATATGTTGCAAATACAACGTGACTTGTCAAATAAAAAAAGATTTGAATACAGCTTTAAAATGCAATTTATAAGTAATGAAATGAATAGCAATAGGAAAACTATTCCAATAAAATGGAGCTAAATTGCTAAAAGCACAGAGCTCTGAATTACGTTTACAAACAACAGTATCAAGCAACAGTTCATTTGGTGATCTAAGCATTGAAGAAACAGAGTATACAGTTATTAAATCCAATAAAGGAAAAGAGGGATATTCATGAATAGCTCTAAATATTAATAAATCCAAAACATATTCAAAATGTCAATTTGGGGAAAGCCAACCCAATTGAGAATATAACTCACAAGAATGAGTACAATAAGGAACCAACAAAATAAAATGACAGATATTATTATAAGCAACCGAAAGAATATTTGATTCCCTTGAGCCCAGCCTAAAATAAATATCAGCAACATAATCCAAATGGGGAAGAAGGGTACCAACAGCAATTGTCTTCCTTGTAGCAAAACTAAAAAAACGATTTAAATTTAAATAATGTACCTGATTTCTGATTAATTTTCTTACTAACATCAGAAACCTGTAAAGAAAAATTCAGTGTGGGGTCCAACAGAACCCCAAGATATTTAAATGTATGGACTTGATCAATAATAACCCAACCCAAATCAAATACTTTTAAACATGGGCCAGTTTTTAACATTACATTAGTTCTAAAAAACATAGATTTTGTCTTCTTTGAATTAAGAATCAGCAAATTATGAGCAATCCAATCACAAATTTTATGAAAATCAGACTGAATCTTATCTGAAATAACATCGATAGAAATTCCTTGACAAAACAAAATTAAATTATCAGCATGAAGTAAAATTTCACACTCTGTACCAAGAAAGGATAACTGATTAATAAAAAGAGAAAATAATAATGGGCCCAAAATTGACCCTTGGGGAACACCACAAATCAAAGGAGCCCCAAGGGATTCAATTGAGTCAACTTTAACAACCTGTGATCTCAAGGACAGACAATCCCCAATTTATGCTGCAGAAGAACAGGCAAAGCCCAGTTCAACAAACCTGTGATAAGTAGGACCATGATAAATCAGGTCAAATACCCTGGTCAGGTCCGTGAACACTGCACCAGTCATCAAACCTCTCTCAAAACCACCAAGTGCGGTGTCCGTGAACCTGACCAAGGCAATCCCCATACCACAATTCTTATGAAACCCATGTTGAGTATGACTCAGCAACCCATACTCTGACAAATAATCATTAATCTGATTTGCAACAATCTTCTCCATCAATTTACTTAGTTGATTAAGAATTGAGATAGGCCAAAAATCCTAAGCCAATTCAGCCTTAGGTTTTTTAGGAATGGGGGTAACTTTAGCTTGCTTCCAGCTGGAGGGAAATTGCTGAGAAACCAATGATAAATTAAAAATATAGCAGAGAGTGTCAACAATACAATTAATAATCAACCTAAGAAAGCAACCATCCAGTCCTCCCCCACAGTCGCTAAATTTATTAGGCAAAGTATTTAAAAGCCTAAATACATCAACCAGCTTAAAATTAAAAATGGGCCTAGTCAAATGAGGGGTGTCTACAACCAAATCAGGGTTGCTAATATTTTGTTCAAAAGAAACCTGCCCCCAATAACTACTTTAGTTAGTAAATTTCTCATTTAATAGATTAGCTATATCACTTGACTCTGTAAATTCTTGATCACCAATTTCAATTTTTGAATAACATTTTTAGATTTAGAATTTAACAAAGAATTTACACTATCCCAAAAAGTCTAGGGGTGTGACAAATTTGATTCAAGATGTCACAGCAAAATTTCTTTTTGGACTCTCTCACATGTTTTGTTACCAGATTTCTCCAATAATGATAAGTATTCAGGGAAGAGGCAGTCAGACATTCCTTATACATTTGCCAAGCTTGATCTTTATCTTTCACCGATTTTTTCAACTCTAAAGTAAACCATTTATTTGGGGAACTCCTCAATCTAAGCTTACGCAAAGGACAAAAAGCATTCTGAATAGGTAATAACATATCACAATAAAATTCAACAGCTAAATTAACATCAGGTATGCATTCTGAAAAGACAAATTTAAAAAAGACATTTCAATAAATAAAGCTTCAATATTAACATTTTTAAAATTACTAAACTGAATTATAGGAGGAGGAACTCTAACCCTCCTAAAGTCAAGAACACAATAAGTTGCCATGTGATCACTAACTGATAGAGGGAGTACACCAGAACAACCTAACATACTTAACCTATTTAACATAACCCAATCAAGAATTGAATGATTATCAGAAAAATAATTTAAACCAGTGGGATCCTGAATTACTTGTAATAAACCAAATGAGTTTAATAAAGATTCCAAATCCAAATGCTCCTTATGGAGCCAATTTAAATTAATATCCCCCCTTATCACAGAATCAGAGCCATTCACAAATGAGCCAAAGGTCAATAAAAATATCTCTTAACCCCTCAATACCACAACTTGGGGGATTACACAAACACCCTAATATTAGAGTTTTTGGCCTCCTAGCCATAATTGAAAAATTAACCACTCAGAATCAGATATAGTATTAACACTAGAAAGTAAAACATTTAATACCAGATATTCTTTATAATAAACAGCAACACCCCCCCACACACACACACACACTTTTTACCCTTTAATCAGCACACAAAATTTTATATCCAGGCAACAAGCAAACATTGTCAGACAAAGAAGGTTTAAGCCATGTTTCAGACACTAACAGCAGATCAGGAGAATAATTAACAACTATTACCTCTGATTCAGTTAATTTAGGTATCAGGCTTCGGGAATTCAAGTGAATAAGTTTAAGCCCATGTGAACTCAAATAAGTAGGACAATTTAAGTTTACAGTTTCAGACAATAATGGACCAGGATTTTGTTCAATATCACCAGCTAATAACAGTAATAAACACTGGAACATTAAAAAAAACATCAAATTAAATGATGTATCCTGAGAAGAAGAATAAAATAACATATGCCCACATACTCTAACCTCAAACCTTCTAACAAGAAATAAGGGGAGTGAAGAGATATTAATCTTTGGAAGCACATTATGATTAGACATACCAAACTCATTAGGAGCAACACCCACAAATTGACCTTTGCAACATATAAGTTCTATGGTATCACAGACCATTAAACAAACAAATAAACACAGACTTCACCCCAAATACACATCTAAACGTACCCATTTCTCTAATTCAACCTTACTAATTAACCAATCAATACCTTAACCCAGTTACCCAGCCTCCCTCGGACTTCCTCAGACTCCCAGTGCACTTTTCTGCACTTTGCTGCACTCGCTGCCACTACAAATGCTGTTGCGTGTATCACACTAGCTGACTTAATTCCCTCAACCCCTCAGACTAGGCTGCCACCACCAGTCGGGGGGGGGGGTGCAACACAGCAGCTAATGAGGACGGCACAAGAATGCACCATTACCACGGCAACACAGGTGGACCAAGGAATTACAGGTCGAAGTCAATCAGCACAGTTGTTAGCCTCAGTACAGCCACAAGACTTAAAATAACAGCACGACCCTTCACAGTTCAATGCAGCTTGATAATGATAATCCAAGTTAAAATAGCAGCACACTAGTTAAAGTTTTGTAGCACAAAACACAGCAATACAGTTACGCTCTGCATATACTCAATCCACACAGCAGAACAGCGCTTCATGGATAGCAGACAATGTTAATACAGTAACTCATGACCTTCCCCAGCATTCAGCTCATAGAATTAGTCAGATAGTAAACCACTGAGCCCTCTGGAATTCTTCGATGTTCCAGTGCAGTGTGCAACTAGCTGTAACAGGGATAGAGGTAGCCTGCCACACTTCCTCAGACTCCCAGTGCACTTTTCTGCACTTCACTGCACTCACTACTGCTACAAACACTGCCGCGTGTATCACACTAGCTGATTTACATCCCTCAACCCCTCTGACTAGGCTGCCACCACCAATTGGGGGGTGCAACACAGCAGCTAATGAGGATGGCACAAGAATGTACCATTACCATGGCAATACAGGTGGACCAAGGAATTACAGGCCTAAGTCAATCAGCACAGTTATTAGCCTCAGTACAGCCACAAGCCCTAAAAGTTAAAGTGATTTCCAGATTAGTGAAAAAACACTGACAGATGACATCAGTGAAACTCAGATCTCATAACATTCCAATCAGTTTTGAATTTAGGCCATTTAATTCTTTATTACTGCACTAAACACAGTTGCAGAAAATCAGGTTCTTTGGCCCCTAGACTTCATCTGTTCATGCAGTTTTTCCTTCTTTGAAGTCAGAATCCTCTGTTGTTACATTACCTGTTGCCATGAAAATAATTGTGATGTAATAAGTAGAGGGCTATAACTTCAAGGAAGGAAAATCAGCATTAACAGATAATGTATATAAACCCAAGAGCATGTTTATTTTAAAATATTGCCACCACTAACCTATAAGGTTCAGGAGTTCAGATGGGGAAGGGGTTGTCAAATAAAGTTCTTCTGATGCCACCTGTGAATCTATTCTAGAAATCACAACCAAAAGTGCCCAAGACTGAAGGTATTACAGATACAGATTTTACTATCATACAGGTTAAAGAACCCTTAAAGTGATTTCCTAGGTTCTGCTACAAAATACAGTTGACATCAGTAGGATTAAAATCTCAAATACAGTCCCTCAAGAAACAGAATTTCAGAACATTTCATTCTTTATAACTAAAGACATTTGCATGAAAACAGATTCTTTCTACCTTAGACATCACCTCTTCCTGATGCTTTTTATGCTCTGAAGTCATAATCCACTGTTTGTGACTATACTCTTCAAAGCACTGACTGATCATGATCTATGGGAAAAACTGGGGTTGGAATTCAGGGAGCAGATTCACAACACCAGAGCTCATTCCCTACAATTAAAAGGTGAAAATAGCAATACCTTGTGGTTTAATCAAAGAGTAATTCCAATCTGGAATTCACTACCGGCCGTAGTGGTGGGTAGTTCATTTGTAGAGAGTTTTAATCTCCAATTAGATAAATTGCATAAATCAAATCCCCTTTAGTTAATTGGCGAGCATCATGGACAAAACTCTTTTTAGCTCAGTACTTACCTATGATACCTATGACATCAGAATTATTTATGTGGCTATAGGCTGTCATGTCATAAGCAGATAATTATGACTACATGGGAAATACAATTAATTGGACCAGATGTAGTCGGGGGGTTTAATGAAAATGTATTGAATAATAAAAAAATAGAAGGTCTGGAGATTCAAATCATTGGGACATTTTGTGTAACTGAACTCTGCTGATAGAAACTGAACATCATGCTGTTAACTGTAAACTCTCTTTAAAAAACAAACATGTGTACACATTATACTAAGTTAAAGTATCATGTGAGTCAGTAAAACAATAAATTCACAGTACTTATCCAACTAGTAAATGGCAGGGTTAAAACAGAAACACAGAAAAGTGATGGACAGAAAATGGCTTGAATAGCCCACCTAGCCTGTCCCAAGCTTTCCCACTTGAAGACACTCTAGTCCTCCCCCCCATCTCTTAATCTGATAACTCCTTTATATGCATTCCACTTTGTTTGCCTCCATCTACATGATGGAATATCATTAGTATCTCCTGATACAGTGGTCATTATTATAGCACATATTTTCAACCTCTAAGGAACCATTAGACTCCAACTTTTTTCAGTACATTTAAAAAGCTAGTGCCAGTTTTGTACTTTTCATTAATATATGTGGTTAATTAGCCCTGAGGTTGGTGCAGAGATGGCTTGTTTAGCAAATTAGGAAAAATGACCCTTATTAAACTCATTAGGAGCTGCTGAGAACATATCATTTACACTATTCATTTTATTAGGGGATACTCATGGCTGTTATGTGTGTCATCATTTAAAATATTTCCTAATGTCAAGTTTCTTAACCCCACCCTGTGTATCAAATTGCAGAGGAAGGCAATTGCCTTGTTTGCATGCACACTGGAATCAAGTTCAAACTCCAATTTCATTGGAATCATTGCTGGATTCCTCAATTGGAAGGTCATGTAAACTCATTCTGAGTTAGGTTCATGTTTCAGTTTGAACCTAATTCAACTGCAGTGGTTCAAATGCATTAATTATTTTGAACCCTGTTACATTGTGCATATAAACCTGATTGTGAATTGGTTCTGCTATACGTACTGTTGAAACTGCAGCAAAAGGAATGCAACCAGATTCAAAATCCTCAGTTGCTATGTGTTTACATTCAATGGTAATCAGTCACCTTGTAATCAATTCAGTTCACTCTCATCAATCTAACAGCATGTAAACCAAAAAGGATTATAATCTGAATGAAGTGAATTGACTACAAAGTAATTGATTCCCACTACATGTAAACATGGCAAATATGTGGTTTAATGTACACTACAGGTAAAATGTATGCTGCACTTGGTTTTATTCCATGGTGAAACCCTTCTGCATGGGCATTTCTTTGTACTTGGTTTTACACAAAATTAAATATCAAATAAAATGTGCTGACACATTTTAAACTAACTACTGTCATGACTTAAAGTGTCTTAATGTAAATGGATGTGCATCAAAGCAAGACCTGGTTGCATTCCTTTTGCTGCAGTTTCAACAGTACGTATAGCATCTGCGGGCTTCCCAAGCTGCTCCTGTGGTGCTGCCTCTCTCCGAGCAGGCCACAGCTAACAGACCACCCGACTCACCCCCGGACAGATTCAGACAGCCCATCTGCGGGCTTCCCAAGCTGCTCCTGTGGCACTGGCTCTCTCCGAGCAGGCCACAGCTAACAGACCACCTGACTGACCCCCGGACATATTCAGCTGAGGAACTGCCACCCAGGCTCCCAGCTCCTAAGCCGCGGGATTCATGGCTACCAGGTGGTCGGCGCCCCTCTAGCCGATGCTCGAGACTGCAGACATAGAACCAAGGTCCTACAAGGTACGGAAACTGCCACAACCAACCGGATTGCGAGCGCCATCTCAGACCACGCTCTGATTGGTCCCTGGCGAAAGCCGGCTTCTGCTCTTTGATTTTAAACCCTAAAAATGTTTATGTTGGGACAAATGTTGGGACAAATATTAAAAAGCTAAAGTGTTAACCCAGTCTGTAATTGAAAGGACTTGAATTGTGGTTTGGGAAAGAAATCTAGTGTTTACAGCCCTTTCTCTGCATAAGTGCACTAGCCCTAGGCACTTTTGGGTGCCAAAGTAATACATGTCCTTATGTTCTGCAAATTTTGGACTCCCTGCTGTTCTGTCTAACCCTTTATGTGAATCCCCTTTATTAGTCCTCACTCTCCTTCTCTCCCTGAGCCTAGGAGCTGCCACCCAGGCTCCCAGCTCCTAAGTCGTGGGATTCCTGGCTACCGGGTGGTCGGTGCCCCTAGCCGATGCTCGAGACTGCAGACACGGACCCGAGGCCCTACAAGGTACGGAAACTGCCACAACTTTTTCGACCGCCCCCCACCTCCGCTGATTATTAAATACAGTAACTCCTGCCAAAATATTAGTCCACGTCCCCTGGCACAGTGCCCCACCAATAGAGATTTAGCTTGTGATCCCCCTCTTCTCTGTCCAGCCTATGGGGTCCTATTCTCAGGGCCTCACCTTACTAAAACACATAGGCTCTCCTTGCTGTGCCTTCACCACTAAATATTTTTAATGCTATCAAATTCGGGTCAACCTGGATCAGAAAGCTACTGATAAGCTGCATTAATCCAGCAACCCCACTGGCCCCTGGGCTAATTGAGTGGCCCCTTTTTTGACGTACCATCATATCAGGCCCTATATGGCTCCTTATACTGCCCCTTCTTCTGCTGATACCAGCTGCCCAGCATTGGACACCTGAACTACCATCATGTTTGGTCTACAACAGCACCTTGTGATGTATACCACATGGCAACTTATCCTTTAATTGCCTCCGTGATTCCAAGTACCAGTAGCTCGAACCCTGCTCTTGGACCACACATACCAGTAGTACTTATAACACTCCCCCACCACAAGGCCCACCTCCCATCATGCAGACTTCTATCTCCTCCCTGCCTATTGTGGTAGGGGTACTAGCTCTTGCTACAATAGATCAGCTCTTCTATGGTGGCTACATTCCTGTCCCTAAAAACATCAGATCTACTAGATGGGAGAAAGGCAGGAATTACAAGCTTACAATTAGCGGTCTTAGAAAAATCCTACTTATCCTCCTGCTATGTTCAGGCAATGTAGAACTCAACCCTGGCCCCCCAGAAGCTATTGCTTCACCAGCAGAACTAACAAGTTTAAAAGGAATAAGCTTCTTGCAAATTAACATATGTAGCCTCCTTAAAAAGATAACCTTAATACAAACCTGGGTAAATCATACCTCTCCTGACATACTTGTGATTTCCAAAACTTGGCTTAGACCCAGCACCACAATAGAGAAGTAAACATCCCCAACTATGCCTTGTTCAGAGCTGATAGGCATGCCAGAGGAGGAGGGGTAGCTATCTATGTTAAAGACAAATTTTCGGCCTTCTGCTTATCCTCGGCATCTGTCACCAGTGAATTCGAATACCTAATTCTCAAAGTGGAAATTACACAGACTACTGCACTCTGTGTAGTAGGATGCTACAGACCACCGTCTGCTGGCCTACAGCTTGTGTCATATCTAAGTGACAAGTTGGGAGAGGGGCTGCCAGAAACTATTATTTTAAGAGACCTCAACTTTGACTGGCTCTCTAACACAGCTGCCCCCCTTGCATCCTTCTGTGATGAACATGGGCTGATGCAACTTATTACTGAACCAACGGCCCAAACGTGAAGAACCCCAGTAAAAGTACACTTTTGGATGTGCTAATGGTGAGTAAACCTCATCTCTTCCCCCACGCTGATGTCTTCTTCTCAGACACCAGCAACCAGGGGTGTAGCCAGGGATTTCAGATCTGCACACCATGGACTCACTGCTACCCCCTCCCCCCGTTAGGATAAGTTACCCCTCCCGGGGTATAGCCAGACAATATACAAATGTACACCAGGACCGTGTTTGTTGCCTTATTTGGCACAATAAATACAACTTTTGTGTCTCATGACAGTGGTTGTTGTCATGCTTGGGTAAATACAAATGCCATGCATTGTTCCCTAAAACACCCACATACCAGCCCAGAGCCTGTAAAGTTGTATTGTCCTTGGGATGCAAAGAGTATTAGTGATAAGTCTTTCTAGTTTCAACTCCTATGATTTAAATTACAGAAAGGTTCAGTATTTTCTTTGTTTTCATGGAAAAAGGAAGCAGTTCAGAGCCTATTTGCTACCCCCCTTAAATAAAACTGCACACCATGGAGTGCTTGGAGTATGCCTGCCTACACCCATGCCAGCAACCATTGTTTTATTGCGGGAGTAAGATTCACCAACAACCCAGCACCCATCAGCAAGTTCTCTATGAAGAGATCCAGGCGCAACTTCAATGAACATGCCTACCTAAACGAGCTTAAGTACTGCCCTCAGTGGCAAGATTCCTACCTGGCCAAAACGATTACGTCAGCTTACAATATCTTCCACAACATTCTATCAAGCGCCCTTAATAAGTATGCTCCCCTGATTAAAGTTCGAACTAGGACCAAAACCTGTAAATGGTTCACCCCTCAGATCAAGTCCTTGCTTCTAGAAAGAGATAAGCTCTGGAAAAAAGCGCACAGACTGAACACTGCAGAGGATAGGAACCAGTTCAGGAGACTACGAAATTTATGTACCAAAACAATCAGAGAATCGAAGGCAACCTTCTTCAAATCTGAACTCGACTCTGCCACAAAGAGCCCAATCAAGCTCTGGAACACAATCAATGATCTGCTAGGCCACTCCCCAGGAAGTTCAGTCTGAACCAAGATTACCTCTGGCAACTCGACTATAACCGAAAAGATGGATATACTTGGTGCATTGAATAACCACTTTGCTACTGCAGGCATGGCATTTGATAACTCCCCTATAAACATACTTCGCTCCCAGACTGCCAGAAAACTGCCTGAAACTCTGATAGCTTTGCTGCCTTTCTCGCTTCAACCTGCCTCACTGAAAGAGGTAGAGGACCTCTTGCTTCAGTTGGACACTAGAAAAAGTGCTGGGGCAGACACCCTTGACCCTTACTTCCTAAAAATTGCCTACCATGTACTAACAATACCCATCACCCACCTTTTTAACTTATCCCTGATCAGGGCACCTTACCACCTATATGGAAGACAGCACATGTCATACCACTGTTCAAATCAGGTGACCCTGGCGATCTCAATAACTACAGGTCAATTTCTCTCCTTCCGGTCCTGTCCAAGCTCCTAGAGAAAATTGTAAATGCACAGCTGAGGACTCACCTTGAGTCTAGGGAACTGCTAAACCCTATGCAGTCTGGATTCAGAGCTAAACATAGCACTATCTCAGCCCTCACCAAAGTTACTAACGACTGGCAGCGTAATCTTGAGAGCAAAAACTTTATTTGTGCTGTTCTCCTTGATCTAAGCAAGGCTTTTGACACCATTGACCATAGACTGCTCCTCTCCTCCCTTCAAGCCATAGGTGTGGACCCCTCCTTTCTGCGCTGGTTTACTGACTATCATACAGGGTGCCTTCAACAAGTTAAAGCCGAAGGAGGCCTGTCCCCCTTAAAAACTCTGCAAAGAGGGGTACCTCAAGGTTCTATATTAGGGCCCTTACTTTTTGCAATCTACATTAATAACATCGACTACTGTATAAAGAAGCCAGCATCCATCTGTTTGCAGATGATACAGTTCTCTACGTGAGTTGCCCAACACCTGAAGCTGCCTGCAATGACCTACAGTCAGAATTCAACCTTTTGCAAAGCCAACTCCTCCAAAAAAAGCTACTCCTTAATGCCAAAAAAACTAAAGCGATGGTCCTCTCCCCTTTCATCCGTACAGCTAACCCTGTGTCCAATGGGACAGTTCCCCAAATTACCACTGTTCTAGGTGAAAAACTAGAATTTGTTACAAAATTCAAGTATCTCGGAGTTCGGATAGACCAAAGACTCTCCTTCATTGAACATATCGAGGACTTGCTAAAACGACTTCAGCAAAGGCTTGGCCTGTTTTTTAGAATCAACCAGTTTCTCACCAGAGATGCCAGGAAACAACTGGTCCAATCCATTTTCCTATCATTGGTTGATTACGCTGATTTCCTCTACAACCAATGCCCCAAGTCTTACATGGCTAAACTGGACACACTCTACCATCGAGCACTGAGGTTTATAACGGGACTTCCCTTCAACATGCATCACTGCACTCTATATGCGGCAGCGGGGTGGACATCACTAAATTTCAGGCCCCATATAGACCTATAGAGCCATCTCTAATAAGCTGCCTTACTATATCTCCTGCTGTCTTCCCCTGAGTATAATTGGGAAATACACATTAAGAAGTTACTCAGCTATTACACTTAAAGTACCCAAAGCAAAATCCCGCTTCAGCAGGGCACCCATAAACTTCGTGCTACCTACGTTATGGAACGGTCTACAAAAAACCCTCAAATTAAGCACTCTAATTGGTATAAATGCCTTCAAGACTCTTTATTTTCATACAATCAGAGAAGTATGTAACTGCTTCACCCTCTCAGACCCAGTACCGGTGTCTGCACTGGTACATAGCCACACTTAGACCCAATTTTAAGTACTGACCCCCAGCTTGCTCCTCACAAGCCTAATTGTTATCTCTCTTATCCCCCTGTCTTATTAACACTAGGCCCATCCATCCCCTTATCCTTCCTTTCCCAACCTCGGATAGGACTTCAACATGCCAGGAGTGGACTGGAACAACCCAACAACCAGGAACAGAAGGGAGCAGGTACTGCTGGATGCCTTCCAGGACAGCTTCCTGCTGCAAATGGTCAGTGAACCAACCAGGTTAGGGAATACCCTTGACCTTGTGCTGGCAAATGGGGACTTTGTGAGAGAACTTACAGTGGAGGAACCACTGTCAGGGAGTGACCACCACTCAGTATGGTTCACATTGGATATGGACAAGAAAGTGGTGGAATCTGGCACAAGAGTGCTGGACTTCAGGAGGGCTGACTTTGGAAGGATGGGGGAAGTGGTAAAAGGGTACCTGGCCAGAATTCAATCTAGTATGGACACTAACCAGAGGTGGGAGCTCATAAAACTGGGGATAGTGGAGGCAACCAAAACCTACTGCAAGGCACAGAGCAAGAAGGCTAGGGCTAAGAAACTGAACTGGTTGAGCAAGGAGGTCATGGAAAAGGTAAGGAGGAAAAGATCTGCCTTTAGGAAGTACAAGAAAACAAGGAGAAGGGAGAACAGGGGAGGAGTACTTTACGGAAACGAAGGAGGTGACAAGGGCAGTAAGGGGAGCCAAGGCATCTACTGAACTCAGGCTAGCACAAGGCATTAAGAAGGGGGAGAAGGACTTCTTTAGGCACATCAGGGAGAAAAGGAGCTGTAAGGACCACATAGTAAGGATTAGGAAGGAGGGGGGTTGGGTGGAAGCAGGGTGCGATAAGGCAGAAACACTAAATGAGTACTTCTGCTCAGTATTTACTAAAGAGAAGAGGGGGGTGACACCCAAGGGGGAGAAATGGCAGAAACAGGTGGGGAGGGGGTGACAGATGGGGAAATCATGGAGGGTAGAGTTCGGGAGGGTTTGAAAGCACTGAGGGTGGATAAGGCGACGGGCCCAGACGGCATCCACCCCAGGGTACTGAAGGAGCTGGCAGAGGTCCTTGCAGGACCTTTGGCAGACCTATTTAATGCCTCATTACATTCAGGGTGTGTACCTCAGGACTGGAGGATGGCTCATGTGGTGCCCCTCCACAAGAGTGGCCCCAAGGACAAACCGGGAAATTATAGACCAGTGAGCCTCACATCCATCGTGGGTAAGCTAATGGAGACTATCCTGAAGGAGAGGCTGGTGGCCCTCCTAGAGGCCAAAGGACTACTGGACAGCAGACAGCATGGCTTCACACGGGGCAGATCCTGCCAAACCAACCTGGTGGAGTTCTTTGACTGGGTAACTAGGCAACTGGACAGGGGCCATGCAGTGGATGTCCTGTATCTGGACTTCAGTAAGGCATTCGACTTGGTGCCACATGGAAGGCTGGGAAGTAAGTTAGTAGGCACAGGGGCAGGTGCAAAGTTGGTGAGATGGGTAGGGAACTGGCTTCAGGGAAGGCAACAGAGGGTGGTGGTGGGTGGGGAGCTCTCACATCCAAGGGTAGTGACGAGCGGTGTTCCACAGGGCTCGGTGTTGGGACCAGTGTTGTTTGGGATATTCATTGCAGACATATCATTGGACATCAAGAGCAAGATCAGCCTGTTTGCTGATGATACCAAGGTAGGAGCAGTGGTGGATGACCTAGGGGGATGGCAGGGGTTGCAGGATAATCTGGCAAAGCTTGAAACCTGGTCAAGCACCTGGCAACTGGGGTTTAATGCCAAAAAGTGCAAGGTGCTGCATTTTGGGATGAAGAACCCAAGGAGGAGTTATCAGCTGGGGGACTGCAGCTAGCCCAGACAGAGGAGGAGGAAAAGGATCTGGGGGTGCTCATTACAGGGTCAATGAACAACTCGGCACAATGTAGGAAGGCAGCTGCAAAGGCCAACAAAATGCTGGGTTGTATTGCAAGGGGTATATCCTCGAGGAGGGAGGAGGTGATTCTGCCACTGTATAGGTCATTAGTTAGACCACACCTGGTGTACTGTGTGCAGTACTGGCGCCCGTATCTGAAGAGGGACATTGAGTTACTGGAGGGGGTGCAGCACATGGTGACAAAGATGATCAAGGGGCTGGGGGACTTATCATACGAGAGGAGGCTGAGGGAGTTGAACATGTACTCACTGGAGGAGAGGAGGGATGGGGGGACATGATTGAAACCTTTAGGTACATGAAAGTAATAAACAAGACAGGTAAAGAGGAGCTGATCAAAGTAAAGGAGGGGAGGAACACCAGGGGCCATGATATAAGACTGGAGGGAGGAAGGTTCAGGAGGGAGATGAGGAGACACTTTTTTTTACAGAGAGGGTGGTGGCTGGGTGGAATGCGTTACCTGCAGAAGTGGTATCCAGTAGAACAGTGGACTGCTTCAAAAGGGGATGGGATGGGACAGGACAAGGGGTAGGGTCAATGAAGGGGAAGCGTGGAAGGGAGGGGCAGATGCAGAATAAGGGGTGCTAGCTGCACATTCGAGCCGACTTGACAGACCTCTAGGCCTTTATCTGCTGGCAAATTTCATATGTTCGTATACACTACACTTAATGATCAATTACAACATCATCACTAAATGGTACCCTCCAAATCAGACTAATTAATTAATTATGGCATCATCAACTGAAAACTTGTAACATTTTTTACATCAACCTCAGAACCCGAGGTTCATTAAAAAAGGGCTTTCTTAGCATTTAGGGTTACCTCCTCCACCCCCACTTCAAAGCTAAAAAAAGGAAGCAATCACATTTAAGAAACCTATTGAATTTCAGTCCTCCTATTGAACACACACAGACATAGCAAAATTCTAAATGAATCATTGAAATGTAGCTTATTTAAAAACAGCATGGAAATACAACTTGAAAGCATGACTGCTTCTTTTTTTTAATTTAAACACACAAAGCAAGAATAACTCATCTCTAAAGCACACTTCAGATCTATGCTGTTTTAAGCAGCCTGTAGTCACTGAAACGGAACACACTACTTCACAAAATAAACATTCAAAACTGTCAACCTGACTTTCATAAACAGACAAATGGGGTTGCCACTGAAAGGCAACCAGAATTGTCAGGGGTTTCCTACAGGAATTGTCAGGTGATAGGCTGTAATGGGGGGGGCATGTAGGATGGCCAGGGGAGGAGTCTCAGCAGGTGAAGTCACTGGGTGGGGAGTTGCCAGGTACAGGGAAGTGAAGGCTTTTGATTGGGTCAGGGTTGGGAACAGCTGGGGTCCTGATTGTGGTCCTAGAGGAGTTCTTGAGGTGAGTGCAGGCAGCATTTCTCCTTTGTTTTCTGCTGAGACTTTTATTTGGATCAGCATATCTGAAGCTCATTGATTGATCCAGAAAGGTAAGGTGATTCAGTAATGAGGGTATGGCCTACAAGCCGAGGCCTGCTGGTTTCTCCCCTCTGGTTATTAGCTTGGGAGTGTAGTTTGGTATGTATGAGTAGGTATGGAAAATTAATAATGAATAAGTATAATGTATAGTAAGGAGAAGCCTTGAACAGCATTTTGATTAAGAGAATTGTTGGGGGTGGATTGGCCTGGGGCCCTGGCCATGGGTGTGTAGCAGGGCTGAGGGGAATCTGGTAAGGTTTGGGCATTTAATTAGCAACTGGAATCTTGATATACTATTTTTGCCTTAATATGCAAAGGGAGCGAGCCACTATATATGTTGGGCATCCATGGTGCTGCCGCCAGTGAGATTGGGAGTGGGTGGGTGGCCACATGCCCAGAGCACCTCTTGGCATGCTGGCATTTTCGGTGGAGTCCCCTTTGTGGCTTGCATTTTTTTTCTGGCTGAAAATTAGAGGGTGTTTTCCCTGGAAAGTATTCAGTACCTGGTCTGAAGAGGGAAAGCGGCTAGCCAGAGTGGAGTGGATGGGTGGTCGCAAGGCCAGATCTCCTCATGGCAGCTAGTGTTTCAGCGGAGTTCCCTTTATGGCTGGTGGTTTTCTGGGCCAAGGGTTAGGCAGCAGTTGTTGTTTTTTTTTCCCCTGTTATAAGGATCAGGTCCCGGCCTAAGCAGTGAGAGTGGCTAGCCATCTAGTGGGGCCATGAGGGAAGCAGTGAGAAGGCTGTTAGGCTGTGCTGGGGGGGAGAGGAGGGGGAATTTGCTGGTTGGTACTCGAGGCAAGCAGCTCTGTGGATGGAGTTCACCATGAGCAGTGATCTCTGGACAGGCCTATAAAATGAAGTGAAATAAAACAAAGATGTGGAGGCCTTACCTGGATCAGGCTGCACCGGGAAAAGAAGAGCGGGCCTAGGTGAGCAGCAGGGCGATTGGCAGGTGATGTCATTATCCACATCACCGTGTCATGGCCTGGGACTACCTTTTGTGTGTTGATGTTAGCAGGGCAGGCTGGGGGACCTTGGTAGCAGAAAGGGCAACGAAAAGATGGGGAATGATTAAAAAAAAGAGAGGAAGAACTTATTTAATATTCTAGTAGTGGACAGCATAACAAGGGAGGGTAAGAGACTGCGGGAGAATGGATCAGGAAGGATGGGTGCATGCCAAAGGGGGATCACAGCGAGTGGCTGAGGCAACAGGCCATGTGGAACATGGGGGCCAGGAGTCCCAGAAGATTTATTCGACCCCAGCCAGATTGGCCATTGATGGAGCTGGCCCTAAGGTATGTACGACAGGGTGGATAAGAGTGTAAGGACAGCATGGGGGACCCATTTTGGCCCATTTTGGATCTCGGCTGCCATGAGTGGGATCTGCATCACATGCACTGTAATTATCAGCTTATACAGCTCCAGGGAGTAGGTCAGTAATGAGAGAGGAGAACATTTGAATCCAACAGCTTTTAGGATGCTGTTAATTTCCAGCTGCCTGGGCCTATTGTCTGGGGTATATTTGGGTAAAAGGAGAACCGGACATACAAATTTGTGGGGCAGCTCATGGAACAAGGGGCTCCATTGGTTGGGGATGGTCAGGAGCCTGAAGGCAAGTGGCTGGGCAATTAAGGTTTGCAGGCTGCTTTGTTTTCCCTAGATGGAAAGGGGAGGAGGTTTTTTTGGATGTGGATAGTGCCCCACAGGAATGAAGGGTTCCCACCAGGATTGGAAGGCGGTGCGGACAGGGATGTGATGCATGGATTGGGTTTCTAGGTCCAGAATCGGAAGGCAACAAAAAAAGAGAGAAAATTGGGGTAAAAGAAATGGAGAACCAGGGAGGGTGGGGACAGCAAACTATAAGGGACAACACCACATGAAAAAAAAGAGGAAAAGGGTGGGGAGGTATGGCCTAGGCTGGCTGGGGGGGCATAGGGGAGATTCCATAAACAGAGCAACTGATCAAGCCCTGTAACTGGGGTGTTGTATGCTGTGGGGGTCCGTTCTGCAGCCTTGGGGGCCAGAGCTTGCACCGCTACTGGGGCAAGGTTACTGAGCCGGCAGCAAACACAGCTGGGGGTGTCCCCCAGAGTTGTGGCTTACTTAGTTTGAACTGCTTAATTATGGCATTGTGGTGAACCTTCCAGATGCAGTCTTTGCAATTGACATCATGTGTTTTAACTGTAGCTTTAAGATATTATACTTTGTGTTCCTTGCAGTTAGAGCTTTTGGCTAATTTACAAAAGCAAGCAAATGTGTACCATCAACTCATACAAAAGGCTTCACAGAAGGTCCCAGCACAATGTTCGAGTGCCCAGCTGAAGAACAAGCAACTCAGCTGATGGCTAAGATGATGGAGTTGATTGAGGCAACGAAGCTGCAAGAGGAGGAAGAAGAAGAGAAAAGACCCACTTGTACCAGGAAAGATGGGCAGGGGGAAGAGGCCACTGGCACCAATACCCATACCAGACCCAGAGCCAGTACCAGAGCCGGAGGTGCCTGATGACGGAAATGGTAAGGGTAAGGTCAACCTTACAGGTGAAGGTGACCTTAAAGAATATGTTAATGATATGGGGGAAACAGGTATACAAAAAATGGAAAAAACACTCACAGAGATAAAAGGTGGTAAGGTGGGTGTGGGAAAGACACTGCAGCAGGTGCTAGCAGGCAGAGTGGGATGGGGGGGGTGCCAGGCATGACATTAGGTGACCAAGTGCCCCTGATAATAAAGGAGAAAATATGGAAAGGGAGTCTGTGGATTTGTTTGCCTTCATTGACAAAGACACAGCCAAGAAATATGAGCAAAAAGAAACTGTAGGCAAGTCAGAGATGGCAGTGGCATTAGCTGTGGTGGGGAACCAAGTGGAGGAGGACACTTATAAGGGAAAGAATATAGAAACTTGGCAGGCTAGCTTTACTGTTTTTTGTGCCATAATGCTGGAGAAGAAGCTGGAATTGGCTATCCCATTGCTGATGTACTCAGCCATCATCAGGGATGCCTATAAGGTTAAGCTGGGTTACGGCTGATTGAAATACAATATGGCCTTCTGACAGAGGATGACAGTGTGGGGGGATCTGAGCTGGGATTGTACCCATTCAGAATTGTGGGTACAAACTCTGTCAAGACTGATCCCAGTCTGAGGGGAGGCTAACAAGAAGACAGGGGTGGGGTCGGGGTCCAAAACATGCTGGGGCTATAATAAGGCTTCATGCACATGGGCGAACTACAAGTTCAAACACATGTGCTCTAAATGCATTGACCAGCACCCAGTGACCCACTGCAGGATGGCAGGGGATAGGCAATGCTACCAACATCGGGGGGGGGGTCAGCCCTTTCAGGGCAGTTACCAAGGAAATGGAGGTAATAGCGACTTCCAAAGGAATAGAAGAAGGGGGCAGTCAGGGTGTGGGGCTTATGGCTGTGGTTATGAAGGGGGAACTAAGTGCTCAGGGATGGGGTGTCAGGGAGGGGTTTCCCACTTGCCTGCACCCCAGTTTGACCCCATGTAATTCAAGCCTGGTCACAAGGGTATGCAGATCAGGTTTGGGGGCATTGTTGCAGGAGGGCTTCACAAAGGGTTTTAGGTTAGGCTATGAGGGACCAAGGAAGGCAAAGAACTTGAGCTCAGTGAAAGACAATGAATGGATAGTCCTTAAGAAAATAAGGAAGGATGTGGAGGCAGGCAGGGTCAAGGAACCTTTTCAGCTTCCTCCATTCCTGATCTTGAGGGTTTCACCCCTGGGTCTGATTCATAAGAAGCAGATGGGCAAATATTGATTAACTCACCACCTCTCCTACTTGGAAGGTATGTTGGTGAATGATGGCATTCCCAAGGAGCTGAGTTTGGTGTTTTATGTAACGTTGGACCAGGTGGTGGACCTGATCAAGTCCTCGGGAGGGAGGTGGTTGGCAAAGACTGACATAGAGTCCACATTCAGATTCCTTCTGGTACACGTGGAGAACTGGGACCATCTGGGCTTTCAATTTCAGGGCAGTTACTACTTTTATAATGCCATGCCCGGGGCTGTTCCATAGCCTACACGACTTTTGAGCAATTCAGCACGAGTTCAATGGGTTTTTGGGGATCAGATATGGACACGAGGCAATGGCACACTACCTTGATGACTTTCTGATCATAGGGTGCAGTGAGCAGGACACGGCTAAGAAATTAAAGGGGTTTCAGGACCTGTGTTCTATCATGGGCATCCCATTAGCACCAGACAAAACAGAGGGACCAGCAAGAAAGTTAGAATTTTGGGGCATTGAGGTGGATGCGGAGCACAAACTATTCTGGCTGCCTGTGAGAAAGGTACAGAGGATAAGGGAATTATTGGACCAGATCCAGTCCAAGAAGCAGGTCCTGCTATCCCAGGTACAGCAGCTACTGGGTCACTTAAATTTCACCTACAGGGCAATTGGCCACGGGAGAGCATTTACCAGGAGGTTAGGTAGATGCACAGGCAAAGCAAGATTGATGCATCATTGGGTGGATATCATGGGGGGCGGGTACGGCAGGACTTAGAGGTTTGGGGTAAATTTTTGGCCCAGTATAATGGAGTCATGTTTTGGCATAAAGACTGGCTATTTAGTAATGATTTAACCTTTATACAGATGCATCTGGAGCAATGGGCATGGGGGCTTACTTCAGAGGGGAATGGATCTCTGAGGATTGGCCTGACGAATAGAGGAGCCGAGGGCTCCCGAAGGACATTACATTGTTGGAACTGTTTCCTATCTGGGCAGCACTCAAGGTTTGGGGCCAGAGGCTGATTAACAGGAAGATAACCTTCTGGTGTGACAACAAGGCCATAGTCGAGGTCATTAACAGACAGAAGGGGTCCACAGAGTCAATGATTCATGTGTTATGTCAGCTAATTTTGGAGGGATTAAAAGTCAACTTATCTTTTAGAGCTAAGCACATAGAGGGGATACAAAATGACATTGCTGACAGCCTTTCCCTTCTCCAGTTGGATAGGTTTAGGTCCCTGGCTCCAGAAGTGGCTATGCAGAGAACAACACTGCCTACCCAGCTATGGGCAGCTGGATGGACTGAGCCTGGCATCTGTACAGAAGCTCTTGGGCAGCTAACGCATTAAAGACCTATAAAGGGGCATGGGTGGCCTTACAAGGGTTTCATCAGAGCCAGGGCTTTGAGATGAGTAAGCCAGTGACATAGAGTCAAATAATGCAGTATATGATCCATCAATGGGATGGGGGATGTCACATGCGGCCATGTGGGTTCAGGTAGTGGGAATAGGCTGGGCATGCTGCAGCAGGGGGTGGGCAGAACCAAACAAGTTTAAAGTGATGCAGCACACGATCATGGAGTTGGCACAGGATTCAGGGAGTTGCTGTGGACCACCAGAGGTCCATACCAGGGAAATTGCTGGTCAGAGTACTGGGGGCATTACAGCAGGTATGCAAGTCAGCTGTGGAGGCCTTCCTATTCAGGGCAGTATCTATGGTAATGGAGAAAGGGCTTTTAAGGTGGGGGAAGTGGTAGCACAAAATAAAAAATTGGGGAGCTAGACTGGGGGCAGTATCTTGGGGAGCGGAGTCCATCTCCATTCAGTTGTGCAGGTACAAAACAAATCAGGCTGGCAGAGGGATAGTGATCACCTTGAAGAGCCAGCCAGCACAGGAATGGTGCACACTGGCCACTGTCAAGCACTATAAGCAGATGTGGTCTAAGGGTGTGGGCCCCCTGTTCATGCACAAGAACAGGGAACCGGTGACATGCTACCAGGTGGTGTCAATATTGAAGAGGAGTTTAGTTTTCATAGGTGAAGATCCAACCCATTTTCTCCACATTCTTTCAGATTTGGGACAGCATCACAGAGGGCAGCTGCAGGAGAACCGGTGGAGGCGATCAAAGAAGTGGGCAGGTAGAAGTCTGATTGTTATAAGAAATATGTGAGAGAATTGGTTTAATGCTGTATCATTTCTTTTGTACCTACAGGTGGGTACCAACAGACTCAAGTCTGGCTTAGAGGACATTCATTTATTTACTGGGCAGAGAGACATGCAGCCATTATGCCAGGAGGGAAGCAACTCCACAGGGATATCAACCAGACAAAGGTCAACTGGAAAGGGGTCCGGGGCATGAGATGGGCCCAGTTGTTACTGGCCTTGAAGGTGCTCAGGAGGGAAGGCAAAAGGCCAGATTTATTAATACTACATCTGGGGGGGGTAATAATTTAAGTGACAAACTGTGGGGGGACACTTTTGCAGGAAATTGGAAGATACATGGATATCATTAAGGGGTGGTGGGCCAGGGTGACCATTGGCTTGTCTGAAATTATCTCCAGAAGGGTATGGCACCATGTCAGGGACATAAAAGCCATTGAATGGGAAAGGAAGCAGCTTAACTGGAAGGTGGCCCCTTTAGTACGGGCAGCTGGGGGAATTTATATTAGTCACAAGGATATTACTTATTCTGTACCAGGTTATTTTAGGGAGGACGGGGGTACATTTGTCTATACTGGGGAGGTCATTCTTCATTGGGAATATATCCAAGGCTATAGAGGGTTGGGAGAAGGAGCAGCCGTAGCCTACTCAGAGGGAAGACCACCATTCCATTGCAGGCTGGAGGAAATGGAAGAGTTGGAAAGCCACAGAAGGGGGTTTAGTGGCTACAGGTGCAAATATCCTCTCCAGAGTAAGCTAAATCAGTTGCAGCAGACATACAGTACATGTAAAACAGGATTTGGCAGATAAGAGATCAGTAGACTGCAGGCCCCCAGAAGATGAGGTTGGGACCTAGTCAGCTATGGGGGATGTGAAGCTGCTGTCTTCAGAGGAGTACATCTCCAAAGGGGAAATTATCCTATTTGTTGGAGGCTGGCAGCACTCTCAGCAGAGCTGGCTACCACGGGGAGGAAATTAGGACATTATGGAGGAGAGGAGTGTGGCATGAATCCCACAGGCAACTCCATTCATTCAGATGCCCAAAGGAAGGAGGTTGGTGAGAAAGGGAGAGGATAGTTGAAAGACTAGCAACAGAGAGGTCTGAGGAGCTCCCACCTCACTGGTGACTGCCAGCCTAGTGCTTGTAGGCTCAGAGAGCAGTCAAGTCAAAGTTGAAACAAGCTCCCAAACCCTGCAGCACTGAACTTACATTGGCAGACTGCTTTGCAAGGAAATAAATATGGTCCAGGTCAAATGCCAACTTTATTCAAGGTGCAAACAATGTGAAGAAGTGCTCAAATTACATTTCTAGCTAAGGTACAGAGGGCAAAGAATGGCAACTGGACTGGGTGTTCAAAATGTTAAAAAAATTACTAATGGCACTCTTCCCCTGAAAGTGAATTGGATGCAACAGGCCCAAGACTCCAGAAGGAGGTTTTTTAGGCAGCAAGAACAAGACAGGGAACACTCCTCAATATCATCAGATGGGCTACCAACAAGTGAGAGAAGACAGAGGACAAGGAGGGGGCATGAGAAGAGGATAAGGCAGAGGGAGAGAAAGAAAGCAATGGCAGCTATCAGGGTCACTGAGATGGTCAAACAGGCCAAACAAATGTCAGTTATAAATTTAACTACTAAAGAGATTGCGCCAGAACAAACTGTTGTTTTACAAAAAGCCTGCAGCCCCTATCAGTCCTTTTCAATTATAAGTAGACCTATTTAAATTTCATAGGCAGCTACATTTGACACTGTTTTTCACTTGCCGAGAGCAAGTTTATTTACAAAGGCATAACTCCCAGCCAGTCTCTACTCTGTCCACTGTGGCTACAGCACAACTAGATTTTGAATCTGCAGCTCAACTTTATCTCTGAAAGACCCTCTTAAGAAGTCTATACTTCACCCCACCCCAACACTTTGTCATTTTGCAGTAAAAGCATATGCAGCTTTAGCTGATATGGAAATTGACAAGCTTCCTAATGAAAATAACAATAAATCCTGATATGACAGTTTAACAGTGAAGGAAAGAATGGCACTTAAGCAACTGCAGGATGACCTGACATTGATCATAACGCCAGCTGACAAGGGGAGAGCTGCTGTTCTGTGGGGTAAAGACAAATATGAGGGTGAGATAGAGAGACAATTGAAAAATACCATTAACTACAAATGCATTCAAATGACCCAATGGAAAGAATTGAAAATCAAGCCTTTGAGTTCATTATATGGGGCCAAGTGGAGTGTGAGTTAAAAAGAGCAGGAATGTGAATAATTCAAAGTGCAGAACCCTATTAGACCCTGCATCTATCTGCTGCCCACACTTCATAAAGACCCTGTCACACCTTCTGGAAAACCAATAATTTCTGGTATTGGTTCCAGTATGGAACCATTCTCAAAATACATGAACTGTTTCCTATGACCGCTCATGAGAAAACTCCCATGACATTTGCTGGATAGTGGTGATACAATATGGGCACTTCAGAATGTGACTTACTGCAGATAATGTTCTTGCAACATATGACATAGAGAGACTGTAGTCAAACATACCTCACGGGGAGCGTATAATATATTTTTTGAAGAGCTCTGAGGAAGCAAGATAACCCAGCATAACATTTGTAGTTGAAATGGCTGATTTGGTGTTAGGGTCAAATTATTTCATGTATAAAGAAAGGTTCTACATGCAGTGTAAAGAAACAGCCATGGGTACTAGCAGAGCCATTATCAAAACTGTTTAGTGAGTCTCTGAGCACAGGAGAAGTCCAAGAAGACTGGAGAATGGCTCATCTGATCCTGCTCCACGAGAGTGGTAGCAGGAAGGAAGCAGGGAACTACAGACCAGTCAGTCTTACCTCAGGAGTGGGCAAGGTTATGGAGGCACTCCTTAAGGAAAGGATAGTGCAACACCTGGAATCCTTATGAAGAACTAGTGACACCACTGACTACCCTCTTTAACAAATCATGGGAGGATGGGGTGGTACCCGAGGACTGGAGGAGGGCAGATGTGATACTCATTCACAAAAGTGGGAGCAAGGCAGAAGCAGGAAACTACAGACCTGTTAGTTTAACCTCAGTGATAGGGAAAATGATGGAATGACTTCTGAAGGAAAGAACTGTAGAGTATCTAGAGGCCAGAGGGGCACAGGACCCAAGGCAGTATGGATTCACAGTGGGAAGGTCATGCCAGACGAATCTGATAGATTCTTTGACTGGGTGACCAAAGTAGTAGATCAGGGAGGGGCTGTGGACATGGCCTACCTAGACTTTAGCAAGGCATTTGACACAGTCCCACATAAAAGATTAATATACAAGTTAGCCAGCCTGGGAGTGGGTCCCAAGATGACAGCCTGGGTAACGAATTGGCTGAAGAATAGGACACAGAGAGTAATAGTAAATGGAGTCCACTCTGAAGAAAGGGGGGTTACTAGTGGGGTACCGCAGGGTTCAGTATTAGAACCTGTCTCCTTCAATGTCTTTATACGCGACATTGCAGAGGGACTGGAAGGAAAAGTATGTCTCTTTGCAGATGACACAAAGATCTGCAACAGAGTTGATGCACAAGGTGGGGTGGAAAGGATGAGAAGGGACTTGGCAAGGTTAGAGGAATGGTCAAATGTATGGCAGCTTAGATTCAATGCTAAGAAGTGCAAGGTAATGCACCTGGGAAACAAAAACCCAGGGGAAGAATACACAATGTGGGGTGAGATACTAACAACAACAAAATGGAAAGGGACCTGGGGGTAGTCATATCAGATGACCTAAAGGTGGGCAAGCAATGTGAGAGGGCAGCAAGGAGGGCTGGGAGACACTGGGATGCATAGGGAGAGGCATCACCAGTAGAAAACAGGAAGTTATTGTCCCTCTGTACAGACAGCTGGTGAGACCCCATCTGGAGTACTGCGTGCAGTTCTGGAGACCCAATCTCTGCAAAGACATAGACAGAATGGAAGCTGTCCAGAGGAGGGCAACTAAAATGGTGCAGGGTCTGCACTGGAAGACATATGAAGAGAGACTTAAGGAGCTTAATATGTATAGCCTCGAGGAAAGGAGGGAGAGGGGGGACATGACAGAAACTTTCAAGTGCCTCAAGAGAATCAACAAAGTCCAAGAGGGTAGCATCTTTCAAAAAAAGAGGTGTGCAAGAACAAGAGGGCATAATTTGAAGATGGGGGCAGCTCAGAGGTAATTTAAGGAAGTATTTTTTACAGAGAGGTTGTGGATGCATGGACCGGCCTTCCAGAGGAGGTTGGAGTCAAAAACAGTGATGGAATTCAAGAATGCATGGACAGTCATAAGGCAATTCTAGGTGGGGGTAGGAGGAAGTAGGCTGCTGGTTAACTAGGATCTGCAGCTTATCCAGTAGGTAGGGAAATGGGCAGACTGGGTGGGCCAAGCGGTCCTTGTCTGCCGTCAAATTCTATGTTTCTATGTTTCTATGCAATCCATAGGCGCACAGGATCCAAGACAGCATGGGTTTACAACAGGAAGGTCCTGTCAAACTAATCTCATAGATTTCTTTGACTGGGTAACCAGAGTGGTGCACCAAGGGGGAGCAGTTGATGTCACCTACCTGGACTTCAGCGAAGCTTTCAATACTGTTCCACATAGAAGATTGATTAATAAGCTGGGTAAGCTCGGGGTGGGTCAGAAGTTGGTCAACTGGGTGGCAAACTGGTTGGCGGGCAGAAAACAGAGAGTGTTGGTAAACGGTATACAGTCAGAAGAGATGCAAGTCACAAGTGGTATACCTCAGGGATCAGTCCTGGGGCCAGTCCTCTGCAATATCTTCATCAGTGACATTGCAGATGGACTAGAGGGTAAGGTTTGTCTGTTTGCAGATTACACCAAGATCTGCAATAGAACAGATGATCCAGATGGGGTGGGCAGAAAGAGAAGAGATATGGATAAACTAGTAAAATGGTCAGAACAGTGGCAACTGGGATTTAACACAAAGAACTTCAAGATCATGCACATAGGGAAGAGAAACCCTGAAGCCACCTATAGGTTGGGAGGGGAGTTGCTGGCAGTCACAAGGGAAGAAAGAGACTTGGGCACCATCATCACAGATGACCTGAAATCATTCAAGCAGACCACTAAAGCAGTAGGTAAGGCTAGGGGGATGTTGGGGTGTATTAGTAGGAGTATCACAAGTCATAAGAGAGAGGTAATAATCCCTCTTTACAAGACACTGGTTAGGCCCCATCTGGAGTACTGCATGCAGTACTGGAGGCCACACCTTCACATGGACATTAACCAAATTGAGGCAGTCCAGAGAAGGGCAACCAAAATGGTGCAGGGACTGCATCAGAAAACATATGAGAACAGATTAACGGAACTCAGTATGTATACCCTTGAGCAAAGGAGGGAGAGAGGTGATATGATTGAAACATTCAAACACCTTAAGGGTATTAACAAGGTGAAAGAGTCTAACATGTTTCAATATAAGAAAAATAGCAGGACAAGAGGACACAGCATGAGATTAGAGGGTGGCCAATTAAGGGGTAATGTGAGGAAGTTCTTTTTCATAGAAAGGGTGGTGGATGCATGGAATGGCCTACCTCAGGAAGTGGTGGATATGAATACAGTGTAGGGCTTCAAACAGGCATGGGATAGGCATAAGGGAGCAATACAGATAAGTATGAATAGATAGGCCATTGACAGCAAATGCCGATGGCACATTCATAAGGTAGAAAAAAAAATGGGCAGACTAGATGGGCCTTGCGGTCCTTATCTGCCATCAACTTCTATGTTTCTATGCTTCATTCACATCCAGCCTGGCCAACCTCTATGTGGGAAGGTGGGGAGAATGCCTTAATATGACAATGAGATTTATCAGAAACATACATTTTTGTGGAGAAAATATATTGATGATTGCCTCCTGGTGTGAGAGGGCAATCATGAAACTTTTACAGTTTTTTTTCAATAAATCAATACTTCTAAGTTTAACCTGCATTTCACCATGACCAGTGATTTACATTTTGTAACCATCTTGGACTTAACAATATACAAAAAAAAAAAAAAAAGAATTCTCCGGCCACCATTATCTAGAGAAAACTGATTGAACGTAATACTCTGTTGCATTATTCTAGTAGCCACCAACACTCACTGGTTGATAACATCCCTGTGGTCTAGATGCTCACAGTATGGTGCCTCAATAGTGAAATAAGCTAACAAAAGCAACAAATGCATGTGATGGCAAGGTTTCTGCAACAAGGCTGTAGTCCTGGAGTTATTCTCAAAGGTACTGAGAGAACAAATAATTCCAAAAGAAATACCCTTCTTACTCCCAAAGGAGCATACAGAAGGAGAACAGCCAGTAACCTTTGTCACCACTTTTAGAGGTAAATTGAATCAGGTTGCAGCCATCATATAAAAAACCACATCAGTTCTCTAAAGTGATCTGGAGTTTGCTACAGCCAAATATTCCCAACCAAGAATTACATACAGATGGGGAAAAATATCAGACACAGTCATTTATAGTTTTTGTCAGGAACCTCCTAGAAAAATGTGGCTACCTAATGTGTCAAATGGCAACTTTTGCTGTGGACATTGTGTGCAGCGCAGTAACACAATGGATTCCACAACATTTAAACACCCAAGATCAGGGAAGGGATAAAAAAAGCAAATCGTTCAACTGCTCTACTGTGTCTGTTATTTATATGTTAACCTGTCTATGTGGTCTCACACAAACCAGCCATTAAGAATAAGTTACAAACCAAAGCCGTGGCAAGATATTTTGAAGAAAAAAACATGGTTCTTCAGTGAATTTGTGACTTACTAGAACTGAAAAAGTTAGTGCTGGGCCAAAAGGAGGTGACCTGCAGAAGAAACTCACACAGCATGAATGCTTTTTGATACACATTCTGCAGACTAAGAGTCCATTAGGTATAAATGAAGAACTTCCTTAGGAAGCAGTATAGCACTGTGGTTTGGGGCATTGAGCTGCAAACCTGGAGACATGGGTTTGAATCTCACAGCTCCCATTTGCATACTGTGTGACCCTGAGCAAGTCACTTAACTGCCTTGTGCTCCCAGGTCGCACCTGGAAATAAGCTTCAGCTTAGTATGCCTTTTCTAGCTAAACAACTTCCCCTTTCCTTACTTCCACTGCAGTGTTTCCTTTAAGCAACTGATACTTCCTTATGGCTGTGAACTCTTGGATTATGCTGCTAGCCTACCTGGCCACTGTGTCATCATATGACTTTGGATTATGCTGCTAGCCTTTGGGTTACAGTGTCATCTCCCCAGTTACATTCCTCATTTGTTGTCAGTCAATCACTCGTGTATTCTAGTCCCAGTTAATGTCCTTTGTTTAGCTTTTTGTTTCTTGGTTTATTAATTCCCATACTCTCCATCCCCCTTTTTCATGTTGCTTCAATTTTTTCTGATCATGTCCTTTTGTCATTTCCTCTGTATTATGTTGTTGCCATTGGTTTTATCATTACATTGCCTTAAGTGTTTTTAACTCACTTTTCACTTGTTTATAACTCATGTTTCACTTGGTTTTTGATATTTTTAGTATTTCAGGTGAACTTATGGCCACAGAGGGCTTGTCTCTCTTGAAACACCCATATCATAAATATGCTAATTAGATGGCCTATTGGGGAGACATCCAATAACTTAGAGGATGGCTATATCAAAATGTCATCTGTTGTGCATAAGTCAGATGTATACACATTGTTCTTCAGCTGCCTGGTCATCTTACCACCATAGGAAGCACTCATGGAGTACCATCAGTAATTTTTTTATGTTTTGAATGCCCAGTCCAGTCACTGTTCTTTGCACTCTGCACTTTAGCTGCAAATATAATTTGAGCACTTTTCACACTTTTTACACTTTGAATAAACTTTGCATCCAGGCTGAATCACAGTAATCCACTTTTCTTTCTTACTTGCAAAACCGTCTGCCAATGTGAGTTCAGTGTTGCAGGGTTTTGAAACTTGTTTCCACTGCTTTGACTAAAAGGACTAGTTCAGGGTAGGTAGGAGGACCTCTGCTAGCACTGTGGAATAATTTCTCCCCATAGTGTGGGATATGCCATGCTGAGAGTGGCAAAGGGTCATACCAGGCATGGGCAGACTGGTTCATGAGGCAGGTGACAGGCCAAATCTGATTTCACACCTACAGACCACTGAACTGGCAAACTGTACACTGGAGCAGGCTAAAGACTCCTTTTGTAGACTGGGGTAACACTAAAACATAACAACAAAAAAGAGCCACTACTCGGTATGTAGTGCACAAAGTACAAAAGAAATACAAGAAAACATAAACTTTGGCACATACTGATGCCAAGACAGATGCATAAAAGCAAATTGTCTTTTATTTAAATACAGCTAAGAGAATACCAAGAGGACTGCAAATTTTGAAATTTCCATCGTTTGGCCAACAATTAAAGCGTTTTTTTGATCTTTGGCTCGAAGAAATTTATGGGGCTTCACTTCATCTTATTCAATTGATTATTAAAGAAGTCATCTTGGAACAGACTGAACTGATGGAGACATTAAAGGTTAAAGAGGTACTTTTTAATAAGTTTTCAAACTGTCCTGAGTATGCTGTACTTAAAGAAAAATTAAATAAGTCAATAGAGAATTTGGACAAAAAGTTGAGAATACAAAAGCAAAAGAAGTTTTTATGTGACAAAGAGATTATCTACAAAATCTTGTGTTTTAACTGGAACAAACAGTCTCAGCAATTTAAATCGATTTTGAAATGAATGCAGGAAGGGGATTTACAAAAATCAGGTAGTGACTGCGATGCAGCTTCATCTGTTTTTTTAGAGAACAGTCTTGAGGAAGAGACAGAGCAACAGAATTAATCATTGGGGTTGTCAGGGCAGTCTATGCAACATCATCTCAGATGCAGCCCCAGAGTAGCTTTTCGAGACCCCATAGGAAATGAACCAGGAGAGGAAGATGCTGAAAATGGAGACCAACAGTCATGTTATCAGGGACATTATCAGAGACAGGAACAGTACGGGGGAGACAATTTCTGGGGAGGAGAGGGAGATGAGGGAAGAAGAGGGGGAGATACTAATGGACAATGATGTGAATGTCATTAATTTGTCTGATCATTTGCTTACAGAACTTGAAATCGGTGTACTTAATAAAGGTTTAAAATTTGTTCCAACACACACATTTAGTGCTTTTGACTTATATATAGACTTACAGAAATTTGTTAGGAAACTTAATTTGAAGTGTTTTTTTGCACAGACTATAAGAGATGTTAATTTAACACAAGTGCAAATTAGTTCTAATGGGTCAGTTTATGAGTCAATTGATGAATTGTGTGGGACACAGTTTGAGGATTGTCATATGCAATTTAAGCCCTAATCAACTTTTTTGCCACCACGGAATTATGTGGTACAGGTGTTTATGAAAGCCTGTGAAAGGGAATTTAAATAATTAGAGAACAGTAGGAAACAGCCGAGATTTACCAATATGAGTAAGGCAGAAATGGAAGCCCTAAAGGGGTTAGAAAATAATCGGTTGATTACAATAAAACAGGCTGATAAAGTGGGCAGTGTAGTAGTGTTAAACACAACTGATTATGTTAGAGAAGTTGAGTGACAATTAGCCTTCAAACAATGTTATAAACCTTTGAGTAGTGATCCGACATTAGCTTTTAAGAAAGACATTGACACTTTATTGGATTTGTCCCGACAACAGGAGGGAATTGATGACGATGTACATCAATTTTTAACAGTTAAGAATCCTATACAACCCTCAATCTATCTTCTCTCCAAGGTACATACGAATGCTAAAGTCCCCCCAGGTCGCTCGATAGTTGCAGGCATTGGATCACTAACAGAACCATTGAGCCAATATGTCAATGCTCGCATTAAACAGTTCGTGCCACAGTTAAGGTCTGTCATTAAAGATACAAAACATGCATTAGGAATTTTTGAAGAGCTCTGCATCGAGAGTTCAGACTTTTTAGTCACTCTCGACATTGAGTCTCTTTAAACTAATATTCCACATCAGGATGGCCTTTTGGCATTAAGTTATTTTTTAGATAAGGGCACTCTCAGTTTAGAACATAAACCTCTTATTTTAGATTTGGCATGACATTATTTGGAAAAGAATGTTTTTTTGTTTCAAAAGGATTATTTTCTTCAAATAAGTGGGACAGCTATGGGGCAACTTTTGCCCCTAATTTTGGGAACGTATATATGGGGAAATGGGAAGAACAGTTCATATATGATTCGGATGTTAGTCCTTTTTTTTTGGTACATTTCTATTTATAAACGATATATTGATGATTGTTTTTTGATTTGGCAGGGCTCAGAGAGTGAACTGATGTCATTTGTGGATTATTTGTAATCCACAAATAAAAATTTGAGATTTACTGTCAGTATGAATTTGACATGTATACCATTTTTGGATATCTTAATTTCTAAGGATACAGTGGGCAGTTTGAGTACTACATTGTTTCGAAAGATAACAGATAAAAACACGGTACTTTTGGCTAGTTCATGTCATCCTAAGCACATTGTCAGATCCATACCGAGAGGACAGTTTATACGTGCACAAAGGAACTGTTCCACTGAGGTAGGATTCGAACAATGGGCTGATGATATTGAGCAGAGGTTTTCAAAATGGGGTTATGCAGCAAGTGAAGTAGCAATAGCCAGAGAGCATGTCATTGGGCTGCAAAGACAACAATTATTGGAAACAAACTGTTCCTCTGATATTTTGGGAATTGAGAATGAAAGTGAGAGAATGGATTTCGTTACTACGTATTCTATACAGTCTAAAGAAATTGAAACTATCATTAGATGGAATTGGCATATTTTGTATAATGAGCCAAAAATATCATCGTTTGTTAAGATGCGTCCACGAATGGTATACAAAATACCAGTTAATTTAGGTGACAGGATAACTAGTAGTTACCAGCCTGCAAGTTCCCTGAGAATGGCTAGTAAAACAAATGTAGATTCACAGTCCTCTATGAATATTCCAGCATAAAGCAAATTAAGAGATCCAGTGTGTAAAAATTGGTTGCCACCATTACCGTTAGGCTGTTTTAAATGCCAAAGATGAACATTTTGTAAGTACATTCAGGCTGTTAAAAGCTTTTAAAGTCCAGTAGATGGTACAGAGATTGAAATTCGAACATTTATTAATTGTGATTCCTGTTTTGTTATTTATTATGCTTTTGGCCAATGTGGACTTATTATGTTGGGCGGACTAAAAGGAAATTAAAAGAAAGGGTGAGTGAGTATGTTAAAGCGGCTGCAAATAAAAATTTGGATTATGCTACTGCCTTTCATACACATGGCAGTTTGGAACCAACACAACATAATTGGACTTTTTTTAGGGATTGATAGAGTTAAATTAGGACCTCGTGGGGGTGATGTGAATGATGTTCTAGCATGCAAGGAAAACTACTGGATTTTTAAATTACAAGCTTTGTCTATGCCTGGTTTAAATGATAAAATTGAATTACTACATCATTTATAAATTGTTCTGAATTCTTTTGTGTATTAATTATGGCATTATATGATGTCATCTGAATGTACTTTTCTTCATGTTGGATGCACTTTAATAATTTAAACATGAATGCTGATTAGGATTCTCATCATTCCTTTTTTGCCTTTTTCCCTTCCCCCTCTTCCTCCTCATTTTCTGATTAGTGTGTTTTATATATGTTGTTTAGTCATTTAATATGTAACACCTGAGGGTGTACTATAAAGACTGTATGGTTGTTTAGCAACTCATTCTCTTGACAAAGCGCAGGTGTGGCTGCGTGAAATGTTCAGGTTATTACTCATGTGTTTGCTGTGAGGGTTAGCTGTATTTAAATAAAAGACAATTTGCTTTTATGCATCTGTCTTGGCGTCAGTAGGTGCCAAAGTTTATGTTTTTTTGTAACACTAAAACAGGTTGCATTCACAGTAGCCTATTCAGAAGTCCTTCTAGTGCATCGAGTGGGGAAGACAGGAAAGTAAAAAAATCTTCACATTTAACATCAGGTTGAAGGGGTGATGTGGTACTGAAGGGTTCATATTCATAGCGGACTGAAGTGTGGCATAATAGAATTATAGGCTATTTAAGAAGGATGGTCTACATCCACCCTGCAAGGGGGCATCAGAGCTGGGACAAAACTGGATGTTTATGTAGTCCAATGTTTAAACTGGAGCAGGGGGTAACTGGAAAACTACTATCCAGCACTACTCCAAATGAAGAAGACATCAATGGCTTTCCCCCACTAAGTTATTTGAGATGGGGGTATAAGCACAACCAGAAAGTGAGTAGGTGGTGGTGCAGAGAGAATGCATGCAGGAATTCAATAGGAGGAGAAGGAGCATCATAGGACAGAGGGCAGTAGGTTACAAGGGAAAATATAAGGGGGAATAGGGTGGGAAAATACAAGACAGAAAGGAATACTGGGAAAAGTGTTGGGGGCTTGGTGGATAACATGGGACAGTTAACAACAGTAATGAACAGCACCAAAGAGCTTAGATAGAGTTTCAGAAAGGCAATTGGAGGGTAATAAGCCTAAGTGCTAGGAGCTTGGCCAACAACAGAAGAGACCTCCAAGCAGCATTTGCAGAGCCTAATGTTGATTTAATAGCAGTATTTGAGACATAGGCAACCGTGTACAGTGAGTGTAACCTCACAATCCCTGGGTACTCCCTATTTAGCAGAGACAGAGGGAAAGGTAAGGGTTATTGCTTTGTATGTACAGGAGAATATTGAACTATAGAGTACTTGGCAAATGACACAGAAAAGGTGGGAGGGAGAGGTAAAAGAACTCCCAGGATCCAATGACTATAACTCTGTGTGGTTTGAAATTATCATGGGAAGTTGTTGTTCTCAATATACATATTTTCATACACTACCTCCATTCTATATGGAACGACATTGAAATCTCCTAGTGAATTTCTAAGCTGTCTGGGAACCTAACATTATTATCTTCCTCATAGTGAATTTTACCTATGAAGTAACCAGTGCTACCCTACCTGTTACAAATTCATTGTTGTTGTTTTTTACTTGATTCTGTATTACCAATGTATTATTCCTGTTGTCTGGCTTATCTGTATTGTACTATGTCTGACCTGGAACCTTTGTAAATGAGCCTATGACTCAAAGGTATTTCATCCAAAACTGAAATAAGTAAATATATAAATAAGTAAAACATCAATGACTGTGGTGCTGAACATTAGGATGGCTGACTCAGAAGTATGAAGTAGGTAGTTAGAGAAAAGTTGCTGAAGGCAGAGGAGGCAGTGGGAATAGAAGCTAAATGGGGAGTTATAAAGGGGCAAATGGAGGTGACAGCAAACTCCATAAGAAGGTTGTTAAAAAGAAGAAGCACTGAAAACCACTCTGGTTTTCCAGGGAGATAGGGCAGCAGTGAGGGCCAAAAGGCTGACTTTCAGGAAATTCAAGGGAAGTTAAAAGAAGAGATTATCAGGTTGAACTAGGGCTGTGGGGTTGGTAGAAGATGATGGAAAAAAGACAAATTCACTAAATAATTATTTCTGTTTCATAGGTTTTATAGGTCATAAGTTCATAGGTGTATACAAGTTTGAGGGCAAGCCCATATTGAACTCACTGCCATTATTTACTTTAATGGCGGAAAAAGAAGTTTTTATCATCCATATATTGATCCAGTCTAATTTTGAATTGTTCAATATTTTCACTTAATACGACTGACAAGGGTAGGGAATTCCATATTATGGTAGTCTTTGAGTAATGTAATTACTTCTTTTAACCAATTTATTAAAGCTAACATAAAGTTTTAGTTTGTGCGATCTTGTATTATTTGCTGCTTTGTGCCTCTCAAGGCAGTTAGTTTCAAGCAAGGCAGGATCTTGAAAGGCCCTATATGCCAAACATAGATCACCCCTCAGTGCTCTATATTTGAGGGAGTATAGTCTCAGAGCAAAAGGAGACAATTATGTCAATCATGATTTCTTGCCATTACTCAATAGTTAAAATCAGAGACACCTTTTCCCAAGTGTACTTAATCAAATTGCTTTTTGGATACATCTGTTGACTCACTTTCCACTATTTTGCTAGATAAATTTATGACCATTTGCTGTGTTAGACACGCATCTCTTTTGACTAACCTATGTGGGAGGCAATATAGTGTAGTGGTTAAGAGCACTGAGCTTCAAACCTGGGGAACTGGGTTTGAATCCTGCCACTACCACTTGCATACTGTGTGACAATAAGCAAGTCACTTGACTTCCCTGTGCTTCCACAATGAATCTGGAAACAAGCCTTGGCTTAGTGTGCGTTTCCTGGCCAAAAATGCTAAACTAAAGTAAAAAAAAAAAATCTTCCTCCTTTTTTTAATGTCCTCTTGTATTAAAAGCATTTTCTTTATATTCAAGTTTAATTCAGCCTCACCTTGCTTGTGCTCCAAATTATATAGTTCAAGTTCATTCCTCTCTTCATATGACTTTTCTCTGTCTTTTGATCATTTTGGTAGCTTTACCTTGAACTCCTTCAGTTTTTTGGATCTGATTTTACCCAATTTTTGGAAGCTGGCAGCACTCTCAGCAGAGCTGGCTATCACAAGGGAAGAAAGTAGGACATTAGGGGGGAGCTCAGTGGAGAATGAATTCCACAGGCAACTCCACTCATTCAGAGGCCCAAGGGAAGGAAGCTGGTGAGTAAGGGAGCAGGCACTTAAAAGACTAGCTCAAGGGAGGTAAGAGGACCACTGCTGGCACAGCAGAATAATTTCTTCCCATAGGCTAGGACAAGCAGTGTTGAGAGGGGTGAATATGACAGACAAATGACTGAAGGAATAATTTAGGGGACTCTTAGGAGTACTAACCCTGGCATGGGAAAGGAGTTAGTTGCTGTTGGATCAGTCAAAAAGGTCCTGGTGGTGGAGATTCTATTATCAAGGGTGTAAGAAAGTGGTGTAAAAGAATCCATGATGGGAGTGTTGGAAATTGAACATATTGAGAGGATACCATACAGAAATGGCTTGTAGCACACAGGGTGGAAAAGACACTTGGTCCACAATGGATTACACCCAAGGGTCCTGAAAGAGCTAGGGCCAGAATTAGCTGTACACCTGATGGATTGTTTTTGGGTGCTTCTTAGAGACTGAGGTAGTCCCAGGGGACTGGAGGTCATGAGTTGTGGTATCGCTTCGGAAGAGTGGTGACAAGGAGGACCTGGGGAACAACAGATCATTTAGCCTTATCTTAATTGTTGGTAAACTCAAGGAGTATATAATCAAAGATCAGCTAATGGAGTACCTGGAAGCAAAGGCTGTACCAGACAATAAACAGCACAGGTTTGTTGTGGTAAGATCATCCCAAACTAACCTGATAGTTTCCTTTGACTGGGTCATTGGGTGGAGGAAAGGTGACATGCTGTCAATGTGCTGTACTTTGATTTCAGCAAGGCATTCAATTCTGTTCCACACAAGAGGCTCATAAAGAAGTTGGAGTATTTGTGACTTGGGGAAAGACTAACTTAGTGGATAAGAAACTGGTTAGGAGATACCACAGTGCAGTATTGAATGGGATGGAAGCATAAGCTAGGGTTGTCACTAATGGGGTGCCAGAGGGACTAGTCCTGGGACCTGGCCTATTCAACAGGACATACATTAGGGGAGGGTACGTAGGGTAACATATGTCTTTGTTGATGATTCAAAGCTATGCAACAGGTTGGGCACTGAGGAGGGTGTCAGAGTTAATGAAAAACTTGGAAAAGCTAAAAAGGTGATCGAGGAGGAGAAGGATCTTGGGGTCATTATCAGCGACAGTCTCAAAGTTATAGGCAGTGTAACAAGGCATACAGCAAGGTGAATAGGATGTTGGGTATATAGACAGGGGTTTTGACAACAGGAGGAGAGATATGATTTTACACCTGTACAGATCTTGGTAAGACCACATCTGGAATATTGTACTCAGTCCTGGAACTCACTCCTGAAGGACACAGACAGGCTGGAGACTTTGCAGTGGAGGGCACTAGGATGATACAGAGGCATCAGGGTAGGACATATGAGGAAACACAGGAATGGCCTGCACACAGCAGTGCAGGTAATGCCTAGTGCATCCTCAGGTAGTACACAGTCCCAAATTCAAACATATCAAAAGAGGATGAGGTGCACACAGCAACAGCAGAACATAAGCACTTCAAGGCAAGGTTTAAACTGCTCAGGTAGATTTATTGGAAAATTAAATGAAATAGACTTTGTTGCTTCAACTGAGTAGATCTTCACCAGGGGTGGGCTCCTTGTCAAAAACACTCCTAAATACCACTTCCTGAAACTGTGGAGCAATTCAGTTGGTTGATTTCCAATTACCTTCAAGTGGCTTACTGTGGAGTGACACTTGGGAGGTGGGGGAATGGAAAAGGTATATACATAAAAAACAGTGTTTAAATTCCATACAAACTGCTAAATACTGCAAACCATACCCCAAAACAGGGTTAAATACAAAATCATCACCCAAGAGCCCTAAGCAGAAAATACAAATTGCCAAGTTGCATGTAAATTTTATCTCATGTTACAGTGAAGGTATTAGAGGCATATTAAAGACATTGCAACCACATCTTTTTGATGGTCAGAAAGAGAGAAGTTTATAAGTATCAGACGGATAGATAAGATATGAGATCAGATTTACAGAGGAGGCAGTTGCCGGTCTGGGGGCAGTGGGGATGGACAGGACTGAGCAGCTACCCTTCACCACTGGGAACCAGAAAAACCTTGATAAAAAAAGGAAAAAATGAAACTTAATTTTAAAAGTCCAAAAGTTTGTATATGCCATATGTGCAGGCAAATTGAGTATGATTACTTTGGTGCATAATATCTAAAAGAAAAATTGCTTATCTCAGTTCTCATAGTTTGAATGAAGAGCAGATTACTGGCAAATGAATGGAAATTTGTGAACATACAAGGTAAACATAACTTAGTTAAACTGGAAGAAAAACCAGTAACCAGTATTGTGTAAATCATGCTACCTAAAGTATGCTTAAGTTTATCCTCAACTGATCATTAGTTAAGATGAGAATAACCCTAACAGTGATGTACCCATCTACTAGCGGGTAGAGCAAAGTAACCTCGCTAATTGTATAAGGTGCTTATCCTAAATTAATACCTAAACCAGAGCAAACACCATAATAAGTGTCACATAACTAGGACTGGAATCAAATTATGCTGAACAATAGCTAAATGAACATTGATGGACACACACAATTCTTTATCGTATGCAGTTGTCGAATTTTTGGATTTATTGATTATGTTACATAGATCAGTTTATTCTCATATGCAAGGTAAAATGTCAAAATACATTCTTATGTATTTGAAACTACTAAACAATTAATTAAAGCTTTGTCCTTTCCAGGTTATGGATTACAAAATCTGATCACCTTACCCTAGATCCAAACAACATTGCTTTGTTTTTACATTTGTCAATCAGCCATTTGCTTTAAGACAGCCATTCCTACATGTCAGCAAGGACATTCCCTAGGTTGTGATATATACTATGCTGTATCTTCAATACTGTTGGAACTATTGTAGATGACAGCATCTAAATACAGCAGTACACTAGAGTGGCCACGGTTGTACAAGAAAGAATTAGCAACTAGTCTGTCTACCTCTGAACAATGCAGGGCTGCAGCCAATAAGGCAAACAGGATCCTGGGTGTACACACAGGAACATTAAGGGTAGAGATCGTAATGGGCATGGGCAGCAGCCAGCACGAGCAGACATATTCTTGTGGAGCTCCTCTTGCTACTAATTACACACTTAAGCAATAAGTCATGACCAGGGTTTAGATTAACAGTCTGTTAATCACCCCCTAGGGGTGTAATGTGGCACGAGGCGCAGCCGAGTGCCTTATTGTCCCTAGGGGGTGATTAACTGACTGTTAATCTAACTCCTGGGAGTGCCTTATTGCTATTATAAAAAAATGTTCCAAAAGAAGAGGGTTAAAAGAATACTTTTTGAATGTTTTCCTCATTTAGATGGAGATTTTAATAAAATAGTTCTTCCACCAACAGTTTAAGAATGCTGGTTCAAAATCAGAATGCATCATTCCAGTCATTTAGCAGTGCTAGAGGATGGAATGCTGACAGGAAGAATCCATGTGCCATTGTGATCAGGCTGTACATGACAGTATAACATGGATTAATGTAAGGCTGTTGGAATCCTAACAGCCAATCAGACTGCAGCATTTCTGAGAACCTTTTTATAGTTTTAAAAAAACTGCTCATCTGCTAAGTTAAAGTTGCCTGTTAGGCTACTGATTGATAGTGTGTGTGATCGGCTTTGATCTTTGTGTATTTGGAACATTTATGATATGGGGAAGACTAAGCAAATGGCAATACAAGATCTGGGAAAGAGCAAGGCCCACCAGCAAGTTGAAACTGTGCCTGGTAGAGCATCAGGCCTAGCTACTGCCAAGACTTTGAAGCCTTCAAACAGTGCCTTATTACAGGTGATTCGGGATCTCGACTGAAAAGTGGAATTTTACAACAATGGAAGCCAGAATGAACTCCCTTGTGATGGACACCAAGCAAGCCACAGAGTTGGTGAATAAATCAGCAGTAGCTGTGGCGGGTGTTATTTCTGAAAATAGGATTTATCTAGTTATTTATTTATTGAGAAAATCGGAATTACAACCATTTGAGTCATAGACTATTTCACAAAGACTCCTCATCAGAAAAAAAAACACAAAACATAGCATACAGGCAATTACAGAGAGAAGTTAACAAGGTGCATAATACTGACAGCATGGTGTAATACAAATAGTATAACAGAGGAAAGAGTAACCTGTTCATAAGGATTCTGTGGGTAGAGACAACCCAGTGTCATGCAAGACCAGTAAAAAATTCAGAGTGTATAGAGCAATAAGCCATAGCAGTAAAATACAAAACATAGTACATTGACATTGAACCATAGTAGTAAATACATACATACATACATACAATTGTACCAAAATTAGTACATACAGAGTTAATACAATAGGTTGGCTTGTCCCAAAATAGTAAATACATATAATGTAGGACAGAAGGTAGACTTGTTGAGATACGGAGCAGATTACACAGTCCAAATATATTGCACATAATGAGTTAGATGGGAGGAGGAAAGGAGCAGAGACAGTGGTGGGATCCTTGTTACAGTCACAGGAAGAGCTCTCTGAGAGAAATTCCATGAGGGTGGTTTTGAATGGGCCAATCTTAGTCAAGGCAGAGAGTGGAGCATGTAGGCCATTCAACCAGTATGGAGCCCTATGAAAAAAGGATATTTGACTCAGGGATGTCCGCTTGTGCCTAGAAATCCTTGAAAATGGTGCCTGTGCCACAAACCTCAGGCTGCTTGGGGTCCTGGAGGAGCAAGAGGTGCCTGACTTAATGACTTTTGTAATATCCTTGCTAAAGCAAACTTTGAACCTAGATTTGCAGCCCTACCTGATTAAATCTTACCACATCACCCCACGGAGAGACTCGACTAACAACTACCACACACAATTATTATTCTAACAAGCGGACTGCATATCCGCGATCAGGTTTTGGGAGCCGCTAAATCAAAGGGCCCACTAAAACTTTTGGATGGTACTCAGATTAACCTTTTTCCAGACTTAAGTTTTGTGACTGACCAGAGAAGGAAAGCTTTTGACTCTATTCGTGCTGGTCTCCAAGCTCTGGGCGTTGCACACGTTTTACAGTTACGAGTGTGACTAAGGATTCATTACGCTGGTAAAACTTTTCTTTATTCAGATCCCATCGAGGCTGATAAGCGTTTGGAGTTAATTAAGCAGGATTTTCAATCATCGGGGCATGGACACCAGTTGGATGGGGAGACCTGAACATTTTATTACTGGTCTCTGTAAGTTGCTGTATCTACAAGTATCTGTTTAACTTGTTTACCATCTGCCTCTGTTGTAGTCTAAGTGGTCCCTATTACCTGTTTATACTTTACATTTTAATCTGAGCAGATATTATACTTCTTTTTAGGCCTCAGTTTGAATGGAGGTTTTGATGTTCGTTAAAGTAGCTAGTTTGCAGAGACATGTACTGCTCTCGACATTTTTGAAATTATCATATTGTTGCTCTACATGGACTATAAAATACCCTGTTTGGGTGTTATAAGGTGTATTTACACCCAGTGGACTATTGGAAGGACTTTTATTGGTATCAGTCCATGAGCATGCTGCAAAGGTTGAGCTTAGATACATGGGCCCGGATATTCAAACTGCGCCATTCTGAGGCACAAGCCCTTGCGCCACTCAAAATAGTTGCGCAGGGGTGTGGCCGGGGCGATATTCAAAGGAGTTGCACTATTGAGCAACTCCTTTGAATATCACCCCCCAGCCACAGCCACTGTGCATGGTGCAGTGGAACTTGCGCCGCCAAGTTGTCAGAGTTGAGCATTAAACTTGCGGTGGTGCAAGTACCATTGCGCCATGCGCCAAATTTTCCGTTGATATTAAAAGGTGACATGCAAATGGGGCCATAATTCATGCAAAGGTGTGGGGGGCCATTTGCATGTGATCTAACCCCATTGCATGCCATTAGCATGTAGGTGCGCCCGATCCCGAGGACTTAGCCTGGCCGCCTGCCGGGCAGCAGCGTCGGGGACCAATGCACCCTGCAGCCGATCATGGGCACAATGTGAAAACAACCCCCATACATCTCCCAATGCCGCTCGCGGGCAGAAATATCATGAAACCCCCGCCCAAACAGCTCCCAATGCCCGATCGCGGGCAGAGCGTAAAACACCCCCAACCCGAATATCTCCCTGGTGGTCCAGTGGACCGTAATGCCTGATTGCAGGCAGAATGTCCAGTGACAACCCCCAAACATCTCCCTGGTGTCTAGTGTCCCCCACCCCACCACCCACATGAAGCCCCTACCTCCCCCTGGCAGCGGCAGGCAGCAGCATCCCACCACCTGCCGCCCACTGCCCGCCTACTGACTGTCCGGTAGGGCTGCACGCCCATTGGTGCAGAGCTAGAGCCAATGGGCATGCAGCCCATACCGTACATGACAGTCCAGTCGCCTTGGTCAAGTTCATAAACACAGCCCCCATGATCTGCACTACCTCCATGGAAAATACCTGTCATTAGTGATCTTGAGCAAGGCTGTGGAAGTCTTGTGGTCTTATGTGAATCCAAATTGTCAGAAGCCTGTGTGTCTCAAGGTAATCTTAACACTGGTTTTATAATCAAATTACCCTGGATTTTTAGAAAACTGGAAGGATTGTTATGGACCTATAATTGTCTATGGGAGTTATAGGACCACCCTAATAGATAGATACTACATGGGCTATTTTCCATGTATCTGGTACTTGTTTGTTAATGAAATATAAATTAAACAATTTACCCAGAAGAGTGGATAAGACGGGGGCAACCAGGCTGATTAATTTAGCTTTACAATTTTCCATGAGGTTAATTGAATTGAATTTATTTGATTTTTGTGGTACACATGTACTAAACAATTCAAGAACTGGTTGCAATTCTCCATTTAGTCACTATCTTTTTGAGAAATTGTAAGGTCATCTATGCACTTTATATAATTTCAGCCTCCAGGTTTATCAAGGTTGACACAATATTTTCCATCTTACCTATGCAATATACATAGCACTTTTTGATGAGGGTTTTGTGACTATAAAATGCAATTATGACATCATCATTAGGGTTGAAGAGAGCCAGTTAAAACAGAATTATCATATGCACAACATGCAAAGTTAACAAAACAAGACATTTTAGAATTTTTTTTTCATTAGAACCAGTTTATCTATCCATAATCACATGAAAACAAATTGCCGAGATCACGAGCTCAGTTATTGTGTGGTCAGCAGGCAATCAGATGTTTTTGAAAAGCACAAATTAAGAACTTCTAGGCCAGGTAAAAATACTTAGCAGATAAATAACAGGACTATACTCATTGCATATGAGGCATTACATTTAAATACAGTTCTGAAAATGTGGTTAAAATGTTTGTTGATTGTCTATGATGCATGTACTTTAAGGATGTAAGCATTTTAAGACAGTGATACTAGTTTCTGCATCTGGTTATTGAATAACATAGTGATTTAAACTTTATGCTTTAGGAAGTGTCTTGTGAGGAAGGTACAACATTGCTCTATATACTGTAAAATAAACAAGATGCAGCTGCAGCTAATGGTGTTGCTTTTGTTGTAAATAAAACTCTTTTCATTGAATAGATACCTCTATCTGTTAATGTGCACTTTCTGCCTGTTCAGCAAGGATTACAGAATCACTATTTTAAATGCCCTATTAAAATATGTGAGCTGGCTCTGTAGTACTGAGCGAAGGGTTCCATATGGCATGCTGGTGACCTGGGTTGACACCCCAAGCCCAGGTACCAGGAGTGGAGACTGACAGGGAGGGAGAAAAGAACATCCTTTGGATGCATCCCTCCTGGGGGGTGGGCAGACCTGTGACTCCTGGTGGTGGACTGGAAATGTACTTGGAGGTGTGCTGCCTTAACAAGCCACCATACGTCTCCACCCCAGGGCATCCCCAATAGGTAGGATTGGGAGATGGGTGGGCCAAAAAATGAGAAAAAGAATGGCTGCCTATGCAGCCTGGATGATGGTGGCTCACCTCTCCATTTCCACAAATCCAGGGATAACCCAAAGCTGCATCCTCACCTCCCCTGATGAGGATGGCAGAGTGTGACTTTGGGTGCACGATAGTCTCCCCTCCCAGTCGTGATCATAGGAGGGGGCACCCCAACAAAGGGATACATTGGGTTGGTCGGGGTAAGGCACAATGAGAGGCACTGGGCAGCAACCTTGGGGGAGCAACAGAGTGGTGGCAGGTAGGCTTGGTCAACTGAAGGAGAGAGTGGCTAGGTCGATGTGGGAGGTAAAAGAAAAATAATATGTTTTGCTATTGTTCACAGTAGCCAGCCAAGAATTATTTCCATAAAATGCTTTAGCATTAAGAAAGCATGAATGAGATTAACATCCTTCTACAAGAGCTTCCTATTGTATATCTACAATGTGGATATGAAACGTACACTTTGAGGCTGTCTCTAAAAAGATTAACATTTCCCTAGCAAAATGTGGTCTTGGGAAATAAGAGCATTTCTGCTAAAACTAAAGTTTTCTCTGCTGGATTTTGCAGGGAATCAAGGTGTGATTATCAAATGGCACTGACAATGAAGCCATTGATTTGGACATTTTTATGAAGAACCATTCTGCCCATCTTTGTTGGCTATCCAGGTGAAAGTTAAAGGTCCCAGGTCACTTATCGCTAGACTAGGGGACATGCCCTGGTGTCCTGACCAACATTCTTCTTGTCAACACAGCAAGTCCATGTACCGCCCCCCCCCCACCACCACCACCAGGATGCACCTGGAAATGATTGCTCAGTTTGTCTTCCACGGTCAAACTTTACAAATAAATAAATATTAAGCAATAATCTTTGTAGATCTCTAATTGTACCTTGGAGTGCATAAAAAAAGAACACCTTTAGCTGTGATCAGTCTGAACAGATCTGGAACTACAAAAGCTATCTTGACTCAAGTAAGAATAAAAAAAATAACCAAATCTCTTTAGATCAGGCAATGCCTCATTCCTAAAACAACATTTCAAAGTTATAAAAAATGTTCATATCAATGCATGCCATAAATTTTATTAAAAAAACACTTGGACCTGGAGCTACAGAAAATAAATGCTTTTACCACGTGGCAGTGGTTGTGAAGTAAATATGTCCCCGCTGCTCTGATCTTACATCCTGTCACATTAATGTTTCAGAGCACTCAATATAAATATTAAAACTAATAGCTTCACTCTTCAGCTATTATTCCATCATTCCCTGAAATCATCATAAAACATTCAAAGCCTTTTAGAACATTTACACACTTGAATTTGATGGCGGGGAAGAGAAAGACTGACAGAGCGTGGCTCAGAAGCTTAAATAATAGTGGAAAGCTGTTTATGGAGTATGCTTTATTTATTCATTGTTTCAAGTAAAGGTTCAGTTTTGATGGAGAGAAAAAATCAAAGTATAGCTGTCAAGGGAGAAAGCTGAAACATAGCTCTTCCCATGCTGAGGACTTGTACAGAAAAAAAAAAACCAACAAGTCTATGAGAATCTCAGCCCAAGGTCAATCAATCTCAGGACCGTGGGTACATAAACAACTAATGGATTATAAAGACACTACCAATGTTATGAATTTTTAAACACAGTCTCTTCAGCAGAGGCTCTATAAATCAATGATGACTTATTGGCTGGACCAATTTATGCAAACTTTAAAACATTTAATGACAGATAATGAACAGGTCTCATGAGTCCATTATTGCACAGTATTTTGTAGTTACAGTTACAGCAACTGTAGTCAAGTGAATGGCCCAAATGGGGTTATTTCTCTTAAGTTAATAAAGGTTATAAAACAACTGCACAGTATTATGATAGAGACAGGTGACTAGTGAATTCTCTGCCCCTTGGTAACTGTAGGATAATTGCACTACCTGCATCCCTTACTATATTCCTTCTATTTAAAGCTACAGTTCAAGAAAGATGTTAACTATCTAGACAACTAGCTCATATATTGCATCTTCTGCATAATTAGTTCATTTATAACAGGAATATCCCATTGAGATTACTTTCTCTTAACAGGGAATCATGGGTGAGAAAGAAGTTTTAAAAGTACAGAAGCTGTCTATATCTGTCTATCTATATATATATATATATATATATATACACACACACATACATACACACACACACAATATAATTTCTTTGCAAAAAAAAAAAAAGCATTTACACTGCATTAATGCACCAGCTAGGGGTCAACGTAATGCAACAAAAGTAGGAAAATGTGACATTAGGGTTTCCAACTTTAACTCCCCACACCCACACCCCATGCTGCACGAGGAAATAAATAGGGTTTTTCATCTCAGAAGTCTTTGCCAATCAGTGGTGGGTCTTTCTTTGGGTTGCCAATCCTAAAGCCCACCCTCTTCTCCGAGCAAACAAGATCAGGTGTGATCACTTTCCTCCATTCAGTAAAAGGCCCTGTGTGAAGAAAGCTACAACAGATTCTGTTGTCAACATGTGGCAAGACATACTTCTCTAACTTTGAAGAGTGTATTACTATGAGGCATTTGTTTAGAGCTGTACCTATTGCTTCAAATAGGAGGGTAAAGACTGGGGAGAGGGGTGAGCATTAGGGTGGCAACCCCAAAGAAGACCCCATCACTGATTCACCTGGACTATGGAGACTCAAAACCCTAATGTTTCTTTCATACACTGCTTCAGGGGGGAGGGGTATTGAGGGCTAGAAACCCACATGACACATTTCCTTTCTTTTGTTGTTTTAGGTTGAACTGTAACTGGTGCATTAACACAGTTTTTTGTAAATAATTATTTTCTTTTTGAGATAATGGAATTGTATCCTCATTCACTCAGGTTCCTTTGGAACCTGAATGAACAGTTGTAGACCCCAGGGGTTCTCTGGGCCCTGCGGCAAGGGAAGAGTCTATCTGCCTTTCAGGCCCTGCACTTCCATGTGGCAATGGATGTCAAGGATTTGTGTCACTGTCCGGTGAGCTGCAGAAACACAGGGCTCTCTGGGCCCTGTGCTTCCATGTGGCTACAGATACAGACATGCATGGAAAGAATCCATCTGTCTGCTGAAGAGCAGGACCCTCTGGCAGCCACAGGTACAGAGATTCAGGGGCTCTATACCAAGAGAAGATTTCTCTTCTTAATATGGTACTTAAGCCTGTGTGGGCAACTTTGCACCTTCCCTTCCCAGGTTATGGGTGGTGCCTCATGACAGCACCATCTCCCCCAACCTAGGTCCATCCACATGGCTCACTGAGCTTGTCCCCAAACTCAGCAGAGCACAAAACACTACCTACTGGGGTATAAGCTGGCACTACACACAACAGTTCTTAATAATTTTTTTACCCCAAATTTTAAAGATAGTAATTTTATGACTCCCTTTCATAAACATGACATATGGCATTGAAAGAATACTGTCTGAAATGTCATTTTGCCCCACAAGTACAAAACACTTTTGGCCAGGATTAGTGAAATGACACCTGTCATGTTTATGAGCTAGTGTGAAAAAAGTGGTACATTGAATGTTTGGAGTCAAAACATTGAAAATTGACAAGTTATGAGTGAAAATTAAAATATTTCAATGTCCACCAATAGATGGGCCATTTTACCATATTTTTTTCACCAAATTTTCAACATAGTCTTCTTATGATCCCACCTCATATAAAAGGTAGGTGAAAAGTTTCAACTCATGGACAAAATGTGACTTTGTGGAGTGACTGCCCACACCTGTACACTGCACCCTGTACTCACTGACCAACTACCTACCCCTGCATGACTGCTTAAAATGCAGTCCTGTCTGCTTGCCAAAGAGGCACTACTGGGTCTCACTCCTCTGGCCATATGAAGCTACTTCAAAAATGGTAAAAACCAATATGGCACTAGTAACATGTAAAGATCCTGGGTCGTGCCTAAAAATAGGCAGGGTTATTGTCTAATGCACTTACCTGATCATCAAAAGCTAATAAATAAATAAGATCTGTCCTAGAACTTCCTTGCTTGAGAACCAATCTAGTGAATCACTCCTTTGCTGAGCATGCAGCAATCTGAATGAATGAACTACATGAATCCATTCTTAGCCTACCAAACATTACCAAATTTAAAAAAGCTTGTGTGCAGCCCTCTCCCCCAACTCCAACTACATTTGTCACAATAATCCATGATTATGCATTTAAGGTCCTAAAGTTCCACACAATAGTGCAACTGTTGGCTTAATCATACCCTACTCACCCTATTACATGTTGTGTTTGTATTGACTACATCCATTGAAATTGCTGTAATCATTTTTGTTCTGTTTGCAACAATGCTTTGATACTGAAGCTTTGTAAACAAGCACCTGTGCTCAAAGGTACTATCTGGATATATCAATATGAATACAATAAATGAATACATACATACATAAATAAATCATCTTTCAGCACAGATGTGAAATATTTTACTTGTGTTGTATATGAGGTGGGGTCCCAGAAAGGCCATTTTGAATGTTTGGTGAAAAAAATATTGAAAGTCAGTGAAGTTATGAGTGAACATTGAAATGTTTCAGTGTTCAGCCATAACTTGGTCTCTTTACCAAATTTTTAAACTCAGTTTTCAACATGGCCTTTTTGGGACACCACCTCGGGAACAAAGGGTGGTGACATTTTTTAAATTACTCCTGAAAGGTGATTTTGTACAGTGACTGTGACTCACCTTTCAGGATGAATTTGAAAAATGTCACCACCCTTGTTCATGAGGTGGGGTCCCAAAAAGGCTGTGTTGAAAGTTCAGTGTAAAAATATAAAACAAAAATGACAAAGTTATGAGTAAAAGTTTAATCCCCTTTGAAATACATTAAACCAGACTTACCTTATTTTCTTACACTGCAGTCACCAGTTCCAGCAGCAAGACATATCTTATACTATGGTTGATTAGTGTAGGTATATAGTTTTATTTGATGATTTAGCTATAGGTATAAAGGGAAATAAAAACTGGACTTTCATGTGGGGAAAATTCCCCATCCATGTATTATAGTGGTGCAGTAGTGTCACTATAGTTAGGGTTGAGTAGGGTGTTCAGTGTTAAACCCTTAAATTTGCACATTAATATCTTTGGTATTGTTTTAATGAAATCAGCTTAAATTGTGCAAGTGTTGTCTAGGAGGCAAGGTCTTGATCTGTGGAAAGCTTTGTGACAGTGACTTGTGTGGTTTTTGGGATCCACACAAATCATTTTCTGTAAATGCCATTTTTTTCCCTATACCTAGCATGGGGTTTTATTTGCTTTCACCTGCAAGCTACATGGAATGGAATGTTTTCCCCAAACTTGCAGGACACATGTGTCATGTCCTAAAGTAGTGCCCTTGAAAGGTCTGGTGAAAAAATAAAAAATGATTCCAGTGTTGTAAGGCTTTAAAGTTTTGTGTTTTCCCATTCTGAGCATGCACAGTAGGTTTTTTGAGATAACGTTCTGGTGCAAAATGAACAAATTCTGGTCAGAGACAATATGGCTGTGGAGAGCTTTGGGGATGCTTTCACCCATTATTTCTAATGAATTTGCACAATGCAGATCTGCTGAGAGGCAGTTTCAATGTGGTCTTCCTTTTACACATTTTTACAATGTGTTTTCCTAGAATATGCCTGTTGATTGCTATATATTTTGCCTGGATAGTTCAAAAAAGGCATGGCATCTTATTTTCAGTGGGGCTCTATATTTATACAATATTATACTGCATTGCGTAAAATCAGAACACACTGAAAACAATATTTTACATCTGGGCAAGGCTACTCTGAATAAATACATTATAAAAATGGTAAAATCATGACACCACTGAAAACAAGATATTGTATCTAATCTGGGACATCCTGAGTCAATACAGTGCAAAAATGTGTAAAATAAAGATCCATATGACAATGAGCTGTAGCATCTCCCCTGTGCTATCTAGGATACAAAATATAGGATTAGAAATATTTAAAGTAAATCTACTATAAACTGAACTTCACTGTGTTCACTGACATAAACAGTTTCTTTATTGTTTTATAACATATTAGACTGCAGTATTTATTTCAACTGTTGTGGCCATGAGGATGGCGTGTAGTGTGTGTGTATGTGTGTGTGTGTTTGCTGTAGCTCAATATATTTTTTCCCCCAAAAACATAGTAAAAAATTCCTGTTGATTGCTATATATTTAGACTGGATAGTTCACAGAAGACCTGGCATATGTCTGAGACTGTACTTACCAGATAGTGTCTTAAGAGGCTAAAAAAACATGTAAATCTCTTTAGATTCATTGCTGGAAAAGGGTGACATTTATGAGGGATGAATCTTTTTTGAAAGACAATACCTGCCCAACTGAAGCTAGTAGCAAGAAAATGTTTAAATGCTAAGTATTTAAATGTGCAAGTTGTTGCATTTTGAGGGGGGTAAACAAATCCCCAGTTTAACAGGCATCCAATATTTGACAAGCTATTTCAGTTTCTTAATGCACATCTGATTAGCAGCTTGGAGTTCTGTCTACAACATTCTAAACAGAAAGAAGGGAGTATTTTATTTCAACTGGCATAGTGATTTATAGTTGTGGTAGGATACATTGAAAACTCCAAAAATGTGTTCCACAGTGTTCCATTTGTCCAGCTACAGATGACAAGATGGCTGTAGGCTCCACCCTCAGCCATAAAAATTGGATGTTGCAGGAACCTTTTTTTTATTTCTCACTACTTGCTTCTCACAGCACAGATCATTTTTTTTTGTGCCATGAGACTGTCATCCTGTTTTTTTTTTCCGCCTGAAACTAAAAAACAAGGAAAATACATAAAAATGCTGTCATTAAAAGGAAAAAAACACCAGAACCTAGCTAAACCAGACCCATTTAGCTGATTCTGATATTTGTTTTTTAGAATAATAGCCATAAATACCTTTTCTGGCACCCCAAACTCTAGGATGCTCCGCTTAGTGAGAGGAGCTGTTCACCTGCGTTCTCTGTATGAGAACAGAGGGATTTTCTTGACTCTGCAGCTGCAGCTGGAACTTGTGCTTCAGGCTGCAGTGAGAGTAGTGAGCTACAATTTCTCTGGTGTCTAGTGGTGTGGCCTCATTGCCATCCCTGTATATGTGTAATGTTGCCCTGGTGTTTAGTGGTACCCCACCCTCTGATTTCCATCCCTATAATGAATTCATCTTTCCTCTGTGTCTAGTGACACTGCCCACCCTCTGATCACCATCACTGTAATGTTTGTACTCTTTCCCTGGTGTCCAGTGGCACCCCCACCCTCCGATCAACATCCCTGTTAAGTTTCCAGGTTTTCCTGGTGTCTAGTGGCACCCCCACCCTCTGATAGCTATTCATATCTGAAATAGAGAAAACCATCCCTCAATGTTTTTTTTTCCTTTTACCTTCAAAAAAGAAAATGCTCCCTTGCCAATATGACCCCCCACCCCTGCCTCCCACTCAGCACCCACCACTCCACACACCCCAGTACACTCCCACACACTCTCACTCACCTGAACAGGTCACAGGGTGAAGATCCACTCTCCAATTGAAGATATGTCTTGCTGCTGGAACCACCAACTGCAATGTGAGATACTAGGGTAAGTGTGGTTCAATGTATTTCAATGGGGTTTTCAACTTTAAAGCATAACATTGTCATTTTTGCATATTTTGAATGCAAATTTTCAACATGGCCTTTTTGGGACCCCCGTTCATGGACAATGATGATTTTGGAATTATGCAAATCTGGCCTAAAAGGCAATTTCACAGTCACTTGGTGAAATCACCTTTCAGGAGGGATTTGAAAATGTTCACCAGCCTTGCACATGAGGTGGGGTGATAAGAAGTCCATTCTAGTGGGGGGTAGGAGGAAGTAGGCTGTTGGTTAACTAGGTTCTGCAGCTTATCTGTTAGGTAGGGAAATGGGCAGACTAGGTGGGCCAAGCAGTCCTTATCTGCCATCAAATTCTATGTTTCTATGTTGAAAATTTGGGGTCAAATATGTAAAAATGACAATTATGTACATACATTAAAATTTTACTACGCTCACTCATAACTTTTGTAATTTTAAATATTTTGACCCCAAATTTTCAACATAATGATTTTTTTACACCACCTCATGGACATGACAGTTGTCATTTTTCAAATCCTGGCCAAAATGCGTTTTTGCACCTGTGGAGCTGAATGTCATTTCAATGCTGCAGAATGATGTTTTGGCGGGATTTGAACATTTTAACTGCCAGGTTCATGAGATGGGTTAATAAGAAGGCTGTGCTGACAGTTTGGTGTACAAACATGATAAAAAATGTCAAGGTTATGAGTGAACTTTGCAGTATTTCAACGTTCACTCATAACATGTCTAATTTTCACTATTTTGATGGCAAACTTTCAACTAAGACAGACAAGGCAGATTGGGGGTGGGTTTAGCCCAATACTGGAGGGAGGAAGAAGGGGAGATGAGGGAGGGCGATTTAAGCCAACAGTGGTGAGGAGAGGGTCAGAAGAAGGGAAGCAGAGACAAAGGGGCCCAGGCCAGGAAGAACAATTGCCGGGAAACCAGGTCAGGAGACAAAAGACAAATGGAAGGAGGAGATAGGGACTTGTGAGGGAGGGTGAAGAAGTGGCAAAAGTCATGGAGTGGAAAGGAGAGAACAGGTTACCATGAAGAGAGAGGAGGGCATTTGTGAAGGGCCTTCAGAAAATAGTTGTGCACTGCTAGAGAGGAAGAAGGTGGAGGAGGAAATGATGAAATTAGAGGAGTAATTGATAAATGCCTGGACCAAACTGGAGCGGGGAAGTTCTGCTGGGAGAATTGCAACAGGGGTAAAGGGAAATAATGTGCAGGAGGAAGAAGAGGAGCTGGAAATGAGAGAGGAGATGAATGGAAACAAGCAGGAGTAAGAGGGTGGAATCTTAGTGCTGGGGACTCAATACTAAGAGGAGTTAGATGGGGTAGCAAGGGGAGGCACAGTCGCATTTGGTGGAGGCCATGCCAGGAATGACAGCAGAAAGGGTGGGACAGTCTGTTCTGAAATATGCTAGAAGGGTAGGGACAAGCATCATTTAATTATACATCTTGGGACAAATGACCTGGCTGACAAGACAGTAGATACAGTCGGAGGAGGTTTGAGGAACTAGCACAATTATGTGAGGGGCAGGAAGATCAGTAACTTTTTCAGAGATACTTCGGTGCCAAAGGCAAGCACAACAAGAAAGCTGAGAATAGAGAATTTAATGGATGGCTAAGAACCTGGTGTTGTGCTAAAGGTATGGGCTGTTGGGGGTGGGGAGGGACCTGGGAGGACAGTAGTCTCTATGCCAAGGATAGACTGCACTTGAGTGAGGAGGAAAGAAAGTGTTGAAACAGAGGATGGAAGAGTACATAGAGGAAGTTGGGAATTTAAACTAGGAGTGGGGGGTGGCAGTTGGGGAAGAGATATGCAGAGACCACAGGTTGGGAAACCATATGAGCTTACCCCTCATAACAGTGACAAAGGACAAATGGCAAGTACTGTTGGTGATGCTAGGAAAGGAGGGCAGGATGGGAGGGGAGGAAAAGGGTGGAAGGTGGTTAATCTTAATGCTAGGAGCCTTGGAAGGAAAACTGCAGAGTTACAGGTTCTCATGGCAGATGGAGAGGTGGACATTGCAGCCATCGTGGAAACATGGGCCACCCAATACAATGACTGGGACCTGTCTGTACCAGGGTACAGGTTATTTCGTAGTGACAGGGTGATTGGGAAAGGAGGGGGGGTGGCACTATATGTGAAGGAAGGACTGAAGTGTGTAAAGGAGGAAGGGGAGGAGGGTAGTATGGAGTCACTTTGGATGCAAATCCAGGATTCCAAGAATAGGATTCTTAGAATGGGAGTGGTGTACAGGCCACCATCTCAGACAGAGGAGTTAGACAGGGAACTAGCGGGACATATCAGGAGGACCTGCGAGAAGGGTAGTGTGGTGATTGTGGGGGACTTCAACATGTCAGGAGTGGACTGGAGCACCCCAACAACCAGGAACAGAAGGGAGTAGGTACTGCTGGATGCCTTCCAGAACAGCTTCCTGCTGCAAATGGTCAGTGAACCAACCAGGTTAGGGAATACCCTTGATCTTGTGCTGGCAAATGGGGACTTTGTGAGAGAACTTACAGTGGAGGAACCGCTGTCAGGGAGTGACCACCACTCAGTATGGCTCACATTGGATATGGGCAAGGAAGGAGTGGAATCTGGCACAGTAGTGCTGGACTTCTGGAGGGCAGACTTTGGGAGGATGGGGGAAGTGGTAAAGGGTACCTGGCCAGAATTCAATCTAGTATGGACACTAACCAGAGGTGGGAGCTCATAAACCTGCTGCAAAGCCTAGAGCAAGAAGGCTAGGGCTAAGAAACCGATCTGGTTGAGCAAGGAGGTCATGGAAAAGGTAAGGAGGAAAAGAGCTGCCTTTAGGAAGTACAAGAAAACAGGGAGGGGGGAGGACAGGGAGAAGTACTTGACAGAATCGAAGGAGGTGACAAGGGCAGTAAGGGGAGCCAAAGCATCTACTGAACTCAGTCTGGCACAAGGCATTGAGAAGGGGGAGAAGGACTTCTTTAAGTACAACAGGGAGAAAAGGAGCTGTAAGGATCACATAGTAAGGATTAGGAAGGAGGGGGGTTGGGTAGAAGCAGGGTGCGATAAGGCGGAAGCACTAAATGAGTACTTCTGCTCAGTATTTACTAAAGAGAAGAGGGGGGTGACACCCAAGGTGGGAGAAATGGCAAAATCAGGGTGGGAAGTGGTGACAGATGGGGAAATCATGGAGAGCAGAGTTCGAGAGGGTTTGAAGGCACTGAGGGTGGACAAGGTGCCAGGCCCAGATGGCATCCACCCCAGGGTACTGAAGGAGCTGGCAGAGGTCCTTGCAGGACCTTTGGCAGACCTATTTAATGCCTCACTACATTCAGGACTGGAGGATGGCTCATGTGGTGCCCCTCCACAAGAGTAGCCCAAGGATGAACCGGAAACTGCAGACCAGTGAGCCTTACATCCATCGTGGGTAAGCTAATGGAGACTATCCTGAAGAAAAGGCTGGTGGCCCTCCTAGAGGCCAAAGGACTACAGGACAGCAGACAGCATGGCTTCATACGTGGCAGATCCTGCCAAACCAACCTGGTCGAGTTCTATGACTGGTAACTAGGCAACTGGTCAGGGGCCATGCAGTGGATGTCCTGTATCTGGACTTCAGTAAGGCATTCGACTCAGTGCTACATGGAAGGCTGTGAAGGAAGTTAGTAGGCACCGGGACGTGCACAAAGCTGGTGAGATGGGTAGGAAACTGGCTGCAGGGAAGGCAACAGAGGGTGGTGGTGGGTGGGGAGCTCTCACACCCAAGGGCAGTGACGAGCGGTGTTCCACAGGGCTCGGTGTTGGGACCAGTGTTGTTTGGGATATCCATTGCAGACATATCATGGGACATCAAGAGCAAGGTCAGTCTGTTTGCTGATGATACCAAGGTAGGCGCTGTGGTGGATGACCTAGGGGATGGCAGGGGTTGCAGGATGATCTGGCAAAGCTTGGAAACCTGGTCAGACACCTGGCAACTGGGCTTTAATGCCAAAAAGTGCAAGGTGCTGCATTTGGGATGAAGAACCAGGAGGAGTTACCAGCTAGGGGAGTGCAGCTAGCCCAGACAGAGGAGAGAAAGATCTGGGTGTGCTCATTACAGGGTCAATGAACAACTTGGCACAATGTGGGAAGGCAGCTGCAAAGGCCAACAAAAATGCTGGGTTGTATTGCAAGGGTCTATCCTCGAGGAGGAGGAGGTGATTCTGCCACTGTATAGGTCATTAGTTAGACCACACCTGGAGTACTGCGTGCAGTACTGGCGTCCGTATCTGAAGAGGGACATTAAGTTACTGGAGGGGGTGCAGCGCAAGGCGACAAAGATGATCAAGGGGCTGGGGGACTTATCATATGAGAGGAGGTTGAAGGAGTTGAACATGTACTCACTGGAGGAGAGGAGAGACAGGGGTGACATGATTGAAACCTTTAAATACATGAAAGGAATAAACAAGACAGGTACAGAGGGGCTGTTCAAAGTAAGGGAGGGGAGGGCCACCAGGGGCCATGATATGAGACTGGAGGCGAGGAAGGTTCAGGAGGAGATGAGGAGACACTTTTTACAGAGAGGGTGGTGGCTGGGTGGAATCGTTACCTGATGAAGTGGTATGCAGTAGAACAGTGGACTGCTTCAAACGAGGATGGGATAGGACAAGGGAGAGGGTTAATGAAGGGGAAGGGTGGAAGGGAGGGGCAGCTGCAGAATAAGGGGTGCTAGCTGCACATTCGAGCAGACTTGATAGACCTCTAGGCCTTTATCTGCTGGCAAATTTCGTATGTTCGTATGGTCATTTTTCCACACTACCTCATAAATGTGACATGTTTAAATCCTGGATGACATATGTTTTTGCACTTCTTGTGCAAAATGACATTTCAGCAAGTATACTATAAATGGTACATGTTGTGTTTATAAGGCAAATCATAAAACGAGTATCTTGAAAATTTGGGGTCAAATCTGAAAAAGATTATATATAATTGTTAACAAATTTAGTGTGTAGTGCCACTCTTGACTGCAAAAGGTATGCTTTGTGATCCTGTGCTGGTGAGCTGAGTTCGGGGTGAGCTCAGTGACTCAGCTCAATGGGGGTTAATGGTGCTGTTATTCAAAACCTCCCAGCCAGGTAATGAAAGGTGTAGGGTTAACTGCATGGGCCTGCGTACCATATAGTGAAAACAACTGTGCTCTTGGCATAGAGTCCTGCACCTCTCCTCTCTTTTGTGGCAGAGGGCCTTGTGCATTAGATGACAGCGGCACTCTTTGTCCTGTGCTTCTGTAGCTCTGGCCACATAGAAGTGCAGGGACCACAGGGCCTTGCACTTCCACAGGCCACCAGAGAGCCCCATGAATTCTTCACTTCTGTCATTGCACTGAACTGCAGAGCCCACAATTTGTGGGTGCTGTACTTCTGTAGGTGGACAGAGTCTTCTTTTTGCGCAGTGTTTCTGCATCTGTTCACATAGGTCCCTTTGTGACCAGCATGAATGATGATACAATTCCACTATCGCAAAAAGAAAGGAAGGACATTTTTCGCAAAAAAAAATCTTGTCAATGTGCCAGTTAGGGAAACTCAACACCACAAAAGTAGGAAAATGTGGTGTCAGGGTATCAAAACCTAACATTCCCCCAACCCCTCTCCCCAAGCAGCAAAAGGAAAAAACATTAGGGTTTTGGGTCTTCAGAGTCTTGGCGAATCAGTGGTGTGGTCTTCCTTAGGGATTCTCAGCCATAATACTACCCCCTCCCCCAAGCCCGTAACCTCCAATCTGAAGCACAAGGTACAGCTCAAAGCCACTGCCTCATAATGATACACTCTTTAAAGGTAGAGAAGTATGCCCCGTCACAGGTTGCCAACACAATTCTTTGTACCTTTCCTCATGCAGGACCCTATAGACCCTTCATGAAAAAAGGAGATCATGTGTGACATGGTTTGCTCATGGAATGGGGTGGGCATTAAGGTTGACATCCCCAAAGGAAGACCCCAACACTGATTCGCCTAGACTCTGGAGACCTAAAACCCTAATGTTTTTTCCTTTTGCTGCTTGGGTGGTGGGGGTTAGGCATTAGGGCTGGAAACCCTAATGCCACATTTCCCTACTTTTGTGGCTTTGAGTTACCCTAACTGGTTCATTAACAATGTTTTTTGCAAAGATTATATAGTATAGGGGTATGGTACCTGCCCTATAGTTAGGGTTTAGTAGGCTGTTTAATGTTAAATCCAGTTTTTGAGTCTTAATAACTTTGATATCATTTAATGAAATAGAATAAAATTTGACATGCATGGTCAGGCTGTCAGAGTCTCTACACATGAAAAGTTTCATGATGGCATCTTGTTTGGTTTTTTAGACACGTAGTGCTAAATAACAGAAAAAAAAAACTTTTGGTTTACTTATACTCAACATTGTTTTATTTATTTTATTTATTTATTTATTTTGCTCTCACCTGCAACCTTGACAGTGTAGAATTATTTCATGAAATTTTCAGTGTCGAAGGGGCATGTGCCAAGGTTGCGCCTTTCTATGGTTTTGTGAACAAATATTATACAGTTCCAGGGTTATAAAGATTTTTTGGATAACCGACAAATGTGAATGGTTTAAAAAAAAATATTATTTTCATGATTTACTTGTCATGTTGAAAAAATACCGACCGTGTGGAAAAAAAATACTGATCATGACAGCCACCATCATGTTTTATTTTTACTAACAAATATTGAAAATACATAAAGATGATACATATTTTGCAAAACAAACACTCAAACCTAGATAAAGGGGATCTGTTTAGCAAGATTGTGGTATTTGTTTCTTTCTTGAAAATTATTCTGCAAATAATGTTTCTGGGCACCCGAAAATCCTGGGTGCCCATCTTGGTGACTGGAGCCATTCACCCGTGTTCTCAGTATGAGAACAGCAGGACTTTCTTGAATTCTGAAGCCACAGCAGGGGTTGTGATGCTGGCTTCAGTTGAATCTGTGAGCCAGTATTTCCTTTCTTTCTTTCTTTCTTTCTTTCTTTCTTTCTTTCTTTCTTTCTTTCTTTCTTTCTTTCTTTCTTTCTTTCTTATTAGTGGACTGGGTGCCCACCCTCAGTATTGCTTCCTTCTCCCCCTTCCCCTCCAGGTCACCTGCCCCCTTGCCATTTTTAATTAATATTAATTTTAGAAGTAGACCAAGGTGCCCATCCCTGGTACTGCTTCACTTCCCCACCTCCCCTTCTGGTCACCCACCACCATTCCCATTATATGCCTGGCAGCATCAGGGTGCCCACCTCTGGTGGCACTGAACACTATCCTGGCACTGGGTGCCCAACCTCCAGTGTGAAAATGTACCCCTGCAATAAAAAAAATTCCCCTCATTGTTTTTTTAACCTGTAAAAAAGGAAAGAATCAGGGGTGTGGCTTGACTCTTGCCAAAATGTCTGCTTAATTCCAGTAGTCCTCTCCCCTTGGGCATAATCTGTCAGCATCCATAGCTTTTCACATGTTTTTGTAACTTCATTTGTGGCTCATTATTTTACCTAGCAGCTGCGCTCCATGCCAGTAATATTTTTTTTTCTGAGCTCCCTCTGTTCTTGGTGGTGCCAGCATGTGTCTGCCTGTCTACATTCCCAGGTCAGTGTGGCAAAGTTGGTGACCAGGAATGCAGTGGTGCCTGACCATGGATCTATTGAGGAGATGTTCAGAAAATTACTTCAAAAATGACAGAAACTAAAGCTGCTTTACTTCAGTCTGCCCAAGCACTCACACAAATGGATAATAGACAGTGGCAAACAGAGAGAAAAGTGGACTCTCACAGCGTGGCCTTACATGAAGTACAGGCCTCTCTCTGGAAGCAAAATAGACTGATTAACCAACTACAGAGCAAAGTCAATTATCTAAGAACCATAGCCATATGAATAACCTATGTTTTGTAAGTTTTCCAGAAGGCATGGAGCAGTAGAATCCAGTCTCCTTTCTGCAGGGTGCACTCCCCACTATTCTACAACTTACAGGTGACCAACAACTTGAAATTGAAAAGGTGCACCAGTCTCTGGTCCACTGTGCTGTATCCAGGTGAGTGTCCAAGGCCGATGCTGGCAAGATTTCTGTGCTAGTCCACAAAGGAGGCAGTCCTAAGGAGGGTGGGAGAGCTGGACTGCCTACAATGGCAAGATCATACCATTCAGATCTTTCAAAATTTCTCTAAAGAGTTATCTGACTGATGGAAGGCTTACACAGAGGTCAGAGGCCAGAAAGATCATGCATAAACTTAGCCTACAGCTCTCCATCCACTACCCGGCCATCATGTAGGTAGTACACAATGGGGTCCTGCTGCTATTCTCTACCATGGACTGTCTAATGGATTTTTCAGTAAAGTGCTGGCCCAAGGAACTTCTGGCTGAAGACCTCCCCTCCATGGATACTATGGACACTGGTGCTCCTTCCTCCTCCTCCTCCTCTTCCTCCATGGCCACTGAACAGACTCCCAATGCTGGACCTGAGTCTTAGTCTCTGCCACCAAGGTTCAGCAAGAGGCAACAGAATTGCCAGCAACCCTGGAATCATCCTCCAACCCAGCAACATTGCTCACAGAGCAACAGTTGAGAGGAAGATGACAAATCTGATGGCTTCTCTGGTGGCCTGCACATTTATCGCACCCAAACCGATTTGTGCCTCTTTGCCCTCAGTCCCTGAGGCCAGATGAACTGCTCTGGCAAGATCCACTTCAGGGTGACTCTACTGCCCCAGCTTCCAGCTGCTTCACCTGCCATCCCAGACCCAGAGGGGCCCTGCAAAACATGGGCTGCTGTTATAGTGGAACCGCAGACAAGCTCTTCCCCTCCAGCACTGAGCTTCCAGGTGCAGACTATTGATTATCCACTGTGTGCACCAGAACCCTTTTTGACACTCTGCCAACAGGTACTGCACCCTTTAAACCTGTTAATACTTTCTCCTTGCTGCTCTCTGCATGATCCCACACAAGATGCCTGAGACTCATGGCCACAGGCTATGGACTGACACTGTTTAGCTTTCCCCCTGGTCTTATCAGTATTAGCACTGTACCTGTCCCCTTGTGTTACTGTTATCCCTAGTCAGACCATTTGTTCAGAAGCTAACATTCTAACTGCAGCCTCGCTTTTCCCTTACTATGCAGTTTGTTTTACCCAGAACTGCATTCTGTGTCTGCCTCTGATTTCAGTTGTTCTGTTTCATTTCGGGCAGTGCTGAAAACTATGCAGTCTCTCATTAACTTTATCCTGGTAATGGTTGTGAATCTGTTGGATGTTATATCTGTGAATTAACACAGCTTCTGCTTAGAGATGATTCCCAGTTTGGACAACTTCTATAACTTAGGGGTGTTACCCTCTATGGAGTGGGATGGATGCCCCCCCCCCCACCAGCCTTATGTGCTACTTTGGACAACTATGGGATTTCTCAGCTCTGAGGGGTTATATTTGGATTGTTGAGCTCAATTTTGTTAATTTATATAGGTGAGTGACTTTGCCCTGTACCTTTTGTTTGTTTGAGGGTGCTGGAGCTGGACTATAAACTCTTTGTTTAGTTATTTTCTTGTACTTAACTGTTGGTTGCCACATTGTGTTCCAACTCTGCTCCCTGTCATTTTTTGGGTCTCCTCTGCCCTGATTATCCTTGCAACCCTCCCCCCACAGCATTTTTTACCACTCCCCTTCATGATTTATGTGGGATGGTAGTATATGACCTCCTCATGTCCTGCAGTATCTCCAACTATCCTCTGAAAGATGACTTGAACTATATTTTAGCAGTCCATAACTAACCACTACATCATTCCTTCACCCCCCTCACTGCATGTATGGTAATGCCTGTATGATCCCTGGCTGTCTTCCCCACTTAGGTGGTGCATCTTCCCTACCACCCTGTATTACAATTGGTGAGAGATCCTCCCTTGTTGTTGTATGCATATACCCTGCAGCTCCTTTCCTGTTTCATGGAGACTGGTTGCTCCCTGTGCATCCTCCAGCAGACTGGAGCTTTGGACAGTATCCCTTGTGGTGTGATTTCCTGTCTGTGAACTTATGGGGAGGGGCACTGTGGTGAACCACTATTTGTGTTCAGGATTTGACTTAGCACTTACCTGCACCTGAGTCAACAATATATTATGGTGTCTTCTTTTCATTTACTACCCTACCGGTTGTTTTCCACCATTGCCATGCCTTTGGGAAGACTTGGGAGAACCTCAGCTTGCTGTTATTGGCCAGTTAATATCCCATATTTCCACACAAGAAATATTTTGTGTTTATCTACTGGTTATTACTGTGTTTTTAATGTTTTATTGTTGGATTGTTAAAGTTAGAGGTATCAGACACTTCAGACCCCAGTGTATGTTCTACCCGCTATATACCAGGTCCTCACTTCTTTACATAGAAACATAAAAAACATAGAAGTTGATGGCAGATAAGGACCACAAGGCCCATCCAGTCTGCCAATTTTATCTACCTTATAAATGTGCCATAGACCTGTATTCTGTCAATGGCCTATCTAGTCATGCTCATCTATAATGCTCCCTTATGTCTATACCATGCCTGTCTGAAGCCCTGCACCATATTCATATCCACCACTTCCTGATGTAGGCCGTTCCATGCATCCACCACCCCTTCTGTGAAAAAGAACTTCCTCTGCCACTACCTATCACAGGTAATGCCACTTTGTAGGTCAGGGAAGTCTGAACCACGGGCTGCCCACTCGGACCGACTATCATCATCTCTGGTCACATCTAGACTGTGCCATTTCTTGAATCATGGGTGATGTGACTTGCCACACATGGAATGTCCATGGTTTGAACTCCTTGGTCAAGCATAAACAAATTTTATCCCACCTTAAGCGCCTCAAAACTACAGTTACCTTCCTTCAGGAAACCAAACTCCTTGACAAAGAGTACTCTCATCTCAAATACGACTGGGGGGGGTCAAGTCTTGCACACTGCTGCCCCACTAAAAAATGCGGTGTGGCTAGCCTCCTCCACAAATCCCTTCCCTGGGTTGTTTCACCCTTGCACAGAGATCCACATGGTCGATGGCTTTTAGTCCTTTTGAACACTCCTGAAGGCTCTATTCTCCTAGGGACTTTATACGCCCTGAAGAGTGATGACCCTAATTCTTCCCAACAGTTTGCACAACTGGTTGTGGACCTCTTCATCCCTACTATCTCCCTTTTAATAGGGGGGGACATCAACTTAGTTTTAGATCCCCACCTTGATAGAAGAACCTCCAAAGCTGAACCACATGTTAAAGGCTCCCAAGCTGTTCCCATTTTTATATCGGACCATTGCCTGGTCTAGTGTCTCATCCACCCTCAGGACCGAGATTATTCCTGTCACTCTGCAGTTCATAATACCTATAGGCGCCTGGATGTCTGGCTGATTTCTCCCCAAATTATGCAAGCTGCTATCAACTCTACCATCATGCCTCTTATTATTTCAGATCATTCCCCTTTCCAGTTTCACTTTATCCGGGGCAAGGTTACTCTTAAATCTCCCACTTAGAGACTTGATCCCCTATTACACTGTGATCCAGATTTCTTACCCAGGATCAAGGCAGAAACCATCTCCTTCCTAGAAATCCACTAGCCCCAGGGCAGCTCTGCAGGGACTACCTGTGAGGCCTGGAAATCTATGATGTGGGGCAAGATAATCAGCTTTGCAAGACATTACAGACAAAAAAGGGAATTGGAGCTTCAACGGCTGGAGAGGAAACTTAAGGCTAAAGAGTCCAGTTATAAGGCTCTCCTGCACCCAGACCCACATTCGGCACTGAATTCAGACATTTTGAGGCTTCAAATGGAAATTAACATGCTCCTCTCTAGGAAAGCAGAAATTGCCATTCTATGCCTCAAACATAAGTACTGGGAGGGTGTGGAGAAATACGGCAAAGTTCTAGCATACCATCTCCATACGCAATAAATAGAGAGACACATTGCTGGCCTAAGTGATCAAGCAGGAGTGGTACAATCTTCTTTAAGTCAATAAATACCATCATACAAAGATTCTGTGCCATGCTGTACTCGTCCTCCCACCCACTGGATCACCACCATATTCAAAGTTTTTTTTTCCTTCCTGCAGTTGCCTATACTCATTGAAGTGCAGGCTATGGCCTTGGACACAGCCTCTCTGTGGTCGAGATCTTGAAAGCCCCCTCCTCCCTCAACTCTGGAAAATCCCACAGTGGAGATGACTACCCTATAGAACTCTTTAAACCGCTGGCCCCTTTGTTATGCCCACTCCTTTGTGAGGTGTACAAAGAGGTGGAGCACTCTGGAACCCTTCCTCCCACCATGCGTGAAGCAGTAATCACAGTGTTGCTGATAAAAGGAAAAGATTCCACTCTTCTTTCGAGCTACTGCCCTATATTTCTCATTAACATTGAAAGCAAGATCTATGCTAAAGCTCTTGCCACCAGGTTACATCCTGTCTTACCCCAACTTGTACACCCCTTCCAGGCAGGCTTTGTTAAGGGGTGGTTAAGCTCAGACCATCTGTGCTCCTTCGTTGATCTTATCCATACTGCTAAATCTTCATCCACCCCATGCAGAAGCGGTGGCCACTGATTTCAAGAAAGCATTTGATTCAATTACTTTGGCAATACCTGCACCTTGTCTTAGTTCCCCTGGCTCTTGACTCACGTTTTAGATACTGGATTCAAATTCTATAATCCTCCTCATTGGCTCAGGTCCTCACCAACTCTTTACTCTCCCCCCCCTTCCCCTGATAAAAGGCATAAGGCAAGGATGCCCATTGTCTCCCCTGCTTTTATCCTGGCAATAGAGCTGTTGGCAACCACAATTTAACAACACACCCAAATCGGAAGGCTCTGTCTTGGCCAAGAGGAATACACTACCATGTTATACACAGGTGATCTGCTAGCCCTTCTGGGAGATGCATCTAACTCTATGCAACCCTTGCTGACTCTCCTAGCTCACATCTCTTCCCTTTTTTAGTCTCCGGGTGAATTAGTTAAAAACAGAAGTCCTTCTCTTAAATCCTGAATGCCAGTTGGCCACTTCTGAAACTCTTGGTCTCCACTGGTCACCTCAGTCCATCATGTACGTGGGCATACAGGTTACCTCATATCTCACCAAGATGTGTGATGCCAATCTCTCCCTTCTCCTAGCATAACTCAGAATAGACTGGGACCAATGGAAGAACCTACAACGTTCACTCCCAGGCAAGATAGCAGCTGTTAAAATTATCTCTACACCCAAAATATTGTATGTGTTGTCACACCTTCCCCTGGACATACCTACAAAATGGTTGTCCCTTCTAGATAGATACCTGGGTCATTTTTGTGTGAAGGTGCCCAACCACACTGAAGTCGAGTTAAGTTGTGCAGCCACTGGTCAAGGGGGGGTTGGGGCCTCCCCTGGATCATCAGTTACTTACGGTCCTTTCTGGCAGTACAGACATTACAGTGGTTCCACACCCCATCAGCCCACTCTTCCCAGTGGGTCAAGATTGAGAGACATTTCACTGATGTGAAAATACTTACCTCTCTGATACACTGTCCCCTCCCTAAACACTTAAAATCTCATCCAGTAATTAAAACCTCAATCTCATGCTGGCTTAAACTGAATAAGTGGCTAGGTGTTGAGTCACAACCCTTGGGATATGCCCCACTCTGGGATAATCCAGTGATGCAAATAACCAACATGCCTCCCTCCTGGACCTCATGGCAAAATAAGGACATCTGGCACATCCGTCATATACTGGATGTTAACAGGTGCATAGTTGCCACCTTTCAGGAGCTGCAAAGTACATGGGATATCCCCAGATCTGTTTTTTTTGGCATTTTTTGCAGATTCACAACTCAGTACAGCATTTAGTAAAATCTCCCACTCCCATACAGTTTCCTCTTCCTATACAGAAATGGTTTACCCATAAAAGAGGCCTCTGTGGATGTATTTATCAAAACATTAGAGACAAAATTCCCAACCAGTCCCCTGCTGCAAACACTAAATGGGAACGTATGCTGTCTATTAGGCATATTGGAGGAGGAACAGGACAGCTGCTGGTTGTTTTGCCACAAGACCTTCACAGACACACGCAACAGCCTTATTCAGAATAAGATTATTAACTCCTGGTACAGGACACTGGTAGTTCTACATGCTCTGAAGTTTGTGCCAGATGACTCATGTTGGAGATGTAACTCCCTTGGGGGTAACATTATCCATATCCTATGGTTCTGCCTCAAGGTGCAGCCATTCTGGGAGCAAGTAGGTCAATTAGTATCTACAGTTTTGGGCTGCCCTATCCCGCTATCCACTCCATATTACTTGGTGGGCCTCACCTCTGCCGCACCACACATTGACCCGTCTGGACATCACTGGTTGGCATTACTCAGTATGCAAGAAAAGAGACTGCTACTTTGTAAATGGCACTCAGCATCACTACCCTCCTACTCCAAACTGATAGCCAGTGTAGCTCATGTGGCTACCCTCGATCACCTGTCTTACTTTGCTAAAAATGCCATTGCTAGGTTTGCTAGCTGTTGGAAACCATTTGTACAGTACATTAACCCTAGAACAGGTGTGAGATAACTGGTATGTGGAGCTCCCATATTTTTCTCTATGTTGGGCCAAGACCATTTCCTCAGGGCTGGCTTACACTGGGTAACCTGCTGATGTTTTCTGGCACTGACACCTCTTTGGGTTTTTACTGTTTCTTGTTCTTTCCTGTATGTAGTTTTGTATGTAACTAATGTTATGTTATGTTATGTTACGTTACGTTACGTTATGCTGCACTTTAACTTTGTAGTGTCTGACATGGTGGTGCATTCCATTGCACCATCATATTATTTGGTGTTGCTGTAATGAAAACAAAAAGTTCTAATAAAAATATTAACTGCAAAAAAAGAAAAAGATCCCTCATTGATCACCCCCACACACACCCCACCTACCCCACCCCGACCTCCTACTCAGCACCCACCACACCACTCCTCCCACACACCCTCGGTCAACTGAACATGTCCCATGGCATAGATCCACTCACCAGTCGAAGTCACCTCTTGCTGCTGGAACTGACAACTGCAATATGAGGGAATAAAGAAAGCCCAGTTTAATGTATTTCAGTTGGGTTTGAACTTTTATTCATGACTTTGTCATTTTTTAATATTTTTACACCAGATTTTCAACATGGCCTTTTTGTGACTCCACCCCATCACATGACTAAGGGTGGTGAAGTTATGCAAATCTGCCCCAAATGGCAATTTTGCTGTTGCTTAGCAAAATCATCTTTCAGACAGGATTTGAAAATGTTCACTGTCCTTGTTCATGAGGTGGGAGTCCGAAGAAGGCTGTGTTGATAATTTTGGGTCAAAATATTCACAAACGACAAAGGTATAAGTGTACATTGAAAATTTTCTACAATCGCTTATAACCTTGGTAATTTTCCATACTTTAACCACAATTTTCAACATAGTCATGTTTTCACACCACCTCACGAATGTTGACAGCTAACATCTTTCAAATCCAGCTAAATGTGTGGAATTAGGTGTAACACCCTATCTAGAGTAGAAATAGAAAAGGGCTTAAAGTCAGCACAAGAGTGGGGATAGGTGAAACACCCCATCTAGGGTAAGGTAGTAAAGGGGTTTAGAAAAAGCAATAGTTTGGGAAAAGGGTAAAAATGGGGGTTGGGGTTAAGTTAGGTCCTATATAAGGTAAGGGAATGAAAGGACTTCAAAGGGCTAAAATTACAGAGAGAGTAGGAAGTATAGGATGATGGGAGTTGTGCAGTACAGTGACTGTGGGGTGGCAGTCTTCAGGGAGACCTTCTGGAGGTTACGTTGCTACCCCATGTGCATGCACCTCTCTGGGATGAGGGAAGAGGTTGCCAGACTCAAGGCTGAGTTGGCTTGGGTTTGGAAGACCTACCCCCAAACCCAGGGATCACCTAGTCTGCCAGTTCTACCTCAAAGGAGGAGCAGCTGGACAATAGTGGGCTTGGGGAGGGTAAGAGTGGTGGAGTGTAGGCACATCCCCCATCTGGTACCATTATAAAACTCCTACACCACACTAGCCAAGTGGGAATATCTCACAGAGGCACCTGAAGAAGTGACTGGGGTGGATGTGGGGGTTCTCCACAGTGGACACCCAAAGCAAGGTGGCAGAGGACCCCAGAGGAGAAGGAGGAAGTGAATCATGGTGGGGGACTCCATAGTGAGGGGACTACAGTTGGGGCAGGTAGGGATGAGGAGAGGGAGGTTAGGTGCCTTCTGGGTGCCATGGCTCAATGGGATGGAAAGAGGATCCAAAGGATTACTGAGGCAGCAGGAAGGAAGGGAGAGATGGATGTCATCCATCTGGGGACTAATGACCTGGTTAGGAATGAGCCAGTAAATGTTCAGGAGTAGTTCAAGGAATTTGGAAGGGGTCTTAGACAATTAGTACGATCTGGGACTTTATATTCAGGGAGCTAGAGCCTCATTTTCATGAAGAAAATCACTTGACAAAGTGTAAAAATGCTTTTTCTTTTTATTTCTGATATTCAATTTCCCTATGTTTTGCTCCTCAGATCTTGTTCATGCGGATTTGTTTTCTGTTTAAAACACAAAATAAAATTTTCTTAGTATCATCTTTTGAACTTCAGTATCATTAGTATTTTTCATAACATTCTTATTGGAACTGCATGTTATTTACCATTAATGCTTCTGTTGCTTGCTATATTTAAATGCTTTCAAATTCTGTCTGTGGTATTATACCCTCTGTGAATATATAAACAAACAACAACTTATTTTATTAAGTAGCATAGACACCAGCCACAGTCAAGTGCAGTATTTTTAACTTCTGTTATAATCATGACTCCCCATAGCTGCACTCATACCTCATATGGAAAAATATTTGTGCTTGTTTCCATTCTCCTAATTTCTCCTGGCCCAAAATCCGTTTAAACTTTTATTGTTTCTCTCACAAATCAGTGCCTATAATATATGAGGAATATTTTTTAGCTCAGTTTTCTTTAGTTTATGCCATTATTCTGGTGATTCTGAGTTAATCTTTTACCTTTAAGCAAGGCACTGTTCGTGCTGTTTCCTCCGCTCTGCTTTCTCAAATTTTGAACTGCAACTCAGCTGGACAATGGCACTCCAAACACTAGCTCACTCACTGAGGTGTGGCTTCCTCTTGAGCCTGCTTGGATTTGCCACCGAAGTGACGTATCACTTTGTGTACCTCTCGCATTGCGAGAGCGTTGCCTAGCAACTGTATACTCTCCTCCGAGGGTGGAGACATGGTTCGTCCAAGCAAGCTCTACTGCACTTATAGCCATAGCCTGCGCAATGCTGCCAAACTACTTTTTACATATTGAAGCTCTGTGTCAGGACTATTCAGAGTAAAGAAGGACCTGTTCCCCCATAATACATTTGTTGCATATTTTTAACACTATTAGGAGCACAGACCAATATACATTTTCATTTATACAAGGCATTTGTTCCATAATATAGATTTTCTACATGCAGAATTAGAGTTGTACAATTTAAACAGGCTGACAAAAAGATTTTAAACATTATTAAAGCTCTAGTATTCTAATTGCCCTTTTACCATTAATTATTTTAGTCCACCCCATTTTCTGTTCTTGTTACTGCACTCCAGCTTTTCCATCAAGGACACATCAGTTTCCCTAATTTCTACATACAAGCTTGCCAGTTACTCTCTATATTCATTCCTATAGCTGGATTCAATGTTTTTAACTGAAAAATCTACTTCATCTCTGCTTTATCTAGCAGTTGCTTATGATTGCCCCTTGGGGAGGAGGTTGTATCACCTCCAATCCCCAGAATCTTAAGGATGCTCCCGTGTGTCCCTCTTGATTGAAGTGCAGTGCAACAGGTGACTGCTCATCCCTATTTCTGATATCTCCCTTATGCTCTAAGATCCTCTTTTTTAATGCTCATTTTGTTTGACCAATATACAGTTTGTCACACAGACACTGTATAACATAAATAACACCTTCTGTGTTACAGTCGATGTGTTCCCTAATCTTAAACTCCATATTTACCTGTGGATGTTTAAAAATGTTTTTTTTACTTGTATTGTTGCAGACCGCACCTTTCACACCTTGTCATGCCTAGCTGCAAAGGACCCAGTAATAACTGAGGTCCCAACCTGTCAGGCCTGGCAAACTGTGAATGCACCAGCCTGTCTTTAATATTTGAAACTTTTTTAGCTATGATTGGTTTTTGTTGTAAAGCCATATTTTGTGGATTAACTTGGGCTGCCATGTACCAATGTCTATTTACTATTTTATGAATTTCTGACATCTTATGGTTATACTTAAGAGCCAATACCGTTCTGTCAGTTTCTTGTTTTTCTTCTTTATTCTGTAGTAATTCTTGTCTAGTTTTGTTTTCAGTTCTATAATTTGCTTGTTTCAGAACTCCAGGTTTATAACCTCTATCTCAAAACCTTTGTATCATGTCCTGTTTATTTTTCTGATAGTCCTCTATTTTTTGACAATTTCTCTTTACTCGCACCATTTGTGAATATGGTATGCTGTTTTTTTTTATTTTGGCTCATGGTAGCTAGTACTATGTAATACGGTATTTCTATCAGTTTCTTTTCTGTAAATTGATGTACTAATCTGGCCCCTTTCATTCTTTGACAATAAATCCAGAAATGGGATGCTGTCATTACTACTGTTCATAATAAATTTCAAATTTCTATCCCAATTATTCATGATCTGATGAAATTCTTGTAATTCATGTTCTGTTCCACCCCATATACACAATACATCCCAATGAACCATTTCCAAAACATAATTCTGTCCAAAAATGTGTTTATTTGTGCATTAAACACCTTGCTGACTTCAAAATGAATCATGAAAGTGTAACCCCCCTGCAATTGGGGGTTTCCGAAAGACTTCTAGGAGCTTGCCTAAGTGCTCCCAGCCTGGATGGTGTTCGGCATTTAAGCCGTTAGTTTGTGAGTGCTTTTAGAGCCTCTGGTACTATCTCTTTAAGAGCTGTCTGCTTGCAGGTAGGATTAGTTACATGGGGGGACTGTGTGGTTCCCTGCTCGAGTCCCGCTCGAGCTGCTGACAAATCGCTCTGTTGATGCTGTTGCTATATGCGCAGGGGGAGCCCATTCAAAAGATGTAACTACTTGCCCCATATCAGTTAGAGTGCTAGTGGAAATGTAATTTGTCTAACCTGCCTTTCTTGCAGCTGGGACTCTGTGTGCTTTGCCTCTCCATTTTGGATCTGAACTGCAGAATAGATCCAATCAGGCAGGAGGAGCATCTAAAATGGAGCTTAAGCGGACCAACCAGGATCAGGACTCTCTCGGGAGCCGGCTGGCCATAAGGGATATAGCCAGTAATTCTGGGAAGTGAAGTTCTTGACCATGGCACCTTTTTTTCCCACCAATAGGGGGAGTTTTGAGTGATTGGCAACTGAAGCCCACCACATGGACTGGGTGGCGCCCGACTGTAATTCCCTGTCTGGTGTCTGGGAAGGTGGATCCATTGTGACTGTGACTGGGGAAGGAGCTGCGGGCTCCTGCGCTGCAGAGTTTTCATGTGGGAAGCGCATGTGGAGGCCTAAAGTCGGGCAGCACGTTTGCCAGGGTGATTTGGACTGAATCCGCTGTTACTGAGGAAAGGAGAGGCTGAACACTTGAGAACCAGGCTCACCCTGTAGAGGATTGGAGAAACTGCTTCATCGCTTTGTCTGTCAGGAAAGTGAAGCTGCATTGTGAACTCTCGGGTTGGCAGTAAGTGCGATCAGGACCTGAGAGCAGCTGCCTGGTATAGTAATTTCTTTTACATATAAATGTGTGGGGTGTTTGGGGAGGACAGCTCAACGAGTCCTCTTGTCCTGTGTGATTCGACGGGAAGGCAATCGCTTGCAGGCAGACTGAATCCGTTGCTTCCTGAAGCTGTGTGCCTGCTGGCAGAACCTCATCCCCCTGCTGTGCGAAGGGCATCCAGAAATCCACGCCACCCTTGGGGACAACTTCCAGCATTAAGTTAGTGAGTGCAAATCAGGGTTGCTCCCTGCCATCTGTACCTTTAATTGCAAGTGTTTCATCTGATTTTCTCTCTTTCTTTCTACATGAACTGAGCCAACCGGCTCTGGATTACAATTGGGTATTGTGCAAGTGTTTTCCATCACAGGGCCCCAACCAGCTGCATCAATCTTGGCTAGCCCCCCCCCCCATCCTGAATACCCAGTGAAAGTGACATTTAGGGACTCTGAAATTGTGCACAGTACTGTGATTATTCATGTGATTAATCTAATTAACCTGATTTTCCCCTGTCCTTGTTACAATACCTTAAATAAATCAGATTTGTTTGTTTCAGCAAAGTTACACTGACTGAGGTATGTGTTTATGATTAAAGAATTGTACAGTGGCTATTGCATTACATCATCTTGTTTTACAGGGGTCCCCAGAGTCAAGTTGACCGGTCCAGTCCTGGGGGTAAGTGTAAATGGTGAAGATATTTATGGGGCATTGTGTGGGCCACTAGTAGGAAGAAAAAGGGGTCTCAGTGTCCCAGAGGGCTGTGACCAAGTTAGTCGAAACACTGTAAATCCTGACCTCTGGGTGGAGGCACCTGCCATAGAACCAAGGCCCCTCAACCTGTTAGCAGTTAGGCAGGCAGGGGTAGTAGCCCTTGGGATAGCGCCACCTGGGGGTTACAAAAGCATTTGCATATGTGGGTGCCATGGTGCTGCCCATGGCAGGACCCCTGTCTTGCTGCTAGAAATGTCCATTAAACTCAAAATAGTTATTTTGTAGTATAAATATTGATAACTCCTGTAGCATTTCTGTTTTTGGTCCCTCTACTTCTCTTTTATTAAGTATCTTGCCCATATTAAGGATACCTTCTCTATGTGGGATTGACGTGTATAAATCTACTACATCCCATATCACTAGAATGGTACCATTAACATCTCTTGTTGCAATTCTTTCCAATTGTTGCATAATGTCTGTCGAATCCTGAATATATGTGTCACTTTCTTCGACTAGTGGTTGCAAATGAAAATTGATGTATTTTGATATGGGGTTGACCAGAGAATCTATGCCTGACACAATCAGTCAGGAATATTATTATTATTATGGGGAACAGGTCCTTGTTTACTCTGAATAGTCCTGACACAGAGCTTCAATATGTAAAAAGTAGTTTGGCAGCATTGTGCAGGCTATGGCTATAAGTGCAATAGAGCCTGCTTGGACGAACCATGTCTCCACCCTCGGGGGAAGAGTGTACAGTTGCTAGGCAACACTCTTGTAATGCGAGAGGTACACGAAGTGACACATCACTTCGTCGGAAAATCCAAGCAAGCTTAAGAGGAAGTCACACCTCAGTGAGTGAGCTAGCGTTTGGAGCGCCATTGTCCAGCTGAGTTGCAGTTCAAAATTTGAGAAAGCAGAGTGGGGGAAACAGTGTGAACAGCGTCTTGCTTAAAGGTAAAAGATTAACTCAGAATCACCAGAATAATGGCATAAACTAAAGAAAACTGAGCTAAAAAATATTTCTCATATACTACAGGCACTGATTTGTGAGAGAAACAATAAAAGTTCAAACAAATATTGAGCCAGGAGAAATTAGGAGAATGGCAACAAGGTGAGGAATGTGTGCGGCTATGGGGAGTCATGATTATAACAGAAGTTAAAAATACTGCACTTGACCGTGTCTGGCGTCTATGCAACTTAATCAAATAAGTTGTTGTTTGTTTATATATTCACAGAGGGTATAATACCACAGACGGAATCTGAAAGCATTTAAATATAGCGCACAACAGAAGCATTAATGGTAAATAACATGCAGTTCCAATAAGAATGTTACAAAAAATACTAATGATACTGAAGTTCAAAAGATGATACTAAGAAAAGTTTAATTTGTGTTTTAAACAGAAAACAATTCCCTGTGAACAAGCTCTGAGGAGCCAAACGTAGGGAAAATTGAATATCAGAAATAAAAGGAAAAAGGCATTTTTACACTTTGTCAAGTGATTTTCTTCATGAAAATGAGGCTCTAGCTCCCTGCATAGAAAGTCTCTGAATTATAGCAAGTCACCTTCAAGGGAGAAACACTCAAGATACTAATAACCATTTCCCAGTTGTTGTTGTTTAATTTTGTTTTACTGAATGTACCTGTAAGGTGGGACACATTTCTTCTGGAAGTTGGTTTGATATAACATATTGTATTTATAAAGCACAAGATAAAAGAGATTTTTTCTCATAATAAATGTAAAGAAGTATATTTTGGAATTTTGTTTGGAATTTACCAGCAATATTTATACATTATGGATGAGCAGCTTTGCTGGATATAGGGAATAGTGCTGAAAACACACTACATTTCACAACATTCTCTGAAGATGAGAGGAAACAGTTGTTTCAGGCAATGAGGGGGTAGTAGGGATTTGTCCACCCAAATGGGAGAAACCCCAAAAAATTTGGCACAAAAGATAGAAAATTTTAAATTTAGAGACACTAGGCTTGAATGGCACGGACTAACTTTAACACAATGGGCCCGATTCTAGAAAGAGAAATACACCAGGCGCAAGCAACGCAGTTGATTGAAGATACACAACAGCAACTGCGACATGCGAGATACGCGTGATTCTAGAACAGGCGAGAATATGCCAAATGCAACTGCGTAAGTCGCGACATGCAAGATACACCATATAAAAGTGCGCAACATGCAGTTGCGGTCCAACATACACCAGCAGATTCGCCACAGCAATGGCACAAGCCACAACAGAATGTCAAAGACGGAAAAGGAACTTTGGTCATGAGGAGGTGAACACCTTGGTGAAGCAGATAGATCGCCATCATGCACTCCTCATGGGCCATGGAGGGGATGCAAAAAAGTGGGAGAAAAGGAAGAGGGCCTGGGACAAGTTGGCATGCAGGGTCAATGCCATTGCCACCCAGTGCAGGACAATGAGGGACCTGCAGAGAAAATGAAACAACCTCAAGCTCCTGGTCAAGAGCAAGGTGGCACAGAATAGATGCATGTCACAGGGGGCAGACCCACATAGCAGGAGCCACTCAACTCCATTGAGAGAAGAATAGCTGTGCATCTGAGTCAGCAAAGCATCACTGGTGTCATACAGCTGGACACATTCAGACAGCAGTCGGCCAGGTAGGGACAAACAACCAGCAATGTATGGGACAGACCAGACAGGGCAACAGCACACAAGCCAATGGCATAGATGGGGGGGGTGTGGGGAGGCATCAGGTATGCAGAAGCAGTGGTGGAGAGGCATGCCACAGGACTGCCACATGGCCACAGCTGGCCACAGGATGGTCAAGGGGAACCAGACAATGGGGAGGTACACACTAGGGACAGGCATATGTGCAGTTGACATGTGTAGCTGTGCAAAGGAACGACCCATGAGAACAGTGGAGGGGCTGGCACAGGGCCACATATCTAGAAGGGGGAGGCCTGCTGAGGGGATGGCTGGGCTGCACTGGGTGTTGCTCTGACCTGCACTGTGAACTGTTGTTCTGGGGGGGCATACTGAGGGGATGGCTGGGCTGCACTGGGTGTTGCTCTGACCTGCACTGTGAACTGTTGTGGGGGGGCATGCTGAGGGATGGGCTGGGCAGCATCAAGGGACGTTGTGACCCGCACTGTGTGCATGGGAAGGTGTGGCTATGCAAAGGTCTGTGCTGGGCAGTAGGGATGGGGCATGGGTCACTGTCCCAGTGCCTGCTGACTGCAGGCAAAGGCTGCATGTCCAGTGCAAGGCTGGCATGGCACCCAGGGGTGCAGGCCCCCGCTGCACAGTGGGTCCCATGGCCGTGCTCATGCATGGTGCAGCTGTGCAGTGGTGAGCATTACTGGGTGACCGTGTGACAGCAGGAGTCACCATACAAGGCTGAACAGCACAGCAAGGGCAGCAGTGGTGGGGGTCAACGCCAGTGGTGCAGGAAGCAGGTACAGTGGAGGCATACAGTAGGTAGGGCAGCACTGGTGTGGGGTGGGTACAATTCCAGAGCGCCACGCCAATGCTGACCTGAGAGGGAAACACAGCTCAGACAGGTGAGGGCACACTGTGAAGTGGAGACACACTAACATGCTCCCCATCTAACAGGTGCATTAGCAGCTGGCGCTGGAGCCAGAGGCTGGCAGCAGCAGTGACAGGGCCTGGAAGGAGCTGGCATGGCCCAGGCCACCAGCATGGTGCCGGCTGGCAACAGCAGCCCAAAGGATGTTGGAGGCAGCCCTTCCACCAGCACACCTGTGGCAGAAACACTGTAGGCGTTGTCTGAGCCTGACGGTAGTGGGGATGGGGACAGCCCCATGTTTGAAGATGCAGCGGACAGCAGTGAGGGTGATGCAGCTGGACCACTGTGGAAACAGCAGGGGACTGCCAAGGATACCTCCAGCAGTACCGCCACATCTGTGGAGGTGGTGCAGATGCCTATGGTCGAGCAAGAGGTGATAGACCAAGAACAGCAGATGGATGAGGCCACAGGCATAGGGATGTTCAGCCCGCTGAGTGCCCATGGACTGGAGGATGAGTTGGACGAGGCTGTCCAGGTACTGCAGGCCCAGCAGATCCCACCAGCCTTCATCTGGGAGTACTGCCAGTCGGTGCTGGCTTGCCAGGGGGACTGCAGGCAGGAGCTTGCAAACATACAGCAGGGCATGCAGGAGCACCACACCTGCATGGAGCTGCAGCTCACCAGCATCACTGCCACCCCCCAGACATTCACAAGGGACACGGCGGTATGCATGGCTGGCCTGGGGGATGCTATACAGGGCATCCAGCACTGTGCTGAATGCCAGACGGTCATCATGGACTGTCTCAGCACTGGCCTGGAGAACATGTTTGCACACCAGCAGTGCCAGGATACAGCCATTGCCATGGCCATGCAGGCCATAGCATGTGCACTGCTGCTGCTGTAGCACCTGCAAGGCCTGGCCCAGTGGGTAGCACCCCTGGCCACCACCCAGTCCAGCACCCAGACACAGCCACCAGAGCCAGCGGTAACCTCTACCCCACCCACGGCCCAGGCGTTAGTACCCACCCGCCCACCAGTCATGCTGCCGGTGTTGCACGCACAGCCGGGCACCACTCACACTGACCCTCACACAGAACAGCACCTGGGTGCGACATGTGTAGTGCACACAAGCATGCCAGCTACACAGCCACAGGCTAGGGTGAACACCACATACAGTCTCACAGGTGAGGAGTCACGTGATGCAGAGTGTCTGGTAGCTGCCTTTTTCTGAGCTCCCACCTACCACCCTAATAAATCACTTTGTTTACCTATTTTACAGTACCTTTGTTGAAAGATTATAAGCTCTGGTGCTACTTTGCTCGCTAGTGATACTCTCAGACCAAAACACAGCTATAGAGAGACTTCAAAAAGCGACAAGAGTGGTAATGGATTCCGACATGAAGCCAGTTGGAGTTAAGCACACTCCGCCCACGACACCAGAAAAAAGTGCTAAGAAGGCCAGAAATACTAACTCGGGGCAGACATCGAAGCAAACACCTCCCACTAACCCAAACAATCTGCTAAGGGAGGATCGCTTTCTTCAGGAGCTCTTGCCCTTTCGGGAAACACTTCAGGAGATTTCTAGTGAGGTGAAAACAATCAGGAGCGACTTTGCTGCTCTTTCACGGAGGGTGGGCGATATGGAGGCAAGAGCTTCTTCACTTGAGTGCTGGAAGGGCAGAGTCGACCCAGAAATAACCAAACTTAGGCAACAAATACAAAAACTACAGTTGAAAACAGAAGACTTAGAGGGCAGAAGTAGAAGGAACAACATTCTGATTCTTGGCTTGCCCGAGTCGGAGGAAGGTGGAGATACTATTCAATTTGTGCAACAGCTACTTAATAAGATTATTGGCCCCTCTCCTCTTAAGCAGCAATATCACATCGAGAGAGCACACCGTTCTCTAAAGCCTAAGCCTCAGCCTGGTGCCCCCCCCCACCATCATCATCAGGTTCCTCAGCTTTATCGAGAAACAACATGTGATGTCAAAAGTGAGAGCGCTAGAGTCAATCTATTGGGATAAAAACAAGATCCGAATTACTCAAGACCTCCCGTATGAAACCTGCCAAAGGAGAACAGCTTTCCACCCTATAGTGAAGAAACTGATCACAGCTGGGATAAAGTTCAGGATGAACTATCCTGCCAGATTAATGGTATCCCTGGATGGTGTCTGGCACTCCTATGACAATCCGGACCAAGCGTTACCTGATCTCTCCATAAAACTCCCAAATCTTTTCAAAGGAGACTGACTCTTCTATTCTGTATCAAGTTTTGTTAACGGCAGTTGCCTTGCCTTTAAGTTGTGTTGATTTGGTCTTTCTTCGAATAGGATATCTTTTACACTTATAATGATGGTTGGCTTACCTGGGAGTTCTTCGGGAGGGGTGTTGAGACATAGTGGTGGTGGGAGGAGAGGTTGTAGGCCCTGTGGCCTATGAGGCCTGGTCAGATTCGTGGAGCCTTGAGCTCGCGCCATCAGCTGGGTGAAGGGGAACCAAGTGGGGAGGAGGTGGTTTCCGGAGTTCCCTTTTTGAGGCAGGACCGTTTTGGTCCGTCCACACGCATTCCACCGGTGACTTCCTTGTCAGGTGATTTCTATTAAGAAGACGCAGGGAAGTCGCCGGAATGCACCAAATTAAATTTCTAAGGTTAGGATCAGGACGCTGGGGTAATTATGTGATGCAGGAGTTTCTTATGTTCTCCCATTTGGTACGTGACAGTCTGTGTGGGATTAAGAGGTAAGGTCATAGGGCAATTTTTCAAATTTGGTAGTTTGGATATGGGCCAATAGGTAAATGGCTACAGTAGTAAACGGGGTTAAAGCAGTACAAGGTTAATTCTGGGTAAGGTGGGGGGCTGGGAGGGAGATAAGCTCTGGGGATTCTGTCTTATGGCCTATTAGGAGTTTTGGGTATCTAGGTCCAACTTATGTAGGATTGCTACTATATTTTCTCATTGTTGTAAGTGCAAGTCAGGGGGTCCTCTCTGTTCGGAAGAGGCTTCGGTCAAAGGGGTTTACTATGGACCATGGTACCTTTGGAGGGGGTTCCTATTTTGTGTCTTAGTTGGGTGTTACTTAGTTTTCCGGCATTATGGGGACTAAATGTAAATAGTTTGGGGAGGAAGTTTGGAGGAGGATGGCAAGTTTGATGGGGGTTGCAAACATTATTGTTCATGTAGGATACTCTCAAGTAGTTTTGATTTTGACACAGTTATTGGTTATGCAGATTCAACTCATCACGGCTGGACATTCTTATTTGTTATGACTTGGGTGTTCAGGGAGGGGGTACGGGGTGGGTGGAAGGTGCCACCATTCAGGGATTGAAGTGTAATGCCATGGTTTGTAATTTGCTCATGTTGTTTCTTCTTATTGCTGTTAAATGGCTTTAGGTCACATTAAATTTGCTACTTGGAATGTCAGGGGTATTAGAGAGGTAACCAAAAAAAGACAAATCCTACTAAATTGCTGTCTTACAGGTGCAGACATTCTATTTTTACAGGAAACTCACATTCTAGTCTCAGAAGCTAAAATGCTACAGTGCCACGGTTTTTCTCAGGTTTTTGTTTCTGAAGGGTCTACAGTTAATAAGGGGGTGGCTGTCATGATAAGACGCAATGTACCATTTGTACCAGAGAAATGCACTAAGGATCCAGAGGGCAGATTTGTATTAGTTAAAGGCTTGCTCAATAATCTGGAGGTGGTTCTGGGAGTTATATATTGCCCAGTTGGTGGAGATCCTAATTTCCTTATGCAGCTAACAACTAGATTATGTGAACTTCTGCCAACTGTATTCATATTAGGGGGGACTGGAACACTGCTCCTTTGCAGGTTCTAGATAGAACTTACAGACCCATAAGATCCCCCACACCCGCCCAAATGGCCCTTAATGATTTCTGTAACTTATTGGGTTTGAGGACCCTTGAGAATTTTGAATCCTTCTAGTCGTAGCTACACTTATTGCTCTCCAATTCACAAATCCTGGTCAAGATTAGATTATATTTTGGTGAGCACTGTACTTCTAGCTAATATTTGCCTTACTGGTATACAGCCGATTGTTATTTCGGACCATTCAATGGCATGGATTAAGTTATCTCCCAGTCCCCCGGTCAAAGGGATACCTCTTGGAAGCTCAATACACAGCTTCTGAAGGATGAGCACAATATCACTCATTTCAAGTCTTTGATCTCGTCCTTTCTCGAAATTAATCAGGGTTCAATTTCCACGGAAGATTTAGTTTGGTGCGCGCTAAAGTGTTTTCTTAGAGGAGAGTTTATAAAAGAGTTGCTAGAAGGAAGAGGTTGAGGGAGGAGAGAATTACCTCTTTGGCTAACGGATTAAAAAGGCTGAAGGTGTCCTCTTCCTCTAACTCTCAAATAGATTTAGAGAATCTATGTAGACTCAGAAATGAGTATGAAGACCTGATTAAGGAAAAACGGAATACGCTATTCTAAAATCTAAAAGCGTTCTACCTTGACCAAGGGAGAAACCGGAGATTATTGGCTCTCAGGCTAAGAGAGGTGAAAGCTCTAGGCTAATTCCTGCCTTAAAGGTGCTGATGGTTCAATTAAAACTGCTCCAAGGGACATAGCAAACGTTTTTGAAGACTTTTACAAAGACTTGTATAGTAATAGGGCTTCCTCACCATCAATATCAGATGCAGAAGCCTTTCTGGAGGGGGTATCCCTTCCAAGACTGCATACGCATCAATGTGACTTACTTTCCTCTCCTATCACTCTGAGTGAGGTGGAGGAATTCATCATAAACCTACCCCTGGACAAATCCCCTGGACCTGATGGCCTTCCCCCAAATTTCTACAAAACTTTCCGTAAAGAGATTGCTCCTGCTCTCCTCAAGCTATTTAACTATATTCTCTCTTAGGAACCATTGGACCCTTCTTTGCTGGAGGCTACTATAATCTTAATTCCCAAACTAGATAAGCCTAATTTGGATCCAGCTAGCTATAGGCCAATTTCATTACTTAATTATGATATTAAAATTTTAACCAAAATTCTTTCCTTGCGAATTAGGCAGGTCTGGCAGGTTTTGTTGAGTCACGAACAAGTAGGATTTGTCCAGGGAGGTCAGCTATGGACCATATGCGATTACCTCACCTATTATTTCGTATGCTCAGGAGTCCCAATTACCTATGGCTTTAGTTGCCTTGGACACAGAGAAAGCCTTTGATCGGGTTAGCTGGGAGTTCCTGTGGTCTACCCTAAACAAAATGGGCTTTCCAGAGAAGTTTATTCACTGGATTAAGGCAATATATAGTTCACCTTCTGCTAAGGTTTATTGTAATGGGGTGTTCTCATCTCGCTTTTTCCTGTATTCTGGTACTCGTCAGGGATGCCCATTGTCCCCTTACTTATTTAACTTATATCTGGAGCCCCTGTTGCTTCATATCAAAAGGTCACCTAAGATCTCTGGGTGTGTCATTGCTCAACGGGCATTGACCCTATCCGTTTTTGCAGATGACATTCTCTTACACCTCTCAAATTTTGAATCTTCCTTACCGGAGGTACTGCAAATAGTTAGTCACTTTGGTAAAGCAGCCAATTATAGGTTGAACTTGTCCACATCGGTGATATTTCCACTCAAGTCACTCCAGCTCCAGGCTAGTGTATCCCAATTTGGTATGAAATGGGCCCCGAATCACCTCAAATACTTAGGCATTTATTTGGCTCGGGATGAGGAGACGATTAAAAAGCTTAACCTGGATGACCTGTTGGATAGAATCCAAAAGGATCTTAACAGATGGGACAACCTTCCCCTTGCTATAGGGGGGCGTATCAGCATAATCAAAATGAACGTACTTCCACGAATCTTTTATCCCCTGAACCTTCTCAACATATGGCTTCCTAAATCTTTTTTCCAGAAAATACACTCAATGGTATCCAAATTTATTTGGGGCGGTAAGCAACCTAGAAGATCTTTCATCAAGCTCTGCCTGCCTAAAGATAAGGGAGGCCTTCGCTTGCTAATTTTTGGGTTATATTACTGGGCCAGTCATTTAGCTAAACTGGGTAGGTGGATTTGCCCTCCGAATGAGTATTATATGCCCATATGGTTAGAGCTAGAGCTTAAATTATTGGAGGAGCACAACATATATCCCCATCATATCTTTTATTATAGTTACTCCTCCCTTCCGGAGGATTTTCATAACTCAGTAATAGGGTTGTCCGTTAACATTTTAACTCAGTATTGGAACTTCTTTAAAATCCCATATACCAAAGATTTAGCCCAACCACTAGTCCTTAACCCTAATATTAGAATAGGTGGTCACATGTTGTCGTCGACCTGGCTCCCACAAATTCAGGACTGCTTGGTGGAGGACCTCTATGTTCAGGGATCCCTTGGCTCCTCTGGTGATATACTAACAAAACTGAATATACCTCCCCAGAATATCTTCAAGATAACCAATTGAGACACCTTGTAGGTAAAAACTTTGGGCTGGTGAGATCATCCTCTCAAGTCAGGCCTTTCCTGGAACAACTCAGGACTTGTGTCACTAATCCCCACAGTATAGCCTGGCTATATAATTATCTTTTGCTTATAAAATTTCCTGATTCCCTAGCTGGCTCTAATATATGGACCTCCCTCGTCTCTGATCCCTCCCTTTCTTGGACCCAAGTTTGGCGTGATGTGTACAGATATCTTACTTTGGACAGGAATAGGCTTATCCAGTTTTACATTTTAAATAATATGTATTACACACCAACGAAGCAGGCTAAATTTGACAGATCAAAATCTGATAGCTGCATAAGGTGTGGTATGGGAGTGGGAATTTACTACACATATTTTGGTCCCATGTTAAAGTTGCCCCATTATGGCATGCAATTCGTAATGGTCTGGATCCGATTTTGGGTCTGGAGGATCTATTCACAGCTGAAGTCTGTGTAATTGGCTTGTACTCGAAGATTAGGATCAAAGAACGGAAATTTCACATGGCCATAATTTCAATGGCAGTTAAAAGGTTAGTTCTCCGACACTGGCTAGATCAAGTAGCTATTTCCTATAATGAGTGGCTTGAGGAAATCTCCTTGTGTTTCAAGATGGAAAGATTAATAGCCAGTTCCAGACATGCTATGCCTACTTTTCAGAAAAAATGGGGCAAGTTGTACGCTTTTGTATCTTCATTGAATTCTCTACTTGGAATCCTCTGACTGGTCCATTATGAGATATCTCTAGTGGCTAACTGTTCTCTATTGTGTATTGTTCCATGGCACTAGTTAATAGATCTCCAGGGTTAACCTGGAGTTGGAGGTGGCACCTTCCTGGGGTGGGTTGGGGTGGGTTTGAGTATTTTGCTACTTGTTCCTACCATGTTTCTGTACACGGGTGGGGTTTTGTCTTGTTCTGTTCTGGCATTTGTATCACATATGTTCATTATGTCAAATTAATAAAACATTGAATTTCAAAAAATACAGTCTCACAGGTACATGCTCAGTCATGGGGCATGCACAGGGGGGCGGGCACACTGAGGAGAGTGTCCCACAGGCTGCACAGGGCCCAAGGCACTCAGCACAGGATGGGGGAACACACTGTGCAGCCCCAGCATGGCTGCCTCCACACGTGGCTCAGAGGAACATAGGCCTGCGTGGGTGAAGGCATATCAGCCCACCTGGGGTGCACACACAGGCCCACAGTCTGTGATGCCTAGTGTAGTCTGCCAGGACACCACCCAGCCCACCAGACTGGCAGGATCCCCCACAGCCCACCACCCAGCACCGGAGGGGTTGGTGTGAGGACGTCATGCACGTGGCAGATGGCTGTGAGTCACCTAGGTAACCTGTGCAGTAGGGAAACTGGTGGGTGGGGATGCAGTGGGTGTGTAGGGCCATATGCATGGGAAGGGGCACATGTCCATGGGGGGCACTGTGCGGGCACAAGGGTGTGCGTGAGTGTGTGTATATGCATGACTGTATGCATGGGTGACTGTGGGGCACACATGATGGGTTGAACCGGGGTGCAAGGGGCAATGTGCACGTGTGTGTAATGAGCACTGTCACCAATAAAACATGTTTGAACCCTGAACCAGTGCTGTGTCTTCATTGTGTCAATGCAGTGCTAGGGACTTACTGGTACCATGGTGGGTAGGGTGTGCCACCAAGTGCAAAACTGCCATATGCGTGCCACGGCCCGTGGGCAATAACCTGCCAGGCCCCCCCCATGGACTCACACACACACACACACACACACACACACACACACACACACACACACTCACCTCATTACCGCAACTGCATTGCGGCCTGAAACAGCACATGCAGTTGTGTGACATTATGTTTGTCACAGCCATAAATATCATAATTGCCATGCCGCACAACGGACATGCACTTGGCGACTGTTCTCTTGCAGGCCGCAAATGCATATCCACGACATGCGATCTGCATTTTGCATGTGGAGCATGTGTGTTTTTGAGCGAGAGGCTCAGGCACCGAGTAGCGGTAGACAGTGGAAGGAGTGCACACATTGGAGTTTGTGGAAGCTGCACATCTACAGAGACATCCATCCCAGGACAGGGACAGATACTCAGCAGACTGATGAGTACTGGGCCACTGCAGGCCCCCTCCCCCCACCCCTACAACCTATATTTCTGTCTGGATGGGCTGGGACTGGCATTCACGCCACTGTGCCATTTGTATCTGAAGGGTTGTACAGTGACTGTCTCACTGTGGATCCCATGGCCTGCTTGTGAGGTACTGCAACACACAACACTGTTCCAGGGAAATTTCAGTGTGGTTAGCAAGTACTACCTTGGGACACTACTAACTGTACAGGGGGCAATGCTATAGGCATTGTAAGGGTGTTTTGGCTGCCTATCACAGTGAGGCAGGTGCTATGCAGTGTTCACAGTGTATGTATGCCAGGCTGGGACACAACGCTACTCACCTATTACAGGCATGTGACACCCTACCGCAGGGCACAGACCACTGGTGTACTGTAGCAGACATGTACAGGGGTGTAGGCAGGTGTATGCACTGCTGACAATTGTGTACAGCCATGCGGTGTGCCAGCCATGTCCCATACACAGTACACAGTGCCTCAGCACTCTGTTGTGTAGTCTGACTTTCTGCAGGCCACTGCTGGTTGTTGCCATACAGCCATCTGTTGTGTATAGGGGCCAGATGTATGACTGCTGTGGGCTGTTGAGAGGACATCTGAAAGCGGATGAACATGTGTGGCAAGGGGGTGCAATCGGGGGGTTGGGTACTGTCATGGTTAGGGGGTGGGGTCATGGTGCTGGCAGTACCAATATGGCACCATCTGGATATACCCCTGTACATGTTCCGCATGCCTGTCCCTTGGTGGACAGTCATGGTGGTAGTAGGCCGGCAATGTGTGTGGCCAGGGTGTCCGCAGTGTGGCACAGGGTGCCCCTGTGTGGTGCACTGGGGTATAGTCCCCATACCATAGCTTGGGTGGTTGGCGTGCAGGCATGGCCCACCCAATGGTGGCCGGCCATGGGTACCGATACATATGTGCCTTGTCTGTGGACAGTACCAGGGACTGTGTAGTGGGGTGTGGCAGGGTTATGGGGGGCATGGTACAGCCACACACCACTGTGCAGCAGTCGGCGTATGGGCTCTGCCGCATGTGTGTGGTGTCATGTTGCCTGTGTGGTCCAACACCCACCCATGCGGTTAGGTCAGGCAGGCCCTCCCCCATGGCTGCGGTGGGGCCCGGCATCCTATGACTCAGTCCCCGACTGGGCAGGTCACACAGCCCCCCTCCCACCCCTGGGGCCATTGCATGGCAGTGACCCTCAGGGTGGGCTACGCCACCCCAGGCAGAGTGCCGCATGGCCTGTCCACTTTTGCACCCATGTTGGTGGGATGCGCACTGTGCACAGTGGTGATGGGTATTATGTGGACGTGGCATCTGTCCAGCAGCATGCAGGCACAGCACAGTGGCTGTGTGGGCAGTGCCATGCCCATGTGGGGTTGCGTTGGGCTAGGGCCATGAGGTGGGGCATGGGGTGGATGACTCCCATGCTGCAGGGCATATGGGAGATGCCCATAGACCTCTGGGCCCCGCAACAGTACTGTCCATAGCACATGCCATCATGCCTGCACTACATAGGCCACGGCCACTCCCCACTTTGGCCCCTGCGATACAGGGCTGTACATGTTGCAGTCAGGTGCACACAGGCAGTCCGCATGTGGTGCGCAGTACTGGCATGGCTGGGTGGGGTTGGGACACACACAGCCATGCATGCATTGTGTGGGCAGTGCAGGCTACTACAGGTACTGCAGTGCTCACCTGGTGCATGGTGTTCCACAGGGTAATATTGGTGTGTCTCTGTCTGTACAGTATGCATGGTTAAGTAATCCTGTGCTGGAGGTGTAGATGCCCGGACAGTGTGCCTGCACCCACACCATGGGTGCACAGCATGTCTGGTAATGGCCACAGGTGTCATGGCTGTGTTGCCAGCCCATCATCCCTACAGGCACACACAGGTGGTGCCATGGACCAGGCACACTGTCCCAGTGCCACACCCTCCATGTTACACCCGTCAGGAGGACATCCGACCACCACACACTGTGCATGGGCATACACAGCAGGGTGTCATGGAGTCTTTCTTGTGCCTTGTGCAGTTACATGCCCATGGGATGGCACCAGCAGATGGTGGTGGGGGGTTCTGGCACCATGAGGCTGCTGGCCACGGTGGCACACCCGGCTGTATACTAACCCATGCCCAATCCCTCCATAGTTCCACGGTGGACATCCACGGGACTCTGGTGAGTATTCGGCATTGTTCATTGCACACATTCCCACTGCCTGTCCAGCACTGTGTACCTGACAATGTTGCTCTCTGTCCCCTGTGTAGGTTACAGCACCACCACACAGGTCCAGGTAGGTACACACTGTGGCACCGCAGCTGCTCTGGGGTCCCCGACTGTGCCACAGGCTTATGTTGTCCTGCTCTTTCCCCATCCAGGAGTGCTCCAGCCCAGCCAGTGACACCCACTTCAGACAACATGGTGCACAGCACAGGTAGGTAACTTTCCTTCCCCCATGTCGGTGCCCATGGACGTCATTGTGTCAGCCCCTTGTCCACCTGGTGGGTGTGCCTACATGCACCCCCTCAAGGGGGTGCTGGTGTGGCCATGTGGCAGGGCTGCATGTGGCGCCCCATGCCCACACTGTGCAGGGCCATACCACGGCATGCTCTGTAGGGGATGGGTGCCATGTTGGTGCAGTGTGGTCACTGTGTGCCCAGCCCCTGCATGGAGCAGATCATCACATACACACATCACGCTGTGTGTGTCATTGATGCAGGGGTGCCACATGTGGGTATGGCCACAGTTGCAAGCCCGTAGCCTGGCACCAACCCAAGTCCCACAGCCAGTATCCACTGTTGTGCATGGTGGGTGGGGGTGGTGTGCACGGCCATGGTGGATGTCTGTAGTGATGCTGGTGCCATTCCTTCCCCAGTTACAGATGCAACGTAGCAGCCAACCCATGATGTCATCAGGCTCTACCCTCAACCTCAGTGGATGGGCCCCAAGCTTCACACCCCATGAGACGGCGCTGCTAGTGAACTGTGTGCAGCAGTGGGGCTGGATGCTTTTGCCGCCTGGGTGCCGCAGGAGCAGTGCTGATACCCATGAGTGGGCCTGGATGGCCATCTCTGCCCGCATGACTGCGGTTATGGGGATTAGGCATACCATCCACCAGCTGACGCACCGCTGGCAGGACCTTGCATGTAGGGAGGCCAGTGTACTGCAATGGATGATTGGCATGGCCCACCGTAGGGATGCAAAGATGTGGTCCAGCCAGGACATCAGTGTTGGTATGTATCCCTACGGCTGTACATCTGTTGCTGCAGTGCCAGCATGGTGGGCTTGGCACATGGTGCCTCCAACACACTCACCTGTCCCTTCACCCCACAGGTTCCGCTGGTGCATCACACATCATTCAGCAGGGACATGTCAGTGGAGGTCAGGTGCATACATTCCATGTCACCCTTGGGCCATGGCCTTGGCCGGCTGTCACTGTGTGGCCTGTGCTGCACCATTACATTGCTTGTCTATATGTGTATGCACCCCTGTCCAGTCCAGGCATTGACAGTGTCCTTTATATCCCTACAGGTGTACAGAGCAGGCTGCACAGTGACAGAGGACCCTGCTGCAGGTGATGGCGGACGTCAAGGCATCTGATGCGGAGGAGTACAGGTTGCACACACAGCACAGGCAATGGAGGGCCAGGGTGCTGTCGCCAACCTCCTCCTCCTCCTCCAACTCTTCCTCCTCTGCAGTTGCGACCAAGACTGGGGTTCAGGCGTCATTGGAGGCACAGGCAGTTCTAGGGGACATCACCACTGGTGGGCTTCAGGATCCAGTTGGTCCAGTTACATTGAGCCAGGTGACTGTGCGCAGTGACGTAGCCAGGGCCACAACACCATCTGCTGTACTGACTACCAGGGACACAGGGGACAGCATTGCAGCAGGGGCAGGCACGGCTGACCTGACCGATGACACAGTGCCTTGCCCCACTGTCTCTGATGCTGGGGATGCTGGAATGCAGCAAGAATTGAACATGCACATTTGGCAGCAGGAGGAGCCAGTGCCCATGGCGGATGTGGGACCCACCATGGGATATGGGCAGGGTGGGGGCACTGATTGAGAATGCCTGGCGGAACGTGTGTCAGCCATCCTTCAGGACATTGCCCACCTTCAGGGTTCTGTGGCCACCCTTATGGAGGAACACAGGCACTCTTAGTGGCCATGTCTGCAACAGCCACTTGTGTGTTGTGTATACTGTGTGGGTGGGATTGTATATAGGGGTGGGTGTTTCTGCTGTGTCTGTTCACCTGTTCTGGGTGTACATTAGGGGGTTGTGTTGGGTGCTGCTGTTTTTTTGGGGGTGGGTTTGATTGTTGCTGTTGGTTCGTGTGTGGTTCTGTTGTTTGGGTGTTGGGCCGATTTTGGGGTGTGCGTGGAGTCGGGTTGGTGGTTGGGGGGGTTATTTGTGGCTGTTTGTGTTTGTTATTCCTGTACTGTTACACTATGTTGTTCTTGCCTATTGGTGATCCCCATCCCCCTCCTATTGTTACCCTGTATTCCTGTCCCTGTTTTGCACATTAAATTGTTTGCCATTTACACTGTCTCTGTGTCCATTATTGGTATGCTTGGCTGTGTGTGAGTGTGTGTCTGTCACTATGCAGAAGGGTGCACACTGGCGTTGGTGCCTGCTGTCCCCAGTGTTCTTTCCCTGTGCATCAGGTTGGTGTGCCATTTGTGCTGCCCCCAGTACAGTCTACTGTCTACAGGTTGCATCTGCGTGGTGGTCTGTGTGCTGTGGGACACCTTGCATGCTTTGGTGTCCTTGCCACCTCACATTGTACCTCCCAGCTGTGTGGTGGCATGATTCCTGTGCTGCACCGTTCTGCCTCAGGGTGCCATTGTTCCCTGCAGGAGGCACCACTGGCATGAAAGTTGGTGTGTCTCATCACCAGCTGTCCACTGGTTTGTGCCATCCGGTGCTGTGTCCCTGAGGTGGTTGCACTGTTTCTATGCATCAGTGGCAATAGCAGGGGCATTGTGCCTAGTGGTGCCTTCATCCCTGCATTGTGCCTGTGGCCTCTGTGCACCCTTTGTACCCTGTGCCACACTGCCCATGTGTGCCTGCCTTCTTTAGTCACTGTCTTCCTATCTCACATGTGTGTTGCTGTGTGGCTGGCCTGTCTGGCCCTGCTCCTTGCTTTGCTGTGTATGTTACACCTGCTCCTACCTGGTTTATGTTGTGCCATCTGGTCTTGGTGTATGTTGTGGCACTGCTGCTTCTAGAATCCTGCCCTGGTGTTTCTCAGCTTTTTCCTTGGTGTATGTTCAGTTACGCATTTGTGTACCTGCGGGTTTGTCGAAACCGAGGCATAAGTCATCATTGGCACACTGCGTTGTGCCACTATGCATCTCGCAATGTAGAAAAGCATTTAGCGTATGTGCTAGAAGCATTTGCTACTTGCCACATTCTCTTTGGCGCATCTGCATTGCACATTGGCATATGCTTTCTAGAATCAGGCCCAATATCTGGAACACAATAGAATTCCAAGAGGTTTAAGGATAGCTGTTGAACCCAATATAGGCATTTAAGAGCAGGTTCCTACCTTTGTTTAGCTGTCGTCTCCATGGCTGAGATGCTGCATAATTGTGTACTGTACTTAAGAGAGCTGTGCCTTGAATTTTCTGTGTTTTCCAGTAAAATAAAAGTAATTTCACTAGAAAATGCTCGTTTGTATGTTTGTTTTTGCAAACCGCGCTAAGCTCCATGCCGACCGGAAGTCTCGCGAGATGTCTCATCACACTTCAGTAAATGAATGCTATTTCCAAGCTGTCAGAGGGAAAGCATCTGACAGCTCGAAAGCTCACAGCATCTAGTATTAATTTTGAGTAGCAACCTTGGGACTGGGAATAGACCTCGGTAACCTTGAGTTACATGGCTTTTGGGCAAATTTTATGTGTGTCTGTTGCGTCAATAATTCTCTGGTCCTTGCTGTTGTCTATATGTACTAGCAGCTTTATATATATCTATCTATCTATCTATATATATATATATATATATATATATATATATATTATTAGTGCCTGTGCTGCGTGCCTCGTATTATTGTAGGCAGTGTGCTGAGATCAAGAAAGCTCAATATTTTTCTTTGGGGCTGCAAATAAATATATATATATCTAGTTTAACATGCTGAATAAGGTTCAGTGTGCTGTACCTTGAGCAGGTTACACAGCCTTTGTTCCTGTACAGTCTCATGTTGTATGTGTTGTTTTTTGAAAGAAATACCCATACTTTCAGAGCTGTGATAGTCAATGTTTGGTAGTATAAAATGAAAAAATGATTACTTTTCTGTGACTGTGCCCCCCCCCCACACGCACACACATACACAAGTATTCAGCAATGCATATCAGTAGGCATTATACCACGAGGTTGGGCTGTCATTCTAGCAGTATAATGTTTATTATAGTACCATACACTGAATCCTCTGTTTTGGGTGTTGTTCACCACTGATATTAGTGCTGTATTCTGTTATCCTGCAGTCCTAAAACAGACATCTAGCTGTACCACTGTCATAGCTTACCCTGGTAATATTTTCTTTTCTGCATTTTCTTACTACTGTTATTGCACCCTACTGTTGTTCATAAAAGGGTTAGTCAGAATAAACTATTGTTGTGAATTAACAATAAAATATCTACCTATCCTGTGTCTGTGTCTTCTCATTCTGTGTGTATGAACCTGTCATTCATTCATTAATAAAATATATATATATCAATAAAATCTGTAGTTGTCTTGTTTCTGTGTTTTGTGCCTTGTTATCAGAGTAAAATGTCCAAACGTTGTGTAGTGGGTGGGTGCAGCAACACTAATGCTGACAAGGTTAGCCTTCATTATTGGCCGAAAGATGAGGTGTTGCATAAACAATGGGATATTTTTGTTGGATCCACACATAAAATGTGGGTGCCTGATTCTAAAACCAGTGTTATTTGTGGTGCCCACTTCAATGCACTCGATGTTTTGTTAACTACAATATGTGGTCTTTGGGATTCAAGCGTAAATTAGACCTTGTCCCAACTGCTGTCCACACATGTAAGCTCAGATTGAGTTCTCATGACAGTGGCAGTCATTCATCCTCTTCAGGTGGTGTTCGGCCTCGTTGTAGTAAGACTACACTGAAACTAAAAATTCAATTTGTAAGTGTCAATCATGTGTGCCACGGCACCTCTAGTTATACAATGTATGGGTGAACCAAAATGTTTATCATGCAGTGCTTTTGTTTTCCTATTGGTGAAACTGTTCCAGAGATGTACAACAAGGGTATTTATGTGTGTATTGTTGTGCGCCAACTTTTTCCCAGAGTGGGTTGTGCAATGTTGAACTGCCATAGGAGTTACAGTCCATGCCTGCACATTCACTAATGTGGTGCTTTCATAGTGATACTAATTCCTATTATAATCTGTAATGGAAGCACTTACTACTGCCTTTCTGTATTGATATATTGCTTACATATGTGGTGTACCTCAATAAGGAACAGTGACTGATGTGCTTACTACTATACAGTTTGTATCATGTCATGCACCAAATGTGACAGAAACATTGTAGTGTGGACCTTGTGTCACCCATATCACATTTTCTAGTGTGATAGCTACATGTCCATACTGTTGCACTTGTCCCACATTGGGTATGCGGTGTGCAGCTGTCACTAATAATAATTAATTCATGAAACACCCAATGAGTGTTTTTCACAAGAACCAAGGTTATGATTATATCATGTGGGTTGGGGGGGATGGAAACTGATGCTCACCAAGCATGAAAAAAATGTTGTGGTAATGATATCCGATAACCCAAAGGTGGTTGCCAAACAATGTGCCAAGGCTGTGTGTGTAGAGCCACTTTTATGGTGTTGTGCTTTTGGACAGGTACAAACAGCAGAAAAAAAACAGGTGTGGATGCCAGTGCACACATCATTGGTGAGGCCTCATTTGGAGTACTGTGTCCAGTTCTGGATGCCTCAGCTTTGTAAGGACATATAAAGAGTGAAGTCAGTTCAGAAAAGGGAGCCTGACATGCTGCATGGTCTGCACAAAAAGTAGTATGAATGTACACTGTGACACCTCAAGCTGTATATCCTTGAGGAGAGGCAGGATAATGGATATATGATAGAAATGTGCAATGATATAAAGGTACTAAATATAGTACCATAGTGCTGACCGAAACACTGTTTTGAATAATGTAGAAGCCCTCTTGAATCAATTGAGGCAATGCAGAAAACACATCACAAATCACCTTTTCATTCAAGCACCCCATAAGATATGTGATCACTGAATAACAGCTTCTGTCAGTCGCTGACCTTATATGTTTTCAGTATGCACTCAGAGCAAAGCACAGGCGTCTTATGAGAGGTGGTCTGTGCCAGTCAACAGATGTGTAAGGGTGTTGTGGTCAGCAGGGTGGTGTTGGGTGGGGGCCCACAAGGTCACATATGCTTCATGCGATATAGACTTTGCGGTGATGCTGTTGTGTGTTGCAGCCCATGTGGTGTATGTCTTGTGCAATAAGGTTTGCACTTTGACAACCACCAGTGGATGGCAAAGGGTGATAGATGCTATGCTGTTTTATGGCTCTCCACTGTGTGTGTTTTGTGAATCGAAAATTTGGTACCTGTCAGGCAACATTCATGAATATTGTTCAAATTGTTCGATAAACTTACTTTTGCCATGTCTAATCATGATGCATGGCACAAGTGGTGGACAATGTCCACCTTTTTGCAAGCAACTCACAACAGGTTGCAAGCTGGTCTACTGAATACCAAATGTCGCAATGCATCATACAAACTGATACTTGCAACATTTTTTGGTGTGCCACACATGTCAATGGTCTGTGTCAGGTATTGCAACAAACAGTTGCAGTCACATACTGAAAGTGTGTACCATTTTGATAATACATTGCAATATTACTGTTGATAGGAAAAGCAATATAAATGTTAATTTCAATGACTCTGTCATCAGGACCTTTCTGAGCTGAGGAGAATGGCACCGGCTTACAGCAATGTGATAGAGGTCAGCATGGTAGACTGTTTGATGGAGGTGAATGAGGGTAACTCTGGTATGGAGGTGAATGGTGTTGACTGTATGTGCAGTCTAGATCCGCATGATACTTCATCCAGTCAATGTGATGCATCATTTAGCCTTGATACATCCTGTATGACAAATGATTGCATGTCTCTATCCACAATCGAAGGTTGTTCTACAGAGCTTCCACATGTCAGTCATCTGACTGATGAACTGCGGAATTCAAGGACTGAGACCACGACATGTGGTATCCAGTGCCGGTTGAAGGTGTCACGACGTAGTAAAGGTACAGTATGTGTTCAACACTGTTTCATTGCAAATTGTAACAATCAATGCAGTATTCCACAGTTTATGTGTCAACTAACCTTTATTTACTCTCCTTGCACATATCCTTTACTGTTTATTCATCTGTTTTTTGAGTTCGTGTTTGGTTTGATGCCATGTAAAGACCCATCCCATGTAGAAGTGAAATAGAACATCAAGGCAATGTGTGCCCTGTGTGGTATTGGTCAAACAGTGTGTTGCGTACATTGTGTCTCAGTGCCAGTATTCATAATACTGACTATATTCTTGTACATTTATGCAGGCATATACATCAGTGCATGTTATCACAGAGTACAGTTATGATTTAGCAGTCAATTGTACATCTGTGACATGTTTTTATTGTTAAAGTTGAGTGTGGCTATCACTGATAACTGACTGTGAAATCACATTGATGATGTCTGTTGCCTATGAACAATGATGTGTGTGCTAATGATGGCTACTAAAGTTCTGAACTGGTAAAAGACACATCACTACTTACTCATCACCAAACTGTGTTATGGTGTAGTGATGCCTAATGGTTATTGCATCCACCCTGGCAACATGCTGTACCCATTATACAAGTTACCAAAATGACCCTATTTTGATCTTGCAGTACCATCACAAACCCTTGACAGGCATACCAGCACAGCCCTTATGGGGTGTCTTGCACCCAAATAGCACTGATAACCAATACTGTTTTCCCGTCTTGAACTGCCCATCAAAGTACATAACACAATATCCCAAAAATATCACAGTTGTCCGATATTGTACTGGTGGTGTAGACAGCCAACTCTGAGTGCTCGAGTGCTATATTAATTTTTGTTATTACATATAAAATATGTGAAGGGAAGGTCAGTTCAAGGAAAAGGCTGTCTTACTGGAACTGACACATCAAGGCCCCCCCGGGATGAGTTCAAAGGACAGGAGGTATTTTAAACTACAGAGATCTGGGTTGCAATTACCTTGTCAATTTGCTTTCATCCCAGGAAATAAGATTAGCCATCATAATGCCCTCAGGGAGATCCTTTGACTTGCATGGTTACTAGGAAGGACTTGTGAGGATGTGCGTCGGAGAGAGGCCAGAATGGACAATGTCTGAGCCAGGGAGGACCCAGACAGATTTGGAAGGTCCAAAATACATTCTTGAGGAACCCTTGAATTATATCAGAAAGACCTGAGGTGTAGATTCCAAGGTCCAGACGGGATTAAAGAGACCAGTACACTTTTGCTTTGAATACAGTGACTTAGATCAAAGAAACTTTTGAGATGTATGTGTAGCAGAGCACAAACCAGTTCTGACCAGTTAACCTGTGGAGAGGAAAGTCAGTGAGGTCATCTCATATGTTTTTTTTAAATATTTTATTTGGAGACCCTGTATTGTAAAATATAGAGTTTGATACACCAAGGCGGAGTTAGCGACCTCATGAGAAGACCTGCTCAGAAGTGTACTTAACTGCTGAAAGAACATGACAGAGACACACAAGAAAATATTTCTGACTGAGAGGAGAGAGACCCAAAAAGCACTGAAAGAAAGTAAGCATTAAATTATACCAGTCTGAAGTTATAAATTGTAGGAACTGTACTTTTTTTCCTGTTTGTTTTAAGGTTGTATGTGTTGGGGTATATATTTGTTCTGTAATTATTGTTCTGTTTTGATATTTTTAAAATAAAGATATTTTTTACAAATGAAACTGCATGGAGTGCCTTGACATTTCTTTTTATTTTAAGTGGAGCTTTTAAAGGTTATAAGCACACCGTGTATGGGCTTATTGTATACCAAACTGGGAAATGGATAGAGTTCTCTAAAGTCTTGCATAGAGTTCTAATGGTTCATTTGAAAGACCTGGTTGGGTGCCCATAGGCAAAGATATCTGGCTCCCCCAAAGACAGAATTATCTGAGCCTGATAACTGGGTACGCTAACAAGAGGTTATCAGTTTGAATCCTTCAGAGCTTGAGACTAAGGTGACTTGAACCCACAAAACAGACAAGAGGGTTACCTTATCTGTTCACTGTACACAAATCATAGGCTCAGAGGTTGGCACTTTGGCAGTAGAGGGCTGACTGGCTGAGCGAGGTGGTGACAGTGTACTGTCACCACACCCACACCACGCTGCACAGCTAGTGCTAGTCATTCCAGCTCCCCACACATCACACAGACAGCAATACTGTGACTGGTAAACAACAACTCACAGTACAGTGTCTAGCCACTGCATATGCTTTGCTTTGATCACGTACTGTAAACATATGTCCTCAGTGAATGACATTAGCTGTCATTCACTGAGCTCGTATATTCACTGCGTGTGCTGTTTGATGCTGCTGTCTGTGTGTATTGTGTGTGTTATGCTGTGCACCATTGCACTGACTGTTTGTGGTGTAGATTTTTGGATGCTATGAAACCACCATTGCTGTGTTGGATATGTGTTGTTTTTCCTTATTTTGTTATGTACTGTGATGGTCATTGTGTGTAGTGGATACAGGATTTGTGATCAGTGCCAGGGCAGTTTGCTGATGGCCCATAACTGCTGTTCTGTGATGCCTGCAGGTGTTTTGTGGTGGGAGTTGGGGTACCTGACAGGTGCTCATCTATTCCTTGCATTGTTTATCAATGCATGTGTTGTGTCTCTGAACATGTGGTGTGTGGGGTGCTCAGGTCATGTGGTTTATGTTCCCCATTTGCCTCACGGTACTTCAGTATTTTTGGTTACATAATTGATTACATCATTGTAGATACCACCGATGTCAAAATAACTGGTATTTACTGTCCTTTCAGTGCACTGATCCCACTTTAGTGAATGTCAGTCACAACCACCTGCCTCTACTCATCAGGTGCCCTACCATCATCATAGTCATGTGATTACTTTTCCCCTTATTCCTTTCTAAAATTTTTGCTAAAAGCCATCATGCACCATTACCTGTTGCAGGACTTGTTTTATGACACTTTCTTCTGCTAATGGACAGGTATATGTTCCCCCTCCCACCCACAGTGTAGAGTATTGTTTTGCTTTTGTCCATGCATATCATCATCTTATGGGAATACTGGCCAAATATATTACAACAGTATCTCTGCCTTTTCACTTCCACCCTATGCCCAGCAAGTGGCATACATCCACTGTTCCGCAGGTAAAATGCAAGCTGTAGTTCAAGCAATCATACTGTTCTTAGTCTCATTACATATCATGGTAAACTGGGTATACCTCCATGTCATTTTTCCTCTTCATGTATAGAGCGAAATGGACCATATGTGTACTTCACACAACCAGTCCTGGTATGCCTTCCCCGTGTCAATATTCATCGGCCCTTTGTCCCTTATGTTTACCTTGTGCAGCAGTGTAAGAGGATGAGTCAATAGTACCTTTTGAGTACTGTGTTGCTCAGTTAATCAGAGCATGCAGTTATATAATTTCTAAGTTATACCACAAAACTATACTCTGTGTTAGACGTATGTAGGACTGAATTGTTTTGTCTTGTTACAGCAACTACTGCTGTGCTATGCTTTACATGACCTTGAACACACCTGAGGGCACAGTGACTGCTCAGTTTGTGAATAATACCCCAATCAGTGGTTGCACCTGCTATTGTATGTGAAAGGAAATGATGATGCTCGAAGTCCACAACAAATTCAGTACCCACAGTTGGTCCACTATAGAATAGCTCGATAACAATTACTGATCACTGTGCCACAGCTCCTTCCTACTAAGGGTGCCCCCCCCCCAGCGTGGTCGATGACTGACCTTTACAGTAATGCTCTGATGAAATTTGGCAAGTTAATTCCATTGCAGTTAAAAGTGATTTCCAGTGTAAAATTGCATTTCGGCATACTCCTGAAAAAAAGACCGACTTTCCGGTCCGAAAAGCATGCCTCCACGCTGGACCCCGCAGCCCTGTTTTGTGATGTCACAAAATGAAGGCTGTGTGAGAGCGCCCCATTGACTTACATGGGGGTGATATTTTCATACGTTTTTATACCTCTTATTGTTGCGATTTTAAGAATTCAAAGCAACCGATCGAATAATAGGGTCCCTATTAGTCGATCGGTTGCTTTGAATTCTTAAAATCGCAACAATAATAGGTATAAAAGATATATGAAAATATCCCCCCCGTATAAGTCAATAGGGCATGCTCATACAGCCTTCATTTTGTGACATCACAAAACAGGGCTGCTTGGCCCAGCATGGGGGTGTATTTTTCGGACCAGGAATTTGGTATTTTTCTCGGGAGTATGCTGAAATGCGATTTTATGGAGGAAATAACTTTTAACTGCAATTTTTCATAGCACTACTGTAAAGGTCAGTTATTGACCATGGGGGTGGGTAAACAGTACTAGTAGGAAGCTGCTCTTTGAGCGTGTTTCTTTTCTGTTGTGTGATGTTTTTCAACCCCTTTGACACTCCGGCATCCACCTCTCCTTTGGGACTCCAATTAACCCTACTTACCCTGGATAGCTTCATCTGCAACTCTCCTCTCTGCCACAGATTGTAGTCAACCCCTTCCCCCCTGTTATCCCAGCATATCCCTTTGCCGGGCTGGTTCCTCTCCTCCAAAGCTGTTTTCCTCTTTTCTTGTTTGTCTCTCTGGCACCGCTGCTTATAGTGCCCCCCAGTCTCCATCATTGTTCTTTAATTACCTGTGTCATACTTTGGAACTGTTTCATGTGGGAGCATGTAGGAGGTCAAATACAGTCATGCAGTACCAGGTTGGACTGTACATAGCTTTGTCTACTAACATACAAACTTGCCAGCAGATAAAGGCCATTTGGTCTATGTAGTCTGCTCAAGTGTGCAGCACTTTAGTCCATGAGACTGCAGCTGCCCCCTCCATCATATGTCCACCCCAACCCCCTCCCAGTTTGTACCCTCCCCTTTAATCTGTCCCACCCACTGTTGAATCCCCAACACTCAGCAATGACACTACTTCCTCTGGCAGACTGTCCCACCCTGAAACCACCCTTTATTTATTTGCTTTTGGTAACCAGGTGAGTGCACTAGGCATAAGAATGTCTATTTTCAGGCACGACCCGGGAGGATACAAGTGGAAATACATGAGTATATACGTGACACAGCACATGAGATGTGTAACATAATGAGGAGAAGGATCACATACAATCAACCGTAGGTATGGAGAAACATTCTTCAGCATGATACACATGAAACAGTGCCTCCTCATTTCCCTCTGGAACCTGCCCCCTTCCAGCTTCATAGATCGTACCCTGGTTTCTCTTCCGACTTTCAGATTGAAGATGCACCTGGTGTCTACCTTGTTCAAACCCTTCAGGTACTAAAGGTCTAAATCATATCACCTCTCTCCCTCCCTTCCTTCCTCCAGGGTATAGATATTGGGCTCTCTCACTCTCTCCTCATATGGTCTATCCCCCAGCCCCAGGATCATTTTTGTTTCCCTGTGCTGTATCCCCTCCAGTACTTTGATGTCCATTTTCAAGTAGGGGCACCAGAACTGCATGCAGTACTTTAGGTGCGGTCTCACCAGGGGCTGTACAGGGGCAAGATGACCTCCCCAGTGGAAGAAGTAATCTCCTTTACTATGTTCCCTAACATCTTCTCTGCCTTCACTGCTGCCTTCCTGCACTGAGCAGAGTGGTTCTTCTTCCCGGTTACCAGTACTCCCAGATCATTCTCCTCCTGTGATTTTGTTAACGGGACACCCTCCAGCCAGTAAATGTGTCCTGCGTTCTTTCCTCCTAAATACATCACTTTGCACTTCTTTGCACTGAAAACAAACTGCCAAGTGTGAGACCATTCCTCCAGTTTTATCAAATCTTCCTGAAGTACTTTTCCTCCCTCCCCTCCATCTACCTCGGCACAAATCTTTGTGTCACCTGCAAAGAGACTGATCTTGCTGTTAATCCTCACTGCAATGTCTGCCATGTAAATGCTAAACAGAACTGGTCCCAGCAGTGAGCACTGTGGTACACAACTTGTTACGACCCTGGGTTCAGCTGTCTCCCAACCCCCCCACTACTACCTTCTGCTGTCTGCCCTGCAGCCAGTTCACGACCCATCTTACCAGTTTCCTCCCTGCTACCAGACTCTTCAACTTTCAATTCAGCCTACCATGTGGCAATGAGTGAAAGGCCTTGCTGAAATCCAGGTACAGGTTATCCACCACATTTCCTATGTCCAGTGGCCTCGTAACTCACTCATCGAAATGAACCAAGTTCATCTGCCAGGATCTGCATGAGACAAACACATGCTGCCTGCTGTCCTGGAGATTGTTCTCCTCCAGAAATTGCACCCCTTTTTCCTTGAGGATTGTCTCCATCAGTGTTCCTACAATTGCAGTAAGGCTTACCAGTCTGTAATTCCCATGTTCATCCTTGGACCCACTGTTATGGATAGGTACCACATGTGCTTCCCTCCAGTACTGGTGCACGCACCCTGAGTTCAGAGAGGTATTGAACAGGTCCACCAATGGCCTTGCCAGGACCTCTGCCAAGTCTCTGAGCACCCTGTGGTGGACTTTAGGCCCCCCTCACCATTTCCACCATGATTTCCTCTTCCGGGGTTGCTTTTCCTCCACCCTCTTCCACCTCTTCCTTCTTCTGGTAGGGCCATTCTCTCCTTGGTGAACTGAACAGAAGTATTCATTAAGTACTTCTGCCTGCTCAGCCCCCTTTTCTACCTACCCACTTCCCCTCCTTAGCCTAACAATTTGATCCTTGCTCATCCTCTTCTCTGTGATATATCTGAAGAAATCCTTTTTTTCCTTGTTTGATGTGCTGTGCTAACCTCTGTTCCCTAGCCGCGTTTGCTGCCCTTACCACTATGCTCACTGCTCTGGATTTCTTCACATATTCTTGTCTGTCTTCTGCCCTGGTGGATCTCTTGTACATCCTAAATGCATTTCTCTTCTCCCTCACCTTCTCCACTACCTCTGGACTCATCCAAATTGGTTTTTTTGGTCCTGGCTTTGGTACTCTGGCTCTTCACACATGTTTTGCTGGCTTTAGCTAGTCCTGCCTTGATGTCTGCCCATTTTTGTTCCGTGTCCCTGTCACAGTGGATGCTTTCCTCACGACTTTCCAGTGTGTGTCCCATCCTGCAAAAGTCCATAATTTTTAAATCTACGACCCTTGTTTTTGTAGTGGCTACTTCCCTACAGAGATTGATTGTGAACCACACTGTGCAGTGGTCACTGCTTGCTAGAGATTCCTGCACCCATACATCCCTCACCTGTTCACCATCCTCCAGTACCACGTGTAGTATATTCCTTTCCCTTGTTGGCTCTATTAGCATCTGGGTAGAGAAGCCAAAATGGAACAATTACAGGAGGATCTGCTTCCTGGTGCAAATGGTTGCCTGAATGCTCCAATCCACCACCAGTAGATTAAAATCACTGTGCTCCCTCTTTTTTAGTATGCCTCCTTTTCTGCTCCCCCAGTTCCTTGTCCATGCACTCCTTCTGGAACGGAGGTCTATAAATGACCCCCAGACAGATCTTGGTCCATTTCTGGCTGTGTAGTCCTCTTGTATCCTTGCTCCTTACTTCCCTCCAGAGAGACTGCATCACCTCACTGAACCCCCCCCCCGCCACTGTGTCTTCTTGGTGTACTGCCTACTGTCACCCCGCTATGTAACTTTTCCCTGGTAGCATCCTCTCTTTGCTCCTTCACTGTAACTTCCCTCCTCACTGCTACCTGGTCTTCAGAATAGTAAACTCTAGTATCTGTTTGCAGTGATGATCTCCTTTTCATTAATCAGTCCATTCCTCCTTCCCACCAGCTGATATCTTTGCTCCAACACAGTCTTAGTCATGCCCCTGTGCCTGACCCACCTCCAGTCATCCCTTCCTTCCCTTTGATGGACCAACTTGTGCGGCACTCCTGGTGTTCCACCTAGTTCCCCCTTATTTGTGCCTGTTTTGAGCTCTTTGGAATGCCTCATTAGTTTACGCACCTAGCTGTGTCCCCCCCCCTAGTCTGTCTCCTCCATGCCTCCAGTTCCATCCTCAACCACCACATTTCCTGCCTGAGCTGGCACACTTGCCAACACACGTTACAGGATTTAAATTGTGGCATACTATGCTGACATTTGTAAACCCATGACATTGTAGTTGTTCATGTTGCGGCACTTCAATACTGTAGGTGACAGACACTCCCTGAGAGCGCATGCAGGGTTTTGTTGTCATCAGGTTCTGTTGCTGTGTACCACATTTACTGTTCACTGAGACAAAACAGGCATCTGCGTGCTGTGTGATACAGATACTAATTAAATGATAACTGTGTGGTTCAGCGTTATCATGGCCTTGTAAGGCAGGTGTGAATAATGAACTGGTCATGTTATGCTGCATGAAGTGTAAATGCATATTACCATTGCATATATTACTACAGTTGTTGCCACAGTGCAAAAGATGTAAGTTGTTTATGAACATGGTGATATTGCTTGAACCGGATGCACAGCCCCATGAAGTAATGGTGATGTGTGCAAGCCACAAGAGTGTAGCTTTTACATAACATAACTAAATTTTACAGTCCAGCTTAGACTGGTGTTCCATCAGTATGTCATTACATATATCATTGCATGCCACCGCATCTAGAGCACACAATAACTTTGTCTACCTATGTCAGGCCAATGACAGCACCCACACTTCACCTGCATTTCATCATGTAGTCCTCCAAGCATTGTGTTACAGTGTGTAACACAGAACCTGTATTGCCTTATTGCTTACATCAGGCACATGATAATGGGTACCACAACCCGCAATACATTGGTCATTAAGGTTTTGCGTGTGGTTCTGATGCAAGTGTGAGCAGCCATATATATAAGCAGCAACTACAGGAAACCTCTGTAAGTAAGAGCAATAGCTACTATCAAAATGTCATCATTATGAACATGGCAGTTTCATGCAGTTGAGTGACTATACTATTTTGTTGTTCCGCAGCAAGCAAAAATCAACAACAAGTGATGTGCTGTCACAGTTCGACGAGCCAAAGTACATTGTGTACCAGTCTCAATTGTTACAGTTGTTTGCAATGTGTCCACGGTGCCTTGATCCTTCAAGGGGGAACATAACAAACAGGTGTGAAACTGCCATTACAGTGACACAGCTCTGTCACGATTGCGGATATGAAGGCCAGTGGTGCAGCCAGCCATATATTAGGCAGATGCCATCAGGTAACATGTTGATATCTGCCTCAATACTATTCTCTGGACAATTGCCCAGCAAGATCATCAAGTTATTCCACTTCCTGAATGTAGCAAGCATTGCCAAGGTCATCTACTTCAATCAACAGCGTTTATACCTGGAGCCCACTGTGTTAACAACATGGAAGCATCAAGTGCAGATGATATCAAGACTAAAAGATATGGATGGTGGGTTGGTACTGGCTGGTGACGGACATTCAAATAGCCCCGGCCACTGTGCCAAATATGGTGCCTTTACGGTAACAGAGCAGAGAATTAGAAAAGTTGTCGATCTTCAAGTGGTGCAGGTATGTCATCTCAATGCCAATTCCATCTCAGCCATATAGTTGTACTACACAGTGCTGTTGCATGTTTGACTTGTCATGGATTGGGTGGTGGCGGAAGAAGTGATGTTAGTGAGTTACCAGAAATCGGGGCATGACAGAGGTTCAGAAGCAGTTGTTAAGCTTAACATGGCACAAAAGGAGTTGTAAATAAACCATATGGAGATTAAATAGTGATGGGACTGCACTGCCATTTGATCCTAGCCATGGTAAAGTGTAACAGTGGCTCAGGCAAAACAATCAGTAACTGCCTCCCTATGAAACAGCAGGTTCCTACTTTCGGCACTGCTAGTCTCCCCCCACAGGTTTAATCCCTCACTGGATCAGTAGCTCGCTGCTCAAGTTTGGCATAAAAATTCCATCTATAGATGAAGTTACATCCCTCGTAATGTAAACATGTATAGTGGCCAAAAAAAGACCGACTTCCTTGTACAAAAAACAAGTACCCACATCGGCTCACACAGCCCTGTTTTGTGATGTCACAAAACAAAGGCTGTGTGAGCACACCCCATTCATTTCTATGGGGCTGGTACTTTTCGTACATATTTATACCCTTTGGTGCTGGTATTGTAGTATATCAAAGGGATCAATCGACTAATAGGGACCATATTAGTCGATCGATTGCTTTGCTGCACTAAAATCCAAGCACTAAAGGGGATAAATATGTTTAACTTCCAGCCGCACGAATAATCACTTGCATAGCCGTTTTTGACATCACAAAACAGGGCTGCGTGGACCGACGTGGGTGCCTGTTTTTCACACGGGAAGTCGATCACTGGGGTGCATGACATCATATTGGTGGGGGGACTGTTCAGGATGCAGATGAGGAGATACTTTATTTACATACTAGCACACATGGTGTCCTGTCAAAACACTGTGCTGCTTCAAATGTGGCAGTGCCAAGGCAAGAGGGCTGATAAAGGAAGGTTGGGGTGATGGAAGTCCAGCTGCAGAATATGGTTGGTAACTGAGACATTGATCAGTATTGACGTACCCAAATAGCTTCGTTTTCTGCTGGCAAATGTATTATATTTTTACTGTTCATAGCATTGGCCACACAGTTGCACCACCATCTTACATAGATACATAGACAGTGTCGGCAGATAAGGGCCTATGGCCCACCCAGTCTGCCCATTTGAGCTTGTAAATTCAATTTATGTTTTCCTAGAAGTCTGTTGCCCCTTACCCCTGATCTCCAGAATTCCTTTATGTCTATCCCATGCATTCTTAAATCCCGTGATTGTCTCAGCCCCCACCACTTCCTCTGGCAGGGTGTTCCACTTGTCCACCACCCGTTCTGTGAAGAAATTCTTCCTCATGTTTCCTCTGAATCGTCCTCCCTCCAACTTCATCCCATGCCCTCTAGTCCTGGAACATCTTTTTCGCTTAAAAATAGTGTATTCCTGCACCCTGTTCCTCCCTGTGAGATACTTGTATGTCTCTATCATATCCCTCTCTCCTCCTCTCCTCCAGGGAGTACATGTTCAGTTCCTTCAACCTGTCTTCATAGGACTTATGATGCAATCCATGCACCATCTTTGTTGCCCTCCTCTGAACTCTCTCACCTGTCTATGTCCTTACGAGTATGGTCTCCAGAACTGTAAACTGTACCCAGGTGGGGCCTCACTAGTGTCTTGTATAGCGGAATTATGATCTCCCTTTTCCTGCTGGTGATGCCCTTGCTCATACATCCCAGCATCCTATTTGCTTTACCTGCTGCCTTGTCACACTGTTCTCTGCCTTGAGGTCATCAGAGATGATAACCCCAAGATCCCTTTCCTGCTTGGTGCATGCTATATCCTCACCCCCAACTGATATATTGTGCCAGGGTTTTGTGCCCCATATGCATTATCTTGCACTTCTTGCATTGAATTTCAACTGCCAAACCCTGACCATTCTTCAAGTTTCTGCAGGTCCTTCTCATTCTGTCTACACCTCTAGTGTGTCTACTCTGTTACAGAGCTTTGTGTCATCAGCGAACAGTGAAATTCTGCCTTCTAGGTCCTGTGCAATGTCACTGATGAAGATGTTGAATAGGACCGTCCCAGCACTGATCCTGTGGTACCCCACTGGTCACTCTTCCCTCTGTGGAGTGACAGCCATTTACCACCACCCTCTGTGTCCTGCCACCCAGCCAGTTACCTACCCACCACACTACTGTCCTGCCCACACCCATATTCCCCAGTTTGTGTAATAGTCTTCTATGTGGCACAGTGTCAAAGGCCTTGCTGAAGTTCAGATAAGCCATGTCCACTGCCCTCCCCTGATCCACCACTCTAGTCACCCAGTCAAAAAATTCAACAAGGTTGGTCTGACATGACTTCCCCCTGGTGAAACCATGCTGCCTTGGATCCTGTAGTCCATTGACAACCAGATGTTCCACCAATCTCTCCTTCAGTAGTGCTTCCATGATCTTCCCCACTACAGAGGTGAGGCTGACTGGTCTGTAGTTCCCTGCTTCCTCTTTGTTCCCGCTTTTGTATAAGGGGACTACATCTGCAGTCCTCCAGTCTTTGGGTACCTCCCCTGTTTCCAGTGATCGGCTAAACAGGATAGCCAGAGGTTCAGCCACCACCTCTCTTAGTTCTTTAAGGACCCTGGGGTGCACCCCATCTGGCCCCATTGCTTTATCAACTCTTATTACTTCCAGTTCCTTCAGGACTCTTTCTTGTGTAAAGGGACTTGTGTCCATTTCTGCACCATTCTCACCCCTTGTACTCCCTTCAGACCCATTACCCTCCTCTTTCTCAGTAAAGACTGAGCAGAAATACCTGTTCAATATGTCAGCTTTACTGTTGTCATCCTCCACGCGGCCCCAACCTCCCCCTTCAGTCTCACTATCCCTCCCTTTGTCTTTCTTTTTTCACTTATGTACCTGTAAAAGGTTTTGTCCCCTCTAGCCACTGATTTTGCAATGTGTTCTTCTGTCTGAGCTTTGGCTTCCTTACTGACCTCCCTGCCTCCCTTTGCTTCTCCTGGTACTTCTCCCTATCCTCTTCTGCCTGTGTCTTTTGTACTGCCTGAATGCAATCTTTTGGCTTTCACTTTCTTTGCTACCTCTTTGGAAAACCATAATGGTCTCCTCTTCCTTTTCCTTTTGCTAACCTGCTTAATGCATAATTCTGTTGTTCTTGTAATCCCCATTTTAAATACTGCCCTGTTCCTCAACCCTGATTCCTGTCCCATTCCCTTAATGCCTCTTTCAAGTATCTCCCCATTTTCCCCAAAGTCTCCCCCTAAAATCCAGGATCACGTGTTTGTGTGGTTTGGTTCTGCTCTTTTTGTGATTTCAAACCACAATGACTGGTGGTCACTGTTCCCAGGTGCTCCCCCACTGTTACCCCATCACACTGTCCCTGTTTGTGAGCACAAGGTCCAGTATTGCCTTCTGCGAGTTGATTCCATGACCAGTTGGCGAGAAGGCACCCTGAAGAAGTCCAGGATAAATCTGCTCCTAGTTGATGCTGCTGCTGGATGCTCCAGTCCACGTCTGGAATATTGAAGTCTCCAAGCAGTACTACCTCATCCCTTGTCTGCCATCCTTTGGATGGCTAGCATCAGATCCCTATCTGTTTCTTCCTCCTGGGCTGGTGGTCTATAGACCACACCTGTGGAATAAGCTGTTCCCATTTTCCTTTCCAACTAACCCACAGTATCTCTCCTCCATTTGTTCCTCCTGGATCTCTGTGGCCCTTATGTCATTTTTCACATACAGTGCCACTCTTCTCCCTTCCTGCCTGCTCTGTCTCTTCTGAATATGTTGTAGCCAGGTATGGCCATCTCCCAGTCATGGTTATCATTACACCACGCTTCAGTGATGGCCACAATGTCCAGGTCTGACTGCACCCATTACAGCCTCAGATCTTCCATCTTGTTGCTAAGACTCCTGGCATTTGCACCATGGCTTTCCATGATTTGACCTCCCTAGACTGTTTCACTGTTCTACTTCAGCCCCTTCCTTGGTTGTCCTTTTCCTGGTTCTCCTTGCTGTCTGCCCTTCTGCTGAATTTTGCCCTTTCTGCCTATCCACCTCTTGGGCACTAATCTCCATCTTTGCACTGCTTTGAGATAGCCCTCCTCTGGTTCACTGGTTCCACTGCTAGGTGTGGGGTGAGCAAATGGTACCCTCCTTGCTGGCCTGCCACCCCCCTTTGCTAGTTTAAATGCTTGTCAATGTAGCATTTAAACTTATCATTGAGTGCTTGATTCCCTCCAGGATGGATGCAGGCCGTCAGGCTTGAACAAACCTCCATCCTCCAGGTTGGTCCCCAGTCACCAATGAATCCAAACCCTTTCTCACAGCACCAGTTCTTCAACCATGAGTTAAAGTTCCTGCTGCACTCTATGCTCTCCCTTGCCTCTCGAGATAGTACTTCTGAGAAAGTGACAGAAGTAGCTACTTGCTTGAGACCCTCCCAATTTCCTAAACTCTTCCTGAACTTCTTTGGCTCCCCATTTGCCAGGTCATTAGTACCTAGGTGGATAATGACATCCAGCTCACCCTCCCGTCTTGCCTTCCAGTGATCCCCAGGATCTTCCTTCCATCCTCCATGCTGAGGAACCTGGTAGGCACCTCACCTCCCTGTCCCCCCCCTCCTGTGTTCCTAGCTGGATCCTCTTATGATGGAGTCCCCACCAGGATGCTTCCTCCTCCTCTGGGGTCCACTGCTTTCCCGCTGAGGTCACCTCCTTATTAACCTCCACATCCTTTCCTTCCACTTCTCTGGGTACCTCTATTTGGTTGTCCTCATTTGCCAGTGTGGCATATGAGTTCTTGAGCAGAATAGGATCTGGAATGTGCCTCTGCCTGACCACTCCAACCTCCCTGAGCCACTGTCATCCAAGTGCTCCTCGTTCTCGGCATCTTTGAGGCAGTTGCATTGGACTGGGTGGTCTCTGGATAGGGTTGATGGTACTCTGACCCAGTTTACTTCCGCTCTGAGCCTTGCTACCTCATCCCGCAGTCCAGAGAGATGCATGCAGATAGGGCAGCACCTCAGTGTCCAGAAGGTCTGCCTGAATATGGCTGCCCCACAGCCACTGCATTGCACCACTCCCCACATTATACTGCAGTTTCACTACTTGTCTGCTACTGAAGCTCTCCTAGTTCCCTGTTTATTAATTTACTGTCTTAAAAATCCTGCCACTGATCCTCAGATAATTTTCTTATGTTTTCTTTTATCCTGTAGAGTAACAAAGTTAAAATAGTACATGGTGCGAGCACGAGGGGCTCAAGAGGGTGGTAGCATTTTTGAAAGATGAAAATGGCCTCAACATTGATGCAATGATTGCTGACAGGCATTGACAAAATGAAAAATGGATTCGGGAGAACCTAACCTCAACATCTCATTTCTTTGACATTTGGCATGTTACCAAAAGTACAGTTTATCAATTATTATGACAACATATTACTCCTAATCCATACAGTCATAATGTCAGTGGTATGTCACTGTTACTGAATTTCTCTATTGTCCTGCAGGTGTAGCCAAAAGAATTGACACAGTATTCACTCAAAAGGACTGCGCCAACGTTGCCCTATGGAAGCAATCCACAGTTAACGATCTATATTGGTCGGCTGTTTCAACAGAACAAGGCAATGGGGAGCTGATTGCTGCCAAGTGGCAGTCATTAATGCACCACATACTGTATGTGCATGACAATCTTCCAAATGACATGCACACAAGATGCGCCCATGAGCCACTCACAGGCACCAACCATGACAAGGAGTGGTTAACACAATGTAAGCAAGCCATGAATACCCATGACAGTCCATTTGACATGGTTTCGTCACTGATATTTAATGTGTCTTACTTGTTTACAGTGCTTTCATTGCACTGTTGATAGGTCCTGGACAGGAATACCAACACGTCGGATGTAAAGTTACATGCATAGCCAGGATAACAGATTTTGTTTTTGAAATAGATGTTATGTGCACACTCCAGAAAGACAATGCTGAATGTGTTTTGGGACAACTGTGTGGACATGCATATAACCACAATTTCAGTCATGACACATTTTATCCACACTAAGGCATTTGCAAATGTCCTTTTGCAGATGCAAGTGATGTTAAGAAATTACAGTGATATGCAGCACAACACTGGTTGGCGTCATAACAGTGTCAAACACCACCAAATTCACTACTTCCTGTTCACATGCCTAAACGACAGTCAGTGAAATACACCCATGGATTGTCATGCTGGAGTGATTGCACCGCGATCAACCATCAACAGAAATTTCACCTCACTGTCATTACTGACTTTACGTACTGTGAGCTGCCCTCCAAGCTCACCAATTTACCTCCAGCCTTAGCAGTAAGCAGAAAGTATTATCTGTGAGGGTGTTGATATCTGTCTATTCCAGGATGGAGTACAGGTTGGCAGAGACTGGCATAGGGGATCTGAAACAGGTACAAACTTTTGATTAGGTATTTCATGAAGACAAGGAAAGGGACAGGAGCACATTAGCATAGTGATGTCATGGAGAGGGTGGGCAACGTAGGCTTGGAAGTAGGCCTTGGCAGTTACTGAATAATTTGCTTTGATCTTCAGTACATATGATGGATGGTGAACACCTTACTGGTAGTAGTGGTCTATAAATGAGGAGGTGTGGGCGGTTGTCTCTGAGGTTCCTAGTTGTGTGCTGTGTCATGTGAAGGTAAGTTCAATTTGTTTCTTACACTGTTGCATGACTCTTGCAGATAACAAAGCAGCAATTAAGCTGGAAGGAATCCTAAACTCAGGGATCCTACTGAAGGACATGAAGGGACTGTCCAGCCTGTATCAGTCGTCATCTCTTGAGGCCTTCCACAGCCTCATGTTACACTACGCGCCTAAGCATACATGCTTTTCAAACATGAGAATGTGTACGCGGTAAGCAGCAATATGCAGCACCTCTCTTGTCAGCTCTATTTAGTAGGTCCATGGACACAGGAGATGCACCACAGAATTAAAGAGGGGCACATGTGGTCACTCTCCATGGGGGGGTTGAGATACAGAGGAGGAGGGTAATTATAGGCCTCAGAATGGATTCACCAAAAGTAGGTACTGTGAAATGAAGTTTACTTTTTAGTGTACTTGGAATGTACTTAGTTGAGGAGAGAAAACAGATTAGGAGGTATATCATTGAGACCTTCACTTATGTAACAGGGGATGGACAGAGAGACAGAAGAGGGACTTTTTAAAGTAAAGGTACAGAAGATGAGAAAGGGGGCATACGATACAGGTCGAGGGTGACTGGTTCAGAGGGAAACAAAGGAACAACTTTTTCACAAAAAGGGTCATGTAGAATTGCTCAACTCAGTTAATTCACTCAGCTGCCATGTGCACAACAGAGAGAGTGTGAGAGAGAGAGAAGTGTTTTCATTTCCACACAACAGAGAGACAGAGTGTGAGACACAGAGAAGTGTTTTCGTTGTATTTTTTAAAATTTTGGAACTGCGATGGAGGGGAACCAGAGTTTACCCGATAATTTGGGGAGCAGTTGATGTGCTGTGTTGGGGAGAGTGACAGCTGCTGACAGGGAACTGCAGGCAGGCATGGATATGGTAACAGACACTTTTCTGTGATGTCCGCCCTTGCAGTAGGAAAGGTGGTTAAACCATGTGGCTGGCAGGACAATGGCAGACACAGAAATTGGAGCATTAATGAGGGAAAGCAAGATGGTGCAGTTTAACACACCAACGTTCTAAAGGCTCCAGATTGCTCTGTGAAATGCGGTCTTGCTTCTGTGAACTTTTTATTGCCTATGCATGAAACACATTTCATGCATAGGCAATAAACAATCAGGAAGCTAGATTTTCACACCACCTTTTATGAGTTTTAAGACAGCATGGTACGGACACGTACTGTAACTGTGGTATCAGGACTGGGTGGTGAGGAGGGAGTAAGGTGCCGGAGGGAGAAGTAAACAGTTAAGACTGAAGTAAACTGTCAATGTTTCTATGTTTCTGCACATGCCAACACATATTCTTTCTGCCATCAACAGGTTAATTCTATCCGCAATGCATTTCAATGAGAATAGTGAGCGCATGCAGGCAGTCACTGTGGATGGAAGGCCAAAGTACTCCATTTGATTCCCTAAATTCAAAAAAGGGGGGTACTCTGTGCAGAAGGACATAGCGAGGCCTACGTATGGTAAGTTTGCAACACCATGACTTGTTTTGCCAGTATAACACTGTCAAAGCATAATGGTGACTGTGGGAAGCACAATGCGGCACATTGTAGTACTGTTTCCTCAAGTCACACCAAACTCGACCTGCTACAATCCCAGTCCAGCAATGTACCCTATGGCACACAGTGAGTACCTGGACAGTCATTCCCAAGTCCGTTGATGAGCAATGGAACAGTGCAAGTGACCACAAGAGTGACCATACCTGTCAAACAAAGCCATAGTAACATGGCCCATCAAAGCATCCATCAACAATTGCAAAACTGCATGCAAATGGTAAATCTTGTCACAGGTCAGATTTATGAGAGCGTTATCCCATGTAGTACAGTGTCACCTCAACACATCTACCCAGCAGTGTGCCACCACCCAATGAACACAAGGCCAGCAACCATCAAAGTGGTGACATGTCCCAACTTTCAGCACCGCGAACACCCACATACTGAGCTCCAAGTGAGCATGTAGTACTGCATATAGCAAGCACTGAATGATGGTGGTGTGATAAATTCATCGCATAATATTTAAAGTACTCATCGCTGTGACACACCTGAGTCTGCATCTGCATGTAGTGGCCATCAGTTTGGTGTGGCAGTCAACATGTGGTTCTGGGTGGTGGTACGTTGTGGTCTGGCATTGCCAGGTAATGTGTGGTAGGCATTTGATCAGTACAGTGACACGGATAAGTATATCGAGTTTCTGTGCTGTGGCTCCATTTGCGGCAATACCTTTCAGCGGTGACAGTGGCTGATTGTCAATGTGTGGTGTGTGGTCATAAATTGTAATAGGTGTGCCTTTGGCTGTATTAGTAGTGATTGTGGCATTGCGGGGTCAGTCAGGTCATGATTGTCTACAGAACAACATGGCCTGTTCAAATGCATGACATGAAGGTATGGTTTTCAGAATCCTACACTGAATTGCTCATAGAAATGCTTCAAGAGCAGCTTTTCTAGTACCTATGTCACCCAGACCGTTTGATGGCTTACCTTCCCAGAAGTGATGTGACAGTTTTGCTTAAACAGCCATTTCCTCCAAGAAGATATATCCCATGTAAACCTCACAATTGGTCAGCTGGCCTAAAAAACACTGACTTCATGGTACAACAAACACACTCCAATGTCGGCCTTTGCAGCTCTGTTTTATGATGTCACAAGTGAGCACGCCACATTGCTTTCTATGGTGCTAGTACTTTCACATATATTTATGCCCTTCATAGCTGGTATGTTATTCAATCAAAGCAATCACTCCACTAATTGTGTCCCAATTAGTTGATTGATTGCTTCAGTGGAATAAAATCACAGCACTAAAGGGTCCAAATATATTGGGAAAATACTGACACCATAGAAAACAATGCTATGAGCTTATACATCCTTCATTTGCTGACCTCACAAAACAGGGCTGCATGGGCCGACGTGGGGGCGTGCTTCTCGTACTTGGAAGTCGTTGTTTTTTTATGCCAGCAGACCAGTTGTAAAGTTTACACATGATATAGCCTCTTAGAAAAAAATTACTTTTTGTGCCAAAATTCCTGACATTAGTTGTGAGAAGGAAAGCCATCAAACAGGGTGGTGGAGAGCAGAGATATGGATACTTGGAAGCTGCTGTTTCATGACTTGTAAGTGGACACCAATGTTATGTAACACGTTAAACTGTACACATTATGCTACAAGACGTGAAATACAAGGTTCCGCAGAGAGTGATGACAATCTGTATAACAGTACATTTTAAACACAATCATAAGTGAAACAGGAACATTACAAATAAACCAGAAGTACAATGCTCATGGTGACTGATAAATATGTCAAGGACTGATTATTAAAAAAACATAAAATGGGATTTGAAGCAAGATGTATAAACACCTTACACACAACATTACTGTTAAGAAATCCACCACCACTTTACTGAATTGCAGATTTTGTCAGCATGCTGAAAAAGAGACTCCTGGACCCTTACTTCAATTCCCCAAATGAACTCGAAACATCAATTGATGACCTAAGGACATCACTACCAGCGCACCTCTGTTCCACAATGGAACACCCAGATGAAGCCAATGCCATCAAAGAGTTTGTCAGTCGCTTTAAGAACACTCCCTAAACAAAGTTAAGAAAAGACACATTATGCAAACTGAAGGCCTGTCTACACGTTGTTGTCCTCAGGGAGCATTGAACGAATCTTGGTAACAGCACATGATGGTAGGGGAACACGGTTGTGACATCCCAGCCATCCGTAGCACCACCTCACCAATTGCCGATAGGCGATGTATCTGAAACGGTTAAAAGATAAAGTATAGAAAACATACTGTTACTATGCTGGCAGTGAACCTTCAAGACCAAGTTTAGCAATGCTGACTTACATGCTCCTTCACCCAAAACAGAAAAAACAGTGGCACAGCACACGTGCCACTGAGCGTCTATAAACAGATATATAGTTACGTATTGCATGCATTATTGATGATGACATGCTTCGTACACTAAGTACCTACATGTACAGATATGCCACACTGTGTCACCCATTCAATGTTCCACTACTTGGACAGACCAGAGCAATGTTGTTGCCTTCTGTGTGCATTCCTGATTTTCTTAATATTGTGTGCGTGTCACTGTGCTCCAAATCTATGTAGTTTTCTTGGTAGCACTGCAGTACCTACTCTGTGTTGTTGTATGCTGCAGAGTATAGTTCAGCGCTTTATGAGTTTTGTGTGTAAAGCCATGAAACTATTCAGTTGATCCATGTTTGTGGCCATTCTTTATATTCTGACGAATAAATGCGCTGTTCTGTTAGTTAATGTTGCCATGCAGTAAAGCTAAGTACACTTGAAGTACATAGCAGGTAAACTGACATGACACCTGACTGATTTTACAACCAGGTAAACAGTGTATGTATGGCAATCTATAGTGTGTTGTTAGCGTGTCACACAAAAAACTGTATAATGACACTAAACAATGTCTTAACTTAACTTTGATATTGTTATGGTACTATTATGTAGAAAATTTTAAACAGATAAACCGCCATGTACATATAATGCAGAATCATATAAAACAGTACTGATAGTGATAATACATATTCTACTTTATGACTGCAAAGAATGGTGTATGATGTTGATGAACATGTCATGTATTTTTGATGATCAAACCATTACTGTGAATGGTTGTGCTGAATGTGACCATAGTATTGCAGTACATCTCTGTCGGTGGTTAGAACCACGTTGATGTTGGCACTACTGATGTAGTGTATTTCTCCAGCATGGTGACATTTAATTTGTTAGCGTGGTTGTCTCATTGAACATTACAATCATACAAACAGTTGTATGTAATTTTACTGTCTCCAATGTACGTTTCCCTTATAAACTGTTATTAATGAACACTCCCACTTTCCGGAATGCCACAAGGTGCTGAAAATGGAATTGTGGTGCCATTAAGGTCTGCATGACTGTAACTGCACACAACACAGGGCACAGTATTACTGCATCAGTTCATGGGTAACATACCAAAAAATATTTCATATTTACCTAAATGTTTTGAAAACTAAATGACAATGTATTATAAGCAGACTTTGTTCAATCAAGGCACAGCTATTTTCAAAAATGTTTTGAGATACTAATATAGTTTATGAACCATATTCAGGGAGGCAGTATAGCACAGTGGTTTAAGGCTCTGAGATGCAAATCTGGAGACCTGAGTTTGAATCCCACAGCCACCACTTGCATATGACCCTGAGCAAGTCACTTAACTTCCCTGTGCTCCCAGGACACACCTGTAAACAAGATTTCAGCTTACTGTAACTCTCCTGGTGAAAACAATTTGCAAAGCAAAACATGTATTGTGCACTTAGACTGGCAATGGCAAAAAGGTAACAAGAACAAAAATTAAACAAGATTAAAACGATGTGAAACACCATCTCATGCATATTGTATATTAAAACTTTGGCTACAACTACTAAGATGTCACCCTCAATTTGGACACGTCAAAATTGAGAGATTCAATGTCGTACGTGCAATGTGGTGCTGCTAGGAGTTACCGCTGACAGTAATCACTGCGTGGATCCGATTCTCATCACATGCATGTCCCACATGCAGTTGTAAAAATCATCAACTGAATACTCTGTGAACATTACAGCATGTTGTGATGTGACATGGATGTCAATCACTGATTTGTAGACATAGGTTTCTACAACTGTACTGTACCACCAGGTATTCAAATTAAATAAGAGGGTGGCTGAGGGAAACGCAGCAACGCACATTAAAAATGAGACCTGTAGGTCACAGACACAATTTCTGTCATCCCTGCGATCATGCATCGCCACAAAATTATTTTGGGTAATGTACACTCTCCATGAAAGCAATGGCCTTTGCGCCATCAGCATTATTACAGGGAACACTGCCAGCACTGGCACAACACCATATTCTTGACGTACCAAAATGTTGGTCAATGAAAGGGTGCAGAGCAGGACTGGGGTCATTAGTCATACAGTACTGGGGAATCTATTGAGTACCATTTGCTAACTTCCATCTCATAGGTGTCACATGCTGGAAGTGCATACGTGGATGTACACGCACATCCAATGAACTACCACACAACACTCCCTTCCATGGCTAATACAATACCGCAGCACCCTATACCACATCTCAGTCATTATGCATGATAGCCAGTGGTCCCCAACAAGAAATCTACAGGTCTTGTATGTATGTGTTTTGAGCATGGCGAGCGTTGTGCCATACATCGCATGAAACCTCATCACCACCTGAAAATGGCTAATAAACATCAGGTATGGTAGCTGTGCAAGTCTCTGCATTATGGACACTGATGATGGGGGTCATTGCTGGGGAAGGGCAATGTGGCTGTACAGGGCACAGGGATCAGGAGTGGGTGAGGAGTAACAGAACAGGATGATCCGCACCTGCACAGTCTTCCATTTTCATGCTGTTTGAGTCCCCTCTTGTGCACACTTCTTGTAATACCCTCTGGTCTCCACCGGGGGACACTACAGAGCAGGACTTCCCACCCAACCAACCCCAGGAGAGGATAGCAGTCATCCAGATGCTCAATCCTCTCCTTCCCCTGCCAGCACCTGGTGCCCCGAGTCCATTCCCAAACCCGGATCCCTGGTATGGTGTGAGGTAAAGCACCAGCGCCTCAGCCCTCTGCGCCACCAGGCTGGCCCATCACACATTTTAATACTTGCTAACATGATGAATAATGACTGAGCAGGAAATTACAGTTGTCAGACTCAAATTGTTGTAAATACTCATGCTGAAAGTGTAAGGTATCTTCTTCTTTGGAGTACTGCTGTTGAAACTGATAATATGCCGTTTCAAGGACCCATCTGTCAAGGAGGCAGTATAGCGCAGTGGTCTAAGGCTCTGAGCTGTAAATCTGGTGACATCCAGCAGACCAGATCTGAGTTTGAATCCCACAGCTTCCACTTGCATACTGTGTGACCCTGAGCAAGTCACTTAACCTCCTTGTGCTCCCAGGTCACTCCTGTAAAAAAGCTTTCAGCTTAGTGTGCTATACCTGGTTAAACAACTAAAAAAAAAAAAAAAAAAAAAGGCATACTCCATGGAATCCAGGATGGTTGATGATACTGGAGACATGTTGTCCATCGCCTTCATCACTGTAGATATCAATCTTCTGTTGGAATTTCTCAGACTCTCTGCAGCAGGTACTTGAGATGCCATCCATCATGGGAACACAGTATCCACAGGTATACCTAGAAAGGTGAATAGAAAAGGGACAGATGTCAATAAAAACATCCTGGCAGTGTCTTACCAAGTTCCACAATACATATGTATGTAAATCATTACAAGCAATTTCTTTTCAGCTTACAGTATGAAAGGGGAATGCAACTTAATTGTATGTATGTGTTATTTGTGAAAAATTGGCCATGCATTACAAACTATGACCACACACACACTGCACATAACAGTTTACAGTTCAGTAGGGCAGAACTGCTAATTCCAAGGATATGATGACAGTAAACATGGAGAAACAGGAGGCACTGGTACATGTATAGTTACTGTGACATTTAGGTAACTGCACAATGAAATAGTACCCTCTACTGTCATGGCATTAGATGACAGTAATATACCATGACAGGGACTGGATAGATTGGTTGATTTACCATGCCTGTGGTGCTTCGGTCACAAGGTACAGCACACCAAGTTAGTCACACCACAAGTGGTAAATCTACCCATATAACCCTTCACTGTGATGGTATATTGCTATTACACAATTTTCAGCTGTTTTTTTGATTTTCTGAGTGACAACAAAAAGTAACAGTTTCTATACTGGAGGATTTTTTTTGTTATCATGCCACATTCTTCACCTTTCCAGCATGCACCCTTCAGCCAGACCAGCCCCTTCCCCCAGGTCTGACATCCAGAATTACCAGGGCTTACCTTATGCCCAGCCCTGGAGTGGTGCCTGCAGAGGGTTGGGTGTCATCCTGCGTGTCTGTTGATTTTCGCCTCCCTTTTCACTCCATTCACCAGGGTCACAGGAGTACAGACACCTGTGTGTGGAGGTGAACATGCGCTCTACAGCCCTGGTAACAGTCCCTTCTGTCCATACATTGGCCTAGTGCCGTTGCACCCCTTTGGCTTGCGCTGCAGCCTTGCCTCCACCAGGAGACAGACTATAGCCAAAGAATGCAACCCCACCACCCCTGATAGGAGAGATGCCTGGTGGCAACTCCTACCAGCACCACACCTTCCCCCCACACTGGCCTTCGACGGCCAGTGCTCATTCACGAACACGGGTCATCAGCGTAGTGGGAGGTAAGGCATCCAGTCCCTCAGCACTCTGTGCCACTGGTCCAACCGGTATACTGGAGAATTTATCACAGTCATGTGCTGTCTTTTGACCAATGACTTCACAGTATTTTCAGACATCATTATATAATTCACAATATACCTTTCACTTGAGGGAAAGGTGAGCAGGACAGTGCTGTACAATTCCAAAGATGTGCCTTTGTTGTCAGCACAGGTTTTTAGTAATCGTTGAACAATATAATGTGACAGTAATGATTTTGATATTGTAATTGCATGTTCATTGTGCACATGATGGAATTCTGTACATGACTGTGAAATGTAGCATGTTACATGCATCAAAATTGTACCTCATGACACAGTTTGGCAGATGATATGTGACCTATGGTATTACTGTCATTGCTGCCTGATGACATTACGATGCAACACAACCAAAAGTACAGCAGTCACTATATCACCAAGTGCAGAACAACATGGTACACCACAGAAATGTATGCGTACGATGTAATCCTGTGCAATACGAATGCCAATTAAAAGTTAAGTACTGATTTTGTTGTCCGCAGAACATAGTGCATGTAACATGTCATAGCCATTAGGAACATTTTTGATGAAAAATGCAGCAGACATGCAGTAAGACCTCCCTACAGTCAGACATATGACACAGAATGAGCCACAATAAACTTGCATTGCAGCTGCAGTAATAAACAGAACAATTTCCAAGCATTCACATCTCAGTGACATGATGTCATCCCCTGACATTACTGTTGTTAACAAAAGGATCATAAAACTACAGAAACAGAGTTATACTGTTATAACCAATGATAACACACAAACCACAACCACCAAAAAAAAAAAAAGGGTTGCTGTTTCAGAGTAAAATGTTGTGTTGACCATGAAAAAACATCAACTCACTCACCCACCAGGGATCTCAGTAGGATTTGTGTATTGTCGTTCCAGACACGTATTAAACAGTTAGGGTCTCCATGGCCCATAAGTGGGAATCCACTGAAAATTTCACTCTATCCGCATTCAAATATATGTGAGCCTCGAACATGTCACAGCAATAATTTTTGTGCAGCATTTGCAGGAGTGATCCATTCATTTCTACTGGGGCCATTTCACAATGCATTTTGTTATGTTTCACATGTTGAATTAAAAAAAAGTATGGCCTCTGCTAAATTAACAATGCCTTTATTAGTTGAGCAGTGGCCAAAATTTGTTATAATTCACCATCTGAAATGGAGAAACGTATTATAAAGTGACTCCATTGTCCTTGGCAGCTGAGCATCTTGGGGACTCATGACAAAAAAATCCATTGGGTACCAACGCACAAAATCTATGTAAAGACCCAGGGTCACCGTGTACCACTGAGGCATGATCCACAGACACAAAATTGTCTCTAACAGTGAAAGTTGCAGATAGAAAGCATCTTAACAGACATGCTGCATCGATTTAGAAAATGAACAACGATACATAGCTTTAAAGTCATACATAACACTGACCTTACTATCACCATGCTGGGACAGTTCACTGGTAATGCCACATGTACAGTATGTGGTACAGGAAAAAGGACATGTAGAGGATCCACAGAAGGGCTGCAAAGATGATAGCGGGGTCACAGGGTAAGGCATAACAGGACAGGTTGAGGGTAGTGTACTTTTAGTACCTAGAACAGAGGACAGAGAGATGGCACATTAACGGGACCTTGAAGCAGTTTACATTTATAAATAAGGTTGATGATTGTTATGTGGCATAGTCATAACATGGAGGGTAGGACATTTAGAAGGGAGATCAGGAATAACATCTTCACAGATATTGTGGTGGACACTTGGAATGTAGTGCTAGAAGACATCAATTCATTACTGGGAAGCATTAAGATAGGCTGGCATAAGGGGAAAGTAAGGAACATGGGTAGGGAGGATGGTAGGAGTGGGGAAAAAGACCAAAACCTGTACCTCAAGCTGTGGATCATGCAATTCATTCACACTTGATGGACAAACTGACCATGTTCGACTTGCTTCTTCATATGTTAATATGTATGTTTCTATGCTAGCTTACAGAAACAGTGGGTGCATGAGTAAGATGTCCATGACAGACTTTATTACATATGAAATAGCTACGCATAGAAACACTACATGCTAACATTACATAAGTGCCATGTAATTAAGGTCATGGCACTGACAATGAGTGACAAAATAACAATTCTTACTTACCAGTCATTTTTTTGCCAACTCTGTCTGCGTGTTCATCTGCATCTTTTTGACTTGCAGGCACATCAACAATCCTTCGAGACGGTGGTTCAAAATGGTAGGGATGTATTTCATGGGGGTCGAACTCCTCCACAACATGGGCAGTGTTATTTGAGCCACCAATGTCAGAATCGCTGTCCTCCACTTCAGAGGTTAGATGGGCACCATTGCCTGTGGAAACCTTGTCATTCTCAGAAGAAGGGTCATCATCCACTGATGACATTATCAAAATATTCCTACAATAAAGACAAAGAAGCAAGATCACAACACTTTACAGATAAACGGTCCAATTACCAACACCCAAACTGAACTACAGACACATGCACAGCTCACATGACAATAACAAGCACACAAACACACACAAACGCACACCCAATGCCCCACACACACACACAATGCACCACACACACACACACATGCACACAACACACCACACAACAGAACAAGACATACAGAAACAAAACGGAACTGACACAATGCAGGTGGCCAAAACAAACTTTGAATAAACAAGCAACTTATAGCATAACAACAGAATGAGCTATGTATTTCCCATACGTGCATGACCACATCATTTGTTTGTTAACAAAAGTACACCACAACAATAACATACAGCCAAGCACATGTGGATAGACCTTGAAAGCAAAGTCAGACGAATGATGGCTTCTTCTGAAAATCATTGCATAATATAGCTGCTGGAATACATGCTGCCCTGAAGGCTGCAACTGTCAACACAAAACTAGTTATATAGTATATGACCATCAAGTCACAAAGATGGTGCATGAAACAAGCCAGTGACATGTAACAAACACTGCAACATTACGCAGGATGATGTTGACAATAGCATTACATGGCATGGTAACAGTGATTGTAAAGTAATAACAGTACACCCGTAACAGCACTTATAATTTTGAGGGCAAAGGGCATGCATGCCTTGTCAGTGATTAAGTTATCCACACACACACACATATAGAAGCAGATGCTAAACAGTCCACAGTGGGTAACATTGCACACACATAAAGTAACAGACTAACAGATAAACTGAAGTGATGAAAAACATCACTATGTACAGGGACACATATAATAATAATAATAAATAAAACTTTATTTATTAAGTGCCTTTCAAGCATCAAGGCACTGTAAAGTTAAACAATAAAATCACAAAAATAAATACATACATAATAAAGTCATGATAATACATACATTAACTCATAAATGCTTGTCTCCACAGATGGATCCTTAAGTTCCGGCTTAAAATTCTCCACCGTTGTGCATTCCCGAAGCTGACAGGGCAGAGAATTCCAGAGGGTTGGGGCTATAAACATAAAAGCCCAGGCCCCAGAAGATTTTAAAATAACCCTAGAAACCTCCAGCAACCCCTCATCAGCCGAACGGTGCTGTCGCACAGGGCTGTAAGGAATCAGAAGCTCTTTCAAGTATTCGGGACTAAGTCCATGCAGGGCTTTGTAGGTCAAAAGACCTACTTTAAAGGTGATCCACCACTGTATTGGCAGCCAGTGCAGATCGCGCAATACCGGGGTAATGTGTGACCTTCTTGACACCCCTGTCAACAACCGAGCAGCAGCATTCTGCACTAGCTGCAAGCGGTGGATATCAACCCCAGGAAGCCCCAAGTACAGAGAGTTGCAATAGTCAATATAGCTGACATATATGTAAACAACAGCCAATTAACAGCACTGGGAACAAGAAGATCAACAAAGTGGCAAAATAGCAAAGCAGAACAACATTATAACTAGGTTACTAGTTGTGCATATCAAAAGGCACCAGTATCAACAGTGCCATTCACTTTTCAGAACCACAGTGCTCCTTGTTATTGTGCCAGCATCTGTGGAGAACAACACTGTCACTGACACACAACACTACATGTGCAGATGGTGTTACCACTACAAGTGAGGCATACATAAGGACAGTACGTAAGAAAAGCTGTATGGGAAAATCATTGTCACACCTCTCCATCACTCAGCAACACTGCTAAGATGCCACACAGGAGGACATAAACATCCAGGGATTAAAGTTACTCAAACATTCTGCTAATAGTAGAGTTCCACTATGACATTCACTGTTCATGTGCAGCATGTTCATCTAGTTTGCTGGGTATGGACACAGCATTGTGCAGCTCTGACACATGGGGTCTACAGTAGTAAGACAATGCATGAGGTGGGTGCAGGAACCATTACAGACATGTCCAGTGATCATGAGCACTAGGCATGCATAACCATGAAGCGATGTAATTTGCCATGTGCACATAAAATTAAAAAAGTGAAATGGGAACAGAAGCAGCATAGGATGGTATTACCAGTCACTGACACAGATAACATAATTATGAAGTGTCAGCACACAGTGGGTAACTTACTTCGCAATGAGGACTTTACTCCCGATTCTCCACTGAAACAGCATGGTGGGTAGTGACTTCCGGTTACACATCACTTCATTTACTGATGTCATACACAAGCCAGAAACCACAGCGTCCCTCTCTCGGGTATCCTCGGCTTTTTCAGGAGAATTATTTAATCTTTATTAAATTTCTTTTTGCACACGGAGTTGCCAGCAAATTGCGATGCAGGACAGTGAAACATGAGGGATTATGCATCGAACTATGAAATCAAAACACAAAGTAAGTACCTGCTCTTTAACACACTCAAATTGTTTACTAAGTGGGATGGAATACGTAATAGGGCCAGCTGCAATTTTATGTATGCATTAATAGAAGCAATTATAGATGAAAGGAAAACTTTAATTGATGATAGACAAAAAATACAGGATTCATTAAAACTACAACTAGAAGGTGAAGAATACATGAGGAATTTGGAAGAAATCAAGAGGAAGCTAGCAGAATATGAAGAGAAATTAAAACAGCAAAAAATAAGAAAGTTCATTAGAGATACTAATGATTACAAAGAAAATCGAGTATACACATACAAGCAGTACAATAGGAAAAGGTAAATGATTTATAACACTCAAAGTGGAACAGACAGTGATAAAGCTATGCAAGGGAGTCTCACAGACTAGTAGAAGAAGAATATCAGCACACAGGAGAATCGCAGCAACCTAGCACGTCAACAGTAGATCCAGGGGGATCTAGATATGAACTTAGAAACTACAATATCAATGGAATTTCCCCAGACAACAATTGGGTTTTCGGGTGGGCGAGAGGGGGGCAAGGAGGAACAAGTGGAAGGAATATAAAAATGCCCTACATGGACACAGGAACAGCCATACCACCCCAGAAATGATACCTATATTTAATATAAGTAAAATAATTCTGACAAGAATAGAAGAGCAAGTATTAGGGTTAGGTTTATCATTTGCACCCACTCAACCAGTAAATTTGTTTGATTTAGAAATAGATCTTCAAAGATTTTTTTTTCATTCATTGAGACTGAAAATATGTTTTCAGGAGAAATAGTGGGAAATAAACATCAAATGAAACTTAAACAAGCACTGAATTTAAAAATCCAATTTCTCTCTGCCCATTGGTAAAAACCATGGGATAGAAACATTCTGCATTACAGTAGAAAAGGAAGTTATGCAGTGGTATAAAAACAAGGAACAGTGTTTGCTTAAACAAAAAAAATTAACATATACGCAGAGAAAGGCTATAACATACCTAAGTGAAGATAGTACAATCATTATAAAACAGGCAGACAAAGGTGGAGGAATTATAGTGCAAGACAGAGAGCAATATCGCGTAATGTGCATGAAATTATTAGAAAATACACAAAATTATTCACTATTACCAGAACACCCCACTGCATCACTACAAGGGAGACTAAAGGAGATGTTAGCAGAGTACATTGATTTGAACTGGTTGCATGAGTGGGAAATGAGAAGCCTAACAAAAGAGCACCCAAATATTCCTACTTTTTATAGCATTCCAAAGATCCACAAAAATGCATTAGATCCACCAGGCAGACCGTTGTGTCAGGCATAGATTCTCTGTTCGACCCCATATCAAAATACATCAATTTTCATTTGCAACCATTAATCGAAGAAACTGACACATATATTCAAGATTTGACAGACATTATGCAACAACTGGAAAGAATTGCAACATTAAGAGATGTTAATGGTACCATTCTAGTGACATGAGATGTACTGTAGTAGATTTATACATGTCAATCCCACATAGAGAAGGTGTCCTTAATGTGGACAAGATACTTCATAAAAGAGAAGAAGAGGGACCAAAACCAGAAATACTACAGGAGTTAGCACTATTTATACTACAAAATAACTATTTTGAGTTTAATGGACATTTCTATCAGCAAGACAGGGGTCCTGCCATGGGCAGCACCATGGCGCCCACACATGCAAATGCTTTCATGATTCATTTTGAAGTCAGCAAGGTGTTTAATGGACAAATAAACACATTTTTGGACAGAATTATGTTTTGGAAAAGGTTCATTGACGGTGTATTGTGTATATGGGGTTGAACAGAGCAGAACAGGAATTACAAGAATTTCATCAGATCATGAATAATTGGGATAGAAATTTAAAATTTATTATGAACAGTAGTAATGACAGCATCCCATTTCTGGATTTATTGATAAAGAATGAAAGAGGACAGATTAGTACATCAATTTACAGAAAAGAAACTGATAGAAATATCTTATTACATATTACTAGCTACCATGAACCAAAATTAAAAAAAAAACAGCATACCATATTCACAAATGGTTAGAGTAAAGAGAAATTGTCAAAAAATAGAGGACTATCAGAAAAAAAAAAATGAAATGATACAAAGGTTTAGAGACAGGGGTTATAAACAGAGTTCTGAAACAAGCACATTATAGAATTGAAAACAAAACTAGACAATAATTACTACAGAATAAAGAAGAAAAACAAGAAACTGACAGAACAGTATTGGCTCTTAAGTATAACCATAAGATGTCAGAAATTTGTAGAAAAGCAAATAGACATTGGCACATGGTAACCCAAGATAATCCACAAAATCTGGCTTTACAACAAAAAACAATCATAGTAGCCAAAAAAGTATCAAATATTAAAGACAGGCTGGTGAATTCGCAATTTGCCAGGCCTGACAGGTCGAGACCTCAGTTACTACTGGGTCCTTTGCAGCCAGGCATGACAAGGTGTGGAAGGTGCACAGTCTACAACAATACAAGTAAAAATCAGATTTTTAAACATCCACATGTAAATATGGAGTTTAAGATTAGGAAGAACATAGACTGTAACACAGAAGGTGTTATTTATGTTATACAGTGTCCGTGTGACAAACTGTATATTGGTCAAACAAAAAGAGCATTAAAAAAAAGGATCTTAGAGCATAAGGGAGATATCAGAAATAGGGATGAGCAGTCACCTGTTGCACTGCACTTCAATCAAGAGGGACACACGGGAGCATCCTTAAGATTCTGTCGATTGGAGGTGATACAACCTCCTCCTCCCAAGGGGGCAATCATAAGCAACTGCTAGATAAAGCAGAGATGAAGTGAATTTTTCAGTTACAAACATTGAATCCAGCTATAGGAATGAATATAGAGAGTAACTGGCAAGCTTGTATGTAGAAATTAGGGAAACTGATGTGTCCTTGATGAAAAAGCTGGAGTGCAGTAACAAGAACAGAAAATGGGTGGACTAAAATAATTAATGGTAAAAGGGCAATTAGAATACTAGAGCTTTAATACTGTTTAACATCTTTTTGTCAACCTGTTTAAACCACAGAACTCTAATTCTGCATGTATAAAATCTATATTATGGAATAAATGCCTTGTATAAATGAAAATGTATATTGGTCTGTGCACCTAATAGTGTTAACAATATACAAAAAAATGTATTATGGAGGACCAGGTCCTTGTTTACTCCGAATAGTCCTGTCACAGAGCTTCAATATGTAAAAAGTAGGTTGGCAGCATTGCGTAGGCTATGGTTATAAGTGCAGTAGAGTCTGCTTGGATGAACTGTGTCTCCACTCTCGGGAGAGAGTATGCAGTTGCAAGGCAATGCACTCGCAACGCGAGAGGTACACAAAGTGATATATCGTTTCAGCGGCAAATCCAAGCAGCCACAAGAGGAAGCCACACCTCAATGAGTGAGCTAGCATTTGGAGTGCCATTGTCCAGCTGAGTTGCAGTTCAAAATTTGAGAAAGCAGCATAGGGGAAACAACGCGAACAGCGCCTTGCATAAAGGTAAAAGATTAACAGAATAATGGCATAAACTAAAGAAAACGGAACTAAAAAATATTTCTCATATATTTTATAGGCACTGATTTGTGAGAGAAACAATAAATGTTTAAATGGATTTTGGGCCAGAAGAAATTAGGAGAATGGCAACCACCACAAATCTTTCCATATGAGGTATGTGTGTGGCTATGGGGAGTCATGTTTATAATAGAAGTTAAAAATACTGCACTTGACCGTGGCTGGCCTCTATGCAACTTAATCAAATAAGTTGTTGTTTGTTTATATATTCACAGAGGGTATAATACCACAGATGGAATTTGAAAGCATTTAAATATAACAAGCAACAGAAGCATTAACGGTAAAGAACATGCAGTTCCAATAAGAATGTTATAAAAAATACTAATGATACTGAAGTTCAAAAGATGATACTAAGAAATTTTATTTTGTGTTTTAAACAGAAAACAAATCCCTGTGAACAAGCTCTGAGGAGTGAAATGTAGGGGAAATTGAATATCAGAAATAAAAAGAAAAAGCATTGTTTCACTTTGTCAAGTGATTTTCTTCATGAAAATAAGGCTCTAGCTCCCTGCATAGAAAGTCCCTCGATTATAGCAAGTCACCTTCAAGGGAGCAACACTCAAGATACTAATAACCGGGACTTCCGGCGATGCACTGTGCTGTGTGGCAGCTTCTCTATGCAGCTCCTGCCACCTGTTCCAATATAACAGTCTACTTAACAAATCATGTTACCGAAGCAGCGCAATGCCCACTAAATACGTATCGGAATATTGTAGGCATAACTTGTGGTATCTTTCAGCAGCTGGAATGGAGGTAGAAATAAAAAAAAGCCTACCAAAGTGAATGCCACCGGTGATGCCTGAAAAGGTCCCGAAGAAGCCTCAGGCTTCCAACTCCAGCGCCTGCTCTCCCTCCCTCCACAGATAGCGAGCCGCTTACCTTGCAGCAGTTCCTAGAGGAGTTTAAACCATTCAGGGAGGATCTTCACACTTTGGCAACAGATTTCAGCTCCCTTACCCTGAAACTTGATGAGGTTGCTCAAAGAGCCACAGATAACTCAGCTCATCTCTTCTTGCTAGAAAAGCGACTGGATAAACTAGACCCTGAGCTTGCTACCTACAGACAGCGCCTTGCTAAACTCGAGTTAAAGGTGGAAGATCTCGAAGGATGCAGTAGGAGGAATAATGTTGTTATTATTGGTCTCTCTGAGGGGGAAGAAGGGCACAAGCCGGTCAAGTTCATTCAAAAATTCATGGAAAAGCTTGTGAGCCTATCTCCATTTGGGGCTAATTATATTATAGAAAGGGCGCACAGAGCTTTGGGACCCAAGCGTGCCCCAGGGTCCCCTCCACGTAGTTATTTTGCGATTTCTCAACTTCCTGGAAAAGCAACATTTTTTAAATAAAGTTAAAGAGCTTCAAGACATCAGCTGGGAAGGAAAACATCTGAGAGTTGCCCAGGATCTTCCTGCATCGGTCCACCAGAAAAGAGCGGCTTTCCACCCTATAGTAGTAAAACTAATAGCTGCTAGTATCAAGTTTCGGATAGCATACCCAGCAAAATTGAATGTCCTCATTGCTGGCGTCTGGGCTGCCTTTGATGACCCTGAATCCGTCTCGACGCAACTGAGATCCACTTTTCCCAAGCTATTCAAAAATCCCTGAGAGAGGCAACGAGATGTGCGAGTGGAAGATGTTTTTGCTTTGCAGTGGGCTGAAAGAGGGAGGTAGATCCCTGTTTGTGCTTGGTAAGCCCGAACTTTAAATGGCTTGGACACGCCTATTTTATGGTAGACTGAGTATCGTGGATGGCTTAATTGCGGGGCTCCTTATCTCCTCTCACGAGTCTAGTTAATATCCCGCTACTTACAACATGGAGAGGGCTACCTGATCGAGATAGCGGTGCAACTGGTAGTGTCAAAAAGGGATCTTTTGCTGTTTTCCTTGAGGTTTCAAAGCGATACTCCCCGCTGGCACTCCCATGTTATCACCACTAGAGGGGGCCCCTCCATTAGATATGCAGCCTGTTTTAATGTACGGTCGCTAGGTAATTTAGCCATTTCAATACTATATTGTTTTTGTAGACATTTTAGAACAGTGAATATACCGGTATGTGTTCATTGCAATATGCGGATGATCTGCCAATCACAGTACAGATAAGCGCCTCTTAGATTAAAAGTGAAAGGGGGGGGAGTCACGTGATGTGGCAAGCTGAGTAAGACTCTTTTCCGTGAGCTCCAACCTACCGCCTGCTTAAATATGTTAAAACTCCATTTTTTTTGTGAAGTTTACTGCCAAAAAGCGATACTAAGCTACCCAATAGCTGGTATTCTCCAGATATACGCATTAATGGAAGAAGAGACGAGGAAAACCTCAACTAAACACACTCCTCCAACAATGCTGGAGAAGACCCCAAAGGAAAGCCAGGGCCTCCTCTCTGCAGTCCTTGCAGTCTACTAACACTGGGAGCTTTGACCCCCTCACTCTCTCCAGATTTCTAGAGAAATTTGAGCCTTTCAAGGCTGAAATGCAGAGCATGGCAGGAGAGATAAAATGTATTTCTAACACTCTGGAGGATCTCTCCCAGAAAATGGCTGACAACGAAGCTCGCATATGCTCCATCGAGAGGAAGCAGGATAAAGCAGAGCTTGACCTGGTGGCTGTTAGACAATGCCTAGCAAAGATGGAAAATAAGATCGAGGATTTGGAGGGTCATAGTCACCACAATAATGCAGTGATCATTGGCCTGCCCAAGAGAGAAGAGGGCTCTGATCCTATCAGGTTTGCCAAGAAGTTTGTGGAAAAAGTGGCAGGTCCTTCTCCTTTTGGCACAGGATACATTATAGAAAGAGCTCACCGTGCACTGCAACCCCCCCCCCGATGGAGATCCCCCCAGGTCATTTATATTTAGATTTCTGAATTTCCAGGAATGGCAGCACTTCCTTTATAAAGCCAAGGATATGCATGATTTGGAATGGGAAGGCAAAAAACTGCGGGTGGCTCAAGATTTGCCATTGTCTGTGCACCAGAAATGAGCCACGTTTCACAAATTGGTCATCAAATTGATTGCCGCAGGTATTAAGTTCAGAATGGGTTTCCTTGCAAGGCTCCAAGTTTCCTTAAATGGTTCCTGGGTGAGCTATGAGGATGTGGAGTCAGCAACGGCTGGGCTCAAAGAAGCGCTTCCTGATCTGTTCAAAACCACCTGAAAATAAGACTGGGATAGTTTAATATATCGCCCTGTCACTTGGCTTATCTTCACTTAAACTGCAGACTTCCGTATTTTCTCGGGAAAGCCATGCAACAAATCACTCTGTCTTGACATCCAGTGGCAATGGTTAAGCTCTAAGGAGTGCAGTTTCCACATTCCAAGTGAAACAACTTGAATGCTACACATGTTGTTAATCCTGGGACTGATATTCTTTTTCTAGACTCCGGAAGCACCTGTCATTTGTAATGCTTCGCTCGGCTTCCTGGCATAGATGAGAGGAGCAAGCAAGCACACTGTGACCTTTGGAAGTAGTGTAAATTCAAGTCACCTTTGTCAGGCAGACCACGGGAGCTGAACTTAATTTATACCACCCAAGGTTACCTAGGCTGTAACTCAGTCAATGGACATGAGGGTTTTACATTTGCAGCTAATTCATCTGTATCCTCCAGATCTGCAACTGCTAATCCCCTTAGTTCTCTGCATTTTGATCATAATGCGGGGATGGGGGACGTTTAGGTTAGCCTGAACTGTATAAGGGGGTGATGCTTAAGAGCAAGGTCTTCCTTTGGCTTTCATATTAACTTTGCGACTTCCTTTAGTTTCTCCCTGTTTTTATATGCCCGTAAGGGTTTCATGCAGTTAGCTCGTTAATTAGGTTGAGTCCTCCAATGTACAGAATGGGTTAGGGAGCATGCTGTTAAAGTGCCCCAATTACTCGTTTGAAAGTTACACAGTCGCAACTTTGTTTTTTTTGGGGGGGGTCCTAGTCATCCTCGTTGTTTAAGAGGGTACAAGTTTTCTGTTGAAGTAAAGGTAAGCGGCACTAATAGTAAAGAGGAGGGGCACAAACACATTTTAATTTTCAGAGGAGGCATTATTGCTTTACTTATAATACGCTTGCGATGTTTCTAGTTTCTAAGCAGTGCCACAAGAGGGCACCAGAGACTGTTACTTCCTGACAAGGGATTTGAGTTAAACGCCCTTTCCCCCTCTATCCGCTCCTATATGGTTCGCTGGATTTTCAAAGGGGAGCACAATCTAAACAGAGTGATCATTTCTATACAATTTTATTGATTCACAAAAGGGAGTGTAAGAAATAAAAGTAATAGGAATAGTTCAAGGTTGTTTGTACATGCTTTATTAAGGGAGGTTAAGTGTTCAGTGCACAAAGGGTTAGTATTGAATTGGTTACTCTATTCGGGGGCAGGGAGGTTGAGGGGGACTCTTCGGTTGCTGTTCATCATGTACCATGCTAAATGGGGATGGGAGTGGGAGGAGGTGGGGTTAGGGGTTTGTGGGACGTTACTAGGGTGGATTTTTGGGGGGGTTATTATTGACTCAGGGGAAAGAAATGGTAGGGTTGGGGGGAGGTTAAGTAATCCAAGCATATATTATACTTGATGTAGTAAGAATGTTATATATGAGTACAGGCGGTATTTTAAAAGGTTTCTGATGGATGACAAGGGTGATGGCTAGGAATATTCAGTTCATTACTTGGAATATTAAAGGTGCGAGACATAAATCTAGACAATATAAAATCCTGAAGCACTTAAGTAATTTGAAATCAGAAATCATGTTTTTACAGGAAACACATCTGCTGAATGGGGAAGTTGACAAAATGAGACGTCAACAAGTAGGGAAGTTCTTTGCTGCGGAAGGCACTACCCAAAGTAGAGGGGTTATGATCCTCCTGCATAGATCAGTCCCTTTTAGACCTCTCCAAATTGTTTCCGATCCCTTTGAGAGGTTTTTATTTGTAAAAGGTAGATTGCATACTATGGATATTGTTCTGGGAACAGTTTATGGTCCAAATATAGATACTCCTGGGTTTTTTGTTCAGATAATTAAAGCCCTAACCTCTTTAGATAGGTCGGGTCAATCCTATCAAGGCCTTTCCCCAGCTCAAAGGGTCTTCAGGGACCTGCTGGATTCTATGGGTCTCTGTGATGTGTGGCGAGTTCTTCATCTCAAAATAAGGGAGTATACTTTTGTTTTGCTGGTGCATGGAACCTCCTCGCTGATTAATTACATTTTAATCTCCCAAACTCTCTTACCCGGGGTCCTTGATTCTAGTATTGTAGCAGGGCTGCCGTCGGACCATTCAGTGGTTACTTGTTTATTATCTGTGTCATCCTTACCAAATAAAGGGAGCAGATGGAAGTTGAATAATCAAATATTGAAGGAGCCCAAAATGGTCCAATATATAGCATCCCAAATAGAGCAGTTCACTGATATAAATAATAATTCTACGGGGCATCCCAACATGGAATGGGGGGCTCTTTAGGCCTACTTGAGAGGGATTATAATTGGCCTAACATCGAGAAGGAAAAAAGAGAGAGAGAAACTAGGGCTTCCAGTCTCCTATCTCAAATTCGGGGTATGGAGTCTAACCTTTCTCCAACCTCCTCGGAGACTTTCAAGCAAGATCTAGTTAAACTGAGGGATGCTTATCTCACTTTGCTAGGGGAGCAAGCTGAGCTTGCAATTTTGAAAACAAAAGCAGCGTATACCAATCGGGGGAAAAAGCTGGTTGAATGTTAGCAATGTGTGTGAAGCAACAGGAATCTGCCAGATTTATTGAGGCGATTCGCTCTCCCAAAGATGATTCACTTAAAGCCTCACCCTGAGAGATAGCTGAAGAATTTACCAATTACTTCCAGGATTTGTATGGTCCCATGGTTAATCCTCCCTTCGGAAGAAGAACTGTATGAATATCTGAGCAACTTACACTTACCTTCACTTACAAAGTTTCAACAGAATATATTGGTGTCTGCCATCTCTGAGGATGAGATAGAACGGGTAATTAAATCTCTCCCATCTGACAAAACCCCCAGTCCAGATAGGTTTACCTCCAACTTTTACAAAGTTTTTTCTAAGCAACTGATACCCATCCTTTTACCACTATTTCAATCCCTTCTTTCTGGCCAGGCATCTGATCCCTCCCTGTTTGAGGCCTTGATTGTTCTGTTGCCCAAGCCAGATAAACCACATGATTTGGTCTCAAGTTATAGGCCAATTTCCCCTTATTGACCATGATATTAAAATTTTGGCCAAATTATTGGCCGATCGTATGAATGTAGTCCTTCCTTCTCTAATTGGGGTGGAGCAGGTAGGTTTCATGACGGGGAGATCTTCGGTGGACCATCTGAGGACTCTGGCTCATGTCTTCTTGGCCTCCAGGGATGCTGCCCTTCCAATGGTTTTGGTCTCCCTGGACGCCAAGAAGGCTTTTGACAGGGTCCATTGGAATTACTTGTTTGCTGCAATGGAGGTGTTTGGTTTTCCCATGAAATTTCAGAATTGGGTTAGTTCACTATACATATTTCCCTCAGCTAGAATTTCTTGCAACGGGGTAATTTCCAGCCCCCTTCAAATTGCACATGGATACTAGACAAGGATGTCCCTTGTCACCCCTCCTCTTTAATATATATTTAGAACCCCTTATTTGGAAGTTAATAAGTGCCCAGGATATATCTGGTATCTCCCTTAATGGACAGGTAGTTAAAGTGGCAGCATATGCAGATGACCTTCTGCTGCAGATAGCATACCCACTTATATCCATCCCTTCTATTCTGAAAACAATAGATGATTTTAGCAAGGTCTCCAACTACAAACTTAATGTAGGAAAAACAGTGTTTTTTTCCTCTTAATATCAGGGTTCATAAACAAGAAATTACTGATTTGGCCTTGCTTGGAAGTCTGATTCTATTAAATACCCTGGGCTCATTTTAACGCGGATGTAGTTCATCTTAGACAGTTAAACTTTGGCTCCTTGGTCCATAAAATAGATCAGGATCTCTGCAGGTGGACCCTACTTCCCCTCTCTTTGGGGCAGGTTTAATTTAATCAAAATGAACGTTTTTCCCCGCCTGTATTACCCCCTTAATTTGTTGAATGTCTGGCTTCCTTTGTCCTGGTTCAAATAAGTACACAGTATGATTTCTACCTTTATATGGGGGGGATAAGAAATCAAGAATGGCATTCCATAAATTGGCTGTACCTAAAGTGAAAGGTGGATTAAGGCTTCCTCATATTGGGTTGTACTATTGGGCCAGTCAGGCCAATAAATATCTTAAGTGGCTGACCGTGGAACAGCTTCTAGCCTAGTCTTCATACACTCCGATCTGGTTAAAAGCGGAGTTAACCTCCATAAAAAAACATGGTTATTCCCCCAGTGCGTTGTTATATACCAAAGTTAGTTCTCTTCCTGAATCTCTACGTTGTTCCCCTAGAGCAGTCTCGATCAAGACTCACTTCCAGTTGTGTGCATTTTTGAAATATGAGAATATCAAGGACTCATCCCAACCTATAAAAGGCAATCCCAACTTTCAGTTAGATAATAAGCCCCTTTTAGTCAGTTGGCTTCCCCAGATAGGAGATTGCCAGCTTGAAGAGTTTATCACACCCGATAGACAATGGTGTTCTTCAGCTGAAATTATGCACAAGTTTATGATAGCCTGTACAAATATTTTTAAGATTATCCAGCTTCGTCATCTTCTGATAAAGGTAATAGGAATGATCCCCGCTACCCATATTGACTTTCAGGCTACCTTGACAGAGTTGGCTGGCTCACCTCATGCTGTATCCAAGATATACAGTGTTTTACTTAGTTGGGCCTACCCTGATAACTTTGCCCCTGTTGCCTTTTGGTCTTCTCTTTTCCCGGACAAGGAGTTGGACTGGTCTCTTCTGTGGCAAAATTGTCATAAATTTTTGCAACAGGATAGACTCGGGTTAATGCAATTTAAAACTCTACATAATATTTACTATTCCCCACAGAAATTGGCTAGATTAGGTATTGTGTCCTCTCCTCTCTGTACAAGATGTCAATTACAAAGAGGAGATCTTCTCCATATTTTCTGGAGCTGTTCCAAAGTTGCCCCACTTTGGGCCGCTATCATACAAAGGGCTGACCCTCTTTTAGGGCTGCCGGACTTGTTCACTCCTGAAATATGTCTTTTGGGGGATTTCTGTGGTATTTCAGTGGTGAATAGGAAATATTATATGACACTGATTTCATTATCTGTTAAGAAAGTGGTTCTTAGATATTGGAAAGATTCTGATGATTTAACTTACATTGAATGGCTCCAGGAATTTCTCACTAATCTCAGGACAGAGAGGACCATTGCAAGCCTTCACAAAAAAATTAAGAAGTTTAATAGGATATGGGGCCCATTACAAACCCTATACTCTTTACAAGTTTAAGACATGTTGATACTATACCATAAGTTGTGGCTCTGGGTATATAATGTTGTGCTGGGAAGCTTGGGGTGGGTTGTGAGGGTGGAGGGAGGAGGGAAGGGTAGGGTGAGAATGAATCATCACAATACTTGTACTTGTTTTACTTGAATTATGTTAGCAAGGATATGGATTTGTTCTCTGTATTGAAAATCTTAATAAAATTTGAATGGAAAAAAAGTGAAAGGGGGAAAGGGGGTGAAGGGACAATGGAATATACCATTCATTTCTAAATGGTCTTCGAACAAACAGAAAACATAGAGGGTGCAGGTGATACCTATGACACCTCACAAAGGTTTACACTGGTCCCTCCCCCTCTTACTTTACTTTATTTTCTGTCTTCTCTTCACAGAGGTAGTCAAGTGTTTGTATTCTAGGAGTTATTTGTTTGCCAGTTCTTCTCATATGCTGAATAATTGTCTGTTGAGACAGAGTAAGTATTTAAAGGTTATTTTCTGGTCTACTTTGTTTAGACCTACTTCTATTGTTATTCTGTATTAGCGTGTTAGTATTATCAATGACTGTGGTAACTTGCTGACCCTTGTTCTGAACATTGCTGTGGAATTGTATATATCTTTACAGATTGGGAATCTAATTTCAAAATGCCTCATTTTATCAACCACTCAAAGACAGTAATTTCCTTTATTAGCATCTAAATAAATAGATGTTAGATAGGGCTAATAGCTACTCTCCTTACTTTATATGGTTAGGTTTTTTGTTAGGGTGGCTGGAGCGAAAGGGAAAAGTTGTGGGGCATGTGGCAGAAGGCAAAAGGTAGAATGTGGGATGGGAGGGACGGTTGGGAAAGGTCTTTAATGTTTACATTGTTTAATGAATGTTTGGGTAGTTCATATGGGGCTGGAGGGGGAGGGAGGATAACTTCACACAGTGGCATGTGGTAGAGTATGATGCTTCTTGTCTGTCTCATATCTCAACCAGTTTCTTATTCGACATGGCAGGGACAATGAAGATTATTACTTGGAATGTGCAGGGGGCCAGACGTAAAATTAAACAATACCAGATTCTGAAGCACCTAAACCTTTTGGCTGCAGACATTGTGTTTGTGCAGGAGTCCCACTTGCTTAATTCTGAGGCCATGAAGCTTCATAGGCAGCAGATGGGTCAGTGCTTTTCGGCAGAGGGCAATACCCAAAGCCGCAGAGTCCTGATCCTACTGCTTAGATCCATACCATTCTCCCCCAGCCAAGTTATAGCAGACCCTGAAGGGCGCTACATCTTTGTTAAAGGCATGCTTCATACCAAAGAAATTATATTGGGCAGCATCTATGGTCCCAATAGTGACACACCCGTTTTTTTTATGCATATTCTTAATATCGTTTCCCCATTTCTACAAACCCCTCTGATAATAGGAGGTGATTTCAACCTTGTTTTTGGCCCTCAAGTTGATTATTCAGGGAGATCTCATAAAGGGCTTTCTCCAGCACAGCGGGCACTCCGAGACTGGATAGACGGTGTGGGGTTGGCAGATATCAGGCGTATTCTCCACCCCCTCAGACAGAGAATACACTTTTACATCCTTGGTGCACCGCTCATCCTCCTGTATCGACTACATGTTGATTTCCCAGTCCTTAATCCCAGGGGTAATTGACTCAGCTATACTCTCGGGTCCGCTTTCCGATCATTTGCCAGTGTCTTGTTTGATTTCGCTTACTTCACCCCACAAGACAGGTGGGCGATGGAAGCTTAATAATCAACTTTTAAAGATCCCAGATTATATAGCATACATAACCAAACACATCTCTATCTTTCTGGAGGTTAATGCCGGCTCCACCGGAAAACCAGACATTGAGTGGTGCTCCCTGATAGCCTATCTGAGGGGCATATTGATTGGCTTAGCAGCCAAAAGAAAAAGAACTCAGGACGAACATCTCAAGCTCTTATTGTCTCAAATCCGTGCCATTGAGTGTGACTTATCCCCACAATCCTCAGATCAAATCAGGGAAACCTTAGTGAAACTCAAAGACTCTTACTTGAAGCATCTAAGGGAAAAGGACAAGTTTACCATCTTGAGAACTCAGGCTTTTCATGCAGACCAAGGGGATAAAGCAGGTCGTCTCCTGGCCCTTAAACTTGAACAGTTGGAATCCCACAGACTGATTTCAGCAGTCTGTTCCCAAGAAAATGAAACGCTTCTGACTTCCATCTCAGATATAACTTCGGAATTTCGGAGTTATTATGCAAAGCTATATAGCTCAATGGAAAATCCCCCCTCTTTATCACAGTTAGACTCTTACTTAACATATTCCTCTTTGCCTTTGCTTTCGGATTTGCAGAAAACTTCCCTAGTCACTCCCATTAGCCTAGAGGAAATACTTAGGGTTATCCAAGATCTGCCTTCAGATAAGACACCTGGTCCAGATGGCTTCTCCACTAATTTTTATTAAGTTTTTGCTCCACAATTAGCACCTCCTCTTCTATCGTTATTTCAGCATATTTTGTCCGGACAGGCATCGGACGGGTCCCTATTTGAAGCCTTGATTACCCTAATATTAAAGGAGGGTAAACCTCCTGAGAAAGTCCAGAGCTATAAACCGATCTCCCTTCTCAATCAGGACCTTAAGATTTTAACGAAACTCCTGGCTGACCGGTTGAGTCTTGTCATGCAAGAGATCATAGGCCCAGAACAGGTAGGTTTCATGAAGGGTAGATCCTCGGTCGATCATTTTATAACCCTTTTGCATGTCTTCTCAGCTTCCAGAGATGCTGACTTTCCCACTGTGCTGATCTCCCTGGACACCGAGAAGTCATTCGACAGGGTCGATTGGAATTTTTTGTTTTCAATCACTCACAGTATTTGGGTTCCCCTCTCTTTTTATAAAATGGATAGGAGTCTTATATAAATCCCCTACAGCATGGGTTGTGTGTAATGGAATATTCTCTGACCCCTTTAGATTGCATGCTGGCACCAGACAAGGCTGTCCTTTATCCCCCTCTGCTGTTCAACATTTATTTGGAACCCCTTATTCAGAGGATTACGGTGAATGCAGAAGTTCAGGGTATAAGCATACAGCAGCATACAGTTAAAGTCTTGGCCTATGCAAACAACTTGCTCCTTCAAATATCTCAGCCTGATACATCCATACCTGCCCTTCTCACCATCCTAGGGGAATTCAGTTCTATGTCCAACTATAAACTCAATAAAGACAAGATGGTGGTCTTTCCCTTGAATCATAAAGCATAGAAGTTAGAGGCCTCCTCAGAGGGCTTTGCTTGTCATATCAATTCATTGAAATATCTGGGATTGAACTTGTCAAGGGAACCAGCTAAATTTACAAAATTAAATCTTGACCCATTAATATCTACTATTAGACAAGACCTTAAGAGATGGGCTTTTCTCCCCCCCTCTCTCTGGGGTAAAATCAATATAATCAAAATGAAAGTTTTCCAGCGGTTATTTTACCCATTAAACCTGGCAAATACCTGGTTACAGCTGACATGGTTCAAAAAGGAACAACAGATGTTCTCTGCTTTTATTTGATCTGACAAGAAACCCCGGATAGCCTATGACAAGCTATCGGCATCGAAATTGAAGGGGGGACTGCGGTTACCACAATTAGGACTATATTACTGGACTAGTCATGCAAATAAGTACCTGCAATGGCTAAGGGCGGACCAGCTCCAATCCCCACAGTCCTTCACACCTATATGGCTCAAAATAGAACGTGCCTTAATTCAAACTCATGGGCTATCCCCTGTGGCATTACTACACGTCAACTTAAAATCTCTGCCTTTGGCACTTAAAAAACCTCCATTGCATTATCTGTTCGAATTCATGCCCAGCTCTGTTCGTTCCTAAAATACAAGCATACTATGGACCCATCTCAACCTTGGTGGGTAACCCAAATCTTACAATAGAGGGCAAGCCACTCCAACTGAGATGGATTTCCCAGTTGGGGGACTGTCATCTCTAATTTTTTCTGAAGACTGATGGTTCATGGTTGACCTCACCAGAAATTCTTAACAAAATCCATGCCCCGAACTCTGTGATTTTTAAAATATTCCAGTTGCGACACTTAATAATAAAATCTGTTGGTACTGTTCCACCAGTACCTCCGAACCCATCCTTGTCATGCTTAATTCCCCATGCGTGTCTCTCTCATGTGGTTTCCAGACTGTATGAAGTAATCCATGATTGGAAATGGCCTGACAGTTTCAGTCCGACTCATTACTGGTCCCCATTTTCCCCAATCTAGACCTTTACTGACCCTCTCTATGGAAGAGCTGTCACAAGTTTGTTTGGCAAGACAGGCTTCAATTAACACAATTTAAAATTCTGTGCAACCTTTATTATTCACCTCAGAAGATGGTCAAGTTGAATTTGCTCCCTTCACCCACATGTACCCGATGTTTGCAGAATGAGGGTAACCTATTTCATATCTTTTGGACATGTCCCAATATAGTCCCTCTCTGGAATAATATTAAAAAGAGAGTTGACCCCCTCTTGGGTTTATCGGGGCTATTCATGCTGGAAATTTGTATTTTGGGGGATCTTTCCTCCGTGACTGTTACCAACAAAAAATACCATATAACCCTCATAGCTATGTCAGTTAAAAGGCTGGTCTTGAGACACTGGAAAGACACAACTGAAATTTTTTACAGTGAATGGTTACAGGAATTGTTGGCCAATCTTCACCTGGAAAAGACAAATGCCAGTCAGAATAATCAATCGAAAAAATTTCTCAAGAAATAGGGCCCTCTTGTTGCTCTGTATTCTCTTCAGAAGTCATAAAGATCATGCATCTTTTATACATTGTTCCATAGCAGATGGATATACTTTGTGTGAAGGGAGGGGTTGGGGAGGGTGGGGGTAGAGTTGATCTATTCCTAATCTATGTATTATTGTACGCTTGATACATGAATGTAACACTAGATCTCTCTCTGTATTTGTGAAATATTGAATAAACTTTAAATTGGAAAAAAAAGATACTAATAACCAATTTCCAGTTGTTGTTTAATTTAGCACAATCTGGGACCTTCCTGGAGGTGCTACCTGTCTATGACAGAGGGGTGGACAGAATTCTCTACACCTGGAACTTCAATGCATAGTTGAAGGAATGGTGCAGACAGAAGGATTTGGATTCATTGGGGACTGGGGCCCCACCTGGAGGGATGAAGGCCTGCACAGGGTCAGTGGCTTGTATTCATCCAGGAGGGGCAACATGGTCCTCTGTGGATGGTTTAAATGCTACATTGGCAAGCATGTAAACTAGCTGGGGGAATGAGACAGGGAGAAATAAACTGTCCCCCCTCACAGGCTTACAAAGTCAGGAGTGGGAATCCATACAGAGAAAAATCCTATAAGGAACCAATTGACATAAGAATCCAAGGGGTAGAAGGAAAGGGAGATAGAAAGAAAAATAGTGAAGGAAATATGGGAGATATGGGGAAAAAGGAGGGAGGGTGGCAGTATAATCTGGAGAGTCATGTGTGCAAATGCTTGAAGTCTGGGCAATAAGATTACAGACCTAGAGGCCACCATGGGGAAAGCGAACCAGGACATAGTTACAATTACCAAGTCCTGGTGAAATGAAAACCAGGACTGGGATGTAACTATACCAGGTTATACTCTTTTCAGAAGGGAAAGAGTAGGTAAAAAGGGGGGAGGAGTGGCTCTTTATGTGATGGAAAACAAAAAAGCTATGGAAATACAGGTGGAGCAGGGAGGAGCAGAAATACTATGGGTCACCTTGGAGACATGGAAGGGGGCAACCTCCAGCACAGGGAGGAGAGGTAGATAAGGATATATTGGAAGCAATCCAAACAATGGCAAGCAAGGGGGAAGTAATGCTGGTGGGGGACTTCAGTCTATTGAATATGGATTAGAGCCTCCCAGCTGCAGCAACAGTTAGAAGTAGGGACATCCAGGTGCCATTCCTCAGGCAACTTGTTAAGGAACACACTCATGGAGGCATTACTGGGGCTGGTACTGACAAATAGGGACACTGTTGCTGATGTCATGGTGGGTAGCCACCTGTGGACCAGTGATCATCGTATGATGTGAGTCGATATAAGAAGTGGGCCAGTATCAAACCACACTAAAATGAGGGTCCTGGACTTCAGGAGGGCCGATATTAAGAAAATGGAAGAATGCATATGGGATGCCTTAGCATGGATAGGGAAACTGGGTGGAGTTGAAGAACAGTGGGCAAAAATAAAGGAGGGCATTGAGAAGGCAACAAAGCTCTGTGTCAGGCAGGTTAACAAGGGCAAGAGAAAACAGATGGTTCTCTAAAGAAGTTGCAGTGAAAGTAAGGGCAAAAAAGTTAGTATTTAGAAGGTAAAATATGACACAGAAGGAGGAGGATAGGGAGAGATATCAGGAGAAGCAAAGGGAGGCAGGAAAAGTGGTTAGGAGCACAAAGGCACAAATGGAGGAGAATATTAGCAAGTCAGTAAAATGGGGCTAAAACATTCTTTAGGTAAGAGGAAGGCCAAAGGAGGGATACTAAGGCTAAAAGGGGATGGAGGGGTTTGTGAGGAAGAGGACCAAAAAAAAGCAGACATATTGAACAAATACTTTTGTTCAGTATTTACAGAGGAAAGGGTAGGTGACAGGCCACAAATAAGAGACAAGGACATTAAAGGAGGGGATGTGGACACTAGTCTTTTTATAGAGCAGACATTCCCCGAGGAAATAGCACAACTAAAAGTGGAAAAGATAATGAAGCCTGCCTAGGTACACCATAGGCTACTAAGGGAACTCAAGAAGGTGCTGGCTGCACCTCTGACAGCCCTGTTCAACCTATCACTAGATACAGAGGAAGTTCCAGGCGACTGGAAGAGGGCAGATGTGATCCCACTTCACAAACATGGGAATAGGGAGGAGGCAAAAAATTACAGACCTGTCAGCCTGACTTTGGTAATGGGTAAAGTAATGGAATCTCTAATGAAGGAAATGATTAGGAAATATCTTGTGACTAGTAGATTACAGGATCTAAGGCAGAATGGTTTCACAAGGGGGAGATCTTGCCTGAATTAGTTCTTTGACTGGGTGACCAGGGAAGTGGATCAGGGCAGAGTGGTGGATGTGGCCTACCTGGATTTCAGTAAGGCCTTCAACACTGTTCCACACGGAAGACTGGTGAGCAAGCTGGGCTGCCTAGGAGTTGGTTCAAAAGTTGTAAAATGGGTAAGAAGTTGGCTAAGCAACAGGAGTTAGAAGGAGGTGGTAAATGATGTTCACTCTGAAGAAGGCAAGGTGACCAAGTGGGTGCTGCAAGGGTCAGTACCAGGCCTGGTCCTCTTCAATGTATTTACTAGAGACATCGCAGCAGGGCTTGAAGAGAAAGTATGCCTGCTCGCGGATCACACAAAATCTGCAACAGAGTGGACACATTGGGGGGGCAGAGGGATGATCCAAAAAAGCTGGAAGACTGGTCAAGGGTTTGGCAACTGGGTTTCAATGCAAAAAAGTGCAAAATCATGTACTTGGGGCACAGATACCCAGGGGAACATATAAATTGGGTGGGAAGGTATTGGCAAGCACAAAACAGGAAAGGGACCTGGTGGTAATCATTTCTGATTACCTGAAGGTGGCAAAGCAGTGTGATAAGGCAGCGAGGAAAGCTAGCAGGATGCATGGGTATACAGGAAGGGGTATCACCAGCAGAATGAAGGAGGTAGTGTTACCCCTGTAAAGATTGAAGGTGAGGTCCCACCTTAAGTACTGTGTTCTGTTCTGCAAGCTCCATCTCCAGAAGGACTTAGATAGGGTGGAGGCAGTACAGAAGAGGGCAACCATAGTGGTGCAGGGCCTGCATCAAAAGCCCTACAAGGAAAGGCTCAAGGAATTAAATATGTACTCTCTAGAGAAAAGGAGGGAAAGAGGGGACATGACAGAAATGTTCAAATACCTCACAGGTATTAATAAGGTACATCAAGGTAGCATTTTACATAGAAAGAGATGCTCAAGAACAAGGGGCCATGCTATGAAGCTGGAGTGGGGCAGACTCGGTGGAGATGTGAGGAAATACTTCTTCACGGAAAGGGTGGTGGACACCTGGAACTGCCTCCCAGCAGAGGTGGTAGGTGTTAGAGCAGTAATAGGATTCTAGCATGCATGGGTTAGACAAAAGGGGATCTCAGAAATAAGACAAGGGGTAAGGAAGACTGGAGATCAAGTAGGGTCTGTTATGGTACAGTATGTAGATAAAATAGGGCAGACTAGGTGGACCAAGAGGTCCTTCTCATAGGACAACGTCTATGTTTCTATGTTTCTATCCTTGCCAAAATGTGTTTTCACACCTGTGGTGCAGAATGAAGTTTGGTGGGGTTTCAAAGATTTTCACCTTCTGGCTTAATGAGGTGGGGTCATAAGATGGCTATGCTGAAAATCTGGTTTACAAACATGGTACAATAATCATGTTATTAGTGAACATTGCAATATTTCAAAGTTCAGTCATAATTTTGGTTATTTTCAGTATTTTGACTCCAAACTTTCAACATAGCCATTTTGTTTACACCACCTCATAAACATGATAGGTGACACTTTCTAAATCCTGGACGAGATGTGTTTTTGCAGTTCCGGTGGGAAAAAATGTTTCAGCCAATACATTATAAATGCCACATGTAATGTTTATAAGGGTAGTCATAAAACTGCTATGTTTAAAATTTGGTGTCAAATAAAAAAATTATAATTATCAAGAAAGTTTGTGTGTAGTGCCAATCTTGACCCCAGCAGCTATGCTTTAGTATCCCATCCCAGTGAGCTGAGTCTGGGGGTGAGCTCAGTGACCCAGCTGGATGGGGTGAGGTTGGGGGAATGGTGCCGCTATGCAACACCCCCCCCAGTCAGGGAATGAAAGTTGCTGGGTTGTCCACACAGGCCCAGTTACCATATAGTAAAAACAACAATTCTCTTGGCATAGGGCCCTGCATGTCTGCATCTGAGGGTGGTAGAGGGCCTGTGCATTGGCTGACATATGGCCTCTTTCCCCAGTGCATCTGTATCTGTGGCTAAATGCAAGCACAGGGAACAGAGAGCCCTGTGCTTCTGCAGCCCACCAGATACCACATGAATTCTTGGCATCTGTCACTGCATGGAACTGCAGAGCCCACAAGGGCCCTGCACTTTCATAGGAGGATGGAGTTTTCCTTTTCTTCCCTTGGGCCTATGCATCTGCATGTGTTCACACAGGTCCCGATGGAACCGAATGAGGATATGAGTCCACTATCTCAAAAAGAAAGGAAATTCTTTGCAAAAACTGTGTTAATGCACTAATTAGGATTAAAGTTAACACCACAAAAGTATGAAAATGTAGCATTAGGGTTTCCAGCCCTAAATCACACACCCCCACCCAGCAGCAAAAGGAAAGCAAATTAGGGTTTTGGATCTCCGCAGTTTTGGCAATTCAGTAGTGGGGTCTTCCTTGGGGTTGTCAACCCTAATGCCCACCCCATTCCCTGAGCAAACAAGGTCAGACGTGATCTTCTTTCTTGGGCCCTGCATGAAGAAAGCCACAACACTCTGCATTGGCAAGATGTGGCAAGACATACTGCTCTACCTTTGAAGAGTGTTATCAGTATGAGACACAGGCTTGGAGCTATACCTTGTGCTTCAGACAGGAGGCTATGGGCTGTGGGAAGGGGTGAACATTAGGGTTGACAAACCCAAGGAAGAGCCCACCACTGATTTGCCAAGACTCCGGAGACCCCACACCCTACTGTTTTTTTTTCCTTTTGCTGCTTGAGGGGTTGTGCGTGGGGAGTTAGGGTTGGAATCCTAATGTCACATATCCATATGTCTGTGGGATTAACTTTAACCCTAACTGGTGCATTAATGCAGTTTTTTTAGAAAGAATATATTATGGTAGCACGGTAGTGCTACCATAGTTAGGGTTGAGGTGCCATTTACATGTTAAACCCAAAATTTTGCACCTTAATAACTTTGCAACCATTTGATGGATTTGTCTGAAATTTGGAATACATGATCAAGACCCATACGCCTTGGGATCTGCCAAGTTTTATATCAGTCAGATATGTGGCTGTGGAGTTATTAAGCATGATCTGCACATGCGTTTATGCTTTTTTTGGAATTCTACGGTCGCGCCTACAGGTCACACAGTTTGCGAAACCAGTCTGAAATCATCAGGGAACATGCGGCTGGGGTCCCTGATGTGCCTTTCGAAGATTTCTTGAAAAAATATTCAACGGTTCAAAAGTTATTCAAAAAACAAGTTCCCATTATAAGTCAATGGGAAAAGTTAACAAAAAGTTCGACAGTGTCATAAATGCAGTTTTTACTTTCGCTAATGGCCCTTTTACTGTCGCAAATCCACCATTTTGTTTTCAGTTGGTGATCAGAAAAATGCTTGGCATTTAAATTTGGGACCCTCTAGCAACCTAATTCTTTTTGTATTCACCTAGTCGGACCCTGAGGATGCTAGCCATGTCTTTATTTTGGGGTAAAACACCCCAGAAATATGTTTTTCACATTTATGGAAAAAGTACTTTCACAAAGTACTTTCGCACTTGCGACACTATCGAGATGATATTTCTGACTTCGCAAATTAAACAGTACTTTTCTAGGCTGTGGAAAATGACAGCAATTCTTTGGCACCACCGCAAAAGAACGGTTTGGTATTTTGGGCTAAAATTTGGAGAGAACGCAGCTGACATCTCACAGATGTGCCTTTCAGTACTTTGTTGAAAAAATATTACATGGTGGCAAAGTTACAGCACTCCAAAGTTGATGCTTTTTCCCATAGGATAACATTACGGCGTCCGACGCATTGCAGCAATCCTTTGGTGCCCTGCTGCAAAATAACGGTTCAGTCTTTTGGGCATAAATTTGGAGGGAAGACAGCCAACATCACATAGATCTGCCTTTTAGTGGTTTGGTGAAAAAATATTACAGGAAATCAAAGTTATGGCACTCTGAACTTCTCTTTTTTTCCCATAGGATAACATTACGGCGTTCGCTGCGCCTTTCAGGACCCGTATCTCGGAAACGGTGCAAGATACAGACTTTTCGTCAGAAAAATTCTTAGCCCCCTAATAAGAGCTAAGTACAAAACTAGCTAGGAAAGTCATAAATCATATGACTTTTACATTTTTTTCTACGTCATACGGTTCCTGAGATTTAAGCAATTTAGTATTCCAGCTCCTCATTTTCTGCTCCGAGACCCATTATTATGCATACATTCTTTGTACTCACTGTCTTTCTCTATGAACCTTTTGGGGAAAACCAGCCTGTGCGCTTCCATTACCGTTACCGTTGCCCTTTCCGCTTGCGGTTCTGTACCGTTCCTTACTGTTCATGTCTACACCACCATGTGCGTTATCCTTTGTGTTTTCATTTGTGCTTGCATTTCGGTTATTTTTTACCATTTCTGTCTATAGTACTGTTTCTCTTTCTGTTTCGTTTTGCATCACCATGCCCATTACCATTTGCATTTGCGGGCACCATGTTACTATGTGACAAGACATCACACGGTGGACCATTCCTGTCTATGCCACCGTGTGCGTTACCCTTTCTGTTCTCATTCGTGCTTGTGTTACCATGTGCACCACTGTTAATGCTTTTGTTTGCGTTGCTGTTCCTCTTACTATGTCACAAGACATCACACGGGCCCAGCGCTCCCGCCGCAGCATTACATTCACTATTTCTCGATATCATTCTCAAAAAGAAGGGAAATTAGAGGCAAAAAAAATCCATTTAATGCATCAGTTAGGGTTGTTCACAGCGACAAAGTGAAGAAATTTGGTGTTAGGTTGAAAACCCCTTGACCCCAGCTTACCTCCAACGGCATTGGGGTGCGCATTGGGGTCTTTGGTCCTGACTCTCACCCCATTCTCCCATACCTCTGCTTCTTTACACATGTGATGGGGTGAGAGTTGGGCCGATGACCCCAATGAGCACCCCAATGCCGGTTGGGGGTGGCTGGGGTCCAAGGAGTTTTCAACCCTAACACCAAATTTCCTCACTTTTGTCACTGTGGAACAACCCTAACTGATGCATTAAATGGAGTTTTTTTGCCTCTAATATATATATATGTGTGTGTGTTTGTGTGTGTGTGTGTGTGTGTGTGTGTGTGCACACCCGCATGCACATTATATACCCCATGTAGTTGTACAAACATAAATAGATGATCATGAATACAACAATATCATACAAAAAGTAACAAATACAGTATCACCTAAACAATGCTTACAACATTTTTCAGGAATACTGTGGCAAGGACAACTTGTTATAAACTTTGAGATGATATTAGTTTAAAATATATTCAAAATGACTGAAATATTCAGTTTAGATCTTTCTACAATATGTTTCAGATTTCATAGATTCAAAGAAATACAAAATCACACATACCCCCACAATGCAAAGCATCATGGGCTGTATATGCAAATCACCACAGAATATTATACTGGTTCAACTTTAAACAAAAATGCATGGTGCCGAAAGGCCTCTCACACAGTTTGCAAAGAGTGCCAACAGAAGAAAAAAAAAAAGAGAGAGAGACGTTTCGTCCTACCAGGACTCATCTGTGTGCCTCGTCTGTATGATGCCCCAGTGGAATGAATCAGCTACCCTAAGATGGTCTATCTGGGTTATGTTGTAGTGAACCCAATAAAACCAAAAAACAAGCTAAAAGACAAAGAACCTCAGTGCACAAGCACTGAGGCAATGGTTACCCCAAAGGGCATTGGCTGGGAAGCCAAGTTTAAAAGAAATACAAAATCACACAAACCCCCACAATGCAAAGCATAATGGGCTGTATATGCAAATCACTACAGAATATTATACAAAATTACACATGCCCCCACAATGCATTGTGGGGGCATGTGTGATTTTGTATTTCTTTGAAACTTGGCTTCCTGGCCAATGCCCTTTGGGGTAACCATTGTCTCAGTGCTTGTGCACAGAGGTTCTTTGTTTTCTACAGAATATTATGCTGATTCAGCTTTAAGCAAAAATGCATGGTGCCGAAAGGCCTCTCACACAGTTTGCAAAGAGTGCCAACAGGAAGGTATACTGTAGGCATCACTACATTTCTGCAATTTGGCACAAAGTAGTGATTCCATGATCCAGGGTTCAACATATATATTTAAAACGGATGGCAGTTGTTCAGGTGCTGCATCACTGAATTTATATACTATATAGGGATTACAAATGTAGATTTCCAAGAAGACTGCAGCTCATCCAATATTAAGGATCAAAGGAAATATATGCAGTATAAGAAGCCTTGAAATTAGTTCAGCAGCTGTTTTTTAGAATGTGTGAACATGGCCATCAGGACCATTAAATATCTTTACATCCACATTATTAATGCCTCTCAGACATGAAGTTTTAGGAAAATAAAAATGAGGACAGTATGGAGGAAAAACATTTTCTTTCAGTTATTCTTTTGTGTGAGTAGTTCAAACACATTCCCTGCTGAAGCAAACTGCTAATTCATTTTAGATTAGATAGTCATTATCTACGTAAAACAACTTTTTGCAAATTATTTTTCCTGTGTTTTTCCCCATGCAATCTCCTGGGTCATACCAGAAAATAGGCACATACTTGTCTAGTGTGCTTACCTGGTTAAGAAAAACTAAGTATGTAAACCATAAACGTAGAAAATGTCTGATGAAAAGTCTTATAATTTTATTGGTCAAAGCACATCAGATGGCAATAGATGATTCTTTTGCAGCTACATACCTTACTTGAACTATTTATTTCTTTACCTACAAAAGCACATTTTATATGTGGGGTAACACTCTAGGCTTTGTGTTCATAATTTAGTAATGCACTTCTCAGGTGGTTGCAGCACTCAGTTATGCCTCATGCCTAACAACTACCTGAGGTGCACATTACTCCCTTATGACCGAATACCCTGTCATATGTTATCCCTTACATAATAACTGTTTTGTAAAATTATCCATTTTACTGGGCAATCAGGGCATCAAAAAAGAATTCAAAGATATGCTAAAATCTTAGAATTACCATTATTCATAACACTGGGCACTATTCTGGTGTCTTTCTTCGATTCTGGATACTATCCACTCATATCTAGTTATCAGGTGAGATGATTCACTTAGTCTATCGTGACATTTCCCCACAAAGAGAGAACATTTCTAATGTTACTGAAATATTTATAGAGTATCAATACTGTAATCAAATTGATAGATGAGTTGAAACCCTGCATATTCTGATACTTGTAACACTGTTGAGACAGTTGTGGGTACTACTTTAAAAACAAACCCAGCTAGTATACAGGCCTCTAAATCTCTCAATAATTGAATAGAGCTACCACAGCCCAATCAATAAATATAGCTATAGATGGAAAGGAGTGGAAAGATACTAATGTCAGTCTACAGTAATATTCAATCAATTTCAATATCATTTTAGGATCTATACCATACCAGAAATGTGATTAAATTGTTTCTACATTGCATAGAATATTAAGGTCAGATGTTAACTAGGGAAAATTAACCATTTTGACTTTTGGGGTGTTCTAACGTTACGTAGACATCCTAAAGGTGTAATAACTTGATGGCATTTATGTGTGTACTATACTCACACATACTTGAGTATTAAACCTTTTCGTACTAAGCAAAATCCAAATAATCATGGGCTAAGCCAAATATTCCTTGATACTACAATATTTCTTCAATAGCTTGAAAATATTGAACTGCAGTGATTGCAATGATTTGGCACTAGGCTTGTCAATTTGATTCAGTTTGATTTCTTAGGACCAAAGACTAATGAAATTACTTTTAGATTCCCTGTTATGGAAACTGTAAACATGACACAGGGGCTGGGATATTCAGACTGAGCCAGAAAGATGCGCAATAGAGGGAGCAGGCGCATGTCCAATGCGCCATGACGCAACAGGCACGATATTCAAACCATGCACAGGACAAGGTGCGCCTGCACAATGTGGCTGAATATCGCTCCTGATGTGCCATAGCGCAACGAGGGATGTGCCAAGGAGCAGGGTTGATGTGCAATAGCACCCCTAGGGATGTGCATGGACAAAGACAGGAAGCAGCTGAGCAACAGCCATGGATGCACCATGCACTGAGGAGCATGCACTAGGACAGACAGACCATCCCCCACCCCCACCCCCACCAGGGCAAGGCCCCATGAGCAGCACAACCAGATGGGTGCAGAATGGACCACAGACCCTTGAACTCCGGTGCTGAACCAACAGCAGATGTGACCCAGCAGCCCCCACCCACTGGGCACAGCGCCCCTGCACCATCCACCGGCCAACAGAGACCAGGACACAAGGGTGGCCAAGCCCCACCCATGCCATGGCACCACACCAATGCCGACCACCCCAGTACAGAGCGTCCGAGACACCTAGCACAGAAGCATGAACAAATAGTGCATGGCACTGAACGCAGTCCGGCACCACAGTGCCAAGGCATCCAGTCACCCCGGACTACAATGCACATGTAACACAGCCCCACTGTGACCACCCAACACAGGTGGTGACACCGTCCACCAACACCACCACAACCCACTCAAGGCCCTCCAGCATTGCCTCCACGGAGGCACAGCAAGGTGGGTGACCTGGCACCAGTAGCTGAGGGACCCCACATGTGACAAGAGCCACCCTGGACTCCACCACAAGCAGGAAGGCACTCCAAACACAGGACCAGAGCAAGGTCCGCCACCCATGCACCCACCCCGCCACAGCAACAGCACCACCAGACAACACAGCACCCTCCCGTGGTGCATGGAGGCATGTGCCACACAGGAGGCAACACAGGACACAAACAATGCCCCCCCAAGTCCCATGGGTACTCCGGCAAACAGCCAAACAAAGCAGTGCGACAGGCCCTGCCGTCGTGAAGCCAATGGTGCTGTGTGCCTGCAGCCTGCCCACCACCAGCATGCTGGTGAGCCTGCCATGTGGTGGTCACCCCATGAGCCTGGCCACCCTGATGGCAGGCGCAGGGGCCTGTGACCAGGCCACCACTCGCATGCAGCAGGACCACATGTGACAGCCACCAGACCACAGGCACTGCCCCAGTCACCATGGACTGCATGGAGGGAGCAAACAAGAGCACCACCCACAGTGGCAACAGGGACAGACGTGCAATAGTCCAGTGGGTCATAATGCCAGCTGCAAGGGCGCCATGCCTGCAAGGTAACTGTTATGGCCTGCCCCTGAAGGCATGCTGTCAGCCAAGCATGCAGTGGTGGGGCCACATGACCATGTGTACCACAGTCGCGCGTGGTGGTGGTGTAGCAACAATGGCCACAGCTGCACAGGCAAGGCACACACTGACAGGGGTGGCTGGGATACGGCACATGCGCCACAGCCTGCTGCACACTGGTGAACAGTGCACAGGGCACACCACGCATGCTGCTAGACAGAACCCATGGCCCCAACCCACACCAGTGGAGGAGCCCCACCAGGCACACCCACGCCCAAGCTAGCCCCACCCCACAGTAGTCATGCACATCATTGCAGCAAGGATCCATGCGCCCACTGCAAATCAGAGACCGACATGGACGTAGATAAAAACGTATGTATTACAAAGAACAACATCTACAACAGCAACAATATCTATATACACTTATGTACAACAGAGGAGGGGGATGGGTGAGGACACTTCAAGGGGAGGAGGGAAAAGGGTCAGGGGACAATGGGACTGGCAAAGGTGGGGGACATGGGGGTGTGGGGTATAGTCCAGAAAGGGATGGAGTGGCTCCAGTAGCAGCAGGCCCTAATGGCAGCCCTGGTCCTCTCCTGCCACCCTGTGGTGCCTGTGGTGCCGCTGCCAGTCCCCCCATCCATTCTCTCGAGTAGCTCAAGTGTCGCCCAGGTGACTTTCAGGATCTCCCGGAGGGTCTGCTCCATGGCCTCCCAATGACATCCACCTAGGACAAGGGGAGCAGAAACAATATGAGTGACTGGTCAGACTAATGCAGCCCACCCAATGTGCACGGCGTGCATCAGTGACTGGTGATCCTGGGATGGCATGCAACCACCCACAGTGAGTGCGCCCATATGAGCCGCCCACCCAGGCAACTGTAGCCATGCAAACTGCTGCACACCATCACCGCCCATACGCCACACAGCACCATCCTGGCCATCCGGCATCATGGAAATGCAGTGGGATGGCAGTGCCACAGCCAGACACCGAGTGCACCCACAGCCCACCTGCGACACCCACCCACATGTGCAGGCCCACAGGATGGTGCAGAGGGCACCATAGGAAGTGCACAGCTAGAGGGGCCATGTGCAGAGGGGCCATGCCACACCACCACCCCTGCAACCCACCCTGCACAGGTGCATAGGGAATCATGGTACTCACCTGCATCTTGGTCAGCAGGGTGCAGCTGACCTGCAGCACCACCAATGTGGCCTGCCTGCATGCCCACTCCCCCCGGCTTGGTCCTGGCCCTGTTGCTCCCCAGCCATCCGTGCTCTATGGTGTTCCTCTGGTCCTAGGGGGAAACATGGAGAGAGGCACATCAGTACACGTCTGACCCATAGGCCTCCCCTCACCAGTGTGTCGGCCCGCACAGCATGTCTGGGTCACGGTGGCGTAGGGTGGACATGATGCACCCCCACACCCGACAACACAGGTGCTGGCCCCCCCGGCTGCCTGGTCTGCCAACCTCTGTGCCCCGAGGACAGTCAGAGTTCACTAGTGATGGTCAAGGAGCACCTACCTGGCTGTGGCACAGCTCCCCGCTGGGCACATGCTTGCAGGCACCTCAGGAGCCCAGGGTCACACCACTGGAGGTCACCGTAGTGGTGGTGACACTACTCTCCCCAGAACAACAGCTCCAAGTGGCCTCTTCCAGTCCATCCACAACCTCCTGCCACACCACAGTGCGAGGCCTCTAGAGGGGACCTGCTCAAACAGGGCACCTGCATGTGGCTCTACAAGAACCACCAGGTTGGCCAGCTCAATGGCACTCCACACAGGGGCTCTGGTGCATGGCATTATCCAAGCTGTCCACAGTGCAAAATGGTGCCTGGTAGCGCACGTGTCCCACATGCTGAGGCAGTGCGATGCTGCGCTGCCATTCACAATCGCGCTGACACTGGACTGCTCAATAGGGGACAGCCATGGTGCCTAGAGGGCAAAAGGCAGCTGCAGGGTCAAGGGTCTGGCCATGCACGGAGCACCACTGCATTATTGTGAGGCCCCTGTATGGTGCACGGTAGGGGTGCATGTGTGTGACGCAATGCAGTGGCCTACTGCGCAGAGGCACCATGGCACCCATGGTGCAGTGGCACAATATGGGGCATGATGGTACTGCATCATCCACACTATGGCATGTGTGATCTGTAGGACATTCAGCACACGAGCACCACAGGCACAGTAGTGGCTGTGTGCTGTACTGCCTCCCACGCTATGTGCGTATGCTGCACCACTAGCGTATGTGTCAGCACCATGTGCATGTGTGGTGTGGGTCCGATTGCGCATGTCATAGTGGTGCGCCATGACTTGAGCATGCACAATACCATTGCACAAGGTGCATCCATGTGATATTCAGCCAGGTTATGCAAATCAGCTCATGATACATTCCACTGTGCATCCACTGCATTTGCATCCCATTACAGTTGTGCATACCCTCATTTGCATGCAATGGGCTATAAAGGTGCCATGGAATTGCACAGGCCATGGATCACTATTGCAGCCTTTGGAGGTAAGTGCCATGCTGTGGAGACATCAGAACAGTGGTCTGGGAGGGCTGTATGGGACTGAAGAGTCCATGGTAACACCTGTCCATCTCCCCAGGTACAAGCATGACCGAATGTGAGGAGGATGAGGAGCAGGGTAGGGTGCGGAAGTGGAGGCTCAACTTCACCAGGGCAGAATCAGATGCCCAGTTCAAGGCCTACCTCGACAGGGAGCCATTCCTCAGTGGACAGAGGAGCACACCACAGGCCCATGTGGCTGCGTGGGGTGAGGTGGCACATGCAGTCAACCAGCAGGGCAGCCACCAGCATTCCATGCAGGAGTGCAAAAAGAAGGTTGGAACGGGCAGGAGGAAGATAAAGGACAAGGTGGCTGCCATCCAGGCAGTGTGTGCCACCACTGGTGGGGGCCAGCAAGACGTGCCACACCTGACACCGCTGGAGGAGCATGTGGCTGGCAGCATGCGGCATTGTGCCATTGAGGGTGTACCCAGCGGAGGCTTCCAGATGGGTGGCAGCCCATCACTACATGGAAGGACCTGTGCTGGCAGTGTGTGGGTTGCAGGGGGGGCGGGGTCCAGGGTTCAGGAAGAACCACTAATGGTACTGTGTTCCTTTACAGCTCCTAAGCATCTGCATGGGGCAGTGGTAGTGGGTGTGTCCACCGAGGGGGCAGCCCTGGAACCAATGGAGTGCCCATCCACCTCCACTGGTGTCCGAGGGACGGACCACCTGCAACCCTGCACAGCTGTTCAGACTGATGCCTGTGGTGTGGGTGTGGATGAAGCCTTGGCTGTGTTGCAGCAGGATGCCAGGCATGGTGTCCTGTGTGTTGAGACACAGATCGGTGCCAACTCCAGTACTGATGATGACGTGACGCACGTCCCGGGCAGTGATGTTGGTGGGTCAGAGGGGGATCCCACGACTGGCATCTGCCAAGGTGGCAATGCGGGCAGTGCTGGCATGGTTGCCTGCCCACCAGCCATTGTTTCTGTCATGTCTGCTGCATCCAGTGGGACAGCACTGGCATGCAGATGCAGCAGTGGTGTTGGTGGTGCTGATGCAGCCATGCTGGTGGTGCCCGGCACTCAGCAGCTGGAGGGGGCAGAAGCAACAGCTGGACAGTGTTGACAGGGAGATGGGGCAGGGGGTGGCAACAGTGCACCGTGTGAGGATGTACCCCAGGAAGGCACCACTGTGTGGTGCCCACCATCACGGGGCACTATGCCGCAGGGTCAGGAACCACATGGGGGTCAGCATGATGGCCATGCAGATGACCCCTTGGATGACCACAGCCATCTGCTCCAGGCTTCTGTGGATTAGCAAGTATGGCACGTAGTAGTAGTGGTGGATGCACTGCGTGCAGAGCTGCACCAGGCAGAGGAGTGGCACAACAGGGACCATAACCTGCTCCTGGCAGAGTTAGCTCATCAGCGGGTGCATATGACCACAGCCATCGATAGGCATGCCACTGTGATGGTGACTGTCATGGCAACACTGGCTGACCGGCTGTGTGCCCAGCTGCCGCACACCCCGCAGAGTGCAATGTCCACCCCTCGTTCTTGGTGTCAGGTGACCCCTGCCATGTCAACACCGAGATCAGCTGTGGGCATACCAAGCACGTCCGGCGCAGACATGTTTGGTGGCCTGCAGATGCCTGCAATGAAACGGTTGCATTCACGCAACGTCACCCCTGGTGGTCCATCAGTGCCACCCCATGAGGTCACTGATCAGCCTGTTATAGCTGGCAGGTCTTGGTGGGGCTGCCCATGCATCCATGGCAGCTGTGCTACTGTGCAGCGTGATGGACCCTTCCCCCTCCACGACCGCTGTCTGCCGTTGCCCAGTGTGCACTGTGGTGTTCCATGTGCAACGCAGGGGTGTGGTACCCTGTCCTGCATTCACATGGGCCCTGTGCACACCCACCCAGATGCTGGCCACTGTGGCATGTGCATGACGATGCCAGCATAGCACTGTCTGCCACTGTGCAATGGTGCTCAGCATCTGAGACATGCACTGTGCCTGCCACTGGGTATGGTTCTTTTGGGTCTTGTGTGGGTGTGTGGGTGGGGCGTATGGGGTTGGGTGTGTGTCTGTGGCCCTGTGGGCATGGGATGGGGTGTGAGTGCCTGTGTGTGCATGCTGTGTGCAGCCCTGCTGTGCTCTGCCTTTGTGTGTGGGCCCCCGCCCATTCTTGCACCCCTGCCTCCGAAGCTGCCTTGGTGTCTGCCCCTGCCTGACTGTCAGCTGTGCCATTGCCCCTGGTGCTTGCTCATGGCCCTGTTCACCTACCTGTGTGGTTCATAGTGCTCCTCTGCAATGGTGTCCCGGTGCTGCAGAGCCATCCAGGCCAGCCGCAGATCCCTTCGCCCAGAGGGTGGCTGCCCAACACCAGCTGGACTGGCATCCTCATCGTCCCCACTGCTTCCCCCTCTTCAACCTCAACAGCTATCCCACAGTTGGTGGCCATGTTGTACAGGATACAGCAGGTCAGGAATAGCCCGCAGGCCTTTGAGGGGCTGTACTATAGGGCACCACCAGAACTGTGCAGACAATGGAACCAAGCCTTCAGCAGCCTGAACACCCACTCGATGATGTTCTGTGTGGTGGTGTGTGCTTCATTGTACAGTTGCTGTGCTGGGGTCGAGGGGTGCCAGTATGGTGTGAGCAGCCAGGGCCACAGTGGGCACCCACTGTCACCTGTGTGTAGAGAGGTATCGTTAGCATGGTGGTCTGTGACATTGTGCCCCTGGCCTTCCAGGCCTCTCCACATGGCACCACTGCCCCTGCCCCACACACACCCCCAGCTGCTCCAGGCACCTGGCATGCACTGTATACTCACTTACCAGATGGCCAGTGGGTATGTTCCCACTCTCGAACCTATAGCACAGTGCAGACTGGTGCCAGATGAAGGCATCGTGTGCTCCCCCAGGGTTCGTGGCACAGACATTGATTATGCATCCCCTGGCATCACACACCACCTGGCAGTTGACACTCGGGTATCCATTGCAGTTTATATATGCTGCCCCTTCTGGGCCAGGTGGCATGTAGATGCCAACATGGGTGCAGTCAATGGCCCCAAGCATCCCAGGCAACCATGCTACCTTGTGGAACTCCTGCATGTTTGCTGTGTGCTTCGCCTGTGTGCTGGGGAAATGGATGTACTCCGCAGCATGTGGCTGCAGTGTGCTGAGGAATTGTGTGAGTAAGCGTGACATGGCCAACTGGATTATGCCTGTTGTGTCCCCTGTTGGTCTCTGGAAGGTGCCCATGGTGAGCAGGCACATGACAGCTGTTATCTTTGTCTCCACGGACAGAGCATGGCTCTGTCTTGTGGGTGCCCACATCTCGACACTGCACAGCTCACAGAGCCACCTCAGAATGGCCCAGTTCAGTCGGTACTGACCCACGATCTCAATGTTACTGTACAACTCGTTGCTGACATGGGCACGGTACAGCCTATTTTGGGCATACCGCCAACGGGCCCTTCCACGGCCATGCCACCCTGCAGCCTGTCTCCTCACACCCTTCATTACTGCCTCCATCTGGAAGGTGGCTTTGGCCATGTCCCAGGTTGGTGTTCTCCCCACCTGGGTGGCTGACTACCCGTTCCCCCCTGGCTGTGTGCTTCTGGTCCTGCCCCTGCACTGGGTGCACCCCTGGCACTACACCACTGTGTGCCCTGCCTCTTCCCCACTGCTCTCCTTCCTCTGTGGCATGCACAGACCCACACACACACTTCCAGTGGCCCCCCCTGTCCACCTCTTGGCCACCCCTGATCATCTGTGTCTTTCCCTGGCTCCCTGCCATTCCATCTCCACTCTCCCCCACTATGGCTCCTCTCTGGCACAATCATCCTCCCCTCACTTGCTCCCTTCTATATTCGCTCGTATCCATTATCATGCAACTTCCGCTTGCTCCACTATTGTGCACATTGCCTGCTGTTGTATATCACACTGTGCCACATATTCCTGGTTACGCCCCCTGCACTTGTGCATGCATTCATTACCGTTGCGCTACGGTGCATTGGGTTTTGTGCTGCGCATATGCTGCCGCTGAATATCACATTATGGTGCATATCTGCTTTTGCGCAGGTGCATCCCTATTGTCCATGGTGCAACTGCTCTGAATATCCCGCCCAGTATGTCCCCTGTCTGTATAAACAAAGTATCAGTTACTTTGCACTTGAATTTTTGATCAGTTTGGTGCATACTTAGCAACCTAAATCTGAGTCCTGTTTGTTCATTTACTTTAGTACTTTGAATTCAGAATTTTATATGTACAAATTTGAACAATAATGTCAATGGCCATTTAAGTTGAAGAAGTGGGCAGCGACCAGAAAATGTCAATATATCCTTTTCAGCAATACTTCCAGAGCCACGGGAAGGCAGTTTGGTGCCATTGGTAAAGTATTAAACCATGTACCAGAAGATCATAGATTCAAATTCCCTCATAGATATTGTCTTACTGTATGACTTTGAACAGGTCACTTAACCTGCATAATCTTTATTCTTCTGAGCAGTAAGATTGGCTAGAAGATTGTCTTCATTACAACTGAGATATGTTATCATTGTTGGACTATTCTGAGTAAATAATTTCCAGAATAAAATTATACTGCAATTCTTAACGTAGCCAAGAAAACAAGGTAATGCATTTTTTAGAGACTGACATGAACTAGGTCCCAAGAATCTTGAACTGAATATTTTAAGTATATATGGGCTTCCAATTCAAAATTATTCCCCGATATACATTTTATCTCCAATTTTATCACACAGTCGGGTACATCAGTGGCATCCTAACCCTGACAACATCTCATAGCTTATTCTTGCAGCATGAGGGCTAGGGCACACTGACTGTGATAATTTAGACAGCCATGGTTCTGTATTCCCCTGTTTTCTCCCTTGACCCTCCAACCTCGTACTGGACCCAAGTGCAGCCACACTCTTGACCTCACCTTCATGTAGCTTCTGCTGTGGAGGAGGTTAAGCTCTATGACCCATTATAGGGTCACTGAAGCAACAAATCATGCCACCCTTCTCTGGCCAGGAAGGATTCCCAGTGTCAGTGCACATTAACTATGGCTCCCAAATCCAGGTCACCAACATAGTAGCATGACTCATGATGATGACCACTGGGTCAGTGGGTGGCCATTAAGCTCAGTTTTTTACTCAAACTGCAGTTTGTATCTGCATGCTATGTTCCCCTGCATCTGTATGCTGGAGGTTGTGTACTGATTTTGTTGTCTGATGCGACTGTAACTCATGTTTACCTTTTATAATCATCATCATCATCATCATCAAAGGAACATAAACCTTGTTGTTTACATTTTAATTTACTTATTAATTTGGGCATGTGTAAAGTCTGTTTATTATATCCAATGTATTGTTTTGTGTGTTAGTTTTGAACTAGTCTTATTTTTTCTTATTATATTTTTCCTTATAAAGGTTTAATGCTATCTTTTTTCTCAGCCATTTTCATTTGTTAATTGCTTATGAGTTCCAGGACCCAGTGACAGCGGTTGAGTCAAAGCCTACAATAAAGCTTTCCATGCACAGCTTCAGCTCAGCTGATGTCAGTGGGTTCCAGAACTGCTAAATAACTAAAAAATTAATATTGGGTGGGAAAAATGCTACATTAAAAAGGGACAGTAAATAAGGAAATAATAGGACTATTTCAAAACACACAAAACAATACAATGTTGTTATTAAACAGACTTCTTACTTACTCTAATTTAACATTTTGTTAACAAGCATTTGTCAGTGCTAATTGTTGGCTTGCATGCTGTTGTACTTGTTCCTGCTTGTACACATGCTTACTACTGTAGATATTCCTTTCCAGCCATTGGGGTGCTGGCATTACAGTGACAGGTCATTACGGCATCAAATACCAGATTTGTCGCCGCCTCGAGGTCACCCCCAGTTAGTATCCTTGGGGGGGCTCAACTCTTGCAAAAGAGAATGGTGACTTTCCACTTCACACTGTAATGAAAGTGGTGGAACTATATATTTACCCAAGATAGACCAGATGAGATTATTTATATATTTATTTAGTTTTTGTTGATAGATGTAATATGTCATTTGCAATGGGGTCCAGATTCTACACAGTTTTACCCTGCATTGACCCAGAATAGTAGAGGTGAGATGTGAGATCTTGTTTTTAATGTGGTCCTGTTTTTATAATGTGTTTTTCTAGGACAGATCATCTTAGATGCAACATCTCCTTTTCAGTGGGGTTTTGCTGTAGGGTCCTGATTTTACAGTTTTGTAATATGTAGGACAACCCAGCTGAGGTGTACCATCTAATTTTCAGTGAGGTCATGCTTTGACAAATGTTTGTACTGTGTTTACCCAGGATAGCACAGCTCAGATTCAATATCTAGTTTTTAATGGGACCCTGCTTTTAAACATGTTATAATGTATTTGTACAGGATGGCCCAGCTGAAAGGCAAGCTAAATTTTCAGTGGGGTCTAGCTTTTACTGTGTAATTTTCCAGGATTCAGCAGCATAGATACACAGTTCAGTGGGGGCTATGGTGTACTGCGGTCCTTCTTTTACACATTTTTCTTATGCATTGACCCAGGATAGGCCAGATAAGATGCAATATCTCATTTTCAGTGATGTCCTGCTTTTACACATTTCTAGATTGTATTTATCCAGGAAAGGCCAGATGAGAGGCAATATCTAATTTTCAGTGGTTTCCCACATTTTGTTGCCAAATTTCCAACATACTGTAGTCTGTTTATGATATGACATTATGATCAAGACAGGTGGAATTTTTTAAATCTCATCAGAAAGGTGATTTTGCAGTGCAACTGTGAAATCATGTTTCACAGGCCATTTGAAAAATGACACCTGTCATATTCATGAGGTGGGCTAACACAAGGGATATGTTGAACATTAGGGGCCAAAATCTTCAAAAAGAAAGTTATAAGTAAACAGAACAATTTAATGTTTTTTCATACTGTAACTTAGTTATTTTTCACATATTGACCCCACATTTTCAACATAGTCTTATGACCCCACCTCATTAACCCAGTAGATGAAAATGTTCAAATCCCACCGGAAAGGTGATTTCATGGACCAACTGTAAAATCACCTTGTCCTTGTGGACTGTAGTAAAAGAACTTGAACTCCTAATAATAACAAAGTCCATAATTTGCAATGCTGTAGAAAACTGACATTGGAGACTGAGCATTACAGTGTCAGGTTCGTATTTAATGGGCATGGGAAGTGATGGGGAGGTGGGACCTATACTTGGCAGAGGGCGGGATTGTTTAAAAGGGGCACAGGGCACAGTGGGAGGGATACTTGGCAGTGGGTGGGACTATTTAAAAAGGGCACAGTAAATGACGGGGAGGTTGGAAGGACACTTGGCAGAGTGTGGGATGATTGATAGTTGCACAGAAAGAGATGAGGAGGTAGGAGGGATACTTGGAAGAGGGTGGGACTGTTTTGACATAGGAAAGGAGGATGAAAGCTGGCTGACTGCGATTTTGATCAGATGGTTTGCTGGGTGGCATCATGCAGATCGAAGAAAAGTGCTACTCTGTGATACGGGCTGCTCTTTCTTTGAATGTATAAAGTTTCCAACCAGCAAGCTCAAAAAGTGTCATGATCAGCCTGGCTGATCATTTGCCTGACACTGCTGAACCATCTGCAAACTGTTCTGCATCGGACCAACAGCAATAATCTCTCAAACCCACTCTCACAGCAATATGTTTGCTTTACACATGTGCAAGCAAACATATTGTAAAAATGGAAGATCCTGAAATTCAGCTGGGGTGAGGGGGAGAACCTGTGCATACAGTAATTGAAAGATGTCACCTGTGGTTCAATGGGTAGCTGACCGACTCTACCCCGGACTACATCAGCCACTTACTCACACACCTCCTCTGCCTAGTGTTTTTCACGTTTGGTTTCACCTAAGTGTTTCCTCCTGATTCTCTGCTTCCTCTACCGCTTTGTTTAATGTCTCACTCCTTGTGTCTTCTGCCTTGTGTCCATGTTGAATCTGTTGTTTGCTGTTTTTCTGCTGCTTCTATTCCCTTTGCTACCATTGTACTTTCTGTGGCTTGCTTGTTGCCTTTTTTTCCTGTCTCTCCCCCCCCCCCGTTTTTGTTTCCTTTGTTTTCTTTCTCGATTCTGTTTGCTGTGCTTCACTTCTCCTTTCTTGTGCTGTTGTTTTATGCTCTCTCCATGCTTGTTTCTGCTGCAGCCCCCCCCCCAGTATTGTGCTTTTCTGCCCCAGCTGCCTGTGTCTGTGGCTTCCTGCTGCTTGTCTGTCTCTCTTTTCTGTACTTTTGGAGTCTTGTTATTTGTATTTCTTTCAGATCTCCTTTCCATCCTATTTCCCAGCTTCCTGCTTTCCTTTGCTGGCAAACTATCTTCTTTCCCTGGGAGATAACAGCCACAGCCTTCTTTTCCTCAGTTGCTGCTTTTGGATGTCTGTCTTGCAGCCTTTAATTGTATTCCCTGCTGCTCCTGGTTGGTGCCTCTCTTTTATTCATCATGCTCGGGTGTTCCAATGGCATTGCTCTCCTTCTTGGCCTCCTACGACATGCTTTGGTGGATGCCAGATTCAGCGACCTCTTGTTTGTTCAGTAATTCTTTGCTGACTTTGTTTTTCACTAATTCCTATGGCTCCTTGGATAAGCCGTGTAGTGGTAGTGTAACTGCCTGTAGGAGGACAGTCGTGCAGCCATATGCCTGCCTAGAAAGTACTTGGAACTGGGTCCCATTCACAGATCATCACTCAGGACACCAGTGGTCATCTGCCTGTAGTGGTAACCTCTTCAGGGCAACCTCAACACCCTGAGCTCCACTAAAACTCATCCAGTCCTTGTTGTTATCCTTTCCAATTCCCTGCTTCGAACCTTGTGGTCACTCACTTTATCAATTCAAACTCAGAGGACATGAATTCCTGGTAGTCTGCCATCCACTAAATTCTTAACAGACCACCTCCTCCTAATCCCAGTTCTGCCTTCTGGAATGGTCTTTTCCAAAGCTGCTGTCTGCACACTGAGTATTGAAGGGCCATTGTTTCTTCCTCTGCCAGAAAGGAGTAATTGTTTGACTTGTATCTCATAGCAGTAACAGCAAATTAGCTTAACATTCGCCACCAGAACTTACACCTAATATCTATTGAAAGTTAAATCATGAGTATCTGGGTGGTCATGAATGATGACTTATATTGCAGGTGTTGTGCTGGACTATGTGTCCTACCTGTTCCATATGGGGAAATTCTGTTATTTTTGAAGTGTTCTGTTCTCTCTTTTGATGAGTACTTATGTAGTCCTTTTCCTACACATTGTATCCCAAAGCATTTTACAAGCAATGCTAGACTGGTGGTGAAGTGACTGACCATGTAGTGGCAGCCATTTTGCACATCAACAGCCACACACAGCCTTGCACAATTGAATGAATGGTTAAACACAAAAACAGCGATACACGCGGACTGTGGCTAAAAAAGAAATGTAATGATTTACAACATGAACACATGGATGGTTCCCTGGTGCTTCAAGGGTTTCAACCCTCTTCATCGGGGGGGGGGGTGGAGTGTCATACATACATCACCACTTAAATATATTATTGAGTAGATACACATGACATAGGTGACCAATCATTTAGCAGCACCTCACCTTAATTCTAGTAACAAATTAAATATTATTTTAAAGAAATACACCAATGTGCCATAATGTGTATAAACAAACAACAACATTTAAAAACAGGTCAAATATATTTTCAATACAGTTATCTAAAGAGTCTCAAACCTTTTCAAACAATTAATGACATTAAATAGAATTTTATATATATATATATATATATATATATATATATATATATGGAAAATACATACAATTGAATAAACCAGTTTTATAGGAAGGGGAATGTTGATTAGGACACCAAAGAAAATCCCCTACTCCTCCAGCAGCAGGAATCTCTGGCCATCGGGCTGTTAGCCATGATGGCCAACCTTGGTAGTGGAGAGGAGGTGGATGTGACAGAAGAAGGGGAGATAACCTCCTTCCCTCCTTCTTCTTCTTCAGAGGCTGCTTCAGTAGAGGAAATGGAGTTGATAAATGCTACGGCTGAGGTTGGAAGTGACTTGAAGTGAAAAGATGCTACAGGAGAAAATAAAAGTGCACTCCCTGGGGAACAGACATTGCAAGAGGAAGACAAAAGACTGAGACTTGTCTCAGAGGAGAGAAAGCAGCTTCTCCTTTTACTGGTGGCAGAGGAGGAAGAGAAATATCAGAAGCAAACAGAAAAGCTACAGAAAGACTTTACTCACTTACCTATTACAAATGGCACAAATGCTGATGTAGCTGAAGATGCAGACTTGACAAATCAGCTGCTGACAGAGGCAGGGGGTGACGTAAAAACATCAAAGGATTTGAGCACCTGTAATAATGAAAATGTTGAGTGCAACAATGTTAATGAAATGAGCCCCTTAAATAAAAAAGAAAGCCCCCAACAAACTGCTGAACTGACTGACCCTCTTACAAAAACAATAAATGGTACTGACTCCACAGTTGTAAATACTCCCATTACTCCTGACTCAGCTGGTCAGCCAACTGCTATAGATCAGGTTGCACAGAAGCCCAAAACAAAAACTCACATGCCAAGTCAATAGCAGAGCAGAGAAGGTGGAGGTGTGGGAAAGGCTATGCCCAGCATGGCACAAGTGAGACATACAGCAGTATCAGCCTACAATGCAGCCCCCCTGCCTCCAGTGTACTGATGAGAAAGCATCTGCAAGAATTGTCAGTTGAGGCTTCTCTGCTAGTGGCCAGCTGGAGGAAGGCTGAGAATGGATTCTTGTGGGTTCTGTTGGATCCAGACTGCTAAAGTGAAGGAACTTGGGAGGTAAGAGGGAAAATTAATGCTGAAGTTGATAGAGAAAACTGTAAACAGGGCTGTATGAATAGAAAAAATACAGGGGCTCGTTCAGGAAATTGTGACGGGTCAAATAATGGGATACAAATGAATGGGACTGCTGATAATGGTAAGGGTGAAACAGTACAGATCTTTACAGAACAAACTCACTCAGATACAATATTTGAGAACAACTCAGACTTTGATTTTGACCCTGGAGAAGAGACTAGTCATAGAAGCATAGACTTTGACGGCAGATAAGGACTGCTTGGCCCACCTAGTCTGCCCTTTTCCCTACCTACAGGATAAGCAGCAGATCCTAGTTAACCAACAGCCTATTTCTTCTTACCCCCCCACAAGAATTGCCTTATGTCTGTCCCATGTATTCTTGAATTCTCCCACAGTTTTAGAACCCACAACCTCCTCAGGAAGGCTGTTCCATGTGTCCACCACCCTCTCTGTGAAAAAATACTTCCTCACATTGCCCCTGAACCGCCCCCTTAGTCAAACTGCACAAACTGATAAAAACAGCAGTAAACGGGCTCCTAAGTTTGGAACTGAAAGGGCATTTAAAATGCCTGATTTATTTGCTGCACATGGGAAACCTGCCCAGAGAAGAAATGCAGTTACGTTAAGATATCAACGAAAGCTAGACCCCCATCCTGATAAGGTGTATGTCATCAGAAAATTGTTAAAAGAGTCTCTATTGTTTGTTGTAGCATGTCTTTATGCAGTTAGTCATATATCTGGGGAAAATACATTTGATATCAGTTTCAAAACACTGAAAGCATTAGAAAGATTTTGGTTGAAATATAATACATTGAAAGATATTGCGCTGCGTTCTCCTTTTATGGCCATCCCCTGTCTAGAACTGCTTTGAAAACAGTAATGGTGTTATTTCAAAATGATGGTGTGAATGCCTCAGACATATGCTACTGGTTAAGACAGAGGTGTGAGCTCCTCAATATACCAACACCTATAATAGACTAGACAGTGAGTAGGTCTTGACAGGGGGGTTGGAAATATAAGGTAAAATTACATCAAATGAAATCTGGCATTTGCTATTTGCCTGGGATTTTTTTCACTGGAAAGGATTGGAGAGTGTGTTTTTACCCATGGCAATCTCAAACATGTCACAAATGTGGGATATAGATGCACCTGAGCTCAGCCTGTAATGCTGAAAATGTAATAGCTATTTGGAGAATCATCAATGAAGCCAAAGTTTCCCCAAACCTTCCAAATGCAACTTGCACAAGGACTAGGGACATCCTTTTAGGCAGTGCCCGTGGGCCTCACAAAACAGATAAGTTGGCTTCAACTAGGAGGAACTGATTGTTAAAGGACAGGCACAAGAGGAGGCTGCCACTAAGGAACAAAACCTGGCAGAGGTACAGAAAGCACCACAGGAGAATCAGCCAGATAAGTAGGTCACACCTAGTGCTCCAATGTTTCCTCAGCAACTCTTGAAAACAGGAAATATGCAGGACATGGACACAAATACTAGTGATGTGCAAGGAGTACTGCAAGATCTGGAAGAAAGGAACTGACATACTCCAAATGTAAGACAACATTCTGATATAGAAGGTCCACAGGCACAACAGGCAATGCCTGCCCCCCTTCTCAAGAAGTAGACATAGTTTTGGTAACTACCAAAAAGAGAGATAGACAGCAGCAAAAAACAAAACTTGTTAGGCCTCAAACAATAAAAGTAAAAGAAAATGATACACAGCTTCTTTGGCAGTGAGCTGGAAATGGAGGGATACAGAAGATGAAGAAGGAGACTCGGAAACCTCCATAGCCTCCTTTTAGCAAGATCTGTGCTCAGATATTAAGGACCTAAAACTGAAATTTTAGATATTTTAGAACCAGTACACAGTTATGTGGGAATGAAATTTAGTACAACACAGCAAGTTAAGATACACACAATAAATCCACAGGAATTAGATAAACCAGCCTTACGGGTTGATATGTTAGAAAAAAATATCACAACCCATTCAGCTGTGCGAAGTAAAAGGAGCTATAGAAGTATTAAATAACAACACAGTTCCAGGGATTGATGGTCTCCCATCAGAACTTTATAAAGTATTTGTATCTTATATAGCTCCTACACTACAAGTTCTATATAATCAGATGCTGGCTACGAGATACTGCGACAAATGATGGAGCAAGCATTACTAATTTTTTTTTACACAAAAAGGGGGACAAAACTCTTTTGGACAATTGGAGACCATTAAGCTTATTAAATAGGTCCCAGAAAATCTTATCCAAATAGTAGCTAAAAGATTAGCACAGGTAGCAGCTACAGTGATATCACCAGTGCAAAGCTATGCAATCCCAGGGCACCAAATTCAAGATAAATAATTTATCTTAGACAAACTATTTGAAAGGAGAGATAAAGACTTATATTCAGGATTTGTGCTTGCTATTGACCAAAATAAATCATTTGATCAGGTTAATCACAGTTGCTATTTACTAAAAATATTAAAATTGTATGGAGTACCAGACTATCTAATATGGTGGATTACAGTGATGTATGAGAAAGTGGTTATGACAGCATATAGCAATTCTAGGTTAGGCTTACCCATTGCAGTCAAGGGGTGTTCCTCAGGGCTGCCCATTAAGCCCATTATTGTATACATTTTCACTGGATTCTTTCATAAAGGTGGTTCAACGTAATCAAAAATGTAAGGGTACGAGTATGACACTGGATACTGAAGAACTTAAAATGTTAGTACATGTAGATGATTTATGCATAAAAGATGCTAGTTCTGGAGGGGAAATAAAAATAACTATTTTTAAATTTTCTGGTTCCCGTATAAACTATATTAAAGCATAGAGGTCCCTGTACACCCTTGTTAGAAAGTGAAAGGTAATCACATTGCAGGCATTAATGTATATCATGACCCTGTAATCTATGCCATGACCCTGTGAAAATCTTTGGGACTCATTTTAATCACCCTGAGATAACCCTATATAATTGGCAAGAATGTTTACAGAATTCAGAGAGAAACCTAGCGATATAGAGAAACGGGAGCATATCAAATCAGAAGAGAGTATATTTCATCAAAACATTATTACTTCCATGTTTTCTTGTTGTTAGTCATATTTTCCCACCACCATTGCAAATTGAAACTAAACTTTACCGTCTGTTCTTTCAAGGTCAGTGGAGCTTTAGATTCAAGCCTATAACAAGAGGTAATAAATACAGAAAGAATGTTAAGGGAGGGAAAGGTATGGCAAACACCATAACATTGCTATATAGTATGTTTGTTGCCAGTAATATAACCCCAGTACTTAAATGACAGCAAACACTGGTTATACATGATAGGAGACTGGGTCACGCCACTTTTGTTAGAATGGGAATAGGTTAAACTAAAGTGTTTAAGTACAGATTATAGTTACATAATCCCTAAGTATTTAAAATTGGCATTTGTTAATATCCAGAAATGGAGGTTAGCAAAAGTGAAAGTTAGGTCTTTCTCACAAAGGGCTTTGTATGGGTTCATTACTGATAAAAACTTTGCACATCCTTTGATAATCAAAAAACGTTCAGTAACAGACATAAAGGATATTACACCTTAGCTGGTTAACCATGGAATTCCAAAGAGTATGTGGGATGTACTATGGTTGAGCTTACATGGGAGAGTATCAGTGAAATATTCTTTAAAACATAAGGAAATTGAAGAAAAGATATGCCCGCACTCTTAATGCACAGGAATACTAGAAATTATATCATGGACATAAAAATTCAAGAAATTTTCTGCACTGTGATTGGCTAGCTGGCACATTTCTGCCATGGTAAATCCTACGATATACCCACAGCAGTGGTGCCAGTCAGCCGCACCTCACAACTCCATCTGACCCCCATAGTTGGCATCGCAAAACCACTATCTTAAATCCCCACTGAACGGCCATCTCCGACCACATATCCATGCTGCATTCCCAACCTCCTCAAATGATCACTTCCAGTGATAACTTCCTTTTCAACAAAAATGAAATGAAGCAGTGACATTGACAAAAATTACCTTCCGTTACTGTTCCTCATTCTACCAGGCGACATCGCAAGCCGAGCACAGCATCAAGAACGTCCGCTCAGGAAAAAGCAAAGCCTGTGGGTGTCCATATCCATTCACTCTTCAAAATACATTCCTCCCATTAAAAAAAAAGATGTTCTAGATGGATTAAAAAAAAGAATGCCTATATGGACGCCGCAGTTCACACACATCCGGCATCTATCTGTGCCCCTGTCAAAACCCGGGAAATACACATTGAGTGATGGCACTCCACTACCGCTGGCAACACAGAAACCCAAAACTATTTTATCTCGTGGAACAATAAAGGAAATAAAAACAATTTTACAAAAATAAATGCAGCCAAGGTATAAACACAATAAATCACTCAGGGGTGTGGGCCATGAGGGGATTTACCACGGCTGGTGAGGATTTAGCCACTTGGCCTGCGACTGCATGGCCAAATCATGCCAGCTGTGGTAAATCCCCATATAACCCACACCCCCTCATGGTTTATTGCTTAACTCAACAACATTTCTTATTTCAATACCCGCAGAGCTAGAACCTCTAGAAGCTAATGAGCAAACTGGACCTCTGTCCCCAATTGCCTCCCCCCCTCAGAGATTTCATCCATTAAAGGGAGGAAATTCCTCTTGATCAATGTATGCAGCCTATTAAAACAATTAGACAATATTAAGCCTGGGTCTTGCATACAAACCCCAATGTACTAATATCCACAGAAACCTGAGTAATCAAAATGGGTAATGGACAGGAGAAGGCACTATGCCCATTGGTACTGTCTACCTGCATCAGTGGGTCCAACTAATCCCTCCATTCAGCAATAGAGTATCAAGTTTCTTCTTAAATGTCTCCAGGTTATGGCTTTCCAACATGTCATTAGGTAGGTGATTCCATATCCTACCAGTATGCTGTAGGAAGAAATTATATCTCTCATTTTTTGCTACTGTATCCAACTTGATCTGCAGTTTGTGTGCTCTCAGGTCAACAGGCTTGACCTGAATTTTAACACCCAGTTCATCCATCAATTATTCTTCTTGCATAATTTTGTACATAGCTTATAGATCACCCCTGATCTTTCTTTGTTCCAGACTATAAAGTCCTAAACATTTGATCAGGTCTTCATAGCTGAGCCCCTTCAAGCCCCCATTTTTGTTAACCTATGCTGGACCTTCTCCACCCACTCCACTTCAACCCTCAAATATGGGCTCCACAAAGGAAATCCATAATCAAGATGTGGCCTAATAAATGACATATATAATGGCACCATGCAGTTTGCAGATCGATTCAGAAAGCCCCTCCTAATATTTCTGATCATGTAATTGGATTTATGTATTAATTTACTACAAGGTACTCTGAAATGTAAGTTTTGGTTCACAAATATACTGAAATCTTTTTTGATTTCCACCTTATTTAGTGGAGTCACATTGAACTGATAATCAATGTTCCTATTACTCTTCCACATATGCTTGACTGTGCATTTATCCACATTAAACAGCATATCTTTCTCTGATGCCTAACTTTTGATCTTTCCCAAATCACTCTTTAATCTTTTCAATATTTTCTGTTGTGTCAAGGGGCCTTCCCAGTTTCACGTTGTCCGCGAACTTTATCACTCAGCTGTTGATATCCTAGTGAAGGTTGCTGATGAACAATGCAAACAATACTGGTCCAAGGACTGAGCCCCAGGGGACTCCACTAGTCACCTCACCATACCTTGAGTAACATCCCCTTACCCTGATCCTCTGTTTGCTCATATTTAACCAGTTCCCTATCCAAGTGATTACCCTGCTGTCTACACCTATGTTTTCCAATTTTTAAATTAATAGGTTATGTGGTATTTTACTGAAATACCTTCTGAAAGTCTTGATAGACTACGTCAATGGATGTGCTTTTATTTATGCTTCTATTGACATTTTCATAGAAACATAATTGATTTGTTAGGCATGCCATTTTGCCGAAAGCCATGTTGTTTAACATCCCTATAATTAACATTGTCTAGATTCTCCTCCAGTTTGGATTTTAGGAAACTTTCCACAATTTTACAAAGAACTGGAGTCAGACTGATAGGTCTATAATTGTACTGATCTGTCTTCCTTCTTGAATAATGACATAACTGTGGCCATCATCCAGTCATGAGGCACTTCACCTGTTGCAAAGGAAGCATTAAACAGGACTGCTAGGGGTTTTGAGATCTGGTTTCGTACCTCTCTTAATAGTTTTGGGTGCAGAAGACCTGGTCCTGAAGGTTTATTTTCCTTTAATTTTTCTAGCAGTTTCTCTACTTCCTGATCACTAATTTCAACAGACAGATCTAGATATTCTTTACCTGTTACAGTTTTGCTACTGCCACTATTTTTTATCAAATACTGTGCAAAAGTAGGTATTGAAGGAATTTTCTATGTCCAGTAGTGTTTTAATATCTTTTCCCTCATGCATAATGGGCCCTATTTGAGTATTGTTCTTATTCTGCTTGTTTGTATATGCATAAAAGCTTTTCTCAATATCCTTCCTATGCAAAATGCAAAATTCAAGCTTATGTCTTTCGAATCTAATCATCTTTTTTAACACACCTAATTTTCTCTTGTAGGATGCAATTTGTTTCAGGATCCTGTTAGTGCACAACATAGGCAATTCCCCCTTCTTATTATACATTTTTTTGCTGGGTACACACTTCTCTTCCACCTGTAATAATTTGCTCTTAATTATGTCCCATATTTCTTCTAAATTCTTATGCTCAAGAGATGCTTCCCATTTCCAATTCGAAAGTTCCTTTCTGATCTTTTGAAAGTTAGCCTTAGTGTAGTTTTTAATAATAGTTGAACCCTGAGTTGGTACTACTTCTGCTTTCAAGGTGAGCTCTACACATGCTATGGTCACAGTTGCACAGATTCTCCCTAATATTAATGTTTTTAACTGATTCACTTACATTAGTTATTAATAAATTCCAAACATTTTCACCTCTAGTGGGTTTATATACCATTTGCTGTAAGTCTGCCACCATTAGTGTTTCCAAAAAATTATTCTCAATTCCTACTTTGGATGTCTGTGTAACTCAATTTATATCTGGATAGTTGAAATCACCTGTAACAACTACACCCCCCCACAGTTGACATCTGTTCTATCTGCAAATGAATATCATTGTCTACTCCAATATTGGAATTTGGGGGTCTGCAGTATACAACAATATGACGTTTCTTTGCATGCTTCATATCCACTGCCACTCAGAGTGGTTATATATTTGAGTCTGTATTATTTAAATTGTGAAACACTATTTATAGCATTTTTTATGTAAATCGTCACTCTGCCCCTTTTTTATTTAGTCTGTCCCTAGCATGTAATATATAACCCTCAATATTCTTGTTTCAAGTGATCCCACTATCCCACCATGTTTCAGTCACTCTACATATGTCCACTTCCTCTTTATTCAGCAGTACTTCTAATTCTAATTTCTTACTAATATTGAGGCTTCTTGCATTTAGGGACCACACTTTAAGTCCTATGATTTTATCTCTGGTGCGTTTATTCACATGACTATGAGTTAGTGCAGGTTTGTCATCATTTGATGCATCCCCTCTCCCCCTGTTTTTTAGTTTAAACATTTATCTACCACATTTTTCAACTTTATTCCTAATTTCCTGCTATCAATTTTATTAAGATGCAATCCATCTCTACTGAAAAAGCTTAGACTGTCAACAGATTCCTCCCAATGGGTAATGTATCCAGTGCCTTCCTGCAGGGTCCAGTATTTTAGCCAATTATTTACTACCTTAATTTTGTCTGTTTTGGAAGCACTGGCACATGGTACAGGGAGAATTTCAGAGAAGTAGAGTTTACAATTTAAATTCTGAGCTTCCTGTCTAATTTTCCTAAATTCATCCATTATTTCTGATACACACTGACTCTGAATGCTGTTAGTCCCTAAGTGCAATATCATGGCTGACAAGTGATCCATTTCCTTAATTATTTTGGGTAGCATCTGAGTATATCCCTTATTTTAGCTCCTGAGAAATAACTAGTAGTGATATTTTCTTTATTTCCCCTTAGAAGTATATCTGTCTTTGTATTTAAGGATAGAATCTCCTAGAATATAGACTTGCTTAATACTACATGCTTCCTCTATTCCATTGCTCCCTTCCATGGGCTGTCTCCCTGCCTCAGTTTCCATTTGATGCTTGCTATTTTCCTGCTCGCTTTCCCTGTTATTCGCATCATTGTCCCCTGATTTTGAGTTCATTTGACTCACTACCAATGAAATGGCTTCCTCTGCTGTGCCTGAGTTCATAATGGACTGCTCAGCACTTTGCTGACATCCTTTATCAGCTCCCTTATTTACTGCTGTCTTTTTGGTTAGTAGGTCCCTCTCATTTAGCTCATCTTGACTTGAGGGTTTGTTCGCTGTAATGTTGCACTTGCCCCATAGTCCCCTATTACAAGTGGATCTGCTTCTTGTGTCTCACTATTGTTTAAAGCCACCAAAGTCTCAAAGCTAGTACAGTGATTCATATCAAATCCCATTGCTTGATGACCTTTTTTGAACTTCCTATTTTCTATCATCCAGACCGCATCCTCTTAACCCTCTCTGACTCTTTTCTTGTTTTCAGTATTATTCACATTACAATTTGCTTGTTCCGAACCAGTTGACTGATTGTTGTCTGCCTGATACAGCAGTTTCTGTTGCTGAAGTGAAACTATTTCCATTTCCAGTTCAGCCATTTTACTTTTCAGTTCCCTAATTAATCTGCATTCATCACAAGTATGTATTAGCACTTCATTTATAACTTCAGTGCTTATTTTCCATCATATAATCCTCCTTATTCCCAGTCCTCCATTTTCCAATTTCACTATATTGGAGTCCATAATGGCCTATTAATTTTCCTAGAGAGGCGTTCCTGGCATATGTAGTATGATGGTGGATGGGATACCGAGCAGTGTGCCAGACTCTAAAACCATTGACAAAACCCTCAAAAGAAATTGGAAAAACAGTATCTCCCAGTCTTCTTCTACAGAACTACAGGTGTACTAAATGGTTGTGTAACAGCTGGTCTTAAAATAGAGCTTATATGCATGCAGTCTGTCAGAATGCTATATAGTCATGAGTAGTACTGATCTTACAGAAACCTGTGCCCTCCTTCCCTCTGTCCCCTGTGGACACTGCAGATATGCACAAACACAGTGTGTGTGTCTCACTGCACTTCATGTGCAGTGACTGTGCACTCACTCTGCTCAAGCTTGCCCCACTTGCTTGGGGCTAGAACTTTATGGAGCATGACCAAGAAGTGAGTCCTGAGACACATGACCCGGTTACTCACACTAGCACTACAAAAGCACAAAGAAATGCCTATAAAACTAATTCCACCCCTTAAAAGAGGCTGCACTTGCTCCCACAAGGTATATAAAATCAGAATAAAAATGGGCTATTCAGCCTCCATGAGGGTGTAGTTTTGCTAATGTGCAATAAAAGCTACAGCCCCCACAGCACTTCCTGTCCCCTAGCACTCATTGCTAAGAGACTCCCCACAAGTATACAGTACGAACAGCAGTCACTAAAATGTTTATAGCAGCATGTGTCTGCCAGATCTGTTCCACCACATAAGGGTTACACAGCATGTGACAGAAGTCTATAAATTGCCCGTCACCAGGGTGGAGAACTTTATGTAGTATGACCCGAAGTAAGTCTCGAGTCACATGACCCCTTTACTCCCACTAGCACTACAACAGCACAAAGAAATGTCTATAAAACTAATTCCATCCCTTAAAAGAGGCTGCATTTAGGCCAGCCGGTGGCATGAGGGTGCTGGTTCACACCTGCACCATGCCGGTGACCCGGGTTGAGGCAAACTCGGGTTGCCGGGGGTCAGCTGGGGAGGAAAGAATTGAGCATCCAATGACAGTTCTGCTTTCCTGGGGGAGGGTGGGGTGTGACTTCCTGGTGCTAGTGACACCCAGCGGAGGCTGGATGTACTGCAATCTGGGACCACATTAAGTTGGGAAGAGGTGTCAGCGGATGTTCTGCAGGCAGGCGTGGAAACGCACCTACCTGCGCTGAACATCATTGCACATCCACACCTTGGGGGGGTAATGTGCACAAACAAGGAAAAACCCTGCATTGCAGAGTATGCGACGGCACCTGACCTCCATGCCCACCGTTGGATCCCGCCCACTTGGTCTCCTGATTCTCTCCACCCCAAGTCCTGCCTGCAGCTGAATCTAGACTTCAAGGAGCACCAAAGAAGGAGTAGTGGCCCCACCTTGGGGGTACAAGCCAGGGAGTTCTAGCTGTAAGGTAGGTGAGAGGGCCAGAGTACCATGGGGGAGACTTGGGTTTGGGAGGCTCTCAGGTGGGAAGGAACAACCTAGGGTGCCTGAGACAGTCTGAATGGAGCAGCCACCTGAAGGGAAAATAAGTAAAAAAAAAAGAGGCTGCACTTGCTCCTACAAGGTATATAAAATCTGAATAAAAATGGGCTATTCCACCTCTGTGATGGTGTAGTTTTGTTAATGTGCAATAAAAACTACAGCCCCCACAGCACTTCCTGTTCCCTAGAACTAATTGCTAGGAGACCTCCCACAAGTATACAGTGCAAATAGCAGTCACTAAAAATGTTTATAGTAGCAAAATCTGCTCTTGCCAGATCTGTCTGGAAACCTGGCTAAATGGAATTGTTTATGATCACGATATCATCCTTACACCTTACAATCACTTCTGACTTGATATACTTACTAGGGGAGGTGGCATTGTTATCTATACTAACAACAACTTTAGAGTGTCTGAAATCTGTTCCTGAACATTACCACAGGAATTTGAATGCCTGGTAATCAAAATTGCACTATCTGATGAAGAGGCCGTAAACATTATCGGTTGTTATAGGCCTCCCAAAGATGGGTCAGAACTGCTTAATCATATTTGGACCATTCTATATTCTCACTCTATTGAAACAATTATACTAGGAGATTTGAACCTAGACTACTGGTCCTCCCAAAGAGCCAATAACTTAAAAAACATCTGTGCCAAGTTAGGGCTAACACAATTAATCTCCAAGCTAACAAGACCATACACAAAACATTCAGCTAAGGACTCCATCTTGAACCTTATGACAAATAGGTCCAAATAAATCACTCATGCTGCAATATTCCATAACGATATTAGTGACCATAATGCTATGGTCTGAGGATCCATGAAACATAAGTCAATCTCAGAATTAATTACCAAAAGGAGGCTTTCAAGATTCAATGACGCAACTTACCTTGCTGATCTAAGTGCTATAAGTTGGCAAACAATCTATTTAGCTCAGACAATTCATGACGCCACTGGCATTTTCAACCAATTGGTATTAGAGAGCATAAATAGGCATGCTCCTCTAGTTAAACAGAGGGTCAAAAATATATATTTCCCCTTGTTTAATAGAGATATAAAAAGCCTTAAGCATTAGGGGTGGTCTCTGGGTGAATGCCAGAACAATCAAATTAGAAGCTGACTGGTTAACGTGGCTATGGCAATGGAACCTGATGGCATACATCCCAGGGTACTTAAGGAGCTAAGGGTGGAACTAGCAGAGCCATTAGCAGAACTGTTTAGTGAGTCTGTAAGCACAGGAGAGGTCCCACAAGACTGGAGAAGGGCTCATGTGATCCCACTCCACAAGAGTGGTAGCAGGGAGGAGGCAGGGAACTACAGACCAGTCAGTCTTACCTCAGTAGTGGGCAAGATTATGGAGGCACTCTTAAGGAAAGATAGTGCAACACCTGGAATCTATAGGGGCACAGGATCCAAGACAGCATGGGTTTACAAAAGGAAGGTCCTGTCAAACTAATCTCATAGATTTCTTTGACTGGGTAACCAGAGTGGTGGCCCAAGGGGGAGCAGTTGATGTCGCCTACCTTGACTTCAGCAAAGCTTCCGACACTGTTCCACATAGAAGATTGATAAATAAGCTGGGTAGGCTCAGGGTGGGTCAGAAGTTGGTCAACTGGGTGGCAAACTGGTTGATGGGCAGAAAACAGAGAGTGGTGGCAAATGGTATACAGTCAGAAGAGATGCAAGTCACAAGTGGGGTACCTCAGGGATAAGTCCTGGAGCCAGTCCCCTTCAATATTTTCATTAGTGACATTGCAGATGTATTAGAGGGTAAGGCCTGTCTGTTTGCAGCTGACACCAAGATCTGCAACAGAGTAGATGATCCAGATGGGGTAGGCAGAATGAGAAGAGATCTGGATAAACTAGCAAAATGGTCAGAAGAGTGGCAACTGGGACTTAATGCAAAGAATTGCAAGATCATGCACATAGGGAAGAGAAACCCTGAAGCCACCTATAGGCTGGGAGGGGGAGTTGCTGGCAGTCACAAAGGAAGAAAGAGACTTGGGCATTATCATCACCGATGACCTGAAATCATCCAAGCAGACCTCTAAAGCAGTAGGTAAGGCTAGGGGGATGTTAGGGTGTATTAGTAGGGGTATCACAAGTCATAAGAGGGAGGTAATAATCCCTCTTTACAAGACACTGGTTAGGCCCCATCTGGAGTACTGCGTGCAGTACTGGAGGCCACACCTTCACAAGGACATTAACCAAATTGAGGCAGTGCAGAGAAGGGCAACCAAAATGGTGCAGTGACTGCATCAGAAGACATATGAGGACAGATTAACAGAGCACAATATGTATACCCTTGAGCAAAGGAGGGAGAGAGGTGATATGATCGAGACATTCAAACACCTTCAGGGCATTAACAAGGTAAAAGAGTCTAACGTTTAAATATTAGAAAAATAGCAGGACAAGAGGACACAGCATGAGATTAGAGGGAGGCCGATTAAGGGGGAATGTGAGGAAATTATTTTTCAGAGAAAGGGTGGTGGATGCATAGAACGGCCTACCTCAGGAAGTGGTGGCTACAAATACAGTGCAGGGCTTCAAACAGGTATGGGATAGGCATAAGGGAGCAATACAGATGAGTATGAATAGCTAGGCCACTGACAGAGGCCAATGGCACATTTGTAAGGTAGAAAAAGAAATGGGCAGACTGGATGGGCCTTGCAGTCCTTATCTGCCATCAACTTCTATGTTTCTATGTTAACATTATGGAAGATGAGAAGCATTTGCACTGAAGTGATAAGGGATATGAAAACTTGCGTTTATCTAAACACTTTAGACAGCTCTAAAAATAACTCGTCCAAATTCTGCATAGTAGTATGTAGCATGGAGGGACAACAAATTTCATCCCCTTACCCATTGCACTAGAATCTGAGGAAATACAATAACAGACAGGCAAATAATCTTAGAAAAATGTAATACTCATTTTGCTATGGCTGGCCTGGCTTTTGATACAGCTCCAGCACCGCAATATTCTATTTCAAAATCAGTGAGCGTAGACATGGAGCCCCTTTCTTCTGAACTGTTTTCCTTCAAGCCCATAACTTTCAAGCAGGTCAGGGAGCTATTATTACAATTAGATAGTTAGAAAAGTGCAGGTAATGATGGCCTAGATCCCCTGCTTCTCAAAATTAACTATTACTATCTAACGGCACCAATAACTCACATTTTTAATCTCTCTCTGTCCAGTAACAAATTACCCGCAACTTAGAAATGGCACGTCATTCCTCTCTTCAAATCAGGAGACGCAAGTATCTTATGCAATTATAGACCCATTATTTATTCTCCCTATTCTAACTAAGCTTCTCGCAAAGTTGGTAAACTCCCAAATCAAGATTCATCTGGAGCAATTTAATCTCATAAACACAATGCAATTTGGGTTTAGAACTAAACATAGTATGGTGTTGGCACAAGCTAAACTATCCAATGACTGGTTCACATCCCTAGACTATAAACACTTTACTGGTGTGATATATGTTGACCTCAGCAATGTATTCAATACAGTGGATCATAACATCCAAATAAATAAGTTAACAAGGGTTGGGTTGGGAGATTCTGCGCTCTCCTGGTGTTCAAATTATCTTAAAGGTAGGCAACAACAAATTAAAGTGGACAAAGAATTCTCTTTTCTAATACCATTAATGAAAGGTGTACCTGAAGGACTGATATTAGGCCCCTAGTTAGTTATGATTTATATAAATGATATCAGCAGAAATATCAATACAACAAAACTCCAGTCCTTTGTAGATGACACTGTACTTTATATCTCATGTCCTATGCTATCCAGTGTCTGTACTGACCTACAAGTGGATTTTAATTTACTGCAGATGAACCTATTTCAGTCTGAACTACTAGTTAATGCTAAAAAGACCAAAGTTATATTTTTCCTGTCCTCTACTTCAGTATCCTGTGTGATATCCACACCTGCCATCACTACCTTATTAGGGAATCATTAGAGGTGGTTGATGAGTTGAATTACTCAAGCATTCGACTAGACAAAAGCTTATCTTTCACTGCACATCTAGAATCCCTCTGTAAAAAATTGTGAGCTAGACTGGGTTTTTTCTACAGGAACAGGAGCTGTTTTCCACCAGACATAAGAAAAAGATTGGTACAGGTTACCTTACATCCCCTGTTAGACTATGTTGATTTAATATACAGTTGTTGTACCCACACTTCTCTAAGTGAACTAGATGCACTCTGTCATAGCAACCCTTCATTTTGTTACTAGCTCTCTCCTCAGAATTCATCATTCCACCTTATATACCTTGGTAGGATGGCCATCCCTCATCATAAGGAGGCTTAAAAATCTGTATATATGGATTTACAAAGCACTAACTAAATATTTCCCTTGTTATATCTCAGACTTTGCCACACAGTCCCACAGTAGTTTTACATTAAAGAGCAGATTCTTAGCTGCCTAGTTGCCACTCCCTCCAACATAAACAACAGCTCACCTGGCCCAGAGTTTATTGCCATAAAGAATTCCCTTTTATTCTGCCCCGGTAAGAAGTTATATCACTCGTAATTTTCAGGACTCAAAAGACAGAGCCACTTCCTCTATCTGCCGACATGCCCCCACACAGGCACATGCAGCCCTGTTTTGTGATGTCAGAAAATGAAGGCTGCATATACGCACCCCATTGACTTGAATGGGGCTGAATTATCTAAACATTTTAATGGCATTTACAGTTGCGATTTTAATAAATCAAAGTGACTGCTTGACTAACAGGGACCTTTCTGACATCCCAAAATGGGGCTGCATGTGCCTGTGTGGGGGCATGTTGGCAGATTGAGGAAGTGGCTCCATTTTTTGAGAAGTGTGTTCTGAAAATTACAAGTGTTAGAACTTCTTATCAGAGCAGAAAAAAAGGAAATTCTTCGTGGAAATAAACTCTGGGCCAAATAAGCTATTGTTTATGTTGAAGGGAGCAGCAACTAGGAAGCTGTTCTTTAAGGAAATGTAACTGCATCCTTTTAGATTCACCGAGATATGCCACCCAATATGGAAAAACAGCTATTAGTTGTATTATCACTATGGCATGGAACGAATTACAAAGTACCCTTAAACTTACCAGATTTGAAAGCATTGAGATATTCAAGACTCTTCTAAACAAGATATACAGTACAAAGTGACATGTTCATGCAACGGTTATATTATATGAATATTGGTGTAACTTAGTGAATAATATGTTACAGCTTGCTGTAGTGTCTTGCTTATATATGTCTATGTGGAATATAAATGTCCTGCTGGTATGCCAGAGGGTGCATTTTGCTTGAGTTTATTTATGGTCATTTTTGCTATGATTTTTACACCTATTTACTTTTCAACCTTTTTGTACTATATAGTGTATATGTCATTTTTACTGTATGTATTCCTACCTTGGCAACCATTGTATTTTCATTATTGTATGCTCTATATAACCAGTGTATTTCTACTATTGTATACTGTCCCACCCATGACCTCCTTGTGAATGACCATTGCTCAATTGAGTCTCTTCCTGGTGAAATAAATAAACCAAACTAAACAATTAAAATAATCCTCATTTGCAATGGTGACATATTAAATAGTAGTTTTGGGATTATATCCAAAATAATGGAATAAATATAATGTTAATACACTCCAATTTTTTTTGCAGCATGTATATATTATCTGTGGCAGACACATTGTGCTTTCATTTTACAACAGAAAAATGCCCGCCACAAATAATTTTAGATATGATACAAAAGTGTCTACAAAGGATATATTTGCATGAAGTGTCAATCCTCTCAAATAGAGGTGACATTATTGTGGAAAAATTGTAGGTATCACTTGTTTCAGTTATGATCTAATAAAATAGTGGTCATGAAAGAAATGTATTGGTTTATGGGAAATGCTGCATAATTGATGTAAAATGTCTGTTTTTTTCTGATTGAAGATGATTATTTTAGTATATGTTTGTAGATCTGTATGTTTTATTCAATGTTTCAATAAAAAATGTATCTATTTTTGCAAAAAGTGACTTGGGTTCTTTTACTTCCACCAGGACAATTCCAGATATGGGTAGAAGTGACCCCAGTGGGGCATATAATCTGAAGGACAGCATATCCCAACAGTACAGTACCCCCCAGTACTGCACTCAGGACCTAGCATTTTGAGGCATGAGCCCAATCCTGGTGTGGGACAGGGGCTTGCAACCTTCAAGGCAGATGTGCCACCAACTGAGCCATGCTGACACCTCTAAAGACCTCACCTTAAAGACCTGTAGTTGTTTAGTTTTTTTTTTGTCTTTGTTACTCAGTCTCTTGTCCATTTCCAAATTTCCATTCATCTTATACTTCGATGTCTGAGTAAATATTTCCACACATTTAATCATTTTGGATGAAAAGGACAACAGATTGTATTTCCTTCAGATCAAGCAATTCTGAGCCAATTGTTTCTCTCTCAGGCCTTATCAAAGGCTTCCATACCAGATTTTAGTCTATGCTTTCCACCTTAGTTATTTGTTTTCTTCTACATATCCAGGTGTCTCAAGTCAGACTGTTCTACATTCCAATTTAGTCTATTTCTTCTCATCCTAATGATCCTGTTCAAATGAGAAACTGTTTTCCTTACTAGGACACCTTCTCCTTCAGATACATCTCTCCCATGGAAACCTTAGATGCCCTACTCACCCTGAACCCTGCTAAGGGAAAGTCACCTAATGGTTTGGACACCAAACTCCTCTTCCTATCTTCCCTGGCCATTGTATCTCCCCTCATTGCCCTTCTAAACCTTTAATTTGCTGCTGAACCAGTTTCCAAGGAGTGGAAGTATGCCACAGTCCTACCACTACCAAAAGGAGGAGACCCCACCACTGTGGCAAATTACCCACCATCTCCCTTCTCCCGGCCCTCGCAAAACTTAAGGAACACCTCGTGCTCTCACAACTCTCCCACTTCCTCTCTGAATCCAACTTCTTCATGCCTTTCCAGTCTGGATTTAGGAAAAAAACACTCTAACACCACCTCCTTACTAAGACTCATGAATTCCATCCTCTCAGGGATGGACAAAGGTCAAATTACATCAGCCGTCTTCGTTGACTTAGCCAAAGCTTTCAACACTGTAGCCCACCCCCTGTTATTATCTTGCCTATCTGATGCTGGGTTATCTGCGACAGCCACTAACTGGTTCAGAGCCTACCTGCAAGAGAGAACCCAGTCTGTAAAACTCGCTGATTCCACCTCACCCCCACTCCCTATTGTCACTGGTGTTCCCCAGGGCTCAGTTCTCGGCCCCATTCTCTTTTCCATCCTGCTAAATAACCTGCCAAAAACTTTCTCTACTACCTCAATACGTATGTATGCAGATGACACAGTCCTCTTTACCTCCAGCTGGACCCAAGAGGAAGTTGCTTCCAATCTCCAGGCTGTTTTCAACAAGGTACAGCTCTGGTTTAACTCCCACCAACTCTCCCTCAATGTCAGAAAGACAGTCTCCTTGACCTTTGACACTAGGCAGAGACTATCTAGACTTACCTCACCACTGATCTTCCACACCCTTGATGGAACAGTCCTAGAGGACGTGTCCTCCTTTAGGTACCTAGGGCTCTGGCTTGACCAACACCTTTCCTTCTCCGCCCATGTGGATGCTATTCTGAAAAAACTGCGTCCTAAGCGTGGCGCTCTCTATAGAAATCACAGTTGTCTCCCACTACCTGTGAGATGCGAAATTGTTCAGAAAATTATACTACCTTCCTTTGACTACTGCAATATAGTCTACAGCTCTGCCCCTAAGTCCATCCTATCCAGACTGGACCCCTTCTTCAATGCTTTCTGCCATTTTGCCCTTGATGCCCCCCCCCATACCCACCACTGTGAGCTTTTCCATTTGCTGGCCCTACCATCCCTGAGCAACCGGTGACTACTTCACAGTACTAAATTTGCTTCTAACTTCTGGCTCAGTTCCCTTCTGCCCTACCTCGCCTCCTCCCTATCTTCTCCACCAACTCCCTCTCATGCCCTCAGGTCTTCTGACTCCCGGCTATTGGTAATCCCTCACCAGCGGACCTCTGCAGGCCAATCAGCCTTCTCCTACCATCTCCCTAAGCTTTGGAACGACCTGCAGCCCCAAATCCACCATTCCTCCTCTAGGCATTCTCTATCCTCTGCCCTTATAGACTACTATGCGGCAAACTGTTCATGCCCCTGACCTCCTCCCTCCCTTCCTGCTATTACCCCTATCATTTCCCTTCATCTTATGCGGCCTGACCAGTGGCTTTAGCTAACGACCAGAAATGCTGGCATATATTTTCTACCAACCCACACACTTGCCCCTTACTGCACTTCTGCTTATCTCCCTGTCAGATGTATTCCCATAGTCAGCGACAGTCATCTATGTATAGTGTAACTTAATCCAGACCTAAACCCTACTCCCTGTTCTCAACACTTTCAAGGCAACAAGTTCTAAGCTGTCAGCATAGTGTAACTCTGAATTCAATTTAATGTAAGTAATGAAAGCATGTATGTATGTATGTATGTATGCAAACAATGTATGTAATGGCACTCTTAATTCATGACTCCAAAGTGTAACTCAATGTTATGTATCATGTACTCACCTGCTCTCCTCTGTACCCCACCTCCCCCCAAGATCATACTGTGAGACAGGCATCTTGTTGCTCAGTGTGCCCTTCCTGGTGAAACATTTCAATAAATAAATAAAAAATAAATAAAAGGGTGCGATGAGGAGTATTCCCTGTAGAACGTTTTATATTCCTTTTTACATGGCACATTTTGCAACTTGCACTGCTCTGGATTATCACTTTACCATCACTGCTCTCACTTGTTTGGACCTTATCAGTGGTCACATTTGCACTTAGACTGGAATGGCGTATTCATTTTTTAAAGATCCAGCTACAGAATTTAACACTCCAACTTTCCTTGATGCAACACCATTCTATGGTTTTGAGGCATTTTGTGGCCAAATTGATTTGCTCTTCCAAGGTCATCAGAAATCCAAGATTCCTAATTTTCAATCCATATATTTACTGTCATAACTGTATTCTTTTGTAACAGCTACTGTCACCTGAGGTCACCTTTTGGAAAAATCAACATGTCATTTTCTACTGAGTGCTTCATAAGCACCCATGCCCAGGCATCCTTCAGATGCCTGTTTCTTTGCTTCCACCATCCTACCCCTTCTTTGGGTGGATTGTCTTTCTCCTTGCAGGCTTCTTTCCTAAGGTACCTTTAACCAAGGACTGCATCTTGTGGCACCTGTAGGGACTTCCCCCTCCTCAAGAGGGTTTTGTGCCTCTGGTACCCTGAACAGGATAGTAGCTCACTAGGAACAGAGAGCACAAATGGCCATGTAAATCACAAGCTACACAAGCTGGCAATCCACACACTGCACAAGCAAAGCATATCAGCAACCAGCTGCACTACCATTTCACATGGTTGCTTGCTGGATCAGTAAACTGTAATTGTTGTGCTGGAAATGGAAACATTTCTTTAAATTTATGTTTTGCCCAGTAGAAAACGCATGCTTCCTGCCTTGCTTATCTTTGCTGTCTTAGTGGCATTAGTTTTCACATAGGATGAACAGTAAACACACTAAGAGCATGATCCATCAACAGGTCCTGGCCCTTCCCAAGTGCAGAGGGCTGGGAAAAGCCACAGAGTCCCGCTACATACATGATGTGCACCTGTACAGCACTCCATGACATCCATGTTAAAGGATGCGTGCCCTCTCCATACCCAATATTGAATTATGCATGGGGCTAAGCAGGTGGGTGAGACAAGGGCAGTCCATGGAGCGTGCATGTGCCTCTTTCCTGAACTGAACTCTGTGTTGCTGGAAGAGTGGGCAGAGTCTATGCAGCAATAAGGGCTGCATTACCAATCATGTGCCCTCTCTGCACAAGTGCACAGGGCCCACTTGGTTTCCCATCCACCAGTCCCAGCCCTCAGAGCTTCCACAGTGGGCCTGGGGGTGGTACCAATACTGACCATTGCCAATTGTACAGATTATACATTTTGGGTGGGAATATGGAGGATTGCTGTATCCTGCCAGCCCCTGATCAATAATGAGTCAGGGATCCATTGGCAAGCCAACCCAGACATCCAATTGGATGCCCAGTGTCTGGCACAGCTCTGCCTTCCCACAAACCTCTGCATTACCAGAGCATAACAGTCAGGGGTTGAAGATGCCATCTGGTGCAGTTGAGCATAAGGGTGCAGAATGCTGCAACTAGGATACACTTTAATCAAGCGTATCCCAATAAGCTTTGTGTATCCAGCCTTAAGACAGGGTCCAATGGTTCAGTGGGCTACAATGGATGGAGAAACTACTGCTAATGATTGCTAGATTAGTATTATGGTAGATGCTTCTGCAATGTTGTATACTGCTTGTGCAACTGAGTTGGATGGGGTTACTGAGCACTTATTGTAGCCCAGTACTGCTGGTAGGGAGAGTATCAGCAAAAGTTGGAGGACTGACATAGTCTGTAGGATGCGTTGAATATGTATGGACTTTCACACTTTTTGTTCCTAAGGAACAACCATACTTTTGGAGTACTAGTGGCACAGGAACCCTCTTGATGAAGGTTCCACCCCTAAAGGTGCTGCAGGGTGGTGGGTCCCTTGGGCAATGGTACCTTAGGAAAGATTCCCAGAAGGAGAGAGGTGAGGTATAAGAGGAGGAGGGGAAATGGTGGGACCAAAGAAATGAGTGTCCAAAGGATGTTTTGGGCATGCAGTCTTATGTAATGGTCATTGGAGGACATGAAGAATTTCACCAGCTGCTGCACTGAACCCAGCTATAGCCTTACAATGTACTGGTTTAGCCAGTTACTAAACATGGAGTAACTACTGTTGCTGACTGCATGTTTACTACTAAAGTGGTTGTTTGTGCACTGTAGTATAGTACTTGTGCAATTAAGTTGGATGAAGTTATGAAGTACTGTTACTAGCTCAGTACCGTTGGTGAGGAGATTATTGAAAGAAGTCAGTGGACTACAGTCTATAGGATGTGTAGAATATGTGTGACCTTTCTGGCTCTCTATTTCCAAGGAACTACTGCCCATTTAGGGAACCTGTGGCATAGAAACCCTCTTAAGGAGGGTTCCACCCCTAGAGTTGCCACAGGATGGTGGGTTCTTGGCTAAAGGTACCTTAGTAAAATGCACAACAAGTCAAGACTGTAGACAAAAATATAACCAACAGAACATTGTCTTCCACTAAGGAGAAAGGGTAGGACATGGGCTAAATGATTAGTGAGGAACAATGGGGCCACCATCCAATCCCAACGAATCCAGCAGAATGTAATTAACTAGCAAACTAATGAGAGATTAACTACTTTTATGATCTTCAACAAGGAAGAGAGAAAAAAAGAAACCCTTGTGGAGGAAATTTCTGGGGCTCCACAGCATTATTTTGGCAACCCTCTGGGCTTTATGCAGTACTATTAAAACTCCAAGCTAGTAGTTGGACTCGTGACACAATGCTGTGGACTAAGAAATAAATATCTTCTGTCTTGACACTTCCATGCCCAGAAATGTGTTACAGGACTTGGCTTTGAGACCAAAGGAGTCTCTGAGGAAAAAGGCTCCTCCATCCTGAGGTTTATGTGCGCTGAACTTAGGTGCCAATGAAACTAGGGGTTACAGAAAAATTCCAAGGACAATTAGAAGATTTGGAACAGCTCCTTCAGTTCTGACAGCCCTTATACTCCCCTGTGAACAAGCCTTGCAGATATAAGAAGAAGTTGAGCTGATGAGTGTCTGGGTTCATTGAAGGGTGAAGCCATAGAGGGCAACAGTGCACTGAACCCTTGAGGGGCTACTGCTAGGAGGCATGTACCCAGTTGCTGGAGAGACCACTGCCCAATTGTTGTTTTGGCATATGCTTGCTTTCCATTGGGGGTATGAGCCTGATTTAGGAGGTATTTTCCAGAAAGTTGTAAAGTTGGAATGGTACTGTAGGTAGGTAATAGGTAGATAATGGTTAAGGTTGTACCTCAAGAAAAGGACCAGACAACTGCCTAGTGGATATGATAATGAGCAGTGGGTCAGTGGCCCCAAAACATTACAAGAGAAATGTAGTCACAGTGATGGGCAGGAGCAGGAGAAAGGCAGGAGCCCAGCTGTAGGCAGTACAGAGGTACAGAAAGAGCACAGCAGATGCAGGTGGAACAGCCCAACAGAGAGAAGACCCCCAGAGTAAAGTATGAGTAGGGGGCCAGCAGGAGCAAGAGGACAATGCCCCACCCCCCAGCATTCCTCTGAAGTGAGAAGCAGCAGGGGGTCAGCAGGAGGAGTACCTGGGGGGCAGAAGAGGAAAAAACAGAATCAATAAGAACAGCAGATGCCCCAGAGGCAAGAGGGCCAGCCCACCAATGGCAGGAAAACAGACTGCCAACACAGGCAAGGTAGAAGTGGAGGCGGGAGGACCAGCAGCCAGTGTGCGTGAGGAGCACCCAGAATGAGTGGGAGATGAGCAAGTAGACTTACACAATGGAGCAGTGGCAGAGGAGTTCAGGAGGGAGGAAGGACACTGAGACACAGAGAGCAGTCAACAACAGAACCCACACCGCAACAAGAAACAGGAAGTCATTTGGAAGCACAGCCAGAGTCCCAGCCCAACTGGTGAGGGTGGCAGAAGGAACCATTGGAAGAAATGCTGGAATGCCCAGAGCTGCAGTGGTACAGAAATCCAAGTAGGTGGTGGATAGTAGGGGAGGCAGGCTCAACATCTGTGTGATGTTTGACTGAAGCAAATAAATGAGTGTCTGAAGCTTCCTTGGGGCATGTGCTCTCATGTAACACTCCGTGAAGACTGTGGTGACTGCCATCCCCTGCCTCACTGAACTCCACGCATAGCCTTTCAATTATTCAGATGCCCTAGCTAGAAGCAACACATCTCCCAGCCAGCTAATAAATCTCACTGTGGGTGAGGCAAAGAAACAGGATTAAGAAAAATATGTTGCATAGCATATAAACCACTTAGAAGCCCAAATGTAGAGGATAAGTGAATACATTAACAAGGCTTAGCTGGCAACTGGCTTTGCTAAAACAAAAAGAAAGAAAACTGTTGCATTGCTGCTTTAATGTATTTCTTGATTACATTTTAAGTTTATGTCCCCTCATTTGCACAGCTGTTGTGATGGTGTATTTCTGTCTGAAAAATTATGTTGTGCCACAATCATCTTATTTGGACTTGGCCTCAGCCAAGACCCGTGTTCTTGCCTTTATGACCGCTCAACTTGATTACTGTGATTTGTTTCTGTCTGGTCTAGCTAAAACCTACTCTGACAAAGTTCTGGCATGTTGGATGGGAACTATTCAATGTCAAAATAAAGTGTATACAGAGCAAGGATAGTTTAACCAGACTATTATTACTATCTGACCTGGAATAGTAGCACTCTGGTCTGACCCATTTTGAAATGGAGAGCGCAGTGGTGGAAATGGGGACAAACCATTGGAGTAACCCAGAATCATAGGTTGTTATGGCCCTTTGAAACATTTTACTAATTGGTAAGTTTATTATATTTTATTTTACTTTAGATCTGTTTTGCCTGAAAAGACACTTTCAGCCAAAGTTCTCTTCTAGGTGTGATACAGGAGCACAGGGAGGTAAAATAATTTGTTTAGGGTCACACAGTATTCAAGTAGAGGTTGTGGGATTTAAAGCCAGGTCTGCTGAGTCTCCAGGTTTGCAAGTTCAATATAATGGCAGTTTATTTTTGCCAGTGAAGGAAAACAGCAAAATGGATGCAGTGTTTGTACTCTGAGACTTTTTTGACACATCAAATTATGCAGTGACAACTCAGACAATCCACAAAACGTTGTTATGCTTTTGCATACCATTTTTAAACAAATACATCTCAAGTTGCTTTACTTAGGAGAGCAAAATCACGCATCGTCTAACACAGTTTGATCAGAGGTGAACAATGAAAGGGAGAAGAAAAGAACAGTCAGCAACCAAATCAGCACTGAACAATTACTGCAGAAAAAACTCTGACACAGGGTAATTAAGAGGAGATATACTGAAATCAAAAACCATTGCCAGTCTCAGATGTCTGACATGGGAAACAACAAGAACAGTAAATGCAGTGGGCCAGCACTTCTCAGAGCAACGAGAGAACTACCAGAATTGGATAATCAAACAAGTCATGTATCCTCTGCACCTGGGTCACAGCTTGCCATTCCTTATCTCTTCTGGTCCAGTACTGTGGTGGCAGTAATGAGCCCCTTCAGGTCTTCCTGGACTACCAGTTGTCAACAGCGGGGGTTTGGTACTCTGCTACCTCGGTGTCTGCAGCTACTCGTTGGGTACTTGGCTCCCCTAGAGTTGGCAAGTTCAGTTTATTTACACTGTGCTTCCCCAGTATCTGTAGGTTCGACTTGGTACTAGGTTCACTGGATGTCTGCAGGTTTGGCTCTGTACTGCACTCCCCTGGTGTTAGCAGGCTTGGTACTCCCTGTATGACTCCAATTGGGAATACAGTGAGTCTTTGTCCATTCGGTGTTTCCTGTTCTTTCATCGATGGATACAGTCACTTGAGCCGTAAGTTCAGTTTCCTTCTCCTGGTTGGAGAGGACAAGGTCTCTGCGACAGTGGCAGGGAGGTGTTGGATGGGGGAGCACAAATGAGGGACATGTACACAACTACCCCCATGACTGACTGACGGACATGGTGAAAAGGAATAAATATCAGCTTGGTACTGTGCTCCGTGGGTGTCTGCAAGTTTGGCTTGCTACTGCACTCCCCTGGTGTTAGCAAGCTTTTATTTGTGCATTTAGTTTTTGTGCACTAGACAAATTCTTGCCTATTTTCAGGCACGACCCGGGGGGAGAGGGATACAGATGAATGCCAATTTACCTTGAGCTTGGCTCAATACTCCCTGTAAATATTCTCCCCCTGTCCATGACTCCAATGCTGCTCTCTTCTATTTGGTGACTCCTGTTCCTTCATTTCTGGGTACAACTACTTGAGCTAAAAATTAATTTCCTTTTCCTGGTCATTGAGGCCCAGGTCCTCATGATGGTGCTGGGGAGATGATGGATGAAGAAGCCTAGATGAGGGACAGGTATCCAGCTGCACTCACGACTGGCTGCTGGACATGGTGAGAAAGGACAATTAGAGAGAGAGAGAGAGGGACAATAAAATACATAGATACATAGATACATAGACAGTGTCGGCAGATAAGGGCCTACGGCCCACCCAGTCTGCAAATTTGAGCTTGGAAGTTCAGTTTATGTTTTCCTAGAAATCTGTTTCCCCTTACCCCTGACCTCCTGAATTCCTTTATGTCTATCCCATGCATTCTTAAATCACGTGATTGTTTCAGCCCCCACCACTTCCTCTGGCAGGGTGTTCCACTTGTCCACCACCCGTTCTGTGAAGAAATTCTTCCTCATGTTTCCTCTGAATCGTCCTCCCTCCAACTTCATCCCATGCCCTCTAGTCCTGGAACATCTTTTTCACTTAAAAATAGTGTATTCCTGCACCCTGTTCCTCCCTGTAAGATACTTGTATGTCTCTACCATATCCCCTCTCTCCCTCCTCTCCTCCAGGGAGTACATGTTCAGTTCCTTCAACCTGTCTTCATAGGACTTGTGATGCAATCCATGCACCATCTTTGTTGCCCTCCTCTGAACCTTCTCTACCCTGTCTATGTCCTTACAGGTATGGTCTCCAGAACTGTACACTGTACTCCAGGTGGGGCCTCACTAGTGTCTTGTATAGCGGAATTATGACCTCCCTTTCCTGCTGGTGATGCCCCTGCCTATACATCCCAGCATCCTATTTGCTTTACCTGCTGCCTTGTCACACTGTTTCCCTACCTTGAGGTCATCAGAGATGATAACCCCAAGATCCCTTTCCTGCTTGGTGCATGATATATCCTCACCCCCAACTGATATATTGTGCTAGGGTTTTGTGCCCCATATGCATTATCTTGCACTTCTTTGCATTGAATTTCAACTGCCAAACCCCTGACCATTCTTCAAGTTTCTGCAGGTCCCTTCTCATTCTGTCTACACCCTCTGGTGTGTCTACCCTGTTACAGAGCTTTGTGTCATCAGCGAACAGTGAAATTCTGCCTTCTAGGTCCTGTGCAATGTCACTGATGAAGATGTTGAATAGGACCGGACCCAGCACTGATCCCTGTGGTACCCCACTGGTCACTCTTCCCTCTGTGGAGTGACAGCCATTTACCACCACCCTCTGTGTCCTGCCACCCAGCCAGTTACCTACCCACCACACTACTGTCCTGCCCACACCCATATTCCCCAGTTTGTGTAATAGTCTTCTATGTGGCACAGTGTCAAAGGCCTTGCTGAAGTCCAGATAGGCCATGTCCACTGCCCTCCCCTGATCCACCTCTCTAGTCACCCAGTCAAAAAATTCAATGAGGTTGGTCTGACATGACCTCCCCCTGGTGAAACCATGCTGCTTTGGGTCCTGTAGTCCATTGACAACCAGATGTTCCACCAATCTCTCCTTCAGTAGTGCTTCCATGATCTTCCCCACTACCGAGGTGAGGCTGACTGGTCTGTAGTTCCCTGCTTCCTCTTTTTAGGGGACTACATCTGCTGTCCTCCAGTCTTTGGGTACCTCCCCTGTTTCCAGTGATCAGCTAAACAGGATAGCCAGAGGTTCAGCCACCACCTCTCTTAGTTCTTTAAGGACCCTGGGGTGCACCCCATCTGGCCCCATTGCTTTATCAACTCTTATTACTTCCAGTTCCTTCAGGACTCTTTCTTGTGTAAAGGGACTTGTGTCCATTTCTGCACCATTCTCACCCCTTGTACTCCCTTCAGACCCATTACCCTCCTCTTCCTCAGTAAAGACTGAGCAGAAATACCTGTTCAGTATGTCAGCTTTACTGTTGTCATCCTCCACGCGGCCCCCATCCTCCCCCTTCAGTCTCACTATCCCTCCCTTTGTCTTTCTTTTTTCACTTATGTACCTGTAAAAGGTTTTGTCTCCTCTACCCACTGATTTTGCAATGTGTTCTTCTGTCTGAGCTTTGGCTTCCTTACTGACCTCCCTGCCTCCCTTTGCTTCTCCTGGTACTTCTCATCCCCTTCTGCCTGTGTCTTTTGTATTGCCTAAATGCAGTCTTTTGGCTTTCACTTTCTTTGCTACCTCTTTGGAAAACCATAACGGTCTCCTCTTCCTTTTCCTTTTGCTAACCTGCTTAATGCATAATTCTGTTGTTCTTGTAATCCCCATTTTAAATACCACCCACTGTTCCTCAACCCCTGATTCCTGTCCCATTTCCCTTAATGCCTCTTTCAAGTATCTCCCCATTTTCCCAAAGTCTGCCCCCCTAAAATCCAGGATACGAGTTTTTGTGTGGTTTGGTTCTGCTCTTTCTGTGATTTCAAACCACAATGACTGGTGGTCACTGTTCCCCAGGTGCTCCCCCACCGTTACCCCCATCACACTGTCCCTGTTTGTGAGCACAAGGTCCAGTATTGTCTTCTGCCGAGTTGGTTCCATGACCAGTTGCTTGAGGAAGGCACCCTGAAGGGAGTCCAGGATAAATCTGCTCCTAGTTGATGCTGCTGCTGGGATGCTCCAGTCCACGTCTGGAATACTGAAGTCTCCAACCAGTACTACCTCACACTTGTCTGCCATCCTTTGGATGGCTAGCATCAGCTCCCTATCTGTTTCTTCTTCCTGGGCTGGTGGTCTATAGACCACACCTGTGCGGATGGCTGTTCCCATTTTCCTTTCCATCTTAACCCACAGTATCTCTCTCCCATTTTGTTCCTCCTGGATTTCTGTGGCCCTTATGTCATTTTTCACATACAGTGCCACTCCTCCTCCCTTCCTGCCTGCTCTGTCTCTTCTGAATATGTTGTAGCCAGGTATGGCCATCTCCCAGTCGTTGTTATCATTACACCAGGTTTCAGTGATGGCCACAATGTCCAGGTCTGACTGCACCACGACAGCCTCCAGATCTTCCATCTTGTTGCTAAGGCTCCTGGCATTTGCACATGACTTTCCATGATTTGATCTCCCTAGACTGTTTCACTGTTCTACTCCAGCCCCTTCCTTGGTTGTCCTTTATCCCTGGTTCTCCTTGCTGTCTGCCCTTCTACTGAATTTTGCCCCTTTTCTTCCTATCCAACTCTTGGGCACTAATCTCCATCTTTTGCACACTGCTTTGCAGAGATAGCCACTCCTCTGGTTCACTGGTTCCACTGCTAGCTGTGGGGGGTGAGCAAGTAGGTACCCTCCTTGCTGGCCTGCCACCCCTTTACTAGTTTAAATGCTTGTCAATGTAGCATTTAAACTTATCATTGAGTGCTTGGATTCCCCTCCAGGATGGATGCAGGCCGTCAGGCTTGAACAAACCTCCATCCCTCCAGATGGGTCCCCAGTCACCAATGAATCCAAACCCTTCCTCACAGCACCAGTTCTTCAACCACGAGTTAAAGTTCCTGGTGCATGCACTCCTATGCTCTCCCTTGCCTCTCGCAGGTAGTACTTCTGAGAAAGTGACAGAAGTAGCTACTTGCTTGAGACCCCTCCCCAATTTCCTAAACTCTTCCTGAACTTCCTTTGGCTCCCCATTTGCCAGGTCATTAGTACCTAGGTGGATAATGACATCCAGCTCTGCCTTGCCTTCCCAGTGATCCCCAGGATCTTCCTTCCATCCTCCATGCTGTGGCACCTGTAGGCACCTCACCTCCCTGTCCTCCCCTCCTGTGTTCCTAGCTGGATCCCTCTTATGATGGAGTCCCCACCAGGATTCACTCCTCCTCCTCTGGGGTCCACTGCTTTCTCCGCTGAGGTCACCTCCTTGCTAACCTCCACATCCTTTCCTTCCACTTCTCTGGGTATCTCTTTGGTTGTCCTCATTTGCCAGTGTGGCATATGAGTTCTTGAGTGGAATAGGATCTGGGATGTGCCTCTGCCTGATCGCTCTATCCTCCCTGAGCCACTGTCATCCAAGTGCTCCTCGTTCTCGGCATCCTTTGAGGCAGTTGCATTGGACTGGGTGGTCTCTGGATAGGGGTGATGGTACTCCTGACCCAGTTTACTTCCGCTCTGAGTCTGGTTACCTCATCCCGCAGTCCAGAGAGATGCATGCAGATAGGGCAGCACCTCAGTGTCCAGAAGGTCTGCCTGAATATGGCTGCCCCACAGCCACTGCATTGCACCACTCCCCACATTATACTGCAATTTCACTACTTGTCTGCTACTGAAGCTCTCCTGGTTCCCTTTTTATTAATTAAAATAAATAGAAAAGTAATCCAAATAAAACCAAGAGAAACATGAAGCCAGTTGGTTGGGTTGGTATGGATTGCATAGAGCTGCCAAGGCTGACTGGCTGGTTAGAGTGGTCTGTCACTAAAGCTGTTATCCGGTGGTGGGGTGGGACTTGTGGAATCAGCCTGGGGATGTTTTTTGAAGGCTTATCATGACTCTGCTCCACTGCTTAGAAACAGAAACATAGACTGTGTCGGCAGAGAAGGGCCTGATGGCCCACCTAGTCTGCCCTATTTTCCCTAACAATAGTGTCGCCACAGACTGTACTTGGTCTCCCCCCACCACACCGCTAAGATACCTCTGTGTTTATCCCATGCATTCTTGAACCCTGTCATCATTTCCACCCCACCACCTCCACTAGTAAGCTATTCCAAGCATCCTCCACTCTCTCTGTGAAGAAGTACTTCCTCGCATTTCCTTTGAGCCTCTCCACTTCTAACTTCATAGCATGACCCCTTGTCCTTGAGCATCTTTCTCTGTGGAAAATGCTTCCTTCCTTCCTGTACCTTGTTTTTGCCTGTGAGGTATTTGAATGTCTCTATCATATTCCCCCTTTCCTCCATTCCTCCAGAGAGTACATGTTAAGTTCCTGGAGCCTTACCTATAGAGCTTTTGATGCAGTCCATGCACCATTTGGTTTCCCTCCTTTGTACTGACTCCACCCTCTCTATGTCTTTACAGAGGTGGGGCTTCTAGAACTGTACACTGTACTTGAGGTACTGCCTAACCAGTGATCTGTTTAGAGGTATTATTAACTCCCTCCTTCTGCTGGTGATTCCCCTTCCTATGCAATCCAGCATCCTTCCACCCTCAGGTCCCTTTCCTGCTTTGCAACTCTAAATACCTCTCTTCCCAGTTAGTATGTTGGCCTCGGGTTCTTATGCCCTAAGTGCATTATTTTTCACTTTTTTTGTGGTAAAATCCAGCTGCCAAGCCCTTGATCATTCTTCCAACTTTTTTAGATCACTTCTCATTTTTTCCACTCCTCCCAGTGAGTCTTCTCTGTTGCAAAATGTTGTGTCATCTGACTGTTCCCATTTTAAACAAATGTTTATTAACATTTTTTAATAGGGCCAGCCTGCTGGTGCAATTGTAGCACTACCGCTTGTGATGCTGGCAATCTGGGTTTAGGAATGAGCCTGGATTGTTGGAGGGCCAGCAAGGGGGGGGGACTGGGCATTCTAGTGATACTCTCCTCCTCCTCCTCCTCCTGGGAGGAAGGGATGCCACTTCCGCTGCAACACCGCCACCTGGGTGCACATGGGTGGAGATGCAGCTGGGGGTGCCATGTGGGAGGGGAGGACGTCAACAGGGGTCCAGAGCGGCATCACATCTCTGCATGCACCATCTCCTTGGACCCCACTACACGCTGCTGTTCTTGGGAAGGGGAGCAAAAAAAGAACAACAAAAAAAAGCATAACAGCCCTGCTCCCTCACCAGGTGCTGGTGTCTGGTACATGGAGCGGCCCAACACCATGGTTGATTGTTGGGGAGGAGTGAGCCTCCCCCTTCCCCACTCAGGGGGGGCCAAACCGCAGCAGGATGGGTAGCTCCTTCTGGGATGCCAGAGATGGCAGGTGGGGAGTGAAGATATCAAGGGGGGGGGGTTGAGCATCCAAAAATATATATAAAATTTTTTTTTAATAAAAATAAAATATTGCCATCATATTGATGGCCCTGTTTGTAGTCCTATACTGTGATTTTCACAAAAACAGCATCTCTGAATACCAAACCATGGATACAACTTTGTCTTTGTAAAGCATACAAAATGCTTAACTGAGAATACAGTATAGTGAAACCGTTACACTCCTGAAAATATCTAGCTATTAGCCAGTTTTCAAGTACCAGTTAGAAATGTCATACAGACTATAGCTATAATAGCTACTGGAAAGACAGTGGGTGTAGAAAATATTTACTTTTCTATATTCTAGACCACCTAAATTGCAAAGCCTTACCTCTTGATCCCATTAGAACCTGGATGCCCTAGGTAAGGGAGTGTCTTTACCAAGTCACTAAAATGCTCTACATACCATATAGCAGATGATCTTTTGTATGCATATACTGTGGGGAATTTGATTTATGTATCAGCCCTCAAATCCCGTATAAACAAATTGGACATCTATTCAACGCACTATATTGCCCTAAGCTGTCTAGCTGAAACACACAATTTTTGGAGGGACTTGTTTGGCCATTCTTGGAGAGCAGATGCACCCAGCACTTTGAACTTCTTGATACCAAACTCTGGTTGGAGACACCACTCAGGGATCTCAGTCTGAATGGGCTACTTCTTTTTATTTTTTAAAATCTGGTGGGTCCATGAGCAGAAATCTTCTCATTTTCCCAGACAGTCAGAAAAACAAACACATTGCATACAATCACAACACTATACATCACAGATAGAGTAGACATAGCATTGACAGCTGTCTTGGGCAAACAGACATAAATTCAAACACATTTTAAAAGTAGTGTGTGTTTGACAATAAATAATCTCTGTAGGTAATGAGTTAAAAACAGATGGTGCTCAAAAAACATAAAGTCTGTTGTCTGCGACTATATCTAGGACTTCATATTAATGTTTGCATGATGCTCCAGTAGCCACAGTACAGCATATGAAACTGTTCAAAAAAAGACATTCCAGGAGAAGTAGACTGAAAACTCTGTGTTCGGTTTAAGGCTGTTACACTGTTCCTTCTGGTACTCCAGACATCTTTTTACTTGTCAGTTACTATACGGGTTTCCAAAGGTATTCCCTGTTAGAACAATTTAGGTTATAGGAATGGTATGTTCAGAGATATTTGGTATTAAAGGATCCAGGCTTATAAGTGGTTTTTGGGGTGTTCTTGTATTACCGTTACATGTTATTTTAATAAAGGATATCTTCTGTTCTCTTATTGTGTTTTTGTTACTTGATGTTGGATAAAGATTTGCTGATGCTATTGTATCTTAGAAAGTCTTTCAATAAAATGTTCTTATACAAAAAAAGATGTCCCAGAGATACAGGCAGCAGATATACAATGATCTTTAAAAAAGAAAAATACAGGCTGCCTGATAATTGAAATGTTGACCCTTGGACAGACATTGTGCAGAATTTAAGACTACACAGTGGTGAGTGGTTCTAGGGAGCTGAATGATAAAACATAAAGTTTTAATCAGAAGTACTTCTACTTTAGCCAACATTGTCTTATACACAGAACAATAGTATTGTAAACCATAGCCTAACACTGTTATTAAGATACTTTGTACTTCATCTATCCTTTAGCCGGTTCTGGCCAGTAACATCGTGGAGGAAATATCACAGGAAAAACAATGCAGAAGAAACAACGTGGACCACAACATCATGGAGGACAAAAGAAACCTGATCAGAAATGATGCAAATGTGTATGCCCTGCACTGCAACAGTGCAGCTGATGTGGGTGCGTGTGCAAGCAACCGTGTGATAAAGAGGAGCTCCCAGTGCCCATCACTGGGACACTGCCAACAGAGCAGCAGGAGCCCATACAACAGGGCTGAGAGGTACGGGGGGGGGCTGATAAATGAATGGAGGTGGGGGGGTGTCACACTGTCACAAGATGTACACACTGGAGGCTCGACTCCATAAGGCGGGTACAGGTCCTGGGGAGTGGGGGTATGTGTGCAGGAGTTATGGCAATGGACCCAGAACTGGAGGACAGCCAGTGGACACTGCATCCCAATAAATCACTGCACAGGATGAAGGGCCATGCAAGGGCAAGGAGCCAGCCTGCACCCCATGGAATAGGCCCATAGCAGGACACACAGGAGGTGAGTGTCCCACCAGTCAAGGTACACCAACTGTAAGCTGTATGTGCCTGGAACGCCCAACAGTGACACACACAGAATGTTGTTGTGGCCATGGGTGTCTGGGCATGCAGTGTCAGGCAGTGGTTCCCAGGTTGGGGGTGGCTGCTTGCTGTGCCCTTGGCCAATGAGGACCTATTGGCCACTGCCCAGGACCTCAGGTTTTGGACCCCCACACCCCACCCTTTGAGGTCCTATGTCATTGCAGTGCCCTCCACAATAGATGTTTGCTGATGCACGTGGGTGCATCAGCATTTGCAGGAGTGTATGGCAATGCTCTGTGTCTGGCCACCTGCACCATACTTCCCTGTTCCTCCATGCCACTGGCCATGCCCAGCACATCCATGCACTGGTGCCATGCCCTGTCCCGTGTATGGCTGGGGGCATGCCACAGTATGCTTCCTGTTCCCGTGGAGCTGCTGCCATGTGGCCCGGTGTTCCCACATCTTGTTTTAGTTCGCCAGTCCATGTCCACAAACCATTGTCCTGTGGCTACCTCTTTGTCTTCCGTGTTGGGGGGGTCACTCCCCGTGTGTATGTGTCTGTGCCTGTAGGCATCCATGGTTGGGGTCCAGTGACCTGCACATCACAGTGGTGCTCATCCCCTGTTGTCTTCCCTCCCCATGCTTCCCTTTACTGTACATGGGCACTGGTGCCCACTGCTGTGCTGTGCCGGTTGGGTTCTGTCTTTGGAGGTTGGTGTTTGATCCCTGCATTGTCTCTAGTCTGCACTGTTCTGTCCCACATCATGATGTGCTGCTGACACTGCGGGTGGTTGTGTTTTTTTCTGCTTTGTTTTCATCCGCGATATTGTGTGCTGTGATGTTCCTGGCCAGATTCACTTTAGCTAAGCATATACTTTTAGATGCCAACAAAGTAACAGACTTCACACTGCACATTATAAAAGAAATTCTGGTCAGTCTGCATGTTGTTGAGGCTACCACATTAATGGAACACCTTCTTCCTGATATGCAGTAACTGGCTTTCTAGCCCTGAAGTAAGTAAAGAATTAAGCAATAAGACACAAAAGGGTGTCAGTTGTGTGGAGATAATGGCACACCTTGGATAGAAGAAGAATCAGCATTTATATAGTGCTTTTCATACATCCAAAGCACTTTACAAGCAATGCTAGACTGGTAGTGAAGTGACTGAATGTGTGGTGGTGGCCATATCACACATCATCACCCACACACAGCCTGGATAATTGCATGAACCGGTTTATGGGAAGGGGAATGTTGGCCAGGACACCGGGAATGTTCCCTACTCTTTGTGAAGAGTGCCCTGGGTTCTTTTATTTCCACCTGGACACCCACCAGGACAACACCAGGGACCTCGGTTTAACATCTCATCCAAAGGATGGCACACCCCAGCAGTCCAGCACCCCCAATACTGCACTCAGATGCCATCAATTTTTAGGTGCAAGTCCAATCCTGGTGTGGAACGAGAACCCACGACCTTCTGGTCCAGAGGCGAATGTGCTACCAACTGAGCCACGCTGACACCTAGGTTGTAGCACAAGGCTGAAGGCCACAAGGCTGAAAAAGGGAAAAAAAAGTAGTGCTGTTCTATGTCTGTAGTGTAGGTGTTGGGCCAGCAGGTGATGCCATGGTACACGTACCATCCCGTGTTTCATCCCTACATAAAAGTATGGGCAAAATACTTGGCTGCCACGAAAGGTGTGGGCAAAATAATTGTTAGCCATCAAGTTGTGTGATGTGGCCAGGAGATTTTATTCATCTGGTTTGGCCATGATTTATTTCTTTTGGCAAGCTATGTTGGATTGAGTGTTGCAGACTGTGTACCTGGAAGTCAGATGCCGCTGGGTAGTGAGTGATGTCAGGGCATGGAGTACCGAGAGCAGTGCATGGCGTGGCTAAGAACTATGCTTAAGGGTTGTGGCAAACTCAAGCTGCAGGTTTACAGTGCACCAAATGAAGTGGAGTAGCACATTTTTAAAAATACAGGTGAGATTTTCATTTTTTAACATGTTAGCATTACAGTATCGAACTACTTGAGACAATGGCAGGTTAAAAATTCTAGGAGGCACAGTTATTGACACTCAGTCTTGAGATTGTTTGAATTAAAGTCTCAGCTGGAGGCTATTTCAGCAGGAGTCTGATGGCAGCAGTGCCAATATAATGATGGCGGTGGTGGCGGGAGGAGGGTTAATGAGGAGTTGGTCCTGAAGTGTGTCACTGACGAAATGCAGCGATATGTGGATGGATTTGGGGAATAGTTCTGAGGCTGGTGAAATGACTGATCTTCCCATGCTGTTGTGTTGAGATAATAGCATGGGGTTCCGAGGTCCTCAGTCAATCAACTTTCTTTGTTTTCCCAAACCTCTTTCATAATTATGTTTAATTTCACTCTTTCATGCTCCTGGCCCATGTGATCTCTTCTCTCTCCCGTTGCCTCCCATGGGCTCAACTCCAAGCATACTGGATCTAAGCGTAGGTAGTGTTTATACTGCATACGTATGTGATTTGCTTATGAGTAAATCTGTATGTGGGTACATTCATTTGCACTGTTCTTTATTTTTTATATTCTTTCCTATTTGCCACGTGCCTTTTGTATTAACCCCATTTTATTTTGGCTTGGTTTTTTATATAATTTTACTTAATTTTCTATACTGTGTTTTCCTTTACATTCCTGTCATGTTAATATTTGATTGTTTTTTATACATTAGAAAATTGTAATTTATACATGTTTTTCCTTATATTTGTTGCTGTTTCTTCAATTTGAACCTCTGACTCCCCCTTACCCTAGTTTGCAATTGTAAACAAGAGTCCTGTATAGCAAACAGCAGCACGGCTACATATCACCATAGGGCTTCCAAAAAAAACAGCATATCGCAGTCAGGCTATAAGTAAAATTATTTTATTTGCACTACAAACGCCAGCACACAGTTGCAACGTGCCCCTCCCCAAGCAGCCAAGGCCTTGAGAAAGCGCAAGAGTTAGCATGAAAACATTTGGCTGCTCGGGGAGGGGCACGTTGCAACTGTGTACTGGCATTTGTGGTGCAAATAAAATAATTTTCCTTATAGCCTGACTGCAATATGCTGTTTTTTTTGGAAGCTCTATGATGATATGTAGCCATGCTGCTGTTTGCTGTATGTGAGTACCTTGTATTTGGCTCTATCTTCGTTTTTAACCACCTGTTTGTTTCAACGCAAGATTCCTGTATGTAGGCACATGTGTGTATGTATGTATATGTGTGTATATATGTATATATTTTTTTCATTGAAAAACACTTCATTAATGCATCAGTTAGGGTTGCTACTAAAGTGACAAATGTAGGGAAATATGGCATTAGGGTTTTCAATCCTAACACCCCAACCCCACCCAGCAGACACTGACAAGCATCAGAGGTTCCTTGGGGTTTTCAGCCCTAACACTCACCCCATTCCATAAGTAAATAAGCTGAGATGGGCACAGTACAGGAGAATGGGGTGAGCATTAGGCCTGACAACCACAAGGCACAATCCTGATGCCTGTTAGCATCTGCATGTTGGGGGTAGGGCATTAGGGTTGGAAACCCTAACACCATATTTCCTCATTTTTGTCACTTTAGTAACAACCCTAACTAATGCATTAACAATGTTTCTTGCAATGAATTGCCTTACTTTTTCAGATAGTTTACTTGTATCCTTATTTGCCTGTGGGAGCATCGGGCCCTTCAAGACCCTTCATAACTGTCTCCATAACTATCCTAATGTCACAGTGGGAGCACAAGGCTCTTCAGGCACTGGGCTCCAATACTCTGTGATTTTCCTTTTTTTACTGTGGGAGCGCAGGGTCCTTTGGACCCTACGCACCCATTTCTTCATAGAGGCATGACCAAATTATCAGCATAGCCATCTTTTTACCCCAGCACATGCACCCAGTAGAGAACATTTTCAAATCCCCGCCAAAACATAGTTCTGCACAACTGCAATGCCATTCCATGCCACAGGTGCAAAAACACATTTTGGACAGGATTTGAGAAATAGCAGTTGTGACATACATGAGGTTGAGTAATAAGAAGGCTATGTTGAAAATCTGGGGTAAAAAATATAAAAAATTTCCGAAGTTATGAACAGGCATACTGAAATTGCTATGAATGGTCATAGCTGGCATGTTTTCATATTTTGACCCCAAATTTTGAACATAGTCTTCTTATGACCCCATCTCATAAACCCCATAGTTAAAAAATGTGAAATCTGTGGCAAAATGCCATTCCGTGCCACAGGTGCAAAAACACTTTTCAGGCAGAATGTGAAAAATGACAGTTGTACTGTTCATGAGGTGGTATGAAAAAATGGCTACATTGAAAATTTGGAGTCAAAATATTAAAAATTATCAAAGTTTTGTGTGAGCGTAGAAATATTTCAATGACCGTGAGTAGCTTAGCCATTTTTAGGAATTTTTTCACCAGATGTTTAACTTGGGCTTTTTGGGACTCCACCTCATGAACACTAGCATTGTCATTTTGTTAATCAGTCCCAAAAGGTGATTTTGCTCAGTGATCACAAAATCACCTTCTGGGCCTGATTAACAAACGACAATGGCAGTGTTCATGAGGTGGGGTCCCAAAAAGCCCATGTTGAAAATCTGGTGGAAAAAATACCTAAAAATGGCAAAAATATCAACATAAGGGAGGCAGTATAGTGCACTGGTTTAAGGCTCTGAGCTGCAAATCTGGAGACCTGGGTGTGAATCTCACAGCCCCCACTTGCATACTGTGTGACCCTAAGCAAGTCATTTAACTTCCCTGTGCTCCCAGGCTGCACCTGTAAACAAGCTTTCTGCTTAGTGTGTCTCACCTGGTAAAATAAAGGTAAAAAAAATTATAATAAGTTCAAAATGCAATTGAAATACATTAAATGGCACTTACAGAACCTTGATTCCTTAGTTTGTGGTTCTGCTTTGAAGAGTGCGGATGTGTCCCAATCCACAAAAGATGAAAGCAGACAACCTACGATGATAAGTATAGGGCAAGGGGGGTGGGGTGATGGGTGCTCAGTGGGAGGGTTGGAATAGGGGAGGGGGACGGTGGGGACAGCGAGGGACTGTTTCCTTTTTTTCAGGTTTAAAAGTAAAAAAGGCATTGGATGACTGTTTTCTTTTCCAACAGATTTTTACGAAAAAAACATTTTGGGATACTGGGGGTGGGCTCCTTGGAATCCCACTTCTGGGAGGGGGGATGATACATTTATTGGGATACTGGGAGTGGGCTCCCCACTGTCCCACACTGCTGGAGTGGGGGGTACATGACTTGGGACACTGGGAATGAGCTCCCCAGTGTCCCACACTGCTGGGGGAGAGGATACATGATTGGGGACACTGGAAATGAGCTCCCCAGTGTCCCACTTCTAGGAGGGGGGATGATACATTTCTTGGGATACTGGGAGTGGGCTCCCCAGTGTCCCACACTGCTGGAGTTGGGGGTACATGACTTGGGACACTGGGAGTGAACTCCCCAGTGTCCAACACTGCTGACAGTACATGTCTGGGGACACTAGAAATGGACTCCCCAGTGTACCACACTGCTGGGGAAGGGGGGTTCTACTGCAGACATGGAGATTGGGCCCCAATGTTGGCAATTTACAGAAGGTTCTTTGCAGCTGTGAAAGATGTTCATGTTTGGCCACAAGTGGATAGTTAATGTTCAAAAGTGTGTTCTGTGTGAAAATAGGCTATGCCTATTTTCACACATACCACATTTTTGAACATTAACCATCCACTTGTGGCCAAACATGCACATCACTGACAAGTAAAGAAAAATCACCATTGTTGTTTTGCTTCTCCTGTGGAGCACAGGACAGGGCACAGGACTGCAAACCCAAGGGTCCTTGGTTCAAGACCATTCTTCCCACATTTTTTTTTCATCTTCATTGCAGATTGAAAAAAGTATGGAGAGACTGGCCCCGAACCCAGGGCTGCAGAGTGTCTCATCCTTGTGCCTTGTTCTCTGCACCAAAGGGGAACTACATTAACACACAGTTTTTTTCTGTACTTGACTCAATCATCCTTAACCGCAGCTGGATATTTATGTTCAAAAATGCAGCCTGTGAGAAAACAAGGTACAACTATTTTCACACATAACACATTTTTGAACATCAAATATCCAGTTGTCCTGGCCCACAGAAGATGCCAGTGCATGACCTCTGGAGGTAAGCATAGGGTGGGGCATGGGGTGGTGGGTGCTCAGTGGGAGGGTTGGGATGGGGGACGGCAGGGACAATGAGGGACTGTTTTATTTTTAAGGGTAAAATGAAAAAAAGATGTCAGGGGCTCTTTTCCTTTTACAGGTACAAAATTGGGAACACTAAGAGTTGGCTCCCCAGTGTCCCACTGTGCTGCTGGAGGGAACCACACTGCTGGAGGGTGGAAGCATGCAATGCTGACACAGGGATTGGGCCCCTGATGTCGGCACACATGAAACTCAAGGGGATGCAGGGGGCATCTGACTTGGGGTGGGCGTCCCAGTATCTGAATATATATATATATATATATATATATATATATATATATATATTTAAACAAAATAACAACTATGGGAATCAGAGGGTGAGGGTTGGCACAAAATAACAAGGAAAAATATGGGAGGGTGGGGGTGCCAATAGACACCAGGGATACAGGACAGTGGCCGGCAGGTGAGGCTGCCACTACACAACAGAGAAATGGCAGCTCACATCTAAAAGTCCAGCTGGAAGCACAAATTCAAGCTGCAGCTGGACAACTCAAGAAAATCCCGCTGTTCACATACAGAGAATGCGGCAGAAAGGGTCCTCCTGCTAACCTCGGCACCCGGGATTTCAGGTGACCACAAAAGGTTTTTCTGGCCTATATTAAAAACAAAAATAAGAATCTAGCTAAATGAGTCCCATTTAGCTAAGTTCTGATGTCTCTTTTTTATATTACATCTATTGTTATACGTTATCTCTCTCTCGCTAATGAGAAAACAAGATGGTGGACAAAATGGAGGTCTGCTGAAGTAACAGAAGGCTCTGTGTGACCCTACATGTGAAATGACAGTAGATCCTGTGAAAACAAGAGAGGTCTGTGAAAACAAACTAGACTGTATGTGACCCTACATGCAAAAATGCAGTACCTCCAGCAGCAACAGAAGTATTTTCATGCCGCACATCTAACTTTTCCTATAGGAAATAATGGGAACATTAAAATTAAATAACTTTTGAATGGATTAATATTTTTTCACCAGTCCTTCAAAAGGCACATCTGTGAGGCAAAGTCTTTCTAACCTGACTATTTTAGATCACAACCTAAAACTGTTTCTGAGATACACGTAGACAAAGAAATGGCAAAAATGTGGTAAATTTAGGGATGTTTGAACTTTAATGACTTTTCAACCAGTCAACAGATTCACACAACATTTGTCATGTCAAGAGACCTCTACTTAGAGATTATGCATGTGAAATTGTGTGCACATCCACTAAATAATTCCAAAGTTGTTACAGTTCAAAGATCTGGCTTTAACTTAAACATTTTCACTCACCCTAACTATACTGGCACTACCGCGCCAGTATACTAACTATCTATCTATCTATCTATCTATCTATCTATCTATCTAGAGAGAGAGAGAGAGAGAGATAGATAGATACTGTAGATAGATAGATAGATAGATAGATAGATAGATAGATAGAGATGTACTACGTATGTGTGTGTGTATATATGAAATTATTTATCTGCCAAAGAACAGTTTGATCCCTGGTAACCTCATGAGTGGCAAAAGCCACTAGTGAGGGGTGTGAGTTCAAATTGCTTGAGTGCAGATAAATCAGTCTTCCCACAGGTGTCCCCATTGCATATTCAATTTATACAGTAGGTTTTAGTTTTTTAGTGTTTTTTTAATCTGGCTCTATTTTTAAAAGGGTTAATGCATTTATTTTGTCTTTTGCTATGTATTTTGATGCATTGTTGGTCTGATTGCTAAGTTTTTGATGTTGGCTGCTAGGGAAAGGACATCCCCACATTGACAGCAGGGCAGCAGCATGTGTTTCTGCTGGCAGAAAACCTCGAATGAATGCAGCTGTGCAGGATTTGCAAAGAAAGAAAATATGGCCACTCCTTCCTTGCTTTAGCAAGTGATAGTTCTGACTGCAATCCCAGAACGCTGGTGGGTCTGTTTCTTAAATTTGTTTTTAGCAGTAAGAAATCTATTGTTTTGAGTTCAGTTTGGTACCTTTCAAATGGCAGTGGGAGCATGTCAGTATCCAGGATGTTGCTGGAGTGTGCCTAGTATGTGACGGTTCATTTTTAAAAAAATGCAGATTCAGTTTCTGAGTTGGGTCCAGCAGAGTTCAGAGGACAAGCAAAAATGGAGAGAGGGCTGGTCTGGAAAGAGTGGATTGAGAAATATGGTGAGTGCTGTTGTGATGGTGAGCATCATGAAATAGCATGTCTATGGAAATTAAACTAGAGTGAGCCTCTGGAAAGAAAGAGGTATGGCAGCTCATTTGAATAGCGATGTCTGGCTCGAATGTTTATTGTAAAATAAAATACAACGAGAACTAAAAGAGAAAGCATGACATCAGTTTATGTGTGGCACTAATAAGATCGGTTATGCTCAGTGGGTGTAAGTTCAGGAAGTTTATTAAAAAACAAAAAAAGTCACTTTTCTTTTGGTCCGGTCAGGCAGAGATGAAGGGCAATGGGTCCTGCCATTAGATAGTGCACTCTGAGAAGAAAGAGGAGCTGAAAATGTTTCAAATAAAAATACTGTTTTTTTTTTTTTTTTTTAGTAGAAGTAAATGTTTTGACAATTTTGAGAAAGAAGCTACTAGGCAAATGAAGCAGTTGTTTTCAAAGGAGCAGGTGAAGTACTGAAAGTGCTTGTAAATTAATGTGAAAGGAGCATGAAGTAGTGTTGGCATGGAGTGGGTCTTGGTGGTTGATTGATAGGTAGTGTTTATCACACATGTGTAATAAGTTTTGGGTTCTAAAATTTATCATTCATGTGGAAACAAATGGATTTATCACATGGAATTTGAGTCCATGCCTATTTCAAAAATCAGTATATTTATAGTACCTGGTGGAATAAATTAAATAAATGCATTTATACAATGTAGGTTCCCTTACAGCAATATAGGCGTGCTGTGTATAAGCAGAATGCATACCACATGTTTAATTGTGTAATGTTTGCATGCAGTTTGCATACACCAAGTGATCCTTAGTGAAACAGGTCTAAAAAGCAGATCAGGTTTGCATGCTGCAAGCTTGACATGCATGCTGCAGGTAAGCTGGTGTGAGCATCTTCTAAAAATTACATCAGGTTCACGTGTTGTATGCTTGATATGAGTGCAGCAGTTAAGCTGATGTGAACATCATTTAAACATCACAGGTTCACATGCTGCATGCTTGCCATGTGTGCAGCAGCTAAGCTGGTACAAATCTCATATAAAAAAAACACATCAGTTTCTATTTATTATACTACTGCTAGCAATTAGAGTCATTAAAATACATTTTTATTTGGCTTCCCATAAAAATTTAGTAAACTCATTAATTCTGATCCTTTTACAAGTTGTTTAATGGCTTTTGATTTTTGTCATTAAATAGCCATTCATTTGTAAAGTATTGTTTGCTTACTGCATTAAATGCCTAGGATATAGCCAGTCCAACATCTCCCATTCCAGATATATGAAGACCTCTGTGGAGACCTCCACCTCTGTGTTGTGAAGACTATCCTTTTTGTTTGGGACCATGCAAATCCTGTATGTATATTTAGTGCTACAAATGTGTTTCTCCATGACTGTTTCATCTCACATACTTTCCCTTTGTCATTCTGTATTGAGCATATACACTATGGCCATGCGCAGCACTCTTTGTGCTGCATAGGGTCTTGGAAGCATGCACCATACCTCATATTTTGTCACTGAAATGAGGGCAGGGACACTCAAAATGAGGGACAATGAGGGACACTAACCAACATGATGATCAGGACACATCATGAAACATGGAGATACAGTACCTTAGAACACAGTGGAAACCATTGCATTAGGACCTGAGAATAAATGTCTACCATTAAGCAGCGGTGCCATTTAGGTAGGGCAGAGGCAGATGCCTCTCCTTGTATTTGTGCCTAGGTTGTTCTTATGGTGTGGCAATAATGGCATTAAATTTGAATTTAATATTTTGCACAATAAGTGCCCACCTGGCCTGTGTGTGCTCATGCTGCAGGTACTCTTCAGACTCGACTGTGTCTGTATTGTGTTGGCCACTCTTTCCATCTATTAGTGGTGGCACAATCACATGTGATGTGGATGAGCTCCAGACAAGAAAGAGTTCATGAGTCTTGCAAGTGTGACACTGTCTTTCCCACCACTGAGTAGACAGACTTCACACTACAGCTTGGAGGAGTTGGTGAGAACTGACCTCTCAATAGCAGTGTTGTGGCAGCATATTTTTGTTGGTCTACTCTTAGTGAGTCTCCATCTCACCAGGAGGCTTAAGGGGCAGAGGGTGAACTAGAAGCTAACTCAAGACCAGGCTACCTACTTACTCTACTAGGCTTGCCATGCATAGAAAACCAGCACAGACCCCCACAGCAGTAAGCTAGTATTAACAGCAGTGGTGACAGCTGTGTGGGTGGCCTTCATAGACCTTGATCAGTGCAGTGTGGCAGCAGTAACAGCAGCAACCAAGAAAGAAGCAAGCAACCCAGTTTGGGTTGGTTTGGTTGGTGAGGTGACTTGGTTGCCGGCCATGTTGGGGACCTGTGATGGTCAGTTCTAGCATCCAGCTTCTGCCAGAAGAAGAGAGAGGGAGGAGACTGAAAACTGGGCTGGTGGCACAGTGTGCCAGGCTGCAGGTTCTGGCCACATAGCTGGGTAAGTAAAGTAAGTAATTTATTTAACAGGGGATTAGGGAAGTAGGAAGGACTGAAATATTGATGTGTTTTTCATGTTTCTTTACCTTTGGGCAGCTTCATGACCCATAGGCGATGGGTATTGATGGAATGGAGTAGAGGAGAAAAATTGGGACAAAGCTATTTTTTTTGGGGGGGGGGATGGGGGGCAGAACTTCAGCCAGAAAAATAAATTGGTTAGTAACTGGGTGGATTTAAGCCCAAATCTGATGCACTGCTCTGGGGTATATACAGATGAATCTTATACATTTGAATTTTTCCTGATTTGCATATCATTTTCAGTCAAAACAAATAAGTTGCACTTTTAGAGATGTTATAGACATTTTTGAGCTATCCCTTGCATTCACGGACAGTCGAGTGGTATGGTATGCACAGACTATCGGAGTCGCACTATAATCAGGATTATGCCCCCGCAAGTGAAGCTGACCCCCACATTCCCACACTCAGGCACATTATGACAAAGGGCAAAGAAGACTGCAGGGATGTGCACCATTGAAATGAATGGGGGAATTTTTTAATAACTATTTCATACAGTATTGATGAAGAGTTGGAGATTAATGAAGGCCACTGCTTGACTAACAAGGGCCTTGTTAGTAGAACAGTGGCCTTCATTATTCTCCAATTCACCATCATAATGTTTAAAATAGTAATAAAAAATAACTCCATTCATTTCAAGGGGGTACACCCCAGTACTCTGACCTATGGACATCATCTCTTAAAGACTCCTGCTTCTGGCTCCCTGGTACTCAAGTAAGAGGCTTTTTACGTATATCTGTACTTGGATTTTCTGTATCAGCATAGCCATACCCGTTACAGTGTGTGTGCATGGGAGGAGCAGGACTGGCCATGTGGGTGTGTGTCAAGTTATTGCTACATTTGTGTTTGCACCTTAAAGTCTGTTTGCGTGGAAACATTCAAAACTATGGAGAGAAAACAGGAGGAGTATAGGCCAGATAGAAGTAATTAAGTGGTTTTGTGTGTAAGTTTGTGTATTGGGGTGGGAAAAACCACATGTGTTTCCATTGGTATGTGTGCTACAGTTCAACTGCGAAACAGAGATGAGTAAGAGAAGAAAACTGAAAAGCATAACAGTGGCTACAAGCATGCCGTATGCATGCAGATGTAGTCAGATACAATATGAATTGAAGTACAAGCAAGCCATATCTGTGCAGATAGTATGGCTTAGTGGTTAAAGGCACTGAATTACAAGCCAGGAGATTTGGAGGCATGAAGACCTGGGTTTGAATCTCATCAACCTCCACTTGTTTATGGTCCCTTACAGAAATATGTGTGGGCTGTGTACATGCAGAATGCATGTCACATGCTTATTTGTGCAATGTTTGCATGCAGTTCACATACACAAAGTGGACCTAAGTGAACCACATCTAAAAATCACATCAGGTTCATGTGTTGCACGTTTGACATGAACACAGCAGTTAAGCTGGTGCAAACATCATTTTAAAATTATATTAGGTTCACATGCTGCATGCTTGCCATTGGTGCAGCAACTAAGCTGGTGCAAATCTCATCTAAAAACACATCAGTTTCCATTTCTCATACTACTACTAGCAATTAGAGCCAATAAAATACATTTTTTGTTGATTTCCCATTAAAATTAGGTAAACTCATTAATTCTGATCATTTTGCAAGTTGTTTAATGGCTTTTGATTTTTGTCATTGAATTTCCATTAATTTGTAAAGTATTGTTTGCTTAATGCTTTAAATGCCTAGGATATAGTCAGGCAACATCCCCCATTCCAGATACGCGAAGAGGGGCCTCTGTGTTGTGAAGCCTGGACTTTTTGTTTTAGGTCATGCAAATCCCCTTATGCATACTTAGTGTTACAAATGTGTTTCTCCATGACTGATTCTGCTCACTTACTTTTCCTTTGTCATTCTGTATGGAGTATATACACTATGGCCATGCTAAGCACTCTTTGTGCTGAGTAGGGTTTTGGAAGCATGCATCATACCTCCCATTTTGTCACTGAAGTGAGGGACATGGACACTCAAAATGAGGTACAATGAGGGACACTAACCCTCATGATGATCAGGACACATCCTGAAACATGGAGCTACAGTACCCCAGAACACAGTGGAAACTGTTGTATTTACTTGTAACGATACCTAAGAATGAATTTCTACCATAAAGCAGGGGGACATTTAAGAAGGTGGAGGGGGGCACCTAGGTTGTTTTATGGTGTGACAATAATGGCATTAAATTTGGATTTAATCTTTGCACAATAAGTGCCCCCAATGGCCTGTGTGAGCTCACACTGAAGGTGCACTCCTGACTTGACTATGTCTGTATTGTGTAGCCCACTCACTCCACCTATTAGCAGTGGCACCATCGCACATGACATGGAGGCGCTCCAGCCAAGTAAGAGCACATGAGTCACATGAGTGCAACACTGTCTTTCCAGCCACAAAGTAGACAGGCTGCACACTACAGCTTGGAGAAGTCAGTGAACACTGAACTCTCAATAGCAGTGTTGTGGCGGCATATTTTTGTTGGTCTACTCTTAGTGAGTCTCCATCTCACCTGGTGACTTAAGGGACAAGGAGGGAGCTGGAAGCTAACTCAAGACTAGGCTACTTACTTACTCTACTAGGCTCACTTCAAAAAAAAAAAGAAAACAGCACAGGCACCCTCAGTAGCAAGCCAGACTTAGCAGCAGTGGTGACGGTAGTGTGGGTGGCCTTCATAGGCCTTGATCAGTGCAGTGCAGCAGCAGCCAAGCAAGAAGCAAGCAATGCAGGTTGGTTGTGTTTGGTTAGTGAGGTGACTTGGTCGTGGACCATGTTGGGAACCTGGGATAGTCTGTTCTAGCATCCAGCTTCTGGCAGAAGGATGGAGGAGGAGATAACTGAAAACTGGGTTGATGGTACACTGAGCCAGTCTGCAGGTTCTGGCCAGATGTCCAGGTAAATAAAAGTAAATCTTTTTTTTTTTTAAAGGGGACTGGAAAAGGAGGGAGGACTGAAATATTGATGTGTTTTTCACTTTTCAGCACCTTTGGGTGGCTTCATGACCCATATGGATGGTATTGAATGGAATGGAGTTGGGGAGAGAAATCAGGACAGAGCTTTCTTTGGTGGTGGGGGGTTCAGAACATCAGCCAGGAAAAAAATTGGTTATTAACTTGGTGGGTTTAAGCCCACATCTGATGCACTACTCTGGGGTATAGAAAGATGAATCTTACATATTTTAATTTGTCTTGATTTGCATATCACTTTTCAGTAACAACAAATGAGTTTTACCTTTTAGAGATGTTCCAGATATTTTACAGCTTGCCACCTAGGAGCTAACTAGCACCTGCCCTCCACTGGTTGTTGGCTCCAACATGCTGAAATCTGAAATGGTGCCCATGCCATAAAGTCCAAATTTACAGGACATCCTTTGTGTGAGCAGCATGTTTCCCATGAGGGATGGATGAGGAGCAGAGCAGTTTTCAGGGATAAAATGAGGGCTGTCCCTTGCATTCAGGGACAACTGAGCAGTATGGTATGCACAGACTATTGGAGCTCCACTATGGTCAAGCTTGTGCCCTCCCAGTGAAGCTGACCTCCACATTACCACACTCAGGCACATTATGACATAGGGCAAGGGATACTACGGGGCGTACACCATTTAAATAAATGGGGGTATTTATTTATTACTGTTTTATACATTATTCATGGAGAACTGGAGATTAATTAAGGTCACTTCTCGACTAACAAGGGCCTTGTTAGTAGAACAGCAGCCTTCATTATTCTCCAACTCACCATCATAAAGTATAAAATAGTAATAAAAAATAACCCCATTCATTTTAAGGGGGTACGACTATGCCCCAGCACTCTTACCCATTGACATCATCTCTTAAAGAGTCCTGCCTCTGGTTCCCTAGTACTCAGGAAAGAGACTCTCAACTTATATCTATACATTGTGGGTAGTCTGTAGCAGCATGGCCACACATGTTGCAGTGTGTGTGCATGGGGGGGGACTGGCCATGTGGGTGGGTGTTGAGTTATTGCTACTTTTGTGTTTGCAACTTAAAGTCTGTTTGCATGGAAGCATTCAAAACTATGGAGAGATAGTAGGAGTACAGGCTAGACAGAAGTAATTAAGTAGTTTTGTAAGTAAGTGTGTGTATTATGGGTGATATTAACCACATGTGCTTCCACTGGTATTCATTCTACAGTGCAGTTATGCAGCTGAGGGAGGACAAGAAAAATGAAAAATATAGCAGTGTATACAAGCATGCCACATGCGAGCAGATGTACAGTATGCAGATTTGTATTGAAGTACAAGTGAGCCATATGTGTGCATGCAGTATAGCTGAGTGGTTAAAGGTACTGAACTGGAGACTTGGAGATCTGAAAACCTGGGTTTGAATCTCATCAACCCCCACTTGTACAGTATATGGCATGATCCAGAGAAAATCACTTAACTTTTATGTGTGCACTTATCAGTGACCACTTGGCTTTTCGTATGCCACATGCCTGTAGTCTGTTCCAATTTAACATAAAAAGCATGCTTTCCACACTTGCTTGCTGCACGCATGCCACATGCATGCAATCGGTTCCAATTTAACATCTAAATCATGCTTGCAGCATGCATATCACTTGAGTAATTTTATGTGTGCAGCATGAAAACATTTCATATCATTATTTCGGTAAGGGTTAGAGTTAAGCCTTACAGATACATGTTTATTTTTGGCCACTGAAGCATTTTAAATTCAGATAATCATTTATCTTCACTTTAGTTATTTATCCTCATGTTAGAGAGGTCACAAATAAACCTTTAAGCAATGAAACAGCAGCTTGATTGTCTGATGACATCACAATGGCCCATGCTGCACTCAAAACAAAGCAGTTAAATCCAGCAGAAGCATTTACACCTTCATAAAAATAATGAATTTAAAAGCTTTACAATTTAAAATCATTGTATAAATAGGGCACACAATAACTCACTCATGGCTCTACCATTCATGGATTATTGTCCTAGGGACAGATTTTCAAATGACCAAAACCAGCAGTGGTTCTATGTCCATAGCTCGATGGTACAGAAAAAATGTCCACACTGGCAGACATTCCAATTTTCAGCCCATACTCTGCACAGATAGCAGGAGCAGCTGCAGAGGATTTTCATTTTTTATTTTATTTTATTGAAATCTAGGATTACAAATACCTTTGAGCAGGAACTGCTCATTTACAAAGGTTCCACATCGAAGGAATGGGGGGTATGCATACATACAAAGGTCAACATAATAATACATACTGTAGTTACACAATAAAAAGAAGTAAGAGACTGAGGCTTAGAAAATTCCAGTAATTCAAAATGTGCCAAATGTTAGGTAGCATGACATACCAGCCAAGGGCAATCTTAGAAATAAGCACTGCAGGTGAGAGGGAAGGGGGTATGCAGGCAGGAAGGCTGTTGTCGCAGGGTAGAGGGTGAGGGTAAGAGCTCTAAAGGGAGGGAGGAGGATAAAAGTCAGAAATGCCTGGGGAGGAAAGGGAGAGGGGTAAGGGGCAGGCAGGTAGAAGGGGCAAGGCGGGAGAGGTAACTGTCAAGACTGAAGTGGAGGGCAGAGCAGGGCCCCTGATTAGGCGAGGCAGTCACAACAACTAGTTGAAATGAGATGAAGTCAGAGTTGTCTCTTAAAAGGGCCAAGAGCAGCAGCAGTAAGAGTTTCTTTGTTGAGAGTATTGTACCACTGTGGTGCTTATGGGCAAAGGCCCTCTGGCCCATGGTAGTCCGGCATCTGTGGACAAGGAAGGTTAGTTGTTGTGAACTTCTAGTTCACTGGGTGCTGTGGTGGTCAATGAGGAGCTTTTCAATGCCTGGGGGCATGACCCTGAGGAGGACTTTTTTGGCTAACAGGCAGGTTTGATACTGTATCCGGCTGATGAGAGGAAGCCATCCTGCCCGAGTGTACAAGTCACAAGTGTGTATAAGTCGGTCAGCCCCAGTTAGCAGCCTGCATGCTTTGTTCAGTGCAACTGTAATTCTGCGGAGGGCAGAGGTGGAGGCAGAGCCATAAATTGCTAGCCCATAATCGATGATGGAGGAGGCAGAGCTGTTGATAGCCAGCCGGAGAGTGTCAGGAGTCATGCAGTGTTTGTGCCTGTAGACCAGGCCTATACGGATGTTGGTGGCTTTGGCGACAGAATCTATGTGCCGATGGTAGGAAAGTGAGCTGTCCAATGTGACACCTAGATATTTAAAATCAGGAACATGTTCAAGTAAGGTCCCTGTTTGGTTTAGGATGGTGAGGTCACGGGATTTGTACTTGCTCCTGGCATTGTAGAAGGTCATAACCTTTGTTTTGCTGTAGTTCATGACCAGTTTGTGTGACTGGAACCATTCTTCGATGCGCATGAATTCAAGCTGTAATTGTTTCTCAAAGAGCTCTGCATTTTGGTGGTTGGTGAACATGACTGCGTCGTCGGTGTAGAGCAGTAATTTCTGGTGGCAGACACTGGGAAGGTCATTGAGGAAGAGGCTGAAGAGTAGTGGCCCCAGGATTGACCCCTGTGGGACCCCTGAAAGGACTGGCTTTTCTTCCAAGGTGACCCCGGCAATCCTAGCCTGCTGGGCCCTCTCCCCAAGGTAGCTTGAAAACCAGAGCAGCGCTTCACTGGAGAGCCCAATGTTTGATAATTGCTTGAGTAGGAGTGAGTGGTTCACAGTATCAAAGGCTTTCGTCGTAAGGTCAATGAATACTGCCCCCACACAGTTTCCTTGATCGAGCATGGTATGGATGAAGCTAATGAATTCTAGTAGTGCAGTGGTGGTACTGTGCCCTTTTTGGAAACCATGTTGCTCAGGACACTGGATGTCGTATTTTTCCAGGTACTTGACTAGTTGGTCTGAGGCGATTCACTCCAGGGCCTTAGACAATGGAGGGAGGATGGAGATAGGTCTGTAGCTGGAGTGCAGTGATTTGTCTCCACTTTTGTGTACCGGGTGTGATGGTCACCTATTTCCAGCGAGATGGGAACTGGGACATCCTTAATGATAGGTTGAGGACCTTTGTCAGGAGTTCAAGGACTTCTTCAAGGACAAGTGCTAACAACTTCAGGTCAAGCGAGTCACCACTGTAGCCTGCATTGTGAATGGCCTTCCAAATATAGGTTCTGGCTTCATGCACTGGGATCTCCTTGAAGTAGAATTGTGGGGCAGGGTGTAGGAGAGGAGTAGTTGCAGGAGGGTTACTACCAGAGGGGGCATCAAAGAAATTAGAAGGGAGAACACTGTCCAAGTTGGAGAACGCATTGTTAAAGGTGTTGGTGATTGTGTACAGGTCAGATGTTGGTGTTCCATTTATGTTGAGCATGGTGGGTGGTGACTTAGGGTCCTTGCCTGTAAGGTCTTTCAAGTTACTCCAAAAAATTTTTTCATCACCCCAGGAGTTGGAGAGAGCTTCCTTGACGTATTTGCTTTTGGCACTCCTAACTGCCCATGTGCACTCATTTCTGGCAGCTTTATATTTATGAATATCCCCAGGTTTGGATGTTGCAAGGGCACAGTACCAGAGATGATCCCTATGTTTCAGTAAAGTGATTAGATTGGGGGGTTATCCAAGGGTTAGCTCTGCCCCTGACCTTCAGCTTTTTGAGAGGTGCAAAGATATTGCAGGCTGCAGTGAAGTGGCTGATGAAAAGGTCTAAGACTTGGTTTACATCAATGGCAGAGTTGATCGGTGTCCAGTCCAGGTGGCTTAGGTGTGTCTTTAGTAGCTCAAGGTACCCCTGCTTTAACAATCTGGTGTGGATTATTTTAGGAGGGGGCTTAAAGAATTTGTTTGTCCAGGTACATGTGATCGGTGAGTGGTCACTGATCCCATCAGGGAGCACTGAGACTTTTGAGATTCATGCAGGGTGATTAGGAAGCATCCAGTCCAGAAGTGTGTGTGACCCTGTCCTATAGTTGCATCTGGTGGGTGTGGTAACAAGCTGGGTGAGGTTCTGTGACATGACAGCATCCTTGTAGTTTCTGGCCTCCAGCTATAGCCAATTTATGTGCAAGTTGCCTAGTACTATGAGTTCAGAGTTATGATGTAATCCCTGTAGTCTTTACAATATGCTCATAAATCCATTGGGCTGATCTTTAGGTGGTAGGTACACAGAGGCAATGGTGAGCTCCTTGTTGTGCGCCCTGAGTAGAACTTTAATAGCAAGAACCTGTGAGGGTGGTTTAGGGTTTGAGAACGGGAAGACTTGACCCAGATAGGAATTCCTCAGGTAGATGGCACAGCCCCCACTTCATTTGGAAACCCTGTCCTGCCTGAATATAGAGTATCCAGGGATGGTGACTGCAGCATCTGGTATCTTGGGGTTAAGCCATGTTTCGACAACAGAGAGTACATCAGGGCTATGTTGCTGGACTCAGGTTTGCAAGATGTCAAGTTTGTTAAGGAGGCTGCAGACACTGATTGAGGCTAATGTGAGGAACCCCCCCACCTTTTTGTGGCATGGGTTGCTAGGCTGGTAGGCCCTGGGTTAGAATGAACATTTCCAGATATCAGAAGTAGCATAAGTAGTATCCTAAGAAGGTACGCTTTAATCATTTTGCAGACTAGTTTTGTTGTAGGGCATCTAGTCCTCTTGGCCTTGCTGGTCTGCGTTTGCCCTGTGATATTGTAGAGCACAATATATAAAGCCATGTTCTCAGAGGTGCCACGTGATTGATGAAAAGTAATCAAATCCACAGGAAATGGTGAACTACCGGGGACCAGAAAACTGTTATTGTAGCTCAAAGACCCAGAATGTGATAAATTCCTGAAGGGGTTAAATTCCTGAAGGTGATGAACATTGGTCTGGGGCATATGCAGGATGTAAAAATCCTTTGTTAGTATCTTCCCTTTGTTCTCCAAAATGGTTGTGAATAGACCTCAAAGACAAGTCCACATCCTTTAAGAACAAGTCAGACGGAAATGTGGATTCAATGCTGCACTCCACAACTCAGTGCTTGTATAAAAGATATACTGACCTTACTTTTGGCTTTGATGGCTTCCAAAAAAGTTGATTTATGATGAGAATGCCAATACATGGTGGTGATGTTTTGCAGTTTCTTAGTCCAGGAAATGTTCATAGATGTTATGTCCAGGAATGGTCCAGTTCCTCCAAGCAGAAACACATGGAAATCCACAAAAACTAAACTACTGACAGAGACAAACACAAACAGCCAGCCACTGAACATGTTATGCCTGGTCCAACAAGATGTAACTCTTTGGCACAATGCTCCAAAAAGCAGCTACAAGCTGCTGTAAATCATGGAGTAAAACAGCTCCATTTTAGAAACTCTGTTACATTCAAGAAGCACTACAGCTCTGCAAGTGAAGACCCACTTGTGTAAGTTTTCCCAGCACTTGTGCCAATTTCAGGAATCTTTGAAAATCTGACCCTTGGGTTCATACTGTTTTATTTTTTTAATTCAAGATTATTGAACAACTTGGGTACATGTAATCATAGTACAAGCTGCAAGTGTCAGTAGTAACAGATTGATGCATGGCAGTTTTACAAGTCAAACTGCTTGTATTTCTTAAAAAGTTAAGATGTACTTACTTACTAACACATAATGGTAGTGCTGTCAAGAAATAGTGAAACTTAGGACAGTTAAGGTAGCAGTGTGTGTCATTAGACCTCTGGTGTCTACCTCTTCCAATCAGCATTAATCAAGGAATGGTCATATGCTATGCTGGGCTAAGGCAGGGAATTGGGATCTCTTTCTCCAATATACAGCATCCATCTCAACCATTTAGCTGTGAAGCTATCTGTGCATTAGTTTATCTGGAAGATTAGTTGTTTCATTTTATAGATTTCCTGCACCACATCTATCCAGTTTTCTGTTGTTGAGGGGTCTAGCTGGAGCCTTTGGCATGTTATGGCTTTCTGGGCAACTGCGATTAACACATGCCTTAATTATATAGAGTTTTTCCCTTGCACGCCATCCGGGGGAACACTCAGTATGGCCTGGGTCACCTACAGGGGTGTACCTATATTGAAAAGCTTTACCTAATTCCCTCCAATAGTCAGCTAACTTTGGGCAAGACCAGAAAATGTCAGAATGGTGTGTGATATTTTCTGTGCATGGTCTCCAACATGCTTGAGTGGAGTGCAGCACCCACCTTTTGAGTTTGTATCTTGTATCTCTGGAGCATAGAAAAAACATGTCTGCACCTTCCACACATGTTCTGCCATAGTGGGCAGCTTGTGGTTTTAAAGGCTGACCAAAATATGTCCGACCAAGCAGAATCTGTGAGCGTAAGATCATTCCCCCTTCCATTTCTGTTTACTTATGGCTGCCTGGTCTGAGTTCTGTCCTCTAAAGATTTTATCAAGGGTTGGAATCTGACCCATGGTTGTCTGTCCTCCTAAAATTTGTTGTAGTGTTTCCCTCAGCTGTTTAATTGAAAGGGGAGATTGTGGTTGTTGGTCTCTCACTCTTGAAGATAAATGGCATATTCTGAGTCAGGCCGCTGTGTATTCCATGTAAATGTTATAAGTGATATACAATCCATGAACAGTTCACTAGAAGTGCACTAACTTTGCTGCCTCAGACTAGTACCGCAAACTAATTCATACCAATATTAAGAATCTGTACTGTATGTTTTGCTCAACTTTTGCACTAGCAAGTTCAAAACAGAATGTGGAAGGCAAGCATTCAGCTATAGAGATGTATCAACTATCATGGAATAACCTAAATGTTGCTGTTATAGCCTCTTATTCTCTGGAAACTCTGAAACCTTGAAACCTTGCTATGCTTATGTAAACATACAATGCCTTGTAAGTTGTATGCTGTATCTAGCGTTAGAAAAAGACATCGGAAAATAAATGAATCTCATTGGTCAAAGCATGCCAGTAGAGATTCATTTATTTCCCAATACAGCCCACATAAAAACAAGAGCCTATTCGGGGTGCCCCATAACCAAAGCAATCAGTGTGCACTCCGAATGTTAAGCAAATGTGGCCACCATTTTGCCCTGCTCGGCAAACCACCTCAAGAGTCAGCGTTTAGGCCGTTGGCTCCCACGTTAAAAAAAATCAGCTTAAAAGTCAAAACAACATACCAGTGCAGAAGCAACAATCCCAGCATACATTCCAGTGCACGAAAGAGCCACTGGTAACATTTCTCACAAGCAGCTTGTCGCAAGAGATCGATTATGAGGATCACCGGTATTTTTCAATCTCCGCGACCGCAGATGGAACCCTCATTTGCGTGTATGGTAGTAGAAGAAAATACCGTGATCTCCTAAGCACCACAGAAGCCAACTTGTAGACCGCAGCAAACCAAAGAAATGACCAAATGAAAGCATTTATCTGCATCGCATAATAGAATTAGCCCCTGCAGCAGTTAAAACAAGGAAATTGTTTGTAAAAAATTAATAAAAAACCACAATCGTTCATTCCTTACCTGCAGAAATCAGAGGCAGGTCTGGGTGGATCATGAGCAGGCACGTTGCACACACGTTCACATATAAAGTTAAAAAAAAAATGAAAAAAATTTAAATAACTGATTGTAGCTGTAGTAAGAGCCCAAACAGAATAAAAATAAACAGAAAGCAATGTAAAAATGCATTTCTCACCTCCAGTGGTGAAAATGAAACCTGAAGCAGCACGAGCAGGCATGTCACGCACACGGTCACAGAAATCCATATTTAAAAAGTGATTAAAACCACCACAGCAAAGCAACAACTAACAAAAGCCACACAAAATGGGAAAAAAATGTCAGATCTCCTGAGAATCACATTCCACATGCCTCCTGAAGAGACAGTAAATCGCTTGTTCCCAGAACCTGACTACAAAGTTGAGCAGACACCAGAACCCACCAGCAAGAAACTTAAAGGAGCCTCACGTTTTATTAGTGTGAGTCCATCAGACCTCAATAGCATTGAGAGTCAGAGAGAAGAAATAAACACAAAGAAAAATATACAGTGTGCACTGGCAGTATTTGCAGACTGGGCTAGAAAAGAAAGAATAGAAATAGACTGGTTAAATGACAGTTTTGACATTTTAAATAGCCATCTGCGTAAGTTCTATGCAGAAGCCCGAACTGCAACAGGTGAGCAGTACTTAGTGTCTGGGTACTGTGCTCTTCATGCAGAAATCAATCGCCACCTTAATTCCTCAGAAGTAAGTCGTCACACCAGTATAATCTCAGAACCAGCATTTCGTTCCAGCAACAATATAATGATGTCCATACTAAAGAAACTTCGTAAAGAACAGAAGGATGTTGCTGCCCACCACCCGTCAATTACTGAAACAGACGTTGACAAGCTAAGACGATCATCAGCCATGTCACCAGATACAGCACAGGGATTAGTTCGCAAAGTATGGTTTGACTTCCAGCTCCACATGGCCCGGTGTGGAAGAGAAGGATTGCGAGAACTGAGTCCAGATTCATTCACAGTCAAGATGGATGGACATGGGGAAAAGTATGTGACACTTTCCCATAATCCTGCCTCAAAAAATCACAAGAATCCACTAGAGATCAACAAAGAAAACGCACGTGGTTTTATGTTCGAGGATCGTGGCAACCCTCTCTGCCCTGTCCTATCCTTCTGCAAGTACCTCTCAAAATTGCCAGAGGATGCCCCTGCATTCTACCTTCATCCCAGGAAGCTACCTCAGACTCACCTTGACACCCAGGACTGCTGGTACATGAAGGAACCAATGGGCAAGAATTTCCTCGGAAATATGATGTCAAGACTTAGCAAAGAAGCACAGTTATCCACAAGATACTCCAATCACAGCATACGTTCAACAGCTGTGCAACTTTTAACTCAAGCAGGACTTTCAGCTCGTGAAATCACCAGTGTGACTGGCCACAGATGTGAAGCCAGTCTGCAGCACTACTGGTCAGCATCCGTAGACAACAGGTGAAATTGGAGTACAATCCTAGGACGATCCAACCAGCAGGTGCAGCTGCAGCAAGCAGCAACTATGACACCTGTAGGAGCCAGCAATCAACTCCAGTTACAGAAACCAACAACATCCAGCACCACAACCACTAATTTCAACCCAGTGAATTGCACCTTCAATGCCCCAATTAACTTTATCTCCACAAACAACCAGTGGTTACTGTTATTTGTTGGGTTTTTTTCAGCAGTAATTTAGCACAGTGCTCAATTCAGTGTTTTTTTCAGTCGAAGCCACCCACTTTAAAAAAGGGACTATTTTTTCTCAAAGGTAACAAAAAATGCAATAAAAAGTTAAATAAATAACTTAAATGTTTAAAACTTTAAAAAATGTGTCTGACTTTTTTTCCCCATTTTCTAAGTGCAATAATACCCTCCAGGGTGGGCAGTATTGGGCTATACCAGACTGCCCAGGGGCTATAAGGCCCTCCGCCTGTGGCGTCAGGCCTCATTACGCCCCTGGGTGGTCCGGTATAGCCCAATACCGCCCACCCTGTCAGGTATTATTGCTTACCTATGTATGTCAGTAACATGTTCATTTGTCATCAGAAGTTTCACTTATTAGGGCATTATTGTAAATGAGCTCTTTTCAATGGTTTTGATCCTGAATAAAACTGAACGTAATGTTCTAAACTCTGTCAAATGTAACTTAAAGTACTGTATATTAAACAACTATTCCCCATGCACATGTATACTATCTAGCACTAGTATTTCTCTTGCCAAAATTTAAGATATATAGTCTTGATGACTCTCACTGCAATAAATACTGGCTGGTTGGATCTTGGAGCCAATGCCCTCCAGACCAAGATGAAAGTTAGAAAATTATCATTCTATGGAATTTCAGTGTAATTTTTTAGAAGTTCACAAATATGTTTCTTTGGTCACTCCTCAGCTGTTTATTAAACTAGAGAACTGATATTAGTATGCTTACTTGCTGGTAGGTGTTCTAAGTGCGTACCAAGTAGCATAACAATTTATTGTGAAGTTTTGATCTGCTATAGGAGATTAAGGTCTGGCATTTAATGGTATTGTGAAATAATGTGAAAATATTTAATTCCTATTAACGCAGTGACTTGTAGAGCTAGACAGCTTCAAATAAGCATGCACAAACATTTTTGAATGGTCATAGAAACTACTAAATATGGTGACATTTGGTAAAGTCATTTATTGCAGGGGTTCAACATTTTACTGTTTAATTATTTGTAGAGATGGGCACAGTCAGTAAAATTTGCTCTGCATATTAATTTGTGGACTTAGCACAATTAGTGAAGTGCAAATCAATCTGCGAAGTGCAGAATTTCACCACAAAGTGTGGAATTTCACCCCTGAACAGCGGAATGTTGCTGTTCATGGGCGAAATTCCACAGTTCACAATTAGGCAGAATTTTAAGCTAATAGCACAAATTTGTGAATTGCTCCACGGAGGTGAATTTGGCAACTCTGTCAGAACTTCACCAGCAAATTAAAATTTCACATCTCTAATTATTTATGAAATTTTGTGACAGCTTTCTAAAAAGGTTGATACTTGACATACCATTGAGACAACAGCTTATTTATAATGGTGTCCAATATTTAGCATAAAAAATGTATAGACATAAAAAGTAATCTAAATCCTAAGGATACAATTACATGTAAATACATGCACATTTCATCAATAATGAAATATATTAGCTAGTATAGTTCCAATCAAATAAATACAATTAGGATGCGATGGTTAAGTGACTCCCTTACAACACCCTTAATCTTTATGTAATGAGTTTACAATCCAATCAACAATTTGAGATTAAAACTGCGGTTTCAAAGATTGCTCGCAAAAATTTAAGAGTAGTATGTTCTCGGTCATCGGTACAACATAACTAAAAGATTGTCTCCTGTTTCAATTATTACTCTAGACACTAAATTCTTATTTATTTATTCATTTTTTATTTATTTGCATATTTAGAAAACAATCTTTCAGCGTAAGCTCTTTTACAAAGATTCCTCATCAATGAAACATAATACAAATGGTACCTACATACAGTAACACAAGAATCAGCAAACTTATTTACAAAAAAAAAGCTTTGAATGGCAGCAAAAAAATAAAAATATTAACAGATTGAGTACAGTTGAAATTGTTCCTTTTCAGTGAATCAGGACAAGGATGATCAAGTGGCAATCGAGAAGCTGCCTCTTATCAGAGGCCTTGTCTTTAGAAAAGGAGGGAGGGGGCGAGAAACAAGGGGAACCCAGAAGTGACAGAGAGGTGGGGACAACAGCACAAGAAACAGGGAAATGCAGAGGTGCCTTGAAGTGTGGCTTGGTGTAGGGAGGGACAAGGGTGAAGCGCAAAGTTCTAGGAAGAAGACAGAATAGGAAGGAGACAAAAAGTTTTAAAGGACTAGTGATGTGTAAACAAACACTCAAAGAGCAGTTTGTTAGATGTTCAGATAAGTAATCTGGGACTTGTCCCATTAAAGTATTTTAAGCTTTGATAAAGTTTATGTTGAGGCTTTACATAGAGTTTGAATGTCAAGAACAGACATTTTCCATAACTACAAACCCTAGAATTCCCCGCAGATGACATCAGAGGAGGGCTGCAGGAGATGCAATAGCCCCCAGTGCATGTTAGAGCTTTTATAAGCTCTGATCATATCTTTGTCTGTCCTACTGTCCTCCCTGGGCTAAGTACAGTGACAGAGGACTGTACATATCCCCTGGAGAACAGAGAGTTTGGCAGACATCTGATTGGAACTTTTAAAAGTTCTAACATGCACTGCAGGCTATTGAATCTCCCACTGCTTCTGCCCTCCTCTGATGTCAGCTGCAGTGGATGCTGTGATTTGTACTTACAGAAAATGTTAGCTTGCAAGTCAGCAGATTCAGTTTGATGCAGTCTATTACACTGCAGTGAACAGTAAGTAAACAAAAATGTTTTTCACACAAAGTTCAAACTGGGACCACCCCCACACTTGGGTTTTGGGCTCCTAGAGGTGACTACTCCCCTCTGTATAAATAGTTGGCTATCTTCCCAAACTTTAGATAGATTTTGAGTATTCTCTTTGATTAGGTTCTTAACTAGTTCCTTTTGGAATTTCTAATGGAATTAACATAGAAATGTCTTTGTCATCTGTAGAACTGTCAGTCTGAAATAGAATGAATTAATCTGGTTCTTCCCCAGACCTGAATTAATTTTTTGCTAATTTTTGTTGAGTACCACAGGGAAGGAATTTGCTGTCATGTTCTTAATTTTACTGATAAATGCTTTCTGCAGAAAGGCACATATTTTCATGAAAGTACTACCAACCCTCATGTACAGTAGCTCAGTGAATAACTCTCTCCTGCACCAATTACTTAACTCAGCCTGAGTCACTAATAAAAGAAGAATGATTAAAATAAAACCTAAAATGAACAAACTTGCTTGAGCCACTTGGAATGGAGCCATCCCTAGTGCAAAAAAAAACAAACAAACATTATGATCACTAAATAGATCTGGTAATATAGCTGATCTAGAGTATATTGCATTCTTGTTTGTAAAAACCCAATCCAGGAGACTAGAAGCTTCTGGAGCATTAGATTTAATTATTGTGGACTGAGAAGTAACAGGGTTATCTAGGGAAATGGGTGTGTGATAGGTACAAACTAACACAGCAAACTAAATAAACTTAACACTTCTCTTAGTATCCAACTAAGGAAGGCAGGGACAAAGTATAGTATATTTCTTACAATTTCATATAAAAGGTAAAGTGTTGATGAGGTGCTGTGCATATAGCTTGGTGAGTGTGAATCTCTGCAGCCTGCACAAATCACCCACCACTGTTTCATATCAAGAGAAGTACTTTTTCAAGGCTGCAAATCAGTTGAAACAATAACCTTTTACAGGCCACCCAGTGATCACATCACTGTGAGGTCACTAATTAAAAACATTCAAAAATTTAAAGTGACACGTGAATTATGCACATGTAAATGGTTACCAAGGATTAAAAATATTAAAATGCATTTGTTTGCTCATCCCACTAATGAGTCACTGATGCAAATATGATATCAATTAGAACAACACTACCATTTATGTTTTTAGCCATACTGTGTTATTAATGGTAGTCCATATTTTGCTTTGCGCAGTTGAAACATGATTTGGCAAGTTCACCCCTTCCATATGTTGCTGATAAGACCTGAGGGCTTCTTTACAAATTCATTGCATCAATGGATGGGATGAGTATCACAAGAACATCAGGTGACACTCAAAGCTGCTTGTAATATACAAAAAAAACAAAATGATGTTAGTTATGCCACATATGAGAATGCTAATACATAAGCCATCCTCTATATATGACAACCATTAAGTTAAATACTCACCATTTAATATATATATATGTATATGTTTTTATGTTAGCCATGTGTGCACGCACAGTGAACATTTTGTTAGGAGAGTGGCTTTTGAGGGGTGTGACATTGTCAGTCCAATGCAAAGTGGCCTACAAGGGGCTCATCAGTGTCACACCAATCATCAGCAAGGCTGATCATGACAGTATGCTGGTTTGCTGGGCAGAAACTTGATGTATTTCAAAGGACAGAGATGACACAATCATAGGTCTGATCTTTCCTTTGATTTACACTACTCAGCTAGCACAGCTGATCTGTCATGATCTGATGCTGAGGAATTACACCCTGCAACAAAGAAAAACATTCATCAATGTCTGGTGGTGGTGCTGCTGTAACTGTCCCACCTACACGACCCTCCCTCTCAGTACACCCTCCCCACAAACATGACACTAACACTGGGGGTGCCTAATCAACCAGTATCACCACCTGAAATAAAGAAAACGGTCCTTCACAGTTTATATATATATATATATATATATATATATGAATGAAATACAAAATCACACATGCCCCCACAATGCAAAGCATCATGGGCTGCATATGCAAATCACCGCAGAATATTATGCTGGTTCAACTTTAAGCAGAAATGCATGGTGCCGAAACGCCTCTCACACAGTTTACAAAGGATGCCAACAGAAGACATTGACACGTGTGTCATCCTACCGGGACTCATCAGTATGCCTTGTCTGTTTGACACCTCAGTGGAATGAACCAGCTACCCTAAGATGGTTGATCTGGGTTATGTTGTGGTGAACCCAATTAAAACAAAAAACAATTTAAAAGACAAAGAACCTCTGTGTGCAAGCACTGAGGCAATGGTTACCCCAAAGGGCATTTGGCTGGGAAGCCAAGTTTCAAAGAAATACAAAATCACACATGCCCCCACAATGCAAGGCATCATATATATATATATATATATATATATATATATATATATATATATATATATATATATATATGTACGTCACACTGGCCGCCGCCCGCCTGGAATCCAAGAACTGCAGCTGCTCCCCTGGTCCCTGAACCTGGACACTTCACCAGGTATTAGTCACTACTGCCTAACTCGTACCTTCTCCATGGGAGTGCCGCTGATTGGTGCAGCTCCTCTGTGCTAGTCACTGATTGGTCTGATGACTGTGGGATGCTGTGCTCATTGATGCGCCTTCCTATGCTTTTGAACAGAGACTCCAGCGCTTTTTCAGGGCCTTTTCTTATTTCCAAAACTTGTTTCTGCTATGTGAACTCCCTGTGGGGATTTTGTTTTACAGTTAAGCATTGTCTGCTAGTCATAACTACTCTGTATACCTTCGCCTTTCCTAATTGTAAATGTAGATGTATTGGGGGATTGCTAGCCTGCTCTGCCTGCACTAATCTGCCTATAAATCTGTAAGTAAATTGCCAGCAACTAAAACTTTTACATCTCCCTGTCTCCATCCCTCTAACACTATCTACCTCTACCTGATCTACCTACCTACACCTCAAACTACCTGCTTCTGCTCCTCTCTAAAAACTCGCACATACTTCTTTTTCTGTGAACTCCAAACTGTGAACTTGTCCTGAATTTCTCTCCCCCCCTCCCCGGTTCCTGGCCCCCTTGCTGCTAATCTCCTGCTCCTTCTTTAGTCTCTAAACCTCTCCCCTGGCTATCCATAACTCCTGCTCTACTTTTTTTAAACCTGATCACCTCCTTTATCTAAATCACATCTACCTCCACCCTCTGCTAACGGTCTTCTGCCAGCCCCCCACCCTCACCCCCAGGTTTCTTTTATTACAGCTCTTAAGTGTTGTATCACTGTCTCCTTCTTTCTTTAGGCTCTCACCACTGGTGCAGCACCCCTCAACCAGAGGCGGAGCAGGACAGCCGTCATGCTGGCTGCCACCCGTCAGGAATCTAAGAACTGCAGCTGCTCGCCTGGTCCCCGAATCCAGACACTTCACCAGGTATTAGTCGCTACTGCCTAACTTGTACCTTCTCCATGGGAGTGCCCCTGATTGGTGTGGCTCCTCGGTGCTAGTCGCTGATTGGTCCGATGACTGTGGGCTGCAGTGCTCATTGGTGTGCCCTCCCTACGGCTTTTGAACAGAGACTCCAGGGCTTTTTCAGTGCCTTTTCTTATTTTCAGAACTTGTTTCTGCTACGTGAACTGCCTGTGGGGATTTTTCTCCCACCTCCCACCCCCTCCCTGGCCTCTATTAAATACACAGAAGCTCCTCCCTCTGAAGTCCTCCCTCTTATCATTGGCTTATCTCTTACCTGCTCTGAGCTGTCAACCAAACCGTTAAATTTCACTTCCCCTTCCAGATTGTTTCAATTACCTGCCCTCAGTTATTAGCCCTGTTCAGTTTCTGTACAAGACCACTCTGTCTCACAATATATTTTGTTCTTCCCAGATGAGACTGCCTTTTCACACATACTACTCAGTTTTACCGTTTCCCAGCTAAGTGGATCGTATAAAACTCTGACTATTCAGTACCCTCCACAATCTTGATTACTCTGTTAGGACGGCACCCCCTAAGGACTTTGTCTGATCCCTTACTCAGAAATTCCTTTTTAGACTGTCTAGCCACCATAGACAAGTGTACGTCTTTCCTCTGGCCTGCCGCTTGGGGAATCTGTCCTGTCAGCCAGTCTGTAAGGAAACCAAAAATAAAAAAAAAAGAAAAAATGTCCCCTCAGATAATACTGTATCTTCTCGCAATCACACTACCCCTACTGTTCTTGTCCATGCCAACTGCACCTCAAACTGATGTGACTCACCCTGCATTTTTGCCGCATGATTACTACAACTCTAATCTCCTGATACTACCTGCCCCTTGCTGTAACCCATCTCCAGTGCTACTAAATAGGATATGGATCCACACGGTTGCCCATGTCAAAAATGAAATGTCACTGGCCAATATATGCCAGTGGTTCCTTCTTTAGTTGCAAACTATGGTACTTCCTCCTACTTGCTATACTGCTCTCAGGCGATGTTCAACTTAATCCAGGACCACCTAATGTTCTACCTGACACTATCAGTAATGCCAAAAGTCTTATTATAGCACACCACAATATCAGGAGCCTTGCACATAATCTTCCTGAGCTTGAATCCTGGACCTCCCCTCTACAAGTCAGATATTATATGCCTAACTGAAACATGGCTAAAACCATCCATACCCGATTCTCTGTGCCCCCTTCCTCACTATAATCTATTGAGACTCGACAGAGCTACACCCAAAAGAGGGGGTGGGACAGCCGTCTACTTTAGAGATCATCTTGATGTCTCTGCCATAAAAACATCTATCTTACGCCACTGTGAGGCATTTCATGTCCTGCTCACTCTTGGTACTAAAAAATTACATATTGTATGTGCCTACAGTCCTCCTACCAATGGACTAATAGGTCTAGAAGAACTAATGGAACAAATCTCATCCATTGCTGAATGAAACATGGTCCTTATACTTGGGGACCTAAATAGTAACTGGCTGGGCAGTAACCAATCCACAATAATGACCAAATTGCAGTATTATAACCTGCACCAGCTGATAGGTGAACCTACCAGACATGCCTGTCACTCAAACGCAAACACACTACTAGACTGGATAACGACCAATCACCCCAAAAATGTAATTGCTTCTGGAGTACTACCAGATGACATCACTGATCACTCCCCAATGTACTGTATCTGGGGCAAAAACAAACCTACCCAGAAGGAGGCCCGCTTCATTACATTCCGCAACTATGCAAACTTTAACTCTCAGTTTTTCCTGCACAACATTGCCACTACTGATTGGTCCCCTATTCTTATGTCCAGTGATGCTCAGACTGCCCTTAATCAGTTCTTGAAACATTTTCTAGTGCTCCAGGATAAGCACTGCAAACTTGTAACCTGTCGGGTAAGAAACAGGCAAACCCGTTGGCTGAAATCTGAACTACAAGCTAAACTTAAACTAAGGGACAAAAGCTGGCTCCGTTATAAGAACTCTGGGCTATCCTCTGACCTCATCACCTACAGGACCCTGTGAAATGCCTGCAAAAAGGATATAAAAAAATCCAGGAGCTCATACTGCAAGGACCTTCTAACCAGCTCCTATGGTGACCCCAAAAAATGTTGGTCCCACATTAAATTCTTCCTTGGTTCTAATCCATCATCCACTCCTAATGACATGTCACTTGATGGGGTACACTGTAATAATCCCAGAATCATTGGCAATTTCTTCAACAGCAAATTCTCTGACTTAACTAATTACACCTCCTCTTTCCTAGTCCAACCAGATGTACCCACCTGGCAAAACGCAAATGGTCATCATTTCCTTTTCAAAGCAGTCACTAAATGAGAAGTGCTTAGACTACTAAACAGTATCTTGGAAGGCACTGTAGCTGGCGCAGACAATCTTGAACCAAAGCTACTTAAGATTGCTGCCCCCTTCATCACTGCCCCCTAGCCAAGATCTTCACACTTTCCATGTGCCAGAGCTATATCCCTGAACTATGGAAAATAGCTAGGATTACTCCCATTTTCAAAAAAGGAGATCGTAAAGATCCCTCAAACTATAGGCCCATTGCCATACTGTCTGTCCTAAATCAAATTCTTGAGAAGCTTGTAGCTGCCCAGACAATTGATTTTCTACAGAAACATGATCTACTTTCCTCTGCCCAGCATGGTTTTTGCAAAGGACATACCACCACTACTACCTTTCTCAAATTTACATCAGATACACTAGTGGCTATGGATGTCTATTCACCGGAGCAATTTTCATAGACATGACTAAGGTGTTAGTAGTGGAACCAGTGAACCAGAGGAGTGGCTATCTCTGTAAAGCAGTGTGCAAAAGATGGAGATTAGTGTCCAAAAGGTGGATAAGCAGAAAAGGGGCAAAATTCAGCAGAAGGGCAGACAGCAAGGAGAACCAGGGATAAATGACAACCAAGGAAGGGGCTGGAGTAGAACAGTGAAGCAGTCTAGGGAGGTCAAATCATGGAAAGCCATGTGTGCAAATGCCAGGAGCCTTAGCAACAAGATGGAAGATCTGGAGGCTGTCATGGTACAGTCAGACCTGGACATTGTGGCCATCACTGAAACCTGGTGTAATGATAACCATGACTGGGAGATGGCCATACCTGGCTACAACATATTCAGAAGAGACAGAGCAGGCAGGAAGGGAGGAGGAGTGGCACTGTATGTGAAAAATGACATAAGGGCCACACAGATCCAGGAGAAACAAAATGGGGGAGAGATACTGTGGGTTATGCTGGAAAGGAAAATGGGCCAGCCATCCGCACAGGTGTGGTCTATAGACCACCAGCCCAGGAGGAAGAAACAGATAGGAGGCTGATGCTAGCCATCCAAAGGATGGCAGACAAAGTGAGGTAGTACTGGTTGGAGACTCAATATACCAGATGTGGACTGGAGCATCCAGCAGCATCAACTAGGAGCAGATTTATCCTGGACTCCCTTCAGGGTGCCTTCCTCAAGCAACTGGTCATGGAACCAACTCGGCAGAAGGCAATACTGGACCTTGTGCTCACAAACCGGGACAGTGTGATGGGGTAACAGTGGGGGAGCACCTGGGAAACAGTGACCACCAGTCATTGTGGTTTGAAATCACAGAAAGAGCAGAACCAAACCACACAAAAACACGTATCCTGGATTTTAGGGGAGCAGACTTTGGGAAAATGGGGAGATACTTGAAAGAGGCATTAAGGGGAATGGGACAGGAATCAGGGGTTGAGGAACAGTGGGCAGTATTTAAAATGGGATTATAAGAAAAACAGAATTATGCATTAAGCAGGTTAGCAAGAAGAAAAGGAAGAGGAGACCATTATGGTTTCCAAAGAGGTAAAAGAAAGTGAATGCCAAAAGATTGCATTCAGGCAATACAAAAGACACAGGCAGAAGGGGATAGGGAGAGTACCAGGAGAAACAAAGGAGGCAGGGAAGTCAGTAAGGAAGCCAAAGCTCAGACAGAAGAACACATTGCAAAATCAGTGGGTAAAGGGGACAAAACCTTTTACAGGTACATAAGTGAAAAAAGAAAGACAAAGGGAGGGATAGTGAGACTGAAGGGGGAGGATGGGAGCCACGTGGAGGATGACAACAGTAAAGCTGACATATTGAACAGGTATTTCTGCTCAGTCTTTACTAAGGAAGAGGGGGTAATGGGTCTGAAGGAGTACAAGGGTGAGAATGGTGCAGAAATGGACACAAGTCCCTTTACGAGAAAGGGTCCTGAAGGAACTGGAAGTAATAAGAGCTGATAAAGCAATGGGGCCAGATGGGGTGCACCCCAGGGTCCTTAAAGAACTAAGAGAGGTGGTGGCTGAACCTCTGGCTATCCTGTTCAGCCAATCACTGGAAACAGGGGAGGTACCCAAAGACTGGAGGACAGCAGATGTAGTCCCCTTATACAAAAGTGGGAACAAAGAGGAAGCAGGGAACTACAGACCAGTCAGCCTCACCTCGGTAGTGGGAAAGATCATGGAAGCACTACTGAAGGAGAGATTGGTGGAACATCTGGTTGTCAATGGACTACAGGACCCAAAGCAGCATGGTTTCACCAGGGGGAGGTCATGTAAGACCAACCTCATTGAATTTTTTGACTGGGTGACTAGGGAGGTGGATCAGGGGAGGGCAGTGGACATGGCCTATCTGGACTTCAGCAAAGGCCTTTGACACTGTGCCACATAGAAGACTATTACACAAACTGGGGAATATGGGTGTGGGCAGGACAGTAGTGTGGTGGGTAGGTAACTGGCTGGGTGACAGGACACAGAGGGTGGTGGTAAATGGCTGTCCTCCACAGAGGGAAGAGTGACCAGTGGGGTACCACAGGGATCAGTGCTGGGACCGGTCCTATTCAACATCTTCATCAGTGACATTGCACAGGATCTAGAAGGCAGAATTTCACTGTTAGCTGATGACACAAAGCTCTGTAACAGAGTAGACACATCAGAGGGTGTAGACAGAATGAGAGGACCTGCAGAAACTTGAAGAATGGTCAAGGGTTTGTCAGTTGAAATTCAATGCAAAGAAGTGCAAGATAATGCATATGGGGCACAAAACCCTGGCACAATATATCAGTTGGGGGTGAGGATATAGCATGCACCAAGCAGGAAAGGGATCTTGGGGTTGTCATCTCTGATGACCTCAAGGTAGGGAAACAGTGTGACAAGGCATCAGGTAAAGCAAATAGGATGCTGGGATGTATAGGCAGGGGCATCACCAGCAGGAAAAGGGAGGTCATAATTCCGCTTATACAAGACACTAGTGAGGCCCACCTGGAGTACAGTGTACAGTTCTGGAGTCCATACCTACGTAAGGACATAGACAGGGTAGAGAAGGTTCAGAGGAGGGCAACAAAGATGGTGCATGGGTTGCATCACAAGTCCTATGAAGACAGGTTGAAGGAACTGAACATGTACTCCTGGAGGAGAGGAGGAGAGAGGGATATGATAGAGACATACAAGTATCTTACAGGGAGGAACAGGTGCAGGAAAACACTATTTTAAGCGAAAAGATGTTTCAGGACTAGAGGGCATGGGATGAAGTTGGATGGAGGACGATTCAGAGGAAACATGAAAGAATTTCTTCACAGAATGGGTGGTGGACAAGTGGAACACCCTGCCAGAGGAAGTGGTGGGGGCTGAAACAATCACGGGATTTAAGAATGCATGGGATAGACATAAAGGAATTCTAGAGGTCAGGGTAGGGAAATAGACTTCTAGGAAAACAAACTGAACTTACAAGCTCAAATGGGCAGACTAGGTGGGCCATAGGCCCTTATCTGCCGACATTGTCTATGTATCTATGTATCTATGTGTTTGACCAAGTTGATTACTCCATCCTTCTAACCACCCTAGGATCTCTAGACTTCTTGACTAATGTTGTAAGATGGTTTGAGAACTACTTATCTGATAGGACTCAAATTGTGAAATACAACTCCACTCTCTCTCAGGCAAGACCACTATAAACATTGGGGTGCCACAAGGTTCCATCCTTGGGCCCCTGCTTTTCTCTCTTTTCATAAATAACATCTCCACTGACTTCTATAGAACAACCTCCCTGCTATATGCTGATGACATTGTTCTTTATGCTAGTGCAAAAAGCACTGAAGATGTAAACAATCTACTCTCTCTTGACTTTCAGTTAATACAGGAGTGGCTATCCACTCACAAACTTGTTCTAAATGAGTCCAAAACCCAAGCTATGCTCTTTGGATCAAATGTGAAACTCAAGCATGCTCACCCTATATTTAAAGTCACTTCCTTATATGGCTCACTTGTTGGGGTGGTAAATTTGATTAGATATCTGGGCTTCACCCTTGATCCATCACTAAATTTCAACTTACACATCAACCAGACCTGCAAACTGGTAAACTCTAAACTTGGAACAGCCTACTGAACCAGCTATGTGCTCGATCCCTCAGCAAGGCTTGCCATTGACCATGGCATACTCCTTCCATCAGTTACCTATGGTGTCGCAACATATGCCTCTGCATGCAAATCAATCCTTCGGAAATGGGATGTCACTTATAATGATATCTGTCGCTATGCATCTTCCTCACACTGACTGAAACACCACTGCTTCCTCTATTCAGATCTGGGATGGCTTCCTCCTAATGAACTAAGGCTTCACGCCTATGGCTCCATCATTGACAATATGGTCCAACTACAAATTCCAAAATCCCTGGCAGGACTTTTCCAAAATCTGACGTCGTGCTATAAACTGAGGTCTGCTGACCAGGCCCCCGTTTTCACCCTGAGGCACAACACCACTAAAGGTGCTAGTGCTTTCACCTGCCTTGCCCCCAAATACTGGAACTCCCTTCCACTAGCATTGCGCCAATAATTATCTCATGCATCTTTTAAAAAAGGGTTGCGAAATTATCTCAACACTTCCTACAAGTGTTCCTGCTTCAAATCTCCATAGCTCATTTTTCCTTCCCAGCCTCCTCTCTCCATGACAAGTACTGATCTACCCTCAAATATACTATGCACTTCTACTTACTTATCTGTCCCTCTCCCACCTTACTTCACTCTCATCCCTCTTCTCTTGACTCTCACTTCCATCACTTATTAGTACCCCTCCCCTAGTGCTATATCCATTCCCTTATTAGCACTAAAATGTTCAACATGTTCATTTTCCTTATAGCAAATTGTGGTGTAGTTTTTGTTCTTTGTACTGCTCCTGTGTTATTTTGTTTACTGTCTGCACGGCACTGGCATTGCAGCCTCCTTGTTTCTATGGAAACATTTGCTAATTGGTCTATATACTATTGTCAACCATTTTCTGTACTTGTATCGAAATGTTTCCCTGTTTTATTGTATTATTGTATTGCTGTATTGTGCCCTCCAGGGTCATGCCTGACAATAGTCATTGCTATGGCTAGTGCACCTACCCGGTAAACAAAAAACTAAATAAAAAAAAATGTATATATATATATATTTATGCAATAGGTGTGAAGATGAACCAAATGTGATAAATCAATTTATCTGAGTCACTGTGTGTGTAAATTTATTCAGTTTCTAGGTCACAAATCTGTTTGTAATTCATTTAGAATGTTCGGCCTGAGAAGCAGTACTAACCATATTCAAATGAAAATAACTTTAAAATGAAAAAAGATAGCATGGTACTGTGAGCACGAAAATTGTTTAGCACAAAGTTATCTACAAAATGAGTAGTATTTCAGTAATAGATACCTTATAGATTTTTTATAATTAGCAAAAAAACAGAAGAAAATTTTATTTTTGTTCACTTTTTTGACAAACAAATGTGAATAACTTTAAAACAAAAAATGATAGCATGGTACTGTGAGCATGAAAAATGTTCAGCACAAAAATATCTACAAAATGAATGGTGCTTCATTTATAGATATCTTTTAGGTTTTTTTATAATTAGCAAAAAACAGAATAAATTTGATTTTCTTTTCCTTTTAAATTCAACATGTTTTATTAGGCATATCACAGTGCAACAACATTGAAGGATTGAGTGTTGTACCATCCATGTACACTGCCAAGGAAACTCTAAGATATCTCCCCAAAAAATCCTCCCTCCCCTCCGCCCCACGGTGCACTCTCCTATCTTTATTGTCCTAAAGTTAACAAAGGAACAGCAAAAGCAATTATTGAGGTATAATTAAAGAGGGAGGAGAGGTTCGTGAAGACAACAGGAGAGATCATATCAAGATAAATACAGAGCATATAACTTCCCACATTTTTTATTAAAAGATGAAAGGCGATGGCTCACACTCGCAATTAAATGTTCAAGACGGAGTGCGAATGATATTTCATGCAACTGTTTGGCATAGGAAATGGTAACTTGATCTGTCCAGTGTCTAAGCACTAATTTCTTAACCGCCATAGAGATTAAAGCCATGTGAAACCATCTCTCTTTCACCAAAATTCTGGAGTAATCTCCCAATATACATATGACAGGGGAGAAAAGGCCCTGTAGGCCCAACAAAGGACCCAGAGCGGATTCAATTTGGCTCCACAATGGGGATATCCTTTCACAGGACCATAATATATGAAAGAGCGAGCCTTCCTCTTTATTGCACCTAGAGCACATATTGGAGGTAAGCCTCTTCATTCGGGCCAGTTTTACCAGAGTATAATATAGATTATTTAGGATACAGTATTGTGTAAGTCTGTATCGGTCCTGGGTGAGATGTGTATAGGCCTGTCCATATTGTATGCCAGTTAATAGCTTCTTCAGGGAAAGAAACCTGCCAGACTGGAGAGCCGGCAATCAAGTGAGATTGAGAGAAAGTGAGAATCAGCTTGTATACCGTGGAAATGCCATGGGATTTACAAGCCAAAGTCTTTATTTGTTTGAGAAAAGCTTCAATACGAGAGGGGTTACACTCTTTCCCCATTACCTTAATTAATAGGTGTTTAAGCTGCAAAATTTGAAAAACAGCCCATGACTTAAGGCCCAGCTTAATGAGAATCTCCTTGGTAGATAGTATAACACCATTTGAGTAGAAGTCTGCCACTGTAAGCTCAGGGGGAAGAGGTAGCCAATGCCTGGTTATGGGGTTCCCCCTATTTTAAGATTCAAATTGGCGTATAGCAGCTGAGAAGGATCCAAACTCGAACGTACCTTATAGAATCTGAACATTTGAGAAAGAACTCTTAGCGAGTTACCTATCGGGAAGGGCTGCAGGGATTTTGGTAATTTTTTAAAGGGTGTATAAAAGAGTGATGAGGGGGCTACATTATGGGTAGAGAGAATGTCTGCCTCCATAAGTAGCCAAGTAGGATCACAGTCGTGGTGAGCACAGAGATCAGTTAACGAAAGCCATTTCCCACACTTATTGAGGTGACAAGCCCAGTAGTAGAACAAGAAGTTAGGGAGATGTAAGCCCCCCATCTCCTTGGGTAAAGAGAGCTTACTGTAGGATCTTCTAATCTTCTTGTCCTGCCAAATAAAGGAACTGACTTCGGAGTGGATACGTTGGAAGAAGGACAGGGGTAACCAGATATCCAACAGATTTAATGGGTAAAACAGTCTAGGGAGGACGTTCATCTTGACGGTATTAATTCTACCCCAAAGCGAGAGAGGGAGCTTCTTCCATCTTGATAAGTCCTGTCGAATGTTGGACCATAGATCTTCTAAATTAAGTTTTCGGAGCAATGATAAATCTGAAGTAATATAAATGCCCAGGTATTTAATGGACTTGGGAGTCCATTTCATGCCAAAATCACTGAAAGCTGAGCTATATATTAATGAATTGAGGGGAAAAATCTCAGTTTTAGTTATATTAAGTTTATAATTTGAGAATTTCCCAAAAGTATCAATAATATGCAATGCTTCTGTTAAAGAGGAGACCGGATCTGAAAGGTGAAGCAATATGTCATCCGCATAAACCGAGAGAGCGAGAGTCCTATCACCTATTGGAATACCACTGATTAAGGGGGAGGAGTTTAATCTCCTAATCAGGGGTTCAAGATAAATATTAAAGAGAAAAGGGGATAGCGGGCAGCCCTGTCTTGTACCGGAAAAAAGAGGAAAAGCCTCGGACAAGACTCCATTACAATTTATTTTTGCCTGAGGAGAGGAATATAAAGTCTGAATCCATTTGATGAAGATTTCAGGAAAGCCCATTGTCTGCAACGTAGCCCACAGAAAGTTCCAATCCACTCTATCAAATGCTTTCTCAGCATCAAGGGATATGAGAGCCATTGGAGAGGGGGAGGTCTTAGCCATCTGGACCAGATACGCTAATTAACGAAGATGGTCAGCGGGTGTTCTACCTGACATGAACCCAATTTGCTCTGGGCTAAGAAGCGGAGTCCAAACCTTTTCAATTCTGCTAGCAAGTATCTTAGCCAACATTTTAATGTCACAGTTCAACAAAGAGATGGGGCGGTAACTCACGGGAGATTGGGGTGGTTTATCTGGTTTAAGAAGAAGGATAATAGAAGCTTCTAATAGGTATGGATCTATGGCCTGACCTGAGAGCATACATTGATATAAACGTAATAAGTAGGGAGCAAGATCTTTAGCAAAAACTTCGTAAAAGTTTGAAGGGAAACCATCTGGACTGGGAGCCTTATCTGAGGCAAGATGATGGATAGCAGACAAGATTTCCTGAAGAGATATAGGAGCTGATAAACAAGCTTGTTGTGAGGGAGAGCGAGTGGGTAATGGTAAGGCAGATAAATACTCCAATAATTCAACCTGAGACGGGGATGCCAGACATTGACTATAAAGGGAAAGATAAAACTGCCTAAAAAACGCCGTTATGTCTCTTGGGTGTGTTTTAATGGCTCCATTCAGATAATTGATAGACAGAATAAATCTGGATGCCTGCAGCTTCCTCAAACGCAGCGCCAGAAGATGACTTGCCTTTTTCCCCCTGCTCTATGTATTTTGCCTTAGTTCTTGAAATAAGAACCTCTGCTTTTTCCTGTACCAGATGGGAATACTGATTCCTTAAGTTCAATAAAGATTTTACCACATCGGGAGAAGAGGAGGAGGTAAGAGAATGCTCAAGTGTGTGAATCTGACCCAGAAGGGAAATAGCAGCCACCTCCCTCTTACGTTTACGAGTGGAGGAGAAACTAATAAACTCGCCTCACAAAAAACATTTTAGGGCATACCACTCATGGTCCACCCTGGTGACCGAACCCTGGTTACTTGCTATGAAAAGTTGAATCATGTCTGAGATCCTAGTAATGACATAATCTTCCTTTAGAAGCTGTGTATTTAACCACCATATTGAGTCCCTTTGAAGGTTTTGATTCAACATAACTGTGACCCAAGTTACAGCATGGTCTGATATAACAATCGGTTTTAGGGTGGAGTCATTAAGACCGTGTATGAGAGAATGACTAAGTAAGATATAATCCAACCGAGACCAAGTGGAGTGCATCATAGAGTGAAATGAGAAGGCGCAGGTCTCAGGATTTAGGAGATACCAGGGATCGCACAACCTGTTAGTATCCAGAAATTCAGCAAGAGCCCTTTGGGTTTGAGTAGGGGCTTAGGCAATGAACTAGATTTATCCAAATGTTGTGTGGGTGGCAGGTTCCAGTCCCCTCCCAGAATTGAGGGAAACATCGAGAACTTCTGTAGTTCTGTCGATAACTCCTGAAAAAATATAGGATTTCCCCCTACAGACCCATACACACTCCCCAGGACCAATTCAGTGCAGTCCAATAATCCTTGGACTAAAACATATCTCCCCTGTGGATCAGCGATTGTTATTTTGGGTTGAAAGGCTATCACCTTGTGGATTAAGATAGCAGTGCCACCACTGACAGATGAGTTACCAGCAGCAAAAACTTGCCCAATCCCAAGTCTGTGCAAACCCCCCATTTCCCCAGGGAGCAGATGAGTTTCCTGAATGAAAGAGATATGGGCCTTCAGCAATGATATGTGTTTTAAGATCTGAATTCTCTTGTCAAGATCACGAACCCCTCTTACATTCCAAGATCTAAATTTTTTCAAACCTGTAGTCATTGGATATTATACCGAACAATACATAGCCAAAACAATGTATTATGAGAGTGCACCGCTAAACCCTCCCCCACCAATCTTACATACATTTTGTTAAATAGGTATTCCCACAAAACCCAAGAGGAAACCCAGAGCATACTAATGACCATGATGACAACTACAGGATATGAGGGAACCCCATCACCAACAATAGAGAACAATGGAATACCATAGTTAACAACCCCACAATCCCCCCCCAATAACTATTTACAAATATGTCTCTACCTAGCTTTGACATCATTAAGGAAGCTACCTTTTTGTTCAATGGTAGAGAGCCCACAAGTACCCCATTATAACTACCCCCAATACTACTAACCTGGTAGAGAATAGTAAATGTAATAACTGCCCGCACAGGGTACCCTTCTGACCCCAACTTAAGTATTAATGGAAACCAGCCTAACATGCCAATAGGAGTCCCCAGAATACCAAATCAAATAAAGCAAAGAGCGAGAGTAATTAGGGTACTACCCCCCATACTTCAGGACATGTGATGGATTACTTTCCAGCCCAAATCCTCCCCTTCCCACCCCCTCCACTCTCTGAAGGAAAAAGGGAGTGTATTGAGTTTAGTCTACAAATCAAACTGGAATACCCCAACAATATGTAAGCTACATACAAGCTCCACGTAATACTTCTTATTTCCCCGAGATCAGAAATGAAGTAAATTCAGTTCCACATTCTCTGACCAGATTAATAAGTAAGCGATATGAGCATATGGTAGACAAGATTATCGAGAGTGCAGAGAAAAAGTTCCAGCGATAGGTATATCAAGAGGAGTGCTGAGATACTGAGAGAAACCTGAACAATAAAGGAAGATAAAAGGACTAAAGTCCTATAGAGAGAGAGAGAGAGAGAGAGAGACAAACCCCAATATGTTAATCGTAACATAATTGTCTCTCTAAATACCAGAAATTAAGATATAGAGAGAGAAACTGAGACAGCCCATGAGTATAGTTTGGGTAGTGAACAGGAGAATAGGTAACATGAGCTTTTCCAGAATTATATGCATATCATAATGACAGAGTCATCGCCAAAAGGTAAAAGCACAACAGGCAGCTTCTCGAATATGCAGGAGTTCCCATGGGGAACCAAATTGGAAACGGGCCAAACCGTCTGGTCAGAAAGAGTTCCCACTGGAAACAAATGGCACCAGGGAAAGGAAAAGGGGATCCGAGGGAAAATGGTGCCTCCTTGCAGCGCAGAGTCCTCCGGGTCCACAGGCCATCCTCCGCCTCTCTTCTTGGTCGCCGCTGTCTTCACCACACCTGAGAAGAACTCCCCTCCCAAAAACGTCCCTCAGGACAAGTTCCTCATTGGTAAGCCAGCCAACCAACAAAAGGTACAGTCAGAGCAAATAGAGCTTTGATAGCAAAAAAGCGAGAAAGCCATCCTAAGGTTGAAATAATGCTGGCAACTTCTTGCAGAGATCGGCTTGGGCCTGTTCGGCTGAGTCGTATGATAGCCAAGCTCCATCCACCAAAACCTGCAGGCGTGCTGGGTATGCCATGCGAAACTTAATACTGGCAGCTATCAACTTGCTGACTATGAAGTGAAAGGAGGCTCTTTTTCTTCGGGTTTCTAATGGCAAATCCTGAGTAATTCTTAGGGGCTTGTCCTCCCATTGTATAGATTGTAGATCTCTGACTTTAGTCAAAATGTGCTGTTTTTCAAGATAGTTGAGAAAACGAATGATCATCGGGTGAGGGGAGGCATTCTCCTCTGGTTTTGGACGTAGAGACCCGTACGCCTTTTCTATTAAGTAGGTAGGATTGTGTGGGGAAGGGCCCACAATGTTGGTAAATAGTTTCTGGATAAATAAAATTGCAGAGGGACCTTCCACTCCTTCTGGTAAGCCAAAGATCAAAATATTGTTCCTCCTGCTGCGCCCCTCTAGATCCTCAGTTTTGAGTTGTAGTTTAGAAATTTGTTGCCTTAACTTAGTGATTTATGGATCCGTCCTGTCCCTCCAGGCCTCTAGAGAGTAGGTGCGAGCCTCCGTGTCTGCCGTGCGAGTTCGGAGTTCGCCCATCTCAGTACGAATATTTTTTAAATCAGCAGCGATATCCAGGAGAGTCTCCTTAAATGGTTGCAGCTCTTGCAAACAACGCTCTTCTGAAAGTGGAGTTGATGCCGCCAAGGTAGTCAGTTGTTTAGCTGATAGTTGCTGGAAAGACTTTACCTTCTTTGCCTGTTTGTCAGGCGAGACCGGGGCGTGTGTCTGGGTAAGGCCGTTTTCATCTCGGCCTCCATCTGTACGTATTAAAACAATAAATGCTACTGGAGAAACAGCCACCAGGCTCCGTTAAGTGAGCAGGAGTATAATGATGTAGAGGATACCCCAATTTACCAGCTACAAAGCCCTAGATGAAGTTAGTTTATCAGCCGGGAAAGCGGAAGCCAGAGGAAGCAGCAGCTAGCAAGCCCAGACCATCACGTGATCTTGATTTTCTTTTCCCTTTTTGACAAACAAATATGAATAACTTTAAAATGAAAAAGGTAGTATAGTACTGTGAGCATGACATTTGTTCAGCAAGATGTTTTCTACAAATGAGTGGTGTTTCATTTAATAGCAACTACTCTGCTAGGTGGACATACTCTAGGAAAGTTAACCAAAACTCCCAGAAATTATAATTTAAAATAAACAGTCAAAACCAAATGTTCCTGCACTGATAGAAAGCATCCCTATTACATAAATGAAATATACAATGGTGAGCTGTCAGATAAATGATTTATCTACACTTGTGCTGTTTGACCTCGGACACCTCCCTCGTGGCTTACGTGACTCGTGAGTTTATCCAAGGTCAAACAGCGCGTGGGATAAATCATTATCTGACAACCCATTAATATCCTGAATATAGATTATGGTAGCGGTAGTGCTACCATAGATTAAATTGAGGAGCCATTTACATATTAAACCTAAAATTTAGTACCTTAATAACTTTGCAACCATTCAACAGATTTGCCTGACATTTGGAATACATGATCAAGAACCGTACATCTTGGGATCTGCCAACTTTCGTACTGTTCGGATATACGGCTACAGAGTTATTAAGCGTGATCTGTGCCCACATTTACGCATTTTTGAATTATTTGCTCATCCCTACAGGTTGCACAGTTTGTGCGACTGGTCCAAAATCTTCAGGGAACATGCAGCCAGGGTCCCCGATGTGCCTTTTGAAGATTTCGTGAAAAAATATTGAACAGTTCAAAAGTTATTCAAAAAACAAGTTCCCATTATAATTCAATGGGAAAAGTTAACAAAAAGTTCAACACTTTCGCAACTGCAGTTTTTATTTCACACGTGGCCCTTTTACTTTCACAAATCCACCATTTTGTTTTTGGTTGGTGATCAGAAAAATGCTTGGCATTTAAATTTGGGACCCTCTAGCAACACAGTTCTTTTTGTATTTACCTAGTCGGACCCTGAGGATGCTAGGCATGTCTTTATTTTGAGGTTAAACACCCTAGAAATATGTTTTTCAATTTTCTAGTAAAAGTACTTTCACAAAGTAGTGTCGCACTCATGAAAGTGTCGCAAATTTTCGCGAAAGCTTTCTCAAATTGCAACACTGCTTTTCCAGACTATGGCCAAAATGACAGCAGTTCTTTGCCACCCTGCTGCAAATGAACTGTTTGGTCTTTGGGTCTGAAATTTGGAGGGAAGGTAGCCAACATGTCATAGATGTGCCTTGTGGTGGTTCAGTGACAAAATATTGCATGGATGCAAAGTTACAGTACTCTGACGTTTACACTTTTTCCCATAGACTAACATTGCGGCATCCGCGGCATGACAGGAATCTTTGCCACCCTGCTTCAAAATAACAGTTTCATCTTTTACACTGAAATTTGGAGGGAAGAAAGCCAACATCCCACATATGTGTCTTTTGGCGGTTTGGTTAAAAAATATTACAGGGCGGCAAAGTTATGGCACTCCGAAAGTCTCTTTTTTTCCCATAGGATAACGTTACTGCGTTTGCCGCGTCTTTCAGGGCCTGTATCTTGGAAACGATGCAAGATATGGACTTTTTGTCAGAGAAATGCTTAGCCCTCTCATGGGCTTGCCAGGAAAGTCATAAATCATATGACTTTTAAATTTTTTTTCTATGTCATATGGTTCCTGAGATATAAGCAATTTAGTATTCCAGCTCCTCATTTTCTGCTCTGAGACCCATTATTATGCGTACATTTTTTGTACTCACTGTCTTTCTCTATGCAGCTTTTGGGGAAAACTAGTCTGTGCACTTACATTACTGTTACCCTTACCTCTTCTTCTTGTGGTTCCGTACCCGTTTCACTTACCGTTCCCATCTACATCACAATGCGCGTTACCCTTTGCATTTTCATTTGAGCTTGCGTTTGCATTATTTTTACCATTTGTGCCTACAGTACTGTTTTTCTTTCTGTTTCGCTTTGCGTCACCATGCTCATTACCGTTTGCGTTTGCAGGCACCGTGTTACTATGTGACAAGACATTACGTGGTTTATGCAAATTGTAATTGTTTTTAATAAGTTGTTGATGTACCATATGCGTAAATGTTTTCTGTCCTGGGTCGTACCTGTAAAAGGACCTATTGGTCCAGTGTACTTACCTGGTTAACAAAATAAAATGATTGAATGGATGAATGAATGAATGAATCAATCAATCAATCAATAAAGTTATGAGTCTACATTGCAATTTTTCAATGCATTATTGTAACTGTGGTAATTTTCAATATTTTGACCCCAACTATTCAATGTAACCATTTTTTCACACCATCTCGTGAATGTGACAGCTGTCAATTCTCAAATCCTACCCAAAATGTGTTTTAACCTTTGCAGTGCAAAATGACGTTTCAGCCATTGTTTTATAAATGACACAAATCATGTTCAGAAGGAGTGGTCATGACATGATTATGTTGAAAATTTGGGGTTAAAATGTGAAAAAACAAGTTATGAGGAAACAAATTGTTCCAACATTTACTCATAACTATATTTTTGCAGATTTTGGCCCCTAATGTTCAACATATCCCTTGTGTTACCCCACCACCTGAACATGGCAGGTGTCATTTTTAAAATCCCCTCTGAAACTTGTTTCCACAGTCACACAGCAAAATCACCTTTCAGATGGTATTTTAAAAATTCCACCTGTCTTAATCATAATGTCAGGTCATAAAAAGACTGCTGGACATTTGGGGCCCAATATTCAAAACCCAGCCCTGGGGCAACATTAGCACTGCCTGGCATGCAAAATTAGCCCAAAACCATTTGCATGCTATATTCAAAGGAATATCCCCAGGGCTAAATTAGTTGAACATAGCATGCAAATGAAGCCATGCAAACAGGGCTGAGAGTGCAGCACAAAAATAGCCTGGAAAATAAGACAGCTCTGAATATAGCAACCAGGAAAGGCCAAATTGTAACAGAAGCCCAGTGCACACAGAGGGGGAGTAAGGCAGAGTTGCAGTAGGTGACCAATGTGGGTGATAGAAATAAAGTGTTGCACAACAATTGCAAACAACATCACAGGCCAAACACAGCAGAACTGTGCCATGGTTCTAGCAGGTTAACCTGGTGCAAACACATTAGTCCAGCGCTAACATGTTTGCACCAGGCTAACACATTAGCCCGTGGCTAAATTTTGCTATATTCTAAGCTCCTATGCAAATGAGCCTACTTAGGAAATCCATGTGCAGACTCCCACATTAGCTTCTCATCATGGCCTGCTTTGCATACATTACCTTGTAGTTTGCCCGGTGTTGTTTCATGGTGCACACAGCTCCACCTGTATGTCAGACTGGAACTACAGGTCAGTAGCTGCAGGCTGGGTGGTGCACACAGCTCCACCTGTATGTCAGACTGAGCAACAGTCCAGTAGCTGCAGGCTACATGTATACATAGCAGCAGCCATCACCTGAAATACCTATAGATGTTGTCTCTTAACATCCCTGTAGAACAGCAACATAGGGTTGTGCACAGCTGTTGATGTGGGAGCATGACCGCATACGATACCATACTAAGCTAAGACCCGAGCAGTATGTACAGTGGTTATGATGATACTGACATACAGTGAGCACAGACAGTGAAACCAGGCAGTAGGAGGCAGCATGAGGGACTTGTAGCTGTAGTTGATGATAGACTGTGTAAACTAAAGTGTGTAGGATATGCACAACAACATTGGACTGTGCACAACACAGTGTTTGAGCTGCTTGAATTCCTTGCAAGGTAAGCTCTATCCATACACCATATATTAATGAATGTTAAAATCAGTCATCATCTCTTACCATGGACTATAAGGCAGTCTCCCAGCTGGAATATATGGGGGGATTGAGAAAAGTACCAGCCTGGCACATTTCCCAGGTACATAGCAGGGAATATATTCATACCAGCAGGTGATCTTACATCCTGTTACCATTAGAGGTAAAGCCACCCAGTTCACCTGTTATACATACTGTACAAACACCTCCATGGCAGCATATGGCTTTCCTAAGACAGAGTCTTGGAATATGACTGTTGAAATAACTACTATGGCTACATTAACTTGAAGGGCATATAGTAACATTACATTCAGGCTTTAGACCATTGATAGTGTGCTTTGAACTGGTAGGGTTTTGTTAATCTGGAAAGGCTCTTCAATCACCCAGTCATACCTGATAGTTCCTAGCTTGCACACCCCAGTGTGTTAATAAATGGAACAACAGTGATCAGCACAGAGTCCCTGGCACAAATCAGCCATGTGGCTGAGCAGTAGGTGCTGATGCCGACTCCCAGGATGAAGACCATATATAATGGCAGGACACTGCGCTATATAGTTTCCGGGATGATGTCAAATGTACACACAGGCACACTATTCAGACAAGGCATAGACCCACCCTCAGACGTGGCATACCATAATTCAGTGATCCACAAACCAAAACCCACCATGTACACCAAATCACTGCACTGACAGCCTACCTCTTCTGTGTCACAAACATGAACGCATTGTACACATATGAACAATTACTACTCAGAGAACTGTACGGACACAAACACAGGGCTGCCCCTGCACACACAGGTCACCTGGGTAATGGCTGTTCAGGACTCCTCCAATGTGTCTGATTTGATCTTCACTGATGCATTCCTGTCCAGCTTGATCATATTGCACAATGTCCCTGCCCCTCGCAGTATGTTGTTGTACAGATGGACCATGTGGAGTCAGACCAGGGGGACAGGCAGGTGCTGCATTTTCAAATTCTTCCATCAGCTGCACACCAGGGCATTGGGGTATGCATTTTATGGGTTATCGGGGCTGGAGCAATCCACTGGACCACCAGGGATGCTGTCCCCTGTAGTGTGGGAGACTGGGGTTGACACTTCATTTTGTACTGCATGGCTTGGTTTGGGGATCAGAGATCAGATCTGGGGGGGCCACTGGACTAGCATGGATGATGTCCTCTGTAGCGTGGGTGATCAGGACTGACACTGCATTTTGTACTGTATGACTTGGTTCAGGGATTAGGGATCGGGGCTGAGGGGCCACTGGACTACCAGGGACTATGCTAGTTTTTGGTTTTTTTGAAATTTAACAAACTTTATTACATTAAAACAATAAAAGTACCAACAATAACAAGGACAATACCCAAACACAACTATAAAGAGAATAAAAAACCAAAAAGACAAACAATCCCACCCTCCCATCCCACCTCTCCGGCAGAGTGGCAACCTTAACAACATCTGATGAGTATAGTAGGGCAAACCAAAAGTGCACAGGAAACAGAAACAAAACCAACCCAGAGAGGCTATTCCATATACCGAGAGCTCAGGAATATAATTACACAGTATATAACGTGTGGAACTTACCCCTTATCTTAGTGAAAAAAGATAGACAACTGCGGAGGCTCGCAATCATCCTCTCAACCCATTAGTTAAATAAAAGTTCCTGAAATCACTCCTGATAAGATAAATCCACATTATCCAACAAATGGCACAACAGTAGTTTTTTTAACTGAGAGGACAATCAGTGCCATGAAATATCTTTGTTCCTTCACATCGATGCTGGAATAATCACTCACAATACAAACTTCCAATGAAAAATAATTATCAGTCCCAAGGAGAGGGGTCTGCTTTAGCCCTAATTAATGCCATAAAGTAGCAACCTTGGAGCAATCATGCACAGGGCAGAGTGGGCTCTACCCATTTTCGCTAACTTAACAAGGATAAAGTATAGATCATTCTGGATATGAAACTGGGTGAGCCTCAACTTATCCTGAGTCACATAAGTATACGTGTCTTTCCAAATTTCCCCCAATTAAAAGAACATTGTGGGAACTGAGTGTTCCAGTGTTGGCAGACACTATCCAACCTTGGGGAAAAAAGAGACACATATTTTCGATACTGAGTGAGGTGATGAAACAATATCAATTAATGCCTATAGGAATTCAAACAGATTTGTGGTACTGAAATCCATCCCAAACCACTGTAGAAGGGCATGCTGAAGTTGATAAACTTTAAAAAACACAGACCCAGTCAAGTGGAAAAGGTTCATTATTTCACCGGAAGACAGACAACTACCATTATGGAGTAAGTCGCACACTTTAAGATTAGCAGGCTGGGACAGCCAAGCATCAGGAATCACTTTTCCACCAATTTTAAAGTTGAGATTCTTAAAAATGGGTTGGTACAAATCATTCCTGTGACTATATTTCAAAAAAGTACACTATTGAGAGTGAAACTGAAATGATACCCCCACTACCGAGTGACGTAGACCTTTAGGTAAGTCTTTGGAAAGATTATGTAATAATGCCTGAGGGGATAGGCCCACCTGAGCAATAAGCTCTTGTTCCAGTGTGAGCCAGATAGGGGGTAGGTGGAAGTATTAGCCAGCAGACTCGGGCAACACCATCTAAGGTATTTGGCAGCATGACTCACCCAGTAGTAAAGGCCAAAATAAGGGAGTCAAAGGCCACTGCACTCTTTAAAGGCTGCTAATTTAATGTATGCATGCATGCTGAGCAGTCTTACCAGACCAAAGAAACTCTGAAATAAAACCATGGACTTGCTTAAACCAGGATAAGGGCAACCAAACATTAAGCAAGTTAAGTGCCTAAAAAAGCTGGGGTAGGATATTCATCTTTACTATGTTAATCTTTCCCCAAAGAGTCAGTGGAAGCACTTTCCATCTTCACAAATCTTTATGGAGAATAGAAAACAAATCAGAGAAATTTAACTTTATCTTTTGGGCCTCACTCCTGGAAAGAAATATTCCCAAATACTTATGTTGTTTAGGGGACCAAGTCATACCAATGGACACAATATCAGACTTAAGAACTCAGAAGTTTAAAAGCATAACCATGGTTTTATCCAGGTTAAATCGGTAATTAGACAAGGAACTAAACTCCTAAATCATGGCCAGAGCTGCTGGGATTGCTGTTTTGGGATGTGACACATGGAGTAAAATGTCATCCGCATAAGCAGAAAACTTAAGTTCCCAGGAGCCAACCTGCACCCCCATGAGGCTTGGATTAGATTTAAACTTGTGAAGAAGGGGTTCCAGATAAAGATTAAGGAGGAGAGGGGATAAGGAACATCCCTGACAAGTATCCAAATATAAAGGAAAGGAGGAAAAGAGGATCTCGTTAAAATAAATCCGGGCACTGGGAGAGGAATAAAGCATCTTAATCCATTTAATAAAGAGGGGGGTAGCTAAAATGCTCAAGGGTGGCAAACAGAAATTGGCAATCAACTTTATCAAAAGCTTTTTCAGCATCTAGGGGCACCAAAGCAACAGGAATATCCAAGTCCCTAGAAGTGGAAAAAATATGGTCAAGCTTACCGTGGTGGTCTAATGAGGAACGAACAGCCATGAACCCCACCTGCTCTGGCCCGATAAGATCAGACCAAACCTGGCCAATCCTAGGGCCAAAATCTTTGCCACAATCTTAATATCATAATTTAACAAAGAAATTGACCTGTAGCTGGTGACCTTCTCCAGTGGTCTATCTTGTTTCTGAAGTAAAATAATCAAAACCTCCAGGAGAGATTTATCCGAAAGACCAGTTGAGTACAGGTGGAGGATGAGGCGGTGCAGCCAGGGTGCCAGCTCAGATGCAAATGTTTTATAAAAATTTAGGGAAAAAACATCTGGGCCAGCGGCTTTATCTAATGTCAAAGAACGTATTGCAATGACAATTTTGGCCTTGGTAGTTGGGGTTATTAAAAGGTATTGTTTGGCCTCTAACAGCAACGGAAGGTGGACAGAGGCTAAATAGTCTCTGATCTTATCCTGGGGGGTGGGGGCAGACATAGGACCGTAAAGCAATCGGTAATATTTTTCAAATTCAGAGGCAATGTCCTTTGGGGATGTTAATAAAGCCCAGTATCATCGGACTGAATAGATTGCATCAGTCTTAACACCTCCTGCTTCCTTAGCCTGAGTGCCAAGAGGCGGCCTGCCTTATCACCTTGATCAATATATTTTGCTTGTGTTTTGAGAATAGTACATTCTAATTTTTCCAGTAAAAGTTCTGCATATTTATCCCTAAGGGAGACAAGCTCCAGCCACTGTGAATCAGGGGTAGAGGGTGACAAATATTCTTCTAGTTCCCGATGCTTGGAAAGAAGGTCCAAAGACTACCTCTGTCTTTTATGTTTCTGAGTAGAGGCTAGGCATATAAACTCCCCCCTAAGGAAGCATTTTAGGGCACTCCATTCAAGATCAATCTTTCCTGTGGAGCCCATGTTAGTGGAAGTGAACAACCCAATTTGGTCTTTAATTCTTGAAACAATACTCTCTTCCTCCTTCAAAAATTGATTGTTTAACTTCCACAGTGTATCCTTCTGGAAAGACAGAAGCAAAGAGATATTACATCACACTAGGGAGTGATCCAAATGACCCTGGGAGCAATTCCACTGTCAGCACTCCACCCAGCAGAGTCCATCTAATTAAGAAATAGTCACTTCCAGAAAAGGAATCATGAACCACAGAGTGAAAAGTGAGTTATTTAAGACCAGGGTACAAGACCCGACAAGGATCCCACAACCCAAGGTCATCTGACATCTCTCGTATGTAGCACTGGGCAGGGGACAAATCTGAGATGGGTCTATCTGTCCTAGCCAGGTCTGGAGTAAAAACTAAATTTCAGTCTCCTCCTATTACCATAGGAAGAGATAGGAAGGGAGCCAACAATGATGACAATTCATAAAAAAAAAGAAGGGGAGTCCACATTCGGACCATAAACACACCCCAATAAAATTTCAGACCAATCCAGAAGACCTTTTTAAAAAAGGAATCATCCCCTAAGATCCCCAATACACCGACTACAGGACAATTGGACAGATTTAGTGAACAGGATAGCAACTCCCCTTCTGCTTGTGCTGTCTCCAGCAGCAAAGACTTGGTTAACAGCTTGTCTCCGAAATAGGATGTCCTCTTTCTGGAGAAGGTGAGTCTCCTGCAAGAAGACAACAGAACATTGAAAGTGCTACATATGTCTAAGTATCTGTTATTGCTTAACTCGATTCTGAGCCCCCTTAACATTCCAAGAAGCACATTTAACTGTTGTAGCCATAATTCCCCAACACAGATAAGAAAGAATGGAAACATTCCCGCATCAGCCTGTAGAAATTCACCCATACACCCAAAAAGCCACTCTGCCAAACCCTCCAACCATATTTGCAACTCAACTATTGAGACAAGTACAAATTCCCCTTCCCCTCCGTAACAAACATACATTGAAATTTTCAACCATTAGTCCCCCCAGTAAACATATACCAGAAAAATTCACCCAAAACCAAACAAACCCTTACCCTAGCAAATACCCACCCAATATTAAATTCAACACATACTAATCTGCCCATGATGAACCCAAACTGACCACTACACCCCAGCATGTCCCTCCCATCCCCTACGCAGAAATTACAAATCAAAAGGTGAAATGTGACAATGGCCATCACTCATTGGAAGAAGACCCCTCGGGTACCAACTAGGCCCCCAGTTATGAACAGCTCATGGACCGGAGCAAGAATCATGCACCAACAGGTCCAGACAAAGTTAAGAAGTCCACAAATCCATGGGTGGTGAAAAAAACTGTACACAATAATGTGGAATCCAGCCACCCGGTAACTTCAGATGGGATGGGGATCCGACAATTAAAGCATGTAAAGAACCCCTCGGTAAACTTGCACCCGCTACTAGTCTGGGGAATACCTGAATGGGGCACAGGATAATTTTTGTGTATATAGTCACATGAACAGACTACAATCAGAAGAGGTCCATAAACCTGAAAACAGAAAAAAAAAAAAAAAACATACCCATAAAGAAACTGAAAAGCAGAGGCTTGACTGATTTTGTGAATGTGTCCCGAACTTTGAGTTCCCACAGTGACCGTGCCATTGTGCACCAGATGTACAAAAACACAGATGGGGCAGGATGTGAAGAATGACAGCTGTACCACTATTCATAGGGAGGTGTGAAGAGATGGCAATGTTGAAAATCTGTAGTAAAAATATTAAAAATTCTCGAACTTCTGAGCGTACGTGGAAACTGCGCAACACATGTGCGTAACACAGTTATTTAGTGGAATTATTTTACCAAATGTTCAACATTGGCATTTTGTGACCTCTGCACATGAACAATGTCAGTATGATTTTCTTAATCTGTACCGAACATTGATTTCCTCCAGCAACTGCGCTATTCTGCGCCAGATGAGTAAATGCATATTTCAGGCAGCATTTGAAAAATTACAGCTGTACTGTTCATAAGGAGATCTGAAAAAATGCCAATGTTGAAAATCTGGAGTGAAAATACTACAAATTTGCGAAGTTATGAGGGTGCATAGAAACTACACAATGCATGCTTGTAACAGTCATTTTATGGATGTTTGTCACCAAAAATTGAACATAGGCATTTTAGGACCTCTGCTCATGAACAGAGTCACTGTGATTTTACATACGAACATACATACAAAACATACAAATCTGTTAGCAGTACAGACCAATTGGACTGTCTAAGTCTGCCTGAGTGTGCAGCTAGCACCCTAGATTGCAGCTGCCCTAGCCTCCTCCCCCTCAGTTCCTCCCCCGCTTGTCCCAGAGCCTGCCCTCCTAACTCTTCCTCTTGCTTTATCCTACTCCTTCTTAAAGCTATTGATGGTCCTACATGTTACCACCCCCTCTGGCAGCACATTCCAACTAGACACCACCCTCTCAGTGAAGTAGTGCCTCCTCATTTCCCTCTTGAAACATCACCCATCCAACCATAGTCTGTGCCACCTAGTCTCTCTTCCACTCCTCAGTTTAAACACCCACTCAGTGATAGGTTTATTTACCACTTCAGGTATTTAAATGATTCAGTCATATCCCCCCCATCCCTCCTCTCCTCCAGGGTGTACATGTTCAGCTCCTTCAGCTTAACTTCATATGCCTTTCCTTCCATCCCTTTAAACATTTTTGTTGCCCTCCTTTGCACCCCCTCCAGTAACTTTATCTCTCTCCTCAGGTATGGCCTCCAGTATTGCAGACAGTACTCCGGTGTGGTCTGACCAATGATCTGTAGAGCAGTAGGATCACATCCCTGTGTCTGGATGAGAACCCCCTTGCAATGCAGCCCAGCATCCTGTTTGCCTTCACTGCTGCTCTCCTGCACTGGAAAGGTGTTTATGCTCCCAGGTACCAACACCCCTAGGTCCTTCTCCTCCTCCTCCTCCTCTGTGATGCCCAACCTCACCCCCCCAACCAATAGTCCCTCTTCTGGTTCTAAGCCCCAAAGTGCATCACCTTTCACTTCTTTGCATTGAATCCTAGCTGCCACTGCACTGACCATGTCTCTAGTTTGGCTAGATTCCCCCTGCAGTTTTTCCCATCTGTCCTCTTCATCCACCACTGACCCCAATTTGGTATCATCTGCGAACAGACTAACCCTGCTCCCCTCTCCATGTGTTATAGTAGAAATAAAGATCCCAAATAGCACTGGACCCAGCACTGACCCCTGCGGCACCCCGCTTGTCAATGCTCTGGATGCCAAGAGCTCACCACCACCACCACTCTCTGCACCCTCCCCTGTAACCAGTTCTATATCCATTTAGTCAGCATTTTTCCCACCCCCAGTGCCATCAGCTCCCCCCTCAAGTCTTGCATGAGGTGCTGTATCAAAGGCCTTACTGAAGTCCAAATACAGGACATGTACCTCATGGCCCCTGTCCAACTCCCTTGTCACCCAGTCATGATATTATATTAGGATGGTTTGACAAGATCTCCCTGAGATGAACCCATGTTGCCGCCCATCTTGGAGGCCATTACTCTCTAGGAATGCCACCAGCCTCTCCTTCAGTATCGTGTCCATAAGCTTACCCACTATGGACGTGAGACTAATTGGCCAATAATTTTTGGGCTCCTCCCTAGGCCCACTCTTGTATAGAGGCATCACATGGGCCATCCTCCAGTCCTGGAGCACACACACCATTTCCAGGGAGGTGTTGAACAGATCTGCCAGTGGCTCAGCCAACAGCTCCTCAGTCTCTCTCAGCACCCTGGGGTGGATGCCATCAGGACCTGGTGCCATGTGTACCCCTCTAGCACCCTACTCCCTGTGATCACTTTGTCCGTTACCTCCTCCCCTCTTTTCCCCACCCCCCAGCCCATGCTGGTAGTGGACCATCCCTCTCCTCAGTAAAAATGGAGCAGAAGTACTCATGTAGAATTTCCACTCGCTCTTCCCCCCTTTTCCACCCAATCCCCTCCCCACTTTATCCTCACAATATGTTCCTTGCACTTCCTTTTTTTCCCTGACATACCTAAAAAAGTCATTTTCCTCTCCCTTTATGCCCTGTGCTAACCTTAATTCCCTGGAGGCCTTAGCCTTTTCCACCCTACTGGCCAACTCCCTTGACCAACTCCCATCAGTCTCCTTATCCTCTTCCTTCCCTGTTCTCTGGTACTGCCAGTATGCAGCCCTCTTGGCCCTCACCCCTTGCAGCACTTCCTTGTTCAGCCAGCATGGTTTCTTGGCTCTGCTCTTCTTAATCCTGGCCCTGGTGCAGGCTACTGTGGCCTCTGTTAGCCCAGTCTTTATGACTCTCCAATTTTGTTCTGCATCCATCCCCGGCCTTATATCCTGGAGTCTCCCTTGCAGTATTGCTCGCATCCTTCCAAAGTCCACCCCACTAAAGTCCACCACCTTAGTGCCCATGCCACCTGTCTCCCTGACCAATGCGAGAATGAGCCACACTGTTTGGTGGTCGCTACCTGCTAGTGGGTCCTCCACCCTTACCTCCCTCACCACCTCCCCATTTGCCAGTACTAGGTTCAGAGTGCTACTAAGCCTTGTAGGCCCACTTACCAATTGTGTCAGAAAGTCATCCTGGAATGCATCAAGGAGCACGTGCTCCCTGGTACTGCTAGTGGCAGGGGTGCTCCAGTCAACCTCTGGTAGGTTAAAATCCCCCACTATCACTACACTCCCACTTCTACACAACCTGCTTATCTGCTCTGTGAACTCCCCATCCAGTTCCCTGGATTGGGCTGGTGGTCTGCACACCACTCCCAGTCTCAGCTTTCTGCCCTAGGAGTCCAGGAGCTGCACCCAATGCACCTCTGTCCTCTCCTGTCCTCTTCTCTTCTCCTCATCCCTTATGCATTTGATCCCATCCCTCACATAGAGTGCAACTCCCCTTTCAACCCCCCAGTCCCTCCTGTATATCCTGTACCCCAGGATTGCCAAGTCGCAATCATGGTACTCTATGGCCCAAGTCTCTGTCACTGCAGCAATGTCCACCTTCCCCTCTGAAAGGAGTGCCTGAAGCTCTGCAATTTTGTTCCCAAGGCTTCTTGCATTGAGAGAGATGACCTTCTACCCATACCCCTCCTTCTTCTCACTCTTCTCCTTGGCCTGTGTCCCTCCGCCAGGTAGTCGGCACCCTTTCTCCTCCTTATTCTTACCGGGTGGTGGTGCCTTCTGTATTACACTCAGACCACTCTGACCACCTCCACCCAGGGTTACTATGCCTCCACCTTTACCTATATCTTGGGGGGGGGTTAGCTCATTAGGCTCCCCTGTCTGGGCCTTTCTACTAACCTCAGACTTTTGGCCAGCCCCCACTAGTTTAAATCCACCTTAGTAGAGATATACCCCTGTAATCCCACCTTTAATACTCCCCTCTCCTCCCCTCCCTGCTCAAGTGTAACCTATCCCCCACGTACAAGTCACTATTTCCCCCAGACCCTACCCCAGTTAGTCACTAACCCATAATTTTTGGTGTGGCACCAATCCCTCAGCCACTCGTTGAACTCCTTGATCCTACCCTTCCTCCCCGTGCTTGCACATGGTACCGGGAGAACCTCCGAGAATGCCATCAACTCCCACCCCCTCACACTGCCTGCCCAACTCCTCGAAACTCCCCCTCACTACTTCCACAGTCTTCCCAACCAAGTCATTTCTACCCACATGCATCACTAAATGAGGTTTCTTCCTCGGCCTCGCTGCACACTTGAGCAGTGCCTGCCCTGCCCCTCCTGCAGTCAACCCGGGGATAGCTTCAACCCAAATATGGCTGTGCCTTTCCCTCTTCCACCCCATCTTACCCCCTTCAGTATAGAATCCCCCCCCAGTATTTTTTCTTCTCTGCCCCTTACCCCAACCAGCTGCAGCCTCTGTGACTTCTGTATCTGTACCTCCTACTTCTGCCTCACCCCTTTTCTCTGCCTTATTCCTCCCATCCCCCTTGAACCCCTTCCCAGCCTGACTACTTCCTACTGGGCTTCACATGTTGACCTCCCCTCTTCCCCTGCTGATTTCCAACCCCTCTCTTATCCCGATTGTTGTCGATTTAGAGCCCCCATTCCCTTTGACCCCGATAGTCATGCCCTCCCATCCCTTCCCTTCCCGTAGCCTTCTCCTGCAGTCACCCCCTTCCTTCCTTACTAGTCCCCCTACTACCTTTTCACCCTCGCTATCCCTTCCCCTACCTGTTGCCATCCTTCTCATGCCCCGCGTGTCCTCCCCCCCTCAACATGTTCCTGCTTCCCCTCTCTCTCCCATAGCAGAGGCTCGAATCTATTCCTAGTCAATACCCCTCATACATCTCTTCCCCCTATCGGTTCCTTCACTCATACTTGTTCCCATCTGTGCTCCACTGGCCCCACCCCTGTTCCTTCCCTACCTGCAGCAATCTGCTCTCTCCCCTGGTACTCCTCGTGGTCTCTTCCTCCCCATCAGGGGCCCCCCCTCACCTCGGGCACCCCTCCCTTCTCCTCCTCTCTTTTCTGCTAGTGCCTCTGATACTGGGTTCATTTCAGTCCCTAGTTGTTCTTCCCCTTGTCCCCCCTTGCCATCCTCTATTCCCCCCCACCAGGATGCCTACCATACTCATCTGCTCTGCCACTTAGACTCCTCCCTAGCCTCCACAGTTTCTCCCTCAAACTAGCCAGTTGTTTACAGACCATACACCACCCCCATCCTCCAAGCTCAGTCCAGGATCATGGCGGACCCACACCCTGTACACCCCACCACACTTCCAAAGATGCCCGCCCTATTGACATGTGGCACCTGCCCCATTTTGGCCCCCATCTTATGTTACGGGCTCTTACTCCCAGTTTGTGTACCCTACTACAACTGTCAGGCCCCTATTTACTCAAATTCCTGTTCCCCCCACACTAGTCTCCCTACTGCACCCTTGCCGACCAGGTTAATTCAGTCTCAAATCTCATCCATTAGATAATATATTACTGTAGCAATCCTACAGCCTCCTTGTCCATTATTCACCCCTCAGCTAGAATACTTTTTGTTCTCAGCCCTCATATAGTTTCACTAAGTCCAGTTATAAATCCTCTTGCACTCCAAGTATTTCTCAGCTCAGTTAGAGAAATAAACAGAACAATTAAATCTGTATTATTACAGCAATCCTAAAAGTATCCAGTCATTGCTTTATCTCAACCCCAGAAACCCTGGTGTAATATAGGACCACACAGAACCCTGGGCGGGAGGGTGGACAACTCTAAAGCCCTGACAGAGCTCCGTTGAGCTCGCTCACTCCCCGTTTCTCACTCCCTCATTCTGTTTCTCCCAGAGCTGCAGGCAGCTCTTTTGTACTGGGCTCTTGCATGTGTTGGCACCTTTTTCTGCCCACAAAAAAATCTGCAGTCCCAACAGAGCTCCGTTGAGCTCACTCACTCCCCCTCTCTCATTCCCTCATTCCATTTCTCCCAGCGCTGCAGGCTGCCCTTTTGTACTGGGCTCCTGCCTGCATTGGCACCTTTTTCTGCCCATAAAGAAATCTGCAGCAGTCCTGACAGAGCTCCATTGAGCTCGCTCACTCCCCCTCCCTCACTTGCTCATTCTGTTTCTCCTGGTGCTGCAGGCTACCCTTTTGTACTGGGCTCCAGCCTACACTGGTGCCTTCTACTGCCCACAAAGAAATCCAGAGCAGTCTCAACAGAGCTCTGTTGAGCTTGTTTACTCTCCCTCTTTCACTCGTCATTCTTAATCTGTCCCAAACACTGATTTCCCACAGTGACCACGCTATTCGGAGCCGGAAGTGCGTAAACATATTTTGGCCAGGATGTGAAAAATGACAGCTGTACTAATCATAAGGAGGTGTGAAAAAATGCCTGGGTTGAAATTCTGGCATGAAAATATTCCAAATTTGAGAAGTTGCAAGGGTGCATGGAAACTGCGCAACACATGCTTGTAACACAGTCATTTTATGGACTTTTATCACCAAATTTTCATCATAGGCATTTTAGGACCCCTGCTCATGAACACTGTCACTGTCATTTTCTTAATCTGTCCCGAACACTGATTTCCCACAGCTACCCCACTATTCTGTGCCAGAAGTGCGAAAACACATTTCGGCAAGCATGTGTAAAATGACAGCTATACTGTTCATAAGGAGGTGTGGGAAAATGCCAATGTTGAAAATCTGGAGTGAAAATAATACAAATTCATGAAGTTACAAGCATGCGTAAAAACTGCGCAACGCACGCTCATGAAACGGTCATTTTTGTTTTTTCACCAAATTTGCAACATAGGCTTTTTGAGAGCCCATCTCATGAACAGTGGCACTGTCATTTTGATAATAGGTCCTGAGTGGTGATTCCACACAGTGACTGTGACATCACCTTTTGGGACCGAATAATGTCATGACACTGACTGAATTCATGAGGAGAGGTTCCAATAACCCCATGCTGAAAATTTGGTGCCAAAATTCCCAAAAATTCCAGAGATATCCACCAAAGTTGAAAAAAAACCTATTTATACCATTATACAGCTTACCAGCACTTCTTCAGTTCGCAGTCTGCTTTGAAGAGTGCAGTAGTGTACCTGGTCCACTGAAGATCGTCACGCTGGGCTCCAGAGGTAAGTATGAGGTGACGGGGGTGTGGGGGGGGGTAGAGTATGCAGAGGGTGGGTGCGGGTTGGGAGAGGGGCACTGGAATACTTCGTGGGACTGTTTTCTTGTTTTACAGGTAGAAAAACAAACAAACGGACAACACGGGTTGGTTTTCTTTTTTTGCAGGTGTGTTTGGTACACTGTGGTGGGCTCCCAGTGTACCACCTGCATTTGTGGGGAGAGGGACCAAAGCTGATGGGGTCGGACCCCCCCATCGACACAGAAATGGGTGGGGAGTGCGCCTGATGCTGAGGGGGATTGGGCACCCCCTTGGCACAGGCATGCGAGCGTTGAGGGGCCATTATGCTGATGTGGAGTGGGCTCCCCCATTGGCAACTGGAACCTGGAATAGGGAGACTGAATCTGATGGGGATTGGGCACCCATCAGCACATAAACATGGGGGGGCACATGATGCCAAGGGGGATTGGGCACCCCCTCAGCACACAACTGAAATGGGTGGGCATTATGCTGATGGGGAGTGGGGTCCCCATCGGCAAATGAACTGGGTCGAGTGCATGCTGACAGGGGGATTGGGCACCCCCAGTCGGCTTTCTATGCTCCTCTGAGGTAATATTACACCAGGCAAGTACCACCCTGCAATGACAGGTTGCTCCCTCATTGCAGCAGAATGGCTGACACTGCAATGATGAGGTGGCCCCTGACTGCAGCGGAGAAATTGTTACAACTTGGTGGCACTCTGCAGAACCAGTGTCATCAGGAAACTGGCCCTGCATTGGCCAAGCACTGCCAAGTCCAACAATGCAGTGCCAGCACTGGCCACCACAGTGCCGCTCTGCCACAACCCACCTTTCTTTTAAGCTGCCACATAATGTTTCTTGTGCATGCATGCAAGCAAACATAATGAGGAGAACAAAAATGTAGCCACAGTACTAAAAGAACCTGAGTTTGGCATTCTGAAAAAAGTACAACAGCACCTTTAAAACCATCATGAAGTTCAAAAAGTTCAGTACACCCAGGAGAGTAACAGCCAAGCAGGACAAACCTCCTGGAAAGTAGTAGCCATACTTATCCCAATGTTATACTAATAAGGAGAACACCAAGTGAAACTTGGGTTAAATACGGCTGTATAGAAAACAGCTCAGAACAATGAACAATGAGCATTATGCCCACACAGAGACCCTGCCTCAGACAGATCAATTGGGAAAAGTGCTCCTCCAATAATGGTCCTGTAGCAAATAAAGGTGTAGCTCCAAATACCAACAATAGGAAGAGTGCATCCTCACAGTATCCAAATGTCCTCACCCCCTCGGAGATGCAGAGTGAAGGTAGCTGCGTAGGATATCATTAGAATACTGAATCAATCTAGAAGAAATTTTCAGCATATAATCCAGTGTTGAATTAAAAAGGACAGAGAGGAGGTGTTCTGATTATCATGAGGAAGGAGCGTCATATGGTAACAACAGGAAACACACAGAGGGTACAGATTTTCCCATGCTTGTGGAGTACACCAAAACAGAAGTCTGCAAAACAGTCCCCAAGTTCAAAGTAAGAATTAAAGCCACACCGGAGAAACCTAGGTACCGAGTAAAATCTTGAATCGGTCAAGTGCGGTGACCTGAAGTAAAATTAAGGACACACATTAAAGGCCATTCCACCAGTAAAAGAGACTGATCCTTGCTCCCCTAGGGATAAGTTGACAGTACAGAAGAGCTGCCTCCCACAATTTAGGAATCAGATTTGACACAGGATTATGCTCCAAAACGCATTCCTTTGCCAAAGTAAGGCCACCAGGGGTATGTCTGGCTTCTACTCAATGGAAGGGGCAGAACAATAGCCACAGAAATAGCCACCCACAGGAAGACAAAGCAAGGTCATTAACCCAAGACGTATGCCACTAGGGGAGCTTAACATGCCAAAATAACAATCCAGGAAGCTCGAACCAGAGAATGTCTCCAGTCACATGTCAGTGTACAATCCCAGTTCACAGAGGAAACAATGAGACCAATATCAACTATCAGTAGTCCACAACAGAAAAATCTGCAGGAAATAGTTTGACAAAACTCATCATCCATTGAAGAGTGCTGGGAGAAGGGTTTGGGGATTGTCCAGTGCAATTTTGGGGTTGTCATAACTTTTCCAGGTACCATCAGTTAAAACTCAAAGGCAGGCAGGGTACTGCATTTGAAATTTTATCCTGGCTGTAAGGAGCTTGGACACAGTGGGGTGAAAACTAGTTCTTCTTTGCCAGACTCAGCTGGGTAAATCCTGGGTGACTCAAAGCTTGGACCCCTCCCAGGTAATTTCCTTGATATTCTGCACTTTAGACAACAGATGTTGACAGTCCAAGAAGTTAAGGAAACAGAAACTGAAGGGTCTTGGGAGGGGGCACCCTCAGGGGGCATAGGTCTTAGAGAGCTGTGAGCTCTCTCAATCAAATATGTAGGGCTGTATGAGGAAGGACCGGCCAGCTTCACAACCGATTTCTGTGCAAATAAAAGAGGGTCAGAGCCATCAGCCTTTTCTTGCAGACCAGTGATTACAATATTATTTCTACAGCCCTGACCTTCTAAATCTTCAAGCTTAGCCTCCAGTTTAGCATATTTCTTACAGAGGGCCAATATCTCCAGATCCAACCTTTCTTTCCAGGTTACAAGGGAGGAAATGTGGGCAGAATTATCACTCACTTTGCTAGTTAGGTCCTCTACTGAAGCTCGCATGGCTCACAGCTCTTTAGTTAGATTTTGCAATTATTCCTTGCAAATCTTTCCTCCAATAAGGGTGCCAGCCCTGATGTAGGAGTGGGGGAACGCACAGCAGAGAAAGTAGCAGCCTTGGATCATTTGGTACTTTTGTCCGGTGTGGTAGGCGGGGTGTGCCTGGGTGGTGAACTATGCATTTCTGCATCCATATTTTCTTTAAAATGACATACTGACACTATCACAGGCAATGGCAGCACACCAGCAGTAGGAGTCAATTCCAATGTGAAAACTCTAAATTAAATGGGATTTCTGATGCAGGGAGGCAGGAGCTCCAGTAAAGGCTGCTACTCGACTCTTCGCATCACGTGACTTTCCTACTATGGTAGTTTAATATTATTTATCTATGGAATCGGGGATGGGGCAGGGGGCCACTAGACTACCAGGGAATAGGTTGACTTTCATTACTACATGTATGGGGGAGTTGGTTTGGGGGGGGCCACTGGACCACCAGGTTAACATGCTACAGGCACTCCAGTGCTACTGTGTCCATGCCCCCCTCTCTACTTTGCCCCGAGTTTAGACATGCTTTACAGTGGCGGTAATTTGCACCATGCTATATGTTGCTCTACCTACCCTTGCGCAGTGCTCAACCTCTGAAAATCCCAGAGTGCCTGTATGCATGTCCCTGCCCCTTCCTAAGTGCCATGCATAAATTATGTTTTAGTGCTAACACATTGCACCAGAGCTATCTGGCCTTCTAAATATTGTACCTCAGAGCTATTTCAGTGCAATTCTGGTGCAAACATTTTGGACCTGGTGCAAGGCTTTGAATATCTGACCCCGATGCCAAAATGTGGGCGCCAACTTAAAAGCTGATGTTGCCGCTCAGCTGACCTATCCTGGGTAATTACAAGCTAACAGTGTGCCAAAGCAGGACACTACAGAAAATGAGATATTACAACTCATCTGCTCTATCCTGGGTAAATATTTAGTACAAATGTGTACAAGCAGGATCCAGCACAACAGCAAAACCAACGGTGAAGATTTGGCATTGACAAATGCTTGCTCTCTATATGTTCCTTAGATCAATAGCCCTGACATAGCCCTTTGGATCGAGCTGATCAATAACACTAATATTGGTTTCACAGTGATGAAGAATCTTGATACATCAAGCTGTTCTGTATATGGCAGCAACGTGGTTACCTCTGTAATTCAATAAGTACATTAAACCAACATCCCTGACACAGTCACTTAGATTGCATTGGCCAATAACACTATATGTTAGTTTTACAGCATTAGAGACCATTACACACTTGCATTTTCCCACATATTTACACTGGATCAATATCCCTGACACAGCCCTTTGGATCAAAACAACCACTGACATAAATGATGGTATATATATATATATATATATATATATATATATATATATATAGAAGTATGGTCGTGCCCTATAATTAGGGTTGGGTAGGCACTTTAATGTTAAACCTCAAATTTTGCACCTTAATAACTTTGCAACTGTTCCATATATTGGCACGACATTTGGAATGCATGGTCTGGTGTGGTAGATCTCTTGATTTACCAAGTTGCATTTTGGTTGGACATATGGTTTCTGTGTAGTGAAATGCCAAAAAATGAACTTTTCGCCAGTTTTAATGTGTTTTTTGCCCATGACGCTGCAATCACACAGTATGGTCTTTTGGTCTGAAAGCTTTAATGTAGAAAGAGGTTGGGTCAAGGAACAATCCAGCGTTAGTTTGGTAAAAAAAATATTAATCCATTCCAAAGTTAATACATTTTTAGTTTTTTAGTTCTGATCATGCTCAGTTCACTCAAAAATTTATATGTATATTTTGGGAAAGATAAATGGTCTCACAGTCAAATATTCTATCAGCTCGAGAAAGAAAAATCCTAGTCAATCAGAAAAATTCTTTGCTCCTGAGCCGCCATCTTGTTTTTAGTTTTCCAGTCAAACAAAATGTTGTAGCTTTCTCCATGGGTGACTTTTGGGCCAAATGAGGCATGGGTTTTGTTCAGGCTGACCCCCTCTATAAATTCATTCCTTTGATTTGTTTCATTTCTGTCAAAAAATAGGTTTTTAAAATAAAAAATGTATCTTTCGTGGCTTGCTAACGATCTTCTTTCATGAGCCTGCAATATCCTGGTCCGTGAGACAATCCTAATCCATGAGCTTTGTTCATGTGGGGGAACAACCAGATAGTTGGAATTTCATGACCAGATGACCCTGGGGATGACTAGATGGCTCTGGGGACAACCAGATGGCCCAGATTGGCGCAACCAGATGTCCGCTCGCAGATTAGGATTTTGTGAGGTCGCGGACTAGGATTTATCTCGTGGATGAGGATTTTGCTATTTCAAGACTGAAAGATTTTTAAAGGTGTAAAAACTTTAGAATTGCATAGCTCATTAATGGTTTGGTCTTTTTACTTGAAATTTACAGGGTGTTGAGGGGATGCCCTACAGGTGTGAATTATGCTATTTAGGTGTTGGGAATTAAATGGTTGCATAGATATCCCATGATGAAGTTGACATTTCCCCCATAGGATTACATTGGAGTGTCTGTCATGCTTTTTGGCACCGTTATCTCAAAAAGGAAGCGAGATACAGAGTTCTAGCTACTGACGGCATAGCTCACCTTTAAGTGAGCTATGCCACTGAAACAAGATTTTAAACCATAGAGTAAGCCTGCAGTGGAATTTTTTTCTTAGGTTGCACAGTTAATGAGATATTGTCAGATCTGTGTTACAAGGGTTCCTTGCCGTATAGGGCTGCTGTATAGCTATGTATAAGTGGGGCCCGCGCTCCCACAGATGCATATTGTTATGCAGTAATGGACAACTTGGTCTCTGCGCTCCCACCAATACATGTTTTTTACTAGTTATAGTACACTTTTCAAAAAATAAGTAAATTCATGCCAAAAAACTGCATTTAATGCATCAGTTAGGGTTAAAGCGACAAACGTGAGGAAATGAAATGTTAGAGTTGAGCACCTAACCCCCCCACAACCCACACACCCATCCTCCACAGACTGACAGATGTCAGGGTGTGCCATGGGATAGTGAGGCCTAGCTATCACCCCATTCACCTTTACTGTAGCATGTAAACCTGCTTACACATGGAATGGGGTGAGAGTTGGGCCTGACGACCCCATGGTACATCCTGGCATCTGTCAGTCTGTGGAGGATATGTGTGTGGGTGATGGGAGTTAGATGCTCAACTCTAACATTTCATTTCTCACTTGTGTTGCTTTATCCCTAACTAATGCATTAAATGAAGTTTTTTGGTATATATATATATATATATATATATATATATATATATATATATATATATATATAAATATGTATATATATATATATATATATATATAAATATATGTATATATATATATATATATATATATATATATAGGATATACAATGAGTGGGCTGTCAGATAAATTATTTATCTACACAAGTGCTGTTTAACCTCAGGTTTCCTCACAAGTGGCGCAAGACACGAGTGAGGTGTCCGAGGTCAAACAGCACAAGTGTAGATAAATCATTTATCCGAAAGCTCACCATTGTATGTTTCATTTATGCAATAGGGATGCTTTCTGTCACTGCAGGAACATTTGGTTTTGACAGTTTACCTTTTTTTTTTAAATTATAATTTCCGTGAGTTTTGGTTAACCTTCCTAGAATATGTTCGTCTAGCATAGTGATTGCTATTAAATGAAACATCACTCATTTTGTAGAAGACTTTTTGCTGAACAAATGTCATGCTCACAGTACTATGCTACCCTTTTCATTTTAAAGTCATTCACATTTGTTTGTCAAAAAAGGGAAAAGAAAATAGAATTTGTTGCTGTTTTTTTGCTAATTATCAAAAAACTAAAAGGTATCCATAAATGAAACACCACTCATTTTGTAGATATTTTTGTGCTGAACATTTTTTGTGCTCACAGTACCATGTTGTCATTTTTAGTTTTAAAGTCATTCACATTTGTTTTTCAAAAAAGTGAACAGAAAATTACATTTTCTACTGCCTATTTGCTAATTGTAAAAAATCTATAAGGTATCTATACATGAAACACCACTCATTTTGTAGACAATTTTGTGCTGAACAATTTTCGTGCTCACAGTATCATGCTATCTTTTTTTTTATTTTAAAGTTATTCCCATTTGAATATGGTTAGTACTGCTTCTGAGGCTGGACATTCTAAATGAATTCTAAAGAGATTTGTGACATAATAACTGTGTGTATAAATGGTCACTGTATGTATACATTTATTTATACATACAGTGACTCAGATAAACGCATTTATCACACTGAATATATGACCACCCCTATTGCATAAAAAAATATATATATATATTATAGTGGCACGATCACATCACTATGGTTAGGGTTCAGTGGTCAGTTACATACTAAAGTCAAAAGTTTGGGCATTAATAACTTTAGACCTGTTCAACGGATGTGCCTGAAATTTGGTACACATGGTGAGGCATGTTAGATCTCTTGATGTGCCAAATTGTGTTTTGGTCGGACTTTGTATATGAAAACACTGAATAATACAAAATTATCAGTTTTTGGAGGCACCTTTTGTGATTCTGGATGTGGTCCTGCATGGCCGTTATGTGGTGTGCTGCTCTGTAAGATGGCTCATTTTAAAGATCTTTGACGGCTAAACATGCCGCTTTTCATTTGGTGAAAAAATATTAAGGCATTCAAAAGTTTTGCCACTTTTAAGTTCCCATTATGAGTCAATGGGGAAATTTTTATGTATGTTTTGTGAACAAAGAATGGGGTTCTGGCCATCTAGTCCCGCCTGGCGGTCAAAGAATTTGCAGCCTCTCAGTTCAAGAATCTTTGTCCCCGAGGATTTTAGAAATTCTTTGATCACAAGGTTCGTCATTTTGTTTTCTGTTTTTTGATCAGAAAAACACAAATATCTCGGCTCAGGGGTCACTTCTGAAGTAAAACTTAGATGGGTTTCACTCAGGGGACCCTGATCTGTCAAGCCATGGCTTCAGTTTTATTCAAATTGGTCCAAAAATAGAGTATTGAGCTTCTAAAATCTTTGTTCGCTGCTCACTAATGATCTTTGATCGTGAGCCTGCAAAATCTTTGATCACGAGATTCTTTGATCGTCATCTTTGATAGCGAGATAGGGACAAGATGGCCAGATTTTTATAATGGAATAGATAGGGAAATTTTACCAATGTTTAACATTAAATATCTCATAAACGGTTTGGTCTTTTTACTTGAAATGTGTTTACATCATGACATGTAGATGTGAATTATGGTGTTTACATGTTGGAGAAAATTTATTTGGCAGAGATATTGCATGATGCACTTTTTGTGTTGCGGACAGTGTTTTGCTTGTGGTGGCGGCTTGAAATTGATAGGATACCTAGCCTTAGTGTCATGCATGTAGTTTTCCATAGTTGTTTGTGTTAAATGTCAACAGGTGCAGAACTGTGCCAGTCTGATGAATGGAAATATCATACATTAAAATGTTATATCTTGGACAAGGTTTGGTCTTTTCACTTGAAATTTGGAGGGAGTTGACGGCTTGTCTTGTGGATGTAAATTACAGTGTTTCTATGTCAGAAAATATTTTTTTGGTGGAGATATGGCATGGTGCAATTTACGTTCTGTGGAGGGCATTTTGCTTGTGGTGGTGGCATGACATTGATAGGACACCTAGCCTTAGTGCCATGGATGTAGTTTTCAGTCATTGTGTGTATTAAATGTCAACAGGTGCAGAACTGTACCACTCTGATGAATGGAAATTTCAAACTTTGACATGATATATCTGGGACACGGTTTGGTCTTTTCACTTGAAATTTGGAGGGTGCTGATGGCATGTCCTATAGCTGTGGACTGTGGTGCTTATGTGTCGGATAATATATTTTTCGGAGATATTGCGTGGTGTAGTTTACATTTTGTGGACAGCATTTTCTATTGTTCTACTACATTAACATTTGTTTGTTGGCTGGCCTTGCTGTTGTCAATGTACCTTTTAATCATTAGGTGTGTAATGTGGCCCGACACTTACAAGTTGGTGGGAGTGTGGGGCCCTTTCCACAACTTTCTACTTTTCTATTCTTTCTTAAAAAGTAAAGAAATTCTATGCAAAAAACTTCATTTAGGGTTCTTCTACAGTGAAAAAGTGAGAAATTCAATTTTAGGGTTCACCCTTGTACCCCACCACAGCCCCCACCAACAGGCATTGGGGTGTGCATTGAGGATCATTGGCCCTAACTCTCACTCCATTCTCCTACACTGCACCACCACAGCTTGTTTACACATGGGATAGGGTAGAGTTAAGGCCAATGACCCCAATGCACCCCAATGCCTGTTGAGGGTGAGCTGGAGTGAGGGAAGGTGGGAACCCTAAAATTGAATTTCCTCACTTTCACGTAGAAGAACCCTAACTGATGCATTAACAAAGTTTTTGCATAGAATATATATATATATATATATATATATATATATATATATATATATATATATATACACTGTATATATATTTATGCCATACCTGTGGGCATTACTTTCCACAAATAACAGCGTTAATTTTACTTGCTAGGACCTACAGTGAAAAAAAATCAGAAAATATTTTTACTGTAGGTTTATATATACCTCTAGTAGGTTCCCATTGGCTGGAGCTGGCAGCATGAGCAGCACAATCAAGAATGCAACTGCTTGCTTCCATCCCGGCTCCCACTGTAACTTTCATTTCCTCACCGCACTGTATCAAGCACTTTCACTTTCTCCCCCAATGACAAATGCTCACATAATGCCAAAAAAAAAATCAAACTGAGCACAAACTCCTTTTTAATACCAGTACTGTCCTCCCTGCCTCCCATGGCAACACCCAACCATATTCTGTCTTCTTACCCTCCCTTCCCATACCAGACAAACACACCTTTTGTGTTCGACTGGCAATCCTCCATCCTGCATGCTGGCAACAAACGCTTCTTCCCCGGCCTTTCTGAAAACAAGCACTGCTCCATCCTCTGGGTCTGATCATTACCAAAACTCCTACAACTCTGCGTGATAATGCACTGATGCAAACAAGCATCATGTGGGTCCAAAAAAACTTGGAACTTCTCGGTCATCCAAAAATCATGCTCAGTCATCCCGAAACTAAATAAAAAAAGATAAACAGCTGTCAAAATAAAAAACGTGCTACCCCCCCACCCAGTGAAAATATCATTGATATTTTCACTAGGGGGATAGTATATCCTTTATATATTACTGGCCCAATAGCACTAGTATAGTTAAAGAAGACAGGAAATTAGTTCTAATATGCAGCTGTTTATAATGTTACCACTTATGGAAATAATATCCATCAGTTTGAAAGATCCATATGTAACTGTACCTCAATACAAAGTGATGTGAAAAACTGTGTTTTCAATTGTTTTCTTTTTATGGACAACATTCTGCATAGTTCTCTTCATGGAACTAGTGATCTGGAGTTTTAACTATGTCACAGTTTGAGCAAAGAACTCTAAGTATGGTTCTGATAGGACAATAGCTCACATTTAGCATTCTATACTCAAACCGTGACATAGTAAACACTCCAAATTACTGGTTCCATGAAGAGAACTGTGCAGAATGTTGTCCATAAAAAGAAAACAATTGAAAACACAGTTTTTCACATCAGTATTTATTAAGGTACAGTTAAATATGGCTCTTTTAGAGGCAAGTTTATCACTTCTCTTACTAGGGACATTACTAACTGCTGCCAATTATCACACATTTCCTGTCCCCTTTAAGATTGATGAGGGTGTTTAATGTTAAAGGGCAATTTTTGAAGGTTCATTTTTTGATTATTTAATGGATTTGCATGAAATGTGAGATGTATAGGCTCTGGGAGTAGGTCTCTTTGTGTGGTAAATTGTGTTTGAATTGCTTTTGTCATTTTTGAGAAACAGTGTTGAAAATACAGAAGGTTTTGTGGTTTTTGGCTGTTTTTTTTTCTCACCTGTATCTCAAAAATGGCTTTAGGTTCTGGGCTAAAATTTTTAGGGTAGAAAGCCTTGGCCTCGCAGATGTGCCCTTTGAAGGTTTGGTGAAAAAATATTAATACATTTCAAAGTTATTCAATTTTATACTTCCTATTATTTCCTTTGGGGAAAAAAATAGATGTCAGGCATGATGAAAGATTCTATGTTGCAGGAGAGGCTGCAAAGTGGGATTCTAGGTCTAACACATTTGCTGGTTGTCCATGTTGTTTCTCTGCTTAGCAAAACAAATCAAGTAATTTAGATGTGTGGACACTGGGGAGCCCACTCCCAGTGTCCGCAGATTATTTTAATAGTTTATCCCCCCAAGCACTGTGGGACACTGGGGAACCAACCCCCAGTGTCCTGAAAGACTTAATTTTTATTATTGTTGTTCCCGACACAGGGATGCCCACCCCCACTATTGGATGCCCCAAATCTAACATTTATCTTTGCCAACATCAGGGTGCCCAATTCCTGTGTTGTCATTATAAAGACCCCCCCCACAAAGGGACACTGGGGAGCCCAGTCCTAGTGTCCATAAAAATATTTTTTCTCCTGAAAAAAGAAAACAGTCCCACAATGTACTTGCCGACATCAGGGTGCCCAATCCCCATGTCGGCATTTACTCCACCCGGTAGTGTGGGACACTGGGAAGCCCACCCCCAGTGTCCCAGAAGACTTCATTTTTATTAATGTTGTTCCCAACACCAGGATGCCCACCCCCAGTGTTGGAAGTGCCCCACACCCCAGTTCTAACATTTTTCTTTGCCAACATCGGGGCACTCAATACCCGTGTTGGCATAATAAAGATGCCCTCCTCCCAGATCTGTGAGATATTGGGGAGCTCACTGCCATTTTCCCCAAATAAGAATTTTGACCTGTTTAAAAAAAGAAAACTGTCCCTGATGTCTTTTTTAATCCTGTAGAAAAGAAAACAATCCTTCATCGTCTCCCCATCCCCCCTCCCCATCCCAACCCTCCCACTGAGTAACCCTCCACCCCACACCCCCCTTGACCTATACCTACCAACGGAGGTTGGTGGCTGTCATCTTCTGTGGACTGGAACACATCTGCACTCTTCAAAGCTGAACCACAAACTTAAGCATTCAGGTAAGTGCTGTATAATGGCTGTCAATGGCATTTTGAACTTATGTTACTATCTCACTCATTTTTGGGTATTTTTCCACCAAATTTTTTAACATGCACTTTTTGGGATCCCACCTCTTCAACACTGGTTCTGTCATTTCATTACTCTGTCCGGAAAGGTGATTTCCCAGTGGCTGTACAGAACCACCTTTTGGGACTGATAAATGAAATGACAGTGCCACTATTCATGAGGTGGGGTCCCAAAAAGCCCATGTAGAAACTTTGGTGCAAAAATACCAAAAATCGCCCGAGTTATGTGTGGTTGTTGAAATTTTCCTATGCACGTGCGTAACGTCACCAATTTATAATAGTTTCACTCCAAATTTTCAACATAGCCATTTTTTTCACACCACCTCATGAACAGTACAGCTGTAATTTATCACATGCTGCCAAAAATCTGTTTTCACACTTGTGGCATAGAATGGTGAGTTTGCTATGCGAAATCAACTTTTGGGATTGAGTAATGAACTAATGGTACAGCTGTTCATCAGGCAGGGTGCCAAAAAGCCCATGTTGAAAATCTGAAGCAAATATTGCAAAAAATACCTGACTTACGTGTGGTCATTGAAATATTCCTATGCATGAATGTATCTTTGCCAATGTTTAATATTTTCACTCCAAACTTTGAACATAGCCATTTTTTCACAGCACCTCATAACAACTACAGCTGTCATTTCTCACATCCTCGCCAAAACATGTTTCCGCAGCTGTGGCGTGGAATGCTGTTTTGCCACTGATTAAGAAATTTACACCTATGGGGTTTAAGAGGTGGGGTGATAAGAAAACTATGTTAAAAATTTGGAGTTGCAATGTGAAAAAATTGCAAAGTTAGGAGCATTCCTTCCAATTTTGCTATGTGCCTATCTCAAAAAGTAAGGAAATTATTTGCAAAAAACTTTGTTAATGCATCAGTTAGAGTTATTACTACAGCAAGAAAAGCAGGGAAAGGTGCAGTTAGGGTTTCCACCCCAACACCTCACCCCCACCCAGCGGAGACTGACAGGTATCAGAGGGAGTCTTGCAGTCATCAGCCTTATCCCCCACCCCCACCCTGCAGACACTGACATGCTTTGGAGGTGCCTTGGAGTCCTCAGCCCTAACTCTCACCTCATTCTCCTATACTGCTCCTGTGTCAGCTTATTTACTTATGTAATGGGGTGAGAGTTAAGGCTGAGGACTCCAAGGCCCCACCAAAGCATGTCAGTGTCTTCAGGGTGGGGTTGGGGGTGTTAGGGCTGATGACTCCAAAGCTCCCCCCGATGACTGTCACTCTTTGAATTCAAGATTGTATTGTATTCAAGTTTATCGCAGGAAGGCTCCATTGAGCAAGCTCATTCACAAGGATGTCCTGACGCTTGTACACAGACAAAAAAGAACATTACATAGTAAAGCAACCTTGGTTACTTGTACAGATACAAAGAAAAAGAGCATTACATAGTAAGGCATCTTTGGTTACCAGTAAACAAAGTGCACACAAAATTCAAGGAAGGTATTACATTACATAGGAACTTTTAGTAAAGAGTGTACAGGCAATACAAGGTAGAGTTATAACTTTAACCCTGTTAGCTGCAATAGTTAAGCTTGGTGTAAGGTGAACAGGGTTGGGGGGGGGGTCAGTTAGCATGGGGTAATATACGGATAGGAGGCCAAGGTAGGAGAGGGTAAAGCAAGTGGTAATATATAGATTAGAGGACTAGGGAAGGAAAGGGAAAAGGAGTAGATAGGAAAAATCCTAGATTTTATTTAGTCAAGGAATACATTTTGCAAGCTAGAAGGTTTGTTGGTCTAAGAAAGACTAGTACCAGTGGAGACGATAGTCAAGTGGCACACATAGGGAAAGAGGAGGGGCTTAGCAGTTGCAAATATATTTTATTTTTGATGTAATTAGCACTTTATAGAAGTTGACCGAGACAATGCTAGTTAGTTTTAGTACAGCTTGAAGTTGGTTCCATATAGTGGGAAGGGCATGCGAGATAGTTCTTTTGCCAAAGGTGGTACGAGTCCTAGGTACGTCGAGCATGATAAAGTCTGTTTTCCTGAGGGAATATGCACTGTAGGAAATGCAGATTAAAGATGTTAGGTAGCATGGTAGTTTATACAGGAGCAACATAAGGGTCCAAAGTCCAGCATGAAACAGGCGTCCAGTGGTGAGAGATGTCCAGCCAACAGCTGCATACAGATCACAACAGTGAGTACAGTAGGGGGAATTGGTAATGAAATGTAGTGCACGGTGGTAGAGGGCATCCAGCTTACTTAGACTTGAGATTGTAGTGGAAGAATAAATTAGGTCACTGCAGTTGAGTAGGGGAAGGAATGTAGCTTGCATGAGCCTGTTATGGGTCTCAAAGGGGGAAAAGAGACCTATTTCTAAAAAAGAGTCCTAGTCTTGCTTTGAGCCTCCTGGGTAAGTCATCAATGTGGTCATTAAAGGAGAGCTTATTATCTATCCAAATACCCAGATATTTGAATTTAGGCACGACTTCCAAAGGTTCACATAGTGATGTAACAATAAAGTCTTTTGGTAGGTCAGGGGAGGGGCCAGAGGTGTTACAATGAGAGAAAATTATTGCTTTCATTTTCTTAGCATTAAAGAGAAGCTTGGCTTTTATCAGGTTATTTTCGAGCTGAGCAAAGTCAGCTTGCAAAACTTCCCTGACTTCCGATAAAGTTGAACCAGAGGTATACAGAACAGTATCATCAACAGAGGAGTACAGTTTGGAGCTAGATATATGAGAATCTAGATCATTGATGTACAATGAGAACAGGATCGGGAGAAGAATGAAGCCTTGGGGGACTCCTCTGATAACCGGCAGAGAGGGGGTGGGGTGGGGTGCTAGGGGTGGGAACCCAAACAGCACATTTCCCTGCTTTTCTCACTGTAGTAACAACCCTAACCGATGTATTATAAAGTTTTTTGCAAATATATATATTTTATACCTGCACGGTAATGCAGGTATAGTTAGGGTTGAATAGGCACTTTAATATTAAATCCCAAATTTTACACTTTAATAAATTTGCAACAGTTTGTTCAATTTGCCTGACATTTTTGCAAGGGTGGTCTGGTAATACAGACCTCTGTATCTGACAAGTTTCATTCCAGTCAGATTTGCAGTTGCGGAGCTGCAGAGTGTCAAAAAATGTGAAAAATCCTTGCTTTTTGGCAAATTCTTTGCTCGACTCTACAGTCCGAACGGTTTATCTGTCTGGTCTGAAATTTTCAGGGTATATGGGGACTGGATCACTGAAGTGCCTTTTGAAGGTTTGGTGAAAAAATATTAATCCGTTCAAAAGTTATTAAACTTTTATGTTTCCTATTATAGCCTATATAAAAAATATATGTGCACCATGAAAACTTTTGCGAAGTACTGCAGACTTTCGCAAAAGTATCACTGATTGACATGCGATACTTTTACAAAAGTCTGCAGAACTTTTGTGAAAGTCCCTCATGTAAACCAATGGTACTTTCACAAAAGTCAGTGGGACTTTCGCAAAAGTCTGCAGAACTTTAACAAAAGTTCCACGGGTAAACAGCCTCAAAAAAAACAGTTTCTTTGCCACTTCATAGAAAAAAAATGGTTAGGACTTTTGGGCTGAAATTTGTAGGGTGGGAATCCTTTGCCCCACAGATGTACCTTGTGCTGGTTTGCTGAAAACATTTACACCTGTTCCATAGTTACACCTCTCCGAAGTTTTGGAATTTCCCATAGGATAACATTGTGGCTCTTGCCCCACCTTTCAGCACCTATATCTTGAAAACAGTTTACGATAGGGAATTTCACTAAGTGCAGCTTAGTACACCTTTAGGTACCCTTTAGGTGTACTAAGTATGCGTGAAGGTGGCCAGGTCATGAATACAACTGCAAAGGCATTTTTTCCAGAGTTGTTAGGATTACTGAGATATTGCCACATTTGCAGTACAAAGGTTACTGGGAATGTCTCTAGGCATGCTCTATGTGTCTGTACGTATGGGTAAGTGGGAGCACAGGGCCTAGAGGGCTCTTGCTCTGACCTATGCATACCATGTTTCTAAACTAGCAGCACTGGGCCCTTCTGCGCTATGCCTCTACAGTTATGAGTGGGTGGGAGCACAGGGCCCAGATGGCCTGCACTCCCACATACAGTACGAATATGAGTAACATACTTTCTCAACAAGAAGGAAAATTCATTGCAAAAAAAACTCAGTTTTAATGCAGCAGTTAGGGTTGATTCCACACTGACAAAAGTCTGGAAATTCAATGTTAGGGTTACCAACCCTACCACCCCATCCCCCACCATCCCACCCTCCACACACCAACAGGCGTCAGGGTGTGCACTGGGGTCAATTGTCTTAACTCTCACCCTGTTCTCCTATATTGTACCATCTCAGCTTGTTTACACATGGAATGAGGTGAGAGATAGGCCGATGACCCCAGTGCACACCTCGATGCCTGTTGGTGTGTGGAGGGTGGGGGTGGTAGGGTTGGTAACCATAACATTGAATTTCCAAACTTTTGTTGTTGTGTGTATACATATGTATATATATGTATATGTATATATATATATATACAGCATACACACAATTAACCTCTCCAGACCCCCTCTTGATATTTACTGGAGAATTCTCAGATATCCCAAATATCAAAAACTAACCAGTAGTATCAACCACATAGGGGAATTTACAAAAAGGCCAAAATCTCAAAGTGCTCACTAAGGCCTGAAGCATACCCCCCTCCCCCATTTCACCATCCATAACTGTTCCCTTTAGAGAAGAAGAATATTATATTATTATAGAACCAAAAACAAGAAGACCTGAATGAGGATGCAGCAGAAAGATAAGATGGCAAGGGAATAGGCGAAGGTAAGAGGATCGGCGAAAGGAAAGGAACCTCCCAACACTGGACTAAAGGAAACAGGCACAGCCACGAGCAAGGCGTGGCCATAGGTAAAAGAGGAGGGACCTCAGCTAAAGTACAGGAGGAGCAGACACAGAAAATGGGGGATGGTACTGAGATTATAGCAGAGGGGAGGGGCCATGATTGAAAGGCTATGTGCACCAATGCCCGCAGCCTGGGTAACAAAATCCTGGAACTTATGTCATTAATGGCCTCCAAGGACCTGGATATCATGGCAGTCACAGAGACACAGTGCAATAGCAACCATGCCTAGGAGCTAGCCATTCCATGGTACATGTTGCACAGGCAGGACAGGGAAGGCAATAATGGGGAGGGGTAGCATTATATGTCAGGGAAGGGATAAAAGCAACAGTCCCACGAGACAAGGCAGAAAAGCAGAGGAGCTATTGGTAACCCTGGAGCTGGGGAGGGGAACAGTACTTAGAAAGGGAGTGATATATAGGCCCCCAGGGCAGGCAGAGGATGTAGGCAGAGAACTGCTGGAGACGATCGAGAACATGGCAACAAAGGGTGAATTGCTATTGATGGGTGACTTCAACTTGCCGGATGTGGACTGGAGCATTCTGACGGCAGCCTCAGCCAGGAGTAAGGAATTTCTGCAATTCCTGCAAGGGGCGGGTCTCACACAGCTAGTGAGGGAGCATACGAGGGAAAATGCAACTCTGTATCTTGTCCTAAGCAATGGAGACAGGATAAAGGAAGTCACAGTGAGGGAGAGCCTAGGGACTAGTGACAATCGAGCTGTGGGGTTCACCATAAGGATGTCACAGGAAGCTAGCCACTCAAGGACTAGAATCCTGGATTTCAGAAGAACAGACTTCAGTAAGATTAAGGATGAATTCAGGAAAGCTATGCAGGGATATGATGACATAAGGGGAGTGGTGGAATAGTGGGATAAGATAAGGGAAGCCCTGCACCTACTAGCAAACCATTGCACCAGGCCCTGCAGCAAGAGCAAAAGAAAGAGGAAACCACTGTGGTTCTTGAGAGAGTAGCAGAGCTGGTAAGAGGAAAACAGATGGCATTTCTGAGGTACAAGGCATCGCAAAGCAAGGAGGACAGGCAAGAATACTTGGAAAAATGAAGGGAAGCAAACAAGGTAGTAAGGGAAGCAAAGGTAAAAACAGGAAAAGCTAGCTAAGTCAGAGAAGGAAGGAGGGAAGGCATTCTTTAGGTATATTAGCTAGAGGAGGAAGCTTGGGAGGGTTGTGAGACTTTGGAAAGAGGGAGGTAGGGAAGGGAGAAAGACATTGACAAGGTCAAAAAATACTTCTGCTCCATATTCACAGAAGGCAATGGGGACAGTCCCCCTTTAATGGAGAACGGCAAACAGGGTGGACATTAGACCTTTTTCAGAGGACAGAGTAAAAGGAGCACTGGAACAGCTTAGGGTGAATAAAGCTATGGGGCTAGGTGGGATAAACCCGAGGATCCTAAAGGAGCTCTGGGAGAAATTGGCTAAACCTCTGGCTAAGCTGTTCAGTGGATCACTGGAAACAGGCGGGTTCCGGAGGAGTGGAGGATGACACAAATGGTACCCTTACACAAAAATGGTAGCAAGGAGGAGGAGGAGGAGGAGGGAAAATATCACCCTGTCAGTTTGACCTCAATAGCAGGTAAAATGATGGAAACCCTCCTTAAGGAAAGGCTGGTGGACTACCTAGAGACAAGGGGGCTGCAGGACCCAAGGCAACGTGGATTCATGGCAGGGAGGTCATGCCAGGCCAACTGGATTGATTTCTTTGAGTGGGTGATGAAGGAAATAGACCAGGGCAGAGCAGTACTTGTGGCCTATCTGGATTTAAGGAAAACTTTCAACACAGTCCCACATAGGCGTCTAATCCACAAGCTGGCAAATCTGGGGGTGGGGACAGAGGTAGTCACATGCATTAAAAACTGGTTAAGTAACAGAACACAAAGAGTGGTGGTAAATGGGGCTAGCTCACAGGAGGGACAGGTAACAAGTGGTGTACCGTAGAGATCAGTGCTAGGACCAGTGCTCTTCAATGTCTTCATAAGTGATATTGCAGAGGGTCTACTGTAGAAGGGAGGGTTAGCCTGTTCGCAGATGATAAAATGTTATGTAACAGGGTAGATACACAGGAAGGTATAGAAAAATGAGGAGAGATCTGAAGAAGCTAGAAAATTGGTCCAAGGAATGGCAGTTGGGTTTCAATGCAAAAAAGTGCAGGATTATGCACCTGGGGAGAGGGGATCCTAGGGTTGAGTGTGAACAAGATGGGATAACACTGGAGACCATCAAAGAGGAAAGGGATCTAGGAGTAGTCATAGAAGACAGCCTCAAAGTGGCTAAATAATGTGACAAAGCAGTCAGAAAGGCTAACAGAATACTAGGGTGCATAAGGAGGGGAACACCAAGCAGAAGGAGGGAAGTGGTGGTACCAATGTACAACTCCCTAGTAAGGCCTCATCTGGAGTACTGTGTTCGGTTATGGAGGCCCCATCTTCAGAAAGACATAGACAGGATGGAGATGGTGCAGAGGAGGGGGACAAAAATGGTGTCTGGGTTGCAGCAGAAGTCGTATGAGGAGAGACTCAGAGCTCTCAATATGTACTCCTTGGAGGAAAGGGGAGAGAGGGGGGACACAACAGAGACCTTCAGGTATCTGAAAGGGATCAACAGTGTACCAGAGGGGAGCGTTTTTCACATGAAGGGAAATAGCAGAACAAGTGGGCACAGCATGAGACTAAAAAAGTGAAAAATTAGGGGGAACTTGAGCAAGTTCTACTTCATTGAAAAGGTGGAGGAGAGATGGAACAGCATTCCCCCAGGAAATGGTGGAGGTGACCACAGTTCAGGGATTCAAAAATGCTTGGAATGGGCACATGGGAATTATCAAGCTAGGGCAAAGGGGGGACTTGTCATAGCATCTAGGGTACCTTAAGTATTAAAAAGAGAGATAGGGCAGACTGGATGGGCCACAAGGCCCTTATCTGCTGACAACATCTATGTATCTATGTATCTATGACATCACCATCCAGTTCTCCTAGAAATTCTCCTATGTATTATTTGTTGCTTTGATCCAAAGGGCTGTTTCAGGGATGTTGATCCAATGCAAATATGAGGGAAAATGCAAGTGTGTAATGGCAACTGGTGAAATTCTGATGAGTATTTTTAAAATAACTCAGAAAAAATTGAAAATTACATTCTGGCCAAAGTCGGCAAAATGTTTGTGGAAATTCTATGGAAAGTCTATGAAATGTCTAGAAAGTGAAATTGTAATGCTGTCTGAGCTCCACTGGCAGAAGTTAAAATTTTGCAAAGTATTAATCAAGGCAATAAAGCTGACTTGAATCAATACTGGATCCAGGTATAGTACGTCTATGAAAAAGGGTTACCAAAGTGTGACATGAGGGTCATTAATACACAGTAGCATAATTCTATACGCTTTTCAAGACCTTTCAGAACCCCCCCCCCTTCTCTTCCCCACTTAACTTCTTGTAATCACCCATCACTTTTGGCTCCTTCCCTCTTCTGTTGTCACCTACCCTCAGGCATCCTCCAACCTTCCTTGTTGTTTCTACTTCCCACCCCCTCGTCTCTGTTCTGACAAAATCTTTCTATCAGACTGCTAACCTTTCCCTTGACCTCGACCCCTCTCCTTCTCGCAGACCACATCTCATACCCCTCCTCTCCCTCCCACTAACTTCTTGTAATTACCAATCACCATTGGCCCCCTACCCCTTTCTGTTGCCACCTACCCTCATGCTTTCTCCAACTTTCCACACTGTTTCACATCCCACCCCCCACTTCCTTTTTTGACAAAGTTTTCTACCAGACTGCTAACTTTTCCTCTCACCTCTGCCCCTCTCCTCCCACTTGCCACTGGTTCTCCCTTGAACCCGTCTACTCTCCCCACTGCCAAGGATCAATTGCACCTTAACTATCCCCCTATGTTAATTGTTATTGCTGCACCTCAGTGAACTGTTTGTTTATATCACGTGCTGTATATTATGTATTTTCAACTATTTGTTTTTTATTCTGTGATGTGGAACCTTTGTAAAAGAGCTTCTGCTCAAAGGTTGTTTCTGAATAAATAAATAAATAAATAAATAAATAAATAAAAAGACACTGTGTCCCAAGAGTTAAAAAGGGACAATATTGTGAGATAATTTTCTAACAGAGACTTGAGAAAAAGCACCATCAACATTGGGCATATAACAATGGACACCACAGTGTTGCACATGTAACAACGGACACCACACAACTGTTTATGTTAAAACAAGAACTTGTCTTGTCTTGACTTCAGTTTACCAACCATTTTAAGACACCATGACCAAAGTATGAAAAGAAACATGTTGTGACATAACTCCCTGACAGAAACTTGAGAAAAAGCAGCTTCAGCGGTGTGTCTGTAACAGTGAACAGCAAACAAAATTGCATGTGTAGCAGAGTAACAGTGGATCCCACACAACTGTTTAAGTTAGAATGGCATCATCTAGACCTCTCGGTCACAGAAGTCCCACAGTGTTTTAAAAATCAGTCTGAAAAAAAGTTATCCACCATCAGCTTAATGAACACATAGACAAGTATAACCTCTTGTGCGGCCAGCAACATGGCTTTCGCAAGAACCATAGTGCCTCTACTGCCCTTGCACTGCTGACCGACCACATCCTTACTAACATAGACCATGGAAATGCCACCAGTGCCATTTTTGTAGACCTCTCCTAGCCCTTTGATATGGTCAACCATGCCCTCCTCCTTTCCAAGCAACGTCTCCTTGGCTGCTCTCAAGAGGTATCTAACTGGTTCAGGAGCTATTTCACTGATCATTCCCAATATGTGTGTGTAGGCCCTGCTTGCTCCCTCACCTTGCCTGTCTCAACCGGTGTCCCACAGGGATTCATTCTGGGCCCCCTTCTATTCTCCTTATTTATAAACTCCCTCCCTCGGACAGTCTCAGCTGCAACTCTCTCCTGTATGCTGATGACCATGTCCTTTTCTTCAGTGATAGATCCCTCACTCGCATTTCCTCAGTTCTCACCCATAACTACGAAGCAGCCCACAAGTGGTTTGCAGCCAACCTCCTCCTGGTAAAGCATCTACTACCATGAACTGCTTCGCTCCTCCACGTCCAATCAGAAGCGATATTGGTCCAGAATTAATTAAATCCTAGGGAATGACAGGCTGCAGACTCCGAGGGAAATGTTGGCCATCGATGTCAACTGTAACCACCCCTCTACTATTGCCGAAGCTTTTAACTCTTCACAAAGCTTCCCAACATCCCTCAGGCCTCTCCTCATGTCTCATAGACATCATTCAAAGATACCTCTGATGCACCAGCACCTTTGATGCTGGCCCCAGTCACAAGATCAAAAGTCCTAAAGTTACTCAGTTCAATTTCCATCCATGGAAGTGAAAGGTCCTGATGGTCTTGAGCCTATGATCCTTTGTCTGGCAGCCTCCCTCTTAGCAACCCCTGTAACTAGACTATTCAACCTCTCCGTTTCCACCTCTACTGTTCTTCTTGTATGGAAATCATCCAGGATTATTCCCATGTTCAAAAAAGGCAACCCTAAGATATTAACAAACTATAGGCCCATTGCTAAACTGCCCATCCTTAGCAAACTGCTGGAAAAGTTAATCCATGGTCAGATCTCCTCGCATCTAACTGAGCTCAATCTTCAGTCTCCTATCCAGCATTGTTTTAGGACTGGACATAGCACTACTATGGCTCTTACACTGTTCACTAGCGAGGTTAAGACCAACATGGACAGTGGTTGACTCACTGGGGTTGTATTCATTGAACTCACTAAAGTGTTTGACCTGGTTAAGCATCCCCTGCTACTAAGCAAACTGCAGTGTCTTGGTGCTACTGGTCCCACCTTATCATGGTTCAAAAGCTATCTCGATTGTTGTTTGCAACCTGTTCCCTTCTGTGAAGTTTACTCAGCCACTACTACCATCTCTTGTGGTGTCCCTCAGGGCTCTATACTGAGCCCCTTGCTCTTTTCCATTTTTGTTAATAATATTCCTGCCTTCATGCCCCACTGTAAATCTGTCATGTATGCTGATGATCTACTCCTCTATTCTACTTCCATGTCTGTCATAGACATCGATGCGCACCTATCATCCTCCTTCCTGCAGATCCAATCCTGGCTGTCCTCAAACCATCTAATTCTTAATCTACCCAAGACTGAGGCCATGCTCTTCGGGTCCTTAAGAAAAGTCAGTACCGCGTCTCCCAATCTGAAGGTCCGATGCCCTGATGGATCTGCAATAACCAACACAAACTCCTTTAAATACCTGGGAGTGACTTTTGACCCCCAACTCCACTTCACCTCGCATATTAATGAGGTTTGTAGACAAGTCAACTTGAAGATTGGAGCCACTTACAGAGTACGTCACTCCCTCACCACTTCAGCCAGGATCTCAGTAGCCCATGGTGTTCTGCTCTCTGGGCTTAAATATGTTCTTCCCATCTTCTCTCATGCCAAGATTGCTGATCTACATAAATGGGATACCACATACAACAACATCTGCAGATTTGCCCTGTCGGCTCTCTGCCATACCCACCACTGTCTGGTCTACTCAGCCTTGAACTGGCTGTCTCCCAACAGCCTGTGCACCTACACTCTGGGATATCTCACTGATTACTTAACCCGTCTACCCCATCCCGATGCGCTTGCAGCTATGCTAATCCCTGTAATCCACGCTTGCCCTCTAAGGTCTTCTACCTCTCCCCTGCTCACCGTTCCTCTTTGCTCTACTAGGATGAGTGAGCAAGCTTTCTCCCACTTTGCTCCCAAATTCTGGAACTCCTTTCCCCCTGACATCAAACATTCTCCATCCCACAATACTTTCAAAAAAGCACTTTTCTCTTACTTGAGCACACGTGGTGCTTGCAATTGCCCCTAACTGGCACTCTGGCTTCTCTTGTTTTCTCCATGCCTGCTATGTCTGCAGTCACACTGCTGCTCTGTGTATTGCTTGGTCCGCTTTATTACTCACTCATATGTGGGTGTTTACTTAATCTGAAACTATGTTTGACCTCCCTGGGTGGGGTCCTGTGTTTTTTTTTTGGTTATACCTGTCTTGTTCCTCTGTAAACATGTTCCATTGTTGTTTGTACACTCCTGGGTCGTGCTTGAAAATAGGCAGGTCTTTTGCCTAATGTACTTACCTGGTTTAACAAAACATAATAAATAAATAAATAAATGCCAAGAAAACAAAATCCATGCTGTTCAGATCCAAGGCCTTCCTAGCCAAGTCCAAATCCTCCTCCGCTCTAAACATTGCCTCCCTGGATGGTCAGGTCCTTGAAAATGTTAATACCTTCAAATACCTAGGCATCTTGCTCAATCCCTCCCTCTCCGTCTCTAAGCATATCAACTCTGTGGTTCGCAGGATACACCAAAAGCTGGGTGCTGTCTACAGATTTAGACACTACCTCACCCTTGAGGCCTGACATGCCATTGTCCAGGGGAACCTACTCCCTATACTTGACTACTGCTGTTACATCTATGCTAAGTCATTCACAACCCTCATGACCAAACTCTCTACTGCCTACAACAGTGCCTGTCGCTTTGCCATATTGGCCCCTTTCTCCACCCACCACTTTGTCCTCTACCAGTCACTCGGATGGCTCCCACTACAAGGCCACTTTGACTTCTCCCTTTGCTGCATGGTTGATAATGCCATCTGAACTGGCCAGGAATCACCCCTTGCAGCCCTCCTCAAAGTCCGAACACTAAACCGTTGTCTCCACTCCAACAACATCCCCCTCTTAGAGTTTCTAGGGTATCTACCGATACGGGTGGGAGAGCCTTGTCAGCTGTGGCCCCCTCACTATGGAATAGGCTGCCTGCTGCACTCCACTCCCTGGAAACCCACCGCCTGTTCAAATCACACCTCAAGAACTGGCTCCTGGCTGAATCCCGCTGCCATTGCTTTGCTGGGTAGCCCCCCTTCCCCTCCTCTTTAACTTCCTGGAGTTTATCCTAGTTCCAACTTTCCCTATTGTGTTATATTTCTCCAATCCCTCCCTCTCCTGCGCCTACCCCTTCCTCCCCCATCCCTCTTGTGCTTATGGTTACCCCTCCCATGTCCTGGAGTTTTGCCACCTGCATTTATCTTGTTAGCCCATTTGCTCTTACTGTATATTGCTTGTTTGTCTGCGATGGAAACTGACACTTTGTCTTGCTGTATGGATTTACTACCTTGTAATCTGAATGCCTTATGGACTTTTTACTCCCTGTATTTTGAATTTACTGTTGTATATTCTCTTGGCACCATTGTTAAATTGTTCAACTGTTCAATGTATTTGGCTTAAGCTTACTCCTGTGCCATTGTATATGGCCCGGTCATGCCTGAAAATGGTCCCTGGGATCAGTGCAGCTACCCGGTTATCAAAGTCATAAATAAATAAATAAAAACAGGCCCCAAAAAAAAAGCTCACTGCTTTTTCAAAAATTTTTAGGAGAATGTGAAAAATGAAACTTGTTGGGACACAAAAGGATTCATGCACCACCAAAACTTTGAGTGAAACAGAAATGTTTTATGCATTTAAGTTCAGGAAAAAAATGCTGTCATTAACAGGAAGTTTTAAAAATAATTTTATTGAAGTGCAACTAGAAGAAAGTCGGCATAGAAACAATGGAATATACTGTGGTTTTGCATGTCATGTTTTGCTGAGAGAAATCTATGGCATTGTGGAGTTGGATGTTTAAAAAAATAAAATGAGTGCACATAGCTTCACAAATTATGTAATGTATCTGTGCTTGTGGGCACCTTTTAAATTCACTGATTATAACTACAGTGCCTATTTTTTTTTAATTCATGCACTAAATATTTGGCACATTGGTACCCCCATTTCATGAACTGACCCACCCAACCAACCATAAGGTATATTACTAATAAACACTCCAATTGACTGAGTTATTGCCACTCACCCAAATACAATTGTGTAGGCTGGCATGCTAGACTGATAACTTCAGTGACCTCTGTGTGACCTACAGTTGCAGCGACAGACATGTCCAGACATTTACATATGAACATACAAAGAAGCCAGCAAAAGAAAACCATTTGGTCTATCAAGTCTGCTTGTATTGCAGGGTCCACAGGCTAGCTTGAGCTACTGTCCCTGCCCTCCCTCCCCACTCCTCCCATTCTCCCCACTCATTATCCTTACTTTCCCTCTATGCCTATCCCAGCCTCTCTTAAAGCTGCCCACTGTCTTCAATGAGATGACCTCTTCCAGCAGTGCATTCCAAGTGTCCACCACCCTCTCTGTGAAGAAGTGCTTCCTGACCCTCTCTGTGAAGAAGTGATCCCTGACCTCCCTCCTAAACCTCCCACCCTCCAGCTTAAGACTGTGCCCCCTCATATTATGGTTGCCACTCAGCTTAATGAGACTCTCCTTATCAAACTTCTTTATCCCTTTCAAGTAATTGAAGGTCCCAATCATGTCTCCTCTCTCTCCTGTCTTACAGGGAATGCATGTTGAGTTCCCTCAACCTCTCCTCATATGCCTTACCCTGCTGACCTGTTATCATCTTTGTAGCCCTCCTCTGGACCTTCTCCACCAGGTTAATGTCCTTTTTGAGGTTTGAGCACCAGTATTGAACTCCATACTCTAGATGCAGCCTTACCAGTGACCTCTACAAGGGCAGTATAACCTCCTCTCTCCTACTACTGATCCCCCTAGATATGCATCCCAGCATCTTGTTTGCCATTGCTGCTGCTTTCTTTCACTGTGTGGAGTGCTTCAGGTCACTAGTGATCATCGCTCCCAGGTCCTTCTTCTCCTCCTCTGATGCAGATACTCGGACTCCACCCAGGTAGTATTTTATCTTGGAATTCTTGGCTCCAATATGTATAACTTTGCATTTCTTGGCATTGAAGCCAAGCTGCCACATCCTGGACCACTTCCCCAGCTTTTCCAGATCTTCTTGTAGGTCCTGTATCCCTTCAGCAGTGTCCACTCTTCTGCAGAGCTTGGTGTCATCCGTGAATAGGCACATTTGGCCCTTAATGCCATCCCCAATGTCATTGATGAAGGCATTGAACAACACTGGCCCCAGCACTGAGCCCTAACGGGACCCCACTTGTTACCTCTCTGGTGCCAGAAAACTCTCTCCCCCCACTGTCTGGGTTCTGTCCCTCAGTCAGTTTTCGAACCCATCTGGCCATCTTTTCCCCAACCCCAAGATCCACCAACTTCCTGATCAACCTTTTGTGGGGCACAGAGTCAAAAGCCTTGCTGAAATTAAGATAGAGGATGCCTACCGCTTGGCCTGTGTCTACTGTCTTAGTGACATAGTCAAAGAAGTCAATCAGATTTGTTTGACATAACCCCCCATGAACCCATGCTGCCTCTCATCCTGGAGACCATGCTCCTCTAGATATTCCACCAACCTTTCCTTTAGTATGGTCTCCATGAGCTTGCCCACAATGAAGGTCAGACAGACTGGTCTGTAATTCCCTGGGTCATCCTTGGGACCACTTTTGAGGAGGAGCACTACATGTGCTGTTCTCCAGTCCTGCAGTACCACACCTGATGCTAATGAACTATTAAATAGGTCTGCCTGTGGCCCTGCCAGCTCCTCAGCCAGTTCCTTTAAAACCCTTGGATGTACTATGTCTAGGCCTGGTGATTTGTCCACCTTCAATGCCAGAAGCCTCCTCCCTCACTCTATGCTCCTCTATCACTACATCTGTGTTTCCCTCCCCCCGCTCCTCTTCCCCCTCCTGAAGGCACTGGTCCATCCTTCTCCCTGGTGAAGACAGAACAGAAGTAATCATTTAGTGTCTCAGCTTTCCTCCCATTATCCTCCACCCATTCCACCCCTTTCTTAAGCCTAACAATCCTTTCCTTCTTGTCATTTTCCTCACTTATATAGTAAAAGAAAGCCTTCTCCCCCTTCTTAATTCCTTCAGCTACCTGCAACTCCTTCTGTGCCTTTGCTTGCCAGACTTCCTTACTTGCCTCACTAGCCAACTTTAGGTATTTTTTCCTATCCACCTGTCTTGGTCTTCCTGAATTCTCTAAAGGCCAGCCTCTTTTCCCCTTACTGCTTGGGTAACCTCAATGGAGTTATTCCCACAATAAGCTTCAACAAACTTCAATAACCCCAGAACTGAACCAGCTGGGTGCTTTCACCCTTGTGTTCTTCCTGCTGAGCCTAACACACTCATCTGCGGCAACCAGTATTCCTTCCATAATGATGGACCACCTTTGGTCCACCCCCATATCTGCACTGATGCCTGCCAGATGGCTCCTTAGCACTTCGCCCATTTTCCTGAAGTTGGCCCTCCTAAAATCCAAGATTTTGACCTTAGTCGGGATGCTTTCTTGAAATTTCTGTGATATCTCTATAGCAATCCCCTGCTTGCAGTAAAACTGTAGGGCTAATAGGGAGGTTTTCTTTAGAAAAATCATAAAATATCTGGTCAACTGGATGGCTTCAACTGTATAGTGGTAGCCAGAGATAATCAGCAGTGCATCTAGCTATATCATAGCCTAACAGATTTCAACTGGATTTCACAGTGATAGATCAAGATATTGCTGCTTATCTTAGGCTGCCACTATATGGTGTCAGAAATATAAAAGCCCATAAAACCTTTCCCCAAAATGTTACCTGCATCCTTTTGAGCTTTCCAGCTGACTGCTTAGCTCTATTTATATTTATTTATTGAATTGTTTCACCAGAAGAGGCACACTGAGCAACAAGATGCTCATCTCCACGTGTGACCTTGGGGGGGGGTACACATGGATATGATAACACACAGGTTATCAAGTGAACAGTTAACAGAAGCAAATAAAAAGCAGCATAAGGATATACAAGTGCATGAATATACAAGCAGCGCACATTGAATGCTTGGAATATTGTAGTACCAAATAATAATTTCTGTGACAAGAAGCAGCAGACAAGATAAATTAGCACAGTAGTAACAGCTGTAACAACAGGGGACGTATATCACAGTTATACAGTTATACACAGTACATTGGGCAAAATAGGCCCAGGACATAAGTGCAAGGTTGGGGTTATATGCCAGCTTCTGTAGCAAGGCTAAGGCCGCTGGTCAGGCATTGGGGAGGGGATAGTGGGGCATGGCAGGTTAAGGGACAGGAGCAATTTGTAGTAAGGAAGTTTGCTAGGGTGGTAGACAGAGATAGGAAAGAGGAGGAGTGCCGAATTTGTGGTGGGAGAGCGTTCCAGAGTTTGGGTAGCCAGTGTGAGAAGGCAGCCTGACCGGCAGAGGTCTATGACCTATTCATGCATTCTTGAGGCTGGTGAAGAGGACTTCAAGCATCCTTATATTTCTACCCATGTCCTAGGTGGAGATGTTGGTCCTGGCCAGCTCATCAATCTCTGCATTGTTCTGCTTATATAGTAGAACTCTTGATCGCCTTTGGCCAACTTCTTTTTCGCCTCAGCTAGTAACAGTGTCTCTCAGTTGGCTTCCCAAGTATTCCCACAGCTATCCAGGCATGTAGGAGAAAGAGTACCCATGCTGGGTTTCCACCCATATTTTGATGGCTCAGTCAGCTTGTCATGTCACTGCTGGCTGAGTTTCCTGACTCAACCCATCCCTGGTGGCAGCCATGGTCCATGCCACCACTTCTTCATCTTGTGATTGAGTTGTGTTTACACCTCAGATTTCTGGTCATCAGCCTGGGGCTCTGCTGGCTTAGGCCATGGCCTCAGGTGCATCTTTCTTCATCAATGGATGGGAACTGGAAACTCCTGTAGGAGACTCCTTTGGGGCTGTTGCTCTGTTATCACTGGTCACTAGCTCCACCACCATATACAAGTCTTGGTTCTTTTTTTTTCTTTGTGTGTAACATTGCTTCCATTGCCTTCTTGGGGTCAGGAAGAGCTTGGTGGGGACTGATGTCTGAGCATGCCCCAAAGCCAGTGTTCACACTAGTGGAAGGGCTCATAAAGTCAAAGGGAACCATCAGTCCTGGAGAAAGGCCATGCCACTCTGAACTGCCAGTAAGTCTCACTTCTGAGCATGAACCAGTCTTGCTCACAGGCCATTTAGACACAGAATCAGCCAAAAAGTATGCTCAGAACCAAGCCCAAAACCTCTGCAGGTCTTTATGGTCCAGCATCACTCCCTTCCTCCCAGCAGACACCTTCTAGATGTTCTGTTTTCCAACCAAAAGGGCACCCTTCCCATTGGTGAAACTTTTCTCTTCTCTGAGCTGCTCTGTTGACAGATGCATGGCATGGGCATCCTTCTCCAACAGGGAAGGGTTGGTAGTGGTGGGTAGGACTGCTGCTTCACTCCTGCTTGCCTCCTCCTCTTCTTCTTTGAGTCATAGCTCCAGGAAGTACCTGTTAGTGCATAGGATCATAGCTATCCCAGGCACAAGCACAGAAAGATCACAAGAGACCTCACACAGCCACACAGTCAGTATCTGATTGGCATAGAAGAAGCACTGGTTGCAATATCCAGGTTTTTTTTCAAATGCAGATGACCCCCTCTCCACTGAGGCTGGGACACTCTCTAACAGTTTTTAAAATGCCAGGCTATCCCTCTGGCACCACAGAGTATGAATCCACTGATACCACAGCCACTCTTTGAATTGTGCCATGAGGCTGGACTCCTTTCTTGATGTTGGTCCACTCTCCCTGACATATCTGTTTTGACAAGTGGCAAAAAGTTATTTTTACATTTTTATTTGTACAGTTCACATGCACCATAGGCTCGATGCAGCTACTGTACTTGCAAAGTTACTGTTATTTGGGTTTCACTTCTTGTGAAAGTCCATAGTGGTCCCCAAAATACAAAAGGGTACCTATCATAAATCCACAGAACCAGTTCATGGGTGAAATCCATCAGAGATGGGGCTTTATTAAGAAAGTGAGTAAGGGTCCACAGGCATGTCTCCCTCTTCTAGGCAAGTGGGCACAATGTGCTGGGGCAGTCCACCATTCTGGTGACTCTTTGATTAATAGTGCTGAAACCACAGCTGAAATCATTCTTTCCAGGTCCTCTGGGGTCAGGCAAAAGGGTCTGCGGATAATCCCCATTTCATTGAGGGTGTTCAGTGAAACTGCACTCTCTGCCACTGGTTTCTAATTACAGGGGCCTTCCCTTAGCCCTGGCGTTGGTCCTCTCAGTCCATCATCCTTATTGTCATCCATGCCTGAATGCTCTCACACATGTGAATGGCATGCAAGCCCTCTTCTTTCCTTGTCCATTGGCATGTAGGGATGGGTTTCAGAACCTTGAGCTCCATTTGTTCAATACCATGCTAATGAGATGGGCTGTAGCTATTCCTCCCCCAAAAAGGAAGGTACATGTGCATTACTTGATCAACTATAAAAATAAATTGCAAAAAATGGCACTTTAATTTTCTTTCACCATAACTTATTTAGACTATAACTCAGTACTTTTGTCCAGTTTGTACCAAACAACTTTTAAAACATATGTGAGCTCTCAGGGCACACTGGGCACTGCGCTCCCAGCAACTCACATCTCCCAAACCCTGGAGGATGAGCCCCCACATGTAAGGCACCAGCCTCCTCCAATGTGTAAGGGTATAGATGGCACTTCTCACCCACGGTGAAGCTATCACACAAAATGATAATAATAATAATAATAATTTTATTTATATGGCACAATTCAAATATCAAAGCGCTTTACATATAACATTTTAAAACAATTCAATAAAATCACATAGAAACATAGATTCTAACTTCAATTAAAAACTTCCAGTTTCACAATACTTCAGATATTAAAAGCCTTTTTAAATAAATGCATCTTTAAATTGGTCTTAAAACTCTCCACGGTCCCGCACTCTCTAATCTGATGAGGTAGAGAGTTCCACAGTGATGGCACCATGAAAATAAAAGCCCTTGCACCTGATGTCTTCAACCACACCTTGGGAACCTCTAACAACCCCTCGTCAGTAGAGCGGAGAGGTCAGCCAGAGCTGTACAGAACTAGGAGCTCTTGCAGATAACCAGGTCTCAGTCCATGTAGGCCTTTGTAGGTCAAAAGATCAACCTTAAAGGTGGTCCACCACTGTATAGGCAGCCAGTGCAGATCACCCAGCGCAGATGTAATATGACTGGAACGAGAAGTCCCAGTCAGCAGTCATGCCGCTGCGTTCTGCACCAGCTGCAAGTGGTGGACATCAACCCCTGGAAGCCCTAGGTATAGGGAGTTGCAGCAGTCAAGGCACGAGGTCACAAAGGCATGGATCAATGTGGGCAAATCATCAGACGGAACAAGGTGCTTAATTCTGGCGATGTTCCTAAGATGACAAAAGGAAGATCTGATGACTGCTGTCACCTGCACCTGCAGTGTCAGCCCATCATCAAATATCACTCCCAGATTTTGCACCCGTTTGGAGGTAGGCAGCTGTACACCATAGAGCCAAAGTCCAGATGATAACCCCATCACCGACCTCGCTATTCGGTAACTCGGATCCACCACCAACACCTCAGTCTTCCGTTAATTCAATTTCAACCAGCTAGCCTTCATCCAGCCATGGATTTTCCACCAGACAGCTGTTAAACATCAAGATTGCATTATCCTGGTCGGGTGCAAAAAGACAGATAGAGCTGTGTATCGTCTGCATAGCAGTGAAAACTCAGCCCATATCATCTTATAATGTCACTGGGGGCAGCAGATACACTGCGAACAACATGGGGGGACAGCACCGAGCCCTGAGGTACCCCACATGGCATAGAGACTGACTCAGAGGAAATAATCCCTGTTATCACCCTCTGAAACCTGCCAATTAGGAATGAATGGAACCATATAAGAACTGGACCAGCTAGTCCACAGATGACCCTCAGATGCTCAAACAGGACCCCATGGTCCACAGTGTTGAATGCTGAAGAGAGATCCAGAAGCACCAAGATGGAGTGGCGCTTCTGGTCTCTTGCCATCAAGAGATCACTGAGCTCCCGAACCAGATCGGTCTTGGTACTGTGTCTTTTCCAAAAACCAGACTGGAAAGGATCGAAGACATCATGGGTGGTAAGATGGTTCTCCAGTTGCAGCGCAACTACTTTCTCAATCACCTTCCCAACAAAGGGAAGGTTAGAGATATGTCTGTAGTTTGCACAGATGCCTGGATCTAAAGAAGCTTTCTTCAGAAGTGGTGTCACCACTGCCTCTTTCAAGGAGCTCGGGAACTCTCCCGAATCTAAACAGCACCAAACAATCTCTGCAAGAATCGGGCCAATGGTCTCCATACATCCTAATAATAGGTGAGTAGGGCCCAGATCCAAACTACAGCAAGTTGGCCGCAAATTCTGGACAATCAGCATGATGTTCCCCATCTCTGGTCAGTCAAAAGATATCCAGGAAGACCAAGGGGCAATGACCTCACACAGACCATCGCTAACTCCCATAGAGGGTACTGAGCAGATATCAGCCCTGATGTTGGCCATCTTATCTGCAAAGAAGCGAGCAAACTCATCACACTTATCTTGTGAAAATGCTCCTCAGACCTGTAGACAGGCTGGGTTGCACAGCCTGTCCACTGTTCGAAAGAGCTGAGCCAGTCAGTTCTGAGCAGCAGCTATCTCACTGGACAAGATCTCTGCCTTCTTACTTGAAATTGCTGATTGATAGCTTTGATAATGAGCCATCAGTCTAAGGTGGTCAGCTTCAAGGGCCGTTCTCCACCAGCAATGTTCTAACCTTCGTCCCACCCACCTCAACTCCCTCAAGATCCCATCAAACCAATTGGTAGAGGGTGGAGAGAGAGGGGATGAACGCGGACTGGAGCAATAGCATCCACAGCCTCAGTGATGGCCTTATTATAGGCCAAGACTAGATTCTCTGGATCACCGCCAGCCCTCAGAACTCCCAATAGGTATAACACTACCAAGAGACCCTCTGGGGTAACGCCCCGCAATGGGCGGTATCTGACCATCTCCACAGGGACAGGCCTATGGGGGGGATGGAACTTGAATCTTACTGTGTAGTGATCAGACCATATGACTGGCTTCACCACCAAATCAAACGACTTGATCCCCAGGAGAAAGACCAGATCAAATGAGTGACCCTGATTATGAGTAGCAGAGGCAACTACCTGTGTGAACCCCAATGAAGACATAAGTTAGAGAAAGTCTTGACCAAACTGTGAGAGTTCATCATCAACTCAGGTACTGAAGTCGCCCAGGATCATCAGCCTGGGCAACTCCAATGCCACATCAACGATGAAGTCTGCCACTTCCTGCAGGAACAATTTCTCACCACTGGGTGGACAGTAGATGAGAATGATCCTGCAGCCCATATCTACTACTACGGTAACCTCAAATGATCTGGCCACTTCTACTGGTACACCAGCAAGGCCCAATTTCGATCTAAAACAAAGAGCCGCCCCCCCCGCCCCTGTGGTCTGATCTCAAAAACCTGGCTAGGACCACTGCTTCCAGAATTGGGCCTGCGTTGCATTGAGATAGGTTTCAGTGATGCATGCCAGGTCAGTTGTCCCAAAAAGATCAGCAATAATAGCCATCTTGTTTCTAATAGACATGGCATTACATAACACCACTTGAGTCAGACGGGGTTCGGCAGCTGACCGAGTTGTCTACTCAAAATTACAGGAGTCCTTGGGTATAGTAACCAGACATGGTGAACCATGATCTAGAGACCATTTTGCCCCAGGGCGTCTTCTGGACCATACAACTGTGATACGACCACTCTGCTCACCCCCACCGACATCCGTGGCCCCTGGTCAACCCCCCCAACAATACCTAAAGCCCTACATCAGTTATAAACCTCTGCAGGCAGAGGGGGAGAATAAAATGGCCAGAGGTCCCAGAGTTTGCCGGGGGGGGGTAGTGCTCAACTGGGAGAGCCACAGACCAACACATCTTCTGTTAACAATAAACCTATAATACCCCCACCTCAAAGAAAGAAGCTTTAACCTTCTCAAAACCTTTTATAATGCAGTACATAGAAAATAATAAAGATAAACCAGATATAATATGCTGGGGTTCTCTCACAGCTCCAGCATTAAATGTCCCAAAACAGTGCTCCACTGTCTCTCACACAAGGGAGAAAGAAAATGTAATTGACTGGAATCCTCTCACCACTCCAGTTCAGCGTGTGTAAAGGTTACCCCACAGCTGCAACTTCCGAATCACAAAGTAATCCACTTAGCCAAAGTAATCAAGTCTATATCTTGACAGGTGGTCTTCGATAACCAGGGCAAAAATTCAAGCAAATACTGTAGTCTTCAGCTTAGTCCTCTCATCAGAATATATATCAGGGCTGGGGTGTGCAAACTAATCACTACAGGAGGAACCCCCCCTTCCACCAATGCACCCAGCTCACAATTACCCCTGCTACCCCACAACCTACAGCTACAGTCCCCCAAAGAACAACCACAAAGTGCACTATGGGGGATTTAGGAGAAGCAACAACAGACACCGGCTCCCCAGTGCTTGAAAGGCAACTCCCGCTTGGTTATGGGGAGCAAGGGACCCAACCAACCAAAAATTCAAGGTGCATAGGAGAGGTCCACTCCCCCCACACATTGCACCCAAACACCCTGATTCCAATGCCAAGGAGTTATGTCAGATTTTTAAGGCACAATAGCTCTACTCACGATATCAGCAGGTAAAAGCTCCTTCCTTGTTCTTCTTATAGGTTTCCACATACAGTATCCAAAGATCCGCACACCAGTCCACTCCAATAGCAGTAAAACACAATATTTCAGGGGCTTGAACACTCCAACAATGACATTTCCAGGCTTCTAGTTAAATCCAATTTGATACTCCAACCCAGGCTTCCCTTCAATGAGTTCCCATCCACGAATCTCTCTAATGCTCCCTAATACTTCCGACCAATGAAAACAAGCCAAAAGTGGCAAGGTTAACACTCTAGCAACATGGTGACTCCAACAAAATAATCCAGTAATAGTCAAAGCTTCGACAAGATAATCCAAAGCTTTCAGACAGTTTCTCCCTCGAGGATACTTAATGAACAAAATATAGTGGAGTAGAAGTGGGGTAGAAGCGGTAGCATTAGCGTTAGATGCACATAACACAGCTTAAAAGAAAGAAGGGGTAAAATGCAAAAAACTTAAAAAACACAAAGAACTTATAAAACAGACAAAATTAATCTGAAATGCTAAAACAAAGTTCTTGATGGCCAACACAGCCTAGTCTCCATGATGGGAGGTGGCACTGTCCCCAGGCAGGCAAGACACTAGAAACTTTCCCCTTACCCCCCCATCTCCCTTTCTTTTTGCCTGGACTTTTTTGCCTTCTCTCTCTTTTTAATAACTATTAGAATATGTCATAATATATAGCATATATTGGAGTGTATTATGTTGTATCCAGTTTCTTACAAATTATTTTCAGTGCTCTACTTGGTACTTGGCATTATAATGGCAATTAGCCTGGCAATGAAGTTGTTAGAAATAAGTCATGTGATTAGTGACATCATTAATTGATTTGGGGTTTTAAGTAGTGCACTGCCTACCAGCCTTTAGCCCCCTCAGGAAGATCGTTAGGTCGAAGCGCAGGGGTACTGGTCATTTTTTCAGTCCTTGTATACTATGCACTGGATTTACTCACTAATTGTTGTGTGAGTTAAAAGCCTTTTTGCATCATAATAGTGAGCCTGTGTTCTGGAGGACCCTGACAACATGCCAACCATTTTGTGTGATGGCATCAGGTCTCGGAAGGAGAGGGGGCACCCAGACAACAGGCTGTGCTGTTTGTGGGATGGTGGCGAGTGACACAAGGCCTGCCACCATCCAACAAAGAGCAGTACCTGCTGTCTGGGAGGCTTCCCCCTCCCTCCGAGACCTGATGCCATCACACAAAATGGTTGCCATGCTGTCAAGGGCCTCCATCTCACCTTCGAACATTCGACATCATCCCACAAAAGGAGCCCTGGAGTCTTATGGTCTCCCACCTGCAGCTGTGTGTTTCTGATAGGTGAGCTATGAATATAATGCCATTTGTGTTGTTGCCTGCATTGTGGGGTGGGGGAGGACCACTGGACACCGTGGGAATGCTGTCTCATTTGTTGGTGGATACCGTAGGGTGTGGAGGACACTGACCACCAGGGAATCCATTTTGTGGGATGCTGTCATATGTTTGAAGATAGTAGGGAGGATCCTGACAGCATGGCAACCATTTTGTGTGATGGCGTCAGGTCTCGGAAGGAGGGGGGCACCCAGACAACAGGCAGTGCTGTTTGTGGGATGGTGGCAGGCAATGCAAGGCCAAGCACCATCCAACAAAGAGCAGTACCTGCTGTCTGGGTGGCCCCCCTCCCTCCGAGATCTGATGCCATCACACAAAATGGTTGCCATGCTGTCAGGGGCCTCCATCCCACCTTCAAATATATGACACCATCCCACAAAATGGATTCCCTGGAGTCTTGTGGCCTCTGACCTGTGGCTAGCTGTTTACAAAATAGATGTGATATAAGGATAATGCCATTTTCTGTTGTTGCCGGGCATTGGGGGTGCGGGCAGGGCATCACAAAACCAGCTATCCACCATCTGGCTTGTCGTGGTTGAGTGAAGTGCATTTTCACAGCTGATCTATGAAGAGACCTGTGGTGTTCTCACGGTGTTCCTGGAAAATGTGATACAGGACACTGTCACCTACACTGGGCACACCAAGAGAAAGACTGTTACAGCTATGGATGTAATCTATGCACTCAAACGAAAAGGCCGCACTCTCTACGTCTTCAGAGTAGGAACTTATTAGAGATGTAAATTTAAAAAAAAAACAACTTTTTTTGTGATGGTGCCAGCTTTAAGGTGTACGGTATTTCTGTACATTTGTTCTCGCATTTGTGATATCTGGCAGGCTTAGGCATATGTCGTGGTGATGTGTGTGCATACAGGTTATACTGCTTGTTTAGATTTTGAAGGTTGTGGCCTAGATGAGTCGTGTCTGCAGTGCAAAGAAGTTTTTTTTTTGTATTGCAGATGACGAGAGACTACCCTGAGATTGAGAGACCACCCCAAGATTGAAAGAGTGCCCCGAGAGACCACCCTGAGAGCGAGAGACCACTTTGAGAGACTACCCCGAGATCAAGACCACTCCAAGCGACTACCCAGAGATCGAGAGACTGCACTGCGATTGAGACTACTCTGAGAGAGACTACCCCAAGATCGAGAGAAAGAGATGGCTGTCCTGTGAGAGACTGCAACCCCACAGATCATCACTGGAAATATGTCGCATGTGTACAAAAATTACCTGCTAGACCTGTTCGATATTACCAGTGACCATGAGGAGGATGAATTTCAGGTTTCGATGATTATGACATCGAGGTGAACTTGGTGCATATGATGCCTTTGGTTACACCAGACAGTGACAGTGATTTCAGTGACAATGATGATCTGCCCCTGGCCACACTGACTTGCTCAGAGTCACACAGTATGCAAGTTGAGGTTGTGGGAATCAAACCCAGGTCTGCTGGATGTACCAAGCTCATTCACAGTTTGTTACTCTAACCTCTAGACTACACTGCTGCCCATTCTATCCAAGTCCCCTGGATATCTGCAGACCACATTGCAATATTCAGTCAGTGACATAACACCTGGTACACATATGGGAGCACAACAATTCACTCCACTCTTTTCACACCCCGACTTCTTGCTCCTGACAGTTCACTCCAGTGCCATTTCGTGCCTATGACATTACACACCGATGCAATTCGCTCCCCCATTTGCTCCCCCAATGTTTTTAGATTGCTATAAGACTGTCGGCACATTCCCAAACCTTTCACCCATTATGATGTATAACTGCATAAACAGTGGTGGTGCAACACCGAAAGTACCATCAGTATGCCACAACTTACAGCGCTTTAAGAATTTTAGATTGCTCCCAGTACCAAACATTAAAATACAATTTGGCCCTGATCCACTATCAAAGAGCAAAAACTTTTCAGGCTCACTGGCAGAGTCTGGTTGGTACATAGTTTAGCAGTTCGGTATTCACAGATGGCATAAGTCTCTGGGGTTAGGAGGAGAACCATGTACTCGAACCCTTTGAATGATTCATTTTAAGTTTTTAACAATGATTTTTCCCTGTGCAGCCAGTGACACCTCTTGTTTAGGATGCAGCACGACCTGAGCTGTGGTATCCTGTGTGGAGCATGCCATCTCCTTTGCATTGTTGACTGCATCATGTTTTTCTACTGCGCAGGGGTCTGGTACATGGGTATGCTGAGAAAAGTGCAAAATTATGGTAGGGTTGTCGTATGAAACAGTATGTACTCTGGCATTGCAAACCTTGATTTTTTTAACTGTATACTTGCACTGCCATATTGCTTTATCATTGTGACCACGTTTTTGGAAGGTGTATAGGTAGTTATGGTCATCCACCAGTTTTTTCTTGGACCGAGACGATAGAACAAAGTGACAAGCCATTGTAAGAAGCAAAACTACTAGTGGAAGTGGGCTACAGTCAAATTATTTATAACTTCCAAGTACCAGTAGTTATGGTTGGCCAAAGCAAGTAAATTGATTAATTGCTTTAATTGAATAGTTCCTTTCTGCCCCTTACACTGAATAGCCATACAAATTGCAACCCTTCCTCTTAATAACACATAGTAATGTGTATTGCATCTTGAATGTGACACTACGGGAGCAATTTGGGTGGGAGCATGTTCACATAGGAGTGAGTGTGAGCAGGAGCGTAATGTCGGGAGAGAGAAGACGGGGAGTGAAAAGACGGGAGAGAAATGTCATGTACCCTACATGTACACAGCCACCAAAAACCCAACCCCAACAGGTAAACCGACTGTACATTGGATCCCACAACATGTGTGCAAGCACCATTAGAAAAGAGCAGAATACTTCTGCAAAAAAAAACACCTCTTCAAAACCCAGGAATCTTTGAAAAATGTTACAAAGTAATTTAAACTGCAAAGCAAGTCAATTGACATCTCCAGTCTATTTATTAGCCTCAATTTAAGTACTAAAGGTATAATTATTTCTAATGCACTAAATTAAGGCAAGACAAGGCAAATTTTATTTAAAAGATGCCAATCCTGGAGGCTCTGGGAGCTGAACAAGTTAAAATCACATACAAATAAGACCAACAGTATAATTATATATGCAAAATAACGTCACAATATAAAACCTAATAATAGATATTCTACACTATAACTCATTATTATAACATTTCTAAATAATATAATCAACAGTAAATACAAAAGCTAAACATATAACCAGGGACTGAATTAAGCATGAAAATCAGGGATCAGAAGAAAATAAAAAATCAAAATCCGGGAAGGCCTGATTATAGAAGAAGGCCTTGAGGCGGGCTTTGAAAACCTCAACAGAAGAGTTCTCTCTTACAGCTGGAGATAATGAATTCCACAGGATGGGGGTGGCGACACTAAACGTTCTGTTATCTGCCATTTTAAGCCTCATCCTGGGAATTGCAAGGAAGTCCCCAGAGGAAGAGGAGCGGAGGGAGCTGACTGAGACAGCAAGTGTGAGAAGGTCCTTCAGGTAACCAGGGCCCAGGCCATGTAGGGCCTTAAAGGTGAGCAAGCCCACCTTAAAGAGGACCCTCCACCTGACCGGCAACCAGTGCAATTCATGCAGCACCGGTGTGATGTGACAGTACTGAGACTGCCCTGTCAACAACCTGGCAGCTGCGTGCTGCAGCTGGTGCGTGGTACCTCTAGAGACTGCGAGATAGAGTGCATTACAGTAGACAAGCCTAGATGTCACAAAGGCATGAACACTTCTGAAATGGCCCACAAGCCATCTCTATCCCTTTATTTAGAAACCTCTCTTCAAAACCTCTAGTCTTAATCCTTAATCTTACTGAAATGGGAAGAACACTTCCTGTTTTTCACCATCAGGGCAGCTGATGAAAAGAAGTAGATTTCAATTCTATGTCTTAACTCAAGCATTTTTATTTAAAAAAAAATGTTTTACCAGGAAAGGCATACTGAGCAGAAGCTTGTTTCCAGATTCATCCTGTGGGAGAGAGGATTGGGAATAGAGTAAGGATACAACCAGATGCAATCATCACATACAGTAAAAACATACACATGTAGTAATAACATTTTACAGAGATAAAGAGTTTGATATACAATATACACTGGAAAACAAAGGAATAATGATCAGATACAGATCATGTTAAAAACAGCACAAAAATTAAAGATCAAAACAATACATTATCACATTGGGAGGTTACGAGGGAAAAGTTAATTAACATTTAAGTGCTAGCAGTTTTGTGCATCCCTGAGGGTCAAAAATAAGGAGAGGGAGTATTTATTTAGTATGTATTAGATTAGGCACTAGTACAGGTGGTGGTGGGGGGGTTCCTTAAGAGGGCAGAGAGGATTTTAGTTGAGGCTGAGTGTCATACAGGCTGGGGGAGGGAATTCCATATTTTGGGGAAGAGGTAGGAGAAAGCTGATTGGCCTGCAGAAGAGGATCTGTGAGGCAGGGTTAGGGTTCTTGAGTCTTGATTTCTAAGTGAGTGAGAGGAAGGAGGTTTGGGGGAGATACAGGATGAGAGGTAAGAGGAGAGAGTGAAACCAGAATTTAGCAAGGAAAGAGGCACTGTGGATATGACGTCTGTTGGCTAGGGAGGTAAAGGAAAGAGATTGATAGAGGTTGCAGTGATGGGTGCATGGAGGACTGTCAGGAGCAAAATGGCAGAAGGAGTGGAAAAGTGTCCAGTCTGGCTAAGGTGGATTTGGGAGTGGGACTGTAGACTACATCACCGTAGTCAGATATGGGGTGTATCATTTTCTGGATCAGAGCATGGTGAGCTGGCATTGGGATACATCCACAATTTCTATATAGGGCACCCAATTTGGGGTGCAACTTTTTGTGGCATCAATGTGACCAGAGAAATGATGGTTCCGGTCAAGCCAGATCCCTAGATAACAAAAGGAGGTGGTGTCCTTGAGCAGAGTCCCATCAAGGATGTAGAAGAAGGGTTGGGATGAGAGCCGAGAGTCTATGCCTAGTGCTCAAAGTCATGGAGACTGTCTTCTTGGCATTCAGGAATAGTTGATTTGAGTGAAGCCAGTGCTGAATGTTATCAAAATTAGCCTGAAGTCTAGATGCTACATCAGTAGGGAAGGGCCAAGATGTATACAGGACAGTACCATCAGCATACATATAGATAGAGGAGGTAAGACAGGCAGATGGAAGGTAATTTAAGAAGACAGAAAATAACAGAGAACCAAGCACTGAGCCTTGGGGGACCTCTGTAGTTATGGGAAGCAGAGGGGATGTTTTGTCAGACATCTGAACCGACTGTGTTCTTCTAACTAGCTAATAGTGGAACCAGCTCGTAGCAGTATCAGAGAGCCCAGCAGCAGAGAGATAGGTAAGTAGGAGAGAAGACAGTGTCAAAAGCCTTGGCTAGGTTGACAAAGATTGCTGAAGTGATAATTCCCTGATCCATGCTGGTAAGTATGAAGTCAGTGAGCCTATGGAGGGAGGAGGTGGTGGAGAGACCATTCCAGAAGCCAGACTGGTAAGGTGTGAAAAAGGAGGATGAGTCGAGGTAGAAAGAGATTTGGGAAAGAATCAACCACTCTTGAAGCTTAGGAAGAATGGGTAGCAAAGAGATGGGACGGTAGTTTCAAGGGGAGGTGGGATCATCGCCTTTAGGCAGAGGGAGATGGGATAGAGGCAAGTGAGAAGGAGAGATTTAGCAGAGAGGAAAGAGAGGTTGCAATAGCTGGAGCAGATAGGTAGAGAATCAAGTCCAGAGGGGCAATTGCCTTTAGAAGGGTTAAGGGAAAGGACGGTTTTGCGATCACTAGCAGGGGTGATAGGAGTGAAGGTGAAAGAGTGGCTAGATGGGTGATTTGGGAGAGGGGGTTTAGATGGGGGTAGTGAAGAAGTGGGAGGTAGGGTAGAAAGCAGGGAGGAGGGGAAGGAGGAGAATAAAGTATTAAACTCGGAGGCTACAGGGAGGGGTCAGAGAGGGTAATATTTTCCACCATGAGAACTGGTGCAGTAGGGTGATATGGGGGACAGAACAGGGAGTTGACCATCTTCCAGAATTTGGATGGGTGGTTAATGTTTTTGTTAAAGTTTGCAGTGAAGTACTCAGCCTTGGCAATTCTAGTTGCTCTACTGCATGCATTTCTTAGAGTATGGCAAGTTTAAAAAGCAAAAGGGGAGCAGGATGATTTGTATGTTTTCCATGCCTGATCTCTGGCATGTAACACAGAAACATAGAATCTGATGGCTGATAAGGACTGCTTGGCCCACCTAGTCTGCCCATTTCCCTACCTAACGGACAAGCTGCAGATCCTTGTTAACCAACAGCCTACTTCCTCCTACCCCCCCACCACTAGAATTGCCTTATGTCTGACCCATGTAATCTTGAATTCCCCCACTGTTTTTGACTCAACGACCTCCTCAGGAAGGCTATTCCATGCATCTACAACTCTCTATGTGAAGAAATACTTCCTCACATTACCTCTGACCCATCCCCCCTCTATCTTCAAATTGTGCCCCCTTGTTTTTGCACATCTCTTTTTTTGAAAGATGCTACCTTCTTGGACTTTGTTGATTACCTTGAGGTATTTGAAAGTTTCTATCATGTTCCCCCTCTCCCTGCCTTTCCTTCAGGCTATACATCTTAAGCTCCTTTAGTCTCTCTTTATATGTCTTCTGGTGCAGACCCTGAACCATTTTGGCTGCCCTCTTCTGGACAGCCTCCACACTGTCTATGTCTTTGAGGAGATGGGGTTTCCAGAACTGTACACAGTACTTCAGATGTGGTCTTACCAACTGTCCATACAGAGAGCCAACAACTTCCTGTTTTCTACTGGTGATGCCTCTCCCTATGCATCCCAGTATCACCCCATCCCTCCTTACTGCCTTTTCAACATTGCTGGCTCACCTTTAGGTCATCTGATATGACTACTCCCTGGTCCCTTTCCATTTTTGTTGTTGTCAGCATCTCACCCCCCATTGTGTACTCTTACCCTGGGTTTTTGTTTCCTAGGTGCATTACTTTGCATTTCTTTGCATTAAATCTATGCTGCCATACATTTGACCATTCCTCCAACCTTGCCAAATCCCTTTTCATCCTTCCCACCTCACCTTGCATATCAATCCTGTTGCAGATCTTTGTGTCACCTGCAAAGAGACATATTTTCCCTTCCAGTCCTTCTACAATGTCACTTATAAAGACATCAAAAAGGACCAGCCCCAGTACTGAACCCTGCGGTACCCCACTAGTAACCCCCCTTTCTTCACTGTGGACTCCATTTACTATTACCCTCTGTTTCCTGTTGTCCAGCCAGTGTTTTACCCAGGCTACCATCCTGGGACCCACGCCAAAGGCTGGCTAATTTGTTTATTAATCTTAGATTAATTACTTAGATAAGCAATTAGTTCACCTGAGACTCAGGGTAAGTGGGAGCCACGCACTTGGGTCTGTTTTAGGTTGACATAGAGGTCCCAGATAGAGAGGATTTTAGAATGGAAGTAATGAAGAGCAGAGCCAATTGATGTAGCAAGATGTATGGGAGGTATGGGTCTCCAATCACAGCAGGATAGGTCATTTAATATTGAAGATAGATCCATGGATTTATAGGAATGGAGTATTAAGGTTTTCGGGGGGAGGCTTTGGGATGATGGATTTTTCTGGGCAAAGTAGATTAGGTGATGGTCACTAATGGAATCAGGGAGTGTACCAGCTGTAATTATCTGATAAGGGTGGGAGGTGAGAGCCCAGTCAACTAAGTAGTGGTTTTGAGATGAGGGGTTTAGACGTGTAGGATCACTTATTAGTTGTATCAGATTTTAAAGCAGCTATTTCATTTCTGATTTTGCTTTGAAATGGTGTGAACCAGTTTAAGTTAAAGTCACCCATAATGTGAAGTTCCCTTAAGGAGGGGAGAGAGATTAAATGATGGTTAATAGTTCTTTGATAGAGGAGGGGAAGGGGTTAGGGCAGCAATATGCTCCAGCAATGATATTAGGCAAGGAGAAGGGAAGGGAGATATTTATCATTAGTAGTCCATGAGCTCTAGGGAGGGATGATTTGAATATTGGGGTAAACTGAATGGAGGAGCTTATATATATATGGCAATACTGCCACTTCTGATAGAACTGTCCTGATGAATGAGGGAGTAGCCAGGTTTTGAGATAGGCTCATCAGAAATTTTAGGATTTAGTCAGGTTTCAGAAATAATGAGGATGTCAGGGCTGAGGTTAAGAGCAAGGGGTTGAAGATGAGTGATCTTTGGGAGGAAGCTCCTGCTGTTGAGATGGACAATCTTCAACTCATTTGGAAGAGGGAAGTGTGTGTGTAAAGTGACTTAAGGTATCCAGTGGAAAGTGGGAAAATAGTGGATAGTGGAAAGAGAGGGGACTCGGCCTGGAATGCACTCTATATCACCAGATATCTCATATGAGTAGCAGTAAGGCTATCAGGGTTTTAGTAGCAAAAGCATGGACTATTTTGATAGTGTAGTAAGATATGGAATTTTTGAGGGTGAGGGGATGTAAGGATGAAAATAGGCAGATTTGTATGGCAACCAGTGAGAGGGATTGTAGGACCCAGAGTCCAGGGACTGTGGGTCATGGTAGTAGAAAATAGATGAGAGGTAGAGGAGAGAGTAGGGGATAGTGGAGGCAAATGGGAAGGGGTTATTATAGATGTAGGAAAGCAAGGGGAGAGCTGGGGAGGAAAGGCAGATGAGATGAGGAGCGGGAGGAGGTAGAGGGATTTATAAAACATAATGTAGAGTATAGAAATGGAGTGAACCAGATATGATTGTGCTACCAGGAAAGGATGTCAGGAAAGAGATGTAGGACCAGTGACCTCTGGTGGTAGAGATCTATATAGTGTGAAGGTGAACATGAGGAGATAGAAAAGATAGCATCACGTGACCAAGGAGCAGAATAAATAACAACACGACTAATGGGGGTGGGTGGGGAGTTGCTGTAGTAGTGGCAATGGGAAGACCAATGCTAGCTGGCTAGAAATCCCAGGAGGGGTCTCTGCTCCGTTCTTAGTGCTGTACCTGGTGAATTTGCCTGAGGGGGAGAACAACCATCTTCTGGCATGGTGGGAGGTCAGTGCAGCAAATTTAACTTTGGGCTGCAAGAGAAAAATAAGAGGAAGGGGATGTAAGGTGATATTTTGAGGGAGGGAGTGAGAATCAGAGCTTAACACAAAGGGAGTCACTGGCGACCTGGGACTTCCCCTTCCCAAAGTGGTGCCTCCAATGAAATCACTAAAAACATTTAAAAGGCAGAAAAAAGTTTAACATTTAATATTTCAAGCAGCAAAACTAATTTCAAGCTAGCAATTTCTATATCTAAGCAGCTCAGTCACTTTTCACAAAAAAAAAACAACATAATCAAGGCTTTTTTTGCCACAGACTTGGAAAAGGCTTCAGATTTAAACAAAGATTGCTTGCTAGAAATCCCTGGAAGGATCTCCACTCTGTTTTTAGTGCAGTACCTGCTGAATTTGCCCAAGGGAGGTGTGGCCAACTTCTGGCATGGTGGGAGGTCAGAGCTGCAAATTTAACTTTGGGCTGAAAGAGAAAAATAAGAGGGAAGAGGTGTAAGGTGATATTTTGGGGAAGGGAGTGAGGCTCAGAGATTAACACAAAGCTAGTCACTGGTGATCTGGGGCTTTACCTTCCCAAAGCTGTGCCTCCAATTAAATCACTAAAAACATTTAAAAGGCAGAAAAAAGTTTAACATCTAATATTTCAAGCACCAAAACTAATTTCAAGCTAATGATTTCTATATCAAAGCAGCTCAGTCACAGTTCTATGTGATAATGGCGATCGCAGAATAGTGATTGCCATTAGGGAGAGTGTACATCACCAAAAATAAATTTTGGCGATGCACACTCATGGTGAATGGGAAGAGGATGCTTGAGATCTACAGGTTTCCTTTCAATGTGGGGGGGCTGTTCCTTCACCCCCGCACCCCTCTACTAAAGCATTCTCAACTCCGGGGTAGTGCATGTCAGGGTTGAAATACTTAAAAGAATGCAAGCTGCCTGCTGGCAAAAAAGAACCACGCCATGCTGGACCTGAACTCAGCAACCTGCACCTCCCCACTAATCACCCTCCCCACCACACTAGAGCACCAACTCGGCAGCTGCACACCACACCACATCCCACATACCTTCCCTCTCCCTGTGCGTACTTCCCATCACCCTACCTCAGCCACCCAGGTATCAGGTTACTACCTTGCCAGGTAGCCCTGAACACAGGTGCCATAAATGAGTCGCTGTTTTTGTAAGTGCTCAATTATGGTTGCCTGGTTCACTGGATACCTTAAGTCACTTTACACACACACAAAAAAAAAGTCAAGGCTTCTTTGCCCCAGACTTGGAAAAGGCACCAAATTTAAACAAAGGTCACTGGCTAGAAATCCCTGGAAGGGTCTCCACTCCATTCTTAGTGCTGTACCTGCTGAATTTTCGTGAGGGGGAGAATGACCGACTTCTGGCACAGCAGGAGGTTAGTGCAGAAAATTTAAGTTTGGGCTGCTGAATTTACCCAAGGGGGAGAATGGCCGACTTCTGGCACAAAATCTTAACTCAAGCACTGGACCCAAAAATCCTTAGGAGGACACCCCTGTCATTGCCAAGCAACTCACTCACATCTTCAACTGTTTACTGCTCCCAGACTTGTTTCTACAGCAGTGCCAGCCAGGATGCAATGCAGTAATGCTACAATATATCACAAAATACTGCAGTATATGGCAGGGAGCAATGTAATTCAGTGGCAATTAACCCCTTTTGTCATGCAGTATTTTGTGACATGTCACTTACTACAAGTTATTGCATTGCATTGTGACTGGCTCCACTGTATCTGTATGGCAACAAGATCTGATAACACCCTTATGCAAGGAGGAGTTAGGCTATTAAAAGAAAGGGAGCACACACCATCTCAGTAGCAACTTATTTTATTAAACAAACATTTGTCAATGCTAAGTGTTTGCCACATGCACTGGTGTCATAGGGGGTGTGTGGTGCTGATACCACTGAAAGTGGCATTAGAAATTGCTTCAGTGAAGGAATCATTTTATTAACAGTTAAAATGTAAAGTAGAAGTGATGATGTTGGGCAGTGTAACTGTCTTGTTTATTAATATTTGTGCCCCAAATTTTCAACATACCCTTCTTATGATCCCACCTCATGAACAAGTGCAGAGAACATTTTCATCTCCTGCCTGAAAGGTGATATTGCTCAGTGACTGCAAAATCAGCTTTCAGGATGTAAAAAAAAAAACATTTTGTCCAGGATCTGAAAAATCACAGCTGTCACATTCATGAGGTGCTGTGAAGAAATGGCTGTTTTGGAAATTTGGCGTCAAGATAGTGAAAATTGCCAAAGCTACGAGCATGCATTCGCAAATTTCAAAGCAGGCTTATAACTTTGTTGTTTTTTTCATATTTTTACATCAAATTTTCAACATAGCCCTCTTATGACCCCACTTCATGATCAGTGATGGATAAAATGTTCAACTCCTGCCCCAAAGGTGAGTTTGCACAGTGACCATGAAATCACCATTCTGGACAGATTTACCTACATCACTTGCATTGTTCATGAGGTAGGGTCCCAAAAAGGTATGTTGAAAATTTGGGGGCAAAAATATAAAAAAATGGCCAAGTTATGCCACTAAGTTGAAAACCCAGTTGAAGTACATTGAAGCTGAAAACCCCATTGAAATACATTGAAGTACTTACCTCAGTTTGCAGTTGGGCTTTGAAGAGTGAAGATGTGTCTAGAGTCCCAAGGAAGAGTATGGGGTGGAGGGTGTGGGGTGATGGGTTCTGAGTGGGTGTGTCAGGTGGGGGTGGATAATGGTGCAGCAGACAATGATGGACATTTTTCTTTTTTTCAAGTAAAAAAAACAATGAGGGACAGTCTTCTTTATTTCAGGGACTGGGCACTTCCAGTGTCACTAGGGTACAGTATTGCAGCAGTTGAGGACACTGGAGGATTGAGCACCCCCAGTGTAACAGACTTATGTTTTTGGGGAGAGCGCAACAGACATCAATGGACAGTTTTCTTCTTTTTAGGGGAAAAAATGATGAGGGACAGTTTTAGACACTGGGGGATTGTGTACCCACAGTGTTACTACTGTGTGTGTGTGTGTGTGGGGGGGGTGCTGACAGGAAGGATTGGTCGGGAGGAAAATTAGGGCTACCATCAACAGACATCAAGGGATGGTTTTCTTTTTGTTGCAGGCACACATTCCAGGCTGACCATAACAGATGAGCCTGGCTTGCTGGATGACATGGATCAAATGGATGATGACTTCTTTTGAAGTTGGTGCTGTTCTCACCCAGCAAGCCAGAAACTCTGTCACTGTCAGCCTGGGTGCTAATTGGTGTGACACTGTCACACCCCTGCAACACTGATCTGCATTTGGCAGATAGTGACACACTCCTCAAAGGGACTCTCATACTGTACCAATGTGTTTGCTTGCGCTTGCATGCACAGTGAACACAAAAATGTGTTCGGGACACCAAACACCCCTACACAGCATGTCCTTGCAGAGGTTTCCTCAGGGAGTTGTGCTAGCACATCAACTGCGTTAATTTATACTCACAGGCTAATTTCAATTAAAACCACCTATTCAGCAGTTAACAATGTCAATGAAACACATGCAGTTTAAAGGGCCAGTGTCCAATATCAATTAATATACTAAAAAATATTACATTCATGAACAAATCTTGCTAACTGGTGACTTACAGGAACTATACAATTAAATATAGCAAAAAATGTTAAAATGATTCAATGCATAAATATATACATACAATAATATATTTGCAAATATACCATCATACAAGTTTTGGTACTGTGCAACGTACAAATGCAAATACTCACATTAAAGTGCTGACTAAGAAGTATAACTTAACACCACTAGTAATTCTATGATCATGAATAACAGATGCCAGACATTAAATATTCACTAAAAGTAAGCAAGCTTGTTTCTCTAGTCATCACAATTTATTATCCCCCAAATCAATAGCTTCTCGGTCAGCATTTTAATGGGGTTATTTGCATTTTTATGTTGCACAGTAACAAAACTTGTATGATGTGAAATTTGCACTTATTGTACGTATACTATATATTTATGCATAGAATCATTTTGACATTTTTTTGCTATATTCAGTTGTGTAGTTTCAGTAAGTCAACAGTTAGGGGAAAGGGGAAATTGTTCAACTGGGAAAGGCAGACCAGGCCAGAGTTTCTTTGCAGGTGCAACCTGGGAGCACAAGGAATTTAAGTGACTTGCTCAGGATCACATATTCTGCAAGTCAGGCCTGATGGGATTCAAACCCAGGTCTCCAGGTTTGCAGCTCGGTGCCTTTAAGCACTACACTATACTGCCTCCAGTTAATGAGATTTGTTCATGAATGTGAATTTTTTTAGTATATTGATCGATACTGGACACTGGCACTTTAAAATGCACAAGTTTCTATGACATTGTTAACTGCTGAGTTGGTGGCTTTAATACTAATTAGATTGTGAGTATAACAATTATTACAAATAAAAATACAAAATCACATTTACCCTCAGAATGCAGAGCATCATGGGCTGTATATGCAAATCACCACAGTATATTATGCTGGTTCAACTTTAAGCAGAAATGTATGGTACCAAAAGGTCTTTCACACAGTCTGCAAAGGGTGCTAACAGGAGACACATACACGTGTTTCATCCTACCAGGACTCATCAGTGTGCCTCGTCCATTTGACACCCCAGTGGAATGAACCAGTTTCCTTAAGATGGTCTGTGCTGAGGTTCTTTGTCTTTTAAAGTTTATTACTGTAGTTGACATGCAAGAACCACTCCCTGAGGAAGCCACTGCAAGGAGGCGCTTCACAGAGGTGTTTGGCATTCAGAGCATATTTTTGTGTTTATAAAATATGTGGCTATTGAAACAATGTGTGTGCCCTTTTCTTTTGTTGCTCTGGACTCTATTATATGCTCTAGTGTACGTTATACCAGCTCTGGCTGGTCTAACAGTGACATGCATCTTGGGACAAGGACAGGACTCACATTCTTTGAAAATCCTAAAATTAGGGGATTGTACATCATTTCAGTGATGCAGGCATCCCTTCTGACATGGCACAGGCATTTTTTCAGTGCAAGCATGGTGCAAGCCAGTGTGACACCTATAGACCTGTTTTTGATGCAAGCACCATTTAAAAATCAGAACTGATGCATGTTTTGATGCATCCTGCTCCTTGCATCATTTGTTTTTGATGCAAGCAGCCTCCATCATTCTCTGGCCTTTGAAAATCCAGCCCAATGTCTCTTGATTAAAAACTCATTTGAATGTAATAAGGGGGTGATTCAGTCATGCTATTTGTTAATCTTTTGCAGTCTCTGTGTGATGAGAATGCTGGGGATATGCTGGCACAGGAAAATGGGGGAGAGGGCAAGAGGGAACAAGGCCTTTGATGGAGGTCAATAAAACAGGTTTTAAACCAAAAAGTACCTTTTGCCCCAATGCACCCATACACAATACTGTAAAGATATTTGAATCTATGGTGAGGGCACATGTAGATAAACTACTTGAACAGAGGAGAAACTATACATATAAAAATATGTCTGCAGAGGTATGGGCAGCTATGAGAGATTTAAGGCAGTTGGAGTTGAAACTCTGTAGAGGGAGGCAGGCAGCTGAAGCTAGAAGATAAGTACTTTCTCTGTGCTGTTTCTTTTCTTTTAGGTTTAAGATAGCATTTAATGAGATTGCAATATGTGCTGTGTGATTTAAACAATGTAACTGCAAAACAAATGATTTTGTCTTGGTTGGGAGGAGGGGGACATTTAACTGAGCGAGGGAGAGGTTGGGAAATACACAGGAGATGGAATGGTGGTCATGTGACTCGGACCAGCCAACTGCGAGGCTGGAATTGTATGATTGTTATAGAGCAATTTACCTTGTTGCTTTCAGTTGGAGTTGAAACTCTGCAAAGGGAGGCAGGCAGCTGGAGCTATAAGATAAGTACTTTCTCTGTGCTGTTTCTTTTCTTTTAGGATTGAAGTAGCATTTAATGAGATTGCAATGTGTGCTGTGTAATTTAAATAGTGTAACTGCAAAACAAATGATTTTGTCTTGGCTGGGAGGAGGGGGGCATTTAACTGAGTTAGGGAGAGGTTGGTAAATACACGGGAGAGGGAGTGGTGGTCACATGACTCGGACCAGCCAATAGCGGGGCTGGGATCCATTTATATTTCTAAGGGGACCAAGCGACCCTGAAGCTTGAGTGACACTGAAGCTTGAGTGCCACAAAGTAGGAGTGTAGCATCTACAGTAGTGTCTGCAGGGCATCAGCCAGGAGGACAGCAGGCAGCGGGCCATGTTGGTAGACAGGGAAGAGTCTAACTGGGAGGGCCACATATTTCTGATACAGGGATGGGGAGTCCAAGGTGGGGGAAAGGTTCAATGGAGTGGGGTAGGACCAGGATAAAGAAGGAGAGGATGTGCAGGGGCAGTCAAATAGGGCAGGAGATGGGAAGGGTTGTATGTTGCCAAGGATGTGAAGCAGCCATATTCCTGGGAATGGCTTGAAAGGCAGGGTTGTAGGGTGTGTTGGAAGGTGGGCCAGCTCAGGCAGGAAATAGGGTGGTTGAGGAGGGAACTGGAGGCATGGAGGAGACTGAATGGGGGAAACACAGCTAGGAGGGGAAACTAATGAGGTATCCAAAAGGGCTCAAAACAGGCAAAAATAAAGGGGAACTAGGTGGGACAGCAGGAGGGCCACACAAGTGGGTGCAGCCAAGGGAAGGGATTGATGACTGGAGGAGGGTCAGGCACAGGAGCATGACTAAGACTGGGTCGGAGTTAAGATATCAGCCTGTGGGAAGGGGAACTGGACTCATTCAAGGAAAGATTAGCACTGCCAACAGATTCTCAGTGTTGGCTAGTCCAGTAGACCAGGTAGCAGTGAGGAGGGAAGTTACAGTGAAGGAGCAAGGAAAAGACACCACAGGGGGAAAGGTATGCAGTAGGGAGGCAGTAGGCAGTACACCAAGAAGACACATTGGCAAGAAAGAGCAGTAAGGTGATGGTGATGCAGTCTCTCCAGTGGGAAGGAAGGAGTAAGGAGACAGAAGGAAGGGGAAAGTGGCAGGAATCCCGGGGAAGGCTAAGGATATTGAGAGGAACGGAGTCCAAGTGGGAGAGGGCCACATTTCAGGGAAGACACTGGAAAGTAATAATAAAGGAGGTGGTAGTGTGGTGGACGAAACAACAAGTCAGTTCAAAGGGGAGGTTTTACAGACAGGATATAGTTCGGAGATGGAGGTCAGTAGCCCAGTTATAGTTGTGAGGGGAGAGAGGACAAGGCAAAGGTTATGGGAGGCAAAGGGGGGCTGCGACAGGGGGCATGAGAGGGCCTCGAAGTTGGGGGGGCAGGGGAGTGGAGGGCAACAAAAGGGTGAGCAGGAAAAGCATCAGAGAGTGATAATTTTAGGGGATTCTATACTTAAGGATATGAGGTGGGTGGGAATCGGTGCCAGAAAAAGTAACATCTGGGTAGAGTGCCTGCCAGGCTTGACAGCGAGTAGAGTGGGGCAGCATATGGGCAGACATGTGGGGAAGGTGGGGGGGAGCCGCACATTGTGGTGCACCTGGGAAACGAATGATCTGCAAGGGAGAAGGACAGAGGAGGTACAAGACAGCTTCAGGGAAGTGGGAAAACTATGCAGCAAAGAAGGAACAATGGTACCCTTCTCAGAAGTTCTGCCAGTGCTAAGGGCTAGTACAGACAGGAAGAGAAGAATCAGTGTCTTCAACAAGTGGCTGCTTTAATGGTGTGGGTCCAATGGGTATGGATTGGTGGGGGACTGGGATAGCACATGGGATAACACAGATCTTTATGCAGGAGATAGGTTACACCTCAGCAGGGCAGGTTCACAGGTGTTGAAGCAGAAGCTGGGGGATTTCATCAATGAGAGGTATCATTTAAACTAGGTGCGGGGGGCACTGAAGCTGGAAATCACCAGGAGAGGTGGTCCCATGACCTCCCCCACCACAGGGTTAGATTCATCCTTAGGCAAAATAGGGGTCTGCATGAAGGGTAAGGAAGCATGAAGAATAGGTGCAGTGTGGAGAATGGCTTCACTAAGTGCTAGGAGCCTAGAGAACAATTTGGCAGAGTTTCAGGCATTGATGGCAGAGAGAGAGAGAGAGAGAGAGAAAGAGGTGGACATAGCTGCCATTACTGAGACATGGGCAACCAGGTACCATGACTGGGACCTAACCATCCCAGGGTACAAACTATTCTGAAGGAATAGAGATAAAGGGATAGCTGGGGGGGTTGCCATTTACATAAGGGAACAGATCAGATGTAATAGGGAGGAAGAAGAGGAGGGCAGGTTGGAAGTAATCTAGCTGCAACTACACTTCCAGAAAGGGACCAAGATCTGTCTAGGGGTTGTTTATAGACCTCCGGCCCAGGAGGAGGACATTGACAGGGAACTGGGAGGGGAGCAGATAAGGAGACATAGTGGCAAAAGAAGCACAGTGGTGGTGGGGGAATTTAATTTACCTGGGGTGGATTGGAGCATCTCAGCAACCAATTGCGCCAGGGAGCAGATCCTCCTGGAAGCATTCCAGGATGGCTTCCTTACACAGAGGGTAATGGAGCCAATGAGGGAAGGGAATATATTAGACCTGATACTGGAAGATGGGGAACAGGTCAGGGATGTAAGGGCAGAGGAATCTCTGGCAAGCAGTGACAACTACATAGTGCGGTTTTTAATCAACCTGGGTAGGGAAGTAGCCACTACAAAAACTAGGGTCCTGGACTTCAAAAGGGCAGACTTTGGTAGGATGAGAAACATACTGAAAAGTCATATGGCAAGCATCCTGCCAGAAATAGACATGGAACAAAAATGGGCAGTTATCAAGACAGGACTGGCTGAAGCCACTGAAACTTGTGTCAAGAGCAAGAGCAAGAAAGTCAGGACCAAGAAACCTAGTTGGAGGAGTAGACAGACAGTGGAGAAGCTGAGGGAAAATAGGAATGCATTTTGGACCTACAAGCAATCCAACAGGGCAGAAGACAAAAAACAATATGTGTAGAAATCCAGAGAAGTGAACAGAGTGGTAAGGCAGCAAAGGCATCTAGGGAATAGAGGTTAACGTAGGGAATCAAAGGAGGAAAAAAGGATTTCTTCAGATATATCAGAGAGAAGAGAAAGAGCAGATTGTTAGGATCAGGAGGGGACGTGGATGAGTAGAAAAGGGGGCTGAGCAGGCAGAAGTACTTAATTTTACTTTTTATACTACTACTAGTAGTGGGGGGGGGCATCTGAACCCAGGGCAGTGACAAGTGGTATAGCATAGGGCTCGGTGCTGAGACCAGTTCGATTTAACATTTTCATAGCCAACATTGCAGTAGGGATTAAGAACAAGATCAGTCTCTTCACAGATGAAACAAAGATTTGTACTGAGGTAGATGGTGGGGAGGGAGCAAACGTACTTCAGGAGGATTTGGCAAAACTGGAGGAATGGTCTCACACTTGGCAGCTTGGTTGCAATGCCAAGAAGTGCAAAGTGATGCATTTAGGAGGTAAGAACCCAGGACACAATTACTGGCTGGAGGGTGTCCCATTAACAAAATCCAAGGAGGAGAAGTATTTGGGAGTGCTGGTAACTGGGGAGATGAACCACTCTGCTCAGTGCAGGAAGGCAGCAGTGAAGGCAAAGAGGATGCTTGGGTGCATAGAAAGTGGGATTACTTCTAGGAGTGGGGAGGTCATCTTGCCCCTCTACAGGTCCCTGGTGAGACTGCACCTAGAGTATTGCATGCAATTCTGATGCCCTTACTTGAAAAGGGACATCAAACTACTGGAGGGGGTACAGCGCAGGGCAGCAAAAATGATCCTGGGGTTGGGGGACAAACCATATGAGGAGAGACTGAGAGAGCTCAATATGTATACCCTGGAGGAAAGAAGGGAGAGGGGATATGATTGAGACCTTCAAGTACCTGAAGGGTTAGAACAGAGTAGACACCAGGTGTATGTTCAATCTGAAGGGTGGAATGGAAACCAGGGGACACTCTATGAAGTTGGAAAGGGGCTGGTTCAAGAGGTAACTGAGGAGGCACTATTTCACAAGAAGGGTGGTGGCAGGGTGGAACGCTCTGCTAGTGGAAGTCATATTGCTGCAGAGTGTTGGGGGCTTCAAGAAGGGGGTGGGACAGATTCAAGGGGAGGGTACAAATCGGGAGAGAGTGCGAGATGGGGGAGGGCATATGGGGGGGCAGCTGCAGTCTAATAGACTGAAGTACTGCACACTAGAGCAGACCAGATAGAATGAATGGCCTGTATCTGTTGGTAATATCGTATGTTCATATGTTGGTAAGGCTAATATCAGACATTACGATATGAAATGCTGACAAGGGAGGGATGATTGTCATTCAGGACACAGACTTATAGATCCAGGAGATTTAAAAACTGCTTAGAGATCCCAGGTGTTACAAAAGTTTATACTTTAATTCCACTATAACATTCAAAATAGAACTAGATGAAATGGTAGAGAGAGCCTGGGTGCGAGGTTACATTCTAAACAAGAGTCCCTGTTCTTGAAAACAGAATATCCTGTTACACCCACATTTTACACACTGCTCAAGGTCCACAAATCTGTGATTGACCTTCCTGGGTGACCTATTGTTTCATGTTGAGATTGCTCAGTGAAGGTCCTTCCAGATTTTTGGACCAGTACCTGAAACAGATTGTGGTAACATTTCCCAGCTATATCAGAGATTTAATGGGTATTATTAGTACAACTGAGTGATTTGAGGGGCAAGAACATCCTGTTGTGTAACTATAGACATCTTTTCCTTATATACCTGCATCGTCCATGATCATGGCATTAGGGCGTGGAAGGATTTTTTGGTAGCAGATAGTATCCTGAAAAAGGCCCCTCAGAAATTTATACTGTACATTTTAAGGTTTGAGTTAGCACACAACTATTTTTTGTTTGATCAGAAGGTGTACGTGCAAATGAAGGGAATGGTTATGGGGTCGGCTCATGCCCCCTCATATGCAAATATCTTTATTATCTGGTGGGAAGACCAAAGAGTGTTTGATGGCACCAACCCCTACCTAAGACACATAGTAAAGTGGTATCAATTTATTGATGATCCAATATGTGTCTGAGGTAGGGGTGAAGATTCTGTGCAGGAATTCATGGATTGACTGAACGTGAACTCCATGACCATTACCTGTACCCACAGCAAGAACAGTAGAGGGACTGAGTACTTGAATGTAAAGTTTAAAGTGCAGGAGGATTTTAAAAGTGATTTGTGAACCTTTCAGGAAACCAGTTTAAGGTAATAGCCTGTTGAGGGCAGAAAGTACCTATCCCAGGAACCTGGTCAACAGCATACCATATGCGCAGTTTTTATGTATTATTTAGAAAATGGGCTTTTTATTTGGAGGCATCTGATTGGCTAGTACCCATTCCACAGGGGTACATTAACTTTCAATAGATACCCACCAAATAAAAACTCCCAACCCAAACCTGCCTGATGCCCAGCCAGAGATATCCTTGTGCCCAGCCTGCTTCATCATTGGCTGAAGCAGTGGGCACACAATTTTAAACTGCCACCATTTTTTTTACTCACTTAGCGAGACAGAGACTGAGTGAGAGTTCCCTCTCCCAAACACACACACATCTCCCAGTAATTTCAAAAAATTACAGCACTGTATTCCTAAAAGAAATAAAAGTAACTGGTTTGACCTTCTCCCACAAAATCAACGGACCTTCCATGAAGTCCGTTTTGGTTACTGTACATCGCTGCCGCCTGCCCACCACCTCAGCTCCTCTCATACGGAAGACACGTGCTCCACTCCTGTTCTGCTCTCCATTTGAAATGCTGCCACACAACAAAGAAAGAAACTGCACTTACATTTCTTTACATAAAATGTAAATGTTTTACAGTCGTGAGAAGGTGGGTGTGCATGTGTGTGTGTGGGGGGGTTGACACTCTGCACTGTTAAGGGGAGTTATAAACAGACTACTATAGGAAACTTATTTAGGCGGAGGAACTATTTAATAACAAAATTAATCTTAAACAATTTATTAACAATTTTTACCTCTGTTTTTTTTTTTACAGTGCCCATTTTCTAAGCGCAATAATACCCTCCAGGGTGGGTGGTATGGGCAATACCAGACCGGCCAAGGGCTATAAGGCCCTCCGCCTGCGGAGTCGGGGCTCATTACGCCCCTGGCTGGTCTGGTATTGCCTAATACCGCCCACCCTGTCGGGCATTATTGCTTGCATAAAACTGCAGTTTGGCAACAGCTTATGAAAAAGAAGTTAAAACGCTGTCAACCAGGTTTCTGCAGAGAGGATATTCCACTAAAGTGATTAATATGGTTAAGAAGGTGCACAGGGACTCTCTCCTGGTACCAAATAGGAGCAAAAGGGTTGTTAGCAGTCAGACTAAAATATATTTTGTTCTGGATAATGGGCTAGGAGCAGATGAAGGGGTCAAAACTGTGAAGAGCAGATGACAGATTCTGAGTGTGGACATGGAGTTGAGACCTATAGTGGGAGCTACAGCTAGAATCTCTTAGAAATGAGGAAAGAATTTAAAAGATCTTCTAACCCACAGTCATTATACTGACAGGTAAGTGGATCATGCACAGTATAGGAATATGCAGTTGCTGGTCCAGTTTTTAGAAATACAAACACAGGGGAAGAGTTTAAAACTAGATTCAACATGAATTTCTAAACTAGATATGTTATATATGTAAGGTAGTGCACCTGTATCAAGCTCTATGTACTGTATGTAGGACTACAAGATGTATGAAGGACAGGATCCAAGAGCACATAAGAGCAATTCAGTATGGAAATCAGGACAATGCTCTGGGAGAGCATTTTAGGGTTTGCCGTGGGTGCACCACAAATGCATTTTCATTCAGGGCCCTGGACCATGTACCTTATAATGAGAATGGGGGTGACAAGGTCAAGGAACTAAGAGAGAAACCGAATGGATTTTTCACCTTAAGTCCCTTCATCCAAATGATTTAAACACAGAGTTAGATTTTAAACCTTATTTATAGGTACTGTTCTCCAATATAGGATGTACTGTGATTCTGAATTTAAGTTGAAAATATGAATACATAGAGGATGATGGCTGGGGTTATGAAGTTACAAATGTTGTAAACCCCTTGAGCGGTTGTTAGGCTGACCTTGTAAACCTCAAGAGCGAAGCTCAAGAGGTTTACCATCAGCATGGCAACCGCGGGAGGGGTTTTCAACACAGTAAACTTCATAATCTCAGCCATTGTCTTTTATAGTGTACGGGGTCACAACAGTAATACTTTCAGGACAGAATGGGAAAGGATCTTACTTGTCGCTTGTGGGCTTCGGTTGAACAGTTTAAACCAATTGCGGTGGCATGGCCAATATTCCGGTGTTAGAATTCAGGGCACCTGACTGGATTCGATCCTGTAATCTCACCAATCTGATGAAGGCAAACAAGGTTTATAGCGCTGACCTCAGGTAGGTGAGATTACAAGATAGTTAGACAGCAGCATGCCATGCATAATAAGGGCTCCCCATACATTATAAGAAGGCTTTAACTTTTTTATCACTGTTGCTATTTAACAATCATTATGGAAACTGTTTTTATTGTATTATTTTTTTCCTAGCTGTGGCTGAGACCTGACCACCATGTCAGACATGGGTTTGAAAAATTCAAATAATTGGACGTGTCCTGTGAACCTTGCCATGACTTCATTGATTACCATAATTTCGAATGGTGTGAATTCATAAAAAAAATTTCTCATTTGGTGGTTTATGATTTGTGAAGTTTGGGTATTGGAACCTTGGGACTAGTCATAGAATTGATGTTGGTGGATCTGATCTTTGGGCACAGCATAGGTTGTGAATACTTTATTAATACATATAGTATTCATAAATCGTATCTATGCCCATGGACTAAGTAAGCAAGACAGCTAAATGGTGATGATAAATTGTGATGATTGGAGGAGAAATCTTGCTCACTTAATGTAAATATTTAACATCTGGCATCTGTTATTCATTGGCACAGAATGACTAGTGGTGTTAAGTTGTAAAAACAATAACTTAGCAGTAAGCGGATTATTGGGAGTATTTGCATTTTTATGTTGCACAGTAACAAAAATTGTGTGATGGAATATTTGCACTTATTGTATGTATATATTTATACATTGAATCATTTTAACATTTTTTGCTATATTTAATTCTATAGTTCCAGTAAGCCAACAGTTAAAGGGATTTGTTCATGGATGTATTTTATTTTAAATATATTAATTGTAATTGGACACTGGCACTTTAAAATGCACGAGTTTCTCTGACACTGTTAACTGCTGAGTAGGTGGCTTTAATTGTAATTAGCCTGTGAGTATAAATTACTGCAGTTGAAATGCAAGCACTACTCCCTGAGGAAGCCTCTGTAAAGAGGCACTATGATAGGATGTTTGGTGTTCTCAGAACATTTTTTTTATTTAATAAAATATGTGGTTATTGAGATTGTGTGTGCCCTTTTCTTGTGTAGCCTTTTGCAGTTGTGTAAGGGCTGCATCTTTGGCTTTGTGATGTACGGTGGTTTACTCTTTTTCACAAAAGAGGAGTTGCCTCCAAGTACCGCTACTACTTTTCCGTATCCCCACTTCCCATGTCATCTAAAATCCTTGAATAGCTGGATTGTTGGCAACTTTTTAACTTATGTGCTGGGACAGACTATCTCACCCCTTTACAATCTGGTTTACATGCCAATTACTCCAGCCCAACCTGCCAACTAGGGCTTTCAGAATCCATATACAATAGTATTGATATCAGAAAAGCAATTGATGAAATCTTTGTGGATCTAGCCAAATACTCTACACATAAAGGGTAGTCATACAAAAAGTTGATTATTACCAAGTTATACTGGGGTAATGCTGAGGCAAAATCACATTACAGAAGATCTAAACTGTAATTTTAGTGCCTCAGCATTACCTCAGCATTACCTTGAGGAACCCTGAGGTAGTCAACTACCACTGTATCTCTCCCTGCTCTCTGACAAATCTGAGGATTCTAGAATCACAGGCCACTCTCAATCAGTTCAAGACATATTTGTATGGGCAAAGTCAATAAAACAGAATCTTTCTGATCTCTGATTTTTTTTCAGTCAAACTATTGTAGATGCCTCACAAAGTTATTTTCTGGATGCACTCTTATTTACCATTCATCAATGACCTTCTCCAAAGCATCAGTACCTACATCAGTACCAGCCAGTATGCAATGCAGTACCTTGCAGCATTACTGAAAAATGCTGTAGTATGCTGCAGGAAACAGTCTAATGCAATGGAAATTAATCCCTTTTGTCAGCAGTATTTCATGATGTCATTTACTGCAAGTTGTTGTGTCGCATCCTGTCTGTCTCAACTGTACAGCATATACTGTTCCTTTATATGGTTGATACTGTTTTGTGCACTGCTCCACAAGAATGTTAACATCAGTACTGGGAATGATGGAATTCACTCATCATCTTGACTTCTCAGCTCCACAAGGATTTTTTTTATATATTAAATATGCTTTATTGAAATTTCCATATATTCTATGTACAGACAACATGCAGGCAATGTAACTGTAAACTGCCAGTATAATACATGTAAATGAGAGTATCACTTATGTGTCTAAAGAGAGGCAATTACAAGGAGTACAAAATAAGGCAGATGTCTGTATCCGCTCTCACCCCACCACTCCATTCCACTCCACTGCCACTAGGTTATGAAACTAGGTTAATTCTGGGTATCAATCAACCGTGTCTTACTATTGGAGATGTTCTAGAAGGGGTCACTAACTATGGGGATGTTCAGAGTTGGAATGGATCAGTAATAGGCTAAAGAACAGATCCCAAACTTGTCTATATTTTGTCAACCTGTTAGTCATACCGGCAATGATGCGCTCAGCCTGTATAGCAAACACAACCTCCTTATACCATTCATTTTAACTGGGTGTAATCAGATCCAGAAAATGCATAAGTATTGCCTTTTTAGCACAAGCTGAAATTAATGCCATGTGTGCTCGTTGGATACAGCCCTGAAGATTTGTGTAATCCCCTAAGATACAAATCTCAAGAGTGAATTTAGCTGACATGGATAGTAATGGGTCCAAATGGGATTTAATGCAATTCCAGAATGGAGAAATTTTTTCACATGACCATAGCATATGTAATATATCTCCAGGAGCTTTCCGACATTTTGTGCACTGATTACAAGACAGGGATCCCATTTGTGAAGTTTAACTAGGGTATAATATAGATTGTGATTGATCTGAAATTGCATATACCTGTATCTGTCCCATTTAATGTATCTATATAGGTGTTTCCAGATTCTTGACCAAGGTCTGTGAGGAATAAAAGCTGGTAGCTGGTAATGACTGATCCCGCCAATAGGATCTTTGGCCCTCTAGCCCAGAAAATGGGTCAATAAGAATTTATTTGCATATGTTATTAAATGGGATGATGGAAGAGAATTAATGTATGGAGTGAGAGTAGGTAAAAATGTTTTAGACCACAATCCAGTACCAAAGTGTTTCATTAACATGTGAGATATTTGTAAGTATTTAAAGACATGTGTGGGATCACTTATAAAGAAGACAAGCATCTTGAAATGGCATCAGTTTGTAGTTGTTGACAAGATCTTCAACTTTCTTAGCACCCATATTAGGCCAAAAAGAGTTAGGTTTAAGGAGTTTACCCAAAATTGAAAAATTAGGAGTATTAAAGAGGGGTTGCACTATACCTCTGTATCCATCTATTTTAAGGAAGGTGTTCAGTTGTTGATGTGTTTAGGTGTGTAGAGCCTAATGGAGAATCTTTCAGTTTGTTGGGGAGACTCTTTTTTATTACAAAGGGAAGGGTTTTAGGATCTATATCCTGTTCAGAATATAGGGCTTGTTCAATTTTTAGCCAGAGGGGGCTATAAGAAGAATTAGAGGTGTTACTTGAGGGAAGTAACTGGAATCTAAACCTGTTTAAATGTATTGCTAGATAAAATAGGGAACAATTAGGTGCCTGTAAGCCACCATCTAATTTTTGACAGGTAAGTTTTATATAGTTTCGTCTTGTTTTTTTCCCAGCCCATAAAAAGGACCTAATGATTTTATGTACTTGGGAAAACCATGACAGTGGTAGGGCCCAGTTATACATTTGGAGATGGTATAAAATGCGGGACAGAATATTCATTTTTGCGATACTCATACGGCCCCACAGGGACAAGATTAAACAGGACCAATGCTTTGTGTCTTCTTTTAAGGTATTTATAATAGTGTCAAGATTAAGCCTTTTCATAGTTTTAGGAGAAGGGTGAAGATTAATGCCTAAATATTTAAACTTGTCTGTACGCCATTGAAGACCCATGTTTTCTACATCTGCCCTCTAGGTGTACTTATTAAGAGGAAACATTTCAGTTTTTTATAGATTTAATTTGTAATTTGAGATTAAACCAAACTGAGAAATTATCTGGCAAGCTACTGGGAGAGATTGAACAGGGGATGAGATATGTAATAATATATCATCCTCATATTCAGAGACTTCATAGTCTATGCCCCCTATTGCAATACCGGTGATAAGCGGGGATGTATTTAGCTTTTTAGAGGTTCTAGGAAAAGATTAAACAAGTAGGGTGAAAGGGGACAACCCTGTTGAGTTCCTTTAAGTAGTGTAAAGGGTGTGGAAAGCACCCCATTGCATTGGACTCGTGCTGAGGGGGAAAAGTAGAGGATTTTAATCCATTTTATAAATTCATAGGGGATATGATATTTGGGGAGTATGAAGAAGAGATAGTCCCATGATACCCTATTGAATGCCTTTTCTGTGTCCAAGGAAACCAGAGCTGCAGATGTGGGAGAATCCTTGGACACAGAAAAGAGGCTATTTTCCTAAGGTGGTTGGATGAAAGGTGACCTTTCACAAACCCTACTTGCTCTTCTCTAATTAATGAATCCAAAACACAACTTAATCTTGAGGCCATTATCTTGGCTAGGATATTTGAGTCCACATTAACGAGGCAGATGAGTCTATAATTAGGAATGAATAAGGGTTCCTTGCCAGGTTTGGGAAGGACAACTATGGTAGTTTGAGTCAGAGAGATATCGGAGATGCCTTCCTCAAAGAGATACTGAAATGTATTCAGGAGAATAGGGGCCATTGTGTCTTTAAGGGATTTGTAAAAGTTGGTGGAAAACCCATCAAAGCCAGGTGCTTAGTCCAATGGGAGTGAGTCAATGGCATCAAGCATTCCTTTTTCGCTGATAGGGGACTTTAAGCTGGCAATTTGAAGGTTGGATAAAACTGGGAGATTAATGTCCCTAATAAAGGAATGAAGAATTTACGGAGAAAATGAGGACATGGGTGGTGTGTATAGCAGGTTATAATAGTCTTTGAAAGCCTCCACAGTGTCCTTGGGAAAGGTGAGAAGATTACCGAGGATGAATATATTGAGATGACAATTCTATCAGAAGTCTGAGTTCAAAGCTGAAGGGCTTAAAGCTTCCTTACTCTTTCGCCCTGATCAAAATAAGGTATTTTGCAGTGAACCATGAAAAATTTGGCCTTATCCACCAGTAGCTGATTATATTGGGCCCAAAGGGATTTGACATTTCCCCAATCCACCGTGGGGGAGGCTTGATTCAACTTTTGTGATTTGGTCAAATAAAGAAGAAAGAGACTGATTTTTCTGCTTCTTATGTTTAGATGCCAGGTGAATTAATTCACTCCTCAATGCACATTTCAATGAACTTCATAGTATGTCGATTTTGTACATTGAGAAAGAATTATATACCATGAAGTTAGAGATAAATGTTTACAGATCCTGTAAGAGGTACTCTGATTTTAGAATTTGATTATTAAGTTTCCAAATGCTGTCCTTTTGAATGTTGGGTGAGAGATCCAAATGTAAATGGGCAATGTAATGGTTAGAGAAAACTTTAGAGGAATAGAAAGTCAAGGTGACCCTGGGGATATGATCAGCATTCGTGAGTAAATAGTCCATATGTGAGAATGATTGGTGAGGAAGGGAGTGAAATGAGTATTCTTTTCTATCTGGGTGTGCTATTCTCCAAGGGTCTGTAAGAGCTAGGGAATGCATTAACTCATGTAAGGCTTTTTGCCCTGGTGATAAAGATTGCCTGGGTTGACCCAATCTATCAAGATGATTAGATAAGACTTGGTTTCCAGTCACCCCTAAGGATTATTGGGATAGTAGACAATGTGGCTAAAGTAGACATTAGGTTGGTGAAAAACTCTGGGTCATCCAAGTTGGGCCTATAAATAGAATCATGGATTACCTCTGACTGTCCTATAATAGCCCTCAGTAATACATAGCAACCCTCAGGGTAGGAGATTTCTTGAATTAAGCAAAATGGTATTTTACGTGCAATGAGAATGGCAACACCCCTTTTGTGAGATTCTAGTCCTGAGCCGAACACTTGACCCACCCAAATTCTACAAAAGTAGTGGATTTGGTTGAGTGGAAGGTGAGTCTCTTGCAAGAAGTCTATATCTGCCTGCAGGCTTCACAGGTAAAGTAAAACTTTCATCCTTTTAGCAGTAGTTTTTGCCCCTTTAATATTCCACATACAGAAATGGTAACCCATCATATTAACTTTAGAAATAGGTATAATTTCCTAACATGGAAAGGAACAACCGGATCCAGATGTGATGTATTAACACAACGATCCCTTTACCAGTGGCTGCGACATAGTAGGCATTAGTGAGACATGGTTTACCAGTAACCACACTTGGGAGACTTCAGTACCTGGCTATGTACTATTCAGAAGAGACAGAGGTGCAAAAAGGGGAGGTGGAGGGGCCCTTTATGTCAATGAAAATATCAAAGAAATTCAGAGTACACATAAGGGGCCAGAAGAACTGTGGGTCTCCTTGGAAACAGAAATGGGACAGCCATATGAACTGGGGTTGTGTACAGGTCTCCAGACCAGGGGGAGGACATAGACATGTTACTGTTAGAAGATATACAAAACATGACAGCTAAAGGGGGGGTTCTGATAATGGGAGACTTCAACATGCCAGATACAGATTGGTCAATATCTGCAGGGACATCTGCCAGAACTAAACACATGGTGGATTCCCTGCAGGGTGAGGGCCTCAAACAACTGGTACAGCAACTCACAAGAGACAAGGCTATTCTAGATCTAGTACTGACTAACAGGGAAAGGATCACAGATTTCCAGGTAGAAAGTCACCTCGGGGCCAGTGACCATCACATGGTATGGTTCAATTTGGCCACTAGAACAAAATCATCCCATTCCAAGGCAAAAATAAGAGACTTCAGAGGAGCTGACTTTGTTAAGATGGCCAACAGTGTTAAGGTAGCCCTGGCAAAAATAAATACAGGTGAGGGGGTACAGGCAAAGTGGGCAAGCATTAAAGATGCAATACTTGAAGCAACATCCCATAGTGTTAGTGAGAAATAGAAGTGCAAAAAAAGAAGGAAATCATTTTGGTTCTCAAACACAGATGCAGAAAAGGTCAGAGACAAAAATCTGGCCTTCAGGAAATATAAGGGAATGCAGCAGGATGAAGATAGGGAGGCATACCAAACTTCCCTAAGGGAAGCAGGGAAGGCAGTAAGGCAGGCAAAGGCCCAAACTTGAGGAAACACTAGCACGAACAGTAAAAGAAGGTGACAAGACTTTCTATAGATACATTAGTGAAAGGAGAAAGTCCAGAGAGGTATTGCTAAGATCAAAGGGGATAAGGGCGTGTGAGGAGGAGGACCATGTAAAAGCATCTATCCTAAACAGATACTTCTGCTCAGTATTTACTGAAGAGAAGGTAGGGCAGGGCCCACAGCTCTGCACCATGGACACAGGGGGGGAGGGAGGTTTGCACTAGTCTCTTCACAAAAGAAAGGGTCCTACAAGAGCTCGATAAGCTCAGGGTGGACAAGGCAATGGGACCTGATGGCATACATCCCAAGATACTAAAGGAGCTAAGGATGGAACTAGCAGAGACATTATCAGAACTGTTTAGTGAGTCTCTGAGCACAGGAGAGGTCCCAGAAGACTAGAGAAGGGCTCATGTGATCCTGCTCCACAAGAGAGGTAGCAAGGAGGAGGCAGAGATCTACAGACCAGTCAGTCTTACCTCAGTAGAGGGCAAGATTATAGAGACACTCCTTAAGGAAAGGATAGCGCAACGCCTGAAATATATAGGAGCACAGGATCCAAGACAGTATGGGTTTACAAAAGGAAGGTTCTGTCAAACTATCTCATAGATTTCTTTGACTAGAGTGGTGGACCAAGGGGGAGCAGTTGATGTTGCCTACCTTGACTTCAGCAAAGCTTTCAATACTGTTCCACATAGAAGATTGATTAATAAGCTGGGTAGCACTGGGGTGGGTCAGACGTTGGTCAACTTGGTGGCAAACTGGTTGATGGGCAGAAAGCAGAGAGTGGTGGTAAATGGTATACAGTCAGAAGAGATGCAAGTCACAAGTAGGGTGCCTCAGGGATGAGTCCTGGGGCCAGTCCTCTTCAATATCTTCATCAGTGACATTGCAGATGGACTGGAGGGCAAGGTTTGTTTGTTTGCAGATGACACCAAGATCTGCAACAGAGTAGATGATCCACATGGTGTGGGAAGAATGAGAAGAGATCTGGATGAACTAACAAAATTATCAGAAGCGTGGCAACTGGGGTTTAACGCAAAGAAGTGCAAGATCATGCACATAGGGAAGAGAAACCCTGAAGCCACCTATAAGCTAGGAGGGGAGTTGCTGGCAGTCACAAGGGAAGAAAGAGACTTGGGTGTCATCATCACCAATGACCTGAAATCATCCAAGCAGACCACTAGAGCAGTAGGTAAGGCTAGAGGGATGTTGGTGTATTAGTATGGGTATTAAGTCAGAAGAGGGAGGTAATCCCTCTTTACAAGACACTGGTTAGGCCCCATCTGGAGTACTGCGTGCAGTACTGGAGGCCACACCTTCACAAGGACATTAACCAATTGAGGCAGTCCAGAGAAGGGCAACCAAAATGGTGTAGGGACTGCATCAAAAAAACATATGAGGACAGATTAACTAAACTCAATATGTGTACTCTAGAGCAAAGGAGGGAGACAGGTGATATGACTGAAACATTCAAACACCTTAAGGGCATGGACAAGGTGAAAGAGTCTAACATGTTTCAATATAAGAAAAATAGCAGCACAAGAGGACACAGCATGAGATTAGAGGGAGGCCATTTAAGGGGTAATGTGAGGAAGTTCTGTTTCACAGAAAGGGTGGTGGATGCATGGAACGGCCAACTCAGGAAGTGGTGGATATGAATACAGTGTAGGGCTTCAAACATGCATGGGATAGGCATAAGGGAACAATACAGATGAGTATGAATAGATATACCATTGACAGAGCAAAGGCCTATGGCACATTTATAAGGTAGAAAAAGAAATGGGCAGACTGGATGGGCCTTGCAGTCCTTATCTGATATCAACTTCTATGATTTCTATGTAGCACCCTCCCTCTCTAAAACCCTGGTTTCCTGTCCCTTCCCCCTGAAGCCCCATAATCCCAATAGGAACCTCCAATAGAACTCATCTGCGAACCTTTCAATATAGGGTTGAAAAGCTTGTTAAAGTAATTCCCATAATCATAATGGGCAAACAGTGATGGATATGACTGCTTCCTCAATAGTAACACAGTTCTAGCCCTCCCCAACCTAAAATATACATCATGAACTTTATACTCTGATATAAACTTGAAGTAAAGATTGAGTCCCAAACTATATCTCCATCCTTTACTTAAAGGCATGAACAATCATAACTATATCATTTCTTAGAAGCGCTATTAATACAGCCAACCATTTCAACCATTAATTATAACACACATAACTAAGTTATAATAATACTAGCTATCTCCAATGCAGCCACTTCAATATGCAGCCACTTCAGTTCTAGAAGCGGTTAACTGAGGTTGCCCCATTACTAACTTGGTAAGGAGGACTCAGCATTAAGAAAAAGAAAAGGGGGGTGAGGTATAGTGACACTACATATTATGTTGTCAGATCCCTGAAATGTTGGCTATAAGGTTAGTATTTGAAAAATCTAAGAGACAAGAAAAAAAAAGGAAAAAAAGGGGAGTCTAACAGTGAACATGTGACTGGCCTCTGCATGTCCACTTAATGCTGGTGTACCAAAAAAAAAGGAAAACAAAATCCTAAAAAGATAAAAGTATTAAAGAAAAAAATATTTGGGAGTCATGTGATGCTCAGTGAGGAGTAGGATGCATTTTAGTGAGCTCTGTCTATCCACAGTAATTTCACCAAGAATTCCAGCTCCTACTGTGGAAACAAAACCTCAACTGCTTGGGACCCATCTCGAAAAGACCCTACAAAGACCATGCAGAACGCTGAGTACCAAAAGAGAGGAGAAATAGAGACAGCCCTACCTCTCTGGAGTGGCAAACAACAGGCCACACTGGATCCATCTCAGGAGTCCGAAGCAAAGTGACCACACCACAGCTCTTCCCTGCAGCAGGACCTACCAGAGCCGACCTCTGTCCTCCGCTCATATCTGTACTGAGCTTTCGACCATTAAGAAAGCACTATTTAAGCTGATCAAGGAGGTGGTAGATTTAAAACTGGTGATGGCACAACTTTCCCGACGAATTGCTGACAATGAAGTCAGGGTCAGTTCATTGGAGAGAGCTCAGGAAAAAATACAGCCAGAAGTGGTGGCCCTTAAATGTAGTGTCCAAGTTAAAAGACAACATAGACAACCTGGAAGCTAGGAGCTGGCAGAATAATTTAGTCCTGCTGGGCCTGCCAGAAGGGGAACAGGGTCAAAACACTATCGTCTTTCTCCAGAAGCTACTGAAGAAAATGCTGGGGCAGTCTCCTAATGGTCCGGAATACACACTAGAAAGGGCACATCGGTCCCTTCAACCCAAGCCCACTGCATCATATCCTCCAAGGCCGATCATATTCAAATTACTAAATTTCCTGGTCAGAGATTTCATCATCAAGGAAGCCAGGAAATTGGCTGCAATCCTCTGGGAGGGTAAAAAGTTGAAGATTGTGCAAGATCTAACTTGCAAGACTAGGCAAATATGGGCTGCTTTCGCCCAATCACTTCAAAGTTATGGCTGCAGAGATCCATCACCAAATGCTATACCCAGCCAGGCTAGAGGTCACTCTAACTGAAGGGACTAAGAGATTCGATTAATTTGAGGAAGTGCTTAAAGCCTTGATGAAAGCTTTTCTGGATCTGTTCCTGAAGTGATTTTGACTTGGACAACTGCTAATTTGGAGGTTAAAGCTTGAATAGGACACTCAGGTTTTTGAGACAGTTTCTTTTCCAGCAGAGATGCTGTGCTGCAACCGAACGGATAGAAATTAAAGTCCTTGAAAGACCTTGTACCTTTTCTCTTATTGTTTTTTGTTTAGGTACCATTTGATTGTGGCAAGGGTTATGCACCTTACTTTCTGTTGCTGCAATGGCGATTGTCTGCTGCTAGATGGCACCTCGATCTGATTTTTTTTCCTACATGTAACGAGGACTGTTAAGACTGTGGACATTCAACAATTTTCTTTTCCTTTTTTGTTTTTTTGCAGAATTAACAAATGGTTCAGGGGTTAATAGAGGGTTTATATGAATTAGAGCACAATTTAGGGAATCATAAAATAAAATGGTTTGTGATTACCTTCTTGTACCTGAAAAGAGGAGGCTATAAGGGCAGAAGGGAACAAGTACTCGAACAGAAGCGGTCTGGGAGTGATGTGTTGAGGTTTTTTTTGTGCTGTGCTCTCTTGGTCATAGAAGTAGTGGGGAAGGGAGAAGAAATGTTCCCTAGGTACTTGTTCCTTGGCTTTTCCTCTTTTCCACAGCAATGTGGGGGCTGGCATGTATCACCATCTAATATTATCATGTTATTTCCTTTATTGTGGATAGACTTTGACTCACCTCCTCCTCAGGGCATTATGAACCATGACAGGAGAAGAAGACCTAGGGCCTGGGGTAGTGAGTTGTACATAGTTAGATTTTTGACAATGCTGACAGTTATAGAAGGAGATATAATTGGTTTGTTCTTTTTTAAGGGGGGGAGGGGAGTTGTATGCATGCACTTTAAGATAAGGGTCCTAATCACTGGTACACAATATCATATTAGCAGTGGCAGACATGCTTAAAATATGCTCATGGAATATTAAGGGAGGCAGGGATAACTTTAAGAAATATGTTATTTTGAATCATTTGAGTTGATTCAGCCCATCACTTGTTTTTTTGCAGGAGACCCATTTAACATCAGACTATGTAAAATATTTACAGAAGAACTGGGTGGGCCAGGCATTTGGGGCAGGCTATAATTCCTGTAAAAGTGGTGTGGCTGTGTTGGTAGCTAAAGGGATCCCTTTTACATCCACACACATTGTAAGTGACCCCAAAGGTAGATATATTTTGGTACATGGGAAATTAGGTAATTCAGAAGTCCTATTGGGATCAATATATGGCCTAAACCAAGAGTCCCCCACCTTTTTAATGGGTCTATCCCCAATTCTGGCTTCATATGGTCATATACCCCTTTTGTTATGGGTGATTGGAATCTAGCTCAGGCAAATGATTTAGACAGAACCCACCATACAGTTTGTGGATTATCCCCAGCACAACGGGCATTGCAAGAGTTCAAAATAACTCTAGGATTAATAGACCCATGGAAACTAATATATCCCTTAACTAAAGACTTCTTTTTTTCACCCATGCATAAGAGTTATTCCAGTATAATTTTTTTTCTAATTAGTCAACAGTTCAGTACAGGACTTATAGGTTCCCAAATCCATGCTAGCGTGATTTCAGACCACGCACCAATATCAATTTATATAACCATCCTAGGCCCTTCACTCAAACCATACTCATGGTCTCTGAATGATACCCTTTTGAGAGATGACCAAATCATTGCTAGTCTTGGCTCATTTCTTTCTAATACAATTAGGAAAAATATTTAATTCCGAAGTTGACAGGGTATGGACTGTGCTTAAGGCCACATGATGAGGTGAACTAATTCAAATTGCCACAGTATCCAAGAGAAGAGAACAATTCCACATTAATCAATGCTTGGAAAAAATCCATATACTAGAGTCCAAAGGGATTGAGACTCTCTCCACTGACAAGACACTATAATTAGATCACCTAAGATCACAAAATGCTAGAACTCTCTTAGACAAAACGGAAAGGATAGCTTCTCAGGTGAAGGCAACCTATATTGGTCAGGGGAGTAAGGCTGGTAAATACCTAGCGAGGCAGCTGAAACAATGGGTGACTGCCAAATGGATATCAGCTATTAGGCAGCCACATACAGGTTCCCTAGTCTCTGATCCCCAGGGGATGCTTTTCTACTTTAGAGAATACTACCAACAGCTTTATTCCCTGCCTCCAGCTAATGACACTTAATCCCAGTTGACTTCGGCATTTCTTCTTAAGGTTCAACTTCCCAAGCTATCTGGTGAAGCTCAATGGCTCTTAATTGAACCTATATCTCAAAAAGAAATAGAAGAAGCTATAGACTCCCTGAAACCTGATAAAGCCCCAGGCCCTGATGGGTACACAGGATCATTTTATAAGTGCTTTAAGGTTCAGTTGGTTCCCTTACTTCAACAGTTGTTTGCATAGTGGGACTCATGCTCGGTGACAGATCCTTCCCTATTCAAAGCTAGAATTATATTGCTCCCCAAACCAGGGAAAGATCCCACTCAGATTGACAACTATTGGCCTATCTCTTTGATTAATGTGAATATAAAAATATACGCCAAAATTTTAGCCTCTAGATTAGGTGGAGTGTGGACATCCCTAATCGGGATGGAGCAAGTGGGGTTGTATCTGGTAGGTCTCCTTCCAACCATTTTCGGAAACTAGGTCATCTGATTTCTGCATCCAGAGACCCCCATCTCCAAGCAGTATTGGTATCCCTGGATGCAGAAAAAGCCTTAGCCTGGCCCTATCTATTCGCAGTACTCCCTTATTATGGCTTCCCAGCGAGCTTTATTAATAAAATTGGTATCCTCTATCAATGTCCCTCAGCTAGACTCTTATGCAATAATCACTTGTCAGATTCCTTCCCTCTCAAAAATGACACTAGACAGGGTTGCCCTTTATCCCCCTTTCTATTTAATTTAATTGATATATTGAACCTTTGGTGAAGGTACTTAAGCAGGTGAGTTTGATTGAGGGAATTAGAGTGGGTCCTCAAGAGTGTAAGCTTTCACTTTTTGCAGGTGATATGCTGCTACATTTAGCTAATGGGGTACACTCTTTCTCTTCCACCTTTCAGGTCATCTCTGAGTTTGGGGAGATATAAGGGTACAAATTAAACAAGAATAAAATAATGGTTTACCCCCTGTCAGCTCTGGTAATTAAGAAACAAATAGTTCATTTAGGTTTGCAATGGGATAAACATTCTGTAACCTTTTTGGGAATAAGGTTATCCACAGAATTAAGTAAACTAAAAGACCTGAACCTAGACCCTTTATTAAAAAACCTCAAGGAAGATTTGCTAAGATGGAGAAAACTTCCTTTACCCTTCTGGGGCAGATCCAATGTCTTAAAAATGATGATCTTACCTGAGATATTTTATCTTCTGAATAGCCTAGGCACTTTTCTCCCTCATAGTACTTTTAAACTGATCCATAGGCTTTGCTCAGATTTCATATGGAATGGGAGACCCCCATATAGGACCTACTAGAAGCTCACAGTCCAATAAGAAAGGGTGGGTTGCAACTATCTGATTTCTTTCTATATTACTTAGCTATTCATGCAACCAGGTTTTTGCTGTGGTTCCCTTCCTTACCCGAAGCCCCTCATAATCCCATTTGGCTGCATTTAGAGTTGGAGCAGGCCAAAAAGGAACGGGTGTCTCTGAAAGCCTGTTATGTTGTCCTTGGAAAGCAGTTCCCCTTCACCTTCAGGATTCTCCGATTGGTTGGAGCATTAGGGCCTTCCACCAGTTCTGTAACCATTACCATCTTAGCATTAGGAAAGACATTTCCCAGCCACTTTTTAATAATCCTAACTTAAAAATAGGCAACCATATGATCAGCTCCAGGGTTTTACCATTACATCATCGATTAGTCTAAAACAGTTCTTGTCTACCGCTGTCCTCCCCTCCCTGTTGCAGCTACAAATGAAGTGGGCTTACCTTCCAAGCATTCGTTTTATGTTGCACAAGTGCAGCACTGCTTAAGAAGCTTCTTGGGGAAGACTCCTTGGAGAGATCGACTAGAGCCCTTCATAAGTCCCCTTCTAGAACTAGTCAAAAAAGTCAAAGCTGTCTCAAAATTATATAAAGCACTAGTTAGTAGCCAGTGGCAGAGCTATGCTCCAATAGTTTATTACTGGAAATATGCCTTAAAAACCCAGCTAACTGATGACCAATGGCAGTCCATATGGTTGAATAATTTTAAGTTGATTTAGCAGGATAGATTGAGAAATATAAAAAACATAGAAACATAGACTTTGATGGCAGATAAGGACCGCTAGGCCCATCTAGTCTGTCCATTTCCCTACCTACAGGATAGGCCGCAAATCCTAGTTAACCAACAGCCTATTTCTTCCTACCCCCCACAAGAATTGCCTTATGTCTGTCCCATGCATTCTTGAATTCTCCCACAGTTTTAGACCCCACAACCTCCTCAGGAAGGCTGTTCCATACATCCACTACCCTCTCTGTGAAATAATACTTCCTCACATTGCCCCTGAACCGCCCTCCTTCTATCTTTAAATTGTGTCCTTGTTCTGCAAGTCTCTTTTCTGAAAGATGCTACCTCTTGGACTTTGTTGATTCCACTGAGGTACTTAAAAGTTTCTATCATGTCCCCCTCTCCCTTCTTTCCTCAAGGGTATACATATACTCTTTAGTCTCTCCTCATACGGCTTCTCTTGCAGACCCTGCACCATTTTAGTTGCCCTCCTCTGGACTGCCTCTATCCTGTCTATGTCCTTGCAGAGATGGGGTCTCCAGAACTGGACACAGTACTCAGATGGGGTCTCACCAACTGTCTGTACAGAGGGATAACAACTTCCTGTTTTCTGCTGATGATGCCTCTCCACATCCCAGTATACCCCAGCCCCCCACTGCCTTCTCACATTGCTTGACAACCTTAAGGTCATCTGATATGATTACCCCAGGTCCCTTTCCCTTTTTGTTGTTGTTACTACCTCCCACCCATTGTGTATTCTTCCCTGGGTTCTTGTTTCCCAGGTGCATTATTTTGCACTTCTTTGCATTGAACCTGCTGCCATACTTCTGATCATTCCTCCAACCTTGCTAAGTCCTTTTTCATCCTTTCCATGCCTTCTTGTGTAGCAACCCTGTTGCAGATCTTTGTGTCATCTGCAAAAGGCATACTTTTCTTCAGTCCCTCTGCAGTGTCACTGATGAAGACATTAAAAAGGACTGGACCCAATACTGAACCCTGCAGTACCCCACTAGTAACCCCCTTTTCTTCAGAGTGGACTCCATTTACAATTACCTTCTGTGTCCTGTTTTCCAGCCAATGTTTTTCTCAAGCTACCACCCTGGGTCCCACTCCCAGGCTGGTTAATTTGACTATTAATCTTTTGTGTGGGACTATGTCAAATGCCTTGCTAAAGTATAGGTGGGCCATGTCCACAGCCCCTCCCTGGTCTACTACTTGGGTCACCCAGTCAAAGAAATCTATTAGATTCGTCTGGCATGACCTTCCCGCTGTGAACCCATGCTGCCTTGGGTCCTGTGCTCCACTGGCCTCTAGGTACTCAACTATTCTTTCCTTCAGAAGTGACTCCATCACTTTCTCTACCACAGAGGTCAGACTGACAGGTCTGTAGTTTCCTGCCTCTGTCTTGGTCCCACTTTGTGAAGGGAATCACATCCGCCTTCCTCCAGTCCTCTGGTGCTCACCATCCTCCCATGATTTATTAAAAAGAGTAGCCAGTGGTTTCACTAGTTCCTCCCTTAATTCTTTTAGAATTCTGGGGTGAATTCCATCAGGACCCATTGCTTTGTCCACCTTCAGTTTTAGGAGTTCTTGCAGAACCCTTTCTTCTGTGAAAGGACTGGGATCGACCCCCCTATCAAGAGTGCTTCTGTTAATTGGATTAGGCACTTCTCCCTCCTCTTTTGTGAAGGAAATATCCATTTCAATGTCTTACATAACCTTTATTATACACCTCGTAAGTTACACAGGATGGGTAAATTACCTTCAACAGAGTGTCCTGAATGTGGCACTTCCCCGGCCTCACTGTACCATAAGCTACGGACATGTCCTAAGATTCAGAGTTTCTGGGACTTGGTTAAAAACCACATATCAAAATACCTTCCTGTTTCTGCTTATTTCACAGAAGGAATTTGCTTATTAAGATACTACTCCAAGGTCTCTTCACTTAGACTTAGAACACAGATGGCCATGGTGAGTTTACTTACCAAACTTATAATCTTAAGACATTGGAAGGACCCTTGGACCCCTTCCGTTACAGAATGGTGGTCAACATTTCTAACTGCCTTAAATGCAGACAGAACATGGCGAATGCCACCAATTCTTGGGCCAGATTCCAAGAGACGTGGAAAATTCTTTTTAAAGAGTTAAAAGACAAATTCAGATATTAATAGCTGTCTTTCCATAATTAACTTTTCTTCTTGGGCATATATGGGCAAATAATGGTTGACTAGCAGAATGTTACTAGATGTCTTTGCTGTAGGACCAGACCATAGATTTTTGTATTACGATAAAGTGAGGTGCGTGGGGGGTGGGGGCCCTGTTTCCTGATTGTTTAAGATTGGGGGAGGGGGTAGAGGTGAGCTTTTTTTGTGTGTTTTTTCCCCTTTTTGTTGGGTTCTTTAGTAACTTTTACTTTGTTTACATTATTATGAGTTTTTAGAGGGTGAGTTCCTCCTTGGGGGACTTCAATTTTTCCCATATATGATGTCACTGACAGTTGTCTACTGTTTGTTTGTAAGTATGAAAGTAAGGAATACTTAATTGCAAAAAAAAAATTAAAGAAATATTTAGCTAAAACACTTCAGGTTTATGGCCATAAAGACTAAGATTGACCTTTTTTTTCCTTTCTTGGGTGACTTAAAGGTAGTCCTTGGTCCTGGTAAGTCTGCTTGATGGATTAGGACTGTCCATGAAGACCACACATTCGAGCAGCAGACTCAGTGAACATGTACACATTTGAGATGGGATGAAGTTCACATGTTCGAGAGGGAGCCTGATTGAGTGACTCTAGAAACCAGTGGTCTTACAAACAGACACTCCTCGACAAACAGTGGCCGAAGAAGAGGCCTAAGGGCGATGAAGGGCCAGTGGACAGCATAAGAAAACAGGTAAACCAAATGTAGGGTGCATCCTAGATATGCTGAGCTGATTTTCTCTTTAGCACAGGGCTCAAGTTGGTCACCATATCTGGGAGCTCAGCCAGTAAAGAATGTTCCGAGGATAGGAGGAAACAACTAAGTAGTATTATCAGGATTTCCATCAAATAACAGCCAGATCTTTTGACTCTGAGGTTAGTAAATGTAAACTCTTTTAATTGACCCCATTTTCTTACTGGAAACAACTTTGGTAAGACCTAAGCTATGACTTCAGCGTTGGGTATAGAGGTCTGGGAACATGTTGGGAAGCTCTCTTGCAGCTTGTTCTGCATTATCAAATGATTTCCAGCTGCCCTGATATTGCATGGACAAATTGGCTGGGTAAATCATGCGAAATTAAATTCAGGCAGCTATCAACTTGGTCACCGAGGCATGGTATTTGGCCCGTTTCTGCTAGGTGGCCACAGGCAAGTCTTGTGAAACCCTTAGCTATAAATCCTCCCATTTGATTCCTTGCAAATCCTTGGTTCTTGCCAGGATATGTTGCCTATCAATATAGCTTATGAGGCATATGATGAGTGGTCTGGGCTTGGCACCAGGTGAAGGCCGAGGTTTTAAGGATCGGTGGACCCTTTCAATATGGTAGGTGGTAGAATGCGGTGGTAGGCCTACTATTTTGGCTAGGAGTTTTTGTGTGAACAACACAGGGGAAGATCCTTCGGCTTCTTCAGGCAGGCCAAAGATGATAATTTTATTCCCCCTCTTTCGGCCTTTGAAATCTTCCATCTTGAGCTCCAATTTATTTAACTTGTGCCTCAGAGATACAATATCAGGATCAATACAGACTTGCCAGCCTTCTAGGGTTGTTGTGCATGCAGATACATTGGTTATCTTCTTGTTGGTTTCCTTCAAGTCGGATTGTATGTTTTTTAGGATGGAGGCAAATTCTAAGAAGGCTGCTTTATCAGAGCTATTTCAGCCAAAAACTTGTCTTCTGACAGTGGTGTCGTGCTGTTAGGTGATTGGGAATTTTTGCCCACAGTTGCGGATTGTGTTTTAGGCCTCTTCGATACTTTGTCAGGCATCTGAGGCGGCATGCGAGACGGGAAGGTCTGTCACATGTGAAGCTCCATTCTGGTGTTTAAATTTTGGCTTATCTCCCTGGAAGGTGATCAATGATGTCTGAATTCTGTGAGTAGTCAAAAGATTGGTTGTGTAGAGGTTTTTCTATGATAGATTCAGTAATTTAAATGCTTTATATGAAAGCTGGGGTGGGAGCAGGATTGCCATGCATCTGCTCAAGAGGAAGGCATCACATGATCTCAGCTCCATAAGGATGTTAGCATAATTTTGCTGGACCACGTTTTCTGGACCAAGTTTATCAAAAAGTTCAAGGTGATGCATATAAGGAAAAAAAATCCAGAGGACAGTGTATGGGAAGGGAGTTAAAACTGGGCATGACATCTGAGGAAAGAGACTTAGAGGTCATCATCAGTGACACCCCAAAACAATCAAACTAGTGTAGCAAGGCCTACAGTACAGGAAACAGGGTGCTGGGGGTGTACAGGAAAGGGTGCTGACAGCAGAAGGAAGGCAGTATTACTACTTCTCTATAGATCACTGCTGAGGCCCCACCTGGAGTACTGTGCCCAGTTCTGCTGTCCACCCCTAAGGAAAGATAAGGACAGGCTGGAGACAATGCAGCATTGGGTGACCAAAATGATTCCAGGCTAGCAGGGCAGATATTACAAGGATCGGCTCAAGGCACTAAACATGTACTCATTGGAGGCCAGACAAGAGAAGGGAGGTATGCTAGAGACCGTCAAGTTCCTGAAAGGAAGGAACAAGGTACCTTGTGAGGAACTATATAGCATAAGTACTGTAGTTGATCAAGAACTAGGGACACAAGTGGAAACTGATAGGGGGAGATTCAAGAGAGAAGGGAAAAAGTTTATTTTACTGAAAGGGTGGTAAAGCCATGAAACAATCTGCCAGCAGATGTGCTGGGCACCAAAACTATCAATGGTTTCAGACATGGCTGGGACAGAGTGAAGGGCTTATTGGTCACTCGGGTTGGCAGCTGTAAGGCAGGGAGCATGGGGGTGGATAGTGTGGGCTAGAACCATGTAGTGACAATAGGCCCTGGGTTTGTTAGGGTTTATGGGCAGACTGGATTGAACAGTGGTCTTTTTTTACCCTCATTTTCTATGTTTCTATGCAAGTTCATGTGAGCCATGCTTAATGTGACCTGCTGATTCACACCAGTAGCTTCAGCATGACGGTGACTTACAGGGCATCACTGCAAACACACTGGGGAATCATGCCCAGCATGTTGTGATGCACATGATGATGATGACACTATTCCAGTGACACTTCTTCACAAATCTGTCATTAGGTGGTTACCGAATGACTCTGGGCATGTGAGAGGTAGTATGTCAGACCAAGGTACAATATGGGAACCCCCTTACTAAAGAAATATGATCATGAAGGTACATTCCATTTTGGTACTTTCCAGCTCATGAAATTATGGAAACCAAGATTTTCTGTAACTGAATAGGGTAGCATGTCAACAGCAAACATTTGTGCTACAGCAACACTGAGTAATCTAGCCACTGGGAGGGTGTGGTGGTATTTGCTGAATTCAGATAGTGTTTGTGGGATGGTGGGTTGCATTTGGAGAGAATGTACACATAGGGGGGATGTCTGATTGGGGATGGTGCACATTTCCACTCACTGTCAAGGCAGGTAGCATTCCGCCATTGAATGACCAAATTATGGAACTCCCTATCTGCAGGCATCCGTCTCACGCCCTCACCCCAGTGTCTAAGCCTTCTCATCAATGCCCATTTCTCCTCAACATGTTCCTGCAGCTAGGTTTAGCTGTTATTTTTTCTCCTTGGCCTGGTTACGCAACACTTGATATGGCTCCAGTCCTTAACTTTTGTTGTACTGATCTCACTAGTTGTTACATCTAGAGCTGTTAAGTAACTACTTATTCCGCTACTATACAAATTATTGTATGGCACTGTACTATTGCACTATGTATGTATTGTATCTTTGCTCATGTTTTATGTATGATCACTGTTGCCTGTATGCTATGTATTCTATTGTACCTGTTATTTTCTCCCATGCCCTTTCCCCAGGATGCACCTGGAATCGAGCAGTACTCTGCTCAGTGTGCCCTCCTGGTAAAACTTTTAAATCAATCAATCAATCAATAAAAAATAAGATCTGATGGATGACTGCACCATTTCGTGCTTGCCAAAACAGACAGCTATGACATGTGATGCTTTGCTGACTGGAGTGCTAGTTCACACATGCATGATAATTGTGATAGGGTGGTGCTATTGATGACATCTTGCACCAAATCAGATACATTTCTTCTCCTCCTCCTCCTCCTCATTATCCTCCTGACCCTCAACAGAGAGTCACTTAAGACCACGTTATGCATCCTTTTGATTCTGCTGCCACTTGAAAAGATATTTGGGCAGGACTCACGAACGTCGGGAAAAGTCCCCCAGCTGTGGGGAAAACCTCGGAGCTAGTGGGTTTCCACTTGCAATGCCACAGGTTGCCCACAGCTGCAGATATTCACTAAGGTGGAGCTGGAGTACAACCAGCTCCATGAATTACGGCAGCTTGTGGGTGCTTTTGCCAGGGACAGCACCACAGCTGTGGGAGGCTGTTACGGGCAGTGGAACCCACTATAGCACCCTCCACAACTGCTGCAGTGAATATGAAGTGCAACTGGGGTTGCAGAGTGGGACTTAGTCCCAAAACATTTTGTGAATCCTGCCCTAGGTCTTCAAATGGCTGCAAAGCTAATTGATACAAGGATATGAATTAGGTTTCCCATAGCTAACTTGAGCCTTGCGTATTTGACATATTGTAACACTCCAATTGTTGTCAATGATATAAAAATCCCATACTAAAGCTCTTTAGGATGAGGGTAGCTGCTCAGCTGTCATCTGTCCATGGGAGGGGGGCACTGGACCAGCACCTCTACCTCTACCTTTTATATCCTCATCTTCACCTGCATCTCCTCTTCCTTTACAGCTCCTATGACCATCTCTTCTTTCCTTGTACCTTGCCCTGCTCCATTCTCCATTCCTTGCATTTTTTAGCCAGTTTTATGTCAGCAACCCGCAGTCTCCTCCTCTTCCTCCTCATCCTCCTTGTCCTCCTCAATTGCTCTTGCTCTGGAGGAAAGGTGCTATTTGCATTTTGGACTACTTAAATGGTCCTCTGTTGCCCAATCTAGTGTACATCAGCACATAGCTATTCAACATCACTTCTGCTTCATTCATCACACCTCATTGCTTTCTCTTCTGCTTTGTTATTGGGCACTGCATGATAACTACCAGTATGCACAAACTCCCACTACAATCTTCTGATGTGACCCTTTGACCTCTACTAATTCTTTTTGAGACTATTTATCCTTTATCTCCTCCTGAGCTTAATCTGCCTGTACTAACTCTTGCTCTGCATTCAAAACTAATGATTATGCAAGAGGGTGGACAGTGAGGAGGGGTCATTAAGTTATGCCGAGATCTGGAAAAGCTGGAGAGAGGGTCCACGATTTAGTAATTGTATTTCAGTGTTAAGTGATGCAAGATAATGCACATTGGCAGGAAGAACTATTTTCCAGAATAGTAAATTAATGTTAACATCAATCCAGGAGGAGTAGTTTTTTGTCACAATTACTACACTATCTGCACATTTCTTAGTACAGTGATCCGCATAGCACCCACACAAGGAAACACTGATTTATGAAGAGTGTCTAAAGTACACAGTGGGTGCTAGATGGCAGTCACAATGTTTATTACAGTGACCTGCCAAGCAGTCATCATAATGTCAAATGTCTTTCGGATGAGACGTTAAACCGAAGTCCCATCTGCCGATTCTGGTGGTTGTTCGGGTGTATGTTAAAGATCCCATGGCACTTATCGAGAAGACCGGGGTACATTTTATTTCAGGAAAATCTAACATCAAAATAATTTACATAATACAGTTGAAGCCACTTAAAGGGGACGCGCTTAATGGGGACGTTCGCTTAAAGGGGACGATCCCCAGGGCACCGATTAAGTGCCTATGTAATTCAATGGACTCCTCACACCTTTAAAGGGCACATATGAAGCCAGTTAATAGGGACAATTTGTGCTGTCACTGCCATGAAAATCACTATTGAAATCACCTGTTAATTAACTGCTAAGGATAATTTGGTGCTGCAAGTGCTGCTGAACAGTTAAACAATTAACACATACACTGCTGTGTCTTTGTTATAATTAATATTATCTGTTGAATGGGGGCTTTTGCTTGAGTGTTCAGGACACAGAGGATAGTTTTGACACTGAGGGAGCAGAAGATGGTGCTGCTGTATTAATCTACAGCGAAAACCCATTTGCAGATGTTCCCCTGCCTCACATTCTGATGACCGATTACATTCACCATCGAAGAAAAAAACAACCGAGAACTAAAAGAATCCAGTCAATGTAAATAATGTCCGCTCCCATCGCAAACAAAAAAAAAGCTATTGCTCGTATTCCCCCCTCCGTGCCTGGTGGCTACAGGAGAAATACAGCAGTGGGAGCATCAGTTTGCACTTGTGGCATCGCCAGATCGAGGAGTGCTTGACCTTACTACGTCTTTCCTTTGTGCTTGTGGCATCACCAGATCGAAGAGTGATTGACCTTACTACATCTTTCCTGAGACAAACAGCACTCATTCAAAACAGAGCTGTAATCATATGTATGTTGTATGTCTGCTGTTTGTGTTTTACCATGTGCCCAGAATTTGTGTTTCATTCTTTTTTACTTCTCCGGTTGCACTTCTGTTAAAAGAGACGCCCGCTTAAAGGGGACAAATACTCCACCACAGAGCCGTCCCCTTTAAGTGGCTCCTACTGTAAATAAAAAAAAATATACATATGTTGAAATTTAACGAAAAGTAAAGAGAATACCGTAGCATCATTAAAATAAATTAAATGCAGTTTATTTCAGCACTTTAAGAGAAAAAAGAAATCAGGTAACTGGAAGATCTGAATCTGTGATCTATAACATATTCTCTACATTTTAATCAAACAGGCATGAGAATATTTTGTTGTTTCTAAGAACTATGTATATTGTATTTCTTTTGTAATTTTATGAATCAATTCTATATGTGAAAAGTGTTTTTGTTGTAAAGCAAACATGCACAGAGACTACCAAATAAACCATTTAATTACAGTGAATAAAATGTGTAAAGTACTAGTATCCTATTTCTTCCATGTCCTAGTATAATGGCCATAAAGGAGCATCTCAAGTGTAGTTGTAGAAAAACAGGGTTCTAACCAAAAGTCAGCTAACAACTGTCAAAAGCCTTGCATATAGGAACAGGTAAAAAATAAATGGTCTATTGTTTCCAATTGTTGAAAACAAAGAGGCCTACTGCAATTTCTCTCTTCCAGCTGCTTATGCTTCTGGTTACTTTTAATATTTATTTTGCCATGGCGTGACAACCAGTGGATGTCCCACATTTTTGGTGGGATTCGGGGGCAATTCAGAAGATCTACTAAGTGATCTCGGAACTGCATTAGCACAGGATGGAAAGGTGCATTGTTCCATAAAGTGGTGCTGGATAATATAGCTAAGTAGTTCCTTCCTGTTGATGGTCAAGAATGGCATACTTGTTATTTTCCACGTTTTTAGCTTATAGAAACATTCTCTAACATATCGGGGGGAGGGGGGTCAGAACCGATGCTGAAGGGTTTTGTAATGTGCCTGCGTCCCATTTGCCACACCAAGACTGGCAGGAAATGACCCATAAATTGCACCAACTCAGGCCTATGTGGAATAACAAAGGCTTGAAATTCGCGTAAAAAAATATGAAATAAAAGAAAACTACTGGATTAACCATGTTTAGGCCTCCTTTCTGTGTGGGGAAATATAAAATATTTATTTTAATGGGGTTAAGCCTACTGCCCCATACGCCTGGAAAAAACACATTATATAATGTTGTCTCTAATGAGTCGGGGGGCATAACTTAAATAAAGGTATTAAGAACATTTTAATTAGGACTACTCTTTTCTTTTCTCCTAATTGCCATCTGTTCCAATGTACCACCAGTGCTTTGCCCTGGTTCAGTTTCGTTTCCCAGTTTAAGATATCCATATTGGTGCCCCTAAACGTTAATTCCTAATATTTTGTTTGGGAGAACTGATATTGTTATTCCTGCTATTTGGTTGCAACTAGGTTGGTTTGCCCCTATTGGGTATCCTTTGCTTTTATGTAAGTTCAAGGATGCCCCAGATATAAGGCCATATTCCTGACATACTTGTATTACCTTTTCTTCTGACTGAGTATGTGCTGTCATGATGCAGAGGTTGTCCGCATAAGCCAAAGCTGTAAATGGCAGAAGGCCTGCAGTCATCCACATAGACTGAATATCTGAAGAGTAATTCAGGGCATGTAACAGGGGGTCTATGCAAAAAACATATAAAGTGGGGAATAAGGGGCAGCCTTGTCTTACCCTTCATTGTATAGAAATAAGGGGTCCCACCTATCCACTCACTAAGGGTCAAACTGTAGCTGTTCTATATACACTTTTTATCCAATTTATGAAGCCTGGTGGGATCCCATATTATTTAGCATGAACTAAAGATATGTATGGTCTATTGAGTCAGATGCTTTTGACTGATCAAGTGACAACACATAGCCGTGGAGTTGATCCAAATTTCTCCTTTCATAAATTCCTCTAAGAAGGATGAGATGCTCAGCTATTGAACGTCCCAGAATGGCACATGCTTGTGCTTGAAAGATGACTTTCTGTGCTATAGGTAATAGTCTGGAATTTAATATTTTAGTGATTAGCTTGAAATTCGTGTTTAGGAAATGTATAGTTCTCCAGTTTGTAATGTCTCTGTTGTCTCCTGAATTATGTAGATATATGAGCAATCCTGCTGACATATTAAGTGAAATATTCTGGGTTTCTAACAGCTCTGTGAATACCTGTGCTAATTCCTCTGCTAAGTCCTCACTTAAAAATGTGTAAAGTTTGTTTGTCAGACCATTCTTGCTTGGGGCTTTGTCCATAGGCAATGATTGTATTGCTGCCCTAATTTCATCTGCAGTAACGTTTGCAGTAAGGCCTGGCAATAAATCTGCCAGAGGCTGAGGAATCGAGAAGTTACAAAAAAAGGAGTATATCTGTGTTGTATCTGTGTTCTTTTTTTGAAAAAGATACCCTGTGAATGAGGTTACAGTACTCTGTTTAGAATTGTTTTTATTATCATAGATTAGTGTTCCTGTCTGGTTCAATAAGCAGATCAAGGATTTGCTATTTATTCTATCTTTACAATTTTCACATGGACATAATTTCCCTGATTTACCTTGGGTCTCAAATTTTTGTTGTATTTGTAAACTGGTAGCTTGTTTTTCATGAAATTACATCATAGTCTGTTTTAGGGTTTGAATCTGTTGGATATAAGAAAATCCAGTTTGATGGGTAAGTGATATTAACTGTTTCCTGTTTTACAGGTAGTGGATGTATTCACTGTTTTGGTAGCTTTTTATGATAGATTTTAGTAGGGAAATTAATTATGTTTTTATATCAGTCCACCAGGTACAATAATCATTTTACATGATGACCACTGATTTCCTGGCCTGAAGGAAGGATTTAGTGTTATTTTATAATTCTAGACCTGTTAGTAGAGTTGAAGTTAATCTCCATAGTTCTGGACCTTGTACTTGGTCAGTATTGTTTCCTATATACAAACTTTTTTTTTTTTTACTTAACATTTTATGATCTGAAAATTCCACTACATTGTTAGTTACATTCTGGATTTGTACAGTTCTTGATATGAATACATAATTGATTCTGGTAGCTAGGATTCCTTTAAGAAAGGTAGGATCTGATTTTTTATGGAAGAAAAAAATAAGCACCCTTCAATCCTGCAGTTTTTATCATGGAATTCAAGTAAGACATGTCCCAGAATACTTGTTTTTGTTTTATCATTCTTCCCCCAATCTTGCAGAGACAGCCCACAAATAAAATCCCCCCATTACAACAAAATAAGGTGTATACAGATATGGCTGTGCTTGTTGAACTAGATTTATGTGGTTGGCTTTAAATTGTGGAGCATATACATTTATTAATCTGTACAATCTGTTTTGGAGCTTAATGTCCAGGATTAATACTCTGCTTGGTACTAAGTGTATTAGCTTTATGAGATGCAAATCTATACCCTGAAATAATATTCCTAATCCTGTGTACGTCTTGTCCAATAGGAAGGACCTACTGTACGTATCAAGATTTTATAGCATTTGATAGCTCTGGCAGGGAATGTAATTTAGTGTCCTGTAAAGAAATAATATGTGTTTGGGATGAAATTAGGTGGGAAAAGTCAATAAGTACTTTTTTTTTTGCTGTTTTTAATGCAATTAACATTTACTGCATTTATTAATAGCATCAGTGCCATGGAGTGTGATATGGGGCCTATTACCTACTGTACCCTCTGGGTGGCTGTGTCTTTTGCATTTTTTTTCTTTTTTATTTGTTTCTTCCCTACTGTTTTCTTCAGTTCCACAGAGGGGTCTTTCTGGGGGCCTTCAGTCTCTGAAAGTACATTAGTCTGTACTGAACCTAGGGAGGAGGTATCCGATTCATTTCCTGATACTTTGGTACTGCCTGTAATATGAACATAAGGGCCTAGAAATCCATTAATACAGGGACGAACTGTAGCGGTATGATAAAGGGCCTGTAACCATTCTATAAAAGTGGCAGGGATACCATAATGACATAGCACATGCCATAAAAAGACATGCACCACATTATCAAAGGCTTGCCTCTGGTCTAGGGAAAGAACATAACCATCCAATGGGGAAACAGAATCATGAAAAAATAGATCCCGTAATAAAAGTAGTTGGTCCATTATTGAGTTGCAAGGCACAGTACAGGACTGTGCTGGGGAAATCAAGAACTTTGCCACTGTTAGCAATCTAGTGTTCAAAAGCTTAGAAAGAAATTTAAAATCATTATTCAAGAGGCTAATAGGCCTCCAATTAGAAAGATCCAATTTATCACCCTTATTCTTAAAAATAAAAATGAGGATTCCTGTAGACATGTCAAAAGGTACATTCTGAGTATGCATAATAGAATTATAAACTGAAGTAAGTTCTTCCAAAAGTTCACCATGTATAAGATGGTAAAGGTCAGAGGTGAGGCCATCCAGACCAGGGGCTTTACCTTTAGATAAAGAATGGATGGCAGTAGCAGCTTCCTGGGCCTGAAAAGGAGCCGTAGCTGTAGCAAATCTATATCATAAGACACTTTCCATATTTAACTTTTTTAAAGATTTCAATGAGGTATCCAGATGTTCTGGGTGGAATTCTAGTAAAGGGTTTCCACACAGGAGCTTGCCATTTATCCAAAAAATATTGAGAACGGGAAGAAAAGCTAAGGGCCCAACAATCTGTCTGGTTGACTATACTTGGAAAAATATTAGCATGTACAAAAATGGAAAAATAAAATAGCACCGGGTTTACCATCTGAAGACCACCTTGTTTAATAGGCCAGTAGGTGATGGATCTCTTTACAGGGTTCAGTCTACTACCCCAAAGCAACTGGAAAGACAAATTATAAAGACGAGCCTCAAGAGAAAAGGAAAGGGGAAAAATATAACTAATCAATAAACACAGAGGCAGAATGCAAGTTTTAAGCAAAAAAAATCTGTTTTTTGGGTCATAGGAACCGCTTCCAGCGGACAATTTTGGATTCAGCTATGTCCATAGCAGAAATCCAATTACATGCCAACACATCAGGTGGGCCAAAAATAACCCCCAAATTACAAATTTTCTGGTAGTGAATACTAATCCTTCCAATATTCAGTGATATCGCATGTGAGGGAAGATGGACTGCACAACCCACACTCTTCTGGGTATTTAAATCAGATCCAGAAATTAGGGAGAAGGAATGGATGATCTCAATTGCCCTCTCCCCAGATGCTGGATCTGCTACTAAAATGCAAATGTCATCTGCATAGGCAAGAGCACTGGGAAATACAAGCTCTGGTGTGACAGAGATATGTCTAATGGTCCCCTCCCCATTGAATTTCCAGAGTAGAGGATCAATGGAAAAGACATACAACAGGGGACTTAAAGGACATCCCTGGTGTACCCCTCACTTGATAGGGATAGGGGGGCCTTGCGATCCATTAATCAATGGCATTGTGCAGGGAGACCGATACAAGATTTTAATCCAGCTGAGTAAATCAGCAGGAACCCCATATTTTTCCAACACCAAAAATAAATAACTATGTGTAACCCAGTCAAAAGCCTTAGTCTGGTCCAAACTAAGAACATAGCCTTGAGTGGTACTCCCATCAAATACTTCCTGCAAAATTTTCAAATTGGAGAGCATGGAATGATTTGGAATTGCACAAGTCTGGAAGAGTAAATTACATGGGCAGCCATCTGTGAGAGTCTATTGGAGATAATTTTACACAAGATCTTCCAATCGGAATTTAATAAACTAATAGGATGCCAGTTGTCCAACTTATCCTTATTTTTCTGTTTATATAAAAAAATCAAGTTGCTATCAGAAAATACTAGGTAAATAGGCAAGAGGACTTGTAAAATGACATTATATACCTTAGTTAAATATGGTATCAACAAGGTTTTATCTTTTTTATAAAATTCATTGGGAATGCTATCAGGACCAGGGGTGACAGTAGTTTTCAAATGGCTAATAACAGAGTCCACTTCAGCACAGGTAATGGGCTGACTTGAAACCTTAATATACTCCGGGGACAAGGTAGGAACCTCTAAGGAACCCAAAAATCCATCCCAGACGTTTGACTCATAAGCATGCCCATACAAAGACCGAGTATGGAAGGAAACCTCCTCCAAAATGCTTTGATTATCGGTAATCCGGGTACCAGAATGGGAAACCAAAGAGGACATGTATTTAGATGCAACCTGTTGGTGGCTGCTATCATAGGGATTGACTACTTTAGCAGATCCCTTTCTCCCATACTTTTGTTCGAGAAATAATGATGTTGTCCTCTCATACTGAGAGGAATGCATCTCAGTTTTAACCTGCTGGATTTGTGCTGAATAATCCAGACCCCATTCAGTTTGCCAAGACAGCAGTCTTTGTAATTGGCATCGGCACTTGAGGTACCAGAAATAGCACTCTGAAGATTTTTGTTTAGAAACTTGTTTACAAAATTGTTTAATAGCAGATTTAGTATCCTGCCACCAAAAGGTTGGGTTATCGTATAATTCAAATACTGAAACCTTGTCTTGGAGAAGCCCATACAAGTCCTGCCACCCACCTTCCTCCCCCAAAACAGATATATTCATCTTCCAGAAGGTATGTGTCACAGGTTTATTATTGGGACAACCAATGTGCAACAGTAACACACAATGATCCAAAAACTCACATGGGAGAACCGAATACTATATATTAGCCAACCAATGAGAAAGGAAAAAGTAATCAATCCGTGTGGAAAATCTACCCCGGTTAAAAGTGTGTTCCGTCGGGAGTGCACCAAAAGAAGCCCTGTCCTGTAAGTCAGCAGTAACATGCAAAGTGTTAAGGAAGCTGGAATCAGAATATAATTTTTGGGTAAGTCCAGTTTTATCAGATAAGGTCAAAATACAGTAAAATCTCCTCCAAAAACCACTGATTTGGATGAATAGAGAAATGGCAGAATAAGTGTTAACGTCTGAATCCTCTGAGTTTTAACTTGAGGGTTATAAATATTAATAAACCGCCATTCTTGTTGATGGAGAATGACATCTAAGATAAGTACCCGACCCTGAATTAAATCAATCAGTCTGGTAACATGAATGTCCATCCCCTTTACCAGTATCTCTACTCCGGAACACACATCCTCAGCCAAGGACCAAATGGACAGACCATCCCTCCAATCCCCGGAGGCCTGCCCAATCTCTCTCAAAGAATGGAGCCTAGTGTCCTGTAAAAAAATAATATGTAAAGGCAAGGACAAAAGGAAGGAAAAAATAGCCTGTCCTCTTTTAACATTTTTAAGACTATTAGTATTTAAGCTACCGAAAGATAAGACATCACCCATATCAGATAGAGTTCACATCAAGATTTTTTCCTACCTCGACCCTTACCTGGAGATTTTAACTTACAATGTTTTTTCTTATTTAGCTGGATATCCCCAGAAACCTGCTCAGAATCAGTCAATAGCTCAACCTGGGAAGACGCAACAGAGGAGACATCCGAATCTTCCTCAGTATCCACTGCCTGCTTTCGTTTAGTTAAAACGGCAAACCAGTTTTTAACTTCCACATCGGCAGGGGGAGCTACAGAAGGCAGGGGCACTCCTTTCATCAGAGAGCTCCTTGTCAACCTCGTGTTTCCCACCAGGACCCAATCTGTATCCACAGGAGGTGGCATATTTTCTTTAACACGGGGTAGAGCCGAAGTGCTAGGGGCCGGAGGCTGCTCTTCAGCAAGCTCTGGGATAGAGGTCATAGCAGGAGGCAGTAAACCCAATTCCCCAGACACTAAGTCCGGACTAGATGTGGGTACTGTCAGGGGTGGCGGTTCCAACCCCAGATCCATCCAGGAAGAAGGAGGAGTGGGGGGGGGACCACTGCAGAAGCAAAAGGCCGAAACTGGGGCCTAGACTGAACAGATCTAAGGGCCTGAGTCACAGACTCATTCTGGAAATCAGTAGGCCTCGCTGGATTATTATGGGAAGCCCATGGATAATCTTTAAAAGAGTGGGAGGTTTCATCACACAAACTGCAATAAGCAGGGTGGGGGCAATTTAGACTTACATGGCCAGAGCCAAAACATGAGGAGCATTTAAGTTGGTCACAAGCACTGCTTAGATGGGTCTGGGCCCCACACCAAAAACAAGATTTTGGTTGTCCTGGGTAGAATACAAAACCCCTATCTCTACCTAAATAAAAACAACTTGGCAAGTGTTGTATATTCCCATTAACAATAGGTAATTTGACCTGCAGTTTCCACCCCCTGTCCAAAAAGACTCAGAGTCTATGATGGGATCAGGTAAACCCTGACACTGTGCATTTGGTAGATAACCACCTTACAATATCCTCTATTGCCACCCCTTCATTTTTAAACAAAACAGTAACATTCTTAATAGTTGGTTTCGTAAGAGGAATAGCAAAAAAGGGGACCACAATGGGGTATGATGGACAGCCTGATAACGATGCCAAAAAGTATCTAACCCTAAGGCAGTTTTAAAGCTGACATCAAAATAATTATCACCAGACATATGGATTAATGCATATATCTCAGAGGGAGCAAATTGCAAACTAGATTTGATCAATGTTTTCCCCACATAGAGACAATCTGGAAATGTGTCCAGCCCACCCCTATAACGAAGCCGGACAGCATTATGCCACTTGGCCTGCTGAGGAGGCGAATGAAATAAGCCGGCAAAAGTTTTAGGCAGCTGAGGTCCAACAGAAGGTCCAGGCACTGAAGTGGCAAAATCAGAGTTCATATTCCTGATGGAAGCATTTGTAGATAAAGGCCTAGGGGTCGTACCAGACACACCTGCCTGAAGAGAGCTTCCCCCAGTCCCCACCATGTCAATAGGGGATGTATGAGGCAAAGACAAAGGAACAACCACAGTGGGTAATACAGGGGGCCTTAGGCACATCTCCAACACTAGGCTTTGACAGAAAGGTAGGCAATTCATCATGCTGCAATGTTCCCTGTTCATAACCCTGTGCCCCCCTCAACCAGCCAGGATGGGGCCTGGGAAAGACTGAAGCCCACGGGGACCTCTAGAGGGTCCGTAATATCCAGTAAGTCACCTTTAAGAGTGGGGCCAGGTTGTGCAGGGGAGGCCCAGGAATCGTCTAATGGGGACTTCTCCTACCCTGCACCCCGAAGATCTGCAGCAATAGTTAGCCCTGAGGCAGACAGGCGGGAGTCAAACCCACAACCAGGGGGGCTATGAATGGCAGGACCCGTTGTGACCTGCTGGTGGGACCCCATAATTCCACTTTCAAGTACCTTGTCCAGTACAGTACCTGCTGGTAGTGCAGTCGTCTCTCCCGAAAGACTTGTAGAAGCTGGTGTTAGAATAACCACCCCGAAGTGCAAACCACTCTCCATCCTGTCACGCTCCATACCTGGAGCCAAAGATCCTGGTCCTGCTGCCGCTGTAGAGGAGCTATGGGGAGACTCCTGGCACATGCAATTCTGCAAAATACTGCCAGTCTCCCCCGATCCCAATAGATGAGAGACACTGTGAATCGGTGCCCCGAACACTTCCTTATTCTCTCTCAGCTCCAGAATGCAGTGCAGCATCCCATCAGACCACATCACGTCATGGCTGACAGGACTCAATGGAGCTGGGCAAAGCAAAGCCCCTTCAGTAGCTTCCATGGGGGAAACTTGCACACAAGCCATTGAAATCCCAAAAGAAGCAGCCAAATCCTGCTGAGAATCCAAATCCTGTTGTGCCTGTTCTTCAGTGTCACTGCCACTTTCTTTAGAACCTGAGGTAAGGGAACGGAATGTAGAAATCACTCCTCCAGTGTCCCACCATAGCGGAGCTTCTCCCGGTAGTTCTCTGGGTCTATTACTGATGGTCTGCAGTGGAACCGAGATAGGGAGGGAGACCAACTCCCCTATCCCCGAGACGTCCTCCTGCTCTGAGTCTGAGCACCAAGTAGCCATCATGACGGCCGGTCCCCTTATTGGCCACAATACAGCAGCAGAGTAGGGGAATTTCCCCGGTGTCCTGGCCAAATTTCCCTCATTCACTAAAAATACCACTAACAGCTTAATCTGGTTTATGGTCAGTTGGCATTCATCTATATCCCCCCCCCCGGGTCATGCATGAAGATAGGCAGGATTTGTCTACTGCACTTACCCAGTCAACAAAAACTAAATAAAAAAATACAAATAAATAAGTCTGCGAGGGTGTCATCTCCTGGGGTGGTGGTGGTGTCATGTCTCGGGGAGGTAGGGGTGCTGTATTTGGCTTAGAGCACTGTGCCAAGGCTATCATTAGTTGCTGTTCCTCACTATCTGTCTGACCTGTTTGTGTATATGCTGCCCTGGCACTGGTGTTGCAGGTGTGACCAGGAGCAGAAGCAAGATTACACTGTGGTTTGTTTGGCCAATAACTGTTTGTGTGTCCTAAATTGTTGCACTGTGTGCAATACAGTCTATCACATAAGCTGCTGAGATGTGACACAGAGCCACAGCGGCAGTATGCCACTCCCCTATCCCTCCCTATAAAAAAAACTATTCAGGAGGCACAAAAGTCCTGTGCCTGTGGAATTCAGGAGTACACGGATACGCCGTCTGCTGGTCCATATTTCCTCTGTACCTAGGATGGCCTTGGGGGCTCCTTGGACCGTACATCTTTGTCCTAACCAATACATTAAGTCAGTCACACTGACACCCTTGTTATGGAAAAGTACCATAATCACCTTGAATGCTGGTCTTGTCAGTGTTACTACCCTGAAGGGCGCCCATAAGGGTGTATTTTTCAGCTGGTGAAATTTTTGTCCAAAATTTCTCTAACCCACTTCATAGTTTGAAATTAACATCACATGTCCTTTCTCCGGACACATAGATGAGCACATACATCTCTGTTGCGAGGAATCCCATTGAGTCTTTTAAAAGGGTTTTAGCCATAAAAATTATATCTGGAAATAGATCCATCCCTCCTTTGTAATGGAGTCAGAACGCATTGTGTCCTTTTGCTGGATAAACCAGAGTTCTGAAGAAAGGCACATATGGCCTAGAGGCTGAGCCTCTTGGTTACAGCTGGGTTCCACTAGAATGTAGGTACTCTTGCCCTGTAGCTGAGCTGGAGTCAAAGTGGTGGATTCAATTGGGGCTTGTTGTTGTACCACAAAGTTTGGTGGCAGAGGATCTGCCATATCCACCTGGGCACTCCAGGACTAATCCCTTGTTGTTTCATTCATAGGTAGGTCTAGTACCAGGTTTTGTGTTAACTGAAAACCCTCTGGTACTGGTGGGGGTGAGTGGGTATCCTGACTCACTTCTTCCGTTTCTGAGTCTGAGACAGTATTTGCTGCTATTGTGTCTGTGGAGGCTTCTTTTCTAGGTGCCTTTGCAGTTTGCGGTTTGCTCTTCCCAGAGCTGTTAGCAGTTTCACTAACATGACCTGCTCCAATCAGATTCTTAGGTTCCTCCTTTTTGTCAATCTGAGAGAGGGTAAACCCAGAAATCCACTTTCCTGAGCTCTTGTCTTGAGCCTAGCCCACCCCTCTCAGGGACAAATCTACTGTCCAAGCCACTTTTTCTCAGGGTGGTGCACCAGAACGTGAGGTGCCGAGAGTTCATCTTAGGCCAGGCATTGCAGTGCCCATATCTACCATTCCCAAGAAAGCTCTCTTTTTTTGACCCACAAACACAAAAGCTCCTTTTCTTTGTTTTTATTTTGAAAAGTAAATACTTGTAGTAGCGTATCTGGCATTTAACAGAAGGAGGCTTTCCTTGAAGGCTCCGGCTGGGGCAGTTCCATAGGTGCAGGTGTCTCTTCCTCGTTCCTCAGCTCTGCAGTTGGTTGGGTTAGCAGAACCAGTGACCCAGTGATTTTCCTTGATTTCAGTAGTGAGCCAGAGAGTGTTGCTTGTAGCTTTGACCTCCTAGCCTGAAACCTTTTCTCTTCTGCAGTTAAGAGATCTTGCAATTCCTTCTGTGTATGCTGTCCAGAACTAAGAGGTACTCCATCAGGTATTAAGTAGTTTGGCTTGCTTTCTGATGCTATCACCTTAATAGCTTGCATTGTTGGTGCGGTGTCTGTTAGGACTTCTGGTTTCTCAAGATTCTTTGTGCTCCCATAAGCTTTGCACTCATCCGTGCATTCAGTTCTTTCCATTACAGTGTCTTTTACAAAACAGGTAGCATCATAGAACATATTGCTATCTGCAGTATCCAGTGCAAGAGAAGAGCCATGATCCTCAGCTGTACAGACCTCCATTCCTTCCAATGTGTTGGCAGTACTGGCCATTCTGAGAGAAACAGCCAGCAGCTTCCCCTACTGGGCAGTAGGGGAATTTCCATGGTGTCCTGGCCCAATTCCCCACATTCACTAAAAAAAATAACACCAACAGCTTCATCTGGTTCTGTAAGTCAGTTTACATCTGTACACATATTTCACTTCCCTTGCTCCTGGGACACACCTGGAAATGAGTCACGGTGTATTTTGTCTCTCCCTGTCACACACTTTCAAATAAAAATGGTGAGTATATTGCCCTCTCTCTATACGTAGAAACATAGAATTTGATGGCAGATAAGGACCACTTGACCAACATAGTCTGCCCATTTTTCCCTACCTACTGCATCACTGCAGACGCTACTTGATCTCCAGCTTATCCTCCACCCTTGTTTTATCACTTAGGCCCTGGATACGCTACAGAACTGATTTTGAAACCGTTTTTAAAACCAGTTTAGCTAAACCATTTCAATGCAGCCACACTACTCAGTAACCATTTTTGAAAATGGTTTAGTGTGGCCCCACTGCTAGTGTTAAACCTGTTCTCCTTGTAACCATTCTGTGTTAAGTCCAACACACAGAACTGTGCTTGCCTGGGCACACTGCAGCTAGAACTGTTTTAATTAAACCATTACAGCTTAAAACACTTTTACTCCTGGACAGACCTGTAAGTAAAACCATGCTATCTCCAAAAGGTTTTTAAAAAATGTTTTAAGACTAGGTATCTAGCAGGGTTTAAAAACACTTTTGTTAAAACGTTTTAAGGGGCTTGCAGTCTGTCTGGAAACAGTGCTAGGGAGGTTTAAACTGTTTTAAGGCACTTAAACCGTTTTAAGTCCCCCAGTGTGTCCACGGCCTTAGGTTCCCTTATGTCTACCACATACTTTTCTGAACCCTGTTACAGTTTTTCCCCCACCTCCTCTTGGAGGCTGTTCCTGGCATCCACTGCCCCTCTCTGTGAAGAAGTTCTTCCTCACATCTCCCATGAATCTACCCCCTCTAGCTTCATAGCATAACCCCTTGTCCTTGAACATCTCTTTTTCTGAAAAATGCTGCCTCTTGAACCTTATTTATACATGTGAGGTATTTGAAAGTTTTTGTCATATCCCCTTCTCCCACCTTTCCTCCAGGGTATACATAATGAGGTCCTTCAGTCTTTCTTCATAGCACTTTTGATGCAGACCCTGCACCATTTTGGTTGCCTTCCTCAGGACCGTCTCCACTCTTTCTATGTGCTTCCAGAGCTGAGGTCTCCAGAACTGGACACAGTACTTCAGTACTCCAAGTGAGGTCTTACAAGTGACCTACTGTATACAGGGGTAACATCACCTCTCTCTTTCTGCCAGTGATCCTCCTCCCTAGGCACCCCAGCATCCTGCTATCTTTCCCAACTACCTTGTTACACTGCCTAGCCACCTTTAAGTCATCAGATATAACCCTCAGGTCTCTTTCCTGTTTGGTGGTCATCAATGCCTCTCCTCCCAATTTGTACTCCACCCCTGGGTTTCTGCACCCCAAGTGCGTGATTTTTAATTTTTTTGCACTGCTGCCCAGTTGCCATACCTGTGATCACTCCTCTAACTTTTTGAAGTCCCCTGTCATCCCCCCCCCCAGAATGTCCACCCTGTTGCAGATTTTAGTATCATCCATGAACAGGCATACATTCCATTCAGCCTCTCTGCAATGTTGCTACTAAACATATAAAAGAGGACTGGTTCCAGTACAGATCCTTGTGGTACACACTGGTCACCCTCTCTTCCTTGGAGTGAACTCCATTTACAATCACCCTCTGTCTCCTATCCCTTAGCCAATTTCTTACCTAGTTGACCACATCTGGTTCCACTCCTAGGCTACCAACTTGCTTTCTAATCTCCTATGTGGAACGGTGTCGAACATCTTGCTGAAATCTAGGTACAGTAGGTCACTACCACTGCTCTTACCTGATCCAATTCCCTGGACACCCAGTCAAAGCAATCTATTAGATTCATTTGAGAAGACCTCCCCCATGTGAATCCATGCTGTCTTGGGTCCTGTAAGCCACTGGATTCAAGGTATTCCACTATCCTTTCCTTCAGTAGTCATTCCAATAATTTCCCCACCACCAAAATCAGCCTGACTGGCCTATAGCTGCCAGCCTCCTCTCTACTCCCACTTTTGTGAAGTGGGACTACATCTGCTCTCCTGTCCTCTGGAACCACTCCTGTCTCCAGTGAACGTTTGAAGAGGACTGTCAGAGATGCAGCCAGCACCTCTCTGACCTCCCTCAGTATCTTGGATAGACCCCATCTGGCCCTATTGCCTAATCCACTTTCAGTTTTTCAAGTTCTTTCAGGACTCTGTCCTCTGTAAATGGACTAGTGTCCACCTCTCTTCCTTCAATGCTGCTGTTACTTTTCTGTGGTCACTCCCCTTCCCCTTCCCCTTCTTCTGTGAAGACTGAACAAAAGTATTTGTTCATGATGTCTGCTTTTTCTTGGTCCCCATTCCCACAATCTCCCCTTCCCTTCCCTTCTTAGTCTTACTATCCTTCCGCTGGTCTTTCTCTTTTCACTTACATACCTAAAAAAAGTCTTGTCTCCCTTCTTTACTCCCTGGGCTATTTTCTCCTCTGTTTGTGGCTTTGAGCTCCTAACAGATTCCCCTGCCTCCCTTTGTTTCTCCAGATACAGCTCTCTATCCTCCTCTGTCTGTGTCTTCTTATACCTCCTAATGCTAACAATATATGGGCAGTGCCAACTGAATTCTTGTTTAATACCACTAACACAACTAGGTTATTGGGCAGACTGGTTAGGCCGAGTGTTCTTTTTCTGCCATGAAATTCTATGTTTCTGTGTAGCTTTACCCTATCCTCCAAGATGGATTATAAAACACCTCTCTCTAACTGTCTCCCATTTTGTCTAAGCCTACATTTACACAGCCTCCTAGAGCCTCCTTTGACCTCTACCATTTGCCACCTGTGATCCTAGCAGATCTCTACAATTATTCACTACCAATATCAACTTGATTTTGCCTCAGTACCACCAGCCCTTGGTTTCACCTTCATAAAAGATCAAGTGGAGTAATTAATTAAACTATAAAACATGTATTTGTTCTTTAATGGAACAACCACTAGTATCTTCCGGCTATAAATATTATATATCTGTAATCTTTCATAGCACTGGAATATAATTTTATATTTTCTCACCAATCAAGCTTACTGGTGGAATAATATGTTGGTAATAAAAGAAGAATTTAAAAAAATATTTTAACTATTCTACATTTTTATACATCTACATGTGAATATTGTAGAAGCATGATACAATGCTATATCCCTGTAGCTGACTCCAAGCTTTCATTTAAAACCATTAAGTTCCTAGCCATAACAAATCAAAATTTAGACCATTTTAAAGAAAATATTTTCCAAATTTATGACTTTTGAACCATTAGGGCTAGAAAGTTATTTTTTTAAATGAAAATTGGGAATCTGACCAATATGACTAGAACATAATGATATATAGTCTTCATGTGTTGATACATGTTTAGACATATCAATATATGTTTGTAAAAACAGGACATAAAAGCGTTATAATTAATGGCTTCCTCTTTTTCCCATAGGGAAACCGTGGCATAATTTTCCGTTATGAAGAAGCATTTATAACGGCAAACGCGCACACAGTTTCCCCCACTCTGCGTATACACCTCCTCGCACTCCTCAATGCTCGATCGCCATCTCCTTCCCAACCGTATGTGTGTGGATTCAGCAGGCAGTTTAACATTTAAGGTAAATCAGTTCCCGAGTAGTTTATGTTTTAGATTCATCCTGTGAAAACATTGTATTGAACGTCTAAAAACACAACAAGTTACTATGAACAGTATTAAATTGAATTTGGCGGGTGATGAAGAGATAACGAGGTGTTTTGCTGTGTTTAAGTTGAAAAAAATCGGGTCCACACATTCAGTGCAGATTGGCGTACCTTTCACTGAAAGACCAATTTTGCCATCAACCTTATTAACTAGAATACAGTATATGATTTATATTAAAGTGAAACTGAATCTTGTACAGTAGTTTAAAATAAAAGTGAAAGCTGACTGCGCGCCATGATATGATCGGACTGCGGCAGCACAGCAGCCTTTTTTATTTTATATAATTGATGAGGGGAAAAAGAGAAACCCAACAATTATATAAAATAAAATATGGGTCTGGGTGTGTGAAAACTAGAATTTAAACACACCATTGGGGTTTGATGCTACGCATAAACCACTCGGGTGTGTGTAAATTCTCATTACACACCCAGACCCATACTTTATTCTCTATTTTTTTTAATCAACACTTAGTGCTCTGCTATCCCCATTCCTGGTGACTCCCCTGCCCCCCAGCCCTGGCACAGACTTGTTGAGTGGACTTACTGGTTATCCACCAATTACACAGAGCCATGTTTGGTGGGTGGTCCACCAGTCAGGTCATAACAGGCCAGTGGGGGGGGCGTAGCAGTCCAGAGCTTTTTTCTCATGCTCATTTTCTTCCCTGGATACAATGACTTGTGCACATACCTGTGCATAGTGGCCCATATATATGCCACATCCGCCAATGTTTCCCCAGGTGGGCCAGACACAGGATACCCTTCCCCAAGAGAGGACAGCTGTCCTTGGAATGCTCAATACTTCCTTGTTCTGCCAGTCTTCAAGCAACCCTGGGGCATTTTTGAATCTTGTACAGCAGTGTGGCAGATGATAAGGTGACCATCACCTCAGCCCACCATGTCAGTGCTTCAGCTGATCTAAAAATGTTTTAAACCATTTTAAGTTATTATATATCATTATATGGAAGCTTTAGGAGCATAATAAAGTGACGTATCAACTTAGCTGACTATAGACTTTCATTAAAAAAATTCTAGCCATAACTGTTTAAAAGTTAGTTCATTTGGATGAAATTATCTTTTGAAAGGTCTAAGTTTGGAACAGTAACACTTATAAACTGATTTTGTTTTATGAAAGCTTCGAGTCAGATCAACATGGATACAGTAGATCATAAAGATACAGGTTTCTTCTCTCAGTACAGGTCTATATATGTCATTACAGTGTGGTAGTAAAATCGTGCACGTGGAAAATGTATTTTACTTTTCAAAGATAGTATCGATGTATGGGCCCAATCTTCAATGCGCAATGAAGTGCTTGCATCAAGCCCTGTGTCAAATCCTTTTTCTGGCACAGCTGTGCCAAACACTTTTGCCACAACTGTATCTGATTTTGGTAGGTCGGGCACAGTTATAACAGTTTATCTGATTTACGGCAGCTTTTGAACCAAATATTTGGTGTAAGCTCCATAAAAACAGTACCCAGGATTATCACAAGCTAGACTGGAAAAAATTGGTCTAACTTGTGGCAACTGGTGCACAGGATCAAAAAACTCCTGATCACCAGTCGGGAGAATGCCACAAGCCCCGTGCACCAAATGTTCGGTCCACCTGGTGCTTTTTCAATACTTTTCTTTTTTTATACTTCTTTTATTTAAAAAGAGTTTGAATACATACAATTGTTTAAGTAGTGTAATAGGTTTGCTAACATGAATATTACAACATATGGCTGTTTCCAACTACAGTCTATCCATTGCATAGCAAAGAGAACAACAAGTCAGACTTATAAGTATGACTATAAAAAGAAAATAAATTAAATCTAATATGGGCAAAAACAGTACAATTCTAAGGTGTGCCATGAATAAAGGTCAATTTTCTCTGAGTAACCAATGAGAGCTAGTTCATCTAGTTCAGATAATAAGAGCAGGTAACATATCATCCCCACCATTTATTGGATAGATGGCTGATGCTTACTGAGTGGGGTGAAGGCATACCATATCTATTTCTGGCATAGTTTTACTCCAACAGGGGTCTCTGCTATCAGGGTCTAGGTGTCAGTGACCTAACCCATCTGGGGATCCGCCCCTCTCCGAATTTGTTCCTGTGACAATTCCCATCTGGCCCAATGAGAGATATAAGCCTCCATTCTATCTTGAAGAGCAAAAGACATCTGTTTGTTATGCTTAATGGTGGCTATCAGGGACCTCCATTCTGAGATCAGGGGAGGCACCTCCTGCAACCACCTCTTAGTGATGGCTTTGTATGCTGCACACAACATGATAGACCATAGGTACAGAATAACTTTATCTTTAACCCCTATAGGAGGAGTACCTAATAACAAATTAATCCCTGAGAGGGGATGCTGGAGATCAAGCACCGATGCAATACATTGAGCAACTTATCCCCAGGAATGGGATATTTTGGGGCAATCCAGAAAGATGTGTTTATGGGGTGCCCTTACCTCCCCACACTCCCTCCAACATCTAGAATCAGTCCCCGAGTTTCTAAGGGCTACCAGCATACAGTAGGTACCAGGAAGAATCTCACTCTGATCTTCCAAACAAATTCTCTCCAGATAGGGGATGAAGTGGTGGACCATGTGCCTTTCCACACCATACTCCACTCCAGCCCGGGTATTACCTGAGCAAATACCTTTTCCCAGCTAGATTTTACTGGATCCATAAAGCATGCCTTTTGCTGAATTAGTAATTTATAAATAATAGAAATGGCTTTTTCTCCCTGGGAGGAGGACCAGATATTCGAAAATGGGGCAGGATCCTCACTTACATCAAGTCTGCCCTCTGTGTTCTTGCTTTGTTTAGATATAAAGTCACAGATTTGGTAATAATGTAACCTATTGCTCTTTGTCCAGGAGTATCTCTGCTGGGCCTCCTCCAAGCTGATCACTGTATTGCCCCTGAGAAGTTGCCAGGGGGCCACTAGTCCCTTACTTGCTTGGATTTCATACCATTGTCCCAGGAGGGAGGGCCTAAATTGGGGCATCATTGCAAACCATTGATACATCCATGTTTGCTGTTGTATAGCTTTACCTTTTATTCCCAAACTACAGCCTTTCAGTATCGTGGCTGTAGTGTTAGAAACTAATTGAACCATCCATTTAAGTAGGGGCACAGAAAACAGACTGACTGGTAGTGGGGACTCACTGGCCTTGCCAGGTCTATTTGTTTCCAGGCTGATACATAAGATTCAGTACCCCATAGAAGTGCCAGCCTCATTTGTGCAGCTATCCAGTAGTCTGTCAGAGGGGAGGTCCATGCCACCAAGAGGTTTGGGCAGGAATAATTTATGAATATTAACCCAAGGTTTGCTGTGGTTCCATTGGAAAGCACCCATGGCTTTCTGGCAGGCTAGGAGTTCTTTTGGTGATATAATACATGGTACACATTGAAAAGGATATAGAAAGTGTGGTAAGATATCCATTTTAAGACGGAGGGTACGCATGTAGAAGGAGGTTGGGAAAAGGTTCCATCTTCTAAGATCATGTTTAATAGTTGTCACTAAAGGGATGTAGTTCTGGGAGTGTAGGAGGGATAAGTCTTTAGGAATCTGTATACCCAGGTGCTTAATGGATTGCTTATCCCATTTGATTGGGTATCTGGATCTAAGAGCAGGGGTCGGATTGTATCCAATAGAGAGAGCATCTGTTTTAGATATATTAAGAGAGTATCTGGATAAAAGGGAAATCTATTGGAAAAGGACCCTCATGGATGAATCAGGATCTGATAAATAGACCAATAGGTCATCAGCAAAAAGAGCTAATTTATGTTCTGATTTAGCCACCTGGATTCCCTTGATATAAGAGGAAAGACAGATGCACTGGGTCAAAGGCTCAATATAAAAGACAAACAGGAGAGGGGATGGGGGCAACCCTGCCTAGTCCCTCTATACAGGTTAAAGCTTTCTGATATATGGCCATTCATCCTAATGTATCCAGTGAGCTTGCTGTAGAACTTGAAGATGGTATCAGAAAATTGAGCCGGAAAGCCAAAGCAGGCAAGGACCCCTTTCAAAAATCTCCAAGAGACCATGTTAAAAGCCTTCCCTGCATCTAGCCAACCAAAAGTGCAGGGGACTTCTGTGCCTGTATTTGTTCCAGTATATAGATGGTGTGCCTAACATTATCCTGTGCCTGGTGGCCAGGAATAAAGCCACACTGATCCATATGAATTTTAGTTGGGGCTAATTGAATAAGTCTCTTGGCTAATACAAACTCAAAGATTGTATAGTCTGTATTCAATACTGATATAGGTCTGTATGATGTGCAGTGTGATGGGTCCTTGCCTGTCTTTGGTATGACAGAGATTATTGCTTCATTCCAGGAAGGGAGAATTATGCCCTCCTTCATTGTTACATATGAAAATACTCTGCCCAAAAGTGGAGTTAGGGTCTTGGAGAGGGTTTTATAGAATTTGCCCGGGAGTCCATCAGACCCCGGGCATTTTCTTGTCTTTAAGCCTCCCATAACTGATTCTATTTCCTTAATAGATATTGGGGAAACTAGTTGGGCACATTGGTCTTTAGTCAGGGTGGGCAAGTCAAGGGAAGAAAGGAATTCCTGGATCTTGTGGTCAGGGGGTGAGTGGCCACTGAATAAAGTGATTTGCAATAATCAAGAAAGGATTCAGATAGTCCTTTTATATTTGTCTGAAATTTGCCTGATGTAGAATGTCTTACCCTCAAAATGGTAGATCTGACTCTCTGAGCCCTCAATTGACCTGCTATTAGCCACAGGAAATGGGGTCTGCCATCGTAGTATTTATGTCATAGGAATATTAACTTCTGTTCTATAGCATAATCTAGAATTTTATTATGCTCTTTTTTTAATACGGCTAACTCACGGCTTCTGGTTTTGGTGAATCTGACTTTCTGAAGTTCCTCGAGGGCCTTCATTTTCTTCTCTAAGGTGAGGCGGTGAGCTTCCCACTGTTTTTTCTTTTTTTGTGGGAGGAGATTCCAATCAGCTTCCCTCTAACTATTGCTTTTATAGTGTCCCAGACAACTGACACTGAGGTATCCTGGATGCTGCTATCAGAAAGGACCTGGAGAACGGTGTCCTTAATCGAGTCGTTGGTCTCCTTGTCCTTCAAGAGGGAAAAGTTCAATCTCCAGAAGGTTCTTTTCCTCAGTGTCTGGGAATTAAGTTTATAAAAAATTGGGACGTGATCAGAAAGGGTGAAATCCCCTATCCTTATGTTTTGAACCATATTCAGTTGTTCCCAAGGGATCAGGAAGAAATCTAGGCAAGAATATGAATTATGAACTTGGGAATAAAAGGTGTGTCTATGTGTAGAACCTTGTAGGAATCACCAAACATCCTTGTATCCCAATTCCTGGAGAAGTTTTTGTACTTCTCTAGTGGTTTTGTTAAATCAACCCAAGGAGGGATGACCTGGTACCCTCTCTGTAGTATTTATGTTAAGGTCCCCCCCACATATTACTTGTCCTTCAGCCCACTCAGTCAACTGTGTAAAAAATGCTCTGTACACCCCATAGTCAGACACTGGGGGTATATATACTGAGGCCAAAGTCATCATTTGCCCATTCAGGTGGCCCTTAAGTAATACAAATCTCCCCTCCTTATCGATAATCTGGTCCTAAAATACAAACTGAACCCCTTGCTTTATCATTATAGCAGTCCCCCTTCTCCTACCACCTCTATAGGAGGAGGAGGCTGCCACACAAGAGAAACACAGATGCTTAAATTTTTCATGTTCTGCTTGCGAGAGGTGGGTTTCCTGTAACAGAATAATGTTAGCACCCTCCCTTTTTTTAAGTATTGCAGAATTTTACTTCATTTACTAGGGTTAGTTACCCCATGCACATTATATGTGCATATGATATATGCTTGTGACATACTTATGTCTTGCTTATTTTAATTACTTGATCATGCGCTATGAGTTGCTGTTTTTCAGGATATGGCAGTGTCCCCCCAAACAGTCCTATCATCTTTTATGAAGAGATGCCACTGCTTTTAGGTTTCATTTGCCCTTTCAGTACAAATTTACAAACATAAACCAACATGGCTTCAACATTAGTCGTAACCATAATGACCATAACACAACTGGTTGCTTCCAAGGCTGGAGGCTAATCTAAAGTATTAGCCTCTGTGTTCTACCTCTATGAGGAGAACGAGGAGGGTTTCAGGTGCTTCCAATTCCGGAAGACCTCCTCTAGAGCCATGATACCAAAGGGCTCTGAAAAGAAAGAGTGCAAGCACTTTTAGGTACACTAGGCACGGGTTACAAATAGAAGAAATTTTGTTGTGCCCCTGTGACCCAAACACTCTATAGGATCCTGGCATATAATTAGCAGAACAGAGTGTAGATTTATATAATGATTCTGATGACTCCTGTTACTAAAACATATGCAGCACTTTAAACCTCTAGTATAGTCTGTTAACTCCCTTCCTCCCGCCCCACTCATTCTGTGCTAACAAAGAAAGGTAAATCTCCAACAGGAGGTATTGACTATAGAATGCAGGGAGGAGTAGTGACTAAGATCTCCTCTCTTATTTAAGGATTAGGAAGTTCAGTTATACTTAGATGAGTTAGAGCTAAATAATCTCACCGGCACAGCCCTCCCTTGGCATTTTATTTCAGGGAATCTCTGATAAACTGGGCAGATAATAATTTTATACACCGAGTCCATGGCAGGTTAGGTCTACTCCTCCCTGCACCCCTCTAATCCCATCTCTAATCCCCCCCACTCAGATCCATCAGTTATGAACTGAAGAGGAAAGAGACCTCAGGTAGGTCTGATGTTACTGAAAAAGTACTTAGGTAGAAGGCAGTCCGCTGATGGTGGGGGAGTTAGTTGGAGATCTTCGGTCATAGTACGAGTTTTTTTCAATGTCTCATGCAGGTTTGTCTGCTTGGCTGGTTCTCTTATTGAGTAGGCTCTGGATTTTGCACAATGCCTCAGTGTGTTGAAGCGTTTTGGTTCTCCCTCAATTCCTGCTCATGGTGCGCTGCCAAACCTGACCGCTTCTCCCTTCAGATTGGTTCCGGATATCTGGTACTTGAATTTTCCTTTCTTTTAGGGCCTCTTATGCCTCTTCCACTGTGAATATACTTTAGAAACATAGAAACGTAGACTTTGACAGCAGATAAGGACCGCTTGGCCCACCTAGCCTGCCCATTTCCCTACCTAGAGGATAAGCTGCAGATCCTATTTAACCAACAGCCTATTTCTTCCTACCCCTCATAAAAATTGCCTTATGTCTGTCCCATGCATTCTTGAATTCTCCCACAGTTTTAGACCCCACAACCTCCTCAGGAAGGCTGTTCCATGAGTCCACCACTCTCTCTGTGAAAAAATACTTTCTCACATTGCCTCTGAGCTGTCCCCCTTCTATCTTCAAATTGTGTCCCCTTGTTCTTACACATCTCTTTTTCTGAAAGATGCTACCCTCTTGGACTTTGTTGATTACACTGAGGTACTTAAACATTTCTATCATGTCCCTCCCCCCCTCACTTCCTCAAGGGTATACATATTAACCTCCTTTAGTCTCTCCTCATATGGCTACTCTTGCAGACCCTGCACCATTTTAGTTGACCTCCTCTGAACTGCCTACATCCTGTCTATGTCCTTGCAGAGATGGGGTCTCCAGAACTGGACGCAGTACTCCAGATGGGGTCTCACCAACTGTTTGTACAGGGGGATAACAACTTCCTGTTTTCTGATGGTGATGCCTCTCCCTATACATCCCAGTATCCCCCAGCCCTCCCTACCACCTTCTCACATTGCTTGCCAACCTTAAGGTCATCTGATATGATTACCCCCAGCTCCCTTTCCATTTTTGTTGTTGTTACTACCTCCCCCTCATGTGTAATCTTCCTCTGGGTTTTTGTTTCCCAGGTACATTACTTTGCACTTCTTTGCATTGAATCCATGCTGCCATACTTCTGACCATTCCTCCAACCTTGCCAAGTCCCTTCTCATCCTTTCCACGCCTTGTGTATCAACCTCTGTTGCAGATCTTTGTGTCATCTGCAAAGAGGCATACTTTTCCTTCCAGTCCCTCTGCAATGTCACTTATAAAGACATTAAAATGACTGGACCCAGTACTGAACCTCAGTGTACCCCACTAGTAACCTCTCTTCTTCTTCAGAGTGGACTCCATTTACAGTTACCTTCTGTGTCCTGTTGTTCAGCCAATGTTTTACCCAGGCTACCACCCTGGGACCCACTCCCAGGCTGGTTAATTTGACTACTAATCTTTTGTGTGGGCCTTGCTAAAGTCTAGGTAGGCCATGTACACAGCCCCTCCCTGGTCTACTACTTTGGTCACCCAGTAAAATAAATCAATTATATTCATCTGACATGACCTTCCCGCTATGAACTCATGCTGCCTTGGGTCCTGTGCCCAACTGGCCTCTAGGTACTCAACAATTCTTTCCTTCAGAAGTGATTCCATCACTTTCCCTATCACAGAGGTCAAACTGACAGGTCTGTAGTTTCCTGCCTCTGTCTTGGTCCCACTTTTGTGAAGGGGAATCACATCAGCCTTCTTCTAGTCCTCAGGTACCATACCATCCTCCCATGATTTGTTAAAAAGGGTTTTCAGTGGTGTCACTAGTTCACTGCTTAATTCTTTTAGAATTCTGGGGTGAATTCCATCTGTTCTCATTGCTTTGTCCACCTTCAATTTTAGGAGTTCTTTCAGAACCCTTTTTTCTGTGAAAGGACTGGGATCGACCCCCCCCAGAGTGCTTCTGTTAATTGGATTAGAACCTCCCCCAATTCCTCTTTTGTGAATACTGAACAGAAGTATTAGCTCAGTATCCCTGCTTTTTCACTGTCACTTTCTGCCCACCCACCATCCATTCTATTCAGCCTCACTATCCCTCCCTTTGTCTTTCTACGCTCCCTGATATACCTGTAAAAGGTTTTATCCATCTTCTAAATCGAGCTGGCTATTTTTCCTCAGTTTATGCCTTGCTATTCTGACTACCCTCCCCTGCTTCCTTCTGGCCTTAACTGGTACAGTTCTCTGTCCTGCTCCTTCTGTGTTTCCTTATACTTCCTAAATGCTATCTTTTCTTCCTAACCTTCACCACCACTTTTTTGAGAACCATAGTGGCTTTTTCTTTCATTTTGATGTGTTTATTTGCTTCACACAAAGGCTTGCTGCCTCTGTGATGGCAGTTTTGATATTTCCCCATTGTTGCTTCACCCCTCCTTCTAGCTTGTTTGCTAGAGCTTTTCTAAGGCACTCTCCCATCTTGCCAAAGTCAGCCCTCCTGAAGTCCAGAACCCTCACTTTTGTATGGCTTGACTCTGTAGCTGAGTTTATCATGAACCACACTGTTTAGTGGTCACTTGTTCCCAAATGGCTAACCCACTTCTAGATCTGAGATCCTCTTACTGTCCCCATTTGAGAATATGAGGTCTAAGATTGCCCCCTCATGAGTAGGTTCCAAAACTAGCTGTCTGAGGCATGCCACCTGAAGGGCATCAAGAATGGCCCTGCTTTTGGATGTGGCTGCAGCAAAGGTGCTCCAGTTAACATCTGGCATATTAAGGTCCCTCATCAACAGTATCTCCCCTTTCTCTTCCATCCTAAGTATGCCTTCTATCACATCCCATATCTTCCCAAAAGATCCACAGCCTGGAGGAATAAGGAGTGTGGAAAAGGATTGTCTTCTCATGAAGAGTTCACAAAATTGGAAGGTAACGTAACCTCTGCTGCTGTATCTCCTGAGGATAGTCATGTCCCAGAAAGAGATGATGGGAAAGATATTTAATTTCCTTTTTGGCCCAAGCTCATCTTAGTATATCCTCTTTCACTCTAAAAGAGCTGAACTTGAAGACAATAGAGCATGGGCATGCAGAGGGGTCAGAGGGCTTTATTTGGAGGGATCTGTGGGCTCTCTCAATATGGAGCGCATATGTGGCAGGAAGCTCCAAAATGTCCTTTTGGATTTTCTAGGAAAGGAGCCACCGGGATGGTTTCCATGTCCTCAGGGAGTCCATACAGGCATAGGTTCCCTTGTCTGGTCCAGACACTTAGCTTGTAGCTCCCCAGTTTGCTGTAGCAGGGCCTGGACTATCTCTGAGAGCTGTGTCATTGTATCTTCTATTTCGGAGACCTGTTCTTCAATTGAGCCAATACATGTTTCTAGTGTGGTAAGTTGCTTTTGCATGGCTCTGAACTCCTGTTTGTTCTCTTTTCTAGATTCTTTAATTTTGTTTAGGAGTGTTTCAAATCTGGACCTAGACAGCTGTTCGTGCTTGCCATCAGTATCATACGCCACTGCATGGGAGCTCACGGGTGAGACGGATCTGCTGGGAGGGTCTGTGTTGAACCGGGTGCCATTCCTCATTTGCCTTTACCTTCTATTTTGTTTCTACCTCTGTTGCTTGCTATAGATGGTCCTCCTGAGCTCAGAGACATTTTTCGGTGAAATTATTTAGTTTTTGGAGGTTTTAGTGGTTGAAAGGTCGGGGGAGCACTAAAAGTTAAGCTCCTTGCAATCCCGTGACATCCCCGGAAGTCTCAATACTTTAAGGATAGTAATAATATATGGGCCCAATTTTCAAAGGGCAACACAAGGCTTGCATTAAGCCCTGTGACAATCCCTTTGTTTTGCACAGCTGCACCAAACACTCTTGCTGCAACTGTGCCTAATTTTGGTAGGTCGGGCACAGTTATGACAGTTTTCCTGATTTATGGCAGCTTTCACCAAATATTTGGTGCAAGTTCCATTAAAAAATGTACCCATGATTACTACAAGCTAGACCAGAAAAAGTTGGTATAACTAGTGGAAAATGGTGCACAGGATCAAAAAAATCCTCATCATCGGCCAGGAGAATGCTGCAAGCCCAGTGCACTATATGTTCGGCGCACCAGGAGCTTGTGACATTTGGGCCACCTGAAAATCCAACCCTATATTTTTACATATACTGTGAAATGTGAACTATGTAAGCAATAAGGCAAGATGGGGTGTGCATTAGACAGTTCAATTGCACGTCTAGGGGGCATAGTAAGGCACGAGGCTGCAGGATGAGTGCATCCAGCCCCTAGCCATGCATAAGAACTGTATAATGCACACCCCAGAGTAATTAATTGCACTTATGAAATGGGTCAGAAAAATTAGACACAGAAATAATCACAGTACAAATGATTAAATTCAATCAAATTTAATTTTTTGGGGGATATAACACTTTGCATGGCAAAGTAGTCCCTTTGTTTTGTTTTTATTGGGGGAGAAAACAACTAAATGCTAAAGTTTTAATAAATATGGTTTAAAAACTGGTGAACTTTTAATGAATCAGGTCCCAACAGTGTCTGTAACTTGTGGTTAACTGTTTGAACTTTATTTTATTTATTTATTTAGAATATCAGAATTACAAACCTTTGAGTCATAGACTCATTTCCAAAGGCTCCACATCAGTTACAAAGCAAGACACATTAAAGGCACGTACAAAGTGGAATTTAATCAGATATCGGAGGGTGAAGTGGCCTATACAAAGTGGTAGCTAAGCAGGGCGGGTGAAAAACATAGTTACATAGATACAAATATATTTGCAACTCAGAGGAATGTGGTCTATACATGAGGTTAGCTAAGCATGGTCCTTGTGACAGAGGGACTAGTCATAGACAGAGGAAACAGTGCAGTCAGGAGAGATCAGACTTTGTCATAGCAATATTCATAGGTAGTATGAATGCTTACAGGCTTGGGCTATCAGGTAGCAGATATTATGGCTAAGGGCAGATGCAGGAGTGGGTAGAGAGGAGGTGGTTTCTAAGACTGGCCTTGAAAGGACCCAGTATGGTGAGGCTAGTGACAGATGGAGGGAGGGCATTGTAGAAGGTGGGGGTCCTGACCATAAATGACCTCTGTGCCAGGGTTGTCTTGACCCTGGGGATTAGCATGGAGGCAGTGATAGTGCTGCGAGTGTTAACTGCGTGCGCTTTGATAGTAAGGGATGCTGCTAATCTTGGCGGTGTTAGCCCAAGGAGAGATTTCTTGACTGTGAGACAGGCCTGATGCTGGAGCCTCTCGTCAAAGTTGAGGATCTGCGTTAGGGAGTAGAGGGTGCACGTGTGCGTAGTCCGTGCTGCACCTGACAGGAGCCTGCAGGCTTTGTTAAGAACTACTTTGATTTTATTGAGAGCTGTCATGTCTGCTGTGCTATAAATCAGGAGACTGTAGTCTATGAGGGACATGACAGATAAGGTGATGGCTAGCTTTAATGCTTCGGGGCGCAAAAAGAGCTTGTGGTGATAGATGAGGCCGATGCGGGTGTTCACTGCAGATGTGAGTGTGTGAATGTGGGTTTGGAAGGTGAGGGAGGGGTCAAAGGTAACCCCTAGGTATTTGTAGGAGTAGACCTGTTCTAGGGGGTGGAGTGAGCTGGAGATGATGTGGAGGGTTGAGTTCTTTCACTTGCTCTGATGGTGCACAAATGGTAGAGCCTTAGTTTTCTTCAGGTTCATAACCAGCCTGTTCTTACTGAACCAATGTTCAGCCAGGCTAAAGGAGTGCTGGAGTGAGGCCTGCAGGCTGGTAGAGTTTGCATGGGTGGCGCAGAGGACGGTGTCATCGGCATAAAGTAGGATTTTTCCTGGGCAGAGGGAGGGGAGGGCATTGAGAAAGAGACTAAAGAGTAGTGGCCCCACGTTAAAGCCCTGGGGTACTCCAGAGGGTATTGGGTGGCAGAGCGATAGTGTGGTATTAATCTTGACACACTGCATCCGTGACATCAGGTAGCTGGAGAGTCAGTGGAAAGGACCTTGAGTGAAACCTAATTTGAGGATGGTGTCCAGCAGGAGGGGGTGGTGTACTGTGTCAAAGGCCTTGGAGAGGTCTACGAACATGGCTCCTGCTAGTTGTCCCTTATCAAGTGCAGTGTAAATATAGAATGAGAATTCCAGGAGGGCCATGGTTGTGCTATGCCCCGCACAGAAACCGTGCTGTTGGCTGCAGAGCAGGTTATGAGTGTCTAGGTAGGCTGTTAGCTTATCAGCCACCACCTTTTCAAGGACTTTAGAGAGGGAATGGGGAGGATTGAGATCAGTTGGTAGTTCCCCGTGTTTAGGTGATCCCCACCTTTGTGGATGGGCGTCACCACTGCAGTCTTCCATTTTTTGGGGAACTGACCAAGGCAAAGGGAGAGATTCAGGAGGCCCGTCAGTGCCAGGCAGAGTAGTCTAGTGTCCAGTGGGTCATTCAGGGGGCTGGTGCCTTTCAGGGCCTTAGCCAGGTATGGCTCAGCTTCCTGAGGGGTGCTTGCCCTCAGGTAGAAGGGTGGGCAAGATAGCTGGGGGTGTCATAGGTGGGGATGGGGCTGAAGAAATTTTGGGGGAGGACAGAGCTCAGATCGGTGAAACTGGTGTTGAGGGCATTGGCTATTTCCTTAGGGTCAGTGGTAATGGAGCCATTTATTGATATCTGTGAGGGGAGTGGGGACCGTGATTTGACATTGAGTGTTTTTATGTTGTCCCAAAATTGCAGGCGGACCCCAGGAGGAGGTAAATTGGGCCCTGACGTGTTCAGCTTTCACTTGGCGGATGGCCTAGGTACATTTATTCTTCTCTGCATGATAGGCCTGCCTGTCAGCAGCCTTTTCAGAGTCCCTGGCCTTGTGCAACAGGTTGTCTCTGTGCTTTACCTGTTGGATGAGTGCCAGGGTTATCCAGAGTGCATTATTCTGCTTGCATTGGGTTTTCTTTTGAGGGGCGAAGATGTCACAGGCAGAAGTACATGAGTCTTGGAAGTAGTCTAGAGCAGTGTCCATGCTAGTGGCCTGATAAATTGGGGTTCAATCCCAGTGGGCAAGGTGTTATTTGAATTTGGTGAGGTTACCCTGGGGGAGGATATGCCGGAGTGTGGTGGTAGGTGCAGGGGTAGGCTGTTTGCCTGACCAGGTACAGCTCAAGTTCAAGTTCAAGTTCAAGTTTATTGCAGAAAAACTCCATTGAGCAAGCTCATTCACAAGGAGGTCCTGAGACATGTACACTGATGAAGAACATTACATAAAATGAAATACTTTATAGAACAATAGTATAACATGTATTCATGTGTACACTTAGAACAAGCAGGATATTACATAAAAGGATACAACATCGGAAGACAATAGATAGTGAGAAGACATATGGTACATAGTGTGTAAGCACTTCAGGGTAGCATGCCAGAAGTACAAGGCAGGGTAACTGGTGTTTGCAATAAATCATTTTAGTATATCGAGCAGCAACAGGGAATAAAGGATAAACAAAGTAATCGAGGCTTGGGAAGAGTGAGAGAAGTAATATACATGGAGAGACAGCCAAGAATAGGACGGGGAAGGGGAGCAGGTGTGGGATTCTTGCAGTAGTGGTCACAGCTTGGAAGTCAGAAGCTAAGAGAATGTAGTTATGTCTTGGTTAAATGGTAGTGTGAATAATAAGTAAGCAGAATGCATAAGGGTGATGAAGGTCTTACACATAAATGTATAAGGCACACATGGGGATGGAAGGCTTAATAACAGTTGCAGATATCTTTATCTTAGCTGCACTTAGCACTTTGTAGAAGTTAATTGAAACTATGCTAGTTAGTTTCAGCACGGTTTGGAGTTGGTTCCAAATAGAGGGAAGAGTCTGCACAATAGCGCATTTACCAAAGGAGGTCCATGTCCTGGGTATGTCGAGCAGAATTAAGTCAAATTTCCTTAGAGAGTATGCACTGGGTAAAATTCAGGAGCAGCTTAAGGGTCCAGAGACCAGCATGGAGCAAACGTCTAGTGGTGAGAGATGTCCAGCCAACAGCTGCGTACAGGTCACAGTGGTGTGAACGGTAAGGGGAGTTAGTAATGAACTGTAACGCACGGTGGTAGAGGATATCCAATTTGCTTAGGTTTGTGAGAGTAGTGGAAGAGTAAATTACATCGCCATAGTCAAGAAGGTGAAGAAAAGTAACCTGAATGAACCTATTTCGAGCCTCGAGAGGGAAAAGGGGCCTATTTCTAAAGAAGAAACCTAGCCTGGCTTTGAGCCTCCTGGATAAGTCCTCAATACGGTCATTAAAAGAGAGAGCTTGTTGTCAATCCAGATACCCAGGTATTTGAATTTGGAAACAACTTCCAATGGTTCGCTTAAGGTGGTAACAATAAAGTCTTTGGGCAGGGTATGGGAGGTGCCTGCAGAGGTACTATGAGAGAATATCATAGCTTTGGTTTTCTTTGCATTAAGCAGAAGCTTTGCCTTTATTAGATTAAGTTCAAGTTGGGCAAAGTCCACTTGAAGCACCTCCTTAACTTCAGATAACGTTGAGCCAGAGGTATACAGTACAGTGCCATCCACAAAGAAATGCAGATTGGACATAGTTATGTTGGAGTCAAGGTCATTAATGTACAATGAAAACAAGATAGGGCCTAGAATGGAGCCTTGGGGGACTCCTCTGACAACTGGCAAAGAGGCAGAGAAAAAGCCATCGGCTTTTACTTTCTGGGATCTCCCTGTTAGGTAACTGGAGAACCACTGGGTAGTGGAGGATGTGGCACCCAAGTTAGTGAGGCAATTGACTAGCAGATTGTGATCAACAGTATCAAAAGCTTTACTAAGATCCAAGAAGACTGCTCCAGTTATCTTCTTAGCATCTGTAGCAGAGACCCAGTCATTGGTTACATTCGCTAAAGCAGAGATTGTACTGTGATTTGCCCAGAAACCAGATTGAGCTGGGTTAATGAGAGAAAAAGTTTCCAAGTGAGTTTTTAGTTGGTTATGGATCAGTTTTTCAAAAACTTTAGAGAGGATAGGCAAGATGGAGATAGGCCTGTAATTATTCACATCGCAAGGGTCTCCAGATTTAAACAGGGGGAGGATACGTGCTGATTTCCAACAGGACGGCACAGTAGCAGATGTAATGGAGAGATTGAAGATATGAAGAATGGGGGCAGAGAGATGGGCATATCCTAATCTTAGGAAGAAGGGTCCTAGGCCATCATCCCCTGCACTTTTTTGATGTCCAAGTTAAGTAGAGAATCTTCTACTTCTTTATAGTTTAGCTCATGCAGTTGAAATGGGCAAGATGCTGTGCTAGATATTGGGAAAGGACTTGGTTGGCTCTTCGCAATTCTAGCATAAGGTGAGGAGTCAAAAGCTAGTCCAGCTGTGACAAAGTGGGAGTTAAGTTCTTTGAGGATTAAGGACTTATTTTCCACCTCCCTGCCATTTGAGACTATCTTAGTTGGAATGGAGGGGGCAGGAGGCCGCACTTCTATAGATTTAAGTGTCCTCCATATTTTGTGTGGGTTCCCTTGTGCTTGTTCAAAGGTAGAGATGTAGAAGTTAGCTTTGGCAGAATGAATGCTTTTCACACAGGTATTCCTAGCTGTTCTGAAAGCCTGCCTATCTGATGGTTTCTTGGAATGTCTTGCTTTTGCCCAGAGCTTATCCCAGGTTGTAAGAGCTGCCTTAAGATCTGGGGTAAACCAGGGCTGAGAGTTGTTTCATACCCTAACTTTGATGAGGGTGGCATGCTTATTTACCAGACTAGTAAGGTTAACATTAAGGATGGAGACTGCCTCGTTGACATCTTTGGCTAGGTGAAGATCTTGCCATATGACCCTGTCTAGGTCAGAAAGCAAGTTTGCTGCAACAAACTTGTGAAAGGACCATTTTGTTACAAACACAGGCTGTGTTCGGACCTTAATATGAGATCTTATGCAAACAACAACCCCGTGATCGCTCATATCATAATGGAACACTGCTGAATGTGAAATTTTATGTAGGTGAGTGGTTAATATCACATCTAGAAGGGAGATATTGGCAGTGTTTAGGAGATTGTTCCTTGTAGGTTTATTGACTAATTGCACTAGGCCGAGCTCATCGCAGAGGGATTTAAGGCAGTGAGATTTAGGGGTTAGCCAATCCATATTGAGATCCCCTAGGAATATTGTTTCTGTTTTTGCATCCGAGAATAGGGATTTCAGTATATTAAGGACTTCAGCGCCTCCAGACGTAGGCCTATAACCACCTATGATGGTGATGCATTCTGAAGAAGGAAGATGAAGCTTCATTGAAACAATCTCGAATTCCTTGAGTGAAGATTTACAGCTGATATTAGTGAATGAGTACTTGGTTTTGGCGTAGATGACCACACCCCCACCTCAAGAAGCCCTGTCCGCCCTAAATTGTTTGTATCCCTGGAGGGAGATTTGTTGGTCGGTATTAGCCTTTTTTAGCCAAGACTCCATAATAATGATAAGGTCCAGGTTGGTATGCACAGCCCATGCTTGTAACTGGACACATTTTTTGGTCAGGCTTAGCATATTGACCAACATCATCTTAAGTCCTGGGGCCTCTGCAAAATCTGAAGGAGAGGTGAGTTGCAGAGGGGGGCCAGAGTTTAGCTCCACATTACCTGAGCAGAGAAGGAGAAATAACAGCATTTTCTTTAAGGAGCTTTTAAGGATGGGGATGGCTTTTTTCCTTTGGGACCACCCATGATGTGTGGTGCAGGAGAGAGTACTGCTAAAGTGACAGTTTAAAGTAATCATTGTGAGTGCTCGTATAGTCATAGGTGAAGGTAGCAGTAAGGGGAAGGGGGCATAATGGGGGGTATAGGCCAGAAGGGGGAGGTTGATAAAACAAAGGAGGTACAGTGGGCCGTAGCAACATAGGTTGTTGAGACAGTGCATTCCAGGGCTGGATTATATTGTGATACTTCATGGTGTACTGTATCGTAGGGCACACTGTATACTAGGAACAATAGTATAACAGTGAGGCAAGCCGTGATGCCAAGGAGTGAGGTCTGTAGGTTAGTAATGGTCTGGTGCTTTTTCTGTGTGTGAAACAGACCCATATACAGACACTCTCTGAGCCCGAGATGGAATTGCGATCAGAATGGGGAGAAAGGAAAAAAAACAAAATAAGATTGGTGGCTAGTAGCTGTGATGGTGCTTCCACAAGGATCAGGCTTATTGGCTCCATTCAGCTACCAATGTTTGAATGGTAGCAGACAAGAGTAAGCCAATGGTGCGACAAAAGAGCTAGGGAAGGTGGAGCACAGCTGTATTTAAACGAGGCCTGGGAGAGGGTGGCGGGGGAGGGAGAAAAATTCAGTTCAGAACTTAGCAGTACAGAGTCAGTGCAGAGAATGCTGCAAAAGTCTATGGGGAAGGGCGCACCAATCAGAATGAAGATGGTGAGCGGGCGGACCAATCACTGTCCCCCTGAGTCAGCGCCGCACCAATCGTGATCGCCTTAGCATACTGGCTCCCAGAAAAAGCTTGGCAGTAGTACCTGTTGAAGGATCCATGTCCCGAGGCCCTTAATCCGGCAAGGGCTGCTGAATGGGGTCGGGCAGCGGCCATAGGAATGGCTCTTGCTGGACGCCTTGCTTCCAATGCACCGCTCAGGCGCAAGACCCTAAAAGAAGATTGAATGAGCTGAATAAGTATGCAGGCAAGACAGGAATTCAGAGGGGAAGCTGAGGCAGATCGTCAGCGGGGTGGGGTGGATAGTTGGTATGGACAAAGAAAAGATTAGAGAGGCAGGGTAGGTAAGACAAAGGTAAAGGGCAGAATAGAGCAGAATAAATGGAAGCTAGATGATGGGGGGGGCTGTCTCAGGAGGAGAGGAAAGCACAACAAGTAAACTAGTACAGAAGGATGGCGGTGTATATGGTGAGCTCCATTAGGAAAGAGGGAGAAAAAAAGAAAAATAGAGGGAGCAGTTAGAATAGCAGCAGTTCAATAATTCAGGTAGGGGAAACACAGCCTACGTTCACACTTCTAGCACTATACACAGCAATCAGGCTAAAGCTATCCAAAGAGCTATACTAAGGATAAACACAGTACATAACTTTTTAAGCCTTAACATAATCAGCACTGGCATTTGAAATTTAAAATAAAAAAAGTGGTCACTCAGGGAGTCTGGGAGGACAGTTATGTCCTTAATTCTATGGGGCTGATTAGTGATTATGACATCCAGCTGGGTGTCCTTGCCTGTGGCGGGGTTGTGCCTGGTGGGCTGAGTCACCAGCTGATGGAGGTCTAGGGCTGTGAGAGCATCCTTGGAGGTAGTGGTCATGTCAGAGAGTCAATTTAGATTGAGGTACCCCAGGATGATATGTTCAGCTTTGTGCTGGAGGCTGGTGATATATTCTGTAAGGGATTGGAGAGCCTGGGATTGCTTACATGGAGGGATGTAAGTCACTGTGATTATGAGGAGTGCCTTGGATGGGTCAGGGGTGATCTTGATGGACATGGCTTGTGTTTCATGGTCCAAGGCTAGAGGTAGTATGGCTTGGGCAAGCAGGGAGTATCGCAGGTACACTGCACATCCACCACCCCATTTTATGACTCTGTTGAGGCGGTGTAGAGTGTAGCCTGGAATGGATACAAAGGAGTCTGGAGTGGACTTGGAGAGCCATGTCTCCACCACAGCGAGGACATTTGGCTGGTGCTGCATGATCCAGCATTGCAATGCAGCTGTTTTCTTTAGTATGTGGTGAATGTTCATAGAGGCAATCTGGAGTCGAGAGGTGGACGTGGGGTGAGCTGGGGTGGGTGACCCAGGTTCTGGGTTAGGGTGAACATTCCCTGAGAGTAGAAGAAACAATGTGAAAAGCCTAAGAAGGGGTTGGAGCCTTTTAAGGCTGTTGGATGCAGGGTTATTTCCTGGTCCTGTGCAGCATACACATGGTGCAGGTAGGGAGCGTCTGATGCTGGCAGCTGACCATATTAGAGGTGGGGGGTTGTTAGTGATTGTGAACAGTATGTGTGATGGTATGGGTGGGTGGGAAGAGGGTACTGCATTGATGGATGTGCTGGCAGAGCTAGGACTGAGTGTCCTTACCAGTGTCAGCTGGGGGGTACTGCTTGGCTAGGGGGGAAGCAGACCCAAAAGTAGGGGCACAGCCAGGCTGAGGAGGCAGACAATATTGGGTCATGAGTCTGAGAATAGGGGCTTTTTGTGAGGTGAGATATAAGGGTGGACTGCCTACCTTCTACTAGTGTGGGAGACTCTGTGGGGTAGTGGTAGGGGGGCCGCACTTTGGTGCATGGGATACCAGGTTCAAAACCGGGGGAGGCTTTCCACAAGGGGCCTGGTTGAGTACAGAAAAGAGAGATGCACAAAATGAAAAAACAGTGGAAGAGTTGGGAAAAGAGGTGGTGCGCTGGTGACTCCTAGTGGTAGAGATAGGATATGCGTCTGTATGGGGTGGAGAAAGTAGAGCTGAGGTGGGTGAGCTAGAGTGGTAGGAAGGGGTAGAGAGAGGGGAGAATACAACTGGTGCTAGCAGTCTCTGTAACTTGTGTTGAGAACAGTTAAACTGAGAAACAGACTAAAATTGGTGCTCAGTCAGATGTCAACAGTCTCTTTCATTTGTGTTGATTTTTTACCTACCTTTTTTTGTAGTTATTTGTCAAAGGAAACCAAACCATTGAAGTTAAGTGTGCAGTGCTGCATAGTGACTTCTGCAAACTGGTGCTGTGGATCACCTCTGGGTGTCAGTGTTGTGGCACTGACATTTACTGCTTCCTTTACTTTCTCCACTTGAGGGCTGCTGCAAGGTTCATCTTCATTAGTCGACTGCTCCTGCTTTGGTGCCAGGATGTGAACCACTTCCTGCGATCATCGGACTTTGCACACCAGTCACTTTGCAGATTGGACTCATTCTGGTGCCCCGTGATATACATTATTTGTCTGTCCTCCAAACCTGCTTCAGAGAGCAGTTGGACTGCCATTGCCAGCAGGCAATGATTTGTGTAGCGTTGGCTGAGCCTGGCTTCTTGGCTCAGTTGGGACATCAGCATGGAGAGATAGTTCAGACCCATAGGCTTTGTGGAGTACCAGACTGGCAGTTTGTCAAGCTGTGCCAGTGGCAATCTTCTTGGGTGCAAGTACAGCATCTTGGGCTCCAGTGGAAGTTTGCTAAGGTACTTTTTAAAACTTTGCACAGGACAGTGGGTTTCCCAGTTGGGCATATATGAAACCTCTGTGCCCATTTGGTGCTTTCTAAGGGATTGATTCTTAGTGGGCTCATTGAATTGAGCATGACAAATTCATAGCCATTTTCATCACTTTTGATTGTGAAGCGCTTCAGTTTCAGTTGGCTGAGTCCTTCTAGGCTGCATCTGGCCATATATAGTTGAAAATCTACCCAGACTTTGAGAACTAAGACAGGTGCGGTCTGGTGTGACAAAGCATCTGAGTGCCGCAGTTTGTGAAGATCAGGACTTGTGAGAGGCTCGTGGTGTTGATCTTTGTCTTGCTGAGCTCTGCAGTAGGATTTCATTTTGGCAGTGAACATGGTATTGCTTGTTTGGAACTTGGGGTTGGAAATTAAATTTATGGTGCGGCCTACAGCCGGGGACCCCAGGTGGTGGTTTAACGCTGCGCAGAAACCGCAGAAGCTTGAGATGGCATACTCTTGCCCTGTGGTCGACAGCCCCTCCACATAGAATTTTCTGAGTGTCAAGTTCAGCTTGGGCTGTTGTGTTCTTGGATGTGGCCCATTCATGCAGCAGTAGTAGTAGTAGTAGTAGTAAAAAGTTTATTTCAGATATCAGAAACAGGATAAAATCCAATTTAGTATCAGCTAATTTACAATGGGGTCCTACAGTGATAAACATCAGTTTCATTTTAAATACATACAAATACACACATTATACATACATAAAACACAATACATATATGACCAGAAGAAGAAAAAACAAATAATTACAACAATAAGCCATATATACAGACATCTCAAGTACAGCAAAGTTTTAAAGACATTGCTTCCTTTACAAGCCATGATTTTATTTCATTCCAAGATATTTTATTTATACTTGATCTCAAGTGACCTGACAATGAATTCCACAATTTTGGACCTTCATATATATATATATATATATATATATATATATATATATATATATATATATATATATTCATTGAACACTGTAAAGCCCAGGCTGTTGCTCTTAATGTGTTTTTTTCATTGTTTCCACTTTCTAGGGCATCTAGCTCTGTTGAGGTATATGTCTTAAATCATGTACTCATTGGTTTGTCACACAGTGGTGCCTCAGAGCTTGTTTCATTTGTTGGCAAGTCAGGCTGACTTCTGTCATTTTCTTCATCCAGAGGCTTATTTTCAGGCTGTATAAAATATTGAAGGTCTTCTTTTGAGAGGCTTATATTGAAGTTTGATCATGAAGTAGATGCCATGTTGCCCAGTGATGATTCAGCTGGCACCAGTGATGGTAAAAAACAAGATGGCTACTGTTTGTTTTGCTAAGGTTCTGACTAGGCAGCATCACATATATCAATGCCCACTGGGGGTACTTCTTTCTGTGCGTTAGACACTTTGTCGCACACTAACTGACCAATCACATTGCTTATTTGGGAATGCCCATTTCATAATTTCTAATATTGATATGTAGATTATTATAGCAATATAATACTGCCATGTATCAATGCAAAAAAAGGTAGACACTTTAAAAATATTGTATAGAATTTTTTTTTACTTTTTCTGACTTTTGGTAATACTGTACCTTATTTAATTTGGAACTGTGTGGTTTGCAACCTATTGTTCATTAACTGTGGTTCAGAGCTCAATGCTTTTGTTACATACTGTAGCTGGATGATGTAGGTTGTGCTTAGATACAGAGACCAGACCAGTAAGTAGGACAATGCTTGCAAGGTACTAGTAGTATGAAATTATTCGTGCTTAGGTACTTTAGCATAGACATGAGCAAGTCAGTGATTACAGTACATATGAACTGGGTAGTATATGCAAGGTGCTTAGATGCTTGAACTAATGGGTCACTTGTTATGATTTGATAGTTTTTGCCCTTCTCTGTATCCCACTGTAGGAAGGATGCTTAGTCCAGTATAATGAACCCCCCCAAAATAATGATATCATACGATTGTTCTGTATCCGACTGTTAGAAGGAGTCAAGTAGGTTGGCACTCTATAAGAAATATGAGTAGCAGAATGATCACCTCCTCCAACTCTGGAGAGTGTGACAAGTAGCATGCAGGAGAGGGAAAAAAACCCTTGTGGGGAAACCTCTGAGGCCCCATGGCTACTGACCTGCCTGTCCTTCTGGGCATACTAAAGGACAGTAATCTTAAATAACTTTTAACTTAATTGGCTAATCCGAACCCCAAAGTTGTAGAACCTGATCCAGAGAAATGAAGGACTGAAGAAGTAATGCATTTTGACACGTCAGGTGAACAGAGCAAGCATCCTTCTAGTACACTTCAAGTTCAAGAATCCATGTACAAGTGGGAATGATAGTAGAGTCAAATCCATGGTCGATATGAATTTAAAGCGATGAGTTGCAGTGGTGAGGCACTCCATCTGGTGAGGATGACTTCCAAGGAGAACCAAGAATCAAAGGCTCAGTATCCATGTCCAGAGAAGAAGGACTGTTGGGTCATGCTCCGCATGGCAAGCGTAGCAAATGAAGGCCATTGAGATGAAGCACAGGAACTGGTGTATGCTGCGTGATTGGGAGAATGGAGCAGAAGGAACCTCCAATCCGGACAGGGGCAGCAGGTACGTGAAGTAGGTATTGATCGTAGTGTGAATAAGTAGATATAAGTCATATGTATTTCCAGCTCACGAGGAGTGAAGTAGGTTGTAAAATCGGGTGAGTTAGTCATGATGACCTCTAGACCCTGTACGGACAAAGCAGGTAGCATGAGCAAGTAATGTAAATAAGTGGACCTGTACATAGGTCAGTTGTAGAAGTAAGTAAAGCTGCATGATGTAGATGTAGTAACAGGGAAGCAGTATGGCATAGCTCATGTGCGGTATACAGGAGAAGCACAAAGAATAGTAATAGCACGTGAATCGATGAGCTTCGTCTGGATCCAAATGGTTGCATAACAATGTTGATATCATGTTTCAAAGCCAGAATAGTATATTAGCTGGAATTGACTTGGTAAGAATAGTCTGATGAGTCCTGAATAGTTGAGCTTATGAGTCATGTATGGTGATAATAGAAGAGGCTGAGTCAAAAAAGAAGTAGTGTCGTCACAGGGTCCAAAAGCCTTAGAGCATAAATCAGGATATGAAGGTCTGCTGGATAAGCTCAACTAAGAGTCCTGGTAAGAGTGTAGTAGAAGCATCCAAAATATAGATGACAAATGGCTAAACAATCCAGATGTGAGTCCATGGTAAGGGGGCTCCTAGGGCTGGCTGACACGGCAGAAGGAAGGCATATAGTAGAATATGTGAATCTCCAGGCCCCAAGCTGGGCGAGGCAGGTGTAGAGTAGAAGTAGTTAAAACCCCCGGCCCAAAGGGCAAAAGCAGGTCATAGAAGTAGGCGATTATGGTGCAGTAATATAGGAGCAAAGAACCTCCGGGCCTGTAGGGGCGCAGGTCTGGCGAGAGCAATGGCGAACCTCATGCAATGCAGAAATAGCAATGAAGTTGTGAGAAATAAATTGTAAATGGAATTGTAATGGCGGCATATCCTGAGTGAGTTTCATGCAGAGTAGTACTGAAGTTTTTAGGCAGACTTATGAGAGCAGAACAGTGCTATAGATCGTCATATCCTGAAGATTGAGGATGGTAAGGATTGCAGTGAAAAGACCTTGTCGGAAGAGTTAGCAACTCGATGAGAGGTAATAAGCATCCAGGAACTGTAGTAATCAATGTTTTAGGCATCAGTTAAACTAAAGAAGACAGCATGGAATGAAGGTCAGTAAGGAGTCCTGACGGAGACGGTAGTAGGAGCTCTGGGGGAGTTGAAGTAGAATAGCAAGGAGCATCCAAATGAAAGCGAAAAACTTGATGTACTCCAGAAATAATCCAATGGAAGATGGAAGCTTTAAGGAGCATATTTTGAAAAGGTAGGTCTAAATGAAAAGCAGCTCTGTAGGAAGCATCCGTGGAAATGAAGGGGAGCTAGCCCAGTGAGATAGGAAAGTGCGGCTAGGCCACGTGTAGGTCAGCCGATGAGCTGTTGATGTTACGGTTGAGTGAGTATGTCAGGTGGTGGGTAAATAGAATTAGTAGCTAAATCCAAGAAGGCTAGCATGCAGCTAGACTATGAGAGGTCAGCTGGTAAGGTAAGTAAAGAGTGGCAGCTAGCCCCATGTAAGCTAGCATGCACAGCTGGACCACACGTAGGTCAGCTGGTAAGGTAAGTAACTAGTGGCAGTAAAGCCCCATAAAGGTTAGCCAATACAGCTGGACCACACATCAGTGAGTAGTAAGAAAGCAAAATGCAGTGCAGCAATATAGTAAGCATCCAGGGACATGAAGTAAATCAGAGACGTAGTGTAAAGTAAGCCATTAGCAGAGCACGAATAGGCATCCTAGACAAATGGAGAGGTGGAAGCAGGGTGAGAGCTGCAGCATCCAGAACTCGAGCAGCATGACTGAAGGCAAGATATCCTGGGTATCCGAGCATGACGGAGAAGCTCAGGTGAAAGCCTGCTGAAGGATCCGAAGTAGGGCACTGAAGCAATGATAGAGTGCATGGATGTAGGAAACTGATGAGAACGTGAATAGCAGGCAATTAGTCTGATCCTCCCACATTGTTGATAGGTGACCAATCAGCAAATTACAGAAGGGGCTACAATGTGCAGCAACATCCTTATTTATGAAACAATAACAAGGCAACAGAAAGTGGTCCCGAGTCAGCGATAGGAAATATGTCAAGCATCTGAGTTCATCGATATAAAATTGAGCATCTAGAATTAGCTGCAAACAGTATAAGACCATCAGGAATCTGCAGAGCTAGGGTCAAACAACTGAAGTCAGAGCGCTAAACATAGTTCATGGCAGTGGAAAGGCCTGGGATAGCCTAACATAAATGCAGGCTCCTAGCCGACACCAGACATGGGTAGTGATGGTAGACAGAATTTGTAAAATAGACAGATAGCGTAGTGTTGAGCTCCAAAATAAGTCCCAATCTCTTAATTATGCAATTAGAATGACTAAGCGAACACTGGCAGGTAGCTGAGCCAGCTAAATGCTGGAGCACGCACAAAGGCAAGGTAGATGCAGCAATCACTATAGATGTAGGCAGCTGCAATCGCTTAAGCAGCAAGAACAAACTCGGAGGTGCTGAGGTACATTTACCGAAGTGATTAGTCAGGAAGCAGTAGCGGTGGGAGATGCAGTAAAATTGTGTGTGAAAGGAACCTTGCACCTAGCAGGAGTAATAGGGCTTGATAGAAGGCTCATTGTTCCAGAGCTTGCACCTGGACCGGGAAACAAGGGACGAGGTGGCACAGTTCAGCAGCCAGGCAATGAGGTAAAATCCACAGTGCTACCCTGTGGTCTTGTGGATGAATGAAACTTCATGGTTCGTAGTCCCGTGTGCACAGTACAGGCTAAGGAGAATGGGCTGACAGAAGTACTGAGGAATAACAACAGTGCTGGAGCAAGCTGAATGGTGCTGAGCAGAGGGCTGTATGCGGAGGGTACGTCAGCTGGAAAGAAGACAGCATGGAGAAGCTAGGCAATCGGGCGTCCAGTGGAAGCCAATGGTAGTGAGGCAGGACGAATGCTCCTGCGAGTGGAGCTCTGAAAGAGCCAGAGGAGGATGTCGGAAGCAGGTTAGCAGGAGCCACGGCGGATGAACTGTGGCATGGCTGGCAGAGAGAGAGAGAGAGACCCAAAAGAGAACAACCAGAAGCACAGAACAGCACAGGAGGGAAGGAGCGGGGCTGGTAAACACACAAAAAGAGGGCAGGAAAGTAGACAGAACAAGGGATGCGAAGGGCAAGAGAAACCAACAAGACAGGGAAGGGAAAGGGAGGGGCATCCACGCCTCCGAAAGTGAGTGCGACTCATTCTAAGCAAGGCGGTGTTCAGCCTGCTGGCTGAAATAGGATGTGGGGGAGGAGCTCTTCCCCCACTTAACCACGGGCATGCACCCTTTATTTATCTTATGCCCTGAACTGCGGTTTCAAACATTTCACTTTACCTTTAGTAACCCCACTTTTTTTTTTCTTTTGCAGGCTGTGTTTGTGAATGCATCAGAAGATATTACCTACTGAACAAATCAAACTTTAGAATTTAGGAAACAAAACAGCAGGACAGAGTCTGCTAAGATACCTAAAATTATTCTGTTCTCTATTCTGAGGAAAAATAGTGTCTGACTGGCACAGAAGCTCACACTCCAATAGCAGCAGCAAATGCAGTGAAGAAAACAACCGGGCCAAAGCGTGAAAACCATCACAGTCCAAAAACTTAACAGTCCAAAATGATCTAACAATAGCCTTCAGCATTATACATCAAGTCTGTTTCCGACATTTTGCAGATAAATAAAAAGAGCCATACAGACTTTAGTGACATACTATTTGCAGCAGATCTGACCTCTCCTGTTACTGTCACAATCTGCAAATAGCACTTCTGGTGAAACGGGTATGATTCTGCAGTGAATTAACCATGTGGCCAAAGTAAAAGTCCAGTGCAACACCACCAAGATCTGTCATGATCCCAATACTGTTTACAGTAAGGGGAAGTATGATCGCGTATTTCACCAGTGAAATATGCATAGTGTCTACGCTTTCACTGCAGTACTTACTGTGCCTGTCCCATAAATCCACAGCATAGTTTATGAACCCCAGTTATGCATACTATAGTTTGCTCACAGACATACAGTTCCAAAGCAGGCAAATGTTGCACAGACAGTACTAGTTACCATCATTCTTTGTGGTTTATCCCGTCAACAAAGTCCCACCTCTTAAATACTATATCACTTTGCATATATCTATAATATTTTGCTATTGAAACATAGGTACGTAGGAACATAGGAATCATGTTGGCAGATGGGGACCGCATGATCCATCTAGTCTGCCCATGTTTTTGCCCCCATCCCTATTTAGACTGCACCCTGATGTGTACACAATGTCAGTCCCATGTGAGTTTGAACTTGCGTACTGTCTTGGCTTCCACCACCTCCTGAGGTAGTCTGTTCCATGGGTCTATGACCCTTTCTCTAAAGAAGTACTTCCTGAGGTTGCTTTTGAACCTGCCTCCCACCAGATGCAAGTTGTGCCCCCTTGTACATGCATCCCTATTTTTCTGGAAGAGGTTTCCTGCTTGTGTTTATTCCCTTAACGTACTTAAAAGTTTCAGTCATGTCCCCACTGTTTCTTCTCTGCTCAAGGGTGTACAGATTTGATTCCTTGAGTCTTGCCTCATATGGCTCACAATGCAGTCAATGCACCATCTTTGTAGCCCTTCTCTGTACTGTCTCCAGGCGGTCTATGTCTATTTTGAGGTGGGGGCCTCCAAAACTGACCGCAGTACTCTAAATGTGGCCTCATCAAGGACCTGTAGAGAGAAATGATAGCCTTGCTGTTTCTACTGGTAATTCCCCTACCATTGCATCCAAGGATGCCACCTTCCCACTGTGCTGCCTTTTCACACTGTTTTCAAACCTTTAAGTCATCCACAATGACTACTCCGAGGTCTCTTTCTGTCCTTGTCTCCTCTAACTGATGCCCTCCCAGTGTGTACTTTATCCCTGGGTTTCTTCTTCCTATATGCATAACCTTGCACTTCTTAGCATTAAACTTCAACTGCCAATCCCTGGACCATTCCTCAAGTTTTTTCAGGTCTGCTTCCATACCTGTCACTCCCTTCTGTGTGTCTACTCTGTTGCAGAGTTTTGTGTCATCTGCAAAATGGCAAACCTTCCCCTTCAAGTTGTTTGCAATATCCCTGATAAATATGTTACAGAGGATAGGTCCCAGTGCAGACCCCTGTGGAACACCACTGGTCACTTTGCCTTCCCTTGATAATGATCCATTGACAAGCACTCTCTGTGTCCTATCTTGCAGCCAGTTGGTGATCCAGTTCACTATCTTATGATTGACACCTGTATGCTCTAATTTGTTAGCTAGCCTTCTGGGGGGACAGTGTTAAAGGCTTTGCTGAAGTCCAGGTACACAATGTCCAATGCTCCTCCCTGGTCAACTGCTCTGGTGACCCAGTTGAAAAAGTTGATCATATTGGTTTGATAAGAGCATTCTGCTGTGAAGCCATGTCGCCTAGGGTCAGTCTTTTTGCTATTCCCCAACTACTTCACTATCCTCTCCTTTAGCAATGACTCAATAATTTTTCCTGCTACCGAGGTCAAACTCACCGGTCAGTAGTTTCCTGCCTCTTCCCTGCTTCCACTCTTGTGTAAAGGTACTACTGTTGCCCTTTTCCAGTCTTGAGGTATTATTCCACTTTCCAGTCACTTGCTGAAAAGCTCAGCCAGTGGTTTGGTGAGTCCTTCCCGAAGCTTCTTCAGTACCCTAGGGTGGATGCCATCTGGCACCATTGCTTTATCTACCTTGAGCCTATTCAGTTCTTCTAGGACCCTTTCCCTTGTGGAGGGTCTTGTGACTGCTCCTGTGGTGTTGTGTACTGAACTACTTAGTGTAGGGCCCTTCCCGCTGCCTTCTATGGTGAAGACCTAGCAAAAGAAATCATTTAGAAACTCTGCTTTGTCTTCGTCTGTCTCTGTCATCTTGCTTTCCTTTGTTGCTAACCTGACTATTCCCCCCTTACTCTTCTTTTTTCTCTTATATATCTGAAGAAGGTTTTTTCTCCCTTCTTGACCCCCTGTGCTATTTTCTCCTCTGTCTGCACTTTCAATCTCCTAACTGCCTTTTCTGTCTCACTCAACTTGTTTTTGTATTCTTCTCTATCTAATTCACTTTTAGTTTGTTTATATGTTGTAAAAGCCCTCCTTTTTTTCTTGATTTTGATAGCAACTTCCTTGGTGAACCGGAGTGGATTTTTCTTTCTTTTGAATTTGGTGAACTGCCTAGTGCATATAGCAGTAGCTGTATTTAAAGCAGTTTTTAAGGCCTTCCGATTGTTTATAATGATCTCCATTTATGATTGAACAATAAAGCTGTACCATACCATACCATACCATACCATACCATACCATACCATCATACCATACCATATACTATATCTCAATGTTTGGCTACTGGCTTATCCCTTCAACAATGTCCCATCTCTCAAATACTACATCTCAGTGTTTGGCTGCATTCAAGCCTCAAATTCTTCAGCCATATTGATGTCATCTAAAAAAAGTTGCTCCCCAAACTTGGTGCACTATATTGCAGCAAATCATACATTTCACTCTCAGTTCACTGTCAGCTTATCCTAAGATGATCCTTTCTTTGTTTGACCACATGGATGGGGTCTACTGTGCCACCTCCATCCTGCCCTATCCAGGCCAGATCCCCTCTTCCATTGCTTCAGTCACTTTTCTACTGACCTTAATTTAGATAGACCATTGCTCTCTTTACTCCATCCTGTCCTCCCCCCCCACTTGAAGACAAGCCCATATTCAACCCCTCTCCTACTAGCTCTCCTTCCTCCTTCCTCCTTCCTCCTTCCTCCTGCTCACCCCTTCCATTTCCATTCATTTCTGTAACTCCATCCCCCAGGACATACCTGGAAATGAAATGTAACACAAGCACACTGTGCCTTTCCTGGGCAAAAACTTAAAGTCAATAAATAGATTGTAAAAAAAAATTCAGCTGAAGTTAGTGTGGAACTCAAAGTATTGGCAAAATTGGTTTCAATATGAAATGCACTGCATCTACTCCATCTATCAAAATAAATGTGAACAGAAAGAAGTAGAAAGGACTTTACATCATTCTACAGTAATAGTCTATTAATTTCAGCATCCATAATTCACATACAGCACACAAGAAACATACTATGATTTTTTTTCTTGTAAAGCAAAGTATGCATTAGTCAGGCTTTTGTTGCTATAATTTGAGAAGATTAAAGGGAGTGACTATAGTGCCATCTCTACATAGAATTTCAAAAGCTCCTACTGTCATTTACATTGATTTATAAATCTTCAATAAAATATAGCAAAGTATCTTTCAAATAGTGGCGTGGAGGCATTCATTTTGAGGGCCGAAAGGGTCTTGCAACTTTGTAGCACCTACAGAATGTATACAGTACTTTGATACTATGTAGGTGGTACTGCATAGCTATTTCAACTGAAGAACATTAAAATATTCTGATCAAGTCTATTTGCCAGCATACTCGTACCATTTTTAATGCCTACTACTGCTACCTAGTAGCCCACACCCTGATTCCATATGTTAGTGCTTTGTATCCAAATTGCAAAGAGTATGTGTAAATCACAACATATGAACCACATGTTCAGTGCTCATTTTAGCTAAATAAAGGGATGAAAATTAAAAACGGCAGCATATCCAGATTTGAGGCCACTAACCACTTAATATTTTTAGCCTAAGTAATCAGTATAACTGTGTTTTCAAGGAAAACACAGAGACTAGGTATTGTACTAGCATTATGGTATCAAACTTTAAATAAAGCTTGACTGTTTCAAGTACTAGTTATAAAAAATACATAGATTTGAATAGTAATACATACCTATTGTACTAGTAGCAGTATTTTATTGTTTGGCTATGTAAATATATACATATACATATACACATCAGTCATTATGTAAGCAATAATACCCAACAGGGTGGGTATTATTGGGAAATACAGGACCGCCCAGGGGCGTAATAAGGCCCGACGCCACAGGTGGAGGTCCTTATAGGCCCTGGAAGGTCTGGTATTTCCCAATAATGCCCACCCTGGAGGGTATTATTGCTCTTAAAAAATGGTCCATCGGAGAATGTTACTCTGTGAAGCGGCACTTGGACTGGCTCTTATTTTTAGCTGGGCATCTATTGAAAAATAAATGCCCAGCTTGGAGTCTGTCTCAGCCAATCAGGTTTAAGAATTGATTGTTGCCATTTTCTAAAACACTATTAAAAAAATACCAAGAAAAAAACAGGCAGGATAAAAATATAGGCCACGCCATCACACCCATTTACTTTTTTATTTCTATGAAAAGAGCCATATCATACAATTCTAATATGAGACCTTTTCCTTGAACTCTTGCCAGGATCTAAATGTTTAAAATTTAACCTGTCAGAAAACAGATTCTAGGTCTGATCTGAAATTAAGTGCAGGAGACTTTTTTCTTCAGTGCAGCAATGTAGGGAAATATAGTCTTTGAGATTACTTAATCTGGCTAATATGGTTGTGAGCTAATGTTCTTTATTACTTTAATTCCCAGGGAAGGAAAGAAGAAACAGTCATTAGCAAATGCCATCCTGAAGGAGGGCATGTAAATCCGATCACCACAATTACAGTGCTTGACAACTTACGAACATATGAACATATGACATTTTCCAGCAGATAAAGGCCTAGAGGTCTATCAAGTCTGCTCGAATGCGCAGCTAGCACCTCTTATTCTGCAGCTGCCCCTCCCTTCCACCCTTCCCCTTCATTGACCTTCCCCCTTGTTCTGTCCCATCCCCTTTTGAAGCAGTCCACTGTTCTACTGGATTCCACTTCTGCAGGTAACGCATTCCACCCAGCCACCACCCTCTCTGCAAAAAAGTGTCTCCTCATCTCCCTCCTGAACCTTCCTCCCTCCAGTCTCATATCATGACCCCTGGTGTCCCCCCCCCCTTACTTTGAACAGCCCCTCTGTACCTGTCTTGTTTATTCCTTTCATGTACTTAAAGGTTTCAATCGTGTCCCCTGCCCCACCTCTCCTCCAGTGAGTACATGTTCAACTCCCTCAGCCTCCTCTCATATGATAAGTCCCCCAGCCCCTTGATCATCTTTGTTGCCCTGCGCTGCACCCCCTCCAGTAACCTAATTTCCCTCTTCAGATATGGGCACCGGTAATGCACGCAGTACTCCAGGTGTGGTCTAACTAATGACCTGTACAGTGGCAGAATCACCTCCTCCCCCCTCGAGGATATACTCCTTGCAATACAACCCAGCATTTTGTGGACCTTTGCAGCTGCCTTCTTACATTGTGCTGAGTTGTTCATTGACCCTGTAATGAGCACCCCCAGATTCTTCTCCTCCTCTGTCTGGGCTAGCTGCACTCCCTCCAGCTGGCAGCTCCTCCTTGGGTTCTTCATCCCAAAATGCAGCACCTTGCACTTTTTAGCATTAAACCCCAGTTGCCAGGTGTCTGACCAGGTTTCAAGCTTTGCCAGATCATCCTGCAACCCCTGCCATTGCCCTAGGTCATCCACCACCGCTCCTACCTTGGTATCATCAGCAAACAGACTGATCTTGCTCTTGATGTCCAATGATATGTCTGCAATGAATATCCCAAACAACGCTAGTCCCAACACAGAGCCCTGTGGAACACCGCTCATCACTACCCCTGGGTGTGAGAGCTCCCCACCCACCACCACCCTCTGTTGCCTTCCCTGAAGCCAGTTTCCCTACCCATCTCACCAGCTTTGCACCTGCCCCTGTGCCTACTAACTTACTACCAGCCTTCCATGCGGCACTCGAGTCGAATACCTTACTGAATCAGATACAGGACATCCACTGTATGGCTCTCCAGTTGCTCAGTTACCCAGTCATAGAACTCCACCAAGTTAGTTTGGCAGGATCTGCCCCATATGAAGCCATGCTGTCTGCTGTCCTGTAGTCCTTTGGCCTCTAGGAGGGCCACCAGCCTCTCCTTCAGGATAGTCTCCATTAGCTTACCCACGATGGATGCGAGACTCACTGGTCTGTAGTTTCCTGGTTCATCCTTGGGGCCACTCTTGTGGAGGGGCACCACATAAGCCATCTTCCAGTCCTGAGGAACACACCCCAAATGTAGTGAGGCATTAAATAGGTCTGCCAAAGGTCCTGCAAGGACCTCTGCCAGCTCCGTCAGTATCCTTGGGTGGATGCCATCTGGGTCTGGTGCCTTATCCACCCTCAGTGCCTTCAAACCCTCCCGAACACTGCCCTCCATGATTTCTCCATCTCTCACCCACTCCCCCCTCCCGTTCCTGCCATTTCTCACCCCTTGGGTGTCACCCCACTCTTCTCTATAGTAAATACTGAGCAGAATTACTCATTTAGTGCTTCTGCCTTATCGCACCCTGCTTCCACCCAATCCCCTTCCTTTCTGATCCTTACTATGTGGTCCTTACAGCTCCTTTTCTCCCTGATGTACCTAAAGAAGTATTTCTCCCCCTTCTTAATGCCTTGTGCCAGCCTGAGTTCCATAGCTGCCTTGACTCCCCTTACTGCCCTTGTCACCTACTTTGATTCCATCAAGTACTCCTCCCTGTCCTCCCCTCTCCTTGTTTTCTTGTACTTCCTAAAGGCAGCTCTTTTTCTCCTTACCTTTTCCATGACCTTGTTGCTCAATCAGCTCGGTTTCTTAGCCCTAGCCTTCTTGCTCTGGGCCTTGCAGCAGGTTTTGGTAGCTTCCACTATCCCCAGCTTCATGAGCTCCCACCTCTGGTTAGTGTCCATACTAGATTGAATTCTGGCCAGGTACCCTTTAACCACTTACCCCATACTCCCAAAGTCGGCCCTCCTGAAGTCCAGCACTCTTGTGCCAGATTCCACTCCTTCCTTGCCTATATCCAATGTGAGCCATACTGAGTGGTGGTCACTCCCTGACAGTGGTTCCTCCACTGTAAGTTCTCTCACAAAGTCCCCATTTGCCAGCACAAGGTCAAGGGTATTCCCTAACCTGGTTGGTTCACTGAACATTTACAGCAGGAAGCTGTCCTGGAAGGCATCCAGCATTACCTGCTCCCTTCTGTTCCTGGTTGTTGGGGTACTCCAGTCCACTCCTGGCATGTTGAAGTCCCCCACAATCACCACACTACTCTTCTTGCAGGTCTTTCTTATCTGTCCCGCTAGTTCCCTGTCTAACTCCTCCGTCTGAGATAGCGGCATGTATACCACTCCCATTCTAAGAATCCTATTCTTGGAATCCTGGATTTGCATCCAAAGTGACTCTGTACTACCCTCGTCCCCTTCCTCCCTTACACACTTCAGTCCTTCCTTCACATATAGTGCCACACCTCCTCCTTTCCCAATCACCCTCTCCCTACAAAATAACCTGTACCCTGGTACAGACAGGTAATAGTCATTGTATTGAGTGGCCCATGTTTTTGTGATGGATGCAATGTCCACCTCTCCCTTTGCCATGAGCACCTGTAACTCTGTAGTTTTCCTCCCAAGGCTCCTCGCATTAAGGGAAACCACCTTCCACCCTCCCCCCCATCCTGCCCTCCTTTACTAGCATCACCAATAGTACTTGTCATTTGTCCTTTGTCACTATTATGGGGGGGGGGGTTGTAAGCTCAAATGGTTTCCCAACCTGTGGTCTCTGCATGTCTCTTGCCCAGTTGCCACCCCCGCTCCTAGTTTAAACTCCCAACTTCCTCTATGTACTCCTCCATCCTCTGTTTCAACACTTTCTTTCCCTCCTCACTCAAGTGTAGTCTGTCCTTGGCATAGAGACTACTGTCCTCCCAGGTCCTCCCCCAACAGCCCATACCTTTTAGCACAACACCAGGTTCTTAGCCATCTGTTAAATTCCTCTATTCTCAGCTTTCATGCTGTGCTTGCCTTGGGCACTGGAAGTATCTCCAAAAAAGTTACTGATCTTCCTTCCCCCTCACATAATTGTCCTAGTTCCTCAAACCTCTTCTGGACTATATCTACTGTCTTGTCAGTCAGTTCATTCGTCCCAAGATGTATAATTAAATGAGGCTTGTCCCTACCCCTTCTAGCATATTTAAGAACAGATTGTCCCACCCTTTCTGCTGTCATTCCTGGCATGGCCTCCACCCAAATGCGACTATGCCTCTCCTCCTTGCTACCCCCATCTGACTCCTCTTAGTATTGAGTCCCCCAGCACTAAAATTCCACCACTCTTACTCCCTGCTTTCTTCCATTCATCTCCCTCTCTCCTTTCCAGCTCCTCGCCTTCCTCTTGCACATTATTTCCCCCATTTGCCCCTGTTGCAATTCTCTCAGCAGAACTTCCCCCCACTCCGGTTTGGTCCAGGCATTTATCAATTACTCCTCTAATTTCATCATTTCCTTCCTCCACCTTCTTCCTCTCTAGCAGTGCAAAACTATTTTCTGAAGACCCTTCACAAATGCCCGCTCCCTCCCTCTTCATAGTAACCTGTTCTCTCCTTTCCACTCTATGACTTTTGCCACTTCTTCGCCTCCTCTCACAAGTCCCTATCTCCTCCTTCCATTTGTCTTTTGTCTCCTGACCTGGTTTCCCCGACAATTGTTCTTCCTGGCCTGGGCCCCCTTGTCCCTGCTTCCCTTCTTCTGACCCTCTCCTCACCACTGTAGGCTTAAATCGCCGTCCCTCACCTCCCATTCTTCATCCCTCCAGTATTGGGCTAAACCCACGGCCAATCTGCCTTGCCTGTCTTAGTTCCTCCTGCAGACCCTCAATCTCCTTTCTAAGTTTCTCTATGTGGTTGCAAACTAAACATCCTCCCACACTCCAGGCAATTTTTAGAAAGATTGGTGCACCACAGTTGTTGCAGCTTACCACCCTACCCATTGCTGTCTTTGCCCACCAGCAACCCCACACCAACACTCCCCCAAGTCTCCCCTCTCCCCCCTCTATCAATGCAAAACATTATTTTCTTAATTTCCCTTACCCCCTTTGTTGTACACATTTAGATAGATTGAGCAACTGTTTTTTATATTCCTAAACTTCCTATCCACACTCAAAAAGAGACTTTAAGAAGCTATTGCACAACCTTCTTCAAACGCCTACTCCTCCTTTCCACAATGCAATAACAATGAAAAAAAGTAACAATGAAAGCTCCTAGATTTGCATTTACTTCCCTTCCACTGAGATAGCTGTCACCTCTTCACTTGCTGCTGTTTCCTTCCTGGATATCTGCTTCTGCTATTACAGGTGCATATCCTTTGCCCGTTTGAGGAAGTGATGTCAGAACTCCTGATACTGTATAATGGAAATCATGGACCAGGGTGGGTGGGGTGAGGGGTTGGGGAGGTGGTACCAACCCAAGTCTTCCAGAAACAATCAGGTAGCTGAGGCCCCTGGTCATACCATTAGCACCCTTCCCCCACTATGCACTAACTTTTGCAGCTAGTGAAGCCAGCAAAAATGAATCACAATTCTAATCAAAGTCCCCAAAATAGGTTTGCTACCAAAAGAAACAGGTCTCCAATTCAAACAGCTTCACCAACAACACATCAAAATAGGCTTGAAATTAGAAGATATAGGTCTCTGATTCAAATAAACATCCCCGTTAAATCACACCAAATAGGTTTAAAATCAGAAGAAATAGGCCTCTACGAATGCAGCCTGCTGCACAGTGAAACATCAAACAAATGAGTCCACTTATAGCTACCAAAACAGTTTTCAAAATTCCAACAGCCCCAAAACAATACCCTGCTAGCCCCTTAGAAGTAGTAAGAAAGAAAAGAAATAACCTCCTACCAAGTCAAATCCAAACAATGTAAAAACAGCAAGAAGCTACTGTACTGTAAATGATCTGATCCTTTCCCTTCTAGTTCCTTCTGAGAAGCCAAAGCAACTGACACCACACCTGATTTAGCTCTGCTTCCCTAGCTGAGTGAGATCTGGCCAGACCATTAGCACCTTTCCTCCACTATGCACTAACCTTTGCAGCTAGTGAAGCCAGCAAAAATGAATCACGATTCTACTCAAAGTCCCCAAAATAGGTTTGCTACCAAAAGAAACAGGTCTCCAATTCAAACGGCTTCACCAACAGCACATCAAAATAGGCTTGAAATTAGAAGATATAGGTCTCTGATTCAAAGAAACAGCCCCTGTTAAATCACACCAAATAGGTTTAAAATCAGAAGAAATAGGCCTCTACAAATGCAGCCTGCTACACAGTGAAACATCAAACAAATGAGCCCACTTATAGCCACCAAAACAGTTTTCAAAATTCCAACAGTCCCAAAACAATACCCTGCTTGCCCCTTAGAAGTAGTAAGAAAGAAAAGAAATAACCTTCTACCAAGCAAAATCCAAACAATGTAAAAACAGCAAGAAGCTATTGTACTGTAAAAGATCTGATCCTTTCCCTTCTAGTTCCTTCTCTACACTTAGAATGAGTAGATAATCTCGATACTGGCAGGAGCTTACTATGAGCAATATATGGTTTGTCTGTTCCCCTACCTGGGTAGAAGAACATAATCCTAGCTTTTTATGTTGATTGTGCTCATGTGCAAGAAACATATTGTGGCAGCTTGCTGCAGAAGCAGGTTGTGGAGGCGTGGCACTGTTGTGGCCAATGCCCCCACAGCCTCTGGAGATTTGACCCACCTTTCCCAATGGGGTGGCATGCTGCTGCTGACACTAGTGCAGCATGCATGCCTCAACCTTGTAAGGTTTCAGCCACTGCAATCAGGGGCTGTCTCATCATTGCAGCATAAGCCATTCTGCTGCAATGAGGGAGCGACCCGTCATTGCTGGTCGGAACCTTGCTACTGTGATACTGTTAGTGAACATGGCGGCGGCTTGCTGTCGTGTTCACAAACAATATTAGTGAGCCCCCAGTGCTGAGGGGGTGCCTAATCCCCCATGGCAGCATGTGCCTCCCCACAACGGTGGTTGTTTGCTGACGGGGGCCCCAATCCCTGTCGGCTTCATTCCCTTGCACGCGTTTGGGTTGCCAACGGGTGAGTCCACTCCCCATCAGCATAATCTCCCCCCTCTCAGTTTGATTTACCAATGGGGGTGCCCACTCCCTGTTGGCATCATATCCCCCTCACAATGAAACATCGGTGTGTGCTGTGGGGGGTGCCCAATCCCCCTCAGCTATGACGCCCCCCCCTTAAGCCAGCTAGGGTGCCCAGTCCTCTGTCGGCTACAGTCGCTCCCCCACACAACAGTAGGGTAGCATGCTGGGAGCCCACCCCAGCATGCCAAATGTCCATAAATGTCACTGCTAAAAAACAAAAAATTCCCACAATTTGATTTTTTTTTTTACCTGTAAAGCAAAAAATGGTCCCTCATTGAGTATGGCAGCCCTTCCCCAATCTGCACTCACCCTCTCTGTACACCACCTCCCAACACCCCCCTCACCCCATACTTATCTTCAGAACCCAACGCGATGATCTTCAGCGGACCAGGAACATGTCTGCACTCTTCAAAGCCGACCTCAAACTGAGGAAATGCCGGTAAGCTGTATAATGGCATAAATAGCTTTTTTTTTCAGCTTTGATGCATATTTCAAGCATTTTGGGGGGGAATTTTGGCACTACATTTTCAACATGGAGTTTTTGGGACCCCTCCTCATGAATTCAGCCACTGTCATGGTGTTACTTAGCCCAAAAAGGTGATTTCACAGTCACTGCATGGAATCACCTTTTGGGACTGATTAACAAAATGTCAGCGCCAGTGTTCATGAGGTGGGCTCTCAAAAAGTCTATGTTGCACATTTAGTGGAAAAAATCCAAGAAATGACTGTTTTATGAGCGTGTGTTGTGCAGTTGCTATGCATGCTCGAAACTTCACAAAGTTGCAATATTTTCACTCCAGATTTTCAACATTGCCATTTCCTTACACCTCCTTATGAACAGTACAGCTGTCATGTTCCACATCCTGGCCAAAATGTGTTTTCACACTTCTGGCGCAGAATAGCGTGGTCACTGTGGGAAATCAGTGTTTGGGACACATTACAAAAATCATAGTGACACTGCTCATTAGTAGAGGTCCTAAAATGCCTATTTTGAAAATTTGGTGACAAAAGTCCATAAAATGACTGTGTTACGAGCGTGCATTGCGCAGTTTCCACACACACTTGTAACTTCACCAATTTGCAATCTTTTCACTCCAGATTTTCAACATTGCCATCTTTCTGGCCCTCCGTATGAACAGCACAGCTGTCATTTTTCACATCCTGGCTGAAATGTGTTTTCACAGTTCCGGTGCAGAATTGCGCAGTTGCTGTGAGAAATTAGTGTTCAGGACACATTAAGAAAATCACAGTGACACTGTTCATGAGCAGAGGTCCTAAAATGCCTATGTTGAAAATGCTGTGATGAGAGTCCATAAAATGAGTATGTTACGAGCGTGCATTGCACAGGTTCCATGCACGCTCATAATTTTGCAATATTTTCACTCCAGATTTTCAACATTGCCATTTTTCTGCACCTCCTTATGAACAGTGCAGCTGTCATGTTCTACATCCTGGCCAAAATGTGTTTTCACACTTCTAGCACAGAATAGCACAGTCACTGTGGAAAATCAGTGTTTGGGACGCATTATGAAAATCACAGTGACACTGCTCATTAGCAGAGGTCCTAAAATGGCTATGTTGAAAATTTGATGACGAAAGTCCATAAAATGACTGTGTTATAAGCATTCGTTCTGCAGTTTCCATGCATGCTTGTAACTTTTCCAATTTGCCATATTTTCACTCCAGATTTTCAATATTGCCATCTTTCTGGCCCTCCACATAAACAGTATAGCTGTCATTTTTCATATCCTGGCCAAAATGTGGTTTCGCAGTTCCAGTGCAGAATAGCGCGGTCGCTGTGAGAAATCAGTGTTTGGGACGCATCTCAAAAATCACAGTGACACTGTCCAAGAGCAGAGGTCCTAAAATGCCTATGTTGAAAATTTTGTGATGAAACTCCATAAAATGACTGTGTTACGAGCGTGCATTGTGCAGTTTCCACGCACCCTTGTAACTTCACAAATTAGTAATATTTTCATGCCAGATTTTCAACACTGGCATTTTTTCACACCTCCTTGTGAACAGTACAGCTGTCATTTTTCTCATCCTGGCTGAATTGTGTTTTCGCATTTCTGGTGCAGAATACCGCAGTTGCTTTCGGAAATCAGTGTTTGGGACAGATTAGGGTAGAGCAAGTGAGAGGGGGGAGTGACTGAGCTCAACGGAGCTCTGTCGGGACTGCTGCAGATTTCTTTGTGGGCAGAAAAAGGCAGCAATGCAGGCAGGAGCCCAGTGCAAAAGGGCAGCATGAAGTGCCGGCAGAAACCGAATGAGCGAGTGAGAGAGGGGGAGTGAAAGAGTGCAATGGAGCTCTGTCAGGACTGCTGCAGATTTCTTTGTGGGCAGAAAAAGGCACCAACAGAGGCAGGAGCCCAGTGCAAAAGGGCAGCCTGCAGCACCAGGAAAAACAGAATGAGCATGTGAGAGAGGGGGAGTGAGCGACCTCAATGGAGCTCTGTCAGGACAGCTGCAGATTTCTTTGTGGACCCACAAAGATGCCAATGCAGGCAGGAGCCCAGTACAAAAGAGCAGCCTGAAGCACCAGGAGAAACAGAACGAGTGATTGAGAGAGGGTGAGTGAGTGAGCTCAATGGAGCAAAGCAATCAACATTCAGCATTGACAAATACTTGTTTTCTTTTTATAATTATTACTTTGAAGAATTTGACTACCTGATTGGCCTTTGGAACTGTCATGAGAAGGAACAATATAAATGGCACATCATATAGATTATTAGAATAAATGTTCAAGTGGGAGTCAATATAGTGATTTCTCCAAGTTTTATAAAGTGGGCACTGAATTTAAGTGTAATGTAGAGATTCTATATGACCTAGATTATATGGGCAAAATAAGTGAATCTCAGAAATTTGTATTATCAGTTTATTTTGCTTTATCCTTTGTTTAAATGAAAATAATTTAAATCGGATTATTGTGACTGCTTTTTTATATTCTGGTTGAACTGAAAGAAATAAGTAATCTTCCAGCCCATGTGAGATTTTATTTTCTCTAAAGCACTGAGCATGTCTCAATAACTGTATATTTTCCATGTCTGTTTTTTGCACTAAAGAATATTTTTTTGATAATGTGTGTATAAGAGGATGCAGTCATATGTTCTTCATGTAGTCAGTCCAAAGAAGATATAACTTACTTTCTGTTAGGTTACTTAACAGCAAGGCTAACCATAATGATGGTGAGTCCAAGTTTCTCAATGAAATCTTTTCCTGAAGGCATGTTAATGGGAGTTCATTACTTGGGTAAAATGTTAGCAGTAAGAGAGGGGACACTGCTTGGTTTGAAAGTGAGGAGCTATTTTATCCAATTCCATTCCTATTACTATTGCAGCTGTAGACATGAGTACTTTCAGAAAGGCTTTATAATAAAATAAAAGATGTTTTTTCCCAGCATGATAAATACTATCATAATTTGCCCTTCATCACTCTGCACCATATAATAACACTGGATTCACTGTCATGTTCCCTGCTACTAACACTAACAAGACTAATTTTCCTCCATAATTGTCATTAAACTTCAAGAAGGCTTTGGCTATATGTGATACCTTGTATACTTGTTTCATATGTTGGTGCCACTTTCCATTAGAGGAGAATTTTACACCTAGGTAGGTATACTGTCTAACCACCTCTAATATGTGGTTTTCTTAAAAAAAGAGTAATGTTTGTTTGTACCAAAAGTAATTATCATTGGTTTTGTGAGATTAAGATTAAATTTTAATAAATCACAAGCTGTTTTAAAAGAATTAATACTATGTCATAACCCCCTTGAGAGAGAAAGAATGACCATGTCGTCTGCATATTGGAAATAGGGTGTTATTCATTTTTGGTCAGTCAAAACATTAATTGGTAATATATTAAAGCAATGAGTTCACACAAATATTGAATAAAGTAGGGACTAACAAGCACCCTTGTTTTACCCTCATTAGATGTAAATGAAGGTGATAAATGACTATGGTTATCAAACCTGACTTTAGTTGTGTTATTCTCATATAGTTGAAAAATTGCTCTTAACATAGCCTGAGTTATGCCTAATGTTATTTTTCCCCATAATATATTTCTATATAGCAAGTTAAATGCAGTGAAGAAATCAACAAAAACTGAATAGAGCTTCATACATTTTAAAGTACAATACTTTTCTATGTAATGAGATAAGATGATGGTATTATCAATTGTAGAGATTTGTTCTGAATCCCACTTGTGTTGGGGGACATATTTTATCTTCATTCAGCCACATGATAAGTCTTTCCAGAAGAATTTTAGAAAATATTTTTGACATTGAATCCAATAAACTGATAGGTCAGTGTGATGTGATTAGATTAAGACTCTGTCCCATTTGTTATGCAGAGACAGGTACACGCAAGGGATAATTTTGTTCTCTTCTATTTCTGCCACTTGTCTGTTTCTTGTCTATCTGATTGCACAATCACATTTTCTTGTGGCACCTACTAACTGGCCACTCTGAGGGTTCCACAACCCCCCCATTATCTCCCTTCCCTCACTTGCTCGCTCTTTCTTTCTTTCTTTCTTTCTTTCTTTCTTTCTTTCTTTCTTTCTTTCTTTCTTTCTTTCTTTCTTTCTTTCTTTCTTTCTCCTCTTGCTTCTCTGTGATTAAAAAATATATATGTGAATCTTTATGTGAAACTGGGATCCTTTGGTTTGCCAGTGTATATGATTATATTGTTGAAATGATTACAGAAAAGCTCTTTGGGTTTATTAGAAACTATATCAGTATGAACACAGAGAATTAACCTATTTTGACCTCCACAAGCTTGTTTGCAAAATTGTCAATAGGAGACCAGTTTGGGTCAACATGTTCTATTTTGCTGCATGTATTAAATGTACTCTTCAAGTTGGCCTCAGGAAGGTAATTTACAAGAGTAAAAATGTCAGGAAAATACATCTTATAAAAAGAGTGCAATGCTTTGTTTGATAATAGAGAGCTGGGGATTTTAATGAGACTCTCAGATGAAGGACTTTTGTATGAAGACCTATCCTATACACATTTTATTTATTTTTATTTTTTATTGTTGTTATTAATAATAAAACACTTCTTGTGAATTGTGTAAGTTCTCCTGAGTTGCCTATGCATCCTGACCTATGCATCTGTGACAGTCAGAAGTTATTAACATTTTTATGTATAGGTAGTAATTTATTTTTTCTCCAGGAATCTGAAATCTATTTTTCTTTCTACCTATCTATCTATCTATCTATCTATCTATCTATCTATCTATCTATCTATCTATCGACACACACGCACACACATATATGTATGTGTATATATATATATATATATACCTATGCATATATAGTATACCTGCACAGTTTGGCTTGCACAGTCACTTCTATGTTAAACCCCTAAGTTTGCACTTTAATAACTTTGTAACTGTTTGTCTGATTTGCCTGACATTTTGCATGCATGTTCTCCAACCATAGATCTCTGAATCTAGAAAGTTTTGTTCCAGTCAGATGTACAGTTGTAGAACCGTAAAGCAACCAAAAAGTGAAAATGATCAAATTTTGCACATTTTTTCAGTTGGGCATAATGGACTGAAGAATGCATCTGAATGGATTCAGATTTGCTTGTCTACTGTATATGTGGCCTGGGTTAAACTGGTGCCTTTTGAAGATTTGGTGAAAAAATATTAATCTGTTCGAAAGTTATGCAAGTTTTTCATGTCCCATTGTGGCCTATGGGAAAATTTATAAGTGCGTTGAAAAAACTTTTGCGGCCACATTTTTGTTGTCGTGCTCCCTAAATTTGTTTTCGTGCTGCCACCACCTTGTTTTCAGTTAGTGAGAGACAAAAAATGTTATAACTTGAAAAGTTATTCCCTTTGGTAAACACCAACAGTTGTGTTTGCCTAATTGGGTCCTTAGGAACATGACCCTGGCATTAGCTTTTCTGCAGGTGGTCTGGACATATGTTTTTCAAACTTTTTCCACCATTCTACCATTTTGTAGTCGTGACAAAATTTTTTGTTGTCATGGCAATGACCATGATCAAAAAAAAAGGAAACTCAACAACAATTTTCTGTGTGTGACAACATTCCCGTTATAGAGATAGGAGTTCCACGAACACATTAAAGTTATCACGAAAATACTGCTTGAACACATTTTCCCATGTGTTGGTCCCAAAACATTTAATGGGCCCATAGTTACAGTATTCCGAAGTTGAGAAATTTCCCATAGGATAACCTTGTGGTGTATGCGGCACCTTTCAGCAACCTGTATCTCAGAAACAGTGCAAGATACAGATTTTTCATGACCCGCAGTTTAGTCCACCTTTAGGTAGACTAAGCATGTGAGGAAGTTTCAAAGTCATAGATTACAATTGCAGTGGAATATTTTTCGTAGGTTGTATGGTTACTGAGATATTGGCAAATTAGTGTTACAAGGGTTCCTTTTCAGGCCTATAGGGCTACTGTATGGCTCCGTTGTTATGTGCAAGTGGAAGCACAGGGTCCAGAAGACCTGTGCTCCCACAGATTCATATCGTTATGCACAAATGGGCAGCTCAGTGGGAGCAGAGGGTTCAGAGGGCCTGCAGTCCCATCAACACATTCCAGTTACTAGGTACATTACATTTTGGAAAAAACCTTTTTAAAAACTTTGCCAGTGCACTGTACATAACTGGTTTAGTCTTTTGGCTTGAAATTCCCAGAGTATAAAGGGGGTCTCCCAGAGATGTGAATTATGTTATTTAGGTCTAAAAAATGTTATTGGTTCCATAAATATGCCATTACGAAGTTGAGATTTTTTCCATAGGTTAACATTGCGGCACCCACAGTGCTTTTCAGTGCCTGTATATCGGAAATGATGTGAGACACAGATTTAGTTCATGTTTTATCTCATGTAGAGGTTTCAAAGTCATGATTGCAACTGCAGTAACATTTTTTGATAGCTGCTGTGGTTACTGAGATATTGACAAATTAGTGTTACAAAGGTTCCTTGTAAGCCCTATATGGCTGCTGTATGGCTCCATAGTTATGTGTAAGTGGGAGTGCAGGGACCAGAGGGACTGCACTCCCACAGATGCATATTGATATGCAATAATGGGCTCCTTGAAGGGAGCACGGGGCCTGGAGGGCCCACACTCCTACCAACACACACTAGTTATCAGTTACATTACACTTTCTCATAAAGTAAGGAAATTCATTGCAAAAACCATTGTTAATGCATCAGTTAGGGTTAAAGTGACAAAGTAAGGAAATTAGATGTTAGGATTGAGCCCCTAACCCCAACCCCTATCCTCCACACACCAACAGGTATCGGGGTGTGCCATGGGGTCGTTAGGCCTAACTCTCACCACATTCTCCTATGCAGTACCATGTCAGCCTCTTCTCACATGGGATGGGGTGAGAATTGAGTCTTATGACCCCATTGCACACCCCGATACCTGTTGGCATGTGGAGGATGGGAAGTGGAGAAGTAGGGTGGGGGGGTTAGGGGCTTAACCTAACACCATTTCCCTACTTTTGTCACTTTAACCCTAACTGATGCATAACAAAGATTTTTCAATGAATATATAGATATAGATATAGCTATTTTAATGCATTATTAAAGAAGACAATCAATAGTTGCACCCATAGATTTACATTTTTCTTATACATTTCACATAGAATGGTGTCTGACCCAGAGGCTTTATCTGAAACAAAAGTTACAAGTGTCTGCTCAGCCTCCCATATGGAGATGACCAAATAATTGCTTGACAGGTCAAAAACTGTATTATTGACCTCTGAACTTAATCCTACCCATTCTGCATTTGAGAAAATATTTCTATAATGTTGTATCCATGCATCTTCTGATATATATATATATATATATATATATATATATATATATATATATATAGACAGGTAATGATGATTGACATGCAAAGGTCCCTTTGGCAACCATGGACCAAAACTAGTTTCTATCTTTCATATTATTAGTTTTATACATTTCATTCTATACCCCATTGTGTGCGTTATACTTTTTTCACCCTTTATAACTAATGCATACTACTTCCTTTGTTTATTTATTATGTTGTATTTTTTGTTTTTGTTAGAGGGATGTTTCCTGACCCATCTCACAAGTTTGGACAGAATTCACTTTTCTGACTTATGGATCTGAATAAACCATGTGTGAGGTTTTGCCCCAGTTGTAGTTCTTTTAACACACTGTACTGAATAAACAAGATTAAACAGCTCTTCAAAAATCTCAAAAGATTGTCTAGGATCCTGAGTCTGTGTGACCAAGGCTAGTCTTTCAGTTATTGCATTACTTTATAATGAAGTGCTAACTTTGTTGAGTACCAGTCCCTCTAGTTTCAATCATTTGTTACCCCATATTGTAAGACAAGGTTGATACAAATTGTCTTCCCTTTTTGAGGGTGAAGAACTCCTTCTGATTTACACTTGTAGAGCAGCATGATCACTTTCTGCTTTCATCTCAATTTTAAATTTACTACAACAATGGAAGTTTACTGAACTACTGATAAAATAATCAGTGGTACTTTGACTGGAGGGGGCACAAGAGGGCATAGTCTCACACACCGGGGGGATATAGGAAAGAGATGAGAGACAGTTTTTCACAAAGAAGGTTGTGGCTAAATGGAACGCTTTGCCCGAGGAGGTGGTATCCTGTAAGATGGTAAGCAGTTGTAAAAGAGGATGGGACAGAGTGAGGGGAGGTAACTATGGGGGAAGGGGAGGATGGGGCAGCTGCAATGTAAGGGTGCTAGCTGCACATTTGAGTAGACTTGATTGACCATGAGGCCTGTATCTGCTGGCAGATCCATATGTTTGTATGTTGTACTACCATTCAGATCACCAGGGATTCCACTGCTTAGTACCAATAAAATGTTTCCTGAGGTAAAATCTATTAGCTTATTTCCAGCTTCATTACTGCTAGGGTCTATGTTATTTCTATAGTTGACATTAAGCTCACCCATGTAAGATTATTATGTTGTTAAGTTAACTGACCATGGTTTAATATTCTTGCATTGAAGTCATCAGCTAACAGGGATATGCAGCTGGCTATTTGGCAGTCATTTATTTTTGGTGGTAGATATATACTGGCAAGATACAATCTTATGTGTCCCCTTTAATCACTGTAATAATACTAAACTGTAGTAAGTGGACCATCTCAATGACTTCTATGCACAGGCTAATCTTAAAATATATTGTTAGTTTACCTGCATGTCTCCCATATTTATTTAGCTTTAATGGTAGCAGCCAGGCTGCATTAAAACCATTTACATTAATGGTAATATTTGCCCATGTGTCTTGCAGAAAAGTAACAGTGATTTGTTTTGTTAATCAGACTATGACATCAGGCTTACTGTTGACCAGGTCACACATGGAAATTAGCTTTGGCTCAGTGAGCATTTCACAATCAGCAATTTAACTAACTAACTAGCTAGCCAACTAAATAGACAGTGACTTCACTTTGAAGTTGTTATGGATTTGACAGTCCCTTTGTTAACAACTTAAGGTAATCTTATACAACTGTAATCAGAGTAACTACTTTAAAAGGCTATGTGATTAAAATATAAATATTCATACAACTTAGGGATCTGGTGAAGTGGCAGTGATACTGTCCCATTGCTTGTGTTTTACGTCATAAACTGGAATGTGGACCCTATGACTGAGAATTAAACCCAGTTTGCCAGAATATTGTACTAATGCACTACCTACAGAGCAATCGGGCCAACTGACTAGTCTAGAGTAAGCCCTCTGCAGTCACATATTTTCTCAAACTGCAAAATCTGCAGCTGCAGTAGGAGCTTCTAGAATTTTGTCCAAAAATATAACAGAAACACAGGGAAAATACTGTATATCAAAACAGTTGCAAAGAATAGAGAACAAGTGCCATATACAAATGGGGGAGGGCAGCCAGCAGCTCAGACACAAGAACATCAGTTTTTGTCAACTTTATTTATTATTGATTATTCAATAACATTCAGGGCAATACATTTATTTTACTTGTGGAACAGTCATTGGTATAAGCAACTACAGACCATAAATTTGCTTCCGATGTTGTTATGTGTCATGCAGCAAGTACTTACATCTGTGTTCATAGCCTCTGGGCAATTAATTATCAGAAAGTGCATCTTTTGTGTGCTAGGCCACTTCCCTTGAGGCATGCATGCGTGTAGTATGGAGGAGGGGTGCCTCCAGAAGAACTACAATGCTAATCCAACCTGGGAAAGGCATGATTCCCATATTTTAATAAATATGAATGAACCCCTAGACCTTATATGTATATGTATGTCACTTGCTCTTGAAATCTGTGTCAATTTTACCAGAGGTGTACATGTGTAAGCATTGGAGGGGTGTACTCAGAAAGATCTGCAAAGCTATGCCAATATACCACAGACAGTGATCAGAATTTCCAGTTTAAAAAAAATGGACAAAGGTACATATTCTATTACTGACAACATCAGCTAATGCAAGCTACTAAATGCTTTAGTTTAAAATTCTCAGCAAACTGGGGAAAATGAAAAGTGTCTTAGAAATAATCAGGATAACTGACTAAAAAACAGGGTAAAAATACACAGTAGCAAGATACTGTTGCTATGTGGTTGCAAACCATAAAACAAAAGTCCCAACTAAGCAAAACATTGTACCATTCTAGTTTTCCTTGCGTAGTTGATAACACAGTTCAGTCCTACAGGGATGAGGGCAGGGGTCACCATTCTTTGTATGTAGAGCATGGTGACCCTCACAAAGTCAGCCACTGAGTACTGTGGCACATCCTGCCTTTAGAACTGATAAAGGCAGATGGCAGAAATGTCAGTACTCACTGGCAGGGCTGAGAGGTGCCAACAGTGAATAAAGATCATTATGGGACCAGTTCAATTTGATCATGGTGCTTGGGACTTGGGCTGGGGGAGGGGGGTGTTCAAATGTACAACAGGGATTAGTGTGTAACTGGGGAACAGGTGCAGGATTATGGGACCGTAATGGGAATTACTTAGAACATCTGGCAGACTTGTGAATAGCCCAAAGTGTGGTAGGTTTACAGGGTGGCTGTTTGCACCCTAATCTTTATCTGCACAATTTTGTTTGCTGAGAACTAAGCTTCAGAACTACCCCCCATCAAGTGGAACACATTTATTTAGTTTTAGAAAATGGGCTTATACATTTAAGAATTATGACTGGCTGTCAGACATGCCAGGGGGGTATATTAACTTAAAGTTAAAGTCCTCTAAATAATGAGTGCCAGCACAGTCTGCTTCAATAGTGAATTAGTATCAATGTGCCAGCTCCCCCCCCCAGCCCTGCTCAGAGTTCTGTTGTGGCATCAGTGCACTATTCACAGTGTTGTTTATGCATTTTCCCTTTCTTCATCAGTACAATGTTGTATTTTACTTCCACTAAAAAAAATGGTTTTCAAGTTGAAACTAGTAGCGCTAGCACATTGTGTGCTAAGTGCTACTGTGACAGTGCCCAGCTCAACGTACGTTCATCCCCACTGCAGGAAAACAAATCAATAAACATTAAACATACAGTAATTTTATGTTTTATGACAACAATGGAAACAAATCACCTTTCTTTACAGATGCAGTGCTCCCAATCTGATGATCGCAGTCCCTCACTGTGACACCATCCTCACTACAGTCCACCCAAACTATAACCCCACAAACTGTCTAACTGAACTGGGGAAAACAAAGAGACATAAAAAAAAAGTAGCATTGCCAAACCAAACATCAAAGTATCAGAAAGTGTGGCACCTCTCTTCCCAGACCACACAGATAAGCTGCAAAGTAACCCGCCCCCCCCACCACAAACAAAACTACAACTACCATGAAACCATGGAGCAGCTAACAAGCATACTGAAACACAACTTCCTAAACAGCAGCACCCTCTACTGGCTGAGTATAACAGTAGAGGGACTACTTTTTCAAGGAAAATGTAGTTTTTATTCTTTTTTTTAACATTTAATTAACTTGTTTTCAATGTTTTATTTACTTTTATAAAAATGTTACTGATAGCCCATTTTCTGAGCGCAACAATCTCCAGGGTGGGTAGAATAGGCAATACTGGACCTTGCAGGAGCTATAAGACCTTCTGCCTGTGGCATCGGGACTCACTATGCCCCTGGGCAGTCCAGTATTGCCCAATACTGCCCACTTTATTGGGTATTATTGCTTGCTTGTTGACCAGGTAGGTGCATTAGACAATTGAATGCCTATTTTCAGGCACAACCAAAGAGAATTACACCATACAAGATGCAATAAGTACAGTAGAACAGTAAAACAAGATTAGGTGAATTACACCATACAAGGTACATTGAGTGCAGTAAAACAATAAAACAACAAGATCAGGCAAACAATCAGTGTACAAAGCAACAGTACAAAGTAGCAGAATTAACAATTTGCAGAACATGTACAGTTCTGTAGCAACAGTGGGGAGGGACACTACAGTAGGCATCAGATGACAAAAACTTTCCCAAAGTACCAAAGGTGACATAATACATCTGATCTGAAGGCAGAAGGTGTCAAGTAAAGGAGCATGCAATTGTCAGTGGACATAAGGTGCTTTCGGAGATCAGTCTTAAAGGTGGAATGAGACTGTGAGAAATGTAACAGAAGGGGTAAGGAGTTCCAACAGCAAGTAGCAAAATAAGAAAAAGCCCATATACCCATATTAGTGATACATTTAGGTGATGCAAGTAACTCAAAGTCAGTGGACCAAAGGAGGATACAACTGATCAGACTTTTTTAAAATGGCCACAAGGCTGGCAGGAGTACCTGACCTAATAAGCTTGTCGATAGCCCACTATAGATCATAATGTTTGAGGGGCATAGGAGATAGCCACCATAGGCTACTGTAGAGGTCACAGTGGTGTGTCTGCCTGTGCACAAAGAAAAGTGACAAATACCATTCTAGGCTGTGGTCCATTTTTAGAAAATAAAGGAACTAAACTGGAAGAGGGTACTAAACCATACATAAGACTGGGCAGCAATACTCCACTTGGTATGACAAGTCGAGCAAAAGGGGTAAAAGTATCCTTGATTCTATAGGCAAGCCCCCAATTTAGAGTATACCATTTTGCATACAGTGGTGATATGCAGGGAAAAGTCTAAGGCAGGATCAAGGGTAATGACCACATAATCACCCTATATATAGAATTAAATTAAATTTCATATAATGCCTTTCATACAAATGTGTCTAAAAATACTTTGTGCTCCACAGCTGCAGGTAATGCATGCATTTTTCATGAATATGGTTCGCCAAGTATTTGTGTGCCCAAAATAATCAGTATTCATTATTCATGCTAAAAGCAGGTAACCAAACATGCCATGGCATTACATCAGCCCATATCCTAACACCAGAAAGGGGACAGCAGGATGCCAGACAGTGGGTTACACAAGAAGATCTGAGAGGGGATAAGGAGGTGGGCGATGGCTGATGTTGGGGCCATGGGACTTTTATTATTAATGATAGAACTTAAGCACTCCCAAAACAGTGGACACTATTCCTTATTTGAGCCTCAATAATGCATAGCCCATTATTCATGATATTCAGGAATTACGTGTGTTACTCCCACAACTTTAGTACTGAATCTCTTTGGGGAATGTTAATTTTTAAAAGAAAATGCATTTAGCTGTTTTCTCATTACCTTATGGGACACTACTGTCTGGGAGATGCAAAAGTCTGAGAGAAAGGGTATAATAGTTTTAGCTTTTGCATCTTATATGTACTACTAACATGGCCTTTTTACTAGTGTGAACTGGCTTTGTGGAAGCAACCTAATATTGCTAATTGATGTGATTGACCCTTCAGATCAGTCTTATGTTATGGGAAAGTGGCAGCTCAGGAGCATATCAGATTTAACCTACAGCAGAGTTACAGCCACTACTTGACTGACAGCATGGGAAGTACTCAGTTTACGATATATACATTTACAACCCCTCTACCATAACATCTAGAACACCAGAAAATGGAACATGCATTGCAAGAGTCCAGGATTTAAACAAAAATGGATTAACTTAAAGGATGATGGAGCATGGTTGGGGAAGTCTCAGGTTAAGTGGTGATGGACCATTGGATGTAATAGACTATATTCCTGATTTTTTATTTTCAGAAGTAAACAAGCTTCAAAATTAGTCTTACAGTAGTAGCCCCAAATCTATCTTCATGTATTTATCACTATAAAAGATTGCAGGCATCTTCCAGTTTGATTTAGTGGCAAAATGTTTTAGTTCCACCAAAATTTGAGTATTTTATAAATATTTTAATTTACTTTTTTCTCAAGGAAAAAGATGACCCACCATATTTTGTTTATAAATAGCATTGTAAATCTGGCAAGGGTTCGATATCAGGAAAAAAATCATGGTATACAGCACAGAAGGCACATAGAAAAGCAGACCTGACAGGTATGCCACTATTTTTATTAATTGTAGCGGAAACTACTGTAGCTTTTTGGAAAATACATTTGTTGCACTGCTGCTTTAAGTAAGCAATAAGACATGAAATTATTGTGATATAATAGCACACCTCAGGTGTGTTGTTGGGCATGAGGCAGAGCCGAGTGCCACCAAATGCACCTGGAAAGTGTGATTGTGTCACCATAATGGCACAACCTGGAATGTCTTATTGCACTTATAAAATGGTATTTCAATCGTTGAAACACAATGAATAAAAATATGAGGAAATTAGTTGAAAAAGAGTATAGGACCTTTCATTGAAATATGCCTACATTTTAACTTTGAAGACAATGAATAGTCCATTTTCTGGTAACAGGGTGTAGCTAAAACAATAAAAGTCAATGAAAACTATGTGTGGCATGCATTTTTATAAGAAAAAACTAATAAGCAGGCAAAGATAGAATGAAGACTTTTCATCGTCAGCAAAGAAACAATAGTAATGAAAACTATAAACAATACTTACTGTTTTTAATATTGTTTATGTGTCTAAAGACAGTGTGCTAATCAGGAAAACAACATTTTAATTAATTTATTTTGTTTTTTATTTAAGGTAGTTTTATTTTCAGGGCCTAAGGTTTAATAATTGAAGGTTTTTAGTAAAGAAAGGTAGCAGCCATATTTGTAACGGAAGGTCAGTTCTGGTTTAGGAGGCCTGATCTGCTCATTGTGTGATGTGGCAACTAACAAATCCTGTCAGGTTTAGGAACAGGATGACTGTACATTATGCTGTAATAATGCACAGGCAGCTGACTGGTTTGCCCAAGTAAATTTCTTTTAAATTGTTAGACACATTTTATAATTTTATTCTCACTGGAAACCAGAAGGGAGAGGTGAGATATGATAGAAACCTTCAAGTTCCTAAAAGGGAATAATAAAATCAATTGTGGGGAACTACTTAGCTTGAATACTAGCTTGCAATCATGTGGACATGAGTGGAAACTAAGAGAAGGGATATTCAGGAGGGACATGAGGAAGTATTATTTTACAGAAAGGGTGGTGGAGCCATGGAACAGTCTACCAGCTAAAGTGGTAAGTGTAAAAACCATTGGTTTTAAGCATGGTTGAGACAGAATGCAGACTATTGTGCTTGCTCAGGATGGCAGAAGCTGAGAAGAGAATGGGTAGGAGAGGCTGTGGAGGGCTAGGACCCTGGAGGGACAGTATGTCTCTGAGCTAAACAGGGAACCCAGGCAGACTGTATGGACCATGGGCCTTTTTCTGCCATCATTGTTTATGTTTCTGTGTTTCTATATTATAGCATAATGCATGGTTACTCTGGCCCTAAACCTGACTGGATTTGTTAGTAGCTACATCACACAATGAGCAAATCAATCTCTGTACACCCAGGACTGACATGCCATCACACACATGGCTGCATCTTATTAAAGACCTTCAACAAAGCCCCACAAATAAAACTGCCTCAGATACACAACTTATTTCCCTGATCATCACGCTCTCCTTCCACACATAAATAAATGAGAAAAATGAAATACTAGTGTTCCATCGCTGATAATGAAAACCCCTCCCCTTATCTTTATCTGCTTTCCAGGAGAATCTCCACTGCTTACCCTACCAGAGATAAGATTGCAACTCTCGCTAAGCATGAAGCATTAGTTGTGTGTGTGTGCGGGGGGGGGGGCAAGGGGGTATACAGTATGTTGAGAGAAGAACATTCTACCAGAGGAACTGTGCAGAATTTTGAGTCCCTGTATTCGTGGTAAACACTCCAACTGTTGAATGTGGAGAAAGAGAGAGAGAGAGAGAAAAAAGAAACAGAGTGATGGAAAATATGAAAAAAAGAGAAGAAAGATGGGGAAACATAATTACATAGGTAGAAGCAGGCCCAAACTTGAATACATTTTTGAAGTTCATAAAAGCACATATACGGTATTTGAATTATATTTGGATGTTTTTAGGAGAACCTACACCCCCCAAACAACCTGGTAGGTTCAATCGTTTTGAACACATTTCCTTTAAAAAACCCAGATTTGTTTGAAATGCAAAAAATGTAACACTTATTTTTTTTATAAAAATGTGTGCCACACATTGTTTTCATTGTTATTTATTATTTTTGCTATATCCCCTCTTATTTACTGGAATATGGACTATTGTTTGTCTTTAAAGTTAAAATGGAAGCATATTTCAATAAAAGCTGCTAATTGTTTATCTTTTTTTAAATACTAATTTTTATTTAAGTTAAATATTTAAATGCAATTTTGTAAGTGTAATAAGACACTCAAGGGTGTGCCATTATGGTGATATTGCACTTCTAAGGTGCATGTAATGGCACCTGGCTGTGCCTTGTGCCTAACAACACAGCTGAGGCATGCAATTGTATTACCATAATGCAAACCCTGCTATGTTTTATTGCTTAGATAATCCACCCATGCCCTGTATCTTCAGTAGGGGCATGGTGATACTCTTGTGAAGGGGCAGGGAGGGGGAGCTCCAGACAAATCTTGCATCTTACCTTGCCACTACATGTCTGTGAGATGGGAACAGAAACTCATGAGCCTGAGGGCCCAATTAATAAAGCAATCACACAAATGGACTGTCCAGACTTGGAGTTGCAATTAAGCAGGTAAGGCTGTTTGTTTAACCTTCTACAAGAGTCACAGTTATCCTCAGGAGGATTATTTCCCTTAACAGGCCACTTTCTTATTCACAACCCCTTAATTTTTATAATGAGGGTTGGACATTTGCCTTGTTTGTTATACATCTATATCAGATTGACATTGCTTTACTTTACCACATGTTTTTCCCAGATGGATATGAATTTAATGTAGAAGAGGGACAAACATGCCTGCTCCAGAGTTAATGTGTTCAGAGCTTCCACCTTCCCTGCATCTCTGCACAACTAATTGCTTACTTCAAAGCTTGTGACTCTGTTGGTGCCAGCATAAGACCCCCAGTTCCCCAGAGGACTAACTGTAAACAGCTCTGCAATGCAAGTGACAAGGCTAGCAAGGAAACCACATTACTTTGCCTTCAACCTCCAGAATAACCACGGCTCCTCATCTAAATTCTGAAAAGTTACCAACTCAGTGTTTGATCCCCAAAATCTAAAACTCCAACCATTAAGCCTAAGGACTCATCAATCTCTAATCCTCCTGAGGTTGCCTCCACCTTCAGGCAGTACTTTACCACCTCTACACTTTCCCCACTCACTCTGCCTGCCCTGGGCCCACTTCCACTGTCCTCCCAGCCTTTCTCTCTCCTCTACTGCCTCACCCCAACTATCTCCAGTTTCTTCCATTCTTCTGTCCTCTCTCCTCTCCTCACCCCTTCCCAGTTGCCCTCTGTTTTTTCTTTCCTTTCCTCAACACTCCTCACCCCTTCTTTTCCCCAATCATCCCTTTTTCTTTATCCCATATCTCCCCAGCTGTCACACTGCTCTGCTTTCCTAAATACCTCCAAGGGTAGTTGTTCAAATGGAATCAACCTTGAACTTCTTTACCTCTTTATCCCTGTTATTGTTGGCCCCATCTCCTTCCTGCTAAACATTTCCTTCCATATTGTCAATGTTCCTAGGTCATGGGTGCATGCCCAAATTCTCTTGTGCAATAAAGAGTCTTATCCCTTCTCCCCATAAAATTACAAATCATTTCCTCCTCTTCTTCTTGCTCTCTCAATTCTCCCCCTTTCTTGACTCCTCTTCTTTTTCTGTCTCTTTCATCTTGTTTCCAGAAAACCCATTCCACTGCTTAATTTTTTTATGGCTAACCAGTTCTGTCCTGAAGATGATGGATCAAAGACTGGTCACCTCTACAGTCATTGTTCAACTTGCAAAGACATTTAACGCTATTCAACAAACTTGTGGGGCAGGTCTAGCTACATTGACTTGCCAATCTGCTGGTTCTTCTTCTACATATTTTACAGGTACCACCTGGTCCAAAAAGGCAATGACCTCCACCCCCTCCATTCACCTTAGGGTTCCCCAGGTTTTCATCCAGAGAGCCATAATGTTTTTCATTTTTCTCAATGATCTCCCCTCAGTCAATGTCTCTGAAAATATGTCCATGGTCCTCATCCTGCTTCTTACACCAGCCCCACCTTACCCAGGATCCACACCCACCATCCACAGTACACCCCCTCTTATCTGGGCCACCTCCTCCAGACTCTCCATGCTTGACAACCCCTCTACCCCTTCACACACCCCCACCTCCACCTCCACCTCTGCTACCTCCTCCTTCCCACTCATACCTTGGACTCTTCTTTTCCATTCCCTCCCTCCATACTCTACCCACCCCTTGCACCCCAGAGTCAGACCCCTTGCTCAAATGCACAGTGCAGTGCCACAGTCACTACCATGCCTTATGCTGACTAATCATGCTCCTGCTGCTATTTTCAGGTAACATTCGTCCTAACCCTGGCACCGTGTCCACCAATATTAACAAGCCTGCCCAGGCTCAAGGTCTCGCATCACCTCCATGAATATTTGCAGCCTCCTTAAAAAGGCTGCAGCATTCCAATGCTGAGTTTCTCAGCACCAACTGGACATTGTTGCCCTTGTTGAAACCTGGTTATCTAAATCTACCCCTGACTCCTTTGTCTCCCTCCCAGGTTATACCCTCTTCAGGGAAGACAGGGTGGGCAAGTGTGGAGGTGGTCGTGCTGTTTACATGTGTGACACCCTCCTTGGACATGCTCTTCCACTCCCCAAGCTTGATAGCGGGGCACAAGCCCTTATGCTAAAAATCTCCCCCAACCATGGAAAAGGCCCACTCTTTCTTACTGTTGCCTATATTCCCCCCAGAAATCAAGACCTTGCTATTCAGGTGCTTACTGGCTTTCTCACTCGCCTACCGCCCAAAGTGGGCCAGGTAATTGTTGGTGATCTAAACATCAACTGGCTCTCTGACACTGCCCCCCAAACCAGAGATATCTTTGCTGCCCTTGACATGACTTGTCACCAGCCCTACTAGATTCAACCCCTCTACTGGTATCATCACCCACCTGGACATCATTATTACCAACCATCCCCAGAAGGTGCTAAATATCAGTGTCCTTCCCAATTCACTTAGTGACCACTCCCCAGTCATATTCTTCTGGTCTGCTACCAACAGTAAACCAACACCACAAACCATCCAGCACTGATGCCTCCTCCCAGGTGGCCTTCATCACCTAAAACAGTACCTTGCACAGCTGGACTGGTCCCCCATCAGACTGGCACCATCCATAGATGAGGCCCTGGACTTCTTCACACATGCTTTTAACACAGCCTGTGTCCTTTTGGCCCCCTACTCTAGAACATGAACCGAAAAGCCAAATGCACCTTCGGTCACCCCCTCCCTCCCCCACAAACTTAAAATGAGAGACAACCTCTGGTACATTGCTGTGGAATCTGGAAAGCCAGCAGGCAGGTAGGTGTATAATGCAGAATGAAACAAGTGCACCTGGGCCATTCGGCAGGCCAAAGCCCAGTACTATCAATCCACTCTTGTCTCTTCCTGGGGATTGGCTAGGAATTTTTGGAATAATGTAAAAGAGCTGAATGAAAATCCTACTCTCCCCCCCAACTCTCCATTAATGGCACTGTCTGCTCTGTCCTCCATGGCATTGCGGACTGCCTAAACCATACCTTCTTGGATCTAAGTTCCATCCTACCCAGTAATTTCTTTGACCCTATCCCAGTGTCACCACTGCCCACCCTCCATCACTCACCATTCTATCTATGTACCATCTCCCCACGGAAGACCAGACCCTTTATTCAAAAAGCCATCAATTGGACTTCCGGTGGGTGCACCAGCCGAATGGCAGCCTGATTTGGTAACTCTACCTCGTCCAGATTAAATCCATCAAAATCAGAAAGAAGTCTAACCCATCCATCGCTAGAATTCAGTGAAGATTGTGACGAAATGACTTCCAGACAAAAACAGAGAGAGAAAAGCGTCAACCAGCTGAACTCGCAGCTAAAAACATTACTAAACTATGCTCAGCCACAATCAGCCAACACATCAGAATCCTCGCGGCAGGCCGGAGATAATTCGGGAGAAAAAGAAGAACGAGAGTGTTCAATAACCTCTAAGCAATTATGTGCAATGCTGCAAAAAATGAGAGAATCCTTAGAGAGACTGGAAAGGGGGACGGAAGAAAATAAAAGAAAACTAGAGAGTCTGGAGGGGAAAATGGGGCAAGTAGAAGAAAGCCTAATGGACTGTTCAACCATGGTGGAAGTTCACAATGCGGCCCTAATTGACTTACACAGGAGGGAACTACAATTGGAATCCAGATTGGAGGAACTCGAAAACAGAAACAGAAGAAATAACATAAGAATACATGGCCTGCTGAAGGCACAGAATCAGAGCCCTACCCCGATGTTTTTGAATCTTTTCTAGCGAGGATACTGGACTGGCCACCAGAAAACAGCTAAACATAATTGGACCCATTGCTCTATGATACCTAGGCCTAAAGATCCAATGCTTGCCCCCGGTCAGTAATAATAGCCTTTTTAGATTTTCGCATTAAGGAGGATTTATTAAAGAAGGCATGGTCAAAGAAGGAGATAATATTTGGGGACACCAGATTGTTTTTCGACCAGGATTATACACCGCAATTGCTAGCCTAACGCAGAAAGATCCTAATGGTGGTTCGCGCCCTGAAACAGAAAGGCATCAAAGCATTTGTAGAATATCCAGCTAGACTTAAAATTGTAACTGAAAATGGGCCTAAGAGATTCGCTGACCTGTCGGATGCAAAGAACTTTCTGTCATCGGTGGAGGTGGACGTGGAGATTCCCCAGAAGTCGTTTCAAGTGGGGGGGACAAAATACGAGTCGGAGGATGGCAAAAGGTGGGAACGAAAAGAAAAGGGTTACATGATCACACGGAAGTATCCAGTCTGTGGAAAACAGTGCAAAGATGAGGAGACTGTTTTATGAATCGGGAGGCTGTTTTTCTAACAGAACAAAATGAAGAAAATCTCCAAACCTGAACTATATATGCTGATCTCATTATATGTCTTTAGAATTCTGGCTGACATAGACGGCCCACTGAATCTAGTAGATCTAGTAGATGGTATTTTTGACGATTTGGTAAAAGGATGGGTATAATAGAATTGTTATAGGGAAATTAGATTAGATGGATACATTCTCACTCATTTGGCACTATTATCAAAGCATTCGGATATAAAGGTGAGGGAGAGGTCACGTTGGGTAACCAGCAGCCTACGGCCCTCGATTTAAAGGGGGAGAGGGGAAAACAGGACAGCTGCACTCTTAGAAAAAAAAAAAGGTTCACACTTCTGAAAACAAAGGCTGGAGAGGTCGGGGGGTGCTAGGGGTGGAGGCGCTCTGATTGAGATGATGATCAGTAGATGAGATAGTAACTCCCAATGTTTAAAGGCAGCCCTAGAGGTGAGATTGTGACCCGAGGGGGTTAGCACTGACGAAGGGCTGATCCATGCAAACAGAAAGCTCCATGGATAATACCTCTACCTAGGTTGGTACCTCCATAACGAGGAGCCACTGGTGAAGGTTTCTAGAGCTACGTAAGATAAACATCAAGATAAGAAAACTGGAGATATAAATATCTACAATAGATAAAGGAATACTTGTTGTCTGTCTATCTTAGGGGTGCCCTCCTCCCCCCTCCCTCCAGATCTTATGATGGCAATCTGCATCATTAGAAGCAATTGGATAAACTTAAATAAATATTAAACTAAAAAATAATGGACTATCTTTAAGATATGTAGGAAAGAGTGTGGCTTTTGGTCTTTGGGACCCCCCCGGAGGTCATGGGAAGGGTCAAGCTTGGGTGGTCGGGCTGTAGGGTTCTCAGCAGTTGGCAACCCCCACAAAGGGATATACTACCTAGATATTCAGGTATTAAGGTATCTGATGGGTTTATAATTTACATTAAGCAAATTAAGTAGCCGGTGAGAAGTTCAGAACAAGAACTGGACGAGGGCCTAACTTCTCTTTTCAGGCTGGTCAATAATGTTTAGACTAGTTCTAACGTGTGTCTTACTGAAAGAGCTGGTGCAAAACAAATACCTGGCTCTTAAGTAGTGATGTTAGCCAGGCAGATGGCTTACATTTAGAGGTCATCCATCCACACCTCATGAAATAACATCTTGAGAGGGTGGACACATGGTAAAGCCACCTTGAAAGAACTCATGTTTAATAAGTTGCAATGTACTATAAGTTACCAAAGGTTTAGTTATATGTTTAGTGGAGTTTTAGTTTGTATGTGGTTGATAAAGCACAGATGCTCATGAATACACCGAAAGCTAGCAATGTCCCGTGGTAAAGAGATGATACTCATTTTCCCTTATTTAAAAGATTATGGCTGATTTAAACATAGTTACACTTAATGTAAATGGGGTAAATAATCCAGTAAAAAGGGCAAAGATTATACAGGACCTTGGGAGGAGAAAGGCTACAGTTGCATTTATTCAAGAAACTCATTTAACTGCAGCAGAACATCTTAAGTTAAAAAGATCTTGGGTGGGGAGAGTATGCACCGCATTTGAAAAAAGCCCTCATCGCGAGGCGTAGCAATCTTGATTAGACAAGATGCCCTGCTTGTGGTAAAGAAGGTCCGTACAGATTCAGAGGGTAGGTTTGTACAGTTACAAGGATCATACAGGGTCGAAGTGTACCTTTTGAATATATATACCCCAAATGAAGATACCCCAGATTAGCATTTTGGAAAGGGTCATCAAAGAAGCAGTCACGGATGTGCAGAGTTTAGTAGTTATAGGTGGAGATTTTAATGAAGTAATACATCCTGGGGCAGATGGTCTGGAGGGCCAGGGGTGGAGCCACACATACGGGAAACTAATCCAGAGGTTGAATCAAGAACTAGGCCTATCAGAGGTCTGGTGCTTCATGCATCCAAGGAAAGATTTCATTCATTATTCTCCCAGGCATGGGGCTATTCTAGGATAGATTATTTTCTTCTATCATCCAATTGGGTACAAAGGGTGGAGAAATGTGATATTGGACCAATTACCATTTGAGATCATGCCCCAGGTTCCCTAGAGTTGGCTCACACCAACCCCTCAGCAATCTTGCTGGAGGCTAAATGTAAGTCACCTTTCAAGGGAAGACTTTGGGAATTAGTGGGAAAGTTATTAAGAAGTTTGAACAACATAATTTAAGGTGATACAAGTGAAGGGATAAGATGGGATGTGCTCAAATGTTGTTTAAGGGGAAATAATCCAGTATTCATCCAGATTAAAAAAGGAGAGGATCCAGACTAGAGTGTTGCTGGAGCAGAAAATCACCCAATTAGAGACCCAACATCAGGTAGGGCAGGATACATATATAAAGCAGGAGCTGGACAAGGCAAGACAAGAACTAAACCAGATACTAGATAGACAAATGGAAGGGCAGCTAAAATATGCTAGACAAAAATACTTTGAACATGGGAGCCGAGCGGGTAGGCTGTTAGCATGGCAGTTGAGACAAGAAGCGGCCAATAGAGCGGTGGTCCGGTTAAAAGGAGAGGAGAGAGGTCCCACGACATCTCCAATGGAGATTCTGAATAGATTTGGGAAATTCTATGCGGATCTCTATACAGCGGAAACAACTCTGGAGCACCATAGAGTAGTGCAGGATTATTTGAGATCTTTGCCTATTCCTACATTAGAGGAAGCAGACTGGACAAATCTTAATTCCCCTATTACTATGGGAGAGGTGAGATCACAAATAAAGCATCTTAAAAATGGTAAGACCCCAGGACTAGATGGCCTACCAGCCGAGTTTTATAAAAAGTTTGCAGCAAAAATAGAGAATTACTTGGTTAGTACATGCAATGAGATTTTATTACATCATAAATCAGTGCCACCTTCCTGGAATTTGGCCCAGATTTCGGTTATCTTTGAGCGGATAAAGACCCCGAGCAATGTGGCTCATACTGTCCCATCTCCTGCTACGGTGAGCTTAAAAATATTTACAGGGATCTTGGCGGAGACTTCAGGCATATATTGCCCCTTATCCATCAGAACCAGAAAGGATTTATTGGAGGAGATTTCTCCAAGACAATATAAGACGCCTATTGAATATCATAACAGCCCAGAAGAATAAGGTAACATTTCAGATGGCCATTAGTATGGATGCAGAAGGCTTTCGACAGGGTGGACTGGCACTTATGCTGTCCACCTGTGAAACTGAGACAGGAGAAAATTTTGTTTCAGCCATTGGAGCGCTCTATCATAAAACAGAGCAGGATCAAACTGAGCAGATTGCTATCAGATAGAATATCTTTAAATAGAGGGACTAGACAGGGATGTCATCTCTCCCCTAATATTTGCCCTAACATTGGAACCACTGGCGATAGAGATAGAGAGAATCCTGAAATTAAGGGGTAATGGCAAGGAATAGAACAAAAAGTCTCTCTCACGATGATTCCTTTTTTATAAGTGACCCTCAAACTTCCCTACTGCACTTATTAAATACACTGAATAAATTTGGTACATTAGCGGGATACAAAATAAACTATACTAAATCGGAAGCAGTGATATTAAGTGGGGGTCCTCAGAGGGACTTCAGGCAGAATCTTCCATTTAAAAGGGCCCGTAATAATACTTTTCGTTACTTAGGGATTCAGATTTCGACAGATATATCTCGATTATTCACGGATAATTTCAGGAAGCTGTATAAAAATATGCTAGCAGACTTTGCCCATTGGAAACTGCTACCCCTGACATTATATGGTAAGATCCAGGTAATCAAGATGAACATTTACCGAGATGGTTGTTTCTCTTTCAAACCCTTCGATCCCTGAAAGCCCGACTTCTGAAACAGCTAAACAAAGAAATTTCTAACTTTATTTGGTCAGGGAAACATCCACGAGTTTCATATAAGACCCTAACGAGTCGAAAGAAAGAGGGTTAGGACTGCCTAATATATATTTGTATTACTTAGCGGCTCAAGGGTCACAATTAGTTACATGGGCCAAACAGAGGATAGACTCTGGATGGTATCTATTAGAAAAAAATACAATGAACAACTATAAATTATGGACCCTGCCCATGTCAGAGATATCTCCCCAGGTTTTGGCGTCTACATACAATCCATGGGTTAAACACTCCCTGTGTATCTTAAAAAACTTAAAAAGGATAACACATACACTGAACACGTTGGGACCACTCTCCTTGATTAGACATACACCGAGCTTCTCCCCCCCTAGGGCTGATTTTGTATTTGCATATTGGGAACATAGGGTCTTACCACATTTAAACAATTCCTAGATGAGAATGGTTGTCTTCCTTTAGCACCTTACAGGCGCTTCTCCTTCATAAAGAAGACTTCTATAGGTTCCTCCAAACATGGCACTTCCTTTTAGAGGAAGAATTTACTAAAGATAAACAGAGACCTGACTCCTCTCGAATAGAACTGGTGGGACTCAATAAAATTAGGGATAAACTGAGATACCTGTCAGCATTATACACAATTCTATTGGACTCGAAAGGGCTCCAATCCTAGAAGAGACACGAACAAGGTGGGAGAGGGATGCTAAAATAACCATTACAAGAAAGAGTGGGACTGTAGGCTTCAGAGGGTTGGCAAATTACGCCGACCCGCGATGTGGCGAGATTCAACTGGAAAATACTCATTAGATTTTTCAGAACTCCAGAGATAACAGCACACTATAAACCACAGACCTCTTCGGCATGCTGGCGCCAGTGCGGTACACAAATGGGTACTCACTTCCATATATTTTGGGAATGTGACAGACTGTCAAGTTTCTGGTGACAGGTACACTCAGCGATAGAACGAGTAGCACTCTTCCCTATTCCTTTTACATTTCAGGACTTAGTATTAGGCCTCCCACCTTATCGATGGGAGGCGTCAAAGAAGAATTGTGCCAGATAATGAGGTGGTTGCATTGATGCATCACCACCAAATAGCTATCCTCTGAACCCCCTCTAACTATGTGGGTCTCTCAAAATGGAAGAAATAGAAAGGATGGAAAATATTACATATACACTGCATCTTAAAGTTGAAAACTTCCAGAACATGTGGCGCCCTTGGAGGCTGTGGAGAGAGGGATACAGGGAGAACTAGAGGGGAGAAGATAGAAGGGGTAACGTAAAGTTATACATAAAAGCAGTCTAAGTCAATGGCCCATATGGGAATTGAGGAAGGGGATAGGTAAGGGTAGGAAGGAAACGGAAATGTGGGCAAAAGGGAATAGGAAGCTGGGTGTTAAAATGAAAATATATATGTATAAAAAAGGAGAAAGAGATGGAATATCTGTGCACATGGTTGTTGGGGGGTCTTTTTTTTTTTCATTTTAATGTTATATTCTTGTAGTTGATAGAACCACATGGTTTTGAGACTATTATTCCAGAGGAAAGCGACGACTGAGGATGGTAGGAGTTGGAACTCGGACTATATCCTTGATGGAACAGGATCAGAGACTTTAGTGGTTTCGCTGCAAGAATCTGTACCATTTCATTTAAAGCTCATAGCAGCCTGCAGTGAACTTTTTGCTGTTCCTAGATGCTTACCTGAGTAACTAGTCTTGGTAACTTCAGGAGGTCAAGAATATTTAGTGTCTTTCAGTAAAAGAAAAGAATATGTGTAGAACCAACATTTATTAGATGGAAAAAGAAATATGTTAATTGAATTGTATTGAACATACTGGTATGCCTAAAATACTCAAAATAAAAATTAAAGTTATAAAAAAAAAAGCGGTCAATTGTAATAGCCCTGGCACTGACCTCTTGGACACTAGGTTCCTTCGGCTGGCTATGGATGCTATCCTGGTCCCCCTCACTGAACTGCTTAACCACTCCCAGTGCCTGGGGCAGTTCCTCAGTGCCTGAAAAACTGACATCATAACTCCCATCCTAAAGAGCGGCAATTGGTCCACCCCTGGTAACTACCATCCTATTTCCATCCTCCTCCCACTCTCTAAGGCCCTAGAAAAAATTGTAGCCAACCAGCTCACTGAATACCTGGCCAATCATAACATCCTGTGCCCTGAGCAGCATGGCTTTCATGCGGGTCACAACACCACAACTGCTCTACTCAAATTCTCAAACTTTCTGCACTCTACCCTTGATGTTGGAAACCCCGCTGGGGTCATGTTCATTGACCTCTCCAAGGCCTTTGAATTGGTTTGCCAACCCCTCCTGCTTGACTCCCTCAAATGCCTTGGTTTCTCCCCTGGTCTCCTTGCATGGTTCACCAGCTACCTCTCTGACAGAGCACAATGCGTAAAAATCAATGCCACCTTATCTGACACATGACCTGACTGCTCTGGTGTTCCCCAGGGCTCTATTTTAGGCCCTCTCCTCTTCAGCCTCTATCTTAACTCACTCCCATCTGCCTGCTCTAGTAAGATCCTCCTCTATGTGGATGATGCAGTGCTTTTCACCTCAGATCCCAACCCAACCACACTCCAGACCGCCCTCCAACATGCATGTCATAGCACTGAGCATTGGTTCGAGGCACAAAGATTGGTCCTGATTCTAAAAAAGACCAAGGCTATGCTCTTCTCACATTGCCAAGGCAAAGCCAGTGGTGCCCCCCCTTATGATACTACCTAGCACACTACACCCCATTGACCAGGCTTCCTCCTACAAGTACCTGGGTATCACCTTTGACTCAGCCCTTTCCTTCCATTCCTACATCAACGCCCTTTCTGCTGCCACCAGTGTTAGGATTGGACTACCATACCACCATAGGGACTGCCTCCCAGAAGAGGCTCTCAGATCAGCAATCACCTCCTCTGTCCTGTTGCTAGTAGACTATGGGCTGCCCATCTATGCTGCCACTGACAATACTGCCCTTACTAAAATCTAGCTCTCCATAAACAAGGCCTGCAGGCTTCTGACAGGTGCCCCTAGGTACACCCACATGTGTATGCTGTACTCCTCCACCAACTTGCTCAATCTAGAAGAAAGGCACTGCTTCCCAACCTGCCTTTTTGTAAAAAAGACCCTACTAGGGCTCTCCCCCCCAGAGTTCTCCACCTCCCTCCAACAGGCCTCCCCCTTTGTATCCACCTGCAGCATTGTTAAGACTTCTCTTACTGTCCCTAGAGCAAGAACCTCTATGGCCCAGAAGTCTTTCAGCTATAGAGCTTCCACCTGGTTCAATTCCCTCCCAGCCAACATAGCTGCCTCTACCAAGCTAGGTCCTTTAAAGGCTTCCCTTAAAAGCCACCTGACTAGCTCCCATTGCTGCAATTGCTCATAACACCCCCACCAGGACAATTTCACTCTTCAGCCAGGCCACAGTCACCCTGACTATAGCCTTCTCAAGAACACTGTATTGGGCCTCACTGTGAGGCCTGTGGTCAATTGCCTCATCTATGGACAACTGTAATAAAACTGACTCTCTGTTGTTCGCCTGTCATGGTACTTGTGTACCTACAATATGTGTACTGTGTCCTAACTATTGTTACCTTTGTAGCACCGGTGAATGTCTGTAACACTGGTTGCTCTTTAAGCCATTCTGTACAAACTGTACCATTGTATTGTTGTTGTGCTTGTTCCCATGACAAGGTGCCTTTGTAAATGAGTCCTTGACTCAAAAATCTGTAAAACCGATACTCTAATAAATAAAAATTAAAAAATAAAAAATATGCAGTTATGCATGGACAACACTGTACTTTTTGCTTCTGGAACCTCAACTACTGAACTGGAAACACACTTTGCATCATGACTTTAACAAAAAAAAGAAAAATATGCAGTGCTTATCCTGCTGTAACCAACTCTCACTTAATACCATAAAGTGGTTTTCATGATACAACTTCCCAGGCTCCATAAAACCCCTGTATCCATATCTCTAGATGGTTTAACCCTAAAGGAAGTCACTGACATCCAACAGCTTGGTGTGTAGTTGGACAAAACCTGTTTCTTCTCCCATATCAATGCCATACTCCAGTATGTCCACTCCAAGCTCAGTATGCTGCTCTGCAGCCTGTCATACCTCCCACTGCCAGTCTGCCAAAAGGTCATTCTCAAGATGACTATACCAGCATTTGACTACATTGATGTGATATACAGTGTCATCCTGAAAGCCACCCTGACTGGTCTTGACCCTTTCTTCCTCTCCTTCTGCTGCTGCTGCCTAAACTGTCCTTTTCACACAACCACTGCTCCTTTTACTCTAAACTCTGCCTCCCAGCCCTGGGGAGGGAGGGGCAGGTACCTCTTCCACTATGTCTCCTTTCCTTTCAAATATTGGTTCAGTTCTCTCCCTGTCTAGCTATCATCCCTCCTCTCCCCATACTTCCCCTTTGACTACTACTTCCATTTTGCTGTCTCCCGCTTGTTCTCAATCCCTCTGTCCAAATCTTCTGCTAAGTAGGCTTTGGTGGTTGCAACCTCTAATGGCAACCAGGGCATGGAGAGAGCGGCACAACAGCTGGCTGCCAGAGCACTTTTATAGCCTTCCTACAAGGGAAGTGCTCTGCACCAAATGAGGCACCAACTGGAGCACAGCATTTTTTTTTTACCTTGGCATACACCCTGGTGTTGCCTCATGTAGAGCCACCACTGAAGGCAACCTTCCATCTTATATTGCCTCCCCTACCTCTGGAATAATCATACCTGCCCTCCACTCCACTCCACTCCACTCCATTCCACTCCACTCCACTCCACTGCACCACCTTTTCCTTTACATCTCTTATCTGTAAACTATTCTCGAACACCTGTTCCTATAACCAGCCACCCCTTCTTTCCTACCCCTAGTTACTGCCTCTGTTTCCTTGTTCATTCCTATACTTAGCATTTTCCCTTGTTTCAGGTTCTCACCCCCCCACACACCTTCATAGGTGCCTAATTGATTTACTGTTACAGAACTATTTGTATATAGTTTTTTACCTCCTGCCTTTCTGTATAGACTGTATGTAAGCTATGTTTATTCCTTGATAATCATGTTTTATTTTGAACATATTATATTGTTTTCTAGGTTTGCAATTGCACTTTACTTAACTTTTTTATATTTGCCTGATTGTACATTTATTTGGCTTTTATTTAATTTATTCCACCTGTTTACATAGAAATATAAAGGTTGAAGGCAGATAAAGACCACAAGGCCCATCCAGTCTGCCCATTTTTTCTAACTTATGAATGCGCCATAGGCCTGTACTCTGTCAATGGCCTATCTATTCAAACTCATCTGTATTGCTCCCTTATGCCTATCCCATGCCTGTCTACTGTAAATCCTCCTCTGCCATCTCACCAGCCACATCTAGAAATGAACCTTGGCTCAGAGTAGCTTCCCAGCCAAAAATTCAAATTAATAATGAAACATTTCAAAACATTTTTCTAACTGTAGTTTAGTAGCCACTGTATCCACTAGATGAAGTCATGCTTACCAGTCACTTCTGGATAGGTTTCAGGATGATGAATATGGTATATGGTGGAATCCAAATGACTTTCAATAAGATAAAAAATAAATATTTTAAACTAAGCACCCCCCCGCAAATGATGGCATTTAGGGTGGTTAATATTGTAAGATGTGGAAACCCCTGGATGACTTACAGAATTATATACATATTGTAGATGAAGTGGTGGAGTCTGACCTTACTACTTTATGATTCTTCACACACCCTAACTTCCCCCTTCCCCATTGAGATCAACCACCCCCTCTGATGTTCTTTGACAATGCCGTGAGCTGCTCTAATCTCTTTTTCAGCTGGCCCCCCCATCCTCCCACTCTTATTCCCTGATTCCTTCTAGGTTTCTGAAATGATTCCTTGTATGCGCTATTCATGTATCCTATTTACCGTGATGCCATACCTGAACTGATGGTTATGGTTGTATGCTCTCTTTAATGTTGTATGCCCTTGTTTAACATATTTAACATGTATGTACTCTCCTGATGTGGAACCTTTTTAAAATAGCCTTGGTTCAAAGGTAATTGTAATCCTAGATCTAAATAAACAAGACAAATAAACAGATGGACTTTTTCAGTCTAGACTCAAAACAGCAAAGCACTCAGACGACAAAGTATGTTTAGCTGCTAGTGAGTTTATTGCAAGACAAGACTTACTAGTCTTCACCCACACCCCAGAATTTTGTTCCACACTGGAACTTGATCAGGGGCTTTATATAAGCAAAATATAACCAGGTTTTTAGCCTTGTGCTGTTACCTGGTTGTTTACTGCATGTTGGCACATAATTAAAGCTGCTTTATTTAGAAGTATTTCAGTACTGTGAGTATTCGGTAGTGTCAGTTAACTCAGGGTTGATGGGTGCTTACCTACAATTTTTCTTCCAACTGAATCCTTGGTGTGTAGCACTGCCAGCTTTAGATGTGGACTCCTCTTTCTGTTTTCTTTAGGAATTCACCACTGCTTGTGGAGTGACTGTGAGGCACTGAGTGACATAGCATGGAAGCTGTAATGAGCCAGTGAGGGGGAAAGAGACTGTCCAGTCTGGCTATAAAGGGCCAGGTGAGGACCTTATATGGGGGCAAGACAAGTCATATAAAGACCACACATATGTAACCCTGTAAAGCCTGAAAACACTAAAGGAGGTGTAGTGCTTCTGAGATGGGACCGTGATCCCATGGGTTCAGACTTAGGTTGTCTGGTGTTTTAGCTTCGGACTTCTTACAGGTAATCACTTTTGTAAGGTACCTGGTTGGCTTGAAATTTTGGGGGCAAGGTGTATGGGTAATTATACTGAAGGAAAATCTGGAGGAACTCCACTGATATTGGCAGAGCATGGCTGTTGGGGAAAGTGTATGTCATATCCACATAAAGGGTCTGTTACTGGTCTTATATGTTGACATGGTGCCCAGGCTTTGAAGGATCTGCTACAGCAGATGAGAGAGGTCTCCTTGATGGTTGCTCAAGGCCATACCTTTTTTACATGATCGTCCTGACAGAGTCCTGTGGAAATAATGCCTAAACATCTGTAAAATTAAATGACACACTTTTGGGTGCCTTTCGTGCATAATACATCAAGTAATGTATCTTTAAGTCTTCTCCTGACCCCCCAAAAACACATATGGCATTTGAAGTGGGATACTCACCACTCACTGGGGGTGACATAAGCAACCAGGAAAAGACCAAGTCAATGGCATCTATTCAGAAGATTTCTTGCAATGTGGAGACTGCAGAGTACACCAGCAGGTGAAAAGGATAACTCAGGGAAATGCTATTTGATAGGAAGATACTGTTGGCAGCAATTTTAATTTTATGTCAGCTGATCAAGATGTGATGAGACACATTTGCCATGGTCAGAAGCAAAGGGGATAATCTAGCAGCTGGAATACATGGTCTGGAATGTGTCAGAGGAGGTCCAAGAGAGAACTGAAGGTTGTGCCAATGAAGAAATTGAAACTCCCACAGCCCACTACCCATGAGAACTGTGATAGTGTCCAGGAGGGAGATGTGCTGAACAAGGATGTGATTCAGTGGTGCACCAAGGTGGAGAAGGAGGAAAGGGTCATTGAGGAAGAGGCTGTGGTGGTGGACTATTGTGGTTATCAAAGGAAGATGACTAAAGAGGTTACTGGAGCTGGCCAAGAAGAATGTGGTTATAGCAGATGATTCCTGTAAGTACTATGCATGACCCTGGTAGTCCTGAGCAAGTGGCCCAGAAAATGACTAAAGGGACAAATCATACTGACATTGCAGGGGGTTCTGGTGAGAAAAATAATGAATGTACCTCTGAACTGTGCATGCACCTTTCTGTATGATATTAAGCCAAAGTCTGGAAAAGATAAAAAAAAATAGATGTGCTCCCAATAAGGATAAAAGAAGTGGTCCATTTGCAGCTTCTGTTCAGCTTCCTGTGGGGGTCCATAAATTTGATTTGGTTTCACAAATTCAGTCAAAACACTTTTGGTTCCAGTTCAGCGACTGACTAAAAATGGGTGGTGGGGGTGGGGTGAAAAAAGCTTTGAGGTTAGCAATGAAAAATAATTATTATAGCTTGCTTGTGTCAGGTGCTGTTGATTACTGTTTGTGGTGCTATGACTGAGTCTGCAAAACCAAGTATGACTGTCATAGCCAAGTGTGAGTTACAGTAACAGATACTATTTATTGGTAACTTCAAGATATATGTAATATATACTAATCATTGATAACTTCAAGATATATACCCACTGTAGTTTCTGTTTTACCTCCATGCCCATTACTATGTAAGCATCTCTGGAGTCTGGACCCACTGATATTTAAATCATATAGTTCAATGTTTGGTACATAGCATAGTGCTTGTGTATACTTGTGAACTTTGAGCTTTGGGCTTTCTCTATTCTCACTCTTGGTAGGTAAGTTGGGTAGCATGTCAGGGGTAGAAGGCCCAGCACCAAGGGTGAGCAGAGTGCTGGAGGAGGAGGAGGAGGAGGCATAGGAGGATGGTGGGTGTTTCTCAATGCTCCAAGCGAGAGCTTCTGGGAGTGGCCAACTTATATTTGGAATGTGGGAGGAGGTATTCCCCCACATTGAACCTCAGGCTTTTACCCTTCCATTCAATATTTGGTACATAGTGTAGTGCTTGTGTATACTTATGAAGTTTGAGCTTTGGCTTTTCTCTATTCCCACCCTTGGTAGGTAAGCCGGGTAGCATGTAGGGGAATAGAAGGCCCCAAAAATATATTATTAGCAGTTCAAAGATTACCTCCTCCAACTCATGGAGAGTGTGACCAGTAGTGTGCAGGAGAAGAAAAACCCCAGTGGAGGAAATCTCTGAGAACCCATGGCTACAGACCTGCCCATCCTTGGGGCAATCTAGGGAGGGGTGATCAAATGCTCGAACTGAGGACTGCTTTTGGATTAAGATAATAGGCCATTAAGCCGGTCTTCTTAGTCTGTGATGGTGTGCAGGAAGGTCAATTCTTGGAGATGAGGAAGAATATCTTTTCTAGACGAATATCTAGAAGACTTCCATGTATTAAGTTCAGCTATTACAGGAAAGTTTGAACACAATCAAGAATTATTCAATGGTAATTAGATGATTATTCATTGGAGACTCATGGAGGAAGGGATAAATGAGCATGGAAGGGCATGACTTGACTAGATGAACTGCTGGACTCCACAATTTACATGATGGAATTTAATTTATGAGAATTCCTTACTGTTGTTTGTCAGATTGGGAAGAATAAAATGAGCAGGATAGAATGAAGGGCTCCTTCTTGTGGAGTGATGATTATTTGGACATAGGCAGGGTTCTCAGAATTGTTTAAGGTCGATGAGATTCACACTCCTCAGGATGCAAAATCCAGTGAAGTCTAAACAGTTATCAGAAGGAACTGTGATGTTCAGAACAGTCTCAAAAATAGATTACAATTCTGTAACTTTCCTGTGTTTGACTATAGAGGATCTGTGAAAAGATGACAAGGAGTCTAGGTGAATGATCTCTTTATATTCTTGACTGGCGAGGTAACTGGAGGATTGAAAAATGGTGAAAATGAGGCTGGTGTGGGCTGTAAGACAGACACAAAATACTTGATAGATAGAAGGACCGTAGAAAGGTGACTGACTTGATTGGTAAATCTTGATTTGGAGCTGGAATAATTGCAAGGAGTATTATGATGTCTGGAGGCCCAGGAGCATTGATTCATAACTATGTGAGGATAGGTGGATAGCTATGCAATGGAGATATGCTGGTGCATATTCAAAGATGCTGGAAGGAGAAGGGTGTGGCAGGGTGCTCCTGCCACTCTTGAGGACTGACCTTTTCTTAAATCTGTTGCAACAGTTCTTCTATGTCTTAGCCTAATCTGTCCTTTACAATTTCTAGTCCATAAGGTTGGCCACCTATGGGTACCCCTTCCCCTTTCTTGACTATGCTATAGTGTCCTGTTTAATATTACTTTTCCCTTTCAGATCCTTGTACAGGGAGGTTATTTGGTGACCTCCTAGCATATGTAAAACAACAGGTTGAGTTTATCATTGTTGGACTTAGTATGTAATAAAATACATTGATGTATTGTATATACCTTATGTTTATGAAACCTGTAAATGTTGAAAATACCATGGCACTAAATGTTTGTGATAAAGGTAAAATGTTATTAGGTGACTGTATATTATAGAAATTAGGTTAGTTGTGCTATTTAAAATGCATGTAAATTGCAGTAAACTGAGCCAGTCTAAAATGTCATGGTGATTTACATATATCCCATGATGCTTTGCATTTTGGGAGTATGTGTGATGTTGTGTTTCTTTGAAACATGACTTATTGTCAATGTCCTTTGGGGAAACCCTTGTTTCAGTCCTTCTGCACTGAGGTTCTTTGGTCTTTAGCTTGTTTTTTTTGTTTTTATTTGAGCCCCAACTACCCAAGCAAACAAGGCCTGCATAGTGCTTGAGGAGGCAGAATCTCAACTGATAAGTTAGATCATAGATCAGTGAGTCAGTAGATGGTGTCTAAGTGTATAGGTAAGACTTGCATCATTTGTTGTTACAAACTGATGTACTGAAGAAGGGAGGTGCCATTGGTGAAGGTTATCTGCTGCATTTTGACTAAACATCACACAGAGATTGTGTGTTGAACTTAAAGTTAGGTGTCTGGACCATCTGTTATCCCACAACCCCTCCACAGACTTGGTTTTAGAAGTGGGATAACTTGCTGAAAGCATCTGGGCTGGCCAAAGAGGGATGTTTTCTGGTGGATATCACCCAGATATCCCAGGTGGACTGATGCACCAGGAGTTGCCAGAGGAGCACCCAGAGAAGAAAGTCTGTGGAGTTCTAACCAGAACCATGGCTGATAGACAGTGAGAAGCTGCTGCCTGGACTGGACCTGGGAGCTCAGAGGAAGGCCAAGCCTGAAGATGATGAAGAGATGCAAAGGGATGAGGAACTACTTTGGGGTTGAGGCAGACTGGATATGTGAAGACAACACCCAGGAGGTGGAGACCCTGATGAGGATGATCCACTGGATGAGTGGGCAATGGCTGGCGGCAGACTGACTATGCAGAGAGGTGGAACACTGGTGCCAGGTGCTCGAGAGGTCCCTGCCAGAGAGTTTGTATAAAGGATTGTACGATCATTTTTCATGGGCTCAGCTGAAGGAAGACTCCCTGACTGAGCAGGATATTCCTTTGTTGCCTGTGTTCCCAGGATGTTACCTGTTGGAGGTCAGAGATGCAAGTATGGAACTTGAATGTGAGACCCCAGGTAAGACTGTGCCTAGTGATATTGTGCTGGGGTTGAAGACTCCAAGCAAGGAAGAAGAAGCATATGAGACTGAAGGGACTTTTTCTTGTATTGATACTGCTAAATCTATTTACAGTATTGACTGGGGTATATTGCAGGCTAAAGATGATAATGTTGCCAAAATGTTACAATATGTTAAGATCAAGGAGGTGGTGTATGTGTTTTATTTATTTATTTATTTGTTTGTTTGTTTATATGGAAAACCTACAAAGGAGAATGTGGGTGGAAAATGGATTGGAACCTGTATTGGAGTAAAACCTAGAGTGTCTACCCTCAGGTGTATGTATCAGTAGTGATTGAAATGAATGAATCAAGATACATAGTGAGTTTATGTACAGGGGTTGAACCTAGGACTGGGCCCCTGCTTAAAACTGACATATCTGTGGGGGGGGGGTTGGAGCAGGTAATTACTCTCCCCAGTGTAATTCTTCCTATGGTACTGGACTTTATGGATATCAAAATGTTTGGTCAATAAAATATGATGGCTGTTACGTAAAAGGAGATGGGAAGGTAGCATTAGTTTCTGTTGAGAAATGATTTAATGCCTCAGGGTAAAGAATTATGGCATCCACTATGTTTATGATAGAATGTTTATCATTAATAGGGACCCTGAGACAGAGCTTCTGAAGATGGATGGGTGGAAGCTCCATTGCTTCCTGGGACAGGAAGGTGGTAAGCAGTCTGCAATAACTGCTTCCCTCTTAAGGTGGGGGATATATGACTGGGAGCTCCTGCCACTCTTGAGGACTGACCTTATCTTAAACTGTTGCAACAGTTCTTCTATTTTTTTAGCTAATCTATCCTTTACAATTTCTAGTCAATAAGGTTGGCCACCTATGGGTACCCCTTCCCCTTTCTTGACTATGCTATGGTGTCCTCTTTAATATTCCTTTTCCCTCTCAGGTCCTCGTACATGGAGGTTATTGTGGTGACCTCCGAGCATATGTAAAACAACAGGTTGTGTTTATCATTGTTGGATTTAGTATGTAATAGCACTACTATGTCATAAAATACCTTGATGTATTGTATATATCTTGTTTATGAAACCTGTAAATGTTGAAAATACCATCACACTAGGTGTTTTTGATAAAGGTAAAATGTTATTAGGTGACTGTATAGTATAGAAATTAAGTTAGTTGAGCTATTTAAAATGCACGTAAATTGCAGTAAACTGAGCCAGTCTAAAATGTCATGGTGATTTGCATATATCCCATGATGCTTTGCATTTTGGGAATATGTGTGATGTTGTGTTTCTTTGAAACTTGGCTTACTGTCAATGTCCTTTGGGGGTAACCTTTGTTTCAGTGCTTCTGCACTGAGGGTCTTTGTCTTTAACTTTTTTTTTAATTTTAGTTGAGCCCCCACAACCCAAGCAGACAAGGCCCAAACAGGGGAGGCTGAATCTCAGCTGATAAGTTAGATCAGAGATCCAGTAGTCAGTAAGTGGTGGCTAAATGTAGAGGAAAGACTTGCATAGTCTGTTGCTGCAAACTGATGTACTGAAGAAAGGATATACCATTGTTGAAGGTTACCTCCTGCATTTTGAATAAACATCACACAGAGATTGTGTGTTAAAATTGAAGTTTGGTGTCCGGTCCATCTATTATCCCACAATGCCTCCACAAAGGGTCTATGAAGAACATTGATAGCGGTGTCAGAAATATTCGAGTGGAATAATAAGATGGGTTATGATCTGACGTAGCCAAGAAGTGGTAACATGGAGCAATAAGAATATCCGATGGTACCGGTGCCAATAGTTAGGGTATGGAGGACCACTCTGATGATAATGGTTTTTAAGCAGTTGAGGTATCCTGGTAAAGTAGTAATATTTATGTTTCTGTAACAAGGAGATCGGTTCAATGACAACTCCACCAAAGCTTGGAGCTGAAGAATAATCAGGAGGTAATAGCTTCCATTAGGTCTGAATTCAATAAAGACATTTTAGGAAAGGTCCTGAGGAGTTAATCGAGAAGTAAGGGCTTCTTTATGATCTGAATTGAATAGGATGACAAAGAATAATCATGAAGGGAGAATCAGGCAGTAATAATACTTCCATACTATCTAAATCCAAGATGCCGTGGAAATTGAATGATGCCACTAGACAAGGCATGTTCACTGAGATGTGAGGAACTGATAGTCCTTGGAATACTAGACAGTAGCAGTAAAGCCTGCCATGTGAGAAAAGTAAGGCAGAGCAGTGAGGAGATGTAATTAACAGACGATTGATTGCTGGATGTTGGAGACATAATCAAGTAATTGTATGCTTGGCACTGCAAAAGTAGAGAATTTCCAAAAAGAATATGAAGCAGGAAATGAGTTGAAGCACTGGACTGGCTGACACATGCCAAACAGACACCAGATCTGAGGAGTAGGAAAAGATGTTTGGAGTACAGAATGACCATGGAGTCAATGAGTTGACCAGGAGATAGTTCAAGGTAAACATTGTCCAATGGAGTGATGCTGAGATGACTGATCCAATATAGAGGAATGGCAGGTGAATAGCAAGACCCAGGAGAGAGGCAACCAGAGAACCAGAATGTAACACTTGAACACAGCAGGTTCCCTGGAGCAGACTTAAGAGAAGGACAGAGGACAGCATGGGAGGAGTCAATGATGACCATGAAGCACTGGATATGAGGAGACTGGGCAAAACCAGTTGTCTGAGGTAGGTATACAAGACAGAATGATGGACTGAGATGAGACTGAGAAGAGCAAAGCCAGTGGAAGGCATGTCAACCAAAGTTGATGCAGAAACTCAATATCAATGACAATGGAAATAGTCGATAGTGGTAGGAATACAAATGAGGTAGGTGGAAGGATGCTGGGTGAAGCCAACTGCCAGTGGTGAGCTTTGAATGCCATGAAAGGAATTGAGAAGGGTTAGCTAATGGAATTGATATGGGTTAGTAGGAGCAGAAGGCTGGATACTGGAAAAGTAGACTGGGAAGCAAGCCACATGAACCACTAGACAAGCATGGGGGATGGACATGGGAATGCAGGCAGATTGACTAAGTTTGGAATTAAGGATGACAGGAAGTCCAAAGACAAATGAGCTGACATTGTCCAAGATCAAAATTGGGAAGCAGCAGAGAAGCAAAGACAAGGCAGTCACATCCAGGGGAGCAGAAATCCACAACAGGAGGGCCACACAGTGCAAAAGCAGCTATGAAGCAAGAACAATTGATCTGTCAATGAAGCAGGTTGAGTCCAAGGTGTGGAAATGGGCTGGAGGAGCAGAGAAATAATGTCAAGGACATCCAGCAGGACTGCCTTCGGAATGGAGAAGAGGTAACAGATGATGATCCAGGTATAGGACAGTGCACAGCAGTCATAGAGGGACTCCAGTTCTGATCTGGGATGGCCAACCTTAAACTGGGTCCATAGGATCCAAGGAACAAGAATGCAACATAGGAAGAAATGGAAGGCAGTTGATAAAAGTTGGTAGGGAATGCAATTAGTTGAGAAGGTGATTGGATTAAACAGACTCCCATCTTAGGGAACAAAACAGGTCCATGACACTCAAACACCTCACAGGAATGAGTCGTGGATGGAAATTGATAAATGATAGAGAAGATGACTCTGGGCACCCCTGGAGAGATGATCAAAATGGAAATGAGTTACAGGCTCCCAATCCAACAGACAGGACAGGACCATCTTCACTCAAAACATCACTAGGCAGAGCAAGGGATGGAGGCTGTTGTTGGATGGTACGGGATGGATATATGGTAAAACTGAAATAATGAGTTACAGGCTCCCAACTCAGCACACATAGCAAGGCCACTGTCACTCAATACTCCACAAGGCTGAGCCAGAGACTGTTGAATGATGGTATAGGATGGACTGGTGGTATAAACATGACTCAAGCAACAGAACTCCCATCCTCAGTAGACAGTGCAGGCCTATGTACCCAAGACCTCTCTAGGAAGAAGGAAGGAAGAACAGAGACTGTCAGGCTAATGGAATAGGTCAGAAGCAGCAGGAAATCAGACTCCCATCCCCAATAGACAGGACAAAAACACCTGCACTCGATACTCCAATAGGTAGAGTAAGGGATGGAAGCCAAAACTGCTGGTATGGGCTGAACAAGGAAAGGGCAGCTGAACATCATGGTAGACATCATGAGTCAATCAGAAGCAGCAACTGGAGGCATAAGAGACTGGAAGAAAAGGAGGAAAGAGAACAGCAGGAGGACAGGACATACACAGTGGAAGGGGAGGCAAAGGAAACATACTAAAGGCAGACAATACAAAATGCCTTGGACACAGCAGGATGGGTAGAGCTCCAAGCTGGAATGAAGAGAGAGCAGGACAATATGAGGTCATGGCTGAGCTGTGGGTACCATGCAGACAGTAATAAGAATACAGAATTGCACTGATGAGGGAAATGGAACTGAGGATCAAATATAGGAGAACAACTGAAAGAGAATCAACTCGAATAAGCAGTGAGGAGGTATGAGAAAACTAGAGGCATATAATATAAAGTACTAGGAGGGCAAGTAGCAGTGTATATAGTTTTAAGCAGTGCAAAAGTCCTGGGTATGTTTTGATGTGACGAGCATGCAGCTAAAAAGCAAGGGGTCTGAGGACAAATAGAGCAGCATAGGAGCTATGGAGCAGCAACTGGGCAAGTAGAACAAGAATCATCAGTGTAGGAGGTAATGGTGGCCTATGCCAAGGTAAACTAAAATACAGGAGAGGAAGAATGTAGGAGGCACTAATTTGTGGCATAACAGCCACTGGAGGGTAGGGGGTTAATGGAGATGGATACCCAGACCAATTAATGTAATAAAATATCTCTGGTTGCTACCTGACATGGTACTCGTGTACCTATATTATGACTACTGTGATCTGCCTATTACCAAGCTTGTACCACCAGTGAATTCCTGTAACACTGATTGCTTTTTCAATCTAAGCTTTATGTGCTGTACTGTTTTGTTTGCTGTGATGTATTGCTCTCTTTGACATGGTGCCTTTGTAAATGAGTCTTTGACTCAAAGATCTGTAAACCGATGATCTAATAAATAAATAAATAAACTCAGCAAGAATTCAGAGTGTGAACAAGGAGGCTCTTGTGTTTATGTGGTTATGTAGTTTTTTTGTTTATTTGTTTGGTTCTTTGTTTGATGATAGGACAGAGGGCTAGGCAAACTGCTTTGTTTCAGTCATGGCCTGAGATGGACGTGGATGCTGATATGGAATTCCATTCCATTTAATTAATGTGATTTCAAAAGGCTGAGTTCATCTGTAGGTGGTGTGGGACACAGAGAAAGCTTGTAGAGCATTGTAATAATGATGGATATCATATACAATAATAGAGCTAAATATCAGTAAAAGTCCAGGGTGAGGAGGATTGCACTATATCAGGCAAGTAGAAAAGTGAGGGTGCAGTTTGCAGAGGAGAAAAATGGAATAGAATGGAGAAAAGTACAGATGTGGAGCATGTGCATTAGCGCAATGGTAGCACCACAACCTGGAAGCACTGATACAAACCAAGCTGCAATGGAGGGAGGAACAAAAGCCCCAAAGAGAAAAATTGAGGTTTACTCCTTACTGGCTACCTGCATGGAAAATTGGCTCATGGGAAATCCCAAACTGGGGGTCCAGAAGCACTACTTGCATTGCATCTGTGCTCAGGACTCATGCTTCAGGTATGACAATGATCTCATGAAAAGGTTCAGGCAAACCTCAGGGAAACAGAAAAGGGAGAAAATGCATTGAAAAGCCACATTCAAAGAGCAGGAAGGAGAGCTGATTCAATGGAGGGGGGAAGGGAGGACACAACAACGACCAAAGGGAAGACAAGAGAAAATGAGCAAAGCTGGAGAAAAGGTTGGGGGGACAAAATGAAAAATGGACAATAAGAGAACGGGACACAAAAGACAGGGAATAGGGAAGAAACAGGAGGAAGGAGGGAAGCAAAGGAGGCTCAGCCACAGTCATCATGCAGGAGCCCTGGGACCAGGAAACAGCAGCACACTGTGTTTCTCAATGCACCTTGGGCTTAGCTCTCCCAAAATACACCTCCTAAAAAACATATTATTCGTTAAACAAACTTAAAAAAAAATGAAAGTACATTAAATGTAGGATGTTACATAGAAAATAATGCACGGGGTTGTGTGAGTTATGAGAATTTAATACACACCTGAGGGTGTGTGATGCTACATAAGCCCCAAGAGTGAAATTTAAGGGGTTTATTTGGGCATCAAACACTGAGGGTGTGTATTAAATTGAAGTGACACACACAACCCCATGCCTTATTTTATGTAATCACTGGACATCAATTCCCCCCCACACACACACTTCAATTGTTGCTGGTTAGTAAGCTCTATTCGCACTTTTCTTATAAGAAACTTTTGAAAACTCTATGCTCTCTTGTACTGCAATTTTTCTGCTCTTGAATGCATGCTTGACACTCTGGTAATGCTGCCAGTCTATACTGCATTTCCATAACTTTTTTTTATTTCCACCGATGAGTTACAAAATCGTCTGCCACTGGCTGATTTCACAATATATTTTCTGGTGTGAATGTGAGTCTGATGTGCCACTTTCATGTCAGGAACTCACTAGCTTTATACAGGATTTGAACACATTTACAAACATATTTATAAACAGATTTGTTTAATTTCAGGTTTTCGGATTTCGTGTTTGAGGCTTCCTGTTACTTGATATGGCAATGTCCATTCAATAGTGAAACTAGTGAAACTGCCTGAGAGTCGCACTTGAGTGAATGTCTCAAGAACTGAGCTGTTGGGTGCTGTGCACATGTTTGCTATAATAACTGGCTGGTTATTAAAGCAAGTAATAACTAGCCATCCCCATTGAAAAAAATTGATGACCAGTTATATTACCCATAATGAGTCTTCCTTAACTGATACTGACTATGCGTGTTCTGTATTCTCAGTGGCTCACCTGATCATACTGAGCTTATTGGTGGTGACAGTGTGAATGCTGTAGGTGTCATCAGGAGGAGGAGTTGCACTGCTACTGCTAGGAGTGGTAAGCTGGACTGTGTTGCCAGTGGGAGAAGTCCTGGTAGACTTGCTACCAGGAGGTGCAGGAGTGGGAACAATAATAGACATCACTTATTGGACATGTACATAATCCAAATTAATAGTTAAAGTCAATCCCTAAGAGACTGAGTTTGTGAAAAGCTAAGAATTCAAGGTTCTCAGGATCAAGACTTGATGAAAAGTTAGCAAATTGTTTAGACAAATTCTTGCTGGTTTCCGTAAGCTGTCTTCACTTCCACACCATAGGTGTGCACAACAGTTTAAATTTTATATAGTCTATGCATTTGTTTAGAATTAAAACATCATGATATATGGGATCCAGTAGTGTTGGCACACCCAATTTTGTGTCACATCTGTAGCTGTCAAACCTGTCTACAAATTGTATTAAAAACATCTCTGCCATTCCTTCAATAAGTATTGCATCCTGCTGTTACTATGATTCAGATGATCTACAGGGGTGCTCAGAGTCAGGTTCCTCGTTGTCTAGTTACATTGTTGCACTATTGTCACAATACTCTGAGTAATGACAAGACAAAATAATAGGAAACACATAGCAATTAAGCAATGAGCAGTAATGGCTTTGTACATTCTTGCCTGTTTGTGTCAGAACGTCCTGATTGACATAACTGGACAAGAAGGAACCTAACAGTGAACACCACTGTAGTTGTGTAGCTACATCTTCTAGAGGTGGATACCAATCCTATTGTACCATCTGCTGTGCAATGTACATAGAAGACAGTGGTGTCACCTATATACTAGAGTGGTACATGATAAGAAAAATGTGATTTATGATATAAGGAAGAGGAAGAGAATGATTCAGAACTAGCCAACTTCTATTTTTTTAATTTAATATCATATTTATTATTTGTTATTATCACTGACAGCATTTGCTTTATTTATATGCTAAGAAAACATGATGCATCATGGTGGAAGGAGGAGGAGAATGAAGGGGTGTTGTTTCCTGACACAGTTGACTTCTATTTTATTTATTTATTGAAATGTTTCACTAGGAGGGCACACTGAACAACAAGTTGCTCATCTCATGGTGCGACCTGGGGGGAGGGGATTACATTGGGTTGTGAAGGATGATCAGTTACAAAAGTATGTGAGTAGTACAAACAATACAATATTGCAAGATTCTACAACAGTTGGAACACAAGGTATTGTACAATAAGCAGTAGTAGAACATTGGGCAAATTACAATACATGTCTGAAATTGAACAAAAGAACATATAAACCTACAAAACAGTAATAAAGTGACAGAACCATTATACTGCATGAGTGTACCAAGAGTCAGTTCAAGATGGTACTCAAGTGCTGTTGGAGTAAAAAGGATGGTGTAGGTTGTGCACACAGGTGACTCAGAAGGACAAGTGGAGAAGAGAGGGGGAGAGGCAAGAACTGAATATGAGGAGAAGGGGTAGCCATTTCCTGATTCCCCCTTCAGGATGTTGAGAACCCTGTCAGGGGGTCAGGGTGGGAAGGCAGACACTGGGGATAGATATTAATGAGGGTTAAAGCAGGAACAGCTGAGGGAGAGGTAATTGTGTAGGGCAGAGGTAAGGGAGTAGTTGGAGGAGGAGTGTTGTATTTCAGGGAGGAGGGAATTCCAGATTTTAGGGAAGTGATGGATGAAACCAGTCTGACTGATGAAGGTGGGGTGGCAAAGAACTGTCAATGTGTGGGTGTCATTAGATCTGAGACAGTGGGTGGGGGGAGGCGGAGTGGAGAGAGAGGATGAGAGACAGGAGGGGAGCACTTTGAACCAGAATTTGGAGGTTGATTTGGCACAGTGTGAGATGCATCTGTGAGATAGTGGAAGGAAGGCTAGAGAGTGATAGAGTTCACAGTGGTGGGAGCGGGAAGGGGAGTTGAGAACAAAGTGGCAGAAGGATTTAAAAAGAGTTTCCAATTTAGCTAGGGAAGATTTGGGAACAGCACCGTAGACTACATCACAGTAGTCAAAGATGGGGAGTATCATCTTCTGGACAATTTCGCACCTCACAGTCAATGGGATGCAACTACAATTCCATGTACAGAGCACCAAGCTTGGGGTGCAGTTTCTTCAGGATAGCATCGATATGCACAGAGAAGTTGAAGTGCTGGTCCAGCCAAACCCCCAAGATATCTAAATGAGGAGGTGTCCTCCAGGATGGTCCCATCAAGGGTGTGGAAGGTGGGTAGGGCTGGGAGCCTGGAGAGTCTCTGCCTGGTGCCAAAGATCATTGAGACTGTCTTCTTGGTGTTTAGAAAAAGCTGGTGAGAAGCAAACCAGAGCTAAACTTGGTTGAAGTCATGCTGTAAGCTGGTTTCCACAGCAGCAGGGTTTTTGCTGGAACTGTGTAAAACAGTATCATCAGCATACATGTGGATAGACGAGGATGAGCAGGCTGTGGGAAGATCATTAACAAAAATAGAGAAGAGTAGGGGACCAAGCACTGAGCCCTGAGGGACACCAGCGTTGATGGGGAGTGGAGGGGAGATGGAATCAAGGATTATCACTGGTTGGGTCCTGCCAAGTTGGTGGCTGATAGAGCAAGGCCAGCTGAAGAGAGGGAATCAAGAAGTAGAGGATGGGAAATGGTGTCAAAAGCTTTGGCTAGGTCAACAAAGTGGCTGAGGTGATCAGGCCATTGTCCATCTCTGAAAGGATGGAGTCAGTAAGTCTGAGGAGGGAGGTGGTTTTTGAGTGGTTCTTCCAAAAGTCACATTGGAAGGGAGTGAAGAAGGTGGAATTGAAGAGGAAGGGTGATAGCTGAGAGAGAACTAAATGTTCTTGAAGTTTGGCAAGGGTAGAAAGGAGGGAACTGGGGTGATAGTTGCCAGGAGTGGATGTGTCACCACCCTTGGGGAGAAAAAGGACTACAGTGTGTTTCCAGGATGAGAGTACTTGGGCAGAAATAAAGGAGAGGTTAAGGATTAGGGAGATGGGATAAGCAATTGCAGGAGCAGAAAGGTAGAGAAGTTTAGTACTGAGCTTATCAGGTGAGGAGCCTTTAGAGGGGTGTAGGGATAGGAGGTCACTTAGATCTTCATCAGAGGAGATAGTAGAAAAGGAAAAAGGAGGAGGGGTAGGCACTGGCTAAGGCGAAAGACTGAAGTTAGTAGGTGGCAAGGGGAAGAAGGAATTTAGAAGAGATGCGGCGCATGAGGTGTAGTAGGCATTAAATTCATTGGCCATGGAGCCAGAGTTGGAAAATAGGGAGTTATTTATTTTGAGAACTGAAGGGGGAGAGTGAGAGGGGGGAGAGAATAGGGCATGAACTACCCTCCAGAATTTAGATGGAGAGTTAATGTTAGTCAGGAAACTGCAGTGAGGACAGGATATTCATAGCCACTCCCCCTCCATGACCTGAACGATCTTGTATGGAGAGGAAATACCCAGGGATAGCAATGGCATTGTCAGGGATGCTTTTTTTGAGCCATGTTGTTTGGGTAAGGAGCCAGGGTAGGAGAAAAAATAGGGCCAGGGTTGGGGTGGATGTTCCCTGATGAAAGAAGAAGGAGGAGGGCAAGGATGAAATAATGAAGTTTAGGAATTTTGTAATTAGAGAAGGAAATACGAGAGCGAGGGGATGAGAGAAGGAGGGGGTGGAGAGAAGGAGGTAAGGAAATGAAGAAAGGCATAGTGACTAGGAAGGGAAAACAGAGAGGCTGGAGGGTAGTAGGGAAAGTGGGGTCTGTTTACAAGAAGAGCTGTGGGGGGTGATTGACAGGATGAAGGAGATATCTGGAAGGGAAGCAGAAAAAGAAGTGGCAATAGGTGTAGAGTGGGAGACTGGGAGAAGGGTAAGAACCAGGAAGGGTGTAAGTAGGAGGGAGATGGAAACCATTCTTGGTAGGGTTGTAGAGGCTTTGTACAGACTTGCAGATTCAGATGACTCCACTGACTGTTAGTATGTAAATAATTTGCTTTAGGTATGAATAACCCAGGACTAGAAGTATTAGGGTAGAGCAGTGGGAAGAGGATTGCAACCTACACATCGTGTTGCCCTCTAGTGGCTTTGCAGTACAATATGCAAATGGAAGGTAGACAAAGGCAATTGTCCTTAGAAAATTTACAGAGACAGCTACATAGCCTTGAGTTCATGGTACACTTTCTAGGCCATACCTGCAAGCAAGGACTTGGGAAGTGTGGCAGGAAGCTCTTGTCAATGTGGAGGCATGCAGACCCCCGTTGGAGGTGCTGTTAGCCCAAACGGCTAGGAGATTATGCCTGAAGCAGAATGGACAAGCTGGGGTTAGATACAGCTCTGAAAACAATGGGAAGCTTCCTGCTTTACAATTCACAAAAAAGCTTTTTCACAAATAATGGGAGGTTAAATTGTGGGGCGGGACTCAGACAGTGAGTTAGGTGCCAGCTGGGTCTACCAAGGGGAGAAACAAAAGACTTGAAATTGGGGGTGTACAGGAGAAATTAACTGAAAGTGACTTTTCACAGAAAAACCCAATGTGGTAGCAGAGGCTCAGAACTGTTCAAGTTCTATCGCAGAATTAAGAATACAGTCTAGCCCTCTAAAATTCCAAGTTCAAACACATATAAGTACAGGTAAAATGACACTTTGAACTGAAGAAATTCAGCACTGAGTATTAAAACAGTCCAGAAATCAGAGGCAATACTGGATTGGGGGAAAAAAAGGTTAAACTGGCTGATGATAGTGACATAGTCCAGTCAGGAGGAATTTGAAAATGCCTGGCAAGATGAGGAACCAAACAAGGAGCTCATGGTCCATGGACGACCAATAAGAGAAAGGCAATTGTCCTTAGAAAATTTACAGAGACAGCCACGCAGCCTTGAGTTCCGGGAACACTGTCCAGGCCAAACCTGCAAGCAAGGGCTCAGGGAGTGTGGCAGCAGGCTCTTCTCACCATGGAGGTGTGTAGACTGCCATTGGAGGTGCTGTTAGCCCAAAGTGCTATGAGAGGACACCTGCAAGCAAGGGTTCGGGGAGTGTGGCAGCAGGCTCTTCTCACTGTGGAGGCGCGTAGACCCCCATCGGCGGTGCTATTAGCCCAAAGGGCTATGAGAAGACATTTTGTATTTGAATGTTATTAATATTAGTAGTACTAATTATTCTTAAATTTTGTGTTATGTACAGTATATGCTGAGAAAACATGATTCATGATGGAGAGAAGAAGATGATGCAGAGGATGTACTGTTTTTGAAAATGAGACTCAAGACAAGGGGCCTGATTTTCCAAACTTTGCATCGGCACAAATCCTGGTTTGTGCGTGTAAACCAAGCTTCGTACAGATTTCCTATTTTCAAAAGTTTGGTTTGAGTGTGCAAACAGGGTTTGCACCAGGGCAAACTGTGGAGGGAGCACAATGCAAATGGAGGGATGGGGACCTGAATGTAGGCACAGTTCAATATTCAGAGTATTTGTGCTGCACAAAGTCATTTTGCACTGTTCCCTTGCATGGTATAAATACCACCAAAAGAGACCATGGGCTCAGTTCTTGAAGGTTGATGCAGGGCTTTCACAAGCCCTGCATCAAACCCTGCATTGTCCTAAACCCATTACTGCACCATGCACCTTGTTAACATAGATTGTACTCTTTTTCAACACTTTACCCCTTTACAGTGGCTTGCGCCACATATGTGGTGCAAATCCAGTAAAATGGTACACAAAGCTAGACCAGCAAAAGCCAGTCTGACTCAGGGCTTGCGGTGTACAGGATCGAGAATCCCGATTGCTGGGCAGAAAATGCAACAAGCCCCATATGCTGTGCATTCAATGCACCTGGGGCTTGCAGTATTCAAATACCTTTGAGAATCATACCCTATGACTCCCCCCCCATACAACCCTAGCAGTTGGCAGAGGAAGTGCGGTGGCCCCACCACACTGGTCCCAAGCCACCACAGCAGTGTCCCTGGTAGCCAGTAGTCCCTCCCTCTCCCCACCCACACCCATGCCTGATGTAACAGAACATTTACCCTGGTGTCTAGTGGCCCCCCCACCAGATGCCCTGCCCAATTAATAAAAGAAGATTCTCCATTGTCTCCAGCAGTCCCTCCCCAATCCAATCCCCTTCCCTATACCGGTGAATGCCCACTCAGATTTGAAATCCCCCCCAGCAGTTGCCAGCCCACCACCACTACTGTGTGGGATGCCTGTGCAAATAATGCCCCCCCCAACAATACACTTCCAGTCCCATTCCTGAATAGTGATATTCTGAACCCTGCACCCATGTCTTGTTGGTGTGTAGTGGTCCCCTCCCTCCCAGGGACTGAGAACCCCCCCATCACCCTTATTTGAATCTTGGTGTCACGGTGTAGCGATGGCAAGGGACAAAGCCCTCAATACACCACCATGGCTATCTGACAGAAGTAGGTAGCGCACTGCTTATTTGCCCTATAAATAAGCAGTGTGCATTGGGCATGCAGAGGACCCTTTTTTTTTAGGTACAGTTGACTGATGGAGGTGATGGTACCTTGAGGGGTACTTTTGGAGGAATTGGGGGGCATTGCTTGCGAGATGACTTCTTATTTTCAGCCACTGTGTAGTTACACGCAGATGGGCAGCGCTTGTGAGACGCATTCTTTTTTCAGCCACTATGTAGTTACATGCCATCAGATAGCATTGGGCAGAGCAGGTGGGGCCACAGCTATGATATATGAAAAGACAATACAATTTATATAGTATGATACTGAACAATGTGATATATAAGAGATTATTTATCTATGTAATAATGGAAACTTTGGTAACTGGGTGGAGTCTCCTAGAGCAAAGCCCATATACAGGGGCATTACATGAGCAATATAGAAGTACAGATAGCCATAAGTGACTGAACAATGAATCTGATCTGATATAATATGATGTAATGCATGATATATGAAAATGTTAAATAATCTGATGTAATATGATAAAACATTATGCAATGTAATTTAAGATCATTTGTATTATTATTTATTATTTTTATCTTCCAAGAAAACATGAGTCATGAAATTGAGCTCATGATTTGAGCTTGCTGCTTGGCTCCCTTCCCTTGTAGAAATACAAACGTTTTGGCAGCAGAAAAGAATCTGTGCCCATCTAGTTTGCCCTACCCTATCTGTTGTTGTTTATGAGGGTCCTAGTGGCTCTTCACTCCTCTTCCTCCATCCATTTTCCTGATGTCCTCCCCCCACACACACATATACACACCAGCATTTCTGTGAAGAAATACTTCCTAACATCCTTCCGAAATCCAACCCCACTAGCTTCAATTAGCTCCCCCTGATGCTTGGGGTTCCAGTCAACATGAACAACTCTCTTCTATCTATTCTATGTATCCTGTTAGGTATTTATATGTCTTGAGCAATCTTGCTATCAGATTAAGGAGGCAGCTGACTGAGGCATCTAGAATATTTCTGCTAGAACACTTCTAACTAGAGGGTAAGCACACAGACTCTTTATTAGAAGTGTAGGGTCTGCAAGGTAAACTGGAACCTTCAGTCAGGGTAAAAACAAAAACATAGTAGCTAGTGTGCTAGTCTGAGTTGGGGAAGGGAGCTGATAATAATCCTTGCAGATAGCTGGCTCAGGAGGATAGCTGTGAATTGGGGGATGTGGTTTGGGCAGAAATGAAGCAGTTGTTTGCATTTAGACTTCCCTAGCCTTTTTACAAGGGCACTATAAAAGGACTTTGTCATAACTTGTCCAGCAAGTGGGTGGGACAGTGAAGGAATGGAATAAGTGTAAGATTGGCAGCTTAGACATCAGCAGGTGTCAGCAGCAAGAAGCAGAGAAGTGGGAAATTCTGCTGGTTGACTAGGGTAGGGCACCTGTTCACTCCTTTTGTTGCATTCACTACTGGGAAGAGCAGAGGTTAAAAGGTAGGCCTAAACTGGGAATAGGAACAGCACTCTAGTTAGGGTAACAGTACAAAGGGAAGTACACCAGTTATTGGGGAACACAAGTAGCTTCATACACACAAAAAACGCAGAAGCTAGGAGCGCCATATCAGAGGTAAGGGTACAAAAGTATTTCCAGGTAATGCAGGGAGTATAGAAGCTAGGAATGCTAACAATGGTGAAGCGCAGTAGCTGTGGGGCAACAGCTTTTGGACTAATAACCTTGCTAGGAACTAGGCTTGGATACTGCAGGGGGAGTTTAAGGAGTTGGAGAAGGGTCTTAGATACGTAGAGTGCTCAGTGGCTTTTGCCGAGGTGCTGCCTGTGTATGGCTGGGGGGGATAGGAGGAGAGGAATCTCTGCATAAAGGCCTTCAACTCATGGTGGAAGGAAGGATGCAGAGAGGAGGGGTTTGGCTACATTGGGGACAACCACCTGGAGAGATAAGGGCCTTTACAGAGGTCTGCATCCATTTGGGAGGGGAGCAGCAGTCCTGAGTGGATAGTTTACATGTTACTTTGATTAAAATTTAAACTGGCTGAGGGGTGGTGGAAGAAAGTGGAAAGGCAGTAACTCTCCCCTCCACAGGATGAAGTAGAAAGCAAGGAGAACTTGTGGGGAAGTAATACCCCATGGTAGAAAGGAAAGGGAATGAGAATGGAAGTATTAAAAAGAGAGGGGAAAGAGAAAGAGAGAGAGGGAAAAATGGAAAGAAAATGAGTAACAAGCAGAGTGATAAAACCTGGAAGGCCATGTGTGTGAATGCTAGAAGTCTAGGAAATGAGATTCCAGACCTAGAGGCCATAGTGACAGAGGCCAACATGGATATTGCGGCCATTACCAAGTCCTAGTGCACTACAAAACTAACTGGGACATGTCCATACCAGGCTATACTCTGTTCAGAAGGGGCAGGGTAGGAAGGAAATGAGGGGATGTGGTGCTATATGTGAGGGAAGGCAAAAAAGCAATGGATATAGAGGGAATATAGGGAGAACAGAGATACTGTGGGACACCCTAGAGATGGGGAATGGCACCTCTGTTTACACTGGTGTGATCTACAGAACTGCAGCACGGGGGGGTTAGATAAAATGCTGGTGGAAGCAATTGGCAAGATGTCAGAAAAGGGGGAGGTGGTGCTGGTCGGGGACTTCAATCTTCTGGATGTAGATTGGAATTTCCAAGCTACAACTTTGGCTAGAAGTGGAAACATCCTGGACTCCCTGCAGGGTGTGTTCCTTAGCAACTAGACAGGGAACCCACTCATGATGGGGCAGTACTGGACCTGGTACTCACTAACAAGGACAATGTTGCAGACATCAACGTAAGAGGCCAGCTGGGGGAAAATTATCACCGTACGGTGTGATTCAGTGTAAGGACAGTTGCATAATTGAACCATATAAGGGTGAGGGTGCTGGTCTTTAGGAGGGCAAATTTAAAAAAAAGATGGGCAAATGCTTCAGGGATGACCTAGCAGGGAGGATGACCTGAGTGGTGTGGTGGAATAGTGGACAAAGCTAAAAAGGGCCTTGGGAAAGGCAACAAACCCCTGGGTCAAGCAAGTGAGCAAAAGCAAAATGAAAAAGAGACCACTGTGATTCTCAAAAGAAGTGGCAGAAAAGGTAAAGGCTAAAAGGGTAGCATTCAGAATGTATAAGGAGATGCAGAGGGAGGAGAAGAATAGGGAGGTTATCAGGGAAACATAGAGGGAAGCAGGGAGAACAGTAAGGAGAGTGAAGGCATAAACTGAAGAAAGAATAGACCAGGCAGTAATGAAGGGGGAAAATATATTTTTTATGGCTGTGGATGGAACCTACAGCCATTTTGCTATCTGTAGTTTGAAAATGGAGTTTCATGGAACACATGTTTTGGACATTTCAACGTATCCTTCCATGCCAACTGAAATAAAATATTCCATTCTTTCTATTAAGAATGTTGGAGACATAGCCCTAAGCTGCTTATCAGATGCCATTAGGAAACTGAAACAGCTTGTTAAATATTGGTTGCCTTTGAAACTGGAGATTTGCACATTTAAATACTAAGCATTTAAATAGCTTCTTGATACTAGTTTAACATGGGAATGTATTGTCTTTCAAGAAAGATTCATACCTCATAAATGTCACCCTTCCCCCAGAAAATCTATGAGTTACACTGTTTTTTTAACCTCTGGAGCCTACAACCATCTTGCTGTCTATAGCTGAAAAATGGAGTATCGTGGAACACATATTTTAAACTCTTCAATGTATCCATCCATGCCAACTAAAATAAAATATTCTCTTCTTTCTGTGAAGAAGGTTGGAGACATAACTCCAGGCTGCTTATCAGATGAAATTAGGAACTGAAAGAGCCTGTTAAATATTTGTTCAATATTGGTTGCCTATGAAACTGGAGATTTGCAAATTTAAATACTAAGTATTTAAGCAGCTTCTTGATACTAGTTTAACGTGGGAATGTATTGTCTTTCAAGAAAGATTCATACCTCATAAATGTCACCCTTTCCCCAGCAAATCTATGATTTCCACTGTTTTTTAACCTCTACAGACACTATCTGATGAGCAGTCTCAGACACATGCCAGGTCTTCAGTGAACTGCTTAGACTAAATATGTAGCAATAAGAAGCTATTTTTCACTATGCTTTTTGGGAAAAAATGTATTGCGCTACTGTAACACACACACACACAGACACACTCACACTCACCCTATGCACACCATCCTCATGGCCACAGTATTCAAAATAAATATTGCATTCTAATATGTTATAAAAAAAAACTGTTTGCATCAGTGAACACAGTGAAGTTCAGCTTAGAGTAGAGTTCCTTTAAATATTTCTTATCTTATATTTTGCACACACACACAGATACACACACACTACACACCATCCTCATGGCCACAATACTGCCAGGTGGCCTGGGTTCAAGTCCCAGCTGAGGCACTTATTCTTTCTCATCTCTGTTTGTATGTGTTCCATAAAATATGCACACCACACTCTTGTGTGATTGTCACAAGTAAATATTTGTGTTGCCATTGGGTTGTGCATTTGAGAAAGAGTAATGTGCTCGAGGACGGTCCAGGTTCCAGTTGTTTCAGTGGTGCAGTTGGTTAGCGCAATCAGAATGGTATTCTGGGCAGCCTGGGTTCAAGTCCCAGCTAAGGCACTTATTCTTTCTCACCGCTGTTTGTATGTGTTCCATAAAATATGCACACCACACTCCTGTGTGATTGTTTCAAATAAATATTTGTGTTGCCATTGGGTTATGCATTTGATAAAGAGTAATGTGCTTGTGGATGGCCCCGGTGCCAGTTGTCTCAGTGGCACAGCTGGTTAGTGCAATTGGAATGGTATTCTGGGCAGCCAGGATTCAAGTCCCAGCTGAGACACTTATTCTTTCTCACTTCTGTTTGTATGTGTCCCATAAAATATGCACACCAGACTCCTGTGTGACTGTTACAATAAAGAAACTGTTTGTTAATGTCAGTGACCACAGTGAAGTTCAGCATAAAGTAGATTTCCTTTAAATAGTTCTTATCCTATATTCTGTATCCTGGATAGTGCATTGGAGATGCTACATCTCATTGTCATATGTATTTTTTTTTCATTTGAAAGTTTATTGACAGTTTTCAACATACTGAGGACAGAGCAACATAATCAATACAATGTGATAACAGTATAAGAAAAATTAAAATATCTGTCCTCCTCCCACCCTCCCTCCCTCTCCCTCCAAATCTTGCACAATATGAACATATTATTAACAATAAAATATCTAATCAGAACAGTATGCTTAGGCAGGTTGTAAGGAGTAGAGAGCTTGAAAGGGGCCCCATAGTTTCATAAACTTAGCAGAACTGTTACAGAGACTTGCAATCGCTCTTTTAGTTTAAAGGTTAGCTAGCAATTCCCTTAATCATTCAGTATAGGAAATCTCTTCAATGTCTCAAGACTAACTTCTTAAGCGATAATGAGATTAAGGTCATATGGAACTTACGAGCAATGACTTGAATCTCAGAAAAATCTCCCAATATGCATACTTTTGAAGAAAACAAATCATTAAGACCTAAAAGGGGATCTATTTCTGGCTTGATGAATGTCCACAGAGGAACTATCTTGGGACAGGCCCAGAAAACATGGAGTAGGTTGCCTTCCTCCTGTAAACATCTTGAACAGGTAGAAGAGGAGGCAATACCAAATTTATCCAGCTTTTGCAGCGTGTAATATAAGTTATGTAATATTTGGAATTGCATCAGGTGAAGTCTATCCTGAGTAATTAACTTATGGCAACCTTGCCATAATACCGGCCAGTTAATTGATGTCTCAGGGAGAAGAGAAGACCAGTAATTGGAGGAACCGTAGTGTTCCAGGTAAAGTCAGTCATATAAGAAGCTAAACATCTTAGACACAGCACGTGGGAGACCAGCCAGTGGAGCCATTTCAGTTCGAAATTTTGGTCCTGTCGCATGTAGAGGAACTTCACCCAGAGTTTTCACCAGAAGGTGATGTAACTGAAAAACTTTAAAAATGTTGGATTTCGGGATGTTAGTTTTGGTGATAATCTCAGGGGAAGATAACCAAGAGCTATCAATTATATTTATAAAATACGAGAGGGAGCAATTTTTTAAATCTGGGAGCCAAACAGGAGAAAGCACTTTACGATCTATCTTAAGATTGAGGTTACCCATAAGCGGTTGTGCCAGGTCTGAAAAATGTGCATATTTCAAGAAGGCACAAAGCTGGGAGTGTACTCTTATGGAGCTTGCAATCAGAGTGTTATGCAATTGTATAGGAAGACACTTTTCCCTTGTATACAAAAGCGCAGCAGGGGAAAGGCAATGGTATTTAATTTGGGTCAGTTCTGTCTTTAGCCAAATTGGGATGTAAGAAAACTGGGTTTCTGTAATCTCTTTGATGAACCACCTAAGGTATTTAATAGCTTGACTGGCCCAATAATAAAGACTTATATGGGGAAGTCTGAGGCCTCCTCTCACTTTAGGGGCCGCTAATTTGTGAAAGGCTAGATGTGTTTTTTTTGCTGGCCCAAATAAAGTCAATAATAAGGCTATGCACCTTCTTAAACCATACCAGTGGCAACCATAAATTTAACAGGTTGAGTGGATAAAGAAGGTCAGGAAAAATGTTCATTTTAATCAGATTGATTTTACCCCATAGGGAGAGAGGGAGAAGGGACCATCATTTAAAGTCTTGAGTAAGACAGGACAATAAAGAATCTAAATTTCTCTTTTGGAAAAGGGTCGAGCTTCTGGAAAGTTCAATCCCCAGATATCTCAGAGACTCCTTTTCCCAAGACAATCCCAGGACTGTGATTTCCTGTCTCAATACAACATGACTGAGGGGAAATACAACTGTTTTATCGATATTCAATTTATAATTAGAGAGGGTACTATACTCATTGATGATCTCCAGCATGGGTGGGATAGATAAAGCAGGCTGTGATAGCTGAAGTAAAAGATCATCAGCATACGCTAATACTTTGACTTCATAACCTTGTATGGGAATACCATGGATCTTGGGGCAATTCACTAGCTGACGCATTAGGGGTTCCAGGTATAAATTAAAAAGAAGAGGGGATAAAGGACAGCCTTGTCTCGTACCAGAGTTTAAAAGGAAAAGGTCAGAGATAGTTCCATTACTTGATACCCGGGCTGATGACGATTTATAAAGTGCAATGTCCCATTTCTGAAATTCTGGAGGGAAACCAAAGGCGTGCAGGGTTCTGAATAAGAAGTTCCAATCAACCCTATCAAACACCTTCTCAGCATCCAGGGAGATGAGAGCAGCTGGAACTTCCATATCTCTGGACACTGAGAAGACATGAGCCAAGGTGTGTAAATGATCAACCGAGGATCTTCCCTTCATAAATCCAACCTGTTCCTGCCCAATGAGATCAGGGAAGGTCCTCCATTGACCATATAGCTGGAAACTGAGTCAGGAGGTTTGCCAGGTTTAAGAAGGGGAATGATCAAAGCCTCGAATAAGGATTTGTCAACTTCAGAGCCTGATAGAATATGTTGGTATAGAGGTAGTAGTAAAAGAACCAGCTGTTTGGCAAAAGTCTTATAAAAGCTGGGAGAAAGCCATCTGGCCCCGGGCTATTCTCAGTAGGGAGTTCCTTTATGATTTGAAACAATTCAGTTTTGGAGATAGGAGCACATATTTGGAGCTGTTGAAGTTCTGAGAGAGAAGGCAGGTGAGATTCAGCAAGATAATTATCTAGACTCTCTAGGAAGGGAGAATTCAACATTGAACTATATAGTTGCATATAGTAAGTCTGAAACTCAGCGGTAATGTCAGCCGGAGAAATTTTTAGGGAACCATCAGCAGACGATCTAATAGCTGCAATGAGCTTGGAAGACTCTTGTTGCTTGATCCTAAGGGCAAGCACGCGACCAGCTTTCTTTCCCTGGTCAGTCAGTATATGAGGCATTGGTTTTTAAAATTGTGAATTCTGCCTTCTCCCTCAAATGTTCTAGATAAGAATCATTCAACTTTATGAGTTCTTGCTTGATAGTGTCCGGTGTTAATGGGGTTAGTTTGGTCTCGATATTTCTGATACGCGAGAGGAGGTTTAACTGTTGCCCTTCCCTCCTTTTTTTTCATTTAGATGCTGGTCCAATCTATAAACCCTGTAAGTAAGTCTTTAAAGCACACGATTCGATATCAGATTTACCCATAGAGTTAAACGTCTAACAAAGTCAATAAAAGGTCTGCGAAATGTGGAATATGTGGATAGATTATCTGAACTCAATTTGTACCCTTTGGAATTGAGACGTATTAGGGGCGATCTGCTATTTTTATATCGTATTTTGGAAAATAACATCTTGATGTCTCAATGTAATATAATTTGGAATCCTAAAACCTTAAACTCAAGATCACATGATAAACAATTTTTTATCAATAGAGCAAGATCTAATAGACATTTAAATTTTTATAATATACGAACTCCTTAATTTGGAATAGCTTACCAAGGAATATAGTTGAAAAAACGTCATTTGATACATTTAAAATGGAGTTAGATAAATTTTTGCCTACAAATATTAGGAAATATATCAACATATAAGCCCATTATGAGTGGGAGACAATTAAATGGGCCACGGCCTACTTTGTCTACAATTACCAAGTTACCAAGTTATGGTTATCGGATATAAACTGTGTAATGTGCTTAGAGATGTACTGGACTGATCCCCGATCCTTTAAGAGCTGGTTATTAAGTTTCCAATGACCCCCGGGTTTAGGAAGTGAGGAAAATGTGAGATGACATGTTACTAATGAATGATCTGACCCGGTTGGATGGTCGAATCCATCACCCCAGGAAATAGTCTATGCAAGATCATGATATAATCAATCCTGGAAGAGGACCCATGAACTGGGGAGGTAAATGTGTACCCTTTCTCGGATGGGTGAAGGACCCTCCAAACATCTCGAAGACCCACCTGATCCTCCATATCCCTTAATGCTCTTTGTGCAGGTAAGAGGCCTTTAAATCTGTTTCCTGTACAGTCCATATTTGAGTCAAAAGGTAAATTTAAGTCACCCTCTAAGATCATAGGGATGGAAAGAAAAGGGATTAACTTGTTAACCAGCTGCATAAAGAACCTATAAGAGTCACTATTTGGACCATAAATGCTACCCAACAAGAGATCGGTGATGTACAATTTCCCATGAACAAATAAAAATCTACCATGGGGGTCATTTATAATATTCTGTGGGGAGAAAGGGACTGATTGTGATACCAGTATCAATACCCCACAGCTCTAAGTAGTACCTTCTGCAGTGAAAACGTGACCTATTTGCAGCTCTCTTAGTTTTGTTGCTTCTGGCAGAAACAAATGAGATTCTTGTATAAAGACAGCAACTACCTGAAGCAATTGCAAATGTTTTAGTATTTTATACTGTTTCAGTTTGTGCCTCACTCCCTTATTGTTCCATGAAGCAAAATTTAAGTCTCTAGCCATTGAACCACTTTATTTAAAATGTTGCTCCCCTGAATAAAAGAAAAAAGGGGCGCCTGCCCAAATTGTTGTACAACTAACAGTATCTGTGCAAGATTCTCCCCTAGCTACCCTTTTGCCCTTATCTCTAAACTCATTCCCACATCCCTTCTCTACCCCATCTAACACTACCAACTTAGAATGTGACATTGTAGAACAAAAACGAAAAACACTCCCAGCCCTCCCCCTCCCCATTCTGTTGCAAACTTTGTTCTGCAGAACCCTTCGCCTCCTCTCCCCCTACATAGAAACGTAGAATTTGATGGCAGATAAGAACCGCTTCACCCACCTAATCTGCTCATTTCCCTACCTAATGGATAAGCTGCAGATCCTAGTTAACCAACAGCCTACTTCATCCAACCCCCCCCACTAGAACTGCCGTATGTCTGTCCCATACATTCTTGAATTCTTCCACTGTTTTTGATGACCTCCTCAGGAAGACTGTTCCATGTATCCACAACTCTCTCTGTGAAGAAATACTTCCTCACATTACCTCTGAGCCACCCCCTCTCTATCTTCAAATTGTGCTCCCTTTTTCTGAAAGATGCTACCTGCTACCCTCTTGGACTTTGTTGATTCCTTTGAGGTATTTGAAAGTTTCTATCATGTCCCTTCTCTCCCTCCTTTCCTCGAGGCTATACATCTTTAGTTCCTTTAGTCTTTCTTCATATATCTTCTAATGCAGACCCTGCATCATTTTGGTTGCCCTCCTCTGGACAGCCTCCATCCTGTCTATGTTTTTGCAGAGATGGGGTCTCCAGAACTGTACACAGTACTCCAAAAGTGGTCTTACCAACTGTCTGTACAGAGGCCCAACAACTTCCTGTTTTCTACTAGTGATGCCTCTCCCTATGCATTCCAGTATCACCCCAGACCTCCTTACTGCCTTTTCACATGACCTTTAGGTCATCTGATATGACTACCCCCAGGTCCCTTCCCATTTTTGTTGTTATCAGTATCTCATCCCCCCATAGTGTACTCTTCCCCTGGGTTTTTGTTTTCCAGGTGCATTACTTTGCACTTCTTTGCACTGAATCTAAGCTGCATTACATTTGACCATTCCTCCAACCTTACCAAGTCCCTTTTCATCCTTTCCACCCCACCTTGATTATCAACCCTGTTGCAGATCTTTGTGTCATCTGCAAAGAGACATACTTTCCTTTCCAATCCCTCTGCAATGTCACTTATAAAGACATTAAAAAAGACCAGAACCAGTACTGAACCCTGCAGCACCCCACTAGTAACCCTCCTTTCTTCGCTGTTAACTCCACTTACTATTACCTGCTGTGTCCTGTTGTCCAAACAGTGTTTTACCCAGGCTACCACCTTAGGACCCACTCCCAGGCTGGCTAATTTGTTTATTAACATTTGTGCGGGACTGTGTCAAATGTCTGTGTAAAGTCTAAGTAGGCCATGTCCACAGCCCCTCCCTGGTCTACTGCTTTGGACACCCAGTCAAAGAAATCAATTAGATTTGTCTGACATGATCTTTCCACTGTGAATCCATGCTGCCTTGGGTCCTGTGCCCCACTGGCCTCTAGGTACTCAACAATTATTTCCTTCAGAAGTGATTCCATCATTTTCCGTACCACTGAGGTCAAACTGACAGGTCTGTAATTTCCTGCTTCTGTCTTGCTCCCACTTTCATGAAGGGGAATCACATCCGCCCTCCTTCAGTCCTCAGGTACCACCCCATCCTCCCATGATTTATTAAAAAGGGTAGTCAGTGGTGTTACTAGTTCTTCCCTTAGTTCTTTTAAAATTCTGGGGTGAATCCCATCAGGCCCCATTGCTTTGTCCACCTTCAGTTTTAAGAGTTCTTTCAGAACCCTTTCTTCTGTGAAAGGACTAATATCAACCCCCCTATCAAGAGTGCTTCTATTGACTGGATTAGGTATTTCTCCCTGCTTTTCCCTTGGGAATACTGAGCAGAAGTATTCGTTCAGTATCTCTGCTTTTTCACTGTCGCTTTCTGCCCAACCACCTTCCTCTTTGTTCAGCCTCAGTATCCCTGCCTTAGTCTTTCTTTGCTCCCTAATGTACCTAGAAAAGGTTTCATCCCCCTTCTTAACCGAGTTGGCTATCTTTTCCTCAGTTTGGGCCTTTGCTATTCTGATTGCCTCACCTGCTTCCTTCTGCTTTAACAGGTACAGTTATCTGTCCTGCTCCTTCTGTGTTTCCTTATACTTCCTGAATGCTATCTTTTTTCCCTTACCTTCCCCACCAATTCTTTTGAGAACCATAGTGTTTTTTTTCTTTCATTTTGATTTGTTTATTTGCTTCACACAAAGACTTGTTGCCTCTGTGATGGCGGTTTTGATGTTTCCCCATTGTTGCTCCACCCCACCTTCTTGCCTGTTTGCTAGTGCTTTTCTGAGGCACTCACCTATTTTTTTCAAAATCAGCCCTCCTGAAGTCCAGTACCTTCACTTTTGTGTGGCTTGACTCTACAGCTAACTTTATTGTGAACCACACTGTTTGGTGGTCGCTTGTTCCCAGATGGCTACCCACTTCAAGATCAGAGATCCTCTCTCTATCCCCATTTGAGAGTACCAGGTCTAAGACTGCTCTCTCCTGAGTGGGTTCCAAAGCTAGCTGTCTGAGGCATGACCCCTATAGGGCATCGAGAATGGTCCTGCTCTTGGATATGGCTGCAGCAAAGGTGCTCCAGTCAACATCTAGCATATTCAGGTCCCCATCAGCAATATTTCCCATTTCTTTACCATCCCAAGGATGCCTTCTATCATTTCCTTGTCTATTTCCTCCCCTGAGACAGGATCTGTATACAACCCCTGTGTGGATTGTGGAGCCATTGCCCGTCTCCAGGGTGACCCACAGTGCCTCCTCTCCTCCCTGTTTACCCTTTAGTTCTGTTGCTTTTATCCCTTCCCTTACATAGAGAGCTACTCCTCCTCCTCTTCTTCCCTCCTTGTCCCTCCTGTAGATGGTGTACCCTGGTATGTTGACATCCCAGTCATGGTTCTCTGTGTACCATGTTTCTATGACTGCCACAATATCCAGGCATCCCTCTTCCATCAAGGCCACCATTTCAGGGAGCTTTTTACTTAGATTATGGCATTGGAACTCATTACCCTCCATTTTTTTATGGCTTTATTTCTTTTTGCTCCATCCCTGTCTCTACTGCCTTTGTCTTCTTCTCCATTTACCCCACCCTTCTCCATATAGACTGCTCTATTTTGGTGTTTACCTCACTAATTACCCTGATTTTTGGGGGGGGCTAGGATTTCCCTTTTCCTCTTCAGTGCCTCCCCCCCTTGGCTAGTTTAAATGCTTGCCACTGAAGCATTTAAACCTATCACCTAGGATCCTGGTTCCCCTCCAGGATAGATGCAGACCATCACACCTGTATAGGCCTGCATCCCTCCAGGTGGAGCCCCAGTCCCCAATGAAGCCAAATCCCTGGGCTGTGCACCAGCTTTTCAACCCTTGAATTCCATGGTGCAGAGTACCCTAGCCGCATCCATGCCATAGACAGGAAGCACTTCCAAGAAAGTTACCATGTTTGCTACTTGTCTAAGGCCCTTCCCCAATTCCACAAACTCCTGTTGCACTGCTGTAATCCCATTCTCAGCTGGGTCATTCATCCCTAGGTGGATAATGACATCCAGCTCCCTCTCCCTTGCCACTGCTCCCATGATCCTAAGGATTTGTATCCTGTCCCTCCAAGCCTTGGCACCAGGCAGGCACCTTACCTCCCTTACCCCTCCCTCCCCCAGTTCTACCACCCCTAACAATTGAGTCCCCCACCAGGAGTTGTTTCCTTACCCTGTGGGGTCCTGGGCCACCCTCCTGTAGGTCTCCATTGTGGAGGTTCCCAGCATTCTCCTTGGTCTCCACTGCAGGTGCCTCCATAGAGGAACCATGCTTTGCCAGAGTGGTGAATGAATTGTGGAGAGGCACAACTGGAGGAATGCACCTCTGTTCCACTACCCTCACCCTCCCTGAGCCCATCGTGGTCCAACCACTCTTCTTTCTTGGCAACCTCTGAGGTAGTGGTGGTGGCCTGGGTGGTTCCTAGGTGGGGGAGTAGGTTTCCTGAATCCTTGCCAGGTCAGCATGGAGACGAACAACCTCCTCCCTCATACCAGAGAGGTGCTACAAATAGGGCAGCAACGCAGTTTCCAGAATGTCTCCCAGAAGATTGCTGCTCCACAGCCAGTGCATTGCACCACTCCCCACATCTCTGTGTCCCTTTCAGTTACAGATGCTTTTTGGTTTTTTGTTCTTGTTTTAGTGTGTGCAAGCTTGTGAGTGTCTCTACCCCATATTCAGTGTGCTGTGCTTTTAAGGATATGAACAGGTGTATGTTGTTAGCAGTTTTGAGGAAGTGATGTCAGAGACCCTGCTATAAAGGAAGTTATACGCTTGGGGCGGGTGGGGTAAGGGGAAGGTGGGTGGGAGTAAACCTATGCTGCCCAGAAACAATCACCTACAACTCTTACCCTCCACCCCAGGGAGTGCCTTCCTTCCTTTCAGACACCTATTTCACAAAGGCTAAGTAACAGGTCTAGTCACAACTGACTGCAAATATCTCCCAGCTACTGGCAAACTACACTATCTTAAAATGGTGCCCAGTCATGACAGAAAATGGTAGGCTACCAAGGCTGTACAAGTTCAGGAAGCACAAAAAAAGATTATGTAGGGCTGCTTTAAGCCCAGTCACTGCTGACTCCGGTTCGTTGTAGGACAACCAAACCCCATTTACCAGAACTTGCAGTTTGGCAGGATATACCATTCTAAATTTTAACCCAGCTGCAATTATCTTGGAAACTAAAGTATGGAAGGCAGATCATTCTGTCACATGGTAGTAGGCTGTTCTTGGGCAATGCATACCTTAGTGCCTTCCCATTTCACTTCTTGTAGCTCCTTGACTTTTAATAGAAAATGCTGGTGCTCCAAATAATTTAAAAATCAGAAGATCAGTGGGCATGAGAGTTCCTGCTTGTGATTTTGGGTGTAGAGCTCTATGTGCCCTTTCAATAATATAGCTCGACCCAAAGGGAGAGGGCCCTGCAATCTTTTCACCAGCTTCTGTACAGACGATATAGTGTTTAGGCCTTCTTCTCCCTCTGGGACCCTATGAGGACCACATTGTTCCTGTGGCTACGGCCGTCTAGGTCCTCCACCTTTAATTCAGGCCTGGACATTTTCTGCCTTACTACCACTAGCTCTGAATCAATATTTTTGACCCTTCTATCTAAGGAGCACAGTCTGGCTGAATTAGCTGAGGCCCATTGTGCTACTTCCTCCACAGCGTGGGTAAGAGATTTCAGCTCGTTCGTGACCCTGTGTAAATCTTCCCAGTAAGGTTTAAACTTGGGAAATATATGAAGGGTAGGTGGCTCTTGCTCTGATGTAGAAGGCACTGTAGATGGTGCCACTGACAAACCAGAAGCCTGTAGTTTTTGGGGGGCCTTCTCGAGAGTGACCGGCGGGGTGTGTCGTGTTACAGCTTTTTTCATTTCTACGTCCATGGCACTTCAAAGCCATAGTGATGGGTTCCAGAAGGTTAATCCTTTGTTCAGGTGGAAAAGTAACCCGATTGTGCACTGTAGCAGTATTAATAATTGAGAAATATAGATCAGGTGGCTGGTGAGATATGGAGAGGCTGTTACTCCATGCTCTGCATCACATGGTCTCGTCATAGGTATTTTCCTTTACACATTTCTGCACTATATTTACTCAGGCTGTCCCAGATTAGATGCAATATCTTATTTTCAGTGGGGTCATGATTTTCTCATTTTGATAATATAATTCTTCAGGGTAGCCTAGTCCTGGGCCCCCATATTCAAAGTGGATGTGCAGTGCATTCTGATGAAAATAGGAGATGTGTCGTGCAACTCCAACAATGCTCCACAGCATGCTATTCAAATGTGCGGGATGCACCTGCCACAAGGGAATGGCCCAGCATGCACACAAATATTATGCCGTGCAAGTCGAGGGTGTGTTCCCATGCATATGCCATGCTGCATCATACTCAGTGGGAAATTCACCCCTCATAGCCCAGAGCAGCTCAGCCCACAGTTAGGCCATGAATAGCTAGCCTAAGTCAGCCAGCTACCCACAGGTGGGCTGCAGAAGTGCACAAAGGTGCACAGCACCCTAGCAGCCCTGGTGGACTAAAGATATCCCCTCCAATCCCTGATCGATCCAACTCCATCCTTGAAGAGCTCCAAAGTGTAGGGTCCCTCTGGATCCAATCACACCAGAGGAAACCACGATCCATATTCATAACATAGAGGACTCCCATCCGCTGCCTTGGTATATCAACAACCCTGGTCCCCCCATACTTGAGCTGTTGTGGAGACTGCCACTGCCCTCCACACCCTGCTACAGCCAGCCACCAACTGCACTTCACCCGGGCTGGGAACCTTTACTCCAGAATGACCTGAGTGGCTATACCACACATTGGGGCACTATACAAGCTGCAGACTCACCAGTGTATGCAAAGTCCAAACTCCAAAGACGCCGTGTGCTCAGCGTGCAGAGCTGGGTGCAGGACAAAAGGGTTGCCAATCCCCACTAAATCATCAAACATAAATTCCAATGTAGTCCTGCACTCCAATGTGCAAAGGAACCCAGTAGGCACTTGTTATTCAATCAATTTATATTTATTATGACAAGGTTCTAATATAACAAGCATGCTGCTCCTACGATGAGGTGTACTCTCACTCAAACTAACTCCCCAGTGCTACGACCAATAGTGTGGTCTTCCTCAGGGGGTGGAGAATGTTTGAATATCCCTCCCTTAAATAGTCATTCCATAATCAATTTAATGTCCCTACAGTTTAAGAACAGAATTACAACCTATTCATGAACACTATTCATAAGTGGCCATGGAGGGATAAGAACCCTGATAGTATACAAAATCAGTCTAAATAGTCAAATTACAAACTTCTCATGTGATTAAACTAACTAGTCAAATAACATATATAATATTAGGTCAGAACAACAAAATCACAAGAAGACTTGTTAGAAAATGTTAGAAAAACTTATGTAGAATGTTATCATCAGTGAGCTAGCTAGATTTGGAGGAATAATTTTATACCGAAATGCAGACATAATTCCCAAGTTTACATATACTCATATTAACAATAGTCATTCCTAAGGCAAAACAAAGAGTTAAAGCATATTTTCAACAGTATTGCATCTTTACTTAAAGTTGATGTACAAATTGTCCAAATGATGGGACTAATCCAGGAAGTGATCACTCCCTTAATACTTTCATCATAAACATTTCTGAAGGGGGATCAACCATCCTCAGGTTAACCATTTCTGGATCTAATGAAACAAAAAACAATGTAAGTTTTACAACAAAAAACAATATTATTACTTCAACTTTAAGTAAAGATGCAATACTGTTGAAAAAATGCTTTAAAGATCATGTGCAATGGTTTTTGAATATTTTTTATAAAAGCTTGAAAAGCTGACATTCAAGTCCTTGGGTCATGATTAGTGTTTCCTGAAAATTTCATGCTGTTTGGTTTTGTGGTTTTCTTTAAAACAGCATTTGTTAACTTGCTCTACAGTGGTCCTTGTCTGCTGGCAAATCCTATGTTTCAATGCTTCTATATGTTTCACACACACTGCTCTTTCTGTGAAGAAATACTTCCTAACATCACTCCTAAATCCCCCTCCCCGGGCCAGCTACATTGAGCTCCCCTGGTGCTTGGTTTTCCAGTTAGCATGAAAAACTGTCATCTATCTACTCTATATATTCCGTTAGGTATTTGTATGCCTCCAGTGTGTACTTGTTGAGGTCTTCCAAAACCTCCATGTAAGCCCTTCCCTCCTATCCCTAAATCATTTCTAGTACCCTTCTTTACACCATCTCCACCCTGTTTTTTCTCAAATGTCGGCTCCAGACATTGACTTCAGGTGAGGATGCACTAGGAATTTGTACTGGTTCAGCATCAGTGCTCTCTTCCTGCTGCTGATCCCATTTCCTATGAATCCTACCATCCTGCTGGCTCTCCCCACTACCCTAATACACTGTAATAATGTTTACAAATTATTTGTTATTACCACCCCAGGTCCCTCTCCATGATCATCTTTTACACCTCTTCCTCACCCTGTATTTAGTTATTTTACCCCTATTTAAATTACATTGAAATCTTTTATATTGAATTTTCAACTGCCACACCATTACCCACTACTCAAGTCTTTCCAGATCCTCCCTCATAGTTCTTACCCCTTCCTCACCATCTGCTCTTCTACAGATGTTGATATCTACTCCAAAGAGCAATCACTTACTCTGGATCCCTACCTCAATATCACAAATAAAGATGTTAAAGAGGATTATTCACAAGACTGATACCTGTGGCACTCCACTAATGATCTTCCTGACCTCTGAGTGATCCCACTGAGCACAACCCTCCAGTTTCTCTCACTTAGCCAGTTCTTTGCCAATCATGCAATGTTATCCACCACACTAGTTCTCACATCTTCTTGACCATCCATACAGGTGGGGAAGAGTTAAAAGCTTTGATGAAGTCAACGTACAGTACATTCACAGCCTGACCCTTGCCCGCCACATTCATCACCCAATCAAAGTCAGTCAAATAAGTCAGTCAAGACTATCTGACATGACCTCCATCCTTCCCATGAACCCATGCTTTTTAGTGTCCTAAGGTCAATTTGCTTCCAGGAAACCAACAAGCCTCTGTTTTTTAATGGTTTCTAGTAATTCCCTTACTGTAGACATCAGGCTAACAAGTCTTTAGTTTCCTGGTTCATCCACACTTCCACTATTGTGCAGGGGCACTAAATCTGTTGTCCTGTAATCCCTAGGCACCTATCCCATTTCAAATAACCTATTAAAGAGCTCTGCCAGTGGCAGAGCCAAGATCTGTCCAATCTCTTTCAGCACTCATGGATGTAGAGCCAATCCAGAGCCATTGATTTGTACACCTTTAGCATCTTTAATCCTGTCAATACCCTTTCTCCTGAAACTAGTTCTATACTGATGCTCCTGACCTTGACAACAGAGTCAGGAAGCAGCTCCTTGTTCTCCACCATGAATAATGAATAGAAGTACTGTTTCAGCACGTCTACCTTCCCTTTGTCCTCCTCCTCTCATCCCTCCCCCCCTTACTCAGTGTGACTAACGAGGTGGGAATCAGTAGGAGGCATGGAGGGAGCAAGAGAATTGGGGAGAGCTGTGAGTAGGGAGTTATTAGGATAATGCGGCTCAGGAAATGCAGTGGGACAAAATGGAGACATGGAAGAGACCAAATGTGTTTAATCCTAATACCCCAGGAGCCCACCAGACCAAGTGGCAGGTAGCTGAGGGGCTGATTGTCATATTGTGCCCTCTTTGGGTGATGTTAGGCAATGCCAGCTCAATGAGGACTAAGACCGGTATTATTCTGGATTTCATTTCTTGTTCCTCCAGTGATCTGGCTTGCAGTATGGGGACCTGGCTGGATGACAATTCTGGTCCTGTTTTGAAGGCAGCCATCCCAACTGGATTCTTTGTAGTGCACTGCCCGAAGAAGGACTGCAGGGAGGGTGGACATCTGTTTTAGATCTGAGTTGCACCTGGTGATGAACCCAGTGGGGGAATGCCTTGTCATTTGAAAGGGTGGCTGTGTGTGGGGGTCCAGGTGCATGTTGCTGGATCATCCTCTAACACTGGCCTCCGAGGCATGAGGAAGAATTCCTGTGGGACATTATGGACCTTATCACTTGCTGACAGGGTGTTGGAGACACCAAAATGTTATATTTTATTTCCATTGAATAAACTTTATTAAAGTTTCACAGGTCGGAGTCATACCAGATATTGACTAATGCATCATACAATGAATTAAAAGTATCAATGGATAAACCTGTAGAAAAACAAAAGTATGCAATAAGCATTGTACTATCACAACATAGTGATCCAGAATTGAAGTACAAGATAGGCAGTTTGAGATACAGAAACCAAAATGATTTATTCTGGGCAACTTCAATGCTTGGGTCAATGACAAACTCTCACAATTTGGTCAATATTTCCTTTAGGGTATATAATCTCTGGGCCTAGCATAATCTATTGCTTCTATGACCAATCAACATGGCCACACCCTGGATTCTGAGGCTCAGGAGGATAGCTGTAAATTGAGTGGATGTGGCATCCTGCTTTTTCTATTTCTGTTGCTTTCCTTCCCAGGCCTGATCAACCAAAAGACATACTAATTTACTTTTTCTCATTTCTTTCTTCTCTCTGCAACCCCCTCCTCAGTATGGCATTTCAGGTTAGGGCTGGGTGGTCTGAGTGTTTTTTTTTTCCAGTGTGGGTTGTGTTTTCTTCAGGCTTGCTATAGTTAAGGATGTTCTTTGGTGTTTCAACAACCTCATGTCAAAGTCATAATTGTTTGCCCAGTACATGATGGTCATCTAAACGTTTAAACTCCACAACAAAAACATGGGCTGCCATGCTTGTTTTTAAGTTACATTGGTGAGGCTTTATCTCTGTTTATGGAAACAATCTGGAAGGGTCAGATTGTTTATATAGTTAGAATGTCAATATCTGAGATGTCAACATGAGTGTGAAGGAAAATCTGAAACAAGGACATATCATTTGTCATGATGCTTGCTTCATTTTTTCACAAATGCAAAAATAAAGAGTAAATTACCAGTACTGTGATACCCTCTTGAAAAGATATTCCCCCCCAAAAGGGGAAATATTTATATGTTTTTATACATAAATCCATTTCAAACCCATGTCATTTTCATAAAACATTTTTGATAGATGTAAAATATGGTTATGAATATAGAAACAGAAAGAAATATTGGGGTTGCCGTTCTTTTTGTTATATCTGTTTTCAAAGTTGAAATTTCAGAAGTGGTTGGCTCAGAACAAAAATAATTGAAACATCACAATAAAAAATAAAACTTGAAAGAATGCTATTCAAACAAGTCAAAAGTACATGCAGAATGGCAAGAACTTTAACACAAAATAAACAGTGTAACCAAAGACAGACAGATATTTAGATAAAGCGCACTAAATGATACCAACTGCTGCAATTGTGGGAGCTAATTTCCTTGCTGCCATCCTGTATATATTCTTTGCTGGACATGACATAATAGGATAAAACATTATTCTAATAATGCTGCCATATATTTAAGAATGTACTTGCACCAGAAAACAACCCTGAAAACTTTTTCAAGAGCATCAGAAAAATGGGAATTTGAAAGACCAGGGAATATCTTTAATATCCCTGTTAGGCTAGTGAAAACTACCATTCCAAACATACTGTGATAGTGTAAATGACAAAAAAAAAATCAGCAGTCACCACTATTAATGATGATAAGAACTCCCATCATGCACAGCAGTTGCTGCAGAAACTCTGTTCAATGTATGGATTTACTAGTGCAACATCTACAAACACAGGCAATACTGGTGCTCCCAACATTCTCAATATTTTACACCATTTCTAGCACTTCCCTTGAGAAAAGATTAGAAATGGTGTGAAATGTTGGGATAGTTTGTTGGGAGCAGCAGTACTTAGCTGTGTTTGTCGATGTTGCACTGGTAAATCTACACATTGAATAAAGAACTACTACAGCAGCTACTGTCTACTGGCAGAATTCTTCTCAGCATTAAAAGTGGTGAATACTGAGCTATTTTTGTCCTTACAAGCCTTGTGAGGCTGCTGTGAAATACTAGTGGATTTAACACATTTATAATACAAAATCACTAAATAAGGCAGCTGCTGCTGCTGTAAGGGAGTTTTCCTGCCTCCACCCCTTCCCAATATTTTTAGAAAAGGAAGGTTATTAGCCAGCCCAGTGGTGTTGAGGGTTGAGGTGCCGGACACCACACCTCATGCCACATCGGCGACCTGTGTTTGTGAATGACCTTGGGTTGTCAGGGTGCCGGCATGAGGGAAGGGATGGAGCAGGATCAAGCAGCCTAATGGCAACTCTCCTCTCCTGGGATGGTTGTTGACCCCTCAGAGTCCACCAGCCACCGTGGAGGTCCAGGGCAGGAGATGGGGAATTGCAGTTTGGGAAGGCGCCTCAGAACGTGGTGCACTTGAGCCTCCACATGCGTGTGTGTGTGTGTGTGCCAGCGAAGGGAGGGGGATGAAAAAACAGGGGGAAACACAGAATAAAAACATAATAGAAAAAAGAAAAGGAAGGTTATTTTCTATAAATGTATCAAGAAAAGGAACATACTGTACATGCAAAGCTACAGTAATCCACGACCCTGATAGGCAGACCAGGTACATTTTTTTCCTTCCTTTCATTTTTCTAGAAAGGTAATAAAGGGGATGGTTGTATTTGTCAAGGAATTTTATTTTCTGTGTACATTAAAGTATCAAAAGTTTATTTTTCCTTACCAGAACTGGAGAATTGATTCCTACTGGATGTCTGGACTCTGTGCTGGCTGTGGCACTTTTGGCTGCTTTCCTGTTGCTTCTTTAGAGGTGGTGGGCTTCAGCTATCCTTATTCATAAAGCTGCTTGGTATATCCAGCAGGCATATTGGGTCACACGATATATGGGTCTGACAGGAAGGAAGTGGAAAATGTACCTTTCTTTTGTGGACCACATTCAAGAGTGCCTCAGCCTATCCCTGTTTGCCCAAGGATATCCACATAGCGATTGCACGTAAAGACTTACTGTGTATAGAATCCCAGATTGCACATATACCAGCAGAGCAATCACCATGCATATACTTCCCATAATGCTTTACATTAGTGGGGTATGTGTAATTTGATTTTTCTTTGAAAAATCGATTTGTTGACAATGTCCTTCCACAGTAACCTTTGCTTCAGGGCATTTACACAGAACTTATTTTCTTTTCCATTGCATTTCCAATTTATGCTTACCATGACTCAGATTAATATGATCATGAAGCAGGTTTCTTCCACTTACTGGGATGAGATGATAGATCCAGAATGCTGATGAGTTCTAACAAGAACAAACACATGTCTGTGTTTACTGTGCATCTCACCAATTCTGTCACAGGTGAGTCCCTCAGAAGCTCCTTTGATAGTTCATTGGGAAACCACTGTCTTGCACTGAACCAAAGGGATCTAGTATGTATGTTTCCTATCATATTCACATGTTCCTTAACCTCCATACCAGAGGAGCTCCAATAACATAAATGAAGCTTGGCGGCACAGAGGAAATATAATTACTGTCTGTGCAGGGGAGAAGGGGTTGGATTCTTGTTAAGAACCTTACATTTTCATATTTTCAAGAAGAGGCCAGGGATTAAGTCTTGACAGGGACTTAATACTTTATGAAGACAAATTGTTTAAAGTAACTTTCCTGCAGAATAGTGATCCTTGGAGGTGTGGTGCTAGAAGAGTAAATATACAAACATGAAGGATATTTATTTTCATGCAATACAAAACATCATGGGAATTTTAAACTTGCCAACCTAATGCAGGACTAAAGTGTACTAAAAGGCCTCTCCAATCAGGAAAGAACAGAACAGCAGATAAAGACAAGTGTTTGTTCTTGTTTATACTAACCAATGCTTTACAGAAATACAAAAATGTAAACACCCACCTCTTGCAAAATATCATGAGAAGTATATGCAAATTATCAGGCAGAAAAGAAGGAGTACCCTCTTAAAGCAGCAGTATTTGCTAGTCAACACATAGTGTTTTTCCACAATAATTTCTTTGTGGCACAGCATCAATATACTCTTTTTTTCATTTCATTTTTCTTCATTCCACTATTGAGATAGGGAATGTTGATATTTTTAACAGTGTTTGCTCCACTGCCATGTCCATCATGAAAACATGAAACATCTGGGTGTGAGGTTATACTGTTTACCATGAGATGCAAGCAAGGGTCACTCTGGAAGGGCACTGGCAATAATGCCAAGTTTTGCAGAATTAAGAAATGTTAAATTACAGATTCCTCTTATTTTTGTCTTATAAATTGCCTTCCTATTTTGGTCACACCATGCTTCACACTCTATACCCATTATCCATAAGATCAAATGTGGTTTCTCCTCTTGGGCTAAGATGTTGATGTGACACGTGTCTGTTCTCAACCTTTGCACTGTTTGAATGGCATTTTGGCATCAGTTAGCCTTGCTTTAAGTGGGCAAGCTTTATTTTCTTCATGGTGATTTGCATATTTTTTCCCAGAATGCTTTGATTTAGTGGTGTATGAATAATTTTTGTATTTCAGTCACACATGGCTTTATTGTCAACATCCTTCCTTGGTCATGCTTGCTTCAGTGCTTTTGCACTAAGGCTCTCTTTTAAATTACTTTCCTATTTTTGGATCCATTATGAGCTAAATCTGTGAGACTACATATGGCATGTCCCTTCCCCCTGGGCTGACCTACAGGTATGGATGGCACACTGATGAGTTCAAGCAAACATTATACAGCTGTGTTTGCTGTTTTCATCATTTGCAGATTGTGAGGTCCTTAAAGCAGCAGCAATTGTCATTTTATTGAGCATTAATCTACCAAATTTCTAACATCATTAGTTTCATCACCAGTGTGCAGAATTTTAGTTCTTTCAGACAGTTGTAAAACAGCTTTTATAGCTAATTTAGTAATTAATGACTCAAGACATTAAAGGGTGTTGCCACTCACAAAAAAATCTCTTTCTTTGAGGTTACCTTCTGATTGCACATATTAGATTCATACTGTGGATATATTTGGATAGTGTTAACACATGTGTCTGATAGCAGACAGGACAACACCAAACCAAGATGCTTAATTTATTTCATGGATGGCATGGCAAGGGAGTCAAAACTGTTAAAACTTCAAAATCCCATATTAGCTTATGTATTAGAAAGAGAAAGCTGAGCATGACTTAATCTAAAAATTGACATAGATACATTAAATTGCTATACATCAGACCCCAAGGAAATAAATAAGCAATTTAAGAATTTTGACAAGCAACAACATATATCAGATAGACACAGTGTACTAGTAGTTATTGTGAATAATATTGACCATGGCAATATCTCACAAATACAATGAACTCAATTAGAAGAGCAATTCATTGATAATTTGATAAATAGAGCCAGATCCCTAAAGCCACGAATTGTGCTAAGTCTGAATGGTCTCCCTATTCATGCAGATTCAGAAAGTTTATTAATCAACATTGTAGTCATTACAATATTTCTTGTGATAAAAAGAATTCCATAGAAATCTTATAAAATATATTTTTTTGAAACTCCACAAATAGAATTACTGGAATTCCAGGAGTAAGTACCCTACAAAATAATATTATACAATGGTAAAGAAATTTACCACCCTCTGATTGGTCAGTATGTGCCTAGAACAGGGATGTTATTACACAATAACATCACTGTATAAAGTCCGGGCACAATGGTGACCACATGACAAAGTCAAAAATCATTGCACGGTGCACAAGTTGAACTGGTCTGAATCCTTACTACGTACTGCTCCAATATACCTTGGCACTGCAAATAAACCTGTAGCTATACCATTACTGTCTTATGCCTTGGTCTGCCATCTGTAGTACTGCACTTTACCCTGTATCTCACAATTGTGTCTTTTATTTTATTTGTTCCATATGTTATTTGTTTTATGCTTCGCCATTGTAATTCAACCTGTTACTATAGCCTAGTCACATGTCTTGTACAATTGCCTGTTTAACTGCCTGTAGTACTACACTTTACCTTGTACGCTTGTATGTTTATCATGTAAGTGTTATGAACAAGTACAATCCTGTTTGTTTTCCCTCTCACCCTTCCCCCAGGGCACATCTGGAATCGAGTAGTGGTCTGCTCAGTACGCCTTCCTGGTTAAACCTTTAAATAAAAAAAATAAATAAAAAATGGCTTCAGCTCTAGTACCCTCCCCCCCCACTATACTGCTCTGGACTTCAGCGCATCACAGCTGAATCCCCCCCACAATACACACGTATTCTGTCCCTCATTCCTTTCTTTTGCCACAGTGACTAACCTTCATCTTCTGTACTTTTCAGCTTCTACACTCCCCCCCCAGAACAGAGTAGTTTTACTGAACTGCCTTAACATAAAAAAGATCAATTTCACCAAACTGCCAAATTGCAATCTGACCATTGTGTGACCAGAGATCATGAGTAAAACTTGCAAAACCCACCAGTGCCACATACTACTCAGTTCCTTTCTCTATCACCAGTAAAAATGTGGACCTGCACCTCAAATGAAGCCATGTTATTCCACAAAGGCTTTTCAATCCCCTTCTTGTTGCCATCACAATAGTCACAGCATGTGTGCATTACAACAGTGCTGTGTTTGATTTTGAGTTGACGACCGCGCTTACTGATGACTGGCCACAGGAAAAAAAAAGAAAAAAAGTTACACCAAGCAAGCAATCAGCTGGGGAGCACAATAAGCCACTGGAGACAGAGACAGTAAGAGAGATGATTGGGGGGTACAGAGAGACACAGTGAACTGAGCAAGCACACAGAAACCCAGCAGCACCACCTACTGGTAAAACTGGTAACCATGGACTTCTTTTTCACTTTATATGCCTACAGTAACAAAAACATCAAATAAAAATATATTTTAAAGTTACTTTTTAACCTTTTTCCTTTGTTTTCCAAATGAGCCATTGTATAATAGCAATAAGGCACTTCAGGGTGTGTGTTATTGTGTAATAACATCACTTCTCGGGTGTTGAATGCACTCTGCATGCAGCCTTGTGCTTCTACCACCCGAGACATGATGTTATGTAAGCAATAATACCCAACAGGGTGGGCGGTATTGGGAAATACCAGACTGCCCAGTGGCGCAATGAGGCCCAACGCCGCAGGCGGAGGGCATTATAGCCCCGGAAGGTCCGGGATTTCTCAATACCACCCACCCTGGAGGGTATTATTGTTCTTAGAAAATGGGCTACCTGAGCTATTTTTACATGGTATTTAAGAAAATTAATAAAGCAATAAAAAAATTTAATAAAAATTAAGTGTAATCTTTTTACTCTAAAGTAGTCCATTTTTGTGCTGTTCCAGCTTGTGCTGCCCCCCAACCATTCTGATCAACATACCCTCCACCACCAACTGCACCACATGAACAACTGCAGAACATGACATGGAGTGTCTTGTGCAGTCCCCCCTCCCATAGTCTCTTGCCATCCAGTAGTATAAAAAAAGTTTTCTGATGTTTCTGCAAGATTTTTTTTTTATTCAAAGCTTGTGGCTGTCATGCTGGTGATACTGGACCCTGCAATGTAAGAGCAGGAACTGTAGTCCGGGTGATGCTAGCCCCTGTGACCTAAAAGCAGGAACTGTAGTCCATGATCAGCTTGGTCAGTGCCATCCCATATAAAAAAAAAAAAGAAATACTAATTGGTGTGTGCTGCCATCTGGAGTTACTTGTCTTCAGCTGAGTGTGAGTACTTTGTTAATATTTCCTCAGACAAGCCAAGAATGACACCCTCCACACATTCAGGAACTGACGAAGGGATGGGGTGGGAGTTGAGAGCAGAGTGCAGAGGATGCAGGATGGAGCCAGTGTTTTTTTTGTTTTTGCTTATCTTAGTCAGAGATCTATGCTGCTTTGTCACTTGTTGGTCATTAAATGGGAGAAGCGGAAACAAAATTCATAACCTGGCCTGCCAAATCAAGGAAGCGAGTGGCTAAGGGGGAGGGTGGTTGGAGACTCTAACGCCATGGATTAGGAGGCTTTGAATAGGAGCGAGCAATCTGTCAGAAGAAGGGACAATGCTGGTAAATAAATAAATAAAGTAAAGAAAATGTTTTATCACTGCAGTGTACAGTCACTTCAATTATTTGTGTGTGTGTGACTGTGTGATGTGTATCACTTGGTGTATCTCGCTAAGTGGTAAAAAAATGGCAGCAGTTTTAAATTGTATGCCCAGTGCTTCAGCCAATGATGAAGCAGGCTGGGCACAAAGATACTTTGTTGGACATGAGGCAGGTTTGGGCTGGGGACTTTTTATTTGATGGGTATCTATTGAAAGTTAATGTACCCCTGTTGAATGGGTACCAGCCAATCAGATGCCTCCAAATAAAAAGCCCATTTTATAATACACAATATCTGCTGAGAGAGAGAGAGAGAGAGAGAGAGAGAGAAAGCAGCCAAAAGCTTCCTTAAATCAAGGAGGTAATTTAATAGGCTACACTGAATTGAATTTTTAATTTTTGGGCTTGTGTAAGTAAGTAGTTTTGATTCTCTGTTTTTGGGGTTGACTTTTCTTAGCTTAACTTTTATTTGTCAGGGAGGAACTATAGCTGGGAGAGATTTTCAGTCACTTGTGACTAGACCTGTTACTTAACATCTGTGAAATAGGTGTCTAAAAGGAAGGAAGGTACTTCTCAGGGTGGATGCTCAGAGTCATAGTTGATTGTTTCTGGAGGGTACAGGTTTGCCCCTCATGCCACCCACCCCAGACGCATAACTTCCTTTATAGCAGGGATTCTGACATCACTTCCCCAAAATTGCTAACAACATACACTTGTTCATATCCTTAAAGACACAGCACACCGAATAGGGGGTAGAGACACTCTCAAGCTTGCACACACTAAAACAAGAATAAACAAAAAAAAAAAAGAAAAAACATTTGAAACAGGAAAGGAGACAGACATGTGGGGAGTGGTGCACTGCACTGGCTGTGGAGCAGCAGTCTTCCAGGAGACATTTTAGAGACTGCGTTGCTGCCCTATTTGCAGACACCTCTCTGGTCTGAAGGAGGAGGTTGCTCGACTCCATGCTGACCTGGCAGGGATTCAAGAAACCTGATCCTCCACCCAGGGACCACCCAGGCCACCGCCACTACCTCAGTGTTGCCAAGAAAGAGGAGTGGTTGGATCACAGTGGGCTCAGAGAGGGTGAGAGTGGAACAGAGGTACATCCCTCCAGTTGTGCCTCTCCACAATTCATTCGCCACTCTGGCAGAGCATGGTTCCTCTATGGAGGCACCCGCAGTGGAGACCAAGCAGGATGCTGGGAACCTCCACAATAGAGACCCACAGGAGGGTGGCACAGGACCCCACGGGGGAAGGAAACAACTCCTGGTGGGGGACTCAATTGTTAGGGGGTAGAACTGGGGGAGGGAGGAGAAAGGGAGGTAAGGTGCCTGCCCAGCACCATGGCTTGGAGGGACAGGAAACAAATCCTTAGGATCATGGAAGCAGCTGCAAGGGGGAGTAAGCTGGATGTCATTATCCACCTAGGGACAAATTACCTGGCTGAGAATGGGATCAGAGCAGTGCAACAGGAGTTTGTGGAGTTGGGGAGGGGCCTTAGACAAGTGGCACACACGGTAACTTTCTCAGAAGTGCAACCTGTCTATGGCATGGATGAGGCTACGGTACTCCACACCATGGGATTCAATGACTGGTTGAAAAACTGGTGCAGAGAAAGGTGAGATATTGCTGAATGGGGGACCTGAATATGCCAGATGTTAACTGGAGCACATTTGCTGTAGCCACATCCAAGAGCAGAGCCATTCTTGATGCCCTACAGGGGGCATGCCTCAGACAGCTAGTGTTGGAACCCACTCATGAGGGAGCAATCTTAGACCTGGTACTCTCAAATGGGGACAGAGAGAGGATCTCAGATCTAGAACTGGGTAGCTATTTGGGAACAAGCGACCACCAAACAGTGTGGCTCATAATAAACTTAGCTGTAGAGTCAAGCCATAAAAAAAGTGAAGGTACTGGACTTCAGGAGGGCTGATTTTGTCAAAATGGGAGAGTGCCTCAGAAAAGCACTAGCAAACAGGCAAGTAGGTGGGGTGGAGCAACAATGGGGAAACATCAGAACCGCCTTTACAGAGGCAAGGCAAGGCAAATTTTATTTAAGAAATGCCCATTCCGGAGGCTCTGGGTGCCAAACATATTAAAATTTCATACTTCAAATCATAATAACTACATAAACAACATGCTATTGAACATAAATATACAATATTCCAGTAATTAAAACAACAGTTTATATAAATACTACCCTCGGGCAGCAGCAACTACTACTCAAAGAAGCCAAAGGCTAACCTAAGCATAAGGTTCTGAAAACAGGTAAGGACTATAAAACATAGTCTGGGAATGCCAGATTATACAGGAAGGCCTTGAGGCAGGCTTTAAATACCTCCACAGAAGGGGCCTCCCTAACAGCTGAAGAGAGTGAATTCCACAGGATGGGGGTGGCAACACTAAATGCTCTGTCCCAGCTGTTTTTAACCTCATCCTGGCAATCATGAGGAGGCCCCTACAGGAGGAGGAGGAGGAGGAGTGGAGGGAGTGGACCGAGACAGCTGGCATAAGAAGGTCCTTCAGGTGACCAGGATCCAGGCTGTGTAGGGCCTTAAAGGTGAGCAAACTCACCTTAAAGAGGACCCTCCACCTAACCGGCAGCCAGTGCAGCTGACACAGCACCGGAGTGATGTGACAATTCTTAGGCTGTCCTGTCAACAGCCCCATTGCCGCATTCTGCAGCAGCTGCAGTTGGCGTAGGGTACCCCCAGAGACCCCGAGATAGAGTGCATTACAGTAGTCAAGCCCGGAATGACGTCAGAGGCAAAAAGTCTTTGTGTGAAGCAAATAAACAAATCAAAATGAAAAAAAAAAACCACTATAGTTCTCAAAAGAAGTGGCGGGGAAGGTTAAGGGGAAAAAGATAGCATTCAGGAAGTATAAGGAAACACAGAAGGAGCAAGACAGAGATCTGTACCAATTAAAGCAGAAGGAAGCTGGGAAGGCAGTCAGAATAGCAAAGGCCCAAACCAAGGAAAAGATAGTCAACTTGGTTAAGGAGGGGGATAAAACCTTTTCTAGGTACATTAGGGAGCAAAGAAAGACTAAGGCAGGGATACTGAGGCTGAATAAAGAGGAAGGAGGTTGGGCAGAGAGTGACAGTGAAAAAGCAGAAATACTGAAAGAATACTTCTGCTTAGTATTCACAAAGGAAGAGTAGGGGAGATACCTAATCCTGTCAATAGAAGCACTCTGGATAGGGGGGTTGATTTTAGTCCTTCACAGAAGAAAGGGTTCTGAAAAAACTCCTAAAACTGAAGGTGGATAAAGCAATGGGGCCTATTGGGATTCACCCCAGAATTCTTAAAGAACTAAGGGAAGAACTAGTAACACCACTAACTACACTTTTTAATAAATCATGGGAGGATGGTGTGGTACCTGAGGACTGGAGGAAGGCAGATGTGATTCCCCTTCACAAAAGTGGGAGCAAGACAGAGGCAGGAAACTACAGACCTGTCAGTTTGACCTCAGTGGTAGGGAAAATGATGGAATCACTTCAGAAGGAAATACTTGTTGAGTAGCTAGAGGCCAGCGGGGCACAGGACACAAGGAAGCTTGGATTCACAGCAGGAAGATAATGTCAGACAAATCTAATTGATTTCTTTGACTGGGAGACCAAAGTAGTAGACCAGGGAGGGGCTGTGGACATGGCCTACCTAGACTTTAGCAAGGCATTTGACACAGTCCTGCACAAAAGATTAATAAACAAATTAGCCAACCTGGAAGTGGGTCCCAGTTTGGTAGCCTGAGTAAAACACTGGCTGGATAACAGGACACAGAGGGTAATAGTAAATGGAGTCCACAGTGAAGAAAGGGGGGTTACTAGTGGGGTACCGCAGGGTTCAGTACTGGGGCCGGTCATTTTTAATGTCTATAAGTGACATTGCACAAGGACTGAAAGGAAAAGTATGTCTCTTTGCAGATGACACAAAGATCTGCAACAGGATTGATATGCAGTGTGGGGTGGAAAGGATGAAAATGGAATTGCCAAGGTTGGAAGAATGGTCAAATGTATGGCAGCTTAGATTCAATGCAAAGAATTGCAAAGTAATGCACCTGCGAAACAAAAACCCAGGGGAAGAGTACACAATAGGGTTGAGATACTGATAACAACAAAAATGGAAAGGGACCTGGGGGTAGTCATATCAGATGACCTAAAGGTGGGCCACCAATGTGAGAAGGCAGTAAGGAGGGCTGGGGGGATACTGGGATGCATAGGGAGAGGCAACACCAGTAGAAAACAGGAAGTCGTTGTCCCTCTGTACAGACCATTGGTGAGACCACAATCTGGAGTACTGTGTACAGTTCTGGAGACCCCATCTCCTCAAAGACATAGACAGGGTGGAGGCTGTCCAGAGGAGGGCAACCAAGATGGTGCAGCATCTGCACCAGAAGACATATGAAGAAAGACTAAAGGAACTTAAGATGTATAGTCTTGAGGAAAGGAGGGAGAGGGGGGACATGATAGAAACTTTCAAATACCTCAAGGGAATCAACAAAGTCCAAGAGGGTAGGATCTTTTAGAAAAAGAAATGTGCAAGAACAAGGGAACACAATTTAAAGATAGAGGGGGGATGGCTCAGAGGTAATGTGAGGAAGTATTTCTTCACAGAGAGGTTTGTAGATGCATGGAACAGCCTTCCTGAGGAGGTCGTAGAGTCAAAAACAGTGGGAGAATTCAAGAATGGATGGGACAGACATAAGGTAATTCTAGTGTGGTGTAGGAGGAAGTAGGCTGTTGGTTAACTATGATCTGCAGCTTATCTGTCAGGTAGGAAAATGGGCAGACTAGGTGAGCCAAGAGGTCCTTATCGGCCATCAGGTTCTATGTTTCTATGTTTCACACACCGTCATGCCTTATTGCTTTTTTTTTTAGATTCTTTTTCCCTCCTGATCGTCAGTCTGAAAGACTCTCTCAAACATCTCCTAGGGGCATCTCTCACCTAGCCTGAGAGCCTCCTACCCTGGGTCCCCTCCTGGAGCTCTGAACCCACATACCTACCTTAAAAGATTCCCTGGCTTGTGCCCCCACAAAGTGGGGCCACCTCCACTCTTTGGCGCTCTTTGAAATCCAGTTTTGCAGGCTCGGTCTAGTGGGCTGGAGGGACAGGTGGGTAGGGCCCGATAGTGGGCATGGTAGCTGAGGTGTGTCATCACCTACCCAAGGATCAGGATGTTTTCATGTGTTCTTATGGTTACTGCCCTACCCCTCCCCATGGCACGTGCAGACATGCAATGATTTCCTGGTAAGTGCGTACATGCTCCCGTGCGTGCTCCAGCTGATGTCTGCCGCAACCCGCTGGCCCATACTTAGAGGGTTGTTGTCTCAGTACCATCCAACCATTGCTAAGAGGCACAGTGTTGCCAACCCCTACAACCCTCCCTCCCCAGGAGAAGGTGAGCTGTCTGGGAACGCTCCAACCTTCTCCTCCCCTGCTGAGCCTTGCACCCCAAGCTCATTACCAAACATGGGTCTCCGACATGGCATGATGTGTGGCATCCAGCGCCTCTACCCTCAGAGCAACTGGGCCATCCATTCATTGCTTAAATAGCAGCTTACAATGCAGTACAATGAAGGTTACAATAGGATAATTTAGCATAAACCATGGATCATTTCATTTTATAGAAGATTTAATTTTTTCTCATTTGTTTTTCATAAGACTATTCTTAGTGCAGCTGATTTTAAGACACATTTGAGAAAACTAACTACAGTATCTTACTAGCCATTTCTGTCTCCGATGGGCTTGAAGGAATTAAAATAATTTTATCAGGCTGAAGGCTGTCATTTTCAGATAATTGGATAAATAGCATAGTGTATATAATGTAGCAGTGCATGTTTAATATCATTGAGGTCTGATGGTCCACAGTCATAGAAATATAGACATTGAATATGATGGCTGATAAGGACCACTTGGTCCACCCAATCCACAGATTTATTTTCCTGCCTGTGCTGTCAGTGTGGGCTATACTTTATCTCCAGCTCCTTCCCCCTTGCTTCCCACTAAGATTCTCTTGTGCCTGTCCCATGCATTCTTGAAGCCCCTCACTGTTTTCACTCCCCACCTCCTCTGGAAGACTGCCTCAGGCACCCACCACTCTTTCAGTCATGAGGCACTTCCTCACATCTCTCTTGAATTTACCCCTTCCTGCCTCACTGCACGTCCCCTTGTTCTCATGCATCTTTTCTTCTGAACAATACTCCCCTCCTGTAATTTATTTACCCCCGTGAGGTATGTTTAGGGCTCTATCATATCCTTCCTCACTCTTCTCTTTTCCAGGGTGTATATATTGAGGTGTTTCAGTCTCTTCTCATAGTTCTTCTGATGCTGACCCTGCACCATTTTAGTTGCCCTCCTCTGGACTGCCTTCACTCTGTGTATTCACCAGTGATTTATACAGTGCCAACACCACCTCCTTCCTTTTATTATTTATTTATTTATTTAGATTTTGGTAACTGGGTAAACCCACTGAGACCAGAGATCCCTTTTTCAGGGGCAACCCAGAATTAGTTACAGAAAAAACACATACTGGCATTATTTACAGTAGTTAAAATACGTATAAAAATATACATCAGCATCAATATACAGGAGTTACAGCAAGTTTACATTCAGGCTCATGTATGCAGTACAGAGACGTCAAATTACACACAGTTAATAGGAAATTGAGAAAGTATGCAGTATAATTGACAGCCTTGTATAGGAGATTCATCAGGGAAGAAGGAGGAATTAAGGCAGTGGAGGTGAGTGGGAGACCTGGGCTGGGGAGCTAGCGGTTGCAGCCACAGAGGCTGAGTTCGAGGAGATATACTTTGAGGCCAGCCTTAAACTGGGTAAGGAGGGTGAGTCAATCAAGCTAGCTGGGAGGGAGTTCTGTAGGTAGGAGGCAGCGTATTTGAAGGAGCGCTTGCCTTGGTTGGAGTGGATCTGAGGGACGTCTAAGGGGTGATTTGCAGAGAATCGCAGGGTTCGGCATTGTACTTTGGAGGTGAGAAGGCCATTAAAGTGGGGAGGGGGGCCGAGAGTAGAGAATTTGAAGGCAAGGCAGGCAGTAAGGTAGGCCAGTTTGTGCCACAGTGTGGGCCAATTCAAGTCCACAAGGGCCACTCAATGGTGCCTCCTAGGGTAGGAGTTGGTAGCAAAGCGAGCCACACAGTTGTAGAGCAAGGTGAGTTTATTGAGTTCTGTCTCCTGTAGGAACTGCAATAGAGGGGCACCGTATAGGATGGAAGGGAGGAGGTTGCAGCAGGCTTCATCGTGCCTCACTGTAAAGGGAGTTGCCCAGGTGGTAGAGGAGGCCAAGCCTTTGATGGATGGACCGGGTTATGGAGTCGATGTGCGGCCTGTAGGTCATCTCTTGGTCAAGGTGGACCCTGAGGTATTTGAAATTGGCACTGACCTCAACTCTTTTTCCTTCGACTGTGCTGAGCTGGAGCAGCTCACTTCTGTCAGTGCCCAGGCGTCTTGACCCAAACAGGACTGCTTTGGTTTTTTCTTCATTGAGCTTTAGCTTTTACTGGTGATACCCCTCCAAATGCAATGCAACATCTTGCTGACCCTGCCAACTGACTTGTCGCACTGCCTCGCCAGCTTGAGATCATCAGATATGAGTACTCTCAGGTCCCTTTCCTGAATGTTAACCATCAATGCCTCTTCTCCCATATTGTACCATGCCTCTGGGTTTCTGTACCATAAGTGCATGATTTTGCACTTTTTTGCATTGACATGCAGCTGCCATACCCTTGACCACTCCTCAAGTTTAATTTGGCTCCGTACATTCTTTCCACCCATTTAGGAGTGCCCACCCTATTACAGATTTTGCTGTCATCCACAAAGAGGCAGATCTTCCCTTTTAGCTCATCTGTAATGTCACTTATAAGGACATTAAAGAAAACTGTTCAAGTACTGAGCCCTGTGGCACCTTGCTGGCTACCTTCTCTTCCCTGGAGTGAACTCTGTTTACTACCACCCTCTGTCACCTATCCTTTAACCAATTTGTTACCCAGTTTGCCACCTTTAGATCCACCCTAAGCTGTTCAGTTTCCTTATGACCTCCTCTGTGGAACAGTGTTGAAAGCCTTACTGAAGTCTAAGCAGGCTATGTTCACCATCCCACCCTAATCTATTTCCCTGGTCATCCAGTCAAAGAAACCTGTCAGATTTGTCTGTCATGACTTCCCACAAATGAATCAGTGTTGTCTCAAGTTTTGTAACCCACTGGATTCAAGATAGTCCACAATCCTTTACTGTAGAAGTGACTCCATTAGCTTCCCAACCACTGCTGCATGTTGAGTGGCCTATAGTCGCCAGTCTCATCCCTGCTACCATTTTTGTGAAGCGGGTCTACATATGTCCTTCTCCAGTACTCTGAAATCACTCCTGTTTCCAATGAGTTGGTAAAAAAAGACTGTCAGAGGTGAAACGAGTACCTCTCTGAGCTCCGTAAGTACCCTTGGGCGTACCCTGTTTGGCCCCATAGCTATGTCTACTTTCAGATTTGCAAGTTCCTCCTGGACTCTCTCTCCTCTGTAAAGGGACTTGTGTCTAAATCCCAGTCTTCAGTGCCCCTGTTGCTTTTACATAAACAAACCCTTTCCCCTTCCACTGTGTAGACTGAACAAAAGTATTTGTTCAGGATATCTGCTTTTTCCTAATCCTCCTCTGCACAGTTCCCACCTGCCCTTCTTAACCTCACAATCCCTTCCATGGTCTTCCACTTTTCACTTATATGCCTAAAAAATACATTGTCCCCTTTTGTTACTTCTTGGACTATTCTTTCCTCAGTTTATGCCTTTGTACTCCTTCCTGCTTTTCCCTGCCTTCCTATGCTTCTCCTGATACACCCCCCTTGTTGTCTTCACTCTGTGTCTCTTAATACCTTCCGAAAGCTAACTTTTTGTCCTTTACCTTTTCAGCTACTTGTTTCGAGAACCATAGCAGTCTCATTTTCCACTTGTTTTTACTAACTTTCTTTGTGCAGAGGTTTGTTGCCTTCACTCTGCCTTCCCTTAGCCTAGCCCACTGTTCCTCCACCCCACCCAGGTCATTCCCCCTACTAGTTCATCTCTGAGGCATTCACCCATTTTTTTAAAGTCTTCCCTCCTGAATTCCAGGACCCTCATCCCTGTATGGTTTGCTTCCACCGCTGTTCTTTTGTTGAACCACTCTGTACAGTGATCATTGGTCCCTAAGTGACCTACCACCTTGACATCTGCAATGCTGTCTCTGTTAGTGAGCACCAGGTTCTGTTTTGCTCCATCACAAGTGGGCTGCCAGACTAGTTGCCTGAGTAACGCCCCCTGCAGGGAGTCTAAGATGTCCTTGCTTCTAGCTGATTCTGCAGATGACAGGCTCCAATGTTTATCCGGCAGCATACCTCTCAACCTCCAGGGCTGCAAATCAGGGACAATGCCCTTTAAAATCAGGGACAAATGCTCAGAATCAGGGACACCATTTCTCACACCACATAAGGTGATGCATCACATGAGCTAGAAGGAAAGCACAGTGAGAAGTGAGGGATGCAGTAAGTGCAAAGGATAGTAAGAAAAATGGGTGATTGGTTGCCAGGGTATCAGGGAACTTAACGTTGAACCATACTGGTCTGCACCAGAAGACGTACAAAGAAAGACTAAAGGAGCTTAATATGTATACCCTTGAGGAAATAAGGGGAGAGAGGGGACATGCTAGAAACTTTCAAGTACCTCAAGGGAATCAACAAAGTCCAAGAGGGTAGCATCTTTCAGAAAAAGAGATGTGCAAGAACAAGGGGGCACAATTTGAAGGTAGAGGGTGGACGGCTCAGAGGTAATGTGAGGAAGTATTTTTTCAGAGGGAGGGGTTGTGGATGCATGGAACAGCCTCCCTGAGGAGGTCGTGGAGTCAAGAACAGTGGGGGAATTCAAGAATGCATGGGACAGACATAAGGCAGTCCTAGTGGGGGATAGGAGGAAGTAAGCTGTTGGTTAACTAGGATCTTCAGCTTATCTGTTAGGTAGGAAAATGGGCAGACTAGGTGGTCCAAGCAGTCCTTATCTGCCATCAAATTCTGTTTCTATACTATAATAAGTAGTGACTACCATTACTGGATATCTCCAGTAGTTGCATACTGTACGTGTTTGCAGTGTTTGTGATGTTGTGCCATGTATTTTATCAGTAAAGAAAGTAAAAAAAAACTTGTGGAGCTTGGTTTGTTTTTTGCTAGCCCTCCCCCTGAAATAACATTTAACCCAGCTGAACTTCAATATTAATTAGAAAGCAGATGAGCACAGTCAGCACCAGCGTGTGTAATACAAATTTTAAAATTAATTCTCACTGGAGGGATGAGCTCTGCTGTACCACTCCAGAAGCTTGAAACTTACAAACATTGCTTGTAAAGCACTTTGGGACACTGTGTATGAAAAGCGCTATATAAATGCTGATTCTTCTTCTTCTTCTTCTTCTACTCACAGGGAGCAGGCTGCAAAGGATTAGAATTAGAACGTGTTCTAATGGCTACAGAAGAAGTGCAGCAGAGGAATAGGAGGTCTGTTGGTCAGTCTGATAAAAAAGCACCACTTTAAATCCCTGGCAACTTAAGGCTAACAGCTTAATTTAAAGTTTAAATTCTGAACTTCAGTACCAAAAAAAAGCAAAACTGCTCAGTCAGCAGTGCACCAGAGTGTGCAATAAAAAACGTAACAGTAATTCTCATTGGAGGAGCTCTGCTGCACCAGTCCAAAGGCTTGAAACTGTCAGCTTAGGTTTCTGACCACTGCAGTTTAAATAAGCCAATAGTCACCAAGAGGGATGCCAGCATTGGGGGGGGGGTCAGACTCTAAGAGTGGGTAGAAATTGTTGAGTTTGGTAGCCCTATAACATGGAACCCAGCTTAACTTAACAGTAATAATTATTTTCTAATAAAGAAGAGCTCAGCAGGCAGTATCACATTTAGTTCTGCAGACAGTCACAGCTCAGATAGCGGCTTGCATGGGGGGGGGGCTGGGGATTATTTACTTGTCTTTATTATTAATCTTATGTACAGAATTTAGTTCACATCACCAGCAGAACCCCACGCCCATGAATCTAGCTGCTAGACCCCCCCCGCAGCTGCTGTCTCATCTGTGACAGTCTGCTTGCTGAACTAAATGTGCTGCTTTCCAGCTGAGCTCTTCTTTATTAGAAATTAATTATTACTGATAATTTAAGCTGGGTTCCATGTTGGAGGGCTTTCAGACTCCACAATTTTAAGCCCACTCCATTTAAGAGTCCAATCCCCCATGCTGGCATCCCTTTCGGTGGCTATCAGCTGCTTAACAATAATTGAACTGCAACATACATCCAAAAGCAAGAAAATATGGTCCGACTGTATTTTCTTCAAGAATTTCATGGTCACCACAAGCTGGCTGTTCAAAACTCCTCAATCCTCACTCTCACTGACAACTGGCTGGCGCTGTCACTGTTCTGTGACTCTGAGTCCGATCCGACTCCGAGCTGCTACTGGCCTGCTGCTGAGTTGCTTTTTTAGTTCTCTATTGCTAGAGAATTACAGCTTTTGCTAGCAGCAGCAACTGGCCAGTGAACAGCAGGAGACAGTAGGTCTATCGGGGGTCCACAGTCTGGCTAGAACACTAGTTGCAGTGGGCAGCATTGCGTTATTCTCTCCTGGAAGATCAGTGGCTTTTACGATGATTTTCTTTCCAGCGCTCTAGAACTCTTGCTTGGCTGTATGTGAGTTCCAAGAGCATTGGAGAGCCTGCTTTTATGAGCTACGAGTGGACCTGAGGGGGGGAACTAAAAGTTTAGGTCCACATGGGGTGGAGGTGCGATTTCAGCCACGGACTGAGCAGAGCACTGTGATTGGTTGGAGGGGCTCACACGTCACCACCTATGACATAAACAAGCTCAGTCTGTGCAGCAATAATAGGGGAACTCCAGGAAGAAGCATTCAATCATGGCATGGACTGCATGGCTCTGAGAAAACGGGACTTTGGCAAGGTGGTTTGATGGCAGGAGGAACGGCCTAAATCCGTGATTTCACAGAAAAATCAGGATGGTTGAGAGGTATGTCTGGCAGATTGAAGTCCTCAACCAGCAGCATCTCCCCATTTTCTGCCATTCTGCCAGTGGTTTCCACCAGTACCTTGTCTAAATTTACCCCCTGTGTTGGAAGTCTGTAGATCATACCAGTGCAGATAGTGGCTCTGTATTCCATCTTTAGGGTAACCCGCAGTATTGCTAGCCCCTCAATTCCCCCTGCATTCCCTGTGTCTCCATCATTTTGATACCCTCCCTTACATACAGCACCACCCCTCCTCCTTTTCTTCCAATCCTATCTTTCTTGAAGTGAGTATAGCCTGGTATGGCCATGTCCCAGTTGCAGTTTACTATGCACCATGACTCAGTAATGACCATGAGATCCAGGTCTGCCTTCGTCATGATGGCCTCTAGGTCTGAAAATTTATTTCGTAGACTTCTTCTGTTTGCATACATGGCCTTCCACATTTTGTTACCACTCTGCCTGCTACCCCTTTGTTTCCTTTTTGCCCTGCCACCTTTTCCCCTCTGTTTTTATAGCTTGTGTCCGCATACCCTCTCATTTCAACCGTACTGCTTTTTTCATTTTGTACCCTGGGGGATTTATCTCACCAAGAGTCCTCCCTTCTCTCTGCTTCAGTCTGTGTGTGTTGTGTGTGTGTGGGGGGGGGGCAGTTTGTGTCTCCCTGATTTCTTCCACTGACTCCTCAACTAGTTTAAATGTTGATCAAAGAAACATTTAAACCATCTACTGAGGACTGGGATTTCCTTCCCTGACAGATGCAGGCCATTCACCTCTGTTTAGGCCCTTATCCCTGAAGGTTGGTCCCAAGTCACCAGTGTAGCCAAACCTCTCCTCACTACACTATTCCTTTAACCCCAAGTTGAAGCACCTGACACAGAGATCCCTATCCACTTCCCCTGCTGTAGATGGGCAGCACCTCAGCAAAAGGAACTGAGCATGCTATCCGACTAAGACCCCTCTCCAACTCCCTAAAATCACCCTGGGCTAACCCAGCTCCATCCCTAGCCAGGTCATTTGTCCCCAAGTAAACAATGACATCCAGTTCCCCTCTGCACCATCACCCTAGAAATCCTTAGGATCTGCTTTCCATCCCTCCAAACCGAGGTACCAGACAGCCACCTCACCTCCCTTTTTCTTTCCCTTTGTGTTCCCAAATCTACTCCCTGATGATCAAGTTCCCCAACAAAAGTTGCTTCCTCCTCCTCCTCTGCTTGGGTCCTCTCCTTCCAGCCTTGGGGCCTCCTCTAGGGAGGACCCCACATCTTCTCCAGCCACTACCATCAGAGTCTCCTCTCTGCAGTCTTGTCTTGCAAGAGTGGTGAATGAGTTTCATAGTGGCACCAGCTGATGAATGTACCTCTGACCTGCCACTCCCAACCTCCCAGAGCCCACCAGAGTCCAGCCAGCCCTCCTGCTTGGCATCCACTGAGGCAACAGTGGTACATTTGGTGGCTGCTGCGTGTGGGAAGAGATCCCCCTAATTCTAGCCAACTCAGCCCAGAGCCTACCAACCTCTTTTACAGAAACATAGAAACATAAAATTTGATGGCCGATAAGGACCACTTGGCCCACCCACTCTGCCAATTTTTCCTACCTAGTATAATACAATGGACCCTACTTGATCTTCAATTTAGCCCTCCCTTCCCTAATGACTAAGGTTCCCTTATGCCTATCCCATGTGTTCTTGAAGCCCACCACATCTTTTACCCTCACCACCTCTGCTGGAAGGCTGTTCCAGTCATCCACCACTCTCTCTGTGAAGAAGTACTTCCTTACATTTCTCCTTAGTCTGCTCCCTCCAGCTTCATTGCATGTCCCCTTGTTCTTGAGCATCTTTTTTTCTGAAAAATGCTTCCATCTTTTACCTTATTTGTACCCGTGAGGTATTTGAAAGTCTCTGTCATATTCCCTCTTTCCCATATTTCCTCCAGGGTGTACGTATTGAGGTCCTTTAGTCTCTCCTCATATAGTCTCATACTGTGTACCATTTTTGTTTCCCTTCCTCTGGATTGCTTCTACTCTGTTTATTGAATTCCAGAGATGTGGTCTCCAAAACTGAACACAGTGATCCTGGTGAGGTCTCACCACTGATTTATACAGTGGTATTACCACCTCCATTTATCTGTTGGTGATACCCCTCCCTATGCACCCTAGCTTCCCACTGGCTCTCCCCACAGCCTTGTCACACTTTTTGGCCACCTTTAGGTCATCAGATATGATTGCCCCCAGGTCTTTTCCCTGTTTTGTGATTGTCAGTGCCACTTCCCCCATCTTGTACTCCACCCCTGTGTTTCTATGCCTTAAGTGCATGATTTAGGGTTTCTTTCCTTCTAGGCTCTGTGGCCCTCCAGATCAGTGCACATCAAGACCAGTGTTCCTTGTCCTGTATCCTATACAACAGCGTCTGTCCTGGCAACCCTTTGTGGGTCCAGCAGTTTATACTTGCTCTGCTTGATGACTTTCTCATCCATCGCATCTATGGATCTATAGCAGCTTCTTTTCCAGTGAACCGTGTGCGGTCTGACAGTTCATGCCTTGAGGATTCCATATTCTTCTTCTTCTTGGATCTACAGCAGCTGCTGCCCAGGTGACCCATTCAAGGGCCAAGAAATGATGCCTTGATAATTTCTTGTTCTACTTCTTCTTGGATCTGCAATAGCTTCCATCCCAGTGACCCATTTAGGGCTCAACAGGTGATGTCCTTCGGATTCCTTTTCTTCTTGCCTCTGAATCAACACAGCATCTATCTTGGTGACCCAGATGCCAGTGTTGCTCACATGGATGTTTGCTGCATTTCTGTGCCTCCACTAGGACTCTCCATACTCTCATGTTGTACTGGCACTGTTGCCACTATATCTAGTAGGTTAAACTGTATCTACACAAGGTTGTATTGAATCAGTAGTGCCACTAGTGGTGCACAAAGTTGGAAAATTTTGTTTCACTAATTAATTAGCAAATTTCTCACAATTTGTGAAATTAATCTGCCTTGCAAAGTGTCCATTTTCAATATAGGAATAACTTAAATTATTGTCATTTTGATAACTTTGCTAATAAAGTGGGGCCCACAGGTAAAGTTTGTTATGTCCTATGGAACTGGAGGTCAAATGGTACTGAAATGAGCTGTATGCCAGCAGAGGCTGTGTTGAGTGCAGTCTTCTGAAGAGGGACTTGGAGAAAAGTTGGTGCACCCCTTTTTATCGACATCCTGATGGCAAAACAGGAAAAAAGACCATTACGGCGACATTCGCGGTGATGGTCCTTTTTCTGTGTTTCACCTTCCCCAGTGTTCTGCCCCTCCCTGGACCAACTCTGACCTGGGTTGGAATCCTACAAAGTCAGGGGCAGGCCCCTACATCAGGGTGTGGGGGCACAGCCCCCACAGAATACCTATAGAACAGGCAGCACAATACCTGCATCAGTATTGTGCTGTCACTCTGGGGGAGGTCAGCATTGTCGCTGTCGATCAAACTCGCTGCTTCCGAGAAAAGTCTATCCTTGTTTACCTGCAAAAAAAAACAAACAAAAAAAACTTCTAAATTAAACCAAAAACTGAGATTTTGAAACCAAATCACTCACAAATAGAGCTAGAGGGCTTTGTGCAACTAGATTAGTGGTATTTGTTTCTGACTTTGCTGATTTGTTTATTTTCAAGTAGTGGTTTTATTTTGCTTAATGAAGCACTGCAGTGTGGTGGAGGGGAGATGTTTCAGCTTGCAAGGCAGCCCATAAAGATCAGTGACTTGGAGTATTTTTATGGCTGTTGGCGGAGCCTACAGCCACTCTGCTTTCCCTTGAAAAAAGATGTTTCCATGGAACACATTTTTAAGGAGTTTTCAGTGTATCCTTCCATTCTGCAAATCTCTATGGTAATTAAAGAAATAACTCCCTTCTTTCTGCTAACTACTATTGCATTTCGGATAGCCTGCTTTGTGAAATTACTATGCTGAGACCAACATATGGTTTATAGCTTGTCATGTATAATTTAACCGCAGATCCTGATTTATACCTTTGAAGTTGGCTGGCTAGCTGGAGGAGAGTTTTATGACCATAATTAATCAGCCAGATGCTAGTTCATCTTAATAGCCTTCAAAGCAGTCTAGCACATTGTTAACAGGTGACTTTCATTTTCATTTGCTTTCTCAACTGTTAACTTGTGTTTCTTTTTAAATAAAGAGTTCCCCTACAGCAATATGTTTTTCTAAAGCTGAATGAATCAATTCCTAACAAATGCAACCATGAATAGTGCATCAATAAATAAATACACTTATTGAAAGGTTGCTTTTCTGACACCTCCACCATGATTTTTGCTATATTAAAAAGCCATATAGTTTGTACTGAAAATGAGATCCAGTGATGCTTTCATTTTGGTATAGATGTAAAAAATGCCTTTGCAAAACAGTGAAATAGTCACCTTTATAAGACCTTGTAATCACCTTAATATTTTTTTAGCATGAATGACAAACAGAACTATATTTGCAGCACTTAATGTTATACACAATCCAATGCACTTGTTTTCATTCAAATGTGGCTGCCTCCAATATCACTTTATTTGCCATCTTTCTTATGCATACCAGCTTCCTGATATTACGTCGACAGATATATGAAAAGGGGAAATCGTTTAACTAGGAAAGGTACACTAAGCCATAGCTTGTTTCCAGGTGTGACCTGGGAGCACAGGGGAATTAAGTGACTTGCTCAGGGTCACACAGTATGCAAGTGGAGGCTGATAGGATTCAACTCCAACTCTCCAGGTTTGCAGCTTGGTGCTCTTAACCATAAGACTATACTGCCTATAGTATCGATAATATATATTTTCTGTTTTGGTTCAGACATGTGTCCACTACATATAGCATTTCTCTTGCAAAAAGTTTTTTTTTTCTTCAATACAGTATTATGCAACATTAAGTCCTGAATGTCCAAGCAAGAGCTCTTATTTATAGCCAAACATCATTTAGCAAGCCAATGTACAGTAATGGGGGGAGAGGAAATTGTTTGACCAGGAAAGGCACACTAATCCAGAGTTTATTTCCAGGTGCAACCTGGGAACACAAAGAAGTTACGTGACTTGCTCCGGGTCACACAGTATGCAAGTGGGAGCTGATGGGATTCAAACCCAGGTCTCTAGCTTTGTAGATCAGTGCTCATAACCATTACGCTATACTGCCTCCTAGTAAGAAAATTATAATTGTTCTGTCTGAATTTAAAAGAATCACATTTGTTATAACAAAAGTAGTACAGTGATGTAAACATGCCCCTCCAGCAATGTTATGTTGTGCGATTGCTGATAAGATTTAGGATAGCCTGCTGTATTAATTTTCACTAAATCTTTATGCATTACTGGACTAGGGGCACCATGACCATTTCACACCTCAGAGTAAAAGTTCAAAGTATAACTCATATTTGCTAAACATATTTGTGTGTGTGTGTGTGTGTGTACAGATAGACGGACAGATAGACTGTCCAGTTGAGAGGCATCTCCCTGTTTTCAGTGGAGTAATGCTTCTTATGTTATAAAGTCTGAATGACACATGAATGGTAATAATTTCATACTTTTAAAATCTGGTACTCCCCATTTCTGCATATTTTTTCCATGAAATTATGTTAGGGACTTGTTCACTTAAAGCAGCAGTATTTGTTAATCAACTTCAATTTTATTTTTTATCAAAAGTTGCATTGCATTCATAATAAGTATATTTCTAACTATCTCACATACTTAAAAGCAGATTTTATAATTATACAGTATTTGAAATTAATGGCTCAAGACATTAGAATGACTGCCATTGGCAATATTTAATCTCTGTGGTTGACAGTATTGTATACTGTTGTATTATGGTGTATATCGAAAAATGGTTTGTAAAAAATACCCTTTATACCCTAACAAATGTCCTTCCAATTTTCAGCACTCCCACCTATTTCAGTCTTCTGGCACCCGTCTGTGAGCATAGCTATCTGTCAAAGATGATCTTCTAACTTAGAATTTTCCTAGTAAGCAATGGGTAGACTGGATTACATTCTAATATACAGCAGAGAGCAAGATGAATTGTACTAAAATGTTTAGTGACTGCAGTGTACAATCAGAGGTTATGTCCTCATCTCAGTTAGACTGGTGGAAGCCGTGCAAAGATAACAAAAAACAAGCATTTGTCAATGCTGAAGGTTTCCTTGCATGGTATATGTGGGATGGCATTCAGCGGCGCTCATGGCAGTCGTTACTTGGAGCTTCTTCAAGCTAGCCACAGCCATATCGGCTCTAGCTAGAGTTTGTTTTTACTGTGAGCACTAGTCTGTGTGTAGCAGATATCTCAGATTCATTTTCCTCATTCCTTCTTGTTAATTATATTTTGTCTGTGGTCTGTAATTTCTCATTTTATTTCTGTAGTTCTGTTTTATTTATTTATTTATTTGTTTTTGTTAACCAGGTAAGCACACTAGACAACAAGTGCCTATTTTCAGGTGCGACGCGGGAGGTTACAATACAGAAACAATAAACATGGTACATATTCAGGGTAGCATACAGGCCTGCAACTACATGTTTGGCGTGGTTAAGTGAAGTACAGTATTGTTTCAGTCTCTTTTTATATTAGTTGCAGTTATTTCATGTTGTTCTGAAAGTGACAGTGTTACTTACAGTAACTTGTTAATTATACTAGTCATGTGTTTCTTGTTAATCCCCATTGTGTTAAAGTAAGTGTTGGGGGGGGGGGCTTCCTGTAGGCACTATTAGCTCAGTAAACTGTTCTGTTCAAGATCTGATCATAGTGCTAATCCTTCAGGGAGATGTTGTCTGCTGCTGCTATTTAATTGAGATCTATAAAATGACTGGGAAGAGACTCTAGACTAAAGGGAGATGTGCCAGGGAGGCAGCAAAGAAGTGTGGAAGTTCTATGGTGCAAAAGGGTGTTGCAGCTACAAAAACCCTATGTCTGCAATAATGTCATCAGTGGGCTCTGGGGCCAGTAATGGTAGAAAAGGAGTAGTTCATAGCAGTAATGCTTGCATTAGTGTGGCCAAATTTTTCTCTGCCTCATCTGTGGCATCCACGCTGGTGGAGATTGAGGGCAGCGTTGACAAGAGGATCAATCCAAATTATAACAAAATGTCTGCCTCAGGCACAGTGATGAAGAAGGTTGCTGGTGTCCCTGTAACTCCTGGTAGGGTGGAGCTGAGCCTGATTTTGAGGATAGTTCCCCACTCCCAAATGAAACTGTGGAGCTTGACCATGAGTCAGAGCCAGAGGACAGAGTTGTTACTGTGTTACTGTTGTGAACTCAGAACAGACCAAATTGAAAAATGCATCTCTGACTAAAGATGATGATGGGGGAGAGAGAGAGTCTAGAAAAAGTGAAGATGAAGAGTACAGAGCTCAGGAAGAGCATGATATCAGCAGTGGTGGGGACGATGATTTGGATCCCCTATGGGAACCAGTAGGAACAAGAGGAATGCTGGTGCTGCTGAACATGTGGATTTTTTGCATGAAAGTATGTCATGGAACTACCAAAGTCCCCCCCATACTACAATACTTTTTCCTCTTACCAGTGTTGAGCCCATTAGACTGTATGAATCACTCAGTGCTTGAAGTACATGAATCACCCCAAAAATACACTAATTTCCACCCCTCCCCTTCCCTGTCCCCACTCTCACCACCATATAAATCCAAGGTGTACAAAATCCCCAGTTTGGAATATTAAAGATATACTGGACCCAGCTGATGAAGCTGTTGCCCACTGTCAACTGTGACAAGTACAACTTGGTCAGGGGAAAAGGTGCAGCCACCTAGGCAATGCTGGGCAACATGCACACCTAAAGTCCAGCACCTGTTATGCTGGACTAAGTATCAAAAGGAAGCTGGTGCAGGGAATCCCTCTCCCTCATCATCTGCATTAGCCAAGGCATCTAGAAGTGACAGGGAAATAGTCCCAGTGGAGGGAGGGTTGACTGAGGGCAACTACAGAGATGAGAAGGAGTCCATGGGACTGCCTAGTAGTGATCATAGCAGCAGTGGCTATACTAGCACCCAGAGGAACAAAGCACAGCAACCCCAGTCCAGAAAATAGCTGGAAATATTGTTTTCATTCAAGCAGTGCCCATGAATCCCCAGGAGTCAAATCCTACCCACCAGCCATGCCACCACATCAGATCCAGCTGTTTGGTAACCCAGCACCTAGCAAGGTCCAACCTATGCTGTACAGAATGTTTGAGTATCATTCCAAATGCCCACCCAATCATGCTACTGCATATGAACTGAATGTAGCAACAGGGGAAATGCTGACAATGGACCTAGTGCCATTCTCTTTTGTGGATGGAATTTAGAATTTGATAGTTTGCGAAGCTTGTTTGTTCCAAATTGCAGATTCCCTCAAGAACTTACTTCTCCACACGTGCCATTCCTGAACTTTATGGGATGGTGTCATGCACAATAATCCATGCCCTGCTCCATTTAGTATCAGCATACATAGAGCTCAGTATGGATATGTGGGCCAGTGGCCAAATAGCTGGTAGATCCTATCTGTACATAACAGCACATTGGACACAGTTACCTGCGGTAGTATTTTACTCTTGCCAGGGAGAAATTGTACAATGCCCAATTGTGATGGTAGCAACACTCAGGGTATTCACCAATATGCCATGCTGCCAATGAAGAGTGTAACTGGCTCACACATGGGTCAGGAAGTGCAAGAATTACTCCTGACTGAGCCTGATGAGTGCCTGCACTCCCATGTACTAAACAGGGGTTTCATTTCAAACAATAATGGCTATACTGTAGTGAAATGCATCAGTGATGGGGAGTTCTCAGGGTGACATGCCTGGCACATTGTCTTAATCATGTTGTACAGTATTACTAGCATATCCTGCTATTATGTCCCTGTTGTCTGTAGCCTGTCACATCTATGCCCACTTTGCCCATTTCAGAAAGGCCGGTGACCATTTCAGGCACTTGTAGATCCTGACAAACTACCTCAGCACAGTATAAAGGTGGAAGTCACCCCCAGATGGAGCTTGACACTATACCAAATTGAGCACTTGTATGAGCAGTATAAAGCCATCTCTGAATATCTTCTGCTGCTGTATACAAGCCATGACAGTGCTGGAATATCTATGTCTCTGACAGCAAACTAGTGACAACTAATGGATGGCATGAAAATGATTTTAAGGCCATTCTGTCATGCACCACAGGCAGTGAGTGTGGACACCACCTGTATCAGTCAGGCCATCTTACATCTACTAGTGCTAAAGTAGACACTGGTGAATATACAGTTGGTGCTGGAGGCAAGTAGCGATACCAGAAGCTGTGCCTTACTGAAACACATGCTCCATGTCTTGGCCCACAATAGCCATATGTCCTGCATTCTGCAGTCTGAAGATTTTGGGATTGCTGCCATACTGGACCCATGTTATAAAGGGAGCCTGTCATCAGTACTTGAAGGGCGACATGATTAGGTGCAAATGTTAACCGATCAACTGATAAAATGGGTACATGGGGCACAGTTGTTAAAGTCACAGTTCTGTAAGGCACAGCATGAAAGTGAACAGAGACTGGGTGTTGCTACTCCCTCACATGGTAATAAGAGCAGCAAGGTAACAGAAAAAATAATCACAAATCCACTTTGGAATGTTTTGTGCCAGGTGGAAATTGAAGACATGGAGGAAAAGAAGGAGGAGGCTGATAAGGCTGCAGGGTTGTGGGAAACACAACACATAGTGGATACATATTTGGTGGACACCAGGCACCTTACCATCAAGGGAGAGTCCTTGCTATCCTGAAATAGCAAGGACACTAACTAGGACTGACCTCAGCAGCAGTCAGATACCTAAACTGTCAACCCTTGAGTGTCAGTGTTGAGAGGGTATTCAGTTCAGCGGGGACTATTTTTTATTTATTTATTTATTTATTTTATTTTAGTCTTTGGTAACCGGGTAAGGCCCACTAGGCACAAGTGCCTGTTTTCAGGGGTGACCTGGGAGCACTGGGCAGTTAAGTGACTTACTCAGAGTCACACAGTATGCAAGTGGAAGTTGTGAGAATCAAACTCAGGTCTGGTCTGCTGGATGTATCAAGCTCGTTCACACCTCATTCCTCTAACCTTTAGGCTATACTGCCAGCCTTATTGTGTGCGACAGGTGTACAAATCTGTTCCCTAGTAATTTTGACATACTAAAATTTGTTAAAATGAATGAGGGGCACATTCCACATAACACAATCATGCCTGCTCCTACCACATGAAGGTGGTGATGGTGGTGAAAATGAACCTGCAGAGCCTAGTGTCATCAGTAGAGACCCGTGTAAATCGCAAATATGAAATAGTATGAAATAAAACAAAATCAGGTCTATAAAATTAAATAAAATGAAATCCTCCACTTGCTGTAACAAAAAAAGGCAATTTTTCACTTGCAAAGTATATAAAACACATAGAAAGAAAGCTCCAAGTCATTTGAGCATATATGATATGTGCTCAAATGACTTGGAGCTGCACATCTATGTGCTTTATGTACTTAGCAGGTGAAAAATTGTGTTTTTTATTTTTTTATTACATCAAGTGGAGAATTATTTACAAGGATCTTTGAACCAAGTATTTAATAAAGCGGAGTTTAAAAAAAATAAAGGAAGTGCATATTGGGCTCTCTCCTGCTGATCCCTTCTCCCTTTCTCAGTCATCAGCCGTGTTTACACAGTCACAGCATTTTGTTTTACAAGCCGCTCCTTTCCCGCTGCACTGTGTGCTGCACCAATGTTTTTGGTTTACACTGCTGGCAGTCACAGCGGTGCAGGTCACACTGCGGAGGGGGGCTGGACATCCATAGGGCAGGTGAAGAGACAGCTTCATAGCGGATCAAGCACAGAAGAGCATTTACAGTGCAGCTTAATGCACTCGATTCGCTACATGTACCCACTCCTGAGTCGGAGCCAAAAATTGATCCAGAGCACTCTTAATGCACTCCAGTAAGTGTTCACACTGCCGTGTTTGCAGCGTATCAACTGGTGCGCATGGGTTGATGTGCTGCAAACATGACATTGTAAATGGGGCTTTAGATGTCACTATGCAGCTCCAGCAATACTCCACATATCCAGCTATGGCCCCCGTTCCCAGCTCCACTTTCTCGGCTCCTTGGTTCAGTGTGCAGAGAAATTGCATTGGCCACATTTCACCCCTGCAGTAAGTCAGTCTATCTTGTGCACACTTTACTTCTCCCACTGTTGCACCAACTGTGCATACTTACCCTTCATTCAGTGATATGTGTCCATGAATGGTTCCTGCACCCTTCCTTGAAACCAGTTATTTTGGTATGTAATTGTGAACTTAAGGAGGGTTTTTTTGAGGGGGGATGGGCAGCGAACATTCTCCTTGAGGTCAGTGGAGCGAGTTGTCAGAAGAGTGTAAATCAAATTATTTAAACAGCTACAAAGTGTTTGCTCAGTGCTCTGCCTGTTTGCTTTTTAATAGAAATATGATAACAAGAGATAAAACAAACTTAAGAAAAAATAACATGAAGTTTATGAAAAATAAAATGAAATTCACATGTCTCTAGTGATCAGCATTGGAAAAATTGCCTTTTACTGAGGTAGATGACATGCAGATGGAGAAAGAATTCCCATGTGGGGAAAGCTCCAGTCTGAAAGACTCCGAGGCTTCTTCCTTGATGAGAATGATTATAACATAACAAGAAACGTGTTCTGTGAATTCATTCCTCATCATCAGTTTTACATACTAACATACTAACATACTATTTGCCAGCAGATTAGGCCTTATGGTCTATCAAGTCTGCTCGAACCTAGATCCTTAGTTGGGTGCAGAGACCCTCCCATCCCTTGTGCTCCAGAAACCCCTATCATCCATCCCCACCCCCCCGGGACAGGCCATCATCTGATACATCCACTTTCTGTGTCTGTCCCACCCTCTCTTAAAGCCCTCCACTGTGGATCTCTGAACCAGCTCACCAGGCAGAGCATTCCAAGGGTCCACCACCCTCTCAGTGAAAAACCTCCTCCTCTTTTCCCCCCTCACCCTTCCACCTTCCAACTTCAAACCATGCCCTCTGGTGATGCCTCCCTGCTTTAGTCTAAAGATCCCCTCCATGTTTACCCTATTTATTCCCTTGAGGTACTTGAAGACCTCAATCATGTCCCCCTGTCTCTCCTCTCTCAATGAAAACAGGCAGAGCTCCTCAAGTCTGTCCTCGTAAGTCATATCCCTAGCCCTCGTGATCATCTTTGTTGCCTCCTCTGAACCCTCTCCAGGAGCTGTATGTCCCTCTTCAAGTGTGGTCTCCAGTACTGTACACAGTACTCAAGGTGTGTCTAACCAGTCCATTGTACAGCGGCAGAATCACTTCCTTGCTCCTTGAGGTGATCCCCCTTGCGATGCATCCCAACATCCTGTTTGCCTTGCTAGCTGCTCTCCTGCACTGCTCAGAGTTATTCATACATGTATCCACATGACCCCTAGGTCTTTTTCCCCTGTTGATGCTTCCAGCACCTCCCCTCCCAGGGTGTACCTGTGTTTAGGGTTTCCCCGACCAAGATGCAACACCTTGCACTTGGTGATATTGAAATTTAATTTCCATGTGTGAGCCCAGCTTTCCAGGGTGTCCAGGTCCCCTTGCAGGGCCAACCTCCCCTCTTCTCCCTCAACTACTGCTCCCATCTTGGAGTCATCCGCAAAGACTCATTTCACACCCTATACCATCCCTGATGTCCGATATGTATGCATTAAACAGGATTGGACCCAGGACCGAGCCTGTGGTACCCACTACCAACCTCTGTGGGGTTCGAGAGCTCCCCACAGACCACTACTCTCTGAGTGCGTCCAACTATCCAGTTTCAATCCATCTGACCATCAAAGGGCCTACCCTAACCCCATCAGTTTCTCCACCAGACCATTGTGGGGAACAGAGTCAAACACCTTGCTGAAGTCCAAGAATAATACATCCACAGGCTTACCCCTGTCCAGTTCTGATGTTACCCATTCTAGAACTCCACAAGGTTGGTTTGACATGATCTACCTGGCTACAAACCCATGCTGCCGACTATCCAGACCTCCCACCTCCCCAAGTAAACCCCCAATCGTTCCTTTAGTATACTCTCCATTAATTTTCCCACCACCGAGGTTAAACTGATGGGTCTATAGTTTCCTGGTACTTCCTTGACCCCTTTGTGGATTGGTACCACATGTGCCTCATGTAATCCCTAGGTACCCTCCTGTCTCCAAGTGACTGTTGAAAAGCTCCACCAGGGGTGCAGCCAGTATGTCCGCCAATTCCCATAGTACTCTCGGATAGATGCCATCCGCACAGAGATTTGTCTTTCTTTAGGCCTTGAGGGCCAAACCACCCTTTGGTGGGGATGGCATCATCTGTCCCCTCCACCTTACTGGTCTTTTATCCTTATCCAGATGTGACACCCCTGGGTGCCTTTCCCTCCTTTTGCTCCATTTCTGTTGCTCCCCTGATCCCCTCCTGCCCTTCTAACCCCTTTGTGCCTTGCTTTGTAGATATCCATCCCCTCTCTAGTGAACACAGAGGCAAAGTACTAGTTAAATACCTCTGCCTGGTCCTCGCCTCTTCCACCCACCCTTCTTCTGATCTCAATCTGCTGAGATGGCCCTTAGTTTTCTCCGCTCCCCAATGTCGGAAGAACCCCTTTCCCCTCCATGTCCCCTGTGCCAGCAGTTTGCTCTTTACTGGACTTTGCTCCCCTCACCATCGGGTGACTTTTCTAGATGCAAGCTGGTACATTTCCTTATCCTATCCCTCTTGTTGTTTTATATTTTTTGTAAGCAGCCTTCTTTTCTCTGACTGCTACCTGGACCTCACTGGACCACCAGCATGGTTTATGTGACCTTGCTCCTTACGTTTCAACTTAGCACAGATCCTGACTGCCTCATTGAAGTCCCGTTTATGACCTCCATCTCCTTTCCACACTTGTCGTTGAGGTAATCCTTCAAGTGATCCTTGAGAATATTTCCCATGCCCATAAGTCTGCCCCCTGAGTCCACTGCCAGTGTCCTAGATCTCACCCCACTCCCCAATGCTTATTTGAAACAGACAGTATTGTGGTCACTCCCAGTCAGGGGTCCTGTACATCCATGTCCCTTACCAGATCCCCATCTGCCAGAACCACATCCAGGACATGCCCCTCCCTTGTGGGCTCCATCACATGCTGTGTTAGAACACATCCTGGAAGCCATCCAGCAGCCTCTGCTCCTTGGCCACCTTAGAGGACATGGTTCCCCAGTTTGTACCTGGCATATTAAGGTCCCCATCAACTCACTCCTTCCCCTTTTGGACCACACTGGGCAATGATGTTGTCAGCAAACCATCCTCTAGAACATCACTCATCCGGGGGCCTATGCTACTCCCAGCTTGACCTTATCTCCTGCTGGGGATCGAGAGGTGACCCATAAGGCCTCCGTTTCCCTCTGCCTCTTCTACCCTAGCAATTTCTATGTCATCTCTAATGAACATAGCCACTCCAACCCTCTGCCCTCCTTTCTATCCTTCCTAAGCATAGTGTGCCCCTGTACATTTAGGTCCCAGTCATGGTTTTGTTGTTACGTTTCGTGACTGCCCCATCCACCCCGAACAGCATGGCCTGGAACTCTGGCAACTTGTTTCCCAAGCTCCTGGCATTTACTAACTTCCCCCCTTATCCCTGATCCTTTTGTCAGACCCCACCCAGATTCCTTATACTTCCATCCTCCCCTGCTCCTCCTGAAACCTCCACCTCCAGTCTGTTTCCCCCTCCCCCTTGGGCTTAGGCTCTCCCCTCATCTGGAGGGAGGGCTTCTAGTCAGCCCTCCCTTATCCCTTCCCCCCTTACAAGTTTAAACACCACCTTTCTTGTATGTAGTCAGCCATCCCTGTTTAAGGACTTCCTTCCCTAATGGGGCAAGATGAAACCTGTCCTTGGCATATAGTCCTTATCCTCCCAAACTCCATTCCAGTTCCTAACACTCCAACCCATTCTCTTCACCCCACTTCCTGAGCCATTTATTAACCTCTGTAGTCTTCATTTTTCTCCACTGAGGCCTTTGGTACTGCAATATCTCCGAAAGAAATGTTGCATCCATTATCCGACAGACTCTGGCAAGTTCTTGGAACCTTGCTTGGATTTCCATAATGCTATTTCCCTCTAAATCATTGGTTCCCAAATGACCTGAAATCGGTTTCCCTCACAATCCTAACCATTTCATACACCATGAAATTTGCTCTGTGCACTGTCAGCCCAGAGATACTCACTACCTTCACCTGGCTATGGCATCCATCCCTGTCCTCCCAATGGATACCCTTAATCATCGAGTCTCCCAGTAACAGAACCTTAACACGCCATCATCCTTATGGTTACCTCACTATGCCCCTCAGCCCCCTCCCCCACTTTATTCATGATCGCAATTTCATGGAGTCTTCCTGCCTTATTAGAGACCCCTTGTCACCCTCCTTTCTGCCTCCCTTGCTATTTTGCCCACTTAACTCAAACCCCTTCTGAATAATTGTCCCCTTTAACCCTCTCTTATCTGAACCATTTATCCTGGCCCTGATGGTTTCCCTTCCCCTTTTCCATCCCCCTTGTAATAGTACCCCTGTCTCCAGAGGCTCTCTGTGGGTCCCCTTTAGCTAGGGCCCCATCCTTGGTACTGACCTTCCTGCTGAAGGGGGGCTCCTCTCCCACCTCCTTGTCTCCCAGTTTCTCTCCAATCATGCTGTCCTCCCTCATGTCTGGAATATGTTGCATCTCCCCCATTTGCTTAACATATATGTTTCCCCTTCTCCCTCTGGGACAATGTCTATCCTTTCCATAGCTGTTCTGTGATGCCCTATGGGTATCTGACTGCCTCCCGGCCTCTGTATAAGTTTCCTCATTTCACCAACCCCTTCCTCCCCTCTAGGATGCTTAGTATCTCAAATTGTTGTGACACTCTATGTCAGCCTCCATCAAGTAACCGAGTTTCCCCGACTGCATCTCTAACCTGACCCTCTTCTTCCTCTCTTGCACTGTTCACCTTAGGGCTCCCTTCCCACAGTCTGCTGTTTTAGGCTTCCGCACAACAGCCCCTCCTGACTCTTCCCCTCAGTCTCCTTGAATTCAAATTTTCACCCTGCAGCTTTCCCTAGCATCAACTTCCCTATCTAAGGGTCCTCTGTCCCTAATATCCCCCTTCTGCTTGCTGTAGCATAATGTCCTGTAATTTCAGGCGTTGCCCAGCCTCCCTCAGCCCCACCCTTCTGCTGCCCATATCCACGCCTTATCCTTGGACACCCCAGCTCCACAGCACTCCTTAACCAATATACCTCACTCCTGATACAAGATAGCTGTCTACAGAGTGGAGCCTCCCTCTCTCCAGGCCCAATTTGGGTGTGCCATCCCACAGCCTGTGCAGCCTACAACCCTTCCGAGATGCCTGCCATGGTGGAATATGGCCACCCTGATTATCCCCTCTGTTTATAATAGCACCCCTTTTCTCAGTCCCTTTCCCTGGGTACAGTTTCTCTATACTGACTATAGTTATTTACAAACCCAATTTCAATCCCACCAACAAAGTTCCCAAGTCTCACAAACACATACAGTCCAGTATGTGTTCAGTCCCATAACAGTGTGTGTAAGCAGACACCAGGTACCAGTATGATGTCACAGGCCCACCAACTCCTGTTGCTTCAAATTTCCAGTCCCAAACAGAAATACTCAGCCCTTCAATCCCAACCCCAGTGGCTTTTCAGTATTTAAGAAAGCCAACAAAACAGGGTGGTGGGAGGCTCTTACCAAACACCAGGCAAACAACACATTTAAATTACCTTCTAATTTACCCTGCCAAACATCTATCCCCAAACCTACAATATCACAGCCCAAGTATCAGTTCAAATTCAAGGTAATAATTTTTAACACATAGAACTAATTTCACTTACAACTATTCAAATATTTCAGTTTAAAACAAAATATAACTCCTGGCCTCTTTTCTACCAACCTGTTGCTAAGCTCCCAAGTGAACAATGAAAGCCACAGTAATTCCTGTTTAAAGACAAGTTAATTGCAGCTAATGTCCCTCCTCCAAACACCAGGCAAACAACACATTTAAATTACCTTCTAATTTACCCTGCCAAACATCTATCCCCAAACCTACAATATCACAGCCCAAGTATCAGTTCAAATTCAAGGTAATAATTTTTAACACATAGAACTAATTTCACTTACAACTATTCAAATATTTCAGTTTAAAACAAAATATAACTCCTGGCCTCTTTTCTACCAACCTGTTACTTAAGCTCCCAAGTGAACAATGAAAGCCACAGTAATTCCTGTTTAAAGACAAGTTAATTGCAGCTAATGTCCCCTCCTCCAAACACCAGGCAAACAACACATTTAAATTACCTTCTAATTTACCCTGCCAAACATCTATCCCCAAACCTACAATATCACAGCCCAAGTATCAGTTCAAATTCAAGGTAATAATTTTTAACACATAGAACTAATTTCACTTACAACTATTCAAATATTTCAGTTTAAAACAAAATATAACTCCTGGCCTCTTTTCTACCAACCTGTTGCTTAGCTCCCAAGTGAACAATGAAAACCACAGTAATTCCTGTTTAAAGACAAGTTAATTGCAGCTAATGTCCCTCCTCCAAACACCAGGCAAACAACACATTTAAATTACCTTCTAATTTACCTGCCAAACATCTATCCCCAAACCTACAATATCACAGCCCAAGTATCAGTTCAAATTCAGGTAATAATTTTTAACACATAGAACTAATTTCACTTACAACTATTCAAATATTTCAGTTTAAAACAAAATATAACTCCTGGCCTCTTTTCTACCAACCTGTTGCTTAAGCTCCCAAGTGAACAATGAAAGCCACAGTAATTCCTGTTTAAAGACAAGTTAATTGCAGCTAATGTCCCCTCCTCCAAACACCAGGCAAACAACACATTTAAATTACCTTCTAATTTACCCTGCCAAACATCTATCCCCAAACCTACAATATCACAGCCCAAGTATCAGTTCAAATTCAAGGTAATAATTTTAACACATAGAACTAATTTCACTTACAACTATTCAAATATTTCAGTTTAAAACAAAATATAACTCCTGGCCTCTTTTCTACCAACCTGTTGCTTAAGCTCCCAAGTGAACAATAAAGCCACAGTAATTCCTGTTTAAAGACAAGTTAATTGCAGCTAATGTCCCTCCTCCAAACACCAGGCAAACAACACATTTAAATTACCTTCTAATTTACCCTGCCAAACATCTATCCCCAAACCTACAATATCACAGCCCAAGTATCAGTTCAAATTCAAGGTAATAATTTTAACACATAGAACTAATTTCACTTACAACTATTCAAATATTTCAGTTTAAAACAAAATATAACTCCTGGCCTCTTTTCTACCAACCTGTTACTTAAGCTCCCAAGTGAACAATGAAAGCCACAGTAATTCCTGTTTAAAGACAAGTTAATTGCAGCTAATGTCCCTCCTCCAAACACCAGGCAAACAACATTTAAATTACCTTCTAATTTACCCTGCAAACATCTATCCCAAACCTACAATATCACAGCCCAAGTATCAGTTCAAATTCAAGGTAATAATTTTAACACATAAAACTAATTTCACTTACAACTATTCAAATATTTCAGTTTAAAACAAAATATAACTCCTGGCCTCTTTTCTACCAACCTGTTGTAAGCTCCCAAGTGAACAATGAAAGCCACAGTAATTCCTGTTTAAAGACAAGTTAATTGCAGCTAATGTCCCTCCTCCAAACACCAGGCAAACAACACATTTAAATTACCTTCTAATTTACCCTGCCAAACATCTATCCCCAAACCTACAATATCACAGCCCAAGTATCAGTTCAAATTCAAGGTAATAATTTTTAACACATAGAACTAATTTCACTTACAACTATTCAAATATTTCAGTTTAAAACAAAATATAACTCCTGGCCTCTTTTCTACCAACCTGTTGCTTAAGCTCCCAAGTGAACAATGAAAGCCACAGTAATTCTGTTTAAAGACAAGTTAATTGCAGCTAATGTCCCTCCTCCAAACACCAGGCAAACAACACATTTAAATTACCTTCTAATTTACCCTGCCAAACATCTATCCCAAACCTACAATATCTACAGCTCAAGTATCAGTTCAAATTCAAGGTAATAATTTTTAACACATAGAACTAATTTCACTTACAACTATTCAAATATTTCAGTTTAAAACAAAATATAACTCCTGGCCTCTTTTCTACCAACCTGTTGTTAAGCTCCCAAGTGAACAATGAAAGCCTACAGTAATTCCTGTTTAAAGACAAGTTAATTGCAGCTAATGTCCCTCCTCCAAACACCAGGCAAACAACACATTTAAATTACCTTCTAATTTACCCTGCCAAACATCTATCCCCAAACCTACAATATCACAGCCCAAGTATCAGTTCAAATTCAAGGTAATAATTTTTTAACATAGAACTAATTTCACTTACAACTATTCAAATATTTCAGTTTAAAACAAAATATAACTCCTGGCCTCTTTTCTACCAACCTGTTGCTTAAGCTCCCAAGTGAACAATGAAAGCCACAGTAATTCCTGTTTAAAGACAAGTTAATTGCAGCTAATGTCCCTCCTCCAAACACCAGGCAAACAACACATTTAAATTACCTTCTAATTTACCCTGCCAAACATCTATCCCCAAACCTACAATATCACAGCCCAAGTATCAGTTCAAATTCAAGGTAATAATTTTAACACATAGAACTAATTTCACTTACAACTATTCAAATATTTCAGTTTAAAACAAAATATAACTCCTGGCCTCTTTTCTACCAACCTGTTGCTTAAGCTCCCAAGTGAACAATGAAAGCCACAGTAATTCCTGTTTAAAGACAAGTTAATTGCAGCTAATGTCCCTCCTCCAAACACCAGGCAAACAACACATTTAAATTACCTTCTAATTTACCTGCCAAACATCTATCCCCAAACCTACAATATCACAGCCCAAGTATCAGTTCAAATTCAAGGTAATAATTTTTAACACATAGAACTAATTTCACTTACAACTATTCAAATATTTCAGTTTAAAACAAAATATAACTCCTGGCCTCTTTCTACCAACCTGTTGCTTAAGCTCCCAAGTGAACAATGAAAGCCACAGTAATTCCTGTTTAAAGACAAGTTAATTGCAGCTAATGTCCCCTCCTCCAAACACCAGGCAAACAACACATTTAAATTACCTTCTAATTTACCCTGCCAAACATCTATCCCCAAACCTACAATATCACAGCCCAAGTATCAGTTCAAATTCAAGGTAATAATTTTTAACACATAGAACTAATTTCACTTACAACTATTCAAATATTTCAGTTTAAAACAAAATATAACTCCTGGCCTCTTTTCTACCAACCTGTTGCTTAAGCTCCCAAGTGAACAATGAAAGCCACAGTAATTCCTGTTTAAAGACAAGTTAATTGCAGCTAATGTCCCCTCCTCCAAACACCAGGCAAACAACACATTTAAATTACCTTCTAATTTACCCCTCAAACATCTATCCCCAAACCTACAATATCACAGCCCAAGTATCAGTTCAAATTCAAGGTAATAATTTTTAACACATAGAACTAATTTCACTTACAACTATTCAAATATTTCAGTTTAAAACAAAATATAACTCCTGGCCTCTTTTCTACCAACCTGTTGCTTAAGCTCCCAAGTGAACAATGAAAGCCACAGTAATTCCTGTTTAAAGACAAGTTAATTGCAGCTAATGTCCCCTCCTCCAAACACCAGGCAAACAACACATTTAAATTACCTTCTAATTTACCCTGCCAAACATCTATCCCCAAACCTACAATATCACAGCCCAAGTATCAGTTCAAATTCAAGGTAATAATTTTTAACACATATGATTCAGTTGTGTTTTCCACTCATTTTTTTTTCACAAGTTGTGCTGCTGTTTTATACATCTATTTGATTACCTCCCTCTACACTGTCCTATGTGATGCCTACAGACAAACTAGAAACTCAGTTAACACAGCATTATTAAATGACAAATTTGCTAACAATAACACTAGTCACCTCCACCTCCTTCACATACATCCAGACTGCAAAATGGACTCTTAAGGCAGCATAATAGCCATTGTAGCCAGCCATACAAATCATGCATCCTCCAGCAATCAAGACACCACCTTGTCCTCCTCCTCTAACCTATTTGTATCCTCCAGGTCTATGTGATAAGGTGATCACTGTTATCGCACAGTCAGAGTGCTGAAAACATTTTCGACACTCTGACAACCCCGCCGCACAGGACAACGGTGCCAGGACAGTTTTTTAATGCTTTCTGTGGGGGGAGCTGTACCCCTCACACCCCCCTACTTAAGGATTCTCAACTCCAGGGGGGTGCATGTTGGGGGGGTGAAAGCGTTAAAAAAAAAGGTTTGGTCTGGGCACAATAAAATCACACCAGCACCCAGACCCAAACCCGAACCTGGTACCCCACCCACCCCAACCACTAGCCAACCCCCGACACCACGACGCAGCTTGGCCATCCACTGCAGCCCCATACCCTACATCCCTCCACTCCCTCCCAGCCCACGCTCACCATGCTCGCTCCCCCCCACGCATACACATAGCAACATCCTGTCGCCCAATTCACCTGCCCCCTCATCCAGTCACCCTACTCTCCCATCACCATGAGGGATTGTGCTGGGAAGGAATCACCATTATGGGTGACACTCTTCCTCAAGTGCCCACCTCACGGAATACCGTATCCTCCACATCCACCATCAACATGGGCCATCCCCACCTAAACTACATACATGTAGACTGGGAAACAGACTTTTAAGTCAGCATAAATGCCATTGTCAGGCAGGCCTCCAGCCAGCAGACCTCCAGCCAGCTAGGCAGCCCTGAAGCCAAGCCTCCAGCCACCCACCCCATCAAAGCACCAAGACCTGAGATAAAGTAAGGCACAACTTTATCTGCTTTCATAGTAAGTTACTTTCACTGTTGTTCACACTCTGTATCCTCACTGCTTGCAGTGAGTCTGTCCTTACACAGGAGGGACTTCCATCTTGCTTGCAAGACATTAAAATATGTTTCTTTCTTTCCTTTTGTTCCCATCTCACTGCAGGCTTGACCATTCACTGGTACAACTGGCAAGCCAGTCACAAAAGCAGACAGCCTACAAGGCATAGACTTAAGTTGCTTGTTTCTCCACCACCCCTCTCTGTAGCACCATCATACCATTACATGGCATGGTCCTCAGTAATTTGAAGGTAGGTATCATTGCATGATTTATTTCTTTTTAATATTTTATTATAAGTTTTCCATTGACAGGTAAACAATGAGACAGTGACCAAGTCAAGCTACATCGTTTCTCTGTTTTCTTCATGGTTGAGAAGTACAGTAAGGCTGGGAGGGAACACTGGATATACAATCTATGCAGTCACCTGTGGTGGCTAATTCAGTACAGTCTAAATAATTTTCTCATCCCTTTACAGGTCTCCTGTCCTGCTGCCTTCTTAGCCAACAAGTAAGACTTCTTCTCCTCCACTTCCTGTGTCTGGGGCACTGTTGTGACATTTCATGGCATGAAATATGATGGAGAGTAGCCTTTCCAAAAGTTCTTTTTTCTTTTAGGTTTTCTTTCACAGATGCAACACATTAGTGAGTGTACTAAAGTAGGGCTGAGCAGACTGTTACGCCCAGAATCTGGACCCCCGAATTGAACCTTGAATCCACAGATCCAGATAAATATGGATTTCGCCCCAGAAGTCCTGTTCCGAGTCCATGAAAAGCAGGACTTTTTTTCTGCATGCCTGGCACCCCATGGAGGGGGGTAAGGAGGAACAGACAGTGCCAAGTGGACCAAAAAGACTGAGGAGAGGAGAGGAGTGGAGCTGAGCCCAGGAGCAAGAGGACCACACATCACAGTCATGTGTAGTACAGTGGAGATCTGAGTGAGGGCTGCAGCTGCTGTGGTCGGTCAATCAGTCAGTGACTTTTGGGTCAGCTGTTGGTCTTGTTCTCGGAGTGGAAATCAATAAGTAGTACCTCACAAACTGCTTAGTCCTGTAGCCTAACCTATGTGTGTTTGGAACATACTGAATACCAGAAAGAGGGGAGAGGAGACTTGTGTGTACAGGCCCAGGGCAAGGGCAGGCTGGCAAAATAAATCATTGACTTATGCCAGAGGAGAAAGTGAGAAAGAGATTACTGGGGGCCAAAGAGAAATGTTATAGTTCCAGAAATCACAAATAAAGTTTATTCTTGGCCCCAGTGAGTGTGTGTGTGTGTGTGTGTGTGTGTGCGTAGGGCAAAAACAGACTGACAAAATAAATATTTGACTTGTGCCACCATCCAGAGGAGAAAAAGAGAGCAAGAGACTATTGGGGGCCAAAAAGAAATTTTATAGTCACAGAAATCACAAATCACATTTATTCTTGGTCCCAGCATGGCTGCGTGTGTACAGAGGGCAAAAGCAGGCTGGCAAAAGAAGTATTTGACTTGTACCACCATCCAGAGGAGAAAAAGAGAGAGAGAGGCTATGGGGATCAAAGAAAAATGCTATAGTTACAGAAATCACAAAGAAAGTGTATTCATGGCCCCAGTGTGGCTGTGTGTACAGAGGGCAAGAGCAGGCTGGCAAAATAAGTCTTTGACTTGTGCCACCATCCAGAGGAGAGAAAGCATGCGAGAGAGAAAGAGAGAGAGACTATTGGGGGCCAAAGAGAAATGTTATAATTACAACAATCACAAATAAACTTTATTCTTGGCCCCAGTGTGGTTGTGTATGTACACATGGCAAGAACAGGCTGGCAAAATAAATCTTTGACTTGTGCCATTCAGGGGGGGGGGGGGAGAGAGAGAGAGAGAGAGAGAGAGACTACTGGGGTCCAAAAATAAATTTTACAATCACAGAAACCACAAATAAATAAATTAATCTTGGCCTCAGTGTGGCTGTGCAGTGTGTGTACACTGTACAGGGCAAGCAGGCATGCAAAATAGTGCTTGCATCTGTCTGTCTATCTGTCCTCCTCCTCTCTCTCTTCCAGCACAATCACATCACGGATCCGAGCAGGATATGCCACAAGTACAACCCAGTCATGAAGCAGCTAGCAGTTATTGTTTTTATTTAGCAGGTTAAGTGTAATTTTGTATACAAATCATTCATTAAATTATTTCCTTTTGGCATCTGTGTTGAATATGACTGACTTTGGCAACTTTTATGCTTTTATTGCATTTTTTTTCAAATATTTATAAATAATCAGGGCTGCTCAGAACAAATCAGAACTCCACCGTGTTCCAGTTCTTATTTAATAAAGGTCAGAACTTCAGTGAGTTCTCTCAGCCTTATACTAAAGTCTAAATAATTTCTGTCTTGTATTCACTAGACTTTTTTCATTTTGTCATGCATGCCTCCTCCTATTGCAAGCATGCCACTGCCATCTTCTCCACCAGATCCTTGATGCAGTCAACATTGCAGACTTATGCTCACACCTCTTCCTCCAGCTTCTCCACAATTGTGTGTGGTCTTGTTAAATTCAACCCATCCTCTGTATCCAGCGCGAATACCCAGTCATCAGCCTGATGTTGCTGCTGCTAATCCTACATTGTCACAAAGCTGAAAATACATGAAATGAAAGAAACAGGAGCAGAAAACAGCTACAGCATGACCTAGGAAAACATTTAAGAATTTAAAAACAAAAATGGAAACTAAAAAGAATACTTGCCTTCCTTGGCAGGAAACACTGCTAAATTAAATAACCAGATTAAGGCCCAAGCTGCAACAGAATTTCATCACCTGAACGATAAATACCTGAAAAGTGGGAACAGGAATAAAAGATGGTTAGAAATACAATGTCTCCACACTCCCACACACAGCCAAAAAAATAAATTAACAAAGAAAACTACTGCACTCACCTTTTCTGGCAGGACACCCAGTGACACTCAAAGATCACCATCTGCATCTGCACCCCAAACAGGCCTTATTATTTCATGAGAAAATATCCAGAATTTGTGGTCACTACAGTTCATCAGGACAGGTGCTATAGTGGGAGACTTGTGCAGTGCAGAAGCAGTGTATTAATTCAGGGACCCCATCTCATTTTGTTTCTTTGTGCAAACATTTCCAGACAGGAAAATGTATTAGACCAAGACTTTCTGGGCACTCAAGTTCATCCCTAAAAGTACATTTCAGGAACTGTGTTGGTGGAACTGATACACAATGTAGCACCATATAAAAGCAGGCAGCAACCTGATATATTTTTTTTCTGGTGGTTGAAAAAAATCTGGGAGTACAAAATTTATTATATGGTGCTCTTCACAGCATTTCCCCTGAAGTGTGTTACAAGAACTGTGTCAGGGGACTGGCCCGCAGTTTAGCACCTTGTAACAACATGCAGCAGCCTGAAGTATTTTTTTCTGGTACTTGAGAAAAATTCTGTGAGCACAGAATTTATGTATATGGTGCTTTTTATACCATTTCCCCATAAGCACATTACAAGAACTGTGGCAGTGGGCAGACACACAGAGTAGCACCATGTAGCAGCATGCAACAGCCTGACATACTTACTATGGAAGTTCAGAAAACTTCTGGAAGCCCAGAATTTATGTATATGGCACTCTTTACATAATTTACCCTAAAGAGTGTTACAAGAACTGTGGCAGGGGGACTAACAAACACTGTAGCACCACCTATAGCAGCATGCAGCAACCTGACATTTTTTTTTTGGTACTTGAGAAAAATGCTGGGAGAAAACCATTTATGTAAACTGTTTTTTGCACCATTTTCCCTAAAGTGCTTTATAAGAATTGTGGCTGTTGGACAGAAACACAATATAGCACTATAAAGCATGATGCAGCAGCCTAACATATTTATTCTGGTAGTTCAAAAAATTCTGGGAGCACAGAAATTATGCACGTGGTGCTTTTCACACCGTTTCACCTTAAGTGCATACAAGAACTGTGGTTGGGGGAACTGACACACAGTGCAGCACTTTGTAGCAGCTTGCAGCAGCCTGACAAATTTTTTTCTGGTAGTTGAGAAAACTTCTGGGAGCACTGCATTTATATATACGGTGTTTTTGCACCATTTACACTAAAGTGCATTACAAGAAATGTGTCAGGGGACTGCAATGCAGCACAGAACTTTGTAGCAGCATGCAACAGCCAGATGTATTTACTTTGGTAGTTCAAAAAAATCCTGGTAGCCCCGAATTTATATATATATGGTGCTTTTCACATCATTTACCTTAAAGAGAATTGCAAGAACTGTGGCAGGGAACTGACTAACAACATAGCAACACCTATAGCAGTATGCAACAGCCTGATGTTTTTTTTCTGGAACTTGAGAACAATTCTGGGAGCAAACAATTTATGTAAATGGTGCTTTGTGCACAATTTCTCCTAAAGTGCTTTATAAGAATTGTGGCCGTGGGACAGAAACACAATATAGCTCAATGTAGCAGCATGCAGCAGCCTGATGTATTTATTTTGGTAGTTCAAAAAAATTCTGGGAGCATGGAATTTATGTACATGGTACTTTTTGCACTATTTCACCAAAAGTGCATTACAAGAACTGTGGCAGGGAGGCTGATACAGGGCACAGCCCCTTGTAGCAACAAACAGCAGCCTGACATATTTATTCTGGTAGCTGAGAAAAATTCGGGGAGCACAGAATTTATGTAAATTGTGCTTTTCGCACTATTTTCCCTAAAGTGCATAACAAGAGCTGTGTTGGTAGGACTGACACACAGCATGGCACCATGTAGCAGCGTGCAGCATTCTTATGTATGTGTTGTGGTAGTTCAGAAAAATTCTGGAAGTGCAGAATTGATGTACACTGTGCTTTTTGAACATTTCCCCTAAAGTGCATTATAAGTACTGTGGTGTTGGGGAGACATGCAGCATAGCACCATGTAGCAGAATGCAGCAACCTGATATACTGTTTCTGGTAGTTGAGAACAATTCTGGGAGTACAGAATTTAGGTAAATTGTGCTGTTCACACCATTTCTCCAGGGAGAGTTGCAAGAAATGTGCCAGGGGGACTAACACACAGCACAGCACCTTGTTGCAGCATGTAGCAACCTGATGAATTTATTCTGGTTGTTGAGAAAAAAGATCTGGGAGCACAGAACCTATGTATATTGTGCTTTTTGTACCATTTCTCCTAATGTGCATTGCATGAAATGTAATGTGGGGGGGGGCTGACATACAGTGAAGAACGAGGTAGCAGTAGCAGCAGTAGTACATCACCTCCATTTTACAATTCCTTGTTTCAGAGAAAATTTCAAGAAGTGAGAAGTGTCTTGTATTGTGCTTGAACACTTGTGTTACCTAATGTGCTTGGCAAATACTGTCTGAGAGGGCAACTTGAACAGCGCAGCAGTAGCTACCACCATTTAGAAACATAGAAACATAGAAATTGTAGGCAGATAAGGACTGATAGGCCCATCCTGTCTGTTTATAGGCCCTATTCACATATGTATCGACTCACCCTAAGTGGTCAATGGCTTTTCATCACTACCTTCCCACCCAAGGTTTCCCTGTGCTTGTCACAGGGATGTTTAAACTCCTCCACTGTGCTTGCCCCATCACCTGTTGTGGCAGACTATTCCAAGCTTTCACCATCCTCTCTGTGTAGAAAAACATCCTAAAGTTACCTCTTAATCTCCCCCCCACAATTTCATATCATTCCCCCTTGTTCTGGTATCTTTTCTACATTGGAAAAGATCTGCCAACTGCACCTTGTTTATGCCCTTGAGGTACTTAAAAGTTTCCATCATGTCGCCCCTTTCTCTCCTCTCCTCCAGTGAGTACATATTGATGTCTTTCAGTTTCTCCTCATATGTTTTGTGGTGCAAACCATGCACCATCTTTGTTGCCCTTCTCTGGACAGCCTTTTAGTTTGGGAGAAAACTTGGGGAACTAAAACAGTGACAAAAGTGGTTGTGTGGATGGAGGGAATCAGTAGAGACCTGTATAAATCGCAAATATGAAATAGCACAAAATAAAACAAAATCGGGTCAATGAAATAAAACAAAATCCTCCACTTGGTGTAATAAAAAAATGGCCATTTTTCACCTGCAAAGCACATAAAACACATAGAGGCACAGCTCCAAGTCATTTGAGCATATTAGGTATGCGCTTAAATGACTTGGAGCTGCATATCTATCTGCTTTATGTACTTAGCAGGTGAAAAACAAATATTTTTTTTTATTACATCAAATGGAGAATTATTCACAAGAATCTTTGTACCAAGTATTCAATAAAGTGGAGTTTAAAAATATTAAGAAAATGTATATTGGGCTCTCTCCTGTTGATCCCTTCTCCCTTTCTCAATTTTAGATGTCAGTATGCAACTCCAGCAATACTCCACATATCCAACTACAGCTCCTGTTCCTGGCTTCCCATTCATGGCTCCCTGACTCAGTGTACAGAGAAATCGCATTGGCCACATTTCACCCCTGCAGTAAGTCAGTCTACATTGTGCACACTTTACTTCTCCCACTGTTGCAGCGACTGGGCATGCTTACCCTTCATTCAGAGATCTGTGTCCACAAATGGTTCCTGCACCCTTCCTTGAAACCAGTCATTTTGGTATATAATTGCAAACTTAAGTAAGTTTTTTTTTTGGGGGGGGGATTCGTGGTGAATATTCTCCTTGTGGCCAGTGGAGTGAGTTGTCAGAAGTGTATAAATCAAGTTATTTGAACAGCTACCGAGTGTTTGCCCAGTGCTCCACCCATTTGCTTTTTAACAGAAATATGATAACAAGAAATAAAACAAAATTAAGAAAAAATAACATGAAATAAGACAAAATTTATCAAAAATAAAATGAAATTTGTCAAAAAATAAAATGAAATTCATGTGTCTCTAGGAATTGGTCCAATAGGTTGATTGGGCAGCTGATATAATGCAGCATCAACTTCTGGACTGAAAAAAAAATCTACCAGAGAAATTTTAATATGGCACTTTTCAAATGCACTATATATGTAAGCAACAGTGTTTTACAACAAAAACAGTGTTGAGAGAGAAGAGAATGATATGGCACATAAATGCCATATAGATAGAAAACTGAATCTGTTTTTTTAAGATGGAGAGAAAGTACTGAGGCAAAAATTGGGATTAGAAAGAATGGAGTCAAACAGTAAAACAGACAGACAGGAAAAGAGTTTTAGAGTTTGTGGGGGAGTTTTAAGTTGTATTTTTTTCTATATGTAACCCCAAGCTACTTTTTAATTAATGAGCACACCCCCTGTTAAAATCTGGAATGCTGGTACTCACTTACTGTCATGCCATTTTACTTTACTAAAGGTTTGGTACCACCCTTGGTGTTAGGATGTATACTTGGCTCATTTTCTAGAGGAAGAGAGGGGTGGGGGTAGAGAAACAAAACAACATGAACCTTATATAAACATTATAACCCAGATCCTGGGTGGAGGCTGCTAGGCATATGCCAGATCTAACCTGCTGATGGGGCCCCGGTAAATCCACACAACCAGAAGCAATAATCGGAATGTGCAGTATGACTTTATTCAACAGATGGAAATTTAAAGCAGAAGTTGACCCCCAAGGGTCGGTCTAGGCAGGACAGGCGTATTTCATGAACTCTTCTCACTTGCAGTACAGTTCATGAACACACAAAAGAACATCTTCCCAATTTCCCAAATGGTGTATCTAGTGGACACCTGGCCACTCATCCAAACATTTTCCTCCCATGAGTGCTATTTAGTGAATCTAAGACACACATAGAACTCTTCTTTGAATGTAGGTGCACATAAGTGAAACTCAGTTACACACCTTAACTGCAGCTTGGCCCTTGCTCAGGTAGAACTGGTGCCCTTCACAAGCCAGGAAGCCCTGCCTTGTAATCACTTAGATGACATTCCTCCCACCCTTGACCCCAACCGACAGTCTCTGCAATTCTTCAGGGTTACACAATTGAAACCCCCATTTCCAACTGAAATACTAGAGGTCCCTCACTTTAACTATGTACACACTGCGGTGACCAAAAAACAAACTGCACTAACTTGGATAAACAGTTTATCAGAAACTTCACTCACTTGGGTGAACTAGCGGCACTGACAGGTGAGATCCAGCCTTATCTATGGGCACACACACCCCAGACTAATGATTCCCCTAAAGTATATGTAAAGCTAGCCTCCTAGAACAGTACTCACAAAGGTTATCCTGTCCACTGGGCATGAACAACAAAAGAAAAAGGCACTCTCCTGGGTAGCCAATCAACCAGTCTCTCAAAGTCCTTTCCAAGACAGCTGAAACACACACAGAACCTTCAGGGGATTGCCACTTGAGTCCACTGAGAACAAGCAGTTCCCTCCACTTCACTGTGAGTAGAAATCAGAAAATCCTGCTGTAGCACTGGTCTCCACCACTTCACTGGAAGCTGGAAATGACACTCCACTAGGGTGAGAAATCCTTGGCCCTCACCTCAGAGCCTACTGGCAGTCCTTTTGCCACTCTCATCTCCTCACTCAAGCTCTAACTGAAACAGACTCTGACTAACTAGTGAGCATTCTAAATTCCCCAGAGCAGCTGTCCACAAAGAGTGGCTTATGATGCTTCAAGAGTTAGGAATGACCTACTCATTCTTCCCTCGGGCTAGCTGAGTAAACAATGATGTATGTAAGGAACCCCTAATGAGCTCCCTACCAGCTGCCTGCTACCTTCCTAACACTAATACTGATAGGATTTTAGTAACCCAAGGGGACTGGGTGGCTACATATAAACAAAGGTGGGAGAGAAAGATTAAGAGGAGACAGGAAGGAGTATCTGATAGAAAAAAGGATGGAGTGTAAAAGAGGGAGAATCAGTGAAGTGGAACTGAAGATGGAGTGACTGAAAAAGGCATAATGGAGTACATGTTATTAATGCTCAGATGCAACAGCACCCACACTGCTGCAACAGCATTTGCAGTAACAGCTTAACAAGTTATAGCAGGTTTATCAAGTTCCCACTACAGCAGCATTTTCAGAGGTATTTCTGTTCAAAAACAGAACAGGGCTTCAGTTCCAGTCTGTGTTATGGTCCAGCTACATTCAATTTCCCTAAGTACCCTTACAGAAATAATTGTATTGTAAATTGGAACTGATTGCATGCATATGGCATACGGGCAGCAACAAGTGTGGAAACCATGATTTTTATGTTAAGTTGGCAAAAACTGCATGCATGTAGAATGAGTACAAAAAGGCAAGTGGTCACTGATAACTGCATATGTGAAAGTTAAGTGACTTGCTCAGGATCACACCATACACAAGTGGGAGTTGATGAGATTTATACCCAGGTCTTCATTCCTCCAAGTATCCTAGCTTGCATTTCAGTGCCTTTAACCACTAAGCAATACTGTCTGCACACATATGGTTCACTTGTACTTCAGTACTTGTTGTATCTTAATACATCTGCATGCATGCGGCATGTTTGTAGCTAGTATATGCTTTTCAGTTTTTTTCTTTCCCTTATCTTATTTTCACAGTTGAACTGTATCACACATACCAATAGAAACACATGTTTTTCCCACCCCCAATACACAACCCTACCCTCAAAACCAGTTAATTACTTCGGTCTGGCCTGTATTCCTACTATTATTTCTCCATAGTTTTGAATGCTTACATGCAAACAGTCTTTAAGGTGCAAACACAAACTTAGTAATAACTTGACACACACACACACCCACCCACATGGCCAGTCCCCCCCCATGCGCACACACACATACACACACACACACACACACACACACACACACACACACACACTGAAGTGGGTATGGCCATGCTGCTACAGACAACCCACCAAGTATAGAAATAATAAAAAGTCTCTTACTTGAGTACTAGGGAGCCAGAGGCAGGAGTCTTTAAGACAGGATGTCCATGGGTCAGAGTGCTGGGGCGTACCACCTTGAAATGAATGGAGTTATTTTCTATTACTATTTTATACATTATGATGGTGAGTTTGAGAATAATGAAGGCCACTGTTCTGCTAATAAGGCCCTTGTTAGTCGAGCAGTGGTCTTCATTAATCTCCAACTCTCCATCAATGATGTATAAAATAGTAATTAAAAAATACCCCCATTCATTTCAGTGGTGCACACCCCTGCAGTCTCCTTTGCCCTTTGTCATGATGTGCCTGAGCATGGGGATGTGGAGGTCAGCTTAATGGGGAGGGGGGGGATAGGCCTGACTATAGTGGGGTTCCAATAGTCTGTGCATACCATACTGCTTAACTGTCATTGAATGCAATGGACAGCTCTAGAATGTCTGTAAAATCTCTAAAAGGTAAAACTTATTTGGTTTGACTGAAACGTGATATCCAAATCAGGAAAAAAATCTAATGTATAAGATTCATTTGTATATACCCCAGAGCAGTGCATCAGATTTGGGCTTAAACCCACCCAGTTACTAACTAATTTTTTTCTTGGTTGAAGTTTGCCCCAAAAAAAGAACTTTGTTCCAATTTTTCTCCCTGACTCCATTCCATTCAATACCCCTCCCCTATGGGTCATAAAGTCACCCAAAGGTAAAGTAACATGAAAAACACATTAATATTTCAGTCCTTCCTCCTTCCCCAATCCTCCTGTAAAAATAATTATTTACTTTTGCTTACCCGGCCATATAGCCAGAACCTGCAGCCTGGCATAGTGTGCCACCAGTCCACTTTAGTCCATTCCCCCTCTCTTCTTCACCAGAAGCTGGTTGCTAGAACCGACCATCACATGTCCCCAACATGGTCCATGACCAAGTCACCTTGCCATATGAATCCACCCAACCTGGGTTTCTTCCTTTTTGCTTGGTTGCTGCTGTGGTTGCTGCCATACTGCACTGATCAAGGCCTGTGAAGGCCACCTACACCACTGTCACCACTGCTGCTAAGCCTAGCTTGCTGCCATGGGGATCTGTGCAGTTTTTTTGTAAGGCGAGCCTAGTAGAGTAAGTAGATAGCCTAGTCTTGAGTTAACTTCTAACTCACCCTTTGCCCCTTCAGACACCAGGGGAGATGGAGACTCACTAAGAGTACAACAACAAAAATATGCTGCCACAACACTGCTATCGAAAGTTCAGTGCTCACCGACTCCTCCAAGCTGTAGTGTTCAGTCTGTCTACTCTGTGGTTGGAAAGGCAGTGTCGCACTTGTAAGGCTCATGCACTCTTTCTTGGCTGGAGCTCATCCACATCACATGTGATTGTGCTGCCACTAATAGGTGGAGAGAGTGGACATCACTGTATAGACATAGTCAAGTCTGGAGAGTACCTGCAGCATGAGCACACACAGGCCAGGTGGGCACTTATTGTGCAAAAGATTAAAACCAAATTTAAAGCCATTACTGGCACACCATAAGAATGACCTAGGCACAAAAATGGGGCGAGGGCAGCTGTGCCCCTCTACCCTACCTAAATGGCACCTCTGCTTAATGGTAGAAATTAATTCTCAGGTGCTAATACAGTGGTTTCCACTGTGTTCTGAGGTACCGTATCTTTGTTTCATGATGTATGCTGAACATCATGTGGGTTAGTGTCCCTCACTTCTTTTTTCCTTTTTTTTAAATTGTTTAACCAGGGGTGGCACACTAAGCTCAAAGCTTTTTTACAGGTTCGACCTGGGAGGACAGGGAAGTTAATTGACTTGCTCAGGGTCACACAGTATGCAAGTGGGAGCTGTGAGATTCCAACCCAGATCTCCAGATTTATGGCTCAGAGCCTTAAACCACTGCGTTATACCACCTACACTCCATTTCAGTGACAAAATGTGTGGTATGGTGCATGCTTCCAAAACCCTACTCAGCACAAAGGTTGCTGAGCATGGCCATAGTGTGTATGCTCAGTACAGAACGACAAAGGGAAAGTAAGTGAGATAAAACAGTCCTGGAGAAATACATTTGTAGCACTAAATATGCATAAGGGATTTGCATCATTCAAAACAAAAGTGATGGGCTTCACAACACAGAGGCCCCTCTTCGTACATCTGGAATGGGGGATGTTGACTGGCTATATCGTAGGTATTTAATGAAATAAGCAAACAATACTTTACAGATTAATGGCGATTTAATGTGTAACCCCCCTGTTACCCGGGGTTACTAGAATCTCAGTAAGACCTAGTGGTAGGCAGGGAAGGCAGCTTGTGAAACTCCATTTAAAAGGATTTCACACTATCTCACTCTGTTCTCAGTCTCAGCTGAGACTGAGGGACGACATCATTTTAGAACTGTCGCAGCTGCATAAGCCACACTGGAATGTTGCAGTTGGAGGTTACAGTAGAATGTTGGGGAATTCTGAGGCAGTCTGTGTGCAGTCTGAGTGAGAGACTGTAGTGCAGCAGAGTGTGTGCAGGCTCTCAGAGCTTTAAGCTCTGTTTCAGAGCTACTTTTGTTTTTAGGTATGTGTTTCCACCTGAAGAGGAACACAGAAACTGGTAATTGAAGTGGTGGAGATGGCTCTCAATGGTTCAGAGGCCCATCCCTGAGGGGATGGGGGGAAGGTGTTTGCCTGTTTTCCAGGGGCAACCCCCTGGGTCTGGCTAAGGGAAAGAAGCTGCCTGTCTGAGCTGTGCTGAGACACCAGAAGCTCTGTAAGAGATTCCTTGAGAAGGAAACACCTGTGGGACACCTGCAACCAAAGGGTGAGTTCACTCTGAAAAAGGGCCAAGTGTTTTCACCTGAAACAGAAGGAAACTAAAGGGACTGTTACTGTGGGGTCAGGAAAAGACAGCCAAGTACAGTTGGAAGATGTGGGGACTGGACTGCTTAACTCAGTGGGGGGTCTAGAGTAATGGACAAAGCCACTTATAAGTATGTTCAAGGCCAGCACAAAATGGAAAGAAAGAATGTGGGGATTGGACTGCTTAACCGGTGGGGGTCTAGAGTAATGGACAATGCCACTTATTTTTTAGTATGTTCAAGTCCAGCACAAATGGGAAGCAAGACAAGTAGATCGAATGTGAAATACATTTAGCAAGAATCTACACAGCAAAGTGCTAAAGGATGAGGTGTTTACAGTCCAGAGAAATGGCTGGGTATGAATTGTGGGAGCGAGAGGTGGGAGACCCCCATCAGTAGTAATCAAATTCACCTCTATGGATTTGCTCTGAGACACCTTTTGCTTTCCCTCAGGTACTTGGCCAGTGCCTGAGGAAAGTACCCAGATGTGGGATTAAGGGAAGATTCCCTGATGGAGCCGAGGTGCTCTTAGGTGGTTTAGGGAGCTGCCAGAAAATGTTTCCATGAAGTATGGAAGGTGTCCAAGTGGCTGGCAAGGGAGCTGAGCCAGGGAAAACCCAGAGCAGTGTACAAGTTAGGGCTGTGTAACCGAAAGCAGTGTATAAGTCTGGGCTGTGTGCCTAGTGTGTGGTAGAGCCTGAGGGCTAAAGTGATGAGGATGTGTTCTGGTCTCCTTTAATCTGCATTACCAGGAGTGTAGCCCCATGGGGGTCCATCTATGCTTTGTTTATTCTGTTTGGATGTGAATAAAAGCCACACTTTAGAATCCCACTTCTGGTATTGGACATTACAGTTATTGCTTCCTGTGTTTGGAGTTACTTGGGTCCCCCTGTGCAGAGTAGCCAAACCTAGCCTTTGTGCCGAGTGGCACATTCCTCCCCGAACCCAGCCCACCTGGTAGAGCTGTCAGATACAAACGACATACCGGGTAGGGGTTACAAAAATGGAGGCACTGCTGAGGATATGGGTTTGGAATTTAGAGAGAAATGCAAGAAAGGTCATTTGGGCAAGGGGATAGCATTTTGGCTATCTGGCAGTGGGTAGCCCAAAAAGCTGAAGCAAGGTTAACTAATGTGCCGCTGTGTGCTGTTATCCATGTGCTGCTGTTAAAATGCCAACTGTTTACCAAGGAGCAGTAAAGCCTGAGAGTGTATGCCCTTGTCCTGTATCAAATTACAGCATTTGCCAGCTTTTAAAAGTGTTTATGACAAAGAAAAGTATGGAAAACTGTGGGTAGCAATAGAAAAATTGTGCCCTAGACATTGGAAATGCTTTCTTGTGAACTGAGAGACTTGTTGTGTTAATGGCCATGAAAAATGGTTGAAATGGGCTCCTGCCGTGGAGTCAGTTGAAAAAAAAAAAGTGTGGTTTGCAGTTTAAATTTGCCTGCTTGACAATCACTGTGAGGAGAACAGCATTCGAGAGGAAAGAGGCTCATTTGCAGGGCGTCGAGTGATTGGTGAGACAGCAATCAGCCCCGCCCCCATGCCAGCTCTAGAGCGACTGCACAGCATTCGAGAGGGAGAGTGAGTGGAGGTGCATACTGGCTTATCAGGAGGAGCGTCACGGTGACTGAAAGTGCTGTGACGAGTTCAGAAAACTGACTTCTCTGTCTTAATTCAGGCTCAACCTGCATCTCGAATCGACTGGACTGTGAGTGTGGTGTTCAGAGGGACAATCAGCAGGACTGCCAACCCATTTCTTTCCAGAGGCCTCCAAGACTGGCTGCAGGCCGTTTTCCATCGCAGCAAACAGTTACTGATAACAGTGAGTACCAACAGAAATAATTGCTCAAACTAAGTGATTTTGCCAAAAGCCGGCTAAATCTGTGTAGCAGTGTAGTCGATTTGCAAACAAGGACTGTGTTAAGTTTTACCAGCAAAAACAAGCCTTTTAAGCCATCGACTGTGAGCATAAAGATAGGTTCAGCATCAGTATAAGTTTCAAAGCCATGAGAGAGACTGTGAGTTGTATCAGATATGCAACAAGAGTTACAGGTAATCCTGTGCTTGAAATACTGAGGCTTTAAGGGACTGTAAGCTAGAGCAATGTGTTCAGCAAGTGAAAAGTCCATGGTAAATCATATAAATGTGCTAGAATAAAGAACAGTGCAAGTTTGTGCAGTTTGAGCAAAGTTATCAGTAAAGTGTGTAAATCGGCTGCGCAGTGGCTTGACCCAGTTACAGAATGTTGATGTGTAGAAGTGCTGCCGCCGCCATTACAGGGTGGGGTAGTAATGTAAACACAGCAGCAGAGCCATTTTGAAAGAGAAAGATAGTTTTCAGTAATGTGGGAATTGAAATAACAGTGAGCGTTGTTTGTTTTTCTTTACAGTCATGGCTTCAGGACCAGCCCATTACCCGGATCATGCCTGGGCTGTGATAGCAGTAGAAGTTAACAAGTTAAGGGACATTGAGAGATGTTATTACGGGGGATGACTGCCTCCTCATGTGGCGATTCCTGGATCTCCAGTGCGAGTATGTTTAATGTACTTAAATGCTGGAAGGGACGTCTTCATGGTACCTCACTGTTCTGGGTGCCTATTGAAATATGGTTTGTTTAAAGTGCCCAAGATTCGTTTGGCTCCCACATGGACAAAAGTTCAAGAATCTGCAGTTGGCATCACACAGTACCAGATGGATCCTGTTGGAGAAGGCCTCACAGGGGAGTGTGGCACAAAGCTAGAGGGTGCAGATTTACAGACAGAACAATGTGCTGATGTTTCAGATTCTGAGTCACAGAGAGACATTGCAGGAAGAGCATCAGTAGACCCGTGGAGAGCGAGGCCTAGCCCAAGTCTCATAGGTGAAGACAAGATGAGAGAGGCCTTTGAATGAGAGGTTTTGATCTCCACGCCTAGCGAAGAGTGGATAGTCTTAGGAGTGAGGACAACTGCTCACTTCTGGGCACAGATTCTCAGTGAGGAAGAAGAAGAGGGAGAACCTATGTGGCCTTGTGAAAAAGTAACTGGTGCACAGCCTCAAGCTCTTGCCTCAGAGGAATGCATGGAAAAGAGCGGTGATGCTACTGCCCTGGCTGTGCAAGAAGAAGCCAGGGATCCATTTTTTGTGTCTTTGAGAATGCGTAGCTGGTAGAACCAGGACTGGCCACCCCCAAGCCAGGCCAGAGGTCTCAAGTTGACCAAAGCTAGTAAAGAGGAAAGACTGGTTCATAGGAAAGCAAATGAAATCTATGGGATGTCCTTTCCTACCTTTCCTCGGAGAGTCTGGGAGGAGATTGAACAAAACAGGAAGTCCTGGATTTGGGCAGAAGCAATGAAATGTGTGCATCCTGGTGCAAACAAGCATGTCAAGCACAGAATGTTTCACAACAAATACAGCCAGTGGAAAAGAGGCAGGACACTGTTAATGGACACTGTTTGAATTGTGGATGGAGAGGGACGTGAAACATTTCACAGTGTGAATTATGAGCGCCCAGATGGGGTAATAATTCAAGCACCTGACCCATTGTGCTATTGGCCACAACAAAAAGACCTTCCTGCGCATGTGCCCATGCCTACCAAATGGAAAGCAGAGCAGTGGTAGCCAGTGATGCCACACCAGCCATTGCAGTACCTATGTTGTTCTGCCAGTATGGACGTCCTGGACTCAGGTGCCCTACATTCATCAGTTCTACAGTGTACTGGCTTCCCAGAATCCATCGACTGGCCCACCAGATGACTTCAGATCCAGAGGGGACACCAACCCAGCTGTATCCTGATTTATTACCTGGTAATTGGATGACTGCAGACCAGCTGTTTTCCTTTTTGTTCCTGTTCCAAGATTCCATCTCCAGAGATGACATCAACCCAGCAATTTCCAGATGTGCCATCCTGTCATTCTCGGAAGATGTCCGCCCAGCTGTATTGGAAGAATGCTGACAAGGAGAGTCTTTGGCTGAGAACCAGGTTTGGTGCTGTTTTCATTCTACAAGGGACTGGTAAGTCCAGACTTTTGTATTCTTATGACATTGCAGAACACACCCTACACTAGCAGACTCTAGATGTTTGAACTGTCCTCAAAAACTCTCCCCTTTGGGACTTTGGCCTGCTAGAACTGTGCTTCACCGGGCTCCAGTCCAGGAGAAACTCTTTAATGGACTTACCTTCAGGCACTGTGGTCACTAGATGGAACTTTTAGGGCACTCCATCCCCCAAATATTGTGCATTGTAAATAATGTCATTGTTTTTTTACTGTTTTCTAATGTTTATACTGTTTTTTTTTTACTTTTCTAAAAAAATCTATTTGGGATCTCCAGTGTTTTGATGGTAGGGGGTTAGATAGACTGTGTATGCAGATTAGGAGTGTGTGTTGTCTTTCTTTTTCTTGCAGGTGTTTCTGAAGAAGATAGAAGAGAAGACAAGAAGAAGAGGAGGGACTCATCAGAGTCCCTCACTAGAACTTTTGAGTTTAGTGTTTAAAGTACTGTTGTTGTTGTTGTTACTGTGTGTAACTTTTCCTTCCACGAGTATGGTTGTGAGGGAGTGTGGGAGTAATGCATAGAATATGGTATTAGCTCCTGGTGTATGGTTGCATGGTGTCCAGGACTGGGGAGGTCCCCTGTTTGTTTTGTTTTGGGAAATTTGAGTTAGAGGCAGGCAGGTGTTCCCTAGAGGGCTAGGGGAGGATAGACAGGCTGTGGTCCTGAACGGCCATAGGGGGCCGCAGTGCTGATGTATTAGGGCTATACTCTGGTCAGTTGTACCAGAGCCACTAGGTGCCCATAGTTAGTGGGTAGAGTAGAGGCTGATATGTCAGCCAGAAAGGCCTCTAGGCCCTGAGTGTTGCCTGCCTGTGCTAGCACATGGTAGGGGAGAAGGTAGCGCTACCTCCCCGTAGTCAACACATGGGGTGAGATGGCCTAAGCCGGGTGATTAATGACTGCGGACAGTCATTTTCCTGGCCAAGGGTGAGTGTAATCCTCCTGTTACCCAGGGTTACTAGAATCCTGGTAAGACCTAGTGGTAGGCAAGGAAGGCAGCTTGTGAAACTCCAATTAAATGGATTTCCCACTGTCTCACTCTGTTCTCAGTCTCAGCTGAGACTGAGGATGAGATCATTTTAGAACTGTAGCAACTGCATAAGCCACACTGGAATGTTGCAGTTGGAGGTTACAGTAGAACGTTGGGGAATTTTGAGGCAGTCTGTGTGCAGTCTGAGTGAGAGACTGTAGTGCAGCAGAGTGTGTGCAGGCTCTCAGAGCTTTAAGCTCTGTTTCAAAGCTACTTTTGTTTTTAGCTGTGTGTTTCCACCTGAAGAGGAACACAGAAACTGGTAATTGAAGTGGTGGAGATGGCTCTCAATGGTTCAGAGGCCCATCCCTGAGGGGATGGGGGAAGGTGTTTGCCTGTTTTCCAGGGGCAACCCCCCCTGGGTCCAGCTAAGGGAAAGAAACTGCCTGTCTGAGTTGTGCTGAGGCACCAGAAGCTCTGTAAGAGATTCCTTGAGGAGGAAACACCTGTGGAGCACCTGCAACCAAAGGGTGAGTTCACTCTGAAAAAGGGCCAAGTATTTTCACCTGAAACAGAAGGAAACTAAAGGGACTGTTACTGTGGGTTCAGGAAAAGACAGCCAAGTACAGTTAGAAGATGTGGGGACTGGACTGCTTAACTCAGTGGGGGGGGGTCTAGAGTAATGGACAAAGCCACATATAAGTATGTTCAAGGCCAGCACAAAATGGAAAGAAAGAATGTGGGGATTGGATTGCTTAACCTGTGAGGGTCTAGAGTAATGGACAATGCCACTTATTTTTTGGTATGTTCAAGTCCAGCACAAATGGGAAGCAAGACAAGTAGATTGAATGTGAAATACATTTAGCAAAAATCTACACAGCAAAGTGCTAAAGGAAAAGGTGTTTACAGTCCAGAGAAATGGATGGGTATGAATTGTGGGAGCGAGAGGTGGGAGACCCCCCATCAGTAGTAACCAAATTCACCTCTACGGAGTTGCTCTTAGGCACCTTTTGCTTTCCCTCAGGTACTTGGCCAGTGCCTGAGGAAAGTACCCAGATGTGGGATTAAAGAGGAGGATTTCCTAATGGAGCCGAGATGCTCTTAGGTGGTTTAGGGGGCCACCAGAAAATGTTTCCATGAAGTATGGAAGGTGTCCAAGTGGCTGGCAAGGGAGCTGAGCCAGGGAAAACCCAGAGCAGTGTACAAGTTAGGGCTGTGTAACCCAAAGCAGCATGCAAGTCCGGGCTGTGTGCCTGGTGTGTGGTAGAGCCTGAGGGCTAAAGTGATGAGGATGTGTTCTGGACTCCTTTAATCTGCATTACCAGGAGTGTAGCCCCATGGGGGTCCATCTATGCTTTGTTTATTCTGTTTGGATGTGAATAAAAGCCACACTTCAGAATTCTACTTCTGGTATTGGACATTACAGTTATTGCTTCCTGTGTTCGGAGTTACTTGGGTGCCCCTGTGCAGAGTAGCCAAACCTAGCCTTTGTGCCGAGTGGCCTATTCCTCCCTGAACCCAGCCCACCTGGTAGAGCTGTCAGATACAAATGGCATACCAGGTAGGGGTTACAAATGACTAAAATCAAAAGCCATTAAACGACTTGCAAAAGGATCAGAATTAATGAGTGTAGCTAATCTTTATGGGAATTTAAATAAAAATGTATTTTAATGACTACTTTCTAGTAGTATAAGAAATAGAAACTGATGTGTTTTTTTAGATGAGATTTGCACCAGGTTAGCTGCTGCACACAGAGCAAGCATGCGGCATGTGAACCTGATGTGATGTTTAAATGATATTCACACTAGCTGAACTGCTGCACTCATGTCAAGCATGCAACATGCAAACCTGATGTAATTTTTAGAAGATGTTCACACCAGTTTACCTACTGCGCACATGTCAAACTTGCAGCATGCAAACCTGATTTGCCTTTTAGACTTGGTTCGCATATTTTCACTTAGTGTATGTGAACTGCATGCAAACATTGCACAATTAAGCACGTGGCATGCATTCTGCATGTACACAGCACACCTATATTTCTGTTAGGGTCCCCTCTATTAGCACTTACTGGTTCTCAAGCAACTACTTGAGATTTGCTTCCATTGAAGAAATGCTAGTGGAGGTCCTCCATCACTACTCGTAGACGTGCCAGCTTTCTGGCAGTGGTTGTTGGTGGTGTCAGTGCTAGTGCTGTCCTGTGCCCCTCATATGGTGTTACCATCATTGACAAACTGTGCACTGCTTCTGAGTGGCACAGAAGGACCACTGCCACCACCGCTACTCACCACCTGTTGTCTGGCTTCTTACAGACTCAGGTGCAGATTTTCATGTGGATATATTAACCACTGGTGACTAGATGGCTGCTCTTCTCCCCATGACTGACCAGTGTGTTGCACAGGTTGCATTTAACAACACTGCCATCATTGGAGGCATGGGTGAAAAATTCTCAAAGGAGCCACCCCCTGATGAAGGTCTGAGATCAAAGTGCTGGGGCACCAGGTAGCAGTATCTTGTGCAGACTGTATCACTGTGGAAAATATATTTTTTGACCAAAGCAATCCAGCTTACAGCCTTAATTTAATTCACCATTATGAGTGTGTGCACTGTTTTTGTTATTTCCTTGGGTCTCCTTCGGGGATAGCTTACCCTCACAGCAGCACCACAACCCAACACGGGGACATGCGGACTGTTCACCTGTTACAACCAAATGAGGGAATACCTGGGCTGCTTCTTTTCATGTGGCACTGAGAAGCTAGAAGATTACAAATCAGGACATGACACCTCAGGAGGAACAGCTGGTGGTGGTGGTACCATGAGGGAGCATGGGGGGGGTTCAGGCCACTGCTGCAGAGCTTGGGGCTTCTGCTTTGGAGCTGGGGAAACTGGAGGCTGTTGCTGCACTGGAGCCAGTGCTTGCTGATACTGCTGTACTGGGGGCTGTTGAGGTGCTATGGGGAGGGTGCTGGCTCACCCCTTCCAGTGTCCAGACTTCCTGCATCTGGACAAGTTACTGTTCAGCACAGGCATATGACACCACTCCAAATCTGCACATGACCCTGCCTAAAATTCTTCATTAGCAAGAGAAAGAGAGAGATAAAAGAAAAGTCAAACTGAAACAAGCAGAAATAAGAGAAAACTGAGCTCTGTAACTAATGGTTGTACCTAACAAACAGGCAAAATATAGAATAAACAAAAGCTAAATCACTGCTACTGAGAAAAAAGAGAACTGAATTAGGATGAAAAAAGCTGTAACATTAATTAAATGTGTTGTTTGAGTCAACAATTTTATGTTCAGAAAGCTAGTCAGGTTTCTGTCTCCTCCATTGATTAATTAACACTGCAAATCTGGAAGTGAAGCAGACTTATTGTACAGAGATGTGCCACATGACCTGCAGAAGTTCTTCCATGTGACCATTGAGACACTTGTTTACAAGTAGCCTCATATTGACAAAACTTCATTCAAATGTACCCCGGGAAGTTACAGGTGAAGTTGCCAGGTGAAGCTGTAAAAGGTGAATTTCCTCCCAAATAATACAAATTATTGAAGTTTGTGGATTTGCCTTAACTTCTCCAGTGAATTAAAGCTGTGCAACATCTCTAATTGCTACACCTCACATTGTTTATGTTTCTGTATTTCTGTCTTTAATTGCCATGTCTGTTCCGAGACTATTTCCATGACCTTGTCACTGCCACTTGTATAGTTTACAACGTGGCTGTGAGCTATGGGTACTAGCTTGCTCTGGGTATGCTGTGTGAGTGATGAGTGCGGGGACCTGTTTCATCTTCTGTGCCATGTATGTCTGTTGTGGTCCATGCTGCTGTACACATGTTGGTAGTGTCATCCTGTTCATTGTGTTGTTTCTTATAGAGGTTGAAGAGGCTCCAGAGATGGAAGAACAGGGTGATATGGCAGAACTGGAGCCATATATGAGGTGTGGTCTGCAAATATTGCTGGCCATTCAGTGGTCTGTGGCCACCATTGCTTATCTGCTTGCACATGGTTACGATGCTATTAGTGGTCACAGACACCAGATATCTTCACATTGTGTATATGTAACCTCTGTATTTTGAATTTGTACATATGTGATTGCTATGACGTGTAACCTTTGTAAAAGAGCCTTTAGCTCAAAGGTACTTTCCTAGATAATTAATAAATAAATAAATAAAAATAAAATAAAACAACAGTCACCCAGTGATGGTGTTGACATGACTGCCAGGCCTTTGTCATGATGTACTTCTGCCACATATCCTTTTGGTTACTTAGCTGTCCAATGTATATCCCCTGGCATGTGGTTTACATGTGGGTATTAGCGTGCTCTGTGTCTGCTATGTGTGAGTGATAAATGCAGGGACCTGTTTCATCTTCTGCTGCCCATATTGTTAACAAAGTTTTGCATTTAGTTTTCTATTTGGTGGTGGGTTTTTATTTGGGGGGCTACTTCATATTCTCTTGTCCATGCTGCTATTGGGGTATTGTGTTTCTATTTTGCTGATTGTGGAGGTCAGGGTGTGGGGGGTTGGGTGGGTATTGTGTATTTCTTGCTTCAACCACCCTACGTGGACACATTTGTTGGTCAGTAAAATGATGTCATTTTATATCGCCATTCCTGTGGGTGCTTTGATGTTTGTGATTCATGTTATATATTTTCTCTGTTGGATTTCACTCCTCTGTTTTTGTATGTTATCCTTTCTTGTTTTGCTTATGTATTGTGCAGCCGGTATCTTGCTATATACTGTAAGACTAGTTATTTTCATGGAAGGTAATGTTAGCGCAAACACAAATGCAACCATAACTGTGTAAATTACATTTAGTGCTAAGTAATTAAAACCCCATTCATATTAATGAAAAAAGTGCTAATTAGCACAAATTTATTTTAGCACAAATTAATGCTTCAGTGAAAATAGCAAAAATTATCTGACAGTGAAAATTTCAAGTTTTACATTCAGTGCCAGCATTACGTGTGACAGTTGCTTTGTGCTGCTTCTACTGTCACCATTCATTACAGCATGTACAATGTGCACAACAGAAACACTGCTTGTGGTGCATTTTGCTTTTGTTCTCAATTTGCTGTCTCATTTCTTCTAAATAAATGCAATGCAACATTACTTTTATTACAGATCCTGAACAGAAAGGGGAGACCTAGTTCATGTAATAGCTTTCTGCGAGGATCTAGGGCAAGATTATTGACGTTCAACTTGAAGTTTGAAGCAGAATTATGCATTTTAGACACCTCCTCAACACAGGTAATATAAGCCATCTGTAGAAAGAAACTTTTGGCAGAAATGTAGTCAAGTCATAGCCTTAAAGCCTAGGCCTTCATTTGGATTCAAACATTTTGATCAAACATGCCTTCCCTCTGCTGGCCATGGATATCAATGTGCTTATAAACAGCATTTAACTATGCCTGGACCTTCAGTTTTTGAAATCCTGGTTACTACCAGGTTGAATCTGACATTGATGAATGGAGAAAGATGCACATAAAGACTATGGAAAGATCCCACTCCACCACCATCTTTACAGTTATGGAAGTACATGAGGCTGGAAAAAGCACATTATCTATAAACAGAGTATGACAAGTGGATCTATGATGCTAGTTTGACAAACATTTTGTTGACTGGCATTTTAGTGATGTCTTCATGTCTACCGCAAATTGTGGTTGGCATAAAGCCATTAACTAAACTGTTTGTTTTATTAGGGGGCCCTGACTCTGCACCCCACATCTTTCAATAAAATAAATTCTGAGTCGGAGTTGGTTGAGGGAGTGGGTGCAAGTCCAGGAGAAGCAGTGCCAGGGTCCCACAAGTACATTACAGCGGCAACATCGAATTGATGCTGTAATATATTTTGCTTTTGAAATGTCACCATTCGATTGTCACATCATGACGGGCTGTATTATACCATTTATTTATTTATTTTTTGGGGGTTAGGTGCACTAAACAGGTAAATGCCTATTTTCAGGGATGACTCGGGAGAGTACAGAGGAAAAATCAAGTGAGCACAGAGGAAAAATATCTTTCTCTGCTTAAAGACATGAAATCTGTCGAAATTTGGGATTCCAGGATAAAAATAGAATTCAGCTTAGATAAATGTACAGTTTTACAACTGGGTCAACAAAACAAAAGAAAATCGTATGTGATAAATAACACATCCTTATCATCAGTTGAAACAGAAAGGGATCTAGGCATCATTATTGATGACAACTTGGGTATGCATACCCATATCAGGAAATATACAGAGCCAACAAACAAGTTCATTAATATCATTCAGAAATCCTTTGTTACCAGGGATGAAGACTGCCTAATGCGACTCTACAGAACATATATACAACCATCTCAGGGGGGAGGAAATGGACAAGGAAATGATAGAAAGTATACTTAGAATGGCAGAAAAAGGGGAGATATTGCTGAAGGGTGATCTGAATATGCCAGATGTTAACTGGAGTGCAGTTGCAGCAGCCACTTCGAAGAGTGGGGTTATTCTAGATGCTCTACAGGGGACATGCCTTAGACAACTAGTATTGGAGCCAACTCGAGAGGAGCAATCTTAAACCTGGTTCTCTCAAATGGAGATGAAGAGGATCACAGATGTAAGTGGGTAGCCATCTGGGAACTAGCGACCATCGAACAGTATGGTTCCAATAAACACAGCAACAAGTCAAGCCATACAAAGGCAAAAGTACTGGACTTTAGGGCGCTGACTTTGCCAAAATGGGTGAGTGCCTAAGGAATGCACTAGCAAATGGGCAGGAAGGAGGGTGGAAGAACAATGGGAATAATAAAACTGCCATCACAGAGGTAACAAGCCTTTCTGTGAAGCAAATAAACAAAATGAAATGATGTAAGAAACCACTATGGTTCTCAAAGAAGTAGCAGTGAAGGTTCAGAGAAAAGAAAGCATTCAGGAAGTACAAGGAATCACAGAAAGAGCAGGACAGAGAACTGTATCAGTTAAAGCAAAGGAAGCTGGGAAGGCAGTCAGAACAGCAAAGGCCCAAACCAAGGAAAAGATAGCGAACTCAGTTAAGAAGGGGGATAAAACTTTTTATAGGTACATCAGGGAGTGAAGGAAGACCAAGGGATGGATAGTGAGGCTTAATAAAGGGGAGGGAGGGTGGACAGAGGGTGACTGTGAAAAGGCAGAGATACTAAACAAATATTTTTGCTCAGTATTTACAAAGGAAGGGGATGTACCTAAAACAAACAGTAGAAACACTCTGGATACAGAAGTTGATACCAGCCCATTTACAGAAGAAAGGGTTCTGAAGAACTCTTAAAACTGAAGGTGGACAAAGCAATGGGGCCTGATGGGATTCATCCCAGAATTCTAAAAGAACTAAGGGTAGAACTAGTGACACCACTGACTACCCTCTTTAACAAATCATGGGAGGATGGGGTGGTACCCAAGGACTGGAGGAGGCAGATGTGATTCCCTTCACAAAGTGGGAGCAAGGCAGAAGCAGGAAACTACAGACCTGTTAGTTTAACCTCAGTGGTAGGAAATGATGGAATCACTTCTGAAGGAAAGAATTGTCAAGTATCTAGAGACCAGAGGCTGGGACCCAAGGCAGCATGGATTCACAGTGGGAAGGTCATGCCAGACAAATCCGATAGATTTCTTTGACTGGGTGACCAAAGCAGTAGATCAGGGAGGGCTGTGGACATGGCCTGCAGACTTTAGCAAGGCATTTGACACAGTCCCATACAAGATTAATATACAGGTTAGCCAGCCTGGGAGTGGGTTCAAGATGACAGCCTGGGTAAGAGATGGCTGGAGAATAGGACACAGAGGTAATAGTAAATGAGTCCACTCTGAAGAAAGGGGTTACTAGTGGGGTACCACAGGGTTCAGTATTAGGACCGGTCCTCTTCAATGTCTTTATAAGTGACATTGCAGAGGGACTGGAAGGAAAAGTATGTCTCTTTGCAGATGACACAAAGATTTGCAACAGAGTTGATGCACAAGGTGGGGTGGAAAGGATGAGAAGGGACTTGGCAAGGTTAGAGGAATGGTCAAATGTATGGCAGATTAGATTCAATGCTAAGAAGTGCAAGGTAATGCACCTGGGAAACAAAACCCAGGGAAGAGTACACATTGGGGGTGAGGTACTAACAACACAAATGGAAAGGGACCTGGGGTAGTCATATCAGATGACCTAAAGGTGGGCAAGCAATGTGAGAGGGCAGCAAGGAGGGCTGGGGGGATACTGGGATGCATAGGGAGAGGCATCACCAGTAGAAAACAGGAAGTTATTATCCCTCTGTACAGCCAGCTGGTGAGACCCCATCTGGAGTACTGCGTGCAGTTCTGGAGACCCAATCTCCACAAAGACATAGACAGGATGGAAGCTGTCCAGAGGAGGGCAACTAAAATGGTGCAGGGTCTGCACCGGAAGACATATGAAGAGAGACTTAAGGAGCTTAATATGTATAGCCTCGAGGAAAGGAGGGAGAGGGGGGACATGATAGAAACTTTCAAGTACCTCAAGGGAATCAACAAAGTCCAAGAGGTAGCATCTTTCAAACAAAGGGTGTGCAAGAACAAGGGGCACAATTTGGAGATGGGGGCAGCTCAGAGGTAATTTAAGGAAGTATTTTTTCACAGAGGGTTGTGGATGCATGGAACGGCCTTCCAGAGGAGGTTGTGGGGTCAAAAACAGTGGTGGAATTCAAGCATGCATGGGACAGTCATAAAGCAATTCTAGGGGGGTGGGGATAGGAAGAAGTAGGCTGTTGGTTAACTAGGATCTGCATCTTATCCACTAGGTAAGGAAATGGGCATACTGGGTAGGCCAAGCAGACCTTATCTGCCGTCAAATTATATGTTTCTATGTTTCACATGTGGATAGTGGTTCTCCCTTCTGGGCACCATGTCAGCTACAGGAAATCAAACTTTTGGAGGAAGTGCAAAGAAAGGCCACCAAGCTCATCCCTAGATTAAAAAACAAACCTTACTGTGCTAGGTTACATGGATTAAATATGATGACTCTGGAGCTCAGGAGGACTAGAGGGGATCTTTTACAATTATTCAATATATTACATAATAAAGACACAGCAACACTGTGTTATTTAACATTTAAATATAAGCCCATCTGACTTAGATTGCACTATAAGCAGATTGAGATACATAGGATTCAAACAAAAATAAGAGAAAATTACTTCACAGTAAGGGCACCAAGATTATGGAACAGGTTTCCTCAATATTTGGTCAATATAACCAAGTTTGAAACCTTCAAGAAAACTCAATAGTCACCTGAGGTCCTAGACAATGATCACCACATGATGTGGGTGACAGTCTTGATGGACAAATGCATACTTCTGTCGACATCCTACCAACTACCAACTACCAAGAACAATATCACAAAAGAATGTAATACAGGTAACAGCCAGTAACAGCTAATAATGATAAATAATGAAATCAAATAAGATGCATGGACTACAGTACAGAGATATATACAAAAAATAGAATATAAAACAGTATATAGAGATAAACAAACCATTTCACATGGCAACTAAAAAGCTGGGATCAGGATTCAAAGTTGAGGGACTTTAACAAAGAACAATCAACTTTGGATCTAGTCATCACAATGACAGACTGACAAACTCAGGTGATGCCTATAGAGAGCACTTTGAAAGGGCCCATGTGAGGGGAGACTCCAAATTTCAAGGGGAAGGGAGTTCAAGAATTTTTCTGCAAAGGTAGAGAAGGCATGTTAACACATCTAAGATGCACATTTTGGAACATGTAGAAGAACAGAGTCTGCAGACATAAGGGAGTAGACTTGTCATGGTGCCGGATGAAGGATACTGGGTGGGGATGAGATCTAAGTAATTTATCAATGAAGCAGACCAGCCAGTATAAATGGACCCTTGAGGGGAAGAGCCAACCCAGGGAGGTGTACAGGAAGCAACTGTGTGTGAGGCATAGGGAGGACAGAGAAAAACATCTGATGTTGTTACAGAACATCTCCCAGTTGTTAAGGGCATATTTAAAGAGATGCAAATAGATAATCTGACCATATTTCAGGCAAGGAAAGAGGACGCCCTGGGCAGTTGCAAGCCTGGCCTTTGGTATGAGGAAAGATTTGGTTTGGTAGGCTAAATGAAGGCTGAAGTTGACTGCATTACAGGTCTGAGCAATATGGAGGGAGAAATCCAGGTCTCAGTCAAGGGTGGCCCCATGATATTTGAAATCTGTCACTGTGGAAAGGGTGGACCCATCCCTACAATGGAAGAATGGGGTAAAGAGCAGAACTGAAGCTTGGCTTATGAGCCAAATAGCATGGCATGAGTCTTTGAGAAACTGAGGATTAATTTATTTCTGATGAGTCATAACTGAGCCATGGTGAAATCCTCCTGTACTTCTTACTGAACCATGGAGTAGGATAGAGAGCTAGTTTACAGAACAATATCATCCATATACACAATGGAGGAACATCAAGATGTAAAAGAGGGGAGGTAATTTATAAAAATTGAGAAGAGCAAGGGACTGAGTATGGATCTCTGGGGACACCTAAAGATTTATTGGGCTGAGGCATGAGACAACATTTTTGAACTGGACAAATTGCTGTATCCCAGAGAGATAGCTCCCAAACCCAGCAGATCCATGACCTATGGCCCAATGCAATCTGCCATTGAGGAAGGCTTATCCTAAAACAAAATATGAGGGTCTATTAATACTAAGAAGCAAGTCATATAGATGTCTAAACACCTTATAGCAGAACTAATTAAAGTAAGTTGAAAGAAATATAGATAGATAGATATATAAGAAACTAAGAGTAATTCTGATAGATGACCCAAAATGAAAACACTGGTTAACCTATTTTAAATCTTTCAGACTGGCTATACTATCTGATAGGTCAATTCTATATGTTAGTTGGCAGTGCAAATACAGATGTAGATGTATAACTGTGTATTATATAATATGAAAATAAAAAGAAATGTGTAAAGAAACCCCATATCTCAGTTCTGGAATGAAAGTAAATGAAAAGGAAAAAAGATTATATTAATGATTTTACCAGATGTTTCATTGATGCTTTGCAATACTGGAGTATGTGTAATGGTGTATTTCTGTGAAAGCTGAATTTATTGTACTGCTGTGTGGAATTTTCAGATTCCGGCAGAACAGCATTTCACAGAATTTCATAAGTTTCCAATGAAATTCAACTGAATTTTGTCAGAAGTGGAATGGTGGAATTCCACAACATAATACTTCAGCATGGGTTCTTCACTCCATTACCTTGGAATTAAATTTCGTGGATCTCAATGTACTCTGCAGAAATAGTCATGGAATGACATCAGGAAGAATTCTGCAGAATCTACAGCAAAATTCCAGTGGTAATTCTACCAGCAGAATGGTCATTGCATATTAACTGTGTCAGCAGAATTCTACTTTCAGTACAACACTACTTTACTCCCAATGCCCTTCCAGGGTATGGGTTGATTCTTTGCTTTTGCACCAGTGTTCTTTGCTTTCTAACCTGTGACAGTGAATATTGCTTGTCCCACTTCCACTGGAATAACATGTGTGTGTTTATCCTTTCCCCTGGCCCAACATACATATGTGGCATGTAGATGAGTTATAACAAAGATGAAATACATTTCTGTCTGCTATTCTCAGCCTTTGCAGGTTGTTTAAGAGGTGTTTGGAAATCATTTGGTCTTGCTTTAAAATGTTATCATGTAGTGTTTTAGCAGTAATTCATTTGTGACACCTAAGGGTCATCATCAGTGTATTTTTAATTTCCTTGGATATTTTTAAAAGAGGTTACATACCTTATGTTATACTTAATCACTCACATTTATAAAGAGGACTGCCACTCACAGCTTTTAAAAATCTCTTCTGTTGAGGCAGTCCTTTGATTGCACATAGTAGATTCATACTGTGGATGTATTGGGATGGTGCCACAGTAGCACACATCTCTGACAGTAAGTAGCATAAAATTACACCATGAAGTTTAAAGTTGTCACAGTGGGCATGAGAAGGGAGCAGGAACTGTTAAAAGGGTCAGAATCCTATGTTTTGGTTGAGAAATAAAATAAAATGAAAAGAAAAGAAAACAAGCACTGTCAATATCGAATGCTTGCTTGCTTGTATTTGCTGTGTAGGTGTTTGGCATTGATAATGAAGAGGCAATAATTAATAAAGTAATAACACAGGCTGTAATAGGGAAGTTGTCATGTTTGTGAAGTGAAGAAGTTAACACATAATATTGTTGTTTCCTTAGACAGTGACCTTGAATTTTCAAAATACTAGTTTTTTTGCCTTAGCATATGAAGATGACAGGTATCATTTATGAAAAGTGACCCAAAACATTATTTTGTGGAACAACTGCAGAAACAGATTTCGGAGGGAGATTTCATAATGACACCTGCCATGTTCATTTGATGGGGGTATAAAACATGGGTGTGAAGAAAATGTGGGTCCAAAAATAAAAATATTGCAAACTTATGAGTAAACGTTACAAATTTCAATGTTTGTTCTTTTTTTTTTTTTTGCAGTTTTGACCTCAAGTGTTTAACGTTGTCTTTTTATTATACCACATTATGAACTTGCGAGGTCTCACTTATAAAATCCTGTCCAAAATTTCATTTTGCAGCACAAATATGAAAAGGCATTTTGGCCAGGATTTGAAAAATGGCATGCCATGTTCATGATGTGGGGTACAAAAATTGCAATTTTGAAATTGTGGAGTCACAGTCTTGTAAAATAGCAAAGCTAGGAGTAAACATTGAAGTATATCAACGTTTCTTCATGACACTGTTGGTTTTTGAGATTTTGACCTCAAAGTTTCAGCCTAGTTTTATTATGATCCCACTTCATGATCAAGACAAGTGGACTTTTTTAATCCTGTCCAAAAGGTGATTTCGTGGAGTAAATGCAAAAGCATGTTTTAGAGGTTATTTGAAAATGTACACCTGCTTTGTTCTTGAGGCAGGGTAAAAAAGACTATGTTGAAAATGTGGGGTCAAAGTGTGGAAAAATAGTAAGGTTTTGAGTACACATTGCAGAATTTCAACATTACTTCATAACTTTATTGTTTTTTTTGAGATTTTGACCCCAAATTTTACAATATAGTCTTTTGTTATCCCAACTTAAGATCAAGACAGGTGAAAATTTTATAAATCCCATATAAAACAGGATTTTACACAGTGACTATGAAAACACGTCTCGGGCAGCTATTTGAATAATTTCTCCTACCTAGTTCATGAGGTGGGGTTAAAAAAAGCCATGTTGAAAATTTGGGGTAAAAACATTAAGAAATGAAATGGTTATGAGTAACAATTCAAAATGCATCAAAAACCCATTCACCAGCATTAAATGGCAGTGGGAGGGAATTGTTTTCTATGAACAGGACAGGGGGAAGGATCAGGAGGCAAGTGAGATACTTAGCAGTGGGAGGCAGTTGTTTTTGCATGTCTCCTCTCTGCATGTGATCAACTGGTTTACTATGCAACCAAGTGCAAGAGGATCCTCACTCAGAAGATGGTGGCTGACCATTGACTGAGGATGGTGGGCTACGTCAGCTGCCTTCTTCCATTCTTGCATGTGGCTGCAGGTGCAGCAGGGAAGTGTTATGAGGGTCCTGCTTCTTTTAGAATAGTGGTGCTACCAGGGGGGGAGAGACGGGGTACTATCATTCATAACTGAACCACTTGTTGGAAATTTGATGACCAGCCATGGTGGAGGGCTGGTTGTACCACCCCCTCATCTTTGACATAAACTAAATTTACATTTTACCACAATGTGGGTGCTGCTGGGAGGGGGAGGGGGTTGGGTGCTAACTGAGAGTGAGGGGATGGGAGTTTCTATATTGAAATGATCTTGGCTAGGGAAAGAGGTGGGGGGCTGTTTCTTTCCTTTTTTTAGACAGCATTTCCCAAAGAGAGGAATAGTGATGCTATTTGTTTTTCGGGATCCAAATAAAGAATAGTGCATTATTCATGGTATTCAGGAAATTATATTCATTTAGTACATCCTGACACAAATAAAAAACACCCTATTAATAAAAGTATCCAATACCCGACAACCCCCCTTCCCAAAAATAACAACCCAAGACTCCACAACAAGTAATGCATATCCCACGACTCTCTAAACACTCATACAGTCAAACACACATACACTATTTAAATAAATGTCATATAATCTCTGTAACCCTCAGTCATATATACCCATACACACCTCAGCTACACTCATCACAGTCACACAAACAAAATAGTAATATAAAAAATAAAGTCAGATCACAGACCTTGGTGCAAATGTCCAGAGATTGTTTGTCCATTGACAGTCTTAAAATCCATAAATCACATTTTACTTTATATGGACTTTAACCCCAGAATCAAGGGGCCTTCAGTTTCTGTTCTCAATTGAACTCTTTGAAATATATAAACAAAACTGATGAAACAGCTTAGAAACAGTTCTCAAACTGTTGCTTCTCAAGCTATAAATATACTTATAGGTAAATGGAAAACACAGCTGAGCCAGCAGGCTCTTTTGCTGCCTACGTGCCCTTGTTAGAATGGTTTACTCCTTATTCTTTGTCCCAGATTTTCTTAACTAAGGCCTCAGTCTCCTGGTACAGGAAGATGGGGCTCCTTGTGAGATCCAAAAAACATTATTGGTGGTCAGCTGATTCTGCTTGGTGCCCACTCAAATGTTGATTCAGGCATGCAGAACCTTGGACCCAGCCATGCCACCAGTTTCTACACTGGGCTGCACTCTTACAAAGATCTACTGAGTCACATCCAGCAAACCATGGTGCACCACAAGACAGCAGAGCATCAGATAGGTCAGTTCACTGTTTGTTGTCAAAATGCACCACTGGATTATGTTAGACTACCCTACTTCTAAAACCAAAAACTACATTCTAATTAGCTCTAACTCACTTGAACCACTGACTAATTCTACGCCCCATACTACTGCCCTAAAACTAACTAGATAAAAAATGTGCTGAAAGTAAATAAACTGCAAAACAAATGTCTCCTGTGCAACCCAGCAGAAAGGAATTTTTTTATGAGGCAGCTTAAAATTTGTGAACTCCAAGAAGCAGCCTGCCTAGACTGGTGGACATCTTCTTTCTCCTCACCTTTGACTGATGAGCAAGGAGAAGCTTCTGAGAGATGCAGTGTGAAAAGGGCTACTGAAGGGTAAGCAGATAATCTGGATTGGGTACAAAGGTACTGTGAAGGACCTATTGTGAAGGTAGCACAAGTCATGTGGAGGTTTCAGACTTTTAACCATTTGAAGCTTGTAAAACATAGAGCAAGTACGGTGGCCCTGGAATGGAACCATGACCTCAAGATTCAGGTTTGGTTATCTAGAGCTTTACCATAGAAAATACCCTTTGTGGGGTACCCAGTTGGATAGAAATTGTAAAAACAGGTGTGTGGATACCTGGCCTGAAAATGAATGTGGATGACCCCAGTGCTAGCAGCAGAGCATAGCTGTTGGTGGAAGCAGCTGCCATGCCTGAATTATGGGTCAGTTTCTGGTCTCATAGATTGGTACAGTGCACTAGCTGTGAATGTCCTGCTGCTGCATCAGCAGCAGTAGACATCGGTCTCCTTCAGAGTCACTCAAGGCCATGCCTTGCTCTGTGACCATCTTCACATAAGCATGTGTAAATAATCTACTGTAGTTAATCAGAACATCAGTAAAATAAACCCTTCTGGGTGTCTTGTACCACCAATTAAGCATCTGTGAGTCTTCTCCTGAACCTGCCAACATATATGGTGCTTGAAGTGAGATAATTTAAGAGGTATAATACTCATAGGTTGGAATGGTGCACCAGCTCAGAAGGTCCCATTCCTTGAGTAGAGGGAGGTCTCCCTGAGGGTCAGTTAATGTTGTATCTTTATTATTTTACATAGATACATAGACACTGTCAGCATATAAGGGCCTACAGCCCACCTAGTCTGCCCATTTGAGCTTGTAGGTTCACTTTATGTTTTCCTAGAAGTCTGTTGCCCTTCACCCCTGACCTCCAGGATTCCTTTATGTCTATTTTGGGTATCTTGATACAATCCTGGGCAAATAATGTAAATACTCTGCACACTGTACATTACAATGGCACCTTACTGAGTGACAAGCATCATATACCCAGTGTCTGCAAGACTTTTCCTAAACCCTATCCCATACTGGCCAAGATACCAGGATAAACAAGGATATAGAATATCAGAAATGGGAAACAAACTGTGCACAGGAACCCAGACCACTAGTGCCTCATAGGTGGCTAATCTAGGAGGGGCTATAAAGGAGAAAGGCACTGCTGAAACACAAATACAGTATGGTCACTGACAGGTCATACAGCAGGAGGAGGTGAAAGGAGGGCTGAGCCAGTTCCCCTATCATGCTTCACAGATTGCTGGACACATGGGTAAGGAGTGTTGTGTGGGGTGGTGGTATATGAGTGGACAGGAAGGTGGAGGAACTCTGGACCATCACCGAGATGTCATACATTTGGAAAAGAGTGATCGGGGGAGGAAGGAACCACTGGACACCAGTTCTTATGTCATATTAGCAAATAGGTGACTGGTGGTTGAGGAGAACCACTGGACACCAGGGCTTACTTAATATTAGTAAACAGACAACTGGGGGGGGGGTGCCATTAGACACCAGGGAATTTGTTGGAAAGGAATGACCTGAAATGTAATTTTTTGGGAATGTACTGTAGATGGTACCAATGAACTCTGCCATACAGAACAAAAACAACATTTTATTGCATGTAACAGCTGCAATATAAATGTATACAAAAACCATTTTCCATTGGAAAAACTTTGAGTAGCAGCAACACAATATACAGAGGTTAAATATGTTGGGAATTCATCTAAGTACATGGAATGGGTGATTGGGGTGGGGGGGTTGCCACTGGACACAAGGCTAGATATATTATAACAGAAGGGAGCAGGGTGAGCAGCTGCAGTATAGTTGCTCTGCCTTTGGGAGGATGGGGTAGCCCCCTGGTTTTCAGCAGTAGTAAACAGCATTAGTTTGGGGGCTGTTTACCATTGCTGCATACCGTTGAAGATACTGCTGCACCAATATGCATGTGGGACCCCTCATTTGCATAGGTGTAGTGGGATTATAGAGCTTTGATGCTATAGGTTTACATTGGCGCTCCCAGCACTTCTGAATATTGGCTGTCTGGGAGCACCAGCACAAATCAGGATTAATACACCTGCTAATTATTTTTTTTTCTCTTTAAATAAGTACTTCAAATCATGATATTCATTATGAATGTAACAGAACTTTTTCTTTTGAAATGATTGTAAAATGTGGGGCAACAGTCTTTGATTATATATATATATATATATATATATACATATACTGTATGTTGATATTGCTTTGTTTACTAGTATTGCCTACTGAGAGCCAATATAGCCTACAATATAAATAACATAATCATATATTTCATCATCAGTCTTTTGGTTTTTTTATAGATATGCATGTACTGAAAAGGACTGACCTCCTACTCACCTAATGAGGACACACAATAATATACATACTGTAGTTTATTTGCTGATGTGTTATGTGGATAACTATACTGCTATGCATAATTCTTTTTTCAATATTATGTATTAATCTATTGAAAAAACCAATAACATTTAAGTAAAAAAAAAAAGACTTAGTGAAATTATGCCAACCAAGAAAATGCATAACTTGAAGAGCATATTCTGAAGAGACAAAATGGAAAGAAAGGGGAATAGTAACATTGTATATTAATTAGGAATTAGATGTTCTTTTATGGGAGGATACTTTCATCCTTTTGTAGTATATGTAAATTATATATGATTTGTATAACTGTATATTATGTGTATACATTTTTTTCTTGCAATATTATATAACGTCTTCCTGTGCCTTTGGTCTGGATCAAGCCTGGAAAAGGACCCTTGGTCCAAAGCTCCTCACTTGATAAACACATTTGAATAAAATATTAAATAAATTAATTAATTAATAAACAAAAGCAAAGAAGTGCAAACTGAATCTTTATGGGTGGGCTAACTGGGAGGAATAGAAGTGACAAATTACTGGGAGTGTGCTATATGTTGTTCTGTAGCACTGACAGGGACTCTGTATCATGAAATATTGTACAACACCAGTGTTGCAGCCGATAAGAGTCTGGCAGAAATGATGGGATATTTGAATTGATCGCACATAGTATGGGATAGTGATTCTGCCAAACAGAAGGAAGAACATACTGTACATATTAAAATGTAATGTGCTAACTGTTTTCTACCACAACATGTGAAAGAGAGCACTGAAGAAGTAAATATGTTGGTTCTAGTTCTGAGCTATTGGGGATGTAATATAACAGTGTTATTGTTAGAAACAAAATTGCTATTGTTCATTACTTGTAAGGGTCACAGAAACACTGTTTTGGTCCCAATTCATATTTGCTTACTTGGTTCTCTCTGTGTACATCTCTCTGTTGTTTTTTTGCAGTTAATTCTTTCCGTTACTTTTAAAGAATTGAGTTTGATAAACAGGATTAAAGGCATTACAATGAGTGCAATATTAGTGCATACAATCCATGCAGACATCATTACAGTATATCGTATAGCAACAATACATTTGTGTACTGTCTGATAACCATCGGTTACAGTGATTTCATTTACAGAATATAACAACTAGATACTCCTAGTCTGTTAGTTTGAAACAAAGTTCGGAATCTGTGGAGATCAGTTCACTTACGTATTAACTTAAACGCACTAAAAGTGAAACCTGGCTTGGACCCTCATTTCACTAGTTCACAAAGGAGGGGAGAAGGGAGATGGATAGAGAAGAGTGATAGGGGGTCCCATCTAACCCTACTGGATACCCATAGTTGCCTAGTTGTCCTAGATCCTCCCCAATGGGTGACTGCCGCACAAATACTGCCATGTGACTTGGCAGTGCCTAAAAGAGGGGGAGTTCAGGCAACACCCTAGTCTGTTAGGCAGATGCTTGGGTTCCAGGGAGAGGGAGGTGCAATGCTGTGGTTATGTAGAAAAAAAAGGTATGTATCGGATAAGAGTCCCTCTTCAAGGTGATCTCAGCAAGTCTTTACATCCATCAGGTCATTTGTCTGCACCTCTGGAGACCAAGATGCTGAAAAGGATGCCTTACTTTCTCAAATGTCACCAGTGCATCTTTAACAAAGTGGGACATCTTAAAAATTGTAGCTAGGGTGTGTACAGTCGTTAGCCACTCAAAGACTGCATGTCCCACCTACTAGAGCTTGCTGTATGTTTACCCATAGTGGTGTAGCAGCAGAATGAGCAGGAAACCAGTCACATGCTTGTGTCACCCTGAAGGAGTACAGGACCACTATATGTTTGTGTTGCCCTGAATGCCAAGTACTAGGTATAACTATGTTAACTTCCAACCCCCTTCTTGACTAGTGAGAATGTACTGTAGTTTGACTCTGCTGAGGCAATGGGTTTCCCTTTCCAGAGGAAACTACATAATGACCTGTCCATCCTGCAAACCGCTTTGTAGGTATATCCATCAGAATGCAAGAGAGGCAATGGAAAAGTTTAAGCAGGGAGACCATCTTAATCGAGGCAATTTCCCCGCCAGTAATAGACTGAGGAGGATCCATGTGTCTGTTTCCTCTTTTAACTTGTCCAGAAGAGGAGACAGATTGGAAGTATATAACTGGTCTAGGTTTGCTGTGTCTCTGTATACTTATGTTATCTGGAAACACAGTATACTGACATACAGTACCTTGGTCAGCTTTGCCTGACACAGGCAATAACCCAACACCAGTACACCTGATGCTAGTGCTCCCAGTGGGGTAAGGTAGCGGATGTGATGGGATGCTACCTTACCCCAAGTGATGCACTACAAAGGACGGCTGGATGGAGTTGCTGGTTGAGCTGACCCGGTGGTGTGGAGGGGAATACCACCAGTAGCTCGGCCAGCATACTGCGCATGACCCAGGTTCTGGTCCGATCACTGCTTTTTACACACTGCACTCCCCGTAACTAGATTTGGATATTTTATTTATGGGGGGTGTGGGGGGGGTGAAATTCATAAGTCGGGAATGTCACTAATTCGGGCCTTTGCATTCTGGGCCATTTTACTCAGTATGCCGAGTTTCAGGATATCATAGTATTGACTCTGATGCCCAAATACATAATTGACTTTGGGAACTATTTGAGGCCTAAGTCTGTGACCACCTGTTCCTGGCAATGTTTATTAAGTAGTAAGACCTCTTTTTTTGCTCAAAGTCATGCAAGAAGGAAAGGAGGGAGACTAACTGTGGTGGACATTCGAGAGTAGCACCAGGCAGTCATCTGCATACACGTTGGTTCTGTACTCTGTAGCACTGACCTGTATTCCATGTATGCTTTGATGTGCTCCTACAGCAGCAGCTGGGGGCTCTATGGCCAGCACAAATACTAATGAGGATAAGGGGTAGCCTTAATGGTCCCAGGACCTAGGGCAAATTGATGAGATAGGGTAGAGTTTATTAGCAGCTTTGCAAATGGCTGCATGCATAGGGTGTGCATCCATTGTTTAAAGTACTGGCCAAATCCAATGTGTGCTAGGACTGCATGGAGTTATCCCCACTCCACCAAGTCAAATGCTTTCTTGAAGTTGATTGCTATTGTTGTGGCTGGCGTGGGAACAGAGTTTACCACTTGTAAGAAGGAGATCAACTTGTGGAGATAATCAGAGCTTACTCTGCCTTGTACAAAGCCTATTTGGGATTGATGTACTATGGTAGGTACGATTGCTTCAAGGTGATGTACTAGAGCTGTGGCCAAGACCTTGGCATTCTCATTAATAAGAAAGATTGGTCTGTAACCAAAGGGTAAGGAAGGATCATTCCCTTCTTTTGGAAGAACTGTTATGACAGATTCTCTGAGGGTTGGAGGGAGACAGGAGGCATCATGGGATGCAGCTAACATTCTCTGGAGATAGAGGTATATGATAAGGTGCTTATATACAGTAGATCAGCTGGAAAACCAGCACCACTTGGGGCTTTGTGTGGAATTAGTGCTTTCAGAACTGGGTTCTACGTCACTAAGTGAGAGTGGAACTTTAAGGGCTATCCTGTGTGCCTCACTAAATTTAGGGAGCTGCAGTGTGGAGATAAAGTCCTCAAAGACCTGAGTGTCTAGTGCCCCTTTGGATGCATAAAGATTTTGCTACAACTGCAAAATAATCGGACTGAGCTCTTTCTGATTAGATTTTGGGGTATCAGAATTGTCTTGCAGTACCGCTATGTGGTGCTTGGCCTGTTGCTTCTGTAATTACTATGGACTGTATGCATAAAAGCATGGGTTGCATAGGCAACCCAAAGGCGGAATGCAAGCACATCAGGGGGCCCAGCAAACCTTTGGTGGCATTCACATCAGGTGCACAAGCCCCTTGTGCACAGGATCCCCTGGCTGCCCATGCAGTTACAGTATGTGCCATGGGTAGTCTGAGGGGAGTGTCAGGGGCATGCCCGCACTATGTACCATGCACAAAGACACATAGTGCCAGGCATGGTGGGGTGCAGGATATGGTAGTGGGGACCCTGCTGTAACCAGTTCACACACCCCACCAATGACACCCTCCAGCTCTGGTGGGATATGGAAACCCCCCCTTGATGCCCCAGCCCTCCAAGCTGCATGGAAAGGCTGGGGACTCCCTAGTGGGTACTCACCTGTACTTTCCTGTTTCCAGGACTCATTTCTGCCCAGAATCCCCTGCTCATGTAGAGCAGGGGATCCACTATGGAACCCAGGATGGGCATCTGATTGGATGCCTGCCTGTGTCCTCCTTTCTGTACCTGTCTGCCCCCCACACTCCTGTGCACTGGAGAGTGAGGGCCACAGACAGGCAGCAGTGATCATGAATGCTGATCGGTGCATGCCTGTCCATGAGCGTGGAGCTTTGCGGACAATTTCTGTGTGTATTATGTGTAACACTTGCACCTTTATGCATAGGGGCCTATGAAAGGAGCTTGCTAGCTTGCTCCCCACTGTCCCAATTGTGGTGCTTGGTACAGATGATAGTGAGCTGTGCTTTCCTCATTGAGAGGGATTTTAGTTGCATCTGGAGCGATGTGATTTCCATAAGATTTTTATCATGTAATTTGTTGGATCCGCCTTGTAGCAGCCCTTCAAAGTTCAGGAGATGATGGACCTCTGGGGGAGAAGTGATCTTAAAGTAGAAGGTAGAAGTACCAGTCTCATCTGCATTCCTCTCAGCAAGGGTGGGTGTGGCATCCTTGTGAGAGAGCTTAGCTGGGTGCTTGGCTAGATTAGTGAATTTGTGGTTCAGAGATTCTGTGACCTGAAAGAGCTTGGTCAGAATTAGGGATGGACTGAATATTCCCGTCATATTCACTTTGTGCACGAATAGTGACCCCACCTCCCACTGTATTCATATTCGGTCGAATACCACTTCATCTGAAAATATGAATAACAAATATACACTGTGTAGACTCTAGAGTTTTGCCTCTTCTACCTTTAAATGAAGAGAATGGAGAATATTGCCTTGCATTTGAGCATTCCCACTGATTGGTCACAATGTACAACAGAAGGCAGAGTTGTTTTGAGCTAGGTATGGCATGGTATATCGTTTGGGGTTCTGGATGAATGATGAGTGGAAAGAAAAGAAGCCTGGTGTGGGAGTTCTTTAGAGTCAGTGAAGACAACACTGCGAAAGCTGAGTGTTTCATCTGCAAAATCAATATATCCCGAGGAAGTCAGGCATTGGGGTTCACTACTACGGCCATGATGAACCACGTGCAAGTAAAGCACACTGAAGTGTACAACAAAACAAAACAGCGTATGTGTGCTGGTAACCATTGTATAGCTCATTCAAGCACTGTCAAAACCAAACAACCCTCACTTGAGGATTGCACAGCAACAAAAAGACTATGGACAGACAAAACACCCAAGGCTACAAAAATACACTATACTGATGCAGAAATGCTAGCCCTGGACATGCACCCATTCTCTGTATTGGAGGATACAGGCAAGGCAAGGCAAATTTTATTTTTATGGCACCTGTTCCCAGGGGCTCTGGGCGATTAACAATAAGACAGACATGAATACACACATATAATATTGTAATAATCATATAAGTCATATAACTAAAACAGTATTTAAAAATATAATTTTTCAACTGGAAACCATCAAGAAAAGGTCAGAGTGGGACAGATTACACATTCTCATCTGGAAAGGTGAAAAGGAATAAGTAGGTCTTTAGCCTCTGCATAACTCGAACAATGCCTCCCGGATAGCAGCTGGAAAGGAGTTCCACAGGGTTGGACCAGCAACACTAAATGCTCAGTCACTCGATGTCTTGAGCCAAACCCTGGGAATGTCCAGGAGGCCCCTGGTCAAGCAGCAGAGCCAAAGAACTGAGGTGGCAGGTGTAAGGAGCTCATCCAGGTAGCCTGGACCCAGCCCATATAGGGCCTTATAGGTGAGCAAGACCACCTTGAAAAGGACCCTCCACCTGATAGGCAGCCAGTGCAGAGCTCGCATGAGTGGGGTTACATGACTGGTCCTAGACAGGCCCATTAACAACCTACAACTGGTGGAGGTTCCCTTCAGTGACCCTAAAGTATAGAGAGTTGCAGTAGTCGAGCCCTGAGGTGACAAAAGCATGTACCAGTTTCGGCAGGTCTTCAGAAGGAATGAAGGGTTTTATCCTGGCAATATTCCTCAAGTGGTAAAAAACACTTCTGACAACAGAGGACACCTGAGCATCAAGTGTCAGTCTGCTGTCCAGGAAAACACCAAGATCTCACACCCTCAGGGAGGCAACTAATGGAACAGTCCCCAGAAACAATCCAGTAGCAACTCCTGATGTACCCTATCACACCTGTGACATGGCTCGACCACTAGCACTTCTGTCTTTTCTGGGTTTAGTTGCAACCAACTGGAGGACATCCAGTCATTGATTTCTTCCAGACAGTTGTTAATCATTTCTATGGGTTGGGTGTTCCAGGGGCAAAGGACAAATACAATTGGGTATCATCTGCATAGCAGTAAAAGTCCACACTGTATTGCCAAATGAGCTCACCCGGGGCAACATGTATACTGCAAATAACATCGGTGACAGGATCAAATCCTGAGGTAGTCTGCATGACAGGGGCATTGGGGAGGAAGAGAAATTTCCCATCGCTTCCCACTGTGCCCTGTCAGAGAAATAGGACTCAAACCAGTTGATGACATTACTAGTGAGTCCACAGTACTCATGGAGATGATCCAGAAGCACAATGTGATCCACAGTATCAAAGGCTGACAAGAGATCAAAGAGAACAAGAACTGACCTGACACCTCTATCTCTAGCCCTAAGGAGGTGATTATGCACCCTGACTAACACTGTTTCAGAGCTATGTCTGGCCCTGAAACTTGATTGTAATGGCTCATAGATGACAAAGGACATGAGTTGGTCCTCGAGCTGTTGTGCCACAAATTTCTCAACAACCTTGCTCAAAAATGACAAGTTGGAGATAGGATGGTAATTTGCTAGTACATCAGGGTTGAGAGAAGGCTTCTTCAAAAGGGTTCTCACCAGGGCATCTTTCAGAGCCCTCGGGAAGACACCCTCTGACATTGAACACTGGGTAATCCTAGCGAACACTGGGCCAACAGCCCCGGCACATCTCAACCAGAAATGAGCTGGGATTGGGTCCAGTTCACAATATGCATGCTTTAGCTCTAAAATCATCTATGTGACCTTGGCCACCTCCACAGGTTTAAACTCCCCCCCCCAGATGGGAAGAGTGCCTCTGCTCCTCTCAGCTGGACCATTGCAAGGCAAAACTTGTGTAAGTGACGATATCCCCGACCGTATGGCTGACACCCTGTTAAACTTCTCCCAGACCGGAAGAGTGCCTCTGGTCCTCTCAGCTGGACCACTAAAAGGCAAAACTTGCCTCACTATGATATACACAGCTGTATGGCTGACATCCTGTCAGAGAAGAACAGAGCAAACTCATCATGTAAAGTGGCTGAAAAAGCTTTTTTCAGCTGTAGACAGGCTGGATGGATTAGCCTGTCCACAGTCCGATATAGCTGATAAGGTCTGTTCTTCTCTGCGGCAATTTCCCTAGCCAGGAATTCTGCCTTTTTATGGGTAATTGACCCTTCGTATTCATCATAGTGAGCATGCAAGACCAACTTGTCTTCCTCTAATCGGGTCTTTGGCCAGCAACACTCCAACTTCCAAGCCCTGATCTTCATCACCTTGAGATCCCCATCAAACCAGGGGGATCTCAAGTGAGAGGATCTGGGTCGCATATGGACTGGTGCGATGGCATAGATCACTTCGGATACCACCTTGTTATAGGTGGCCACAGCTCGCCGATGCCGATTGCACATTCAGTGTCCACTCTACATAAGTCAACTATCACCAACAGTCCATCCGGGAACAAACCCCTTAAAGGGCAATAGCTGACCATCTCCACAGGGGAGGGACTTTTAGGTGGGCCCAAACATGAATTCCGCTGTACAGTGATCAGACCAATTGACCTGATCAATCTTGAGGATCCTGATCCCAAGACCTAGCTGAAACACCAGCTCAAGCATGTGGACATGGTGGTGTGTCACAGAAGTAACAACTTGTGCTAGGCCCAGTGATGACATCAACTGGAGGAGATTGTAACTGAATTGTGAGGATTCATCATCAACCCATGCATTGAAACCCCCCCCCAGGATTAAACACCTGAGGGACTCCAGCATTTTGTCAGCAACGAAGTCCACAACCTCCTGCAGGAACTCCCCACCAGATCCTGGAGGACAGAGGATGAGGAGAATTCTGCAACCTGCACCTGGACCCCACACACAGCCACACACTCAAAGGACCTAGGCATTCCAACCAGGTGTGCAGTGAAACCCAGGTTGGATTTAAAAAAATGGTCACACCGCCACCTGTGCATTCCCTCTTTGGACAGTGCACTACAGAATACCCAGAGGGGATAGCCACCTCCAAAACTGACCCACATCATCACCCAATCAGGTCTCTGTAATGCAAGCCAGGTTGACAGAAGAAATCATGTCCGCTATAATTGCAGTCTTATTCCTTATTGACCTGGCATTACATAGCACTGTCTGAAGAGAGTTTGTGGCTGCTGCCAGACCCTCGGCTACCTACCCACTTAGTCTGGTGGTACCCCTAGGGATGGAGACCAAAGACATCTGGCTTCTCTCAAGACTCTTCCTGATCCAAGGGCATCTCCTGCACCTAACCATCCTGATAATGCTCTCCTCCACTGCACCCGCTGCTCCATGTCCCCATCGACCTGTATGCACCCTAGTGATATCAACCTCCCTACAATACCTTGCTGCAGTAGCTGACACTGGGAGATCAGAAAAGGGGCAAAGCTCATGTAGCTGAGAAGCAGCATAGGTGAGTTGCTGAAAACTATGACTCCAACACATCCTAACCAGTCCAGACCAAACTACCACCAACTAATTAGCATAGCCCAACTAGCCTTGCCCTGTTAAGTGGCAAGGACAGTGCTGACCTACAGGGCTATCCTTTTTAGGGATCTTACCAGCTCACAACCACACAGTCACCCTGTTACAACAGTCTCACTAACCACTCACACCCCAACAGCCACTCACCCCTCCCACACCACAACTTCCCACTCAAACAGCACCACCACCACACCCTCCCCAGAAACAGTCTCAATGTAAAATGATTTAATAAATATTTAATAAATATGAGACAGTCCAATAAAGTGCAATGTGCTGTAATAAGCAATTCAAATCCACTAGGGATTACAGTCAGATATAGTTTGCAATAATAGAGAAAACCAAAAAGACACCAGCAGTTTGTCCAGTCCTGGCTCTAAACTTCTACAATCACCAGATCGAACGTCACCAGAACAGAGGGCATGGTACTCACATTACCATCACAGATTAAGATTGTCACTTGCTGGGACCAGTGAAGAGTGACATGAAGGACCAACTTTAATAATGCTTTATATGGCACTTCTCTCACAGGTGCCAAAAGTAAGCTCAGTTAGATTGTCCTCAGAATAACACCTCTTACTGACACATGACCTCCGAGAGATTCTGGACAAGTGAAAGAGCTTCACTGTCACCTGTGCTCTTTCAAAAGTTGGAGTACTGCCATAACAAGGGAGAACAGGAAGGATGACAGGTCAATTTCAAAAGGCAAAGTTCTTTCAGTGGGGGAAAATATAGTTCAATAAAGCAGCCGCCAAAGTATCCAAAACCCCTAAAAAGGGGACAAGTTCTCAGCTCACACAGAGCCAGGAGGAAAACTAAGCAAAGGAGGGCTACTCCTCTTTATCACAAACACACAGCTTCCAGTCAGATGAGGCAGCAGCAAGCCAGCAAGGTTGTCCTTGGAGGCAATGGAGCTCTCACCTTTGCACTACACCGGTTACACCCACCGCTCACCACCACTCCACCGCTGAAACTATGACTCCTTCACTGGCTTCTTCTCACACTCCACTACCAGCGAGGGACAGCCAGATGCTATTCTCTTCCTCCGGACTCACCAGGAATCTTCTGGCCAGCAGCTACTCCCCAGACTTCAGAGAACTGCATGCAAAATTTGGGATCTCCACTAGACTCCAGCAACTCCTTAATCCAAGTTCTGGTAAGGGAACTAGAGGGCTTTTAAAATTTTCTCTTCACTTTTACGCTTCACAGCATGAATGTAATAAATGAAGCTTACAGCACAGCACACTCATAACTAATCTGAAAATTAAAAATCTAACTCTCATAATCTATCTCACTACTTCAACCCTGCCTACAACTTGGACCCTACAATTAAAAGCTAACCTAAAAAAATTATATCTCTAAAAGGTTCAGCTATACAAACTAGGCTGTCCTGAAATTAATCTGTACACCAAAGAACAGCCAGTCATTCAAAAACGTAGTATTGTGCAGTGGTAAGGCTCTGAGCTGCAAATCTGGAGACCTGGGTTTGAATCCCACAGCCCCCACTTGCATACTGTGTGACCCTGAGCAACTCACTTACAGTAACGTTCCTGTGCTCCCAGGTTGCACCTGTAAACAAGCTTTCAGCTTAGTGTGTCTCACCTGGTTAAACAATTGGAAAAAACCAAAAAAAAAACAAACACAAGCTCACATCAGAGCTCATGCAGACAGCAGCCCAGTTTTTCTGCCATCTTGCCTCCAAGACTCTATACTCAGTCCCTGGTACAATTTAGGATTCACCCAACTGGTAAAAATTTTGGAGCCACGATATAAGCTGCCATCACACAAGTATCTTTCTCAAATCACTATTCCTGATATGTATGAACATTTATGACATCAAATCACAGCTTTATTGAGGAACATCCAGTACTTGTCATTTACAGAAGACATGGACACAGGAGAATACAACTCAGTCACTTTTAGGGCAAACAGCACACTGGATAGATAATGAATTTTATAGAAAGTCTGCTGTTTTGCATTGTGTGTGGTTTCAGGGAAAGCACACAGGAGTAGCTATCTCACATGCCTTGAAAATGTTTGAAAACTGGGGCATAAGGAAAGAAAGTTGCCATGCCCCCACTCACTATCTGGATACATACTTCAGTAGTTACATGCAGTCACATGGTTGTCCCCATGTGAATTACTACCCTTGTGAATTACTGAGTAGCAAGTTCCTCATCTGCAAGTTATACCATCTTCCCACTAGAGGGCCTCAATTTACCATTATAGCCATACCTTCTCTCTCTATTCTGCAGTGCTTCAGCCACCCAAATTTTCCTGCCCCATTCTTTTTTCCACTTCCTGACTATGACCCCTCATCTACTCCCCAAAATGCCTACTCCCCCTCCTCTACCCCACTCCTCCTCCTCCTGCTTCTAATTCTCATTCTGCTTATGTCTTATGTCTTATGCTTATGCGTATGTCAACCTTCCCAGCCTAAAAATCTGACTACGCTCTTTCTCTCTCCCATCTCTACCTATACCCCTATTCTTGCTATAACCACAACCCCCCTTCGAACTCTGGTCACACTACTCCCACCAGCCAACGGCTCACTTCCTCACAGTTCCCAGCCACCTTGCCTTCCTTCACCTCCTTATCTCCTTCTCACCTAGCTCCACCTAATTTCCATCTTCTCATAAATCCTATCCCCATCACAAATCCCCAAAACTCCACTTCCTCATAATTGTTCTTCTCTTACTGTCATAGGCCAATATTCACCCTAACCCGATCCCAAATGCTTTGAACTCTCCCCATGCCCCCTCCTCTACCCATGCGCCTAACTCCCAATCCCCCACCCTCCCAAATAGACTGAAAATCATACACCTAAATGTCTGCAGTCTTATTTCTAAGATTGACCTTCTGTAAACAATGGTGGTCTCTCTCAAATCTGATATACTTATAATAACAGAAACTTGGCTCAATGATAAGATACATCAACAAACCAAAGGAGTGCTCACAAGCAAAGAAGCTGCTGGATCTGTAGCCAATGGCATAAATTGCAACACAAATAACCATCCCCACCCTGACTAAGAGGGATTGTTCCCTCAAAGTGCCGGGACTGCCATGGGCATAATAAATGCTCTACTCACTGCCTAACTGCTTGAGTATCATTGCCTTTTTTCTGTATCTCAATTATAAGATCTCTAACCACTTTATCTCCGTCTCAAGCTACTCCATCACTAGGCAAGACAGGGCCACCAGAGGTGGCAGTGTAGCTATGTACTCCTATCTTCACTAAAATACTCCACCATTTTTGTAGCCTCCCTCCCTGCTATTTATGAAACTATTGCCATCAGAAATGCCCTCCCATTCTCAGTCTCGATATTAATCACAGGCATCTACTGCCATCCGGGCATACAACCTGAAGCCATCATTGAACTGGAAACAACCTTAACTTCCATCTCCCACTCAAGTGAGTTATTCTTACTAGGAGACTTTGATTTTAACTGGCTGCCTCCATCCACGTCTTAAATGTGTAACAATATTTCAGCCCTAAACCTTGTCCAACTCATCAAAGAACCCACTCACCTGAACCACAAAACTCAAAACCATTCCCTGATTGATTGGGCACTCACTTCTCACCCCCACAGAGTTATCAAATCCAGTATCCTCCTGATGCTCTCAGTGACCACCACCCTATCTTCCTAGTAATGAAGGTCCACAGGTCCAAATCCCTTGACAAAATACTACAACTTTCCTCATACAATTCCTTGGACCTTGAACCTCTCCTACAAAATCTTGCCTTCTCTGATTAGTCCCCTCTCACCTCTGCCCCATCTGTAGACCATGCTCTCACATATTTTAAATGCAAATTCCTAGCAACATGGAATACTTATGCCCCTTTCAAATAAACTAGAGTTCATGGTAACCATCTCCCCTGGATCACCCCTGAACTGCTAGCATGCCTCAGGGCATGTGACAAAGCCTGGAAAAAACACAAGGCCTCCCAGCTCCCCATAGACCACACAAATTATTGCAGACTATGAAATGCATGTGCTAAAGCTACTAGACTAGCTAAATCAGAGTATTTTAGATCTGTCTTCCTCATGAATATCAACTCACCCTCTAAATTCTGGAAGGTGGTCCAAGTTCTCTTCTCCCCCCATCTCATCCCCCCATATTAAATATTAACAGCTCCTGATCTCTGACCCTGCCTTGTGACTAAGGAATTTAACTCCTATTACAACACATCCACCTCAGTCCTTCTAAAATTCCTCCCCTCTCCCCCACTCTTCCATCCCCCCGCACCCAACCCTCCACCACCCACTTTTCTTCTCAGCTGTCTCCCCTGATGAAACTCTAACTGCCTTGCTCTCACTAAACCCTTCTAAAGGTGCATCATCAGATGATACTGACCCCAAGCTCTTTTCCTCTCAGCCCCAGCTATAGCCATTCCACTATCTCTCATCCTCAACCTCTCTTTCTCATCCTCTACCATCCATTCCTCTTGGAAACATGCAGTGGTCCTCCCTCTTCCCAAGAGCAGCGACCCTACTTCTCCTGCAAACATTCGCCCAATCACTGTCCTCCAGACTCTTGCTAAACTTCAAGAACACTTGGTCCTCTTCCAGCTTACCTCCTTCCTCACTGACTATTTTTTCACCCCGTTCCAATCTGGCTTTTGGAAAAATTACTCCAACACCACCTCCTCCCTACTCAGGCTCACTGACTCCATCCTTACCAGGATGGATAATGGCCTCATCACCTCAACCATCTTTGTCAACCTCACCAAGGCTTTGGACACTGTCTCCCATGGACTCATAATCTCCAGTAGCATCCACAGCAGTGGATACTGAACTGTCCTTATACCTATCTGAGCTTTGCATTCCATATGCAACTAGCCCTATGGAGTGGTAGAAGCACAACTTTGTCTGTCAAATGTAGCTGCCACTGCCAGAATTTTTCTGTCACCACCACCAAGTAATGTTCCTTCATAAAGACTCTTTAGTGCCACAGGGGACATATATGCAGAACACAGTTGCAGGCTACTGTCAGAGATTGCTGAGAGACTGATTTTTCCTAAATGTAATATGCCACTGATAGGTGATAAGTATTAATTTAAATGTTGCTGCTCTGAAACTGCCAGTTTGCACAGTACTGTTAATATGCTGTTAATATTTAATGTTGCTGCTATGAAACTGTCAATTTGCACATTACTGTCTATATGCTACTAATGTTGCTGCTCTGAAACTTCCAATTTGTACAGTGCTGTCAATATGCTGCTAATATTTGATACTACTGCTATAAAACTGCCAATTAGCACATTACTGTCTATATGCCACTAATGTAGCTGCTTTGAAGCTGCCAATTTTGACAGTGCAGTCAATGTGCTGAAAATATTTAATGTTGCTGCTATGAAACTGCCAATGTGACAGCAGTGTCCATATGCTGCTTATGTTGTTGCTCTTAGAATGGCCATTGCACAGTACCTGTCACTTACCTCACTTTGTTTTTATTAAAGAATAGATGAAATAAAGGAAAACTGAATTAAAAAATATTACTAGGATAAAATAAAAATACAAGTAATAATATCATTCTGTCTCTCTGTATATCATTTGTTTTAATAATACTATTTTTATTCGTATTTGCTATTATTCAAAAGCCATCAGCAAATAGTTGCTTTTTGGTTGAATAGTAAAAAAGGATTATTTTGAAAGACTGAAAGTCAATATCCCAACTTTCATTAGCCCAACACCAATTACCCGACACACGGTTGCCCAATGATCGAAAATTACCCATGGTGGAGTTTGCTGTATAATGTAAGGTGTGAGTGTGTGTGGGGAGAAGCCCCCTGAAACATGAAAAAAATGCCACGGGAAATTTCCGACTGTTGGGCAACTGTGTGTCGGGCAATCGGTTTTGGGTTAATGAGACCTAGGATATCAAGTTTCATTATTTCATAGTATATCCAAAATGGTGTTCATCCCATCCCTGGTCAGGATACCTGCATCTGTACACATGTTGATGTGGAGGATAACATAATTGGTTCATGGTTCAAGATATATAAGAGAACAATATCAGAGGTTAGAGTGGAATTTGGGGTTTGGCGAGCCAGAAATCTAGTCTATTGGCAACCACATCTGAAGAGACAAAGGAGAAATCTTTAACTGTAGGGTGAATCGGTTTTCATACATCCATGATGGCAAATTCTGCCATAAGATTATTTAGTGTTGTAATGGAACGTGGGTGTGGATCAGGATACCCATCAGAGCAGCCTAGGCAAGATTCTAATACTAAGTTTAAATCCCCCTTCCCCCCGAAGGGCAGTGATGTTCTCATCCTTCTATTTGGGAAAAGCTTTCCAGATTCTTTCAGGAAAGGGGATGGGTGAGCCAGAGTTAGGGCCGTAGATGTTTCCTAGAACCAGGGCTTCCCCAGACATGGATAGCTTAATTAAGATCCGTTTACCATCTGAGTCCATTGGCTGTTTAACCAGCTTCCATTTAACAGTTTTGTGTAATAGAATGGTGGTGCTGTGTTTCGAGGAAGGGGCATAGCTATAGGATTCTCATCTCATCCATTCTGTTTTTAGTTTAATGGCTTCATCCTTGACTAATGTAGTTTTTTGCAAAATGGCCACTTGTGTTTTCAGGAGCTTGAAATGAGACAGTATCTTTTTTCTTTTTATGGGTGAATTGAGGCTTTTTACATTCCATGTGACACAAGTAATAGAAGTAATTGAAATGATTTGGGATCAATAGATCTATAGTGTCTGGCACGTACAGCAGATCCAGCCATGAGGCAGCACAGTAACTTGCAGTAAATAATGTCACAAAATACTGCTGTAAAAAGGGGCTTAATTGCCATTCAATTACTCTGTTCCCTGTAGCATACTGCAGCATTTTGTGATATACTGCAGCATCACTGCAGTGCATTCTGGCTGGCACCACTGTAAGGACTGTGAGAGGGTCAGGTCAGGAGTAAAGCCTTCTCAGTCCTTAGCCTGAACCTGTCATGAGCATGAAAAAAACACCAATTATTGATGTCTCATACTCCTTGTTAAGAGGAGCCATTCTAGAGCTGGGTACAAAAATCAGAAGCATAACCATATAACATTATGCTAATAACCACTGCTGCAACTATGAGTTTCATGATCTGCAATGAAACCACACTAGTGCTAAAAAGATACAACAGCATAAACATTCAAAAAGAGAACTTGAACTTGGTGGAAGAAATTGGATATACCCTGCAGCATATAACCAGTGACTGTGAGCATTAAGTAGGCAGGTCTTTACCAGGGCTATACTGGAGAATTCTTAAAGAGCACTCTTGCTGCCCATGTGGCTACCTAGAGGGTTCTCAGGGTCCCACAGGTACAGGGGAAATAGGGTAACTGTTTGGAGTATGGTAAACTAATTAGAATGAGTGCCACTGTAGTTTTGGATTTTGAAACCCCAGGTGCTGTGCCTGTAGATCTCAGGGTTCATAGTCTCACAACTGTAAAAATATTATTGTTAGCTAGCTGGAGTCATGCTAGTGATTAGGATGCTGAGTGCAAAGTTTGTAGACTATGCAGTGCCTTTGGGGGGGGAGGTGGAAGGTAGGGAGGGTGTAGTGGGGGTTAGACCATGTATTTGGCCAAAGAACATCAGGTGCTCCTCACGTGGGTAGATGGTGTATGGAATATACTTGATCCTCCCCTGGCTATTAGCACATGGATAGTTGCCCTCTGCAGACAGTGGACTCCTCCACATAAAATGTGGGGAGTGAGAACTTGGTAATAATAATAATAATAATAATAATAATAAAATTTATTTGATTAAGCGCCTTTCAAAATTTCAAGGCGCTGTACAAATCATCATGACATTCCATATAACAGTACAAACATTAATAACAAAACCACAAAATATAAAACAATTTAAAATACTGCAGGGAATGCCTGATTCCATAAAAAGACTTTAAGGCCTTCTTAAAACTATCCACTGTTGAACTTTCTCGGAGCTGGCGGGGCAGAGAATTCCAAAGGGTGGCGCCACAAAGCTAAAAGCAGGGCTCCAGAAAACTTCAAATTTACCCTCGAATCTCCAGCAACCCTCGTCAGCTGGAGCGGTTGTCTCAGAGGGATGTAAGGAACCGAAGCTTTTCAGGTAGTCGGGACCCAACCCATGTAGGGCTTTGTAGGTCAAAAGACCCACTTTGAAGGTGATCCGCCACTGTATAGGCAGCCAGTGCAGAGTCGCAGCACAGGGTGATATGAGATCTCCTAGACACCCCAGTCAACAGACGTGCTGCAGCATTCTGCACAAGCTGCAAGCGGCGGATATCAACCCCAGCAAGCCCTAGGTAAAGGGAGTTGCAATAATCAAGATGAGATGTCACAAAGGCATGGACCAAAACCGGCAAATCACCTGGTGGAACCAGGTGCTTAATCCTGGAGATGTTTCTCAGATGAAAAAATGAAGTCTTGACTACTGCAGACACCTGATAGTGAAGGGTCAAGCCAGTGTCAAGCTCCACACCCAGATTACACACCCGATCAGAGGTAGGGATCTGATCTACCCCAAGAACTAATCTAGAGGGGGACCTAATCCCTAAACCCTCAACCCTGCGACCGGGGTCCACCACCATAACCTCAGTCTTTCCCGGGTTCAACTTTAAACCACTGATATTCATCCAGTCTTGGATATCAAGGCAATTATTCAGCACCGAGATAGCACTAGCCTGGTCAGGTGCGAAAGACAGGTAGAGCTGGGTATCATCTGCATAGCAATGAAACCTCAGCTCATACCGTCTTACAATGTCTCCGGTAGCATATACTACGCGAATAGCAGTGGCGGACCCTGAGGTACCCCACAGGGGAGAGAGAAAGCCCTGGAGGAATGTAAACCAGAGACCACTCTCTGTGTTCTCCCCAGGAGGTAAGATGAAAACCATCTGAGGACAACACCAGAAAGCCCACAGATGGACCTCAGACGCTCGAGCAAGACCCCATGATCCACAGTATCAAAAGCTGATGATAGAACGAGGAGAACAAGAATAGAACAATGTCTCCGATCTCTCGCCATTAAGAGATCATTGAGCACCCGAACCAGAGCAGTCTCAGTGCTATGCCTCTGACGAAAACCTGACTGGAGAGGCTCGTATAGACTATGGATGGTCAAATGGTTATCAAGTTGAGCCATACGACCTTTAATAACCTTCCCCACAAAGGGAGGACAGAGATTGGACGGTAGTTAGCAAGGTCATTTGGGTCTAAGGCTTTCTTCAAAAGGGGAGTCACCACCCCTCCTTTCAGAGGAAATAAGGAAAAACTCCATCTCTCCATGACACAATAATCCGTGCGAGGACCGGGCCAATAAATTCAATACATCCTATAATCAAGGAAGTGGGACCCGGATCCAAACTACAACAGGTTGTTGCATCTCAGAGATAATCCTCATAGTCTCCACGAGGTCAGGAGGATCAAAGGAACTCCAGGAAACTCCGGGCTCAGGGACAGCACACTGATCAACTGCAACAATCCTGGAGTGAGGTTGAAGACACTGCCTCCAAATGTCTTCCACCTTATTCGCAAAGAAACGAGCGATCTCCTCGCAGTCAATCTGCATAAAAACTCGACGGACCTGCCGACAGGCTGGGTTGCACAGCTGCACAGTTGGTACAGACCATGAAAGCCATCTTTCCTCCATAGGCAGTTTAAGTGTATCACCTAGGGCTGAAACTAGTGAACAGGCCTATTGGATTTCCATAACAAACCTCAGTGGTAATGTAGCTCATTGGTACATCATGCCATCTTAAGATTTTAAGACACTTTTCAGCAATAGGGGGTAAACACATATAGTCAAGGAAAACATAGGAGTCAGTTAACAGTTCAATCTTATTGTCCACAGGTCTGCTACATTCTGATGTAAAAACGATGTCCCTTTTCTGCCTTTGTTAGTGGGCCAGCTGAGTATGGGCAGGTAGAAGCCAGAGAAATGCCCCTTCCCAGGTGGAAATCAAGTATGGGGCTGGGGTTACTGATGAGGGACATATAGGGGACAATTATCTGGGAAGTTCAATTTGAGTGTTTACTTGCTGCATCTCAACAATAAACAGTAAGCCTAGTCTTGCTCATCTTTAAAACCAACTCTGTATATATTTCCTTTTGTGTTCTAAACAATGACAGTGTCAGTTAGAAACAGTCAATGACTCCTTGGCTGATTCAATTACTTTCATGGGCTACAACCTCAATGCAAGTTAAGGACACCGAGAAGCTGCTTCATTTTCATTTTAATGTAACAACCCCTGCCAATAGCAGTACCTGTGTCAGAAATCACTGACTGATTCTAACCAGTGACATCACGTGTTGGACTACATATAATGGAACAATGGGGTGCTACATAGAAAGCTGGTTTTAAAAAGATGACAGAAACAAAAAAGAGATACATGTATAGAATGAGAACAGGGTAAGCAAATACGAACTTGGAATGCCACAGTGTTGCCACTCCCCTTTAACATTTCAGAGGGAGGCATCTCATTTAAGTTATAGTTTAATTATGTCTCCCTCTGATGTCCAATATTGAGTACTGTAGTCACTTGTACAGCATGCATTGAGTGAGGAATAGGTTGTAATAGGGACTGGTAAAGTCCACCTGCTATGCTTCATGTAGGTCTTATGGTTAAGTAAATAAACAGCTTTTTTTACAGCTGCATGGTGATGTCACCATGCTGACATATTGCTATGACTGGGAGACAGAGAAGGGACTCTAGAAGCATGTGATCAGATATGTACAGTGTATCCATCCACTGAATGCTTGGGCTGACATGAATCTCAACTCTGCCTCACCTCTACAGTGCTGTTCCTTGCTGTTCCATTTTCTCCCCCTCCACCCCACTACTGCAGTAGTCACACTATTTCCTTGCTCCAGACCTGAACTCCTGCACCTACAAATGGTCACTGTCAGGGTTTTAACCTTTTTTGTGTGTGTGTACTTTACCTCTGTGTGCTGGCATTTTGCATTCTTTGGTTTTCTATCTTTCTCGTGTGTGTGTGTGTGTGTGTGTGTGTGTGTGTGTGTGTGTGTGTGTGTGTGCGTGTGTGTGAGTCTTCAAGTCCTGTCTGCTTTTAAGTTAACTCTTTCAGGACTAACCTAATAGTGGCTTTCTATTCAGTATTTTTCATGCAAAGGTAGCTGCTAAGATACTGTAGAATAGAATATATTTGCAGTCCTTTTTATTTTGCTATGTTCGCTTAGACAGATGAAAGTGCAAAGACTGAAGAACTGCAAATATATTCTGAGATAAGGAAATGTATACATGCCATTGTTTACTCGTACTGACACATACCATGTAAACTTCGTCACCTCCCTGCTTTTACTATTCATACCGACATACAGTACCTTGATTAAGGTGTTTTGCTGTTCTTAGTTTTGTTATTCTGTTTATTTTTGAATGTGACTGTGCTCCTTGTAACTGCAGCTGTAACCCCCCACTCAGCAGTTACCAAGAAATGCCTAGCCACATGTCCTGCTCTACCAACACTGCCTCGCCCCACCACTGTAACTGGACAATACTGAATAATGAACAGCAAAGGTACTGTTGTTCAAAATTTTTATTTGTATTATAAGAAGAGAAACAAATGGTAAAAAAATCAATGGGCTGTCCTCATCCATCCTCGTCAAAACACAGTATTCCGTCTTCAGGCACGTGAAAAAAGAAACCATTTGGTTACAGTACTGTATTGTTTAAGTACAAAAGTTAGTACTCAAATGTGTAAAAGAGTGCTGTTTACCAGTTCGGAAATCAAGACTTAGTTTTAAATGTTCATTTAAGCATTCAGTGTGTGCTTCAGCTATGCCAGCTTGCTCGAATCCCTGCCTGCAATCCTCTGTGCACTTTGCAATGTTATTGTAGGCGCTCACTATCCACTGTGCATAGAGAGATTTAATGCTGCTCATCCCAAGGTCCACATTAATAGAGCTTGATGCAACACCTTTCTTGAGCTGCTCAGCTATCAGACCAGAGTACCAGGTGGTGAACTGAGCTTTCATCTCATCTTTGAACAGTTTGTTCATTGTTAAATCCAGGGGATGTAACAGATCAGTGCAACTAGGGGGTACAAACACAGGAATTATAAACTCGTCCTCAAATTTGGAGAGAACATCTGCTGTGCTGTGAGCTGTAAATAAATCCAAAATCAGAAGTGTTCTTTGTTCCTGAGGCAGGTCGTTCTTTCGCTTCACTGACTCGATATAGATCTTAAGGATGCCATCAACACAGGAGATCATCATCTCCTGGTTAGCCCAGTGATTGCTGCTCTGAGTGATTTGCCAGGTGGATGGGAACATGTGTGAAAGGTGACATGCTCCGGTTGTTCCCTGATAAATGACCTGAGGAGGTAGCACGTTGCCAGCCAAAGTGCACCCCATGTTCAAAGACACCTGTTTCTTGTCTCCCATTCCAGTCACCTCAACCTGTTTGGACCCCATCTCTGCCATGGTCCACTGAAAGCATGGAACCAGATTCACCCCGGTCTCATCAGTGTTAATAACAAGCTTGGGTGGGGTAGCTCATTAGCACATGAAGATCTAATGCAGGACAGAAAGTCTTTCTTTAGCTCAGGAAAGTCTGTTGGAGTCTTCTGCCAGCCTTAGTGCCCTTACGTCTGCAGTAGCCCATGAGGTTAAGAAAGGTCCAGGCCCACTGTTTGCTGAAGACCATTGCCCCCCCCCCAGATTCAGCAAGTTGTTGTGGGTTGTTACATCTGACTATACCCCGAGCCACAGCACTAACAACATGGGTGTTGACTACTGCACCCTCAGACCTAAGACTGTGAATTATTTTTTTTAACTCTGTCTCCACGTCAAGCAATAATAGTGGAGGTCTGCCCCTTGTTTTTGTGGGGAGCTGTGGGACAAGGTTGGTTGGGTCTGGAACAGCTTTAAGTTTGCACATGTAGTCTGCCTTAAACTTTCGTACTGTGCTTTCATTCATCTCAATGTCATACTTTGTTTTAAAATACCGAACAACCTTCATTACACCATTTTCTGTTGCATATTTACCAGCATAGAATCGCTGTTCTGCAGTATAAACATTGTAGGTTGAATGCCTTTTTTTTGCTGGGGGGTGACAGGCATTGAAGCTCATTTACAACACACTGAGCCAAAGGAACGGAAACCGATGCTGATTCTGCAAGGTTGTCAGGTTTAAGATCCTCTACTGCTGTAAAAGGTCTTTTCTGTCCCTTGGCTCGATCTAGCCATTTCAGGATAGACATGCTGCTTCAGTAGCTTAGAGACAGCAGTGACAATAGGCTGAAGGCAACACAGGGTACCTATATATCTAATTGTACTTAATACTGCAGCTAGGCAATTAAACAGATGCAGCTGCCAATGACAAGATGCGATCTCTGCAATTAGTGGGTACTTGACCTGTAGTCACCTTAGTCACCTTTTAAGCTCTAATCAAATGGTAAGCAAGAACTGTGTTTTTGGTTGAAGTAGTTGGTGCACACAGCGCGAACATATGAGGACCGCAAACATGATCAGACAGCTGAAACGCTAAATTAAATTTACTCGCTAATAATCTATTCTACGGTATTGTGAGGTAGACTGCATGCACTGAATCAAGCTCCTTGTACATATCTGATTATATGGGTTTTTTATTGATTTGTGACACCTTTATATTCAGATAATCCCTTCCCAGCTTTTCTAGGCTGAGGACCTGGTGTTTACGAAACTCTGTTACTGCACATTCTGTTTCTGCTGTGTGATGCTGCTTGTCAGTGAAAGCACCTCCCCCTCTCCACTGACATTCCCAAATCACAAGGTCACAAACTGTAAGAAGCATCCTTAGCTGTGTCATTAGTGTGTAGATAATGTCTGGACTATAAAAAAAAAAACACAAAAATAAATAAATAAAATCCCATAATGCAGATAACTCAAAATTGGTACATAGCTGCATACCTTCATAATGTAGTAACTTCATGCATTGTGAAACTATAACAGATTACTGCTCACTGTTTTGGCTAACTTTAAATATTACTGATAGGAAGAAAATTTAATTTATTCAGAGGAAGGGAACAAGAACAATCAAGGTTTTGGAACATAAGACATATGAGGAATATTTGAAACTCCTCAGACTAAATACTCTGCATAACAGACATGTTGGGGGAATTTGTCGATGATGTACAAAATCATTAACAAGGAGGATCTTATGGAAGGATTAAATTTAAATTTTAGAATGGAACAAAAAGTAGAGCAAATGAAAAACATATTAGGCCAATCAATTTTAAAACAAGCAGGCATAAGATTTATTACACAAAGGATAAAAGATATTTGGAATAATCTGCCTTCTGAAGTAGTAAAAAGTAGGAATTTCTCTGAGCGTAATAGATTGGACAAATTCCAAAAAGGGTTTAGAGGATTATTATAACTAAATAAGGGATAGCTCATATGGGCATCATGCCTTCTACTGTCTCTAAAATTCAAAGTGAATCAAAGTGAATCATGGTGTCACCACTCTGTGAGCAGTATATTGCTTCACACATGTTCCCCTTGATTTTTTCTCCTTTGCTCAATGCATATATTATTGCCCATCTGATTATAGTGTATGTGTAACATAGTATAACAATAAATATGAATGCCACACAGATCACAATATGGACATTGCACATATTAATAATTTTACACTGTATACATTTGAATCAGATAACCTGTCATACATACAAACATATAAACTGATGGCAGATAATGACCACTGGGAACATCTAGACTGCCCATTTTTAATTATGATCACTTGTGCTTCAGACCTTACTTTATCTAAGGCACTGTATCTACCATCCCCTTCCTTCCTCTTAGGATTCCCTAGTGCCTGTTCCAGGCATTTTTGAAACCTACCACTGCTTTTGCCCTCACTGCCTCCAATGGAAGGTTGTTCCAGGAATCTACCACTCTTTCTGTGAAGATGTTTTGCCTCACATCTGTCCTGATTTTACCATCTTCCAGCTTCATATCATGATCCCTTGGTTTAGAGCACCTTTTTCATGGAACACATCTCCCTTCTATACTTTATTAACCTCCATGAGGTATTTAAAGGTCTCAACATATCCCCACTCTCCCTATTCTTCTCTAGGTTATACATATTGAACTCTTTTAGTCTGTCCTCATAGGGCTTCTGATGTAGACCTTGCACCATTTTGACAGCTGTTCTCTGGACCACCTCCATTCTGCCTATCTCTTTCCAGAAATGTGGTCTCCAGAATTGGACACAGTTCTACTGGTGAGGTGCAATGCATTGACCTATACAGCGGCAACACCACCTCCCTCTTCCTGCTGGTGATATCCCTACCTATGCACCCCAGCATCCCACTAGCCCTCTTGACTGCCTTGTCACATTCCCTGGTCACCCTTAGATCATCCAGTATCATTACTCCCCAGATCTCTTTCTTGCTTGGTCACTGTCAGTATTGCTCTTCCCCCCATTTTGTACTCTGCAGCTGGGTTTCTGTGGACCAAATGCATTATTTTGCACTTTTTTGCATTAAAAACTAGCTGCTTAATTACCCAGTCAAATGAGTCTATCAGATTTGTTTGGCATGACCTTCCCCATGTCTGTTGAGTAAGTCTGTCAGAGGTGCATCTAGTACCTCCCTGAGCTCCCTCAGCACTATTGGATGCACCCCCTCTGGCCCCATGGCATTGTCCACCTTCAGACTACTGAGTTCTTTCTGGACTATCTCCTCAGAAAAGGGACTACTGTCCATTTTTCTCCCCTCAAAGCCCTTTGTGCATTTCTGTGTTCCCTTTCCTTCACGTTTTACTCTGAATACTGGCAGACATATTTATTTAAGATGTCTGCCATTTCTTGATCCCTCTCCATACAGTTCCTCCTCCCTTTAACCGTACAAACCTGCCTTTGTCTTCCTTTTCTCACTAATATACCCCCAACATATCTTGTCCCATTTTGATACTGTCTAAGCTATTCTTTCCTCACTTTGTTCCTTTGTGCTCCTTACTGATTTCCTTGCTCTGTTTTCCTTGATACACTACCCTACACTCCTCCCTCTGGGTCTCCTTATACCTTCTGAATTTTACTCTTTCAGCCTGTACCTTTTCTGTTACCTCTTTCAAGAACAATAGTGGTCTCATCTTCCTTTTGCTTTTGCTTACTTTCTTGACGCTGTGGTTTGTTGCCTTCACTATGCCCTCTTTTACTTTGACTCACTCCTCCGAAGTCATCTCATCCTGCCAGGTCATTCCTGAGGCATTCAACAATCTTGGTACCCTCAGCACTTCTGAAGACCAGGACCCTTCCCCTTGCATGGTTGGAGTCTGCCCCTGTTCTTCTGTTGAACTAGACTGTACAATGATTACTGGTCCCCAGATGGCTTCCAACCTTGACATCTGCAATAATTACCCTGTTAGTAAGAACTGGATCCAGTATTTCCCCATCACAAGTGGGTTCACTGACTACTTGCCTGAAGAAAGCCTCTTACAGAGAGTCCAGGATATCCCTGCTCCTAGCTGAAGCTGCAGCTAAAAGCCTCCAAACTATATCTGGCAGACTGAAGTCCTCCACCAGCAACACTTATCCTTTACAGCCATTTTGCCAGTTGTTTCTTACATTTCTTTATTGAAGTCCTTCCTTGTGTCAGAGGCCTGCAGTTCACTCCTGTCCGAACAGTCTGTTGCTCTACTACAGTGTTACCCACATCACCTTGACCCCCCCCGAATTCCCTGTGCCTCCATCACGTTTAAGTTTTCCTTCACATAAAGCACCACACCCCCTCCTTTCTTCCCTACCCTGTCTCTTCTGAACATTGTATAGCCTGGTATGACTATGTTCCAGACATAGTTGTCAGTACACCATTATTCAGAAATGACCACAATGTCTAGGTCTGCCTCCACCACGACAGCCTCTAGGACTGCAATCTCATTTCTCAGACTCTAGCATTGGCACACACCACCTTCCATATTTTGTTAGCTCTTTTCTTGTTGCTTTCTCCTTTTTACAATTGTTTTCCCCTTCATCACATTTCTCCTTTGACTGCTCTTTTCTCACCCTTTTCTCCTTTGCTAACCCAATGCTTCCTTGAATAACTTGCATCCATACCTGTCAACCTCCCTCATCACAAATCAGGGACAAGGCTTAAAATGATCAGGGACAAATGACCAAAATCAGGGACACATCTGAAAAAATAGTAATATTAGTTCCAGAAGATGTGTACAACATGCTTCTTAGTGTGAATAGCATTTTTTTAATGAGAAGTAGACTGTAACACCAATGGCTGGCATTATTTTGTGATTCAAATCCCTACTCTTCAGTGACAGAAATACAAAATCTAGGAGGGTCGGAATAAATTTCTGAGGCAAAATCAGTGACATCCCTGAAAATCAGGGACAGTTGAGAGGTATGCTTGCATCCAGGTGGGACTCTCTCCACTAGAGATCTCCCTACTCTCTATCTCAGCCTATGGTGGACCACTTTCTACTTCCCCTATTTCTTCCATCACCCCCCTTGACTACTTTAAATGTCCATCAAAGTAACATTTAAACCATCCACTGAGGACTATAGTTAACTCCTGGATGGATCCAGCCATCACCTCAGTATAGGCTCTTATCCTTCCATGTTGTTCCACAGTCTCCAGTGTAATTATACCTTTCCTCTCTGCACCATTTCTTCTACCATTACTCAAAATCCTTGGAGCAGAGTTTCCTCTCCTTCCCCATATAGTACAAGATACACTTGCCACTCACATTTTAAACATATGGGAAATATAGGATATGACATGGGTGGGAGTGACATAGCAGAAATATCTTCATGAGCTGTCACTGAACTCTTGGTATCTCATGGCAAACAAGAGTTCAGTGACAGCGAGTGGAGATATTACTGCTATCTCCTCCCACCGTAATCTATTGTTATACTAACAAGGGTGGGTCTCTCTTTTTTCTGTTTCAAAGTTATTTTCATTTGTTTGTTGCAAAAAGTAAAAAAATAAAATGTTCTGCTGTCTTTTGCCAGTAATAAAAACAAACCAAAAAGCATCTGTAATGAAACACCACTCATTTTGTAGATCATTTTTGTGCTGAACAAATTTCATGCTCATAGTACCATGCTATCATTTTTCATTTTAAAGTTATTAAAATTTATTTGACAAAAAAGTGAAAAACAAATAGAATTTTCTCCTGTTTTTTGCTAATTATAGAAAATAAAAGGTAGTTATAAATGAAACACCATTCATTGTGTAGATATTTTTGTGCTGAACAACTTTTGTGCTCACAGTACCATGCTATCATTTTTCATTTTAAAGTAATTTGCATTTGAATACGATTAGTACTGCTACTAAGTCTGAGCATTCTAAATGAGTTCCGAATCATTGTGATGTAAGAGCACGAAGATATCCTGATATCTCACTAGAGGCCCATGTTCTATTCCAGGACTCCCCAGCTTGGCTTTCCATTGTAGTTTGTATCAATTTGGAGAGAACTACAACTGGTTCCTCCCTTGCCAGCAAATTGTCTGCCTTTGATGTGAGATCCCCCACTCTAGCATCTGACAATCAACATACCAGGTGGTTCTCTGGATCTTGGCTGCACAGCTTCCTTATTGTGTATAAGGGAATTGAGTCTCCTATAACCACATCAGGTTTACCTGCAGTAAACTCAGTCCTCTCAGTGTGAGATACAGGTATCCAGTGCTTAGAGACTTTGTAACCACATTCTTTTCGCCTATCCTTTCATGTCAGTTTCTACCAAAAGCACAAACCTGTTTGAGATTGTAGGTGATAAAGGATTCTCTAGTGCAAATTCATCATGTCTCTGTCCTGTCTTCTTTCCCAATGTAACCCACTCTGTACTCCTGCATGCCTCCTGTACTCCTCTGCTATCTCTTATGCTTTTTCTCAGTTGTGTAATCTCCAGCCCTCAAGTAAACTCTCATACTTTCTCTTTCCTTCCTTAATCTCCTACTGTGTTTCCAATTGCTCATCATAATGAGCCAGGTCGTGCCTGAAAATCCGGGTCGTGCCTGAAAATAGTCACTTGCTGGCTAGTGCACCTACCCGGTTAACAAAAACTAAATACATAAATAAATAATAAATAATAATCCTTGACTCGTTTTTAAGGACAACAATCATTTCTGCATTGTTCACATGTGTACTGTAACCTTCCTCACTCACTATTATGTTAACTTATTACAGGCCTAGTTTATTTAATACGCCTTCTCTTATGTGGACTACCCACTGACAGTTTTATCCTAGTTTAGATTGTTTTTTAATAATTTAAAGTACACTACGTATTTACTGTCTTCCATTTGCTCTCTAAAACACTGTAACTGAACCTACACTGCAAATCTCCATTTCCAGGCTCAGTCTTCCCCCATTAAAGTATTAATAAAGTACTGTACTGATAAAGCCGTGCTCCTTTTTAAACTGTCTGTAGCTGTAACTTGTTAACAACTCATTAGTAACTCCCCAGTGTTTCCCTTTTCTTTTGCAACCTTTTTGATTGAAAGCCTGGTACAGCAGTATGTTGACTGTGTATCTTTGCCGAACATGCCACCATAGCACTGTTGCACCCCTTGAGATGGTCTACTGAAGTTTGTCAGTGTGTCATTACAATTCTGTTGAAAAAGATCAGCAATAATCCTTTGATTGGGTTGAAAGCTATTCTAAGTGATGAGATGTGGTAGCTCTGTCACACAGAACAACAACTAAAACCATTTAAGCTATGCATATTGGTGGCTATACACTAATGTATGCAATTTACATGTGATTCATGGGTAAAGTGGCTGTGCACCAGCACAGCCCCAGACAGGCACATAATTTATGGATTCATGACTGCAAGCACACACATAGCACCTGGTCACTGCCCCCAGCATGCAGATGGATCTGGACACATGGGGGCAGAGTACAGGATGCAGGCGGGCATCCAATTTGATGCCTGTCCTGGGTCTCAGAATGGATCCCATGCACCGCAAGTGTGAGGGAGCATGGGAAGGTGTGGGCCCAGGATTTTTAAACCTATGGATACTCATCTGAATGGCTGCTCTGGCCCTCCCCAGCTGCACGGTGGACTGAGGTAACATGGAGGGGTGAATCTGAGTCCCACTGCAGTTGGCAGATGACATCCATGGGAGCATGCAATGGGTTATGGCAGGGTCCCCAAGGTGTAGCTCACTTACCCCAGTTTGTGACTCTCCATGCCTTTGTGCATTGCATGGAGCGTGATCATATTTCCAACACACCCCTGGCCCAGCCCAGGTGTGGGCAGCACGATCGGCCAGGGGATTTGGCACACAACTGGCAAGCACAATGTTGTTACATGCCACTGGACCCCCACTGTGCCAGTTTCACATGAAGGGCTGCCTTTGTGCCTCAGTTATGTGGTACGTAGGTACTACGCATGTTTGTGCATATATCCCATTATCCAGTGTTCAATAATGTCTGGTCTTCCAACGATCAAATTTTAGGCTATGCATGTCAATTCACTGCTTAGGAAGTCAAACATTTCATAAGGCTGAATGTCATCAAATGTACACTGATATCTCCCTACAACCCAGCTTCTAATGGCATTGCAAGGTGCTCAGCTCAGATTGTAAAATAGGTATTCAGGAAAAAAATGGACTCCAGAGCAGGAAACTCATCAGTCCTTGAAACCTAGACTGCAACCTTTATGCTTAGATATTGGATAATACCACTTTACTGCTCAACCTTTCATTCAACAAATAAGGAACATTGCCCAAAAAGTGTTGCACAAAAAAGCAAAATGTGGGACACTTCATCAGATCTTTCAAAAATAAGCTCAGCACTGTGGAAATGTGTGTTTTCATATTTTTACAAGTTGCTGTTTATTGAGCAACATGTTTTTCATATTCATTGTTTGAATTTTTGCTTTAAAAATCTTAGCACAGAATGTGGGACTGCACCCTCATAGTGTGAGATAGAGGGCTTTTGTGAAGAAAAATGTAGACCTGTTCATTATAATGTGGGACAGTCAAGAAGCCTCCAACATATTCAGCCATGGACTATGCTATTGTGCAGCTCACTGTGAAACAGTTGTCAAAAACATACTTTAGTTTGTTCAAATCTGACCCATAGAAATTAGCTGAAACTGAACAACTGTAAATAATTTTGCATGACAAAACAGAAGAAGTTTCAGGATGTTCCGATTCATGACAAGATCAGTATTATGAGCTGGTTTGGAGGAATAGCAAGGTGGATGGATACATGGAGTTGTGTTACATAAGCATGGCTTGCTGACCCACTCAGTAAAGGTGAGTGACAAAGTGTGACAGGTTCATGTGGATCATTTAATCTTGCCCAGAGAGAAACTTCCACAGCAAGGAGTGGACCGACTGTGTACTCAGAATAAGTCACCCAATGTCTCTGGATCGGGATTGGATCCAAGATCTCTGCTCTAGCAGAGGACTAATATGCTACCTTGATAATAGAGAAAAAACCTACCCCAACCTACCTAGCACCCCCCATCTCCTCCTCCTCCTCCCCTTGAATGAACTGACTTAAAAAAAGGTATGGAGCTGGAGATGGTGATTAGCTCAGCTCTGCTCTCACTACCCATGTTGGCCACCAATTGAATTAATGAGAGCACAGATATGCTCAATTCAAATACTATGAGAGCAGTTCCACACTCATTCATTATTATGGTGGCTAGCTGAGATGGTGTGAGGAGGGCTGCATTTGTTATCATATCCATTACCAGACTATTTTTTTTTTAATCAGACAGTGCACAATGAGAATAGGAGAGGGAGTTGTGTGCTCAGTAAGTTATGGGATATTTGACAGCAGACCCTAAAGGTGAAATTTAGTTAAACTACATCAATTCCCAAATGCTTCCTAAAGGCATTGGGGTGAAGAAAGGTCAAGTTTACTAGCACTTTGTCTGTCATTCATGAAGTGGGAAGTTTGTCACTTCTCATACTTTTTCTGGCAAAGTTTTATTTTGCAGCATCCCCAACAATAAGTTGCAAGTTATATCTAGTTTTCAAACAAGAATGAACTAATTCAACTATGGACAGAATAATTTTCTTAAACCCATTCTCAAGGCTATTATGTATCACAACACAATTCTTAGCCAGTCAGAACTGCTTACTTCCAAACATTTCATATAGCCTTATTGTAAACACGAAGAGGGTCTTCATGCAAATTGTTTTGAAATTCTGATGTTCAATACATGTTAACAACAAACATTGGCCAAAGCCAGCCATATTCAGTTGCTGGTATTTGCAGTGGAGTTGTTGGGCATAGATAGCACAGCAATTAGGTACGCATTCTGAATGAGTGCAATAACAATGAAACTTGATACATACAGCTCTTTAGGAACACTGCCAGCTTTTTTTAAATTTCTAAAGGCTATTTTAACCCTGACCTGTTGCTGTTAATATAACCATACAACCACTTAATACATAAAATATATATATATATATATATATAAAATATATGACCACACAATACATAAATGATCCATGATTAGCAGAATATTTCCCTTTATTGATTTTGCCGGCTAAAACTACATTTAAGGTGATCCACCTTCATGACCTGCTGGCTAATGCTCCTGCGCATCCACAGTACACATGTGTTGCTGAGCAGTGGGTCAACTTGTTCATGAGGAAGTTTTGAATTTATTACTACATCACAAAAAATGACATGTTCTGATAGTGTTTACTTGACTGAGTTCAGCAAAGTCAATCTTTTTGCAAAATGAGTGCTCTAACATGGCTTATTTTGCTTTTCAAAATCAAAGCCATTACTTTGTGCATATGCATAAGTATCAGCGCTAATGTATATGTGTGAATGATGACTTCAATATTCAAAAGCCTAATAAGAACTATGTTAGAGAGCTCATTTTGCAAAATATTGACTTTGCTGAACTCAGTCAAGTAAACACTATCAGAATGTATTGTTTATTATAATGCATTAAAAATTGAAAACTCACTCATGAATGAATTTACCCATGGCTTGGGGACACAGTATATTGTAAATGTACAGAAATATTGGCCAGCGGGTCATATAAAATGTATATTTGACCTGAAAAATCAATAAATGGAAGTATTCTGCTAATCATGGGACATTTATGTATTCTGTGGTTAAATTGAAGCCGACCAGTCGGTGAGTACTCCCTGAGAAACTACCTGTCTGCTACCCAGGTGTAAAAGTGGAGCAGTGGAAACAAAAGCACAAGACAAGATTTTAAGTACAGGAATTAGGAGCAGAGCTGGGCAGAAGTTATGAATTCCACTTTCCCAGAACTCTCACGAAATTTAATACATTTCGCAAAACTTTCTGCACTTCTGCCTTTGGTGAAATCAGAATCTTCCAAATGTGTTTGGTGAGTTTTTGTCCTGTTCAGCAGAATTTTGTGGCTGAATTGTGCAATAATACATATTAACTGCAGAATGACAGTTCTGAGGAATTACATTCTGTGGTTTAATATATTAATCTGCAATACATGTAATTAATCTGCAGTTCAGTGATCAGTTCTACAGAATTTCCTTCTACAGATTAATAATTAATCCACTATTTAATACATTAATCCACAAATCATACATTCATTTCACCGTTCTAAATCGAAATTTCCACCAAAGTTGACAAAGTGCATCCAAAGTTTCCTAAAAGTGAAATTCCAAATTTCATGAAAATTTCACTGGCAGAAGTTTAATTTTGCACAGCCCTAATTAGGAGTTGCATGAGAAAACCTTGGAGCTGGCATTTTCCAGCACTGTGACTGGGCAATGATTTCAAAGGGACAAGGAGGAGAAAGGCAGGAAGTGGGCAGAATTAAGGAGGAGAGTCGGTATTCTGAAGTTGTGATAAGTGGAGGAGGAGAATGCCCCCCAAAAATTTGCTTCATGGGTGGGGGCGGGGTTTTAGTGTAGGAAACCCTAATGCCACATTTCCCTACTTTTTTTGCTTTAGTCACGACCCTAAATGTTGCATAAATGGAGGTTTTTTTTTTACAAAGAATTTCCTTACTTTTTGAGCTAGTGTAATTGTATCCTTATTTGTCTTTGTGCTTCCATCCATCTGTAATTTTTCAGATAGTGTAATAGTATCCTTATTTGCTTGTGGGACCGCAGGGTTCTCAGGGCCTTTTGCTCCCATGCCTCCATAGATAAATGTCTATGCTCATATGTCCATATATATGTCCGTAGCTTAAGTGTCACTGGCTTAGTAGGTAGCACACTCACCTCTGAGGCCGGGAGATCAGCGGGCTATGGGTTCAGTTCCCACATCAGGCATTTGGGTTAATATCCCAGTACTGACACTGTAGTGCAGCATGAAAGGGGTGCTGCACTTCTGAGGTGCTGTCTTTTGGATAAGACGTTAAACCGAGGTTCCGTCTGCCTGGATTGGTGGTAGTTCAGGTGGATGTTGAAGATCTCTTGACACTTACTGAAAAAGAGTGGGGGAACATTTTATTTAGAGAAACCAAACAATATACATACAAAAGTCCATCATACAATATTAACACCCATAATAACATATATAATCCAAATCTTCTAAATATAAACCAAAAAAAGAAAAAGAAAAAGAAATTAAAAAGAAAATTCATCCAATTTTATCCTTCATAAAAGGAACATTATGCCATCTTATTACCCAGGCTTTATGAAACATATGTTGCTTTTCAAACATACTTTGTTTGTATAGTTCTTGCACAATAACACATATAACAGTATTAGGATCTTGGTATATCTGTTGTAAGACGAAATTACATCGCGATTGCCACAATATAAATTTTATAAATGAGAAAATCAACCAAGCCAATTCCCCATCCAAGCCCAGCCTCCCCAAACTAAAAACCCCAACCACCTCTTCATAAGTTACATTCTTCCAACTTGGGTTGGCCCATTTTTGTGCCATCTGTGACCACATGTCTTGTTCAAAGGGGCACTGTATAAGAAAGCGCAACATAGTTCCTTCCTGTGCAATGCACTAAATCTAGGACACATACATTTTTCTTGACATTTGTGTTTAGCATTCCCCTTTACATATAACTTTCCATGAGAACACAACTACATGATATCCCATACCCTTGGTGGAATATATGGATCCTTTAAAGACTCTAACACTTGAGCATGATAGATTGGTGAAATATCTTTAAAATCAATAGATGAAATACATACATGTTTGCATTGCATCATATACTAGTTTGCTTGATTGTTTTTGCGTAACATGTAGTATTAACTTCCATTTTTTTTAGCTTCCCTAAGGCTGGTCTAAAAAAACACATTTTGTCTTTACCTAGGCTTTCAATGTCCCTTGATCATCCCATACCTGATAAATGGGCTCAATCCATTTTCTTGCATATAAAGTCCATATAGCCATACTAGGCCTTGTAAGGTATAGCAAGTTTGTGTGAAAGAAAACACTATATAAAAATACCACAAGATTTGACAAATTCAACCTTCTCTACTGGCAAGTATAAAACCTTTCTCCTAATAGGATTTAACTAATCACCTGATCACCTAAAAAACTAAGCTCAAAAGGGATACTTCCAAGGCCTGTGGTAGGGGGTATATGGCACTGATAAAAATATCAGAAGCAAGAAAGTTTTAACTACTGCAACTTTTTTCTTTGTTGTTTGCTGCCAAGTCCTACACACAGCAACCCTTGAGGATGCTACCTCCATTTTTGCTGTCCAGTTTAACTACCTATTGTCCCCTTTCCCAAACCATACCCCTAAAATTTTAAAAGGAGCCGTAGACACTTTTATCCCTTGCAATATTTCCATCTGAGGAGTAATGTCCCTCAGAGGATAAATAACACTTTTCCCTTTATTAATTCTAGCACCTGTCACTGTTGAGTATCTTTCTATCTCCAAAACCCTTACTCCTGACTCCTGATTTGCCACCATTACACATACATCATCTGCATATGCTGCTACTCGAACCTGTAACACTCCCCCAATGGGCTTAATACCTCTTATATATTCATCTTGTTGGAATAACCTTAACAGAGGGTCTAAACAGAAGACATAGAGCACGGGGCTTAAAGGGCACCCCGTCATACCCCATGTGTAATATCAATATATATTCCTAACTTCCCATTCACTAATGAAATTGCTCATGCATTCCCATAGAGCAATTTCATCCATGCTATAAAGGCTGGTGGGATGCCATAACTTTTCAATACACAAGAAATAAATTGATGAGGAACTCTGTCAAAGGCTTTTTCATGGTTCAGTGACATAATATATCCACTGAGAACACCCTCTTTCCCTTGTTCAATCAGTTCCCTCACCTATAATAAGTTATGCTGAATTGAACGCTCAGGCACAGAACAAGTCTGGGCCATAGAGATTAGAGCAGAAGCTGTGTTAACTAACCTTGTATGAAGTATTTTCATTAAAATGCTATAGTCCATATTCAGTAAGCTCAGTGACCTCCAATTATTTAAATCTGATCTCTCTCTCTCTATGCTTGTGTACAAGAATTTGTACTGCAATACAAAAATGGAAATCCATCTCCAAACATTCCCACACCCAGTTAAAAACTACAACCAGAATTTCTTTTTACAATTCCTCAAAGGTTTTATAAAATTCTGATGGCAACCCATCAGTCCCTGGTGCAGTGGCCCCTTTTAGTTTATTAATTACTGACCCAACGTCTTCTTTAGTAATAGGTTCTATAAGGCCTGCTACGTATATTTCTGGCATAATTGGAACATTCAGTCTAGAGAAAAACTCTGTCACTACTTGCTCCTCAATATAGGGGGCAGTATACATTTCAGTTAAATACTTAGTTACTGTTTCCGAAATTTCTGGACCAAACTATACCCGAATTCCTTTCCAATTTTTAACTGATGACATGAACCTATCTGAGGCTCATTGTGTACAACTTTTGAAGACATCCTCAAACCCAATTTTAACGTGAACAAATCCTATACTCATTTAGCATGGAGGTAGCTCGAGAGTATTGCAGTCCCTCCATTTCTTTTTTTTAATTATAGACTGAGATGCCAAATTTATGTGCTGTATATTAATTTGGCAATATACGTTTGCCAATTGTACTCTAAGATTAAGATACAATCTATACTTATTAGTCCTAGACCATGTGGAATAATGTTGGAATAAAGATTTCAATTCCCTTTTTGTAACCTCCCACCATAAACTAACATTTTCCTCCAAACCTTCTACTGACATTCTTGCCTTTAAAAGTTATTTTATATGTCTTAACAAATTATCCTCCTTTAATATAGCTATATTCAATTTCAAATAGCTCCTCCCATATTGGGGGCCTATTACCCCTCCTGACACAAACAGTAGAATTACATGGTCTGATGTCTCTAAATGATTGTATCTGCCTTATGTATTGTAAGATTTTTTTGTGTAAATAAAAAATCTATCCTCGTGGACAAAACTCCCCTATGGCACGTGTGGCCCCATTTTAAGTGTAAGGTCCTAAAAGAATCTTGCAAGTTACACTGATCTATTATTAACTTTAAACAATTTGAATCACAAAATAGCTTCCTTGTAGCAGCTCCCTTATCCTGCCTAGCTACTAGCACAGATAAAATCCCCTCCCCAAAGAATGTACTTTGTTGTAAACAGGAAGGGTTTTATCTCATTAAAGAGATTTACGCTATCTTTTTTTTCCAGTGGAGCAAATATAGTTATTAGTCTCCAAAACACTTCTTTGTACATAAAATCCAATAATAATGCTCTCCCTGATTTGATATCTACTAATCTAGAAATTTTGAACCCATCCCCCCTGAATAATACCCCAAACCCATCACATACCTCTGTCCCCCCAAAAAAAGAAGAGGAACCCCAACACCATAATTTCTGGGCAGCTCTAACCAGGGAAGTTGTATTAAGTCTTGTGTCCTGTAATAAAAAGATATCACATACTAGGCCTTTTAACACAGTAAACATTACCAGTCTTCGCCATGCATATCCTAATGCTATTGACATTAACTGTAGCAAGACGAATGTTCAAGTTAGGCCCTTGATAAGAAGAAGGAAGCTGTTATTCTAGGGTGTTTTTTTTAACCTTGTACTTCTCCTAACCCTTGCACCTAACTTCTTCCTTCTTTCCTCATTTACACTACTATCCTGAGGGTCTCCCTCTGACTCTGAAGAGTGAGGAGCTAAAGAAGAAGCTTCAGAATCCCCACCCTGTTCAGATTCTTGTGAACTTCTGGTCAGAATCTCGTACTTATTTGCCAGAGGAATCTCTTCTTCTTCAGGCACATAGGCCTTAGCTACTTTGGATCTAGGCCTAGAGTGCCTAATGCCTCTTTTATTAGCTAAACTCTTAACAATTGGGGGGGAACTTTTCTACATGTTTCTGTTCTCCATCACAAACAGCTGGGGGTTCACTCAATATGGTATCAACCTCATATGGAACAATAATTTCCTCAGGGACTGTGCTAATGCCTGTCTCAGCCACAAAGATTACTACAGGGGGTGAGGAGGGTGGAGGGTTGGGGTAGTAGTATTAGTTTGGTCAATTTGGGGTCTATCTGCAAAGTTTTTCCATTTTGCAATATCTTTCTTCTGAGCTTCTCTTATTATAGTATCCTGACTCACATGTTGTGTACGATTGTGAGTAGCCCAAGGACAAGATCTATATGTATGACCAATTTCTACACATAGATTACACTTCAACTCTTCTAGACATTCTGTACTGTTATGTCCAAACAACAGGCATAAATTGCATTTTAGCCTGTCACAGGCAGAGCTTAAATGTGTATAGGCCCCACACTTAAAACAAGCCTTTGGCTGCCCAGGATAAAAACAATGTCCCCTTTCTCTCCCCAAAAACAAACTGTTTGGCAAATGTACTGGGCCCAAACTGTTATTTCTCAATTGTACTTTGTATTTCCACCCCCCATTCCATATATGCTGTTCATCAAATATTGGTTGTGGAAGATCTATTACATCACACTTTTGTTGCATCCAATGGGTAATACCATGTACAGATGCAGATTCATTTCTAAACAATACTGTAACATATTTGATTGTGGGTTTAGTCAAAGGGATTACCCTAAAAGGCAGCCATACTTCCATATATTTCAAAGAGTCACATTTGGGCCAAAAATGATCCACCCTTGGGGAGTATTAAAACTTATATCATAAAGATTTGCACTTGAAACATGTATTAAAGCATGGATTTCATTAGAAAAAAAACACAATTACATTTTTAATAAGTTTTTACCCACATATAATCAGTCTGGTACAATCTCTAAGCTGCCCAAATATTCTAGACAAACTGCATTACATCTCTGCCATGGGGGATCCAGCAAAAGGTTGTTTTCGCCTAACATTCTCTCATTTAGTTCTAGATTGATCTGTAAACTCCTTGTGCTTTTGTGGATGACTCTGTTCTGCCTCCATTCTGTCTCCCCACCCTGCAGGCCTAGTCCCAGAGTCTTCATTATCAGATGAAGAGGTAGTCACTGAAGAGTTAGGAAAGTCAGTCACCAGTGCTTCTTGTAATACCACATTAAAATCTTTTTTTCCCTTTTGTACAGCATTGTCCGTGCCCCCCATTGACTTACTGATTCCCTTAACAGCATTTTCCTGATGGTTAGTTTGTCCTGGTATTGGGCTGTGTGCAGGATCAGGACTCCAAATTCCTTCTTCTCCCCGTTTCCACCCTGCGTTCAACAGCGAGTGTTCTAATGAAGTTGGGGAGCTCCCCTCTTGTTTAGGTTGTTTCAAGTCACTTTCTCTCTCTTTTCTTGATACAAGCCCTGGTTTTTCAGTTTGTTCACTAATTTGTACAGGAAAAAACTCAGTACTTACAGGACTTTCTTTCATTTTTATGTTGGACAGTGTTTTCAGCTCTTTTGTGAGCTGAGCTGCTTCTGTCACTCTCTGCACCACCAGTTCTGACTCAGGCGTAAGGAATTTGTTTGATGATGGTACATCACAGAGCTCTTTCATAGAGCTCTCAGCTGTAGTCATGTAGCCGCTTTGCTTTTCAGCTAGCTCCTTTATCACTAGTGCTGCTTCTCTTGCAATGTGCTGGTCTAATTTTTCCATTATTTCACTGGACGTTTTTACCTCTTTAGTAGCTGCTTCTTTGTTGTGGCATAATTCCTCATATCTCAAGGCTTTATTTTGCTGCAATATACGTGCCAGCCAAACCTTGTCTGAAGCTAATAGTCCTGTAGGTGTACTCACATTTTCGTTTGCTGCTTCAGTCACCACCTTCTTGATTTCCATAGATTTTTGGTCTCCTGTGCTGTACCTGTGGGTTGGGAGACCTGCACACCCACAGGTACACCAGCAGTATGAACTTACAAGGCTTATTTCTCCATGGAACTATTGCCCCCACTGTCAGAGTAGGGGAATTGCCCTGGTATCCTGGCTAAATTTCCCTCATTCACTAAAAAAAATACCACCAATAGCTTAATCTGGTTCAAGGTTAGTTGACATTCATCTTTAGCCCCCTCCCCCAGGTCGTAACTGAAAATAGGCAGGATTTGTCTAGTACACTTACCCTGTCAACGAAAACTAAATAAAATAAATAAATAAAATACATGTATGTTGCTATGGCTCTTTGCTTCCATTTCTAGCACAACAGCAACTGAATTGTCAGCATAGCCTTGTTATTGCCCGACCTCATGAACCCAGTACTGAAACTTTTCAAATCCCCACCGAAGCATCATTCCACACCACCATAATGTTATTCCATGCCACAGGTGCAAAAACTCATTTTGGCAAAGATTTGAGAAATGACAGCTGTCACGTTCATGAGTTGGTGTAAAGAAATGACTATGTTGAAAATATTAAAAATTGTGAACATTACAAATGAGTGCAGCTTAATTTCCATGGGTATGTGTGCCTTCACCATTTTAACATATTTTTATCCCAAATTTTGAACATACCCTTCTTCTTACCCCACTTCATGAACAAGAGCATTGAAAAATTTCAAATCTCACATGAAAGATGATTTCACCAAGCGATTACAAAATTGACTTTTGGGCTGGATTTCCACAGTTCCCCCAACATTGCCCAAGAGGTGGTGTCCCAAAATGGTCATGTTGAGAATCTTCAGTCAAAATATGCAAAAATGACAAAGTTATGCATCAAAGTTTTTATTTATTTTTATTTAGTTTTTGTTAACCAGGTAGGTGTGCTAGCCATAGCGATGACTGTTTTCAGGCACGACCCGGGAGGTTACAGGGTAAAACAGTACAGAGATACAACAAAAGGTAGTTACAGCAATATATAAACAAATGGTGTTATACAGTAGGTTTTGCAGCACAAATAGCATACAAAGTTTTGGGAGTAGGGTACAGAGCAAATATTATGTTATAGCATTTAGATGATACAAATTGGCAGCAGAACAAAAACAGTACATGGGGCATAATATGAAAGAAAAATAAAATAGGCATACTGCAGATATTTTCCTGGGGGAAGACAAATTTTATACACTGACCGAGGAAGATATGAGAGACATTACTGATAAGTGCTAGGAGAGTTTGATGAAGGGGATAGGAGAACTGAGGTTATTTAATTTTTATGGTAGGGCAAACTTCAGAGATATATCAGCCAAGACAATTAGTGGGTGTAGAAGGGGAAGGTGAGATGAAACTATACTGGGGTGTGTATGCAAGCATGTACTGATACAATGAGTATAAGAACAGAAACAATTAAGTGCAAGGGGGAATGTAAAGCAGGGGGTAGGCAAGCTGGCATAGACTGTTTAGGAGCAGGGTTAGTATAGGAGATGGAGGTCTGGTGAGTAGGGGGTATCCCTAGAGACACAGGAGTAGAGCCTGGGGGTTAGAGCAAGGGGGTTTTAGTGAAGGAGGATATGGGGCTGTGGTTAGGGAGGAGGACAGGGAGCTAAGGAGGTTTAAAACAGGAGCATTGGTCTGATGAGATGAGGTAGTGACGGAGTGCTGTTTTAAAGGTGTCATGAGTGGGACTCTGTCAGATATCTAGGGTGAGAGAGTTCCACAGCTGGGGAGCGTGGCTGGCAAAAGCACTAGAACCTTTGATGGTTGTGTATTTTGGTACACACAAGAGGGATTTGTCAGTTAAGCATAGTCAATAGTTTGAAGTTTGTGGAGTGAGTAGATTCACCAATGATTTAGGGGTTTGAGACCTCATGATACTGTCTATGGTAGAGCCAATGGAGTAGAGCCTGGTGGCATTTGGAGATAGCCAATTAGATCAGAGTAGAGGAGGCAGTGGTGTTTATGCCTGTGGGACAGGGTAGCATATTGGCATATATTATTATAGGCAACATCCCACCTATGGAGATTTGTTTTGGGTATGGCGGTATAAGAAGATACGCCATAAGTTAGGGTTGGCAGGAGTATACCTTAGGCAATAGCTAGTCTCGCTGAGGGGATTAATGCATAGCTAGTGCGGTAGGCTACACCTAGTTTGGAGTTCACAGGCTTACATGTATTTGAAATATGTTGTTTGAAGTTTAAGGATTGACCCAGAGTAACCCCCAGGTACTTAAAAGAGGTAACTAGGCCAATGGATGAGCCATCTAGGCAGGAGACCCTAAAATTGTTTGGGTGTGATTTGAGTTTCAAGGGGGTACCAAATAGCATGGACTGTGTTTTGGACTCATTAAGAACAAGGTTATGATCAGAGAGCCAGGTTTGAATGCATTGGAAATCAGCACAGAGCCGTAGATTGATGTCCGATACATTTTTCGCACTGGTATAGAGGACAATGTCATCCGCATAGAGTAAGGAGGAGGAGGTAGTAGAGAGATTGGAGGTAATATCATTTATGAATATAGAGAAAAGAAGTGGTCCTAGGATAGAGCCTTGGGGTACTCCAACATTCATTGTAGCCTTACCAGAGTAAGATGAGTTGAACTTAACAACCTGGTCCCTATTTGATAGGTAGCTGTTGAACCAGCTAACTACATTTAATGCAACTCCCATAGATTGCAGGGTGAAGAGGAGAAAGGAGTGATTCACCAGGTTAAAAGCCTTTGTCATATCAATGAAAACAGCCCCTGTTAGGAGACCCCTGTCCATAGCAGTGAGAGTATCAGTGCTAAATGTAAGCAGGGCAGTAGAAGCGCTATGACCTTTCCAGAAACCATGCTGGGAAGTTGTTAGAAGGTCATGCTTGGTAAGAAATTCTATGGTTTGAGTGGCAACTAGTTTTTCTAAGATTTTGTTTAGAGCCGACAGGACAGCTATTGGCCTATAGTTTGAGGGGTCAGTGGGGTCCCCATTTTTAAAGATGGGGTGACTCTCGCTATCTTCCAAATGTCAGGGACACTACTTTGACACAAGGAAAGAGTAAAGATTTTGGCCAGTGGTGCAGCAATGAGAGGGGCAGCTATTTTTAGTAGTCTGGGCTCGATACCATCTGAGCCTGTAGCAGCACTATCAGGGATCAACTTAAGAAGCTGTGTTACCTCCTTTGGGCTAATGGCTCTAAAGAGAAAGGGGGGACTCTAGGTAATTTGTTAAAAAAACTGGGGACACTTGTTTTGTGATGGGGAAGGAGGATGTGAATTTAGTTAGGTCTGAGAACTGATTATTAAGGAAGTTTGCAATGGTCTGAGGATTGTTGCAGTGAGTTCCATTGAGGATTATATCGTTAGGTGTAGATGACTGAGTAGATCCCAAGAAAGTTTTGATGTGGAACCAGCACTTTTTGGGGTCATCTGAGGCATTGGTTAGAAGTTCTTTGCAGTAAGAGCTCTTTGCAGATCTTATAGCCTTTTTGCAGACATTTCTTAACCTCCTATAGGTATTATAGTCTTCTGGAAGACCAGAGAACTTAAAACAGCTCCAGCTCCTGTCTCTCTCTTTTATTTTGGTTAGTAGATCCTTTTTGAGTGATCTAGTGTGTTTTCCCTTGACACGGCGGGTTATAAGAGGGAAGTGATGATCCTGCAGTGTTGAGAATTTGGTGATGAAAATAGCCAGTATGGACTGGACATCTTGAGCATTGTAGAGATCAGACCAATCAATGTTGGCCACATCTTAAAGAAAATTGAGCTGATCCAGCTTGGCATGGTTGCAAAAGGTGATTAGGCACGGCTCTTCAGGAAGGGAGAGGCCAATTCCCAGATGCAAAAATTAGGGGAGTGGTCCGAGATGGCATCCGCAAGTATGCTGGCAGACTGGACAAGCTAGGGATGGTTTGCTAACATCCAATCAATAAGGGTTCTGGAGTTTAAGTGAGAAGCACACCGAGTGGGTTCAGTAATAAGTTGATGGAGGTTATGGTTCTGGATTTTGGTGAGCAAGGTGGTCTGGTATTTCCCCAGACAGTTCAGGCTGATGTCACCTAGGTTGATTCTTTCATTTTTACCGATGAGTAGGGATGACTGGTTTAGTAGTTCATCCAGGCCAGTGAGGGCACTGGTTGGTGGGTTATAGGCACATATAATATGAAGTTTTTTATTCCCAAGAGTGAGGAGTGTATGTAGCAACTCACAGTGTGTTAGAGGATCAGTGTTCAGGGCAGTGAGACGAAGGTGGTTTTTGAAATAGATAGCTATGACACTCCCCCCTTTATAGGATGGTCTGTCCTTCTGAAGGAGGATATAGGATGGAACTGAACAGTGAGAGTCAGATATAGAGGATTTTAGCCATGTTTCAGACAGGCACAGAATGTCTGGCTTGTAGAGGGAGATCCAAGCTTCAAGTTCAGCAAAGTTGTGCTTGAGGCTTCAGATATTGTGATGGGCTATTAGGAGACTTTTTGTGGACCTTTGTAGCACATCTGAGTGGGAGATGTGGCCTGCAGGGCCAGGATTTGTCTCAATATCACAAGACAGCAGAATATCCAGGAGTAGGAGGTACCATAGCTTCCGCTGGTTTAGAGGAGAGAGAATTAGGTGGTGAAGGAGGCATTTCTTAGGGTTATGTATAGCTTGGTAGATCACACCCTTTTTTATTAGGAGTGGGGATGAGTCCCAGGGTGAGTCATGATGGAGAAGGAAACTGGAGAAATGGAAGTTATCTAGAGATTGGGTGATAGCAGAGTGGGCCATGTTGGCACTGTAGTCACCAGAGGATGCTATGTAAAGCAGTGAGAGAACCATGGTAGTGGTAACTATGGGCATTAGGTGACCCATGATATCCTGTAGTATCTGTACTATGTAGGAACTTTAGTATATATAAACAGAGAAAGGCCCTTTATAGAGAGTTCAATGTAGTAGTTATTTCAACAAGTAAAGAGGTAAGGGTAGATTGTAATTTTATCTTTAGAGTAGACCATAAGATTTTCTGGCACATAGGAGATACTTGCAGTTTGTGCCAGAAGGCAGATTGTGGAAGTGAGGTGACAGCTTGGGCTAAGGGAGAGACTGATCAGAGAAAGAGGGAGAACTGGATTATAATGAGAAAAGGAACTCAGGAGACAGGGAGGAGGGAAGGTTAAAGAACAGGGAGAGGGACAGAGTTGAGAAATTAGCAACAAATCAGACAGCAGTGTAGGACTTTAAGGTTGCCTATACACCAGTAATAGGATAGATGAGGCAGGAGAGAGAGAGAGAGAGAGAGATAAAGAGAGGAAAGGGGGAGACCAATTCAGAGGTCCTACTCATCGAAATCCTTTCAGTTCATTAAAGAAAAGGAAGGATTACAGCCAATAGTTTTTAGGAGATAATTTGTGGGAGGGGTGATGGTGTGTTTAATAGAGGCCGGGTTTGGGGCGGGTGCTGTGGGAAGAAATTACAGAGCTTAAGCGTAGTGGTGAGAGCTGATGTGGGAATTGAAAACAGCCGCTCTTATCCCAATACTGCCACAGCCAATAGCGAGCAGGGAGCACACACAAAATAGCCAGTGGTAGAGGAAGCAATAGGCAGCAGGGACCAATCGTATTGCAGGCTTTTAATCCTTAAGAGAGCTGTACCTGAGTCTCGAGCAGCCGTTGGTGAGAAGAGCGGGTGGGCGGCCAATGGAGCTCCATGCCGCAGCCACTGGAAGGGGTGATAAATCCCTCGATGGGGCAGCCGTAGGATTGGAGAGCATGGCAGACGGCCGATGGAGTTCTTCTCCACACTGCAGCTGCTGGAAGTGGTGAGGATCCCTCGATGGCTCAGTCCTGAAAGAGGGAAGGCGGGGACAAGGTTAGTATATGGATGAGACTGCTCCACAGGGTTGGCGCTGGGGGTAATCGGTGGGTGTGGCAGACATGAGACCCCTCAAGTAAGACAACAGAGGTGAGAGGGACATGAATTAGAGAGTTAGAGGGCAATTTAGGTATTCGGGGGTGTCTTTTGCCTGGTGGTTGTAGATCACAGAGGCCCAGAGGGGGAGGTGTACAGCTAAGAGGGGCAAAATGAGGAGAGATATGGAGGTGAGACGGGGAGTCAGGGAGAGTTACAGAGTACAGGGCAGAGATTAATAATAAAGTAAGGTGTAGCACAGAGGGGAATAGAAGACAAATAGGAGGGTGATACAAACAGGGGCACAGATAGAAACAGAGTAAGGATTTAGTTGGCTCCTATAATTGCATAGTAAAGATGATGAAGTAAAATGAAATAAACAACAGCAGGTTATATTAAATCACAATAGATAGGAAGCAATAATACAGTGATTTTTGGAGAATTAAACTGGCAAAAACACAAACAAGAGCAGTATGAGGCGTGATCATCAGAAATTCAGCATGCAGACTGTACGCAAGTTAAACAATGAAATCTTCCTGCTGCTCTTTAAAAAGTTAACTACTTGGGCTGGAAGGTAAGCATTACAATACATTAGTCTACCCTTAAATGATATGCCAAATTACAAGTTCCTCTGGGAGACTTTTAATTATTACAGCTTTAGCTTAAAATTACAGAGCTTAAGCACAGCAGTGAGAGCTGCTGGGGGAATTGAAAACAGCCACATTTATCCCAACACTGCCACAGCCAACAGCAAGCAGGGAGCACACACTAAATAGCCAGTGATAGAGGAGGCAATAGGCAGCAGGGCCCAATCACATTGCAGGCTTTTAATCCTTCAGGGAGCCGTACCTGAGTCTCAAGCAGCCGTAGGTGAGGAGAGCCTATGTGCGGCCAATGGAACTCTTCGCCGCTGGAAGGGGTGATGAATCCCTCGATGGGACGGCCATAGGATTGGAGAGCAGGGCGGGTGACCGATGGAGTTCTGCTCTGTGCCGCAACTGCTGGAAGTGGTAAGGATCCCTCGATGGCTCAGTCCTGAGTCTTGAGCAGCCGTAGGTGAGGAGAGTGGGAGGGCAGCTGATGGAGCTTCGTGCCGCTGGAAGGGGTGATTAACCCCTTGATGGGGCTGCTCTAGGATTGGAGAGCAAGTTGAAAAAAGAAATTAGCAAGTCATGAAAAGGATTTTAAATGTAAAAAAAAAAACACATCCAGCATCATTTTTACGCTAGATAACTGAAGAATCTAATCCACCTAATGGAGTCCTGATGAGCAAGATACATGCGTTAGTGTCTCTGCAGAATACCATTATTGTTGGTTTTCAATTTTTTTTTATTGAAAAAATGGAAAACAAAATGGTGGCAATATGAAAAAGGATTTTTTTTCTCACAAAAAAGGATTGGCCCAAACAAAAGAGGATCCTTTTTCATTTGGACCAAATTCTTTTTTTGTTCCAGAACTCTAGCCAAAAGACTGTACTGAGCATGTTCAGAACCAGAAATTGTAAAATTGAATAACTTTGTAATGTATTCATATTTTTTCACCAAACCAAGAGGCACCACTGTGGGGCAAATCTTTTCTATGCAGAAAATTTCAGACCAAAATTCCAAACCTGGGCTGTAGGTGCAGACAAAAAGACAGTAAGAAACAGCAATTTTTTGTCTGTTTTTTTCACTATCATTATCTTAGAATCTGCACTTCCAACCAGAACACAAATTGCCAAATCAAGATATCTACCCCAAAAGACCACACATGCAAATGTCCATGCAAATCCGTGACATGGTTGCAAAGATATAAAAGTGTAACATTTGAGGTTTAACATAGAAACCCCTGCTCATTGCAAAATATAGTAGTGCTACCGCTCCACTGTAATTGATAGACTGATAGAGAGATAGATAGATAGATAGATAGATAGATAGATAGATAGATAGATAGAGATAATGATATTCCATGGCCCTACTTGAAATATTGCTTATATTTCTTCCAAGTGCAGTTGATGTCAAAGGTCAAACTGCACAAGGGGAAATATAGGTGGAATTTCAGGTAGGGGCCATGGTGTATTCCATTTGTGCAACACCTTTTGTTTGTTGCTTTACTATTTGTGCCATTTTTTTTCTTTGAATGTTTATTTCTTTTATTTTCAGGATTATGATTTGTTACATGGCCAAGTAGATGCAGAACATGATTTGTTAGATGGCCAAGTGGATGCTGAGCATTTCTTGATACATGTGATGCTTGCATGTGTGCATCCATGCTTCTTCACAGATTTTGAGTTGTCAGTTTTCTATAGAGGTCCAGGCCAGAGGATGTATCAGTTTGTTGCTACAGAGAGGCTGGTGAAGGTACACTTGTTGCCAGCCTGCAGGATCAGAGAGTGGCAGTTGGAGACAGGAGGCATGCTCCTCGGGTATAGTAAGGGAGGTCAGGAACAGAGCATGTGGTTGGGTGTTGATTTTGGAGGCAGTGAAAGAGAATTACTTGTAAGATACAGTGTTTTGTGGTGATGTGAACATTTTTGGGAAGGATTTTAACAGTGTGGGAAATTGGGGGAGAAAATGAAAATTTCTGAATGGGGATGCAAGAAAATAAAAGTGACAGTGTGAGCCAGTGGGCAAGCAAGCAGCTGCATTCTGGTTGTGCTACTTGTACTGCTGGCTCAAACCAATTAGGACCTACAGTGAAAATGTTTTTCCTACTTGGGACCTAGTGTGAGAATAATTTGTTATTCTCAATCTAGATCCCAGGGAAGGGAAAATATCAGTGATATGTGCCCTTTAATATACTCACAGGTGTTGCATAAATATATATACTCTATGTATATAAATGTACTGGTGGCTAGTGGTCCCCCACCCCAACACTCTACTGTACTGTATGTATATAAATACATATATGCTCTGGTGGTTAGTGGTTCCCACTGCCCCTGAACACCCCACCACATAGAAAAGCCATGGTGTGGCTAGTGGTCCCCCCCACATGGATTCGAATGCACACATCCACCCTGTCCCAGGATGCCTTGCCCTAGGTGTGACACCTCCTTGAAGCACTAATATCCCCCTTCAGCAACTGGCACAGGTCTTCCAGTCATCTCCATGTCTGGCCACCAACTGACACTTCATGATTGCACTACAGTAATTACAGCTGATTACAGTTGAGCGATCATGAACTGTCAATCTGTAACTGGCCACAGAAGTGAGTAGATGGTCTATGGCAGTCATGATGGGGGAGTGGTCCTGGAGGTTTGGAGGGTCAGACCTAGGGCAAAGCATTGAGATAGGGTGGGTGGAGGGATTTGAACCTGGGGAGTAGGGGGACTACTAGCCACCAGGGTATATACAGTATAGCAAGGTTTTTGGGGGCAGGGAGACCACTAGCCACCAAGACATGGATAGATAGATAGATAGATAGATAGATAGATAGATAGATAGATAGAAAATAGATAGATAGTGTGGTCGCAGATTCTCTTTACTGTCTATACTTTACCTTAATTTCTATGTACTCAATAACCACACCCAATGGTTATTCCGATAAACTCAGTTTATTGTCTGCACACATATATGTGGGAACCTCAGCTAAAGGAGAGAGCTCCCTGAACAGAGTCTTACACAGTATTTTATAGCACTTACAGCAGGTACACATTTCTTGTAACAGCAAATAGCATTATGAGTCGTGGTACTGTTTCCAGTTCTCCACCCCATGTCTTGCATGCCTTCCCATATATAGAGTTATTTTTCTTAAACCTTGCTTTCTCTTATCACAACCTGAAGAACTGGCTTTGGCCAGCTCGGCTAGTGCTTTATGCTTGCTCTGTGGTTTCTGTGAACTATAATGACCCCTAATGCTAGCTGACTTAGCTTTTACACATGCTTTGTTTTACCCTTATGCAGCTACAACAAAAGCTTTAAACTGCAGCACATTATGGTACAATTTTATAAAATTCCTCCACACTCCCCCCTTTTGATACTTTGTATCAACTAACCACCCCCCTTTTTATTTATATGATTTAAAACTGGTTGCCAGCATACAGATAGTTAAGGCATTTATAAAAAAACATTTTGTTTTGGAGTTGATACAGAGGGAGTTACAGATGGAACACAATGGTGAGTTTGTAAACCATAATACAGAATTGAGGGATGTCAACACCACAATTGAAATAAGTGAAAAAATGCTAACATGTGACACCACATATAACACAATATAACAACAATTTTGTTGATGAAAAAGAGTTCTTGGAATTCACTTTGAGAGTGAATAAGGTAGATGCTACTCTTGTGTTGAGGTGTGGCACACCCTTGGAGCTTGATTGAAGAATCTGTTGATAATGTCTCTTGACAGATAAGTCCTTATAAAACATAACAGTCCATGAAATTAACAGTTCATAAGTTCATATAAGTATCCACAGGTTGATGTAGTTACAGTACAGATGAAATGTCATTTGCAGAATGGTGGTAACCCCACAAGGCATATGGGGCAATGCAGACAGTAATTTAAAAACAAAACACCAGCATAGTAGAAAAGTCAGTGTTCATTTTGCTGGCTGCAGGTTGGGACGGTAGGCACACTGACCAGGGGTGCATTAAGTCCTTTTAATGGAATAGCCACACACACACACTGGCATGGCATTTGTTTTGTCGTAGTTGATTACACCCCAGCATAAAGATTAACAGTCCATAAAAAGGTAACAATTGACAATAAACCATTAAGAACACAGTCCATAAAGTACCAGCCATGTTTGGAACAAGCGGCAGTGAAGAAAATGGATGTATTGCTTGAAGGTCAATTGAAGCAGAATCTTCTCGCTGGAGTTAGGGGAGTGCCCCTTCCCCAGGCTTAACTTCATAGTAAGCAGAAACAATAAGCTTGATTGCAGAGTCTGAACTGACTGGACCTTTTTTAGTTGATTTAAAGTTCTACAAATAGGTGTAATTTTGTTGAAAACATTACACTTGCAGAGGTAATAATAACTGGATTCATGCAATAGTCCTTATAAGGAACCAGTCAGGCACAAAGATGGTGATAACATCAAAACTGTGGCAGTTATTTTTCTTTTTTAAGGAAAAAGATGAAGGTCTTGGCAACTTAGATGAAAGTATTACTGCTGTTGAACGTGGAGATCTTATGTGTGCCACACCGTGGAAACCTGCAAATTTGCGAAGTGTGTTAGACACCGAATTAAAAACACATAAATAACAATCTTTTAAACCATTAACTTTTTGTTTTGTAAAGAGGGTGACAGAGCCTAAATTCTGGCAATTAGAAAGAGAAAATAAAATTGGACATTAACCGCACACCTGGGGGTGCAGGCCAAGGTTCAATTATACCATTTAACCATCTGTAAATCGTGACAGTGTTATGGTTACCTCCTGCTTTTAAATCACAGAAGCAGTTATGACAGTGATGAACATTATTTCCCTGTCTGTTGCAAGCAGGCCTGAGTTATAAAATCTTGTAATGTTACAATACATAGATACATAGATACATAGACAGTGTCAGCAGATAAGGGCCTATGGCCCACCCAGTCTGCCCATTTGAGCTTGTAAGTTCAGTTTGTTTTTCTAGAAGTCTGTTTCCCCTTACCCCTGACCTCTAGAATTCCTTTATGTCTATTCCATGCATTCTTAAATCCCGTGATTGTTTCAGCCCCCACCACTTTCTCTGGCAGGGTGTTCCACTTGTCCACCACCCGTTCTGTGAAGAAATTCTTTCTCATGTTTCCTCTGAATCGTCCTCCCTCCAACTTCATCCCATGCCCTCTAGTCCTGGAACATCTTTTTCACTTAAAAATAGTGTTTTCCTGCACTCTGTTTCTCCCTGTAAGATACTTGTATGTCTCTTATCATATCCCCTCTCTTCCTCAGTAAAGACTGAGCAGAAATACCTGTTCAATATGTCAGCTTTACTGTTGTCATCCTCCACGTGACTCCCATCCTCCCCCTTCAGTCTCACTATCCCTCCCTTTGTCTTTCTTTTTTCACTTATGTACCTGTAAAAGATTTTGTCCCCTTTAACCACTGATTTTGCAATGTGTTCTTCTGTCTGAGCTTTGGCTTCCCTTACTGACTTTCCTGCCTCCCTTTGTTTTTCCTGGTACTTCTCCCTATCCCCTTTTGCCTGTGTCTTTTTGTATTGCCTGAATGCTATCTTTTTGGCTTTCACTTTCTTTGCTACCTCTTTGGAAAACCATAATGGTCTCCTCTTCCTTTTCCTCTTGCTAACCTGCTTAATGCAGTTGCACGCTTCAAACATATTGTTCATAACAATATGCCTTTTACACAATGCAATTAGTGGGACAAATACATATGTTGTTGGCCTATGCCAATTTAATAACAGTGCCTATTGCACCTGTGACAAGTGAAAAGGTCTACCTTTTTTTTTACCCTGTATAGTGAAATACTTCAAAGTACTGAGTGAGGTAAGGCTTGAAGCATAGGTTTGGAGTACAATCTAAATTGTGCATATTATAATTGTTAAAATTGAAAATGACAAAACCTGTATAGAGTGCACTTATTTTTTAGGGGTACCTGTGAGTAATAAAACAAACGGAGCATTAATTTTACTTTTGGTTTTGCTTTGGAACATATTGTAGGGGTGGGTCAGCAATGCTGGCCCCAGTATTTAGGCTTGGTTATGAGCATTAAAAATGTTATACATGTGGAGCACTTTTCTGAATACACACATGATACAGTGTAGCAAGATGTATATCTAAACATTATAACATAAACATGAAACATAAGCATGTTTGTAATAGAACAATTTCAGTATTGAGCATATTGCATAATGCATAAAATACATTTTAAACAACACATATAGACTGTAAACTTAGCTTAGAGTCTAGAAATGTTAGAGTACTGTGAATTTACTGGTTGAAAAATGTTGCATTCATTGCTGTAAGACAATGACAAAAGTTGTTTTGCATTTGTTTTAACAGGATAAGAATGCTGAAAAGACAATCAAAAGAATGAATATGTGTGGACATACATACACAACTCTACCCTCCAGTGTAACTGATTACTTGCTGAGGGCAGAAACCCTTGTACCAATAATAGGTGTGAGATTTAACTGTTTGCACTAGAGAAAACAGAAGGGCTTGGGCTGGGTTATGCTGTTAAAATACCTTGGGTCTTTTCTAAAACCTGTAAATAAGAAACAATTATTGGCAAATATACATTTTCTTTATTTACCCTTTGGGGAACAGTGATGTACCTTGCAACCTTTGTGGGTACTACACTGGAAGGAGGAAGGTAATCTACCCCTTCCCCAAGCTCCTACTGGTGGAAGAGACAACTCAAGTGAAAGAGACAACTCAATACTGTAGCAATAAAAAGTTAGCTGTGGATGGTGACATGATCCCCACCTACTACACTTTAAATTATAACAAGATAATATTACAATTAGTTTAGTAAGTTTCATACCTTACTATAAAGATGGGGAAACTTTTTCTCTAGAAGAAAGAGAAGAAACACAGACAAACAACAAAAACAAACACACACCAGTTTAAAATAAAACAAGATTATTTCCATAGGATAAAAGAAGCCAAGCGTCCCTGGGTTCCCTTATCCTAAGCATGACAAAATGTCAGCTGAGTTTATAAAAATCCAGATTGATGGTAATACAGTATGCGATTATCTCTTAGAATGCATTTCAAAAGACAAAAAATGATTACACCATGGTCACACATAAAAACCAAAACCATTGTTTTTAACTGTAGATGGTAAATTCTCAAAACAGCTGTAATAGTCCTTTTTCAAAGCGTACTGTATATATATAATAAAAATATGGGAGATGATGAATAATTCTCCCTTCCAGCTGGAGTATTGCCTGTGTTGGCTGCAAGTCAGAAGCAGTGAGGAGAAGAAAGTTTGTTCCTCTTCACTTAGAATACTAGTTTTGCAATAAAAAGTCAAATTACATGGTTCACTCTTGGTGTGCTTTCATGAAAACATACATTTTGTGTGAAAAGTTGTGCTTTTGGTATGGAATACACATCAAGTTTGAACTGGTAGTAACATAAAATGTTGAAACACAGGAAGGTCAAATAACGTGCAAAAGGTCACAGTGTGCATGCAAGGGTCGTTCAAACCCAGTTATTTTTTTTTTATTGTCCTTGAACACTACTGATATTAAATATTTTTAAATAATAAAGCATACAATAAAACTGCTGGCCAAGACAGTACACACACATACACATACACAAAAAGAGATACTTAACACAAAATAAGACTGACATTGTTTCACACCAATTTGCTGAGGTAATGCCCATAGTTTCATTAGAAAACTGAACGTGTTTTAGATATGTGCTGCCTCCTGCCTGTCTTGTAACACTAACAATTTTAAACCAACACATTTATACATATTGCCATGCCAAATCTTTTCAGAACAAAACACTTTTTAAACACATCCTAACTCCTTTCAACACCTTTAAAACACAGCACAACATACCATCTGTAAGTGAACACATCTAGTATAACATGGTTACACCTTCTGGGGCATAGCAAAATATGGCACTCTGCCATTTTGCAAAAGTTTCTGGTTTAACTAGAAGTATAATAAAGCCATTTATAGCTGTTAACACATTACATTTTTACCTAGCAGTGGCTTGGCACGTTGCTTGCAAACTACAACTCTTTCTGCACATTGCAATCTATGACGTCATATTTCTTTACCCTTAACACTACCTGCTCTAACCAACAACTACATACAAAAGTTCTTCACTGACCCAATCTAGGCAGCACAAATGTTTTATTAAAAATAAAACCAATTAAAACAGTCAGCCATGAGGCAAAGAAGCTTCTTCTTTTTTTTTTTACTGTAACATGTTGTGCACTGAAGGCAGTCAATCCTATCTCGCAACCTTGACAACAGAACATAATTACAGAACACAGATCTAAGCTAGAAAATATGCTCAAGAAAGACGGAGCATTACCTTGTTTAGTATATGTATTACAGAAATAAAACAGACAGACATAAAACAACTTTAAATAAAAAATTCAGACTTACCCGGTGCCAAGGTATTTTTCTTCTTCTTTTCCGATACACAAGTCTGAGTAAGAAAACTGACTGCAGGACCTTCATGATAATTTCCAAACACTGCAGCTATTTACCCATTCAAAGGTTTTAACCCTTTTAAAGGTTTTCTTTTGGCCATTTTAGTAACCTGCCAAACCAAGTCTTTTTCCAGAGCTCTGGGTTGCAGTTTAAAAACAAAACAAAACAAAAATCTTTAACAGTACTAGGTTGAGATCCATTTGGTAGAGGTCCCCTGTATTTCCCATTGTAGTCCCTAAAAGGCGCTTAACGGTCTTGGAGTGCCACCCAACACTCCGACTTTTTGGGCGTCCCCTGGCGCAGTGCCCACCAGCACTCTAACTCTTTGGCGTCGCCCCGGACACCGAGTGCCCACCCAGCACTCTTGGTGCCACCCTAGCACCTAAGACAGTAAATGATGGCTGTCACTGCCCAAAGGCGTCACACATATGGTGGGACTTGAACCTCAGGCCACCCTCCTGAGGCCGGACTTGGCAGTCCAATCACAGTGCGACACGGAGATGAAGCCATCCTGCCGACTACGCCAAAACTGTGGTCGCAGATTCTCTTTACTGTCTATACTTTACCTTAATTTCTATGTACTCAATAACCACACCCAATGGTTATTCCGATAAACTCAGTTTATTGTCTGCACACATATATGTGGGAACCTCAGCTAAAGGAGAGAGCTCCCCGAACAGAGTCTTATACAGTATTTTATAGCACTTACAGCAGGTACACATTTCTTGTAACAGCAAATAGCATTATGAGTCATGGTACTGTTTCCAGTTCTCCACCCCATGTCTTGCATGCCTTTCCCATATATAGAGTTATTTTCTTAAACCTTGCTTTCTCTTATCACAAACCCTGAAGAAGCTGCCATCCTTGGTCTAGCCAGTGCTTTATGCTTGCTCTGTGGTTTCTGTGAACTATAATGACCCCTAATGCTAGCTGACTTAGCTTTTACACATGCTTTGTTTTACCCTTATGCAGCTACAACAAAAGCTTTAAACTGCAGCACATTATGGTACAATTTTATAAAATTCCTCCACAATAGATAGATAGATAGATAGATAGATAGATAGATAGATAGATAGATAGATAGATAGATAGATAGATATTATAAGGGCACAATAGATCCCCTATACTTAGGGTTGATTAGGATGTTTAATGTTAAACCTCTAATTTGCACCTTAATAATTGTACCCCGTTTATAACAAAATAGCCCAAAATTTGGCATACATGGTCTGGCTAACAGATACTCAAGACATGAACAGTTTTGTGATGGCTGTAAGGTACAGATAAAGGAGCAGTTGTTGTAGTTGCTCCCAGTATATCTTCATCAGGATTTCTGCCAGCCAGATTTGATACTTGATTTATGGATTGGTACAGGATGGGCCTTTGTTATCCTTATCAGCTATTAGACAGAGATCAGATTAAGTCCTTTCAGTCCCTTCTACACTCTCCAGGTATTCAGCAGCATGATGTGTTTCGGCATTTTCAGGTAATGCCTTTTCTTTTTCTTGGCTCAGATGTGGCCCTAGACTACACTCACAGAACCCTTTAATTAGCATCACCATATTGGCTATTTAGGGGGAATCTGTGCAACATCTGGTGTCATATGTGTATTCTATGCTCAACCAACTTCAAAGCCAGCCCGTCTCCCAGTGCTGGACAAGTGGAATGGGGAGGTGATCATCCCTCTTTCCCCAGAACAGTGGCTTTTGACTTGTGCTTATTCATGTTGTATTACCTCCTCTGTACAGTGGCAAGAATTCAGTTGGAAATGTCCCCTATTGCAGCTTGTTGGAGACAGTGCAGGGAGGAGTGGGCAGAACATCATTATAATTTTTGTGCATGCCCTCATCTATCTCCATTCTTGAACATGGTAGAGATTGCACTCCAACAGATCTTTGACCCCCATTTGCAATTAACAGAAAATCTGTACTTATTTATGATATTACCAACAGGATTGAAAGATGCCGCTGCCAGATACCTTTTATGTATTTTTTATTGTTTTTATTTATTGAAATCTCAGATTATAACCTTTGAACTGGAAGCTAGTTTACAAATGTTCCACGTCATGGCAAAACAGGGATACAATAGTTAAATCATACAAGTCAAAACAGTATTAACAAAGAAAACAAACATGCATTTCAGATGTAGCCTTTAACATGTAGGATTTTAAAAGTAGAGATATAATGGTAGAGTATATGCAGCATCAAAATCACGTGTAACATATGCGCACCAATAATGCAAGGCAGGAGAAGGAGAGAGGACCATGGATGGGAAGTGACTGGTAGCAGAGCATGAGGGAAGGAGTGGAATAGGAAAGGAAGGATTAAGAGAAGGGATGAGGGGAGGACTGGAGCAGCCAAGTAGGCCTTGTCAAAATTTAGCAGATGAGGGGAGTAGATAGAGGGGGGAGCAAGGGTGGATGGGCCAGGGCATGTAGATCTGGGTGGGGGTTGGGGAAATGGCGGGACATGGCTGGGGAAACTGTGGGAGATACTAAGAGAAATATGAAGGCAGAGGTTACATAGGAGGGGGAAGTGGAGGCGTTGACAGGGGCTTGAGCAGTTAAAGGTAGCAATCACAACAGCTTAGGGTTGCAAGATAGTTATAAAACTTAGCTTTGAATGGGCCGAGTTTAGTACTGGATAGCATGTCCTCACTGAGAGAGTTCAGCCAGAAGGGAGCATGATATAAGAAGTGCTGGCCATGGGCAGTACAGTAGAAAGGGGCTTTTAAGGTCAGGATGTTGGACCCCCTAGTGGTGCAGGTATTGTTGGTGGGGGAGAGAAGGCTTTGAACAACAGGAGATGCAAGGCCTAGCATAGACTTTTTAGCTAGGAGGCATACCTGGTACCAAATTCTACAGTCCAAGTTTAACCACCCAGATTGGGAATAAAGGTCACAGGTATGTGTTAGGTGGGGAGAGTCAAGGACAAGCTGGCTGGCTTTGTTGAGGGCCACTTTGACCTTCTTGAGGGTTGTATCAGTGGCAGTGCCATATACTACTAGTCAGTAATCAATCTCAGCTAGGACAGAACTGATAATGGCTAGGTTTAGGGTACCATCTGTTAGGTAGTGCCTGTGCCTAAATAGCTGACCAATTTTAGCATTGGCTGCTTTAGCTATTAGGTCAATGTAATGAGAGAAAGAAAGGGAATTATCCAAGATGACCCTGAGGTATCTGAAACTCTGAACCGTCTCTAGTGGGGAATTTTGAGAGTTCACTATGTGCAATTGGTAGGATTTGTGCCGGTTATGAGGGAAGACAACAACATAGTTTTTTTTTTTTTTTTTTATAGTTTACAGTAATAGGAGCTTAGAGTTGATGAACCAGGACTCGGTGGCTGTGAAATTAAGTTGTATCTGTTTTTCCAGCATTATAGGGTCCGATTAGCTGGAAAAAAGCACTGCATCATCAGCATAGAGGAGGACCTTGTCTGGACATGCTTGGAGAGGTGGTTCAAGAACAGGCTTGATAAGCAGGGGGACCAGAATTGACCCCTGGGGTACCCCTGTAATTACATCCCAGCTTTTGGAGAGGGCATCAGTGATTTTCATTCATTGTGTTCTCTCAGACAGACAACTCCTAAACCAACATACAGCTTCAGGAGAGAGTCTCAAGTGAGTTAATCGGTCCAGTAGAAGTTCATGGTTGACTGTGTTGAAGGCCTTGGTGAGGTCAATGTAAGTTAACCCCACCAACTGACCCCAGTCAAGAGCATCGTGGATGTAGCCTGTGAACTCCACCAAGGCAATGGTGGTGCTGTGTTGTTTTTGGAAGCTATGGTGCTCTGGGCTGTATCACCCCTTTTTGTCAACACCCCAATGATGAAACAAGGAAAAGGACCAGTATGGTGACATGCATGGTAATGGTCCATTTTCCTTGTCTCGTCTTCTCCCAGTGTTCCTCCCCCTCCCCGGACCAACTCCGTCCTGGAGTTGGAATCTTAGAGTCTGGGGGTGCAGGGGCAGAGCTCCCCACATGGGGGCTATGGGGGGCTCAGCCCCCCACAAAAAACAAGGACTCAAGTGGTTGCACAATACCCGTGTCGGTATTGTGCCATCACTGGGGGGGGGAGGTCGGCATTTTCGCTGACGGGAAAACTTGGTGCTTCCGCTCTGGGCATAGCAGCTGATATTTGTCAAGGTGGTCAATGAGCTGGTCATAGACAACTCGTTCTAGTGCTTTTGAGAGAGGGGGAGAATAGAGATTGGTCTATAATTGGTGTGACTTAGTCTATCCCCCACTTTAGAAGATGGGGTGACCACAGCCTTCTTCCATGCCTGAGCTAGTGGTATTTTTAGATACTCTTCTTCTAATGGTGAAGAAATGTATAACTAAATGCTGGTTTACGAACACCATCCATTGTCTATGGCTTTGCTACTGACACAGTCCTAAGGAGCTTATACTTGGCCCTAAACAAAGCCTGCTGCCTCATTACTGGATCCCACTGTCTCACCCACACATGTACTCTCTACGCCCAAATGGGTTGGCTCCAACTATCAAACTGTATTAAGTTCCACAACTGCCTAATGGCCAAGAAGATCACTTTAGGCCTTGCACCCCCAGGAGTCCTAGTGCTACTATGCGCAGCATGCATCCCCTGCCACACCAGGGATTCTGAAAATGGACAAAGGTTGTTTGCGCACCATGCGCCCTCCTGGTTTAATGCACTCAACAAAGACATCACCTCACTGCAAAGGCTAGGCCAGTTCAAAACCAACCTTCACCTCCATCTCTCTGCCTCCAGCTCCTGTGACTGTCGCTCCAAGTCTGCTCTTGCACTTACCTCCCCACTCCATGACACCTGTCCCCTACCCCTTTCCTCATCTCCCTCCTGGCTTTAGCACTTTAAAACCAAACAATGCCTTTTAGCTGCTCCACTGTCTTCTAGTGTTTTCCCCCTCAATCCCTCAATCCATCCCAATTATCCCTTGCCCTGCTACCTTTCCTCACCATCCTCTGGTGGTTTTCAAACTACCTCACCCTGCTTAGAATCCATAGTACTACATTGCTCTTTCACCTGTCCTGCATCATTCATGCATATCCTCTGTCCTGTACCCTTCTGCCCCCTCAAATGTACTGTATTTCAACTGGTTATGTATTGCATTGCCACAGCCTGTTATGTTTGTATTGCTTTCAAAGTTGACGTGGAACCTTTATAAAAGAGCCACTGTTCAAAGGTATTGTAATATTAGAATTTCAATAAATAATAAACCATCCCTACTACTATAGAAGAATGAATCACATTGGTCAACTCAATATACACAATGAAAATGCTGACTCACTCCATTCAACAGCAAAAAGATAAGGGGCACAATAGGACTAGATGGCTTTTGTTTGTTATGGCTATTGATCCCACTTTTGTCTTTTGAATAGGATAGTCCTTGTTATTTCTTTCATATGCCTGAGCATGCGCACTGCTATTATTATTATTATTACTACTACTACTATTTTCCTTTACTCTACAATTGGATAACACTGTGTATCACCAGAAAGATTCTTTATGTTCCTCTGTGATGTGTTGTTCTTCTCTATACATGCACTGTACTGTTCTGTCAGTTGTTTTTTTTTTGTTGTTGTTAAAAACTCAATAAAATAAGATTATAAAGAAAACGTTTTGTGATGGCATCTTGGGTGGATTTTGAGATAAAGAATGTCAAAAAATGGCAAAAAAAACCTGACTTTTTTCCTATACTTAACATGGGTTTTTGTTAGCTTTTATGCATAGCTTGCATGGTATGGGATTTTTCATGAAACTTTAATTGCACGAGTTGCTGGTGCTCAGGTAATGCCTTTTAAAGGTTTTCATTAAAAATGAAAAATTAAATGGTTCCAGAGCTGCAAGAATTTAAAGTCTGGTTTGTGGATAACCCTCTGATATGAAAAATAAAAAAACACCAACTGTGAGGGTTTATTTGTCATGATTTACTTGTTGTGAGAAAAATACCAATTGTAATCACAGCCAGCTTGTTTTTTTTTTTTAATAAACAGCATTGAAAACACCTAGAAATGCTGCATTTTCAAAAAAAAAAAACCTGAACCTAGGTAAACGGGACCCATTTAGCTAGATTCTGGTGTTTGTTTTTTTGAAAATTGCCCTGGAAATAACATTTCTTGACACCCCAAAATCCTGTGTGCCCAGCTTAGCGAGATGAGCCAGTTGCCTGTGTCCTCAGTGTGAGAACTATGGCACTTTCTTGAATTGAGAAGCCACAGCTGGTGTTGTGCTGCAAGCTTCAGATGGAGCAGTGAACTAGCAATCCCCTGATCTATGTTTCACTCATCTCAGTCTATCTATCTATCTATCTATCTATCTATCTATCTATCTATCTATCTACAGTATCTACCATATCTATCTACCTACCTGTCCTCAGAATGTTAAGTGGACAAGGGCATCCACCTCCCAGTACCACTACTCTCTACCACTGTCTCCTTCAGGTTGCCCACCCCCTACAGAGTAAACCAATATTAGACCAGGGTGTCCACCCCCATGCCGCCGAACTATAGACTGACACTGGGGTATCTAGTCCCCAGTGTCAGAATGTCCTCTGAAACAAAGAAAAACATCCCTCATTGATTTTGCTGTTGCTGTTTATACCTGTAAAACTTAAGTTGGTCCCTCACTGATCTGAGCCCCCTACACATCCTAAAACCACCCACCCTGACTTCTCTCTTAGTACCCAGTACCCCATCCCCATACACTCTCACTCACCTGAAGAAGTCCCGCATTGTAGATTTACTCTTCAATAAAAGACATGTCTTGCTGCTGCAACTAGTGACTGTGATATGAGAAAGTAAGGTAAATCCAGTGTTATGTATTTCAATGAAGTTTGACCTTCTATTCATAACTCTGTCATTTTTTTATATTTTTGCACCAAATTTTCAACATGGTCTTTTTGGGACCCCACCTTATGAATAAAGGTGGTGGAATTTTTCAAGCTCCAGTCTGAAAGGCGATTTTGCAATTGCTGTGTAAAATCACCTTACAGGCAGCATTTGAACATTTTCACTTACTGAGTTCATGAGGTGGGAATCATAAAAAGGCTATGTTGAAAGTCTGGGATCAAAATATTAAAAAAAATCAAAGTCATGAATATACATTGGAATTTTTCTATGTTCGCTCATAACTTTGGTAATTGTTAGAGCAGTGCAGAATAAAACTTTCTGAATTTGAAGAATTCCTTGAAACTATGTGCACTTCCATGGAATTGTGTCAGACTTTTGTGGAGTTTTTAAAATGTTTTAATTTGGTCATAATTCAGCTGTCTACTGAGCTAGAGGTCTGAAAATTGGCATGATTACTTGCTTCTAAATGTTCTAATAGTGTCAAATATCATCTCAAGATGCATCATCTCAAAATTATAGGTGCTCAAAGTGTGCTATTTTATTTTGGGGGACATTTTATGTCATTTTATATCTGCATATGCCTCTGGCACCTATGGAGCTAGAACTCCAAACTAGGTATATACATAAATGTATTAATAACTCACACACCTGCTAAATGTTATAACATATTGATGAATGCTTTCAAAGTTATACTAAAATAACTAAGATCTAAATTGTGGCAAAATGGCTACCTATAGTACAGCCCCCTTTAAAACTTGAGACTAAAAACATGGTGTATGTGCCATGCTGCATGCTTCTCTAAATCTTGAAACTGTGAAGACTTCTGGATAAGAAACTTTAACATTGGAGGGAAATAATGAAAATTACATTTTGATAAAATGTTTGGCCACCCATAACTCATCCATTTCAGTCCAGGACTCTGACATTTGGTACACTTATGAAAGCTATTAGTACCTGTATATCTGCCAAGTCTGATATCATTTGGATATGCACTTTGAAAACTATACTAATATAACTGAAATTTAAAATCAGTGAAATTCTGTTGAATTTTTGAAATGTATTAATTTGGTCACAACTCAGCCTTCTATTGAGCTAAAAATCTGAAATCTGAAATGAATAGTTATTTATAGGTTTCTGAATGGTGTGTCAAACATCCTGACATTGTGCTGTAGCATCTCTAAAGTATAGGTGCTCAGAGTCTGTCATTTAATTTTTTGTGGGAAATTTCATGAACATTTTTATCTGCATATACCTCAGGCACCTTTGAAGCTAGAACTCTAAAACTAGGTACACATATAAATGCAGTAAGAACCCATACACCCACAACATTTTATAACATTTCAATGAATGCTTTCAAAATTATATCAAAATAACTAAAATCTAAATTTTGGCAAAATGTTTGGCTACCTATAGCACAGATCCCTTTAAAGCTAGAGACTGAAACCTTTGTGCATATACCTATGTTGCATGTTTCTCCAAATCCTGAAACTGTGGAGAAATGTGGATATGAAACCTAAAAATTATAACTGGAAATTACATTTTGATTAAATGTTTGCCCACCCATAACTCAGCTCCCTTTCAGTCTAGGACTCTGAAATTTGATACACTTAATTTGACCATTAATACCTGTATGTGAACAAATGAACTCAGCACTCACCAGTACAGGACAAGGTGCAAATCGGGGGCTGTACTGACCCAACAAACTACAATGCCAAGACCAGTTCAAGATGCACTCTGGAGTTAGCATGTAGTCACTGATTCCCAGATGCAGTGGAAACACATGCAATTATGTGCATAACCAATTTATTGATAAAAAGTACCACAACTACAGGCCACACTGCTACAGAAATTTACAGGCCCCATTAGACCACTTACACAGATGACCCAGCATTTCACTCATTATAGCTTCCTCAGAGGGAGGTCACCTGGTGAACAAACTGCACCCAAGTACCATTATGGCTATGATATCATAGATAATAATAATAATAATTATAAGGTGTAATAATAACAATGTTTATTTCTCACAGTGCCTTTCAGCCATCAAGTCACTTTACAGAAAGATAAAAATCATGATAAAATTATGACAAGCAATTAAGCTATAAAGATAACCATACATCTTATATTGAAGGCACCAAGAATCAATCAATTAATCAATACTTTATTTAACCAGGCATGTCATCATTGGGCAAGCTCATTTGCAAGATGGTCCTGGGTAGCGGAGACAAAAAGTTTAAACAACAGAATACGGGACAGTACAAAAAAGTTACAGAAATATTATACAGTCACAGGCATTTACAGGTTGAACATTTTGCCAAAGTAAGCGAGATAAATTAAAAAGTTGGCATTCATGTAGATACGCATATGTAAGAGAGTTGAGGAGAGTTGGACGAAGGTTGGAGAGGCACTGGCGGAAGTCCGGTTTGGATGATGACAAACTTAGTTTGATGAACCACTATGTGGCCTATCAATCCACAGTTTCTCGTAAGAAGGCAGAATTCCTGTCCAGAGAGATTGCGGCTGCACAGAATAGACTAGCTCAGCTCTTTTGGACTGTGGACAGACTGTGCAATCCAGTCTGTCTTCAGCCCAGAAGAGCCTTTTCTCAAGAACGGTGTGAGGAGTTTGCTCTCTTCTTTGCAGATAAGGTTGCCAAAATCGAATCGGATGTCCGCTTGTCCCTCTCCAATGGGAGTTGTGATGGTCGGCAGGAGATGTCGGACACCCAGTTTGCATGGTCTGACTTCAGCCTCCCCACAATCAATGACATTGTGATAATCATCCGAGCACTGTGACCGACTAACTGTGATTTGGACCCTGGTCCCACACATCTTTTAGTGGACTGTGTGGATAAGATTGGCCCAGTCTGGCTGTGATAGTCTGGAGGTCCTTTGAGAGGAGGGGGGGGATCTTCCCAGATCCTCTTAAGGAGGCTGTACTTAAGCCTCTTTCGAAGAAGTCCTCCTTGGACCCAGATTGTCTAGCAAATTACAGGCCTGTCTCTAACTTACCCTTTGTGGGTAAAGTTATTGAGAAAGTGGTTGCAGCACAGCTGGATGATCATCTGACCAACAACAATGTCTATGATTCTCTCCAGTCTGGATTTAGGAAAGGCATAGTACCCAGACAGCACTTGTTCGGGTACTAAATGACCTCCTATTAGCGAGAGAGATCATAGGACCTGTTCCATCTTGGTACTGCTTGATCTCTCTGCAGCATTTGACACTGTTGACCATGGTGTGCTGTTGGAGCATTTGCGGTCCATCCATGGATTGTCTGATACAGTCCTCAGGTGGTTTCGATCTTACCTCGAGTGGGACTCAGAGGTTGGTGTCAGGAATTTTTTCTTTGGTATCAGTCTCCTATCCTGTGGGGTGCAAGGTTCCATTTTGGCGCTATGTTGTTTGCAGTGTATATGCTGCCGTTAGGAGTGATTGTTAGATAATCGGTCTGGGTTTTCATTGCTATGCAGATGATACCCAGCTGTATATGTCTTTTGTGCCCAGCCAGGATGCTGCCATGTTGGTATTTAACAACAGTCTTGCTGAGATCCAAGACTGGATGAATGGGAGTTGGCTGCAGTTGAACCCTGAAAAAACTGAGGTGTTGGTTGTGGACAAGGGTCGCTGTGAGGCAGGTTTGTTAGCTGGATCGCCCTCGGGCTTATGGCTAGGGGGTGTCCAGCTGAGGACCTCAGACCAGGTGCAGAATCTGGGCGTAGTATTTGATGACTGTCTGACTTTTAAATCTCAGGTGTCAGCGGTGGTCAAAACTTCCTTTTACCATCTGAGGAACATCGCCCAGTTGAAGCACCTGGTTCCTCCAGAGGATCTTCCAACGTTGGTCCACGCATTTGTTACCTCCCGCCTTGACTATTGCAATGCCCTTTACCTGGGGCTACGGGGTTGAACCGCCATCTGCAGCTAGTGCAGAATGCGGCAGCCAGGCTGTTGACTGGATCTTCTAGGTTTAGTCATATAATGCCTGTGCTCCACGGACTGCATTGGCTGCCAGTTTTCTGTTGAATCACCTTCAGGGTCAGTTTGCTGACCTATAAAGCCCTACACGATCAGGGACCTACTTACCTGAAAGAGCTCCTTTGTCCCTACTGTCCTCCCCGCTCTCTCCAATCCACTGATGAGGGATTGCTAGAGATCCCCAGGGTCCGTTTAAAAACTTCAGGGGCAAGATCGTTTAGTTTTATGGCCTCGACCCTGTGGAATTCTCTACCTCATCAGGTGCGAAATTGCCCGACTGTCCAAAGCTTTAAAGGAGCTTTGAAGACATATCTTTTTAACAGAGCTTTTAATGATTTATGACAGTTTTAATCTTGTTTATTTATTGTTTTATGTACTGTACAGGTGCTTTGGTTATAAGAAAAGCACCTTTTAAAAATAAAGAATGAATGAATGAAACAACGGTGGAGTACAGTGGCGCACAAGTGGTACATAGATAAATTAGTGTGGAAGGTAAGTGCGAGGTAGTCTGGGGGTGGAGCAACAAGAGATAGGGGAGACAGGAGGAAAGGAGTGAGAGAGGGGGTAGAACGGTAGGTGGGAGGTGAGATGGGGTAGAATGGCAGGTGGGGAGGGACAGGGAGTAGCAGGGGATGGAGAGGCAGAGTGTAGAGGGGAGGGTATAAGTGGAGGAGAGAACAAGAGGGAGATGTGAAAAAAAGCTGCAAGCCTAGGCAGAGCAATCACACTGCAGAGGTCAATGAGGTGCAGGTGGGGTTTACGTTTGAATGGACCACGATTGTTTTCAGCTGCAATTACAGGGGGGAGGTGGTTTGCAGCAGGGGCACCCTAATGTGAAAGTCATGCTTGGGTCTGGTTTGTATGACAGATGGGAACAAGAGACGTCGGTTTGAGCTAAGTGTGTAGGGTGCCCTGAGGTTAAGGAATGATCACCTGAAGCATGAACAAATATCTTTCCGGTATAGAGCAAGCAACGTTTTAAATGCCTGTGTACCCAGAAGTGTGGAGATCTTTACAGTCTTTTGCATGGTATTCCAGAGAGAGGGGAGGAAGCGGTTGGCAGCAGCCATCCCAAATCATGTATTTATTCTGGGCACCTTAAAGGAGATAAGTACAGCACTTCTAAGACCATACAACCATAAGAAAGGGCTTCTGTATTCATTTCTAAATCAAATTATTTAACCATTATGTGCAACCAACTATGAAACATAAATAAACATGTTATTAATAAATTAAAACATGTGTGACTCCATAGAAAAACACACAAAGTATCCAAGTTTGTGTTACCATATGTAACTGCCTATTTGCAGCAATCACACAAGTGAAACAGGAAGATTCAGACAGAAATGCATCTTGAATTGGTCTTGGTATTAATACCTGTATACTTTCTGTTTGGTATTATTTGAGTATATACTTTGAAAAGCAGACCAAAATAACTGAAATTTAAAATCTGGCCAAATTCCATGGAATTTTCATGCAAATACCATTGAATCAAAATGGTGATTCTGCAGACATTCCACTGGTAGAATTTTAAGTTCTGCACAACTCTAGTAGTATTCAAATATTTTAACACCAGATTTTTATCATAGCCATTTTTCCACACCATCTCATGACCATGACAGCTATAATTTTTCAAATCCTGACCAAAATGTGTTTTTGTACCTGTGGTATGAAATGTTATTTTGGCAGCGATTTGAAAATTTTACCTATCAGGTTAACTTCACTAATTTTAAATATTTTACTCCAGACTTTCAACATGTCCATTTTTCACACCACCTGACAAATGTGACAGGTGCCATTTTTAAAATCCTGGGTGAGACATGTTTTTTGCACTTATGTTATGAAAAATGTTTCAGCCAATAGACTATAAATGCCACATGTCATGTTTACAAGGGAGAGTCATAGAAAGACTGTCTTGAAAATTTGAAGTCAAAATTAAAAAATAATTATTAAATATTGCAGTGTGTTCTGCCAACCTTTACCCTAGCAGATAATGGTTTATGATCCATGCCAGTGAGCTGAATTTGGGGTGACCTCAGCACACCAGCTTGATGGGAGTAAGGCCTTGAATACCACACTGTTATGTGATACCCCCAGCCAGGGAAGGAAAGGTGCAGAGTTGCCTGCACAGGCTGGTACCATATTGTGAAGAGTACTCTTCTCTTGGCATAGGATCCTGCACCTCTCCAACAGTGGGTGTCAGAGGGCCCTGTGAAATGGCTGAAATGGACTCTTTGCCCTATGCATCTGTATCTGTGACACATGGACCATTCAGTGGGCCCAGTGCTTCTGTATACTACCAGAAAACTTCATTAATTCTTGACATCCATCATTACACTGCCATAGATGGACAGAATCTTCCCTTGGCACAGGGCCTACATGGCCTTACACAACTGCATTTGTTCACACAGGTCCTGAAGGGCCTGTGTGAATGAGGATATAATTCCACTATCTCAAATAGAAAGAAACGTTTTTTGAAAAATAAAAACTGTGTTAATGCACCAGTTAGGGTTCAACTTAATGCCACTAAAGTAGGAAAATGTGGAATTAGGGTTTACAACCTAAATTCCCCAGCCCCCCAATCTGCAAAAGGACAATATCACAAATGCAACCACAGAAAGCCATAATAGGGTAAGGCAAACAACACGTAACTGTTTTGAGATGACACAAATGCAGTAGCACTGATGTGTGAAGGTTCATGTGATAGACAGATGCAAAAACAGAGTAAGGTGCAAAAAATGTAAGTTTGTGTTATGTTTATTCAAATTCAGAAACAAATAATACATCAAAAATAATATACAGTCAGCAAAATACTTCTAGGTTAGTTTCTTCAAAAATATCATCAAAAATATTCTTCTTCAAACAAAATCACCAGTCCTTTGGCTTGGCTTCAGCCTAATCCCAGGTAGGAGACACGGAAACAAGCATACACTCCTTAGATACTTTCTTCTCACAAGTCAGAAGGCTACTGACTACCTGTACTCCTTGTCACCTCAGGTGGTGGGGTTTTATACCCACCCCTGAGTGACATCATAGTCCGGTGATCCATCCCTTTCCATAAAAAGCATCCTAGAGGAGTCATGTGACGTCTCAGACTGACTAGCTGCATTTTTGCTGAGCTCTGACCTTTACAGCTTCAAACATCACTTTTTAATCAACAAAGATGACTTTTGTTATCCTTAGATCATCAGCATTAAGAGTGGAGACAAATTGTGATAGTGAGATGAGCTTTTTTTACTTACTAAAATGGACTCTAAGATGAAAAATCCACTGCCAAGACACATGCCACCACCTACTCCAGACAGGGTGGTTGGATCAAAAAAAAACTAAGCAAGCTGCTGCAAAACAAGCTACTCCAGCAACCAACACAAACACTGGAAACACTGTGTTGATAGAGGAGAAATTCATACTGAAATTAAATCCTTTAAAATAAGCAATTCTAAAACTCCTTGAGGACTCTAAAACCATCAAGCAACTATTGAAGAGCTGTGCAAAAGAATGGGTGATGCCAAATCAGAATTTCCTTGATGGAGGACTGGCGTGCTAGACTAGAACCTGAACTCCCTTCCATTAGACAAAAGCTGACAAAACTAGAAGCTAAACTAGACAATTTAGAAGGGGTAAGCAGGTGAAACAATGTGGTAATATTTAGCTTATCAGAATTCTCTGAAGGATCTAATCATATCCACTCGCACAGATCCTTTGTGGAAATCTTGCTGTCCCATCTCCAGATTCACAAAGCTACATTATTGAAAGGGCTCATTGTGCTTTAAGACTGGCTCCTAATCAAGGAGAATCACATAGACCCTTCTTCATAAAATTTCTGAATTATCTGGACTGGCAGCATGTACTAGTTAAAACCCGTCAGAAACAACATCTAATTTGGGATGGTAACAAATTTTGTGTAGCGCAAGATTTACCACAGCAGATCAGACTGAGAAGGAAAGAATTTGCTCCCACTGTAGCAAAGCTAATCACCACAGGAAATAAATTCTTTGTGTCCTACCCTGCCAAGCTCACAATAACTAAAGATGGTAAATCTTATTCCTTTGAAACACCAGATAAAGCCAAAAACTTACTTAAAGATCTGTTTCCTGATTTATTTAAATCTGGCTGTTCACTTATATTTCTTCTTCTTTTCAACACTACTCAGAATTACGTATTACATTAGGACCAGAAATTTGTAACCTCACTGACTTAAAATCTCAGCTCGAGTGCCTTTTATAGTAAATTCAGCTATAGAATCCTGAGGCAATTTCTATACTATCTAAGGCAAGAGCACAGATCTTATATCGTCAGCGCATATGCTGAAAATCTTTCTTGGACTGTTTCGTATGTGAAGCAGGTAATCCCCAGAGTGGGGCCTTGTTTCATTAAGATTACAGCTGCTCGATTGTTTATTTCCTGGTAATGTGACCGACCATGCTCCAAATGCATCTTGTGAGGTGCAGTTGTCTGGAGGCTGTAGACTTATCTTTCTGTTCTCTGGTCATTGGTTTGTGGGCTCTGATCGTTTGCATACTGCTGGCCTCACTATGATCTAATCTGGAAGCAATGAGCAGAGAACACATTGAAGTATACTATCCTCAGCAATTGATCTTGCATCAGATGACATTGGCAGAAAGGTCCTAATGGTGAGCACTTGTTTCTGATTTCAATATTTATCAGTGAAGTATTATAAGTAAAGAAAAACTTGGGGAAAGTCTACCTCCCTAGTCATACCTTACTGTTCGAAGGACTCGTTGGACAGAAGACACCCAAAACCCCTCTTACACATCTACATTTTGACTGCTATATATAGATGTGACTTTTGTTTTGCATAAAGCAGATCTGACTATTGATTGGCCTGACAAATGCTGCATCGTACCATAACTAATGTCACCACTTGTGGCATGTTCATTCTTATCTATCACGTCCTGTTTGGCCTGTTCTGCAACCACAATGAGGGATCTGGTACACGTAATCCATACACCATAGCTAATTATTTATGGCAATGTTATCAGTTCTGTTTTCAAGGAGTATTTACATTATCTCTTCAATGTCTTTTTTTCAGTGCACTACAAAGTTACATTTCAGGTTTAAATAATCACAATTTTTACACTCCACCATTATATTATAAGTGAAATAAACAGTTCAGCTTTGATGTATGATCTTTATTTTGCAATATGACTTTAAACCTTGTACAGGTAACCCTATCTTAGCAAAGGTAACTTAATACCTCAGTTTGACTTTGGGATTCAAACCTGGGTTAACTAGTTTATTATTAAGAGTTTCTGATGCTGTTTCTTTTTCTGGTGGCACTATATTTGCAATGACTTTATTGGAATTACAGCTCTCTCCTACCAGGAAATCCAGTATTTGTCAATGTTAAACCTCATGATAGTAATTACTTTTGGTATATTATTAGCACAGAATGAGTGTAAGTTACCAGTTTACAGTTTCAGAATTTTTCTCATTAGTTTCCTCATTAGATAAAAGTTCTGTTTACTTATAGTACTGCATAAGGATTCAATACTGTAATAACAAATTGTCTTTCTAATCTTTATGGAAATGTTATGTTATATATGGTTGATTTATCCCAGGCTTTTAAGTTCTCTAGTTTCCTAATTCTGAATGCCTATAGTTATAGCCATTCATATATTTGCTCAATTTTGGAAATTTCTGAGCTACCATCAGCATAGTCTAAAAATATTTTTGTCCTTTTTACTTAGAATTATAATAAGAGTGCTCTTGAACTCAATGAAATACTGTATAACTTACAAGTTTGATTTAGCTAACTTACTTAGAATATTTTTTCACAATTTGTCATCTTTTTTTAATATATAGACAATTTTCAGCTGTGATCATGTTTGAGGCTCAGTGAGAGCACTGTGTGAGCTCTATTGTGTTCCTTTAAAGATGGTAGGTTGGTCTTTGGGACTGGGAGATGAGGTATCAGTTGGCTCTTTACAGATATATTTATGCTTATTATTCCTTGCTTTCCACTACCTATACAGATCTATAGCTTTTTGGTACTTAATTGGGGGATTCAGGAGAGACATTTGTGTTCACCTAATATCAACATTATTCACTTTGTGGATCTTTTATGCTTTGGGAGAATTAAACTGTTTTTTCTTAAATTGTTACCCTGTATAAATTTCTACTAATCAGAATTATGGCTCTTAGCCTCAAATGTGCATCATGGAATATTAATGGGATGCATTCTAAGTTAAAAGACTGAAAATGTTCCATCATGTTCAACTGTCACATTTAAAATATTATTTTTACAAGAAATTCAGATGCGTTCCTCTGAAATTACCTTTTGAACAAATTAGATTATACTACTGTTTATGGATCTGGTTGCTACACTTCTAAAATGGGGTTGCTATTCTCCTTAGTAAATCTATTTCTTTTACTTTTTGCATTCTATAGCTGACCAGGAAGGTAGGTTTATACTGGCGCTGGGGTTCTTAATAACTTTAAAATCATATTAGGTTCGATATATGGCCCTAACTCAAAAACAGTTGCTTTTCTAATGAAATTGGCTTCTGAGGTGTCCAAGTTTCCTGACTTTAAGCTAATTTTAGGAGGTGACTGGAACTTAATCCAGGACCCTCTTCTTGATAAATCAACATCTGGCTTGTTTAGATTTAGGGCATTATTGGAATTCATTGACCTACAGTATCTCTCTTGTATCTCTCTTGTAAGTCTCTTTGCAGACAACACAAAGATCTGCAACAGGGTTGATACACAAGATGGAATGGAAAGGATGAGAAGGGACTTGGCAAGGTTGGAGGAATGGTCAAATGTATGGCAGCTCAGATTCAATGCAAAGAAGTGCAAGGTAATGCACATGGGAAACAAAAACCTAGTGGAAGAGTACACAATGGGGGGTGAGATACTGACAACAGTAAAAATGGAAAGGGACCTGGGGGTAATTATATCAGATGACCTAAAGGTGGGCAAGCAATGTGAGAAGGCAGTAAGGAAGGCTGGGGGGATACTGGGATGCATAGGAAGAGGCATCAATAGTAGAAAACAGGAAGTTGTTATCCCTCCGAACAGACAGTTGGTGAGACCCATCTGGAGTACTGTGTGCAGTTCTGGAGACCCCATCTCTGCAAAGACATAGACAGAGTGGAGGCTGTCCAGAGGAGGGCAACCAAAATGGTGCAGGGTCTGCACCAGAAGACATACAAAGAAAGACTAAAGGAGCTTAATATGTATACCCTTGAGGAAAGAAGGGAGAGAGGGGACATGATAGAAACTTTCAAGTACCTCAAGGGAATCAACAAAGTCCAAGAGGGTAGCATCTTTCAGAAAAAGAGATGTGCAAGAACAAGGGGGCACAATTTGAAGATAGAGGGGGGACAGCTCAGAGGTAATGTGAGGAAGTATTTTTTCACGGAGAGGGTTGTGGATGCATGGAACAGCCTCCCTGAGGAGGTCATGGAGTCAAGAACAGTGGGGGAATTCAAGAATGCATGGGACAGACATAAGGCAGTCCTAGTGGGGGAGGAAGTAAGCTGTTGGTTAACTAGGATCTGCAGCTTATCTGTTAGGTAGGAAAATGGGCAGACTAGGTGGGCCAAGCGGTCCTTATCTGCCATCAAATTCTATGTTTCTATGTATCTGAGTTAACTGATCCTTGCATGGTCTAAAACCTAAACTTAAAAGAAATCACAATTATTTCCTTATTAGTAAATCATTAATTTCAGTGATTTCAAAGACACAAATTTTGGCTAGATTGCTATCGGATCACTCTCTTATCTCTCTACAAATTATGGTGCCCTAAATTCTCCTTGACAAATGATATGGCACTTAAACAATCAGTTGTTAAAAAGTAATATATTATCAACCATATCCAGCAGCAGATTAATAATTTTCTTCAACTTAATTCCCCTCAACTAATAAAACTGATTTACTTTGGTCTGCTTGCAAATGCTATATTAGAGGGGAGCTAATTAAACTCTCAGCTAAAAGGAAGAAACAGAACCAGGCCAGATCAGAATTCTCGCTCAAGAGAATTGAGACCTTGGAAAATTCCCTCACACATTCTTTTTCTGATCAAATCCTTCAAGAACTGAATAAATTAAGAGATGAAAACTTTACTCTGTCAAAAGAAAAAGTGGATTTTTTTATGGTGTGCACAAAAGCAACATATGCTGACCTTGGTAAAAAGCCTTCTAAACTCTTGGCAAACAAACTAAAAAAATGGAACTGTCTAAAAACATCACTTTTATTACCTCTGAGGCAGATAACACAGTTAAAACTGCTCCTAAGGAAATCCTTTCAGAATCTGAGCAATTTTATTCTAAGCTATATGGTCCTTTATGTTATTCTCCCTCTCAGAATGAAGTTCACTTATACCTTAATGACTTCACATGTCCTCAGATAAGCCCTCAACTTCTTTCTGATTTAATTAAACCTATAACCCTCCATGAGATCTCTGACACCATCAATAATATTAAAATTGACAAATCATCTGGGCCAGATGGCTTCAACCCAATTTTTTATAAATCATTCAGAAGTACCTTAACTCCAGTTCTACGACAGGTTTACTCATATTCTCTCACACTATTTTAATGATTTTTCCATTCTAGAAGCCTTAATTATTCTTATTTCAAAACCAGACAAGCCAAAAGATAGAGTTCATAGTTATCATCCTATTTCATTAATAAACTGTGACTTAAAAATCCTAACCACAATACTAGCTCAAAGAATAAAGACAGTTTGAAGTCCACTAATTAGTAAAGAACAAATTGGCTTTATGCCAAATAGGCAGGCATATGACAATTTTAGGAAAATTGCTCATATAGTCTCTGCCTCCTGGGACACAGGGGTCCCACGGCCCGTGTGTCCGTGGATACAGAGAATGCTTTTGACAAGGTTAATGTTAACTTTCTTATGACAGTTCTTCAAAAATTTGGACTCCTGAAGTTTTTATTAACTGGTTAAAAATCTTATAATCACAGCCTTCTGCCAGAACTTTTTGTAATGGTTTATATTCCTCTCCATTTAGATTATACTGTGGCAAGAGACAGGGATGTCCTTTTCCCTAATTCTTTTTAATTTTAGTTAGATCCTTTACTTTTTTATTTAAATGCAAATGCCAGTATCCAAGGTATAACTATAGGTCCTTTCAATTTAAAGTTATCAACTTATGCAGATGACTTGCTTCTGCATGCTACTAACCCAAAGAGTCTCTAAAGTGGCTTTAGACACTATACAAAACTTCAGTTTAGTGTCCAATTATAAATTAAATAAAGGAACATCACTAGTAATGCCCCAAATGACAAGGTAATAAAGGAAGACATTTGCAACTTAGGATTTATATGGTCACCTCATCAGTTAAAATACTTAGGTGCTGTTTTATCAAGAGATGATTCCCAGACAATAAACTTTACTGAGCTTATGTACACCCTTAAGCAAGATTTAAGCAGATGGAACCTCCTTCCTTTGTCATTCTGGGGCAGAATAAACATCCTCAAAATGAATATTTTCCCCAGGTTGTTTTATCCACTAAATATGTTAAATGTATTCTTTCCCTTAAAGTGATTTTCCCCTTTAAATTATTTAATGAATAACTTAATCTGGCAGGGCAACACTCCAAGAATAGCTTTAAACAAATTATTGCTCCCTAAATATCATGGAGGCATTAAACTTCTAAACTTTATACTTTATTACATGGCTACTCACATCAATAAATATACCAAATGGCTTCTCCCGAAGCCTCATGATTACACTTATTATCCCTTTTGGCTTGATATAGAGCTATTTCAGATCAGTTCCTTTAAATTATCTTCTGCCTCATTATTCTAAACAAAACTAACCTTCCTACCTCACTGAAAAAATCTGTGCTAGGAATTCCATTGAAAGTACACAATCAAATATGTAAATATCTATCCTTGCCTTTGTGTCAGGATATTGGCCAACCCATTTTTAATAATTGTAACTTTAAAACTTCAAATGTACCTTACTTTCAACCTTTTGATTCCAATATCTCAAATTTGAAAGTCAGTTACGCTCTCAAAAATGGCAGCTTACTCGTCTTCAGCTCTGTTACATAAATTTAATTTAAGCAATTGACTGTTAATTTCATTTTTTAAATTAAGACAAGCCTTACTATCTCATTTCAGCCACTATCCTTGGATGAATTTTAAACACGATTTTTTGGATAGTCTAATTAAATCTAACAAGGGACCTCATCCTATTGCAAGTACTTATAAAATACTATGTACCTGCAAATTTTAAAGTGAACTGGTTCAGTCTTCTTATTGGTCCACTCTTGTGGACTCTAGTCCCTTAAACTGGCTACATTTATGGACCAATATTTATAAATATATCCCCTTACATAATTTAAGACTTATACAATTCAAAACTCTTCATAATGCTTATGTCACATCATACTCCTTGAAACAAAGAGGTTTAATTGACTCAGACTTATGCACCAGATGTAGTCCACTCCAGGGGATATTAAACACATTTTCTGGTCCTGTACTTTGATTGGTCCCCTCTGGGGAGATTTAAAAAACAACTTTTTTACTAAACTCAATCTTCTCAGTGGTTTTCATTTTGAGGAATGTATTTTGGGACGCTTTAACTCCATTCCTAAACCTGCAGATAGAGCTATTCTAGCATTAAAGCTATTTCAGTTAAACAAGTAGTTTTAAAACACTGAATTGACAGTGAAATGCTGTCTTTTTGGGAATGTAGATCAACTATCTTTTGTAATTTGCAATTAATTAAGGCCATAGCTAGTGGCCAAGGGAAGCTATTTAAGTTTTATTGCCTATTGGGTCCTTTTTTCAATTTATTTCTAAATTAGGTTCTGGAATGCCTCCCTCTCCCTACATCATTGTATTTTCACCTTTTTTTTTTGGCTACTGTTCCTCTTCTGTCTTTTTCTCACAGTACTTACTTGTCTGACTCTTTCAGTTTAATGTCCACATCTTATAACTTTAATTGTTTTATCTTTCTATATCTTACTTGGGACTGACAAAATATCTTGTAATGTAACTATGATTATCCACCTAGTTCTTCTTTCTTATGTCTTTCCTTGGGGGTTATTATAGCTTGGATGAAGTTATCGTTTATTGTTTTGATAGCTTTGTATATTTGTCTTTGTTTGGATTTGTTGTCAGCTATATATATATATATATATTATATATATATATACATATATACACACATATATATATTATATATGTATATATAATATAAAAAATGTAATAAAGAAAATAAAATAAAAAAATTAAAAGGATCCTAACCTGCATCAATTTACTGAACTCTTCCATAGAACATAAAATATATACATTTTTACTATTCTTTTATTCTTATTTCATCTAATCAAATAACATTTCTTTGATTTAGAGGCTTTGAAACAGCATACATAATTAAAAAGATTTAATAAAATTAAGCCCCTCTCCTGAGCCTGACATCACCCAAAATACACAGTATAAAGTAATTCATTTGGTGGGCTGCAGGCTCCTATAGGAACATGAATTTCTTATACTGCATTTCTACAGGTATATTTCATTTTCCAGCTCTGCTTTATGGGGCTGCAGTCTATTTTGCATAATATCAGTAAAAGCTTCCTAACAATGGTCCACAAATTTACAAGGCTTGAGATGGTTTCACTGGATTTGCAGATAGAACTGGAAACCAAAGGCATGCTCCTCTTCTCCTTCTCTCTCAACCCAGGGAACCTCACCTTTTTATGTTTGCTTGCATGCATGTGCAAGAAACAATGCCATCACCCAAGTTTTCAGAGGTGTGGCAGCCCTCTTGCAATTCAGTCAGTGTGTTTGCAGGCATGGCCGCAGTTCTCCAATGCCTGCTGGAGCTGTCTATGACAGCAGTCGAAAATGCAGTGTAGTACAGTTGAAAGGGGAAGCTATGCTTCAGTGAGCAGTGATAGGATATCACCTGCTCATGCTCACTCCCCTACACACACACACACGCACTCATACTGAGTGCTCGCCCCCCCACACACACACTGTATAGCCCACTCCCCCATCGGCTGTGCTGCACTCCCCCCACCAGAGTTCCACATGCCATGCTGGGTGCCCACCCCAGCGTGGCCACACATATATAGCTGACGGGGGTGCCCAATCCCCCATCGGCTCCACTGACTCTCCCTGAGAGTAGAGGGTGCCACGCTGGGAGCCCACCCCAGTGTGGCAACAGATGCTGTCACTGATGGGGGTGCCCAATCCCCCTTTGGCTCCAAGCCCCCAAAAAGCTGTCCTTGTGCCATGCTGGAGCCCACCCCAGCATGGCAAACATCCTGCGTTGTCTCCTCCTTTGTTTAAAAAAACAACCCTGAAATAGAAAAATGGTCCCTAGCTGTCTCTGCCCCACCCGTGCCCACCCACTGTGCACTCTGCCTCCCCACACCCCTCCTCACCCCATACTTTACCTTTGGACTCTGGTGCGACGATCTTTGGTGGACCGGGAACACATCTGCACTCTTCAAAGCCAACCGTGAACTGAGGAAATTCTGGTAAGCAGTATAATGGGATAGATAGGTTTTTCAACTTTGCTGCATATCTCAGGCATTTTTTGGAATTTTTGCACCAAATTTTCAACATGGAGTTTTTGGGACACCTTCTCATGAATGCTTTCACTCTCATGGTGTTAATCAGGCCAGAAGGGTGATTTCACAGTCACTGCATGAAATCACCTTTTGGGACCAAGTAATGAAATTACACTGCCACTGTTCATAAGGTGGGCTCTCAAAAAGCCTATGTTGAAAATTTGGTGGAACAATTCCTAAAAATGACTTTTATGAGCGTGCATTGCGCAGTTCTGACTCACGCTCGTAAGTTCGCGAATTTTCAATATTTTCACTCCAGATTTTCAACATTGCCATTTTACCACACCTCCTTATGAGCAGTACAGCTGTCATTTTTCAAATCTTGCCCAAAACGTGTTTCCGCTCATGTAGCGCACAATGGTGCAGTTGGTGTGCGAAATCAATGTATGGAACACATAAAGAAAATCACAGTGACACCGTTGATGAGCAGAGGTCTTAAAATGGCTATGTTGAAAATTTGGTGAAAAAATTCCTAAAAATTACTGTTTTACGAGCGTGCATTGCGCAGTTCCTACGCATGCTGTAAGTTTCTAATTTTCAATATATTCAATCCAGATTTTCAACACTGCCATTTTATTACACTTCCTTATGAACAGTACAGCTGTCATTTTTCACAACATGGCCGAAATGTGTTTTCATACTTTCAGCGCAGAGATGCGTGGTCGCTGTGGGAAATCATTATAGTATATGGTTAGGGCTTATTATGAATAGAAAGCCGTGGCTTTCAAAATCCTGTTGTAGGACAGTTCAAAGGACAAAAAAGTTGTTGTACTATCATTCTGACCTCACATCAATAGTACATCTTTTTTTCTTGAGCTGCCACCCCATTGGTGGAAACTCGCTCCTCACAAAAAAATTCAAACAAAATGGGCGGAGGCATAGCGAACTGTCCAGCGAGCAGTTTAAAGCAAGTCTATATACGGACTTCCATAGTCTGCTCCATGTATTCATGTTTTCAGTTTGTCAGTTTTTGTTTCCTTCACGATTGGGATTGTGAACAGAGGAAACATCAGCGAGTACCGGGATGATGGATCTTGGGGTCATGTTGGGAGAGAGGCGTGTGTAGTGAGTGTCTGTAACGAGGAACAGGATGAAGCGGAGTTGGCGCTACAAGGTATGAAACCTTGTGAAATTAATATTTTACACATTGAGGAACCATATACTATATAAAATAGTGGATGGATGACCATCCACAACAAGGCAGCGTTCATCTAGGGAGTTGATGACATCATGGGAGACCTCTCGAGCTTCTCTCTCGAGGCCTCTCTGATGTCATCGCCCTCGATGGAAACACAGCCTTGTTGTGGATGGTTGTCCATCCACTATTCTATATGTTTGGGACAGATAAAGAAAATCACAGTGGCACTGTTCATGATCGGAGGTCCCAAAATGCCTGTGTTGACAATCTGCTGTAAAAATTCCCCAAACTAATTACATTACGGGTGTGTGTTGTACAGTTTCTATGCACGCTCGTGACTTCACCAGTTTTTTTAATATTTTTACTGCAGATTTGCAACATTGCCATTTTTTACACCTCCCCATGAACAGTACAGCTATCATTTTTCACATCCTGTTCAGAATGTGTTTTTGCACCTGTGGTGCCAAATGCCGTAGTCGCTGTGCATAAGCAGCTTTCAGCTACCAAACTGATATTGCCACTGTTCATGAGGTGGGGGACACAAAAAAAATATGTTGAAAATTTGGAGTGAAAATACCAACGAATGCCTGAGGTGTTAGGGTTTCCAACCATTACGCCCCACCCTGTAGAGAGTGACAGGCATCAGGGGTGTGACTTGGGATTCTTGCCTGTAATGCTCATACCATTGCACACCCTGCAGCCAGTGAGAGGCATTGAGGTATGCCTTGGACTCTTCGGCCCCAAAGTTCACCCCATTCTCCTATACCGCACCCATCTCACCATACTTCCTGATGGAATGGGTTGCACATAAGGGCCAAAGATCCCAAGGCACACCGTGACACTTTTCAGTGTCTGCAGGGTAGGGTGTGGTGAAATGGCATGGCCATTATGCCTGATGACCCAAAGGCACACCCCAATGCCTGTCACTCTCTGCAGGGTGGTGGTGGGTTGGCTTCAGTTCAATACTTTACTGCCATTCCTATTATGCAGCTCTGTAACTTCTACACTACCAATGCCATGCCAGCAAGCAAACATTCGGCATTGACAAATGCTTGTTTCTTTTAATTTCCAGCAGAGAGAGAAAGAGAACAACAATGAAAAGATTTTACTGGAGAGAATGGCACCAGACTCTCCATTCTGTACTGAGTGACTGTCTGTCTTGTCCATGGAATAACATTTTCTGGACAGCCACTCCATTCCTTCAGTTACACTTTTTATCTTCACAACATCCTGCCTTATTTATTTTAAAGCTCTGCATATCCCTTCTAACAGAAATGGGGCCCCATATTCAAAAGTGGCTGTTTGAATTGCTCAAGTGCTTGTGCCATGCATCTGAAATGCACTGGCACAAAATAATGTAATATTCACAAGATGCACTGGAAGATGCGATTGTGCATGTCTGTCTGAATATTCTGAACGTGTGTGGTTACACAACTGGAAATATGCAGCACAACAATGCACCTCTGAATATAGGAAACTGCACAAGATAGGCAGGGACTGGGGTGCACAAACAAGGAAAGCATCTCAATGCACTGGAGTGTTGAATGGCTGATGTCACAACAGGGCAGCACTCCAGGGACAGGAGACATTGGCATGTCACAGTGGCCAAACTGCCAGAGGTAGGCCCTGAATGCCCAGTACAATGCAGCCTCACAAATGACACCAACCATAGGTAATGCCATGCACACAGGGCAGTGTAAACACACATGTGCATGGATAGGGAGCCACAGCAATGGTCATGCCAATGGATAGGCCCGAACATACAACAGGGTGACAACACTGCTGATATGCCAGACAGAGTCATGGCACAGTGCACCACTGGCCCAGCAGCACAATAGCTGGGAGCAGGGGCCCACACGGGGGCACACACTGACAGTAAGACATGGCCACTGACAGTGCAGCATGCAACAATATGGCCTGTGACGACAACAACAGAGAGGGGCACAAGGCCAACACAGGGAACCAGCATGAAGGGACACAAGGAGCACTGACGTGAAGCCCATGCAACCAGTGCAGAGATGTCTGAGACAGACATAGCAGGGGCTACACCCTTAGTACAGGGTGTGTCGGGTGAGGCGATGGCAGTCGCACACCTGTGCAGCAATATCCATGGGTATGTGGCCCACATGTGCCACACAGCAGTCAGCAACAGCCATATAATAAAGGCACACACAAACACAGGCATGTAAAAAAACAGTCAACCAGTTTAATACAAGAATAATGTAACTACAACAGTAATAACAAGAACAACAGCAATAACAACAGGAAGCATGACTAGTAAAAAAACAAACACAAAGCAGTAAAAAAAACTGTAGAAAGAGATCAATATGCAAAAAATAACCATTTACAGATCCACAAAGTGGGGCTGAGGGGAGGGGGAGCACGGGATGCAGGGGGAACTATTTAAATGGGATGGATGAGAGCACAGGTTTGGGGGTCAATATGAGTTATATGTATACATATCTGCAAGTCTATTGGGCTGCAGTGGCCTGGCTAAATGCATGGCATGGGTGTCTTGCACCCTGTTGCAGCCCATGTCTGACAACCACACGGGTCCATGTGCAGATGGCCTGCATCATCACCCCCATTCTCCAATACATGGCCAGAAGCATTTCCAGGTCTTAAGTCACCCTCCATGCAATAGCAGGCATCCATGTGTCCATCTCCCATGGTGCTGACATCCCACTGTGACTTGGTGTCCTATGGGAGGAAAAAGACAAAAACCTATGTGTGTATTGTGTATTGACGTGGAGCATTTGGAAATTAGTTTCTGACTCAAAGGTTGTAATTCCAAGATTTTAAATAAATAAATAAATAAAAACACAGCTTCAGTGCCACAAGTCATACAGTCACAGACAGACCCCCCCCCATGCAAAGATGGTGATATGCATGCCTGTAGATGCACAGGCCACTGTACAGGGCTGCCACACCACCAAAACCATGACTCACAAGCGATATGCTGTGAAACAGTGCTACACATAGAACACTGCATGGTATGTGGCTACAGAAACAGGCAATGGCAGGGCAGGACATGCACAGGATATAGCAAAGGGACATGTGACCAAGTACCACATGGCTGTATGGTACAGGTCCAGTGTGCTCTGCAGAGGCACACTGGACACACACAGTGTTAATGTATGGTGTACATGGGAAGCAACCCCCACCACAGATGTAGTAGAGGCAGGCTCAGGATTTACGCAACCATCCACAGAAGGCCACACATGTGGGCTTTCATGGATGGCATGCTGCAAGCCCACCCACCTGGTTAGCCATTAGTGCCACACACCTGCTGGACACACAGAGAGAAGCCTGCCTGTGAACAGCCATGAGGGTGGCTACACAGGGGAAGGCAATGGCAACAGCAAGCTGGCAGACAACAGGTGAGTGTTGCAAAGCCATGGGGGGAGGATACAGATACAGACAGAACCACTGGACAGGCAGGTGCCAAGGGAACACTTGTGGGGCACACCACCAGGGTCATGCCATAGGGCATCCAGATGGGCATGTCCACAAACACCATCCCAGAAATGCCAATGAACCATGCCACAACCACAGACCACCAACAAAGGCAAAATCTGTGGAAACATGTGGCAACACACATGAACAGCCCAAATGGGGCAGAGTATCCCACAGGTGACCTGGGACCATGACAAGGACCCTGCCACAGCGGGTGCACCAAGCGACTGACAGCCATCACCAACCATCTCACACACAGGGCCTGGAACACATGGCTACACACTATGGTTGGCAGTTGCCACTGCAGGGGGCACAGTCAATGGCATAGAACACACCTGCATGTTGGGAAAACACCCTGGGTTGTACCAGTGCACAAGGGACACACATGCACTGGAGGCAGTGTTCACAACAGTGTAACAAACAATCCAATGGCATAGGCACCACACACACCTATGTGCACCAGCACCAGACCACACTAGTACACTCTCATCCACACACAGCAATAAACAGGGAAACACAGATCAAATAGGATGGGTGAAACAGGCACCATGCAGGTCACAGTGCCAAGGTGCCATCCAGATTGCTAGCAAAGGGGGCGCACAAGCACATGGCTCTGCAACACTGTGGGCCCAGATAACACTGGCAACACAATGCACAAAGGCAGGTGGCACCAACTCATACAGCTAAATGTGGCTTGTCTCTATGGATGGCCGTGAACCAAATATCCACAGCTGTGCAACACACACATGGTGCACTGTGACACAGTGTTGTTGACTTGCATGACTGCAAGATAGACAACAGCGGCCGGCCCGCCGGCGCAGTGGTTGGATTTCTGCTTGCGACGCCGGGCACCCGGTTCGGGAACGGATCCGGGTCGTCGGAGGGCTCGGCCGGGGAGAAGGATTGAGCGCCGTAGGGCAGCTCTCCTTCTCGGGGAGGGTCCCACCAGTATCCGCAACGATGAGGGTCCTAGCGGAGGCTGGGAGAACTCACGCCACGGCCTGAGGTCAGGGAGGGCAGGTAGGCGGGCGGACGCTGGCTGCCATATTGCACGCCCCCGCCTCCCCGAGGGTGGGGAAACATAAGGGACAAACTCCTGCCTTGTGTCTACATGGCGCTCTGACCTGGACTGCCCTGATTGGCCACCGGAGCCGTTCCCCCTAACCAGATACAGTTCCACGGCCAATAAAGGGGGTCGGTACCGCGGCCCCGCTCTCTGGGGGGTAAGCCAGGGATGACCTGGGGGATTTGGCAATGTCCGGTGGTCGGGGCTCCAGGGTCCGTGACCACAGCAGACCAACGATGGAAGGGCAGGGGCATAAAAGAGGTAAAATAAAAAAAAAAAAAGATAGACAACAGCCACAGGTGAACAGTGTACAATGGCAACATAAAGCCATGGACAGTGGTGGACACAACACGGGGTAGATGTCGTATGACAGAGCATGCACGCAACTGTTGCAAATACAGGGAACAGTAGGGCTGACCCACAACACCTATAATGTGCCACTGTATGCACCATGCAGGTGCTACAGACACAGCACAGTCATGGCAACAACGATGGACCACTGTGGTGATGTTTGCCGAATGAACAGTCATACGGGACACATGGGAGCAACAGTGGCAGTGGGGTGCACCACATCAATGGGGATATGTGTGCCAGGCAGCATACCATGTACCGTAGGTGGATATGGGTTCAGGGATGTCTGCACTGCAATGGCACACCATGGTGCACATTGTGGAGTCAGGGGCATGTGGTACAGGGCACAACACATGCCATGTACCACACAACGTGTGGACCTGACAAGTGCGTGTACCATTAGTGATGGCCCAGTGCTGTCCCCGTGTGGTCAGTGGAGAGTCACCATGGCCTTGTATAGACAAACTGGACAGTGCCTGTTTCACAGGGGTAAAGAACAATGCAGAGCTGTCACAAGGCACACCACTATCACCACATGTGTGCGCTACCAGCACTCCATGGTCATGTCATGTCCATGGGTTTTCACTGCTATGCAGAAGATACTCAGCAGTATTTGTCCTTTCTGCCCAGACAAGATGATGCACTCTCCATGCTAAATAATTGCCTTGCTGAGATCAGACTTTGGATGAACTCCAGCTGGCTGAGACTGAACCTGGATAAGACTGAGGTGTTGGTAGTGGACCCAGGTCATCCGGGGGTGGGTTTGGGGGCTGGACAACCATCAGGCTTATTACTTGGTGGTATGTTGCTCACTACCTCCAATCAGGTGCGTAACCTGGGTGTTATTTTTGATGATGGTTTGACCCTAAAATATCAGGTGTCAGCTGTCGTCAAATTCTCTTTTTACCATCTGAGGAATATCGCCCGGGTGAAACACCTGGTTCTTCCGGGTGATCTTCCAACATTGGTCCATGCCTTTGTCACTATCCATCTTGGTTACAGCAATTCCCTCTACCTAGGGCTACCTGGGGTTGATATCCACCACCTGCAGCTGGTGCAGAATGCGGCTGCCAGGCTTTTGACTGGGACTTTTAGAACCAGTCATATTACACCTGTGCTCCACGAACTGCACTGGCTGCCTGTTTGGTGGTGGATCACCTTTAAGGTTGGTTTACTAACCTTTAAAGCCCTACATGATCAGGGACCTGGTTACCTGAAAGATCTCCTGGTACCCTACTGCCCCCTCCGTCCTCTCCATTCCACCAACGAGGGATTGCTGGAGATTCCCAGGGTTCGATTAAAGACATCAGGATCTCATGCCTTTGCTTTTTCAGTTGGGGGGTGTCTGCAATTTAGGCTGTACCTCACATGGGTCACTATGTGGTGACACACATACTGCAGCACAATCCCTCCTGTCAGTATGGCATGTGTGCCATGTGCCCCACAATAGTAATCCTGGCCATGTGTGCCACCACCTGTGCATCTGTGACATGCATGTGCACTTCCATGTGGATGCCACTGTTATCTCACCATAGGTATGCAGACCTGACCATGCTCTCCTCTTCTGCTTTCACAGCTCCATCACATCTCAGGGATGCAACAGCATCCCAGTATAGTCTGGGGACAGCAGCCAGACGTACCCATTGCCAGCATGTAAACAGCATCTGTGGCTACTACTGTTGTGGCAAGCACACAAGTGGTGGAGCAAGTTCATTGCCTTACTGATCTTGACCTCCGTCCAGAATTAATCTCCTGGATGATCTTGTCATGGCAACAGATGATGATGATGATGATGACACCACCCAGTTGGGGAGCACCATCCCAACACACTGAGCACCTTTGGCATGCAGGATGCCACACAGGCAGCCTCTGACAGTGCCACCTATCCTGGCCATCACAGGAGTAGCCCTGCCATGCCACATGTTGGTGGCCACTATGCCAACTGTGGTTGGACAAGGGCATGGTGCTGCTGTGTAACCTGAGTGCAGTCTAGGTATCTGCTAGGGTGATGTCATCCAGCAATATCCTGCAGAGGCACATGGGCAGGCTGACCCAATTCCAAGTGTATCTACATGCACACAGTCCACAGCTGAACAGCAGCCTGCTGTGTGGCTGCCACAGGTGGTGGCTGCAATACAGGAGGCCAGGACCCCTCCCCGCCCATCAGTCACTGCCCCAACACATGTCCCCTGCTGATGAGTCCAACAAGCACACACGGCTCCTTTGGAACTCCATGGAGTGCCAGGTGTCACTCAGGGAGGCTGTGCATGGGTTGTGCATGCAAATGGCTCTCCTGGATTAGCGGTCAGCCATTCAGCATGCTGAGGCACTTGGTGAGCTCCACTGACTGTGGGCGGATATGACCCAGAGGTGCACCTCCTTCGGGACAGACATGACTGCAGGTCTTGATCAGATTGCACAGGCCATTGCAGTGTGCTGTGCATCCAGGGCCCTATGGTCCCACAGAAGCACCCTCTGCATGCCACGCAGCAACACCAGCACCTCCACCTCGAGACAGTGTGCAGCCAGTGTGCTGCAGACACTGTCCCCTGCCCTTGGTGTCCCAAACACCTGCAGGAATAATGTGCATTTCAGGACACTAACATCCACACACATCCAATCATGGTCACGTGGTCAACGCCCTCTGTGATGGAGGACTCACCCCTTGTGGCACATGGTCTCCCAGTTGAGGCACACTTGCCTATTGTGCATGGCCACCCATGTGTCTGCAGTGGATGCACTAGTAGACACTAAGGTGTACTGGCTATGGTTGGCCTGCCCATGTTGCCCCATGGCTGTTGCTGGTCTGACATCATCCCAGATCTGCTCAGGGCTGTGCACTGTTGTTGTGCCATGTGCATGCATGCCTGTGGTATGTTTGTGCCATCTTTGTGGCACCTGGGCCATGGATGCGGACCATGGTGTAGTGGTGGTGGGCATGGGCATACTGAGTGCAGCTGTGGGCTCCTGCTGTGCATCTGTGCCAGTGGGCTATCACTGACCCATATCATGGCTCCACATCCACCTGTGTGCATCCTTTGCATTGCTGCCCCTACTATGGTCAAGTGTGCATGTGTATTGCGCAAAAGTGTTTACATGTCATGTCCCCATTACTGTGTCTGGCTGCCACACCTTGGGGGGCACCATGAGTTGGACTTACCTGTGCATGTGTCTTTATCTGCACTGTCACATCTGCCTCTGATACTCACCTTTGGGGTCCAAATGCTCATGCACGGTAGTGTCTCTGTGCTGCCATGCCCTCAGGGCCAGTCTGGGGTACCTCCGAGCCAGTGGTGGCTGCTCACCCTCATCCTGTGGATTCTCATCCTCTGCACTGTCTCCCTCAGGCACCTGGACAACTATTACATGGTCAATAGCCATTTCATGTAGCATGCAACAGGCCAGGAATATGCCACATGCCTTGTCTGGGCTGTATTATAGGACACCAAAGGACCTGTCCAGGCATCTAAACTGTATCTAAAGCATGCTGAACACATGGTCAATGATGCTTCTTGTAATGATGAGTACCTTGTTGTATCTCTCCTCTGCATCGGATGAGGTCCACAGTATGGGTGTTAGTAGCCATGGGTGGAGGGGGTAGGTGCTGTCACCTGTGTGTGAGAGAGTGATATGTTAGTCTACCATACATATCCATTCATGTCCCACAGGTGTCCCCCGATGTGCCCCATGTATGCTGGTTGTGTGTGTCCACACTGTTTGTCTGTCTATGGTTCCCACCTGCAAGCACTCTCACATGCCTCTGAAGCACCCTCCCCGCTATTGATTACCCACTGTCACTACCTCCACAGCATGCCTGACATCTGCTCTGTGGTGCACTGCTATGGCATGGCCTGCTACTACCTCATGTCACTGTGTTTTCACACAGTGTCATACTACTCTGCCCCACACACTGTGGCACCATAAGGGGGTGTGTGGCTTCCCTTCCTGTTGCCTGCACCTGCTGTATACCCTCACATTTTCTGGCACACTCATTGCTCCAACCATCTTTCTAGTGTCTGTCAGTTTCTGGATTCCACTCTGGTGGCCATACCCCATCTGGTTTGCCACATGTCTGTTGGACATTGCGTCAACTTTGTCACACTGATCCACCCCTGCACAGCCACTGACTGTGGTTTCTGGGGATGTGTGGGCACCATGTCCATGGGGTTCTGTGCCACTCACCCACTAGGTGACCATTGGGTATCTCCCCAGGCTCGAATTGGTGGCACAGGACAGACTGATGCCAGATGTAGGCATCATGTGCACTCCCTAGGTAACTGGCAAAGACATTGCTGATGCACCCTGTGGCACTGCACACCACCTGGCACTTGATGGAGTAGTACCTTCCTGTTTATGTATGTGTCCTTGTCAACACCAGGTAGTGCTCTGATTGCCACATGGGTGCAGTCAATTGCTCCTAGCATACCTGGAATGCATGCAACCCTGCAGAAACACTGCATTGTTTCTGTATGCTCTGCTGCTGTGCTAGGGAATGTGAAGAACTCCATAGCATGAGGGCAGTGTGGTGAGAAACTGTGTGAGGAGACAGGCTATGCAGATTGGGTGATACCAGTGGTGTCACCCACTGGTATCTGAAAGGTGCCCATGGAAAGCAGACACAGTGTTGCTGTCACCTTTGTTTCCACTGTCATGGTGTGACTTCAGTGTATTGGTGCCTGCAGTTCATCATGGGAATTGCCCTGTTGAGATAACACTGGTCCACAATTTCTGTGTCAGTCAGCTGTTCAAATGTGACACATTCTGGTACCATCTCGGTGGGTGTACCGCCTATGGGCCCTTCTCTGGCTATGTTGCTGTTGTTCCCATCTCTTCACATCTTCTATCACAGCTGCCAGATGAAAGCTGAGCTGTTCATGGCTGCAGTCTCTGTGCCCTGCCTATGGGTGGCTTGCAAAGTTAGGCCATCTCCTTATATACTTATCTTTGGGCTGCCTATTTTTGGGATGCACTGCATTTGTGCTGCTCATTTTGGCTGAATATGCAGATGCACAGCACATTCATGGGAAAAACCCTGTATTTGCACCGCTGTCCTTATTTCTGAATGATCGTGCATTTGGTTTTGAGCAGTGCGTCTCCTCTAGTTGAATATCACGTTTCAGCACATTTTTGAAGATGTGTGGTGCATCTCTATTTTGTGCCGCACATCTCTTTTGAAAATGTGGGCCTCGAGGGAACTTACAATGCTTTATCTAAATTAAACATGGGGGATAACCCGTCTTTCATCCCAACAGTAAACTTTTCATTTCAGCCGAGCAGGAATACTGTATTAATACCACATATGCCACCCCATTTCTCCAGTGCAATTTGCGGCTACTGCTTTGAGTGAGCAAACTATGGGGATAACATACCTTTAGCACATACATTTTTTTCATTCATTTGTTCAAACTCCCCATAGTGTATTTTACTGCTGGAACATGTGCTGAGATAGAAGTGCATAGGACACACAATGCCTATGAAGACCCATGTTAAAAATCACTCAGCGTTCTCAGTTCAGTCAGCATTTTAAGACATGTCAGTTACAGAAAGAATTAGACCTTGTTAAATTAACTTAAATTATCAATAAGCAGAGAATGGACTAAAAACCTAAAGAAAAGCATTTTCCCTGTTTCTTTATTAATAGTTTGTTTCTCTGATCATAGCAAGGGGTACAAACTAAAATGATTCTTGCCATTTTTCACATATCCCCTATTTCTCTAACAGAATCTCTGATTTTTATTTATATTTTTAAAAGCTGCATACAGGACCAAGAGGTGGGGGAGAGAAAGTAAATATAGCTGAGAGGACAGAACAGAGGATAGAGGGTACTGCAAGTGACCAACCATACAGTGAAATCTAGAAAGAAAGAGAAAATTGGCAAGGTCAACAAAAAGTGGAAGGTGATGAGTACCAATGCCCGTAGTCTGTGTACCAAACTCCCTGAACTAGTGGCCTTGATGGAAGAGGGTTGCCTGGATTTTGTGGCAGCCACAGAAACATGGTACACAGAGAACCATGACTGGGATGTCAACATACCAGGATACACAGTCTACAGGAGGGACAGGGAGGGTAAAAGAGGAGGAGGAGTAGCTCTCTTGTAAAAGGAAGGATCAAAGCAACAGAACTAAAGAGTAAACAGGAGCAGATGAGGCACTCTGGGTCACCCTGGAGACAGAAAATGGCACCACAATCCACAAGGGGTTATATAGACCTCCATCTCAGGAGGAGGGAATGGACAAGGAATTGATAGAAGTCATCCTTGGAATGGCAGAAAAAGGAGATATTATTGATGGGAGACCTGAATATGCCAGATGTTAACTGGATCACCTTTGCTGGGGGCACATCCAAGAGCAGGGTCATTCGTGATGCCCTACAAAGGGCATGCCTCATACAGCTAGTATTGGAACCCACTTCAGAGGAGCAGTCTTAGACCTGGTACTCTCAAATGGGTACAAGGAGAAGAATCTCAGATTTAGAAGTGGGTAGCCATCTAGGAACAAGACCACCAAACAGTGTGGTTCACAATAAACACACCCATACAATCAAGCATACAAAAGCAAGAGCATTGGACTTTAGGAGGCTGACTTTGGGAAAATGAGAGTACCTCAGAAAAGCACTAGCAAACAGGCAAGAAGGAGGGATGGAGGAACAAAGGGAGTAATCAAACAGCCATCACAGAGGCAACAAGCCTTGTGTAAAGCAAAATGAAAACACAATGAAGGAAAAACACTATGGCTCTCAAAAGTGGTGGCAGGGAAGGTTAAGGAGAAAAGGATAGCATTCAGAAAATATAAGGAAACACAGAAGGAGCAGGACAAAGAACTTTATCAGTTAAAGCAGCAAGAGGCAGGGAAGGAAGTCAGAATAGTAATGGCTCAAACTGAGGAAAGGATAGCCAACTCTGTTAAGAAGGGGGATACAACCTTTTATAGGTACATTAGGGAGTGAAGAAAGACCAAAGGAGGGATACTGAGGCTTAATAAAGAGGAGAGAATGTTGGCAGAGGGTGACAATGAAAAAGCTGGGATATTGAATGAATATTTCTGCTCAGTATTCACAAAGGAAGAGCAAAGGCAGGTACCTAAGCAAAACAAGAGAAACACTCTGAAGATGGGGGTCTATACCAGTCCATTTACAGAAGAAAGGGTTCTGAAAGAATTAATAAAATTGAAGGTGGACAAAGCAATGGGGCCTGATGGGATTCACCCAAGAATTCTAATAGACTAAGGGTAGAACTAGTGACACCTCTGACTACTCTTTTAACAAATCATAGGAGGATGGGTGGTACCTCAGGACTGGAGCAGGGTGGATGTGATTCCTCTTCACAAAAGTGGGACCAGAACAGAGGCAGGAAACTACAGACCAGTTAGTTTGATCTCAGTGGTAGGAAAATAATGGAATCACTCTGAAGGAAAGAACTGTTGAGTACTTAAAGGCCAGTGGGGCACAGGACCCAAGGCAGCATGGATTCATGATGGGAAGGTCATGTCAGACAAATCTAATAGATTTCTTTGAGTGGATGACCAAAGTAGTAGACTAGAGATGGGCTGTGAACATGGCCTACCTAGATTTTAGCAAGGCATCTGATACAGTCCCACGCAGAAGATTAATACACAAGTTAGCCAGCCTTGGAGTGGGTCCCAAGGTGGTAGCCCAGATAAAAATTTGGCTAGACAACAGGACCAAAGGGTAGTAGTAGTAAACGGAGCCCACAGAGAAGAAAGGAGGGTTACTAATGGGGTACCGCAGGGTTCAGTACTGGGACTGGTCCTTTTCAATGTCTTTATAAGTGACATTGCAGAGGAACTGGAAGGAAAAGTATGTCTCTTTGCAGGTGACACAAAGATCTGCAACAGGGTTGATACACATGATGGAGTAGAAAGGATGAGAAGGGACTTGGCAAGCCTGGAGGAATGGTCAAATGTATGGCAGCTCAGATTCAATGCAAAGAAGTGCAAGGTAATGCACCTGGGAAACAAAAACCAAGGGGAAGAGAACACAATGGGGGCTGTGATACTGACAACAGTAAAATTGGAAAGGGACCTGGGGGTAATTATATCAGATGACCTAAAGGTGGGCAAGCAATGTGAGAAGGCAGTAAGGAAGGCTGGGGGGACACTAGGATGCATAGGGAGAGGCATCAATAGTAGAAAACAGGAAGTCGTTATCTCTCTGTACAGACAGTTGGTGAGACCCCATCTGGAGTACTGTGTGCAGTTCTGGAGACACCATCTCAGCAAAGACATAGACAGAGTGGAGGCTGTCCAGAGGAGGACAACCAAAATGGTGCAGGGTCTGCACCAGAAGACATACGAAGAAAGGCTAAAGGAGCTTAATATGTATACCCTTGAGGAAAGAAGGGAGAAAGGGGACATGATAGAAACTTTCATGTATCTCAAGGGAATCAACAAAGTCCAAGAGGGTAGCATCTTTCAGAAAAAGAGATGTGCAAGAACAAGGGGGCACAATTTGAAGATAGAGGGGGGATGGCTCAGAGGTAATGTGAGGAAGTATTTTTTCACAGAGAGGGTTGTGGATGCATGGAACAGCCTCCCTGAGGAGGTCGTGGAGTCAAGAACAGTTGGGGAATTCAAGAATGCATGGGACAGACATAAGGCAGTCCTAGTGGGGGTAGGAGGAAGTAAGCTGTTGGTTAACTAGGATCTGCAGCTTATCTGTTAGGTAGGAAAATGGACAGACTAGGTGGGCCAAGCGGTCCTTATCTGACGTCAAATTCTATGTTTTTATGTTTCTAAAATAAATAGAGAATAAATAGCACTGTTGCAATAGACGGGGGGAGGCGCAGAGGTTAAATCAGAGTCCTGTATATCAAGATAGGGTTCTACCCTATCATACACCCCCCCTCCGCACAAGCAGGAAACAGTTCCAACTGCTTTCAACTACCCAATACCCAGGATGGGTTGGATCTTCCACCCACCCACTTTAGAAACTCCGCATCAGGGACCCTATTAAATAGTCTAGTATCATTATCATGACATTAACATATCAATAGACACTGTACTATTCCCTATACTATAGATACTATACTAGTCCCTGAGTCGTACCGTACAGGTTTTTCAACCCCTGTAGAGTAATCAGTTATACATTTATTAATCATTCTTTTCATGTCATACAGTATATACACAGCAAAGTATCACTTGGAGGTAGTACTTGCCCCATAATGGGACAGGAAGTCTGCATTTTTATGTTGTGATCCAGCTGTATGGATGACAGAGAAATGATATTGCTGCAGTGCTAAATACCATCTCATAATCTGCTTGTTTTAACCTTCATCTGGTTGATCCAGCACAATGTATGATGGTCCGTCACTACGTAAATTCTGTTCCCCATAGATAGTATTTCAAGGCCTCAATGGCTCAATGCATAGCCAGACACTCTTTTCTTGATTTTGAATACTTTTGTTCCCTTGTGTAGCTTCCTAGTAATAAATATAACAGAATGCTCCTTCCTTCTATCTTCTGTGATAACACAGCACCAATGCGGTTTCCGAGGCATCCATAGGCACCTAGCTTCACCTGAGCTTGTTCCTTCTAGGTTGCTTGAAAGGACAGAGCAAAGAACCTTACACAGAGCAAGGGAAAGGATTAGGCTTCTTTTGGCTAGGCAGATTTACTGTGTGTTGTTATTTTTATTTTTACTCACATCAATTGTTGCTGTTTGTTGCTAACATTTTATTACTTTATTTTCCTCTGATTCAAATTGTTGTTTGCTGGGTATACCTTCTACTGCATTATTACGGGTGTGCCTACAGGTGTGTGCTAACAGATTACTGCTGTAATCTTCTGATTCAAATTGTCTTTGCAAGGTATATCTTCTGTTACTGCTTTATTTTTCTCTGTAGCAAGTGTTTCTTACAGGGTATATCTTCTGTGAACTTATTACAGGTGGTGCTTTACAGGTTTTACAGTTTTATCTATCATTAGGATAAGCTTTCATGGCTACTGCATTTGTTGCTGGCTGATTGTTTCTGCTCTTACCTCCTTGGTTCTTTCATCTGTGGTTCTTTTTGGGAAGGGCCCAGCTACCCACCCATCCCCAACCACCCCACACTACACTCCTTTTATAGGGTTGGCGAGTCATGACATTTCCTGAGGCAAAGCAGGAAGGGGCATCAGTGGGGTATCCACTGGTGATCCATTTACAGGGCACTAGTAAGTTAACTTGTTATAACAAGTTATACAAAACAAGCAAAATACAAAATCAAACTTTTGCTTTCATTTTCTTCCTTCTAGTTACTCTGACCAGGTTATAAACCCAGCAACTCATCTGGAATGGATATCATTAACTGCAGGTACTGTGGAACACTTTTCAGAAGGGCAGATTTATAGGATTTAGGACACTGTCCTACATGCTGGACCATTGGAGATCTAAGAGCTCAGCTCCAGGCAGCATGGGCAGAGATAGTGCACCTCAAATTGCATATTCAGGAGTAAATATATTATAAGAACCACCTGCCATTTCCCCAACATCCAACAGAAGCACCTCAACCGCGGAGGGTAGTTGGTCCAGGAGGTTGGCAGGTGGTTTGGAGGGGCAAATTGGGTGCCCCATTACTCGGTGCTATCCAACATTTTACCTCCAAAAACCATATAAAACTACAAGCCAGTATGTGCCTCTATCTCTGAAATCAAACAAAGGGGCAGAGGACACTGCAGAGCAGGACACTGCTTCACAGGAGCTAGTACAAAAAAACTCTCCCAAAACAGGAACCAAAACAAAAAAAGGAAAAAGGAAATCCAAAAAACATCTGATCATAGAACACTCCATGGTTTGGGGAGTTGATACCTATCTCCAGCCAGGGGTAATGGTCAGTTGCCTCCCAGGTACCTCAGCGTGGAGAGACACTGACTGCATTGCTAAAATTGTTCAGGAAGCAGGACAAAACATTGACATCCTGGTACACATAGGAACTAATGATCTTGCCAGCCAGTCAGTTGTGGAGACCAAGGAACACCTGACCAGGCAGGATGACAAACTATCATCCATTTCATCTGGCATCTCCTTCTCTGAGACCCTGCCAGTGTGGGAGAGGGGGCAGATGGACAGAAGATTAGAGTAGGGAGATGGGGAGCTAAACATGTGGCTCAAGGGCTGGTGCCAGGAGAAAGGATGCAAATTTGTAGGGAACTGGCAACAGTTTTGGGAGTGAAATTTCTTTAAATTTGATGGACTGCATCTGACTAAGGAGGGAGTCAGTGCATTGGGGCAGAAGTTTGACATCTTTGCAGAATATTTAAACTAGCAAATGGGGAGAGGGGTGCAGCATCCCATACGTTGAATGGGAAGAACACCCCTTCCCCCTCAGCTAGTGGTCAAACAGGAGTTCAGTATGTTTGCAGTTCATTGGCATCGCCAAGTAAGAAAAAGATCCTGCTCCCGAGCATGACGCATATGGGAAATGCCAGACCTCACCCAACTAACCAACACACCAAAATATGGCCAATGAAAATCATGCACGAATGCTCGCAGTCTGGGAAACAAGATCCCAGGCCTGCAGGCAATGATGACAGGGGCTAAACTGGACATAGTAGCAATTAGCAAGACATGGTTTACCACTAACCACACTTGGGAGACTTCAGTACCTGGCTATGTACTATTCAGGAGAAACCGAGGTGAAAAAGGGTGTGTGGAGTGGCCCTGTATGTAAATGAAAATATCAAAGCTACATAAATTCAGAATACACATAAGGAGCCAGAAGAACTGTGGGTCCCCCTGGAACCAGGAAATAGGACAGGCATACAAACTGGGGTGGTCTACAGGCCCCCAGACCAGAGGGAGGACATAGACACATTACTGTTAGACGATATATAAAACATGACAGCTAAAAGGGAGGGTCTGATAATGGGAGACTTCAACATGCCAGATACAGATTGGTCAATACCAGCAGAAACATATGCCTGAACTAGACAAATGGTGGATTCCCTGCAGGGAGGGCCTCAAACAACTGGTACAACAACCCACAGCGACAGGACTATTCTAAATCTAGTACTGACTAACAGGAAAGGATCACAGATTTCCAGGTAGAAGGTCACCGAGCCAGTGACCATCACATGGTATGGTTCAGTTTGGCCAATAGAATGAAATCATCCCATTCTAAGGCAAAAATATGGGACTTCAGAGGAGCTGACTTTGATAAGATGGCCAACAGAGTTCAGCTAGCCCTGGCAAAAAGAAATACAGGTGAGGGGTACAGACAAAGTGGGTAAGCATTAAGGATACAATACTTGAAGTAACATCCCATTGTGTTAGAGAGAAAAGGAAGTGCAAAAGAAGAAGGAAACCACTTTGGTTTTCAAAAACAGTAGCAAAAAAGGTCAGAGCCAAAAGGCTGGCCTTCGGGAAATAAAAGGGAACACAGTGGGATGAAGACAGGGAGGCATACCAAACTTCCCTAAGGGAAGCAGGGAAGGCAGTAAGGCAGGCAAAGGCCCAAACAGAGAAAACACTAGCACAAATAGTAAAAGAAGGTGACAAGACTTTCTATAGATACATTAGTGAAAGGAGAAAGTCCAGAGAGGGTATTGCTAAGATCAAAGGAGCTAAGGGAGTGTGTAAGGAGGAGGACCATATAAAAGTATCTGTCCTAAATAGGTATTTCTGCTTAATATTTACTGAAGAGAAGATAGGGCAGGCCACAGCTCAGCACCATGGACCCAGGAGAGGAGGAAGGGAGGTGTGCACTAGTCCCTTCACAAAAGAAAGGGCCCTACTAGAGCTCGATAAGCTCAGGGTGGACAAGGCAATGGGACCTGATGACATACATCCCAGGGTGCTAAAGCAGCTAAGGGTGCAACTAGCAGAATCATTATCAGAACTGTTTATTGAGCCTCTGAGCACAGGAGAGGTCCCAGAAGACTGGAGAAGGGCTCATGGATCCTGCTCCACAAGAGTGGTAGCAGATAGGAGGCAGGGAACTGCAGACCAGTCAGTCTTACCTCAGTAGTGGGCAAGATTATGGAAGCAATCCTTAAGGAAATGATAGTGTAACTCCTGAAATCCATGGGAGCACAGGATCCAAGACAGCATGGGTTTACAAAAGGAAGGTCCTGTCAAACTAATCTCATAGATTTCTTTGACTGGGTAACCAGAGTGGTGGACCAAGGGGGAGCAGTTGATGTCACCTACCTTGACTTCAGCAAAGCTTTTGATACTGTTCCACATAGAAGATTGATTAATAAACTGGGTAGGCACAGGGTGGGTCAGAAGTTGGTCAACTGGGTGGAAAACTGGTTGATGGGCAGAAAACAGAGAGTGGTGGTAAATGGTATACAGTCAGAAGAGATGTAAGTCACAAGTGGGGTACCTCAGGGATCAGTCCTGGGGCTAGTCCTCTTCAATATCTTCATCAGTGACATTGGAGATGGACTGGAGGGTAAGGTTTATCTGTTTGCAGATGACACCAAGATCTGCAACAGAGTAGATGATCCAGATGGGGTGGGCAGAATGAGAAGAGAGCTGGATAAACTAGCAAAATGGTCGGATCAGTGGCAACTGGGGTTTAATGCAAAGAAGTGCAAGATCATGCACATAGGGAAGAGAAACCCTGAAGCCACCTATAGGCTGGGAGGAGAGTTCCTGGCAGTCACAAGGGAAGAAAGAGACTTGGGCATCATCATCACCGATGACCTGAAATCATCAAAGCAGACCACTAAAGCAGTAAGTAAGTAAGACTAGGGGGATTTTGGGGTGTATTAGTGGGGGTATTACAAGTTGGAAGAGGGAGGTATTAATCCCTCTTTACACGACGCTGGTTAGGCCCCATCTGGAGTACTGTGTGCAGTACTGGAGGCCACACCTTCACAAGTACATTAACCAAATTAAGGCAGTCCAGAGAAGGGCAACCAAAATGGTGCAGGGACTGCATCAGAAAACATATCAGGACAGATTAACAGAGCTCAACATGTATACCCTAGAGCAAAGGAGGGAGAGAGGTGATATGATCGAAACATTCAAACACCTTAAGGGCACTAACAAGGTGAAAGAGTAACATGTTTCAATATAAGAAAAATAGCAAGACAAGCGGACACAGCATGAGATTAGAGGGAGACTGATTAAAGGGTAATGTGAGGAAGTTCTTTTTCACAGAAAGGGTGATGAATGCATGGAATACCTCAGGAAGTGTTGGATATGAATACAGTGCAGGGCTTTAAACAGGCATGGGCTAGGCATAAGGGAGCAATACAGATGAGTATGAATGGATAGGCCATTGACAGAGCAAAGGCCGAGGGCACTTTATATAAGGTAGAAAAGAAATTGGAAGACTGGATGGGCCTTGCATTCCTTATCTGCCGTCCAACTTCTATGTTTCCATGTTTCTATGTTTACTTCAAGGGGCCAGAACTTGGACTGGCTGACGGAGGTTGGACATAAGATGGCTTTAATTTTCCTAAAAGTCTCATCACAAGCTGGGGACTATTGTATCTTTGTTAGACAACTGTTCTTAGTAAGATCAGTAAGAGGAGTGGCTATCATAGCAAAGTTTGGAATGAATCTATGGTAATAACTCGCTAACCCAAGAAAAAATTGTACACGCTTCTTAGTACTAGGGATAGAATTATTTGCCACAGCTTCTACCTTCCCTACATCTGGTTTTACCTTGCCATTTCCTAAAATAAAACCAAAGTATTTGGTTTCAGTTCTGGCCATGCCACACTTTGAGGGGTTTATGGTCAAACCAGCATCCACAATGGAATTTATTACTGTTGCAAGATGCTCAAGGTGTGATCTGCAGTTGGTATTTTAGATGACAATGTCATCCAAGTAGGCTGTGCAGTACTGAGTATGTGGTCTAAGGAATTTGTACATGTACCTTTGAAAGGTTGCAGGGGCACCATGGAGGCCAAATGACATTGCAGTGAACTGGTATAGGCTAATGTGGGTACAGAATGCTGTTTTGTCCTATGCATCTAGGGCCAAAGGGATCTGCCAGTAACCTTTTATTAAATCTAATGCACTGATGTATTGTGCATTTCCAGTTTTGTCCAGGATGTTGTCAATGCATGGCATGGGATAGCCTTCGAATGTAGAAATGACATTTACCTTTCAGAAATCTAAACAGAGTTTGACCCCACCCTCTTTTTTTCTCCACTACAACCACCAGGGAGGACCATGCACTATTTGAGGGTGTCATAATCCCCAAACTTCCCTGTTGTGTACTTCATGAATAACCTCATGCCTGACTTGCTCAGATAATCTGTATGGTTTCTGAAGGACGAGTTTCCCCTTGGGTCACATCAGATGTATGAACCACAACCTTTGCTAGCCCTGGTGTGTTGGTAAATGTTTTCTTGAAATGTTGTAATAGTTGCTGGACATCCCGTGTTTGTTTCTCATCTAACCCAGGGTTGATCTGACCTCCTGTAACTTGCCACGGTCTTCTATAAGCTATCTCCAATTCAGTGTCTGGCTGCTCTGGATGTACAAAAATGTAGGGGTCAGTTTTTCATACCATTTACACAGTAAATTCGCATGGTATATCTTTTGTTGGGTCTTTTCCTGGTAGATCCAGCTCATAGTTTTCTACAACAGTTTACCATATGATGTTAAAGGGCCCTGCCACTTCATGAGTAGCTTGCTGTCAGATGATGGTGACAATAATAAACTTTTTCCCAGAGTTGGAAAGTCTTGCCCTTGAGACCTATATTATATGACCCTTTTTGCTCTTCCTGTCTCTAGGTAACATTCTGATGGGCCAATTCTAGATATTTTACTAGTTGTTGCTGTAGAATAGCCATATAATACAATGCATTTGTTTGCCCCACATTTGTCCCTTTTTCCCAATGTTCTTTTGGCACATCAAAGGGTCCCCTGGGATTCCTACCATAACACAAAGTAAAGGGTGAAAACCCATAGCTGCTGGTGGTACCTCCCTATATGCAAATAACAGGTAGGGTAGATATTTATCCAAGTCCTTTCCTTTTCCTGTACATACTTTTTGACATTTGTTTTAAGGTTTTATTAAACCGTTCTTCTAGTCCATCCAGTTTGTAGGTGGTAAGGTGATGTTCTGACTGCTGACACACCCAACAAATGGTACAACTCTTTCAGTATTAAGGAAGTCAATTCTACCCTGATATGTCAGGATCTCCTGTGGTATACCCACTTGGCTGAAAATGATTGCAAGCTCCTCAACTATTCTCAGAGCAGTAACAGTCGGAGGGTAAAGCCTCTGGGATCGATATGGAATTGCAAGGACCATAATAAATCTGTTCCCTTTGGAACTTTTCTGTAGGGGCCCAACTATGTCCATTGCTACTCTGTCAAATGGGGTTATGACGCTTGGTATAGGATGCAAGGTACCCTGTTCTTCTTTCCCCCTTGTGCCACCTTCTGACATTCAGTACAGGTATGGCGGTACTCTGCCACATTGTCATGGATGGTAGGCCAAAATAATCTAATCAAGAGTTGGTTCAAGGTATGACCCCTCCCTACATGCCCAGCCATGGAAGTATGATGGGCCAACTGGATCAACTTTTTTCTATATTTCTGTGATACCATTAGTTGTTCTACAGTTTCTTCTGTTTTGGGGTTTGTACATGTTCTATACAATAAACTATTCTTAACAACATACTGGGATTGCCATTCTAGAGCAATCTGGCCACCTGTGAAAAAAGGGGATCTGTCCTAATTCTCGCTGTGCAAAATACCGAGTGTCGAAATCCCCCCCCCAAAATCTCGATTAGTCAAAATACAGAAGGAGAAAAATACCGAATAACCAAATCCTGCCTCATTACATGTAAACAGTAAACTCTTAGGTCAGGGATAGGGGACATACAAAAAGGGACAGCAATTGCGATACAGGAACATTTGGAATGCTTGTGACATTGTAGGGAAGTAATAATGACTCACCAAACTCCAGGCAGTAGCGGTATCAAATCTTCGGGACAGCAGCAGCATCGTAAAGCTCACAGCATTTCTAATTTCTTCAGATATGTTTAAAAGAGCTTTCATTACATAGATAATTTTGCAGTCTTTCTCTAACAAATCAATGCCCACTACATCTTTTCTTATTGTTTAATTAAGACTCCCATGGTGAAGCAGAGATCCTGTAAACCAGGTACTATGCAGAAAGCTCCTGCCTTTATGATTTTTGTTCCCATTTTTATTTTGCATTCTGGGTGCCTCCCACTCCCCATTTCTGTCACAAATAATTTTGTTGACCAAGATTCACAATACAAGTCCGCCTCACTTCTGCCACCTTGTTAAGTTGTTCCAGCCCTCCAAAACAATTGCTAATTCATTTTTACCTTACAATGTCATGGTTGTTCATTTCCAAGTGCCCATATGCCTAACGGTGTCTTTTACTTCCAACCTTTGAACTGCAACCACTTACAGTACTTGCGGTTCAAAGTTCAGAAGTAAACTGCTATTAAAGTAGCAGTATCTGTGAGTCAGAAACTCATTTCTTAGCTTCTTAGCACAAATGTATTTCTGATACCCTTAGCTCACAGCATTTCTAATTTCTTCAGATATGTTTAAAAGAGCTTTTATTGCTGATTCTGTAATCAGTGCCTCAGTTCAATAAAGCTGTCTGCTGCTGTCCATTTTTTAGAATTCTCTTACGCTTGAGGTTACACTTTGGCTGCACAAACTAGATTCATGATGTGGTATACAGTGCAGCACCGCACCAAGATGCTCACTTCCTTCACGGTGGGTGTGGCAAGCAAGCAGGAGCATTTAAAAAGTTTCAAACCGTAGATCACAATTCAGGAATGAAATACAATGAAAAGCATATATCATATTTCAAATCTCGTGATTTCAGCTAATCATCACCAAAAGCCATTGTAGTGCTCATCTGGCATACAGTGGCCACTTGCACAGGAACATTAGGAGTGGAGCATTCCTGTTCGTAACTTGGGGGGCGCAGCTTCATTTAACTTTTGAAATTAAAAACACAAAACGAGATACCCCTCAGAGGCCTATTAAGTTATAGTACTGTTAGTTACTATGTTTATGTGTGTCTGTCCCGAGTTTGTAACATTGTTCCTCTCAAGGAAAACAGTATCCTCATTGTCTGCTTGTCATCCACTGTCTGAATGCTAGTGTAGTTGCCGGCTTGGTCTGCTGCCACCCTGGGACCCGTACAGAAATTCTCTCTCAACTCTCTACATTAATATCCTATAAAATATAGGTTACAAAAAGAATCTTTTCATGTGAAACAACTAAGTATGGGGATTGTTAATGTGTCTGTCTACGAATACATCATTTTTCTGAGTATTTTTTCTTCTTCTTTCAATAATGAGTAAAACAAAGACCATAGTCAGTTTGCAGCAAATTCCGATTTTCTGTATTTTTCATAGCGGAATTTCGACTATATCGGGAAATCGGCAGTTCGGGATGTTTTCTACGGTAATTTATTGTTCGGTATTTTTTTACACAGGATTTCGTACCTAACCCGAAAAAAAGGTATCAAAGTACTGTCCAATATTTGTTCTTGCTTTATTTCACAACCCTGTAAGATATGTCCCAATTCAGGTGGAGTGCCCTGATGAGTGTCTGTCCATTGTTTGTTCAAATTTCTTTTTTTCTGCTTGGGTCTTCCTCCTCTTCCCTGGGTTATCCATTAAGACATCTTCAAAAAGGAAGACATTATGCATCTGTTCCAATCTAACTTGAGCTCTTGTTGGTACAGCGATAAAATTGTTATGGTCCTGTTGACTTTTTATCAGTTGGTCAAAATTAGGGTAGTCTTGCCCTTTGATGACTACCTATAATGGGTACCGGGAGTCAGGGTACAAAGCCAACAGTCATTTCTTGTCTCTCATTCTCCACAGTTATAGTGACAGAAGCTGTTGGGTACTGATGAACATCCCCATGAATACAAATGTCTGTTGCATCAGGCTGTGTAACACCAATTTCCTTCATCAGATCTGCTGTTATTAATGTCTGTCTACTCCAACAATCCCAGCATTTGTTTAGTCCCAATTCCTACTGATGTAACATATCCCCAGTTGGCTAGAGCCAAGTGAGCGGGCTCTCATCTTTTGTTGGTGCAGTTCCTGGCAATGTGCCCTTTTCCAAAACAGTTATGGCAAATAACATCTGCGGAATAGTTCCTGCCCCCCTTCCTTTCTCCAATCAGTTCTGGCATTAGATGGATTAAGAGGTCTAGAAAATTCAAATTGTCTTACTGGATTAGGTGTTTGTTGGTATGAGTCTTTGTATCCCTGGGCTTGGGTGGCTGTGCAGCCAGATAATCTGCTGCCAGGGTGATAGTCTGTTCTGCTGAATCTGGTTTGTGCTCATTGTCCCAGATTTGAATGTCTTGAGGAGGACTTGTATGAACTGTTCTGTATTAATCAACTCAGTGATCTGCTCTATAGTTTTAGTAGTAGGCTGTAACCATTTGCAACAAAAGTCTTTCAGCCTGACATAGGTCTCTCTTGGGGTATCCACTGCAGCCATCTTCTGAGAAAAAAATCTTTGCCTATACATTTTGGTATTATTATCGTACCTTCTCAACATTTCCTCTTTCAACTAATTGTAGTTCTCTGCATCTCACCCACTTAGATAATTGTATACTAGATGAGCACGCCTGCAATAAGGCACAAGTCAATGACTGATTGGTCTCAGGCCATGTACATATTCTAGCAATGCGTTCAAAGTAGTTAAATAGGCTCAATATCATCCATCTCAGCTAGTTTCATTAGTTTAATGTCTCTTGTGGCATTTCTATCAGAATGGCCCAGGCTGAGGGCTTGTATAGCTCTGAGTGTGTCTGTCCACTTCTCATCTTGTCATCATCAGTCCTCTTCCCTTTGTCATTCCATATCCAGTTGTTTCATACATAGCCATTTCAGGAGTTCACTGGTATCCTCCAGTGGTCTATACACTGAGTGTTCATCCATCTCTGGTATCTCAATCTCTAACTCATCTTTTCTTTCTTCCTTGCTCCTATGTTCAGTCCAGGAAGTGGTTGTTTACCCATTTTCTGCGCCATGGCTTAGGTCAGAATATAAGACTTTGATTCAGCTCATTCTCCTCTTTGTGACGCCTCTGACATCTGTCTGGATACTGGTATGATAAACACAGATAACATCTCCCAACAAGCCTATAAGTATCAGCGTCTCACTGCTAACACCATTTGTGAAGGTTCATGAGATAGACAGATGCAAAAACTCAGAGTATGGTGCAAAACATGCAGTCTTGCATTATATTTATTCAAGTCCAGAAAACAAAAATAATCAATAAATAAAATAAACATACAGAAAGGAAAATACTTCAAGATTAGTTTCTTAAAAATATTCTTCTTTAAACAAAATCACCAGTCTTAGCCTTGGCTTGCATAATCCCAGAGAGACATGGAAAAAAAACACACTCCTTAGATGCTTCCCTCTCACAAGTCAGAGGCTATTGACTAACTACTCCTTGGCACCTCAGGTGGTGGGGTTTATACCCACCATTGAGTGACATCATAGTCAGGTGATCCACCCCTTTTCTTAAAAGCATCCTAACCTGCATCAGTTTACTGATCTCTTCATAGAAATAAAATATATACAGGTTTACTATTTTTTATTCTTATTTCATCTAATCAAATAATATTTCTTTGATTCAGAGGCTTTGCAACAGCATACATATTTAATGAGCTTTAATGAGATTAAGCCCTCCACTGAGCCTGACATCACCCATAGTGCATGTATAAAGTACTTCAGCTCCTATAAGGACATGAATTTTGTATACTGTATTTCCACAAGTACATTTTCATTTTCCAGCTCTGCTTTTATGGGGCTGCAGTCTATTTTTCCATAACACCAGAAAAGCTTCCTAACAATGGTCTACAGTATATACAAGGCTGAGAGGGTTTTATTGGATTTACAGAGGGAATGGGAGACAGATGGCACTCTCCTCCTCCTCCTTCTGACAACCCAGGGAACCTCACCTTTTTTTCCTCTTTAATTTCCCTGAGAGAGAAAGAAACTACAATGAAAGTATTTTACTGGAGAGAATAGCACCACACTGTACTCAAGCAACTGTCTGCCTTGTCCATGGAGTAGCACTTCCTGGACAGTCACTCCATTCCACCAGTTACACTTTTTATCTTTACAACATCTTTCCTTATTTATTTTCAAGCCCTGGGTATTCCCTCTAACAGAGTAGGAGGACCTACGATGCTTTATCTAAATTAAACTTGGGGGATAAGCTGTCTTTCATCCCGGTGGCAAACTTTTCATTTCAACTGAGCAGGAATATTTATTCATACACTTAAGCTGCTCCATTTCTCCAGTGTAATTTGTGGCTATTGCTTTGAGCGTGCAACTACAGGGATGATATACCTTTAGCACATACACTTTTTCATTCATTTGTTCAAACTTCCCATAGTGCATTTTACTGCTCGAGTAAGTGCTGAGATAGAAGTGTGTATGATGCACAATGCCTATAAAGACCCAGATTAAAAATTATTCAGTCTTCTCAGTACAGTCAGTGTTTTCAGACAGGTCAGTTACAGAAGGAATTAGACCTTGTTAAATCAATTTAAATTATCAATAAACAGAGAATGTACTAAAAACTAAACAAAGTGTTTTACTTATTTCTATATTAATAGTTCATTTCACTGATCATTGCAAGGGTAAAACCTAAAACAGTTCCTGCTGTTTTTCACATATCCTATTTCTCTAACAGAATATCTGCTTTTATTTATATTTTAAAATCTGCATACAGGACCAAGGGCAAGGCAAGGCAAAATTTATTTAAAAGATACCCAATCCTGGAGCTCTGGGCACCGTGATAAATAGATAAATTCATATTCAAAATAAATCAATAAAAAGACAAAAATATTTTTTTATAGACATATAAATACTAACGCTTCATATAAACATTATCCATAAACAATAAACTAAACAATACATTTTCACAGATATAATCAGAATAAAATCTATAGATGAATAACTCAATACAGAAGAGCCTGAGTGAATAAGAGGGCCTTAAGGTGAGCCTTGGATACCAACAAAGTAGGGGCCTTAACCCCAGAGGCGATTTCCACAGGACGGGAGCGGTGACACTAAAAGGCCTGTCACCAGCCAATTTCAACCTCGTCCTGGGAATCACTAGTGGGCCTCCACAGGAGGAATGGAGGGGGTGAACAGAGACTGCAGGTACAAGAAGGTCTAACAGATAACCAGGGCCCTGACCATGTAGGGCCTTATAGGTGAGAAGACCCACCTTAAAGAGGATCCTCCACCTGACCAGCAGGCAGTGCAGCTCACACAACACCGGTGTAATATGGCAAAATTTTGTCTGCCCAGTAAGTAACCAGACAGCTGCAATCTGCATGAGCTGCAGTCTGTGGAGAGATCCTCCTATGACCCCGAAGTAGAGCGCAGTACAGTAGCGCCTAGATGTAACTAAGGCATGCATTAAAGTGGGGAGGTCCAGAGGCAGAACAAGGGGCTTTATCCTGGAGACATTTCTGAGATGGAAAAAAAGAGGAGCAGACAGTGGAAGATATCTGCACTTCCATAATCAAACTCCTATCAAGAATAATGCCAAGATTTCACACCCTAGAGGAGGCCTTCAATGGAACAGATCCCAGAACAAGTCCTGTCTCTGATTCAGAGGCCATTCTATCACACACTCTGTTCATGTGGAGAAAGTAAATATAACTGAGGTTACAGAACAGAGGATAGAGGGTACTGCAGGTAGGCCAAACAGTGAAAATTAGACAGCAAGAGAAAATAAATAGAGAATAAATAGTGCTGTTGCAACAGACTAGGGTGGGAGGTTGAAAACCCTGACACCTCATTTCTGCTTTTGTGCCATTAAGTTGAATCTAACTGGTGCATTAATGCATTTTTTTAAAGAATCTGTCTGTCCATTCACCCACCTGCCCATCCACCTGTCTGTCTGTCTATGTATCTATCTATCTCACTATCTATTATAGGGGCATGGTAGCACCTGTTTAGTTAGAGTAGGCTGTTTAACGTTAAACCACAATTTTTGCACCTTAATAACTTTGGCAGCATTTGAAAAATAGCCCAAAATTTGGCATGCACAGGCAGGATGGAAGATTCTTAAGTTTTGTGATGGCATCTTGTACAGTTTGTGAGACATGGATCACAACAACTGCAAAAATAGGTGTTTGATTTTCCTATACTTAAGATGTTGTTTTTTTGCTCACACACAGCCTAGACGGTGTGGAATTTTGTTCATGAAACCTTCAGTAAAAGTAACCTATACCAAAGTGGTGCCTTTCAAAGATTTTGTATAAAATATTATACTGTAGTTCCAGAGTTATAAGGATATTTTGGATAACTGTCATGCTCAACTGGTTAAAAACTATGATTGTGAGTGCTTACTTGTCAAGAGGGGAAACAATTATTGTGGGTGCTGCCATCTTTTTTTTACCTAAAAAAAAATGAAAAGACATAAAAATAATGTATTTTCAAAAAATAAACACCGGAACCTAGCTAAACAGGACCCTTTTAGCTTGAGTCTGGTGTTTATTTTTTTGAAAATTGCCCTACAAATAACATTTCTGGGCACCTGAAAATCCTTGGTGCCTATGTCAAAGAGAAGAGATATTCATCTGCTTCCTCAGTATGAGAACAGCAGAACTTTCTTGAAATGTGAAGCTGCAGCTGGAGTCATACTGCTGGCTTCAGTTATAGCAGTGAGCTTCCGATCCCCTGCGTTCTCTCTGTCTCTGTCTCTCTCCCTCTTTTTTATATCTGTGTGACTGTCTATCTATCTATCTATCTATCTATCTATCTATCTATCTATCTATCTATCTATCTATCTATCTCTCCTCTCTCTCTCTCTCTCTCTATCTCTCCTATCTATTGAAAAAGATGCAGTCTGGAATGCCCACCATGGTATAGTTCTCCCCCTCCCTCCAGGTCATCCACACCACCTACATTAATAAGCAGACTGGAGTACCCACCTCAGTATTGCTTCTCTTCACCCCTCCCAGCCAAGTCACCCAGTCCCATCCCATTATTTACATGGTGGTACCAGGGTGCCCACCCACATGCTGCCAAACAGTAGCATGACACTGGGATGTTCAAACCCCTGTGTTGGAAAATACCCTGAAATAAAAAAAAACTCCCTTATTGATTTTTTGTTCAAACTTGTAAAAAAGAAAATGGTCCCTTGCTGATCTGACCCCACATACACATCCACCTACCGTACCCCGAGCTCCCACTCAGTACCCCCCACTCCACATCCCCTCCACAGAAATCCTCACTCACCTGAACATGTTCCATGATGTAGATCCACTTTCTGATCAAAGACACGTCTTGCTTCTGGAACCAGTGAATGTGATATGAGAAAATAAGGTAAGTTCAGTTTTGTGTATGTCAATGGGGTTTGACATTACATTCATAATTTTGTCATTTTTTAATATTTTTATATCAAAGCTCAACATGGTCATTTAGGGACCCCACCTCGTTACCAAGGGCAGTGGAAATATTCAAATCTGTCCCAAAAGGTGATTCTGTGGTAGTTTTGCAAAATCACCTTTTGAGCAGGATTTGAAATTTCTCATCACCCTTGTTCATCAGAAGGGTTCATAAAAAGGCTATGTTGAACATTTAGGGTCAAAATATTAAAAACCAAGAAAGTTATGAGTGTATGTTGACATTTTTCTATGCTCGCTTATAACTTCATTAATTTTCAATGTTTTGACCCCACATTTTAAATTTAGACATTTTTTTCACACCACCTCATAAATGTGACAGCTGGCATTTTTCAAATCCTGGCCAAAACGTGTTTTCACACCTGTGGCATGGAATGACATTTCACCAGGGATTTGAAAATTTTCACCTACAGGGTTCATGAAGTGGGTCAAATGAAGGCCATGCTTATGCTGATGACCTGGGTTTGGGAACGGATTTGGGCCACTGGGGGTTGGCCGGGGGGGGGAGGATCAAGCACCCAACAGCTTGCTCTCCTGCTCTGGGGAGTGTTGGGGAGTTAACCTCACCATTTTACTGCCACCTTCAGGGGAACTTGGAGGTGCTGGTGTGGTCGGGGACAACAAAGAGGATAGATGCTGGCAGGAGACAGGAGCTGACGCATGTGTCAGCATGTGCCGGGCTCAATGGTCCCCACTGCATGCCAATGTCAAGGGACTGGAACAAGTGGAAACACCCCCAGACTGTCCTGGCGATGATTTCATGCTCTGCTCCATGCTGTACAGGGCAGACTCCACTGTGTGCACGTGCCCCACTGAGGTATGAGGAAGGTAAGAAAGTGGCCTTCCTTGCCCCACCCAGGGGGTTAACCAGTGGATTATGGGACAGTAAGGAGCATGGTTGCACACTTTAGGGGCAGACTTCTCTATGGCTGGTGCAGGAGACTTGGGGATCAGAGAGAAAGGAGGTCTGGGGGCAAGGTGGTGAATAAAACAGAGAGTAAAAAAGAAAAAAGAAGGCCATGCTGAGAATTTAGTGTACAAATATGGTAAAATGGCCAAGTTATGAGTGAACATTGCAATATTTTAACATTGAAATATAACTTTCCTAATTTGCAATATTTTGACTCCAAACTTCTAACATAGCCATTTTGCACACTACCCTATAAATGTGACAGGTTTCATTTTTTAAATCCTGGATAAGATGTGTTTTCACACTTCTGGTGAGAAATGACATTTTGGCCAATATACTATAAATGCAACATGCCATGTTTGTAAGAGGAGTCATAAAATGACTGTCTTGAAAATTTGGGGTCAAAATTTAAAAATAAATATAATTAAGAAATGTTGTGTGTTGTCCAAGTCTTGACCCCAATGGATAGTGCTTTATGATCCCATGCAAGTAAGCTTACTTCAGGGGCAAGTTCCATGACCCAGCTGGATAGGGTGAGGGTGGGGAGATAGCACTGTTATGTGACACCCCTCACCAGGGAATGAAAGGTGCAGGGCTGCCTGCACATAATGAAGATAATGCTTCCTTTGGCATAGGGCCACACACCTCTGCACCCATGGGTGGCAAAGGGCCCTGGGAATCTGCTGAGAGATGGACTCTTTGCCCTGTGTGCCTACACTTGTGGCCACATGGAAATGAAGGGCCAAGAGGGCCCTGCACTTCCACAGCTCACCAGAGAGCCCCATGAGTTCTTGAGATCCCCATCACTGCACATCCATAGGTGGTTGGAGCCTTGCCTTGGTGCAGGGCCCAGAGGGCCTGGTGCAACTGGATGTGCTGTATATGTCCCTTGGGGACCTACATAAATGAAGATATGATTCCACTCTCTCAAAAGGAAGGAAGGAAGGAAGGAAGGAAGGAAGGAAGGAAGGAAGGAAGGAAATTCTTTGCGAAGAAACTCTGTTAGTGTACCAGTTAGGTTTCAAGGTAATGCCACAAAAGTAAGGACATGTGCATTATGGTACAAATACTACATTGGTGCACCAGTTAAAAAAATCAGAAAATGTGAGGTTTTCCTTGGGGTTGTTAACCCTAATGCCCACCCTGTTCCCTGAGCAAACAATGTTAGATATGATCTCCTGTTTGAAGAAAGCTACAACAGATTGTGTTGGCAACTTATGGTGATGCATACTTCTCAGTCTTTGAAGACTATCACTGTGAGCCACTGGCTTGGAGCTCTACCTTGCTGTTAAGACAGAAGCTATCAGCTGGGGAGAGGTGGGAGCGTTAGGATTGACAACCCCAAGGAAGACCCCAACACTGATTCAACGAGACTCCGGAGACTCAGAACATTCATTTTTTTCTTTTGCTGCTTGAGGGGTGGGAAGTTAGGACAACACTACATTTCTCCTCTTTTGTGGTATTAACATGAACCCTAACTGGTACATAAACACAGTTTTTTGCCATGTGTACAGTATATATATATATATATATATATATATATATATTGCACCCCATGGTTAGGTTCAACTGTCACTTTTGTGTTAAATTAAAAATTTTACACTTTAATAAATTTACAACCATTCCACCGATTTGCATGAAATTTTACATGGGCCATCGGTTAGGGATCCAAAGGTCACTGGATATGGCAAATTTAATTTCAGTTGGATGTGCAGGTGCGGAAATATGGGGCTGGCTTTAGAAAGTGGACACAGGGCTTGTGTCAAGCCCTGTGTTCATCGCAAAGGGGGTCGCAGATGCTCCGAATCCCCTCAGATGCAGATTGGTCTGATTTTTCAAAGGGGTGGCTCATTTGCTACTTTTCTACCACTTTACGGCACCTTATGCCAAAGGATTGGTGCAAGTGCTGCAATCCCAGATGCAAAGTTAGACTAGGCACTACCTGGGCTAACTCTTTGCATCCCACCTTTAGACTTGTGTCGGGTGTTTGCAGCAATCTTCTTTAAAAATCATGCCTGCCGGAATGTGTGACACAAGTCTCCACTTGCATCACACACGCTGCTGCAAGTTCGACGCTCCGCTGCATCCTGATAGAAAATCAGGCCCACGGAGTGTCAAAAAACTGTGAAAATTACCATTTTTGTGAAAATTCTTTGTCATGCTGTTTTCAGAAACTGTGTGGAGTTGTGGTCCAATATATGCAGGGTATACAGGTCTAGGGTCATACAGTAGATGTGCCTTTTAAAGGTTTGGTGAAAAAATATGATTCCATTCAAAAGTTATTAAAGTTTCAATTTTCCGTTATTTCCTAAGGGAAAAGTTAAATGCCATGCAAACAACTGTTTTGTTGCTGTGAAAGCGATATTTATTTCTGCAAATGCAGAATCTTGTTTTGAGATTCCGCCATATTGTTTCCAGTTAGCAAGAGACACAAATTTAAATATTACTTTTTCAAGGCCTGAGAAATCCTATTCTGGGGTCAGTTTTTTACAACAATGCTTAGAAATGTGTTATTTTTATTTGAGGCATTGTTTTGCAACAAATTGTGGCACTTTCTTTCATGAAACAACCATCTCTTCTTTCACAAATTGCAACAAAGCATTTGGTTGTACTACTGTAAAATCTCAATGTTGTGCCACAATTTATGGATGTACAGTGTTGCCTGCAGAAGACACAGGTTGCGGCAAACTAGTGTGTTTGAAAATCAGGCCCAGTGATTAAATAAAAAAAACTCTAAATATCACCTTAAAAGAGTGAAATATCTTATGAAACAGCAAAAGCACTGAATGAAAATAACATTAACCCTTTGAGTGCTGAATACATTTGGAAAATATTTTCATTTCGACATATAGTATAGTCTACATTTTCCAGGTGGTCTAGTGGCCCTCCCTCCTGATTCCAATGCAGGTTGTGGCACACTAGGGGACTGTTGGCTGCAATTCCTGCTTCAGTGCCCCACAGACCCAATTCCTATCACTGTATGTAAACCCCCCACACACAAACACACATCCCAATGTAACAAACTTTTATTTATTGTCCCTCGATCTCCACCCAGAAATAACTCAGGCCACTGCATTGTTACTTTTGGATGCTCACTGCAATATTTATTTAAAGGCACAATTATATATTTCATCATTTACATCCCAGTTCATTTCTAAAATCAATATTTACAACTCGGACATAACAGTCCCATATCACTTCTAAGACATAGCAATCCTGTCTTCCCTCTCATGGGTCTTCTTCTTTTCTTCCTTCGCTATTACTCTCAGAGTCTGGACACTGTGATCCGACCCCCTTTCAATCACCATAACCGGTACCACACTTACCCAGACCACTCCCCCAACTAGGCGTGGACACAGCGATCCACCCCTAGCTCTATATCCTCCCCTCCCCATTACTGCCACAACTGGGTTCCTTTGTCCCCAACCCTTGGTACCTACCCCTCCCTCTTCCTGCTCCTCCTCCTTTTCCCCTTACTCCCAAACCCTTCTCCTGCCCTCATACTGCCATCTCCCTTTTGTCTGATACCCTCCAGTGGGGCTCCACCTAGCCCCCGGACACTGGCCGCCCATCTCTGCTCCCCGGCCCATGACAGGCCCCATTAGAGATCACTTCCTTCCTTGTGCCTCTCCATATCTAGTGCCTATTCCATGTTTCCTCCTCTTTCTTGCAGGGAGGGTGGGTGGGAATTTTACCTTAAGAAATAGGGTTAACTGAGGGTTACAGGCCCTTAAAAGTCCCTAAAGACCCCTGATCAGGACCCCTTCTGGTCCCTTCCCTTGGCCAATAGCCAGCAGCTCCAAGCCTGGTCAGATGACACCATCTGTGAGGTCATAGCTCCTCCCCTTTCCTTGCAGTCCCCTTCCCTGTCCCTTCCCTCTTCCCCCCTCTGTATTCATTTCTGACTGTCTCCCAGGACAACCTAGCCTGTCTTTTAGTGGCAAGCTTAATTTTCCCTGGATCCCCACCGAGAAATTACTCAGGCCACTGCTTTGTCACTTTTTGGATGCTCACTGGCAATATTTATTTAAAGGCACACTTATACATTTCATCATTTACATCCCAATTCATTTCTAACAATCAATATTTACAATTCGGACATAACAGTCCCATTTCACTTCTAGGACATAGCATTCCTGTCTTCCCTCTTATGGTTCTTCTTCTTGTTCTCTTCCTCTTTCACCATTACCTCTTGGGGTCCGGACACTGTGATCTGACCCCCCCTTTCAATCATCATTACTGGGTACCACACTTACCTGTACTACTCCCCCCCACTAGGTGTGGACACATCAATCCACCCACAGCTCTATACCTCCCTCCCTCCCATTGCTCCCACACCTGGGTTCCTTTGTCTCTAGCCTGTGGTACCTACCCTCCCCTCTACCTGCCCCTTTTTCCCTTGCTCCCAAACTCCTTCCACTGACCCATCTCCAGCTTGCGATGGAAGTTGGGGCTCCTGTAGGTTAAAACCTCAGGCCTTTCTTATTGGTTTCCCAGACCAGTTCCCAAAAGGGCCGGAGGAACAGGCACATGCCGAACTCCATCAGGTGTACCCCATCCACCCAGTACACCTCCTCATGTTTGTACGAAATATCCCTATGCTGGATGAGAACCCCCCACATTTCGATCACTGCCTGGCACTTTCCTGCTCAGGTGCTTCCGTGCCATCTCTATCACCTTAGGCCCTTTCACTTCCCTTCACACCTCCAGGATGTGATCTCAGACCAGCTGAACATCACCCCTGGTCACCAGCTCTTCACCTGCTCCAGATCTGCAATAATGTCCCTCACCAGTGACCCCCAAGGCAATGCCCCTTGGTCATTACCCCTAGATGGACAATGATACAGTTTGATCTGGTCCAGTGCACCCACAGCCCCTCCAGCAGGGAAGTAGGTGCAACCACCTCATGCCTCTCAGCTCTCCCACCACATCTTGGTGTACTCTGCCGCCAGGCGCAACTGCGTCCCTATCCATGTGGCAGCAGTAAACCTCTCCACCCAGTTAATGAACGAGTGCCCCATGATCCACACCTGCCACTTGGAGCCTCCTGTGAGAAGAGAAAAAGGAACACCAATTTGCCTTGTCAACACTTCATATATATCTTGTAACAGTTTGATGCCCATCTCTCCACCCGCTTGACCTCATTCTCCCCTGCTCCTACAGTGGCTGCCTCTGATGCCACACCAATCCTGAATGAGTGTGGGGCAAAACTGCTGGGGTTCTCCCCCATGAATGTTACCACCTTCTTCAGTATCGCACCCACATGAAACCCTGTCACTGGGGACCCATCCCCGTGCAAGAACAAGGTCCCTTTCATGTGGCCTCAAACTCTACCATAGTCCCTCATGGCCTGGACTGCACACTCACTGCTCCTGCTTGCCTGTGCAACTCCACTGTGGTGGCCTTACCCCACTGGTCCATTTGGATCCCTGCAGCCAGATGACCACCTTATCTTCCTCCATTTTCATTACCTTCCTGAGCCTGTGGTGGCTGCCCCTTCTTGGGCACCACCATTTCTCCAACCCCTGAAGGCCCTTGCCATGATTGCAAATATGGCCCTAAATAAACAGGCTTCATTCACTGAACTACAAACATGGTCCAGTGTCCTTACCACCTTCATAAGTAGGTGCCCCATTATGGCCTTCTCCCATCCTGCCTCATGCCGTGAACCCTCTGCCAGCCCGTGAACATCCGCTTGATGGTCTGGTTGCCAGCAGCATCCATCCACCCCCGATCTCTACACAACCAGCTGATACCTGCCAGCTGGAACACCATGGTGGCATGGGCCACCCCTTCCTCTGATTTCTCCACTGCATACTGCATGACTTGCTCTTCCTGGACTGGCTTCTCTGTCTCCCAGAAGATCCTAGGCCGAAATGCCTGGAAACTTGCCCAAGCCCCTTCGTAGGCTTTTAGGGTGTTGGCTGTCCATGACCCACTGTACATGGCCCTGGCTTTTTCACTCCAGTCTCTCATAGCCAGTCCAGGACTTTGGTCTGGGCAGGTGCAGCATGCGGTGTCAACTCCCGGAACCACTCCATCTGAAAACAAAAAAGACAGTCAGCCACCTCATTCCATGTCCCCTCAAGTGCTGTATCCTAAAAGACTGGTTCAAATGCAAACCAATAATACCATGCCCCTTAGGACCTGCCCCACTGACTCCATATGGCCAATCTGCCTGTTGATCACCTCCACCATGCCCTTGTTGTGACACCAAAATAAGATGCACCACCCTGCCATCTGGTCACCCCATACCTCCAGAGCCACCCATACTGGGAAGATCTCAAGGAACATGATGTCCTTGGTTCACCCCCATTCATGCCATTGTGCTGGCCACGCCTCTGAAATCCACTCCCCTAGAAAGTAGGCTCCCATCCCAAAAGCCCCGGCTATGACTATCTACAGTTCCAAGTCTGTATTGTAGGCCCACTGCTCCTGCCAGAATGTTACCCCATTGTATGATTCTAGGAAAGCTTCCCATACCTGAAGATCCTCCCTTACGCCTTTATTGATGTCCACCTAGTGATGTTGTTGTTTTGCTCTTCCCTTGACCCTCCCTAATCTCATAAATGCCCTTCCCAAGCTTATGGCCATGCAGGCAAAATTATGGTGCCCCAGCAGCTGTGGTACTTATGCCAGTGGCACCTCCTCCTCCTCCCACCAGCTAGCAGCCCTCTCAGTTGCGCCACCTTGTCCTCTGGCAGCCAAAAACACTCTTCCTCGGTGTCCTCAATTTCCAGGAACTCCAGCTTGCGGGCCAGGCCCTCACTTTTTCTTGCTGCCAATGGGATTCCCATGGTGCTGCACATGCCCTGGAAGTCCATCAACATCCCTTGGGTCTCCACCTGGCTGGTCCCTATCAACAGAAAATCATCCGGGTAATGGACTACCCTCCTATGCCCATACCGGTATCCAGATACCCATTGCAACTATGAACTGAATGCTTTGAATGTTGAGCATGCCACCGAGCAGCCCATGGGCATAGCCTTGTCGAAGTACAAACAATCCTCAAACTGGAAACCAAGCAGGTCTCAGTCCATCGGGTGGACTGGCAACAGACGGAATGTGGACTGAATGCCCATCTTTGCCAGCCAGGCCTCTTCTACTGCACAGATCAACTCCACCACCTGGTCTAGTGAAGCATAAGAAACCATGCTGAGAGACTCTGGAATCCCTCCATTTACCAACCCACCATCAGGGTTGGACAGGTGATATATGAGGTGGAACTCCCCCACCTGCTTCTTGGGAACCACTCCTAGGAGTGACACCTGGAACTGCCTGCAAGTGGGCTCCTACAGAAGCCTCTCCACCCTACCTGCCCTGATCTCCTTCTGAATCTTCACCCGCACTATGTCCTCCTTTCCTCTTATGGAACCAATATTCTTGGCCCACACCCCCACCCGGGCACCCTCGAAGCCCAGTGGACAACCTCCCTTAAACCCTGATCTCAGTAGCTCAGCTCCTTTCTTATCAGGGTAGCCTTCTGTCCAGGCCTCAACCACCCATAGCTTGATGGGGTGCAGGCCAGGCCAGCCCCACCTCCCACCCACTGGACCCATCTTAATTTCAAACATAGTTGGAATTATATCCCCCTCTCCAAGGGCCCCCCTGGACCATCCTAGTGCCTCCTTTCTGCCTCAAAAGGGCTACTCCTGGAGCTGCCCCCCTGCTTATATGGCTTTTTTGTCCCCTTGCCTGCAGGTCATTGCTGGGTATAACCCCCCATACTGTGAACAGATGTGCCCAAACTCGCAGCTATGTCACTGGCACAATGCCCTGTTAAAGGCCCAGCAGGCCTGGGCACCCTGGTCGGGTGCTACCCTTTTTAACTGCTTCACTACCTGCCCTACTGCTGGACTCAAGAAGGTCCTTAACTCAATGTGCTGTGCCCTAAAAGACTGGTTCAAATGCAAACCCAATAATACCATGCCCCTTAGGACCTGCCCCACTGACTCCATATGGCCAATATGCCTGTTGATCACCTCCACCACGCCTTGTTGTGACACCAAAATAAGATGCGCCACCCTGCCATCTGGTCACCCCATACCTCCAGAGCCACCCATACTGGGAAGATCTCAAGGAACATGATGTCCTTGGTTCACCCCCATTCATGCCATTGTGCTGGCCACACCTCCAAAATCCACTCCCCTAGAAAGTAGGCTCCCATCCCAAAAGCCCCGGCTATGACTGTGTACAGTTCCAAGTCTGTATTGTAGGCCCACTGCTCCTGCCAGAATGTTACCCCATTGTATGATTCTAGGAAAGCTTCCCATACCTGAAGATCCTCCCTTACACCTTTATTGATGTCCACCTAGTGATGTTGTTGTTTTGCTCTTCCCTTGACCCTCCCTAATCTCATAAATGCCCTTCCCAAGCTTATGGCCATGCAGGCAAAATTATGGTGCCCCAGCAGCTGTAATACTTATGCCAGTGGCACCCTCCTCCTCCCACCCACCAGCGCTAGCAGCCCTCTCAGTCGCGCCACCTTGTCCTCTGGCAGCCAAAAACACTCTTCCTCAGTGTCCTCAATTTCTAGGAACTCAGCTTGTGGGCAAGGCCCTCACTTTTTCTTGCTGCCAATGGGATTCCCATGGTGCTGCACATGCCCTGGAAGTCCATCAACATCCCTTGGGTCTCCACCTGGCTGGCCCCTATCAACAGGAAATCATCCGGGTAATGGACTACCCTCCTATGCCCATACCGGTATCCAAATACCCATTGCAACTATGAACTGAATGCTTTGAATGTTGAGCATGCCACCGAGCAGCCCATGGGCATAGCCTTGTTGAAGTAGAAACAGTCCTCAAACTGGAAACCAAGCAGGTCTCAGTCCACCGGGTGGACTGGCAACAGACGGAATGTGGACTGAATGTCCGTCTTTGCCAGCCAGGCCTCTTCTACTGCACAGATCAACTCCACCACCTGGTCTAGTGAAGCATAAGAAACCATGCTGAGAGACTCTGGAATCCCTCCATTTACCAACCCACCGTCAGGGTTGGACAGGTGATATATGAGGTGGAACTCCCCCACCTGCTTCTTTGGAACTACTCCTAGGAGTGACACCTGGAACTGCCTGCAAGTGGGCTCCTACAGAAGCCCCTCCACCCTACCTGCCCTGATCTCCTTCTGAATCTTCACCCGCACTATGTCTTCCTTTCCTCTTACGGAACCGATATTCTTGGCCCACACCCCCACCCGGGCACCCTCGAAGCCCAGTGGAAAACCTCCCTTAAACCCTGATCTCAGTAGCTCAGCTCCTCTCTTATCAGGGTAGCCTTCTGTCCAGGCCTCAACCACCCATAGCTTGATGGGAGTGCAGGCCAGGCCATAGCCCCACCTCCCACCCACTGGACCCATCTTAATTTCAAACATAGTTGGAATTATATCCCCCTCTCCAAGGGCCCCCCTGGACCATCCTAGTGCCTCCTTTCTGCCTCAAAAGGGCTACTCCTGGAGCTGCCCCCCCTGCTTGTATGGCTTTTTTGTCCCCTTGCCTGCAGGTCATTGCTGGGTATAACCCCCCATACTGTGAACAGATGTGCCCAAACTCACAGCTAGGCCACTGGCACAATGCCCTGTTAAAGGCCCAGCAGGCCTGGGCACCCTGGTCAGGTGCTACCCTTTTTAACTGCTCCACTACCTGCCCCACTGCTGGACTCAAGAAGGTCCTTACCCACAACTCCATGTGGGTGCAATCCCACCGCAGGTCACCCTTCACTGCCATTCTCCTCTGAAATGCCTCATCATATTTAAGCCACCCGAAACCCAGCTTCAGCTTATACACGTCCCTGATGATCGCCATATAAATCAGCAGCTGGATTGCCAGGTCTGGTTGCTTCTCCAGCACCAATGTACTATAAATTAGGAATCCAGCTTGCCATGTATTGATGCTCTTCCTTCCTCTGCTTTGTGCCCCACCACCGCCATTTCTGACTTGCCTACCTACTCCTTTTGCTCATATTTTTTGGCTGTTTCCTAGTCCACCAAACCAAACACATCCACATATTCTCCCTTTCTGGTCTTGTCCTTTATTGAGGCCGGGACATGTGGTCCAGCATGAAACCTGGCGGTCCATCATACAGCTTCCATACTCCCCTGTGGTGCCTGCCACCACCTTGCCTCTTCCTGCCCCTATCCCACGGCCTGTAAGGCCCGCCCATTTTCATGACTTCCCCATGTCCCCCAACAAACCCTCAATATACTCTTTAAATCTGCTTCATTGTTCATATCCACATAGTCCTTACCACTATCCAGATCCTGCCCCAGGTGCCACTGGTGGCAGGGTCCTGCCCTCTTGGCCTCTTGTTCATCTTCCTCTGCCTGGCCTCCCATCATGCCCATTCTGTTTCCTCTGGACCTCCTCTTCCACCTCCCTTTCTTTGCTGCCTCCACAGCTCCATCATCTGGGTCATCAGCTTCTCTGCCTCCACCAGCATTGTAGTACTGGACACTGGAGTTGTCTTGGTGCCACTCTCCTGCTGCATGACTAGATTGCACAAGAAGTATGATCATAAGCCTACAGCAACATGCAGCCAAGTCGTTCCCTTTCTCCGAGAGTCGAGACCTCACCCCCCCAGCCTGCCCAAATTCCCCCCCACACCTTGGGTCATGTGGAAGGGGGACTTGGCCCACCATCTGCTGCTCTCCCCCATGCCAGGCAGCCTCCCTGTGTCTGTGGCCTATACCAAAAACCTCCAGGCCAGTTGCCTCTGCCCCCTCAGACTAGTCTGGCACTGGGCACCTTAGCTTTTTCCCGCTCATTGTGCCCCATATCCCTAGCTGGGGCCTTTAATTCCCTGGCCCTGTTATATCCAGGCTGGGACTTTTGTGCACCCACACCAACGCCCTGGCCTAGTTGGCCCCCTGCCTTCCCTTGTGGGTGATGACACCACCCAGGGCCGACCAGACCCCCTCGGCCCCACTCCCCCTACTGGCCATGTCAGGCCCATGACCCCTGGCCTCAGCTGCACCTATCCTGTGGGCAGCCTTCCAGCCTGAGGCATGGGGGTTGCTCTATGTGACTAGACCCATGTGGCCTCTCATTGTCCCCTCTGGCACCGGGTGCCAAACTACACACAGAAAAAAAAATTTCCATAGCTTCTGATGTGCTGTGTCATGCACCCCCACCCTTTCAGGGTCATGCCAAGTGGCTGGCCCTACGTGCCCCTTTGGACCTGCCTTTTGGCCTACCCAACCCACTTTCCTCATTGGGGCCACTCCCTGAGGTGGGCAATGAATGACGGTGCTCTCCCTTGGCTGCAGAGTCCAAATACACCAACCAGCACTTGCCGCAGTGCCACCACTGCTATTGGGCCTGGCCAGACACCCCAGGACCATCCTGGCATCCGCTGTCACACCACATGGTGTTGCAACACCAACTCTGTCCTTCTGGCCCCATACACCTGCAAACAAGGCTGCTTTAGCCCCTGTGCTACCATGCTGTCCTACATGCATGCCGAAAACCCCTTTGGGATCCTCCTAGACCAGCCTCTGGACACCAACATGCCACCCAATGTTGCTGCCCACAGCCCACTTCCACTGGGCCCAACATCACATGTCCACATTCCCAGCACACTATGCAGTGCCACCACGAGATCCTGTGATCCTCGGCCCACTTCTCCTGGTCCACGTCCCCACAACTCTTGGCTGCCATTTACAGCACAATGGACGGTGCCACCACCTGGACCTGTGAGCTGTGGCTTGCCCCCCAGACCCAGTGCATCCATGTCCCATTGACAAAACCACTTGGCACCATGACCCATGGTGCCAACAACCCACCTGCAGTTTAATGGCACCATGTGGCACCAACCACCACTGACCTGCGCCACCACATGGACCCTATGAGCTGTGGCCAGCCCTCCTGGGCCCAGCACATCCACTGCCCATTGAAATACCATGCGGTGCATGGGCCATGGTGCCACCACCCACCCCTGCAGTTTAACAGTGCAGCACGGTGCCAACCATGTGCTGGCCTGCCCTGCTATCCCCCAACCATGTCAGCATCTCATGCTGCAGCAGGCCTTCAGCAATACTCCACCTCACCACCAACACTCAAGTTAAATAAACATGAAACCTGCCTTTACTTTGTGCTAGAGCCAACCTAAGCCTCAATCAAAGGCACCAAACTCCCATGGCCTATCGCAAGCCCACTGCTTGTCCCATCATGTGTCTGCCTCTCCAGGCCCCACTGAGCTCACCATGTACTGCGCCACTCAGCACCTCAGTGTGGTGCCGTGACCTTCGGGGCCACCATACTCACCTGCATTTAAACTGCACCACCACCTGCTTGCCACAAACTTCAATGCTTCAATTCCTTCCTTGCCTCTCCAATGGAAACAATGCTATGGGGATAGCAAACCCCATCCCTCAAATGCCCTGAAGCTATGCCACCAGCAAGGCTGTGTCAATAGCATAGAATGTAGCAACATAAAAACATGGAAAACATGGAAGTTCTCGAGTTATCCACCGCCACAATGCCTCTAGTACAAACCATATCATCTTGACCATATGCAGTCTACCATTTAGACACACACATTTTTTTTTTAATTCCCCTACAAGAGTATCCAAAGATTCACAACTATCAACAATTGTGCTAAACTAGCACCTTCTGTCTGGTGCATTACCTGCAGGCCTCAGACCCTCAGTGCCTTACTTTAAATTGCCAGTGATGTGCTATACATCACTCTGGAATTTTACATCAAGAAAGAGGGCTTACTAATGGTTACAGGCCCTTAAAAAGCACCTAAGAACCCCTGATCAGGACCCCTTCTGGCCACTCTCCTTGGCCAATAGCCAGTGACCTCTGAACCTGGTCAGATGACACCACCCATGAGGTCATAGCTCCTCCTCCTCCATTCCTTGCAGTACCCTCCCTTCCTTGTACCTCCCTCCCTTCCTTTCCTCTGTATTCATTCCTGGCTGGGTCCCAGGACAACCTGGCCTGCCTTTTAGTGGCAAACTTAATTATTTAATGTACATTTTTCTTGTGATCTAGTGGCCCTCCTTCCCGATTCCTAATCTTAATATTGATTTTTATTATGAATATTTCCTGGTGGTCTATTGACACTCCCTTCCTGATCCCTGATGCCCATTTTGCCTTTTTGGTGGCTAGTGGCATTCCCCACCCTCCATGTTTGGTTGATGCGGAAATAAGAAAACCATCACTCAATGACTGTTTTACTTTTTTAAACCTGTACCAAACAAATGATACTGATCACACCCACACCCCCCACCTGACCTCCCACTGTGCACTCACCTCCCCACACCCCCTTGACACCCCTACACACCCTCAGTCACCTGAAGAGGTGCCAGGTTCCACATCTGCTCTCCCAGTCAGAGATATGTCTTGCTGCTGGAACTGGTGACTGCAGTATGAGACACTAAGGTAAATGCGGTCCAATGTATTTCAATGGGTGTTTCACCTTTTATGCATAACTTTTTCATTTTTTGAGATTTTGCCCCCCAAATTTTCAATGTCTCTGAGGGACCCCACCTCACAAACAATAGGAATGCCATTATGCAACTCCCACCAGAAATGTGATTTTGTGGTCAACTGGTGAAATTACCTTTCCTGTGGGATTTGTGTAATGACAGTCATATTGTTCATGAGATGGGGCCATAAGAAGGGTATGCTGAAAATTTGAGGTCAAATGATTAAAATGGCATTTATGACCATTTATTGCAATTTTGCTATGCACGCTCATAACTTTGGGAATTTTCAATATTTTGACCCAAAATTTCAACATAACCTTCTTATTACTTCACCTCATGTATGTCACAGCTGTTATTCTTCAATCCTGGCCAAAATGTATTTTTGCACCTGTGGCATGGAATGGCATTCTGGTTATGCAGTGTTATGTTTTGGAGGAGATTTGAACATTTCCTGCACTGGGTACATGAGGTAGGGTAATTTTATTTTTATTTTTATTTATTTAAAATTTGACAACCGGGAAAGGCACACTGTGCCGAGGCTCATTTCCAGGTGCGACCCAGGTTCAGATTGTACAAGGAGTAACAAAATTGGTGAGGAACACAGGCAGTACACATAGACATTTTAACAGAGAGTGCAATACATTGTCTAAGCTATACAGTAAAAGACTTTGCAAGACAGGGCGGAACACATATACATTTTACAGAGAGTGCAAATACATCATCTAAACTATACTATAAAAGCTTAGCAAGGAGTGAGAGAGGAAGTGATGTCGGCTTTGGAAGCTGTGGCTATGGCGAGTGAAAGGGGACTGAGTAGTGACTCATCGGTGTGTTGGGAGCGTTACAGCATTTAGGGCATGGTGGGCTTGATAGGAGCCTGAGTAGCTGAGTAAAAGCAGGACTGGAAGGGGCCATGTGGAGGCTTGAGGGCAGACAGTTCTAGATGTGGGGGAGGCGATATGAGAAGGCTTCTTGACCTGAGAGAGTGCAGGGGTAGGGGAGGTGGAAGGAACGCTGATCCCTGTGGCCAAGAGGGTAATTGGGTGAGGTCATTCTAGTGAGGCAGGAAGTGAGATAGGATGGGAGGGAGTCCAACCAAAATTTAGCTAAGAAGGAGGCACAGTGGATGGTTCTCCTGTGTGAGAGTGGGGACAGGGAGAGAGGAGCGTAGAGCAGGTGGTGGTGTGGGGGGGGTGACAAAACAGCAGAAAGAGTTTAGGAGGATGTCCAGCCTGGAGAGGGAGGAGGATGGGGCCATGCCATAGACAATGTCTGCATAGTCTATCACTGGTAGGATTGTTTTATGTACTAGCTCACAGTGGTAGGGATCAGTAGGCAGGATTTGTGGTGATAGAGGACAGCGAGCTTGGGTCAGAGCTTAGTGCAGATCCCCTCGACATGGTTGGAGAAGTTATGGTGGCTGTCCAGCCATATGCCCAGGTACGTGAAGGCTGGGTAATACCATGGCTATGCTGACAATTTAGTCACTGTTGGCCTATAAATGGAAGTGTTTCCACAGCTACATACATATAAACATTTATGAAGGGATGGAAGTTCCCACAGGCAAATAAGGAGACAATTATACTATCTCAAAAAGTAAGGAAATTAGTTGCAAAAAACTCAATTAATGCATCAGTCAGGGTTAAAGCAACAAAAGTAGGTAAATGTGATGTTAGGGTTTCCAACCCTAACACCCCACCCGCAGCCTCCATGCACCAACAGGCATTGAGGATGTGCCTTGGGGTCATCAGCCCCAACGCTCACCCCATTCTCTTATATTGTACACATCTCAGCTTATTTATTTATGGAATGGGGTGAGCATTAGGACTGATGACCCCAAGGCACATCTCCAATGACTGCTGGTGCATGGAGGGTGGGGGTGGGTTGTTAGAGTTTACGGTTATTATTATTTCGGAAGACACCTTTGAGCCAAGGCTCTTTTACAAAGGTTCCACATCAGGGAAACAATACAGAACATAGTGAGGACAATAACAAGTATAGTAGTTTCAAGCAGCATAGACTTTGTCGGGTATATTAAAGCTTTCATTACTGTAATATGTGCAATGATTCACAGTATGTATGTTAAGTTACAATAATTTGTGTATATTCTTCAAGAACATAAGTACAATGAAAAACACAGTTGTAATGTGGTTCACTAGAATAAATTAGAAACTGCTAGAAGAGATGGTATATATGTGAGGAAGATATGGGAGAGAATGTAGATAATAGTGGGAAATAAAGCGGAGGAGATAGGAAATAGTGGGGTAAAGGAGAGTAAGTTTAGTTAGCAGAAACATTCACAGGAGGCCATTGTGACAAGATGCTGATGCAGGTAGCACTTGAAAGTACCAGGGTAGTGTCATTGGTAACAGCAGGTGGAAGTGAGTTATACCAGGATGAGACTCTGTATGTAAAGGAGTTGAAACCCTAATGTCACATTTCTATACTTTGTCACTTTAACCCTAACTGATGCATTAACAGAGTTTTTGCAACATATATATATATATATATACTGTATATATATATTGAAGCTCACCAGGATAAAACCCACTTCTGAGGCATTCTGCAATATGCTGCAGCACAGTTACTGCAGTAAACAATGTAACTTCAATGGCAATTAATCCCTTTTGACATGCAGGAAAATGTGATACTGCCAGGATGAAGTGAATGTCACAGTTTCCTGCATGACAAAAAGGGACTAATTGAAATTGAAATTACATTGTTTTCCACAGTAACTCTGCTGCAGCATGCTGCAGAGTGCTGCAAAATGCTGCAGAATTGGGTTTCATCCTGGTGAGCTTCACTGTATATGTGTATAAATATATATATATATATATTCCAAAGACAAAGAGGCAACTTCACAAATAACACAGGACCATAGCCAAAGCAAACAAGGAATACTCACAGATTGCTGGGAGCATGGCTTCATGGTCTCCATTCCTCCAGTAAAAGACACTCAATTGCTGTGTCAGGATAAAATGATTTGTTATTCCAAAAGAACAAACAACCAGCAGTAAGATTAACATTCACCAACCCTAAAAAAAACCTGCAGCCAAACATTCTTTTGTGTGGTACTTGCACTTTTTCAAGGCTTAGAACCCTCAGGCAGACCCCACCCTGATTCGCCAACAGTCAGGACAGCAAACACCATAATATTTTTTTCTTTTCCTGCTTGGGGCTGGGGGTAGGGAGTTAGGGTTGGAAACCCTAATGCCACATTTCTTTACTTTTGTCACTTTAATCTGAACACTAACTGGTGCATTAACACATCTTTTAGTAAAGAATGTCCTTACTTCTGAAGATAGTAGATTCATATCCTCATTCACTTAAGTTCCTTCGGGACCTGCATGAACACAATCATCTGGCTAGGAGCACAGGGCTGTCCATCCCTTCATAGATGCACACATACATGTGGCTGTGGAGCGCTATGGCCCTCTGCTGCAGAAAAGCAGTTTATGTGCTTGATTGCAATTTTTTGTGGGACTCACTTCAAGGCAAAACATACATTAAGTGTCCCTCTTAATTGCTAGTGTTGATTTTTTATGGGCAACATGTATGTTTTTATTTTTTTACCAATAAGTCAGTACATTTTTTTTGTTGTTGTGCAATTTACTATGGTTATAATAGAAGATGAGCTACACCTTTGGTGCATTTTTGTTGATGATCAGATTTTCATGGTGGATCTGGTACCGTGGTGAAGATTGGAGGTAATGTTTGGGTGCAATGAGTACCTCATTAATGTTTAAAGGTATTATGTATTAGTGCTGTAGTACTTATTGAAACCTTTGTGTTTATATACAGTATATAGCTTGTTTTTGTTTCTATTAGGTTCACCACAGCATAACCTAGACAGACCATCTTAGGGTAACTGGTTCATTCCACTGGGGTGTCAAACAGATGAGGCACACTGATGAGTCCTGGTAGGATGAAACACACGTATGTGTCTTCTGCTAGCACTTTTGCAGACTGTGAGAGACCTTTTGGTACCATGCATTTCTGCTTAAAGATGAACCAATATAATAAACTGTGGTGATTTGCATATATTCAGCCCATGGTGCTTTGCATTATGGGGGTATGTGTGATTTTGTAGTTCTTTGAAACTTGGCTTCCTGGCCAGTGCCCTTTGGGGTAACCATTGCCTCAGTGCTTGTACGCTGAGGTTCTTTGTCTTTTAGCTTGTTTTTACTTTTATTGTGTTCACCACAACATAACCCAGATAGACCATCTTAGGGTAGCTGGTTCATTCCACTGGGGTGTCAAACAGATGAGGCACACTGATGAGTCCTGGTAGGATGAAACACATGTATGTGTCTTCTGTTAGCACCGTTTGAAGACTGTGTGAGAGACCTTTTGGTACCATGCATTTCTGCTTAAAGTTGAACCAGCATAATATACTGTAGTGGTTTGCATATATACAGCCCATAGTGCTTTGCATTATGGGGGTATGTGTGATTTTGTGTGTGTGTGTGTGTGTGTGTGTGTGTATATGTATATGCATTGATGAATTGCCCCTTAACTTCAACTACTGATGGACTTATGCTTGTCAACATTGCAATGTTATCTTATGGGGATTTTCATATTTTATTTTTTATGTTTTTTGTATGTATGTTTTCAATTGGTATTTTGTAGGGGCTTGGTCATGTAGTACTCATGTGCACCTTTCATTTGATATAGAGATTGTCCCTAAGAGCAAAAAGTGACATAGTTACAGCTTGTTTAAGTTGCAATATTATTCTATGTGAATTTTCATTTTTATGTTTTATGTTTTTATATGACCCCTGAACTTTTTGGTTGGTATCATGTGTAAGTTCTGTACTACTCATTGAGGCCTTTTTATATATACCTTGTCCTTTAACTCCAAGTACTGACAGAGTTATAGCTTGTTAAGGTAGCAATATTATACTATGGAATTTTCATTTTTAATTTTTATTTTATATGTTTATTTTCAGTTGGTATTCCTTAGGGACTTAGTCTTGTAGTACTCATTGAGACCTTTCTTTTCATATGTATAGCTTTTCCCTAAACTGAAAATATTGATGGGGTTACAGCTTGTTAAATTAGCAATGTTATCCTATGGGAAGTTTCATTTTTTGTTATTTTTTTATATGGCACCCAACATTTTTGTTTTTGGGAGGGTTATGTGTTACTACTGTAGTACTCATTGAGACCTCTTTTTCAGTACATAGCTCGTCCCTTAACTCCAAATATTGGCAAAGTTATGGCTTATTCAAGTTGCAATCTTATCCTATGGGAATTTTAATTTCTACATTTTTATGTTTTCTCTTTGGCCCCTGAATGTTTTTGGAGGTATTATGTGTTCGTATTGTAGTACTAACTGAGGTCTTCCTGTTGATATATAGAATGTCTCTTAATTCCAAATATTGACAAAGTTATGGCTTGCTAAAGTTCAAATGTACAAAAATAGTAACTCCAAATTCTTGTTTCTTGTGATCCAGTCTTGTTTTGTAAGATTGTGTCATTCTCATGAAACAGAATTGGTTCATACAAAACAAGAATGTGAAAAAAACTAAGTCCAGATTCTTGTTTTCTAGGAACCCATCTTGTTTCATGAGATTGTTTCATTTTCATGAAATAGGATTGGTTCATACGAAACAACAATGTGAAGAAAAATAAGTCCAGATTCTTGTTTCATATGAAACCAATCTTATTTTATGAGATTGTGTTATTCACACAACACAATATTGGTTCATTTGAAACTAAGTCCAAATTCTTGCTTTGTATGAACCTAATCTTGTTTTGGATGACTCTATTCTCATTTCATGAGGCCATACAAAACAATAAAACCATCTCATGGAACAAGATTTTTTTAAATGCTTTAAAAACACATTTCTAGGCCATTTTTCAAAATACTAACTGCAGAATCCAGCTAATGGTGTCCCGTTTAGCAAAATACATGTGTTACAGTCTCTGTGGGATATGATTTCCATGGGGTTTCAAAAACATTAAAAAAAAACAGAAACAAGATGTCTGCCATATGAAACAAGAATGTTTTTCTCACTAAACAAGATTCCCCATACAAGACAGAATCTTGTTTCATATAGCTAAATTCTTGTTTCATATGAAACAACTATCCAAAAGAAAATACTGAGTATGCTCAGTACCAAAATTTCAAATCCTTATAACTCTAGAACATATTAATATTTTCTTACAAACCAATAACAAGCGTAGCTTGAGGCAAGCCCTTTCTACCCTGAAAATTTCAGACCAACGGTCCAAACCATCTAGGTGCTAAGTGATGAAAAAACAAAACAGTGAAACCCCCAATGTTTTCAGTTTTTCACCATCCATATCTCAAATCCACATATCCAAAAGGACCTTGTCCCTGAGACGATGCATGCAAAATGTCATGCAAATTCATTGAAGGAGGCAATACTGTTAAAGTGCAAAGTTATGAATTTAACATTAAACAGCGTACTCAACCCTAACTATAGTGGCACTACCATGCCACTATAATTGATATACATATTTATATGGGGAGGAGCTTGGGCATGTGTGACCATTAGCTACCAGGGTAAGGTGCCACCAGGGCATTTGGGGTCCACTGGACACCATGGGCATGGTACTACAGCATCACTTTATGTATTTCATGCTGTGTACCAGGACAGACTTACTGAGATGATGGAAGGTTGTACATGGGTGATCACAAATAGTGAGCTCTTGGCCAGTAATAGGGCCTTAATGAGATGCAAATGACCCCATATCCCCTTGCTAGTGCTGTGGGGTCATTTACATCTTAAGGTACCAACTATGGTAGATTTCTCGAGAAGCAATCACCATTACTTGGCCCTAACAACTGGATTGTTATCCCAAACCACCATCATACTCTACTGGCCACATACCTCCTATGTCCAGTTGTGGGCTGGGAGTGCAATCACAATCAGAATAGTAATTGACTGCTATATTGTAACAAACCTTTAGTGTTCACAAAGTGCTCAACAAGTTCCAATATACCTCTAGTTTTCTCCAGGCACTAAACTGCTCCTGGAGAAAATATTTAGTGAGGCCCTAATCTGGATCTATGATTATCCTGGCCAGAAGGTATGCAATTACTATTAAAGGGCAACACAGGAATATGAAAGCAGAATTGCTAAGGGAATGAAAAAGAATGATTGTTATGTTTAGTACCTTGGGGAAAGGAAACAGCAAGAGGAAGGAGATACTGTTAGAACTGTACTACTCCACTGGGACTAAAGAACTAGAACTCTACTACTGGGACTTTCAATTTAGGGTAAAAACAAACAAAACAAACAACAAAAAAAGAGTGTGTTTGAGTTTGGTGAAAGCAATTGTTATCTGTGCAGTTAAGTAGGTGAAGAAGGAAACTGTGAATTATGGGGAGTGGCTTAGGCAGAAGGAAGCCAGGTGTTTGGATTTAAAAACTGCCCTAGATAACTTTTGGCAGAGAACAGCAAGAGGAAGGAGGTGCTGTTAGAACTTTACTACTGTACTGGGACTAAAGAACTAGAACTCTACTACTGGGACCTTCAATTTAGGGTAAAAAACAAAACCAAAAAAGAGTTGGTGTGTTGGTCTGAGTTGGGTGAAGAGAATTGTTATCTGTGCAGTTAGGTGAAGACGGAAACTGTGAATTAGGGGGAGTGGCTTAGGCAGAAGGAAGTCAGGTGTTTGGTTTTAAAAACTGCCCTAGATAACTTTTGGCAGAGAACAGCAAGCGGAAAGAGTTGCTGTTAGATCTTTACTACTCTACTGGGACTAAAGAACTAGAACTCTTCTACTGCGATCTTCAATTTAGGGTAAAAACAAATAACAAAAAGTTAATACGTTTGTCTGAGTTGGGTGAAGGAATTGTTATCTGTGCAGTTAGCTATGAAGAGAAACTGTGAATTTTGAAAAGTAGCTTAGGCAGAAGGAAGCCAGGTGTTTGATTTAAAACTGCCCTAGATAATTTTTGGCAAAGAACAGCAAGTGGAAGGAGATGCTGTTAGAATTTTACTACTGTACTGGGACTTAAGAACTAGAACTCTACTACTGGGACCTTCAATTTAGGGTAAAAACAAACAAAACAAACAAAAACAGAGTTAGTATGTTTGAGTTGGGTGAAGGGAATTGTTATCTGTGCAGTTAGCTATGTGAAGAAGGAAACTTTGAATTAGGGGGAGTGGCTTAGGCAGAAGGAAACCAGGTGTTTGGATTTAAAAAATGCCCTAGATAACTTTTGGCAGAGAACAGCAAGAGGAAAAAGGTTCTGTTAGAACTTTACTATTCTACTGTGCCTATATTGTCCCCATCCTTCCCTCCACCCCACCCTTAGCCAGTTCTACTTTTATAAGCACAGGATTTGACTGACAACAGGAACTTCCTATTTTGGAGCAGGAAGGGAGTGATCACAGAGGCACAAAAGACTCACCATCTTAGAAGGAAAGAGTCGCTCTCTATACCCCCCCAACTGCTGGAGGTCTGGTCTGAGCAAGTAAGAAGGAGACTACTGAGGAGTATAGGAACTTCCTGTCCCAGAACAAGAATATCAGAAGCTTTAAGGACATACAGGCAGTAGGAAAGTAGGGAGGAAAAAAATGTATATAAAATAAAAAAATAAACAGAGAGAGGAAAGAGCAAGTATACAAAACAACAGTTAAGGGGCCACAAATAAGACATGATGGGAGTGGTGCAGTGCAGTGGCTGTGGAGCAGCAGTCCTCCAGGAGATGTTCTGGAGGATGCAGTATTGTCCCATCTGCAGACACCTCTCTGGGCTGAGGGAGGAGGTTGCTGAGGCTGAGTTGGCCAGGATTCGTCAGACCTCCTCTCCCACCCAGGGACCACCAGTGCCACTGCTGCTGCCTCAGAGATTGCCAAGAAAGAGGAGCGATTGGATCACAGTGGGCTCAGGGAGGGTGAGGGTGGTGGAACAGGGGCACATCCCTCCAGTTGTACCTCTCCACAATTCATATGCCATTCTGGCAAAGTGTGGTTCCTCTATAGAGACACCTGCAGTGGAGACCAAGGAGGATGCTGGAAACCTCCATGAAGGAGACCCACAGGAGGGTGGCATGGGATGCTACTGGGGAAGGAAGTAACTCCTGGTGGGGGACTGCATTGTTAGGAAGGTAGAACTGGGGGAGGAAGGGGAGAGCAAGATAAGGTGCCTGCCTGGTGCCACGGCTTGGAGGGACAAGGAGCAAATCCTCAGGATCACAGGAGAAGCTGCACAGGAGAGGGATCTAGATGCCATTGTCCACCTAGGGACAAATGACCTGGCTGGGAAAGGGATCAGAACAGTGCAGGAGGAATTTGTGGAATTGGGGAGGGGCCTTAGACAAGTAGCACGCACGGTAACCTTCTCAGAGGTGCTGCCTGTCTATGGCATGGGTGAGGCTAGGGTGCTCAGCATCATGGGATTCAATCAATGGTTGAAAAACTGATGCAGAGCTCAGGGTTTTGGCTTCACTGGGGACAGGGGGTCCACCTGGAGGAATTTAGGCCTACACTGGCATGATGGTCCGCATCTGTCCAGGAGGGGAACCAGGATCCTAGGTGAAAGGTTTAAATGCTTCATTGGCAAGCATTTAAACTATCCAAGGGGGGATTCACTGAAAAGGAGCAGGGAAATCCTAGCCCCCCCCAAACAAAATCAGGGTAGTTAGTAAGGTGAACACCAAGATAGAGAAGTTGATAGGGAGAAAGACAGGGGTAAATGGAGAAAAAGGCAAAGACAATAAGAACAGGTAAGAGGCAAAAAGAGATAGGGCCATCAAAAAATGGAGGGTAATGAGTACCAATGCCCATAGTCTAGGTAACAAGCTCCTGAATTGGTGGCCTTGATAGAAGAGGGATACCTGCATATTGTGGCAGTCACAGAAACATGTTACACAAAGAACCATGACTAGGATGTCAACATACCAGGGTACACAATGAACAGGAGGGAAAGGGAGGGTAGAAGAGGAGGAGTAGCTTTCTATGTAAGGGAAGGGATCAAAGCAAAGGAACAAAAGGATAAACAGGGAGGAGAGGAGGCATTGTGGGTCACCCTGGAGACTGGAAATGGCACCATAATCTGCACATGGGTTGTATATAGACCCTGTCTCAGGGGGAGGAAATGGACAAGGATGTGATAGAAGGCATCCTTAGGATGGCAGAGAAAGGGAAGATATTGTTGATGGGGGACCTGAATATGCCAGATGTTAACTGGAGCACCTTTTCTGCAGTCACATCCAAGAGCAGGGCCATTCTCGATGCCCTACAGGGGGCATGCCTCAGACAGCTAGTGTTGGAACCCACTTGGGAGGGAGCAATCTTAGATCTGGCACTTTCAAATGGAGATGGAGAGAGGATCTCAGATCTAGAAGTGAGTAGCCATCTGGGAACAAATGACCACCAAACAGTGTGGTTCATGATAAACTCAGCTGCAGAGTCAAGCCATACAAAAGTGAGGGCACTGGACTTCAGAAGGGCTGACTTTGTCAAAATGGGAAAGTGCCTCAGAAAAGCACTAGCAAACGTACAAGAAGGATGGGTGGAGCAACAATGGGGGAACATCAAAACTGCCATCACAGAGGCAACACGTCTTTGTGTGAAGCAGATAAATCAAAATTAAAGAAAAGGCAAGGCAAATTTAATTTTCAAGGCACCCAATCCCGGAGGCTCTAGACGCCGTACATAAATTCAGATGAATAATAAAAGACATAGGTAAATAAAAATGATAACAATTACAACAATTACTATCAAATAAAATACATAAAGCTCAGCTAAAAACAAACTCTAGAGGCAATCCCATTATTAAAATCTAACAGACAGTGTCTGGAAAGGCCTTACTGAACAGGAGAGTCTTGAGGCAGGCCTGAAATACCTTAACTGAAGGAGCATCTCTAACAGATGGTGGTAGCGAGTTCCACAGGATGGGGCCAGTGACATTAAAAGCTCTGTTGCTGGCAATTTTTAACCTCATCCTGGGAACAGCAAGGAGGCCCCTAGAGGAGGAAAGGAAGGAGTGAGCAGAGGTAGCAGGTGTAATAAGTTTAGTCAAGTATCCAGGGCCCAGTCCATGTAGGCCTTAAAGGTGAGCAAACCCACCTTGAAGAGGATCCTCCTTTTAATGGCAGCCAGTGCAGTTCACGCAGCACCAGGGTGATGTGGCAGTATTTCAACTGCCCCATCAACAACCTGTCAGCTGCATTCTGCACTAGCTGCAGATGGTGAAGGTACCTCCCGAGACCCCGAGGTAGAGTGCATTACAGTAGTCAAGCCTTGATGTCACAAAGGCATGCACTAAGGTGGGGATGTCCAGGGACGGAATAAGGGGCTTGATCCTGGTGATATTCCTAAGATGGTAAAAGTTGGTCTGGACAATGGATGACACCTGAGATTCAAAGATCAATCCACTGTCAAGGTCACACAAGATCATGCACCCTAGAGGAGGCCTCCAATGTCACAGCTCCAAGGAACAATCCTGTAGCTGTGCCAGATGCCATCCTATTACAACCTCTGTTCGCAGAGCAGAAGGAAGTGGGAAGGCAATCAGAATAGCAAAGGCCCAAACCAAGGAAAAGATAGCCAACTTAGTTAAAAGGGGATAAAACCTTTATAGGGACATTATGGAGCCAAGAAAGACAAAGGGAGGGATAGTGAGGCTGAATAAAGGGTAGGGTGGGTGGGCAGAGAGGGACAGTGAAAAAGCAGGGATACTGAACACTTCTGCTCAGTATTCACAAAAGAAGAGGAGGGGAGGTACCTAATCCAATCAATAGAAGCACTCTGGATAGAGGGTTGATACCAGTCCTTTCCATGAAGAAAGGGTTCTGAAAAACTCCTAAAACTAAAGGTGGACAAAGCAATGGGGCCTGATGGGATTTACCCCAGAATTCTAAAAGAACTAAGGGAGAACTAGAGACACCACTGACTACCCTTTTAACAAATCATGGGAGAATGGTGTGGTACCTGAGGACTGGAGGAGGGCAGATGTGACTCTCCTTCACAAAAGTGGAGCAAGACCAAGCCAGAAAAACTACAGACCTGTCAGTTTGACCTCAGTAGTAAGGAAAATGATGGAATCACTTCTGAAGGAAAGAATTGTTGAGCACCTAGAGGCCAGTGGGGCACAGGACCCAAGGCAGCATGGATTCACAGCGGGAAGGTCATGTCAGATGAATGTAATAGATTTCTTTGAGTGAGTGATCAAAGTAGTAGATCAGGGAAGGGCTGTGGAAATGGCCTATCTAGACTTTAGCAAGGCATTTCAGACAGTCCCACACAAAATATTAAGAAATAAATTAGCCAGCCTGGGAGTGGTTCCCATGGTGGTAGCCTGGGTAAAACATTTGCTGGACAACAGACACAGAAAGTAATAGTAACAGAGTCCTCCAAAGAAGTGGGTTACTAGTGGGGTACTGCAGGATTCAGTACTGGGTCAAGTCCTATTTAATGTCTTTATAAGTGACATTGCAGAGGGACTGGAAGGAACGATGCCTCTTTGCAGACTTACACAAAGATCTGCAACAGGGTTAATAATGCAGGAGGGTGGAAAGGATGGGAAGGGACTTGGCAAAGTTGGAGGAATGGTCAGAAGTACGGGCAGCTTAGATTCAATGCAAAGAAATGCAAGTAATTCACCTGGGAAACAAAACCCAGAGGAAGAAAGAGTATACAATGGGGTGGTAACAACAACAAAATTGGAAAGGGATCTGGGGGTAGTCATATTGAATGACTTAAAGGTTAGCAAGCAATGTGAGAAGGCAGTAGGGATGACTGGGGGGATACTTGGATGTATAGGAAGAGGCATCACCAGTAGAAAATAGGAAGATGTTATCCCTCTGTACAGACAGTTGGTGAGACCCTATCTGGAGTACTGCGTGAAGTTCTGGAGACCCCATCTCTGCAAGGGCATAGACTGAATGGAGGCAGTCCAGAGGAGGAAACTAAAATGGTGCAGGGTCTGCAACAGAAGCCATATGAAGAGAGACTTAGGAGCTTAATATGTACACCCTTGAGGAAGGGGGTCAATGATAGAAACTTTAAGTACCTCAAGGAATTAACAAAGTCCAAGAGGGTAGCATCTTTCAGAAAAGAGATGTGCAAGAACAAGGGACACAATCTGAAGATAGAGGGGACAGCTCAGGCAATGTGAGGAAGTATTTTTCATAGAGAGGGTGGTGGATGCATGGAACAGCCTTCCTGAGGAGGTCATGGGGTCAAAAACAGTGAAGGAATTCAAGAATGCATGGGACAGGCATAAGGCAATTCTTGTGGGGGATAGGAAGAAATAGGCTGTTGGTTAACTAGGATCTGCAGCTTATCCAGTAGGTATGGACACGGGCAGACTAGGTGGGCCAAGGGGTCCTTATCTGCTGTCAATGTCTAGGTTTCTGTTTCTAATCACACAGTGGATATAGTGTCATTGTTGCAGGGGCAGAAAGAGGCAAGATTAGTAAGGATGAGGATATAGCTTAAAAGTAAACACTTTAGTTTGGTATTTATACTGTAAGTGAAAAGAATGGTAATTGAAAACAGTCACAATGGATGCTCCAATAAAAGAGATTGTGGAGTGTAATAAAAGTATCATACCTTGGGGGCAATGCCCATGACGTAACATTAAATGCATTTACTTACTGTATCTTGCAAGGTATCCAAATACCAATGTGAACCAACAGAAGGATGACAAGAGAAGATTCCTTTATAAATTCCTCTCTAAATGCTTTGTGATGTCTGTTACTGTTTGGATGCCCCTGCTGGAGATGGTAATGAGGCAGAACTCTTCCTTCCACTACCCTCCAATATCTGTGAGTTTGAGGCAAGGCTGTGTAGAGGGTCCATGTCTTGTCCTAATACAATGACAATTACGTGGAGCTCTGGTGTCGTACTTGCCTCCCTAGCTAACAAAACATAATATCTCTCCTTTGAAGGCTTACCTATCCCAAGGAAAGCAACATTTTAGGGAAAGCTGCAGGGCTAAATTTGCAGGAAGCAGGTTGTATACATTTAGAGGACACCCTGCAGCACAGGTACAGAGTTTTAGGAAGAGAAGTAATACTTTTTACAGAAAGGGTGGTGGCTGGGTGGAATGCTACCTCGCAGAAGTGGTATCCAGTAGAACAGTGGACTGCTTCAAAAGGGATGGGACAGGACAAGGGGAGGGTTAATGAAGGGAAGGGTGGAAGGGAGGGCAGCTGCAGAATAAGGGGTGCTAGCTGCACATTCGAGCAGACTTGATAGACCTCTAGGCCTTTATCTGCTGGCAAATTTCGTATGTTCATATGTTTGTAATGAGGTGTTGCTGGGGATCTGGGACTATACGGGAAATGAGAAAAGAAATAAAAAATAACATCACTGCAAAACTTGTAACATTGTACTTGGTTAAGGTAAAGTCAGAAAATCACCTAAGACAAGACACACCCAAGAGTTCTCAAAGCACTCAAGGATGAACCAGCAGGGGTGGAACAGGTGGGATGGAGAATGAAACATACTGTACCGTTAACTGTTTATTACTTATACAGGAAGGCAGGCTATGTCTAAGGACCTGTTTAAAGGTATGTACTGAGGAGGTAATGGTACAGTATGATAAATAAACAATACATATGAACAGCACATAACTAAATTATTAGAACAGATGAGGGTGTTCAATTTTTAAAAAGGCAAAGTCATAGGCAATATGGGCAACTGTAGATCAGTACATCTAACATCACCACTAGGAATAAATTATGTAATTGGTTATCAAGAATGAGGAAGTGAAGCATTCAGAGAGCATATAAATTAATAGAAAAGAATAAGCATACTTCTTGTTTAGCATCTGCATTACGGGCAACTGAATATTAGTTTCCTTCCTTCCTTCCTTCCTTCCAAGGCTCATGAATATAAATGCCAATTTTGAGGTATCCTTCATCCACAAATACAAACATAAAAATACAGTACAGAGTATCGTGTTATTAATAAAATAGTGCAAAGCATTTTTAATATTTAAAACATTTAACAGCAAACACATAGCATCCCGTTTTAAAACAGTGGCATTCCATATCAGTTAGTAAGATGGATTTTTATTAATTTTTAAACTAATTGTAACCAGCTAATTGTCTCAAACTGCCAGAAACTGAGTTTCACGTATTAGCAGTATGGAAGGAAAAGGTCGCTTGGCAAATATTCACTTTTCTAAGAGGAAATATATTATTAAAACTCGTCTTAGATCTGGGAACATAAGAAAAAATTACTCACCTTAGTAATGTTGTTTCTTCTAATGGAGTCTTGCTGTATTATGACATATGCAGTATAACCCCAGGTTAGAACTGCTCCGGAGGTGAAAGAGTTAACTTTCCATGCAGGGCATGGAATCTTGAGTGCGAGCTCGGTTGAACACTCTGTCTTTTGTAGCTCAAACTTAAACTGTCAGATCTTTATGAGCAAAACTCACAAAGGTTCTGTGTGGAAGCCGTAAACCTACACTAGCCACTGGCTACTAACTACAAAAACATTTTTGTTCTTGATCCCAAAACAAAGACTCAAGTCGGGATTCAAGAAAGAAAATAACATAACACCTAAGCACCCTAGAAGGGTGAAAATAAAGTGGGCATCAATGAAGTGCCAACATTGCACTGCCACCCACATCCCAAAATAGAGGTTCTGAGAGGGGCAGGCTGGGGGGTCATAATATAGCAAGACTCCATTAGAAGAAACAACATTACTAAGGTGAGTAATTTTTCTTCAAACAACATGAAGTCTTGCTATATTATGACTTATCATGACTACACGGCAGTACCTCCATGGAGGAGGATAGAACCTACTTGGGAAATAGGCTCTGAAGCACAGCTGTGCCAAATCGAGCATCACTCCTAGCCTGGATATCCAGGGAGTAATGCTTAGTAAAAGTGTGAACTGTTTTCCAGGTAGCTGCTTGACATATCTCTAGGATAGGGATGTCCCTGGCAGCAGCCAGAGATGCAGCTGTACCTCTGGTAGAGTGAGCCCTCAGGCCTGAGGGAGGAACCTTACCCAGTTTTTCATAGCAGAATTGGATACAAGAGACAATCCACCAGGCAATGGATCTTTTAGTGGCAGGTTTCCCTTTACCAACCTCACCATAAGTGAGGAACAATTGGAGGGATTCGAACCTGTGACCCTTGGTACTTTCTATATAGTAACTAAGGGCTCTTTTGACATCTAAACTGTGCAATCTCCTCTCACCAGAGGAGGAATGGTCAGTGAAGTACACAGGAAGAGACATGGATTGATTAAGGTGAAAGTCTGAAACCACCTTAGGCAAAAACTTCCTGTTAGTCCTGAGGACCACCTTATCTCTATGAAAGAAGATAAAATCAGGCTCCACTGACAAAGCTTGTAGCTCACTTATGTGCCTGGCAGAGGTGATGGCTACCAGAAACACAGTTTTCCAAGTCAAGTACTTAAGCTCTGCTGAAGACAATGGCTCAAAAGGGGGTTGCATAAGCTGAGCGATGCAAATATTAAGATCCCAAGCAGGGGCAGGGTCCCTGAACGGGGGTTGGTGTGAAGCAACCCTTTAAAAACTTGGAGAACACAGGGTCAGCTGATAAAGAGGGCTTACCTGCTGATAAGAAGACAGACACAGCTGCCAAGTGCACTTTTAGGGTAGATGGTCTCAGCCCCAAGAATTCAAATGCACCAAATAATCCAGGATCGTGGGCACACCAGCAGATTCTGGGAAATATGTTTACCAGCACCCAATGGAAAATCTCTTCCATTTTGAATTATAGGTAGCCTCTGGTGGAAGGCTTCCTAGAGGCCTTCAATATATCCAATACACCTTGGGAAAGGTGTAGGTCAACAAACTCTAACTCTTCAAGAGCCATGCCTTGAGATTGAGAGATTTGAGGTTCGGATACCAAACTCTCCCCTGGGCACAGGTTGACAGGTTGTGATTCCTGGGAAGACATAGGGGAGGGTGGACTGCTAAGGACATGAGGAGTGGGTACCAGGGCTGCCTGGCCCAATCTGGAGCAATCAGGATCATCTTGCAGGATTGAGATCTGATTCTGACTAGCACTTTGAAAAGAAGGGGAAGGGGAAAAGCATAGAGAAACTTCCCTTCCCAACTGAGGAGGAAGGCATCCAGAGGGACTGAGCCCAACACTGGGGGCCTGCAGCAAAAAAGGGGAAGTTGGTGATTGTCTGGGGCTGCAAAGAGATCTATTTGCAGTGCCCCATCTGGCAAATATTACCTCCAGTGCTAGGGGTCCAGTGCCCATTCGTGATGGCCCTGGAAATCCTGAGAGCATCCGCTAGGACATTGTCCTTGCCTGGGAGGTGAACTGCCATAAGAGGCGTTCAGAGAATAAGCCAGAGACCACAACTTCATTGCTTGATTGCACAAGGCCGTGGGCAGAGTGCCCCTTGTGATTGATGTACCACATTGTAGTGGTATTGTCTGTTCTGACCTGAATAACCTTGTTCTGGACAGATGTGGAAAAAACCTGGAGTGCTAGAAAAACTGCTCTGAGTTCCAGCAAATTGATGTGGAGCAGAGATTCCTGAGGGACCACAGCCCCTGAGTGGAAAGGTCGCCCATGTGAGCTCCCCACCCCAAGAGGGATGCATCTGTAGTAAGGTCAAGGAATGAGACTGGGGAGTGAAGGGAACCCCCTGTCTCAGATTGTTCTGATCCTGCCACCACTGAAGGGCCTGGATCAGGGTTCGAGTCACTGGAATCAATTTGGTTAGGGGATCTGTCCTTTGAGACCAAAAGGCTCTCAAATGGAACTGAATGTCCCTCATCTGAAATCTCGCTCCCTGCACTACTGCTGTAGAAGCAGCCATGTGCCCCAGGAGCTGTAGAAAATGCCTTGCTGGTCGAGAGACCTGCAGGGTGAAAGAAGAGGCCAGAGACACCAGGGTCCTTGCTCTTTCCAGAGGAAGGAAGGCTCTGGCTTCTTTTGTGTTCAGTTCTGCGCCTATGAAGGTGAGAAGCTGGACAGGCTCCAGAACTGACTTTGGAAGATTGAGAAGGAAACCTAGAGATGTAAGAAGTTGCTGGGTTACTTGTAAGTGTAGTTTGACCTGTTCTGGAGACTGGCCTACAATGAGCCAGTCATCCAGAAAAGGAAAGATGGCAATCTTTTGCCTTCTTAAATGAGCAACTGCTACTGCCAGGCATTTTGTGAACACCCTCGGGGCCGAGGTGAGGCCGAAGGGCATTGCTCTGAACTGGTGATGGCCTGAGGGCAGTTCGAATCTGAGGTACTTTCGATGGGAGCTTCTGATGAGAACATGGAAGTAGGCATCCTTGAGGTCCAGGAGGCTAGCCAGTCCCTGGCCTTAGAGAGGTAAAATAATCCCCAGGGTCACCATTTTGAACTTTGGTTTTAAAAGGTGCTTGTTTAGATACCTGAGATCCAGGATGGGCCGCCATTCTCCTGTCTTTTTTGGGGTAAGGAAGTACCTGGAGTACAACCCTTTGCCCTGGTGTATGGGTGGAACCCTTTCCACGGCTCTGAGAGCCAGGAGGGAAGAAATTTCTGCTTCAGGGCAAGTGCCTCTGATGGGTTTGCAGGTGGAAAAGACCTGGCTCTCATCTTGAAAATTTTTGAAGCTGAGAACCAGTCCTGGCTTACTACTTCCAGGACCCACTTGTCTGATGTTAAAGACTTCCAGTCCTGGACAAAAGTAAGCCAGCCTGCCCCTACGGTAGTGGAGAATCGGCCCTGGCCACCCCATCAGGGAGCCTGTTTTGCAGGGGCTTTGGCTTGAGGGGTAGAAGCAGGCTTACTAGAACCCCTTCTGCCCCTTCCTCTAAAGAACCCCTCTGGGCATAAGCAGAAGAGGAGGCCTGGGCTTGGTAAAAAGGCCTATGAAAAGGCCTGCCCCTGCCCCTGACATGCTGCCTTTGAGGAGTGACTTGCCTTTCTTTGGCCTGTGCACTCCTATAGGTGGTCCTATACTCATCCATTTTCTTCATAGAATTCTCTGTCTGCTCCCCAAACAGAGAATTTCCCACAACAGGAAAATCCATATCCTTAGACTGGGTATCCTGTGACAGGGCCGTACATCTGAGCCAGGCCATTCTGCGAAGAGACACAGACGTAGCCATGACTCTTGATGAAACATCATTAGAGTCTACTGCAGCATGAAATTGCACCTTGGATGCCTCAATACCATCGCAGCCACCTGCTCCAGCTCCCTGGCAAGCTGGTCAGGGCCCTGTTTTGCTAGGGCCAGGACAGTATCCACCTGGTTTCTAGTACCTAGCTGCATAAGCCATATAATTTGCCTGTCTGAGTCCCAAAGTTGCTGCCATGTACTGTTTCTTTGCCATGCATCCATCCTCCTGGAATCCTTTTCAGGAGGGTGAGAGGCTAGAGGAATATTATATTATAATACTACCCCCACATGGCTGCACTGCTGGGATAGGAACTCCGTATCAGAGCCTGATAAAGCATACCTCTTGTCCATCCTTTTTGTCCACAGGAGGATAGAATGAGAGTTTTCAGAATTTTACTGTCTGTTTCCTAAAGATTTGTGCAAGGAATAGACAGTCTCCGAGACTCTGGAATATCCATCATTTCCACAAAATCAGGCTCTTCTTGAACATCAACAGCTTCCTCAACAGGGAGTTGCAGAGTCTCAACAACTTTCTTGTAAAACAAAAATGAGAAGGGGACTCAGATAGCCTGGGAGGGACACTCCTGAGGTCTGTCTGGAGAAATGTCCGGTTCAATGGGCACATCAGACTTTCAAAATCACTCACTCTCCTCATACCCCTCCTCCCTTCCTCTGGTTCATAAAAATCCTCAAAATCATAATCTTGAACCGGGGAACCGTCCAAACCGAGCACTTCCCTAATGGTGTCGGTTCGGACGGAACTGGGGAAAGAGACTGGACAATTTGAATAGCTTTGGCTATTTCCTCAGCGGTTGGAGAAAGAACTTTTGGCCCCAAACTAGCTGACCTTCTAGTCCTTTTAGTTGGAACTGGCTCCTCAGAGCTGGCTCTTCATTTGCCCGAGGAAGTATCACCCTGGTCAGAGGGCACTCCCTCAGGTTCGGTTGGAACCGAACCGGGCTGGCCATCCGGGTCAGCGGACTTTTTGGCCTCCTTTTCCCTGAGCCTACCAACTCTCTTTTCCACGGTGGCAGCAGGAAAATTCTTACAAATCTGGCAGTCTGCATTGAGGTGGTCAAACCCCAGACAATATACACAAGTGGTGTGTGGGTCAGCCTTAGCAAAGGCTTCCCCACAGAGGCCACAGTGCTGAAACCAGTGGGTCCGGTTTTTCTTTTGGGTTTCTCAGACATAGTGCCAGCCTAACCAAAACTTGCCCGCTAATGGCAATCCACCAAGCAAGACTCTCTTATCGGTTCCCAACCGTGTCATGGGTCGTGGAAAAAACCGTAATAAAATCCGTTTTTTTTAGAACCGTTAAGAACCGGGAACCGCACTCTAAAGGACTAGAAAGTAATTTTAAACCCAATCTGATCGGTTCAAACTGACGAAAAAGGCGTTTACAAGTTCCACACAGAAGAAAATAAACAAAAGCCTATCTATTACTTACAGTACCACAGACAGAGCTTGAACCGACGATTGCGGTTAAATTTTGGTAAAATAAACTGAGAATTACACTTTAAAACCGACAAATGAACCGAGCAGCAGGAGGAATCTCTGGAGCAACTGTTCAGTGAGGCGGAGTAAAGAATCTGACAGTTTAAGTTTGAGCTACAACAGACAGAGTGTTCAACTGAGCTCGCGCTCAAGATTCCATACCCTGCATGGAAAGTTAACTCTTTCACCTCCGGAGCAGTTCTAACCTGGGGTTATACTGCATATGTCATAATATAGCAAGACTTCATGTTGTTTGAACTAACATTATAAAATGGACTTCAGAATTCTAGCAACTTCATTGATCTAAATGCATCACCTGACAATTGATTACTCTCTGATATGCACACATTTCATAACTAACCTACTCTAACATACCTGGCAACAGCTTACCTAAGTAACCAATAAGACCGACTGGGTGTGGGGTGTTGTGGGACACCTGCAGCCCAGGGCCTAGTGAGATCCAGCACTAGAGGTAAAGGGTCTTACAGCCCTTGGATGTGCAGATATCCTCAATACCCCCCACCCTGAAGGATTTTATTGAGCTTAGAAAATGGGCCTTTATAGTAACAAAATAAAAAAGTATTTTAAAATGTTTAAAGAAAATGTTTTATATGTCAAATAGTCTTAATGAGGGAACAGTACCAGCTATTTATGTTTTTTAGAGGGCTCTGTTGAATGATAAACATATGGCTTTTGAATGCTGTTAGCCAATCAGGTTACAGGATTTTCCTAACCCATTTTCGAAATGAAAATAGACTGTTTTTCAGTTTTAAAAAAAATACATTGTATAAGTGCAATAACCCATTCGAGGGCATGGGTGTATGAGGCATTAATGCACTTCCTGGATGGCTGGGAGGACACTCAGTTTTCAACCTTATTCCTCACAACCACCTGAGGTGTGCATTAAAGCCTGATACTCCGAGCCCTGGAGTGATTATAGCTTACTCAATATTCCTGGATATCTTAAGTAGTTCCTTCCATCTAAATACGGAATATTTCTACCTCACACTGAAATCCATGGTGAGCATCAAAGTACTAGGAGGAACAGGAAGTTAGTATTCATTTTGTTATTTTTGAGCAAACATAAAATTGTTTGACACAGTTTCAGTTTGGATTCATGTTTCCATAGGACTCAAGACAGAGTTAAATTCAGCCAGTTGTTAAAGCAATTTTGCAGTTGTGTGGCACAGACTAAGAGTGAGGAGTCTGTATGGAGATACTTTGTAGCAGGATATGGACTGAAATAACAAGAAACATGAAACAGATATAATCTTGGAGACATTTCCAGTGGTAACAGTATTGGAAAGAAACAGGCAAAGGCAATTCTGTATTTATTTCTAAATTAATTGATTCATTTATAATAGCGAACATTTGTTTAAACTAACACATAGTAAGGAATGCTTTTGGTATACTACTAGACATTGGTAAGCATCTAAAAGACAGTAGCAAGCCTGCAAAAGATCACTGCAGGTGGAGTTTGTCTGTGTCACTGGCCCCTGATACTTGAGCTGGTAGATCAGGGAGGCAGGCAAGCAGACCCCAATTAAAGGAGGAACTAGACAGGCAGAGAGAGGGTTCCCAGTGTCAGGGGTCTTATGACCAGAGAGGAGAAGCAAGAGGGTATTTAACTAGGAGCACATCTGTGCAGAACCCTCTTGCTTCTCCACTCTGGCTGGAATTGGGATCTTCATCAGCAGAAGCAAGCTTCAGATATTCCTGGTAGGTGGAATGGCTTTTGGGCTCATTTCATTGTTAGGCCGTTTTAACCTTGTGGGTCTGAATGGGGTTTTGATTGTGTGTTGAAGCCAATTTGATTAGGTTTGCTGCTGCTGGGGTTTTGAGCAGTTGTAGGTTTCAGTTGCTTCCCAGAGACAGTCTGCTCAGATTGTGACTCTCACGTAGTGCGCTAGTGCTTCACTGGAGTGTATAGGAGCAGACACGTTTGGTATCCTTGTTTTCTTTTTTTTTAAAAAGAAGAAAAGTGGGAAGTGGATACAGGATTTATGGTAAAGGGCTGATGGCCGGGTCACTGGTGTGGGCCCTAGGTAAGGTGGGCCACATGACAGTGGTGTCCGGCCTTGAACTCCCCAATTCTTCTGTCATCCAGTCATGGTGGGCATAGTGGTTTGCTCAAAGAGCCCACCAATATGTAGAAGTGTTTTACAAGAGAATGCTTGGATGGTAGACCTTCTTTCCTGGTCTGCAAACAACAGACACTTTCAATTGCATGGTCATGACCAGTGGTCCATTGGAGCACAAATCATCCCCCCTGCCACAATGCAGATGGAAATAGAGCTGGTGTAGGCCTACCTGGTTATAGTGGTGTGACACGGGGCTGTCTCCTGCCTTTCACCTGGTTGCAGCTTACTGGCAATGGTGAGGGTCTGGAGGTCGGGAGGTATCATGGAGTTGGGCAGCAAGCTGACTGCATGAAGTCACGGTATGTTACCACCTCAAGGGGTTGATATGAGGAGATCTGGGGCTGGCAGGCCATAGTTGCAGATGGAGGAAGGAGGACCTGGTGTGCTTCTGGTTGCCACTAGGTCATGGGTCCTGACACCCCTTTCATTGTGCAATCACACCCATTTCATTAGGAGCACTTTAGATGTCCAGGAGGGTGCTCTACATTGGGTCCATCCCTGTAGATGCCTTGTCTGAGATTGTACTAGATGTGGGAGGATATTCGTGACCTGTTGTGGGTATCTATGTTCTCTGCTGGACTAACCCTTCTATGTAAAAGAAAAAAAGATACAAAAGCAGCATGTGGAACAGAGCTGTTTAAATGAATAGCCAAATTTGAAGGGGTCTCAAGTGACTACGAGGGGCAAGTAGGACCACCTCAGTGACTCTGCTTATGTGTGGATACAGGGAATGTGCAATGGGAGTACAACCACCATCTTTGTAGAGCAGCTACACATGTGCATTGCAGCTAGGTGGCCATGTTAGTAGGATGGTTGGGAGGTCTCATGGCTGCTAGTGCCCAACAGCATTGGTGCTTCAGTTTCAATTGCCAGTGGACATGTCTGTCAGCATGCTAAAATAAATAATTTAAAAAAATGGATCCCATGCTGGTTTGAAGAACTCAGGCCAAGGATCCTGTCTGCAATGCATTGATAAAATTAGCATGTGCTAAAATAAAAAATGAAATGTGCCTGTACAGAGGGAATAAGGAATAACTGGAGGTATAAAGTAGGTTCTTTTCATTTCAGATCATTGTCCGTGTTGCCATGGAATTAAATTGAATAAAATGATCCATTAATGTTGGTATGGTATTATCAGGAAAAGTGGGTTAAAGAAAAGAAAGGGAGGACATTAGTAGCAGTTGGGCTGCTACAGCAAGGCCCTCCTCACCCCATGATCCCAGGTTCAAGATTTCAGCATATAAAAAAAGGAGTTCCTTGATGTCTACATAGGTATTTTGGAATATTGATACTATTGTACAGTACTGGCCACAGGGATGGCCAGCCAGTGACTTTTTGGGGAGTGAGCATTGGTGGGAAGTCAAGCTGCCATGGCAAGGTCCTCCCCCCATGAGTCTGGGATCAAGGTCAGGAAATAAAAGAAAAAAAGGACAAAATAAGTGTAACACCAATTTCTTCTTACAGTGCAACCCTGTGGTGATGTAGCAAGTGCAGGCAGATATTACAGTTTTTTTTAATGTGTATATTTTCATAGCTTGTGGTGATTCAGGATGCCCAGAAAGGGGATAAGGAAAGAGGAGGCATATGAGCAACAGTTGACAGCCTTTGTCAAGGAAAAAGGGAAGGTAAGTAGGATGCCTGCTTCCAAAACCCAGGAAGTCCTGGACCATAGGGGGTATCCACTCAACTGGTCTCATTACTGCAACTTGTGACACACCAGAGCCAGATCCAATGGACCAACGATCAGCAGCCCTAGCCAAGAAGGGAAAGACATGAAAACCCCAGCAGGCACCTGCTGCACTGGTGAATCCGTTGCAAGGTAGGACAGATTTCAGAAACTGGGGTGTTGAGGAACTGAGGGCTCTGTTGAGGCATACCTTTGAGGGTCCCAGCCCATGGGGTGACCAGGCACCCAAGTGCCCCCATAAGGGCAGAGAGGGGGCTCCTCCTCCTCCTCCAGGACAGGCAGATAATGATCTCTCAGTACTAGCAAGGCCCCTGGAGCAGGAGGGGGTCCCATGTCTTCTTGCTTCCCCTGTGGGGCCAACCCATCCAGCAGCCCAACCCCAGGGTCCAGTGCAGCTTATTCCCTTGGTATCAGTGGTTTCACCCCAGTTCAGTCCCTGCAGCAGGCAGATCTATTCCCAGCTCACCTGGTCCTTCCTCAGCCAGTCGCATCCTCTTGGTGAGTGTTGCTACTTGAACAAAAGCTTGATAAGGTGCTAGCTTTCATTGAGGTCCAGGAGCACAAGTAGACATAACCACAGCTGGTGGAGTTGGTACAAGTGCTGGTGTGGAGTGCTGTGGACTCACATCCTTTTCTGGTAGCACAAGGTTTGCACAACCAGTCGCCATGAGCTAAGTGAGACTGGAGGAGCCAGAGGGCTTGCAACTCTCTGACAAGGTTAGGCAGAATACAGGCAATGAAAATACGTGGATGTGTTCACCTTGCTTAATAGGCCAAATGAGCTAGAAGGAGAAAAAAAAGACCAGAACAAAGGGGTGGAAGTTAACAAAAAGCACTACTACATGCCAAACCTGGGAAAACTGGTCAGCAGATTTTGCAGTTTCTGCAGGCATATTGACTCAGGTTGGCCCAGTTAAGGTAGCTGGCTTATGGAGTTATTACAGTTGGTTGATGGCCATGCATCCTAGAAAACCAGGGGGTGGCTAGTTAGAGTATGAAGAAGAATTCTGTTGCAGAAAGCAAAATGATCCAGAAGGACCGGAAACATGTTGGACCTTCCATTGCTGTGGACCATTAATATCAGCAGAGGGGCTTCAACACATTGACAATGGATTTCCAGTCAGGTGGCTGCTGTCACCAGGAAAAGGGGTAGTGCACTAGCAGGAAGTGTTAGACCCTTGTAAATACAAGCATAAGTGTATGGCTACTCCACCCATTCACCCAGTGTAAACCAGGTAGCATGGCTGGGCCCTTTCAGAACTGGTGCAATAAGCCTCTCAATGCCAATGAGGACATATCACATTGAGGCTTAGTTGAGCATTTACCCAATCATGCAACTGCTTGCTTCTAAGAAGGTTTTAGAATACCATATAATGGCCCCAAAAGTCTGCCAGGGATCAGCCAGAGGCAGTCTGGGCCAAGCTGGTGAAGGACATTACAACAGGGAGGATTAGAAGGCCATTTGCTGCACCACCCTGACCTCAGCTCAGTGTGTCATTTTTTGACTTAGTCCCTAGAAGGTATTGATTGAGTTTGGGATGATTAATCATTTGTCTTACCCAGAGAGGGACTCAGTGAATGACCACATTGATCAGTACTACATGGCAGTCTCTTATGCACTTTCCCGTAGCACAGCAGAGGTGGTCCAGGTGGTTGGGTGGGAGGCCCTGTTAGGTAAGGCAGACATTGAGTCCATGTTCCTCCTTTTGCAGTGCATACAGAGGATAAGGATTTATTTGGGTATGATGTTTGGTGGTGAGTACTATGTTGACAGCTGTATGCTGTTGAGGTGTGCTGTGGCATGTGCTGTATTTGAACAGTTTAGCATGTTCCTGTACTGAGCAACCACACACATGAGGCAGGTCATGTAGAGGTAGCACATGACTTTCTGTTCATGGGCAGGACAGGAATCAGAGACTGAAAGCACTTACTGGGATCTTTCCAGGCTGTGTGCGCTGACTTAGGGGTGCCTCTGCCCTAGGGGCGAAAACAGAGGAACCATGCGCCATACTGTCATTCCTGGCCATTGAAATCGATACAGTGGTCACTGGGTTTCACCTACCACACAATAAGGTGGCAGTACTGAGTGACTTGTTGGCTAGGGCAGCAAAGGCACACAAGATCACCTTGCGTGAACTACATCAGCTGCTGGGCTACCTCAGCTTTGCTTGCAAAGTAACTCCCATGTACAAGGACATTCCTGTACCATTTGATGAAGGCAGGCACAAAATGTCAAAAGTCTCACCACAGGATCCAAGTGACTGACAGCATGAAAGAGGACCTGAGGTGTGGCTGGCTTTCCTGAGCAGTTTCAGTGGGATGTTGATCTGGCTGGAAGTAACCACCAGCCAAGGCGTGAGCTGTTCATGGATCCATGTAAGTGATTCTCATCGTACATGGAAGAAGGCCTAACCAAGCAGATTGCAATACTGTAATTTATCCCCATTGTGATCATATTGGTAGTGTGGGATAAGCACTGAGATAAGAAGTTAACCTTCTGGGGGGATCACGTGATGCAGCAGGCCTGAGAAGACGCTTTCCCGTTCTCTCCTGCCCACCACCATTAACTTTACATACTTTTAACATCTCTAAACTAATCAAGAGCCTGATTTGTGTGGTATTTTGGTGTGGAAAGCCGTTAAGAGTTAATTTGGGGAGTTTGGTGAAGAATGGAAGCTGAAATGAAGAAACCTCCACTGAAGCATACTGAAGCATACGCCCCCAGTAACTCCAGAGAAGGCCCCTAAGAAGCCTCGGGCTGGAACGGCTGAATCAGTGCTGGCAACAGCTCCTTCTTCCTCTGAGAAAGAGCCCTTAACTCTTGCCAGATTTTTGGCCGAATTTAGGCCGTTTAAAGAAGAGCTAAGAAACCTAGCTTCAGATTTTAAGTCTATCTCTCAGGCTATCGAAGAAATAGTATTGAGAACGTCAGATGTTGAGACTCATCTTATTTCATTAGAAAAGAAGATGGATAAACAGGGTCCTGAGGTGGCTGCGCTCTGGCAGAAAATTACTAAGATGGAGAAGCTTGAAGACCTTGAGGCCATAGCCATGGGAATAGCAGTCATTATTGGCCCATCTTCTTCAAGTTGTGTACAGGGTGTGCTTGGAAACAACTGAGAAGCTGCGTGGGATATACTATTTTGGACTAAATATCTGTAACTAATCTCTCTCTCTCTCTCTTGCTTACATCTGAGAGAAGTTTTCCTCACTTTTAAAGTGGTATTGCTTTGTGTTTGTTTTAGTTTTTAATTCAGGAAGGGGTTTTTAAAACTGCTTATCTTGTCAGCATCCTCAGAGGGCTGAAATAACTGCATATTTGATTTTCCTTTGTGGCTAACTGGACTGATTACTAGAATTCTGTGAGAATCTGCATCAATATATTTTGCAACTTTTGGTGGGGTTGTGTGATTCAAAACAACAAAGCTGCAGTTTATAATTGGATACCAGACATAGCCTGAGGTGGAAATTGTCTTCACAAGTCAGAGGTCTGCATCACAGCCACTTGTCTAGCTAGACCATTTCAGCATTGTTCAATTACTATAAACTAGTGGTGTGATCCTGTTTGAGGCAGAAGTCCATCTTCTTCCAAGTTGTGTACAGGGAGTGCTTGGAAACAACTGAGAAGCTGTGTGGGATATACTATTTTGGACTAAATATCTGTAACTAATCTCTCTGTCTTGCTTACATCTGAGAGAAGTTTTCCTCACTTTTAAAGTGGTATTGCTTTGTGTTTGTTTTAGTTTTTAATTCAAGAAGGGTTTTTAAAACTGCTTATCTTGTCAAGCATCCTCAGAAGGGCTGAAATAACTGCATATTTGATTTTCCTTTAGGCTAACAAACCACCAGGCTGTTTTGGGGCTGGAGAGGTTTACCTGTGTCTGACTTGGATGTCTGGATTTTTCTCTGTTTGATTAGCAGGTACTTTCTCTGTCAAATTGTTGTGTAGGGTATCTTGCTGACAGGAAGGCACTCATCACAGTGGTGGGTGAGAGCTTTTAGCTGATTGTTTTGTGAGGGAACAGTTTAGGCCCAACCTCCCCACCCCTCACCCACCACCCCTAGAAATAGTTCCTTTATACCTGAGGTTCTGACATCATTTCCTCGAGTGCAAGGTGCATTTCACTGTCATATCCTCTCTAGCACACTGCACTGACAATATAAGCATACACATTGTATAATATATATATTTCTATATAACAAATCACACACACACACCACACACACACAAATACAAAAAAAACTAGATAAACATGTGGGGAGTAGTGTAATGTAATGGCTGTGGGGCAGCAGTCTTCCGGGAGTCTTTCTGGAGGCTGAGATGCTGCCCTATTTGCAGACAACTATCTGCCCTGAGGGAGGAAGTTGCCCATCTTCAGGCCACACTGGACAGTAGTAAGGAAACCTTCTCCCAGGCCACACTGGACAGTAGGAAGGGAACCTCCCCCATCCAGGGAGCACTAGCGCCACCACCACTACCTCAGAGGTTGCAAAGAAAGCACAGCAGTTGGACCACAGTGGGCTCAGAGAGGGTGAGAAGGGTGGAACAGAGGCACACCCAGCCAATTGTTGCACTCCACAATCCATACCATTCTGGGGAGCATAGCTCCCCTATGGATCACCAGAGAAGACTGATGACAACTGTCAGAGGAGCCCACAGGAAGGAGGCAGAGGACACCACAGGAAAGGAAGCAGCTCCTGGTGGGGACTCAATTATTAGGGGTATAGAACTGGGGAGCTGGGAAAACTGAGTAAGGTGCCTGCCTGGTGCCACGGCTTGGAGGGGACAGGAGCGCATCCTCAGGATCACGAGAACAGCTGCAAGGATTCTGAGCTGGACGTATTGTCCACCTAGGGACAAATGACTTGGCTCATCATGAGATTAGAGCAGTGCAGGAGGACATTGCAGAGTTGGGGAGGTATCTAAGACAAGTATCACACACAGTATCCTTCTTAGAGGTGCAGCCTGTCAAAGGCATGGGGAGGTGAAGGTAATTGGCACCATGCAGTTTAATGAATGGTTGAAAAAATGGTGCGGACACAGGGGTTTAACTTCATTGGGGACTGGGGTTCCACCTGGAGGACACCAGCCTATACTAGCAGGATGGTCTGCATCTGTCCAGGAAGGGAACAAGTCTTTTGAGCAATCGGTTTAAATGCTTCATTTGCAAGCTTTTAAACTAGTCAAAGGGGGAGGCACTGACAAGCAGCAGGAAAATCCCAGCCTCTCCCTACAAAACAGGGTACTAAATGAGAAAAAGACCGAGGTAGAACAGTCAGTGGGGGATGCTGCAACAGAAGGTAAAGCCATCAAAAAATGGAGAGCAATGAGTACCAATGCCCGTAGTCTGGGTAACAAGCTTCCTGAATTAGTGGCCTTGATGGAGGAGGAATATCTGGATATAAGTGGCAATCACAGAAACATGGTACACACAAACCATGACTGGGACATAAACATACCAGGATACACTGTCTACAGGAGGGACAGGGAGGGTAAAAGAGAAGGAGGAGTAGTTCTTTACATAAGGGAAGGAATAAAGCAACAGAACAAAAGGTAAACAGGGAGGAGAAGAAGCACTGTGGGTAAATTTGGAGACAGGTAATGGCACCACAATACGCTGAGGGTTGTATCTGAACCCCCTTCTCAGGGAAGAAATGGACAGGAAATGATAGAAAGTATACTTAGAATGGCAGAAAAGGGAGATATTGCTGATGGGTGATCTGAATATGCCAGATGTTAACTGGAGTGCAGTTGCAGCTGCCACTTCGAAGAGTGCAGTTATTCTAGATGCCCTACAGGGGGCATGCCTTAGACAACTAGTACTGGAGCCCACTCGAGAGGGAGCAATATTAGACTTGATTCTCTCAAATGGAGATGGAGAGGATCACAGATGTAGAAGTGGGTAGCCATCTGGGAACTAGCGACCATCGAACAGTATGGTTCACAATAAACACAGCAATAGAGTCAAGCCATACAAAGACAAAAGTACTGGACTTTAGGAGGGCTGACTTTGCCAAAATGGGTGAGTGCCTAAGGAATGCACTAGCAAATGGGCAGGAAGGAGGGTGGAAGAACAATGGGGAATAATAAAACTGCCATCACAGAGGTAACAAGCCTTTGTGAAGCAAATAAACAAAACAAGATGATGTAAGAAACCACTATGGTTCTCAAAGGAAGTGGCAGTGAAGGTTCAAGAGAAAAAAGCATTCAGGAAGTACAAGGAATTGCAGAAGGAGCAGGACAGAGAACTGTATCAGTTAAAGCAAAAGGAGGCTGGGAAGGCAGTCAGAACAGCAAAGGCCCAAACCGAGGAAAAGATAGCCAACTCAGTTAAGAAGGATAAAACCTTTTATAGGTACATCAGGGAGCAAAGGAAGACCAAGGGAGGATAGTGAGGCTTAATAAAGGGAGGGAGGGTGGGCAGAGGAGACTGTGAAAAGGCAGAGATACTAAACAAATATTTTTGCTCAGTATTTACAAATGAAGAGGGGGAGGTACATAAAACAAACAGTAGTAACACTTTGGATACAGAAGTTGATACCAGCCCATTTACAGAAGAAAGGGTTCTGAAAGAACTCTTAAAACTGAAGGTGGACAAAGCAATGGGGCCTGATGGGATTCATCCCAGAATTCTAAAAGAGCTAAGGGTAGAACTAGTGACACCACTGACTACCCTTTTTAACAAATCATGGGAGGATGGGGTGGTACCCGAGGACTGGAGGAGGGCAGATGTGATTCCCCTTCACAAAAGTGGGAGCAAGGCAGAAGCAGGAAACTACAGACCTGTTAGTTTAACCTCAGTGATAGGGAAAATGATGGAATCACTTCTGAAGGAAAGAATTGTCGAGTATCTAGAGGCCAGAGGAGCACAGGACCCTAGGCAGCATGGATTCACAGCGGGAAGGTCATGCCAGACAAATCTGATAGATTTCTTTGACTGGGTGACCAAAGTAGTAGATCAGGGAGGGGCTGTGGACATGGCCTACCTAGACTTTAGCAAGGCATTTGACACAGTCCACACAAAGATTAATATACAAGTTAGCCAGCCTGGGGTGGGTCCCAAGATGACAGCCTGGGTAAAAGAATTGGCTGGAGAATAGGACCCAGAGGTAATAGTAAATGGAGTCCACTCAGAAGAAAGGAGGTTACTAGTGGGGTACTGCAGGGTTCAGTATTAGGACCGGTCCTCTTCAATGTCTTTATAAGCGACATTACGGAAGGACTGGAAGGAAAAGTATGTCTCTTTGCAGATGACACTAAGATCTGCAACAGAGTTGATGCACAGGGTGGGGTGGAAAAGATGCGAAGGGACTTGGCAAGGTTAGAAGAATGGTCAAATGTATGGCAGCTTACATTCAATGCTAAGAAGTGCAAGGTAATGCACCTGGGAAACAAAAACCCAGGGGAAGAGTACACAATGGGGGGTGAGATACTAACAACAACAAAATGGAAAGGGACCTGGGGTAGTCATATAAGATGACCTAAAGGTGGGCAAGCAATGTGAGAGGGTAGCAAGGAGGACTGGGGAATACTGGGATGCATAGGAGAGGCATCACCAGTAGAAAACAGAAGTTATTATCCTCTGTACAGACAGCTGGTGAGACCCCATCTGAGTTACTGTGTGCAGTTCTGGAGACCCAATCTCTGCAAAGACATAGACAGGATGGAAGCTGTCCAGGGGAGGGCAACTAAAATGGTGCAGGGTCTGCACCGGAAGACATATGAAGAGAGACTTAAGGAGCTTAATATGTATAGCCTCGAGGAAAGGAGGGAGAGGGGGCATGATAGAAACTTTCAAGTACCTCAAGGGAATCAACAAAGTCCAAGAGGGTAGCATCTTTCAAAAAAAGAGGTGTGCAAGAACAAGAGGGCACAATTTGAAGATAGAAGGGGGTGGCTCAGAGGTAATTTAAGAGTATTTTTCACAGAGAGGGTTGTGGATGCATGGAGCAGCCTTCCGGAGGAAGGTTGTGGAGTCAAAATCAGTGGTGGAATTCAAGCATGCATGGGACAGTCATAAGGCAATTCTGGGGGTGGGGGTAAGAAGAAGTAGGCTGCTGGTTAACTAGGATCTGCAGCTTATCCAGTAGGTAGGGAAATGGGCAGACAGGGTGGGCCAAGCGGTCCTTATCTGCCATCAAATTCTATGTTTCTATGTTTCTACCTGAGATGGAAGAAGGGCAAGATGCGATTCTGTTTGTACAGAAGTTTATTGAGAGAATTATTGGACCTTCTACTTATGGCCCCCATTACATTATAGAAAGGGCCCACAGAGCTCTACGTTCTAAGCCTCCGATGGGGCACCTCCCAGACCGTTAATCTTTCGTTGTCTTAATTTTCTGGAGAAACAATATTTCTTTTCGAAGCTTAAGACCATACAAGAATTGCAATGGGAAGGAACCAAAATTAGAGTTACCCATGACGTACAGTTCTCTGTAAGGCAGCGTAGAGCTGCTTTTCACCCAGTAGTGAAGAAGCTTCTGTCGGCTGGCTTAAAATTCAGAATGCGATATTCCTTGATATTACAAGTTCAGATATCTGGACAATGGCACTCCTATGAGAATTCTGATTCTGCTGTGGAAGAATTGAGAAAAGCCATGCCTGATCTCTTTAAGAACTCTTAATAGCAAGGGGGTTACTAGGGAGGACTGTTTACTCAGTCTGAGATATAACAGAATTTCTGGAAATGCTTAGTGTTTGACATTCTAGTTTACTGCTACTTATTCCTGATTGCTTAACTATTTTGGGTTTAAAAAATGAGGACTTGCTATATCTTTATACCTTAAGATTAATCAGTTACATTCTAGTTTGACTGGGCAGAGGATAAGGCGAATAGCGATGTTATCCCTGGCAAGATTGAAAGGGTGATAATGCTCATTTATGTGAGGATATCGCTTTGGGGGAGCCACTAAGGTCCTTGTGGTCTAAAGGGGGTAGCTTCTTGTGGGTCCACCCAGAGTGGTAATTTGGGTTCTGGGGAGGAGTTTTTGGGTCGGGGTGGTGTCTGCACCCTGTTTGTGAATGGCACTGGGCCGGGCCTGTCTCTCCCCTCTCTTGCTTCTGAGCTGGGGTGCAAGAGTGCTCATGTCGGGCTGGCGACCCTCGGGGGGAGAGCTCTTATTGCGGGTTGTGGGCCGGCTTTGCAGGGCGTGACAAATTTTGTGGTAGACCGGCGAGGTGGAGGCCCTTTCAGGCTGGTGTTGCCTACCGCTCCTACATGAAGGGACGAAGGGAGTGTCTATAGGGTGGACAGTCTTCATGCAGTTTAGCTTGGAAACCTCTTGAGGGGAATGTTTCCTCTCCTTTTAGTGTGTCCCTCATAATATTGATGATGGGGAAAGGTGGAAGCTGTGGTAAACAAGACACAGGCCTGGCACTGCACCACGAGTATTGTTCTGGCATGGAGCTGGGACTCAGCTAACTTAGTGTTTCTCATTTTTATTATCTCAGGGGGAGTCCCCCAAGTCTGGGATTCTGGTCAGTATTACCGAATGATATTTTGTCTCTTTTTTGCATTTTACTTTTTATTTGCGGTGCAGATTGACTATTGGGGGTTTGTTCTCCCTGTTTGGGCCTATAAGTGCTGATTTTATCCTTTTCGTGTGTTCTTGCCCTGAGGCGAGGCAGAGGCTGGGAGATACATGGTTTTGGGCTGTCCCATATTAGGGGCAATCCCTATTTTGGCATGGAGTTTGTAGTTTAGATAGGGCTCTCGAGTGGTGTTATTATCAATAATTGGTCTTTTTCTTTTACCGAGGATCTCATATACAGTTTAGGAGTTTGTGGGCTCCATATGTGGAGTGGGCTGGTATCATTTCTTATTCTTGTTTGGATCAGCCATTAAACTGACTTTCTGTACGGGGTGGGCGGGAGGATGGGGCGGCTGTTTTTGTAGGAGTGCTGTAGCGATGCACAGGAGATATGGGTGGGATGGGTGGACAGGGGGCGATGGGTACATTATTGGGGGTTAGTGTTATGTTGGGATAGTTTGGAGGATGGGGTCACTAGGGTGGGGAGGTTTGGGAGCGGAGAAGCGTTCTTGGGGGGGACACAGTCCATTACAGATCGGGTGAGGGTTTTATTCAATGGAGTCTGTTGCATCATTTATAGCATTGTTATAATATACAGTGGCGTGAAAAAGTATTTGCCCCCTTCCTGATTTTCTCTATTATTGCATATTTGTCACACTGGATGTTTTCAGGTCTTTAGACAAAATATAATATTAGATAAAGGGAACCTGAGTTAACAAATAACACTTTTTTTTTTTACTTATTTCATTTATTTAATGAAAAAAGTTAACCAACACCAACTGGCACTGTGTGAAAAGTAATTGCCCCTAGTTAAATCAACCCAATTAAAAGGATAATTAGAGTCAGCTGATTGAACACAGCCAGGCTTGATTACAGCCAGACCTGCTCAATATAAACCTCACTTATTTTGACCTTACCATCAGAGTCACGTTGCCAGCACAGAATTCAACCAGCACATTATGCCATGATCAAAGGAGTTCCTGAAAGATCAGAAAAATATGTGTTGCCCTCTATCAGTCTGGAAAGGGTTACAAAGCTATTTCTAAGGCTCTGGGACTCCATCGAACCACAGTGAGAGCCATAATCTCCAAATGGAGAACACTTGGAACAGTAGTGAATCTTCCCAGGAGTGGGCGGCCTGCCAAAATTACTCCAAGGGCGCAGCGTAAAATCATCCAGGAAGTCTCAAAGGATCCTAAAATAACATCCAAAGAACTGCAGGCTTCTCTTGCCTCAGCTAAGGTCAGTGTTCATGACCCCACAATCAGAAAGAGACTGGGCAAAAATGGGCTTCATGTGAGAGTAGCAAGGCGGAAACCACTGCTAACCAAGAAGAACATAAATGCTCGTCTCTCATTTGCTAAAGCACCTGGATGATCCACAAGCCTTTTGGGAAAATGTTCTATGGACAGATGAGTCAAAGTGGAACTTTTGGATGACATGGATCCCATAATTCTCAAAGCAAACACAGCATTCCACAGTAAGAACACCATACTAACAGTCAAACATGGTGGTGGTAGTGTGATGGTGTGGGGATTCTTGCTGCCTAAGGACCTGGATGACTTGCCAAAATTAAAGGAACCATGAATTCTGCTCTGTACCAGAAAATTCTTAAGGAGAATGTCCGGTCATCCTTCCGTCAGCTGAAGCTGAAGTGTAGTTGGGTCATGCAAGCAAGACAATGATCCAAAACACAAAACAAGTCCACATCAGAATGGCTAAAAGAATAAAATTAAAGTTTTGGGTGGCCTAGTCAAAGTCCAGACTTAAACCCAATAGAGATGCTGTGGCAGAACCTGAAATGAGCAGTTCATGCTCGAAAACCTACCAAATGTTACTGAATTAAAGCAGTTCTGCAAGGAAGAGTGAGTTAAAATTCCTCCACAGCGATGTGAAAGACTGATATTGAATTATAGGAAGTGTTTGGTTGCAGTCATTGCAGCTAAATGTGGCATAACCAGTTATTAAGTGTAAGGGGGCAATTACTTTTTCACACAGTGCCAGTTGGTGTTGGTTAACTTTTTTCATTAAATAGGTGAAATAAAAAAAAAAAAACAAGTGTTATTTGTTCACTCAGGTTCCCTTTATCTAATATTACATTTTCTCTAAAGACCTGAAAACATCCAGTGTGACAAATATGCAATAATAGAGAAAATCAGGAAGGGGGCAAATACTTTTTCACGCCACTGTACTTGTACAATGGCTAGAGAGCTTTGTTTCTCAACCTGGAATGTTAATGGGGCCCAGAAAAAAAGTAAGCAATATAAGGTATTGAAGCATTCAGATATTTTAGGTGTAAATGTTGTTTTTATCCAGGAATCTCATTTACTTGATTTGGAAGCCATTCAGAAGAGACAGATGCAGATTGGACAGGTCTTCTCAGCCCAAGGAACTTCAAGCAGCTGTGGGGTTTTAATTCTCATTAATAAGGCATTCCTTTTCAGGTTATCCAGAAATTAAAGACCCCCAGGGCAGATTTGTTCTGGTTAAGGGCACTTTTTTTCTCTAGATTTTGTGTTAGGCAGTATTTATAGGCCAACAAAGATGACCCTTTGTTTTTCATGAGATTACTTAAAATATTCTTCCACTATTGCCCTCTACCATTATTTTAGGGGGGGACTGGAATTTAGTGGTAGACTCAGGTAAGGACCGTACTGACTCTTAAATGATTTCTCCTTCCCCTGCACAATGTGCACTACAGGAATTAATGGATAAGTTGGGCCTGTGCGATATTTGGAGGGTCCTGCACCCTGCAGGCAGGGAATACACTTTTGTGTCCCCTGTTCACAGGTCTCTCTCTCGTATTGATTATTTACTAGTGTCTCAGGTTTTGTTACCGGGGGTGACAGGTTCCCACATCCTATCAGGTCCACCCTCCAATCACTCGTTAGTGCTTTGTAAGTTGGCCCTCAATTTTCTGCCTAAACGGCAAACTAGGTGGAAATTGAATGCCCAACTGCTTAAGGATTCCAAATGCAGAGAACAAATCAAAGAACATATTATGCAATTTTTTGATCTGAATGTTACCCAAGATACTAGACCAGATATGCTCAGGTGTGCCTTTAAGGCCTACCTTTGAGGCATTTTAATTGGGATGGTCTCGGCAAGGAAAAAGAGGGGAGAGGAGAGGCTGAGGGAGGTATTGGCCCAGATAAGAACATTAGAGATTAGTCTACACTCAACTCCATCGGAGGAGTTGGATCAACAGTTGGCTAAATTGAGGAACTCCTACATAGCTATGCTTAATGAGAAAGCAGAATTTGCTATTTTATGTACCAAAGCCTCTTATATAGAACACGGGGAAAAAGCAGGCAAGCTACTGGCCCAGCGAATTAAACAGTTGGAGTCCAATCGGTTTATCCCTCTGATTCGCTCCAAATCTGATGGTACTCTCAAATCTAATCCTCAGGAAATTGTCTCGGAGTTCGTATCTTATTACGAACATTTATACTGTGAAATACCTGATCCACCCTCAGCCCTCACTCTCTCCTCCTATCTGGCGGAGACCCATCTGCTTCGACTCTCAGAATCTCAGGGTAGGAGGCTGATAACCCCTATTACAGAGTCTGAGATATTGGAGGCGATAAAGGACCTACCCTCAGATAAATCACCCGGATTAGATGGTTTCTCAGCAAATTTCTATAAGTGTTTTAGGGAACAAATTACTCCTTATCTCTTGTCTCTTTTTCATTATGTTCTGTCAGGGGTTCAGGTCAATTCCTCCTTATTTGAAGCCCTTATTGAGCTCCTTCCAAAACCAGGGAAAGATTTAGAGTTTCTTGAGAGTTACAGACCCATACCTTTGTTAAACCAAGACATTAAAATTCTAACGAAGAATTTGGCTGACAGACTTAGTCTGGTTCTTCACGATTTAATTGGCTCGCATCAAGTTGGATTTATGAAAGGCAGATTTTCCGCAGACCACCTCCGTACTCTCTTGTATGTGTCCTCGGAGTCCAGAGAGGCTTCTGTACCAATGGCATTGGTCTCTCTGGATGCTGAGAAGGCTTTTGACAGAGTTAATTGGAGTTTTTTACTTCAAACACTAAACTTCTTTGGTTTTCCTCAACAATTTCAATCCTGGATAAGGGCTTTGTATCAGCGACCAATGGCTAAGATATCAGGGAATGGTGTGTTCTCTAGGACCTTCACTTTGCATTCTGGTACTAGGCAGGGGTGTCCTCTTTCTCCCTTGCTTTTTAATCTTTACTTAGAGCCCATAATCCGTAGATTAATCTCTTGTCTGAAGGTACAGGGGGTCTCCATTCTCGGTACTGAACTGAAAGTAGCTGCTTTCGCAGACAATTTGCTTCTGTATCTCTCCCATCCAGAGACTTCTATTCCCGCCATGTTGGATATAATAGAACATTATAGTAAATTATCTAACTACAAATTAAATGTAGGGAAGTCGATTGTATTCCCCCTAAATCACTAAGTTTTTAAGAATGACATTATCTCCCTGGGTTTGGCCTGGTCTAAGGACTAATTGCGATATTTGGGTATTGTGTTAACTAGTGATATGCAGTCTTCCTTTAAATATAACTTAAAGGCCATATTGTCCATGGTGGCCTTGGACTTGGTGAGATGGTCAGCTTTACCTATTTCTTTTTGAGGGAGAGTCAGTCTGATTAAGATGAATATTCTCCCACGTATCTTATATCCTCTCCAATTGCTGGACATTTGTGTGCCAAGCAGCTGGTTCAAAAAGGTTCAAAGTGTGATTGGAGATTTTATCTAGTCCAAAAAAAAAAAAAAGCCTCGGCTAGCTTTTTATAAGCTTGTGGCTCCTAAGTCCAAGGGAGGCCTACGTCTTCCATATATATGGCTGTACTTCTGGGCTTCTTGTGTGGCCAGATACTTAAAATGGATGGTCCCCTATCCCCTGGATTATTTGCCTGCCTGGCTTAAAATAGAGAGGGAAAAGATCCGGTTGAGCAATATTGCCCCTTCTGCCTTATTTTTTCTCAATGCAGTTTCGATACCTAAGGAGTTAAAAGGTACTACAATTGGAATTTCCTTGAAGATTCATTTACCGCTGTGTAGATTCCTAAAATATAAGAATTGGTTGAATGTGGAGCAGTCGATTTGGAACTCTCCTGCTTTTAAACTGGATAACAAAATGTTACCCCCTAGATGGTTACCTAGTTTAGGTGAGGGGAAGGTTCACTCATTTCTTAAGGAGGATGGTACTTGGTTATCAGCTGAGGATATTGTGGCAAAATTTGGACTCAAGGGAAGTGATTATTTCAGGGTATACCAACTTAGACATCTTCTTATCAAAAAATTTGGGGAAGGCTTCCCTGTATCTTATGATTTTGCTTTTCTCACAGATTTAGTCCCTTTGGCTAATTCTCCCCAAAGTATCTCTAAATTATACAATATTTTGTATGACTGGCGTTTCCCTACACCGTTTGGCCCTACAGAGTTCTGGGCAACCCACTTCCCAAACTGGGATAAAGACTGGACAACTATATGGAATAATTGCCATCGTTTTGTAACACAAGATAGGTTACGATTGATGCCATTTTGTATTCTCCATAATCTCTACCACTATCCCCAGAAGCTGGCTAAATGGGGTTTAACCTCTTCTAGTCTTTGTACTAGGTGTGCTTAGGCAGAGGGCTCTCTACTTCACATTTTTTGTGAATGCCCTAAGACATTACCTCTTTAGGAGGCTATAAGGAACAAGGCTGACCCACTCCTTGGGCTGAGAGACCTGCTCATCCCAGAGGTTTGTATTTTTGGGGATTACTCACAGATTTCAGTTAATAAGCATAAGTTCCATATTGCTTTGATTTCTATGTCTGTTAAAAAATGAGGGCTTAAGTATTGGTAGAGTCCTGAGGTTATCTCTTATTCTGAATGGCTAAATGAGTTATTATTTAACCTCTGAGTGGAGAAGACGATCTAGAGTATTAATAGCAACAATTCCAGATATGATCGGATCTGGGCCTCGCTTCATACATTGTACACTATCTAATTCCTCTCTTTTTTTTAATACATTTACTTTAAATGGATGGATGTCATGGGCTCCTAATCCTCAGGCACTGTGTCAGGGGTGGTTTTGGGGTGATCAGGGGAGGGGCAGGGTCAATCATGCTGTTTTGTATCAAAGAATACTCTTTGGATGTATGGACCCTGTCCTATCTGTATAGTGAAACTTTCAATAAAATTTTAAATTATCAAAAAAAAAGAAGGTAACCTTCTGGCCAGACAATACTGGGGTGGTCCACTCCCTAAATGGGCAGTCAGGGGCCAAGGGCCTTCTGGGTGACTTCATGCATGGTTCTCCAAGGTTGCTGATCTGGAGGACAACACGTGGGCATTCTGATTCTGCTAAATGTTGGAAGGATGGTACTGCGATACTCCAAAAGTGTCAAACAGACATTAGCCGATTAGTTTGGCCCTACTGAAACAGGTGTGGGGTGAATTGCCGAAGGTGTGCTCTTCACCATCGGAGGCTTTGCTGTTCTGCACAGCATTCTCAGTGGCCTTCTGGGGAACTTTTAGGTGTCCAAACTGGTCTAGACAAGTAAGGCACAAGGAGTTGTGGTGGCCTTGAAGGATGAGAGTGTGGAAGTGATGCAAGGAGAGGTGTTTGAAGGAGGAAGACAGACAGGATAGCTTGAGAGTCATGGAGCAGCCTGAGGCCACCCCCAGGGGTGCAGTGGAACATGTACATCTAGGTCCTTGAATACATGGTCAAAATGGCCAATGAGGGGGTCACATTCTAATGCCATGAAGACGAGACCCCACTGATCGCATTCCAGTGTCACCACATTCTACAAAGGCTGTAAGTGGGTTCGGGTTGGGTGTGGATTTAGTGTTTTTTAGCACTCATTCCTTCTGCATTAGGGCTGCCACATTATGCTAGGGTGGAGGGGTTGATAGATGATCCAATCCAGGCTCATAGCCAATGGAGGTTGCAGGCTTTTGAAGGGTACATGTGTCCACATTTGCTTTAACCTTCTTGTTTTTATTTTCTGGTATGTAATGTTTCCCAGATAAGGCAAGTTTTGGTTGTGTAGGCACTCCTTCATCTATTAGGTAGCTGTTCATGCTAGGTGGACCTCCAGGGGCAAGAACCTTTTCTGGGATCCTCGGAAACTACGTGTATGCTGGTTGGGATGTCAAGGGAAGAGATAGGATGACCCAATCTCATGGGTCATAGCCAAAGGGCGGCGGCAGGGTCCTCCCAGTATTTTGGTAGTACATCTGGGAGGAAATGACCTGGGATTGGTGAAATCACTGGAACTGTTGTGCTAGATAAAGGAGAACTGGTTTTGCTTCAGGAAGCCTGGCCAGGGGTGCACATAGTCTGGTTGCACATTAGCCAATGGAGGCATAGATGACATGCAAGAGACCCCGCAGCAATTGAGAAAGCCTGCAAAGTGATCAGCATGACCATGCCAAGTTTTATTGACACTATTGGTTCTATGAAGGGGATGGTGTGCTCTTGTCAGACATAGGTTGTGATAGGTTTTTAGCAGATCTACAAAGTGCTGTGGAGAAATTTCTAGCATGAAGTTCTCAGAGGGGATGAGCACCAGGAGCAGTGCTCATCCTGTGCAGCACAGTAATTTCACAAAAAGTGTACTAAGGTGGTAATGGGGAAACCTGCATCTCCTGCAGATGGTTCTCCCTGTGGTTGGCAAGATGTGAGGGCCTGGATGGTTAAAGCAGAGGGAAGTGGGGAAGGCAGTCAGATTGCAAAGGCCCAGACCTAAGAAAAGATAGCCAGCTTGGTTAAGGAGGGGGATGAAACCTTTTATAGATACATTAGGGAGTGAAGAAAGACCAAGGGAGGGATAGTGAGGCTTAATAAAGGGAAGGGGAGGGGAGGTGGGCAGAGAGTGACAGTGAAAAGGCAGAGATACTGAACAAATACTTCTGCTCAGTATTCACAAAAGAAGAAGAGGGGGAGGTACCTAAACCAAACAATAGAAGCACTTTGGGCAGAGGGGTCGATAAAAGTCCATTCACAGAACAAAGGGCCCTGAAATAACTCTTAAAACTCAGGGTGGACAACACAATGGGACCTGATGGGATTCACCCCAGAATTCTAAAAGAACTAAGGGGAGACGTAGTGACACCACTGATCTACCCTTTTTAACAAATCATGGGAGGATGGTGTGGTACCTGAGGACTGGAGGAGGGCAGATGTGATTCCTCTTCACAACAGTGGGAGCAAGGCAGAGGCAGGAAACTACAGACCTGTTAGTTTGACCTCAGTGGTAGGGAAAATGATGGAATCACTTCTGAAAGAAAGAATTATTGAGTACCTAGAGGCCAGTGGGGCACAGGACCCAAGGCAGCATGGATTCACTGCAGGAAGGTCATGTCAGATGAATCTAATAGATTTCTTTGATTGGGTGATCAAAGTAGTAGACCAGGGAGGGACTGTTGATATGGCCTACTTAGACCTTAGCAAGGCATTTGTCTCAGTACCACACAAAAGATTAGTAAACAAGTTAGTCAGCCTGGGAGTGGGTCCCAGGGTGGTAGCCTGGGAAACAAACTGGCTGGACAACAGGACGCAGAGGGTAATAGTAAATGGAGCACACTCTGGAGAAAGGGGAGTTACTAGTGAGGCACCACAGGGTTCAGGACTGGGACTCTTTAATGTCTTTATAGGTGATATTGCAGAGGGTCTGGAATGAAAAGTATGCCTCTTTACAGATGACACAAAGACCTGTAACAGGGTTGATACACAAGGGGGTGGAAAGGGACTTGGCAAAGTTGGAGGAATGGTCAGAGCTATGGCAGCTTAGATTCAATACAAAGAAGTGCAAAGTAATGCACCTGGGAAGCAAAAACCCAGAGGAAGAGTACACAATGGGAGGGGAGGTACTAACAATAACAAAAATGGAAAGGACCTGGGGGTACTCATATCAGATGACCTAAAGGTAGGCAAGCAATGTGAGAAGGCAGTAAGGAGGGCTGGGGGGATACTAGGATGTATAGGGAGAGGCATCACCATTAGAAAGCAGGAAGTTGTTATCCCTCTGTACAGACAGTTGGTGAGACCCCATCTGGAGTACTGCATGCAGTTCTGGAGAACCCATCTCCGTAAGGACATAGACAGGATGGAGGCAGTCCAGAGGAGGGCAACTAAAATGGTTCAGGGTCTGCACCAGAAGCCATATGGAGAGAGAGAGAGAGAGAGAGAGTGAGTGAGAGAGAGACTAAAAGAGATTAATATGTATACCCTTGAGGAAAGAAGGGAGAAGAGGGACATGATAGAAACTTTCAAGTACCTCAAGGGAATCAACAAAGTACAAGAGGCTAGCATATTTCAAAAAAAGAGATGCTCAAGAACAAGGGGGCACAATTTGAAGATAGAAGGGGGACTGCTCAGAGGCAATGTGAGGAAGTACTTTTTCATGGAGAGTGTGGTGGATGCATGGAACAGCCTTTCTGAAGAGGTTGTGGGGTCAAAAACAGTTGAGGAATTCAAGAATGCATTGGACAGACATAAGGCAATTATAGTGGTGAGTAGGAGGGGGTAGGAGGAAGTAGGCTGTTTTTTAGCTAGGATCTGCAGCTTATCCAATAGGTAGGGAAATGGGCAGCTAGGTGGACCAAGTGGTCCTTATCTGCCATCAAAGTCTATGTTTCTATGTACTACCTGTGGGGGCAATGGGGGGATAGCCTCTTTGGGCATGGCCAGCATGTGTAGCACCATCCCATAGGAGATAGGTACACATCATATGGCCCCTGAGCCACCCCTTATAGCTTGGAGGCTGCAGTATCTCCGGTGGTCATACCCTTTATCAGATCCCCTTTAGGGTAAGGGATGGCTGATGTTAATTTTGACCATCCAACACCTTGCTACTAATTCCTTGCTGCACATGTCATGTTATCAGTGTAACCTGAGTTACAATTCTGCTTCAGTAAACACATGGCTGTAACAAGTTTCTCCAAAGTATTTTGTACAGCTAAGTCAGTTTGGCTGAAAGTGGGGAGGAATGCTGCCTGCTAAGACAATAGAGAGCCTGCAAGTATTGCTGCTGGGGGAGGATTTGTCTGTGGCTGCTGCCTCATAACACCTGAGCTAGCAGGTCAGGGAGGTAGTTAGTAGGTAGACTCTTGCTGGAGAGGGGCTAGGCAGGCTGGTAATGGGTTTCAGGCAGATAAGGGCTTATGGCCAGAGGGAGGAGCAAGAGGATATTTAACTGGGTGGACAGATCTGCAGAACCCTCTTGCTTTTCACTCTGGTCCAAATCTCACCCTCTCACCCTCAGAAAGCAAGGCATGGGAATGGCGGGGCATATGGAACTCATTGTCCTACTATGGGGACCACATTAGAGGTCAAGAAGGAATTTCCCTTTTTTCCCATGAGATTTTCTGGGTTTTTCACCTTCTCCAGTGATAGGACACCATAGTCATTATACGTGATGGCATTGTATTCTCACAGGGGTGCACAAAGTGGGAAAACTCACTTCTCCTGCAGATGGTTCTCCCTGAGGTTGGGAAGGGGTGTGGGCCCAGTTAGTTGGCTGTGCGAGAGGTTTGGGGGATAGGCCTTGGGGCATGGCTTGTATGTATAACACTATTCTATGGGGAGCAGCACATGTCACACAGTCTAGGAGTCATCACTTATATCTCTGAGGCCAAAGTTCTTCCAGAGGCTGTATCCTTTGTCAGATCCCATTTGTGGTAAGGGGATGACTGGGGTCAAGTTTTTATAAGTTAATCTTTTTACTGTACAAAAAACATACAAAACTACATGGTGATATATAACAGACAATGGTGTTGTCTACCCATGACCTGCATTAGCCAAAGACAACATTTAGGTGATGAAGGAGCCATGAACAAAATAAAGTACCCTGAAGAAAAAATGATTTGATCCAGCCCCCCCCCAATATAGTATTAAGATCTGTGCTGTTACCCCTAACACTAGATTCTGCTGGATAAGACAGTTATCTGCAAACCTGGATAAGTGCAATAAAAAAACCAAGATAACCAACAACAAACTATAACTTCAAAACAATTAATAGCTTCAGTTACATATTATATTTGAATCTTAGAAAATGGGCTTTTTATTTGCTGAGCTCTGATTGGATGGTACCCCTGCCGGGGGGGTACATTAACTTTCAATAGACCAGCAAATAAAAGTTCCAGCTGGGGACACGTGGATGCAGAGCACTGAAGCTAGGTGTGTTCTCCGAGAGTCTCGACCACCCTTCCTCCTAAACTCTCCATAATTTCAACTTCAGCTCTTACTGTAATAGAATTGTGCTTTCTACCTACTCCAAGGACTGTACGGATTCTGTAGTACCCCGATGGAAGAAGAAATGCGTGAAGCATTGCCAAAACACACTCCACCGGCAACTCCGGAGAAGGCCTCGAAAAAATCTAGGGCCTCAATTATACAGCAACCCCAAACGTCCTCGACTGGGACCACGGTGGAGGAACCCCTAACACTAACCAGATTTTTAGAGGAATTTCGTCCTTTTAAAGCAGAAATGCAAGAATTAGCGAACGAGATTAAAAGTATTACCTGCTCTTTAGAGGATTTGTCGCAGAGAACCTCTGACAACGAGGTGCGTATATGCTCACTGGAGGCTCGAAACGAAAAAATGGAACCTGTGCTGGGTCAGTTTAAACAACGTATATCCAAACTTGAGTTGAAAGTGGAGGACCTCGAGGGCAGGAGCCGCCTCAACAATGCCGTAATTATTGGTCTACCTGAGAAGGAGGAGGGTCCTGACCAGATCCGATTTGTTCAGAGGTTCATAGAGAAAATAGCAGGTCCTTCTCTGTTTGGACCCTGTTACACTATTGAGAGAGCACATCGTGCCCTACGCCCTGTACCAGCTCACGGAGCACCCCCTCGTACCCTCATCTTCAGGTTCCCTAATTTTCAAGAGAGGCAACTTTTTTTTAACTAAGGCTAAAGAAATGAAAGAGCTGCAGTGGGAAGGTTCAGTGATCAGAGTAGCGCAAGACCTACCCTTAACGGTCCACCAAAAAAGAGCATCGTTTCACCCCCTTGTCAAAAAGTTAATTGCTGCGGGAATTAAATTCAAAATGAGTTACCCCGCTAAGTTTCAAATTCTGTTGGCTGATACTTGGAAATCCTATGAGAACATTGAGGTCGCCACCACCGCTCTCCAAGTAGCCCTTCCCGATCTCTTTAAACCCTCCTGAGGCATCTAAAGGGGGGATTTCTATACCGTGTACTGTATGTCTCCTAAGGGTTCCGTTCTCATTTGTTTGTTTGGCGCCCCAGGTGAGGGCGTGTGAACTGCTTCGCAAGGCTCTTACTTTGCTATTTGAACCCCTGGTTGGAAAAGAATATCAGTTGGCTAAAGCGCAGCAGAGAAATCTTCGGCTCCCTCCCCCTCACTTCAGACTCCTTTTTTTTTTCAGTGTTTGCCTTGCCTTCCGATGTCATGCCTGCTTAGCTCAAGGAGGGACAGTTGTTCCGACCAGTTGCTGCAGAGGTGGAATGGTCTCCCAATGCAGTTTTCGGCCGGCTTGGTGTTTTTTCTTTTTCTCCCTGCTCTCTTGCAATGGGGAAAGTTTCTTCAATCAACATTGAAAAAGCAGTTTTGAATGGCAAAATGGCAATCCGCCACTAGATGGAGCCAGAGACCGTCCAATGGTCTAGATACGCTACAGTAGTAGTAATAATTCATGCAAAGGCTCCACAGTTTTTCTTCCTTTATTTTTATTTCTTTTGTTTCTCATCTTTTATTTGTTTTTAATTTATTGTGCTGGTTATGCTGACATAATAACCTGTGGCTGGGAATTTACTTTAAGTTTCGAGTACAAGAAAAGCGCTGGATATACAAAGATGTGAATGGCATTACTAGGGTTTACCCATTATTGTTTATGTTCGTTTTTAACAAACTGGTCAAAACAATTGCTTCACTCTGTATTCGTTTTGTTGGCCTGGGGTTTTATTTATAAATTATGCAATTAATGTTATAGTTTTGGGATAGGATAGAGATGTTTTGGAATACCACAGTTATTTCCTGGTTTCCTCATTCTGTACTATGTATCAGATTAAAATAACTAGTTTTCTCTGGTTTTATATAGGATTCGAGAGTTGTGTTGTTTAGTGGTTAGTGCATTCAGTGTATGTTTAATCCTTTATTATGTGGAGTAGTGATGGGGGAGGGGTTGGGGCGGTGGAGGACTGGTTGTGTGATCTGTTGTCATGGACCATGATAAATGGATTGGGTTGGGGTGGGGGGCTCAGATTGTTGTGTACATATTGTTGGGGTGGGAATGTTATAGGGTATTTAATCCTAGGGAGGGGGAAGGTGGGGTGGGAAGCACAATATACAAAAGAAGAGTGAAAAGGAAGAACGATTTCACTGCACGTGGATAGATAACCATAACTTTAAATAACAAAATGTCATTGTCCAGGACAATTAGATTAATCAGTTGGAATATAAAAGGGGCCCGTCAGAAAACCAAACAGTAAAAATCCTAAACATTTAAATCTTTGAAAGCTGATATAATGTTTGTACAGGAAACCCATCTACTCAACAATGAAGCTAATTATATGAGGCGCTTACAGATAGGGCAGATCTTTCTTCGAAGGTACCACCCACAGTAGGGGAGTGATGGTGATGATTCATAGATCGGTGCCCTTCAAATCTCTTCAAGTAATACAAGACACTGCAAGTAGATTTATTTTGGTAAGAGGAAACCTACACACTCTGGAGATATTACTTGGTTCTGTTTATGGTCCAAATACAGATACTCCAGCCTTTTTGTGCAGTTAATGGAAGCATTAACGCCATTCCTAGATATCCTATAATAATAGGTGGGGATCTAAATTTGGTTTTGGATCCATCACAAGATAGATCCAGACCCTCTTGTAAGGGTCTTTCCCAGCTCAAAGAGGATTAGAGAACTCCTAGACCAGACAGGTATTTCTGATGTGTGAGAATTCTCCACCCAAAAACTCGAATTCACTTTTGTTCCTCAGGTTCATGGCACCCATCCCGAATAGATTATATTCTCGTCTCGCATAATCTTCTGTCTGGGGTAGTGGATTCAGGCATTGTCGTAGGACCACTCTCAGATCATTCAATAGTTTCCTGTTTAATCTCCTTTTCACACCTCCCCAAAGGGGGTAACAGATGGAAACTTAACAATCAGTTACTAAGAGATGCTGTAATAGTAAAATACATTTCTTCCCAAATATCTGAGTTCATTTCAAATAATCTCAACTCTACCAAGCACCCGGATATGGTGTGGGGAGCACTCAAAGCATTTCTGAGAGGCATTTTAATAGGTGTGGCATCCAGGAGGAAAAAGGAGAGGGAGTATCGAATGTCAGAACTTCTAATCCGGATATGGGATATGGAGGCTGAACTTTCTCCTCATTCCTCCGAGGACGATAGAAATGAGTTATTTAAATTGCATGACTCATACCTAAACTTACTGGGGGAGCAAGCCGAGCTTGCAATTATCAAAACAAATGCCAGGTATACGGATCAAGGGGAGAAAGCCGGCCGTATGTTGGCATGGCATATTAAACAGTTAGAATCTACTAAATTAATAGCTGCTGTCCAATCTATTGAAAATGGGGTCATTAGAACTTCCCCTAAAGAAATTGCTGTTGAGTTCAGGAACTATCTGGAACGTCTATATGGGGCAATGGAAAATCCCCCCTCAGAGGAGAAATTGCATTCCTATTTAGAAGACTTGCACTTGCTCTCTCTCTCGGAGATACAACAAGCTCAACTCATCGCCCCAATCACCCATGGTGAAATAGAACAAGTTATTAAAAGCCTTCCCCCGATAAAACTCCAGGTCCAGATGGATTCTCGTCTAATTTTTATAAAGTTTTTTCTAAAGAGTTATCTCCCTTACTTGTCACGTTATTCCAATATATTCTCAATGGTCAGGCAACTGACTGCACGCTGTTTGAGGCACTTATTGTCTTATTACCTAAACAGGATAAACCTCCGGATTTGGTTTCAAGTTACAGACCCATTTCACTGCTTAATTATGATATTAAAATCCTCGCGAAGCTATTAGCTGACCGTATGAGCAAAGTTGTAACTGATTTAATTGGTGAAGCACAGGTTGGCTTCATGAGAGGGGAGATCGTCCGATGACCATTTAAGGACACTTGCACATGTCCTCTCTGTGTCCAGAGAATCGGACCAACCCATGGTGCTGGTGTCCCTGGACGCAGAGAAGGCATTCGACAGGGTGTACTGGAACTATCTTCTAGTTACAATGAAGAAATTTGGCTTCCCCCCTGGTATTCATGAATTGGATTAGCTCTCTGTACAAGCTACCCTCTGCGAGAATCTCTTGTAATGGGGTTAGTTATGATCCCTTTAGGCTATTTGTGGGCACCAGACAGGGTTGCCCGCTTTCCCCTCTCCTTTTTAATCTTTATCTAGAACCCCTCATTAGGCGAATTTTACATAGTCAGGAAGTGCAGGGTATTCAAGTCCATGGCCATATCATTAAAATAACTGCATATGCAGATGACCTTCTGCTACATATATCGCATCCAGCTGAATCAATACCTGCACTACTGGAAATTATACAGAAATTTAGTGAAGCTGCGAATTACAAACTTAATGTGGAGAAAACAGTGGTATTTCCCCTCAACAATAGAACCTTTAAGCATGAAATCACTGCATTGGGGCTAACTTGGAATATCAAGTCTATAAAATATTTAGGACTTACCTTAACAAGGAATCCAGATCGCATGCAACAGTTAAATTTGGACTCGCTAGTACATACAATCAAATTAGACCTTAAAAGATGGGCAATGCTTTCACTATCCTTATGGGGAAGAATTAATTTAATCAAAATGAATGTTTTTCCTCGGCTATTTTACCCTTTGAACATGTTAAATATTTGGCTCCCTGTCATGGTTTAAGAGAATTCATGTATGATTACTAATTTTATTTGGGATTACAAGAAATCCAGAATGGCCAATTACAAATTAGCTGCTCCTAAATTAACGGTTGGCTGAGACTCCTTCACTTTGGTTTATATTACTGGGCTAGTCACACAAATAAATATCTCAGATGGTTACAAATAATAGATCCCCAGTCCAAAGTGTCTACATACCTTTTGGTTAAAGTTGGAATTATCCTGTATTAGGAATCAAGGTCTCGCACCGAAAGCCATGTTGCACATTAACTCAAATTCTCTACCTAGAATGCTTTGAAATTCTCCCATAGGTGTATCCATTAGAATCCATTCCCAACTATGTGCTTTTCTAAAATACAATCATACTAAAGACCTATTTCAGCCTATAAGAGGTAATCCCCATTTTTTAATTGGAGGCAAGCCTATTAATACCTCTTGGCTTCCTCAACTCAGAGAGTGCCAATTATCTGATCTAGTCAAGGTGGACGGGCAGGTGCCCACAGCAGCTGAAATTTCTAATAAATTTCATCTTTCACATGCGGATATATTCAAAGTGTTTCGACTCCGGCACCTTCTGTTAAAAGTGTTGGGTTCACTCTCGATAATGCCTGCAAAAGTGCATTTCCAAAGAGAATTAAGCCCCTTAGCAGGTTTAGCACATGCTGTTTCTAAATTTTATTGCATTTCATTCAAGTGTGCCTACCCCCAGAATTTCGCACCAACCTCTTTTTGGTCGTCGTTATTTCCTGACAAGGTGTTTAACTGGTCTTCACTATGGTACAGTTGCCATAAATATATCTTGCAGGATCGGCTCAGACTGATGCAATTTAAACTGTTACATAACATTTACTATTCTCCCCAGAAATTGGCAAAGTTAGGTATTGTATCCTCCTCTGTATGTATTAGATGTCACCAAGGTGAGGAGACCTCCCCACATTTTCTGGAATTGTCCCAAGGTGGCTTGGCTCTGGTCCACAATAAAATGTAGGGTGGATCCCTTGCTAGGTTTGAATGATCTTTTTACGCCGGAGGTATGTGTGCTAGGGGATGTTACAAATATCCCGGTGCGGAACAGAAAATATCATATGGCCCTAATCGCGGCATCTGTTAAAAAAGTGGTCCTCGAACACTGGACAGACACTTTAGAAATTTCTTATGTAGAGTGGTTACAAGAACTACTGGCCAATCTAAGAACGGAAAGAACCATAGCTAACCTCCAGAATAAAGTACTAAAGTTTAACACAATTTGGGGTCCCCTATATACACTATATTCCTTACAATCGTAAAGGCAGTTCTTCCTTGGGTTAATTATATGGTGGGAATTACCTATTGTGCTGGGTTGGTGGGTGGGGTGTTAGGGGTAGGGAATAGGTGTAGGTTGGGTAGAGAATGGATCCTGGTGTCATGTGATATATGTATGTATATCAAACAGTCTATGTACCGTTTACTTGGATGTATTCTCTGCTTTGCAAATTTCAATAAAATTTAAATGGAAAAAAAAAAAGTTCCAGCACAAGTGCCCCTTAACTCATTCGAGTATCTTTGGGCCCACCCTGCTTGCCCATTGGCTGAAACCACCCCACTGAATTTGAAAATGCCGCCATTTTTGTCTTTCGCTTAGCGAGAGATACTGCCCTACCAGTACTGCAAGTTGCCACAAGAAACCACTCATCACTGCGACTTGCTGTATGTTTCTTTCTCTTGTGGTTACCTCACGATTGTGAAACCCTTGTGTCTCACTCCCAGCTCAAAGTTTCTAGCTGTCCCCCTGTCATCATTTCCCCCTGTTAATCAGCCCATGAATGAAGTAACGAAGATTCTACTCCCATGCACGACTACAAGTACAGGAAGCATTCTGAAAAAGTCCCGTTTTACCCACGCGCACTGGAAAGCCGACCAGTACCGTAGAACATTACAGAAGTCATAACATGGCATTTCTTTCTGACTTCACTCGCTCCACACCCGGTAAAATACCATTATTTCATTACCGCATCTCTCAAAATACTCTTCTTTACACCTCTTCTCCTCACTCGCAAATGCAGCTCCTTGAGGTAAGCTCCATAAGTGAGCAATGCAAACTGATGGGTGGGGGCGAGTAGCAAAACGCCAAAACCACATACCTGCAATAACTTTTCTTGTTTTAACTCAACTCTACTCCCTTCACAACACCGGGCACCAGAAAAAAATGTTTGTTATTTTACTACATATTAGCTCCGTGCAAACTCGAGGCGGGGACAAAATACAAACTGAAAGAAATGCTATTAGGAAACACAGAAAACAGCAGTGCACACCTGTGACAATAAAAAGTTTGTTATTTTAATACCGCATCATGTTAGCTCCATACAAAACTTGGGGGGGGGGGGACAAAATACAAACTGAAAGAAATGCTAATAGCAAAGAGGGAAAAAACAGCAGTGCACACCTGTGGCAATTGTAATAATGCAGGGACTATTTAACCAGACAACTTAATTTCATTTTATTTTTATATATATTTCACATATATTTTTTTACTTTCATATTTGTTGTCAAAAATTTAACACAGTTGCCCATTTTCTAAACGCAATAATGCCCTCCAGGGTGGGCGGTATGGGCCTCATTACACCCCTGGGCGGTCCGGTATTGCCCAATACAGCCCACCCTGTCGGGCATTATTGCTTACATAGACAAGGGTGTCAGTGAGAGTGCGTGGAATAATTATGAAGTAGTAGATACAACCCAGTTTTGGTAGTACCTTGAATGGAGGAAAGGGGTCCAGTATTTATCAAACTATATCATAGACCCGTTAGCAAAGTTGGAGATTCTTTCAAATATGGCTAGTTGACCCACTGCTAAAAGCAACTCTGTCAGAGTGGGGGTGTTAGTGGTTCTCCATTTGCGCAGAATCAATTGCTTGGCTGCCACTCCTACAGCTGTTAGCCACTGGTCCTGAGAGAGACACTGGAAAATGGTTTCTGGACAACAACCCAGCAAAAGGACGTGAGCATCAACTTGGATCACAGTGCCAACCATCTCTTGGCAGACCTTCATCACCTGCTGCCAGAAGGCTTGGCTATGGGAACAGGTCCATAGGACATGTTGAAGGGTAGCCCTAGGTTGGCCGCACCACAACAGTTGTTGCTGTCCATTAGCCCCATCTTGCAGGGTGCAGTAGCACTGCAGCAATGTCTTGTGGAGAATAAAGCAGCTTCTACTATTTCTACAGGCTCTGTGCCACCTGTCCCAGCAGTGCTGCCATTGCCCCTCAAGATGATTTGTCCCAGGTCTGACTGCCATTGATCTCTAGCCTTCTGAGGGGGTCAGGTTGGGTATCACAAGTAGCATGATAACTCTTGCTAGCCCCCTTTTGAGCTTGCTCTTTCCTACTGTAGAGGGCTGGTGCAATGACCCTGCTCCTGGGAGGGCTTCAGAGGGTCTTTTAATCTGGAAGATTTTCCAGAGGTCATTCTGAGGTAAGTGATATTTCTGCATGAGAGCAGGGAAGGTGATGATGTGTTCTCTACTGGGTTGGTATAAATTGCTGACATATCTTATACCCTGTGATTCCCAATATTTATAGTGTATCATGGCTCCACCTATCTGTATCTTTGGATTATTCCAAGGTGGGACAAATTTGAATGGAAGTGGGGTCTTCCCTGAGCCAATGATGAATTTTGGACCAGCATTGTACTGATATTTTCACCATCAGGGATGAGAGCTGGATCTGCTTTGTGCAGGTGTACATAGCAGTGGCCAATGAGGTGCCACCCTAGGAAATTAGATAAAATATTCAGCCACTGGGGACTGGTCACTAATGGAGGAGTGAACCATTGGGAAGTTTTTGTGGACACAAATGCCATAGGATACCCTAGGTACCATGGAAGCCCCCAGCTTCCTCTGCTCCAATACCCTCTCAGCTTGGCTCTGCTGTATCTGGGGTTTATTGTCCCATGGAAATTTACTAAACATCTGATCAATTTCAGTAAACTATTTCAAGTGGATAGGGATTGGGAGGTGTGCCAAAAGATGGAGAAACTTGGGTGACACCATCAGTTTGGTCCCCTCAATCTCCCCCCCCCCCAAGGATAGGTTGAAGGCTTTCTGTCATTAGAGGTCATTTTTAGTGGATGCTGATAAGGGCTCCAGGTTCATGGGCACTATTGTTTCAATGTTCTGGTGAATACAGACCCCTACATACATAAATCATTCTTCACTCATCAAGGCTGAGGTCTGTTACATACAAGGAGGAACAAAAACGAAATATGGAGAAAAACAATGTGATCTCAAGCTGCATCTTTATGGAATGACCTGCAGTTTGCAATACAACACTCTCTTCTCACTGCGCCTTTGCTAATGCCCTGGATGAATGTTTTTATTCACTTGTAATTGTACATAGATATATGGTTTTAGATGATATTGTCTACTGTCCTGTTCTAATGTGAATTTGTAGTATAATGACTTAATTTATGTATTTTAGAGTAACTAATGAGATTTGAACATTGGACTGTCTTGTAAACATGGTATAACATCCCTAATGACTTGTTTCTCTAGTATAAAAATAAAGATTTTACCTACCTACCTACCTACCTACATAGATTCTTAAGTGGTAGGAATTTAGTTTTAAATTAGTTAATCTTCAGCCCTGAGAGTTTTGTAAATTGTTGGAGTACAGGAGCACAGACCTGATAGTCATGTGCATTAGAGATAATGATGAGGAGGTCATCTGCACAAAAAGTGTTATACTCCTTCTTACCTATCTGTATCCCCAGATATGGTGGTGTTCACAGACAGCAATGACTAATGGCACTATAGCCATTACAAATGACAGAGGAGAGTGGACACACTTGCCGTATCCCTTTTGTAGGAGAAGTGGTGGATTTCAGGTCATTAGCTAGTACAGATGCCATGGGGATGTGGACTGATCCAGTGTCGAATGGTCGAGCATATGCCCATTTTAGTTAGCATTTCCATGAGATAGGACCATTTGACAGAGTCAAAGGCATCTCAAGTTCACTGCCAACATGGCAACAGGACTTTGTTGTTTTTGGAAACATGAATAAGGGTAAGCAGAGCCTTTAAGTAGTTGGTGCTGAGCGGCTCTTGCTAAAGCCCCATCTGAGATGGATGAATAATGCTGGACACAATTGTTTCCAGCCGAGCTGCCAAGGCTTTTGCCAAAATGTTGGCATCAGTATTAATCAAAGAGATGGGATGGTAGAGGTTTTATGTGATAAAGGTGACTCCTAATAGCTGTTGACCTCTAAGAACGAGCCAAAAACTGCCCGACTGAAGAAGGGTGACAGATACTAGAGCGGCACCACAAATAGCGACGGTCACTAAATCCATACAAAAACAAAGACAATATATGTATTTTTTTGCAGAGGGCTACACCCCCTGCACCTCCTGTGTGAGGGGCAAACCCCCCATGCCCCCCAAAATAAAGATTATCAACTCTACGGGGATGCGGACTTAGGGGAAATCACGAAGATTTTTTTTTTAAATTTCCTTTCCAGGCACTGGATCCGAACCCAGATCGCTGGCTTCCAGGTCAGTGACACATTTCACCATGCTACATGGCCAGCTCAGCTGTGCCAACCCAACCATCATGTTATATCCTGCTTCAGCGAGGGGCAGCCTGCTACACTTGCTCTACAGGATATAATGCCTTGTTCACCACTCGCTCTAGATTCAAGTGCTATTATTGAGTCACCAGATTGAATCACTCAATAATAGGTGCTCATATAGGGTGCTACCATGGTAGCTACTGGGATTGTATGGGTCCTTGACTTTCTTCAGAAGTATTGTGATCATGGCTTCCCTTAGAGTGGGAGGCAATGTATCATTTTGGAGAGGGAGTCCTAGAAGGTCCTCCTTAACTATAGTGTGACCACATCCCCCATCAGTTTATACAGATCTACCAGGATGTCATCTCCCCCAGGTGCCTTACAGGAGGTCATGGAGGTTATGTCCTGCTGGATTTCATTTTGTGTTAAAAGAGCATCCAGGATAGAGGTTTGGGTAGGGGTAATTGTAAGGATGGGCAGGGTATGCAAAAAGTCTAACTGTGTTAGGATCAGATGAGGAGGGTGATGCATGCAGGCCCTCATAAAACTTTTTCATAATAGAGTTAATAGCTTCCAGAGAGTGGTGGATTATGCCTACAGTATTCCTCAGCCTGGGTATAATCTGAGCAGCCTGGTTGCACCTTAGGCGGTATGCAAAGAGCTTACCGACTTCTCTTCTTCCTTGCAAAGGCATGGTGACGTGGGGAGAGCAAGTTCCACCTTCCTGTAGAGCAATGCATTCATTCTTGTACAGGTACTGAGAATCTCTGTTATCAGAGAGGAGGGGACATCGGGATACCCTTTATATTGGTCCTCCAACTCCAGGAGCATTTGTTCAAGGCTGGCTTGTTCAGCCTCCTGTTCCATATGCTGATGTTAATATATAATAATGTGCAAATTTATGGTGGCTTTGAATGCCTCCCACAGGGTGGAATCTGGCACATCTCCTAGGCAACTGAACTCCCAGAATGACTTAGCTTCCTGATTATTCAAACTTGTGGGAGTCCTCGAGGAGCAGAGGGTCCAGCCACCAGGATGGATTTCTGCTACATGGGATGACTGAGGTAAAGTTTGACTATCAAAAGCCCTGTACAACTTCCTTGCTGTGCATGTCGAGCTGTCAATATAACTTTGGTTACAATAATGTTTCAGTAAGCACATGCTAGGACAATTTTCTCCAAAGCACTCTGTACGTCTCAGTCTGTTTATGTAGAAGTGGTGGAATGTGGCTTACTAAGATAATTAGTAATTACAATGTAAACTGACAGAACACTTACATAAACATAATGGCCTGGATATTCAAACTGCGCGCTCAAAACTGGCAGCAACAGCAGGAGAAAGTAAACCAGTTGCGCAAATGCGCAACAGGTGCGATATTCAAACATGGAGCAGAGCAAATTGCAAGCAACCAACGCTCTGAATATCGCCATACTGTGCCATCGCAAACCAGGAAGGAGAAGCTGAGTTAAATGTTCGCTTATGGCGCAACCATGGAAGCTCAGCTGAGCATTCCAGAGCTGCCATAGCGCAAGCACAGCCCCCCAGAGCAATGGAACTGCACATCCAGGAGGCAGGCTGGGCCCACCGCCACCATGCCACACATGGGCACAGGAACACACTGCAGAACCCACACCACACCAGCACACTCCACAGCATCACTGGGGTGGTACAGGATGATCCACGTGCCCATGGGGACAAGCCAACAAAGCATAGCAGAGCCTGACACCCCAGCACAACCACTGGCAGGCGGAGAGTGCCACACACAGGGGTTGACAACCACAGTGCACATCAGCCTCTCGTATGCACAGCGCACCCTGCACTGTGACCCCAAGACACCACCCATGTGCAGTGACTGGCACTGCAGGAAACCATGCAGCCCCAGCCACGTCAGCCCATGCAACACAGAAGCCTACAAGCCAGACACACCCTGTGCACCCAGCAGTGGTGGCAGCAGATGGCAAGACCAACCGAAAGTCACTGCCATGCTGGAGATACCTCCCATGCACACACATGCACACACACACACACACATACCCAGGACCATACCAGCAGATGGCATGTACACACCTGCAACTGAGCACCCATAGCCAGCTGCAAATCAGAGACCAACACAGTATTCATATATCAAAATAGAAATGTATATTAAACATAGTGCAACAAGAACAATAAAAACTATTTACAAGGGGGGGGATGGGTACAAGGAAGGGGTGTTCAAGAGGGAGGGATTAAAAACTTGGAGATGGAAGGCAGGGTGCTAGGGATGGAAGAAGTGGGAAGGGTAATGCGGGCTACGGCCCAGCCGGCTCCAGGTCCTCCCCCTGCTGGCGCCCCATTCCAGTCTGCCCCTGATGGCGTCCATGCCTCTGTATTGCTCGCAGGATCCTGTGGCTTGCCACGCTGACCTCTGTGAGGTGACGGACATCCCGCTGCATCCTCCTTAGAACCTCGAGGCCTAGGAAAATGGGAACACAGTCAATGGCTGTGACTGACCACAACCCTGAACACCACCCAACCTGCAAGCCATATAGCCTAATGTCCCGCACCTGTGATGGCATGCACCCACCCACAGTGAACATGCACATGGCCATCACAAGCAGGCAGCACCAGCTATGCGCACCACCGCCCACACACACTGCCCATGTCAATCACAGTACAAACTAGGCTGGCAAGTGATGTGGCAACGTGGTGCGATGCCAGTTACACAGCTATGTGCCCAGTGCATGCCTGGACCACCAGTGATGCATACACAGACGTGCCGTGATACTGCACTGTGATGCAGGTCACCTGTGTCATGCCTACATACATGGATACATAGACAGTGTCGGCAGATAAGGGCCTATGGGACACCCAGTCTGTCCATTTGACCTTGTAAGTTCACTCTGTTGTCCTATAAGTCTGTTGCCCTTACCCCTGACCTTCAGGATTCCTTTATGGCTAACCCATGCATTCATAAATCCCATGACCAAGTCAGCCCCCACCACCACTTCCTCTGGCAGGTGTTCCACTTGTCCACCACCCGTTCTGTGAAGAAATACTTTCTCATGTTTCCTCTGAATCGTCCCCCCTCCAACTTCATCCCATGCCCTCTAGTCCTGGAACATCCTTTACACTTAAAAATACTGTTTTCCTGCACTCTGTTCCCCCCTGTAAGATACTTGTATGTCCCCATCATATCCCCACACCCTCCTCCCCTCCAGGGAGTACATGTTCAGTTCCGTCAACCTGTCTGCATAGGACTTGTGATGCAATCCATGCACCATCCGTGTCGCCCTCCTCTGAACCCTCTCCACCCAGTCCATGTCCATACGTAGGTATGGTCTCCGGAACTGTACACTGTACTCCAGTGTGGGACTCACTAGTGTTTTGTATAGTGGAATTATGACCTCCTTTGTTTGTGCCCGCATGGCTGGTGGTCTTGCCCCCAGCATGCAATAGCATCCATGAAGTAATGATACTCACCACCTCCAGCAGCTGGGTCTGACGCGTGCTGCTGCTGCTGCTGCTGCTGCGTGCTGGGCACAACACCCCCGCACCGGGCCCTGGCACTGCCCACGCCACCCTGGCCCTGTGTCCTCACAATCCAGCCTGTGGGAGACATATGTTGAGACAAACATCAGTGTGACTCAAAAGCAGAGTGCCCCCTGCCCCGGTGAGAGTGCCTGCCCACACAGCCATAACCATCCATCGCACAGCTGCACACACTGACACAGCCCACCGTGTCCGAGATGGCACCTATGCACAGCCACCCAAGCACACACACACCCCTACAGAGAATATAGGTGCATAGATGGTACACTCACCTGGCCTAGGCACCACGCCCCGCCTGGCACGTGAACGCAGCCGCGTCAAGAGTTCCGGCTCCCTCCAGCAGAGGTCACTGTACCGGTGCCGGCACTGCTCAGCAGACCGGCCCCAGCCAGTGACCTCCACCAGGTCAGTGGCCACTTGCTGCCACACGTGGGTCCTAGGCATGGTGAGGGGGGCCTCAAAATACAGTGCCTCACAGTGGGGCTCCACCAGGGCCACCAGGTTGGCCACTTCAAGCTGGCTCCAGGACACCATCCTCCTCCTAGCCATGGCACCAACTTTACAGCAGGCAATATGGCACCCCACTGCACCGTAACCCCACGTGGAGTTGCTGTGCAATAGACCACCACAGGCTCCAATCGTGCTGTTCGAACAGCGCCATCACTTTACATGGCACTGTCACCAGACAGCGCAATAGGGACGTACACATGGCATGCCAACAGCGCCAGGGGTCAGAGGGCACACACAAGGTCACGGCAATGACGCAAGGCTATGCACAGTGCCATAGGGACGTATAGGAGTATCTTCGTGACTGCCAAGCTGAGCACCAGTGCCACAGTGGACTATCGCGCAGTAGTGTCATAGCGCCATATAGTGCCCAGTGCTGTAGCGCCACTGGCACAATGGTGGCCATGGTCTGAATCGCCTATCGCGCTCAGCAGGTCTGCAGCATGATAGACGCATGCGTAAGCTGCCTGGGCATGCGCAATGCAGTGTGGCACACAGCCACAAACCTGCGCCATTGGCTCAGCCGGACCTTCCAGACATGCAAAGTGCAAATACACGATATTCAGTCGGACATATGCAAATCATGCGATCAGCTATTCAAAGGCAGTGGCACGATTAGCATAATAAAGTTGCCCACACCTCATTTGCATGTGTTTGCGCTATAAAAATCGCGACAGTGGGTTGTGCTGGCCAGATTTGGTTACTGCAGGTGAGAGGTGAGTTACATGCTGTGTGATGCTCAGGACAATGCTCATGGGTGGAGGATGATAAAGGCTGAGGGGGCTGAGCATGAAAAGAGCACTTAGAAAGGGACAAAGGGCACCCTTTTGATCAGTATCTGCCATGCGGAGTGGAAACGTGGGGGGCTTCGGCCCCCCCGGGCCGGCAGCTATGCTCATGGGGAAATGCTGTCAACTGCACAGTGACAGGTGTCCACTTCCACCCATACAGATCACCATGACTGACCAGAGCCAAGCTGAGGTGTGGACGGCGGGTGTAGAGGAGGCCGACTTCACCGGCAGAGACGGAGGCCTCTTCCAGGCCTACTGAGGATGATCCACTAGTGAGTGGACGGAGGGGCACCCATCAGGAACGTCAGCTGCATGGGAGGGGTAGCTCGGCCATCAACCTGCAGGAGGCCACCAGCACTCCGTGCAGGAATGCAAGAAGAAGATGGGGACTGACCGCGGGAGGCTGAAGGAGAAGGTGGCAGCCTTCAGGCGATGTGCTGGCACTGGTGGGGCCCACCAGTGGTGTTGCAGCTGACCCTACAGAGGAGACACTGGTTGTGGCCATGCAGCCGAGTGCCATTGCGGGCGTACCAGGTGGAGGATTCCAGACAGGTGGAAGCCCATCACTGCACGGTATGACATGGTGGTGTTGTTGGGGGGGGGCTGTTGTTCACATGCACTCACAAGTATTCTCTTTCTGTTACAGATCCTGTTCATCTTCAGGAGACGGTGGTGGTGGTGGGTCCAGACAGTGATGCAGACCTGCTGGACGTGGAGAAGGGACCATCCACCTCCGCCACCAGCCTGCAGGCACTGCAGCAGCATGCACGCTGGGCCAACAACTCCGGTGTCAGTGATATGGGTGCAGGGGGTGCACAGCCTGTGTCACAGCAGTCAGGCATGCAGGTATGCCAGCATGCTGTGCCTATGGCAGGGCAGCACGACCTGCACCATTGATGATAGCAGGCCTGCAATGGGCAGTGATAGGTGTGTGTCCCATGACGGACACATGGCAGGCCAGCACGTGCCCTGGGCCTTCCTGGTTCACACCTGTACCAGCATGCTGGCACAGTCCCAGGCTGTGCCTGTCAGCACCGGTGGGGCAGCACCGGTGGCTGTGCAGGTGTCTGGCACTGTTGTCAGCATGGAGGTGGAACAGGTGGACCTGGGGGGCTCAGCAGTTGGAGGGGCGGCAGCAGCAGTCGCACACCAGGTCTGGGGGTACAGTGTCAAGCAGTGGCACATGTCCACCGCCCTTTGATCCACCCATACCTGGTCCTGGCGAACAGCGCCACCTCTCAAGGGGTGCTGTGCACCAGGACCGTCCACACCCTGAGGGTCACGATGCCATTGGGGCACAGTACCCATTGGACGGCACACCCGCCTGCTGCAGGACCGTGCACAGCTGCAGGGGTGGGTTGCAAGGTCCGTGGAGGCACTGTCTGTGTCCGTGGAGTGGCATAGCAGGGAGTGTGCTCAGGACCGAGCTGAGCTGGTCTTTATGCGGACGGATATGCCCGCTGCCATTGACAGGCTGACCCAGGCAGTGGTCTCTGTCGCAGACGCATTGGCCACACTGTCAGGTGCCCCTGTACCACACACCCCACACAGTGCGCTCTCCACTCCCCGTTCCCGGTGTTGTGCGACACCAGGTCTGTCGATGCCGGGTTCTGCTGTGGGCATCCTGAGCACCCCTGGTGCAAGTTTGTTTGGCAGGATGCAGACCCCTGTGCGGGCAAGGTCGCGTTCACACAGTGGGACCCCTGGTGGTGCACCAGCGCCACCCGATGTGGCCCCTGCTCAGCCTGCCAGTGCTGCTGGGCCTGGCGGGAGCCCTGCGCATCCGTGGTGGCCGTGGGACAGTGCTACCTGACTGAGCTGTTTCCCAGTGCAGGCCCTGTCTGGTGCTGCCCTGTGTGCAATGGTGTCATGGTGGGCAGTGCACTGCTGGGTGCTCTGCTCACCAAGCTGACACAGACCACCTGCACACCTCCCAACTGCTGTCCACAGGTGCGTGTGCATGATGATGCCTGCATTGCACTGTACACCAAGGTGCAGGTGCCCAGGTCCTGACACACGACGTGGACAGTCCAGGTGGTGGGGTGGTTGGTGGTGCTGTGTGTTGGCAATGTCATTTCCGCAGTGCTGTGCTGCTGCCCATGTATGCTGCCTGGTGTGTGTGTGTGTGTCCATATGAGTGCTCACCCCTCTCTGATGGTGTGTCGGTATGCCTGGAACCTTCAACTCCCCTGACCTTCATGCACGGTGTGTTCCTCTGTGTGCCTGTGGTTTGCACATGGACAGTGTTGCCTGCACATGTCCCCTTGACTTACCTGTGTTGGGCGTAGTGCTCTTCTGCAATGGTGTCCCGGTGCAGCTGGGCCTGCCGGGTCAGTCAGGGTTCCCTCCGTCCTGGGGGGGGCTGCTCATCACTAACATCACCGGCGCCACTGGCGTCCCCATCGCTGTCCCCCTCTTGGACCTGTACGGCTATCCCATGGTCTTTGGCCATGTTGTGCAGGATGCAACAGGCCAGGAATATCCCACTGGCCTTTTGGGGGCTGTACTGTTGGGCTCTGCCGGAGGTGTCCAGGCATCGGAAGCGTGCCTTGAGCATCCCAAACACCCGCTCTATGATGTTACGTGTTGCGGCATGTGCCTCATTGAAGCATAGCTGCGCTGGGGTCGTGGGGCGCCGGTATGGTGTGAGCAGCTAGGGATGGAGTGGGTATCCACAGTCACCTGTGTGGAGATAGTGGAGATCAGTGTCATGTCAGGTCCATATTGCCCATATCCTTGTGTGCCACTACCATGGCACCTGTGTCATTCCCACCCTTGCCTAGAGTTTGCATTCCATACATGTGTACTCACCCACTAGATGACCCGTGGGGATGTCCCCACTCGAATCGATGGCACAGTGCAGACTGGTGCCATATGAAGGCATCATGTGCTCCACCAGGGTGTGTGGCACAGACATTGATAATGCGCCCAGTGGCATCACACACCACCGGGCAGTTGACACTGGAAAACCCCTTTCAGTTCCGATATGCCTGGCCGTCGGGGCCAGGTGGCGTGCGAATGGCCACATGGGTGCAGTCTATGGCCCTTAGCATGCCAGGCATACATGCTACCCTGTGGAACTCCTGCATGTTTGTTGTACGCTCTGCCGTGTGTTGGGGAAATGGATGTACTCGATACGAGGCAGCAGTGCGCTGAGGAATTGGGTGAGGATGCGTGACGGCCGACTGTGTAATGCCTGTTTTGTCCCTTGTTGGCCTCTGGAAGGTGCCCGTGGCGAGCAGGCACATGCAGGCTGTCACCTTGGTCTCCACGGACAGAGTGTGACTCCATCGTGAGGGTGCCTGCATCACATCACTGCACAGCTCGCAGAGCCGTCTCAGTATTGCCCTGTTCAGGCGGTACCGGCCCACAATCTCGACGTCTGTGTACAGCTCGGAGCTGATGCGGGCACGATACCGCCTGTCGGGGGCATACCGCCGATGGTCTCCTCCGCGGCCACGTCCCCCTGCAGCATGGTGTCTCACCCCCCTCATTACAGCTTCCATGTGGAAGCTGGCACTGTCCATCTCCCTGGCTTCTGCCCCGGCTGCTGTTCCTGTGTTACCCCCGCTGCCCCCACTGCTGCTTCCACTGCACCGGGCACCCCCCACTGGCCTCTCTGTCCTCCTGGACCCACTGTCCCTCTCTGCCCTTCCAGCTTCTGTCTCTCTCTCTCTCTCTCTCTGTCTCTCTCCCCCAGTTTGCGGCCTGCTAGGGTTCTTGCGCCACTTCCTTGAGCCTTTTAATTTTGGCTCAATTCCGCTACTGCGCAACTTCCGGCTGAGCCACTCTTGCGCATTGCGCAAGTGTTCGATTATCGCATTGCGCACTTTATGCATGGACCCGCCCCCTTCGGTTGCGCATGCCTTCATTTCCATTGCGCTGTTGCTCAGCATGTTTTTGGTGGCGCAACTGGCCCCTTCTGAATATCTCAGAATGGCTGATTTTTGAGTTGTGCACGTCAAGAACCCTGTTAGCATGGCGAAACCCTTTGAATATTCGGGCCAATATTTTCAACACTACAAGTACAATACATGGGAGGTAGTATGTAAGAGGAGCAAAATCCTTAAAGGATTCAGGGAGAAAATTAAGTAAGCATTGTTTGAGTTCTGTGTCACTTTCTCAACCACATACACACACATGTACAACATACTGTATATCACTATACTATATATAGAACAACATGGAAACAGGCAGATCAAGGAAAACCAGGGGTCCTTATTGCAAAAGCAGCCAAAAACAGACAAGCAAGCACTTCAAAACCCATGGAGAAAAGCAGAAAGATTTAGTACCTGTGGGAATGAAAACTCTTTTGAATAGAGGTAATAGCACAATTAAAGGAATTATACCAAAAATTTAAGGTGATTAATATTATCGAAATAGAGAAATAAGTGTGAGAGGTGGAAAAAAATGGGTGGAAATATGGATGATTACTTGGAGAACTCAGAGATGGTAGTCTTATATTTTCCAGCAGTAAGAGATATAACTAGCTCTTAAATGAGATAATGAGGGAACAGATCTTGAAGACCAAACTTGATGAATACATCAATAATCAGAAAGCATAGAAAAAGGAAACATGGGACTACACATGTAAATAGTTCTGAAGCAGGTTCCAGACCTTCCAGAATATATCTTGAATATAGAATGGATGCACAGAGAATGGCATATAAAACTGACTTGTGAAAAAGACCCTCCAACATTAGGTGTTTTGAAAAGCCTGAACATTCAGATAAAATAAAACATGTTGTTCACAGCTTGAAATTAACATGTGAAATATTAAAATTGCAGTTTTTAGTTTCTCATGATTATTGGGTACAAGGTCAATATAGTGCTTACAGAATAGCACAGCAAGAACTGTGCCGTGGAATGCTTGGAAACATTTAGAGTGACAGGAGTATAATAGTGGCAGGGAATTATCGCTACCCCTGTTGCTGTGTACTGTAACTTGAATGGGACTGCTGCCATTTGTGTGGTGCCTGGTCAAGTCACCTCATAGTGGAGTGGCTAAGACACCAGCACATGGCAGGCTTGGAGACCTGGGACCATGGTTTGTTTTTCCCTAGATCTCCTGGTGTGGCTCCTTTTTTCTTTATATTTAAAAAAGGATTTTCCCCGTCCCAAGTTTCTACCCATCACCTAAGTCCGCACCCCCTCAGAGTTTGTTATTTTTAGTCCAGGGGATGCAGGGAACAGAGCCCCCCAAAAAAACAAAGAGACCCCATTATGTTGAATGGGGTGTGCACTTTTTAGGGCTGCTATGGGCAGAGCCCTGCAGTCCTTTTACAATCACTGTGAAAAATTACTGTATTTCTTGTAAACCAACAACATATTGTAGTGTCAAGAAAAGTTGCCTCCACCTCTCTGAAGCCCTCTGCTTGTTGTCTTTGGTGAAAGTCATTGCATTGCACTATTTTTCACTCACTACTCCCCAACTCACTAGTTTGGCTGGCAGACTGTGTGCGCATGCACGAGGACTGGTTTGTTGAAAGCTATAGCTCTTTTTTTTGTCTTCGTTTCTGTCCCCCGTTCACATTTACAGCCCCTTCTGGGCTTCCACAGAGCCGCGGTGCAGGTCTTTTGCAACTGTTCTCCCATTGGGAAGCATTTTGTCTTTACCTGCATTTCTGCAGGCTTCATTTTCTATTTTAAAGTACTGCACCAGCCATTCCACAAGCCATGGTGTGACTTTTATCATATGGCACTCGCCAGTCTGCTGCTCTACCTCCTTTGTCTGGTTAAACACCCCCCAGGCTTTGCATTAGCCACAAAGTGGCATTACTTAAAATAGCAGCCCCTTTTCCTCCTCTTACCCTTCCCCCCCCCGACATTAGCCATTGGAGCGGCTTCACTACTGGCAGCTCCTGCCACTCTGTGCACTCTCCTACCCCATTCTCACTAACGCTGCTGGACAGACTTTGGTTAATGGCAGCACTCTGATGCTGCTACAACACTTTCAGTCCCTGGCTGCCTTCTGAGCCCCATAGGGCATAACACTTTGCTGCTGCAAAGGCAATTTGGGAAGTTGGGGGGAGGCACATCCATTACTGCCTCCTCCACATCCCATGGACTCCATTCTCTCTCTGTTTCCCACCCGTGCAGAGTAGGCCACAGCCTGAGCTCTGTATGGGCTGGGAGTGTACAGTGCCCGCAGGCACTTTCAGTGTGTAACAAAGGATAACTTCTAATTTCTGTTCTTGGTGGATTTGGGTCAACAGAATCAATTCATGCTGTTAGACTATTGGGACCTCTGAGGATACCACAGGTAAGCAGTTAAATTGCCTCTACTGACAAATTCAAATTATTAATCTATATTTTTGTTATCTATAATATAGTTTACCAGTTTACAATGGTAGCCTTGCAGCCCAAGACCAACTTTTTTTTTAATTTAAAGCAAAAGATATATTTTTAATTGTAACTCAGACATTATATAATCTAGCAAACTGACGGCCTTTTCTAAAGCATAATCTAAAAGAAATGTCATGAAAGAACTAAGGTAAAGCAGGGCAGTCTCAGATGCTAGTGATAAATTCTAAGGAAATGTTTAGATAAAATGTCAAAAGGGTGTAGCAAGCAAGAACTTCAGAAAAAACTGTAAGAGTTGAGAATTTCTATTGCTTTGCACAGATGTGTACTACAGAGGTATATACAGTATTCCTGAGTTCTTAATCTTCTGAGCTGTTCCAGTCTTACTGAGAGGACATATAGTTTCACAAAGCGTTATATTCTTTCACATGTCATGTGCTTGAAAGAATTACATCTAAATCAGCAGAAAGTAATGTTCCTAAGCAAAGCTTAGTTTTAACTACAGTACTTATTTTGCTTAGCTGGAACTACATTCAGTGGTTGAAGGATTAACTGTTACATTAGCTAATTAAAACAAATAATAATCTAAGGCTGCACGCTTAATTATCAGTTTTATAAATCATAATTATAAACTGAAATGTGTATTAACATTACTTCCAATAGCTTTGTATGAAGTCCGAACTATCCATTGTTTACCTGACACAAAATGGCTGCCCAGGTAATAATGAGGAAGGTTGTTCATGAACTCTTAGCCATTTTAAAATATTACTACATAATTGTCTAGTTGTAGCATTTGCCAAAGCAATGTCAATAAGAAATGTCAATGAACAGGACTATTAGTCACAAAACACAATGAAGTATAATCCCAATTTTCATATACGAGCATGTGCTCTATAGGCAGGACTTAATAGCTAGTTCTGTAACTAGTACTGTAGCTAGTAATTGTACTGTGCAGTTATAAGTAAGATTGCTTCAGGAAAACTCCATTAAAAACAAAACAAACAAAAAACTATGGAAATTTAAAGTAGCAGTGAAAAAAAACTAGTTTTTTGCCTTTTGAGGTGATTTGACATCCTTCACATTCAGCTTTCATGTTGATACATTTTTATTGAATTCCATATGTATTTGTTTTAATAATAAAAGCCTGGCTTTTTTGCATTGAGGAAAACAGCTTCACAGTCCACAAATCTCAAAAAAAACATGCTAATATTATTCTAGGATACAGGCTATTAAATGATTTCCTGGCTGGAGATCTGTGGGCATGTTTGGTCTCAATCCTTGCATTAGTATCAGACCTTGACAAGAGCTCAATAAACCAGTTTTCCAGAAAGACTTTGATATCACTGCTTTCGAACCATCTGGCAAGCCCAAGACTTTTAAACTGTTCACCTAACTCTCCAATCCATGTCTGTGACTTAAGCTTGGAGTTTTTTTAGCTGTTTACAATACATTCTAGTTTGGATTCTAACCGGGGAACAAATTCATCCAAATCTAAGAGTCTTGATTCCAGCTCAGCCGCTCTCTTGTTGGTACATAAGATATCACTGAAAAATTAATGTAAGTTTGGAACTAATATGCTCCAATTTGCTATTAAGAGCTGCAAAGTCATTCTTAACCTCAGAAAGAATAGTTTTTTGTAAATGCTTGTCAGGACTTCAGCGGGCATAGCCCTGTAGACCTCTTGCTATGAGAAAAGGACTCCCACATTCTTTATGACCCAACAACATAACAACATGTTGGAGTGTCCACACAGTCAACTCCACATCTGTGAAGCCCTCCACTCATTGTATGGTGGAAGTCACACTGCATTATTTTTCACTTACTAGTCCCCCCAGTGCACTAGTTTGGCTGGTGGACTGTGCGTGCATGTGTGAGGACTGGTTTGTTGAAAGCTACAGAATGACTTGGGCAAGGAAAACCTAGAAATGACTCCACTGAGCAGATATTGTGCCCTCTGGGCTACTGCTGAATGCTGCTCTGTTGAAATGCTTGTGGGCTCTTCTAGCCCAAATACTTTTTAGTCTCTGTTTCATTCCCCTTACCCCTCAGTTCACATTTACAGCCCATTTTGCTTCCACATAGCCACAATGTGGCCCTTATGCAACCTCTTCTTTCCTCAGGAGCATTTATCCTTGCCCGCATTTCTGCAGGCTTCATTTTGTATTTTAAAGTACCAGACCAGCCATTTCACAGAACACAGTGGAGTTTTATCATGCACACCTGCTGCTCTACTGCTCCACCTCTCCTTTGTCTCTTTAGACACCCCCTAGGTTTGCATTAGCCATGGAGCAGCTTACTTAAAATAGCAACTTCTTGCTGCTCTCTTTTCCTTTTGCCCCTTTTACCCCTCCCCAGACTTCTACATTAACCATGGGAGTGGCTTCACTACTTGTAGCTCCACAGGGCGTGCACTCTCCCACAATGCCCACACTAACGCCACTGCAGTGACTTTACTTAATGGCAGAACCTTGCTGCTGCTGCAACCCTCTTAGTCCAAGGCTGCCTTCTGATCCCTGTAGGGTGTAATAATTTGCCATTGCAGTGGTGATTTGGGAAGGTGGGAAGAGGTGCTTCCATTACTACCTCCTCCACTTTCCACTGACTCCATCCTCTCTCTGTTTCCCAGCCATACAGAGTAGGCTGCAGTCTGAGCTCCATATGGACTGGAGGTTACAGTGCCTACAGGCACTTTCACTTAGGGTGGTTGCACTAACGTCAGGCTGGAACTGCAGCCCCAACTCATCCTCCTCTTGCCACTATTAAATATAACTCCCACACACTATGCCATGTCTAACAGAGCCCCCACTACACCCCATGGAAAGAATATTCATTTATTTAAAACACGATGACCACAGCCACACATGGAGCTAGCCCACTAAATCACCAGGGCTATTTTTACACAGTGGTTCCTCCAGGGCATTTCCCTAGCCAACCACACCACCAATGCCACCCTTTATTAAACAAAAGGCTACTAACCTCCTTGGACCTACACTAGCCCACCTGGGCTACTAAGTAAAATTACTGGCCTCTAGAACCAATGGCACATGGGTTTTAGCTGAGTCCCCTCCCAAACCACACTTCCCTCCTCTGTTTCTGCTGCCACTATATTGTTCCTCCAACTAACCTAATTTCTTCTTATTTTTACAGGTCTAACAGGATGAACTACTACCCCATCAGATAAGTATATTCTTTCTCTGACCTGTCCTTTGTGCCCTATTTGTCCTCTGAGAACTGCAGATCCTTTGTGATCCCTTTTATCTTTTATTTTACAGATACATTGGTGGATGACCTCTCCCTAGGACTACCCCTTGGCATCCTGCACTCAGGTAAGTCCCTCTATTAAACAGTTATACAGACGATGGTCTGTAATGGGGTGGCCATGCCCATTACATCCCCCCAAGCCTCAGTGAAGTTTACAAGACTGCCATTAGGACAGGCTTAAACACAGAAGTAGCAACTCACAACTATACACAATTAACATTTCACTAGGTGCAAACTAACATTCAGGTGTTCATGGCATAACAGTTTTAGCACAATGATTAGAGGTGCTACTTCTCCCCCATGGATCCCCAGTTGTGCAGAGCTCTAGAGTTCTTCACTGGTATTCTTCATCTAAGCCTAGTCTTCCCCAAGTCCCTACAGTTTTGGTTCTCCTCCTCACCAGTTAAATGAGTGTAAGACAAACTGGTCTGTCCTCCTAATTCAATGTTAGGTTGTGTGTGTCCTATCCTATCCCTGAACTTCCCAAGATTTAAGTGTGGTGTGCCCCTTGCTCTGGCCAGTGGCAGGCTCCACCAGCTCATAAAGGTGATTTTGTGGTCCCTGCATGAAATCACCTTTCAGACAGGAGTTGAAAATTTTCTCTGACCTTATTCATGAGACGGTGTCATAAGAAGGGTATGTTTTCAACTTGGTGTAAAAAATATTTAAAAAAAAAAAACAAAGTTATGAGGCTATGTTGAATTTTGCAAATGCAAACTCACAACTTTGGTAATATTCAGTAATTTTATCGCAAATTTTCAATATAGCCATTTCTTTGCAACACTTCATGAATGAGATAGCTGTCATTTCTCAACTCCTGCCCAAAATGTGTTTTTGTGTCCCAAACCCTGATTTTGCAGTCCCTATGCAAAATCACCTTTAAGCCAGGAGTTGAACATTGTCTCTGCCCTTCTTCATAAGGCAGAGTCATAACAAGGCTATGTTGAAAATGTGGTGTAAAAATATTAAAAACAATTTTTTCAATAGTTCTACCTCAAATTCCTCAGCTGCAGCCCTATCGGCTCTGGCCAGAGTTTGTATTGTAAGGTCAGTGTTTTTTCTGACCTTATTTCAGCATGCAACATTTTGCTTGAGGCATTTATTGCTGCACTACTTTTGTTGGCAACATTATGACCCCAATTATTGCACCCTTTATACTCAGGGCCCTGAAAAGCCTGAACATTCAGAAAAAATAAAACATGCTGTTCACAGCTTAGAAATAAAATGTGAAAAATTTCAACTGCAGTTTGTTTTTTTCTCATAATTATTGTACCCTTTGTACTCAGGGCCCTGCAAAGCCTGAATATTCAGATAAAATAAAGATGTTGCTCACAGCTTGTGAAAAATTAAAACTGTAGTTTTTAGTTTCGTATTATTATTGCCACCTTCATCCTCAAAAAACAGAAATGTACATACATACCCTGCATAAATTGGCTGTATTTTTGGAATTGGTCCCTAGACATTCTTAATGTGCTAAGAGGCCTTGCAAGTTCTTAAAGGATAAAACAGTGCCTATGGAAATTGAAGAGAAAAACCTGTGGAGGTTGATGTTGTGAAAAACACTCAACAACTGACTATACCAAAGAGAAACAGAGCAGAACCATACATCAGGAGGAGATGGGGAGAACTGAGACTGGCATTAAAGTATTACAATTATACAAAATAACCCAAATGTTTAACAAATGTTAAAATGTAAGGGAATATGAATGTCAACTGGATATGTCTACACCTATTTTTTAAAAGCTGTAATAAGATTAGTTTATTACTACATATACAGTATCTTGGCTTCATGACTCAAGAGAAATTTAATCTTTTATTGAATCATAAAAGACATAGTTAAAAATATGGAAATTAGTTCAGCTAATGTTAGTTGTAATTATTGTATCTATCGCCTTTTTTTATTTTTTTGACAAGCATAAAACTGTATAATTAGCGCATTCATATTGAAATGACCAGATACGATTTGCTTACCAGTTTAATTTGGAGATTTACTTTGACGCCAACAGAAGCACAAGTGTGGAAATGGGGCAGTATTTTGAAACATTGGACAATTTGATCATCTCTGTCTTTAAGAATGGTTTAGATATAATTTACTGTTTTGCATATTTCTTTGCTGTGAACAAAAGACCCAGAAAATATTTCTAAATAGCATGGTGTATGGGAGAAAGAAAAAAAAGAGTGACATGATGCAGATTGACCAAAATGGTATTTCCAGAAACAATAGAAACAATGGATTCAAAATATTTTTTTTCTTAACACAGAGCTCACTAGGCCCTATTTGATCTTTGATGAAATTCTTTATGGTCTTCTAAATACTTGAGTCAGACACAGGGGGCCTGGGGGTTTCTGGTTCTCTTCTTTGCAGGCACCATCTCACAATCAGAAAAGTGGGCCAATTCCTGTCTCTTCTGGTAGAAAATATAATTCCCTAGGAGTTCTTGACTAAGAGAGATCAGGCTGAAAAGGTAGAAAATCTAGTAAAAAAATCAGCTATATTGGGAACGCATTGAGCTACATACCTATTTATTATTGGTAATTGTTAATAGTTATTATTTCTGGCCTTTCAATGGAAGATGAGGCAAAATAATTTCAGAAGGGAATTAAGTGGTATGAATTGGAAAAGTGGAATTTTGGATTTTAAGGACTATCATTGCAATGCAGATATTTTGATTTTAAATTGCTACATTTACATTTATATAGATTGTGTAGTCCACTGCAAAGCAGAACATTATGCATGTAATTAAAAAAAATTCTAAGGCATATATACTTTCCCTTTATTAGACACATTTCCAAGATGGAGAACATGAAAACTAAAGAGAATCAAATATCCAATTTTTAAAGGACATTTTTAAGATTTGTATATGGGCATTATAGCTGATTACCTTATATCAGTGAATGCTTTTGGTGGCAAAATTATTATTTTATTTCACATCCTATGTGGGGGAGAAAGGATCATATCTGCAGCTGAACCCATGACCAGTTAATCCATCCACTTTCCAGTCCTCTGTCCCTGCCTCACGTTTAGATGTTTGTGATGTCTAAGCAGGGACAGCACAAGGTGCACCCTATAAAGTCTATGGAGAAGGATTTCAGTACCTTTTCTATATGGGTAGCAACCTTGGAGAACACGAAAGCACCACCAACCAATAGGACCCCATTAGTTGGAGCGGTGGCTTCTCTTATTTTTTCTCCAGACATCTACATAAGGTAATGGGCTATAAAGCCCCAGAACAAAACAAATAATCATAGAAGTGTACTTTAATGTTTCCATATAAATAATGGAGGACAAGAGGATTTGTTACATTACCATGCTTCTAACTCTAATGTGAACTGAAGAATGAACACATACATAGGTGAGGGAAATAAGTTTTGCTAAAGAGGATGATTGGAGAATATAAATTGGCTTGCTGAATATTTCCACTGCACTAGAATCCCACACAGAACATATAGCAGAATTTAGAAGACTTAGTAGCACAAAATGTAGAATAATGTAGACAACATAGAATAGCAACTATTTTAGGAGAGGACTTAAATATGTAACCAAATACCTAATAAGACAATTTTAGTAGAAATTATGAATTATCTGAGCTAGACGTTAAAACATTAAAGAACATTTTACAGATTTAGATCCAAAAGATGTTTGGAAAGTCCAGCGTAGAATGGAACAGGATCATACCTCATACTGATATAAATACAGTATCACACATGCCCACACAATGCAAAGCATCATGGGCTGCATATGCAAATCACCACAGAATGTTATGCTGGTCCAACTTTAAGCAGAATTGCATGGTGCCAAATGGCCTCTCACACAGTTGGGGTAACCCTTGCCTCAGTGTTTGCCCACAGAGGTTCTTTGTCTTTTAAATACAGTACATACACTAGATTAGATTCTTTCTTTCTGGCACACAATTCTTCATAGAGATACCAGTTCACACATTAGGTGCATTGACCTTTGAGATCGTGCCCCCATCCATTGCATCTTTGCTGAAGATAAAGAACATTTCAGTCACACACCAGGACATCTCCAATGCTTGTGACCTAAAAGGTGATCAAACTTATTGCAGTGACGTGCAAGAATTCAGTAATCACTTGCATCAATAAAGTGATTCATGCATCCCTGTTCTGATGCAAGCTGCTGTAAAGCAGTGAATGTATAGTAAATAAGACACTGCTTAAAATTGCCTACACACATTCACACACGCACACACACACACACACACACATGCACACACACACACACACACACACAAGCACACACACACACACACACATCTAGAGTGCCACAGGAATGGCTGAAACATTACCACAGATCCTGTGGAAAAACTTCAGAGAATCCAAGCTAGTGTCTCCTAATTAAGGAGACTGAAGAATTTCCAGTATTTAACTATGAAAAGTAAATTTCTTTAGGAACTCTGCTGCAGTCCTTAAAACTGCATCAAAAGAGAAAATAATTTCATATTCATCCAAATAAAAATTTCAAAGAAGGTCACTTAAGGAACAAAATTGGTGGTGATACTTTTTACTAGACTAACACTAAGTTATTTACATTAAAATAAGGTCAGGAGTGTGAACTTAAATCTAAATGTTAACAACTGCCACAGGAACATAAAGCTAAACAAAATAACCGCACCATCCTTGAGATCTGAAAACAGAGTCTTTATAGTTGATATTTTTAAAGCATTTAACGAGACCTTTCATTCAGAGCTTGAATAGGAAATGACTGAAAATGGTATAAAAATGTACAGTATCTAAACCCTTTGACCCTGCCAAAGGTTTCTGAAGAGATAAAGTAGAAAGTGAGTCCATCAGTTACATCATGCCTAGCTAAATTCTTTTTTTGTTTTTTCCAATTACACTTTTTATCCCCCATTCATTCCACGCTGAGACCATCACTCTGGTTGCGGCAGCTCACATCATGCTGTTCTCCCTTGAACCCCTGGCTTTCCCACAGTCTGGGATCATGGCACCATGACCAATGGTGCTGTGAACTTGGGAGAGGCGGGAGTCAGCCTGAGTGCATAATGCAGCTGGAGCGGGCTTCATTGTGCCAGCGGGTGCAAGAGTGTTTTTTCTCTCCTTGCTTCATTGCACAGGAGGTGGGGACGCGAAATGATGACCTTTGTCTGCCCCACCTCTGAAGTGCTGCTGAGCGCCGGTCACTGCGGTACCCCTGGCCTCTGCCAGGGGTCCATCAAATACCGGACAGTGTCCCCACCCTACCCCCCAGAGAAGGAGAGCAGTCCCTGGGATGCTTCATCCTTCTCCCCTGGCCGGCCCTCCAGTGACACAAGTCCATTCCCGAACCTGGGTCACAGGCACCGCAAGCAGAAATCCAACCACTGCACATGCCTAGCTATATTCTTTATAATAACAGTAGTAGTATTTTATCTATAGGGTATCCATCCCCAGAGGCTCAGGGCACCACACAATTGAAACAAATATAAAAGAACATCATAAACAGGGATGAAATATATACATAAATTGACAAGTATCTAGATAGATAATATAGTAATGAGTTTGAGAAGAATTTTTCTTGAGATAAACTAACTCAATAATAAGAGACCTACACTCAACACTAAGAGGCCTACAACCAAATACAAAATGCATCCTTCTCCTTGAGTCCCAATAGAAAATGAGCTTCATCTCAGTATGCTTATCGCAGTCTCCAACTTTTAGATAGATAGATAGATAGATAGATAGATAGATAGATAGATAGATAGATAGATAGATAGATAGATAGAGTACAAAGGAATGGACTCAGGGTAAACAATCTGTCTTAACTAAAAATGGAAAAGTTCTAGCCAGATGTAACTCCCACAGACCTATGTCACTCTGGAATGGATGGAAACATCCTTACAATACTTAGGTTGATTAATCCAGATGAAGTATGTTTTATTATGTACAGAGAAGTGGCTGATACTATCAGGAGACACTGATTACACAACCGAAAATAATAGATAAGGGTTGTAATATGGTTCTATGGGCTTGAAAAAGACTTTTCATAGTTTATACTGGAGTTCAAAAAATAACATTATGGAGGAAATTAGCATTTCAGCAAATGAGTTGAAATACATCATTATATGCCAGCCTTACAGCTATGGTAAAAGGTAGCGTGCTACACTTCCAGGACTTTTAGTGAAAAAGAGGAAGAATATTAGGATGCCATCCGTCCCCATAAATTTTTAGCTGGTAACAGAACTACTTGCACAATAGATGAGACAAAGTGAGACATCAAGGGCAAAAAAGTACAGATAGAGGGTATGGGGTCAATAAGCTGCAAACAAAAATAGCGTGGTCAACATCTGCGGAGACAGAATCACAAAAACAAATTTAAGGCTGTGAAAAATACTGATCAGTACCAAAATGCCATGGAAACCACATAACTACATCCCCAACTTTCATATAATTCACTCCATGGGGGGGGCTGGCCTGTTGGTGCTGAGGGTTGAGGCACTGGATGCCACATCTCATGCCATGCTAGCAATTCAGGTTTGGAAGTGAGCTTGGGCCACTGGGGGTCAGTCAGGGGGGAGGGCATGGACTTGGGATGAGCCACTGGCAGGCAACTCTTCTTTCCCAGGGGAGGGTTGGATGCACTATACAGCTCTGGTGGCTCCTAGTGGTAACTGGAAACTCACAGTTGATGTAGTGCACGTTACAGGGGTATGGGGCAGTGACAGACATCCTGCAGGCAGGTGCGGCTGTGCAAGTGCACTGTGCCGAATATCACTGTATGTCTGCACCCCTGAGACCACAGAAAAGAGCATAAAATGGACCCTGGCACCAGGACAGGTGAAGATGGGTCCAGAGGCCAACCTCCACGCCCCTTGCCGGATACATCCTGGCTGGCTTCCATGTCTCTTTCTCTCCCTGGCTGCTCCTGTAGGTTCTAGATGAAGTGCCAGGGTAGTTAGGACAGTCCCACCCCAGGAGACTCAGAGCCAGGGGTGGTGGAGTGGTCAGTGGAGTCAGAGGAGCAACCTGAGAATGGAAGACTGGACCATGGAGGATCTCAGGCTGGGCAGGACACGTTGGACTGAGATACTACACGGAGAGGAAGTCTAAGGGGCCAGTGATAGTAGGAGCATAGAGTTAAAAGCTCCATGGGGGGATCTTAGAGATGGGGAGAACTTTAAAGGGTGAAGACATTTCTAAAAAATAAGTTTCAATATCAGGAGACAGGGAACCAAACCCTGGTTCCCAGGTCTCCAGAGCTCCAGGTCCTAGTCCCTGGCCACTCCACCATGGGAGTGGCTCAACCTTGCAGCACCCTTCAAGCTACTTCAGCCCTTCTTCCTCTCTGTGGTTGACTAATGTCATTCTACCTCTGTCACTGTCAATGTAATCATGGTTATTGCAGCATGGTTTACACAACACTATTTAAAAGTGCTCTATTGACCTGGTACTCAGACAGAGGGCCTATGATGTATATACAGTAGTAGCACCGAAATTAGTCTAGGGATTTTAGGATTTTTGAAAACCCTTCTGAGAATTGTGATACCTTTTGTTAGGGATTTTTTTTGTTAGTAGTGTGTTCACTGCTACGAGGAGGGGTGCTTCAATCTGATGTCTAGTTGAAACCCCACTAGATGGTGTTTGAGTTTTGTAATAGGAGCTGGCCTCTTCTGTAGATGTATTTATTTATTTGCTTTTGTTAACCAGGTAAGCATTCTAGACATCAAGTGCCTATTTTTAGGTGTGACCCAGGTGGTTACAGAGTAAATAAGAAACATAATACAGAGTCAAGGTAACATACAGGCCCACGAACAAGTGGGTGGAACAGCAAATGGTACTACTGGCTTTAAATGGTTAAGTTGGCAGTATGTCAACAAGATACATAACAGCATTGAGAGGTAGAATAACAACAGGTAACATCATGAAGAGAATCCATCAAAATAAATGAAAGTACAAGCATTATTTGCATGACATGAGTGCCTAACATGAGAGAGAATGAACATCAAAATAGTGCAGCTTGAAGCAGGTACTGATATGACAAGAGTGCCTCTCCAACAGGGGCGGAAAGTTCCTATGCTGGTTATTAGTAGAGATTAACAGCGGCGGTGTATTAATATCAGATATAACAAAATAATTTTGATACTTTTCCTACATTTTTGAAGCATAAATAGGGAATCTCACAAATTGCTTGACAAATTTGGCACAGCTACTGTAATTGTGTTGATTTAGTTTTATGTATAATTATGATGATGTGCTTTTATGTGTGAAAGTTCCAGGAATATCAATTGACAATTTGCTACATGGTATCAATCAATAAGGAAAAGCCTCATGTTACAAACTGAATATAGCTAAACTAGAACTGTTAATGTCTGGTGTGAAAAGTGAAACGTTTCCATGTTGTAATACTTTGCAATCCACAAAACCAAAAACCAAGGAAGCAAGGAGGGAACAACGTACAGTCACGGCAAAAAGCATTGTCAGACATCTCCTTATATTTTGCAGTATTTCTAGAGTTTCTCTCCTGTGGTCTTACAGTGCCACTTCGGGCAGGCAGAGTGTTTCTCTGGTGATATCACAGAAATTTCAGGAAACATCTGACAATTGCAGCTGCTGCAACTGTACAGTGGCAGTCCCAGATATACAGTAGAATGTCTATGTACATTGCTGCAAAATCCCATTAATTTCAATATTTTGCAATGCTATATCGTGGTATACTTCTAAATATCTCTTGTTGCCACTACACTTGTGAAGGCAAAACTTTGTCAAAAGATGACAATTGTAACTAATGGAGTTGTATAATGGAAGGAACCTACTGAAATAATTGTGCTGCTCCTTTACTAGCATATTGAATTGTGTACCTAATGAGGCTATGGAAGCTAGCACTGCTCAAGCTTTCAATCAAAACTAGACAGATTCCTGTGAGACAGCTGTACTGAGTGTTAAGCAGCATGAGCAGAGGTAGCATTTTGACTCACAAGGTGGATGTGCCCATAATCATTTTCTTGTGTTATTTACAATTTATTTACCCAGGATAGTCCAGCTGAGATGTAGCATCTTGTTTCCATAGAAACATAGACTATGTGGTCTATACACTGAGCCTGTCATTTGTCTGTACCTGCTTAAAAATAACTAACAGCTGTATACACTACTGCATTGACCAATTTTGTAGAAAAGACATCTGATTGTCTAGTGTACCTAATGGGTAAATAAAAACTAAATCAATTAATAAGTCCTTCCAGTCTGACCATGTCCTTCTCTCATCCCATGCTTGGCCTCATGCAGAACTGGATTTAGAGATCCTATAGCAGCAGTGGTTGATCAACAACCCCTTCCTTAAGAATCCTTTCCTCTCTTCTGACCATATGTCCTACTATTCCTTTATATCTGTCCCACCCATTTTCAATCCCCATCAGTCTTGTCTTCAACCACCTCTCTAGGTAATCTATTCCATTCATCCATTCCTTGCTCCATGAAGAAGAACTTCCTCACATCCCTCCTGAATCTCCCACCCACCCATGTTCTCTAGTCACTGTGCCTTCATTCCTCATGAATAAGTCCACCCTGTTGATTCCTCACAAGAACTTGTACATCTCAATTATAGCCCCCTTTCCCTTCTGGCATCCAATGCCTACATGTTAAGGTTTGCCAGTCTTTCCTCATGTGACCTACCCTGCTTCCCTGGATTATCTTCATCAGCCTTCTTTATATGGTATTGATAATATTCATAGCTTTCCTGAGTTGTGTTAAACCAGAGAATCAAGAGCTCATCGTCTCACCAATGGCAAATCATTCAAATATTAGAATTAGCTTTCTGCCTCAATTAGCTATTAATTATTTTATCCCAAAGGGTAGTGGGGTTGTTGTGTTCAGTTCAGAGCTATGATATTAATTTTAATCCAACCACCAAACAGCACAGTGGACTACCCATTGGCTGGGTTTCTATTCTAAACTGTAACTGCCTGTATTGGCTCCTTTTAAATAATATGCACAACCATAATTGGCTTACTTTAAATAAGGTGCAATTCACAGCCAATATGCTGATGATTGGTGGGGAACTTGCTAATTACTGATGATGTTTTATTGCACACTCTGTTCTCTTTCTGCTCCAATGTCATAGGCAGTGCTGCTCTGCCTGGACTCCACAGCCATGCCATTTATGGCATCTGCTTCCTTGCATCTCATGCCCATTGGGTTTGCCTATGCTAGCAGTCTGCACCGACCTTCCTCCCACTGCTCTTTCACCCTGGTTGCTGCTACCCTGCTGTTGATCCTTCCTATATGCTTCCTGCTGTTATGTGACCATTTGTATGTCCTCTGGTAGCCATTGCTTCGATACTGGGGCATCCTGCTTCTGCTGCTTCCCTGGCTGTGCCTCACTGCTACCTAAGGGGTCTGCTGGCCACATTCTGCCCTGTGACTCTCCTTCCCTTCCCTTCTGTCTTCATTCAGTCTTCCATGTTGCTTTTGTTGGTCCCTTCCTGGGTGCTGGTGGTAAGCCTTTCCTCACTAGCTGGGCCCCTCCTGACTGTGGTCATCATTTCGGTCCATGTGCTTTCTTCATTGCCTTTTTGGTGGACTCCATTTCCTCCTTGCTGCAGTTGTCATTCTTTACCACAATGAGCTCCAAGCCCACACAACCTCTCGTGTTCTGTATCCACACCTTACTTGATTCTGCACCCCATAACATCTTTAAAAAAACAGGCTCCATGCCCAATAGCACTGTGCCCCATGTTTTACAAGTGATCCATGCCCTATGCAAAACAAAAGCTGTTGCCCATACACACTGAAGGTTCCATGCACCATGAACAAAGACTTCATATAATCAACAATATGGACTCTCACCCTACTGATTAGACTCCTTATGCTCCTTACCTATGAGCCTTGTGTTCCACGTCTAACAGGTCTCATGCAACCAGTGGGCTATGTGAGCCACTGCTGTAAATGACAGGCTTTTCCCACAGCATTAACTCAGCTTTGGCCCATTCCCCCGTTTCTGGTTGAGCTACATCCTCATATCTGGAGTGGAATGCTCTCTAAGATGGAAGCTCCTTTATCCATATTACTGGACTCTTTGACACCCTTTGTAGATAGGCATCTAATATGCTATATGCAAAGCTTTTACTTGCTCCCTACAAATGTATGAAACAGCCTAAGCCATCAACATGCTTGACTCTTCACTGTCATAGCTCCACCTTTCTCTATCATTAGCTCACTGCTCTGCTCCCCTGAAATTTCTGTGAATTTCCTGTCACTCTGCCCATGGTTGTGCAGGGTCTAGACCCGTTAGCACCTTCTATTTGCAGGGCCAAGCCATCGTTCATTTATAGGTGTGGAATCCTCCAAGCTGAGGCTAAATTTAGTTATTTGGCTGAGCTTTGTGGCATCCACTGTAGGTTAGACCTCCTGGAGGGCCTGAGGTTGACATCCTCCCCATGCAGAAGCTGCTTCTACTGTCTCAATGGGCCAAATGCCCTACCATGCTTTGACACTAGAAAGAACCCCAGCACTACTACACTGTTAAGGTGCACTGCTCTGACAAATAACAGAGAGCAGGAAGGAGTGTGTACACAGGAGTAGCTATAAATGTATTTATTAAACAGTCACAAAGTGCCCACAAGTGCATAGAAAAGTGCTGGGTTAGGGCAAGGTTACCTGGCTGTACCACAAACACTAACCCCATGCACATTTGGCACTGCCATGCCTTCTTCAGGGAGTCAAGAACAAGGTGTGGCAGTGTTGAATGAACATGGGGATAGCATTTGTTGTATAGCAGTGTCAGTGGCTCAGTAGACAGCATGCTTGTCTCTTGGACTCAGAGATCAGATGGTGATGGGTTCCAGCCCCACACCAAGCACTTGGGGTAATACCCATTACTGACATTGTAGTGCAGTATGAGGGGGGGTTCTGCACTGCTGAGGTGCTGACCTTCAGTTGAGATGTTAAACTAAGGTCCCTTTGACCAATCTCTGGTCATTGTCCGGGTGAAATAAAAGATCCCAATTTATTGATAAAAACAAATCACAGAATAATACAAAGCAACACATGCAAAACCATGACAAGTAACAGTTCTTCTAGAAAAAATACTGGAAAAATGATATCCCACTACCAGTGGAGGTACTGTAATTAACAATTCATTGTTACAGCAAGCAAGGTTATATACATTTATAAGAAAATTATTGAAAAATAAGGAGGAATCAGGGCAGGAAAACCAATATTATAATGATTGATTATAACTGAAATAGTAAACAAAAAAGAACTCAGAAAGGGGAGATCTATACCTATCAAAAACCTAGGTGCAGGTTGCCCAACATTTATAAATCCCTTGAGTTTTGGGTCATCCAAATAAACCAAATGTCCAAACAATGCAAAATAAATTGGATGAACTCCAGTGAAAGTTATAGTCTTGTTTTCTTTTTATATTTTAAATCCACATATGACAATCGGGTAACAGTTTCACTTCAGTAGTTTGGGGAGTCAGCTGGCTGGAATGCTGACATGCCTGAGAGGCAAAAAAAAAAAAAATTAAGAGTGAAAATAGAAAGAAACTTAAGTGATACAAAGCAGTGAATTAGAAAACCAGGAAAGCAAGTAAAACCTATACTACAGGAATATAAAAACTACTCAGGTAAAGAAACACAGTGTTTGTGCTGGTCTACAGGTACTTAGACATGTTCCCTCTGGGTTGGGTTTGAAATCCTGCATCTGCCATATGCCCCCTTGTGCCATGCCTCAGCCTATTTCTGGGTGCACTGGCATAGCAAGCCCCATTTGGGGAAGGCAGCATTTGGTTGACACAGGCTGCTACTGTGCATTGCTCATGGGGCAGTTAGAGATACAAAGTGCCACTTGCACCAGTTATGTGTGGCCCTGGCACCTTGCATGTTTCTCAGGGCTTTGAGACAAAAGCCCGATGACTGCAGTCAATGAGCAGGCAGGGAAGGCAGATGGCCACCCTGGTCCACCCCATATGCCATGGAAGGGACATGCTGCACATAGAAGGCATCACCCATGTCGCCATCATCTGGCACCAGACCCATCCCTGCCAGGCTGTTGTGGGTGCCCCAGCACCCAGAGGATACCATGGTAGTGTGTCCATGTAGCATGCACCTCCAGAACCCCCACTGGGATATGACAACATAATCCAGCACACACATGCAGCACTGGTGGACTGGATGGTGCTGTACATGTGACTAGGCTGCACCACATAGCATGTGCTGCCACATGGCTGGGGCATCCACACAGTGCACATGTGCCAGTGATGGGAATGCCCCTGACATCAGTGTGCCTGTATGATGGTATATGTCTGCCCCCCCCAGTGCACATACTGCGCACCTGACCAGGCTCCTCATCACACACGGCTAGCCATGTGTATGTTAGTGTGGGAATCCCATGCCATTGGAGCAGTGTATGTGGGTCACATGACAGTATGACTGTGGTGTCCACTGTCAGAACACACCTGCCAGCTGTTCATGTCACTGTGTGGATAGCAGCAGTCATTGTTGCCTGACACACCATGGGCATTGCTGTGTCCCTCACAATACCGGCTACTATGGTACTGTACCATTTGATACACACTATAGCAAGAACAACAATATGTCTATAGTATGCAGCACAACCAACCGTTCTTGTGCTGCTAGTCCCCTGGGCCACAATAGTCTGTGTTGGTGTGTCCAAACACAGCCTGCAGCTATCATCCTGTTGCTCCAGGCTGACATACAGGTGGTGCTGTGTGCAAGCCCAGCCTGCAGCCACTGACCTGTAGTTCCAGTCTGACATACAGGTGGAGCTGTGTGCAACATGAAATAGTGCTGGGCAATCTACAAGGTAATGCATGCAAAGCAGACCTTAATGAGATGTTAATGTGGCTATTTGCCCTCGGATTGCCTACAAAGGCTCATTTGCACAGGAGATTTGAATATAGCAAAATTTTGCCCCGGGCAAACATGTTAGCGCCAAGCAAATGAGTTTGCCCTGGGCAAACCTGTCAGAACCATAGCATGAGTCTGTTGTATTTGGCCTGCAATGTTGTTTACAGTTGTTGTGCACTACTTCTTTGCTAGCACCCATGTTGGCTATGTGGTTCAACCTTGCCTTACTCCACCTCTGTGTGCACTGGGCTGTTGCAGTTTGCACTGCTCAGTTGTTATATTCAGAGCTGTCTTTTTGCTGGCAATTTTGCACTGCACTGCACTCTCTGCCTTGTTTGCATGGCTTTGTTTGCCTGCTATATTTTAAAGGTTTTGCACCTGGCTATTCCTTTTAATATAACATCAATTGATGCTGGCTAATTTAACATGCCGTGCAGTGCAAATTTTCCCTGGCAAAGTTTTGTATGTTGGGCCCTGATCTCACCATTTACTGCCAATCATTTGTAGAATACATTTTATGTAAGTGCAATCAAACAATAAGTGCTACATGGTCTCAAAAGTCTGTTGACACTCAGGTCATAAATAAAACCTTTCTGCTATGCTGTTATGATGGTGGTTATTCCTCATATTCAGTCTGCCATGGCAATAAAATTATAATGTGTCCCACATTTTCCATGGGATCCTAGACTCCAGCACTTGCTCCACAATCCAACATACTCATGTCCTGGTGGACAATTGAAGCAAGGGTCCGAGTTGAAGAACTGGTCCAGTATCATGGTACAGTATGTATTTGTTTTCTTGTGTTGCAGGTGACATCCTCCATTGTGAGTTTCCACTGTTTTAACTTTCAGAAATTGTCTACCAAGTTTATTTATTTTTATTTATTTGATAATTGGGTTGATACACTGGTCCTAGGGACCATTTTCAGGTACAATTCAGGCCATTAAGATGGCACATAGTAGCATAGTAAAAGCTCAATACATGATGAGTAGTACAGACTGGAGCAATACAGACATACAGCAGTGCAGCATGAGATGATACAGTCTGACAATCCATTCAGAGGCACAAGCTAAGCAAAGGATAAATGACATGATTAACAGCTGAAGGATATTTTAATCAAGACTGGCAAGGAGGGTGACCTAACAGCAAGTAACAGCAATGCACACATTAGTTGCAAAACACGAACTCAGTTAACAGAAACATGCTACAGTATATCTGGTAGTACATTAGAGGCCAGATGTTGGAAGTTCCCTTAACTCCCTAACTGGCATATCATCAGGGAGATTTCTAAATACTCTAATTCTTCCCATATTCCACTTCCCAAAAAATATCTACAATGGTCCTCAAAAGATGGAAGCCATGGCCTGACCATACCTTGCACAACCAGGTTCAAATGTATGTATAAGCATATACTAAAGGAAAAAATTGCAGGATTCAACATAGCAATGCCCCCAACCCCCTTTTACTGGCATATAAGTGACATTGAGTTGGACTGGGTTCAGTCTGATACCCCATAACAGTCTGAACAAGCATTTGTCAATGCTGAACATTCGCTTGCAGGTGTTTGCAGTGGTGTTTGGCATGTATGGTGCTTTACCCTAATGCCCTGTGCGATTGCTGGTATTTGCACAATAAATTGTCAGCATGACCTTTTTGTTACCCCCATTGTGCGCTACATAGGTGGAAACACGTTTTGGGCAGGATGTGAAAAATGACAGCTGTACTGCTCATAAGGAAGTGTGGTAAAATTGCAATGTTGAAAATCTGGAGTGGAAATATTGAAAATTCGCAAACCTAGGAGCGTGATTGGGAACTGTGCAATGCACGCTGGTAAAACAGTGATTGTTAGGAATTTTTTCACCAAATTGTCAACATTGGCAGTTTAAAACCTCTGCTAATGAACAGTGACACTGTGATTTTCTTAATGTGTCCCATACATTGAGTTTGCACACCGACTGTGCCATTGTACGCTACATGGGCGGAAACATGTTTTGGGCAAGATGTGAAAAATGACAGAAACAGTGCTCATAAGGAGGTGTGGTAAAATGGCAATGTTAAAAATCTGGAGTGAAAATATTGAAAATTCGCAAACTTACGAGCCTGCGTAGGAACTTGCATAGCATACGCTAAATAAAACAGTCATTTTTTGGAATTTTTGGCTTAAGTAAAACAGTCATTTTTTGGAATTTTTGCACCAATTTTTCAACATGGGGTTTTTGGGACCCCTTTTCATGAGTGATGTCACTGTCATGGCGTTATTCAAGGCTGAAGGGTGATTTCACGCAGTGACTGCGCAGTGCCTGTGAAATCACCCTTCGGGCCCGAATAACACCATGACAGTAACATCATTCATGAGAAGGGGTCCCAAAACCCATGTTGAAAATTTGGTACAAATCTCAAAAATGACTGAGATATGCATAGTTGAACCCCCTATCTAGCCCATTATACAGCTTACCGGCATTTCCTCAGTTCATGGCTCGCTTTGAAGAGTGCAGACGTGTTCCCGGGTCCACCAAGACCGTCGTGCCAGAGTCCGGAGGTAAGTATGGGGTGAGGGGGTGGGGAGGCTGGGTGCAGGGTGGGTGCGGGTTGTGGGAGGGGGTTGGGAGATGCGCCACGGACAGTTTTTGTTTTACAGGTTTGAAAAAAAAGATGACGTGATGTTTGCCATGCTGGGGTGGGCTCCCAGCATGGCAGAAAATAGCTGGGGGGGCTGAGGAGCCAACAGGGGAGTTGGGCACCCCGTTGGCAAACTACGCTGGGGGGGCGCCGAGGAGCCGACGGGGGATTGGGCACCCCCGTCGGCAAACAATGTTTGCCACACTGGGGTGAGCTCCCAGCATGGCAGCAGGATGGCTTTGGGGGGGCCATGGAGCCGATGGGGGATTGGGCACCCCTGTCGGCAAACAATGTTTGCCATGCTGGGAGTGGGCTCCAGCATGGCATGAAAACTTTGGGGCGGGCGTGGCCGGGCGTGTGTGGGGGTGGTAATCCGTGATGCGAAGGGCGGCAATCAGTATGCGGCGGTGTTTTCTTGAAGCAGAGGAACATCGCTGTCACATTGAGCTGCTGCACCCATTGGTGCAGGATCACACGCCTGCTCAAGGAGCAGTAGACAGGAGAGGGCCACCTCTAAGTGTGCTACTCTCCCAAAATGTTCCTTGTACATGTGCGCAAGCGAACGTAAAAATATGTGATATAGTTTGTCTTCAAACATTGGGGCAAAGGAAAAATGTAACTCATAAACAAAAAATAGGGACTGTAATAGTTTTCAACATCTAGACCCTCTTTTTTGTTCATTGGCCATGTGTTCCATTTATCAACTTTTTGTTTGACAATAATCAGTTTCTCCTGCCAGTTATAATCAGACACATCATGTCCACCAAACATGACCCCAGTATCTTAGCAGGATCATGTGATACTTATTTATTTATTTATTTATTGTCAGAGATCGAATTGTAACCTTGAGTCAGAGACTCATTTTCAAAAGCTCATCATATTACATAGTGAGAACAGATACATACAGCAAATAAATAACAACTTATGGAACAAAAACATGAAGACAGTACAGTTCTTTAGGCATTAAAATAAAGCCTGTTGCACATTAGATACTGGACAATGACACTTATTTACAGGAGAGGCAGAGAACCTATACAGTGGACTATGCAGAGATTTAGCTATGTATTTATTTACATTGCAACAGACATATGACTAGAGGGACAGTTGACATAGGCAGTCTAAATGCTAGATGTTGTCATAGGTGATGACCTGGTTATAATTCAAATGTAGGTGGGTGTGTGGTCCAGTGGCTCTTGGCTCAGTGCTGGGGGCACCTACAGCAGTGGGTTGTGAGAATGTGTTTCCTAAGGGCTACTTTTAATGCTCCAATTCATGGCACACTGGTGACCATAGAGGGGAGGGAGTTGAACCAGGATGGGGCCCTGTAGGAGAAGGACCTCTGAGCTAGTGAGATCCTCACCCTTGGGACCATGAGAGGATTTGGAGGTGCTGTGAGTGGAGACTGAGGGAGTTGTGAGATGGAGAGATGATGCAACACCAGGGGGCATTAGTCCAAGGAGAATTGGCAGTAGAGGAGGCCGATACACACATTGGTCACAGATGAGAGACCATTAATGTGGGCTTGGAAAGTGAGGGCTGGATCAAAGGTTATGCCCAGGAATTTATAGGATGAGACCTGTTCAAGGGGATGGAGGGAGCTGGAGAGTATCCACAGGGTGGGGGGATTCTTTGAGTTTACTTTGGTGGTGAGCAAATAGTATGGTCTTAGTTTTTTTCAGGTTAATGATCAGTCTGTGGTCTAAGAACCAGTGTTCAGTCTGACTGAAAGAGTGCTGGAGGGTGGCCTGTAGGCTGGTGGGGTTGGGGTGGGAGGCACAGAGGATGGCGTCATCAGCATAGAGGAGAACTTTGCTGGCACAAGAATTGGGTAGGGCATTGACGAACAGACTGAAAAGAAGTGGTCCCAGGATGGAATCCTGTTGGACTCCTGAGTGGATGGGATGGGTACTGGAGAGGATAGTGCCAATTTTGACGTAATGTGTCCATGAGGATAGGTAGCTTGTGAACCAAGCTAGGGGGCCTTGGGAAAAGTCCACTTGCAGGAGGGAGTCTAGCAGGAGGGTGGTGACTGATCGTATCAAAGGCCTTGAAGAGGTCAATGAAAATGGCTCCAGCTAGATAACCCCTGCCAAGGGCAGTGTGGAGGAAGCTAGAGAATTTGAGGAGCACTGTGGTAGTGCTGTGGCCTGAATGGAAGCAATGCTGCTTCTTGAGAGCAGATTGTGGGTTGCAAAGTAGTCAGCAAGTTGGTCCACCACTACCTTTTCCAGGGCTTTGGAGAGGGGGGGAGGATGGATATTGGTCGATAGTTCCCAGGGAATTAACTGTCTCCACCTTTTTGTATGGGCATTATCACTGCAGTCTTCCAGGTGCTGGAAAACTGTCCTGAGGCAGAGGCAGGTCAATGAGTGGGAGGAGCAGTACATCTAGGGCCAATTGGAGGAGTTTTATCTCTAAAGGGTCATTAGTGTGGCTAGAGCCATTGAGGGCTTTGGCAAGGTATGGCTTGGCTTCTTGTGGAGTGATTGTCCGTGGACAGAAGGGAGCAAGAGAGGGTGGGTGGATGGAGACAGTTATTGGTTGAAGAAATTGTCAGGAGCACTGTGCTAAGGCTGGTAAAGGTAGTATTGAGGCAGTCAATGATGCAATTTGGGTCGGTGGAGGTGGTACCATTGATAGTGAGTTGAGAAGAGGGACCCGAGATTTACTATTAAGTATTTTTATATTATTCCAGAACTTACGGGCTGACCCCAGGAGGTGGCTAGGTTGACCTGTAGTATTCTGCTTTGGCCTTCGGATGACCCAGGTGCATTTGTTATGTTCAGCCCTATATGCCTGTCTATCAGCTGGTTTTCCTGAGTCAGTGGCTCTGTGCCATAGATTGTCTCTAAGCTTCAGCTGTCTGAGAAGTGATGGGTGATCCAGGGCATATTGTGTTGTTTAGAGTGGACCTTAGTGAGGGGGGCAAAGATGTAACAGGCCATGTTGAAGGAACTTAACCTCCTTCCCCCCACTAACATCCAAGGAGAGGGGTTCCTCCTACCTGTACATTTATTGAGGTTAATTTTGGAGCCTGAGACTAGGGAGAAGTCATACATGAGTCAGAAATCATACTCAACACACAGTTTATCCTGCGCCATAATACATAAATCATCAGCGTATGCTGTTGTATGTGGAACTCGTGCCCTCCAAGTCCTGCAATCCCTTTAATTCCCTCTTCCTGGTATCTCCTTTTAAAATAAGGTCTAGGTGGATGACATGCAAGATTGGGCAGAGTGAGCACCCCTGTCTCATACCCTCTCTTTATAGGAGGCAGTATAGTGCAGTGGTTTAAGACTCTGAGTTGCAAACCTGGAGACCTGGGTTTGAATCCCACAGTCCCCACTTGCATACTGTGTGATCCTGAGCAAGTCACTTAATTTCCTTGTGCTCCCAGGTTGCACCTGTAAATAAGCTTCAGCTTAGTGTGTCTCTCCTGGTTAAAAAAAAAATCTGAACCCTAGATCCCAGGGTCCCATTAACAATGGGTACTGTGGTAGCTGAGGCATACAGCACATTTCCACAATAAAAGAAAGGTGCCGTGACTCCATAAAGTTTTAAAAAAGCAAATAGGTACTCATGAGGAAAACAATTAAAAGTCTTCTCTTGATTTAAAGTCAGGAGAAAGCCATGAGCCTTGTTGTAATTCCCACATTTGAGCAATATCTTGATAAGGCATAAGTTGTCTTGAATAGTATGGCCTGGTACTGTACAAGTTGTAGAAGGAAATATTAAAGTCTTTGCAGCTGATGCCAATCTGTTTCCAGGATTCTGGCTAGAATTTTCCAGTCTGTATTCAATGGACTAATTGAGCAATTTTTTAAGTTAGTTTTAAGACCTTTTATGCAAAAACCAAAACAAAAGACTTTCTGAAACCCCTTGTGGCAAGTTGTTCTGTTCAAAGACATGATTGGTTCAACTACTAAAATATTGTATAATTCACCTGATAGGCCATCGTGGCCCAGTGCCATTCCATGTGTAAAGAACTTACCACCTCTAACACCTCCCCTTTGAGATAGGTGCCTGTAAGCTGCAGACTTCAACAGTGACGGCACTGGGAGCTGGAGGCTGTCAAGAAAAGATGCTGGTGTATTAAGTCCAGGTGGCTGGGAACCAAACAGTCTCTGGGTATACTCCATAATGATCTTTTGAATGGAAATACCATCCCTCCCTATCACTCCTTGGCTATCCATAAGCTATACTAACGAGGAGTAAGGAACAAGAAGGCTTTAATCAGCCCAGAAGTGCTCCTATGCTAACTCATCAATTAATTTAAGTAATATGATAGAGAGTGACCAGATGTCAAAAAGATATTTAACTTCTTTTTAGGATTCACTTTTTGTTTTACTTATCACTATATTTAGAGGTAATTTATTGCAGGGTTGGATTATCCTAAGAGTATAAAATTACTTTCTGGATTTATAATGAAGCTTTCTCCCAGCTAGTTGTAATAGATGCCCTCTGGTATCATAGGGGCAGTCTTTGAATTCAAGACCTAATTCTGTCATTAGGTATGGATTGCTGATAATATCAAAAAGGAACAATGTTACCCCTAAGATGACGGGTCTCAAGTGACATAATATTAAGGATAATTAATCTAACTTGGTAAGGCCCTTACCAGTTGTAAACAATTTTTTAAATGGACATCACAATTGGGATGCATATTCCAGGTCCAGTCTCGTGTATGCCCGATATAGAGGAAGCATAACATTAGGGTCTCGAGAATTTATATTGTGTTGTGTGGACAAATAACCTTATTAGTTCTACTGATAATTGAATTTTTAAGTTCTGAATTCTAAATCACTTGATATGGTAATACCCAGATCTCTTTCATCAGTTGTAGTGTTTCAAATACTATTTCCAAGAGTACACAATGTACTTCTTGTCTACTTTGTCCTTACAACCTTCATAGGATATTATCTATTGCTCCTCCCCCTGGGTGCTGTACTTCAATTAATATAAAGGAGGCCCGGATATACTGGATTTTCTTAATTTCTATCTTAACTCTGCCAATTTGTGCTGAATATTCATCTCCAATTTTGCAATTGCTTCCATAGTGCCATATATTTCAAACAGTGTTGTGCGAACCTCAAATGTTCTAATTTGCAAACTTTATGAGTAGAACCTACAAAGGTTCTACCTGGTCTTACCTGTTTCTGTCAAGTAGAACCTGGCTTTATCTGGTTCTACTAAGTATAACCAGGTTCTACCTGATTTGAACCACACCAAAGTTAAAAAAAATGAAGGTGCATGTTTAGGGTACTTTATTGTTAAAGAGTTGCTGACGCTCTGGGAAAAAGTTTGAAAATTGTAAAGCATGTTAGTCATTTACCTTCAAGATTTCTCTCTCTCATATTGACTACTGAGGAACCCCCAAAACAGGTTATCTATTCCTTAGAGTTCATCTGCTCCTCAGCATACTCTACCTGAAATCATAATGCTTAATTATACCATGGAATAAATGAAAAGCCAATGAAATCATCAAACTGGCAGTTTACCACCAGTGTAAATCCTCTGATAATCAATGGCTGTTGATGAGACTATAATCCAATGTATCCAATGCATCATCTGTAGCACAGGAACAAATAGAATAAAAATAAAAAAAAAACAAAGCAACCTCTTTAATATTTGTATTTTATTATAGTAAAAAAAAATGAACCTTGGTGTAATCACAATAAGCCACTTGGAGGATGTGGGTTATCAGGAGATTTACCATGGTTGGTGAGGATTTACCCACTCGGCTGCACCTCGTGGGCAAACCACTACAGCCATTTTAAATCCCTTGATAACCCACACCCCCTCGTGGCTTATTGCTTAATTGTGACATCACAGTTGGTTGCCATGGGAATAACTGTGATGTCACAAGCAGAGTATTATGACATCAGGCTGAGAATAAGCAATAGGAGCTGAAGAACCTTCAAATGAACAACAATGCTATTTTTATGCATAAAACCTCAGTAATAAATAATGGCAAAAAGAAATACAAAGCTCATGAGAAATATAAGTTGCTTTGTTTCCAAATATTTTGTTATTCAAAGTTCTCCTGGAGGCGTCGGTGACTCTTTAAGTATGGATATGCTAAAATGCAAAACAGTTCATTACAGAGCCCCAGACTGACGTATCATTCCAGACGTCCAGCAACGTTAGCCCCCTGAGCTACTCCAAGTTAAGAAAACAAAACTGAAAAATGTGTTTTTCCTCCAGTGCCACCCTATCACATTGTTTGATGGGGGGGAAAGCTTCCCCCACCACTGCCCGAGGGCCATACAGAAACACACAGATGCCCGGCAGCACACGATAAGGTTTTCTGTTATTGCTAGTAAACTCCTTTCCCTGTCTCTCTAGTACCTTTTAGACATCCTACCCTCCTTCTCCAAACCATTCAAACTATGGCAATAGTCCCCACTTACCCCACCCTCATAAGCACCACCACCTTTTTTCTGCTCACAAAACAGAGCACTCCCTTTCATATATGGAAGTACTGTATTTGCAGCCTCCATATATGAGAAAGCACACTGTTTCTGATGGATTTAGACTAGCCAATGTAGTAACAGGATATCTGTGCAAGTTGCAATCAATGGCTGAGTGCAAGTGCACCCAAGGTGTGATGGGTGTGAGTGTCCAAATAGGGTTGGGAGGAGAAAGGAGCAATTGCTTTAATTTATGACTTGATTGTGGGTTTGAAAAGCTTACTTTAAAAATATAAGTAATAGAATAAAACCTCAAGCACAGCAATCAGCAGGAGCTGCCAGAAATGGAGAAAATATTTCTGCACCTTTAGTCTGTCTATCAATTTCCCAACTTATCAGACTAGGTAGGAGAGTGGTTGTTGCTATGCTATTTTTTCAGATTTGCAAAAAGCATGCTATCTTTAACAAACACTGATTTAGAACTTGAAGCTTAATGATTTTTAGGGCTGCAGTGGCAGCCCTGCAAACCTCTTTGCTATGGAAAAAGGACTCAGCAGAGATCACTTGATGCCCAGGGAAGAGTAGCAGCAGTGTGTTGCAGCTCTGCTCACTAGTACAAAATAAAATAATTTTTTCTGTAAATAATTAAAGTAAAAGCAGAGCTTACCTTCCCTAAACTTAAAAGGTACTGAAGGGAGCAGCTGGAAACTCAGGAGGTAGAGATAAGACAGTATGCCGGAGTTGTCGGAAGAGCGAGAAGAGGAAGTTGCGGTGGGGCTGGAAGCCAAAAGGCCCAGCAGAAGCACTTCTCTGGATTCGGAGAAAATACCAACTATACAGCAATCGGCACAAGATCAGATGCAGAAGGACATCAGCACTATTAAAACTGCCTTATTCACTCTAATAGCTGAATTTAAAGAGTGGAAAGGTTCATTGTCGGGCCTTGGTACTCGTATAGGGGATGCAGAAGCTAGAATCGCATCGGTGGAAGACCACATAGTGAAACTGGAGACCTATAACATGGATCTGAAGAAAGCAGTAAAAATGGAATAAAAATCGACGACCAGAAGGAGGTCTAGACGTAATAATCTAGTTCTCCTAGGTCTCCAGAAGGAGATGAAGGTAGCAATTCTATTGCCTTCATGCAAAAACTCTGTGTGAGGATCGTGGGCCCTTCACCAAACGGGCCTACATATGTCATAGAATGCGCACATAGAGCGATCAGGCCAAAACCTGAGCCAAATAATCCTCCAAGACCATTAATATTTAAGGTTCTCAACTACTTGGACAGAGATCATGTTTTAAAAGCAGCTAGAAAAGCGGAAAAGATAGATTAGGAAGGGAAGCGCCTTAGAGTGGTTCCGGATTTGACCTATAAAGTAAGACAGGAGCGAGCAGCCTACCATCCAATTCAATCTAAGTTTTGGGCCGCTAAAATACACCACAGAACTTTATATCCAGCCCGACTAGAAGTCTCCTTGCAGTCAGGGGTTCAGCACTATGAAACAGCAGAACAAGCAATGGCTGATCTGGCGATCCAGCTGCCACAACTATTCGGTAAGAAGGACTGAGTAAACTGAAAGGTAAGTTGATTTTGGCTACAAACAAGTTAAAGAATATGGGTTCTCCAGACGAGAAAGAAGAATGGATTTAGCATTCGTACAGAGCGGAGTCTAATTGGATTTTTGGAAGTCAACGTGACCTCATATTCAGAGGAAGGAAGCATAGGAGAAACAGAAGAATGAGGGGAACTTTTTTATTAAAAATAGACTGGGAAGTCAGGGAGGAGAGCAGAAGTTCAGTCCTGGAGGATTTAAATTTTGGGGCTGGAGGTTATGATTTACTCTTCTCGAATATCTGTATGGTAGGCAAAAGGATAAAAAAATGGAAAGTGTACAAAGGACGACACCGTGTGACTGCAAAGGATTATTGCAGTTTTCAGGATCATTATTAAAAAGTGGGTACAAACACTAACAAGTGGCATTACCCTTCAGGAAAATGAGGAGCTACTGTGAAACTAACAGATAGCCTCAGAAAATTTTTGTTATAATTAGAGTATAAGAATTGTCGATTTAACTGTTGTTGGTGTTTTGATAGGGAAACTCAAGTAGAAAAGGGGAAAGTAATGGAAAAATTGCCCTCTAGAGTTTATAGAGAAGGGGTTAGTAGGATAGAGGGTTAGAGGAGGTAGAGAAAACATGCAAAGTGGGAGATAGCAGGGAAGGGATGGATTTATAGAAAAGATAAGATAAGATAAAGTTAAGCAGAAATAATTCTGCACCTGGATCTTTGCTTTTGGTTCACCTTCAGAAAGGGTATATCAGTTTTATGTTTTACCAGGTGCTAAACAGACCACAGAGGAGCTGCTCTTCTTGGGGCATGGTGGATACAACATTAGGGAGCGGGCATCTGGCCGGGATAGTTAATCAGAGGGGAAGGGAAACTAGGGACTGGAGGATGGGGGGAGAAAGGGAGTTAGGCAGGAAGGTATTATAGTGGATACTAGTATCCCATTCAGGACTCAGATATATGTTTCAATTAATACAAAAGAAAGCTATGGTGTAGAAATATGGGGAGTTGGAAAGTAATATCGTGGAATATTAAAGGGGGGGAGGATAATTCGAAAAAATATGTTATATTGCGACACCTTAAAAGATATCAGCTCCATATTGTTATGCTGCAGGAGACTCAAGTAACAGCAGGGAATTTGAGTCATTTTCGTAACGCATGGGTGGGACAGGTATACGGGGTGGGAAACAGCCATAGAAAGGCAGGAGTAGCTATTTTAATCCATAAGAGTGTGCCATTTAAGGAAATCAAAATGTGGCAAGACCTAGAGGGGAGATTTGTTTTTGTACATGGGAGTTTAGCGGAGGTATAGGTGATGTTAGGTTCTATTTACGGACCGAATCAGCACACCCCTGAATTTTTTCCACCATTAGAGGCCATAATATCTTTAGTGCCCAACACGCCGTGTCTTCTCGGAGGAGATTGGAATTTGGTATACACAAATGATTTGGACAGACCGTATAGCAAGCGAGTGGGCCTTTCATCAGCACAAAGGGCGCTCAGAGAATTGATGTTAGATTCAGGTCTTACTGACCCTTGGAGGCTTAGAAATCCAAAGGAGCATGAGTATACGTTCTATTCAGCACCACATAAGATGCTTTCAAGAACAGATTTTTTTCTTATTAGCTCCATTGCTCTATCGGGGTAGAGGATGTGGGGATATACCCAAGGGTCCTGTCAGATCATTCTCCAATTTGGTTGAGGGTGAGATTTTCCCAATATAGGAAGGCATTCAGATCATGGTCATTAAACACCCAACTATTGTTAGATGAAAACCGAGTAGAAAGGATAAGAGATTTTATAGTAGTCACATGGAAAAACAACTATACATCTATCCAAGCAATAGATGTGCTGTGGGGTGCCCTTAAAGCAATGTGGAGAGGGGAGTTGATATGAATGGCTACAGTTAGGAAACATCAAAGGACACAGGAAGTAGAGGTGGTGGAATGAATATATACCCTAGAAAAACTTCTGGACACTGCTTCAGAGGAACAGGTATGGGGAGAACTTCAAGCCCTTAGGGCGAAATATGCCTCTTATATGTTAAATGTCAATATAAGGACCAATGCAGAGTGGAAAGCCAATTATCTAGGGCATGGGGAGAAGGCAGGAAGACTATTAGCAAATAGACTTAAGCAACAGAGTGAGGCAAGGTGGGTATCGACGTTAGAAGATAAAGATACTGGACAATTCACCTCGGACCTGTCGGCAATTGCTAGGATTTTCAGGGATTATTACCAAGAGTTGTATACAGCTCCAGAAAGGCAGGGAGATTATACAAACAAAATGGAGGAATTTTTAAAGGATGTGACATTACCAAGGCTAAATATGGAACAACAAAACTACCTGGTGGGCAACATTAATATACAGGAAATATCAGATGCATTTGATAGACTACTGGTGGGCAAGGCCCCAGGCCCTGACAGCTTCCCTCCGGCCTTCTACAAAACTTTTAAAAATGATTTAGCTCCCTATCTGCAGGAATTATTTAACTGCTTATTTGAGGCCTCAATAAAAGAATCTGCCATATTTGAAGCCAGAATAGTGGTATTACCAAAGCCGGGAAAAGATCCCTCGACCCCGGGTAACTACAGACCTATCTCGTTACTTAAAATAGAAGTAAAATTGTTGGCAAGCATTTTGGCATTCAGACTAAAACAGGTCTGGGATACTTTAATCGGACCAGAGCAGGCAGGTTTTGTCACGGGGAGACATTTGAGCGACCTCTTCAGGAAACTGTGTAATTTGATGTCCGCGTCCAGGGAGTCCAATACTGATATGGTGCTGGTATCCCTGGACACGGAAAAGCTTTTGACAGAGTTAATTGGGAGTTTTATTTGACCTTTGCCTCAATATGGCATTCCTGCTCACTTTATTCGATGGGTAGAAACACTTTATCATTCCCCATCAGCAAGGGTGCTTTATAATGGAGCCATTTCTGACAATTGTAGGCTGACTAGAGGTACAAGACAGGGGTGCCCATTATCCCCAATGTTATTTAATTTATAGATTGAGCTATTAGCCCTGAAAATAAAAGCAGTAACATCTGTCAGGGGAATAAAGATAGGTACAAAAGAATATAAAATATCAATGTTCGCTGACGATATTCTCCTGCATGTATCATCTTGGCATCTATCACTGCAATCGGCCTTGGATATCATACAAAATTTCAGTGTGTTATCAGGATATAAATTGAATTTAACCAAAACAGTGGTATTAGTCTTAACCCCTACCTGTACAAAGGCCATGATAGAGGAATTAGGATTATGCTGGGCTCTCACGTCAATTCCTTTTTTAGGTATAGAAATCCCCAAGGACATGGGGAAACTAAAAGCTTTAAATTTAGATCTGGTAATCTTGCAAATGAAACAAGACCTGAAGAGATGGCAAAATTTATCTTTGTCTCTCTGGGGAAGGGTAAACATCCTTAAAATGGTTATTTTTCCCCTGCTGATATACCCCCTATCAATACTGAATTTGGCTCTCCTGCAGAATTGGTTTAAAATGGTGGATGTGATATGGTCTGACTTTTTATGGCAAGGTAAGAGGCCAAGAAGAGCCATTCAGAAGTTAAAAAGACTGAAGGAGCAGGGTGGTCTTAGTATTCCCAACCTATTTTCTACTATCTGGCCTTTCAGGGGAGTAAATATTTTCAATGGAAAAGCCCACAAAGTGACAAGATATCTAAGTTAGCCTGGCTACAAATAGAAAGACACTTAACTTCTAAGTATAAGATATCATTAGCATCCCTGCTGTTTACACAGAGTAAGAAAATACCACAGATTTTGAGGAATACGCCCATAGCATGGTCAATAAAAGCCCACAATCAACTATGCAATAGCCTGAACTTGAACCACACTCTTGATTTGAGACAACCCATCTTTAGTAATTTAAATTTAACAATAGAAGGCAAAGTTATCACTCAGAATTTTTGGAAAGAATGGCGTGTGACAAAATTATCAGAGATAATGACAGAGAGAGACTTTATTTCACCTTCAGAGTCCAAGCAAATCTTTCGGTTTCAGACACTGCCAAAATTTAAATTTCTCCAGATTAAACAATGTATAGGTAAAACACTAAATAAACCCCCATGGTCCTCAAAGGCAGATAGATTGTTCAGAGAAATGGCAGAAATAGCTACTCGAACTAGGCCAATAGCCAGTTTATATAGAAAATTGATTTCTATTGCTGACAAGGATTTAAGACCTACAGCCCTATATTGGCAAATGGCCGCAAACCTGTCTTATGACTCAGTGCAATGGGAATCAATATGGTCCAATAATTATAAGTTTATAAGCAGGACAGGCTTCAGTTGATAAGATTCAACATTTTACATAATTTATGCATTACCCCGGTTAAGAGAAATTTAATAGGGAAGCAAAATTCTTCAGCATGTCTGAAATGTACTCAGGAGTTGGGCACACTCAGCCACTTGAGCTGGGCTTGTCCTAAGATCCAAGGCTTTTGGTCGGAAATTAAGAACTTTTGTAGCCCACTGTTTGGGGGAAACAATTATTTTACCATTGAGATATATGTATTGGGCCACCTCTCAGCAGCTACTCCAAGTAAATTTAAATATTATTTGACTTTAATATCGGCTGTGGCATTGCTCCTTATAATGAGGTACTGGATAAAAGAAAATCCACCTTCTTTGGGAGAATGGATTACAGAAATCTATAATGCAATTAATGTAGAGAAAGCAATAGGGTTACAGTACCACTCTTTAGGATCCTTTAGTAAGAGGTGGGAGCAACTCACAGCCTACGTAACTGAGAGGTGGGAGAGGACACAGAAGAATCATAGCTTCAACTCTTCTTGATGTAATAGAAAAATTCATAACAACATGGATAATCAATGAAATGTATTAGTTGATAATAAGACTGCCTTTTAAGCTATGAAGTCTTGAAGGTTGCTGGTCGTTGAATGGAGGGAGGTTGGGGAGGGTCATCATAATCTATAACTATAGTAGCATTGTTTATAGGAAGGAGGGAGGTAGAGGGGAGGAGAGGAGTGGATTAGAGTTGAATTAAAATTTTTTAAGTTGTAGTTGCAATTTTTGGTATTGTCATTGAAAAGCACAATGCAATTTTATGTAAAATGTATGTGTTTGATTTGATGTGTCTAATAAAGCATATTGAGTAGCAAAAAAAGAAAAAGGACTCAGCACTTTCCATGCGGCTGAACATGTTGGACATGGAGCAAAGTCACCTCCATGTCCATGGCATCCCTGGAGATCTCTGCACCTTGTCTCCAGGGGCACTGCACTAGAGACCACATTTCTGGAATGACATGGAATTAGTGGAGGCATTCCAGATGAGATCAATTAAATTGGTGCACAGTCTGCATAAAATGCCTTGGTTTCCCCTCGATCTTATGTTCAATTGGAGTGGCAAAAAAAATTTGCAGGAAGATTGCGGTGTTCCACTGTATTAATTGTTTTTTAGACTGCATTTTGATATGAGTTTCATGGACTATTTGTTTATCAACCTTTAAACTTTATGCTTTTTTTTTTCAACAATGTTGTCTGGTTGCCATGGAACAATTTTCCTATGGCCACAATTGGCTAGATTGAATGTGGTTACCATGGTGCTCAGTGAGATTTTCATACAGCCTTTTCATTGGTCAGCTCCATTTTCCCATGACTTTTATTGATTGTTGAGGTTTCCATTGAAGTAATGCAGGCTGACTTATGCATGCATGGCTGCACCATCTCAACAATTACCTTGTGTGGACCTCTTGCCAGGGGGGAGCAAAATTGAAAGATTGGCTTTTTTTATTATGTATAAAAGGACACTTCTTTTGGATTATTATTTATTGGGGAACTCATGCACGGATTCTATCTACTGGGTTATGTATCCCGCTGTTATTTGTTGATCTCAGGTGTGTGTGTATCTATGCTTTAGACACTTTTTTCTTTTGATTTTTTTTGTATTATGTTATTCACTTATCTGCTTTTTTACCACTGTTTTGTCAGAGATACAGCATGATCAGGACTGCTCTGTGTGACGGTGGCACAAACACACTGACAGACGGTGACACTTATTTAAAAAAAATTAAATGGAGCTGCATTTTAAATTTGGCTAGCACTAAGACAGTTCAAAGAAAATACCGGTATGCCAAATTGATATGAGAGACAGTGGCAAGAACACCCAGACAGATAGTGACACCTAGGTCAGATAGTGACAGTTAAGAAAATGAGGAGTCCAGATGGCAACATAGATATCCACCCACCCAACTCGATATCCATTAGGTAGACTGAAACTTAGAATCCCGAAACTGATAGGACTAAGTTCATTCCCCCGACACCCACACGCCAGAGAGAAAGAAAGCAGACACCAACAGGTGTATGGTAGTGGATGTGATGAAACGCTACCCCTAGCCAGGCACCACAAGGGACTAAAAAATGTAGAAGCTGGCCGAGCTTCTCTCATGGCATGGAGGTCTAAGCCATTAGCAGCTCAGCCAGAATGGTCTAGTAGACCCAGATTCTGTTCCCGGTCACCAGAAATTTTGCCGGCGCAGCTGTTTTACCCTCCCTCGTAACTTTTTTTATATTCTGAGGTCCGCTTTCACTCTGCATTGGTTCTTAAAGTTATGGGGGTGTGGGCAGAGCCCCTCCTGAATTACATGTAAGTTCCTTGTGGAATACCAAAATTCAGTCTGCCAAACTCGGTCTTATAGAGTTTGGGATAGTGAATTTCGGTCTTCAAAATATATCCCATGACTCTCCCTCTCAGCACCCCCTCCACCCCCTCAGAAACATAAGATTGACACTATTGGTGCCCAATCCTCCAGTGTCATGATCAGGGTGTCACCGTGTTTTTTGTTTTTGTTTTAATATTCCCCACCAGACCTTCCCTCTCAGTGCCCTCCCCCGAAACATAAGAGTGACACTGGAGGGGGGGCAAACCTCCAGTGTCACAATCTGGAGCCTCAGGTTTGTTTTTCTTTGGTGTTTTTTTGTTTTAATATTCTCCCACCCGACTGTCCCTCAAACGCACCCCCCCAGAAACATAAGAGTGACACTGGGGAATTTTCAATCCCATAGTGTTGCGATCTGGAGCCTTGGGTTTTTTGTTTTGTTTTAAAACCCTCCAAAAAGAAAACCATCCATTGATGTCTTTTGCAGCCATTTGTGCCCTCCACCTGACCCTCCCACTCAGCACCCAGCTCCCCACCAAGCCCTTACTTACCCATCGGGGGGTCCAATGCCATAATCCTCTCTGGATCATAGGCAGGTCTTCACTCTTCAATGCCAGACCACAAACTGAGGAAATTAGGTATGCATTTCAATGTATTTCAATGAGGTTTTGAACTTAGTAGCATAACTGGGCCATTTTCATTATACAATGGCAAGAAAAATCCTGGACTCTGATTGGTCAGTCTTGGCTGGACCATGTTATCCCAGCACATCACGGGTCTAGTCTCAGTCTCACTGTGAACCTGTAGATGACCATTTGCTTGATTTGCTTTTGCTTGATTGTTTATCTCCTCTAAAAAACAAAAATATTTTTCCACACAAAAACATCTTTAAAATGATTTTTTTTATTCTGTAAAACAATGAGCCATTGTATAATAGCAATAATGCCCTCCAGGGCATATGTCGTTTGGAATAACATCATGCCTCAGTTATTGGACTCACTCGGCCTGTGACCTCGAGCCCAACCACATTATCCCAGCATGACACACTCCCTGTCAAGCATTATTGCTTTAATATTTGTGCCCCAAATTTCAACACACCTTTCTTAGAACACCACTTAATGAACAGTACAAGTGACTTTAGGTGAATCTATCCCGAAAGGTGAATCTGTGGTCACTGCATGAAATCATCTTTGGGGCAAGAGTTGAACATTTTCTCCACCATTGTTCATGAGGTGGGTTCATAAGATGTCTATGTTGAAAATTTTGTGTAAAAATATTAAAAAATCAACAAAGTTATGAGCCTACATTGAATTTTGCAAATGCAGGCTCATAACTTTAGTAATTTTCAATATTTTTCCCCAAATTTACAACATGGCCATATCTTTATAGCACTTCATAAATGTGACAGCTGTCATTTTTCAAATCCTAGCCAAAATGTTTTTGTGCATCTCGAAAGGTGATTTTGCAGTCCCTTGGCGAAATCACTTTTCAGGCCTGAGTTCTAAACTTTCTCTGCCGTTGTTCATAAGATGAGGTTATAAGAAGGCTATGTTCTAAATTTGTGTGAAAATATTAAAAAAACAACACAATTATGAACCTACATTGAATTTTGTGAATGCAGGCTCGTAACTTTGGTAATTTTCATCATTTTTACCCCAGATTTACAACATAGCCATATTTTTACAGCACCTCATGAATGTGACATTTTTCCAATCCTGGCCAAAGTGTTTTTTTTTTAATTTTTACATTCTGAAAGGTGATTTTGCAGTCCCTGGATGAAATCACCTTTTGGGCAGGAGGGAGAATTTTCTCTGCCATTGTTCATGAGATGGGGTCATCAAGAAGACTATGTTCTAAATTTTGTGTAAAATATATATAAAAAATAAAAAGTAATGAGGCTGTGTTGAATTTTGAAAATGCAGGCTTGTAAGTTTGGTAATATTTAATATTTTTACCCCAAATATTCAGCATAGCCATTTCTTTACAGCATCTCATGAATGTGGCAGCTGTCATTGTTCAACTCTTGCCCAAAATGTGTTTTTGTGTCCCAAAAGTTGATTTCACAGTCCCTGTATAAAATAACCATTCAGGCAGCAGTTGAACATTTGTTCTGCCCTTCCTCATTAGGCAGGGTCATAACAAAGCTATGTTGAAAATGTGGTGTACAGATATTACAAAACAACAAATTTATGAACTTACATTGCAATTTGCTAATGTAGGCTCACAACTATGGTAATTGTTTATATTTTTACCCCCAAATTCCTCAGATGCAGCCCTATTGGCTCTGGCCAGAGTTTGTTTATACTGCTACCAAAATGTCTCCTCTGCCAATAGCCTGGTTGGCTATATTTTTGAAAATCTAGGTCTTAAAGGGACAATGTCAACCTTTTTGCATCATATGATTTCTAGTTGAAAATCCATATTTCATGATTGCTTGCCTTCTCTAAAACTCATTTATGTAAATGGTTGTCTAATCTCTTTCCTTTTGTAGTATAACTGAAATGCATGCTAATGGTGCAATTATACTGAGCCTTGTTTTGTGAAACTTTGATCTACTCTGATGATTGCTTTCTTAATTTTTAACAACATTGCACTTCTGCAGGGCAGGTTGGGGCTGCCTGGTAACAGGGAGCACTCCTGAATTTAGAAATCATGCCTGTTAAGCTGTGGCTTTCAAATTGACTAACCTGCATATATTTTTCCCACTTCCACTGCTTTGTGCATGGATTGGGGTCACATTCTGCCACAATATTTCTGGGCATTCACATCTCCATTTTGTTTTCTGCCACAGGTGCGATGTAAGTTACATTTATTTATTGAAGAGTGTGGAAGGATCAGTTAGTTAACTTAATCTCTAGGTGCTTGTTTCATTTTCCTGCTTCCCCTGCCATCTATATTATCATCATGCCCCCACCTTGCAGTATTAGGTAAAGAGCATGGAATGTGTACTTAATTGTTTCTTTCCTGAGGAGACTGGAGTTTTGCAGCCATCTGCTCCATTTCCTTTTGGGTCCTATGCTATTTGATTTGGGCTGTCCCCCTTTCTCTGAGCCTTCTTACTCATAACTGTTTTTTAAATTAAAGGCCTGTTTTTTATCATGCCTGTAGTGCATCCTAGTTTGTTCTGTTGAGCCACATGGTAATCAGACATTTTTTCCTTTTGCCCTTTGAACTGTAAGGGTGCTCACCCTTCTGTCTGCTTACAGCAGTTCCTGCTCCACAATCTCAGTGAAATTTCATATCCTTAATCCCGGCATGCACTTGGCATCACTTGCAACCTCATGACATCACCAGTTAGCACACTCACTAGTCTGTGCTTGAAAACCAATCTGACTGTTGTAGATTACGTTCAGAAAGTCCATTTTCTCAACCACAAGATTCAGTTTTATTTTAGCAGGGGACTGCTTCAAAATTAGAACAGCAGTCCCCTATAAGGCACTCATTTATGTTTACAGAGAACCTGGTACTGTATTCAGGGGTTTCAGACTTCAGCTTCTCTCAGCAATAGGAATGGGAGGATAGGAGGCTAAGGTAGTTTCATTCTCACAATCATAAGTAGCCTCACATATTTTGTACTTATCTGAGGGTCTGAGAGATTATTTAAAAACATAAAAGCTGGCACCATGGCTTATCAGAGACCTGTGGTATTTAAAAGGTGTAAGACCAGTAGGAGGGTAATGATGCCCTCACTGTTAGGTTTCTATTGGCCTTATTGTGCATCACAAGCTAATATGTCTGTTTGGTACCCCCAACTGGAATCCTCAGCTGGGGGAACACCTGGTGTATCAACTGGCAGTGGCAAGGCAGAATTGTGCAACTCTCAATTATTGCTCTTAAATAAGCTACTTAGCCTGGATGTCCAGCAGGTCATCCCCACCAACACACCTAAACCCAAGGCAGACCTCAGGTCAGATGGGGACCCACACAGCCACATCCAGGTGCACTCAGAGCAGGACAAGACTGCTAACCCAGATCTGCAGGCAGACCCCAGTCTTGATGAAGGTGGTCAAGATGATGATATAGGAGAGTATGAGGGAAATCCTGACCCAACATTGCTTTTAATGAGGAGAGGACACCTCTGAAAGTAGGAGGCAGGGAGTGGACAGAGCCTAAGGGAAAGATTCCTATTCCTCCCCTGTTTGATACAAAATCTCTGTCCTACCTCATAATGGAGTCTTGTAGAACACTACAGTTGAAGGAGGTGTAGGCTATGGAGGTGCTAGATGTGACTCCATTCCTATCCACATCCTCCTCTGCTCCTAAGCATTTTCCAAACTAATGTGCACTGTGATCTGATTATTGATCAGGAATGGGCAGACTCTGAACAGCAAACACATATACACAGGCCATGGGTGAGGTGTTATCTGTTTCTGGAGTAGACAACCCAGAAATGGGAAACCCTTCCCCTGGCAGATAAGGCTGTGTATAATTCTGTTCAGCACCCAACTATACCAATTGAAGGGTCTCTGGCATGAACCGATTTGCATGATAAGTGAGTGGATGCCTCATGCAAGACAGTCTTTGCTTCAAATGGAGTAGGTCTTCATGCCTCCTGTGTATCTGTAGTTGTTTCCAGATCCTTAAACTCCTGGATTTTAGCTCTAGGTAGTTTCATTCCCCTGGACTCTGAGTCGGTAAGAATTTTACAGCTGATATCCATGGCCTCCGCCTTTTTAGGGGATGCCACCATGGACAATCTACAAATGTCAGCTTACTCTACTTATCACATTGTGTTGGCCATGTAGGGTATATTGCACAGACATTGGGTCACAGACCAGGCATCAAAAGCCAAACTCTTCAATCTGTCCTTTGAGGGAGGACTGTTACTTGGATCAGGTCTGGATGACATTTTGAAAGATATCTAATATAAAAATGGCCATCTGCTAGTTTTGAAGCAGCAGCAGAAAGCAAGCTTAACCCCAAGGGGTAGAGGTGGCAATTGACAGATTCAGTTTCAAGGTGGGTTTTTCAGAATTTCAGGAACTGAAGGAATAAGGGATCTTATTCTGGGTTCAAGGGAAATAGTAACAGAGGAATATTTGCCCTCAGGCATTATAGAGGTGCAGGATGAAGAGGTGGCAACTCATGATGAAGGTACATGGGACCATCTCTGCCCCCTTTGCCTTGATGTAAGACTGCTGAATATTTATTCAAGTTGGGCCCGAATAATGTCAGATGCATGGGTACTAGAGATACTGGCATTAGGTTATGCAATCAAGTTTGAAACAGTTCCCACAGTGGGGCACTTCCTGCAATCTCCTGTACCAAAGGACTCAGTGAAGAGATAGACAGTGTCTCAAACCTTGGATCACCTCAAACAGATTGGGACTGTTGTCCCAGTGCCCCCCAACAAAGGTCAGGTATTCTACTTAATGTACTTTGTAGTTCCCAAAAGGTTGGGGGGATTCAGACCTGTTCTGGACCTGAAGCAACAAAAGAAGTTTGTCCACCACATGATCTTCAAGATGGAGTTTCTGTGGTCAATCATATGGGCAGTCCAGCCAGGGGATTATCTACCATCAGCCAGGGGATTATCTATCATCAATAAACTTGAGGTATGCATATCTCTGCATCCCCATTTGGCAGTCTCACCACATGTTCCTCAGGTTCACAATTCTGGGTCAGCACTTCCAGTACAGGGTATGCCTTTTGGGCTGGTAACAGCTCCCAGGATGTTCTCAAACATCCTCATAGTACTGGTGGCTCAACTGAGGCAAGAGGTACATTATGTATAGCTGTATCTGGATGACTTGCTTTTTTGAGTGTCCTCTGCTCAGCTAGCAAGGAAGTCAGTAGCCAGGACCCTGGAGATATGGGAGTCCCATGGTTGGGTAGTCAGTCAGGAGAAGAGCTCTTTCATGCAGTCCAGAACCTGGAAAACTTGGGTGCAGTGTTCAAGATAAGGAAGGACTTCCTCTTGACAGCCAGGAAGGAGATCCCGGATGAGAGATTCAGTGGTTGAGAAGCCACTCATCAACTTCTGCTCACAGACTACTACAGATTTTGGGACTCATGACTGCAGCAATAGAACTAGTTCTGTGGGCCTGCTTACACATGCAACCTTTTCAGAATGAATGTTAGCAGCCTGGCACCTGACCTCGGAGGACTACCAGGCCATGATCCCACTTACTCAACCTCTTGACAATCACAAAATTGGTGGTAGAGCTCTAAGACCCTAAACATTCTCCAGAGTTGATCCTGATGACTAATGCAAGTCTGTCAGGCTGGGGTGCAACCAGGGCCAAGTTCCAGTCCAGGGTTTTTAGTCTGCACAGGAACAGCAGCTACACATCAACATGTTGGAAATGAGGGCAGTACGACTAGCTCTCCTTCGCTTTCACAAGCCGGTATGGTCAAAAGCTGTGAAAGTAAAGTCGAACAATGCCACCATAGTTGCAAACATAAACAATCCAGGAGGCACAAGAAATAGAGAGATGCTAACAGAAGCAACCAAGCTGCTACTGTGGGCAGAGGAGAATCTTCTAGCTCTCTCAGCAGTGCACCTGGCAGGATAGTTGAACATTCAGACTGACTGGCTAAGCTGAGAGAGTGTCCATCCAGGGGAGTGGATGTTGAATCCAGAGGTGTTTGACCTTCTGTGCAGAATATTCGGTCATCCTCAGATTGACCTGTTCTCCTCCAGCCAAAATGCTCAGGTACCAATTTTCTTCAGTTGGTACCAGTGTCCACAGGCAGAAGCAGTGGACACTCTGTCACAGATATAGGATTTCTGCAGGACATATGGCTTTCCTCTCTGCTGATCCTCCCCAAGGACATTCACAAAATAAGACACTCAAAGAAAGCTTTCTTCTGATAACCCCAGAATGGCCAAGAAGGCCATGGTTCTCAGACCTAGTGAACCTATTTTGGAACACGCCATTTTGACTTCCAATCCAGGGGGACCTTCTCTCACAAGGACTCATTCTTCAAACAAACCTGGCGGTGATGCAGCTGATGACCTGGCTCCAGAGAGGAGGAGACTACTAAAAAAGGGATTTTCAAACAAGATAGTGGATACCCTGATGGCCACTAGAAAGTCTCTTCATCTGCAGCTTATGATCAAGTGTGGATCATCTTCTTGGCTTGGGCCACAGAGAGAAACATCAGGCATTCAAAAGCTATGGTTCTGCAGATCTGGCTTTTTTGCAGGTGGGAGTGTACAAAGGGTTGGCACTGAGCACCTTGAGAGGCCAGTTACTAGTGCTTGAAACTTCCATGGGCTCGTCACTAGGGAAAAACTGGGAGGTTATATGATTGTTAAGAGTGGTTAGGAGAAGCTGACCAAAGGTTTGTTCCCAAGTACCTCCATGATATCTGAATCTGGTTTTGAATGATCTAAAGAAACCTTTGAATCTCTTTCAACAGTTCCGCTTGACATTCTGTCATACCAGGCATGCTTTTTAATTGCTGTAATTGCTCAGCCAGAAGGATTGGTGAGCTTCAGGCCTTGTCTCACAAAGAACCTTACCTTATCATTTATAAAGACAAGGTGGTTCTGAGGACGGTTCCATCTTTTATTCTGAAAATACCTAAGGCATTTCATGTAAATTAAGAGATATGTCTCCCATCCTTATGTCCAAAGAAAATTCATCCAAAAGAATGAGAGCTGCAGAAGTTAGATTACAAAGAGCAGCTAAGACATATATTAGGTGAAATGCAGAGTTCAGGAAATCAGAGAGTTTGTTTGAGCTCTGCAGAGCAGCAAAACAGATCAAAAGCCTCCAAGGCCACCTTGGTAAGGTGGGTGAGGGCGTATCACCAAAGCCTTTGCAGTAGTAAAGAAGAATGCCCGTTCTCCTCAGGCTCACTCCACCAGGACTCTGGCTACTTCCTGGGTGGAGAAAGGGAGGCATCTGTGTTAGAATTGTGAAAGGTAGCAACTTGGTCCTCCATCCACACATTCACAAAGCACTACAGATTGGATGATCAAAGCTCACTGATGCATCCTTTGGTCACAGAGTTTTGTAGGCAGCAGTTAGCAGGTAAATTCTTTCTCCCGTATGGGTTGCATATGGGACAATATTCTCCCTTACCCAGTTGGAAATGGGTATTGCTTATTAGAACTCATATATACTAACTACCCATGGACAATGTGGAGCACTATAGAAGAGAAATCCCTTCATACTTAACCATAATTTCCTTTTCTGTAAGCTCCAATATTGTCAATGGGGCCCTCTCCCAGAAGCCTGGCTCCTGCTGGAGAATATTGTCTGGTATGTACCTACGGTGTCCGTTTGGTCTTCTTAAATTTTGGTTTGTAAGTAATGTTGACATCTTTCTCTGATTTATTTGTCCCTTTAATGACTAGAAGACATACAAAATCCACATAAGCAATCTAGTAGCAGCTGCAAGGGACAGATTTCTTTATGAAAGTTGTTCCAGAGCAGCCCTGCTTAAGAATGCAGCACTTTACTGTTTCATGTAGTCCTTCTCACATTTAAGTCCCTTTCCTTGTATTTGCTATTCTAACTCTACAACACTATGGAGCACCGCCCTAGTGAAATTCTGACAAAGAGAACTGAGAGTATCTTACCTGGATTTGAACTCACAGTAACTTGTTTATCAGCAGTGAAACTCAGCTATTTAGCTGTAGAGGTTAAAACCCTGACTGGGAGGCAGCAATACCCATAATGTCTGCAACGGAGGCAAATTTTGTTGAAAGAATTTGTCCTTATGTAGCAGCTCTTTCATCTGCCAAACACTTTGCATGCATTCTCTGGTGACAGCAGAGCAACTGATGCTGCATTGTGAGTCTGTTGAAGTGCATACTTTTTATGCCTTTGTCTAAGAGGCTAGCAGATTTATGACTTGTTGCACAGAAAGGAACAGCTCAGCAAACAATGCTTGCATAAATTAAAGCAAAACTCATTATTTGTATTTTAGTTCACTGACTTCAAGCACGTGTGACGTGGGAGCCTGTTTCAGATGAGTTCAAGATGTCAAAGCTACTGAAAAAACTAGTAACCAGTTTAACAATATGAAAAAATGCTTTGTTCTGAGACAGTAGTGCTGCTTTCTCAGTTTGGGAAAATGCTTCCTAAATTTATTAAATGTGACCTAAAAGGAACAACAGACATTAAGTCCAAGTGAGAAGTCATCTAAATAAGCAATACCATCGACCATGCTGCCTGTAAGAATGATGCACTGGAGCGAATGGGAAAGATGGGAAAAACTAGTGTACAGTATCACATTGGTTCCTAAGCAAACTGTCCTGCTGGATTGCCTTTATTGTGGTGTGCAGCAGTAGAAGCCAGACATGGATGCTGGGATTAATCACCTCATCAAATCAGTATGAGCCAAATTATTCATTTTTTATGCACATACAATCCCATATCTTCATTCACTGTTCCAGATCATCTTGTATTAAGGCCAGGTAAGCTCTCACTAGGTCACGTGATATTTAATTAGTTGCTACTGTGCTGCATGCCAGTTTTGAGAAAAGATACACTTGTAAAGCAAACCAAAGTTCATTGATTTTAATAAAATGTTAGAGGTTGTATGGTTTCCACAAACACCATTGGTTCGACCTTTTAACAGATAGGTCAAACCGAACTTGCAGCACTAATTTCAAGTACATCTCATGAGCTTTTTGGCATGTTTTGAAAAACACTTGCAGATCCTGTTTTATATTCAGCTACTAGGTCATAGGATCATGATAAAATCAAAACAGATGTTTTAGTCATTGTGAGATACTTTAACCTTGGTTTCTTGCAGCCAGTAGATAAGAATTTAATCTTCAAACTCCAGCCTCTCTTCATGGATTTACAGGGATACCTATCAAAAGTCCTATTAATTTGTGGTCTGAAGTTTCAGTAGCTGTAGTCATTTCTTTACTATCCAGTCTCACAAAATGGGAAAATCCATTTGAGAAGATAACTTCCCGTTATAAAAGATATGGGGCCCAGTTTTCAAAGCTTAGCATCAGTATGAATGTGATTAGCACTGTTGCTAACCTGGGTTTGCAGTGGCACACTGGGTGGGTCCATATTCAGAGGCCCCCAGGATGCTTCCCAAACCTGTCAGCACCAAGGCACTAATTATACTGCTGAGCCTATGAAATGATGGTATCCTGTCATGCATACTGGCACAGCGGCATATTCAAAGGTTTGCAGTGGCAGTAAAAGACCCAAGAGTTGTGCTGTTTACCACTGCAAAACCACATCTTAATTAGTTGCTAGCCACACCCCACCCATCGAAGGCAGAGCAACTGTATTGTAGCCTCTTGCCTCTGTACCAGGCTTCCCACCACCAGATTGCCCAGTGTAAATATGTGTAATATTCCCTGATGATCCAGTGATCCCCACCACACAATCACCCAGTTGAATCATGTTTAACATTCTCTGGTAGCACAGTGGTTCCCTACCCCCAGTCTCCTGACTGAATCATGTTTAATATTTTCTAGTGATTTAGTGGTTTCCCATGCCAGATCACCTGATTGAATCATGTTTAATATCCCTAGTGACATAGTGGTTCTCCCACCTGCTGATCACCTGGTTGTATCATGTTTAATATTCCCTGGTGGTCTAGTGGTTCCCCCCATCCATGATCACCCAGTGGGCATATTTCTAAAGACCCTGGTGGTTTAGTGGTTCCCCAACCCCCTGACCATACACAAACTCCCCACCTACCCATCTACCAAGGAACCTCCCCAGCACCCCCCAACACTCTGAGTGCTGGTCCCCGTGAAATAGGCAGCCAGCATAGCTCTCCTCTCACCACCTTGGCCAGCCACCATCTGATAGTCACAGAGCACGATCACATACATACTCGGAGTGAGGGGTGTATGGGGCAGCAGTCTTCGGTGGGTGGGAAGGTCCATATATGGTTGGGGGGAACCACTAGATGACCAGAGACTTTAGAAATATGTCCACTGGGTGACTGGTGGGGTGGGAGAATCATTGAATCATTAGGGAATATTAAACGTGATTCAGTCAAATGATCAGTGGGTAGAGGAACCACTACACCACCAGGGACTTTACATATATGTAAACTGGATGATCAGGGAGTGGGAGGAACCACTGGACCACCAGGGATTGCTTTACACAAAGAAGGGGGTGCTAAGGTACTGTTGCACCAGAAGCAAATTAGTCCATAATGGGCATGCAGGTGGCCCCTTAGTGTCTTGCATGCCCAATGGGCTCATTTGCATGCCCAGGCTGAATATGACCCAAAGGAGACCTGGCACTATCCCATTTTGAGCAATGCTATCTCATGTGGGCCATATGCAGCTCTAGCCTGTCGTTGCAGTGCAAACCAACTTAGTGTTGTGCCGACATGGCCCAATATTTAGTTGGATAGCTATCCGTCTAAATATTGCTCAGAGCTGGGTGAGCACAAGTGCAGTGCAAGTGGCTGCACTGCAATTGCATCTGTCTCTGGCCATTCTTTCTTTAAGCCCTGCCATTTGGTACATACTGTTAAGAAAATAGGATTGCCATACAATTGTTGGGGCCATCCACTTTTGCCAAATAGTGACAAATCACAGTTGAAATCCCACCCAAAATAACACCATTGGCAGTACACAGGTATGGTTGGGTTTGTTTTAAGATTTCTATTCTTACAAATTTGGTTTGAGGTACATATATATTGATTAGCTGGAGGTTGTGTTTCCCATGGTGATGTCCAACAAGAGCACCCTCCCAGGCATTAATCCTACTAATCTCGTGACCTGGACTTCTACTGAACCAAATGAAGTACCTACACCTAAACAGGGCCTTCACCTAAAGACCAAAAAGTGGCCCCAAACCATTCCTTTGTAGTCTGAACCCTTTTGTTATCTGTATATAATCAGTGTCCTATAAGAAAAAGATGTTATATGACAGGTCTCTTAGTATGGAGAAGGTTGTTGCTCTTCTATGCTATTTTGTAATGCTGTTTACATTTAAAGTCGCACGTTTTACAGTTAAATCAGATATTAACAGGATGGTGAAAAGAAGAAAAGATACAGGGCTAGACAATCATTTTTTTGCCCATCCTCCCTTTTTCTGCCTTCTTTCTTCTTAAAGAAACAAGAGTCTGAAGAGGCTTCTTCATTATCTATGGAAGTTCAGGTTGGGAGGATGCACCGACGAAACATCTAAATTATCTTCTGTGTCCCTACAAGATTTATGCATGAATAGTACAGCATATGTGCTCCAAGGAAATCACTTCAGTCCTAACAAATTTGGCTTTGGCTGCCCCTGCCACATCTACACTGTGTTACCATATGCAGTTTTTCTGTCACAGGAGTAGATGGGGTGCATCACTTGTCTGTGATGCATTTCACTCACAACCATGTTATCATGTGAATGTGTAGATCTGCTGTTGACTGAGAGCAATGCTGATGTTGTTTCTGGAGTAGTTGTGCAGGGTCAGCCTGATGATATGGAGTCATAGAGGCTTCACTTGTTGTAGGAGCTGCCTTATGTTCTTCCCCCCTACTTCCTGCTGGACCTGACAGAGGCATGGGAGTTGTAGTCTGAGCTCTGCAATGTATAGATCCCTTCATTTCCTTGGTTGACCCTGCTGCTTTCTGCTTTTGCTTCTGAGCTCGTTTACATAATAGTCCTGTTCAGCTTGCTCCATTGGATTATTTTTATTATGTGAGGCCTATGGACAGTTTCCATAGGAATGTCCCTTATCCTGGCTAGAGATGGGTGAAATGCACAAATTTCGTTACATGAAATATTTTGTGAAATTCATGCATTTCACTAAATATTTCACAGGTGTGAAATGTGAAATTCCTCTAGCAAAATGTGGAATTTTGCCCATGACCAGTGGAATTTCGACATTCATGGGTGAAATTCCACTGTTCGTGGGTGAAATTCCACATTTTGCTGGTGAAATTCCACATTTCATTAGTGAAATTTTGCATCCACGAAATATTTCATGGAATGTGCAAATTTTGTGAAATATTTTGCAGAGAAATTTGTGATTTCACCAGAATTTCATTGGCGAAATTAAATTTCACTGCATCTCTAATCCTGGCACAGATCACAATGGACCAGATTTTTGCAGTACATACTTAAATGCCCAATCCCAAAACATAGTGAACATTTCATCTGGTTGCAGTCACTATTCAAATGGAACCACAATCCACATTGAAAACAAGATTTAGACTGTGCGGCACAGAAAATAACTCCCTATCCTTCCCTAGATAAAAGTAACTGGAGAGGTGTTTTAGTCCCGAGTCAGATTACCAAAGGCACACCTTCATATGCCATTCCCCTATCCATATGTGTTCCGAGTCCAAGATCGGGTCAGGCAAACCCAGAACTGTACATCTGGATTTCAGCCAGTAGAGGACATCTGTGATATATAGCCCTTCATTTTCAAATAATACTGTAGCTGTTTTGAAAGTCAGTTTGGTAAGGTGGTAATATAAATGGAAGACCATAATGGGGTGTGTTTGACTTCATGGCATTTCTGCCAAAATCTTTCCAGACTGCACATTATTTTAAAAATATTATCAACTACAGAATCCCCTGCACTATGAGTAAAGGCATATATCTCAGTATCCAAAAAACCTAGGCTGTTCTTCAGCAGAGTGCCAGACACAAATATCAGATCTGTAGGTTCCTCCATCCTTCCTTTATATTGATGTGAACGGCAATTCTTCATTTAGCAGATTCAGCAGGAGAACAGAATAAGCCTGCATAAGTTCTGCTGGTGTGACCCTCCTCCACGTGTTCCCACTGCAGGTGCTGTTCAGAGGGCCCTGTTCTAGATCATCAACTTTCCTGTACCATCAGTACTAGGTCTCATGGTTTGAGGACATGTGTTTTGTCCACACTTTCCTGGCCCATTCTAGTGCACTGAGCACCTGATGATACTGACCACCTTAGACTGCATCGTAACCTCCTGCATCTGTGTCTTCACTATAGGGTGGCCAACCTCTGTCTCCCCTTCTTCTTTGTAACCTCTTGGGGTGCAGATTTCTCCACACCTTTGTCCATGGACTCCATTTTCACTCTCTCTGGTTCAGAGGGCAGAGGCAGAAAACTGATACCTGGCATAGGGGGGTACTAGCATGTCCATCATGGAAGGACTGCTACCATTATTAACATGATGTGTTCACTGCAGTTTAGGGTTCTGGGTAAATTCAAATGTTTAGGGACTAGCTAGAGAAATAGGACTTGCCTCAGTATGCTGAAGAGGTGAGATCGCATGACTGTCTGAAACATTCTGGGAAGTTAAAGTACGCTCTGTCCATACTCTTAGCCCAGAGTCGTCCTCCCCTGCAGCATGAAGTGCCATCTCTGTGTCCATAATTTTCCATAAATCATCTGCTTTCACAGGACCTGGGGAGTTCCATGGTAAATCTCCTCCCTACCACTTCCACTTAGCCCTGCACAAAGCCTCCTCTACTGTTAGTCCTGAGGCTGACACATAGCTGGTTGCAGGGGAATTCTGCAAATGCTGACAAGGCATTTTATTGGTGTGGCTGCTTGATGAACCACCCAGTCATCCAGGAAGGACTACCAAACTGCACTTCTCACCACCACAGCTTCAGCTTCAGTTCCACATTTGGAGCAGCACAGCTGATCAGCTTTCCCAAGTACAATGACTGGGCCAGCTGTCAGAGTCATTGCCACACTTTCAATGCATCCAGGTGCAGATTTTACTATTTCTTGGCAGAGGTAGCATCGTCTGACAGAGGAAAGTTATGGGTCCAATACCTTGTGGCACCTCTTCTGAAATCACTCTTTTCATGCTGATAGGTGATACATCAGCTTCCAGAGGCACAGCTGCAACTTCTGGAACTTCAGACATCATTTTTCCTATTCCACTGATGTGCAGACTGGGGTCACATCAGCTGACAGAAGCACAGCCCGGTTCCAGTACCTGCCAGTACCACTTTGAATTTTCTCTTGGACCATACTGCAGCTAGAACCCAGAACTTGAACAGGAGCTGAGACTATTTTTCCTTCACCAACAATATTGTGGCTTTTGCTGTTGGAGTAACCTCATTTTTTTCATCTTTTTCTTCAAGCAGAGCAAGGAGGTAAGCTTTCTTTTGTATATTTGCTTTCTTAAGTGTTTCTTCAGCAGTACTTTGTTTCTGCATCTCAAATACATCCACCTGAATAGATGATGCCTTGGCTGTTTGGCTACAGCTTCCAAACAGCCAGGAATAAGCTTCACAGGTGAGTGTGTAAGTAAGAATAGATGCTCTACCCTTCCTCTCAGTGCCCTTGGCTTTCACAATACTCCAGGTGGGGAGGGAAGCATTCTGCTTCACCTGGGCACCCATGGCTCTGTCCACTCCAACTTCCACCACTCTTCCCAACAGGAAGCAGACTGCACCCCACAGACCGCACCCCCTGTCACAGCATAGGGGAATTTTAGTAGGAATGCATTCACAAAATCCTTGTTAGAAATACCACTTCTCTCAGTGCAGTTTAACCCCTGCAAGGTATACATATTTTTAAATCAAGGATGGAAATGAGAAAGGAATAGTGTGGCCTACTGGGATTTGAACCTCAGATCTCTGGTATGCCGTTCCAGCACTCTAACAATTAAGCTACAGGCTCACTGGTCAAAGCATCTGAGGAATTTCCTTACAGCCCCACACACTCCTTTCTCTAGTGTTGTGCAATTATGCAACTAGGAACCAATGTTAGAAATACCACTTCTCTCAGTGCAGTTTAACCCCTGCAAGGTATACATATTTTTAAATCAAGGATGGAAATGAGAAAGGAAAAGTGTGGCCTACTGGGATTTGAACCTCAGATCTCTGGTATGCCGTTCCAGTGTTCTAACCATTAAGCTACAGGCTCACTGGTCAAAGCATCTGAGGAATTTCCTTACAACAAAATCCTGTAATCTGTAATCACCTATCCCAACACCAGTACTTGCTTTGCTGTCCCACCCACAACTTCACCTATCCTTGTCCCATCTTCCCTATTTTCCCCTCCCACCCCTATACCACCTCTCCTAGTTCTCACCCCACCTCACTTACCAACTCTCCTGCCCCACCCCTGACAAAGTACCCCAGTCTGAGGTTACTGCCATACCTTTAAACCCCCTCTTACTCTATCTATTCCCCCTTCCTCTCATTAAGGCCTACTGTTCTGATTAATAACCTTCTTCACCTAAATAAACTATCTGCACTCTCCCAGAACTAGTATAGTAACTGTAACAATTGTTCAACTCATTGTGATTTGTTTCCCTATAGCTCTCTCTGTGTTTTTTTCCCCCCGTTCTAGTAATGTACTGTGAATTTATTATTTCCTTTCTGCCTGACATGGAACCTTTGTAAATGAGCTTTAAGCTCAAAGGTTGTAATCCTAGATTTCAATAAACAAAAATAAACAAAAAACAGGAAACCATAAGTACATACATGTAAAAACTGCTACAAATTCCACAAGAATAATCAAGGACCTCTTGTAGTAGAGGAATTATAACCAAATAACGCAAACATAACTGTGAGCATTCAGTTCATGTCAATGTCTTAATTAACTGAAAATATAAAGGAAACAAATGAATGAAAGAATAGTGAAAAATAACAGGAAGCATTAAACATTACACAAGTCATGAACTAATATTAGGCATGATATTTAAGTAACTGGTGTTTTGATCAAGTTACAATAATCCCAGAATGCATGAAACACATGAGAAGGAGGCAATGACACTCTTTAGTGTATACTCTGAGCAGGGTCATGGATACCAAAGCCATGCATCCATTTTCTTTTGCTGTAGCAACCAGGCACATCTAACTTGCCATAAATAATATTTGCAAACACCAAAAATAACTGTAAGGGTACCATGGCGTACAACTGAAATACTGGTGGAGTATAAATCTAGTAATACAATTTCATAGGTCAACTTTAAATTTTTGAGTAAAGGCAAGTTACAGGAAGATATTAATAATGGCCAAATTTCTTGAGATGCTGGATAGTCTAAAAAGAATTAACGTGTCTCTAGAGTATTAGAGCATGTGGGATTGGCACATCCATTCATCAAATGAGTTATGTTTAAAGGAATCCTTAACACTCCTTTTACTATGGCAAGCCAACCCTGACTGGTCCGCATTTCCATGGGGTAAACGTTTATCTGTTAGTTGCAGAAACAAATTTTAGATTGTCTCCAGGGAACACAAAGGTAATTGTGCTGCGGGACAAATTTTTTTTATGATGAAATTGTATGACTGTTATCTTGCCACTTTGAGAATTTGGACTGGAGTAACTTGCCACTGTTTAAGTTTTTAATGCTGGACATATAATACTTGGTACAGATCATAAAAGAGCCTCAATTGCATTTAATTTTTATAGGATTAAACCAAACTAACAGCATTTTAATCCAAAGCTTTGTCCTGTGGATAAGTAACAGAGATTCATGTAATAAAAATACAATGTTAAAAACACAGGACTGCACATTCTAATGCCACCTTTCACATATCCTGATAATTGAATGGCTTCCTAGAGACCCTGGAAAACACACTATATAATTGTACTTCCATATTAGTCTGTGGTGGGAATGTATTAGCCAAATGTATAAATAAAGGCAAAATTAAAGTTTTGTTGAAAATAGATTTTCTTCTGGAAACATTTTGGATTTCCATTAGGCTACCTTTTGGGTGGCTTGAGTGAGTGAAAGGTTCCAATGATGTTCTACATCATATTACATGCCAAAAAAGATACGATTTTAATGCAACCCAGCAGTGTCTGGAAATGCTGTAGCAAATCACTCATAGTTTGTTAGCAGAACCAAGTCATAGTCCATGACTCATGTGATAATTTTAGCACCAGTTGCAGCCTCATGACTGGCAAATGTTTATAATACAGTAGGTTCAGAAGCACAGTCTTGCAACAGCAGACAGGTGCAATCTAGGTATGCTAGTGTTTTTGGAGAATTTTGTCCTGATAACTGGATGCTTATAATTTGTGGCTTCTTGTTTACTGTCCTGAACAGGGGGCCTAAAGAAAAAAATATAGAGCAATGAGCTGAGTGGACAGCCTTGTCTAACTTTCATAAATAGTCTTATAGCAATACCCAACCATCCACTTACATAGTGAATTACAGTGGTTTGATTATGTAGAAGATTTACCAATTTAAATAAAAGGGATGATATTCCATAATGTTTTATTTAGGGATGGACTACCTGTCGGGTAGCTGCATTGGGTAGGTCAGGTATTGATGATTTTTGTGGGGTAGGGTAGTTTGGGTAATTTACTACCCTACTTGACATAACAGTGTACTTTGCGTGTCAGGTACTTTTGACATGAATAACAGGTTGGGTAATGAGTAATGTTTTTTAAATTGGCATTACGGATCTACTTCATGAACATACATTGATATCCTTTCAGATGGCCAGTTCACTGTTTAATATCCCTAAATCTTTTTGTTTTAAATACCTCCAACTACAGTACATGCTCCTATGACACTTTGGAATGGGGTTTTGGACACTGTATTTAGCTGGCCCCCTCCTGCTGGCTATCCCTAACTTACCTTCCTCTCATATCATTTCCCACTTTTATCGCCTCCTAAGGGAGGCAATAGAGGAAAAGAAAGGTGTGCCACACTATGTCTGGGACCAAGTACTACCTTCAAACACTTCAGCTCCTCGACCATGGTCTAAAATCTGGTCACAGCTGTATCAAGATGTGAAATGGATCAGATATCGTATTTTGCAGTTTTATGTAATAAACAACTTATACTACACTCCGTCAGACTTTATCAAATGGGGAAAATTTCCTCAAATGTATGTTCTCACTGTAAGTAGAGGCCTGGCACTCTGTTGCATATATTGTGGGAATGTAACAAGGTCACACCCTTTTGGGATGGTATTAAGTCTAATTTAGATCCACTCTTAGGGCTATCTGAGGATTCAGACCAGAAATTTGCATAATAGGAGATTATGGGAGGGTTCTAAGTGGCACCCAATGAAAATATATGACACTAATATCAGTTTGTGCCAAACAAGTGGTCATGCATCACTGGTTAGATCAGAATATCCCAACATACGGAATGGCTAAAGGAGATACTTTTTGCTTTACAGGCCGAAAGTACAATTGCTCACATGACACAGAGACCACAATACTACCAGAAAACATGGGCACATTTACATACTGTACTGACTATTTTGTGGACCATAGGACATTAAATAAGAAGGTACAGAGAAGAGGGGGAAGAACCATATCAGTGGCAGGGCTACATTAAATATGGCCCTCTCCGGCAATCTTATCTGGGCTAATGGTAATGCTGGATACTGCTGCTGCATACCTGAGAGAGATGGGGGGTTCTTGGGGAGGGAGGAAGTAGGAGGAGGGATATGAAAGGGTCTCTGTAGGCAGATGAAATTACAGTATGTGAATAGGACTAAGATTATGCTTACACTGGATATTCTTTATGTCATTGTATTGTAACAAGACCTTATTATACAGTCTTGTATATGCAAAGGGATTATGTATTTTTCTCTTTCAAGTGCCTGGAATAGGAGATGTGTCAACTCTTCCTACAAATAAAATATATTTAATTTGGAAAAAAATAAATTGGTATTACAGGCAGCCTGTGGGGTCCTGGGTCACTTCTGTTGTAAACAGGCATGAAAGGGCAGCCTGTGGGGTCTTCACAGCAGAAAGGAGCACATGACACTGGGATGACAATCTGATTGGTCAGTGTTGGTGTCTCTGCTCTATGTCTGCTGTGAGCACACAGATAGCAGTGGAGTGTGGAGAAAGAGGGAGGAATTGGCATTTGCGCTGCATTTGTGGCAAAAGAAATAAAAAAAAAGCATAACGTATATATAAAAAAAGCTTAGTCCACAAAGGAGCAAGGGGTTGGGGACTGAAGGAGGAATCAGGGAATCATCCAGTGTGGTGCTTAGGAGAGAAGGAAGAAGGAGGATGGAGGGTGGGAAGGTACTCATCACTGGCAGCAGCTGTTTTCTCATAGTGAAAGCCATTTAGGCTGTATTACACACTGTCTGTTAGGTGCCCTGAGCCCAGTCTATGATACGTAACTACTCTGTCTCTGTGCAGCATAGTGAAAGCCATTTAGGCTGTATTACGCTGTCTGTTAGGTGCCCTAAGCCCTGTCTGTGATACAGCTACTCTGTGTCTCTCTGCAGTATAGTGAAATCCATTTAGGCTGTGTTACACACTGTCAGTTAGGTGCCCCAAGCCCTGTCTGTGACATAGCTACTCTGTGTCTCTCTGAAGTATTGTGAAAAACATTTAGGCTGTATTATATGGTTTGTTAGGTCCCACGAGCCATGTCTGTGACATACATACTCTGTGTCTCTCTGCAGTTTAGTGAAAGTCATTTAGGCTGTATTACACAGTGTCTGTTTGGTGCCCTGATTAATGTTTGTGACAGAGCTACTCTATGTCTCTCTGCAGTATAGTGAAAACCATTTAGACTGTATTACACTGTCTGTTAGGTGCCCTGAGCCCTGTCTGCGTGACGTTAGCTACACTCTGTGTGTGTGTCTCTCTTTGCTGCATAGTGAAAGCCATTTAGCCAGTATTATACAGTGTCTGTTAGGTGCCCAAGCCCTGTCTGTGACATAGCAAAAGCCATTTAGGCTGTATTACACTGTCTGTTAGTCTAACCCTTTTTTTTATAAAATTGTCCAGTATTGCAGGTTTATTGATGACCTCTTTTTTTGTATGGAGAGAAACACCTGGAGAGCTGGAACAATTTACAGAACATCTGCATAATTCAAATCTCCAATTGAAATGTAATGTAAATTTTTACTTGGGGAAGATAGCTTATTTTGATGTGGTAATTATGAAGAGTGAAGGGGGAAATTAGAAACTGATTTATTTAGAAGAACTGTGGAGACAAACTCTATTTTGGATGCATCCAGCATGCATTCAAGGCATATGATAAATAAGATACCAAAAAATCAGTTTCTAAGGGCAAGCAGAAATTGTTCAAAAGATCAAACATTTAAAAAAAGTGCTGATAAAATGTACAATTGATTTCAGGAACAAGGGTATGGGGCCTCTGTTCTGGATGTAGCACTAGAAAATGTTCAGGCACTGGACTGCGCCCCTCTCCTGGATCCTATGAGAAACAGAGAAACAAGGAACCAGGAGACTAGTGAAACATTAAGATATGTAACAAAGTTACTTTACAAATCAAATCAGATAAGAGATATTATAAATAGACGTTGGGATATTATTAATTCAGATCCAGTGCTTGGTACTTTGTACAATGACAACTTCCACAGATGATTTATAAAAAAAAAAATAATTCTAGGGAAATATTGATGTATTCATTACAACCTCTTCCTAAAACACCAATTAATACTGTCTTTAATATATTAGCACCTCAGGGATGCACGGTCTGTTGCGTGTAAATTGTATAATACGTACAGGAAGCAAAAACTATAAAGCATCTGAGAGGCACCCAGGTTTTCACAATAAAATATCTTATTACCTGTGACACTGAAACAGTAATTTGCATGGCTAATTGTAACTGTGGAAAATATTATGTTGGAAACACTAGTAGATCTTTCAAATTAAGGATAGGTGAGCATGTGAATGATATCTGCATGATCCCTGCAGGAAGGGTCTGTGCCCACCAAATGGAAAAGTGCCACCATAGTTCCAATCCATAAAAAGGAACCGGGATAGAGTGGAGAATTATAGGCCCATCTCCCTCCTCTGCCCTCTGGGAAAATCCTTGAAAGAATAGTCTTGATCAGCTGCAATGCTATCTGGAACAGCACCTACTCCTCTCTAAGGTCCAGCATGGTTTCGGAAAGACCATGGCATGGACACTGCCCTAGTCAGATTGACTACCGGCATACTCAACGCCATGGACCAGGGCACCCCTCACGGGGCACTATTCATCAACCTCTCAAGGCCTTTGACATGGTCAGTCATAAATTACTCCTCTCTAAACTCCAAAGGCTTGGCTTGGATCAGCTCTCTCTCCTGGGCCACTAGCTACCTGACTAACAGAACACAGACAGTACGATGGCAAGGCATTTACTCAAGCCCCAGACCGGTGATCTCTGGGAATTTCCCCAGAGCTCCATACTAGGACTCCTGCTGTTCTCCTATTTGTGAATGACATAGCTGAAGTGTATGCACCAGCAATCTACTGCTATACGCTGATGATATAGTAATCTATCACAGTGACCCCAATCCTCTGTTATCGCAACGGAACTACAAATCTGCCTAACAAAACTTGAGACGTGGTTAACTGCCAACCAACTCATGCTAAACGAGGACAAGACAAAAGCTGTCCTCTTTGGGACCTGGCGACTGGGTAAGGACCGTAGTGGTCTTCTCTGTATAACATCTGCTTGAGGAATGCGTGTCGAGGTCACTGACCAATTTAAGTATCTAGGGATTACCCTTGACCAGGAACTAACCTTCAAACCCCATATAGATACCCTAACAAAAACCAACCACCAGAGGCTGGGTTTGCAATACCACCTTGGGAACTCCCTCTCTGGAGAAGCACGTAGAGCCATTGCTAACTGCAACCTCCTCTCCTACTTACTGTATGGTTCTCCAATATTACAGTCCCTCAGAGAGACTGAGCTAACTAACCTCTCCACCCTCTACCACCGCATTGCTCGCTTTGCAACCCACTCCTCCCATAGGCGGCACCACAGCGAAGCCCTTAGGATCTTAACTGGCCGGGCCACTCGCTTAAACTATCTTTTCCCTGCCTGCCTTTCCTACACACTCCTTTCCACACGCCATCCACCTCACCTCAGTGACCTTCTCACCCCTAAAGTCCCCCTCCGCAAACTGCGGTCTGCCTCAAGTCGACTCTTGAACATATCCCGCATCCACACTAATCAAGGAAAATGCTCCTTCCAGTTCACCGCCCCTCATTTCTGGAACTTGCTTCCCTCTTCCTTATGAGACAAACCTTCCCTCTCCTCCTTCAAGGCCAGTCTCAAAGTCTACCTCCTAGAACTGAGCCTCTGCTGCTGCAACATGAGATATACTCCCACCCCTCATGAACCTATGTGACCATCTACGAACCCATGGTGCCCCTGGTACTAACTAACCTCTATCAACTGTATTTCTCCTTACAACCTGTATTTCTCCTTACATCCTTATGCAACCTCCTGTATGAACTGTATATACATTATTTTTGTTTTTTAAATTAATTTACTTATGTATCTGTATGCTGTACCTTATATATGAACTGTATATGTATCTTTGAAGCTGTACACTGTACATAATGTAAAGTTGGTGGTGTATTCACCCCGGGTCACCCCTGTAAAAGGGACCTTTGGTCTCAGTGGGTTTACCTGGTAAACAAAATCTAAATAAATAAATAAATAAATAAAATATAGCAAATGAGGAAACAAAAATGTATAGCCATGCACATACAGTAAAATATGCTGTTAATAGGAACAGCATAACTGGATGTACATTGGAATAGAAAATATTAAACTAGGAAGAAAAGAGGGTGATAAATAATTAGCTGAGGTTGTGGACGTAACATGAAGGGGCTGGTTGTCTAACATAATGGGAAAATTTTGTGGATAATGACAGTTATAGTGGAGATGGTTTACATTTCAATAAGGTGGGTAGTAGGAAATTGGGAATGAGGATCAAGCAAATAATTAGAACATGTTTAAACTGATGGATAAGGGGACAGGGGTAATGGGTAACATTAGTCAGGTTAGTAATAATTCAATGAAGAATTTAAAAAAGATAAGAAGGGAAATAAGGATGTCGAAGTATGGTCACTAAATGCACATAGTTTAAATAATGATAAGAAATCTGAACTCAAAATATTATTACATAAAGAGAGAATAGATATTTGCACAGTGATGGAAAAGTGGTGGGACACAAATTGCACATGGAATAAGGAGATTGATGGGTATACTTTGTACACAAAGGATAGAGTTAAAAAGAGGGGAGGTAGAGTGGCAATTTATATTAAAGATTCTATGATTAGTAAATTGTGTGAGGATTATAGTAGTGTTGAAAATGTTGAAACACTATGGATTCAGGTAGATGGTATAAACATTAAAACACTTTACATAGGTGTAGTGTATAGGGCCCCTAGTACAAGTCATATGAAGGACATGGAAATTATTAAACAAACAAAACAATTTTTGGAAAAAGGGGACATAGTTGTAATGGGAGATTTTAATTTCCCAGGTACAGACTGTGAAAGTAAGATATCGAATGTGGCAAAAAAAATTCCTGGAAACCCTACTAATTGCTGGATTGGAACAAATGGTTTATATACTTACAAGGAAGAATAAAATACTAGATTTAGTAATAACAAATGGAGATAGACTTGTCAGAAGCATACAAATAAGGGAGAACCTGGGTACTTGTGATCACAGCATTGTAGAATTCAACCTTATAAAAATAGTCAAAAGAATTAAGGTGGTAACACGAATTAGAAATGATAATAGAGCTAATTTTGAGAAAAGTAGAGATGAATTATCCAATTGGGACTGGGAAAAATCTTTTGAGAATAAAAATGCAGAGGAGATGTGGGAAATCTTTAAGAGTACTCTGCTAAAATTAGAAGATAGGTTTGTACCCTGTAAACAAAAGTATAATAAAGGGAAAGATACTTCCATGGTGTATCGTGAGAATTATAAACCAATGTGACAAAAAAAGCCTTTAAAACAATGAAATTTGCATGTATAGAAGAAGGGTATGTATATAAAGGAAACTGAAAAACTAATGAAGATGATTAGGCAGGAAAACAAATAATTAGAATTTAATATAGCACATAAAAAGGACAATGGAAAAAGTTTATTTTCTTATATAAATAGCAACAAACAGGCAAACACACAGATTGACCCAATCATAGATAATAAACATGCCCTTACATCTCCAGTTGAAATGGCCACATCCTTTAACCACCATTATTGTTCAGTATTTAACAAGGATCACAAAATAGCAGAAAAGGTTAGGCAAGTAGAAGAAAATGAAACTGATCTAAGGATAACTCAAGATGAGACTGAGGAATTACTAATGAAATTAGATGTTTAAAAATCAGCACGCCCAGATTCCCTACACCCAAGACTCCTGAAAGAAAGTAGTCCCCTTATCTCAAAACCTTTAGCTTATTTAATGAATTTGTCCTTTTCTACAGGAGTAGTACCTAGTGATTAGACCACCACTATTGTGGTGCCAGTGTTTAAGAATGGTAATAGAGCCTTGGTAGTCAATTACAGACCCATTAGTTTAACTGCCGTATGTTGCAAACTAGATGAAACCCACATAAAGACAAAATTAGAGATCAACCTCGAGGCCCTTGGTTATAAGGATACAAAACAACATGGTTTTGCCAGAATAGAGCTTGTATTACCAGCCAACTATGCTTCTATGAGTATGTTAACAATGGCCTAAATTGAAATCTTCCAGTAGATGTTATATATTTAGATTGCCAAAAGCATTTGATAAGGTGTCACATATTAAATTAATGAATAAGGTCAGTAATTGGGGATAGATCCACCATTACTTAGATGGATAAACAACTGGTTGTGTGGAAGAACACAGAGGGTGCATGTGAGGGTATGTTGCTCTCAGATGGGGATGTGACTGAGTGTGTCAGGGGCTCAGTGCTGAGTCCATTACTGTTTGCTCTATACATAGGAGATTTGCATCACAATATAGAAAGCTGCTTAGTTAAATTTGCTGATGATGTAAAGATAGAGAGGCAAGTGAATACAAGTCAGGACTCAACGCAGCTTACAAAGGACCTAGAGAAAATTGAGAAATGGGCATTGGATAACAATATGCAATTCAGTATTGAGAAATGATCAGTAATGCACATGGACCGAGATAATCAAGAGCAGGACTACTATTTAAATGGTAAAAAATTAGGAAGGTACAGGTTGAAAAGGACTTTGGTGTTTATGTGGATAAAAACCTTAGGTTTAGGAGCATTGTACTAAAGTAATACAAAGAACAAACTATATGATTAGAAATATAAAAGAACCTTTATTAACCGATCGACCACCACTGTACAGAGCACACATCAGGCCCCATCTGTACTATGGATCCCTCTGTGGAGTCCGTATCCCAGGGGAGAGGTAAATATGGTGTACGATGTCAACGAGAATAACCAAGATAGTAAGGGGCATGAGTAGGTATAATTCCTTAGGAAAGGCGGCAAGGTTAGATTATATAGCTTGAAGCAAAGGAGAATAAGGGGCCATCTTATGACCATGTATAAGATTATTAAAGACAAGGAATTGATGATTGAATTGAACCTGGGCATTCAAAGTAAACTTGCAGGCCTTAGTGGTCATAAATACCAGATTAAATTAGATAATGTGGTAAAAATATCAGCTACAACTTCTTCACATTAATGTATGGCTAGACACTGGAATAAATTGCCCAGCGATCTAGTACAGAGTGAAAGTTTAATGGAATTTAAAAGGATTGGATGTATTGCTGTTGCAACAGGGAAATATGAAGCTCTGCTAATGCGGTAGACAGTATAAAATGTATTAAATTGCCTTCTTCCATCCACTACTCCAGTATGATTTGGAAAATCTGTTGCTGCAGAGAGAAGCTTACTGGATCTGTAATTTAAATGCTTTACAAAATCCTGGTTTAAATGGAAAGTTGGAAATGAAACCATTACTACAAAAAAGATAAACTAATGTGGTGTTCTGTGTTTTATTAATGTTTTAGAATCTGAGTGAGACAATCAACTAACTCCAGAATTATCCATTGGCTCTTTGAAATGCATCAAGTAAAGGGATTTGAACCTATGAACAAGAAGAAATAATGAGCAAAAGACTATAATGGACTGAATGGATCAAAGTTGTTATTTGATTAACTGCAGTGTCTTAAGTGATTGCTACATATTTATGTGGCTTACCCATGTATGCATTGAGCCTTTGGAGCCTGTAAAATCAATTAAGTAACTTAGATTTTAATTATAATGAGCAGATTGATAATTAACTCATTCAGATTTGCACATGTTTTAGAGCACTGGGTTTGTATGTATAAAAGGAGCCATGTTCAGTTGTGTAATAATCCCTTGAAAAAGCACCTTGCACGGTATAAAACAATCATCGGGTGTTTGTTACCCTGGGTGTTTTTTCTGGACCTGTACCTTTTATATGATATCTTACATTAAAGGAATTTTTTAACTGCTATAAATGTTTAGCAGCATTCTTGGTAGTATATTGAGCAACCCTTTTTTTATTTCATTTGGTGTGTACTTTAGGATTCAATGCTCTACTAATTTCCTGGCAGCGGCTCTTTTTTGTGCATTTCAGAAGTTTGTTAGGTGCCCCGAGCTCTCAGCAGCATAGTGAAAGCCACTTAGGCTGCATTACACTGTCTGGATATTCTGAGCCCTGTCTGTGTGACATTAGCTACACCATATGTGTCTCTGCTGCATAGTGTAAGCCATTTAACCTGTATTACACAGTGTCTTTTAGGTGCCCCATGCCCTGTCTGTGACATTTATTTATTTATTAAACTATAGGATTACAAATACCTTTGAGCAAGAACTGCTCATTTACAAAGGTTCCATGTCAAATGATGGAAGGTTAACATACAAACAAAGGTAAACATTAATACAGAGTCTCAAAAACAAAATACAGTATTTCAAGTGGAGAGACAGCAAAAGATAGTAAGGCCAGAAGAGCAACCAGTAGGAGAGTAGGGGTGGGGAGGGTGGGTGGTGGTCAGGAAGGAGTGGACAGGCTGAAGGGCCATTGTCAGGTGGAGCTGGAATTAGAAGTGCAAGGTAGAGGGACAGAAGTCCAAGTGCTAAAAATGGAAGGGTGTGGGTGAGGTAGGGGAGGAATGGGGGAAGGGATAAGGTGAAAGGGAGGAAAGTAAGGACAAGGAAAATTGACTAGAGGGAGTTTAAGGCCACACGATGCCAGGCACAAGTGTAGAGGTTGACCAATTAGGAGAAGCAGTCACATTGGCAGGTACAGTAGTAGAGAGGTGAAGTTATAGTTGCCTTTTAATTGGGCCAAATGTAGTAGCTGAAAGGGATTCCTTATTGAGTGAATTAAACCATTGGGGGGCCCTGTGGGTGAATGACCTCTGACCCATAGTGGTCCAGCATCTGGGGACCTGGAAGGTTTGACTTAGTATACTTCAGGTGTGTTGGGCACTGCAGTGGGCAGTCAGAAGCTTTTCAACCCCAGGTGGCATGATCACAAGGAGAACCTTTTTGGTTAAGAAACAAGTCTGGTATTTGATCCTGCTGATAAGAGGGAGCCACCCAGACTGGACATACAAGTCACAAGTATGTGTTAGGTGGGCAGTGCCTGTAAGACGTCTGCATGCTTTGTTGAGCACCACAGATATCCTGTGGAGGGCTGTAGAAGAAGCGGAGCCATCGATGACGAGACCATAGTCTATGATGGAGTGACAGAACTGTAGATAGTCAGTCTAAGGGCCTCTGTGGTCATACAGTGTTTATGCCTGTGGAGCAGGCCCTGTCTGTGACATAGCTACTCTGTGTCTCTCTGCAATATATCAAGAGCCATTTAAGCTGTATTACACTGCCTGTTAGCCTGTCAGATGCCCCAAGCCCTGTCAAAGCTACACTGTATGTGAAGTCTCTCTGCAGCATAGCAGAAAGACATTTAAGGCTGTATTACTCTGTCTGTTAGGTGCCCTGAGCCTTGTTTGTGTGACATTAGCTACACGCAGTGCAGTCTCTACTGCATAGTGAAAGCCTTTAACTTGTATTACACAGTGTCTATTAGGTGCCCCAAGCCCTGTCTGTGACATAGCTACTCTATCTGCAAAATATAGAAAGCCATTTAGGCTATATTACACTATCTGTTAGCCTGTCAAGTGCCCTGAGCCCTGTCAAAGCTACACTGTGTGTGATGCCTCTGCAGCATAGTGAAAGCCATTTAGGCTATATTACACTGTCAGGTGCCCTGAACTCTGTCTGTGTGACATTAGCTACACTGTGTGTGTGTGTGTGTGTGTGTGTGTGTGTGTCTCTCTGCTGCACAGTGAAAGCAATTTAGCCTGTATTACACAGTGTCTGTTAGGTACCCCAAGCCCTGCCCATGACATAGCTACTCTGTGTCTGTTTCAGTATAGCAAAAGCCATTTAGGCTGTATTACACTGTCATTTAGCCTGTTAGGTGCCCCAAGCCTTGTCAAAGCTGCACTGTGTGTGATGTCTCTCTGCAGCATAGCAAATCCACGGCTGTGTCTACTGGGTCTCATGTTTCCCAGTCTAAATGTACTAAAAGGAAACACAGTGCTGCTGCACATGCAACTGAAAATGATTTGGATAATATGAATCCTAGCACTAATGAGGAACATAGCGACAGTAATAATGTCACCAGGACTGGCACTAAATGTCCTCCTGAACCAAAAAAAGCAAGTTAGCAATGAAATAATAGTAGAGTTTTGGAAAGAAATGACAGGGGTTACTTGTAGAGGTACTGAACATTTTGCCACATTTGCCAGGATACTTCCAGCTGCTTAAGCAGTATGCAAGAACAAGGAGGCATCCTTCTCAAATATAAGCTCAGAAGCTGAGGCAGTGAATGCTGATACAGATGGCTGTGATAGCGGGGCTGGGAATGAGATAGCCCAGGCTACATTCCACCCGATGATGACAGCACTTCCAGTTCTTCTGAATTTTGTGGTGATGAGGTCTGTAGTTAAAAGGAGGGGTAGGAGAGGATGCCACTATAAGGCATGAGAGGCAACTGAGGAAAAAAACATCATATGATAAACATAAGAATAAGAAGATGAGCATGAATGAAAACAATTCATGTCAATAAGGAAATTGCAGTGTAGGGTTTGCTCCAGGACCCTTGACTGAACAAGAAATAGTGCCAGGCACCATAGTACAAAACACAAAAGGTAAATCTTTAGTGTGGAATTTATTTTGTATTGACCCTGCAAACAACTTGTGAGCAGAATGCAGTCTGTGCAAAAAGGTTGTCAGTCATGGTGGCAGGGTGGTACATTTTGGAACATCAGTAATGATATGACATGCAAAGGCAAAACATCCCATTAAGTGAGGCGGGGCAAGGGACAGTGTGGTTGGAATGGGTGGTAGTAGGGATTGTGGTGGCTGTGACCATAGTGGCAATAACCTGAAGTAGAAACTGACATTGAATCACTTGATGTGTCCTTGCAGTCTTCCAAGACAAACACAGATTGCTTTCTTCTGACACCATCAAGTACTACAATATTCCAAAGCAGTACTCCATGTGAAAAAGGTGTGAGAAATACAATCCCCCAAAAATTAAAAATACCTCATCATTCTCGTAAACTAACATTAAAAGAAAGTGTTGCGAGGACATCAACATTTGCCCGCAAGCATCCAACATGCCATCTGTTAAATAGAGCCATTGCAGAGCTGTTGGTTGATTGTCAACTTCTTTTTACTTTTCTTGCCCAGAAAGATTTCCTCAAGTTCATGAACCAGATTGAACCATGGTACACCATTCCTGTTGAACATATTTCTCAAAAAGTTGCTCCACAGTTGTATGATAGGTGTGTAGTGTAGTCATTTAGCAGTTGAAACTCTCTGAGGTGAAGCAGGTTCACATAACCACAGATACTGTATATGGACCAGCAACCAAACAATTGACTACTTGACTGTTATAGCTCTTTGGGCAAGTTTTCAGTCAGAAAGTAATAATCCACACTCTACCGTAAGTAGCAGGAAGCAGGCTGTATTATGTGTCACCACGTTTAAGGAAAACCACACTGTTGTGAATATTTTGCAGGAGCTATAAAATCAATTCCAGAAATGGCTTACCCCATATTTCTTATCTCCAGGGTTCATAGTGTCAGATAATGGTGCCAACATAGTCAAAGCTATTAGAGATGGCAACTACCAGCAAATATCTTGTTTTGCACATTGTTTAAATCTTCTCATCCATAGTTTCTTAAATGGAGTACTCCACGTGAAAAAGGTAACACCAATTTCAATTACTTGTACTCTGTAACTTAAATGTATTTTGTTTGACCTCAATGTGACGTGGCGCCTCTGGTGAACACCTATTTCAGTAACCTGTGCTCTGTAACCTAAAATTGCTATGTTTGTCCTCAATGTGACGAGGTGCCTTTGGAAGCAGAGCCCTTGGCTCAAGGTTGTAAACTGATTTACAAATAAATAAATGATCACCTGTTAGAGGTCTTGCTAGAAAAATATGTGGGCATTTCAGCCACTCTGAGAAAGCTAAAAAAACCTGCAGTGGCTGCAGATACCAAATAACTTACCATTGCATGCATTAAAGCAGGAAGTACCAACCTGCTGGAATTCAACATTTTACATGTTGGAAAGGCTTCTTAAACAGTAAAAAGCTGTACATGACTACACTGTACAGAATAAGATAGGTAAAGTAGACATCATGCTCAGTTCCAGCAGCTGGACTCTACTTGAATCTTTCATCACCTCATTTTCCTTGATGACATAAAGAAAGACTTTCAGTCAAAAGAAGACACCACTGCTGTTATGCTGGTAGATTACGAACATACGAACATACGAAATTTGCCAGCAGAAAAAGGCCTAGCGGTCTATCAAGTCTGCTCGAATGTGCAGCTAGCACCCTTTATTCTGCAGCTGCCCTTCCCTTCCACCCTTCCCTTCCTTAACCCTCCCCATGTCCTGTCCCATCCTCATTAGAAGCAGTCCACTGTTCTACTGCATACCACTTCAGCAGGTAATGCATTCCGCCCAGCCACCACCCTCTCTGTAAAAAAGTGTCTCCTCATCTCCCTCCTGAACCTTACTCACTCCAGTCTCATATCATGGCCCCTGGTGACCCTCCCCTCCCTTACTTTGAACAGCCCCTCTGTACCAGTCTTGTTTATTCCTTTCATGTATTTAAAGGTTTCAATCATGTCACCCCTGTCTCTCCTCTCCTCCAGTGAGTACATGTTCAACTCCTTCAACCTCCTCTCGTATGATAAGTCCCCCAGCCCCTTGATCATCTTTGTCGCTCTGCGCTGCACCCCCTCCAGTAACTTAATGTCCCTCTTCAGATACGGACGCCAGTACTGCACGCAGTACTCCAGGTGTGGTCTAACTAATGACCTATACAGTGGCAGAATCACCTCCTCCCTCCTCGAGGATATACCCCTCGCAATACAACCCAGCATTTTGTTGGCCTTTGCAGCTGCCTTCCTACATTGTGCCGAGTTGTTCATTGACCCTGTAATGAGCACACCCAGATCATTCTCCTCCTCTGTCTGGGCTATCTGCACTCCCCCTAGCTGGTAACTCCTCCTTGGGTTCTTCATCCCAAAATGCAGCACCTTGCACTTTTTGGCATTAAACCCCAGTTGCCAGGTGTCTGACCAGGTTTCAAGCTTTGCCAGATCATCCTGCAACCCCTGCCATCCCCCTAGGTCATCTACCACCACGCCTACCTTGGTATCATCAGCAAACAGACTGATCTTGCTCTTGATGTCCCATGATATGTCTGCAATGAATATCCCAAACAACACTGGTCCCAACACTGAGCCCTGTGGAACACCGCTCATCACTGCCCTTGGGTGTGAGAGCTCCCCACCCACCACCACCCTCTGTTGCCTTCACTGCAGCCAGTTTCCTACCCATCTCACCAGCTTTGCATCCGCTCCTGTGTCTACTAACTTCCTTCCCAGCCTTCCATGTGGCACTGAGTCGAATGCCTTACTGAAGTCCAGATACAGGACATCCACTGCATGGCCCCTGTCCAGCTGCCTAGTTACCCAGTCATAGAACTCAACCAAGTTGGTTTGGCAGGATCTGCCACGTATGAAGCCATGCTGTCTGCTGTCTTGTAGTCCTTGGCCTCTAGGAGGGCCACCAGCCTCCTTCAGGATAGTCTCCATTAGCTTACCCACGATGGATGTGAGGCTCACTGGTCTGTAGTTTTCCGGTTCATCCTTGGGGCCACTTTTGTGGAGGCACCACATGAGCCATCCTCCAGTCCTGAGGTACACACCCTGAATATAGTGAGGCATTAAATAGGTTCGCCAAGGTCCTGCAAGGACCTCTGCCAGCTCCTTCAGTACCTGGGGTGGATGCCATCTGGGCCTGGTGCCTTGTCCACCCTCAGTGCCTTCAAACCCTCTCGAACTCTGCTCTCCATGATTTCCCCATCTGTCACCACTTCCCCCTTGCTTCTGCCATTTCTCCCACTTTGGGTGTCACCCCCCTCTTCTCTTTAGTAAATACTGAGCAGAAGTACTCATTTAGTGCTTCCGCCTTCCGCCTTATCGTACCCTGCTTCCACCCAACTCCCCTCCTTCCTAATCCTAAAGATTACTTGAGTCTCAGACTGTTGACTGATCAGAGACTAAATGCCATGTTTAAGAATGATACCTTTATGTAGACACCTTTATGTTGGCTACATTGTTAGAGCCCCACTTTAAGCGGAACATTGAAGCCATGCTTCCTGCAGGGGAAGACATTAAGTATTGGAAAGATCTTCCTCTAACCAAATGTGACATTGCTCTACTAACACCATTAACTGATGTACATCAGGCAGACAGTGGCAGTCCATCAGAGTGCACCTCTAGAGCAGACAATAGCACATCTATCAATTCTTCACAATCATCAGTGTTATCAGAGAGGGAAAGGACATCTTCAGCTATTTCTTTGGCATCCTATGTTCAGGGTCAGAAAGGCAAATCACGTTTTAGTCACTTGCAACAACATGGACTAATATGCTATAAAGAAAGTGCAGCTGTTCATCTGTCAGACTGGTAACTGTCTCATGCAGCACAATGATCCTGGAGTATGTTTCAGACCATACTGTGATTGGTCGTGAGGCAGATCCATTATTTTCTTGGAAACAAAAGAGAAAAATATGGCTAGAGCTACCAAATCTTGCAATAATTTACCTCAGTTGTCCTCCAAGCGCATCTTCAGAACACATATTTTGTGCAGTTGGATGAATAGTCACTGAGTGACCACAGAACAACTGCTAAGTCCTGCAATGTAACAGATAGAACCCCTAATGTTTTGATAATATTGTACACAGCTCATCTGCCAGTCTTATTAGAAATACCACAACTTGTCATCACCCCACACATCCCTACACCAGACTGCAACTACAATCCAAATACCATGACTTACCATCAAACCACCTGCCACAACATTCAACTGTGACCACAAAGCCAAACACATTACTTACCATCAAAGAGAAAGAGAGACAGTCACTTGTACAGGTGCAGAGAGAGAGAGAGAGAGAGAGAGAAAGAAAGACAGACCATTACTTGTCATGACACCGCCCACCCTACAGCAAACTGTACAGTCAAACCCAAATACTATGACTTGCTATCAAATCACCTGCAGCAACATAGAACTGTGACTACACATTTTTATATAAATTTCCTGGTGTCCAGTGGTACCCGTCCCACTCTCCAATTGTCATTCCCATAATATTTCTTTCCTTGGTGTCCAGTGGCACACTCCACCTTCTGATTCCCCTCCACATAAATAATTTATATATCCCTAGTGTCTAGTGGTGTTCCCCACCCTCCCATGCCTGACCCCGTAACACTGCAGTTTATCTCTGGGGTCTAGTGGCACCCCCACCTTCCAATGGCCATCTCTCTTGGTAGTTATGCTTGCCCTGGTGTCTACTGGCACCCCAGCCACCCTCCAATGTCCCTCAGAGCCTGAAAAGAACATCTCTGAAGAACATTGCTGAACATCTCATTTAAATGAGAAATGACATGTATAAGGCTGAAACTGATCTAGATAGAAGGGGAATGTAGACTAGCAATTAACCACTGAGCCACCTCACTGCACTTTCTAATTGTTGTGATACACACAAACACTGACATATACTGTAAATGCGTATATATTCCAATACAATATATCAGTGCACTGTCTACATACACAGAGCATTGCCACAGACACACACACACACACACACACACACGCACGCACACTAACGCACATACACTGCTTTTTATAGCATTTATTTACATATACATTTAACCCTAACTTTCATTGTATTAGGGTAAATACAGTGACACACTAACACAGATGCACTGCTTTATGTTCTGAACAGTATACAGTACTACAATATTGAATTACAGCCATTTGCAAACTGACTGGGAAAAGGTTAATGTACCAGGAAAGTGTCAACACAGTGTAACACAGGCAGGCACAGACACACACACACACACACACACACACACACACACACACACACACACATATGCTGTTGATCTCATGCATTTCCCAATAGCCCCCGAAATCTGAACCTCCTTCCTCAGTCTCAATTACAGCTTATGGCTGGGAAATGCTGATTAAGTTGACATGTTTATGAGCTATGAATCTTTCTTGAAAGAGAATACTACCCAGACTGAAGCTAGTAACCAAGTTATCATACAAAATAGTGTGATGCAACACTGCTCAGCTGAATGAACCACAGCAGACTGCTTCAATTAGTATTAGCAGAGTGATGGCACATCACCTTCAATTTTGTCTAGTCCATTTGGAATCTGGAGAGCTCCATTTTTCTACTGTGATAGCAAGACATCTTAAGAGCTCTGCCCTGCAGCCATAAAAAGAACTGGATGTTTTTACCCTACTTTGCTTGTCAAGAATACAAAACATAGTGCCACATTCTCCTTTTATACAGCTCATACTTTGTGCACAATGCAAAACAGATACCAATCAGACAAACACATGCAAATCAGATAATACTAATTCATGATTAACTAATTCTAACCCCATGACACCAATTAAATACTACAATGATACAAGGAAACAAATAGAATAAAATACAGATTTAGAGTAGAAAATCATTGTCTCTAACTGGGAAAAAGTAGTAAGGCACAGTGAAAGGGTTTATCAGCTGGAAAGGCTGACATATTCTGTAATTCACAGAAGGATGCATTTGACAGTAAATGCACACTATAGGTTATTATATCACCCCAATTACAATAAATGTTGTGCCTTGTTTAAATAGCTTGATATACAGAAGAAGTCAAGCGAGATATGCAAAGCCAAAAACAATAGTAAGGAAGAATTAAAAAGTCTTAACGACCTGGGCAGGGGTTGAAGGGTTTCTTTCTCTAATGGTACAACCACCCCTCCCAAAGGAGGAGGGCTTAACTTCTGGTTCCCTCCTGGAGCACTGCTGCATCCCCTGAAGATGACTTTTAATCCCTGGCCCCAGTTTGCACTGCAGCTGTAGGATTGGGGTTGGACATGGCAAGACCCACAGTTTCTTTGGCAAAGAGAGCATCTACAGTATGTCTCACTGTTGATAGTGAGCCTCATGTTTTTCCCAGACCCATAGATAGCTGTAGTGAGGCCTGAAAGTCCATAGACACCTGTTGCTCCCTCTCTTCAGTGCTGCCATATCTGTAAATTCAGCGGACTCCTCTGAAAAAGGGCACTACTCACCCAACCACCAGACTGGCAATCAGGATTGGGGAATGCACTGTAGCACTGACAACAATTTAGTTACTCTCAAAGCTCAACCCCAGTAAATCAGCTATGCATTGTACTCCACTACAGAAAGGAAACACAAACTGTGAGAGCACCTCACAGCCCTCCTACACCACCAACAGACCTTCTAATCTAACTGGATGGTAAAAAGTACTGGCAAGTACTGAGTTAATGGGCTGGAAGCTGCACCAAGGGATGGAAATTACTTTTAAAATGAAACAAAGTGCTGTAAAGGAGAGTACCATTTGTGTTGTCCTTCTGGAACTATGGCTGCTTGGTAGCAGTCAGAAGGTGTCACATGCAACCCAGGATAAACAGCCAGTCCTGAGCTCCATTCTGCACAGCTGCAAAATGGCAAGATGGTTCAGGTTAGAGTGGATGTTCTATGCATGCTTTCATCTCAGACCTGACAGCCCCAAGAGAATGGGGTTTACCAAGATCAAATATGTATAATATGTCAGCCAACCTGAATTGATCTGCATTTGCACAAGTGGAGAAACTTGTGAGTTGGAGTGCAGTTTTCTCTTGAAGACATGAGATGGCTGTGTGAGTGATTCAGCCTTCAGATATTTGGTTGAAAAGTGTTTAACAGTCTCCACACAGAGATTTGTGTTGTTGTTGTTCTTAAGTAAATAGAACAACACCAAGCCCTTTGCAAGGGGTTGCATGACTTGGAAGCAGGATTGCCTTGTTTCAGCTCCAGTACAGCTTGCAGCATAGAGATTGCCCTGTAGTGCCTCCAAGCTGGAAAACAGTAAACTGCAGCTTTTTTAGCTACTATCAGGACTTCACAGAGGATCTAAGTAATCAAGGGCCCTGAATGACTGCTTGCCTTCAAGGGAAGGTGAAGACAAGTCTTCCTGTGTGATCAAGAGAACAACAAAGACATTGGAGACCAATACAATCAGCACCCCATACCAGAAGCACATTGGATCCACTGTACCTCTAACACAGCATGCATCTTCCAAATTCAGAGGGAAACCTCACAATGTAACTCTCTTGCTGCAGAGACCATCTGGTTAGTTGCAGGCTATGCCCTAAATGGTGTTATTTGAACATAATATGACAAGTGCTCAACAGAAATGGAGAGGGAATTTAATAAACTGTTCCATGATAAACAGTGGAAACAGATCTGAACTAATGTTCACTGCACTACAAGTCCATGTTACAATAGAGATTGTGAGTATTAGGTCATTACCTCACCCCATGTACATAGTACAATAGTGAGGGCATGTAAATTAACATTTGGGCAGTCTGTTTAACTATAGAACAATGCCCACAGAGAGACTATGAAGCCAGAAACAATAACAACCATCTGATGTTGTCATAAACATGTATTTGTTTTGGTATCCCTGAACACAACCATTACACAGTACTGCACCGATGTCCACCACCATCAGGCCTGCAACTACTGACTACATGCAGCAAATTTTGACCATTTGGGAGCCCCAGTGACTTTGGGTAACTGATGCAGCAGGCTGTATTAAGCAGAGTCTAGGTACTCACTACAGGTGGTGGAATTTCAGTGGGGATCTAGTGAATATTTTTTACCTGCATTAACCCTTCTTTTTTCCCTTCCAGATCCTGTTTTTGCCCTACCAATAGTTTACTTTAGTTTAATTATTTAACCAGGAAGAGGTTCCATTGAGTAAGCTCATTTTCAAGGAGGTCCTGATAGGACAACATACAATAAAAATTATATACACTAGTTAGAGAGATACATTCATAGCACGTGGAGTTGATGGAAAAAAGTATATAGTAAAATATACATGGAGAAAATATAGACTAGGATACAGCATTATATAAATATTAACGAGAAGGGGTGCCAAGTGCCTATTTAATACATTTAATATACATCCTAATACATTTAAGGAACTTTTTGGCATTCATACAGTAAGTACAATTCAGGAATATCAAATACAGGACAAAAGACCAATAGGTCCTATGATGATAGTACTATTATGCTACTTACACGTGCAGGATTCAATGATGCATGCAAGTGACCAAAAGGACTAAAGGTGTCATACATTTATGCTAGTTACAGGTACAGGATTCAACACTGTGCTTTTCTATGAGTGATTTAAAGATACCAGGGCTGACTATGCTGGTGAGTTTGAATGATTTTTAGAGGTTGTTTCAGATCATAGGGATTACTCTGCTAATCGCAGTTTTACCATAATGGGTAGCATGTGTTATGATATGATATGAAAAAGAATACTGTATGATTGCTTTTCCTTAATGCATAGCTACTGTGAGACAAGATTACAAGATCTGAGATGCTGTATATTGTGGGACATTTTTGGTTATTGTTTTGTAGGCCAGAGATGTAGACTTCTAAGTCTCCTTGTGGTTAGGGATGACCACCATACAGTAGCATAAAGTAGGCAGTAGTGAGATCTAGGTGCTAAGTTTATAATGAATTGGAGGGCCTGGTGATAAAGCATGTCTAGTTTGTTTAGAAAGGAATTTAAACAATACAATGGCTATAAATCAGATCTGTGTAGTCTGATAGGGGAGAAAGGTGACCTGCACCAGTCTCTTCCTAACTTCTATTGGGAAACAGCTCTTGTTTTTATGAAAGATGCCTATTCTAAAACGTAGAAACATAGACTTTGATAGCAGATAAGGACTGCTTAGCCCACCCACTCTGTCCATTTCCCTACCTATTGGATAAGCTGCAGATCCTAGTTAACCAACAGCCTACTTCTTCCTACCCCCACCAGAATTGCCTTATGTCTGTCCCATGCATTCTTGAATTCCACCCCTGTTTTGACCCCATGACCTTCTCAGGAAGGTCACTTCATGTGTCCACCACCCTCTTCATGAAATAAACTTCCTCATGTTGCCCTTGAGTCACCTTCCCCATCTTCAAATTGTGCCCCTTTGTTCTTGCATATCTCTTTTTTCTGAAAGATGCTACCCTACTGGACTTTGTTGATTCCCTTGAAGTGCTCGAAAGTTTCTATCATGTCCTCCCCTCTACCTCCTTTCCTCAAGGGTATACATATTATGCTCCTTTAATCTCTCTTCATATGGGTTCTGGTGCAGACCCTGCACCATTTTAATTGCCCTCCTCTGTACTGCCTCCATCCTGTCTATGTCCTTGTAGAGATGGGGTATCCAGAACTGCATACAGTAGTCCAGATGGGGTATTACCAACTGTCTGTAGAGAAGGAGAACAACTTCCTGTTTTCTACTGGTGATGCTTCATCCTATACATCTTAGTATCCCCCAGTTCTCCTTACTGCCTTCTCACATTGCTTGCTTGCTCTGTTGGATTCTTAGTTTTTTGCTGAGGTCTACAATGTGTGCATTGAATGATAAGCATCTATCTAGCCATAATACCAGGTATTTTAAATTGTCCACCACAGTTTTTTTTCTGAGGTCTACAATGTGTGTACTGAATGAAAAGCATCTATCTAGTCATAATCCCAAATATTTAAAATTATACAATGGCAAGAAAATGTTCTGCCCTCTGACTGGTCACTGGTGCCTGGAACAGTGATGTTATTTCACAATAAAATCACTGTATGAAGTCTAGAGCACATAGCTGACCACAGAACAGTAAAAGAAATCCCTCCTTCCCCTCACAACCCACAACAAAGCAGATACTTCCCTGCCCACACAGAAAAACTTTATCTGACACTGAGTCCATCGCAGGCACATCCACCCCCCCACATTTCCTCCCTAGCACCGCTGCTCAGGGCTAATACCACTGAATCCAAATAAAAAAAAGTTGAAGGAAAATGAACCAAGCCCCTAGTTGGCCACTTCTCAATTCCCTTAGTGGGATTGTGCAAGCGCATGTGGAGTTCAAAAGTGCTGCAATCACTCTTCACATTGCAGAACTTCTCAAAACAACTGCTGTATTTGGACAGCTAAGTACCTGTATGAAAAGAAAATCCTCCCCCCCCAAAAACATACATATAAATAAAGTTGGACTGTAAACCGGTACTGTACAGTATATATTAAAAGCAGTCAGCCAGGGACATCGCGCACCTCACCTTCACCTCCAGCCATCCTGTAATCCATATACAAAATCAGTGATCCAATGATTTAAATTACAATATACTTTCTCCTGGTACACAGCAACACTTTCTCACACTGTCCCAGGAGAAATGTGAACACTCAGAAATGGGGAGTGGGGGGCAGAACTGGATGCACAGTCTGAAAGACACAGAGCGATACCATGAGAAAGCGAGCACAGTAGCAGCACCACCGGGCTACTGGTTAAACATATAGTTGCACTGCCACCTGCTGGACAACAGAGAAATTATGAACTCCTTTTTCAATTAGTATGCCTGTCCTCCATGTGTATATGCTGGGCCAGATATTCAAACTGTGTTCTTCTTAGGTGCAAGCTCTTGCGCTGCGCAAAATAGTTGTGCAAGGGTGTGGCCAGGGCAATATTCAAAGGATTTGCGCTATTGAGCAACTCCTTTGAATATCACCCCCCCGGCCACAGCCACTGTGCATGGCGCAGTGGAACTTGCGCCACTGCAAGTTGTCAGAGTGGAGCATTCAACTTGCGGTGGCACAAGTACCATTGCGCCATGCGCAAAATCCCAATATTCAAAAGGTGACATGCAAATGGGGCCATAATTCATGCAAGGTGCAGGGGGGGCCATTTGCATCTGATTATGGCCCCATTTGCATGCCATTAGCATGCAGGTGCTCCGATCCCCGAGGACTTGCACCTAGCGCCTGCCAGGCAGCAGCTGTTAGGGATCGACACCCCTGCAGCCTGATCGTGGACAAAGAGTGAAAATCCCCACCACCACCCCCACTGGCCCGATCGCGGCAACAGCAGAAATGTCCCCACCCACCAGCCCTACTGCAGGCTGCATTAGTTTAGAAACAACCCCTCTGCAGCCCAATCGTGGCATAGTTAACCCACAGCCGATCGCGGGCAGCAGTATGTCTCCCCTCCCGAACACATCCCTGGTGGTCCAGTGGACCGTGAGATCCCGATCGCGGGATGTAATCATAGCACACCCCAAACATAGCCCTGGTGGTCCAGTGGACCGTAGATCCTGATCGCGGGATGTAATCATTAAACACCCCCAACACATCCCTGGTGCCTTGTGTCTCCCCACCCCACCCACCCATGAAGCCCCACCACCCGCTCCCCGGCGGCCGGTGGGCGGCAGCATCCACCAACCTGCTGCGCCGCTGCCTGCCGACTGACTGCACAGAAGGGCTGCACGCGCTGTTGCAGAGCAAGACCAATGGGTGTGCAGCCCATACTGTACAAGACAGACCAGTTTTGTGAATGAATGTATTCATTCACAGATCTGATCAGCCTTGTATGTATGGGCCGTATGCCCATTGGCTCTTGTCGCACCACGGGCGCGGCAGCCATACCGGCAGTTGTCGAAGCGGGCGGCGGGGCGGCAGGCAGGTGGATGCTGCTGATTCGCCGCTGCCGGGGCAGCGGGTGGTGGGGCTTCGTGGGTGGGTGGGGTGGGGGGACACTAGCCACCAGGGGAGATGTTAGTGGGGTCTAGTTTACTTTCTGCCCGCGATCGGCATTTTGGTCCACTGACCACCAGGGAGATGTTCGGGGTTTCAGTTACTTTCGCCCGCGATCGGGCACCAGAGAGAATGTCTGGGGGTTCAGTTTACTTTCTGCCCGTGATCGGGCACCAGGAGAAGATGTTTGGGGGTTCAGTTTACTTTCTGCCCATGATCAGGCACCAGGAAGATGTTCGGGGGTTCAGTTTATTTTCTGCCCGCGATCGGCATTTCGTCCACTGGACCACCAGGGATGTGGAACGGGAGGAGAGGGGAGCTACATTGATGCCCGCGATCGGGCTGGTGGGGGAGTACACTATGCCCGGCGATCGGGCTGAGGGGGGCACAGGACTGAGTTTGGGGCCAGCCACAGGTGGCAGCTGCTGTGTTGCGCCCTGCAATACAGCAGCTCACCCATGGGTGGCCCTCGACTTCAGCCTTTTTGGCTCAAAGTCCTGCAGGCGCAGGTTGGGGTTGCGCCAGAACTCTGCACAGCCCGCAATATCGGGCTGTGCAGTTTATGCATGGTTCCTCCCCCTCCAGTTCAGCATGCATTCATTTGCATTGCGCTGTTGCTCAGCATGTTTTCTGTGGCGCAACTGCCTCCTGCTGAATATCGCAGAATGGAGCAAGTTTGGACTTGCGCAGGAGCTACCCTATTGCACATGGCGCAACCCTTTTGAATATCTGGCCCTTTAAATATAACTTTCCCATTTTCTTTTTTTATGTTGATTGCACACTTGCACAAGAAACATATTGCGGCAGCTTTCTCTAGAAGCAGGTTGTGGAGGCACGGCACTGTTGTAACCAATGCCCTCATAGCCTTTAAAGGCTTGGCCCACTTCCCCCAATACTGTGGCATGCTGCTGCTGACACTAGTTGAGCCAGCATGCCACCAACTTGTAAAAGTTTAGCCGCTGCAATCAGGGGCCATCTCGTCATTGCAGTGTCAGTCATTCGCTGCTATGAGGGAGCGATCCGTCATTGCTGGGTGGAACGTTGCTACTATAATATTGTTTGTGAGTATGGCACACAAACAATATTAATTCACCCCCAGTGCTGAGACGGTGCCCAGTCCTCCTCAGCAGCATGTGCCCTCCCTACAGCAGGTAGTATTTGCTGACGGGGCCCTCAATCTCTCAGCTTCCATCCCCGTGCTATGACTTGCCGATGGGGAACCCACTGTCAGCATTATGTCTCCCTCCCACTTTGATGTGCTGACGAGGGAGCCCACCCACAAGTTCCAAAACAGCAGCAGGAGAGTTGTGCCGAGGGGTGCCCAATCCCTCTCGCTCTTGCATCCCTCCACTTTTGTGCTGATGGGGTGTCCAATCTGCAGTTGGCTACAGCTGACCTCAACAGTTGCTTGGAATTCTGGAGCCCACCCCAGCATGCCAAATGTCCAGAAATGCCCCTGTAAAAAAAAGTCCCACAATGTCTTTTGTTATACCGTAAGCAAAAACGGTCCCTTGTTGAGTCCAGCAGCCCTCCCCAACCCAGGCCCACCCTCTGCACACCCTGCCTCCCCACACCCCCTCACCCCATACTTACCTCCAGAGCCCAACGCGACCGGGAACACGTCTGCACTCTTCAAAGCCAACCGCAAACTGAGGAAATGCCGTTAAGCTGTACAATGGTATAAATAGGGTTTTTTCAACTTTGATGCATAGCTCTGGCATGTTTTGGAATTTTTGCACCAAATTGTCAACATGGGGTTTTTGGGACCCCTCCTCATGAATTCTGCACTGACATGGCATTAATCAGCCCTGAAAGGTGATTTTGTGGTCACTGCATGGAATCACTGTTTGGGACCGATTAACAAAATGACAGTGCCAGTGTTTATGAGGTGGGCTCTCAAAAAGCCTATACTGCAAATTCGGTGGGTAAAATCCCAACAATTACTGTTTTATGAGCGTGCATTGTGCAGTTGTTACGCACGCTTGTAACTCTGCGAATTTGCAATATTTTCATGCCAGATTTTCAACATTGGCATTTTTTCAGACCTCCTTATGAACAGTACAGTTGTCATTTTCCACATCCTGGCCACAATGGGCTGGATATTCAAATGGCACCATTCTGTGGTGCAAGCCCTTGCGCTGCTCAAATAAGTTGCGCTGGGGTGTGACTGGGGCGATATTCAACGGAGTTGTGCTATTGAGCAACTCCTTTGAATATCACCCCCCCCAGCCAGAGCCACTGTGCATATTGCAGTGGAACTTGTGCCACCAAAAGTGGTCAGAGTGGAGCATTCAAGATGCGGTGGCGCAAGTTCCATTGCGCCATGCACAAATTTCCAATATTCAAAAGGTGACATGCAAATGGGGCCATCATTCATGCAAGGCGTGGGGGCATTTGCATCTACTTATGGCCACATTTGCATGCCATTAGCATGCAGGTGCGTCAATCCCCGACGACTTGTGCCTGGCGCCCTGCCAGGCAGCAGCCGTCGGGAACCGACACCCCCAGCAGCCCCATCGTGGGCATGAAGTAAATTCCCCTCTCCCCCCAACTGGCCTGATCGCGAGCAAAACCAAGGTAATCCCCCCCTGACTGGCCCGATCACAGGCAAAACAGTAGTAATCCCGACTGGCCCGATGCGCAGGCAAAACAGTAGTAATTCCCACCCCCACTAGCCCGATCATGGGCAGAACAGAGTTCAACCCCCAGAACAATATCCTGGTGGTCAGTGGACCACAAAGCCCGATCGCGTGCTAGAGTCCACCGCCCAGGTCCAGTACCCTGGTGATCTGGTGGCCCCCACCCTACCCACCATGGAGCCCTGCCCGAATTCCCCATTACCGTACAAGGCAGTTCATTCACATATGTGGACTGCCTTGTACAGTATGAACTGCACCTGTTGGCTCTTGCTCTGAACTAATGGGTACAGCCTACCAAACAGTCGATAGAGCGGGCGGCAGGGTGGTAGCGGATGGGAACCTGCCGCCCGCCGCTGATGGGGAGCAGGGTGGTGGGGCTCCATGGGTGGGTGGAGTAGGGGCCACTAGATCACCAGGGTACTTGGACCTGGGGGTGGACTCTAATGCCCATGATCGGGCTTCGCAGTCCACTGGACCACTAGGGATATTGTTCTTGGGGGTTGAATCTGTTCTGCCCGCCATCGGGCTAGTGGGGGTGGGTATTACTACTGGTTTACCTGTGATCGCCAGTTGGGGAGATTACTACAGTTTTGCCCGCGATCGGGCCAGTCGGGGGGGTTACTATTATGCCAGCGATCGGGCTGCAGGGGGCACAGGGAAGAAGTGGAGGGCCACCCACAGGTGGCAGCTGCTGTGTTGCACCCTGCAATGTGGCAGCTCACCTGTGGGTGGCCCCTCGACTTGCTCCTTTTTCGCTTCAAAGTTGTGCAGGCGCAGGTTGGGGTTGCGCCAGACAACTCTGCACAGCCCGGCTGAATATCGGGCTGTGCAGTTTATGCATGGTTCCTCCCCCTCTGGTTGAGCATGCCTTCATTAGCATTGCGCTGTTGCTCAGCATGACTTGGGGGGGGCGCAACTGCCTCCTGCTGAATATGGCAGAATAGCGCAATTCCGGACTTGCTCAGGTGTAACCCTATTGCACATGGCGCAACCCTTTTGAATATCCAACCCAATGTGTTTTTGCACTTCTGGCACAGAATAGCATGGTCGCTGTGGGAAATCAGTGTTCAGGACAGATTAAGAAAATGGCAGTGGCACTGTTCACGAGCAGAGGTCCTAAAATGCCTATGTTGAAAATTTGGTGATGATACTCCATAAAATGACTGTGTTACAAACATGTGTTGCGCAGTTTGCATGCACGTTCATAACGTCACGAATTAATAATATTTTCACTCCAGAGTTTCAACATTGCCATTCTTCTGCACCTCCTTATGAACAGTACAGCTGTCATTTTTCACATCCTGGCCGAAATGTGTTTTCACAGTTCTGGCACAGAATAGCATGGCCGCTGTGGAAATCCATGTTTGGGGTACATTATGAAAATGGCAGTGACACTGTTCATTAGCAGAGGTCCAAAATGCCTATGTTGAAAATTTGAGGAGAAAGTCCATAAAATGAGGTGTAAGCAGGAATGCATTGCACAGTTTACACTCACGTTTCGTACCTCTCGCAACTTCGTAATATTTGCACTCCAGATTGTCAGCATTGCCATTTTGTCACACCTCCTTATGAACAGTGCAGCTGTCATTTTTCACATACTGGCCGAAATGTGTTTTTGCTCTTCCGGCGCACAACAGAGCAGTCACTGTGGGAAATCAGTGTTCGGGACATACAGTATTAAGAAAATCACACTGACACAGAGGTCCTAAAATGCCTATGTTGAAAATTTTGTGGTGAAACTCCATAAAATGACTGTTACGAGTGTGTGTTGTGCAGTTTCCATATACCCTGGTAAGTTTGCAAATTAGTAATATTTTCACTCCAGATTTTCAACACTGGCATTTGTTCACACCTCTACTTGAGCACTGCATCTGTAATACTTTCACATCGCGGCTGAAATGTGTTTCCACACTTCTGGCACAGAATACTGCAGTGGCTGTCAGAAATCAGTGTTTGGGACAGATTAGGATCGAGCGACTGAGGGAGGAGGAGTGACCAAGCTCAACTGAGCTCTGTTGAACTGCTGTGGATTTCTTTGTGGTTAGAAAAGGCAGCAATGCATGCAGGGGCTGAGTACAAAAGGGCAGCCCAGCAGTCTGAGAAACAGAACAAGCAAGTGAGAGAGAGGAAAGCAAGCTCAATGGAGCTCTATCATAACTGCTGCAGATTTCTTTGTGGGCAGAAAAGGGTGGCAGTGCAGGCAGGAGCCCAGTATGGAAGGGCAGACTGCAGTGCTGGCAGAAATGGAATGAGCGAGTGAGACAGGGGAGTGAGTGAGGGCCAACAGAGCTCTGTCAGGACTGCTGCAGATTTCTTTGTGGGCAGAAAAAGATGCCAACAGAGACAGGAGCCCTGTGACAAAGGGCAGCCTACAGCACCAGGAGAAACAGAATGAGTGAGTGAGAAAGGGGGTGAGCGAGCTCAACAGAGGTGTATTGTGACTGCTGTGGATTTCTTTGTGGGCAGGAAAAGGTGGCAATGCAGGCAGGAGTCCAGTACAAAAGGACAGACTGCAGCACCGGCAGAAACAGAATGAGCAAGTGAGAGGGGGTAGTGAGTGAGCTCAACGGAGCTGTGTCAGGACTGCTGCAGATGTCTTTGTGGGCAGAAAAAGTCACCAACGCAAGCAGGAATCCAGTACAAAAGGGCAGCCTGCAGCAGTGGGAGACACAGAATGAGCAAGGGAGGGGGAGTGAGTGAGCTCAATGGAGCTCTGTTGGGACTGCTGCAGATTTCTTTCTGGGCAGAAAAAGGGTGGCAATGCAGGCAGGAGCCAAGTACAAAAGGGCAACCTGCAGCACTGGCAGAAATGGAATGAGCGAGTGAGATGGGGGAGTGAGTGAGGCCAACGGAGCTCTGTTGGGACTGCGACAGATTTCTTTGTGGGCAGAAACAATTGCCAACAGAGGCAGAAGCCCAGTACAAAAGGGCAGCCTGCAGTGTCAGGAGAAACAGAATGAGTGAGTGAGATAGGGGAGTGAGCGACCTCAATGGAGCTCTGTTGGGACAGCTGCAGATTTCTTTGTGGGCAGGAAAAGGTGCCAACGCAGGTAGGAGTCCAGTACAAAAGGGCAGCCTTCAGCACTGGGAGTAACAGAATGAGCAAGTGAGAGAGGGGAGGAGCGAGCACAATGGAGGTCTTTCATGACTGCTGCAGATTTCTTTGTGGGCAGGAAAAGGTGGTAACATAGGCAGCAGCCCAGTACAAAAGGCCAGCCTACAGCACTGGCAGAAACGGAATGAGCACGCGAGAGCGGGAGTGAGCAACCTCAACAGAGTTGTGTTGGGACTGCTGCACATCTTTGTGGGCAGACAAAGCCGGAAAAGCAGGCAGGAACCCAGTACAAAAGGACAGCCTGCAGCAGCAGGAAACACAGAAAGAGTGAGGGAGGGGGAGTGAGTGAACTCAACGGAGCTCTGTTGGGACTGCTACAGATTTCTTTGTAGACAGAAAAAGGCTGCAATGCATGCAGGGGCCCAGTACAAAAGGTCAGCCTGCAGCGGTGGGAGAAACAGAATGAATGAGTGAGAAAGAAAGAAGGAGTGAGTGAGTGAGCTCAATGAAGCTCTAGCTTGACTGCTGCAGATTTCTTTGTGGCCAGAAGAAGGTGGCAACACAGGCAGGAGCCTAGTACAAAAGGGCAGCCTGCAGCACCAACAGAAACAGAATGAGCGGGTGAGAGAGGGGGAGTGAGCAGGCTCAATGGAGCTGTGTCAGGACTGCTGCAGATTTCTTTGTGGGCAGAAAAAGGCACCAACAAAGGCAGGAGACCACAACAAAACAGCAGCCTGCAGCACCAGGAGAAACAGAATGAAAGAATGAGACAGGCAGAGTGAGCAACCTCAACAGAGCTCTGTCAGGACAGCTGCAGATTTCTTTGTGGACAGAAAAAGGTGCCAACGCTGGCAGAAACCCAGTACAAAAGGGCAGCCTGCAGTGCTGGGAGACACGGAATGAGTGAGTGAGGAGGGGAGTGAGTTAGTGAGCTCAACAGCGCTCTGTTGGGACTGCTGTGGATTTCTTTGTGGGCAGGAAAAGGCAGCAATGTATGCAGGGGCCGAGTAGAAAAGGGCAGCCTGCAGTGGTGAGAGAAACAGAACGAATGAGTGAAAGGGGGGAGGGAGTGAGTGAGTGAGTGAGCTCAACTGAGCTGTATCGTGACTGCTGCAGATTTCTTTGTGGCCAGAAGAAGGCGACAATGCAGGCAGGAGCCCAGTACAAAAGGGCAGCCTGCAGCACCGACAGAAACAGAATGAGCGGGTGAGAGAGAGGGAGTCAGTGAGCTCAACGGAGCTCTGTCAGGACTGCTGCAGATTTCTTTGTGGGCAGAAAAAGATGCCAACAGAGACAGGAGCCCTGTACAAAAGGGCAGCCTGCAGCGCCAGGAGAAACAGAATGAGTGAGTGAGAGAGGGGGAGTGAGCAACCTCAACAGAGCTCTGTCAGGACAGCTGCAGATTTGTTTGTGGGCAGAAAAAGGTGCCAAGGCAGGCAGGAGCCCAGTACAAGGGCAGCCTGCAGCTGGGAAAACAAGACGAGTGAGTGAGAGAGGGGGTGGCGAGGCTCAACAGAGGTGTATCATGACTGCTGCGGATTTCTTTGTGTGCAGAAAAGGTGGCAATTCAGGTAGGAGTCAAGTTCAAAAGGCCAGACTGCACCACTGGCGAAACAGAATGAGCGGGTGAGAGAGGGGTAGTGAGTGAGCTCAATGGAGCTGTGTCAGGACTGCTGCAGATGTCTTTGTGGGCAGAAAAAGTCACCAATGCAGGCAGGAATAAAGTACAAAGGGGCAGCCTGCAGCAGTGGGAGACAGAATGAGCAAGGGAGGGGCAGTGAGTGAGTTCAGCAGACTCTGTTGGGACTGCTGCAGATTTCTTTCTGGGCAGAAAAAGGGTGGCAATGCAGGTAGGAGCCAAGTACAAAAGGGCAGCCTGCAGCACTGGCAGAAATGGAATGAGTGAGTGAGATGGGGGAGTGAGTGAGGCCAACGGAGCTCTGTTGGGACTGCTGCAGATTTCTTTGTGGGCAGAAAAAAATACCAACAGAGGCAGAAGCCCAGTACAAAAGGGCAGCCTGCAGTGTCAGGAGAAACATAATGAGTGAGTGAGATGGGGGAGTGAGTGACCTCAACGGAGCTCTGTTGGGACAGCTGCAGATTTCTCTGTGGGCAGAAAATGGTGCCAACGCAGGCAGGAGTCCAGTACAAAAGGGCAGCCTTAGGCACTAGGAGAAACAGAATGAGCAAGTGAGAGAGGGGGAGTGAGTGAGCACAACGGAGGTCTATCATGAGTGCTGTGAATTTCTTTGAGGGCAGGAAAAGGTGGTAACATTGGCAGCAGCCCAGTACAAAAGGCCAGCCTACAGCACTGGCAGAAACGGAACAAGCATGTGAGAGACGGGGAGTGAGCAACCTCAACGGAGCTGTGTTGGGACTGCTGCACGTCTTTGTGGGCAGTCAAAGCCGGCAATGCAGGCAGGAACCCAGTACAAAAGGGCAGGCTGCAGCAGCGGGAGACGCAGAATGAGTGAGTGAGGGAGGGGGAGTGAGTGAACTCAACGGAGCTCTGTTGGGACTGCTGCAGATTTCTTTGTAAACAGAAAAAGGCTGCAATGCACGCAGAGACCCAGTACAAAAGGTCAGCCTGCAGCAGTGGGAGAAACAGAATGAATGAGTGAGAAAGGGGGAGTGGGTGAGTGAGCTCAACGAAGCTCTAGCTTGACTGCTGCAGATTTCTTTGTGGCCAGAAGAAGGAGGCAACACAGGCAGGCGCCCAGTACAAAACGGCAGCCTGCAGCACTGACAGAAACCGAATGAGCGGGGGTGAGAGAGGGGGAGTGAACGAGCTCAATGGAGCTGTATCAGGACTGCTGTAGATTTCTTTGTGGGCAGAAAAAGGTAACAACAAAGGCAGGAGACCACAACAAAACAGCAGCCTGCAGCACAGGAGAAACAGAATGAAAGAGTGAGACAGGCAGAGTGAGCTACCTCAACAGAGCTCTGTCAGGACAGCTGCAGATTTCTTTGTGGGCAGAAAAGGGTGCCAACGCTGGTTGAAACCCAGTACAAATGGGCAGCCTGCAGTGTCAGGAGACACAGAATGAGTGAGTGAGGGAGGGGGAGTGAGTGAGCTCAACAGCACTCTGTTGGGACTGCTGTGGATTTCTTTGTGAGTAGGAAAAGGCAGCAATGCATGCAGGGGCTGAGTAGAAAAGGGCAGCCTGCAGTGGTGGGAGAAACAGAATGAATGAGTGAGAGTGGGGAGTGAGTGAGTGAGTGAGCTCAACTGAGCTCTATTGTGACTGCTGCAGATTTCTTTGTGGCCAGAAGAAGGCGGCAATGCAGGCAGGAGCCCAGTACTAAAGGGCAGCCTGCAGCACCGACAGACACAGAACGAGCGGGTGAGAGAGGGGAGTGGAGTGAGCTCAACGGAGCTCTGTCAGACTGCTGCAGATTTCTTTGTGGGCAGAAAAAGGCACTAACAGAGGCAGAAGACCACAATAAAATGGCACCCGGCAGTGCCAGGAGAAACAGAATGAGCGCATGAGACAGGCAAAGTAAGAGACCTCAACAGAGCTCTGTTGGGACAGCTGCAGATTTCTTTGTGGGCAGAAAAAGGTGTCAATGAAGGCAGAAGCCCAGTACAAAAGGCAGCCTGCAGTGCTGGCAGACACAGAACAAGTGAGTGAGGGATGGGGATTGAGCATGCTCAACGGCGCTCTGTTGGGACTGCTGCAGATTTCTTTGTGGGCAGGAAAAGGCAGCAATGCATGCAGGGTCTGAGTACAAAAGAACATCCTGCAGTAGTGGGAGAAACAGAACAAGTGAGTGAGAGATGGGGAGTGAGCAGGCTCAGGAGCTCTATCATAACTGGTGCAGATTCTTTGTGGGCAGAAAAAGGTGGCAATGCAGGCAGGAGCCCAGTACAGAAGAACAGCCTGCAGTGCTGGCAGAAACGGGACGAGCGAGTGAGACAGGGGGAGTGAGTGAGGCCAACGGGCAGAAAAAGATGCCAACAGAGGCAGGAGCCCAGTACAAAAGGGCAGCCTGCAGCGCCGGGAGAAACAGAATGAGCGAGTGAGAGAGGGGAAGTGATCGAGCTCAACAGAGGTGTATCATGACTGCTGCAGGGAAAAGGCGGCAATACAGGCAGGAGCCTAATATAAAAGGCCAGCCTGTAGCGCTGGCAGAAACGGAATAAGTGAGTGAGAGAGGGGAAGTGAGCAAGATCAACGGAGCTGTGGCCAGGACTGCTGCAGATGTCTTTTGTGAGCAGAAAAGCCAACACAGGCAGGAACCAGTACAAAGGGCAGCCTGCAGCAGCGGGAGACACAGAACGAGCAAGGGAGGGGGAGTGAGTGAGCTAAACAGAGCTCTGTTGGGACTGCTGCAGATTTCTTTGTGGGCAGAAAAAGGCAGCAATGCACGCAGGGGCCCAGTACAAAAGGGCAGCCTGCAGTGGTGGGAGAAACAGAATGAACAAGTGAGAGAGGGAGAGTGAGTGAGCGAGCTCAATGGAGCTCTATCATAACTAGTGCGGATTTCTTTGTGGGCAGAAAAGGATGGTAACGCAGGCAGGAGCCCAGTACAGAAGGGCAGCCTGCCTCTTTGGCAGAAACGGAACGAGTGAATGAGACAGGGGCAGTGAGTGAGGCCAATGGAGCTCTGTCGGGACTGCTACAGATTTCTTTGTGGGCAGAAAAAGATGCCTACAGATGCAGGAGCCCAATACAAAAGGGCAGCCTACAGTGCCAGCAGAAACAGAATGAGAGGGGGGGGGAAGTGACCCACCTCAATGGAGCTCTGTCAGGACAGCTGCAGATTTCTTTGTAGGCAGAAAAGCTGCCAACACAGGCTGGAGCCCAGTACAAAACAGCAGCCTGCAGCACCAGGAGAAACAGAATGAGTGAGTGAGACAGGCGGAGAAGCGACCTCAACAGAGCTCTGTTGGGATAGCTGCAGATTTCTTTGTGGAAGAAAAAGGTGCCAACGCAGGCAGAAGCCCAGTACCGAAGGGCTATTAGTCAGTTCTTGTTGACCTTGGCTAAAACCATTGTAGTGCCATGTTTTGGTCTAAAACTTGATTACATGATTTAAATGATTTATAAGCTGTAGGTATTCCCTTAGTTGATTATTAACTCATTTTTCAAGAAGCTTGGCCAGGGTAGGTAGTACAGATATCGATCTATAATTACTGAGGTTGCATGCATCACCTGATTTGAACATAGGTATGATATATGTCATCTTCCAAATTGTAGGGAGTTCTGTGCTGGGAAGTGATTAATTAAAAAGGTGTGTTACTAGTGCTGCAAGGAGATGGTAACCAATTTTAAAAAAATAAAGGCCCAGATATTCAAACTGAGCCGGGCAGTGACACAAGCCTGAGTGCAGCGCAACTGGGCTGCGCAGGGGCCAGGACCAGGCGATATTCTATGGTGATGTGCCATGGTGCAGCACCATTGAATATGGCAGGGCAGGCACACATATTGCTCATGGCGCAGTGGCACTGTGCCAGCGCAAGCCTCAGAGAGGGAGCACGGGGATGCATCAGCGCAAGTGCAGTTGTGCTAGATGCATCACCTGCGATATTCAGCCGGGGGCATGCAAATGAGGCCATAATATATGCAAGGCATAAATGGGGCTATTTGCATGTCAGTATGGCCCCATTTGCATGCGTTGCACAGGACGGCTCTGTGACATGTGCCAGGTCATCGGGGTGGGGTCCCTTGTGGGCTATTGTAACCCCTTCCCCCCATATGCCCAATTGTGGGCATCTGTAATATTAAGAAATACCTGGTGATCTAGCTGTCCTTTCCCCATACACTCGATTACGGGCATCTGTAAAAGTAAGAAATACCTGGTGGTCCAGTGGTCCCCTCCCCGTACACTTGATCATGGGCTGTGGTACTAAGAAAGTGTAACCTGGTTGCCTAGTGGTACCTCCCACCCACCCATGGGGGACCCTGGCCACCCAGCACCCCCCGTGTATGGCGTGTGGCAGCACCCACCGCGCATACCACCCAGCTGCCCTCTGAATGACAGCATACAGTATGATCTATATGACTATTGGTCCACAGTGTGGACCATCGGCTTGCAGACCATACTGCACTATACAGAGACAGATATGTGAATGAAAGCGGTCATTCACATATCTTGTCCTGTGTAGTACAGTATGGTCTGCAAGCCCATTGGTCCACATTGTGGACCAATAGACATACAGATCATATTGTATGCTGTCATTTGGTGGGTGGCCCGGCGGCATGTGGGTGGGGTTCTGCTGCCCACCGATGATGGGGGATGCTGGGTGGCAGGGGGTCCTCTGTGGGTTGGTGGAGAGGGGGGTACTACTAGACTACCAGGTTACACTTTCTTAGTACAATGGCCCACGATCGGGCATACAGGGAGAGGACCACAGGACCACCAGGTATTTCTTACTTTTACAGATGCCCACGATTGGGCATACAGGGAGGGGGGCCACTAGACTGCCAAGGAGGGTCTGGGTGCTTGTGGATGATGTTCCTGCTGGGTGGGTGACCACCCACAGCTGTTGGCTGTTGTGTTGTGCCTTGCAATACAGCCGCCCACCTGTGGGTGGTCAGCATTTGAGCCCCTTTCCTTTGCAGCTCAACTTTGAGCACCAGTGGGCGGCGCATGTAGGAGTTGCACCAGCATATGCGCCACACATCCTGAGCTGAATATTGGGATGTGCTGCATATGCATGGGCATGCCCCCTGTATCTGCACCACATACATTACCAATGTGCCCAAGTGCATCGGGAGTTGCTCAGTGCAACCTGCCCCTTTGAATATCGCGGCAGAGTGCATTGGGGGTTGTGCATGGTGCAACCCTGTTGTGCCATGCACAACTCCTTTGAATATCTGGGCCAAAGAGTCTAACCCATCAGATCTGGCATTTTTATTAGTTACTAGCCTTATTAGTGCATCTTCCACCTACTCCTGGCTTGACACGTCTGTACTTGTATGTGATAGGCCGGAATGTGAAAGATTTTCTTGAGTGAGTATGAGTAGTGCAGTTTTCATTGTGTGAGATGGGATATTGTGCTGTTGGATAATTAACAAAGGCAATTCTGGCAATGGCATAAGTTGGGGTTCTTATGGGTATTCTTATGTACTTAAGCAAGATAAATAAATAATGGTATGGTTGTTAACATTTTTTGGCCTGAGACAAGAATTTCCTGATACTTATTTTTACCTCATAAGAGTGTTGGATTCCTGAGGGTACCAAAGGAAAAGAAAATGTAAATGAAATATACTGAAGTGCAACTTGTAGTCCCAGAGGACTGGTGGTCTGTTTGAACAGAAGGCAAAGGTTGGTGTGAATTTGAAATATTCTGGGTAAAGAGGTGGGCTAAGAAGGTTTTGGAGCAGGAACTGTTACTGTTCAATATTTTCATAAACAACCTGGAAGAGAGTTTAAGAAGATACACCTCAAATTTTGGAGATGACACCACAACTCAGATAAAGTCAATGCTGCAGATGATGGAGAGAAGCTTCTGGTGAGAAGCTTCTGGTGAACATGGTTAGGTTAGGTAATGTACAGAAAAATGACAGACAGTTCAACATGGATAGATATACAGTAATGCAGTTAGGGACAAGGTACAAGCAGATATATTACAAGTTAAACAGGATAACACTGGCCAAAATAAGTTAAGGTAGGGATTTGGTATCACCTTAATTAAATCCCACAACAGAGGAAGAGGATGTTTGAATGCAAAACAAAGGCAATAGGGAGCAGATCACAGGCAGTAATTGTAGCAAGTTTGGAACCCACACTACAAGAAGATAAAGGAGCAATGGAAAAGGTACTACAAAAAACAGCACAAATAATCAAAAGGTAGGAAATAAAAATGTGACGACAGACTCAAGGATCAGGGCCTCTTTTAAAAGACAGGAATAAAAGTGGGTACAGTAGATACTGTAAATGGTAAAGGTGAGATAAAATGGATCAGGTGGGGCTGTTAGTACTGACATGAGTCAAATGAACATTGGGGATTGAGATGAAAGTAAATGGATGAAGCTTCAGAAGTTATAGAAAAGAACATCATTTTACTGAGTGGGTGGTTAATTCTTGGAGTAGTTTGCTACCACATGAGGTAGTTAGCAGAAGTACATTAGATATGGTCAAGGTAAAAGCAGATATGTGCCTTGCAGAGCTGTGTGAAATGCTGACCTATTAATGGAATTAATGTGGAATACCAGTTCTGCTTTGAAATGCTTTGTAGAATTTCTTTTTTTAATTTACCAGAATTCTGCAAAGCATTTCTATGTAAACCATAGAATGACATTTTGCAGATTACATAGTCCTCGGAACATTATTCCTCAGTTTGCAGCCAATGAATCCAAATTTTACATAAGCTACAGAATATGATTCCATGAGTCACATTCTGCTTTTGAAATTTTGGAATTCTGGTTCTGATGGAATTCAGTGGAATTAGGCAGAATTTCTGAAATTCTGGGGAATTACAGCAAAACTGGAATTAGAAAGGTCAGCACAGCTCTAATACTTGGACTAAAAATAAGTGTCTTGATATAACTGCAAGGACAGCTAGAAGGTGGACTACATGTGCACAAAATGGGCTCAGTTTTCAAAACATTTGTATGTGCAGTTTGAATGCTCTAGCAAATTTTAAAACATTTTTTTTGGCAGAAAACTGTCCAGAATTTCTAGGGACATCACTAGAAAGTATTAGTCATAAGTTTCAGTATTTTCCTTAGAGACTCTAGACAGTCAGTTCTTAGATAAAAAAAAGCTTTAAATGTGCTGGAGGAATCAAATGCAATGTGCTAATATTTTGAAATGAGTTTTGCATTATGAACATACATACAGTACAAACATACAAAGCCAGCAGAAGAAGGTCATTTGATCTATCTAGTCTGATCGTATAGCAGGGTACACAGCTTGAGCTACTGTCCCTGCCCTCCCTTCCAACACCTCCCTTCATCCCGACCCATTATCTTACCATCCCCCTATGCAAATTAGAACCTCTCTTAAAGCTACCCATTGTCTTCAATAGGATCATCTCTTCCGGCAGTGCATTCCATGTGTCCACCACCCTCTCTGTGAAGAAGTGCTTCCTGACCTCCCTCCTAAACCTCCAACCCTCCAGCGTAAGACCAATCAATCAAATCAATCAATCATTATCTTTATTTTGCCAGGCAGAACATCACTGAGACAAGCTCATTTACAAAATGGACCTGGGGAGTGTTATTAAGACTTTGCCCCCTCATGTTATGGTTGCCACTCAGCTTAAAGTGACTCTCCTTATCCACCTTATTTATACCTTTCAAGTACGTGAAGGTCCCAATCGTGTCCCTCTCTCTCTCTCTCTCTCTCCTGTTTCCCAGGGAGCACATGTTCAGTGCCCTCAACCTCTCCTCATGTGCCTTACCCTGCTGACCCACTATCACCTTTGTAGCCCTCCTCCTGACCTTCTCCAGCAGGTTAATATCCTTTTGAGGTGTGAGCACCAGTACTAAACCCCATACTCTAGAGGAGGCCTTACCAGGGACCTGTACAAGGGCAGTATAACCTCTTCTCTCCTATTACTGATTCCCCTAGATATGCATCCCAGCATCCTGTTTGCCTTTGCTGCTGCTTTCTTGCACTGCATGGAGTGCTTCAGGTCACTAGTGATCATCACTCCCTAGGTCCTTCTCCTCTTTTGATGCAGATATTCGGACTCTACCCAGGTAGTACTCTGTCCTGGGATTCTTGACTCCAATATGCATAACTTTGCATTTCTTGCCATTGAAGTCAAGCTGTCAGATCCTGAACCACCTCCTCAGCTTTTCCAGATCATCCTGTAGGTACCGTATCCCTTCAGCTGTATCCAATCTCCTGCATTGATTGGTGTCATCTGCAAATAGGCACATTTTATCCTTAATGCCATCCCCAATATCATTGATGAAGACACTGAACAAACCGCCCCAGCACCAAGACCTGCAAGACCATAGTGGTTACCTCTATCACTTTTATATCTTGTTAATCTTACAAAATCTTGCCCACTATATTGGCACACTGAATCACCCAGGGACCCTTGCCGCTGAGCCTCTGATAACATGAGTGAGGAACTAATCTGCAGGGATCATCAATGCATTTGTATGTCTTGGAAGGCTTCAATCAATATTTTGCTCATTTCCATGCTGACATGCAGTGCCACTCTCGCTTCTCAAAGTTCCAGTTTAGTCAGGCATGCCAGGCAGGGCTTTGCAGCATCAACCAGATATGAAAATGCTTAAAACTGAAAGTAAGTAAAAACAAATTTTAACTGGAGAATTTTTATAAGGATCTGTATGTCTCACTGCATTAGTTTAGGTGACCTAAGTATTCCCCTTTAAGACCACCGTGTGTGCTACTAGCAATGTTATTGAATTATCAACTTTAAAATGTGTACTGTACCATGATGTACAGTACTGTTCTGTGCTGATCTGTATTCCATACTGTAAATCTTCCCAATGTTAATGTCATTGTTGCTTTCCAAGATAGTAACAGAAAATGGATGTTTGTATCCCACAGCTGTTTGTTTTGGGGGGGGGAGGATGAAACTTTTAAATTGTTATAAATTCCTCTTCCAGTTCATGCAGCAAACAATTGCTTAGGCTATGCCATAAGTGGCCATAAGTAACTCATTTGCAGTGATGCAATAATACATGGCAGCATGGCTTTGTCATTGGATATTGTCACATTCTGATGCATTCTGAGGAATGAGGCTGCAAGCTGAGTGCCACATATGCCCAAGAATTGATAATATCCATAACATAGCACCCTGAGTATACTGTATTTTTGCTATTATGAAATAGATTCAAATTGTAATTAACAAAAGAATTGTAAATAACTTTTAAAATGTATTTTATAATTACATTTGTATGTATATGTGTTGCATTTATACAACACAGTATTGTTAGTTTTGCCATAAACAGTATGTGGTACCATTGTGATGTATTGGTAGTCTTATGCAGGCTCTAGCACACAGTACAGTACCTGTCTGTATCAATTATTTTTTTTTTACAAAAGATAACTTTTCCAGTACCTAAAATAAGGCTGTTAGTATTTTGTTTGCCTGTCTAGTACAAGCAGGTGGCAGTACAACTTGATAATATGATATGGGGGTGCAGGTCCAGGTCAACTCATTTATGAACTGCAAGCCAGAAGAGGAAGTACCAAAGAGCAACATGTTGCAAGAGAAACATGAAAACTGAGTGCAAGGGAATTGCCGAGGAAGAACCAGTTTTGTAATCTGGACTGAGTAGACTAATCGTACTGAGGAATAAAATGACCTACTGGGAATTGAACCCAGGCTCGCAGAATACCATTCTGGTGGTCTAACCACAGTTATCCTATTTTATTATAAGAACAGGTTGGTAGGTGTAGTGTTTGTTAAGTGACACTGGAGTGATTTTTTTTTAACAATTGTGTATTAGAGACTGTACAGATTAGCCCCTCATAAGACTGGGGGTTGTTTTGAATGAGTCTTGTTTTCAAATATATTGCAAGCTTCTTCTTAACCAGTTAGGGTCTGTGTTTCAGTAAACACTGAAGTGTGCAATCCATGTCAGGGCAGCCATGCTATAAGTGGGCAAACTGTGGACAGGCACAGTGTTTGAAGGCAAGTAAAAGGCTAGTGCCAGGGCCTTTTTGTTTGATTATGCAGTGGGAGTTTATCATGCCAGTGAGGAGCTCTCAGTCAATCAAGTTATGAGATTTTATCACCCAGTTTTAAGGCTGGACAAAATTAGCAAATTCTGATTTTCACAGAGTTCTTCGAAATACTGCAAGGTTTTATGAAAACATTTGGAAATTTCTGAAATATTTTAAATGGTCTACACTTTATCAGTATTACAGCTAGAGATATGATATTTGGCATGTATGTGGTTTGGAAGTGAACCTGAAAGTATTTCACGTTTCATGGCATTTGCATGAGTGGCAGGGAAGTTATATGCGCTCAAAGTCTGGCAGTTTATTAATTATGTGAACATTTCTGCAAATATTTCTATGTTTACAACTTAATCTTTGGAGCTAGATAACTGAAAATTTATATGCATGCTTTCTTGGAAGAGTCATGGAAACTGTTAAATAGAGAGGTAATTGATTGTGTAATTTGTAAGTTACAGGAGTTCAAAATTTCACAGTTTAGTTGTTAAATTGTGTGAACATTTTCAGAATATTTGGATGTTTATAGCTCCACTACTGTTGCAGGTATACACTCAAGATTTGGCATGCATGTGAAAGTAAATATGTCCTCAAATCTATTTAAGTAGGATAAATGTGGTTTAGTAGGTTACATTTTATTGTGGATATGTTAGAAATTACTAATTGTCAAAACTTGCTCAAAATTCATGGACTCGTACTAAGTAATGCCACTAGAATTCCACTTGTGGAATTCAACTATCCAGAGTATTTGTCACAACTGAATTACCTTACCCACATCAGCATCACAGCCCGTAATGCCCCTCCAACACTCCTGTGACAGTGATGCTCAGCATCATGTTCCATCATGACTAAAGATATCTAGATACTGCTGTCGCAGTGGCTTACTGTAAGTCACAACTAGTTGTAAGCTTGCTGTCACTTGGTACCACTGTTTTCAAACCAAGTGGCAGCTGTCTTGGCCATAGCCTGACTACTGTGACTTCCCAGATTGCTTCCAAAGCTGGGTTGTCAACATGGCAATGTGATCCTCTCCTGCTGGGCTATTGGGGTGTTCTCAAAACCTAATATTTAGGGTCAAGGAATCTAATAAAATTGGTGATATTTAGTTCTCCAGTTTTAAAGTTATAGAAGCTTAACATTTTGCAGTTTACATAATTGTGAAATGTAATTTTAATATTCTTGAATGTTTGGATGCTTATGGTTCTCAAAAGAAGTGATTGAGAAGGTAAGAGCTAAAAGGTAAGCATTCAAGAGCTATAAGGAGGCACAGAAGGAGGAGGATAGGGAGGAGTATCAGAAGAAGCAGACAGAGTCAGCGAAAGCAGTCAGGAGCACAAAGGCACAAATGGAGGAGAAAATTGGCCAGGCAGTAAAGAAAGGGGATAAGACATTTTTCAGGTATGTAAGCAAAAGGAGAAAGACCAGGAGAGAGACTGTAAGGCTAAGGAGAGAAGGATGCAGTGTGAATGGAGGGGGCAGGAAAAAGCAGACATCCTGAACAAAAACTTTTGTTCAGTGTTCACAGAGGAAGGGGAAGGTGAGAGACCACAGATAAGTGTCAGGGGCATCAAAGGAAGGGAGGTGGACACTAGTCCATTTACAGAGGAGAGAGGCCTGAAGGAACTTGCAAATCTGAAAATGGACAAGGCAATGGGGTGACTGCAAATGAGTGACTCAAATGTGAGTGTCCCTATTTGCATGTCTGACGGTAGAGTGACTAGGGGTATATGGTGATGGCAGGTATAGCGAGTGTCTGAGGGATATAATGGCAACAGCGAACACTAGGGGAGTTGTACTTTTACTGGTGAAGTACAGCAATGAGGCCTGCAACTGCCAAGCTGTCCACCTGGTGTGGCGGGTAGATCATGGACTGCTGCAGCGATGGTCCCTGGTTCAGGACTTCCAGCAGGTAAATTTTCATTCTCAATGGTGTTGGCTGTAAGGATTTTTATTTTTCCTCACTGTGTTTCCTGGACCGATGGTGCCCCAGCTGTGGTACTCTCTCCCATGTATTTTCCCTTTCTCCAGTGTCCAATGCCCCCTGGAGTTGATTAAATTAAATTGGGGAGTGCAGGTAGCTTGCCCCCCATAATGGGGGGTGCAGGGGGCATAGCCCCCCACATTAAATATTAATATGAATGTCCATCTGGTCACCTTATTGGCATTTGATTATGTGGGATAGGGGCTGATTTTTCTTTCAGAGAAATGTACTTACTATTGTGTGAGTCACTGTAGAAAAATCACCCTTAAGACATGGAACCTCAGATGGGATACATCCAAGGATATTGAGAATGCTCAGGGAGGTGCTGGCAGCACCTCTGATAGTCCTGTTCAACCACTCACTGGAGATGGGAGTAATCCTGGAGGACTGGAAGAGGGGAGATTTAGTCCTACTTCACAAAAGTAGTTGCAGGGAGTAGGCTGGCAATTACAGGCTAGTCAGCCTGACTTTGGTAGTGGGGAAATTAATGGAATCACTACTAAAGGAAAAGATTAAGGAATATTTTGAGTCCAGTAGCTTACAAGATCTGAGGCAGCATGAATTCAGAAGGGGGAGGTCATGTCTAACAAATCTAATAGATTTCTTTGACTGGGAGACAAGGGAATTAGATCTGGGTGGAGCAGTGGATATGGCCTTCCTAGAGTTCAGTGAAGCCTTCAACACCGTTCCACACAGGAGATTCATAAACAAGCTGGGAAGCCTAGGGTGGGTTAAAAGGAAGTAAACTGGGTAAGAAATTGGTTGGGGGATAGCAACAGAGGAAGGTGGCAAACAGAGTTTAGGAAGGGGGGGTGACCAGAGGGGTGCCATAGGGATCAGTACTGGGACCAGTCATCTTTAATGTCTTTATTAGTGACATTGCAGAGGGGTTGGAAGAGAAGGTATGCATTTTTGTAGACAACACTAAGATCTGCAATAGGGTAGACACTCTCGGGGTTGAGTATCAAAAAATTAATAGAGATTTAAGGAAGCTTGAGGAGTGGGCAAGAGTGTGGCAACTAAGTTTCAATGAGAAGAAGTGCAAAATCATGGACCTGGGGACAGAAACTTAGGACTGGATTACAAAATAGGGAGTCATACTGATGACCATCAAACAGGAAAGAGACCTGGGGGTAATTATGTCTGATGACCTAAAGGTGGCCAAAGAGTGTGAAAAGACAGTGGGGAGAGCCATTGAGATGCTAGGGTTCAAAGGAGAGGTATCACCAGCAGAAAGAGGGAGGTGGTAATATCACTGTATAAATCAGTGGTGAGACCTCACCTACAGGACTGTGTCCAGTTATGGAGACCACAGGACTGATTCACAAAAGCTCTTGGATTGATGCAAGGGACTTGCATCATGGAGTTTGATGCAAGGGGTGACTTGTATCAAACTTCACAGCTAGTGCAATTCACAAAGAAACATGCCACATATCCCTAATGCAGATCCCTTGCATGTTAGACCAGCTACCCCCTGGTCTACCTTTGCATCTCCAGGGGATGCATTTTACAGGGCTCATGCCAAAGGTTTGGCACAAGCTGCCGTAAACCGAGGAAAATGCCACAACTGTGCCAGCCCTTCCTCAATCAACCTCTGTTGCATTAATGGGCTTTGGCACAGCTGTGGCAAACATTGCAGATTTTGCTGGGCTTGGTGCAAGCCCTTGACATCCTTTATGAATTAGGTCCCACATCTCTGGAAGGGCATTGACAGAGTAGAGGCGTGTTCAGGTGGGCAACTAAAATGTTGCAGGTTCTGTATCAAAGGCCCTATGAGGAGAGACTGAAGAATCTCAATATGTACACCCTGGAGGAAAGGAGGGAGAGGAGGGATATGATAGAGGCTTTCAAATACCTCACAGGCATAAATATGGTTCAAGAGGGAATCCTTTTTCAGAGAAAAAGATGCTCAAGAACAAGGGGTCAAGCTATGATGTTGGAAGAGGGTAGACTCAGGTGAGATGTAAGGAAGTACTTCTTCACAGAAAAAGTGGTGAATGCCTGAAACAGCCTCCCAGCAGAGGAGGTGTGGACAAAAACTGTAATGGTACTCAAGAAAGCATTTAATTGACATAAGGAAACCTTAGTGGTAAGGAATGGGATGGGCGAAGCTGGAAATCAAGTAGGATCTATGGTGTTATAGTAGGTAGATAGGCAAATGGGCAGACAAGGTGGGCCAGTCTGCCATCAAATCCTATATGTTTCTATGTTTCTATGTTTATAACTTTGTCTCCTTTACAGATAGAGATCTGAAATGCAGTACACTTTTGTATGAATCTTTGTAAAGTCATCATCCAAATTGCAATTCAATTCAATTTATTGGAAAGCAAAATTAAGAGCAAGCTCTCATTTACAATTGCATCCGACATGGTGACAATACAAGACAGAATAATAACATGTTCACCCTCCTCCCACTATTTTCCTCTCTTCCCTACCCCATTCCCTCCCTGTACTCTCTCCCTCTTTTAAATCCTCTTATATTTTGTAAATTTGTAAAATTCTGAATTATGTAGTGTACTGTGCAGTAGCTCTCAGCTGGACTGGAAACACATATCCTGGAACAATGGTATTCAGAAACCTCCAACGATTTCAGAGACAAACAAAATTACTGGATGAACGATGCAAGCCCTATACGGATTCGCTTTGGTATCCTTAGCCGGCATCTGAGACTAAGGACATTCAGCTCAGCAAACTTTGGGATACTTTTTGTGCATATACTGTTTCTAACCTCGGATTGTACTAGTTTTTTTTCCAAATATTTACTACCTCATGTATTCATTGTACTTAATAACATCTTGTGGAACTCCTTATTCCCCGGGTCATCCCTGAAAAAGGGACAACTCTGTCTCAGTGGGCCTACCCGGTCATCAAAATTCAAAATAAATAAAATAATAAAATACGATGTAACAAATAACATTATAAAAGCAGACATATACATACAATAAGTGCAAAATCAATTTATAAAAGATCAAGTAACTACAAAGCAGCATATTCAGGAAAAGCAGGTACATTCATGTGTTGTAGTTTTTTAAACAACTCATCTAAAATGAGGTATAGATATTAATGAGGTCAAATAATTTATTTTTTTTGTAATGCTACCCAAGAGGAAGGTATGGCAACAGCAAGCCTTTAGCCACCATGTCTACTTTTGTAGCTAGATGAGACAAATTGAGGAAGATCTGAAGAACATAAAGAGTATTTACTTGGTTTCTTTTTGTAAGCCAGGTCTAATAAGTAGAAAGGAGGTTTTTGCTTTACAGATTTATAAACAAATAACAACCAGTGTGTCTGCCTCGGGGTGGACAGTGACCTCCAACCTATAGTGGAATATAGGTTGCAATGATGGGTACACCATGGTAACCCAGTAGCAAATCTCAGGGCACTATGGTATAATGTATCAAGGGGTCTCAATATAGTATCCGTCGTCCTCATGTATATGCAGTCTCCATGATCAATCACAGACAAAAACAGTGAATTAATAAGCTGTTTATGAATAACAAGGCTGAAACATATCCTATCTCTATAGAAAAAGATAAGTTTTTTCAATTTAGTAGAAAGCATTTGAATATGTAAATCAAATGTCATAGTCTCATCAAACATATTACCAAGGTACTTGTAAGAAGATACTTTCCTCAAGTCAGTTCCATCCAAGGCCCTTAAGCTACTGCTCTGGTTCTCCTCCCTAACTCTACTAGAAAACAAGACCCACTGTGTTTTACCCACATTTAATAATAAACATAATTTGAGCAAGGAGTATTGAATAATATCAAAATATTTTGGCAGAATACTTAATGCTACTATTGGATCTTTATTTTGAGTATATATAATAGTGTCATTAACACACAACAAAATATTTGAATCAGTTGAAATGGTTGTAGGTAAATCATTAACATAAATGAGAAACAAGAGAGGTCCCAGTACAGATCCTTGGGGAACACCATTATTAACCACTGCATAATCAGAACACTAATCACCCACTTTTATACATTGTAACCTAGAAGATCAATAAGAGGAGAATCACAGCAGAGCTGCTAGACCTAATCCATAGGCCTTTAATTTATTCAGCATTATATTATGCTCAACAGAATCAAACGCCTTCGACAAGTCCAAAAAAAGAGCAGGAACTGAGTTACCATGGTCGAAGGCAGTATAAATATCATCAGTAACCTTAATAGTAGCCAAGTTGTATTGTGACTCTTTTAAAACCGGCTTGATGATCGGTAAGAATGTTATTTTTTCCAAGTACCTTGATAATTCAATATGCAAACATCTTTCAAATAACTTTGAGGTAGTTGTTAAATTAGAAATAGGTTAGTAACAACTAGGATCTGATTCATTTCCTCCCTTAAAGATTGGTATAATACAAGCAGACTCCCATTCAATAGGTATTTCAGACATACTGATTGAAAATTAAACAAGTAGGTTATATATTTGGCCAAAACAGGGTTCCAATTTTATAAAACACAGGGGTCTATATTATCCATAACAGATCCATTCTTTACATCCAACTTGTTTAATTCAGTCAGCGCAGTTTGTTCATCAGATTTCATTAAGACAAATATAGGCCTATTGAAACAAAAATCTAAAGTGTTATCCAGGGCATCAACTGGTTAATCTGGATATTTTCCATCAAATGTACTCCCAGCCTACAAGAAGTATTTGTTAAAGGCTTTAACTTGATGGGCAGGCCAGCTGCAAGAATCTTACCCTGCATTTGCTTTATATTATCCCACACTTTCTTACTGTTCCCAGACGCATTTTGGAACTGCTGATTATAAAAGTTACTTTTAGCCAATCTAACTTTCCTTGTACATTTATTCCTGACTGCTCTATACGTTTGAAAATTGCTATCTAATTTTGAATTTCTGGCTTTTCTCCATAATCGGTCCTGTGGTGCAATTTGAACAAATACTGTTTAAATTAGACTGCAATAATTTAAATCATAATTTTATGAAGTTTCACATTTCGCAAAATTTCATGAAAAGAAGCAAATCAGAATTTCACCAGACTTTCACTGGCTGAAGATACATTTTGCCCAGCTCTATCCAGTTCATAACTATTTTCTGTCTTGTACTAAGATCTGAAAAATTGATATTTTATGTGAAAAAGCCAGAGGTAACATTTGTTTTGCATGCATGAATGAGTTCCTTATTTTATTTTTATCTTAATTTATGCAGTTTATTTTCCATAAAATGAATATAAGAATGATTACTATTGATACACTTCCATCTAACAATAAAATAACTGAAATTTTCAAACCTAATTACTCAAGAACTTTTGGTAATGACCTCCCCACTAAAAAAAAACAACAAAAAAAAAAACACTAGGGACTGAGGTTACAACCTGTGGCTGGTTGTGCAACCCAGAGGCACTGAATTAAGAGGTCAGGGTCTAAGAACTGGGCCTGCAGCCTAAGACACAGCTGTATTTTAGAGGTAGGAATCAGAAGGGTCTTGTCCTACAGCCTGTATTCCTCATAGAAAGAAGTTCTTGTGATTAGCCAGAACAGGGTAAGGACAGAAAAGTTAAAACATTAACTAATTGCATGTATTTCCCCAAGCACACATTTCAAGAGATTCATTTTGAAATTAGTTTGGTTCTGTACTTAGAGTGAGTCCTGTGGCCAACCTTCTGCCTGTTTACCTGTCCCTGAGTGTCTATACTGGTAAACAGGATGTGTCCACCTGGGGATGGAGATTGCCCACCTGTTTATTTTATTTTATTTATTTAGTTTTGTTGACCGGTAAGTGCACTAGACAAATCCTGCCTATTTTCAGGCACGACCCGGGAGTGGGATACAGATGAATGCCAACTGACCTTGAACTAGATTAAGCTGTTGGTAGGTATTTCAGTGAATGAGGAAATTTGGCCAGGACACCGGGAAATTCCCTACACTTTTGAGAAGTGCCATGGAATCTTTAACATCCACCTGAACTACCACCAATCCAGGCAGATGGGACCTTGGTTTAATGTCTCATCCAAAGGCGGCAGCTCAGAAGTGCTTCTCATGCTGCACTACAGTGTCAGTACTGGGATATTTACCACGTGCCAGATGTGGGAACTGAACCCACACCCTCTGATCTCCCGGCCTCAGAGGCGCAGTGTGCTACCTACTGAGCTGGTTACGAGCATCACACAATGGGTGGTGAATAACCCTCATGGCACTCTGGGCATGCCCTGATTTTGGCATGGACACACAGGTTACCACCACCATTCTACCAGCTGCTGTCCCATCAGTGGGCCCCACAGTGAGTCACACCTCTATTTGGATCTCTTGTCTCTAGTTCAATATATTAGAGTCACACCAGCTCCTTATCTGTATGAACATACAAAAATTGCCAGCAGAAAATGCTTTTGGTCTACTGAGTTTGCTTGAGTGTGCAGCTAGCAGCCCTAATTCTGCAGCTGCATCTCCCTCCCTCCCTTGACCCTCCGTTTTGCCTTTTTCCATCCCCTTTTGAAGCTGCCAACTGTTCTACTTGACACAACCTCTGCTGGTAATGCATTCCACCCTGCCACCACCCTCTCTGTAAAAAAGTGTCTTTGCATCTCCCTCCTGAACCTTCGCCCCTCCAGTCTCATATTATGGCCTTGGGTGTCCCTCCCCTCCCTTAATTTGAAAAGCCCCCTGTACTAGACTTGTTTATTCCTTCCATGTACTTGAAGGTTTGGGAGACAGTATAGTGCAGTGGTTTAAGGCTCTGAGCTGCAAATCTGGTGACATCCAGCAGACCAGACCTGGGTTTGAATCCCACAGCTTCCACTAACATACTGTGTGACCCTGAGCAAGTCGTTTAACTTCCCTGTGCTCCCAGGTCACACCTGTAAAAAAGCTTTTAGCTTAGTGTGCTAATCCTGGTTAAACACAACTAAAAAAAAAAAGTTTTCAATCATATGTCCCCTCTCCCTCCTCTCTTCCAGTGAGTACATGTTCAATTCCCTCAGCCTACTCTTGTAAGGTAAGCCCCCCAGGCCACCATTGATCATCTTTGTTAACCTGCGCTGCATCCGCTTCAGTAACCTTATGTCCCTCTTCGAGTATGGGTGCCAGAACTACATGCAGTACTCCAAGTTTGGATTAACTAGCATCTATACAATGGCAGAATCACTTCTCCCCTCTTTGAGGATCTACCCCTAGCAATACAATCCAGCATCCTGTTTGCCTTTCACGCCATCTTTCTACATCGTGCTGAGCTGTTCCATTACTTCCGTAATGAGCACCCCCAGATCCTTCTCCTCCTCCTTAGTCACAGCTAACTGCACACCCCCGAGGTGGTAGCTCTTCTTAGGGTTTTTAGCCCCAAAATGCAGCACCTTACATTTTTTGGCATTAAACCCCATCTGCTAGGTATTCAACCAGATCTCAAGCTTTGACAGATCCTCCTGTAACCCTTGCCAACCCCTAGGTCATCCACCACCGCTCCCATCTTGGTGTCATCAGCAAACAGACTGATTTTGCTCTTGATGCCTACCAAAATATCTGCAATGAATATCCCAAACAACACTGGTCCCAACACCAAGCCCTGCAGAACTACGCTCATCACCACCCTTGGGAATGATAGCGCCACACCCACCACCAATCTCTGCTGCCTTCTTTGAAGCCAATTCATTATACAGCCCTCCATCTTCACACCTGCCCCTGTACCTTACTTCCTAGTCTTCCATGTGGCACAGAGTTGAATGCCTTACTGAAGTCCAGGTACAGGACATCCACTGCATGGCACATGTTCAGTTATCTAGTTACCCAATCATAGCAATCTACCAGGATGGTCTGGCAGGATTTGCCAGAGACAAAGCCATGTTGTCCACTGTCCTGCAGCCCATTGGCTTCCACAAGGGACATCAGCCTCTCCTTCAGGATTGTTTCCATCAGTGTACCCATGATGGATGTAAGGCTCACCGGTCTATAATTCCCCAGTTCATCCTTGGGGCCACTCTTACGGAGTGGTGCCACATGAGCCATCTTCCAATCCTGAAGTACACAACCTGAATCCAGTGAGGCATTGAATAGGTCTGCCAAAAGCCCCTCTAGGACCTCTGCAGTTCCTTCAGTGTCCTGGGATAAAAACCATCAGGCCCTGGCACCTTGTCCACCCTCAGTGCCCTCAAGCCCTCCAGCACCCTGTCCTCTGTGATTTCCCTGTCTGTCACCCCCTCTCCATCCATTCTTGCTCTCAAAATCCCCTTGGATATCTCTCCCCCAATTTCTTTAGTAAAATACTGAGCAGAAGCAGTTGTTCAGTGCTTCTGCCTTTTCACCCCCCATTTCCACCCATCCCCCTTCCCTCTTAAGCCTTATTATTGTAAGCCCCTCACTTTAAAGGAGGGGCTTATGCTTTCATTTAGGCATCCCTTTCCCCCTTCTGCCCCCTCCAGATTTAGGGAATTTTTAGTGCTCTGGAGGATATTGACTGATGGATGCCTCAAGGTGGCAGCAGAGAGTAGGATTAGGGAGCATATAAGAGAGCATACAGGATGTTTTGGGGCATTTCCAGCCCAGGCATTAGGCTGGGGCTGGAGGGAGGTGGCTGGAGGAGCAGAGTTAGATGGGCAAGTAAGGGAGCTCGGTGGTCCAGGTGGGCCACTGGGGGGACCCCTCAAAGTGTAGACAGGACAGCATTCTCAGCATTGTGGCATTGAGGAGCTGGGGGAATGGAGCTCTGTTTGGGAACTATGGTAGCCCATCCACATCGTTGGGCACAGAGATGTAGGTTGCCATGTGGGGATGAAAGGTAGGGAGCCCTTATGGACCCCATTGTAGTGTGTGATTCCTTGGCCAAGGGCTGGGGGCAGTCACAGAGTCCCCACAAGAGGCAAGCCAGTGACAGTGGCTCTCCTTCATCCTTATGTGGCAGGGGCCTAGGGCAGAGGGAGCCGGGGGCCCTCACCCAAATATGAGGCCTGCTTGCAGGGGCAGGTCCTGGGGCACCAGTACATGAAGGCCAGGTGGGTCACAGGCTGTAACTGGCAGGCCTTGAGGTGGCCTTGGCTGAGATTAACACAATCCCAGGAGGTGCTGAAGGGGATGTGGGCCTGGCAGAAATTCCCCATAGAGGAACAGCAGGAATCAGAGCAGCTCTAGGCCACTAGTGTGTGAAGGTAGGTGGTTCAGAGGGACCTGGGTGATGGCAGTGCCCAGGAGCTCCCAGTGGTAGACAGCCAATAGCAATGGGCTAGGTACTGCGGCAGGGCTGGGTTTTGGGGCCACTGCACCAGTGAAACCGTTAGGATAAGAGGCTGAGCGGAATAAGGGGCCAGATGCTGAAGTAGCACCAGCACAGAGCCAAGTTTGAAGTGGGTTGTGGGACCTGGGTCATAGGGAGAAATCCCTGGCACCCCTGTGGCATGGGCCAGTGTCCAGGGGGTCCAGGTGGAGGCAGCCTACTTTCCCGTGCCAGAGTTTGGGGAAGATCAATTGCCATTGAGTAGGTAACCTGGCAGTAGAGAAAACAGGTCTGGCTTATCATATCCAGAGAGCCAGGAGATTGAAGGGATCTGAGTTCAAGAGGTCTTGGGTAAAGCATCCAAGATAGAGAGAGTAGAACAATTCTTGCTTGTTACTGCCTTAAAATCCATCGTTTCTGCTGCTCTAAATGTCCAGCCAGTATGTCTGTAAAAAGTTCAATTAGCCCCATGGAGGTGCTTTATTTATTTGAATGAAGTGTGTGACCCCTGCATTGCTGAGAATCATTTGCTGTGCAGGAACTAAATATAGAAGCTAGTTGGGAGAAAAATAGCAGTGATGTGTTTTATTTAAACTGAAGGGGGAAGCTAATGAAATGAAATATTTTTTACCTTTTCCCCTTTTTCTTTGCAGCTAAATTAATTTCTCATAAGTTGTAGTCCAGATGACATTTTCAACCCACCCTCAGCAGGGCTGAGGGGCTCAAGAGATGGTACACATGCAGTGTGGAGTTCCTGGTCCAGTGTGCCAGCATTCAGGGAGAATCCAGATTCTATGGGTGAAGGTGAGAGTGCATGGGTGATTGAAGACACCAGAAAGGTAGGCCACAATTTTTCCTGCCTTGTATGGGAGTGCATTTGTCTCGGTGATTTAGCTCTCGCGGTGACCCCTCCTTTATGCCCCCAAACCATCTGCAAAAGAACATATGCCCCAGATGGGGGGCCGGGGGTGTTACACTGAGGGAGCTCATCCGGGATGTTCCCTGAATCCCAAAATGCTGTCAGACCCCGAGCCTTGAGGTCCGGTATGTTGCCGGGCTTCCCAGCTGAGTTGGGCCCTGTTGCACATCAGAGAAGAAAAAATAGCTGTGGGAGTAGGCCTAGAGCAAGCATAGGCCTCAGCCTGTTGGTGTGGCGTGCACACGTGACCTGCTGGTCATGTGACCCTCATGCAGGGTTTTGATTGGAGGATGGTGAAGAAGGAGCTACAACAGCTGCAACAGGAAGCGCCACCTTAGGTAAATTGGAGAGAGTGGAGCTGAGGAAGTGAGGTGACCAGCAGCAGGAGAACAAGGCCAGTGCAAGGAAAGGAAAAGAGAAACTATTTTCCTGGGCTTGTCCGCCATCAGGCAAGTGAACTGGGCTGCCCCATAAAGCAAATGCACAATTCAGCCATCTTTAAAGTGATTCTTAGCTGTGGATACTGGGAGGGTTGAAAAGATTTAAAGCAGGTATCCACCGTGGATTGGTGGCATGTTGTGGCAGGCAGGAATGAAGAAGGACTCGAAATGACCCCCCCAGGAGGAACCCCTGGCTTCAGTTTCTGCCTCATTACTCTCCTGGCTCTAGAAAGCTGGGGGGGGGAAAGGAAGAGAAAATTAACGTTATGTGAAGTGTGGTTTGGGGGGGAAGGAGTAGCCCAGTTGCCTGTATGCCCATACTATATAAGCATGCTGCCAGTTCCAAATTTGGGGATGTTCCCTGCCAGTTACACTGCCAGTTCTTTTTGTGCCATGGTCACCAGCCAGTGGGTATTTTGGAGGGTTTGAGACACCGTCTGTGGGAGAAAACACTCATGCCCAAGTGGATGAAACCAGAAGTGAATCCCCAGATGTGATTTTGGAGGCGGTAGAGGAGGAAGGTGCAGGAGCACAAGTTACAGAAAAAGGTGACAGGGAGCACAGCCATCTACCCCGCTCCCTGCCACCAGCTACCAGCTATCCCAGTGGCAGAGGGAGGGGCAGGGGCCTCAGACAACCAGCCAGGTATCCTCCAGGGCCCGGGGGATCTTCACCACAGCCCCTGTCCAGCAGTAGCCCAAAGGACCTGTCGACCAAGCCAGAGCCTACCTTGGGAGTCAGACATAGAATCAAGCCAACTGTGAGTAGCTCCTAGCCAGGTCCTGCACCAGCAGCAATAAAAGAGAGCATTAGTGATCAAAAGGAGTTAGAGGAGTTGAATGAGGAGAAATATGTTGGCGGCACTTTTCAGTTCCAGGACTATCAGGTGGCTGAGGCTGTTCCAGGCCTTACCATTGCCCTGTGATCACCTAGCAGACAACACCCACAGCTCTCGGTCTGGGTTAAGACTCTCTGGACCTGGATGGACGGTTGAATCCTAGTGACTCAATAAACTTGAAGTACCAACAGGGGATATAGCTACCAATGGGACCAGCCAGGAGGACCAGAGTGAGAGACCTGCCAGAGTAGAGCCATGCCAAAAGGTGGGTCCGCAGAAGGCTATGGGCAGAGTATCCTCATATGAACTATTCCCATATGCCGTAACAGATTTGGGACATTATCAAGGTGATGTGTCCCATCTCAGCAGCTGATTCAGCACGCACGGTCGATGTGTCACACAGGGACCTGGTCTGGCCTAACGTTATTCAAACACTCTCTTGGTCCAGGACTTGGCTGGACTCAGACCAAATATTATCTTCCTGACTGTGATTCCTTCAGGAAAGTGACCACCAAGCCAGATCCAGAATATTATTTCCTCCAGGTGGGGGCTTGCAAACTAGGTCTTCTGGAGTTATAGACTTATGAACTGCACCAGGACAATTGTTCTACAGACCAGTGTTACGTGTGACTGTATATAGTTCTTATTCTTAAAATCAGAGCTACTGAATTTAAAAGAAAATGAATGTTGGTGTTATAATCATGACAAAAATGTTTGGGAGACTGGTGAGAGGATGTGAGTGAATGTGAGTAAGTGGTCTGGGGACTGTACACAGTGTAACTTGTTTTAAAATTGGTGGGAGGTATTTAGGGTAGGGCTAAACTGTTAGAAATCTACCTCATTACTGTTGATGCAAATGTTACTATTGAGGTATAATCATTGTGAAAACGATTAAAATTGTTTTTTGATAAAGAAATAATGGTTTCCTGACCATGTAGATTGCCTCCTGGCACAGGTAGGTATTAGGGTTGTTAGAGTGCATTGGGCTGGGAGGCAATTTGGGTGGTATCTGTGGCCAAGCATGGTGCATCTATTGCCAGAAGGCTGGGAGTGCATACCTAGTCTGATGGTATGAGACCATCACTGGCCCATGCCATCATTCCCAGGAGGAATGATTTCCTGAGTGGGAGTAAGGTATAAGCCCTCCCCTTTGGGAGGGGCTTATACTTCCATTTAGGCATCCCTTTCCCCTTCCTACCCCCAGCTAGGAATTATTAGTGCTCTGGGGATATTGGCTGATGGACTCCCAAGGTGGCAGCAGAGAGTAGGATTAGGGACACAACAGAGCAGACAGGAAGTTTTGTGGCCTTTCCAGCCCTGGCATTAAGCCGGAGGTGAAGGGGGGTTGGCTAGAGGAGCAGAGTTAGACAGGCAAGTATGGGAGCTCAGTGGTCCAGGTAGGCTAGTGGGGAGGACCCCCCCAAAGTGTAGACAGGACGGTCTTCTCAGCATTGTGGTGTCGAGGAGCTGGGGAAATGGAGCTCAGTGGGGGAACTATGGTTAGCCAGATCCCACATCATTGGGAGCAGGAAATCTAGGTGGTCATGTGGGGCTAGGAAATGTAGGAACCTTTAGAGATTCCATTCCAGTGTGTGATTCCTGGACCACCAGGGCTGTGGTGACAGTAGCAGGGACCCACAGGAGGGAAGCCAGTGGCAGTGGCTCTCCCTTGTACCCGGTGTGGCAGGGTGGCCGGGGACAAAGAGAGCTGGTGGACCCTTCACCTAAATATGGGGCCTACTTGGAGGGGCAGGTCCTGGAGCATGGCTACCTGAAGGCTGGGTGGGTCACAGGCCGTAACTGGCAGGCCTTGGAGGGTGGCCCTCTTGTTAGACATAACGCAAACCCAGGAGGTGCTGAAGGGATGTGGGCCTGGCAGGAATTCCCTGTAGAGGAACAGCAGGAATTAGAGCAGCTTTGGGCCTCTACTGTGTGAAGCCAGGCTGTCAGAGGAAGCAGGTGGTGGCAGTGCCCAGAGCTCCCCAGTGGCAGGACAGCCAGCAGCAATGGGCCAGAGTAGTGGAGCAGGGTCAGGTTTGGGCTGCTGCACCAGTGGAGCCATTAGGATGAGATGATGAGCAGAATGAGGGCAGAGCTGAAGTAGCAACAGCACACAGCCAAGCTTAAGTGGGTTATGGGGCCTGGGTTGTAAGGAAAAATCCTGGCACTGCCTGTGGCATGGGCCAATGCCCAGGGGTCCAGGTGGGGAAAGCAGCCTGCTTTACAGCACCAGAGTGTGGGGAATGACCAGTGCCACTGAGTGGGTAACCTGGCAGTAGAGAAAATAGATTTGGCTTACCAGATCCAGAGTGCCAGGAGATGGAAAGGATCTGAGTTTGAGAGGTCTTTGGTAAAGCATCCAAGGTAGAGAGAGTAGAACAATCCTTGCTTGCTACTGCCTTAAAATCCATCATTTCAGCTGCTCTAAATGTCCAGCCAGTATGTCTGTAAAAAGTTCAATTAGCCCCATGGAGCTGCTTTATTTATTTGAGTGAAGAGTGTGACCCCTGCATTGCTGGGATTCATTTGCTGTGCAGGAGCTAAATATAGAAGCTAGTTGGGAGAAGAATAGCAGTGATGAGTTTGATTTACACTGAAGGGGGAAGCTAATGAAATGAAATCTTTTTTCCCTTTCCCCTTTTTTTTTTTTGCAGCTAAATTAATTTTTCATAAGTTGTATTCCAGATTAAATTTTCACCCCGCCCTTAGCATGGCTCAGGGGCTCAGGGGGCTCAAGAGATGGTAGACGTGCAAATGTGGAGTTCCTGGTCTGATGTTCTAGTATTCAGGAGAATCCAGATTCTATGGATGAAGGTGAGTGTGCATGGGTGATTGAAGATTCCAGACAAGTAGGCCACAACTTCTGCCTTGTATGGGAGTGCATTTGTCCTCGTGGGTTAGCGCTTAAGGTGACCAATTCTTTATGCCCAGGACCATCTGCAAAAGAATGTATGCCCCTAGACATGGGGCCGGGGGGGTTACTACTATATTGTCCTTACAGCTCCTTTTCTCCCTGATGTACTGTACCTGAAGAAGTACTTCTCCCCCTCCTTAATGCCCTGTGCCAGCATGAGCTCCTTTGATGCCTTGGCTGCCCTTACTGTCCTTGTCACCTCCTTCTCTCACTTCAGGTACTCCTTCCTACCCTCTCCCCTCCCTGTTTTTTTGTACCTCCTAAAGGAGATTCTTTTCTTCCTTACCTTTTCCTTGACTCTTTTGCTCACCTAGCTAGATTTCTTTGCCCTAGTCTTCTTACTCTTGGCCTTGCCGCAGAGTTTAGTCGCCTCCACTACCCTCAGCTTTATGAGCTCCCACCTCTGATAAGTGTCCAAACTAGGTTGTATTTTGTCCATGTACTCTTTTACTATTTCCCACATCCTCTCGAAGTTGGCTTTCCTGAAGTCCAACATCCTTGTGTCAGATACTACTCTTTCATTATCCATATTCAGCGTGAACCATACCGAGTGGTGGTCACTTCCTGCCAGTGGTTCTTCAACCCTCAGTTCCCTCACAAACTCCCCATTTGCCAGCACTAGGTCCAAGGTGTTCTCTAACCTGGTTGGTTCACTGACCATCTTCATCAGGAAGTTGTCCTGGAAGGCATCAAGTAATACCTGCTCCCTTCTATTCTTTGTGGCAGGGGTACTCTAATCCACTCCCAGAAGGGTGAAGTCCCCAACGATCACCACACTCCCCTTTCTGCAGGCCCTCCTGATCTGTCCCACTAGCTCCCTGTCTAATTCTTCCATCTGGGAGGGCAGCCTGTGTACCACTCCCATCCTGAGAGTCCTCTTTCTTGAGTCCTGGATTTGGATCCAGAGTGCCTCCGTATTGCATTCCTCCCCCGCCTCTCATATACACTTCAGTCCTTCCCTCACATATAGCACCACTCCTCCCCTTTTCTCTTTACTCTATCCCTGTGGAATATCCTGTACCCTGGTATCACAAGGTCCCAATCACGGTTATGTGTGGCCCAGGTTTTGATAATGGATGCCATGTCCACCTCTTCCTCCACCATGAGGGTCTGGAGCTCTGCAGTTTTATTCCCCATGCTTCTAGCATTAAATGTGCCCAAATTATAGTGTGAACATTCTTTGGCTTGGCCCTAGCCATCTGCTGCTACAGAATGTGTAACCATTGGATGTGTGGTGCCCTCAAGGGGCACATTGAAGTAACCATCAATACACAGGCCAAAGCCATAATAAGAAGACTTTGTCCATGGTTTGGTGGGGAAGCAGGTGACACAAGACATGCTCACCACCACCACCACCACCACCAAATTGTACTTTGTACATACCAAGCTTTTTTTGGACACTTGTTTTCAGTGCAGCAGCCACACAACTGCAGGTCTTCCCACTTGGCTACTTCCCTTATCTTGATGCTAGCTTCCTACCTCTAGAGGTGTCTGAAAAAAAAGTTCCATAGGCAAAATTTCCATGAAAGGCAGATTTTCAGTTCTGCAAATGTGAAGAAATCAAATTAGCAACTTTCTTGGAAATCCCAACTTAGAACGGTGGAAAAAATGTATAAATTGTGGGTTATTGTGTTAACTGTGGAGAAAAAGTCTACAGAACTGATCACTGAACAGTGGAATAATGACATGTACTGAGGAATAATTAATGAAACTGTGGGGAAAAAAATCCCCAGAACTGTTATTCAGCAGTTCATGTGTATTATTCCAAAGTTTAGCTAAAAAATTCTGTGAAACAGGGCAAAAATCCAGCAAACACATTTGGAAGATTCCAATCTTGCCAATGGCGGAAATTCAGAAAATTTCGCTAAATTTCTGAATTTCCGCGATAGCTCAGCGAAAGCGGAATCCTCAATTTCCACCAACCTGTTCATACCTCTGGTGGTCCTTCATTCTCCTCCCTTTGTTCACTGTTTTGATGCTGCTGCTACTTTATGCACCTATCTCATATTACCTAATGCATCCTGCTGCCACTGGTTTTGTCATGCAACTTCTACTCTCCTCCTCTGTCCCTCCTTGGCTTCACTACCACTACCTTTTCCTCTGACTTGTTCCCTGCTTCTTTCTTTCTCCCACCAGAATCCTCTGTTTCCTAGGGGCTGCTGGCTTGTTGCTGTGATATGATGTGTCTGGTCCACCTTCTCCTGTCTATTCCTAGATCCTCCTGCCTGGTGGCTGCTTTTTTGTCCTGATCTTTGCGATTTATGATCTAGGTGTGATTGGCTACAATATGGTAAGCTACAGCTGACTGTCAGTGAAATCACAAGGTCCTAAAAATGGTGGCATTGTAGTATCACTCTAGGGCAGACATTGTCATCAATGTGTCTGAGCTACTTCCAGCTACAGAGTAAGCCCAGTACCTCATTTGAAAGAGCCTTTCATGGGCTTTCAGACTATGATGAGTATGATTCATGAATGTTCCCCTTCAAAAACAGACCTTGAAAGTGATAGGCACTTCTCCACTTCATGATTGCTTTTTTTTTGTAACACTCAAATTTTCTGCCACTTCACTAGACCTTTGCAAAGCACAAAGTTTACCACTTAGTCACATCTTTGCCAGCAATGTTTTATTTCACAACATCTCTATAATTGGGGCGTTTGACTATATGAATGTGAGTATAGTGGCTCCCTCAGAGAGGGAAACGTTGTTGTGGAATATTAAGGCATTCAACAGCATGAATGTGCAAGTGACATGCTATGCCACAGTTGCATTGTGCAGATGTGTGCCAAGTTCTAGGGCTTAAAACATGATGTCTATGTATTGGAAAGGTTACAACTTTGGTAATGGCTGTCCAGAACAAGGTTAACTCTTTGGTAATTACCTGTATTGCTTGCTTACTATCTGTCCGCAGCACACACCATGACTCTTAGTTCCTTTTTCTGTTACACATAGGTGACATTAGTTACTTACTATGAAAGCAATAAGACATGATGGGGCATTGGTTATGCTGGTTTTACCACAATTCCAGGGGTATGGTAAGACACAAGGCCACCGGCTGAGAGTCTTTGGGCTCTGGAAAAGTGGTAAAACCAATACAACCAATGCTCTGAAGTGATTTATTATGCTTATAAAATGCAAATCTACCCACTCATAAAAACATAGAAACATAGAATTTGATGGCAGATAAGGACTGCTTGGCCCACCTAGTCTGCCCATTTCCCTACCTAACAGATAAGCTACAGATCCTAGTTAACCAACAACCTACTTCCTCCTACCCCCACTAGAATTGCCTTATGTCTGTCCCTATGCATTCTTGAATTCCCCACTGTTTTGACTCTACGACCTCCTCAGGAAGGCTGTTCCATGTATCTACAACCCTCTCTGTGAAGAAATATTTCCTCACATTACCTCTGAGCCATCCCTCTATCTTCAAATTGTGCCCCTTGTTTTGCACATCTCTTTTTCTGAAAGATGCTACCCTCTTGGACTTTGTTGATTCCCTTGAGGTATTTGAAAGTTTCTATCATGTTCCCCCTCTCCCTCCTTTCCTTGATGCTATACATCTTTAGTTCCTTTAGTCTTTCTTCATATGTCTTCTCAGTGCAGACGTTGCATCATTTGGTTGCTCTCCTCTGGACAGCTCCACCATATCTATGTCATTTTGAGATGGGGTCTCCAGAACTGTGCACACTGTACTCCAGATGTGGTCTTACCAAATAGTCTGTACAGAGGGCTGCTGAATCTCCTGTTGTCTACTGGTGATGCCTCTCCCTTATGCATCCCAGTATCCCCAGCCCTCCCTACTGCCTTCTCCACATTGCTGGCCCACCTTTAGGTCATCTTATATTGACTACCCAGCAGGTCCCTTTCCATTTTGTTGTTGTCAGTATCTCACCCCCCATCATGCATTCTTCCCTGGTTTTTGTTTCCCAGGTGCATTACTTCTTGCACTTTTGCATTGAATCTAAGCTGCCAAACATTTGACCATTTCCTCCAACCTTGCAAGTCCCTTTTCATCCTTTCCACCCACCTTATGTATCAACCCTCTTGCAGATCTTTGTGTCATCTGCAAAGAGACATACTTTCCTTCCAGTCCCTCTGCAATGTCACTTATAAAGACATTAAAAAGGACCGGCCCCAGTACTGAACCCTGCGGTACCCCACTAGTAACCCTTCTTTCTTCACTGTAGACTCCATTTACTATTACCTGCTGTGTCCTGTTGTCCAACCACTGTTTTACCCAGGCTACCACCCTAGGACCCACTCCCAGGCTGGCTAATTAGTTCATTAGTTCATTAATCTTTTGTGCTGGACTGTGTCAGATGCCTTGCTAAAGTCTAGGTAGGCCATGTCCACAGCCCCTCCAAGATCTACTGCTTTGGTCACCTAGTCAAATAAATCAATTAGATTTGTCTGACATGATCTTCCGGCTGTGAATCCATGCTGCCTTGGGTCCTGTGCCCCACTGGCCTCTAGGTACTCAACAATTCTTTCCTTCAGAAGTGATTCTATCATTTTCCCTGCTACTGAGGTCAAACTGACAGGTCTGTAGTTTCCTGTCTCTGTCTTGCTCCCACTTTTGTGAAGGGGAATTACATCCACCCTCCTCCAGCCCTTAGGTACCATCTCATCCTCCCATGATTTATTAAAAAGTGTAGTCAGTGGTGTTACTAGTTCTTCCCTTAGTTCTTTTAAAATTATGGGGTGAATCCCATCAGGCCCCATTGCTTTATCCACCTTCAGTATTAAGAGATCTTTCAGAACCCTTTCTTCTGTGAAAGGACTAATATCAACACCCCCTACCCAGAGTGCTTCTGTTAACCAGATTAGGTATTTCCCCCTGCTTTTCCATTGTGAATACTGAGCAGAAGTATTCATTCAGCATCCCTGCTTTTTCACTGTCTCTGTCTGCCTAACCACCTTCCTCTTTGTTCAGCCTCAGTATCCCTGCCTTAGTCATTCTTTGCTCCCTAATGTACCTATAAAAGGTTTTATCCCCCTTCTTAACCGAGTTGGCTAGCTTTCCCTCAGTTTGGGCCTTTGTTATTCTGACTGCCTTACCCACTTCCTTCTGCTTTAACTGGTACAGGTCTCTGTCCTGCTCCTTCTGTGTTTCCTTATACTTCCTGAATGCTATCTTTTTTCCCTTACTTTCCCTGACACTTTTTTTGAGAACCATAGTGTTTTTCTTTCCTTTTGATTTGTTTGTTTGCTTTACACAAAGACTTGTTGCCTCTGTGATGGTGGTTTTGATGTTTCCCTATTGTTGCTCTACCCCACCTTCTTGCCTGTTTGCTAGTGCTTTTCTGAGGCACTCTCCCATTTTGTCAAAATCAGCCCTCCTGAAGTCCAGTACCTTCACTTTTGTGTGGCTTGACTCTACAGCTAAGTTTATCATGAACCACACTGGTTGGTGGTCACTTGTTCCCAGATGGCTACCCATTTCAAGATCAGAGATCCTCTCTCCATCCCCATTTGAGAGTACCAGGTCTAAGATTGCTCTGTCCCAAGTGGGTTCCAAAAACTAGCTGTCTGAGGCATGCCCCCCCTGTAGAGCATCGAGAATGGCCCTGCTCTTGGATGTGGCTACAGCAAAGGTGCTCCAGTCAACATCTGGCATATTCAGGTCCCCCATCAGCAATATCTCTCCTTTCTCTGCCATCCCAAGGATGCCTTCTATCATTTCCTTGTCCATTTCCTTCCCCTGAGACGGGGGTCTGTATACAACCCTTGTGCTGACTGTGGAGCCATTTCCAGTCTCCAAGGTGACCCTACTGTGCCTCCTCCTCCCTGTTTGCCCTTTAGTTCTGTTGCTTTTATCCCTTCCCTTACATAGAGAGCTCCTCCTCCTCCTCCTCTTCTTCCCTCCCTGCCCCTCCTGTAGATCGGGTACCTGGTATGTTGACATCCCAGTCATGGTTCTCTGTGTACCATGTTTCTGTGACTGCCACAATATCCAGGCATCCCTCATCCATCAAGGACACAATTTTAGGGAGCTTTTTACCTAGACTACGGGCATTGGTACTCATTACCCTCCATTTTTTATGGCTTTATTTCTTTTTGTCTGATCCCTGTCCCTACTGCCTTTGTCTTTGTCTCCATTTACCCCTGCCCTTCTCCCTATCAACTGCTCTATTTTGGTGTTTACCTCACTAATTATCCTGATTTTTGGGTGGGCTTGGATTTCCCTTCTTCTCTTCAGTGCCTCCCCCCTTGGTTAGTTTAAATGCTTGCCACTGAAGTATGTAAACCTATCACCTAGGATCCTGGTTCCCCTCCAAGATAGATGCAGACCATCGTGCCTGTATAGGCCTGCATCCCTCCAGGTGGAGCGCCAGTCCCCAGTGAAGCCAAATCCCTGAGCTCTGCACCAGCTTTTCAACCAGTCATTGGATCCCATGGTATGGAGTGCCCTAACCTCATCCATGCCATAGACAGGTAGCACTTCTGAGAAAGTTACCATGTGTGCCACTTGTCTAAGGTTCCTCCCCAACTCCACAAACTCCTGTTGCGCTGCTCTGATCCCATTCTCAGCCAGGTCATTCATCCCTTGGTGGATAATGACATCCAGCTCCTTCCCCCTTGCCACTGCTCCCATGATTCTGAGGATTCATTTCCTGTCCCTCCAAGCCTTGGCACTGGGCAGACACCTTACCTCCCTTTCCCCTCCCTCCCCCAGTTCTACCCCCCTATCAATTGAGTCCCCCATCAGGAGTTGTTTCCTTCCCCTCTGGGGTTCTGGGCCACCTTCCTGTGGGTCACCATTGTGGAGGTTCCCAGCATCCTCCTTGGCCTCCACTACAGGTGCCTCCATAGAGGAACCATGCTTCACCAGAGTGGCAAATGAATTGTGGAGAGGTACAACTGGAGGGATGCACCTCTGTTTCACCACCCTCACCCCTGAGCCCACTGTGGTCCAAACACTCCTCTTTCTTGGCAACCTCTGAGGTAGTGGCAGTGGCCTGGGTGGTCCCTGGGTGGAGGAGCAGGTTTTCTGAATCCTTGCCAGGTCAGCATGGCGATGAACAACCTCCTCCCTCAGACCAGAGAGGTGCCTGCAAATAGGGCAGCAATGCAGTTTCCAGAGTGTCTACCAGAAGACTGCTGCTCCACAGCCAGTGCATTGCACCACTCCCCACATGTCTGTGTCCCTTCCAGTTACAGATGATTTTTTGTTTTTGTTCTTGTTTTAGTGTGTGCAAGCTTGTGAGTATCTCTACCCCCTATTCAGTGTGCTGTGCCTTTAAGGATATGAACAGGTGTATGCTGTTAGCAGTTTTGAGGAAGTGATGTCAGAGCCCCTACTATAAAGGAAGTTATATGCTTGGAGTGGGTGGGGTGAGATGAAGGGTGGGTGGGAGTAAATCTATGGTGTCCAGAAACAATCACCTACAACTCTTCCCCTTCACCCTGGGGAGTGCCTTCCTTCCTTCCTTTCAGACACCTATTTCACAAAGGCTAAGCAACAGGTCTAGTCACAACTGACTGCAGATATCTCCAAGCTACAGTTCCTCCCAGGCAAATTAAAGTTAAAGCTAAGAAAAGTCCACCCCAAAAACAGAAGCAATACTAGTTACTTACACAGGTCCAAAAAGCAATAATTCAAGTTCAGTGTAGTCTAGAAAATAACCTCCATGATTCAAGGAAGCTGTGGCTACTTTCTCACTCTCCCTGTCTTCAATGTGAGAAGGAGACTGCAACACCTCTGAGACAAAAAAAAAACTTCTTAGCAAAAAAATAAATAAATAAAAGGGGGCAAACAGTAATTTTGCTTAGCCTAATGATAAAAAGTCACAAAAATTTAAGCACAACCTGTAATAATTTCACAGAAGATATACCCTGTAAGAAACACTTTGTTACAGAGAAAATAAAGCAGTAACAGAAGATATACCTTGCAAAAGACAATTTAAATCAGAAGATTACAGCAGTAATCTGTTAGCATACACCTGTAGGCACACCTTGTAATAATGCAGCATAAGGTATACCCAGCAACAGCAATGTGAATCAGAGAAAAATAAAGCAATAAAATGTTAGCAACAAACAGTAAAAATCCTTGTGAGTACTAAATAAAAACAATAACACACAGTAAATATGCCTAGCCAAAAGTCTTAATCCTTTCCTTTACTCTTGTAAGGTTCTTAGTTCTGTCCTTTCAAGCAAGCTAGAAGGAAAGAGCTCAGGTGAAGCTAGGTGCCTTGGCCAGAAAACCTAGCCTTCCACCGCCAAGATATCAACTAACCTGACCTTTTAACCTTTCTTTCTGTTGGAGGTTGCTGGCAGTTTGCCAGCTCCACCCCCAGATATCACCTAATCCCCTGGAAGAGCTGTGGGAGGAAAACAATTAGCTCCTTCAATGTGAGAAGGAGACTGCAACACCTCTGAGTCAAAAAAAAAAAACTTTTCAGCAAAAAATAAATAAATAAAATAGGGGCAAACAGTAATTTTGCTTAGCCTAATGATAAAAAGTCACAAAAATGTAAGCACTACCTACAGTATAATAATTTCACAGAAGATATACCCTGTAAGAAACACTTTGCTACAGAGAAAAATAAAGCAGTTACAAAAGATATACCTTGCAAAAGACAGTTTGAATCAGAAGAACACAGCAATAATCTGTTACTCCACTCCTTTATTGTGGTCACTTCCTTGTGTCCCTAGGCAGCTCCATAGGCAACTTTTAAAAAACACTCTGAAAGTTTTAAACACACAAAACATTCAATAAAATACTGCTAAAATGTAAAATAGCCACTGCACAGAAGGTTTCCTTTCTACCTGTCAGTCATCTGTATTTCTACACATTCAATAAATGGTGTGCTTATGTACGATGGAATACAATACAATGGAATATAAAAATTCAAAATTCTGAGAACTTCACTAGTAGAATGCCCCCCCACACACACACACATGGAATAGTAACAAGGAATTCAGTAATTCAAAATTCTGCAGAATTTCACTGGCATACACACACACAAATACACAATACAAGCTTCAAGCAGAGGCAGAACCTCAATTCAATCTGCTACAAGATAAGGAGCATGGCATTCCCTGGCAAACTGATAATGATAGGATGGGGATTTTTCATGGTCACCAACGACACATCAGAAATGAAAACTCTGAATAGTACTAAATTGTTTAAATTTATTTACGTGTGTGTAATGAGGGGCTCAAGAGTGGGAAGAACATTCATCTGTTTACTTATTTTGTTCAATTTAAGGGAGTTTTATTACTCCTAGTTGAAGTTTTTTCTAAAGGTGGCAATTAGATTTGTGATGGCAATCAGGAATGAGTGAGGTGGCTCATGACATCTGTATGTCAGTTGCCCAAATTCCAAATCCCACTGCCTGAATTTAGAGACATAGTAACATATAGGGTAGTGAATGAGAGCCCATACACAACAACACTATTTCTATATCAAGTGTTTACCATGATGACAAGGACCTTGAGAGCAAAGCGATTTAAGAATAGTGATGTTGTGTCTTTGGACTTGCATACACAATTCTATGTAGTGTATGGTCAAAAGACCACAGTCCCATACTTTCTGTGGTTACAGCATTGAATCTTTGTCATCTGTAACCTGCACTTCACCGCCAGCCAGCTCATGCATGTGATGCTTTAGCAGCCAGCTGTCCTGTCAACAGCACTGCTGGGGATATTTGCATTGTGACATAGCTACTACAAAAGGAAAGAAAAGTCATTCTACTGGAGTAGCCATGTCAGTACTGTAACAATGACTTTTTCAGGTGTGTGGATCTCCATGCACAACAGCGTTCCACCATATACTACACTATACAGAATTTATCTGCAGAAAAGGACTGCTTGGCCTACCTAGTCTGCCCAGATGGTCCCTGTCTAATCTGCCACCACAGAACCTAACTGGTCTCCAAAAGCCCTCCCTCCTCCCTCTCTATCCATTAATATTCCCCATGTCTATCCTATGCTTGCTTACTTGAAGTCCCCTACTGTTTTCACCTCCACCACCTCCAGTGGCTGTCTATTCCAGGTGTCTACCACTCTTTCAGTGAAGCAGTACTTTCTCACATCTTTCTTTAACATCCCCCTCCACTGTCATCGCATGTCCTCTGGTCCTGGTACACTTCAGGGGAGATGGATTAGTTCAGACAATGACTAGATCACCGAGCCACCCTTGAATTTTTTGAATGGACACCTGCAACCATCTGGGAGAGGCCTACCATCATATATGAGGGACTCAATAGGAATCATGGATATTATGGAAGACTTAGACAAGCATGTAACATGTTTTTTTGCCACTCTGGATGTGGATTCACTCTATACTGTCATACCTCATAATGACAGTATAGTGGCTCTTGAATTATTCTTGAATAAACAGGGTGACTCATCACATGTGGACTTGCCCACTGAGTACCTTCTAGAATTGGCATGTCCAGTTTTGGACAGTAAGTATTTTCAACAACTACATGGCATGGTGATAGGGGCCCCTGTAGCCCCCAGTTATGCTAAAGTGTTTATTGGCAAATGGGAGTCTGATGTTCTATATAGCAATGTCACAAATCCATTGTTTTCCCATCTGGATTTGAGGCATTGCTATATTGATGCCATCCTTATCATATGGAAGGGTCAATAAATGACTTTTTTTGACTTTTACAAATGACTCTAAAGTACTAGCCCCTGTCTCTGGTTCAAACATAATATAGATGCTCAGAGCATTTATAGACAGAAGGATAACATTGTACAGTATGCACTACCCTATTTCAAAAGCCCACAGATCGTATCAGTCTCCTGTTATTTAACAGTTGCCATCTTGTTGCCAATCATGTTGAAAAAATTTCCAAAAGAGCAACTAATAAAGATGTTATGTAGTTGTGCAGAAGCAGAGGAATTTGAAATAAAAAAAAGCTGAGCAGATAAAATACTTTAAGTAACGTGGCTGCAGCAATCACTCCACAGCCACAGAGGTACAACATGTGGACAATATCCAGATAGCATCTACTCTTACCTTGAGACCACAAAGTATACATACTGAACCCCACAGATGCCCATTTGTTACAACTTATTCTGTTTGTTCACATGAAGTTAGAAAAATCATTGAGCAAAATTCGGGTATACTATCAATTCCAAGCTAAGGGAATTTTTTTAGCACTGGGCCAAAATTTGTGTTTTGTAGACCTGATACCATTAGAGTTTGTGTTGTACATAGTTATCTGAGGGTGCCAGGGATATATTGTGGTTCCCTCTCCCCCCCAGTTGGCCCATACAAATGTGGTAGACGTTTATGCTGGAAAGGCAAGGCAATTTTATTTATAAAGTGCCCTTTCCTGAGGGTTCAGGGCACTGTACATAATTTAAAATGATGAAACAAGGATATTCCATAAAAGATAAAACATAATAAGAAATAAATAATCTAAACATTTAAAATACATGAACAGCTATTCATCAGAATATTTGCTAACTGGGGAGGGCCTATGCAAATGAGTATGTTTTAAGGGATCTTTTAAAGGCCTCCACCATGCCAGCAGAGCAGACACTCCCCAGAAGACAGTTCACAACATTGGAGCTACTACTCCAAAAGCTCTGTCCCCAGATTGTCTCAGCTGCAAGAAGGGAACAACAAGCAGGCCAGCATTGGTGGAGCAGAGGGGTCGGGTTGAGAGGTAAAAAAACAGCAGGTCTTTCAAGTAGTCGGGTCTCAAACCACGCAGGGCCTTATACAGTATGTTAACAAGCATATCTTAAAGGTTATGCATCACTGCAAAGGCAATCAGTGCAGTGCATGCAGGACAGGAGTAATCTGGTCCCTCTGAGAAGTTCCCATCACCAACTGAGCTGCAGTATTCTGGAGCAGTTGCAAGCATCACATTAAACCTCCAGATAGCCCCAAGTACAGAGAGTTACAGTAGTCCAACCAAGAGATAATGAAAGCATGAACGATTGTCACCAGCTCAGCAAGAGCCAGATGTGGTTTGATCATAGCAATGTTTTGAAGATGATAAAAGACAGATTGGACCGCCATCAACACCAGCTGGTGTAATGTCAGCCTGTGGTCCAAAATGACCCCAAGATTCTTGACTGCATCAACAGCAACAAGAGGTCAACCACCTACACGGAGGGCTACTGTATCTTCCATCACTGCTGCACTCCATCAGCTCGGCTTGATCAACATGACCTCTGTCTTCATTGGATTGATACTTAACCAGTTTGAAGCCATCCAGTCATTTATCTCAGCAAGACTTCACCCCAACACTGAACCCATTTGATCCCTGCTGGGACAGCAAGACAGGTACAGCAAAGTATCATCTGCATAGCAGTGAAACTCAACCCCATACCATCTAATAATCTCCTCAAGGGCAACATGTGCACAAAAACCAACATTGGAGCAAGGGTCAAACCTTGGGAAAACCCACAGGAGAGCACAGAAGCCCCAGAGATGAAATTACCTAGTGCAACCTGCAGTGTTCTCCCAGTTATGTAGGACTCAAACCAGCACAAAGCAGTGCCAGTGAGACCCACATAGGCCCTCAGGCAATCCAACAGCACCCTATGATCAACTGTGTCAAATGCCAATGAGAGAACAAGAAGAATCAAGATGGATCAAAGTCCTCAACCCTTATCAGGAGGAGATCATGAGTCACCCAGACAAGTCAATCAACCAATCAAAATCTTTATTTATCCAGGCGGGCACCATTGAGCAAGGCTCATTTGCATGGTGGACCTGGTCATGAATACATCAAAGTACAGTGCAGAAGCAGGTATACAAAAAGCAATAACAAACAAGGAAGAAAAGTATATACAGTATATACAGTACAGTACAAGGTTGAAATAAAAAAAAACAGCATTATTTTACAATTGAAGAAGTCAGCAGATGTACAATCAGCCGTAGGCATACATAGGTTATAAGCAGAGATCTTTTCAGTGAGGCAGCCGGCAACTACACACATAGGGGAAAGAGGCCATGTATGCAGTGGCAGGTTAGAGAGGTAAAGAAGAGGAGGGACATATTACCAATGACTGGGGGAAACCTGGAAGTGCAGTCTCAGTACTGTGGTAGGGCTGAAAATCCAACTGGAGAGGTTCATAGATGTTACAGTTTTCCTGCTGATCAACAAGTTGGCCAACTCTCACCTTCTTGATAACCTTCCCCAAAAAAGGAGGGTTTGAAATAGGTACATAATTTGTCAGAACATCAGGGTCAAAGGAAGATTTTTCTAAGGCGGGATCTAACCACCACTTTTTTCAGTTAGTTAGTTAGTTAAAATTTTATTTTTAGACAGGATAAAACTTTAAGTCCAACATAGGGCCTATCTACTGTACAAAGGTGCCCTGTGCCCATTCATACAGACAGTTATTAATAAAAGGTACTGTAACATTAATACATTAAACATATAAAAAATAGACAACTATTAACAACATACAAGACATTTTGAGAACAAGATGGGTTAATCAGTAACATGTACCTTTTTTTGTTATTATATTAACATGTACATTCTTGATGGTACAGAACATACATTTTTGTCTTAAAGGTGGTAAACCTGATTTGATTTCTTACTGTTGGGGGAATTTGATTCCACTGAACTGCTGCTAAATAGTTAAAGGTCATGAGACCAAATCTGGTTCTTATTTTTGGAATATTCAGGCCTCTGTGAGTAACTTCCCTAAGCTGGTATTGTCGCCTCTCATTTTCTTGCGGGATACTTAGATTTCCTTTAATTAGACCTTCCCTTATCTTAAATATCAATATTGCAAATTGCTTTTTTCACTGGGAATGCAAACTATCCCAGGCCAATCGACTGTACATTACACAATGGTGTGCCTGGAATGGGCATCCCAAAACAAATCTGGCCAGACAATGATATACCTTGTCCTTGTTCAGCGCAAATGGAAAAACATCCTCCCTCAAGGAGCCATAGATGATCTTGGTGATCATCAGACACAGGGACTCACTGCAGCCCACTTGCAACCAGGTTGGTCCCAGGTCCAGTATACAGAGGTGGGATGCAGTTTAGAAATCACCCGAAGCACTTCATCCTCCAAAACAGGCCAAAATTCACTCCAGGTAGGCAGAAGTGCATTACCAGAGGGTAGATTACAGATGGCACCTGACAGGCCACTTGAAGAGATACCAGATTTAATGGAGGGCACCTTTTCAGAGAAGAATTTACCAAACTACTCACACTTATCTGCTGAAAAGCCTCTAACAGTTCATAGAGAGGGAGGATTTAACAGTTTGTCTGTGGTGTGAAAGAGCTAAGCTGGTTGATTCTTCCCTGTAGCAATCGAGCTTAACAGGAACTCTGTCTTTTTCATGACAATTGCCTATTGATACTATTTGTAATGAGTTTTCAACCACAACCTGTCCTCCTCAGACCATGGCCTTCTCCAAGAATGCTCCAACTTCTGTCCCTTAGTTTTCAACCGACGTAGCTCATCACAGCACCATGGTGCACTGTGATGGTATGTCAAGGGGTGAAAGCAATAAGGTGCCAGGGAGTGTAAGGCAACCACACAAACCATATTAGAGTGATCCATGCCCTTCTCAGGCCCTGGGTCAAGCAAGCATCATATCTGAAATGTATAGTACCTCCTGGAACTTGCGAGGTTCCAACTTATGTTTCAGACATTACCAGATAATCTCCATAGAAGGGGTATTAAAACAGGGGACCCCATAAAGGAACAGCATTGCATGATGATCCAACCAATGACTGGATCAACCTTGCTCTCACTAATATCAAGTCCCAATGATAAGATCATGTCCAAGGTGTGGCCATGTTGATGCATTCCAGAGGCAACTAACAGCGCTAGTCCCAGTGAAGGCATAAACGGGAGGAGCTGTTTTCCAAAATATGAGGATTCATAATTGACCCAGGCATCGAAATTCCCCAATATTAACAATCTGGAGACAGCCAACACCTGTTCAACCATGAAGTTCACCAACTCCTGCAAGAAATCACTCCCATACTCTGGAGGATGGCATCAGAGAATGATCTTACCACTAACACCCACAGTACATCTAACTGATACATATTCAAAGGACCTGAAAGTTCCCATGGGGAGTGCAGTAAGTCCCAAACTGAATTTAAAACAAACAACCACCCTGCCCTCTATGAAATCCTTACTCTGGTAATGCACCACAAAATAACTTGACAGGACTAATATCTCCCGATTGTCTTTCATCACAGAGACCCAACCAGGTCTCTGTGATGAAAAAAAGGTCAGCTGAGGAATCCATGATGAAACCCTCCATTACTGCTGTTATTCCTCAGTGACCTGGCATTACAAATAATGGCCTGAAGGGAGGGATAGAGCTGGTTAGCTAGACAGACTACTCAATGACATTTAGCAGGGAACTGGGGAGAAAAACCAGACAGTGGACTGCGATCAAGATTTCATATCCTCCATGGGTGTCTCCTGAATCCCACTACCCCAGTCTTCCCCCCAGGTCTTAATACACAGGACCTACACTACAGGTGTTGCTCTGCCCTTAAAGGATCCTCAGTCACCTGCAGTGTCTGCAAACCCCTGCAGGGAGGACTAATGGGGTTCTTCCAAAAGGACAGAACTTTCTGAGGTGGTCATTGGAAGAGATGATCCTATTTTCTCCCTAGCCTTTACACATACTGCACCTCAAAATGAGCATAAAGTACAGAAATATTGAACATCCAACCCCCAATTAAAATAAATAAGCATAATCCCAACAATAACTGATGCCCCACCACCCTTCCAAATAAACATGCACACACTGACTCACTTACTAAATACAAGTTTCAAGCCCTGCCAATCACACCCGCGACTCATACTTAACCCTTTCACAAACTCAAGGCAATTAATCGAATAACAAAAATACCCACTGCACTCACTAAGCAAGCACTCTGAAACACTCCCACAAATTAAACAAGATAAATTAATTCTCACCCACTCCAACATTCACCCATTCGATACTCGACCAGTTACACTACTCAAACCCATCCCAAAACCCAATAGATTTGACTTACAATATAAACAAATAGCACAGGAGAACCCAAAAATAATACAACAAAGAGAGTGAAAATTCCAGTTTCGGGTGCCAACAACACAGTTGATATGACAATTTCTTTTGATCTTGTTAGTCCATACTGTTAGTCTGTAAGATGAAAATTTTCTCTGTTCTCACCAGAGAAAAAAGAAAAATTTGTAATAACTGAATGAAGGAGCTTTTTGTTGCTTTCTCACAGTAGCCCAAGCAATAAAGCAATCAGTGACGCAACCAGCGACTCAAGGAGAGAAATGGAGAGACTCAAAAATGAACCCATGAGTTTTCTTAATACCTACAGCCTCCTGCTATGATCCTGAAGTCCAGTTTGTACCACCACAGGCAGTGCTTCAGTCATGAAATCTCCACCAGAGTTCAGAGACCAGAGGCAGGAATGCTAAAAATCAGAAAGTGCAGCTCAAAAGTTTGCATCGTGCCCTGTGTTCGCCCAGGTCTTAAAAAATGCTATTCACAGATGGATACCATATGGCACTATCTGACTGTAAATAGGGCTAGGTAGAGGCAGCAGTAACACCAATATCTCTTCAACTAACCCAACCAATGCAATGCCGACCTACAGCCATGTGCATACCCCTGCAAGTAACAGCTCCGGTGTGCTGTCTTGGTATTCACAAAGGCAGTCATACAAATGAGCCCACTGGGCATGCATGGCACTAGTTGGACATTTGCATGCCCATTAGGGACATTTCAATGGGCTGCAGTGAGTGTAGCACACCCCTCCTGGCTGATCACCATCTGGAGTAGAGTAAAAAAAAAAAACCCTGGTAGTCTAGTGATGCCATCCCCCTCCCCGTTTTCCATTTGCCAGTTACCTCCCCGACAGCGACATTTCACCAGCGAGGTCCCCCACAGTGACTACAGCACCATGCTAATGTGGGAAACCCACTGGAACCAGGCGCTATCTGTCGGGGGTCCTGCACCCCCCCAATCAGCTCCGATTCAGAGTTGATAATCCTAAAGAGGAAGTATGGGGGGTGCAGGCACCTGGCATTGTGTCTGCAGCAAAGCCTCCAAAGAAACACAGTCAGCTCAGGGAACAGGCAGATGACTACAGAATGCAGTCAACCTGCCGTGTCACTGATGGGGCGTTGACAAAATTTTTGTCGAGCACCCATCGTGGATCCTACATTTGCCATCCCGTAATACAAAACTGTAATCCCCAGCAGCCCAGTGGTGCCCTCCTCCCCATCCCCATGCTCTAATCATGGTTAGATAATAAAAAGTGAATTCTGGTAGTCTAGTTTTTCCTCCCCTCCCCATTCTCTGATTGCCATCCTGTAATAAAACAAGTGCATCCCTGGTAGTCCACTAGTGCCCTCTTCATACTCCGATTGCCACCCCATAATAGGAAATTTAATCCCTGGCAGTCTAGTGTGCCCTCCTCCATACACCGATCATTGTCCCATAATAAAAAGCAGTATCCTTGGCAGTTGGCCAGAACAGCCCTCAACTCACCACCACCACAGCTGGCTGCAGACTAAGTTCTCAATGAGAGCATACTATATGCAGTACAAGCTCATTGAGCGCACAGTGGGTGGTCAGCTGTGGTGGTGGGAGTGGCTGTGCAGGCTGCCAACTGGGGTTGATTTGGGGAAGAGGGGTGGTGGGTCACTACTTCACAGGGTGGGGCCAAGGGATCCATTAGTTCACCAGAAAATATTGCTAGGTCTTATACAGGGCGTGGATGGGAGGGGATCGGTCCATTTTCTTGCCTTTATTGTGCAGGTGGGTGGGTGGAAGGAGAGGGAGCCACTAGACTGCCAGGGATTAAATTTCCTGTTATAAGATGGCAATCAGCATACAGGGAAGAGAGGGGAAGGAACCACTAGACTACCAGGGATTACCTTTCTTTGTTATGGGATGGTGATTGGTGAATGGGGAGGAGGAAGGGAACCACTGGACTACCAGGGATTTCCTTTTTACGTTCGCTTACGCGCATGCGCAAGGAACGTTTTGGGAGTGTAGCACACTTGGAGGTGTGCCTCTCCCATCCAAATGCTCCCTTGAGCAGGTGTGACGGTCCTGCACCAATGGGTGCAGGAGCTCAGTATGACAGCAGTGTTCCTCTGCTTCAAAGGAAAGCACTGCTGCCATACTGAACACTGCCATCCCCCCTTGCGTCACGCACTCCCCCCTGCGCATGTCACGCCGCCCCCCCAAAGCTTTCATGCAATGCTGAGAGCCCACCCCAGCATGGCAAATGTTGTTTGCCGATGGGGGTGCCCAATCCCCCGTCGGCTCCACGGCCCCCCCCCAAGCCATCCTGCTGCCATGCTGGGAGCCCACCCCAATGTGGCAAACGTTCGTGTTTGTTTTGCCGACGGGGGTGCCCAATCCCCCGTCTGCTCCTTGGCCCCCCCACACATCTTCTGCTACGCTGGGAGCCCTCCCCAGCGTGGCAAATGTCCCACGTTGTTTTTATTTTTTTAAACCAGTAAAATAAAAACGGTCCCAAGCGCAGTCTCCCAGCCCCCACAACCCGCACCCACCCATCTGCGCACTCAGCCTCCCCACACCCCTCACCCCATACTTACCTGGACCCGCGCCGACGATCTTCAGTGGACTGAACACGCCTGCACTTTCAAAGCCGACCGCGAACTGAGGAAATGCCGGTAAGCTGTATAATGGGCTAGATAGGGGGGTTTCAACTTTATTGCATATCTCAGTCATTTTTTGGAATTTTTGCACCAAATTTTCAACATGGGGTTTTTGGGACCCCTTCTCATGAATGATGTCACTGTCATGGCGTTATTCAGGCCCGAAGGGTGATTTCACAGGCACTGCACAGTCACTGTGCGAAATCACCCTTCGGCCTTGAATAACACCATGACAGTGACATCATTCATGAGAAGGGGTCCCAAAAACCCCATGTTGAAAAATTGGTGCAAAAATTCCAAAAAATGACTGTTTTACGAGCCTGCGTTGCGCAGTTCCTACGCAGGCTCGTAAGTTCGCAAATTTTCAATATTTGCACAATGGCACAGTCAGTGTACGAACTCAATGTATGGGACACATTAACAAAATCACAGTGACACTGATCATGAGCAGAGGTCTTAAAATGGCTGTGCTGAAAATTTGGTGAAAAAATTCCTAAAAATGACTGTTTTATGAGTCTGCGTTGCGCAGTTCCTACACATGCTTGTAAGTTTGTGAATTTTCAATATTTTCACTCCAGATTTTCAACATTGCCATTTTACCACACCTCCTTATGAGCAGTACAGCTGTCATTTTTCACATCCTGCCCAAAACGTCTTTCCCCCATGTAGTGCACAATGGCGCAGTCGGTGTGCGAAATCAATGTATGGGACACAGTAAGAAAATCACAGTGACACTGTTCATTAGCAGAGGTTCTAAAATGGCTGTGCTGAAAATTTGGTGAAAAAATTCCTAAAAATGACTGTTTTATGAGTCTGCGTTGCGCAGTTCCTACACACGCTTGTAGGTTTGCGAATTTTCAATATTTTCACTCCAGATTTTCAACATTGGCATTTTACCACACTTCCTTATGAGCAGTACAGCTGTCATTTTCACATCCTGCCCAAAATGTGTTTTCCTCTATGTAGCGCACAATGGGGTAACAAAAGGTCATGCTGACAATTTATTGTGTAAATACCAGCAATCGCACAGGGCATTAGGGTAAAGCACTATACATGCCAAACACCACTGCAAATACCTACATGCTTAACGCTCGGCATTGACAAATGCTTGTTTTATTACAGAATAGCGATTGGAGCATGGGAGGTGGAGGACACCACTGAACTGTCAGGGATTACAGTTTTTTTCATTGTAGGAGGGCAGTTGGAGCATGGGAAGGGGAGGCCACCATTGGACTACTAGAGATTACAGTTTTCATTACAGAATGGTGACCAGAGCATGTGGAAGGGATGCCAACCACTATGGTTGCGTGAAATACTGCCAGGTTTCGGTCAGCTATATTTTTCTCCATGCAAGGGCCTTTGCAAAAGACCCTTGCATGGAGAAAATCTTTGTGAATGGAACTGTGGAGATATGCAGGTCCCTCCCTTCTATTTGCATTATGGCCCCCTCACAACTTTGCCTCAGTGCAAACCCCAGTTTGCGTTTTGTGAATACCACTTATAAAAACCCAGTTTGCAAAGTGCAAACTGGGTTTGTGTTGGGCAAATTTTCCAGGTACATTACAGTGGCTACAATGAAAATCCTATTTCACTGAAAATCAAACAGTGGCTCCCAGCTGCCACTCAGCAATTGCAGCTGATCCTCAGCAAAATCTCTCAGTGTTCTGGCTCGTGAGTGGACAGCTCCACCTAACCATGCAGCACCAACCAGCAATACTTTTCTGGACTAATTGGGTCAGTCCTCCTGCAGACTACAACCAGCAATCAGGAACTTCTCCCTTGTGGCTCTAACTGTTAGGCAACCAGGATTGCAGCTCTCCTCTTGCAGCTCTGCTCCCCTCCACTCCATGCCACACCAATTGCCCTTGCAGCACATCAAACAAACAGAGACATTTTTGAAACTAAGTGAAGGGAGAGAAATTGTTTTAAAAGATTTCATCAATTGTAACACATTTGGTGTATTATATATGTTGTTCTAAAGTTGTAGGGCTTTCTATGTAGCGTAAACAGTACACCAGTTTAAAACACATGTGAGGGAATATGTCAGGGCATTGCAAAGTGAGGATTCTTCCTCTGCCATAGCTAAATATATTAGTGATAATCCTGAATGTCAACATTTCCTTCAGTTTGTAGGTATAGAGAATGTGACCTTAGACCCAAGAGAGGGTAACTAGGAGCAGAAGATCAAACACAGGGAGAGCTACTGGATATATGCTGCAAGGGTATGTGAGAGTCTAGGTCCAAATGATTGCATTGACCTAGCTACCTTTATGTACATATTGACTTTTTGTTAGGATCAATTCTCCAATAGCCTGCATAATAAACTGAATAAACTGGTAGTGAAGTAATCATTTTCACTGTTATTGCTTCAATAGGATAAACGTATTTGTTGTGCAGTACGGTGTACTTTTGCACCTTTAGTGTTTGTAGCTCAACTTTGCACTGTTTTGCAACAATGATATTATTTACTTATGTGGACTAACACATTTGGCAAACATCCTACACAGAGCTGGCTATCATTGTTCTTATTTGCAGCTAGTTGGCCAGCTAACCATTTTTGCTTTCAGCAGGTTATTTCTTCTCGGATAGTAACACATGACAACCAGTAGGTGAAAACATGGGGCTAATTCCACTACCACCCCCTTTCTATTTTGAGTATAAATCATAATCACTACATACTTTTTCCTGTTTTTGGTGCAATTAGAAATTGGATCCACTGGCTTTTACCCACATTGGTATTCAATATTGCAAATTGAGAGTGAGATTTACATATTTGTTTGTCTCCCTCTTCTCTGGAAATCAGACTTATATATTTGTCATGGTGTTTTTTGAAAATAGTCTAGTTGGATATTATGTTAGTCATGGTATTTAAATTAAAAAATGTAATAAAGGCCAGCCTGCCAGTGCAGCGGTGGTGTTACCACTTGTGATGCTGATGGCCCATATTCGGAGCAAGCCTGGACTGGCCGGAGGGCTGGCTGAGGGAGAGGAAAGCTGAGCATCCAAGAGACAATCACTCCTTTGAGGAGGGGAGGGTGAATGACCTCTGTTACAACACCGCCACCTGGCTAACCACAGGTGGAGGTGCAGCCAGAGCCATGGATATAGGAAGGGGGATGTCAACAGCATGATGCTGAGGCATCAGCAAGGCCTCATGATACCAGGGGAGGGACAGAAAAATTGGAAAACAAACCCCTCAACAATGCAGAATGCTGTCCAATGTCCATCACAGGCTCCATACTGCTGACTGGGCTCCTCACTTCACTCACTGAAACTTCATCTCTGCCAGGGTTTACAGGGACCTGGCCCCCAGCAGCCCTTCCCACGGGGGGGGGGGGTTATTCGTGTCGGAGCTTGTGAGGTGAAGTTAAGTCTGGAAATGGCAGGTGATGGGTCTGGGGGGGCAGTCAGTCCAATGGAGGACAGTCAAGGTGGGGCAAATAAAGCATACTAAATAAAAAAAAAATGTAATAAAGAAGGTTTTACTATCTCCAGAGTTAAAAAAAATCACACTGGTGATAGCTTCCATGACCTACTGTGCTAACTGATGAGGGAAATATATGTTCTCTTTTTGACTATCTCTCTGTTTTATTTATTTTTTTTGGTTTTTTTAAGTATGACATAAATCTGATCTCTAGTTAGGGGAGTTGAAAGGTTTTTTGTTTAATATCTAACCATGGTAAAAGACATAGATGCTTGCTATATGGCTCTCCATTACTGTGGGAAGTTCTAGTTTAATATTGTCCATAGCCCTGTGGAGCAGCATGCTTGGTTGTGTGTGGGAAGTCTGTATGGAACCTGATACATTGCATTGTTTTTAAACTGTGCTATAAAAGATGATGTTATGATTAATACAATAGTGTTATCACCATCGAGTGTTTGAACAGTAGCTCTAATTAAGATTTGTGCTTGGTCAATATTTAAACCATGTTTACTTTGCAAAAGCAAAATATTTTATCTTTTTTTTTATCATGTGTTATATAAGCACATTATGTAAGGGGTGGTGAGATGATTGCTGTTTACAATGAGGAAGTTTGGTGGTGACAGAGTGAAACATCAGTCACACTGTCTCCTTAGTTGTTTCCTCATCAAGTCATTTCTGGTGGGATGCTTCCATCAGCAGGTTGATGGACGTAACCGTAGCTTTTCCTGTACACTTAGAGAATAAATGGTGAGCCTGAAACCTTTATTACCATCTGAGTCTATTCCTTGCTGTGGGTGCTTTGAAAGTTTTGTTGGTAGTTCTCTTTTTTTTTGTAGAACCACAGCATGTTCCTGGTGCTAACTCCTGCTGTTTTCTTTGTTTGTCAATGGTGTACCTCCTGGTGGTAGCCTGGGGATACTGAGCTAAAAGACCTGGAGATACTGGGGAAAGGTGAAATGATGGACATCAGCACAATGTGTATGGGAGCATGTGCACCACTGCATGATGTCATTGCACATGCACTCCCATCAGGGCCAACTGAACAAGTGAAGAACGCTGATGGCTGAGATAGGCAATGTCGCTCTACAGCCATTATGTCCACTTCTGGATTATGCCCTTCTGAACCCCGCCACCTCCTCTGGTCTTCATTTCTGCCTTCAGACGCCATTGGATTCATATACAGGAGTGTCAAGGAGTAGAAGGCAGCCCCACCTCTGGGGATGCAAGCCAAGGGGATGCCCCCAGCAGGTGAGTCAAGACTGGACTGGGAGGAACCAGGACTACAGGCAGGAATAATCTTGCAAGGCAGGATAAGGTAAGGTCACAATTGAGACTGATCCCAGATGGCAGCAGCAGAAGATAAAAAAAGTTAAAAAAAAATGCAACATAAAAAAATTAAATTTTGATGAGCAAGCATAAGGAAATATGTTATAGTTCTTATATAGTGCATATTGTATATATATATATATATATATATATACACACACACACACACACACACACATATCTTATAGAAATACATATCCTACAGATGCTTGCACCCCTTATTCACCCTGCACCAGACACTTTCACTTATTGATCATGGGAGGTCAAAAAAGGTGACCTCCTGATTGCTGTCAAAACCAATAGTACTGTTATACAGATTGTTATGTATAGTACTGTAAACATAGCTTACATATTTTGAGACCCTCCGGTAAATGGTGCAAGTCACTTTCAATTACCAGCCATGGAAGCTCAAAGAGATGACTTCTCATATTGTTCTGCAATCTGAACAACCAGAGAGGTGATTTAATGTGGTATTGGTGCCACTTACATTATTCTACTCTAAATAGCACACTTCACAATACATTGACACATACAAGGGGGATTTCCCTGGTGTCCTGGCCAAATTTCCCTCATTCACTAAAAAATACCACCAACAGCTTAATCTGGTTCAAGGTCAGTTGGAATTCATCTGTATCCCCCTCCCCGGGTCGTGCCTGAAAATAGGCTGGATTTGTCTAGTGCACTTACCCGGTCAACAAAAACTAAATAAATAAATAAAATACAATAATAAAATAAGACTGATGAAGGAATATAGCTATGATAATTTAAATCTAGTTGGTTAAAATACTAAGTGTGTTATGTGACAAATTACTTTTTGCCATTACAATGCATGACAATTTTCCCCCCAAATGGTCCCACACAGCAATTACAGTTATTGTTTTTAGTACTGTGTTATGGCAGTTATCACTAAGTGGTTTCTCTTGCACATAGTGCAATAATGTATATATACTTTACTGCATTGTCATGTGTAGCAATTTAATCCAATCTGTATGAGATCGCATTCAAAAGTTGCAACTTGCATGCATTCCTCAGAAGAGATCTGTTAAATAATAAAAAAAACAGAATTTTAAAATCATGTCAATAGTTTTTGTGTTGATTTTATAGAGAAAACAGGCATATATAACACCAAGTATACTAGCATACATTTTTTCAAAATAAGGGCACAGAACTGTGAACAGCAATATTGCACTGCTATGAGAGTCATAAGATTTTGATGTATACTTGTGTGGAACAATATCTTCTGTGAAGCACAGCTTGACCTGCAGTACTACTGAAAAACACAATATGTATATACAGTATTGATACATTACAGCAAATGTTGATGGGATTGCTACAGAAACAATGTTATTTTTGAATAAATTAAGACTGAATTATGATTAAAATAACAGTAACATTTCAACATTGTTTTTCAGTAATTTTTCTGAGTAGCTGGATGCCCACATTCCATCTCGGTTGCTTTGCCATCTGTTGTAGTGGCTTAGAGGTGGAATGCTGAAAGTGTGTTTTGAATTGTCCTTACCCCCTATCAACTTATACTCCCCTCCCACTCAAATCCAACCTCACTACACACACATTCTATCTCCTACAGTTATCCACTGTATCAGTCAAACATACCTCTCAGCTGTCAGAGTTTGATAACTGTCCCTCACCTAATCCCTCAAAATGGCAATGTCCCTTATATACAGTATCATTTATGGAAGAGGAACAACCCAAACATAGAATGTCCTATAAATTCAGTTGCATAATCATGTCAGCTCCTCCTTAGAGATGTTGCAAAGTTTTAATTCACTGGCGACGTTCCAGTGAAGTCACAAAATTCACCTCCGTGGATCATTTCATGAGATTTTTCTGTTTAATTGGAAGTTTGCCATTGATAACTTCTAGCAACTTCACCTATAACTTCTCGTAGGGGTACACAAAGGCGAAGTTGGTTCAAAATGACTTCCACCAATTATTCCTTTTGTTTTTTAGGCAAAACTCAAAGTTTGTTCAATTTGTATGACACTTGGTATGATTGTAGCACAAGAGGAGGCATATTTGATGCATTTCTTATGATTATTGGACTTAAATTGTGGAACTGGTACCATGGTCAAGTTGAGAGGTGATTTTGAGCAGTTGTACACCCCATGAAGTTTTCCAGGGATACTATGTGTTACTATTGAAGTATACATTCTGATCCTTGTTTGGATGTATAGTGTATCTTAACTCCAATGACTGGTATGTTCTGGCTTGATAAAGTTGAATGTTATCCTATGGGACATTAGGTTAGCTAGAGTTAGTGTGGTCACTTGCAACCTATGCAATAAACATGTGCCCCAGGTTGTTTATGGCTGCTTCACCTGTTACCTCCACATCCCCCACCAGCATGGCTGCCACAGATGTAGCTGATATAAATTTGGCTAAACTAATGCCACTGCTGTCAACTATTCCTTCACTACTACCAGCCCCAGAGCCCAGAGACATGCTGCTACAGACATAGTTTTTTAACTGCAGTATTATTTTAACCTACAGATTTTGAACACTTCTTTGTTGCTTCCCCAGTGTCTTTTCATTTAGTAGAGTGTCTCTTCCTGGTAATTTTTATATGCTAATTGTAACTTGATTTGGGAAGAAAAATTACAAAATGTAAATAAATCCTGCAGTACAAATAGGTACCAGGAGAAGACAACACCTCCCCTCTGGGGAATCAGTGATCAGCACTTTGATCTGTAAAAATAAAACTCGACAGGGAGTAATACAACACACATAACAGGAGTAAAAGGGTTAAACATGTTAATTACCAGCAGCAAACAACACCTCCCCCTAGAGAATCAGGGATCAGCAGTGTGATCTGAAAAACTACTGCTAAAAACAACTAAAAGGTTCTTGCTTTGTTTTGTCTTTTTCTTTTTTTAACAGAACAGGATTAGAATGAAATGGCTAATAGGGTAATTTAATATTAAGTATAATAAATGTGACAGTACACTGTCATGTTAAGAAAGATATAACTAAAAGATTATCAAAATGCTATAGAAAGACAGTAACAAAATACTTTATTTGAACAGACCAAAGTAAATCACAGGGATAAAAGAGAAATCACTCACTTCAGTTCAAAATGATGAACAAGAAAGAGTGAGAAGGGTGTGGCTTGGCCAGGCAACATGGTGGTTGTCTTTAGAGCTGCTTCCACGAACACCATCCTATAACAATTGGATTTTGAATGAAACTGACTACAGGTACTTAATCTGCTGCTTGATCGATAGGCAAACTCAATGGCCTCTCAGAAATTATTAAAAAAGGCAGGCACTCTTGAACTTTGAATCTGTGCCACCGTCACAAAGCTCCATGGATCCAGCTCAAGAAGGTTGCACCCACACCAGAGGCATGGCATCAGGTGGGAAACTTGAGGGTGGACAGAGTGATAGCCCACTAATTGCTATGATCACCAACTTACAAAATGAGATGGATTGGATTTGAAAATATTTTGGCACAAATTATCCACGCTCAGAGCACTGTAAAATTATTTTTGGAAACAGTGGGTGTGCATGCAACGAGGCTCACAGAGATGGAGCAATGCATCAGTGACTTGAGAACAAGATAACCGAGCTGTCATAGGATGGTGACTTCCTGAATGGTGCAGTGGCAGACCTCAAAATGAAAGCAGATGAACAAGAAAATAGAAGCCAGAGAAGGCCTTTGATACTGTGAACCATGCTTTTCTCCTTAAGCAACTAAACTCCATAGGCCTCTCCACATATGCCATGTCCTGGTTCAAAAGCTATCTCTCTGAATGCTCACAATGTGTGAGGATTGCCAATGTCATCTCGGACCATCAACCCCTCACTGACAGTGTACCACAGGGCTCCATACTGGGTTCACTTTTTTTTACCATCTTTCTCAATAACCACCCTCATGCTTATCATCAACAGGTCCTCCTCTATGTGGATGATTCAGTCATCTTCAGTAGCAGCACTGATCCTGTACATCTTGAACACCTTCAATTTGGCTTCACAGATGATGAGGACTGGTTCAGTAAGCACAAGCTGATCATGAACTATAAAAAAAAATAAAGTCATGTTGTTCGGTGGTATTTACAACAAACACAGATCCAGCTCCTTTATCATCAAGAACTCCCCTGGCATCCCTCTTGAACAAACTCAACATTTCAAGTATCTAGGGGTTACTATGGATAGCTCACTTTCCTTTGCCCAGCATGTTGAGCAAGTTGCCAACACTGTCAACAGCAAACTTGGATTACTAAATAGACATAAGCATAATCTAACACCGGAAGCCCTTAAACGTGAAATCTACAACTCCATCTTATCCACTGTGGACAATGCACTGGCTATCTATGGTGATGCTTCAGCCACCTCCCTCCACAGAATAGCAGTGGCATTTAATAAAGCTGGACAACTTCTCACTAGAGCACCTCACCTCACCCACACGTGTGAGCTCCATAAGCAAACAGGCTATCTTCAGCTAACTGGGAGGATCCAATACCAAACCTGCTCTTACAATACAAAAACACCTTTGGTCTTCTAGCTGTTGGAACTACAAACATATTTAACCCATTTTTCTGCACCCAGCATATGTGTAGCTCGGTCAATCAACTTCTCGCTGTCCCAAGATGCCGAACCACCCAGGGTCAATGCTCATTTGCTTATAGAGCACCACTCTTGTTTAATGCACTAGTTAGGCGTTATCACTGCCTTACCAAAATTGGGACCTTTAAAGCCACTCTATGTCAGCATCTTACAGCAGTCAGTTCCTGTTACTGTTTCACCTAATCAGGACATTTCCTCTGCTGCACTGAACAACCCTGGGCAGCCATTCACCATTGCTTTCACCCCTCTGACCAGTGCCTCCTGTCCTCTCCTTCATACTCCCAGCCTTTCATCTCTCCCACCCCCACCCTCCACCTTCTTCCCATCTCCTCACTGTCACTTACCTTACCTTCATCAAATTTATACACTTTGATAAAGCCCATGGGCTTCTTCCTCTGATAAGGCCTACTGTAACTCCCTACCTATGTTTTTTGCATTGCTTAAGTCATCTTAAATTGTTAAAACATTTGTAATACCTACCTCTGTATGTCTGTCAGCCCTCCCACTGGTGTGGAACCTTTGTAAATGAGCTGTTTGTGCTCAAAGGTATTGTAATCTGAGAACTAATAAATAAATTAAATAAATAAATAAACAAACAAACAATATCCACCTGGTGGGACTGATGGAGGGAATTGAGAGAGAGATACTGGCCTACAGTATAACAGATCATTGTCGAGCATCTGGGGCTAGAGGAGGGTGCTGGCATTTGAGATTGAGAGAGCACATGTGTGGGCCCCCAGACTGGTGGTAAAACTCAGCCAAGGCATTTTCTGATAAAATATTTAAGGTTTACTAAGAAGGAAGAAATTCTCTGTGCCGCAAAAAATGGACCAGTAGTGTTGGAGAGAGGACGGTAAATATCTTTCAAGATGATTACTGGAGCTTAAATAAGGCAGAAATTTAATAGTGTCAAGCCTGCCATGCATACCAAGGGCTGGGAGTTCACCCATCTCTATGCTTCTTGACTCCAGATTAGCAGGCCTGGAAAACCCCACATTTTTCATGGACCCTAATAATGCAAAACCTCCTGTCAGCCTGGAAGATGCAGTGACGGAGCAGACGGGCAGCTCAAGAAACCGGACTGACAACCTGAGCATGGGAAAGGTAAGAAAATCTTTGCTCTTTGGGAACCAGCTGGCGGGTAGGGCATTAGGATGAGACTGTACTTTCTTCTGGTGGCTGCATATTAGTGCTATACCAGGGGTTCATGAGCCACTACTTTTCTGGAGCTCCCTCTAGTAGTGGGTGCCAATTTCCCGACTGCACTTTTGTCTCTGTGGGTCACAGATGACCCCCATTCTCTCCACCTTATTTTGTTTATCTGTCTTCCAAGGTAGTACACTTTACTTTGAAAGCAGATTACTATTTCTAGTATTTTGCAAATATTCACACATACAGTAGACTTTCCAGAGATTTGGAGGCTGGTTTGAACTATTGGATGCCTGGTTTCAAACCCTGATAACATTATATGCTACCAGACCATGTGTTCCCACGAGGTCTCCTGTACAAGTCGCTTTGCTCCTCCTGACCATAAGGATTTATTGTTTTGGTTTGTGGGTTTCAATGGGGAACCTATAGCACAACACAGTTGCAAATGGAACATGTGATCTGTGGATGTGGCGTGACTTACAGTTATTGACAGAGGTTATGTCAGTTTCACAATACCACAGAATGTGACCTCGGTTTTAGCTTTCGTTATCTTTATTATGCACTTGTGGATGTACTGGTAAGGATCAGCATGCATTGATGCAGCCCTTTTCTTTTTACTTGTTGTCAGGGGCTTATGCCCCTAGTATCAGGATGGCCATTGAAAGGTTGGAGCTGCCTCAGAGGAAGCAATCCACTAGGAAGCCCACTCTGTTATTTGGCAGCTTAACTGCCCTTGCAAGAGTGCTGAAAATTCTTTTGTTTCCTCACTAACGCATTATTGCCCTCCAGCAGGGACATCATGTGGGCATCTGGAAGCTGTGCATATTTAGGGATCATACTCCTGGGGACCCAATGGCTCTCCACTGGCCCTAATGACCACACCTTTGGGCCAACAGCTCCTCTCTGCTAAGGGGGGGTGAGTCTAATAATCACTGTGTTATCATTAAGCCACTCAGCTGGTCTGCCTTTCCTCCCTCCCTGCCTTCAAGTTCTGGTGTGCTCTAACCTGAGGTTACCTACAAAAAAAAAATCAGTCAGTTTTATTATTTTGGGGGGCAGATGATTAAATTGGTGTTTATTATTAGCTGTTTTATCTAACCCCTGTAAGGAGTATATAACAAACATGACCCACACACAACTATGAACTACCAAAACCTCCACAATTGTTCATTAGGGAAGCTGTACCCAGCTCTTATTAGCTTGGTTAGGGATTGGGTGGAGTAGTATCAGTATGCTGTTCTTGTTGTTCATTAATGGTTTTGTTGTGGGTGTTGGAGGGAAAGAGAGGAGGAAGGGGACAAGTTTTAAGGTTACAGATGTTGGAGGTATTGTTAACAGGGTTATACTTTTACAGTGTACATAAGGATATCTATGAGCTAATGCATTGAACTAATGGTATGGAAGGACCTACTGTTGATGGTTGCTTAAGATTTCAATATGGATCATAGTCTGAACATAATTACTTGGTGTGTGAATGGACTAAAAAGCATGGTTAAACAAAGGAGGGTATAGGCTAGACTTCGGAAATTAAAAAGAAATATTTGGTTACAAGAAACTCATATGACAGAAGGTGAATTGGCCAAAGTGCGAGTGATGGTGGATGGGGGCATGTTTCTATTCCAAGGCAAACTTTCTGTATATAGTTACTGACACCAAGAATGATCCTAATGGGTGGTATACCTCTGCACATTAAAATGAACAATGGGCTGAACTTTCCAATTGACTGGATTTATTGCCCCAACTTAGATGAACCCTCCTTTACTCCAAGTTATAATTAGATATGGTGGGGTTATATGGTCCTTTGGTTGCTTGGGGGAATTTTAATTATGTTGTTGACACTGTTCTGGATAGGTCCTATCCCACCACCCTGCCTCACACCAGATGTGCCAGAGATTTAGAGGCTCTGATGAACACATATACACTACCCAATTGTTGGAAGCTTGCCAACCCCACTGTGCAGGTATACAGCTTCTATTCCCATGCCCATAACTTGTAAGCCAGAATTGACAGATTGCTAGTTTCTGCCTCATTGGTTGGCACAATAAATGACAGTCAGCATAAACATATTCTTGTATCAGATCATGACCCTCTATGGGACTCTATATCTGGGATGGGAGTGCCACTACCCCATAAGACTTGACGATTGGGCCCAGTTCTCCTAAAAAAACTAACAATATAAAGAGGCCATATGGGGTGGGATCGCAGACTACCTGTTACATAAAAAGGCAGGGGAACCTCCCATGCAGCTAGGTGGGACACGCTCAAAGCAGTTATTGGGGAAATAACATTTGCCTTCTCCAGTCTCCACCACAAATTGCAGATGGAAGAATGAGTTAGGCTTGAGGCAAAAATAGCAGTCTTGGAAAGGGATCATATGAAGAATCCTTCCATGCCTCTTTATTATAGGCTGGCAAGATTTAAGTACAGATATAACAATCTGGCAACTAAAAAAATGAGAGCTATACTACTAATACAAGTGGGGCAGTATTTTTATGGAGATGGGGGTGGCAAATTACTTGCCTGGCAGCTCAAAAGCTTTGAGGGAGCAAGAACCGTACCACAAACCCAGAGGAAAACTGTGGAGCTAAGCTCAGACCCAAAAGTCACTGAAGAAACATTTTGTGACTTCTATAGGTCACTGACTTCTTCAGGTCACTGTACAACCAGGAAGTCTGTCCTACTCTGCAAAAAGTGGATTTATTTTTTGATAAAGCACTGATCAACCCCATTGACAGTGACTCAGCATCCACAGTGAATAGCCTGTTAGTAATCACTGAGATCACCGATGCCATAAGAACATTCAGAGGAGGCAAAGACCCAGGCCCTGATAGCCTCACTATAGACTTCTATAAAACCTTTATGCTAGACTTAATTGAACCATTATCCCATATGATCCATGAGAGCCTAGAAGTGGGTGTATTAGCCCCCTCCATGAGGTCAGCTACTATTACAGTACTCCTGAAACAGGGTAAGGACCCACTGAAATGTGTCTCATATAGGCCAATTTCTCTTCTGACTGCTGATTATAAAGTAATAGCTAAAATATTGGACTGTAGACTTGAACCCATTTTACAGAAAGTAATCCATACTGATCAGGCTGGCTTCATCAACGGGCGGCAGGAGAAAGCCAATGCCCTCAATATTATACATAAATTCCAAGATGTGGAAAAAGCTTCTGACCATCTTTTTGAGACCCTGCAGAGATACCATCTGGGTGATCAATTTACTAAGTGAGTGGGAACCCTGTAACAAGCCCTACAGACACAAATTTTAATCAATGGGAAATTTACCACACCTTTTCCTCTATCCCGTGATATGAAGCAAGGTTGTCTGTTATCTCCTCTTCTATATGTGTTGTTGTTAGAGCCACTGGCCAAGGCAATAAGACAACATCAAGGGATCAAGGTGTTTAAGATAGGGGACCAAGATGACCTTAAGCTGGCATTATTTGCTGAAGATATTCTATTATTCATGCATGACCCAATTATAGGCATCCCAGCACTGCATGAATTGTTGAATGAGTATGGTAGGCTATTCGGGCAGAAGGTGAACTGGTCAAAAAGTGAACTCCAACCTGTAGGAAAGAGAAATAGAAACTCCCTCACCCATAATTCCATGGGGATTCTAGTGGTTCATTCAATAAAATACCTCGGGGTTCAGCTATCATGCACCCCGGCTGATCTGTACAAGAATAATTATATAAGCCTTTGTTGAGTGACTAAAGGCAGACTCCATCAGGTGGTGTAGCCTGCTTTTATCATTGTTGGACAGAGTAAATATGATCAAAATGTCTATGCTGCCCAAATGTCTCAAAATGTTTCAGGTTCTAACTATCCAGGTACCAGTAGTATTTTTCAAGGTCATCAATGATCTAGTACACAGGTTTATCTGGAACAATAAACCAACTATAATTAAAAATTCTGTTCTGTAGAAATCCTTGGAGGAGGGCAGATGTACTCTCCCCCCACTTTCGCTTTTACTACTGGATGGCCAAATTGGCATCCCCCTCACCCCTTTGTGTTCAAAAGCCTGATTGGCTTGTACTGGAGAAGGAGGATGACCCTGGCATAGGTCTCCACAATGGGCTATTATCTCCTGTGCTGTCAGATGGATTTCTCCCACAAATTGTTAACTCCTTCATCAAATATCTACTTAGAATTTGGCAGTGAGCCTATCAGCATATACATCACCCTATGGGTCTGTCTCCCTTTACTTCATTGATCAGCATGTTTAAATGTCAGAAAAGGTATAATGTCTTTATACACCAAGCTCTTCTGAGATGGATGCACCTCAGAATCTGAACAATTCAGTTTCTGTATGAGAAATCTCATCTCAGTAGCTTCCTTGAACTTAGGTACAAATTTGGTCTGCCCAAATATTTCTTGTCTGTTTGAGAGTTTGACAGTGGTTAGGGAACTCTGCTCCTCGGGGCCTGTGTGATGTTGCATGCTCCTCGCTGGAGGACTTGCTGTACTGCCAACCCCCAATCTCTAAAACCATCATGGCTCTTTATAAACTATTCTTAGACCAGGATCCAGTGCCCAGGGCTGAGGTTAGAGCAACATGGATGACTTTGGGCTTCCTATATCTGAGTGGGCATGGAAAAGAACCTCTAAACACTACATGCAGGGTGCTCACACCAGCTAACTTCATCAAATTCAGTTGTTCTTCCTTCATTGCTCCTACATTACAATGCTTAGATTGCACAGATTTGATTCTAATAAATCTCCAGTGTGCCCTAAATGTGAAATTGAAATGGGTAATTTTCTTCATATTTTGCTTATGTGTGTGCATGTAGCAAGATTCAGGGCAGCGGTGCACTCAGTAATGCAATCTGTCTTAATGCATCCCCTCTCTTGTGCTCTGATGAAGCAGTTGCTTGGGGCCAACATGAATGCCTACCTCCCTTCAAACATGAAAAGGCTATGGGAGTTGGCATTACTAAATGCAAAAAAGACAATTACACAAACATGGCTAAGCATAAACCCACCCATTATTGCCCAATGGACTCACATAACCTCCTTCACTGTCTCAAACTGGACAAAACATAGTATATGGCCTATTGCAACCCTTCTGCCTTTCAGGAGGTGTGGGGACTGTGATGAGCTATCCCACTGCTAGCCCTTATTTGTAGATATTATTATGTTGTATATATTTTTTTTATGTAATTCTGTGTACATGCCAGTGTCAGCAAAGGCACATAGAGAATTGACTGATTTTTTTTTAAATAGGGATTTGACCTTCTTATGACCTACTAGGCCAGCTTTGCTTGCAGGAATCTGACAAGTTCCTGTTAAAATGTTTGTGGATACATAATCAAAGAGTATTCTTCTAAGTTAATTGGCCAAGGGAAACAGAAGTAATAAAATCAGCTTATATAATAATACAACTTACAGGATCTTCCTTATAACAAATTAAATTAAGCCAGTTAAGAAATCCCAGGATGAGAGAAGCTATTTCCACTGTTGTAAATCCTTAACCCTTAGGCTGCCTGAAGATTTAGAATGTATAGGTTCTTAGGACGTGTATACATGCCAGCGGCACAGCAAAGGCAAGGGAGATGATCTTAGACAAGAGGTGACAAGAAAAGGGCCCCACAGTACACTGACATTTTTTTTATAAGTGCCAGGAAACATCCTTCTAACAGGCCTATGTAAGATTGTACTGTCAGGTGACAGAACAGATTCCCACAGTATACTGAAATTTTTTTCTAAGTGCCAAAACTTTGGGAAAGTGCAAGAGTGATACCCAGTGGTGTCAAGAGGAAGGGCCACTCTTTGTTCACAGACCTGGGGATCTTCTATATAAACTCATCAGCCCAAACACTCAGGACCATTTTGCCACTTTGGACTCTTTCTCCTGACAATAAGTGAACAGCTGCCAGCACAAAGACTGCCTAAGAACCAAGGGCTGCTGTAGAAAGACTGAAAAATTTTGCAAACCAGTGATTGACTGGACTTTGAAATCTTCATACCTCAGGTAGACTACCTAGCAGTGTTAGTGCATTTTTATTGTACATTTTTCCATGTTTTGTGCCTATGTACTGTAAACCAAATTAGTATTCTCTTTTAGCTGTAGCTATAGTTATTTTAATTATTTTTAGTAAAACACGTGTTTTCCCAAAGCAATATGCCTCTGTGAGGATTTCTTATATTATACGTGTGGCTGTAGAAGGTTTATTAATAATCTATGAAAACTAATATTGCCAAAAGGTTCGCTATAAGCAGCCAAATTGAGAAAAGGGTCTGTAAGGGATCTGGAAGGATAGGAAGAATACCAGAGTCTATAAAGATGTTGAACCAGGTTGTTGCATGTGCTATAGGGAGAAGGCCAAATCAGGTTTTTTTACTGCTACCTCAAAGAGAGTGTGATACCTGGGTATTCCTTCTGTGTTTAATAGGCAAGAAAGGGCTCATATTTGTCCAAGAGACTCAATACTGGTATTGTGCCTTTATCCAGCACTAGAGGGATGCCTGGGATACTTATGGAAGGGGTCGTGACCTCAGTGAGCATTCTAAAGGATGAGGAGGGTATTCTTGTCCCCCCATCACAAATTGCACTTAAGGGTGGCATTGTGAGCTCAGTGGGCCTGACCCCCCAGGAGTGGGTTCATGACAGTTGGATTTGAGCTAGCGATCGGATTGATAAACTGTAAACAGTCCATACACAATTAAGGCAGAGATTTATATATATATATATATATATATATATATATATATATATATATATATATAATATATAAACTATAGTTTACAATATAAAGTCCCTACCTGTTTTTGTTTTTCTTCTCAGGTACAAGCTAGTGTAGCTGTAGTTAGGGAAGAAAATGGCTTCCATCTACAGGGAATACACTGCAGACTACCTGAAGCAGTTGTGACAGGGAAGAGTAATTCAGTGCAAGGGGTGAACCAAAAAAGCACCTTATAGAGGCTCTTCTGGCAGCTGATGAGCAAGCGACTGCCTAGGACTTCTACTCACAGCCAGTGACTGAAAGGGACCAGACCTCGGGTGTGGAGGTGCCAAGGGACATCACAGAGTCCAGTCCCAGGGAGAAGGATAGTAAGATCATAGAGAACCCAGAGCCACAGTGCCAGGGGAAAGTCACCACAATGCTGGAGTTAGAAGGGATCAGGCTGCAGCTAGAGTTGAGTAGATTGGAGCTGGAATTAGAGCAGAGGAAGTTCCAGATAGAGCTGGAGATACAGGAAAAAGAAAACCAGCATCGGACAGAGGCAGAGGAAAAAGAAAGGCAGCTTCAGAGAGAGGCCAAGAGAAAGGAAAAAGAGCACCAGAGGGAATCTGAACTGTTGAAGCTAAGACTCCAATGACCAGTGCCAGAGGAGGTAAGTGGCAGGGATGAACCTGGAACTCTGGGACTGGGGCACAAGTTTAATTCTAAATTAATAGCTGAATTTAAAGAGAGGGAGAATGTGGATGCATTTTTGAATTCATTTGAAAAGGTATGTATCCAGGCTAAAATAGTCAGAGAGTCCTGGAGCTTCCAGCTATCCCCACTACTTACTGGGAAAGGGTGTGAGGCACTAAGCCAAATGGACAATCAGGACAGTAGTAATTATGAGAAACTTAAAACTGCATTGCTTAAAAAGTATGAATTAACACCTAAAGCATACAGGGTTAAGTTCTGTAAGCTACGGAGAATCCCTGACATGAGCTATGAGGAACTCACTACAAAGCAGTGTCAGTATTTGAAATGTTGTTAGGAGGGAATGGAAGCAAACTCTGTAGAGAAAATTGAGGAAGTTGTACTCCTGGAGCAATTCTTTTGGGCTTGCCCAGCAGAGGTAAAAACCTGGTTAGAGGACTGAGACCTTAAAACAGCACCACAGGCTGCAGAGGTCTCGGACTACTATGCCAGCAGCAGACCTACTCTGAAAGGGAGTTGGGTCAGTGTGGCAGTGCAGAAGAAGAAAAGCACACCTTCAGGGCAGCTAAAATCCTCACTGCCTACACAGAAAGAGGAAAGCCCCAGGTTACAAATAAAGGATTTGTCACATAAAAAAAAGATGATTGTTGGTTTTGCAAACAGCCAGGGCATCTTGCTAGACAGTGTCCTAAAAAGGCACAGAGTAGGCAAAGTAGTGCTCAGATAGAGTTGGGTGCACTGTGTATCCCTGGAAGCATGCCTATGAACATGAGGGAGCACATACAACCGGTTATAGTAAATGGGGTGCACACCCATGGGTCACATGACACGAGGACCTCTGTTATCTCAGTAAAAGGGGATTTGGTTGAGTCGGAACATTGGGGAGGAAAAACCTCTGCCACAAGCTAGTGTTCTCCTGGACTAGGGTGAGACTGGAGAGAGGGTGCAAAAAGTGGCTGTGGCAGATAACCTCACCCTGACTGTGATTCTAGGGAACAATCTCCAGAAGTGGGTGGTGTGTGCAGTTACCCACAGTCAGATGGCAAAGGTTGATTGTAGCTCCCTGGACCCTATAGAAGCCCCAGTGGAAAACAATGGGAGACTGGTTCTCCAGCTTGTGTCTCCTGAAATGGAGAGTAGTGAAAGAGAGGTAGGACTTCCCCAAGTAGCAGCTCACAAAACAGTTATGGAAGGTTACTCAGAGGAGGAAGGGGTAACCAGTGGTCAGAATATTGGGGATGGCAGTGACTCTGAATGCCCTGACACTAGAGCTATGGACCCCAGTTTAGGAACTGAAGGGGACATGTCCCATGCCTTGGAAAAATGTGAAGAATTTACAGCTGCTCAGATGACTGAGCCTAGTTTATAGAGGTTCAGGGTTTATGTAGAATCTGACCAGACACAGGAAGGTGAAATGAGACATGGAGTATATTGGTACAATGGACTGCTTTATATGCAGAATGAAAGGACAGAGGAGGGGTGATGGGTAGGTAGCTTGCCATTCCCCTGGGGTACAATGAGCTGTTGCTCAAGATTGCTCATGATATCCCCATATCCAGAAATCTGGGCATCGCACACACCATGCAGTGACTGGCACAGAATTTATATTGGTCCAACTTCACCCAGCAGGTGAAGGAATATTGCAGTTCTTCTCACCGGTTCCAACAAATAGGGAAGACAGGTAGCAAAACCAAAGCTGCCCTAACTCCCTTGCTCATTGTGGAGGAGCAATTCCAGAGGGTAAGAATGGATATAGTGGGACCTTTGAGTACCCCAAGCTCCTCCTGGAAGAGGTTTATCCTGGCTGTGGTAAATTGCACACCCCAATACCCAGAGGTGGTCACCTTTCCTCACTTAGGACAGGCAAAATGGCAGACACCTTGCTAGGGATATTCTCTCATGTTGGGTTTCCACAGGAGGTTATCATTGATTGTGGGGTACCTTTATGTCAGACCTGATGAAGTGTCTGTGGGAGAAGTGTGGGGTGGAGCAGAGATACACAACACCTTATCACCCACAAGTCAATGGGCTTGTGGAAAAGTTTAATGGTACCTTAAAATCGGTGCTCCAAGTGTTTGATGAACAGCATGGGAGAGACTGGGAGAAATACCTTATCCACCTGTTGTTTGCATACAGGGAGGTGCCCCAAAAGTTGACAGGGTTCTCCCCCTTCAAGCTCTTATATGGATTCAGGGTGCATGAGCCCCTAGACATGATCCGGGAAGACTGGGAAGACAAGTATGCTACCCAGGGAACTCCCATAGTAGAGTATGTCCTAAAGTTTAGGGAAAAGCTGAAGGAGCTTATGAAAGCAGCCCAAAGCAATCTGTCAGCCACCCAGAAGAAGCAAAAGGTCTGGTACAACTGCAGAGCAAGAGCTTGCTTGTACAGTGTAGGTCAGGAAGTCATGGTCCTAATTCCAGTCTGGCTGGACAAGTTTCAGGCCGAGTGGGCGGGAGCATACGAGATAGTCCAACAGGTTAATGACATGAACTATATTGTAGAACTGCTTGACAGGAGACATACCCATAGAATGTTCCATGTTGACATGATGAAGTCATATGCAAGTTGGGTAGACATGGTATTTGCAGTGTGTAGTCCTGGGCAGGGGACCAACAAAGAAAACCCCACTACTGGACTTACTAGAGAAAAACATGCAGAAGTCCTCTAAGGAAATCAAACTGTCACCACAGTTGACCCTGGAACAGACCCAGGAAGTGATGGAGGTTTTAGCGGACCTTGCCCCTTTCTTTATAGCCAAGCTTGGACTAACTCCTTAGCAACACACAATGTAGACATGGGGATGCAAGCACCCCTATGGTGGTCAGCATACCAGGTGTCTGAGGCCATCCTAAAAGACATGGGGGGGTGGAAGAAATGATGGATTTAGGGGTAATCCAGAAATCCCACAGTCCCTGGGCCTCACCTGTAGTCCTTGTTCCCAACCCAGATGGCTCTACTCACTTTGATGTAGACTATTGTGGACTCAATGAGGTCACGAAGTCTGACACCCACCCAATGTCATGGACGGACAATCTACTGGACAAGCTGGGAGGAGCGACATACCTTACCACCATTGACTTGACAAAATGATATTGGCTGGTGGAGTTAACTGCCAGAGCTAGGGAGAGATCAACCTTCATCACTACAGTAGGGTTATTCAAGTTCAGGGCAAAGCCTTTTGGAATGAAGAACAACCCTGCCACCATCCAAATGTTGATCAACCAAGTGTTACATAGTTCTGAAGAGTACACAGTGGCATATCTGGATGATACTGCCATCTTCAGTGCCAGTTGGAAGGAACACCTCTCTCACCTGAGGGAAGTGTTTGGCAGGATACAGTGAGCCAGGCTTATGGTCAAGGCTGAAAAGTGCTAGGTGGCCACGGTGGAAGTGGCATACATAGGACATGTAGTAGGATGGGGGCAGCTTCATCCCAGCTAAGGCAAGATTGAAGTTATAGAGGCATGGCCCAGGCCTGAAACTGAGAAGGAGGTCTGGAGTTTCCTAGGGACTGACAGGTACTATCTCAAGTTTGTATTTAATTACAGTACCCTAGCAGCTCCCCTCTCTGGCCTGCTAAGAAAAGAATGCCCAAAAAGGTAAAATTGGAGCCAGCATATGAATGAGCCTTTGCACAGCTAAAGAAGGCACTGTGCAGTGCCCCTCTGTTGGCCAGTCCAGATTACAGTAAGCCATTAGTCCAGACAGATGTGGGGATTGGAGCAGTCCTCAGTCAGACCTCCAACCAAGGGAAAGATCACCCAATGGTGTACCTAAGCAAAAAGTTGCCTCCCTGGGAGCAGGCCTATTCCACAGTCAAAAAGGAATGCCCTGCACTGGTATGGGCCCTGACGAAATTAGAACTGTACCTCTGTGGGAGGCACTTTAAGGTACAGACCGATCATAACCCCATGGTGTGACTGACTTAGATGGGTAAAATGAATGATCATCTCTTAAGGTGGGGTATTGTCTTACAGGGCTATGATATGACCATTATCCACAAGTATGGATTGGCCAATGCCAAAGCTGACAGGCTATCTTGCCAATTAGAGCAGTGAACAGAATTTGTGAAAATCATACCCTGCATAGGAATGGATTCCCACAAATTCCATTTAGGAGGGAGGGATGTTGCGAGCTACCCCACTGCTAGCCTTTATTTGTAGATATTATTCTGTTGCATATATGTTTTTTTTTATGTTATTCTATGTGTATGCCAGTGTCAGCAAAGGCACATAGAGAAAAGACTGGATTTAAAAAAAAGTGGGGATTTGACTTTCTTATGCCCTACAAGGCCAGCCTTGCTTACAGGAATCTGACATGTTCTTGTCAAAAAGCTTGTAGATACCTGATCAAAGAGTATTCTTCTAAGTTAACTGGCCAAGGGAAACATAAGTAATAACATCTGCTAATATAATTGCACAACTTACAGGATTTTTCTTATAACTAATTAAATTAATCCAGTTCAAAAATCCCAGGAGGAGAGAAGCTATTTCCACTGTTGTAAACCTTTAAGATCAAAATATAAATAGTCTTGGACATGTAGTGACAGAAAAGGTTCCCACAATATGCTGACATTTTTTTATAAGTGCCAGGAAACATCCTTCTAACAGGCCTGTGTGAGATTGTAATGTTAAGTGATGGAAAAGGTTCCCACAGTACACTGATATTTTTCCTAAGTGGCAAGACTTTGGGAAATCACAAGAGTGACACCTGGTGGCCTAAAGTGGAAGACCCAGCCTTATTTTGACAGAAGGGTCTATCTTTATTCACAGACTTGGGGGGTCTTCTACATAAACTCTCCAGCACAGACACTCAGGGCCATTTTGCCATTCTGTTTGGACTCTTTCTCCTGACAACAGTAGAACACCTGCCAGCACAGAGACTGTCTAAGAACCAAAGGCTGCTGCAGAAAGACTGTAATATTTTGCAAACCAGTGATTCTCTGGGCTTTGAAATCTTCATACTTCAGGTAGACTAGCTAACAGTGTTCATGTGTTTTCATTGTACATCTTTCCATGTTTTACTGTAAAACAAATTAGTATTCTCTTATAGCTGTAACTGTAGTTATTTTATGTATTTTAGTAAAACATTTCTTTTCCTAAAGAATTCTGCCTGTGTGAGGATTTCTTATATGTGTGACTGCAGAAGGTATATTAATAATCTGTGAAAACTACTTGGAAGGTGAATAATCAATTATTGAGAGATGAGATTGTTGTCAGGGATATCTCAAAGGCAATTGATCAATATACTGAGGTTAATCTTGGCTCGACAGGCAGAACTGACCTGGAATGGGGTGCCTTGAAGTGTGTTCTAAGAGGGGAACTGATTAAAATTGCCTCGTACAAGAAAAAGGTGAAACAGCAAGAAGCCCTCACATTACTTAGAAACATTCATCAACTAGAAAAAGAGCTATCACCCTCCAGCCTGGATGGTGACAGAATTAAATTAATGGGTTTAAGGGCCCAGTATAGCTCCCTTCTGCTAGGTAAAGCTGAGTATGCAATAATGCGTACCAAAATTAATTATGTGGATCAAGGGGAAAAATCTGGCAAGTTGTTGGCCCTTCACTTAAAATCTCAAGAAGCTTCCAGAATAATTAAGGGCATTGGATCTAGGCTAGATAACACCATACAAGTGAACCCTAAAAGAATAGTACAGGAATCTTTAACTTACTATCAAGATCTGTATGGCCCCATGTCTAACCCTCCTGGGAAACAAAACTTAGATAATTATCTTGAGGCCTTCCCTTTGCCCCAGTTATCAGCAGCTCAGAAATTAACATTGATAGCTCCCTTAACTGATATAGAAGTTGAGAAAACAATAAATTCCCTTCCTTCCAATAAGGCTCCCGGCCCTAATGGGTTTTCTCCCAACTTCTACAAATCTTTCCATAAACAATTAACTTCCTGGTTAGGTCAGTTGTTTAAGAGATTCCTAGAGGGGGAAGAAATGGATGATAGTTTCCTGGAGGCCCTAATCATTGGCTTACATAAATCAGGGCGGGATTCAGAAATGGTAACTAATTATAGACCTATCTCTTTATTGAATTATGACATGACATGAAAATCATTGCTAAGCTGTTAGCAAACAGACTGGCTGAGGTCATGCCTTCCATAATCCATCCAGACCAGGTAGGATTCATGAAGTGGAGGAACTCCTCGGGTCATTTGAGAAAGCTATCACACATTTTCTCTGCATACAGGGACTCTGAAGTGCCAGCTGGACTACTGTCCCTGGCCATGGAGAAAGCTTTTGACAGAGTTGACTGGGGCTTTTTGTTTTCTACAATGAGTAAATTTGGATTCCCAAAGGAATTTATTGGCTGGATTGCTTCCTTCTACAAAAATCCCAAAGCTCATATTTACTGTAATGGAGTCTTCTCTGATAGGGTTCTTCTTCATTCTGGTACTCGCCAAGGGTGTCCATTATCTTCACTCCTTTTTAACATTTATCTGGAGCCTTTGCTCTTCAAACTCAGAAGTTCTTCCTTGATTCTGGGCATTTCCTTATATGGACTTGACTTTAAAATATCGGCATATGAAGATGACATTCAGCTCCATTCCACTAACCCTGCTGTTGTGTTTGAGTCCACCCTGTAAATTATTTCAGAATTTGGCACCTATTCCAATTATAAAATTAATTTGGATAAAAGCTTGGTCTTCCCTCTAAATTTTAGATTGCTAAAAAGTGATATTCTACAATTAGGTCTGCAATGGACTCCTAAAAGCTTGAAATATTTTGGCATTTATGTTACTAATTCTGATTCCCTCATGAAAAAACTAAATCTTGACGACACTCTGTGCATTATACAACAAGAAATTGCTAGATGTTCATCCCTTTCTATCTCTCTTTGGGGACATATTAATATAGTTAAAATGAATGTTCTGCCAAGGATCTTCTACCCGTTGCATATGCTCAATGTCTGGCTACCCACCAAATGGTTCAGGAAAGTCCATTCTATTATCTCTTCCTTCATATGGCCTGCCAAGCCACTGAGAAGAGCTTACCAGAAATTAATTGCACCCAAGGCTAGAGGTGGCTTAAGATTACCTCATATATGGGGCTATTACTGGGCTAGTCAGATCTCTAAGTATATGAAATGGATGGCCAATGACATAACATTAGCTAACCTGCCATATGTGCCATCGTGGTTAATACTTGAGAGGAAAATGTTAGCTGAAGCACATTTATCTACATCCACCCTACTATATAGTACACTTAAAAATCTGCCAGTTAATATTTCCCTCTCTCCCATAGGGGTGTCGGTAAGATCCCATGCTCAACTGTGTAATTTTTTAAAATATAAACATACTCAAAACTGGAACCAGCCATTGGTAGAGAACCCAAATTTCAGGATAGGAAACAAAAAGATTTCCAAACTTTGGATTCCCCAGTTTCAGAACACGAAAATAAAAGACTTCCTAGTTCCAATGAGGAAGAGTATCACTGTGTCTGCTATTATTAATAAATATTCATTGAAAAATGGACAAATGTTCAGCACATATCAGACATCCCATCTATTGAACCCCTTTTATACCCTGTAAATTTCAAGCCAAAGGATCAAATTGTTTATTTACAGTGCAGTGGCAATGTTTTTAACAAGTCTTTTTGGAAAGTGTAATGTACCTTGTAAATGGTATGTGTGGGTGGGGGCGTGGGCCCTCTGGGCCCCACACTCCCACCAAGCTGCCCATTTGTGCATAACAATATGTGTGAGTGGGAGCGCTGACCCACTTACACTTAACAACAGAGCCATACAGTAGTCCCATAGGACTGAGAAGGAACCTTTATAACACACATTTGCCAATATCTCAGTAACCGTAGCAGCTATGAAAAAAATTACACTACCATTGAAATTATGATTTCAAAACTTCCATGTGCCCTTAGGTGAACTAAGCTGCAGGTATCAAAAAATCCATATCTCGGGGAGATCACGTGATGCAGAGTGCTAAGTAGCAGCTCCCTCCAGAAGCTCCTGCCTCCCGATCATTAATTCATCTCATTCTGAAGTCCTTATCTACTATTTTCTCTTGTTTTTGAGATTCAATACTGTGTAATAGCTGTTGCATTCTGGGCTGGCTATTTCGTGGGCAGATGGAGGCTTACATGAAGAAAGCCCCGCAGAAGCATACCCCTCCAGCAACTCCTGAGAAGGCTTCTAAGAAATCCAGGACCTCGGGTGGCTCTGGGCCTGATCCTCCGAGCCAATTTGGTGAACAGGAGCCTTTAACGCTTTCCAAGTTCCTTGAGGAATTTAAACCCTTTCGAGAGGAAAAGAAGGATATGGCAATGGATTTGAAATCGCTATCTAGAAAGCTGGATGAACTCTCGCTATCAGTGTCTGATAACACAGCTCGAATTGTTTCCATTGAGAAAAAGCTCCATAGTATTGACCCTGACCTGATCTCGATGTGCTAGAAATTGTCTTGTTTTGAAGCTAAACTCGAGCATCTAGAGGGTCAGAGCTGTAGAAATAATGTTGTGATCCTTGGATTACAGGAGGGAGAGGAAGGCCAATATGTTGTGGCATTTGTTCAGAAGCTGGTTGAGCAAGTGTCTGGCCCATCTCCATTCAGCCTCGGCTACATTATAGATCGTGCTCACAGAGCTTTACAGCCTAAACCTTCCCCAGAGGATCCCCCCCCACCCCATTGTGTGCTGGTTTTTGAACTATTTGGAGACAACATTTCCTGCAAAAAGTATGAGCTTTGTAAGAGGTTCACTGGGAAAATACAATGTTGAGAATCTCACAAGATTTACCCACCTTGGTTCGCTTGAAACGCAAAGCATTCCACCCTATTGTTTCTAAGTTAATCACAGCAGGTTTGAAGTTCAGGATGGGTTACCCGGCCAGACTACAGATCTCAATTAATGGATCCTGGAAAAGCTACGAGGACCCCGAAGCGGCTTTGATGAGTCTTAAGTCCACATTGCCAGATCTCTTCAAGGACTCTTGAGTGGATGTGTCGCAGTATAGAGTACTACACGGAGTTGAGAGCTTGAACTTTCATTTTTCCTCTTAGGGAAATCTTCTAAGTGTGAAGACCTGGGGAAATTGCATCAGCTGATTTGCACTGGGGGGATCATTGTGGACCCTCCTGAATTTTCTCTTTTTTCTGCCTCACAAAGGGCCAACGCTGGTCTGAAGCAGCGGACACTTGGGTTTGGGGCCTTCTTAAGGGGGGAATTGCATGCCAAGTCTTGGTAGTTACATTTGTTGGGAGCTGAAAGAGTGTAGTTAGTTTGGCTGTGGACCAGTTTTTCATTTTTCTCACTTGGATTGGTACTAGGATGGTCCTGGGCTTTCTCCATTCCTGACTCTCATTTAGCTAGGACAGGAAACTGGCCACGAAAGGGCATTCCAATCATAGGGAATTTGCGAGGAAGCACAACTCGAGGAGGATTTAACAGTGCTTTACCACTCAGTTGGTGCGCAGTACTCTCAGTTTTACAGGGAGGACCTGTACATTGGATGGTGGGTTGCTGTGGGTAGAGGCATTTGCTATGTCTTCTCCTCCAGTGGAGTGATCTCATTTTCTCCTTTCTCTGTTCCCGCTCTCAATATGTGCTGTAGCTATCTTCCCCTTTAGGGGTTTCTGGTCTGGTTTTGGTTATGTGAGGCTCACCTGGTGGTAGTGCCCCCCCACTAGTCACTGGCCCATACTGTCTATAAATATATCCCCTCCTCTGCTGATTGCTGGACTGTACTGTATATAACAGTATCCATGGTGGTAGTGGCCTCTACTTGCTGATTGTCCACCTCTACTGTCTCTCACTATATCCCTGGTGCTAGTGGTGTCCCCCATCCTCCAATCACTGGCCCGTACTTTAGGAAAATATGTCCCTGGTGGTAGTGGACCACCCCTCCGATCACCAGCCCATACTGTACATAACAGTATCTCTGGTGACAGTGGACTCCCCCCCGATTGCCAGCCCATACTGTTCATAACAGTATCCCTGATGGTAGTGGTCACCCCTTCCCTCTGATTGTTGGTCCATACTGCTCATAACTATATCCCTGGTGGCAGTGATCCTCCCTCCCTACAACTGTCAGCCCATACTGTACATAATACTAACCCTGGTGGTAGTGGTCTCTCACTTAGTGATCGCCAGCCTGTACTATCTATAAATATATAGCTGGTGCTAGTGGTTCCACCTCTGCCGATCAACAGCCCATACTGTACATATCAGTATCCCTTCTGGTAGTGGTCCCACACACCAATCACCGGCTCATTCAGTCTATAAATATATCCCTGGTTCTAGTGGCCCCCCCGCCCCCGATCACTGGCACATACTTTAGAAAAAAAATCTCCCTGGTGAAAGTGGTCCCCCCTTCCCTTCGATTGCCACTCCATACTGTATATAACAGTATCCCCAGTGGTAGTGGTCCCCCTCTCTCCGATCACCAGTCCATACTGTACATAACAGTATAGTGGTAGTGGTCACCCCTCCCATTGATCACTGGCCAGTACTGTCCATAAATGCATCCCTGGTGCTAGTGCCCCCCTCCACTGATTTCTGGCCCGTACTGTACATAACAGTATCTATTGTGCTAGTGGTTCCTCCCTCACTGATTGCTGGCCAGTACTGTCTATATTTATATTCCTGGTGCTAGTGGTCCCCCTCCCTCTGATTGCCGGTGCATACTGTACATAACAGTATCCCTGGTGGTAGTGGTCCCCCTTCCCTCTGATCACCAGCCCATACTGTACATAATAGTATTCATGTTCATAGTGGTTCCCTGCCTCTAATTGCCAGCCATAGTGTACATAACAGTGTCCCTGGTGATAGTGGTCCCTCCTCTCTTTTATCATTGGCCCATACTGTACATAACAGTATCCCAGGTGGTAGTAGTCTCCCCTGTCTCCGATCACCAGCCCCTGCTGTTCATAACAGTATCAATGGGCCCCCTTCCCTCCAATCTCTGGCCTGTACTGTGCTAAACAGTATCCCACATGATAGTGGACCCTCCCCACCCCACTGATTGCCAGCCTGTACTGTCTATAAATATATCCCTGTTGCTATTGGTTCCACCAACCAATTGCTGACCCATACCATACATAATAGTATACCTGGTGGTAGTGGTCTCCCTCTGCCAATCACTGGCCCATACTGTCTATAAATATATCCCTGTTGTTAGTGCCCCCCTGCTAATTGCTGGCCTGTACTTTAGAAAAATATATCCGTGGTAATAATGGACCCCCTTCCGATCTCCAGCCCATATTGTACCTAACAGTATACCTGGTGGTAGTGGACCCCACTCTGCTGATCGCCGGCTTGTACTGTCCATAAAAATACCTATGATGCTACTGGTTCCCTCCCACTGATCGCTGGCCCATAGTGTACATAACAGTATCCCTGGTGGTACTGGTTCCTCCTCTGCTGATCATCAGCCTGTACTGTCTATAAATACTGTGTATCTTTGGTGTTAGTGGAACCCCCACTAATCACTGGCCTGTACTTTAGAAAACAATATCCCTGGTGGTAATGGACCCCCTCTGACCACTGGCCCATACTGTACATAACAGTATCTCTGGTGATAGTGGCCCCCCTTACTGATTGCAGATCTGTACTGTCTATAAATGCATCCCTGGTGCTAGTGCCCCCCCCAGTCACCAACCCATACTGTACACAACAGTATTCCTGATGCTTTTGGTCCCCCACACTGACTGCCGGCCCATACTTTAGAAAATATATCCTTGGTGGTAGTGGTCCTCCTCACTTTCTCCGATCACAGGCCTGTACTGTTCATAACAGCATCCCTGGTGAGTAGTGGTCCCCGCTCTCTCTGATTGCAAGCCTCTACTATACATAACAGTATCTCCGGTGGTAGTGGTCCCCAACTCTGAACACTGGACCATACTGTATATACCAGTATCCCCTAATGCTAGTGATCCCCCCTGCCGATTGCCAGCCTGTACTCTATAAATATGTCCCTGGTACTAGTGGTCACCCCACAGTTCGCCGACCCATACTATATAAAAGTATATCCCCAGTGTTAGTGGGTCCCCCGCCAATCACTGGCCCATACTGTGTTAACATGAAGTCCCTGGTGTCTAGTAGCCCCCCAATGTGGCACCAATAATCCACCCTACATCACCTTCTTAGTGCCTTCAGTGCCACGGGTGCATACGGTTACCAGTGCAGTCCTGCTCACACCTCCTCAGCAGGCGCCATATATCCAGGCATGGAGCACTCCTCTTGTTCAGGGCATGTCGCCCTGTACTATAAATATGAGGCTCATCCCCTGCCTGGGCATACAGCAGCTTGCAGAGGAAGTGTGAGGAAGGCTGCACCAGTCGTTGTATGCATCTGTGGCACTGAAGGGACTAGGAAGGTGACAGGCAGTGGGTTTTCACTGCCGCGGTGTGAGAGGCTGCTAGACACCAGAGATTTCATGTTTGTACAGTATGGGACAGTTATCAGTGGGGGGGGCTCACTAGCACTAAGGATATATCTTTAAACAGTGCAGGCCAATGATTGGAGGGGGCTCTAGCACCAGGGATATATTTACAGACAGTATGGACTGGTGAATGGTGAGGGGGAACCCTACCACCAGGATATTGTTATGTACTGTATGAGCCAGTGATCAGAGGGAGGGGGACCACTAGCACCAAGGATTCTGTTATGTACAGTATGGGCCAGAGATCAGGGGGAGCACTAGCACCAGGAATTGATTTTTTATAGGCAGGCCAGTGATCAGAAGGAGGGGGACCACTACCACCAGGTTTATTATTATTATGTATAATACAGGCTTGCGATAGGAGGGAGAGATCACTAGCGCAGAGGCTATTTTCTTTTACAGACAGGCCAGCAATTGGAGGGAATGGGGAACCATTACCAACAAGGATACTGTTATGTACAGTATGTGGTGGCAATCGGGGGGGGGTCACTAGCACCAGGGACACTTACAGTATGTACAGTATGGGCTGGCAATTGGAGGGATGGGGGATAACTAGCATCATGAATATTTGCTTTTTTACAAATGGGCTGGTGATTGGGAGGGGACAGTAGTACCAGGGATATTTTTTTTGTAGAGGGGCTGACAATCAGAGGGAGGAAGGACCACAGGGATATTTACACATCTGAAACTGGGCAATTGCGGGGAGGGCTACAATGTGCTAATCTGCCTCACTACCCATGCATATGAGCCCATAATGGGCATGCAAATGGTCCCTTAGTGCCTTGCATGCCCAGTGGGCTCATTTGCATGGGTCCCTTTGAATATTACAAAGCACTCTGAGACTATTCATTCTGGTGGCAAATGTTGAGAACCCTGTAGCACTAAGTGGCTTAATGCTGAGCTGACATAGCACTATATTCAGTTGAATAGTGTCTGTGCTCTATTTGACTGAATATAGCATCTTTGTGCACCCAGGCAATCGAAAGGCACAGCACAGATTTTGGTGCTTTGCTTTGTGCAAATTTGAATACTGGGCTCCAGGATGGTATTGTAAGGCTAAGAATGGAAGGGGAGGTTGTGAAGAGTTGTGGGTGCAGACAGTGAGGACAGAATCTCAGCAGACAATAATGGTTCTGAAATATTACTTTACTTATTACCAAAATAAAACAACAACAAAAAAAATGCAAACCTAAGTACAATATCTATAATAAAGAGGGAATTTTGCTTAGAGTGACAGAAGCCATCACAGTGCTAGGCAGAAGCAGCAGCAGAAACTAACAGAGCTCCTACACCGTCAGTGACTCATTAGACACATTGCTCTCATTTTGCCTCAGTTCTGCATTTATACATCTTGCTTACACCTGATAGGTTAGTGGGCTTATCACTCTACATTCAGATTTCTCCCCAGTTTTATATTTACAATATTTACACTGGATGCATCCACAAAGCATAAGACAATAAAGAGAACATATAACAAAACACAACTTATTGCATTTTAGTAAGTCTTCTATGAAGTATAAGGAATTAAAAATGCTCAAACATATAGTTCTGCCTTAAACCCTCCCTAATGACCACACTCCTTCTGATCCAACAGGGTATATTTAAGATCCAGTTAGGGCCAGCCTACCCCTATACTAAAACAGAGGGGGGGGGGCCACATACAGGTTCAGATTTATGCATTCGGAAATTATAATCCCAATATCTTTCCTGGAACTCGAGTAAAGTTATTTAATTTACTTAACTTTCAGCCCTTTCAAACTTAGAGCATTACCTGACAGCTCTGTTTAAGCTTAAACACTATCAGCTGTGAGGGAGTCAGAAAAATATTCACTCTATGGTGTTTAAACCATGCTAGTTAGTCCTGCAGTGAAAAAAAACCAAAACACTTTAACACTTTAACAGAAAGCTCTTTTCTTACTTAAATACATTGCTGAGCAATACAGGGAGAAAAACGACAACTCAGTCAGGCTGAGCATAGGAGACACTGAATCCAATCCTCAAGGGAACAAAAAAAGTAGAAAGGACAACTTGTTTACAGACATAAGCAGCAGAATGCAAATGGAGGAGCGCTTGTAAAAGGGGCATAAACACTGCCTTGCAACAGTTGCTGAAAAGTACATACAGTACAAAGATTTTAGCCATATGAGCAGGCTATCAGGGCTCAGCTTTTTAGAGGTGTACATCTTGTTTGCTAGCATGTATCTGTATTACTTCTGTTTTTTTCCATAGCCCTGCAGTGAAAGAAAAGAAAGAAAGAGGAGCAGTTTAGGGCTGAAAAAAACTTCGGGGCTCACCTAATGGGCAAGACAACACTCCCGATTTTTACCCAGCTGGATAAAACAGCTAGTCCACTACAGCTTATTACAAACATCAGCTTGAAGAAGTTTTCTTTATGTTTATTAGGTTAACACTGCTAGTTGAGGGCAGTAAGATGACAGAGGAGGATGAACAAAAGGACACGGTCCTGAATGACTACTTTTGATCAGTATTCACTAAGAAGGACTGTGGGTCCATGCCACAAAACAGCATCAAAGCAGCCAATAAGGAAGTCCCAGAAATGAAGCAGCCAATTCTTATTAGCAAGAGGGTCCCGAAAGGGATGGCAGCCCTTAAGGTAGATAAGGCCCTAGGACCAGATGGGATGCATTCTAGGATACTAAGGGAACTACCAGCAAAACTGACTGAACCACTGGCTAGGCTGTTCAACAACTCACTTAGGTCGGGAGACGTTCCAAGGGATTGGAGAATGGCAGTCATTGTACCGCTTCATGGGGGGGTTAGGGAGCAACCAGGGAACTACAGGCCTGTCAGTCTGGCCTCCATCATGGGAAAGCTGATTACTAATCTAAGAGGACCTCAGGGACTACCTAGAGAGCAATGGGCTCTAGGATAGCAAACAACACAGGAAGGTCTTGCCAGATTTTTTTCCTTCAATGGGTGACCAAAGAAGTAGACAAGGGCCACACTATGAATCTGCTGTACTTTCACTTCAGCAAGGCTTTTGATTTGGTACTGCACAAAAGGTCATTAAAAAAGATGGAAGTCGCCAGCCCGGTGGTGCAGAGGGCTGAGGTGCTGGACGCCACACCTCGAACCATGCCAGCGACCCAGGTTCGGGAACGGACTCGGGCTGCCGGGGGCTGGCAGGGGAAAGAGAGGATTGAGCGTCCAGAGGACTGCTCTCCTCTCCTCCCTGGGGGTGGATGGGTAGGGCACCTCGCTCCAGTAGTGGCCCCCGGTGGAGACCAGGGGCACTGCAGGCAGTGGTGCAGGAGGGACAAAACACCAGAACACGAGAAAAACTGCTCCGGATTGGCCAGATGACGGCATCCAGTTTGAGACACATCTGAAGACTTCCTACAGGGTCAGCCCCTGCCTCACCAGCACCCGATGTCAAAAAGAAAATAGTGTGCTGGGCCACCCCCACTGGTGCCTTCCCCCTCAGAGGAGAGGGGACTCACTCGGCAAAGGGTAACGCCGAGCTACCTCGAGGTAGGCTGCTATATGAGGTGGAAGGGTGCCTGGGGAGATTGAAGGGGGTCAGGAAACCTAGGATGCCTGAAGGAGTGGCAAGATCCAGAGCCAGGAGGGGAGAAAATAGAACCTCAAAAAAAAAAAAAAAAAAGATGGAAGAATTGGGTGCAGCTAAAACTGTAGCAAACTGGGTAGGTAGTTGGGTAGAAGGGATGCAGCAGAGGGTGGTGGTCAATGGGGTTAAACCACAAAAAAGGGAGGCTATGAGTGGGGTTCTGCAAGGATCTGTCCTAGGTCCGGTCCTCTTCAACATAATCATTAATAACATTGGTGAGGGAATCTATGGCAGGCTGTGTCTCTTCACAAATGACACAAAACTATATGGGAGGGTGGATAGTGATGCGAGCAAAAGGGATAGGCAGAGGAAACTACAAAAACTAGAGGGTTGGTCAATGGTCTGGCAGTTAAGATTCAATGAGAAAAAGTGCAAGGTAATGCACCTAGGGAAAATGAACCCAAATACAGAGTACTGAATGGGGGGGGGGGTGAGACTTTGCACTACAGAAGGGGATAAGGATCTAGAAGTTATCATCAGTAACTCCCTTAAACAAATGAGCCAGTGTAACAAGGCTCATAACAAGGCTAACATGATGCTGGGATGTTTTGGGAGGGGTATTCACAGCAGAAGAAAAGAGATACTACTTCCCCTATACAAATCCCTGGTGAGGCCTCACCTGGAGTACTGCATCCAGTTCTGGAGTCCTCATCTCTGAAAGGACAAGCATAGGTTGGAAATGGTGCAGCACAGAGTAACAAAATGATTCCGTGCCAGCAGGGCAGATTCTATGAGGAACACCTCAAGGCACTAAATATGTTCTCACTGGAAACCAGAAGAGAGACAGGAGATATGACATAGACCTTCAAGTTCCTTAAAGGAATTAACAAGATAAACTGTGGAGAATTATTTACCCCAAATACCAACTTCAGCTTACATGGTTATGAGTGGAAATTAACAGGAGGGAGGTTCTGGATGGACGTGAGGAAGTACTTCTTTACAGAAAGGGTGATGGAACATTGGAACAGTCTTGTCTGCCAATGTGGTGAGTTCAAACATGGTCAGGGGTTTCAAGCAGGCATGGGATAAAATGAAGGACATAGTGGTCACCTGGGGTGACAAGACCATGGAGAAGAATGGGGAGAGGACAGGGAAGGTTAGTACCCTGAGGGAACAATAGGTTCCAGGGAAGGTAAAGAGGATTATAAGGAATATGGGCAGATTAGATGGACCTCTGGTCTTTTTCTGCCCTCATGGTCTATGTTTCTAAGTTTCTAATGTCTCTGACTGCATCACCAGGCACCTGCCCCAGTGTATCAGCTTGCCAAGCCCATACTCCACACACAGGCTTCCCTTTGACAGTCATTCTCAGCCATACCATGCTTTTTTAGCAGCTTCTTCCTCTCAGTTCTTTTGCAGTTAGCTAAAGAAGACCATAACTGGTGTACTCATGCTGCTGTTAAGCCTCCTTTTCAGGTGCTTCCTAAACCCAACAAGGTCTCCCATTATTTCACCCTTACTTCCACATTTTATATGCAACTTACTTAAAAGGGAGGGCCAAAGCATCACACTATCACAAGGAGACTGTGCAGAGGAGGAACAGGAAAAGGTAGACCCCTGAACAAATACTTTTCTTCAGTGTTTACAGTGGAAAGAGATGGGGAGGGGCCACAAAAATATAACAGGAGGATTGGAGGGAGGTGGACACTATTCCATTTTCAGAGAAGACAGTCCTAAAGGGACTTACAAATCTGGAAGTGGACAAAGCAATGGGTCCGGAAGGGGTCCACCCAAGGGTATTAAGGGAGCTCAGGGAGGTACTGGCTGCAACTGTGACAATCCTATTTAACAGCTCATTGGAAACAGGAGTGATCCCGTAGGACTGGAGGAGGGTGGATTTATTCCCGTTCCACAAAAGTGCTAGAAAGGAAGGGGATGGCAATTATAGGCCAGTCAGCCTGACGTTGGTGGTGGGAAAGTTAATGGAATCACTGTATAATGAAAGGATTTGTTGACTATCTTGAATTGAATAGGTTACAAGACCCGAGGCAGCATGGATTCATTGGAGGGGAAGGGGATGTCAAACAACTCTGATTGAGTACTTTGACTGGATGATCAAGGAACTAGATCAGAGTGGAGTAGCGGATGCAGCCTACCTTGATTTCAGTAAGGTATTTGACACCATTCCACATAGGAGACTAGTAAGCAAGCTGGGTAGTTAGGAGTGGGTCCAAAGGTGGTAAACTGGGTAAGAGATTGGTTAAGGGATAGGTGGCAAAGGGTGGTGGTAAATGGCATTCACTCAGAGAAAGGAAGTGTGACCGACAGAGTGCCTCAGGGATCAGTGCTGGGATTAGTCCTCTTTAATGTCTTTATAAGTGACATTACAGAAGAGCTAAAAGGGAAGGTCTGCCTCTTTGTGGATGACACCAAATTCTGCAATAGGGTGGACATTCCAGGGGCGTGGAAAGGATGAGCAGAAACCTGAGAAAACTTGAAGGGTGGTCAAGTGTATAGCAGCTGGATTTCAATGCAAAAAAGTGCAAAATAATGCATTTGAGGCACATAAATCCAGGCGTGGAGTACAAAATGGGGTGGTGGGGGGTTGGTACTGACAACCACCAACTGAAAAAGAGACCTGGGGATGATCATATCGGATGATCTAAAGGTGGCCAGGCAATGTGACAAGGCAGCTGGGAGAGTGAGTGGGATGCTGGGGTGCATAGGGAATGGTATCACTAGCAGAAAGAGGGAGGGGGGTGTTGCCTCTGTATAGATTACTAGTAAGACCCCACCTAGAGTACTGTGCCCACTTCAGGAGACCACATCTCAATAATGACATAAACAGAGTGGAAGCGGTCTAGAGGAAGGCAACTAAAATGGTGCCGGGTCTGCATCAGAAACCCTATGTGGAGAGATTCAAGGACCTAAATATGTACCCCCTGGAAAAGAGTAGGGAGTGATAGGATAGAGACCTTTAAATACCTCATAGAATTAAACAAGGCACAAGATAGAAGTATTTTCAGACAAAGGGGTGCTCGAGGACAAGGGGACATGATAAGAAACTGAAGGGAGTTAGATCAGAAGAGATGTGAGGAAATATTTCTTCACAGAAAGAGTGGTGGATTCCTGGAACAGCCTTCCAGTGGAGGTGGTGGGGCAAAACCAATGGTGGGGTTAAAAAATGCATGGAATAGGATAAGGGAATCTTAGGAAAAAGGGAAGGGGGAGTGAATGAGCCGGAGATCAAGTAGGATCTGTGGTGACACTACAGGCAGGGAAAAAAATGGACAGGCTAGGTGGACCAAGTGGTCCTCATCTGCTGACAGATTCTGTGTTTCCATATAACAAGTTCAGCTAGTTGGGTTAATGTGTGCATGGGTGGCTGTTGGACATCCCAGTTGTTCAAAAAATGCTGCAGATCTGTCAGTCCATAACAGTGGAAATTACTGTGTAAAGAGATTTGATATCCATGGTAAAGATGAATTGATGGGAGCCATTGAATCTGAACCTGTCAAATAACTAGAGTGCATGGTTATTGCCTTTAATGTAGGAGGGCAGGAATTCAATGAGTGTTCTCGTGAGGTTGCCCAGAAATGGTGAGATGTGGAACATGGGGAAGGAGCAGGAAGACACAACAGGGCGACCAGGGTTACCTTGTTTGTGGATTTTGAGACAGAGTGGAGACAGAATCTGGATGCATGAGGATGTTGAACTATGAGTCTGTTGGCAGAGGCAGGGATTTCTTTATTTTCAGTAGCAGAGGTGATGGCGGTGGTAACCTCTGTCTTATTGTTGGCAGTGAGGTCCTGTGGATGAGAAAAATAACAAATGGCATCAGACAGTTGCAGTGGGGCTTCAGTTATGTCATATCTGTATTACAGAGATCTGAGGTTTTATAATGCCAAACAATGGTCTCTGGGTTAGTGCAACCTGTGATAGTGTTGGCATCTGGGCTTCCTGGTGCAAAGTCTTTAGAAAGGAAGGAAACCCTGGAGCAAAAAGCCACTTAAGGTTATGGGAAGGACTAGTTAATGAAATAGATGACTATTGTACTTCTTGCCCTCAATACCATATAGGTAATGTAGAGATCAGAAAAAGGGTTCCCTAGTGTGCAGAGGACTAAATGGTTGCCCCACACAGTATAAGAAGGACCTAATTAAAAAGATATGCTGAAACAACCTCTGTCTTGCAAAGAATGAAACCAAATATGGTGTAGTGCCCAAAGAAACTGTGACTGATATGGGCATGGATGTTATGAAGTAAACCTGTGCATTGATAAACTGCAAGACTGATGATTCAGTGAAACAAGGCCCAAAACATGTAAAGAATAAGATGTGCAACATTCATGATGACAGATGTAAATATTTGGGACAGCATGATACTGTACTGGATGGGGATACTGCGGGAGGTGCCTCCAACATCCAGGGGATTCTCGCCACATAAGATATTGTGTGGTCAGCTGTCCTACAGGATGATAAACCTCATTATGGAGAGAGTACAGTACAGGCACATAAGTCACATTAGATGCTGCTGTCTATTTTAAGGAGGAGAGATTGGCTGGACACAGTTGGCCAAGCTGCCTAAATAAATTGGACAAATGCACAGAACACTCAGGTGGCTCTGTATATGCAAAGTGTTAGGAATCAGAAGCTTCAGCCAGAGAGATGCTGTATAGTACCCCATGATGCCGGCAGAGTACAGACCAAGGCTAATTTCTCTTCCCTGCAGGGAATGGTGCTGGTGACCATTTTTGAATTTTACTGGGCATGGGCCTGAGGAGGTGGGTATGTGACAGGGTAAATCTGCCCTTTGCTCTCCCACATCACTTTCAGGACCAGTGGCTCTATTGGAAGCCAAACTATAATGTGGTAAGAGATGCCTTTTTGGAGTTGACCTTCAAGAGAACTCTGCAGGAAGACCTGCAAACTTGCAGTCAGCCCTAAACTGGATAAGTGGGATCAGCTGATAACTGGGGACACCTACAGGCTGAGGAGCTACAGTGCCTTCAAAAAGTATTCACCCCCCCCCTTGGATTTTGTCACATTTTGTGATGTTGCAAACTCAAATTAAAATACGTTTATATGGGATTTTTTTGTCACGTATCTACACAAATTACTCTATAATGTCAAAGTGGAATGAAACTTCTGGAATTTTTTGTACATGTAATTTAAAATAAAAACCTGAAATGTCTTGATTTGATAAGTATTCACCCCCTTTGCTATGATACTCCAAACTGAGCTCAGGTGTATCCAATTTCCTTGTGAGATCATTCTAAAACTTGAATGGAGTCCACCTGTGGTCAGTTCCAATGGTTGACATGATTTCAGAGGAAATACACCTGTCCATATAAGGTCCCACTGTTGACAGTGCATGTCAGAGCAGAAACTCTACCCTGAAGACGAAGGAACTGTCCGTAGAACTCCATGATAGAATTTGAGGAGGCACAGATCTTGGGAGGGGTATAAAAATATTTCTAGGGTGTTGAAAGTTCCCAGAAGCACAGTCAAGTCCATCATTAGGAAATGGAAAGATTACGGAACCACCCAGACTCTTCCTAGAGCAGGCCGTCCTCCCAAACTGAGCAACCGGGCAAGAAGGACCTTGGTCAGGGAAGTGACCAAGAACCCAATGACCACCCTGACAGAACTACAGAGTTCCATGGCTGAGATGGGAGAATGTGTCCAGAGGACAACAATCTCTGCAGCACTTCACAGATGTAGCCCTCTATGGGAGAGTGGCTAGACAGAAGCCACTTCTGAGAAAAGGCTATATAATAGCATGCCTGGAGTTTGCAAGAAGGCACGTGGCAGACTCTGAGACCATGTGGCAAAAGATTATCTGGTCTGATGAAACAAAAATTGAACTCTTTAGCCTGAATGCAAAGCACTATGCATGGCACAAACTGAACACAGCTCATCACCCATGCAACACCATCCCTACCATGAAGCACGGCGGTGGCAGCATCATGTTAGAGGGATGCTTTTCAGCGCCAGGGAATGGGGCACTTGTCAGGATAGAGGGAACAATGAATGGAGCCAAATACAGGCACATCCTTGAGAAGAACCTGCATTAGTCTGCAATAGACCTTGGGACTGGGGTGAAGATTTACGTTCCAACAGGACAACGACCCCAAGCATACAGCCAAAGCAATGCTGGAGTGGCTTCAGAACAAGAAGGTGAATGTCCTTGAGTGGCTCAGCCAAAGCCCAGACTTGAATCCCATTGAGAATCTGTGGAAAGACTTAAAAATTGCGGTTCACTGATGCTCCCCATCCAACTTGACAGCGCTTGAACAAATCTGCTAGGAAGAATGGGCGGAAATCCTCAAATCCAGATGTGCAAAGCTGAAACAGACATACCCAAGAAGACTCAAAGCTATAATTGCTGCCAAAGGTGCTTCTACAAAGTTTTGACTCAGGGGGTGAATACTTAAGTAAACAAGATATTTCAGTTTTTAATGTTTCATAAATTTTTGTTACACAATATAAATATTTTTGCCCCTTTAAATTGTTGAGTATGCTGTGTGTATCAAGGGGGAAAAAATCATTTCAATGCATTACAAATTCTGGTAGTAACACAACAAAATGTGACAAAATCCAAGGGGGGTGAATACTTTCTGAAGGCACTGTAAATAGAAAGAACATACTTCAGTGTGAAAGGGATTTCATTTTGAGCTAGAATCTACAGGGAGATAAGTTTTGCAGAGCACTGAGCTGAAGTACTTTTGTGCAATGGTAAATCAGGAGTAAAAGTACGCCAGAGGTGCTTTGAGTCTAGTCTCCCACTAAGCAGTGGTGCTTCATTTGTGTTCCCAGTAGTCCTGTGTGGAATTTACTAATTCCAGTGGAATTCAATTTTGCTGAATTTTTGAAATTCTGCTGAAAATTGCTGAATTTCACTGGAAACGAAATGCCGAAATTCCACAGCAGAAAAATGCAGAATGAGTTTTTCCACAACATTGCCACAGAATCTTATCCTGCAAATCTCAATATTTCTCATGGAAATGGTTGTGGAATGATTTTCCACTGAAGAAATGCTGTTCAGTGGAATATTATTCCTAGATTGCAGCAGGTGCATTTCCACAGAAGAACCAGTGAAATTCTGGTGGAAATTCCACCTGTGGAATGGTCATTCCACACTGATTTCACCAGCGGAATTCTACATTCCACACAGCACTAGTTCCCAATTATCCATGAGAGTATCCAAATGCTTCTTCCAGCAATCTAAACAAGGAGCTTCAACAATGTAATGGGGCAAGTTATTCCAGTAATTGACCACTCTCAGAGTAAAATATGAACCCCTTTTTTCAGTTCTGAAAGATTTGCCCCGTAACTATTTGGTATGGTTTTTAGAGTTGAAAGGTAATTCTTTAAGCTGCAGTCCCATATCTGACATTAATTCATTATGTTTTATTACACTGAAAACTAAAATAAGATCTCCCCTCAGTCACCTTTGTTCTAAGCTGTGCAAGGCCAGTGAATGTAACCAGTCTTTATATAATAGATTATCTATGCCATATATGGATTTAGTAAATTTCCTTTGTACTCTCTCTCTCTCTCTAGTTCTATTTCATCACGTTTGGAATGGGGAGACCAAAATTGAAAGCAATAATCAAGGTGGGGCCATACCAAGCATCTATACAGCGGAACAAGGACATCTCAATGCCAGCTTACAAGATTTATTTTTATGCACCCTAACATTCTACAGGCCTTCACAATTGCAGCTGAGCTATTTGATCTGAAAGACAGGTTCTGCTGAATGACTATCCTTCAGATCTCTTTTTTCCTTTACAGCCTTTAATACAGTTCCTCACAAGTTTTATGTTGTGCAGATGTTATTATTGACCAAAATGAGCATAACACATTTATCTAGGTTGAATTTCATTTCCCACCTCTTAGACAATAGGTATAATAATTCAAGGTCTGTCTGAATCCTGACAGCATTGTCATGGTTAGTTACTCTGCCACCGATTTTAGTATCATCGCATATTTGTTTTACAAAGGTATGCCCCACGTGCAGTGACACCAACACAGCAAACTACAACCCTGTTGACAAAATCGACACCTTGCTGACAGGTCACTGTGTTAGTGTGCCCTCGACAGGGGCACACTGTCTCCCGGTCCTGCACCCCCACCCTGAATCAACTCCGACTGGAGTTGACAATCCTAAAGACAGGGGGCGGGAGGCAGAGCCTCCCGCATGGGGGGTTCGGGGGAGGTGAAGCCTCTCATTAACAAAAATGGACCGGGAGACACACAGGAATCATGTAAACCACAACTTGAGGTCGACATGCTTCCTGTCGACAAGATGCATGTCAACAAAACGGTTGTCGAACTGGCATAGTAGAGACGTTTATAAATTCTTGCAAACTCAGATGCAAAATCGCTGATATAGATACATACATAGATACATACATAGACAGTGTCGGCAGATAAGGGCCTATGGCCCACCCAGTCTGCCCATTTAAGTTTGTAAGTTCAGTTTATGTTTTCCAGGAAGTCTGTTGCCCCTTACCCCTGATCTCCACAATTCCTTTATGTCTATCCCATGCATTCTTAAATCCCGTGATTGTTTCAGCCCCCACCACTTCCTCTGGCAGGGTGTTCCACTTGTCCACCACCCGTTCTGTGAAGAAATTCTTCCTCATGTTTCCTCTGAATCGTCCTCCCTCCAACTTCATCCCATGCCCTCTAGTCCTGAAACATCTTTTTGATATATATATATTAAAGAGAATCAGACCCAACACTGAACCCTGAGGTACCCCATTGATAATACTAATGTAGTTTGAGACTGCACCACCAACTCTGACCCTTTGTTTTTGTCTGTTAACCAGTTTTGGATCCATGATGCAGTTCTACCATCCATATTTAACTGGTCCAGTTTAGTAATTCATTTACCATGATGGACATGGTCGAAAGCCTTACTGAAGTCCAAATACATGATGTCACATGGAATGTTATGGTCTAGGAGGTCACTGATGGGCTCATTAAAATATATTAAGTTAGTCACACATGAGCACCATTTAATAAATCCATGCTGTGTTTTATCCATTGTACCACCAATACTTATGGTATCCAATACTTGATTCTTTTAAAAGCCCCTCCATACTTTTTCCCAAAATCAATGCCAGACTAATAAGCCTATAGTTACTAATTGTTTGTTGCCTTTTTTAAATATTGGGGTGATAGTTGTGTTTTTCCAGTCCTCAGGAACCAAACTCATGTTGAAGGAAGCTGAAAAAATTACACTTATAGGGTTGAATAGCAGATGTGCCAAGTTTTTGATAGTCTGTGGATAAACGCTGTCAGGTCCAGGTGCTCTACCTGGTTTTGTTTTGTTTCAGTTCCCTAAGAATTTTGCTTGAAGTGAACAAGTGGATACCCAAATCATCTCCTAATACTGGACTACTTATTTTAGCAACAGTTTTGATACTGTTTTTATTGAAATTAGTGCCAAAATAGTATTTTAGATTCTCGGCCCTGAGTGCTGGGTCTTCAATTAGTGTGCCTTCGATGAACTATCCAGCAGATCCAGCAGTTGATTCCCTATCCTTAACATAGAAACATAGAACATAGAAACATAGAAGTTGACGGCAGATAAGGACCTCAAGGCCCATCCAGTCTGCCCATTTCTTTTTCTACCTTATAAATGTGCCATCGGCCTTTGCTATGTCAGTGACCTATCTATTCATAGTCATTTGTATTGCTCCCTTATGCCTATCCCATGCCTGTTTGAAGCCCTGCACTGTATTCATAGCCACCACTTCTTGTGGTAAGCCATTCCATGCATCCACCACCCTTTCTGTGAAAAAGAATCTCCTCACATTCCCCCTTAATCGGCCTCCCTCTAATCTCATGCTGTGTCCTCTTGTCCTGCTATTTTTCTTATATTTAAACATGTTAGACTCTTTCACCTTGTTTATGCCCTTAAGGTGTTTAAATGTCTCGATCATATCACCTCTCTCCCTCCTTTGCTCAAGGGTATACATATTGAGCTCCGTTAATCTGTCCTCCATATGTCTTCTGATGCAGTCCCTGCACCATTTTGGTTGCCTTCTCTGGACTGCCTCAATTTGGTTAATGTCCTTGTGAAGGTGTGGCCTCCAATACTGCACGCAGTACTCAGATGGGGCCTAACCAATGTCTTGTACAGAGGGATTATTACCTCCCTCTTACGACTTGTGATACCCCTACTAATACACCCTAACACCCCCAGCCTTACCTACTGCTTTAGAGGTCTGCTTGATGATTTCAGGTCATCAGTGATGATGATGCCCAAGTCTCTTCTCTTCCTTTGTGACTGCTAGCACTCCTCCCAGCCTATAAGTGGCTTCAGGGTTTCTCTTCCTATGTGCGTGATTTTGCACTTCTTTGCATTAAATCCCAGTTGCCACTCTTCTGACCATTCTGCTAGTTTATCCAGATCTCTTCTCATTCTGCCCACCCCATCTGGATCATCTACTCTGTTGCAGATCTTGGTGTCATCTGCAAACAGACAAGCCTTTCCCTCTAGTCCATCTGCGAGGTCACTAATGAAGATGTTGAATAGGACTGGCCCCAGGACTGATCCCCTGAGGTACCCCACTTGTGACTTGCATCTCTTCTGACTGTATACCATTTACCACCACTCTCTGTTTTCTGCCAGTCAACCAGTTTGCCACCCAGTTGACCAACTTCTGACCAACCCCAGGCCTACCTAGCTTATTTATCAATCTTTCTATGTGGAACAGTGTCAAAAGCTTTGCTGAAGTCAGGTAGGCGACATCAACTGCTCCCCTTGGTCCACCTACTTGGTTACCCAGTCAAAGAAATCTATGAGATTAGTTTGACAGGACCTTCCTTTTGTAAACCCATGCTGTCTTGGATCCTGTGCCCCTATGGATTCTAGGTGTTGCACTATCCTTTCCTTAAGGAGTGCTTCCATAATCTTGCCCACTACTGAGGTAAGACTGACCGGTCTGTAGTTCCCTGCCTCCCTACTACCACTCTTGTGGGTGGGATCACATGAGCCCTTCTCCAGTCTTCTGGGACCTCTCCTGTGCTCAGAGACTCACTAAACAATTCTGCTAATGGCTCTGCTAGTTCCTTCTTTAGCTCCTTAAGTACCCTGGGATGTATGCCATCAGGTCCCATTGCCTTATCCACCCTGAGCTTAGCAAGCTCTTGTAGGACCCTTTCTTTGTGAAGGAGTAGTGCTCAACCTCCCCCTGTGTCCATGATGCTGAGCTGTAGGGCCCTGCCCTACCTTCTCTTCAGTAAATACTGAGCAAAGTATCTATTTAGGATAGATGCCTTTACAGGTCCTCCTCCTCACATGCTCCCTTTCTCCATTAAGCTAGCAATACCCCTCTGGACTTTCTCCTTTCGCTAATGTATCTATAGAAAGTCTTGTCACCTTCTTTACTGTTCGTGCTGGGTGTTTCCTCAGTTTGGGGTTTTGCCTGCCTTGCCTTACCTGCTTCCCTTAGGGCAGTTTGGTATGCCCCTATCTTCATCCCGCTGTTCCTTATATTTTCTGAAGGCCAGCTTTTTGGCTCTGACCTTTCTGCTACTGTATTTGAGAACCAAAGTGGTTTCCTTCTTCTTTGCACTTCCTTTTCTGTCTAACACAATGGGATGTTGCTTCAAGTATTGTATCCTTAATGCTTGCCCACTTTGCCTGTACCTCCTCACCTGTGTTTCTTTTTGCCAGGGCTAGCTTAACTCTGTTGGCCATCTTATCAAAATCAGCTCCTCTGAAGTCCCATATTTTTGCCTTGGAATGGGATGATTTAGATGTAGTAGCCAAATTGAACCATACCATGTGATGGTCACTGGCCCAGGTGACCTTTCTACCTGAGATCGATGATCCCTTCTTTATTAGTCAGTACTAGATCTAGGATAGCCCTGTCTCTTGTGGGTTGCTGTACCAGTTGTTTGAGGCCCTCCTGCAGGAATCCACTATGAGTCTAGTTCTGGCAGATGTTCCTGCCTGCTATTGACCAATCTGTATCTGCATGTTGAAGTCTCCCATTATCAGAACCTCCCTTTAGCTGTCATGTTTTGTATATCTTCTAACAGTAATGTGTCTATGTCCTCCTCTGGTCTGGGGCCTGTAGACAACCCCAGTTCTTATGGCTGTCCCATTTCCTGTTTCAGGGTGACCCACAGTTCTTCTGGCTCCTTATGTGTATTCTGAATTTCTGTAGCTTTGATATTTTCATTAACATACAGGGCCACTCCTCCCCACCTTTTTGCACCTCAGTCTCTTCTGAACAATACATAGCCAGGTACTGAAGTCTCCCAAGTGTGGTTACTGGTAAACCACGTCTCACTAATTGCTAATATGTCCACTTTAGCCTCTGACATTATTGCCTGCGGGTCTGGGATCTTATTTCCCAGGCTGTGAGCATTTGTGTACATGATTTTCCATTGGCCAGATTTTGGTGTGTTAGTTGTTGGGTGAGGTTTGGCATTACCCCTGTGCATCGTATGGGGAGACAAACCTTTTTTCTTACCTGGTGATGCAAATGAATGGCAAACACACTGAATTCCAGTTTGACCACTAGCTGAGGGGGAAGGGGTGTTCTTCCCATTCAACGTATGGGGTGCTGCACCCCTCTCCCCATTTGCTAGTTTAAATATTCTGCAAAGACGTCAAACTTCTGCCCCAATGCACTGACTCCCTCTTTAGTCAGATGCAGTCCATCAAATTTAAAGAACTTTGCTCCCAGAACTGTTGCCAGTTCCCTACAAATCTGTGTCCTTTTTCCTGGCACCAGTCCTTGAGCCACGTGTTTAGCTCCCTATCTCCCCTTCTCTGACCTTCCGTCCATCTGCTCCCTTCTCCCAGACTGGCAGGATCTCAGAGGAAGGAGATGCCGGATGAAATAGATGATAGTTTGTCACCCAGCTCTAGTCAGGTGTTCCTTGGTCTCCACGACTGACCGGCTGAGAGATCATTAGTCCCTATGTGTACTAGGACATCAATGTTTTCTCCTGCTTTGTGAATAATTTAGTAATGCAGTCAGTGTCTCTCCATGCTGATGTACCTGGGAGACATCTGACCATCACCCTGGCTGGAGATGGGTATCAACTCCCCGAATCATGGAGTCTCCTATGATCAGAAGTTTTTGGATTTCCTTTGCTTGTTTAGTTTTGGTTCCTGATTTTGTGAGTATTGTTGTGCTAGCTCCTGTGCCACAGTGTCCTGCTCTGTAGTGTCTTCTGCCTCTTTATTTGATTTCAGAGATAGAGGCAGATACCTGTTTGTAGTGTTTATATGGTTTTGGAGGTAATGTGTTGAGAGAGAGAGTGATGGGGCACCTGATTTGCTCCTCCTAACCACCTGCCAACCTCCTGGACCAACTACCCTCTACGGTTGAGGTTTTTCTGTTGGATGCTGGGGAAATGGCGGTGGTTCTTATAATGTATTTCCTCTTCAATATGAAATTTGGAGGCGCAATCTCTGCCCATGCTGCCCGGAGCTGAGACCTAAGATCTCCAAAGGCTCAGCAAGTAGGACAGTGTCCTAAATCCTGTAAGAATGTCCTTCTGAAAATTGTTCCACAGTACCTGCAGTTAATGAAATCCATTCCAAATAAGTTGCTGGGTTTGTAACCTAGTCAGAGTAATTAGAAGGGGAAAAATGCAAGTAATGGTTTAATTGTGCTTTGTTTAACTTGTTATAACAAGTTAAATTACTAGTGCCCTGTAAATGAGATCACCTTGTGGAGGCCCCACTGATCCGCCCCTTCCTGCTCTGCCACAGGAAATGTCACAACTGTGGAACCTTTATAAAAGGAGGTATGTGGGTGCTGGGGGATGGGTGGTGGCTGGTCCCTTCCTGCCTAAAAAGAAGAAACCACGGACGAAAGAACAAGGAGGTAAGAGCAGAAACAATCAGTCAACAACAAATGCAGTAACCCTGAAAGCTTATCCTAATGTTAGATAAAACTGTAAAACCTGTAAAGCACCACCTGTAATAATTTCAGAGAAGATATACCCTGTAAGAAACACTTTGCTCCAGAGAAAAATAAAGCAGTAACAGAAGATATACCTTGCAAAAGACAATTTGAATCAGAAGATTACAGCAGTAATCTGTTAGCACACTTACCTGTAGGCACACCTTGTAATAATGCAGAAGAAGGTATACCAGCAACAACAATTTGAATCAGAGAAAAAATAAAGCAATGAAATGTTAGCAACAAACAGTAGCAATCCCTGTGAGTAAAAAATAAAAACACCACCACACAGTCAATCTGCTTAGCCAAACTAAGTCTTAATCCTTCTCCCTTGCTCTGGTAAGTTTCTCTACTCTGCCTTTCAAGCAGTCTTAGAAGGAAAGAACTCAGGTGAAGCTAGGTGCCTTGGCCAGCAAACCAAGTCTTCTACCTCCAAGATATCAACTAACCTGACTTTTTAACCCTTCTTTCTGTTGGAAATTACTGACAGTTTGCCAGCTCCACCCCCACATACACACCTAATCCTTTGGAAGAGCTGTGGAGGAAAGCAATTAGCTCCTTCAATGTGAGAAGGAGACTGAAACACCTCTGAGACAACAAACCTTTTCAACAAACAAGAATAAAATAAAACAGTGTCAAACAGTAATTTTGCTTAGCCCAATGATAAAAAAGTCACAAAAATGTAAGCTCCACCTGTAATACAGTAATTTCAGAGAAGATATACCCTGTAAGAAACACTTTGCTCCAGAGAAAAATAAAGCAGTAACAGAAGATATACCTTGCAAAAGACAATTTGAATCAGAAGATTACAGCAGTAATCTGTTAGCACACTTACCTGTAGGCACACCTTGTAATAATGCAGAAGAAGGTATACCAGCAACAACAATTTGAATCAGAGAAAAAATAAAGCAATGAAATGTTAGCAACAAACAGTAGCAATCCCTGTGAGTAAAAAATAAAAACACCACCACACAGTCAATCTGCTTAGCCAAACTAAGTCTTAATCCTTCTCCCTTGCTCTGGTAAGTTTCTCTACTCTGCCTTTCAAGCAGTCTTAGAAGGAAAGAGCTCAGGTGAAGCTAGGTGCCTTGGCCAGCAAACCAAGTCTCCTACCTCCTTAAGGGAGTTAATGTAACCAGAAATGGCTTTAGGGTCGGCTCTGTTTCTGCTTAAGGTAGATTCAAGATTGTGTTACTTTTACTTATTGTATTTCTACATTTTTTTAGATCTTATTTCTAACTATTGTAATTCTTACTGCTACTGTAGGATCTCTCTTGAACCTGCTAAATGATCTTTTTTGTTTATTCAATAGCTGTTTTATACCCAGTGTAAGCCATTTAGGCCTGATCTTATTTTAGAGATCTTTTTCCTGGTAGAAACCAATTTAGCCTGTAGTTTTAAAAGCTTGTCCCTAAGAATAATCCACATAGCAATTGCATTTTTACCTGCAAATGAAGTTTCCCAGTCCCAGGTTGATAGTTCTCTAGCCATAGCAGCTCAGGAGCTGAGAGATCCTTAAGTCCCTCTAGGGATTTTTCCCTGCAACAGCTGTTAAGGTAGCTCACTGGGGTGGAAATGTACTTGATGTAGTCCTCACCAATGGGAATAGTGTGGAAAAAGTTGTTGTGGGGATCAGCCTAAATGCTAGTGACCACAGTATAGTGAGTTTCAGGGTAAGGACTGGGAATGAAACAAGTCGGACCTTCACAAAGGTTCTGGACTTCAGGCAGGCAGACTTTGCCAAAACAAGGGAGATATTCAGGGATGAAATAGAGAGGAAGGAGAAAATAGGGCATGTGGAAAATTATGGGAATCAATTGGGGGCGTTACTGAAAGCCACTGAACTCTGCATAAGGAAGGGAAGGAAGAGCAAAAAAAGAAAGAGGTCACTTCAGTTCAACAGGGAAGTGAAGGAGGCAATAGGGAAAGAAAAAGGGTGTTCAGATCATATAAGTGGACCTAGAGGAAAGAGGACAGGGAGATTTACAGGGAGAAGCTGATGGTGGCAGGGCAGAAGATTAGAAAGGCAAAAGCAGAAACAGAGGAGAGAATTGATGTTGAGGCCAAACGGGGAGATACCATTTTTTTTAGGTATGTAGAAGAGAAGAGGAAAGCAAGGCAAGTGATAGTAAAAGTGAAGGGAGAGGGGGGAGTACAAGTGGGGGGACTTCAAGAAGGCAGAGGTGCTGAATAGGTACTTCTGCTCAGTCTTCACAGTGGAGGGGGAAGGAAAGGGACCAGAGATAAGGGGAAGGGGAAAGGATGACATAAGGATAGATCCTAGCGTGTTTAGTGAGGACAGGGTAAGAGAGGAATTAAGACAGTTGAGGGTGGACAAGGCAATGGGTCTGGATGCCCTGCATCCTTGGGTACTCCAGAAACTAAGGGAGGTGCTGGCACCACCTCTAGTGAGGCTGTTTAACTTGTCCCTGGATACAAGGTGGGTGCCTAAAGACTGGAAGAGGGCAGACGTAGTGCACTTTCCAAGAGTGGCAGCATGGAGGAGGTGGAAAATTATTGTCTAGTCAGCTTCACCTCAGTGGTGTGTAAGGTGATGGAGGTACTAGTAAGAGAAAGGGTGGTCAGCTACCTTGTAGACAGTGGACAACAGGACAACAGACAGCATGGCTTCACAAAAGGGAGGTCATGCCAGACGAATCTAATTGAGTTTTTTGATTGGGTGATGAGGGTGGTCGGTCAGAGTGGGGCAGTGGACATGGCCTATCTGGACCTCAGAAAGACCTTTTACACTGTCCCCCACAGAAGCCTGGTAAATAGCTGAAATGTTTGGGGGTGGGGCTGAAAATAACAAGGTGGTGGAGAACAGGCTGAAGGACAGAAGATAGAGGGTGGTAGTAAATGAGGTGCCTTCCATGGAGGATGGGGTGATGAGTAGGGTTCCCCATTGCTCGGTGCTAGGACCCATCCTTTTTAATATCTATATCAGTGATATAGCAGAAGGACTGCAGGGGATAGTCTGCCTATTTGCAGATGATACAAAGATCTGCAATAGGGTGGACACCCTGGTGGGTGGAGGCAATGAGGGAGGATCTAAAGATTCTGGAGGGGTGGTTAGAAACCTGGCAGCTGAAATTCAGTGCCAAAAAATGTACATTAATGCACATGGGGCGTAATAACCTGCAAACAATTTACACAGTGGGGGGGGAGGTAACTAAGGCAACTGAACAGGAGAGGGATCTGGGAATTTTAATTTCAGCTAATCTTAATGTGGGGAACCAATGCAGCAGGGCAGTGGGCAAAGTGAATAGAATGCTGGCATGCATAGGGAGAGGTATAACAAACAGAAGGATGGAGATGCAGATGCCTCTTTATAAAACCATGGTGAGGCCTCACCTGGAGTATGGGGTCCAGTTCAGGAGACCTCACTTATGCAAGAACATAGATGGGACTGAAAAGGTTCAGAGAAGGTCAACCAAGATGGTGCATGGTATGCATGGGAAGCCCTATGAGGAGCAGTGGAGGGAGCTGGATTTGCACCCACTGGAGACTAGAAGGGGGGGACATGATAGAAACATTTAAGTACATGAAGGGGATTAATAAAGTAAGAAGGAGCTTATTTACAAGAAAAGTAAGCGAGAGAACAGGAGGTCATAGTCTAAGATTAGAAGGAGGAAGGTTTAGGGGCAATGTGAGGGGCGTTACTTCACAGAGAGGGTGGTGGAGTCTTGGAACAGTCTGCTGGAAGAGGTGATGGGGGCCAAAATGGTGGATAGACTCAAGAGGGCATGAGACAAGCAGAAATGGTTGACCAGTGGGTGGAATGGGAGATCTCTGGACAAAAATTACAAGTGGGGGGGGTAAGGGGCAGACTCAATGTGCCAAAAGAGTCATTTTCTGCTGTCAGATTTCTATGATTCTATGTTAATATGGAAGGAAAATCTAAATAATCTGGTGGATAACTGATGGTGGGAATTATTAACAAATTTCAGGAAAAAGCCCAATCAGCCTGATTATGGCTGCTTGTCCCCGACAGTGCTTGGTTTTAAAGTCAACAGAAACTTAGGTGTTCTCAGTGGGGCTCTGAAGAACTTGTGGCTGAATGTACAGGGGAAGATTAACCCTACAAGCCAAAAACAGGTAGAGTTGTGGAAGTCTGCCATGATGCCTACTTGAAAGCAGGGATAACTTATATTTTACGTACTTGTCACCAGAAGAGGTCTATAACTATATCATAAAATCAAACCCCTGCCCCTCAGTAGGGGTGGACAAGGGGGATTTTTGGCTTGTAAGGATCACTGCAGATATTCTATGTTACCCTTCATCTATTATTTTTAATCTTTCATTATGCTCTTCTAAGTTTCCAAAAAACTGGAAAGAGGCTACTGTTGTACCCATATTGAAATCTGGTGATCCATCAATTATACAAAACTACAGACTGATCTCACTTTTAGCTCCACTATCAAAGGTACTGGAGTGAATAGTTGTTGATCAGATGATGGAGTACATCACCGGCCGTGGCATCCTGACCCCAGCCCATCATGAGTTTCGTCAGGGGCACAGTACAGCGATTGCCTTGGTGGGGTTCATTGAGACAGTTCATTTGTTTGATGTTGTGGTTTACTATGTTCAGTGCCTTGGTATGCTGAAAGGCTCTATATAAATAAACTTATTATTATTATATTATTATTATTTAGCATTAGATAAAGGACATCTTGCTGCTGCTCTTTATGTGGACCTCACCAAGGCCTTCAACCTGGTAAATCATAAGTTACTGATAGTGGAGCTTGCCCATTTGGGAATGTCTCAGGATGTCATTGATTGATGTGGTAATTATCTATCAGAATGATCACAGTGTACCCGGGTCAATGGTAACCTCTCTCCTTCAGCTTTTATCGCTACAGGTGTTCCACAGGGTTCTGTCTCCTTTTCTTTAGTTTATTTTCAATTCACTTCCCACAATTTGTCATTACTCCCAGATTTTTAATTTTTTTAAATCAAAAAAGTTTTATTGATTTTACATACAAAATACACAGCTAAGAAAAGAAAAGAAAGACATATGTCCAAAGTTAATAAGTCAGTAAACAAAGAATTTTCCCCCTGATAAATCAAACTCCCTACAGACTACCCCTCCCATCCACCCTCTTCTCAACCCCCCACCACTGGTGAATGATAACAAAGGTATGCAAGTATGGAATAGAGTACAATCAGTGCTACTAAACTTCTAAAGAATGTCAAGTAGCTCGATGCGACCAACAGGAAACAATCAGGTCATATACAACTCATATAATTTCCCCCACTTTTTATTAAATGAGGGAGCACAGTGTCTAACACTGGCAATTAACTGTTTGGCTCAAAGAGCAAATGACATTTCATATAACCATTCTGAATATGTAATGGTTACTTAGTCCATCCAATGTCGGACAACTAATTTCTTGACTGCTAGGGAGATGAGTGCCATGTGATATTTTCTTTCCTCTAACCTGTATCTGTGAGAAATCACCAATAATACAGATAGCAGGGGAGAATAAACCTTGAAGACCCAGAAGTGGGTCAATCTGGCATTCAATTTGCATCTACAGGGTAGATATCTTCTCACAAGACCAAAAAATGTGAAATAGGGAACCTTCTTCTTTATTACATCTAGAACAAAGTGACGAGGGAAGGTGGCCCATTTTGGCTAATTTAACCAGGGTGTAATACATGTTGTTTAGGATATGATACTGAGTCAGTCTGAACCTATCCTGTGTGATGTACTTAAATAGATCCTTCCTGAGCTGAGGCCAATTAAATTCTTCTATATCAGGTGGTAGAGTATCCCATATCTTAAAGCCTATTGGGGGGGGATGCTGGGGACTAATAAGCAAAACTTTATATATTGTGGAAATGCCATGAGGACAATAGGCTGGACCAGAAATTTGTTGCAGGAATTTCCCAAACACAGGGGGGATGTGTTTGTTGGCCAAATAGTTAAATTAGTAGGTGTCTGAGTCAATATATCAGGAAAGAATAAACTGACCCTAAACCAAATTTAGACAATATCCCCAGAGAGGTGAGGATGGAAATTTTGGAAAACTTTAGAGTCTCCTGGAATTCTAAGCCTAGATGGAGAAAGGGAAAGACCTCCTATCTTAATATTGGGGTTAGCAAAAAGAGATTGAGAAAAGTCTTTGACAGGGAATAGTTTGATGTGACCTCCGAGTTGAGATAAAACTCTAAGGGAGATGCCTATTGGAGTAAGATATAACATTTTTGGAAGGGTTTTAGCCAGGGAGTAAACAATTCTGGTGGGGCTTAATTTGTGATCAGAGAGTAGATCTAATTCAATTGTGAGCCACGGGGGTACATAATCTGTTTGTTGTTGGATTCAGGTTATAGACAACCATTTCCCTCACTTGTAGAGATGGCTTTTCCAGTAGTAGAACAGGAAGTTGGGGAGACAGAGTCCACCATATTCTTTGGGTAAACTAAGTTTATGATATGACCTTCTGGAAGTTTTATCCAACCAAATTAAAGAGGCAATCTCAGCATGTATACATTTCAAGAAAGCTAAGGGCAAGCAGATATTAAACATATTAAGAGAGTAGAACAATATCAGAAGAACATTCATTTTAATAATGTTGATCCTGACCCATAGTGAGAGTGGAAGATTTCTCCAGAGCAAAAGATCCTGCTGAACAACATTCCATAGATCTAGGAAATTTAGTTTATGCAAAAGAGGGAAGTCCGAAGTGAGGTAAATACCAAGCTATTTAATATACCGTGTGTCCCATTTCATACCAAAGTGAGCAAAAAGCTGTCTGTATGTAATATGATTAAGGGGGTAAATTTCTGTTTTGCTCAAATTCAGTTTGTAATTCAAGTACCTCCCAAAGGTATCAAGTAGTGTCAGGACCTCCACTAGAGAGGCAACTGAATTTGACAGGTGCAACAAGATGTCATCGGCGTAAACCGATAGCTGTGGAGTCTGATTCCCAACAGGGATTCCAATGACAGAAGGAGAAGATTTTAATTGCCTGATTAATGGCTCGAGATATAAGTTGAAGAGGAAGGGGGGAAGTGGGCAGACTTGACATGTGCCAGTGTGTAGAGAAAAAGAAGAAGAGCATGCCCCATTACAATGGATTTTAGCTGAGGGAAAAGAATATAACATTCAAATCAATTGAATGAACTGGGAGGGAAAGCCCATTCTTTGCAATGTCGACCTGTAGAAAAGCCCAATCCACCCTATCAAAAGCTTTTTATGCATCTAGGGAAATTAGTGCCATCAGATGGGGGTGGGCTTCCACTGCCTGAAAGATATATGCAAGTTTGTGAATATGGTCTGATGACAATCTACCAGATACAAATCCCACCTGCTCTGGACTGAGAAGGCAAGTCCAGACTTATTCTATTCTGTGGGCCAGGATTTTTGCTAGTATCTTTATGTCAAAATTTAGTAGGGATATGGACTGGTAACTGTCCGACATGAAGGGGATTTATCCAGTTTAAGAAGGAGAATGATAGTGGCTTAGTTCCTTAATAAAAGTCTTGTAAAAGTTAGAGGGTAGGCCATCAGGGCCTGGGGACTTATCTAGAGACAAGGCGTTGATAGCCAATTCTATTTCTTGTTGAGAGATTTCTGTGGACAGTAGTTCCTGATGTTCAGGTGATAAGAAGGGTAGGGAAACAGCAGAAATATATGTTGTGAGATCTTCCTTGGATGGAGGAGAGATCCGTGGACCATATAGAGAAGACTAGAACTGTTCAAAGATGGTAACTATATCCTTTGGGTGTGTTTTAACTGAGCCATCAGAGGCCTTAATTGCAGGTATATTTCTAGAAGCTTCTAGTTTCCAGAGGCATAAGGCTAATAGATGACCAGCCTTTTCCCCATGATCTATATATTTTGCCTGAGTTCTTAATATGGCAGATTTGTCCTTTTCTTGTAGAATAGAAGAGCATTGATTTCTTAATGATAATAGGGCTTTTAGGGTAGATGGGGTAGAATTAGTGGAAAGGGACTGCTCTAATGTATGGATCTGAGCTAGAAGAGAGAGCGCCTGTGCTTCTCTCCATCATTTATGAGTGGATGCTAGTCTTATGAATTCTCCCCGAAGAAAACATTTCAGGGCACACCATTCATGATCTGCTCTCGGTACTGAGTTGCAGTTGGTCTCTACAAAAGATTGAATGAGGGAGGAGATTCTTGAAACCCCATATTTGTCTTTAAGTAGTTGAATATTTAGTCTCCATGAAGATTCCCTGTGGTAGTTGGAGTCTAAATTTAGGGAAATCCACGTGGTTGCATGGTCAGAGAGGACTATTGATTCTATTCCTGCATTATGTAAACCAGAAAGAAGAGAGTGACTGATTAGTACATAATGCAGCCATGATGAAGAGTGATGGACTATAGAGAAAAAGGAGAAAGAATGGGAAAGTCAATTCAGAACTCTCCATGGATCACATAAACCAAAGAAATCCAGAAAGTCATGCAGGGCTCGTTGTGTAGCTGATAATGGTTTTAGTGGACCAGAGGACTGATCCAAGTCCTGAGCTGGAGGGAGGTTCCAATCACCCCCTCTAGGATGATTGGTAAGGCCAAGAAGGGAGATAGTTCATGCATGAAGTCCATAAAAAAAACTAGGGTCCCCCCACCAAGCCATAGACACTTCCTAGAATAAGCTCTAGACATCCTAGTGTGCCCTTTATTAAGATGTATCTCCCCTGTGGATCCACAACAGTTTGGCTTGCTTGAAAGGGTGTGGATCTGTTTATCAATATGGCAACCCCTTTACTGGCAGTCGAGTTTCCAGATGTGAAAACTTGTCCAATATTTTGTCTGCGGAGAGCTGTGGCTTCAGAGGAAAGCAGATGAGTTTCTAGGATAAAAGAAATAGTGGATTGTAATAGTGCAAGATGTTTGAAAATGTTGTACCTCTTGGTACACTTCCGAGCACCCCTGACATTCCATGTTAGCAGTTTAATTGCAGTGTTAGCCATAGTCATCATGTAATATGGTAAACTTCAGATAATCTTGATTCAGAGAAATTGCCTCACCATACCCTTCCCCTCTACATGAAATAAACTCTATGTCTTCTATAATGAAATAAGATAACCAAGACAAAGCAACCAGTCTGTGGTTGAAAAACACCTGAAGGGATATTCATACAGAAGGCCAAAATTGGATATGTTAAGATGATTATACACTTTTTTAGTAAATATAGTGCGCTCATCCTGCCTCTCCCACCCCTTACAGAATGCCTCAATAACAAACTTATCTCTTACTAACCCCCCTTCCCACTTTACTAATCTATAACTATATACATTGTTCCCTCTTTACTTCCTTGTATGTAATCTGGACATAATAATCATAACCATAGGAGACCATCCCTTTAAGGTCTTAGTGAACACTCTCTCCAAGTCTAAGAGCACCCCATAGGGATAATTGGTTAAATTAAAGCAAACAAAATAACATGTACAAACTTCACTATTACAGTGTATTAACAGCCAATAAAGTGCTATGAGATCGAACCCCCCAAAAACTAGTACGCTGTGTAGCTCTACCCAACTGGCACTATCCAGAGCGACCCACTCCCCCCACCAATGCTCTATTAAATGTGTAAAGATTCCCATGTCCTGGGCATTATTAAACTAAATGTGCCATGGTGGACTAGACACAAAACTCCCAATTACTATAATAAATGAAATACTTTCAAGGACCTTAGGTACTTCATGATATAAGATCCCAAGTAAAAATCTTGTGAGATTACCCCACGGGTGGACCAGTTCATTGTCTTTTCCTTCCTGAAACAACAGTGCTAACCTTATGAACATCAACCACTCTGATTGAGACTGCAGAACCCTGAAAAATGGATAACTGCTAGTTACACTGACGATAAGTAAGAATCCAAGGAGACATACCTCTACATCATATGCTGAGGGTTGTATTTGCCATTTGGGACTTCTTAGTAGACTAAATAGGGAAAATGCCCAAGGGAAAGATATTAGGTTGGAACTAAAGGCAGTCCCAAGCCAAAGCTGTCCCTTAGCAATGTGTAACCACTCTAAGGGTCCACCTAGGTACTGCGATCCCTATGCTTGTGCTACTGCCCCTAGTGCTAACTGTCAGGAAATGGCTGAATGAGACATCCAAGGATCAACCCCCCCTTCACAGAGCCCAGTACCCCTGGTAAGAACCCAATTCAAATATAAGCATATTTAACAGCCAAGAGGAAGTAAAAAAAAAAAAAAACAGAAAGACAATCACTGCTGAGATTTTAGTGAAGACATAAGTCCCACAATTAATAGTCACCAGCGAGTCTTGAATAAGACAATCAGCCAGGCTTGAACAGTTTTGGTAGCTTGGTGCTTAGGTCAGACAAAGCTTGTTGTGGCATTTCATAGGAGGACCAGTTGCCCAAAATGGAAACCTGTAGTCTGGCAGGATGCATCATCTTAAACGGAATGCTGGTGGCTACTAACTTGGTAACTGTGGGATGAAAGGCGGTCCATTTCTGATGAACTTCATATGATAGATCTTGTGAAATTCTTAGCTTGACCCCTTTCCACATGTTTGCTTTTAGTTCTCAGGTTTTCGATAGGACATGCTGTTTGTCTATGTAGCTCAGAAATTTAAGAATGATAGGTCTGGGAGGTTCTCCCTGCTGGGACTGTGGTCTGAGCGAATGATAGGCATGTTCAGTTTGGTGGCTGGTATGGAGTGGTGATGGGCCTACCACTTTTTCTAGGAACTTTTGAAGAAATAAAATCATATTGGATCCCTCTCTGTCTCCGGAATCCCCATAATTAGTATGTTATTTCTCCTGCTCCTTCCCTCGAGATCTTCAGTTTTCAGTTGCAATTTTTATATTTGCTGGCATAATAGCACAATTTCAGGGTCTTGCTTAGCCCTCCAATTCTACACTGATCTAATTCGGGCCTCTGAGCCAACAACACTCCATGTGAGTTCAGTCAAATCACTTCAGATAGATTTTAACTCGGATGCGATGTCCTGTAGAGTTTCCTTGAATGTTTCTAATCCTTTCAGGAACCGTTCTTCCATCAGTGGAATTGGCTGAATCATTGAGATTCCTCCCTGGCTCCCCCTGTGGTTTAGGTTTTTTAAGGGGGTATTTTTTTCAGGCGAGGGAGGCGGCTTGTGTTTTAGTTGGGCCTGCCTCATTTCAACCTCCATCGTGGGGCGAGCATCCCTATAGCAATGCAAAATGCTGCTCAATTCGATTGTTGAAGGCAGATGCCCTGATACAAAGCATTTTTTTCAACCTAAGGACTTAGAAAATTTAGTTAAAAGAATAGTGGAAGGGATAGGGGAGCGGGAGCTCCAAATCTCTGCTGCCTCTAGGTCATTTGCATCACGTGACCTCCCCAGATTTTTTTATATGCAGATGATGTGGAGATCCTCATGAGCGGCTTCAAATTTGAACAGTTACAACACAATTTAGCAGTAGGCTTCTTGTCCGTACAGGAGTGGTTTAGTGATCGCAAGTTAGTATTGAATGGAAAGAAGACCAAGTCCATGATATTTTATGTCCACTGGAAGAAACTAAATCAAAAACTTGAATTATCTTTATATACTATGAAAGGGGAGGGGATAGAACAAGTTGATCATTTTAAATACTTGGGAATGACAGTAGATTCCAAAATGAGTTATGAAGCACATATTCACAACCTCGCAAAAATAACACATCAAAAGTTAGGAGTCTTATATTGGGTGAACACATTGTTAACACCAGCTACTGAGGTTTTGTTAGCCCAAAGTTTTTTACTGTGAGCTATGGACTATGGCTTGATTTTTCACCACTCTGCATCTGACAGTTTATTAGGAAAAGTTAGAGTTCTACTTAATCAGGTTGTTAGGTTTATTACTCAGTTACCATTAAAAAAATCATCAGTTAGCTGTTAAAAACAGCAGAGATATGAACCCTCAAACAGAAGTATGAATACATTGTTAATATATTAGCAAAAAAAATTGTTATGGGGAAAGTACCTGGATCACTCTATCAAATTTTTCAAAAATATATCAACCCCTTTGACACCAGAAAGTCCAGAATCTCATATTTCCACATACCAAAAATGAAAACTGCTTTTGGGCAGAGGTCCTTACTTTATCAGTTACCAAAAGGTTTTAATTCCATTATGAACCAACTTGGCTGCCTGGGAACATCTATGCTTGGGTTTAAAAATGGTTTGAGGAAATTGCTGAATATGAATGAAATGTGATTGTTTTAGGTAGATTACTTAATACTACTTTATCTTTTGTTAAACCCCTGTGGCATTATTTACATGGGTATTGTGCTATTGCCTTTTTATACACTTGTGTAACTTGTTTGAATAATATATATCGTGATGTTATTTGTACTCTGCAGTTTTGCACACTGGTTGATCATGTAAACGGGTCGTTTGGCCCATGGACTAACCAGTATAAATAAACAAATCAAATCAGCTTATGAATGTTTGGGAGAGGAGCAATTCATTGTAGGCTGAATTGGGGCCCTAGAGTTAGTGGTCAGAAAACCTAAGGAAAGCCTTGAGAGACAGAACTGATTCAGTATAGGCTAAACTGGAGCCCTAGCATTAGTGGCCAGAGAGGATCAGGAAGAAGCAGTTTATCTAAGCAGTATAAAGAAGGAAAAATGGTAATAAGAAGTCTTTTGAAAACTGAAAAAGAAATAATTAAATTCTATACTGTTCAAACAAATATAAAATAAACAGTTTAGGCGTTTGAACTTTGAAACCTGTCTGACTTATCATTTTGAATGTTCCTGAATAGCTTAGGCCACATGATTATATTGTACCTGTCACATGGGTCTAGCAAGTGACAGCCAAATGCAGCTCAGTAGAATGTGCCCTGCTCTTTCTCTTTGCTATGCAGTATATAACTTTAAAATTAATTGTTACTGCAAGTTATGTGTTTTTCAAAGTGGGCACAAAACAGCAGAAACATGAAATGTCAGGTACCTGGGAAATAATGCATTATAATACTAATTAGAGGTGTGGAACTTGGAGGCTAAATGCCTGGCATGGTTTTGGAAATTAAAAAATGTTTTGAAAATTAAAAAAAAAATGTTGAGTACCCAGCTTGTTTAAATGCCTTGCTTTGTTTTGTGAAGTACCCTGATTGTTTAAATGCCTGGCTTGCTGGAGTGTCCTGGAGTGTTTTTACTTGTTTGAAAAGAAAAACAAAAATATTGGTCAATTAGCAGCTTGGTTTGCTAACCAATAGAAACCTGTGACAACCAATTGCAAGTCAGAATATATAACCAATAGGCAGCACTTAAGGCTAGAAGCAGGTAAAAGGGTAGCAGCCAATGAGGTGCAAGCTGCTGGGAAAGGAGTGTGTTAAGGGGTCTGCCTGAGAGGCAGGACTGACTGCAAGTCAATGTTCATTTAAGAAAACTGTCTCCTGCAGCAGAATAGCTATCAGATCCTGAGTTTCATTTAAATTATTACATAAAAGTAACCTGGTCTTGCAATTGGTTTTCCCCAGCAGTAGCTCAATCTTGGCATCTCCCCACTAACACTGTCCCTCATCTTCTCCTTCTTCTCTTTTTAATACACATGCATTGAAAAAAAATTGTTTCTGTGTTTCTACCTAGAGGACCACATCACAAGTAGCTGAGTTTTTCCATGTGTGGATTCTCTGACTTCTTTGAGCTGGTGTTTGGTTTTAACTGCTTGGTTTAGGAGTGGTGACTCCCTTGCAACAGTCCTTAATCATGGGTGGTGTTCTGGTCAGTTGGCCAAGGAGTCAAGCCTCCCCAGTGCTGGTGAGACTCTTGAAGAAGTGGCACACACTCCAATTTGCTGTGCAGACAAATGTATTGTTGAAGCCATAGCTATAATACAAGTATGGTGCAAAAAGCTCCCCAGAGGTTGGCTAGCAACAAACTTACCAGCGTAGTGGGACTCACTGTCCTTTTGTTAGGGGCTGGAGTTCAGGCAGGGTGGCTATTGTTTTATAAAGACATCTTAAAGGTTTAGTATGCAAATGTGTCATTATTGTAGTACCAATCTGATTGATTTCAGTGGTCATAGTACATTACAAATAGATGTCATCCCAAACTCACCCTGAAAGGCACCACATTGCCACATTTTTAAAATGCTAACCACAGTGTAACAGATGTGCCAAACTAGGCATTAAAATATTAAGAATAGTGATGTTCAGGTAGCATATTTCATCAGTGATCCCTCAGATACAGACACAAGAGAGTATACCTCCTGTCACCATGGTGACCCGGTGTCACTGGGCAAGGCACGGGAGCTGAGAAACATTATCTGTTGACACTGAAGCATCCTTTCAAGTGATCCAGTTTAGCACATTTTTGAAAACAAACCCAGAATAACATTTTCATGGGGTCACAACATTGGGAATATAGTGGTAAATACAGTCACTAGAGGCCCAGAAAAGTGAGGACATAGTGGACAACAAAACAACATGGTTTCCATTTATGTACTAAACATATAATTTGTACATATGCTAAAGATGAAAAAGTAATCAATATTCCCAGTACGGTGAATGAGGTCCTTGTTAAGATGGTCATTAGCAGATTTTTGGATTTTGCAGTACCTGTGGTCTGGTGTTCCTGTACCACAGTACATGTGGGTAGGACCACAGGAAACTAAAAGTGAGGATACAGGAGTATTTGGGCCATTGAACATAGCCTGCATGAGAATGAGCTAGTGGCCCATTTCAAAGAATGTCATTCCAGTGAATCGAAGGGTCTACATTTTTTCTAGTATTGAATAATAGTATTAAATTGTCCTAAGGAAAGGGGAGGTGATTGACTACCTGACTTGCTATGAAAGAAGACCTGACATATTTTTAAACTCCAAGCTCTGGTTTAAGGTAGAGATGATGTGAAGTTTTAATTCACCAGCAAATTTCCAGCGAAGTCATCAACTTCTCCTTCGCGATCAATTTGTTTTTATATTATTTTTGTTTTGCCATTTACTAGGAAATTTGCCATTTGTAACTTCGCCTGGCAACTTCACTAGAACCAATGCCTTTGTGGCCCAGTTGGGTGAAGTTTGCTCATACCAAGACTTCTGGCAAACAAGTGCCTGCAGGTCACATGGCAACAGCCCCTGCAGATCTCATACTACTTCGCTATGTACAGACTGGGAAGCAAGGGGAGGAAGAATTGTGAGAGTACCAAATAAAAACTAAGGAGGCAAAGAGGACTGTCATTGATGCAAAGGTAGACACAGAGGTGCATATTGCTGAGGGGGTCAAGGCTGAGGAAAAACAATTATTCAGATATATTACGGAAAAAAGAAAGCAGGAAGGGGATATTGTTAGGCTACTAGAGCATGGAGGGTACTAGAGGAAGATATGCAAAAAGCAGCCATTCTTAGTGATTATTTCTGCTCCATTTTCACAAAGGAAGAACAGTGTGCCCCTGCCTGAAAGTGGCATCACTGTAGTTGTCAGGAGCATTCCTGAAATATGACAGCTAGTATTTACCAGAGAATGGCTCCAGAAGGAGCTTAAACCCCTAAAGGTAAATAAAGCTCCAGGGCAAGATGGGATGCACTCACCGGTGCTAAGAAATTGATTGCAGAACTAGCTGAATCCCCGGTAGGGCAGTTCAATAGCTGAAGTTAGTTGGATGTAGTTCCTAAAGATTGGAAGATAGTGGAGGTAGTCCTACTAACCAAATGGGGGGCGAGGAGCAAAGGGGAATTACAAACCTGTCAGCCTTATATCTGTAGTGGTAAACTGATGGAGTCACTGATCAAAGAGAACCTTGTGGACTACCTAGAGAGCAACGGTCTATAGGATAGTTAACAGGATGGGTTGTGGCAGGGAGGTCTTGTCTGACCAACCCAAGAGTTTTCTTTGACTGGTAACAAAGGTAGTAGGTAAGGGCCATGCTGTGGATCTACTCTACTTTGATTTCAGCAAGGCTTTCAACTTGGTGCCCCACAGAAGATTTCTGAAGAAGTTGGAGGACCAAGGCATGGCTACAGACATAGTTAGATGAGTAGGACTCTGGTTGATGGAGAGACAGGATAGGGTGTTGGTAAACGGGGTCAAATCAGAAAAGTGGGAGGTCATGTGTGAGATGCCACAGTGATCTGTCCTGGATCCCATCCTCTTCAATATGTTAATCAGGGACACTGGAGATGGAATACAGGGCAAGTTGTGTCTCTTCGCAGAAGAGATGAAACTCTGTGGCAGGTAACATAACAACAAAGAGATCAAGGAGAAGCAGAGCGATCTACAAAGTCTAGAGAGATGGTCTAATGTTTGGCAGTTGAAATTCAGTGCCAAAAAACACAAGATTATGCACATAGTGGGGAAATAGTATAGAGTACTAGATGGGAGGGTTTACACTGAGCCCTACAGTAGAGGAAAGGGACCTGAGAGTCATCATTAGAGACTCCCTCAAACAATCAAGCTAGTGTAACAATGCCTATAGTAAGGCTAACAGAATATTGGGGTGTATCAGAAGGGGTATTGACAGTAAGAAAAAGGAGGTACTATTACTAAGATATAGATCACTGTTTGGCCCAGTGGTACTGAGGGTTGGGGCGCTGGGCGCCATACCTCACACCACTACGAGGTCCTGGGCTCGGGAGTGAGCTTGGGTTGCCAGGAGTTAGCTGAGGAGGAGAGGACTGAGCATCCAGAGAACTACTCTTCTCTTCTAGGGAGGGTGGGCTGTGTATCCCCAGCATCAACGACTCCCAGTGGAGGCTGGGGCTGCTATAGCCGGGGAACCCCTCAGGAAGGGGTGGAGGTGATGGCGGACATCCGTGGGATGGATGCGGGAGTGTGCCTGCCTCGTGCTGGACAATATTGAATGTCCATGCCTCTGGGGGTCACATTGACGTTATGAACAAAGAAATCACCCCAACACCTGGGAGAACAATAATGAGCACACAGTAGTCCCATGCCTACCCCTGGATCCTGCCCACTCAGGTCCCTAATATCCCCCAGCCTCATTCTGCCTGCAGATTAGATTGATGGAGTGCCAAAAGTAAGTGGATGGTGCCCCCCCCAGGGTACAAGATGGGCAGTTATATGAGGGTTAGAAGTGCAGGATGGAATTTTGGGGGGGACCTGGGGCTTGGAGGGTCTCATGCTTGGTGAAAGAAAGCTGCCTGGAACTACATCTGAGGGAGTTCCCGGGGGCTGGTGACCAGAGTGAAAAATAGTTTTAAAAAATAAATAAATATATAGATCACTGCTGAAGTCGCATCTGGAATACAATGCTCAGTTCTGGAGTCTTCACATAAGGAAGGACAAGGACAGGCTGGAGACAGTGCAATGCAGGGAGACCAAGATGATTTAGGGCCAACAGTGCAGATCTTACAAAGATTTTCAGAAGGCACTGAACATGTACTCACTGGAGACCAGGTGTGAGAGAGAGAGGGATATGAGAGAGAGAGAGAGAGACCTTCAGGTTTCTGAGGGGAATAAACAAGGTGAACTCCTAAAATTATTTAGTAAGAGTACAGAGTCAAGAACCTGAGGTCCCAAGTGGAAGCTAGTGGGAGAAAGGTTTAAGATGGATGTGAGAAAGTTCGGTTCTACAGAAAGGGTGGTGGAGCAGTGGTATAGACTGCCAGAGGAGGTCGTGGGTACCAAGACCGTAAATGGTTTCAAGCATGGCTGGGACAAAATGAAGGGTTTGGTGGTTTCTCAGCTAGGTAAGGAGGGAAGCAGGGGGGTGGACTTGGAAGGATAACACCCTGTATGGACACTAGGTCCCGGGGCAGATAGGGAACTCTGGGCAGACTAGATGGATCTTAGGTCTTTTTCTGCCATCATTGTCTATGTTTCTATGATGGAGTCTTAGTTTCATTTTGCAGTCTCACTGACTTTGTGGGGGAGATCAGATCTGCTGCTTTAAAAGGGTTTCAAAAACCAAAGTAACTACTTCTACAGCTTTTTTCTTTTTAGAAGTTTTGTTGATTCATTTCATTGTTTTTGTGTATTTTTCCTTATACTTTTCATTTTTATTTCTTCTATTATTCTTACTTTTACTCATTTTGTTTCTGTTTTTTTCTTTAAACTAAAAATGAGTGGGACTGACAAGGAGGAGACTGGGAGAACAGAGACTGGGACTTATCCCAACAAGGAGAGGGGGATGCAGTCCAGTGGATGGGACACACCATCCCATCCATCTCAAAGTGCCAACTTTGGCATCAGGAGTACCGGTAAGCATAACCTGCCCCCCACAGGGTAGCACCAGCAGCAGCATGCACTGGAACCACTACCAGTTGACTCTGCTCTAGTATGTCCTGTACCTGCTGCAACACCTGCCATTGTGCCCCCCCCGTGGTTGTGCTGGTACCTGAGCCCTGTAAGGAGGATTAGTCCCACCTGGGATCATCTGAATTTTTGAAATTGTTCTCACCAACAACAGTGTGGTGACATGCATTTGGTGTCACACTGTTGTTAAGAGTGGGAAATGGGACAGACATTTGGGCACAGGTGGGCAGCACAACCACCTTATGGTGAGTCACCACCAGGAGTAGGAGGAGCATGTAAGGAGCAGAAAGACAGAAACAGCTTGTGGGGTGGAGCTGGTGGCACTTCTAGTGCTCCTTCCGTGTCACAGGGTGAGCAGAGTAAAAGGAGGTGACATGGCAGGTTGTCACAAGGTGGACAGGTCCCAGAGAGGGACAGAAAGGAGACAGAGGGGAGTAGGACAGGGAGCTATAGGTGGATTCAGGTGCTGTGGTGATCACCTGAAAGACTAGCTTCAGATGCTTATCCTACATCCCTCCATTTGGAAGTGGTGTATCTGTGTGGGGAGCTAAGGGAACTCTCCCAGCAAGTTGTTGCCATGAAAGAAACTTTGGTGGCATTGCTCCAAAACCAGTGGAACATTCTTGAAGGTTTGGCAGAACTATGTAGTGGCAGTGCACCCTCTATCCCCAGACAATAGGCCTATTAATGCAGAAACAGAATCTGACAGCAGATAGGGACCACTTGACCCACCTAGTCTGCCCATTTTTCCAAATGTATATTGTCACTGCAAACCCTATTTTATATCCAGCTCTTTCTCACCCCCCATTCTTTCCACTGAGATTCCCTTGTACCTATCCCATGCATTCTTGACCCCACCACTGTTTTCACCCTCATCACTTCCACTGGAAGACTGTTCCAGGCATCCATCACTCTTTCTGTGAAGATGTACTTCCTCACTCTCTTTTAATCAAACTCCCTCCAGTTTCATTGCATGCCCCCCTGTTCTTGATCATCTTTTTGCCTGAAAATATTAGCCTCCACTCTATGTCCTTCTGGATATATGGTCTTCAGAACGGGATGCTGTACTCTAGGTGGGGTTCTACCAGTGATCTATACAGAGGCAACACCACTGACCTCTTTCTGCTGGAGATACCCTTCCCTATGCACCCCAACATCCCACTAGCTCTCCCCTGCCTGGCCACATTTAAGTAATCAGATATGATTAACCTCAGGTCTGTTTCCTGTTTCATGGTCATCATTACTTCTCCACCCATTTTGTACTCTGCCCCTGGGTTTCAGTACCCTAACTGCATGATTTTGCACTTTTTCACATTCAGACCCAGCTGCCATACTCTTGACTGCTCTTTGAGTTTTCTCAGGTCTCTGCTCATGATTTCCACCACCCCCAGAGTGTCCACCCTATTGCAGATTTTGGTGTAATACACCAAGAGGCAGATCTTCCCTTCCAGCCAATCTGCACTGTCACTTGTAAAAACATTAAAGAGGACTAGTCCCAATAATGATCCCTGAGACACCCCACTGGTCACTCTTCCTTCTCTAGAGTGATCTTCATTTACCACACCCTCTGTCACCTATCATCTAACCAATTTCTTACTCAGTTTACCACTTATAGTAGACCTACCCCTAAGCTGGACAGCTTCCTTATGAGTCTCCTAGGTGGAACTGTGTTGAAAGCCTTACTGAAATCTAGGTAGGCCTGGTCCGTCACTCCACCCTAATCCAATTCCCTGATCTCCCAGTCAAAGAAATCTATCAGGTTTATTTGACATAACCTCCACTCTATGAATCAATGCTGCCCTGAGTCTTGTAACCCACTGGATTCAAGATATTACTCAATCCTTTCCTTTTGCAGTAATTCCATTAACTTTCCCACCACTGATGTCAGGCTGACTGGCCTGTAGTTGCCAGCCTCCTCCCTGCTACCACTTTTGTGAAGTGGGACTACGTCTGTCCTCCTCCAGTACTCCTGAACCACTCCTGTTTCTAGTGAGTTGTTAAATAGGACTCTCACATGTGCAGCCAGTACCTCCCTGAGCCCCCTCAATGCCATTGAATGCAGCCTGTCTGGCCACATTGTTTTGACTCCTTTTAGATTAGCAAGTCTCTTCAGAACTCTCTCCTCATAAAAAGTCCCAATGTCCATTTCCCTCCTCCAAAGCTCCTGTTACTTTTTATTGTGGCCCTTTCCCTTCTCCTTCCTCTGCAAACACTGAACAAAGGTATTTGTTCAGGATGTCTTCCTTTGCATGATCCCCCTCTGCAGTCCCCCATCCCTTTTTAACCTTACAATCCCTGCCCTGGTCTTCATCTTTTCACTTACATACCTAGAAAATGTCTTGTCCTCTTTCATTACTGCCTGGACTATTCTCTCTTTTGTTTGTTCATTTGCTCTCTTTACTACTTTTCCTGCTTTTCTCTGTTTCTGCTGATACACCTCCTATCCTCCTACATCTGTATCTCCTTAAACCTTCTGAATGCTACCATTTTAGCCCTTACCTTTTCAGTCACTTCTTTTGAAAACTATACTGGTCTTTTGTTCCTCTTAATTTTGTTAACTTGCTTGATTCAGAGCTTTGTTGCCTTATATCTTCATCTACTTTTACTCTACCTCACCCAGGTCATCCCCCCAACCAGGTCATGCCTGACACATTCCCCATCTTTGTAAAATCTGCCCTCCTGAAGTCCAGGACCCTCACCCTTGTGTGGTTCACTTCTGTAGTCATCCTTATGTTGAACCTCACTGTGCTGTGATCACTGGTCCATCGGTGGTCTCCCACCTTGACATCTGCAACACTGTCTTGTTAGTGAGAGCCAGGTTCAGTATTGACCCCGAGTGGGATCCCTGACTAGTTGCCTGCAGAATCCCCCCTGCAGGAAGTCCAGGATGTCCCTGCTCTTAGCTGAAGCTGCTGCTGAGAGGCTTAAATTTACATCTAGCAGATTGCAGTCACCCACAAGCAGCACCTCCCCTTTTTCTGCCTTCTTGCCAATGACTTCCTCCAGTACCTTAAACAAATCCTCTCCCTGTGAGGAGGTATGTAGATCACATCAGTGTGAATAATGGTTCTGTTCCCCTTCTCCAGGATTACCCACTGTTCCTGCACCCCCCCCCCTCATATTCCCTGTATCTCCATCACTTTTAGGACTTTCCTTCACATAAAGCAGCACACCCCATCCTTTTCATCCCACCCTTTCCTTCCTGAGCAGTGTCCCAGGCATGGTTTTCAGTGCACCATGACATGGTAATGGCTATAGTATCCAGGTCAGTCTCTGCCATGATGGCCTGTAGGTCCAGAATTTTACTTCCTAGACTTCTAGCATTCACACACATGGCATTCCAGATTTTGTTACTACTCTGCTTGCTAACCCACTTGTTCTCTTTTTACCCTCCTTCTTTCCCCAATCTTTTTAATGCTCTGGTTCCCATTCCCCTTCATTTCTACTACCTTGCCACTTTTATTAATTCGCACACGATGGGCTTCATCTCCCCTCAGGTCCTCCCTACTTACAACTTCAGACTGTGGGGGGGGGGGCAGTTTATGCCTCCCTGAGTCCTTCTGCCATTCCCCTTGATTAGTTGTCCACTGACGACTGCAGTTCACCTCCTAGGGGGATGCAATCCATCATCAGTGTATAGGCCCATATCCCTCCAGGTAGGTCCCCAGTCCCAGCCAAACCCATCTTCTCTGCATCATTCATTCAAACATGACTTGAAGCTCATCTTCTCCCTTTGTCATAGACAGGCAGCATGTCTTCAAAGCCACTGAGCACTTTACCTAAGACCCCTTCTCAGCTCCCTAAACTCCCCCTCCCCCTGCACTATCCCATCCCAAACCCTAACCATGTCATTATTCTTCATGGGGACAATGACATGCAGTTCTCCCCCCACCCCACTGTATTTCTCTATCAATCCTCAGAATCCACTTCCCATTGCTCTGGACCATGGTGCTGCATAGACAACTAACCATCTACCCCCCACAACTGAGTCCCCCAGAAGTTGCTTCCCACTCCTCTGGGATCCTCTACCGCTTCCTTGGGGTTTATACCACAGATGACCTCACCTCCTCCCTGACATTACCATGGGTATCTCCTCTCACCAGAGCAACATAGGAATTACATAGTGGTACCAGTTGAGGAATGTGCATCTGACCCACCACCCCCACCCATCCAGAGCCCACCATAGTCCAGATGTTCCTCCTCTCTGGCATCCTCTGAGGCAACTGTTGGAGACTTGGTGGCCTTGGGGTGGGGGAAGGGATCCCCTGAATCCTAGCCCACTTGGCCAGGAGTCTAGTGACCTCCTCCCTCAACCCAGAGAGGTGTGTGCTGTTAGGGCTGAATAGCAGTCTCCAGAATGTCTCTCTGAAAACTGCCACCCCACAGTCACTATACTGTACCTTTCCCAGCATTCCCAATTCCTACACTCCCTGTGTTACCTGGAAATACTTACGTACCCTTACTCTTGGTAGAGTGTTTCTAGTTTTCTCCTTTTTTGCTTGCTTTGCTCATTTATACCTTTATGCTAGATAGGGTTTTTCCTTCTACTTCTCTCAACAAGTACTGTAGTTTCCTCTAACTTAAAGTGTTTTCCTCCTTCCTGTACTCCCTTACCTATTTTTGTTTTTTTCCTACTGATGTATCAGAACTTTCATCTTCCCCTAACCCTTTGCTTTCTGACCCTAGATAGGTTGCTATTAGTGTTTCTCTGTACCCTCCTTAAGTCCCTTTATACGTCTTCCCTAGATAGGGTTTTGCACCTATTCCCAGTGTTGGCCTACCTTTGACTCTCCACCCATCCCTGCTGTGAAAGTTACAACAGAAGTTAACAGGTACCTTACTTTAGACACCTGGAAGAGCCTCCTATGTCCCTGCTTCCTCCTGCAGATGTCTGCCTATGCATAAGGTGCCAGTCTTACATCTGTTCCATTCCTGTGCTGTTCCACACACGTGTTGGGACAAAAACATGTTTGGGACATGTTAGAATGACGCAATTTTAAAGGCATCTTACTCACTCCTGCCTCTCCCCCAATTGGCTGTTTTCCTGTAGGTCCCACCTCAAGGTGGTCAATTTCCTGTAAAACAGTTACAAAGTTCCCAAATACACTTTCCCTGGTCACAAACAGTAGAATAAGTTGTGATTTTTGTTACAGACCCACCACAATGCAGGTGCTGTCCCCCTCCATCTGTGTATTGCTTGGTCCTTGTTCTGTGGTTTTAAATGCAGCTTGCTCACTCCTCCCTGACTGGATGTTTTTCAGCAGGTCCTGCCTCAAAATGGCTGGCTTTCTTCAAAACAGTCAAAAAGCCCCAACATATTCTCATAGACTCTACACCCCTTGAGCCAAGATATGCTATCTGTCTTATTATCTCCTTTAATCTTATCTTCACCTGTTGTAAAAAAAAAGGCAATTTAAAAAGTTGAAAATAGAAAAAACACAGTTTGTACATCTTCATTTCTCTCTACTGATTTCTGAGACTACATTCTTCTATCTAAATTCTATTGTCTGCTATATTCCTGTTGCATAATAAAAGAAAAATAATCTGATTTCTTCTCTATATTGTTCTCTTTCTTGTGCAACTGCACAGTCCTTGTGTGTGTTGTAAGTCAATCCCTTCACCACAGTTCTTGTAACACACTTTATGGGAAATTGTGAGACAAACACAACATACATAAATCCTGTGCTTCCAGAATTTTTCTCAACTACCAGAATAAATACATCACGCTGCTTCATCCTGCTGCACGGTGCTAAGCTGTGTGTCAGTTCTCCGCCCCAGTTCTTGTAATGCACTTTAGGGGAAATACTCTGGATCATACTATGGTTCATATTATGGATAGTAAGAAGTGAGAAGGCAGGTTACACATAATATAGAAACATGGAAACATAGAATTTGATGGCAGATGACGACCACTTGGCCCACCTAGTCTGCCCATTTCCCCTACCTAATGGATAAGCTGCAGATCCTAGTTAATCAACAATCTACTTCCTCCCACCCCCCCCACTAGAATTGCCTTATGTCTGTCTCATGCATTCTTGAATTCCCTCACTGTTTTTGACTCCACTACCTCCTCAGGAAGGCCATTCCATATATCCACAACCCCATCCATAAAAAAATACTTCCTCACATTACCTCTGAGCCGTTCCCTCTCTATTTTGAAATTGTGCCCCCTTGTTCTTGCACATCTCTTTTTCTGAAAGATGCTATCCTCTTGGACTTTGTTGATTCCCTTGAGATACTTGAAAGTTTCTATCATGTCCCCACTCTCCCTCCTTTCCTCGAGGGTATACATATGAAGCTCCTTTAATCTCACTTTGTATGGCTTCTGGTGCAGACCCTGCACCATTTTAGTTGCCCTCCTCTGGACAGCCTCCATCCTGTCTATGTCCTTGTGGAAATGAGGACTCCAGAACTGCACACAGTACTTCAGATGGGGGTCTCACCAACTGTCTGTACAGAGGGATAACAACTTCCTGTTTTCTACTGGTGATACTTCTCCCTATGCATCCCAGTATCCTGCCAGCCTTCCTTACTGCCCTCTCACATTGCTTGCCTACCTTTAGGTCATCTGATATGACTACAGGTCCCTTTCCATTTTTGTTGTGTTAGTATCTCACCCCCCATTGAGTACTCTTTCTCTGGGTTATGGTTTCCCAAGGCATTACTTTGCACTTCTTTGCATTGAATCTAAGCTGCCATACATTTGACCATTCCTCCAACCTTGCCAAGTCCTTCTCATCCTTTCCACCCCACCTTTTGTATTGACCCTGTTGTAGATCTTTATGTCATCTGCAAAGAGATACACTTTTCCTTCCAGTCCCTTAAAAAGAAATTAAAGAGGATTGGTTCCAGTACTGAAACCTGCGGAACTCCACTAGTAACCCCACTTTCTTCAGAGAGAGTGGACTCTGTTTACTATTACCTTCTGCGTCCTGTTGTCCAGTCAATTTTTAACCCAGGCTACCACCTTGGGACCCACTCCAAGGCTGGCTAACTTGTATATTAATCTTTTGTATAGGACTGTGTCAAATGCCTCGCTAAATTCTAGGTGGGCCATGTCCACAACCCCTCCCTGGTCTATTACTTTGGTCACCCAGTCAAAGAAATCTATTAGATTTGTCTGACACAACTTTCCCGCTGTGAATTCCTGCTGCCTTTTGTCCTATGCCCTGCTGGCCACTAGGTACTCAACAGTTCTTTCCTTCAGAAGTGATTCCATCATTTTCACTACCACTGAGGTCAAACTAACAGGTCTGTAGTTTCCTGCCTCTGTCTTGCTCCCACTTTTGTGAAGTGGAATCACATCCACCCTCCTCCAGTCCTCAGGTACCACTCCATCCTCCCGTGATTTGTTAAAGAGGGTAGTCAATGGTGTCACTAGTTCTACACTTAGTTCTTTTAGAATTCTTGGGTGAATCCCATCAGACCACAGAGTTGCTCCTTTAGAGACTTAGGGCCACATATTTAGACGAGATGCACGGTGCATCCCTGGATGTGCCACACATCTCAGAACTTGTGCGGGCTGTTGGGGTGTGGCTATATTCAAAGACCACTGATGTGCCATGCATCCCCAATTGTGCTGCTGAGAACAAAATTGTGATGTGCCTATGCAAATGAGGGTCCCTCATGCATATGCTGCACATCACAAGTTTGACCCCCCCCCAAAGCATAAAAATGACTGGCTGAGCTGGTGCATAGTTACACTTTCGAAACCCTACTTTAACTATGTGTGGGGCAGGTTGGTGCCCCGGGCACAGTCTAGGGCTGGGTACACATCCCCCCCCAAGCCCCAATCACTGTAAAATACAAAGAAATCCCTAGGCCCCTTTCCATAATGTAGTGTCCCCCCTCCCCAGCCCTGATCTTAGAATCATAGAATCATAGAATTCCGCTGGCAGAAAAGGACTGACTGGCCCATCTAGTCTGCCTGAGAAATGGACCTAAAGTCTTCTTAAAATAAAAATGTATACCATAGCCCCTTTTCCATAGTGTAGTGTCCCCATCCCTGGTCCTGATCTCTGTAAAATAAAATGTATTCTATAGCTCCTTTTCCACAGTGTAGTTCCCCCACCCCTTCCCTGGCCCCGATCACTAGAACAACATGCATAACCTCAAACCCCATTCCCTGGTGTCTAGTGGTCCCTCCACCCTCCCCACCCTGGTAGGCAGTAACTCACCACCCCACACCCGCCCTATCCTGGCATGTGCCAGTGACTGGAACAGCCATCATGACCTTGTCACAGCTGCCATCAGCTGAACTGTACCGGAGCGCGTACAGTAAATAATATGTACTCATTTGTTAGGTCCCTCCGTTCTTGTCTGCACCTTCCCCAAAGAACTCAATGAATGAGCGGGAACTGGCAATGAATGAACACATGCTTGTACAAGTATGTGCTCATTCATTCCAGGTCAGTCAGGTGGCCAGTCATTGTGGAGAGTGGAGGGCTGTGCTGGTCGCCTGCTCAGGTTTGGGGTGGGGGGAGTGGGGTGGGGGGCACTACCCGATGGGGTGGGGTGTCCAATAGACACCAGGGATTATAATAACCTTATCCATTATCAAATGTGGAACATCTGGCATGCTGGCCCACCATGACTTTGGTTATTGTGTTTCTGCTACCCTGTACAGAATTATATTTACTTGCTTCAGATATTTGACAATCTTTCATACAAGTCTGTGTAACATTATTAATCCAATCACATAAGATAATACAAACATGAAAACACATGAACTGTGTGAGCCCCATCTTTAACTAACAATCAGTAAACTTGGGTCACACTTTGTGGTACACAATTTAGCTTGTGGAACAGATTAAGCAAAATGTTTTTTCCATGATAATGGAGAAGTTGGTGGCAGAGATGCGCTCCTCCTGATCAGGCCCTTGTTTGAAATAACCCACTGCTCAGTGATGAGACTAGGAATTAATTCTTGAGCAATGGCACCATGAGCAAGTGGCTTATTGCTCATTTTGTTGAACTGGAGCCCTGCCTCAACATGTATTTGCTAACACTCTCTTAACATGTTTGTAGCTATTTCTCAGCTTCTAGCTGCCTTGTGGCAAATCTATCACACCTTTTCCCATACCATCATTGTGCCAGGGGTCAGCTCCACAAGTCCAAGGTGACATTAAGGCTCCCAGTTAACTCTCTGGTTGGTGAGTCCCCCATTGACACCCACCCCCATCTGGGCCATGCACTCATCCTGCATATTGCTTCCTGGTGGTGTACCGTAAAGAGGTGCTGCATGGGTTTATTATGAAATTACCCCCATTCTCATTTTGTACAAATCTTCCCAGAGTATATAACCATCTTTCAGGAAGAGGGGATAAGGAGGCCACCTTCCACCTGGCTGTCAACAAACTCAATGACCAACTGCTCTCAATACCACAGGTAGTTACCAGTGAGATTTATCACACTCCCACTTCCCCCAATTGGTCCCATGGCTGTACTAGCAATACCTCACATTCAATGATTAAAGAAAAAGATGTCAGTACCCTAAGACTTTATTACCTTCACAGTCTCAAATTCCAGTCTTGCCACAAGCTGTCATTTTTGATAAAATACATTTTTTTTACATTGGAGCCGGTGATCTGTGGGTGGTAGGCCGGGACCACTAGACACCAGGGATTTAATTAATTAAATTTTATATTGGGCAGCAATTGGAAGGGGGGCACTAGACACCAGGGATTTAATTACTTAAATTGTATAACAAGCAGCAATTGGTAAGGTGAGGGGAGTCACTAGACAGCAGGGATTTGGGGGATTTGCCATTTGTAACTTCTCATTGCTTTGTTTTTTTTTAAAGTGCAATCTGCACTTAAAAAAAACAACAAGGCAAAGTTACAAATGGCGAATTTTTATTACACAAGGCAATTTCTCAAAGTGATCCACAGAGGTGAATTTGGAGACTTCACTGACAATTTGCCTGTGAAGTAAAACTTTGCTGAATCTCTAGTGCAGACCCATTTGGAGGAACTTGAACAAAGGGTAGGAGTAATGGATGATGGTGTACTTTAGCTTGGGGCTGCTGTTGAGGCCTTAAGTCATCACACTGACAATTTTCAGACTAAGTACCTGGATTTGGAGGGGTGCTCCCAGAGAGATAACTTGCACCTGTCAGGATTCTGCAAAGGCTCAGAAATAGGCAATGTGTGTTATTTCCTCACTGATTTGCTCAAGGATGTACTAGCACTCCCTGCCACTCTGGAGGTTCAGAAAGGGCATGCTCATTGGGTGTTGATGCCCTGATCCTCGAATGCCAAGGCTCAACCTCTCCAGGTTATAATGAAATTTTCCAACTATAGAGTGAAAGAAGGTTTATTGTGATGTGCATGGTAGAAGAAAGAGTTTACATACAATGGAAAAGGCTTTACCTGGTTCAGACTATCCAACAGATATCCAAAAGCAGCGCCTATAATATGTGGACTTAATTAAAACGCTATGCATGAAGCAGATTAAAGTTCAAACTTTGTATCCCACCAAACTACACATTTTTGGGGATGATGGACATGGACATATTCTACTTTGGAGGATGCATTAGAAGCTCTACAGAAGAGTGGATTGACAATGCAACTGAGGAGACCACTGCCTGATGCTCTGCTGAAACCACAAAGAAATGAATGGACAACAGTCCACAGAGCCCATCTCTGAGAAAGCAGAAAATCTGCAGCAGCACACACCATGACTGAAATTATGGCCCTGCTTCAGACCTTACCCACCCAGAAAACTGCCTCCGAGAACACAAGACAGGACACCTGCGTGAGCTCCATATGTACATTCATTTGTGAGTCTTTTACTCATTTACTCCCTAGCTTATGATCTCTGGTGGGGCGTATGGCTAGCTGGAACACTTTTAAAAACTCCAAAAGTTACGACAAAACAATGCTTTCACTGTCTGAGACTTAGCCCAGGTACAATGGGTTTATTCAGCAGTTGCTGATTGCCCAAAATTAATTTAGTTATGGCACTGTCTAAATTTAAAGTTGCAGTAAATTTACAAAAGGCATAAAATGTTCTCTTTTTTCAGCAACTGGGAATGCCTGACCTTATTCTTACTATGCTCAATCTGGGGGTAAATTCTTTATGAAGTTTTCCTTTTTGTCAGACTCACTGGATCACATGATAGGGGTTTCCCATGGTGCATACAAATGTGCGTAGATTATTTAACCTTCAGTTTAATGTATGATGCTATAGTTCAGAGGCCACAGACAGTCAGTAATCAAAATCATTCCTGCTTAAATAAGAAGATTAGCCTTCATATTCTTAATATGTGTCTAGTAATATGCTTCATAAGAACAGCCATTTTTTTTGTTCCTCGAATATGATGAATCACGGCTATACTCTTTCACATGCTCGCCCTTGTATTTTACAGGCTGGACACCCTACCCTAAACTCTTGACAAATCTGACAGCAAAGTGCTTATTTTATTTGGAGCTGCAGTTAGTGCATCATGGTTATATTCAGCATCGGCAGAAAGCCCCAATCCCAATTCAGTCCTGTTGTACCTAAGAGTTTCAATTTCTTTATTAGAGTATAGTCTGCTTCCAAGGTTGACTAATCGCTGGGGAGAGTTCTTAAGGAGATCCTCATTTCCTGTGACAGCCTGGAAAGAGCTCTTGGCAGACTACACAGAAATGTGGTGTTAGTATTCTGATACTCTGTACATTAAGTAAAAAACAATGATTGCTGATTGCATCTATTTAAATTCATTAGGACCCTGCTAAAAATCATAGTTGTTGGTTCCATTTCATATAGGCAAGCCATGTTACAGGGGTCTAGATGGAATATAATGATTTCATAGTATCCTGCTGATTGGGAATAAAGTTTAAGTTGCTCTTATCTGTGTAGTGCTGGCTCGATCCCTTTTAGGCAGATTACACAGCAGGTACAACAGAAATATGTTTCAAATATTTAGGTTGCTGCATGGGTATTTGGATTATATTTCATTTGCTATCACTGTGTATATCCAAATCCATTCCTGCCCTACCTAGTGTTCCAGAGGATACATTTCTTTTTGGGCACAAAATTAGCTTGGTCAGAAAAATGGATGTTTAGCTCTGAAAGGTGTTGCAGCCTGGAGATTATTGGCTGTGTTACATTGCTTCTCTTTAGAAAGGCGTAATAGCTGCTTGACTTTCATTTTGGTTCCCAGTTGACCCTCCACTGCTGGGAGGAGGGGAATGGACCACATGAAACAAATGATAGGCATGTTGTCAGTTTTGAGGAACTGTGATAGTTACTGAATGCTGCCTTCGATACTAGGGATAGGTTCAGCCTTTGCTGTTCATTCATAATTAAATTAATTTCTGATCTGATCATCATTAATGTTTTAGATTTCTTTTTACTGTGTAAGATGTATACTAGATTAGGAGAATGGTTGATTACATCCTGCACACAGAGTTGTCTTGGGAGAATTTCTTAAGGCAACCTCTTTTTACATAAGACAAGTTGGGTTCCTTTTGAGGAGCCCCCAACAAATGGTACAGAAATGTGCTGTTAGCATTATGGTAGCATTAGATTCAATGCAAAGAAGTGCAAAGTAATGCAACTGGGAAACAAAAACCCAGGGGAAGAGTACACAATGGGGGGTGAGATACTGACAACAATAAAAATGGAAAGGGACCTGGGGGTAGTCATATCAGATGACCTAAAAGTCGGCCAGCTATATGAAATGGCAGTAAGCAGGGCTGGGGGGATACTGGGATGCATAAAGAGAGGCAACACCAGTAGAAAACAAGAAGTTGTTGGTCCTCTGTAAAGACAGTTGGTAAGACCACATCTGGAGTACTCTGTACAGTTCTGGAGACCCCATCTCCACAAAGTCATAGACAGGGTGGAGGCTGTCCAGAGGAGGGCAACCAAAATGGTGCAGGGTCTGCACCAGAAGACGTATGAAGAAAGACTAAAGGAGCTTAAGATGTATAGCCTCGAGGAAAGGAGGGAGAAGGGGCACATGATAGAAACTTTCAAATACCTCAAGGGAATCAACAAAGTCCAAGAGGGTTGCATCTTTCAGAAAAAGAGGTGTGCAAGAACACGGGGGCACAATTTGAAGATAGAGGGGGGGATGGTTCAGAGGTAATGTGAGGAAGTATTTCTTCACAGAGAGGGTTGTAGATGCATGGAACACCCTTTCTGAGGAGGTTGTAGAGTCAAAAACAGTGGGAGAATTCAAGAATGCATGAAACAGACATAAGGCAATTCTAGTGGGGGGGTAGGAGGTAGTAGGCTGTTGATTAACTAGGATCTGCAGCTTATCCGTTAGGTAGGGAAATGGGCAGACTAGCTGGGCCAAGCGGTCCTTATCTGCCATCAGATTCTATGTTTCTATGTTTATGGGTCTCAGTATATTTGCTAGGGAAATGTTAGTGGTTGCTAAATGGCCTTATTTAAACTAGAGCATACCCTGCTTGTAATTTTTATTTCTGATCCACTGTAATTATACATGCAATCTATAAAGGCTTTATAGTTGCCCTCCTTTCTTATTGCTTCCCATTTTAGCTTTCACTAATGTGAGTAAGAGAAAGAACCACATAATGTAAAGGTCTGGCATGTTCACAGTTTGTAAAAGTGGGCATGTTGCTTAAAATTAGTTTAATTTAAATTTACCAGGGCCATGGAGAGGAGACTTGGTACCCCCCCCCCCCGCCGGCCCTCAATTTTCTTTCTGGTGAGCAAATTACCCTTAGTTCTTTTGAGTCAGACTAAGGCTCTTAATTAATACGCTTATTAATAATAATCAGGGGAGACGAGAGTGTAGGTATTAACTGCTTATGTGACACCCACACAACAGGTTTTTTTCTATTTTGGAGCTCTTTCCTCTTTGGACTGGCTCTTGTAGTGGTCCCCTGTAAAATGGAGAAACACCACATTATCAGCTCAATGCAGTGGGATTGGAACCCAGTTTAGGGTCTCCTCAGTGAGCAACGCGAATGTCTAGGTGTATTCTCCACTTTTGGAAGTTGTACAAAGTTTTAGCAGTTATTAGCCCGGATGGCTACTGTTTTGTTTATGAAGTTCAGAAGGTAGTATGGAATGGAACTAAATCACCTTGTTTATAGCCCTGAACAGGAAGGGGAATCACAGCTCCAACCTAGGATTGATTTTATTATGGGTTTCCACTGTGATCCATCATGAGTACAACATCTACTAAACTTCTGAAGTATAATGTTAATGGACTCATGAACCCAGTTAAATGAGGCAAAATACAGCCCGTTTGAAAAAATCTGCTGCAGACTTTTTCCTATTACAAGAAACACATTTATTAGATATGGGACACCAGAAATTGATAAAATTCGGTTACAGCCAGGTCCACTGCTCCTTCTATAAAGTTGGACGGAGGAGAGGAGTGGCAATCCTGGTTCCGAACAGGGTCCCATTTTCTGTTAAATCTGTACACACTGATAAGGAGGGTATGAACATCATTTTAGTGAGTACATATGAGGAGCAATCAATTACATTAACCTCTATTTATGCTACCTCTGGGGCTGCCAATGGATTTTATGGGAAACTTTTTTTCCTGGTGGCTGACAAAGGGGAAGGTATAATGGTTTGTGGGTGGAGATCTTAATCTGATCATGACATTACAACTTGTCAGTACCTCTCAGATTCCCAGAAAGGAACGTCTAGTGGTCAAGGAGGTAAAATCTCTGTTTGCTGAATTCAGCTTGATAGATGCTTGGTGGAGTGTTAATGGACAGTTGAAAGGATACACCTTCTACTTAGCTGCATATAAGACATACTCCAGACTGGACCTCTTTCTTATTTCTAGGGAGCACTCATATAGCTTTCATTCTTTTCAGATGGGTCAAATGGGTATTTTGGATCATGCACCAGTTCTTTCATAACTTAATCTGCAAATTCACAAAAAATAGAATGTTTGGAGACTTGATGTCTCTCTCTTACAGGATGAGGAGATTCAGAACCAGGTTAAATCTTTATTGGACAAGAAGTCCAAGACAAACAAATATCAGATGTTTCTCCAGGTACTCTTTGGGACATGATAAAGGCCATGGTTGGGGGCAAGCTATTTGCCATAGTGGCTCATAGAAAAAAAGCCTGTCTATGGAAGCAACAGTCACTAGAAGAGAAAATTAAAATCCTCAACCTTCTCCAACAAGTTAAACTAGACAAGAAAAGAGGTCAGGAACTACTCCAGCTTAAAAAAGAGTTTAATAAGGTTTTAAGTTACAAAGTGGAACAGAATTTAAAATAACTGAGACAAAGATACAATGAGGTGGGCCTGACAGCATGTTGAATTTGAGCACACAGAAGTAAGGCATATATTAGTAAAGTTTTTCATTCTGGCAGCCTCAGAGAGTCTTTACACCCCTGATATAGCTGTAGCTTTTCAACTTTATTACAAAACCCTATACTCACCAAAACCCCTCAACCTACAGAGGTTTTAGATTCATTTTTGGGATCTCTTGTCCTCCCTCAAGTGTCAGAGGATAAAAATGCAGCCCTATGTGCCCTAATCCATTATGAAGAAAGGCACGGGATCATAATGTCGCAAGACATTATGCCACAGCAATATGCCATGCTGTCAATACAGCACAATATATTGCCAGCAGCATAAGTCTTTGTTTTGTGGGGCTTTACCCCTGCACCCATGTTATGGGGGGCTGTGCCCCACCAACCCTGACAACTAAAATAACTAACTCTGGGTGGGGGGGTTAACAGTTAAAATCACACAAAGTACAAAAAATAAAACAATCCATGCATCTGGGACCAGGAATAGAAACCCAGTCCCAAATGCACTGGCTGCCTCCCTTGCAGCCAGTGGCTCATCCGTCGAGCCATGGCAGCTACTTGACAGCCCTCTGTCCCAGCAGAGGTCTTATCCCCTGCCTGAGAAAGTGAGAGGGTGCACTACTGTGCATACACCCTTTTGCAGTTTTGCACTCTCTTGCTCTTCCCTATTGTGCTGTTCCTGATATGCAGTTATGTCATGCGCTATTAAGCACATGACATATTGACCCAGTAGGGAGAAGAAATATTACATGAAATTCAAAAAAGCAAAATAGATAAATGTCCATGATCTGATGGATTCCTGGCTGAATTGTATAAGAAATTCTCTAAAGAGATCCTCCCCTTCTACAGGGAGCTTATGCAGCCTCTATATCAGAGAATGGTCAGCTTGCCCCCTAGTGTAATTATGCAATAATTTCAGTGATACCCAAGCCCAGTAAGGTCCTAATTTTGTGCCCCTCTTTTAGACCTATTTCCATCCTGAATGTCAATTACAAACTTTATACAGCCACCCTCACTAGGAGGCAGGAAACCATTGTCCCAGGTTTAGTTCATCTAGATCAGACCAGTTTTATTTCTGGTCATCAGGCCCAGGATAGTGTATGAAGAACCCTATACATCATGGATCATTTGAATGAAATGAAAATTCTGACCCTTCTTATGAGTATGGATGTGGAAAAAGCGTATGACCAGGTGGATTGGATTTATTTATATAGGGTCCATGCTGGGTTTAGTTTTTCCCCAATATTCCAGAGATACATAGAGACCCTCTATTCTGCATTGAGAGCTTACATGAGGGCTAATGGTCATCTATCAGAAGATTTTTCTCTCGGACGTGGCACTCAACAGGGTTGCCCTCTATCACTGGTCTTATTCGCCCTATATTTTGAACCTTTTACATAGATGATTCATAAAGCCATCGAGATCAGAGGAGTGCAACTTGCACATGAAGAACATAAATTAGGTTTATATGCTACTGATGATGTCCTGTTGTACATCACAGAAACAACCAAGTACCTCCCCTGAATATTGTAACTGGTCAGAAAATTTTCAACTCTGTCAGGTTACACTTTAAATACTAAGAAAACAGAAATTTAGACTTTATCGTTTGCATCTCCCCTTGAATTTCAAAAGCAAGTAGGGGTCTGTCAAAACTTAAATATCTGGGAATTTACTTGAGAGCCATTAGTATTCATTTATAAGAAGGTAATTGTGGGCTCCTGATCTACACTGTTTAGATTGACCTCCGAAGGTGGCCCTTGCTTCCCCTCCCTCTTCATAATCGCATACAAATTATTAAGATAAATGTGCTTCCTAGATATCTATATCTTTTTCAATGCACCCCAGTGCATCTATCAATGGCTTGGTTTCATCAAACACAAGAAAAACTTTTTAAATTTGACTGGGCATACACTAGACCCCAAGTGAGAGGTGGAGTACTCTTATCAAGGAAATCCTCGGGGGGGGCTGGGCTATACCGGATATGGAGGCCTACTGGATAGCCATACAAGTGAAAAATGCACTATTGTGGCTAGATAATAAATATCAAGCCCATTGGAAGGCCCTTGAAATGGACACAATAGAACAGTTCCCTTTACTGGCAATGATATTTGATGTATGTCTAAGTAAAAACCTCACACGGACATCTTATAGAGCAATGCATGTCACATGGGCAGCATGGGGACATAGAAACATAGAACATAGAAACATAGATTTTGACGGCAGATAAGGACTGCTTGGCCCACCCAGTCTGCCCATTTCCCTACCTAATGGATAAGCTGCAGATCCTAGTTAACCAGCAGCCTACTTCTTCCTACCCCAACCCCCTAGAATTGCCTTATGACTGTCCCATGCATGCTTGAATTCCACTACTGTTTTTGACTCCACAACCTCCTCCAGAAGGCTGTTCCATGCATCCACAACCCCCTCTGTGAAAAAATACTTCCTTAAATTACATCTGAGCTGCCCCCCTTCTATCTTCAAATTGTGCCCCCTTGTTCTTGCACACCTCATTTTTTGAAAGATGCTACCCTCTTGGACTTTGTTGATTCCCTTGAGATACTTGAAAGTTTCTATCATGTCCCCCCTCTCCCTCCTTTCCTCGAGGCTATACGTATTCAGCTCCTTAAGTCTCTCTTCATATGTCTTCTGGTGCAGACCCTGCACCATTTTAGTTGCCCTCCTCTGGACAGCCTCCATCCTGTCTATGTCTTTCGGGAGATTGGGTCTCCAGAACTGCACGCAGTACTCCAGATGGGGTCTTAACAAGTGTCTGTACAGAGGGATAATAACTTCCTGTTTTCTACTGGTGATGCCTCTCCCTATGCATCCCAGTATCCCCCCAGCCCTCCTTGCTGCCCTCTCACATTGCTTGCCCACCTTTAGGTCATCTGATATGACTACCCCCAGGTCCCTTTCCATTTTTGTTGTTGTTAGATCTCACCCCCCATTGTGTACTCTTCCACTGGGTTTTTGATTCCCAGGTGTATTACCTTGCACTTCTTAGCATTGAATCTAAGCTGCCATACATTTGACCATTCCTCTAACCTTGCCAAGTCCCTTCTCATCCTTTCCACCCCACCTTGTGCATCAACTCTGTTGCAGATCTTTGTGTCATCTGCAAAGAGACATTATTTCTTTCTTCCAGTCCTCTGCAATGTCGCTATAAAGACATTGAAGAGGACTGTCCAATACTGAACCCTGCTGTACCCCACTAGTAACCCCTTCTTCAGAGTGGACTTCATTTACTATTACTCTCTGTGTCCTATTCTCCAGCCAATTCTTTACCCAGGCTGTCATCTTGGGACCCACTCCCAGGCTGGCTAACTTGTATATTAATCTTTTGTGTGGGACTGTGTCAAATGCCTTGCTAAAGTCTAGGTAGGCCATGTCCACAGCCCCTCCCTGATCTACTACTTTGGTCACCCAGTCAAAGAAATCTATCAGATTTGTCTGACATGACCTTCCCGCTGTGAATCCATGATGCCCTGTGTCCTGAGCCACTCTGGCCTCTAGATACTCAACAATTCTTTCCTTCAGAAGTGATTCCATCATTTTCCCTACCACTGAGGTTAAACTAACAGGTCTGTAGTTTCCTGCTTCTGCCTTGCTCCCACTTTTGTGAAGGGGAATCACATCTGCCCTTCTCCAGTCCTCGGGTACCACCCCATCCTCCCATGATTTGTTAAAGAGGGTAGTCAGTGGTGTCACTAGTTTTACCTTTAGTTCTTTTAGAATTCTGGGATGAATCCCATCAGGCCCCATTGCTTTGTCCACCTTCAGTTTTAAGAGTTCTTTCAGAACCCTTTCTTCTGTAAATGGGCTGGTATCAACTTCTGTATCCAGAGTGTTTCTACTGTTTGTTTTAGGTACCTTCCCCACTTCCTTTGTAAATACTGAGCAAAAATATTTGTTTAGTATCTCTGCCTTTTCACAGTCACCCTCTGCCCACCCTCCCTCCTCTTTATTAAGCCTCACTAACCCTCCCTTGGTCTTCCTTCGCTCGCTGATGTACCTATAAAAGATTTTATCGCCTTCTTAACTGAGTTGGCTATCTTTTCCTTGGTTTGGGCCTTTGCTGTTCTGACTGCCTTTCCAGCTTCTTTTTACTTTAACTGATACAGTTCCCTGTCCTGACAATTTTATAAAATTCCTCAGATCTCCAAACAAGTGTGAAAGTTTATATGGTTGGCATGGGATGCTACATTTCCCCCCCTCAGTACTAGATCCATGGTATAGACAACAAGCTCTTCGAGGCCTTCGCTACACAGGCCAAATTCTCTTGGGCACCATCACCTCTATCTTTGATGAGTGTCATAGGTCCTTTAGGTGGGCAGCAACAGATCATTTCAGATACAGGACAGTCCCATTTATCTGACCCGTTCTGGCAACCAAAATTTAGGTCGGATAAACAAGAATTCGTATTTCTGGGGGTTTATATGAAAAGCATACACAATGTAATTTTTCTTTATGATCAGATGCCACAGTACTGTATCTAACAAAAAAGCATAAGAAATAAAAATATCCCAACACATTATGCACCTGTCCTGTGTGGCATGTAAGGGATTGCAAAGGATTGTAAGAGGATTGTGATAAAATGAAGTGTAGTGGTCAGTAGTTTTCAGTGGTTATTTTTTTTTAATTTTTCTGCTTAGTGCTTTTGTGTTTCATGTACAGTGTACATTTTTGTTTTTATTTTATTTTTTCATAAAAAAGTCATTAAAGCTCATTTGCTGCATCGCACCCATGCGTTTCCCCACAGCCTGTGATCATAGTTTGAGAACCAACATAACGTGTACTGTCTTTAATGTTGTGCAAAATTATGGAATTTTGTTCTGCAAAATATTTTGCTAAATGCGTGAATTTCGCGAAATATTTTGCGGGCGCAAAATGTTTAACTCCACTGGCAAAATGCAGAATTTTGCCTGTGAAATGTGAAATTTTGCCTGCAAAATGAGGAATATTGCCCCTCATAGATGAAATTCCATCACTCGCAGGAGAAATTCTGCATTTCACACCTGCAAAATATTTTGCGGAATGCATGGAATTTAGCAAAATATTTTGCATGACGAAATTCGCAGTTTCACCAGAATTTAGCTGGCGAAATAAAATTTAGCTGCATCTCTAACTGGCTTGCAGTCTGGCTGACTTTCCATCCAGAGCAGGCACTTGTCAAAGTGCTCTACTGCCTCTGAATGTGATGGGATTTGTAAAGGTTCCTCTTCTTCTTCATCGACACTGGAATCACTGTTGGCATTATCAGCGTTCTCAGATGGCGATATGAATGGACTGGGGCACCTCCAATACAGACCTGTCTCGTCTGCATTATTAATGTGGTCCAGTGTGAGAGCTTCAGATTTTATAATATCATTCAGTTGCTGTATGAAAGGAGCTATGCCCTCATCAGCAGCACTGAGGCGCTCATCACACAGCCTTAGCTGGCGGTTGCTGTGGCATTTCTTAACTCGATTGAGCCAGCCATCACTGGCCACAAAAGTACCACGGTCATCTCCCAGCATTGTATGAAATTGGAGTTCCTTCTCTTTTAGAAGAGGGCTTGATATAGGAGTGCCGTTTTCCCTCTCCTCGACAAAACCAAAGATAGATCACATCGTCTCTCTTGTCATCTTGGCAGGTGCACATATTCTTCTGGTTGTCCAGTCCTGATGAGCCCTCTGTGGACGTGGCAAAACTCCTTAGTTTATCCTTGGCCTCCTTTATGTCATAGGCTGTAGATCTGCTGACTCTGTATTCAGCAGCAAGTGCGACCGCATGCTCTCCGTTCTCTAAGCAGTGCAGTATGCATAGCTTTTGCTGTAATGTGAGGACTGTGTGTTTCCTTTTGCAGCTCATTTTGTGGCAGAAAAACAGCAAATGTCAAAAGGATTACCACAGTGCTACGTACAACAAACATCTGTTGCCCACAGCAACTGTGAAGTTTATGTGGGTGACAACATGGTAGTTCATTACAGAGGGAATTCTGGATCAACGGGGTTCAGCAAAACAGAATTGTACTGTACAGTACTTCCAAATAAGGAATTATTGTACATTATGACACAACTCTGTTTAGAAGGAGAGAAGGAGCAAGTTGAATCCCGAGAAGGGCTGTCCCTTTCTTCCCTGGTGCAATCATTTCAACAAAAGGGAGCTATTTCGGTCCTCTACCAAACCTTACTGCAAGCCTGGAAGGCACAAGTTCTTTATATCACAGACAAATGGCCAAATGATGCCCAGATCCAATTGACATCCAAGAACTGGGATAAGATTTGGGTGGGAACTAGCATAACAGCCTCTTTCCTGCAATGGAGGGAATTTGCATGGAAAGTCCGCACCAGATATAACACCAGTACTGCAGTCCAAGTGGGACTGCTATAAATGGGCATATTGTAGGAGAAGCTATGTGGAGATGAGAGACACCTACTATCATTTTTGGGGGAATTGCCCAGTTTTACACCCCTTCTGGGCAGAAGTAATAAGTCAACTGAATCAAGTGTTCATACTTCCTGACTCTCCTCTGTTTCAAAATCTAATTTAGGGTATCTCACCACGCAGTATATGGGGAAGGGAGGTGCACTGTCTGTGGGGAATATGTGTAGTAGCAGCCGCCAAAGCCATCACTTGAAAATGATTGCAGAAACTACCTCCACAGGGTCAGGACTGGGAGGGACTGGTCACTAAAATCTAGGACATGGAATGTCTTACATTCCAGGTTCAAGGTAGAATTCCAGCTTATCCGACTAGATGGACATGCTGGATATTAGCACATTAGCACAAGAAAATCCAACTGATACTGGGTTTTAAGTCCAGATGTTGCAACCAATACTGAAAAAAAAGTCCAACACCAGCTGCAGTTTGAATGCTAAGGGTTTTAGAAAGGCTCCCCCCAAAGGGCAGTGGAACAACCTTTTGTACCTGATTGGGAATGAATGGCCACCTTTAATAGTAAATCACACAGAGGAAACTGTTAATATGTAAAAAAAGGTATACTTCCTGGTAGGCGTGAGAAATGTTGAGTAAACCCCCTCCCCAAAACCCTTTCCCTTTTCCACTTCCGTTCCCAGCCGCTTTCCTTTTCCTCCCCTCTCCCCAGTTCAGGAGGCCCTCCTATTATTAATCTTGTGCTAAGCTACTATGTTTTCTACTCTATCCATTCCATATGTTATGTATAATAGTTTTAGTTTCACAAATTTTATTTATGCACAATGTTCATTACTGTACATACTTGTCAATATGTGATTTTACCCTTGTTTGTGTAAATAAAGAAATAAAAAAAAAACTAAACATACATTTTGTGCTCCCAGAATTTTTCAGAACTACCAGAATAAATACATCAGGCTGATGGATGCTGTTACATGGTGCTACACTGTGTGTCTTTCCCACTGCCACTGTTCTTGTAATGCACTTTAAGGGAAATGGTGCAAAGAGCACAATGTACATCAATTTTGTGCTCCTAGAATTTTTCTGAAATACCAAAATAAATATGTCAGGCTGCTGCATGCTTCTACATGGTGCTGCACTGTGCATGTTCCCCCTGGCACTCATCTTATTTATTTATTTATTTGGATTTTGGTAACCGGGTAGGCCTACTGAGACCGCACAGACCCTTTTTCCGGGGTGACCCGGGTCAGGTACAACATCACCACAGCAGGTGGCATACATACAATTCATTAACAAATATAGTAATTGTAGAATGGAGAGGAAGCGAAATACTGCCAAATTACACAAATGACAAATACACAACAGTTATACATATAACAAAATTGACCATTGATTACAACTTGAAACATTAATATACAACTTTCCAGCACAGTAGGAATGCAGTAATGACCCTAGTAATGTAAGGAACTAAGAGAAAGTGAAGTAGATTAGGCTACGCAAGTGCAAGGTTTAGATTGCAAGAGGTGCACAGAGAGGGAGCGCTTGAACAAGGCCAGTGAGGTGAGGGAGATAGATGTAAAGGGGAGTGCATTCCAAGAGGAGGGTGCAGAGTAGGCAAATGACCACTTGCCAATTGCTAGACTGGGATAAGGTGTGTGCAGTAGTGAGGCTGAGAAAGATCTAAGTATACGGGGGGAAAGTTTGAACTGCAGTACATCTCTCAGTCAGTGAGGGGAGAGAAAAGGAAGGCAAGCTTAAAGGTAAAAGTAAGAGTGGGGAACTACAGTCTTTGGTCATAACCCAGCCAATCTAATGCAGTTAATACATCACAGTGATGAAGGCAAGGATGGGCACCGAGAGAGAAAGTGTGGAAATGTGGCAGCCAATGCTAGCACTGCATTTGTGGGCTTAGCGGTGTGCACCCTGTGCGGGCCCAGTGTCCTGATGACACTGGTTCTGCAGAAGTGCCATCAACTTGAAATGATTTGGCCGCTGCAATGAGGGTCTGCCTCATCATTGCAGTGTCAGAAATTCTGCTGCAATGAGGGAGCGATCCTTTATTGCAGGGCAGTACCTCTCCTGGTGTAACAGTACCAGGAACATGGCAGCTCTATGTGGCCACCTCAAAGCCGACAGGGGGTGCCCAATCCCCCGGTCGGCATGCCCCTGACCCCCTTCATTTGCTGACAGGGAGCCCAGTCCACCTCGGCATAATGGCCCCACTCCCAAGTTTCTGTTGTATGCTGAGGGGGTTTCCAATCCCCCTCAACATCATGCGCCCCCCAACAGTCATTCTTTGCTGACGGGGCGCCCAATCACCATCAGCTTCAGTCCCTTATTCCCAGTTCAATTTGCCGATGGGGGAGCCCACTCCCCATTGGCATAATTTCCTCACCCCCTGATTTCTGCTGTGTGCTGAGGTGGTGCCCAATCCCCCTTGGCATCATGCCCCTCCACCCATTTCTGTGCCAACAAGGGGCCCAATCCCTGTTGGATTTAGTCCCCCTCCTGTGGGGTCGCAGGTGGTACACTGGGAGGCCACCCCAGTGTACCAAACAACACCTGCGAAAGAAGAAAACCACCCACATAGTCTTTTTTTTTAACCTGTAAAACAAGAAAACGGTCCCTCGCGGTCTCTCCTGCTCCCTCCTCCAACCATCACCCACCCTCTGCGTACCCTGCCTTCCCACATCCCCTAACCCCATACTTACCTCCGGAGCATGGCGTGATGATCTTTGGTGGACCGAGAACACGTCTGCACTTTTCAAAGCTGACCGCGAACTGAAGGAATGCCGGTAAGCTGTATAATGGCATAAATAGGGTTTTTTCAACTTTGGTGCATATGTCAAGCATTTTGGGGAATTTTGGTACCAACTTTCCAACATAGGGTTATTGGGACCCCTCCTCATGAATTCAGTCACTGTCATGGTGTTATTTGGTCCCAAAAGGTGATTTTGCAGTCACTGCATGGAATCGCCTTTCAGGACCGATTAATGAAATGTCGGTGCTACTGTTCATGCGCGGGCTCTCAAAAAGCCTATGTTGCAAATTTGGTGAAAAAAAATAAAAAAATGACTGTTTTAGGAGCATGTGTTGTGCAGTTTCCACGCATGCACGTAATTTTATGAATTTGAATATTTTCACTCCAGATTTTCAACACTGGAATTTTTCCACACCTCCTTATGAACAGTACAGCTGTCATTTTACACATCCTGGCCAAAATATGTTTTTGTACTTCTGGTGCAGAATAGCACAGTCGCAGTGGGAAACCAGTTTTAGGGACAGATTAAGAAAATGACAGTGACACTGTTCATGAGCAGAGGTCCTATAATGCCTATGTTGAAAATTTGGTGACGAAAGTCCTTAAAATGACTGTGTTACATGCATGCTTTGCGCAATTTCCACGCATCCTTGTAACTTCACAAATTTGCAGTATTTTCATGCCAGATTTTCAACACTGGCATTTTTTCACACCTCCTTATGAACAATACAGCAGTAATTTTTCACATCCTGGCTGAAATGTGTTTTTTGCACTTCTGACACAGAATAGCGCTGTTGCAGTGGGAAATCAGTGTTTGGGACAGATTAACAACAAGCAAGTGAGAGAGGAGGAGTGAGCGAGTTCAACGGAGCTCTGTCAGGACTGCTGCAGATTTCTTTGTGGGCAGAAAAAGATGCCAATGTAGGCAGGAGCCCAGTACAAAAGAGCAGTCTGTAGCACCATGAGAAACAGAACAAGTGAGTGAGAGGGGGGACTGATCAAGCTCAATGGAGCTCTGTCAGAACTGCTACAGATTTCTTTGTGGGCTGAAAAAGGTGCCAATGCAGGCAGGAGCCCAGTACAAAAGGGGCAGCCTGCAGCACTGGGAGAAACAGAATGAGTGAGTGAGAGAGAGAGAGTGAGCGAGCTCAATGTAGCTCTGTCGGGACTGCTGCAGATTTCTTTGTGGGCAGAAAAAGGCGCTAACAGAAGCAGAAGGCCAGTACAAAAGGGCAGCCTGCAGCGCTGAGAGAAACAGTACGAGCAAGTGAGAGGGGGAGTGAGTGAGCTCAACGGAGCTCTGTCAGGGCTGCTGCAGATTTCTTTGTGGGCAGAAAAAGGCACCAATGCAGGCAGGAGCCCAGTACAAAAGGGAAGCCTGCAGCGCCGGGAAAAACAGAACTAGTGATTGGGAGAGGGGGAGTGAGCAAGCTCAATGGAGCTCTGTCAGGACTACTGTGGATCTCTTTGTAGGCAGAAAAGGTCCCAACGCAGGCAGGAGCCCAATACAAAAGGGCAGCCTGCAGCGCCGGGAGAAACAGAATGAGCACGTGAGAGACGGAGGAGTGAGCAAGCTCAATGGAACTCTGTCAAGACTTTAGAGTTGCCCACCCACCTGCCCAGGGTCCTGTGTGGTCCTATGACACAGCAGGGTCTCTGGGGTGGAGACAATGCAATGATTGGATACTTTTATGATTGTTGTAATAATACAGATTTAGTTGTTCTGCTTATTTCTCTAACTGATTTGAGTAATACTTGGAGTGCAATAAGATTTCTAACTGGGCTAAGTGAAATTATGAGGGCTGAGAACAAAAAGTATGGTAGCTGAGGGGTAAAAAATGGACAAGGAGGCTTTAGGATTGCTACAGTAATACAGTATCTAATGGATAAGATTTGAGACTGAATGAATCTTGTCGGCAAGGGGGCAATAGGAGGACTAATGTGGGGGGAAACAGGAAGTTGAGTTAATAGGGCCCTAACAGTTGTAGTAGGGTACAGAAACCGGGAGTAAGAGACTGTAACATAAGATGGGGGTCAAAATGGGGCAGGTGTTATGTGTCAATAGGGCGGGCATCTATGGAAGGGTGGTGAGGTGCACAGGACGTGGGTCCACCATGATCCTGGACTGGGCTTGGAGGATGGGGGTGTATGCTCTGTAGACAATTGACTAGTTTGAGGGAGGAACTGTGGAGGTTAGGGAGGAGTCTAAGTGGCAGGGCAGATGAGTATGGTAGGCATCCTGGCATGGAGGAGAATAGGGGATGGCAAGGGGGGAAGGGGAAGAACAACTAGAGACTGAAACTGACCCCAGTATCAGAGACATTAGCACAAAAGAGAGGAGAAAGGAGGGGGGTGCCCGAGGTGTGGGAGGGGGCCTCCTGATGGGGGAGGAAGAGGCCATGAGGAGTACCAGGGGAGAGAGCAGATGGCTACAGGTAGGGAGAGAGGGACTAGGGGGCACAGAGGGGAACAAGAAGGAGGGGGAATCGATAGGGGGAAGAGATGTAGAAGGGGTGTCGACTAGGAATAGATTTGAGCCTCTGCTATGGGGGGGGAGCAGGAACATACTGAAGGGGGAGGACAAGTGGGGCATGAGAGGGATGGCAACAGGTAGGGAAGAGACAGTGAGGATGAAAGGGCAGAAGGGGAGCTAGTAAGGAAGGAGGGGTGACTGGAGGAGAGAAGGCTATGGGAAGGGGAAGGATGGGAGGGGCATCACTATCAGGGTCGAAGGGAATGGGGGCTCTAAATTGACAACAACGGTGATAGGAGAGTGGTTGGAAATTAGCAGGGGAAAAGAGGAGGTCAACATGGGAAGCTCAGTAGGAAGTAGTCAGGCTGGGAAGGGGTTCAAGGGGGATGGGAGGAATAAGGCAGAGAAAAAGGTTGAGGCAGAAGTAGGGGTGCAGATACAGAACTCACAGAGGGTGCAGCTGGTGGGGGTAAGGGCAGGGAAGAACAAATACTGGGATGGTGGGAGGGGCATTAGAAGGGAAAGGGGGGAAGTGACGGGGGTACTTGTCCTGGGGGATTCTATACTGAAAGGGGTGAGATGGGGCAGAAGAGGGGAAAGGCATAGCCGTATTTGGGCTGAAGCTATCTCTGGGTTGACTGCAGGAGGAGCAGGCACTGCTCAAATGTGCAGCGAGGTGGAGGAAGAAACCTCATTTACTGTTGCATGTGGGTACAAGCGACTTGGTGTGGGAGACTTGTGGAAATAGTGAGGGGGATGTTCTAGGAGATGGACAGGCAGTGTGAAAGCATGGGGGAGTCAGTGACATTCTCGGAGGTACTCCAAGTACCATGTGCAAACATGGGAAGGAAAGGTAGGATCAAGGACTTTAATGAGTGGCTGAGGGAATGGTGCCACACCAAAAATTATGGGTTAGTGACTAACTGGAGTAGGGTCTGGGGGAATAGTGGCTTGTACATGGTGGACAGGCTACACTTGAGCAGGGAGGGGATGGGAGTATTACAGGTAGGATTAGAGGGCTATACCTCTACTAAGGTGGATTTAAACTAGTGTGGGGAGGCAAAAGACTGAGGTTGGTAGAAAGGTCCAGATAGGGGAGCCTAATGAGCGAAACCCCGTAGATATAGGTTAAGGCAGAGACGTAGTTACCCTGGGAGGGAGCGGGCAGAGTGGTCTGAGTGTAATACAGAAGGCACCACCACCCAATAAGAATAACAAGGAGAAAGGGTGAAGACTACCAGGAGGAGGGACACAGGCCAAGGAGAAGAGTGAGGAGAAGGAGGGGTATGGGTGGAAGGTGGTCTCTCTCAATGCAAGAAGGCTGGGAAATAAAATTGCAGAGCTTCAGGTGCTCCTTTCAGAGGGGAAGGTGGACACTGCTGCAGTGACAGACACTTGGGCCACAGAGTACCAAGACTGGGACCCAGCAATCCCAGGATACAGGATATACAACAAGGACTGGGGGGTTGGAAGGGGGGGGTTGCACTCTGTGTGAGGGAGGGGACCAAATGCATAACAGATGAGAGAGAAAAGGAGAGGACAGAGGTGCTTTCGGTGCAACTCCTGGACTCCAAGGGCAGAAAGCTGAGGCTGGGAGTGGTGTACAGAACACCAGCCCAATCCGGGGAACTAGAAGGAGGCACGGGCACTAAGGTGGTGGACTTTAGTAGGGTGGACTTTGGGAGGATGGGAGCAATACTGTGAGGGAGACTCAAGGATATAAGGCTGGGGATGGATGCAGAACAAAAGTGGGGAGTCATAAAGACTGGGCTAACAGAGGCCACAGTGGCCCGCACCAGGGCCAGGAGTAAGAAGAGCAGAGCCAAGAAACCATACTGGCTGAACAAAGAAGTGCTGCAAGTGGTGAAAGTGTAGAGGGTTGCATACTGGAAGTACAGGAGAACAGGGAAGGGAGAGGATAAGGAGGCTTGCGGTGGTTGGTCAAAGGAAGCAGCCAAAAGGGTGAAAAAAGCTAAGGCCTCCAGGGAATTAAGGTTAGCACAGGGCATAAAGGAAGGGGAAAAGGACTTTTTAAGGTATGTCAGGGAAAAGAGTAAGTGCAAGAAACATATTGTGAGGATAAAGTGGGGAGCGGATTAGGTGGAAAAGGGGGAGGAGCAAGTGAAAATTCTAAATGAGTACTTCTGCTCCGTTTTCACTAAGGAGAGGGATTGTCCACTACCAGCATGGGCTGGGGGGATGGGGAAAGGGGGGAGGAGGTGACGGACAAAGTAATCACAGGGACTAGGGTGCTAGATGGGCTGAGGGCAGTAACGGTGGACAAGGCACCAGGTCCTGATGGCATCCACTCCAGGGTGCCGAGATAGATGGCGGAGCTGTTGGCTGAGCCACCGGCAGATCTGTTCAACACCTCCCTGGAAATGAGGTGTGTGCCCCAGGACTGGAGGGTGGCCCATGTGGTGCCCATACACAAGAGTGGGCCTAGGGAGGAGCCAGGAAATTATTGGATGGTCAGTCTCACATCCATAGTGGGTAAGCTTATGGAGGCAATACTGGAACAGAGGCTGGTGGCATTCCTAGAGAGTAATGACCTTCAAGATGGGTGGCAACATGGGTTCATCTCAGGGAAGTCTTGTCAAACCAGCCTAATAGAGTATTATGACTGGGTAACAAGGGAGTTGGACAGGGGCCATGCGGTACATGTCCTGTACTTGGACTTCAGTAAGGCCTTTGATAGAGTGCCTCATGGGAGACTGGGGGGAAGGTGACAGCAGTGGGGGTGAGAAAAAAGCTGACTAAATGAATAAAGGCCTGGTTACAGGGGAGGGTGCAGAGGATGGTGGTGGTGGGGGAGCCCTCGGCACCTAGAGCAGTGACAAGCGGAGTCCTGTTGTGGTCAGTGCTGGGTCGAACTTCGTCATAATGTTGCACACTTAATAGCATACCACATTATGGCGAACCTGGACTTGTGCGGTCCCTGAGTTGGCCCCCCCCAGAGTTGAGAATCTTTAGTGGGGGGGTCCAGGGGGTGTGAGGGCAGAGCCCCCCACAGAACAAAGACATATGCCTCATGGCATAAATCGCGCGGCGCGATTGTGCCATGCGGTATTATGTCTTGCAACATAATGAACCCATGCCATGCTGGGCCTGCTGCTATCTGGGCTCTTTATCTCCAATATAGCACATGGAGTGGGGAGCAGGATTTGTCTGTTCGCTGATGATACCAAATTGGGAGCAGTGGTGGACAAAGAGGACAGATGAGAAAAACTGCAGGGGGACCTAACCAAACTAGAGACATGGTCGGTGGAGTGGCAGCTACGATTCAATGCAAACTAGTGTAAGGTGATGCACTTCGGGCCTAAGAACTAGAAGAGGGACTATTGGTTGGGAGGGTGAGGTTGGGGATCACAGAGGAGGAGAAGAAGGACCTAGGGGTGCTGGTAACTGGGAGCATGAACAACTCAGCTCAGCGTAGGAGAGCAGCAGTGAAGGCAAACAGGATGCTGGGGTGCATCGCAAGGGGGTTCTCATCCAGACACAGGGATGTGAGCCTATCTCTCTACAGATCATTGGTCAGACTGCATTGGTCAGACTGCACCTGGAGTACTGTGTGTAATACTGGAGGCCATACCTGAGTAGAGATATAAAGTTACTGGAGAGGGTGCAAAGGAGGGCAACAAAAAATTTAAAGGGGATGGAAGGAAAGGAATATGAAGTTAGGCTTGAACAAGCAGACCATGTACGCACTGGAGAAGAGGAGAGATGGGGGGGATATGATTCAAGCATTTAAATACCTGAGATGGGTAAATAAACCTAGCACCGAGGGGGTGTTTAAACTGAGGAGTGGAAGAGAGACATGGGTTTAAAGACTACGGTTGTAAGGAGGTGTTTCAAGAGGAAAATGTGGAGGCACTACTTCACTGAGAGGGTGGTGTCTAGTTGGAATTTGCTGCCAGAGGCAGTGGTAACATGTAGGACAGTCAGTAGCTTTATGAAGGACTGGGATAACGCAAGAGGAAGAGTCGGGGGGCAGGGTCTGGGACACGCAGGGGAGGAGCTGAGGGGGAGGAGGCTGGGGCAGCTGCAATCTAGGGTGCTAGCTGCACACTTGGGCAGATTTAGATAGACCGATTGGTCTGTTCTGCTTCTGATTCTTATGTACGTATGTATGTTCTTATGTAAAATCACAGTGACCCTGTTCATGAGCAGAGGTCCTAAAATGCCTATGTTGTAAATTTGGTGACAAACGTCCATAAAATAACTGTGTTACAAGTGTGCATTGTGCAGTTTCCACGCACTCTCATAACTTTGCAAATCTGTAGTACTTTCACTCCAGATTTCCAACACTGGCATTTTTTCAGACCTCCTTATGAACAGTACAGCTGTCATTTTTTATATCCTGCCCAAAATATGTGTTTACACATCTGGAGCAGAATAGCGCGGTTGCTGTGGGAAATCAATTTTCAGGACAGATTAAGTAAATCATACTGACAGTGTTCATGAGCAGCGGTCACGAAATGCCTGTGTTGAAAATTTGGTGAAATAATTGCACTAAATGACTGTGTTATGTGCATGTGTTGCGCAATTTCCACGTACGCTCGGAAGTTATGGCATTTTTAATATTTTCACTACCGATTTTCAGCATTGCCATCTCTTCACACCTTCCTATGAATGGTGCAGCTGTCATTCTTCACATCCTGCCCGATCTGTGTTTTCGTACTTCTGGCTCACAATGGCATGGTCGCTGTGAGAACTCAAAGTTCAGGACACATTGACAAACTCACAGTGCCACTGTTCATGAGAAGAGGTCCCCAATGCTTTCATGAGGTGAGAGTCACAAATAGGCCATGTTGAAAATTTTTTGTGCAAATACCAACAAACACCTGGGGCATTAGGGTTTCTAACCATAACATCCCACCCTGTACAGACTGACAGGCATCAGGGGTGTGCCTTTGGATTGCCGACTGTAATGCTCGTGCTGTTCCACCCCAACCCCCCCACTCTGCAGCCAGTGACAGGCATCGAGGTGTGCCTTGGACTCTTCAGCCCCAGAGTTCACCCCATTCTCCTATATTGCACCCATTTCAGTGTATGTCCTTATGGAGTGGGGTGACTGTAAAGCCGAACACCCTAAGGCACACCTCAACACTTGTAGGTGTCTGCAGGATAGGGTGAGGTGAAATGGCATGAATGTTATGGGCGACAACCCAAATGCATACCCCAAATGCCTGTCTGCCTCTGCAGGTTGGAGGTGGGGTTGGCGTGAAGTTCAATACTTCACTGCCATTTCTACTCTGCATCTCTCTAACTCCTGAATTTCCAGTGCTAATACCAGCAAGCAAACATTCAGCATTGACAAATGCTTGTTTTGTTCCTGTTTCTATCTGTTGAGATATTTATCACTAGGATGATGAAATCCTGTTGCTGCATGGGTCTGTCCCAAACTGGTTATTTAATTTACCGGTGCTTCTTACCTGGGAAGGAAGCATTGTTTTACATTTTTGTTTTAAGTTCTTAAATGTTACTTGTATGTCACTCTCTGTTTTCTGCTGCTCCTTCTCTTGTTACAGATGTTTTTCAGCTGTATGACAATACAGAATCAGTCAGCAGCATCAGCTTGATGCAAGTATTCACACTAGATAAAGAGGATGGGTCGACTTTAATAAGACCACACACACACACAGTGTTTGAAAAGCTAGAGAAGGAGGCGGTCCAAACACAAGTCTGCAACATTGACCACATCAATCATCTGGTGGAAAAGATGGTGGTGGCTTGCTTGCTGGAGGAGGAGGAGGAGGAGGAGACATTCATGACAGAATGGAAAATGACCTGTGAATACATGATAGATATGTTTTAGACTCCAGTACACTCCCTATTGTGTTGCACCTCTGAAAGCAAACCAAAAATTGAAAAAAAAGAAAGAAAAGAAAAAAATGACTTTTGGAAAGGATGCTTACCATCACAATGGAGATGGACCTGCCTTAAAATGGCATGACGGTGCCCCAGACAGAGAAGGTGGAGGAGTGGAAGTTTGTCTTGCTGGATGAGAAGGCAGCAGGATGGAAGTCAAGTTTCAAATTTCCAAGTTTATTGTTCAACCTTCTCACTAGAGCATTTAGCTTATTACAATTGTTACAAAAATAGATTAAAAAATAGAAGTTAAAAACTTCCACATACAACTAACACACAGTTCCAGATAAATAAATCATAAGAGTGCCTTATGTTACAATATATTATTAGAACCATTACGGATTTTATAAATGCTGTATATAAAAATATAGTATGTTTATTAACCACCCCTACTCCTTTTTTTGCTTTTCTTTATAAGCCATCTTCTTTTTGACAACAGATGCTAAAAAGTTTGCTATTGTTTCATAATCTTCCTGGCAACTGGGGTAGAGAAGGATAAATACAGGATCATAATTCACTTGTGCGTAAGTTGATAGAATAGTTAGGAGATGTTCAGATCTAGCCTTCAAGCATAATGGACAAAGAGTGATTATATGTTGGATAGTTTTCTGAAAGCCCAACTCACAGGGGCACATATTATTGATTCTTTTATCAGTTCTCCTATTATAATATGTGTATTTAGATACAATCAGACCAGATCTTGTCCATGTAATGAGCTTCCTGTATTCAGGTTTTGAATAGGTCACTAAATATTCTTCCAAGCAATGCCCAATTTTATTTTCCTTAAACCAGTGAGAGTTTTTAAGTTCTCTCACTTTTACCGTATCAGTTTCTCTAGCCCTCAAGGAAAGTTTCATTTTTATCCTTTTCCCAAGTTCTGTCAAAATAACTATGTTCCTCAGATGATCCATCAAAGATGTTGCATATTAATTTTTATTAACATTTCCTTTAATGTTCTTAACCATTTAGAGCAGAAACCAAATGATTCTCATTTCATTTTTTTGATCAGGCATTGCTTAGGGAGATCAAATGATTTATTTATTCATTTTAGCCAATATGTAGCTACTCTTAATTCTTTGATTGCATCTAATTTAATTCGCCCCAGCTCAACTCTAACCATAACATTCGCAGTAGAGCTAGGGACCCCAAGTAGGGCTTTATAGTAATATGAAGGTATTCTTTCTAAGAGTTCTAGTTGATAGTGTCCCCAGACCTCAGATCCATATAATAGAATGGGATATAACTTTGCCTCCCCTACTTTTAAAGCTGGCATCACAGTGTTTCTGCCAAACTGATAATTAAATTGAAGCAAACACTTAGCTGCCACCTTGGCTTTCATATTTTGATCTTTCAAATGATAAGACCATCCTGTATTCAAGTTAAATTTAATTTCTAAGTAACAATATTCCCTGGTGATTTCTACTCTTTCATTCTGCATCTGAATTTTATAATTTTGTAGTTTTTTGTTTTGTTTTTGTCCGAAAATCATAACTTTTGTCTTAATTAAATTAATCTCTTAACTCTAGATGGGCACATTTAGTGTAAAATGTGGCCAATTTTTGGGACAGAAGTCCTGTGAAGACAAGAGAAAATTATTAACACGCTACTAAACTAGCCACTGTGAATGACTGCACAGAGGGTATATCTGCTGTCTACTCCCAGTCTTACTATATCTGTCACCTATGAACTCAACTCATATTTTATTTCTAAAAAGCACAAATCATATTGATATCTAAGCGCTTGTACAGAACATATAAAAAAAATTCAGCAGTTAAAACCATAAATAACAAATAAAACATCAGTATCACTATATTCAGTCATCTCCAATTCATGCACACTCCTGAAAGGTGAGCTTAAATAGATGCATTTTTAAGGCAGATTTAAAGCTCCCCACAGTCAGGCACTCCCTTATCTTACAAGGTAAAAAGTTCCACAGGGTGGGGGCTGCAAATGCAAATGCCCTAGTGCCAGAGGTCTTTATACAGACCCTGGGAACCTCTACCAAGCTCTCATCAGTGGAGCAGAGTGGGCTGAGGGGGCAGTAAGGGCACAGATGTTCTTGCAGATAGCGTGGTTCCTCTCCATTTAGGGCTTTATAGGTCAGCAAACTGACCTTGAAGATGACCAGCCACTAAACCAGCAGCCAGTGTAGTCCGCAGAGCACAGGCATGACATGACAAGATCGAGATAAGCCTGTCAACAGCCTGGCTGCCGCATTCTGCACCAGCTGCAAGTGGTGGATATCAACACCCAGGAGCCCTAGGTACAGACAGTTGCAATAGTTAAGGTGGGAGGTCACAAAGGCATGGACCAGAGTAGGAAGATCATCAGGCGGAAGCAGGTATTTAATCCAAGCAATATTCCTCAGATGGTAAAATGAGGATTTGATGACAGCCAACACCTGAGATTTAAGGGTCAGATCATCATCAGAAATAATGCCCAGATTGCACACCCAGTCAGACACTGATAGCTGACTACCCCTGAGTCAAAGCTCCGAAGGCTGCCCAGCCAATTGATCCCTCAGCCTGATGATCCAGGTCCACAACCAACACCTCAGCCTTGTCAGGGTTTAACCTCAGCCAGCTGGTACTCATCCAGTCCTGAATCTTGGCAAGGCAGTTGTTAAATACCAAGACAGTATCATCCTGGTCGGGCACAAAGGATATGTAGAGCTGAGTATCATCTGCGTAACAGTGAAAACTCAGCCCATACCACCTCACAATGTCTCCAAATGGCATCATATATACTGTGAACAGCATGGGTGACAACACCAAGCCCTGCGGAACCCCACGTGGCAGGGAGACCTGGTCTGAGGAAAAAATCCCAGCCACTACTCTCTGTGGCCTGCCCATGAGTAAATAATGGAACCATCTTAGGACTGTACCTGACAGTCCACAGATGAACCACAGGCACTGTAGTAACATACTATGGTACACGGTATCAAATGCTGCAGAGAGATCAAGGAGAATCAAGATGGAAAGAGTCCTCTGATCTCTCACTATCAGGAGATCATTGAGGACCCAAACCAGGGCTGTCTCAGTAATGTGCCTCTTCTGAAAGCCTGACTGGAGAGGATCATAGATATCATGGATGGTAAGGTGGACCTCCAGCTGCAGTGCAGCCCCCTTCTCAATAACTTTACCCACAAAAGGAAGGTTAGAGACAGGCCTGTAGTTAGCTAGACAATCAGGGTCAAGTGAGGATTTCTTAAGGAGGGTTATTGCTACCACCTCCGTCAGGGTGTGAAACACCCCTGTCTCTAATGAAGCCCAGACTATCTCTGCTAGGACCAGGCTGATGACTTCAACACACCCCACAAGGAGGTGAGGTGAGTTGGGCCAGGGTCCAAACTACAGCAGGTCAGCCGCGAACTCTGGATGATCGTCATGACCTCCACAACCTCCAACCGGTCGAAGTCAGACCAGCCAAAACAAGGTGCAGCAACCTCCCACCGACCAAGGCAACTCTTATTGGAATGAGCCACGCAGATTTCAGACCTGATGTTGGCAACCTTACCTGCAAAGAATCAAACAAACTCTTCACATTTCTCCTGTGACAATGCTCTCCAAGACTGGAGACGGGCTGGATTGCATAGTCTATCCACAGTTCAAAAGAGCTGAGCTAGTCAATTCTGTGCAGCAGCAATCTCCCTGGACAGGAACTCTGCCTTCTTATGGGAGAGAACTGATTGATACTCCATATAATGAGTCATCAATCTAAGCCTGTCAGCATCAAGGCCAGATTTCTGCCAGCATCATTCCAGCCTTCATCCAACTTGCCTCAGCTCCCTCAAGGTCCCATTAAACCATGAGGACCGAGGTCAAAGGGTGAGTTGGTGAGCCAGGACAGGAGCAACAGAATCCAGAGCCTCCACCACAGCCCTGTTATAGGCCTGTACTAGATTCTTGGGATCCACGCTTACACTTGGTACACCTAATAGGTTTAGTACCGCCACAAGGCCATCTGGAGTCAAACCCCTCAAAAGGCAGTACCGAACCATATCCACAGGGTCAGGTCTATTGGGGGGAGCTCAGAAATTGAACCTTATAGTGTGATGGGCAGATGAAATGACCCGGCTCCACCACCAAGTCAGAGGTCTCCATACCCAGCAGGAAGACCAGGTCCAATGAGTGACCATGGATATGGGTCACAGAGGTAATAACCTGTGTGAAGCCTAATAAGTTCATCAGTTGGAGGAAGTCCTGACCAAATTGAGAGAGTTCATCATCGACCCAGGCACTGAAATGCCCCAGCACCATCAATCTGGGGGGCTCCAACTCCATATCGATGATGAAGCCCACAACTTCCTGCAGGAACAACTTCTCTTCCCTGGGTGGATGATAGGTGAGAAGAATCCTGCACCCCACACCTGCACCAATGATGTGCTGAAAAGATCTGGACTCACCCATTGGCACTTCTACAAGGCCCAATTCTGTTCTAAAACAGATGGCTACACCCCTGCCCCTGTGATCCATCCTTGGACGGTGTCTCACTGAGAACCCAGCTGGAACAGCTGACTCCAAAACTGGGCCCACATTCTCATCCAGCCAGGTCTTGGTGATGCAAGACAAGTCTGATGACTCTAAAAGATCAGCAATTACTGCCTTTTTATTTTTAATGGACCTGGCATTGCATAACACTGCCCGAGTAGAATTGGCCACCAAGGTCGGCCACACTATCTGCCCAGCCATAGTGGAGCCCTTGACAGGTAGGACCCCTCTCTGGAACCCATTTTTGCTTCAGGGTGACCCCTGGCCTTAACCACCCCAATCCATCCACTCAGCTCCACTCCCCATCCAGGTCCGCAACCCGCAGCCCTACATATCTTCTTAACAATTTCCAACACCCAGCAGCACCCATATACCTCACCGGGCAAAGGGGGGCAATTAAAAGGCTGGAGGCTGCTGAGCTCTGAGGGGGAATAGCACCTGACCAGGAGAGCTCTTGGCCAACACATTCAAGAATGGATTACACACAACAGTCAGGCCTAATACACAAAAAGAAATAACAACCAAATCACCCATACATACAATGACATAACTTTTTTTTCCCCAACCTCAAACCCCAAATTACAGTCCCTTATTCAACAATAAAGAGTCTTGTAAAACACATGTCTATAGATAATCAGAAGAAACTAAGCATGCCATGCTTGAAAATGTGCATTCAGACAAAATGGGGCTCTCACCCCCACCAGGTCCTCAAAAATTAAGTCCAAAAGCTGAGCTCTCACCATAGCAGTCACCAGTTTAAAAATGAAAAACAATACCTATTCAGAAGGCTCTCTCACAGCCACCACCAACAGTTATATGGCTCCTGCCCACCAGTGATCACATCCGAACCTCTATTAATCCAATCTGAGTTCTTCAATCGGACCAATTAGCAGCAACTCAATGGGGCAGCAGTCCAGGGTGGTCAGCCCTCCCAATAATAGGCCTCCCTGAAATGAGACCCTCTGGACCCACTACAGGGATGCCTGAACAAACCAGGCCTCACCGCCCACCAATAGTGCACCCAGCACCTGCTCAGTCTGGCCTTCCACCCCAACCACTACACCTGGCTGTAGCCACAATCCAGGATTAAGGAAGGATGTACGCCCAGTGAAACAGACTCCTCACAGAGTCCATCAATGACCAGAACCACTCAATTCACCTTCTGAGCTCACAGTGAAACTCAAGTGAGCTGCCCAAGGGACAGGGCCCTAGATGGACCACGTCCTCTAACCAGGTCCCTGGAAAGGTCCCTGAGGCAGACAGGGGTGCTATGCCCACCAGTGAGCACTCCCACCACCTCTCCCTCCCGTAGGTGACCCAACCAGGCACCACTGCTCTCCTGTCAGCAAAATGGGAGCCATGGCAGCTCAACAGCATCACAGTATTGGGCTTTACAAAGTCCATGATGAGATAAAGGAACAAGCTCACCAGTATGAATTAACTGTCTGCTCTCCATTTCTTCCATCCTTAATGTAATGCAGGCTGCCACACTCCACTCCTGTCCAGATTACAACCAAAAGGCCTAGGAAGAAAAATGGGAAATCATTTAGCCTGCCTTGGCCACTGTTTCACTGTGTATCCATGAAAGGAAAACTTTAAATAAAACATTAAAAAGAAGTAAAATTCTCTAATGATATTTACCATCAAATTAGTTGGGGCCATACTGACATGACTGTGCCACAAAGATGGGTGGTGGAGGAAGAGGCAATGTAAGTCTGTACCCTGCAGGCTGTCTAGCTTTATGGTTTGCTTGCCAGTCATCCCTATAAATGGTTAAACCTGCACTGAGAGGGAGACAAAAGGAAATAAACATATTATAATGTCTTGAAAGCAAGGTGGAAGCATCTCCTGTGTAAGGATGGACTCACCACCAACAGTCAGGATAAGGAATGTGAACAGCAGTGAAACTAACATCATCACAGCAGACAAACTTGGGCCTTGCTGGACCTCAGGCCTTACTACCTTGATGGGCTAGCTGGCAGAAGGCTCAGCTTGTTTGCTGTCTGGCTGGCTGGAGGACTGCTTGGCAATGGAATTTACTCTGGCTTAAGAGTCTGTGTTTCTCAGTCTGGATGCATGCAGTTGAGGTGGCAGTGGCCCATGTGGAGGACAGAAGCAGGTATGAGAAGGAAAATGAGGTGGTGTCTTGATTGCTGGAGGACGTATGTGAGTTGCAATGGTTGGCAACAGTATTTACACTGGCTTAAGAGTCCATGTTTCTTAGTCAGCATGTATGCGGTGGAGGTGGCTGTGGCCCATGTTGCTGGTGGATGTATAGGACTGAAGAAGGCCAGAAGAGGAGGAAGAGGAGGCTTGATTGCTGGAGGATGCATGGTTTGCATGGCTGGCAATGTCATTAACATTGACTTAAAGGTCTGAGTTTTTCATTTTGAATGCATGTGGTGGAGGTGGAGGTGGCCAACGTTATTGTTGTCAAACTTGGAATTTAATGAAGTAGTGTTCACTGATTTTGTGTTGTTAGTTTGTCTGTAGGCATTACATAGAAGAAGATTAAGGGAGGTAATCAGAATGGTGTGTGGAACAACAGCATAACTTGTGGAAAAATATAATGACAGGAGAAGAAAGCTGAATAATAAAGAAAAGAATTCAACTGAAGATGGAGAAGGGATGGACTGAGCACATTTGTTTTTATACTTCAATCATCCTCATCAAAGGATCAGCCCTAACAATCTTCCAGGCTGGAGTTGTCCCCATTAAGGAATTCTTTCTCCATCCATGTTTCATCTACCTCAGTAGAAGACAATTTGCCAATGCTGATAACATCAGGATCTTCAAGTTCATCTTCACCATGACTGCCACCTTCATGGTAGAAATGCAGATGTGATTGTTTTGGATGAAATGTGCCCCACATTTATTTTAATAGATGTTAGCATGCCAACATTTGTAGTGGAATGGTATATATGCCTATCCTTCACAGTGGTCCCTGCCAAACTGAATACCCTTTCCACAGTGACACTCGAAGGTGGACAACTCAGGTATTTGACTGCTACAGAGGCCAGTGCTTGCCAATCAGTGACCTTGCTACCCCAGTGCAGCAAGGGCTTTTCTGTGATGATAAGATACATGGTGTCCACCAAATATGCATCCACCATGTATTGCACTGCCTGCAATCCTACTGCTTCATCAGCCTCTTCCTCCTTTTTCTTCACGTCTTCAATTTCCACCTGGCACAAAACATCACAAACAGAATTTGTGGTTAACTTTTCTGTTACCGTGCATGTTTTATCAGCCTTTTAACCATGTGAGGTGGTGACAACACTGGGTTACTGTTCAGTTCCATGTTGTGCCTTACATAACTGTGACTTTAACAACTGTTCCCCATCCTATTAGTTGAGCAGTTACATTTTGATCCTGATTACACCAATCTTCATGTATTGATGACAGGCCCCATTTATATCATGGTTCCATTATTGTGGCAATCCCAAAATCTGCAGACTGCAGAATGCAGAAAATATGGCTATTTCTGTCCAAGATGTGGAGCATGTTTTTCACTAAGACACAGCCTTCCATATCACCACCCACCTCCAGCACCTGCTGTACATTCAACAATGTCTGCTTCAGTATCCGTAGAAGTAGAACAGCCTAATTGACACAGGCGGTGTTGCCACTCACTGCATGTGTTGCACGTTTGACTTGCCTTACAGTCAGGATCAGGCAGTTCATTAGTCGTCACAGGTCTGTTGTCAGAAACATGGATACTCTGGCACTGCCACAGCTTGTATGCAGCATCAGATACTTGGAGATGGCTTTGTACTGCTCATTCAGTAAACATGCTCAATTGTGTACAGTGTCGAATTCCATCTAGTGATGCTTTCCAGCTCCATGCGGTGCTGATGCAGTTTGTTTCGGATATGCAGGTCCTGAGATGGTTACATGCATCTCTGGAATGAGCAAAGTAGGCAGAGATGTGACAGGCAACAATCAACATGGACTTGATATCAGGATATGCTAGAAACTCCTGCACATGGAGATTAAGACAATGTTCCAGGCATGACACCCTGAGAAAATCCCATAACTGATGCATTTCACTACATTTGAGCCATTATCACTAACAATTAAACCAGCTTTCAATGAATGCACTCATCAGTCTCAGGCAGGAGCAAGTTTAGCATTTTCTGACCATGTGTGATCCATTTACACTCTTCATTGCCAGTGTTGCATGCTGGTGAATACCTGCAGTGTTGCTAGGAAGGTGATTCAGCTTAGTATAAGTTTTCTCCCGGCCAGAGTCAAATAATACCCCTGGTACCTGTGCCCAATATGCTGTAATGCACAGATAGGAGATACCAACTGACCACTGGTCCACATATTTATACTGAGATGTATTTACAGTGATTCTGAATGCAGTAGGGCATGGATTACAGTGGGTGACACTGTCCCATAAAGTTCAGGAATGGCATGTGTGGAGAAGTAAGTTCTTGAGCGAATCTACCATTTGGGACAGGCACATGCCATTGACCTTCTAAATGCCATAGTCTTCACAAAAGAGAATGGCCATAGATCAATTGCCAGCATTTCAGCTGTTGCTGTATTTAGTTCATATGCAGTAGCATGGTTGAGTGGGTATTTGGCACAATGCTCAAACATGCTATTCAGCATAGGCTGGACTTTTCTGGGTGCTGGGCTAACAGACAGCTGGACTCAGTGTAGTGGCATGGCTAGTGTGGTACTATTTGACTATTTGACTCCTTGGGATTCATGGGTGCTGCTTGAATAAAATAAGTGATCTGGGGTATTTTCTGTGCTGGGGTTGGTGTGCTTGGATGCCTCTGAGTGCTAATACTCAAGCCACCACTGCTGCTTAGACCAATATTTGGTAGTCCCACAGTCTCCTCCTCATCTCTGTAGTGGCCCTCCTCAGTCAGCCTCCCTCTAGTGGAACTTCTTCCTTGCTGCTTCTTGATGCCTTGGCCAGTGTTTCAGATAACATTGACTTTCATGAGTAATGTACTCACCATTTTTAACACTGCATGAGTAAAATATGATTGGAATTAGTAAAAATGCTTTAAACTTGGAAAACCAGCTGCTTTTGAAGCATCTATGAAGCATTTCCTAGAGTTGGGATGAGTACTGGTACGCATCAAAAAAAATTCAAAGAGTATTTCTTAAAGTTTGGTGAGTAAAATAGGCCTGGACTCTCCTTATCTGGAGCACCAGCCTTAGCAAATGCAGATGATAAGGAAGAGGGACCCCCACCACTAGCTTCCATCTGGTGCTGAGTCCAGTGTAACAGGAGCTAGACTTTAGGTGTCTTGTTGGCCACTAGTTCCTAGGTGGCTGCCCTTTCTTCCCCAACTAACTTGCACTTGACACAGCAGACAGATAGCAACTGTTTCTTCAGCTGGTCCACTATATAAAAATCTTAGACTAAGAATTTTGTACCCCTTGATTTTACATGGTGGTGGGAGTGGGGCAAGGAAGGTATAGAAATGGGTATTTTTGGGATGATTTATGCACTTTCACACCAGTGACTTATGTGGTGTAATGGGCTCAGTGCTGGTAAGAACAACTGTTGTTGTATTGGGGGGGGCGGGACTTTGGTAGTTCCATGACATACTGGTGTGCAAAGCCCCACATGCTCAGCAGCATCACCCTTTCTCCTTTTCTCTTCCAGTTCCCATAGGGGATCCAATTCAACTTTCTACCTCCCACTGATATATTCCTCCTCCTCTTGAGGTCTGTCCTCTACATCTTCACTTTCTGCAAACTCTTTCTGCCTATCTTTATTTTTAGTAGGAGGCACATTTTTCAGTTTAGTCTGTTCTGAGTGTGCAATAATCAGATCTCCCTCTTTAGGCTGCGACTCGTGGTCAAGCTCCTTATTCTCATTTGGGAATGGAAAACTATGATCAAGATCAGGCTCTATGCCACCACCATCAGGAGTCACAGGGATGCCAACAATCTCTTCCTTGACCATTTGCTTGAGCCAGACATTTTGCTACATCTTGGACAGCTCTTCTTGCTACTGTGTCCCCAGAGTCCACCAGAATGAATGCCACAGATGTGGCAGTGAAAAATTTGGCCACACTGGTGCCACTGCCACTGTGGCCATCTACTCTTTTAATCCTACTACTGGCCCCTGGGCCCATATATGATGCTGCTGCAGATGAAGACATTTAACTGCAACACCTTTGCCCCACAGAACTTACACACTTCTTTGTCACCTCCTTGGCACCTCTACATTTAGTCGCATGTCTCTTCACAGTCATTTTATACTGTATATTTAGATTTATAATACTACGAGGAAAAACATTTAATGAATCCCAGCAGTAAAACTGAACAACAGCAGCAGATAATACCTCCCCAAGGGATTAGAGGTGTGGTCTGATTCTGAACAGAACAGTTTACTGAGTTAATAATAAGTACAGTAAAAGTACCCCAAAAAAGATATATATATATATTTTTTAACATGATAGGGATTAACAAGAAACATACAATAGGGGCAATTAACAAGTTACTGTACAGTACATTGTCACTGACAGAATTAAATTATATCACTAAAACTAATAGAGACTGACACAATACTTCACTTAACCACACCAAACTATACTACTGAAATAAAAAGAAAACTCACAGACCAAAGACAAGAAATATTTAACAAGAAAGACTGAGGGAAACAAATATAAGATATCTTGTTTATACGGACTAGTACTCACAGTAAAAAACTGATCTTCATGGGCTGCCTTATTAGCTAAAACACTTCCTCTTCCCCACACAGTAGTACTTCACCGGACAAAACAAAACCACTACTTTAAACTAAATAAATCAGCAAAACCTGAAACAAATAATCCTAACAGAGATGTGCAAGGCCCTCTAGACCTTTTTGTGAGTGATTCTGTAACCCCTAGGTTCGGGGGGAAAACATTTGCTCAGCATTATGCTAGGTTTGTACTTCTGGTCAGGGGCACCCAAGTAATTCCAGATACTGGAAGCAATAACTGAAATGTCCAAACCAGGGATGGGATTCTAGAGTGTGACTTTTATTCACATAAACACAGAGAATAACAAAGCAAAGATGCACCCCCACAGGGCTACACTCGCTGGTAATGCAGATTACAGAGGTACAGAGCACATCACTTCCTTACTACAAAACCTTCAGGTTCTGAATGTATCTGGGCAAACACGGCCCGAACTGGTACTCTTCTCTGCAATTATCTGACATGGCACCCCAGCTAGTACTAGGACACTTTTCCATATGGCATGGAGGTTAATGGTGGCTCCCTAAACCACCCACGAGCACTTTCTAGCTCTAAAGGGAAAAAAAATCCACAATCCCACATCTGGGTGCTTTCTGCAAACACTGACCAAGTGCCTGGGAGAAAGCAATAGGTGCCCAAACTGAACCTGGAGAGGTAAACCTGGTTACTCCAGATGAGGGTGGTCTCCCACGTCTTGCTCCCAAATCTATACTTGGCTGTTCATTTGATTACAACACCTTTCTTCGAAGTACTGGTTGTAGATGCTCTCTAGAAATATTTAGCACGTTTAACATTCTACCTCTTTACTCAGGAGGTTTCCTGACTTAAAAAATTCTGTAAGTGGCTATGTCCATACCCTAGGCCCCCACTGTTTTAGATGCTTCCAAGCCATGCACAAATTAAAAGTACTGTACTTGGCAAGTCTTCTCCTGACCCCACAGTAGGCAGATACTTTTACACTGATCTCTGTCTTGATGAACATAGTCTCTACATCAGAGCAGAACTCACCATGGTATGCAGGTGCCCCAGGGCTCTTACCTACAAGCTCAGATTTTCTGGTACTCTCAGTATGAGCTTCTCTGTCAGGCAGCTTTCCCTTTCCAGGCAGGACCAGGGGATTGCCCCTGAAATGCTGGATTTCCCCCCTATCCCTCCGGGGATGGGGCACTGGAACAACACTGGGGATGGTCTCTACAACTTCCTTCTGGTCTCTTCTGTGTTCCTCTCTAGGGTGAGAACACACAGTCCACTTGTCTGATGTAGCTCTATATCAGAGCTAGGCTCTAAGGGGCTGCCAACTGCAGCACACTTCTCTCTGGCTGCTCTCTCAAGACTCTCCTCAAGACTGCTCTCTGAAGACTGCTCTCTCGAGACTGACTTGAAATCCCCAATGTTCTACAGCTAACCCATGCAGCTAGCCTTCCATTGTGGCTTATGCTGCTGCTAGAATTCTATGGTGACATCATCACTCCAGCTCAGCTGAGACTGAGGACAGAGTGAGACAGTGTGAAGCCCATTTAACTGCCATCCCACAAGCTGCCTTCCCCTGCCTGCCATTGGTTCAAAGTGGCATTCTAACAACCCCAGGGAACAACGGGGTTACAATTTGATTTCAAAATGCTCCATTTTTGGATGGATTTAAAAGATTTTTGTGCTCAGAAAAGCCGAGAAATACTTCTCTCCAACCCTCTCTTCAGAAGTCTGCACTCAACACAGCCGATTCATGGTATACAGATCATTTCATTACAATGTGATCTCTATTCTCATAGTACATAGAATCTTTGCCTGTGGGCCCCACTTTGCTGGTGAACTTACCAAATTCACAGTTTGAGAAGTTATTAGTATACTGTGAATTTTCACTTTGCAAGGTTGATTAACATCATGAATTGCTGCTAATTCGCAAAACACATTTTCCAATTTCGCACACCACTAGTTCAAGGTGATTTGAACAATGTTTTGGGTCTGACAGTTTCTTAAGAACTATACAGTAATTCAACAAAATGGTGGTCTCCGTCAGACTGGCCTGTTGACTCTGTCCTCCCACTATCAGATTCTTAATCTAAATTATTTATGTGTCTCTATTTTTATGATTGCATAAACTTCAAAAGGGTTGTGATGTCTGAGTAGTTCTAAATCCAAACATGGCACTTTAACAGTGTATTGCCCTTCCTACAGAGTGAATATATTGCATCTCAAGGTCTTTATTCAGTTTATTTGAATTACATTTTCTAAAAAGTAGTCAGTTTTCTTCTAGTAAAGCCAGTCTCAGGATCGTGCATTTAACAAAAAGAAATCAGAACACACAGGTGAGCAGATAATCTGCTAAAATGCACATTAATTGAAGATCAAGCTGGTCCATCAGCACTCCGCACTTCTTGGCACACTGCCACTTTCTCAGGGGGACCCCAGAGAATAAACATGTGAATTCACAAACAGTATGGAGAAATTCTGCTCCTCTTGCTGTGGTCTTCCTGTAAGACTGCTGGTGGGGAGATGCCAAGATCAAAGTGCTACTGGGGAGACGCAGCTTCAAGGCCAGGTTGTCCTCAGGCAATAATGCCATTGAAACCCTTAATATCTGATAGCTATTCTGCTGCATTCTATAACATTTTTTTTCCAGAATTTATCCTCTTGTTACATGATACTGTAGAAGTAATAACAATGAAAACCTTGCCACCATTTTAGAAATCTGCAATAATGATTTAAATTCCGAAATCAGGAAAGGATCAAAGCTTCTGGACTCGTCTTTTTCTTTATATTTATTTAAAGGTTTTCACTAAAATATTAGCTACCCATGGTCAGTCCTACATATAGCCAATCACAATCAGATCACAAGGGGTTCATTACAGGACAGTAAGATAACAAGTGACAGAATTTCTAAATGTTGAGAAAGCTTCTTTCTCACAGACTCAAAAAGTTCTCCTGTGTGATAACAGGCAAGAAGAAGTACTATATGTGTGTCAAATTCTATTAAGCTTAACGGCTCACAATGTGTTTCACATACACAGGGGATCTGAGTTTCGGCACTGTAAACTGGCTCACTGAGGCAGGCCCAGAGTAAATGCGCAAATGAGCTGGAAGTCCTCTGGGAGGTGGAGCCTCAGGATGGAAGTAAGAGTTAGGAAACAGGACATTAAACATTCTGCCACATCCTACATATACTCAAGTGGGTCAGTTTTCGAGATGCCTTCAGATCTTGGATCAATATAAGGAGCTGCAAGCCAAAATGTGAACTACTGTAATAGTACCCTGACCAACTCATTTAAACTAAAAAGGAGCACCAGGTAAGGTTCCCCCATGATCCCTTCTTATTGCAATCTGTAATGAAATCCTAGCAGCTATGAAAATCAAATCTCTAAAGATAAACGTTATTAAGGTAATAATCGGATACAAAAAAACTGTCCCACATACACATTAGCCTCTTTAACATAAACAATGCCCAAGTATTTGATTCTGCTCCCTTGAGTGTTTTTTGGGGGCTAGAGTTCCATATCTGTATATAAAATTAATTATGCCTAAACTGAAGGCTTCCTAATTAGTGGTACAAACCTAAGTGACTTCAAATATGTGGTTCATTTTCAGTGGGCTAAACTGCGGTTTCATTCTTTGGGAATACATGCCACAAGGGAGAATTTCTAATTTGTGTAGTCATATTATGTACTACTAATAAACCAGGTTAAGAAAGATATTACCAGATAGTTAACGTTTCTACTAATTCTGATGGACAGAAGAAATACAATCAAGATGAATGTTCTCTCACACTTCATATCTGTTTTGATTGCTACTATACAGGCACTTGAGAAAGAGACTCATTTTGTTTTAAACTTCTAACAGTAATAAGAACAGTCTAAATCTTAATGTTATGATTAATTTCATATCCCACATCCTAATTAATACAGTTATAAAATATAAACTGATATTGTGTACCTTGTTTATGACCCTGTTAAGAAAAAACAGAATATTCAATGCTTCTGCTTAATTTTTCAGTCCATTTCAACAATCAAATTAAATATTTGTCTTTTATGACATTTGTATTACCATTAACATTATTGTCTCTGATCACAAAATTAATCTGCTTAGACATATACTCACATAAGACAACCTCTCTGCTAAAACTCAATCATCTGTGTGGGTGAAACAATCCCCCATCACTAAACAGTCACAGACAGTGTTTCTCACACTTACAGTACATATTGGATTTCAAAAATTTCCAATAGAAAAATGCACCAGGCATTAGCACTGATTAGCATGGCCCCCTTTTGACCTTTCTAAGGGAGCACATGCTGTCACAACTGTAACCCCTAGGAAGCACTATCCCAAGGGCTACTACCCCTGCCTGCATGGCTAGTTGCAGGTTAAGGGGCCTGGATACTGAAACAGGTGCCTCCATCCAGAGGACAGGGTTGTTAGTTACAAGGCTAACCTGGGTACAGCCCTCCAGGACACTGTAACCCCCCTATTTCCCCTCTAGTGGCCTAGACAATATGCAACAAACACTTTCACAGTAGTCGCTATTCAGCATACAATTTCCCTCACTGTTTGCACTTACCCCCAGGGCTGGTTCGACCAGTTCGACCCTGGAGATCCCCTGTAAAACTAGGTTAGGCACAGCAAATAACAACAACACAGTGCTTTTGGCACAAACTGGAACTACAGTCAGATTAAATGCAAAAAAAGTTAGATCTGATTTATTCAGGAGAATTGAACAAAGGAGGGGCGTAATCAGGTTGATTGATTCAAAAACTGATCTAGTCAGGCAATTATACATGCACGTTTAGTCCCTACACAGTCACATGCTCTGGGTGCCTAGTTGGAAGTACTGTAAGATGGGCTAGCCTGGAACGTTGCCCAGGGTAGGCCAGAGTCGCAGCTGGTTGGGGCTCTGTGATGAAAAGAAAAGGCATGCACAACCACACACACTTTGTAATCCAGAGCTTGAAGGCTCAGTTCATGAAAGGAAAAACAACAATGCAATCAGATGACAACACTTGAGCTTTAGCTGTTGTTGCAAGGAGCTACCTTGATTGTTACTCATGCTACCCAATATGAGATGCAGGCTAGATGAAATGGAGACTGCAGGTTGATGACTGGTTTGCCAGGAGAAGCATGGTCCACATGAATCACTGAGGTGTCATTCCTGTTCGAGATGTTTGAGCAGGGAGCTGATCCCTGGGCGAGTCTCTCATCGATGATGGTTTCTGTGCCTGAAGTAGCTGGCTGGGCCAGGTGGCAAGGCCCAGGCCGGGTGGAACAGTTCAGATTTTGAGTCCGGTAGTGCTGGATGCAGCTTCCAGCAAGCGTGGCACATTTACACAGTGGGGAACCAAATTTCAACCCACTAACAGCACACAGCACATTTATAGTAAAGCAATTACCATACCACAATGCGGAAGACAGTCCAGCCACAAAGTCAGTGTCTGAGCAAAACCGGGAATTCTGTGGTAAATGGATGTCCTGAGAGGCCGATCGCGTATAGCAAATCTTCGGTCTTCTTCAGGTACAAATCTGGTCACTCTTCAGTGGCTTTGTCACACTCCAATTAGGATACAGTCCAACTGCTAAGCCTTTCAAAGGATTCCCTCTTTTTTTTTTAACAATCTTTATTGCCTTTTTTATTATTCATACAGACAGACAAACATTAATACCCAGGTAAATCCCGGGTTCCCACCCCTCAAACTAGGTGGGGCAACTATATACATTCATAACTATGTACATACACAGCTGCAGTAATCACCCCCCTCCATAGCCCTAAAAAAGAAAAACTAACCAGTTGATAAGCAGGTTTTTGTACTTAAGCCTAAACAATGAAGCCTTATAATAAATGACCAGTGACTAGATGGGAACCCCCATCCCCTATCATAACTTCTACATGCTCGATCCATAATTTGGGGTGTATCCTGCTGCTGTGTCCCAAGGAAAGACAGAGAATCCCCAAGCTCCAATATCGCAGAAAATAGACTTCAAGGCTATACAATCCTAATAGTGCCCAACACAAATATACATAGTCCCTTGCAGTAAACGTGAAAAAAAGAAAAATATAAGTCCGTACTATGCATCTACTAATTACCTATAGACTTAGACTAACTACACTCAGACAGACCGATCCTTGCCTGGGGGCCTTTGACTTGGATTAAGTAAACTGCCTCCAGGGTTCTCCACCTCTTGTCGTATACTCCCTTCCTTCCGTCCCTGAGCATTTGACTCCTAATCCTATTGAGTGTCTTCAACAGATCCCTTACCGATTGGCCATATGAATAAATTATATCGCTTTTCCGGTGTCTCAGGACAAAGGCTTTGACTAGGGCAGACATCAACGCTATATGGTACTTAATATGCGCCCCAGAAATTTGAACCATATCCCCCAGAACACAAATCTCAGGTAAAATAAATTCCGAGTAATTTAGAATGGAGTCCATATTTTGCTTAACCTGTACCCAAAGGGGGTAAATCTTAGGGCAATCCCAAAATATATGCAATATATCCCCTGGGTTCAGGCCACATCTGAAACAAAGATCTGTATGTCTAAGCCTTCTAGCACATAGTTTGGAAGGGGTATAGCACATGTTAGAAAAGATAAAAAGGATTCCCTCTTGAGGGACTGCAGGCAGACAGGCCAGAAAGCAGCTGCTTGAATCACTCAAGCTGTTTACTCTTCAAACTCTATCTCCAGACTGACTGCAGCAGACAGCTTGGGAATTTCCCTTTGGTCCAAAAGGTTCTGGTTGGTTGATCCATCATTCTGTCAAAGCAAGGGCTCCCCCTAGAGGTCTGTTTTGGCCCCAACATGCAAAAACCACAATTGTTACAGAAATTTGCTCTCACAATACCCCTGAGGACAGGCTCCATTTTAGAGGCCCCAAAGGTACCGATTGGTGCTGACTGGCAGTCCAGAACCAAAATGGTGGTGATAAACAGAACTGTCCATACTGCAAAGAAGGCAGGTTAGACAAACTACAATATCATTACTATGCTTAAGCAATAAGGCATGACAGGGGGTGTGTTAAGGTGGGATAATGGCCCACCTTGGGGTGTGTTGAAGCACGAGGCATAGCCGAGGGCTTCCACCACCCGAGAAGGTCCATTAGTCCACAATAACAGAACCCCTGGAGTGCCTTATTGCAATTATGAAATGGGTAATTTTTAGTATATTTTATGCATTTTTAAACATAATACTTTCAGCTGGGCCATTGTGCTGGGATAACAGCCCAGCTGAAAGCAGCTCTCGACCAATCAGAATACATCATTCTTTCTACCCATTTCATAATAATAGATAATCAGCAAATAAGTATAGCTTCTAACAGAGCTCCCTTTGTGCAAATAGCGATGGCAGAACAGAGTGATTATCTGGCAGCCCGAGCAGGACTCGAGCATAGAAACACTCAGCCCCCTCCTAGATTAGATAAGCACCACGTTATAGGCAGCTTTTAAAGAGACAGAGCACAGAGGCATTAAGGCACTCTCATAAACACTTGTAAAATGCTAAGACACAGGATACCAGCCTGGCAGTGGGCATTTAGGCACACCCAAGGAAGACTTTCAGGGACCCCCATTTGTAGGGGGGGGTTACACCCTTCTCTGCCTGAAAAACCGTGGTGTCCATGTCAAGTCTACACCATCACAATGTTGAAGAAACAATCTATACAAGATATACATGACATTAGTGTACTATGGCAATAATTTCTGATGTATCAGTTAATGTAAATTTATCACATTACTTTACATTACACTATACCATATCTTCGTTGAGAATACTTATGCATGTTTCATACACTCTATACTGATTCTATTATGATTAACATACTATGAACAGTTACCTATGACTTCACTTTATAGCTTCTTGCACAGTAAACAATGTAGAAGGGGGCCCTTCCCTATCAGCTAACTTGGGGCTAAATGGGACAGGACACCATGTTCTCAAGGAAGAACAATTAATCTGGAGGTGGCAGTCAAGCTCAGCTTGGGCAGTGAGCTCTTGGAAATGTAAACACTTTATGGACCACATTGAGAGGCAAATCCACACACCTCCTAGGGGAATCGTAACTAAAATGTAGCACTGGCTTGAAAGGTCGCCCAGATTTTCTGGGGGGAACAGACACAGGCTCTGGGCAGTCAACACTGGCACTGATTTCTTCTCCTGTAGTGAGGGATGCCTCTGCACTGGTCGAAATGTCCAGATTGGGAACACTATCAGCTCCTGGCTCTGCAGACTCTGTTTCCACAACACTTTGCTCATTAGTATCTTCTGACAAGGGCCCAGGTTGCTCATTCTAAGGAGACTGTGGCACCATTAGGCTTTGTGGCACTGAAGGGGTGCTGTCAACACTTTCATATTGTTCTTCAAGTTCTGGTATGTCACCAGAGAGACTCAGACCATCAGCACCTTCTTTGGGCAAGTCAAACAGTTCTACAAGATACAGAGAGTCTGCAACCTCAGATGTGATACTTTGCTCCTCATTTTCAGGGGACACTGAGTCCAGGGAAGAAGCTAGGGGGTTAGGCAGTTCTGAAACCCCAGATTCATCCCCACAATTCTGCAGAGGATTGCCTTGAAACAACTGACTCAGTTCATATGAGGGATAATAGGCATTATCACAGTCACTTTCATCAGAAACAGATGAACAGTCATCACTATCACTCTGGGCTGGCTGAGGGGAAGGCCTTAGTTCTGGAACAATACAGACAGGTTGGCTCTGTTTCCACTTTGCAGCAGCATGAGTCACTGGCCCAGAAAAAGTGTCAGGTGTTGGTTCAGCATCAATAATAACTTGGCCAATGGGCAGTAAGTGATTACGGTGCATGGTCTTAGCTATGGAATTATTTTCTGGGTGCACCTTGTACACCAGCAGATCGCCGAATTTACCAACTACTACATGGGGAAGATGGTGCCATCTATCAGCAATTTTGTGCTTTCCATGCAGTTCCAAATTGCGTAGTAGCACCCTATCTCCAGGCAACAACTCCTGAGCTTATACTCGTCGATTATGTCTTTCTTTGTTGGTGAGATTTCGCTTAGCAGCCATAGTTTGAGCTAGTTGATAGGCATGATTCAACTGATCTTTCAATTTCTATACATACTGCAAGTAGTTTTAGGCTCGGACCCCATCTGGAGAGAACCCTAAGCAGACATCAACTGGCAGTCGTGCCTCCCTCCCGAACATCAGATGGTAGGGGGAGAACCCAGTAGCATCACTTTTGGTGTAATTGTATGCGTGTACCAAGGTGCTAATCTGCTGGCTCCACTTATGCTTGTCTTTTCGATGGAGGATGTCCAGCATGTCTAGAAGGGTGCAGTTAAAGCATTCTGGTTGAGGGTCCCCCTGAGGGTGATAGGGGGTGGTTCTCGACTTCCACATCCCTCACAGAGAGAGCATTTCTTTGATTAACCTACTTTCAAAGTCTCTGCCTTGGTCAGAATGGATCCGCTGGGGGGCACCATAGTGGATAAAGAATTTTTCCACCAGCATCTTGGCCATGGCAGAGGACTTTTGATCTTTAGTTGGGAAGGCTTGTGCATACCATGTAAAATGATCAGTAACTACCAGCACATTGTCAATGTTCTTTTGGTCAGTGTTCTAAGCACAAGAAGTCTATGCAGACCAGTTCTATGGGGTACTCTTAGTGATATTGACAAGGGCAGCCTTCTGAGGCAGGGCTTTCCTTTGGTGGCAATGACTGCAGGGCTTTACATGGTGCTTGACATCTGCCCCCCATCTTTGGCCAGTAGAATCAGGATCGTACCAAGTCTAGAGTTCTATCAATACCGAGGTACCTCATGTGATTGTGGAGGGACCTCAGTACCAGCTGTTTAAAGACTGTGGGTAGGACCAACTGCTGCTTGTCTATTTCACCACGATGATCCACTGTCTCTCTGTATAACAACTGATCATGCAACTTTAACCTGGGGCCTTCCTTGAACAACAGAGCAGTTTCGCAAGTCAGGGAAATGCAACTTGGACACATCTCTCCCCGCATGCAGGGCATCAAGTGCTGGTTTAATCAAAGTATCTTGGGATTGAGCACATTGAATACTGTTATTATTGAACTGAGGTAGTGAGTGCACTAATATCTAGAGCAGAGAAATGGCAATAGGCAGCCAGTATGCAGGTATAAGGAGGGCCCAAGCAACCTACTAGGCAGTCCACTGTGTCTGCAGACATTTGTTCAACTTTATCAAACCTTTGACATAATACTTTGATGTCCAGTTCAGACAATCTGACCCAATTGTCCTTGGAGTCTAGCCTTCATGACAGGGCATCAGCATCAGTGTGATTTAGTCCCGGTCTGTATTCAACGCATAATCATAAGTTGATAAGGTAGAAAGCCAACAGTGCCCAGTGGCGTCCAGTTTAACTGAAGTCTTCACATACGTCAACGGGTTATTGTTGGTCTTCACTAATATCTTTGCCCCATAGAGAGCACTCATGAAGCTGGTCAACTATGGCCCATTTCAGAACAAGGAATTCCAACTTGTGGACCAGATAGTTCTGCTCTGACAGGGTCAAACTCCTACTGACGAAAGCTACAGGTCTCAAGCCATCTTCGTAGTCTTGATATTGCACAGCCCCAAGGCCCTGAAAACCAGTATCCATATGCAGAACATAGGACTTGGTAGGATCAGCATAGGCAAGGACTGGGGTGTGGGTGACCTGGTATATGACTTAAAAGAAAGTTGCTTCACATTCGGGTGTCCACTGAGTCCCAAAAGGCTCACCTGTTTGAAAATACATTTTCTCTTGGTCTTTGATCGCCCCCTTTTTGTATTTGCGGTTGGTAGGAGGGGTAGCCTTGGGTAAGCTTAAGGAGTGGTCAGATCACCTTTGAATAGTCTTTGATGAACCTGCGGTAGTAGCCGCAGAACCCCAGGAAATACTGTAGCTTTTATATTGTTAGGATACAAGAGCATGGAGGGTACTAGAGGAAGATGAGCAAACAGCAGCCATCCTTAATGACTATTTCTGCTCTGTCTTCACAAAGGAAGACAGTGGGCCCCTGCCTGAAAGTGGCATCACTGCAGTTGTCAGGAGCATTCCTGAAATATGACAGCTAGTATTTACCAGAGAACGGTTCCAGAAGGAGCTTAAACCCCCTAAAAGTAGATAAAGCTCCAGGGCCAGATGGGATGCACCCACGGGTGCTAAGAAATTTATTGCAGAACAAGCTGAACCCCCAGTAGGGCAATTCAATAGCTGAAGTTAGTTGGATGTAGTTCCTAAAGATTGAAGGATAGTGGAGGTAGTCATACTAACCAAAGGGGGATGAGGGGAATTACAAACCTGTTAGCCATATATCTGTAGTGAGTAAACTGATGGAGTCACTGATCAAAGAGAACCTTGTGGACTACCTAGAGAGCAGCGGTCTATAGGACAGTTAACAGGATGGGTTGTGGCAGGGAGGTCTTGTCAGGCCAACCCAATAGTTTTCTTTGACTGGTAACAAAGGTAGTAGGTAAGGGCCATGCTGTGGATCTACTCTACTTTGATTTCAGCAAGGCTTTCAACTTGGTGCCCCACAGAAGATTGCTGAAGAAGCTGGAGGACCAGGGCATGGCTACAGACATAGTTGGATGAGTAGGACTCTGGTTGAAGGACAGACAGGAGAGGGTGTTGGTAAACGGGGTCAGATCAGAAGAGTGGGAGGTCATGAGTGAGATGCCACAGTGATCTGTCCTGGATCCCATCCTCTTCAATATGTTAATCAGGGACATTGGAGAGGGAGTCCAGGGCAAGTTGTGTCTCCTCGCAGAAGAGATGAAACTCTGTGGCAGGAAACATAACAACAAAGAAATCAAGGAGAAGCAGGGTGATCTACAAAGTCTAGAGAGATGGTCTAAGATTTGGCAGTTGAAATTCAGTGCCAAAAAATGCAAGATTATGCTGATAGTCCATCAGTTGAGGGTACGATAATCCACACACTTCCTCACAAATCTGTTCTTTTTACGGACCACTACGATGGGGGATGCATATGGGCTTCTTGATTCCTGAATAATTTCAGCATCGAGCATTTCCTGTAGGTGCCTCCTCACATCGTCTATGTCCACTGGGGCAAGGCATCGGGACCTCTCTCAAAATGGTCGGTCATCATGTAGGCATACATATGCTCGGGTAACATGGACACCTCCCACGCCCCACTTATTTAGTGAGAACGCTATTCTCTGCAGTTCCTGCTACACCAGGTCTTCCATTCGGTGGACAAGGGGGAATCACCAAAGTCAAATAAGTCTGGGGTCATTTTCTCCCTTTCACCAGAGTACTTGTTACTGGGTAATACTGCTGTGTCTGCACAGTGTACTGTAGCCAGCATACATCCCCTGTTCACATGAACTTCCCTGTCCGACATGTTTCTCACTTGCGCCATCACTCAGTTAACATAGGCTTGGGCACATGCAGGTAGTATACTGAGCTTAAACATCAACCCCTCTGGCAGCTTACCTTCACCAGGGGAGTCTATCATCAATATTCTGTTCTTTACGTCTCTCCTTAGGCGGACTTATCCATGGATCGTACACTGTGCGTTGGGGACCAACACCAAAGAATCAGGATCCTTTTTCCACACTATCCTCACTGGCTCATCTTGGTCCACTTCATTGGGTTTCTGTTGGAAGCCATAAGCCCTTTTGATTAATGTTGGAATTGTTAGGGCCCATCCAGTCCGTTGCCCTTGTTTCTAATGACAGAGTTGTGCTAGTCTCCCAAACATGTAGGCATTTGTTCCAATTAACAGGGGAACTTTATCATACAGTCCGGTGGGGGGACACACTAGGGTGAGTGTCTCAACTTGTTTATCTACCCCAGCCACTGTGGTAGTGAATGACAGCCAGATCCGGATATACTCTGAGTATGGATAGGACTTCTCACTCAACCCCCACACATGCAGACCTTCCAAGGGTTGTAGGGGCACATCAGGCAGATGCTTCTGGTACCAGTCTTGAAATACTATGATCACTTGAGATCCACTGTCAAGCATGGCCCAGGTAGACACACCGTTCACTGTCACTGTAGTTTCCATTTAGGGAACCACCATCTTGCACCACTCAGGTGACTTGGGTTTGGACATCGGCTTTACAGCTGCCTTGGATGAATTGCTTTTCTGGGCAGCTCCACCTAGCAGCCATATGTTGCTCCATGGAATCAATGCCATCAGTCTAGTGGTAAGTTTTCTCAGATTATCAGATGAACGGCAGGTGAACCATGTGTGCCCATCCTTGGCACAGTGGTAACAGAAAACAGGATATTTAGAGTATCTAGGGGAAGAAGAGCTGTTTCTCTGCTTGAACATAGTTGGGGAGTCTCAGTGTCTCTCTCTGGTCGGAGATTTGCTCTCTTGACTCTCTGAGCTCCCCCAAGGATCAATGTTTTGGGTAGCTAGGAGCAGGTCTCCCAAAAAAGCTCTCAGTTCTTGTACCTCTTCCAGCAGGATGTCTTCAGGCCAGGTTTCAGAAGAAACAATGTGTACCCCCACCCCTCCCAGCAGGACTTCCTTCCTTGTCTCGGGGGGGCTGGACAGGAATTAGCATCTTTGGCTGCTTTGGCAGCTTGCTGACTGACTCTCAACTCAGTTACCTCCTTGATCAGTTCTCTCATCTGTTGCAGTTCAGCCTCCTCACCTCTCTTAGGGGCCTGGCAGGTGTGGGCAGCCCCAGCATAGGGCTCCCATCCCTCTTTGTCATTCTCAATCTCATGGATCTCTCTCATTAGGTCACAATATTGGAGGGGCTGCCCTCCTGTTTTTCAGTTTAAGCTTCAACATCATCACGCTAGAGTACCTTGCTGACTTTAAGATGTGATCTAGACTGACCTTGTTCAATTCACTAGTGGGCACCCCTCCTTTCTGGTGGGCCCACTGCAAATTTCACTCAATTTGAGTAATAAACACTGACAATTTTTCATTCTTCCACTGTTTTGTGGATTTAAACTTCCACATCAGGTCATCTCCTGACTTGGTGCTACCAAATACACCCTCCAGAGCAGAGAGGTACTCGGCAGCTTTGGCCTCTGGGCTGGTGGATTGTAGGAAACGAATGGCCTCCAGTGCAGGACCCCTCAAGCTTTCCATGAGTCTCTTCCTCTTCTCCTCCTCAGTACACTGCCATTCCTGGACCAATGGGGTGGCATAGTCCATCCATGTTTCCAGATCGTCGTCCCCCAAGGGCACCATGCCCGTGCCCGAAAAGAGCCTAAATCTGTGGTATGAGTCCAAATGTATAGTAGGTATCACTATGGGGAAGCAACTGTAGGGTGGCATCAGAGGCTATGGGGGACTGCATGGGAGTGATCTCCTCAGAAAGCTTTAACATTTATACTAGCTCTGTAGCAGAGTGCCCCTCAGAGGCTAACAGTTTAGATAGCTTATCTTTAAACCCCTCTACATAGGGGGACCCTCCAGGAGCAGCAGGGTCACTATGTAAGTGAATGACCCTCCCCCCTTTTGGGATCCTTCAGACAAAATGACAGGGGGTACCTCCTCTGGTTCAATGGGAAGGCTGCAGGAGAGTAGGGCCACCATAGTTTGATCAAACAGGTCGGAATCCCTTCCCCTTACTTCAGCCTTCACCAAACACTTAATTTGTTTGACCACTTCCACAATAGTGGCATTATTGGTCCCCAAGCGGATGTCCATTAATAGCAGAGCTTGCTGGGGGTTCACCCCCTCTGCCTCACTCCACCCCATCAAATGGTGCACTAGCAGCTGATGGGGAGAAAGTTTAAACTTGGATGTTGTGACTGCCTCTATTTTACCACAATTTTTGAGTGTGGGGTTATAGTACCCACTTCTGACCACTAGAAGGCGCAAATCCCAGCATTGGTGCCTCCAAGATGTAACCCTAGGTAGCGCTATCCCAAGGGTTACTACCTCTACCTGCATGGCTAGTTGCAGGTTAAGGGGCCTGGGTACTGAAACAGGTGCCTCCACCCGGAGAACAGGGTTGTTAGCAACAAGGTTAACCTGTGTACAGCCCTCCAGGACATTGTAAACCCCTTCTTTCCCCTCTAGTGGCCTAGACAATATGCAACAAACACTTCCACAGTAGCCCCTATTCAGCATACAATTTCCCTCACTGTTTGCACTTACCACCAGGGCTAGTTCCACCAGTTCAACCCTGGAGACCCCCTGTAAAACTAGGTTAGGCACAGCAACTAACAACAGCGCAGTGCTTTTGGTACAAACTGGAACCACAGTCAGATTAAATGCAAAAAAAGTTAGATCTGATTTATTCAGGGGAATTGAACAAGGGAGGCGTGTAATCGGGTTGATTGATTCAAAAACTGATCTAGTCAGGCAATTATACATGCACGTTTAATCCCTACACAGTCACATGCTCTGGGTACCCAGTTGGAAGTAAGGTGGGCTAGCCTGGAACATTGCTCAGGGTAAGCTGGCATCACAGCTGGTTGGGGCTCTGTGATGAAAAGAAAAGGCATGCACTACCACACACAATTTGTAATCCAGAGCCTGAAGTCTCAGTTCATGAGAGGAAAAACAACAATTCAATCAGATGACAACACTTGAGATTTAGCTGTCATTGCAGGGAGCTACCCTGATTGTTACTCATGCTACCCAATACAAGACACAGGCTAGATGAAATGGAGACTGCAGGTTGATGACTGGTTTGCCAGGAGAAGCAGGGCTCACACAAATCACCGAAGTGTCATTCCTTTTCGATATGGTTGAGCAGGGGGGCTGATCCCTGGGTGAGTCTCTCGTCGATGATGGTTTCTGTGCCTGAAGTAGCTGGCTGAGCCAAATGGCAAGGCCCAGCCCGGGTGGAACAGTTTAGATTTTGAGTCCGGGTAGTGCTGGATGCAGCTTACAGCAAGCGTGGCACATTTACACTGTGGGGAATCAAATCGTGACCCATTTACAGTACACAGCACATTTATAGTAAAGCAATCACCATACCCCAATGAGAAAGGCAGTCCGGCTGCAATGTCAGTGTCTCTGAGCAAAACCGGGAATTCTGTGGAAAATGAATGTCCTGACAGGCCGATCACATACAGCAAATCTTCAGTCTTCTTCAGGTTCAAATCTGGTCACTCTTCAGTGGCTTTGTCACACTCCAATTTGGATACAGTCCGATTGCTAATCCTTTCAAAGGATTCCATCTCGAGGGACTGCAGGCAGACAGGCCAGAAAGCAGCTGCTTGAATCACTCAAGCTGTTTACTCTTCAAACTCTAACTCCAGACTGACTGACTGCAGCAAGCAGCTTGGGAAATTTCCCTTCAGTCCAAAAGGTTCTGGTTGGTTGATCCATCAGTCTGTCAAAGTAGGGGCTCTAACCTCCAGGTCTGTTTTGGCACCAAAATGCAAAAACTACAATTCCTACAGAAATTTGCTCTCACAAGACCCCTGGGGACAGGCTCCATTTTAGAATCCCAAAAGCTACTGATTGGTGCTGACTGGCAGTCCAGAACCAAAATGGAGGTGATAAACAGAACTGTTCATGCTGCAAAGAAGGCAGGTTAGACAAACTACAATATCATTACTATGTTAATAGATAATCAGCAAATAAGTATAGCTTCTAACAGAGCTCCCTCTGTGCAAATAGCAATGGCAGAATGGAGCTATTATCTGGCAGCCCGGGTGGGACTCGAGCATAGAAACACTCAGCCCCCTCCCAGATTAAATGAGCACCACGTTATAGGCAGCCCTTAAAGAGACAGAGCATAGAGGCATTAAGGCACTCTCATAAACACTTTTAAAATGCTAAGACACAGGATACCAGCCTGGCAGTGGGCATTTAGGCACACCCAAGGAAGACTTTTGGGAACCCCCATTTGTAGGGGGTTACATAATCATAAAGCCTTAAAAGCAAACTTTGCCTGAATCAGGGGAATCCATGTTTGCATCATGATGTCATCACATGACGGCATATTTGGGGAGGATTATCCACAGAACACTAGGAGGATGACCCTGGGCCAAGCTCTGGGATTTAAGTGTTTTTCAATCCTCATAGAGTAGTACTTCACCATGTAGAGACTTATTATGTGCTGATTGAGAAGGATATAGATCATATTATCAAACTGGGTAAGAATGAGCATTGGAGGACAAGATATAATCTCTCAAAACAATTTACAGCCCTGAGGGGACTAGAAAATTACCTGAAAAAAGTAATTAAGAATCTGGACAAACGGGATGCATTAGTGATTCAGGATTATATTTGATATAATTCAGTGTGTCTTGGACAAGTAAACAACACTGAGAATTACCAGAGAATACAGTTCAATTCAATAGAAACAGTGAGCCAACTACTGTAGCAACTACAGTGTTGGTAAGTCAGTATTTACCACTCCTCAACAACATATACGTTTTACTATAAGGTTTTTACATCCTAGGACTAGGTTAATGTTTTAATAACAACTGATGTAAATCCTTTGAGCAACCTAAGCAAAAGTATTATTTCCAAACAGGACAAAAGGATTAGATTTAATGCATGCTCAAAATAGAAAGAACAGTTAGAATCATTGATTTGACCACAGGGCTTCTTCAAGAATTACCCATAAAAAGTAAATAAAATTACAATATGTTTGTTGTTTGTCTAATAGAGACTACTGTAGCAGCATTTTTGGTTTTTGCAATTTTATTGCATCTTGAACTATTTAGATGACACCAACAGGAATTTGGTTCTAGTCTGAAGAGATTTCATTAGAGGGTTAGCTAAGGTTTTGTGTTTGAGCATGATACATACTGTAGACTACTTCCTCTGCTTTCTGATATGCCCTGACAGAAATTTACTACAGTATTAGATAGTTCTGATTATACAATGGCTCTAAAAATACTGTATCCTGATTGGCTGACTGGCATGATTTACAACATGTAAATTGTGCAATGCTCCCACTGGAATAAGTGCCAGTCAACCAACCCCCCCCCCCAGCCGTGCACAAATCACTGCAACCTGAAAACATCAAACACGCCGACTGCCATATTGCCTCCACTTGCTTATGGACCATGAGAAATTGGAAAAAAAATGGCTTGCTCAGCTGCCATGTTTTCAACCAGTAATGACAAACTACCTCACCCCTCCTTTCCAAATCACTGCTTCGACGGCAGAGTTATTTATGCCCTGTGAGACTCTTTTAAAAAAGAGACAGCCAAGAAGAGAAAATGCAGCAAGGAGCTGCTGTTTACTGAAACCACTCCTGTGGCATGAGTGTAAACCAGATTCATTTTGTAATGAATGAATCAATCAATCAATCAAAACCTTGGGTCATCATCTGTGTTGATAAGTAACTAAGCTAATCCTTGGGACATATCTATGTATCTTTCTTCGAGAGGACTCTTGCAGCAGGTAACACCATTAGGACTAAGCTGACAGGTGCTAAGACCCCTAGCTAGCAGTCTATAGCAGGGATCGCCCCTGACGTCAGCCTGCCCTTGACATCACCTATGGTATAAAAGGGGTGGTCCCTTAGCCCATCCTGAGTTCTTTTCCCACCATCGACCTGTGCACATCAGCTCCACAGATGCCTTCTGCTTCAGTCAACTGCCTTTTTTCACATTTTCTTATTTTGTAACTTAAAATTAACAAATTTCTTTTTTCACAGTAATTATTGCAATATTCTCTTCTCCATCCTCCTCCTCATGGTGGCTTCAGCAATTTACTCTGCAGAACAGCCTTTCGGCCAGCCAGCTAGGCCTAGGCTCAGTTCAAAACTCAGAGGCCTGCCAGCATTGCTTAGATCTCCCCAGTGTCCTCGGCTCCACTGCCAGAAGAAGCAACTACCTGAGATGGAGAAGGAGCTTCACCAGAGACATCAAAGCACCAGGAGAAGATTATGGAGAAACCCCGGATGGCTTCACAATCTTGGTCCCTGTTGACCCCTGCAACCGTTTCTGGGCCTTGCTTCTGCTGAAAGTCAACCCTCCTTCCACTGCGGCCTCCAGGTCCCTTGTGGACGCCAGCTGGCTCCATCCATTTAGGACCACCATCAGGTTTCCCAGATCAGCCTGATTCCCTGGTACTGACGTCAGCTATGGAGACAGTGCCCCTGATGCCGCCTTCTCCTCCTAAGTGACGGGCTGGGCCTGATGCCTTTTTTTAGCCAATGCCAGAGGATCCGATGCCCATCAGTGATTGGATGCCAGATGGCTCTGTCCCTTTTTTGACTGATGTCAGGTTCCCTGGGCTGATTTCCTGGCACTGACATTGGCTATGGTGACAGCACTCCCGACACTGCCATTTTCACCTAAATCAACAGCTGGGCTTGACCCCCGACTTCAGCTGATGCATGAGGATTTGACACCCATTGCTAACCAGGCACCGGATAGTTCTGTTCCTTAGGGACAGATGCCGGGTACCCCAGATCAACTCAAACTGAATCCAGGGCTACCTCAACCTGATGACTTGACTCAAGGTCTACTCCTCTGCCAAGGGAGATTGCTCCAGTACTGGATGGCGCCGATACGCACTGGCCCAAAGGCAAGGGCCCCGCCTGCCTTCTCCCTCCCCAGTTTCAGGGGACTTGGAGGTCCATTGTCCCTCCTTCTTGAACCAAGATGACTCTGACTCAGAGCCAGAGAGTCCCAGGGCCATTCATCAGTCCTCTCCTGATGATCTTTTCTTTATGGATGTCCTATGGCATATCCAGCAGGTAAGCAGCTTGGATTTGCAAGAGCTGGATCCAGTGCGACATCAGCCAGTGATCCTTCTTTAGGGAAAGAACAGTTTGCCTACAGGAGTCCCTCCACTTGTTGACTCCTATACAGATGTCAATAGGGCAGTCTGGAAGCACCACTTCTCCATGACCATGCGGTCTCTAAGAAGACCGTCTATGTGGTTCTCTTCAGGATAATCCCTTTTATAAGGAATAGATGGAGGCAAATTCCATGGTCATTAATACTTCCCAGAACAGCTTTTAACGCTACAGACACCTGCGTACTCAGCCACCTGAAAAATATTCCAGACAGGTGGTTATAAGGCCTTTTGTCCTGGGGATAAAATTTCCATTGCCCACAGGGTTCAATATCAGAATGCCCTGTGGTACAATGCTGAAAACCACCCTGCCATCCGGACTGGACATGGATCAGCATGTCCTCTGAGCCTCCTATGATTTGGCAGGGTTTTGGCCCTGGCTATTTTGATCTGCCGGTATTCCTGGCTCAGGGTGTCCGGCTTCGCACCAGGACACACAGTCCAAACTGATGGACGCTCCATTCGGGGGTCACATCCTCTCCGGCAAAGTCTCACCACTGGGAGTCGATAAAGGCTATCTATCTGGTCCATACACATCATGTAGAATTCTCAGCCTAGACAAACACAAGGCAGCCCTTTCAGCAGAGCACCAGCCAGCAGTCTAGAGGATGGCAACAGAGAGCAGGGTCTAGGCATAAGCTTCCGCCCCTGCCTCAAGGGGCTCTGCCCCTCAGGCACCCATGACCTTTCAGGCCTCACTGCCACTCCCAGGTTCCTCAGCCTGAATCTAAGCCCCCACCCCATTTGTCCCTGGCAGAAGCCTTCGGGGAAGAGATGGGGAGTCACCTTTCTTTGTACATTGAAGATGGAACCAGATAACTTCCAACCAGAGGGTGTCAGTTAATAGCAAAGGGGCACACCTTACAGTTTACAGATATGGCCCAGACATCCCACCTGTTTCCTCCCATCTTCCTCACACAGGCAATAGAGCTAGTTCTCCTAATGCTATGCGAAAGGGCTTTATTCCCAAACTTTTCTAGTGCCAAAGAAAACTGTGGACCTGTGTTCTACCCTTGTCCTCAGCCTCCTGAACAATTACATAGTGTACAAATCGCTCACACCTTCACCCTATTTCAGGACCTATTGGTTACCTTAAGCCTTCCTTTCATTGGCCAAGCCACAAGCTGCGATACATAGAGTTGATTCTGGACAAGGTTTAGAGCACAGCCTTCCCCACTCTGGACAGGGCAGAGCATCTCCTAGCGCATGCTCATCAAGTCTTCTCTTTTTGACAGGCCTCGGCCAGGTAAATCCTCAGACCCCTGGGACATGTGGCAGTGGCCATTACCACAGTTTCTTTGACTCAGCTGTATATGAGGGTGGTCCAGTGGTACCTGAGAGTTCAGTGGGTCCAACTACCAGATGTTTTAGAACAGCCTGTCATGGTATCAACCCCACTAGACAGAGCTTAGCCTGGTGGCTGGATTCCACCATCTCTTCTGAAGAAGTTTGCATTTGGAAGGAATCTCCCAGCCAGATTCTGACCATGGCCACATCAGGCCAAGGCTGGGAAGTCCTCTTGGGAGACCCTCAGACACAGCAGATCCTGGTCCCAACAACAACCAGCATTCTCCACATCTGTGTGGGTGATTTAATACACCTCTCAGGCCTTTCTGGTGATTTCGATACCCGACCCTCTGTCGATCCAGATGGCTATCATGTCAGTGATCTTCTTCGTGAACCAGCAGGGTGAGACTCACTCTTTCTCACTCTACAAGGAGGCCATGAAGGTATGGTCTTGGGCCATGGATCATCACCTGGATTCATCAGCAGCCAATGTTCCAGGTGGTCCAACTACACTGGCAGATAGCCTAAGTCAGTCTTGATCTGGGCTCACAGGTGGGACTTATTCCCACAGTGGTCAATGATATCCTCATCAAATGGGGATGCCCTGAGTGGCATCTACTTGCCTCCCCATCCAGTGCACAAGTTCTCTGGGATAGGGAGGTCCCCCTACACTGCCCCTCCCTATCTCTGACTGCAGGGGGTTCCCCTCCACTGTAATTGGAGGCAGAAGAGATGACTCTGGGGCATCCTATGGGCCCTGTCAGATTTGGTTTCCACTCCTTCATCAACCAACAGTGGAATCTCCACTTTCCCTGCCCCTACACTCAGAGTTCCTGTCTCAGAAGAAGGGCACCCAGCTCCTTTCAGGTCTCTTATCTCTGCCTCTACATGTGTGGCTCATGCAGACCTAGCTGTCTCCCAATTCAGGATTTCACCTGGGGTGGTGGATCTCTTAGTGGCTGCTAGGAAACCTTCCTTCAGTGCCACTCGTGCTATGAATTGTAAATGGTTCTGTGTCTGGGCTACATATATCTGGGTCCTTTCACTTGCCCGGTGAATTTGATTATGGAGTACCCTCTCTTCCTGTCGGTTTCAGGTCAGGATACTCTTCCTTAGAGGTGCATCCCTCAGCTGTCCCAGCTCACTATGCACCAGCATGGGGCAACACTCTTGCCCAGATTGAACTTCCCTGCATATTCATGCTGGGCATTTTACTTAGGAAGCCTCCTATTAGGGATCTAGTCCCAGCAGGGGGATTCCTGAGCTTAAGAATCTGTTCTGTATAGATCTCATTTGGTTTCTCACAAGGGTAGGGTGTCCTTGAAGTCTCATCCACTCTGCTGTATGCTACCCAGAGTACTCTTTCCTAGGGGAGGTGTTACTTCATACTCTGGATGTTCATGGGGTGCTTCATTTCCCTACGGAACACACCCATACTATAAGACTGCTTGACCAGTTGTTTGTATGTTTCTCCCCTACTTTGCCAGAGGATCCATTTTTTTGGGCAATGTTTACCCAAATGGTTGGTTAATTGTATTGTTTTCTGTTACATCAAGTACAACAAGCATTTACCAGGCTTGGTAACAGGCTACTCTACCAGGGCATGGCTGCCTCTTTTTACCTCTTCGTAGAATGTTTTCTGATGCTGATATTTATTCAGCCGCCTCTTGGAGCTCTGCACATGCCTTTGTCAAACTCTGCAGTCTAGACATTGTCTCATGAAGCTGAGCAGGCTTTGGATCAGCAGTTCTTCAGGGCCTCCTCTCTTTAGATCCTTTAGGAGTCTTTTTGTTACCCCCACCCAGCTAACTGGGGTCGCTACTTTACTGATTGGGACTCAGTCTTACCTGTATTACCTGCTGCAAGAGCTTACCGTAACTATAGGTCTTTGAGAGAAGCTGTTACAGCAGGTACTATTTTCTCTCCCAGCTTCCCCCGGTAGTCGTTTTTCTCTGTCATGGATACTTTTTCTCTTCTATGAGGAACCTCCTTGGTTCTCCATTTTCTCTTTTTGTGCCAGGGTCTTCAGTGAGAAAACTGAGGATGGGTTGGGGGACTGCCCCTTTTATACCAGAGGTGATGTCGGGGGCGGGCTGACATCGGGGGTGGTCCCTGCTATAGACTGCTAATTAGAATTTTTCTGTGGGATCCTAGTGCCTGGCGACTTAGCCCTAATGGTGTTACCTGTTGCAAGAGCTTCTCTCAAAGATCTACTGTTACAATAAGTTCTTTCGTAACTGCACTTTCCTTGTCCTACCTTTTCTTCCTTTTGGGAAATGCAAACCAAAGTTAATTTAGGGTAACATTTATGTGTTTTACATGCACTATGTTGTTACTCAAGTGTATTTTCCTCTCTCAATAATAGTGTTCTTTTACGTGTTCTTTTAGATTGTGCAACTGGATCAGTTTTTTGTTATCAGATGAGTTGCAGTTACCTTCTGTCATTAATAAAGACAGTTTAACAGATAAAACACTCTAAGTCAAGAAAAAGGAAAATATGTAAATTTAACATTTTGAAAAAGAGAGGGAAATATAACTGCAAACAGACAAAAACATCTTAAGAAAGTGATAACCTTTTGGTTTGTTATATAATGAATATCAACCCCTAAATAAATGGAAACTCCCTAATTATATTCAGGCTCCTCATTACAGTAGCTGTCATATAATTTGGTTATAAATCAGTGGTAACATATAATATATTCTATTTTATGACTACTGGTAACGTGTTATAATATTTTCATCAAAATCTATTTTGTCCAGGCTTATGGTAAGGTTGTGCCAATGAGCTTGTGTCATTGTTTTTGTCATTGCTACCTCTTGCCTTTTTTAAACCCATAACATTCTGATTAAAGTCAATAGTGTCTACATTTAAGTCCAAAACCATAATGAAAAAGTTTTTCGTAAAGTAATAAAATATAGTAATATAGTCACAGAATCAATAACCTGTTACACAGAAGGATTAATTTACCTACTTTTCAACAAGAGGAAAGCAGTGCATACATCATGATGTTTCCTAATAATCTGTGGAGAGACAGACAACAGTCACTATATCTATATATATATCTATATATATATAGATATATATATATATATATATGGAATAAGACACAACAAGGTGTGGTTTATGGGCTGATAAGAGTACACCCCAAGGTGTGCAATGAGGCACTTGTGCCAAGTGCCTTTAGCACCAGGGAAGTGCTCTTATTAGCCCATAAACCACACCTCAGAGTGTCTTATTCTGCTTATAAAGTGGGTCCCCCCAATAAAATAAATTATTTAAAAGAAGTCTGATAAACATACCTGTTAAAATCTAGATTAATTAAGGTATAAAAATGGAAAAATAGTCCTTGAATATGCAGATCATATATAAAATCTTATATAAAATTCAGTCATTAGAAGTCATTTGTGTTTGTCTGTCCCTTACCACACACACACTCTGCTTCTCCCTCCACACAAAGAGTTCATTTTTTTTTATGTTTATCTTTGTTTTATGCTTTGGTAACCCCTCCCAGATGCCAGCAATCCCAATGTCTGCTCTAGAAGTGCACTTTTTAAATGCAAGCTGTGAGTTGGTGGCTCTGTTTCCTGTGAGGCGATATGTGCTGCCCCCCCCCATGTTTCTATGTCCCCCCCATAGAGCATGGAGAAATAAACATTTTTTTAACCTGATGGCTTTTTTTTATCTGCAAAACATTTAGTTTATGGCCAATGGCCGCATGACTTAGGCCTCCAAGTGAGCGTGCCCCTTGGCAGCCATCGTAGTTAGTGGTTTTCTCCTTCATGGTTTTAAAATAGTTATGGTACTGCTCTGTGTTTTATTGATATTTGCAGTTTACTAGTTAGAAAGGAGGCCAAGATTGAGGGGAGGACTGCACATCAGAGATGTCTGATTGTTGGCGCAGTTTCATGAGTGGGAGTGCAGTTCTCAGAGTGATTTTAACAGCGGGAGCGCAAGAGCAGTGAAGGCGGTAGTGGACAAATGGCCAGTCAGAAAAGGTTGAAACTTTACTTGTGATGCAGGGGAACTGGCATAAAATTACTGATATTTCCTTTTTTTGTTAATTGCAGTGCTCTCCCTGTGCAGCTGTTGTGGTTTCGTCACATACACAGTACATGTTGAGCTGCACTGGAACAGTCATTTTGGGAGAGAGTAATTTTAGGCATTGATATGCAGCAAGGTGATGCGTTTTTCTTGGGTTAAGTAGTACCATTTGTGAGTATATGTCCTGATAAAGACATGGCAAATGGTACCTCTTAGCCAATCAAAACACAAGGAATTTTCTACCTATTTTTTATTATAGTGGCATGGTAGTGCCACTATAGTTAAGGCTGAGTACCTCACTTAACGTTAAATCTGAAATTTTGCACCTTAATAACTTTGCCACCATAAGACAGATTTGCCTGACATTTGGAATGCGTGGTCTGGAACCATAGATCTCCGGATCTGCCAAGTTTCATTGTGGTTGGATGTACTATTGCTAAGCTACAGAGTGCCAAAAAACGCATACATTACAGGTTTCTGTATGTTTTTGTGCTCTCGCCTACAACCTTTACAATTTGCGTGATTGGTCCAAAAACTTTAAGGAACATGCAGCAAGGGTCCCTGATGTGCCTTTTGAAAATTTCATGAAAGAATATTAAATGGTTCAAAAGTTATTAAAAAACACTGAATCCCATTATAGTCTATGGGAAAAGTTAACAAACTTGCAAAAGTGTCGCAAATGCAGATTTTACTGTCACAAAACCCATTTACTTTCATGATTCAGCCCTTTTTTTTCAGTTGATGGTCAGAAACATGCTTGCCATTTAAATTTGGGACCCTCTAGGGACACAGTTCTTGTTGTGCTCACCTAGTCGAGCCCTGAGGATGCTAGCCATGTCTTTTTTGGGGGTAAAACACCTCAGAAATTTGTTTTTTAAATTTTTGTAAAAGGTAGTGTCACAAAGTACTTTCACAAATGTGACACTTTTGTGATTTTTTTTCCAAAAGTGTCATGATTTGCAAAAATTAATTTGCGACACTATGCCCAAAACAATGGAAAATCTTTGCCACCCTGTTGCAAAACAACAGTTTGGTCTATTGAGCTGAAATTTGCAGAGAAGAAAGCCAATATCACACAGATGTGCCATTTGGTGGTTTGGTGCCAAAATGTAACAGGGCTGCAAAGTTATGGCACTCCGAATTTGACAAGTTTTCCCATAGGATAATATTATGGCATCTGCCGCGCCTTTCGGTTCCCGTATCTCGAAAATGGTTTGAGATACAGACTTATCGTCACAAACATTTTTATTCCCCCACTGGGGGCTAAGTACAAAAGTAGCCTGCAAAGTCGTAAATAGTATGAGAATTACATTTTTTCTACACTGTACGGTTCCTGAGATATAAGCAATTTAGTATTCCAAGTGGTCATTTTCTGCTCTGAGGGCCATTATCATGCATACATTCTTTGTATTCACTGCTTCTGAATGCACCTTTTTGGGAAAAAAGTGTGTGCGTTTACATTACTGTTACTGTTAGCATTTCCACTTGCGTTTCCGTTACTGTTTGCATATGCGTTTATGTCACCATGTGAGTTACCCTTTGCGTTTGCGTTTGTGCTTGCGTTTGCCTTACTGTTTCCTCTTGCGTCACCATTGGCATTTCCATTTGCATTTGTGTTACTGTTACCATTTGCGTTTCCATTTTTGTTAGCACTTACTTTTGTGTCACCATGTGCATTACCATTTTTTTGGGCATTTGTGTTTGCGTTTGCATTTCTGTTTGTGTCACTGTTTCCTTTGGAGTTATCATTGGTGTTACCATTACTGTTTACATTTCCAGTTGCGTTACCTTTACCGTTTGCATTTTTGTTACCATTTGCGTTTCCATTGGCATTAGCGTTTGCGTTTCCAGTTGCATTTCTGTTGTCGATTGCATTACTGTTTCCTTCTGCATCGCCATTGCCATTACCGTTACCGTTTGTGTTTCTGCTTGCATTACCGTTTGCATTTCCATTACCGTTTGCATTACCATTTGTGTTTGCATTTACATTTGTGCTTGAATTTGTCTTACCATTTGCGTTATCATTTCCTTTTGCATCACTGTGTGCATTACCGTTTGCGCTTGCATTACCGTTAGCATTACTATTTTCTTTTACCTCACTGTTGCTATCACTAAAAATACCACCAACAGCTTAATCTGGTTCAAGGTCAGTTGGCATTCATCTGTATCCCCCTCCCGTGCCTGAAAATAGGCAGGATTTGTCTAGTGCACTTACCCAGTCAAGAAAAACTAAATAAAGGAAAAGAAAAAAAAATGCCATTTGCATTTACATTACCGTTTGTGTTTTTGTGTTTTCATTACTGTTTGCGTAACCATTTCTGTTTGCGTTAACATTTGTGCTTGTGTTTACATTACTGGTAGCGTAACCATTTTAGTTTGCATTTACACTTGTGTTTCCGTGGATTTCTGTGACATCTGTAATACTTGGTCTACTATGGCACTGCTGTGCATTTACCAGTTTTCATTTGATCCTAACTCTCACCCCATTCTGCTATACTGCATGACCTCAGCTTATTTACACATGGAATTGGGTGAGAGTTAAGGCCGATGACCCCAGTACACACCCCGATGCCTGTTGGTGGGGGTGGGGTGCGAATGGGATGCAAGGGGGGGGGACCTTAACACTGAATTTCCTCACTTTTGTCACTGTGGAACAACACTAACTGATGCATTAAACAGAGTTTTTTTTGCCATGAATATATATATATATATATATATTTTTAATTATGCTATTGAATCTATCAGGACTGAAAAATGCAAAGCAGATGTCAGAAAATCAAATAGTTTTCAAACTCTAATTTGCAAATTGATGGTGTGATGTGGTGTTCCTTCAGGTTTTCAGTACTAACGACTACACCCTCAGCCACTATGCTTGTGACCCAAGGCCAAGCTACTGGCCCAGGATCATGCCCTATGGGGTTTCTGCTTCAAGCTACAAGTCTAGAGCCATGCCCCACAAGTCTGCTGCTTCACATCAGGCCCATTGGATCAGTCAAAACTTTCCTTACGGAAGGCCCTACAGGTTCTGTGCAAAGCAAGATATCTTCTATAACATTCTTTATGCATGCCCAATGGGCCCTGTGTGAATCAGGTCAGTCACAACCTTTGGGTCCTTTGCAAAGCAATAAAACAGTCAATGAACCCAGACCTGTATCACTCAGGAGAACTTTCTAACTGAGTTTGTGAAAAGCTTTCTCAACTTTTAGAAAAGTTTCACTTTCTATATACCCTTTGATAAAACCTGCTTGATCTGATTGCAATTGGTTTTATGTTGGATTGGCCATGAGTAGCTAATATTTTAGTGAAAACAGCTAAGGTCCTGTAGCTGGACCTTGAGTCAAGAGGGTAGGGGCTGTGTAAAGGAGATGAACAGAGGTTGAAAACTCTAAGGAACACTATGCCAGTGATTTGCCATGACACATGTGTGACAGGGATGAATAAGGCCCTGTCTCATTTGTTGTGCAGAAACGGTTAAAAGCAAGAATATGTTCTATCCTCTCCTTGTCATTCTCTTGTCTGTCTGATTGCAAAAAATTTTCTCATGAGACATAGGAACTGATCACTCTGACAGTCTCATGACAGTATCATGATTCTCCCCCTCCCACTATCTCCCTTCCTCCACTTGCTGTTTTTTGCTGTTTCTAGTCTTTCTCCCACCTTGCTTATCTGTGGTATAAAAATATATGTGGATCTTTACATGAAGATGGATTTTCTGGTTTGAAAATGTATAAAGTTATGTTGTTGAAATAATTGCACAAAGCTATTTGGAACTCAAGGGGTTAATCTTGAGGTGTAATTTAACCTCCATTAGCTAATGTGTAGAGCTGTCAGCAGGATATTAGTTCTGGGACACAATGTTCTCTTGTGTTACACCTGTAGGGAAAGAAACTGGCAAAGTTCTGATTCATTTTGTAAGAAACAGGAGGTATCTTAATGAGCTCAGGATGCGGAAGTTAATTGCCAGGCAAAGATTTCTTATAAAAAAATAAAAAGAGCATTCTTTTTTTTTTTTGAAGAGATAGAGATTGAAATTTAGAATTAGAGATACCTTCCAATGAAGGACTTTGTTTTCTTTGTACTGCCTTTGTAAATAGCTACCCTGAACATTTTTTTTTGTTTTATTGTTATTGAGAATAATGGGTGGCTGCTTGTGAATTTTGTAGCTGTTCCTGGCTTTCCAATTCTTCCTGACCAACAGTATGCCTCAATGACATCATGAGACTTTGAACCCTAATTTTTAATTTCCATACTGTGTATGTTTTGCATTCTTAAACCTTAATACATTAGCATACTGTATTTTTTTTTTATTAATTTCCTTACTTTTTGAAAAAAGTATCTAAAACATGCTTGTAGTAATGGTTCCAAACCTCTAACTGCAGGCCACTCCCAAAGCAGTAACATGGTAATATTTATTAGACCACAGCTGTATCTTATTTCAAGAAGGACCCTGCAGTGCACCCACAAAGCAGCTAAATGGTGATGTTCACTTTGCCAGACCTGTAGCTTGCTTTGTGAGTGATCTTGCAGACCACACACAAAGCAGCTGCACCTCACAACTTGGCTAGTTCTGGCCACTGTCAGAACATATTTTCAAGATGCTTAAGTTGTCACGTCACCTCACCATCAAGTGGCACCTTGTAATCTGACACAAATGTAGCTGGGTCAACCCCCCAAAACACCTTTTTGATTGGCTTTATAATGTGCCACTTATATGGTTGTCTGGTGGAAACTGCAAAATCAGCTAAGTCCTCTTGCCACCAGTGTATTTCTACTATTCACAGTTTGGCCAGGAGGAGGGATACCAGTGGTGGGGTTGGGCATACCAATTGCCATTTATGCAGACCTGTAAGTGCTATGCTGCTTTGTTGAGTCACGTGACTGCTAAGAGTCATGTAGCCAGGCGTGCCACACATTTTATTTATTTATTTTCTTTCTTTTTTGTTGATTGGAAAGGAGAACTAGACAATTATGCCTATGTTCAGCCTTGTCCTGGGGAAGGGGATACAGATGAATGCCAACATACATTGAACCAGATTAAGCTGTTAATGGTATTTTTAGTGAACATGAAAACAGCTTCACGAATCACAAAACCAGTGCTTAGTTTTGTGACTCCCAAGTCCCCTTTTTTAAATATTTAAACAATTAGTTTTTTTAAGTACAATCCATTGAAAAATCAACCTTACTCCCTACATTGTTGACAATATAAGTTTTAGAGTTAGCTTCCACCATTATTTGTTCTTTTTGTTGTGCAAAAATTAGTTTTATCCCAGGTTTTAATTCTCACATAAATAGTAGCACTATGTTATGTCAGTGGAATTCAGCTGATAGAACTGATGTAGATCAGTTTCTCAAGAATTCTGTTATCCTTAGTGTTCATTTTTCTGAACTGTGCATGCATAAAAAGCCAAGAATATTATGCAACTAGTTCAAAAAAACTACACACTTTTTTCAGAACAAAATACCTATCAAAGAATCATCCATTGTTCAAACTCTAGTGAACCAGAAAGAGGTTTTAACCTGCAGCCATTTTTGTGCTATTGGTAAGCAAAACAAGTCTAAATTTCCATATGTGCAAGTTTTATTTAACCTATCTTAACCTGTAAACCACTGAACTGACCATTACCTAATTTTCAGGATCTTGAGATCAGCACATGTCAAATTTCAGCCTCATTAGTCCATGGATGGATGCATTATTAATGTGCAAAAACTGGGGTTTAACATTAAATGGCCTATTCAGCCCTAATATACAGGCCCCACCATGACTGTATAATATACATAAAGGGCACTGCTCTGCTGCTTTGTATAGGCCCAGCAGGAAGTAGGATATAGACTCAGGGTTATGCTCCTCTAGTCTTCTGCTTTACATGTGGTCCACAGATTTGGGACCATGTATCATGAGTATGCTACTTTGACCCTACCAAGCAAGGTACAAGTCTGGTTCTGTGTCCAATAGTTCTGCTTCTTTGTGTAAAGTCCTACATTGAATAAGACAACTCTGTGGAACCTATGGGTCAGGGTCCCACACCTCTAGCTTGAAGCAACAAACTAGAGAGGCATGGCTGTAGATCTGTAACTTGACTTTGGGTCCAAGCATAGTGGATGGGGAGAAGCTGGGCATTAGGATTAAAAATCCCAATCCCACATTCCTCTTCTTTCTTGGCTTTTTAACCCTAACATGTGCATTAACAAGTTTTTTTGTTATAATAAATCTGCTATATATAAACAGTCTATCTATCTTCCTGTTTGTTTGTCTGTCTGTCTGTCTGTCTATCTATCTATCTATCTATCTATCTATCTATCTATCTATCTATCTATCTATCTATCTATCATGACTTTAGGGCTTATTCAGCCCCTCAACTGTGATATTTCATGAATGTCTGGGACTTATCTATCAGCTGTTTTATACAGTACATTAGGTTGGTCTCCTTTTCTTTAAAGTATTTGTGCTGTTTTTTTTTTTTTTTTTTTGTAGCTAGTATAAGTGTATTTGGATATTTCTAGCCTTGCTGCCTCCTGTTGTTTTTACTTTGATTTTATTACATTGTATAGTTAGGGTTGAGTAGGGTGTTTAATGATAAACCCCAAATTTTGCAGCTTAATAACATTGGCGTCATTATACGAAATAGCCCCCAAATTTGGCATGCAAAGTTAAGCTGTCAGTCTCAAGACATGCAACATTTCATGATGGCATCTTGTATAGTTTTTCAGGTTTGGAGGCTAAAAAAAAAAGACATGTTTGGATTCCCTGTACTTAACTCTGAGTATATTTTACTCTCACCTAAAGCCTAGACCGTGCGGAATTTTTTCATGAAATTTTCAGGGTTGAAGGGATCCATGCTAATGGTGTGCCTTTGGAAGGTTTGATGAAAATATGTTATACCATTTTAAAGTTATAATGATTTTTGAGTTAATGTTCCAGTTTTACTGGTATAAAAAAACTATCTCTAAAGGTAAAAAAAATATCACAAGTGGATTTGCTTGTGGTGGTGGTGGTTGGGAGGGGAACAGTCAAGATGGCCATCATTTTCTTTTTACTGTTTAAACTTACAAACATTTAAAGTACATAAAAATAATGTCTTTAAAAAAAACACCTCAACCTACCTAAATAGGACCTGTTTGGCTAGATTTTGACATTTGTTTTTTAAAAAGTTGCCAAAAATACATTTTCTGGGCACCCAAAATCCAGGGTGCCCAGCTTAATGAGAAGAGCCATTCACCCCATTCTCTGTATGAGAACAGGGGGACTTTCTTGAGTTTGCAGCTGCAGCTGGAACTCATGCTGCAGGCTGCTCCAAGAGCAGTGAACCATCTCTTCCCTGGTGTCTGGCACCCCCCAATTGCCATCCCTTTATGTATGTAATGTTTAATCAAACCACACACAGGTGCACTTGTCAGATCTTGTGGTGCTGCCTAGAAAAACCTCTTAAATACTGTAAAAAAAAACACTGTACAATTAATAATTTTTCAAAATGCTCTGTTTCAGTAAGGGGTATTTGTGGGTATTATAGAATCATATTGTGTTTTTATTATGTGTTTTTAAATGTAGTGGGGAATTTATGTGGAATCAAAGGAGGTCAAAAAGTTCATGCTGTTTTTAAGTGATCACCCTTGTGGCAAATCCTGGTAATGCTGGTGTTGAAATAATTAAATTAAATCACAAGTGGATTTGCTTGTGGTGGTGGTGGTTGGGAGGGGAACAGTCAAGATGGCCATCATTTTCTTTTTACTGTTTAAACTTACAAACATTTAAAGTACATAAAAATAATGTCTTTAAAAAAACACCTCAACCTACCTAAATAGGACCTGTTTGGCTAGATTTTGGCATTTGTTTTTTAAAAAGTTGTCAAAAATACATTTTCATTTATACAATACATTTATACAATATGTGGGTCTGTTTTCAGGAAGATAAAAGAGATATCTCACTGACCACATGTGAAATATCACTGATATCTTCAAGCTGGGTATGTCACAATGGTTATCTTTTCATGCTGGGTATGTCACAGAAGTTCAGAACTCATTTAGAATGTTCTGCCTCAGTAGCAGTACTAACTGTATTCAAATGCAAATAACTTTAAAATGAAAAATGATAGCATGGTACTATGAGCATGAAAGTCATTCAGTCCAAAACAATGTACAAAATGAGTGGTGTCTCATTTATAGCTACTTTTTTTTATATCATTAACAAAAAAAAAACAGCAGAAAATTGAATTTTGTTCACTTTTTCAACAAACAAATGTGAATAGCTTTAAAATAAAAAATGATAGCATGGTACTGTGAGCAAGAAATTTATTCAGTACAAAAATATCTACAAAATTAGTGGTGTTTCATTTACAGATACCTTTCATTTTTTTAATGGTAAAAATCAGCAGAAAATTCAAATTTGTTTCTCTTTTTCAACAAACAAGTCGAATAACTAAAATAAAAAATGATAGCATGGTACTGAAAACACAAAACTGGTTCAGCACAAAAATATTTTCAAAATGAGTGGTATTTCATTTTCAGATACCTTTTAGTTTTTTATAATTAGCAAAAAACAGCAGCAAATTCATTTTTTTCACTTTTTTCAACAAACAAATGCAAATAACTTTAAAATGAAAAAAGGAGAGACCCACACTTGTACAAACTGAATATGACATGGGTGACAGTGACATAGTAGAAATATCTCCACTTGTTGTCATTGAACTCTAGATACCCCACACATGGCTCCACCACTTGAGGGATATCAAGAGTTCAGTGACAGCTTGTGGAGATATTTCTACTATCTCACACTCACCCATGTCATATCCCATATACAGTATTCATGATTAAGCCTATAAAATTAAGTTCCCTGCCAAGAAAATTGTAGCCACCCCCCGACAAAGAGGTAGTGCACCTCATTGTGCTATCATTGTCCACTTATGTATTATATTTCCCTGGTGTTTAGTGGAGCCCCCACCCTCTGATCACTGTCCCCATATGTATTATATATGTATTATCTTTCCTCCATGTCTAGTGGTGCCACCTACCCTCTGATCGATGTCCCCTTAGATATTCTGTTTCTCTGGTATCTAGTGGCACTCCCACCCTCTGATCATTGTCCCCTTATGTATTCTGTTTCCCTGGTGTCTAGTGGCACCCCACCATACCATCACCAGTCTCATATTTGTATAATGTTTCCCTGGTGTCTAGTGGTGGCCCCCTTCCTTCAATCACTGTTCACTTATGTATTATATTTTCCTGGTGTTTAGTGGTGCCTCAACCCTATGATCACTGTCCCCATATGTATTATATATGTATTATCTTTCCTTGTTGTCTAGTGGTGCCCGCTACCCTCTGATCGCTGTCCCCTTAGATATTCTGCTTCCCTGGTATCTAGTGACACCCCCACCCTTTGATCACCATCCCCTTGTGTAGTCTGTTTCCCAGGTGTCTAGTGGTGCCCACCAGCCTCCAATCACCATCCTTGCATTACAGCTCCCTGCAATAAAGAAAACTGTCCCTCTGTTTTTTCCTTGAACTTGTAAAAAGAAAATGATTCCTCACTGAACTGCCCCCCCACCCTGACCTCCCACTGAACACCCACCACCCTGCACCCTCCATACCCCCCACATCCCCTCACTCACCTGAACATGTCCCAGGGCAAACATCCACTTTCCAGTCAAAGACACATCTTGCTGCTGGAACCGCTGACTGCATTTGAGAAACTAAGATAAGTGCAGTCCAATGTATTTCAATGGGTTTTTTAATTTTGATGCATAACTTTGCCATTTTTGCATATTTTGACCCCAAATTTTCAACATGGCCTTTTAGGGATCCAATCTCATAATTGATGGTGGTGGAATTATTCAAATTAGAACCAAAAGGTGAGTTTGAGGTCACATGGTGAAATCACCTTTTGGGTGGGATTTGAAAATGTTCAGCAGCCTTGTTCATGAGGTGGGGTCATAAGAAGGCTATGTTGAAAATGTTGGGTCAAAATATATAAAATGGCAAAGTTATGCATGTATCTTGAAATTTTCTGTGCTCACTTATAACTTTGCTAATTTTAAGTATTTTATCCCCACATTTTTAACATAGCCACTTTTTCACATTACCTTATGAATGTGACAGCTATCATTTTTCAAATCCTGGCCAAAAAGTATTTTTACACCTGTGCCATGAAAATACATTTTGGCAAGGATTTGAAAATGTTCACCTACTAGGTTCATGAGGTGGGGTAATAAGAAGTCTATGCTGAAAATATGGTGTACAAGCACAGTAAAATGCCCAGACTTTGAATGAACATTGCAGTATTTCAACATTCACTCATAACTTCACTCATTTTAAATAAATTTGAGGCAGTATGGCGCAGTGGGTTAAGGCTCTGAGCTGCAAATTTGGAGATCTGGGTTTGAATCCCACAGCCCCCTAGGTGCATGCTGTGTGACCCTGAGCAAGTCACTTAACTTCCTTGTGCTCCCAGGTTGCACCTGCAAACAAGCTTTCAGCTTAGTGTGTCTCACTTGGTAAAAATAAAAAAAAAAATTATTTTGACTCCAAACTTTCAACATAGCTATTTTTCCACACCTCCTAACAAACGTAACGTGTCATTTTTTAAATCCTGGATGAGATGTGTTTTCGGACATCTTGTACAAAATGATATTTCATCTAATATACTATAAATGGTACATGTCATGTTTATAAGGTGAATCATAAAACGAGTATCTTGAAACTTTGGGGTAAAATAAAAAAATAAATAAAAAATTATTAACAAACTTTGTATGTAGTGACAGTCTTGACCCTAGTGGTGATGTATTGTGATCCCATGCCGGTGAGCTGAGTTCAGTAGTGAGATCAGTGGCCCAGCTGGATGGGGTGAGAGTGGGTGGATGTCGCTGTTATGTGATACCCCTCCAGCCCGGGAATGAAAGGTGCAGGGTTGTTCGCACAGGCCCAGATACCATATAGTGAAGACAACTGTCCTCATGGCATAGGGCCCTCACCTCTACCCCATTAGGTGGCATAGGGCCCTGTGCATTGGCTGACAGATGCACTCTTTACCCTGTGCATCTGTAGCTGCAGCCATATAAATGTGCAGGTCCATGCAGTTCCGCAGACCACCAGACAGCCCCACAAATTCTTCACATGCATCGTTGCCCAGATTTGCAGTGCCTTCAAGTGCCCTGCACTTCTGTAGGTGGATGGAGTCTTCTGTTGGCACAGGGCATCTGCATCTGTTCACACAGGTCCCTTTGGGACCTGCATGCATAAGGATGTGATTCCACTATCTCAAAAAGAAGGGCATTATTTTCAAAAAACTATGTTAATGTGCCAGTTAGTGTAACTTAATATCACAAAAGTAAGAAAATGTGGCATTATGGTCTCCATTCCCAACTCCTCACCCCTCAAGCAGCAGAAGGAAAAAACATTAGGGTTTTGGGGTTGTCAACCCTAATGCCCACCCCATTCCATGAGTAAACAACATCACATATGATCTCCTTTCTTGGGCCCTGCATGAAGAAAGCTGCAACAAACTGTGTTGGCAACATGTGGCAAGACATAATACTCTACCTTTGAAGGCTGTATCACTATGAAGCACTGGCTTGAAACTGTTACTTGTGCATTGGACTACAGGCTACAGGCCCAGGAGGAGGGGGGATCACTAAGGTTGACAACTCAAGGAAGACCCAAGCACTGATTTGCCAAGACTCCAGAGACCCAAAACCCTGATTTTTTTCCTTTGGCTGCTGGGAAGGGGGAGTTAGGGCTGGAAACCCTAACACCTCATTTCCCTACTTTTGTGGTGCTAACCTACCCTATCTGGTGCATTAACACATTTTTTTTGCAAAGAATCCTAATATTCCTGGTCACTGTGCTTACTGCAGCTGATTGCATTTTGTCTCAGTGTTGTTCTTTCTTTCCTATCACCCAGCCACTTGTGGCATGCTGTCCTCTTGCTGCTATCCCCTCTCCCCCTCTTCCCCCATATCATGGGTCACACAACAATCTAAAGTGTATCACCCCCCTCCTCTTGACAGGGAATGTTGAGCTAAAATGAAGTCCTGTTCCTCTCTAAGGGTCTACTGGTAACGTACCTCAACATCTGCAGCCTGCTCCTAAAAATGGTCACCTAAGGTGTTGGGTCCTTCCAACTAATCCATCTGTGCTTGTCATGGAAACTTGGCTCTTTGCCAAGGTCAGTGATTCTGACATTATTATCCCAGACTAGTACTTTTTTGGAAGAACTGGTCTAAATGGGATGGTGGGGCTGCCATCTTTGTAATTACCCCCCCTCCAGTTCCAAATTGTGGACCAAAACTCCACACCCTCCTCTCACAAACTTCTGGTTAGTAAACTCTCCCGCTCTTTCTCCCTCACAATATTTATTTCTGGTACCTACCTCTTTACTGGTTCCAAAACTGACTTCCTCACTGACCTACTCATGTCTTTCCTCACCATTGCTTTTATGGCAGAACTCTTCATCCTGGGTGATTTCAGTCACTGCTGGCCTACCCCACCTCAAAAGTACCCACCCAGCAAATCAAATCACTCCACCTCACACAGCATATTTCTGAGCCCACTCACTTGAACCCCTTCCCTCACCAACCATTCTCCCCTGAATTGGGTTGTCTCTTCCCACCCTTACTGGATTTTATGTGCAGGCACCCTCCCTGATGCTCTCCATGACCACTGTGTGGTTTACTTTGTACAAAGGTTCACCCCCAAAAGCCCGTTCAAAAAACTCATCCAGATCCAGTTGTTTAGGTCACGCAATCTTTCAGCCTTCCAAGCAGAACTTTTTGGCACCAGCTGGTCTTTCATCTCCTCATCCCACAATGTAGATGATGCCCTCACCAAATGTAATTCATGCTTCTTCTCAGTGTGGGATAAACACACCCCAATTCACATATCTGAGGTCAGAGGTTCACATCTCCCCAAAGTTACCCTTGACCTTATCTCCTGCTTTCAAATGAGAAATTCTGCCTGGCTTGTGTTCTATGCCTCTCTCTGGCTCTCAAGCTGATTGACTAAGATATAAAATTATCCATAATGCCTACACCTATGCCACTAGACAGGCCAAAGCTGACAATTTCACCATAAAATTCTGTTTAAATTTAAACTCCCTTGTTAAATTAAAGAAAATTGTCCATGCCCTGTTCAGTGTCCCACTCCCATCCTCTCACCATCTTCCCCTCCATAGGTGGTTTCATCACCTCCTCTCACTTGAAGGTAGCTATTTTCTTTTAACCATTTTTCCTCTACCTGTTCATGTTCTCTCCTCCCTTCCCTTCCCCTCCTCCTCCTCCTTCTCCTTCATCCCTCTAACTCCTCCCCTTTTACTAATATACCTGGTTTCAGTTTCTGTCCTACTATTATCTCCACTCCCAACTCATCCTTACTCTCCTTAAATCCCCTAAAGGGTCAGAGCTCTGATGGATTTGATCCCAAGCTCCTTTATCTGTCAGTTCCCTGCTATTGCTTCTCCCCTAACTGACCTCTTCAATCTCTCCTTGCATCTGGGCACAGTTCTAATTCAGCTTGGAAGGTTGCTATAGTCATCCCCCTCCTCAAGAGATGTGCCTGGACTCTTCCTTGGAACTACCACCCAATCTCCTTCCTCCCTTGTTATGCTAAGATTCAAGAATATCTCGTTCTTTCCCAGCTCTCTCTTTTCCTTGACTCTTCTGCCTTTCTTACCGACTCCCAGTCTGGTTTCTGTAAATCCTACTCCACCACCACTTCCCTGCTTCACCTCACTGACTTGGTTCCTAAAGGGATGGACTGAGGCCACATCAATGCCTCCATTTTTATCAACCTTGCAAATGCATTCAACATGGTCTCTCCCTCTCTCCTGCTGTCCAAACTTGCCTCCGTAGGCCAAACTTCCCTATTGCTCAGCTGATTCCATTCCTATCTGGTTGGGAGGCCACAGTAAATGTCTATCAGTGACACCCACTCTCCTCCACTTCCCACTGTATGTGGAGTCCCACAGGGCTAGTCCTTGGCCCACTCCTTTTCTCAATTTTCTTGAACAACTTTTCTAAGATGTTTACATCATCCAACATTCAACTGTGTGCTAATGACACACTCCTTTTTGTCTCTGGTCCCTCAGCCCAAGAGTTGTCTGCCAAACTCCAGCATGACTTCTGTAGTGTCCAGGCCTGGTTCTGGAGTAATCAGGTATCCCTTAACCCAAAAAAAGAAAGTCTTTATGATTGCATTCTGGCAGCTTCTTGCCACCAACAACTCATCTCTTGTCTTTATGACTGTTGAAGGAAGAAAGATTGAGGATATCCCCTCCATTAAGTGTTTGAAATTTGGCTTGACAGCCAGCTTTCCTTCTCAGGTTGATGCAATCCACTCCAAGCTCCTCTCTCAGTTGGGAGCACTCTACAGGAATAAAGTCTATATTTTCCTCTCAGTGAGTTGGGAGATAATCTTCTAAATTATCCTCACTATCTTTGACTTTGGTGATGTGGGTTACAGTGCTGCCACAAAATCCACTCTGGCCAGACTGCCACCCCACCTTGGCTCCTTCTTCCATTTTCTTGAATGTGCTTCTCAAACTCATCACTGCTCCTTGTACTCCTCTTTCCTTCTCTTTCCTTAATGGTTGCTGCTCCTTTCATTGCACTTCCCACCTTACCAATTACTGATTTTGCCCAATCTCCTTCTACCTCTTCTTCCTCTGTTCCTGCCACCCCCTTCCTCCAGCTCCCTCTCCTTCACCGATGCCTGCTCCTCCTCCATTGCCTAAGCCATGACTTCTGTTGGCCAGTCTGCTTTCTCTTACAGGCTCCCTCTTCTCTGGTCCTCCCTACCATCCTCCATGTGTTCTGCCTCCAATCCTGCTGCTCTGAAGGTTCTTCTTTACATGCACACAACTCACACCTTCACTCATGGACCTACACTGAACTGTAATGATGCTTATTACTTTGTTCTTTGCCTCCTATTCTACCTGTTACATCTGTTAGACCTCTAGGTATCTCTAGGTTACCTTATTTAAAACTGCACTGATTACTGTGAATTATGTATACTGTAATCTGTATTTATATAAGCATATTTATTTGTATTCCATGCCTACTCATATCCTGAGTGATAATTGTTCTTATGCACATACAACTGCACTGTTTTCTCCCTTGTACCCCACCAGGACACCTCTGAAAATTAGCTACTTTGACTCAGTGGGCCTTTTCCTAGTAAAACTCTTTCAATAAATAAATAAATACAGTTGCCTAGTATTACATAGTGTAGTGTTGTTCCTCACATTGTAACCCCTCCCCCCCAGTGTTTTCCACAGTGGAGTGGCATTTGTAGGGCTATGCTGTTTTGGCCCAGTAAGGTTTCCATATTGTGGTCAGGATTGGTGTGTTTCATGCCTGTGTGTGGTCCAGATCAGTCTGCATTCAAGAGTGGTGGATAGGAGAGACATTCTGGGAGAAGCAGTATGGAAGACAACTGATCCATGACAGTTGGTCAACAAATTTGTTGTCAACTGACGTTACAGCAACATCTTTATGTCAACTGCAATTGGGGTTGACATAAAGGTGGCCACTTGAAACTGTATTTTCTTCAGGGTGCTTCTCCCTCAAGCTCCCCATGCTGTGGACTCTGTCTCCTGCATTGCCCGTAACTACAATAATCAACTATAAGCTGGTGTTGATTTGGGAAGGGGGCGCAAGACCCCCAGAAAGCAGTGTTGGGGGCCCACACCAACACTACAGCAACCTGTCACTGTAGTGTTGATCATGCTAAAATTGTCACTGTAGCGAGGACATACCAAAGGCAACAGCATGGGGGCAGCAGCAAAAATAGTTGCTAACTAACTGGAGGGCTGACTGTGTGGTTTAGGTCAAGGACACTGTTTCTCCCAAGATGTACTTTATTTTATAGGTGTGTGGCTGTCATTGTAGGTCTGTGATTGTTTGGCAAGGGATCCTGGGGGAGGGACTGACTTTTGTGCAGTTTAGGTTGTAATAAAGTGAATGTTACATATGTTAATAATACTGTAATAGGTGTATATTTTGCATCTATGTTTGTAATAGTTTGCAAATATTTTATGGTATTTAGTTTTATTAACCGGGTAGGAATATTAGACAGAAACTGCCTGTTTTCAGGTATGACCCAGGAAAGTACAACAATAGGAATGCAATACATGACTTATTACAATGTATGAATGGGTACAACATGTACAGGAGTAGATAATGAAGGAGAATAGATTCACATCCACCATATAAATAAGGTCCTATTTACAGAAACAAGTACAGCAATACAACATTATAACATGAAATGACGTTCACAGCAACATTAGTACAGTCTCCAACACCGTAGTTAGCAAACTACCTGTTGGGGAAGCATTTACATGTAGTAGTATCTAAGAGGTGCTTACAAAAGGCTTTTTGAAGCCCACATATGTAGCAGTAGTGAGAATGGCAGGTGGTGTATTATCCCACAGCCTAGAAGTGAAGTTTTGAAAAGCTACTGTCCCCATATTGGTCCTAATTTTAAGCACAGCAAGAAATCCAAGGTCTGAGGATTTTAGGGGATATGGATTAAGATATGACTTATTCCACTCTTTGAGTTGTTGAGGTTGTTGATTGCTGATAACTTTGTAAATAATGCCGCCTAATACAAAGTCATGGAAAGCATTGGGGGTGCATTCTAAATTGGCATATACTGTATATCGCAGTGGTGAACAAGTCTGTTGGAACAAAGTGCAAAATGGTAGATGTTGGTATAGGTAATATCACACTTTCTAAGTGCAAGTTAGACATTGAAGATGCATATACTGCAATATTATATGTAAGTCTGGGGAGTAATATGCCTCGTACAACAGATAGGCATGTGTGTTGGGTAAGGTTGGGTCTAATTCTATATGCCAGGCTGAGTCTAGCATTAACTGCTTTACAGGTCTTAGATATATGCAATTGAAAATCAAGACAGGGATCCAACGTGACTCTTAGGTAATTGAAGGAATGCATCTGCTCAAGCGGGGCACCATCTAGACATGTGATCTGAAGTGGTGTTTGATAGTTTCTAAACCTTGTGGGAGAACCAAAGAGCATGTCCTGAGTCTCTGAAACATTTAGGAATAGTTTGTTCTTCTGTAGTCATTGTTGTACTGCCTGTACATCATGGGAAAGCATGTGATTTATCATGCAGATATTTTTGGAGCTAGCACTAAGTAATAAGTCATCTGCATACAATATGGGTTTGCTGTATTTCAGGCACTCTTGCAGGTTTTTGATGTGCACAGAGAATAGGAGCGGACCTAGTATAGAACCTTGAGGAACTCCAATTTCAGATGATAAATGTTCTGAGTGAGGTGTACCTAGTTTTACAGTTGCTGTCTGAGTTGGAGATAGTTGTTAAACCAACTTAGGGCATCTGGTGACATTCCAGTGTCTTTAAGCTTGGTGTAGAGCAGGGCATGACGCACAAGGTCAAAGGCCTTGATGAGGTCTATGAATATGGTGCCTGTTATACTCTCCTCTATGAATTGCAGTTGATATGTGGTTGGTTAGTGTAAGCAAGGCAGTTTTGATGCTGTGTGCATGTCTAAATCCATGCTGGTGGGGAGACAGAAGTTTATGGGTGAGCAGATATTCTGTTAGTTGGGTAGCTACCATTTTTTCTAATATTTTGTTCAGTACAGGTAGGACTGAAAATGGCCTACAGTTATCTGGGTTTTGGGGGTAGCCTTTTTTGAAAACTTGGATGATGTGTGACAGCTTCCAGGCAGAAGGCACAACACCATTTGTAAGGGATAGGTTGAACAGCCTGATAACAGCAGGAGCTATCTCAGATGCAAAATCCCAGAAATGTTTAGGTTCAAGTCCGTTAGAACCAGCTGACTTAGATGTAGAAATGCATTTAAGTAATTGGTGCACCTCATGCACTGTGACAGCTCTCATGTAAAAGGGAGGGTGATCAATGAGCTTGTCGACTGGGGGGTTAACATTCTCAGGGTAGGAGTTAGTATGGCAGAAAAATTATGTATACATGGACAGATTACTGAACTGAATGTTAAACGTGATCGTGGAGGGATTGTTGCAGTTTATACCATTGATGTTCATATCAGGTGGTACAGGGGTATTATTTTGACATAGAATGTGTTTTATTTGCTTCCAGTATTGTTGTGGGAATCTCACAGTAGCAGAGGGAAGATTTTTATAATATCTGCTTTTGCTTTGTTTTACTGTTTTTTTGCACTGGGTGCAGAGCTGCCTGTATTTTTCCACTCTTCTGTGCTGCCAGTGGCCTTATATACTTCCCATTGTTTATCTCTTTTCTTTATGAGTGCTAGTAGATTATGGTTATTCCACTTGCTGGTGAATCCCCTAATTCTTCTAGTAGTAAATGGTGCATATTTGTCCTGAAATCCCGTAACAGTAGCATGGAAATATGTGACAGCATCATTGACATTGTCAGTGAACCAAAGATAGGACAAGTTTATGCTCACAATTTCTGATTTAAAGGCCATGCAGTCAAATTTACAGTAGTCATGGAAGCTGATTAATCTTGGTGTTGGGGGGGGGGGCATGACATTTAGCCTTCGAGACACGATAGGTGGGAGAATGGTCACTGATTGCTTCTGGAAGAATGCCAGATTGGTGGATTCTATCTTTTCTGGATATGACGATCCAATCTATTGAGGTAGCTGTGTGTCACCCTTTGCTAGCCTGGTGGGTTCCTCGATAATTTGGGTAGCATTTAGTTTACCTAGATGAAGCTCCACAGGTGCCCTATTTTTACTGAGCCAGTCTATATTAAAATCACCTAGTATGATATTCCCTATCCTTGATCTGAGCATTTACAATATTGACTAGAGTGTCTATAGCCCTAATGCCACCAGTGGAAGGTATGTATACACATAGCAAATGCAGTTTCTTTGCCTGGCCTAGTAGTAGTTCAGTATGGTAGTATTCCAATTATACATCTTTGATGGGTGGAAGAAAGTCACTAAGGAGAAATTTAGATGGTTCTTGATGTAAAATAGGGTACCTCCCCCTCGTTTAGATGTTCACCTATCTTGCCGGACACAAGTATAGCTAGGTAGGATGCACATATTGTCTGAGATGGTGGATTTAAATCATGTTTCAGAGTGTGTTAGTACATCAGGCTGGTATTGATGTACCCAGGTAATTAGTTCATAAAGATTGGGGAGCAAACTTCTAATATTAAGGTGGGCAACTTTGAGTCCGTTGCTTTCTGCCCAAGAAGGTAGGCAAAGATTAGAAAGTAGACATGAGTTGGGGCCTGGGTTTGATTCACTGTTCCCTGAGGTAATTAGTAGCAACATGGCCATGAAGATAAAGCAACAAAGCTTTGGGCTCTCTGGACTGGGGATTATCCTCCATTGCATTATTTTTAATGCCCTGGCTGCAGTTGTTACTAACTGTATTATAAAGGATACATTGTCTAGCCATGTTTGTTGGAAAGTGCAAGCTGGTTGGACATATGAAAGTTAGTGCAGTTGCACTGATTGTGTTCTAGTAGTATAAGAAGGTGTACAGCTACTGTAAGGAAGGACACCTGGGAGTGAGAGAGGAAACCTGGGAGGGAGAGAGCAAGCCTACAGTGCATGAGCCAGCAAACTCAGGGTTAGGTTACTCTGTTTGTGTTTCAAGCATGGTTCAAGCAAAACTCTAAACACCCAGAAGGGAAAGTGCTAGCAACAAGGGGATAAGAAATCAGTGTCTAGAGATAAAATGTTAGGGCCCTAAATAGTTTTGCCAAATACAGTACTAAATTCACCTCCAAGCACTGGTTGGGTGAGCTCCCTTCCTACCTCACCTCCTCCTTTATAACCCCCCCATCCTCCCATTCCCTTAGGTCAACTGACTCCCATACCTTGGTAGTCCCCCCGCAGATCCACCCAAATTGGCCAATCCAGTTACTCTCACTGACTCACAAAAATGTGGAATTCCCTCTCCCCTCAAATCCAGCACTCATCCTCCACCTACTCCATCAGCTCAGCCCTCAATAATTACATTGCATCTAGCTGCTCCTGCCATGTCCCTCCCTAATTCACTCCTGTAAGCCGTGGACAAATCCTACCCCTCTACTGTCACTTTCATTTTATCCTGTGCACCCCTACCCCCAAATGTCTAGCTCTCCTCCCCTTCCCCCAAATTGCTCCCCCTTACTGGCCTCCCTTGAAGGGGTCCTACTGGGCCTAGGCTTGTCTCCTCACATTCCCCTCCCATATCTACTTTTCTCCCTAGTCTTTGCAGTCCCCCTGCAAGGTTCTTAGCATACTGAGGGGGTCCTACTGCACCTAGTCTTGTCTCCACTCCTTCCTCTCTCCATCTTCCTTTCTCCCTGGCCATCACAGTCCCATTGCTGGGTTCTCAGCATCCTGCAGTTGGTCCAACTGAGCCTTAGCATATCTTTTCTATTCTATCCAGCCACTATCTTGGCTTTCCATGACTACTAGCAGGGTCCAATTGCATCATGATGGACTATAGATTAGGCCCCATCCCCTCCAAAGGTACAAATTCTCTTCCCCTCAAGGATTCAATTCTCACTCCCTCCCTCTCCTATCACTCTCTTAATCACTATCTCCTAAACTTCCCCAACCCCCTTGCAGGGTACCCCACATCCTGAAGGGTCCTCTCTTGGGTTAGGTCCTATTCCTCCCTCTAGCATTTAAGTCACACCTCCTCCTTTTCTCTCCTCCCCCTTTAAATCCCTACAGCCTTATCCCCAGTTCTGTCTAGCCCCACAGCCCCCTTGCAGGGTTCCCCACATCCTGAGAGGGTGTCTCTGGGACACTGCCTTATCCCCTTCTCTCTGGTCCCCCCAGTCCCCTTGCAGGGCTCCTCACATCCTGAAGGGGTCTCCAGGGACATGACTCTTCCCTCTCCCCCACCTAGCCCCTCCGTCTCCTTTCCCCTTTTTCTTTCACGTAAGCATTTGTTTACTTATTAACCCAGCACTTACTATTGTCCACTCTTTCTACCTATTATGCACAACACTGTTGTAACACTGTTTGTAATACCTGCCTTACAACTGTATGTTAATGTTGATCTTATAACTTGAATGTTTAATGTCTCATTCCTATTGTACCCCTTCCCCCAGGTCACACCGGGAGATGAGTAACTTGTCGCTCAGTGTGCCTTCCTGGTGAAACATTTCAATAAATAAATAAACTGTAGTTAACCCTCTTGAAGTGACCACAGGAACTGGGCAGCCCTGAGGGGAGCCCGCAGTGGGATCTGAGCTACAGAAAAATTGGAACAGGCATAGGTGCCTGCTCTCTGGACTCTGTTGCACATGACAAGTTAGGAGTGCAGCTGGCCAAGCTTTATTTTTTGGCTCCAAGTGCTTCACATAGAAGGAAGAGGGAGATAGCTGTACTGTCTATCATTCACTGTCAGTGAAATTGCAGCTGTGGAAAGGTTAATGAGTACTGTTACTATGGAATAACTGCAGCAAGTTTACTGGCAGCAGGCTGTGCCAAGATGAGTAATAATTACAGGGTAATCAGGTGCTAGTGAGTTCTCTACAAGGAAGTGTGAGCTCCCCCCCCCAGTCACAGGGCCAGCAAGCAGCACAAGCTCTGCACTGAGCTGGGGAAAGCTGTTTGGGTGTGCAACCCATAGCGAGGGGTCCCTAGGACAGAGGCAGCCACAGAGGCAGCTTGGGTTTCTGTCAGACTCAGCTCCTGTAGTCTCTTCTCCCCTCCCACTCCTGCTTTATAAACATTATTGCTGGAGCTCCTGCTGCTTCAGTTTCTGAGGGAGACAGTCTGCTCCCCCTCCCCATCTCACACCCTCACAGTGGGCTGAGAAGGAATTCCAGTCACTTGCTTTGTTAAAGTTGCCGATGCTGTGGGTCCCTCAGTTGAACAGCCAGGCCAGCAATCTAGTGACTGAATCAGTTTGCACTTTGCTGCTCAGCACTGGGAGTGAATAACTGGAAAAGGCGAATGTTGCAAATACTGTAGTTTCAGTCTGAGCAAAACTCTAAACACCCAGAAGGGAAAGTGTTAGCAACAAGGGGATAACAAATCAGTGTCTAGAGATAAAGTTTTAGGGCCCTAAATAGTTTTGTCAAATACAGTTGGCATATCTTGTTGTGAGACACTGCAGACTGACTAGTGTTGGTCACTGCTATCTATAAGTAGTACATTACATTTAGGAATCTCAAGTGCTCTGTGGGTGGCTATAATCAGCCATATGCATTTAGTGTATACTGTAGATATGCAGTGGCAGTATGTAAAGAGAAAAATGAAAATAGCTTTCATTGTTTGATAATGCTTTTGGGGATTTGAGAGGGAAGCAGCCTCAGTGGTAAACAAGATGGAACTTGTTCAGAGGAATAAACAGTCTTCGTTTTAAAAGGACAGTAAAGAAAACTTTAAGAAAGGCAGGTTGTTATACACAGGTTGACACTCTTCTCTAGTTGAATGTCTGAAGCTACTATTTTTAGAATTTTTTTTTCTCCATAGTAGTTTTTAAAAGACTTCGGACCTAGAGAGAAACAGCTTGGATAATACCTTTTAAATGGATAGGGTCTTTCAGTATGCAAGAAAGATAATACTGATTGGTCTGATCTGATTATGAAGTAGAGCTGATACTAGGTGCTGAGGCAAGGGATTTGCTAAGTTCTGTTTCAAAAGCGGTACTTTCCACCCATATGGAGTCTTACAAGGGGTTAACTAGATCGAGGGGTTAGACAAAGCCATGCATCCCAAAAATGTTCATTATGAATTATTATTTTGATCAAAATTCTTTCCAGGGCATAACATTTGCTATCAGTTTACTATGAGGATTTTCCATATTTTTCAAACAAAATAATTTTTCTAACAATAGCTTCTGAAATCCTTTGTGGAAAATAAAGGAATGATTTAATTAGTTTGGAGGAATTGGATAGAATGGTGCTGTTATGAACATTCATCCATATATGTATGTGTTTGTGTGTGTGTGTGTGTGTGTGTGTGTGTGTGTGTGTGTGTGTGTGTGTTAGATCTTCTAGCATATTTATAGTCTAGAGTTCCAGGCTTGTCTTTGGCTAGAAGTTAAGAAAACTAATTTGTAATTGTTTCTGAACTTGGAATAAAGACACAGCAGCTACTGTTAATTAAGAGATTGTGCCCCTGATATTAAAAGCTTTGCACCTGGCACAAATCCATTGCACTGGAATAGCACTGGACTTGTGCCAGGCTGCAATATTCAAAAGCCCTAATAGCACCGGCGTTGTGTGATAGCGATGACGCTAAAAGTTAATGTATTCAGGGGTGAGAGTTAGGGGAGTGGCCATGAATGCCAGTGCAGCAGCATATTCAAAGGTTTAGCACCACATTACAGGATTTTGAGCCATGTATAGTGTGGTGCTAAATACCACCTGCAAAAAGCATGTGGTAATGCGGTGGTGGTGGTACTCAAAGTAATTTGAAATGTAACTTTGATACACTTCGCATCACTGCTATGGAAACCCCTGGTAGTCTAGTGGTCCCCCCACCCCCCATCACGATATCAACCCACATAGCTGCAGTAAAAAAACAGATTCCCTGGTAGTCAAGAGAAGTCATATGAGGAGAGAATAAAGGAGCTTAATAAGTATACCCTTGAGGAAAGGAGGGAGAGGGAGGACATGATAGAAACGTTTAAGTACCTCAGTGGAATCAACAAAGTCCAAGAGAGTAGCTGCTTTCAGAAAAAGAGATATGCAAGAACAAGGGGACACAATTTGAAGATAGAGGGGGGACAGCTCTGGGGCAATGTGAGGAAGTATTTTCTTTTTTTGGCAGGACCTCCTGTCACTGCATCGGCCCTGGTCACGGCCCCTGAAAGCCTCAGCTACCATCTATGGCTGCCGGGGTCCCCCAGTCACCACCGGCTTTCCCCCTGGCGGGCAGGTCCGTGGCCACATTCTTCCTGTGGCCACGGGACTAGTATCTAGTCGGGGGACCCACAGCGATGGTGGCCATTCAAGGACTTCCTGGGAGGGCTTCATTAAGACTGTGGCCCTCGCCCGCCTATTTTCTTTACTTTTTCCTTTACGGAGGCGGGGACGTGCACTGACGCCAGCGTCTGCCCCGCCTCCCAGAGATTGAGCGTCGGCAGCGTGAGATCTCCCAGCCTCTGCCAGGAGTCCTCAGCACTCCTAGTGCTTCCCTCATCCTTCCCCCAGAGAAGGAGACCAGTCCATAGGACACTCCATCCTTCTCCCTCCGGCCGGCCCTCTGACAACCCGGTCCATTCCCGAACCCGGGTTGCCTGCATCGCAAGAGGAAAACCCACCACTGGGCCAACAGGCCGGCGTGAGGAAGTATTTTTTCACAGAGAGGGTGGTGGATGCATGGAACAGCCTTCCTGAGGAAGTTGTGGGTCTACAACTGTGGGAGAATTCAAGAATGCATGGGACAGACATAAGGCAATTTTTGTGGAGGGTAGGAAGAAATAGGCTGTTGGTTAAATAGGGGGGATCAAGGGAGGTGGAAGGGAACTACAGGCCTGTCAGCCTGACATTGGTGGTGGGCAAGGTGATGGAGGGCATTGTCAAGGAGAGGCTGGGGGGGACCTGGATAAGTCAGGGTGCCTGGATGATAGACAGCATGGATTCATCCCGGGGAAATCGTGTCAGACAAACCTGGTGGAGTTCTATGACTGGGTGACTAGAGCCTTGGACCTGGGTAGACTAGTGGACGTCCTCTTTCTAGACTTCAGCAAGGCATTTGACTCTGTTCCTCACGTGGGCCTGTTAGATAAGCTGGGAGAAATGGGGTTGGGGAACCAGATGATCATATGGATAGGCAATTGTCTCCAGCACCGGACCCAGAGGGTCGTAGTTGGCGGGATAGTCTGTTCCCCAAGGAGGGTCATTATTGGGGTCCCACAGGGATCAGTCCTTGGGCCCCTTCTGTTCAACACCTACGTCTCTGACATAAGGACAGGAATCAGGAGTGAGATGAGTCTCTTCATGGATGACTCAAAACTGGGGGGTGTGGTGGATGGGGAGGAGGGGAGGTGGCCCACAGGGACCTGGAGGCTCTGGAAAGATGGTCTAGAAAGTGGAAGCTGAGGTTCAATGCAGGAAATGCAAGGTACTCCACCTGGGGCCAGAAACCCAGGCCAAGTGTACACCCTGGGGGAATGCTACAAGTCTCGATGGCTGAGAGGGACCCGGGGGTGGTGGTGGATGTCAAGATGAACAACTCTGAGACTTGTAGGAGGGCAGCAGCCAAGGCCAACAGGATGCTGGGATACATCACTAGGGGGATCACCTCCAGAAGGAGGGAAGTGATACTCCCTCTGTATAACTGCTTGGTGAGGCCGCACCTTGAGTACTGCGTGCAGTTTTGGAGGCCACACTTAAAGAGGGACATTAACCTCTGGAGAGGGTCCAGAGGAGGGCAACCAAAATGATTTGGGGCTTGGGGACAGGACCTATGAGGAGAGGCTCAAGAGCTAAATATGTACACATTGGAAGAGAGAAGGGACCGGGGGGACATGATAGAGGTCTTCAGGTACATGAAGAGGGTAAATAGGGGAGGATCAGTCAGGGTGCTTCGAAGGAAGGGAGAGGGGGCCACTAGAGGGCATGGTTGGAAGCTGGAGGGGGGAAGATTCAGGGGAGAAAGGAGGAGGTGCTACTTCACTGAGAGGGTGGTGGAGCCATGGAATGCACTGCCTAGGAAGCTGGTGGAGGCAGAGACAGTGGAGGGGTTCAAGAGGGGTTGGGACAGGTACAGGGAAAGGGTTCTGGAAACAAAATCCAATGCAGCAAGAATATCCGGAACTGGGAAGGGAGAAGCCAGAGAAGGTGAGGGGGACAGCAAGGTCAGCACCCAGGGTGGGGGCTGACCAAACGAGCAGACACGAAAGACCATTAGGCCTATTCTACTGGCATTTTAGTATGTTAGTAAATAGGATCTGCAGCTTATCCTCTAGGTAGGGAAATGGGCAGACTAGGTGGGCCAAGCGGTCCTTTTCTGCCATCAAAGTCTATGTTTCTATGTTTCTAGTCTAGTGGTCCCCCCAGCATGATCCTGACCCCCATAGTTGCAGTAAATAAACAAAGTCCCTGATAGTCTAGTGGTCCCTCCACCCCCCCCCCGCATGATTCCAGACTCCAGATCAAGTAATTCTCTGTTTGTCTAGTGAGCCCCACCCACCCACTTGGCATTGATGTCCCCAATCCCCACATCAACCCCAAGCAGCCAGCGACCAGCTCAACCCTACTCTCACCACCACGGCCAGCTGCCGACTGAGTTATGAATAAGTGGCATTGTAATGAATGAGCATGTCCTCACGTGAAGACACACTCATTCATTACAATGCTACTCATTCATAACTTGGTCACGGACAGTCGTGGTAGTGAGAGGAGGGCTGAGCCAGTCACCAGCTCCATTCAGGGGTTGATGTGGGGGCAGGGGGATCGTAAGTGCTGGGTGGGTAGGTGGGGGCCACTAGTACCATGGAACTACTTGATCTGGGGTTGGGGTTCATGCTGGGGTGGGGGACAAATAGGAATTGACAGATTTTGTTCAGAGTCTGGGAGTCGGGGATTGTGCTGGGGTTGGGGGATCACTAGACAGCCAGGGAATTACAACTATATACACCAGAACAGGAGTTGGGGATCATGCTGGGGGGGACACTAGATTATTAGAAACTGTAAAACACACACACATAGGAACAGAGACTCTGATGGCAGAAAAGGACTGCTTGGCCCACCCAGTCTGCCCAGTCCCCTACATAATGGGTATGCTGCAGATCCTAGTTAGCCTATAGCCTACATCCTTCCCCCAACCAGGATCACCTTATGCCTGTCCCATGCATTCTTTAATCACCCACTGTTATTGCAACCACAACTGCTGTGGGGTGGCTATGTTGGTGTTGTGGGCTGGGGGGGGGGCTGTCTTCCAGGGCACATATGGTATCTATATACACGCACATATATATATATATATATATACACACACACACACACACACACACACACACACACATATATAGTGATTGTAGAGATGCATGGATGAGTTGTATGGACTGCTTGTGCCTGCCTACACCCATATCCTGCAGCAAGGCAAGGCAAACTTTATTTATATAGCACCTTTCAAAGTCAATGCGCTGTACAAAATAAAAGTTACAATGTTAAAACAGATTACATTATAAATTATTTAAAATCAGTCGGTCGGGGAAAGCTAAAGAGAATAAATAAGTTTTCAGCATTGATTTAAAACTACTGACAGTCAGGCATTCTCTTAAACAACGAGGTAGAGAATTCCACAGGGTTGATGCTGCTAATGAAAAAGCACATGCTCCAGATGTTTTTAGACGAACCCTGGGAATCTCTAGCAATCCTTCGTCTGTGGATCAGAGAGGGCAATTCAGCCTGTACTTCCATTCTGACCAACAGGTGGAGCTGTTTGTTCCATGCAGTAACACCAGGTAAACTACATGGACATGTATGCTAAGCAGTACATGATGAGATGCAAATGTGACTATTTGCCCATGGATTATCTAACTAGGCTCATTTGCATATGACCTTTGAATATAGCAGATATTTGCCCCAGGCTAACCTGTTTGCACCGGGCTAATGTGTTAGCACTGTGCAATTGGGTTAGCCCTGGGAAAATCTCATATCAGCACAGGACAGTTCTGCAGTGTGTGGCCTGCTTTGTTTTTTTGCAGTTGGTGTGAAACACCTCTTTGCAATCACACACAGTGTCCTCCACCTGCAGCTCTGACTTGCTCCACCTCTATGTCCATTGGGCTGCCATTGCATTTTGCACTTCCCTGTTGATATATTCGGAGCTGTCTTATTTCCCAGGCAGTTTTAACACTGCACTTCCAGCCCAGTTTGCCTGGCTTCCTTAGTACGCTATATTCAGCAGGTTTAGAGCCGGGCTAATCCTTTTGAATATGGTAAGCTATTTGTTCTGGGCTAATTTAGCACATCAGGCAGTGCTAATTTAGCCCAGGGGCAAAGTTTTGAACACCTGGCTGCATGGCTCCTTGTGCCATACATAGAAGTTTCTCAGATACCATAACTGCACCACCTAGCAGTAACAAACAAAAATGCACAAGGGTCCCATTTCATAATGAGTCTGTGTAAATAATACTAGAAGTGATAGAGTTTTGCATCTTTTTGGCCCAGATTTTCAACATGCCTTTTTTGGAACCCCACCTCATGAACAATTGCACTGACATTAGGCAAATATATCCTGAAAGGTGATTTCACAGTCACTGCACAAAATCACCTTTCAGGCAGGACTTAAACATTTTATTTGCCCTTGTTCATGAGGTGGGTCATAAGAAGGTTATGTTATAAATTTGGCGTGAAAATATGTTTAAAAAAAGTTATTTGGCTATGCTGAATTTTACAAATGCAGGCTTGTGCTGGAAGTATGGAAATATTCAATATTTTTACACCGAATTTTCAACATAGCCATTTCTTTACAGCATCTCATGAATGTGACAGCTCTCATTTTTCAACTCCTGCCCAAAATGAGTTCCTGCATCCTAAAAGGTGATTTCACAGTCTCTGTGTGAAATCACCTTTAGGCCAGGAGGTATAAATTTTCTCTGCCCTTCTTCATAAGGCAGGTTCATAACAAGGCTATGTTTAAAATGTGGTGTACGAATATTTAAAAGCAACAAATTTATGAGCCTGCATTACATTGTGTGAACGCTGGCTCATAAACTTGGTAATTTTCAATATTTTTACCCCAAATTACTCAGCAGCAGCCCTATCGGCTCTGGCCAGAATTTGTTTTAAAAGGTGGTTTTGTTTTGTTTTTATTTAGGAGAGTCTGAGTGTTTAATTTGTGATCAAATAATACTGCGCCATATTTGAGTGTGGTTGCTAATGGCATCAGGACACCTCATCGATGGTCGGACGTCTTTACCAATTGGTGGATGAACACTGAATTTGAAAAATTCAAACAAAAATGGAAATGGACTTAAGCAAGAGGGAGGAAGTAGAAGAGTGCCAGTGTCTATTCTGTTTGTTAGTGAGCTGGCACAGAAGTTAATTTTTTTAAATTTTATTTTGTTATATGTGTGAAGTTTCCGTGTTTGTGTTGTGAGAACAATTGCGGCAGTCCTCTGCTGGAAAGAGCGAGTGGCTCCATGAGGAAGATTGTGGAAGTGTGATCACTTTGCTGCTGTTCAGGCCGTGAGACTGAAATGGCAAGTACACTTATATTTGGGCAAATTGGAGTATGTGGGTAGAGATGAGGAGGTTTGCAGTTTGTAATGCTATTTTACATTAATAGTGAGCGGCTGACCAGCTAGTGGGCAGGAGGGAGTGAGCAAGCACTTTAGCATGCAGTTGAAGTTTTTGGGGAAAAAATAACATATTTGTGTGTGTGTGTGTGTGTGTGTGTGTTTTAATCAGTGATTACAAGTTGGCAGCACGGAGAGAAGAGTGTTGCTGAGCACAGTAAGGAGGTTTATCTCTGGTGGGGGGGGGCTTCTTTGGATAGTACTTTAACTGTCCTGTAGAGCTGGTGGGAAAGTAGTGCCAGCGAGTGACTGGGAGGGCAGGATTGTACTACATGATGACATGTTAACTATATGTTTAAATCCTAATGATGTGTTTACTGTGTGTATAAATTTCATTTATGCAACAATAGGTTAGATAACATTATTTATACAATGGTTCTTGGCTCAACGCATGTTGCATAAATATATATATATATGTGTGTGTGTGTGTGTGTGTGTATATATTTACTTCACCACTATAGTTAGGGTTGAGGGATCACTTCTACGTTAAAGCCAAATTTGTGAATTTTAATAACTTTGCAACTGTTCAACAGATTTGCATGACATTTTGCATGCGTAATCTCTTGGGGTAGGTCTCTAGATGCAGTAAATTGCGTGTGAAGTTGTTGTGTGGTTTCTGAGATACAGAGTCTCAAAAATACCCAAATGTAGGTGTTTTTGCTGTTGCCTTGTCCACCTGTATCTCAGAAACAGTTTTAGGTTGTGGTCTAAAATTTTCATGGTAGAAGGCATTTGCCTCACAGATGTGCCTTTTGAAGGTTTGGTGACAAAATATTAATTCGTTCAAAAGTTATTTAATTTTGAATTTCCCATTATTTCTTATTGGAAAAGTTAGATGTTTTCGCATGGTAATAGGTTTATTTTTGCAGGAGCTACTGTATTTCCGAAGACAGGGTCATGTAGTGTCACAGGGAGCCTAATACATTTTCACCAAGTAGTCCTGTATCCACCATCTTGTTTTTCAGTTAGCAAGAGACAGAAAGTAAATAAAACATATAAAAATGAATGGAATAGAAAAATGAAACATCAAAACCTACATAAATGGGACCTATTTGGCTACATTCTAATGTTTTTTGTTTTGTTTAACTCTGCCAAGAAACACTGTTTCTGGGCACTGAAAATACTGGGCACCCAGCTTAGCAAGAGGAGCATTTCTGCTGCATTCTCTGTATGAAAACAGTGGGATTTTCTTGACTTCTGCAGCCACAGCTGAGACTCGTGCTGCTGACTGCAGTGTCATCTGTGAATCACTGTTTCCCTGGTGTTTAGTGGCACCCCCAACCCTCCGATCCTCATATTTAATTTCATAATTAAAATTTTCCCAGTGATATCCCCCACCCTCCTTTATGTATCCCTGGTGTTCAGTGGCACCACCAGCCTCCAATCCCCTTATTGTATTTAATTGTATTTCTCATTGATATTAGTGGTACCACCCACCCTCCGATCCCCATATTATTTTATTAATTTTTCATTGGTGGTTAGTGGCTGCCCCCTTACATACATTTTATACCTTGAAAAGAAGAAAATCGCCCATCAATGTTTTTTTTTTATCTGTAAAAAAAAAAAACATCCACCGGCGATCTCACCTACACTTTTCACTTTCTCATTCTATTTATCACTCCAGAGGGCTGGGCATCCTTCTGGGGTACTTACAGGGCTAGGGTCTCTTACTCCCTGCTTGAACCCCCATGTCATGGAAATTCTCCACCCGCACTGCCCAGTCTAGACCGCAGCCCCCCCTTTTTTGGCTAAGGTCCGCACAGCCTATGGGTTGGCGTCCGGGAATCTCCTGACAAGCTGGGCCAGCGGTGGGATGTGATCCATGCCTCGGAAGTCCCCATCATCTCCACAGACCCTCCGGAGGGGATTTTCTGCATAAAGTTTCTTGTGCTGTCCCCTGTACCCCCCTACGAGGTGCATGTCAGACGATCTGGCACACGGCAACCCTGCCAGTGTCGGCCCTGCTACTACGTGTGTGCCTAACCTGCTGCAGTGCCCCTGGTCTCCACCGGGGGCTGCTAACAGGCTGGGGCATCCCATCCCATCCCTGCTTCCCTGGGGAGGAGAACACCACAAGGGTACTCATCCTCAACCCTCTTCTGCCAATCCCCCGGCGCCCAAGCTCGCTCCCAAACCTGTGTTACTGGCACGGCGTGAAGTGTGGCTTCCAGCACCTCAACCCTCAGCACCTCCAGGCCAGGCACCTACACCTCTCACTGTGCAGCTACCTCCCATCACCCCCCAGTACACCCCCCACACACCCTAACAGGTCCAAGCTTCGAGATCCACTCTGCGATCGAAGACACATCTTGCTGCTTGAACCGACAACTGTGATTTTTGAAATTAAGGTAAATGCGGTTCAATGTATTTCAAAGGGGGATTCAACTTTTGGTCAGGACTTCCTCCAACCTATGAACATGTTGGGCTTCATGCAGGTAGTTGCCTCTTTAATCCACAATCAGGGTCACTCACTCGAACTGGTTTTCCTCCTGGGGATGGAAGCCTCTGACTTGGTTGTGGAACCAGTTGGATGATCTGACCATCACACTGTAAGGTTCAATTTCTGGGCTCCCTCCTATAGGCCTGCCCCTGTGAAGATGGTCAGATACCACCTTTTGAGGGATGTTACTCCCATTGGACTTTTGGTGGTTTTAGACCTATCAGGATTTCCAGATGCTAACTAGAGTCCAGAGAATCTAGTATATGCCTATAATAAGGCTGTGGTGGGTACTTTGGATTCCATCACTCCTGTCCAAGTTTGCCCCCTCACTCTTGACCCTCAGTCCCCTTGGTTTGATGGTCCCCCTGGTTTGATGGGACCTTGAGGGAGTTGAGGTGTGTGGGAGAAAGGCTAAAGCGGTGCTGGCGGAGATATGCTCCTGATGCCTACTGCCCTAGACTGATGAAACATTATCGAATCTATCAATCAGCAATCTCCCATAAGAAGGCAGAGTTCCTGTCCAGGAAGATTGCTGTGGCTAAGAATCAACCAGCTCAGCTCTTTTGAACTGTGGACATGTTGTGCAATCCAACCTGTCTTCAAGTTTGTAGAGTATTTTCACAGGATAAGTGTGATGAGTTTGCTCAATTCTTTGCTAATAAAGTGGCCGGCATTAGGGCAGAGATCCATTCAGCCCATTCTACTGTGGTTTACAGTGGTCAGTGTATGGATACTATGCCTCAGTTTTCCTTGGGTCTACTTTGACTGGCCAGTGATCTCTGATGTCATGGGATTGTCCAGAGTATGTGGCCTACATGCTGCAGTTTGGACCCAGGCCCTACAAGCCTTATTTTGGTGTGTATGGATACCATTGGCCCTGTCCTGGCATAGACAGTTTGGTGCTCTTTAGAGTTAGGTGAGTTCACAAACTCCCTAAAGGAAGTGGTGGTTACACCTATCGTTAAAAAATCTTCTCTGGACCCAAACTGCTCTTCCAACTACAAGCCAATCTCTAACCTTCCCTTTGTTGGGAAGGTGATAAAGAAAGTAGTTGCCCTAAAGCTGGCGAACCATTTAACCATCCATGACATCTATGATCCCCTCCAGTCTGGTTTTTGGAAGAGGCATAGTAATGAGACCACTCTAGTTCGGGTGCTCAATGATCTCCTGATTGCAAGAGATCAGAAGTGCCGTTCAGTCTTAGTCCTTCTTGATCTCTCATCAGCCTTTGACACTGTGGACCAGGAGGAGCTGCTGGGGTGCCTGAGGGACATCTGCAGCCTGTCAGGTACTGTCCTCAGTAGGTTTAGATCCTTCCTCACTGGCAGAACTCAGAGAGTGATGTCTGGGATTCATTCCTCGGTGTCATTCTGTCTGCCATGTGGGGTTCCTTAGAGCTCTGTGCTGACCCCTATGTTGTTTGCAGTGTATTTGCTGCCATTGGGAGACATTGTGAGATGGTATGGCTGAGGTTTCACTGTTATGCAGATGACACCCAGCTCAACCTGTCTTTTGCACTAGACCAGGATAGTGCAAACTCTGTCTTTAATAGCTGCCTTGTAGAAATCCAGGACTGGATTCAGGCCAGCTGGTTAAGGTTGAATCCCGATATGACTGAGGTGTTGGTGGTGGATCTGGGTCATGGGATAGAGAGGAAGGGGCCACGGTCTTTGTCTGAGCTTTGGCTTAGAGGTAACCAGCTCATGCCCTCCATTCAGGTGGGGAATCTGGGGGTGATTTATGATGAGGGGCTGTCACTGCATCCACAGGTGTTGGCAGTAGTCAAGTCCTCTTTCTACCATCTAAGGAACATCACCCAGATTAAGCACCTTGTTCCATCTCATGACCTTCCAATGTTGATCCACGCCTTTGTAACCTCATGCCTTGACTACTGTAATTCCCTCTACCTAGGGCTTCTGGGGGTTGATATCCACTGCTTGCAGCTGGTGCAGAATGCTGTGGCCAAGCTACTGACTGGGGTGTCCTGGGTCAGTCATATCATCCCTGTGCTGTGTGAACTGCACTGGCTGCCTGTACAGTGGTGGATCACCTTCAAGGTCAGTTTACTGACCTATAAGGCCCTACATGGACAGCATCCGGGCTACCTGCAAGAGCTCCTGGTTCCTTACTGCCCCTTCTGCCCCCTCCGCTCAGCCAACAAGGGATTGCTAGAGGTTCCCAGGGTTAGATTGAAAACATCTGGTGCTCCAGCATTTATGTATGCAGCCCCGAGACTGTGGAACTCTCTACCTCATCAGATTTGAGAGTGCCAGACCATGGAGAGCTTTAAGATGGCTTTAAAAAATGATTTGAATCATCATGCTTTTGGGGACTAAGTTCAAGGAGTATCGCTGAATGTATAGTCTTCTAATGTTTGTTTTATTATATTTTATCTTTTTATCCTGCTTTTATTGTCTTACTGTACAGTGCATCGATAATTTAGAATTGTGCTATATAAATAAACTTTATTATTTATTATTATAATTGTTATTATTGTATGCATAACTCAGCTGTATTTTGAGATTCTGACCCCAAATTTTCAACATGGCGTTTTGGGGACCCCACCTCATGACCAATATGACTGTTATTCTGCAGGTCCCACCAGAAAGGTGATTTCACAATCACTTAGTGAATTCTCCTTTTGGGCAGGATTTGGATAATGATAGTCATATTGTTCATGAGGTGGCATCAATAAGAAGGCTATGTTGATAATAAATTTGGGGTCAATATCTTTACAAATGGCAAAGTTATGACCATTCATTGGAATTTCACTATGCACGCTCCAAACTTTGGAATTTTTCAATATTTTGACCCCAGATCTCCAATATAGCCTTCTCATTAGCCCATCTCATGTATGTCACAACTGTCATTTTTCAAATCCTGGCTAAAATGTGTTTTCGCACCTGTGGTGTGGAATGGCCCTGCAATTGTGCAGAATTATGTTTTGCTGGAGATCTGAATAATTTTTAAGGGCTACATGAGGTGGGGTAATAAGACAGATATGCTGACAGTTCGTCACTGTTGTGCTATAAATGGAAGTACATGACCCAGACTGTCCTGTGCAACCACAGCTTCATACATCAAACATCCAACAGCTTAATCTGGTTCAAGGTCAGTTGGCATTCATCTGTATCCCCCTCCCCTGGGTCGTGCCTGAAAATAGGCAGGATTTGTCTAGTGCACTTACCCGGTCAACAAAAGCTAAATAAATAATACATACTGTATATGCATAATGACTATCATGGAGCATGGGGGCCCTGCTCTTCCACTGTGACATAAGGACAGTTATGGAGGGAGAGAGGGAGCTGAACTCCCACAGGCAAATAAGGATACAAGTAAACTATCCAAAAAAGTCAGGAAATTAATTTCAAAAAACTTCATTAATGCATCAGTTATGGTTGTTACTAAAGTGACAAAGGTAGGGAACTATGGTGTTATGGTTTTCAATGCTATTGCCCCACCCCAACCCTACAGACTCCAACAGGTATGGGGGGGTGCCTTGTGGTTGTCATCCCTAATGCTCACCCCATTCTCCTATACTGTACCCATCTCAGCTTATTTACTTATGGAATGGGGTGAGTGAGTGGGCTGATGACCTCAAGGCACCCCCCTGATGCCTGTTGGTGTCTGCAGGATGGTGGTGGGGCATTAGGGTTGGAAACCCTAACGTCATATTTCCCTACTTTATCACCAATAACATTCTCTATCAGATGCATTAATGAAGTTTTTGCAATGTATACACACATATATATATATATATATATATATATAATGGTAGTAACGGTAGTGCTACCATAGTTAGGGTTGAGGAGTCATTTACGTGTTAAACCCCAAATTTTGCACCTTAATAACTTTGCAACTGTTTGAGGATTTGACGGAAATTTGGAATACATGATCAAGACCCATACACTTGGGATCTGCCAAGTTTTATACTGGTCAGATATACAGCTACTGAGTTATTAAGCGTGATCTGCCACGTGCATTCGCTTTATGGAGATTCTAGTCGTGCCTACAAGTCGCACAGTTTATGACCAGCCGAAATCTTCAGGAGCGTATGTCAGTCTCCATGTGCCTTTTGAAGATTTCATGAAAAATATTAAACTGTTCAAAAGTTATGGCAGTCCGAACTTCTGTTTTTCCCATAGGATAACATTCTGACGTTCGCGGCATTTGAAAGGCCGTATCTAAAATGGTCACGAGATCACGGAGTTTTTGTCAAAAAATTATAGCCCCGTTATGGGCTACATATAAAACTAGCCAGGAAAGTGATAATACATATGACTTTTAAATTTTTTTTCTATATCGTACTGTTACTGAGATATAAGCAATTACAACTACTGATTTTTGTGTTCCAAGAGTCATTATTTTGCATACATTCTTTCTACTCACTGTCTTTCTCTATGCAGCTTTTGGGGAAAACCAGCCTGTGCGCTTACATTACTCTTACCATTACCATTTCTGCTTGTGGTTCCGTACCCGTTTCACTTAGAAGTGTCAGTGGCTCAGTAGGTAGCACACTCGCCTCTGAGGGCGGAGATCAGAGGGCTGTGGGTTCAGTTTCCAACATCTGGCACTTGGGTTAATATCCCAGTACTGACACTGTAGTGCAGCATGAGAGGGTGCTGCACTTCTGAGGTGCCGTCTTCGGATGAGACGTTAAACTGAGGTCCCATCTGCCTGGATTGGTGGTAGCTCAGGTGGATGTTAAAGATCCCATGGCACTTATTGAAAGAGTAGGGAATTTCCCCGGTGTCCTGGCCAAATTTCCCTCATTCACTATAAATACCACCAACAGCTTAATCTGGTTCAAAGTCAGTTGGCATTCATCTGTATCCCCTTCCCCCGGGTCGTGCCTGAAAATAGGCAGGATTTGTCTAGTGCACTTACCCGGTCAACAAAAGCTAAATAAAAAAATAAATAAAAAACTTACCGTTCATGTTTATGCCTCAATGTGTGTTACCCTTTGTGTTTTCATTTGCTGTTACATTTCCGTTGCTTTTAACATTTCTGTCTACAGTACTGTTCCTCTTTCTGTTTCACTTTGTGTCACCATGCGCATTACAATTTGCATTTGCGGGCACAATGTTACAATGCAACAAGACATCACCCACGCGCTCCGGCCGCTGCATTACATTCACTATTTCTTATTATCATTCTCAAAAAGAAGGGAAATTAGAGGCAAAAAACTCCATTTAATGCATCAGTTAGGGTTGTTCCACAGTGACAAAAGCAAGGAAATTCGATGTTAGGGTTGAAACCCCCTTTGCACCCCTCCATCCCACCCCTCCAACTGGAATCGGGGTGTGCATTGGGGTCATCGGTCCTAACTGTCACCCCATTCTCCTATTCCTCAGCTTCTTTCCACATGTGGTGGGGTGACACTTATGGCTAATGACCCCAATGCACCCGATTCCAGTTGGGGGGGTGGGCTGGAGGGGTGCAAAGGGGGTTTCAACCCTAACATCGAATTTCCTTGCTTTTGTCGCTGTGGAACAACCCTAACTGATGCATTAAATGGAGTTTTTTGCCTCATATATATATATATATATATACATATATATATATACACACACACACACAGTGGTGCGATAGTGCCACTATAGTAAGGGTTGAGTAGCATGTTTAATGTTATACCTCAGATTTTGCACTTTAATAACTTTGCAACCAATCAATGAATTTGTACAGCATTTGGCATGCTCTGTTCGGTACAGAAAATCTTTTGATGTGGCAAGTTTTGTTCCAGTTGGATGTGCAGATCCTGAGATCCGAACAGTGCAAAAAATCATACCGTTGCCACTTTTTGCAGTTTTTTTTCCTTATCACCTTGCATCCAGATAGTGTAGAATTTTGGTGTGATTTTTGTTATGGTAGAAACAGCATGGGTAACAGAACAGGCTTTAATTTCTTTTGTGAAAACATATGTTGCAAAGTTATTCAATTTTGCATTTCCCTTTGTTTTCAATTGGAAGATCATTTTTCAGGATAGAGGGAGAAAGTTCAACAAAGGATTTGATCTTGCAAAAAAGGATTCTGTCTCATGAGACCTGTTCCTTTTTCGTGAGAATAAAATCCTTTTTCATGAGAAAAAAATCCCTTTTTGCTAGCCACCATCTTGTTTTCTGTTTTTTCTTTAAGTTTTTTTTCATAAACCACAAAAATGGCATCCTGGAGTGACACCACCAACCCAGCTGGCTGATCAGGACCTTATTAGATGCAATCTGCACTTCAAAGTTAGAAATATGCCCTTAATTTATTTTTTTAATATAATGAATCCTTTTTTCGTGACCACATGATATGAAAAAAGAATCCTTTTTCATAACAAGAGTCATGAAAAAGAATCCTTTTTTGTCACTTGAGAATCCTTGCTTGTCCCTTCCAATGCCCTCTCCAGTACTCTAATGTTTTTCTCTGGTGTCTAGTGGCACCCTCCACCCTCCAGTTGCTGTCCCTGTAATAGGAATAATTTTCCTACTGTCTAGTGGTACCCCTCACCCGCCTATCGTCATCCCCTTAATTATTGTTTAATTCTATGGTTTCTAGTTGCACCCTCAATCACCATCCCCATAATTTAACTTTCATTTCCTGGAATCTAGTGGCATACCCTACCCTCCAATCATAGAAAAGTCTGAAATAAAGAAAACAGTCCTCCCAATGACTTTTTTTTAAAACCTGAAAAAAAGAAAAAGGTCCCTCATCGTCCCCAGCATTCCCTTCCCCCATCCCGACCCTCCCACAGAGCACCCACCACCCACACCCTCCTTTACCCTGTATATACCCCCGGAGGTCATAGGCTGTCATCTTCTGTGGACTGAGACATGTCTGCACTCTTCAAAGCTGAATCACGAACTGAGGAATAACGGTAAGTGCCATATAACGTATTTCAAAGGTGTTTTGAACTTATGTTCATACCTTTGCCATTTTTTGAATTTTTTCACCAGATTTTCAACATGCCCTTTTTGAGACCCCTCCTTATGAACACTGCAACTGTCATTTCATTACTCATGCCAGGAAGGTGATTTTGCAGTTGCTGCACAAAAATCACCATTCGGGACTGAATAACAACATTTTACTTCAATGCCAGTGTTTATGAGGTGGGTTCCCAAAAAGGCCATGTTGAAAATTTGGTGAATAAATTCCTAAAAATAGCTGAGTTACACACGTTCATTGAAATTTTCCTACGCACGCATAAAACTTTGGTAATTTTCAATATTTTTACTCCAAATTTTCAACATAGCCATTTTTTCACACCACCTCATGAACAGTACAGCTGTCATTTTTCACATCCTGTCCAAAATGTGTTTTTACACCTTTGACATGGAATGGCATTTTGGCATGGATTTGAAAATTTTCACCTATGGGGTTTATGAGGTGGGGTCATAAGAAGACTATGTTGAAAATCTGGTGTCAAAATGTGAAAAAATTCCAATGTTATGACCATTCATTGCAATTTCACTACGTCAGCTCATAACTTCATAAATGTTAAATATTTTTACTCCAGATTTTAAACATAGCCTTCTTATTACCCCACCTCAGGTATGTCACAGGTATCATTTTTCAAATCCTAGCCAAAATGTGTTTTCACACCTGTAGCATGGAATGGCATTGCAGTTGCAAAGAATTACATTTTGGCAGGGATTTGAAAATCTTCTGTACCAGGTACATGAGTTAGGGTAATAAGATGGCTACGCTGACAAGGCCCTGTGCTTCCACAGCTACATACATATACTGTATATATCTATGGAGGGATGGGAGTGCAGGGTCCGAAGCATCCTGTGCTCCTACAGTAAAATAAAAATACTATTATACTAGCTTGAAAAGTAAGGAAACAAGTTGCAAAACAACTTCATTAATGCTCCAGTTAGGGTAAAAATGACAAATGTTGGGAAATGAGGCTTTACGGTTTCCTTAGCACCTCACCTTCCCAAACCATGGAGGAGAGCAGGTATGGGGTGTGCCTTGGGCTTCTCAGGCCTAGCTTTCACCCCATTCTCATGAAGTCTACACATCTGTCCTTATTTACAGATGGAATGGGGTGAGAATTAAGCTTGAAAACCCCAAGGGACACCCCACACCTGCTCTTCTGCCTGGCTTGGGAGATTGGGGTGTTAGGGAAACCATAACACCTCATTTCCCAACTTTTGTTGTTTTGACCCTAACTGGAGTATTAACAAAGTTTTTTGCAACATAGCTATCCATCTACCTAGCTATTCTGTCTGTCTGTATCTATCTATTTATCTATCTATCCATATATATATATATATATATATATATATATTATATAAATATATATTTATAAAATGGGGTGGTAAAATCATAGAAATTCCAGTAACATGATTGGACAGAATGCATCACATGACCGTGCATTATTTCCCAACGACCGGCATGCCTCCCAGTACGACCGCACTCCTAAACTACTTTCCAGCCCTCAAAACCTTCTCACCAGCAGTGAGATCACTCCACGCCTAATGCAGTTAAGCAGCCACATACACACACGCACACACACACAAGTGGCACCCACAGCCATAACTAAATATATCACTAGTAATCCCACACTGTACAACCTGATTTACTTGATTGCACCACTCCTTTTCAATAAACTATCATCTAAAAAGCAAATTCTGCCTGCCATTTTCACACTCTTACTGCAGAGCCACTAACTTTTAGTACTGCACACTGTGTCACCACCCTAAATTCTACAAAACAACATAATGCAACCCATTTAACAGAAACCTAACTGTGTATAAAAAAAACAAGACAAACTACAGTTCTCTTACTTCCTACTCTCACTTTCTGTTAAAAAAATCTCCCTTTCTACACAGAGTTGCCCGATCGTTCAGCACTTTCACTTTTCTCTTCTTGAACTTAGCGGTGATCGAAGGAGGAGTGAGCTGTTGTTACGAAGTTGAGTAAGTCCTTTGTGTTTAAAGATAAAAGTGTTTTCCCTGCTGTGAGTTTCTCTTAATTCAGTAAACAGCTGCAGAGTCTATAGATGGAGCGAGACGGCGAGTCGGCAGTTTTAGAGTAGACGAGCTTCAGAGCCAGTGCTCACGTGACAACTCCGCCTGGCTTGGCTCTCTCGAAGCTGCCGACCACCGGGCCTCCTCGGTCCGCTCTCTACATAGACTCTGCAGCTTGTATTACTGAAATTAAGAGAAACTAACAGGAGGGAAAGCACTTTTTATCTTTTAAACACAAAGGACTTACTTTCAATTCAGAACAGCTTGTCACTTCCCCGCAAGTGCACCGCCGTCACGCTTATATTTCATCACTCGCCTCGCTGACTATTTCTCCTAAAGCTGCCGACTCACCACTGTGTCCTCGCCCCCTTCTACATAGAGTCTGCAGCTTCTCACTTAACTAACAGAACATAACATAAAGAACACACTTTTCATCTTTTTTAAACACAAAATGACTAACTTTGAACTCTGCCACCATATAATTTACCAGCTAGACAGAGGGATTATTATAAACCAACAGAACCTAACAGGAGGGACACACTTTTCATCTTTTTTAAACACAGGACTTACTTTGAACTCTGCCAGCATATCATTTACCAGCTAGACAGAGGGATTATTTTTCCACCCACCCCCCAAAACATGTGTGGCCATTTTATAAGATAGATATACCACTCTAGGGTGTGCGGTCGTGCTCTGATATACGCACGCCTTGGGTGGTTGAATGCACTCGGCCTGCGGCCTCGTGCATCACAACGCACACCAAGGTGTGTGGATATCAGAGCACCCACTCACACACCCTAGAGTGGTATATCTATTACATATACATACATATATAGATATAGATATGTGTGTATATATGTACATATACATATATATGTATATTATATATATATGGGTGTGTGTGGGTGCGTATGTGTGTGTGTGTGTTTATACATTAGAAAGGCAAAAACACTACTTATGATATTGCAGATGATCTTTAAATTACTGTAAGATGCAAACTATGTAGAATATTAAAAACACAACAATTTTAGAAATTTATAATGTCCTCTCCCCCAAATGGAGTTGTTTCACAGGCACCTAGCATGGAACAGCCTTTACAATTACTCACCATCAAGCTGTTCTGTTCAGATATCAAACTGTATGAAGTTTCTTCCCTGGAATGGCAACAGAGGGCCTGAGGAGCTGACAAGGGTATGCTAGTGGTAGATTTGTTTTCTTTTTTTTTTAATTAAGTATGCTTTATGATGACAGAATATTGCCAGACAGCAAACTATAGACTAAAAGCCCATGCTCCAATCAAAGCAGTTCCCTGCAGTGGTGGATTGGGAGCAACATTGTTTGCCTAAGCAGATTGTGAGGAATGGCTACTATAGAAACATAGAAACATAGAATTTGACAGCAGATAAGGACCGCTTGGCCCACCTAGTCTGCCCATTTTCCTACCTAGCAGATAAGCTGCAGATCCTAGTTAACCAACAGCTTACTTCCTCCTACCCCCCACTAGGACTGCCTTATGCCTGTCCCATGCATTCTTGAATTCCCCCACTGCTCTTGACTCCACAACCTCCTCAGGGAGGCTGTTCCATGCATCCACAACCCTCTCTATGAAAAAATACTTCCTCACATTACCTCTGAGCCGTCCTCCCTCTATCTTCAAATTGTGCCCCCTTGTTCTTGCACATCTCTTTTTCTGAAAGATGCTACCCTCTTGGACTTTGTTGATTCCCTTGAGGTACTTGAAAGTTTCTATCATGTCCCTCTCTCCTTCTTTCCTCAAGGGTATACATATTAGCTCCTTTAGTCTTTCTTTGATGTCTTCTGGTGCAGACCCTGCACCATTTTGGTTGCCCTCCTCTGACAGCCTCCACTCTGTCTATGTCTTTGATGAGATGGGGTCTCAGAACTGCACACAGTACTCCAGATGGGGTCTCACCAACTGTCTCTACAGAGGACAACTTCCTATTTTCTACTATTGATGCCTCTCCTATGCATCCCAATATCCCCAGCCTTCCTTACTGCCTTCTCTCATTGCTTGCCCACCTTTAGGTCATCTGATATAATTACCCCCAGGTCCCTTTCCATTTTTACTGTTGTCAGTATCTCACCCTCCATTGTGTACTCTTGCCCTGGGTTTTTGTTTCCCAGGTGCATTACCTTGCACTTCTTTCCATTGAATCTGAGCTGCCATACATTTGACCATTCCTCCAACCTTGCCAAGTCCCTTCTCATCCTTTCCACTCCATCTTTTGTATCAACCCTGTTGCAGATATTTGTGTCATCTGCAAAGAGACATACTTTTCCTTCCAGTTCCTCTGCAATGTCACTTATAAAGACATTAAAAGGACCAGTCCCAGTACTGAACCTCATGGTGCACCGCTAGTAACCCACCTTTCTTCACTGTGTACTCCATTTACTACTACCCTTTGTGTCCTGTTGTCTAGCCAATTTTTTATCCAGGCTACCACCTTGGGACCCACTCCAAGGCTGACTATCTTGTGTATTAATCTTTTGTGTGGGACTGTATCAAATGCCTTGCTAAAATCTAGGTAGGCCATGTCCACAGCCCCTCCCTGGTCTACTACTTTGGTCACCCAGTCAAAGAAATCTATTAGATTCATCTGACATGACCTTCCCATCGTGAATCCATGCTGCCTTGGGTCCTGTACCCCATTGGCCTCTAGGTACTCAACAATTCTTTCCTTCAGAAGTGATTCCATCATTTTCCCTACCACTGAGGTTAAACTAACTGGTCTGTAGTTTCCTGCCTCTGTCCTGCTCCCACTTTTGTGAAGAGGAATCACATCTGCCCTTCTCCAGTCCTCGGGTACCACCCCATCCTCCCATGATTTGTTAAAGAGAGTAGTCAGCAGTGTCACTAGTTCTACCCTTAGTTCTTTTAGAATTTTTGGGTGAATCCCATCAGGCCCCATTGCTTTGTCCACTAAGCAACTAAGCATGCATATCACCCTAACACTCTTTTTGATTATTTTTTTCAAAAGGCTCAATAGAAAAATACACCCATAGCTTAGGAAGAAAAGTTTAGTTTGTCTTTATTTACCACTTTTACTAAACTAGGTTTTAAATATTTTTCAGCTGGTGAGCCACAGTTATACCTGTAAGGTCCTCCCAGTCCCTTTTAGGTTTTTATAATGGGCCTTCTTTCACAGGTCATGCCTCTTGCCAAATCACCTATTTAAGTGCTTGCTGAACTATCTTCTGCAATGCTCATGCTCAGGATGGAGCCCCTCTCTAAATGTTGCAGCAGTCCTCTAATCCAGTTCCTGGGGCTTTTGGTACATAATGTGTTGCATATCATTTGGAAAGGAAAATAATGGAGGTTCATTGCATATAACACCTTTCTCACACACTCTAATCCAAACTGCATTATAATCCATGAACAGTAGCAGCTGCTATTAGTTGAGAATATTGAAGGCTCTGTTTTGAAGAATAATATATACGGTAGCAGCATTAAGTAAGAAAACATTTGTATATGCTGTGCTAGTTTCCAAAACTCCAGTATTATAAATATACTGTAACTGATTTTTGAATCTGTTTGTTGCACTAGTCAGCCATTATTATTATTATGTATAGAATAACTCATGTAGTAGTGTGTGTGTAATAAGAATTTTACACACACCCGGGGTGTTGGATGCTACATAAACCCTGACAGTGAAGCTCTATATAAGCATCCAGCACTGAGAGTGTGTGTAAAATTCTTGGTACACACAGTGCCACATGTTTTGTTTTATATAATTGGTAGGGAACATTTTTTTGCAACAGCAATTATATAAAATCTCCGTGCAGCCACAGTTGGGTTGAAGCACAGTCCGTGGTCAGGTTGAAGCACCTGTTTAAATGTTTAATTTTTTTTTTGTAGCAGGAGTAGCCAAGAGGTGAAAGGTAACCAGGGAATGAACTTCATGTTGCCAAAGAGTGAGAGCGGCAGTCAGCGCTAAGTACCACAACAGCACTGGGAAGGAGAGAGGCTATGCTCGAGATCAGTTTAAGTGTCCTGGGTGATGAAGGGAAGACTGCAGCTGGCACATGCATGGAATGAGGGGAACCTGGTATGTGTTTGCCATTAAAACCAGCTGGTTATAAAGGCAAATTATAACCAAGTTTCCCTATGGTAAAAAAATGCTCCCTGGTTACTATTAGTCTATTAGGTTCTGCTATTATATTCAAGTCTGTAACCACATATGATGTTGTTTAGCTGCACATGATGTAATAATTTCACCACAGAAAATAGAATACAGACATGTAAATCTTATATAATGTGTTAATAGATGAGGTTTATAATATTGTAGATAGAAAGCAGAAAAAGTAGTGATTTATTCAAGTATACTGTGCCCTTGGTAGAAAGATGGCATAATTTCCTTCAAATAACTTTTACAACGGACCCAGAAATGTGTTGTGATTTTAAAAGGTTTTATAGGAAAAGTCTAATGACCTTTAGAAAGTATTCAATACATGCATCAGATAAAACTCTTTTCACAAAGGCAAATGTTCATAGCCTTCTAGGATAACTGGTGTGAACTGAGAAAATACTTTGACCTATACTGCTGCTGTTTTTTTGACAGGTTACCAATAACTATACCTGCACTATTAAAACAGCCATAAAGGCAGTAAAACAGCATACTGAACTATACCAAAAGCTTAAGATTGACTAATGTGAGGTTTGGGACAATATCCAGGTAACAATTCATGCAGCAATGAGCACAGATAAGGCAGATGACCCAGAGAAGGGCCAAACTGTTTACCAGCAGATGTGTTTTGGAAAATCTTCCTTAACTGGTCATGGCAGCGGAAAATACCCTGCTGTTAAACGCATCTGCAATCCACTGCTCTCCCAATCCACCTACAAAAATTCTGACCTTTAAAGAAATGATGGAGAAGCTGGTGATTTTTTTTTCATGGCATTGAAGCTCAGTCTATTTTAGGCTCGAAGGCAATCACAGCCCCTTTTGCTCCCTATTTCACATCACTTTTAAGTCTTGTTCTGGCCACCATGAACCCTTCAGCACTTCTCCCTGTGCAATCACTCAAGTCAAGATCCGTGATTTGTGATTTGCAGATGACATGTACATTTCTTGCCTGATGGCTGTTAAAACAGTTTGCAAACCTAAGGCGATAAACTGTGGGGGATGCAGTCGAGCCACCATTGCCACAGTAAATTGCCATTCTCTTGCAAATGGATAGCTTTTTTCTCATTATTTTGACTGATGGCAATTGGAATGTTCATTATTGTATATAGCTTGACATGCAGTGTAAAATGTTGCTATATTGTAACATAGAACTAAATGATACTTGCCTTAGTTTTAAGATCTCTGCACACTTTCCTCATAGAAAGCAATTGTTTGAAGGTTCAAGGAAAAATATATTGTCAAATAGGTTTTTAAGTGTTTTGATACACAAAATTATGGAAATGAAATCAAACATGCTTCTGAAGACAATTAGGTACTGTAAAGTATTGTGTTTGAAGATATTAATATACTTTGACAAATGTTTAGAATGATGCAATATATGACACTATATATATAGTATACTACAATCTGTCTGATTAGATGCATCACAAAGCATTGTCTTTGCTTTTTCTGTATCTAATTAAACAATATCTCCCTGAAAATGTGTAACTAAGGCTGCTCCCTTGTGAGCAAGTGTTCAAAAATGCTATATGTAGCAGAGTCCTGCTCTAGTACTTAAATTAAAACTGATATTGCAAAACAAAGACATTTTTGGTTAACACAAGTATTGTTTAAAGTACACGCTTACTCCTTACTCCTGAAGCTCTGCAGAGGGCAAATGAATGATTGATTCAATCAATCAATCAATCAATCAATCAGTCAGTCATATTTTCATAGTCCTTTTTAAATAATCATCTGCTCAAACAGATTGGCAGGCATACATTTCTCTAGCAACAATCTTAGCATTTATTGCAATTTCTTGTCCTCTGGATTATTAATAGATACAATTCCACAGTATTTCTATAAGGATAATCTACTGACCCTGAACTTAACTTTAAGTGTTCTCTCAAGTGCTCAGCATTTACCAATTAGTTTCTTTTACAGCACTAAAAGATTAATGTGTTAATTGTCAGCCTAAAGTAATTTGTGTTACTGGCACTGACACATTTTGACTGTTTCTCATCTTGCAAATTATTTTGAAGTTTACTTGCATTAATGTTGGCATTCAAAAGACAAATCACACAATGCATTCCTTATATTAAAAAGCAAAAGGTTATGACAATTTTAACCATGTAAATTAAGATTTATGAATTATGCAAAGCTTATGAAATATATTTAAAAATGCAATAGCTTTTTTAAAACATTAGCTAAAATTACTGAGCCCCTACCTCTATGCAGTGAGCTGCTTTTCTGTATTAACATCATAATTAATGGTGCCATAACCTCTCACATGTCTTAACATAGTAATTTATGCTTGAAAGGGACAATAGGTCCATCAAGTCAAATGCCTGTCACCACCTGCTTCATAAGCAGGAGCCAAAATGTATGCTGTTCATTCATGTACTAATTAATAGCGATTTCCCACCCCCTCTACCACCCAGAGAACCATGCAATTCCCTCAGAAAGCAGAATTTGTTTCCAGTTTTATATTTAAGGCTCATACTGTCTAAATACCCACTATCTCTGCTAGTAAGCTGTTCCAAAGATATGTCAACCCCTGGGTGAAAAAGTTCATCCTGACATTGCCCCTGTATTTACCACCTTTGAGCTTTCAAGTGCCTCTCCATATCCTGCTGGAGCATCCCAGAGCAAACATTTCTGCCTGTTCATCCTTGTCAATACTCTTCAGCATGTGAAAAACTGCAATTATGACCCCTACCCCCTCACTCACCTTTCTTGAGGTGGGTGCATGATAAAGACCTCTAGACTTTCCTCATACGTTTTATCATCCATACCCCTGATAATTTGGGTGGCCCTGCTTTGTACCCACTGTAGTGTTTAAATATCCTTTTTTTGCATTTGGAAGCCTAGAACTAGGGCCTTGTAGCTGTAAGATGTCTTCCCCTACTCTGCTGGTCATCCCCCTTTAATGCACCCCAGCAATCTTCCAGTCTTCATAACAGTAGTTGCATACTGCTTAGCAGGTTTTTGCCCTTATCTATTATGATCCCCAGGTCATTTTTCTTCTGGACTGCAACATGAGTTATCTTATCAAACATACTCATATTAGTCAGTATAACAGTTCAATGCTCCTAAAATATAATAATTATTTTTTAATTGTCTCTGTGAATGAACTATAGTCCATGAAAGTGAAAGATTGGTGTACTATAAAGATATGTAGCAGTGAAAGTCTCTGGTTACCAGCCTTTCAAATTGAAATGCTAAGCCCCACCCACAAAGTACAGTAAATATACAATTTCCTGAAACTTTAGTGGCCACTGACTGTTAATGTGAAATGTTCAGCTATTGATTTTACAAGTTAGGAGCCAGTTAGACATTTTGGTAGTTCTGGTCCACAGTCACTTGCAGTAGAGATGGTATTGTCTTAAAAAACTACATAAATAAAGTTTATATTTTGGAAAGATGTTGTGTTGGAAATGAGAGTCACTTAACAAATTCAGTCTGACTTGAAGTGCTCTGTTCCAGAACTATTAGCATTGAGTTTCTTTTCCAGAGTGAAAACAGTATACTAATAGAAGAGCCCATAAAATGAATGCATGTAAACTCATTTAAAAGGTCCAATGTTAATTAGAAAATACTGTGGCTAGATGTGGTTCTTATGTACCCTTGTTGACAACATTTCAGAGTATAAATAATAACTTTACAAGTACAAGAATTAAGAAATACTCCTACTAGCCAGAGTTTTGCCTATTCATTCACAAGAGACCTAGCTTCTGCTTGCTTTGTTCAAGTGTGGTCTATTTAATCTCCTGTAGTGTGTGGAAATTATGTTCAAAATCTCTGTGATCCTGTGTCCATGGTAAGTTATGCATGTAGTGACAAGCACATGCCACAGGGTCTTGAGATTGCATCTGCAATGTGTTGCTGCAGACTGCTGATCAGGATGTTCTAGGAGAAAAACATTATTTTCAGGTGTGAAAAACCATCACCTTTATCAAATACATTTTCTTGCATTTTTCCCCCAAGACATTTTAGCCTATTTAAACTTGGAAGGTTAAGTTTATATCATTCATTATGACTGAAAATTTAGTTCACACAATGAGGATGCTTTATTTATTTAGTGTTAAAATACTTTTAAAGCAATGTTTCTGCACTGTTGCATAGACCTGTTGTAAGTTGTATCTTTCATATATCTTTTTTATCACTTTGTTATTTAATTGCAATGATTTTGGAAGCTACAAAACAATGTGATTGGTAGCAATTATGAATTTACTACTTACACTTAATGGGCTCTACACATAATGTAACACAACATGTTACTGAAGGCAGCCTAAATATTTCTACTTGCTGCTTCTTAAAGTGCTACAGCACTGTATATTGTCTGCCAATGCTGGCATACATCTGTGTGCATTTTTGAACTATGGGTATTGTTAGATGAGAGACAGAGTTCCCTACATCTGGAAAATAAAGGTCCAGCATATCTTTCCAAGAACATCTGAATAATTAAAAATGATTTGCCCAATCAGCTTCTTGGATAATTTTCATCAAGCTTAATACTTGCTTACATAATTTACAGATGTTCAATAATAGGTACTTTTCTGACTGTATGAATTCATAAAAGAGAATTAACAAAATTCACTAATTATCACCTAACATTTGCAAAGTGTGTTATCCATTTATAATAAGTCGTTAAATAATCCTAGACCTGAACAACAAGCTCATCGCATGAATGTAATAATTAAAATGGAGAGTAACATGAAATTCATGAAGTGTAAGAGGTCTTTAGTGCAATAGTTACAATATAACAGGTTAAATTTTCACCAGGTCTGGGCAGGTCTGATAACATTTCACATTATCACAATGAACCACATGAAATGCATAGCCCTTGTGGCAGCCAGTAACAGTCTGTGATCACTAATTAGAAAGTCAAATTTTCCAAAGAATGTACACCATATAATGGCAATCTCCCTTTAATGAAAGATTAACAGCTATGCACTTGGATTCAGCACTATTTGATCAGACCTTTTCTAAACTGAAAAATTAGATTCTTATGTGGTGATTGCTATAATTGAGTACCCCAGTGCACCTTGCCAAGCCGTGCTCTTTTATGTGTTCCACAGCATTTTGTTGTTCTAAAGAAGACATAGGGACCATGAACCATGCTGAAACAGTGCTGTGCAGAATTTTCAAATTCCAGAATTTTGGGAAATCCTGATTTATTCCATGGGTATTTGTTTTTCAGTAGAACCTGTTCCATGACCACTGTATACAAATTCTATAGAAGCATGTAGGTGAATTTAACCAGAAAATCACCCATTTAGTTCCTAAATACCTTTACACACCCACTTGGGTGTCCATCAAGATGTCATGATAGCCTATTGTCTGCTCTGGAGCTGTGACTGAATTCTGCTGTTAAAATAGGCTCTGCAGTATAACACAAAACTGTATTTCATAATTTTATGTGAAATTATTTTATTTTCTGAAGACATCTCTGATATTCTACATACATGGTTGCCTTACAGAAAATAATTTAGTTTATAACCAGTGATTGTGGACTGCAGCAAAAGCTGTAGGTCCTACTGCCCTTACACATAAATGCAATGGAGCAAACATATAGCATCTGTAGGGGGTGTCCATGGGGGATCTGCAGTTCTGCGGGGAACTCTGATTCAGGCAGGAACACAAGGAATGGACCACTTGTGGCTTACATCACTGGTAGAACAGGCAAGTCTGGACTGGGATCTGTAGATGACAGAGTCATCTAGCACCCTCTTTAGGGAATCAGTAAAATTTGTTAAAGTAAGGGGATTTGGTGGTTCCATTGAAATAAGGGATTGTGGAACACACTGTATAAAATGGACTGATATTAGCAAAGTTCCCCTACACCCTACTGTATCTAAAGTAGCAAATAGGGAAGGGGATTTGGAAGATTTTTATAGGATGTGACTGTAGTTACTAACAGCTAAGAAGTACTAAACAGCATGGACGGTAGGTACGAATGAGGGTTAGTCATAGTTGGGGCAACTATCCCCTGGGTTATACTCTAGAGCAGTGATGGCCAACCGGTAGCTCACAAGCCACATGTTGCTCTCAAAGCAGTTTGATGTGGCACTCAATGGATTTGTAAATTACACATCAAGTACATGTCATAGTCTTTTAAATTTGACAAAAGTCCAAGTACAAGAGCGGAAAAGTATAGGCAGTATAGCACAGTGGTTTAAGGCTCTGAGCTGAAAACCTGGAAACCTGGGTTTGAATCCCACAGCCACCACTTGCATACTGTGTGACCCTGAGCAAGTCACCTAACTTCCTTGTGCTCCCAGGTTGCACCTGTAAACACGGTTTCAGCTTAGTGTGTCTCTCTTGGTAAAACAAAGTTAAAAAAAAGAAAAAGTGCCCTGAGTGCTCAACAAGCTACTTTTACTAAGCCTGCAAGCAAATCTAAAGATGCAGAGCTGCTATTAATAATTATTTTTAAATTAAAATTTTTTTTAAATACTGTAACTTAATAAAACTTAATAGAATGAGATTACTGACTATTGACTATGTTATTATTTTAACTCCCAACTATGACTAAATATAGATAAATATGGGTATAGTAAGGGCGACACATTGGGTATAGTACAGACCACACATTGTTGTAGCTCACATCTTGCTCAGCAATTTAAATGTGGCTCAACACACAAAAAGGTTGGACACCCCTGCTCTAGAGAGTGGGTCAATGCCTTTCCACAGGAAATCCAAGGAACTCTAGTAACAGGTGATAGCAGCACAGGATTAAATATGTCTCCTCTGCAGACAGCTGGACTGAAGCCTGCCTCCATATCCTGCTCCTCTTCTTCTACAGAGTCCCTTAGGCCCAGGAGGAAGAAGAGTGGGGAGGACAGAGAATAGGAAGGAAACAAGGCATGTGAGTGATGAAAACTATTTTCATTTGTGATTGGAAACCAGTTTACATCCCTGAAAGAGTCACAGATACCTGACTCTCACAGGGAAGACTATGAGACAGTTGGGGGGAAGGATCAACCCACAATGGCAACACCCTACAGTGGATTTAGGAAGAAGGAAGATGGCAGGGTACTGCTAAGTGGAGACTCAATTGTTAGGGGAATTGAGAGGGTGGTTTGTGTGGGGAAGAAAGGGAGGATAGTGGCCAGGTTCCTACCAGGAGCCTCAGTCAGGAGAGATGGACTCAGTATTTAGGAGATAGTAAGTCGGATGGTGGAGCAAGAATTGCTAGTATATTTAGGTGGTAATGACCTGGCCAGTCAGCAAATGGAGGTACTCAAGCAGAACTCCTGGAGGCTGAGGGATAGTTTGAGAGGGAATACTGCTTCACTGGCCTTCTTGGAGGTCCTAACAGTATCCAATGAGGGTGAGGAAAAATCAGAGTCTTTTAATGAATGGTTAAACTGGTGGTGTTGCGGGGACTTGGGTTTGTGGGCTACTGTGGTGACTTCCAGGAAAGAAGGGTCTGAGATGGCCTTCATCTCATAAAGGAAGGAATGAGAGTGCTCAGACATCAGTTTGAAATCTATGTAGCTAGGCATTTAAACTGAAATGGGGAACAGGAGCTAGGGAAGCCCTTGGTTAGGGAGAAGAGAAAGGGAGTATAGCAAGTAATACCCCCACAATGGGGATGTGGCAGAGAGAAACTAGGGATGGCACAGGCAGGAAGTGGACTGGATCGGTAAGTAAGTGAGGTGCAGGGGGTCACAGGAAGTGAACTGGGGTGGGGCAATAGGAGGGGTAGGGTGGGATATGCAGACAAAAGACAAGGGCACAAGTAATGTGGGGAGGGGACAAAACAGGGAGAAGGTAAGGTGGTCTACCTGAATGCCAGCTGTTTGAGCAAAAAAATGATCAGGCTACAGGTAATGATGGAAGATGCTAAGTTAGACATGGTGGCCACAATGGGGAAATATGTGACTCAGAATAATGATTGGGATCAGTCTATCTCAGGTGATTTCCTGTATAGGAGGGATACTTGGGAAGGGCAAAAGCTGTGGTAAAAAGATAAGGATGGGAGTTACCTACAGACTGCCATGTCAGTGGGATAGAGAACTAGGGGAGGACATTAAGAGAGAGGCTGAAAAGCAGAATTTATGATTGAGGGTGACCTGAACCTACTGGACATTGACTGGGTTACCCCAAAAGCTAAGATGACCAGGCATCAGGAACTAACAGAAATAATGCAGGACTGCTTACTGGTGCAGTGGGTCAGGGAAACCACAAGGCATGATGCAATTTTTGACTTTGTGCTTTCCAATTCAGAGCTGGTTGAAGTGGTAGCAGTGAGGGAACCACTGGAGTTCAGTGATCATAATATTGTGTGGTTTGAACTATCATAGGAAAGGGAAGAATCAGCTAAGGCTAATGACTTATCAGCAAACACTTCCAAAAGATGGGGTGCATGGGCAAACTGGAGGGCCTGTCGGTCTTTATCTGCTGAAAATTTCTATATTTCTATGTTTCTAGTCCAGAATAACTGCAGACCCTCTTTGACGGCTGTGGTCATGTACCTCAAAAGGGCAGATTTCAGTAAAATGAGGGTAAGGGGCAGGGAAAAACTAGATGGAGTACAGGAGTTGAAGGGTAGATGAATAATAGGTGGTAATTAAGGAGATATTTTGAAGGTGACTGACTCTTGTATGGGTAAAGTCACTAAGAGAAACATGTTTAACAGTTTAAAAGGCCGATTTAGTGCTCCAAGGAAGTGAGGGAGGTGTGGAGGGCCAAAGGGAGGGCATTCAAAAGACATAAGGAATACTAAGTTGAGCAGGTATGCGGGGAATATCAGGGTAAGCTAAAGGAGACAAAGGGGGTGTTCAGGAAGGCAAATACAGACACAGAGTTGCACACTGCTGAGGGTGTCAAGGGGTGAGAATTATTTACATCAGGGAGAAAAGAATGATGAAGGAATATTCAGATAATCAGTGGGATAGTGGAGGATGATGAGAAGAAGCCTGATTTATAAAATAATTACTGTTGCTTAGTATTCATGGTGAAAGGCAAAGGGTTTCTAAAAGAAAGTGGTGTTAAGGCCTCCACATGGGGGGGGGGTACAGGAAATGGGATGGATGGTGGTTGCTGTAGACAGAGAGCTATAGACAGAGAAAGGAAAAGGCTTGCAGTCCTCAAGGTAGATAAGACACAAGGACTGCATGGCTTACAGCTGGGGGTGCTTAGGAAGCTGGGTTCAGAGCTAGCTGAGCCCCTGGTTGAGCTGTTCAGATGCTCGTTGGTGACTGGTACGGTATCACAGAATTGGACATCTGTTGACATGATTCTGCTCCTTAAGGGAACAGTGAAGACCAGGGAAACTACTGACTGGCCAGTCTTACCTCCATTGTAGGTAAGCTGTGGGAGACTCTGTTTATTTTATTTTATTTATTTAAAAATTGGTAACTGGGAAAGGCAAGCTGAGCAGAGGCATGTTTCCAGGTGTCACCTGGAGAGAGGGATGGGGAGTACAGAATACACATGACTGAGAGGCAGAAGTGGCACTGTGCCCAGAACCCCAGGTCAGGTGTGTGGGCTAACCAACATCGCAATGTGGTGCATCATGGAATCCTTTGGGGTGGAGAATGCTGCAGTATGATGGTATTTTGGCAAAAATCCCACAGTTATATACAAAGTATGGTGTACACTTATTGGATCTATGGTATAATAAGTTTTTAGATGACCTATGGCATGGCTTGGAGGAAGTCCTGTTGTGAAGTGCTTGTTTGGGGATAAATGCCCAGGCACTGGGGCACTCATCATGTGGTGGCATGGTAGTCACATGCTAGCATACAAAGGGGTTGAACAGGGTCGTTGTTTCTTTTCAGGTGGGCCCTGATGATGGGGAGAGGTGAAACCTTGGCAGTCTGGAGCCAGAGGAGCACCAGTCATAGGCAAAGGATAACTCTCTGACCCCAGTCATCTGTCTGTAGTGCCCTATGTAGGGGAAGGGTGTTGTAGGGACTGGTCCATTCAGATCCACTAAACAACCCTAAGTGGTCTACGGGCCTTACAAGGTGATTAAATAATAGAGTAGCCCCCTCAAAAGGGAAGGGATGGCCAACACATTTTGGAACAAATTGGTTATTTAGTAGCTGCGACTACCTTGCTGCGCACGTCATGCCTATTTCTGACTTGCAATATGATTCAGCTCTAATTGGCTCATATTAAAAAATGCATGGCTGTGGCCATTGCACATTGTTTTGTCTCATTTGTCCAGGTGAAAGAAAGGGTTGTGACCTGTAAGACAATTTCAGCGTGCATGCAGCATAATTACATTGTGTGCATGGTGTGCTTTTAAGTTCAGTTTTTTTACCAATAAAATGTTTGGTAATGTGCTAAAAAGCAATAAGGCATTGTGTTGGTTCATCGGTTACTTGCATTGGCTTTACTTTTTTGAGCTTTACTGTAACTGCTTGAAAACAATGTTTGGTGACCATGTGGTCAGGGTACCTGTGCTTGTCAAAGTTTACTGCTACTTTATTTTCACGGGACAGGTACAGTCAGCGAATATAGCAAAATTAAAATGGCAATAAACTTTTAAGTTTTACAGTACAGTATAAATCAGTATAAATGGCATCCATATAAGATCCCAACACCCAAAATCCCAATGATCGAAATCCCGATGCCAAAATTCCAACAGCCACAATCCTGACTGTAGGGCAGACCTCCTGACAGCCACATTCCACACGGTATAGCAACCCTGTTAAATAAGGGGGTGTATATATATATATATATATATATATATATATATATATATATATATAATATTATGGGGTGTAGGGACTCTGCCCTCCCATGGAGCAGTATCTTGAATTGTGTTGGCAGCATTTTCTTACCATCTGGACTGTGGCCGTTGGGATTTTGGCATCAGGATTTCAATCCTTGGGATTTTGAATGTTGGGATCTTGTACTAGATTCTGCATAAATATATATAATAAAATGTATCTTGTTATTCTCTGAAGAAATATGCATTTACAGAGTACATTTCAGGTGTGTAACATATAGATGTAAATTTTATTCCTCCGGTGACATTGTTCTCAGTCTAAGCATTTCATCTTTTGCTTTAGTATTACCTTTCAAGTATGACACACAGATGTTCTTCTTTAGATGCAGACTCTTCCTTTAGATACAGACTATCCAAGCTCTTGCATTTACCTAATGCAACATATACCAAACCTGAAAGAATCTGACCACTGTCACCAGTACCATAAATTCCCCTTGACAGTGTTTTGTCTTGCAATTTGTGAACAGTGCATCCACATGCCATAGATAAAGGTATCTTTTTAAGTAGACCAGTTTTTCCTTTATGTATCAAATTACATTTAACTGGCTGAATAGCATACACTTATCCCTCATGCTCAAATTTAGGCACAATATGTTGCAAATCTGTTACAGTGCTTATGCTATATTTGATGTTAGAACTGGCTTAGAAATGATGTTGTCAGCAACACTAAGTGCACAATTTACTTAGCCATTTTCAACAATATTTGTTAAGGTGCATAACACATGCACCCCAAGCAATAAATATAGATGTTGAAAGTACCCCCACTTTTGCATCATCTCTTTGTGCAGGGCTTGAACATTCTTCACAAATGTCATAGGTCCCCATATTGAAAGCCATCCATTTGTGCCACGCAGACAGGAGGGCTGGCCAACAGATAATACATGGCTGGCATGGGGTGATAGGCAGTTACAATGCTCCAACTGGACCGTGCTAACTGTCTGAATATGGAGCCAGCCAGCACAGGAAATAGTGACTATGCACTGTGCTGACATAGTCCCCAACTGAAAATGGCACACAGGTGAGCCTACTGGAGATAATTCTGCCTGAATGGAATAGCACCAAGGTGCCTCTGGGCCATTTTCAACCCTAGCATGCTAGTGAGCCCATTGAGCATGCAAGGCACTAAAGGGCCATTAGCATGCCTGTGGAGCCCCTGGTGTGCCCATTCTATATAAGACCTACAGAGTCCCTGGTGATATAGTGGACCTTCTACCCCCGATTGCCCATTCTGTTCAAATGCACCATATTCCCTGGTGTCTAGTGACCCCCACCCTGATTCACCTATTCTGTTCAACTCCACCTTATCTCTGGTGTCTAATGGAACACCCGTCCCCTGAATGATCACCCAATCGTCTTCCAACCTACCCACTCTGGACCAACAACCCTGCACCCCCCAGCCAATACAATGATCATTACAGGGAATGTAGTATGGTGGCTGGTACAGCCATCTACTCACCATCTTAGTCAACCACTGTCTGACATTCTGTTCATGATCATGAGTCCTCATGATTGCTCAGTGAACAAGGATGGTAGCTAAGGTCAAGGTGTTGAGCAGAGGGTTATGCCAGTCACTGTCTTACCTTCCTGGGGGCTGATCAGCATCCAGGGTGAGGTGGGTGCAGGTTGTAGGGTTTGAAACAGGTGGGTTGGGGGCTGGGTGATCTTTCGGGCAGTGGAGGTCTAGCAGACACCAGAAAATATGGTGGAGTTGAACAGAATGAGCAATCTGGGGTGGGGGTCTACTAGACACCAGGGAATAAGTTGGCTTTAATCAGCATGGGTGATGAGGAAACATAGAACATAAACATAGAAGTTGATGGCAGATAAGGACCGCAAGACCTATCCTTTACTCTATCAATGGCCTATCTATTCATACTTATCTGTATTGCTCCCTTATGCCTATCCCATGCCTGTTTGAAGCTCTGCACTGTATTCATATCCACAACTTCCTGAGGTAGGCTGTTCCATGTATTCACCAGCCTTTCTGTGAAAAAGAACTTCCTCAAATTACCTCTTAATCGGCCTCCCTCTAATTTCATGCTGTGTCCTTTTGTTCTGCTATTTTTCTTATACTGAAACATGTTAGACTCTTTCACCTTGTTAATGCCCTTAAGGTGTCTGAATATTTCGATCATATCACCTTTCTCCCTCCTTTGCTCTAGGGTATACATACTGAGCTCTGTTAATCTGTCCTCATATGTTTTCTAATGCAGTCCCTGCACCATTTTGGTTGCCCTTCTCTGGACTGCCTCAATTTAGTTAATGTCCTTGTGAAGGTGTGGATTACGAAAGGTGTGGCCTCTAGTACTGCACACAATACTTCAGATGGGGCCTAATCAGTGTCTTGAAAAGAGGGATTATTACCTCCCTCTTACGACTTGTGATACCCCTACTAATACATCCCAACATCCTCCTAGCCTTTCCCTCTGCTTAAGTGGTCTGCTTGGATGATTTCAGGTAATTGGTGATAATGATGTCCAAGTATCTTTCTTCCCTTATGACTGCCAGCAACTCCCCTCCCAGCCTATAGATGGCTTCAGGGTTTCTCTTCCCTATGTGCATGATTTTGCACTTCTTTGCGTTAAACACCAGTTGCCACTGTTCCAACCATTTTGCTAGTTTATCCAGATCTCTTCTCATTCTGCACACCCCATCTGGATCATCTACTCTGTTGCAGATCTCAGTGTCATCTGCAAACAGGCAAACTTTGCCCTCCAGTCCATCTGCAATGTCACTGATGAAGATATTGAAGAGGTCTGGCCCCAGGACTGATCCCTGAGGTACCCCACTTGTGACTTTAATCTCGTCTGAGTGTATACCAATTACCACCACTCTCTGTTTTCTGCCTATCAACCAATTTGCCACACAGTTGATCAACTTCTGACCCACCCCGAGCCTACCCAGTTTATTAATCAATCTTCTATGTGGAACAGTATCAAAAGCTTTGCTGAAGTCAAGGTAGGTGACATCAACTGCTCCCCCTTGGTCCACCACTCTGGTTACCAGTCAAAGAAATCTATGAGATTAATTTGACAGGACCTTCCTTTTGTAAACTCATGCTGTCTTGGAACCTGTGCTCCTATGAATTCCAGGTATTGCACTATCATCTCCTTAAGGAGTGCCTCCATAATCTTGCCCACTACTGAGGTAAGACTGACTGGTCTGTAGTTCCCTGCCTCTACTCTGCTACCACTCTTGTGGAGCGGGATCACATGAGCCCTTTTCCAGTCTTCTGGGACCTCTCCTGTGCTCAGAGACTTACTAAACAGTTCTGATAATGGCTCTACTAGTTCTTCCTTTAGCTCCTTTAGTACCCTGGGATGTATGCCATCAGATCCCATTGCATTGTCCACCCTGAGCTTATTGAGCTCTTGTAGGACCCTTTCTTTTGTGAAGGGACTAGTGCACACCTCCCTCCCCACTCTGTCCATCGTGCTGAGCTGTGAGCCCTACCCTACCTTCTCTTCAGTAAATACTGAGCAGAAGTATCTGTTTAGGATAGATGCTTTTACATGGTCCTTCTCCTCACATGCCCCCTTATCCCCTTTGATCTTAGCAATACCCCCTCTGGATTTTCTCCTTTCACTGATGTAGCTATAGAAAGGCATAGGAGGGCAACCATTGTGCTGGGATAAGGGCAGGGTTTTGGTAGTGTTAAACAGCACGGCGACTGAGGCTGTATAGTGCTGTCAAAACCTCTGCATATACTGCTGCACCCATTATACATGTGGGATCCCTCGTTTGCATTGGTGCAGTGGGATATTCTGCATGGTCACATAGTCAGGTTTGTGCAGTGCACTGGGGCACTCTGAATATGGCCTTCTGATTGGTGGCAGTAGTCACTATTAGTGAAACACTGATCCACTTAGTGCCACACTGTTTGACTATGGGGGCCATAGACTTGTGTATGTGATGCTTGCAACATATTTCTATTGTGACTATCATGCTCCTTGTTAGTTCAAAACATCCAAACACAGTCTCATGGAAGATCTAACTCATTTGCCAGTCAAGTATTTATCAGTGTAATATCTACTGAGTTTAGTGCTCCTGTTTGTAATCTATTTAACATGTTAATGAATGGACCATCTTCTCGTCGCTATGTATAAATGTACAGTTCCATCACTACAAATAAATCTTTGCAAATAAGTGTTCAGATGTTCACCATACAATGAACAGCCCATAACTGGTGGTAGTTGGTATAGATCACCAAAACTATCAAATGCCTGTTGCCAAAATATGAATTTGTGTTGCCAGGCATAAAGTTATCTTGGAGACACTCATGGGATATCTGGAGCATGATACTTGACACCCCTGAGATTTTATCTTTATGATAAATCTCTCAGAAGACAACACTTGATGGAGCTCATTAAATTTTTCACATGTCAGACTTTCTCTTTCAAAAAAAAAACAGGTATTAGTATTTATTAGTATCTGTAATAATGAATGAATGGTTACTCCAAGAATTCCAAATGCAGCTCTTCCTATATGTATTCCTCGGTGTGTAAAAGGTGGAAGGAGGCTCTAGACCCATTGGGACCACCTTCCCTGCACAGACAGGGTAGATTAAACACTAGCCCACAAAAGGTTTGTCTAGATCAGCTTTAAATGACACAAAAGAAGTCCTATTCACCACTGAGCTGGGTAATGGATTCAAAGAGAGGCGGCTCTTATTGTAAAACAGAACTGTCTTTTTGTAGTGCAAGACTTTGGTATCTTGATTTGTCTGTTATGACATCTTAGATTGTTAGGTTTTGGAGCAATTTTGATATTAGCACAATCAATTAATGCAGTGTCCTTCAAGATGTTAATAGAAGCAACATGTCACCACAATCACGTCGTAATTTGAGGTCATGTAAGTCTAATGCCTGTAGTCTTTGTTCATATGGCAAATGTTTGACTCTAGGTATCAATTTAGTTATCCTTCTTTGCATACTTTCTACCATTTTTTGGTCTCTTTTATATTGAGGTGCCCAGAAGGAAGCTCTGCAATCTGTATGTGGTCGAATATAAAACATATAATGGTAGTAAACAACACTCACTCCTACTGACAAAGGTTCTTTTAATGGATGAGAGTATATTATTACCAGTCTGAGCAATTTTTCAGCAATGATCAGTATAAGTGAAGGAGCCATTAATAATTACTCCTAAATCTCTTTCTGATTTTGAATGATTAATTTTTGAATTGTTCAGATAATAGTCGGAAATGAAATTTTTTATTCCAAGATGAATAACAGTGCATTTTTCAGAGTTAAATTTCATTTTATTGTTACATGCCCACAATTCAATAACCCATCACTCCTTCAGTAGGAGTAAAATTTTCTCAGGATTGTCAACCTCAGCCGAAAGTTTTGTGTCATTTGCAAATTTGCAGATGTTATTAGACACAAATATATGGAGGTCACTAATGTAAATAAAAAACAATACAGGGCCTAAGACTGATCCCTGAGGGACTCCACTAGTCACTTTAATGCTGGATGATAGCGAGATACCTATTTTAACTCTTTGTGACCTATCCATTAGCCAATTGCTGAGCCTGTTGGTTAGATAATCACTGAAACCTAAATTAATCATTCTATTTATTAAAAAAAGATGTGGTACTAAATCAAAGGCCTTTCTGAAGTCGAGATATATGATGTCCACTGGGATGCTTTGATCCAAGCTTGCACTAACCCTTTCATAAAAAGTAATCAAATTGATTGTGCATTATCTACCTTTTTGGAAGCCATGCTGTGTAGTGTCTGTTAAACTCAGGGGCCCAGATATTCAAAAGGGTTGCGCCATGCGCAACAGGGTTGCGCATGCGCATGTCCTACATTGCGCCATTCTGAGATATTCAGCAGGAGGGAGTTGCGCCACTGAAAACAGGTTGAGCAACAGCGCAATGCAAATGAATGCATGCTCAACAGGAGGGGGAGGAACCATGCATAAACCGCGCAACCCGATATTCAGTCGGGTTAGGCAGAGTTGTCATGCGCAACCCCAACCTGCGCCTGCACAACTTTGAGCCAAAAAAGGATCAGTTGAGGGCCACCCACAGGTGAGCTGCTGTATTGTAGGTGCAACACAGCAGCTGCCACCCGTGGCTGGCCCCAACTCAGTCCCCTGTGCCCCCCACCAGACCGATCGTGGGCAGAACGTAAAACAACCCCCACATTTCCCAATGCCGATCGCGGGCAGAATGTAAAACAACCCCTACATCTCCCAATGCCCGATCACGGGCAGAAAGTATCATGAAACCCTCCGCACTAAACAGCTCCCAATGCCCGATCGCAGGCAGAATGTAAAGACCCCCCACCGAATATCTCCTGGTGGTCCAGTGGACCTGAATGCCCGATCATGGGCAGAATGTTCAGTGACAACCCCCAAACATCTCCCTGGTGTCTAGTGTCTCACCCCACCCACCCACCGGCCCCACCACCCGCTTCCCCGCAGCCGGCGAGGTAGCATCCCACTCACTTGCCCGTCGTGCCTTCGCCGACCGACTGTCCAGTTACATGAATGAGCAGGCCAGGCCATACCATACATGACAGTCCAGATTTGTGAACGGGTTCATCTGACAAATCTGGACTGTCATAAGTGAGTATGCGCTGCACGCCCATTGGCTCTAGCTCTGCACCAATGGTGTGCAGCCCTCACCGGACAGTCAGTCGGCAGGCAGCGGGCAGCAGGTGGTGGGATGAGGCCGCCTGCCGCCGCCGGGGGAGCGGGTGGTGGGGCTCGGGGTGGGTGGGTGGGGGACACTAGACACCAGGGAGATGTTTGGGGGTTGTCACTGGACATTCTGCCTGTGATCGGGCATTACGGTCCACTGACCACCAGGGAGATATTCGGCTGGGGGGTCTTTTACATTCTGCCCGCGATCGGGCATTGGAGCTGTTTGGGCGGGGTTGTTTTTACGCCTGCCCGCGATCGGGTATTGGGGATGTGGGTGGGGGAGTTGTTTCTACGCCAGCTCATGATCGGGCTGCAGGGTGCATCGTTCCTCGATGGCTGCTGCCTGGCAGGGTGGCCAGGCGCAAGTCCTCGGGATCGGGCACCTACATGCTAATGGCATGCAAATGGGGCCATAATCAGATGCAAATGCCCCTGCGCCTTGCATGAATTATGGCCCCATTTGCATGTCACCTTTTGAATATCATAAATTTGCACATGGCGCAATGGTACTTGCGCCACCACAAGTTTAATGCTCAACTCTGACAACTTGCGGTGGCGCAAGTTCCACTGCGCCATGCACAGTGGTGGTGGCTGGGAGGTGATATTCAAAGGAGTTGCTCAATAGCGCAACTTCTTTGAATATCACCCCGGCCACACCCCTGCGCAACTATTTTGAGCAGCGCAAGGGCTTGCGCCTCAGAATGGCGCAGTTTGAATATCCGGGCCCGGGTGTTTATTTCATTTTCAATTTTTTTCCATTAGTTTACTCCCAATAGAGGTTAGACTAATTGGTCTATAATTGTGTGTTAATTTTTTACTACCTTTTTTGAAGATAGGGACAACAATTGCCTTCCTCCAGTCCTCGGGAACCTCCCTTGTGGCCAGTGATTTGTTAAAAATGATATACAATGGGACAGCCAACTGATCTTTAATTTCTATGAATAAATAATTATTCAGATTATCCAGACAAGGGGAAGAATTTTTATTTACAGATTGCATTACAATTTTTATTTCATTGTATGTAATAAACTCATGATGGTGAGAGGGGAGATGTGATGTATGAAGAATGGTATCATCGCCTGAAAACACAGAACCAAAATACTAATTGAAGAGTTCAGCTGTTTCCTGAGTATTATTTATATCCTTACCATCTTTGAGCATAGAAGACATTGGGTTCAATGTCTTTTTGTAGGAATTAACATATGCATAAAATGCTTTAGTGTTCCCTTTTGAGAGAATAAGATTACATTCTAGTTTCTTTCTTTCTTTCTGCTTTGATTACAGCATCAGCTTTCTTTGACCTCCTTTTTAAATAATGAAATAGTCACAGTATTTTTTTTTTCATTTTGTAATATGCTGCCTCTTTTCTTTTGATTTGTTTATGAATGGCTGGAGTGAACCATGGCAGGATCTTGCCCTTGTTATTGAATGTTTTTTTAATAGGGACATATAATGATTCCAATTCATTTAAGATTTTTTAGTAAATTCCAACTATCAGTAGCCTTAAGGTTGGAGAATAAGATAGACCAATCAGTTTTATCTAAGGAGGATCTAATAGTGTCATAGCTACCCCTAGGATAGTTGAATCTGAAACCAGTGGTTTTATTACTGGTTAAAGAAGTGACAAGATCAAACAGTATTAAATTATGGTCACCATTACTTAGGGGATTAGTTATGGAAATATTATCAGTGTTAGATGCAAGGTTAGTCAATATTATATCCAAAGTATTTTTGTCCCTAGTCGGTTCTGTTACCAATTGATTCAGGCCAAGAGTTATAAATAGGTCCAAGAATTGAGATTCAACCTGATTGTTTGCTGTCAGCTGATCCCAATTAACACCTGGAAGATTAAAGTCTCCCATTAAAAGGATATCAGATGTATTAGTTAAGGAAGTAATTACAGTGCATAGGATTCTCATTATAGTTTGTATCCGCAGATGGAGGTCTATACACAATCCCTAAGATAAAAGGTTTTCCTGATCTATTTTTAAGTTAAATAAAACAGCCTTCTAAAGTATTGTCTATATTATTAATCTCTTCAAAGATAATAGATTCCTTTAAGTAGAGGCAGACTCCTCCTCCTCTTCTGATAGCTCTATTTTTGTAAATTAAATTATTATTTTTTTTTAACTTTCTATTTTTCCCTCCTATGTGCCCTCCATCTCTGACCCTTCGGGGGTACCTGGGAGTCATCCCTCTGCTAACCACCCAACCCAAGACCTACCTTGCACACCATGTAAGCGCATTCCCCATGTAGGGAATGAGGTTGGACCCGTATACCCCGTACACTTCCTTGTTTCATCGGGCAAAGTGGTCTGGGTGAGTGGTGGCACATTGAGGGCACGCTCCTGGTGCCCCGTCTTCCTGGTGATTGAAGGTTGTGTTTCCTCTGTTTTCCTCCCCTTGCATGGTGTGTGCTCTGATGTCAAGGCACTACGTGCCAACGTCCACCACGTGTCATGGCCAGGCTCCCCCCCACAAACAGGGCTTGCTGTACCTCGAGCCTCTGCTCGGGGTCAGGCAAGTAGTGGGCCTTGGCCCCCCTCCCCCTGGAGAAGGTGAGCTGTTGTGGGATGCTCAAGCCATTTTCCCCTGCCAGCCCTCCAGCAATCCGAGTCTGCTTCCGAACCCTGGTCACCGGCATCGCAAGTAGAAATCCAACCGCTGTGCTGATGGGCCACCTGTAAATTAAATTATAACCAGGAATGTTTTCTTAATCAGATAAGCCATCCCACCATGTTTCAGTGATGGCAATCATGTACATTTTTTTACTGCTAATAATAGCTGAAAGTTCACTAAGTTTAGTGGAATTCAAACTTCTAGCATTAGTCGTATGAATCATATAGGAAGTAGTTGAGGCCTTGCTATGAAGTACGGAGTTTGGGTTGTCTGAATTTAGTTGGACCCCTTTTTGCCCTTGTGTACTTAGTTTAAATGTTTCTCAGTCTTTGTTAACATAATTTTGCTGAGTACCAAACTACCTTTTTTACTCAGGTGTAAACCATCCCAGCTAAATAGGCTATTGTCATCAACAAATTTTCCCCAATAGGTTATACAGTCAATATGTCTATTTAATGTCCATTTCTTTAACCATTCATTAATTGTTTTAATTTTGTTTTGAATTTTAGTCGATGCTCTGGGAACAGATAAGATTTCTGAGAGGATGACATCACAACTTCTATTTTCTAGTAAACTAACTAGGGAAATATAACTGTTTTTGATATCCTCAATGGTGAATTTATTCACATCATTAGTTCCTGCATTGTCCACCACCAAGGGGTTGGGGCCTGCAGATTCCAAGATTTTAGGTGCCATTCATTCTATATCCCTAATCCAAGCTCCATGGAAGCTGGAACATGTTCTATTTTCTTTATCATACTTACATATTTGGGCATCAATGTATTTGATCATACTGTCTCCCAAAACATAAGTTTATCTGGAGAGGATAGTATCTGTAATATCTATTGAGTCCGGATTTGAAGGATACACGCTTATGTCAACTTCCTCTATCGAGGGATCCACAGTTGGAAGAGATACCAGTGGTTGGGCCACCATGTTACAGTTTGAATGTACTGGGTCATACTGTTGCACACATAATAGCGTACGGTATTATGGTGAAACCTGGACCTGTGCGCTCCCCGAGTTGGACCCCCCCCCGGATTCAGAATCTTTAGTGGAGAGGTCCGGGGCACAGCCCCCCATAACAGTGGGTGTGGGGGTGGAGCCTCCCACAGAACAAAGACATGATGCCTCATGGCATTAATCATACAGCTTGATAGTGCCATGTGGCATTACGTCTTGTGACATAATGACCCCGTGCCCAGTTTGAATTATCTCAGGGAATAGATAGCTTAACAATTGAATCATGTTCAGCATGAACTTGGGCGGTAGTGATTTTAACTCAATTAATCATATTGGAATTTGTTCTGATGAGTGGTTTATGGGTTGAAGGAGTAATGTTAGCCTGATCATCAACTAGTGAGCCTGATTCTAAATCAATTAATGGGGAGAAGGAATTTTGCATGGGTATATCAAACTCCATGGCTCTTCTACCTCGTTTACACTTTTTTTTTGTTAGTCACAATTTGCTACTTCTACTCATCACTGTCGTCTTCGCTATTTTTTTTTTTTTGCTTTTTATTGTTTTTAGCCTCATTAATGTTTTGAGTGTTTAAGAGAGATATATTTTGGTTTAAGATGTCATAAGCCTGCCTCAGTTGATCAATAATTTTTTGTAAGTCAAGCATCTTTTCTCTGAGGTGTTCATTTGCTTGACATTGGTTACATTTTAGGCCCTCAAAACCTGTATTACTTTCTAGACAGAAGTTGTTACACAAGATGCATGCCATGACAATGTCCCTAGTAGTAAGGGTAACAATTCCTTCATTAATGTCCATTTTGAACTAATAGTACAATTTAAATGCAGTATAGTGAGTGAACAATGCTGGTGTTTTCAACAGTAGGGAACTTAACTAACTAGTTCACAGAGGGTATATAAGTTAATATTAAACAACTATAAATCAAGATACCACTGTTAGATTAATAATACTGCACTAGTTCTGGGATAGTAGTTTATGACAGTCAGTTATAAAGAGAGCCAATAATAAGAAGTCAGGCACATAGAAGCCTGTAAGTTGATTCACTCAGAGCGTAGGAATGAATGCAATAGTGTTTTCTCAACTAGACTAGGCAAATGACCTTGTGTTATTTACAACATACCGAATGTACAATCTCCTGACTCCATCCACACCCTCCAAACATGCAAGACATGCGCAGATGAGTGTGTCTTTGCGTGCGTCTTCGCGCATGACAACACGCGCTCACCCTGCTCACCGCAGTGTGTGGTTAAATAGTGCAGCTGGTGATCCAGAAGTGCTTTTCCAAGGTCAGGAGTGAGCGAGAAGTTAAACACTTCAAAAGTAACTTTAAAACCAAAAACAAAATGATTTAAAAGGTGCCCCACTAATCAGGCCATTGCTAAAAGCCTGAAACCTTTTCCCAAATGCGGATTAGTGCACAATCACTGAGTTGTAGTCCTTAATAAAAATGAAGGGACTACAGCTCCTCCTCCTTCTGCTGTCTAACTGCAGGGTTCCAGAGAATGCAGTCAGACTACACACTAAAGGCAGATACAGATAACACAAGTACAAGTTTCATTAAGCGCACAAAGAGCCAGAGGTATATTCTCTCATAGGAATCACCAAAGGCAATTTCTAAGTGTGCTCGTTGCAGTGCTTGGTTAAATAGTGCAGCTGGTGACCTGGAAGTGCTTTTCCAAGGTCAAGCGTGAGCGAAAAATTAAACACTTCAAAAGTAACTATAAAAAACAAAAACAATGGTTTAAAAGGTGCCCCACTAATCAGGCTGTTGCTAAAAGCCTGAAACCTGTCCCCAAATGCAGATCAGTGCACAATCACTGAGTTGTAGTCCTTAGTAAAAATGAATGGACTGCAGCTCCTCCTCCTGCTGTCTAACTGCAGGGCTCCAGGGAATACAGTCATGCCACCACCACCACAACTACAACTAGGTTCTCGACCAACATACAATGGATGGTGTGTTGAATTAATGTTATTAAAAATAATTTTCCTATACCAGCTACCCCAGTTACACAGTCTCATTATTTGAGCAGCATTTCCATCTTCTCTTTCATGACACTTCTGAACCACTTCTGTGTGTACAGAATGCTGGACCCTATTTAAAATTTGCAACATGTCTGAATGTGCCTCTTCAGTGAGTAAATCATTGAGGTACTCAGATACTTCATTTTGCTCAGAAAACTCAAGTAATACATCCACATTAGAAAAAATATCCAGTTTATCTTGAAAACATGAGATTCATCATCATCATTTGTTGCTACATTTTTCAGTGCACCAATCTGGTATGTTGTCAAACTCACCAGCATATTATTCATGTTTCTAAAATGGTCGAAACACTTTCTCAATCCTGACTGGCTGACAGCCTCTGTCAGCCGTGTCCTTATCAGGACATAACGTCACAACCGGCACTACATGTGCTAAGCAAGACATACCACACAGTGAAATTACTGAGTGCCACTGCTGTCCCGCTGCAGCTCTTCAAGTAGCATTGGATGAAACCGGGCAGCGGTGGCACCAGTAGAGAAAAAAAAAACCTTGTGAGTCCAGCTCTCACTCCCTTTACTCCACAGTTTGCCCAGCACACAGTGACCCTTTCTGCCATCTCTGAAGTCCATACCCCTGCATCCTCTCCACAACATGAATGAGCCACAACAAACCAGAAGTTCCAATTCATTTTTCTGGTGATGGCCGACACATTCCGCTGCAACTGCACAGCTAACATACGGCTGAAGAGAAAGCACTGCCACTGAGACAGAAGTCACCATATTCAAAGAATCCTCCCTTCCTGTTTGACAGTAAATTATTTTTTTTTTAAATGCAACATCAACTGTTTTGTACTTAAGTGTGCCTGCTGCCCTCTTCTCTCAACTGAATTCCTTAGATTGCAGTCCTGCTATTCTCACCACAGGTGCTAGAAAGTGCCCGTTTGTTTCTGAACCTATGTCCAGTAGTCCCCCTCGATGTGGTCTTGTGCAGTCCTCCCTGACACTCCTCGATAATCCTCTTCCTGGCAAATACAAACTTTCTTCCCCTGGCATAGCGCAACACCACTCTAAGTTCAGAACTTCGAAGGAAGTAACCGCTGTCTATGGTGGCTGGTAAGGGGCACACTCGCTCCCGATACTGCTGGTGACTTCATTACCTGTATTTAACCAAAAAAAACACTCTATAAAAAACTGAACAAAACATGCAGTCTTTATTTCTGCCACTGTTTATTTGTGACTCAGACTATGGGGGGGTGGACTGACAGGCAGCAACATTGGCAGATGTGGTCGCAGCTCTGAGTGAAAGCGCATGCTCTCTGTCAGGGAAACAACTGCTCTCACCATGTAAACATAGGAAAAACACAACAAAAAACACAATGTGAAAGGGAGATCTAAAGTAGTAAAAACAACAGTGATATAGAAGCTCAGGAATGCATAGGGCCCTGTACTGCCAATGAAACACTTCTTAAAATGACTTAATAGGGGAACTATTTTTTTTTTACAATTTGAAGTATTGAAACCTTTTTTTATACTTTTAATGTCTTTATGTTTTCTTTGTTTTTACCCATTAAGTAACTAGCAGGGGGACAATTATATAAGTGCAATAACATACTCCGAGTTGTGGCTTATGTCCTGAGAAGAACATGCCCAGGTGCAAAAGGTGCCTTTAGTGTTCCCTGGGGTTCAATGGTCCCTCCATCCCAAGCCCCTGTAAATGAAAGGAACACCATTCCCTGGTGTCTAATGGACTCCATTCCCTTTCCCCTGAGCTCCTGTAAATGAATGATGCACCATTCCCTGGTGTCTAGCTGACCTCGTGCCTTATAACGCACCTGCTTTTATCAGGACATAACCCACACCTCATTGTGTGTTATTGCTTGCATATCCATGTTGAATTGTATAATTTCCATGTTCTGTCCATATACATCCATAATGCTTTCCATTCTTGGTGATGTCTGTTCATGCCATGGGAGATACAAGATTACTAGTAAAAACATCCACCCCAGTTCATTCTGTTATCTAACCTGATATGAACAGACAACCACACTTTGTTTTGATGTATTACCACTACCCCATTCCACAGGTGGACTGTATTTTTACCTGGTGATGACACATAGTACAGGCTTGCAAAATGTTGCAAATCAAAACATTTAATTAGTCACCATTATGCTTTATAATCAGTGATTATATTCTCAACAAATATATCTGTCTCATAGTCACTTAAAGTCTGAAGACCACTTTTAGGGCTCAATATTCAAAACTGGGCAAAGTGCAGCACAAATATTTGTGCTCCACCTTGCGGTTGCCCAGGTATTCAGAAATGCTATATTTAGTGGAATAGTGCACCGGTGCTATTTGACTGAATACAGGGTCATGGCAGCACAGTATTAAGCCACTTAGTGTTGGGCAGACATGGTTCCTGAAATAGAGCATCATAATGACTTGCAACCATGATAAATTTCTGATATTCAAACACACCTATGCAAATAAGCTCATTGGGCATACAAAGTGCTAAGGGGCCATTTGCATTCCCATTATGGGCTCATTTGCATTGGTAGCCTGCCAATTTAGTGTGGCACCACCCCCCACTTGCCCCACCCCTTAAAGCTATCCCTGATGCTAGTAGTCCCCCCTCCACCAATCGTCATCCCATTGTACTCTGTTACAGTTCCCTGGTGCTCATGGTCTCCCTCCCTGCTGATCACCATCCCAATGCTTAATATAAAATATTCCCTGTTGTCCAGTGGTTTCTCCCCCCACCCAGTGTCTGCCCAATCCCACAAATAACTTTCACTGGTGTCCAGTGGTCCCTAGCCCCACTCGACATCTACTCGATGTATACCTTTTATGTTCCCTGGGGTTGAGTGGTCCCCCCATTCTGAGCCCCTGTAAATGAAAGAGAGACCATTCCCTGGTGCCTAGCACACCCTCCTCCCTTTCCCCAATCCCCTGTAAATGAATGACATACCATTCCCTGGTGTTTAGTGGACCCCCCCACCCCAGCAAGCAGTAGCCCACCACTCCACTCCCCCTGTCTTGACCCTGAGCCAGTGACTGGCACAGCCCTCTGCTCTCCACCATGGCCAACCACCAACTGGGCTGTTGGTAGTGCATACTGTATACAGTATGCACTAATTGACAGCTCAGTCAGCAACCAGCTGTGGTGGAGAGTGGAGGGCTGTGCCAGTCACCAACTCAGGGTCGAGATAAGTGGGGTGGTGGACCACTACCTACCAGGGTGGGGGGTCAGCTAGATACCAGGGAATGGTGTATCATTCATTTACAGGGGCTCAGGGGAAAGGGATTGTGATTTGTGATGTGATCAGGAATCGTGACTGCATTTGTGACCGTGAAATATGAATTTATTTTTCTGGGACTTGGAGCTGACGAACGTATTGGGAATGGGAAGGCCTATGGCTGTACTTCCCTGATGACCTGGCTGTTCACAAAACTCAGCAGCTTGAAAACTCATATCAATGGGTATAGTGGTGAAGCCTGGAAAGATACTACAAAACATTAATTTTGTGATTCGTGACGTGATTGTGAATTGTGTGCACCACACCAGTATTCTGAAGGGAAGCCAAAGAAACAACTGTGGCTTAAGTAACAGATGGAGGCTGGGCCCTAAAGAAATGCAAATGTACAGACAGATTAAGATTGTGTGCACACTAAAGAGATGCAAACACAAAGGCACAACAACAACACCTAACCAGTGCTCACCATCAGAAATCCAAATTTGGAAAAGAATACCTTTTGCCATTTTGGGGAGGGTGGTAGTGCACAGCAGTAAAAGTTCACTACTACCAGTAAAGATACCACAAGCAGTACAAAAAAATTCATGCAGGTGCAGTGGATAGCAGGTTCACACTGCTGCAATTACTCTGTGGCACAATAAATGGCATCTGATTAAATGGCACACATGCATCTCTCTCACACACACACACACACACACACACTCACACACACTACAAGTAATGTGCAGCAAATTGAAAACATTTAGTAATACAACCAAATGTTTTAAATAAACTAAAATTATACACTGCTGCACAACAATCAGCAAAAAAATGCCAAGAATTACTGAAAATATTTCTGTGTGTACATTAACACAGTTGTACAAGAAAAATATAACCAAAACAGAAAGACTGCCTTTTTCTCCTAGTTAATCTACCTACACCACAGATATGCACCTCCCCCAAAGCACACTTCACAGCACATAGGCTGACTGTTCTAAATGAACATTAAAAATCCACACACAAACAATAAACACTCGATGATATGAGCACAGGAGGGTTTCCTACAATCGATGTACTAATTTTTGAGCAAAAAAAAAAATGGCTCAAAAAGGCTTTTTTAACAGCTTTTAGAGGATTTGAATGGCAAAGCTCTGAGATGAAACTGTCTCCATCTTCCACTACACACACACTACACAGAACTGAGGCTGTGCAGAACAATCTACAGCCCATGTGACCTGCAATCCCATGAAGCACTGCAGATTCACTTTGGAACTCAATAACAAGGTGAAGTGATGCCAAGTACATTGATTTCAGTGTTGCTTCACCTTAAAATTGGTGGAGAAGTGGTTTGGAGAAGGCGGAGTAACGCAAAGTCATTGTTTTCAATGGACTTCGCGTTCCCCATTATAACGCGAAGTACTCCACTTCGCATTGCAGAGCACTTCGCGGATTCCGCGTTACTCCACGTATCATTTCGCGGAGCGAATTTAGCCCACTTTGTCCACCACTAATCAGGATGGCGATTGGTGTGCGGGGACACACTAGCACCAGGGAACTTAGAGTACATCAGAATAGTGATCGTCAGGATGGGGGGAGACCACTGGACCCCAGGGACCTCTGTGTTGGGGGTCAGGAGGGCCCAACACACTTCCTCTGCCAACTGCTAATGTTGCGCCACAGAAAGTCATGTTGTTGGTCAGTGGTATCTGTACCATGCAAGGGGACCATGCAAAATTGCTTTGCATGGCACACAAACTCTGAATATTGGACCGCACCAATATTCAGGTCCCCACCTCTTCATTTACATAGCACCCTCCTCTGGTTATTGTCCAGGCACAAACCCTGTTTGCCCACGCTGACTGGACTTTTTTAGTATTGCCCATCTGCATACCTGGTTTGTATAGGCAAACTCGGTTTGCGAAAGGACAATGTTTTGAATATTGAGCCCCTGGTTTTAACAAGCATCATTCTATTTTCTGTTGGGCAAGAAGATACAAATATTCCATGTGTGGACATTTCCCTGCAGCTCCAGCTCTGCTAGTGAGCAGCAATGTGGGCCCTGTGAATTTAATTCAGCTTGCAAAACAGTGGCTGGCGATATAGATATAGATATGTAAATTGCAAAAAGCTACATTAATGCAGACATTAGAGTTGAAGAACACAAAGTGCATAAAGTAGGGCAAGGAAAAACATTAGGGTGTTGGTCTCCGGAGTACTGGCAACTCAGTGGTGGGGTCTTCCTTTGGGTTGTTAACCCTAATGTCTCCCCCTCCCCCCAACCCATAGCCTCCTGTCTGAAGGACAAGGTACAGCTCCAAGCCAGTGCCTCATAGTGATGCACTCCTTGGAGGTAGAGAAGTATAGTTTGCCACATGTTGCCAACAGAATCAGTCATTGCTTTCTGCATGCAGGGCTCTGTGGATGATGTGTGGACCTTGTTTACTCAGAGAAGGGGGTGGGCATTAGGGTTGAAATCCCAAAGTAAGACCCCACCACTGATTCACTAATACTCAAGAGACCCAAAACTCTAATATTTTTCATTTCCCTACTTTGTGCACTTTGTATTCTTCAACCCTAATGTCTGCAGTAACATAGATTTTTTTGCAATTCATTTCCCTGCTTTTTCTGGTAGAGGAATTGTATTCTCATTTGTGCAGGTCCATTCAGAACCTGCACAAAATGAAATAAATGGAATCCTGGAGATAACCCTGACCCAGCGTAGGGCCCATTAAACCTCAACATGCATGTGAACACCCTGTGGGGCCCAACAGAAGATGCCATGTGTGCAACAGAAAACTGTTCCATCCCTTCCTTGGCTGGGGCTGGTGCTGCACACTGTAGCACCTCCTCCCCAGCCTTCACCCATTAAGTCAACTCACTGAGCTCAAACCCAAACTCAGGTCACTGGCATAGGAAGGCAATGTGGTCCATATTGGGCCAACAGACGTCCCTGCAAACAATGTAGCTTAGTAATTTTTTTTTGACATTTTGATCCCAAAATCTCAAGTCTTCTTATGAACACCCTCCTTCTGAACATAACAGATACTGTATCACTTAATAACATACTGGGCAAAATGTAATTTTGTACCAGAAGTAAGAAATCACATGTTGGCCAGGATATGAAAAACAACAGCTGTCACACTCATGATGGGATGTGTAAAAATGTATGTGCTGAAAATCTGGGGTTTAAATATTAAAAATTACCAAAGTTATGAGCATGCATAGAGAAATTGCAACATACCTTCATAACTTAGTTGTTTTTTAATATTTTGATATCAAAGTTTTAACATAGTATTCTGATAACCCCACATCATTAATCCGGTAGGTGAAAATGTTCAACTCCCTTTTGAAATGTAATTTCATGCCACAGGTGTGAAAACATGTTTTGGCAAGGATTTGAAAACTGACTACTGTGATGTTCATAAGGTGGTGTGAAAAAATGGCTATGTTGAACATTTGGGGTCAAAATATTGAAAATGACCAAAGTTATGAGCGAGTGCAGAAACATTTCAACATACACTTCTGAGTTGGTTATTTTTACATATTTTTTCCCAAATTTTCAACATGGCCTCTTTGGGATCCCACCTCATGAATAACGGAGATGAAGTTATTCAAATCTGATCCAAAAGGTGATTTCACGCAGCGATCACAAAATCACTTTGGCCTAGATATATATAATTTAATTGCACTTGTTTATGAGGTGGGATTCAAAAAAGGCCATGTTGAAAATTTGGGTAAAACATATATTAAAAGGATCAAGTTATGAGGACAAGTTCAAAACGCATTGAAATACATTATACAGCACTTACCTGTTTTCCTAAGTTCTCAGTCCATTGTTGAAGAGTGAAGAAGTATCTTTGGTCCAGAGATGATTATGGTATTGGACATCAGCTACATAAGCATAGGGTAAGGGTGGGGTGAGGTACTGGATGCTGAGTGGGGAGCTTGGGGTGGGGGTAGGGAAAATGACAGACAAAAAGGGACCATTTTCTTTGTTTCAGGAAAAAATACATTGTGGGATGGCTTTCTTTTGTATAGGCACCTCTGACACTGGGAATTGGACACCCCTGTGTCTGCATGGCACTTGGGGTACTAGGGGTGGGCACCCCAGTGTTCCAGACTGCTAGGTCAGTGGGAGTGGAAGGTTGTCCACTTTGATGCCGGGGATTGGACACCCCTATATGGAACAGTATAAATTATGGTCACTGAGGGGGGGATGTAACAGGAAGGAGGGGGAAGGTACTGTACCTCTGACACTGAGGATTGGCCACCCCACTCTTGGCATGACAGTTGGTGGTTGGAAGGAGGGGGATTGTGTGTGCTGACACTGGGGACTGGGAACCCCCCCCCCGTGTCAGAAAGTATAAATTATGGTTGTTGAGGGGAACATTATGGTAGGGAGGGGGGAAGAATCAGCACCGGGGTTGGGAACTCCGGTGTCAGGCAACATTATTAATTAAACTGGTGCTGGGCACTGGGCACCCTGGTGTCTAGTTCAAATAAGTAAAGCCATTTATGCAGATAATGGTGGACACAGAAAGGGGAAAACACACACATATGCACAGCATGCTCAGCAGGGGCAGGAATACACACTGACATGTAGCCCCCCCCCCGCTGAATGATAGCATACACAGACAGGGAACTGGCCTGCCACCTGTTAAATGAGAACATGTTCATAATACAGTAACATGACTTCATGTGGTCTTAACAATTTAGTTATTTTTAGAGTGCTGTTTGTTTTTTTTAACTACACATGTTCAAAAATGTTTTTTTTCTTAAATATTTTAATAACTGCTAAAATGTGGGTGATAAAAAACACAAAGCACTCACCTTGGGGCAAAGTCTATCAAACATACAAGTTTCATGTTTCAGATCCTATTAGTTTTTTAGTTACAGCTGAGCAAAAAAAAAAGATCTTAATTTTGGTGATTTTGCAGGTATTTGCCCCTCTATAACTTTTTCTCCAGTGAACCGATTACCATGAAATTTTCAGAACTCAGTGATTCTGCCTCCATCACTGGGTGTTCCAAATCAGTTGACTGGGGGCAATGTTATTAAGGTGAAAAATTGGGATTTAACATTAAAGTGCTTACTCAACCCTACTATACAGGTGCTACCTTGCCAGTATAATATATGTAAAACAACAGCACCAGAATGCCTGACCGTGAAGCTGACCAGGGCAGGGATGCCACCTGGTGGTTGGCCACAGCATTGCAGGCCTCATATAAAAAATGTGTTGGGCATTTCTGCATCTATGTACTGTGGCATATAAGTATGTAGATGTAATTGTGTAAGTACGTTATTGGATATGCCAGGTATCTATGTACAGTGTAAAGATGTAAATATATCTAGATGCACTTATATACATGGATATGTATATTTTACATGTATAGATAAAAAAAGGACCACAGTGGGTCTCCAGCAGGGGCAATACACAGGACAATGACAGCATTGGTAGGCTGGTAGCATACAGTAAGTGGGAGCACTGGTGTTAAGCTTGGTTGCCACGACAAGACCCTCCCCCAGGAGCCCAGGTTCACACAGACAGGTTAGCATACACGTAGAGGTCATAGCAACAGTATTGACATGATTTTCTTGGGGGGCACCAGCTTCTTGACATTTCAGCTGTTTTTAGAGTGAGAATGCCCAGAAAACAAAGAAAAAAGAATAAACTGGCAGGGCAGCAGTGGCCAAGGCAATGGAGGATCAGTGGAGTGCCATACATGCAGAGAAAGGTCAAACTTGGTTGACGCTTGTCTGATAAGGACCCTGGCACCTAAGGAGAACTAGCACCTGGGAAACGGAGGTGAACAGTGAAGGAGCTTTCAGCCCGCCCCCTCAATGAAGGCAGCCAAAAAGCCTAAGGGGAAAGGTAAGATAAGCCAAGGGGATAACACGATGCTTGAGGAGGAATTCAGGAAGATAGTGTTGAAAGTTTCTGGGGGACCTGCCCCAGCAGACCCTTCTCCAACCTGGCCTTTGCCCCAGCAGGGCAAAAAAGGATTCCACTGACAAGGAACCCGAGCCTGAGGTAGTGTTGGTGTGGGTTTCTAACCCCTCCTCTGACAGTCCAGTACCAGTCCAGCCTGCACAGCCAGACTCTGTATCTGCCAGAGCCTGCAGCTATGCAGCCCTCTCTGTACCAGAAACTTGACAGGTTACTGGAAGCAGTAGTCGGGCTCACTGCAGCAATTCAGGCCCAGCAGCAGGGGGCAGCCAGAGCCCAGATAACACCAGGGGCATGTGCCAGTGAAGCAGCACCTGCAACAGCAGCTTCTGCCCCAGGGCACAATGTCAGCATAGCTGAGCTGGCGGGAGTGCATCTGTTGGACAAGATCCACCAACAGATCCATAGGCGAAAGTATGTGGATATGTTCTCACTACTGAACTGGCCCAAGGAGCCAAAGGAGAACAAAGACAACAAAGAGGAAGACCCAGACAGGAAAATAGTTAAGGCTGATAGGAAACTTGACAATTGGTCAGCAGGATTCATAGTCTTCACCAGCACAATATGTCAGATGGTTTCTGAGAAAAGCCTAGGCTGGTTAAATTATTTGAACAGGATTATGTGTGCCCATGGGCACAAAAGTGCACTGTCTGGCTGGAGTATGATGAGGAATTCCATTGTTACAGGCAGTACGACTCATCAAAGAACTGAGGTGTCTTGGACATGCCCCTACTGGTAGAGATCATGCATGGGGACTCCTTATGCATAGCGGATTGCTGGTTAGAGTGTTTTAGTCCCACAGCAATACCTCTTGCAGTTACTGCCACAAATGTTTTGCATGCTGTCAGAAGCTTTCCTTCAGCCATTGTAAACTTAGCAAGTCTCACCAGGGAGGGCATCAGTCCTTTCAGAAGAAGAAAATGCTAGCCTGACCATGGCAGAACTGCCCACTCTGCAAAGGGTGGACCAGTTTAGGCCCTGGCAGGAGTGGTATCCAGACCATGAGGTAGCAACCTTGCTAGTGAATGGTTCCATGGTTTTGTTCAGGATCCTGTATGAGTGCACCTGACAATGTTATAAAGCTGAAAACCTGTAGTTGGCTAGGGATAGACCAGAGGATGTCCAGGAAAAACTCCAAAAAGAGCTGAGCTTGGGCAGGATTAGCAGTCCTTTTTCTTAAACACCAGTTCCTGGTCTGTAGGATTTCCTCTATTGGCTTGGTGCCCAAAAATATTCCAGGTGAGTACTGAGTGATTGGTCACCTGTCATATTTGGATGGTGACTAGGTGAGTGACAACACTGATCCCTGCTTTGTGGCAGCCCAAAACTCATCTTTTGACAGGGCTGAGTTGGTGCGGGCTGCAGTCCCGGGGATCTCATAGACAAAGTGGACATTGAATCAGCATTCCAACTGCTCCCTGTCCACCCACAGAGAAACATAGAAACATGGACTCTGATGGCAGATAAAGACTGCTTCAACCACCCAGGCTGCCCATTTTTTTCCTTGCCTATACTGACACTGCAAATCTTACTTGATCTCTGGTTCCCCTCCCTTGCTTTCTACTATGCTTTCCTTATGCGTGTCCCATGCATTCTTGAATCCCACCACTGTTTTCATCCCCTCAACTGGAAGACTGTTTCAGGCATCCACCACCCTTTCAGTGAAGACATACTTCCTCACATCTCTCTTGAACTTAACCCTTTCCAACTTCACTGCATGTCCCCTTGTTCTCATGCATCTTTTTCTCTGAAAACTACTCCCCTCCTGTACCTTATTTACCCTCCTGAGGTATTTATAGGTCTCTATCATATCCGTCCTCTGCCTTCTCTCTTCCATGGTGTACATATTGAGGCCCGTCATTTTCTCCTCGTAGGGCATCTGATGCAGACCCTGCACCATTTTGGATGGACAGCCTCCACTCTATGTCCTTTCTGACATGTGGTCTCCAGAACTGAACACAGTATTCCAGGTGAGGTCTCACCAGTGATCTATATAGTGGCAACACCACCTTCCTCCTGCTGGTGATACCCTTCCCTATGTACCCCAACATCCCACTGGCCCTACCAATTGCCATTACACACTGTCTTGCCACCTTGAGGTCATCAGATATGATCACTGTCAGGTCTCTTTCTTGTGGGGTGACTGTCAATATTTCTTTTCCCATTTTGTACTCTGCTTCTGGGGGTTTCTGTACCCTAAGTGCATAATTTAGCACTTTTTTCATTGAAACCCAGCCACCATCACCCTTGACCATTCCTCAAAGTTTTCTCAGGTCTCTGCACATTCTTTCCAAGTTCACTGGAGTGTCCTCCTTCCCTTCCTTCCTTCCTTCCTTCCTTCCCTTCCCTTCCTTTCCTTCCTTCCTCTTCATCTGCAATGTCACTTATAAAGACATTAAAGGGGACTGGTCCCAGTACTGAGCGTTGAGACACCCCACTGGTCTCCTTCCCTTCCCTGGTGTGAACTCTGTTTACCACTACCCTCTATTACCCAAACCTTAAACAATTTCCTACCTACTGTAGTTTACCACCTTAGGACCCACCCCTAAGCTGCCTAGATTCATTATGAGTCTTCTATGTGGAACTATATTGAAAGCCTAACTGCCATCTAAGTAGGCCACATCCACCACCCCACCCAGATCTATTTCCCTGGTCACCCAGTCAAAGAACTCTATCTGATTTGTGTAGCATAACCTCCTCCTCTGTGAATTTGTGCTGCCACTGATCTTGTAACCCACTGGATTCAAGAAACTGCACAGTCCTTGCCTTAAGTAGTGACTCCATTAACTTCCCCACCACTGATGTAAGGCTGACTAGCCCATAGTTGCCAGTCTCCTCCCTACTACTGCTTTTATGAAACAGGACTACATCTGCCCTCCATCAATCCTTGGAACCTCTCCTGTTTTGAGTGAGTTGTTGAATAGTGCTGTCAGAGGTGCAGCCGGTACCTCCCTGAGATCCCTCAATACTTTTGCATGTACCCCATCAGGCCCCTTAGCTTTGTCCACTATTTTTGTGAGTCCCTTCAGGACTCTATTCTCTGCAAAATGACTTGTCTCCACCTCCCTCGACCCAGTGGTCCTGCTGCTCTTATGTGGCCCATCCCCTTCTCCATCCTCTGTGAAGGCTAAACAAATGTATTTGTTCAGGGTATCTGCTTTTTCCTGATCCTCCTCTTCACAGTCCACCCTGCCCTTCTTAACCTCACCGTCCTCCCTCAGCCTTCCTCATTTCACTTACATAGATACATAGATGCTGTCAGCAGATATAGACCACTAGATGCATCCAGTCTGCCTGTTAAAGCTGCCTAACGAAGTGTCCAGTAAACCTATCTGGTCATTGGCTTTAGCGTTTTCTTCCTATCTCTATTATTCCTTGCCAGGAACATGTAAGTAATATATACCTAAGAAATGTCTTATCATCGTTAGCTAACCCCTTGGACTATTCTTTCCTCAGTTTGTCCCTTTGTGTTCCTCACTGCTTTCCCTACCTCATTCTGCTTCTCCTGATACAACCCCTGTCCTCGTCAGTCTGCATCTCTTCATACTGTACCTCTTGAATGCTACCCTTTTAGCCTTTACCTTTCCAGCCGCTTCCTTTGAGAACCAGTGTGGTCTGTTTTTCCTCTTATTTTTGATTGCTTCCTTTGCTGAGAGATTTGTTGCTTTCACTATGCCTTCCTTTAACTTATTCCACTATTCCTCCACACCACCCAGGTCATCTCTCACCCCTGCCCTGCTAGTTGTCTCTGATGCATTCACATTTTTTGTTTTATTTTGCCTTCCTGAAGTCCAGGATCCTTGTCCTTGTGTGGTTGACTTCCACTGCTGTGTTAAACTACACAGTACGTTCATTATTGGTCCCCAGGTGACCTCCCACTTTGATGTCTGCAATACTGTCCCTGTTAGTGAGCACCAGGTCCAGTATTGCTCCATCTTGACTGGACTCCCTGACTAGTTGCCTGAAAAATGCCCCCAGCACGGGGTTATGGGTGTCCCTACTTCTAGCTGAAGCTATGGTTGGAAGGCTCAGAATCTACGTCTGGCAGATTGAAGTCCCCCACCAACAGCACCTCCCCATTTTTGCCACTGTGCTAATGGCTTCCACCAGTGCTTTATCTATCTTCTCTCCCTGTGTTGAAGGTCTGTAGATCATGCCAGTGTGAATAGTGGCTCTGTTTCCTGTCTTGAGGGTGACCTCAGTACCTCTAACCCCTCCATTCCTCCCTGGATTCCATATGTCTCTATCGCTTTGATACCCTCCCTTACATACAGCACAACCCATCCTCCCTTTCTTCCCACCCTATCTTTCTTGAACTGAACATATCCTGGTATGGCCATGTCCCAGTCATGGTGTCCTGTGCACCGTGGCTCAGTAACAGCCATGATATCTAGGGAGGCTCAGTAATAGCCACAGTATCTCGATCTGCCTCTGCTATGATGGCATCTAGGTCCAGAATTTTATTTTCTAGACTTCTTTGATTTTCAAACATGGTCTTCTACACTTTGTTACCACCCTGCTTGCTGCTCCCCTTTTTTCCCTCTTTGCTCTGCTTCATTTTCCCCTCACTTTTTAAAACATGTGTTCCCATCCACTTTCATTTCTAGCATTCTGCTTTTTACTTTACTTTGTACCCTGGGGATTTACTGCCCCTCAAGTCCTCCATATTCTCTGCTTCAGTTTGTGGGGGCCTTCCTGATCTCTTCCGCCATCCCCTCAGCTAGTTTAAACATTCCTCAAAGTAACATTTAAACCATCTACTGAGAATTGCAGTTTCCTTCCCAGGCAGATGTTAGCCATCACTTCGTTGATTCCCTTATCCTCCCAGTTTGGTCCCCAGTCCCCAATATAGCCAAACTCCTCCTCTTTACACCATTCCTTCAACCACAAGTCAAAGGTCCTGATGCAGAAAAAACTATCCCTCCCCCACACACACTAGACAGGCAGCACCTCAGCAAATACCACTGAGCGCGCTACCTGCCTAAGTCCCTTCCCCAGCTTCCTAAAATCTCCCTTTGCAATTACAGTCCCATTCCTAGCCAGGTCATTTGTCCCCAGGTGGACAATGACATCCAACTCCCCCTCCTGCCTCACCATCCTAGCGATCCTTGCTTTCCATCCCTCTGAGCAGAAGTTTCAGGTAAGCACCTCACCTGCCTTTTTCCCCTCCCTTGCTGTTTCTAAATCTATCCCCTGATGATCAATTCCCCCACCTGCAGCTGCTTCCTTCTCTGCTGCACTCCTCTTCCTCTCAACATGGGGCCTTCTCTATTGCAGAGCCCACATCTTCCCTGGCCACTATCATGGGTGACTCCTCCTTGCAGTCCCATCCAGCCAGAATGGTGAATGAGTTTTGTAGTGGCACAGGCTGAGGAATGTCCCCCACTTGCCACCTCCATCTTCCTGGAGCACACCACAGTCCAGCTGACTTGCCTCCTAGGCATTCTCTGGGACAACGGTAGTAGACTCAGTGGCCCTTGGGTTAGAGAAGTAGTGCCCTGAATCCATGCCAACTCACCCCAGAGTTTAGCAACCTCATCCCTCAACCCAGAGAGGTGCATGCAGATGGGGCAGCACCTGTCTCCAGAAGGTATCTCTGAAAACTGCACAACCACTGCACTGCACCACTACCACATTCACATTCCTATACTCACTATGTTTACTGTAATTAACTTTGTACCCTTACTCTAGGGTAACCCCCTTTGGGGGCTTACCTTAATTACCCTGGTGTCTTCTCATTTTGTCTCTGTTCCTTCTGGAAGTTTCCCATTGTTCCTGCAAGTCCTCTGGTTCCCACAAATCCTCCAAGCAGCCCTGTGCTCTATTTTAGCCAAATTTTGGGCTTGAAAATTGACTTGCAAGCTGCCAGCATTTCCTCAATGCCACTGGCACTCGAGCATGCGTGAAGGAGTGATATGATGTGCCGACTGTCTGTTTTGTGGTAAATCTGAAGGGTGTTTCTTGGTCCTTGTGCCCTTTGTAGCCTAATGTGGATTGAAGACCAGAAGGAGGCGGATGCGAAGCCTCAGGAAGTTTTAAAAATGAAGTTTGGAACAGGGCATAAAATGGGGCTTATGAATATTAATAAATCCCTAATGAATATTAATGAGCTGCTGCCTGCTGCATAGGGAGACAGTGTTTAGGTGGCAGTGACAGCTAAACTACTGTACATAAATGGTGAAGAGTGGGCTTCTTTAAAAGGGCACAGCTGGGGCTACATGTCTGTAGGAAATTATAAATAAAATGTACCTTGCCTGGCTACAACAGAACATTAATTGTGGGATAATGTATGAACTGCATGGAACTGTATAACTTAGCAGCTATTTTGGCAGTCAGCTAGCCTATCGGGAGCCTGGATTTCAGCCAGAGACTCTTGGAACATTGCCAAAGGCTTTTGGGGAAAAAGGAGGTACTATTGTTGGTGCTCTATTGTGAACCAATAAAAAGAATTGGGCTGTTTCTGACAGCTTAAGCAGTCAATTGGATTTTGGGAACTTTGCCCTTTATTTAAGAGGGGCTGTTTGAACTGAGGGAGTCTTTTTTTTAGTCTGGTGAGAGCCACTGAGAGAGAAGAAGCCTGCATGGTTCAGCTGCTGGACAACAGGGAAATTGGCCTACTTGCCACCCTCTAGGACTTAAAGCTGCCAAAAAGTAGAATCAGAAGTAGCCTCTTCAGTAACTCAGGTTGAGTTCAGAGACTTTGGTGCTGTGAGAGCAAGGCTTGCCTGAGAAAGAGCAATTACTGAGACTGTGAGAAGATTGCTTGAGCGAAGGACTCCAGTGCCATTGGGAGGCTAAGGATGTTACATTTGTCTCCTGCTATGTTCAGAAAAGGGGAAGATCTGCTGACACGTGTTTCTGTTGGTTTCCTGACAAAGTTGAGCCAGTTTACAAATTGGCAGTTGAGTGAGCTTCCTGAACTGTATACCAAGCCAAATCTCAAGTACTGGGCCTGTGTCAGCTTTGGCCCCAAAAGACTGTTCCTGCACCAGATCCAACACCTGCCTGGCAAGAGCCCAGCCTTGGGGAGTCAGCTCCTGTGAAGAAGCAAGTCACAGGCTGATTCTACCTACAGGGAAAGGCTGTGAAGTGGAGGTGAGTCATGTCATCCCAGTCCCCACCAGAATCCTAGAAAGCCAGATGGTCCACGGTGTCACCAGCCATCTCTGCAATCTGTCTGGGTGCAGTTACTACAATCAGGGTAGTCCCCTGCAGCAGCCAAATAACTGTATAGTGACATCTGATTTGCCTTATAGTTCTTCATTGGGTTTAATTGATGCTTCAGGCCATTTGGTTTGGGAGTACAAATATGCTACCATAATTTGAACCCAGGCCCCTCAACCTGTAGTCAGAGAAGCAGGCAGGGGTGGCAGCCCTTGGTGTAACAGTGCCAGGGTTACACTAGATTAAGTGTTTCTAATTGTCCCCTTTTTTGTTCTGCTTAACCCCTTTGTATCTTGACCATTGATAGGGTGATTTTTGTTTTCCTCTTTTTTGCTTCTGTTATTCTCTTTGTTTCTTTACCCTAGATAGGTTGTGACCTATTTTCCTACATCACAGGTGAATTTAGTTTTTTCCCTTTCAACTTTGCTTTCATCCCTTTGTAACCTAACCCTAGATAGGGTGGTTCCTCCCTTCCCACACAATAGGTAATTACTGTTTGTATGAACTGTTTCTTCCATGCTGTTTCCCCCGTACCATTTTCTATACACTCCTACTCAGGCAGCAACAAATATACAGGAACTCTATCTTATCTTAGTGGACTGGTACAGTTCTCTGCATGCCTGCTATTGCCTAGCAATGCCTAAGACTCTAATCATGCTCCATCCCTGCTCTGTTTCACTCACTCTCTGGGACACAGGCCTGATGGGACATGCTGCTGGAAAGGTTATATAGACCTGCTGGCCTTCCTGAATGGCCCTGAATGGATGCTGCTGCACTTTGTCCCACCTTCCTGCCCAATTAAATAAAATCGTTGAGACTGACCTGAGCTACAGATGCTATAAAACAAAACACAATAAGGTTATCAACAATTTCTGCAGCTCTCCCATTTGTTTTTGGTGTGATGCAGCCTGTTAAATGCACCCAGAAACAAAGCAATGTTCAGCTTTTTTCAGTCCCTGCTGGCCATCCTGAACAGCTCTGATTGACTGCTGCTGCACTTTGTCCTGCCTTCCCACCTGATTCAAAAAAAAAAAAAAAGAACCAAGACCAGTCTTTCAGTCTTTGGAGTTATAGCTCAAATAAAACAAAACACAATTAGGTTAACAACATTTTCTGCTGCTTTCCTCCTTGTTTCTGGTAAATGTGCCCAGAAACAAAGCAGAGTTTGGTTTTTCACCAGTCCTGCTGGCCTTCCTGGGTAACCCTGATTGACTGCTTCTATTGTTCTTTGTCCCACCTTTCCAGTTGATTACAAAGCAAATTGAGACTCCGACATTGGAGTTACGATTCCTGTAAAACAAAATGAAATTAGGTTATCAACAACTTCTGCTGCCCCCCCCACCCATTTGTGGCATAATGTAGCCTGTTAAATGTGCTACATGATTGAGACCTGCAGGGGATGAAATTTGAAGGGAAACCTAACATCATCGATTGTATGTTGCCTGCGCAGTGTTCAAATGCTTCAGCACATTTTTGCCTTTTCCAGAGGCCAAGGAGGCTGGAGGACTGGAAATTGTTCACTATCCAGATGATTTCCTATTTACTGGTCTAGACAATTACCTGGTTTGTGGGGAGAGATTAGAAACCTTCCTACAGATGTACCACAGCTTTGGCATCCCATTGGTAAGGTGGAAGCCCAAAACCCTGTGATGTCATTCCTGGACATCAAAATACATGCAGATGCACAGGAATGTTGCCTGACATCCAGGTCAAGATCACTGCTCTCAGGGCTCTTCTGAGGCAAAAAATGGTGGCCAAGAAGATCACCCTGAAAAAACTTCAACAGCTGGTGTGTCATCTGAACTTCATCTGCAGGGTCATCCTAATGGAGAGGATGTTCTCATGCCCCATGTTGATGTTGGGGTCAGGCACCCAGAAATCCCATCACTGGATATGCATGATGGAAGACTTCAGAGAAGACCTTGAGGTCTGGCAAACCTTCCTCACTCACTTTAATGGAGTCTCCATGTGGCCCATGACAGTGGACAATGAGGAACTGAAACTGTTTATGGATGCATCTAGTCGGATGAGCTGGGGAATTGTGTGCCTCAAACTGGCCATTGAGTTGGGTGGCAGCGGGACTCATGAGGCAGGTCACCCTGCTCTAGTTTATCTTGATAATTGCTGTGCTGCTGATTTGGGGGAACCAGTTGAGAGACAAGAAAGCTATCTTTCACTCTGACAACACAGGTGTGGTCCATACCATCACTGGATAGCTAGGGGACAAGGGCCAGTGGGCAACCTTATGAGTATTTTCATCCTTAGGTGTATGCTGTTTAACATTCATTTTAAGGCTGTTCATGCACCTGGTAATGTTGAGAATGGTATGGTTCACACTCTGTGTCATTCACAGTGTCAAAGATTCAGGGAACTGGTTCGAGCAGTGGATCGAGATCTATATCTGATCTATCTTTCCTCTGAGAGGTGGTAACCCTGTGACCTGAGACTGGATAAGTAATTCCATAGCAGCCTATAACAGGGCAGCATATTGTGGAGAAGTGGAGCACTTCCATGTCATTAGGTGTAGGCTGGTCGGCCAAACAATTGTCCGATTCCTGAAAATCAGCTATGCAGCTACATCTTGGAGGTGAAGCAGAGAGGTCTGACACCAGTTGTGGTATGACAGTGCCTGGTGTGGTTGTCATGGTTCCCCCAGGTGCTGGACTTCACTGACATCACTTGGGAATTCCAAGTTCAGAAGATCCTGGAAGGTTGAAGCAAAGGATCCCCAATGTAGGCTGATCTGTGGTGCCCCCTTAGCCCAGCTACACTGGAAAAAGTGGGGGAAGGCTAACTGTTGGATTGCTGGTGTCAATTCAAAGCCACATTATTCAAGATTCAGTTCAATTCAGTTTAGTTCAATTCAATTCATTTGTTTACCAGCTAAGTACACTAGACCAAAGGTCCCTTTACAGACATGACCTGGGTGTTTTCATGAAAACACAACTGATCATCTATTACATCCAATATATATCATAATACACATACAGATTCATACAAAAAAGCAGAAAGAAAAAAGAAAGAAAACATCTTATAAATTCATTTTAACATGTGCGGTTAGTATAATTATCACAGATAAGTATATTCACCAGACATACAAATACTGTAATTTAATAAAACATTTCTATGGTCTAAAATCAATAACATTTACATATAGACATAGGCAACAAGTGGCTTAACAACTTGTTTCTAAAAATGTTTAAGGATGATGCTAATCAGATTTCTGTTGGAAACTCATTCCGTTGTTTGACAGCATAATAAGAGAAAGCTTTCTGTCCCATTACTGTTTTACATAATGGATTTACCAACAGTGACTGGTGGGCTGATCTGAAGCCTCAGTTTGAACTGTGTTTTTTTAACAAATCAGCCAGAGGGTTTCTTTCTTCTTTTTTTTTTTTGCAATTTATTATACTTTTTATGGCCCACCCTTTCCCAGACTTCAGCCCTGTTCAGAACCCTCATAGCCCCAACTTACCATCCAGTGATCCAGATCCCAGGCTTGCCCCCCCCACCTGGGTGGGGTTGTTGGCTGGTCCCAGGACCCTCGGACTTTGACATCAGGGCTCTGGTAGGTGTCCCTAATGAAGGAACTCCCTGGCTTCCCCCCCAGGGTGGGGCCATGGGACCAGGACACACACTGGTAGAACACACATTGCTCAGTTGTCAGTGGGGCCGGGGAGCAAACAGGTGCCAGGGCAGAGCACCATAGAGGGAGGGCAGCCTAATTTGTGGTAGAACAATCCCCCAGATGGAAGGAACATGCAATGATGCCTGTGTCAGTTCCTCCCCTCAGTATTGTGGGCACCGGTGCTTTGTGACACACCCTAGCCTCCGCTAGGGATCAACGTAACACTGGATGCTCGACCCACCCTCCCCTGGAGAAGGAGAGCAGTCATCAGGATGCTCAATCCTTCTCCCCCCTAGCTGGCCCTCTGACTCCCAGTTCCATTCCCGAATGTGGGTCATCAACATCGTGAGTGGAAATCTAACTGCTGCGCTGGTGGGCCAGCTTCAGCCAGATGGTTTCTGTCTCCTAACTTAATATTTTTATAGATTAATTGAAGTAAATGAAAGGTTTCTTTTTGTGCCAATTGCAACCATTTTGCTTTTTCGTAAATTTTACAGTGATGTTCTGTGTATGGGCAGTTTGTAGCAAAGTGGCATATCTTATTATAAAGAGCCTGTCATTTATTTGTGGGTCCAGCTGAGGCTGAACCCCAGACTACACTTCCATATTCCAAAATAGGAACTAAGCAGTTTCTAGTAATCATGTTTTTGTTTCAGACGATAGCACATTTTTTAACTGGTAAAAAAAAATAATCTTTCTATCCTTACAGAAACAATTATATGAACTGTTTTAATGCTGCACACATAAAACTACCCAAGTGATATGCATGCTGCAAATATGATTTAAATGTTAAATTGGAACCAATTTCATGCATATGACATGTGTGCAGCAAGCAAGTGTGGAAACCATGATTTTTACGTTAAATTGGGAAAGACAGTATGCATGTGGCATGCATGCAAAAAAGCAAGTGGTCACTGATAACTGCACATGTAAAAGTTAGGTAACTTGCTTCATCACACCATACACAAGTGGGGGTTGATGAGATTCAAACCCAGGTCTTCATGTTTCCAAGTCTCCTGGCTTGTAGTTCAGTGCCTTTAACCACTAAGCCACAGAGTCTGCACACATATGACTCACTTGTACTTCAATACATACTGTATCTGAATACATCTCCACGCATGCAACATGCTTCTAGCCACTGTTATGCTTTTCAGTTTTTTTCTCTCCCTCATCTCATTTTCATGTTTGAACTGTAGCACACATACCAATAGAAACACATGTGTGTTTTCCCACCCCCAAGACACAACTTTACCCACAACACCACTTAATTACTTCTGTGTGGCCTGCACTCCTACTATTTTCTCTCCATAGTTTTGAATGCATCCATGCAAACAGACTTTAAGGTGCAAACACAAAAGTAGCAATAACTCGACACATCTACCCACATGGCCACCCCCCATGCACACACACTGTAGTGGGTATGGACATACTGCTACAAACAACCCACAAAGTATTGATATAGGTAAAAAGTCTCTTACTTGAGTACTAGGGAGCCAGAGACAAAAGTTTTTAAGAGATGATGTCCATGGGTCAGAGTGTTGGGGTGTACCCCCTAGAAATGAATGGAGTTATTTTCTATTAGTATTTTATATGTTATGTTGGTGAGTCAGAGAATAATGAAGGCCACTCTTCTACTAACAAGGCCCTTGTTAGTCGAGCGGTGGCCTTCATTAATCTCCAACTCTCTATCAATAATGTATAAAATAATAATAAAAAAAATCTCCATTCATTTCAATGGTGCACACCCCTGCAGTCTCCTTTGCCATTTCACATAATGTGCCTGAGTGTGGGGATGTGGAGGTCAACTTCATTGGGGGGGGCATGTCACAGGGTGCACCTGTGAAGGGTTGAGGGCCCCGAAATTATAATTGTAAAAATGTTGGATAACAGAAGGTCCGGCTGTTTACCGCCCTAAAGGTGCTGCGATAGTGTGCATCATCACACAGGCAGGCTGTTTAGTTCAGCCTGATGTACGTCTTTGGGTTGCTGGATTTATGTGCTCATGTTTGTTTAGTTGTAAGGCAACTGCTATTCTAGGGGGCGTCCTTTGAAATGATAAAATAAGGGAACCTAGCAGCTGAGCCTTAAACTTGTTCTAACCTTATAACTTAGTGTTTCCAAAAAAAAAAATAATAATAATTACAAATAATGAGTGGAAGAGCTGTGGGTATAGAATTGCATTTCCTAATGGTTTGCCATAATGTAGAATAATTGGTAATCAGATTTGCTTGTGGGTCTGGAGGTACACTCCAGGACATTATTGAAGGTGCTCTGTGGAGTTTCTATGTGAATATTTGCTGTTCCAAATGGAAGATTAAGCTGCCAGATTATTCTGCTGTATTGAATTTGTCCTGATGTAAACAACTTCTGAAGAAGAATTAATTAAAACTGGAACTTTAGAAAGAATTGGTGATGTATGTCTCTCTATGATTGCCCACTTATACCTGCGCCCTACCACAGGGCATAAGCATGACTATAGTGGGGCTCCAATAGTCTGTATATACCATACCACTCAACTGTCCGTGAATGCAAGGGACAGCTCTAGAATGTCTGTAACATCTCTAAAAGGTACAACTTATTTGGTTTGACTGAAAAAAATGATATGCAAATCAGGAAAAATTCAAATGTATAAGATTCATCTGTATATACCCTGGAACAGTGTATCAGATTTGGGCTTAAACCTACCCAGTTACTAACCATTTTTGTTCCTGGCTGAAGTTCTGCCCACCCCCCAAAAGAATGTTGTTCTGATTTTCCTCTCCGACTCCATTCCATTCAATACCCATCCCCTATGGGTCATGAAGCCACCCAAAGTTGAAGAAATGTGAAAAACACATCAATATTTCAGTACTTCCTCCTTCCCCAATCCCCCTGTAAAAAAATTATTTACTTTTACTTACCTGGCCATATGGCCAGAACCTGCAACCTAGCATAGTGTGCCAACCAGACCAGTTTTCAGTCCACTACCCCCTCTCTCCTTCTGCCAGAAACTGGATGCTAGAACCAACCATCACAGGTTCCCAATGTGGTCTGTGACCAAGTCACCTCACCATTCAAACTCACCCAACCTGGGTTGCTTGCTTCTTTGCTGCTGTGGCTGCTACCGCACTGCACTGATCAAGGCCTATGAAAGCCACCCACACCACTGTCATCACTGATGCTAAGCCTAGCTTGCTGCTGTGGGGGTCTGTGTTGTTTTTGTTTTGCAAGGCAAGCCTAGTAGAGTAACTACAGTAGGTAGCCTAGTCTTCAGTTAGCTTCTAGTTCACCCTCTGCCCCTTCAGCCACCAGAGGAGATGAAGACTCACTAAGAGTAGAACAACAAAAATATGCTGCCACAACACTGCTATTGAAAGTTCAGTGCTCTCTTACTCCTCCAAGCTGTAGTGTGCAGTCTGTCTACTCTGTGGCGGGAAAGACAGTGTCACACTTGCAAGGCTGTTGCACTCTTTCTTGGCTGGAGCTCATCCACATGACATGTGATTGTGCCTCCGCTAATAGGTGGAGAGAGTGGACAACACAATATAGACACAGTCAATTCTGGAGAGTATCTGCAGCATGAGCACACACAGGCCAGATGGGCACTTACTGTGCAAAAGATCAAATCCAATTTTAATGCCATTATTGCCACACCATAAGAACAACCTAGGCACAAATATGGGGGGCCGGGGCAACTGCCCCCCTCTGTCCTACCTTAATGGCACTCCTGCTTAATGGTAGAAATTCATTCTCAGGTGCTAATGCAATGGTTTCTACTTTGTTCTGAGGTACTGGATCTCCATGTTTCATAATGTGTCCTGATCATCATGTGGGTTAGTGTCCCTCATTGTCCCTCATTTTGAGTGTCCATGTCCCTCATTTCAGTGACAAAATGTGAGGTATGGTTCATGCTTCCAAGACCCTGCACAGTACAAAGAGTGCTGAGCGTGGCCATAGTGTATATGCTCAATACAGAATGACAAATGGAAAGTAAGTGAGATGAAACACATTTGTAGCACTAAATATGCTCAAGGGATTTGTATGGTACAAAACAAAAAGGACAGGCTTCACAACACAGAGGCCCTTCTTCGTACACCTGGAATAGGGGATGTTGACTGGCTATATCCTAGACATTTAATGCAGTAAGCAAACACTATTTTACAAATTAATGGTGATTTAATGACAAAAATTAAAAGCCATTAAACAACTTGCAAAAGGATCAGAATTAATGAGTTTGCCTAATTTTATGTGAATTCAAATACAAATTTATTTTAATGACTCTAATTGCTAGCAGTAGTATAAAAAATAGAAACCGATGTGTTTTTTTAGATGAGATTTGTACCAGCTTAGCTTCTGCACATATGGCAACCATGCAGCCTGTGAACCTGATGTGATGCTTAAATGATGTTCACATCAGCTTAACTGCTGCACTCATGTCAAGCATGCAACGCGCGGATCTGATGTAATTTTTAGAAAATGTTCACACCAGCTTACCTGCTGTGCACATGTCAAGCTTGTGGCATGTGAATCTGATTTGCTTTTTAGACCTGGTTCGCTTAGGTTTACTTTGTGTATGTGAACTGCATGCAAACATTGCACAATTAAGCATGTGGCATGCATTCTGCATGTACACAGCACACCTATTATTCTGTATGTAAAATACTTGTAACATTTTCATATGTTTATCAAACTTAAATGTCATCCCAGTGTAACCCCTAAATATTGAAAATGTTTTACTTGTTCCAGGGCAGTCTGGTCAGACATCCTTATACAGAAATGTCCAGCACATTTAGCATTAGTCTTCTTGTTCAGCTGCAACCTATTAGAACCAAACCAATCCTGTAACTTTAAAAATTCTAGAGATAATTTTTTATTCAATCAGTTTATATTTGTATTTGACATATAAATCACTGCATCATCAGCATACAAAATCAAATTTGAATCTGAACACAAATTCGTCACATCATTTACAAAAATGGTTAAAAGTAATGGTATTAAAATAGAACTTTGTGGTACACCATACTCTACTGAACAAGAAGAAGACAAGGTACCATCTAACCTCATTTATCATTTATAATCTTTCAGATAGTTACCAAACCATTTAATTGCTGAGTCTCCAACTACCACATGGCCCAGCTTGGTCCCAAGAAGAGTATGGTCCACCAAGTTGAATGTGTTGGTCAGGTCCATGAAGACCGCACCAGTCAGGCAGCCCTTTTCCATATTCTGGTACAAGTCATTTGTGAACGTGAACAAGTCAGTCGACATCCCATGCTCCTTTCTGAAACCAAACTGGCACTCAGTGACTAGCCGGTGCTTGTCCAAATACTCCATTGGTTGGGTATGAAACAGCCTTCTTTATTTTGCCTGTACAAGAAAACAAAGATATAGGCCGATGGTTACCTAAGACCTCAGATCTGCCACCTTTATATAATGGGATTACATACGCTGCTTTACTGAACTCACATCTGTCATGAAGGACATATTTATTCTTTTCTTTATGGGATAGGTCAGTTCATTCGCTCCAAGCTTTATAAATGTTGCTTCTGTCCTGTCCACCCCAGGTCCTTTGGTCACATAAAGGGACTTTAAACATTTAAAAACTTCCTTTCTTGATACGACTCTTAAGTAAAACTTATCCCTATTTCTTGTTTTGCGTCCCCCATATTATCCTTAAATTTTAATTGGTTTACAGAATTTTAAAAATTTGTAAAAGACTGGTTAAACCTATCAGCAACTTCTTTTCTATCAACCAACTATCCCCATCAATTATTTGGTTCACTTGTGTTTTTGTACATGGCTTAATTAACTCATTCACTGATTTCCAAAATATCTTTCTGTCAGTAAATCTTTGTGACTGTTGAGTTTTGTAATATGTCTCTTTGGCTGTTTTGACTCTTTTTGCATCTGGTTCTCAAATTTCTGCATTGTTGCTAGACGCTTATATTGCCAGACATCTTATAGTTTTTCCAAAGCCTATCTCACACTTTTATTAATTCTATAACAGCCAAGTTCAACCACTTGTTCACTTTTCCCTTAATTCTTCTTGTTGTAAAAGCAGAATGTTTATCCAGGACCTGGTTTAACGTGCTCTGAAAACATTCCAAAGCCTTGTTTACATCTGTTATGCAGTTTAGTGGGGACTAACTTATAATGAACAATTCTCTTTAAAAGGACTCTCAAAATTATTGCAAATTTTCTGCATTTGTTACTCCATGTGAAAATACTGGTGTGTGGTCACTCCCGTTGTCTGTCAGAATACCATGTAGAACATCCAGTAAATGCAGAGATGGCATTTTTGCTAGCATTTTGCAAGGCCTTTTGGGTCTCATAGATGCTGCAGCACAACAAAAGCAGGGTTCTCACTAGCCTGCAGGATGAAGACATGGCAGTGACACCAGAGGGCATGTTTGCAAGGCTCCACAGGAGCAAGACCAACCAAGGAGGCTTGGGATGCTGGTGCTCCCTGTGACCCCCAGTGGGTCAGAGTGGGATGTAAAGGCCATAGTGCTGGAATACATGACCATCCATCCACATCCTGGGTCAGCTTTCCTGCAGTATGTAGATGGCATCCCATTGACAGTCTACCAATTTAGGCATATTTTATTTTGTATTTTTATTTATTTGTTTACTGGGTGAGGACACTGTATTGAGGCCCTTTTTCAGGTCATATATATTAGGTTTGGCTGTGCAATGGGTGGGGCTGAACCCAAAAAGAGTTTAATATCCACTCATTCCAGATAGGGGCAGCCTCAACAACCAGGGCCCAGGGGCTTGCTGATGAGCAGAGTCCACCTCTGGGTTGGTGGAGGTCCCAGGTGTTTTTATGATATGTGAGGCCACATGTGCTTTAACATTGTTTTTGCTGATTTCTAGGTTCCCCTGATGGTGGACATGCCTTCAAACACTGGGCGGTGGAGAGAGCAGGGCACCAGCCTTGAGGGAAGAACCTGGTGTTTCTATCAAATAAAGTGCAGATTCAATGGTTGGGTCAGACGTACTTATGCTGGAGGGCAACTTTTTCATAGGCTGGAAGCAGAGACCTGACAAGAATATTTACAGGAGATACTGGTAGTTTATCTAGGTGTGATTGACCTAGGACTCTGGAAAGCCATCAAATTGCTGCTCAACATGGAGGAGAACCTAAGATCCATTTACAGGATATGGCCTGAGACCAAAATCCTTTGGTCTCACATTATCTAAAGACATCACTGGTGTCACACAGAGAATCATCAGGCCATGAACACAGTGTGTTTATGCATTAACAGGAAGATGCAGGCTTTTGTGAATCCGTTGGGGGATCCATGGTTCAGCACAGTGACATAAGACTATCCTGCCAGGGATGTTATGCTAAGGTTGCTGTTCATTTGTTGGACAATGACTGGGATTTTGTTTTTGTCTCCATACACCAGGTCATACAGGAATACTTGGGGTGGGATGCTTGTTGGGTTGGACTTCATCCTTTCTGTGACAGCTTGGGAATCTCCCAGGGTGATAGTACAAGGGGGGAAAAGGGGATGGATTAGAATTCCTTGAAGGGCTCTTCTCCCCAGTTAGCATGATGTAATGGGACACAGGACCTGCTTCCCAGTGTGAGGGATTGTAGTCAACCTCATCAGGCTTGCCTGTGGTGCAGCACTACCAGAGAAAGTGGTTGCTTGCCACCCGGTCATATAAGCTCCCTACTCACTGAGCTTTAGGTTTCAACTCAGAAAGGTGCATTATTCCCTCAATCTGTACATGTATGGCCCTTTTCAGAAAGGGGTGCAGAGGTTCTGAGGCTGACTTGGTGAGATTCTCTAAGCTACACATATCACTGCAATTTGTATGCAATAAGTTCAGTTAATAAATATATGACTGCTCCCTTTTTCTCCAAGACTGGTGTGGTGTGTGTTTGTCTAGGGTAATGGGTTATAGGGGCCTATTAAGTCAATATATCTTGAAAAGCTTCACTGGCAGCATCATGCATGTCAACTGCATATTAAACGTTCATATTTGCACTCCATGCCTAAAACATTGCAGGGTTGAATAGATTAACATACACTGCATCTGCTTCACAGCTCAGTATAACTGTTGCTTTTTGACTTCTATTGCTTAATATACTGCAATTGACAGTACTGTCTAATTCATGTGGTCTGCAGCTTAGTTTAGTTTCCAATATTTTTCTCAAAAAATGGAACCCACATGTACTATCATCAGGGGCCCCAATATTCAAAACTAGGCAAAGTGCAGTGCAAATATTTGTACTGCATCTTGCCCTTGCCCAGGTGCCCAAAAATGCTGTATTCAGTGGAATAGTGCACCAGCTGAATATAGGGCCATTGCAGCTCAGTGCCAAGCCAAGTAGCACTGGGCAGACATGGCCTTTGAAATAGGGCATCATAATGGCTTGCAACTGTGTTAAATTTCCTATATTCAAAAGGTCCCAAGCAAATTGGGCATGCAAGGCACTAAGGGGCCATTTACATGGCCACTATGGGCTCATTAGCATAGGTAGCCCAGGAGATTTAGCGCAGCACCACCTCCCCTCACTAGCCTGTCCCAGATAGCTATCCCTGATGCCAGTGGTCCCCCCAGTCACCTGCCTGATAATAGAAATAGCATTTCCCTGGTGTCTAGTGGCCCCCCATGCCAATCACCGGCCAGATAAAAAAAGGTGATAGTCACTGGTGGTCAAGTAGTCCCTCCCCCTGCCAATCACTGGCCCAATGATAAAAATAGATATATTCCCTTGTGGTCTAGTGGTCCCTCCCCCCACAGATAGATGGCCCGATACTGAAAATAGATATATGCCCTAGTGATCTAGTGATCCCACCACCCACTAATCACTGGCCTAATAATAAAAATAGATAATGTCCCTGTTGTTTAATTGACCCCACCCTAGCCTGATCTGCCAGTGTTGTAATCTGTACACATCCCTGGTGATCTAGCAGTCTCCTGTGCCTACCCCACCCCACTGATATATTACATACATATGTCCCTGATGGTTTCGGAGACTCCCACCCCCACCATGGCAGGTACTGATCCACCACCTCACTCCCCATCCCTCCCCTGAGCCAGTGACCAGCACAGCCTCCACTCTCCACCAAGGCCAGCCACCAACTGAGCTCTCATTAAATGCGTAGTATATAGAGTATGTGCTCATTGATTGACAGCCTGTCACTTAATGAGCATGTACTGTATACAGTACATGCTCATTGAGAGCTCAGTCAACAGCTGGCCATGGTGGAGAGTGGAGGGCTGTTCCAGTTGCCAGCTCAAGGGAGTGATGGGGAGGGGCTGGGGCCGCACCTGGTGTGGGGGACTTAGAAATTACCAGACCACCAGGGACACATATGTATGTAGTATATATGCTGGTTGGGATAGGGAAGAGGGCCACTGGATCACCAGGGATGTTTGCAGGTTACAACATTGGCAGATCAATGGTAGGAAGGGGGGGAACACTAGATACCAGGGAATATATCTATTTTTATTATCGAGCCAGCTATTGGTAGGGTGAGAAACCACTAGACCACAAGGGAATATATATCTATCTTTTATTATCAGGCCAGTGATTGGCAGGGGGAGGGACCACTAGATCACCAGGGAATGTACCTGTTTCTAGTATCAGGCCCATTATCGGCGGCAGGGGGGGGGACTACTAGACAACCAGGGAATATATCTATTTTTGTTACCAACCTGCTGGAATAAAGGATTATTAATACCATTACTTAAAAAAGGGAATAGGGTTAATCCCTCTTTTTATAGGCCCATTACCTTGTTGTGTACGTCTATGAAAATGTATACAAGAATCATGCTATCAATACTAGAAAATTGGGTTATGGATCAACAGTTAATATCTGTATATCAAGTAGGATTCCATAAATCCTATGGTACAACTCACCATAAGTTTACATTGGATTTTCTGATTCACAAATATGTTGAATGTAAAAAGGGGAAATTATTTTTGGCTTTCCTAGACATTAGTTCTGCTTTTGGTAATCAAAACACAATGAGAGTATGGGAAATCCTGGTGGAATTTGGAATTTATGTATTTATTTTATTCATTTATTGAGTTCTAGGATTACAAATACCTTTGAGTCAAGGCTCTTTTACAAAGGTTCCACGTCATGAGGTACAGTTAGACAAAATGTTACAGGCAAAACAGTAAATGGATGTACATACAAAACTGCATACGAGAAACATACATTGATGCATCTTTAATGAAGTAAAGAAAAGAAAAGAAATGAAAAGAAAAGAAAAGAAAGAAAAGGAATAGAGGGGTGGGGTGGAGGAAGGGTGTAGGGGACAGCAATAAGAGATTTGGTGGGGGAAGAAATGGTAGGATGGTGGAGGAGGAGTGGGATGCAGCCTGGGGGCATTGTACTGAGAACACTAGAAGTGCAAGAGTTGGGCAGGGTGGTGTCTGCAAGTACTAAGAGGCTGTGGCTCTCGTAGATGTAGACAGAACAAGGGGAGCCATGGTGTAGGGATCTGTTCATAATCCGGGAGGCCAGACTGTGGAGATTTCATTGCTAGACATTACAGTTACAGGTCCTGGAGGCAATGAGTGAGTGGCGGAGCCTGGTGTTGAAGGCACAGAGCATGGGGGTGGTGGTGATATCACTAGAGAGTCCATTTAGCCAGCTAGCGGCCCAGTAGGCAAAAGCTACTTGACCATGGGTTGTGTGGCAGTAGGGGATTTGGAACTGCTGCGGTTTGGACACCCGGGTGCACCGGCTGCTTTTTTTAGGTTGTAGGAGAGTGGCAACACCGGGTGGGGCGAGGCCCATCAGAATTTTCTTGGCCACTATGCAAGTTTGGTATTTAATATGCTTGTCAAGTTGCAGCCAGCTGGTTTGGGAGTAGAGGTCACAGGTGTATGTATGACGTTGAGTGCCAGTGATGAGCCGACAAGCCTTGTTGAGGGAGGTGGTTACCCGTTTGAGCACGGTAACAGTAGCTGAGTCATAGATGATGAGGCCATAGTCAATGGTGGCAATGAAGGAGCACTGGACAGCAGCAGCCAGGGCTGTAGGAGGAATGTGTCTCCTGTGGCGGAACAGCAGGCCTAATTTGGAGTTGGCAGCTCTGGCGACATTGTTGATGTGGTCAGTGTAGGAGAGGTGCGAGTCTAGGGTGATCCCAAGGCATTTAAAAGTTTGGACCTGTTCAAGTAGGCCACCATGACTGGTATATATGGAGAGCTGATGGAGTTTATGTTTATTGTGGGAGCTACTGAAGATCATGGTCTTAGTTTTTTTTCTGATTGAGGATCAGTTTGTGTTGAGAGAACCAGTTCTCAATAGTGGTGAAGCAATGCTGGAGGTTGCCTTGCAGCTGGTTTGGATCCTGTGTGAGGCTAGGATTACTGCATCATCAGTGTAGAGTATTATTTGTTGACAGCAGGAGGTTGGCAGTGTATTTAGGAACAGGCAGAAGAGGAGTGGTCCCAGGATGTATCCCTGTGGGACATCAGAGCAAACAGGTTTGGCTTCAGAGAGCACATCAATAATTTTTACACATTGTGACCTGTTTGCAAGGTAGCTTTTGAGCCAAGATATAGAAATGGGGGAGAGATCAGCCTTTTGAAGCTGGTCAAGAAGAAAGCGGTGGTGGACAGTATCAAATCCCTTGGTTAAGTCAATTTAGATAGCGCCAGTGAGTTGTCCTTTGTCCAGGGAGCTGTGGATTGCCCCAGTGACTTCAAATAATGCAGAAGCAGTGCTATGACCTTTCCTGAAACCATGTTGTTGCCTACAGAAGATGTTGGGCTTGTCCAGGTATTCAGTAAGTTGGTCCAATACTATGCATTCCAGGGCTTTTGAGAGGGGTGGCAAGATTGAGATTGGGCGGTAGTTCCCATAGTCAGTCTTGTCACCAATTTTGTGTATTGGGGTGACAGTGACTGACTTCCACTTTTCTGGGAATTGGTTGAGTGTAAGGGAGAGGTTAAAAATCTTGGTAAGAGGCCCCAGCACCTCTTCTAGGGTGAGGGACAGCAGCTTGAGGTCGAGTATATCATTCCTAGATCTGGACTTGCTGATGGCTTTGGTGATGTACTTACAAACAGCATTCTTATGTACTACTTTAAAGTAGAAGGGAGGGTGACTGCTGGGAGTTGTGGAGTTGGGGGTTTCGGGAGCGTCATCGTCTTTAAAGAAATTAGGGGGAAGGACACTGCTGAGATCAGTGAAAGCGGTGTTGAAAGTATCAATAGACTTCTCCAAATTCTTAAAATGTTACATTGAAATACAACTACAAGGGTAAGAGTTAGCAGAGATGGTGCAGTAATGGAGCCTATCATGATTGATAATGGAGTAAAACACGGGTGCTTGTTAGCACCCCTGTTATTCTGCCTCTATACTGAAACCCTGGTTACAAAATTACAAGGCATAGACATGCACAGCCCACAGATTAATAGTTGGAAGGTGTAAACATTGTTATATGCAGATGACATTATTCTAATATCTAGGACATAACTGGGTCTTAAACAGGCACTATCAGTGACACTCGATCATTTAAGATCTTTAAATCTGACAGTAAATAATACAAAGAGTAAAATAATGATATATGGTACTAGAAAAGAAACTTATGAATTTTGGTCAATTAATGATATTTCAATGAAAGAGGTATCAGAATTTACATATCTTGATATTACATTTAATAAAAATTGGATGTGGAAAACACATCTGCTGAAAATTAAAGGGGCAGGGATAAGAACATCAAAGGCCATTAATAGGTTTACAAGACAATTTGGAGGAAACTCATTTAAGCAATATGTAGAGCTTTTGAGGCTAAAGTTAATAGTCAGATTCTACATGAGGGAGAAATTTGGTCCCTGAATACCAATTTAAATCTGGTGAAGACGATAATATTTTTTTTCATCAGCCTGATATTGGGCCTCCCGAATGGTACACCACCAGACCTCTTAAAATTAGGCATGAAGGAAACTGAATTGCAAGCCCTAAATAGGGCTGTTGGTTATTGGAATAAGATAATAAAAATGGAAGAAAATAGACTTTCTAAACAATGCTGGGAAGAGGTAAAAATAAATGACTATACTAAAATGCTCTTCCATCCATTAGATAAGTTTCTGACATATGCTGGCCTAGGATCAATATGGCTTTCAGAAGTATTTGAGTTCTCAGATATGTGTATATGTGTATATATACTGTATATATATATATATATATATAGAGAGAGAGAGAGAGAGAGAGAGAGATGGGATACATGATAGGCAGGAGTGGGATATGGAACATATATTTTCACTCCTGCAGCAGGAGCTATGGATATTCACGAGTGCCGAAGGCACAAGTGAGAGTATCCACAGCTCACTCTGTAGGAGTGAGACTATTTTTCATATCCCATGATCTGCACATCATGTGTGTGATTTATACAATGGGGGTGGGAGCTTTCAAAATATTGTTATTTTTTTCCTGTGTTCTTTTTCTGTTTCTGTGTACTTTCTGCTCTTTCTTTGTGTGGTCTGAGTGTGTGAGTTTTTCTGAATGGGCTGGGAGTCTCCGAAACACTATGGCACACAGGTGAGTGTCCTTTGCAATGCTAATTGAGTAAGTTGCAGGCAACAGTGAGAAAGAGAAACTATTTTGTGAAGCAGCTCTATTTAGAATGTAGGCTATAGTGAAACTGACATCAGCAAAGTAATGGGTTGGGAGTCTCAGAAACACTATGGTACAAAAGTGAGTGTCCTTTGCAATGCTTATTGAGTAAGTTGCAGGCATCAGTGAGAAAAAGACACTGTTTTGTGAAGCAGTTCCGCTTAGAATGCGGGCTATAGTGAAGATGACATCAGCAGAGTATGTATATCTGTCAGATATTTTAACTCTGCTGATGTCATCTTCAGATATCTCACTCCAGTGGAAATAACAAGAGTTATTGACACTCTGGAGCTCCCACTCCCATTGTGTGTATCTCTCTCTCTCTTTCTTTCTGTCCATCTCTCTCTCTCTGTATATATTTATATATATATATATATATATATATATATATATATATATATATATATATATACACACACACACATATATATGGGGCATGGTAGTGCCCTACAGTTAGGGTTGCATGGCCACTTCTATGTTAAACCAAAACCTTTGCACTTTAATAACTTTGAAACTGTTGAACTGATTTGCCTGAAATTCTGCATGCATGGTCTGGTACCATAGCTCTCTGGATCTGGCAAGTTTTGTTCTGGTCAGATGTGTGGTTGTAGAGCTGTGGAGTGCCAAAAAGTGTGAAAAATCCTCACTTTTTGGCAAATTCTTTGTTCGGGGCTATAGCCCAAATGGGTTCCATGTCAGTTCAGTGAAGATATTATAGTGACAGCAATTACAGTGATGGAATGTTGATGACTGCATTTACAGCACCCGTACAATATAGGCGAGCACCGTAATGGCGAGATTTTGGAACATGCTTGTTTTGTGAGGGGGCTTCAACCCCCACACACACCTCTTTGTGGGAGGCTTTGCCCCCTGCACCCCCTTACTAAAATAACCAACTCTGAGGTTATAGCACCTTGGGGAGGGAAGAATGTCTTTGTTGACATTTCGGTGCTTGCCCATATATACAGGTGCCATAATCGCATTCTCTGAAATGCAGTTGCTGAAATTGCTTCTCTCTATAATATCTTCACTCAATTGATGTGCTACCCCAAAATGGTTTATGGTTCTGGTATGAAATATTCAGGGTATATGGCAACTAGGCCACTGATGTGCCTTTTGATGGTTTGGTGAAAAAATATTAATCTGTTCAAAGGTTATTAAAGTTTAAAGTTTCCCATTATAGCCTATGCGGAAAAATATATGTGCGGCACCAAAGCACGTTTTACTTTCGTGAAAGTACTTTTTACTGCCGGAAATGGATTTTGTACTTTTATGCTGCTTCCATCTTGTTTTCAGTTAGTGACAGCTAAAAAATGCTGTTATTCAAAACATGCTGCCCCTTGGTAAACACCAACAGTTGTGTTTACCTAATCGTAGCCCTAGGAACACGATCCCGACATTAGTTTTTAAAAATACAGTATTGCTCAGAAATATGTTTTTTTCAAATTTTTCATCAGAATTTTCACAAATTTGCTAAAACTTTCACTAAACTTTTGCAAAAATTTGTGAAACTTTCACAAATTTGTGAAAAAACTTCCCCAAAAAACAGTTTATTTGCCACTTCATAGCAATTAAATGGTTAGGACTTTTGGGCTGACATTTGCAGGATAAGAAGGGCTTGCACCACAGATGTGCCTTTTCCTGGTTTGGTGAAAAAATTTACATTGGTTACACAGTTGTAACGTTCAAAAATTTTGAGATTTCCCATAGGATAACAGTGGTGGCCACGATACTTTTCGGCGGCTATATCTCGAAAATGGTTTAAGATACGTATTTTTTGTTAAGTATTGCTTAGTACACATTAAAGTGTACTAAGCATGCATGCAGGTTGCTAGGTCATGATTACAACTGCAGTGGAATTTTTTCCAAGGTTTTCATGGTTACTGAGATATTGTCACATTTGCAGCAAAAGGGTTACTTGGAATGTCTCTAGGCCTGCGCTATGTCTCTATACTTATGGGTAGAGGGCAGAGGGCCCTGCATGCCCACATATGGATACCATTATGCAATAACTGAAGCAACGGCCCTCCATTATGCAGCAGTCTGGGACCTGTGCTTTCCACAGGGAGACAGTTCATTAAAATGTCTCTACTCTTATGTATACATGGGAGTGCAGAGCTCAGAGGGCCCAACACTCCCATATGAAAATCAGAGACAATTACAATGGGCCCTATGCACAATATGGGTGCAGGTACATGAAATCAGCGTGTACCTTACCCATGTAGCTGTGCACTCACGGACAGGTGTGCCCATACCGGGATTCACTAATGCTGGCCACCTGTCCATGGCTCCACCCCCCCAGCATGCAGGACTCCATATGGCAGCTGGGGGAGGAGGCGACGTCACGGTGCTCACCTCCATAGATGCCTCCAGCCAGATGTGGTGGACTATAGCAATGGGGTCGTGACTATAGTCTGCTGCACCAGACTGGAGTCTTCTATGGAGGCATCTATGAAGGTGAGCACCGGGTTATGCCTGGTTCTGTCTTGTGTAGCCAGCACCACCCTCCACACCAATGTGGCCAGCACTACATGGGTTAGTGAATATTGCATAGTGCTGGCATGCCTCCAGAATGCCCCCGTGTGGTCCATGGTTGTGGAGGATTGGGTACATTGGGTCCACGCACCCCCGGTTGTGCATCCCATGCAGGGGGCATAATGGGTGCAGGGTGGCTATGTGCCCAAGTTATGTGCGTAGCCACTCTGCACCTTTGTGCATAGGGCCCAATATGCATGCATAATGGGATTCCTGTGCTCCCACTACCACATTTGAGTAACATTACACTTTCTCAAAAAGAAGGGAACTTCATTGCAAAAAACTCCATTAATGTATCAGTTAGGGTTGATATTACAGCGACAAAAGTTTGGAAATTTAATGTTAGGATTAACAACCCTACCACCCCACCCCACACCCTCCACACACTAGCAGGCATCGGGGTGTGCCTTGGGGTTATTGGGCCTAACTATCACCCCATTTTTCTGTACTGTACCATCTCAACTTTCTTACAAATGGAATGAGGTGAGAGTTAGGCCCAACAAGCCCAAGGCACACCCCAATGCCTTTTGATATGTGGAGGCTGTCAGGTGGGATGGTAGGGATGACAACCCTAACACCGCATTTCCAAACTTTTGTCACTGTGATATTAACCCTAACTGATGCATTAATTGAGTTTTTTTGCTATGAACATATATATATATATATATATATGTATGTATGTGTGTACTGGTTCCCTCTCACTCGGCTAAGACACAGATATGGCACACTGATGAGTCCAAATGAGGACGAAACACATGTATGTGTCTGCTGTTCTAGGCCTTTGCCGATTGCTCTGTGAGGCCTACTGGCACCATGCAATTCTGCTTAAAGTTGATCCAGACCAAATTCTCTTATGGGGATTTGCATATATTTCCCATGATGCTTTGCATGATTGGGGTATGTGCAATTGTGTTTTCTTTAAAATGTGTCTGTATGGTCAATATCCTCTGGGATAACTCATACCTCAGGGCATCTGCTCTGGGGTTCTTTATATATATATATATATATATATATATATATATATATATGTATGTATTCTGTTAGTACCATTTGCAGACTGTGTGGGAGACCTTTTGGTACCATGCATTTCTGCTTAAAGTTGAAACAGCATAATATTCTGTGGTGATTTGCATATATAGCCCATGGTGCTTTGCATTATGTGGGTATGTGTGATTTTGTATTTCCTTATATATATATTTATATACTTCTATGGAAAAGCAAAGAATTAATGATATATTTTTTCAAAAAGAGTTATCTGGGCTGGATGACCTTTCAGCAATGAAGCTCTATAAGAGGATTAAGACTAACTTAAAAGTTAAACCATATTTGTAATATATAGAGGATAAAACACATAGGAAGGTCCTATGCAGTTTAAGATTGGGCCTGTTGAATGAAACCAAACCTGATCCAAAAGAGTCTCACTGTGAAATGCAGATGAGGAGGGTGCAGTTTCAAGTCAGTCAGACCCACAGAAATGAATTTCAGAAAGAGACTGCACTCCAAAACAACCAGCCAAACAATGAATATAAGGTAAATCCAAAATGGAAAGTCTATTGTGGTACACAGAACACAGTGCTCACTACCCCAGCACTTCGGCTACTGCCTTCATCAGGTGGTGTGGCTACGGCTGGTCACATGTTACTTTTATGGATCCCCAGTTAATTTAATTTAGGTGATATATATGTTTCAACCACACCATCAAAATAACTTTCTTAATTGTAGCATTGTTTTCATGTTCCCCTCATACTATTTAATATATTAGCATATATTTGCATTCAGTAAATAAAATAAATGAAATACAAAAGAAATAAATGCAACAAAAACTGCATTCATAAGATCTGTAGCTTGAAAGTGTTGGAGTTCATTATACTTACTGATGCACTGTAGAAGCATATGTTGCTTTAAATAATACATTCAAAATTGTGCATCAAAAGAAATTCCTGTAAAGCACTTTAGCAATTAGCAGATCACATATGTACAGTGATGCAACACAGCACCAGAGTAAAGAGACAGAAATACCACAGTGTGATCACCCATGTCGTTTTTTTTTTATACTTGTAGCCCAAGGCAAATGGCATGATCTCATTTTCTCAGGGATCCACAAACACAGTAGAAGGAGAAGTGATTCAAGGAACACCTGCATGAAGATAGAAAAAGAAAGAAATATTTAGCATAGATATGCTGTCAAAATCACAATTGTGTCAGAATATAGTATCACAATTACATATTTACAATTAGTTTCTCGAATGTGTAAAGAGGGCAAATTTAACTTTGTTATCAGTAAGGAGCAAATTATAACTTTTCCATGGGATTGTTACTGTTTTTTCAAAAATAGTTTCAGGTCCAATTCATTATTTAATTATATGGGTTTCATGCTTCTTATCATGCAAATCCATCTGTTCTCCTTCTGTAGCAATAAATTAGTGTGATCGCCCCCAAACCTTTGAACTGGCACATGATCGATACCCATGAGCTTTAGGCCTTTTGGATGTGAGTTGTGTTGGTTCTGAAAGTGTGCTCCTACAGGCTTGTCTATGCATTGATTTATTATTGACCTTACACACTCTTGTACTCAAGTCTTCAGTGATCTTACTGTGCGTCCAATGTACAGAATATTGCATGGACACCAGAGTGCATGAACAGCATAGGGGGAATCACAAATAATAAAATCTCTGATTTCAGTTCTGATGGTAGGATCATTGAGATGTGTGAACACCCTGCCTGTCAGGCAATATTCCCATATATTGCACTTTTTGCAACTATGCATTCCTTTTGGTTTAGTTCTTAATCAGTCAGTATGGGTGTTCTGTTTGGGTTCTTCTCCCAACCTGCTGTGCACCAATTCATCTCGTAAGTTTGCAGCTCTGCTGAAACTTACTCATGGTTTAGGTCCCAGAATGTCTGTCAAATAAGGCTCACTCATGAGAACATGCCAGTCCTTATGCACAATATTTCCAGTTTTCCCAGCATTACTGTTATACTCAGTAATAAAACTTTCTGCTCCCTAATCGCCCCTTGTTTTTTTGTTTTTAAGCATGAATGCAGTAGCCGACATGCTGGGGTAGTGAGCACTGTGTTCTGTGTACCACAATAAACTTTCCATTTTGGATTTACCTTATAGTCATTATTGGGCTGGTTATTTTTGAGTGCAGTCTCTTTCTGAATGAAACCAAACGCTGGAAAAGTTATAGGGTAGCAACTAGACAAGAGACAAGATAATAGTTGCAAATGTGATGTGAATAATAAGAAAATAATTGCACATCTCCTGTTTTACTGCACATTATTGGAACAGGAATGAGGAAAGTATGTCACTCCATTTATAAATAACTTAGTTTAATGTATTTATTTGTTAGAGCGCTCTGTCTCATTGTGACTCTAGGTACTTTACAAATGCCCTAATAATATAAACAAACCTTCCAATAGGATATCCATAAAAGATATAAAACTGAGCATAATAAATTAAAAGGGGGAAAACGCTTTACTAAATGAGAAGGTCTGCTGTGACCAAGTAGAAAATAAGGTTGCGAAGTTGCTGTATACTGGAACCGGCAATGTGTCATACCCAGGCAAAATTTGCACTTAAAATATATGCCGTTTTAAAAGAATGATCTGTGCTGTTTGTAAATACGTTTTTATGAATTATAATGAAGAGTTACATGTGATAAACTTTTTGATTTTATGCATGCTTGTTTAATAAAGAAATCTGACTCACACTACCCTTAAGGGGCCTGTACATTATACTAGTGAAAGCACCATCTGAAGCATTCAAACAAAGGTATAGGTACCCTTAGGGCATGAGGACATGATAGACCCCGTCCTGGTATCACATAGAACAAATGGGTCAACAGAGAGATAGTAAGTTTGTGAGGCATGGAAGACATCCACCAACTGATGCTCCCTGTTATCCCCAAGGGGGAGCAGTTGAGCATCATGTCTGATGCTAAAGAGGCACCAGTTGCTTCCAGTTGCTATAATCCTTCCTGCTGGGGTGCGACTGCTATCACTGGCACCCGTAACCCTGGTCCTTGGGACTCTGTATTGCCAGAGTCCCCTACCTTGAAAGCTACAGTTTTACCAGTTATGTTAGACCACATTTTGAAAGTGTAGGATTGCCACAAACCCCGGGTGTGCAAAAGATATTGTGCACTGGGCTTGTGGCAGGGGGTTTCTATCCCTTTTGGCAATTGACACTTGCTAGGCCATCTTTCTCTGTTCTAGCTTGTGTCCAAAGCCAGGACCATTTACATGGAGCTTGCACCTGAGATTTTGTGCAAGCTGCCATAAACAGGGTCGACTGTTGCAACTGCACCCAAGACTATAAAACTGGGTGCAGTTCCAGAAATCATCAATGCTATAGCTGCGGTGCAGGGAGTGGACACAGGGCTGGATGCTATCTCTGTGTCATTCATCTAAAATCTGACCCTTGTTATTTCTGGTTGTTTGTATATTGTTACTGTTTGTCTGTGACCCTAATGCACTTGTGAAACATCAGAGAAGAGGGGAAAGGGAGTAGGAACTGCCAATGAATCTGGAGGCAATAATTGTCTTTTTTCTTAGAACTGTTTTTTTGGTGGTACTTAACCTTCTATCTCTCAATGTAAATGGGCTTCATAATCCCAAAAAATGCCACAAAGTTCTCTCTCAGTTCTGGAAGATGAAAGGGAACTTTATTTTCCTACAGGAAACACATCTGTATCTTGCAGGAAGCTAGAAATTGGAGTAATTTGGATTTCAAACTGGATACTATGCAATACACAGATCCAGTTGATGGAGAGGAATCTCGATTTTAATTAACCCTGGGGTTCCACTTGAAGTCTGCAGCATCTTAGTGAATAGATAAGAATGCTATATATTCATCAGTGGCTCCCTAGATGTAAAAAACCCCAAAACATTAGTGAGTATATATATGCACCACCCAAGTCCTCTGTGCTGTACAGTTCTTTACTACTTTTATTGATTTACAAGCTGCAAAGGGGTAAAGGTATGGTGCTATGGGGGGATCTCAACATTGTTATTAATCCCAGCCTAGACACCACCAGTACAAGGAAAGAAACAGATACCAGAACAAAAAATATCAAAAGACAATTGATGACCTTGGGATACAAAGATATCTGGTGAACTAAATACCAAAACACAAAGCATCATGTATTTTTTTTTCCTCGCACTGTATCTATTCTTGTAAAAACTTTATCTCTTCACAAGACATGATACACAAATATCCACATGGAAATCATGCCACAACACCTCTCAGACCATGTTCTGTCAAAACTGCAAGCAGATCCAGGCTCAGATCAGAAAACAATGGGAACTGAACCTGTTGTTACTCCACCAGGAACAAAATCGTACAGAGATTACAGATTTTTCTCACTGAAATGATTACTCTCAAAGGCACACTGGAGGTTTAAACTGCCATCCTCTGATATACAGTTAAGGCAACAGTCAGAGAGAAACAGATCTCCTTGGCAACCCATCTTCACAAGCAGAGAAACCAGAAACGTATCTCACTGGAGTAACAGTTGGCAGAGGCACATAATGAGCATACAGCTAGGGTCCCAGAAGTGTATGAGCATATTAAGACTGTAAAACATCCATTGGAGGACCTCTCCTCTACCCATCCCAAACACACTGTCAGGCTTCTATGTTAACATTACTATGAGGGGGAAGGAATGGCATCAAAACTAATAGCCTTCCAAATATGACATCAGCAAAGGGCTGGTCAAATAACCCAAATTACCCATCTGGTCACCTGACTTAAAGTTCATAAAACCCAAGATATAATGGAAGCCTTCACCCATTATTATAAAGAAGTATACACTGCAGAGAACGACCCAGGAGACAGACCTAAACAGGAGTTCCTCACTTGCTTGAAACTCCCACAACTAGAAGAGGAGCAAGTACAACATCAGATGGCAGAGGCGGTAGTGGAGAGCTCAGTCAGGCAGTATTCTGACATAAAAATGACTAGAGCCCTGAACAGATGGTTATACAGTAGAGTGGTGTAATGTTTGTTTCAATATAAGAAAAACAGCAGGACAAGAGGACAGAGCATGAGATTAGAGGGAGGCTGATTAAGGGGTAATGCGAGGAAGTTCTTTTTCACAGAAAGGGTGGTGGATACATGGAATGGCCTACCTCAGGAAGTGGTGGATATGAATACAGTGCAGAGCTTCATACAGGCATGGGATAGCCATAAGGGAGCAATACAGATGAGTATGAATAAACAGGCCATTGACAGAGTAAAGACCTATGGCACATTCATAAGGTAGAAAAAATTGGCAGACTGGATAGGCCTTGCAGTCCTTATCTGCCATCAACTTCTATGTTTCTATGTGGTACAATCTCTTCAAAGACCAGTTGCTTGAAAGGCTCTGGTGAGCAATGAATGAGGTACTGCAAATTGGAACTATGCCCCCCACGCTTAAAGACGTTTTAATAACAGTAATCCCCACAGTCATGGAAGAACAAAACACTGATGAAATCATATCAACAGATTTCAGTGTTAGATCTGGATTACAAGCTTTTCATTGGGATAATAGCACGTCATATGGAGAACATACTCCCAGCATTTATACACCAAACCAAATCAGGTTTGTTAGGGGGCACCAAACGTAGGATAATATCCGATGGGCATGGAGCATAAGGAACAAGCACTTTTCTTTGGGGTTGATGCAGAGAAGGCCTTTGGCCACATGGCTTGGTCATACCTAATGGCAGTACAGGGAGAGGGGCTTGGCTTCCTGGAGAAGTTTGTACAGCTCATACAGGGAATCTACTCAGACCCACAGGTCCGAATCAAGGTCATTGGAGGAATAGGGGAGTGGTTCCAGCTCAGGAGGGTCACAAGGCAGGGGTGCCATCTCTCCCTTCTCACCTCTCCTCTATGCAATGTATATTGAACCAGTAGCATAAACCATCAAAGAAGATCCCCTGATCAGAGGAATAACAGTAGTGGAACAAGAGCATAAAATTAGTCTTCATGGCAGATTACGTACTTTTATACTTGATGAAACCTAAAACGTCCTTCCCCAGGGTCTTTTACATTCTGGAATATTTTGTCAGCATTTTAGGTTACGAAATTGACACAGCAAAGATGGAAGTAATAACGTGTGATTTTACACACTCACAGACTCTTAAGGTGACTTACCCCATCAGATGGGTCACAAAATCACTGAAATATTGAGGGGTACATGCACTGAAGAATCTTGCTTATACCTACAAACTTAAAGGGGACTGGAAATTTATGCTAGTTGGCAGCAGTTAATTATGTTCATATTCACAGAAATTAAATTCATACCTCCAAATGAACTATATTTAACAGTACTTGAATAAACTCTGAAGTAAAAAAACTGTGCTTTGAATTGTTTTCTTTTTGTGGGTATTATTCTGCACAGTTCTCTTCATGAAACCAGAATTTTTGAATTGTTACTATATCACAGTTTGTGTATAAAATATTAAACATGCTTTGAGTTTTGTACACAAACCATGACACAGTCAAAACTCCAAATTACTGGTCCCTTAAAGAGAACTGTAACAGAACGATACACATAAAAGCAAAACAATGCAAAATACAGTTTTTTCACACCATTTTTATTCAAGAGCAACTAATTTCATTGTGTTTAATTTAATGCATAAATTACTATATGCTGCATTGTGCAAGAGCACATCTGAAGGGTCTGATTTTGTTAAGTCGTTTTTGCTAAATTTAATTTTCAAAATTCTAGTTACCTTGTTGTTGTGCTCCATTTCAGGTTTCAGTTTCTGTACACTGACATGCAGTCACGCTGCTGTAGTTTGAAGTCAAAGTTTGTAGCCACGCTCTTCTCATGATGTTCCCACGATACCTAGTGGCATTTCCTGCTACTGCACTATCATGGAAGGTGATGTTTTGGATGAGGGATTCTCCAGATTATTTAATGATTCAAGTCACTCACCAGTTGAAAGTAGCGACAGTGGGGGGGAGGATTCTGTCCTCGGAGCTCTGCCTTACCAATTTGAGCCTGAGGCTGATGTGACTGCAAGCATTGCCAGCCAGGTTTCAGCTGCTTCTGGATTGGAGGGTGGTGGTCGCATTAACGACTTGGAGATGTCATGGTACAGAATTTTTGCAGTAGCACACCATTACATTTGTGCTTCGATGCTGTGTTTCTGTATTTGTCGTTATGTGTGCTTCACACATCCTACATTTGCTTGCATCACTTTTAGTAGGTATAATAAAATGTAAGGAACTCCCCCCCCCACACACACACACATGCACACTTCTTGGCAAAGTGTGTATGCTTCATTTCATGCAATTAATATTTTTACTACATGTATGTTGTGTATGACTTCATTTAAATTGAAATCTGCCCTTCACTGTCCTATCTCTAGCTGCCACTTGCAAGTAGTCTTATCATGTTGTACTATTAGTTGTTCACCATTCATTTGCTGCTACTGCTGCTGTGAGTGTTGCTATTTGAAGTCTTCTGTCATCCTCTCCCTATATAGGGTTGTTGTGGTTGCTACCGTTCTGTGTATTTGTTGCCCTGTAAAGTATACAGAATATACATAGAGATAGTCACTTGTTGCCACAGTATGGGAGGCAGTATAGCACAGTGGTTTAAGGCTCTGAGATGCAAATCTGGAGACCTGGGTTTGAATCCCACAGCCCCACTTGCATACTGTGTGACTTGAACAAGTCACTTAACTTCCCTGTGCTCCCAGGTCGCACCTGTAAACAAGCTTTCAGCTTAGTGTGTTACTCCTGGTAAAAAAAATAACTGAAGCATGAACATTAATATTTGTACATGTTTACATCTGCGGTTCCCAACAAAATCTATACTTGGCATGCTGTCCTATGAATGTTGGACATATTGTTGTTTACTGGTCATCCACAATTACATATTATGATCCAAAATATAGCGTCCCCCCCCATAAAACTTGCTTTTCACCATTTGGCAAATGCTGTTACATGTTATGATTTGCTATGTGGTGTGGCACTGTACAATTAACATTTCACCTGGTATACTAGTTGTAACTGTTGACTAATCTTTTCATTCCCACTTGCTCCAACCATTCCCCCCTTTGTTGAACTCATCAATGTATGTGACATACCATTTACAAATATTATAGGGTGTACATCCAGCCAATCATTCATGTATTTTTTCTAAACACAGTGTGCTTCTATTTTCTGTCTGTGTGTATGACCATTTTGCTCTATCATACTTTTTGTGCCAGCTTTCTTTGCTGTGTGTGTGTGTGTGTGTGTGTGTGTGTGTGTGTGTGTGTCTGCCTGTCCTTCTGTGGTTGTGCCTCTCTGTGTGCGCTCATGTGTCTACGTGATTCAGTGATTCAGTGATTCTTTGTTTTCACTTCTGTTTGTGTATCACTGACTTGCTGGCTGCATATGTGTGTGTGTGTGTGTGTGTGTGTGTGTGTGTGTGTGTGTTTCTACACGATTGATTCTCTTTGTTTTGTCTGCAATGATAATATGTTCAAATTTTGTTTCATAGGTGTTCCTGTGGTAACTGTGAGACCATGCCTATGGAGCAAGAATGTTGTTGCTGTAAAGAGATTGATGAATCAAGTTATTAATAAATTTGCTGAGTATGGCATTGCTGAGAGATGTATTATCGATCACTTTGGGTTCCATGATGTGGGCCTTCACATTCCCATGCTTCAGACAGCATATTACCAGTTCCGTCAGGAACATGGACAGCCCGAGGTTGAGGATATACATGAGTAAGTGAATGACAATTAACTGGTCTCCATACCAAGGGCATTTGATTGTGTGTTTGCCTCGGTGAATGTGTGTGTGTGTGTGTGTGTGTGTCTTTGTGTGTATGCATATGTGGTGGTGTGTTTCTGTTTCTGTTTCTGTCTTTGTGTGACTGTGGGTTTGTGGGTCTGTGTGTGTGTGTGTGTGTGTTGTATGTGCGTGTGTGTGTATTTACATACAAACATATGAAATTGATGGCAGAAAAAGGCCCACAGATCTATCAAGTCTGCCCAATTGTTTAGTTCTTTGTTTCGTATTACTACAGCTGCCCCAGCAGTGCACCACCCAAACCTCTTCCTTCCTCCCTTTTCCTGGTCTTTCCCCCACTTAGTGTTCTTGTCAAGACCAATCCTGCCCTTGACTGTATCCAAACCATGCTTAAAGGTATCCACTGTCCTTATTTCGATTAACTCATCCAGCACTGCATTTCATCTTGCCACCAGTCCTTCTGTAAAGTACTGCCTCCTCGTCTCCTGCCTGAATCTTTCCATATCCAACTTCAGAATGTGCACCCTAGTGACCGTTCCTCCATTTAAGCTGCAAAATCCTCCCTGTCTGACTTTCTTTATGCATTTCAAGTACTTAAAGGTCTCTATTATAGAAACATTGAAACGTAGACTTTAAAGGCAGATAAGAACCACTTGGCCAACCTAGTCTGCCCATTTCCCTACCTATTGGATAAGCTGCAGATCTTAGTTAACCAACAGCCTATTTCTTCCTAATCCTCCACAAGAATTGTCATATGTCTGTCCCATGCATTCTTGAATTCTCCCACTGTTTTTGACCCCACAACCACCTCAGGACGTCCGTTCCATGCGTCCACCACCCTCTCTGTGAAAAAATACTTCCTCACATTGCCCATGAGCTGTTCCCCCTCTATCTTCAAATTGTGTCCCCTTGTTCTTGTGCACCTCTTTTTCTGAAAGATGCTACCCTCTTGGACTTTGTTGATTCCCTTGAGGTACTTAAAAATTTCTATCATATCCCCCCTCTCCCTCCTTTCCTCAAGGGTATACATATTATGCTCCTTTAGTCTCTCCTTGTATGGCTTCTGTTGCATACCCTGCACCATTTTAGTTGCCCTCCTCTGGACTGCCTCCATTCTGTCTATGTCCTTGCAGAGATGGGGTCTCCAGAACTGCACACAGTACTCCAGATGGGGTCTCACCAACTGTCTGTACAGTGGAATAACAACTTCTAGTTTTCTACTGGTGATGCCTCTCCCTATACATCCCAGTATCCCCCCAGCTACCCCTACTGCCTTCTCACATTGCTTGCTAACCTTAAGGTCATCTGATATGATTACCCCCAGGTCTCTTTCCATTTCCATTGTTTCCCTGGTGCATTACTTTGCACTTCTTTGCACTGAATCTAAGCTACCATACATTTGACCAGTCCTCCAACCTTGTCAAGTCCCTTCTCATCCTTTCCACCCCACCCTGTGTATCAACCCTGTTGCAGATCTTTGTGTCGTCTGCAAAGGGACATACTTTTCAATCTAGTCCCTCTGCAATGTCACTTATAAGACATTAAAAAAGACTGGTCCCAGTACTGAACCCTGCAGTACCCCACTAGTAACCCCCCTTTCTTCACTGTGTACTCCGTTTACTATTACCCTCTGCATCCTGCTGTCCAGAAAATGTTTTACCCAGGCTACCACCCTGGGACCCACTCCCAGGCTAGCTAATTTGTTTATTAATCTTTTGTGTGAGACTGTGTCAAATGCCTTGCTAAAGTCTAGGTAGGCCATGTTCTCAGCCCCACCCTGGTCTACTACTTTGGTCACCCAGTCAAAGAAATTGATTAGATTCATCTGACGTGACCTTCCCACTGTGAATCCATGCTGCCTTGGGTTCTGTGCCCCACTGGCCTCTAGGTACTCCACAATTCTTTCCTTCAGAAGTGATTCCATCATCTTGCTTACCACTGAGGCCAAACTGACAGGTCTGTAGTTTCCTGCCTCTGTCTTGCTCCCACTTTTGTGAAGGGGAATCACATCCACCCTCCTCCAGTCCTCAGGTACCACACCATCCTCCCATGATTTGTTAAAAAGGGTAGTCAGTAGTGCTACTAGTTCTCCCCTTAGTTCTTTTACAATTCTGGGGTGAATCCCATCAGGCCTCATTGCTTTGTCCACCTTCAGTATTAGGTGTTCTTTCAGAATCTTTTCTTCTGTGAAAGGATTGGGATCGACCCCCCTATCCAGAGTGCTTCTACTGGCTGGATTAATTGCCTCCCCCTCCTCCTCCTCTGCCTTTATGAATATTGAGCAGAAGAATTTTTTCAGTATCCCTGCTTTTTCACTGTCCCTCTCTGCCCACTCTCCTCTTTATTCCGCCTCAGAATCCCTCCCTTTATCTTTCTTCGCTCCCTAATGAACCTATAAAAGGTTTTATCCCCCTTCTTAACCGAGTTGGCTATCTTTTCCTTGGTTTGGGCCTTTGCTATTCTGATTGCCTTCCCCACTTCCTTCTGCTTTAACTGGTACATAGATACATACATAGATACATAGACAGTGTCGGCAGATAAGGGCCTATGGCCACCCAGTCTGCCCATTTAAGTTTGTAAGTTCAGTTTATGTTCTCTGTCCTGCTCCTTCTATGTTTCCTTATACTTCCTGAATGCTACCTTTTTCTCCCTAACCTTCCCTGCCACCTCTTTTGAGAACCATAGTGTTTTTTTTCTTTGATGTTGATTTGTTTATTTGCTTCACACAAAGGCTTGTTGCCTTTGTATTTGCAGTTTTTATGTTTCCCCATTGTTGCTCCACCTCTCCTCCTTGCCTGTTTGCTAGTGCTTTTCTGAGGCACTCTCCCATTTTGACAAAATCAGCCCTCCCGAAGTCCAGTACCTTCACTTTTGTATGGCTTGACTCTGCAGCTGAGTTTATCGTGAACCACACTGTTTGGTGGTAACTTGTTCCCAGATGGCTTCCCACTTCTAGATCCGAGATCCTCTCTTCATCCCCGTTTGAGAGTACCAGGTCTACAATTGCTCCCTTATGAGTGGGCTCCAACACTAGCTGTCTGAGGCATGCCCCTGTAGGGCATCGAGAATGGCCTGGCTCTTGGATGTGGCTGCAGCAAAGGTGCTCTAGTTAACATCTAGCATATTCAGGTCCCCCATCAGCAATATCTCCTCTTTCTCTGCCTTCCTAAGGATGTCTTCTATCATTTCCTTGCCCATTTCCTCCACCTGAGACGGGGGTCTGTATACAACCCCTGTGTGGATTGTGGTGCCATTTCAGGTCTTCAGGGTGACCCACAGTGCCTCCTCTCCTCCCCTCCCTGTTTACCCTTTAGTTTCATTGTTTTGATCTCTTACATAGAGAGCTACTCTTCCTCCTCGTCTACCCTCCCTGTCCCTCCTGTAGATTGTGTACCTTGGTATGTTGACATCCAAATCATGGATCTCTGTGTACCATGTTTATGTGACTGCCATGATTTCCAGGCATTCCTTTTCCATCAAGGCCTCCAGTTCAGGGAGCTTGTTACCTAGACTACAGGCATTGGTACTCATTACTCTCCATTTTTTTATATCTTTACCCCTTTTTGCCCCATCCTTGTCCTTACTGCCTTTGTCTTTTTCTCCATTTACCCCTGCCATTCTCCTTATTGACGTCTCTATCTTGGTGTTTACCTCACTAACTAACCTGATTTTGCCATGGTTCCAGGCAGGCACCTTACCTCCCTCTACCCTCCCTGCCCCAGTTCTACCCTTCTAACAATGGAGTCCCCCACCAGGAGTTGATTCAATCCCCTGTAGGGTCCCATGCCACCGTCCTGTGGGTCTCCTTTGTGGAGGTTCCCAGCATCCTCCTTGGTCTCCACCGTGGGTGCCTCCATAGAGGAACCACATTCTGTCAGAATGGCATATGAATTGTGGAGAGGTACACCTGGAGAGGGATGCACCTCTGTTCCACAACCCTCACCCTCCCTGAGCCCACTGTGGTCCAACCGCTCCTTTTTCTTTGCATTCTCTGAGGCAGTGGCAGTGGCCCTGGTGGTCCCTGGGTGGGAGAGGAGGTCCCCCTAAACCTGGCCAACTCAGCCTGGAGATGAGCATCCTCCTCCCTCAGCCCAGAGAAGTGCCTGCAGATGGGACAACACTGCATCTTCCAGAATGTCTTCCGGAAGACTGCTGCTCCACAGCCACTGCACTGCTCCACTTCCATCGTGTCTTATTTGTGGCCCCTTAACTGTTGTTTTGTATACTTACTCTTTCATCTCTCTGTTTGTTTTTTTTCTCCCTACTTTCCTACTGCCTCTGTACCCGTAAAGCACCTGATCTTCCTGTTCTGGGACAGGAAGTTCCTTTATTCCTCAGTAGTCTCCTTCTTACTTGTTCAGAGTCATGTCCCCTCATACCTTTCTCTCTTCCAGTTAATACTTGTTGAGCTCCCTCAATATTTCCTCATACGGCAACTCCCCCAATCCCATGATTCTTTTTGTAGCCCTATGCTGCAACCCCTGCAGTAATCTCACATCCTTTTTGAGGGATGGGCACCAGTACTGCATACAGTACTCCAACTGTGGCCTCAGCAGTGATCTATACAAGTTCATATTCACCTCCTCTTTTCTAGAGGTGATCCCTCTGGCAATGCACCTCAGCATCCTATTTGCCCTTGCTGCTGCATCCCTACACTGTGCTGATACATTCATGTCCCCTGTGACTATTACCTCCAAGGTGCCTTTCCTCCTCTGAAGCTGTTACCTGCACTCCCCCCAGTCAGTGGCTGGTCCTATGATTTCTTGCTTCATGGTGCATGACCTTGCACTTGTTAATGTTAAACCCCAACTGCCACTCTATAGACCAGTGTTTGAGTTTAGCTAGATGCTGCCTGACTGCCTGCCTTCCTGATTAAATGTCTGTCAGTGTGCGTGCATGTGTCTGTGACTGCATATCTGTCACTGTGTGTGTGTGTGTGTGTGTGTGTGTGTGTGTGTATCTACATTTACACCCGATCCTTGCCCATGTTTACATGCACCGATCATGACATTTTCCCCTTCCAGCAGTCATTGTCAGCATCACAGCTTGTGATCTCCACTATTCAGGAATTATCTTTTCCATGTATAATGCAACACCCAGTGAGTACTGCAAAGAGGTGCTGTTATACTTTGTCCTTTCTACTGTTGTCTGATGTTGTGATTTTATAGTTACTTTTCATAAACTTGGTGATTTCAGTTGTCAGTCTGGTTCTGTATCCTTACATTCCACCTTGTAAGAGACCGATGTTGGTTTCATGTCAACATATATGTCTGCAACATCACTGTATGAAACCTGTCTCTTCCATGCAGCCCTTCCCCCCTTTTTCCCTTGATTGTATCCTGAACCTTGGTCTCTGGTGTGGCGTGTAATGTAGCTTGCAATGTTTCAACCTGAAGCATGATAGTGCATCCCCCTGACCCTGAAATATTTAGCTGAATACTGCTGTACTTCCCTTTGAGGCCATGTGTGGCAGTTGCCACAGCTTAGCTGTAATTGAGGTGTAACACAGGTCCATTTCCCTACTTTTTTTGTACTTGCTGTGTTTGGTGGTTGTCGTACACTGTATTCAGGTGCCTTAGTAATCACAACTCACTACCTTGAACACCATGTCCATTCTTTCCTATTAGGTTACATACTTCCATCAAGGATGTTATAGTTATTTCTTTTAAAGCATGCAAACTGCATTCTTGGTATACCCTCAGTGGACTGACTATATCTCAGCAATGTCCTTTGACCATCGTTACCTGTATGCTATAACCCACTGAAGACTATGGTTGCGTCGGGGCATTAATGCATGCACATGGTGCATTGTGCAGCACTAGGGCTTACCAGAGTGACTTCAACCAGAAGATTAGTGCATTAATGCCCTGATATACCCATGTACTGGAGTGTGTTATCACACTTACATATGATGCATAAAGCAATAAGTATGTATCTGTTTTGACCATTAACTTCCAATATTTCTAATGGCTTCTTCATGGTACTGTATTACAGCTGCAGTTAGCATTGGTTAGAAAGACCAGTACCAGAAGTATTTTACAACACTTGAACAGTTAATGATGACAACTTGTTTACACTATTTGTGACATTTTTACTAGCCGTTACATTATTTAACAGTATCTTATTAAACATTAAGACAAACAAATGCTTCTGTTGAACATAGTTTTTGATATAAATTGTTAACTTTCTACACAGTGTGGAGCTCCAACATGTGGTGGCACACATTAAAATTTCACGGTAAAACCGGGATGGGATCGGGGGTGTGAGACAATGAAAAAGTGGTAGGGGTGGTACCAGCTACAGTTTAATGGACTGAATTGCTGCACAGTCTATAAGAGTAGATACACTGTAAGGCCTGTATTTGCTTGCAATTTGTAATGTTTGTATGATCACAGCAAGCTATGATAACATTTTTCAAGAAGGAGTAGATGCGTTTCTGTAAAATAATTACAAGATCAAAATCACAGACTTATGAAGGTATGCTAAAATACATCAATAAAGGCGCCAATACCTTTGCCATATACAGTACTGTACATACACGGAAACGTGCAGACATGTGAGTGTTATTTGGAACATTTAAATCATATAATGCTTGTATTTTAGGAACATGGTTAATTTTTGGGTGGTGGATTTTGACAATTTGCACTCAACTCTTAATTTTGTCACAACTTTTCTACTACTGTGGGTACAACCTGCTCACTCTTATAGAGATTTTAAACTGCTATTTTATGAATCTTGTTTCAGTTTAACAATATGACCCATTATTTTTTTCATTTGAACTTTACTTTATTTACCCAGTGGGTCAATATGTCCCCCATAGAGAAATATCTGAAATTAATCCTGTAGGAGCATATGAACAAAGGAATGTGATATCAGAAATACACCACCAGGCCAACCTAGTATTTCCTGTTTTCCTAGATATCCACTAGGTCTGTCTTGTAGTCCCCCCCTTTTCAACAGACCCCTGTGCTTATCTCATGCCCTGTAGAACCCTTCCAGCACCCCTCTCCCCCAGCATTTCCCTCGTTAGCCAATTCCAGTTGTACACCACCCTCTCAGTGAGTAATTATTTACTAATGTTTCCTCTGAATCTTCCACCCTCAATATGGAATTAATTTCCTCTAATCCTAGATCATTCCTTTAATTGTAATAGGCACCCCCATGTCACATTTTGGATTCCCTTTAAGTATTTGAATGTCTCAATCCTGTCACCAATCTCCCTCATCTGCTACAGTGACTACATGCTTAGGTCCACCACTCGCTCCTCATATGTTAAGTTGTGGAGCCCCAATACCAGTTTTGTTGCCGTCATCTGAACTAGCTCCACCCTATCCATATCTTTGTACATGTATGTCCACCAAAAATGTACACCAATAATGATACTGAACAAGTACTGTTGATGTTAATTCAACACTGAGAGGGAGGGTGATGTGCCGAGACTTATTTATAGTGCCTGGCCATGCACCTCTGAGCCAGAAATACCTTCAGGGAAGGAATGGGAGCTGGGGGTAATAGTCACAGGGAATGCAAAGGTATCAGCACAGTGTAGGAGGGCAGAAGCAAGGTCAAGTTGGATGCTGTGGTGCATTGCCAGAGAGGTCACCTCTATAACGGTGTAGGTCATCCTGCCATTGTATACATCACTGGTGAGGCAACACTCTGAGTACTGTGTACAGTTCTCATGACCATACCTGAAAAAGGATGTCAGATTAGTAGAGGGTTCTGCAGCGAAGGGCAACACAACATATCATGGGACTATCTCAGTTGCTGTGTGAGGAAAGGTGGAAGGAGCTCAATGTGTACTCACAAGAATAGACATGGGAAAAAGGGGACATGATTGAGATGTTTAAGTACTTGAAAAGGCATACAGAAAGTCATGGATGGAGGAATGTTCCACTTAATGGGGGGAAGGGTCAGTAGTGGGCACAGTTTGCAGGAGGCTGGTGGAGCATTTGGGATGGAGATGAGGAGGCAGTACTTCACCAATAGAGTTGTGGTGTGTTGGTCATGGTAATGTTCTAATTGTGTGGGCATTGTTGTCCGCATCCACCATATCATAGTATGTGTCTCACGTGTCAATTTACAGTTCAGTGCAATGAGATCTGTACTGTAAACGTCACTCACATGTATTACGCATCACTACTATGTGTGTGTCAATAGTGCTGTATTAACAACTGCTTTTTTTTCTGTTTTATTTTTTAGGAAGTACAGGTATATAGCATACCATCAACTTGCATGGTGGTGCTGGAGATGGTTGGGCCGGAAGGTCCGTGTGGTCTTGCCTGCATATGCAGTTTCCAAGATTCATGCCACATTTCCTTCAGCAAGCCACACCAGTTTCAGATATGCTGATTTGGACTGAAATGCATTTATTTCTTTTCTTTCTTCACACTCATTGGACATTTCATGTTACATCACTTGAAGGACACAATTTCTGGTTACAGTCATCTCTTTTCTGTAATTTATGACATCATTAGCAATTTAAGCCAATACAGTCATGGTGTCTACTGTGTTCCACTGTTCTTTTTTGGGGAATATATGAAATGTGATGTTTGTAATTGTAGATATTGATGAGATACGGTTCATGATAGTTTTTAGTGGTATCACACAGTTGTCAGATACTGTATTCGTGCCTCTATATTTGAGGCACTCATACAGTAATTGTGTTAGTAACCATAGCATTGATGGACGCACAGCGCCTTATATTACATGACTGCCTGTGTGCCTCCTTTTACACAACACTGATGTCAGTATGTGATGATGTTTTCACCTGCAGGTGGTAGCACGATAGTGAGACACACAATCTATGTTGCCCTTTCAGTTGTGCCTAATGGTGTGATGTAGGAAAGCAATATGGTTAAAGCAGCAGTGCAAGAATCTGGTGAAAATTTTGACCTATTCTTTTATATGCTATTTTAGATTGCCACTTACCACCTGACTTGTATGATACCCTTCTTTCCACTATTTGAGTCTACTTTAGTACTTTTTTTTCACATCTGAAATAATAAAAGGAGAACTCCTTTTAATATGGCTCTGACCAGGTTTTCATCAGCATTTGCAGCTGTTTTTGAACAGCTATTGTCCTATAGTGTCAGAGAACACTGCCTGCTGCGTAATAGTTCATTTTAGTCACAAAAGAAATATTTAAACAACAGATGGACAAAAAAAGCTGAGAATACTGATGAAGACCTGGTCCGAGCTGCATCAAAAGGAGTGTTCGTTTTATTATTTCAAACATGAAAAAAAGTATTAAAGCAGACTCAAATTTATGCATGTTTGAGGTGTTGCAATATTATCTAGAGTGGCTGTTTGATGTTTCAATTTTAAGTTGCTTGCACCAAGCCAGCAAGGGCAACCAACATAATGCACAGCAATAGTCATTGCCAAATTCAGTTGTCCATCTTGCAGTTGCAGTAGACCATGGCCGCCACACAAAAGCATGATAAGAGATGGTGAGTACACTTGTAAAAAGTGTGATTCACCACTCACTGCTCCATGTGACAGTACATGTATTAATCACAATTTCCCAAGCACACCCTCAATGATAAATAACTCTGGCTCTCACCCTTGGCCCACCAACACCTGTCAAAGTTAACAGTACACACCACCATGGTACACTACCCATCCAAAACCAGACACTGTGAGCAGAACAGCCCTCCTGACTCCACTGTGCTTACACATCAGCAGACTGGTGAATGAGCAAACTGTACTGTGTATGTGGTAATGATGAATGCACACATGCACATTAATGTTTGCTATCTGACCAGTCACTCGGTGGACAGCCACGGATGTGTGACTTGGGCTACGATACCCAACATGTGTCTTTTGTGATGTTGGGTGTGCCATGGTATGTGTAACTGAAAGCTGTGGCAGGGGTTTGTCAGCCACCTCAGCAACAGGTAACATCCTGTTTTAACCACTAATTTCATTGTCACCATTGTGTTTGTTGATGCTGGCATGTTAAATAAGTTAAATATTATATGAACACTAATCAAAAGTGATTGGGGGCATGGTTAATATTAAACATACTTCTGGAAGTGTCACCAGCGCTCATTGTTGAGGTCAGAATGGGTCATTCTTGGAATTACGGCTGTATGCAACATAGGTGAATGGTGATGGTTCTGAACAGACACCAGGACAGGGCATACCATATTGCATTTTATTACAGGCAATGTCTGCTAATGTGTGGTTGTACAGATGAGCACTGATTTTAGGTTAACTCCCCTAGACTGCATGTTTATGAATACCCTTACAGTATAACACCCATGGCTGGTATTGTAATACCTTCCTATGTTTCCCTCTGGGATAATTCTGAGAATCCCAGTGACAGGAATGTTGCCTCCTGCATTTAACACATCACTGATACCGACATGTGGGATCACAGTTATGTGGTCAACTGGTGTGACCATGCAGCACTTAATGCCATCTGTATTTAATCATCGATTCTGGCACTTTTCTTTCCACAAGGGTCAGTTTGCACCATTCATTGTAGAGCTATGCCATTGCACCATCATCAGAGGTATGACAGTAATGACCATTACTTGCAACCGCTGGCATGCATGCATGCATGTGTATTATTCTACAAGTAATGCCCTCTGGTAGCAACATAATATCTTCAGTGTCGAAATGTAGTTGTGCTCTGTGATGATAAATTGTTTAAGTGGTTGTGAAAGTTGACTATCCACTGTCTTATCAATAAAATTGTTTATTATAGTCAAATTCTTTTAAGTGGAAACGTGTACTTACAAGTGAGTCACACCGCAGTGTGATGCAGGACCCAATTAGCACTTACTAAGAAGGAATTATTTTTTTTGTGTCCAGTTATTTTTTTATATTGAAAATTTATCTACTTGATCATGACTGCCTGTCTAATGTAATTTCAAGAAACACCATGATGAGCGGTGCTCCAAAAAACACCTGCGGCTGTAGCTGCAGGTATGTATATTACAGTACTGCATATCCACAGCTTCTAATTGCTCTGGCTGCAAAGTGCACATCTCGGTGTTATGCCAAGACCAGGTATAGACTGGCAGCCTCACTTTCACTCTATAACTGGTCATGGCATAACACTGAGACACATATGTTGCAAACGGGAAAAATTTCAAGATGTTTTTCAGTACTGTAATAGACATACTCGCAGCTTCTCCATGCATGAAACGTCATTATGGGTACAGCCACAGGTGGTTGTGGGAGCACCGCTCGTCTTCATTTCTTCAAATGCCAGTGGAGATGCAGGAAAGATCAAGCAGATAAATTTTATATTGTAAAAATGATTTTGCACTAAAAATATTAAGTACAAATGGGACCCTGACTCACACTGAGATGTGAACCATTTTAAAGTTGACGTTTACTTTAAGTTTTTGTGAGTGCCTGCTACATGTATGTCGATGCTGAGATGAAGACAGTAATAAATACTATTCTTGTTCAACACAGACTTGTGATAGTGTTTTGCCTTATTGATGACAATATATACAGTAAGATGAGGCACGGGCTGAGTCAAAACCCTGGATGGATAGAACTGAAAAATGTGGTAGAGCATAACAACAGATTCAAACCCCTGGCACAGACAAATGAGGGGAAGGGGGAGGAACCTGGAATGGAGGAGGATCCTGCAGAGGCAGGTATGCAGGGGAATGGCAAAAGGCTGAGCAGACAGGGGTGGAGCATCTAGTCCCCAACATAGATCCTCAGAGGCAGGAAGATACAACAGCACTGGCAGAAAGGAGGTGAGGGATGGAAGGCAGAATGCCATGGGGATGAAAGGGAACAGCAAGGAAAGGGGAGCTTGGAGTGGGGAGGCCCTTCAGGGATAGAGGATTGGGATCTAGTAGGGGCAGGGTTGTAATGTGAGGGGATGGTGATATGCTGGGAGGTACAGTGGGCAATACAGAGGGAAGGGAGGTGGTGCCAGTGGGGCGGTGGGGCCATTGTGCCAGGGGAAAACATAGAGATGGTCACGGGTGCAGCGGAGGGAAGGGAAGTGGTTGAGGAGGACAGGTCAGTGAGGGTAAAGAGGTGGGGGCAGGGTGGACCCTTGTTCCTGGTGGGGGGATACAGGGATGGACTCGGGTCAGTAGGAGGAAGGGAAGTGGTGGAAGTGGACAGGGCTGTGAGGAGAAACAGCTGGGGGTAGGGGGCCCTTGCTCCTCAGGGAAATATGGGAATGGACCAGCATGCCATTGCAGGAATGGAATTGGCCAGTAAGGTCAGGTCATGGAAGAATAAGGGCTGTAGTGGAAGGGACGTGAAGGAAATTGGCATGATGGGGCAGGAAGGGGACATAAAAGAAAAGTAGGTAGGAGGGATTAGGGGATGGCAACTGGGATAGTGAGTAGACCTATGAAAAAGGATAGGGTAAGAGTGCTTCTCTTGGGTGACTACATGATTAGGGGTATCAGATGGGGGGGTGGAGACCTCCTGTGGTGTTAACACCAAGAGTATACTTTGCTTCACGATGCACAATGCAAGACCTATGGTCTATGCTCTGGTGAGGAAGTGTGGTGGGACCCCATACATAGTAGTGCACTTGTGAACAAATCTTGGAGGGCAGTCCTGATTTAAGCCAGGAGCATGGGGTATTCAGAACTGTGGGTAGCTTTCAAAGGGCCTGGGACAGGGTGCTGTATAGGAAGTGTTATCACAAGTTGGTGTAGTGAAGTACAGTGGTCCCTCTCTATAAACAACCACTGTATAACAAAAACCATGTTATGAATAACAAGTTTGATGGCTAACATTGTCCAATAATTAAGCTAAATAACACCTAGCTATGGTAGTGAACACCTAGCTATACAGAATGCCTTAGCCAACTCCAGGCATTTTTGTTATAGAGAGTGACCACTGTACTATTTACACTTTTCTGAGACTGGTGAGAACTCAGCTGGAATACTCTTTGCTGTTCCTCATTGCTAATTCATGTACATGACTTAAAATGAGAGTAGTCAGACAAATCAGATGTTGCCTTGATTACAGCATTAGACATCCAAGTATCGTTTACATGAACTCATTGATCACCATTTTCAACATAGCATCAAAAGTGATGACAGGACTGAAAAGTCCCATTGAGTAAAATTCAAAAAGCAGTTCAAATGGTAACACATAGTGTACTATACACAGAAACAAGAGACAACGAAGACATAAGCAAGTGACACTTTCGTTACTTCAATGAGAATGTCAACAACAGGTCATGCTTCAATTATAGCCATAAGGAAACTGTTATGTTGTTGTCCAATTCCAGGCATCCATTATGAAAGCAAGGTATAGTGCTGCTAGTACATGACGATTGATTGAAGTCCATTGACTGATCATAGTCTTTATCAGGTTGTATTTTCTAATAGTCTACAATGTTGCCATAGTTTGTTAATCAATCTTTGCAAAACATGATCTGTGTACAGCCATCACCTCTTCCTTTGCTATTTTTGAAAATTGGGCACAAAGTGGGGGTGGCATTCTGTCTATCACAGTACCATCATCATCATCAACTGCACTTGACGATGCGGATGCTTCATTCATTTTGATTTTATGAACCTCTTCCATGAGCTCTTCTACATACTCTATAGAGAAAATGTTAACTTTAATGCACGCACTACACATTTTGAAAAGCTGAATTCCATGCGAGGGCCAATGATGGTCAACATACCATAGGTGCTATCCACAGGGATCTTGCGGACTGCAAACCCACCTTTTTTTGTACTTGGGGAAGCACACCCAAAACCACTCATTGCCAGCCTTGGTTCTAGCTGTTTCTCATGCACAGTTTTCATTAAAATGAAGTGTGGCAATAAGTAGCCTAAAAATAGATGCATACTGAGAATGCAGTACTCAATGTGCTCTAAACATCGTATATATCATACAGCAGTATCCTCATACAGTTCTGCAATACAACATGTAATCAGCATTGCTGTTTAACCTGCATAACCTCTGATAATACCTTATTGACATTTCTATTGTATAATGTAACATAGGCAGTCACCAGCCTGAGTTCCATGGCTTGTGTGTGTGGGGGGGGGATGGGGGGCACCCCACAACCAGGGCCAGCTAAGGCTACATACACAACTTTAAAGTCATTTCATGCAAAGCAGTGTTTGTAGTGCAGTGGGACAATGTGTTAAAGTTTGTGAAATGGGGTGCCTCCTCTTACCTGCTTTTCATGCCAAAGTAGCTGAATGTGGTATGCTTAGGTGCAAACTGTAGGATGACACTATGGTAGCCTTCGATAACACTTGTTTGCACATCTGGAGACATACGTGTGATGTCTTCAAGCAAACGCTTCTGACATATGCTCTCCTCCAGTGTTATTGCCACCTTGCTGCCTAGGGTTGTTTAAAAATAAAACATAATCACAGCACAGACATTTTCAATGTAAGTCAGGCAATTACAAAAATTTGACTATTTTACCTTAATTATCAATCCAATATATATTTATATTTATAAAATGGGTCACCAAAACAAGCCAATCAGAACCCAAGCTGTCCATGCATAAAATCTGTTCCATGCATGGGTAAAAAAAAGAGATGGCAGTGAAGAGATCCATCACTCGCTAACTTGCCACATTGTTACTAAATTGACACCAAAGACGCTGCAGCACTTTGAAGACAGGAAACAAGATATGCTGATGGCCCATTAGGAAGGTAAAAAAACATTAATGACCCTGGCGTGCAGTACAATATGTTCCATGCACATCCAGGAGTGTATTATTGTGCTTATAAAATGTGCTCTTTTTAAAAAAAAAAAAATTGAGTTAGAAAATTAATTTTTATATGTGGTAATAGCATTCACTAATGCTGATTTAACATAACATAGTCATTCAGCCTACCACATAATGATGTCATCCTGCTGTCTGTAGCTCTTGAGGAGGGGTATTCTCTCTTTGAGGGGGGCTGCTATTCTCGCTGGTTCAAGGAGGGTGGCTGTCATCTATAAGGGTGAGGGGGGTGCCTGTCATCTTTACTCCTGTGGGTTGTCATTGAGGGGAAGGTCTGTAGTCCCAGAGCTATGGGGACTGTCTTCACTTTCCTGCACTCTGCATTTAACAAAGAACAGACAGAGTAGCAGAACTTTGCTTTCTTCCCCATCATCTGCTAATCACAGATCTGCGGTAATTGCTCCTTACTTCTGATATGCTGGTGGCTGCCCTGCTGCTGGCTAATTCAGGGCTCCATACTCCTTGAGAATGGGAATCACCCCAGACTTCACGCTACTCTCTTTTTTTTCACACCAATTTGTTCTACCCCCCCCCCAGCTTATGGTCTACAACTCGTGAGTCCATTCCGCATAGCCCTGCCCCAGCACACACAAGGGCACATCTGCGCTGGCTCTGTAATATTCTCGACTGCAACTTGGCCCAAAATAAGACAGAACACAGAATGCACATTACCCTGGCATGACAGACAGCGAGAAGTAAGCAATCTGTTTTTCTCTTGCATTTGGAAAAGAAAATATTGCTGCCAGTGAAATGACAACATTCTATGGCACCAGAATCTTGGCCTTTTTAATGCCATCTCTTTTTTTTACCCATGCATGGAACAGATTTTATGCATGGAGAGCGTGGGCTCTGATTGGCTGGTTTGGCCTACTCATTTTATAAATATATATATAATGAACACCACCAGGATAAAGTGCAGTGTCACAGGTTTACTGCATGACACAAGGGATTAACTCCCATTGAAACTTCATTGTTTGCTGCAGTAACTGTACTGCTGAATTTGGAAGTGCTGTACATCATCATAGTGTCTTTCATGATATATATATATATATATATATATATATATATATATATATATATATATACACACACACACACATGTATACGCATATGTGAACACACACATATATATATTTGTAAGACTGTAATAACCTTTAGATTTAGATTTAGGTGCATACTCGATGGTCCAAGTCGGTCCTTTTAACACAACAGATATGTAGGAATCTTTAAAGGTACTACTGGTTTATGTTACCTGGCACTATCCATGCTTTTGTAGTACTTGTGCTGGTGCAGAATGCAGCAGCCAGGCTTTTTGACTGGTTCCTCTAGGACCAGTCATATAATGCCTGTGCTCCACGGACTGTGCTGGCTGCCAGTACAGTGGTAGATCACCTTCAAGGTCAGTTTGCTGACCTATAAGGCCCTACACGGCAAGGGACCTAGTTACCTGCAAGATCTCCTTCACCCCTACTGCCCCCCCCCCCACTCTCTCTGATTCACTGGCGATGGATTGCTAGAGATTCCCAGGGTCTATTTAAAGACATCAGGGGCCAGGTCTTTTAGTTTTATAGCCCCAACCCTGTGGAATTCTCTACCTTGTCGAGTGCAAGATTGCCTGACCGTCCAAAGTTTTAAAGTTGCTCTTACAACATATTTATTTTGTATTGCCTGTTTTGATTTTTAATACTGTTTGTATTGGTTTTAATTTGTTGTAATTTTTATTTATGCATTTTGTTTATTTATAGTATTGTACAAGCGCCTTGGTTTTAGAAAGGTGCTTTTTATAAATAAAGTTTGATTTGATTTGATTTGATCAGTTCACCATGCATACATTGTGGGAACAATTCCCTGTGGCCCTCATGTATGTCTTGCACGTGATTGCAAAGAGACGTCCACTTCTGCACCACCAAATCTTTGTTGCTGCCCTTGGTGGAGATGCATGACCAGTACAGATGGTTGATGATTGATTTTTGCCATGCCATGAGGGAGTTGCAGTCCTTGGCTTTCAAAACCAATGAAGTCACCTTCTTGAGTGCTACAAAATATTATTTGTTAAGTACATAAACAGTGGTACAACTGTACCATGTATCATACATGTAACACCACATGCATTAGTAATGTCTGGCATATATCTTTTGCAATATGCCAAATATCAAACTGATGTTCTGTGTTTGGCAGACTTTCTTGAATCCACTTGTTGATAGAAGAATGTCGATCGGTGGCAATGCATGACAGATAGATCTCATTCTCCTCAAGGTAACCGACTGCTCTTTTAAGTCCCTCCAGCTCCATATGGTATGAGCCGTTAACCTCATTACTCTGAATTAATATCCAATGGAAACACATTAAATATTGTTTGAAACATATAAAACACACACAGGACAGTTATTATTTATGAGTTCAGCAATACCACTATTATCAAATAACATGATGTCACTGTGGTAGAAAATTACTCAACGTACATGCAGAATTAATATGCATTTGTGCTGAGGGCACAGTAGGCCCATATGTTGGTCTGTGATGAACTGTTGTCTCTATGTGATTTAGTGCACCTCAGTGTCATGTATGTTTTCTGGGTTGTGAGTCTACAAATAGAAAACCTGGAGGTACCTCGGGCAGTGCATAGCAAGAGCATGTTAGGCGCTGTAATATAAGAGTTGCTGCACTGCTCTTTCTGCATCTGTAAGTTACTCTGAACAATACAGAAAATGGTCAAGGTCATGATGGTTGTCATGCGTACTCAGCATAACCAGGCCATAAATTTCTATGAAATGTACATCATCATTATGTACAGTGATACCAAACACACTGAAACATAACATCTGAAATGTTTTTTTAGATGTTTACCATGTTGAAGAACAGTGATACGGCTAAACAACATTGAAGTACCTATCACCAGAAGAACAGAACACGGGGAAACAATTTCTATTTTGGTTTTCTTACTGAATCATTCATCACAACAACACACACATGACACCGCAGGCATAGCCCTCATGTGATGATGATGGAAATAATAGTGACAGTGATCAACACATGGGGTCACCGCCTCTCTTCATCCTGCCACCCCCACTATCTCCACCCGCAACTCAGAGAAAGCACTACTGGTTGTGCCCCGGGTAAAAAACCTCCCTTGCCCAGAGATCTTTCCACTACAGGGCCCCCACATGGTTTAATGTACTCCCAAACACTATCACTAGTGCACCCAAGATCACCCACTTCAAAACCACTCTTCACAACCACCTATTCAGTATCCACTCCTGTAACTGCAACTAACATTTCACTCTCACCCACTCTGATCCAAATTCTCTGACAAAGTCCATTATGGATTGCAACCTCCATCAATAATACCAAACCCATGAATAGGACTGACTACTCTGTTTAGATGCTTTCTCAAGCTAATAACGTCTTTCTGCTGTGATGATGTAAATATTGTCATCCAAATATTGTAAATAATGTCAGAAAATGTCTACATCCAAATACTGTAAATAATGTCTGTGACAAATGTCTGTAACACATGCTTAATGTAATTGTTGTTATACCCTGTCTGTATTAGCTTCTGTCTTACATGTGATGCGATACCTTTGGAAATGAGCCTCTGGCTCAAAGGTTGTAAACCCGATATATCAAATAAATAAATAAAAAAATACAGAGCATTTATGCTAATTTCTCCTATCGGAAGTGGGTGGCTGCATGCTCTCTCCACTGAACCATGAACCACAGTGACAATGGAGTCATGTTTTTTGGCACTCAGATAATGCACCAGTATGCAGTGCACTGTTTGTGGATCCATGTACCATTGTAACAGTACTGCCCTTACATGTCATGTGATATGGTCGATGAGCAATTCCCCTTTGAATGGTCAAGTGTATAAGTATCAGTTGTCTCTGCACAAGTTGAACAGTCAACACCTTGTTGCGTGACAGATCCACCAGCACATAGCTACCACACTTGACAGAGTGTCCGGGAGTGTCTGCATGTCCATCTCCTCCTACAACAATTTAAATGCTGGTGACTTTAATTTCAGCAAAAAGCTGGTCTTGATGCCAGTTCCAAATGTTTTGAACAGCAGGGAAAAGGTACAGCCGCTGATGTTTGTAGAACGTATTTTCACTCAAGCCTGCACAGTTCAGCTGATGCAAAAGTTGTAATGCCTTCCTGGGAGAGCTCCAGAAAATAGTATGGATATTGAAAGCTGAATGTTCCCTGCTAGTGTAACACCCATCAGGGGTTTGCTTCACCAGGTATGCTCGTACAAGCTGTCCATGCAGCTGTGTTTCACTACGACCATGGTACCAACCTACTGGGAGGTGTTAGTTACATTAACTGAATTACATTGGTTGCACAGATAAAGAACAGTCAGAAGCTTGGACTGAAAAACTATGTATTTTCGGTCCTTGACAAACACAATTTCACCATCAACACTGGAAAAGAAAATAGTTTTGAAATCGCTGTTAATACAGATGTAGACCATACAATGACATCAAGCAATGAAGTATACAACTGGTTTATGAAATCAGGTGCTGGCACACTGGCACTGAAGGTTGAGGTGCTGGACAACACACTGTGCACCTCACCACTGACACAGTTTCTGCAACTGATGCAGGACCACAGGGTTTGGCAGGAAAGGGAAGACATTGAGCAGCAAGAGGATGGCTCTCACTTCCAGGGGTGGGTTGCATGAACTGCATCACTACTTAGCACACCCAAAAGGAGATATGGGGCATTGCATGGTAGCGTTGCTGCAACTAGGGTGTGGAGTGGCACCAAACGTCAGCACGTCTATGCCTTGACAGAGAGGAGAGGGAGGCTACAGGAGCCTAGACCACATACCCGATGGTGGACCATCCCTCCACTGCCTCTATGTAGCACAATGACCAGGAAAAACAGTATAATTACACTGGAGAGTGATCCTGGTAGATGTAAGATTTCTGGAAGATGGTGCTCAGCAATCATAATCCTTGCGTGCTGTGGTTTCAGGTGCAGAGTACAGGGGATGGCTCAAAGGGCAATACTTACAGATGGATGTGTGGTCCACTAGACCCAGAATCAAAAAGAATTAGCCAGTAAAAAAAAAAAAGATTTATGAAACTTTGGCAGTAAAGTGGCATGATATGTTCTATAACAATGAATGCTTTACTTGTGTGGACTATTATAATGGTGCTGGCCTTTTTTTTTTTTTTTTTTTGGATGGGTCATTTTTATTGCCTTACCTCCTCAGCTGGGGGGGTGGTCCTATGGTTCCCCTCTGTATCCAGTCTGACCACGGCACACCCTGCCCTGACCACCAATACCTGAGCTGCCACCCCTTCACCCTTTCACTCTCCTGGCTGCATCAAGCTCCTGTACAGCATGGAAGACCACCCAGGGAGTTGGGACCAGAGGGAGCTACATAGGGGCACTTGGTGCAGCATTGCAGGGGTAGACCATCACTCACGCCAGAGGACTGGGGCTGAATTTCCTCCCTGTACTCCACTTCTTGGCATGGACATTCTGTGACACCAATGACACAGCCATACGCACTTCAGCACCCCGTGCAGCGCACATCTGCTGTGCCAACCCATTCTTGCACCACGACTCACCCTAGGCCTCAACTACCACTAGGAACCATCACATGCGTGGGTGTCCCCACCCACCCTCCCCAGAGGAGGAGAGTAGTCCCTTGAAACTCAATCCACCTCCCGACCAGCACACCCCCAATGACACGGGTTCATTACTGAACACGAGTCGTCGGCGTAGCATGAGGTAAGGCATCCAGCGGGTCTTCCCTCAGTGCCATTGGGTTGGCTATACTGGCCTTTCTTCATTCAAATATGAGCACCACTGATCACACCTTACTGTGTCTGGACAGTGTTGTCAGTACTTGTGAAGTATAGCGCACAAAACACTTATTAATAAGAAGAATGATGCTCTTCTGTCACAGTCACTCGAGTCAACCTTTGATGGTTGATATGCAGGGTCTTTCAATTCATCATCCAAAAATCTACTTGAAAGAACATCAGAGCAATCAGTTGTAAAAGTGGAGTCTAATTTCTTCTGTGGTGTCGAATGAATGCGATTCCAGACAGAACGATCGATGTTGCACTGCACAGAGGAATCAGCAGTATATAGTGTGGCGTTAGCAACTGGACATTCTTTGTCCCAGTCTAGTGTCTGTGTACCTGGAAAAATGAATAAATGAATATGTATTTCTGATGAATGACAGAGTAGAATCATTAAGTTATGTTTCTGGTGTTTACAAAGAAGAAAAGCACTATAGTGTCTAGCAGATTATTTTTCTGTTTAGAAATCAGTTCTTTTCAAAATGGTGTTGTACTACAGTTCAAAGGTCTTGGAATGTGATCGTACCCTTCTGTGGTAGGACAGCATTCTAGAACCTTTATAGACTGCACAAGTCAGTTTCATTGTGAAAGAGAAACACACAGTGTACACACTTTCACATAATCCTATACACTATACAACATACAGGATGAGCAACTTTATGCCTAACTAGTGTGTTCTGCCAACTCGTGGCTCTGATTCCCATGGACATATTGAGTGTTGCTCTCATGGTTTGATGGAATCAAAACTCCTCTGTGGCAGAACACACTGGTTCTGCATTGTTGCCCATCCAGTATTCTTTATATGTTTAATTTTTGCATTGTTTATACACACACATGCACACACACACAATTTTATCAGCTTAATGCCCCCAGACAGTTTGTGCGGTCATTGTAGGGTAAAGAACACACAGGGTGCTGTGTGAGCACCACCAAATCTGTCTCCACCAGGACATGTGTACTGAATCCAGTAACACTCACATGACACCTCCCCTCTCCATCATGGGATGTTACCTTTGTACACCTTGTACACCCGGTACACAATGTAAACACCATACACCCTTCTCTGACCACTCCAAGGTGTGCATGCAAAGTCATGGCCATCGCTCATATGTAGACTCTATAGTATGATAGTGATGCAGGGGACAACCATATGTTTGCTTAGAAAATCAAGGACTTAGCATGTTGGCTCTTTCTGTGGACATGCCATAGCATACCCTGGTGACAGTGTTTTTTTTTTCTTGGTTCCCATTGATGCAGACATGCAGCAATGTTGAGGGCGTGCCACACATAGTCCAGCAGTCACCCGCAGTAAGTCTTTCTCTGCCTCCCTACCATGATCATAGTATCACAAGCTGAGAAGCTCACAGTATCCACAGTTCACAGAGGGATCAGCTGGACACACAACACAGCACTGGGAGAGTACAGCAGTCCTCGGGATGCTAAATCCTCGGCTGCCAGTTCCACCAAATGATGACCCAAAGTCATTCCAAAAACAGGGTCACAGCAGTTGCACGAGGTGTGTCATCTAGCTCTGAAAAAAATGGCACCACCATACAGGCCTCATGTCGTGTATTACTGGTAATACAGTCCCATCCACTGGAAAAGTGACAAGACAGTTGCTTACCAATGCTTTTCTTTACAGTTCATTTCACATGTACTTTTCTTTTCCGAATGTTTTTCTTTTTGTACCACAGTTTCTTTGTCTGCCCTGCAATGCACACCACTTGTGGTTTGCATGGAATACCAACATCTATTGATTTGGATGCAATGGTGTCAACAGTCTCCACAGTCACTGTATCTTCTTAGAAAAAAACATTTACACAAATCTCAGCATAATTTTAGAAAAAACATAAATTCTTATGAAGTTTCACAAGAATGACAGTATTCATCAAGTAAACAATAAGACATTGTTGGGTGTTGGTTGTACCGAGATACCCACACACCAAGAGGCATAGTCAATCAGGAGACTGCAGGTCATGTGCCTTCATCCTCTGGGTGTGCAGGTATGTCAGTACTAACAACAGCCAGAAATGTCTTATTGGTCATATAAATAAAGGTTTCATAGACAACCTTGAAAGAATAACATTACTAAAGTTTTCAAACTCCCAAAAAATATACAACTATGTTGCTAAATATTGTAAAATAGTACTTCCGCAGATGTTTCTCATGTGTCAGTCATATGTCTTTCTTCACTCTTAATACATTGTGTGATTGTTTACCATGGGATAGAAGAGATTACAAATAGCTGTCTTAAGCAGGGGGCCAAAAGCACATAGGAAAGGAAACTGGGGTGGGCGGAACACGGTGTAGAGGGAGAACAAGAGCAGAGGGAGGGGAGAGGAGACTGTAAAACATGTAAGGTCATGCTAACCAATGCCCTAACATAGTACATAAGGTTCCATGCCTGAAGGGCTTGATGGCAGATGCAGACATTGACATAGCATCAGTGACAGAGACAAGGTACTTTGCTAATCATGCCTGGGAAGTCAATGTACCAGGCTATACACTGTTCAGGAGGAACAGGAATGTTAAAAAGGGTTGGTGAGTGGCACTGTAAGCTGAGGGAATGTGGGCCACCCTGTAGCCAGGGAAAGGAACAGCAATACACGCTGGGATGATCTACCGAAGTCCGGCACAGAGGGAGGAAGTAGACAGGGAAGTAGTAGAAAACATAAATGACATAGCAGATAAAGGTGAAATCATGCTACAGGTTGATTTCAAGATGCCGTACGTGGATTGGGCCACCCAGGTGTATGCTTCAGCAAGAAGCACAGCCATATTGCAATCTCTGCAGTGGGTTAGACTTAGGCAGTTGGTGGATGAGCCATCCAGGGAAAAGTAAATTATGAACCTAGTATGGACCAGTGGGAACAGAGTAGAAGAAATGCAGGTGGAAGGGCAGCTGGGATACAGTGACCACCACATGGTGTAAATCCGTGTGGAGACATGAAATCAATTAAGCCACACATAGACCAAGAGTATTAGATTTCAGGAGGATGGATGTCAATGAAATGGGTAGATGTATACAAGCAGTCCTGGAGAAGGGAGAGGTAATAGAGGGGGTGTAAGAACAATGGGAGAAAATGAGAGGAGCCATAGTGGATATAACAAAGCAATGCATTAGGCTAGTGGCAAAATGGAAAAGAAGAAGGAAACCACTATGGTTCGCCAAAGAGTAGGGGGCAAAGTCAGGGCTAAAAGGTTAAGTTTCCAGAAATGTAAGGGAAGCCAAAGGGAGTAGGACAGGTAGGTGTACCTTGAATGTGTAAGGGAAGCAGGGAAGGCTTTTTTTTGAGGGTGAAGGTGCATACAGAAGATGGCTTAGCAAGGTCAGCAAACAAAGGGATAAGTAATAGGACCAGTTCTGTTCAATGTCTTCATTAGTGACATTGCAGAGGGGTTGGAAGGAAAGGTCTTCCTGTTTGCAGATGACACCAAGAACTGCAACAGGGTAGATACTCTACAAGGGGTTCAAAATGTGAAGAGGAGCCTGGAGAAGCTTGAAAGATGGTTTGAGATGTGGCAGCTGAGGTTCAATCCAAAGAAGTGCAAAATAAATCACCTGGGAAGAAAGAAACCATGGGGAGAGCAACAGGTTGGGGGGGGAGGAGCTGACTATCACCAAAGAGGAAAGAGATCTAGAAGTTATCATCTCTGATTACATTAAGGTATCAAAACAGTGCAGAGAAGTAGCAGAGAGGACCAGTGCCATGCTGGGGTGCATAGGCAGGGGTATCAGTACCAGGAGGTGTGAGGTGGTGATGTCACTGTATTAAACATTGGTAATGCCTCACCTGGAGTACTGCATGCAGTTCTGGAGACAACACCTATGCAAGGACATAGATAAGGTGGAGACTGTACAGAAAAGGGCAACAGAGATGATGCAGGGCTTGCACCACAAAACATATGAGGAGAGACTAAGGGGCCTCAATATGTAATCACTGAAGGAGAGGAGAGAGCGGGGGGACATGACTGAAATGCTCAAGTGCATCAAAGGCATAAACAAGGTACAGGTGGGGGACCTCTTCCAATGTAGAAAAAGTACTACAACAAGGGGGCACAACACGACATTGGAAAGGAGTAGATTAACAGATAATGTGAGGATGTTTTTTCTACACAGAAAGGATAGTCAACACGTGAAATAGTCTGCCACAGGAGATAGTGGGGCAAGCACAGTGGAGGACTTTAAGCATGCCTGGGACAGGCACAAGGGAAGCTTGATAGTAGAGGGAGTGATGAAAAGCCATTAATCACATAAGGTCAGTGGCAACATACAATATATAGGGCCTATAGGCAGACTAGATGAGCCTAGCCATCCATATTTTCTGACAATTTCTATATTTCTATCAATTAAAAGCTCTGCATTATTCCAGTGGTATCCCCCACACACACAATGGTAACATGGAATACATGAATTAAAAATTCTTCACAGCTCAAATAGCATACAAACAAAGCCACGCAGACAGGCCTAAAGTGGAGCCAGAACATCAATTTTACCTTTTGATAGATAAAGAGCATGGACTTCGATGTCAAAGTGGTATGGATAGGACAGGGATTTCCCATGGTCAGCAGAGAAACACCACCAATGGAAACACTGAATACTGCTTGATTTTTTTCATATTGCTGTATGTGTGTAAGGGGGGAGGGGCCTCATGACTGTAAAAAAGATGACATTATTTATTCACTTTATTGAATGTAATGGACTTTAATTTTTAAGGCATACTTGCATATTTTTTTATATATGACTAGGTGCTGCAGCCATGCCTGTTATGGAAACTAAAAAATATGAGGCATGTCAATTCTGTGACGTTCCCTGTTTGGCAGGGACTACTTTTACCCAGTGGTGGAACTAGCTTATTGCATTGTCTAAAGCCAAGTGTCAGGCAATCCAGACACAGGGATTTCTTTGACCATATTGTATTGATATCATACATTGCTGCATGGTGCGGTAGGTCAGAGGTAACCAAGTTAGTAAAGATAGTTTCATTGTTTATTCTACGTGCTGGGTACGTGTTTTGCAGTCCAACAACATGGAGATTTTGGTAGCTTAGGTGTTCTTGATGATGGAAGATTTTTATAAATGGGAATAAATGCAAATATACGCAACTTAATATACCATAATTCTTGGACACAGTGATGTGTATACGTATTACAGATATCAGCATGACTAAAGTTGGTGTACTGTAGATTGATGGTCAATAATAACATGAAGCAGCACACACAGTAGAACACAGCACGTACACTGTTGCACTCTGTACCAAAAAATAAGAATTTTAAACAGGATTGGAGAGAGACATGTGGGTAGTGGTGCAATGCAGGGATTGTGACTGTGAGAGGAAGTGAAATGGTGAACACTGTGCAACGGAGGACATACAAACAGAGTTAAGTTGCATAATATGAATACCTTATAGGAAACAAGGGAGATGGTGTACATAATACAAATAGTCAATTACCTCATATAAACAATATCACACGTGTTGCGATGCAAAAGGCTGCAGGTTTTTACCTCACAGTACCACATGTGTGCATTAAACACCTATAAATGCACACCCAGGAGTGGGCTATTGCACTTATTAAATGGGTTATATTTAAACAACAAAAAAAAAATCACAAAAGAACAGGTTTTGGCAGAATTGCATAGAACAGTGTCCTGGGCACTGTTGAATTAAATATCTGACACCTCAACTAAAAAAGGAGGTGTCAACACATACACATGACTGAATGGCTGTGACGTATATGCCTGACTGATGAATCCAGTGTGCTGCAGTGGGACACGTAATTAGACAAAAGTTGTGATATGGTGGTACCACACCATTAACACTATTGTAGTAGTGTGTGTAACATAATGCAATATATATACAAGGTACATAATACTTACCACACTATCCAATACAAAGGTATCTTGAAACTCGAAGTAATCAGCATTTGCTGAAGGTGTTCCAGCACACACTTGGTCCATGGAGGCACTGTAATTGTGATCAGACACAACACTAGCTATGGAAATACAGTTTTTGATGATAGCATGGTTCTCATCAGTGGCAGATGTTGCAGCATGCTTGTCAAAAACAGCGTGTATCATCTATGAAGTTAAACAGAGCATTATTTCAACAACATTGATTATAACAGTACACACCTACTGCTGTACAAACTGCATAGAAACACAGAAACATCCAATTTCACAGCACGTAAGGAAAGCTTGGACCACACAGTGTGCAGTTTTCCACATCCATTGGGTAAGCTACAGATTGTAGTTAAGAAACAGTCTACTTTCTCCATCCACCCACCACAATGTCCTTATCTGTGTCCCATGTATTATTGAGTTCAGCCAATTTTTTATACTACAACCTACTATTGAAGGACATTCCATGCATCCACCACCCTCTATGAGAAAGAAATACTTACATTGCCCCTGAGCTATCACACAATGTGTCTTCACATTGTGCACCCTAACTCTTGCACATTGATTTTTCTAAACGATGATACTCTCTTGGACTTTCTTGATTGATTGCCTTGCTGTACTTGAAATTTTCTATTCTGTACAACCTCTCCCTACTGTCATTGAGGATATATTGTACAGATTAAGATGCTTTACTCTCTGTTCATATGGCTCCTGTTGCATAACCTGTGCTATTTAAGTATCCCAACTCTGAGCAGGTGACATCCAGTCTGTGTCCTTGCAGATATGGGTTCACAAAAACTGCACGTAGTATGACAGAGAGGGTCTCACCAACAGTCTGTACATAACAGTGACAGCACCAAGATGCACTGAAAGAGCAACAGTTGCATCATTTCAAGAACTGACCAATCGTTCCTGTGCCCGTGGTTAAAAATTGCTGCACCTAGTCTATAACAAAATCTAAAGTAGTGAAATGTGAACTGTTAAGAATTAGTCAATCATTATGTTTTGAGCCACCAGGCTGCTCCTTAGAGCATCTTTTTTTATCCAGTGGTTCCCATTACACCCATGTTTTAAAAACCCATGCAGAAGGATAAGAACTTATTATTTCCCACTGGTAATGCCTCTCCTTATGCACTGAAGCATACCACCAGCCCTACTTACTGTATTATCACATTGCTTGCCTAACTTTAGGTAATGTAATATGACTACCCACAGTTACATTTTAATTTCTTTTTGGGATAGTACCTCACAACATAGTGTGTATTGTTACAATGGGATTTTGTTTTCGAAGTTGAATTCCTTGGCACTTCTTTTCAATAAATATAAGATAACATAATTTTGACCATTCCTCCAAGCTTTACAAGTCCCTTGTCATCCTTTCCACAACCCCTTGGGTATCAACCCAGTTGCAGCTGTTTGTGTCAGCTGCACAGATACATACTTTTCCTACCGCTACATGAACAATGTCATTTATAAATAAATTAATGAGGACCGGTAACTGTACTCAACCAAGAAGGTACCATGCTAGTAACCGCATTTTCTTTCTTGGTGGACATGTGCACTATTCACCTCTGTGTCCTGTTGTCAGGCCTATTGTGTACATCAGGTGTCACTTTGGTAACCACTGCAAGGCTGGGTAACTGTCTTATTTATCTTTTCTGCAAAAATGTGTCCAATGTCTTGATAACCTACAGGTACAACATGTCCAAAGGCCATTTCTGGTCTACTACTTTGGTCGCACAGTAAATTAAATGTATTTGATTCATCTGGCACAACAATCATGCTGTGAAGTCCCACTACCATATAGATAATCAACAGTTCTTTCCTTCATAACTGATTACATCATTTTCCATTACACTGAGGTCAAACTAACAAGTCTGTTGTTTCATGACTCTGCATTACTAACAGTTACATGATTTTAATAGATTTCTTTGAGTGACTTACCAAAGTAGTATAACAAAAAGGTGCTGTGGACAGGGTCTACCTAGACTTTACACACACAAAACTGGGAGTGGTTACCAGGGCCGTAACCTGGGTAAAAAAATTGGCTGGACAGCAGGACACAGATGGTAATAGAAAATGGAGTACACTACAAAGAAAAGGTGGTTAATAGCGGGGTACTGCAAGATTCCGTGCTGTGGCCAGTCATCTTTAATACACAGATACATAGATACATAGACAGTGTTGGCAGATAAGGGCCTATGGCCCACCTAGTCTGCCCATTTGTGTTTGTAACTTCAGTTTATGTTTTCCTACAACTCTGTTGCCCCTTACCCCTGACCTCCAGAATTCCTTTATGTCTATCCCATGCATTCTTAAATCCCGTGATTGTTTCAGCCCCCACCACTTCCTCAGGCAGGGTGTTCCACTTGTTCACCACCTGTTCTGTGAAGAAATTCTTCCTCACATTTCCTCTGAATCGTCCTCCCTCCAACTTCACCCCATGCCCTCTAGTCCTGGAACATCTTTTTCACTTAAAAATAGTGTATTCTTGCACCCTGTTCCTCCCTGTAAGATACTTGTATGTCTCTATCATGTCCCCTCTCTCCCTCCTCTCCTCCAGGGAGTACATATGCAATTCCTTCAACCTGTTCTCACAGGACTTGTGATGCAATCCATGTACCATCTTTGTTGCCCTCCTCTGAACCTTCTCTACCCTGTCTATGTCCTTACATAGGTAAGGTCTCCAGAACTGTACACTGTACTCCAGGTGGGGCCTCACTAGTGTCTTGTATAGTGGAATCATGACATCCCTTTTCCTGCCGGTGATGCCCCTGCCTACACATCCCAGCATCCTATTTGCTTTACCTGCTGCCTTGTCACACTGTTTCCCTACCCTGAGTTCATCAGAGATGATAACCCAAAGACCCCTTTCCTGCTTGGTGCTTGCTATATCCTCACCCCCCAACTGATATATAGTGCCAGGGTTTTTGTGCCCCATATGCATTATCTTGCACTTCTTTGCATTGAATTTCAACTACCAAACCCCTGACCATTCTTCAAGTTTCTGCAGGTCCCTTCTCATTCTGTCTACACCCTCTGGTGTGTCTACTCTGTTACAGAGCTTTTTGTCATCAGTGAACAGTGAAATTCTGCCTTCTAGGTCCTGTGCAATGTCACTGATGAAGATGTTGAATAGGACCGGTCCAAGCACTGATCATTGTAGTACCCCACTGGTCACGCTTCCCTTTGTGGAGTGACAGCCATTTACCACCACCCTCTGTGTCCTACCACCCAGCCAGTTACCTACCTACCACACTATCTTTAATACTTAATGTCTTTATAAGTGAAATTACAGAAGGAATGGAAGAAAAAGTATGCATTCATGCAGATGACACACAGATCTGCAACAGGGTTGATACTCAAGGGTGTGTGGAAAGGAAGAGAATAGACTTGGCAAAATTGGAGGAAAGGTTAAAAGTATGGCAGCTTAACTTCAATGAAAAGAAGTGCCCAGTAATGCACCTGGGAAAGGCAAACACAGTTGAAGAATACATAATGGAGGTTGAGGTACTAACAACAACAAAAATGGAAAGGGACCTATGTATAGCCATATCAGATGACCTAAATGTAGGCTGGCCATGTGAGAAGGCAGTAAGGATGTCTGGAGGGAGGGGTACTGGGATGTAGAGGGAGAGGCATCACCAGTAGAAAACAGGAAGTTGTTATCCTTCTGTACAGGTAGTTTGTGAAACGCCATGTGGAGTTATGTGTACAGTTCATGAGACAACATATCTACAAGGATATAGACAGGATGGAGGCAGTGCAGAGGAGGTCAACTAAAATGGTGCATGGTCTGCAACACACCATTGAGGAAAGGAAGGAGAGGTGAGACATGATGGAAACTTTCAAGTACCGCAAGGGAATCAACAAAGTACAAGAAGGTAGCATACAAGGGAGTGTAAGGTAATAAAATGGATTATGTAATGGCAAGAAAGAATCTTGGACTGTGATTGGTCAGTTTGGGGCTGGACCCATGGCATTATCCCAGCATGACACCACAGGTCTACTCTCAGCACTGTGAACCAATGCAGATGAGCTTATGACAGAAGAGCTTTGTCACTTTTTTTCCCATCTCCTCTTAAGAAAAAAAAATATTTTTCCACACTAATAAAAACATTCTTTAATACTATTTTTTTATTTTATATATAACAAACCATTGTATAATAGGAATAAGGCACTCCAGGGTGTGTGTCGTTTGGGACAATGCCACTCCTGAGGCATTGGACACACCCTGTCATGCATTATTCCTTTAATCATGCACAGCAAATAGAAATACACACAACCATTGTTATAATAACTTGAAATTAACTTACCCGTGCATGCTTTCTTTTTTCATAAGCACCATATCTTGATTTTTTGCTGGTGGGCGAAAGGTTAGACTGGCTTCTTTTTTTCAAACTGTTGTCCGAAGGTCAAGAGAAGATAGTTGGAATTGCATCTTTTTTTAGGCATTTCCAAGCTGAAATATTGAACTCTGACATAAGCAAGCACCGTATCTCTCAACTGTCCCTGATTTTCAAGGACGTCCCTGATTTTGAGTCAAAATTTTACTCTGTCCCTCCTAAAAATTGTGTTTCCGTGACCAATCAGTGGGGGTTGTAAGCACAAAATAATGTTAAACATTAATGTTACAGACTTGTTCTTCCTTAGAAAATGCATTTTACACTAAGCATCTTATTCTACCAGCTTTCTGAGTGGATATTACCAATTTTGAAGATGTGTCCCTGATTTTGATCCTTTGTCCCTGATTATTTTAAGCCTTGTCCCTGATTTATGAGGCAGGAGGTTGAGAGGTATGGGACAAGCACTGTGTCTCAAAACACTCCATTGTAAAATGAGCACTACATAAAAAACTGTACTTTGTGGGTCCAGACCATTTATTCTGAGTACGCTTAACATGCTCTGTCCAATGCTTAAATAAGTCATTTGATTTTGGGAAGTGAAACATGCTAACCCTATCTTTGTGAGTGTTGCTGCATCCTGTAGCGACACTTTTAATAACCATCCTTGAATTTAGTTATAGAAAGCAAGCAAAAATACTAATAAATCAATATTGAAGCACACAAAAGTAGTGACTCGGTAACACAACACTGCACTACAGTTTCCCTCCAGAATTGCAGGAATGAACCAGGAAGTAGTAAATGACAAGTATGTAAACATACAATACATTAATTTCTATAATTTCTGTATGTAACCAAAAAAAGACACACATCACTATGCATTCCAAAATGACATACCAATAAATAATTCATTTTCACATTACATATTGTAGTTCATTCAATCATAGGTCATGAAGACTCATACAGTGATGTCATGTGTGTCACTAATGAAATTCAAAATGTGGTGACAAGAGTCACTGCCATTAATGTGATGACATTAAAAACACACACACACACAAATTCCTGAAAAATTTATTTTATTACATGTCACTGAATTACATATTTTGCAAGCTGTATGATATGACTTTGGACTGTAACACTGATTATATACGTTTATGTGGGGTATGTGCTACAAGGGGGACACACGCTGTCATGCTTGATGGTATCATCAATAATATGTCAGAACCAAATACAAGAGACACTTGTGTGAATAACAATTAAAAATAAGTTTTATTTACAATGAGTGTGCTGCTTGCAATAGTAACTGAGGGCAGAGCAATGAACTGAATAATGCTCGACTGCAGATTACACCGTGGAATTGCGGCACTCACTAGCGTGAATGCAATATGACAGCACCGTATTGATTATGAACGTGTTACTTTTACTTTTTTATGCCCCAAATTTAATCAGTCAAGCACGGCTCAATCAATTGCACAGGTACTGCACTTGACTACATACTATTCTAGGGTACAGTGCATAGAAGGTGCTCATTGACTGCTCATACTATGACATTGAAAGGCAGTGTCAGAAACCATGTGTGATGTGGCAATAAATGAGCCTGCAGACTGAACAACATGGCGCAGTGGTGGACAGGTAGGAGACAAACAAAAAATATAAAAATAGTTTTATTTAGACAGGAGGGAATGCTGAATAGTGATGACTTGCACTCTGGACACAGGAACAGTCGCAAAGGGTGTAATACAGGCAAATACACATTAAAGATGGTTAGTTGCTCTTTAAGGTACAGTTAAATATGAATTATTTTGGGGTATAAATCTCTTCTGGAGATAGTGGAAATGGAAACATTATAAAAAGCTGTCAATGAGAAATAATGTTCAGTCCTCTTTAACTATCATACCCTAAAAGCTCAATTGGAACTTGCTCTTTAAAACTGATCGCCCCTCCACTGGGGTTTATACACCATATTCAATCCGTACAGATGACTGTCTTGCCTAAATTCTCTTTCTTCTATCAGATGCTGCCAAAAATAGGTTCCTCAGTCAGCCTCACTGGAAAACCATGATTTCCAGTTTCATTTGAGAAAATCAGAACCCCAGAACAAAGTTCAAAACACACAGTCTCTCTCCCCCTGAAGACGGGGGGAGGGGTCTTGCCCTGCCAGCTCTCAAAAAATATTATTGGGCAGCTCAAACTAGAATGCCAGTATACTGGTGCTCACCAGCCTGTGACACAAATTGCAACAACATAGAATTAGGTTTAACAGCTGATGTTATTCTTCCAGCTGTCCTGCACCTTCAGGGGACAACACACCCAAGCTCAGAGAATTGGATCAGAAGAACACTCTCCCTTCAGTTTAAACTTAGCCATAGTTACCTCTTTCTGCAGCATCTCCATGTCTGCTGTCATTTAACCCCAGACCCTATGTTTCCTCTGTCTAGAATAGTCTTCTAATTTCCCAGATGGCAGAGATAAGACATTTATTCACCCCAACAATTCGTATCTGGCACTGTCATTAAATTATTTGACAAGATGAAAAATGAGTATAGTCTCCCACAGTCAGACCTCTATAGGTACTTACAAGCAAGACACCATGTCAATCAATTGGCAGAACAGACTTGAGTACTGGAGAAGTCAATTGCACTTGTCTCCTTCATTAAAAAAGCCATGCATGGCACCTTGGAGCCCAGAATAATCATGAAATTATACCTATACTTACACAAACTGGAATTAGTAAATACAAATTACTTATGACTCAAATAGGCAGCAGAGCTGGAGCCACCATTAATGGAAAAGATGTGACATAATATCTGCATAGCACAACACAAGACTACTAGTGCCCACTCATGGCAACAGACTACCTGGAAAAACTTGGTATGATATTTCAATACCCTAGAAAAGCAATCAAAATATATGCCAGAAATTAAGAAGTCTGCTGGAGGGAGTGTGGGATGGCTACAGCTACACATACAATATCATGTGAACATGCCTACAAATTCAGAACCATTGAAAGGAGTGCCTCACAGAAATTGAAAAAAATTCTTGGACATCCTTGCCCACTTAGTCCCACCTGTGTATTTCTGGGGTCAACTCCCTAGGCTCCTGGCAAAAAGGAAAAAAGAAAAAACTACTGGCTGTCTCACTAGCAGGAGCCAAAAAATTATCATTAGAAACTGGTTATCATAGAATATTCCAAGCATCACGGACTGGCACGGCATTATAATATAACTATTCCAGATGCAATGACTTACATGCTAGAACCATCAATAACAACAGTTCCTGGACATCTGTATAGGATGGCTGCTTTATGAATTAGAACACAATCCAGACTTTGACCGATAAACCCCTACAAGTATATGTTATTAGAACACAGCTTAAATCTCTTAAAGAACAAAGGCAATATATCATAGATAATACACCCTTCATATGGAGAGGTGCGCTCTCTGCCACCCCCATAGATCCACCATTTACAGTTTATTTCTTTATTGCTTTTTTCTCTACCAAGAGAAACCTCTTGCTGATGTAGGTTATTATATAACAGGAAGAAAAATGTAATACTTAATTAGGGTGCACAATTGTATATGGTTTCCCTACAGGGCCAGCTGCAGAAGATTATTGATGTTCTCTCAAGATCTTGGGGGTAAATACACAGCCTCTTGATGGGTTAAAAGCAGAATACTTTCCCCTATATACCAAATCCCAACAGGTCACACCACCACATTAGGCAATGTCCATATCTAGAGCTGAGGGTTGTTCAACCAAAAAGAAGTTGGTTTATGCATAGAACAGTTAGAGAGTGGGCCTGCAAAATGAATAAAAGTAAGGCAATGACTACCTGGCTAATTTCCAAGAGGGATTATATTTAACAAGTATTCAAATATTCTTAATCAGATTAGAGGTATTAATTTAGTTTTTGATAATTCCCTACAAGAAGCAAAAGAGATATTTTACCTCAAAGATACGATCTCTGCTAAGTTTGTGTTTTTTCTCATGTGTCTGATGTTGTACTTTGAAACCTTAAATAAACACATTTTGAAAATAAGGTTGATTAATTAATTACTGAATTCCAGCTGGTTTATTGTGCCAAAAGTGCATTTAATCTAAAAGATAACCAGATTAGAATGTGTGGATGCTGTGAGTAAAGAATCAACAGCAAAGTGGAATAGAAGGTGGTCAGAAAGTGCCCAATTATGGTAAATTATTGGTGAGATAAGAAGTTCTTGAGAGATTGCCAAACTAGCCAAGGTCCTTTATTATGATTGGGGCATTGACATGCTTGGAGAGATTAAAAAGATCAAGGAGACTGATAAAGTATTTGAAGTAGAAGTCATCGAGTAGGTTAAAATTAGGGCCACCACCTTTGGATGAGGTAAAAAATGGATGCTGAACCACATCCCAAACTCCGCCTCAAGCTCCATCCCTTTTTAATGACTAACGAGTATATTGTTCCTTCTCCAAAGCCATTTATAACTTCAGAATAGACATTAATAGTGATAGGAAATCATTTTTATACTGTTATTTGTTTATTTTTATTCTATGGCAACCAGGTTAATTCCCATGGGCCACATGGCCCACTTTACAGGAGTGACCCAGGAGCACAGGAGGGTTAAGTGACTTGCTCAGGCTCATACAGTATGCAAGTGGAGGCTGGGGGAATCAAACTCAGGTTTGCTGAATGTGCCAAGCTCATTCACAGCTGATTGCTTAAACCTCTGTTAAACACTCTCCCATTTTCCTTTCCATGTCAGTCATGTATTCTGATATGCTTTGACCAATTTTTGATAACTTAATTACTGATGCTTGTCATACCCTCAGTAATGCATTGTGTTCCCTTTACCTCAGCAGCTACTACTGTGTCTTTTCATATTTCAAAGAAATTCTACAATTTCAGACACACCATCCCATGCTATTTATCTGAATGACCTGTAAAATTGTAGCTAATATCATGGAGTATTCGGGTAGTGCAAAATGAGAGCAGTGGCTAGCTGTTAAGGACTCAGGAGATAAGAATTCAATGTATTGATAAAGGCAATAGCAATTAGACAATTAATTTAACAAAAATTGGCCTAAACATATTAGAATACAGAACAAACAAAAAGAAACACATGAGAGTATATAAAGGTGTTAAAGCTGTTTCTTTTCATAGCAGTAATAGACCATACTCAAAATTCAGAGTGGAAAAGATTAGGTTAATTTACTGCTACTGACTATACTTTACACACCTTAGGCAGACTGGTTTTACAAAACAAAGGCAAGTCTGAATGACATCAGAACTTCTCTGTAACCTGGACATGCAATGCAGCCAAAACACTGGATGATTTGATACATCAGTTTTAAGAGTATAAGAGCTCTCAAACTGGCCCAAAAACTGGACTACATTTAATCAAAACCAGATGACCGGATAAGGACCCTAAAAACCAGATTACACAGTCTAAAACCGGATAGGTGGCAACCCTAGCTAAAATGGAAGTTAAAATCCCAAGGATTAGAACACGTGGTGATTTCAACAACTTTTAAGTTGAAATATTTCTCTCTAATGGTCATCTCTTAAACTTGGATGAAATAAGAACTAAACTAGGTTTGGGTAAAGGGTGTTTCCTTAAGTTATTTACTCTGAGATAGGTGTTATTAGCTCACCTTGGTCCGTTACCGTGGCTTAATAAAAATAAACATTGTATAGCAGAGGTACTTAACATGATCATAAAACCTCATTCTGTTTCTCGACTTTATCAATTCCCACTTTCCTTTGAGTCATCTAAAATACCTTTGATTTCCAAGTATTGTGTCAATTTACCACCCTTTAAAGAAGTTGACTGATCTAAACTCTGGAATGATTCACATAAATTCATTTCTAGTAACAATTTAAGATTAATACAAATTAAAATCCTACATGATATATATTACACACCGGTTAAACTTTTTAAATGCTGTTACCCTAGAAAGCTTGTATTAAATGTGACAAGTCAGAGAGTACTCTTTTACACATTTTTTGGGAGTGTCAGCTGGCTAAACCCCTTTGGATAAGCATTAAACATGACTTGGGAAGGGAACTAAATCTTGCTCATCATTATATTAGTCCTGATACATGCATTCTGGGTGATTTTAGTAGCTTAGGTTTCTTGGAGCTCAAGTATCATTCAACTATTATAGCTTTATCAGCTGCAAAAGTTATTTTGAAGCACTGGAAGGATAATTATGCTTCTTTTTTCAGTGAATGGAGACAGGAACTACTATTTCATCTTAGACTAGACAAAATGTCTGCCAGTGTGAAACATGATTTTAAAGTATTTTTGTGCTAAACGGGGTAAGCTTTATGAGACAATTTAATCTGTTGTTGGCACTTCTGAGCTGATCAAAACAAAACTAGACTAATTTGTGATTGTTAACTTTATCTGAACTCCTCAGTTATATATTGTATGCTGATTGTATATTTTCAGTCTGCTGGGGAGGGGGGTGATCCTTAGAGGATGCTTTGGATTGGTTTTGTGTTTGTATTTTGTGTGTTTGTATAATATTATTGTTATTTTAATATTTCAAGTGGTTTTATACAATATTTATTTACTATCTTCTGTAAGTATCAGCCCCTGTATTTCTATTGTATCTGCATCTGTTTGTTTTTAAATTTAATAAAGAATAAACAATTTAAAAAAAAGAACACGTGGTGATTGAGGAACTAAAATGGACATAAGTTCTGAGAAGTCCTAGAAGAAAGTTATCAGGCACTTTGGGGAATGAAAAACTAATGCAACAGAGCTGAAAAGAAATTTTGGAAATTGCACAATCAGATGCTCAACAATTCAAAGAAGGGGATGTCGACTTTGGTGACTGTATAAGGGTTTCCCCAGATCAGTCTGCACCCCCAATATAAAGCGGCATTGGGAAGACATATTGCACTAAAGGAATACAGAACTAGGCTGTTGGTGGTGACAACATCATTGTTATGAAGACAACTTTCTGTAAGACAGAGGAGGTCAAGGTTTAAGTCTAAAAGATAATGATTTACAGTAAGTGTCTTGTTGGTACTAGATCTGCAGTTCAAGAGGCCAGAATTGGAGGCTGTGAAGATAGGTGAAGAATAAGGTTTGGCAAATATAAGATCTGTGTCATGATACCTTGCTGGTGAAGATTAAGAGGGTTGCATCAAGCTCTGTGGCCAACAATTGTTATGATTTGATGAGGCAGATTTTTTATCTGATGGGGCGGTTGTGATTGACTGAAGGAGGCCTGCAGGCACCTCAGTGGGCTTTCCTAATCATTTCCAGTTCTTCACAATGAAAGTATGTGTTAGGGGTTGCTTATATGTGGATCTGGAAGGGATCTGAGTTCATGTAGTAATTGTAGTGGAACATTTGGCTTCCTTTCTGATGAAGATGGAGATAAGATGTGGAGATGATGTTCCCAGTGTGATATTTTGGCAGGAGCTATCCTCATACATATTTAGAAGTATTACTCTGATTAGCCACAATGCTGCCAGTGCTTTTATTTGTGCAGGGAACTGTACTATCACTTTCCCACTTATAGGTTGACTGTGTTTCTGCCCTTCCTCTCCAGCACCAGATTATATAGTAGCTGGGAACCTCCACAAAGGAGACCCACAGGAGGGCAGCATGGGACTCCACAGGGGAAGGAAACAACTTCTGGTGGGGGACTCCATTGTTAGGAAGGTAGAACTGGGTGAGGAAGGGGAGAGGGAGGTAAGATGCTTGCCTGACACCATGGCTTGGAGGGACAGGGAGCGAATCCTCAGGATCACAGGAGCAGCTGCACAGGGGAGGGAGCTGGATGTCACTGTCCACCTAGGGACAAATGACCTGGCTAAGAAAGGGATCAGAGCAGTGCAAGAAGCATTTATGGAGATGGGGAAGGGCCTTGGACAAATAGCACACACAGTAACCTTCTCAGAGGTGCTGCCTGTCTATGGCACGGATGAGACTAGGGTGCTCCACACCATGGGATTCAATCAGTGGTTGAAAAACTGGTGCAGAGCTCAGGGATTTGGCTCCATTGGGGACTGGGTGCCACCTGAATGGATGCAGGCCTCTACTGGCATGATGGTCTGCATCTGTCCAGGAGGGGAACCAGGATCCTAGGTGATAGGTTTAAATACACCATTGGCAAGCATTTAAACTAGCCAAGGGTGGAGGCACTGGAAAGGAGCAGGGAAACCCTAGCCCCCCAAAAAATCAGGGGACTAAGTGAGGTAGACACCAACATAGAGAGGTCAATAGGGTAAAACACAGGGGTAAATGGAGAAAGTGACAAATGCAATAAGGACAGGGATGGGGCAAAAAGGGGTAAGGCCATCATGAAATGGAGGGCAATGAGTACCAATGCTCGTATTCTGGGAAACAAGCTCCCTGAACTGGTGGCCTTGATGGAAGAGGGATGCCTGGATAGCGTAGCAGTCACAGAAACATGGTACACAGAGAACCATGACAGGGATGTTAACATACCAGGGTACACAACCTACAGAAAAGACAGGGAGGGCAGAAGGGGGGAGTAGCTCTCTATGTAAGGGAAGGAATTAAAGCAACTGAACAAAAGAGTAAACAGGGAGGAGAGGAGGCACTGTGGGTCACCTTAGAGACTGGAAATGGCACCACAATCCGCACAGGGGTTGCATACAGACCCCCATGTCAGGGAGAGGGAATGGACAAGGATATGATAGAAGGCATACTTAGGATGGCAGAGAAAGGGGAGATATTGTTGATGGGGGACCTTAATATGCCAGATGTTAACTGGAGCACCTTTGCTGCAGCCACATCCAAAAGCAGGGCCATTCTTGATGCCCTTCAGGTGGCATGCCTCAGACTGCTAGTTTTGGAACCTACTCATGAGGGAGCAATCTTAGACCTCATACTCTCAAATGGGGACAGTGAGAGGATCTCAGATCTAGAATTGGGTAGCCATTTGGGAACAAGTGACCACCAAACAGTGTGGTTCATGATAAACTCAGCTACAGAGTCAAGCCATACAAAAGTGAGGGTTCAGGACTTCAGGAGGGCTGACTTTGGCAAGATGGGAGAGTGCCTTAGAAAAGCACTAGCAAACAGGCTAGAAGGAGGGGTGGAGCAGCAATGGAGAAATATCAAAACTGCCATCACAGAGGCAACAAGCCTTTGTGTGAAGCAAATAAACATATCAAAATGAAAGTAAAAGCCATTATGGTTCTCAAAAGAAGTGGTGGTGAAGGTTAGAGAGAAAAAGATAGCATTTAGGAAATATAATGAAACACAGAAGGAGCAGGACAGAGAACTGTACCAGGTAAGGCAGAAGGAAGCAGGGAGGGTAGTCAGAATAGCAAAGGCACAAACTGAGGAAAAGATATCCAACTCAGTTAAGAAGGGGGATAAAACCTTTTATAGGTATATCAGGGAGCGTAAAAAGACAAAAGGAGGGATAGTGAGGCTGAGTAGAATGGATGTTGGGTGGGCAGAGAGTGACAGTGAAAAGCAAGGATACTGAATGAATACTTCTATTCAGTATTCACAAAAAGAGGAAGTGGGGAGGTGCCTAATCCAATTAACAGAAGCACTCTGAGAGGGGGTCGATCCCAGTCCTTTCATAGAAGAAAGAGTTCTGAAAGAACTCTAAAACTGAAGGTGGACAAAGCAATGGGGCCAGATGGAATTCACCCCAGAATTCTAAAAAAGAATAAGAGAACTAGTGGCACCACTGACTATCCTTTATAACAAATCATGGGAGGATGGTGTGGTACCTGAGGACTGGAAGAAGGCTGATGTGATTCCCCCTTCACAAAAATGGGAGCAAGACAGAGGCAGGAAACTACAGATCTGTCAGTTTGACCTCTGTGGTATGGAAAGTGATGGAATCACTACTGAAGGAAAGAATTGCTGAGTACCTAGAGGTCAGTGGGGCACAGGACCCAAGGCAGCATAGGTTCACAGCGGGAAGGTCATGTCAGATGAATCTAATTGATTTCTTTGACTGGGTGACCAAAGTAGTAGACCAGGGAGGGGCTGTGGACATGTCCTAGCTAGACTTTAGCAAGGCATTTGACACAGTCCCACACAAAAGATTAGTAGTCAAATTAACCAGCCTGGGAATGGGTCCCAGGGTGGTAGCCTGGGTAAAACATCGGCTGAACAACAGGACACAGAAGGTAATTGTAAATGGAGTCCACTCTGAAGAAAGAGGGGTTACTAGTGGGGTACCTCAGGGTTCAGTACTGGGTCCAGTCCTTTTTTAATGTCTTTATAAGTGACATTGCAGAGGGACTGGAAGGAAAAGCATGCCTCTTTGCAGATGACACAAAGATCTGCAACAGGGTTTATACACAAAGAGGCGTGGAAAGGATGAGAAGGGAGTTGGCAAGGTTGGAGGAATGGTCAGAAGTATGGCAGCTTGGATTCAATGCAAAGAAGTGCAAAGTAATGCACCAGGGAAACAAAAACCCAGGGGAAGATTACACAATGGGAGGGGAGGTAGTAACAACAACAAAAATGGAAAGGGACCTGGGGTAATCATATCAGATGACCTTAAAGTTGGCAAGCAATGTAAGAAAGGCGGTAGGGAGGGCTGGGGGTTACTGATTTATAGGAGAGGCATCACCAGCAGAAAACAGGGAGTTGTTATCCCCTGTACAGACAGTTGGTGAGACCCCATCTGGAGTACTGTGTCCAGTTCTGGAGACCCCATCTCCACAAGGACATAGACAGGATGGAGACAGTTCAAAGGAGGGCAACTAAAATGGTGCAGGGTGTGCAAGAGAAGCCATACAAGGAGAGGCTAAAGAAGCTTAATATGTATAGCCTAGAGGAAAGGAGGGAGAGGGGGACATGATAGAAATGTTTAAGTACCTCAGTGGAATCAACAAAGTCCAAGAGGGTAGCATCTTTCAGAAAAAGAGATGTGCAAGAAAAAGGGGACACAATTTGAAGGTAGAGGGGGAACGGCTCAGGGGCAATGTGGGGAAGTATTTTTTTACAGAGAGGGTGGGGGACACATGGAACAGCATTCCTGAGGAGGTTGTGGGGTCTAAAACTGTGGGAGAATTCAAGAATTCATGGGACAGACATAAGGCAATTTTTGTGGAAGGTAGGAAGAAATAGGCTGTTGGTTAAATAGGATCTGCAGCTTATCCTCTAGGTAGGGAAATGGGCAGACTAGGTGGGCCAAGTGGTCCTTATCTGCTGTCAAAGTCTATGTTTATATGTTTCTACGTAGCATCCAAATTCTGCTGTCCTTATGTATACAGAATGCTTAATGTGTATTTGACCATACCTGGAATACACACAGGTGGAGGCACACACTGCATCAATCACTGGATCATTTTCCTGTTTCCTTCCTGTAAACCTAAGACAGAGTTCCCACAAGAAATCTGCTAGCTATGCCAAACAACCTTAAAAGGAGTGCAAAAAGCAGTTAAAGTTCCCCAGAAAAGGTAAAAGGGAGACACAATGTTCCAGGAGTACCCCAGTACTATTGAATTTGATGTTCAGCCCGACCCTGAATCTGAATGTAAATTACTGCAGTTCCTGCATGTTGGTTAATAAGATGAAGAAAAGGAAGGATTTGCCTTTACATACAATAGCATGTTTCATACACATTGTATGTCAAACTGCTTTACAAGCAGGGAGAGAGTCAGTGAAGTGATTGTAAATGTGTGGTGGCAGCCATTTCAGACATCAACACCCACACACAGTGTTAAGCATTCCAGCTCAGTGGGTGGTATGAAACCACTTTCATATTTGCCCCACAAATGAATGCTTAGCTATATTTTATATCATGAATATGTCACATCAAGGCTGCTGTGGTAGTCTGTCAGTTATCCCTTAATTTCAGCATTAATCCTTCTGGAAAAAATACTGGTGCCAGCCTGCCTCTGAACCAAACAGATACCTGTGCCTTTGAATTTTCCATGATTCTCCACTTACTGTAGATCACAGTCAAACAACAAATGCAGATTTACCTTTTTATAGTTTCTTAGCTTGCTGTATCCTGCTTGCTCTGTCTGCAGCATCTATATGTATGTAATGAAAAGTGCAACTGTGCAGAAACTAAAAGAAAATCAAATTAAAACCAACAGTGGCACACTGAAGGAGGCACACTACAACTCAGAAAACAGAAAAAAATTACCTATAGCACTCTCTAGTGACAAATATCTATTTAGTTTTAATAACACATTCATAAACACTTTTAAAAATGTTTCTGTTATTTTTTCCAATGTGACACAAGGGCCAACCGATTGCGCAGTGTGGTAAAGTTACTGCTCATGGTGCCTGCTACCTTGGTTTGAGAATGAGCCAGGAATATTGAGGGCTGTCTGGGAGGGAAGAGGTTTGAGTGTCTCTCAAGATGTTTCGGTTCTCTAGGAAGGGAGGGCAGCATTATCCACAGGTGGTGGTGGTTAGGCAGTTGGAAGAGCTTGAGGGAGGGAGGATAGAATTTGACTCCAGAGCACAGCCACACAATTGTGTATATACACACACACACACACCATGGAGCTCCTGCCAGCTGCTTCCTTGCAGGCTGGAAGAAACTAAGTTGAAAAACCCTGGACTGTGGCAGCAGGACATTGAAACACTCAGATTCCACCATTCTTTTTTTGAACTTCATGTTTTATTTTATAGTAAAACAAACATACAGTTGATTTCCAAGCACAGACATTACATGACATTACATTTAAATTCCCATAGAGGGTGCCACTCCTTTTAATAAAAACAATATGAGCCATCTTATGCTTTACAGATACATCTTCTGGGGGAATACCACTAGAGAAAAATTTACTTTTTCTTATAAAACTCAGTATAAAAAGAAAACAAGTACTGTATTAGAGCCCATGAGCCACATGGAAATTATCTACATGTCTATATAAAGAAATGTCAAAGTCCTTCACCATATATTATGGTATTGGTTACCATGCACTTTCAAGTATAAGCACAGAATATGTGTAAACCAAAATTTGATCAACCTGAGTTTAGCTTTCTGGCACTTAACTAGCAAACTTAAATAAAAAAAATAAATAAATAAGAGTTGCCATTATATAAAAGTGTAACTTAGAGTCAGTCAGAACCAGTCAAAGGAAAGAACACAGGAACTTTTACCATCCAACACGTTCGTGCAAGAAGTAGAAAAACATACCCCAACTTAGCCAGGAAGAAAGAGGCAACTGTTAATGTCCTGAATAATATTTTTAGCCAAAGATGATAAGCGATGTGGTGAGCCTCTCAAGTGTAAATTGCCTTCTGCTAACTTGCAGTGTACCAGAGAAGAGATTTTCCAATAATTGCCAGTTACCTGATTTAGCTTCACCCACCTCCCTTTAGTGCCTTCACATAGATTCTTAAGGCTTCTCTTCATCCGAAGACTGATGATCTGATTCAGTCAGGCATAGCTGTGGGATCACTTTTCTCTGACCCCATTTTAAAGCTTCTGCCAGATCCGAAAACAAATGGACCTTCCGTGATGGGCGACCCTCAATCGTGCAGGAAAAATCATTCCATGAGGGATAGAGGCCTCCCTCAACATTTCTTGTACCCCATGGAACCTTTTCCGCTTCTGGCGGGTGGCGTAGCTGATGACCGGATATAAACTAATCCTGTGCCCATCATGAAGAAGAGCTCCTTTGCATCTTGCCAGAGACAAAATGTAGTCCCTGGTCCCCGCTCCGTCCGTGACCATGATGATTGTTCTTGGAGTATCCTGATCCCTGTCCGCCCACGTGGCGTAACACGGTAGGCCTGTTGGAACTGTAGAGCTTTATGTTGGGCTTCCACTTATAACTGTTGTCCAAACCATTCTTGAAGAGATAATAAGAGATGGTCTCCTTCGCTGTCCTCTGGTATACCTGAAACTCTGATATTGTGGGCTCAGATTTGATTCTCCAGTGTCTCAATGCAGTCTTTCCAATGCCCACTTTCCTTTATCACTGACAACACCACTCCCATGGTGACATCTGCTCTCTTGGAGCATCCAAAGCCATAGTCTGAGCTCCCTCCACAGTTGCTTCTAAGGTTGTGACCCTATTACTCAGGCCATCGAACTTGTCTGACAAGACAGTCACTGATTTAATTAATTTGGTGAGTTTAGCCCCTATAGTTTGCAAAGTTTCCTCTGTTGCTTCCCCTGCATTTTCGTTTGGTCTGCCTTTCATGGATCGAGTAGCAAGGGCTGGTGAAGCGTTTTTAACTTTTACTCCCAAGCCTTGGTTCTGATCTTTTCATGGATTCCCCATTATAATCGGAGAACTTTCCACTATAATTCCTTGCCACTTTTAAATGAAAAGCTTGCCTGTAGTTTGGTGGCCAAGCAGCCAGCCACTCCCACTTCCTGAGCTATATAAGCAGTTCCTCTAAGCCTCATTGTGAAGCATTTTTTCTTTGCAGCCAAAGACTCTGCCGGTTTGTCTTGTGAGCTGGTTGGGCCTCCATGGCTGGGACCTGCCCCCACACACACTCCTGCTTGTCTCTGCAGGGCTTCTGTGTTTATTTTCCTGCTTTTGGTTTGTATTTTGCCTTCGGCTGTGTGTGCTTCCTTCTTTTTTTATAGGGGGGGTGGCTTTTCTCAGCTCCTAGCTTGCTGCTGTTCAGGGCTCATACTGCTTGCTTCAGTTATTCAACTCTCAAATTACTTACACTGCAACTGCAAACCTGATTTGTGTGTTTCAGCTCAACTAAGCTGTTCCATGGCATACTCTGTTACTTTCACCTGATTCAGTTTTACAACCTAGCTCTACAGCTCAATCATGCTTGTTATAACTACCTCATTGAAGCAGTCTTTTGCACTGCCTGGTGACAGTGCTTTAAGAGCATTATGCCTCCTTTTATTTACTGCAGTTACAACTCAGTGTACTCATTTGTTTTCACTACTGCTGCACAGGCCTAATTGCTTCCTGCTACTGCTTGTTTACTCCCATTGCTGTTGTACATTGTACATTGTGTTACTCTGAGGTTAGCTGACGCTCCTGCTGAGGCTATTAAATTAGTTTATATCTGCATGTGGTTCTCAGCCCTTCCATCACTTCCTTGTTTGTTCTACAGTGGGGACTGGGAGGTATTTGGGGGGGTCATGGCCTCTGTGACTAATTAATTCTGTTCTAAATCCTGTCTTTGCTGCTGAAAATCCTCAGAGTTTGTCACCTTGATCTGGCTGGCTTGCCCCAATTCAGTGCTGTTTATTGCTATACAGTATGTTATGCAGGTCTACCTATTACTACTACTGCTTACTGACCTATCAGATCCACACTCACTTATGCAACCATTGCTCCTTGCTTAAGCAAACCATTACTTCATGCCTACTGCCATCCCCTCAGCTTCAGCCTGGGATTCTGATGCACTCAATCTGCATTCGACCTTGCAAGATCTCAGCACTCAATGCTCATTACAATCTCAGCATGCTGTGCTCATTCAGCTCACCAGCTTTTCAGCTCTCAATAAATTTCTGAGGCATGCCAGCCATTCTATTTTGGCCCAAGGTTTCTGCAGCCGACGGTCTCGTTCTGCTTTAAGTCTGCATCTCGAGCGTGTCCAACTTGGGTTGGGATCCTTCTCACCTAGCCCATAGCTGAGAATGTCCTCAATCTGGGCTTGACTTTAGCTGCCTCCTACGTGACAGCAGCTCCTGGTGTAGAATTTAAGACTAGCAGTGAAGGGTGGTTACGACGATCTCCTTTGGCTCTAGTGTTCCACTATACAGTGTTTCCCTAGTGAGGCACCTTCACCGCATCCTCCCTATGGCTGCCTCTGGTTCACCTGGTTTGATTTAGGGTGGATAAGCCAGGTGAGTGCCTCAGCAGTTGTTGCTCTTCTCCTGTGCCTTGGATGAACGTATTGTTGCAGAGATTTCTCTCAACCTTCCACAGTGTTCCCGCTAGGGGGTTTGCGTGAGATCCTTCCTCCAAACTGGAATATTTTCCACCTCCCTTTAATTGGGTTGTTCAAATTGCAGCTGCAGTGCCATCACTAAATAAACTATCCCAAGCCTGTAAGGAAGGTGACCTAGGCATTGGATTCCCAGAGATTTCTTCCTCATAGGGGTTTTTTTCTCTCCTCCATTGCTTCGGGTCATAACACTTAGTTAACTTAGTTGTTTCCCCTAGTTTCTTTAGGTAGGTTCCATTGTTGGATGGAGGTGGAGGATGTCCTGCCATTCCATCTCTCCTTAGGGGATCCCCTACTCTCAAAGCAAACTATCGGTATCATGCTACGCAGCCCTGGGCAGTCATTACGACAACTGAGCATCTCATTGCCTTCTTAAACTGTCTATACTTCTCTACTACTACATTACAGTTACTACTCCTATGTCTCAGTTACCGCTTGCTCATATGCTTCATGTTGCCTCCTTTTTGGGGATGATACTACATTTTTAAGGGGGAATCCTAAGGTACCTTAAGCCATGGGAACTGTCCCATTGCACCTCTGGGGTGGAACCCTCTCTGAGGCTTCTTTGTCTTCGTACCCCTACAGGGTGGTAATTCCTCTGGAACAGAGAATGCGAATGGCCAAAACCAAACTAACACAGTTGGACAAGCGTAACACTATACTGGCTGCGTAGGCCAGTGAAATGAAAGGCTTGTCTGTAGTTTGGTGGCCAAGCAGCCAGCCACTCCCACTTCCTGAGCTATATAAGCAGTTCCTCTAAGCCTCACTATGAAGCATTTTTTCTTTGCCCCACCATCCTCCCTCCTCCTCCAGCGGCAGCACTCTCTCCTTAGGGGAATTCCTAAGGTACCTTTAGCCATGGGAACTGTCCTTTTGCACCTCTAGGGATGTAACCCTCTCAGAGGGTTCCTTGCCTTCATACCCCTACAGGGTAGCAATTCCTCTGGAATAGAGAGTGTGAAAGGCCAAAACCAAACTAACACAGTTGCACAAGCATAACACTATACTGGCTGCATAGGCCAGTGAACCAAAATTAGTTGTTGAAAAGAACACTTTTATAAGTAATTTACTAGTTCAAGTAGAGCAGTTTGAGTAATTAGGCACCATCTTGCTCGGGCTCCACAGCGCCCCATCCGGACCCCACCATTCTGCCTGGCCTCTACTACCACCTTTGTAGATGAAAAGGTCCACTTCTCAAACACCCCCAGTGGAATCTTTAAAAGGGCAGAATGCTCTGTGGACCATAAAAGGACAGTTAGGAGCCAGAAAAGGAGGCGGATGTAGCTGGGTGGTGCTAGTGACCAGAGAAAAAAACAAATATGACACAAAAATCATTTTATATGTGCAATAAGACACTCCATGCTTGGATTAAAGCTGCGATTACTGCACTTTCAAGGGCTGTAAGGCCATCTGCCTTGGCATCAGTCCTCAGAATACCAATGGGCATGCTGTAATCACAGCATAAATCCAACTCTGGCCATGCCATGTTGTTTACATATACTCTGTTAGAAGAAAATTGGCAGGTTGCACCTTTTCTGGTACTCACCTTGGCAACCCCAAATCATTTTTATACCCCACTGAATAGCAGGCTGCATTAAAAATGTAATTAGCTGGCTTTAGGGGTGGAAGGGATCATGTTTTGGCTTGTGGAGCTGAGAGGCTGATCCAAGCCACTTCTCTATTTGGAGACAAGCCCCCATGCACTCATGTTTTGTCATATAATAGTCAGGAAAGTATTGGGACATGCTGCACTGACTTCAACGGGGCTTCTTTCTCAGTCACAGGTTTTGGTATTCTAAATGTCTGATTTGTGAAAATCAAGGCCACCACTCATCTGAGAAGGCCAGCAACTCGGAGGGGCATAAAGATGATTCTGTGTCTCTCAGTGGGGAGGAGGATTTGAGAAAGAGCATAAAAGGTGCCCTTTCCCAGTGGCAACAAGCATACTCACATTAGTAGATGTAATCTGTGGACATTTCAGATGCTCAGTTAAAGCACATGGCATTTTGGCAGATCTCCAGAACAAAAAATATTTCCAATATAGCAGCTTAAGCAAGATGTCCCCACAAAGCGGAACACTACTTTCTATCTGTGTCAGAAAAGATAGTATATGAATGCAACATGGAGCACAAGAGGGTTGGTGCTCAATTATTTTCAGTGGAGACCTGTGAGACATGTCACGTTGCTCATTACTTCTTTACAAGAAAATCCATGGCAAATTAGCACCCTGATCCAGGGCATTCCTATAATAAATTTACAGTACAAAGAACGTGTGAGACTGTTAAGAGCTTTTGACCAGAAACGAGACACATCAGGTATCTCCCACTGATTGTTCAAAATTTAAAGTGACAATAGACCAGAATGTTTTCCTCGTCACTCTTCTTAACCATCTGTTCAAACTGTAATAATTGCATCTCTTCAGAAACAGACTTTCACAAATACTATAAACATAACTTATTAAAGCCATACAGCAAAAGTACAGTTCTGTCTATCAGAATCAAGTGCAGAATCAGTCTTTACTGGGATATCTTGCAGGATACTGCAGGATCTCAATGTAATCCAAAGGTAAATACCTGAATTTGCCACACAGTAAACTGAAATCCCACACAGAGCCTTTAATCCTGGTGGACAGTAGTATAGAGTCCTTCTTGGATCTGAGTTGTAATGAAGACAGTGCACTTTTGTACAATTTATTTTGTATGTCTCTGTCTCACTGGTGCTGCCCCCATTTCCATAGGGCCCAGCCCCATCTCCCTATGTTCCTAGCACTTACCCAATCCATTGCCCTCCACCTTGCCTCCTGATGCATGGCCTGGCCATAGCCAGTCAGTATCACCTGCCCCCTGCTTAGTGAGGGGGCAGGAGAATCAAAACTGGTGGGGCGGATCCCTCTCCCATGGGACACCCTGCATATGCAGGGCTCTAAGCTCATACATACTATTTCTAGTATATGCAAGACCTGGCCATCATCACCATCCCTTGCAGTGCCTCCACTGCACTGCCACCTGTGTCCTTCCAGCTGTTAGTTTTCTGGCAGATGCAGTAATCCTCCCTCCCAAAGGGAAGAGAGAATCCTCAAGGATGTCCAGTCCTCCTCCCCAGGCTGACTTGCCCCAGGGACTCTGGCTCATTTCTGAACCCAGCTGTCTGGCACCATGAACAGTAACTCTACCATTGTGCTACTGGCTCAGCTCTGACGACAATATTTAGGAGCACTGGATTAGGTTTGGATCTCAGTTTACTCCTTCCATGTAATATATCCAATCCCAAATTCTTTTAACTAGCACTTGAGGAGCGACTCAGTCAGCTGACTCACTTTTTGACAATTCTGCTTGACAATGAAACTTTTCTTGCAGCACTTTCCCTCTCCTTGTTCAAAAATGTGGACACCTGTTTTGGAGAACCACTCGTTAGCTTCTGTGCTGATTCCTTTGAGTACTGGAGAAGAAAAAAGATCTGGCTTAATTTTTTCCTTTGCTTTAATGATTTTTATCTGTTCACCTACTACTGTGTATTGTGAGCACATCTTTAGTGCTACTGAGAATGTCTCCGATACGCAGTCATGGCTGAATCCTAAAAATTCATGGCATCTTTCCTTCCTCAAGGCAAATCTAAATAGAGTCACCTATATATTTCAGGAACAGAGGCAAAAAAGGCAAATGGATGAAGAACAAGAAGATACCCAACCTAATCTAAGTGTGCCACACTACACTTCTTTAGTGGTGTTTAATTTTGATCTGGATGGCTAAACTTCTGTGATGGTTAGCAGTCTTGCAGTCAGTGTTATACTAAATGCAGGGAACTATGTTTGCTGCATTTGCTGCTCATTATACTGACTAAGTAGTTGCCATTACTTCATTTTGTTATTGATTCACTGCATGAGAACTGCATCTTACAATACTGTGCCAAAGCATTGTTTGCTATTATTTTTACCTTTTTAAAAACACTTCCAGATCCAACATTTTTATTCGAAGTATGCTAAAGCACAGAGCAGACAAAGTGTTACTGTGACTTGTATGTTACTCTAGCACGACTGCTATTATGCAGCTTACTGTGCTTTCTGCAACTCAGAAACATAGAAACATAAAATTTGATGGCAACTCAGGACTGCTTGGCCCATGCAGCCTGCCCATTTTTCCCTACCTACTGCATCACCCTAGACCCTACTTGATCTCCCTCCACCTTTCCTTTCCACTTAGATACCCTTATGCCTATCCCATGCATTCTTGAACCCCACCACTGTTATTGCCCCATCACCTCTGCTGGAAGGTTGTTCCAGGAATCCGCCACTCTTTATGTGAATACTTCATCATATCTCTCCTGAACCTACCCTCTTCCAGCTTCATAGCATATCCCCTTCTTCTTGAACACTTTTTTTTGAAAAATACGCCCCTCCTGTACCTTATTTACCCTGTGAGGTATTTAAAGGTCTCTCTTATCCCCCTCTCCATCCTGTCTTTTAGGGTGTACATACTGAAGTCATTTGGTCTCTCCTCATAGGGTTTTTGATGCAGACCCTGCACCATTTTAATTGCCGTCCTCTGTATCACCTCCACTGTATGTCCTTCTGGAGATGTGGGGCTTGATTTCCAAAACTCTGAATCTGATGCAAAGTGCCTGTGTCAAACAGAATTGAAGCAGCAGGTATCTTGCATCACAAATTGTGGAATTTCTGATTCTAGAAGGCTTGCTGCAAAAAACCAGGGAACCTGTGCACTAGATCAGCCATGTGCTAGGCCTGCACCATGGTCAGGGGTGCACCAGGGTACTAGAGGGCTTGTGGCAGATGCAGGCTGCAACATCCCCTTAAATGGGATTCTGAGAGTGAGAGGGAACTGCCCTACAGGTGGTTCAATGGCCCTTGCGTCACCCTCGCGGACAGTGCTGGGCAGGAGCAGAGGCTGGCCATGTGCCCAGACAAGTGGGCAGCTATATGACATGCATGGCAGAGGGCCTTAGCTGTGTGGCCAGGAGCAGACCGCACCAGGGACATTGCTACCCAGTCCCCTGATGTGTGCCCCACCTGTGTACTGGACCTGCAGCAGCCATGCCTGTTGGCAGCAGTGTGGATGATCCTGAGCACAGCACCATTCCACCTATCTGCCAGTTGTCCCCCCTCCTACAATGTGACCCACGTTGTCCCTCTGGAAGGCATGCTTGTGCCTGTGCTGTGTGACAGGTTGGCGGTTCATTCCCCCATGCCACACCCTGCACCAAACTCCTCCCATGTGCCAAATGTGTGGCACACTGGAGCGGCTGCCATGACATGCAGGTGTTTGGCATCGGGACTCATCCCGTATGGGAATCAATCACAGGGTCACAGGTGCACCGGGGATTGGCACAAGCTGCCATTTGTTGCAGCTTGTGTCGATCTTTGAGAATCGAGCCCATGGACTCCAGAACTTGACACAGTATTATAGGTGGGGTCTTACCAGCGATCTATACAGAGGCAACACCACCTCCCTCTTTCTACTGGTGATACCCCTCTCTATGCACACCGGTATCCCAGTAAGTCCTCCCAACTGCTGTGTTGCACTGTCTGGCACTTTCAGGTCATCAGGTATGATTACCTCCAGGTCTCTTTCCTGTTTTGTGGTCATCAATGCAAATCCATTCATTTTGTACTCCACACCTGGGTTTCTGTGCTCTAAGTGCATTATTGTGCACTTTTTTTGCATTGAAACCCAGCTGCCATACCATTGACCTCTCCTTGAGTTTTCTAAGATCACTACTCATCCTTTCAAACCCTCCCCCACCCTGAGTGTCCACCTTATTGCAGATTTTTGTGTCATCCTGTAAAAAGCAAACCTTTACTTCCAGCTCCTCTGCAGCATCACTTAAAAGACATTAAAGAAGACCGGTCCAAGCACTGATCCCTGAGGCACCCTTCTGGTCACCCTCCCGTCCTCTGAGTGAACAGATTTTACCACAACCCTCTGTCTCCTATCCCCTAACTATTTCTTACCCAGTTTATCACCTTTGGGCCCACTCTTAAGCTACCCAGCTTGCATATTAGTCTCCTATGTGGAACAGGGTCAGAAGCTTTCCTGAAATCTAGGTACATAATGGTCACTGCTCTACTCTGATGTAAGTCCCTGGAAATTTATCAGATTCCTTTAATGTGACCTCCTCCCCCCCCTCCCCTGAATCCATGCTGACTTGATTCTTGTAACCCATAAGATTCGAGATATTCCACAATCCTATCCTTCAGGCTGACTGCTCCATAATTGCAAGCCTCCTCCCTGCTATCACTTTTGTAAAATGGGACTTCATCAGCCCTCCTCCAGTCCTCCAGAACCACTCCTGTTTCCAGTGAGCTGTTAAATAGGACTGTCGGAGGTGCAGCCAATACCTCCCTGAGCTCCCTCATTACTCTTCAATGCACCTCGTCTGGTCTCATTACTTTATCCACTTTCAGATTCAGTGAGTCTCTTCAGGACTCTATCCACCTCCGCTCCTTTAACTTTGTTGTGACTCCTCCCCTTCTCCTTCCTCTTTGAACATTGAACAAAAGTATTTGTTCCAGACGTCTGCCTTTCCCTGGTCCCCTTCTGCACAGTTCTCCCTCTTCCCTTTTTAACCTTACAATTCCTCCCTTAGTATTCCTTTTTTCACTTACATAATTAAAAAATATCATGTCCCCTTTCATTACTGCCTGGCCTATGCTCTCTTCAGTTTGCACCTTAATGCTGTTTACTGCTTTCCCTGCTTCCCTCTGTTCTCCTGATACACCTCCATATCCTCCTCCCTCTGCTTCTCCTTATACCTTCTGAATGCTACCCTTTTAGCCTTTATCTTTTCAGCCACCTCTTTCAAGAACCATAGTGGTCTCTTTCCTCTTGCTTTTGCTCACTTGCTTGACACAGAGGTTTGTTGCATATCCTATGCCCCTTTTTGCTTCACCCACAATTCCTCCACCCCACCTAGGGGTCATCCCGGAGGCATTTAGCCATCTTTATAATGTCTGCCCTCATGAAATCCAGGACCCTTACCCTTGTTTGGTTTAATTCTGCAGTTGTCCTTATAATGAATCACACTATACAGTGATCACTGGTACCAAGGTAGCCTCCTACCGTGACATCTGCAACACTGTCCCTTTTAGTCTGTAATTTTATTATTTGTTGTAAGGGTACCCAGGGAAGTTTGCCCCAAATAAATAAACTCTACTACTACTACTTCTTACTGAGTATCAGTTCCAGTAGTACCCCATCATAAGTGGGTTCACTGACTAGTTGCTTGAGGAACAACCACTGCAGAAAGTCCAGGATGTCGTTGCTTTTAGTTGAAGCCGCAGCTGGGAGGCTCCAGTCTACATCTGGCAGATTGAAGTCCCCCACCAGCAGCACCTTGCCATTTTCTGCCCTCTTACCAACGGCTTCCACCAGTACCTCATCTAACTCCTCCCCTGTGCGTGAGGTCTGTAGATCATGGAAATGTGAATAGTGGCTCTGTCCCCTCCTCCAAGGTGACCCATGGTATCTTTGACCCTGTGTTCCCTCTATCTCTGTCACTTTTATGTTTTCCCTCACATAAAGCACCACACTCCTGCCTTTCCTACCCACCCTGTCCTTCCTGAACAGAGTATAGCCTGGTATGGTCATGACCCAGTCATGGTGTTTGGTGCACCATGACTTGGTAATGGCCATGGTATCCTGGTTGGCCTCTACCATGGTGGTCTCTAGGTCTGGAATCTTATCTCTTAGATTTTTAGTATTCGCACACATGACCTTCCAGATTTTGTTGCCAGTCTGCTTGTTTACCCTCCTTTTTAACTTCCCCCTTCTCTTTTTAATGCTCCTGTTCCCCTCCCCTTCATTTCTACTACCCTGTTTCATTTATTAATTTGCACCCCGGGGGATTCCTCTCCCCACAGGTTCTTCCTAATCTCTATTTCAGCCTGTGAGGGGCAGTTTCTGCCTCCTTTTGTTCTTCCACCACTCCCCTCAGCTAGTTTAAATGTTCATCAGTGTAACATTTAAACTATCCACTGAGGATTGTGGTTCTCTTCCCAGATGGACGAGGCCATCACCCCTGTATAGTGTTGTATCCCTCCAGGTGGGTCCCCAGTCCCCAGTGTAGCCAAACCCTCCTTCTCTATGCACCATTCCTTCAATCATGAGCTGAAGCTCCTAGTTAGAAGATCCCTCTCCTCCACCCTGTTGTAGACAGGCAGCACCTCAGTGGAAGCTACGGATCATGCCACCTATCTAAGACCCTTCCAATGCAACCTAAACACCCCCTTTACTATCCCAGCCCACTCTTTAGCCAGATCATTAGTCCCCAGCTGAAGAATGATATCCAGCTCTCCCTCTCATCCTGCTGCCCTAGCAATCCTGAGGAACTGCTTCCCATCCATCTGGACCATGGAGCTGCATAGGTACTTAACCTCTTTCCCCATTCCTATTCCCAAATCTGTCCCACTAACAGTCAGGTTTCCCACAAGAATTTCCTTCCTCCTCCTCCTCTGGGGTCCTCTACCATTCTCTGTGGGGTCTCCACTACAGAGGACACCCACATCCTCCCTGGTAACTATCAGGGTGCCTGTTCCAGGCAGTCCCACCCTGCCAAAGCAGTGTAGAAAATAGGAATTACATAGTGGTACTGGTTAAGGAATGTGTTTCTGACCACCCACCCCCAGCCCGTCCAGAGCCCACCATAGTTCAGTCATTCCTCTTCCCTGGCATCCTCTGAGGTAGTGGTGGCAGACTTGGCTGCCCATGGGTGGGGGAAGAGGCCCCATGAGTTCTAGTCAACCTGACCTGGAGTCTAGCAACCTTCTCCCTCAACCTAGAGAGTTACGTGCTGATGGGGCAGCACCACAGCCACCAGAAGGTCTGTCTGAAAACTGCCACCCACAGCTGATACACTGCACCACTGCTTCCATTCCCAATTCTTACTCTCCCTGTGTTTCCTGGAAATACTTTTGCACCTTTGCACCTGATAGGATGTTTCTAGTTTTTGTTTGCTATGCACCTTTGTACCTTTACCCTACATAGGCTTTTTCCTTGCTACCCCTCTCAACAAGCAGCTCCCTCTTGTCTAAAGAGTTTTTCTCCTTCCTTTACCCCTTACATTTCTCTGCTTTTTCCTATTGCAGTAGCAACATTTTCACTTTCCCCTAACCCTTTCTTACCTGACCTTATATAGGTTGCTATTAATGTTTCCCCATACCTTGTTTAAATCCCTTTATACTCCTACCCTGGACAGGGTGTTGCTCCTACTCCCAGTTTTGGCCTACTTTTGACCTTACGCTCTTCCCTGCAGTGAATGTTACAGTGTAGTGAACAGGTACCTTATTGTAGTTGATTGGCAGATTCCTCCACTTTTCTGCTTTCTCCTGCAGACACCTGCCATGCCTAAGATGCCAATCTTATACTTCAGCTTGAATTGGGTGGCTCCACTTGCAATAATGTTTGTTGCTTTCACTGTACAGAAAGTGCATGACATTTACAGACTATAGTATGTGAAAGTAGTATTTATCTTTGTCATGTAAGACATTTCAAAATTGAACACTTTCATTTGATTCATACAACACATGGAAAACCATGTATGATTGTAATTTGTGACATGACTAGAACTGGAAGAAATATTTTTTATGCTTTGTGAAATTCTGCAAAATTGCCAATTTCATAGTCACACAATTTTAATGACATTGTGCCAAAATATAACATCATTTTGCCAATGCTTTTTAATTCGAGTAGGGCTATTTTTCACCAGACTATGACACTTTCAAAACAAGTGAGCTCTAAAAGATGCACAGTTTCAGAAAATGGCACAATTATCCTATCTCAAAAGGTAAGGAAATAAATTGCAAAACAATTTGTTAATGGACTAGTTGGGTCAAAGCACCAAAAGTTGGGAAATGTGGCATTAGGGTTTCAAACTTAACACCTCACTCTTCCAGGCAGCACATCAGGTATGGGGTGTGCTTTGGGGTATTTAAGCCTAACACTCACCCCATTCACTTACACTGTACACATCTGATCTTATTTACAGATGGAATGGGGTAAGTGTTAGGCTTGAGTACCCCAGGGTGCACCCATCACCTGATGTGCTGCCCAGAGGGCAGGGTGTTAGGGTTGTAAACCCTAACACCACATTTCCCAACTTTTGTCACTTTGACCCTAACTGGTGCACATATTTTATTTATTTTATTTTATTTATTTATCTTTTGTTGACCGGGTAAGTGCACTAGACAAATCCTGCCTATTTTCAGGCACGACCTGGGGGAAAGGGATACAGATGAATGCCAGCTGACCTTGAACCAGATTAAGCTGTTGGTATTTTTAGTGAATGAGGGAAATTTGTCCAGGACACCGGGGAAATTCCCCTACTTTTCGATAAGTGCCATGGGATCTTTAACATCCACCTGAACTACCATCAATCCAGGCAGATGGGACCTTGGTTTAACGTCTCATCCGAAAGACGGCACCTCAGAAATGCAGCACCCCTCTCATGCTGCATTACAGTGTCAGTACTGGGATATTAACCCAAGTGCCAGATGTGGGAACTGAACCCACAGCCCTCTGATCTCCTGGCCTCAGAGGCGAGTGTGCTACCTACTGAGACACTGACACTGCAAAAACTTTGTTAATGCATCAGTTAGGGTAGTGACAAAGTAGGAATGAGGTGTTAGGTTTCAACCTTACATTCCCCACTCCAACCCTACCACCTCATCTCAGATTTCCACCTCCACAGACTCAACAGGTGTTGAGTTGCCTTGAGGTCGTCAACCCTAACCCTCACCCCATTCCATGTGTAAGGAAGCTAGCATGGTACAGCATAAGAGAATGGGAAGAGTATTAGGGTCGATGACCTCAAGGCACATCCCAACACCTGTTGATCTGTGGATGGTGGGGTTGGGGTTGTAGGGCTGGTTGGGGGGTGTTAGGGTTGGAAACCCTAATGCCTTATTTCCCTACTTTTGTTGCTTTGATCCTAACTGAAACATTAACAATGTTTTTTGCAATGAATGTCCTTACTTTTTGAGAAAGTATAATCTTACCCTTATATGGCTGTGGGAGTGCAGGGCCCTCTGGGCCCAGCACTCCCATTAGAGACATTATAATTAACCCTCATCTCCCCTCCCTTCACTACATAATGGTATCTATATGAGTGAATGCAGGGCCCTCCAGGACCTGCATTCCCATCTATCCATAAGTGTAGAGACATTGTAAGTAACCCTCATCTCCCTGTGGGAGCACAGGGTCATATTACTGCATAATGGTATCTATCCATAATTGTAGAGACAGCACAGGACTACAGACATTTCAAGTAACCCTTGTGCTACAAATGTCACAATATCACAGTAACCATAGGGAGCTTGGGAAAATTCCCACTGCAGTTATAATCAAGGCCTAGCAACCTGCATCATTGCTTCATATACCTAAAGGTGTACTAAGATGCGTCTAGCGAAAAATCCATATCTTGAGGCATTTTCGAGATATAACCCCAAGGTTACTGTGCTCAACACAATGTTATCCTATAGGAAATTTCTAAACTTTGGAATGTTATAAGTATTGAACCCATGTAAATGTTATCACCAAACCAGCAAAAGTCACATCTGTGGGGCAGGTCGTTTGTACCCTGCAAATTGCAGCCCAAAAGTCCTAACCGTTTCTTTCCAGTGAAGTGACAAAGAAACAATAAAACTTTAAATGTCCTTTTTAGTGAGATTTCAAAATCCTTGTTGACCCCTAGCAAAAAAAAGAATTTGCTAGGTGAAAAGGATTAAAGGCAGGGCCATCTGGTCCCAGAAGTACTAATCCTTTTTTGCTTGACAAAAAAGGATTATGACACCTCACAAAAAAGGGAACCAGCTGATGAAAAGGAATTTTGACAGTTCACAAAAGGGATCAATTTTAAAATCCTTTTGTGAGTTGTTAAATCCTTTTCATCAAATCCATTTTCGAGGTGTCAAAAACTTTTCATATCGTGAAAAGGATTAGGAGTTCTCAGACCAGGTGCAATCTCAAGTTAGCCATCCTTTTTCGGTGAGCTGTCAAAATCCCCTTTCACTATGCGAAAAAGGATTTTGACACCTCACAAAAAGGGAATTTATCTGACAAAAAAGGATCAGCAGCAGGGCCATCTTTTTGTGATAGAAAAAAGGATTTTAATACCTCGTGAAAAGGGAATCGGCTGATGAAATGGGATTTTGACAGCTCACGAAAAGGGATGAGAGTTGTCAGACAAGAAGGCCCTGCCTGTAACACCTTTTCGCCAGATGAATTTCTCTCTTTGACAAAATCCTTTTTTATACTGCAAAAAGTAGTGGAAGCAAGTTGTAAAAAAGGATTTCTAAAATAAAAAATAAGCATTCTCAGGCCACATAACAGTAAAGTAAAGGCACAGAACAGTAAAGGACATCCACATGCATAAAATACATAGTTGGATGTCTCCAGAAGACATCCCTGGGCAAAGTTATGACATTTTGTTTGGGCTGAAAAAATACCAAGATGGTGGCTGATGAAAAGGGACTTTTTCCCTGATGAAATGGGATTCTAAGGATCATTTTTGTGAGCTGTCAAAATCCCTTTTAATCAGGCAAAAATCCCTGTTCGTACCATGCAGCTAGCCAAAAGATTAAACTGAGTATGCTCAGATTCCGCAATTTCAAAATTAAATAACTTTGGAATGGATTTATATTTTTTCACCACACCAATACTGGCTTCTTCTTTGGGACAAGCTCTTTCTATGCTGAAAATTTCAGACCAAATTGCAAATGGTGTGGCCGCAGCATGATGAGGAAAACACAGCCAAACAAGGGAAATGTTAGCATTTTTTTACTATACGCAGCATGAAATCCGATTGAAACAAACCTTGCTATGTCAAGAGGTGTACTCCACAGGACAGCGCATACCAAATTTTGTGCAAATCTGTTGAATGGTTGCAAAGTTATTAAAGTGTAAACTTTGAGGTTTAAAATTAAATTGCCTACTTATCCCTAACTATAGGGTGCTATCTGTGTATTTATATATATATATATATATATATATATACAAAATATGTTTTGAGATACTGTAAATGCCAGTACAAAAAGTGATTTCTCAAGTAACCCAGTGGAGATATCACTGATATCTCCTCGTTCCTATACATCATCATGTTATCTTCCAAACTCCTATATGTCATCACACTCAATTCTGATTGGTTGTAAGTTACCAATCAGCACTTTCACTTTTCCTGCTGTCCCACACACCATCGGGCATCTCTCTGTCTCTAATTCTCTCTCTCTCTCTCTAGCGCCTACCCCCATGTGGTTCTGAGTCATCTATGAAATTATCTGGTTGATCCTGCCATTATTATTAAATAAATTAATATTTTAAATGCTTATCTGGTTGATCCTGCCAGTTTGAGCATGTTCACTTTCCTTCTAAATGTAATGTGGCCAAGCGCTATCCACACTGATGGATGGTATGATTCGTGACATTTTCTAGGAGGTACTCTGAGGTTTAAAAGATAGAAAATGCTGTGCTTTATGCATAGCTTACTGTTTTTTTGTTGAAAAAGAAGCTGTCGACTACACACAGACTGCAGCAAGTGAGTCGGCGGCTTCAGAACAGTAGAGGGAAGCACAAGCCTATGTTGTTAGGTAACACACACTCATGCTTCTCTCTACTGTTCTGAAGCATGGCCACTTTTAGAGGGAAAGTGAAAGTGCTCAAAGTGGCAGGATCAACCAGATAACTATTAAAATAAGCATTTATTCAAGAATAATGGCAGGATCAACCAGATAATTTGTTTAATAACTTTAAAATGACAGATTCAACCAGATATTTGAATAACCTATATAATCTGTTGTGTTGTGGTGGTGGTGGTGAGGGCATGGGGGGCTGTGTTGGGGGGACATGGCAGGATCAACCAAATAAGTGTTTTTAAATAACTATAAATAGCAGGATCAACCAGATATTTTTTTAAACAACATATGATATCTGTTGTTTTGGGAGGGTTTCTGGAGGGGGGTTGTATTGGTAGAGCCATCACCTATATGTGGCTCATTGCATTGAGAGGGAAATGTGGGGGGGTTGTGTTGGGGAGACAAAACATATGGGGCCCAATTCCAAGACATCCAACGCATGGCGCAAGGTGATTTATGCCAATCACAGCTAGAGGACTTCCAATTTGTTCAGATTTAAAGCCGAAGTAGAATTGTAGATTGTCACCATAACCAGTAAAGGCAGGAATGTGGCCTGAACAAGCCTAGTTCTAATATCAGTAAGGAATAGGGACCTGTTTCTGAAGAATAAACCTAATCTGTATTTTAACCTGTTGGTCAAGTTATCAATATGGTCATTAAAGGTGAGTTTATTATCTAGCCATATTCCTAGATATTTGAATTTGGAGACAACCTCAAGAGATTCACCTAGAAAGGTGACTATAAAGTTATTAGGCAGGTTTAGATAGGCGGTGGTGGTGGTGGTGTTGAGAGTAAAAATCATGGCCTTAGTCTTTTTGGCGTAAAGAAGGAGCTTTGCATTAATAAGGTTCTGTTGAAGCTGCGCAAAGTCATCTTGTAGTACGTCTCTTACTTTAGACAGAGTTGAGCTAGAAATGTACAGGACTGTGTCATCAGCAAAAAAATGCAATTCGGAATTAGTTATGTTGTGGTCAAGATTATTGATATAAAGAGAAAATAGGATAGGGCCTAAAATGGAGCCTTGTGGGACTCCCCTAGTGATTGGGAACGAGGCTTAAAATAGGCCATCAGCCTTAACTTTCTGAAACCTCCCTGTTAAGCAACTGGTAAACCACTGAGCAGTGGAAAAGGTGGCACCTAGGTTAATAAAGCTACTGACGACTAAGTTGTGGCCTATGGTGTCAAACGCCTTACTGAGGTCTAGGAAGATTGCACCAGTGATCTTTTTGGAGTCCAGAGCTGAAATGCAGTCATTAGTAGCTTCAGCAAGGGCTGTGATAGTACTATGACTAGGACAGAAGCCAGATTGAGCTGGGTTGAGAAGGGAGAAGGTTTCGATATGTCATTTTAGTTAGGAGTAGATCAATTTTTCTAAGATTTTGGAAAGAATGGGCAGGATAGAGAGGGGCCTATAATTATTTAAATCACTTTTTATGACCCCACCTCATAAACCCCATAGGTGAAATTGTTCAAATCCATGCCAAGACGCTATTACACACCACAGGTTAAGGGGGGTTGTGAGGTGGTGGGTGCTCAGTTAGAAGGTAGGGATGAGGGAGGGGATGACAGGGACAAGGGACCGTTTTAATTTTTTCAGGATGAAAAAAGATGTCAGGAGCCTGTTTTATTGTTACAGATTTTGTGTAAAGAAATATTTAGGGACACTGGGGGTGGGCTCCTCAGTGTCCCACACTGCTGGGGGGGCTGGAAATGCCAACATGGGGATTGGGTCCCCGATGTCAACTAATAAATGATACAATGAGCTCCGGGGGACATCAGACACTGGGGATGGGCATCCCAGTGTCGTAGTATACAAAAATAAATAAACAAACAAATAAATTCAAGGGACTAGGGGACAGTGATTGGAGGATGTTGGGTGCCAATTGACACCAGGAATGTAAACAACTATTTTGGGACACTGTAGGTGGGCTCCCAAGTGTCCAGCACTGCTGGGGGGGTTTAAATGATGACACAGGGATTGGGCCCCCTGATGTTGGCTAATTCATATAATAATGGACTGCAGGGGGCATCCAACACCAGGGGTTGACATCCCAGTGTCAGATTATACAAATAACACTAATAATAATAATAAGGGGACAGCTATCGGAGGGTGGGGGGTGCCTGTCACACGTACGTGGGTATAAAGATAACGCTGGACACAGTAATAGGGTACAATTCACCCGCAGTGTGTATTATTTTATACAAAAATAGAAAAAAAAAAAAATATAAATAAAACAGCTCAAACAGAATAAGAAAATAAACAATAGCTCAAGGCTATTTCAACTTACATCAGGTATCTCAAAACAATTCATCAGCTTTCCTGCAGTTAGAGATAAATTCCTGTTCAGGCACAGGTCCTTCTGCTTACCTTTCTCCAGGTAAGTGAGACTGGCTATGTAGCTAATCTGACTGTTGGTGTTTGAGAAGGGCTTATATAGCCCTCCCACTTATGGGAAAGTCAATCCCAAAACATCCAGTTAACTCTAGAATGGTCCCTAAATAGGGAAACTCCACCTGTATTACATAATGAGGTTTTAGCACAGACAGTATAAATATAGCCCTCTAGCGGCCACTGTCCCCTATAGGAAATCCCCTTTCTGAGGTCTTGCTAACAGGTCAGCACCTATTTTCTATATAAGCAAACAGTGCAAACATTAATTTCATTTATACATGTGCTGTATTGTTATAGTATATGGACACTAGCCCTTTAATTTATATCTCAAAGCTCTATACATAACGGAGCTCCTTTAGAAACCTGCAGTGTCTCTTCATTCTTTAATTTTTTTAATTTCTTTATTGTGTATAGTTTATTTTGCAGCCCTCTTCTTATTATGAGGGCTACTCTCTCTGTAAAGCATTTCCATACATAGGGACATTCCTGTCCCTTTAAATCATTTGATTTCCATGTTGCAGCAGAGCAGCAGACTGTTAAAGAATCATTCTCTAGCCGCTCTGCTTTTGGGCTCTGCATAAACTTGGTAAGCCCCTTTTTAATTATTTTTATCCTGGGATGTAGCTTTTAAGTCTAGGGACAGCATAGTCCCTTTTATTTTCCAAGTGCTCACTTTTCAGAGTGTACAGATTACTCAGGGAAGCAGGGTGGCTGAAAGGGAAAATAAAAGTTTGCCACTCAGTTTAAACAGTTCCTGCTTCATTGCAGGATTTCTTTGACACCTATATAGCTACAGAGAAGCAGCAAGATAATACAAAGACTATAAGCATACTGCCGCTCTGTTTGTATCCATAGTCCACCTATCTAAGTTGACATCTTTTTTTATTTAACAGGCATTTCAAACATGTCTTTATTAATTTATTTCTCTGGCACCTTAAATTCAGTGCTCCTGCACCATATATACATAGACTGGCACAGTCACCTTAACGCTTAAACTGAATTAAGCACTGCAGCACTTTAAACTCATTATATGCACAAAATGCACTTTATATTACTGCACTTAATTCAACCAGCATCGTATACCTTTTTAAAGGCACTTTATATCTTTTGCATTTAATGCCATAAATGCACCTTATTTTATTCTTGCCAGCTGGTCTTATCCTGGTGCATTATTTTTGGGAGTTCTTAATGAGGGATGGAAATATGGAAATTAGAAATAAAAGTAGTAGGGAAAAAGTTTGGCTGAGAGATAGAAGACTGACATAGGTAGCCAACCTATGCCAGTGGTGGAGAAAGGTAAAGTATAGTATAGGAAGATACTGTTGCACAACAGATTTCAGTAGGAAAAAGAAGAAGATAGAAAAGGGATCCCTCCACCGTGGTTATCGGACTGACAGAACACAGTTGTGCCACACTCCTCCCTCTTTGAGAAGAAAACAGTAACTCTTACAACACTGGTTTTAACAACAAACCTCCAGAATGTACTGTATGTAAATTCCATACTGATGGAGGTTTGGGTTGGAGCTTCCACCACCTATACTTTAGAAGCTCTAACCCAGGGACCCTTTACACAATAAACAAATTACAGTACAGTCTTTACTGTATGCACTGTAATTACTTCATTACCCTGGGGTTTAAAACACATTGCACTATTAACCATCATAGTACATTATAACAATTCAATATATACAAGCATACTCATGTTTCATTCTCCTTCACTATATCTGCCCCATGTCGTGACAAAAAAATCAGCATTTTTGTTTTGACTTCTTGACCTATATTTTACCACAAAACGATAAGGTTGCAATGTCACGAACCACCACATAATGCAGGCTTTTTGATCTTTCATTTGATTTATCCACACAACTGGATTCTGATCTGTAAGGAGAGTAAACTCCACACCCCGCAAATAAAAGTGCAAAGCCTCAATTGCCCACTTGATGGTTAGGCATTCTTTTTTGACTGTGGTATACTTTTCCTCCCTGTCATGCAGTTTCCTGCTGATATAAATGACAGGGTGCTCCTCTCCTTTAATGGTCTGACTCAGGACTACTCCAGTCCCTGTCTCAGAAGCGTCCATGTGCACTTCGAAAGGGAGACTAAAATCAGGGCACTTCAGTACAGGTGAGACACACAAGACTGCCTTCATATAGTAGCTCTAAAAGCCTCATCACACTCAGGACTCCATTTTACTAGGTTACTACACCTTTTCTTTGTCAGGTCTGTTAATGGTGTGGCTATAGAGCCAAAATTAGCTATAAACTGGCTATAATACCCAGCTAGGCCTAGGAATGACCTGACATGTTATTTGGTCTTTGGGCACAGGGCAGTTAGCCACTGTTTCTACTTTCTCTGTTTTTGGCTGCATACACCCATTACCCAAAAGAAATCCAAGGTATCTGGTTTCTGACATAGCCAGTGCACATTTTGCTGGGTTTAAAGTGAGTCCAGCTTTCTGGATGGAGCAAAACACAGCTGTCGACTGTGTGATGTGCATCAACAAATCTGGACTGTAGAGGACAACGTCGTCCAGATAGTTGGCACAGTAGGTAGTGTGTGGGGTCAGGATCTGATCCATAAGTCTCTGGAATGTTGCAGGGACTCTGTGTAGGCCAAAGGGCATGATAGTGAACTGTTATAATCCAAGTGGCATGCTGAATGTTGTTTTCTCCCTAGACTCAGGGGGATAAGGCAATCTGCCAGTATCCCTTATTTAGATCCAGTGTGCTAATGTATCTAGCATTGTGGATGTTGTCTATGATATCATCCACCCTGGGCATGGGGTATCCATCAAAGTGTGATACATTACTGACCTTCCTGAAGTCTAGGCATAGTCTGATGCCACCCTCCTTTTTAGGGATCACCACTATGGGAGATGCTCAAGCACTAGTGGATGGTTCGATTATGCCAAGTTTCTTCAACTTCTCTATCTCATGTTTAGTCCCTTCTCTGACTTTTTCCCGCAGCCTATAGGGTTTCCGCCTGATGTGGCTAGAATCAGTTCTAATATAATGCTGTACTGCAACTGCCTTTCCTGGGACACTTGTAAACATGGGTGCAAAGGTTTTAACAGCTGGTGTATGCCCTCTTTCTGCTGTGTTTCTAGCTTGGGGTTGAGTTTTATGTTAGAGAGGTTGCCCCTTTCCTCTAATCTTTAATAAGCCATCTGCAGCTCAGACATGTCCCTCTCTGGGAGTATATACATGGTTCCCATAGCTTCCTTTTTCTCTACCCATTTCTTTAAAAGATTGGCATGATAAATCTTTCTCCCTGGATATTTATCTGGTATCTCCACTTCAAATGTTACTGGTCCTGTTTGTCTGATGACTGCGTATGGCCCTTGCCACTTCATTAGTAGCTTATTCTGGGTGGTGGGGAGTAACAACAGCACTTTCTCTCCTGCCTGCAACTCTTTGAGCTTACAATTCTGATCATAGAAGGGCTTCTGCTTCTCCTGATACACAGTACTATTTTGGTGTGCCCTTTTTATATAATCTAGTAACCTTTTGTGAATCTGAACCATATAGTTAGTGATGTTGACTTGTCCCACATTGGTTCCCTCTTCCCAAAACTTTTTTACCATATCCAGTGGCCCTTGGGGATTCCTTTCATGCAGTAGGGAAAAAGGGGAATTCCCTGTAGCTGCTTGTGGGACCTCTCTGTAAGAAAACAACAAGAGGGGGAGGTAACTATCCCAATCCTTTCTCTCATCATGTACAAATTTCTTTAACATACATTTCAGTGTTTGGTTGAAATGTTCAACCAATCCATCTGTTTGTGGGTGCTAGGGTGTAGTTCTTATTGCCACTACCCCCAACAAATGGTACAGTTCTTTAAGTAATGTAGCCTGAAAGTTACTGCCTTGGTCAGTCAGTACCTCCTTAGGTATCCAAGGATGGCTGAAAACCTTAACTAGCTCCTCTGCTATTCGGGGAGTAGTGTCTGTACGCAATGGTATGGCCTTGAGGTATTTTATTGCATAGTCACAGATGACTAATACATATTTGTAACCTCAGGCACTTTTCTGTAAGGGGCCAACAATGTCCACTGCCATCTTTTCAAAGGGCATGCTAACTATGGGCAAGGGTACCAGGGGAACTACATTCTTTTAGGCTACCTGGGCCACCTTCTGACACTCTAGACAGACTCTGCAGTATTCTGCCACTTGCTCATGGATACTGGGCCAGTACAAACATTGTAATAGCCTGATCAGGGTTTTATCTCTACCTGCATGACCTGCCCATGGTAAGTCATGGCCAAAATCAAGATCTGGTTCCTAAACTGCTTAGGGACTACTACCTGTTCAACAGTTTCACCTGTATGGGGGTTATTATATATTTGGTACAGTATTTGGTTGTTACATTTAAACACAGGGGTCCCTGGTGGTTTCTTCGGGTTCACCTGTTGAGAAAAACAACTAATATATCATCCTTACATTGTTCCTGGGCAATATCACATTTAGCAAACAGTTTATCTACAGTGTCATTAGGCAGTCCATTTTTATCTCTCCAAATCTTCTGTGCTTTCTTCTTTCCTCCCTCAATCTCCTGTGGATACTTGGTGTATCAAATACATCCTCCTTAAAAGGAAATGTATCTTCAAGGGTTTTCACCTTGGTTTGTGACTTGGTGGTAATGGCTGTCACATTTTTAGGGGTCAACAACACTGCAAAATGGGGAAAGTCTTGCCCAATAACCACAGGGACTGTCAGCTTTGGTACTATTCCAACCACCATTTCTACTACCTGTCCATGAATGTTTAAAGTCACCTTGGTGGTGGGATACTGATGAGTGTCCCCATGCACACAGATGACACTAGTGTAGACATCAGAAAGTGGGGCCTTTTCTAGTATATCTGGGTGTACTAATGTCTGTCAACTACCAGTATCAATTAAACCCATCATTTTCTTCTCTCTGATGGTGACTGTTGTTGAAAAATTACCCCAGTTAAGAAAGCCCAGAGGGGTAGCCTCACTCTTTTTCTTGTAACAGAACCATTCTATATGGCCTTTACCGTTACAGTATCTACAGACAATGTCTAGATTATATGGCCTACTCCCTCTACCTTCAAGTCTATCTGCATTTCTCCCAAGGGCACGTGGTGGGGTAAAAGAAGCTATTCTTACCAGTTGCTGAGTGGGGGTGATGGTCAAGTCCATTGTCCAGTATACCTTCTTCGTTGGTTGCCTGGCCCTCAGGAAATCCTCCACCAGGGTGATTGCAACTTCTGCTGTTTCTGGATGGTGTTCCCTCATAGTTTCACCATGCAATGGCGACACAGAGCACAGCAGCCATCAGTACAGTGATGGCACAACACCGCCCATTAGTATTGTGCCGTCACTGGAGTAAACTGTGTTTTCTGTGGGAGGCTTTGTCCCCACACCTTATGAAGGGGGCTCTGCCCCCGCACCCTCTGAACTTAAAATAACCAACTCTGAGTCAGAGTTGGTTCAGGGAGGGGTGAACACCCTGGAGGCAGCAGTGTTGGGAACTCAGTGGACCATCACAGCGAACTGTCAGAAATATCGCTGTGATGGAATTCACTGTATTCCCATCGCTATTGCGATGTAATGCCTTCCTTCACCCAGATCTGGACCTCTGCAGGTAGAATCTGAAGAAACTGTTCCATGATTGCAGCCTCAATTATATCAAACAGCGTCCTCCCATCTGGTTGCAGCCATTTGTTGCAAAGTTCATTCAGATGTGTAAATGGTCTCTTGGGGTATCATTCCCTTGGTGTTTCTGGGAGTGAAAACGCTGCTAATATGTCTCGGTATTAATATTGAAGTGCTTCAAAATCTTCTTTTTGACACGATCATACTTCTCAGTGCTTCAATGGTCCATGTGGCTATAGGCCAGTTGTGCTCGACCCATGAAATAGGGAGTCAACCTGACCACCCACTGCTCTGGAGGACACCCACACACCTTCGCTACTCTTTCAAAGGTGGTTAGGTATGCCTCCATGTCATCTGTTGCTGACATCTTGGTCAATCTGATGTTTTTAAGGAGAGTATGCATACCTTCACTGGACTTACTGATCCCAATGATCTGTAGGGCCCTCAGTGTGTCTGCACAATGCTCATCTTGCTGTCTTCTTTCCCTCTCTTGCTCCTGGCTGTCCTTCTCCCAAATCTGCTCCATCTCTATTTGTTTCCTCACAAGCTACTTCAATAGCTTGCTTATATCTTCCAGAGGTTCCTTGACTCTCACTTCCTCCAGTCCTTCTTCTTCCACTTCACCATCTGTTCCAAAGGAGTGTGTTGATTAATGCTCTGGCTTGGCTCTTCATTTCCTCTCAAACTAAAGGCCTGGGAGCAACTGCTCACCTGTCAGCTTGGCCTGAGCTTTGTTCAGAGCGTGTCATACAGGGTTGTCATGATGACAAAAATGTACCACTGTGCCATGGGTTACTTTGGTATCAGGTCTGACACCTACTGGACTCTACCCTGTAGGGAAAACTTCCAGTATCCCGATTCTAACACCATATGTAGCAGGTATGTGGGTATAAAGATAACACTGGACACAGTAATAGGGTACAGCACACCTGCAGTGCATTTTATTTTATACAAAAATAGAGAAAATAAATATAAATAAGACAGTTCAAACAGAACAAGAAAATAAACAATAGCTCAGGGCTATTTCACCTTACATCAGGTAACTCAAAACAATTCATCAGCTTTCCTGCTGTTAGAGATAAATTCCTTTTCAGACACCGGTCCTTCTGCTTACCTTACTCCAGGTAAGTGAGACTGGCTATGTAGCTAATCTGATTCTTGGTGTCTGAGGAGGGCTTATAAAGCCCTTCCACTTATGGGAAAGTCCCTCCCATAACATCCAATTAGCTCTAGAATAATCCTTCAATAGGGAAACTCTACCTCTATTACATAATGAGATTTTAGCTCACAGAGTATAAATACAGCCCTCTAGGGACTGCTGACCCCTATAGGAAATCCCCTTCCTGAGGTCTTGCTAACAGGTCAGCATCTATTTTCTATATAAGCAAACAGTGCAAACATTTAATTTATACATGTGCTGTATTGTTATCGTATATGGACACTAGCACTTTAATTTATTTCTCAGGGCTCTATACATACTGGGGCTCATTTAGAAACCTGCAGTATCTCTTTATTCTTTAATTTGTTTAATTTCTTTATTGTTTCATTTATTTTGCAGCCCGCTCCTTATTCTGAGGGCTACTCTCTCTGTAAAGCATTTCCATACATAAAGACATTCCTGTCCCTTTAAATCATTTTATTTCCATGTTGCAGCAGAGTGACAGACTGTTAGAGAATCATTCTCTGGTTGCTCTGCTTTGTGGCTCTGCATTAACTTGGTAAGCCCCTGTTTAATTATTTTTATCCTGGGCTGTAGCTTTTAGGTCTAGGGGCAGCATAGTCCCTTTTATTTTCCAAGCGCTTACTTTTCAGAGCACATAGATTACTTGAGGAAGTGAGGTAGCTAAAAGGGAAAGTACAAGTTTGCCACTCAGTTTAAACAGTTACTGCTTCATTGCAGTATTTCTTTGGCACCCATATAACTACGGAGCGGCAACAAAATAATACAAAGAATATAAGCATACTGCTGCTTTGTTTGTAACCATAGTCCACCTATCTAAGTGGACATCTCTTTTTACTTAACTGGTATTTCAAACTTTTCTTTATTCATTTATTTCTCTGGTGCCTTAACTTCAGTGCTCCTGCACCATGTATACATAGAATGGCACAGGCACCTTAACTTATAAACTGAATTAAGCACTGCAACACTTTAAACTCATTATATGCACAAAATGCACTTTATATTACTGCACTTTTTTCAACCAGCATCTTATACCTCTTTAAAAGCACTTTATATCTTTGGCATTTAATGCCATAAATGTACCTTATTTCATTCTTGCCAGCTGGCCTTATCCTGGTGCATTATTTTGGGGAGTTCTTAATGAGGAATGGAAATATGGAAATTAGAAATAAAAGTTGTAGGGAAAAAGTTTAGTGAGACATAGAAAAGACTGACATAAGTGGCCAGCCTACGCTAGGGGCAGAAAAAGGTAAAGTGTAGTACAGGAAGATACTGTTGCACAAAAGAATTCAGTAGGAAAAAGAAGAAGATTGGAAAGGCATCCCTTCACTGGGGTTATCGGACTTGTAGAATGCAGTTGTGCCACGGTGCTACTAGACACCAAGGAAAACAGGGGCTCACAACTCACACTGCAGCCAGCAGCAGGAATTCAGCTGCGGCTACAGAGCCAAATAAAATCACGGAAGGCTCTTCTAGCTAAGCTGGGAACCTGGAATTTTGGGTGCCCAGAAAAAGTATTTCTGGTCCTAGTTATGAAAAACAAGCACCAGAATCAAGCTAAAAGAGATCTGTTTAGTTAGGTTCTGGTGTCTGATTTGTGAAATGACAACATTTGTATGTATTTTCAATGCTTTTTAGTTTGTGGGGAAAAAAAAAAAGATGGTGGCTGGTGAAAAGGGATTTTTCCCTCACAAAAAAATATTTTTTTTCTCATGAAAAAGGAATGGATCTTGCGAGAGTGAATCCTTTTCCGTGAGGTGAATCCTTGGTTGAACTTTATTCTTCTTATTTGGACAAGGGAATTCCCATTGAAAACAACAGGAACTTAAAAATGTAATAACTTTGCAACAGACAAATATTTCTTCACCAAACTAAGCATGGTAGTTCTGTTACCCAAGCTCTTTCTACCATAAAAATCACACCAAAATTGCACTGTGTGTGGACACAACACAACGAGGACAAAACTTCAAAAAATGGCGACTTTTAAGATTTTAGCACTATCTGGATCTCAGAATCCATACATCTACTTGGAAAGGCACTTGACACATCAAGAGACCTACCCCACAGGACAGTGCATACCAAATATTGTGCAAATCCATTGATCGGTTACAAGGTATTAAAGTGCAAAATTTGAGGTTTAACATTAAACAGGCTACTCAACTCTTAACTAATACAATGAACATACAGAAGTTCTATCTGTCTGTATGTCTATCTCCCTATCTATCTGTCTATCTGTCTGTCTGTTTGTCTCTGTCTGCCTGCCTGCCTGTCTGTCTGTCTATCTATCAATCTATCTATCTGTCTATCTATCCATTTCTCTCACTCTGTTCATTGCAAAACACTGCATTAATGCAGAGATTAGGGTTCCCAAAAAGTCAAAGCACACAAAGTAGGGATAATTAAACATTAGGGTTTGGAATCTCTGTGGTTTTGGAAAGTCAGTGGAGTGCTGTTCCTTGGAGTTATCAACCCTAATGCCAACCCCACTCTCTGAGACCCTAGCCTCCTGTCTGAGCATAAGGAACAGGTCCAAGCCCATGCTTCATAGTCATATACTGTTTGGAGGTAGAAAGGTATGGCTCACCACATGTGGCCAACATAATCAGTCAAAACTTTATTCATGCAGGGCTCTGCACCAAAGGAAGAGTCCATCTAGCTGCAGAAGCACTGGGCCCTCCAGGGCCTGTGCTTCAGTGCAGTCAGAGATGGGGACATGCAAGGGCCACTGGGCTCCATGACAAGGGATGAGACCATCTGGCTATAGAAGTACAGGGCTCTCTGGGCCCTACAGTTCCATGCAGCTATGGATGCAAAGAATTCATGGGGCTGTCTGGGGGGCTGCAGAAGTGCAGGGTCCTTTAGTGGCTACAGATACAGATGTGCAGGGCCAACAGTTAGTGCAACTGTTGGTGCAGTGGCACAGGGACCTATAGTCCCCATACCTTGAGACTTCTCTTCATTATATGGATACTTGCTGCTTCTGCAGCCAACACCGCACTATCCTTCCCCAAGCTGGATGTGATGTCACACAGCAGCTGCATCCTCCTAGCCTTGGCCCATCTAGCAGGCTCACTGAGCTTGCCCAAAAGCTCAGCTTACTAACACAAAATCACAACACACTACCCGCTGGGCCAAAGACAGTGCTTGCTCACTTCATTTCTTAACTTTTATTTGGACTTTTTGACTTAATGCCATGAACTTAATCACTAGGATGTGTTAAAACCTGCCTGACAGGTGATTTGGCAAAGTGACTATGAAATCACCTATTAATTTGTATTTAAAAATTCCCAACATCCTTGTTCATGAGATAGGGTCATGTAAACAGTATATTCACAATGTAGGACTAGAACATTATAAAATGGTCAAGTTGTGAGTAAAAAGTATGTGAGACACAAACATGTGTTCATGCGCACTAAAAATAGAAAGTGTTTCATGCACTCCAAAAAATGGAATTCTAGAGTAACACATTTAAGTGTGACCCAAGAATTCCATTTCTGGTACACATGAACAATTATTGGATTGCACTTAAAGGGGCACTGTAAACCCTTTTTTCATCATATTATCTCTAGATGAAACCTCACACTTTATGACTGCTCATCTTCTATGAAATCCATTGGTGATGTTGGTTGTTCTGTCTGCTTCCTTTCTTAGAAGAACTGAAATGGTTGCTAATAGTGTATTTATACCCAACCCTGTTTTGTTTCAAATCCTTGATCAACTGTTATTGCATACCTCCTGAACATTAGGAACACCTACAACCAGTGCAGCCACTCATGATGTAGTAGTCTCCTCTCCTCCCACTGTATGTTGTATTTCTAGAATTTGTTGTGGGTGTTCCCAAGTCGAGAAAAGATGCAGTAGGAGTTGTTCAAGGAGTGTAAACAAACACTTTTTCTGTGTGGTAACAGTATGATGGGCAGTCTGTTTTGCACTTTTAAAAAGAAAGAAAAATCTGAATCACTCTACCAGCAACATCAGCAATGTCTACAAAATGTGAGCAATCATAAAATGTGTTTTATGAGGGTTGACAGAGTCCCTTTAAATATGCAACACAAGAATTCTCTACTTGCAACACAAGAATACTACATCTTGATAAGCTGACAGCCAGAAAACTTAACAAAGTGGTGCAAAAAAAGGCATTTCTAGCCTGTTTTTTTTTTCAAAACAGACACCAGTATCAAGCTTAATGGATCCTGTTTAACAAGATTCATGTTTGTGTGTGTGTTTTTTAAATGTCTCATTTTATGTATTTTCACTTTTTTGCCCAGAGGAAAATAAGGTGGTGGCTTTCACAACGTAAAATGTTTTTCTTGTGAGCCAAAAACACAATTAGTCATGACCTCAAAATGCTTGCGAAAGAAGAATTTCTGGGTTGCATCAGAGAGTTATCTCAAAATCACAAACAAGCATGCTCAGAAGTCAGTGTTCAAAACCTTACAACTTGGAACAAATTAATATATGTTTCACAAAACCTTCAAAAGGCATACCCTTGGTACATTCCCTTTCAGCCCTGAAGGTTTCAGAAAAAAATCCATATTCTTTTGGCTGTAGGTGAGAGCAAGAAAAAAGACCAACCATGGTGCTTTTAATGTATTTTTGACATTTCTGGATCTCAGAAGCCAGTTCCAGCTCAAGAACTTGCCAGCTGAACCATGCATGCCAAATTTTGTGCAATTTCATTGCATGCCACAAATGTTTTTGAGGTACAAAGACTGGGGTTTAAATTTGAACACTCTGCTCAACCCTAATATACATATGCTACTGCATATATGTAATATTCATTGCAAAAAGCTTCATTAATGTATCGGTTAGTGTTGTTACTAAAGTGACAAAAGCAGGGAAATGTGGTGTTAGGGTTTCCAACTCTAACACCCCACCCCCATCCTGCAGACACTGACAGGCATTGGGGGAGTGCAGAAATGGTGGAGAGCCACACTGCATGGACTTGGTTCAGCGTGACTAAAAGAAATACTCAGTCGAACAAGTCATGGAACTCACCACCATCTCAAACAAAAACTGACGTCCATATCCAATGTATGTCAGAGACTGATGCAGTTTTATTGCAGCAAGAACAAGAAATCACAATGGTGGATAGAGAAAAGTACTGACATTTCACCTGGTCAGCTGTATCAAAGTATACTCCCTCTAGTGCAGAAAGCTTACTTATACACATTTAGTGAGGACACGTGACAAGATGTAAAAAAACTTTAAAGTGACAGTGCTACAATTTCATATAAGCCTCATCATTAATTATAATTGTGATCTAGTCATTATAAAACTTTTATTAAAAAAATCCTTATACAACTTTAGTGAGAGTGTACAAATAACAACTACTTCTACCTAGAAACACATGGCACCAGCCTCTATTCTTATAATAGTTTCTCTGTTACAAGAGCAAACACACCTACTATGTACAGTAATGTATAGGGCCGGTTTCATTACCTCTAGACAGAATTTTCTCCTATTCTATATACAATATGAAGTGTGTTGCTTCAGGCAGTTCTCCAGAAACACTTTTTCCCTTTTTTTCTTTTTTTGGGACATGTGCTCTGGGAGGAGGAGGAGGAGGAGGAGGAAAATATGTGGAGTGGGACTATTTATAAGTAGAAAGGCTGGTGCCATGTGTTTGTAGGTAGTAGTAGTAGTAGTTATTTGTACAGTACAGGAGAATGGGGTGAGCATTAGGGCTGATGACTGCAAGGCACCCCACTGACTCCTGTCAGAGTCTGCAGGGTAGGGGTGGGGTGTTAGGCTTGGAAAACCTAACACCACATTTCCCTGATTTTGTTGCTTTAGTAACAACCCTAACTGATGCATTGTCCTGGATTCCCCCCTTTTCCCTCACAAAAAGACAGAGACCATTGTTGTTGTTGTTGTGCTCAGATTGGCAATTAATTTATTTATATATCATAATTCCATGTTCCATTTTATCATCTTTTATTATTATATCTCTCACAATTTCTTTTATTTCCATCCATATATCAATCTCTGATCATCCCTCTTTCTTCCCTTTTTTGCTCCCCCCAGGTGAAAACCTGGGTGCCTTCTTCTTCTCCTTTTCTGTTAGGTAATGCTGAAAACCGAGACCGCTTTTCTCCTTCAGCTTCTTCCTCTTTTCATCTTATTCCTTTTCCTTTTCCTTTTCGCCCCTCCCCTCCTCACCTCCCCTTTTTCCCTCCCTTTTTTCTGCCATCCACCTTTGGCAGTCCAATAACCATATTATTTTCTGCCATCCAACTTTGGCAGCCCAATAATCATCCTACCGGACAAATCTGTCATCCACCTTTGACAGACCTACCATACATCCCTTCTTTCACTGTCTTCCCCTCTTGCTCTATATTGTAGGGTGGGTGGGAGGGATCAAAACTCCAGTAAAAGTGGCTGAACCACCCCTGTGTTGCCCATTATGTACCTCCACTTGCCCCTCCCTTCCTGTTGCTTGGCCATTGTTCTATCCCCCGGCCCTCCTTCCTTCCCCTCCCTTCAGAGCACATCATCTTGATGGAGGAAGTGGTGCACCAGGACAACCTAGTCTGCCCCATAAAGGTAAACTCCATTGTCCCGGATTCCCCACTTTTCCCCTCACAAAAAAACAGAGGCCATTGTTGTTGTTGTGCTCAGATTGGCAATTAATTTATTTATGTATCATAATTCCATGTTCCATTTTATCATCTTTTATTATTATATTTCTCACAATTTCATTTATTTCCATCCATATATCAATCTCTGTTCATCCCTCTTGCTTCCTCTTTTTGCTTCCCCAGGTGAAAACCTGGGTGCCTTCTTCTTCTCCTTTTCTGTTAGGTAATGGTGAAAACCGAGACCGCTTTTCTCCTTCAGCTTCTTCCTCTTTTTGTCTTATTCCTTTTCCTTTTCCCCCTCCCCTCCTCCCCCCTTTTTCCCCATTAGCCAGTCTCCAGCTTGCGTTGGACGACCGGCTTTCCCCTCCCTTAGGGTATGTTTTCCTATACTTCAGGGAACCTCCTTCCCAGTCCTCCTCTTTTTTTTTATCCTCCATTTCTTGCATGCCTCCTCCATGCTTCTATAAAACCCATCATTTCTGTATTAAACATGTCTATGGCTAGATCTGACAGATGCGCGCCATCCGACCTGTAGAAATCTTCTACCCACTCTTCCACACCCCGCAATATTACCTGTCCTCCCATTCTCCTTATCTGTGTCCCCACCCTTCCATTTATCTTTCTCCTTGCCCTATCCACAGCTCTATGGCTGTGCTCATGTCTCCAAACTCTCCTTGGTATCATATCCTACCAGGCAAGGCATACTCTTGGCCACCACTGTTGTATTGTCTCTAATTCCCTTTTTATCTGTATGTATGTGTCAACCCATGGCTTACCCCCAAGGTCATTACCCCCCTAAATGTATAATAATTAAATGTAGGGATGGGTCGCCACTCCTTCAGTTCTTTCAGGATAGGAAGCAGTTGTGCCCATCTCATCCCCCAGATGCCGCGCCACACCAATCTACATTGTTTCACATCTTGGTAAAGCTGCTTACCCGCAGCCTTTTTCTCAGCTCTCCTTTCTGCCCAATAAATATAAGAGTGGCTGCAGATCCAGACTTCCATGATCCTCTCTCTTCCTATAGGGTTTAAGCAAAATAAATGTCTTATATATGGTCTTAGTTTTGTTTGCACAATATCCCCTCTCCCTGTCCCCCCATGTGGCTCCAGATTTGCAACAAAAACATAGGTGATACATTAATTTTCATACTGCAGTGTTCGAATGTATCTCTTATAACTGGCAGACCACCAGTTCCCCTTTTCCAAAATCTTATTCACCGTCTCGCCTGCTGCTGCCCACTGTGAGGCAGCCCCTATCCGTAAGGAGTGGGATGAATAATTAACCAGGTCCTCCCCCAGGAATTGCATGCCTTTTTTGAGTAATGCGTGACTTGATAACTTGTGACCCTTTTCCCATCCCCATGCGCAAATAGTCTCCCTGTCCTATTCCCGTGCTCTGCGGCGAAAGCCCACAAAGCCTGCACTGGGCACATCGCACCCTCTACATGTTTCCTCAGTGTCACCATGCAACCCTGTCCCCTTTGATACATCTTTGACCTCTTAATCAAGATCTGTATCTCCTTCATCCCCCAGCTTATATCTTCCCATTCTAAGCCCCCCTCCTTGCCTTTCCTGCCATGTCCTACCACCTCACTCACCATCATGGCCCCTGTAAACATTATAACATAAATCATATGGAATAGCTGGGCCTCAGCCTTTGTTCTGCATACAACCGGCAATACATCTGTTAGTCTCAAGTCACTGCTCCCCTATTGGTCTTCTCTTATCCACTGTCCCTTGTTTTATCCTACCCCAGCCCTGCATCATTCTTCTAATGAACATTGATTTTGTCGTGTCCTTCCATCCTTTTAAACTGCAAATAACACTAATTCCTGCCAAATAGACCCCCATTGTGGTGTGGGCTGTTCCTTTTTGCCATTGCTCCACAGTGAACTTCCCTAGTTGTTCTTCTGTGAGTGGCCTACTTACCTCCATATGGTGTGTTGTCCTGAATGTTTGAAACACTAGTCAGGCCCCATCGTAAGCCTTCAGATTCCATGGTGCCCATGAACTGTGAAACAACAGTTCTGCTCCTTCCTGCCAGTGTCCCAGATGTTCGTTGGTATGGGTGTTTTTTGTTCCTCCACTGTTGGTGCCAGCTTCTGGAAATGATCCAGCTGCAGACGGGAAAGGCTGTCAGCCAGGGTATTGTGTACCCCTTCTATGTATTTTGCTCTGAATGACATGTTCAACTGCAAGGTCCTTAGCACCAAAAGTCACAAAACTTGCATGACCATTTCTGACCTGGCTCCCCTGTTGTTTAGGACCTCTACCACTGCTCTATTGTCACACTAGAATGTCACTTTCTGATTCCACAGTTCTTCCCCTCAAGCCAGGGTGCATGCCCAGATGGGCATGATCTCTAGCAATGTTATATCTTTTACCTTACCGTCCTTCACCCAGTCTGATGGACACGGTTCTGAAAACCATCTGCCCCTCAGATAGCCCCCCCATGCCCAGGCCCCCAGCTGCGTCTGTGTAAAGATCGAGGTCTGTGTTATACACCCATTCCTCCTGCCAGAAGGAGCAACTATTATATTCCCTGAGGAATTCCTCCCATACTTTAAAGTCCTCCTTGACTCCTTTTGTCATGTCCACCCAATGTTGCGATCTGGTCACTCCGGCTGTAGCCCATGCTAACCTTTTGGTGAAAGCCCTCCCTGGACCAATCGCTCTGCAGATGAAGTTCAGGTGCCCCAACACCTGTTGTACTTGTTTTAGCTGTACTCTTCTCCTGCTGGTATGTACTTGGATCAACTGTTTCAGTTTTTTCACTTTTTTGTCTGGCAGCCTGAATATTTCCCCTGGAGCATCTATCTCAATTCCCAGAAATTCTAGCACCCTGCTGGGCCCTTCTGTTTTTTCCAGTGCCAGAGGCACCCCTAATTCCTTGCACAGCTCTTGAAATTTGACCAACATTTTTTGTGTCTCTTTTTTCCCACTACTGATAAAAAGAAAATCATCCAAGTAGTGAATGACTGTTCTATAACCAGTTCTTTCTTGAAATATCCACTGCAAACAGGTGCTGAATGCTTCAAATGTTGCATATGCTATAGAACATCCCATGGGCATGGCTTTGTCAAAAAAGTACTGTCCCCCAATTTTGAAACCCAAAAGGTCCAAGTCTTCTCTCCTAACTGGCAGCAATCTGAACGCGGATTCGATATCTGTTTTTGCCATCCATGCGTCACTGGTAGCCCAGATTATCTGGACTGCATCTTCTAGTGTAGCATATGTCACTCTACTATATTCTTCCCCTATAAAATCATTCACCGAATCCCCTTCTGGAAAGGATAGGTGGTGAATCACCCTGTATTCTCCTTCCTGCTTTTTGGGGACCAATCCCAGTGGAGAGACCCTCATGTTCTGCAATGGGGGTTATCAAATGGTCCTTCTACTCTCCCCGCTGCCTTTTCTTTCTCTATCTTTTGTCTTAACTTTTCTTCTCTCCCTTTTACCAAACCCAAGTTGTTTGCCTCTCTCACTTGTCTGGGGCCTTCACTCTGCAATGAGAAACCTGTACCAAACCTTTTTCAATCATCCCGCCACCTTTCTATTTGGGTACCTGTCCAACCAACCCTTCCACGCCTCTATCCTGATTGGGGTTCTAGCCCCCTTAAATTGCTCCCTGACTTTCTTCCCTTCGCACCCCCAGATTCTCCCTGTCCACTCAGTGCTTGGCCTTGCTGGTCAGTGATTCTGACTCCCTCTATTCGTATGCCCCTCCCTCTCCCCCCGTTCCATGCCTGTCCCTTATATCTCTGTCCCTCTCAAAAGGATTGTTGACCTGAACTTTGCCCCCAGGATCCTTGGGCTCCTTGGACCCATGCCATTCTGCATCTGCTTGCTGGATGCATTCTCCCACATTTCGAACTTGCATGCTGAAAACAACATTGTGGCCAGGAACAAAAGGCCCTATTGTACACCCAGCAGCACCTCGGGGGTATAGCTCCTTTACTCCCCTACTCCCCTTCGGGTGTGGACTGATCAGTTACATAATCCATCCATAAGTCCAGCTGCTTCGTGTCCCATCTTACATCCCCATATGTGGCCATTCTCTGCCGAAAAAATTCATTGTAGTATATCCACCCCACCCCCCCTTTGCCTTTGCCTGCTTTATTATTAGGGAGTATGTGATGAGTGAGATGCCCAGCTCTGGTTTCCATTCCAATACAATGGCTGAAAATGTGGCAAAACCCACAAACCACCCATCCCAAGTCTTTCCTTTTGTGAATTTGTCCTCCTCCTTCTTTCCTACAAAACTACTGCTTCTGCCATTTCATTCTTTCCTATGTTCTCTGTCTCTTCCTGTTTTGCAGCTGCTTCCTGGCTAACTAAAGTGAATATATTCACATTCTCTTCTTTTCATATCTTTTCTTTCGTGGCCAGTGGCACATGTTCGCCTACCCTCATCCCAGGGGCACCTATCTCCCTTGTTCCTTTTCCCTCTTTCTCTGTACTCCCTTCCTTCTCTTTTTGCACTGCTTCCCCTGTCCTAATCTCTGCCAGTGCTAACTCCATTTGACCTAAACCTTCTGTCCCAAGTGCCGACACAATTTGACTTATATACTCCTTGATACAGTCACCCACTGAGCCAGGTGTGTTACCTGTGTCCTTGTCCATTCCTTGTTGCCTCTCATCTTCCTGGCACCCCATTATGGACCCCTGTGGTTGAGGGGTGGTTGCACCACTAGCGGTTGCGGAGGAACCATTACATCCTGGGGATCTGGTCTGGATTCTTCTGTGGGGATACCGACTTGTTCTTGGAGAGGTACTGATGGTATCGGGTTGATAGGTTGCAGAGGTACTGGGTCAACCACCTTGGTGGGTCTCCCGATCAATGGCTGTACCCTGGTTGGGCTCATGGCCCTCCAACCAGCCGCTTCCCTCTGCCCCCTTTACCCTTCCCTGCTTTCCTTTTCTCCCCAGATCTCCCTGGTTCCTACCCTTCCACCAGTTTCCACATTTTGTTGGCTTTTTCTGCCAATTCGACTATAGCCTTTTAAGCGTCTTCCTTTGAAGGTCTGTTCTTCTTTGGTGTCATGTCCTCCGCTACTTTCAAACTGTGAAGACAACTGAAGGAAGGAAAACAAAAACACATTCCATTATTTAATTTATGTCTAAACTCACCCCTCTTTTGTTCAGGTCCTTGCTCTAACAGTCCCTCAATGATCCCGAGCCTTGTCCTTCTTTTTTTTGTGGCCCTCACCTCTGCAAGTGACCTTCCTTCCTCACCAGTGTTCACCACAGGCCCCCTTTTAGGTGACTGCATTGATCACCCAGTCTCCCCTGCTTTTCTGTCCTTCCTTTTCCTTCCATTGCCTGCCCAGACACCTATCTCTTGCCCTGCCCCATCCCCCGCAGGCCTCCAGGCGGTCGTGGCCTTCACGCACCTCAGGTGCCACCTCTTATGGGTTTCCAGGCCTTAGTCTTATTCCCCTCTTAAGCCCCAGGCTGATAAGAGCCCTTCCACGCTTCAGGCACCACCTCCTGCATTGTTCCCAGCCTAAAACCAGTAAAACTTCTCCCCCCTTGCATGCTCTTGCATGTCTCTGGCTGTTGCCCCTTCAGGACCCATGACACCACATGGCTTCATGGCCTCACTCTGAAACCCCCCCTTTGTCTCTTGTGTCCCCTCAGCTGCATCTCCAATGAGGTCCCTTAGGGGCTGTGACTCCCCCTACCCTGCATGCCCTCGCATATGTCTGTTTGCCTTCCACAACCCTCCTGACCATGCCTGCTTGTGCTGTCCCCTCTTTCCCACAATGCACATTGTCCCTTTGGGTAATAAGGTAACCCTGCTACCAGCTTGCCTGAGAGGACAAACCCATCCCCCAAATGTGCACTGGTTCATTTTGGCTCATGGTCCTGTTACCCCTTGTAGGCCAGCTCCCCTTTCTGGTTGGGCTGCATGGTCTTGCAGGTGTGTGACATCATGCTATCTGATCATGCTGTGCTAGCCTGGGCCCATTCCTTTTCTTAAACCTCAGGCCACAAATTACCTGCCTCACCCTTCCTTTTCCATTCCTGAGCCTCTCCCTCCCCCCCAACTCCTTGTCCATCCCCCTTGCTTCCATTTATAGGTCCCTGCTCACTTTGCGGCCTCCCCGTGATGTGTAACCTCATGTCACGTGGCTGCCCGCATCCGTCCCTTGCAGTCCTTTCTCTCCAGGCCCTTTTCCCATCAGGTCTACCATGCACTGCCAATTCCCCTTGATTTAAGCTCCCCTTCTCCCCATAACCAAACCGGCCCTTTACGAGCTATTTAGGAAAAAACCTTCCGAACGGCTATTGACTCGGTAAGGCCAGCTGGAGCAAAAGCGATCCTTCTCCCTCTTATCGTTCCCTTGGCCCCTACTCAGCCTGCAAAAACTCCCCCAATCATCTGCCCACTGTTAGCACTTCCTTCCTGCATTGAAAGGCCCCCTGTAACTGCTGCTCTATCACTGGCAAAGCTCTTTAGGCTCAAACCCCTGCCTGCAGCTCTTCCTCGCTGCTTCTCCACATGCTCCTGTCCCTGCTACCAGCACACACGCTAGAAACTATGCCTCTACTACATGATTCAGACACTACTATAGGCAAAAAACACAGTGAAAACTGTGCCACTACAGTGAACATCAGCCTCCTGCATAAGGCTTCCTCTACTTCACCACTTTACCATTTAAACACATTGCAGTACTGCATCTCAAATGTTATTTTTTTTAAATATTCCAAATTACATTAAACTATACCTCTTCTTTCAGTACCAACTACCCAGCTTCAAAACTTCTAGCTCTTGTAATTATTATATATTATTCTGTGGAATATTATGCATCATATATATATATATATATATATAGTATACTTTTTTTACATTCTCTTCCATATTGTTTGTTTCTTACCTCTTTCTCCTAATGCACACACCTTCCAAATTAATCTGCCAATCCGATGTGCTGCAGTTCCAATTAGCTTGATCAAGATCAAAACTCCAGCAAAAGTGGCTGAGCCACTCCTGTGTTGCCTATTATGTACCTCCACTTGCCCCTCCCCTTCCTGTTGCTTGGCCATTGTTCTATCCCCTGGCCATCCTCTTCCTTTCCCTTCCCCTTCTGAGCACACCATCTTGATGGAAAGGGAAGGGGTGCACCAGGACAACTTGGTCTGCCCCTTAAAGGGCAAACTCCATTAGCAAAGTTTTTTGCAATAAATGTCCTTACTTTTTCAGATAGTAAAATCATATCCTTATTTGTCTGTGGGGAGTGCAGAGCCAAGAGGGCCCTGCTTTCCCATCCCTCCATGGATGCATGTATATATAAGTACCTGTGGAAGCACTGGGCCCTCTGGGCCCTTTGCATCCCTTTACAGGGTAACAGTGACCAAATTGTCAGCATAGTCATCTTATTACCGCACCTCATGTACCCTGATACAGAACATTTTTGAATCCATGCCAAAACATAATTCTGCACAACTGCAATACCATTCCAGACCACCGGTGCAAAAACACAATTTTGGCAGGATTAGAAAAATGACAGCTGTGACATACATGCAGTCAGGCAATAAGAAGGTTATGTTGAAAATCTCGGGTCAAAATATTTAACATTTCCAAAGTTATGAGTAGGTGTACTGAAATTGCAACAAGTGATCATAACTTTGGAATTTTTTCATATTTTGACCCCAAATGTTGAACATCGTCTTCTTATAACCCCACCTCATAAACCCCATAGAAGAAATTTTTCAAATCCATGTCCAAACACCATTCTGCACCACAAGTGTGAAAACACATTTCAGGCAGGATGTGAATAATGGCAGCTGTACTGTTCATGAGGTGGTGTGAAAAAAATGGCTATGTTGAAAATTTGGACTCAAAATATTGAAAATGACCAAAGTTATGCACAGGCATAGAAAATGTTCAATGAACATTCATAACTCAGCCATTTTTAGGAATTTTTTACCAAATTGTCAGTATAGCCTATTTGGGATCCCACCTCATGAACACTGCTGGTGAGATTTTGTTATGGTCCCGACAGGTGATTTTGTGCAGCGACCTTAAATCACCTTCTGGGACCGATTAATGAAATGACAGTTGCAGTGTTCGTGAAGCAGCATCCCAAAAAGCCCATGTTGAAAATGTGGTGAAAAAATTCTTAAAAATGGCAAAGTTATGAACATAAGTTCAAAATGCCATTGAAATACATTATACGGCACTTACCTTGATTCCTCAGTTCACGGTCTGGCTGTAAAGAGTGCAGACATGTCTCAATCCACAGAAGATGACAGCCTACAACCTCTGGTGGTAAATATAGGGTAAGGGTGGCTTGGTGGTGGGTGCTCAGTGGAGGGTAGTGATGGGGTGGGGACGACGGGGACGATGATGGATCATTTCCTTTTTTCTCAGGTAAAAAATACATCAGTGGACTGCTTTCTTTTTACAGGTACAAGTATATTGATATTGATATTTGGGGACACTGGAAGTGGGCTCCAAAGTGTCCCACACTGCTGAGGGGAAGGGGGCTTGTAATGCTGACAAAGAGATTGGGCCTCCCAAGATTCCCACCCATCCCCCCATTGTCCATAAGTGCTGCTGCCTCAGTAATCAAAATGAAGTAATAAAAAAAAAACTTTCCCTGGTGTCCAATGTACCCCTCATGCTGTCTGGTAGTAATGTCACCCTACTCGCATGTGCTCATTCATTGAAAGGGCTCACTCACCGGGCTCATTTGTAAAAGAGCCCATTCAGGCTGCTAGTCATGGAGGTGAGTGGAGGGCTGTGCCAGTGGCCTGCTATGGAGTCCTAGATAGAGGGGTGTGGGGTGGGGTGGTATTACTACCGGACAGGGTGGAGCATCCCCTAGACACCAGGGAAAGTTTTTTTTCTTTTATTGCATCATTGCAATTACTGAGGCAGTGCCTCTTATGGACAATTGGGGAGAGATGGGTGTGAATCTCAGGGGGGTCATTCTTCATTTGGCTTGTGGTTGACTGGGGGGGCCACTAGACACCAGGGAAATTTATTTTTAGTTCAATAATTTATGGATGGGGGATGGGGCTGAATCTCTGTGGGGGGATTCTTCACATTGTGGGTCAGCAACCAGCCAGGCTGGGGGTGTAGGACAACTAGACACCAGGGATGTGGGGTCTTGGCTAAGATTGTAATATTGGTATGGATGGGAGGAGGAAAAACACTTTTTATTTCATTTTTTTTAATTCCAGATTTTGCACTGATGAAATTCTGCCAAAATTCACAAATTTCGTGAAATATTTTGTGGGGGGGGGATTCCAGATTTCACCAACAAAATTAAATTTCACTGCATCTCTAGTCAGGGAGCCTTGTTGGATGTTTAGGGGGAAGGAATAAATAAAGTATGGGAATCGGAGGGTGGGGGGTGCCACTAGTCACCAGGGAAAGATATGGGAGGAGGCGTGTGACTTGGGACAGTGATTGATGAGTGGGGAGGTGCCAGAAGACACCAGGGAAAAGGATGGCTCAAAGCTGAAACTGGAGCTGGCAGCATGAGTTCCAGCTGCAGCTGTAGAAGTCAAGAAAACCCTGCTGTTCTCATACAGATAATGTGGGGGAAACAGTCATCTTGCTAAACTCAGCACCTGGAATTTCAGGTGCCCTGAAAAGGTTTTTCTTGCCAAAATTAAAGCAAACAAACATCAGAATGTAGCTAAATGGTTCCTGTTTATCTAGGTTCTGATGTCTGTTTTTTAAAATCCATTTATTTGTATGTGTTTTCTTTATTTCTTTCTCTCGCTAACTGAAAAACAAGATAGCAGACACAGGAGAGCTCTGCAAAAATATACTAGGGTCCCTCCAACACTATGTGACTGTCTGTGAAAACACCACAGCTCCTGTAAAAATAAAGGTATTTTCATGCAGTACATCTAACTTTTCCCATAGGAAACAATGGGAACATTTAGAATTTAATAACTTTGGAATGGATTATTATTTTTTCACCAAGCTTTTAAAAGGCACATCTGTGCAGCAAAGGCTTTCTACCCTAAACATTTCAGACCACAACATAAAACAGTTTCTGATATACAGGTGGACAAAAAAACATCAACAACATGTAAATGTAGGGCTTTTTGACACTCTGTGTCTCAGACATCACACAATAGAGTTACCTGAAATTTGCCACATTAAGAGACCTACCCCAAGAGATTACACATCCAAACCTTTGTGCAAATCCATTGAATAGTTGCAAAGTTATTAAGATTCAAACATTTGGCTTTATTATAGAAGTGATCCCTCAACCCTAACTATAGTGGCTCTACCACACCACTATAAGATACAGTACATATGTACCTTATACACCCAGGGAGATAAAAATAGCAAGATGACAAGTGCTAACTTCATAGCTAACCTCATGATGTAATAATTTCTTGTAAGTGCTGTGATTGTTTCATGGAAGATTAGTTTTGGCAGAGTTGCATACTGAACCACTCAGAGAGCAACATTCAAAATGCTAATGACTTCACAGCTGCCCAATGCAGCACTGCAGCCAGCAAAAATCTTCAAACAAACAGCATATTTTTTTAGCTATAACTAGTAAAGTGATGTTGTATAAATTGAATAAGCAATGGTCTGACTCAAATACACAGGCTATCGTCATTTGTGAGGGGGCAGGATTTCATAATTCAGTTGTGGCCTCACAGTCAGTGACTCTTAACTCTTAATTTAAGTTCTTAATTTAATTAAGTCGTTAGTTCTTAACTCTTGCAGAATACAAAGCAGTACCTTTGGAGGTGACCACAGAACCTTACTTAGGAAACTGGTTCTACAGCACTACTGTGCCACACCTGGCATCACTATTAGATTGGGTATCCAGACAGTAGTGCTTTGTAAGTCTCTATGTAGCTGCTTTACATATTTCTAGCAGTGGAATATCATGAGCAGCTGCTAATGTAGTAGCTGTGCTTCTTGTAGAGTGTGCCCTCAGGCCTACTGGGGCTTCTTACCAGCTTTCAAATAACAGAACTGGATACATTGCACTATCCAACGTGAAATGGTCCTTTTTGCAGCTGTTTTTCTTTTTTCCACACCCCCATAGGTCAGTAACAACTGCTGTCTGTCCTGCCTGTGGTCCTATGTCTGAGTAATGTAGTAGCTTAGTGACCTTTTGACATCCAAACTATGTAGCCTACGTTCAGCTGAACCAATGTGTGAAAAAGACTGGCAGAGTAATTGACTGATTCAGATGGAAGTCAAAGATTACTTTTGGGAGGAACTTTCTGTTAGTTCTAAGCATCACCTTGTCTCTGTGGAAAGATATGTAATCCTGCTCTATACACAGAGCATGGAGATCACTGATCCTCCTGGCAGAAGAGATGGCTACCAGGAAGACAGTTTTCCATGTTACATTTTTGAGGTGTGCCAAATATATAGGCTTAAAAGGAGGTTCCATAAGCTTGGCAGTGCAACCATTAAGGTCCCATGCATGCACTGGCTCCCTGTGGGGATGCTGTATGTGAGCCAGGCCCTTGAAAAACTTCTTGAAAATAGGGTTTAATGCCATAGAGACACCCTTTCCTGCTGAAATGTAAGGTGAAACAGCAGCCAAATGGACATTGAGAGTAGTGGGTTGTAAACCTAAGGAATGTAGTTGTGTAAGGAATGTCCAACAATGTTGGTAACCCTGCATGTAAGGCACCACATAATTTCCAGAGCACCATATAGAAAATCTTTTCCATTTGGAAGCATAAGCCCTTACCTAGTGCTGCATTTTAACACACTCAGATTCATTGGAGCCTGCAAGGAAAGGCCCCCTAAACTAACCATCATACTAATAGTAATAATAATAATAATGCCCTCATAATTCAAACAAATCCCCTAAACTGTCAGATTACGACCCGAAGAGGGAAACAACATCTAGCTGGGTCTAAAAAACCCTATAACACCACCATGGCAAAACCATTTTCTTTACAGTATTCAAGCCCTTGTGCAGAGGCCTCTGGTTCTGGAAGGGAAGGTGGGGAGGGTGAGTTAATAATATTGAAGAATACCTTGGTAGAAACAAGATTACTAAGGTGAGTAATTCTTTCTTTTAACCCCAGGAATTTTTCAATATTCTTAACTCTTGCAGACTACAAAGCAGTACCTTTGGAGGTAGGCACAGAACCTTACTTAGGAAACAAGCTCTGCAGCACTGCTGTGTCAAACCTGGCATCACTTCTGGATTGGGTATTCAGATAGTAGTGCTTTGTAAAGGTGTGTACTGTTCTCCATGTCACAGTTTTTCTTTTGTGCCAGGCTACTGCTTATCCCATATTTATATAGTGATTGTGAGAATAACATTTGACAGATAAATGCATATATTTTCACTAATGATGCCCCTGGAGTGAAAATATTTCCATTGAGGAAGATATTGCCACTCCATAAGCATCATCAGATTCTAGAACATCTATCAGAATTCTTAACTGATTGAATTCCTTACCAGGACCTATTTGTAAAGTTTGGAATACTTTAGTTATTTATATAGTAACACAAGGTTGGAAGGAACTATTGGTCTATCATGCCCACCCCCACTGCTTCAGAAACAGGGATGAGATAAGTATGCTGACCTATATAGACATCACTCAAAGTTTCACAATTCATGACGTCTATTAGTTCAAAATCATCAGATAAAAGTAACTGATATTTATTGCCAGTCCATGGCAAATCCTTCATATACAGTATAAATTGGCACTAAGTGCCCAGGTCCAAAAATGATTATTTGTGTACAAGAGATTATGCCAGTGTACTAAATCAGGGGTATACATCTGAGCACCACATATAGAGTCTGTATGTGATGCCAGGGTCAGAAGGGAAGGTAGGGGAAGCACAGAGTCAGAGACAGGTAAATGAAAAAGGTACAGGTGAGGGCGGGAGGGTTCTGTGAACTCATGGAGTAAGGCTTTTAGGGTAAAATGAGAGGAGGATGAGTGAATAGCTAGATGGTGATTGCTCCAGAAATGTGGATTCTGCATGAAAAGGTGGCTTGCCATTAGAGGTTTTGAAGAGGGGAGATTTTTGATAAAATGTGGCAACCAGTGCTCCTGAATGAATAGCTTGAGGGGGCAGGAGCAAGGAGGCAGAACAGAAAACAAGGGAGAGCATAGAACCATCATTTTAGTACTAATGTGGCAGAGTTTATAAGGCGACATCCATTAAGAGAAGAACGTTTATGATCAGAGAAGAGGGAAGTGGTGGGTGTGGGGTTGGCAGTTTAGGGCACAGTGACAGAGATAGTGATAAAGGTGGGTACAGTAGGGCTAGAGTAGACATGGAAGTTGCACAGCAGACCTGCTAAATCCACCCTGTTCAACCTGATACTGAAAGATAAATATAATTTAATGTGTTTTTTTCCACTAATCCCATGTTTTCTCTTCAGTTAAACTTGTATTTTAACTTTTCATTTTTTTTCAAAGTCATAAGATATCATCTTAAAAATACCTTGGTGATCTAGAGTTACTACAGACCAGACCACAATTTGTCCACATTTTCCAGTATGTCAAAACTCTGCCCCTACACTTGCTTCTTTAAATATAACTATGGAGGTCTCTTGCTTGTTTATAGGAATTCTTATAATATTGCATTTAAAGGATATAGATGTGCATGTGAAACTTTCAGTGTGTGTGTGTGTGGGTAGCAGTATGTCAAATGAGCATCAAGCCAAAACCTTTCCAAATCACTACACAAATCACCAGATTTACATTAGAATATTTCATTTTGTTTTATCTTTGATAATAGCATTGACATACAATAGTGAAAATTCAGTGTCTAGCATCTAGGATGATTAGATCATGCTTTCCTATAGAAAGTGTGTTTTATTATAATTTTAGCTATTAACTTATATTTACTAGCATGCTATATCATGCCAGGACAGCCTATAATCTTAATTGTATAATATTCTTTGTGGTATTATTGAGCTATTATACTTTTTATAAAGTCATATACTCCTAACAGAGAAAGTAATTAGGCAGTGTACATAATAACATCTACCCATTATTGTAGAAAAATCCAATCTGTTGATTAATTTTCCACAGCAGACTCTTTACAGCCTATGCTATTTCCACTCCACTGCACCAATGATGGAAAAGCTTTTTTCATGGTTAATTTAGCAGAAAGCCATTTTGATTAGCAAGATGAGTAATACTTTACAGCTGTTTCCAATTAGTACAGCTGCTATGTCAGTGATTTCAACTATTGGAAACTGTATTGACAAAAATGTAGGGTGTATTAGGCATGGATCAAGGCATACTCTCCTTTGGCTTATTATTCATATTAAGGGCTAACAAACAGATTCATTAAAGAGCCAAAAAGTTGGCTGTACTGTATAATCTCAGCCTTACAAAAAATTAAATAGAACTGCACTGAACCTACAGTACAGTATGTCATTTTTTCACAGTAAAACCTGTTTTTCTTTTCAAAGATTTGTTAAGTGGTAAGCAATAGCTTCTGCCTACGGTCATGAGTACTCTTTTAACTAATTTGAAAGAATATTTTTACATTTCTTGTGTGTGAGTCAGCTGTGGTGAGGGCAGAGTAAGGACATGGACAGCAGAATCTAGTGCCTGTTGAGACATTACTTGTACTGCTCACCACAGATGGATTAGCATGCCCACGGTGCTGTGCACGTGTTTTTTTTTTACTTTTAGAATATATCCACATGCATTGGAGATAGAAAAAAAGTGCACAGCAAAACAAAACACTTTGGCAATTATTCATCTCCTCATCCAGTTTATGCATTCTACATACTGCTCTTTTGGCAAACTGCTATTGCTTCTGATGAATGGCATGCCAGCTATAATGAGCCTGTAATAGAAAGGCATGGAGGGTTCATACCCAGAGGATACAATGTAGAATATTTTCATGGTCTTCTGTGACTGACAGTGATTATACAAGCTGGTTGCCCACTGCTGTCTTCTGTGGGTGATTAACCAAAATACCTCTCATTATAGTACAGCAAGCCAGGAAAGAATGAAGAATATAAGGAAAAATAAGAAAAATTACTTTGGCATTTCTCAGCACCTTTTGTAATCTGAATGGTAGTAATGCATGGACTGAAAAATAAATGGCAAGCATTTACATATTTGTGAGGCATACCCACTTCAACTTACCCTCCCACACACAAGGATTTGCCTACCCATAATGCTTTGCACCAGGTTTTGTGCCTTAGAATATATGTATATGCATTGGCGAGAGTACAATAACCAAACTGGAGTTTATCTGTCATATTGTATGCATTCTACATATTGCCCTTTTGGAAAACTGCCTTTGCTGCTTATGCGTGTTTTGCTAACTGTAATGGGTCTGTAATAGATAGGTATGGGGGATTCATACTAAAAGTATATATTCTGCCTTAGTTATCAGTTGCTGGCAATAGTTTTATAAACTGATCACTCTCTGTTGTCCCCTGTTGCTGATCAAGTAAACTAATACCTGTATGGCCCTGCACAGTACAGAAGATGTAATGCAGAAAATGTTTGGAAAGAAGTATTGAGATGGAAGAAATGATGGCAAAGAGAGAAGAATAGCTTAGCACCTCTCAGCAGTGTTGGTACTTTAATCAAATACTTGTGGTATCTGACCTGTAGAATAGTATAGCATTTGCATTTATATAATGCTTTTCATGTACTGCATCCCAAAGTGATTTACATGCAGTTTTTCTACACAGGATATCCTTGCTGAGATGCCACATCTCATTTCCTGCAGTGTACTTCTTTTGCTTGGGGCAGCTTGCCACTGCTCAGCATCATTGGAACTTTGATTTTAATTCTGTTATGGCTTCATATTTACTGTCTTTTTTTGTAAATTGTGTGAATGTTTTTGAGTTTTGCACTGGTGGTAGAACTTTTAGAACTCAGTGATGTATGTTATGTCCTTGCTAAACTCTTTACATTGTTTTCACAATACAACTGCATTACCCAATGGAACTCTGTAGTTGAGAAGGATATATATCACATCACACAGTTCTAAAATGGGACATATGTCCGGAGTGAAAATCAAAAACATCCAGTGCTGTTACTGAAAGGCCTGTATATATGGTAGATGGAAAAATAACAACATTGGAACCAGTACTTTAAAATAGCTTCTACTGGGAAAAAATGGCTACAGGTTTACTGCAGTTCACCTATAAGATCAGAAGGGAGTCTATGTTCATCATGTCTGTCTCACCCCCTGCATTATAAACAGGGATGAAATAAGTATGCCGTCCAAAAATGTACCAGTTTATAAGGATTCCCTGCTCACACAACAGTACTACCCAGGGCACCCCTTGATTACCTGGGTAAGCATAACTTTGTTCATGCTTACTTTGAAAGAGCATAATGTCTTCATATCCACTGTGTCTGCTGATAGGCTGTTCCATAGGTTTACCGCTCTCTGAGAGAAAATGTGTCTAATAATGTTATCCCTGCATTTACTAGCTCTGTCCCAGTGTTCTGCAGGGGGAACACCCAATAAAATATCTCAGACACTTCTATCATGTTGATAACCTTTGAATATGCTACAGACTGAGATTAGGTCACCTATCAGTCTCCTATTCTCCAGGTTGAACAGCTTAAAGAACAGCTGACAAGTTTAGGAAAACTTCAAAAAACATAATGTTTAGACATATTTCAGCTGTTATTTCATAAATTTTCTATATATGTCTACATATTTCTACTCTTCATTATTTATTAATGAAGAAATTCCCACAAAAACAAGACCTGTATCCCTTAGAGTTCATCTGCCACTATAGCTTATTCCCTACTTAAAATCATAATGCTCTGTTGTGACATCAGTCTGTCACTATGGAAGCAACTGTGATGTCACAAGTAGAGTATTATGAAATCATGTTGGGAAGAAGCAATTGGAGCAGAAGAATTCTCAAGGAACAGCAATCCTGTTTTCATGCATATGAACACAGTAATGAATAATAGGGATAAGAAATACAAAGTTAATGAGAAATATAGAGCTGCTTGGTGTCCAAATATTATGTTTTGCAAAGTTCTTCTTCAGGCATTAGTGTCTCTTTTATGGTTTTCACCATCTCCTCATAACTTTTGTCCTCAGTACTCCTGAACATTTTGTGGTTATGCACTACATCCCCTTGACTACCTTAATTTCCTTCTTGTGCTGCAGAACTTCTCACTATAATCCAGGTAGTGACTAACCAGGGCCTTGCAAGGTGGCAGGATTAATTCTGCACTTCTGCTGATCACTACCCCCCTTTGCTACACCCCAGCATTGTGCTTTCCCTTTTAATAGCAACCATGAACTGTTTGTCATGTTGAAGACCCTTGTCTATTATTACACCAAGGTCCTTTTCTCCTCCAGTGCAGCAACAGGATCCCCATACTGTTAAGTCTGTAGGTCTGACTGTTGCTTTTCTTACCCCACTGCAGCACCTTGTGTTTGGCTGCACTGACTCTGAGGTTTCAGGAGTTTGGCCAATCACCCAGCTTTGTTCACATCCTGCTGAAGTTTGTCCCCATCCTCAAAGGAATCCACCACTCATGCCCACTTATTGTTATCATCAAACACAAGAAGCCTGCAGGAGATCCCAGATTCCATTTTTTTTGTTGTTTTGTTTTTATTTAGTATGCTTTTCCTTGCCGCCGGCTGCCCGGTTCCTCAGCCTGGTCACGGACCCCCTGCTTCTGCTCCCAAATCAGTCACATCTTGCTGAATCCTCCTGGCTTACCCCCCAGGGCGGGGTTGCAGCACCAGCCCCTAAGGTGCCACAACATTGAGATAGGTCAATGGGCCTACCTGGGAGCGAAGGAAGCCAAGGGCGGGTTTTATTCGCTGTGACCAGTGGCACTTCTTTCCCTGGTGTGTGGGGGCGGGGACATGCAATGATGACCAGCATCCGCCCAGCCCCCTTGAACACTTTGGCATCAGCGTGCATGGTACACCCAGCCTCTGCTAGGTGTCTGTGTTGTGCCAAACATACTATCCCCCTCCCCCTGGAGAAGGAGAGCAGTCCTCGGACGCTCAATCCTTCTCCCTCAGCCGGCCCTCCAATGTCCCAAATTCATTTCCAAATCCAGGTCACCAGCATCAGAGGTAGGCAAGCTGCCCCTGCACCAGCGGGCCTGCTCAGATTCCATATTGTTGTTGAAAAGGTGAACAGCAGTATCTCAGCATAAATTCCTAAAGGATGCTGCTGAATGCTCCTTTCACTCTGAGTAGTGCCCATCCCGTTAGGGTGGTAATGGACATACATTCCAATCCCTCAAGGAGGGGGGGCTTTACATCATAACAGGAAAAGATTCAGATACTGGAACTTAATTGGAGCCCAAGCAATTTGCAGCTGAAAGTTAGACCATCTCTGGTCCAATCTAACTTTCAGGTGCAGTCGATGCAACCTGTGACACTAAAATGGCTGCATACATGAATTTTTGCGTTGTAAAGCAGCAAAACTATAGTGAACAAACATAGAAACACAGAAGGTGATGGCAGGTAAGGATCATGTGGCCCACCTTGTCTGCCTCTTTTCCCTACATAATGCAATACTGCAGGCCCTAGTTGATCTGCAGATTACCTTCTTTTCCCTATTGCAAGACCACTCTTTTGTCTAACCCATGCATTCTTGAATCCCCCTACCATTTTTGACCCCACCACCTCCACAGGAAGGCTTTTCCAAGCATTCACTACTCCTTCTGTGAAAAAGTACTTTCTCATCTTGCCCCTGAGCCTAACCCCCCAGCCTGATATCATGCCCCCTTGTTCTTGCACACCTTCTTTTTTGAAAGATGCTACCTTCCTGTACCTGGTTTATACCCCTGAGATACTTGAATGTCTCTATCATATCCTCCACTCTCTCTCTCCTCCAGGGAATACAGATTGAGGTCATCTAGCCATCCTTATATGACGTTTGTTGCAGTCTTTGTACCATTTTTGTTTCCCTTCTCTGGACTGCCTCTGTTTTGTCTCTGTACTGTAATTCCAGAGATGCGGCCTCCAGAACTGGACACAGTACTCAAGATGAGATCTCACTAGTGATCTGTACAGTGGCATAACCACCTCCTTTATTCTGTTTGTGAGGCCTCTCCTTATGGACCCTAACATCCTGTAGGCTCTCCCCAGAGCTTTTGTACATTGTTTAGTTATATTTAGGTCATCAGTTGTGATTACTCCCAGGTCTCTTTCTTGATTGGTGGCCGTCGGTGCCTCTGCTTCCATATTGTACTCCTCCCTTGGATTTCTGTGCACAAAATGCAAGATTTTGCACTTCTTTGCATTGAATCTTAGCTGCCACACATTTGACCACTCCTCAAGCATGTTTAGGTCCTTTCTCATTTTTTCCACCCACTGGAGTGTTGACCGTGTTGCAGATCTTAGTGTCATCTGCAAAGAGGCATACCTTCTCCTCCAGCCCCTCTGCAATGTCACTTATGAAGACATTAAGGAGGACTGGGCCCAGCATGGATCCCTCTGGCTTCCTACTGGTCACCCCCTCTCCTCAGATTGCACACCATTTACCATCACCATCTGTGTCCTGTCAACTACGGTTGCCAACATTGCATTCAAACTTAAGGAACAGACCCCCTGCCCCTTACTTCTCCCCTCCACCCGGCCACTTCCGAGGCCAATATTGTGGAAAGGTATTGTTATTTCTGGATATGGCAACCTGAATAATAATCTATTTTCATAGGAAATTTTACAACCTATGCAATTTGAGGTGCCTGTTGCAATACTTAGGAGATAATGAACAATGAGACAGACCAATCAAAGGCATTGCATATCCTGTACCTAATAAAACAGCTGTCAGGTACTAACAAGAATAAGTACATGGTGAGGAGACAGTAGACACCGAGAGACCTCAGTCAGCCTACTGCTTATCAGAAGCCACTAAGCCAGGCACCAGGAGCTTGAAGCAATTTTGTAGCTGCTATACACTGGAGTAGAAGACTCAGAAAACTGAAACTGTCACAGTATTCTTCAGTTTGTAGGTTTTCTTGGAAGGAGTGGAGGCCAAAAACTTAGTCGCCTTTTTTAAACAGAACTGCCACTATTGCTAAACAATACTTGAAGACTCTTCCTAGAAGAAACTGAGAGCTCACATTGTCTTTTGCCACTCCCCCCCCCCAGAGTGCCAGTCAATCCTGGTGTTCTTGACTCCCAGGCCAGTCCCCTCGCTGACTGCAGTGCCCAGTTGCCAGCCACCCTCCCAGTATCTGATTTGAGCCATGTCTCACCTCTGCTCTGCTGCTTCAGCCTCCAAGAGTCCTCCACTGACCATTGAACCACCAACTAGGGCAACTAGGCCGTTCATCCTCAGACTGCAGTGTACTTCCTTCCAGTGAGCCCCACTCCCTAGCCCCCCCGAGCTGTTGCCTTCCTGCCTACTAGTGCAGAGAGGAGACTGTGTGAATGGAGAAAGGCCAGCCCAACCCGAAAGGCACCCAATCCATGATCACTCACACCACTTATTTTAACTTTGCTCAGTCCAGTCCTCACTCTGAACTCAAGATTCTGTCTGCTGTTCCTCCAGTCCAACCAGCTCTGAAGGATTTTCAGGACAACCATGCCCAGGGAAGCTTATCCTCCCCTCTCCTTGACATCCACAAGCAGCAGTAGGCCAGAAAAGTGACCCCTGTGCCCACAGCTAACAAAAACAGCCCATAGACTGGTGTCGTGGTGATGACTTTCCGGTTTCAGGCCACTGGTACTCACAATCAGAACGGGTGATGGGGTGAAGGATTCAGGAATCACAATCTAGTGCTGATGACTGTGCACCAAATTAAATCTTGTAGCTCCTCACTCAAGTCACTGTGGACGATGGATGTAGCTCAAAGCAGAACACGTCAATGGCATGCAGCAGCAGACTTCGCAGACTCTTGGATGATGACATCCCTGACTGTCCCTCACACATGTGCACTAGCTCCACAGCCACTAGGAAAACTGTGACACTGAGATTTAATAGCACTACATAGCAGGTAACCCAAAAATATGAGTTAATAGGTGTCCCGTATGGATTTCATATGGGACGGGCACTTTTATCCTGAAATATGGGACATGCCATAAAATACAAGACTGTTGGCAACCTTACCTGTCATTCAACCAATTTCTGATCCAGTTTACCACCTTGGGGTCCACTCCCAGGCTACCCAACTTATTTACCAGCCTCCAATGTGGGACAGCCGATTTGTTGGACAAGACCTTCCTGCTGTGAATCCATGCTGCCTCAGATCCTGTACTCCTCTGGATTCAAGAAATATCACAATCCTTTCCTTTAGCAATGACTCCATCAATTTCCACACCACTGAGGTCAGGCTGACTGGCTTGTAGTTGCCAGCCTCTTACCTGTTCCTACTTTTGTAGAGAGGGACTACATTCACCCTCCTCCAGTCCCCTGGAACCATCCTGTGTGAAACGATGTGTTGAATAGGGCTGTTAGTGGTGTTGCCAGAAACTCTCTAAGTTCTTTTAATATTCTGGGATGTATCTCATCGGGCCCCATAGCTTTGTCCCCTTTCAAATTCTTGAGTTCCTTTAGGACTCTTTCCTCTGTAAATGGGCTGGTGTCCACCTCTCTCCCACTGGTGCTCCTGTGGCCCAATAGTGGTCCTTCTCCTTTCCCTTCTTCTGTGAATAGTGAACAAAAATATTTGTTCAAGACTGCTGCTTTTTCTAGGTTCCCCTCCACACACCCCCTCCCTCCCTATTTAACCTCACAAACCCACCCCGGGTCTTCTTTCTTTCACTAATGTACCTGAAAAAGGTCTTGTCTCCTTTTTTAATTGCCTTGGCTATTTTTTCTTCTATTTGCATCTTAATACTCCTGACTGCTTTCCCCACCTCACTCTGCTTTTCCAGATACAGTACAGTTCCCTGTCTTTCCCCCTCTGTATTTCCTTGTATTTCCTGAAAGCTAGCCTTTTCTCTCTTACCTTCCTGGCCATGTCCTTAGAGAACCATAGTGTTTTTTTCTTACACTTTGTTTTGTTTAGTTGCCTAACACAAAGGCTTGTTGCCTCTGCTATGGCTGTCTTATAGTTAGCCCATTGTTTCTCTACATCCCACCTTCTTGTCCCCTGCCAGTGCTACTTTGAGACATTCCCCAATTTTTTGAAAAGCTGACCCATCTGAACACCAGGACCCTCGCTTTCATGTGGTTTGACTCCTCCACTGTTCTCAAATTGAATCACACCATAAGAAGATCACTGGATCCCAGGTGGCTACCCACCATTACATTGGTGACTCTGTCCACAATGATTAGTACAGGTCCAATATTGCTTCTTCTCTGGTGGGTTCTGCCACAAGCTGTTTGAGGCATACCCCCTGCAGGGCATCCAGGATGCCTCTGCTCCTGGGTGTGGCTGCAGCCTGGGTGCTCCAATCCACATCAGGCAAATTGAAGTCCCCCACCAGCAGCGCTTCACCTTTGGCTGTCATTTTGTGGATAACTTCCACTACTGCTCTGTCCATCTCCTCCTCTTGTGCTGGAGGTCTGTAGGTCATGCTAGTGCAAATGATGGTGCCATTCCCTGTCTCCAGAGTGATCAGCAGTGCTTCTGCTCCCTCCTGCATTCCCTGAACTTTAGTTGCTTTAATTCCCTCCCTGACGTAGGTAGCCACCCCTCCACCCTTTGTCCCCACCCTGTCTTTTCTAAATAGAGTTTAACCTGGCATAGCTATATCCCATTCATAGTTCCCTGTGTACCATGCCTCAGTAACAGTGACAACATCCAGGTCCACCTCTGCCATCAAGGCCACACGGTCCAGAATTTTATTTCCCAGGCTGTGGCATTTGTACACCTGGACTTCCAACTTTTGCAACCTCTCCTTCTGGTAGCTCACCTCCTATCCCCATGTCTTTCCTCTCTTCCCCTCTTGTTTTTCCTCTCATTCTTCTTTATCTCTGCCATTCTACTTATCTCAGTTTTAGGTTTAAGTGTCGATTTCCCAACCCTAGGGTCCTCCTTACTAACTGCTTCATCCTGTGTGGGGGGCAGTTAGCTTCTTCCTATCTACTTTCATCTCCCCCCTTGGCTAGTTTAAATGCTTGTCAATGAAGCATTTAAACCTCTCACTGAGGATCATGGCTCCCCCTTGATAAATGCAGTCTGTCCCACTTGTATAGACCTGCATCCCTCCAGGTGGGACCCCAGTCCCCATTGAAGCTGAAGCCTTCTGCTCAGCATCAGTCCTTGCTCTTCACCCATGAATTGAATCTCATGGTGTGGCGTGTCCAGTCCTCCCCCTTGTCACTGAAAGGTAGCACCTCCAAAAAGGTTACAGTGTGTGACACTTGTTTAAGACCCCTCTCCAGCTCCCTGAAGTCCTCCTGCACTACCCTAACCTTATACCAAGCCAGATCATTCATCCCCAGGTGGACAATTATGTCTAACTCTTCCTCCCATCCTGCTGCCCCAGCGATCCTCTGGATGCACTTTCCATCTCTCCAAGCCATGGTGCCAGGCAGGCACTTAATCTCCCTCTATTCCACTCCATCTGCCCTCAAGTCTACCCCCTAACAATAGAATACCCCACCAGGAGTTACATTCTCCTCCTTTGGGTTCCTCTGCCTCCCCCCTGGGTTCTCCACAATGAAGGACCCCCACATCTTCCTTGGTTTCCACTGTGGGTCCCTCCTTGGGATAGCCCCATCCTGCCAGTGCAGCACAGGAGTTATGGAGTGGAACCATAAGAGGGCTATGTCTCTGCTCCACTGCCCTCACCATTCCCAAACCCACCGTAGTCCAGCATCAGATGTTTACCAGAAAATAGTATTCAAATATTTTGATGCATCTCAGGGAATGCAGGTGCACCTCAAAATTGGGAACTGTGCTTGCGTCCTCCCCTTTCGAAATCTAGCCCCCAAACTGCAAACAGTGTTAAGTAAGGAAAGGGGGAAGATGTTCAGTAAATCCACTACTGAATACAATTTAGAAGCATAGTAGAGTAGGTAATGAAGTGCTTACAAATTAGTACATATTTGCAAAGCACATTTATGCGTCACTACTAATGAAGGGGAGTAACAATGTACCTAGAGCCCTTTTTGAAATCAAACTACTTTATAAAATGAGTACATAAATAAACTAGAGAGCTATGATTCACTGAGACCCACATGATTGCGTGACAATATTGCTTAATGTGTGGTTACAGTTTTTTTTTTTACATGTTGAATTTGTAAAAAATCCATTTTATAAGTGCAACAACACATGCCAGAGGTTTGCAGTAATTTACAATTCTTACAGTCACTGGGTGTTGTAAGGCACTTGTATGATGGCTTTGTCCTCTCTGAACACTTTGGATATCCAGAGACTTTGTTTAATGCATACCCTGTAATGCGTTATTGCTTACATGTTACTAAGTTGCAAAACATCACAATGCACCTGTTTTTCAGGATTCTGCTGCAATATGAAGTGCAGCTGAAACTCTATAACAAATATGTCTGTGTAAGGCACACAGTGCTGAAGAATATCAAAATTAACACACTGGATTATAGAGAAGCAGCTAGCTAAATATTATTTTTCAGAAAATATAACTGCATAATTTTTCTTTTAATTTTGACAGCATTAAAGAAGTAAAAAGTATTCTTGAAATAACAATAAAAACGTGAATCATATATAGAGAAAGTGCTGAGAAGAAAGAGGAGGGCATTTTGGAACAGCATTTAAATGTGTTGTCTGGTTCCCTAAAAGTGAGAAAAGATTTACTTGGGTTTTCCAATATTTGTTATTCATTTAATCAATTAATTTACGTCTCACCATCAAAACAGTGCCATTTAAGAGGCGTACTCAGATGTTTCACTCTGTCTGCATTGATTCTTTTTAAGCACAAATATCAATACATTTTTATAGATTGAGACCTTAAAGTTACTTAACTATTGATTGAGTCCTTTGCTCAGAGTGAGCAGGTGGGTCTTAGCAATGAGCTACAATAATGTGAAACACAGGGAATTGCATGGTCAGAAATGTTACAACAAGCAATTCATGTTTAGCATTTCACCTGTCACATGTCGACAACAGCTTTTTGAAAGATATAATCTATGACTCATTGTCAACTTGCTCCCATAGAAACACCTTTATCCCTATATTAGAGTGTAAAGCATTGTTGCACTCTAATTTTCAAATGTGTTCCTGATTTAGTTTTTAGAGCAAGTAATTGTTTTTCATGAAATTCTGACCTACCTTCTTTTTGGTACTAATCCTCAACCAGTGCCACCCCCCCCCCCCTTTTTTAGGGTCAACCTTATTGATAGGCAACTAAGTAACCACCTAAGGGCATTAAATATGAGGGGGTGTCAAGTCAATATATCCTTTTTTCAGGACCCAACAAAAGTGGTGGACCTGAGTGGGGGACATCAATACTATGTTTGCCTAGGTGTACTTCAATACCTAAGTCCATCCCTGCTGCCTTTCACACTTGCAGCTACACAACTATATCAATACTCTAATTTTTTTAAGGGGGACATGATACTACCATGGATGCTAATACAGTTTCTGACAAAGTCTTTGGTCAGTGCATTGTGCTGGAATTTTTGTACAGTTTTGTTACCCACTTCGAAACCCAAGTCTGTTACCTAGTAGTACAAACACTGCTGCTGAGTACTGACTTGCCATTGGCTTGACCTAATCATTGGCTTCTTTCATTCTGTCTGGCTGACTCTCCGTCTCTCACTGTTTTTCATATTCAGGTGATCTGTTGCTTTTAATATTGCATTAACAAAATGCAACTGGCTTTAATTCAGTGAGTAAGGAAACAGCTTAGCACTCTAAATGCTTCTTCGTAGATATTTAAATAAGCATAAAGTCTTAAGCCTCTATTCTAAAAGAATGTGCCTAAGGCAGTATTATCCATTGAGGTTATTTCATGGGACCAAAAGCACAAAGCAGCCTGAAGATCTGCTCTTCCTCCCTGCAGCTGATAAGTCACTGTATTTATAATTCTCTCCAGGCCCCCCATCACAGCCACAGAAAAATCAAGTAGCTAAGGGTGAAGAGGTTGACAAAACATAGCCACAGGCTTTGTAGGGTCAGGACACAATGTGCATGCCCTGAGGGGTTGTGGAAAATAGTAGCTCCAAAACTGGAAGTGTGTGTGCAGGGGAATGGCACACATAAACACTCTAAGGACTCAGGAACACTGCCTTTTCACCATATAAGGAATCTAACACAATTTTTAGACTAGAATAAGACATCTCTGAGAAGGCCAATTTTGTTGCTACCATATGACCAGAAATAAAGTACTGCACTTAGCTATTGCTGAAAACTTCATGATACTGTACCTTCAGTTTGTGTTAAAAAATGATTACTTTACAATCAAAAATAATTCAGATATGTTGTAGTATACTACCTTTATCCCACAGTGCATGAGCATGTTGATGCCATAGGTAAAACTGGGTACAGTGGCAATGGTTGAAAATTGGAGAAGGATGAAGGGGGCTACACTAGGGTAAGAGCAGGGTGAAGGGGTAGATGTTGAAGAACAGTGGTCAAAAGCCCTGGGCCAAGTGTCAGAGGTAACTGCAGCAGTGAGTAGTGAAGTTGCAGAGGAGAAATTTCAGAGAATGAAGGGATACAGCAGATGATATGAAAGAGGGAGAGAGCCCAAGAGTTTAGGGAAGCAGACGGAAAAGGCAGCATGACCAGCAAAGGATTTCATTAAGGAAAATTGAGAGAGCAAGGGTTAGAGATGAGAAGGGGTAAGAGGAAGAAGAGGGAAGTTGGGAGGGAGTTAAGGTAAGATGGGAGGGAGCCAGGCCAGAATTTGGAGATAAAGGAAGGACAGTGGGTAAGGCACCTGGGAAAAATGGAGGGGAAGAAGAGGGAGAAGTATAATGAACAGTTGTGGGTGCAAAGGGGACTGTCCAGAGCAAATTGTCAGAAACAGTGAAAGAGGGGGGGTCTAGTTTGGCTAATGTGAACTTTGGAGCAGCACTGTAAACAATACTACCATAGACAAAGATGGGGAGTAAAATCTTTGAGACGATCTCTCTGCAGGCAGGAAGCAGAATATTTCATTTATTCCAGTAAAGCACCACAAATTTGGGGTGAAGCTTCTGATGGATGGTGTCCACATGCAGAGAGAAATTGAGGTGACATTCCAGCCAGACCCTGAGGTACTTGAACAAGGAGACATTGTCAATCACTGCACCATCAAGGGTATGGCTAGAGGGGAGAGGGGTGGTCTACCAAGCCTGTGCCAAGTACCAAAAACCATATAGATAATTTTCTTGGCATTGAGGGACAGCTGATTAGCCAGGAACCACTGCTTGATGCTGTTAAATTCCAGTTAGAGCTTAGCCAAGAGCTCAGCGGCAGGGGAGCAAGAGGTAAAGAGACCGTGTCATCTGCATACATATTAATGGATGCATAGGAGTAAGCAGTGAGTTTGTCATTCAGAAACATGGAGAAAAGAACTGTGCCAAGGATGAACCCTTGGGGCACATCTGAGCAGAGGGGAAGTGGATGGATAGGGAATCTTCAAATGAAACAACTTCAGATCTGCCCTGAAGGCAGGAGCTGAACCACCTGAGGAGGTGGAGAGCCCCTCTGCCTTAAGGCTTATCCAGGAAAATGAGGTAGGAAACAGTGCTGAAGGCTTTGGCCAAGTCACCAAAGATGTCACAGGTGACCAGGCCTTGATCCATGTCAGATAGGATGATGTCTGTGAGCTGGAAGAGGGAGGTGGAGATGGAATTGGACTTCCTAAAGCCAGACTGGAAAAGAGTGAAGGAGGATAAGTCAATGAAGGGGGGAGAATTGGGAGAAAACAAGGTGTCATAGGAGTTTAACCAGGGTGGGGAGAAGGGAGCTAAGGCAGTAGTTTCCAGGAAAGGAGGGATCACCTCCTTTGGGAAAGGGATGACTGTATTCTACTCAGGGATGTTGGCTAAGGAGAAGGAGAGGCTGAGAATGTAGGTGATATAAAGAATAATGTAATGAATAGAGAAATACAGGAGTTTGGGGCCAAGACCATTAGGGCTCACACCCTTGTGGTGGTTAAGAGATAAGAGCACCTTAAGTGATGACTTGGGAGTGGTAGGTGAGAAGAAGAAAGGGGGGAGGGCAGGGGTTGAGGAGAAGGCGGGATGGAGGGGTGGGAAGGATGAGAGGAGGGAGAGGGTGCAGGAGTCGAAAAAGGAGTTAAAAGAGGAGGCAACTGCAGTGGAGTCAGAGAGAGAGAGATGAGTCACCCACCATAACAACAGAGGCAGGAAACTGGGTTGGAGAGAAGCGGGCATGGATTAAATTCCAGAACTTAGCAGGGTGGTTAAGGTTGTTCTGGTGTTTGGATGAGAAGTATTCAGACTTAACAAGCCTAGTAGCTCTAGTACACACATTACAAAGTGCTCAATTGTTAGTAAGGTTGGAAGGGGAGCCAGTGTACTTGTGGTTCCTCCAGGTAAGGTAATGCGCATGGAGACAAGCCAGTGACTCAGCAAGATCCATGGAAGGTGAGAACCTCAGACCCTGGTTCTTCTAAGTAGGGCATGGTGATCCCAGACAGGCATGAATTTGGAGTTGAAGAATTGGAGAGCTGTGTTGACATTGCTGGATGTTGAGATGGGAAACTAGTGGTAGCCACCAGGTTAGCACAGAGAGAGGACAAGCGCAGCAACTGGAAGGACCAGATCTGGATGAATTTGGGGGTAGCTTTGCTGTGATGAATCTTGTGCACACAGTAGAACATATAGTGGTCACTAAGGGCATCAGGGAGGGCACCAGTATCCACAGTATGATGGGGATAGGAGCAGAGGACCCTGTCCAGGAGGATGTGATTGAGGAAGTTGTGATTGTGCCGAGTGGGGTCAGAGATCAACTGGGAGTGATGGAGGGACTTTACATTTTGGTATAATTTTTATAGGGAGGAAGAGAGCCAATTGAGGTTGAAATCACCTAGGATGAGTAACTTACCAGAGGAGGCTTGGGAAGAGAAGGTGGTGAGGAGCTCAGTGACTAACGATGGTGACCAAGCAGGACAGCAGTAAACTCCAGCAATGAATATGGGGATAGAAAAGGGGGGAGTTTGAGAAGAAGCATTTCATAGGTAGAGGGGCTGGTGACAAAGAACACAAGCTCATACTGGATGCTTGAGGAGAGCTAGATAGCTATACCACCAACTCTTTTCACTTGATTCTGTTGGATGATGGTGAAACAGTGGATGGCAATAGAGGTCTCAGGGATCTTGGGAGAGAGTCAAGACTCCAAGATCACCAACACATCAGGCTTTAGGTTAACCATGATTGGTTGCAACTGGTCAATTTTGGGGAGGTGGCTGCAGATTTTGATGTGAGCCATTCTCAGTCCTTTGGGGAGATGAAAGGGGGATGTGAGAACAGGACTGAGGTTGAGCTCAATCTCCTGATACTATATGCAGCAAGGTGATGAAGAGCTTGAGACAGCCTATGAGATGATTGTGGTGAGAAGAGCAAGAGGGAGGTCTCACAGGTCTCATAGGTAGGTACAGAGCTTTACTAGACAAAAGTGCTTTTGTTCGCCATATCAAGAATATCCTGCTATTTTATGCTCAATGAGATAGTTGTCCAATCTGCTCTTAAATGTGTTCATGCTATCACTAGCCACTACCTCCAATGGGAGCATGTTCCAAATATTAGTTATTCTCAGAGTTAGCCAGAATTTTCTTTTCCTTAATCTTGGACATTCCACTTCTAGTTGGAGGGGATGGGCCCTTGTGCTATATGTTAATTTCCTAAAGTTTAGCCCCAGTAGTTCCCATAACCCAGGGTATATAAGAGATTTAAAAATCAAGCACGTATCACCCCTTAGTTGCCTATATTCCAATGAATAAAGGCCCAAAATATTTAATCTAGTTTTGTAGTCCTGTCCTTTTGCTTCCACTATATTATGAGTCGCCCAACACTGTACTCTGTCAAGTGCGTCTATTTCAGTTTTCCCATCAGGAGACCAAAACTGGGTGCAATACTCCAAATGTGGTCTCACCAAGCAGGTATACAGGGGCAACATCACATCCTTATTTCTACATTTTATATGTTTAATAATACAGTGTAGAATACCACTGGATTTCTTAATGACCCAGTTACAATGTGTCTTAAAGGATAAGTCTTTTGTTATCATGATACCCAGACCACTTTGTTGTTCCACTGTGTTTAGTGTTTGTCCACCAAGTGCATATGTCATGTTACCATTTGATCTCCCAAAATGCATAACACAACATTTATCATTATTAAAGGTCAGTTTTTTATCCAGTGCCCACTTTTCCAGATCACCCAAGGCTTCCTGAAGATTTGCTACATCTTTCAGGCTATCAACTATACTACCTACTCTGGTGTCGTCCGCAAATTTGGATACCCATACTCCCGTCTCCGTTTTCATTGAGGCAATATACACATTAAATAAACAAGGCCCCAAAACGGAGCCCTGTGGCACTCTGCTCATCACCTCTGCCCAAGTGGAACATGTACCACTTACACTAACTGATTGTAACCGTGTATCGAGCCATGCTTCTATCCATTTAGTTACGTTGCCCCCCAATCCATGATCAATTAAAGCATCAATTAGTTCTCCATGAGGTACCTTATCAAAAGCTTTGGAAAATCCAAATATATCACATCCACCGAGTGCTTTTGGTCTAATGCTTTACTAACCCCTCCATAAAACTCAAAAAGGTTTGTCTGACATGATCTTCCTCTAATAAAACCATGCTGCACTGGGTTGGTTTGTTCTGTTTCATCAAGGTACTGATTAATATGATCTTTAATAATACCTTCTAGGATTTTACCCAAAACTGAAGTCAGGCTTATAGGCCTATAATTTGTCACCTCATGCCTGCTCCCCTTTTTATGGATAGGCACCACCAATGCCTGTTTCCATGCACCCAGGACTAAATCCTCATCCAAAGATCACTGGTAAATAGTCGTAACTGGACCAGCCAAAAGTTCTGCCACCTCCTTGAATATTCTCGGATGCAGCCCATCCAGGCCCTGAGATTTATTTTGATTGATTTTCAGGAGCCTATTTAGAACCTCTTCCCTTGTGAGGTGGGATACTGGAGGAGGAGGAGGAGGAAGGTATGAGGGATGGAGGCATCTGAGGGACTCGAAGTGCAGCCAGGTAGAAGGGAAGAGACGGCACTCAGGATGCCAGGGATAGTAAGATACACTACCGGTCAAAAGTTTTAGAACACCCCCATTTTTCCAGTTTTTATTGAAATTTAAGCAATTCAAGTCCAGTGAATAACCTGAAATGGTACAAAGGTAAGCGGTAAACTGCTAGAGGTTAAAAAAAAAGTTTAGGTTAGCAAAAACTGCTGTAGAGAAATTGCAAAGAAAGCCAAGGTGTCAGTGAGTACAGTTTCCTACACCATCAAAAGGCACTTGGAAACTGGAGGAAACTCTGACAGGAAGAGGCCTGGCAGACCCAAAGCCACAACAGAATCAGAAGACAAGTTTCTGAGAGTCAACAGCTTGCGTGATAGGTGGCTCACAGGACAATAGCACAGAGTGACTGGCACCCTGAACCAAAAGGGCTACTACAGCATTTTGCAGCACCATGCAATACCCTCTGGTCTACGCCTAGTTGGTCAGGGCTTCATCCTACAGCAAGATAATGACCCAAAACATACCTCCAGGCTATGTCAGAACTACCTTCGAGGAAAAGAACAAGATGGTAGGCTTCAAATCATGGAATGGCCAGCACAGTCTCCAGACTTAAACCCCATAGAGCTGGTTTGGGATGAATGGACAGAAGGGTGAAAGCAAAGCAACCTACAAGTGCAACACATTTGTGGAACTTGCAACAGTGTTGGGAAGAACTTCCAATATTTGATGTCCATTGTAGGAAGAATGCCACGAGTGTGTTCGACGGTTACAGTATATCTGCAAAAGGTGGCTACTTTGATGAGTCAAAAATTTAGATTAAATTTTGTTAAACAAAATGATTCTATGATTTCTTTTTTATCTTCAATTGTTTATTTGTTCTATGCTTTAATTTCAGAGTACATTGAGACATTAACCTGTGTAAATTTCAATAAAAACTGGAAAAATGGGGGTGTTCTAAAACTTTTGACTGGTAGTGTATGTTAAGGTGGCTGAAGGAGGGAAGGGTTGGTGAGGTAGAGGGGGTGGGAGATAGAAGGGAGAAGGATGTGATAAGTGGTAGGGAGAGAAAGAGAAAGAGTAACCAGGAGGAGGAGAAATTGTAGGGCTATGAGCAGGATAGTGTGAATCAGTGAAGTAGCAGTTACCCTGCTACTAAATGAGTGAGGATCCAAGCTTCACCCAAGGAGAGGGAATAGATTTAAAGGAGGATGAGGGCTATACCCAGATAGGGAAGAAGATGAAAATAAAATTGAGAGGGCTTTGTGCAGTTAGGGAGAAATGCGGAATTTAAAAGGAGAAATGTGGGTTTTGCCTAGACAGGAAGGAAGTCTGAATTTAAAAGGAGAAGTGGGATTCATCTAGATGGAGCTGAAGATAGATATTAAATGAGAGGGTGAATATGTGCTTCATCCAGATAGGGCAAAACTGAAATATAAATTGTGGGAAATATGGGCTTCATCAAGATAGGGCAGATGTGGCAAAATGCCTGACCCACCAAGGGAGGCTAAGGAGGAATAACACAGTAAAACAATTCAGTCAAATAGGCAATAAACTGGTAAATATAGGGAGCAATACTGATTCAGCCAAAGTAGCATATATACAATCTGGTGCAGGAAGCTCAGTACAACAGATGCTTAAAACAGGTAAATATGCAGTTGTTGGGAACATAAGCTTAAAGTGATTTACCAACTTCCCCCGATGTCATGTTTGCAGATCACCTTCCCTTCATTAAGTGATGTAAAGCTCAGCTGCCCTGAAGTTAAGTATTAAATATATTCAGATGCTTAGTTTTTTAACATTTTGGTGCCACAGCTGTCTCTGCAAGTTTTTTTCTTTGTTTGAAGTTCACACATGAGCAGTGCATCCACATGCATGAGTGATATCAGCACAGGGAGGTGTTCCCACTGCACCTTTCTCACTGTTCGTTCATTCATCTTTCCTGGACCCAACCTCAGTGAGTGCAGATCCAAAACTGAACTGGCAAAACTTACAGCACTGATGACTGAAACGGTTTGTTATATTGGCAGCTATTATACTTGCTTTTGGGATTGCAGAAGTGGTGATTTCTCCTGATTTTCAATTTTACTCATCTGACTAAGCTCTGTGTCCTAGGTCCATTGGTTATAGGAACATCACAATCTAAATTGTTTGAGTACAGTGTTACAGTTTTAATAAGTGCTGCAAGTACATAATAATAACAAGTCTGTATAAAAAATATTTTTTTTTAGCTGAGTGGAGCTGTAATCTGTAGCGTATTTGGACACAAAAGGACGACTTTTGAACTGGGCAGATCTATAAATTGAAGTAACCTTTTCAGTATTGGTACATAGAGGTCTGTGTTAAATGGATGACTTTTTCAACAGTTCAGAATTGTAATGTGCAGTAAGAGTATAAGCACTGAGCTGCGCAGTCCAATCCCAGGAGAACAGTGCAATAAACTGTATTTTTGGTAAGTGCTGCTTCCAGTGTGATTGCTTCAGTAAACTGCCTTTGCTATTGCATTTCTGATTGTCACCATCATTATAGACAGTTTATATTTTTTCTTGTGCTCCTGTGTTTTCTTGAGCTCATTTGGTGTTCTCTTGTAAGCACCATAACACTGATCACCAAAGTATGCTTAGATGTGCATGAATAAAGGGACATGGTACACTGAATTGTTTCTCCAGCTTGCCAGCTCCTCGCTAAGTTTATAAATGAATGCAATAAAATCAGTTATATACTGTACATAGTTATACAGTACATAGTTTACAGTGTATCTCAAAATTAAACACTGAGACCCAGATATTCAAACTGCACCCAAAAAGTGCTCAACAGCAGGAACAAACGCAAGTCCACTGTGCCCATGCGCAAGAAGTGCGATATTCAAAAACTGCGCAGTGCAGGCCAAGATGCGCCTATGGCCAACAACTGAATATCGCACCACCTGCGCCATAGCGCAACTAGGGAGGTGAAGCTGAGCATATCTGATGTGCCATAGCGCAACAAGGGATGTTCAGTTGAGCAGTCCAGATGCGCCATAGTGCAACCAGGGACACCCCTAGCAGCAGGGCAGCAATGCAACAGCACAACCAGGGATGCAGGAGCCCACCACCCATGCCACAGATGGGCAGAGGAACACACAGCAGAACAGACATCATCCCCCCGCACACCCCATGCACTGCACAACTAGGGGAGGGCTGGAATAACCACTGGCCCATGGAGACCAGCAACCAACCCACAGCTGGGCCATGGTGCCCCATCACACCCCCCTGGCAAGCTGTGACCAGCACACAAGGAGGGCCAACCACCCCATGCCACACCATCCCACCAATGCAGAGCACACCATGCACCAAGATCCCCATACACCCTGCCCAGGAGTAGCACCCAACAATTCAGGACACCCCATGCATGCTACCGCCCCCCACTGTGACAATGCAACCCTGTGCACCATGGAGCTATGCAAGGCAGCCCCACCATGGGCACCCTGCAGTGGGTGGCAGCAGACAGTGATGCAACAGATGCATACACAGTGCCGCCCTGCATGTCCCCCCCGAGGTACAGCTGAGAGACTGACCATGCATCAGCACACGAGGTACCCCACATGTGACAGGGCATGCCCTGGACCCCACCTCCAGTGGTCCAGCACCATGCACACCCTCCCAAGGACACATCCCATCCCAGCACTGGCCACAACAGCCAGCACAGACATGCACAGTGTAGCATGGAGGTATGCACCACACAGGATGCAACACAGTGTATGGACAAACACCCACCCATACCCAAGGGCACACCAACACAGGGACACAGTAGCGGGTCAACCAAGCCACTGACGTATGGCCACGGCTGACATGTACACACGGCCAGCACTCCTACATTGCACAGGTGTGCCAGCCACCCTGTGCAGGCACCTTTGTAGCTGTATGCCACCAGCATGCCACCGGAGCAGAGGTGACAGACACTGGAGCACATCCCCTGCAACAGACACAAGAGACAGCATGGAGGGGGGACAACAACAGCGGAGGCCACAGTGCCACCGGAGGCAGAAGTGCACCATACTGGTGATGGAAGGCAACCTGGCATTGTGCTGGGTACAGTTGTTATCCAGCATGGACAGCCACTACTGACACGCCAGCAGACCGTTCATATCACAGACATGCAAGGGTGTCAGCTGCACAGGCCATGGACTGTCTGACAGGGGTGCCATGTGCACAATGCAGGCCCCATGGACCACTGCACACAGGCATCCAGTGCACAGAGTACAACAAACAAACCACAGACAGTGACTGATCCTCCTGCCCACACCATAGACAGTTCACCTCTGCACACACACACTCACGCCCATGCGTGAACCACCCCTGATGCCATGCACACCACTGCAGCTGAGCACCTGTAGCCCACTGCAAATCAGAGACCACCACAGTTGTCATAACAAAATGCTTATATTTAAAAGAAGTAACAAAAACTATTTACAAGTATGTACAAGTGGGGAAAGGGACACATAACAGGTGGGGCCGGGTAAGAGGCAGAGGTGAACATTTGGGAGAGGGAAGAAGGGGTGTGAGGGTGGGTCAAAGGGGGGAAGGTGGTAGTAGGGGCATGGAGTCCTCAGTGTGTGCCCCGGTCCTCCTCCATGTGGTGCCTAAGTCTGCCGCTCCTCCTCCTCCTCACCCCGTGGTGGTGGATGTGCTCTAACAGCTCCAGTGTTGCCCTCGCCACCTGGAGCAGCTCCCTCACACTCCTCTCCAGCGCCTGGAGTCACCGTCCACCTAGGACGAGGGAGCAGAGTCAATAAGTGTGACTGTCCAGCCCCCTGCAGCCCACCCATTGTGCATGGCATATGGCCATGTGCCATGCCCCTGTGATGGTGTGTGACCACCTGCAGTGACCGTGTCCACAAGACCTGCCTACCCAGGCAGCCACAGCCATGTGGACCACTGCACACACCCACCACCCATGTCCTGCACAGCACTACCATGGCCATACAGTGACTTGGCTATGCAGTGTGAAGGCAGTGCCACAACCATGTGCCCAGTGCACGCATGGACCACCATTGATGCACTCCCAGACATGCAGTGCCACTGGACAGTGCTGACTGTAACAAGTTGCATGCATGGCAGTGGTGTCAATGGATGGTGGCCATGCCCCGCTGCCCGCCCAGTTATACAGCATACAATAGTAATCATGGGTGTAAGGCACTCACCATCATCAGGGTGTTCCATGTGCTGCTGACCACCATTACCCCTCCTGGCCTGCTGCTCCTCCAGGCGGCACCTTCGGTCTCTGGCCTGTTGGTGTTCTGCGGGCCCTAAGGTGCAAAACATGGAGAGAGGAACATCAGTACAATCCTGTAGCAATTTCCCCCCACCCCCATGTGTGTGCAATCCCACACAGCCAGACCCACCCACCCCGATACTACCACCACGGCCAACATCGGATGCCCCCCCCATGTGCCGGACACATGCAACCGTGATACCTGTATGGACGATAAAAGTGTATGGATGTTGCACCTACCTGGCCATGGCACTGTGCCCCTCCTGGCATGTGCCTGCAGGTGGGAAAGCAGGTCTGGGTCCCTGCACCTCAGGTCCCCATATTGGTGGCGGCACTGCTCTGTTGTCCGCCTCATACCGGGGGGCTCCTCCAGGGCATCGGCCACCTCCTGCCACACCTGACTCCTGGCCCTGTCCAGGGCTGCCTTCCCAAACAAAGGCCCAACATGTGGCTCCACTATGGCCACAAGGTTTTCCAGCTCAACCTGGCTTCACTGCACAGCACGCCTCCGAGCCATCTCTGCTGCTCAGTTCAGTCAAAATGGCACTCTGCAGCGCGGTCCTGCCATGTGCAGATGCTGCGTGGTACAGTGCTGTCATTCCCTATCGTGCTGTTACTGAACAGCGTGATAGTGGTGCACCCATGCCTAATGCATGGCACCTAGGGGGCAAAGGTCGGGCACAGGGTCAAGGGTCTCTGGCGCACAGACAGCCACAGCGCGATTGGAACCCAATGCATGTAGCACAATTGGGTGCCTGTGTGCCACCTCCTGTAACGGCCTACCGTGCTGTTGCCCCAGTGCGCCTACGATGCCCCAATGCCACAGTGCCATATAGGTGAACAGTGCTGTTGCGCCACTGGCACAATGGTGGCCATGCCTGCATTGCCTCCTGCGCACAGCACATCAGCAGTGCCGCAGGTGCCTGCGTCAACAACCCAGGCATGCACAGTTAGGTGTGTACTGCGCATGTCACAGAACTGCACCCTTGGCTCAGCACATTCAACACAATTGCGCAAAGCGCAACAGCGCAATATTCAGCTGGCATATGCAAGTCAGCTAATCAGCCATTCAATGGCGCAGTCACTGCATTTGCATCCACTTAAAGATGCACCTCACCTCATTTGCATGGGTTGCGCTATAAAAGTGCGACATTGTGTTGCACTGGCCATAGTCGGTTACTGCAGTCTGTTGCGGTGAGTTGCATGCTGTTTGGGAGTGTGGACTGTGGATTTTGGGACATGCATGGGACTGCACAGTCACAGGTAACACCTGTCATTCTCACAGGCTGAATCATGACCTAGAGTGTGGTGGAGGAAGAGGAACAGAGTCGTGGGAGGAAGAGGAGGCTGAATTTCACTAAGGCCAAGACAGATGCCCTGTTCGAGGCCTACCTAGACCAGGAGCCGCTTCTCAGCGGATGCCAGGGAACACCACAGGCTTGTGCTGCTGCATGGGAGGAGGTAGTGCATGCTGTAAACCTGCATGGCAGCCACCAGCGCTCCGTGCAGGAGTGCAAGAAGAAGATGGGCACAGACAGGCAGAGGATTAAGGAGAAGGTGGCTGCCATCAGGGCAGCATGGTCTGCAACAGGTGGGGGACAGCTGGAGGTGCTACACCTGACCCCACAGGAGGAGCGGGTTGTTGGCAGCATGTAACGTTGCACCATTGACGGTGTTCCAGGTGGTGGATTCCAGATGGGTGGTAGCCCGTCACTGCATGGTAGGTCATGGTCTGTCTATTGCGGGGGGGCAGGGTAGGTCACATGCAGTAATGCGACTTTGTTTTCCCTTACAGCTCCTGAGCATCTGCATGGGTCAGCGGTGATGGGCTTCTCCACTGAGGCCAGTCACATGGAGATGGAGGATGGCCCATCCAACCCCACAGGAATACACCGGTCCGGGTGACAGTGGGCCCGCCTGGACGTCCAGACTGATGTTGGTGGAGCAGGTGCGGAGGAGGCCCTGCCTGTGTTCCAGCCTGCCAGTGTCCATGGATGCCAGCATGCTGAGATTCAGGCTGGTGCCTGATCCGTCACCAATGATGATGGTGCTAACATCATGGGCAGTGACACGTGTGTGCCACAGGATGGTCACACAGCAGGTTACATCGCCGCCATGGCTGTTGGTGGTGCCACCATGGAGGCCTGTGTGTCATCACAGTCCCAGCCTGTGCCTGTCAGCACTGGTGGGGAAGCACTGGTGTGTGTACAGGACAGTGGGACTGTTGCAGCCACTACGGCAGCACCATTGAGCCCTCGGGAACGGCAGCCGGAGGGGAAGCATCAGCAGTCGGCCAATGACCATGGGGGTACAGTGTCAGGGGGCGGCATCAGTGGACCACCTGTGGACATGCCCAGGCCTGGCCCTGGTGTGCAGCACCCACCCTCAAGGGGTGATGAGCATCAGGGCTACAAACACCCTGAGGGACAGCATGCCAATCAGGGAGATGACCTCTTGGATGAGCACACCTGCATACTGCAAGCATCAGTCAATCAGCAGATGCAGCTTGTGACGGCGGTGGATGCACTGAGTGCAGCTCTGTGCCAGGCAGAGGAGTGTCACAGCAGAGACACCACTCTGCTCCTGGCAGGGATGGACCAGTTGTGGGAGGATGTGACCGCTGCCATTGACAGGCAGACACAGGCATTCACTGCTGTCATGGCCACACAGTTATTTGCCCATGCGTCGCAGACACCATGCAGTGCACTGTCCACACCTCATTCCTGGCATCATGCGACACCTTCCTTGTCAACACCGGGTTCAGCTGTGGGCATTCCGAGCACGCCTGATGCAGGCATGTTCAGTGTGCTGCAGACCCCTGTGTGAGCACGGTCACGTTCACGCAGTGGGACCCCTGGGGGACTGTTGGTGTCACCCCATGAGGCCAGTGGCCAGCCTGTCACTGCTGGCGGGTTTTGGCGGGGCCACCCATGCATCCGTGGTGGCCATGGCACTGTGGCATGTGACTGATCTGTCTCCCAGTGCGGCTACTTTCTGATGCTGCCCTGTGTGCATTGTGTCATTCAGCGGGTAATGCACAGATGAGTACCTGGCCCTGCATGCACACACACAGTCCATCTGCACACCCTCCCGGCTGCTGTCCACAGTTGCATGTGCATGATGATGCCTGCATTGTGCTGTATGCCACTGTACAATGGTGCCCAGCGTCTGACACACACACAATGACAGGCAGTGGGCGTTATGGTCTGTGGACATGCGTGTGGCTAGGGGTGGCGTTCTGGGTCGGCGTGCTTCCTACCCTTTGTGCATGTTAGACCTCACCCCTCCCTGGTGGTGTGTACGGTTCCATGCCCGGCCACTTCCCTTGATGGCATGCACTCCTGGTGTGTGTCCATGTGTGTTTGTGGGTTGTGCCTTTGCCACTGGTGGTTGCACATGGCTCCATGACTTACCTGGGTTGGCTGAAGTGTTTCTCTGTGATGGTGTCCCGGTGTAGCTGTGCCAGCCGGAGCAGTCGGGGGTCCCATCGCCCACGGGGAGGATGCCCATTACCATTGTCACCGGCGTCCTCATCGTCCCCATCACTGTCCCCCTCTTCAACCTGTACAGCTATCCCACATTCGTTGGCCATGTTGTGCAGGATGCAACAGGCCAGGAATAGCCCACAGACCTTTGAGGGGCTGTACTGTAGGGCACCGCCAGAGGTGCCCAGGCAACAGAAACATGCCTTCAGCATACTGAACACCTGCTCAATGACATTAGGTGTGGTGGCATGTGCCTCATTGTAGTATTGCTGCGATGGGGTCGCAGGCCACTGATATGGTGTGAGCAGCCGGGGATGGAGTAGGTATCAACTGTCACCTGTGTGTAGAGGGTGGAGGTTAGTTTGGTGATCAGCATTGCCCTGCCCTGGGCCATGTAGGCCACTACCCATGTCACCTCTGACCATGTCCCTCCCAAGCCCTATGTTTGTCCATGTGGTTTGCATACTCACCCACTAAGTGGCCAGTGGGGATGTCCCCACTCTTGAATCTGTGGCACAGTGCTGACTGGTGCCAGATGAAGGCATCGTGTGCTCCCCCAGGGTGCATGGCACAGACATTGATTATGCACCCCCTGGCATCGCACACCACCTGGCAGTTGATGCTAGCATAGCCTTTCTGATTAATAAATGCGGCCCCCTCAGGGCCAGGTGGTGTGCAGATGGCCACATGGGTGCAGCCTATTGCCCCTAGCATGCCAGACATACATGCTACCCTGTAGAACTCCTGTATGTTTGCTGTGCACTCCACCGGTGTGCTGGGGAAATGGATGTACTCCGCAGCATGTGGCAGCAGTGCACTGAGGAATTGGGTGAGGTGGCATGATGCGGCCAACTGGGTTATGCCTGTGGTGTCCCCTGTTGGTCTCTGGAAGGTACCCATGGTGAGCAAGCACATGCAAGCTGTCACTTTAGTCTCCACTGACAGAGCATGGCTCCGTCATGTGGGTGCCTGCATCACATCACTGCACAGCTCACAGAGCGGCCTCAGAATTGCCCGATTCAGGCAGTACTGGCCCACAATCTCAGTATTGCTGTACAGCTCGAAGCTGGTATGGGCTCGGTATTGCCTGTTGGAGGCATACCGCCGATGGGCCCTTCCACGGCCGTGCCCCCCTGCTGCCCACCTTCACACCCCCCCCATTACTGCCTCCATCTGGATGGTGGTACTGGCCATGTCCCTGGCTTGTGTTCACCCCCCTTGGCAGATGTTTCTGTGTTCACCCCGCTGTCCTGGTTGCTACTTCCCCTGCACTGGGAACACCTAAATGTGGTGGCCTCTGTGCTGTGTGGCACTTCCCCCTTCTGCACTGGCTGTGGCTCCCCACATCTTCTCTGTGCCGCTTTGTTCAGGGTGCCCTTTCCCTGGCCTGCCCTGTGTGTCTCTCCTGCCCAGTTTGACTTGCTATGGTTCAGCCTCATGTGCCTTCCCTGTAGCGTTCTTGTGCCTCTCCCTTGTTCCTTTTTATTTTGGCTCATTTCCACTATTGCGCAACTTCCGCTTGCTCCCCTATTGTGCATGGCTCATGTTGTTGAATATTGTACTGCGCCATTTATGCATGGTTCCTCCCCCTTCAGTTGCATATACATTCATTATCATTGCGCTATTGCTCAGCGTGATTTGGGGGGTGCATCTGCCTCCCACTGAATATCGCTGAATGGCGCATTTTCAGACTTGTGCTGGAGCAACCCTATTGCGCATGGCGCAACCCTTTTGAATATCTGGGCCTTAGTTTTTTAACATTTTAACATACAGTCTTTATTTATACTTAGGATTATAGCATCATTGTATGTGGTCTGGAGCATCAGCAAAAGAAGAGACTGCAGTTGCCATCCTCTCCCGACACTGTGATACCAATGTACGGCTTCCATGGTGTTATATTGCAAAGTGTGCTAGTCAGTTCAGCATACTTAGGGAATAATGTCTGAACCAAAATATGGCTACACAGCAATGAATGCTAGGAGTTCAACAATGCACCATGACATCGGTAAGGCATCGGAGACAGTATAGTGCAGCATCTGTTGTATTTGCTGTACACTTTACGCATGTGCATCAGAGATCCACTGTAATGGAAAAAATGGAAAAACACAAATGGTTTGACACAGACCGAAATGGTAATGAAGTATGGTGACATAAGTGAGGAAGGGTGGTTCAAATACAGTCTAACACTTGAGTACCTACTGCAAGGATGTGTCCCATTTTGTAGTGGACCAATCAAATCATACTTAGGCTATCTAATCATAAATGCAGTCTCTTTCTCCATGAGAAGGGTATTGGCAGTGTCATGTTTAACCTTGGGGGTTGGGGGAGGATCACCGACTGTACTGTGTATTTTTTGCTCAATTCATAATGCACCTGGAGGCACACATGTAGCGGCAATAAGTCAATGCCAGGATGGTATTACAGATGCTTATGCAGACTTTAATGACAGCTGCAGTCTATATAGTTCCTGAGCACTTAAAGATAACACAAAGCTGGTGCAATAATTTGTAGTTTTAAATTTATAACATGCATAAACAGGGGAACTGGTGACTTCAACACGTTACTCAATCACTGATACCTCTAAAGGGGAAAGTACAAGGAGGCCCCCCCACCCCCAAACACACACATACACAGAGAAGAAAGTTATAGCGTAAACCAGTTCACACTAGGGCAAAGACAGACCCAAACAGTATAAATAATTTATAGATAATAAAAGTTTTATGCTGCAGCATTTTTCTAAGTGTATGTGTGCAGCTGGGGGGTTTGGAGTAGTTGGGGTACAAGGTGCCTGCTTGTAATTTACACCCTGTGCTCCATCAGAGTGAGTGAGAGATAAATCAATTGGTGGGCGGTCACTACTAACTAGTACCAGGAGAGGAATTTGGACAAATTGGATTTGGACAAATTGTGAGCCATTTATCCTGCTCAAGCAATGTCACCAGATCGAGACGTGCTCTCAGTGTCAAGCTGGAGTGGCAAACAACTTGTTAGCATAGGGAAAGCAATCCCCCCCAAAAAAGAAATATAAAAACCCGGGGTACTATCACTAGCATTTGTGAGGGCACATCGATGCTGGGAGTAACAGAACACACACCATACCTCGATTTTGCACAATAAAATGACAGCAATGACGGGAACCAAACCGTAGCACTGAGTAGCAAAATATAATATTAACAGTCCATGTTGCTAAGTCTGCTCTCACTGCTGTACTGGAATGGATCAGGACTACTGCTGTGACTGCCTGAGCTACTTCCCACATCATTCTTGCTGCTGTCATAGGGTCATCCCTATGGGGATCTACTATGCAGTGGCTGTCAAATTGTGGCACTATGTCAGTGTCCGAAAGATCACTATTAGTGCAGGGAAAAATAATGCTTTCATCATCGGACCCTGAAAATGAACTGTTTGACATTGCTATTGTTGTGCTGCATGCTGCGACCAAGAGCTCTATTATCAAGACAGAATTGCTGTGACCAAGAACTAATTTTAATTGCAGAGCACAGATCTCCCTGTGGTGACATTGCAAAGATAATGAGTGTCAAAGGTCACCAAATACAGGCTCCAATACACAAAATGATACTTCCTGGTTTGTGAGAGTGAAACCCTGATTTAATTTGCTAAAATAGGCTATGCATCTATCAAAATACATTGTGAATCAGTTCTATATGCAGTCACCTTGCAGTATATGAGTTCATATAACAAAACTTGGTAAATCACTTTAAAGTCACTGAAGCACAATAGCACAGAGACGAGAAACACCGAATACCTACTGGGGTATGTGCAGGCAAACACTGATCTGATAGCATAGTTGGCCAATGTCTGACTCCACAATTGATGCCAACAGTGCGACATCCTTTGAGCTCCTGCCCTTAGTATTATGGCCCACAGTATGAGCCCTGCTTTGAGAGGGAGCCTTAGTTAAGAATGTTCAAACCCCACCCACAATCAGAAACATTCATTGCAGGGAGATCTACTGTGTGTTCAACCCATATGACCTCCTCAAAGTCCTGAAAGCTGGTAGCATCAGGTTTGCTAGAAGCACTGACTGCGCTATATCAGAGCCAGCAGGGGATGAATTCAAAAGTTGACACCCTGCTTAAACCCCACACACAGTCATCCAAACTGTCTAAAACAAAAGTCAGTGGGAGTCCTGGAGGAAGAAGTCCAAGGTGGCAGCAGGAGCAGTGTTTTTTTTTTTTTTTTGCAAGGGAAGGGAGATCTGCTGTGTGCTGACCCCTGTCAGCCTCCTCAAAGTCCCAAAAGCTGGAGGTGTATGGTGTGCTGGAAGTGCTGAAAGCACTATATCAGGACCAGCAGGGGAAGAATAGAAAAGTATGCACCCTCCTCAAAGTCCACCCATAGTTAGCCTAACTGGCTGAAACAAAAGTTAATTGGAGTCTTGGAGGGAGAAGTCCAAGCTGGCAGCAGGCGTGGCGTTCATTGCAGGGGGATGGAGATCAGCCTTGATGTTTATTTCTATACAGTAGCTGTGTTTCTAGAAATATCTTCATTATCAGTGTACAATTCATAGCATATATATATATATGTATATCAGATGTATGTAGTATGAGTTTGTACTTATTACATGCCCTTGATTCACAAGGGGAGAGTGGTGGTGATTAGAGTTGCTACTAAACAATTTTAAATATATAGACCCAGTATGAGGTACCAGACCATGGATGGACAGTCATATACTTATGTACTGGTCCACATTTATAAAGGTTGTGGACACAGGAGAGGTGGTAAGAGTTGTACATAACAACACTAATTGTATACTTACTGACTTGGTGGGGGGGTTGTGTGGTACCAACCCTAATGTGTGCTAACATAGTTTATTGCTATCAATTTCTTTAATTTTTAATAAAGCAAAGCGTTTACCAAACCATACTTACATTTCAAAGTGTTATATGCAACTGGCAAATATTAATAACTTACATAAATAAGCTGTTTTATAAGAAATAAACACACAATAAAATAGTTTTAAAATGTATTTAAAATAGCCAATTGAAAAAGCTCATTTCCCACAGCAGGCAAAAAACAAAACCATTGAAAAATATAAACAAAACACAAACAGCTATAGTGATCTGCAAAATTCCTTCTTGACCCCACAATAGTGGTGAACAAAATGAAAAAGTCAGCAAAAGGCAAACTTGCCATTTATGGTATATCTTACGATTACATATCTAATAAATCTTTAACATAAAACAAACTAATATATGAAGCTGTTTTTGTACTATGTTTTGAACATCTAAACTATAACATAATAATAACAAGCATTTGTCAATGCCCAGTGTTGATTGCGTTAGTGTGTTGAGCTCGCTCACTGCCCCTCTGTCACTCACTCAGTCTGTGTCTCCCTGTGCTGCAGGCTGCTGTTTTGTACTGGGCTCCTGCCTGCATTGGCACCTTGTTCTGCCCACTAAGAAATCCACAGCTGTCCTGACAGAGCTCCGTTGAGGTGGCTCACTCCCCCTCTCTCATTCGCTCATTCTGGTTCTCCTGGCACTGCAGGCTGCACTTTTGTACTGGGCTCCTGCCTCTGTTGGTGGCTTTTTCTGCCCACAAAGGAATCTACAGCAGTCCCAACACAGGTCTGTTGAGCCTGCTGACCCCCCCTCTCTCACTCGCTCATTCCGTTTCTGCCGGCGCTGCAGTCTGCCCTTTTTTATTGGGCTCCTGCCTGCGTTGCTGCCTTCATCTGCCCACAAAGAAATTTGCAGCAATTACAATAAAGCTCCATTGAGCTCCCTCACTCCCCCTCTCTCACTCACTCATTCTGATTTTCCCGCCACTGCAGGCTGCCCTTTTGTACGGGCCCCTGTGTGCATTGCTGCCTTTTTCTGCCCACAAACAAATCTGCAGCAGTCCCAACAGAGCTCTGTTAAGCTCACTCACTCCCCCTCCCTCACTCACTCATTCTGTGTCTCCTGCCGCTGCAGGCTACCCTTTTGTACTGGGCTCCTGTCTGCATTGGTGGCTTTTTCTGTCCAGAAGGAAATCTGAAGCAGTCCCGACACAGCTCCATTGAGCTTGCTCACTCCCCCTCTCTCACTCACTCATTCCGTTTCTGCCGGCACTGCAAGCTGGCCTTTTGTACTGGGCTCCTGCCTGCGTTGCCACATTTTCTGCCCACAAAGAAATCCACAGTAGGCATAATACAGCTCCATTGAGCTCGCTCCCTACCATGCTGTCACTCACTCATTTTGTTTCTCTTGGTGCTGCAGGCTGCGCTTGTGTACGGGGCTCTTGGCTGCATTGGCACGTTTGTCTGTCCAAAAAGAAATCTGCAGCTGTCCCAACAGAGCTCCATTGAGGTTACTCAGTCTCTCTCTGTCACGCACTCATTCTGTTCATCCTGGCGCTGCAAGCTGCCCTTCTGTATGGGGTTCCTGCCTGCATTGGCGCCTTTTTCTGCCCACAAAGAAATCAGCAGCAGTCCTGATAGAGCTCCGTTGAGCTCACTCAGTCCCCCTGTTTCACTCACTCATACTGTTTCTCCCACCACTGCAGGCTGGTCTTTTCTACTGGGCCCCTGCCTGCTTTGACACCTTTTTTTGCCCACAGAGAAATCTGCAGCAGTCCTGACAGTGCTCTGGTAAGTTTGCTCAATCCCCCTCCCTCACTCACTCACTCACTCTCTCGTTCTGTTTCTCCCAGTGCTGCAGGCTGCTCTTTTGTACTGGGCTCTTGCGTTGGGGCCTTTTCTGCCCACAAACAAATCTGCAGCAGTCCCGACAGAGCTCAGTTGAGCTCGGTCACTCCCCCCCACTCGTTTGATCTTAATCTGTCACAAACACTGATTTCCCACAGTGACCGTGCTATTCTCCGGCAGGAGTGCAAAAACATATTTTAGCCAGAATGTGAAAAATGACAGCTGTACTGTTCATAAGGAGGTGTAAAAAAGTGCCACTGTTGAAAATGTGACATGAAAATATTACAAATTTGTGAAGTTACAAGGGTGCATGGAAACAGTTCAATGCACACTTGCAACACAGTCATGTTGAGAGTTTTGTCACCAAATTTTCAACATAGTGCTATTAGGACCTCTGCTCATAAACAGTACCACTGTCATTTTCTTAATCTGTCCCAAACACTGATTTCCCACAGCAACCGTGTTATTCTGTGCCGCAACTGTGAAACCACATTTCAGTCAGGATGTGAAAAATGGCAGCTGTACTGCCCATAAGGAAGTGTGAAAAAATGGCACTGTTGAAAGTCTGGCATGACAATATTACAAATCTGCAAAGTTACAAGGGTGTGTGGAAAGTGTGCAATGCACACTTGTAACACAGTCATTTGATAGGCGATCATCACCAAATTTTCAACATAGGCATTTTATGACCTATGCTCATGAACAGTATCACTGTCATTTTCTTATTCTGTCAAGGAGAGTGATTTCCCACAGTGACCACTTTATTCTGAGCAGGAAGTGCGAAAACACATTTCGGCCAGGATGGAAAAAATGACAGCTGCACTGTTCATAAGCAGGTGTGGGAAAATGGCAATGTTGAAAGTCCGGAGTGAAAATATTATAAATTCGCGAAGTTATAAGCGTGCTTGCAAACTGTGCAATGCACGCTTGTAACACAGTCATTTTATAGAGTATCATTACCAAATTTTCAACACAGCCATTTCAGGACCTCTACTCATGAACAGCGTCACTGTCATTTTCTTAATCTGTCCCAAACACTGATTTCCCACAGCAACTGTGCTATTCTGGGCTGGAAGTGCGAAAACACATTTCCACCAGTATGTGAACAATGACAGCTGTACTGTTCACAAGGAGGTGTGAAAAAATGCCAATGTTGAAAATCTGGCATGAAAATATTGCAAATTCATGAAGTTACGAGTGTGCTTAGCAACTGCACAGTGTAAGCTCGTAAAATAGTCATTTTTTGGATGTTTTCCACCAGATTTGCAACATAAGCTTTTTGAGAGCACACCTCATGAACACTGGCACTGTCATTTTGTTAATCAGCCCTGAATGGTGATTCTACGCAGTGACCATGAAATCACCTTTTGGGGCCAATTAATGCCATGACAGTTCAAAAGAAATCATGAGGAGGGATCCCAAAAACCCCATGTTGAAAATTTGGTGACAAAATTCCTAAAAATGCCCGAGATATGCACTAAAGTTGAAAAAACCCTGTTTATTATATTATACAGCTTACCAGCATTTCCTCAGTTCGCGGTCGACTTTGAAGACTGCAGACTTGTTCCCGGTCCACCGAAGATCATCACACTGAGCTCTGGAGGTAAGTATGGAGTGAGGAGGGTGTGGGGAGGCAGGGCGCACAGTGGGTGGGTGCTGGTTGTGGGTGGGGGCCAGGGAGACTACGAGGGACCGTTTCCTTTTTTGCAGGTGAAAAAAAAGCAGAAGACTTCACGGGACCATTTTTCCCTTTACAGGGGCATGTGGCATGCTGGGGTGGGATCCAAGCATGCCACCAATGGTTTCTTTTTGGGGGGCAGCAGTAGCTGAGTGGGGATTGGGCACCCCTGTCAGCACTCAAAGGGGGGGATTCATTATGCCGATGGGGAGTGGGCTCCCCCTCTCAGCACCAGAAACACAGGGGCATCGAGGCTGATGGGGATTGGGACTCCATTGGCAAATAAACATGGTGGGGGGTTATATTGTTTGTGAACACAGTGGCAACCCACTGCCATGTTCACAAACAGTATCAGGGTTTTTACATCCTGCCACTCAATGACGGGTCGCTCCCTCATTGCAGCGGATGGCTGACGCTGCAATGATGAGGTGGCTCTGATTGCAGCAGCTGATTTGTCTGATGTTGGTGCAAACGTTCGAAACTACTGTCCCCGGCAGCCTGCAACGACATTGGGGAAAGCAGGGCAAGCCTTTGCAGACTGTGGGGGCACTGGCCACAACAGTGCTGCACCTCCACAGCCTGCTACTGAGAAAGCTGTCTCAATATGTTTCTTGTGCTGTGCGCAATCAACATAAAAATGAGTTGGATACATCTGTACACCATATGAAATTCACTTAGTAATGCACAGAGCTATAAATATACATTTTTACATATTAAAATATTTACACATATGCAAACTGTAAAGCAGATTAAAATGATCAACTTTGCATTTTTCTAAGAACTATACCTAATTTAATTACTACCTGAAGTAAATGTAGTTTGCAGTCTACATACTTAAGAAAAAGCTGTTTTACACTATTTCACAGATTAAAAACACATATATATTTTTAAACAGCTATGTATATCGTAAAGTAAAACAAAATCCCTGTATACAGTATGTCCCTGTTCAGTAAAATAAATATCAAAACTGTGACTATAAACCTTTGAAAACTATGGTATTGAAACTAAACAAAATACACCCAAAAAGACACATTTAACCAAAATTGCACTCTAATTAACTGACATTAAAATCTAAACTCTACAGTAACCAAATGTTTATCAAAGTTATGTGGTTCAAATGCCAGTCCTGCACCTTATGTAACATTTTCTTGAACTGTATGTGAAACCACTACTACTCACAAATCTAAATTTAATGTATACAGTAACCCACTGTTTATTGCATTAATGTGGTTCAAATGCAAGTTCCACACCTTCAGTAAAGATGGCTTGAACTGTATGTGAAACCACAAATCCCTACAATTATGTCTACTTTATAACCCTGCAGTATGGAAATAAAAATATCTGAAAAACATATATTTCTAATAAATATAAACCGACAAACTATTAATCCTATTTACAAAATGTGTCTGTCACTTTTTAAATGTTTTGTGTCTATGCACATAACTCAAATCCTACTTAAAATGTACCTGTCTGGTCGGCCCAGTGACACTGAGGGTTGAGGCAGTGGACGGCACACCTCACATCACACTGGTGACCCGTGTTCGAATGTGAGCCGGGATGCCAGGGGTCGGCAGAGAGGGATATGATGGAGTGTCCAGAGGACTGCTCTCCTACCCTGAGGAGGGATCCAGGGTCCCATCACTCTATGGCAGCCCATGGTGACAACCAGGGGTGCTACTAGAGTCATGTAGGAAGGGGGGACAGAGTGCAGCAGACATTGGCTATGTACCTGGATGTCATTGCATGCCAGCACTCACAAGGAGGAAAATAAAAAATTGGGCTCTGGTCGGGCAGCATGAGCTCTGACCCCTGCTGTCATACCTGAATGGCATCTCCTCATCCAGATCCTGTTCCTGTTCCTGTGGGTTGAGTTTGGTAGCTCCTCACTGCCCCACCTCAGGGGGATAATCCATGGGGGTAATGAGGAGGACCCCCTGATGTCAGGTGTCAGGGCTAGGGGATCGGTCAGGATGTCAACACCAACCGGAGCCCTGGGGGGAAAAATATCTATAAAAATAAATAAATAAAATGTACATGTCAGCTACTGTGGGTGTGGCAGTATAAATTCTAATTTCAGAAGATATGATTTCTCAAATCCCATGGCAGGTACTTTTTGAATGTAATGATAGAATCATTACCTTCAATTCATCCCCTGTGCATGATGCACCTACTGTAAACAATATAATGGCCAGAATTGCTGAGAGGGCCAAAATGAAAGATCACTGCATGGGTGTCAGATTTAAAGCCAATAAAGTAAACATCACCTAACAAGAAGTTTAAAATATCTGTATTTATTTTAGTCCTTTGAGAATCAATATGCTGGAGCATAACCACAAAATACTTAGAGCAACTGTCAATGTCTACATTTTGAACATAGTTCCACAAAGTGTACGTGGCTGTTCTGTAATAACATTGTGATACAGACTTGTGAATTTCACAACTGGCAAGTCAGGAACAGGTAATCCTAAATATATTTGGTTATGATGTCTTTCCATAGTTCTGTGATGACACTGATCACAGTAGCAGTGATACAAGTGGACAAAATAAATCTATAGTTTGAACACCTTCAATGTCAAAGCTATCAATCAAGGCTAGAAAAAAATCAACAAATTTTGCTGCTGATTAGTAGCAAATGTAATAAAATGGTAATATGCTGAGACAGCCATATGCAAATAAGTACAACAGAATTGTTTCTCTCTGTGAAGTCACTAGGGAGATCATTTTTTTCATTGCAACTACCACTGTTTTATTCTGCACCTCAGCTCAAGATACAGAATGACTTGAACAATGTGATTAGCATAACAATTGATACCATTAGAATGTTCAAATAATGATATAAGAACTGTTTGTACTGAAGCCATTATTTCTTCAAACACTTATGCATATACAGAAACTTTCTGTGGTCTTGCACACTCATCTGAAACCTTATCAGTTGATCTATCCTGATAGAGTGGAATCATGGGTAGATGAGTCTGATAAAGACATTTCAGACAATTGTACTCTATGCATCTTGTTTCTACTCTAATTTTAGACTTGTCTAGCTTGATGAGATGCAGCCCATCCAGTGTATGTATTCTAGACAGAGCTACATAACTCATCCCCAGTTTGAAAATGTATTTTCCAATGCCTGTGAGAACAGTGTCAAGAGTCAAACTTTGTGACTTGTGAATTTACACTGCATAGGCAACAGTTAAAGGAAACTGTTCTCTCATGACATAAATGTCTTGTACCAACTGAAATGTTATTAAAGTTCTCTAAATGATCTGAGGAGTATCGGTATTATTAAATTTGACAACAACCTGCTCTACAAATACTTTACAAACATCAAATTGGAAGTTGAGAATGCAACCCATGACACCATTTACAAGATCTTCTTTAACAGATTTCGGCAAAGCATCACACTAGTGTTTGTACACAATGTGACAACTCTATCAAGTCTAGCCATTCTTGATACATCTGCACTGAGATCTTTTAAATAACTTACCAGTTTTGTCATAAACATTTTGGTGATATAAACACCATCAATATGATCCAGCAGTGGAAGTTGCACAAGACAGCTATCCTCCCTTTGGAACATGATTTTGTTGAAGGTATCACATGAATCCAATTTTGGCATTAAACACATGGGTTTTGCACCTTTTTGAACTAGTCCTGTAAATTTATCAGCTGCAGCTTGAAAAAATCTCCATCTCACATTATCAGTCTACATTCCAGTAGCTTCACAGGCAATGGAGATAGTTTTCCAGTTCTGAAACCATACACAACAGATTCCTGTGTATGTGATCATCATTCTGCCTCATATTTTGTGTCAGCTCTTCATATGTAACAATTGTCAGAAACTGAGATCACCAATGGATCCTATACTTTTCTTCACCTCAGCTGCAGTCAGTGTACAAAGGATAGGTTAACCATTTACAGCAGTAAGCTGAAATAGAGCCCCAACAGCTACTATATGCATTCTTGCAAAAACATCATTGGTGTCATCTCTCAGAATCTCATCAAACCTCAAATGAATTTAAGCAATCATAAGACTGAAAACTATGCTTACTTCATCTACCACTAAGAATTTCAAATTCTCAAATAAATCTCTAAATGCAGTAGCAACATCCTATGACAGTTTCTTATATTGACTGTTTCTGCCATGCTCGACTGGCGGCAGGAACAATCTGTGCAAAGTCACATCCCAAATAATATAAGCTGCCAATCCCGTTGGAGCTCTGATCACACACAAGTGAGGTGATTGTGTTAGGTCCCTATTCTTCATACCTATGGTATCAATAAAATGACTCTTTCCAGTGCCAGCTGCATCACTGACAAACATATACAGAGGCTGAAATGCAGTGCAATTACAAATCTTGGCATTATGTTTTAAACCATAAGAAAACATTTTCAATTATTATGTCATATATATTCTCTGCTGTTATACATTCAATGTGATTCCTAGCATGGCAATGTTCACTGCTTCTTGGAAAGCGTGTTCCATAACTTTGTGACTTCTGCTATGAGTTTTGTCACTCAATGTATGGAAAAGGGTCAACTAAAGCACAAATTTTGTCATCATTGAGTCACTTTGGGGATGTTTCAGGCATATCTCTGAAGCTCTGCCCAAGCTCTCTCCTCTTGCTCCTGTTTCAGTTGCAGTCATTCAACATTCTGCTGGAACTTGTGATAAATAGGTTTGCCTCATAAAACGGCAGACTCAGTTGTCCCTGGTCCTGGAAAATGGAGTGGATATAGGCAAGGGAAAAAGAGGCAGGGGAGGGGGGAGGGGTTGGGTTATGGGGAGCTGAGCTGAGGACATACCAATCAAGGAGAGAGAGATGGACAAGGGGAATTCAGAAAGGGCTGAGCCTCATGACATCATGAAAGGAGAAGGGAAGTTGATTGGGTAAGGGAAGAGAGAGAGGAATGAGCAAAGGGAGGGGTTAAAAGAGGCAGGCAAGGCAGAGGAAGCTCACAATTTTGCTTCGGTAAAATTCCTTTACATGAAAGCTAATCAGTTGGCAGATGATTTTAATGTTCTTTAGCTTTTGAGCAATGAGATAATTTTCAGTAGCTTGTTGATCCAGGCAGGTGGTTTTGGATAACTACGGTGATTTTGTTGCTGAGTCAGTTGTTTTTGCTATGGGGGTAAGTAAAGAATATATATATATATATATATATATATATATATATATATATATATATAGGATATATGGCATTGGTGGGCTATGCAACAGTAGCGCTGGCCATATTGCATAAAGATAATGATTGAAGGCATTGAGGTGACGTACGTTTGGTGTAGTATTAATGGCGTGTTTTGGTGGTAAGAACAGTTTTAAAAACATATCAGGTTGTCTGAAATAGTATTGAGAAGATTTGATCAGGCTATGCCTTGTATGTGAGTCACAGTCGACGTGGTTGGTAAAGGTTTGTTAGTTCATCCTGGGCCATGCGGCAGAGCTGTAGTCAGGAATACCATTGGGTTAGAAGGAGGTGACTGGGAGCCACGTTGTGCTCAAGCATAGTAACACGGTGGCCAGATGTTTGGGAATTCAAGCCATGGGGCAGGAATTTAATGCGAGGGTTCTGGTAGCAACACCGGGCCTAAAACAGCAGGGAGAGTTTGTATGTTAAAGTTCACACAAGGATTATTAGGACCCCTGAAATGGTGTGTGGGGGGGTAATGGATTGGATAGCAGCCTGTAGGGTAGATGGTGTGAGTGGGGAGGCCTAGCAGGATCTGAATTTTAGGGGATACAGCCAGTAGATAGAGAGAGATGCAAGTACAGCTGTGCAGGTTGCTGTGGCACTAGCTCGGGTGCTTAAACCCTCAGCAAGCATTTGAAAAGAGGCAGAGGCAGAGGCAGAGGTAGAGGTAGAGACCAGTTCCATGTGGGTCATTAGAGAGGAAAGGCTCAGGAGGAGATCACCAGACGGGGGTATTAGTGAGGAGAAGAGTTGCCCAGGTCTGAACTGCAGCTGGTAGCTTACTGTTTGATGTTGAAACGCTGTCCCGCAGAGAGCTGTAGGTGCAAGTCCTAGAGGGCGAAAGACACTGGTTCAAAGAGTAGCACATGCTGGGCTAGGGGCATGCTGACTGCATTGAGGACTCCAGGGGACAAAGGGATTGTACAGAGTGTCCATCCGAGAGGCCGCATTAAAAAAAAATGCAATTGGGGTTTATCTTTTCACTGGGAGGCTAATAGGTGCAGCTGTTCTGGGAGATGGCCAGCCCTCCGACCCACTGAGTGAGGGTAGGAGGGACCCAGAAGCTTGACTGCCAGTTTCTGGCTAGACACGCAGCCGCCATGTGGGGGAGCTTTGGTTTGGTGGATGACATTTTAAAAAGGGCAGGCAACCATGAGGTGGCTGCCATCTTAGACAAGGGAGACCTATCTCCCGGCAGGAGATAAGAATTGAGAATCAGGAGGGGAACTGACTGAGGGATACTGTGGAGACAATGCCACAGTGGATGGGGCGGTAGACATTGGGATGAAGGGGCAGGGTTCAAGCTTTGCTGGAAAAAATGTTTTGATGTTGGTAATGGAGAATATTGTTAAAGCACCCATACATCGGGAGAATAGATACTAGGATGTACAATGATAGTGGGTTTGAACAGATGGAACTTCTGCTTGCCATACATTGGGAGAATAGATTCTAGGACTGTGATGCTATCTGGTTGAAGCAAGTGGTACAATTGATGTGGTACCATACATAGCTAAAGGCACGGCAGAATAAAGAAAACAACCAAAAAAAGGGGGGCAGGGTGGGAGACGGGCATAAGACATAAACACTGAGGCCCAGATATTCAAAAGGGTTGCACATGGCACAACAGTGCTGTGCCATCGCAACTTTCCTGATGCGCCCGATGCGATATTCAAAGGAAAAGTGCACCCACAAATCCCGATGCACTGGAGCGCATTAGTCATGTATGCAGGCACAGGTGGGAGGGGGGGGCGTTCCCATGCATAACCTGCACAGCCCGATATTCAGCCCGGGATCTGCAGAGCCATGCATGCGCAACCCCTACCTGCGCCAGCACAAAGTTAAGCCAAAAAAAAAGGAACAACTGATGGCCACCCACAGGTGAGCTGCCACATTGCAGGATGCAACACGGTAGCTGCCACCTGTGGGTGGCCTCCTGATTTCCTGCCACACCTGGCAGTGCCTCCCAATGCCAGATCATGGGCATCTGTTTAAATAAAAAAAAACCCTGTCCAATATCCCTGGTGGTCCAGTGGACTGAATGCTGCCCGATCACGGGCATCTGTTTAACGGAAAATGTCCTATTACCCTGGTGGTCTAGTATACCCCCCTCCCCACCTGCCCACTGAGTCCCACCACCCCGCTCCTCCCCCCAGTCAGCCGGTGGGTGGCAGCACCCCACCCGCCTGCTGCCCGCTGCCTGCTGACTGACAGCTCGGTAGGGCTGCATGCCATTGGTTCACAGCATGAGCCAATGGGCATGCAGCCCCTACTATACTACACATTCCAGATATGTGATTCATTCACATATCTGGAATGTGCAGTATGGTAGGGGCTGCACGTCCATTGGCTCACACTGTGAACCAATGGGCGTGCAGCCCTACTGAGCTGTCAGTCAGCAGGCGGGTGGGGTGCTGCCGCCCACTGGCTGACCAGGAGGGGAGCGGGGTGGTGGGGCTCAGTGGGCAGGTGGGGAGGGGGCTATACTAGACCACCAGGGTAATAGGACATTTTCCGTTAAACAGATGCCTGTGATCGTGCAGCATTCGGTCCACTGGACCACCAGGGATATTGGACGTAGGGTATTATAACAGATGCCCACGATCGGGCACATAGCGGTCCACTGGACCACCAGGGATATTGGACAGGGACTTTATTTTGTAACAAATGCCCATGATCGGGCTGCAGGGGGCATCGGTCCCCGACGGCTGCTGCCTGGCAGGGCACCAGGTGCAAGTCGTTGTAGATCGGCGCACCTGCATGCTAATGGGATGAAAATGGGGCCATAATGACATGCAAATGGCCCCATGTGCTCCTTGCATAAATTATGGCCCCATTTGCATGTCCTCTTTTGAATATCGCAGATGCTGTGAATGTCGCAATGGCACTTGCGCTAGTGCATCTCCATGCTCCACTCTGGCCACTTTCGCTGGCGCAGTGCCACTGCGTCATGCACAGTGGGGGTGGTCAGGGTGCGATATTCAAAGCTGCTGGGCCATGGCGCAGCTCCTTTGAATATTGCTCAGGCCACACCCCTGCACAGCCAAGTTGAGCTGAGCCCAAGCTTGCGCCACAGCCTGGCGCAGTTTGAATATCCGGGCCTAGATGTTTCAGTTAAGGCAGCAGGGGGAGAGCGCCCAATGTGGGGGAGATAGGCCACGATCCCCTGGCCCGGCTACCATTTTAGAGACATTGTCAGCCGCATGGCGGCCACCATTTTAAGATGGCATGTGGCTGGAAAGGGGAGGGTGCAACTGGGATGGGGCAGGCCTAGTGCATAAGAATGATAATATAAAAATAATAAAAATAGATACAATAATACTATGCAAAGTGCTATGTATTAGGGAGGGGAGACCAACATGGTACAGCAGTGTATGGTGGGTTGGCAGTATTTGGTTAATTGGTATGAGTTGGGAGACAGGAAGGTACCGAGGGATAGAGTTTTTGTTAAGTACTCGCTGAGGCACCTGAGTAGCACAAGACCTATTGCATCGAGCCATCCACATGGGTAGGGAATATTTTAAAAGCACACAATGGACTGGGGGGCAACACATGGGGGTGGTTTCCATCACAGTAAAAAAGGGAGTAAATAGGATGGGGAAGGAGGTTTCAGCCAATGAACCATTTGGACTCCAGGAGTCATTACGATACCAAAAAGTCAAATAAAACAGAAGACAGTTTATTTAGGAATTCCATCGAGGGATAGGGTAGCGCACATTAAAAAAAAAAAAAGAACCAGGGGAGGGTTCGTGGGGGGGACATTTGAAGGAGAAAGTCTGATGTTTAAAAAGTTAACAGTTTCTGTTTAATTTCAACGTCAAGTAACACAGCCGCACAGCATGCCGTCTAAGGAAGGACCACCATGGAAGAGGAAGATCGTAGAGCCTTTATGGACTGTGGTGGTGAGGGGGCAACCAAAGCCATGGATGAGCATGGAGAAATGCCAGACAGGGCCAGAGAGGAAAGGAGGCTGAAAAATGGGTGCATTAGGTGGGATGGCAGAGGGGTGCTTAAGTCTTATACATCCAGGGAGCAGCAGGCCCGTGCCACCACTGACACTGGTTGCAGAACCTGTGCCCAGGTCTGCCCCAACACCCCAACCACCCCTCTTACTCCACAGGCCTCCATAGAGGTGACAGTGCTTTCCTGCTCCCTCAGCAACCCCCAGTCCACAGGGCAGCAGCCATCAATGAACCCACTAGCTCAAAGCATGGGCAGGGCTGGCCCCACTACACAGAAAGGAGGGGCTGCACAGCAGAGGGTATAGCTACATGATGTGGGGAATAGCTGGTAAGCACCTGGGGGAGAATTGGGGGGGGTTCAGATTGCAGGGTATTGAGGAAGGGAATTAAGCCAGAGAAAAGTATAGAGCCAGGAATGAGTGGGTTTTTTGGGGAGGGGTACTTGGAAGCCTCCAGATGTTCTGATGTTTCTTCTACAGTTTTTGTACCTGAGCTGATAATTAAAGGTTACCAGGCTTCTCACTGGCTGCTGAACCTGAATACAGTCACAGGGTCCACATGGGAAATTTGTATTTCATGTTATGCTACTAATAGTAAGATAGGGCAATCACCACAGAGCATCTTTCCCCAGGCAAGTCATTTTGGCATTAAGCACTGTATCATTTCTATGCAAATGGAAAAGTAGGGAGAGTAGTGGAAAGATTTGCTCCCATGTATCACTCACTTAGGAATCTGACCCAGTTAGTGAAAGTAGGGGTATGTGAGTGGGTTGGGGGGGTTGGTGGGAGATGGAACATTGAAAGTGTAAATGTGTCTGGTGACCTGCAGCCATTAGATGAAAGGAAAGGTTTGGTCAATATGACAGAGGTCAGGCAGGATAGATGTGAGGGGGTTGTTAAACAGGGTGGGGTGTTTCAGCCCACAGGTTTGGAGAAAACCAGATAGAGCAGTCAAAAAAAAAATTAAAAATAAATAAATAAACAAATAAATGGTGGTTAGTGGGTACCTTTGGAGCCACTCAGGAAACAATCAATAATGGACAATAATCCTTTCAATGTGAGAGGTGAGGTAGGCGCAGGGAAGAATGACAAACAACGTCCAGGGGAGGTGTCAGAAACTAGGGTCGCCTGGGCACCGGAAATATAGGTGGCCTGAAGCAACAGACCAAAGTAAAAGAAAAAAAAAAGGGTGGGATCCTTCATTTACTCCTTAGACAGAACTGCCAGGAGGCTGGCAGGACTACCAAAAGGACACCAACTATCCCGATGATTTCCATTGCACAAGAACATTGCAAAAGTGATCCGGTGCCTCTGGCAGATTAGCGGAACGAATTTAGTTACCCTTTCCACGGCCAGGCTAGACCATTTCAAGTTATCAATTAACGAATAATGGAGGGCCACTGCTTGGGGTGTCGTAGCCATTAAGGCTCACTCAGACAAGACATTGGGTCTTGTAAAGGCTTTCTGTGGTACACCACAGAGCATGGTATTAGGGCTTTTTCAGCCTCTTTTGCTGAAGTTTCATTGCCTACCACCCACCCGTCAAAAAGGAGAACAGGGAGAGGGTTTTTTGGGGGGGGGGCTTGGATGGACTGTCAAAGGTGGATGACAGTAAGGGTCCGGCAGGAGGTTGGTGGACTGCCAGAGGTGGATGGCAGAGGGGGAAAAGGGAGGGGGGGAGAAGGGAAAGGGGGAATGATAAAGGAATATGTGGACAAGAAAAAGCAGCTGAAGGAGAGAAGAGCAGTCTCAGTCTATACCATTACCAAGATGGCACCCAGGTTTCACCTGGGAAAAAGGAGAAGAGGAAGAAAGAAGGGTGATTGGATAGCTTTCCCCTGTGGTGTTTGGCCCAGTGGACCGCCTTTAGACATCTGCCCTGTGTTAGCCACATGACCTTACAGTCCGAAGGGAACTGAGTGCTGTGCAGTGTGTTCCTTGTATAATAGGGCAGGTGCAAGGTGGCAGAATGGTGTAAAAGAAGGGGAAAAGCCTATACTTTTGGCAGGGGCAGGTCAATCATTTACAGTTGGGTTTCATGGAATAGAAAGGAAATGGGATTCAGACTTTCAGCAGAGCATGATTACTGTAATAATTGGTTGACAACGTACAATGAGTAAGGGGGTTTAGGGAGTAACACAAGGACCAACAGTCCCCTCTTGGGGTGTGATCATAGGGTCTCCATGTTCGGAGTTAAGGAAATCAGTCAGATGCAGGAAATAGGAAGGGGGCAGCACCGCAGTGAAAATATCACGTTGCCTGCCCAGGCCTGGCAGCGTATGGTCAGGGGGTTTCTGCTGGGTAACTGGGGAATAGGGACTCAGGCCATGTAGCCCTGGGAAAGGACAAGCAGGTATACAGCAGTCAGCTGGTGCCCACAGTGAAGAATGATGGGGGAACCCAGGGGTCCTTCCTCCCAGTCCTTCCCGACAAGTTCAGAGGCTGTGGTTGCATCAGGGGGAGCAGTTTAACAAGGAACAGCCAGGGACATGGGACAAAGCTAAGTCACGGGCTCTTAGCACCCATAGTGAAGAAAGAATTTTGTATCCAAGGTGAGGTCCTGATGGTAACTTCTCTCTCCCCATATGGAGGAGGCAAGGACACAGAGGTCACTGACAAAAAGGGAGGAGAGCAGGAGAGGAGAATTAAAAAGAATAAAAGAATAAAAATATATATATATATAGTGGAGATATATAGCCCAGAGGGGCCGATAGCTACTCTAAAGGACATATGGTAAAGGGAAAAGGAGGCTTTGAACCACAAGGTGGAAGAGGAGGTCAGTTGTGAGACCTGCAGGGGAAATTTTACTATGCAAAGCTGACAGACAGGATCTGAGTTAAGTCTACCAGGAAAGGAGTATTGGGGATGCCTGTGGGCATGAGGGTGGTTGTGCCCTTTCAGGAGGTGAGTCTTAAAAAAAGAAGGAGGCGCACCTACTGGGGGGAGGCCACCGTCCATCGCAACCTGGAGGTGGGCTAGTGGAAAAAGAAAGGTGTAGGTGCACATGAGATGGGCAGTCTGCTGAAGGTGGGCAGCAGGTCTGCTGGGACTGCCGAAGGTGGACAGCAGAGAAGAAGAAGGGGCACAAAAAACAGGGAGGGGGAGGAGAAGGGGGTGGGAGAATTTGACTCAGAGGGCCACAGAACAACACCAGACAGATGAGTGGTATGGGTGTACATGCATACCCAACAAGAGAGAAGACAATGATGAGAACGGCCACCCCAGATGTACATCTGGGGGGTGAGAAGAGAAAACAAGAATGAAAATGTGGTTATGAATATTGTGGCAGGCCCCCAGTTTTAAGTCGGGGGGGGGGGCGAGATGGGCAAACAATGAAGAAAATGTGGTTTATGGAAACTGTGTATAGTAATGATAATAAGGAAAATAATTTTGTAAAATATGATGATGAAAATATTGTGGAAGTGAACTTTTGGAAGCGAATATAATAAAGTACTTGCCAACTGAGCATCCACACAATTGGTAGTCTGTGTTTCATTGGATAGGGCTCTAGGGACAATTGATACTATCAACAGATGCTTCAAATGTCTGATGGTAGATCTCATATTCCTGTTTGAGTTGTAATTCTTTTCTTTGTGGCTTAATAAGGAAAAGCAATGCAAAGTAATAGAGCTTGACCTTTTCTGATGTGGCAACAGACAACTTCATGTGAGCCATGGTTTCTGCCATCTCACCAACAATCCTTTATGATGCAAGAGAGCAAAAATGCTTTCTTGTGATTTTCAGTTGCCAATTGTTTGAAATCAAACTACTGTGCAAAGTCAAACAAACAGAAATATGATGATACGGTAGAATGAAGGTCATCATAGGTGTCAATTAGATTACTAAGAAGTATATCAGTTGATTTGGGGCCACATTGAGCCAGTACCTCAATTTCATTCATGTCTTTTAAAACACAATGGCAATTTTGTTTGAGATTTATATTAATATAATGGATTTCCACCAACTTGCCAAACAAAGAAGTGCCTTTTAAACTTTCACTGGCTTCACAGGCTCTGCACTCTCTGTGAGAAAGTGTTTTTAAGCCCAGTGACCACAAATGAGAAAAAGGACCTGGAAGTAGTCATCTCTTCCTACATTTCCTGAAGTGCCATTTGCTCATGTTTGGTGATGTATGAGGTCACATAACATGTAAATGTGGTGGAATTGTGAGCCACATATTGCACATCTATGTCAGATTGCCACACCAAAAGAAGAACAACACTGCTCATTTCTATTTTTTCTTTTGTGTGATTTGTTTATCCCCTCCTCCTCACCCCTGGTCGGCCACTCTGGGTTCCTTTTCAAAGTCTTCCCTGTCTGCTTCCCCATCCTCTCACTAGCCTCTTACCTCACATTATGGCTCCTCCTGGATAATCTGGCATATCCTTTTCTCCGGATGGGTCCCCATCCTCCGAGAGGGAAGGCACCAGTGGCAGGATCCAGCACACTATTCAAGTTGGCCCAGGGTGCCACTGAGGCAGGACCAGCTATTGAGGCATGGTAGCAGCGGGAGACCAGAGGAACCATCATCCAGTCAGTCACAACAGTTTCCTGGGTTTTCTCCCTGGGAGTGGCATGCCACTGACGTCATGTCATACACTGATGTCCACCACTCCCCAGCTATGTGAGCTCAGGTGGCTGTGCTCTGCTTCCAGCCTCCATCAAGGGCCAGCAGGCACCGAGGTGCATCCCCCCTCCCCCCCCATAGAAGGCGAGCCATCCTGGGATGCTCCTTTTCTTCCCCCCTGGCTGGCCCTCCAGCGACCTGAGTCCATTCCCGAACCCGGGTCACTGGCGTTGCAGACTGAAATCCAACTGCTGCGCTAATGGGCCTGCTTGTTCATTTCTTTTTTCAGACCATGCCAACTCATACACCCATTTCTGTGACTTAGCCTTTAATAATGTCTCATCACATAAAATACATCATGAAGAACTGCTATTGGTGCAACATGTCTAGGAAGTCTGAATCAACATCTCTTGTACCATCATTTTCCACCCTTAAGTGTCTTCAAACAGTAGGTCAGGCTACACCTGTGAGTTTGAAATGTGTTCCCAAGCTCCCTTAGGGTGGATGATTTACAACATCTAGAAGATTGCATGTAACATATTCCTGGATGAATTGAAGAGTAACTGAGTCTTCAGTATCACCAGCCAATAGAGCATCCTTAAACCACAACAACATGTGAATGACGGGAGCTCCATGACTCTGATACAAAACCCTCCAGAGATAGTGCTCCACTAATCCTAACAAGGCATTGGTCTTGTTTTTAATGAACTCAAGCAAACACATGAAATGATGATGATGGAAGTAGTGACATGCCATAACTGGATCATGTGAACAAAGTTCACTTTGTGTTTTGAATTCACAACTTTCCAATCCTTGTTTTCCCAAAGCAGAAGAATTCTGAACTCTTCCCAGCTGTGCTCAGCACAACCCAAAGTTATGAACCAGGTTAGAACACCATACTCTTTAAGCATACATATTAAATCACTATGCCGTCAGTACAAATATTCTTCAGTGACACACACATTAGCAAGTTTGCTGCTCAAATTGGCCATGAGTTTTTCATGTTTGTCAATAATCTTCTGTAAATGTTCCTGCGCAGACATGTTAATCAGACCACGAGTGACTCATAAAATACGAGCAATACTGACAGACAGAATACAATAGGATCAGCATTGAACTTTAAAGCTACCTTATTGTTACTGAGTTGCTAATTCATTATCTAAACTCAAAAGCAATGAGTTTAACACTTAAAGTTCAGCAATTTGCCAACCCAGCTGGTAACGAATTGACTATTTTTTTGAATCCAGTTATTTTTTTAATACTTTTTTTGTATTCTTTTTCTGCTCCTGCATCCAGGAGTAGCTTATGAGCCCAGTCCCCACCACCCCAAGCTAGCTCCCATCTCCCCAATACTCACCTTGATCAGGGGCACCCCACAAATTCTCCCCTGTGGAGGGGCCAGAGGAGGGATGGCCCTCCCTCCCACAGTAAATAATCCAAGGTAGACCAATGGTGGCATTCAGGTGGCAGTATGGGCACAGGGATGGACACACTGGGTTTCACTAAGCCCCCTACACTTTGCATTTTTCTATTTTCTCCCTGCCCAGTGCTGGGAACTGTTAGCCTGGTGCACGGAGGTGCACCCTGCTGACATTCCCCACAGCTTCCCTCCCTAACTTTTGCCACCCCTGCTGCACTGCCACCAGGTGTCCATCTGGTGGCAGTCTTTGGCTGGGTAGACCAGCCTCCCCACCCTGGAAGAGGAGAGCTGTACCTGGGATGCTCAATTCTCTCCTGCCCCAGCCAACCCCTGATGAACCAAGCCTGCACACGAACCCAAGACACCGACGTGGTTGGAGGTAAGGTGCAAATGCTTTAGCCTTCTATGCCACTGGGCTGGTTATCTTCTTCAATACTTTACAGATATCATGATTTATACATTAAATACTTTATAACGATATTATGATTTATACATTTTGTTTATACTCTAAATCCAATGTTAAAAACTCATATTTACAAAAACACAATCAAAGAGCATCCCATTAAACAATGAGCTAGCAACTCACTGCAATTAAAGTTTAATACTGACTATACTGTACTAAGTTCACTTTCCTGCAATAAGTGAAACAACTACTGAATGTTTCTCTGAAATCTAGGATCCACACTCAGACTCTAGAAGTTTTATATTCTGCCTAAGATATCCTCACTTTATGTTCATCCACTCAACCTTCAGTAGTGAATGGAAACAGATCAGTAAAGCATTGAGCTTCCATTGTAGTTTCCCTCACACAGAACGGTGTATCCTTGACCTGATTCATCTGATACAACTCCACATTTTCTGCAACAGGGTCTTTTCCATGAAGAGGATGAACGTTGTACTGGTCATAAATCTCTTTGACATGTGTTTTGGAAACCTTCTTAGTCAGTGGTTCTGTTTTCTCAGCCACCCGCTGTAACAATTCAGAATTCTGAAAAGTTTCCACCTAAAGGTCACAGCAAAGAACATTATTAGCAGTGAGAAAGTCAAGTACTGCATGGATTTTTTTATTGTCTACCACATCTTGCCTTTTTTTTTTTTTTGCCTTTTGTTGATGCCTCATTTATTAAAATGATTAAATTGTTACTTTCCATAACAGTTTCTATATTGGTCTTCATTGACAAAGGTAGATACATAATCAGCCCTTTCAAGGGTGTAAAGGGACACTGTCAACCCCCTTAGGTCTCAAAGTGTTTCTAGTTTAAAAAGTACATGTTATTATTGGTCACATTGTATAGAGATTGCTGATGTAGCTGGTAGTTTGAGTCAGTTTCCTTTTTTTCTTTTTAATAGTGAAAAACAGGCTGCATACCATACTGGTGTTACCACACAAAACATACTTGTTTACCATCTTTAATCAACTCTTGCTACATTGTTTCTGGACTTGAGAACACCCACAAACAGTTTAGCCTCTCATGATGTAGTGGGAGGGTGGAGATTATAACATCATGTGTGGTTGCACTATTTGGAGGTGTCTTCATGTTCAGGAAATATGCAATAAGAGTCAATCAAGGATTTAAAACAAAACAAGGTAGGTGATAATTACACCCTTACCATGCATTTAAGTTATTCTAAGAAAGGAAGCAGATAAAACAACCAGCAACATCAGTGAATTTTAGGGAAGGTAAGCAATCATAAAGTGTAGGGTTTCAGCTAGAAATAATATGATGCAGAAAGGGCTGACAGTGTAACATTAACCAATTCAGTTGGAAGTAACTTACCTGTTTTTAGAGTTAACCTCAAAATTGTTTGAAAGGGTTTGACTGTCTGAATCAAGATTTTGTCAAACATGCTAAAACTGTAAATTTTAGGAGACACAGGATCCACACCCATTTTATTCAGACCAGTTGAGGTGGGATCACTTTGCTTTGAAGCTTTGAAAAATTGTAGCAGCATAGAGTCACATCTATTGTAGCAGTCTCTTTCTTCAAAAGATGAAAAGCAGTCAATCATGGTCAATACAACTGTGACAGATTTCAGACATAAAATTGACTTGTACACTGTTTGAATTATATAAAAGTAATTCACAGCTGAAGCAAATATGGTCAAATTTCTTCAGCTTAGCAAGTTCAAATTTGGCAATTTCACATCCAAAGTTTTAATCACGCTGTTTTATGACACTGAAACATGAGAACCAGATTTCATTTATTCATTAAAATCAGTGTCCTCTGTAGTCACGTGATATGCTCAACCTAAGAGGCAGCACTCCTCTCAGCTCCATGATCACCACACTATGGACCAGATGTTCAAAGCATTGCACCTGGTGAAAATCTATTGCACTGGAATAGTGCTGGATTTGTGCCAGGCTGCAATATTCAAAAGCCCTAATAGCACCGGCATTGTGTGAAAGCGCTGATGCTAAAAAATAATGTATTCAGGGGTGGAGGTTAGGGGAGTGGCCATGAATGCCAGGGCAGCAGCATAATCAAAAGTTTTGTGCCGTGCTACAGGATTTAGAGCCACCGTAGCACAGCACTAAATACCACCTGCAAAAAGCATGAGGTAATGTAGCAGTGGTACTCAAAGAAATTCGAAGTGTAACATTGATACACTTCAAATTACTGCTATGGAAACCCCTGGTAGTCTAGTGGTCCCCCAACCCCCCATCACTATCTCTGACTCCCATTCTGTGTAAAAAATATGACATCCCAAGTGGTCCCCCACCCTCCATCACAATTCCCAACTCCCGTTCTGTGTAAAAATTATGACATCCAAGTGGTCCTCCCACCCCATCACAATCCTGACCCCAAATCACTTAAGTCCCTGGTAGTCTAGTGGCCGTCACTCCCCACCCAGCAGTGATGACCCCCGTTTCCCCCAAACATCCCCCAACAGAGCCGGTGACTGGCTCAGCATTCCTCTCACCACCACAGCTGGCAACTGACTGAAGTATGAATGAGTGATATTGTAATGAATGAGCACATCCTCATGTGAGGATACACTCATTCATTACAGTACCACTCATTCATTACAGTACCACTCATTCATTATTCAGATGGCAGACGGCTGTGGTGGTGAAAGGAGGCTGAGCCAGTCACAACTCCTGGGGGATGTTTGTGGGGAAGCGAGGTCAGCACTGCTAGGTGGGGCCACAAGACTACCATGGACTTAAGTGATTTGTGGTCAGAGATCATGCTGGGGTTGGGGGGACCACTTGGGATGTCATGATTTACACAGAATGGAGGTCAGGGATAGTGATGGGAGGAGACCATTTGGGATGTCATCATTTGTACACGGAATGGGAGTCAGGGATCTGTGGTGGGGGTCCACTTGAGATGTTATGATTTTTACACAGAACAGGAGTCAGCAATTATGCTGGGGGGTTAAGGGCCACTAGACTAACACACACGCATAGGAACAGAGACCTTGACAGCAGGACAGGAATGCTTGGCTCACCCAGTCTGCCCAGTTCCCTACATTATGGGTATGGTGCAGATAATAGCCTACAGCCTATGTCCCCCCACCAGGATTGCCTTATGCCATTCCCATGCATTGTTGCATCACCCCACTGTTATTGCGGGTGCCTATGTTGGTGTTGGGGGCCCAGAGGAGGGCTGTCTTCCCGGGCACATAAGACACAGGCAGTATATAGATATATCTATATCTATATCTATATATATATATATATATATATATATATATATATATACACACACACACACACACACACACACACACACACACACACTGCTTGTAGTGATGCATGGGCGGGTTGTATGCACTGCTTGTGGCTGCCTACATACATATCCTGCAGCATTCAGCCTGTATTTCCATGCTGACCAAAAGGTGGAGATGTGTGCTCCATGCAGTAGCACCAGGCAAACTACATGAACATGTATGCTAAGCAGCACATGATGAGATGCAAATGTGACTGCCCACAGATTACCTAACTAGGCTCATTTGCATATGTGCTTTGAATACAGCAACATTTTGCCCTGGGCTAACCTGTTTGCACCGGGCTAATGTCTTTGCACTGTGCAATTGGCTTAGCCCTGGGCAAACCTCACATCAGCATAGCACAGTTCTGCAGTGTGTGGCCTGCCTTGTGTTATGCAGTTGGTGTGACACACCTCTTTGCAATCACACACATTGTCCTCCACCTACAGCTCTGACTTGTTCTGCCTCTGTGTCCATTGGGCTGCCACTGCATTTTGCACTGCCCTGTTACTATATTCAGAGCTGTCTTATTTCCAGGGCTATTTTAGCACTGCTCTCCCAGCCCAGTTTGCCCAGCTTCCATAGCACGCTATATTCAGCAGATTTAACACTGGGGCTATTCCTTTTGAATATGGCAGGCTATTTGTTCTGGGCTAATTTAGTATGCTGGGCAGTGCTAATTTAGCCCCAGGGCAAAGTTTTGAATATCTGGCCTGAAAAGAGGCAAAAAACAGTGGGCCAGATTTTCAGAGGGCCCTTAGATCCATGCAAGCTGCATCAAACAACCAGCTTGAGTCACATCTAGGTGCACCAAATACTGTGTGCCATATTTTGCAAGAAAAGTGCTCTTTGTGACAAAGTCCCCCAAACTAATGCAAGAGGTCCACTGCATCAATAAAATGGCATGAGGGATGAGGATAATGGAAGCTACACCAAAATAAATGGTGCAGGGTGAGTCAAAAATGGTGCAAGTTGAATCAAGAAAAAAATTACTCAAGTAACGAAAATGACGCGAACTGATTAAAAAATGGTGCAAACTGAGTAAAACAATGGTGCAAGCTGAGTCTAAAAAATGGTGCAAGTTGAGTAAAAAATGAAACAAGGAATGAAAATGATGCAAACTGAGTAAAAAAAATATGCAAACTGAGTAAATAAATGGTGCAAACTGAGCCAAAAAATAGTACAAGCTGAGTAAAAAAATTATGCAAAGGACAAGAAGGGTCTAGTACGACTTCCCAACTCGATTCTTACCGACATTCAATCTCCCAACTCTGAAATCCCATCTAGCAGCTTCCCGCATAGCTTATTATACCAACCAGATTATTCCCCAGCACACCGTTTACCCGTTTAGCATCTTCCCGTCATTTATATTTTAACCTAATTGCAGGGTACGATCAGTGAGTGCTCTGTACCTCCAGACTGCTAAATCAAAGACTGCGTATCCAGCAAGGCTACTAAATCCCCGAAATGATAGTAAGTTTAGTAAGTTGTCACTGAACGCTCCGTACCTCTTGACCTAATTGCAGGGTGCATTCAGTGAGAATGTGGATGTGCAGTCTGTTTGTCTGAGCTTCAGCTTCATCATTTACATTTTAAACTAATTGCAGGGTGCATTCAATGAGCGCTCCATACCTCCAGACTGCTAAATCAAAGACTGCACATCCATCGAGGCTGCTAAATCACCAAAATGATAGTAAGTTGTCACTGAGCGTGCCGTACCTCCTGACCTAATTGCAGGGTGCGTTCAGTGAGATGCTGGATGTGCAGTCTTTTTTTCTATTTAGCAGTTGGGAGGTACGGGTGCATTCAGTTTGCCTGAGCTGAAGCATGTCAGTTAATTATTTAAAATCGTTGGATGTACAGTCTTTTTTTCGATTTAGCAGTCGCTCGTCTTGAGGATGCATTGCTGATCCTGAGTCTGATCATGTTGGGGATTTAGCAGTCGGGAATAGAATAGTGCCGGTAAAATAAATGTTGCCATTAATAAAGACGGGATGTGTGTGCTGTCGGGAAGTTGGTTGTGGGAAATTTGTAGTCAGGCTACTAGGAGTCGGGAAATCATACAGATCCCAACAAGAATGATGCAAGCTAAGTAAAAGACAACAATGGCAGATGAAATGGCCAAGACTAAGCCCCCCACATGTTCTAAACTAGTCCTGCAGGAGAATACTGGCCCTCAGGTCTGACCTCCTGCTGGGGGTCTCTTTATATGCATCTAGTGTCCCTTAGACCAGCTCTGGCTGGTCTAACTGTGACATGCATCTTAAGCACAAGTATAGGACAAGAAAATCCCAAATAAGGGGATGGTGCATCATTTTGGTGACTCAGGCAATCCTTTTGACATAGCGCAGGCATTTTTGTTGTGCAAGCATGGGGCCAGCCACTCTGGCATATGTAGACTTGTTTCTGACACAAGCACCATTTGAAAATCAGAATTGGTGCAAGGTTTGATGCATCCTGCTCCTTGCATCAGTTGTTTTTGATGCAAGCACCTGCATCATTCTCTGATCTTTGAAAATCTGGCCCAGTTATGTTTAGTAACTTTCGTTATTTTTACTGGCTCCAGTAGTTAACTAAACCTCTCAGACATCTGTAGATAGACTTTTAATGAACGTATATAGATTCTGGACGTATATATACGTCCACAGTCTTCAAAGGGTTAAAATGCTGACTGAAAGCAAACAAGATACAATGGAGATACAAGTGGGATCTGGGGCTCTGCCAATTTCCCCCTGTTCACAAGTGCCCAAGAGGCACTAGACCACCTCACTGGTAGGTTCACCAGTGGATACTACAACAAGTGAAAGGTAACCCATGAAGTGGGTGCATGAGGAAGGGCACTGTCCATCATGGTGACACCTTCCTGGTGTAATCCACTCACGGCGATGGAAAGGTAGGGTGACCAGATGAGGGGGAGGGTGAACTAGGTGACAGGATGTTGCTTACATACACACTCGGGGGTGGATGGGAGTGAGCACAGTGAGCTTGGTCTGGGAGGGGGTGGAGAGGCTGTAGAGGGTGGCACTGTGGTTGCTGGTCAAGCTGTGTCATGGCGTCAGGGATTGGCTAGTGGCTGGGGTGGCTGAGGTACCAGATTCGGGTCTGGGCACTGGTGTGATTTTTTTTGTGCCCAGCCTGAACCTTTTTATTTTTACTGCTTTCACCCACCCAACATGCACCCTCCTGGAGTTGAGAATCCTTAAGTAGGGGGGAACAGGGGCAAAGCCCATCATAAGGAGGTGTGTGGGGGGCATAGACCCCCTCACAGAAAGCAGTAAAAATATGTCCTGGTGCCATTGTGCTGGTGCACTGGGGTTGTCAGAGTGCCGAAAATGTGTTCAGCACTCTGATTGAGCGATAACGGTGATTGCCTTTAGGCATTCGCTGTTATCACATAGATCCCAAGTGAAATGGTTTCTGACAAACTTGGACAAGTTTTTCATAGAACTTGCCACTATGAAGATAGGTCTAGTAGATATGGTAATGGATTTTAGGGCATTCAAGCCAGCTATTGTCACTATCATTGATATCATAGGTTTTCATATTGTCACTATTGTTAAGGAGCAAAAAAAGGCCTCACCCTTTGGAGCTCCTAGATAAGATTGTACAATATCAGGGTTCCACCTTCAAGCAAGCACTTATCCAGTCTTTTTTTTGAAATAATCTTATTCTCATTTATTATATCCTTAGGTAGCCTATTCCAGATGTTAACAACCCTCTCAGTGAAAAAATGCTTTCTCCTATCCCTCCTAAATCTCCCACCTCCCACCTCCCACCTCTCAATGAGTGACCTCTTGTAATAGATACTGAACCTGTAGCTCTGGAATCCCTAACCATGCAAGTGTTGGATGATGAAACAAGAAGCAGCACCATGGAAGATAAGCAACACAGAACAATGCTCTATTAGCTGAGCTCAGGGAAAAGGTGTCTAAACTAGAGGACAGGATTGAGGACCAAGAAGGGCACAGCAGATGGAACAACATGGTACCCTTCTGTATCCTGAAGAAAGCTGAAGGGCAAACATTCTGCAGTTTGTTCAAAAACTGCCCCAGACAATTGCGGGACCACCAGAAATAGGCATTGGATACCTTACAGAGTGAGTCCATCAGTCCCTTTGACCCTAGTTAACACCAGGAGAGAGAGACCACAAGTGATTATTTGTTGCTGCATTAATTACCAGGATAAGCTTACTTACAGGCACAAGCTCAGCAGCAAAAAACCCTAGTCTGAGAAGGACACAAACTCCACACCTTTGCCAATGTCACCCCAGCTATCTGGGACAAACAAATGGCATTAAAGGGCATCAAGAAGGATTTACATAGTGCTAATATTAAATTTAGAATGCTACATCCTGTTTGACTGGTAATTTAAAATACCACTAACGGCTTAATCTGGTTCAATGCCAGTTGGCATCCATCTGTAGCCCTCTCCCCCTGGACAAGATTGAAAATAGGCAGAATTGTCTAGTTCTCCTTTTCTTGGTGGACAACAAAACTGAAAATAAAATAAAAAGTAATTACTACAGTGCCGGGGACTCATGAATTCCCAAATGATGAGACTGCCCAGAAGGTGCTGGCTAAGCTATTCTCCTCAATTATCTCCCAGAAACAGATGCTTGACCAGAGGAGAATGAGGAATCTGTGAATCGCTGAGAACTTTACCCTGTATAAGCAGAAAATGGGTTAGTAAAATGTTGTCCAGTGCCCCCCCTTCAAAGTATATGTTTTTTACAATAACCCCATTTGAAGGACTTTCTGACTCAAGTCTGTGGAGCTAGTGGGGACAGGGAATGAGGGATACCTGCTCTAGTACAATGACCAAAAGGCTGGACTAAAATGGCACCTTGTTTTCTGTCACCAAACTACAAACTCCTCCTTGAGGTCTTTTACTTCTTCCTTGGCTTACTGCCTTGACTTTCTAACCCAAACAGCACAACTGACAAGTAGCTACCATGGAAGATAGCTTACCACATAGCCTGAGAGCTCCAAAAGTCGACTGCACTACCCACACAATGCCTACCTGACTTCCATTGCCTGGGACCATTGCTAGAGAAACACACCCTCACAGGACTGCTTGAACGTGCAACTACATTGCATTTGCACACCTGCACACTCATACATTCAAGCAGGGGCATAGCATATGATAGTCTATTGAGAAGTAATCTTAGCTGGTGAACTGTTCCAGCAAAGTCAGACCCAGGACATCATGGGAAACAGAAGTGATCCACCGAGTAGCTATTGGGTATGCTGAACACTAACTTTGACTGAACTGTACACTGCAGGCACTGCCATTGTGAACATCTATCTCAGTCACATGAAGCCATAAATGCAGGCTCATTGATTTCCCCCCTTAAGTCAACAAGGTGCATTATAACTAACACTCAGAAGTGCCAGTGGAAGAACTGTGCTGCACCTTGACCACTGACCCTTGTAAAAGTTGTAATTTTATATGCTGGGAGCCCTCTTTATTTACAGCCTGCAGGAGGTCCTGGGAGGAGGGCCTGCAAGTTGGGTGGGGAAGAAATGGACAACTTGAGTAATGTCTAGCCACTGGATTCAATAATCACATTAACCACAAGTGGTCACTGGGGTGAGGGAGTGTACCCTTGTTGCAGACCCTCACAGACCACTGTTTTGGAACTGATCATTGCAACCCACCAGTTGCACCACCTTGGGTCATCTGAGGCATCTGCCAACTCTATTCTTTTTGTTACAACTGACTGTTCAAAGTTTATTGTTGCTGTTTATTTTGTTGATGTTCATTGTTGTGAAAAATATTGTTTAAATGTTTTAATGTGGTATACAGGCACTTAGCACTGCAGATACTGACTCTAATTTTGATACTGGTCACCCCCACAGGCAATTTACCTAGAATGAGTGCCAGAAGGCAACACAACTTGGACACATGCATTATACTAACCCCCGCCTCAAGGTTGAGGAAAGTGCTATAATGAAACTCCAGGACACATTCTTCACCGACCATTGTTATGGTCACTAACAAATACATTTGCTTTTATGTCTCTAAGACAATTATAGTTACTCAACATCCACTAAGTAATAATACAGTTGATATTGAAGGATTATGTATTCAGATTATACAACACAATGGTAAAAAAGTCCTTTTGGCAAATTTTACAGATCACCTTCCTCAGACTTAAACTATGATACATCCACTCTAGAAGAAATAAAAAATTTAGCATAACAAGCTGAAGTAGTGATAGTCGGTGACTTTAACTACCCAGGGAGAAACTGGGATACATTAACTACAAGAACCTCGTTAGAAGGTTTTTTTTTCCTGGATTGCACAATAACAGCATGACTTGATCAGCTGGTTCAGGAACCCACCAGGTGAAAGAACTTCCTGGACCTTGTCATGCTAAATTTTTCTATGGATATTAATAACCTCAACATAACTAGTACAATTGTGAACAGTGACCACTATTCAATCTTGTTAGAAATTAACATATAAAAAACTAGTATTGCTAAGACGCATTACACATACAATTATAATAAAGCAAACTATGATGGAATCAATAAAGCATTAAATGGATATAACTGGGAAGTTCTTTTTGACAATCTGAACATCAAACGATGTTGGGAATTATTTAAATCAATTGCTAATGAACTGGAGAAATTATACATACCTATCATTAAAACAAAAAACAAAAAAGGTAACATTCCATCATGGCTGACAAATGCAATCAGTGCACACACTCTCAAGAAAGAAAAAGCATTTAAAACCATGGAAAAACATCCCAGTCAATTAAATTGCTCAATCTATAAAAGTGAACTAAAGCAGACTAAACAATTAATCCAAAAAGAAAGGAAGAAAATAGAATTTAAACTAGCTGTCACTAAAAATCCTAAAGCATTCTATTTGTATATTAATAACAACAAACATTATGTATGTGGCATCGAAAAATTGAATGAAAATGGGAATGAAATTACAAATAATTTTAGTATCGCAAATAAATTTAATTTCTTTTTTGGATCTGCATTTAATGATAAGGAACATATTAATCAAAATAAAATTGATCAGCCGTTAACATCAGAAATTTGTAAGCAGGAGGTACTAGCAGCATTGAGGTTGGTTAAACCAAATTCTGCCCCAGGACCTGATGGCATAAACTCACATTGTTTGACAAATACTTCTAACTCAATCTGCATTCCTTTAAAATGTTTGTTTAATACTTTTGTACAACATGGAGAGTTACCTGTTGAATGGAAACAAACAGTAGTTTCCTCTATTCACAAAAAAAGAAATAAAGGAACAATGGAAAACTACCAACCCATTAGTCTCACATCCATTATATGCAAAGTAATGGTGCATATCTTAAAAAATAGAATAGATGAAGAATTAGAGGAAAAAGGACTTAAAGATCTAAAACAACATGGTTTCAGAAAACATAGATCATGTACCACTAACCTCATTGGTTTCTATGAAAGGTTAGCCAATCATTAGATCAAGGTATCCCAGTAGATGTCCTATATCTTGATTTCCATAAGGTATTATATAAAGTACCACATAAAAACCTTATTGAAAAATGCAGAGAATGGGATTGGATAAACACATAATCATGTGGGTCACAACATGGTTAAAACACAGGACCCAGGTGGTTAATATTCTAGACATGTATTCAACCCCTATTTCAGTAACCAGTGGGGTCCCTCAGGGATCTGTACTAGGGTCTATACTATTCAGAATTTTTATATCAGACTTACATTATGGAATTATAGGACACATCAGTAAATTTGCAGATGACACCAAAGTATGCAGTGAGGTGAATTCTATTGATCAATCCATATATTTACAAAACAATATTACCACTCTAGAGAAATGGTCTAACAATAATCAAATGATATTTAATCAAGAAAAATGTGTCATTATGCATCTTGGGCCTAACAATTGCCACACAAAGTAGTACTTAAATGGTACAAAGATAAAGCTTGTGAAATCTGAAAGGGATCTAGGTATTCTTGTAACTGACCAAGTAACATCAAGGTAACATTGTTGACACATCACACAAAGGGCAAATTGAATATTTGCTGTAAAAAAAAAATTATTTTTTTGTAGGCAGGAAACATGTATACTTCCAATTAATAATTCATTCATTAGACCTCATCTAGATTTCAGTGCAGCCTTCTGGGCACCATATCTAACTAAGGATAAAAATTTGCTTGAGAGTGTCCAAAGATAAACAACAAAATTGATATCAAGACTAAAAAATCAACATTACAGAGAAAGGTGTATAGCACTCAATCTATATGACTTGGATACCTGTAGAAACAGGGGAGCTCTACTAATGTTATTTAATATATTAAATGATGATACCCTAAAAGTAGAATGTGATATTAACTTTGCAAGTAAAACAAATACAATAAGATGTAACAATAAGCAATTATTCGTTCAAAGAGCTACTAAAAACAAAAGGAAATATTTTTTTACAATAAGGGCTGCCAAGCTTTGGAATAAATTACCAGAGCACATAGTAGATGCGACAAACTTTGAGCAATTTAAGGGATATTTAGACAAGTACTTTTTGGGCACCTAGCAATACTCCCAAATGGTGTGTGGGGGTAGACACGATGGGTCTTCGAACTTTCTTCTACCTAACTAAACTGAGTAAATACCAGATAACAATATGGAATATAAAGGGTGAACAGACAAAAAAAGAAGCATCAAGTCTTAAGACATTTAAAGGCTATAGGGACTACCATAGCCTTTCTCCAGGAGACCCACACCAAATCAGACCAAAAGAATCTCTGGAGATGTGAGTGGGTAGGCCAAGAATTTTCAGCTGGGGACAGTAGCAAGAGATTGGGCAAAGCTATTTTAATACATAGAACCCCTCCTTTCAGGTTACAGAGCAAGACAAAGGATAAGAGGGGTGCTACATTATTTTCTAGGCTATCTTAGGGAGGAAGGACACAGTGCTGACCTCAATCTATGCTGCAAACAGGAATGATGCTCCCTTCTTTATGGTCTTCTTCTTGGAACTAGCCAAATTTGCTAACATACCTTTGTTTATTGCAGGAAACCGGAATCTCATATGAGACTCACAGAAAGATAGAATGGACTCCCCTCATCAAACTTTGTCACTTAGCATGCATGTCATGAGCTACAAGATACACTGGGATTAGTAGAACTCTACATCCAGACTCAAGGGAATACACCTATACTCCCTGGTTCACAAGTCTAAATCTAGATCAGACGTCTGCCTCATAAGTTCAGAATGCCTAAGGAATGTCCATTGCTGTGAGATCCTCCCTTTTTTATTCTGTTTTTTATTATTGTTTGTTGACTATTGATAATTCATCAAATAATTTGTACTAGTAGCTGAAAATTCATTATAAGCACATGGCATCTAATTGTCACCATGTATACTAGAGGTAGGAAAGTTGTGATAACCAAAGACAAAAAGAGCAATGGGAGAATCTATAGAGAAGCATTACACATTACCACTTACACTCCAATAGAAGTAAAATAATCTCCCACATATGCAGATGTGTTAAAATTGAATATTGAAAATCAATACTAAGATATTCTTCAGATGTATTCAAAAATCCAGGGAAATAGTAAACAAAAAAGAATGACCCCCCCTTCCAAATAATTAAATTAAAGCAGAATAGTCAGACTGATAAGGTTCACACAGGCACAGAAGCTGTAAATATCAGCCCAGTGCAAAAGAAGAAAAAAAGGGCCAAAAGGAAAAAGAATATTGAGCAAGAGACTATTCAAAAAGACATAACCATTTTTTCCCTTAAATCATACCAAACAATTTTAAACAAGAAGTGCAGCAACAGACAAAAGAAGAAAACCAAGAATCCTTGTAAGTCAAGCAAATACTTGCCTAAAACACCAATGATCAATTTGTAAGCTAGTCAGAGAGTCCATGATACAAAACTGGAGCTCTTTAGCCCAATAGACCTTTCTACAAATTCATGTGTTCTAATTTCTCAAGAACAGGTCCCCAATAATATATCAATACTGGAAGGCTCTCCAAATACAGTGTTTCAAAATCTAAATAAAGAAGTGGAGCAAATAAAATTAGAGACAGATTTTTTTTGGCTCAATGTCCCAATAGTCCATCAAAATATGCAATAAAAGCATTAGCACACCCAGTAATGGCCAACATAGTCCTACTAGTAGCACTTAATGATATAAGATATAGAATGGAAGGTTTTACTAAAATAGTACAAACACAGCTGGAAGATACAGATAAAAAATAGGGAACATTGAACAGATTGAAATACAAAAACTTTTATTCTGAACAATTCAAATTCCAGATACACCTAAAGAGAAAGGTAAAAGAAAAAACAACCTCTACAGATGGGGAAGATGAGTAAGAGTCTAAGTTAGCAGATGACCAAAATAATTCATCACAACCCAAGCTGAAGAAAGATTTCATGCCAGTACCAGTAGTGCCACAAATTAAAGTAGGAAAAAAAATCAAAACATGTAAAAAAAAAATAGCAGTTAAAAAAATCAAATAGCTAGGGTCGCATCAGATTCTAAAGGTCCCCTCAAAGTAGACCATATAGAAAAATCAGGAGACATTAAAACCCAATAATCTATGAAACTTTCAGAAAATAGGTAATTGTGAGGATTGAATGTATTTTTGTAAATGCCAATAAAACCTTGGACTCTCTAAATGTATTAATTAATTGTATATTTATTTACAGCAGAGTTAGGAATACCACAGGCAAAAGAGAATATAGTAATGATTTATAGAGATATGAATGATGATGTTACACCTGAATATATTATGGTATCTGATATGGAATTTGCTAAGTGAGTTTGGTCCAAGCAACAGAGGCTAAATATCCTTAGGCTGGAAGTTCCACCTCCAGTAACTTGGCAAACTGTTAGCAGCATGATCCCCACAAGGAGGTAATCAAGAGATTCAATAAATCTGGAAACATTCTCCCATAAACTCTTCACTTTAAAATGGAATCCCCAGCCTGATGCCGATGCACAGACTGAAGAATTAAATAGTACACAAATGCTTTCAATTAGAGATGGTCTGAAATTAAATTTCACTGTGGAAATTCCTGCAAAACCGGCAATTTAGCCACACAAAACATTTTGCGTAATTTGATCATTCCGTGAAATATTTTTCGGGGTGCAAAGTTGTGAAATTTCACCTCTAAAATATGAAATTTCACCCAAAAATGGCAACATTTTGCCCACAAGTGTTGAATTTTGCCATTTCACTTCAGCGAAAAATTTTGAAAACCGGCCACATTCTGTGAAATATTTCACGTAACAAAATTCGGCAATTTCACACATCTCTAATTGCAATATTTGGAATAGAAAGATTACAAGGAGGAAATAATGATACACTTCCATCTTTAATTTTAACATTTTTATCAATTGTACTAAAAGTGAATCTTAACAACCAAAATGTGGAGAAGGTAGAAAGAGTATTTCCTCAAGGAATGGGAAATCAGATAAATATGATTTGTACATCATCTGAAACTACACAATGGATATTGGCAGGGTCATATAAAATTGACTATGCTAATATACTGATAGTAGATCTAAATAACATAAATCAAAACTCTGAGAGCCCCTCCTTGTGTGGAAATAAGGACTGACTGTGCCAAGAGGAAAATGAGTCTCTTGCCTAAAGCAGTATAACAGGAGAACTATTTGAAAAAGCAAATCTGCTTTCTTAGAACATTGTAGGCCTACAGTGTAAATCATCTGACTTGGATTGGAAGGCATTCATTGCCAACTTTGAAGTTAGTCTTTTTCAGGAGACATGGGCATTGGCTACAGTAAACATAAATGGATTTCAGGTGGTCTCCTACCCAGCAGTTAAGTTAAAGACATTTGCCAGACCAACTGGTATATACACAAAAACAGGGAAGGGTATAACCATATTGGAAAAAGTTAAAATAAAATCAGATTATATAATTTTAGTTATAAAATGGAATTCCCAATCATTTATAATTATTAATGTTTGCATTCCCCAAAAAAACAATCACAATTTTCCCATAATATTTGGGAGAATCTTTCCAGGGATATAGATTTTATATTTAAAAAAGGATTCCTAATAGCACAGTTTTAACTGCTGGTGACTTTAACACCACAATTGCCAGTTATGATAATGTTAAACTTCTAGAGACACAGATGGACCTAGGTGATTGTAGAGTAAGGCAGAGCCTTGATAAACAAAGACATGATTATGGGGAAAAAATACAAAACCTAACTACAGAAAACACCTTGTTTATATTAAAAGGTAGCACTCCTGGTGACATTAAAGGAAGCACCACTTATTTCTCTTCTCATAGGCAGAGTGTTATTGATTATATATTATGTAGCCCTGAACGTCATAATTTGTTTACTAGTTTAATAATAGAATTGAGACCAGAGAGTGATCATGCCTCATTAAAACTTAAGGTAATAACAGGAAATCATTCTATCTTAAATGAAGACATAATGAACCCTCTTTCCACACTAAGCATAATGGGAAAACAAAAACTTAAACAAGCACATTTAAAAGGAAGGGAAATAACAAGTATTGTAGAAAACTTGACATTTATTCTCAGTCTTGAAGAAAATTCTGAATTAAACTCAGCCCAAGTACTTGAACAAAGATTAGAACAACTAAATGAAGAAATAAAAAGTAAAATATATGTCAATGATAGTGAGGAAAATCACTTAAGTAATACCTCCTAGTATGATTCCTTTTGCGATTCTGACTCAGAACGTTGAGAGGGTGGAGCGGCAAGATGGCTGTGTTGCTGCTCCACTCCCTGCTGCCTATGTATCTGTTTGCATTTAGCAGGGCATTTGAAAGCCTTTTTTCTCTTTTAGGCATAAATTCAGTGAATGATCTATTTTAGCATTTGATTTATGAAAAAAATAACTTTTCTGAGTTAAAATTAAGCACTAAAGTTGAATTTACTGCTGAAGGTCACATTATCCAATTATGGATTTTCAGGCATCCCACTCAGTCCTTGTATCTGGCAGAAACAAAGAAGTCTAACAGTAGAAAAGAACTGGAACACTTGGAGGTATTGGGGAAAGCAGAGACTGCTCAGCTCAGCTCATGGTCGACAGAGGCTATCATAATTGAAAAAACACATTGAATGCTGATATGCACATTCATGTTTCTAAAAAATATGATATGGTTGCCAGGGGAGAGAGGGTATCTCCTTTGCCCTCAAATGAGATAAGGGATATTATGCTCAGATGAGTGATTTTTTCTTTTTATCCTACAGGTCCCAGCTGATATGACAAGATATCAGGGAACTTAATATGTTGGCCCAACACATGATTTATTGAAAAGGATCTAGAAAGGAGTATTGGTTCAAATCAGATCCCTGTTGGAGGCTAGAACTAAGTGTAACCCCCTGGAAAGTATCTGGCTTTGTAAAAGGTGTAAACAACAGAGGTTATAAAAGATGCTAAATAGCAGGCACATCTCTGTATTATCTTCTGATATTACTGAGGATCCTCACACATGAGAGACATTCTACAGTTCAGAAATTTATTCTGGGTCATCATTTGACATGCGTATTAACTCTAGTAATGTAAGGAGCTATGTAACAAAGATGAGGGTGTTGCCAGTTTTGGTTGATGAAAAGGATATTTTAAGCAGGGTCTGAATTGATGTTCAGGCCACTGGACTCCTGAAATGCAGCCAAGCACTGAACTGTAGTGTGGCCTTGAATGAGGCAGCTGCAGGAGATAAAGCAACAACAGTAGATTAAATTGCCAGAACTTCCATGAATGGTGAATTCTGAGTTGAGACACCATGTGGTCTTTCTGTTTTGATTTCAATACAGAAGGTTACAAGCAACATCAAATTGTATTCATCTGTTAGATATTGATTAATTGCAATTTTCATATAGCTCACATTATACAGTTGATTACTCTTACTATAACCTAAATTTGGAAAATTATGCATATGTGTGCTCCTATTGAATCCATGTTAAAAAGTATTCTTAACTGTCTGCTTTGAGAAGAGACTCAATTTCCAGATCAAAAGCTGAAAAAGACGAGGTAACTCTGAAACAGCTCTGCACTTTACAATTATTATCACAGCATAGCTGTTTATTATGGCAATATTTAGATTTGAATGCTGGTCCTCCTTACTCTAAAAGGGAATTTGAACTTTAAAACTGCTGAGCATTCAATTATGAGTATTTGAAAATGGAAATGTTTTAATTGCAGTTTTAACTCAGGTATTTTTGCCTGCATATGTGTGAAATATCAAGGATTTATTGTGCAGTAAAAATTGTTTTATTTATTTTGGGGTAAACTTCAGGAAATACTATTATATCGAACTAGTACATATTTTACTGGGTAGTAAATTTATTGATTATTGACAATAAAATGTGACACAAGCCAAGGAAATTAATTACAAGACTTCTATGAAAATTGATGGCATTTTAATTGATTTATTATGACAAACCACAAGGAGCCATTTTATAAGACTAATTAATTAAGGGTCTCCGGCACAATTAGGAGGAAAATTGAATCTGACTAAAATGCTCAGACATAACTAGCTTAACTGGGAGGTACACTAGCTAATTGTTATCAGTTGCCCATTGATGGGTATGTTATAATGTAGTGCTTAGTGAAAGTCAGCTCAGCCATATTAGAAATAGTCTCCTGCCATAACTTAATCAGGCCATTGTTTAGTCATCTGCATAACTGTGGTGCATAAGTGGTGTCTGGCTGGGGAAGGCATGTTTAGTTCAGGGTTGCTCCTTGATTTCTACTGAGAGCTGGGTGGGGCATATCTGTATACACACTTTGTGTCTCAGTCATACACACCAAAATGGAGAGTACAGAATAAAGAAATGCCTAAATGACCAGTTTTGCATATACGAGGACAGGACCAAACTTAATTTTCTGTAATTTAAGTACTGAGTGTTCTTGAGTTCTTATTTCTGGAAACTGGCAGCTAGAATCTAAAATAGATAATAGGGTAGGCAGCAATGGAGTAAATGTAAAGAGTGATTTAGTGATGCATAACAGAATCTAGGACATGGTGGAGTCCCTGGAAATGCAAAGGTCTACCTGAAAGATTATTTGATTACAAAAATCCCAGTGATTGTATGTGTGTGGTAACATGACATGGGTATTATGAAAGGGCCTTGGCCTGGATTTCTGTGGAAGTTTTTAAAAGCTGTCCTGTTGCTGGCCTGGTTGACCTGGCTTGGCAATACAACAGGCTACAGGATGGTAGTGGTTGGAGAAGGGTCTGGGAAGTTACAGTGATAGCTCATAGTTACTTCCTAGATTAGACTACAATTTAAAACAAATTACAAACTTTGTAAGTATAGTACTCAAGATGAAATTCATCCTATTTAAGGCCTGAATGATTTTTATCATTAGTAATGTCTTTTTCTTCATCTGAACTAGTTGGAAAATGAATATTTATATTTGTTTGTATAGAATGTTCAGTTACAATACTCTGCTTTTTATTTTGTATATTTGCATTTTATTTTTAAGAATATTGTAATAGCTTAACCAGCCAAACAATAAACCAAACTTGAACTTGATTCCACTTGCAAAAAGGCAGAGAAAGATCTTAAAAAGTTAATAAATTGGACTAAAAAGCACCCTACAAGAATTAACTTTACTAATTTAAATAAAGCCAGGAAACAATATATGAAATTCTTAGAGATAAAAAAGTTGGAATTTCAGTATGAACTGTGAAAATAAATGCATCAAGTAATCAAAGAAAAAGATCAACATTTTTGTAAACTTGTTGCAAAAGGAGTAAATTCATATTTTCCCTACCTAGCTGTTTATGTCCCTAAAGAATTATGGGTGGGACATTTTAAAACAATTTTCACCAAAATAGATTCATTAATAGCAGACTCAAAAATACTCAAATACATTAAATATGTACACTATACCCCTTAGTTATTTACAAAGAAAGAAGTTGAGACAACCATTTTTTAAGTTAAAGAATAATAAAGCCCCTGGCCCCAACTCTTTTCCAGCAGAGATTTACAAAGAATATAAATATTTTTGGATTCCCATATTGACCTGTTTCTTCAATACATGTTCTACTCCCAAAATACATTCCAATATCTTGGACAAAAAACATCATTGTCCTGATACATAAAAAGGGTTACGTTTATAATTCTGCCAATTTTCGATGAATTGATTTATAATATATAAGTTTCAAGATCTTCTCAAGCATATTATTGGACAAATGAACTAAATGTACAGATACCATTTCTCTCTCATTTCCCTTCCAATCAGGATTTAGACAGGGTTTCTTAACAACTGACATCTGCTTTTCTCATCTTTTAGAGAGAAATATATTCAACTCAGAAAAATGAACCTATTTACTTTACATGTTGACTTTACCTCAGCTTTTGACTCCATAAACAGAGATATATTATGGGAAATCCTAACTAACAAAGGAATTGATTATTCCTTATTGACGCTGATGTATTTGTTTTGCACTAAAACTTCTGGTATTGTAAGGTATGACAACAAGGGAAATTTAACAGAATTTTGTATTACTAACAAAGGGGTAAAGCAGGGTGCCTCATTGCTCCTGCTTTATTTAACATATATATTAGTAATTTACTCAAATTTATAGAACCAGGTCAATATGACTCTCCTAAAATAAATAAACAGCTTTTTCACCTAATGGCTTATGTGGATGACATCGTACTTTTTTCTCTCTCTCAAGCGTTGGTCTTCAGAGAAAAATTGAGTATTCAAAGAAAAGTGTGAACAGTTAGAATTAAAAATAAATCTAAACAAAAACAAAGATTATGATATTTGGATGCAGTCCTAAAAATTTTAATAAATTTAGATTTTTTTTGGGAGGAGATGAAAAATTCAAATAGTAAAAGAATACAGCTATTTAGGTAAAAAAAATAGTCTCCAACACAAGATAGATTCACCATTTTAAAGACCTGACTGTAAAAGCAAAACTGGCAGCTAAAGCTTTATTAAATATTAACCATCAATATGGAGGAAATACAATCCTTCCTGCCCTTTCAGTAGGAGAACTAAAAATAAATCTGATTCTCATTTATGGAGCCGAAGTGTATGGTGCATGTGAATATGATAATTTGAAGAATACATTATCTTATTATTACAAAGCTGTATTAAAAGTCCCTAATTTTACTTCCAATGCATGGAAAGGGCTGGGCTTGGTAAAATGCCAATACAAAATTTTAAGAAATTGAGACTCACAACATATTGGCTGAAAATAATCAATAACACAAACAATAATCTCCCAAAGATATGTTTAATAGAAAAAAATAAGGTGGACAAACAAAGGCTTAAGGTCTAAATGGTTAAATTCATTACAAGTCATATTAGACCAAATAAATCTAAAACATATATGGAATGAGTTTATTAGAAATATATATAGAATAATGTATGGGGAAGTGTGTATAATGAGGATTTTATACATGCCTGAAGTGTGTGATGCCCCATAAACCTCGAGGGCGAAACCCAAGGGGTTTATTAGGGCATCACACAGTGAGGGAGTGCATAAAATCCTCTTTTAAACACACTCCCCATGTTTTATTTTTTATATTTACTGGTTCTTAGCTCATAAAAAATGTATTTATTTCTTTAAAAAGTTTCAAGTGGACAGCACTCTTCTTGTGCTGCCACCAACTCACCACCCCGAGCCTGGGTGAAGGAGACTGCTTCAGGAGGTGGGAGGTGCTGGCAGAAGAAAGGATTTGCAGGCAAGGGACTGGGCAGCAAAAGGGGGCCTCAGAATGTCCAACACTTCAGCACACCCTTCTGGGACTGATGGTCTCTCAGAGATGCGACTCTTCAGCACATTGCCACTGGGGGAGCAGAAAGTTTTAATCTTTAAAAAATGAGCAGGGAAATAATGAAAGTGGCTAAAGAGAGCCCACAACACACCACTGGAGGAATCAGGAACTTCTGCACCACTTTCAGACTGCCCGAGAGAACAGGGCCCAACATCAGCACTGAGGGACGAGAGGCAGACCACAGGTAAGCTGTTAAACTACTCTTACTGATCTGTGTCCCCCCTCTGTCCCTTACACCACCATGGTGATCATACTTCTCTCTGTCTTCTGGAGTGACCTGAGCTCTTAATAGTCAGCAGTAGGAAAGTGTTAGCAGAATATTTGAGCAAGGTGTTTGGGCAAACTCCATTATTCATGGTTCGTTTTTCACATGTGAGAATAATAGAGTTTGCCAGCCACTGCCAGCAGTTGATAGACAACACTAACCAGTAAATATAAATATATCTATTCACTATAAAAAAAGTAATAAAAAATAAATTGTTCAACTTAGCACAAAAAAGAGATGTGGAAGTAATCAGAAAAGAAGAATGTGCACTATGGTATAGGGAAAATAAAATAGCACACTTCATTGAAGAATATTTAATTATTCTCTTCCAACCTGAACAAAGGAAACTCATAACATGGACAAGATTTGAATTAATAATATCTAAATACATGTATTTTCATAAATCAAAAGAACAAAAGAGAATTAAAATAAATAATCATTGTCCATGCAATAAGGGCTTCTCAGAAACAATCCAACATGTGATTACAATTTGTCCAGTATATTCAAAACCAAGAAATTGGTTCCTGTCCAAAATGTTAACAACCTATGCAGATCCTAACTATGATCCTATTTTCATTCTCCTTCACCAAAAGTACATAGAAGATGGAGAAATGATAGCAAAATGTCTGGCCTCAGCTGTATGAATAAAAAAGAAAAGGAATAGATCTAGAAATGGCATTCATCAAAGACAACTAATCCCTTAATAACAGATTACGTCGGTGCTTCCTTCTAACTATTTTTATACAGTCATATGAAAAGATATCAATTATAACCCAAGTTAAATTATTTATCCTTTTCTATGTATGTCTCTTATAATGGAGAATTTTTATCTTAAAGTATTATTGTTTAAATGATTTTAAATCCTGTTGTAATAACCATGATATTTACCCATTGTGGTTGATCAATAAACTTGATTAATTCAAAATGGGGAGAAACACATGAACACATCCTCTAAGGAGGAAGAGTGGTTGCAGCTGAAAACCTACTGAACTAAATATGAGGAAATCCTCATAGAACAGGCTGAGCATGTCATCTTCAGAGTCAAAATGAGATATATTGACCAGGGTGAGAAGGCTGGGAAGCTTATAGCCATGAGACTTAGACAACAAGAGATGTCTAGGTTAATCAAAAGTATACACCCAATGGCCCAGAAACCCCTCCATACACAATACAGAGACATAACAAGGACCTTTGGGAATTTTTACAAGGAGCTCTATTCAGCAGAGCAACCCAGTGAAGCACAGGATGTACAAAACTACATAGCACAGGTCAACCTTCTCAAATTAACTGCTGAACAAGCCACACTTATACAAGGGGAAATTGCAGAGGCAGAAGTGCTTAAAGTAATCCAAAACCTAACACATGACAAGGCCTGGGCCCAGATGGTTTCTCACCAAATCTATAAAAAACCTTAAAGGAGGACCTGGCTCCATGGCTAGCTATGCTTCTTAAAGAAGCAGAATCTATCAAGCACCTAGACACAATGCTACAAGAAACTTATAGCATCCTCATACTCAGACCTAATAGGGACCTGGAATACCTCTTGAATTATTGGCCAATACCCCTTCTCCACCTTGCATCAGAATACTGGCCAAGGTTCTTGCCACTAGGGTGGGGACAGGAGCAGGTGGACTCTATGCAGGGGAGACTCTCTACAGACCACCTTAGAAAGGTAGTTCACATTATCTCCACATCTATGGACCTCAAAGAGCCAGACATGCTGATGTCCCTGGATGCAGAGAATGCATTCAATATAGTCTCATGGGACTTCCTCATACAGACACTAAGAGAATCTGGATTTCCAGGCAATTTTCTACAATGGATCAAGGTATTGTACTCACATCATTCTGCAAGAATAGTCTGTAATGGACTGTGCTCTGAGAAATGTGCACTGAAAAAGGACACAAGGCAGGACTGTCCACTCTCTCCCTACCTATTTAACCTTTACCTTGAGACACTTACTAGGACTCTCCTGGCCAATGACCAAATAACAAACATTCTAGTGGGCTCCCAAACCTATAAAATCTCCCCCTATGCAGATGATATCCTGCTTCATCTGCAGAACCCAGAATTATCCATAATTGCCATATTACACACACTAAATAGATTGTAGGATATTGGATCAATCTGTCCAAAACCAAAATAATGCTCCACAACCACTATACCTTTAAAGCTAATGTTATGCAGTTGTGGGCACTTGGTCCCCAGATGGAATCAAATACCTGGGGATCACCGTGGCAGTGAACATGAAGGTGATGTTTAGCAAAACCCTGGGCAATCTGTTGCAACAGCTCAAACAGGAGTTTCAGAGGTAGACAGCTCTCCCTTTTGTCCCTATGGTCAAGAATAAATGTCATCAAAATAAATGTGCCACCCAGAGTACTCTATCATGTTAGCATGCTAACCTAAGCTCTCTCATCCAGTTGGTTTACTCAGCACAAATCCACTCTCACTTCTATCTCATGCAATGGTTATCATGCTTCTAGGAAAACATATACAAAACTAACACCAGTAAAAAACAGGGAGGGCTCCAACTGCATGATCTAAGGTTTTACTACCTGGCTTCAAAAGCCAGTGAGTTCCTATGGTGGAAAACAGATAACAGTGAGGGCACTACAACTCACTACAGTCCGTAACGGCACGTGATGGAGCAAGATCATGGTAAAGAGGCAGGGTTAAACTCCAGAGCCTCAATAAATGTATCCTATGGTAAGCTCCCAGAGACCTTAAGACATACTCCTGTGGGAAATTCTGCACAAATATGCCAACAACGCCAACACCTGCTTAAAACAAAGCTTCTGTTTGGTCCCTCCCAACTGATTAGAGCCAGCCAAAATTTCAAAAACAAACACAAATCCATTGAGCCTTCATTTGTATATAGGGTATCCTTGGACTCTGAGTGAAATGTTTGAATTTGACACACTCATCAAATTTGACACCCTGAAGAGAAGGCATAACTTTAACAGTTCAGATATATTTCCTCTCCTTCAAATGCAACATGTAATCACCAATTTGCTAGACCCTCAACACTAGAATTCTCTGCACTAGACATCTGGGGTGTCCTCTGTAGCCTGGCAAAACAGAGACATGCCAGCTCATTATTTTACAGAAAGCTGAATCATATAGCTACTACCCAGTCCACAGACATCTGCCCCTACTGGCTGGAGACATTTCAAGAGTTGGCAGACACAGAGGTAAGAACCCAGTTGTGGAAAGACCTGCATAGGTACAGTAGAGTAGATGGTCTGAGGCTGACACAGTGAAAAATAGACCATAATAAGTAGTATATACCCACTAAGCTATTTAGAATGAACTATCTTTTTTTAATTTAATTTAGGTTTTTTTCCATGGCTTTTTCTGGGGAATTGGCAGGCAGCTCCACCCCATTCCTCGGAGGGAGGGTCACAAATCTGCCAGGATTGTGATAGAGCCTGCTGAGTCCATTTTCCTCCCTACCTCTGCTGCAGTGACACATGTGCATGTGGAGGCACGCATGCAGCATTCATGCAGAACCCACTCTTTCTTGTGTCACTTCCAACATGCGCTACCCTCATGCCTCCACCTGGAGACAGCCATATGGCAGGAGCAACATGATCCCTCCCTGGAAGAGGAGAGGTGCCTTGTAGCTGCTCAGTACAATTCTTGCCCTCTCCCCCCATCTGACCCCAATAACCCAAGCTCCTTCCCAAACCCTTGTTACCGGTGTAGCTTGAGAATGAACTATCTTCAAGAAGATCCATACACCAAGTGTCATTCTCATAAGGACACCCTGAAACACATACTACAAGATTGTCTCAAGGCCACACCTCTGTGGGAAGCAATACAAATCAAGCTAGACCCCCTGATGGGGTTGGGGTCAGCCTTCTCCCCCCAAATTTATCTACTGAGATTTGGTTTAAAACAGTTACTAAAACCTAAAAGGTTTCACATCATATTGATTGTTGCCGTTGCCAAGAAGACCACCCTGAGACATTGGCTAGTCAACTCCACACTCACATACTGGGAATAGCATGCAGCTATTTTGGATGCCTTGAGGGTGGAGAAAATTGTGGCCAGGATACACAACAGGCTCATTCCTATAGTAACAGAGGGGAGCTCTTACTCACTCTGCTCCTTCTACCAGAATGAATATTTATCAAAGTGTGATATATTTCAGTCTGGAAGTTGATCAATTGCACTTGTAAATGAAGTATCTGCATTTTATACCTAGGTCTCTCCGGAATGTTCAAGGGGAAATCAGTGACTTACACATCCTACTCTGCAAACAGTTGTTTCATGGTGTTGCATTTCTACTATATTTTTTATGTTCTGAAAATCAGTAAAGCTCACTTGCTAAAAAAAATCAGTGTCCTTGAAAGCATGATCACATTTCTGAATTAAACGATCGAGCAAACTTGCCAGCATTTCCCATATTTCCATTAATTAACAATTTCTCTAACTTTGCCAATCCAAGAGTAAGTCCCCTCACATCATCCAAGCCCTGTTACCAGCTGAGGACCTCGCCACTTTAGTGCATGCCTTTATAACATCTAGGTTAGACTACTGCAATGCTGTCTACTTAGGGCTGTCTGGAGGCAATGTCCACTGTCTGCTGCTGGTGCAGAATGCAGCAGCCAGGCTGCTTACTGGTGCAGCAATACCAGATCATATTACACTTGTTCTCCAGAGACTATACTGGCTGCCGATAAGGTGAAAGATTGTCTTCAAGGTCATGTTACTGACGTATAAAGCCCTACACAGACAGGGACCAGCCTGTCATGAACCCACTCATGGGGGTAAGGTCCACTGAGATCTAAGAGCCAACCCTTAAGTGCGATCTATGATGGGGGGAGCAGGGGTACCCTTATCTTGCTCTTAGAATGCTTGCCAAAGTCATGACTGCACCTCTTCCACGAGGATCCAGGGCATCACTCTAACTCTGGATAAGGGCACAATACCAGTCTCGAGTCTTGTGGCTAAATATGAGCCCTTCCTTTGCTATTACACAAAGGAGGAAGACCCAGGCATCGCACTCTCTTCGGGGTAACAGTGTAAGCCTGATTTGGCCTTCTCCCTACTGGACATGCAATAGCCTGGTTCAAACTCTTTGTAGACTCTGGCTTTCTCCCTATCCTTCCAGATCCCTTACTGACACTTTTCTCAGTTTGGTTGCTTTTCGGTGGCCCCACTGGCAATAACAGTTATTTTACAAATTATTAATAAACCTTCTACAGTCACACATGCAATATAAGAACTCTCATGCAGGCAGAATTTCTTTAGGAAAGCACATGTTTTACTAAAATACTTAAATAAATACAAGTACAGCTAAAAAGAAAGCATTAATTTTGGTTACAGTATACAGGAAAAGAAAATGGAAAAATGTACAATGAAACTCACTAAGACTGTTCGCTAATCTACCTGAGGTATGAAGACTTCAAAGTCCAGAGACTCTCTGGTTTGCAAAATATTGCAGTCTTTCTGTAGCAGCCTTTGGCGCATAGGCAGTCTCTGTGCTGGCAACTGCCCGCTTGTGGTCAGGAGAAGAGAGTCCTAACAGAATGGAAAAATGGCCATGAGTGTCTGTGCTGAGGAGTTTATATAGAAGACCACCACCCCCCACTCTGTGACCAAAGACTTGTTCTTCCAGGTCAGTGAATAGAGGTTGGCTTTTCTCTTTTTAGGCCACCGAATGTCACTCTTGCATGTGCCCACAGTTTTATTTTCCTGATAAGCTTTGCTGGGTCAGATTCCTATAGTTAACCCAGTTTTTACAATCTCACACAGGACTGTTAGAAAGATGTTTCATGGCATGTATAAAAAAATGTCAGTGTACTGTGGGAACCTTTTCAGTCAATTCTTGTCTATTACAGTTCCTTTTTGATTGTAATGGTTTACAACAATGGAAATAGCTTATCTTATCCTGAGATTTTGAACTGGTTTAATTTAATTAGTTATAAGGAAGATCCAGTAAGTTGTATGATTATATAAGCTGATTGTATTACTTCTGTTTCCCTTGGCCAGTTAACTTAGAAGAATACTCTTTGATCATGTATCCACAAGCTTTTTGACAAGAACTTGTCAGATTCCTGCAAGCAAAGCTGGCCTTATAGGTCATAAGAAGGTCAAATCCCTTTTTTTTTTAAATCCAGCCTTTTCTCTATGTGCCTTTGCTGACACTGGCATGTACATAGAATTACATAAAAAAACATATATACAACAGAATAATATGTACACATAAGGGCTAGCAGTTGGGTAGCTCACCACACAGGCTACCTGCAAGACCTCCTGGTTCCTCACTGCTTGACCCACTCTCTCTGTTCCTCCAAGGGTTGCCTCCTAGTGGTTCCCAGGGCTAGGCTGTGGCAGTCAGGTGACTGGACTTTCTCAGTTGCCACGCCAGAACTGTGGAACTCACTGCCAAGCTATTTGAGGGAGGCACCCTTGACAGAAACCTTCAAAAGGGCCTGAAAACATGGTTATTTGGCCAAGCATTTGAGCTGTATAATCATTGAATATAACCAAATGTTTCCTAACTGTCCTGATATGATAGACAGATGTCACATGTAGTCTGATTTTAGAGCTATTTTATTCTATTTAATTGTTTATTTTGATTTTATTTTAATTGTTTATTTTCTCTGCAAATTGATTGTTGTTGTTCTGCTATGTGATTTTTCTGTTTGATGTTTTATGAATTATGCAGCGCTATGAGCCTCTGAGAAGGAGCACTATAGAAATAAAATATCTATCTATCTGTGTCTGCCTGCCTGCCTGCCTGCCTGTCTGTCTGTCTGTCTGTCTATCTATCTATCTATCTATCTATCTATCTACAGTAAGTATCTATCTGTCTATCTATTTGTCTGTCTGTCTATTTATCCCTCTATCTAGCTAGCTATCTATCATAATTAATCTCACAAACTTCCTCATACCTGTTTGATGCACTGCCACCATGCACATGTGTTGAAGAATGCTATGACACACACCATGACCGAACAAAGTAGTGTGATCATGAAATGGACAGTTACAGTATCAATATGTTCAATCATTTTCATTCCTTCTCAAGGTAACCCAGTCACAAATAGGCTAACAAATAAATGAATGTTGTCCAATGACTACTGCCTGACAATATACATTTTTAGCACTTTTCTGGATGGATGTGTCTCAGTTTGCATGCCCATAACCTACTCTGTTACAGAATCATGAACATCTGTAAGAGCAATAACATTATGAAAACCTCCTGCAGTGTCCCCAGTATTGTTTTTTTGATATTACATTTGTATGTCTCCTCTGAAAAGAATGCATCACTGTGTGCGGTGGTAGCACTGCTGCTCACAACATCAGAGACCCAGGTTCAGAAACTAGCCTGGGTCATCAGAGAGCCAGCTGGGGCAGGATGGTGTAGTGTCCCATTGAATGCTTGTCTCCTCAGGGAGGGTGGGTGTCTGAACTCCTCTGCTCTAGTACCACCTTGGTGACCACAGGTGGTGGTGCAGCCAGAGTCCACAGATTGAGGTGGATGTTGGTGCCCTGGCACATGCTGCACATCAGCACAGGGGCTCAAACAGTGTCCAAAGGGCAGGGAGTAAAAGGAAGCACCCTGACTGCACAAGATGCCACCCATTGCCCACTGCTGGTCCCACAACTCAGATTGGGCCCCATTCCAGAACTGAAGCTAAATTCCACCAAAGGACTTGGGTCAGCCTCCAGTGGCCGTTCTCCTGGGTGGGGTCATCTGGGGGAACATGGAGTTATGGTAAGTCCTGGGGATGGCAGTGATGGGACTAGGAGGAGAGGTAGGACTGGTTGGAGCAAGGGGGCATAATGCACAGTAAAGTTAAAAAAAAGAATGCAACCCTAAGTAACTATTTGCCACCAAAAACAAATGTGCAATAGACTTGAGTAAGCCAAGGAACATTCTGCAACTTCATAGTCAAAGTATAGATTCTTTGGCTTAATTATTCATCCAGAATTTGGACTTGTCACATGTCAACTTTTTACAGAAAAGACCATCAGAAAAAAGCATCACACTGACTGCTCCATTCTCATCTGAGGAGACTTACATTGCAAATGTTTCACCTTTTTATGTTATTGCACTTATAATGTTATTAATTAGAGCTCCATGAACAATATTTTTAAAGCACTGCAACTGTCTTTCTTGAATGTGTGTTTGTGTAGTGTATGTTGATGTACTACTTTTTGATGAGTCATGTCCCCTAAGAGATTTTCTAGCAGTCCTTGTATTCACTCCTAAACATTTAAAAGTGACTGATTTTCTCAACTGCTTTGCCCTGTTTACACCTATAGTCATTGTACTCTTCATAACAGCAAATACTGTACATTAGACTGTATATTCTGCATTGAACTCTTCTCTTTAGTGCTGCTATACTTCTCCTTTCTAGTCTGCCTTTTCTGCTTAGCTAAGGTAGGCATGATAGGTTATGCTTTGTTTTACCTATAACTGAAACAAAAAATAAACAGAATGAATAAAAACAGGTTTGTTACGTGCAACTGAAACCAAAAATAACAGAATTAATAAAAACATGTTTTAACAAATCACTTATCAAAAATAATAAAAAACATAAACTGAATACAGCAATATATATATATATATATATATATATATATATATATATATATATATATATATATATATAAAATAAATGGTAGCATAAATGAAAGAGGAACAAGTCCATTTAAAAAATTACATTTATAGGTCAATAAGTTTAAATTTCTAAAAATGTAATAACTATCATAAATAAAATATATACAATTGTAGTTGAATTGATACACATAAACTTAAAAAGATGAATATTCCTAAATATACATTTTATATATAAAATACAGTATCTAAAATATTTGAATTATATGCATTCAAAAACACAACAAATACAACCTGACAATTAATAAAATATTAAAAAAACACAAGAGTTTGCAAAGTTAAATAACTCAAATGAAACACATGCTACACATAATTAAAAATGCCTTCAAAGCTTGTATGTTTAAAAAAGTCCTTAAAACATGATAACATATATTTTTAGTACAAATCACAAAACTCACTGTAATTCAGACATCATCACTTTATACAAGTATTTGTTAGGTTCCATGTCATAATAGCAATCGCAAAATAGTAATAGCTATAATGGCGAGTGTATATCGCTGAAAAGCAAATTGGCAATATACATTTCAAGGTGACCCAACATCTGGACTTTTAAAAAATGTTTTTGCGGGGGGGCAGCACCACCCTTTGCTCCCCTTATGGGGCTTGCCCCCAACATCCCCAATTAGGATTCTCAATTCCGGGGATGCATATCAGGAAGGAGGAAAATCCGGATTTCAGCAAAACTTAAGTGCCTCAGCTTGTGGCTGCAGCAAAATGTACACACTCCCAGTCCCGAACCCAGTACCTGCTGTACCAGTACTAGCCACGCACACCACCATGCCACATGGCTAGCTCAGCGGCAGCAGTTACACCAGTTCCTGAAAACCCCTTCCCTGTCCCTCTTCTTCCCCTCACTATTCCCCCCTTCCATTCACTCCTACCCATGGTCGCTTTCCCATACCCTTGCTATTCTGCAGGGTAGCCCAGAATAATAGCACCCAAAATGAGTTGCTATTTTTGTAGCCGCTTATTTTGGGTTGTTATTATGACAGGATACCATTTGACAATACAAACAAAATTCACAAAACGTCCTTATTGTAATAAAAGACACACAAAAAAATCATGATTATCATAACAAAGACCTGCAGAACATGGCCATTTTTTAATGTTCGAAAAACACAATCACATAAGCAAATAAAATTGTGAATCATGAGAACTACAACTAAACATACTGTATTTGTAAATCTTATTACTATTATAACCAACATACACACAAATAACATGACAATTATAAAATGGTACACAAAAGTTGCACACAGTAGTAATCTCTCATAAAATACAGTCATTATTAACCCATTTCAAACTCCTTTACTTCCTTGCCTAAACATGAACTTAGATAAAATTATGACAAGAAGCCATTTGAGAAACTTCAGATATTAAACTATTACCACATCACCCAATTAACCTGCTGTATTTACCCCAAATTATAGCTATTAATATTTACACAACATAATCCTTTTACAATACATATATTGTTTATACAGTAGATGCAAAAGCACATTATCATAGTAATTCCCAAAAGTAATCAATTAATAAAGTAGAACAGAAGGAAATTAACTAACTAAAATGTCATCAAATGAGACATTTTTAGTTTTTGTTGTACAAAGTATGCTCTATAAAAATGATGACTATAATTACCAAGGAACTATATATATATATATATATATATTTTAAAGCTCAACAGTAGCGAACCACCAAATACTCACACAGATTTATATCTTTCAAAATATATTACACAATAAAAAACACTAGATCTATATAACACTGATTCATTGCAACAAATAACTCCATAAAATATGAATACAATAATAATACTGTTTCAAACTTCAATACAAACTTAACATTTCTTTATTACATAACAGCCTAACACACAACTCAACTTATTCATACTACAAACACTTTCATAATTCTTAATCATATCATAGCAGTCAAAATGTATTGTCCAAGACAAAACACCACACCAATATAACATTTAGTTATTTCAATACATAACTGAATCCTTTAAAAATATGTCTAGAATAACAGTACTGCATATTACTTCAATGGAAACATAACATTTCTTAACTACATACGATAGAAGTCTAAAATACTAATAAACTGAACCATACCACATTTCAATTTTATAGCAGTAATAATTCATCATAACTAATTTAAATGTATAATACAATATTCACTATCAATGCAGTACAATCATTAAGCATACTACTACTACATATCTTTCTAATACGTATCACATATTAATCAGATTTCTATAGTATAAATATAAAAAGCAGTACTTTACCACCACAAATGCCAGATAAAAGAGGAAAAAAACCTTACATAAGTTTTCTTTATATGTTGCCTAAACCCCATCCAAATTTAACCAATTAAAATAATTACCTCTTCTTGCTAAGAAAACTACTATAGCTCTAAGCCCCATTTCAGTATAAATAAAGTAATAGTTTTGGTTAGTTAACACAATTCAACCAATGAAAAAAACAGCATGAAACTTTAAAATATAATAAACCTAACAGTAAACCATTATAGTGTATGGTAGAACATTGTTATAGGCTAAATTTGGTTAAAAGCCAAGCCTGTTGTACCATCAATGTGACATAAACTTGCTGTTGTACCATCTTGAGTGCACTACATTGATGGTACAACAGCATCGAATGCACCTGTGTATGTGCGTTAGTAAAGCACCTCGCTTCGGAGAATGGCCATGGTGGTGAGATGTGGACCTGAGAGTGAGGCTCAACCACTAAAGTAAGGGAAATCAAGGTCACATTTCCCTATTAAACATCAGGCTTGTTTAAATTTAGTTTATAAAAACAAAATTTAGTCTGTGAGAGCAGGAGTCCATTTAGTCAGTGAGCTCGGGGGCCCGGGACGGAGAGTGTCTCGTTCTTTGGTTGGGGGGGCTTGAAAGTGTATTTTTTTCACTTGGTGGCAATGAAAGTAAAACTCTGCATAAAGAAAATTCACATTGTACTGTGCCCATATGTTATATAAGACAATGGATGAGCAGCAGTTAACAACAATGTTGAATGCACTTCTCAAGGTTGCCATGACAACAGTAAACTTCTTGAGCTTCACTCTTGAATTTTACTAGGTTGTCATGGCAATGTCTCAAAGTGAATACAATGTTGTTGTTAACTGCTGCCCATCCATTATCCTCTATGCATTTTAAAAATAAAATAAAAAGAATGATGCCTGAATCCTTCAAATGAACCAATCCTCTGAAAATATAATTTAAAGCCAAGGATAAAACCTAAACATCATGAGTCCAGTTCTCAAAGGATCAGGAATGATGTAAGCTGCTTGCATCAAAGAGAAATGATGCAAGGGGCTCCTTGCACTGTACCTTTCATCATTTCTGATTCTATAATACAGCCTGTGCAACTGAGATTCCACCTGCGCCAGCCATACTTGCATTGTCCTTGCGATGGATGCACTGGTGCACCATGGCAAAAGGGGGCTTGCACCAGGCAGTGCTGTAGCATCCCCCAAAATGGAATTATGCAAACCCCTGTGAAGGACACATGGTCTGCCACAGTTAGGCCAGCCTGCAGCTGGTCTAAAAGCCTGTGTGCCACCTGCAGAGCTGGAGCTGTGTGGGAGGGAATCTCTGCCCCTGGTGTATGCCAATTGCCTGCAGTTTCCTGTACCCACACAGCACCTGATGCAACAAGTTGTATCCTGCTGTGGTGGGAATATGCCCTCAGAGTCCTCCCAATGGTGTCTGGCATGTGACTGCCCCCCAGGCCACACTGTCCAGTGGTGGCTGTGCACTGCCCCCCCCAGTGGTCTGGTGCCACCTCCCTCCTACATCCCAACCTGTCCTACTCTCCGCATTTCCATCATGTGAAGCATGACCATGCCAGGCTCCTGGAAGACCAGCCAACAGGCCTCCACCCCAGGCAACTGCTGCCACACAATCATCCCACAGCTTGCAGCAATCCCCAGTCATGCATCATGTGTTTAGCACATGGGGGACATTGTGGCAACTGTGCAGAGTTTCACACTGGGACCCTTCCCATTCCAGAGTTGGGTGCAGGGTCCCTGGCACACTGGCAATTGATGAAAGCTGCTGTTTGCCACAGCTTACATTGTCCTAGGGGCTGCCTCAAGAATCAGGCCCCAAATATCTATTGTTTATAACTACACTAATTGGTATAACTGCTGACCAAAACCCTGAAATACAAAAAAAAAATAGCTATTATATAGCAACCAATCAAACCATTTCAAAATCCAAAGCACAAGATTTATTATCATAAAAGTCATATCCACCTGTAAAAATATAAATCTTTACACCACTATATAAAGCACCCTCAAATGAGATCTCCTTATAATGAGCAGTGCCACACGATACTTATATAATGGCTCAGAAGCAGACTGCATGGATTCTGTGACTCTCTTGGATAAGAAGGGCAGAGACTTTTCTTAGGGTGACAAACCAGTGAATCAGTCTGGAGCTACCAGAGTATAATATTGTTTGAATGGGTAGAGGCGATTTGTGCTGGCATCAAGTGATGCCTACCCTCGAGCGAGCACTCCAGAGACATAAAGATCCTCAGGTTCTGACAGTACACCTAAGTGGCAATAACCTGGGACATATTTGTGAATGTCAACTAATTCCAATGGCCAAAGCAGATTTCAATTTGCCATAGGTTGCCTCATAATAATATTCTGTTCTCTACTATCCCTCAGAGACAGATTTGGTTAGGGAAACATGGCATGGTGGGTATAGAAAACACCTGCCACAAAGTAAATATGCAGATATCTGATTTCCTGAGAGAACATGGAATGGGGAAATTGGGCACCAAAATATAAAGTTCTCTAACAATTTGTTATAGTTAAAGGATGGCATATAGCTCGAGATGGGCAAAATCTGCAAATTTTATTCTGTGAAATATGTCATGAAATTAGTGCTTTTCATGAAATATTTCATGGATGGAAAATGCAGAATTTCAACCACGAATGGCGGAATTTTGCCACTCATGGGTGAAATTCTGTATTTCACACCCACAAAATATTTCACAAAATATTTTGTCTTGTAAAATTCATGATTTTGCCAGAATTTCAATGGTAAAATTAAATTTTGCTGCATTTTTACATATATCAGACCCCTATGGAAATGGCAATTTTGTTGCAAATCTCAGGATAACCCTTAATCAGCTGAACTGAAAAAATATGTTTCTTTACATATCAGAACCCCAAAAGGTTCTTTTCAGATTCACCTAAGGTGTTAAAATAGATCTAAACCTATTAAAATATTACATTATTAAGACTGACCTGAAGCTAGTTAATGAAAAATATATAGTATTTAGCCAGCCCGGTGGTGCTGAGGGTTGAGGAGCTGGACTCCACACCTCATGCCTTGCTGGTGACCTTGATTCTGGAGCAAGCTCGGGTGCCAGAAGTCAGCAGGGGAGGGAGAGAATCGAGCATCAGATGACAGAGCTCCTCTCCTGCGGATGGGCGGGTATGTTGTTCCACTCCTTGGCTGCCTCCTGGTGGAGGCTGGGTGGCAGTGTTGGAGTTAGGGAGGCAACCAGAGATCTTGAGGGCTGCGGGAAGCAAGGCACCCTCCCCAACCCCCAGAATTGCAGCAGATTGCTAGGATCCTCCAAGGGTCCCCAGAGGCCATGAGGGCCATGGGAAGCAAGGCGCCTTCCCCCACCCCAAATTGCAGCAGGTACATGGCTAGGAGCTCCCCTACTAATTACGTGGAAGGACTTGCTTTGTTTATCCCAGCCGACTCAGTGTGTCAGCTCCCCTCCTCCACAGCCACCACCCTTGCTCAACATGCCCTTATATAGGGGTTCTCAACCAACCAGCCAGCTTCTCCATTAGCAGCCTATACACTCTTGCCACTAGAGGCTGCTCATCTACTTCTATCCTGGCTTTCTCTTATCACTAACATAACACACATATAGTGCAAGAATGCTACCTCTAATTCTCCACCTGTGCATTCTGTTACCCACTCCACAGACCCCTGTCCTGTTTTACTCCATCAACCCCCCCTTGTGATACAGACTATAGTGTGGCATCTTGCCAGCTCATAAACTCGTAGGTATCCTTTCTCACCCATCTTGAAGTTGGAAATAGGACTGTGCATATGACTTTCACCCCAGTTACTTGCTATGTTCGCCGCCCTCGGAGCACAACACAGGACTCACCCTATGGAGACTGGCAGCATCACCACCTACATCACCTGTTGCAGTCCTCCCACCTCTCGTGCTGACTCCTCCTCCTCCTGGCTACCCCTCATTTACAAAATCTCCCCATTCCTGCCATCTCTTCCTCTGTGCACTCAACCAAACTCTCGCACTACAACAAAAGGGAGATGTACTGACACCCTGCTCTAAGGCTCATACTCCTCCTCCTCCTCCTTCTCATGCCAGGCAATGTCCATCCTAATCCTGGGCCCCCAGTACCCTTGTCACCTTCCCAACCTTCTACTGGTGGTTTGCGCATTGCCTCTCTCAGTGTTTGCAGTATATTAAAAAAGTGAGACTCCTTCCAGGGCTGGGTCGTACAATATCAACCTGATGTTATAGCTGTGACTGAAACCTGGCTCTTCCCTCAGACTCCTGACTCTTCAGTAACCCTTACCAGTTACAATCTCTTCCATGTGGACCAGCAGGGTAAACGTGGGGGGTGGCTGTGCCATTTACACTAAGGACATAATACACGTTCAACAGCTCTCCTCTCCCCAGTTGTGACCAGGACCACAGGCCTTCACCATTAAACTTACCTTGTGGCACGCCCACAACCCGCTACACATCATTGTGGTATACAGTCCACCTAGGGACCAAAAAGTAGCATTCTGCTTGGTGATGTCTTATCTGGATACCCTACCATCTCGAACAGAAATGTTTGTACTAGGTGATTTTAATATAAATTGGTTAAGAAAGGATGCCACCCCGCTCATCAATGCTGCCACAGCCCAAGACCTATCCCAAGTGATCACTTCCCCTACCTGTCTTGACCTGCGCACTGAGTCTTCCTCCCTGCTTTGACCTTGTCTTCACCAATCACCCACACAAAATCACTAGTGTCTCCATTCTCCCAAATGCCCTTAGTGACCACTCCCTAGTTCTCTGCTCCTAGTCCTGCAAAGCTCCTAGATCTCTTCCCAAATTAATAGCCTAATGCAAACTTGGCCCTGGTAAACTGGTGGCTCTTAAAGCACACCTCAGGGCCATGGACTAGTCCTTCATTACTAGCTCCCCTGACCTGGATATAGCCCTTGACCTCTTCATCCTGTCTTTCAACCTTATATGTGACAAATTTACCCCATTCACAAAAAGAATGGTTAAAGGCAATCATGTGCCCTGGATCTCTGATCATCTCACAGCCTTGTTGTGGGCAAGAGATTAATTGTGGCAATGCTCCATAGAGTCAGGCCTCCCGCTTGATAGACATAAGTACAGAGAGGCACAGAAGAAGTGCACTTGGGCAGTTCGCAAAGCTAAAGAAGAGTATTATAAATCTTCCTTAACCTCCTCTTGGGCTCTGGATGCAAGTTCTGGAACATTGTTAAGGAAATCTGTGGTAAGGACCCCAACTCGGTTCTGACGCAGGTCATGGTTAACGGGTCCTTGACCACTGACCCTTCTCGTATCGCTGCAGCCTTCAATAATGCCTTCACTAACCTTAGTAATGTTCTCCCTCCTAATTTCTTTGAATGCCTGGCAACAATTGCCCCTATTTCCCTTCCTGTAGCTCCAACCTTTTACCTGTGCTGTATCACTTCTAAGACTGTGGAGCCATACCTCAAAACAGCCCTTAGCCACTCCTCATACAGCTCTGACTCACTGGACTTGAAGCTCCTTCCTCTCACCCTTAATGAGGTTCTCTGCCCCCCTACCCACATCTTAAGCCGCTCCCTATGCCTAGGTAAATTCCCCTCCAAGTGAAAATCTGCCTCCATCACACCAATATTTAAATGTGGGGATCGTTCCAATACAAATAATTATTGCCCCATCTCCATACTTCCTCCCTTCCCCTCTCCAAGGCCTAAGAGCGGATTGTATCTGATCAGCTCACGGAGCACCTCAACAAATGCAACCTTCTCTGCAAGCAGCAACATGGTTTCCGCAAGGGTCACAGCACTATCACTGCCCTTCTTGAATTTACCACACACATACATTCTGCACTGGATAAGGGACACATCACTGGTGCTGTCTTCATTGACCTCACAAAGGCATTCAACACCGTCAACCACTCATTCCTCCTAACCACATTGACCTATTTGAGTCTGTCTCTCAGGATGCCTTGGGGTGGTTCTCTGACTACCTCTCAAACCAGTCTCAACAGGTCAAAATTGGTAATGCTGTTTCCAATAGGCTACCTGTCCTCTCTGGTGTCCCACAGGGGTTGATTTTGGGACCACTGCTTTTTAGCCTCTTCCTCAACTCCCTCCCTGAGTCCTGCCCTTGCAATTTATTACTATATGCAGATGATGCAGTCATCTTCTTCTCCAGCCCTGATCCTCTGCAACTTCACCACTCCCTCCAGTCCTCTTTTGGCTGTGCTGAAAGCTGGTTCACTGCACAACACCTTCTTCTTAACTATAAATAAACAAAGTTATGCTATTCTCACACCTGCAGAACACCAGAAAGGTGCTTTGACCACAAGTTCTAACTTCAAATCAGACTCCTTTGAAGCAAGTGGACTCCTTTAAATACCTGGGCATCACCCTGGACCCAGGTCTTATTTTTCATGAGCACATTCACCACCTATCCAAGGCTCTTAATGTCAGGCTGGGGCTACTGCACTGCTTCAAGCACTGCCTTGCCCCTGATGCCCTCAGGCTCACTGTCTCCTCCTCAGTCCTCTCTCTGCTTGACTATGGCTTATTGATATATGGGGTGGCAAGCACCTCATCTCTAGCTAGACTCCATATCTCCCTAAACAAAGCTCACCATCTTGTATTAGGATGTGACCACCTTACACATACCTGCTCACTTTATAGTGCTACCAACTGGCTTAATCTCAACAACAGAATTAGGTTCCACACCTGTCTGCTGGCTAAAAAAAATCACCCTAGGCCTCTCCCACTCTGAACTCACCCCTTAATCCACCCAAACATTAAGGTTAAGTACACCCGTAGCTCAGATCTCCATCTCATCTCGATTCCCTCCAGCCGTACCTCTCAATTACAAAGTTCTTTAAACTATAGGGCCCCCATGTGGATGAACAGCCTTCCCTCCACCCTGGTAAATGAACAAAGACCTGGACAATTTAAAACCCTCCTTAGGGTTCACCTCCTGTTTTCAAATAACTGTGACTGCAACTGAACCCTGTCCTCTACCTCCTCCTTATTCTCTGACAATGGACACCGGCCTGCCTCTTCTCTTAGTGACCAACCCATGTCACTCATACGTTATAATATATCTGCATCTTATATGTACTTTGTAAGTTCTCTATTAAGTAACCCTAGTATTTGAATGTTAGCCTGGCTGATTCCTTGTAAACAATCTGTATCTTTCTCTGAGTTCAATCGCTGTAATGTTTGTATATAATCTATGTGACATGGAACCTTTGTAAATGATTCTGTGACTCAAAGGTACTCTCTGAATCTGAAATAAATAAATAAATAAAGATCGTAGTTACGTGATGCATACCTCCACATGTGTGTGATCATGGTCAGGAGGGGGAAGGAATAAAAAAGTAGAAAAAAGAAGGGCGACCACAGGCTTCATGAAGCCTGCCAGCTGACCAGCATCTTGTTTCACCTCTGGACTGCCCATAATTGCCCCGATCTGCATTGTGTCCTGGGTTGGCAGAGGATGGCCCTCCCCCTTCCTGTCCTGCCATGGGAGGATATCCATGGGGGAATGCAGCTTGGGGGTATCGAGGGAGTGGTGAACATTCCTAAGTGGCTATTAGGGTGGTGTGTCTGCCTGCAGCCACCCAGGGGATAAAGAAGATGGAAAAAAATATGTAGTATTTTTCGTACTTTTCCAAATTGCACACAAAACAGACATTTTCATAAAATGGATTAATAAATATTGCGAAAAATGACAAACTCCACTTTTACAATTCAAAAGAACACATTTTGTCAAACAACTCAATGCTGCAGACAATATATTCAAGACATACATATAACCTAATAAACCATATACATTCTACTACAATATACATTTTCCCCAAGAAACTGCAAAGTGATAGTTTCATAGACATTTCAAAAGTAACCTTAAAACATTTATGGTCTGTTAAAAAGCATGTAAAGTACAAAATATGACTTCAAGTATCATCCTCAAAATAAAAATCATCACATTTTATTGGACTTGATTTTAGAAAATAACAGTTTCATAAACACTTAAAATATCTGAGAAGAACAGCACCAAAACCAGTTGGAAAATTAACAAAATTGGAAAACCAACTTCATATATAGGCAATGATGAGACACCAGAGATAGTTGTGGGCATGTCAACAAAGTGATAGATTAAACATCATGTTTAACCTTCATGATCCAAAATGTAAAGTAAAACTGCATAAAATGAACCAAAATGTGTGAAATACGTGGACATTAAAATAAACCAAGAAATTAAATCATAAAATAACTGCAAAGTAAACCAAGCATAACTACATTCTCAATTATACAGTAAATCAAGTATATGAACTGTACAATTTACACCTCAAAATGACACATTTTAAACCACTGAGATTGTAGCATATGCTTCAATACTGAGAGTAACAACATTTTCAACCCCCATAAACACCAGCCATACAACACCACTAACTACCATTCTCATACCTAAACTAGGCTTAAATGCATCTCAGAGGAGGAGTGAAAGAAAGAAAACACCAGTTACAACCGCTCACCTTTAATTTTCTAAATTAATTACTCTTTTGTTTTATTTAAAAAGTCACTTTCAATTTATTTTCACCTACAACCTTTTATTTTATTTCATTCTTCTTTTTTTATTTGTACTTTTTGCATTTTTTCCCCTGTTTTTCTCCCAGAAGATCCCGGCAGACATGGCAGTGTGTGCACGTGGAGGTGCACATTCACTCCAGGTACCAGCTCAGCCCCTTCTGCCCCACCCCCTGGCTATCACCGGGCTCCAAATTGCCAGAACTGCCATCCTTCCTCCACTAGGTAGCAGCCAAGGACCAGGAAAACCCCCTCATCCCTCCCCAGGAGGGCTCAAGCCTGCTCCTCCCCCCTCCCCCACCGACCCCCAACAACCTGGGCTTGTTCCTGAACTCGGCTTGCTTGCGTGGTTTTATTTCTTTCTTAAAAAAGTTTATTTAAGTTTGATTTCTTGAATTCTTGCCCCGTTTGTTTTAATATGGACAATATGCATTGCCAGATGAATATGCTAAGTCCTAGACAGTGGAGGAGGTGGTGGAATTGGTGATGTGGGTGCAGGAATTTGGTAATCTGCATCTGGTTATGCGGGCTTCATATCCAGCCTTGTGGGATATGTGGCACAATGTGTCAGAGTCTCTAAGTAAGTCTCAAATACATCATGTCACAGAATCCTGCAAGGCTAAGTGGAAGATTACCAGGAAATTGCTTTACCAATTTTTTGCATTCCACTGACCCTCTTCGTCTAAGGTATTGGGGCTGGTTAGACATAATGGAGACCATGTGGGATACAGCTGGGAAGCCTGGGAAAGGGTAGTGCACCAAGCTGAGTAAGTGTCTCTTTTTCAAAAGTATATAATTTACCATTAAATGAAAAGCCAGATAATACAGTTATTACTAAAACTTAATTATACTAATCCTATTTAGATGTCTTACTAATGAAAATATGCAAAGTATCTTTAAATCAATAAACATTAACAATAGAAGAGTATGCATTATTAAAACTATAATTTATGCCCTATGTTAATAAAAATGCACAATCCATGGGCCAAGCTACTCTAAACACACTAAAAAAAGTATTTATTCTCAAAAACTGTATACCCTTGACGAAATTACTAAAATGGTAAATATTTCTTTATGACAAAATATGTTATTTCCCTTTAATTAGGTCACTACACACTAATTTAAACCATTGAATCTGAAAGTCACATGCCCCCACCCTTCCATTTATATATTGCTTTTTGAATGAAATGCTTTATAATTGTTGCATACTGTGCTACAGTACAAATCACATTAAACTGCTCCACCAATGAGTTGGTTTAGCATTGTTTTTTACAGTTGGAAATGCACTGGCAACTTATATTGCATTGCTTTTCAATGTCTGACCAGCTCAGGAGCAATGTTTGTAAAAATGCTTTGCCACTCAATTGTAATATATCTGCAGTCCAGCCACAATGCAATGCAAAACTCAGTTTTAAATCTAAAGAAACAGTTTGGGCAAGGCTTTGTGCTGGATCCAGCAACACTTATGCAACTCAGTCAGAAATGCTAAAACAACTCATTGGAGAAACAGTTTAACGTGACTTGTACTGTACATAAGCAATAAGATACTATGGAGTGTTGATTATTCTGCCACAGCCACAGGCCCAGGGGTGCAGTAAGGCATGATGCTGCAGGCCAAATGTCTTCAGCCCCCTTGTAGTGTGGTTGTGGTAGCACAACCAACATCCCAGATTGTCTTATTGCACTTATAAAAGGGACTTTGTGCTAAGAAATGAGAAAATATAAAACAGAAACATAGAAATGCTGAAAAATCAGTAGTTTTCTGTAAAACAGTCCTTCCATTGAAGGGTTGTTACTACGGGGTGGTAGCCTGATTTACACTGTGTGAGCCACTATGGTGTGTGTGCTTTTCGTGTGAATTGTCTCTTGAAATCTCCCACCCCTTTTGTTCTACATGTTTCTTTAAATAATAATAATAAAAAAAAATTCTTGATAATAGTTTACTAAGTTGAGTTGAATTGGAAAAAATTGGCTTCAAGTGTTTTAGTTCAGTAACTGGGTGGACCACAAGATAGTAGTGTGCATAAAAGTGAAACCAGAATTTGGGATTGAAACATCATGCTATACTGAGTAACTGAGAAAGATTGATAGTGGGACTTTTTTATACCCATTGTTATGCTCTCCCATTTCAATGGGAAGAAACACATTTCAGCCAATCAGGATGCAAGATTCTTAATACCCATTTTATCACTTAATTTATTGCTATCCCCCTCCCTCCATTTTCTAGACATGACATCAGTGGTTATTGTTATATAAAAAATATGAAAGCCATTGTCCTTTTATAAAAAAAAAAGTAGTTTTCTCATGTAATTAACAGGCTGCTAGGTAACTTAAACTCATTTGCAGTTAATCTTTTTATTGGAAATTCACAGATAACACAGCATATGTTACATTACAGTAGGCATGCATGAAGGTATAAATACAGAGTTAACTTAAACACATTACTTAAAAGTTGTGGGCTGTTTTGTGTAAAATAATGCATACTCAGGTGCGTGTGAATATTATAATAACTGAACAATCTCAATTAGTTTTAAGGCCTAAGACATAACTGAGGTCCTTTAACCAACCAACACAGAAGATGTTAACAGTTTTGATACCAGAAAGGGAGTGGTAGTAGTTTTTATATTTCAGTACAATCAGATCAAATGTAATTGTAACTGTCACTGAAACAGATACATAAGAAAAAATATACAATATTTGTATTTTTCTCCTTGCAGAAGAGCATGGTGTTAAAAGCTCCCAGCTGGTGAAGCTGAAAATTGGCACCAGTCCCTCAATCTCCTTCTCTGCTCAAACTTCCACCTCCTACTCCATCAAAGATGAGAAAGAAGCCAAGGGGTATTCTGATGATGCTGAGCAATGGCAGAAAGCGGAGGCTGCCTCATGAGGAAAAGGATACAGGAGGTACATATAGATTTGACTTATTTGTATGTTTTAAACAATCCAGTGACACCACACTGTGACACAATACCTACATGTGTATTTTGGTGGGCATGTCACAAGAATGCATCATAGTAATCATAAAAAGCTGTACATAACCACAGAAAAAAATTATTACTCTTTGTACATAGCTGCAATAAAATATTTTAATTCCCCTGGACAGTGATCAGAGATAGGGCAAAGGGACCTCAACAGTCCACCTTGTAATGCACTACACTGTCAATTATGAATATTAACCATATAGTACATACTGTGGGGCTAGAACTCAGTACCTTCCAATCTTTTCACCCCTCAAGCAAGCATACCACTACCAAGCCAGTAAAACAGAAATCAAGGCAAATATTGCACAACCTTAATAAAATAAAGAAGGTAAACCAAATATAACTTAATTAGAACCAAAACGATTTTAAAAATTCAAGACCAATATATAAGTTGCAATATAAATGTGATATGTATGTAAATAACTAAAGTTAAAAAAATAAGATACTGTAATAAATGATTATCTCATTTATTGTTCTCTTTCAGTTGGGCAAGGACTGCAGTACCCAACTGAACCCATGGACCAAGCCACACCCTTTTCCTCTTCTGAGCAATACATTTAATTTAAAGTCATACAAGTCAGAGTGTTTTCACAAGTTTTCACACCTAATGCCTTGCCACTTGTGTGCAGTTCAGTCTTAATTATTAGGTAAGCAGGAGGGAGGCTCAACTGACACCAGAAAAGGTCTGCAGAGACAAACTAGAGAAGAAATATCTGGGCCAAGTGAATAGGCCAACTGGTTCTTTTCTACCAACCAATTCTATATTACTGTGCTTCTATGTTTGCATGACGTCATACTGCAGTTGATGTAGCTATAGAACAGCATAACATGACCAATGATCTTTTCATACCAACATTACCATAACCATAAATCAAGTATTATTATTATCATTTAATGAGGATGTTCCTCCAGAAGTTATATAACAAATACATACGTGACAAGATAGATATAGAAGTGTTACTAGGTAAAATAAATTACAGTAGGTTATTGACAAACTGTAAAAACATTACATATAACATGCAAACATTTGTTAGATCTATCTCTATTTTTCTTACTTTTTACAAAATCCACCCAAACCAAGCCCCAACCACAGCCATCCTAACCCAACTCAAGCCAACCCACTGGACCTCTGAAAATTGTATAACCCCAACAAAGTAAGTATATGTCATAGCAAAAACCAAAACTTCCATTTGTTCAATGAAGAAATACTGGAAAAAAGTGTGTTTGTTCTGTAATAAAGCAAACACTATACAAATGACTAATGGGGGCAATTCGTTAATAAGCAGACAATTGTCATTGTTTCATCCATGACTACTACTACTAGTCCAGTAGTAACAGTCATCAAGCAACTGTTATTACTGGGTAATGAGACAGTTCCTATAAAAATGTCATATTAAAACAAATGTGAGAAGATAGAATTTAGAGGAGTTATTGATTAAAATACAATAGGTCACTGTCAAACTGTAAGTAGAATACACCTAACAATCATGTATTTATTAAATTGCTCTCCTTTTTTACATTGTACAGAAGCCACCCATCAGCCAAAGCCAAGCCTACCTTCCCTATCCACTCCGTGAAACCTTCAGAACCCTAGCCTAGTATAATTATAGCACACTTACTCCATAACCCAGGTTATGTGTATTATAGTGTATGATGAAACATTGTTACGGATGAAAATCCATCCATTCAAAAATGTTGTTATGCTGTGCTAGCTACATCAGCTAGTTTGTTATGCTGCACTAGCTACATAGCTAATGCAATATAACAGCTTAGAACGCGGTCACGCATGCGTGTTCTGGTGACCTGCGATCCTTGGTGAATGGTTGCAGTGGTGAAAGCTGTCCCGGGAGGCACTAAAAGAAAAAAGTAAGGACACCAGCTGAATGTTTGAGTGACCATACACTATAAAAGATTGTGCATGATCACTCATACACTCCAAGGATAGTTGTTTTTACTCTGGTAGCTTCTGTAGTAACTGACCTCTCGAGCTGCACTCTTGAGGTCACTGGTTATCTCAGAAACCACTTGAGTGAAAAATATCCTTGTTGTGTATGAGCAATTATACACAATCCTCTATGTTAACAATAGCAGTAGCAGTCACAGTGTTCCTTCACAGTAAACCTACCAAAATGTTTTACTCTTGCACAGTAATACTTTAATTAAATTTGACTGATGTGTAACCATGTTTTTATTAAATAAATTGTGTGCTCACAACACTAAACAAAGCACCAAAGGCGAGCCTTTTCCAACTGAACATGCACTCTGGGACTACAATACATATAAAAAAGCTGAAAGGGAAGAAGTTTAAGGGGTGTTTAAAAATATATCTGCACTGAAAGGGTAGTAGACTTATGTAAATAACTGCCATCTGAAGTAGTGGACACTAGAACATGGGAAAACATCCACAAAGAGTGAAATAAAGTCAAAGATATATTAAAACATATGGAAGAAGGAGGAATGGATATCAGAGACCAACTACAGTGTACAAATGAATAGTAAGCAGGGAACACTTGGGCAGACTAGTAGAGTCAAATGGCCCTTTTCCACTGACAGATTTTATCGTTCAGTGTTTGCATAGATATGTAGATATGTTACCTATCAATCATAACTCGTAATAAAAGTATAAATTGACTTTTACTTTTCTCAGAGCCTACCAAAGTCATACCACCCCAACAATCAACCCTTTCCACTGAACCTAAGATATCTGCTGAAATTCAAGCTAGTAAGTATATTTCATATTTTAAGAACTATCTCATATAACAAATTTACAAACCAGCTGACCTAGTGGTAAATCAACCACACTATCACCTACTAGATATACAATTAAATATAGTAGAAAAGTTCAGCAATGTGTTGGATAAAGACAGGAATATATTTAAACACAGGCAAGTAGGAAAGAAGGAAGCAAGAGACTAGTTATATTGTATAAAGATAGAATAGGAAGGAAACACATGGACAGACTAGCTGAGCCAAATGGTCCTTTTGCAATGACAGATTATATCATTTAATGTATTCATGAATATGTAGACATATTAGAAACAAGTCATAACTCATCTGATAAATCTATATCTCGTCTTTTAATTTTCTCAGATTCTACTAAAACTGCACCACCCTAACAACCAACCCTTCCCATCATACTGAATAAATCTGCTGTACCTCAACTTGGTAAGTATATTTCATATATTAAGAAGTATATTAATATTAAGAACTATGTTATATAGCAAATGTACAATCCTGCTGACCAAGTGATAAATCCTCCTCTCTAAAAGCCCTTCTAACCCTCAACACCTTGCAAAGCAGCAGCCCTGATGGGCTTGACCTAAGATCCTGCACCTTTCCTTCTCTCTCTCTTGCCTCTGTCCCTGTTACTTGGAAGCATGCTACTGTCATCCCCTTGCATAAAAGCGATTTCTCACCTGGGAACTTCTGTCCGATATCTCTCCTCCCTACCCCATCCAAACTCCAAGAGCACATTGTTCTATCCCAACTCTCCCCCTTCCTTGACTCCTCTTCCTTTTTCATCCCTTTCCAGTTTGTTTTGTGCAAACTCCACTCCACTGCTTCCTCCCTCCTCTGACTCACAGATTCCATCCACGCTGCAATGGATAGGGTCTTTTCACTACCACCATCTTCATCAATTTAACAAAGGCTTTCAGCACTGTCCTATCCCTTCCTACTGCATAAATTGAGATCAGCAGGCCTCTCAGTCCCTGCTACTAATTGGTTCAACTCTTACCTCACAGGTAGATCAAAATATGTGAAACTTGGATACGCCATATCCCCTCCATAACCACCAGCATCCCCCAAGGATCCACATGCCCCACCTATATCACACTTATTCAACCTGTCCCTAGCCCAGGAGTCTATCCCCACGGAATGGAAAAACGCTCATGTTATCCTCCTATTTAAAGCAGGGGACCCATGCGACCTGAACAATTATAGGCCAATCTTTCTTCTACCTATACTCTCAAAAATGCTGGAAAAAGTCGTGGATTTACAGTTGAGATCAATTCTAGACAACTCTACATTGCTTAACCCCATGTAGTCTGGCTTTAGAGCAAAGCATAGCACTGTTATGGCACTGGCCAAAGTCACTAATGACTGGCAACGGGACCTTGACAACAAAAAATGTGTTTGTGCTGTGTTTTTAGACCTCAGCAAGGCCTTCGATACCGTCGACCACTGCCTACTTCTCTCCACCTTAAAAACCATAGGTATGGACTCAACCTCACTGGACTGGTTCCAGGATTATCTCTCTAAGAGGCAGCAACAAATTAAGGCCGAAGGTGAGCTCTGTCCTCTCAAACCAATAAAAAGAGGAGTCCCACAGGGTTCCATACTGGGCCCTCTACTGTTCACCATCTACATTAACAACTTGGACCTAGGCATTACAGAAGCCAGTATCCACTTGTTTGCCAATGATACGGTGCTCTATCTAAGCCATGACTCCCCTGGAGCCACATGCACAGATCTACAAACTGAATTCAATACACTGCAGTGTCAGCTTCTCAGCAAAAAGCTACTGCTAAATGCAAAAAAAACTAAGGCCACGCTCTTTACCCCATCTAGCACTAGGGCCTACTCTGCTGCTGTTGGTACCATTCCTCCCATAACTACCTTTCTAGGCAAAGATCTTGAGTTTGTGCCTAAATTCAAATATCTGGGTATATGACTGGACAACAAACTCTCCTTTGCAGAGCACATAGAAGAACTGATGAAAAAGCTTAGGCAGAGGCTTGGCCTCTTCTTCAGAATTAAACACCTTCTGACCGCAGACGCAAGAAGACAGCTTGTTCAATCAACTTTCCTGTCATTAATCAATTACGCCGACATTATCTATGGCCAATGCTCCATCTCACACCTTGCAAAACTGGATGTCTTGTACTACAGAGCGCTAAGATTTATAACTGGTCTCCCATCCTCCACATATCACTGCTCTTTATATGCAGCCATAGGGTGGTCTTCCCTTCAATATCGGCAGTCTAGAATTGCAGCACTCTGGACATTCTGAGCCCTTACCAACAAACTCCCAGATCACATTGTTGCCTGCCTTCCCCTGAGCCCAATCTGTAGCTACGCACTAAGAAACCACTGGCTAATTTCTCTGAAAATCCCCAGGATCAGTACCCACTTTGGCAGGGCTGCCATAAGCCACGCTTTGCCTATGCTCTGGAACAGGGTACAAAGATCCTTGAGACTCAGCTCTCCTGTCAGTTTTGCCCTGTTTAGGATCATTTATGACAAAACATTTGCCAAAACTGTAAGTGTTTTCATAGTTCCTAGCTGTCCTGCTGACGGTTCACTCCGTATCTTTACCACATCCAGCCACAAATGTAGTTCCTCCCCTCCCTATTTTAATCAAGTCCACTAGTCAGCTGCCATAGTGGCCCTCGGCACCCAAGGCACCACTTCTCCCATATTACTCTCCTCTCACCATTTAAGCGGAACATACAGAACTCATTAGGGGCCCCTATGCAGCCCAGGACCCTCACCCAAGTATGGTAAACGGTCACTGAGGGCTGAAATGCAAAGAATTGTACCCTCTGACGGAGGCTTGACTAAGAATGACTAAACATACCACCTCAACTTCTGCATACATGGAGTCTGTATATACCACAGCAAAGCTGAGTGATGCATGTATGTTCCTACAAGAATGTTTAGAATGTATATCGTGCACCTACCACTTTTTTGTAAATTTGTTTGTAACTCTTTGCACATGTTGTACTTTGTATTCTCAATCTATGTATGTATGACTGTCTTGGACAACAGAAGGTCCATCTTGTACATGAGCTTGCTCAATGATGATCACCTGGATAAACAAAGATTTGATTTGATTTAATTTGACATTTGGACCACTCCTGTTCTCCATCTTTTTAAATGACATCCCATCTTTCTGCTCAACTGCATCTATCCACATGTATGCAGATGACAAAGCCGTATTTGTCTCTGGTTCCTCTCCAGCTAAGTTGAGATCCAAACTCCAACCTGATTTCAGCTCAGTCCAGAAATGCTTTAGGTCCAATCAGTTATCACTAAATACCAAAAAGTGAGTTTCTATGTGGTTTGGCACTAGTCTGAGGCTTTCTAAATTCCCATCCCTTCCTTCTTTCCGCACCCTAGATGGAGACCCAATTGATGACATGTCTTCATTTAAGTACCTCAGTGTGTGGCTTGACCATCCCCTCCATTTCTCTTAGCACATAGATGCCATATACAAAAATCTCCACCCTAAACCTGGTGCCCTCTATAGGCATAAAAGTTGCATCCCCCTACCTGTCCGCTGAGACATCCTAACCAAGATGATTCTCTCCCTTTTTGACTATGGTGACATAGTCTATGGAGCTGTCTTTAGGTCCACCCTGGCCAGACCGGATGCCCTCTTGCACTCCTTCTGTTGCATTGCTTTAAACTGCCCTCCCTGCATCCACCACTGTACTCTTTACTCTGTGCTCTCCTTCCCTTCCCTGGAGGATTGCCATCTAACCCACTGTGCCTCCTTCACTTCCAATTTCCAGTTATCCTCTCTACCCCTCATCTTGAGTCCCTCCTCTCTCCCTGCACCCCTTCTTCCTACTCTCTCCAAAACTAAGGGTTTTGCTCCCTCCAGAGTCCATCTTGCAGATCACTTTCTGGTCAAGTTGACTTCTCTTTCCATTTTCCTAAACTTTGGGATTCTCTCCCCCTACCCATTCACTCTGCCTCATCCAAACCCTCCAAAATCTTCTTACTCTGCTCCCATACCTCTCCCTCCAGTCACTGCCCTTAATGTGCCTGACCGTTAGTCCCCATCCCCCATTCCAAGTCCCATGCATAATTTCACTCTTCTTCTGCTCCAACTACTCATATGGTTTACACAAGTTTCAATTTATGATTGTACTTCTGTTCCTAAACCCTAAAGTATGATATTCAGAGTATACCTGCCTCATCTGATACTAGCTTTACTGTTATCTGAACTACTACAGTTATTTGTAAATATTGTATATACTACACTACTTACCTGATTTACTCTTTCTCAATATGTTGTATATCTATATATTGCATCTACCTCTGTATTCATTGAAACTCTGTATCTCTTCTTTTATGCAAATGTATATATTTTGTATTATGTTCTCTTAGCTAATCCTTCTTCCCTTCCCTCCAGGACACTACTAGAAATGAGCTGTTTGAGCTCAGCATGTCTTTCTTGGTGAAACACTTAAATAAATAAATAAATAAATAAAATAAAATCAACCATGCTGTCACCTACTAGACTTACAATTAAAATGTAGAAGAAAAGTTCAATAATGTGTTGGAGAGAGAGAGAGAGAGATTAAAACATGGGCAAGGAGGAGAACAGAAGGATTCCAGATACCAGTTTTATTGTATGAAGGCAGCATAGGTGGGGAGCACTTAACAGACTAGCTGGGTCATTGTCCTTTTCCACTGACAGCTTATACTGTATTATTCAATGCATGCAAAGATATATGCATATATACATAAATATAGTAGCAGGTGAGAGGAAGGCAATCCTATCTAGTACTCCCCATCTTCTGGGGGTTTGAAGCAGAATAGTGGGTACAAAGACAGCTGTGTCCTAACTGGCCTAGGTGAAGAAATATTAGAGAGGGATTCCAAAGGATGAAAGCACCAAGGAAAAACAAGAGGATAACAGGACAAGAAACATAGAGACAGAAATTGTTGGCAGATAAGCAATGCTAGGCCCATCCAGCCTGCCCATAAGCCCTAGCACAAAGGCAATATCAAAGCAGGATAAGGGATCAGATGGAAGGGGGTATGCCTTAATGTCAGGAGCCTAGGTAACAACATTAGTGAGTTCTTGGTGCTGATGGCAGACACTAATGTAGACCTTGTGGTCATCACAGAAATGTGGGCTTCAAAAAATATTAACTGGGAACTGACAGTCCCTAGGTACTCAGTGTTCAGGAGGGATAGAAGAATAGGTGGGGGAGTACCACTTTTTGTCAAGGATGGCATTAAGGTGGCAGACGATGGGTGTATCAGGGGTACTAATGGGGAGACAGGGTCATTATGGGTGCAATTCATGGCAGCCTCAGACAAGAAACTGTGCTTGCCAGTGATCTATAGTCCTCAAGTGTAAGGGAATGAAAGAGACAGAGAGCTCAGGGAAGAAGCTGAAAGAGGGGCAGCAAAGAGGGAAGTAATGGTGGTAGGTGATTTGAACCTGCTGGAAACTGATCAGGATGTTCCAGTGGCCAGAAGCCATAGAAGTCAAGTCTTGCTGGATGCCTTCCAAGACTGCCTACTGGTATTGCTAGTTAAGAAACCTACCAGGCAGATCACAATTCCTGATGCAGTGCTCACCAACTTGGAACTGGTAGGAGCTATGGGAGTGGAGGAGCCACTGGAGAACAACACAACAACCATAACTATGTTTCATTCAAACTAGCCTTTGGGACCAGTAAATCACAATCAAGAGCAGAAGTCCATGATTTTAGAAAGGTGGACTTCAATAGCGTGATGGAGGTGGTCAGTGATAAGTTAGTAGGCATATATAACCTAGGTAGGGATAATTAAGGGTGCAATTCACAAAGCATGTATGGTATGCATGAGAATGGTAACCAGAAAGAACAGTTTCAAGAGACCATTATGGTTCTCGTCAAGGGTCAGAGAAGTGGTTAGGGACAAGAAAAAGGCCTTCTCCTAGTGTAAAGAAAAGTGGGAGAGGAAGAATATGGAGAATATTTACTGAAAAATAGTGAGGCAAAGAAGATGGTTGGGGAGGCAAAAACTGACACAGAACTGCATATTGTGGAGGGGGTCAAGAGCATAGAAAAACAGTCCTTACAGTATATTAGGGGAAAAAAAAGGACTGGGAATCATAAGTCTAGCTGAGGGGGATAGGGTGATAGAGGAGGATGGGTAAAAGGCTGCCATCCTTAATGATTACTTTTGCTCAGTTTTCACTAGGGAGGACACAGGACAGTGGGCCCTTGTCAGAAGGTGGCATCAGAGTTACATCTAAGGAGGTCTTGGAGATGAAGCAGCCAATATTTACAAGTGAAAGGTCCTGAAAGGTCTATAAGCCATAAAGCTAGATAAGCCCTGGAACCAGATGGTTGCATCTGAGGATATCTCTGTGGAAAGTCCAGTGTGGCCTTGTATTTATGAATATAGAAAAACACCAGTAGGAGTCCACTTCAGAAAAAAAAAACTTATTAAATTGCTACAGGTTCCTGGAGATAGTAAGACTGACTCACCAGAAAATAGGTCTTAGTATTTATTGATAACATAAGGTTACTGCACTGTCTAACTTAGGTTGTGCATATTAATAAGAGACATGCCCTACTTCTATTAATAAACTATTTTTTTTAATACTAGCATTTTTTTCTTTATAAAATTCTATTTTTCTTTTTACTTTTTTTACATTGTAAAAGGTTAGGAATATTATATAACCACCAACCTGCACCCATGGAGAGTACAAGACTCCTGTCCTACCTTGAGTCAACATCTTGCTCTTTATGTTTTCTGGAAATAAAAAGCATATGCCAATTTCTCCCCAAACTAAATCATTTTGAAATCATTTACAACTGAATTCTCTAGTGTTTATCGATTCAGTTCTTTCTGCATGACAATCCATCTTATAATCATTAATGCTTCTTTATGCAGTATTTATTTTGATAAATTATGACAAACCAACACCTCAAGGCTGTCCCTTAACTGTATATGGCTTTCTGCCTTGCTGGCATTTCTGGGAGTAACTCACTTATTGCATTCAGGAATGTTAGCCTGCAAACATATTAATATAAATTTATCTCAGCACATTTCTTTGTGCAGAACTGGCATTAGTGTCAAACAAATTTGCTCAGTGCATTTTCAAAAGTACTTACCCTCTCTATGCAGGGTTCCCACACATTCCTCGTCTGCCAAATCACAGGAAACACTGCTGTGGCTCTTCCTCTGTATTTATATATTACCCAAGCCTGCAAAGCAGGCTGCCATGCTGAAGTCGGTGCCATGACATTAGATGTCATGAGGTAATCAACATGGTGATGTCACTACATGTGCAGACAGGTGCAGACCCCCACAGCAAAGCACAGCTATTGCCCACATTGTTAGGCTCTCCTAAAATATTACTTAGACAGTAATCCTCATAAAGTAAATAAATGTTCAAAGTGTCCCAAAAAGGACTTAATGATACTTTTTCTCTATAGTTCTCATTCCCCGTACACTGAAGTAAAACCCAAACAGGTACATAAACATCTATGGTTAGACACTTAAATTGAAACATACATTTAAGTGATTCAGGTATGATGTAAAACAATCTATATATGGCTGGGGAATACAGGAAGGGAGGGGCCTGTGGAGCTGAAATGGGGGGTGGGCTAGGAGAAGATATATTTATATTGGACAAACTGGTGGATACAAAAAAAAAAAAAAACAATGATATGGAGTACACATCTATGGTTGTAACTTGTCCATATATATGAATGTTGAAAATGAAATGGTATACTTATTATACCAGGAATACTGGTGGTACAGATAAACAAGGTGCAGACAAGTGATCACAGTGGCCCAACATTTAACCATACATTAACATACAGCTGGAAGGAAAGAACAACATATTTACATTAATTAAAATTTTCAGAGTATTATTTTACATTCCACAATTATTCACATTATTGCTGAGCAGTCCATGTCTTCAATTAGACCTTACTTTATATCCATGGATTTAAATCTGTCTGTCCACCAAGCTTCCCTGTAGAGTAGTTTTTTTTCTCTGTTCACACCATGATGATATGGTGGTATATGTTCCAGGCCCAAAAGTTTTAGGGCCTGATTTTAGAAGGTGAACACAAGCCTTGCATCAAGCTCTGCATCCACCGCAAAGTTTGATGCAGCTGCGCCAAAGCCCTCAGACACAACACAGTCTGATTTTAGTACGGCTGGTGCAGTTGTAACATTTGTCTCATTTTAAGGCAGCTTATGCTAAAGGTTTGGCATATGCCACATAAAGTGGCTCTGCCCATGGTGCTAATGTAGCCCAGGGGAGCTGGTCTAAGTACTGCATTCAGTGAAAGGGACTTGCACCAGGGAGTTGTGACTCTGATACTTCCAAAATTGGACTTGCAGCATCACTTGATGCAAGTCGCCACTTGTGTCACACTCCCTGCCACAATTCCGTTGTGGCGAATGCAACCCATTTTTAAATCTGGCCTTTAGTGTTGGTATAGGGTGTTCCATCTCCATAAAATGCCTTGAAATAGGTGATCTTTCACCACCTCTTTTTATTCTCCAAAAACCTCTTTTGTAAAGCTCTTGTGGTTTATAAACTCCACATACACCAGATCACATGGGCACTTTAACAAATAGACTACATAGCTAGTATGGCGTGTGATAAAATCGCACTCTTTCATTCCTGGGTGTATTGCTTACAGTCTTCATTCTGTCTGTGATTGTGAAGGCACTACAATAATGGCCACAAGGGAAATTACCTTTGGTGTCTAATGTAGTTTGTGTTCCTTTATCTGAGACCTTGTGTTGGGTATGAATTATCCTCTCTTATATTCTTTGCTCATTTTTCTATTACAAATGACCTGGTGTTAATAATTCGTTACCTCTGTGGGGCTGCATGTAAAACTGTCCAGTGTTTATTAATGGTCTTCTTCACATCATGAAAGTGTTCTGAAAATGTAGTTATACACATAATACAATTTGGTTCTGTGTTTCTCATTTGTGGCAGTGGCCTCCCTAGTAAGAGTTTGACATCTGTCTTCTGCCTCTTTTGTTACTTTGTTTGAGTACCGCCTTTTCTGAAATCTGACTTTTACTTCACTACATGCAGCTTTAAAGTCTTCATCCCAATGTGTCCTAACAAACTGCCCATATGGGATATTACTTTTCTTTGGGGTATAATGAAAGCTGTCATCTCTCAGTAAGCTTTTCCTGTCAATATTTTTCCAGTAAAGTTTGTTCTGTAATTTACTTTACTTTACTCTTGAATATCTCAATGTCAATAAAATCTATGTTTTGGTTGGAATATTCCATACTGAATTTAGTATGTTCTGTATATGTGTTTAGGAACCCATGGAATTCTTTAAGTTCTTCTGTGTCACCAATCCACAACAAAAGGCAGTTATCAATATATCTGCCCCAGTATAGTATGATTTTGTAATAATTGTTGTAAAGTGGATTATTAAGAAACTGATTTCCAATGGCTGTCATGTAAAGACAAGCATATGATGGTGCCATCATGAACTACATGATCATGCCCTGCATTTGGTAAAAAATATTTTCTTTCACACTTAAAATAATTTCTTTTAGTATTAGTTTTGCCAGTTGTGATAGAAAGTTATTTTTGCCTTCTTCCATAATTTCCCTTATATTTTAAGAATGCCTTAAGACTACTTAGATCTGTTTTGTAAGGGATCAATGTGTATAAATTTTAAACAGCAAATGTAACTAAAGTTGCACTGTCCAAATCTATAGTTTGATTGTTCATGTTTTCCAAAATATTCAGTATGTGTTCTGTGTCCCTGATGTACACATATTGTACCCTAAAATTAGGCTACAACAGAAGACAGAATCTTAGTGCACAAGAATTTGGGGCACTCAGAAGACTAGAGAATAATGAAAAAAATCATAGATTAAACCAGCAGACAAAGGGTGATAGTACACAATTACATGAACTATCAAAATGAGTGTTTAAGACAATTTAAGGACCAGAAAATCTACAGATGAGTGGCATACAGTCCCCCACCAGAGGTAACAGAATTGGTGGCAAATGTGGTAGAACATGCTTTCTTACAAGGACACATAAATGAACAGGAGAGAAAAGCATTATCGAACAAAACAATGGTGATACTGGTATTTTACGCTATCCCAAAAATCCACAAGGACATGAATAAAATGCCTGGAAGATCCATAGTGGTAAGAAGAGGCTTGTTGTGAGAGTTACTGTCTATTTTTGTGGATTTTCATATTCATGATTTGGCGAGTAAGCAATAAGGACCCCAGGGATCCAAGGATCTACTCCACTCTGAACCTATCCTGGTCTGAAAAGGATTAAGCTCCTCTGTCCATATTCAAAATAAAAGTTTACAGATATTTTGATCCCAACCTGCCCCCCAAGGGTGTTTATATTGGTAGATGACCTTCCACTCATAGTAGGACGTGGCTGCCCCCTCTTAGGTGGTTCTGGGTGGCTAGTGCCTCCTTACGGAACCACTTATGATGCATGATCCTCACCCCCCCCTTTCCTAGGGCTACCTCTCCTCCTTCACCTAACAAGTGGATATCTGAACTCTATAATCAGGAACACACCAAGTCCCTTCCCCACTGACTATCAGAGAATAAACTCCTTTATGGCCAGCTTATGAATCTGAGCTGGTTATTACAAAGAAGCCCTGGGCAACTGCCTTATTCTGTGAAATTATTATGTTACACCAACTTCTATATTTCTTCTATGACTGTACTTGGTTATCAGAAGGTTTGACCTGAAGGTATTAATACACTTCTGTGCTTCTAGTTTATGTATACTGTAGCCATAAATGTTTTGTTTATGGGCAACAGTACACAACAATGCTGTGTTTGCTTTGAGAGGTTGTTGTAACAACCATTAGACCTCAAGGGCAAAGCTCAAGAGATCTCTGGTTGTCATGATAACCTTAAGAAGTAAACACTGTGTTGTTCACTGTTGTCCATCCTTTGTCTTTTATAGCATATGCGCACCTTTGAACAACAGCCGAGAGTGATTTTAACTTACTGGATTTTCACTGTGCCCTGTTCACATGACATGTCTTTGAGCACCACCAGTCTAACTAACATGCCATGTCCTTAAGCCTTACCAGTCTTACTCACATGCTCAGAGCACACATCAAGGACAACACTTGTGATTTCTGTCAATGTAATTTTTAAGTCAGAGGGAGCAATGCTATTTATTACAAATATTGTAATTGGTTGGTTTTGAAAACAACACCAAAGACATTGCTGAGTGCTCATTCCTGAAACTGGCATACAAACATATGAACGTATGAAGAAGCCAGGAGAAGAAGGCCATTTGGTCTATCTATTCTGCTTGTGCTGCAGGGTCCATGTTTTGAGCTACTCTCCCTGCCCTCCCTCCCCACTCCTCCCATCTCCCTACCCATGATCCTTACCTCCCCTCTATGCCTATTCCAGCCTCTCTTAAAGCTGCCCACTGTCTTCAATGAGATGAACTCTTCCAGCAGTGCATTCCAAGTGTCCATCACTCTCTCTCTGTGAAGAAGTGCTTCCTGACCTCCCTCCTAAACCTCCCACCCTCCTGCTTAAGACTGTGCCCCCTCATGTTATGGTTGCCACTCAGCTTAAAGAAACTCCCCTTATCAACCTTATTTATTCATTCCTTTTAAGTACTTGAAGGTCCCAATCATGTCCTGTCTCTCTCTCTCTCTCTCTCTCCTGTCTTCCAGGGAGTACATTTTCAGTGCCGTCAACCTCTCCTTATATGCCTTACCCTGCTGACCCACTATCATCTTTGTAGCCCTCCTCTGGACCTTCTCCAGCAGGTTAATGTCCTTTTTGAGGTGTGGACACCAGTACTGAACTCCATACTCTAGATAAGACCTTACCAGTGACCTGTATAAGGGCAGTATAACCTCCTCTCTCCTACTACTGATCCCTCTAGATATGCATTCTAACAGTTTGATTACCAAAAATTATTGATTAGTGATGGTGAATGGGAAAGTGCAGCACATGGGCATTTTTTGTTGTCGCACTGTAGTAATGATGGGTATGCCACCCTAACAGCAACATTTCTATGGTGACATGCATTGATATTGACTACAGTGCCATGCCACAATAGAAGTGCCACTGGAAGGGGGCAACCACTTCCCCCGACTTGCACCCCCTTCCCAAACTAACTCCAAACTGGAGTTAAAATCCTTTAGTTCAGGGGGTGTGAGGGACAAAGCTCCCCACGTGGGTGGTTTGGGGGTGAACCCCCGATGTAGAAAATAGACCGAACAGTGCAGCTCCATGCCAACTGCAACTTGCGGTCACCATGGAGCCCATTGCTGTAATGCTGGTTGCAATCTTTTTTGTTGCACCAGCATATTCAACCCATAATGATGTACTCAAGATGGTACAACAACAGTTTGATGTCACTACCAGGGTACAACAACTATGGCAATTCATTAAATTCTATTCATAATAACACTTACCCATATACTATAATCTCTTTGAGAGGAGAATATGATTGTCAGAGTGACTGATTGCAAGACAACTTTCTGTGCTTAGGAGAGGAATGAGTTATGTTCAGGAAATCCAATAAAACACATACTGATTGCACTCCTATCTGTAAAATGCTGCTCAGTATAGAGCAATAAGCATCAAAATATGTGAAGAACTTACTCTGACATCTGGTGTAGAATTTGTACTTTAATAAAGTTTAGAATTAGTGAGTAAAATGCATAAGTGATTTATTAACCCAATGTACAGTGCAGAGGTGCTTGGTCAGTAGAGCATAATCACTGAAGGCTTAACAGTTCAAGAGTTCATTTTTGCAGCTTGTAGCTTATAAATCTTTCTATCATAGCAGCACATCATCAGAGCAGGTCATTGTTAAGAAAGGGCAGAAGCAACAGCATTCAAGAGTTCACACCAAAAGCTGTAAAATCTGCTTGCCAAACTACAGATTCACTGGCAAGCAATCTGATCCCTAGTGTTTCACCCATCCTGAGACACCCACCGAAGATGCTCTAGATGAGAAAAGTGCTGGGGCTAAGACACGCTGTAAAAACTAACTCTTGAAATGTGGAGACCTCTAAAGTACAGCAGAAACTTCTTCAGGATATATTTCTAACAATGCTTAGGATTGGTGTTTAACTGTGATTGTGATAAGGAGGCCAAGAATCATTGAATCCAAGGCCTAAATGATAAACTGCTAACCCAATGCTAGAGAAGCATTTATGAGGGATGATTTTTAATGTGAAATTGAGAAATCCCTAAGAGGGAAAGGAGTTCCCCATGTGTCCATGTTTTTATGGCTATGGATGAGTGGATAAAGTCAGGAATATGCTGCAACATATCACTAGGTAATATTGTATCTCGAATTTATGATGTTCAGGAATTAAAGTTTATTATTGCATGTTAGGGTTTCCATGACAGAAAGAAGGAAGTCAAGTTCTTGAAAGAATATAGTTCATCGAGAAATGCCAGCTGCAAAGAGAGGATGAAAAACTGACTAGGAAATAAGTTTGTAGTAAAACTGATTGTGATCATGTGACTCATAATGTGATAACAGTAGTGGTGTATTGGAGGTGTAGGAGTCAGGCTGGCAGAAGTTGAGTAAATAATATAGAGAGTTAGATAGATAGATAGATAGATAGATAGACAGACAGACAGACAGACAGACAGACAGACAGACAGATAGATAGATAGATAGATAGATAGATAGATAGATAGATAGATAGATATTATGTGAAAGATAAAGTTCCCAAATGATTCAGGAGCTGGTTCTCAATAGGAATGAATTGATTTGGCTCATCAGATGAAGGGTTTTTGTATACGGTTTAAAATTAACTTAATTTACATTTGTTAGCCAGTTTGACTTGGAGGAGTAAATGGTAAAGAGTCAGTCATGGAGTTTGTGCTGAGAAACAGAGGATCTGAGTTATGAGAACAGAATGAAATGCCACCAGGATTTCTCAAGACATATGAGTAGAATTCAAGAGTTTCTTGTTTATCAGAGGGAGGAAAGAAAATATTTAGAATGTAAATCAGACTGAGTCTCAGAAAATGTCACAAAGGCATATAGATCTTGATCTGAGATTCTTTTAGGCTTTGTGTCTCTGTTATCTGGATTATCTTTTAGTAAAGACATGATGACAAGTAATAAAAATGTTTTTGTGAATATCCTGAAAATACTGATCGGGGACACAGGCCCAGATGAGGAGACTGGAATAGAAGGAGAGGGTGAGAATGTTGTGCACATCATGAAGTAATAGGAACATTGAGCCAGAAGATAAAGTCGTTGGATAGTAGAATAGGTTATGGAGTGCAAATAGGAGATGTTCTGTCTCTTGGATAGAAGGAAAGAATGGAGCTTGATTTAAAGGAGCACAGAGCCCTGGCATCATAATGAGGCATGGGACTTTAATGGGATGATAATAGGCTTTGGAGCGCTGTAAGAAAGAATTGAAACCTGTGAATGGATGGCACAGAGCTTGGTTGCATTAGAGTGCAGGGGCATAAAATAGAGGTTCAGAGTATATAATTTGATGGTGCAGAATGTGAAGCTCATAACAGACACAAAAACTGTAAACCGATGGCATGGATGCTGATTGCATTGGGAGCAAGGCTTTGCAAATGTTATAAAAACATTGACTGGAATGCCTATGGAATATAGTACATGTAGTGAAATACAGTTACCTTTGGAAATACTGTACAGGCAAGCATTTACATTCATTCTTTGTGTTGCTCTACATGAACACAGTCAGTTCATAGGTGTCTCTCATATACATGGGAATCAGTTTTATTACAGGTAATCTGCTTGTCCATTCAAGTGACGCATCTGATTCATATGTTACACTTGTAGGTAAGGTAGTGGCTACCTTTGACTCTTTCTACTTCACTGGGGGGGGGCCCTTGGTAGCTTTGGGTTCATTCTTAGATGCTGTTAGTCCTAGACATCTATAGCAGGTACTGTGATACCATATTAGCCCTAAGCCTTAATTCTCAGATGGTGGAGTGTATGTTAACATTATATTTTCTTTGAAGAAATTAGCAAAATACATTGTTAACTCAATAGATTCTTCAACAGAGGGTGGAGTAAAGCTTCCCATGCCCTGCACTGACAGTGGTGCAGCAGTTTGTTGTTTGAAACCATAAAGAAATTGCTTGCTGTTTTGGGTTAATTATCTAGGAAGTACGAGTATCTTCTTCTTTCAATGTAGGTCAATAATGCACAGATATTCTTCCTGCACTCACAAATAATGAAAAAGGACTCCTACTAGGATGCCTTTAAAGAATTGACTAAAAGATTTCAAGAGATTAAGATGTTCTTATACAAGGACACTGCCCTCAAGTGGAGGAATGGTATAACCTGCAAATGGCAAAGTAGGGACTTAGAAAAAATAAAGGTAGGAAGTCACATGACCAGGGGAGGTCCTTAAATTAAGGCACGGCTCTGGGTGGAAGAGTGGCTGGGATGGGAGGGGCAGTCGATGCGTAGCATCGACGGGCTAACTCCCCTCACAAAGGAGCTCTTCCAGAATGCTGCTGAATTACCTGTAGGGCTCCACGGTCCTGCTCTGCTCTCCAGGTGTTGTGCTGTGCACTGCCTGTGTGTGCTTGGGGAGTGGGGTCCTGCAACCTATACTAGAGAGAGAGAGAGAGAGAGAAAGAACAAAGGGAATGTGGATTAGGAGTCTGTTTGGAGAGAGAGAGAGAGAGAGAGAGCCAGGCCCTAGTGAGCATGTGCAAACTGGCAGCCTGCATGGGAGGGGGAGTGGGAGAGAGAGAGAAAGGAGCTGACAATGGCCTTGACTAAATGCTGGAGAAATTCAACCAAGAGGTGGGCCTGCAGCAATACCAACCGGCCTCCACAGTGAGTACTAAGCTGTAAAGAAATACAATATACTGTCCCTAGCAAGCAGTACATTAAATAACTACTTAAATATTCAAGTCATAGGACAATCAGACAGACTATTGGTACACTGTGCAAAGCTGAAAACTTAGTTAAAATGCTCTAAACACATCTTCGAGCCTGTAGGCCCTAATTCAGCAGACAATCCCAAACAGTAAGCTGAAAACTTAGTTAGAAGGCTCTAAACAAATCTTAAGATTCTGTAGTCACAAATTCAGCAGACAATAACAGTGAGACAGAGTACGACTCATCAGGCTATAAGAGAGCTCAGCTGTGCACAGCAATGCTGAAAACACAGAATGTCCAGAGATTCTGTGTGTCTTAAAGCAGCAGAAGAAATGGTTGAGAATCCAGGCAGAGAAGGTAAATCTTGAATGCCAGAAGAACAATAAGTGGGGATAGTAGGTCAGAAAATACACCCCTCACAAAGGAGCTCTTCCAGGAGGCTGCTGAATTACCCTTAGGGCTCCATGGTCCTGCTCTGCTCTCCAGGTGCTGTGCTGTGTGCTGCCTGTGTGTGCTTGGGGAGTGGAGTCCCTCAGCCTTTAGGGCTTCATGGTCCTGCTCTGCTCCCCAGGTGCTGCGCTGTGTACTGTCTTTGTGTGCTTAGGAAGTGGGGTCCTACAGCTTTTAGGACTCCATGGTCATGTTCTGCTCCCCAGGTGCTGTGTATTAATTTTGTAATGACATTCTTATGTCAAAGAAATAAACGTTGAAACTAGATATTCTCCCTGCATGAAAGGCATGGAGCCTGATATATTTGGATCATGGAGTCCTGGGCAAAGCTTGTATGTGAGGTGTGGAACCCTTATGTGGAGGAGTGGAGCATCTGGATGAAATACAGAAAGCTTAATGTAAAAGCATGAAGTTTCTGGTTGGAAGATATGGAGTCAGATTGATGGGCACAGAGCCCTGATATGGAGAACTGTTGCTATTACAGAGGCACAGAACCTTGTATCAGTGGGCCAGGAAATCTGTATAGAAGCATAGAGCCTCAGTGAAAGACATGGAGCCCTGGTATGGAGGTGCAGATCCTCTTGCTGACAGTGCATTGTCTGGATGTCAATATGTGGGTCCTGATGTGGAGACATGGAGTCCCAGATGGAAGATATGGAGCCTATGAATAAAATGCATGGAGACTGCTCTATAATATGGAAACATTTCTCTGTTGGAATGTATGGAGCCAGACAGGTTTGTGACACAGTTTCCTGAAAATAAGGTGTTGGGTCTTAAGTTCCTTATGCTGTGGAACTCTTAGGACTGGTCTTTAACTATGATTGCGATGAAAGGCTTTTCTGATTAATGCATTAGATATTGATGTAAGTAACTATTTTACTGTATCTTTGATTTATTTGTTTGACAGATGCCATTTGAGGTGAAGGAAACCTGTGGCCTAATCCATTTACAATCAACTGCACCCAGCAATCTACCCCAGCCATAAAAAACATACAAACATCACTGCTGCTGACCACTCCCTGATATTCATCATGCTACATCAATGTCAGAGATGTATCTGAACCTGACATTTCTTTTATTTATTTGATTGTATTTTAAAGCTGAGTTTTGATATAGCTTCTGTTTGCAAGTTTCTGATTTTTTGTACAGCGCTCAGAGCCCTTGGGATTGGGCACTTTATAAATAAAGATTGGCTTGCCTTGCCTTGAATATATATATATATTTAATTAATATAAAATTACTATAGCTGCAATTTTGTGCAGGTCACCAAAACTGTGTGAGGGTATTGAAAACATAGTTGTATTGTAAACTAGTGAACGGGCATGTACCTACAATAGCGCATGGATATTTTTTTGTTGTTTTGCTCTTTTGTTCATATCTATGACATATTATTTTGGATTGTGCAATAATGTTTTGACGGGTTCATTAAAATTTCAAATAATTTCAACACACTCAGCAATCAGTATCTGAGATAATTTTTTCCAGTGTTTCTTCTTCAAAGCACAGTTTGATTCCAATTTAGAAATGTCCACATATAAGCTCTAATTGTGATTTGAAAAAAATGAAAATATTTTAAAGTTTCTTTCCAATTGAGCCTAATATGTTTCAAATTTTAATAATGGGTGGAAATGTGCAAATACGGTTTTCCAGTTGAATATTTTATTTGCTATAGACATATCATTGTCTCAGTTTACAGTTGTAATCAGTTTTGCAGTATAAGTCTCATTCTGCTTGTTTTTGAACAAAATTAGCAGGCTCTATGCTGGCACAACACCTTACATTACATATGACCCTTTATATTATCCTGTTCAAGATCAGAATCCTGCAATACAAATAAAGATATTAAAATATTTCTAGGTATGCTTCCAATTTGCATGGTGTGTACACCAATACGTTTTTCTAACTACTGTAATATATATTGATGCTCATCAATCAGAAACAATACCAATTATTTCAGGTAAAAATACTGCATGTTATTTCTGTGTAAGGAAGTCAATTGTCATAAGTAGAGTTCCTCATTATAGAGGGAAAAATATGGAATCTCATTGTCCCCTTGCACAAAATAAAACTGTCCCTCACAGATCTTTTTTTTGTTTGAAAGAACTGAAAAGAAGAAAATTATCTTTATTGATCTCTGACTCCCACACCCCCAATCCACCCTGAGCCTCCACTCATCCCCCCACCCCACACCCTTACTCACTTAAAGAGGGTCCCCCATCGTAGATCCATTGTCCAGCCAAAATACTTCCTCCTTCAGGAACCACAACTGTGAAATAAGGAACTAAGGTAAGCATGATTAATGTACAGTATTTTAATGTGTATTGAATTGTACTCATTACTTTGTAATTTTTAAGTATTTGTCCACCAAATTTTCAATGTGGCCTTTCTGGGACCCCACTTCATGAACAAGGTAGGTGAAAATGTTCAAATCTGGGCCAAAATGTGATTTGCAGAAGCTCTGTGAAATCACCTTTCAGGTGGGATTTGAAATTTTTCATCTACCAGTTTGATGAGATGGGGTAATAAGAAAACTATGTCGAAACTTTGGTGGAATAATATGATAAAATTACCAAGTTCTGAGTAAACATTGAAATATTTCCATGTTCACTCATAACTTGCTAGTTTTCAATATTTTTCCACCAAACTTTCAACATGTCGTTTTTGGGACCCTCTTCCCCATGAATAAGATAGGTACAATTTTTCAAATCTGGGCCAAAAGGTGATTTGCAGTCATTCTTCAAAATCACTTTTCAGGTAGGATTTGAAAATTTTCTCATACCACATTCATGAGATTGTGGATTAAGAAGACTATCGTTCAATATTTGGGATCAAAATCTTAAAAAAACACCAGAGTTATGAATGTATGTTGAAATGTTTCCATGTTTGTTCATAACTTTGGTAATTTTCAATATTTTGACTCCAAACTTTCAACATAGCCATTTTTTCACACCACCTCATGAACACGAAAAGCATCATTTTTTAAATTCAGTCTAAAATTTGTTTTCACACTTATAACACAAACATATGTATTGACCAATATTGTATAAATGCCACGTGACATGTTGATAAGGGTGAGTCATACAATTACTATGTTGAAAGTTTGAGACCAAAATAAAAAAAAAAAAAGAAATGTGTGCATGGTGGGCCTTTGGCTCATCAGATAGTATTTTGTGATCCTGAGTCAGTGAAGTGAGTTCAGGTGAGTACTCAGTGACCTAGCTGGATGGGCATAGACTGAGGGGGGTGGAGCTTCCATAAAGCACCACCCAAGCTTGGGAACAGTATTTCTGGGTGTCCTGGGTTCAAACCCCAGCTAATGCACTTGTTTTGTTCTCACTTCTGTTTGTTTGGGTTCCATATGTGCGCACACCACACCCTTAGGATTAACAATTTTAAGGAAAACGTCCATGTCAGCAAGCTCCACACCTCAGTGAGAGGCACCCCCCCAATTACTATTTTCCCCCACTGCACACAAAATTACAGAACCTGCTTCTGAAGAAATTTTCTTTTATATGGTTGATCCTCCCTTCACTCCTGCCAGCATTTTTAAATGGAGAGCCTCTATCGGCGCCATTCGCCCCCAGCCGACATCAGAGCCAGAAGTAGCCGCGTGAGTGTGTATAGTATTAGCCTCTAAATGGAGCTATTAACAGCTCTGGTTTGCCACTTAGAGGTCTCAGTGCTATACCAAGACCAAATATAGACTGGCTGATTGACTACCAGTCTATATTTGGCCTCGGTATAGCACTGAGAGCATGGAGCCCTGCACATCTTCACCTGTGGCTGCCAGAGGGCACTTGTCTTTGGCTGACAGATGGACTCTTTGCCCTGCACATCTGTGTCTGTAGCCACATAGAAGCACAGGCCTAGAGGACTCAGCACTTCCTCAGCCTGCCAGACAGCCCCATAAATTCTTTGCATCTCTTGCCACAGGGAAGTTACAGATCTCTCCAGCCAGACAGACTCTTCCCTTGGCATAGGGATCAGAGGCACAGAGGCTGAGGGGCCCTGTACATCTGCATCTTTTCATGCAGGTCCCAAAGAGATCTCCATGAATGAGGATATGATTCCACTGTCTCAAAAAGAAAGTAAATTGTTTGCAACAAATTGCATTAATGCACCAGTTAGGGGTCACACTCACACCAACCCCAACTCCCCACCCCTCCAGCAGCAAAAGGACAAGACCACACAACAAACCACAGACAACCATCATCAGATAAGACAAACAACATAAAACTGTCATCAGATGACACAAATGCTGTAGCACTGATGTGCTATCTTTGTGGAGTTGTATCTGCTTCTGTAGTCACAACTATGTGTGTATGCCTTACAGCCTCAATGAGTACCTATGACTTCTGAAATGCTTGCCCTACAGAAGCCTACATTTCTGCAGACAAAATTACTGTTTCAATTTGGGTATCATGACTTTATATGTAGGGACCTGCACTTCTGCAGCCAGAAGTCAGTGTGTATGTCTTATACCTAAGGCTGTAGAGGTGCAAGTCCCTCAGGGATCTGTAGTTCTTCAGACTGAATTAGTGTTGCACGTTGGGTATCACGGATTCCATGGAGCCTGTGCTTCTGCAGCCAGAAGTCAGTGTGTATGTCTTACACATGTGGCTGCAGAGGCACAGGCCACTCAAGGGCCTGTACTCCTGCAGAAAGAACTGTGGATATGTCTTCCAGTGTGCATAGCTACTCATGGTTATAGAAATGCTGGCCACATAGGGATCTGCACTTCTGCAGACAAAAGAACTCTCATAATTTGGGTATTGTGGATTTGTATCTCTGGTTGCAGGGGCCTGCACTTTTGCAGACTATCTTTAGACTAAGGTAGTGTTGTGATTTGAGTATTGTGAATGTTCTGTCTGCAGCCATCATGATTGTGTATGACTTGCAGTGTGTGTACCACAGATACAAGTCCACAAAGGTAGCACATTAGTGTTACTGCATTTGTGTATCTGGAAACAGATGCATGTTGTTTGTCTTACCTGATGATTACTGTCTATGCTTGCTTGTGTGGTCTTATCCTTTCACTGCTTTGGGAGGTGGTGGGAAGTTAGGGTTGTAAAACCTTACACCATATTTTCCTACCTGTGTGGCTTTACATTGAACCCTAACTGGTGCATTAATGCAGCTTTTTGCAATGAATAGATAGATAGATAGATAGATAGATAGATAGATAGATAGATAGATAGATAGATAGACAGACAGACAGACAGATATATATTATATAACCCTATCTTTATATGTGAGAGAGCTTTGAGTTAAGAGAGAAATGCAAAGGTGCACCTGGCAATGGTTGGCTTCACTGAGTAATGGCTGGTGGTAGGAATACCCCTGATGGGAGAGGAAGTGGAGCCATGCAGGTGCTGGGTCATGTGGCTGAGTCTGGATCTAATGGCAGCTGGAGAGAGCAAGACAAAAATGAAGGAAGGTCAATGGCAACTAGAGGGGAATATGGAATGGGACAGAACTGGAAGCTTGAGACTAAAGCACTGTGAGATTCCTCAGTGGCTAGCAACCACTTGAAACAGCAATGAGCACAAAAAGGATCTCAGACAATTGGGCCAGGAATGAATTAGTGGCAGATGAGAAGTGCACGCAAGCACAGATTTTTGAAAAGTGTTGTTGCTGTGGTACGGTCATTTTTTCTGATGGCCATAAGGAAGGGTAGAACTCCCACTGTCCATTTCCCATGAACTATAGGCATAGCCTCCAGTTTCTCCCCTCCCAAAAAGATGCCAGGCAGGGCTGAGAGCAGATAGCACATGCACATGCAGTGATGTACTGAGTCAGACAGCGGGCATCTCTACCCTCTCAAATCACACTCCTGCCTACTATGTTACCCATGATCACCCAGGTGGTGGTTGCACTTTGGTAGTGGGAAGTAGAGATGGGTGAAATGGATAAAATTTGCTCCGCGAATTAATTCCTGAAGTTGGTAAAATTTGTGAACTGCCGACTTTGTGATGCTTTTGTAAGGCAAAGTTGACCTTTTTCTAGGTGAATTGACTTAAATTCACCCAACTTTGCCTAACTTTACCACCTTTACAGATAAAGTTAGGCAAAGTTGCGAAGAAGGAACTTTGTGACATAATTCTGCAACTCTGACAGAACTTCATTGATGAAGTAAAACTTTGCAACACCTCTAATGGCAACCCTCCCTCCCTGAGGTGCAGAGTATCCTCAGGGATGTTCAGTCCTCCTCCTTCAGCTTGCTCATTCACAAACCCAGATCACTGGCATCATAAGCGGTAGAGCAACTGCTGAGCTGACAGACCCACCCTAAAATATTATTTTTTTAAGTTTCCTGATCCATGATCGACCAGTCACCTGAACCTTTTTTGTTCTTTACTTTTAACCGTTGTGTGTAGCAGATTCCACAGCTTTTTCTGATTTTGCCTCATGTTCTTCTTTAAAAAGCTGGTCATAGATGTTCCTGTTTTTTTTTTTTTTTTATAATTTATATTCCTTCCACTTGGATTCCTTATGGTATATAACTGATGTTCAGATGTTTCTTCTTCTACAGTTTGCACTCTTTATCAAACCAAGTTAGATTTAAAGTAACTTCCTATTTTTATATAGTAATAGTGACAGTTAAAACAAGAATATTTCCTTCAATCATTCACATATTCTTCTCACATCTGTACTATCATACATTTTCTTTGGTAGTGCTCTGATGTTTTCCCACTTCATTTCTTCTTGTATCCTTTCTACCTGAATCTCACACCATCTAAGCAATCTTCTCTTCCATGTCTGAATATCAGTCTCTGTCTCTCACAAACTTATTCATTGCATTTATTTACAAGTGTTTTAGTTACAAGCTATAAGGCAATAAGTCACTGTCTCAGTATTCAATCACCCAAAAGTCCTTCATTAATTCCCATTACGATGTACTGATTAACATGTAGTCTATACTAGATCCACCATTAGGACTCAAGTACACATACTATCCTTTTGAATTCCCAGGCATTCTCGCATTAACGATTAATGAGTTATTTCATTATAATGTCAGTTTCATAAGTCTGAGGTCATAATTGTCCCAATGACAATCTTCAGATGTCTGATTCTTAATGTATTAAAAGGGCTATTTTCTTTACTGTTCCCCCAATTTTATATTAGACTTTTATTGCTTGTTCACACATTAACATATTAGCCTCTATGTTAACTCCATTTGAATAATCCATTAACATGACTTGTATTACATTCTCTATATCTTTTCAGATCATTGGTTAAGTGTGTGTTGTACTAGCTGGAGGTACATAACTGTATGCAAGGAAGACTGTAAATTCAATGTAGCTCCTCTGCAGTAAGATAACAATTCCATTTGGAAAATTGCACATGATCTTTTCTATTTTTAAGCTAACAGTGTTTCATACAACATAAACCTAGTCCACTAACTGGTCTACCCTTACAACTTTGTTTATGAGCTTTAGCTTGGACTGCCATATTGTATATTAGTATAAGCACAGATTTGTTTTCTAATACCATATCTCCTGCAAAAATGTTATATCATGGCCTTCATAAACGTCCTACATTTTAAATATCATAATTTCAAAATTATTGCTGCAGCATTCTATTTTATTATCTCGAATGTATTGTTCGCCTCTTATAAACTAGTTATTTGGTTAATGCCCCTGTGGCTAGTTGTATCACCCCAAGCAGTGCTTACTACAATCAATTACTCTTAATTAAAAACACTTGGGAACCTGCTTAGTGTGCTCCTTATTGTAATTTATTTTAATTTGATTTAGGCACCACTGAGCAGTTACCAGGCACATATTTATGTGTTTATTCATAAGCTAAGGCATCAATCCAAATATCCCACCTCATAGTTAATTTCATTCATATACATTTTGTATATAAGTACCAGGAGCTTTAGCCCCTAAACCTACATAATTTACAGTTTTGTTTTTTACACAGCCAAGTCAGTGCTTTCATTTAAATCCCCGTCATCTCTGGCTCCAATGGTCTAAATCCAAAAACTTTCCCTCTGGCCAATCAGTTTTTCCAACCACCCCCCACCACCACCACCCAATGGGGATTTGGAGAAACTGATTAGCCAGAGGGAGAGTTTTTGAGTTTATACTCTTGAAGCCTGAGATGACAGGGGTTTAAATGAAAGCATTGACTTGGCTGCATTTTTAGAAAAATTGTAAATTATGTAGATTGTGGGGTTAACTTCCAGGGTGTTATAAGGGAACTCTTGGTACTTACATACACAATGTATACAAATGAAATTAACTATAAGGAGGTGGTATATTTAGACTGATGCCTTAGTTTATCAATAAACACATAAGTATGTGACTGGTAACTGCTCAGTGGTGCCTAAATCAAATGAAAATAAATTACAATAAGGAGCACACTGAGCAGGTTCCCAAGTGTTTTTAATTAAGTGTAATTGATTGCACTAAGCACTGATCGGGGACCACTTGATTGTTGCTTGTATTTAATTCACTGTTTTTTGACCCCACAACCTCCACAAGAAGGCCGTTCCATGTACCCACCACCCTCTCCATGAAAAAAATACTTCCTCACATTGCCCTTGAGCCGTCCCACTCTATCTTGAAATTGTGCCCCCTTGTTCTTGCACATCTCTTTTTCTGAAAGATGCTACCCTCCTGGACTTTTTTGATTCCCCTGAGGTACTTGAAAGTTTCTATCATGCCCCCCCTTTCCTCTAGGGTATACACATTAAGTTCCTTTAGTTTCTTTTCATATGGCTTCTGGTGCAGACCCGCACCATTTTAATTGCCTTCCTCTGGATTGCCTCCATCCTGTCTATGTCCTTGCAGAGATGGGGTCTCCAGAACTATATGGAGTACTCCACATGGGGTCTCATCAGCTGTCTGTACAGAGGGATAACAACTTCCTGTTTTCTACTGGTGATGCCTCTTCCTATACATCCCAGTATCCTCCCAGCACTCCTTACTGCCTTCTCACATTGCTTGCTTACCTTTAGGTCATCTGATATGACTACCCCCAGGTCCTTTTCCATTTTTGTTTTGGTTAGTACCTCCCCACCATTGTGTACTCTTCTCCTGGGCTTTTGTTTCCCAGGTGCATTACTTTGCACTTCTTTGCATTGAATCTAAGCTGCCATACTTTTGACCATTCCTCCAACCTTGCCAAGTCCCTTCTCATCCTTTCTGCCCCCCCTTGTGTATCAACCCTGTTGCAGATCTTTGTATCATCTGCAAAGAGGCAAACTTTTCTTTCTAGTCCCTCAGCAATGTCACTTATAAAGACATTAAAAAGGACTAGACCCCGTACTGAACCCTGTGGTACCCTGATAGTAACCCACCTTCCTTTGGAGTGACCTCTGTTTAGTATTACCCTCTGTGTCCTGTTGTCCAGCAATTTTTTTTTTACCCAGGCTACCACCCTGGGACCCATTCCCAGATTGGCTAATTTATTATTAATCTTTTGTGTGAGACTGTATCAAATGCCTTGCTAAAGTCTAGGTAGGCCATGTCCACAGCTCCTCCCTGGTTTACTACTTTGGTCACTCAGTCAAAGAAACCTATTAGATTCATCTGACATGACCTTCCCACTGTGAATCCATGCTGCCTTGGGTCCTGTGCCCCGCTGGCCTCTAGGTACTCAACGATTCTTTCTTTTCAGAAGTGATTCCATCAGACTGCCACTAGGGGCACTAACTAAGATGGCAGTGTGATCCACAAGCTCTCCAGCTAGATGGGCTAATCCTACATTATATGAAGCCATCCTGCATAGTTAGAGCCAGAAAATTACTCAGGGTATACCTCTGTGGGCAAAGTTTAAAGAAAACTGAAAATTAACCTGGCAAACCTGCAAGCTAGCCTGGAGGAGGACTTTCATTGATCAGGTCGGTGGGGCCTACCTGCTCAACATGGTGCAGCAGCCCTTGGCAACAATGTGGGACCATGCTTCAGCTGAAGCGATGTTTAGTCAATTGCTCAATCAGATGGCACAGGTCACTTTAGCAACAAACCACACAGCCCAAGTTCTGCAGGTACTAGACTCCATAATGCTACACAGCAAGGGATAAATAACTGCAGTGGAGAACTCACTGCAAGATCACTCTGTGGCACTGAGAGGAGCAGCATCAGCAGACCTTAAGACTGCAAAGCAAAATCGATGACCTAGAGAATCGGGGGCGTAGAAACAACCTCCAATTCCTAGGCTTCCCAAAGCATTCTGAAGGTCACAACACTGAGCAATTTCTGCAACAAGCGTTAGTCGAGCTCCTTCAACTGGACCCACACTGCACCTTGCAAAATGAGAGGGCCCTCCAAACCCTGACACCCATGACAAAACCTGTGGATAAACTGAGGCCGATCATTGCCCGGTATGAAAGAGGTCCCCCCCCTTTATTGTGTTCCCTTATCTATTATCAAATACATTATTTCATTGTTTCTAATGGGAAGTTAGTGAATTCTAGGCAATGTCTTTGTTTTATATTCTGTTTCTATGTTTATGTTTGTTCGTTGGGCTGGCCACCCACTTTGTTTAATCCTATTTGTGTGTCCTGTGTTGTGTTTAATGTTTGCCTGAAAATCCTAATATTCCCAGTTATAGACAAGAATTGAAATAATGTCCTTCTTGGCGATGTATATGTTGTTGCCCTTCATGAGCATGTTGCTCTGGATTTTCTGTATCATTGTAGAAAGGAAAAGATACCTCTTTTATGGTTCAAAGTATTTCCTTGTTCGTGGTAGCCCTTTAAATGGGAGCTTTGTGCTCCGTGGGGTTTTAGCTTCATATATATATATATATATATATATATATTGATAGCTGTATTAATTCTGGTTAAAAAAAAGAAAAAACCCCTATAAATGGTAAACAGCATTCTTGATGTTTTTGTTACACTGCAGAGCTCAGAATTGCATTGGAGCCTTATGTAAAAGCATACATATTCAGTTTCCTTAGTCTTTAAAAAAAATAATGAAAAGAAACACCCCAAAATAAAAGAAATATGCTGTGGCATAACTGTAAAATGCTTTAAATAATGTCTCCCGACTGTGCGGCTGCGAGCGCCGATTTTCGGCTTCTGCTCGAACGTGCGCACAATTGCTAAGACATTTATATCGGAATTCAGCCTAAAACAGAGAGACTTTGTAAGTCTAATACCTTGTGGACAGAATGCTTACTATTTTGAGTCGAGGTAATGCTTTTCTGTTAGTCAATTATCATGTCTCCGATTTTGGTTGGAACTAAGGAGATCCTGAATGTTGTCTGGATCCTCAGAATGCTATACATCCTTCCTTCCCTTTCCCTACAGCCTTCTTTAAGAGCCGGCTGGCCTCTCTGCTTCTATATTTATGCTAGTCTAAAGGGGAGGTGCTTCTGAGGCTGTTCAATGATTTTTTTAAAGATGCTAAAAAGCTTAGTTTTTTTTTTTGCTTTGATGTTAAAATAAAGTGATAAAGTCTCTTAAAGGGATACAGACTTTGTAAATAAAATAAAATGCCATGTTTATTAAAATGTTAAATTTAAAAGAATAGGGAGGTGGGGTTCGATGGTCACATGTTACTCTGATGGGTATTTAAGGCATACTTTGTTCACTTTGAAGAGAGATGTTAACTGGAATGCTGCTGTAGAGGACACACCATTACAAACTTCAGTTTTGAATGGGAACTGAGGCTTTTTGCATGTTCCCAATAGCTAGTAACTACTAGCTTGCTTTGAAATTATTTTCTTGGAATTTTGTTTGTTGTTTTGATGTATACAGTCTGATTTAATTTTCCTTACAAATAAATATTTAAGTCTTTTCTGCACATTGCCTCTGTGGTCCATCTGTACTCGTATCTACAACAGATGGTGTCAGAAGTGGGATATCGAGGTTGAATTTGATCTTCAAATTCTGAATGGTCCCACATGCAAGAAGAGGCAGCAGAGGTGACCAGTGCCACTACAAGGTTCATTGCAAAGAAGTTACAATTGCCATTATTTTCTGGTCTGGACCCTGTAGTATGAAGGAAAATGGACAGAAGACCCATGGAGAATTTGCCTGTGGAAGATGAGAAACCAGTACAGGGAGCTCGGGCAGCTGAACCAGAGGTAGAAGTGCCACCTGATGATCCTCAGGACTTACTTTGCTGGCTATGTATTCGACAAATGGAAATGGATAGGGAGAGGGAACAGGAGAGGAGAGAGAATCAAGCCCGATGGGAAGAAAACCAGGCCAGATGGGCAGATACACTCCAAGCCATCCAGTCTGTAGGTACCGGTAGACCCCTCTCACCAATGAACTTACAGAAAGATATTAAACTGGTAAAACTTGCTGGATCTGATGATATAGAGGCCTTTCTATTAACTTTTGAGAGAGTGGCAACTGCCTGTGCCTGGCCAAGAGATCAATGGGTAATCCGGTTGGCCCCATATCTGACTGATAAAGTTCAATTGGCTTATAGCCATGTGGACATTATACATGCCTACGATTATGACCACGTAAAACAGGCAATCTTGAAAAGATATGATATCAGTACTGAGACCTACCGACAACGATTTCGATCCTTCAAGTTTCATCATAATGATACCCCACAAGATGCCTATATCCAATTAAAGGATTTATGTAACAAACGGTTACAACCTACAACAAGGACAGTTACCCAGATACTGGAAAGCATCATTTTAGAACAGTTTGTCAAGATCCTGCCACAGGATGTCCAATTATGAGTCAAAGAGCATCGATCAGAATCAGTAGAAGTGGCCATTAAGTTGGCAGAGGACTATATAGCAGCACATCCTCATAGACACTGACCTTTGGGAAGTTCTACTACAATGGGCCCTATGGTAAGACAGTCTTTATTGATTCCTCACTCCCCACCTAGTAATATCACTGGAAATAAACAGAATATTAGACCTGGAAAGGGGCACAATGCAGACATTGTTTGTCATCATTGTAATGGTAAAGGACATATAGCAAGATTTTGCCCCAAAAAGAAAATTGAAGATACACACTTAGCTTTGGCCAATTGGGGACATTATGTGATACCTGTTCAAGTTGGACAGAAGGTAGTAACTGGATTGATAGACTCAGGCAGTAAACAAACATTGATTCATGCTTCTTTACTTGGTACACAAAGACGTAAGACAGGTTCAACTACTGGGGTTGTATGCGTCCATGGAGATGTACACCAATATCCACTAAATTACATTACAATAACAGTAGGGGGACACACCCAGAAGATGAGGGCAGGTGTGGTACCGCACCTTCCAGTACCAATAGTCATTGGACATGATTTTCCCCATTTTGAAACTATATTAATGTCTAATATCAGTGCTGTCACCACCAGAGCACAAACCAACCTAGAAGAGAATTTGGGACAAATGTTTCCTTTTCAAGAAGATCTATATGGGACCAATGGGAAAGATAGAAAATCAAGAAGTCAGAAAAGAAAAGAGAAGAAACAATGGACTTATAAAAATAAGATGAACGGTGTACCGGACAGTAAAATTGACTCTGTTACTATCCGACCATATATTATCAATAATTCTGACTTTAAAGAAGCACAAAAAAGTGATGATTCTCTAACACCTTTTTTTTCACAAGTTGGGAAAATCGATGAATCCAAAGGACATTTTTTTGAACTTAAAAATGAATTATTGTATAGGGTGTGTACTAATATAAAAAAAGGGGAGACAGTAGAACAATTAATGATACCCCAAAAATATCGAACCCAGTTACTTCATTTAGCGCATGATAGCCCTATGGCTGGACATTTAGGTAGAGACCGCACCTTGAGCCGCCTTCTGTATCGATTTTTTTGGCCTGGCATTCATGAAAATGTAACAGAGTATTATAAGAACTGTGAGGAATGCCAGAAAGTGGTTAAGACAATTCGTAAAGACAAAGTACCCCTACTACCATAGCCATTAGTGTCTACTCCCTTTGAAAGAATAGCAATGGATATTGTTGGTCCATTACCAAAAAGTTCCAAGGGAAACAGGTTTATTTTAGTGTTGGTAGATTATGCTACAAAATACCCCGAAGCTATACCTTTAAGGACTATTACAGCCCCTAAAATAGCTGACAAGCTGATTAAAGTCTTCAGTTGAGTAGGGATTCTCAAATAAATTCTAACAGACAGAGGAACAAATTTTTGCTCTGCATTGCTTAAACGATTATATCAGGCTTTGGGCATTGAAGCGCTATTCACTACCCCTTACCATCCCCAGACAGATGGGCTAGTAGAGCGTTTTAACCAAACAATGAAGCAAATGCTAAAAAAATCTGTGGTGGATGAGGGTAGGAATTGGGACACTTATTTACCATACCTCATGTTTGCATATAGGGAGGTTCCACAAGCATCCACAGGTTTTTCCCCATTTGAATTATTATATGGACAAAACCCAAGGGGACCTCTTGACATAGTTAAAGAGGAATGGGAGGAACACAAGCAGATTGGAAAAAGTTTACCCCTACAATACTGGCAGCAATTGTGGCAATGCTTAAGGACATATATACAGAAAGCTCATAGTACTAATTTACAACAGCAGGCAAAACAGAAAGAATATTATGATAAGGGTACTGGTCGCAAAGAATTTAATGAGGGGGATAAGGTACTATTGTTGCTACCTTCTTCCGATCAAAAGCTTTTGATGAAATGGCAAGGACCTTATATAATTACTCAAAGAACGGGTCCAGTGACCTATGAGATTGAGATGCCAGACAAGAAAACAGCTAAGTGTATTTATCATGTAAATCTGTTAAAGGCTTGGGTTGAAAGACCAGTACCTTTTACAGGTTACGTGATGCCTGAAACCGACAATGAACTAGAATCCGTGTATGGACACTTAGACAATATGGGCCAAATGACTGATTTACAGATTAACCAGAACCTAACTGAGGAACAGAGAAAGGAGTTAGATATTATTATGGATAAATTTAAGACTACATTTACAGGTACACCAGGGAAAATCAAGCATGCCACTCATCATATACGTGTTATAAACACCCAACCCTTGAGACAGAAACCCTACAGACTTCCTGAAAGAGTTCGAACAGATGTAATTCAGGAGGTAAGGAAAATGCAGGAAATGGGTATTACTGAACCATCACATAGTGAATGGTGTTTTCCCATGGTAGTAGTACCCAAGAAAGAAGGAGGCATACGCATATGCCTAGACTTTAGGAGACTAAATGCATTATCTCAATTTGACAGCTATCCAATGCCTCGCATTGATGACATTCTTGACCATCTAGGGAGTGCCAAATACATTAGCACCTTTGGCTTAACAAAAGGTTATTGGCAAATACCCTTGGACCTCTTGGATAAAGAAAAAACTGCATTCAGTACTCCTCTAGATCTATTTCATTTTATGGTTATGCCGTTTGGCCTTCATGGGGCCCCTGCCACCTTTCGGAGGGTAATGAACACCCTATTAACCTCTCACACAGCATACAGTGCTGCCTATCTGGATGATGTTATCGTATTCAGTACCTCCTGGGAAGATCATCTAAAACATTTGGAGAACGTACTGACTACAACAACGGAAGTCGGATTAACTATAAACCCAAAGAAATGTGCTATAGCGATGCAAGAAACAAAATATCTCAGATTCCAGATCGGTAATGGTATGATAAAGCCTGAAATAAATAAGGTGGCGGCAGTGGCAGGCAGTCCCAGACCTCGTACAAAGAAAGACATGCGTTCTTTCCTGGGACTTGCCAGTTACCACTGAAGATTCATACCTAATTTTTCAACTTTAGCTGGACCATTGACTGATCTAACAAAAAAACGAAATCCAGAAAAAATTAAGTGGACTGAAGAGTGTGAGGATGCATTTCAGACTATCAAAGCTAAACTGTGCTCTTCCCCCATTTTAAGAACTCCTGATTTCACACAGCCTTTTATTCTACAAACCAATGCATCCAATTGTGGAATAGGGGCTGTGTTAACTCAGATTATAGACGGGGAGGAACATGCTATTATTTATATAAGTCGGAAGATGCATGAAAGAGAGACACACTACTCGGTCATAGAAAAGGAATGTTTGGCCATCAAGTGGGCCATAGAAGCTCTTCGTTTTTACCTATGGGGTACCGAATTTGAATTATGGACTAACCATAATCCATTGTGTTGGTTGCATGTAATGAAGAACAAGAACCCTCGCATTATGCGATGGTATCTTTCATTACAACCTTATAAATTTACTATAAAACATCGAAAAGGATCAGCACATAGTAATGCTGATTTTATTTCCCTTTATGGAGTGGAAAATATAGATTTTAATCATCAGACTTCAGGGTAATGAATGAATTTGATCAAGGAAAGAAATGATATTTATGATATGAGTTTAATTTTTTTTTTTGGGACCCTGAGGTGGAGTCCTAGGTGAGGGTGGGCTACGGCTCCATCTCTCTGAAAGAGAGATCTGATGCAAGGAATTAATTCCAGTATTCTAAACCAAAACTACTGGTTTGATTTTGAGTGGGGAGGAATGTGAAAGAGGCCCCCCCCTTTTTTGTGTTCCCTTATCTATTATCAAATACATTATTTCATTGTTTCTAATGGGAAGTTAGTGAATTCTAGGCAATGTCTTTGTTTTATATTCTGTTTCTGTGTTTATGTTTGTTCGTTGGGCTGGCCACCCACTTTGTTTAATTCTATTTGTGTGTCCTGTGTTGTGTTTAATGTTTGCCTGAAAATCCTAATATTCTCAGTTACAGACAAGAATTGAAATAATGTCCTTCTTGGCGAAGTATATGTCGTTGCCCTACATGAGCATGTTGCTCTGGATTTTCTATATCACTGTAGAAAGGAAAATATACCCCTTTTATGGTTCAAAGTATTTCCTAGTTTGTGGTAGCCCTTTAAATGGGAGCTTTGTGCTCCATGTGGTTTTAGCTTCATATATATGTATATTGATAGCTGTATTAATTCTGGTTAAAAAAAGAAAAAAACCCTATAAATGGTAAACGGTTTTCCTGATGTTTTTGTTACACTGCAGAGCTCAGAACTGCATTGGAGCCTTATGTAAAAGCATATATATTGAGTTTCCTCAGTCTTTAGAAAAAAATAATGAAAAGAAATACCCCAAAATAAAAGAAATATGCTGTGGCATAACTGTAAAATGCTTTAAATAATGTCTCCCGACTGTGCGGCTGCGAGCGCCGATTTAAGTCTCTTAAAGGGATACAGACTTTGTAAATAAAATAAAATGCCATGTTTATTAAAATGTTAAATTTAAAAGAATAGGGAGGTGGGGTTCGATGGTCACTCTGATGGGTATTTAAGGCATACTTTGTTCATTGTGAAGAGAGATGTTAACTGGAATGCTGCTATAGAGGACATGCTGTTACAAACTACAGTTTTGAATGGGAACTGAGGCTTTTGCATGTTCCCAATAGCTAGCAACTACTAGCTTGCTTTGAAATTATTTTCTTGGAATTTTGTTTGTTGTTTTGATGTATACAGTCCGATTTAATTTTCCTTACAAATAAATATTTAAGTCTTTGCTGCACATTGCCTCTGTGGTCCATCTGTACTCGTACCTACGACTACAGGCACAAAGAGATGATTTGACCAAGTCCTGGGGCCTCGGACAGCTGCACTAGCATAACCACAGCATCAACATTTACCCAGACTATTTAAAAGAGCTGTCTGACAAGTGCCGGGCCTATACGGAGGCCAGGCACCTGATGCACCAGCTGGGAATCTAATTTTCCCTGAGGTATCCAGCCATCATGAGGGTAAAGCATACCAGGGTCCCCAAGCTCTTTTCCAACCCCATATGCTGGATTTTGGCTGTAGGACCTACCAAACACAGACAGTTTCAGCCAAATAACAGAAAAGCAGGTGTCTGATACCCCTCTCCCACCGAGAAGTATGCCCTGTTGTGTTCAAAGGTCTAATTGCTGGGCTGCTGGAATCCAGCAGTTGTGTAGGGGCACTCACACCCCCCTCATTGACAAAGGACACCATCGGGCAAACCTGGGGCTGACTCCCCAGGATCCTTGGAGGTGCCCTTTCTTTGACTGACCCTGGGTTCTAACCCTCCCCACCTCTGTGGTAATTTTCACCCCCCCCAAAGAAACAAAGGCACAGTGATACCCTGACGGTTAAAGTATCCACAAGACACCCTAGGTTCTAACTGAATTCCCCCCTTTTTCCTTTTTCCTTTCCCTCTTTCTTCCCCAGCTAAGCTTTTGACAACCTATGCTCACCCAAAGAGGGCTGCACATAGGCTAGGTAGCATAAGATCCTTCCAACAGCCACATGATAGCAGGAGTGCTGTAACCTTTCCTTTCTTGTCTCGAAGTCAGCTGAGTCATCACTCTAAGGGGAGTATAGAATGCCCAACTTCCTCTAGAAGACATGCCAGCTGACTCTGAGCCAGGTGCCCCGGGTACTGTGGGAGGTCTTCGGCATAGTGCTGTGGCCAAAGACACACCTCTGTTACCCCAAGCCTGTATATTCTCTCTAACTGTATATAGGTTATGTAAGAAAGTGATGGATGTTAATGTTGTTGATAACTGTTCAGTACAAACTGTTCAACTAAGAAAGTCAATACCAAATACTAGGTTTATACTGGTTAGATGGTCTGTTTCCCACAACCCAACTGGTAGCAATATTACAGTCAATCCCCCAGAGGGTTAGACCTCAGAGCACAGCTACTAGATATAATTAAGTCATCCAAGCCCACTGATCAGCCCCTGTATTTCATGATGAATGACATCACGTTAATCTCGTGGAAAACAAATCCTAACACATCTAAAGATACTGTGCTCTGACCTGGCCTTCATACAGGAAACTAAGCTTAGTCATTTAGATCATGAGAGTTTATGCAGGGACTGGGTAGGGCAGGTGATTCATGCTTCATCTAGTACAAAAAAAGAGAGGAGTGGCCATCTTGGTTCACAAAAAACTCTTCTGGACCATGGCAAAACAGTATGTGACCCTGAAGGTAGGTGGGTGCTGGTCAAAGTGAACACCTCCGAAGGAGCCCTGGTGGTGAGGAATGTATACAGCCCAAATGAGGATAACCCAGCCTTTTTTCATGAGGTGGCCCATCAGATTGCAGAACTCACACAGGCTAACACTCCAATTATTATAGGGGGAGACTTCAATCTCTCGCTGGAGCCAGTGATTGATAGAAGTCCCTCCAAACTGGAGTCCCATGCAAAAGGTCTCAAGGCCCTCACCCAGATATGGGAAGACATAGGCCTCTCAGACATTTGGAGACTCTTTCACCCGAGGGATAAGGACTACTCCTTTCATTCCCCAGTCCACAACTCCCATAGCCGGTTAGACTTCTGGCTTACATCGCCGGAGATCACAGAATAAGCCTTTGATACCTCCATCCAACCAATGGTAATCTTGGACCATGCCCTAGTACAATTCTCCTTTACATGGGGCCCCACAACTTATTCCTCTCCTGCCTGGCAACTGGATCCCCTCCTACTCAGAGACCCTGATTTCATCCCCTGGCTGCAGATAGAGGCCACTAGATTTTTTCAAGAGAATTCTATAGCTGATACCTCAGCAGGCAACATGTAGGAGGCTTTTAAAGCCATCCTGAGAGGAGACATTATGGGCTTCGCACATAAAAGAAGGAGAGGTAGGGAAAAAGAGCACCTTGATCTAGAGAACCAACTGAAGGAAGCAGAAACTAATCTTAAAAAGCAGAGCAATCACTCTCTGCTTACCCCAGCTGAATGAGAGGTGGTAGCCCTTTAGATGAGGATTAATGAGCTATCAGCTAGGAAAAGCAGAGGTCTCTATCCTTAGACTGAGGCATAAGTATTGGGAGGCTGGTGAAAAAGGTGGGAAAGTGCTGGCATACCGCCTCAGAAAGCAACAGGTGGATAGGTGCATAGCAGGGCTAATGGACACTCAGGGGAAGATCCATACCATGCCAGAGAAAGTCAATGTGGTCATGGCTGACTTTTACACCTCTCTGCACACCTCCACCAGAGCTCCTAACCTGGATGGGGCTGCCACTTTTATTACAAGCCTTAACTTTCCCAAACTCTCTCTTCAACAATCCCAGGCCCTGGATGCTCCACTCTCTCCTGCAGAAGTGGAACTAACTCTCTCATCACTGAGAACAGGCAAGGCCCCTGGGGGGAGATGGATCCCCAGTGGAGATCTTGCAAATTCTTCACAAGACAGTAGCCCTGATCCTATGCCAGGTATATACTGAGGCTCTAGCCAAGGAAATTGTTCCCCCATCTCTTCATGAGGCTGTCATCATGGTCCTCCTCAAGAAAGGTAAGCTCCCAACTCAAGCCTCAAGTTACAGACCCATCTCGCTGCTTGATATGGATGGCAAAGTCCTGGGTAAACTCTTAGCTGCAAGACTGAGCTGGCTGATACCAGATCTTGTGCATCCCTCACAAGTGGGGTTTGTAAAAGGAAGGTACAGCAATTATCATATTAGATCCCTGATTAACCTGATACATCAAGCCAAAAAACTCCCCATGCCTGCAGCTGCAGTGGCAATAGATTTTGAAAAGGCTTTTGACTCCCTGGAGTGGGACTTTGTCCAACAGGACCTTCAAAATATGGGGTCTGGGCAGGGGTTTCAGACGTGGATAGAGGCCATATATAAATCTACAATGGCAAGGGTGCTGACCAGCTCTTCCCTCCCCCCCTTTCCACTAGGAAGGGGCACCCGCCTGGGCTGTCCCCTCTCCCCCCTACTCTTCATACTGGCTGTAGAGCCCCTGGCAGAAGCTATAAGGCAGAATAGTCAGATCCAAGGTGTTAGGGTGGGAGGGAATACTCCACACTGATGTACGCTGATGACCTGCGGCTCCCCTGGTGAATGTGGAAAGTGCCATTGCCCCCCTGCTGGCCACCCTGGACAACTTTGCCACTTATTCTGGGCTACACCTAAACCAGACAAAGACAGAGATACTTCCCTTAAATAGTCACTGTACTGTCCACATGACCTTGTGACAGAATCTGAGCTAGGCGCCCAACAGCATCACTTACTTAGGAATCACAATAACACCCGACCTCTCCAAACTCTGGGAAACAAACTGTAAGCCCCTGCCCTCGACTATCCACACAGAGCTGGAAAGAAGGAAACCCCTCCAACTAACTCTCGTGGGTAAAGTGGCAGCGATAAAAATGATTACTGCCCCGAAAATCCTCTACCTTCTCTCCCATCTTTCCTTAAGACTTCCTCCGGAGTGGTATAATAAAATACTATAGATAAATTAGTGGGAACCTTTTTATAGGGAGGGAAAAAGCCCAGGTACAGTAGGAATAAAATGCTTGCACATTGGACCCTAGATGGATGTGGACTGCCATGGTTCAAGGAGTATAAGTGGACTTTCCAAGCTACTCAAACCCTTAAATGGTTTAGGGATCTGACTCCAGATGCCCTCAATGGCTTGCCATGGAACTGGAGAAATGTTCTGTACCACATCTGTCCCTTCTGATATACAATACCCCCCCCAGGAGCTAGGGACTTACCCCACAATAGGCCCCTCCATAATGTACTGAGGGAAGCTCCATAAAAAATTGAATACCAGCCCCCCTTGGCCTAACTCCACTGTGGGGTAATAGGCTTATTACCATGAAATAAATTACCAATCAAAGGATTCAAATGGGAGGAAGCAGGAGTGCTATATATCCAGGACCTGCTGTCTCCAAATTCTACCACTGAGGACACATTTGACAGTCTTTGCACTTGGTTCCCCATTCTGCCTCAAGAGTTCTGGAGATATCAGCAGATCCTAGGTTCAGCTTTGGGTTACATTAGGGGGAAACCAAAAGGGAAATCTCCCGCTCCAATTGGAAAGTGGCTAGCACTGGAAAGAGGCCACACCAGTATCATTTATGCAGCCCTCTGGGCCCACATCCCCTCCCAAACACAGGAGGCCAAGGCTAAATGGGAATCAGCCCTAAACATCCAAATCACAGAGCAAGCATGGGGAACCCATAGGAGGCTTGCACAGAAAGCTTACTTTGACCCCAGAAGTGTACTAATCCAAAATAAAATCCTCCAATCCTGGTACAGAACTCTGGCTGTGTTATTCAAAGTGAAGCTCATCCAAGATGATAGGTGCTGGAGGTACAACCTCCACTGGGGGGACTTACTGCACATCCTCTGGGACTGCCCACATATCAGACCCATATGGGAGGCCGTAGTCACACTGGGTAGTACAATCCTGAAGAAGCCACTGCTATCCTCCCCCGAGGTGTTGATGCTAGGATTACACATGTCCATGCCTCAATTTAACCTCACAGGACAAGAAGCAGACCTCAGTTTTGAGCATAGTGGTAAAACAGCTTCTCCTATGCAGATGGAGGACTAGTGAAATCCCCACTATGAATGAAGTAATGAATTCCCTGATCCAAGTAGCTAATCTGGCCAGAATGTCTCATGTGGTAGCAAACACTCTGTCACTGTATACAATATTTTGGCAGCCTTTGTTTTCACTGCTAAAACCCAGAGAAGGAATTTGGTGATTGGTGGTAGCAACCTGTGGATATCTCTGAAGCTCACCTCTACCCACCCCACCCCCTCTCTTGGTCAGATCAAGGGTGAGACCAACTGCACAAGGAAGAATCCTTAGTAGGAATGACTTTCTAAGTAAGTAACCAGCTCATTATTGATATTACTGTACTGAATACTAATCTTCCTTCAGTTACTTTGTGTGTAATTTTTGTTTGACTCAATACAAGTTACTCTGAATAGCACCCCCCCAGCTGACTCCAGGAGCAGCTTTTGAGAATCACTTCTTAAAGATGATACTCCGGGTTATTCCAGGTAGGACAAAAGAGTGTGTCAGAGCTCCTTGTATGCTTATGTTCCATTACATGAAATAGTTACTGACGTTTCCTGATGTTTTACGCCTTCCACCCCATTGTAACAGGCATATGTTAGAAGCAAGGGGAGGTATGAATTTAACAAAGATTAATAATGTCTCCTGCGCAGTGTGTAAAAGTCATTTTGGAGACATCCTACGGAATGATTGTATGCTATGTACTTGGAAAAAAAAAAACTTTAAACAAAAAAGAAAAAAGAAGTGATTCCACCATTTTCCCTACCACTGAGGTCAAACTAACAGGTCTGTAGTTTCCCGCATCTGCTTTGCTCCCACTTTTGTGAAGGGGAATCACATCCACCCTCCTCCAGTCCTTAGGTACAACACCATCCTCCCATGATTTGTTAAAAAGGGTAGTCAGTGGTGTCACCAGTTCTCCCCTTAGTTCTTTTAGAATTCTGTGGTGAATCCCATCAGGGCCTATTGCTTTGTCAGCCTTCAATTTTAGGAGTTCTTTCAGAACTCTTTCTTCTGTGAATGGAGTGGTATCGAACCCCCTATCCAGATTGCTTCTATTGACTGGATTAGGTACCTCCTCTCATCATCTTTTGTGAATACTGAGCAAAAGTATTCATTCAGTATCCCTGCTTTTTCACTGTCACCCTCTGCCCGCCCACCCTGCCCTTTATTAAGCCTCACTATCCCTCCCTTGGTCTTTCTTCACTCCCTAATGTACCTATAAAAGGTTTTAGCCCCTTTCTTAACTGAGCTGGCTGTCTTTTCCTCAGTTTGGGCCTTTGCTATTCTGACTGCCTTCCCTGCTTCCTTCTGCTTTAACTGATACAGTTCTTTGTCCTGCTCCTTCCGTGTTTCCTTATCCTTCCTGAATGCTATCTTTTCCTCCCTAACCTTCCCTGCCACCACTTTTGAGAACCAAAGTGTTTCTTTCCTTGTGTATTCTGCACAACATGGCATTAAACAATGGCCTATGCCTGCTGGCCTCCACAGGGAGGGGGGTGACAGTGCAGTGGATGTGGAGCTGGCAGACCAGGGATTGCATGAGCAACTCATTTGGCAAGACACTAGGCTGGCCAAAACCTCAAGAAACTACTGGTCAAATCTAACCACAGAGCACTTTTGCCCAACATGGTGAGTACAAAATACACATGGAAGGGTAATGAATGCATTATAATGTATCAAGAGATGCATACAGATACAGTACTAAACAGAAAGAAAGGAACAGGGATAACAAAACACAGTGCAGTAACTGAAATAAAGGCCATCCTGGAAACATGGGGGCAGATATGAGGTGGAAAAATCACACTGAGAAGTGGGTCAAGAACAATAGCAAATGTGCTGGGTCAGTGCCCAACATGTAGCTGCCCACAAACAGGTGTCTACCTAACATGGACCCATGGCTGGTATTCACATGTTGGCCTTGCAGACAGACCCCCAAGCAGGGGGAACTGCAGTGTGGGTGTTGCCTGGCACCCACATCATGGCCCTGTGGTGTGTGGGCTGGGAAGAAATTCCCAGTCCTGCAGTCACTGGTGACTGCATGTCACGTGCTGTTCTTCATGAGGCCCAAGAAGTGCAAGGGGTGTGCAGGATCTGTCAGACCCCAACCTCCAGGGAAAGCACATCCCTGGCATGGATGGTACACAGAACATGCCTGGCACCAGTTAGATGCCATGGAATGCTGTGGCACTGCCCCAGCAGGCCTGGGCCATGTCCTCCATGACAGCTGCATGGCATGTCACTGCTCTGCCTATGGCTGCAATACCAGCCTTCGAGGACCCATTCATTGCATCAAACCACTCAGCTATGACTTCCCACATGCCAGTAAAGCTGGAGGTGCCTAACTCCTGCAGGGATGGCATACCAGCAGTGATTGTCTGCTGTGATGTTATGTGCTGTGTGGGAGCCCACTCCTTGGCAGTCAGAAGCTATCTCTCCAGTGCCTTACATCCTCCTGGAGACCCTCCTGGGCTCTCAGAGCCACCTGGAGCATGGGGCAGCTGCCTGTCAACCACTGCAGTCTGTCTGTGTGGGCTGGCACTGAACAGGCCCTGGCTGTATTTGTGGGGGGTGCTGGTGTTGCCACAGTGGTAATAGGAGCATTGGTGGACATGAGCCTCACTGGACAGACCACAGATAATAAAGCCCTGACAAAGGTCCTGTCACTGTTTGTGTCTGAGTCCTCCTCTGTAGACACATTAGCCAGGCCTAGTGGGCATGCCTTACCTGAGGCCTGGCTATGACTCCTCATCCTGGTGTCTTCCCTGACTGGTCCTGGGCAATAGTGCAGGACCTTGCTAGCTGTCATTTGCCCTGTGATCCTCCTCCATGCCAAAGTGGGATTGTGCTGTTGGGGAAAGTAACAATGCACGTGTGAGTCATGCAGCACACATACCACCTGCCAACCACTGTGCTCCCAGAGTATACACACACTATCGCCACAGACATGCAATGCCCAAATCTTCAGTGCATCACACAGCACACATATCACCCACAAACTGGTGTGCAACCAGTTGTTGCCTACATGGGAGTAGTAGTCATTAAAACCCAGCACCAGTGTGATAGGCACCACCCAATCAGTATGGTGCACAGCACTGAATGTACTATGTGTTTAGATGTCATTTTCAACTTACATGCCTCTGAAGGGCCAGGCTCACTTTGAAGCCCCCCTGGGACATCCTGCTTGGCAACACACTATATTGGACTAGCAACTACCTCCTCTGCTGCTGTGAAGGTTGGTGCATTGGACCTGGGGCCAGCTGTTTCTTTGTCTGAACATGCATGCCGCTGACCTGCTTGCAGCATTCCATGGTAGTACAGCAGCGGTGACCCACAGCATTTATGGCCTTGGTCACCTCATGCCATGTCTGGTACTGATGAGCCTGTATGCTCTGGTGGCATCCCAATAGACCATCCCAGGCAATGTATGCCTGTGCCAGGCTGAGCTACTCATCCTCTGAAAATGTTGGCTTCCATTTCTGGACAGCAGAAGTACTTACTGTAGCCATGATTAGGACAGCATGCTATCCATTAGCACTGCGGTACTACTGTACACTGCATATCACCTGGCCCTTTTGGATAGGTCTTATGAGGTATGAATACTACAGACTTACTTCCAACTGCCTGCAGTAACAGCCATTCATCAGCGTGGCAGTGTGGTGCAGGCAGCTCCTTACATATCTCCCCAGGTGTTTTGGGCCATGCAAATGGATGACTACATTATAGTAATGATGACATATGAAGTGGGCATTAGGGCCTGGGCTGTGTAATGAGGTAATTTACATACACTGGTTCAATATTGCATGTTAGCACCAGATATCAGCACTGAGCTGGCTTGACATCATAGTGATGGGCCTTCAGCAACACTAAGCGGTCGTGCTGCATAGCACTGGTATGGCTGCGCATGCGCATTTGCATGTTATACATGTGCAGTCATTGCCCAGGAAACACATGGCTGTCTGTGTGCAACCCACAAATCTTGCACCCAGAACCAGATGTAGCACTGGGCAATGTAATGTTAGTGCAGTGCAAGCTGCAGATGAACAGCACTAACAACCTCAAACTACAACAGTAGAGCACAGACAGTTCTGACACTAGCAGGTGCTTGTTAGGGTGTGGTCTGTCCCTAGCTATCATGTTGGATAGGCATAGGAGAGTGAGGGGAGCCAACCAGAGGGACACTCAGTGGCCACCTGAAGAGCTGGTGAACATAATGGAACTAGTGATGGCCAGGGAGGACCAGCTATTGTGGAAGCTGAGGAGGGGTTGGCTAAGACCAGATGTGAGGTATGGGATTTGATGGGGTGGAACCTGGCCCATAGGACAGGCATCACATGCCGACACAGTTACAATGACCTGTCATGACTTGAGCCAAGGCACCTGTAGCATCTATGAACCATGGTGTAGAGTGGCACTATGCTGAAGCCAGGTGAGCACAGCCATTTTACACGTATGGACTCTGTGTGTTTTGATGTACTGAACTGTTCACTGTACATAACCAGGGTGTATGATACTACATAGGCCACAGGGTGCTGTGTCAGTATCACACAACATTAGTGATCATAGTGGGAAGGTGTCTGTGAGGGAACTGTAATAATTAGCTATCTCTGTGGTGTGATTGTCATATCACGGTGCAGGTCCACTCGTACCATATGCACTCATGACAGATAACAGTGGTGTTGGGCCTGTCATCCAGGTCATCAGGCAGTTCTTGAATATAGTCCCTGTGTTGTCCTGCACAATCACTGCCTGCACACACACTTGGGATGTATAGCCCCTCCACACCACACTGGCCTCCATGCAGCATGTGGTATGACCCTGCTGACATTTTTTCTGGACACAGCACAGTAGCTGAGTTGTGAGAGTGTGTCAGATGACTCTACCCTGCCAGGTACCACAAGTACATGTCCATCCCTGCTGTCACATGAGGTTGTGATGGCTCTGTGCATGTATGTGTATCGTAGCACTGCTACCGTACATGTCTGCATAGTATGGGGGATGCATGGTACCATGCTGTGTGTCAGGTCTGCAGCTACAGGTGCTCAGTCTCCCTTCATGTATGTATAGCCGCTCACCCCATGCCCATTTTTTGCCACAGTACCCTGCACATATGGGTGGTGGAGAGCATTGGAATTGCCATCATAGTGTCCTTGTGTGTGAGCTAGGCCTGTGAGAAGCCAGACAACCATGTGTGTCGACCTCTGTACACAGCCGCCCCTGCATCTGCATTTGTCATGTACAGTGTCATGCTGTCTGCTGCCTGACATTGCTCAAATGTTCCCCTTGTTTACCTCCACAGCCACCAGGCCCCAACAAGGGTGGATGGGGCCAGGTAGGCCCATCAGGAGCAGCAGGGCACCCAGGAGGATTTGGCAGTGGGTCCAGACAGGGCAGAGGCCAGTGCCAGGTAACAAGTGATGTAAACCCTACCAGTTCAGGCAAGGTAAGTATCTTGCTTTGTGCCACATAGGTGTGGTACTGCATACTACAATTAGTTGTTTACACAGACATTAACTGGTCATGGGAATGTACTTCTGGGCCCTGACCATAGCTCATATTTGCCCCAACTGGCTGATATTTACAGCTCACTGTGTTATACTATGATTGGTGTGCACTGAGTGACTGGATCATAATGTTGACTGCAGGACACAAGGTACCATTGTGGTGTCCTCCTCGTACACTGTAAGTCCTGACCTATGATATGGAATATGGTTACTACACATATGGGTAAGACTGCAGGAAGCAAGAACCATGGCCCAGCAGGGCTGTGGCCTGCACATTGTAATGTCCTAGTTACACCACTGATGTGCACTGTATAGTGCTTTGGTGTGTTTCAACCACATAGCCCTGGTGTCAGCTACTTTAGTGCATGTCCATTCTACTGTATGTAGTGTACTGTTTACACATCCCCTACTGTGGTGGTTGCAGCTTATCCTGGATGCCAGCAGGATCATGCCACGTGCTGCATATGGCAGGCCTACTGTCTATGTCTGTCCCTTGTTGTGGCAGTTGCTAGCTAATATAAGAGGTATTCATGGACAGCACCCTACCACCATGCTGTGCTTGCCATAACATGCACACCATTGTTGTCCATGCCTGTGATTCGCCCCTACTGGAGTGCCACAGTGGCCCCTGCAGACATGGGCATAGTTACCCATACCTGAATAAGTTTTATTACCTTTGTTTTACCGGAAGAGACACACTAAGCTGAAAGCTTGTTTACAGGCACAACCTGGGAGCACAAGGAAGTTAAGTGACTTGTTCAGGGTCACACAGTATGCAAGCGGGGGCTGTGGGATTCAAACCCAGGTCTCCAGATTTGAAGTTCAGAGCCTTAAACCACTGTGCTATACTGCCTTCTTACAGCTTGGATGCATACCACTATGCTGTATTGGATTTAGAAGGGTCTGGGTTACACATATGTGCTTGTCTATGGGGGGGGGGTGCCATGAGGGCAGCAACGGCTTCTGGTGTAGACAGTTTATTTCCCTTGATACATCGATGCCTACAGAACCAGTGCCCTTTGCATACGCACACCTGTACACGTGTGTGCATCTGTGTGCTGGATTTCTATTGTGATATGTGTGCATTCCACCAGACACTCAGAGCCCTGCCTGCCAGTAATGTGTGGTCATTGCATGCCTGTGACTGGCACTGTTGCCCCAATGGCCCCTCTATACATGTAATGATTCTGTCCCTAGGGGCACACCATCATGCATCTGTCTAACTGTGGCTGGCATGTCATTTCATGTCCAGGATAGTCATACTGCTGTTATGCATGCAATGCATGTCATGTTCCCCATGCACTGTGGGCCCCTATTGATTCTGTGCCTTGTTTCCTTACATAGGTGCCTCCAGGGTGACATTGCAGTTGTTGGATGCTCTGCATGTGGAGGGAAGGAATGACCTCCTGTGTCAGTGGGTGGTCCTGCTGCTAGTAGTATGTTCCAGGATCATGGCTCTGGGTACCTTGGTGAACCATGTGGAGGCTACAGTGGGATGTATCGAGGTGGCAGTGGGCAGGTTGGTGGCAGCTGTGTGCCATACCCCCTCCACAGCTACCAGAGACTCCAGCAGTAGGACTTTCTTTTGTGCTGGACTGCCCAAGTAAGACTGTTTAACATAGAAACATAGACTTTGATGGCAGATAAGGACCACTTGGCCCACCCAGTCTGCCCATTTCCCTACCTACTGGATAAGCTGCAGATTCTAGTTAACCAATAGCCTACTTCCTGCAACCCCCCACTATAATTGCCTTGTGTCTGTCCCATGCATGTTTGAATTCCTCCAATGTTTTAGACCCAACGACCTCCTCAGGAAGGCTGTTCCATGTATCCACCATTCTCTCCATGAAAAAAAATTTCTTCACATTACCCCTGAGCCGTCCCCTTCTATCTTTAAATTGTACCCCCTTGTTCTTACACATCTCTTTTTCTGAAAGATGCTACCATCCTGGACTTTGTTGATTCCCTTGAGGTACTTGAATGTTTCTATCATGTCCCCCCTGTCCCTCCTTTCATCAAGAGTATACATATTAAGCTTTCTCAGTCTCGCTTCATATGGTTTCTGCTGCAGACCCTGCACCATTTTAGTTGCCCTCCTCTGGACTGCTTCCATCCTGTCTATGTCCTTGCATAGATGAGGTCTCCAAAACTGCACACAGTACTCCAGATGGGGTCTCACCAACTGTCTGTATAGAGGGATAACTACTTCCCTTTTTCTAGTTGTGATGCCCCTTCCTATGCATCCCAGTATCCCCCTGGCTCTCCTTACTGACTTTTCACATTGCTTACCCACCTTTAGGTCATCTGATATGACCACCTCCAAGTCCCTTTCTATTTTTGTTGTTGTTAGTACCTCCCCTGCTACTGTGTACTCTTCTCCTGGGTTTTTGTTTCCCAGGTGCATTACTTTGCACTTCTTTGTATTGAATCTAAGTTGCCATATGTCTGACCAGTCCTCCAACCTTGCCAAGTCCCTTCTCATCTTTTCTACCCCCTCTTGTGTATCAACTCTGTTACAGATCTTTGTGTCATCTGCAAAGAGGCATACCTTTCCTTCCAGACCCTCTGCAATGTCACCTATGAAGATGTTAAAGAGGACTGGACCCAGTACTGAGCCCTGAGGTACTCCACTAGTAACCCCCCTTTCTTTGGAATGTGTTCCATTCACTATTACCTTCTGTGTCCTGTTGTGCAAACAGTTTGCTACTCAGGCTACCACTCTGGGACCCACTCCCAGGCTGGCTAGCTTGACTATTAATCTTTTGTGTGGGACTGTGTCAAATGCCTTGCTAAAGTCTAGGTAGGCCATATCCGCAGCCCCTCCCTGGTCTATTACTTTTAGTCACCCAGTCAAAGAAATCAATTTGATTTATCTGACATGACCTTCCTGCTGTAAATCCATGCTGCTTTGGGTCCTGTGCCCCGCTGACCTCTAGGTACTCAACAATTCTTTCTTTCAGAAGGGATTCCATCATTTTCCCTACCACTGAGGTCAAACTTACAGGTCTGTAGTTTCCTGCTTCTGCCTTGCTCCCACTTTTGTGAAGGGGAATCACATCTGCCCTCCTCCAGTCCTCGGGGACCGCCCCATCCTGCCATGATTTGTTAAAAAGCATGGTCAGTGGTGTCACTAGGTCATCCCTTAGTTCTTTTAGGATTCTGGAGTGAATCCTATCAGGCCCCATTGTTTTGTCCACCTTGAGTTTTAGGAGTTCTTTCAGGACTCTTTCTTCTGTGAATGGACTGCTGTCAACCCCCCTACCCAGAGTGCTTCTATTGTCTGGTTTAGGTAACTCCTCCTCATCTTCTTTTGTGAATACTGAGCAAAAGTATTCATTCAGTATCTCTGCCTTTTCACTGTCTCCCTCTGCCCACCTCCCCTCTCCTTTATTAATCTTCATTATCCCTCCCTTAACCTTTCTATGCTCCCTAACGTACCTATAAAAGGTTTTATCCCCCTTCTTAACTGAGTTGGTTATTTTTTCCTCGGTTTGGGTCTTTGCTAATCTGACTGCCTTCCCCACTTCTTTCTGCTTTAATTGATACAGTTCCCTGTCGTGCTCCTTCTGTGATTCCTTATACTTTTTGAATGCAGCCTTTTTCTGTTTAACCTTCCCTGCCACCTCTTTTGAGAACCATAGTGGTTTTTTACTCCGCTTGGTTTTCTTTATTTGTTTCACACAAAGGCTTGTTGCCTGTATGATGGCAGTTTGATTTTTCTCCATTGTTCTTCCACCCCTCCTTTTTGGTCATTTGCTAGTGCATTCTTCAGGTATTCACCCATTTTGCCAAAGTCAGCCCTTCTAAAGTCCAGTACCCTTGTTTTTGTGTTTCTGTGTCTCCTTTTGTTTGTTACTTGCTAGTGGTTCCTGAATAAATATTTTGTTACACCTGCCATTGTGTTGTCTGGGTTTCTGATGACTGTGCATTAGGCTGGTTATTGCAGCACTGCATTGTGTGTTTGGGTTCTCCCATTGCAGTGCCAAATTCAGTGCACCAAGTGCTGCATTCAGGTCCTCTCTGTGCAATACCATATTCAGCACACTAGAGCTATGCTTGGGTCCCCATTGCGCTGCAGCACCTGTGGCAGATATTGAGTCATGTTAACACTGGTGCAGTTCCTTGCTCTCATTTTAAATATTGCAGCCTTCTTCAGTCCACACTATTTTTGGGGCCTATGCACCAACGGGTGGGAAGTATGCACCAGAGACGCATATCACATCCACGTACGTCCGCACCTGTGGACAGGTGCGCACCAGCTGTATTCATCAATGGCCACCACCTGTCTGTGCGACCACCTTCCTGGCATGAAGGTCTGTGCAGGGTGGCCGGGGGGCAGAGTCACAGACCCAGTCTGGCATCCAGTCAGATGCTCAGCATGGGTCCCACAGTGGATCCCTCGTGCAAGAGGGTGCAGGTCCGGGTGCATGAATGCCCAATGCAGGCACACAGATCCACACAGCCTTGCCCCATTGGCTGGGGAACCCCCAGGCTATGCCCCAGTAGCACCACACACCTGTACAGTCCCCAGCAGGACCCTCACCCCTGGCCCCTATGGAAGCCCCCACCCCACATGCCATCTAGCACCCCAGCAATGCAGCAGCAAACCCTCACCCTGCACATGTTGTTCCTGTTCCAGTGCCTGAACAGCAGGTCCACCCAGTACCTGGCAGCCTCATCTCCATAGTATGCAATGCTGCCCCCCACATGTGAGCCTGTCCCTGAAGTTGACGATTCACAGCCCCCACACCTGCACCAGTTGACCCAGTCCCCATCCCTAGTATAGGACATATAGGCCCCCCGCACACAGAAGTGTTCCCCAGGACCCACTGTGAACCAAGCTATTGGGGCTCTGTAAGCATGCCCTGTGTATAGGTGCAGGGGTCATGCAGATATGGAATGCCACATTGCACCACCTGCCCCCACCACCACCACTGCCCACTAAATCTGGTACCCCTGCACCATCATCGGTGAGCAATGGTGCCCCCTCATGGCACCACCAACCCACCCCCTGTCCCCCTCTACCAGTGAGCCGGTGCTGCTTCATGGGACAGCCAGCAGCACTTCCCTCCAGAAACCTCCTCGGCCACTGGCCATCCAAGTGATGCTGGGAGCATGCTGCCTCTATATGGGCAACGTGCTCAGAGCATCACCTGGATGGCTAGCGACCAAGGAGGTGTGTGGAGGGATGTTTCACTCCCCATCCCGTGAAGTGGCACCAGCTCTCAGGTATGGGGGAAGGGGGTAGGTCGGCAGTGCTGTGGGGGAGTGGCATTCCCGGGCCAGAGCCCCTATGTGTGTGAATGTGGGTGGGGGGGGTTCGGCTGTCACAGGGCTGGGGCACAGATGAGTGATGGAGTTGGTGAAACCAGGTGGCCTGTGAGGATGGGTGCTGGGGACCTGTTGATGGGGGTTGGTGGCTATCCACCAGGACCTAGTGGCGATCTGTGTGCATGGGGTGCATAGGGCATTTATAGCAGGGTTCTCCCTAGCATAACCAGCACCCTCCTCTGCACCCCCTGTGGGCAGTGCTATGAGCCGTAGTGCATGGCAGGCAGTGCTGGCACCCACCCACCCCAAGCGCGTTGTTGTCTGCACAGCCGGGGGATCGGGTGCATAGGAGCTGCACACCCTGGGTCATGCATCCCGCATGGGAGGGTGCAATGTGTGCAGAGTGGCTATGCATCGCGGATCTGTGATGTGTAGCCACTACACCCATTAGTGTATAGGCCCCTTTGTGTGCAGCTGAATCACAGCACAGTCTGGCCTGGCTCAATATGGAGACCTTTATGACTCTAAAAATATATGGTTTTCTATAAATGTGTATGCATTTATATAACTGTGAAAGGTATTATATCTGGTGGAAAAGTTTTTGTTTGAATGAGACAAATGTTAATTTCAGTAAAAATGCATTTTTTTCAGTATGCAGCTATTATTTTCAGTTGTTATACATTTCATCTACTCAAATCACATTGTCTGACTTTCATTTAATGGTTTCATTGAAACAAATTGGTTGGAAAAACTGAACAGGCATAAATCAAGAAGCCTTTGGCTTATGTCATAAATCAGAAAGAAAGATAAAATGTATTTATTCAATGTTTAAAAAAATGAAAATACATTTTTTAGTCATTCAATTGGTCCACTACATTTAAGTGTTGTGACATGAAATCATTGAAAGGCAAGAGTAAAGGGGGCCACTCTTGGGAGCTTAAGTCTGTGACTTCACTTTCATTATAGAAAGCATGGCTGGGGAGAGAGCAAGGGAAACAAGTAAAGGTTGACCCTTCTACGGACTCTCAAGGGGTATGTTGGGCACATCAGTTGAATGTTGCTTAATGTAAAATGATCAGTTCTGCAGCCTATCTCCAGTGCTGTCAGTGTTCCTCCTTACTGCCTATCCCCACAATAGTGCTAGGTAAGCTATTATTGCTAATACTAAATATGGCAGTCAGCATCAGCTGAGGCAGCATCAGAGGTAAGCAGTGGAAAAGATTGATTAAAAAGTTCAAGTTTTTAAAGAGCAGTTGTCTGTCTTTATAGATACACTTTTAAATGTTGGTAGTCATGGCATTTATCTACTGTTTTCTACGTTCTTAGCTTTGTTCCAGTATTATTTTTTCACATTTTTCACATTAGCCAGCATTTATTGAACAATCTGTTTAAAAACATCTGACTGTCCCAGTCTGGCCTTATATTCAAGAACCTTGACTATGTTTGTGATATAGAAACATAAACAATGATATCAGAAAAAGACCACTGTCCATCCAGCATGCCCATAAACACTAACAAACCTGGGACCTGATGTCCATACATGAATCTAATCCACACTACCAACCTCATACTCCCCACCCTACTGATATCACCCTGAGCAACCTCTACGCCTTTCACTCTGTACCAACCATGTTTGAAACCATTGATAGTTTTGGCACCCACCACATCAGCTGGCAGATTATACCAAGGCTCCACCACCATTTCTGTAAAAATGTTCTTACTGCTCTCTTGACCCTCCCTCATCAGTTTCCACTCAGGCCCCCATGTTCTTGATCTGCTACATATGCTAAATAGTTCCTTGTGGCTTATGTTGTTCATTCCTTTCAGGAACTTGAAGGTCTCTATCATATGTATCCTCTCTCATCTGGTCTCAAGTGAGTACATGTTCAGTATATCACATCACAGTTGCTTTTCCAGGTAAACACTATGACGTTATTAAAAATGAACTATGAAGTCAGAAAACTCTGATGAAAGATGTTATTGAAGACTTTATGGAAAATAAGGCTAATACTAGGGTTTCAGAGAGCAGAAGGAGCTGGCATGTCCATTTGAACTGCACTCCCACTATTTAGTGGTACAATAGTCTGCCAGTTTTCTCTCCCCCAAAAGTACTTTAACTAAATAAAAGTTAAAACTTTCCTTATCTTTACTTAACACAACAAAGGAAGGTAAATTATTTCAGAGACCCGTCACTTTTTGCATAAAGAAATAGTTCCAGTTGTTTGTCATTAATAATGTCAAAAAGAAGCATATGCCTTCTATTTTTTAATTTTTGCTGACTCTATCTCCCCAAGTGACTGGCCCCCATCGGCCCTACCCCACATCCAGCCCTGTCATCCACCCCACCCAAACTAACCTAACCCAGAGTTATACCCTGGATTGCCCCCCAGGGTGGGTCCTTCAGGAGTGGGTCCTTCTTCCCGTTGAACAAGGGGAGACAGCTCTGGGGGTGCCACTGGTTGGTGGTGCTGGACCTGCAGTGCTAGGCAGGTGGCATCTTGCTTGGCCTGGGTTTTTCCCATTTTCTCCCTAGGAGGTGGGACAGGCAACGATGTCAGTAGCATGCACATTAACATCTGCCCTTCCTCTAAGAACTAGGGCTGTGCGAATACCTTTGTTCGAATATTCGGCCAAATATTCGGTATTCAGTTGCCAAATATTCATTATTCTGCCAAATATTCATATTTGGCACAGCCCTGAATAAAACAAAATAAATGTCAACCCCAGCACCCTCAAAAACAATACTGTCTCCCCACCCACCCTCTAGCAGCCAGCATATCCCACCCTCCTACCCACCCAGCACTCACAAGTTATTTATTTTTCTCCACAAACATTTGTTTAAGAGGACCAGCACCCCCCGCCTCCATGGCAAGCCCCCATCTTATGTTCTAAAGTCAAGTAAAATTCCATCCTCCTACCCCACCAGCAGTGCCAGGACCTGCAATTTATTTTTCTGCAGCAAAAATGTTTTAAAGAGGACTAGCACAACCCGCCTGTGTCCTCAGCTGGCCCCCATCTTACAGACATGACAGCATCATGAACAAAAAACAAGAGAAATCTCCCCCATCAGGAACAATAAGTCATGCCGCCAGACAGTGCCCCTACTACTACCCGACTACCTGTCTCCTCAGCCCCAGTTCTCCTTATTAGGAGACAGCAAATGCCCACAGCTGTCCAGCACAACCCTCTCTCCTGCACTGCTGACTTTGAGTGCTTTATATGAATGAAATTGCGCCGCTTGCTGCAATAGTAAAGCCAAGCCAGCAAATCACATGCTCTGCTAGTTCAACTTTACTGTAGCAACAAATGAGCAATTTCATTCATAGAAGCCAGGTGCTCGGAGTCAGCGGTGGAGGAGAGAGGATTGTGCTGGACCAGTGACAATGGCTATCTCCTCCTAATAAAGAGAATTGTTTGCTGGGAGGGGGACAGAGTACTAGTAGGGGCACAGTCTGGTGGCACGACATGTTGTTCCTGATGTGGGGGATAGTGTCATTTCTGCATAAGATGGGAGCCAGCCATGGAGACCGGTGGGTTGTGACCATACTCTTTAAAACATTTTTTCAGCAGAACAAAAAAAATTGCAGGTCCTGGCTCTGCTGGTGGGGTAGGAAGGTGATATTTCTCTTTACTTTAGAACATAAGATGGGGGCTGGCTGTGGAGGCAAAGGGGTTGTGCCAGTCCCCTTAAAAATGTTTTTTCTGGAGAAAAATAAATAAATTGCGGGAGCTGGGTGAGTAGGAGGGTGGGATATGCTGGCTGCTGGAGGGTGGAGGAGACAGTACTGTTTTTAAGGGTCAGGGGAGGAGATTTGAGTTTTTTTTAAGGGCTGTGCAGCTGGGTGAATGCCAAATATGAATATCTCTCGAATAGTCCTCTATTCGGGCAGGGCTTCTGAATATTCAGAAGCCCTGATATTTGTGGCATTTGGAAATTAATATTCGGCCCCTGCACAGTCCTACTGAGAACTACTTGCACCAGCTGTCAGACCCCTGACTTCCACCAGGGGTCACGTGAGCAAAAGGAACTTCCCCACCCTCCCCCTGGGAGGAGGAGAAGAGCAGTCTAAGGGATGCTCAATCCTCTTCACCCTGGCTGGCCCTCCGATGCTCTGCTTGCTTCTGAACCCGGGTGATTGGTATCACAAATGGTAGCGCTACTGCTGTACTGGTGGGCCAGCAGAAGTAAATGCCTTCTGTTGTGCATTTTGTATAGGGACATAACATTTAATTTTGTAAATCGTACTTCATACAGTAATTCATGCATTCCTCTGCTATTATTGTGGCCCTCCTCAGTACCATTTCCAGACCTCCCACATTTCTCTTGGTGTATGGTGCAAAAAATAAAGATTCATAGGTCAGATCTGGTCTTACAGAGACTCTATACAGTGCTGTGATTATTGTTTTAGACTTCTGCTATTTATTCCCCTCCTTATACTGTACATCCCAGGACTCAACTTGCTATAGCCACTACTTCATCATACTATTTATTGTGTTTTAAATCCTTACACACCTTCATACCACAGTCTTTTTTAGTCTAGGTCATTTTAAATTGTTTCTGTGTAGGTAGTACTCTGCTTTGATGGTTCTGCTACTCAGGTGCTTCACTGCACCCTTATCTATGTTAAACTTCATGCACCTTTTTTCTGCCCATAGTCTGATTTTGATCAAGTCACTTTTTTATTTCCTTCACTTGCTCATCTGTTTTAACTGGCCCATGAGTTTGATGTCTTCAGCATATTTTTAATTCATCTTTAAATGCCATCATTATTTATATGTATCTTATAGTGGTGTGGGTTGAGAAAGGGTTTCCATGTTAAACCCCATAATTTTCACTTTAATAGCTTTGTAACCGTTCAACAGATTTGCACGACATCTTGTATGCATGGTCCTGTGGGCATGATCTCTTGACGTGCCAATTTTTGTTCTGGTTGGATTTGCAAATTCTGAGATCTGGATAGTGAAAAAAGTGAACATAATCAAGGTTTTTTGCTGTTTTTTGATGTGTGTGTGTGTGTATGTGTGTGTGTGTTTGTCATTACCTAGCACCCACATGGTTTGTAATTTTGCTCTGAAAGTTTCAGGGTACAAATGGCTTGGGCCACAGTGGTGCTTTTCACTGGTTTGGTGAACAAATATTAATCCATTCTAAAGTTATAAGAATTTGAAATTCAGTTCTGAACATGTTCAGTACAGTTTTTTTTGGATAATTCCTTGGAAGGAAAAAATAATTTGGTCCATATGAAAAATGATCCTTTTTTATAAAGGGGTAATCCTTTTTTGTGAGAAAAAATTCCTTTTCATATGGCCACCCTCTTGTTTCTGTTTTTTCAAAAACAAAATTTTGAAAACCCATCAAAATGAGATCCTGCAGAGACACCAACACATGTACCTTGCTAATTGGGAACCCCTTAGGTGGATTCTGGACTTACTTTTTGGAAAAATTACCCAGAAATGTATTTTTCTTATACATTTTAAAATCTTTTTTTGTGACTTGATTTTCTTTTTTCATGTGACCATAAGAAAAAGAAACTGGGCCATATGATAAAAGATACCTTCATATGAAAAAATAATTTGGTCTTTGTTTTTTTACTTCTGTTTTTATATGAAGCCATCCTTTTACATATGAATGAAACAACCTTGCAAAACAGGATCCCTTCATACAAAACAATAACCTAAAAAAAGAAGTCCAGATTATTGTCTTGTATGAAGGCATACTTTTTTTGTATAAACAAAGAAAACTCACAAAAAATTATCCCTTCTTATAAAAAAAGACCTGCTTGTATGGCTTGTTAAACTTTCAGTGTTACCCTATGGGAATTTTGATTTTAAAATTCTTTTTTTGTATGAAGGGATCCTTTTTGTTGAGGTTTTTTTGCTCATATAAAAAAGGATGCCTTCATATGGAAAAATAATTGGGACTTATTTTTTTAGATTCTTTATTCATATGAAGAGATCCTTTTTTTCGTGAGGTTGTCTCATTCATATGAAAAAGGATCCCTTCATATGAAAAAATGATTTGGACTAGTTTTTTTTTCATATTTCAATTTCAACAAGCAATAACTTCCTCAATATTTGCACTTAAGGGACAATCTGTGTAGCAAAACAAAGTTCCTCATGAGTACTACAAGAATAACACATTATACCCCACCCCACCCCAGCAAATTTAGGGGCATATAAAAAACATAAACATTTTAAAATCAAAATTCCTATAGGGTAACACTGAAAGTTTAACAAGCCATACAACAAAGCAAATGAATTGTTTTTTAGGAGAAATTGAAGTGCAGGAACAGGAGGTCACTGTGCTTCCACACCAACATGGAAGTATGCATCTATGGAAGGATGAAAGCACAGGACTCAGAGGGCACTGTGCTTCCATAGGCAAATGGATATGGATATGATTATACAATCTTAAAAAGTAAGGAACTTCTTTGTGAAAAAATGTGTTACTGCAACAGTTAGGGTTCAAGTTAAAGTGACAAAAGTAGGGAATTGTGGTGTTAGGGTTCCCAACCCAAATACCCCACCCCACACTGCAGGCAGCAAAAGGAAAAGCCATTATGGTTTCACTTCTCCTGAATCTTCACAAATCAGGCTTGAGGTGTTCCCTGGGGTTGTCAATCCTAACGCTCATCGCATTCTCATATAGTCTGCACATCTCAGCTTTTTTTCTGATGGGTTGGGGTGAGTGTTAGGGTTAAGAATCCCAAGGAACACCCCCCAGGCCTGATTTGTGAAGACTCAGAAGAGGTGAAATCATAATAGTTTTTCCTTTTGCTGTCTGCAGGATGGGGTGAGGTGTTAGGATGGGGAACCCTAACACCACATTTCCTTACTTTCGTCACTCTAATCTGAACCCTAACTGCTGCATTATTGACATTTTTCTTTGCAAACTTTGCAAATACTATATAAATATATGTAATACAGGTGCAACAGAACCTGTGTATTAGGGATGAGTAAGCACTTTAATGTTAAACTTCAATATTTGCACCTTAATAACTTTACCCCGTTCAAATGATTTACTCAAAATTTGGAATCTGCAGAGATGGTGCTATGGTCTCTGGATCAAGAAACTTTCATGGCAATTGGTTCACTGGGGGTAAAGTTGCAGATGGGCAAAACCACCCAAAATTAGATCAATAAAGACTTTTTCTTTTGTTTACTTGCAACTAAAAAACTAGGAGGATTTGAAGTCTGAAACTTGCAGGTTTACTAGAGTGTAGCTCAAGGTGTGCTTTTTTGAGTTTTTTTTATCTCCCAAACTTAAGTAGCTTTTAAAAGTATTTAAGAAAATAAATTCCATTTCTGAGCATGCACTGTTTAAAAAAACATCATTAGAAAGACAACTGAATGGTTGCAACCTTGTAAAGAGCCAGGATTTTAAAATTGTGGCACAGGGCTTGCATCAAGCCTTTCACCACAACATTTCGAAATTGCAAGTGCACCAATCCCTTTTGCTGCAACTGCACCTGATTTTCAAAGGTTGAGTGCAGTGGCAACAGTTTTGCCAATTTTTGTGGGTGGTGGCACAGCCCTAGAGTAGAAGTGATAACCCCAAAAGAGGTTTAGGAGGGCCAAGGAGCAGTAGTTGAAGCGGTACTTAACTGTAGTGTGGGATGTGGCTAGGAGTCAATATTGCAAATTTAAAGGTTTGGTTTTACAGTGAGAGATAAATTAATGGTATACAATTCATGTATAATGAATTGTACAATGGTTTTAGGTTTAATGTTGCTAGTTATATTTTATTTTAAGAACTGTAAAGATTAGTATTTGCAGGGTATTGAATATTTGAGTAATCAAAATGAAGATGGAAGCCGCCCTTTTAATGTTTTAGTGTCAGTAAGTGTTACGGTTAAACTTGTGGTGTGGGTTGTAATATTGGGAACAGAAATAAATGCTTGGTTCCAAATCCATGTTTTAAGTACTTATTTTAGAGTTAGGAAAAACAGAGGTAGAGATGTCAATTGGGAAGTCTGTGCACTGTTAAGTGTTCAGAGAGGGTAAGTGAGGATTCAGAAATCATGTTTAAAATACCTGTTAGAGTTACTGACAGGAAATAAAAGGACTACCAGTGTAAAGAAAAGATGAGAATAAGAGATGTACCTAATTTGGTGATGATAGGGTAGAAAAATCATGGGTCATCACTGTTATGCATACGCATATGAGGACATTAGTTACAAAAATTGATGATTTGAATGAAGTATTGAGACAGCATCAGGTACAAATTGTTATTATCACTGAGACATGATGTGTTCCACATATGCCAGATGATGCAGTTGCAATAAATGTGTATCAAGTTGAAAGGAAGGATCAGGTGGAAAAAAAGGACAGAGGCAGTGCCTGTTATGTCCATGAGAGCATGAATTATTGAAGGATGGTTGAATTGGAACAGGTGGGGTTTGAAACATTATCGATGGAAATCAAAATATTTAAGTTACCTAAAAACTGCATACCCCTATTTGTGGGAGGATTTTACCATCAACTTTCAAACAGTAATCAGAGTATGGTTAAACATCTAAACTAGTGTATCAATAGAATCACTGAAAAATATCCAGTTTGTGGTATAATTCTCATGGGAGATGTAAACCACTTACCTTATCAAAAATAATGCAAAGAAGATAATTAAAGCAGATGGTTAAGGAAGGGATGGGGGGAACATTTTAGGTGTAGTGGTGACAAATTTGTTTGAATGGTATGAACCACCAATTATTTTACCTCATATCAGATTATCTGATCATAAAGTAGTGTTGATGACATCTAACTGTGAGTGTGCAGAAATCAAAGGTATAAGAAGCAGGTGATTCAGAGCAGAAAAGGGTCCAAAGAAAAAAAAAGTGTTTGATGCAATTGTAGGTGAGTTGGATACTGATTGGTTTTAATTAGATTCTTCAGATTCCACTTGGAAGATGATAAGCATCCTACCAGAAATAATTGATCAGTTTGCCCCTGTAAGTGAAGTAGTGATGGGGGGGACCATGGATACAGAGGAACTTAAAATACTGATACACAAATGACAGATGGCATTAAAGAGGAAAGCTAGGGCAGAATATAACTGGTTAAGAGATGAGGTATATAGGATGGCAAAAAGAATGAGGAGAACATATTATATTCAAAACGTGAATGGGTTACAGAAGTCTGATCCACAGGAATGGTGGTCTAAAATGAAATAATTTTTTTGTGAGTAGTAAACTAGGAGGACAAGTAGATAGATGGGCAGACAAATGTGGGTTTGAAGGTGATGATAATGGGATAAAGTTTGCACAGGAGTTAAATAAAATATTATGTGAAATGAACAAAAGTCTTGAACCCTTGTACAACTAGCAGGGGAATTATGGGAAATGTCAGAAAAAATGTCTTGTTATGGTGGATGAAACAGTGAAAGCATTGAAAAAATAAGGCAGTAGGATCTGACGCAGTGCCAAACTGGGTATGGAGGGACGGGGCAGATTTAATTGCCCCTTGGGTATGTAATATATTTAACAAATCTATTTTGCTAGGAAAACCACCAAACCAATGGAAACAGGCTTGTGTGCTATCTTTACCTAAAGAGTCTGTAACACAGAATGTGAGAATAGATTTTAGACCCATTTCACTAACTTGTGTTGTATCCAAAATGTGTTAGGGATTTATTAAAAGATGGATGTTAGAGCTGATCTCAGATGAAACTGATAAAAATCTGTTTAGTTCTTTAAAGGGGAGTTCGACAACTTTGGCAACTTTAAAGTTTTTAGAATTGTGTATGAAATCTGGGGTGGGGGTGGTGAGGGTAGTACTAGTGGATTACAGAAAGGCTTTCAATTTGATAGACCATAAAACTTTTATGAGGAAATTACAGAAGCGAGGGATTCCATCCTGTATTGTGAGGTGGGTTTATGATTTTTTTAGAGGGTGGGATTCAATGGATAGAAGTGGAGGATGTCTGGTCAGGGGTGGAGTGTATGTGTGGGGGAGTGCCACATGAAACAAAATTGGGACCATTTTTGTTCCTAATAATGATAAATGACCTGAAAACATATGGATCATTTATTAAGTATGTGGCTGATACTACAATAATTGATCAATTTAATGAAATAAGTCCCATGCAGAAGACATAAAAAATTGAGGAGTGATCAAAGCAAAATTTGTCACAGATAAACCCAGACAAAACCAAGGAAATCAGGTTTGAAAAAACAAAGAAATTGGAGTGCCCCCCCTCCCCCCACACACACACCTTTGGAGGAGTTGCTGTTGAGATGGTTTGAAGTGTAAAATGTTTAGAAATTACTGTACAACATGATTTTGGATGGAATGCTAAAAAAAGGAAAATTGAGAATATGTTTTTTGACTATGTTAAAAAGGGTGGTTATTAATCAGGATGACTTGGTGTATTTTTATTGTACTGTAGTTAGACCAATATTTGAATACAGATCATCAGTATGGGATGGGGGACTCACAATAAGGGAAAGGAAAGAGTTAGAAATGATACAAAGAAGAGCACTACGAATGATTCTAGGGGCAGAGGTCTCATATGAGGATGCATTAAAGAAGTGTACATTCGAGAGGTTGGATGGAAGTAAAAAAGAAATGGCAAGCAAATGTTTGTAGAGATTTGTGATCCCAGCATAATTTGCACTCCCTTTTCCCTCCAAAAGATGTATCTGTTTAGAGTTTAAGGAAGCAGGTTAGATGTCAAAAGTCCATTTTTAGAACAAGGAAGTATAAAACTTTTTTGTGTGCATTTTTTAGATGAATGAGTTTATCTAAGTTATGAGATTTATCTTGTTTATTTCTTGGTAGGATATCGAAAATGCAGGCTGATTTCAATGAAGAATAATAATGTGTAAAAACAATGTTTTAAAATTCTATAGGTATTTTATGTATTTAGATGTGTTTTAAGTTATTGCTGTTATATACTTTGGTTTGTAAGCTAATGTTTGTAATGTGTATGGTGTTTCTGAAGGTATTTAACTTCAGCCTCTCTGTTTGGGATTTGGCTGCAGTTGTGTTGAATAAACTAAACTACACCAAACTAAACTAAATTAATGCAGCTTGTGACAAGTCTGTGGTGCAAGCTCCATAAAAATGGTCCCTAAGATTGATGCAAGCCAGACCAAAAAATTGTCTAACTTGCATCAATTGCCACACAAGATAGAAAATACGGTTAGATTGCTGCAAGCTCAGTGTGCCACATCTTTGGCACACCCTGGCATTATAGAAGTCTAAAGCCTTTGAAAATACAGCCCCAGGTGTCTAAACTAATTAGCACAGAGTTTAAAGTATGCAGTTCTAAGATTTTGTAGCTTAGTAGTTGACAGAGTATTGTCACTTAATTTGCATATCATTCTTTTTCAAACTTTACATATTTAAAATGTTATATTACATTTTTTAACTTATAATTTTAGTGATTATATGAATTATATTACAGAAATCAGCAACCCTGATAACCAAAGTGGTCACTCAATGTATGAAGAGGAACTAGTCTGAAGTAGTCCATTACATCGGGGAGGAAACAGGAATATGGATTACAAAAACAAATACAACCTGAATGTAAACCACAAGTAAGAAAATTAATTTCAGACCATTTAAATTAATGTAGATTAATACTTCATTTCCCATCCTCTACCAGATCCCCTATATGATACATTTCAATGACACCTTACTAACAACAAAAATAAATAAATAAAGACTTTATATTTCACCATAAGTCAATTATAAGCTAATGATACCAATGGTGCATGATATGGATATTATATTAAAGTGTATAAGAGTTCATGATGGGTTGAGAAACAAGTGAAAGAGAAATGCTAAACCCATAAAACAATACTTGATATACATCGTGTATGAAACATTTCTAACCTTAATAAAGTACATAAATATATAATGTTTTAAAACTATGTTAGTATGTCTTATACCAGTATATTAATGAGCAGAACTATTGAACTACTGCAAAAACATTATATAGATGGTACACTTTAGAAAGAAAAATGTGTCTAATCCTTTATTATTCAGCACTGTAGACTGCTATATTGTCCATACGCATGGTAATGCATAGCAGGGCCTTCTCTTTAAATTAGTATTTATAATACTTCAGAAGCTTGTTCGAGCATTAACATTTCCTTTTTGGATGATGTAGATGATTTTCCCTGTATTTCTGAATCCTTATCATATTGAGCATGAAGGAACACTGTTAGCTGTTCTTCAAAAAAAAAATATTTGCTCTCTACCCATGTACAAGGTGTAGGTTTTCACAGGGGCCAACAACTTGAACTCTTCTCCCATTTCAAGTATAGATTGTCCTACATTGTGTTAATTTGCAAATCTAGCCCTTAAAATTCAGTTTTTTAAACAAAACAGCCAAGAACAACTCATTAAACAATGATCTATGAACTCACTGCAAATAAAGTTTAATGTGGACTGTAACTTAATGCATGAAGTGCAGTGAGATCTTAAAGGGCCAACTTTCAATCAAGATGGGTTTGGTATAAATCCCCCACAACCCCATTAGAATGTTATTCTCTGTGGCAAGTTTGTGAAGGGGTTTACAGGTGAAAGGAACGTGATGGACATGTACTTCATCACAGACACTGTCAGCTGAGAGCTGAAGTGAGTGCTTAAAATATGTATAACTCATGCATGCACAAGTTTACTTCATTCCAGGCCACCTTGCTGAGACATGCATTCTCTTGTCCTCAAGAACATGCAGAGTCACTGGGCAGAAGGAACTTCAAAGAGCTATTAGGTAAGAAGCTCAAGCCAAGTAAAATCACATTTTGATTAAGAAATAGCTATAAACTAATAAATAAGACAAAATGGGCAGCATAGATAAAGTCAGCAAGCATGTAGTCTTTTGACAGGCACACTGGTCCCAAAGAAACAAAAATGAATACCAAAAACTGACAATGTCCCAATATGAAAAGAAAATATACCCTTTCCCCTCCCAAAAAGAAAAATGGGTCGCACTTTTTTTGCTTTAGAAATGTGGTTTTAAAACACAAAAATAATCATCAATAACATTTCATATTTCAACATCACTTCATTGGAGAAATTAAAATAAGAGACAGTGTTAAAAGTATCTGAATGTACTAAGTTCAATAGTAATAACATTCATTCAGAATACATATGTAATGAAGTTTCTTAATTACAAAGCAAAAATGAAAGAGTAACAGGTTGCATGGGTGAACAATGAAGTCCTATTTGGGTACATAAAGCTAGTTTTTGATAATGTTTTTGCATCAGAGACAAAGCTTGAACAGAGGAGATTGCTGTATATCCAATGACTCCTGAAGCAAAAAAGATAAAGTTGCAACTATCCCATTTGTACTAGTAGTGTGTGTTAGTATTTGTGTGCTTATGTACACACAATAATACTTGAAGTAATTTTTGATAATTATTTTTGGTTTGTTGTGGTGCAGTGCATATTTTAATTCTGTTTAAAAGATTTGTTTATATAGTGAACTGCACTGTTAAATTTTCTGCTCTATACCTGTAGTGTGTGGGTGTGTATGTGTGCCATCAAGTCAGACACATTTTATTGTGCCACACAGTAATCACTGCACTCTGAATCGGTTATCCATCTGTGGTATTTTTTACTGCTTCTTTCTATCTAGGAGGCAGTATAGCGCAGTGGACTAAGGCTCTGAGCTGCAAATCTGGTAACATCCAGCAGACCAGATCTGGGTTTGAATTCCCACAGCTTCCACTTGCATACTGTGTGACCCTAAGCAAGTCACTTAACCTCCTTGTGCTCCCAGGTCACTCCTGAAAAAAAGCTTTCAGCTTAGTGTGCTATACCTGGTTAAATAAATAAAATCTAGCTAGTGGACTGCTACTGCAGTGCCCCCAACCCACAAAAGTAATAATTTATTTTTCCAGTTTGGGATTTGCATGACCACTGGTTAAGGTGTTTATGTGCCTGTGCGGCTGCATCTTTTTATAGTGTGCAATCTGTGTCTGTGCATTTGCGTCTGTTTAGTGCCCAATCCACATCTGTAAGCCACAGTTGTTGTTTTTTGGCTTTCCATCCACCCCAAATTTCAGAAATCTCAATTTGTTGTGAAATTTCTGTGTAATCCCAAAAAATGCATGCAAAGAGGCATGCATGCAAAAATGCTTGTGGCCATGGCACTGCTGCCAGTGGCAAATGTGGCCATGGGCATGGTAGTATGCAGCAGAAGTGCATAGTTGATGCCACTAAAGAAATTTCTCTCTGTTTTTCACAGTGCAATCAGTAGCTGCATTCATGGTTGGAGATGCTGTTGTCCCCGCTGGTGGTAGTAAAGTTGCTGATGGCATGAGTATTGCCCAAATTTCAACCTGTGACAACAAGTTAACCAGTTCCCCAAATATTGTGGAGTCTAAAGCTTAATATGTATAACTGCAAGGAAAGGGGGGGGGCATGAAAGAAACTATCAAGTACCAAAAGGGAATCAACAACATACAAGAGGGTAGTATCTTTCAGAAAAAGAGAGGTGCACGAACAAGGGTGCAAAATTTGAAGATAGAGGGAGCCAGATCAGGGGCAATGTCAGGAAATATGTTTTCATGGAGAGGGTGGTAGGTGCAAGGACAAACAAAAACTAATGATCAATGTTATGGTGTGAGAGCAGCAATTGAAGCATGCCCATTATTTGGAGTTGGTGCACCTTCATGTGCTCCACATTATCAATCCAGTGGTTCACATGGACCGGCTCACTTCACACCAGGCCCAAATCAACATGTGTGGCAGGTAATCATGCAGGGTTACCACCGTCACTTGCAGGTTGTGGAGCAGCTGCTTGCTCCATGGCCCACCCCCTCTTGATACCACATGCAGGTGGAGGCTGTGCTGCCACCTGTTGCCCAGCAGGGCCAGCAGGCACATTCCCACCCTGTTTGGCAAGCTTGGCATGCCAATCTGCATGGTGGTGATTGTACAGGTGGGTGCACTGACCACCTGTGCCCAGATGACTTCTGTTGGGGCCACAGTGCACCACCTCAACACACAGATTGCACTTCACTACACTGGTGTCCGCAGGCAGTGTAATGAAGAACTCCCACACTAATGAGCTGCAGGGAGGATCCCAGATGTTGTTTCCAGCTGCTGCTGCTGGTGCTCAAATGGGGCAGGGGGTGGAGAAACCAGCTGCTGTGGCTGTGTCTTCTCCCTCACTTCCTGCTGAGCCACTGGTGCAGGGGCCATGGCAGGTGGTGGTGGCACTGGTGGGGGGGTGCAGGTAGGTGCCACTGGATGTGATGCTTCCATGGCACCAGTACCTCCTGCTTCAGGGAGGGGACCACTAGCCCAGAAGGTGCTCCAGTTCAGATGAGGGTTTTATATTTTTTACTATCTCTATGTCTCCTCTCAAACACAACTCTTTCTCCCACACTATGTAAGGTGAAAGTGAAAGTATTTCACTCTCTAGCATGATTAACTTCCTGCCTGAAGCATGTGACCTGCAGACTGTGAGCCATGTGAACTGTGGGATGCTACAATGCTCACTCACTCTGCCTTTAAAAGAAAATAAAGCAAAGTAACATGGAGTTATCATAATGCAAAGTCATTGTGATGTGAAGTGGTGAAGTACTGCATTTCAATGGGCACTTAGTATAGTTGTATGTCGAGGTGGAGTGAGCCGCTTTGCCTCTACCGCACTAGAGAAGTTAAACTTTGGCACATTTCTAGCTGTAGGCAAAGCAAGAAAGGAAAGAGAGACAGAAGGCCTTGCCCTTGACCAGCCATAGCTAACTGAAGCAGATCTCTGCTTTATTCAGTCCTGCATGCTAAGGAGGAAATGCAACCTTTTGTTTCCACTTTTGGTTCCTTCACACAGACTGCCATCTTTGAACATTTAACTTTGTAGATGGAGACAGTGATGGCCCACCCACACCCAGGCTACAAGGCAGGTAGGAGAACTGAACATGGAGTTGTAAGTATTATTTTCTTTGTTACAGTTTCTTCATCTTCTTGACTTTATTTGATTACTGGGTGAACTCTTACAGCCCGGGGCTGAAGATTGACTAATCTTAAACCTGACCTGGCTGGTTTGATCTGTCTAGCACAGATCCAGGGGGTCAGGAATTGATCCCAACCAGGACTGGAAAGGGTATAGACTTTCCTGCTTGAACCCCAGTTTGGACACACAGTAGAAGCCACAGTGGATCTGGTATCTGCTATTCTGTTCAGAAACTTCACAAATACATGTGATATTGTATTTACAAAGGTCTCCATAGTGATGTGACCTTCTCCTATGAGCTTCTCTTTGTGAACTGTGACTGTATAATGTTAAAATGTCTTGCTTACTTTTACTTTTATCCAGGGGTGGGGATGGGGGTCAGCTAACTAACAAAGGGGGATTAATGATTCACAACTTATAATGCCAAGGGGATAAACCAACCCACAAAAAAAAACTGATTTATCCAAGAATTGGGGAAATTGGGAATAATGGTGGCATTAATTCAGGAGATGCTTTTAAGTGAGGCAGACCATGCTAAACTGAAAAGAAAGTGGGTGTGTAAGGTCAATATCTCCACCTACATGGAGCACAAAAAGATGAGGTATAGCAATACTCATCAGAAGAGACATACCACTGACCATAGAAAAGGTAACCGGATGAAGGTGGAAGGAGATATGTGTGAAAGGCTGATATAGAGGGACCACCTGCACTATCTTGAATCTCTACATCCCAAATCAGGACACTGAACAGGTAGAGTTTTCTAAACACCATCTCCTAGACACAATAAAGGAACAAGGCAGACTATGCATCATAGGGATGGATTTCAATTGCATCCTGTCCCCTGAATTAGATAGATTGGGAGCAGAGAACCACACAGAGGGAGAGCAGGCCCTACTCTTAAGAAACTGATACATGAACTCCGGCTGGTGAATTCGAGGAGACACCTCAATCTGAAAGTACATGATCACACATTCTACTCTAACTCCCACAGGGTATATACTAGGCTTATCTTTTACTGTTCTGTAAGGATTGAGTGCATACACTGAAAACTTCTGAATTGAATCAATCATGGCCTGATGCCTGTCAGTGGCTGCAGGGTGGGGGTGCAATGGCATGAACATTACAGCTGACAATCCAAAGGTACACCCTGATGCCTGTTAGTCTGTACAGGGTGGGATGTTATGGTTAGAAATCCTAATGCCATGGGCATTTGTTGCTATTTGCACTCCAAATTTTCAACATGGCCTTTTTGTGACCCCACCTCATGAAAGCATGTGGGACCTCTGTTTATGAATAGTGTCCCTGTGATTTTGTTAATGTGTCCTGAACGTTGATTTCCCACAATAAATGCACCATTCTGTACCACATAAAAATGTCAGCTGAACCATTCATAAGGAGGTGTGAAGAGATGGCAATGTTGACAATCTGGAGTGAAAATATTAAAAATGCTTGACGTTATGAGCATGTATGAAAACTAGGCAACACATGCTCATAACAGTGTTTTTTTTGGAATTCTTCCACCAAATTTTTAAAATAGGCATTTTGGGATCTCTGCTCATGAACAGTGGCAATATGATTTTCTTAATTTGTCCCACTCGTTTTTTTCCCACAGCGACCATGCCACTGTGTGCCAGATGAGCAAAACCACATTTTGGGTATGATGTGAAAAATGACAGCTGTACTGTTCATAAGAAGGTTTGCAAAAATGGCGATGTTGAACATCTGGAGTGAAAATATTAAACATTTTTGAACTTACGACAGTATGTGGACACTGAGCAATGCACACTTGTAACAAAGTCATTTTGTGGAATTTTTTGACCAGCTGTTTAGCGTAGGCATTTTGGGACCTCATCTCATGAACAGTGTTACTGTGATTTTCTTACTGTGTCCCGAACATTGTTTTCCTACAGTGATTGCCTTATTGTGGGCCGGATGTGCTAAAACACATTTCAGGCAGGATGTGGAAAATGAAGCTGTACTGTTCATAAGGAGGTGTGAAATTGGCAATGTTGAAAATCTGGAGTAAAAATATTAAAAATTCTCGAAGTTACAAGCATGCGTGGAAACTGCACAACACACACTTGTAACATGGTCATTTTGTGGAATTTTTTCACCAGATTTTCAACATGGGCATTTTGGGATCTCTGCTCATGAATAGTGTTACTGTGATTTTCTTACTGTGTCCTGAACATTGTTTTCCTACAGCGACTGTGCCACTGTGCGCCGGATGTGCAAAAACACATTTCAGGCAGGATGTGAAAAATAAAGCTGTACTGTTCATAAGGAGGTGTGAAAAAATAGCAATGTTGAAAATCTGGAGAAAAAATATTAACAAATCTCAAAGTTAAAAGCGTGCATGGAAACTGCATAACACCCTTGTAACACAGTCATTTTTGGAATTTTTTCACCAGATTTTCAACATAGGCATTTTGGGATCTCTGCTCATGAACAGTGTTACTGTGATTTTCTTGTTCTACCCCAAATATTGTTTTCCTTCAGCAACTGTGCGTTGGATCTGTGAAAACACATTTTGGGCATGATGTGGGAAATGACAGCTGTACTGTTTGTAAGGAGGTGTGAAAAAATGGCAATGCTGAAATTCTAGAGCAAAAATATTAAAAATTCTCTAAGTTACAAGCATGCGTGGGAATTGTGCAAAGCGAGCTCATAACATGGTCATTTTTTGGAATTGTTTCACCAAATTTACAACATAGGCTTTTTGGGAGCTCACCTCATGAATAGTGGCACTTTCATTTCATTAATCAGTCCTAAAAGGTGATTTTGTGCAGTGACCACAAAATCACCTTTTGGGACCGAATAACACCATGATAGTGCCTGAATTCATGAGGAGGGTGTCCCAATAACCCCACATTGAAAATTTGGTGCCAAAATTACCAAAAATGGCCAAGATATGCACCAAAGTTGAAAACCCCCTATTTGTGCCATTATACAGCTTACCAGCATTTCTTCAGTTCGCGATCGGCTTTGAAGAGTGCAGACGTGTTCCCGGTCCACTGAAGATCATCGCACCAGGCTACGGAGGTAAGTATGGGGTGAGGGGGGAGGTGGGGTGTCCAGAGGGTGTTTGCAGGTTGGGGTGGGGGCCGCCAACAGCCAGCGAGGGACCGTTTCCTTTGTTTCAGGTAAAAAAAATCACCACAGACCATTTTCTGTTTTTTTAACAGGTTGTGGCCACACTGGAGGGGTTTCCAGTGTGGGTGTGGTACACAATTGGGGCAGTGCAAGGAAAATGGTGGTGGGGTAACATGCCGACAAGGGATTGGGCACCCCTGAAGTTGGCTACAGAGGGACTGTGAGGGCGGGTGATGAGCCGCCACCTGCCATGTTTATTAAAATGTTACACTGCACAAGACATGCCCTGCAATGAGGTGGAGTGCCCTCACTGCAGCAGCTAAAACATTTGAAAGTGGTGGCATGGCTTTTGCACTCTGTCATAGACAGCATGCAATCTAATTCGTGCCATGGAGCCCAGCCTGAAAAAGTAGTGGCGCCACTGGCCACAGCATGACCGCACCTTCAAAACCTGCTATTCCAAAGTTATGGCAACATGTTTCTTACACAGGCACAAGACAACATAAAAAAGCAAGAGAGAGACAGAGGCTGAAGCTAGAGCAGCAGATCTATGACATAGAATGTATGCATAAGATAACCCTAGATGAAAAATATAACAAGAAATTGGATCACTACAGGGAAGAACTTACAAAATTGCTGGAAAATAAGATTGAAGGGGAGATAAGATAGCCTTGTCAGGTATTTTATGAAGCCAGAAATAGGGCCTGATGCTTGTTTGCATGGCAAGTAAGAAAGACCATAGCTAGCCGGACAGCACTGAAAATTAAGCAGACTCCTCAGAGTGAACACTATGAAGCAAACCCAAGAAAAACAGTAGATAAGTTTACAGAATACTACACAGAATTATACTTCAGAGAAGAGGTACTAGATAGAACTGCTAAGCAAGAATCCTTTTTAAAGATCTGGGAATTTCCTCACTGTCAGAAACATACTGTAGACCAACCCATTACACAGGAGAAGGTAGATACAGTCATTCACAACATTAAATCTAGTAAGTCCCCTGGTACAGAAGGCAAAACAAAAGAATTTTGCAGAATGTTCATGGAGTACATAACCCTGTTGTTCACCAGTGTATGTGAGGGGATACAGGAAGGAGAAGGGACTCCAGCATCATGGTCCCAAGTGCAGATATCGGTAATATATTTGCAGGGGAAAGATTCAGGTTTATTTTGTTCCTACTGCCCTATTTCCATGCTTAATATAAGCCAGAAGATATTCACTGCAGTCTTGGTGAATAGGGTACAGGAGACTGTTGAGGGCCAAGTCCATCCTGACCAGACAGTCTATAATACCGGCCATCACTTATATGATAAAATAAGACGCCTGTTAAACACAGTTGGCAAACACCATGGTCAAACTCTAATGATAGCCTCATTCATGCACGCAGTGAAGGCCTTTGATAGAGTGGACTGGGCCTTCCTGTGGTACACTCTGCAAAACGTGATCTTTGGAGAACAATACATGTTCTATATTATTGTTCTGTATGATACCCCTGAGGCAGTGGTAAAAGTCAATATGGTCAGATTGACAACGCCCTGATAACAACTTCAGAAGAGATAGTTTTAGAGTTTCAGCGGTATTATACCAGCTTATATAGCTCTAAAATGAACTCGTTATCTGATGACAATATAGATTGTTACTTGGAGGCTTCTGGTTTATCTCCACTATTGGAATCCCAGCAGGAACAGCTGGTTTCTCCAATAACGACTGATGAAGTCTCTAGGATTATTAAAATTTTACCTTCTGACAGATCACCTGGTCCTGACGGTTTCTCTGCAAATTTTTATAAGACATTTTTAGATCAGTTACTTCCCCTATTAATGCCCTTATTTCAGTATATACTATCGGGCGCCCAGATGGATCCTACTTTGTGGGAGGCCCTAATAGTTCTAATTTTGAAGCCTGGGAAGAACCCTGAATTGCCGGCGAGTTATTGCCCCATATCCCTGATGAATCAAGATATCAAGATATTGGCCAAGGTTTTGGCGGATCGCCTGGCACTTGTGATGCCAGATCTGATTGGGCTGGAGCAAGTAGGATTCAAGAAAGGGCGTTCCTCATTGGATCATCTCAGAACCCTGTCGCATGTTCTCTCGGCAACCAGAGATGCCTCATTTCCAGCGGTCTTGGTCTCCTTGGATGCCGAGAAAGCATTTGACAGGGTGAACTGGAATTTTTTATTTAGGGCCCTTAATGCTTATAAGATCCCTGAGCTTTTTCAGAATTGGATTAAAGCCCTTTTTAATGCCCCCTCGGCTAGGATAATGGTTAATGGTGTTATTTCGGAGAGTTTTCCACTGTACTCAGGAACCAGACAGGGCTGTCCTTTATCAGCTTTACTTTTCAATTTATATCTGGAACCCCTTGTTCGCCGGTTGAAGCTCACTCTGGTGATCCAAGGCATAAATATTCAGGGATACGAGGTGAAAGTATCGGCATACGCTGAAGATTTACTGTTGCAGTTTTCCGATCCAGATAACTCAATACCGGCCTTGTTGACAACAGTATGTGAATTTGCTAATATTTCCAATTATAAATTGAACATTGATAAGTCCCTTGTGTTTCCACTTAATTATAGAGTGGTCAAGACAAGTGTTGTAGAATACGGTATGTCCTGGGCGCCGAACTCTTTAAAATATTTAGGAATATAAGTGGTGAGGGACCCAGCCCTGATTCAGAAGCTGAATCTGGATGACTTAGTTAAAACTTTAGGAGCGGATCTGGACAGATGGGCCAAGCTACCTATCTCACTCTGGGGGCAGGTGAATCTAATTAAGATGAACTTTTTCCCCAGGATTTTTAACCCACTGTATTTGCTAAATAACTGGATTCCCGTTTTATGGTTCCATAAAGTTAATGTCTTGATAACAAAATTTATTTGGGCCAACAGACAACCCAGGGTTGCATTTCATAAGTTGGTGGCTCCCAAGGATAAAGGGGGTCTTCGCCTTCCATATATAATTTTTTACTATTGGGCGAGTCACAGGGTAAAATATGTGAGGTGGATGGATAGTGTGGAAGAACCAGAAGCAGAGGGCTGGACTCCTATCTGGCTCAAAATAGAGCTGTCTTCAATTAAACAGTGTGGTCTGCCGCCAGCTTTGCTGTTCTATATTAGGCCAAATGTCCTCTCCCCCCATTGAAATCTACTCCTGTGGCGATCTCGGTCAGGGTGCTCGCCCAGATATGTTCATTTATGGAATATGATCATACGGTTGATTTAGCTCAACCCGTTTGGGGCAATCCTAATTTAAAAATAAGCAATAAGCTGATCATGTCAAATTGGCTTCCACAATTGGAAAATGTAAAGCTTGCTCAGCTTGTTGCTCCGGATGGTACGTGGCTTTCTGCTATTACAATATTGAGTAGTTTTAACATACCCACTAAGTCCATTTTTAAAATATTCCAGCTGAAGCACTTGTTAGCAAAGATATTTGGTCCGGTTCCGTCTCAATGCGGTATGAAAGCAGTCCGGGATATGCTGCTTTTGATGTCTGGTGGTCCTCATTCAGTATCTGATATATACAAAATGTTGTACAAATGTAAATACCCGGAGGTGTTTATACCGAGGAGATACTGGGCAGCACATTTTCCTGATTCAGAGATAGATTGGCCTGCACTGTGGGTAAATTGTCATAAATATGTTACTCAGGACAGATTGCGCTTGACGCAGTTTCATATTCTACATAATATATATTACACTCCCCAAAAATTATACAAGTATGGTCTCATTGACTCTCCTTCCTGTCCCAGGTGTGGGCAGGTGGATGGTATGCTTTATCACATTTTTTGGTCATGTTCTAAGGCTTCCACCCTCTGGGGGGATGTCCAACGGAGGATGGATCCTTTACTGGGCCTCTCAGACCTTTTCACTCTGGAGGTATGTTTGTTAGGGGATTATACCCTCATTCCTGTGATATCAAGGAGGTATTACAGTGCTTTCAGAAAGTATTCACCCCCCTTGGATTTTGCTCATTTTGTTGTGTTACTACCAGAATTTGTAATGCATTGAAATGATTTTTTTCCCCCTTGATTCACACAGCATACTCAACAATTTAAAGGGGCAAAAATATTTTTATTGTGTAACAAATATTTATAAAACATTAAAAACTGAAATATCTTGTTTACTTAAGTATTCACCCCCTCGAGTCAATACTTTGTAGAAGTGCCTTTGGCAGCAATTACAGCTTTGAGTCTTCTTGGGTATGTCTGTATCAGCTTTGCACATCTGGATTTGGGGATTTTCGCCCATTCTTCCTTGCAGATTTGCTCAAGCTCTGTCAAGTTGGATGGGGAGCGTCGGTGAACTGCAATCTTTAAGTCTTTCCACAGATTCTCAATAGGATTCAAGTCTGAGCTTTGGCTGGGCCACTCAAGGACATTCACCTTCTTGTTCTGAAGCCACTCCAGTGTTGCTTTGGCTGTATGCTTGGGGTCGTTGTCCTGTTGGAACGTAAATCTTCACCCCAGTCCAAGGTCTATTGCAGACTGATGCAGGTTCTCCTCAAGGATGTGCCTGTATTTGGCTCCATTCATTGTTCCCTCTATTCTGACAAGTGCCCCAGTCCCTGCCACTGAAAAGCATCCCCATAACATGATGCTGCCACCACCATGCTTCATGGTAGGGATGGTGTTACACGGGTGCTGAGCTGTGTTCGGTTTGCGCCAGGCATAGCACTTTGCATTCAGGCCAAAGAGTTCAATTTTTGTTTCATCAGACCAGAGAATCTTTTACTACATGGACTCAGAGTCTGCCACATGCCTTCTTGTAAACTCCAGGCATGCTATTATGTGGCCTTTTCTCAGGAGTGGCTTCCATCTAGCCACTCTCCCATAGAGGCTACATCTGTGAAGTGCTACAGAGATTGTTGTCCTCTGGACAGGTTCTCCCATTTCAGCCATGGAACTCTGTACTTCTGTCAGGGTGGTCATTGGGTTCTTGGTCACTTCCCTGACCAAGGTCCTTCTTGCCCGGTTGCTCAGTTTGGGAGGATGGCCTGCTCTAGGAAGAGTCTGGGTGGTTCCGTAATCTTTCCATTCCTAATGATGGACTTGACTGTGCTCCTGGGAACTTTCAACACCCTAGAAATGTTTTTATATCTCTCCCCAGATCTATGCCTCCTCACAATTCTATCACAGAGTTCTACGGACAGCTCCTTGGTCTTCATGGTAGAGTTTCTGCTCTGACATGCACTGTCAACAGTGGGACCTTATATAGACAGGTGTATTTCCTCTGAAATCATGTCAACCATTTGGACTGACCACAGGTGGACTCCATTCAAGTTTTAGAGTGATCTCACAAGGAAATTGGATGCACCTGAGCTCAGTTTGGAGTGTCATAGCAAAGGGGGTGAATAATTATCAAATCAAGACATTTCAGGTTTTTATTTTAAATTACAGTACATGTACAAAAAATTCCAGAAGTTTCATTCCACTTTGACATTATAGAGTAATTTGTGTAGATACGTGACAAAAAAATCCCATATAAATTTATTTTAATTTGAGTTTGCAACATCACAAAATGTGACAAAATCCAATGGGGGTGAAGACTTTCTGAAGGCACTGTATATGGCACTAATCTCCTTATCGATTAAGAAGGTTATTCTCCGTCATTGGAAAGATGCTGTTGATATTCCTTTTTCAGAATGTCTTAAGGAAATCTTGGCTAACCTCAGGATGGAGAAAATGGTGGCTAGTCTAAGTAATAGGATGAATAGATATAGGCAAATTTGGGACCCTCTTCACACGCTGCTCTGCATTTAGACCACTTAGATTATTTAGGTTACTTTAAAAGCAATTGTATAGGTTTGGATGATTCACATTGTGTGGCGTACGAGCTGTGCTGGGGGTATGGCGGGGGAACTGGGTATGGGGGAGAGCAGCTCCGATTTATGTAGTGGAATCTTATTTATGTATAACATTCTCAGATATGTTAGGAGCTGTTCTTATACAGGTGTGTTTGAAAATTAATAAACTTTGAATTATAAAAAAAAAAAAATATGGTCAGATTGAGCAGATGCCCTCTATTTAGAGGTACCAGGTAGGGCTGTCTTCTCTCTCTCTCCTCTTCTTTTTGTGCTCTGTATAGAGGCCTTAGCAGTAGACATTAGGCAAAACCACCTTATCTTAGGTAGAAAGGGTCCAGATTGAGAGCACAAACTATCTTTGTATGCAGATAATGCCGTGTTTTATCTGAGCAATCCAGAACAGACAATTTCAGAATTTCTCAGACAATACTAAAGGAATATAGAGTGTTATACAGATATAAAATTAACTGTGACAAAACAGAAGCCCTGAAACTGAATGGGCACTGTACAACACAGTTTCTAGAAAGTTTTTCATTTGCCTGGGCTAGTGGCACAACAGTGCGATATTTGGGGGTAAAGATAATCATGACACTACACAAGCCCTTGCACCTGAATTATGATAATCTGCTGCAAGAGACTGCCATGGATCTGCAGAGATGTAAGCTTCTCCCTTTCAGCCTAGCAGACAGGATTAACATTTTGAAAATGAATGTTATGCTTCAAATGATGTTCATTTTCCAGGTACTGCCCCTATGGATTCCTAAACAGTATATATGAACATACAAAGAAGCCAGCAGAAGAAGGCCATTTGGTCTATCAAGTCTGCTCATATTGCATGGTCCACAGCTTGAGCTAATGTCCCTGCCCTCCCTCCCCACTTCTCCCACCCTCCCTACTCATGATCCTTACCTTCCCCCATGCCTATCCCAGCCTCTCTTAAAGCTGTCCACTGCCTTCAAGATGATCTCTTCTAGCAGCACATTCCAAGTGTCCACCACCCTCTCTGTGAAGAAGTGCTACCTGACAGCCCTCCTAAACCTCCCACCCTCCAGCTTAAGACTGTGCCCCCTCGTGTTATGGTTGCCTGTCAGCTTAAACAGACTCTCCTTATCAACCTTATTTATCCTTTTCAAGTACTTGAAGGTCCTAATTATGTCCCCTTCTCTCTCTCTCTCTCTCTCTCTCTCTCTCATCTTCCAGGGAGTACATGTTCAGTGCCCTCAACCTCTTCTGGTATGCCTTACTCTGCTGACCAGCTATCACCTTTATGGCCCTCCTCCAGATCTTCTCCAGCAGATTAATGTCCTTTTTGAGGTGTATTGGCCAAAGGAGGGCAAAATATAAACTGCATTTGTTTGGGGAGGAGGGAAACACTAAATTAAACATCAGCTCCTTGAACTGCATTGGAACAAGGGTGGTTTAGGCCTCCCCAACTTTAAATTACATTATTTAGCAGTCCAGCTGCTCCCAGTAGTATCTTGAATGAAGCAGCAGGATAGCACAGGATGGTATGACCTAGGGAATGTGCCTACCATTCCAACTCCTTTGTGTGCTTTACCTTTTATCAGGTTTACCCCTGTGGAGACACATTGATAATCCCTGGACCAAACAGACCATCAGGGTACTTCAGAAAATGAGAAACCTGGCAGGGAATCCAGACTCTGTGGATCCACTGACAGTTATAGAGTTCTCAGGCTTCCAGCCACCTTAAATAGATAAATGTTTCCAAAGGTGGAACCATAAAACCCTCACACAGTACAAAAAGATGATCCCTGAGGAACACATAATAATGTTTGGCACACTAAGGCAAACATATGGGTTAAGTCAAAATGACTTTTTCAGGTACCTTTAATTATGCCATTATCTGAAAACTAGCATCATTTTGGATAACCAGAAAGGAGCTCTCAGAAGTTTAGAGATCGTTTTTATGCTGGACAGTGAAGCTCAGAGTAGAGGTTAAATCCATCTCCCAACTATACCAAATATTTTTAGAAGCCAGAGAAAATCCCACAGAGAGGGTGAAATCCAGCTGGAAGCAAGAATCAGGCTCTTCGCCTCCCAATCTAGGAATGGGAAGCCATGTAGGAGAGGTGCTGGAAAATCTCAGCCTCCCTGAATTGGTGGGAATATGGGTGGAAGACGTGTGCCCACTTCTTCCATGTCCCCAATATTATACACAGCATTTTGGAGAGCACCTGACTGTTGTAGGGGGTGTGGGCAAGCCGGTACACACTGCCACATATTTTGGCATTACTCCAAGCAGGCAAAATATTGGAAAAACATCCAAAATGATCTGAATACACTATACAGCTCCCACAAGAATTCAAATGCATGGTTCTAGGGGTACCCAGTAGGGCAGCATGTTCTCACAAGTAAAAATGTCTTTATGTGTACAGTAGCTTCCAAATGCATCACTATGCATTGGCTGTCTGAGAACTTCCTGTGAGTGGGGAGAGGAGATCCATGATGATAGGGGTACAAATAATGGAATGCATAACATCTGAACTAAACATAATTTGAAGCATATTCTATGTTATAGGCCCAATGGGAAACTTATCACCTAACGTGGGAATCCATTGAATTATCACTGACTTAAGATGCTATGGTAGATCTCAGCACCCCCAATTAGTGGTGTTCGAAGTCACAAAAATTTGCTCCTCAAATTATTCCACGGAGTAGAACCACCTTGGGAATTATTCCACTGGCAAAGTCAGAAATTCACACTGTTTTTGGCATAATTTGTGGGCGGAGTTGACTTTGTTGGCAGAATGGGAAATTTCGCAAGTGGAACCGACATCACGGCTCATAAGGTGACAGTTCCAGCTGGTGAGTGCTGCAAAGTCAACTTTGCCAGTGAAGTTTGCCGGAGACAGTCAAAGTTCAAATAGGATTGTGGGATTGGAGGTCACATGTGGATGAACAGCCAATGGAAAGCTCAGGAAATCATTTCTCCCTGCAGTCTTGATTGGGGCAGTGAGGACAGATACACAGACAGCAGCTTCTGAGTGAATCAGAGATATTTGGAGGATAAACCTAAACATTTCGTTTTGAAAACTTTTAAATCTGCTTTATTGATTGCAATCTTACAATTTTTTTGATTTTGTAGTGTGAGTGTGGATTTTAACTGAGTGTGTGAGTATGTGTGTGTGTTTAGATTTGAATACTCCTGGGCTCTGCCCCACCCCAACCCCTGGTGTTTTGCAGTCTCCCTCCTCTTCCTTTTTTAGTTCGCAAAAGTCCAGAAGTTAGTTTTTCAAACTGAGTTTTGCAGTATTTCACTGCATTTTCCTATTATTGAGGACACAAGTGCAGTGGTATTCCTCCCATACTGTGGTACTGTTCTGTTGGCAAAGATCATGCAAGCTTTATAAATTCTTCTAATCACTCGAGTACCCTACTCGACCTGTTGTTGTACTCCCATGTTCTGAGAGACATAGCGTCCAAAAGTTAGTTTTTCAAACTGAGTTTTGCAGTATTTCAAAGCATTTTCCCCATATATTGAGAAAACCAGAGCAGTGGTATCCCTCCCACACCGTGGTACTGTTCTGTTGGCAAAGTCTGTGTGAGCATTATAAATTCTTCTGATCACTCGGGTAACTTACCCGACCTGTTGTTGTACCCCCATGTGCTAAAGCATCCAAATGTTAGTTTTTCAAACTGAGTTTTGCAGTATTTCACTGCATTTTGCTCTGGTATTGAGAACACCAGTGCAGTGGTATCCCTCCCACACTGTGGTATTGTTCTGTTGGCAAAGTGTGCTGTGAGACATACTGTAGCATCCAAAAGTTACAGTTTCTCAAACTGAGTTTTGCAGTATTTCACTGCATTTTCCCGTTATTGAGAATGCCAGTGCAGTGGTAGCCCTTCTGCACTGTGGTACTGCTCTGTTGGCAAAGTCTGTGCGAGCTTTATAAATTCTTCTAATCACTCGCATACCCTACCCGACCTGCTGTTGTATCCCCATTTGCTGTGAGGCACAGTGTTCAAAAGTTACAGTTTTTCAAACTGAGTTTTGTAGTGTTTCACAGCATTTTCTCCTGTTATTGAGAACACCAGTGCAGTTCCCAAAGGTTACAGTTTTCCATGTTGCCAAACATTAATAAAGGAAGAATGCCTGCAAAGAGAAATAAGAAAGGGAGAGGAGCAAGTCACACAGTCAAGACTTGAAAATCAATTGTGAAAATTGGTGCAACCGAAACAGTGCAAGAAGTACTGTCTTCTGATGAGGAATTGCCATCAACACATTCTACATGCTCTGGAATGGGCGCTGCTAGCAGTAGTGCTAGAGTATTTACCTCCAGTGGCTGTAAATTTTTTTCAGCAAGCTCTGTGGCAGCCATGGTATTTGGTGAGGGTGATGATGTGGGAGGTGGCAATAGTGTAAGTAACCTGAAAATTACACCAGAAGCAGTGTCTGAGAATGATAAGGAGGATCAAGTTCATGTCTCTGTTGTTGCTGGTGGTGGTGTTGGCAGTGTTTCTTGTGATACAGTTGAGGCAGTGGGTGAGGGGAATGTTGGAATGCCCATTTCTGTGGAGACAACAAACATAGAAACTGTGGAGATTGAGGTTCAGCATGAGGAGGACATTGACACTGGATGGCACACAGATGATGATGTTGATTATGATCATGATGATGAGGTGTTCGATCCAATGTGGGAACCAGAGAAGGAGAAGAAGCAGAATGGTGTTGTCACTGCAGGGGTTCTTAAGTGCACAAGAAGCATCATCAATTTAACCACCAAAGGTTGGAGTGAAGGTCCCACTGCACTATGCTTGATATGATGAGAGAGAGTCAAACTACAAAAAAAGTATCCCCCCCATACTTCAACTCTACTGTCCCAGTCCTGACATCATGAGAAAACAAGGGGTACAAAATTCCTAGTGTGGAACTTCTATGTGCTGGACCCTCAAGATGAAATGGCAGCAATATGTCAGCTTTGCCATGCATGAGTCAGTAGGGGGAAGAAGGGGAGCCACCTAGGCACTGGTGGTCAGAAGACACATTTAAATAACCAACACCTTGTGCTATAGCTTAAACACCAGAAGGAAGCAGTTGCAGTTGGTCCTGGTCCTGGTCCCTCACCCTCATCATTGTTACACAGTGCCACTGAGGGGGAGGATATAGTGGAGGTGGAGGATGTGGTGGAGGTAGTTCCTACAGGTAGTCGGCATAGAAGCAGTGGCAGCTTCAGCAGTCCCCTACAGTGTCAGTGCACAGTAATGCTATTGCCAAGCAATAAGACACCTAAAATTACTGGTGTGCCTTTATCAGCAACACAACTTGTGTCTCAGTCATATAAACCCCCTACTGGGCCACTGCAATGTGGAAGTTTGTTTTCCAGCCCAACACTCCTAAAATTATAGCCAACTCTTGTGAGAATGTTTGAATGAAACACCAAATATCCTATGAATCACTCTACTGCATAGATGCTTAGTGTGGCTGCTGCACAAATGCTCGCACTTGACCTGCTCCCATTCTCCCTTGTAGAGATTGAAGGATTTCAACATTTTGCTGCTTGTGCATGTCCAAAGTGGAAGGTACCTTTAAGGACATCCTTCTCCAAACATGCTGTTCCAGACCTGCATGCCACAGTAAAGGCAGTGGTGGTCCACTTACTTAAGCATTATTCATCATCATCCATCCATCTTAGCATAGATATGTGGACAAGTGGGAGAACCACTGGCAGCTCCTGTATGTGCATTACAGCACATTGGGCTTTCTGGGGTGGTCTGTTTAGAATCTGGACGTGGGGGCAAAAAGTGCAGCAAGATAGACTGTGGTGATAGCAACATAAGCAGTATTAGGCAGCATGTGACACTCACAATGAAAAGCATGCTTGGATCACACACTGGGGAGAACATGCTTGAAGTAGTACTGGGTGAGACTGATGAGTGGCTGCACCCACTCTCAATGAAAGCTGGCTTCGTTGCTAGCGACAATGGCTCCAACGTTGTAAAATGCATATGTGATGGTGTGTTTCTAAGGGTGCATTGCCTGGCACACTGCCTCAACCTCGTGGTCCAGCAGTTTCTTAGCCATCCTGATGTGAAGGATATCTTTTTGGTGGCCCACTGCATCTGTGCCCACTTTGCCCATTCTGGGAAGGCCCATGACCAGATATGCCAGCTTCAGAGAAAGAACAATCTGTCACAGCATCACATGAAGTTGGATGTGGTGACCAGATGGAATTCCAAGATGTACATGTTGGTCTTACTCTTTGAGCAATAGAAAGCTGGTCCGATTATGTGCTGCTACACACCAGTCGTAACAGTGCAGGAGTGTCCATGGCTCTCAGCACAGAACAGTGGGGTTTAATGGATGGACTGATAATGATTCTGTGTCTCTTTGAACATGCAACACAAGTGTATGCTGACAGAAGGTTGACACCACTACCACAAAGACCAGCACAGTGACAGATTTCACCTGAAAGCAGCAAGTTGCTGTGCTGGTCCCTGCAGGCACCGGTGGTGCAGCTCCTAGTGTTGCGCCTTCTCCCCTATCCAACTCTGACTTGGAGTTAGATATCTAGAGATCAGGGAGTGTTGTGGGGGGGCAGAGTCACAGTGGCATCCCCAATAGTTAGAGATGCAGCTAATTATAAATCCGCCAGCGAAGTGGATGTGAAGTGACCACTTCACATCTGCGGATCACGATGTAAAGTGGACCTCATAAAGTGCTCACTTCAACTTATCATTACCATGCCACTTCACATTCTCATTATGCCTTAACACAAAGTAAGGCGAAGTGAGAAGAAAATTGGCACATCACATGGCCTGCAGTACTGTAAGTCACATGCTTTAGCCACACAGGAAGGAAGTGAGTCAGAGAAGTAATTTCACTTTCTCCTTTGCATTTGTACAGGGAGAAAGCAGGATTGTGAGAGGAGAGGATTTTGCTTGGCTCTTGGAGTCGTTTCTTGTTACTGCCATTTCAAACAGCTTTTTTAAAAGCTATTTTATTTAGTGTTTGTATTGTGTTAGTGTTTTTTTGGTTAGTGAATATTTTTGTATAAGTTTTGTTTTTGTTTTGTGTGTGTGACTGACTGTGTGTGTGTGTGTGTGTGTACGTGTCTGTGTGTCATCCCATGGACCCAGGAGGATGGAGATTCAGGTTGGAGTTGGAGAAGGTGAGTCGCTGGCACATGGGAGCATCAGGAGGGGAGGAGTGCAGACCTGTGGGGGATGGGGCGTCATGTTATGTTGGACCACTCCAGACTCCTGGCCAGTGTTGCTTCCTCTGCAGAAGCAACGGGAGCAGCAGCAGCAGCCCCAATACCACCAGTGGCTGTTGCTCGTCCACCTTCTCCACCACCACCACTAGCAGAAGCTGTTGGAGCTCCAGCAGCACCCCCTCCACCACCTCCACAGCCACAGGAGGTGGCCTCGGCAATAGTGGGTGGTGGTGGGACTCGTGCTCACCAAGTGCGTACTGTGTCTGGTCCCCCCCCCACAGCTCCCCAGTGTGGGAGTTTTTTAATTATGTGAGGGCAGACAGCACAGTGGTGCAGTGCCATGTGTGTGCGGTGTGCTGGTGTGCCATGGTCCCCCTGGGACACATTTGGGGACCGCCGGCCAGCACACCCACCTGATGAATCACCACAGGGCAGAGTGGAGGCTGCCATGGAAGGGGCCATGCATCCACCTGCTGGTCCTTCTGTGGCAGTGGCTGAGGGTGCTACTGGGGTGGGAGATGTGCCTCACAGCAGTCACTGCCACAGCAGGAGGAGGAGGGCTACATCAGGTGCTCCACCACCACCACCACCGCCACCACAGCCACCAGCACCACCCTGTCCACCACCAGCCCCACTCCCTGGATTACCCACTGCAGTGGACCCTGGCACAGTCCCTGTTAGCCAGTCTGACCTCCTTCTGGTGTGGGTAGCACTGGAGGAAAACAACAAGTGTTTAATTAATTTGGAGCAGCAGGTTACCAGAGTGGAAGGACAGCAGCAGCAAATACTTTCAGTGCTTCACCTGCTGCTGGACCACCATGGCATCCCATAGCCATAGTAAGCCCAGGTATTGTTTTCTGCCTCCCACACCCACCCCCACCCCTGACCCCACCCCACTACTGTGTTGTACTTTTGTTGTGTGTTTTTTGTTTGTTATTGTTAAATCATACACATTTTCCCTTCCAGGGGAATCTTTCTTGCACCACATAGTGCAATAATTTATTTTTAAAACAATGCATAAATGCATTACAGTGAGTCATGTGACAAAGGCATTCCCATTCTGAAAATGTGCCCACATTCTGCCTCCCTTCTCAACAACATTAGTACATGATGGCAGGGAGAGCGTGTGTACGTGCTCTGATCCTTACAGTGAATATTGGAATGTGCAGGTTTGTGAATGTTTCTTTATGTTAATGGTCAGTTTGTTGTGAAATGTGTGGCCATGTTTCAAGTAAGAAGAGCCTTGGTAGTGGAAACATCCCACATTTCACCACAAAGTGAACCTTATAACATTAGGAAACATTGCTTGGGATAGCTTCTGGACATTCAGTATAGTGGAGCATGTACCTGCGCTCCCGCTGCCATCACATCTTAACGTTGCTGTGGAAGTGTGGCACAAATGTGGGTTGCTTTTCAGATTGTTAATTCCTCCAGTATGTGACTCACTGTAATGAAATTATGGGTGGTTTTCATAGACATGTATTGCACTCTGTTGAGCAAGAAATATTCCAGTGGTAGTAATGCCCCCACATATTAGTTTATGTGCATCACCATAACTATGTAATGTGTTGACTGTCTGTAAAGCAGCAGCGCAACAATCTGTTGATAACTCTGACATATATTTTTTAATGTTATGTTACAGCTTCCTTTACTTACATCCTGACTGACTGGAATGATACTATAATTTGCAGTAGTTGAGTGTGCTGTACTATCTTTTTTCATGTGTGAAATAATGAAAGGAGCATTCCTTTTAAATTGGTGCTGCTGACAGTGAGTGTGACCAGGTCTTTGTCATTGTTTTCCTCTGTTTTTCTCCATCGCATCAAGTAGCTGTCATTAATAACTTCTGTTGTTAACGAACAATTATGCATCGGTCAGTGTTTTATATGACACCACGGAACAATAGTTATTGAAAAGCAGCTGCGAAAAATACAAAGCTAGTCAGAACAATACTGGAAGTTGTGCTCATTTGGTTTTCATACATGAAAAAAAGTAGAAGTAAGAGAAGCAGACATAAATTGTGAGAAGAATCGTATCATTCAAGTCATTGATGACTCGCACATGAGTAGTGGTTGCTGTGGCAATTTAAAGTAGCATAAAAAAGTACAGTTCAGAACTGTGAGGACATTCTTGCAATGCTGCTTTAACTGTAAAAATGTCACTATGATATCATGACTATGAGCTCACAGCAACATTCACAGAACACACAAAAGTGGCACAGAGCCCCCAGATTTTTTCTGCAGGCCCACAATGCATCCTTCTTGTGTGCAGAAAATTGACAAGTGGTAACAAAGTGAAAAGAGACTTTTTCAGCACATACAAATTCCCCCAGAATTAATGGCACACTCAGTCATGCGCGCAGAGGTGGCACAGAGTCCCCAGATTTTTTTCTGCAGGCCCACAATGCATCCTCCTTGTGTGCAGAAAATTGACAAGTGGTAACGAAGTGAAAAGAGATTGTTTCAGCACATAAAAAGTCCCCCAGAATTAATGGCTCACTCAGTCATGCGCACAGTGGTGGCACATTGTCCTCAGATTTTTTCTGCAGGCACACAATGCATCCTCCTTGTGTGCAGAAAAGTGAAAAGTGATCATCTCAACTGGATTGAAAGATTCCCTTTGGATGTACAGTAATAGTATCCTTGGTTAATATATATATATATATATATATATATATATATATATATATATATGGTTGTGTATTTTGTAGGTGATGATGGGGGGTTTGAACTTGACATGGACATATACTCATGCTATTGTTCTGCATCACACAGGTGACTCCGAACTGTTGCTGTGCATCTTCCAGTGCTCAATGAAAATTTTTTGCACTTAAATGAAAATGGATAACTCTCAAGCACATGAAGGTAAGTATTTTTTTGGGGGATCATATTTTCAGTTTTGTCTGTAATGGTTTCTTATTTTTTTACTTCTTCACAGATTTCATCGGCATCCTTCTGGAGTCCGGTTGTTAATGATGGTCAGGGTCATCGAATGAAATGACTTCTGTGTGTTGCATGTGTGTCCAACCTCGGGTTGGGGGAGGGGTGTGCCTGATGTTGACAAACTTTTTGGGATAAGGCCACTTTGACAAAACAACAAAGTATCGCGAATTTTCCTAAAAAAAGAAATGAATGACTTCTTAAAAGTTACAGCTTCATTGTTATGTGTCCCTCCCTGGTTCTCAAATCTCAATCCTTATTGTCAAGTTACATTTCAGAGACACATCTTGTCAACTACTAAGACAACCTGTTGTGTGCAATGTTTGCAGCAGTCTTTACAAAGCAATGAAATGGATGAAATAAAATCTCCATACTTACCAGAATGGATTTCACATGGACATTACATCGGTTCCTCTCTGTACGGTATAGCTACAGCATCTTTCCCAACGAGTAATAGTGATGGAACCTGTTTTTGTTCTCCTGTAAAAGAAACAAAAGAAGTGGACTGTATGTGTTTTGCCACTGTGGCTCTGAAAAGCTACAGAAAACAAAACAGACAACTTAAGGAAGTGAGGCAGCATAATAAACATGAGTGCACATACTCACTTTATGGTTTAAATATTAAGAAGCTGGTGGTGGTGGTGCACTGGTGGACTGGTGATCCGTGGGGGATAGACAGACTCTTGGTGGCAGCAGAGTTGGATAACATCAGTCCCGGTGGTGGTGGTGGTGGTCCGTGGGGGCAGACAGACTCATGGTGGCAACAGAGTTGGATAACATCAGTCCCGATGGTGGTGGTGGTCCATGGGGGGCAGACAGACTCATGGTGGCAGCAGAGTTGGATAACATCAGTCCTGGTGGTGGTGGTGGTCCATGGGGGGCAGACAGACTCATGGTGGCAGCAGAGTTGCATAACATCAGTCCCGGGGGTGGTGGTGGTCTGTGGGGGGCAGACAGACTCATGGTGGCAGCAGACTTGGATAACATCAGTCCTGGTGGTGGTAGTCCGGGATAGGGGGGCACACCACCTTTTAAATACTGCAGTTAAAACCTGCCAACATTAACCACATCATCATCCTCATAAGGAAAACTGCCCTCACAGTCTTCAATGTCTGAAGTCTGACCACTGGGAAATTCTCTCTCCATTGTGTCATCATCTATGTCAGTGGTGGGCTGTTTCAGGCAGCCACTGCCAGTGCCACCAGGATGCTCCATTTCCACATCAGCATGACCATCATGACTAGGCTGGGGTATGAATATCGAGGTTGCAGTTTGTGCTGGTATGTGTCTCTCATTCATTTTAATGAATGTTAGCAAACTAACATTTGCAGGAGACAGGTTTGTCCAACGATCCCTGACCATTGCACCTGCTGAGCTGAATACCCTCTCAACACTTACACTGGAGGGTGGGCATGTGAGGCACTTCAGTGCCACTGCAGTCAGCTCTGGCCATTCACTGACCTTTCCACTCCAGTACAAAAGAGGATCTTCACTTATTGTCAGATGCCTGTTTTCAGACAACTATGACTCAACCATTCTCTGTGCCGCACAAAGTCCAATTGTTGATGCATCAGCCTGTTCCCCGGAATCACTGATGTCACAAATACCCACTTGGGACAAAGCCTCCCAAAGCAGGTTGATGCCAACCACTTTGGATGACAGACCACCAGGAACTACAGTCCCTTTACCCTTGCATGATATGCTTGCTGGTCCTCCAGCTACACCTTCAGCTGGATTATACTGCTGAGGTTTGCAAACCTTGGCACATGACTTCTGTGCCCCATGAACCAATCGAACCAGTTGACCACTGATATATTTTACCTGTTCAGGCCCTCCCTCCAGTGCTGATGCAATTCCACGTTTGTATCGTGGGTCCAGCATTGTTGCCAAGGCAAAGTTGTCACTAAGCTGAATGCTCACAATGTGACAATTGTGGTCGAATACTGTCAGCATGTGTTGCAACAACATACTGCTACCACCGTCTCCGGCAACATCAAGGCTATGCTGTACATTCACCAATGTCTGCCTCAGCAGGCCACAAAATTGTTATTAGAGTCCATGAGGTGCCACTGTTCAGTTGTCATAGACATGGAGGCCCCAGAACTGTCATGGCTAGTGTGCATATCAAAATATTCTGTGATGACTTTGTATTGTTCATACAACCTCTCTGCTATGTATAACGTGGAGTTCCATAGGGTGACAACTTCCAGCTTCAAGCGGTGCTGAGGCAGGCTGTTTTGTGTCTGCAACTGCCGCAGTTGGTCACGGGCCTTTCCAGATCTTGAAAAGTGAGAGCAGATATGTCGTGCAATGGTCAGCATTTCCTTTATTTCAGGGTGCTGCAGAAACTCCTGAACCACAAGATTTAAACAGTGGGCCAAGCATGGAACATAAAAAAAAACACCATTCGTGATGCATTTCACCACATTTGAATCATTGTCACTTGCTATGAACCCAGCTCTCAGGGACAGAGGGTTTAGCCATCTGTCAATTTCAGTCAGTACCATCTCCAACATGTTCTCACCAGTGTGTGAACAGGTCACACTGTGCATAGCAATTGTTGCATGCTGGCGAATTCCCGGAAGATTGCTACTGTGATAATCCACCTTCCTCTACTGATTATTCACACTACCAGCATCACAAACAACCCCCGCCACCTGCGCCTAGTGTGCAGTTATACAGTATATAGATATGAACTCCCCACTGTTTTGCCACTTATCCACATATCTATACCTAAATGGATGAATGGAGAGGAGGAATGTTGAAGGGCATGTCTTACTGAGTCTGAGATAGTGCAGAACAACTCAGGAACAGCACGAGTAGAAAAGTATGTCCTGGATGGGACTTTCCATTTTGGACAGGCACGGGCAGCAAACCGCCAGAACCCAGAATTCTCCACAAAGGAGAAGGGCAAAAGATCGATTGCCAGCATTTCCGCTACAGCAGCATTAAGTTCACGTGACACTGTATGATTTGGGAAGGGGGGTACTTCAGCTTATGTGCAAAAACTATCTGTAACGTGGGCTGACTTAAACGTTTTACACGGGGTGTATTGTTGGTCACAAATGGTTGTGCTCCATGATGAATGGCATTAGCAGGAGGTGGAGTGTGGACATTTGATGAAGACGGTTGCACAGGTGATGATGACAAACCCAGAAATTATGTTATTTTTCCAGATTTGCCAACCGGGGTTGATGTACCACTTGCACTAGACATATTGCATTCACCACCACCACCACCACAAAAACTGCTACTCTCACCAGCACTGGACAACATTTCAAAGTCATTATGGTCCTCCACCTCATCATGCCTGTAGTAATCCTCTGCTCTTATTACCGCACTACTGCACACGTTTAATTTCCTACTGGGCTTAACAGTCATGGAAGGGGATAACATGCTGGCTATGGTTGCCGGTGATATGGGTGAACCCCCAGTCTGGTATTAGCTGCCAGCTTTGCTGGGTCCACAGAGCCAAGTGCCTATTCTTAAGATGTGTATGCTGTCCTCCTGTCCCAAGATGGCTCCCCTTTTTACCTTGACTCACACGCATATGGCAAACCTGGCAGATTGCAACTGAATCATCATTTGCATCTTGAACAAAAAAATCCCGAACAAGGGACTGTGATGCTTTGCTTTTAACATGGTCATTATGATGTGGCTTATTTAAGTCTGTTATTTTAAGCACTGAAGTTGGGGGCATGTGATGTTTCTGGCACTGCACACCTGGACTGCAACTGATTACCACGACTACCTATCATATTGAGTACTGGGTCATCATCATCATTATCCACTAAAACAGGTAAATCACAAGTTTTTCCCGGGGGGGGGGATTCCTGCAAACAGATTCAGACACAACCACTTCTAATTTCTTTTTCTCCAGTTCCCAACTGGGGTCAATTACATCATCATCATATTCATCGACATCACTGTCACACACATCCACATCTTCTGCTTGGATGCTAACATGTGAACTGCATGTTGCAACAACAGCAACATCATCATCATCAGCATCATCACATTCATCATCAGCATCTACACCACCATCACCTGATATTTTTTCCACCACACTGTGAATCACTGCATGGAAAATGAGTGACATTAAGTGCCACGGTGGATGGAATATCACATTGTATGATATCGTTGACATGATCATCAGAATCAGGTTCAGTTAATGGGATGTTACTGGGAAGTATGACATCATCTACACTGTCGCTCACTTGCACTGCTTCACACTCAATCTGTTTGGATACAGTACACTGGTCGGAATTAGAACTTGATGCAACAATGCTAATACTACCTCCACCACCACTAACACCAGTAACACTAACACCACTGGCTGGGAAAACATCATCTTCTCCAACTATCAGTGAAGCTACTGATTGGGCTGTAAAAAACATTGCAGGAGAAATACCTTTCCTCACATCAGTAATGCACTTCTCCATCCGAGTACTACTACCACGTCCACAGACCCTCTTACTGCCAACATTGCCATGGCCAGAAACAGCTTTACTTGCACGTCTCTCTGCAAGCATTTTGGGGGATCAACCACAAATATTATTACCAAATTCAGATTTTGATATGTTCACTTTCTGACTAGAGGGTCGCTAGCTGGATGTGAAGCAAAATAAACAATGGTGGCTTCAGCAATGGATAAGAGACCACTGTGTTGTGACACTGTCAAGAAATTAAAACAACTTCAGTAACCAGTGGTACTGATGGGGTCACAAAAACAATCCAGTCTGGTAAAAAATACCTTTTCAATGTGGGGTTGGGGGGGGCACTGAATACAGACAGTGCTGATTTTTACGGCACTGCAAGCAGCAAAACTAAGAACAGAGGACACAATCGCAGTACAAAATCAGGCAGCTGCAGTGGATAGCAGGTTCACACTGCTGTGCTAAGTTGCACTTACACTAATCTGTGTCACAAATTTTAAAAGGTGTATTATACTGTATTTGATGCACTCAACGCTGCACATACAACACAGAACACTTTGTGTACAATACTGAACAAGGCATGCAATGCAAATGCAAAAGTTCAGTGTACTCAGTGCCACATAATGTAAATTTGTAATTTAAACAACTTGACCATATGAAATGCTGCACCGCGTTCACACAACAAGCAGCAAGAAAATTTGTACTATTACTGACAATTTTACTATGTGTACAGTAACAGTCAGTTATATAACAAAAATATTACCAAAACACAAAGAAATCACTAGTTCTCAAATTAAATCTACCTACACACAGATACGCCCCTCCCCACACAGTACACTTCACTGTCTTTCACCACACACACTCAATGTTGTAAATTTACATTCAAAATCCACACACAAACAAAAACGTTTGATGATGTGAGCACAGGAGGGTTTCCTACAATCGATGAACTACAGTTGGATCCCCCCCAAAAAAGCAAAAATGCTTTTTGAACAACTTTTAAAAGATTCCTACAGACAGCTATCAGAGCACACTGTCTCCTACTCATACTACCTTGAACTAAGGCTGTGCAGATCAAAATAGAGCCCATGTGACCTGAACTCCCATGAATCACTGCAAAATCCACCTTCGTAGCTCAAAAACAAGGCAAAGTGAACTGCTACCAATGTACTTCGCCTTAAATTTGAAAGAGTAGTGACCAGTGGAGGTGGAGTAATGCAAAGTCTCTGTTTCCAATGGACTTCGTGTCCTCATTATAACATGAAGTACTCCGCTTCACATTGCAGAGCACTCAGCGAATCCATCTGTGCTCCGCGAAATGGTTCGCGGAGCGGATTGAGCCCACTTCACCCACCACTACCAACAGTATAATGCCGACACTCGGCATTATGTCTGTCACTGTCAGGGATGTTGGCGTAAGTGCTGTCACAGTGCTATAGTAAAACCAAACACAGGCAGTGAGTGGAGAGACTGCCATTTCAGTCAGTCCATACCTTTGTTATGTGTACTGAGGTGCACACTAGTTAATGTGCAGCAATCAATTGAGTCAGGAGATGACAGTGACACTTTGGCCTTGGTGCAGTGCATACTCGACTTGTTGGACTCCAACCCTCATATTTTTGGAATTCTACAGTCTAATGGCTTTGGCATTGCCACCATGCTGGACCCTCGTTATAAATGTGGCCTTGAGTCTATACTATGACACGGTGGGTGTCAGAGAGTAGAAAACCTTACAAACACTCCAGTCAGAAGGGTTAGGGGGAAGAGATGCTCAAGACATATAGGTCACCAAGAGTTGTTGCTACCACCATCACCACAGCACTGTCACCTTCACATACCATGACTATGTCAAGTGGACAAAAACAAAACACATTAATCCTATTTGGTATGTTTTAAGTAAGATTGGAGTTGCACCCATGGAAGAACATGATGAGGAGGAGCACGATGAGGCGGATGAAATCAGAGCAGCATGTTGCATGGTTGGCTATTTCATGGCTGAATAAAAACACCTTGCAATCAGTGATGAGCTATCATTGTACTAGGCGAGCAAGATAACTGAATGGCCTGCACTGACAGCCATGGTGATAACATACCTTAACTGCCCCCCTCTAGTGTCAGTGTCGAGCATGTGTAAAGTGCTGCAGATGCCATTGTACATGACCGGTGTACAAACCTGTCACCAAGGAATGTGGAAATTCTCACATTTATAAAAATGGATAAAGGACACATTCCATGCAAGGCCATGACATCCGTGTTCCTACCACATACTCCTGGCAGTGGATTTTCTGACAAAGATGAAGAGACAGATAGTGCTGTTGGTACAAGTAGAAAGATGAAGTTATCATCATCCTCTGTTCACACCAGTGTTGATGACTCAATTCTGGAACTTGAATACCCATCTGGTGAGAACTCCAGTCTTTAGGACTGTGAGGACTGCTTCCTCAAGGAAGGTGATGATGCATGAAGACAACCAAACTGTGTTGTGTGCTGCCTTTGTATGCCATGTCTTCTCATTTAATTATGGGTGATTTCTCAAGAGGCACAGCAAATATCTGCAAGGAAGCAAAGCAGACACAGTGATTTCCAATTTCAGTGTGAATGTCAAATAACTAAATAAGTAACCCCCCAAAAAAATACTTGCCTTCGTGTTTGCCAAATGTAGAGAATTACAACCTCTTGCAGCTTTCAGCAGACGTCGTCATCTCCCTTCCCTGAATGGAAAAACAGTACGAACTCATTACACTTCAGGTAGTAACAATACCACCCCGCCGCTTAAAAAGAAAAGATGGGAAAAATTCCAAAATACTTACTCGTGCAGTATGTGTGATGCTGCATCCAAGACTGAACAACCAGCAGGTTCTGAAACAGTACTACATTCAGCAACAGTAGCAGCAGCAGCACAGCAATCTCTAAGTGGCTAGTGGTGGTGGGGGTGGTGGTGGTGGTGGTGAGATGCAGGCCCACCAATCATAATTTCATCATTATGTTTAACTTCTCTTGCAATTCTCATATGGATTTTTCCCCACCTTAGCTGACTCATGCAGCAACATTATTTGTGAGAAGGACAACAGTTTCTCTCTGGGGACACAATTTTACAAGTTGGGCCCAGTGGTGGTGATGGGTTGCAGCCCCAACAATCATAATTTCATCATTATGTTTAACTTCTCTTGTAATTCTCACATGGGTTTTTTCCTCACCTTAGCTGACTCATGCAGCAAGGATCTATGTAATAACAGCAGTCGCCAATGGGCAATCGGTGTTAAAGCGAGGGCACATTGCCGAGAAAATATTTTGGTGATGTACTCCCAGGCACACAACAAAATGGTACAGAGGAATTGGGATTTTTCATTTCATGCCCCCCACACCCCTGTACTTAAGGATTCTCAACTCTGGATAGTGCACATTTGGGGGGTGCAAATGCAGCAAAAATTAAATTTAGGGCCGGGCTCAACAATAACTACCTGTGCTCAGACCCAAACCAGCAACATTCCTGCCAGAGCCCTGAACCCACCCACCATGCCACAGAAGCATCTCAGCAGCTCACTGCAGTGCCACCCCCTATGACCCCTCCATCCCCTCCCACCCCACACTCAGTGTGCTCGCTCCCCCATGCACGTAGGCATGTAGCAACAGGATGTCGCTATTTCACACTCCCCCCATACAGTCACCCATCTTCCCCAGTCACCCCAATGACAGGCACTGTGATTGAGTTGCCCTTTTGTAGGTGCCAAATCACAGTCGCCAAAGTCATGGGATATAATCCAACAACATTATTTGTGAGAAGGACAGCAGTTTCTCTCTGGGGTCACAATTTTACATTTATGTTGAACAACTCAGGATAATACCTCATGTTTCTGTTATGCTTGTGCACTTCTTTGGATGGTTGGCAGTTGCACGCAACCACCATTCACGCACCATCACATAGCATTAGGGAACACATTTGTGTTATTGTGTACAATACTGGACATTTGTGGATAACAAGAAGACACATGAATCAGTAAAAACCAAAGGAAGGAACATGGTTCATCATGTGTAAAGATTAAAGAAAGACCAGAATGGAACTGGCCAGGGTCATGAGGGAAAGGTGAATGCTTAAGTTTACATGAGGGTAAAACTAAGGGAGGGAGCAAGGGAAAGGATGGAATGAAATATGGACCTATGAAATTATAACAATAATAGTAACACAAAAAAAGTTTAGAAGTAAATATTTCACAGTACTAAATATTTTATTTATTTATTTATGTATCAAGTCTAGGATTACAAATACCTTTGAGCCATGGCTCTTTTACAAAGGTTCCACATCAGAGAAATACAAATTATGGGGAACATCAAGACAGGCATTACAACAATGTGGACATTGCAAACAGAGTACAGATTAATACAGTTCAAGGGTAGCATTGTAACAAGGCAGCCAGTGGCATTTGTCAGAGAAAATAGACAACAGATAAGAAGTGCCAGAGTCATAGGGAGAGGGAAGGAGGTGGGGGGTGAAGGAATGTAGGAAGGGTGGTGAGAGGGTGAAAAGTGCAGCACTGTGTATACCAAGATGTGAGGGTAGAATCCAGTGAGGAGGGGAGGAGGGGGGGACAACTAGAGCAGAAAGGGAAGTGGAGAAACAAGGTTAAGTTGGGCAGTCACAGGAGCTGTTGGTAGTGAGATAGTCCCGGAGCCTAGTTTTAAACATACCAATAGTTGGGGCAGAGGAGATGGTTGGGCTGATGCCATTGAACCAGAGTGGTGCTCGATAAGCAAAATAGCATTGTCCCTGTGAAGTGTGACAGTGGGGGACTTTCAGTAGCTGTAGCGTGGATCTCCTAAGGCACCATTTGTTAATTCGGTGTTGTAATAGAGTTGAGACCCCAGAAGGTGCAAGGCCAAGGTAGATTTTTTTGACCATGGAGCAGGTGAGAAAATTTATGTGGTTTGATAGTTGGAGCCAGCCGGTGTGAGTGTACAGGTCACATGTGTGGGTGAGACGTGAGCACCAGTGATGAGCCGACATGCTTTATTTAAGGCAGTTGAGAGGCGTCTAAGGGTTGTGGTTGTGGCCGAGCCATAAATGATGAGACCATAGTCTATTACAGAGATCACAGAGCTCAGGACTGCAACCTTCAAAGCTTCTGTGTGAGGTGTGGTCTGTGTTTGTAGAGGAGACCAAGCCGTGTATTAGCAGCTCTAGCTACATTATCTACATGAAGTCCATAGGAGAGATTAGGGTTAATCTGTATCCCTAAGTATTTGAAGGACACCACCTGATCTAGAGTGTTCCCCTGGGTGGTGGAGATAGCCAAGTGGTGTAGCTTGTGTGGGTTATGAGAGCTGCAGAAGAGCATAGATTTGGTTTTCTTGTCATTGAGGACCAGTTTATGATTAAGAAACCATGTCTCTACAGAACTGAAACCAAGTTGAAGGTTGTGTTGAAGAGTTGCAGGATCTTTGTGAGTGGAGAATACAACAGCATCATCGGCATATAGTATGATCTGCTCAGAGCAGTGGTAAGGGAGGGAGTTTAAGAAAAGGCTAAAAAGGAGGGGTCCCAGTATGGATCCCTGTGGGACACCCGATCGAACAGGCAGGGTGTTAGAAAGAGCGTCTGCAATTTTTACTCTCTGTGACCGGTTTTCTAAGTAGCTTTTAAACCAGAGAGAAGAGTCAGGTGATAGCCCAGCATTCAGTAGTTGGTGTATTAGTAGTCCATGGTGTACTGTATCGAAGGCCTTGGAGAGGTCGACAAAATGGCCCCTGTGAGAAGGCCATTGTCAAGGGATTTGTGCAAAGCTCCAGTGAACTCAAGAAAGGCTGTGGTGGTGCTGTGACCTTTCCGGAAGCCGTGTTGTTGTGGACAAGGTATATTGTATTTATCCAAGTGGTCAGTAAGTTGATCAGCCACGATGCGCTCAAGTGCCTTAGAGAGTGGGGGCAGTATGGAGATAGGGCGATAATTTGAGTGATTCGTCTTGTCCCCACTTTTATGGACGGGTGTCATGGTGGCTGTTTTCCATAGGTCCGGGAATTTTCCACAGCTGAGAGAGAGGTTTAGGATTTTTGTTAATGGATGAATTACCTCATCGAGGGTGAGCAACAGAAGCTTAAGGTCCAGGGTGTCACTACTAGATCTAGATTTAGAGATAGCTGCAGTAATATAGCGGTGAGCTTCATTCAGCCTTACCTTCCTGAAGTAGAAGAGGGGATGGTTAGACTGAGGGGCTGAGGTATTTGGGGAGTAGGCCCTGTTTTCGAAAAAGTCATGGGGTAGAACAGCACTAAGGTCTGAAAAAGCCGTGTTAAAGATGTTTGCGATCACCTTGGGGTCAAGGGTTGAGGATCCATCAACCATTAACATGGCCAGAGAGGTTTTGGCTGCTTTCTGTGACATCCTTGATATTGTCCCAGAAATCACGACCATTTCCCCATGTATTGGTGAGAGCGTCTTTGTAATAGGTGGATTTCATTAGCCGTATGGCTTTTGTGCAGGCATTTCATGCTTGTTTGTAATTTTGGATGTCCAGTTGTTTGTCAGTGGCCCTGGCAACTGCCCAGAGGTGATCCCTTAGTTTCAGCTGTGAGAGAAGAGCTGCGGTGACCCATGGGTTAGAGAGAGATTTTGTTTTGCACCTTTTAGCAGGGGCAAAGAGGTCACAGGCTTTGTTGAAAATTGAGATGAAGTGATCAAGAGCCAAGTTAACATCTGTTGCTTCGTAGATGGGCAGCCAGTCTTGTAGAAGCAGGTGTTGTTTGAGATGTGGAAGTTTTCCACGAGGAAGGACTCTGCTAGCGATAATTTTGGGAGGGGGCTTAAGGAATTTGTTAGACCATGCACACATGACTAGGGAGTGGTCGCTGAGTGAGTCTGGGAGAATGGTCATATGAGAAATCCTTGTGGGGTGAGTGGTGAGGACCCAATCCAAGAAGGTACTAGTGCCAGTCTTGTGGTTAATCCTAGTAGGGGAGTTTACCATTTGTGTGAGGTTAGCAGCTGAGATGGAGTCTTTATAGGCACTGGCACTCGATGCTAACCAGTTTATGTTGAAACCCTGTAGAATAAGTTCAGCTCGAAGGATGAGAGTTGATAAAGTTTAGGACGTTGTTGAATCCATGTTTAGGGTCCCTGGGCGGGATGTATAAAGAGACAGTAGTCAGGGCTTTATGGTTGGAACCTAGGATGATTTTTATTGGCAGAATCTGGGCTGAGGTAGAAAGTGATGGAGTTGCTACAGGGTGCCAAGACAGGGAGTCTTTGATATAGATTGCGCAACCACTGCCTTTTTTGGATATCCGGTCCAGCCTGTGGACATTGTAGTCCTGTATTGTTACTGCTGAGTCAGGAACTTTAGGTGTCAGCCAAGTTTCCACCACTGCAAGGATGTCAGGGTTGTGTTGGCATATGAAGGCTTGGAGTGCATCCAGCTTTGGTAGTAGGCTGCAGATATTAATGGTTGCAAGGATAAGGGCACCTGGAGTTTGTGTGTGGCCTGAGCTTCTAGGGCCAGGATTGGGATGGACGCTGCCTGAGATGAGAAGGAGGATGAGTAGGAGTTTTAAGGAGCAGAGTCGCAGCTCTTTGAGAGATAGTTTTGATTGTTGTTTCCTGGAGTAGAAGTTGCAAGGTTCCAGGCTGTGTCCCATATGGACTGCAAGGCGGTACAGTGTAGAGAGGTGGCCACACTTGTTGAGAGTAGTGGTCGGGTTAAGTAACCAGGAATATCCAAATGGTGCACAAAGCACAAGACTCAAGTGGAAGTGGAGAGTTCCTTGGAGTAGCAGAGAAACCAGAGTAGAGGGTGGGGGTGGGGTGGGGTGGGGTGGCTAGGACCAGGGAGAGAGAAGAGGAGGGCCAGGGCAAGGAGGAGGAGGAGAGGTGAGAGAAAGACAGAGAGAGCCCACATGGCTTATGTACTAGATAAAGAGATAGAGATATAGCCCTCTAGTGGTGAGAGGATATAATCTGCTAATGGAAAAGTCAACAGGCTCTAAATTCACTTCTAATATCAACTCAGAACTTAAAATGACTGTAAGGATTAAACAAATTATTAAACACTAGCACATAAATTCAACTAGAGACACAGAGGGAGATACAGTAGTTAGAGGTGTGTTCAGCAGGAGATAGTGAGGGCCACTTGGAAATCAGCTTCCACTGGTACCAAATCCAAAAGTCAGGGCTAGTACCTTGCAGTACAGAGGATTTCTGAAAAACTGTTTAGGTTCCAGAAATTGAGGGGTCCGTGGCCTGGTCAAGGCACGCTGGATCCCTGAAATAAAGTAGAAAAACAGGATTTTTAAAGGCTGGAGAAGTAGGCTGGTCACATCAGAACAAAGAGAATAAATATAAGTGGGCAGGTTCAGAGAGCAAAGCAGACGGTGTGGGGGAGGAGGACAGAGGTTGCAGGGCAGAGAGCAAAAGAAGGATTTACACAGTCAAGGCTCTAAATTCACTTCTAATATCAACTCAGAACTTAAAATGACTGTAAGGATTAAACAAATTATTAAACACTAGCACATAAATTCAACTAGAGACACAGAGGGAGATACAGTAGTTAGAGGTGTGTTCAGCAGGAGATAGTGAGGGCCACTTGGAAATCAGCTTCCACTGGTACCAAATCCAAAAGTCAGGGCTAGTACCTTGCAGTACAGAGGATTTCTGAAAAACTGTTTAGGTTCCAGAAATTGAGGGGTCCGTGGCCTGGTCAAGGCACGCTGGATCCCTGAAATAAAGTAGAAAAACAGGATTTTTAAAGGCTGGAGAAGTAGGCTGGTCACATCAGAACAAAGAGAATAAATATAAGTGGGCAGGTTCAGAGAGCAAAGCAGACGGTGTGGGGGAGGAGGACAGAGGTTGCAGGGCAGAGAGCAAAAGAAGGATTTACACAGTCAAGGCTCTAAATTCACTTCTAATATCAACTCAGAACTTAAAATGACTGTAAGGATTAACCAAATTATTAAACCCTAGCACATAAATTCAACTAGAGACACAGAGGGAGATACAGTAGTTAGAGGTGTGTTCAGCAGGAGATAGTGAGGGCCACTTGGAAATCAGCTTCCACTGGTACCAAATTCCAAAAGCCAGGGCTAGTACCTTGCAGTACAGAGGATTTCTGAAAAACTGTTTAGGTTCCAGAAATTGAGGGGTCCGTGTCCTGGTCAAGGCATGCTGGATCCCTGAAATAAAGTAGAAAAACAGGATTTTTAAAGGCTGGAGAAGTAGGCTGGTCACATCAGAACAAAGAGAATAAATATAAGTGGGCAGGTTCAGAGAGCAAAGCAGATGGTGTGGGGGAGGAGGACAGAGGTTGCAGGGCAGAGAGCAAAAAAAGGATTTACACAGTCAAGGCTCTAAATTCACTTCTAATATCAACTCAGAACTTAAAATGACAGTAAGGATTAAACAAATTATTAAACCTTAGCACATAAATTCAACTAGAGACACAGAGGGAGATACAGTAGTTAGAGGTGTGTTCAGCAGGAGATAGTGAGGGCCACTTGGAAATCAGCTTCCACTGGTACCAAATCCAAAAGTCAGGGCTAGTGCCTTGCAGTATAGATGATTTCTGAAAAACTGTTTAGGTTCCAGAAATTGAGGGGTCCGTGGCCTGGTCAAGGCATGCTGGATCTCTTGCAGTACAGAGGATTTCTGAAAAACTGTTTAGGTTCCAGAAATTGAGGGGTCCGTGGCCTGGTCAAGGCATGCTGGATCTCTTGCAGTACAGAGGATTTCTGAAAAACTGTTTAGGTTCCAGAAATTGAGGGGTCCGTGGCCTGGTCAAGGCACGCTGGATCCCTTGCAGTACAGAGGATTTCTGAAAAACTGTTTAGGTTCCAGAAATTGAGGGGTCCATGGCCTGGTCAAGGCACGCTGGATCCCTTGCATACAGAGGATTTCTGTAAAACTGTTTAGGTTCCAGAAATTGAGGGATCCGTGGCCTGGTCAAGGCACGCTGGATCCCTTGCAGTACAGAGGATTTCTGAAAAACTGTTTAGGTTCCAGAAATTGAGGGGTCCGTGGCCTGGTCAAGGCACGCTGGATCCCTAAAAAAGAGGATAGAGATGAAAAAAAGAGAACTTTTTTTATTATTATAACTTTTTATGTTTTTTCATTTTTTAATTTTTTGGGGGCGGGTGTAGATTAGAGGGTTGAAAAAATAGACAAAGAATAAAATTGCCTAACATAAATGAAACAGTTACTTGCAGCATCTTATTCACACAACACCACCATCACTGCCAGTATCAGTGCCAGGCCCACCACCACCACCATCAGATCCGTCAGGAGAGTGAGGATCTTTTTGTGACTGGACATTAAATTGTCCATCCAATCCCTAACTTCCTATCTAAACTGTTTAAAGTCATGCATTGCTCTTGCACCTCATCCCACAGTACCGCCACACATTCATTTGTGGCAGGTGCTCTGAGGTCAGGGTCATCATGTGCTGCTGCCTACTGTCTTGCAGATGATGGCTAACTACTGCTGTGGGTGTGCCTATGGCTAATACGCCAACTCACAGCAGCATGATGGCTGACCTCCCACTGCTCTCCTTTCAGTCACACATTGCCCCCATCACCACCACCACCACAATGTGCTGCAGCCACCTCACGGTCCTTCACCTTCCACTCAGCTAAGTGGTGGATCCAGAAGTGTGTCCTCTGGCTGCCAGTCCCCAGGCACTTGCCTTTTTTTACCCTGCCTCCCATTACGTCCACAGACCTTGCAGATGGCCATTGTCTCATCTACAGAATGTATGGTGGAACACTCCCACACTACAGACCGTGGGAGGGTGCTCTTCATTGCCATTGCCAGTGGTTGAGTTGCTGGAGGAGAGCCAGGCAACATTGCTGGGTCTCACTCAGGCAGAGACCACAAGCTCCTGCTGGGGTGGGAACATGTGGATCCTCCCGCTGCTGCAGAACTTGTGGATCCTGTGGTTGCTGCTCTTGCTGCAATGGTGCAGCATAACTCTCATCATGATCTGGGGGGAGGCATCAGTGACTGGTTTAAAAGCACACCTGTTGAGGTGAATCCCTGATGCCACATCCTTCTTTCCAATCTCTTCCCTCTCCAGTCTAAAAAAAACAAATAAGGTCAAGAAAATGAGACAGTCACAAACACACACACACACACACACATATTAAACTATCTAAAAGAAATAGCATACTAACAAAAATTACCTATACAGAATATAGATAATAAAAGAAAGAAAAGAATTACAGTCAAAACCAATCAAAGCTAAAGATATTTGTTGGGGAAATCTCTCTCTGAGCTCTGCTGCTCTATCTGCTGCTTTACTCAGAAATGAAACATCTACTTCCTGCCTGATGGGAGACTCCCATGTGACTTGCAGTAAGTGAATCATTTGACAAACCCTTTTTGTCTGTAACTTTAAAGTTAGTAAAAGTCGAAGTTTACTTCAAAGTTCACTGGTAAAATTTTTTCATTAAAGGCCAATTTTGAGAATTATTTTGTGGTGGCAAATTTGGTAATTTCATGGGAACTTGGCAGGCGGAGTAAAACTTCACAACAACTCTGCCCACAATGTGAAAAATAACCATAGTGGCTCAGTAGACTCTTAAAGTTGCCCTCTTAGCATGGCCTCTCTGACACACACTAGTCCCAAGCACTTTGTAGAAAGGGACACACAAAACAGACAATAACACTAGAACAGTTATGACTTGGTTTCAACAGTTATGCTTGCTGTCTTACAGAGCTCTTATACAATTAAAGGTTACCATAAAAGCTATGAATGTACAGTAAACAGTCAGTATGGCCCAAGATTAATATCAGATCTGTGTAACATGTCTAATCACAAGTATTGTACAGTACTGTTAACAAAGTGGCATGATTGTTGCACTTTAACACATTTTTTTCTAATGTGAATTGAAGTATCATCATTGTCTTTTGCCTCTATTTCACACGAGCAGTCTACCATTATTTATCCTTGTTATAGACTGAGCAGAAATACTTGTTGACTTCTTTAGCTTTTTTTTAATTCCTTATTAACGGTCATACCCACATTTTTTATTGTGTCCTGATAGTTAATGTATCCATTGAATTCCTTGACTCCATCCTTGTTTATTTATTTACAAAGTTAGTTTCCATTTTCACTCTTTTCTATTAACAATACGGCATTTGTCCGTGTGTATGTTCAGGGTATAGCCAAGCGTTTATGCAGTATATAAACTCTGTTGTTTTTTTTTATTAGTCCCTTTACCCCATGTGTTAACCACTTTGGTTTACTGCCTTTGCTGTTACAGTGTATGTCTATTTTTGACACATATTTTGCCAGTTATTACTAGGCACTTAATGCAGAAAAAGGCCATATGACCCAATAGTCCTGTCTCGCATTTCTCAGTGGTAGTATTTAAAGGAGTTACCCATTCTCTGATAAGGTGATCAGTCCATTTTTAAAGGTGTCTCCATAGTACTGCTGATCATGTCATGTGGTGGTCCATTCCACATTCTCAGAATTATTTGTGTAAAACTTAATTTTATTTTTGTTGTCTTAAACCATAAAGATTACATTTTCAGATTGTGACTCCTAGTATTCTTTCAGTATCTTTAAGCTGCAGTCCAATGTTAATTCACAGTTCATTGTCCTTAATAATACCATACATTATTAGGAGATCTACCCTCGTTTGTCTTGTCTCAAGGCTCATTAGACCCAGGCTTTTGAGTATATCTTCATATTCAATTTTGCCCATGCCCCAAATAGGTTTAGTTGATTTTCTTTCATTTTTTTCTAACAGAAATTTGTCCTTTGATAGATAGGGTGATCAAAATATTGCCCAGTCCAGTATTGTTCAAAACAGTTCCCTATAGAGGATAAAATCACTTTCAATTTTCTTGACTTACGTTTAATGCCTACAATGATCCTGTTTGTCCCTCTTACCATTTGAGTGCAATCACCTAAAAAACTAAGGTTGTTATTCATAAGGATACCTAAAGTAGGTCATTTTCTGCCATGGTATCCAAAAATTGCTTATCATTAAGGTGATCTAAGTTTTTTTTTATTGTGTTTCCTACCTAGGTGCATTGTGTATCACTTTTCAATATTCAACTTCATACCCCAGTTGTTGGTCAATTGAATTAACTTGTTCAGGCCATTTTGAATCTTCTGCACTCCTAAATAAAAAAGGAAAGTGCATCAGAGTCATGGTGGTGCCTAGACAAGATATTGAGTCAGTATGTATGAGAATGGGCAGCACTCATCCAGCTGTAGTCCATAGCCACTTCAACTTGAAATAATTGAACTAGTCCAGATAGCATGCCTCCACCTTATTTTGTTCTGGTGCAAAACACAGTATCACAGTGACAAGGTGCAGTTCACAAAAAATTCTTAATACAAAGACCAAGATGGGTGCCTCTGGCTAGATGATCATAACTGGGTTCTATGAGATAACGGTAATTGAGGAAAGGTGATCACCATTAGGGCGAGTGTACATCGGTGAAAATCAATTTTGGCGATGTACATTCATGGCGCAGACCAAAAGAGAGCCAAAAATATAGGTTTTTTGTTTATTCCTGGTCCTGTCCAAAATTTTTGATGTGCCCAGCATCGAACTCGGCACCCTCCCAACCTGCCATGAATCCACCATGCCAAGCAGCCAGCTCAGCAACCCACTGCCATGCTACACCTTACAAACCCTCCCTCCCTCTATCTTCCTTGTAAGAGTGGACACCCTTATCACAGGATATCTCGTAACCATCTGAAACCTCCACCCAACATTTAATTTGCACACTGGAGCGTAATCAGAGTACCTCTGCCAAAGCTCTGGTGAGTGGAACAAAATGTTAGGTGGGAGCAGGAGATAGTTATGACTGTCTAGCCAGGGGAAACCCTCTTGATCTTTGTAGCATGGAGTTTTAATTAACTACACATTGTCACTGTAATGCTGTGTTTTGCATTAGAACAAAAGAAGTTGGAGGTGTGTTATCTGGACTAGTGCAACATTTTCAAGTTGAAGTGTCTATGTACTACAGCTGTGTGAGTACTGCCCATTCTCCTACATATCATCTGCACTCCCTCTGCAATGTCAATATCTCCTCCCAATTTACTGTCAAATGCAATAGTGCTGTGTGGAATGTTTAGATTCCAATGGACTGGAACTCTGTGGAATTTTGGAAGATTCCACAGAATTCCAGAGGAAATTCTACAGAACTCCAGAGGTAACATAATTCTGGCATTTTGCATAAGAAATGTTTTTTTTGCAGATTAGTAATCCCCAGTTTACCTAAATTGTGGAATTTTTCTATACAATCACAACTTACATGATCTGCAGAAAAGTGTTCTATGGTTTACATAAAAATGCTTTTTGGAATTCTATAGAATTTAAAAAGAAATTCCCAAAAGAATTTTGGAAATGGAAGTGCCATTTCACACCATTTTTGACAGTGGAATTCTGCATTCCATACAGCCCTAATCTGCAAATTTTTGGAACAAACAGTTCAGATCAGTTTGCATATCCATCCACATATATATAACAGTTCTGGTCTCAGTACTGATCTCTTGGAAACTCCACTAGTTGCAGGGTATCCTGATGAATAATTACTATTTAATTTGACCATTTGTATCCTTCTTCACAATCAGCTGTTTATCCAGGCTATGAACTTTATATTTAAGCCAATTATTCAGAATTTGTCTAGTAAATTGTGTTGAGTGTAGGTTTTTGCAAAGTGTTGTATCTTCCCTACTGTATGTGTAAAAATATGTGAAGTGGCTTTATAGTTATAGAAACTAGGATCTGCAGCTTATCCAATAGGTAGCGACATTTCATAGCACAAAGTATGACTTCATGTAGTTCATTGCCCAGCAAAGTGCCCAATTCACCAGGTGAAGACTGCACCTGGTGGCACTTAACAATGTGGAAGTGTGAGTGTTGAGGAAGGACACAACAGGCAAGAAATTAGGTAAATGTCCCACAGGATGGCACAATTTATTTACTTTTGGCAGTCTTCAGACACTTCAACAGATGCAAAACAATAAAAAACAATTATTTCAAATATGGCTACTTTAGAGACTAGCTTTTTGTCTTTACCAGTGAAGCCCAGCTACTGGGTGTTGGCTCCCACTTATCAATATTATATTAGGGAGGACCTTTGCTAAGGAGGAGTCTCAACAGTCTACACTTTCCTATGAGTCCAGTCTAGCGAGAAGCAAACATCTCCAGTCTATCAGAGTCTGCCCTAAGCTCCCTCGTGGCTGGTTGGCACCCCCCTTACTGCTTTCTGATGGACTTAACCAAAAGCCTTCAGTTACATCACTCTGGTCCAGTGGTCCATACCCCTAAACCAAGGCAGCACCAGAACTGCACAGCTCAACCAGATGTTCAGCACTAAACACTCCCACTCTTAGCTTAGAGTAGGCTTTTTCTCTCTTGTGTCTCAGGCATCCTCTCTCCTGGAGTTCTTTATCTGACTGACTGAAAGATGCTCAAGGATCTTTTTTTTAGCTCAGATAATCACATGATCTGTCAGTCAAATTCAAATTTTTCATCATTAACATTATATGTATCAAAATCACAAAACAAACAGAAATGATTAAACACTCATCACAACAGAAAAACACAATACTATACATATTCACTAAACACATATTTTATCTTCACTTTATAGAAGAGGTTTTAGTATATTTCCCTTAATTACTAGGAACCTCCCCCTTTACTGCCACTACCCTCTGATCCTATGTTCTATAAAGCCAGCAATTCTAGGTGCAGCCAACCCTATAGAGAAATAGCAGTTAGCTGGCTGCTTGGAGTCTCAACTAGGTTAAGTTAATGGAAACTCTTGTTGCACTGAAAACTGCCTTTCAAATGAGCTTTTAACAGTTAAAAAGTAACAGAAGCAAACAGGAAGAAAACTGTCTTTGTTCTACCTTCAAATGCTGTCTTTTAAATAATTAAACTTTGTGACTGTTCCTAGACTGCTTATTTCTCCATTTTAAAACAGTTCACCAGTCCTGCATATTTTATCTGTTAATATTTATTAAGAAGTATTCTCAGGGACATTATAGATTAGATTCTCACTTCAGCTGAAGCAAGTCCTGAGCCATGTGCTCTCTCTGGTGCCTGGACTGCTGCTAACCCAATAGAGCAAGCGTAATTAAATATACATACATGATTTCCAACAAGTGTTTCTGCTACTATCACCAGGGAGGTGAAAAGATGCCTAAACAAACAAAACAGGAACTTTTGAAAACAATTAATCTGTCTTCACTTCCATAACTGTGTGTGTTTTGGGGGGGTGAAAGATAAAAAGACAGACAGAAGAGACAAGAGCTGCCCTGGGTGATTAGCCAAGGAGATGCAGTAAGAAATACAGACAAGACAGGACAGAAGCTGTGCAGCTAAAAAAGATGAAGAAAACGTGTTTGAGTGTTGCTTGTTTTTCTTCACAAAGCAGCACCTAAACTGAAGCAATGCTTATTATACTAACTAACCATTGCTTTGGGGCAGGCCTTATCATAGTAGTACCTTTTATAATTTATAACGCTGGGCCTTATTTATAAATCATAAAACAATTGCAGGGGCCACCCTTCCACATACCCCCTGCTTAAGAGGGGACCAACTCTGGCATAGCAGCTGGTTTCCAATACTGTTATCCCTCAGTATCTACATTGACCATGGAGAAGAGTTATTGAGCTTCCACCCTTAGAGAACACCTAGAAATATAGGATGGCATCACCATCACTACCACGACCACTGTCAGTGTGTCATATCTCCACATTTCCCCCCTCCCCATGCAGTCCTGGGGACAGTTTCTACACTTAGCCTGGGAAAGCATGGACTATTATACTGCAGTCAATATACAGGTCTGCAGCACAGTAAAGCAAGGAAATCCATCCATATCCTCAAATTTCCTGTTAATCCTAGATACCCAATGAGATTCCTAGCCGTTACCCACAATATGCTATCTGGAAACCTGAGGTAAAGTTCTTGCAGTCTATAGGCAGGCTGTCACACATAGAAACCCAGTCCTTTGATTCTTACATTGTGGGTGTCGTGTCCTTCTGTGAAGCCTTTAACCAAGAGGCTCACCTCTGAAATAACAAAGGCCATCCACCTTGAAAACAGAACCCACATTCAAGTTTCCCTTTTTAGTCCCAATTCAACTTGTCAGTACCACAACAACAAGCAACCATATTTGTGTAGACCAAGCTGGCCTATCTTGTATTCCCCACCAACTTAGGAATTGCCCCAAAGGCCAGTTAACCTTCTGTGGTAAACCCAGGACCCTTTCTCTCTTTCTCAAGGGACTCCCACCAGAGCAACATAAGATGCTAAATATTTTTGTTATGGCCCTTCCTGCCTATGAGTGGTCACAGCCTTTTTTTAAAGATTGCCTTCTGCTTCAGCAACATGCCGAGCTCACAAGTATCCAACTTTTCTCTAGAATGCACACAGGTTTGGACCCCATAAACCAAGACTGGGCTTCTCTATTACCTCTCATCATCTGTTACTTTACTTCCACCTGGGGGGGTGAAAACAATGAGAAGGGACTTGGCATCAGGGTTAATACATGGGGGGGATGAGAAGGGACTTGGCAAGGTTGGAGGAATGGTCAAAAGTATGGCAGCTTAGATTCAATGTAAAGAAGTGCAAAGTAATGCACCTGGGAAACAAAAACCCAGGGGAAGAATACAACAACAAAAATGGAAAGGGACCTGGGGGTAGTCATATCAGATGACCTGAAGGTAAGCAAGCAATGTGAGAAGGTAGTAAGGAGGGCTGGGGGGATGCTGGGATGTATAGGAAGAGGCATCACCAGTAGAAAACAGGAAGTTGTTATCCCTCTGTACAGACAGTTGGTGAGACCCCATCTGGAGTACTGCATGCAGTTCTGGAGACCACATCTCTGCAAGAACATAGACAGGATGGAGTCAGTCCAGAGGAGGGTAACTAAAATGGTGCAGGGACTGCACCAAAAGCCATATGAAGATAGGCTAAAGGAGCTTAATATGTATACCCTCGAGGAAAGGAGGGAGGGGGGGACATGATAGAAACTTTCAAGTACCTCAAGGGAATCAAAAAAGTCCAGGAGGGTAGCATCTTTCAGAAAATGAGATGTGCAAGAACAAGGGAGCACAATTTGAAGATAGAGGGAGGTTGGCTCAAGGGCAACGTGAGGAAGTATTTTTTCACAGAGAAGGTGGTGGACACATAGAACAGCCTTCCTGAGGAGGTCATGGGATCAAAAACAGTGGGAGAATTCAAGAATGCATGGGACAGACATAATGCAATTCTGGTGGGGGGTAGGAAGAAGTAGGCTGTTGATTAACTAGGATCTGCAGCTTATCTAATAGGTAGGGAAATGGGCAGACTGGGTGGGCCAAGCACTCCTTATCTGCTGTTAAAGTCTGTGTTTCTATGTTACTTCCTAAAAGGGATGGCATGTGTGCACAAGGGGCTTTCCTATTCACCGTCTTATCCCAGCCACCTTTGATGTCCAGCAGGCCATACAGGAATCATAATCCCAGATACCCTTGTGAACTCCTGGTCATTAGAACTGTAGGTCAAAATAGACTTGGCTCCCATACCATGACAATATGTGGTCTACTGGCTATTATCCCAATAAGGGTCTGTTGTTCCCAAGCATCCCTTCTGCCATGGACTTTTCACTCACTGTGTTTATCCAAGAAACCCAGGAACCACACATGCTGAACTCCTCCTAGTGTAGAACAACAGCAGGTTCCTAATCCCTTTTAACTTTCTAGTATGGTTACTCTCTATTTTAGCATTCTACATCCTTTATTTTCAACAGCTTGAGTCTTGGTATAAATCTGTTAGAAGAAACTTTCTCAGTCAAGGAAGCCAGTCACACAATATTATGGCTCACAGCATGTCTATCTGGTCCACCAGTCAGATACTGCGATATGTTGCTATCTGCTGGTACATCTCAAACATGGGGTATGTACTTTTACCAAAGCCCTCTAGCACTACTCATATGTTAGGAAAATGCCAGCAGTGTGCTACTGCCACCACCCAACTTCAAGAAAGGTCAAAGCACTCCCAGCCTTTTAAGTGGACTTATTAAACTTGTTTCATATCCCCCCCCCAAGACGCTTATTAACCTTGAGCCAGCAAGAAAGCTAACATGTCCTTGCCAAGCAGCTATTTTAATTTATACACATTACCCAACTTCATTTCCATTCTTCAGCATATGATTTTATTTAAAATTCCCTCTGGAATGCATTCCCACTAAGGAGGCTATCCAACCCCCACAAATGCATCCAGCCCAAATTGTACAGCCAAAGCCCATAAACTGGGGCCCTCCACCTGTTGGACTGGTAAATCATTTACCTGTGTCAATCTACTACTCCTTTCTTCACTATGGACAGCACTTTCTTTTCTCAGGGTTATAACACTGGCCATATTCACCTCCCAATGGTAAGCCTCACAGGATTTACAGTAATCTGCCACCTGCCTGTAAATACCTGGCCAATTCCACTTTGACACTATGCAGTCTAACATCTTTCACCTCTTTAAGTGTCCCTTTTGAGAGTCTACATGTGCTGCCTCCAGTATCTGTTGACTCAGTGCCTTGGGTGCTACCAACTGCACCACTATATGGTGTGTCTGAGAGTTCTGACACCTCCTCCATAACTCATCACCCTTGCAGATGTAATATGACCTGATTAAACCCAAGTCCCCAGCACTAGGAACATTAACATTTTGAGCTCCTGTAGGAGAAATAATTTGGTTAACACATTGCATATTACACTCTGTAACATTCAAACAAGTCACCAGTGACTTCCCAATGTTTTTAGTCCCTTCAGTTATTTCTGGCCCTGTTTGCAACCACAGTCATTTAGTCTCTTAGGAGTACTTGCTCTCATAGTTCTTTTCATCAGAATCTCAGCCAAGGGTGTCTCTTCCCTCTGTACAGGCTGCTCCTCTCCAGCTTCTGTGGTATCTTCTTGATTAGTATCCCTTCTGGCCACATCAACCTCATGGTCACTGCTACAGTCTGTGATAGCATGGTCAGGGACTTTCGACTGCTCTCTAGATGGGACCTTTGGTTCATATTCATCAGTCAGCTTTGATGTTCTCTGAACCATTTGCTCTAGCTGCCAAATCCACTCCTCTGCTGCTGACAACTGATACTGCATCTCACCATGGCTTTTGGATAGCTGATTAACTTCTACCATCAAGGCCATTAGGATCTGTTTATCAGTCATTGTCTCTTGTGATCCACCTTGCGTCTCTATAATGAACCTTGCAGACTCCATCTTGCAGTTAGCCATCCTCCTGCAGTCACACCCTTCCACCAGAATCCTCACCCACAATGGCCTTTGTGCCTGGTCTGGCACAAGTGAGAATCCCACAGCTCACACCATATATGGAAGTGTGGATGTTGATGAAGGATACAGCAGGCAAGAATTTAGGTAAAAGTCTCACAAGATGGGACCATGTATTTATTTTGGCAGTGTTTAGACACTTTAACATTTGCAAAATAATAAAAAACAGTTATTTCAGGACTGGCTTTTTGTCTTTATCAGTGAAGCCTAGCTACTGGGTGTTGGCTCCTGCTTACCATGATTATGCTAGGGAGGACCTTTGCTAAGGAGAGGTATTACCAGTCTATACACTTTCTTATGAGTCCTGTCTGGCCAGAAGCAAAAAGTTCCAGTCCATCGGAGTATGCCCTCAGCTCCCTCATGGCTAGTTGGCACTCCTCTTAGTGCTCTCTGACAGGCTTAACCAAAAGCCTTCAGTTACATGACTCTGTTCCAGTGGTCCATATCCCTTGACCAAGGCAACACTGCAACTACACAGCGCAACCAGATGTTCAGCACCAAACACTCCCACTCTTAGCTTTGCATAGGCTTTTACTCACTGGTGTCTTAGGCAACCTGTCTCTTGGAGTTCTGTAGCTAACTGACTGAAAGCTGCTCAGGGATCCTTTTTATAGCTCAGAGAATCACACGATCTGTCAGCCAAATTCCAATTTTACATCATTAACAATCAATGTGTCAAAATCACGAAAGAGACAGAGGTGATTAAACACATTACAACAGAAAAACACAACACTATACATATTAAGTAAACACGTGATTCCTCTTCACTTTATAGAATAGTTTTTAGTATATTTCTGTTAATTACTAGGAACCTCCCCCTTAACTACCACTACTCTCTGATCCTGTGTTCTATAAAACCAGCAATTCTAGGTGAGGTCAGCCCTATAGGGAAACAGCAGTTATCCAGCTGCGTCTCAGCTAAGGCAAGTTAATGGAAACTCTTGTTGCACTGAAAATTGCCTTTTAGATGAACTTTTAACAGTTAAAATGTAACAAGTAAACAGGAAGAAAACTGTCTTTGTTCTACCTTCAAATGCTGTCTTTCAAATAGTTAAACTTCATGACTGCTCCTTGATGGATTTTTTCTCAGTTTTAAAACAGTTCACCAGTCCTGCATATTTTTATCTGTTAATATTTATTACAGAAGTATTCTCAGGCACATTATAGATTAGATTCTCACTTCAGCAGAAGCAGGTCCTGTGCCCTGTGCTCTCTTGTTTATGTGCCACTGCTAACCCACTAGAGCTAGGGTAATTAAATATATATATATATATATATATATATATATATATATATATATATATATATATAGAATTTCAGCAAGTGTTTCTGCTACTATCACCAAGGAGGTGAAAAGAAGCCTAAATAAATGAAACAGAAACGTTTGTAAACAATTAACTTGTCTTTACTTCCATAATGGGGGGGGGGGGATACAGACAAGACAGAACAGGAGCTATGCAGCTAAAAAAGATAAAGAAAACATGTGTGTTTGAGTTTTGCTTATGCTTCATTAGAAAGCAACCCTAAACTGAAGCAATGCTTCCTATAATAAGCAACCATTGCCTTGGGGCAGGTCTTATCATGGCAGTACATTTTACAATTTATAGCTCTGAGCCTTATTTATAAATCACAAAACAATGTCAGGGGCCACCCTGCCACACACCAGTTTAGTTTCTCTCAGGCAAAACTATGCATAGTGGCACCTTCACCAGCAATGTGCCGCTACACATAGTTTTTTCTAAACTGCTGCTGTCTATATCCACAGGGGTTCCCAAATACCAACCCACAAATTCAATATGTAAACCTCTCTCCCACTAGCACCACATTTAATTAAAATGATCCCCTCACACCCCTACCCTCATAGCACCTCTTCACTGCTCACTCCAGTGTCCCAGTGAAGTGTCTCATACTATTATTGCATATAATTTTCCTCCCGCCCCATTTGTGATGAGAACACAAACACTGCTTAAGTCCCCAACCTCCTTCCCCAGTCCCCTTCAAATTAATAATGCACACCTCTACCCTACACACTCTCTGGCACTCAGCCACATTCCTCCCCCAACACCCAAAGGATACTGTGATGTATCTAATTTTACAGCTACATGGATGGAGCTCCACAGACATTTGGCCATCACTGTAGGAGAACAGAGGGTCGGCTCCAGAACACAACTCTGTGTTCTCCTTTTCACTGATGTGGCACTGTCAAGGCAGCACTGATCCCATAGGTGCTGTCCTCCATGATGGAGTTCCCCTCTGCAGCACAGTCACCCCCCTCCTCACAGTGCACTACTTCGCAAGAGCACATCTGGTAGAACTGCGAATGTGTGAGTATCATGCATGTGCAGTTTCGCCCCCACTGCCATCTTTCCAGTGACAAACCACCATGACCGGTGCTCCGATTTTGCTGCCACTCCATGACTCGTGCTGCCGATCACCACTGCACTTGGATCCGTGCTGCCGCAGCTCTGCTACCTGTACAGTTAAGAGCTTACCACAGCCATATCGGCTCTGTCCAGAGCATGTTCTGAAGGGTACCTATAAAAATAAAAAACATCTCCTATAGTGGCTCCCAGCTTCTCTTCATCACTGCTGCTTACCCACAGTGAATGAATTAGTGATGATGTAATAGTAGTACCAGCTCATTTGTCACTGTGGTTAGCCATGTATCCCCAAAAAGTGTTCCAGTTTCATAAGAAATGTATCCATTCTCTACTGCTCCATTTCTTCAGTCACTTGTTTATCATGCCAGTAACATTTTGCCTCCTTCTCAAGGAACATTGAACTGACAGAATTTTAGACATAATTACTGAAACCCCTTTCTTTCAATTAAATTCCCAGATGTCCAGAATCTTTTCTTATAAATTGATTGTATTATACTATATAAGCTCTGTTTTTCCCTTTTTGGTATTTATTTCTTCCCTTCTGCTCTTCATGTTTGTTATTTTTGTCACCTCTTATGCCTTGCCACCAGATTGCTCCCATAAATGGGAAATGGTCTCAGCTAGCCTACCCAATTATCAAAATACAGTAAATGATCTTGTCATCAAATTTCTTTCTGGTATCTTCAGTTCCTACATGTATGGCCATAATGGAATTATCCCATTCACCTTTTAGTGTAATATTAACTCTCCCCATGTTATTGCTAATTCTGGCACCAGGAAAGCAGGTCACCATAGTGTTTATTTGGTATCCCCAGAGATTGTAGTGTTTGCATATCTTATTTTACATTATCCAATGACCACATCTAGCCTTTCCCTTTTGTTAAGTTAATTTCCCTCAAAAGCCTGACATTTGCCTCCCCTCCCACTGGTGAGTGTACAGCCATAATCTATGCCTCCTCACCCCTCAGTCTTTTATACATACATATTATGAAGTGTATTGTCAGTGCAAATAGGGTGACCTACCATTCTGCCCCTCTTCCTACTCCCCCAAGGTTGCACCAAAGTCCATGCCTTCTCCTCTATAATTATGTCATCATCATCCTTTTCCCTTGTTCTTTTTCTTAGTCCACCTGAATGCTCACTTTACTTACTTTCAGGATTATTTGCTGCCTGCTTCTTCTACTTGAGAGCAGTCAAAGTAGTTTTCCAACTGTCTAAGATCCCTAATTGTGTTTACTTCCCCCATTTATTCCATTATTTCATGTTGTAGATTTTGGTATACTTTACATTGCTTACAAATAAATGGATAGATCATTATAGTCCTAGTCATTTCAGACATCATACATGCCCCACTGATTCCAAGTTGTAATACAGTAATTTGTTAGGTAGGTTCATTGCAGGACTTAGGTTTATGTTTTATACAAGCAGAAAAACAAAAGACTATTAAATATGTTTACTGGAGCTGCAGCCCCTGCTTTTAATTACCTCTCCATTCTGCTCAGCGTATCGCAAGGTTCCTGACTCTCTTGCCTTCACTAGCTAACAGTGGCAGATACCACCTCTGCCAGTGTCGCCTCCACCAGTGCTGTCCGACACTTGTACAGGCAGTGTTTCTATATAGTCAAAAACAGAAGTGCATCTGGGTGATGTGCAACTTCAAGTTTCACCTTACTGCACAGAAATGAAAAATACTCAGAGGATGCAATTATCAACTTGGACTGTTCTAAAATGCTCCCACAAATAAAACTTTGGATAGTTCAGGTTTAACAATACAGTGCCCTGTACAGAGCAATTTTCATTAAACTTAGTTTTCAACATATTCTGTTTACATGATTGCAATAAGTTGCCAACTAGTTGGTGTATTTTTCCCCATCTGCAGAATGTATCTTTCAATTAAAAGGTTAAGCCTGAGGTTTGTTGAGTGGGAGCAACCAGCCACACCCCCTTCCTGGGCTCTATAAACCAACTTCTTCCAGCCTCATTTAGAAGCTTCATTTTTTTGCTGCAGCCAGGGGTTCAGCACCCCCCCCATGGGTTACTGCTCTCCTCTCAGTTGTTTTGTTTGGGTTTTGGGTTTTGCATTTGGCAACTCTGGGTTAGTATTTTGTTTGCTGCTCTGGCTGTAGATTTCTACTTTCTGGGCCCAGTTTTCCAAAGGCCCTTAGACTGATGCAAGCTTGGCAAAAGGCAGCTTGCATCAATGCACAGTGAGCCAGGGACCCTGTGCCCAGTTCTCCATCAGGCAGGGTCCCAGCAGCAAAGTCCCACAGCTTACAGCAACCCTGGCTGTGTGCAAAACAAGTGGCACATCCATAAGGTTTGCTGCAAGCTGTGGTGTGGCTGTGCACTGCTCCAGCACATCCCTGGTGCCTAGTGGCACTCCCTCCCAGATCCCCAATGTCATCCGTAATGTTAAATATTAATATCCCCTTCCCTGGAGGCATAATGGACCCCCTCCTTGATCCCCGATATCACCCATAATGTTAAATATTAATATCCCTTTCCTTGGTGATGTAGTGGACCCCCTCCCTGATCCTCGATGTTTCCCATAATTTTAATAATATATATCCCTTCTCTGGTGGTGTAGCAGACCCCCTCCCCAATCCCCAATGTCTCCTGTAATTTTAAATATTAATATCCCCTTCCCTGGTGATGTGGTGGACCCCCTCCCTGATTCTTGATGTTTCCCATAATGTTAAATATTAATATCCCCTGCCCTTGTGGTGTAATGGTTCCTCCCTGATCCCCGATGTCACCCATAATTTTAATAATAATAATATTTATATATTTTATATATATATATATATATATACACACACACACACATATGAATAAATTCTTTGTAAAAAAAAACTACGTTTAATGCATCATTTAGGGTTAAAGCAGAAAAAGTCAGGAAACTAGAACATTAGGGTTGCTCCAACCCCCCACCCATCAGCCTTCACAGACTGAAAGACAATGGGGTGTGTCATTGGGGTTGTGAGGCCCAAATCTCACCCCATTCCATGTGTAAGCAGGTGGACATGCTACAGTAAAGGAGAATGGGGTAAGATTGAGGCCTCACAACCCCAACGACACACCCCATCATCTGTCAGTCTGTTAAGGATGGCAGGTGGGGGGTTGGGGCAACCTTAATGTTCTCATTTCCTGACTTTTTCTACTTTAACCCTAAATGATGCATTAAATGTAGTTTTTTGCAAAATAATTTCTTTACTTTTTGAGGAAGCATATTATAACTACCCAGAAAACATGTATACAGGGCCCCAGGCTCCCAACAAGTTGCCCATATGCATAGCTGGGTCACTGGAGGTCAGGCAGGGGGGTGACAGATGGAGCATCTTGTAGACTGCCCTCTTGCTCCTTGGGGGAGGGATGGGAGCATGGCCAGTGTATGACAGACACCTGGCAGATACTGGGAGTAGTGCAGTAACCAGGTTGTCCAGTCATTCTGGGGGGTGGGGCAGGGCAGACACAGGATATCACTGCACATCCCCACCCTGCCTCTATGACTCTCCACTATTGTTCCACTCCACCAACTGAATTACAGTCTGCGGTGCCACCACAGGCCCTGAACCCCATCCTGGAGTGATAAGCTAGGGTAGCAATGTCAACAATGTTGACACCTTCTTCGGTCGTTGATAGGCAGGCCATGGTGTTGTGGCCCCACCCCGGCAGGGGGGTGGTAAGCTGGTGAGTATCTGTAGACAGCACACAGCAGCCACAGGAGAATGAGGTAAGGTGACCAGAATGGGTGTTGATGGCAGTGCACCAGAAAAAATATAAATATGAAAAAAAATATATATATATATCTCATGAACCGTTCCACCTATGAGACAAATTCCACTAACAAATAGAAAGAATTACTACCCTGCATGTGTCACATACTGAGCAACTGTTTACTGCTGGTATGGAATCTGATCTATTTATTGTTTTTCTTTTTTTTTTTTTGATGCTTCATAAGAAAGGTTATTTTATCAGTTAAAGACTGTGGCCTCGATTCTAGAAAAGAACTGCCTGGTGTAACAGCACTTGTGCCAAGTAGAATGGCACAAGTAGCAACTTATGCCAGCAGTTGCGACTTGCACGATTTCGCAAAGTGGCCTGCAACATGTCGCAAGCCACTTGCGCTGAACAGCTGTTACACCGGCAGTTGTGCCATAAACTCCCTGCAACATGGCACTAGGGGGTTTACGGAAGCAGTTGTGCCCCATTCCAGAAGGGCAGCAACAAAGTCCTCAATGTCGGGATTCTACAAGAACACCCAAAGGAGAACCGACAATGTAAGTTACACCTGCATTTAGCTGGTGTAACTTACATCCATCCTCTGAGGGTCCCATAGAACCTGGTCCATGTGCCCTCCCCCATGCCAGACCACCTCCGTTGTTGCCCCAATGGGCATCACACACCCCTGCCCCATTCCCCGTTCTCTACATGCCCACCATACCCACACACAGTAACAGCCCTGCAGGGCTGCCCACACCAACTGCCCCCCAAATCCCTGTGCATTCAATGCCCCACAGGGCTGCCTACACCCCCTGTCCCTCAATTCCATCATTCTGATAAGCCCCACAGGGCAGGGCAATCAACCCCCCCACCCATGCCCTGACCCCTGAGTCGCCAACCACAAATGCAGAAAATACCCTGTCCTGGTAGTCTAGTGGTCTCCCACCCTCCCACTCAGCCATCCCATCCCCCACCCTCCCACCCAGCCATGCCATCCCACTCAGCACCCCCAACCATCCTCAGCCGGGCGACTGGCACAGCCCACCTCTCATCTGCATGGCCAGCTGGTGACTGAGTCCAGTTGGAGCACATACAGAAAAGATGCACTCAGTGCAAAAGTATTGTGGCAGACTGCACCAGTGCTGCCTGTGTGAATAAGAAAGCATACTTTAATTGCAAGGTTTGGATTCGAACATACATCAGGAAGAAAATAAAATGTCTCTTGCTATTTCTATTATCTGTCTCCTTGACATTGAATATTGTGAAGACTAAGTACACACACAATGAAAATACTAAAACATTGTTAAACCAAATTTTCAGAAAAAGTGAGTGGATGATTTTTTATTTGGGGGGGTACTTTCTGCATTGAAAACAAATGGCTCCAAAGTTTCACTGTTTTTATTGGCCAACATTGAATTGTTCATTAATTTCATCTAACATACTTTCAAATGTTATGAAATATTACTGTATAACTGTTTATATTGGCTTCAGCTTTATTTCACAGTTGGAGGTTCTGCAGCTAGCGAGCGTCATTCACATTTTGCGCCTGATCGTCCACCGACCTCCAACAACAATGACAGCAACAGCTGCCAGATCTACAATGTACTGTTATAAAATTGCATTATGTTGCATTGATAGCACTTACGTACTGCAGCAGGTGCCATCATCCAATCATTCTCTTCAAATTATAGCATTTCAGGTTACCCGAGCTCACAACCACGGATAGAACAGTTCAGTCATACTCGGGTTACCTTAGCTCAAAGTCACAGCGGCTGTGTGATCAACTGAGTGGCTGACTGAGAATTATAGGCTTATGACAGGCTGATTAAATGTTTACCTTTTTAAGTTTCTTAAATGTTTTCTTTTTGTTTGCTGAGCACAAATGCTAACGCAAGTTTTCCTTATACGTTTTAGTGTGTGGTTTAAAGGGTGCAGCACTAGTCCGCCGACCACGCAGTTTGCCACTGTGTGTTTCCTGTATGCTGTCCATGCACTCACAGCTTGGTTTGTCTGATTATCTATATTATTACTGATAATTTGTTGGAAAATTTATTTTGTTGATTTTTTTATTAAGGTACCAGAAGCAGTGTTGTTTGTTATTATAGCAGCGCTATTGTGGTGGGAGTTACAATACAGTACTGCAATTTAAATGGCCGTTTCCACCATCCACCAACTGTGCAGGTTGCTCAGTTTTAAATGGTAATGTTTAATGCAATTATATTTTCACTGATGGGCACAGGTCTGCGAATATAGCAAAAATAAAATGGCACCAAACATTAATAGTGCTACTGTATTAATTAATGTGTTGACTACTCTGTATTGTCAACTACCATCATGTTTGTGCTGATCTGGAAACATAACACAAGCTAGACACCCACCTTTCCACTGAAATTATTCATGATCCACATTGATCAATTACCCGTCCTTTTTGATTTTTGTTTTTTATGTGGATGATAGAATTTGATGTTTATCTGGTGGATGCTGCTGATAAAACATCACTCTCCCCCTTTATCGGATCTGAATGTAACGGTTGTGGTACATATTACACAGCCTGGGTCAGGAAACATTGGAGCAGCCCCCCCCCAGAGCAGCTGACCATCAGAAGCTAGCAGGCCCTCCTCTCAAATGGCCCACACAGATTACAGCCCAGGTCCTAACACCATGGTCTGTCTTTGATCCCTGTAAGATGGTATTGCCAAATGCAGGAAATGAGATGTGGTATGGTAGAGTCTAAAGATTAGATATAAAACAACACAGGGTTAATAATGTTGGGAACAGCATGACCACTATGCTGATTTTCATTATCAAATCTTCGAGATCATAGTACATCAAAAATGAATGGGTGGGTGGGGCGGGTGGAGTGTATGTGTTGATGAACAGCATGTGGGGAGTAATGAGTTTTTGGGAGATATGTATTATAACACCTGTAGTTTACCCCTATTCTGTTGAGATTACTTTATGAGATTATGGGTTATGGTGAAATTAGTTGTGTGGGGGGGGGAGAGGGGCCAACACTACCATGGTGTACACATCTTAAAGGGGACAGGAACTGTTTTTTGTTATCTTTTTGAGCAGTTTCTGTCATGGACTTCAAAAATAAACGTGTTTCCAGTCATAATCAGTGTAAATTTTGTAATTTATGCTAATTGTTGGCATATGTGTGACAGCTAAGTGCAGTTACGGTAGCTATCATTCTGTTCAAGCATGTGAGAACCTGAACGGATGCTCACATGATGTCTCCATTCCTACATTTTATGTGGTAGCAGTGTGATCTGGAAAAGTGGAAAACAATTGTGCTGCTAACATCGGCTCTATAATCTCACAGAAAAAATACATTAAGTAACACTGTAACATCAGCTAGAAAACAATGGTTGTTGTTTAAAATGCAATTACTCATCTTTGGAATCTAATTGACTGGGACCAAAGGTATGCAAAAAACACAATTATTACATTTACCCTTCATATCTTCCTTCTGCCTTCCATAAAAAAATGATGACAGTTTCTTTTTACCGCTGTTATTTCCATTTTCTTCCCCTGTTTTTATATTAAATCAAATCAAATCAAATTTTATTTATAATGTGCTTTTCTAAAAACCAAAGCACATATACAATACAAATAAAACCAAATATACAATCTAAAAATGATATATAATATAAAAAAGGCAGCAACAATAAAACTAAATATTGTCCCCAAAAGCTAAATCAAATAAATACATTTTTAATGAGGACTTAAAGGTCTCGGCAGACAGGCACTCTTTAATCTGATGAGGTAGAGAGTTCCACAGGGTCGGGTCTACAAAATAAAAAGCCCAAGCACCTGATGTTTGAAAAGAGACCCTGAGAACCTCTAGCAATCCCTCATTGGTGGAGAGAAGTGGGCGGGAGAGAGAGCAAGGCTGAAGGAGGTTTTGCAAGTAGCCTGGTCCCTGTCCGTGTAGGGTCTTATAGGTCAGCAATGTGACCTTGAAGGTGATCCTCCATCGCAATGGCAGCCAGTGCAGTTTACATAGCACAGGATTGATATGACTAGTTCTTAACAACCCTGTCAACAACCTGGCCACAGCACTCTGCACCAGCTGGAGGTGACGGAGCTCCATCCCCAGTAACCCTAGGTATAGAGCATTACAGTAATCAGTATATTAGTAATATATAGATTTTGCTTCTATTGGATACCTCTTACCGCCCTCCTCCCAAAAAACACTGCTTATCTACTCAGCCACACCTCATCTCATATACCATTGATTCACTACAATGTCTAAATTTCATTTCAGTGAGGAGAAAGTAGGGGTCACAGAATTTAGCAACATACAACACCAAAAACCAGTTTGGTGTTAGTGCAAAAATGAGGATAATGATGTATCCTTCTCTGAGAACACACATCCAGTGTTACAGGTTAGTTCAAAGAAGGAACCCTGTGTGAGTGGTGCACTTCTTAGAAAGCAAGTGAGTCACTGCCAAGTTCATTGCAGCTCTTTGTGGCTAGAGCGACAAAGTGGACATAGGGATGGTCAAAACAAGCACACGCTTGGCAGTACATGACATGAGATTAATAAATTGATGCACAAATGGACATTTCCAGGCAGTTAAGTATATCAGTTTCCTTATCCATATTGCACAAACAGCCAAAGTGCACCACTTTTCTTGGCTTTTTAATTAAAATATGACATATACAAAAACATAGCAGCCAGTAGGTTATCGGGTCCAAGTACGTTCAAATGGTTAAATCAAAATGTGGTCTTAAACATATTTTATTCCTTATTTTAGACTATACATATGGGACACATAGTAATAATCCTGTAGGCAAGATAAATTTAGATAAGGGAAAGGAGAGGGTAGAAAAATGAGATCTGAGCAGAAACACACACACACACACAAAAAAAAAACAGAATATATAGATGCAATTCATTATTTTTAAAATATATGTATCTTTTTGAAAGCATTAATATTCAAGGAATAATATGCAATAAATAAAACATTATAAATAGAAGTTTAACACAAAAAGCTGCTTATACATTTTTTTGTGTGTCTGATCATTTATTACAAACTTAGCAATAAAGGATAAGTTGCAAGCAAAAAGTCTGGATAATTCATATGAAATTAATGTTATGAATACCCAAATCATTTTTATAATCCAGTACTTATAATTTTGGTCTAATTTGGGGAAATTGATGGATAGTGGATGATAGGGTGTTGGTGGTTGGGGGGGGATAATCAAGTCTGAGCAAAGCAAAAGTAAGCCATCTATCATAAAGAAATTATTTTGCCTTGTAATGTGCTCCCATGTACTAATTGTTTTGTCTGATGGACAGCCAGAAAAAGAAGCATATGCACCAAGGTCAGTTTAGTTATAGTTAAATGCTCATGTAAATTGTAATAGTTTCCCAAGAATGGTAAAGTAAACACCTAAAAATTCAGTCAAGAATAACCGTTGCCAATATCTAAATGTGTATAAAAAATATTAGCTTCACTATTTACTTCAAACAGAGATTATCATTAGGTTAGATGTAATACTAGTGTAAATAACCAGTGGTAACACAAACCAGTAACAAATAGTTACATCATAGAAGTATTGGATCACAATCCAACTCTAATGACTTTCCACAAAATGTTTCTCTCTGATGTAACTATTTTTTATGGGCATGGATCACACCAAGGTGTTTACAGTAATATTGCATTCTACATGTAGAAGGTCAAATTTGATGTAAACTTTTAAATTAACTATTTTGTAGACTCATTTAGATACTGGCAGTGGTTTATTCCGTCCTGATTGTGTTGGGGTTTTCTTTACCTTTCCATGTGTGCCCTGTCCCACATGTACAACTGTATTCATTATCAAATGCTTGGTTATTGCCCGTTTGTGAGGGTGCCAGTGTGCTTGCTATAGATGAAAGGTTTGATACATCTTTAAGATACCAATAAGTTCAGGGATTATTACTGAACATACACAAAATCGACATGTTGACTATCAGCTGAACCACCCACAAGCCCCAACCACCCAAATGTTTCACCCCACACTCCACATGCACAGTGGATGTGTCTTGCAGTTGACAATTACCCAGATTTGTTACACAGCTTTTTGTAGGGTGACATGTAGGGGAAGGGTGGAGGGTCATGTAGTGACTGATAGAGATGTACTGTCTGCATAGCACATGATAGCCTTTCTGTTTATTCATGCCTAATTAATTATTTAACTTCTGACAAGCTTGCTAAACTCCACTCTCCCTTCTCCATCCCATATAGTCTGCATTGAAAATAAGGAAAGGCATCAGCAGCCATGAAGACCTTGAAGACCATTGTAAAGAGCAGTCAATGGTAGAATTGAAATTTAGATGCAGACTGTGTCTGTGTGCATCCCTACTCCCATTTGAAGCCTAGAGAGGATTCATGTCTTTGAGATAGAGACAGACCAGAGTGAGAGAGAGCATGATCAGGAGAGACAGAGAATAGAGAATAGAGAGAATGGCTGTCCGGTCTGTGTCTCTCTCTAGCAAACTGCCTGGAGATATTCATGTTTGGGTGATTAAACAGATGTCAGACAAAAATTAGAGAGATGCTCACTGGGACCTGGATGACCAAGTAATAGATGCTATTGTGGTATGTTTAGCACCACACGTTGCACAGGGAGAACAATACAGAGGACAGAGAGAGAGAGAGCGAGAGAGTGAGAGGGGCAGGGTGAGAGTGAGGAGATACAGCAGTGACTGGCATTGAAATCCAGTGGCAAACTGCAAGATGTGTGCCATCTTTCTCTCTCTCTCTCTTTGTTTTTTTCTCCTAGTCCTGTCTTACTATCCACAGCATGTTGAGTAAAGATGTGTGCTGCAGGTGTTTGGTGTTCGCAGGGACTGTTGTGAGGTAAAATCAGAGAGTGACACAAATGGGGTGACTGGGTCACCCAGCTGAAAACAGCTAGCAACCTGCCCTTAGGGACCGTTGTGAGGTAAAATCAGAGAGTGACACAAATGGGGTGACCAGGTCACACAGCTGAAAGCAGCTAGCAACTTTTCCTAGGTGTCTGGCACCCACAGCAAGGATAGAGATACTTTAGTAAGTAGATGCCCAATAGTCAATGAATCTGCATTTCATCTGCAAACCCCCCCCCAAAAAAATGCACCCACCCACTACACACACACACACACAATAACCACCACACAAAAGAACCAGTGAGGTACTCAGCCCAACCCAGACAAAGGTCAAAGATATGCAATCAACCGTGCATGCAGACTTACATTTTAAATGTCAAGTCTGTGTGCTGTATTTGTTCAACATGTTGCTAGGAACTGTCAGCCCGAAAAGGGGCAGGAAAAAAAAAACAGTACTCATTACTCCATATCCATAGCGATTACCAATACATATCATCTAGGAACATACGTGTATTCTCTTGCTCTCTACTTAGGGTCATATGTTGAGCACTACTTGAGATTGCTTTATAATTGTGCAGTTTAATGCTTGGTTAGTGTGTTCAATATTGTTTCTGCATAAAACTCTAAACCGATAGTCTCATGCATGATCTCTGGTCTCTGTTTCAGATCAGCACTGCTCTCTTCTAAATAGTTTTCACATGCTCAACCTGCAGCCAAGAACTGTCAGCTATGAAAGGGGAAGGAAAAAAATACAATGCTCCACCTCCAAAAAAAGTACTTATTACTCCACCTCCATAATGCTTCCCAATACATAAATTATCTGACACTGTTAAGTGAACCTGTAAAAAGCTGGGGTTTATACTCTATGTGGTGAAGCTCAGTATCATTCTGTGGATGGTGTTGGGTCCCTTTCATCATCTATATATATTAGCCTTTTTCAAGAATCATAAATACCTAAACGCTCAACTTGAAAAGCCAAATCAGCTGACTCACATGGCTGTATTAATTCTTGGACCGTGAGGCTGCAAAATAATTGGCCATGATCGCAGGCAAAGATTTTGTGTGCTCATGGCCGAAGATTGTTAGTGAGCCGTGGACGAAGATTGTAAAAATGTAAACGGCTTTTTTTTGACAAAACTAAAATAAACCAGAGACATGGGTTTATACAGGGAAGCCCTCTAATCTAATCCCATGCCTCAATTATTTCACAAGTCACCAATGGGGTGAAATATTAACTTCTACTCCAACCCCAAACTGAAAACAAGTTGGGGTCCATTGCGATCAATAAATTTCTCACGATCAAAGATTCTTTGATTGTGAGCCTGCAAATTCTTTGATCGTGAGGAGAGACCAGATGGTCAAAACACCATATCAGTTTTCCCATAGATTTATAATGGCAGATAAAAAGTTTAATAACTTTTGAATGAATTAATACTTTTTCATGATACAAAAAGTGGCATGTTCCATGAACCAAGCCCTTTCCATGAGCCAAGTTTCAGACTGGCAGACCACACGATGGCCACACAGTGCCACAAACAAAATCCCAAAAACTGCCTACAGAACTGGTGAAAAGTGTATTTTTCAGTGTTTTGGTGTGCAAAAACCATAAGTTTGACCGAAACACAACTTGGCAAATCAAGAAAAATACCATGCCCCACCATGCATATCAAATGTCATGCAAACCCGTTGAACGGGTCTAAAGTTATTAATGCTCAAACTTTCAAGTTTAACATAGAAGTGCCTTCATAACCCTAAATATAGGGGTGTGACCGTGCCCCTATAATGTATATATATATATATATATATATATATATTCTATGCAAAAAACTTTATTAATGTATCATTTAGTTTTAAAACACAAAACGTCATAAAATGAGACCTTTAGAGTTGCCCCATCCTCCCCTTGTGGACCCGCCCATCATCCCAAAAGTGACAGCTGATGGGGTGTGTCATTGGGGTTGTGAAGCCTAAATGTCACCCCATTCCATTTGTAATCATATTCACAAGCCACAGTAAATAAAAATGGGGTGACATTTAGGCCTCACAACCCCAATGACACAGGAGGGAGGGACTAGATGGCCAGATTTGGAGGGACCAGGTAGCCAAATTTTAACAACGTTTAAAATTAAATATCTTGGAAATGACTTGGTCTTTTAACTTGAAATTTTGAGGGTGTTGACAGGATGTCCTGTAGATGTGAATTATGGTGTTTAAGTGTCAGAAGATGCATTTGTTGCAGATATATTGCGTGGTGCAATTTACGTTTTTCGGACAGCTTTTTGCATTGTGGTAGTGGCTTGAAATTTATAGGGTAGCTAGCCTTACAATTTTTTGATCATGAGGAGGGACCAGATGGCCAAAACCCCATTCTTCATTTGCAAAATAACCATATAAATTTTCATATAGACTTATAATGGGAACTTAAAACTTGAATAACTTTTGAATGGATTAATATTTTTTCACCAAACAAAAAGCGACATGTTCATTGACCCAAGCTCTTTCAACGTGCCTAGCTGCAGAGTAGCACACCACACAATGACCTTGCAGCACCATGGACAAAACCTGAAAAACTGCCCACATAACTGGTGAAAAGTGCATTTTCAGTGTTTTAGTGCTCAAAAACCGTAAGCCTGACCAAAACAAAATTTGGCAGATAAAGAGATCTACCATGCTTCACCATGCCGACCAGATTTCATACACATCCGTTGAACAGGTCCAAAGTTATTAACATGCAAAATTTCAAGTTTAACATAGAAGTGGCTTCATAACCCTAAATATAGGGGCTCAGTATAATAATAGCCACTAAAAAGCATGTCCTGGTTGAAGAGGGTCCCGTGCTCCTATCAACTTTCCCATTTCTGCATAACAATATGCATCTGAGGGATGGTGGGCCCTGTAGGCCTGCGCTGCCACCTATGCATAGTTACAGAGCCATGCAGCATTCCTACTGGCCACCGCATGCTTGTAACAGTAATTTGTACATATCTTGGGAACCATAACAGCTAGAAAAACAATTCAAGTGTCATTGTAACTGTGACAGAAGATTATACCACAGTCACTGACTGTAGACATATCTCACATCATTTCTGAGCTATGGGCACTGAAAAGCACTGGACAGGCACTCTTTCAACCCTTGTGACAGTAATTTCACAATATCTCATAAACCATGAAACGTACAAACAAAATTCCACTGCAGGTTTACTCTACAATTTCAAATCTTTTTCCAGTGGTAAGCCACCTGTAGCAAAAAGTCTGTATCTTGCTTTGTTCCCAAGATAACAGCGCCAAAGGCCTGACACAGACAGAAATGTAATCCTATGGGAAAAATGTCAGTTACGTCATTAAATATCTCTGCAACAAATTATTTCTCCAATACATAAACAGCATAGATCACATCTCTACAACATTCCCTCAACACCCTGCAAATTTGAATTTAAAAGACCAAACCGTGTCTGAGATATACCATTTTAAAATTTGAGATTTTCATTGGTCGGAGTGGCAGAATTCCACACCTGTTTACATTTTACACACCTAACAACTGAAAAGTACATCCATGGCAGTAAGGCTAGCTACCCTATAAATTTCAAGCCACTACCACAACACAAAACGCTGTCCACAAAAACGTAAAATGCGCCACGCAATATCTCCACAACAAATGTATTTTCCAACACCTAAACATGATAATTCACATCTACAAGATATCCCATCAACACCCTCAGATTTCAAGTTAAAAGACCAAACCATTTCTGAGATATTTAATTTGGCATTTAAAATGGCAGTGTCAGTGGCTCAGTAGGTAGCACACTCGCCTCTGAGGCCGGAAGATCAGAGGGTTGTGGGTTCAGTTCCCATATCTGGCACTTGGGTTAATATCCCAATACTGACACTGTAGTGCAGCATGAGGAGGGTGCTGCACTTCTGAGGTACTGGGTTTTGGATGACACATTAAACCGAGGTACCCATCTGCCTGGGTTGGTGGCAGTTCAGGTGGATGCTAAAGTTCCCATGGCACTTATCGACTTTCCCAGGTGTCATGGCCAAATTTCTTTCATTCACTAAAAAATACCACCAACAGCTTAATCTGGTTCAATTTCAGTTGCTTACTATCTGTATCCCCCCTCCTTCTGGTTTACCAGGTCAACAAAATTCAGTAAATAAAAATAAATAAATACCATTTTAAAAGTTGTTAAAATTGGGCAATCTGGTCCCTCCAAATCTGGTCATCTAGTCCCTCCCTTGGGATCAAAGAATCTTTGATTGTGAGCCTGCAAATTCTTTGATCATGAGGAGGGACCAGATGGCCAACACGCCATTCTTCGTTTGGAAAATAACCATATATATTTTCCCATAGACTTATAATGGGAACTTAAAACTTTAATAAGTTTTGAATGGATTAATATTTTTTTACCAAACAAAAATCGGCATGTTCCTTGACCCATGCACTTCAATGTGCTGAGTTGCAGATTGGCACACCACATAACGGCCGGGCAGCATCACGGACAAAATCTGAAAAACTGTCCACTTAACTGGCAAAAAGTGCATTTTTCAGCGTTTTGGTGCACAAAAACCGTAAGTCCGACTAAAACACAATTTGGCACATCAAGAGATCTACCATGCCCCACCATGCATACCAAATTACATGCACATCCGTTGAACAAGTCCAAAGTTATTAACATGCAAAATTTCAAGTTTAACATAGAAGTGGCTTTATAGCCCTAAATATAGGGGTGCAACTGTGCCCCTATAATATATATATATATATATATATATATATATATATATAGAGAGAGAGAGAGAGAGAGAGCAAGCAAAATTTTATTTATATAGCACCTTTCATAATCAAGGCGCTGTACATAATATAAAATACAGTATAAAGTAGATGATATAATAAATTATTTAAAATCAATACATTTAATTAATCAATCAGGAAAGGCTAAAGAAAATAAATACATCTTCAGCATAGATTTAAAATTGCTGATGGTCAGGCATTCTGTTAACCGACGAGGTAGAGAATTCCACAGTGTTGGTGCTGCAAATGAAAAAGCACGTGAACCAGATGTTTTAAGATGAACCCTGGGAATCTCTAACAATCCCTCCTCGGTGGATCAGAGAGGGTGATTGGGGAAGTAGGGAGTCAGGAGATCTTTCAGGTAGTCTGGTCCTTGTTCATGTAGGGCTTTAAAAGTAAGCAAGCCTACCTTATATGTGATATGCCACTGAACTGGCAGCCAGTGCAGTTTGCACAGCACAGGAGTAATATGACTGGTCCTGCAGGTACCAGTCAGCAGCCTAGCTGCAACTTTCTGCACTAGCTGCAAGCAGTGGATATCAACCCCAGACAGATCTAGGTGGAGGGCTTTGTGGTAGCCAAGATGGGTGGTAATGAAGGCATGGACCAATGTTGGAAGGTTGCCCGGTGGAATCAGGTGTTTCACCTAGGCGATATTGCTCAGATGGTAAAATGAAGATTTGACAACAGCTGACACCTGAGACTTCCAGGTCAAGCCATCATCAAGAATAATGCCAAGGTTATGCACCTGATCTGAGATAATGAGCTGGACACCATCAAGCCATAGGCCCGACATGTGCCCAGTCCCAAAATCCACCCCCGGGCACCCGGGATCCACAGTCAACACCTCAGTCTTATCTGGATTCAGCCTCAGCAAACTCGAACTCATCCAGTCTTTGATATCGGACAGGCAACTATTTAGCATAGACATTGCATCGACCTGTTTAGGCATAAATGACATATACAGCTGAGTATCATCTGCATAGCAGTGAAAACTCAAGCCATATCATCTAATGATATCTCCCAATGGCAGCATATACACTGTAAACAACATGGGCACCAATATGGAGCCCTGTGGCACCCCGCAGGACAGGGGGAGGGCATCAGAGGAATAAATTCCAGTGACTACCCTCTGAGACCTGCCTACAATGAAAGATCGAAACCATCCAAGGACTGTGCCCAACAGTCTGCAAAGGAACCACAGGGTTTCCAAAAGCATCTCATGCTCCACGGTGTCAAAGGCTGCTGAGAGATCAAGAAGGACCGAGATGGTATGAGCCTTTTGATATCTCACCATTAGGAGGTCATTTAATACTGATCAAGGGCGGTCTCCATGCTATGCCTCTTCCTGAAACCAGACTGGAGAGTTTCATAGACATTGTGAGTTACCAAGTGATTGTCCAGTTGCAGCGCAGTCACCTTTTCAATAATCTTCCCCACAAAAGGAAGGTTAGAGACAAGTCAGTAGTTAACTGGATCGATGGAATCCAAGGAGGGTTTTTTAAGGAATGGTCAAATGACCGTCTCATTTAGGGGGTCTGGAAAGAGTCCCCTCTCCAAGGATCTCCATATAATTTTAGCTAAGATCTGGCAGATAACATCTACACAACCCACTAAAAGGGAGGTAGGGCCTGTATCAAAACTACAACAGGTTGAGTGCAAAGTCTGGACAATCTTCACAATGTCCATAAATTCTGGATGGCTGAAATTCATCCAGACAGACCGGGTGCTCAACACCTCCCACTGACCTCTGCAACCCCTCACAGAGAAAGCTGGGCCAATTCTGGACCTGATGCCGGCAACCTTATCTGCAAAAAATGAGCTAGCTCATCACACTTAATTTGTGAAAAAGCTTTTCTGGACTGGAGACAGATTGGATTGCACAATCTGTCAACAGTTCGAAAAAGCTGAGCCAGTCGGTTCTACACAGCAGAAATCTCCCTGGACAGGAACTTTGTCTTCTTATGGGTGATTTCTGATTGATAGCCCTTATAATGTTCCATCAACCTAAGCCTGTCGGCATCCAGGCTGGACTTCCACCATACTCTCTCCAACCTTCAACCAACCTGCCTCAGCTCCTTCAAGGACCCATCATACCAAGGGGACCTTGGGTGGAAAGTGAGTGGTCGAACACAAATAGGAGCAATCAAGTCCAAGGCATCTCCCACTGCCTTATTATAGGCTAGTACAAGGTGTCCTGGACTTTCACCCAGCAATCCCGATTGGTCCAGCACCGCCGATAGACCATCTGGGATAACTCCCCTTAAATGGCAATATCGAACCATTTCCAAAGGGATAGGTCCATTTGGGGTGGACCCAAAACTGAACCCTATGGTGTGATGGTCAGACCAACCAACTGGTTCCACCCCAAATCAGTGAACTCCATCCCCACGAGGAACAGCAGATCCAATGAGTGACTTCCTATATGGATAGAAGAGGTAGCTACCTGTGTAAGGCCCAGCATTGTCATTAGCTGGGAGACATTTTGAACAAACTTTGAGATTTCATTCTCAACCCAGGCATTGAAGTCCCCCAGAATTATCCATTTAGGAGACTCCAACACCATGTCTATGATGAAGTCCACAATCTCCTGCAGGAATTCACCCCATCACCTGGTGGACGGTAAATGAGGAGTATCCTACAGCCTACACCCTCGCCCATAACACACTCAAAGGATCTGGTGGTCCCCACTGGAACATTCACAAGGCCCAGTTCTGTCTTAAAAAAGATGGCTACACCCCCACCCATACGTTTCAACCAGGGGCGGTGAATTACCGAGAACCCAGCTGGAACTGCAGTAGCCAATACTGGATCTGCATTTTCATCCAGCCAGGTCTCAGTAATGCATGCCAGGTCCTCTGTTTCAACAACTGAAAAGTACATCCATGGCAGTAAGGCTAGCTACCCTATAAATTTCAAGCCACTACCACAACGCAAAACGCTGTCCACAAAAACGTAAAATGCGCCACTCAATATCTCCACAACAAATGTATTTTCCAACACCTAAACATGATAATTCACATCTACAAGATATCCCAGTACACAGTTTGCAAAGGGTCCTACCAGGACTCATCAGTATACCTCGTCTGTTTGACACCCCAGTGGAATGGACCAGCTACCCTAAGACAGTGTGTCTTGGATATGTTGTGGTGAACCCATTAAAATTCCACTGGGGTGTCAAACAGACGAGGCATACTGATGAGTCCTGGTAGGATGAAACACGTGTCTATGTCATCTGTTAGCACCCTTTGCAAACTGTGTGAGAGGCCTTTCGGCACCATGCAATTCTGCTTAAAGTTGGACCAGCATAACATTCTGTGGTGATTTGCATATGCAGCCCATGATGCTTTGCATTGTGTGGGCATGTGTGATTTTGTATTTTCTTGAAACTTGGCTTCCCAGCCAAAAGCCCTTTGGGGTAACCCTTGCCTCAGTGTTTGTGCACAGAGGTTCTTTGTGTTTTAAATAGTTTTTTTATTTTAATGGGTTCACCACAACATATCCAAGACACTGCCTTAGGGTAGCTGGTCCATTCCACTGGGGTATCAAACAGACAAGGTATACTGATGAGTCCTGGTAGGATGAAACACGTGTCTATGTCATCTGTTAGCACCCTTTGCAAACTGTGTGAGAGGCTTTTCGGCACCATGCAATTCTGCTTAAAGTTGGACCAGCATAACATTCTGTGGTGATTTGCATATGCGGCATATGATGCTTTGCATTGTGTGGGCATGTGTGATTTTGTATTTTCTTGAAACTTGGCTTCCCAGTCAAATGCCCTTTGGGGTAACCCTTGCCTCAGTGTTTGTGCACAGAGGTTCTTTGTCTTTTAATATTTAGGTATGTTCTCCTGTCTCAAAAACCTTTCAGCATCTGATATCACTGCTTGGTGCACTAGATGTGTGCTTTCCTAGTTGCATGCCTATGTAAGTGGATATGTGTATTGTCTTGACTTTTGCATTATGGTTCATAGCAGATCTTAAGATTGTGTTATATGTTAACATAGCATATACAGTATATGTTACTGTATTACCTGTATATGCAGCAAAGTTGCATTGTCAAAGAAATGAATCAATAAAAAGATTAATTGCAAAAGTGAGGCATGGTTAATAAGTGACCAAATCACCAACACATGGACATGACAGAGAACGCTTCATGAAAAAATGGAAGGACATAACACATGAAGCCTCAATCCAGTTCATGGAAGCAATACAGGATTCAAAAAATTAAAGGTAACTAACAGAGAAATTAAAAGTAAAGGAAATAAACCCACAGAAATTCAGACACTTTAATTTTGAGTACTTTAAAACTGAACTTCAAGAAGTGATAAAGTAAAATGATGAACAAATATGTGTAATCAAGAGGACAAAGTTTAAACTGGATGAGGAGGATTACAGGTGTCAAAACATTTTCAGCTGAGGAAAAAGAAGAACAAGAAGAGCAAAGACAAAGTCCACACTGAACCAAGGTCAATTTTGAGAAAAATGAGTGCCTCGGCTAACACTGACACTGAAGGCAGCATGTTAATAGTATGCATATTTACATGAGGATGAACAGTATGCTGTACTCTGCACTGTTCACCCTTTCCTCTGTTTGCATGGATACCATCGTGTATTTACAAGGCAGCTGTATGCAGCACTCTGTATAGCACTCCAACTCTTCTTGTATTTCAGCAGCACTTCTTCTAGCCACAGAGGAGAGGTGCTGTGACAAAAAAAATGGAAATGGCAATTGGGTTTGGTAGGTGGGATGGCAGTTGAGGATTGAAGCGTGTGACAAAACCTAATGGGAAAGGAATCAGGGATGGAAGGTGGGATATCAGCAGAGGGTTGCAGGGTGGACAAAAACTAATGGGAAGGGAATCGGCATTGGAAGGTGGGCAAAACCTAACCAGGTGGGCACAACCTAATGGGAAGTGAATCGGAATTGGAATGTGGGAGGGCAGCAGAGAGTTGGAACAGGGGCAAAACTAAATGGGAAGAAAATTGGGGGTTTTAGCTGCTAGGAAGGGGCAGCACAGCACATTGCAGTGTGTTGCTGGAGTGTACCAATGCCGGTGGAGAGGTGCATTCACATGCCAGCAAAAAAGCCTACAACAGTACACATATCCTCAAAAACACAGACTGCTGTGTGCCACATCAGAGCTCATCACAGCTACCTGCAATGTTCCCCATCATGTTCACACTGTCTGACTTGTTCCAATGCAACTCATCTGCACCTCTTGCAATGGTGCAGATCAGACAGTGTAAACAGGCCTACTGACTCTAATGCATCAATATCATGGAGTTTTTAGAGGAACCCCACAATTCAAAGAATCCCCCTTTAGATTTCAGCAATCAGAGCAACATATACAGAGGTAAACAAAAAGAACAAGGAGGGTTAAGCAGAGGAAGAGGGGCAAAAGAAAGAACCAAACAACAATATCAGCTGAGACAATAATAGGTAAGGTTCAACATAATGTAGTTTACCTCTCTTCTCATAACCTTAACCTGGCTGAATACAGTATCCTTATACAAGGATTGACTTTCATCACTATGAACAGTCTGAATCACTTTCAGACACAGATTGATTTGTTTTGTCATAGACTTCATCTGCACTGCTATTATCACAATGAAGTCAGCAATGGAAGTCCAGACTATGATGGATATGCCCCTGCACAGAATGAAGTGAATGCACAGGATGCTGCAGGTACATAGGATACTTAGGCAGCATTAATTGACTTGCTGCAGGAACAAGAAGAATAGGAATGTGAGGGGAATGTATGGAGCATGGGGAATAAGGGTTCAAAAGAAGAAAACCCCCAGTCTCTTGTAAACACAATCATGGCAGTAAATGTATTTCAGGAACTTTGTGCACAGGAAATAAATGAACTGTCCTGGAACAGCCATAATATAATTTATGTGAATTTAATAAAAGAAGAACGGGAAAAAGTGGAGGGTTTGAAAAACAATATGTATTAATGATTAACCGGTGGACAAAGGGGGTATTACGGTGGTCATGAATATCTCTGATTATGTGGCAGAGGTCAGAAGACAACTTGGCAAGGTGGAATTCTATAGGATGACTAATCATAACTCTACACTTCTGAAGAGGTGCACAGATACCTTCATTTGCTGGGCATTTACAAATAATCTAATCAATGACAGGGAGACAGGGAGAAATATTTTTTAATAACTGATCACCCCTCACGATCCTATGTTGATGTTCTCCCAAAAGTGCACAAGTCACTTCATAATCCACTGGGACATTTGTGTGATATAGGTGCCATGTACAGTACTATTTCTTTTTCTATCTCTTCCTGAAAGTCTGTTGCAACAGCAATTATCTCTCCTTATGTATCTCTTTTGAGCTTTTGCTCAACCTGTACAAGTAGGCCTCCTGTATTAGGTCCTTCTTTCTGCTATTCCCCCAGTCGCCCGATACCTTCACTGACAGCTCCCTCCAGGAGCGAGGATCACTCTCAGGTGCCAGAGGTAATAAACTACCTCATCTACTGCACCCTTGTGTGGGGGGGTTAGCCTGTCGACGTGCTGCACACGTCGACTATCCAACCCACCCTGGCTCAGCATTTCCTTTATAGCTGCTGTCTCATGATATCACATCCTGTTGCATTTTTACTAAGTCCCACTTCACCATTTGCAGGTTATACCTGCTAACCACTAGAGGGACCTCTGACCTTTCCACCTCAGTCTCCCCACCTGAATCTCCTCCTACTTCCTGTAACCTCTCTACCTGTTTAAGTTACTTCTCTCCCAACTCCCACCTCTACCTCTGCCCATACCTCACCCTCGCCCAGCCATCTGGCTATCCCAATTGCCTGACCCTCACCCAGCCTGCCACTAAACCCAGTGACCACTAGGAGTCTCTATTTCTACCGTTTTCTGGCCCAAACCCAGCCAATTTTACATCACCTAGAGCTTGGATTCCCTGCTCTCAGCCAGGCCTTATCCCAACTGCCCAGCTAGGGGCTTGAACCTTGTACCCTGTCCACCAGCGTCCATGACAGTACCACTACTCCAAAGTGGTATCTATACTTTCTGAGGGGCAACCAAGCTACTTGAAATTCACCACTCTGCTTAAGTAGGCACTATTGTTTGGGCACCTCTCCCCCAAATCTTGGTAAAATGTCCCCATCAACAACCCTTGTACTACTGTTATCCTCCATCTTACTGTCCCTTCCCATTTTAACTCTCCCCTAAGTGGCTACACAGCACCCTCCCCCCAACCGGCTATTCTGACTCATCCTACAAATGCCCCCTATAAATCAACTGCATCCCTCCCAGCTATCTCCTGGTCCCACTTCCCTATGCCCCTCTCCTCCTCGGTCTTCTCCTTTGGCTGCCTTCTGGCCTCTCTCTCCCTCTCCAGTACCCACTCCCTCTGCTCAGCCCACCCTACTGCCACCGCCAACCTGCACATGGCAAAATCCCAGTCTCTCCGTGTACTACGCTGCCATCTAACCATTGCCCTACTCCTTCTGGCAGCAGGGAATATACACCCTAACCCCGGCCCACCCCTAACCTCAGGCCCCAACCACCCCATACCAAACCCCTCAGTCAAGGTCACCACCGACACTCATTCTGGCTACCTTCCCCGTGGCCTGCGCCTTCTCGATCTAAATATTCGTAGCCTAGCCCCTAAGCTTGATCAGCTCTGGGTCCTTGCCGCCCATCATGCCCTATCATCCTATCCGAGACCTGGCTAAACCCCAGCCTTCTTGATAATACCATCACTATCCCAGGGTTCAATGTCACATGGCAAGATCGGCCCTCCAGAGATGGAGGGGTGGCTATCTACATCAGATCAGCCCTACACTTCACTGTCACTCTCACCAAAGCTGAACCCAAAGCTTACAAGCTTCTTATGGTAAAGCTGTCCCCTCCCTCCTCATTACCTATCTTTGTGGCTGGAATATATTGCTGCCCAGGCACGCCAACCACATTAGTCACTGACCTTCTAGGCCAGCTCTCATCTCTCACATAGTTGGGTGAACTATATGTCATGGGTGACTTTAACACAACTGGCTAGCACCCACTTTTAACAAAACCCAAACTGAGATAACTGCTCTCAACCTTAGTCAAACCATTTCGGAACCCACACACTCTAACCATAAGTTCGGTAACCACTCCCTCCTAGACTGGGTGCTTACATCCCACCCACACCGCGTCGTCAGTTCAGGCCTCCTCCCTGATTCCATCAGTGACCATCATCTAATCTACTTCATCCGCAAGATTCACAGAGTTAAATACCCTCCCAAATTTATATTCCAACAGTCATACAAATTCCTCAACCTCTCCCCCCCTCCTGGATGATTTATCTCACTCTAATTGGCCCCCGAGCTCTAGCTGCTCTAACATGGTGACAGCCCTCACACACTTTCGGAACACCTTCCTTGCCGCATGGGAAAAACATGCCCCCCTGATCCGGGCTAGAGTCCAGGGGCCTCACCTACCCTGGATTTCCCCTGAGCTGATAGCTTGCCAACAAGCCCGTGACAAGGTCTGGAGAAACTATAAATCCATGCTCCTCCCCCCAAGCAACTACATCACCTACCGCATGCTCCACAACAAGTACACAAAGGCCATCTGCTTAGCTAAGGCCGAATATTTTAACAATACCCTAAATGCAAATCTTGGGAGTCCTTCTAAATTCTGGAAAGTCATTAAGTCCTTTTTCACCCCCCAAACAACAAGTCCCCCTCCTCTCCTCCTCACCCAAGGGACTCTCCTCTCAGAACCCCTGAAGGTAGCCTCTGAGTTTAATTCCTATTTTACTACCTGCACCCAGGCTCTCCTTGATTCCCTTCTTCCTGCAACCACACCCACTCCCCAGACATCTAGCCACCTTCCATCTGGTAGAAGCCCCTTTTCCTTCAGACACATCTCCCCCACTGAAGCCCTAGTTGCCCTTCACTCCCTGAACCCCTCCAAAGGCAAATCCCCTGATGGTCTTCACAACAAACTCCTCTTCCTGTCTGCACCCACCATTGCTACTCCCCTCGCGGCCCTACTATATCTCTCTTTCACCACTGAGTCACTTCCCTCTGAATGGAAGCATGCCACTGTCATTCCCCTCCCAAAAGGGGGTGATCCTACCTCCACAACTAACTACTGTCCCATCTCCCTCTTCCCCACCCTCGCCAAACTCCAGGAACACCTAGTGCTATCCTAACTATCCCACTTTCTCTTTGAAACTAACTTCTTCACCCCATTTCAGTCCAGTTTCTGAAAACACCACTCTACCACCTCCTCCCTACTAAGACTCATGGACTCCATCCTCACTGGGATGGATAAAGGTCTAATCACTGCCACTATCTTCATTGACCTAGCAAAAGCTTTCAACACAGTATCCCATCCTATCCTACTATCCTGCATATCTGGGGCTGGGTTAGCAGTGTCTGCCACAAACTGGTTCAGTGCCTACCTATTAAATAGAACCAAATCCACTAAAATAGCTGACCACACCTCCCCCTTCCCTATCACCACTGGCATTCCCCAAGGCTCAGTTCTTGGCCCCATCCTCTTCTCCACCCTACTAAACGATCTGCCTAACTCTTGCTCTACTACCGCAATCCACATGTACGCAGATGACATGGTCCTCTTTACCTCTGGCCGGACCCACAAAGAAGTTTCCTCCAAACTTCAAACCAATTTCAACAAAATCCAATGCTGGTTCATACCAACCAGCTCTCCTTAAATGCCAAGAAAACTGTCTCTATGTCTTTTGGCACTAGACAACGTCTATCCAAATTCACCTCTCCCCGATCTCCCATACCCTAAATAACACCATCCTTGATGAAGTGCCCACCTTCAGGTATCTAGAGTTTTGGCTTGACTGCCACCTCTCCTTTTCCACACATGTGGATGCCATCATTTCAAAACTGCTCCCAAAACTTGGTGCCCTCTATTGAAACTGCACTAGCCTCCCGCTACCTGTCAGACATGAACTAGTCCAGAAAATGATCCTACCCTCCTTTGACTACTGCGATGTTGTTTACAGCTCTGCCTCCAAGGCCTCCCCAACCAGACTTGACCCCCTCTTTAATGCTTTCTGCCGCTTTTCCCTCACCGCCCCCCTGCTCACATCACTGAAAGCTCTACCGCTCACTGGCCTGCCATCCCTGTGCAACCGACGCCTAATTCATAGTGCTAAATTTGCTTCCAACCTCTGGCTTGGCTCCCTCCCTCCTTACCTCACATCCTCTCCATCTTCCCCTCCTAACCCCACCCATGCCCTCAGGTCTTCTGATACCAGGCTGTTAGTCATCCCTCACCATAGGACCACTGCAGGCCAATCAGCCTTCTCTTACCTCTTCCCTAAACTCTGGAACAGCCTGCCAGTGCAGATCCACCATTCATCATCCAAACACTCCCTATCCTCTGCCCTCACTAACTTCCTTGCACCAAACTGCAACTATCTCTGACTCCCCCGATAGCTTCCCTTCCCATCCCCCCTTATCGCATGACCAGCGGCTTGGTCATCTCCTAATTGTCTGGCTTATCCACTGCCCTATGCACTTACACTCTCACTCCCCCCTCTCATATTCCCTCCTAATCTCTCCTTCCTCCCCCTCATTCCTAACAACCATGCTCTTCAGCCTTATGCACTGCTACTGCTCCCTCTCCTTCCCCCACACCTAAACCACCCCTTATTCTCCTCCAACTCCTACTGTCAACTTGGTGCATCTCACTTCAGCTCAAGTCCTGTTACTGGCACTCAAGTCCTGTTATTGACACTTAAGTAATCATGTATTACCCTCAATGAGTTCCCATGACATGTATACCCTGTTCTTGATGTTCATGTTCTGTACTGTTCTCCTATTGGAAAAAGTGCTAATGTAAACCCACCCTACTATGTACATTCTGTATGCTCTGTACTGTTCTCCTATTGTAAAAAGTGCTAATGTAATCCCATCCAATGATATACATTATCTGTATTGCTCTATCTCTAGATTCAACTTTTGTTTGTATACCTGACTCCATTGTAACCCCTCCCCCCAGGCTGCACCATGAGACGAGCATCTTTTTGCTCAGTGTGCCTTTTTTGGTGAAACATTTTCAATAAATAAATAAATAAATTCCCTGTGTTTTTCATGTCCAGTATGTGAACACTATATTGCCCCTCTAGTGCCCTGTGAGACAGAATAAAATAACTGTTTAATATTGGTGCTATTAATGTTCCCCATATTCCCGTTGTAAATCTCCATGTGTCTCATCCCATTAATCTTTTCAGCAATGCCTTTATGTCTGGGAAAATTAGGGTGTCTGTAAAAATAAACTATGTATAATTTCTAGAAGTATAGCCATAGGTGGGAAGTGGGATGCAGAGCTAAAGTCTGTGGTCTGCATTTTAGACTTGTAACCCTCCTCTTGCTGTAACTGAAAAGAGCCTTGCCACTCGAATGTGTGCAGCGAGCATTATCTCCTGCTCACATTGTGGTGCTCCGGTGGCTTGACAAGAGAGATTCCCTGGCAACGGAGGTTTCAGAAGAAACCTGCTTGTTGCGCCTTTCATCTGCTCACTGTATAGTGCTGAGCAATATGGTTTGCCTGCACCTAGGTACCTAGGAAGGACGAAATAAAATATTTAAATAACGAGTAAGGCTTGCAGTTCACTTTTAAAAAGGTACAGCACCTGTACTGCACCTTCTCACTACACAAGTTGTTTTCTTTCAGGCTGCAAGTTAACAAAGCTTCCTAATGAAGAAATACCCCTCTTAGTGCTGCAAATGCATTTACTTTAGACACACATTCTTGTTTTAATAAAGGTCTTACCAAACAAGGGTGTGATGCTGGAGCTTAGGTCCCAAGGCAGTCTGATGTCCTCTTCTGTTTCCTGTCTCTAAAGAGCCAGTTGGCCCAGTTGCTTTACCTTATGGACCAGGTAACAGAGGGGACGGAGCCTGCATCAGGACTTTGCATTATTTTCTGCTATAAGCATTGTTTTTAGGTTCTGTTGTCACTGTATGAATATAAATAAAGGCACCAATGTAATGAGGGGTTGAAATGTAAAGTATTGCAGCAGAACAATGAATTTTGTTGTTTGAAATGAAAGGTGTGGAGCTAAGTGTATCACATGCTTGACCAAGGTATAGTAGGAGAGCTGCTTCATTCCAAAAGAGGATTCAGTTGAGTTCAGTTCTGTACAGAGTTCAATAGGGACAGGTCATGTACTGTCCTGCCAGTGGTAACACTAGCTGTTTTCTACTGTTGTTGCAATGTATTATTCATTTATGCTTTCTTATTCTCTTCTGTTTATTTTATTTGCCATGCAGTACACCTGTTATTTTTGTTTCTGTTATTTTTTAAGCCTGAACAAGGAATAAAATATCTTGATTATCTGAAACCTGCTGTTGGTGTCCTCCTTGTATCCCTCATCCTCACACATGGTGGCAGTGGTGGGATAAAGGTCTGGCACTGCAGGCTTTCTTTTACTGTTCAAGTGTCCATGGAGGTACTTGATGTTTAAGGGGGGAACCCTCTAGTAGTGTTCATACCAGGACAGTGGCTGCAAAGACTGGAGAAACAGTGTTGTCTGGCTTGTGTGATGTGAGGCAGAAGATGGTGAAAACAGAGGTGGAAGGCACTACTGGAGGGGATGCGGAGAAGGAGGAGAAGGGTGAAGAGAATGTGGTAAACCTTCCAGTAGGTGATGCACAAGAATTGCTGCAATGGCTATATGTGCAGAAAGTTGCCCTAGAAAAGCAGAGAGAAAGGGATAATCAATGGAATGATGCCAGGTTGGCAGGCACCTTGCGGGCTAGCCAAGCCTTCGGTACAGGTCAACTTCCTGTGGCTGCTGATGGTCCAAAAGACATAAAATTGACTAAATTATCTGAGACTGATGACATTGAGACTTATATAACAACCTTTGAATGCATTGCTTGGGCATGTAACTGGACTAGAAGTCAATGGGTTATTACTTGACTGGTAAAGCACAGCTTGCATGTGGACATATTGATAGCGGTTTGAGTGACAGTTATGATGCTGTGAAGGAAGCCATTTTAAAACAGTATGACATCTACCTAGAGACATATCGTCAGTGGTTCAGGACTTTAAAATTCTAGACAACAGACACACCACAGGAAGCATACACAAGACTGAAGGACTTATGTGGAAAATGGCTATGCCCAGTGACTAGTATCAAGAAACAGATGCTGGAGGCTATTGTTCTAGACCAATTTGTAAGAATTCTAACCCAAGATGTCCAAATGTGGGCTAAGGAACATCACCCTAAAACAGCTGTGAAAGCTCAGTCTAGCAGAGGACTACCTAGCAGCAATGCCTCATCGACAGAAAGGGTACACGGGTTCCAGTACAGCCTCTTCCATGGCAAGAACTTATTCTCCTTCAAATAATGCTACTGTTGGGGGTTTGAAAAGTATTAAAACTGACCAGTCATTTAATCCAGAAATCATTTGCCATATTTGTCAAGGAAAAGGCCATATTGCATTTTTTGCCCCAAGAAAAAGACAGTACCCACACAATTGGCTCTTGCTAACTGGGGCAATATATAACTTCTGTTTTAGTGAATGGACAACAGATGGCTAGCCTCCTTGACTCTGGAAGTCATCAAACTCTAGTAAAGTCAAGTTATATACCTGATACCCTAGGTAGTAAGACAGCAACAGGAGTCTCTTGCATATATGGCGATACCCATTACTATCCTTTGAAAAAGCTAAACATACAAGTACAAGGGACTCTTCAACAAATGATTGTAGGACTTTTTCCTCATTTGCCTGTGCCTATTATAATTGGCCATGATCATCCAGACTTTAATACATTATTCGCTGAAGCTATTCACTTGGGAACTGTTACCATGAGGGCACAACATAGACATACCCTGGACGTAGAACAGTTATTTCCTTTTGAGGATGCCATATGTGAATCACCAGGTAAATCACACAAAACTAAATGGGAGAAGTATCTGGATAAGGAAAAATGGAAACAATTCCATATGGACTCATATGAACAAAAGCATGTGGACAATAAAATTATGAAGGACATACAAAAAGGGGATTTGGGGGCAGATCAGTTAAAGGATGGTCGATTAAAACCTCTTTCTTCAGATGGGGAATGACAAAGGGACTGGGCTAACATTTCAGTTACAGAAAGGGCTTTTATATAGGGAATGCACTAAGCCTACTACTGGGGATGTGGTTTCACAACTGTTGGTACCAGAGTCCTATAGAAATCACCTGTTATACATAACCCATGGCCAGGAATACATAAGCATGTAACAGAATATTGTAAGTCCTGTGTACATTGCCAAATAATATCACCTATAACTAGAAAAAATAACGTGGCTTTATAATCCCTACCCTTGGCGTACACCCCTTTTCAATGCATTGCAATGGATGTAGTAGGTCCTCTTCCCAAAAGCTCAAGAGGAAATAATTTCATATTAGTGGTATGTGACTATACAACCAAGTACCCTGAAGCGATCCCCTTGTGGACCACTACAGCCACAAAAGTAGCTGATGAACTTGTTAAGATTTTTAGCATGATGGGTATTCCAAGGGACATACTGACAGATCATGGTAATAACCTCTGCTCTCAGTTGTTATGGTGACTGTATCAGTCTTTAAGAATCCATGCCATCCATACCTCCCTGAACCATCTGCAAACAGATGGACTGGATGAACGATTCAACCAGATTCTAAAATGGATGCTTCAGAAATTTACACAGGATGAAGGCATACATTGGGATCAATATCACCCATATTTCATGTTCGCTCATAGAGAGGTACCACAAGCATCCACTGGATTCTCCCCTTTCAAGATGTTGTTTGGTAAGAATTGCAGAGGTTTACTGGACATGTTGAAAGAAAATTGGGAGGATGGGAAATAAACTACTGTACCTGAAACCATGTTAGAGTATGTAATAAAGCTAAGAGAGACACTGATACAGAATGTGCATAAAGCACATCAGCATGGACTGTGACAACAGCAACACCAGAAAGAAAGTTAAGATCAAGGGGTGGGTAACAAATCATTTCAACCAGGAAAAAGTGTTTTGTTGTTATTGTCCTGTAGTGACAATAAACTCCTCATGTAATGGCAAGGTCCATATACCGCCACCAGAAAAACTGGATCCATTAATTATGAAATTGCATTCCCCGATAAACGTACTAAAAGCAGGCTCTATCATGCTAACTTGTTAAAAAAATGGCACAACAGACCCCGGCCTTCTTTGTATATTAGCCCAGAAGCAGACAAAAATGAGATGGAACTTGCTTATGAGCGGTTAGAGAGTAAAGGTGGATATGCAGCTGTCAAAATCAACCCTGATTTGCACCCTGATCAGAGAAAGGAGTTAGACAGCATGTTAAACTCTTTTTGTCATTCTTTTACAGCAACTCCTGGTAGGGTTATGGATGTAGAACATTATATTAAAGTCGAGCAAGCATCTTCTATTAGACAAAAACCCTACAAGTTGCCAGAAAGTGTGCGAGAAGGGATAGTGGATGAGATCAAAAAAATGATACAGTTGGGGGTAATACAACCATCCAACAGTACATGGAGTTTTCTCATGGTTATGGTCACTAAAAAGGAAGGTGGAGTATGAGTTTGTCTTGATTTTTGAAAACTAAATGTAGTATCAGAATTTGATGGGTACCCTATGCCTCATATCGATGATATAATTGATCAGTTAGGCAATGCACAGTACATCAGTACCCTAGATTTATCTAAAGGATACTGGCAAATCCCATTGGATGTGGAATCAAGGGAGAAAACTGCTTTTTGTACTCCTCTTGGTCTTTTTCAATTCACCACAATGCCATTTGGTCTTCATGGGGCTCCTGACAGTTTTCAAAGATGTATGGACAAGATTTTAAGACCTCATACATCATATGCTGCAACATATTTGGATGATGTCATCATCTTCAGCCCCTCTTGAAATGACCATTTAAAACTCCTAATGGAAATACTTACTGCTATAACCAATGCTGGCTTAACCATAAACCCTGCTAAATGCTCTCTTGTCATGCAGGAAACAAGATATTTAGGATTTGTAGTAGGAAATGGAAGGGTAAAAGTCAATAAAATTGATGCAGAAGTTCAGAGTGAGAGACCCCAGACAAAAAGACATGTAAGATCTTTCCTAGGTCTGATCGGCTATTATAGAAGATTTATTCCTAACTTTTCTAAAATTGCGAGCCCTTTAACTGAGTTGACCAAGAAATCAAAAGCAGAGAAAGTACATTGGACATCTCAATGTGAAGAGGCATTTTGTTCATTAAAGGCTAAACTCTATTCATACCCCATATTGCATAGCCCTGATTCTGCACGTCCTTTCATGGTGCAGACTGATGCTTCAAATCATGGGATTGGGGCAGTGTTATCTCACATGGATGGTGAGGAAGAACACCCAGTCATTTTCATCAGTCACAAGCTACATGAAAGGGAAAACAAATATTCAACTATTGAAAAGAAATGTCTGTCCATACGCTGGGCAGTGGAAGCCTTAAGGTTTTATGTATGGAGAAGGGAATTCGAGGTCATTACAAATCATAATCCTTTATGTTGGATTAATGTTATGAAAGATAAGAACCCCCACATCATGCGGTTGTATCTTGCTCTCCAACCCTATTGATTTACAGTATTACATCGCTCAGGAAGTGAAGATTGTAATGCTGATTACATGTCTAATTTTGGAAGTGATTCCACTACACAGATATCATCAGACCCTGGGGTAAATCAGAAAAATGAAGTAACTGAGCTAAATAAAGTAACTGAAGTAAAACAATAAAGGTTGTTAAACCTTGCATCTTCAAGCTTGAAGGTGAATTTTTTTAAGGGACCCCGGGGTGGAGCTTTGGGAGTGGGAGGGCTGACACTCCATCTCTCCTTACGAGAGATCTGAGTTTTGGTTTAGACTGTAAGTGAAGGATTTTGATTGTGAAACCAGTGAGTAGTCTCTCTCACAGTTTTCTTCTTTGGCAGGGAGGAATGTGATATAGGTGCCACATACAGGACTATTTATTTTTCTATCTCTTCCTGAAAGCCTGTTGCAACAGCAATTATCTCTCCTTATCTATCTCTTTTGTGCTTTTGCTAAACCTGTACAGGTAGGCCACCTGTATAAGGCCATTCTTACTGCTATCCCCTGTGTTTTTCATGTCCAGTATGTAAACACTATATTGCCCCTCTACTGCCCTGTGAGACAGAATAAAATAGCTGTTTAATATTGGTGCTGTTAATGTTTCCTGTATTCCCATAGTAAATCTCCATGTGCCTCATCTCAGTAATCTTTTAAGTAATGCCTTTATGTCTGGGAAAATGAGGGTGGCTGTAAAAATGAACTATGTATTATTTCTAGAAGTATAGCCATAAGTGGGAAGTGGGTTGCAGAGTTAAAGTCTGCGGTCTGTGTTTTAGACTTGTAACCTCCCTCCTCGCTTTATCTGAAAAGAGCCTTGCCTCTTGAACATGTGCAGTGAGCATTATCTCCTGCTCAAACTATGGTGCTCCAGCGGCTTGAAAAGAGAGACTCCTTGGCAACGGAGGTTTCAGAAGAAACCTGCTTGTTGTGCCTTTCATCCGCTCGCTGAGTAGTCTGATCGATATGGTGCACCTGCACCTAGGCACCTAGGAAGGACGAAATAAAATATTTCAATAGCGAGCAAGGTTTTCAGTTCACTTTTAAAAAGGCACAGTGCCTATACTGCACCTTCTCACTACACAAGTTGTTTTCTTTCAGGCTGCAAGTTAACAAAGCTTCCTAATGAAAGAAATACCCTCTTAGTGCTGCATATGCATCTACTTTAGTCACACATTGCTTGTTTTAATAAAGGTCTTACCAAACAAGGGTGTGGTGCTGGAGCTTAGGTCCCAAGGCAGTCTGATGTTCTGTTCTGTTTCCTGTCTCTAAAGAGCCAGCCGGCCCAGTTGCTTTACCTTTATGGACCAGGTAACAGAGGGGGCGGAGTCTGCATCAGGACTTTGCAATATTTTCTGCTATAAGCATTGTTTTTAGGTTCTGTTGTTACTGTATGGATATACATAAAGGCTCTAAGCTAATGAGGGGCTTGAAATGTAAAATACTGCAGCAAAACAATGAATTTTGTTGTTTGAAATGAAAGGAGTGGAGCTAAGTGTATCACATGCTTGACCAAGGTATAAAAGGAGAGCTGCTTCATTCCAAAAGAGGATTCAGTTGAGTTCAGTTCTGTACAGAGTTCAGTAGGGACAGGTCATGTATTGTCCTGCCAGTGGTAACACTAGCTGTTTTCTACTGTCGTTGCACTGTATTATTTATTTATGCTTTCTTATTCTTTTCTGTTTATTTTATTTGCCGTGCAGTATGCCTGTTATTTTTGTTTCTGTTAATTTTTATGCCTGAACAAGGAATAAAATATTTTGGATATCTGAAACCTGCTGTCGTTGGTGTCCTCCATATAGCCCACATCCTCACAATCTGGTTATAACAAATGTGGATTCAGTCATGGAACCACTATGCAAATATACAGATGATCTCATCAAGGGCCTGGCTAAGTTGCTCCCATCATACATGATGGACACCAGATACATGCTTGTGGTCCTGGAAGAGATCAGCATTGAGGAAGATGACCTATTGGTCACACACAAGTTTGCATTTCTCTACTGTATGCAAATATTTCATACAATGGGACTTAAGGGTGCTAATGTACTATTTGGATAAGATGGGACAGGATGTTAGACCTTGTGCTGTTCTTGTAGCAGAGATGACTGAAGTAGTACTGGAATGCAATTCTTTTTCATTCACAGGAGACTTCTTCATTCAAACTAAGGGTTCCATGATGGTAGAATATCCTGCTCCCAACTATTCAAACACGTACATGAAGTACTGGAAGGAATCAGTCATATTGGACTCTGGTAGAAATCCATTCTCAGACAAGGTAAGGGTGTGGTGATGACTGTTTCATGGCATGGTGGGAGAGAGGAATTTTACCTATCTGTGGGATATCACCACTTTACAAATGACCGCTTGAAATTTGCTATCATTGTAGATAAAGACAGAACTCCCTCTTTGCACATAGAGGTTACCAAGGCTAGCAGTGGTAACCTCAAGACTGGGATTTGTAGAAAAACAATAGATAGGAATACAGTCCTATTGGCCAGTTCTTGCCACCCCTGCCACACAGTGAACAACATTCCCAAGTGTTTGTTTTTCAGGGTCAGAAGAAACTGCAGAATCTTCAAGGAATTCCTCAGGGAGGTTGAAGTTCTCAAATGTAGATTAAAGGAAAACAACATCCTCATATCTTTTAAATTTTATTTGTTTCCATGTCAACATACAATGATTTTCATGTAGTTGTTAGAGATACATGCAACTGCCTTAGTCTGTTTTTGCACTTCATACTAGGCCTTGTAACTGTTCTGGGAGGCTTCATTTTGTGGTTGTTGAAATCTCATTGTCCCTGAGAGCTGCATTAGTATATGAGAACATGATGTGTAATCAACCTTTAAAGTACCCATTATGCCTGTCTGCTTACTTAGTCTTCAAAGAAAAAAGCTGCAAGAAGGTATGAAATACCACTTTTACCTTCAGTGAGCTTTGCAAACTATCTGAGTTGTAATTCAGGGTTTTCCCTTTTAACTTCATTCAGTTTATGTGCTTCCAGAGAGTTTTTGCAGCGTATTTGTTCTTTCAACATAGAGATACATGATGCAAATGGCTGATTCGGAATCATGTTCTCATATGCTAATGCAGTTCTCATGAAGAATGAGATTTCAAAAGCCATGAAATGGAGACCTCCAGGGCAGTCACAGGGACTACCATGAGCAGTGAAAACATACTAAAGGTACACATATAGCCTTAACAGCTATAAGAAAGGAGTTGTCTGTTGGTATGGAAACAAATAACATTTAAATGATATGAGGGTGTAATTTTCCTTCAAAGGTGAGGTGCTATTCTAATACTACTATTCAAGCAGCTACAGATGCCAGTGAACAGAGGGACAGTACAAGATCTTGTACCCTAGAGAGAGATGGAGATTCAAAGGAGGACAGAACAGAATGAACTTTATCACATCATAATCAATGAGTGGTAATAAAGTAAGAGTGATTATACAAAGAAACTTGCCAGTTTTAAGGCCAGAGCCTAGGCTTAGAGAGGTAGCAGAATTCCCAAGAGTGACTTACAGATAAACATGTAAAGGTAAGCAACCTAGATAATGCCTTGGTTCATTCTGTCCAATCTGTGCAGAAGCCATAGATGTGGATACCAAAACTGCCACCCAGTTCCAGGAAGTGAAAATGCTGCAGATAGTGTAGGGCGGTGTCTGAATTTACCTTGTCTTTGAATCCCCAAGGTAATAGAATGGTTGTAATAAGAGTAGATTGTGACACCAATTATGTCATGTATCTCGCAACATGCTTTTGTGGTGTGTTTTGTATGGGCCCCACTAAATGCAAATTCAAAGAACATGTAGGTGGCCACATGAGGGCCATGAAAAATGAAAATATGGAATATGTTTTGGTGGCCTCTGTTAAGAGTACCATAGTTCTCAGTAACAATACCATTCTGTTCACAGGTATTGAACATTTCAAACTAGGCCCAAGGGGCAGTGGCAGGAATTTGGCAGTTGCAAGACAAGAGTCATATTGGACTTTTAGACTTGGTGCACAGAAAAGACCAGGTCTTCATTATTAAATGGAATTGACCCCATTTCTGCTAAAATAGAAATGTAATTGTATTTATTTACATCAAATGTATTTCTGGTTTATGTATAACTGAAATCTCTTTTCCTTCACTCTATGCTTCTAGGTAAGTTTTGTATGTTTACCACCATTTTGAAGTATCAAGGATCGGGAATGACTAGGATTTTGAAGAAATAAATTATTGCTGTTTTTAAGATACACTGGATGCGCAATTGGCCACATGCATACACTCTGTATGATTTCTTAGAGAACAAATGTGAAGTATAACAGTCTCTCCTGGATACAGTTGGTATTGTGGAACATTTTTGCAGTCTTTCCCTTTCCCCCTTTCCCTATATTTATCTTCTTGTAAATATAAAATATCTGGGTATACAGTAGATTATTACTGATATTGTGTATTTATAATAATTTAGTTTCTCTCCTTTTTTTCACTTGGTGAAATTATGCAATATATATATATATATATATATATATATATATATATATATATATATATATATATATATGGTTCACCCATGTCGGTGTGTCAAATATTTTTCTGATGGCAATTACTGTGCCAGCATTCTGCCAATGGCAAAAACCATGATAGGGAACCTGTGCACCCGACAACATGGGCGAAGTACACTCAGGTGAAAAACATGACAAAACTAGTGAAACAATACCCCATACACCCCAGTACATCCCATAATACCCCACACAACAAGACACAGAAAACTAGTGTATTGTAGGGGGCTCTGCCCACAGCAGCCCCCAAAATTAATATAACCAACTTCGATTCACACCTATGTTAATATGGAGTACCAATTGTGAGAGGCTGCACACAGGTAGAGTCAGGAACAAAAGACAGGAGGCTCAGATGCTGGAAAGTCATCCTTTACTATGGGATGCCAATATGTAACAAGATCAGAACTCATGTCACTCAGGAGTGCCCTAATAACATGCGCCAAAACATCCCACCTCCTGCTAAACACCCAAGCTACTCAGTGGTCTAAAGCCCAGGTTACAACCATGCCATGCAGCAACCTGCTGTTACTGTAATGACAACAGCAATATTAAGTTGCTGTCCTAATGGTATACCCATATATACAGTATGTATATATATATATATATATATATATATATATATATAAAGGTACATTATATAAACTAGTTATATAACTTTAAAATCATTAGCACTTTGGAGTAGACTACTGCAGTATAATTGTTGCCATGTATGCAACTCTGTTCTTGGCACAGTCACTTTAAATTGCAATAATGTCTGTATGATTTTTTGGTGTATAAATAAGGATGCAGGTGTCACTATCCTTTGACAAAGCTCTTAGTAGAGTGAAACACTGCAACACTGGGTCCTTGCACCTCATATTCAGCTTTTGATGCTTCACTGTAATAAAGAGAGCTTTTTATCAGCACTACAACTGCTTCTGAAATAGCTCTGTTCTTGTGTGGTGGATGCCATGATTTCATCTTTTTCACCGCATAGTGTATTCATTTATCACTGGCACCCAGTCTCTTAGAGCACCTGTTTCCTTAAAGATACTTTATTTCTCCACATTGTGGTTGTATACTCCCATTAAACTGAAAGTATACGCTGGTAGCTCATTCAGAGCTCAGCAGAAACCATCTACCAACCAGATATTGTATCTGTGATTAAGATAGTTTCTATGCAAAGCCTTAGCATTTAGATGCTAATAATATGTTTAATGTGACCTACACTGTACTGCACTTACCCTAATATTCCTTTAGGTCCTAGTGCCTCAGGACCCAAAAGTGACCTCCTGTCTGTACCAAAAACTAAAAGAACAATTTAGAGTAAGTAGAAAGAGTGAAAGAGAAAGTACCTGTATATATTTTTAAGCATAGGTTATGGGTAAAATGCACTGCAAAACCAAGGAAAATTTAAAAAGCGATGTTCACTGGGAAATTGTAGTATTGTAGAGGAATAAAGTATGTTTATAAAATTATTTACTTAAGTGGCTATACTCTTTATGGTGTTTTAGGGGCTTGAAGGGTTTATGCCAATAGAAAAGGTGGCAGCAGGTGTGTACGCATGCATGCGTGTTGGAGGTAATCATTTCAATTATTTGAGATGCATGACAAAGCAGGTAGGTATCAAATTACAAAATTATTATTTTGAAATGATATGCTAGTATTGTATGTGTATGTACATTTATTGTATATTTTAATTTCATTATGTAGACATTATAATTAAGTTTTTTGGTCTAAAGTCTTACTTATTTTTTCATAAAAACGCAAGAGATTAGTAAAATGAGATTAACCTGTAATAAACCCATGCTGGTCACTATCGATGTTTCCTAAGAAAAGTATAAGTTTATCCTTAATAATTCCCTCTAGTATTTTGCAAATTATGGAGGTTAAGCTGATGGGCCTATAGTTTTCCTTGCACTGGTTATTGCCCTTTTTAAACAGTGGTGTTATATGTGCTGTTCTCCAATCCCTGTATACCACTCCAGAATTTAAATTTTTTTGAACAGAAGTTTAAAGGGGTGTAGAAGATGTTGGGACATCAATTTAATAATTTTGCCAGTGATCATATCTGGGCCTGGTGAACTATCCTCCCTAACCTTTTTTATCCTGCCATTAATTTCTTCCTCCTCAATAGTTAGGTGTTCAATATGGGAAATGTCAAAAGTGATGAATATATTAAGTTTATTTCCATAAATACTACAAAAGTACTTATTAAAAATGTATTAACTATTTGGTCAACCTCATTTATGAGAGTTGTTGTAAAACAGGGGCCCTGCAATATATTTGGGCTTTTTAAAGTGAGTTGATATACTCATAAAATAGTTTACTGTTGTTTTTTTGTAGTATTTGTAGCTAACATTAATTTTGTGTTACTTTAGGCTTCCTAATTTTAAACTTACACTTTTTGAGAAGTTGTTTGTATTTATTTTGGTAAAAAGTGTTTTTTTGTCCATCTGTACACAATAAATGCTTTGTGCTTTTTATTCATTAGTTGTACGTGTTTTTTATTAAGCCATCTTGGCTTTCTCTTATTATTACTATTTGTTTTCTTATATCTAGGTAAAAATCCATTGCATAAATTAATAATGCTCTTGATTATGCTCCACATTTCCTCTGCAGTGCAACTGTATAACAAAAGGTCCAAATAAATTGATGATAGCACACTATTAATTTTAATTATATCTGCCTTTTTATAGTCATAGAAGTAAGAATTATTACTGTATGACACAAAGGAGAAAACCATGTCAAATTGTACAGAACAATGGTTATTAGAGCCTAGAGGGAGATCTATAATATAGTTAGTGATGTTTAGATGAGATGTACTTAGAACAATGTCTAAAATGTTAGAACCACTTGTGAGTTGTGTTACATAGTGATTCAACATAAAGTTGTTCTCACACAGACAAAAATCTTTTACTTTGATGTGTGCTGGCAGTATGCTTTTGCCAATCAATGTCAACACCAGTAACTGTCATGTGGAGGTGCTGCATTACTCTTGCAATGGTGATGTCAGCAAGGGAGATCCTATAAAGCTTGACTCTAAGTGAGTGGTGAGTAGGAAGAAATGCAGGGCTATGAGGGCTGTGTGCCACAGAGACTGGAATTTTATTGTTTTAATTGTGTAAACACTTTCCTTGACTACTAGTCAATCTATTGATGCATTACAAAAAGGAAAGGACAGACCGGGTGCTTAGCTCGAACCCCTGAATCAAGACAGAATGAGTACAGAAGCTGTCATAGCTGTTGGCTGGAGCAGACCTTTGGTGGCCCATACTGGAGTATAGATTGCCTTTTTAAAGGCAGTCTACCTCTTTAGTTTCACCGGTAACTGTCTGGTGGAGGTGCTGTTTTACCCTAGCAACAGCGACATCAGCAAGGGAGGCCCTCTAAAGCTTGGTTCTGGGTGAGTGGTGAGCAAGAAGGAGTGCAGGGCTATGACGGCTCTGTGTTGCAGAGAATGGAATTCTTTTGTTTTAATTGTGTAGACACTTTACTTGGCTACTAGTCAATCTATTGATAGATTGGGTGCTTAACTCAACCCCGAATCAAGAGGGAATGAATACAGCAACTGTCACTACTGGTGGCTGTGGCAGATCTTTGTTAGCCCTATTGGAGTATAGATCTACCTTCATAGTTTTGCTAGTAACTGTCTGGTGTAGGTGCTGTGTTACCCTGGCAATGTTGATGTTAGCAAGGGAGATACTATAAAGCTCGACGCTGAGTGAGCAGAGGTGACGTGGGAAGAGGCCAGTGGCATCTGTCATCATCAATCAGGGAAGACAAGGGAGAGGAGCTAGAAAGCTGACAAACAAACAGAAGGAAACATTGTTGCATAAAATAGTAATTGATCATTTATGTGTTCAAACAATAAATCATTACACTGTCTGCAAAAGATTGTACTAAAATATTTAAGGCTAATAGAGATAATCAAGTTTCTGTAAACTAGGAGGCAATTCAAGTTGTAACAAATAAACATGGATGACAACTATGTAACACTCTCCAATGGCATTATAGGTATACGATGCACAGTATGTTATAAGTTCAGCATGCAGAAAAATACTGAATTCATGTAATAGGTGTGCAAACAATGTAAATAACTGAAATAACTTAGAATGACAATAATTGATCTGGAGTTACAAATAACATGTTTAATGAATTTAACACAGAATCTGACAACAGATGGGAGCAACATGAACCCGGGAGAGTTGAATGTTAAAAGAATAGAAGGAACAAACAAAAGATAAAGAGAAAATGATGACATAGGATAGACAAACAGCAAGAAATGGCATTGTTCATTTAAAAAGGGAAGGTGAGCAGTGGGTTTTAATGGATCTGCTGGTAGTCAGTTATCACACATACTGACCTGCAAGGAAGATACAAGAGTAGAAAGCCAAACTAATGTAGACACCCCATTAGTACCAACTAGCAACCAAATGCCACCATTGTTGAACTCATCAGAAGAAATGGGGAAGATAGACAAACCATTACAATAACCCCCATCACATAGACAGGAGACAAACAATGAGGATAACTCAACCATTGGTGGAGAAAGGTTAATGGAGATTAATGTTCCAGCTGATAATAGATTTAAACCCTTAATGACTTTAATTGATAGCTTGGAAAATGAAATAAAAGAACTAATGGAAATGGTAACAGACAGTGGGAATTTAAACCAGGAAAGGCTGGTAATTGTGGAAAATACTGATATGGAGCTTGAGACCATAGAAGAAATCTTACCTAGAAGTATCTATATTATTGGTGATTCAATGATAAAACACACTAATTCTATTACTACACTTAAGAGAAAAGAACAGGTAACCAGTATGTTGCTCCCAGGAGAAGGATTACAAGATATTTATGAAATGTTACTGAACATAATAAAACACTCAGACAATAAACCAATAAACCAATGGTCTTGACACATGCAGGGGCAAATGACCTACAAACATGTACAGAACATGAGATACTGAATAATTCAATAATAATTTAAAGAAAATATATACTTATTTGAATTACCTGAATTGTGATGTATTAATGTCTGAAATCGCACCAGTCCCCATGGCAAAACATTGGATCAATAGAAAAATAGTTAAAATAAACAATGGACTTAGACAGTGGTGTCTACAACATGGTTACACAAATTTAATAACATGAGAACTTTTTCAAGAAAATAAAAAATTTTTCTGTAAAGATGGTCTTCATTTGAACCAAAGTGGTAGCTAACTACTGGGAAGTATTTTCAATAGAACTATCAATCTACATTTAAACTAGAGAGCTGGGGGAGGGGGTACTAACAGTTTGAGCAACACAAACCAAACCATATAAATCCCCTGCCCCGCGGAAGTAAAAAAAGGGAGGAACTGATACTGTGAAACTCCTGTTATTGAATGCAAGAAGCTCAAAAATTAAACAACATGAGCTAAAAAGTATTTTAAATGAAGAAGATATCTCAATTTGTGCAGTTACTGAAACTTGGTTTAATAAAGAGGACTGGGGAACAGGTATACAAGGATATCAAATTTTCTTAAGGAGAGAACAAATAAAAGGGGTGGTGGAGTAGCATTATACTTCTCATATAGCATTAGAGCAAATGAAATACAAAATTTAAATGAAACAATGGACAATGGTGAGAATATTTGGGCTGTACTGTATATACATATATATAGACAATAAAAGAGTAACTATTGGGGTTTGTTATAGATCTCCCAATTGGAGAAGTGAAGAACATGCTAACTTTATCAAGCAAATACACAGTTTACATATAGAAGGTAACTATATGCTGGTTGGGGACTTTAACTACCCTAACATTGATTAGGAAAACCTTTCCGGAATGACATCACAGGAAAGAAGTTTATAGATATAGTACTGCAAAAAAATCTAGACCAACTGGTTAAGGAATCAACTAGAGGGCATAGAATATTGGATCTTATACAGTACTAACCAACTTTAAGGAAGAAGTGTATATGGTGGAAGTTTTAAAACCCCTGGCAGATAGTGACCATAATATGGTAAAGGCAGTAATAATGTTTGAAAATAAGTCATATGGAAGAAAAACAACTTTAAAATGTTCTTATAAAGCAAATTATGAACATATGAAAGCTTACCTTGACTCATGGGATTGTAGTAATGACTTAACAGGATTAATCCCTTGAATCAATGTGGAATAAAATCAAAAGTAGGAGGGATTATTGTATTAAAAATGATGTACCAGGAATTGGCAAATACAACTCAACCAAAAGAATACCTAAATGATTTTCTAAGAAAATCAAGAAAAGTATTAACAAAAAAAGAAAAGCATACAGAAAATATAAAGAAAAACTTACGTCAGAGGCATGGTCTAAATACAAAATCTTAATGATTATAAAAAATTGACAAAGAAATCTAAAACAGATAATGAACTCAGAATGGCAGCATCAACTTTAGACATTAAAAAACAATTTTATAATTACATAGATAGCCTTAAAAGTGGACAGAATACACTGGACCAGATCAGAGTGGGCGACAACATAATAACAAATAAAAAACAAGCAGTTGATATAGTTAATGAATATTTTCTTAGTACATGTAAGACTAAGGAAATTAATAACAATTTGTCAGCTATTGTAAACAATGAAGATGACATTAGAATTATATACAGTGCTTGTTATAGAAAAGTTTATCGGTAATGGGGTATAACTCAGTGAGTGTGGCATACCAAGAGGTACCTCGTTACCAGGAATAGATGCAGTACTGCGCTACTGAGGTATGTGGCAATGTAGTAAGTGCATAATTAAATCAATCCCCTTCATAATTTGCTGAAATGCGCCCAATGGCACTGTTTGCAGTTGCATTTTACCTGACCTAGCAGCAGTGTTCCAGCAGGTGTCCCCACAATCCATGTCTCAGGCTGGTACACATCTCATGGCTCAGAAAAAAATGTATTGAAAATGTAGTAAAAATGTGGTGAAAATGAGAAAAATTCCCAAAGATTTAAAAGTAATATTTTTCCAATCGGCATTGTGCTGCATTTGAACTTGCTTTGAGCTTTTATTGAACTTTATAGTGAAAAAAATAATTCCCTGCTTCCCTACCCGATCCAGCTATGTAATGTAAAAAAATCCTCTGGTAGTCTTGTCTCATAGCTTTTGAGTCTGCATTAGAAATTGAACTTGATAGTGCAAAAAAGAAATCCTTGCTCCCCTTCCCCCCCTTTGCCCTTCTAGACTCCTTTCATACCTTTTAAGTCCGTAATAGAAATTGAGTTTGAGAGGCTTTTGAGTCTGTCATAGAAATTGAACTTGACAGTGAAAAATCAAACAAAAAACGTGCTCTAAATGCTGAAATAGTGCCCTAATAAACTTACAGTGGTTCTCCTCAATATACGGGTGTACAGATGGACACGGCCTATCTTGAAATTAAGACTGGTCCTGTAGCTATCTCTGGAAACAGCTCTAGTCAGAATACTGCCATTTCTAATTCCTTCATTAAAATAAACTCCTCTAACACTTTAGAAAAAAAATGGCAGAAAATAACTGGGAATTTTAAACCAAAGTTTAAAATGAACTTAATGAAGACATTCAGAAAGGTTTTGATTACCTTACAGCAGCATTTAAGAACTCTTACTAAAATGGTAATGGAGTTGAGGAGAAGATATAAGCTTCAAATCTCCATGCAATAAGGAATACTATCAAACAGATTAAAGTCCCTGCAGGAGTGGATCACACTGGGGATCCAGTCCCCTATGTTGCAAAATATTCCTTGAGATTAAAATATCCACAAGAAAAAATCTTAATTAATATCACCAATCCCAGGTGCCAAGGGATGGACCCTTATAACAATAAGGATATTTCAGATTCTTCCCGACCCATGTTCATTAAACCACACTACTGACAGGGAATGGATCCTCCACAGGGCCTGCATGTGTACTGTAGAAGCTTATCTGCAGAAGGATTAAAATTTCTCATATTCCCAGATTTTAGTGCAGAAATGCTGAAGTAGAGAAGAGCTTTTGACTGGATGAGGGACATGTTAAGAAGTAAATAAATCATATTTGTTTTTACTTTCACCAGGGTCCTTTCAATATCCTGGAAAGAGGCAATTTTTTATTATTTAAAAATTACTCCCCCCCCCCACCAACAACAACTCTCTTTGTACATTCTAACTGATGTACACTTGGGTTTTCCATATTTTCAAAACTGGAGTGCAAAAAATTGCCAATGTTCACAGGTGTCTTTTCTTTTGTTGCATACCCTGCTCATACTCTCACACTGACTCACCTGTCAGTAGACATTTCCATTGTACGTCAATTTTTATTCCCCCCACCACCCCCCAACACTGAACCACCACAGTCATTGGCATGGCAAAAAGCTAATGTTTACTGTAGCCTGTTTAGTAAAATACCACTATGCAGAGTGGTACTGACTTTAGTTATCTTCTTAAAGCAAATACGGTCTTCTGACCTGTTGTACAAATGTGGCTAAATCTGTAGAAGTGAAGCTTTGCTTTCAGAAACACAGCAGTTTACACTGACTAGTTTTGTCCTCGCTGTTCTACACTTGCCGGTAACAGATCTCAGGCATGCACTCATGTCAAAGTTGCCAATATTTACCAGTAACTTGTTTAGGATAGAAAAAAGCACAGTTGGCCCACTGCAGACATGCTCCCATGTCAAAACTTCAAATGTTTACCAGTCACCTGCTTAGAATGGAAATATGTAGCGTGTTCCCACTGTAGGAAAACTAAAATAAAAGGTTATGCTTTTTACCATAATTCATTAGGGTCTTTCCTATACTGATGCTGCCTCAGTTTAGAAAAGCCCCAAATGAATTAAGGTATAAAGTGCAACCTTTTATTTTAGTCTTCCTACAGTGGGACCACTCTGCTTATTTCCATCCTAAATGAGCTACAGGTTAACATTGTTAGCAGCTTTGATGTGGGAGCAATCCTGAGGTTTATTACCATTACAGTAGCAGCCACAGACACTGCCAGCTATTTCCTGAAATTTCTGTGATATTTCCAGAAATATTGCATGCTTTCTCCATTTCCACAGTAGGAGCAGCAGAGAGAAACTCTTAAGAAATTTCGTGAAATATTTGGCAATGTCTGTAGCTACTACTGTAATTTTAGTCAGGCAATAAAGACAAAAGCAGTCAGTGTAGAAGATTTGTGTGACTGAAAGCAAAGCCTCTCTTACTGTCCCCGTATTTATCCTCCTTGCTTTTGTTGCAGTGTTGCAGAGAATGTTTTTTAATAAAATCCCAACACCTCAGTATCTTCTTTGCTATTACACATGTAAAACAAGGGCTGCAGAAATATTTCTTTGATGTGCAGCAGCCATTCATTTCAGCATGCATAATCAATGTTAAGATTTATAGGAGTATCACTTTTGTACAATATTAGAAAAAACTCACAACACAAAATTAGTATGCCTACTTACATAATTTCTGCCTGGAGCAAACTGATAGACCCAGACTACATGGAAAATAAAATTGAGTTATAACAGACTATATCAACTGATATCAAACAGCGTGGAAATGTAGACTAGTAAGAACATAAAAATGTACTGGGGCTTGATTCCAAGATGGGCTATGCCAGTGTAAGGTGAGATACACCAAACCCCATGGCATATCCCACTACTTATGCCATGTGTTATCCCCAATGGTATTCCAAGTGGCAACTTGCACCGTGGCAGATGCAGGCTGTGACATCCATGGGTTACGCCACCCACTACGCTGCAGCTCGCAATGCCTGGTGCAAGTGTGGGTTACAACAACAACTTTGCCCAATTCTAGGAGGGTGGCTGTTGTAACCTGCAATTGCCATCCTAGAAGGGGCACTGGTGGAGCTAAACTCCAACAGCCCAGAGCTGCTGTAAGTGGCAGCTGACGGGGCTATCCATCAACTGCCATCCTCCATGGCACTGCAACACCAGTGCAGCTGTGTTTTCCATGCCCCTACAGGCATACCCCAGCCTCCCACCACCACAAATGTCAGGGACCCCGTGGATCCATTTCTGGTATGCCCCCCTGGGCACCTGTGTCTTCTGTCCTGCCTCCCATGCCCCCTGATGTGTGCCAAGGTGGTCCACAGTGGGGAGGGGGCTTTGAGGGGCTGCCCATCGCCTGCCATAATTTGCAACATGTAGATTCTATACACCAGGTGTGTGGTGGTAACCAACACCTGGTGTATCCCACATGATGTAAGTGCCAGGACCCTACTGCTCCTGGAATGTGGTGTAGGATCCCTGACGGAGTGGTGAATGGCATAACTCACAGCCGCATGCAAGTTACGCCATTCATCTTGGAATCAGCCCCGGGAGCACAGGCGTCTAGGAGGGCACACCAGAAATGGACCCCCCGGTCCCCAGCATTTGGGGGGCTGGCAGGATGGGGCATGCCTGTGGGTCATTGGGAACACTGCTGCACTGGTGTTGCAGCAGTATGGGGTGGGCAGCCAATGGATAGCACCATCGGCTGTCACTTACAGTGGCTGTCCTAGGTTAGCTCCGCCAGTGCCTCTTCTGGAATGGCACTTTCGGGTTATGACAGCCACCCTCCTAGAATTGGGTGAAGTTGCTGTTGTAACCTGCACTTGCACCAGGCATTGTGAGCTGCAGCATAGTGGGTGGGTTAACCTACGAATGTCATATCCCGCAGCTGCCATGGCACAAGTCATAACTCAGAATAGGGGCTAGAGTATTGCATGGCGTAAGTCATGGGATACACCATGGGGTGTGGCATATCTCACCTTATGCCAATGTAGCCCCTCTTGGAATCAGGCCCTCAGTCTTTAGTATAATGGGATGGAAGATCAGCAGAAAAGCCAGTGCCCTGTTAAACATGTTTTAAACAATAATGAGTAGCCGGTGTCTAGCATAAAGAAAACGTTTGGGAGATGAAACATTGAACACAGACACAATGTTGAAGTTGATTCAGTTTCTTTCTTTAAAAATATCAGTATTTGTTGGCAGCACCCCATTCCAGTATGCCCAGTGTATGCCAATTCCTGAAATGTTTTTCTGTTTAATATACAGTACTATCCTGCCACCCTCTGCAAGCAAAAAATAAAATAAAAATAAAAACTCCCAGCAAAGTTAGCTACCATCTGGCATTTGTAGTATCATCTATTCTCATAATAACACTACCCCTACCAGCATGTCAAAACCCAACTCCCCTGCTCTTTCCATAACCACCCTTATTCATTCAATTCCCTCTTTTCAGCCCTCATCTGTCCTTACTTTCCTGTTCCCCACTGAACCCCCAAAATGTTTTCTTTACACCAGTAAAAATGAATGTATGAACATTGGACTGTACTCTACTTGGTCAGTTAGGCATGTTGTAGGACTCTAATGATAGCTGTGTTCACTGTACACATACCCATGGCACAACTTCTCATTCTCTTTTGATTTGCTTTAGCACAATCTGTTTAAGTTCATTCATTTGATTACATCTAAAATCAACATTCTCTCTGTCTGTTTGCTGCCTCTGCCCCCAACCCAGGAATAGAAATAAATAAACATTTTTATTTACATATATACAGACATAATATAACACATTTTGTTAGTTTGTGTTGCAAGCTAACAAAATCCTCAGATCCCATAAAACTTGTAACAGCAATGAATACCAAGCTGAAGCCCAACATTTCAGGCCTTGACCTTCCCACTGTTTTTTTCACCAGGATAGCAGCAGGCATTAATGACTTGCCTGTTGTCATGGTGACTGATCGCTTTCTAACTGCTCTTCTGAATAGTTGGTGTTAAGAGATTAGTCCACCTCTCCCCCACTGACTTGGATTCTTAGACCAATGACTTTGAAAGAACTACAGTAGTTCTTATACACTATGCTTCTAAATACCATGACATGACTTACTCAGCAGATTTTTTTCCAAAACAGGATGTTAGTGTTTCAACTATCAAAGAGAACACCTTAGCTATATAATGTACTACAGTACATAGGATATGCAAACTACTTTCCAAATGTCAAACACACTGTATATTTTCTACTGGCTTTAACTTTTTGCAACATTTTCAAACTATGTTTCAAAGACATACAGACCTCTCTGTCTAAAGATCAACTGCTATTTTTTTAACATGTTTTTGTCTGTGTTGCTGCCTTGGAATTAATATTATCTACTGTGAATAATTATGGGAACAGCAGAATTTCACTGACAGATATACAACTTCATGAAAAAAATTGGAAATTGCAACATTTCCACATTTTTCCACAGAACATGCTTCCACAATTTAAAACTAAAAAGATAAAGTTCTCATTTAAAACAAGCAGTTCACCATTAAAATCATGTTTAAGCCACAAAGTTCTGCTGAATTCGTTATTAAATTCTGCTAAGCTCAGAGGAAGTAGAATTGCCATTCTATCCAATCCTGACTGCAGGATTTTGCATTCTGCACAAGACTACCCAAAATCACACTGAAATCTGGGTTATACTTTAACCTCCCTCAAATAAAAGTAGTCATGTTCACCAAATCATCAACATTAGAGGAAAACCAAGCAATATTTTTATGGTATTATTTAAACCAATTAACTCAAAAATAATCTTTTTTTTTAAACAAAGACAGTAAGTTGCAAACGGTTACAGACAGCATCACCTATTGGTACAAACATAAGAAGAAAAATTACTGTTAGTAGCAAAAAAAAAATTCAAAGTAGTTCTTTTGGTTTTTAAAATATTAAGAAGTTTTCTAATTTTTTTTGTCAAGTATCCATTTCACAAGTGCAATCAGGCTTTCCCAGGGTGGTGTTGTCATGGGTAAACCATACTTCCAGCAGTTTGATGGCACTCTGTGCAAGTGCACTGTGACTCAAAATGCCCCAGGTCAAGCTATCTATCAGTGAGAGTCAGTGGGATGCCATGTCTTTTTGTTTATAACACACATCGTAGAATACATTGTGGTGAAAGACAATTAGTTATGCCAGCTATAGCACATGCATTTTCTTATAATGCATTCATTATTTTTGGTCTCAAAGGAGTGCTGCACTATCTGCTGGCATGGCATATTTCATCACTTTATTTTTTTTTTCTTATTGGAAGCCTCAATTTCATGATAGACATGTGCAGTAAATGCTGCTTTTGAATGCCACTACTGTCTCAGTCATTCAGCATCCATTCATACAGAAATGACAGGTGACAACGATAGTGTAGTGACTTCAAAAGTAATGTTGTTGCTCCTTAGAAGAAGAAGAACAACAACAATTAGCATTTATACAGCGCTTTTCATACACACTTACAATAACAGACAGATACAAATGTAAAGTGATGGGAAATAATATTTCACTACGTAACTCTCTTGGTAAACTTGCCCATTTTATTATCTATCTATTTACTTAGAATTGCTTAGAAATTACATTGCACTGACATTCTGCATTGCTGTTATTTACATAAACAAGCAGTCAGCCATTCCAAGCAAATTGTCAAACTGGAGGGAATATAAAACAACAGTGCTGTGTGAGTGTGTGATTCTGGCAATGTTTGGCTGAATGTCTTCCTGAATACAGTTCAAAACAAGACACTTCCAGATAATATCCAGGTGCATCAGGGGTTCAAACAATTGAAGGCTTTCTATTCTGAATGATCATATCTGCCTGCCCATGCTACCTTCACTTGATGTTTCAGTTGCCACCCTTCAGTGTATCCAAAACTGGTTGCACATGTCAAATTTGCCTGGGTAATGCTTTTTCCAAGCCTCGCCCAGTATTATTATTGCTCCCCATGTTTTCATTCTGGCCCACTAATGTTTTTCTATTTATTAACTCTCTTCTGACACCTTGCAGCTTTTTATTTTCTGATATTGTCTCCCTCTTGCTGAGTAAAGGTTTCCAGTCAGTATAGTGTTGGCTCATGGAAAATCAGCTCCTATGCAACTAAAAAATGACCAAATCTATGCTATTTGGCTAATCACACAAGCTCAGACTAATGCTTAATTTACACTTCCTCTGCCTCTCTTGCTCCTTTTCCCTTAACTCAGCTTCTGCATATGAAGCACTGACTCAGGGACCTGACATTTTCTGAATTGTTATAGAAAAAAGACACTGGACAGCCTGAGCAAATTTGCAACACCTGGCCTTTTCTGACCAATGCCTAAGGACAGTTTCTACTTCAATGATATTCAGTGGCTCCAAGATTTCCCCATCTCTGCCCATAAAGCATGTAACAACCACTCTAGTTCACTACAACTCTCACTCAGCCTTTCAGTGTTTAAATCACATGCCTGGGACAATCTTTAGTGGCAGCCAATGCCATCAGTAGCACTGTCGCATGATGGCATTTGTCACCACCAACCCGGTAGCCTGTACTAAGCATTGGGTTTGCACTGTGAATTACCTCTGCCATTGTATTGGGGTGTGCTGTAGTGAAATTTATCATTATTGATGGTATTGGCTACTGCTGTGCTTATCCAGATCACTTGTTAGTGACTCACTTGATGTGCCCAGATTTATTTCCTTATTCTACCAGTCATATTGTTATGTCACACTATTCTTTGCCTGCATAGTGTGACTCTTGTGCCTGCCTGTGAAGTATGTTATGTGCTCATTTATTGTTGTGCCAGATTTTTTGGGTTTATGCCACCCCCCTCGCCCCTATACACACAGAATAAAATTAGCAAAGTTACATTGAGAAATATTTTTTTTACATTGCTTTACTATTTTTTTCCTTATTGGAAGCCCCAATTTCATGACAGACATGTACAGTAACAGCAGCTTTTGAATGACGCTACTATCTCCCATTCATTCAGCATCAGATAATGTAGTGAATTCAAAAGTAATGGGTTTGCTCCTTACAATAAAAATATTATGCAAATAATACAAATGTAAAGTGATAAAAAAAATAATTTGTATAATTTTGCCCATTTTATTGTTTATCTGTTTATGTAGAACTGCTTAGAACTGTCATTATAAAATGACATTGCACTGACTTTCTGCATTGTTATGTAATTTTAATAAACAAACAGTCAGCTATTTTGGGAGAATTATCAAGCTGGAGGGAATACAAATAATAAAGAGTGCTGTGTGAGTGTGTGATTCTGGCAATGGGGGACTGTGAGTGTTGCAGTTTGTGCTGTATGTGTGTGTGTACTGTATATGTTTCAAATAAACCATCAATGCTGTCACCCCCACACACACACGCACACACACATATATATACAAAGAATAACATGGGCAAAGTTACATAGAGAAATATTTTTTACATCACTTTATTATTTTTTTTCTTATTGGAAGCTACAATTTCATGATAGACCTGTACTGTGAATGCTGCTTTTGAATGCTGCTACCATCTCTCATTCACTCAGCATCCCAAAGTGTAGCGAATTCAAAATTAATGGGTTTGTGCCTTGCAATAACAAATACACATGTAAAGTGATAAAAAAGTATTCCTCTATGTGACTTTGCCCATTTTATTATTTATCTGTTTATTTAGAACTGCTTAGAAACACCTTTATAAAATGACATACAGTAGCACTGACTTCTGCATTAGTCTGCCACTTAATTCCTAATTTATTCCATTCATCTAATGTTTTATCGCCAATCAATTTTTACTTTTGCTTTACTGTTTTGTAGCTGGGGAAATAAATGATTCATTCTACTTTTACCTGTTATGTTCCTCACAAGTTTTAACAGTTGTTTCAGGAAACATGAAGAGATGTTCCCCTTTAATTTTCAAGGCTACAGTAAATATTATGGACAGAGAGTTTTATGTCCTCTGCAATCCAATGTAAAAAGCCATGGTACATTTTAGTTAGCAGTAAACAGTATAAAAAAGACACACATTGAAGGGTACTAGGGAGTTAGAGGGGGAACCCAAGTTCAAGCAGCAAGGTGAAAGATGAGCATGGGTTTGGTGAGCATGAGCACTGGAGAGGCTGAAGCTGCATGAGCTTTGTGGCTGGCAGCACAGAATGTAAGCAGGAGAACTGCAGCACATACAATATCTGCTTCCAATAGTGCTTGTTAAATTCAGACTGGTGCAAGGGAATGGGTAAGAAAAAAGGGATAGTACAAGGGAGTTAGAAGGGGCATCTTGAGTCAATGCAAAGAGAGAAACAAGAACAGGAGTTTCAGCAAGTGCATGAGAGCCTGCCATCAGGATGGCATGTGTTGAGCAGGGATCGCCACCAGATGGACTGGCTCCAGCACTTACAGTATGTTCTGACACTGAGTGAGGGTGGCTTAAGGGAGCCTGTTAGTTAATTAACAATAAATCAGAATAGGATGAGCGATTTGTGAATGAAAAGAGGTGCACAGGGTCTCTTTTGCAATGCATTGGATGGATGATGTAATGGATCCCAGTAGATAGCAGTGGTGAGATACTATTTCTTCATGTTTTGTGTCAGATTCAACAGCAGAGGGAACAAGCATTGGCCACAAAAATGTAGAAGCATCATTGGAGACTGGCAGGAATAGCATATGGAGAGAACAAGTGGGCATGCACAGAATGACTTTTTTTTTAATTTCCAAAACACACATACACCCACACACTTGGCAGCAAAACTATTATAAATACAGTATAATTTTTTGTTGTTGTTGTTTTTTCTGGGTTGGGTGTTGGGGTGAGGTAGAGAACTAGATGCAGGTTTTGCTAAATGCTGGCTCTAAGAGGTGTACTATCAGTGCCTTTGGTAAGTGCTGTTCATTACTTTTGTGCCAGACCATGTTACCTCTTGTTTTATACCCTTTGTATTTACACTCTGCCCTTTTTGTTAAGCAATGCATACACATACAGTAGTTGCTGCCTCTTCCCATTAAGTGTGTCAATAATGATGTTTCGACTTATATGATTTTGTGTGTGTTTGTGGGGGGGATACTATTTGGTAGATAACTATTGTTTATTGAATTTTTTTATTACTAAAATTACTCAAACTAAATTAATGAAATGTAACTTTGCTGCCTTAATTCATTGCAATGTTAATTAATGATATTGACCATTTGCTGATTGGTTTCTTATCTTACTCTATTTTACTTTCCCCTCATCCCCATCTCATTTATAAACTGCTTTACACATATTTAATGTTCAGAAATATTATTTATATTATTTAAATAATTATTTAATAATAAATAAATATTATTTAGAATTGCATATTTAAAAGGGTTCTACATTACTAGTTCAATGCTAATATTATTTATATGATGAAATCTATGAGCTTCACTACACTTGTACATGAAATAAAAAAGTAACAGTAGTACAGTCCGTGAACAAGTTGTTTCTTCTGCTGAACCCAGAGCCACTACAGGGCAGCAGCCACATTGTCAGGTACATCACAGAACATTTCCCTTTTGCATAAAAGTGTTAACTCCTGATCTCTAAAATAAATTTTGCTGCTGTTAGTTGTTTGAGGGGAGATCTGGGAATCATGAATTTGGGGACAGTGATCAGAAGGTGGTGGCACCACTAGAGACAAGGGAAAGGATAATCACTTCTCTCACTGCATGGGGAAGGGGGGTCAAATCAGTCCATGGCGGGGTGTTAGTGTATTTAAATAATTACTTTAATGAATTCTCATACCAATCAACACACAACGAGACCCAATAATGATAAATGGACTATTGAGCCTAACTCAGCATATCTGTTGCTGCACTACTGTGTCTGTAAAAATATAGCAAAAAGATGGCAAATGCTTGGGACTACTGAGATATAGTATTTTATTAGATCAAGTGATTCAATAGTGAGGGTCTTTTTAGAACATTTACTTCACAACAATTCCATAATGAACTACAAATAAATAATCTTGTTTTTCCTTTTTTCCTTTTTATAAAACATAGGCTTAAAGCATGCAGCTTTTATTGCATCAGATACCAGTTTGAATAAAGAATAACCTTCCTTGGTCTCAGAATTCACAAAATACATTTTTAAATCCTTAAACGTGCATCTCAATAGATACCAAGGCCATCTTCTTTCCAATGCATAAATCCTTTCAAATAACTAATAAAGTGCAGAAACAGTGCAACATAGTGAGGATTCCTAAGACAGTGTCAGTTTAATGTTCAGTTATGTGTAGTAAAAAAAAATTCATTTTTATTTGTGAATAGACACTGCTGTAACTTCATTCAGTATAAATGCTTCTTATTCCAAATATTGTCTAATATGTTTTCTTTATTTATTTAGACTCTCAGAAATGATACAATACAGTAAGCTACTTCACCATTTCTCAAGTGAAATTTGGAATAAGAAGCCTTTATATTGAATGAAGTTACAGCAGTATCTATTCACAGATAAAATTAACTTTGTTTTTTCTGCACATAATTGAACAGTAAACTATCGCTCTCTTTGCACACAGTGTTCTTAAGAGACAGCTCTTCTACCCTCTTATTTTCATTCCACCCTCAACTGAGAACCTACAGCAAAGCAAAATTGGACGTACAAAAGTCTGAATAGTGCAGTTTGATATTATTTCCTCACTAGCTGTCAAGTGGGATGCATTTGTCAGGGTGCCACCGACTGGTCTCATGCATAACGATGTCATATCAGGCATTTGCCTATGAGGTGTACTTCTTTGTCTGTAGGTTTGCAGTTGAATAGAATTTTTTTTATTTTTATTTTTTTATTTATGTTTTGCATCTTCAGGATTCTGTGAAAGTGATGGGTACTGTGGTTTTTAAATTTAGCAGATCTTCAGATCCTCAAATAGCATAATTAAAGGGAGAGGGTTTGCAACCAGAACATTTTTGTCATGGCAGTGTCCCAGATTGTAACTAAATTGATTGCTAAGCAGTTCTCAGCAGAAATCTTTATTTTTTTTAACAATTACATACGGCACTTGAGGCATATTGGGGATAATGATCACAATGAAAAAATAATTACTGTATGTACTGTATGAAAGCAGGGGTAATTAAATTGATTGCTAAGCAGTTCTTGGCAGAAATCTTTTCTTTTCTGTTAACAATTACATACAGCACTTGGGGCATATTGGGGATAATGATCATCAATGAAGAAATAATTATATACTGTATGCAAATCGGGGGCGCGGCACAACAGGGCTTAGTAAGGCAAAACAAATGCTTACAAAAATGCCTTTTTAAGCAAGTCGTTTTTTTGTTGTCATCTAAAGAGCTGCCATTCTGCATTTCTCTACTGATTTACCAAATCAGTTACACACCACATGCTGGTGCACCTGTATAAAAAAAATAAGAAAATAAATTGTGACACTTCAGGGCTTCTGATGCATTGTTGTCACCACCTCATGGATTAAGGATGCATTACACTGTGCTGCTAAGTGTACCACACTGCAAAATTACAATATGTGCCACACCTGGTGGAATATCGAGCGGTACAGTGCTGCACCAATAGGCATATGGCAGTACTGAATAAGTTATCTATAGCAACCACTGTATGTTAAGGAGGCACATGATAAATGAAAACATCTTAAGGCAATAAGTCACTGGGTCCAGATGGAGTACATCTGAGACTTCTGAGGGAGCTAGCAGGGGAGTTGGCTGAACTACTTGGTATGCTATTTAATAAATCCTTGAGAGAAGGTAAAACACTAACAGACTGGAGGAAGGTGAACATGATCCCCTATATACAAAAAGGGGATAAGAGCGATGTCAACAATTTTCAATCAATTAGTTAGACTTCTGTGATAGGAAAAATAATGGAAGGATTTGTAAGGGACATCATTCAACAGCATATAGTTGGAAAAGGATTAACAAATATATCTCAACATGGATTCAGTCAAAGAAGAAGATCATGTCTAACAAACTTGAGGCAGTTTTTTTTTTACCTCTGAGCTCAGCCTTAGGCAAGGAATTGTAAGTGAATATCATATACAGTATCTGGATTATTAAAAGGCATTTGACTCTGTTTCATATAGGGAACTAGTTAATCAAGTGATTAAACAAGAATTTCATCCTTGTGTGTTATCATGGATAAAGTCATGGTTATACAATAGACTTACACGAGTATGCATTAGAGATCACCAATCTATCTGGGCAGGGTAATGACCGGAGTACCACAGGAGTCTGTGCTGGGACTAGTGCTTTTTAACATCCTTATAACATTTATGCAAATGTCAGAAAAGTCATGGATATGTAAATATGCTGATAACTCAAAAGCAGGCGTTATTGTTAACAATAAAGATGTTGCATTAAATTTTGTAACAGGATATTGATCATCTTGGAAAATGAGCCAGAAATCATGGGTTGGATTTTAGTGTTGAAAAGTGTAAAAGTGATACACTTGGGACACAACAATGTTATGGCCCCGTATACATTGAATAATAGAATACTAGCATCAACAGATGTAGAAAAAGGCCTGGGAATATATTGTATATAACTAATAAGTTAACCTTTGACTACCGTATCAGAGAAAATGTCAAGAAATGTAACAACACTGTTGGATGTATCTTGAGAAATGTTAAAAGTAGGAAGAGTAAGGTAAATATCCCACTGTATACTACACTTGTCAGACAACACATGGAATATTGTGCTCCTTTTGTAACAGTACAGAACATAGGGAGTATGAAATTAATTGATCACGTACTGAGAAAAGTGACAAAAATAATAAAAAATTAGAAGACAAAAACATATAAGGAAAGATTAAAAACTTTGGGGCTTTACCCTCTACAATACATAAAGTTAAGAGGCGACCTTTGTTGTGTATAAAAAGAGCAAATAAGGATAATATCTAGCCTGTGTACTGTAGGAGAAGAATTGGAAGACTGACAAGGTCACATGAACTGCTGCTAAAGGGAGAAACTTAGAATGAACAAGAGAAGTGAATGATATAGTTAGAGGGTGGTCAGTGCCTGGAATGCTCTGCCTGCCTCCATGGTATTAAGCAAAACATTGGACTAGTTCAAGAGGGAGCTTGATTATTATATGGGAATAGATCAAATCACACACTTCCACTGATATGTGTCAGTCACTAAGGCTAACACCAACAGACTTGTACCAAAACTATGAAACTATGAAACCAAAATTCAAATCACCCATGAGTAGTACTGTACCTTCACCACAAGCTGTTACAATTTTGTTAATAAGGTGAGAGGTTGCAGCTAAGGATGAATCTGGGGGTCGATAACAAAGCCCAAGGATGAAAGAGTCTGGGGAACTGGTGAGCAATTTTAGCCACAGTGTTTCAGTATCAGTATGTTTTTTGATTTTACACTGGATGATATTAGTGGGTTTTAGGTCACAAGGCAATCCCTCCTTCCTTTTTATTATTCCTTGTTAAACTGTGTAATTCATAACCAGGGATATGTTTTTACCAAATGTTATTTTCATTCTATCATGTCTCTGTTATGCCTATCACATCAGGTTTATTGTAGATGATTACAACCAATAACTCTTCAAATTTATTATTTAAGCCCCAGGCATTTTAAAGGTGATATTTTACTGTATTGATTTTCTTTTTCTTTCCCATTTTGTTCAGTCTGTTAGTGGAATGTAAACCTGTCTGTATGCGATCAGGAGCCAGACCAACAGTTTACCCCTTATTGGTTAGTTTAAACATTGTTTGTTGAAAGCATATTTGAAGGCATCACCCAGGATCAATGTCCTCCTTTTATTCAGATGAAGTCTGTCCCTATAATACAAGCTGGATTTTCCCAGAATGCATGGCAAATGTCATTGTGCATAAGGCCCTCCTTCCTACACCAATTCAAAAGCCTACAATTAATTCTTAAAATTATGCTATTTTTTCTCTGTTTGCATTTGGAATTGATAAAATGCCAGATATGATCACATGGCAGCCCTTATCCCTTATTGGTTTGCCAAGAGCTAATATTTCATAAGAAATGTCTTTTTCATAGGCTTTTCCTGCATCATTGGTGCCAACATGAAAAATAACTGCTGAGTTTCTTTCTATCTTAAGTTTATTTATATTTTCCTGTACATCATAAATCTGGGCACATGGAATATAGGTCACTGCTATGTTGAATCTGTCATCCGTACAAATGTGTGTGTCTGTATAACGTATGGTGTACTAGCATCACCAATAATGACTTTCTGAAATTGACTATTGTTAGTATGAGCTTCCTGATTTGAATTTGATTCAGAAATGTCTAAACACACAGAGTTCTCATTCAATATAGAGAATCTATTAGAAAGAGGTAATTCATGCTGATTAAATGCTCATCTACCTTTTTTGTAGTATTTCTTTGTAGCTTGACACCAGTCATTTTCGTTACCCTTTGTATTAGCCCCCATGACCCTTTTCAGTGATCGCTCACAGCTTCCTGAAATATAAGGATCCTCAGTAATATTCCATAGTCTTTTTCTTGTATCCATAATACAATTTATTTCTATATTTGATGCATGGCAACTACCATGTAAGCCCCCTTTAAGTTTAACAAGCTCTGCCTTGATACAATCTAGCTCATTTAACAACCTCTTATGTTCATTGCACTTTACACAGAAAAAACACAATTCATTATCTATAGATGTGTTACAATAATCAATCTTAGAGAGGCGCATACATTTTTCAGTAAGTGCATTTAATAATAAAGCCCTCCTTACAAAATAGCTCTAAAAAGTCCACTGTGAGTGGATCAGAGATGTTCATAATTGAGTAAGCCACAACACAGAAAGATGGATAGGGTTTTTTGTAATCACACAATCCACAAAAATGTTTGGGAAAATAGACACACACAATGAATAGTATACTGCTCAACCAGTTTGCGCAGTGGCGACAATCCAACCCTTCCTGAACTTAAAGCAGCTACAAAACCTATTAGTTGATGCCCCTACAGTATGTAGCAATTTGAGTCCTTTGTGCTTATTGCATATAGAACAAATGCTTCCAAGATGCCAAGCTCCTGCTGGCTAAGAGCCACTGATAAAAATGGGGAACCTAGAAATGCACACTCTGGACATGCAGTCGTTCGCACCTAAACTCCCTCAGCTATCACCAGTACAATGAAAACTAAACAAGTTAATTAAACCCCACACAGTGAGAAATAAAAGAATGGACAAGGTACCTGGCCCACTGTCCCATCTGTCCCACCTGGCACATCCAACATGCGTGCAGAGATACGCATTTGTCTTTGCATGCAAGTCTCTGTGTGCACTCACCTGCTCACTAAGGGGTAAGATTTAAGCACCATGGACCCGGAAGTAATGTCTGTGGGTCATGTTACCACCCAACACAGATGTTCAGTTCAACAGAATTAAAAATATATAGTTTGGAGATATCCCTTTGTTGCTTAAAATACAGGCTACACAGCCTTCAATAAAACAAAAATTAAATTAGTTCATTGTGGTGTCTGACATCTTTACATAGTTCCCAGGGCTAACTGAGCACTACAATCCCCAGCACCCTTAGTGTTGTATCTAGGTAAGGGCCCACACTAGTCTGCAACAAACCCTCCAGTCCCTCAAGCAAATAGCTGCAGTATTTTAGCACAACTCAGCCTCACAGGTTATTAGAGTCTACTGCCAAACAATTATGCAGCAGACCCCCACTTTACTTTGCTGTAACCTTTGATAATGACCATAAAAAATAATGTATTCCTTTATTTTATTTTTATCTGTCTGCAATATTTGGCCAGTAAAGGCACAATGAGCTGTAACTGATTATTTCTAGGTGTGAGATGCACTACTGCACATATATAAGGGATGTTGTGGTATCATGGTTTCATGACATACTGCAGTATTAGAAGTCACAGTATTGAGGGAACCCCCCTGAACTTGATCCCACAACTAGCCTTGATTTCAATCCCTCCAAGTGGGCTCTGGCTATCATTCCACTCTCCCATTTGGGTATACTTGCTAGCAGCAAAAAAAAAAAGTAACAAGAAATTGGATGAACGCAGACCCTCCCACCATCACCAACTGGAAAAAATTATGCATGAAATATATTACATGGAAAAAATTATGGCTGGGATCTGGAAAAAGGAGGACCAGCACAGAAATAAATGGCAGAAATGGGTACTTTATGTCACATATTTCTGCCCATATTTTGTACCATAAGGAGATAAATAAAAGACTGAAAAGAATGCTAGATGGTGAGGGGGAACAAACACCAAAACAAATTCAGATAAGGGGGTAAAATGATTTGGGAATAAGCAAGCTGTGTATGGGGAGGAAGCAAGAACACTAGAGATGATCAAAGAAAATCATTGTTGGGGATCTGGGGGAGTGGGGAGACAGTGCCACAGGTCCCCTAGAGAAGGGGGACTCCTCAAGGTGACTCAGCTGAGCTGGGAGGTTGATTTCTGGCCTCTAGAGGATGCCCACTCCAAAAGCCCGAAAAGCAATATGTACAAAGAATGACTTGATTGCCAGAATATCTACAGAATGTCAGAACTAGGAATAAGTAATAATCTGTGATGAATTTGGAGACTTGATGTATTACATTGCAATGTGATAATGACTACTGAACCATATGATGATCAAAGGTATGTAAACTTTATCTAAACTGTCTCAATAAAAAGTTAAAATACAGAAAAAAAGAAGTCACAGTATTGATACCATGGGCAAATTATGATACCTTGATAACCCTGGTTCAACGTATACTGTAGTTTTCAGACATTTCAACTAATTTGGGGGTTATTTTTCAGAACATGTGTCCTTTCTGTGTCAACTGTCCCCAGCATAAGAGCTTAAGAAGACTTGTTTTGCATAAAAATAACTTCTTCTATAATACCATAGTATTCATGATAACCATGATATTACATGTCATGGTTACCATACCATCAAATTTTGACACCATGACATCTCTATTGCATGCAAATTTAAAGTGCCATTAGAAACGCTTATTAAATTCCTATTAATTGGCAGATAAATAAGGGGTGAGCACACACTTCAAAATCTCAAAAACCATTAACATCCCATTATTTTAATGGCATTAATTGGGATGAGAGGGCCACTAAGATTTAATGGGAATTAAACAATTGATGGTTATACAGGTATTTATGTAACATTAAGTAAGGAAACATCCACAGTCAGGTGTGGGTGTAAACCCATTAAAATTCCTCATTAATAAGTACACAAATAAGGATGCTGCGAAAATTTTGGATTTTTGTTTTAAAGGTGATACTTATTTTAATGGATTATGCTGCATTCTAGTGGCTCATGGACCCATGAACTCTTGTGATATGATGCCATTATTTATTTATTTTTTGCACACAATGCCGGTAATTATTTTGTACTCAGTATAGAGACATAAACATTCTGCACCTCAACCTGCAATAATAAAGTAGAAGGCTTTTTGTTGTCATCCCTCCTCCCCCAAGTATCCTCAGTCCCAAAGAACAGTGCTCCACTGTCCATTCCCCCAAAGTACAGGACTCAGTAGTTCATGTTTTATCCCTTCTCACAGGTAGCAGATGCAGGTGCTCCATTAAAAGATAATCCTATAAATCAGTAAGTAGATTCCTTACCTGGTCTAGAGAACTCCTCAGCAGGTGCCTTGAACCAGCTGGTGGGTGCGTAAAATTGACAAAAATAACTGAACATGAAACAAAGAATCCAAAGTACTGTATTAAATCTGCTTTTTGGGTAGTAGCCTCAGAGCTAATTTGTGGATGCACATCTGCACATGAACCCTTTGGGGGAGGGCTGAAGCCCTAGTTAGCTAAAGACCAGATACCCTGCCTCATGTGAGTGGGAGATTGTGGGATCTAGTAGTAGCCCCCCTGGACTGCAGTAGCACCTGCACAATAAAGCACACATATTGAAGAAAATTAAAGAATTAAATAAGGAAAAAAAAACATATTGCATCCCCCTCCCCCTTCAATTTCATTTCTGGTGGCTGGGGGAAAAGAACCAGACGTTGGCATCTACAGCAAGGGAATACAGAGGTGTTACATTAGGGGTTCTTCAGAATTCATCCATAGTGCAGCAGTGTTTTGGTTGGGGGGTGTTAAAGCAGTCTGGAGTACTTATTTCCTTCTGAAGTGTGAATTGCTCTGCTGTAGGCAGCATTTTACCACCAGTCACAGTTCACTTGAAAACTCCCTCTGTCTCACCGAATAACTTACAGAGTCCAGTCCTTGCTGCTCATATGAGCAGCTTCAGACCTTGGGTAGGCTCCTCTTTTTAACTGGAAGACAATCTATGAGCCCGGCCACCCCATCCCCAAGTGGCTTTGTATTTAGCAGCCCTCAGAGGGGAGGGTGAGATACAAATGCTGTAGGCTTTGAAAAGGGACTGGGCAGGACTTGGAAGCCACCCATCTCTGTCAGGATCAGCTATGGGTTGGCAACACCCCAAATAATAATTCCAGAATACAACAAAATCATGACAAATAGCATCCCAAGTATTTCCCACTATTTGTGATACTCTTACTCAGGAAATCATTATAAAAAATAAAAAAAGACCCTATCCTTTCCCAGGTGGCAAAGGCTAGTCCCTGGACCACACCCTCCACACTACTGTGATTTACCACCTTTACTCCTTCCTACTCTTTCACATATGTTACAAAATGCTTGCTCCTGGTATTTTTAAAAGCCCCCCCTTAGCCAGACCCTCACCACAAATTGACATTATTTAGATGTTAGCCCCCCTCCTGACCCCAAGCCATGATTTGGGAAATCATATGTAGCAAGACATCACAGAGAGCCCAGTCCCTGCCCCCAACAAACTTCAGCACACACAGCCACCAGCTCTATCAGTCCACAAGCTGAATAATAGAGCTCAATGGTGTGCATGAGTGGGAGGGAGGAGGCATGGCACTGTGTGTCACTGTTGAAGCTATGCAGAAATCAATCTTCCATGGACACAAAAACATAAAGATATAACATTTTGCAGCAGATAAGGACCTATTGGCCCACCAAGTCTTCCCATTTTGTCCCTGTCTATACTGTCATAGCCACCCTACCTGATCTTCAGCTACACCCCCTCCCACTTTCCTACCAAGATTCCTTTGTGCCTATCCTATGCATGCCTGAAGCATACCATTGTTTGTTCCCCCTACCCCTACTACTGGAAAACTGTTTGAGGCATCCACCACTCTTTCAGTGAAGCAGTACTTCCTCACATCCCTCCTAAATTCCCCCTTTCCAGCTATATAGCATTCCCCCTTGTTCTTGTGCCCCTTCTATTTTGAAAAATACTTTCATCCTTTACCTTATTCAGCCTCATGAGGTACAAAAAGGTCTTTATCATGTCACCTCTCTCCCTCTTCCCTTGCAAGGTGTCCATATTAAGATCACTCAATCTCTCCTTGTAGGGCTTCTGATGCAGCACCTGCACCCTTTAAGTTGCCCTCCTCTGGACAGTCTCCACTCTGTCTGGGACCTGTAGTACTCCAGGTGGAGTCTCACCAATGATTAATACAGTGGTAAGACCACTTCTCCCTCCTGCTGGTGATTCCCCTCCCTATGCACCCCAGCATCCTGCTGACCCTGCCCACTGCCTTGTCACACTGCCTCACCACCTTGGGATCATCAGCTATGATAATCTCAAGATCCCTTTCCAGTTTAGTGACTGTCATAATCCCGACACTCATTTTATACACAACCCTGGCTTTCTGTGCCATAGGTGCATGATTTTGCACCTTTTGCATTGAAATCCAGCTGTTATACCCACAGCCACTCCTCAAGATTCCTCACATCTCTAATAATTCTCTTCACTGCCTCCGGAGTATCTACCCTATTGCAGATTTTGGTGTCAGCTGCAAAGAGTGTCATCTATCATCATCAGTGACACACAACACTCTGGCCACTCCCTCTTGCTGACAGGTGCCTTCATGGTCTATTGAGCAGCTGACTGATTGATAGAGCATGTGAGGGTGGGGATGGCAATCGGGCTATCCTGACTAGCAATAGGTGCCTACAGCCTTACCACCTTGGAGCCTTATACTGTCAAATCTCATAAGATAAGCAAGGTTGGTCCTGGTGAGTAGTAGGATGGGAAACTTCCAACAATCACCGGGTGAGGATGAGGATGAAAACTGGAAAATATTTCCTTGGATCCTTTCTTGGCCTCCCCAAAAATAAATAAACATATACATCATGTTGCTACACTTCACAGCCTCTGTTATATGATACTCACCCTACAGAACAGTTACCATAGGCAATTAAACAGAACTTACCTGCTTCATACAAGTCACAGTATCCAAAGTCAGGACCTGAAAGGGAAGCAAAGAGCAGGTTTAGGAGACACAAAGGGTCATAAGTCCTAGAGGAGAGATTATGGGTTAGAATTAAACTAAATAAGTGACTTATCAGAAAGTTATACAGTTGACATCTGGACAGAACATATGAATATATGAACATACAAAACTGCCAGCAGAAACAGACCTCATGGTCTATCAAAGTCTGCTCGAGTGTGCAGCTAGAACAGTTTGAGCTAGAACTGTTGAAATAAAGAGAAAATAGGTTAGTATAAGGAATTTATAGTAGTGAGAGTAGAGACAGAGAGTGGAGAGATACAAAAAGGGTATATTACTGCAAAGGAGTAAAGAAAGTGGAGTTTTAGAGGAAACAGTACAGTTAAGGTCAAAGTAAGGAAGACTGTAAGGAAAATAGAGAGTAGATAGAAAACAGAGTAAAAAAAGACAAAAAGGGAAAACTGTGTGTTATGGGAGGCTCAGTAAAACCCTCTTAGCACCCCTAGGTGACCTGGTGGCCAAAAGATTTAAGTAGTAGCCATGGTGGTCTAGAGAAACCCTTTTGGGCTACTGGGATGATTTAAAAAGGGAACATTGGTGGTCCAGGGGGCTAGAGCTGTCATCATGTCATGTCTCAATACCCCTGACCCCCCCCATCAAGCAAAATTCTCCCTTTCAATTAAAGTTCCATGTTGCAGCTCCCCCTGCACCCATTTACAGTTAACTCTTTGTTACATGCCCTCTCACCTGCCTGCATCCCTTGCAGGCAAACATTCTCATATAATTTCTCCCCACCCCTGCTAGAAAGTCTATATATGACCATTCAGATATGTATTCATTTTTTCCCCCATGGACCTGGCCAGGACATCCTTCCATCAACCACAAATTTCTATCTAGCTGTTCCCTGAGACCCTGCAGCCTGCACTGTTGGGAATCCTAGGTCCATCCATGACACACCGTTGCACTGCCCCTTGGAGGCAAGGGTTGCCATTTGCTCTCTGGTTATTTCCCCCACTTTACGTGGCCATCCACAGTGGAGGTGAAGTCTATAAGCAACCCCAGGCATTGGCTGTGAGGGATTTGAATGCATGTGAGGGGCTGGTAGAGGCTTCATGTGCCTGTGTCAGCCTGATTTGTTCATCTTTAATCCCCTGCCTACCCTCCAGGAGTGTGGTGACGTCAACAGACATTGGCATACCTGATGCATTAAATGACAGCAGAGTTTTAGTTCCCACTCCAAAACTGCACCCCTATAGCTGCACTTGTGGGTAACCCAGTGGTGGTACTGCAACAGGACACCCTCCCCCCTGAGAGGCAGAGAGCATCCACTGGGTTACTAAATCCTCCATCCTCCAGCCCTGCAATGGCCCAGGCTAGGCTTATTCCCAAACCTGGGTCATTGGCATTGTGAGTGGCACTATTAATGCTGCACTGTTGGGCTGATGATGGGTTTTGTTTTAATTTGGGCAACATTGTGTCCAGCAGGGGTGGGGGGATAAAACAGAAATAGGAGGGTGTAAGGGTCTTACTTTTAATTTGAGAGATAAAGGCAGAGCAGGGTGTGGTGAAGGTCTGGGGATAACCCAGGAAAGGTGTGCGTTTTAATGCCGTGGTGTTTCCTGGCAGTTTGGAAGAATAGAGATGATGGCTGACAACTGAGGGCTTTTTTTCAGTTTGAGCAACAAACTGAAAAAAAGCTAGGCAACAAACTGAAAAAAGCTAGGCTGCTGTGTTTGTGTTTATTTTTTCTCTCAGAGGAGTTTTTCCAGATGAATTGGGGAGCTCATCTGTCTGTCCCAATGTAATATACTGTTGTTCCTTGGTGGCTAGTGATCACTCTACCCCTTCCGATCACCATCCTAATATACAGAATGTATTTCCCTGGTGGCTAATGATCTCTCCCCCCACCTGCACCCATGCCTGTAGTATGAAAACTTATTCCCTGGTGACCAGGGGTCCCTCCACCCACCTGCACCCATGCCTGCAATGTGCAAGGTTATTCCTTGGAGGCTAGCAGTTCCTCCCCTCACCCGAACACATGCCCATAGTGTTAGAAAGTATAGCCTTGTATCTAGCAGACCCCCCACCTCATCAGGTAGAGCCCCACCACCCTGCTCTTCCCATCCCAATCCCAAGTCATAGACTGGCACAGCCTTCCACTCACCACCAAGGCCAGCTGCAGACTGAGCTGCCACTGAGCATGTACTATATACAGTACATGCTCAGTAACAGCTGAGGCCACAGCTGGCCATGGTGGTGAGTGGAGGTCTGTGGTGGTTGCAACTTTTTATAGGTATAGGGGGAACCGGGTGGTGAAGCACTGCCTGACCAGGTGGGGTTATCCCTAGGCATGAGGCAATACTTTGTAGCACTGCAGGCATGGGTTCAGGTGGGGGGAGGGACCACTAACCACCAGTGAATAAGTTTGCATACTGTGGGTATGGGTGCTGTTGGGGGAGCGATGCTAGCCACCAGGGAATAGGTTTGCATACTACGGCATGGGTGCAGGTGGGGGGAGGAACTGCTAGTCATCAGGGAAACATGTTCTATGTATCAGCACAGTGATTAGTGGGGGTGGGGAACCACTAGTCACCAGGGACTGTGTTGAGTCAACAGCGTATGGTGATTAGCAATCAGTGGGGGGGAGCACTAGTCCCTGTAGTATCATTATCTTTAAATCAGGCTGGCAATCAGCGGGAGGGGATCATTAGACCCCAGAGAATCAATATCTTTGAATTGGTCTGGCGATCAGTGTGGGGGGGGTAGGAGGGCTGCCACTAACACCAGGGATAGCTCTCATGGAATGGGCAATTGGGGGAGTGGAGGTGCTGTGCAGTACAGCCTCACTCCCTGTGCAAATTAGCCCATAATGGGCATGCTAATGGCCCCTTAGCACCTTGCATGCTCAGTGGGATCATTTGCATGGTCAGTTTGAATATGTGCTATTTAGTATGCGGGCAAGCCATTGTGTTGCCCTATTTTGGGGGCCAAGCCTGCCCAGCAATAGATGGCTTAGTACCGCATTTCAGAGGCCCTATATTCAGTTGAATAGTGCTGATGCTGTATTCCACTGAATATAGAAGTTTTGGATACCTGGCAACTGCAAGGGGTGGCACAAAGTTTTGCCCTCTGCTTTGACCAGATTTGCATATGGGCCCCCTGAGTTTCCAATATCAGATTGTCATCCACAAAGACTACCATGTTTTTCACCTTAGTGGAGGCCAACAGCCTAGAGGACCCAAGCAGGAGCCCAGTCACATCATCGGCTACCTCTGCACCCCTTCTGTGACTCAGCTTAATCACTAGTACCTCATTCATGTCCAAGTTAAGTCTCAGCCTATTAAGCAGAGTTGTGAGTTCATCAGACTGGGTGCACCCCATGTTCAACAAACAAAGTCCAGAGCATGCCCACCCACTCCCATGATAAATCTTTGAAAAGTAAAACTCCATATAAAAGAAGTCACAGAAAGCAGTTCACTGTAAGGACCAAACTGAGAGGTTCTGCCTTGCCATTTGGCAGCATGGTTTAATTCACTTAAGAGTTCTGATTTGAAGTTTAACAGAACCCTGGAGACAAAGTAAGAACATATGCAAATTAGGCAGAAATAAAATTTACTTTTCAGAGATTTGCCATAGGGCGGGGTGCAATGGACTTTGTTTTTTCATGCCATAAACCAGTAGCCCTCCTTATGAGATACGTGATTTGAACTCTGAAAATTAAACAAGGGTAGAGCTTGCTAGATTTGGAATTTGTGGACTGGGGCTAGATTTTGAAATGTGGAAAAACTGTGTATGTGTGGAAAAAAGTTACCTAAGGGAGAGTATTCTTGAGCAACCTCAACTTTTTCTGTATGTGATCCATTTTCAAAAAGGTTGTCTTTTTGCAACCTTTAACACAATTGACAGTAGCTTGTGCATTTTTTTGCACAGCTGCCAAAAAGTGGTACATTTGGTGTTACCAGACATAATATTTTTTGCACAGCTGTGGAAAAAAGAACACGCTGCTCATGTGCATAAACTGCTGAAAATAGCATTTTCGCAGGTGTAGGGACTTTTTCTGCACCATGGAGTTGTGTACAGGGACTTCATCTCTGGTCATGTCAGGCTTTTTGAAAATGTATCTGCTGGTGGTCTTCTTCAGTCTGATTGACTGTTGGATAAAGAGCAAACAGCAGTTTCTGGCCACAATGAGGATCGAGACTGAACTGAACTGAGTCCAGAAATCCTGCCAACTGGAAACAGAAAATGCCAGTTGGTCCTGGTGTCCTTCTCAGACCCATTGGCTGCTTACTGTGCTTATGCAGCCAGACTGGCAGTTGGAGGAGGACACAAAGTTAAAATGTTCTGATACCTTGCATGAGTGATGTGAGAGGATGGGTTCCTACCCTGACTTCTTCATGACCCACGGTGACAAACAATGCCTGCCACTGCAGTTGTGATTGAGGCCTCACTTGCATAATTTGGAAGGGAGAAAGAAGGGGTTAGCTGCCTAAAACATACAGATATGTGAACCACAGAATGTTTACAATAATGTTAATGTAAATTGCTGCGTTGTCTTCAAAGATTCTTCTTTGAAGAATTCTGTGATGCAGTTTATATTGCATGTGCAAGGAGATTGTTACATGGTTTCTAAAATAGTGGCCTATGCAAAAATCAGCATACCCTGAAACTGTGGATTCAACTTCTGTTGCTCTGTTTATGACTCATATTTCAATCAGCTGCCTGAACTGTGTTCACCTCCACCAACACCTGACAGCTCTTACATCCAACGTTATTGCTGCCACATCCCCCCCTCGTATTTGCATGCCACCATTTACATTGGCTTTGCTCATTTTAATTTACTACAGAGTATGTCCTGCCACCACAAAACAAATAGCAATGCTGATTTCAATAAATGCCCTGTGAGGACACCTTTAGCTCTGAACTGCTAGTGGCAGCACCACCTAGAGCACAATCACCACCACCACTGCTCAATAATGCACACATAATGATCCCCACTTTACCATGTACTCCATGTCCATGAGTCCCATTTCCTGATGTTCATCTCTTATTATCACCCACCATCATAGAAAAAATAAATGAATCACACAGCTTAAGTAACAAAACCTGAGGGAGAAAGATTTATTTACAGAACACCACCACTGGAGAAGCAAGGAGTTCATTAAACATATGGACTAAAAAGAATTGCCACAAAGAATATTAAATGTCTCCTTTTGATTACAAAAGTAAGTCAGATAGAGCAACATATCTGTTTCCTTCAGCAAATACACAGTAAAAATGCACAGAAGTATAGGAGAAGCAAGCACTTGAGAGAAAAAGTTACAATGGCTATTGTACCTTTGACCCCTTTTATTCCCTTCTAAAAGACTTTGATGTGATTGCATTGCTCACAACATAGGTTTTAGAGTTTTCCATGCATTGCTTAGAATAATGTTAGGTAGGGGAGGAGTGCTAAAAGGAAAGAAATGGTTGCTGTGGCAAAAAAAAAAAAAACGTTGACTCTTCCATTGCCAGCTAGAGGGAGACTAACATATGACGGAATTGCTCGCTAACTGCTTTTCAGCAGAATTAGACAGTGTACAGAAGGATGTTGTTATGAACTGCAGACCTGTGTTAGTAGTCATATAGTAGAATAGTTGTTGTAATTTTAATATTCCCATTGTTTTGATTAAAATTCATTGTTTACCCGAAAAACTCTCCAAAACTAGCAATAGTCTGCAGTATACCATGGAATTTCACCATTTCACCATTGGTGATAGTTCGTGAAAATTATACAGAAATGGAATCTGCAATTTTCTCCCAACTCTATTTTTTATATTAAATTTAGGTATTCTTTATAGATTGGCAGAGTGCTTCTGACCAATTAGACAACTCCTTTCCTCTGTGCATGAGACACTCTTATTCCGTGAAGAAAGTCTCAAGCTCAGCTGCCCTGGAAATGCACACCTTTGGAAAAGATTTTGCTTTTTTAAAATAATATGTGCTTGATTAATAATATATTAAAGAAAGACTCTGGCCAAAAGTGCTACATTGCAGAATTAGAATAAGCATACCCCCAATAAATTTCATACCAGACATTAGGTTTCTGTGTTACTTCATTTTAAAGTTATGGGCTATTTTGTAACCCTGATTTCACAATCTGTTCAAAAAAGCCAGTTTCAGTGAAGAGTTGCTGATGATGTCATCTCCTGAACTCACAGCCTAGTCCTCCCTGCCAGCATGCTTATAGGACCCGTTTTCCCAAAGTTAAAAGATCATTCTGCAATGGTTTTCACAAGTAAAACAAGCAGCACCATTCTAAAACAGTGCTATAGAATCTGTGTGTTTCAGGTTTTGTAACAAAGTTGACAAATTTGTATTTTAATGCATTTTTGATGTGGTTCTTTTCTCCAGAGTTGCAAGATGCTTAGTCAGCATGCCTCCAGGCTGCTGATACAATGTGAGGTCTTACTGTGCGGTGCCTGTTTGTAAGTTATATTGCTACAAGTGTTGCAATGCTGGTAACTGCATTGCTGTTTGTCAGTGTCCGCTTTACAATAAGTTTTAATAGGGGCCTCATATGTGCTAATTCCTACTAGTGGTGGAAGTGTTAGTCCTGGTAAAACATTCATTGTAATGTGGAGTACAACACAGATGAGCCTGAATATAGCTCAAGTAACAGCCTGTCAATGAGAAGACAGAAAATGAGCTCTGCCCAGCTGAGTATCCCATTCATTCATACTTTGATGATGAATAAAATATTGATTGATTGATTGAGTGAGTGATTAAGCATTGAGCTGGCTGCTGTATAAAAACTCTTAAGTAAGGTTTCAAAACAGCACTACCTCTCCCACCCCTATTTACAGGGTGATGGAATAATTGATTTAAAGTGCCTTCCTGAGAAATCACCTCATTTGAATGATGTGTGAATGATCACAGCCTTTCATCACATCAAAGCTATCCAGTCTGCAAATTTCACATTAGTGTGCTGTGACTTAGCATTCAGTAACCCAGGAGAAAAGGACTGCAGCAAAAAAGCACAAAAAACAAAAATATTAATTTGTCAACTTTGTTACAAAACCTGAAACACACATGTTTTAAAGTTTTAAAGCAATGTTTATTGAATGGTGCCACCTGTTTTACTGGAGAAAATCATTTGCACATAGTTTTTAAACTTTGGAGAAGCAGGTGCTGTAAACATGCTGACAGGGAGGGCTAGACTGTGAGTTCAAGAGATGACATCATCAGCACCTCTTCACTGAAACTGCCTTTTCTGAATAGGCAAAGAATTTAGGGTTATAAAATGATTTGTAACTTTTAAACAAAGTAACTTAGGGATCTCAGTTTTGGCATGAGGGTGATTGGGGCTATATTGATCCATACTTTGAATTTATTGTTGCCAGTAATTTTTGACCACAGTCCCTCTTTAATACTGCCACAAAGACCTCTCCTATGGTTGTAAGAGTGGTCTCACTTACATTCTTATGGTATCAGAACTGCTCACTTTCTGTTCATTGTTCTTATAGTTTGTTGTTCTCATATCTCAAGAATGCATGTGAGGCCACTCTTAACCATAAAAGTGGTCTTGGCAGTGGTGTTGACATAAAAACACTACTTTCTTTTTATTTGTTTTTAGAAATTTTAAAAACTTTTCAGAAGTGATGGAATTATTCTCTTATATGTACTATTGCTTGCAGATGGATATGATTTGCTGTGTATGTGTCGGAGGAGAGGGGCAGAAGCAGCTGGCCAAGTTGACTGTAGGACACTGAGAAGTATGGAGGAAAGGGTTGCTCCACAACTTTTCTAGAAGCATGACAGAAGTTGATGAATGAATTTCATTGTCTACTAAGTTGACTAATTTAATATGTTTATTGTTCTGTTTGCAGTATTGAAATGTTTTGCCACAGATATAGAATGATTAAACATTTGTACATGGTTACTGGAGAGCAGCAGTGGATCTGGATGTTCATGTTTTATAATAAGTGTTTTTTAACAATTTTATATAAAGATGATCTCATTGCCTGTATGATTTAACTAACCATGTTTTCCAAGTTGAATCTCCCATTCCCTGTTTTAGAATGAATTCTGTCTGCGGGGGCAGTTCTAACATGTTGTAAAAGTCTTATTTTAATAACATTCTGGATTTAAGGTTCATGAGAAAACTACAGAAAGTTAGGTTTTGTTAATGTTGTTAATGTTGCAATTGATTTATTCAGACTGAGGATGTTATAACTGATTTATTTGTAATGCAATATTGGGTGATGATGCATACTTGCTTGATTCATAACTATATATGCGCTTTCATCTGTGTACCTTTCCTATGGGGAGAAAGATCTACCTATGTCATCTGTCTGTCTATCTATCTATCTATCTATCTATCTATCTATCTATCTATCTGTTTATCTATCTATCTATCTATCTATCTATCTATCTATCTATCTATCTATCTATCTATCTATCTATCATCTGTCTCAGCTTCTGGCACCCATGTCACTTTCCCCAGAACACATACAGTTAATCAGTCCTACAGTGGGTGACTGGCACAGACCTCTCTCCCCCAAGAACAAGTGCTGTCTTTTCTGCTGCCCCCTGATAATTCCAATCTGTTAATGAAAGAAAGTAAAAGAAAACAACCCCATTCTCATTAGTCTGTAGTCTTTGTTTGTAGAGCCCTTCCCCAGAGACCCATGACACTATTACAAAAATAACACAAAATACAGAAGATACACAACTATATAGACTATATTCAATAAAAGGATACAGATAATACAAACATACAATAACAACCTACCCTCTGGAACCCATGCCACCATTCTACCCTCCGCTTCACCATGCCAGCACATAGAGTTACAGATCCAATGGTGGTTGGCCAGAACAGTCCTCCCTCCACCATGGCCAGTCACTGTCTTCTCTGCTGTTCTCCACTGATTGCAACCTGTTAAAAAAAGTTAAAGCAAACCCCCACTCTCAACCACCCTATGGCACTCATGGCCCCTTCCCCCTCCAACGCTACCTACAGTTCAGTCCCGCTTCATGGATCCTCAGTGACCCTCTATATGATTTGTCAGTGTCCCTTGATGTGTGATGTGCTCCTCTACCAGTAATAATAAAATATTGTTGCAAAACTGTGTCAGGGCTTGATCCACAAAGGTGGTTGGGATGTGCTGGAGTTCAGCACATTCTGGCCATGCCTGTGCACCCTGATGCTGGTCCATGAAGAATGGCATCTACAGCCCTGTCCCCCTTTAGCTTATGTGTGCAGAATCCTGTACAGGGGCAGGAGGTGGCAACAGAGGTGGTGCTATACTGCACACTGGTCACCCCTGTAGATGCCCAGGTTGACACTGTAGTGGTTCCCCCACTCCACATAGACTCTAGTGACTGCCATATCCAACAGTCCACACCGGTATATAACACAACCCTCTCAACCTACACAGATAGCTGGAGGTTGATCATGTTGGGGCTGACTGTGGCCCAGAGAGAGTCTTCCAGATGGGTGGGGAGGGCACATGGTGCTACAGCAACCATTTACTCTGCATAGCCTCTGCAACCTCAGCTGGCCCTCACTTGTGCCAGTTAAAGCACCATGCTTAGATACAGGAATGTTGCCACCCCCTTGCCCACCCTGAACTTTCCAGGCACATAGCAGTGGACACAGCCAGGGATCAGGTGCAAAGGAGTTGTCCAGCAAGGCATGGGGATGCATGGAGGTCTTTACATGTGCAGAATGAGACCTCTGTGGATCCCCAGTGTGTGTAGGAACTCTTATGCTGGTTCACATACCTTTGTGGCTCAAGCATTAAGGCCAGAAATACACTTACTGCACATTCACCTGGACTTAGCAATTTGTCTCAGTATTTGTTTACTGTTACACATGTTTTGGCCCATTTTGATAATTGTGTACCCATATTTTCAGAGTGGCCAAGTAGCCACCCCACCTCACAGTTACATAAGTGGGACTTTGTAAATCTCGTGCAAAATGTGCTTTGGGTTAAACTCCTAAACACATTTTCGGTCACTTTGACAAGGTAACACTTATGTAGTTATGAAGTGAGGAGAAGACTATGCCATTCATAAAACTGAGCTCAGTTAGACAAAATTGGCCAAGTTATCAATAAAAGAAAAAAGAAACAGCTGTAAAATATGCCTAAATCTATGTGTAAGTCCTGTATCTGTATTTCATGATTATGGTAGGATTTTAAACATGAAAGAAAAAAACAGAACATTCGTAAAGAAAAAGGTTCTAACTCTAACACAAAACAAAATGTCTAAAGCATCAAAAGAGTCATGAATGATGTACTAAGTCCTCAGAAAGTTAGCACTCATGAGTCATTCCTGAAGTGCCTAAAGGGCCATGCACTTGCTGCTTTACACAGGACCTGAAGGGCCCTGCACAAAGCAAGTTAGGATTTATAGGGTATGTCATGTTTTCGACCTACATGAAGCAAGGTAGGACCTAGCTCCTATTTTGGGAAGAGCACTTTGGGCCCTGTGTGATCTAAATTACAACTCTACTTTCTCACAAAATAAGGAAATTCATTGCAAAAGAAAACATGTTAATGCATTGTTAAGGTTCAGTAGCCACAAAAAAAGAGAAATATGGCACTGGGAATTTTTGACCCTAATGCCCATCCCCTACTTTAACCACTTGCCTCATAACCCAAAGCCAAGTTACATGTCCATGGTCATGCCCCATGGGTCTCCTGCTTCAAAAGTTATGATTGATCTAATGCTTTGCACAGAACCCACAAGAAAGGTAAGAAATGCATGACTGGCATTGCACTTCTTGCAGGGCTGAGTGTGAAGAAAGTTTGGAATGATTGTACATACTCAATATGGAGCAGCAGACTTGTGGGGCATGGACCCAGACCTGTTGCATAAAGCAGCAGACCCATGGGCATAGCCACAGACCTTTAGCTTGGCATTGGGTCATGAGACTAGAGTCTGGAGAGCAGGATGGGAATTAGGGTTAAAAAATATGTCACATTTCTCTCCTTTTGGGGCTACAGAACCCTAACACAGCATTAAAATAGTTTTCTGAAGATATGTGTATCAGAAAAACTTAATTGATGCACTAGTTAGGATTCCAGCATCGTGGAACAGCCAGTGTTGGGGTTTCCAACCCTAACACCCCACCCCCACCCTGCAGGTAGCAACAGGCTTGGGGTGTGCCATGGGGTTGTCAACCCTAACACTCACCTCATTTCATGAATAAATAAGCTGAAATGGTACAGCATATGAGCATGGGGTAAGCGTTACGGTTGACAACCCAAGGCACACCCCATACCTATTATTGCCTGTAGGGAGGGGGTTAGATGGTTGGGTTGGAAACCCTAACATGACATTTCTCTGTCTTTGATGTTGTGACTCTAACTAGTGCATTAACAAAGTTTTTTGCAAAGAATGTCCTTACTTTTTGAGCTTTATTTATTTATTTATTGAAATAATTTCACCAGGAAAGGCACACTGAGCAACAAGATGCTCATCTCCCGGTACGACCTGGGGGGAGAGGGTACAAGGGGGTTGGATAACATGCAGGTTATCAACTGAGCAAATAACAGAGGCAAGAAGAAGCTTATGGATACAATTGCATTAAACAACAAGCAACAACACATGGAGTACATTGGATATTGTGTGGAGCATATAACAATTACTTGACATATAGCAGCAATAGAAGGGAAAATTTAGCACATAGTAATATACAGGTATAAGCAACAGGAGATACAGAACACATGATGGTGCAGAACAAAAAGGCACAGGACAAAAGTGCTTAGGTTGGGGCTATATGTCAGCATTTATAGCAAAGCTAAAGCCGCTGGTTGGGCAGTGGGGAAGGGAACAACTGGCACATGGCCGAGTCAGGTACAGGAGCAATTAGTGGTGAGGAAGTTAGCTAGGGCAGTAGAAAGAGAGTGGGCAGAGGTGGAATGCTGAATTTGAGGTGGGAGATCATTCCAGAACTTGGGTAACCGGTGTGAGAGGGCGGCTTGCCTGACAGTAGTCTTCCACCTAGGGATTGATAGTTGGTGGTAGTCACAGGATCTAAAATAATGGGTGGGGGAGGTGGCAGCTGAGAGCATTGAGGAGAGGTAGAAAGGGATGGTATAATCACATCCTTATTTGCTGGTGGGAGTGCAGGGCTCTCTTGTCTCTGGGCTCCCATCCATGCATAATTGTTGAGATATTGTAATTGTATCCTTATTTCCTTGTGGGAGCACAGGGACCCTGGGCTCTGTGCTCTGATCAGTCCACAGTAGTATCCATATTTGTGTGTAGGAGGGCCCCTAGCTCCCATCCATCCATAATTTTATTGATACTGTAGTTGTTTCCCATCCTGTGCTGCACAGCACCAAAAAAAGACCTCACATTGCAATGTTACCCTATGGGAATCACAGGAAGGTTTTAAACTTGTATAACTCCACACCAAATTAATATCTTTTCATCAAACCAGAAAAAGGCACATCCACAAGGGAGACCCACAGGAGGGTGGCATGGGACTACACAGGGGAAGAAAACAACTCCTGGTGGGGGACTACATTGTTAGAAAGGTAGAACTGGGGGAGGAAGGGGAGAGGGAGTTAAGGTGCCTGCCTGGTTCCATGGCTTGGAGGGACAGGGAGCGAGTCCTCAGGATTACAGGAGCAGTTGCACAGGGGAGGGAGCTGGATGTCATTATCCACCTAGGGACAAATGACCTGGCTAAGAAAGGGATCAGAGCAATGCAAGAAGCATTTGTGGAGATGGGGAGGGGCCTTAGACAAACAGCACACATGGTAATCTTCTCAGAGGTGCGGCCTGTCTATGGCATGGGTGAGGCTAGGGTACTCCACATCATGAGATTCAATAAGTGGTTCAAAAACTGGTGCAGAGCTCAGAGATTTGGCTTCATTGGGGACTGGGGGTCCACCTGGAGGGATGCAGGCCTATTCTGACGTGATGGTCTGCATCAATCTAGGAGGGGAACCAGGATCCTAGGTGATAGGCTTAAATACTTCATTGGCATGCATTTAAACTAGCCAAGGGGGGAGGTACTGGAAAGGAGCAGGGAAATCCTAGCCCACCCAAAAATTCAGGGTACTAAGTGAAGTAGACACCAACATAGAGATGTCGATAGGGAGAAGCGCAGTGGTAAATGGAGAAAGTGACAAACGCAATAAGGACAGGGATGGGCCAAAAAGGAGTAAGGCCATCAAGAAATGGAGGGTAATGAGTACCAATGCCCTTAGTCTGGGCAATAAGCTCCCTGAACTGGTGGCCTTGATGGAAGAGGGATGCCTGGATATCATAGCAGTCACAAAAACATGGTACACAGAGAACCATGACTGGGATGTTAACGTACCAGGCTACACAACCTACAGGAGAGATAGTGAGGGGAGAAGAGGGGGAAGTAGCTCTCTATGTAAAGGAAGGGATAAAAGCAACTGAACAAAAGAGTAAACAGGGAGGAGAGGAGGCACTGTGGGTCACCTTAGAGACTGGAAATGGCACCACAATCTGCACAGGGGTTGTATACAGATCCCCATGACAAGGGGAGGGAATGGACAAGAATATGATAGAAGGCATACTTAGGATGGCAGAGAAAGGGGAGATACTGTTGATGGGGGATCTTAATATGCCAGATGTTAACTGGAGCACCTTTGCTGTAGCCACATCCAAAAGCAGGGCCACTCTTGATGCCCTTCAGGTGACATGCCTCAGACAGCTCATTTTGGAACCTACTCATGAGGGAGCAATCTTAGACCTCATACTCTCAAATGGGAACAGTGAAAGGATCTCAGATCTAGAAGTGGGTGGCCATTTGGAAACAAGTGACCACCAAACAGTGTGGTTCATGATACACTCAGCTACAGAGTCAAGCCATACAAAAGTGAGGGTTCTGGACTTCAGAAGGGTTGACTTTGGCAGGATGGGAGAATGCCTTAGAAAAGCACTAGCAAACAGGCTAGAAGCAGGGGTGGAGAAACAATGGGGAAATATCAAAACTGCCATCACAGAGGCAACAAGCCTTTGTGTGAAGCAAATAAACAAATCAAAATGAAAGAAAAAGCTACTATGGTTCTCAAAAGAGGTGGTGGTGAAGGTTAGGGAGAAAAAGATAACATTTAGGAAGTATAACGAAACACAGAAGGAGCAGGACAGAGAACTGTACCAGTTAACGCAGAAGGAAGCAGGGAGGGTAGTCAGAATAGCAAAGGCCCAAACTCAGGAAAAGATAGCCAACTCAATTAAGAAGGGGGATAAAGCCTTTTATAGGTATATCAAGGAGCATAGAAAGACAAAGGGAGGGATAGTGAGGCGGAATAGAATGGTTGGTGGGTGGGCAGAGAGTGACAGTGAAAAAGTAGGGATACTAAATGAATACTTCTGTTCAGTATTCACAAAAGAGGAAGTGGGGGAGGTGCCTAATCCAATTAAGAGAAGCACTCTGGAGAGGGGGGTCAATCCCAGTCCTTTCACAGAACAGGTTCTGAAAGAACTCCTAAAACTGAGGGTGGACAAAGCAATGGGGCCAGATGGAATTCACCCCAGAATTCTAAAAGAATTAAGCAGAGAACTAGTGACACCACTGACTACCCTTTTTAATAAATCATGGGAGGATGGCGTGGTACCTGAGGACTGGAAGAAGGCTGATGTGATTCCCCTTCACGAAAGTGGGACCAAGACAGAGGCAGGAAACTACAGACCTGTCAGTTTGACCTCTGTGGTAGGGAAAGTGATGGAATCACTTCTGAAGGAGAGAATTGTTGAGTACCTGGAGGCCAGTGGGGCACAGGACCCAAGGCAGCATGGGTTCACAGCAGGAAGGTCATGTCAGACTAATCTAATTGATTTATTTGACTGGGTGACCAAAGTAGTAGACCAGGGAGGGGCTGTGGACATGGCCTACCTAGACTTTAGCAAGGCATTTGACACAGTCCCACACAAAAGATTAATAGTCAGATTAACCAGCCTGGGAGTGGGTCCCAGGGTGGTAGCCTGAGTAAAACATTGACTGAACAACAGGACACAGAAGGTAATTGTAAATGGAGTCCACTCTGAAGAAAGAGGGGTTACTAGTGGGGTAACGCAGGGTTCAGTACTGGGTCCAGTCCTTTTTAATATCTTTATCAGTGACATTGCAGAGGGACTGGAAGGAAATGCATGCCTCTTTCCAGATGACACAAAGATCTGCAACAGGGTTGATACACAAGGAGTCGTAGTAAGGATGAGAAGGGACTTGGCAAGGTTGAAGGAATGGTCAGAAGTATGGCAGCTTGGATTCAATGCAAAGAAGTGCACAATAATGCACCTGGGAAACAAAAACCCAGGGGAAGATTACACAATGAGGGGAAGGTAGTAACAACAACAAAAATGGAAAGGGACCTGGGGGTAATCACATCAGATGACCTTAAGGTTGGCAAGCAATGTGAGGAGGTGGTAGGGAGGGCTGGGGGGATACTGGGATGTATAGGGAGAGGCATCACCAGCAGAAAACAGAAAGTTGTTATCCCCCTGTACAGACAGTTGATGAGACCCCATCTGGAGTACTGCATCCAGTTTTGGAGACTCCATCTCCACAAGGACATAGACAGAATGGAGGCAGTTCAGAGGAGGGCAACTAAAATGGTACAAAGTCTGCAAGAGAAGCCATATGAGGAGAGACTAAAGGAGTTTAATATGTATACCCTTGAGAAAAGGAGGGATGGGGGGACATGATAAAAATGTTTAAGTACCTCAGTGGAATCAACAAAGTCCAAGAGGGTAGCATCTTTCGGAAAAAAGAGATGTGCAAGAACAAGGGGACACAATTTGAAGATGGGGGGGTCGGCTCAGGGGCAATGTGAGGAAGTATTTTTTTACAGAGAGGGTGGTGGATGCATGGAACAGCCTTCCTGCGGAGGTTTGGGGTCTAAAACTGTGGGAGAATTCAAGAATGCATGGGACAGACATAAGGCAATTTTTGTGGGGGAGTAGGAAGAAATAGGCTGTTGGTTAAATAGGATCTGCAGCTTATCCTCTAGGTAGGGAAATGGGCAGACTAGATGGGCCAAGCGGTCCTTATCTGCCATCAGAGTCTATGTTTCTATGTTTCTGTAGGGCAAGCCTTTTTTACCATGAAACTTTCATACAAAAAATTTGAAGCCATGTCTACCCACGTCTTCACAACAGTGTGACAAAGAAATGACTGTGTACACCTAACATTACAATGTTATCCTATGGAATACAAAGGAACATGTAAACCCCCAGAACTCCAGAGCAAAATAATCTTCTTTCACTAAACTAGCAAAATGCATATACCCTGAAAATTTCAGCCCAAAATTCCAAACAGTTTCTTCAGTGTGAAATGACAAAGAAACGACTGTATAAAAATTCTTCCATAATTTATTAAACAGAATCCTGTTTTGAGCTTTCTTGTCTCTCAATTTTATGAAAAAGAAAAATCCTTTTCTGCAAATTGTGAAACGGAATCCTGTTTTGTGTTCTTTTTTTGTAAATTGTGAAAAAAGAAAAATCCTTTTTCCAAATTGTGAAACATAATCCTGATTCATGATTCTTTTTTCACAAATTTGCCAAAAAGGATTTTGGCATTTAAAAAAATAACACATTTTCAGGTGATTTATGAAAAAAAACTAACACCAGAATCCAATAGAATGGGCCCTATTAGCAGAACACATGTGTTGGTTAATTCAAAAAACATATTTATTTTTCTGTTTTTTAACACGATGGTGGTTGCATGAAAAAAGATTCCCCATTTGTGACCCAGAATCCTGTTTTGAGACTCACATTTAACTTTTCCCTTTGAAACTAGTGGTAAATTTTAAAGTTTTATAACTTTTGAATTGATTAATATATTTTCACTAAATCTTCAAAAGGCACATCTGTGACCCAAGACCTTTCTACCCTAAAAAGTTCATACCAAAATCCCAAGCTGTTTTTGTGCAGCAGCGTGACAAATAATTTTCCAAAAAATGGTAATTTTCACATTTTTTGACACTCCATATTTCCACACCCACACATAAGACCAGAATGAAGCTTGCCACATCAAGAGAACTTTGGTCCCTGATAAAATGTGCAAAACTTCATGCATATTGGTTAAATAGTTGTGAAGTTATTAAAGTGCAAAATTTCAAGTTTAACACAGAAGTAAAGGTTGAACCCTAACTGTAGGGCCGCGAATGTGCCCCTATAGTAACACTCCATTTCTCCGCACTTGCATGTCTGATTAGAATGAAACTTGGCACATCATGAGACTTTTAGGCCCAGATATTCAAAAGGGTTGCGCCAGCCCAAGTCCGAAATTGCGCCATAGTGCGATATTCAGCAGGAGGCAGTTGCTCCACAGAAAACATGCTGAGCAACAGCGCAATGCAAATGAAGGTATGCGCAACTGAAGGGGGTGGAACCATGCATAAAGTGCGCAATGCAATATTCAAAGGCTTGCGCAATGAGCAACAGTGGATCAGGCGGAAGTTGCGCCACGACGGAAATAAGCCAAATTAAAATGGCTCAAGGAAGAGGTGCAAGAACACGACAGGGAATTCACATGAGGCAGACGGACAGAGCAGACCACAGCAGGAACCAGTGCAGAACAGGGAGTGTACAGGACAGAATAGGGGCAAGTGAAGGTGTGTGGGGCCACAGAGTGCAGAGGCCAGTAGGTGTACCCGGTGCAGTGGAGGTAGCAGTCAGGACAGCGGGGGTAACAGATCAACAACAGCCAGGGGGACACAAGCCAGGGAGATGGACAGTGCCAGCTTCCACATGGAAGCTGTAATGAGGGGTGAGAAGGCATGCTGCAGGGGACAAGGAAATGGAAGGGCCGTCGGCGGTATGCCCCAACAGGCAGTGCACCGCATCTGCATCAGTTTTGAGTTGCATTCAGACATAGAGATTGTGGGCCGGTACTGCCTGAACAGGGCATACTGAGGCAGCTCTGTGAGCTGTGCAGTGATGTGATGCAGGCACCCTCACGACGGAGTCACGCCTGTCAGTGGAGACAAAGGTAACAGCCTGCATGTGCTTGCTCACCACGGGTACCTTCCAGAGGCCAACAGGGACACCACAGGCATAACACAGTCAGCCACGCCACGATCCTCACCCAATCCTCAGCCAGACTGCTGCCACATGCTGCGGAGTACATCCATTTCCCCAGCACTGCGGCAGAGCGTACAGCAAATATACAGGAGTTCCACAGGGTAGCATGTATGGCTGGCGTGCTAGGGGCAATAGACTGCACCCATGTGGCCATTCGCATGCCACCTGGCCCCGATGGGGCTGCCTATCGCAATCGGAAGGGGTATTCCAGTGTCAACTGCCAGGTGGTGTGTGATGCCAGTGGGTGCATCATCAGTGTCTGCGCCACGCACCCTGGTGCAGCACATGATTCATTCATATGGTACCACTCAGCACTGTGCCATCAATTCGAGAGTGGGGACATCCCCACAGGACATCTAGTGGATGAGTATGTATGTAGGATTGGCAAAGTGGGGGCAAGGGTGGGTAAGTCACAGGTGCCATGGGAGTGGCACACAGGGTTAGGGGCAATGTGAGCCTGAACATGACACTAACCTCCACTATCTCCACACAGGTGACAGTGGATACCCACTCCGTCCCTGGCTGCTCACACCCTACCGGCGGCCCACGACCCCATTGCAGCAATGCTTCAATGAGGCACATACCACCACACGCAACATCATCGAGCGGGTGTTTGGGATGCTGAAGGCACGCTTCCGATGCCTGGACACCTCCAGCGGTGCCCTACAGTACAGCCCCTCAAAGGCCTGTGGGATATTCCTGGCCTGCTGTATCCTGCACAACATGGCCAAAGACTGTGAGATAGCCATACAGGTCGAGGAGGGGGACAGCGATGGGGATGCTGGTGACACCGGTGATGATGGGGATGAGCAGCCCCCCCTTGGACGGCATGACCCCCGACTGACCCGGCTGGACCAGCTGCACTGGGACACCATCACAGAGGAGCACTTCGCACAACACAGGTAAGTCATGGGGACATGTGCAACCAACACTGTCCAGGGCACAACCCACATACACACAGGGAAACACACCAGGGGTGCATGACAGTGAGGGAAGTGGCAGGGTACAGGTGCACAAACACACAACCAGGGAGGGGTGAACAGTCACACGCCACATGGACAGACACACACACCAGGCACAAAGTGCACAGGGGTCAGGTGCACAGCAGAGCAGGAACAGACATGAGAAACACACACATCCACAGGCCACCACCACCACCACCACCACCTGTACTGTCCATGTACATGTGTCTGATGCAGGGCACCCTTGCACCTTGGTGTACAGTGCAATGCAGGCACCATCATGCACATGCACCTGTGGACAGCAGTCGGGAGGGTGAGCAGGTGATCCATGTGTCGGCGTGTAGGGCAGGGCACCCACTGGTGCACTGCCCACCAAAACACACATTGCACACAGGGCAGCACCAGACAGGGCCCACACTGGGAGACAGCTCAGTCATGTGGCACAGTGCCACGGCCACCTCGGATGTGTGGGCAGCTCTGCTGAGACCCAGCAGCACTGGCAGGCTGAGCATGGGCCACATGGGGTGGCACCGATGGACCACCAGGAGTCCCACTGCGTGACTGCGACCTTGTCCGCACAGGGGTCTGCAGCATACTGAACATACCTGCACCAGGGGTGCTTGGGATGCCCACAGCTGAACCCGGCGTCGACAGGGTGGGTGTCGCACGACGCCTGGAATGGGGAGTGGATAGCGTACTGCGCAGTGTGAGTGGCACAGGGGCACCTGACTGTGTGCCTAATGTGGCCACGGCACTGACCAATGCCTGTGTCAGCCTGTCGATGGCGGCGGTCACATCCACCCGCATATGGTCAATCTGGAACAGGATCCTCTCAGTGTCCCTGCTGTGTCACTCCTAGACCCACTCCAGGCCACACACAGTGCCTTCACAGATGTTGCAACCCACATCTGCTGCTGTACTGATGCCTGCAACAGGTGGGTGTGCTTATCAAAGAGGTCGTCTGCCACGTCAGCAACCTCTCCCTCAGGGTCTGGAAGGGCCTGATGTACAGCACCCCTTGAGGGTGGGCACTGCTCACCAGGACCAGATATGGGCATGTCCACAGGCAGTGCACCTCCATCACCGCTGAGCCCTGTACCCCCAGTCCCGGTGGGTGACTGCTGCTGCTGCCCCTCTGCCTGCTGTGCTCACAGGATCAGTGGTTCCCCTGCTGTGGCTGCAACAGTGCCAGTGACCTGCACAGCCACTGGTGCTGCCCCAACGGTGCTGACAGGCACAGCCTGGGACTGTGCTGACATGCTGGCACATACATCAGAACCAGCTAGATCCATGGACGGGAGCTGGCCTGCTGTGTGTCCATTCTGTGACACACACATGTCAATGCCCATAGTGGTCGGTGCATCATCGATGGTGCAGGTCTGTGCCACAGCCACAGCCGCAGCGTGCTGGCATGCTTGCATGCCAGACCGCTGGGACATAGGAAGGGCACTCCCCACACCTGTCTCAACATCAGTGAAGGCAGATGGCCGTGCACACTGCCGCAGTGCACACCGGCAATCTGCGGAGGTGGATGGGCCTTCCTCCAACTCTGGGTGGCTGTCCGTAGTGGACAGGCCCTCCACTGCTGACCTCTGCAGATGCACAGGATCTGTAACAGAAAGGAAGGACACGTTAGTGCATGTGAACTACCTTCCCCCCCAACATGACATACCATGCAGTGATGGGCTACCACCTGTTTGGAAGCCACCTCCAGGCACACCCTCAATGGCACTGCACTGCATGCTTGCAGCGAGCATGTCCTCCGATGGGGTCAGCTGCACCACCTCCATCTGTCCACCACCTGTAGCATCATGTGCCACCCTGATGGCTTCAACCTTCTCCTTCACCCTCCTCCTGTCGGTCCCCATCTTCTTTTTACACTCCTGCACTGAGCGCTGGTGGCTGCTGTGCAGGTTGACGGCACGTGCCACCCCCTCCCATGCAGCAGCTCGGGCCTGAGGGGTGCCCCGCTGTCCATTGAGAAGTGGCTCCTCAGCCAGGTAGGCCTCAAACAGTGCCTCTGTCTCCGCCTTGGTAAAGTTGGGCCTCCTCTTCCCCCCACCATCATCCTCCTCACCCAGTCCTCGCTCGGTCATTTCACAGCCTGTATAGGTGAGAGTGGTCACCTGTGACTGTGCAGTACACAGCTTCTCTGGGGCCATGGTCCAGAACAGCAAAATGCATGCAACTCACCTATCAGCTGCAGTAACCGAATATGGCCACTGCAGATCAGTGTCGCACATTTATAGCGCAATACATGCAAATTAGGACTGGAGCAACTTTAATGAGATGCAAATCACGCCGCTGCGCCATTGAATGGCTGATCGGATGATCTGCATATGACGGCTGAATATCACGCTGTTGCACTTTGCGCAATACGTTTGAGCCAGCTGAGCCAATGGCGCAGTTCTGTGACTGCGTAGTACACCGCACTGCGCATGCCCAGGTAGCTTACGCAGGCGTCTGCCATGCTGATGACGTGCTGTGCACGATTGGCAATTCAGAACACGGCCACCATTGTGCCAGTGGCGCTACAGCACCGGTCACCACATGGCGCTGTGGCACAACTGCGCAATAGTCCACTGTGGCAATGGCACACAGTCGACCAATCGCACTGGACGTGTAGATGTCTGATGGCACTGTGCGTGGCCTTGTGCCAGAGACCCATGACCTTGTGCCTGACCTTTGCCCCCTTGGCGCTGTACGTATGGCATGTCTGCAGCTCTATCGCACTGTTTGGTAACAGTGCGATAGGGACTGGCAGCGCTATACGAACAGGACATGCGATAGGGACTGATGGAGTTGTATTGCACAACATTTCCACATGGGGTTGCCGTGCTGCGGAGAGCCATATTGCCTACTATATACTTGCAGGGATGGCACGCAGGAGAGCACCACAGTGGAGTGCGTTGGAGCTGGCCAACCTGGTGGCTGTGGTGGAGCCTTACCATGGGCCACTGTTTTGGGATGAACCCCTGAATGTGGCCTGCACACATGTGTGGCAGCAGGTGGCCACTGAACTGGAGGAGGCCACTGGCCGGCGGCGTTCAGCGGAGCAGTGCAGGCACTGGTACGGTGACCTATGGAGGAGGGAGCGGGCACTGCTGGCGCGCCTACGTTCACATGCCAGGAGTGGCGTGGTGCCTAGGCTAGGTGGGTGAGCCGTCTATGCACCTGTATTGTTCGCATGGGTAATACTGTGTATTGTGACCAGCACATGAGGGAGGGTTGGTCTATGGTTGGCTGTGGTGGTGTTTACAGGTGTGTGATGTATGGGTCTGGCTGTGTGGGCAGGCACACTCATTTGGGAAGGGGGCTGTCTGCTTTGGGATTTCACTGATGTGTTTCTCACCTTTTGTTTCCCACAGGTGTGGCAGAGCGGAGGCGGTCCCAGGATGAAGCACAGCGAGGGGTGGCAGCGGTGGCTGTACAAGGTGGTGGTGGTGGTGTCGAGCCATGGCAGCAGCAGCAGCAGCAGCGGTTTGATAAGGGTGAGAGTCATGACATCATGGATGCTATTGTATGCTGTGTGGGGGGGCAGGACATGGCTGCTATCCATGGACAACACTGCCATGCACACGACATGTGGCAGTCAGCACTGTCCAGTGGCACTGCATGTCTGGGAGTGCATCACTGGTGGTCCATGCATGCTCTGGGCACATGACTGTGGCACTAACTTCCCACCGCGTAGCCACGTCACTGTACAGCCTTGGTTGTGCTGTGCTGGACATGGGTGGCATGTGTGTGCAGTGACAAACATGGCTGTTGCTGTCTGGTTGGGCTTGTCTTGTGCACGGTCAGTGTGGGTGGGTGCAGTCCATCACAGGAGCGCGGCACTTGGCTGTATGTCATGCATGTTGGGTGGGCTTCAGGGTTGTGGACAGTCACAGCCTTTGATTCTGTTCCCTTGTCCTAGGTGTCCAGATCCTGAGGAGGATGGAGCAGGCAGTCCACTGCCTGCTGGATGTCTCATTGGAGTCCCTCGAGATCCTGAGGGACATGCAACTCAGAGGAGTGAGGCATAGGAGAAGGCCCCGGGACCAGCAGCAGCCTGCTGATGTGCGGCCTGGCGGGCAGTAGCTGCCCCTCACCTACCCCATCCCTCACACCCTGCCTTCCCTCACCCAGGTGTTCACCCCTGCCCCTTACCCACCCCTACCATGTACCCATACCCTCACCCTTGTCTTGTATATAGTTGTACATAGTTCTGTCTGTTCCTGTTGTTCCTGTTAATATTTTCATTATATAAATCTATTTTGTTATGAATACTGTGGTGGTCTCTGATTTGCAGCTGGCTATAGGTGCTCAGTTGGAGTGGTGTGTATGGCATCTGGGGTGGTATTGTCCTGGGTATGTGTGTGTGTGCGTGGGGAGGTGTCTCTGGTGTGGTAGTGGCTTTCAGCCGGTCTGGCCATGTGCTGCCACATACTGCTGGGTGCTCCTACTGGGTCTGGCTTGTATGGTTCTGTGGTACACGAGGTTGCAGTGTGGCGGGGGGATGCATGGGGATTCCTGCAGTGACAGTCACTGCTCATGGGTGGTGTCTTGGGGTACCAGTGCAGGGTGTGCTGTGCACAGGGGGGTGCTGTTGTGCACTTGGGTTGTCTGCCCCCTTTGTGTGGCAGTCTCAGCTTGCCAGTGGGTGTGCTGGGGCACCATGGCCCAGCTGTGCTTTGTTGGCTTGTCCCCATGAGCCTGTGGATATTCCATCCCTCCCCCAGTGATGCTGTGCTTAGGGTGTGGGGGTGTATTGTTAGTTCTGCAGTGTGTTCCTGTGCCCATCTGTGGCATGGGTGGTGGGCCCCTGCCTACCTCCCTGGTTGTGCAGTTCCATTGCTCTGCTGCTGGGGGGCTCTCTGCTTGAGCTATGGCGTCTCTGGACTGCTCAGCTGGGCTGGCCTTGTTGTGCTATGGCGCATCATATCTGCTCAGCTTCCCCTTCCTGGTTGCACTATGGCGCAGGTTGTGCGATATTCAGACGTTGGCTGGTTGCGCAATTTGACTTGCTCCATGTTTGAATATCGCATCTATTGCACATGTGCGCAATTGACTTGTGCTTGCTCCTGCTATTGCGCTCATTTTGGGCGCAGTTTGAATATCCGGCCCAAAGTCCCTGATGGCGCATGCACAATTTTGTGCAAATTGTTTGAACAGTTGCAAAGTTATTCAAGTGCAAAAAGCAAAAAAGAATCCTGTTATGAGGATCACATATAATTTTTCCCTTTGAAAGTAATGGGAATTGTAAAATGTAATAACTTTTGAATGGATTAATATTTTTTCACCAAATCTTCAAAAGGCCCATCTATGACCAAGACTTTTTTTTCCCCAAAAAATATCTTACCAAAATCCCAAGCCTCTTTTCTGCATTGGAGTGACAAGGAATTTCATAAAAAATGGTAATTTGTAATTTGACACTATGTAACTCTGAATCCACACATCTGACCAGAAAGAAACTTGGTACTTTAAGAGATCTTCATTCTTAGATGGCACATGCAAAATGTTATGTAAATTGGTTGAACAGTTGCAAAGTTATTAAAGTGCAAAATTTCGAGTTTAACATAGAAGAGAAGGTGGCCAGCCTGGGGGCGCTGAGGGTTGAGGCACTGGATGCCACAACTCGCTCCATACCGGCGACCCGGGTTTGAGAATGAGCCTGGGCTGTCGGGGTTGGCAGGGGAGAGAGAGGATCGAGCATCCAGAGCACTGCCTCTCCTCTCTGGGAGGATTCAGGTTGCTCGGTGATCCTGCGGTGACCCCTGGAGGAGACCAGGGTAATGCAGGCATGCCGACTCAGAAAGAGGGATGGGAGTGGCAAGACATCAGCAGGAAAGCCATGCACATATGTCATTGCACGCCGCACTCCCAAGGGGAACGGAACAAAGCAGCAAAAACCCCCTTCTCGCTAGTGGAGATAAAGGAGATGCCAGGGATGCAGCCCACATCCCGCTTGCCAATCAAGTCATCTGGAGGACTCCAATCCTGACCCGACACTCCAGGTATGATCTCCCTAATTACAGACAGGCTGTCACGGGAGGAAGGGCCTGCCCCTGGAGGGTAATCCAGGGGGTTAGATCTGCCTGGGTGATCGAGGGAGTCTCTCCAATGAGGGTTCAGGCATGGGAGTAGGGGCTGGAGTTGCGTGCATACCCTGGAAGCATGCCCTAGCTTGAAGGTGAATAAAGAGTACAAAAAAAAACATAGAAGAGAAGGTTGAACCCTAACTTTAGTGGTGCAACTGTGCCCCTATAATATAATGTATATCTATGTCTGTCTGTCTGGCTATCTATCTGTCTGTCAGCTATCATTCATCCATCCATCCATCTATCTATCCATCCATCTATCTATCTATCTATCTATCTATCTATCTATCTATCTATCTATCTATCGGTGATTGTACAGTTATCCAAAACAACATAGACACCTTGGAATCCTGGTCACTCTGACGGAACTTAAAATTTAACACATCTAAGTGCACAGTTTTACATTTTGGAAAAAAAAATAGAAGACATCAATATTATCTATAAACAAACCTATAGTTGCCAACTTAAATGAAAAAGACATTGGTATTACAATAGACTCAAACCTAAAGTTTGAGACCCACATTACTAACACATTAAAGAAAGCTAATAAAATCTGGTGGTCAATAAAACACAATATTGTAACAAGAGATTCTGAGGTACTCCTTCCTCTTTATCATGCCCATGTATGTTCACATTTAGACTATGTGTCCCAACTATGGCCACCACATAAACGTAAGGACCTAAATAGGACAGAGAAGTTACAAAGAAGAATTACTACATCTTTTTTTTTTGGACAAATCTCTCACTTATGAGAACATACTTTGTAAACTTAATCTAATGCCCATGGAACAGAGGCATCTTAGGGGTGATCTGTTATTTGCTTCGGACATCATAAATGGAATTGATTTGTTATTAGATTGTGGATTGGAATTTAAACAACTAAATGTTGATACCAGAGGCCACCCTCTACAATTAGGGAGAAGTAAATTCAGAATGCAAAAAAAGGGACTCTTACTTCTCTCATAGAGTTGTTAAACCTTAGAACAATTTACATTTGGAAGTCATTATTAGTTCAAACAAAAACACCCTTACAAAATAGGCTTAATAAGTATTTGTTATCAAATGTTAATACCTCATGCTATATGTAGTCTAGGGGCTAAATGGGTCTATTGGCCTTTTGTACCATTATTCATTCTTAGTAGGACTCTAAGTATCTATCTATCTATCTGTCTATCTGTCTGCCTGTCTATCTATCTATCTATCTATCTATCTATCTATCTATCTATCTATCTATCTATCTATCTACCTATATACACACACATACACTTATGAAGTGGTGATAGGCAGCATGCAACACAATACTGAAGCATTGTGCAGTAAACAAGGTAGCTGCAGTGGTAGTTAATCACTTTTGTCATGCTGTAAGTCAAGACACTGTGCTGCATCCTGGATGCCACCATTGTCTCTCTCTCTCTCTCTCTCTCCTCTCTCTTTCTCTCTCTCTCTCTCTCTCACTTTCCCTCTCTCTCTCTCTTTGGAATGCCCATGACCCAAGCAAATAAGATCCCCTATAGGGTGGCTGGCTCCCTCTTCCTGGGCTGAGATACAGATATGGCACACTGATGAGTCCAAATGAGGACGCAACACATGTCTATGTCTGCTGTTCTCAGCCTTTGCTGATTGTATTCTGAGGCCTTCTGGCACCATGCAATTCTGCTTAAAGTTGAGCCAGTCCAAATTAATTCATGGTCATTTGCATATGCTTCTCATTATGCTTTGCATTGTTGAGGTATGTGTAATTTGTGTTTTCTTTAAAAAATATGCTGTATGGCCAGTATCCTCCAGGATAACTCATGCCCCAGTGTATTTACTCTGGGGTTCTTTTGTAGTTTTATTGATATATATATATATATAGAGAGAGAGAGAGAGAGAGAATAAATGATAGCAAAATATTGTATATGAGAAAATAATACCATCAAGGGGTTGAACGAGCCATAACGCAAGTGGCCTTTATGAGCTTGTCCAACCCTGAGATGGTATTATTTCCTCACATAGGACTTTGCCTTCTTTTATTTTTGTATTACTTTAGGTTGGTCAATTTTGCTCTAAGATAAAGTGTATTTTTTGCCTAGCTTGTTTAGTGCATTTGCTTAAGTTAGAGTGTTTTTCATATTTCTGTAATGTTCCCTCTAGTGTCTTTCCATACTATATTTCCATACTGTAAGGCATTTAAAGCATTGCATAGTTTTGTCCCTTTAAGGTTTCCACAGTGCAGTGGCATTGTATTTAAGGAAGGCTGGTTCAACTGCTTTTTTCTTTAGTGTGTTCAAGACTGCATCATAGAAGGAAGCAGGTGGAATAGTTGATAAGTTATTCAGGAGGCCTGTTTTACACAGTTAAACTGGAGCACAGCACAGCATACGAAATATTTAGAAAAGGATTTAGGAGGTCTGTTTTACACAGCTAGCAAAATGGAGCATAGCATTTGAAATGTTTGCATAGTGATTCAGGAGGGCTGTTTTACACATTTAGCAAAATGAAGCACAACGTGAAATGTTTGGAATGGGATTCAGGATGCTTTTGTTTTATACGGTTTAACTTTGATTTCTATGTGTGGTTGTTAGTTTGGCAAGTTATATGGAGGAAGCAGTAAAAGTGGTTTGTATTGATTTTGGAGGGGGGCTGTTTTTTTACAGGGACTGTAATTGAAGTGGCTGTTAGGGTTGTAATGTGGGTGGCTAGTAGGTTGTTGTTACATGTGTTATTCAGTTGGTTGTTACACAAGTTAACAGTTCAGTAATAACATGTATATATTTTGTCCACACTTGCAATAGAGTGTTGATTACAATCTTATAACATATTATAATTACTTAATGTTAGCTAATTACCATCAGTTATGGGTGGTGTTGGTGTCATACAGGCTAATTGGCTACTATCATATATGGAGAAATAAGTTATGGCTTTTTCAATGGGGACAAGGGCCCAACCATGTAAAACAACAACAACAACAATATATATATATATATATATATATATATATATATATATATATATATAATATATTATAGGGGTGCGGTAGTGCCCCTATAGTTAAGATTCTACTGGCAGTTCTATGTTAAACCCCAATTTTTGCACTTTAATAACTTTGCAACCGTTCAATGGATCTGCATGAAATTATGCATATGTGGTCTCATGGAGGTAGATCTCTGGATATGCCAATTTTCGTTCCAGTTGGATGTGCAGTTTCTGAGTTGTGGACAGTGCAAAAAGTACATGTTTGTGGTTTCCCATTGGTTATAATAGGTTTTTGTTTGTCACCTGTAGGGCCCATGCTGTTTGCAATTTTGGTCTGAACATTTTAGGGAAGAAAGGGTGTGACTCACAGATGTGCCTTTTGCTGGTTTGGTGAAAACATCTTAATCCATTCCAAAGTTATTCCAATTTAAGAATTTCATAAAATTGGTTCTGAGCATGCTCAGTAAGCACCTCAAGATAGCGGTATGGAATGAAAAAGGAATTCTTTTGTCATGTCGACATCATCCTTTTTCATTTGAGGAAAATCCTTTTTCATTTGGCCGCCATCTTGTTTTCTGTTTTTCTCTAAATACTCAATCTTAGAGAACCCACAAAAATCATGTTTTGGGAAATGAATAATACATGTAGGTTACTTACTGTCACACCATTGGCTGCATTCTGCAGTTTACTGTTTCAGAAATACCCTATAAATATTGTTACATTTCACATTATAGATATTTTGTTTGTATTGTGTGACATGGAAAAAGATTCTTTTTCATGTCACACGATGTAAAAAAAAAAAGATCCTTTTTCAGGAAGAAAAAAGTTTTTCTTTAAATTCTCATTCATTTAGTAGTAGTCCCCACCTAGCCCTAATCCCATTTTTAATAAAATAAATCCCATCCCAGGTGGCTAGTCATCCCCCGTCCCTATTTTCGCAATATAACTCTCATCCCTGTGTTGTGGTGGTCCCCATCTTTACCATACCCATTTAAATAATATAATTCCCATCTCTAGTGACTAGTGGTTCCCTGATCCCCAACCCCTGATCCCAAATTCCCATTTTTATAATATAATTACTGTCCCTGGTGGTTAGAAGTCTCCCTTCTGATCCCCCATGTACCCCAATGATATATTCAGTAGCTGTCCCTGGAAGGATAGTGAACCCCACCTCCCTATTCCCTGATCAGCACTTATAATATGATAGATAACTTTGCATGGTGGTCTAGTGCAGCCCCGCCCACCCCAAGAGGCAGTGATCCACCACCCCACTCCTATCCCCATGTGTGAACCTTTAGCTGGGGACCAACACATCCCCCTATTGCCACCACAGCCAGTCACCAGCTGAGTTGTGAAGGAATGCATACTGTATAGTACACACTTCTTCACTGACAGCTCACAGTAAGTTTTCAATGAGTGCATACTATACAGTACACACTCCTTGATAGCTCAGTTGGTGGCCATCCCTGCTGGTGAGAGGTGGGCTGTGCCTGTTGCCAGCTCGAGGTTTGGACACTGTGGGTGGGATTGGGGTTGTTGATCACTGCTTCCCAGGGTGGGGAGCTCCACTAGACCACCAGATAAAGTCCATTGTATTATATAGGGTGATTGGGAAATAGGAAGGGGGGTTCTCTAGCCTACCAGGGACAGCTTCTGAAGATATGATTGGGGAACATGGGGGATCAGAGGGGAGGGGACTGCTAGCCACCAGGGATACTAATTATATTATATTATTCGAATGAGGAATGGGGACTGGGAACCACTAGCCACCAGGAATGACGATTATATTAACAAGGGAATTGGAGTGGTGGGGACCACTGCCTAGCAAAATAAAAAAAGGTGTTTCTTCTTCAAGAAAAAGGATCTTTTCTCATATCTCATGATATTAAAAAGACTCTTTTTTCATATCATGCAATACAAAAAAGTTATATAATGTGAAATAAAAAATATTTTGATGGCATATATGAAACAGGAAACTGCAGAATGCGGCTAAAGGGGTGTTGATAAGCAACCTACACATACTGTATTGGCCATTCCCAAAAATGTGATTTTTGTTGATTTTCTAATGGGTGCTGTTCTTTTGACACCTGTAGCACACAGTTGTTTTGGAATTGTGGCTTGTAATTTTCAGAGTATGGAGGGGGAGGTCTACAGATGTGCCTTTTGCTTGTTTAGTATCAAAATCATCTAGCATTCAGAAGTAATGACTACAATATAAAATGAAAAACAAATCCTTTTTTTGTGTGTATAACGGGTTTTGTGGTATATGCTGCTGTACTTCTAACACCTGTACCACCCAGGTGCATTGGAAGTTTGGGCTGACATTTTCAGGGAAGAGTGAGGAAGGTCCAGAGATGTGGCTTTTGCAGACTTGCTGCAAAAATCTTCAGCCATTCAAAAGTTATGAAGTACAATAGATACACAAAAGAATCTTGTTTTGTATTGCAAAATGCTATTTCAGCAATTTGCTTCTGTTATTCTGGCACGCCTAGTATCGAGTTGCTTTGGAATCAAATTGTCAGGGTAGAGAAAGAAAGGTACACAGTTGTGCCTTCTGCTGGTTTGGAGCTAAAATGTTCAGCCATTCAAAAGTTACGAACTACAATACAAACAAAAAAAACACTTAGTTTGTATTTTTTGGTTCTTTTCTATTGTAGTTATTAACTTTTCAATGACTTAAGGTTTTTGAAGCAAATCATCAAAAGGCACATCTCTGCACATTTGAGGAAAGACCAATACATGTAGGTTGCTTACTGAGACCCCTTTAGTTGCATTCAGCAGTTTACTGTTTCAGAAATGCACTCAAAATATTATGTTTTGTTATATTTCACATTATAGATCTTTTTATGTTTGCTTGTGCGCATGCACAAGAAACATCTTGCGACAATGCGACTCTGGGAGGTGTGTGTGTGAGCTGCCCAATGTAGTGCTTGCTTGAGTGGGCATGTCTGAGTTGCACCAATGGATGGGCGAGCTGTGGATGACAGCATCTTGGCTGCAGTGGCTTTCACTTGAAAGGAAAGAGCCACTGCAGTCTGGAACGACATGCTCGCTGTAGGCAGCATATCAAGGGAACAATGTTGTGCGGTGCTTGCATAGTTAGGCTATTAAGGCTGAGGTGCTGTCTGTTCGTTGTACCATTCTGTTGTTTTCATGGGTAGTGCACATTTCTTTTTCTTCTTCTCCTCCTCCTCCTCCAATTGCGGCCACGACCAGGAGCAGGACCAGGAGTGAGTCCAGTGATGCAATCTGATCAGTGCGCGTATTTCACAAGTACTGGAAACAAAGAGGGATGGCAAGAAGGCAGCACAGATTTTGATATTTCAGTGAGACAAAAAGAGCAGAAAGGGTAAAGAAAAAGTGTATAAACAGGGTATTAAGAGTTTATAATATTTATTGGGAACTCTGAATTACAAGTATCTATGTGAGTAACAACCATAGCTGCATGACTGGAAATCCAAATTGAGTGGATAGATACATGTGATTGGTTGACACAGTTAAAGTATTGCAGTGAACCTGCATTTAGCAGTGAGCAGCAATAAATATGCAATGTGGAACAAACAGATTTTGAAACAACTTTAAATGCTGCATAATTTACATACATAATATGCCTCAGTTTTTCAACATTTAACAGACCAAAATTCTCATGGGTGTCCCACTGCATATCTTGTGAGGAAAGGCTGGAGTAAATGATAAAGCATTTCTTAATAGAAACTAAACTGTACTGTAAAGTCAGAGAACTGTGTCTGTTTCCCACAGTGGCTGGAAGAGACTGAGCTTCTTGGAAAGCCTCTGTGGTTCTTACCAGTTGAGGCGTTTTCAGACACACTTCACAAAATGTGTACTGTAAGGTATTATAGAGATATACTCTGCATGGTGGAGAATTCAGGACTGTTTTGATATAACCATATTCAGACTATGGAGCATATCAGGGGAAATACAATATTAGAATCTGACTTACCCAAGAAAGAAACGTTGAATAATGATAGTGTTGTACAGGTCACCACCTTCTAAAAACTGTCAGTTATTTGCAGTGGCCAATCACATTTTGTAAGCGAAGGTAAGGTAGACAGGTTTGCCTCAGTTTTAACGTCATCAGCTCCATGGTATTAAAAACTAGACTGATTTGTTGTAGTCAGCATTTGGTGGTTACTTAACAAAAATGTTGTCAACTATCGTATTAGTTGCAGTTCTCCAGTACTTTTTCAGTAAGTGTTTATTTCTGCCTATTTTTATGTCATCTGTGTCTCTGACGAGTACATTTATTGTTTTTATAACTATGACTATTCATCTCTACAACCAGTATTTACATTTCTTCTCAGGTCACGGATTTGCACAAGATAGTGTCTTGCAGTCCGAACTGGCGGTGAGTAAGCGGGTCGGATATCTAGTAACACTGACCTGTTCGTACAGTACCAGCTCAAGCTATGCTGCCCTATATTGGTATTGTCAGCATGGAACTAAGCATTTTCAGTACATAACTATGAGGGATGTCTATGGTAATAGCCATTCTGAAGAATTTAGTAAGACACGATTTTCTTCTAATCTGGACGAAGCAAATCGAGTTTCAACTCTCGTTATTACAAATCTGGAAATTGGAGACACTGCCGTTTATTTCTGTGGCTTGCAGACTAGCACAGTGGTGCACCAACAGGAGATTCTCATACAAAAACCTCAAGGAGTGGACTCAATAGTTAAAACGACAGGTCAAAGTAAACAACAAAGCAGAATTGTCCCAGAGTAAACCCAGCCAAGCCTCAACAGTACCAAGAAGTGAAAATTGTTGTAGGAAGAAAAACCCTGTGAAATTCTTAGAATGAAACCCAACACTCCATACCACAAGACCTTCTGGAAAATCATGGTGCCCTTACTCCTGGTACTATAAATTCGAGAATTAACTAAGGGCCTACACAGTAATACATTCTGTACACTGTACATTCGGAATTTCATTCAATACCACTGACTTTTTTTTGGAGTAACATGCAATAAAAAACTGTATCCATTATAACCAGGGGGATAGATTTACAAGGACTTAAGGGGAACCCGTCAATTCGCTCCCGACAATTCACTCCCGGAAAACACGCTCCCGACAACTCACTCCAGAATATTTCACTCCTTTCCCTTCCCACTCCATGTCAATTTGCTCCCGCTCTTGCTCCAGATGCACAGAATCAAACTGTGAGGCATTTCTTAAAACAAGAGCATTTAAAAAAAAAAAGAAGCACTTTAAAACCGGAGACCCCGAGATGTGGAAAATGCTCCTGCACCAGCACATTTAAGGGAAAAAAAAGCACTTTAAAACCAGATAACAGCCATCGTAGTCAGATTCATCTCTTTTTAATGCAGCTTGTTTCCTAGCTTTAAAAACAACATTTTAATTCCACCTGCTATAATGTTTTGTGATTCACCAAAACATGTGATAATGTCATGCCAAATGCTTCGCTTCTTGTCTTCCCCAAAGGAATAAGTTATAAAACATACTGTTTGTGTGGACTTGCAGTCTACAGGGACACATATTTATGAAACAGAATGACTATACTGATATTTATAATGAATAAAAACAGTTTAACAATCAAACTTGGTTGAAATTTACAACTGTAGAATCCAAATAAGAAAATCCTATGCAAATTATAGTAGCGTTCAGTGACTGGTTCTTTAATAATTGAAGATATCCTGATCGTATCAGCATGATCCTCATACTCTTTTTTTAAAATGTGATATGCTTTATTGATTAACAAGTTATGATACTAAGTATTCTTATTGTTTAAAATGCATCAGGTTACTAGGATCACTCTGAGGATGCATGGTAGTTGTCGTGCGAAACGTCAGTAGTTTATTCGGCTTCACCTCCTGCATGTAAACTTTTGTTTTTGTGCAATATGTTTTTTTCACTACTATTTATAATAAATGGCTAGTCAAGGTATTACAGTCTAGATCCCACAATCACTAACAAGAGCATGCATACTTCAGGATCCTGAGTGGGTTGTCGGGGAGTGAGAACTGCGGGAGTGAATTGACGAGGGAGCGGGTAGTCGGGAGTGAGTTGACTGGGAGCGAAAATGCAGGAGCGAATTGACGTAGACCCGGAATTAAGCAATAACATTCCCCTTTCAAAATATGAAAGTCCTGGACTGCAGCGGAGATTGATCATCTAATTACCAAATTTAAACAAGACTGTATTGAGTTGGTTCATGGATGTATGCATACAGAATAAAAGAAAGTTGAATATTCAACAAATCCAAGAATCCTGAATAGAACTGGAAAAGTGAGAAATAATTTATAGCAAAACTTGCCACAGAGATGCTCTGTGCTGGTATAGGGTAGCAAATTCAGTGGAATTTTGGAATTTTTGGCGGCTTGCATTTGCAGGTAGTCAAATCCATCCAGTTCCTGGATTTCATTTATTTTTACTGTGAAAACCATAAATCAGTGTCCTGATGACAGTCATACCAACCATGCAAAATGCAACAGGAAGAAAATCATATACACAATAATAAAAGTGAAAAGATTAAAATTACCGAAATATGATATGAATGGAATATCTTCTCTATTCTTCTGGAACACTCACAGGGAAACATCTGCACTGGTGAAAAAAGGGCAATGCAGTGTATATAATGCAGCTGCAGGCAATATATCACCACCACTGGGGTTATGTATGAATAGTTGTATAAGATTATAAAATAATGATTTTTGGCATATCATCTGCTCACCATTGTAACACAAGGGACCTTAACATATCTATCACTGCTTTAGGTAAGGCTAAAGCAATACATTTGGTTAAATTTAACAATGTAGGGAAAGGGTCACAGGTTACCACTTCCAACTCCTAAATGTTGTCTTGCAAATGACTGACTTGAAAAACTATTAAAGCAGAATCTTTCATGTTTAAAAGTCCTTGTAGAAAACATGAATTTATAGATTCATAGATTCATAGAAGTGTGACGGCAGAAAAGGACCGAACTAGGCCCACCAAGTCTGTCCATTTGCCCATCTATCTGCTTGGACCTGTGCCTCCCCCCTTTAACACCCCCATGTGGTTGTCCCATGCCTTTTTGAATCCCCCCACTGTTTCCTTTCCAACGACTGCTTCTGGGAGTCTGTTCCACTTTTCTACAACTTTCTCTGAGTAATAGTATTTTCTAATGTTGCCCCTGAACTGTCCTCCCTCCAACTGCAGACCATGCCCCCTCGTCCTCTGACTTCCTTTCATCTTGAAGATGCTCCCCCCGGCACCCTGTTTATACCCTTAAGGTACTTGAAGGTCTCGATCATGTCCCCCCCTCCCTCCTCTGCTCCAGGCAGTACATGTTCAAATCTCTCAACCTTTCTTCATAGGATAGGTGGCTTAACCCTTTTACCATTTTTGTCACTCTCCTCTGAACCCTCTCTATCCTCCCCACATCCTTCCTGAGGTATGGCCTCCAGAACTGGACTCCATACTCCAAGTGTGGTCTAACAAATGGGTGTACAAGGGTACTATGACCCCCCTATTCCTACTGGTGATGCCCCTTCTGATGCATCCCAGCATTCCACTCCCCCTGGCCACTGCCCTTCCACACTGCCCTTCCACCTTCAGGTCCCCGGATATAATGATGCCTAGGTCCCTTTCTTGCTCCATCTCCTCCAGCTCTCTGCCCCCATACGGTATCCTGCCTTCTGATTCCTGTAGCCCAGATGCATGATTTTACATTTTTCTGCATTGAATTCAAGCTGTCACCTTTTTGACCATGCCTCAAGTCTCCCCAAATCTCTCTGCATTTGTTCCGCCCTTCTTCCGTGTCCACCCTATTGTAGATTTTGATATCATCTGCAAACATACTCACACCCCCCTCAAGGCCCTCCATGATGTCTCCTACGAATATATTGAACAGTAGGGGCCCCAGCACTGATTCCTGGGGGACCCCACTCATGATCTTGCCTTCCCCAGATGCCATCCCATTTATTATGACCCTCTGCCTCCTTTTCCCCAGCCAGTTTCCCACCCATTTGACTGCCCCCTGCCCCACCCCCAGTCATGCCATTTTACACAGCATCCCCCCATGAGGCACTGAGTCAAACACCTTTCTGAAATCCAGATAAGCTACATCTACTGCTCTACCTTGATCTATTTCCTTGGTGACCCCATCAAAAAACTCTATCAAATTTGTTTGGCAGGATCTGCCCCTAGTAAAACCATGTTGTCTTGGATTCGTCAGGCCATTTGTCTCCAGGTAGCTGGTGATCCTGCCTTTTACTAGCTTCTCCATGAGCTTGCCTACCACTGATGTCAAGCTCATGGGCCTGTAACTTCCCACTTCCTCCCTCCCTCCCCTCTTATGCAGAGGGACCACATTTGCCTGCCTCCAGTCCTTCTGCACCACCCCCGTTTTCAGGGACCGATTAAAGAGTGCAGTCAAGGGTCCTGCCAATACCTCCTTTAACTCCCTTAACACCTTTAGGTGCACTCCATCTGGCCCCATTGCCCTGTCCACCTTCATGCAGCCCAGTTCTTCCAATATTTCCTCCACGAGAAATGGCCTCATCCCCCCCTTCCCCAGCCATTTCATTACCTGCTCTGTTGCCTTCTTCTCCTTCTTCCTCCCTCTTGAACAGTGAGAAAAAGTGGGAGTTTAGTAGGTCTGCCTTTTCTCTGTCTCCTTGTAGCACCATCCCCTCTTTAGAGAGATTTTAGAGAGAGGAATTATTATGCTTGTTTTCAAAATCATGGTCTGGGGATACATAGGTGCCAGAAGCTATGGGCAGGGAGTAAGTAAGTAAGTAATCATTTATTTTTAGGTGCCCAATCCCTGAGGCTCTGGGCACCATACATAAAATAAAAGATCAGGTTTAAATCAACAATAAAATTACAGAGAGCATAACAATAAGACATCATTAATTTGTTTTAATTTACAATGTCTCTTCAGGGTAAGCAAGTTTAAATAAGTGAGTTTTCAGGTCCCTGCTAAAAGCCTCCACCATACGGGCCTCCCTCAAAGGTCTTAGAAGTGAGTTCCAGAGGACCGGGCTGGCCACTGTGAATGAGAGATCACCCGATGTTTTCAGCCCAGTCCTAGGAACTGCGAGGAGGCCCTGGGTGGAGGAACAGAGTGAGCAAGTCAGAATGGCTGGAATATAGAGGTCTGACAAGTAGCCAGGACAGATCCCTATAGGGCCTTATAGGTGAGCAAATCCACATTGAAGAGAGTCCCCCACCTGACCGACAGTCAGTGCAGACCTCACAGGACCGAGGTCTCACAACAGAATCTAGGCAATCCTGTCAGTAGCCTGGCCGCTGCATTCTGCACCAGCTACATTCAGCAGACATTTCCCCCATTGACTTCGAGATCTAGGGCATTACAGTAGTCAAGCCTCCAAGTTACAAATGCATGTACCAGGCAGTTAGAGCATGTCTTTAGGCAGAATTAGGGGCTTAATCTGAGCAATGTTCCTCAGGTGGTAAAAACTATTTTTGATGACAGTCAACACCTGTGCCTCCAATGTCAGTATGTGGTCAAAGATCATGCCCAGATTTTGCACGCTAGAGGATGTCATCAACAGGGTTGACCTCAGGACTAAGCTCATTGTCAACCCGGACGCGCCCTTGATCCACTCATGGCCAGACTCAATCACTAACACCTCTATCTTGCCAGGGCTGAGTCTCAGCCAGTTAGAGTTCATCCACTCCTGGATCTTGGAAAGGCATTTATTCAGCACTTGGACAGCACCACTTGTCCCTGCTACGAAAGACATATACAGTTGCGTGTCCTCTGCACAGCAGTGAAAACTCATACTGTATTGTCTAATGATCCTCCCCAGGGCAGCATATATACTGAGGACAATGTTGGTGACAGGATCGAACCTTGAGGGACTCCACAGGCAAGAGGTAGGGAAGGAAGAACATTTACCCATCACTACCCTTTGTCTCCTGCCTGAGATAAAGGACTCAAACCAGTTGATGACAACACTGGTAAGTCCACACCATTCTCTAAGGTGATCTAGCAACACAATGTGGTCCATGGTACTGAAAGCAAATGATACATCAAGGAGAATGAGAAATTACCATTTCCCATGATCTCCGGCCTTAAGTAGGTCATTATGGACCCAGATCAGTGCAATCTCAGTGCTGTGCCTTGCCCTAAATCCAGACTGGAATTGCTCATAAAACACACAACTATGGGATCCTGTAGCTGCGGGCTCCATGCTTTTGCACTTTACTTGTGTGTGCTGACTCTATTTTTTGCTTTTTTGCATCTGTTCTCCTCCCTGCTGTGTGCTTGGGTGAATTGCTGATAGATGTCACAGGTCTTCAGGTGCTCCTCAAGCTGCAGAGCCACTATTTTCTCAACAACCTTCCCTAAAAATGGGAGGTTGGAGATCAATCTATAATTTGCAAGAACATCGGGGTTGAGAGATGTTTTTTTTCAGAAGGGGTCTCACCAGTGCCTCCTTCAAGGCATTGTGGAAGACCTCCTTGGAAAGCGAACACCTGACTATCCCTGTAATCAATGGGCCGATGGCCTCAACACATCCCACTAGGAGATGAGTTGGACCTGGATCCAGTTCACAGTAAGTGGACCACAGCTTCGAGATCACCTCGGCCACCCCCACTGACCGAAACTCTTCCCATGCAATAGGAGTGCTTCTGCTCCAACCAGGCCCCACCTTGTGGATCTAAACCAGTCCCACTGGCAAGATTCCAGCCCAAATAGAGGACACCCTGTCAGAAAAAATAGAGCAAACTCACTGCACTGTATTGCTGAACAAGCTTTTTTTCGGCTGCAGACAGACAGGACAGAGAAGTCTGTCTACAGTCTGAAAAAGCTTAGCTGGTTTATTTTTCCCTGCAGCAATCTCCCTGGACAGGAATTCTGTCTTCTTACAGTTGATTGCCCTCTGGTAGTTACCATAGTGATTTCTCAAAGCCAGTTTGTTCTCCTCTGACTGGATTTTCAGCCAACAATGCTCCAATCTCCAAACCATGGTCTTCATCACCTGGAGAGCCCAATTAAGCCAACCTAGGTAGTATATGGGTTGGTGTGATGGCATCAAATGCCTCAGTGACAGCCTGGTTATAGGCTGCCAATGATTCATCCAAGCCAATCACACTACTGTCACTGACACTGGAAAAGTCAGCCACTGCCATTAGTCCCTTTGGTGTTAAGCCCCTCAAAGGGCAGTAGTTGACCATCTCAACAGAGGAGGGACCAAAAGGGGGAGCCCCAAACTGGAACTTCATGGTACAGTGATCAGACCAAACAACATTATCAGTCTTGAGGTCAGTGACCCTGAGACCCAGTGAGAACACCTGGTCCAAGGTGTGGCCATGATAGTGAGTCACAGAGGCAACTGCCTGTGCTAGGCCCAGTGATGTCATTAGTCAGAGGAGGTCAGATTCAAATTGAGAGGATTCATCATCGACCCAGGCATTGAAGTCACCTAGGATAAGCCATCTGGGTACCCTGTCAACGATGAAATCTGTTGCCTCCTGCAAAAATTCTCCCCTGACCCTGGATGGTGGTAAACAAGGAGAATTTTGCAGCCTGCATCTGGACTAACATGCATCATCACACATTCAAATGACCTGGCAGTACCCACTGGATGTACTGACAAGTTCAGATCAGATCTAAAACAGATGGCTACACCCCTACCTCTGCAATCCATCCTCGGGCAGTGCGCCATGGAATGCCCAGCTGGGACCAATGCCTCCAACACTGGTCCCGCATTGTCACCCAGCCAGGTTTCCATGATGCATGCCAGGTTGACCAAGGAAATCCAGTCCAACATAATTGTGGTCTTGTTCCTCTTCAACCTGACATTCCACAGCACTGCTCAAAGAGGATCTGTGTTGGGCTGTAGACCCCCTAACTACTTGCCCACTTGGTCTGGTGGAAACCCTAGGAATGGGAAACAAACATGTCGGACGTCTCTCAAGGTCCTAGGGCACCTCCCATTCCAAACCGCCCCAATCTCCTTCACTGTTGTTGAGCTCCCAGTGCCCCACCACTGACCCCCCCAGTGATACCCACCTCCCCGCAATGCCTTATAGTAGTGGCAGGGAGGGGGAGATCACAGAAAGAGCAGAATTCCTGCAGCAGGGCTCCCGAGGTAGCTGATCTGGAGGGGCCCTAAACTCCCACACATAGCTCTAGACTAAAATCCCAGGCACTAATAAACAAATCATGCACACAAGAAAAGAAAAAGAAACCTAATTACTCATTCACACAACTCTCAAAACAATAAAATAATACCACAAAATCATTGGCAGCAGCCTCCCCCCCCACACACAACCTTTTGCCCACAAGCATTCACACTATTCCTATAATGCATACATTGTCAGAAGGGAGGCAATCATGATCTCTTCTGTAATGACTCCCCCTCCAAACAAGCATGCACTTTTCCCCATGTTCCGACACCCATGTAGGAATGTGCTCTACAGTGTTTTCCATAAGAGTTTTCCATGAGAACATACTTGTCTGTTTTGAGGATATTGGAAAATGTTATATTATTTGGGAGTTGTCCTTCCAAAATACTTGTTATTAGATTTAATATAATAGTAGGACAGGCACACACGCACATGCGCGCATGCGCGTGCGCTAAAAGGTTGAAACATGTCCCGTTTAAACCTTCTTTTCATGTCCCTTTTATTCTCTGTGTGATGAATCTACAGCATACACTGCAATGAATGTGAGGATGGAAGAAAGGCAAAACTAGATATAAACATAATTCCTTATTGTTTCACAATAACACAAAGGGTCAAAGGAGTCATTTAGAAAACAGTTTCTGATAAGAGATCATTCACTGCACTGTCTCATAGATACTACTTATTTTTACCAAATAATCATCAGTTCAAATCTCTTTGCACTTTGTATAAAGTTCTGGGTACAGAGTCCAGATTTTTAATCAATATTTTTTTTATTGACAAAACAGCTAGGAAAGAGTCTCTCTCCTTCCAGCACAGATAGACACTTTCTTCAAATGCACATTGAATGTTTAATACACATGTAATACACATGCCTTCTGGTGTATTTTTAAGTGTTACAAAAAGTTATTCTGCCTTTTTATGTTTGCTTGCACGCAGCACAAGAAACATATTGCGGCAGCTTGGTGCCAAAGCAGGTTCTGGAGGTGCGGCACTGTTTTGGCCAATACTGGCACAGCATTTTGGGACGTGTGTCATGTCCATCAATAATGGTGGACACTGCCGGTGACAGTAGTTTGGAATGTTGCCACCAAATTGTGACAATTTAGCTGCTGCAGTCAGGGGTTGCCTCGTCATTACAGCATCAGCCATCCGCTGCAATGAGGGAGTGACCCATCATTGCAGGGCGTAGGAACCCTGATATTGTTTGTGAACACGGTGGCAGCTTGCCACCGTGTTCACAAACAATATTACCCAACCACCACCATGTTTATCTGCTAATGGGGGAGCCCACTCCCCATAGGCATAATGTAACCCCCAGTTTTATTGTCTGTCGACGGGTGCCAAACCCCATCAGCAGAAAGGAATCCCTTGTTGTTTACCAACGGGAAGCCAATCCCCATCAGCAGAAAGGAATCTCCCTTTGTTGTTTGGCCGATGGGGTGCCCAACCCCCATTGTCAGAAAGGAATTTCCTTTGTTGTTTGTCGATGGGGATGCCCAATCTCCAGTTGGCTACAGCTGCCCCCCAAAAGCAAGACTCCAGTGGCATGATGGGAGCCCACCCCAGCATGCCACATGCCCCTGTAAATAAAAAACTGTCCTGCGAAGTCTTTTTTTTCCACCCCTGTAAAAAAGGAAACTGTCCCTCAACGGTCTCCTGGCCCCCCCACCTGCAACCCGCACCTACCTACTGTGCACCCTTGCCTTCCCACACACCCCTCACCCGATACTTACCTCCGGAGTCTGGCGCGACGATCTTTGGTGGACCGGGAACACGTCTGCACTCTTCAAAGCCGACCGCGAACTGAGGAAATGCAGGTAAGCTGTATAATGTAATAAATAGGGTTTTTCAACTTTAATGCATATCTCAGGCATTGTTTGGAATTTTGCCACCAAATTTTCAACATGGGGTTTTTGGGACCATCCTCATGAATTCTTTCACTGTCATGGTGTAAATCGGGCCCGAAAGGTGATTTTGCGGTCACTGCGCAAAATCACTTTTCAGGACCAATTAAGGAAATAACAGTGCCAGTGTTCATGAGGTGGGCTCTCAAAAAGCCTATGTTGCAAATTTGGTGGGAAAAATCCCAAAAATGACTGTTTTATGAGTGTGCATTGTGCAGTTGCTACGCACTCTTGTAACGTTGCGAGTTTGCAATATTTTCACCCCAGATTTTCAACATTGGCATTTTTTTCAGACCTCCTTGTGAACAGTTCAGCTGTCATTTTTCACACCCTGGATGAAATGTGTTTACGCACTTACGGTGCGGAATAGTGCGGTCGGTGTGGGAAATCAGTGTTCCGCACAGATTAAGAAACTGACAGTGACACTGTTCATGAGCAGAGGTCCTAAGATGCCTATGTTGAACATTTGGTGATGATACTTCATAATATGACTGTTACAAGCATGCGTCGCACTGTTCCTATGCACACTCATAAGTTCGCGCATTTTCAATATATTCACTCCAGATTTTCAACATTGCCATTTTACCACACCTCCTTATGAGCAGTACAGCTTTCATTTTTCACATTTCACCCAAAATGTGTTTCCGCCCATGTAGCGCACAATGGCGCAGTCGGTGTGCGAAATCAATGTTTGGGACAGATTAAGAAACCTGATTAAGAAAAGTGACACTGGTCATGAGCAGAGCTGTTACAATGCCTATGTTAAACATTTGGTGAAAAAAGTCCATAAAGTGACTGTGTTGCGAGCGACCATTGCACAGTTTCCACGCACCCTGGTACGTTTATGGATTTCTAATATTTTCATTCCAGATTTTCACCACTGGCATTTTTCCACACTTCCTTATGAACAGTACAGCTGTCATTTTTCACACCATGGCCGAAATCTGTTTTCGCGCTTCCAGCGCAGAAATGCATGGTCGCTGTGGGAAATCACTGTTCGAGGCAGATTAAGAAAATCACAGTGACACTGTTCATGAGTGGAGGTTCCAAAATGCCTGTGTTGACAATCTGCTGCAAAACATCCCCAAACTAATTGCATTATGGGTATGTGTTGCCCAGTTTCTGCACACGCTTGTGGCTTCACCAGTTTTTTTAATATTTTCACTGCAGATTTTCAACATTGCCATTTTTTCCACCTCCCCATGAACAGTACAGCTGTCATTTTTCACATCCTGTTTGAAATGTGTTTTCACACCTGTGGTGCCAAATGGCGTAGTCGCTGTGCAAAATCAACTTTCAGCTAACAAACTGATATTGCCACTGTTCATAAGGTGGGGGTCACAAAAAACCCATGTTGAAAATTTGGAGTGAAAATGCCAACGAATGCCTGAGACATTAGGGTTTCTGACCACAATGCCCCACCCTGTATAGATTGAGAGGCATCAGGGCTGTCACTTGGGATTCTCCCTTGTAATGCTCATACCATTCCCACACACTACAGCCAGTGAGGAGGCATCGAGGTGTGCCTTGGACTCTTCAGCCCCAAAGTTCACCCCATTCTCCTATACAGCACCCATCTCACCATATTTCCTGATGGAATGGGGTGAGCATAATGGCCAAAGACCCCAAGGCACACTGTGACACTTGTCAGTGTCTGCAGGGTAGGGTGTGGTGAAATGGCATGGCCATTGTGTCTGATGACCCAAAGGCACACCCCAATGCCTGTCAGTCTCTGCAGGGTGGTGGCGGGGTTGGCTTCAGTTCAATACTTCACTGCCTTTCCTATTATGCATCTCTCTAACTTCTACACTGCCAATGCCAATGCCAGCAAGCAAACATTTGGCATTGACAAATGCTTGTTTAATATTATGTGATATGAAAAAGAATATTTTTTTCATATCACGCAATATGAAAAAAGATCTATAATGTGAAAGAAAAAATATTTTGATGGCATATGCTCAAAAGTTATAGATGGAATCTCTCACAGACAAAAAGGGATACAATTATACTATCTCAAAAAATTAGGCAATTGATTGCAAACAACTTTGTTAATGCACTAATTAGGGTTGCAGTGACAAAAGTAGGGACATGTGGTATTAGGGTTTCTGACCCTAACAACCCACCCCACCCTGCAGGCAGCAATGTGGAGTGTGCCTTGGGGTTGTCAACCCTAAAACTCACCCAATTCAATGTATAAATAAGCTGAGATTGGTACAGTATATGAGAATGGGGTGATTGTTAGGGTTGACAACCTCTAGTCACACCCTATGCCTGTTGCTGCCTGCAGGGGATGGGTGAGGTATTAGGGTTGGAAACCTAATGCCACATTTCCTTACTTTTGTCACTGCTACCCTAATTAGTGCATTAACAAAGTGCAACTATAGTTAGAGTTGAGTAGACTGTTCTATCATAAATGGAGAAATACGTGATTACTTTTTCAATTGGGACAAGGGGCCCAACCATGATATGTATAAACAGAGTTTTCTGCCATGAATATATATATATATATATATATATAATATAGATAATCCACTCTAGGATGTGCGGTCATGCTCTGATATCATGCGCCTTGGTGTGCGTTGTGTGTGCGGGGCCACAGGCCGAGTGCGTTCAACTCCACAAGCATCTGTGATATCGGAAGCATGTTCCACACCCAAGTGGATTATCTATCTTATAAAATGTAAATAAACATTTTTTGTGGGAGAGCAAAAAGTAGTCCCTGTCTGGCATAAGAATTAAAAAAAAAAGAGGTTTATATTTCTTTTTATTTTCATTTACTATTCTTAGAATAAAGTCATCATCTTTAGAGGGAGGAGAAAGAGTGGGGACTGAGCGTGGTCAATATTGGTACCTAATATGCAGGCAGACACTGAAAGCAAGTCCCTGCCTGCATATTAGGTACTATTATTGACCAAGCTCGTTTTCGGTACATGTCACTGATAAAAGTGAAAGTGGTCCCCACTCGTTTTCCTCCCTGTAAAGAGGACGACTTTATTCTAAGAATAGTAAAGGAAAATAAATAGGAATATAGGCCTCTTTTTTTTTAGTTAGTCTTAGTTTGAACTTTGGCAGCAATTAATTTACCAGGGGCAGTTGTCAATTATGTTGGTAGCAGTCTGAGTGTACCACTTGTATGCATGTGGGTGCCTATCTGTGGTAGATGTGGAATGATCTCACTACTGGTGAGAAGGTTTTGAAGGATAAAAAGTAGTTCAGGTGTGCAGTCGCGCTGGGAGGTGTGCGGTCATTGGGAAATAATGCACGGTCATGTGATACATTCTGTCCAATCATGTTAGTGGAATTTCTATGATTTTACCTACCCATTTTATAAATATATATATATATATATATATATATATATATATATAAAAAAACTCTGTTTAATGCATCAGTTAGGGTTGTTCCACAGTGACAAAAGTGAGGAAATTTGGTGTTAGTGTTGCCATCCCTTGCACCCCACACCCACTCTGCCCCCCACCTACAGGCATCAGGGTGTGCATTGGGGTTGTCAGCCCTAACTCTCACCCCATTCCATGTGTAGATAGGCTGAAGTGGTGCAGTATAGGAGACTCGGGTGAGAGTTAGGACCAATGACCACATCGCACACCCCGATGCCTGTTGGCGGGGGGGTGGGTGTGGGATGCAAGGGGTGGCAACCCTAACACAGAATTTCCTCACTTTTGTCACTGTGGAACAACCCTAACTGATGCAGTAAACTGAGTTTTTTTACCATGAATTTTCTTTCTTTTTGAGAATGTGCACTATAAATAGTGACTGTATTGTGGTGGTGGGAGCACGGGGCCTTTTGGGCCCCACGCTCCCACCTTATGATTTTTTTGTCACTTAGCTATGCAATAATTGTATGACTGACTGAAAAGAAAATTGGTAAATGAAGACATGTACCATAGCACACCGTGTGTTCAGAATTGTGTGTATATCCCTTCAACAGTCACACAGCACCACGAGCAAACAACTTAACATGCACATTCAGCAACTGTAAGGCCAGTGACCCAAAATTGTCACAGTCAAAGATGTATAATAAATCTCTACATTCCAAATGCCAGGCAAATTGGACACATGGTTCAGAAGATTTTGAAGCATAATGAACCAAATTTTCATTCTTGGGAGTTGTATAATTCAGCACTTGTTAATGTTTTACACACCAAACCACTGCATGGCACCTCCGTACCACTAGGGCTACCTACGCTTTAAATTTCAAGCCAGTAGCACCATGAAGAACTCTATGTGCAAAATATTAATTGTGTCATGTTGTATCTCTGCAGTGAATACTTTTTCCAACATGTAAACAGTATTATTCACCTCCTGACGACATCCACTCAGCACCCTCCAAATTTCATGTGAAAAGACCAAACCATTCCAGAGATATTCAATTTTTACATTTCTGCGATTTTAAGAAGTCTTCCACCACAAAGTGGCAGAAATCGCGAATGAAGATGCACTAAAATGGCAGACCTGGTAGTCAAAAAATCTGTAACTGTGAGGGGGGCCAACTTCAAACAGAAATACTTCTGGAACGGAACAACATTATTTCATCAAACAAAAACTGGCATGTTCCTTGAATACAGATCTTTCTACGTGGCAAGTTTCAGATCAATCAGCCATACACTGGCTGAGCTATGCATCACAGAAGACAGTGCAGAAAAACAGCAAAAACAGAATGTTTTGCACTGCACTGCACAAACACTAAAACACAAATGGTAACGTTAACGCAAATGGTGATCACAACAGTGAGGTAAAAGAAAATAGTAACAATAATAGTAAAGCATACGCAAACACAAATGGTAAAGCACATGGTGACGCAAATGGAAATGATAATGCAAACAATAAGATAAATGCAAGTGCAAACATAAATGAAAACAGAAATGGTAAAGAAAAAGGTAACGCAAACTCTAACGGCAATAGAAACGCAAACTGTAATGAAAACGGTAATGAAAATGCAAACGGTAACAGAAATGCAAACAGAAACACAAATGGTAACAGCAGCAGTGATGCAGAAGGAAACAGTAGTGCACTCGTCAACAGAAATGCTACCGATAATGCAAATGCTAAGGCCAACAGAAATGCAAACGGTAACGAACACACAAACAGTAACGGTAATGCAATTGGAAATGCAAATGGTTACGATAACACCAACGATGACACCAATGGAAACGGTAGCACATACACAAATGCAAATGGCAACTCACATGGTGACGCAAAAGTAAACGCAAACAAAAATGATAATGGAAACGCAAATGATAACAGTAAAGCAAATGCAAGTGCAATCACAAATGCAAAGGGTAAAGCACATGGTGTCGTAAAAGGAAACACTAATGCAAACGGTAATAGAAGCGCAAGCAGAAATGTTAACAGTAACGCAAATGCACACCCTTTTTCCCCAAAAATGTGTATTCAGAAGCAGAGTGAATACAAAGAATGTATGCATAATAATGGCCCTCAGAGCAGAAAATGAGCACTTGGAATACTAAATTCCTTATATCTCGGGAATCGTGCGCCGTAGAAAAAAAATTTAAAATCTCATATCATTTATGACTTTCCAGGCTAGTTCTGCACTTAGCCCCCTAATGGGTGACTAAGCATTCTTCTGATGAAAAGTCCTTATCTTGAATTGTTTTTGAGATACAGGCCCCGAAAGGCTTGGCGGACGCCATAATGTTAGCCTATGGGACAAATCGGCAACTTTGGAATGCTGCATCTTTACAGCCATCTAATATTTTGTTACCAAACCACCAAAAGGCACATCTGTTGGATCTTGGTTTTCTTCCTTCCAAATTTCAGCCCAAAAGACCTAACCGTTCTTTTGCTGCAGGGTGGCAAAGACTCCCTATTGTTTAGGCCATAGTGTCGCAGAGTACTTTCGTAAATCATGACACTTTTACAAATGAAATCAAGAAAGTGTTGCATATGCAAAAGAACTTTGCAACACTACTTTTTACAAAAATTTAAAAAACATATTTCTGGGGTGTCTTACCCCTTAAAAAAGACATGGTTAGCATCCTCAGGACTCGATTAGGTGAACTCAATAAGAATTGTGTCCCTAGAGGGTCCCAAATTTAAATGTAAAGCATTTCTGTGACCACCAACTGAAAACAAGATGGCCAATTTGTGACACTACAAGGGCCATTTGCGAAAGTAAAAAGTGCATTCGCTACACTTTCGCCTATTTTGTTAACTTTTCCCATTGACTATAATGGGAAACTTGTTTTTTGAATAACTTCTGAACCGTGCAATATTTTTCCACAAAATCTTTGTAAGGCACATTGGGGAACCTGGCTGCATGTTCCCTGAAGGTTTCCAACCAGTCGTATAAACCGTGCAGGCTGTAGTCATGAGCAAAGAATGTGCAAAAATGTGTAATTTGTGCGTGTTTTGGAGCTCTGTAGCTCTGCAACCATACAACCTACCATAATGACACTTGGCAGGTCCAGAGATCTATGGAACCAGACTATGCATGCCAAATTTCAGGCAAATCCATCATATAGTGGCAAAGTTATTAAGCTGTGAAATTTCAGATTTAACCTTAAATGGGGTACTCAACCCTAACTATAGTAGCACTACCATGCCACTATAATATACATATCTATCTATCTATATATCTATCTATAGATTAATGTTATACCTGTACATTAGTGCAGGTATAATTAGGGTTGCTGGACCACTTCTATGTTTAACCCCAAATTGGGCACTTTAATAACTTTGCAACCACTGGACTGATTTGCCTGAAATTTTGCATGCATGGTCTGGTAACATAGATCTCTGGATCTGGCATGTTTTGTTCTGGTCAAATGTGCATTTGCGGAGCTGTGGAGTACCATAAAAAGTGAAATTTACCATTTTTGGGCAAACTCTGCTCTGAACTAAGGTCAAAATCCTCTGGGTATCTTGTCTGAAATTATCAGGGTTTATGGTGTCTGGGTCACTGATGTGCCTTTTGAAGGTTTGGTGAAAATATTAATCTGTTCAAAAGTTATAAAAGATTTAAGTTTCAAATTATAGCCTATGGGAAAAAATATGTGTGCCATGTGAAAGTTCTTCTATGGGTCATCGAAAGCACGTTTTACTGTCACAAATGGGTTCAGTACTGTCGTGCGGCCACCATCTTGTTTTCAGTTCATGAGGCAGAAAAAAACAATATAATTTAAAATCAGCTGCCCCTTGGTAAACACCAGCAGTTGTGTTTACCTAATCGGGCCCCAAGGAACATGATCCTGTTGTCAGATTTCAAAATTAATGTTTGGAGAAATGTTTATGGCATTTTGCCATTGGAAGTGTTGCAAATTTGTGGCAGTATGCTTGTGAAAGTGTTGCAAATTGCGGCACTCCTGAAACTGTGGTATCCCAAATTTCTGAAGATATTAATAAATATTGCCACACATTTACACCACTATATGTTTCAACAAAACACTGCCCCTGGAAAAATACCCCAAAACACTGCTGCCCATTTCTGGCAAAAACTAATACCAGAATTGGATTCCTCAGCCCCCACATAGGTAAACACTTGTTGTTTAACAAAATGCTGTTTTCCCCTTTTTCAGCCTGTAAGGAGAAGGGGTCCTGCACTTCCACACCTAGGCGTGCAGGGTCCAAAGCATCCTGTGCTCCCACATTTCGAACCCTGCCCTCCCCACAGTAAAATAAGGATACTCTTATACTATCTCAAAAAGGTGGGACTTTTTTTTGCAAAAAAAAATCCATCAATGCATCAGTTAGGGTTTCTATTATACTGAAAACAGTCTGGAAAATCAGTGTTAGGGTTACCAACCCTGCCATCCTACCCCCACTCCCACACCCTTCACACACCAAAAGGCATAGGGGTGTGCCTTGGGGTTGTTGGGCCTAACTCTCACCCCATTCTCCTATACTGTACCATCTTAGTTTGTTTACACATGGAATGGGGTGAGATTAGGGCCGAGGACCCCAAGGCACTTCCTGATGCCTGCTGGTGTGTAAAGAATGGGGTGGTGGTTGTGGGGTGGTAGGGTTGGTAATCCTAACACTGAATTTCTAGACTTTTGTCACTGTAATAGAACCCCTAACTGATGCATTAATGGTTTTTTTTTGCAGTGAAAATCTATCTATCTATCTATCTATCTGCCTGTCTGTCTGTCTGTATTGAAATCATGATTATCCTTACTGCTTGAGGGACATAGGAAATGTTCAGATAATTGGGAATCTGGATAATTATGATTTCTGTCTGCCTGCGGTGAAAAATGCAAGAGCCATTACTGAAAATGTAAACATTTTTATTCTGCATACACCAGAAGTTAAAAAAGTCATACATATCAATTAAACACTGTTAAAATGTTACAATAAAGCTACTAAATTAGTTGCTATAGGACACTCAATTAACAAACAGTACAGTAAATTTTATTTCTTAGTAGAAAAGTCCATAACCTGCTTTTGTCTGAGACCAGAGAAACACTTCCTACTGGCACAGGTTTGCAATTTGTGAAGCAGCATAAGCTCTACAGGATCACAGTCGGGCTGTGACTCCATGTATTGGAGACACTTTTTGAAGTATAACATTGCCTCAGACTGCATGGGGATAGGAGGCGGTCCCCTTTCATCCTCTTCCTCGCAGTCCATGTCAGCCTCTTTGTCACCCTGGCAACTCACTAGGTCCACAATTGAGTCCTTGGCCAAGTGTTCATTGCCCTGATTAGCACTGTCACTGGACATCCACTCAGCAACATCTGCAGCTGTTAAATTGTCACCTGACAGGGCAGCAGCCAACACAGTAAGTTCAGAATCGGTGCTTTCAACAGTCATGTTATCAAGGGCTTGAGTCCATTCCATTTCTTTGCTCCTCTCCTAGAGTAACAAGATCTTGGAATTCACCCATGATTTTTGTACAGTCTTACTCCGGACATTGTACCATGCATCAGCTGCCATACAGAAGACATCCTTGACTGTGATTTTTTTAATTGTGTCAGGTAAGGGGTTTTGTGCATTCTCCTGGGACAACACATGTTGCAGCAAACGCTTCCTGTAATTTCTTTTAAAAACCTCCAGTATGCCTTGGTCACAGGGCTGAATTTTAGAGGCTGTGTTGGGTGGGAGGAAGAAACATTTAATGAATCCATGGCAGGTTTTCAATGGCTGTATTTCTAGGTGAGTGGGTGAGTTGTCTAACAGGAGTAAAGCCCGAACTGGCAGTTTTTGTGCACTGAGATGTGTTTTTACTTGTGGGACAAACTACTCATTGAACCACTTGCTGAACAAATTTGAGTCCATCCAGGCATTTGTTTGGGGGGGCTGCATAGTGACAGGGAAGGCTGCCCCTATTAACATGTTTAAAACACCTAGGGTCTCTGGATTTGCTAGTGAGGAGTGAGGGAAGCTTATGTTCCCTGTAGCTTTTGTGCACCCCAGGATTGCCACTCTGTCTTCTGTTTTTTAAACCCTGGCATATCTTTATCTGCATCATGTGCCAGGGTTTTATCAGGCAAACTTCTCCAGTGCAGACACGTCTCATCTGCATTGTAGATCTGTTCTGCAGTAAGACGGTCTGTTTCAATGAGCACTCGGACCTATGGAGGTACTAATGCTTGTACTGATTTACTCCGGTGCTCTACCTGCTATTTTTGACATTAAAAGTGAATTTTTGCAGGGAGCCCTTCCCCTATGTTGCGTGAGGTGGTGATCGTGGTCCTTCCTAAGAAAGGTAAAGACCCCACCAAGGTGGTGAGTTACAGGCCAATTTCCCTGATCAATGCAGATTGTAAGTTATTAGCCAATATATTAGCTAACCGCTTGAGCCCTCTACTGTCTGCCTTGATCAACCCGGCCCAGGTAGGATTCATGCCAGGGAGGAATAGCTTGGACCACATTAGGTGGCTTCTCAGTCTCACATATACTGCCAAGGGTCTGTATACTCCAATGGCAGACATGGCAGTTGATTTTGAGAAAGCTTTTGACTCCCTGGAGTGGGACTACCTGCATGCAGTCCTCACTCACTTGGGGTTTAGGGATAGGTTCAGGGCATACGTCAAGGCCATCTATCATGCCCCTTTAGCTCATGCAGCCACTAACCACACTAAAGGTGCTTCAGCAGCATTCCCACTAGAGTGGGGCAACCGTCAGGGCTGTCCCTATCCCCACTATTTTTTGTCCTTGCGGTTGAACCCTTGGCTTTAGCCATTTGACTCCACCCTCAAATTATGGGCATTGAGATAAGATCCCACAGTTATAAAACCCTTATGTATGCAGATGATCTGCTTAGTCCTATGGCAGATGTCCCACTGTCCCCCCCCACTGTCCCTTCTTAAAGACTTTGTGGGTATCTCTGGAATCAAGTTAATCAGTCCAAAACTGAGCTAATGCCCTTGATCCCTCCTTGCTCCGCTGTGTTGACCACTGCTTACCTGTGGACTGGACTGTTCAATCTGACAGATCAAATGTGGGAACTGAACCTTCAACCCTTTCTACTTGCCTGCAAAGCCAAGTTCGACAGATGGCATAAGCTGTCCCTTACCCTGGCTGGGAAGATTGCAGCAGTCAAGATGGTGACTGCTCCCAAAATATCCTACCTGCTCACCCATATCCCACTTCACCTTCTCCCTAAATGGCTAAAAAAAATTGTTAGTTTGATGGGGAATTTTCTCTGGGAAGGGAAAAAACCTAGGTTCAGCCACAATAAGCTTTGAGCACCCTGGAAGTGGAAGAGTGGTAGAACCTTCCTTGGTTTGAGGGCTATAATTTAGCTTTCCATGCTGCTCAAACCAGGCACTGGTTCAATTCCTGCTCTAAGAGTTCTCCACAGTGGGTCCACATTGAACAACACACAGGGGGAGTGGGTATAGCAGCAGCCCTTCTCTGCCTTTCCAGTAGAAGGCCTCTAAATCAACACCTGACCATTGCCGCTGCAGGAAGTGGCTGGTACAAAGTAAACCATAGGTTAGGGACTAGTCAGATTCCTTTGGGCCATACCCCAATCTGGCACAATCCACTGGTGCAGCTAGCCAATTGTTCATTTTGCTGGGCACTGTGGGCTTCCTCGGGGATCCACTTTATGGGAGACATACTGAACGGGGACACAGGCTCAGTTGCCACTTTTCAATCCCTGCAGCATTAGTGGAATCTTCCCAACAAGGACCACTGGTGATATTTACAGTGCAGAGAAGCCATTAAACCCTGCTGTCACCTGGAGATCATGCTAAGCACCCCAACGTGCTCACCACCTGGTTGAAGGCCCCTAAGGGACTGGTGGGCAAAGTCTATGGCCAAATAGGAGATATCCTGCAGTCCCAGTTAGGGGAATCTAAGTACAAATGGAAAGATTTCTGGGGTGCTGCATCCATATGCCCAATGGACCCAGGCTTGGCACATGGCACATAATAGCTTGAGGGATGCCCACAGCTGCCTTATCCGGAACAAGATTCTGCATTCGAGGTACAGGACGCCTGCTGTACTTGAGGTGGCAGGATTCCTGGATCATGACAGGTGCTGGTGATGCCAAGCCTCGGGTGAAGATTTATGTCATATCTTGTGGTCCTGCCCCAAGCTGGTGCCCTTCTGGAGGCAGATTTGCAAAATGGGAGAAGATGTGCTGGGGATGACAATACCCCTATCTCCCTTACTACTACTACTACTAGGCGTTCAGCAGCAGGAGCTGAAGCTCTCACTTCCAGCATTTAGGTTGCTGACCATACTGGTCCTACAGGCCAAAAGGGCTATTCTGTGTAACTGGCGTAGTACCACTATCCCTTGTCTGGGGGGATCCTTACCTCTCACACTAGTGTTGCTCACCTGCACAGGCTTTCTTACTTTAAGGCTGACCAAATGGAGTGCTTCACCTCCTGTTGGGCACCTTACCTGGCTTATGTGTAGCCCCAGACAGGGATAGGACTGCTGCCTGCATGGGTGAGTCCACTTTGCTGGCTGATAGCGGGAGGTCTCATATTCCCTGTACTCCTACATCCCCCCATGTCCCTCCCCTTCCTGTTGATTGTATCTGGCTTACCCCCACCCACTGTGGTCTGGAATCCTGTCCCCTCCCATTGCAGGATATACAGACTGTCAAGATGTATAGGACTATGTTATTACACTGAGTATTCTGTGTCTCCTTTGCTGTTGTTCAGAACCTGGTACTGCCTCAGGCTGCTGTGTCTGTGTATCCAGCCATTTTGACTTCTGCCTGATGCTGTGATGTCAGTGTCCTGGCTGGACAGTGTCCAGAGTTTCCCTCCTGTCATATATGGTACTCGTAAGTAGCAGTAGCACATAAGTCACTTGGTACACAGGTTAGAGTTTATTGCTCTAATGGAGGTATCCTTAAGTTTCCCCATTTTCTTTACTATATCAGATACTAGCCCACGTTTAGGTGTGCTATGTGGCATAGATGTGGGGGACAGCTCCATAACTGGCTCTTCTTTGCAAATCAGGTACTTAGTACATTATAGAATAGTTCTCTTTTACTGTAGTAACTCATGCATTCCCCTTGCACATGCCTGTAGTGTGGGTAATACCTGACTCATTTTTTCTTTTGTCTTTATGTTGTTTCTGCATACTCATGTCTGATGCCTACAAGATTTGTATGTAAGGTGTTCTTGATGTATGTACATTTTCTGTACATATCTAGTTTGCACTATGTACTGTAACTTTTGATAACAATAAACATCATTAACAACAAAAAAATTGAATTTTGGCATGACAACTATAGTCTTTGTGAGTTACTTCACTGGAGCACCAGGCTTCTGGCTCTGGAGTGTGAGTATTTCTTTGTTTGCTTTCATGTTTCAATGAGCAGCCTGATTTTTTTTTTCAAGGAAGGGGGCTATCACCTTGTCATCAGCACTCAATTTCTCCTTGCATAATTTTAACAGCCTTATCCCTTGTCTTTTTTTAAAATAGTCAAGCCAGCCATCACTGGCAGTGAAAGACCCTCTATTGCCCATTCTCTGATGAAATTGCAGGTCTTTTTCTTTGAGAAGAGGTCCTGAAATGGGTGTCCCCTTCTCTCTTTCCTGTTTAAACCAAATGTAAATTGCTGAATCTCTTTCTTGATCTGTGTAGCATTTCATATTCCAACGATCATTAGCTCCCATGGCTGCCATGGTGGAGGCAAAATCACGCAGTTTGCACTTTGCTGTGCTGATGTCAAAAATTGTAGATTTCACCACAGCATACTCAGCAGCCAATGCCACTACTCTCTCACCTCTTTCAAATTGGGAGATTATCCAAAGCTTCTGAGCAATTATTAAAACATTTTGTTTTCTTTTTGCAGGTTGTGGGATGGGAGAGAGGAGAAGGAATTAACTGCTATTTCAAAGATGTTGGATCAAGACTTGTCATTGTTCGACCACTGCTGCCGGTGTCTGTCTGTGATTCAACTGGTACAGCCCTGTAATGTTTTTAAGAGCTAAGTGCTGAGTGTGTTGACTAGCTAAATCAACACTACAATCAGCACATCGTTCACACCACATTGGCTCAGCCACAGCAGTAATGGGTTGCAAAGTCAAATTGATTACGCTCTGTACAGGGTATTTGATTGCTTGTGGGATGTGGGAGACACACCGGGAGTCCATTAAATAGGGATTTCTGGATAATGGGGGTTTGGGTAATCAGGATTGTAAAATATATATATATATATATATATATATATATATATATATAGAGAGAGAGAGAGAGAGAGAGAGAGAGAGAGAAGAGAGGGGATACATGATGGGCGACTGTGGAATATGGCAAATATTTGCATCAGTGCAGAGTGAACTGTGATAATATCATGAGTGCGAAGGCACAGTGTATGTGCAGTTCCTCTACACAATCATCTTGCCATATTCTACAAGTCCCATCATATCGTGTGCAATTTATACAATAAGGCTAGTACATTTTAGAGCATTTTTTCTGTGTTCTCTCCTGTTTACTTTATTTTGGTAATTGGGTAAGTTTTTTTGGGGGGGGGGGACCTGGGAGCACTGGGAAGTTAAGTGATTTGTTCAGAGCCACACAGTATTGCAATGGAAGTTGTGAGAATTAAACACTGGTCTGGGCTGCTGGATGTAGGAAGATGGTTCATTGCTTGTTACTCTAACCTCTAGGCTATACTGACAGCACTGTTTGTGTGTGGTCTGAGTGTGTGTGTAAGTGTTTCTGAATAGGCTGGGAGTGTTAGATAGTATGAGGAACAGGTGCATGTGATTTGCAATGATAACTGAGTTACCTGCAGCTAGCAGTGAGAAACAGACTGTTTATTCAGTAAGTTGCAGGCTTCACTGAGGCAGAGAAACTGTTGCAGTCAGCACCCAGAAAGATAAACTGGTTTATGAAGGAGGCTGGTTTGAAGATTAGAGCAGCACAGTAATGTGCTAGGATTGTCAGGATAACTATGGGACACGTGATTGTCTTTTACAATGCTAATTGAGTTAGTTGCAGGATTCAGTGAGAAAGAGAAACTGTGAAGCTATTACATGCAGGCTGCAGTGTAAATAGTCTGACTCTGGTGACATCACCATTGTGAGTATATTTGCTGGTGATGTAGACACTGTGGCTTTATCAGGAAATAAACCCACAGTGTCTGTGTCATCACAGAGTTATTCCACTGCAGTGAGAATACATGTTTTTATTGTCAAGGTTACATGCTCACTCCATTGCATATATATATATTATGGTAGCACGGTAGTGCTACCACAGTTAGGGTTGAGGTGCCATTTCTATGTTAAACCCTAAAACTTTGCACCTTAATAACTTTGCAACTGTTTGACGGATTTGCCTGAAATTGGAATACACAATCAAGAACCATAGGCCTTGGGATCTGCCAAGTTTTGTACCAGTTGCATATACAGCTGCAGAGTTATTAAGCATGATCTGTGCGCTCGTTTACGCTTTTTCTGGAATTCTACGGTCGCACCTACAGGTCGTACGGTTTGTGCAACTGGCCCGAAATCTTCAGGGAACATGCGGCCAGGGTCCTCGATGTGCCTTTTTGAAGATTTTGTGAAAAAATATTAAACTGTTCAAAAGTTATTCAAAAAACAGTTTCCCATTATAAGTCAATGGGAAAAGTTAACAAAAAGTTCGACAGTGTCGCAAATGCATTTTTACTTTCGCAAATGGGACTGTTACTTTCGCAAATCGGCCATTTTGTTTTCAGTTGGTGATCAGAGAAATGGTTGGCATTTAAATTTGGGACCCTCTAGCAACCTAGTTCTTTTCGTATTCACCTAGTCGGACCCTGAGGATGCTTGTATGTCTTTATTTTGTGTTTAAACACCCCAGAAATAAGTTTCTCAAATTTCTGGAAAAAGTACTTTCGCAAATTACTTTCGTGCTCACGAAAGTGTTGAACTTTTTTGCAAAAGCTTTTGCAACTTGCGACAGTAGTTTTCCATCTGTGGGAAAGTGACAGCGATTCTTTGGCACTGCGCTGCAAAAGAACCGTTGGGAGTTTTGGGCTGAAATTTGAAGGGAGCGGAGCCGACATCTCACAGATGTGCCTTTTAGTGTTGTATTGAAAAAATATTACACGGCAGAAAAGTTACGGCACTCCAAAGTTGACGGTTTTTCCCATAGGATAACATTACGGCGCCTGACGCATTACAGAAATCCTTTGGCACCCTGCTGCAAAATAACGGTTTAGTCTTTTTTCCTGAAATTTGAAGGGAAGACAGCCAACAGCCCACAGATGTGCCTTTCAGTAGTTTGGTGAAAAAATATCACACGGCAGCAATATTACGGCACTCCAAAGTTGACGGCTTTTCCCATAGGATAACAATACGGCACCCGACGCATTACAGAAATCCTTTGGATCCCTGCTGCAAAATAACGGTTTGGTCTTTTTTCCTGAAATGTGGAGGGAAGACAGCCAACAGCCCACAGATGTGCCTTTCAGTGGTTTGGTGAAAAACATTACAGGGAGGCAAAGTCATGGCGCTCCAAACTTTTCTTTTTTTCCCATAGGATAACATTACGGCGTTCGCCGCGCCTTTCAGGGCCCGTATCTCGGAAATGGTGCGAGATATGGACTTTTCGTCGGAAAATTTCTTAGCCCCCTAACAGGGGCTAAGATTCAAATTAGCCAGGACAGTTGTAAATAATATGACTTTTAAATTTTTTTTCTACGTCGTACGGTTCCTGAGATATAATGTATTTAGTATTCCAAGATCTCATTTTCTCGCCGATACTCATTATTATGCATACATTATTTGTACTCACTGTCTTTCTCTATGCAGGTTTTGGGGAAAACCAGCCTGTGCGCTACATTACTGTTACTGTTGCCCTTTCCACTTGGCGGTTCCATACCGCTTCACTTACCGCTGGACGCCTGACGCCACCATGTGCGTTATCCTTTGCGCTTTCATTTGCGCTTATGCTTGTTATTTTTGCCATTTGTGTCTACAGTACTGTTTCTCTTCTGTTTCACTTTGCGTCACCATGCCCATTGACATTTCTGTTTGCAGGCACCATGTTACTATGTGACAACACATCACGTGGCAGACCATTCCCGTCTACGCCACCATGTGCGTTACCCTTTCTGTTCTCATTCGCGCTTGTGTTACCATGTACGCCACTGTTAGCATTTCAGTTTGTGTTGCTGTTCCTGTTACTATGCCACAAGACATCACGTGGCGGGAGCGCGGGGCCCTTTGGGCCCCACTCTCCCACTGCTGCATTACATTCACTATTTCTTGTTATCATTCTCAAAAAGAAGGGAAATTGGAGCAAAAAACTCCGTTTAATGCATTAGTTAGGGTTGTTCCACAGCGACAAAAGTAGGAAATTCGCTGTTAGGGTTGAAACCCCCTTGCACCCCACCCAACCCCCAACCAGCATTGGGTGTGCATTGGGATCGTGGGTCCTAACTCTCACCCCATTCTCCTATACTTGCTGCTTTATACATGTCATGGGGTGAGAGTTAGCTGATGATCCCAATCGCACACCCCAATGCCACCACGGCGCCCATCCTTTGCGCTTTCTTTGCGCTATGCTTGTTACTTTTTTGCCATTTGTGTCTACTGTCATTGTTTCTCTTTCTGTTTCACTTTATGCCACTATGCCCATGACATTTCCATTTACAGGCACCATGTTACTATATGACAAGACATCACGTGGCACACCATTCCGCCTATGCCACCGTGTTCGCTACCCTTTCTGTTCTCATTATTGCGTTACCTTGTCGCGCCACTGTTAGCGCACTTCTGCGTTGCTGTTCCCGTTACTATGCCACAAGACATCATGTGGTGGGCGTAGGCCTTTGGGCCCCGGCGCTCCCGCCGCCGCATTATGTGCCGGGAGCATGGGCCCTATGTGCGTTATCCTTGCGCTTTCATTTGCGCTTTTTATGCTTGTTATTTTTGCCATTTGTGTCTACAGTACTGTTTCTCTTTCTGTTTCACGTTGCATCACCATGCCCATTGACATTTCCGCTTGCAGGCACCATGTTACTATGTGACACATCATGTGGGCAGACTGTTCCCCTGCTATGCCACCGTGTGCATTGCCTCTTTCTTTTTCGTTTATTTGCGCTATGCTACCATGTGTGCCACTGTTAGCGCTCTGTTTGGCGTTGTTCTTCCTGTTACTATCCCACAAGACATCATGTGGTGGGGTGTTAGGGCCTGCGCTACTACCTCTGCTGCACTACATGCCGGAGCGTTGGGCCCTATGTGCGTTATCCTTGTCATTTTCATTTGCGCTATGCTTGTTATTTTTGCCATTTGTGTCTACAGTACAGTTTCTCTTTCTGTTTCACTTGCGTCACCATGGCCATTGACATTTCCGTTTGCAGGAACCATGTTACTATGTGATAACACATCACGTGGCAGACCGTTCCGTCTCGCCACCGTAATCGTTACCCTTTCTGTTCTTATTCGCTTGTGTTACCATGTGTGCCACTGTTAGCATTTCTGTTTGCGTTGCTGCTCCTGTTACTAAGCCACAAGACATCATGTGGCGGGGGCCTTGGGCCTCGGGCCCCAGCTCCCCACATTACATTCACTATTTCTCGTTATCATTCTCAAAAAGAAGGGAATTAGAGGCAAAAACTCCGTTTAATGCATTAGTTAGGTTGTTCCACAGCAACAAAGTGAGGAAATTGCGCTGTTAGGGGTTGAAAACCTAACTCCGACTCCACCCCTCCAGCACCACACACACACACACACACACACACACAGACACATTCAAGTATGGGAGGACCAAGTCAACACAACCAATGACAGACATCCAGCAGCAGGTGACAGAAATAACAAACAATTGTCTAAATGTACTCGAGACATCCCCACCCACCTGACCAGGTACTGCATGCTCAGTGGAGATCAACAGCAAAACTGAGGCCATGTACACCAAATGTACACATCCCTGATTGCAGCTGCACACAACGCACCACACTTAGTAGTTGCATGGCCTTACCTACCGATGCCCCACACCACACCACAACTGGTACTGTGCCGTTAGTCAATATAAATGCTGAAGGTGCATGATGACAGTTGTAGAAAGGTTTTAACACTAGTGAGTATACATTAATTAAGAGAAGTACATAAATTTAACTACAAGACACTGGCATGCTCAAGATAAAAGTAGTGTTACATTTAGTAGGTGATTTACATAGTAGTACATTTACTGCAATGGTTTACTCAAGACAGAGAGGCTGATGTAAATGTATGGGAAAGCATTGCCTGTTCAACGCTGTGAAATTCGTACTGCCAGTATCAGATGCATTCTTACTGATGAAGGTGTACTGCTGATGTACATACATAGACCTTCAGTGTGTTTCAATATTAAAGATGCAGTAAGTATTCTTTGTAAGAAACATTGTAATTGCTTGGATCAGGCCAAGCAACTTCTAAATATCATAGCACTACATAGATACATAGATACATAGACAGTGTCGGCAGATAAGGGCCTATGGCCCACCCAGTCTGCCCATTTGAGCTTATAAGTTCAGTTTGTTTTCCTAGAAGTCTGTTTCCCCTTACCCCTGACCTCTAGAATTCCTTTATGTCTATCCCATGCATTCTTAAATCCTGTGATTGTTTCAGCCCCCACCACTTCCTCTGGCAGGTGTTCCACTTGTCCACCACCTGCTCTGTGAAGAAATTCTTTCTCATGTTTCCTCTGAATCGTCCTCCCTCCAACTTCATCCCATGCCCTCTAGTCCTGGAACATCTTTTCGCTTAAAAATAGTGTTTTCCTGCACTCTGTTTCTCCCTGTAAGATACTTGTATGTCTCTATCATATCCCCTCTCCCTCCTCTCCTCCAGGGAGTACATGTTCAGTTCCTTCAACCTGTCTTCATAGGACTTGTGATGCAATCCATGCACCATCTTTGTTGCCCTCCTCTGAACCTTCTCTACCCTGTCTATGTCTCTACGTGAGTATGGTCTCCAGAACTGTACACTGTACTCCAGGTGGGGCCTCACTAGTGTCTTGTTATGAGAATTATGACCTCCCTTTTTCTGCTGGTGATGCCCCTGCCTATACATCCCAGCATCCCTATTTGCTTTACCTGATGCCTTGTCACACTGTTTCCCTACCTTTGAGGTCATCAGAGATGACAACCCCAAGATCCCTTTCCTGCTTGGTGCATGCTATATCCTCACCCCCCAACTGATATATTGTGCCAGGGTTTTTGTGCCCCATATGCATTATCTTGCACTCTTTGCATTGAATTTCAACTGCCAAACCCTTGACCATTCTTCAAGTTTCTGCAGGTCCCTTCTCATTCTGTCTACACCCTCTGGTGTGTCTACTCTGTTACAGAGCTTTGTGTCATCAGCGAACAGTGAAATTCTGCCTTCTAGATCCTGTGCAATGTCACTGATGAAGATGTTGAATAGGACCGGTCCCAGCACTGATCCTCGTGGTACCCCACTGGTCACTCTTCCTCTGTGGAGTGACAGCCATTTACCACCACCCTCTGTGTCCTGCCACCAGCCAGTTACCTACCCACCACACTACCTGTCCTGCCCACACCCATATTCCCCAGTTTGTGTAATAGTCTTCTATGTGGCACAGTGTCAAAGGCCTTGCTGAAGTCCAGATAGGCCATGTCCACTGCCCTCCCCTGATCCACCTCCCTGGTCACCCAGTCAAAAAATTCAATGAGATTGGTCTGACATGACCTCCCCCTGGTGAAACCATGCTGCCTTGGGTCCTGTAGTCCATTGACAACCAGATGTTCCACCAATCTCTCCTTCAGAAGTGCTTCCATGATCTTTCCCACTACCGAGGTGAGGCAGACTGGTCTGTAGTTCTCTGCTTCCTCTTTGTTCCCGCTTTTGTATAAGGGGACTATATCTGCTGTCCTCCAGTCTTTGGGTACCTCTCCTGTTTCCAGTGATTGGCTAAACAGGATAGCCAGAGGTTCAGCCACCACCTCTCTTAGTTCTTTAAGGACCCTGGGGTGCACCCCATCTGGCCCCATTGCTTTGTCAACTCTTATTACTTCCAGTTCCTTCAGGACCCTTTCTCGTGTAAAGGGACTTGTGTCCATTTCTGCACCATTCTCACCCCTTGTACTCCCTTCAGACCCATTACCCCCCTCTTCCTCAGTAAAGACTGAGCAGAAATACCTGTTCAATATGTCAGCTTTACTGTTGTCATCCTCCACGCAACTCCCATCCTCCCCCTTCAGTCTCACTATCCCTCCCTTTGTCTTTCTTTTTTCACTTATGTACCTGTAAAAGGTTTTGTCCCCTTTAACCACTGATTTTGCAATGTGTTCTTCTGTCTGAGCTTTGGCTTCTCTTACTGACTTCTCTGCCTCCTTTGTTTCTCCTGGTACTTCTCCCTATCCCCTTCTGCCTGTGTCTTTTGTATTGCCTGAATGCTATCTTTTTGGCTTTCACTTTCTTTGCTACCTCTTTGGAAAACCATAATGGTCTCCTCTTCCTTTTCCTCTTGCTAACCTGCTTAATGCATAATTCTGTTGTTCTTATAATCCCCATTTTAAATACTGCCCACTGTTCCTCAACCCCTGATTCCTGTCCCATTCCCCTTAATGCCTCTTTCAAGTATTTCCCATTTTCCAAAGTCTGCCCCCTAAAATCCAGGATATGTGTTTTGTGTGGTTTGGTTCTGCTCTTTCAGTGATTTCAAACCACAATGACTGGTGGTCACTGTTACCCAGGTGCTCCCCACTGTTACCCCATCACACTGTCCTGTTTGTGAGCACAAGGTCCAATATTGCCTTCTGCCAAGTTGGTTCCATGACCAGTTGCTTGAGGAAGGCACCCTGAAGGGAGTCCAGGATAAATCTGCTCCTAGTTGATGCTGTTGCCGGGATGCTCCAGTCCACGTCTGGAATATTGAAGTCTCCAACCAGTACTACTTCACCCTTGTCTGCCATCCTTTGGATGGCTAGCATCAGCTCCCTATCTGTTTCTTCCTCCTGGGCTGGTGGTCTATAGACCACACCTGTGTGGATGGCTGGCCCCATTTTCCTTTCTAGCTTAACCCACAGTATCTCTCCCCCTACTACTGAGCCAACAATGACGTACCTGTATCAGAGATGTATATAGGATAGATTTTCCTGTAGGCACTTACTGAGTATGTTGTACCTGATAAAGACAATCTCATTGCATCTGTGATGACTAACTTATTCAAATAGTAATAAATTTACTATTGTTGCAATGAGTGATCTATGCCACTTATGACACAGTGTAATTTTTTTAACAGTTGTTTCATACTCAGGCTGTATGCCTAGTGTTTGGGTTTGCCACACTTCTGTCACTGATGCTATCAAAGTGATAACTATGTTAATTGTGGTACAACAGGAATCAAGTAGGTATGGTGTAGATATAAACAGAATGTCTTTTAGTATTATTTTAACTCACAATGGGGTAAGTGTACTAGGACAGCAGGGGTTATTCTCTATCACTGACTCTGTCAGTTATAATCACACTAAGGTTTCAATGACTGTAATGATCAAGTTACACTGTTCATCTTCATGAGTTCATATTCACAGCCATTCTCCAGTAACTAGACAGTGTATGGTGTAACTGGGTGGGACACTGTGTTGCAAAGCTGTTGCAGTGCCTAGCAGAGGGAGAGTATCTACTCATAAAGACAATTAAGCAATAAGGCATGACCAACAGTTATGTTAAATGGTCTGTTAATCACCCTGTAGGGGTTTAATGTTGAATGAGGCATAGCCGAGTGCCACATGTCACTAGACAGTGATAAACTGACCATTAACATAATACCTGGGAGTGGCTTATTGCTATCATAATAAAACTGTTTTAAACCACATTAAACCATGTTCATCATATGGTTAGGCTCTACATGTATGTTAATAAAAACTAAACATAAAGGCTGTTACAATGTTTACAGTCAATTAAGCTGCATTTGTCAAACCCTTGTTATAATCAAAGATATTATACCTGTACAACTCCTTGGTTTGCTGAACTCTATTGCTCAGGTGGCCCACCACATGTGGTGTGGTCTGGTGTGGGGCATCGGTAGGTAAGGCCATGCAACTACTAAGTGTGCTACGTTGTGTGCAGCTGCAATCAGGGATGTGTACGTTTGGTGTACATGGCCTCAGTTTTGCTGTTGATCTCCACTGAGCATGCAGTACCTGGTCAGGTGGGTGGGGATGTCTGGTAGTACATTTAGACAATTGTTTGTTATTTCTGTCACCTGCTGCTGGATGTCTGTCATTGGTTGTGTTGACTTGGTCCTCCCCCATACTTGAATGTGTGTGTGTGTGTGTGTGTGTGTGTGTGTGTGGTGCTGTGGGGGGTGAATTCGGAGTTAGGGTTTTCAACCCTAACAGCGAATTTCCTCACTTTTGTCGCTGTGGAACAACCCTAACTAATGCATTAAACGGAGTTTTTTGCCTCTATTATATATACACACACACACACACTATATATATATATATAGTTTGCAAACAAAATTCATTAATGCATCAGTTAGGGTTACAGCATCAAAAGTAGGGAAATGTGGTGTTAAGGTTTCCAGCCTTAACACCCCACCTCCACCCTGCACAGATAAAGAGTGATTGGGGGGTTGGCATTGGCATCTCCTGCCCTAATGCTCACCACATTCCATTACAAAATCAGCTGGGTGGACTAAGCATTGTAGAATGGGTGACATTAGGGCTGGAGATGCCAATGCCAATCCCTCGATCCCTCTTCATCTGTGCCTGGTGGGGGTGGGGTGTTAGGGTCAGAAACCCTAATGCCACGTTTCCCTACTTTTGATGCTTTAACCCTAACTGATACATTAACAAAGTTTTTTTTTGCAACTATTTCCTTACTTTTTTTAATATAGGTGTTTATCTCCTTCTCTGTCCCCAGCTGCCCCCTTCTAACCAACCCCCTCCCAGCCCCGTCACCCTGGTCTCATCAGGACTTACCCAGAGCCCACCCAGTCACCAGGTGTAGAGCCTGCAATGGGGTCAGTTGTCATCCACTGCTGGGGTTGTTTTCCCTCCATTTTTTTCCCTTTCCCCATTGCTGGGGTGCACATGCAGGACATGCATATGTGGAGGTTTGTGCACATCTGCAGAAGTCCTGCAGCACCCTCCTTTCCATGGCACCCACAGTCACACACTGCCACCAGGCCTCCACCTGGGGGCAGTCATTCAGCAGGAGCGCCAGTCCTCCTTCCCCGAGAGAGGAGAGCAGTCCTTCAGACACTCAATCTTCTCCTTTCCCTGCCAACCCCTGGTGGCTCATGCTCATTCCTGAACATGGGTCACTGGTGTGGTGCAAGGTCTGGGGTCCAGAGCCCTAATCCTCAGCACCACTGGGCCAGCCAATTATTTCCTTACTTTTTTGATACAGTATAATAGTATTTTTATTTTACTGTGGAAGTGCAGGGTCTCTATCCCTCCACAGATGTGCATATGTATCTAGCAGTGGAAACATAGGGGTCTCTGGCACCTGCATGTCATTCATCAAGTTACCAGCAGGCATAGTGAAATTGCAACAAGAAGTCATAATTGTGCCATGTTAAATACTTTTCAACCCAAATGTTCAACATAACCTTCTTATCATATCACCTCATGTACCCAGTACCAAAAAAAAACTTCCAAATCCCCCTTGAAATGTAATTCTTTGCAGCTGTAATGCCATTCTCTGCCATAGGTGCAGAAACACATTTTTGGCAGGATTTGAAAAATTACAGCTGTACTGTTCATGAGGTGGTGAGAAAAAATGGCAATGTTGAAAACCTGGAGTGGTAACGCAGTAATTTTTTTGTTTTTTTTTTCCACCAAATTTTAAACATGGGCTTTTTGGGACCGCCCATCATGAACACTGGCACTATGATTTTGTTAATCCATCACAAAAGTTGATTTCACCCAACGACTGCACCATTATGCGCCACAAGTATGAAAACATTTTTTGAGCAGGATATGAAAATGACAGCTGTACTGTTCATGAGGAGTTGTGAAAAAAATGGCAATGCTGAAATCTGGAGTGAAAATATTTAAAATTGGCAAAGTAACGAGCGTGCATAGAAACTGTGCAATGCACACTTGTAACAAGGCCATTTGCTGAATTTCTTCTCCAAATTTTCTTCAAGGGCTTTTGGGACCCCACTTCATGAACACTGGCACTGACATTTTGTTAATCATCCCAAAGGTGATTTCATGAAGCGACAGCAAAATCACCTTTTGGGATGGAGTAGCGAAATAACAGTAACAGTGTTCATGAGGTGGGGTCCCAAGAACCCCATGTTGAAAATTTGGTGAAAGAAAATCTCAAAAAATGGGTGAGACATCAACATAAATTCAAAATGCCATTCACAGCCATTATACTGTGCTTACCTTGAATCATCAGTTCGTAGTTCAGCTTTGAAGAGCGTAGATGTGTCCCAGTACACAGAAGATTGCAGCCCCCAACCTCAGGAGGTAAGTATGGGGTAAGGGGGTGCAGGGAGTTGGGTGCACAGATGGAGGGTCAGGATGGGGAGGGGGTATGGGGAGATGATGGGGAACCGATTTCTTTTTCACAGATTTTAAAAACAAAAAAAAGATGTTGGGGCACTGTTTTCTTTATTACAGGGACTTAACATTGTTTGGGTACACTGGGAGTGGGCTCCCCTGTGTACCACAGTAGTGAAGGGTGACAAATAAATGGGGACACTGGGAAAGAGCTACCAGTATCCCACACTGGTCCTGCTGGGAGTGCTAGTGCCGACATGGGGATTGGGTACCCCATGTCAGCAAAATAAAGAAAACATACTAGGAGACACTGGAAGTGGGCTCTCCAGTGTCCCACAGTGGCAGGGAGAAAGGTATACAGCTGATACAGAGATTGGGCATCAATATATCAGCATTTTTTTTTGTGAAACAAATGAGGAAAGTGACCGGAGGGTGGAGAAAAGGATTCCCATTTCACCACTCACTAACATCTGTCTGGTGAGTTAGCGAGGGGTGAGAAGGAATTGACGAGTTAACAAGGGGTGAAAAGGAATTTTAATTGCTAATAAAACACCCTCAAAGGCTGCATTGTGTGCATCCATTTAGGAATCCATCTAAGGGAGTCCAGATGAACAAGATACATGCCTTGGTGTAACTTGTTAGCTTCCTTTTTGTGGGTTTTCAATTTAAAAAATTAAAAAGTAAAACAAGATGGCTCACAATGAAGGATTTTTTCTCACGAAGAGGGATTCCAAATCCTGCAAAGAAGGATTGATCTCATGAGACATAATCCTTCTTCGTGAGATGAAATCCCCCTTCGTGAGAAACACCTCTATCTGAGAAATGGAATGTTCAGCAAAGTCCCATAGGATATAACGGGAGCTACTAAAATTAATAACTTTGAAACCAATAAATGGATTTGCACAAACTTTTCACTGTCTGTTCTTCTACCAAAGTTCTTCATACCCTGCAAAAATCATGCAGAAATTCCACACTGCCTAGCTGCAAGATGATGAGGAAAAACAGCAAAACTGAGTGTTTTTTTACTTTTTTCACTATCCGGATCTCAGAATCCCCACCTCCTAACAGAATGAAATCTGCCACATCAAGAGATTTACCCCACAGGACAGCAGATTCCAAACTTTGTGCAAATCCTTTAAATGGTTACAAAGTTAGTAACGTGCAAAATTTCAGGTTTAACATAGAAACTGCTGCTCAACCCTAACTATAGAGGAGATATTGTGCCTCTATTATTATAAATTATTATATATTGGGCATGATAGTCAAACTGCACCTTGAAGGACTCAAGTGGCTGCTCCGCGCAACTGAGATACACTGAAGCACAAACCTGATATATTCTAATGAGATGCGTAATAGCACATCGCATCTGAAAATAACAAGATATGTGTGCAGTGCAAATGGGGGCCACCATTGATGCACCAGCACATACCCCTGCCAAATCTGAATACCTGGAATGGGAATGTGTGGCACATTCCAAATATTCAGACCAAAACATGCAAAGGGGCCCATTAGCCATGCAACTCATAAATGGTGCCATTTGCATGTCATTATGGCACCATTTGCATGTCCTGTACTGGGATGCACCCAGCTGGATGCAATGGGTGCCCAGAATGAAGGCGTGCAGGCCATAGTCACTGGTAGACAAGTAGATCCCCCCTTTCCCCATACTCCGATCACAAACAAAATTATTATATCCTTCCTATCCCTTGTAGTCTGGTGGTAGCCCCTCTCATTCCTGATACCTGATCGAGCTGAATTATTACATTTCCCATCCCTGGTAGTTTAATGGTACCCCCCCTCCTGTTGCCAATACCCAAGTGAGCCAAAATAATATCATTGTCCATCCCTAGTAGTCTAATGGCCCCCATCCCTTGCCGAAGCCCGTCCATAGTATTAATAGCTATCACAACACCCTGGTAGTCTAGTGGTACCCCGTCCCAGCCCCGATCTCATTAAAACCCACACCTGAGATTGCCCTGGTAGTCCAGTGGATCCCCCACACCCCCATCCACAGAGACAACCAAATCCCAGCCCAAGCTAGCGGGCAGCAAAACCCACCAGCACACCTCTTTGGCTGCCTGCCTCCTGTGCTGTCACTGAATGACAGTTTACAGTAAGGTCTGCAATACCATTGGTCAACTTCTTCGACCAATGGACTTGCAGTTAGTACTGTGAGCATTCATTCACAACTTTGTGACTGACACTAGGTGGTGAATGAATGCTTGCAGTACTCTTTGCAAGTCCATTGGTCGACGATGTCGACTAATGGTGTTGCAGAGTTCACTGTAAGCTGTCATTCAGTGACAGCACAGTCAGTGTTCAGCCGTGGTCATGTGCAGGAGGGTTTTCCTGCCCACTGGCTGTCATGCCCATGCTGGGATGGGGGAGTGGGTTGTGGTTTGGTTGACTCAGTGGGTGGGGGGGGTCCACTGGATACAGGGATTTATGCTATTGGGCTGTGCTCATGTTAAGGTAGGGAGGGGGTACCTCTAGACTACCAGGGATATGAGGGGGCAGCCACTATTCTGATCATGGACAGGGATGGAAGGTGGGTACCACTTGACTACCAGGGATATGGGATGGATACAATTGTGCTATTCACAGATGGGTATGGGGGATAAACACTCATGGGATGACAGCTGCTGTGTTGTGCTGTGCAATACAGCAGACCGCCTGTGGATGGCTATGACATAGGCATGGTTTTTCCATGCCTATCTTTGCACAGCACCTCTCCGAGATATGCAGGCAGCTGCGCTGCACATCTCGACCAGATATGGAAATGTTCCAGATATGCCGGGAAAGGAACCCTCTGGATGTGCCACATACATTATCTTTGTGCTGCGGCACATCTGGACTTGTGCTGCACATCACCCCCTATTGAATATAGCCTGGGGCACATTTTGGGGATGCTCCAGAGCAACTCAGTGGTGCATGGCACATCCCCTTTGAATATCCAGGCCATTATATACAGTATAATATACAGTATATATATAGGGGATACATGACGGGCAGGAGTGTGATATGTGAAAATATTCATACTCCTGCAGAGTAAGCTCTGGATATCTCACGAGTGCCAAAGGCACAAGTGAGACATCTAGAGTTCACGATGCAGGAGCGTGAATATTTTCACATATCTCACGAACTGCACATCATGTTTGAGATTTATACAATAGGGTTATTTGTTGTAGAAGTGGTTGTTGTGTAGTAATAATTTGCAGTGGTGCTGTAGTATGTGTTTTCAGTTGTTCGTTTTTTATGAATGGGTTTCTTCCTGGTGTATGTGCTTCTGGTTGTAGATTAGTTGGTAGTTAGTTTTGTATCATTTGATTGGATAAATGAAGTTGGCTGGGAGTGCTTCTGTTGTTTGGTTGGTTGCCTTTTGGAGATTTGTGATAAGTGGTTGCATTCGTACATAGATCTGGATTGGTTGCATGTGTTGTAGGGGGTGGGATTTACTATCTTCTGGGTTTGGTGTTCATCTCGGTTCATGAGAAATACATTTTGGAATATGTCATGGTTTTTGTTTTATTTTGGGTTTGTGTTATTGGTGTTTTATTTCATTTATTTCATTTCTTTTGTTGCGGCACTGTTTATTTTCATTTTTTGCCAGTTACCGTCATTGACTTTTATACAGGTTTATTTCACCAGTTTTACATGTGTGGGTTCAGGTAAGTGAGAACTGATGTATTTGGAAGAAGCTGTTTAGTGTTTTTTGCAACGGTGAGAAGTGGTTATTCTGACTCCGAGTCTGATATTATGATCCGTCTTTTCTTTTTGGGCTGAGTGTCTTCAGTGGGACCTGGAAAATAAAATATATGGTCATTAGTAATTTGCTTATATCTGCATTTCTTTCAGTTTCTAAATCATGCTTTTAAAATACTGTACCTTGTATTAAGTTGAAAGTTATGGTGTGTGCATTAATAGTTGGGTTTCAAAAGCAAGCAGGGAATGTATTTATCCATGCACTTGACACTATAATATTCACAGTGATATGTTGCTGTTCTTTGGAGCTTAATGGCACTGCTTCAGATGTTTCTGTATTTGTTGAATTAGATGGTTTAGGTTCAAATTCACCTTGCCTGTAAATACTTGTTGGTTTGACTTGTACAGGTTCGGTAGCACTTAATAGCTTAGATATGGTCTTTTGCTTTTCGTCATTAAGTTTGAAATAGTCGTTTAATGTCTGCAGCTTTTTGTGTCTTGAGATGTGTATTATGTCGTTGCCTGGGATATCACTGTAAATCGGTTTCTGAACTAAGTGCTTTCTGATTGAGTGGTTACTCAGTCTTTTGTTTGTTTGTATGTAGGACTTTTTTTATCATGTTCTCAACAATTTTACTTAAGGTGTTGACACCTAATGGCTGATTTTTGAATCCCGCAGTTGGATAGTTAGCTGTTGGTGTGTGGTTTATTGACAAAAAGTAGGTAATACTGGTATGCTAGCCCACTCACCCAACAAAGATTTCAGAATCTTGTAATTGCTATATATTATATTTTTATTTTCTCATAGGTGACATCCAGTAAAACAATGTTCTACGTTTCAGGATAAATCCCTTCTTAGGAAAACTGGTTATACTTCATCAGTTCATAACTCTGCTATCTTGATTCTTTGTTTTCTTTATTGCTAAGAAGAATGAAGCCTCTGGATTATTCGATTTCTCAGGTCTGTGGCATTTGTACATGATATAGTTTTTGACGAGACATTTTACTGGGTCGTCTATTTCGTATGCCCTTGGCTTTAACATCCTTATATCCTTTGGATTTGTTCCTTGTCTGGTTTTAGTTTGACATTCTTTCCAGTATTCAAGATAGTGGGTGTTTTGTTCATCATGTTTAAGGAGCACGTCACTCCATTTCATGTTGTGGGTCTCTGTATTGCCACGTATGCCAAATTGTAGAGTTACAGTTAGCCACATAGTATTTATTAATGCCTGTGGTGTATCTGAGCCAAGTTGTTTCTTTTTGTATAGTTCATTTATAATTTCATCTGTCAACTCGTCTGCTTCTTGGGGTTGGTTGCCCTTTCCACACTCTTTCAACTTCTTTTGTTTAGATTGTAATACTTCTTGTTTTTTTAGGAAAGTTAGTGAAGTGCTTAGTGATTCAGGGTATCTAAGATCTTTTAAATATCATTCAAAGCTTTGTTGTCTGGATTTTAAGGTTAATGGCTCATATTCAGTGCCATCTGATCTTTGGCAATTCATGAAGTAGTAGCATAATATTTTGTCTAGTTCTTTTGGTTGTATATTTTCTATTGGCTCATTAATTCCCAAATGTATTGTTATGTATTTTTGTAAGGTTTGTACACTAGCTATTGTTTTTCATTTTGTGTTATCATTTTTTGCACTACTGATGTACTGTTCCATGGCTTGTTTGTCTATGATTTGTGTTCATATAGAGGTTATTATTTTTGGTTTAGTTTCCGTAATTTGTGTCCTTTGTTGCTGTGGTTTTGGTTCGAGGAGTGGTTCCAGGAGTGGCTCATTGTCTAATTCAAATCGAATGCAGCTTTCAGTTATGTCTTCTTCGATGTTCAATGCTTTTTCTCTAATTTTAGTTTGTTTTTCCTGAGTTGTTCTCCAGTATTGACAGTACTGATGTTGTTTTGCCAAGATGCCATTTTGTTTTCTGAATGCATTTTTTTATGCTTTCTTTTATTTCAGCTTTCTTTTTTGGCTGTTTGTTTGTCTGCAAGGCAGCTATATTGATCAGTACAGGTATTTCATGGGAAGAGGTATTTATTTGATCTAATGGCAGGTAATTTGTGTTAATTAGGTTGTGTTCAGCAACGTAGGCATGATGATGGTTTTTGTTAGTGAGGTATGCACTGTGTGTATATCTGTAAGATGGTATCCCAGTGCATACGTCACTAACTAGTTATACAGTGGGGGTGAGTGATATGTGTTTTTCTTTCATGTCTTATCAGCTCACCCCTATTATATAAATATATATATATATATATATATATATACACACACACACATACACACACACACACACACACACAGTATATATACATGTGTATATTTTGCAAAAAAGTTAATTACTGCATCAGTTAGGGTTAAAGCATCAAAAGTAGGGAAATGTGGTGTTAGGCTTTCCATTCCAAACACCTCACCCCTTATCCTGCACAGACAAAGAGGGATCGGACAGTTAGAATTGGCATCTCCAGCCCTAACACTCACCCCATTCTCATATGCTGTGGCCACCCAGCTTATTTTGTAATGGAATGTGGTGAGCATTAGGGCAGGAGATGGCAATGTCAACACCCAATCCCTCTTCATCTGTGGAGGGTGGGGAATGGGTTGTTAGGATTGGAAACCCCAATGCCACATTTCCCTATTTTTGATGCTTTAACCCTAACTGGTGCATTAACAAAGTTTTTTGCAGTTTATTTCCTTACTCTTTTAGATAGTATAATAGTATCTTTATTTTACTGTGGGAGCACAGGGTCCTTTGGACTCTGCACACCCATTCCTTCACAGATGCACATATGTATCTAGCTGTGGAAATGCAGGGGCCTCTGACCTCTGCACTTCCACACATCAGGTTACAAGCAGACATACTGAAATTGCAACAGTCATAACTGTGACATCTTAAAAACATTTCACCCCAAATGTTGAACATAACCTTCTTATCACCTCAACACATGTAGCCAGTACAGAAAACTTTCAAATCCCTGTTGAAATGTAATTCTTTGCAGCTGTAATGCCATTCTCTGCCATAGGTGCAGAAAAACATTTTTGGCAGGATTTGAAAAATTACAGCTGTACTGTTCATGAGGTGGTGTGAAAAAATGCCAATGTTGAAAACCTGGAGTGGTAACGCAGTCATTTTTTTTTTTCACCAAATTTTAAACATGGGCTTTTTGGGACCGTCCGTCATGAACACTGGCACTATAATTTTGTTAATCCATCACAAAAGTTGATTTCACTCAATGATTACGCCATTATGCGCCACAGGTATGAAAACATTTTTTGGGCAGGATATGAAAAATGACAGCTGTACTGTTCATGAGGAGGTGTTAAAAATGGCAATGCTGAAATCTGGAGTGAAAATATTTAAAATTGGCAAAGTAACGAGCATGCATAGAAACTGTGCAATGCACACTTGTAACAAGGCCATTTGCTGAATTTCTTCTCCAAATTTTCATCAAGGGTTTTTTGGGACCCCACTTCATGAACACTGGCACTGACATTTTGTTAATCATCCCAAAAGGTGATTTCATGAAGCGACAGCAAAATCACCTTTTGGGATGGAGTAGCGAAATAATAGTAAAAGTGTTCATGAGATGGGGTCCCAAGAACCCCATGTTGAAAATTTGGTGAAAGAAAATCTCAAAAAATGGGTGAGACATCAACATAAATTCAAAATGCCATTCACAGCCATTAAACTGTGCTTACCTTGAATCTTCAGTTCGTAGTTCAGCTTTGAAGAGTGTAGATGTGTCCTGGTACACAGAAGATTACAGCTCCCAACCTCGGGAGGTAAGTATGGGGTAAGGGGGGTGCAGGGAGTTGGGTGCACAGATGGAGGGTCAGGATGGGGAGGGGGTATGGGGAGATGATGGGGAACCGATTTCTTTTTTACAGATTTTAAAAACAAAAAAAAAGATGTTGGGGCACTGTTTTCTTTATTACAGGGACTTAACATTGTTTGGGTACACTGGGAGTGGGCTCCCCTGTGTACCACAGTAGTGAAGGGGTGACAAATAAATGGGGACACTGGGAAAGAGCTACCCAGTATCCCACACTGGTCCTGCTGGGGAGTGCTAGTGCCGACATGGGGATTGGGTACCCCATGTCAGCAAAGTAAAGAAAACATACTAGGAGACACTGGAAGTGGGCTCTCCAGTGTCCCACAGTGGCAGGGAGAAAGGTATACAGCTGATACAGAGATTGGGCATCAATATATCAGCATTTTTTTTTGTGAAACAAATGAGGAAAGTGACCGGAGGGTGGAGAAAAGGATTCCCATTTCACCACTCACTAACATCTGTCTGGTGAGTTAGCGAGGGGTGAAAAGGAATTGACGAGTTAGCGAAGGGTGAAAAGGAATTTTAATTGCTAATAAAACACCCTCGAAGGCTGCATCGCATGCATCCATTTAGGAATCCATCTAAGGGAGTCCAGATGAACAAGATACATGCCTTGGTGTAACTTGTTAGCTTCATTTTTGTGGGTTTTCAATTTAAAAAAATAAAAAGTAAAACAAGATGGCTCACAACGAAGGATTTTTTTCTTATGAAGAGGGATTCCAAATCTTGCGAAGAAGGATTGATCTCATGAGACATAATCCTTCTTCGTGAGATGAAATCCCCCTTCGTGAGAAACACCTCTGTCTGAGAAATGGAATGTTCAGCAAAGTCCCATAGGATATAACGGGGGCTAATAAAATTAATAACTTTGAAACCAATCAATGGATTTGCACAACTTTTCACTGTCTGTTCTTCTACCAAAGTTCTTCATACCCTGCAAAAATCATGCAGAAATTCCACACTGTCTAGCTGCAAGATGATGAGGAAAAACAGCAAAACTGAGTGTTTTTACTTTTTTCACTATCCGGATCTCAGAATCCCCACCTCCTAACAGAATGAAACCTGCCACATCAAGAGATTTACTCCACAGGACAGCAGATTCCAAACTTTGTGCAAATCCGTTAAACGGTTGCAAAGTTAGTAACGTGTAAAATTTCAGGTTTAACATAGAAACTACTGCTCAACCCTAACTATAGAGGAGATATTGTGCCTCTATTATTATAAATTATATATATATATATATATATATATATATACACATCTATATATATATATATATATATATATATTTATTGAGGCACGATTTTCAAACTGCACCTTGAAGAACACAAGTGGCTGCTCCAGATAACTGAGATACACTGAAGCACAAACCTGATATATTCTAATGAGATGCATAATAGCACATCTCATCTGAATATATCAAGACATGTGTGCAGTGCAAATGGGAGCCACCAGTGATGCACCAGCACATCCCCCTGCCAAATCTGAATACCTGGAATGGGAATATGTGGCACATTCCAAATATTGAGACTGAAACATGCAAAGGGGGACATTAGCCATGCAATGCATAAATGGGGCCATTTGCATGTCATTATGGCACCATTTGCATGTCCTGTACAGGGGTGCACCCAGATGGATGCAATGGGTGCCCAGAATGAAGGTGTGCAGGCCATAGTCCCTGGTAGACAAGTGGATCCCCCCTTTCCCCATACTCTGATTGCAAACAGAATTATTATATCCTTCCTATCCCTTGTAGTCTAGTGGTACCCCCTCTCATCCCTGATACCTGATCGAGCCGAATTATTACATATCCCATCCCTGGTAGTTTAGTGGTACCCCCACTCCTGTTGCCAATACCCAAGTGAGCCAAAATAATATCATTGTCCATGCCTAGTAGTCTAGTGGCCCCCCTCCCTTGCTGAAGCCCATCCATAGTATTAATAGCTATCACAACACCCTGGTAGTCTAGTGGTACCCCGTCCCAGCCCCAGTCTCATCAAAACCCACACCCAAGATCACCCTGGTAGTCCTGTGGGTCCCCCACACCCCCATCCACAGAGGAAACCAAATCCCACCCCAAGCTAGTGGGCAGCAAAACCCACCAGCACACCTCTTTGGCTGCCTGCCTCCAGCAATCATTGAATGACAGCTTACAGGAGGTTCGGCATACCATTGGTCGGTCTCTTTGACCAATGGGCTTGCAAAGGTACTGTGAGCACTCATTCACAACTTTGTGACTAACACTAGGTGGTGAATGAATGCTTGCAGTACTCTTTGCAAGTCCATTGGTCGACGATGTTGACTAATGGTATTGCAGAGTTCACTTTAAGCTGTCATTCAGTGACAGCACTGTCAGTGCACAGCCGTGGCCTTGTGCAGGTGGGTTCTCCTGCCCACTGGCTGTCATGCCCATGCTGGGATGGGGGAGTGGGTTGTGGTTTGGTTGACTCAGTGGGTGGGGGGTCCACTGGATATAGGGATTTATGCTATTGGCCTGTGCTCATGTTAAGGTAGGGAGGGGGTACCTCTAGACTACCAGGGATATAAGGGGCAGCCACTATTCTGATCATGGACAGGGATGGAAGGTGGGTACCACTTGACTACCGGGGATATGGGATGGATACAGTTGTGCTATTCACAGATGGGTATGGGTGGTAGCCACCCATGGGCTGACAGCTGCTGTGTTGTGTTGTGCAATACAGCAGACCGCCTGTGGATGGCTATGATGTAGGCATGGTTTCTCCATGCCTATCTTTGCACGGCACATCTCCGAGATATGCAGGCAGCTGTGCCGCACTTCTCGGCTGAATATGGAACTGTTCCAGATATGCGGAAATGAACCTCTGGATGTGCCACATACATTATTCTTTGTGCTGCGCACATCTGGACTTGTGCTGCATATCACCCCTGTTGAATATAGCCTGGGCACATTTTGGGGATGCTCCAGAGCAACTCAGTGGTGCATGGCACATCCCCTTTGAATATCCAGGCCATTATATACAGTATAATATACAGTATATATATAGGGGATACATGACGGGCAGGAGTGTGATATGTGAAAATATTCACTCTCCTGCAGAGTAAGCTCTGGATATCTCAGGAGTGCTGAAGGCACAAGTGAGATATCTAGAGTTCACGATGCAGGAGCGTGAATATTTTCACATATCTCACGAACTGCACATCATGTGTGTGATTTATACAATAGAGTTATTTGTTGTTGAAGTGGTTGTTGTGTAGTAATAATTTGCAGTGGTGCTGTAGTATGTGTTTTCAGTTGTTCGTTTTTTATGAATGGGTTTCTTCCTGGTGTATGTGCTTCTGGTTGTAGATTAGTTGGTAGTTAGTTTTGTATCATTTGATTGGATAAATGAAATTGGCTGGGAGTGCTTCTGTTGTTTTGTTTGGTTGCCTTTTTAGAGATTTGTAATAAGTGGTTGCATTCATACATAGATCTGGATTGGTTTCGTGTGTTGTAGGGGGTGGGATTTACTATCTTCTGGGTTTGGTGTTCATTTCAGTTCATGAGAAGTGCGTTTTGAAATATATCATGTTTTTTGTTTTATTTTGGGTTTGTGTTGTTGGTGTTTTATTTCATTTCTTTTGTTGCGGCACTGTTTGTTTTCAGTTTTTGCCAGTTAACGTCATTGACTTTTATACAGGTTTATTTCGCCAGTTTTACATGTGTGGGTTCAGGTAAGTGAGAACTGATGTATTTGGCAGAAGTTGTTTAGTGTTTTTTGCTACGGTGAGAAGTGGTTATTCTGACTCCGAGTCTGATGTTATGATCCATCTTTTCTTTTTGGGCTGAGTGTCTTCAGTGGGACCTGGAAAATAAAATATATGGTCATGAGTAATTTGCTTATATCTGCATTTCTTTCAGTTTCTAAATCATGCTTTTAAAATACTGTACCTTGTATTATGTTGAAAGTTATGATGTGTGCATTAATAGTTGGGTTTCGAAAGCAAGCAGGGAATGTATTTATCCATGCACTTGGACATTGAATATTCGCAGTGATATGTTGCTGTTCTTTGGAGCTTGATGGCACTGCTTCAGATGTTTCTGTATTTGTTGAATTAGATGGTTTAGGTTCAAATTCACCTTGCCTGTAAATACTTGTTGGTTTGACTTGTACAGGTTCGGTAGCACTTAATAGCTTAGATATGGTCTTTTGCTTTTCGTCATTAAGTTTGAAATAGTCATTTAACAACTGCAGCTTTTTGTGTCCTGAGATTTGAATTATGTCATTGCCTGGGATATCACTGTCAATCGGTTTCTGAAATAAGTGCTTTCTGATCGAGTGGTTACTCAGTTTTTTGTTTGTTTGTATGTAGGACTTTTCTATCATATTCTTAACAATTTTACTTAAGGTGTTGACACCTAATGGCTAATTTTTGAATCCCGCTGTTGGGTAGTTAGCTGTCGGTGTGTGGTTTATTGACAAAAAGTAGGTAATACTGGTACGCTAGCTCACTCGCCCAACAAAGATTTCAGAATCTTGTCATTGCTATATATTATATTTTTATTTTCTAATAGGTGACATCTAGTAAAACAATTTTCTGCATTTCAGGATAATCCCTTCTTAGGAAAACTGGTTATATTTCATCAGTCCATAACTCTGCTATCTTGATTCTTTATTTTCTTTATTGCTAAGAGGAATGGAGCCTCTGGATTATTCGATTTCTCAGGTCTGTGGCATTTGTACATGATATAGTTTTTGACGGGACATTTTACTAGGTTGTCTATTTTGCATGCCATCAGCTTTAACATTCTTATATCCTTTGGATTTGTTCCCTGTCTGGTTTTAGTTTGACATTCTTTCCAGTATTCAAGATAGTGGGTGTTTTGTTCATCATGTTTAAGGAGCACGTCACCCCATTTCATGTTGCGGGTCTTCGTATTGCCACGTATGCCAAATTGTAGAGTTACAGTTAGCCACATAGTATTTATTAATGCCTGTCATGTATCTGAGCCAAGTTGTTTCTTTTTGTATAGTTCATTTATAATTTCATCTGTCAGCTCGTCTGCTTCTTGGGGTCAGTTGCCCTTTCCACACTCTTTTAACTTCTTTTGTTTAGATTGTAATACTTCTTGGCTTTTTAGAAAAGTTAGTAAAGTGCTTAGTGATTCAGGATATCTAAGGTCTTTTAAATATTGTTCAAAGCTTTGTTGTCTGGATTTTAAGGTTAACGGCTCGTATTCAGTGCCATCTGATCTTTGGCAATTCATGAAGTAGTAGCATAATATTTCATCTAGTTCTTTTGGTTGTATATTTTCTACTGGCTCATTAATTCCCAAATGCATTGTTATGTATTTTTGTAAGGTTTGTACATCAGCTATTGTTTTTCATTTTGTGTTATCATTTTTTGCACTACTGATGTACTGTTCTATGGCTTGTTTCTCTATAATCTGTGTTTGTATAGGTGTTATTATTTTTGGTTTGGTTTATTTAATTTGTGTCCTTTGTTGCTGTGGTTTTGGTTCGAGGAGCTGTTCCAGGAGTGGCTCATCATCTAATTCAAATTGAATGCAGCTTTCAGTTATTTCTTCTTCGATGTTCAATGCTTTTTCTCTAATTTTAGTTTGCTTTTCCTGAGTTGTTCTCCAGTATTGACAGTACTGATGTTGTTTTGCCAAAATGCCATTTTGTTTTTTGAATGCATTTGTTTTATGCGTTCTTTTATTTCAGCTTTCTTTTTTGGCCGTTCGTTTGTCTGCAAGGCAGCTATATTGATCAGTACAGGTATTTCATGGGAAGAGGTATTTATTTGATCTAATGGCAGGTAATTTGTGTTAATTAGGTTGTGTTCAGCAATGTAGGCATGATGATGGTTTTTGTTAGTGAGGTATGCACTGTGTGTATATCTGTAAGATGGTATCCCAGTGCATACATCACTAACTAGTTATACAGTGGGGGTGAGTGATATGTGTTTTTCTTTCATGTCTTATCAGCTCACCCTATTATATAAATATATATATATATATATATATACACACACACACACATACACACACACACACACACACACACGTATATATACATGTATATTTGCAAAAGTTAATTACTGCATCAGTTAGGGTTAAAAGCATCAAAAAGTAAGGAAATGTGGTGTTAGGCTTTCATTCCAAACACCCCACCCCTATCCTCACAGACAAAGAGGGACCGGAGAGTTAGAATTGGCACCTCTAGCCCTAACACTCACCCCATTCTCATATGGTGTGGCCACCGAGCTTATTTTGTAATGGAATGTGGTTAGCATTAGGGCAGGAGATGCCAATGCCAACCCCAATACCTCTTCATCTGTAGAGGGTGGGGAATGGGTTGTTAGGGTTGGAAACCCTAATGCCACATTTCCCTATTTTTGATGCTTTAACCCTAACTGATGCATTAACAAAGTTTTTTGCAGTTTATTTCCTTACTCTTTTAGATGGTATAATAGTATCTTTATTTTACTGTGGGAGCACAGGGTCCTTTGGACCCTGCACACTCATCCTTTCACAGATATGCATATGTATCTAGCTGTGGAAATGCAGGGGCCTCTGGCCCCTGCACTTCCACACATCAGGTTACAAGCAGGCATACTGAAATTGCAACAAATAGTCATAACTGTGACATCTTAAAAAAGTTTCATCCCAAATGTTCAACATAACCTTCTTATCACCTCAATGCATGTAGCCAGGACAGAAAACTTTCAAATCCCTGTTGAAATGTAATTCTGTGCAACTGTAATGGCATTCTGCACCACAGGTCGAGAAAAAGATGTTTGGTAGGATTTGAAAAATTACAGCAGTACTATTCATAAGGTGGTGTGTAAAAATTGCAATGTTGAAAATCTGGAGTATAAATATGAAAAATCAGTGAAATTACGAGCATTCATAGAAACTGCACAATGCATGCTCATAACGTGGTAATTTTTTCGCATTTATTGACCAAACGTTCATCATGGGCTTTTTAGGACCTCCCTTCATGAACGCAGACACTGTGATTTAGTTACTCCGTCCCAAAAGTTGATTTCGCACAGTGATGAAGCCATTCTGCACCACAGATGTAAAAACATATTTTGTACAGGATGTGAAAAATTACAGCTGTACTGTTCATGGGAAGGTGTGAAAAAATTGCAATGTTGAAAATCTGGAATGAAAATATTAAAAATTGGTGAAGTAACAAGAGTGCATAGAAACTGTGCAATGCATGCTCGTAACGCAGTAATTTTTTGGATTTTTCACCAAAATAGCAACATTGGCTTTTTGGACCCCACCTCATGAACAATGGGTGGGTGAAGAAGCTTCAATTCGCTCCGTGAAGTGATTCATGGAGCCAAGGCGAATTTTCGGAGTACTCCACAACGTGAAGTGGAGTAATTTGCATTATAATGGGTAACGCGAAGTCCATTGAAAACAATAACTTCACATTACTCTGCCTTCCCAGACCACTACTCCACCACTCTTAAAGGTGAAGTGCATTGAAAACAATGTACTTCACCTCACTTTGCCTTGTTTTTAAGCTCCAAAGCTGAATTTTTGCAGTGATTCCTGGAATTTCAGGTCACATGGGCTCTGTATTGATCTGCACAGCCTCAGTTCGGGGTAGTGTGTGTAGGAAACTATAGGAGACAGTGTGCTCTGAGAGTTGTCTGTAATTCAAACCTTCTAAAAGCTGTTAAAAAAGCCTTTTTGAGTAATTTTTTTGCTCAAACTTTAGTTCTTTTATTGTAGGAAACCCTTCTGGGCTCATATCATTGAGCATTTTTTGTTTATGTGTGGATTTTGAATGTTAATGTACAACATTGGGTCTGTGTAGTAAGAGACAGTGAAAGTGTGCTTTGGGGTGTGTTGTGTAGGTAGATTTAAGTTGGAGAAATAGGGAGTTCTTTTTGTTTTTTGGTTATATTTTTGTTATATAACTGACTGTGTTAATGTACTCACAAAGACTTTTAATCCCCACACATGTGGAGATAGTTTTACTTTAAACTGTTGGGGCCAGATATTCAAACTGTGCTATTTTGTGGAGCAAGCCCTTGCGCTGTGCAAAATAGTTGCACAGGGGTGTGGCCAGAGCGATATTCAAAGGAGTTGCGCCCTTGAGCAACTCCTTTGAATATCACCCCCTGGTCACAGCCACTGTGCATGGCGCAGTGGAACTTGCACCACCACAAGTGGTCAGAGTGGAGCATTCAACTTGCGGTGGCGCAAGTACCATTGCACCATGCGCAAAAATCCCGATATTCAAAAGGTGACATGCAAATGGAGCCATAATTCATGCAGCGCTGGGGCCATTTGCTTCTGATTATGGCCCCATTTGCATGCCATTAGCATGCAGGTGCGCCGATCCCCGAGGACTTGCACCTGGCGCCCTGTCAGGCAGCAGCTGTTGGGGACTGATGCCCCCTGCAGCCCGATTGTGGGCAAAAGAGTGAAAAATCCCCCCCACCACTCCCCACTGGCCCGATCGCGGGCAACAGCGGAACAGTCCCGCCTCCCCCGACTGGCCTGATTGCGGGCATAGCTGAAATCCCCCACCTGCCCGATCGAGGGCAGCAAAGTTCCCCAACATATCCCTGGTGGTCCGATAAGCCCGATCGGGGCTAGAATGTAAACCCCTAACATACCCCTGGTGGTCCCGATAAGCCCGATCGAGGGCTAGAGATATGTAAACACACACCCCAACATATCCTGGTGATCTAGGTTCACCCACCCCACCCATCCGAAGCCCACCACCTCTCCCCCGCGGCCGGCGGGCGGCAGCATCCCACCCGCCTGCCGCCTGCCGCCCGCTGACTGACTGCCTGGTAGGGGCTGCATGCCCGATGGCTCTTGCTCTGCACCAATGGGTATGCAGCCCTACCGGAGCATCAAGTCGGCAGGTGGCGGGTGGCAGGTGGGTGGGATGCTGCCGCCGGCTGCGGCGGGGTAGGGGTGGTGGGGCTTCATGGGTGGGTGGGGTGGGTGAACCTAGATCACCAGGGATATGTTGGGGTGTGTTTTACATATCGCTAGCCCACGATCGAGCTCTATCGGACCACCAGGGATATGTTGCGGTGTGTGCATGCATATCTCTAGCCCGCGATCGGGCTTGATCGGACCACCAGGGATATGTTGGGGGTGTGTCTGATATATCTCTCAGCCCACTATCGGGCTTATCGGACCACCAGGGATATTTTTGGGGTGTTTAATTATTACATCCCGTGATCAGGATTATCGGTCCACTGGACCACCAGGGATATGTTCGGGGGGGGAGGTGTGTGTGTGTTTCATTACTTCAGCCCGCGATTGGGCTTATCGGTCCACTGGACCACCAGGGATGTGTTGGGGGAGACACATTGCTGCCCATGATCGGGCTGGTGGGGGGGTTTAAGCTATACCCGCGATCGGGCCAGTGGAGGGTGGCAGGGGGCATTTTACACTCTTTTGCCCACGATCGGGCTGCAGGGGGCACAGAGAGTGGGTTGGGGGCCAGCCACAGGTGGCAGCTGCTGTGTTGCACCCTGCAATGCAGCAGCTCACCTGTGGGTGGCCCTCGACTTGAGCCTTTTTTTTTTGGCTCAAAGTTGTGCAGGCGCAGGTTGGGGGTTGTGCCTGCACAACTCTGCACAGCCCGGCTGAATATCGGGCTGTGCAGTTTATGCATGGCTCCTCCAGTTCAGCATGCATTTATTTGCATTGCGCTGTTGCTCAACATGTTTTCTGTGGTGCAACTGCCTCCTGCTGAATATCGCAGAATGGAGCAAGTTCGGACTTGCGCAGGTGCAACCCTATTGCGCATGGCACAACCCTTTTGAATATCTGGCCCTCTGAGTCCATCTTAACTGTGCTGGCATAAGTTAGTCCTGGTTATCTTTATATTTTAACCTGTGCCAGATTTATTTTTTAAAATGTGCTTCTATATATACTATGCGCCCAGGCAAAAACTGCATCTGCTAAAAACTGTCCAGAGTCCTGGTTACTTTTGTTTTAATATGTGCTAGACTTATTTAAACTGTACTGCTGTATATACTGCTAAATGGCCACTAAATGGAAGTTACTGCACAGCATTGCTGAACTTCAGCAGCTCTTTGCTTGCTAATTCCCTGTTTCCCAGTAGCCCTTGACCCTTCCTCCAGGTGCTCACTCAATATGTAGTGACTCACCGTCCCCTCTCATGTGTCTCCACAGCTGGAGGTTGCCCGAGGTCACCAGAGGTCAAGAGGGACTGTGGAAAGTGTAGCCCTCCCCTGAAGTGTTCACTGAATTAAATCAGGTAGATGCTGCTTGCCACACTCGGTGCTGCTCCTCTGAGGATTCTCTGTGTTTTACCCCACTGGCACAGAGTGTCGGCTCCCCACTGCCCCCACCACCACCCTTGTTGGGCTCGTACATATATAGTGGAGTAGACCACGCCCTTAAAGCTTTTTAGCCTATCAGTCAGTTTTCCCATCTACAGCTTCTACCTGCCCACCGCTAGGCGTCCTGTTCCACTCCTTGCTCTGGACCTTCATTGCTGTATCATTAAGACCTCTCACTAACTCCACCATGCTCCTGTTCACCTTTATTACTCTCACCCTACTGCTCCCCCCCTACGTTCCACCCTCCCTCTCCCTATCATAAACAGTGGAACACAACTAAAACTCCCGAGCCCCAGGCCAACAGGAACTCCCCTCCTGGCTCCCCCATCCCATCACTGCACATAAGCAGAGACCGCTTACAAGCCCAGGCTACCACCTAGTTGCCTACCCCCCCTCAGCTACAATAATATAAATATTAACCTTTTCATCTTCACCATCTCCCACAGAGACCTTCTCCCTAGGAAAAGCACCCTATGGAGACCATCTTTCTCTTGTCAACCCCTGACAGAATCCCGTCCTCCATGCTTCCCCCCTTTCCCCACTTTCTCCTCCTATCAGCCCTCCATACCCTAAAACTCCCGATACCCACCATGGGGTACCCACAGTGAACATGCCATCAACTAAGCACCTGAATAAGTAACAATCAACTCAGGTCACTCATCCTCCTCCTCCTCCTCCTCCTGATGGGCAAAGTACACCCCAATCCGGGCCCACAGAATGCTCCCCTGTCCCACCCACAATCAGGCCATGGGCTCTGCATTCCATCTATCAACATATGCAGCCTACAAAAAAAATGGGACTCTTTTCAAGGTTGGGTACTCCAACACCACCCTGACATCATAGCCCTGAGTGAAACCTGGCTCTCCCCCACTGTTCTTGTTCAGCAGTAAACCTCCCTGGTTACCTCCTCTTTTGATCAGATAGGCTAGGCAAACAAGGGGGCGGTTGCGCTATCTACCTAAAAGACTCGCTTTCAGGCCAAGTACTCCTCCTGCTACATCTAACATCTGGGGCTCAGGCCCTCACTCTTAAATTAATCTAGGCAAGATTACCTCCCCTCTCCTCCTCTCTACTGCCTACATCCCTCCCAGGGACCAGAAGCAAGCATTCCAAGACATCCTTTCCCAGCTCTCCATCTTTCCCATGCAGTATGAAAAAATAATTATGGGTGACTTCAACATAAATTGGCTGGCCAAGACAGCTGTCCAGTCCATTAAAGAGGCCACAGCACTTGATCTCACTCAAGTAGTCACTGACCCCACCTGGGTTAACCCTCACACAGGGACATCCTCCCTCCCAGATCTTGTCTTTACTAATCATCCCCACCGAATAACCAACCCCTTGGTTCTCTCTGATGCACTAAGTGACCACTCCCCAGTACTCTTCTCCTGGTCCTTTACTGCCCCCAAAGCCCCCCTTAAAATTACCTCTCAATGCAAACTTAGGCCTGGTAAACAAGCTCAACTCAAAGCCGACCTCAAAGACTGGGACTGGACACCCCAACTACACCCTCAAGCCAACCTGGATCATGCGCTTGAACTATTTACCACCACTTTCAATGCTGCCTGTGATGAGTTCGTCCCCCTAACCAAGAGCATGTCTAAGGGCAACCATGCTCCCTGGTTCTCTGACCACCTCTGGGGCCTGCTGCATCACCATGATGCCCTCTGGTATTGAGCAAATGAGACCCAATGGCCTGAGGACAGGCTACAGTATAGGGAGGCCCATAACAAGTGCACATGGGCCACTCGCTCTGCCAAAGTAGATTACTACAAAGGTTCCTTAACCTCCACCTGGGGTGCTGGGTGCAAATTTTGGAATAATATTAAGGAACTATGTGTCAAACCTACGAATCTGCCCCCAGACCAAATATTAATTAACAGTAACCTCTCCTCGGATCCCCTCTGTATAGCCTCGGCCCTAAACTCCTCCTTCACAGATCTCAACCATGTACTCTCCCCTAACTTCTTTGACCCGCCACCTGCCCAGGCACCCCCACCACCACCCCATGTCCCACCCTTCTATATACACATCCTTACACTAAAGACAGCCAAACCCTACCTTGCCAAAAACCTTAACCACTCTCCCTTTAGTAATGATTTCCTAGACCTAAGACTTCTCTGCCTCACCCTCCTGGAAGTCCTCACCCCACTCAACCGCTCCCTGTGCCAGGTGAAATTTCCCACACTTTGGAAAGTAGCCTATATCACCCCCATACATAAGAGTGGGTATCGCACCTCCACTAACAACTACCACCCTATCGCCATCCTACCCCCTATCCAAAGCATTAGAGCGTATAGTCACCGATCAACTCACTGACCACCTCACTAAATACAGTGGCGTGAAAAAGTATTTGCCCCCTTCCTGATTTTCTCTATTATTGCATATTTGTCACACTGGATGTTTTCAGGTCTTTAGACAAAATATAATATTAGATAAAGGGAACCTGAGTGAACAAATAACACTTTTTTTTTTTAGTTATTTCATTTATTTAACGAAAAAAGTTAACCAACACCAACTGGCACTGTGTGAAAAAGTAATTGCCCCCTAGTTAAATCAACCTAATTAAAGGGATAATTAGAGTCAGCAGGTTAAACACAGCCAGGCTTGATTACAGCCAGCCCTGCTCAATATAAACCTCACTTATTTTGACCCTTACCATCAGAGTCACATTGCCTGCACAAAGATTCAACAAGCACAGTATGCATGATCAAAGGAAGTTCCTGAAAAGATCAGAAAAAAATTTGTTGCCCTCTAACAGTCTGGAAAGGGTTACAAAGCTATTTCTAAAGCTCTGGGACTCCATCGAACCACAGTGAGAGCCATAATATCCAAATGGAGAACACTTGGAACAGTAGTGAATCTTCCCAGGAGTGGGCGGCCTGCCAAAATTACTCCAAGGGTGCAGCGTAAAATCATCCAGGAAGTCTCAAAGGATCCTAAAACAACATCTAAAGAACTACAGGCTTCTCTTGCCTCAGTTAAGGTCAGTGTTCATGACTCCACAATCAGAAAGAGACTGGGCAAAAATGGGCTTCATGTGAGAGTAGCAAGGCGGAAACCACTGCTAACCAAGAAGAACATAAACGCTCGTCTCTCATTTGCAAGAAGCACCTGGATGATCCACAAGCCTTTTGGGAAAATGCTGTATGGACAGATGAGTCCAAAGTGGAACTTTTGGATGACATGGATCCCATAATGTCTCGTAAAGCAAACACAGCATTCCACAATAAGAAACCATACCAACAGTCAAACATGGTGGTGGTAATGTGATGGTGTGGGGATGCTTTGCTGCCTAAGGACCTGGATGACTTGTCATAATTAAAGGAACCATGAATTCTGCTCTGTACCAGAAAATTCTTAAGGAGAATGTCCGGTCATCCTTCCATCAGCTGAAGCTGAAGCGTAGTTAGGTCATGCAGCAAGACAATGATCCAAAACACAAAAGCAAGTCCACATCAGAATGGCTAAAAGAAGTAAAATTAAAGTTTTGAGTGGCCTAGTCAAAGTCAGACTTAAACCCAATAGAGATGCTGTGTAGGACCTGAAACAGAGCAGTTCATGCTGAAAACCTACCAAATGTTACTGAATTAAAGCAGTTCTGCGAGGAAGAGTGGGTTAAATTCCTCCACAGCGATGTGAAAGACTGATATTGAATTATAGGAAGTGTTTGGTTGTAGTCATTGCAGCTAAATGTATGTAACCAGTTATTAAGTGTAAGGGCAATTACTTTTCACACAGTGCCAGTTGGTGTTGGTTAACTTTTTTTCATTAAATAAGTGAAATTAAAAAAAAAAACAAGTGTTATTTGTTCACTCAGGTTCCCTTTATCTAATATTACATTTTCTGTAAAGACCTGAAAACATCCAGTGTGCCAAATATGCAATAATAGAGAAAATCAGGAAGGGGGCAAATACTTTTTCACGCCACTGTATAACCTTCTGTGCAGCCAGCAACATGGCTTCCATAAGAGTCATAGTGCCACCACTGCCCTCCTTGAACTTACCTCTCATGTCCACTCCACCTTGGATCGTGTCCACATCTCTGGAACCATCTTCATGGACCGCTCGAAGGCATTTGATATCGTCAACAATGCTCTCTTACTGAACACTCTTGCCTACAGTGGCATCTCTCAAGATGCTTTAAACTGGTTCACCACCTATCTATCTGATAGAACTCAACTAGTTAAGGTAGGCACCATCCTGTCCCTTAGCCTCCCAATCCACTCCAGTGTCCCACAGGGATCCATTCTTGTCCTTCTCCTATTCTGCCTTTACCTAAACATACTCCCATTGGCCTGCCCCAGCAGACTGCTCCTCTATGCGGATGATGCTGCCCTGTTTGCTTCTGATCCGAACCCCCTTAAACTCCACCAAACACTCCAACACGCTCTCCATGAAACTGAACACTGGCTCACCACCCAGCACCTAATCATTAACTACAATAAGACAAAAGTCATGATTTTCTCCAAACCACAAAACCCACTTAAGAACCTCTTCCCCCAACTTATAACCATAAATCAAACCCCCCTCGAACAAGTGGACACCTTTAAATACCTAGGTGTCATACTAGATCTGGCTCTCAACTTCTATCAGCATATCCACCTCTTATCCACTGCCCCTAACTCTAGACTAGGTGTACTTTATCGGTACAAGCACTGCCTCACCCCTGAGGCTCTGCATCTTACCATTAACTCCTCTGTACTCTACCTCCTGGACTATGGCATTCTCATCTACAGTGCAGCTCCCACCTCGACCCTCGATAGACTCCGTCTTGTTCTAAACATGGCCTCCGCCTCATCCTTGGATGTGACTGCTTCACCCACACCTGCTCCCTCTACTGTACCACAAACTGACTAAGCTTAGACAACAGAATCAAGTACCACAACTGGCTAATGACCAAAAAGATAACCCTAGGCCTCACTCCCCCTGCCTAAGCAAAATTATTTTCCCTGCTGCTTCTGTCAGAACCACCCAAAACATGATCAAACCATTACTATGGGTACCCTGCTGCCGGACTTCCCAATACCAAAGAACTTTCAGTTACAAAGCCCCCTCCTGGACAAATGCACTCCCTAGTCTAATAACCAACAAAATAAGACTAGGCCTTTTTAAATCTGGTCTAAGGAATCATCTCCAGGTGGCAAACCAACGTGACTGCCCCTGACCCTTTCCATCCCTGATGACCTAGGCCAGCTTCTTGCTGGTCACCAGACCGATTTCCACCAAGCTTACTAATTTGACAAACAGCCTCACTGCTTCTTTATGTGGCTGCGCTATAATCCTGTATTTCATGTGATCTCTGTCCATCAGTCACTCTCTGTACTATGCATGTATCCTGCACTGGGATGTTATGTAATGTCCGCAAACTGTAAGCAAAGTTATCCCTGTACCTCGCTATGTTTTGACGTGGAACCTTTGTAAATGAGTCTTTGACTCAAAGGTCTTTCTGAATACCTGAATAAATAAATATTGTCAGTAATTGTTGACATTTTTTTGCTGATTGTATTTTGTGAATCTGATGCAGCAGTTCATAATTTCAGGTTGTTTACAATACGTAGTATATTACTAAACTTTTCAAATTAGTACGCATTACTTGTAGACAAATTGTGTGTGTGTGTGTGCGAGAGTGTGTGTGCAGTGCGTGACATCAAATAATACACCTTTTATTGTGCCACAGTGTAACTGCAGGTGCAGCAGTGTGAACCTGCTATTCACTTCAACTGCATGATTTTGTACTGCCATTGTGGTATATTTTCTTTGTTTTGCTGCTTGCATTGCTGTAAAAATCTGCAGTCAGTCCCCCACCAGCAAAAGGAATTGTTTTCCAGATTGTATTGTTTGTGACGTCAGCACCACTGGTTAGTTAAGGTGTTGTTTTCACTTGTGAATTTGTGTCTGTATCTGTTGCTGAAGCCGCAGTTGTTTTTTTGGCTTCACATCCAGTGTCCCCCCACCCAGAGTGAACATTCCAAAATGTAAATTTGCTTAGAATATTGTTGTTGATCCCCCAAAATGCCCACAAAGAAACGTGCAAACAAAGCTGGTTCTTGCACGGCACTGCTGCCAGTGGTAAGATTGTCTGTGGGCATGGTAGTATGCAGAAGCAGAAGTGCATTGCTAATGTGAGGAAAGGTATTTCTTCTGCAATGTTTTTACAACCCAATCAGTAGCTTCACTCATAGTTGGAGGAGATGATGTTGTCCCCGCTGGTGGTGTTAGTGCAGTTGCTGGTAGTGGTATGAGTATTGCTGCCTCAAGTTCCACTTCTGACCAGTTTACCATGGCAAAAAATATAGTGGAGTGTGAAGCAGTGTGAGCGAGTGAGTGGCAGTGTAGATGATGTCATTCTTCCCAGTAACATCCCAGTAACTGAATATGAGGATTCTGATAATCATGTCAATGATAGCTTACAATGTGACATTTCTTCCACCGTGGTTCAGGTCACACATTTTCCATGCAGTGATTCACAGTGTGGTGAAAAAATATCAGGTGATGGTGGTGTTGATGATGAAGATGAATCTGATGATGATGATGTTGCTGTGGTTGCAACATGCAGTCCACATGCCAGCATTCAAGCAGAAGACGTGGATGTGGGTGATGTTGATGAATATGATGATGATGTAATTGACCCCAGTTGGGAACTGGAGAAAAAAAAATTCAAGGAGGCTGTGTCTGGGGCTGTTTTCATTAATCCCACCCCCCTGTAAATACATGTGATTTACCAGTTTCAGTTGATGGTGATGATGCCGATGACCCAGTAATAATGATAAGTAGTCGTGGTGGTCAGTTGCAGTCCAAGTGTGTTCTGCCTGAAAAATCATGTAGCATCCCCACTTCATGGCTTAAAAGAACGGAGTCCAATAAGCAGCATCAGGGACATGTTAAAAGTAGAGTATCACAATCCCTTGTTTTGGATTTTTTTGTGCAAGATGCAAATGATGAGTCAGTTGCAATCTGCCAGGTTTGCCATGTGAATGTGAGTCGAGGTAAAAAGGGAAGTCATCTATGCACAGGAGGACAGCATATGCATCTTAAGAATAGGCACATGGCACTTTGGACTCAGCACATGATGGCAGCTAATACCACAGTGGGGCATTCACCCTCGTCATCAACCATAATGAGCATGATGTCCCCTTCCATGACTGTTAAATCCAGTAGGAATTTAAATGTGTGCAGTAGTGAGGAAATAAGAGCAGAGGATTACTACAGGCATGATGAGGTGGAGGAGCATAAAGATTTTGAAATGTTGTTAAATGCTGGTGAGAGTAGCAGTTTTGGTGGTGGTGGTGGTGAATGCAGTATGCCAAGTGCAAGCAGTACATCAACCCTGGTTAGTAAATGTGGCAAAATAACTGCATTTGTGGGTTTGTCATCATCACCTGTGCAACTGTCCTCTTCAAACGTCCACACTCCACCCCCTGCCATTCACAGAGCAGAAACATTTGTCATCACACCCCATGTAAAATGTTTAAGTCAGTCCACGTTACAGAGTGTTTTTGCGCATAAGCTGAAGTACCCACCCAATCATACAGTGTCACTTGAACTTAATGCTGCTGTAGCTGAAATGCTGTCAATTGATCTTTTGCCCTTCTCCTTGGTGGAGAATTCTGGGTTCTGGGGATTTGCTGCACATGCCTGTCCAAAATGAAATGTCCCATCCAGGACATACTTTTTAACCCATGCTGTCCCTTAGTTGTACCTTACTGTGTCCGACTCAGTAAGACATGCCCGTCAACATTCCTCCTCTCCATTCAATCCATTTAGGAATGGATATGTGGACAAATGGCAAAACAATGGGGAGTTCATATTTGTGTATAACTGCACACTGGGCGAAGGTGCCAGCGGTTGTTTGTGATGTTGGTAGTGTGAATAATCAGTGCAGTAAGGTGGAGTGTCATGCTAGCAATCTTCAAGGAATTCAACAGCATGCAACAATTGCAATGCGCAATGTGACCTGTTCACACACTGGTGAAAACATGTTGGATGTGGTACTGACTGAAACTGACAAGTGGCTAAACCCCCTGTCCCTGAGAGCTGGGTTCATAGCAAGTGACAATGGGTCAAATGTAGTGAAATGCATCACGAATGGTGGCTTTTTTCATGTTCCATGCATGGCCCATTGTTTAAATCTTGTGTTGCAGGAGTTTATGCAGCACCCTGATGTGAAGTAAATGCTGACAGTTGCACGCCTTATCTGTTCTCAGTTTTCACGATCTGCAATGGCCCATGACCAGCTTCGGCAGTTACATATCCAAAACAGCCTCCCTCAGCACCGCTTGAAGTTGGAAGTTGTCACCCAGTGAAACTCCACTTGTACATGACAGAGAGGTTGTATGAACAATACAAAGCCATCTCAGAATATCTTGTGATGCACACTAGCCGTGACAGTTCCGGGTCCTCCATGTCTATGATGACTGAACAGTGGCACCTCATGGACACTGTTATAACAATTTTGCGGCCTTTTGAACATGCCACACAGGCAGTGAGTGGCAAGTCTGCTCCATTAGCCAATCAATTCCACTGCTGCGGGGTGCTGAGGCAGACATTGGTGAATATACAGCATGGCCTTGATGTTGCTGGACACAGTGCTAGCAGTATGTTGCTAAAACACATGCTGACAGTATTCGCCCAGAATCATCACATTTTGAGCATTCAGCTTAGTGACAACTCTGCCATAGAAACAATGCTGGACTCACAATACAAACATGGAATTGTCTCAGTACTGGAGGAAGGGCCTGAACAGGTAAAAAATGTTAGTGGGCAACTGGTGCTCTTCGTTCATGAGGCACAGAAGTCATGAGCCAAGGTCATCAAACCTCAGCAGCATAATCAGGCTGAAGGTGCACCTGGAGGAGTATCAAGCATATCTTGTAAGGGGAAAAGGGACTGCAGTTCCAGGTCATCTGTCATCCAAAGCGGTTGGCGTCAACCCACTTCGGGAGTCCTTGTCCCAAGTGGGGATTTGTGAAATAAATGATTCTGGAGAACAGGATGATGCATCAACCACTGGATTTAGTGTGGCACAGAGAATGGTTGTGTTATATTTGTCTGAAAACAGGCATCTGTCAATAAGTGATGATCTTCTTTTGTACTGGAAAGGAAAGGTCAGTGAATGGCCAGAGCCGACTGCAGTGGCACTGAAGTACCTCACATGCCCACCCTCCAGTGTAAGTGTGGAGAGGGTATTCAGCTCAGCAGGTGCAATAGTTAGGGATTGTTGGGAAAACCTCTCTCCTGCAAATGTTAGTTTACTAACATTCATAAAAATGAATGAGAGGCACATACCAGCACAGACTGCAACCTCAGTATTCATACCCTGGCCTAGTCATGGTGGTTTTGGTGATGTAGAAATGGACCATCCTGGTGGCACTGGCAGTGGCAGCATGAAACAGTCTACCACTGATGTAGATGATGACACAATGGAGAAAGAAATTCCCACTGGTCAGACTTCAGACATAAATGACTGTGAGGGCAGCTTTTTTTATGAGGATGTTGATGTGGTTAATGCTGGCAGGTTTTAACTGAAGTTGTTAAAAGGCGATGACACTTGCTGTATGATACATGTTTCCTTTTTCATGACTTTGTGGCCCCCTGGACCACCACCACCAAGATCACTGTTAGCCACTGCCACCACCACCAGATGCAGGAAGATGTCATAGGGAATGTCATCATTTGCCACAGCTATCACCCCAGCACCCACCACCAGTGACATTCTGACAATGTTTTCCCATTACATTGACCATGCCAAGGCAGAGGGAGTTGAACAGGAGACCACATCCATCAGCCACAGGCACAAGGCTTCTTAATATTAAAACTATAAAGTGAGTATATGTACTAATGTTTTTTATGCTATTCAACTTCTTTTAGCTGTACAGTATGTTTAGTTTGCTGTTGCTTTTCTGAGCTGCAATGGTCAAACACATACGGTAAACTTATTTTGTTTTTTTACAGGTTAACAAAAAATTACTTTCCTTCACTGAAAGTCAGTATCAATGGTACTGCAGCAGTACTGTACACAGGAACCTATGGAATAGCCATTTCAATCCATACTGGTAAGTATATATTTGTTATTTCATCTGTTCAATTTTTTTTAAAAGAGTGCAACAAATCTGACTGAGAAAGATTCATAAACTAGGTGATATGTGTACGTTGCAAAAACTATTTCTGCAAGAAATCATGCACTGTATTCTGAACTTGCAGCTGTGCAGCCATGACAGTGTTAAAAAAGTTGCACACAGGTTGTGTTACTTGACAACATGTGGTTTTGAAATGTAACTTGAGCTGAGAGCCAGGGACACTGGCACAGTGTATTTGTTACACAGTCTGGTACTAAATTAAGTTGTGATTGATCTTCTGATTGCAGTGTGACAGCTTACTATCTGTGTTAATAAGCCAGATACAGCCATGGCTTAAACATAATGTGTTACTGCTGCAATCAAGTTGTAATAAATCCTTTATTTCTATTTTTAGGAAACTTCCAGATGCTTTGTTGTGGCATAGTTGCCTTATCCAAATAAGTTCTTCAACATCAGACACCCCCACCCCCAGGCTGGGGCAGACATGCAACACGCAGAAGTCATTTCAATCGATGACCATGACCATCATTACCAACCAGACTTGAGAAGGTTGCAATTTCAATGCAAAAAGTTCTCATCAAGCACTGGAATGTGCACACCGACAGTATCTGTGACCTGTGATACAAAATAATACAATGAGTACATGTCTATATATGTCAACCCCCACCTACAAAATACAAAAAAAAAAAATATATATATATGTATGTGTATATATATATATATATATATATATATATATTAGATGCACAAAACTCTGTTTAATGCATCAGTTAGGGTTGTTCAAGTGACAAAAGCAAGGCAATTGATTGTTGGGTTAAGCCCCCTTGCACACCCCACCCACCCCACTGGTGGCATTGGGGTCAATCAGCCCCTAACTCTCACCCCATCACATGTAAACAAGCTGAGGTATAGGACAATGGGGTGGAGTTAGTACTGATGACCCCAATGCCCACCCCCGCTGACGCTAGGTGGCGAGGTGAGAAGTGGAAGGAGGCTTTCAACACCTAACCATTCTGTCACTGTGGAACAACCCTAACTGATACATTAAATGGAGTTTTTTGCCTCTAATTTCCCTTCTTTTTGAGAATGTGCAGTAGAAATAGTGACTGGAATGTGGTGGTTTGGGCCCCGCACTCCCACCACATGATTTTTTTGTGACATAGTAATGGTAAGTGCAAGGGAAATGCAACTGCTAATGGTTGCACACATAAGGACGGAAACATAAATGGTAAAGAAAATGTTAATAGAAACGCAAGCGCAAAGTAACACCAAAGTGAACAGTGATGCAAAAGGAGACTCAAGCGCATAAGGAAATGCAAACTGTAATGTTAACAGCAGAAATAACACCAAAGGAAATGGAAATGGAAACGTGAATGCAAGTGAGTACGCAAACGAGAACATGAAGGGTAATGCACATTGGCGTGCACAGGAACGGGTAATCTAAACGGGTACGGAAACACAAGTGGAAACGCTAACTGTAACAGTAACAGAAGCACACACCCTGTTTTTTCCCAACAGCTGCATAGAGAAACACAGTGTGTACAAAGAATGTATGCATAATAATGGGCCTCAGAGCAGAAAATTATGTGTTGGAATACTAAATTGCTTAAATCTCAGGAACCATACGACATAGAAAAAAAATTAAAATTTCACATGATTCATGAGTTTCCTGGCTAGGTTTTCACTAAATGTCATGCCGAAAATTCTGTATCTCACAACGTTTCCGAGATACGAGCCTCGAAAGGCGCGGCGTATGCCACCATGTTAGTATATGGGAAAAACACATCAACTTTGGAGTACTGTAACTTGGCGCCCATGCAATAGTTTGTCACCAAACCACCAAAAGGCACATCTGTCAGATGTTGGCTGCCTTCCTTCCAAGTTGCAGCCCAAAAGACCAAACCATTCTTTTGCAGCAGGGTGGCAAAGAATTCCTGCCATTTTGGGCATAGTCTGGAAAAGTAGTGTCATGATTTACGAAAGGTTTTGCAAAAATTTGCGAAAGTGTCGCAAGTGCGACACTACTTTTCCCAAAAATTTGAAAAACATATTTCTGGGGTGTTTAACCCCAAAATTTTAAAGATATGGCTAGCATGGCTAGCATCCTGAGGGTCTGGCTAGGTGAACACAAAAAGATTTGTGTTCCTAGAGGGTCCCAATTTTAAATGCCAAGCATTTTTCTGATCACCAACTGAAAAAAAGGTGGATTTGTGACACTGCTAGGGTCATTTGCGACACTAAAAAGTGCATTTGCGAAAGTGTCGAACTTTTTAACTTTTCCCATTGACTTATAATGGGAACTTGTTTTTTGAATAACTTTTGAACCGTTCAATATTTTTTCAGGAAATCTTCAAAAGGCACATTGGGACCCTGGCTGCATGTTGCCTGAAGATTTCGGACTTGTCACACAAACTGTGCTACCTGCAGGCGTGAGTAAAGAATTCACAAAAAAAGTAATTGCGTACACGAATGTCACTTAATAACTCCACACCCGTATATTCAACCAGTACGAAAGTTGGAAGATCCCAAGATCTATTATTATACCCCAAGCCTGCCAAATTTCAGGCAAATCTATTGAACGGTGGCAAGGTTATTAAGGTGCAAAGTTTCACCATTTAACCTTAAAGGACATAACTCTAACTATGTAGCACTATCTGTTACCATAACATACATATATATGCTGTATGTGTATATATATATATATATATAAATATATATATATGTATATATATATATATATATATATATATATATATATATATATCAACTCACCAAGGCTACTATTAGTGTACAGACAAAGGGCACCCATCCATTCAGTTGAGATGATCACATTTACGGGAATCACAGCACACATTGGACCAGCAACAGTTCACTCGTGGTCATCATTTCTGTTTAACTCTTTTTATTGATATTTTCTTAATAATAAACAATCAATCACATACAGAGCACCATAACTCATACAGCATTCAAATCTAATTGCTTCCCTAACATGCGTAAAAGACATTGTATTGGGGAAAAAAATGTTTTTTTTTTAAAGAAGATATATATAAACTATGTACATGGGTCTCCTACATACTACATATTATTTAAATTCATCTACATCACATCAAACTATTTGTACCAAAAGAAGAGTTCATCTTTCCTATTTCTGTATACTTTAAGCTAACCAAGCCTTATCCTGCTTTCATAATCATCAGCTCCACAGCTGTAAGTGAACCTATGAAAGATTCCCACTGATTAATAAATTTGTCTACTCAGTCCTGCAACTGGAACATTCTCTGCTCCAAGGTAAGCGCCATTATGGATAACGTGGGCCATTGTGTCACAGTGGGGCTCTCTCCTGATACCCAGGTGTTTAAGATCACCTGCCTGGCCTGCACCAGAACTATCCTAACCCACCTCTGATGCATCGACCAGTGTTCATCTTCGTCCTCCACCATTCCAAAGAACAAGCTAAGGGGGAGAGATCAGCAGCACCAAGTCCAGCATGGTGCTCAGCTGCTGCCCTATCACCTCCCAGTACCCGCAGAGGTGTGGGCAGTCCCAAAAACAATGGAAATAGGTGCCTCTGTGCTCCTTGCATCTTCCACACATCTCTGACACCTTTGAGCAGAATCTATGGGTCACCACTGGACAGCAGTAAAGTCTATGCATGAATTTGTATGTGCTTTCTTTATATTTATTACAGGACAATATGTGACTCCAGTACCAAGCCCCAGTTATCCTGTGAAACATCAATTCAAAATCCCTTTCCCAAAGCTTTTGTGTCTTATCTGTCATACCTCTCATGTTCTGCCTTAGGAGGCAGGTAACCTTTCTCAGTATCTCTGTGGGATCACTCCTTGCCATACCTATTATCCCTTCCACCTGTTCCAGCATTGTGGATCCTTCATGCTCCTTCCTCACCTCCTTACATAGATTTCTGATTTGAAAAAATCTAAAAAAATGATTACCCGGTATTCCCAACCTCTCCCTGGTCTCCTGAAAGGAGGCCAGAGACCCCCCCACTACACAGGTCTCCTACACACTGGACCCCTTTCTTCTCCCATTCCAGGAAGGCAGTACATTTATACTGGGCCTAGAAAAGGGGTTCCTGTCAATGGGTATTAGTAGAGTCTCTTGATCCTTGCTCCTTAAGGCTTCTTTTATGTTCACCCAGCTATCTAGCACCCAGAGTACCTGAGGGTTCGGATGTCCCAGAAAGGCATACACCCTTCGACCGTGACCAGACAAATAGGCAGTCAATCTTACAACTGCTCCCTTCTCCTCTAAGTACAGCCAACTAGTGGTATCTGCCCCAGAGAGACAGTTCTTTATGACATGGGCCTGCACTGCCAAAAAATATTGTTTCAAATCCAGGAAGTTCAGCCCCCCCCACCCTCCGTTGTTCACCTTCAGTCTCTTCAAGGACATCTGTGCCCGTTTTCCCTGCCACAGAAACTCGGCGAACCCTTGCTCCAATGTTTTCATGTCTTTCTTGTTAAGGCCCAACAGGAGCATCTGTAGCAAATAGAGGATCCGGGGCAGAATGTTCATCTTAATTAAGTTTATACTCCTTATCCATGACGGGGCAAAGCTTGCCACCTCCTCAGTTCCTCAAGTAGGGTTTTTATCATGTGGGTGTAGTTCAGCTGATACAGATCTCCTATTTTTTTCCCTATAGTTACACCAAGGTATCTAAAAAAAGCAGCCACCTCCCGCAGGCCCCATTCAGCTCCTCCAGGTCACTTTCCACTACCTTCCCCACATATAGAACCTCCGATTTCTCTAAATTGATCTTATATCCCAAGAATCCAGCAAAGGAGGCAATAATTCCTAGAAGGGCTGGTACCAATTCCTCTGGATGCCTCAAGTAAAGCATCATGTCATCTGCATACAGCGACAATTTATGCTGCACTTCTCCCATCCCCTTTACTCCCTTGATGCCAGGATTCTGCCTAATTGCAATAGGTAAGGGTTCAATCACCAGGGCGAATAGATGGGGTGACAACGGACACCCCTGCCTCGTGCCCCTATGCAGGGGAAATCTCTCTGACATCCCCCCATCTATTAATACCGAAGCCCAGGGGGAGGCATACAAAGCTCTCACCATGCCCACAAATTCCTTCCCAAAGCCAAATCCATCCAATACCTCAAACAGATACCACCACTCGATATGATCAAATGCCTTTTTGGCATCTATGGATATGATCGCCATAGGTCCTGTCAACCGCGAGGAGCTCTGTATCATGTTGAGCACCTTCCTCACATTGTGATATGAGTGCCACCCCCAGATAAACCCTGTTTGATCTGCATGGATCAAATTCGGAAGAAGCCCATCAAGCCTGGATGCAGGACCTTGGCATAGATTTTGCATCAGCATTAGGAAGAGATATAGGCCTATAGGATGTACAGCTCTGCGGGTCCCTCCCAGGCTTCGGTATAACACATATAGTTGCCTCAACCATAGTAGGAGGCAGGGGCCTCCCCTCTCTGGCCTCTCTGAATAGCGCCCAGAGATGTTCAATCACCCCCCCTGCCCATTACCCTATAAAATTCAGCTGGCAGACCATCTGGTCCACTTGTCTTGCCCGGTTTCAGACTGACAATGGCTCTACCAATCTCCTCCCTGGAAATATCCTTATCCAGTATCTCCTTTAATGGTTCCGGGATTCGTGGTATATCAACCCCATCCAAAAATTCCCTCACCCTTTCCACTATGCCTCCAGTCTCCGCTTGGTACAAGGCCTGGTAGTGCACTTCTGGATACCACAAGAGTCTCTGTGTAGGACCCCCTGATGATCCCTAATCTCGTTAATCCTCCTACACCCTCTTCTTCCTTTAATTAAGCTTAGCAGCAATGGCCCCGGTTTATTACCCCTCTCGTAAAATTTGTGTTTCCAGAAGAAGAACTGCGCTCGGGCCTCATCCATCAGCATTTTATTCAGAGCTTCTCTGCTAGCTGTCAGCTGCTGAAGCACCTCATCCCCTCCCTCTCTGACCATCTTACACTCCAGCTCCCTCACTTGTCCCCTTAGCTCCTCTTGTTTCTGAAGTTTCCCTTTTTTATACCTGCTGACATACCCAATTATAGCACCTCTTAGGTATGCCTTCCCTTCGTCCCAAAATATCTGCATAGATGGTGCAGTATCCTTGTTCAGCAAGGTATATAACGCCCACTGGTCCTTAAGGAAGTCTTTAAACTCCTGTGAGCCAAGCAAGTAGGAAGGAAAGCCATGAAGTGTCCTGTGATTGGTGAGCACCTATCTGCAGGGCAGAAATGACCATTGCATGGTTAGATACACAGATGGGGCCATGCTTAATGACTGCCAATTTAGGATGCCATCCCCCCATGTATATATGATCCAGCCTTGACCATGTCATGTGCAGACTGAAGAAAAAGGTATATTCCCTTCCCTTGGGATTTGCCACTCTCCAGACATCAGGCACATCGAGTTCGACCAGGCCCTCCCTCCATTTCTGCCAACTCTCCCCCGCCCTTCCCTCTGAATGATCTAGATTTCTATCTGGGGTGCAATTAAAGTCTCCCCCCATCACTAGTCCCTGAAATTGTTCTCTAACCAGGAGGTCCAGAATACTCTGGTAAAAAGCTGGTTCGAAGACAGCAGGGGCGTAAACACTCCCGAAAGTAATGGGTTCCTCAAATAGGCTTCCTCCTACAAAGACATATCTCCCCTCTTTCCCATCCTGAACAATTCTGGAAAGCTTGAAGGGGAGCCTTCTGTGCAGCAGTACTGCCACCTCCCTCTTGTGAGATGAGAAAGAGGCAGCATAACAGGTTCCCACCCAATTCCGTACCCGCTTCTGATGCTCTGTAGACGTCAAGTGGATTTCTTGGAGAAGCGCAGCATGCACACCCACTCTTTGTAGAGCAGTCAGGACAGAGGTTTTTTAATAGGAGAAGAAAAACCTCTCACACTCCAAGACACAATATTCACCCTCTCTTTATCAACCATAACTAAGAAGGACCTCCTTAGCAGTACACCCTCTTCGCAAGCCTCCAGTACCCACCAGCAGTGATCTCTGGATGTTTCTCTACACATATTATAGCATGTTTCAGACCCTCGATTATAACAGTAATGCATAAACTGTACATAACACTTAAACACATAGAAACTTAGACTCATTAAACTATTTACATTCACTCCTCTCTCATCCCACAAACCCCTCTCTTCAACATACATCATTCCCATGTAGAATAGGTGTATTTCCCCTTCTACAAAAACAAAATATGTTAATCGAGGGCATGGTTAAATAGCCAATCTCTGCTCCCCCCCCAGTCCATCTAAACCCAAATACTTCATCTAGGTAGTCTATCTTGTGTTTTATTTAAGTTTCCTTCCTTCAATCCCACGAGTGTGCCCACTAGCAGCCCATCCCCACAGCAGTGCCCATTCCTGTTCCCTTTCCCCCAGGAAGCTAGCATCCCTCGTCCTCAGAATGGTCCCTTCCCCATAATGAGCATATCAACATGAAATAAGCACTCTCTCTCTTTCTCCCTCTCAAGTCCATATGCTCAAGAAACAGTCCTGGTCCATCCCCGAAAATGAAAAAGTGAGAGAGAAACCCCACAGATACACAGGAGGTTCCGCAAATCAAATCCAACACCCGGGCCCACCATGTGCTGCTACTCAAGGTTCCAGGACTCCGGTCTGTCTTATCTGCATCATCTCAGGGTACTTCTCTCCACTGCTCATCCACACCTCAGTTCCCATGAGTCCTGGCAAGTGCCTCGGGTCTCTAGTCTGCAAAATACTCCTATAAAATGTCCCTCATGGAAACCAGTTCTATCCAAGGAGTATGTCAAAATCATTCCCGGACCACTGTTCCTCTTACACCCTCAAGTCCCTGGGGATTTGTAGATATGGGCCCCACTGCAGATCCTGACCATAGGCCACTAACACAACATCTTTTGCTGGCAGTCAGTGGAAAAAAACACAAAAGTTAAGGATCAGCAGTCCATTCAGCCACTGGTAGCTCCCCAAATCATTCCTCATCTGAGTTTCTTCTTCAGCTCCACCACAAAGGTAGTTGCTTTATCAACCTCACAGAACCTGTATGAGGCACCCTCATGTTTGATTTGGAGCATTGCAGGGAAAAGCATGCACCATTTTACCTTTAGTCATTGGCACGCGGCGATCACTTCATTAAAGGCCCTTCTCCCCTACCCTCAGAGAGTGATCCTGCACCAGATAGAGCCTGATCCCACCATATTTCAATTCATTCACTCCACGATATGCATTCCACATCTCCTGTCTTTCCTGGAAATTGTGGAATCGGAAAATTATTTAACGGGGGGGTTGTCCCTGTGGCGGTCGTGTCAGCACTGCACGATGAGCACACTCAATTTTATATCTCCCCCCCTTCAGCTTCAGGCCCAGCAAGGCAGGCAACATGGCAGAGCAGAACTCCAAAATATTCACCCCTTCTTTACCTTCAGGGAGGCCCCTAAGTCGCAGGTTAGAGCACCTATGGTAATTTTCCTGATAGTCCAGGGCCTCCCACAGCTCGATCACCTCTTTTTTCAGCTCTCTGATACACCGAGGGAGCGGGGCCACAAGATCCTTGACAGCCAAGATACGGCCTTCTGCCTTCTCAATTCTCTCCTGCTGCTAAGCTATGTGAGCATTGATGGCCATCAGGCTGCGGTCCATTTTCTCCTCCACCCTATTCAGTTGTGGAGTAAGCTCTTCTGCAAGCTGTTCCCTCAGCTCGCATCCAATAACGGACACGTCCACGAACAAAATCTAAATAGGCCCCACCACGCTAGTCAGAGGTGCCGCTGGTTGCTTCTTAGTGCTCTTGGTCCCCAAACATTGTGATTTGCTGCCCGTCGCAACTATATACTCATCCATTTTGCTACTATATTATATCCCGACATTTGCAAAGACACACCCTTACATCATTAAGCGGTCACATGACCCCACAGTCATCATTTCTGATGGGACTTTGCATGTGGTGTAACACTCCCATTTGACTTTGTTACCACTTGCCAATTTTCTGGACACAAGACAGGTGCATTTTGGGGATGCATAAAAAATCTGGGGACTCTGTGTGACCACTGCATGAATGAGAGACTGCGCAATAAATTTTGGGGGACTTTGCATGTGGTGTAGAACTCCCATTTCACTTCATTACCACTTGTCAATTTTCTGGACACAAGACAGATGCATTTTGGGGATGTAGAAAAAATCTGGGGACTCTGTGGACACTGCATGCATGACTGACTGCGTAATATATTCTGGGGAACTTTGTATGTGGTGTAATGCTCCTGTTTCACCTCATTACCACTTGTCAATTTTCTGGACACAACACAGATGCATTTTGGGGATGCAAAAAAATCTGGGGACTCTGTGGACACTGCGCACATGACTGACTGCGTAATAAATTCTGGGGGACTTTGTATGTGGTGTAACACTCCTGTTTCACTTCATTACCACTTGTCAATTTTATGGACACAAGACAGATGCATTTTGGGGATGCAGAAAAAATCTGGGGACTCTGTGTAACCACTGCGCACATGAGAGACTGAGCAATAAATTCTGTAGGACTTTGCATGTGATGTAATGCTCCAATTTCACTTTTTTGGCACTTGTCAATTTTCTGCACACAAGACAGATGCATTTTGTGTGTTGTGATTGTGAGAACATAATGTCATACATAAATTATAAATTAAAGCAGCATTGCAACAATGTGGTGACAATTTTGACCTATACTTTTTTATGCTATTTTACATTGTCAGCCACGTGTTACCTCCTGACTTGTATGATACCCTTCTTTTCACAATTTGTGTCTGCTTTACTACTTTTTTTCATGTCTGGAGCATGCCTTTTAATATTATTCTGACCAGGTTTTTATCACTATTTGCAGCTGTTTTTGAATAAATATTGTTCTGTGAGGTCATAAAACACTGCCTGCTGCATAACTGTTAATTTTACAACAGAAGTGATGCATAACAACCGATGGAGAAAAGCAGCGGAAAATACTGATAAAGACCTGGTCTGCACCGTATTAAAAGGAGTGCTCCTTTTATTATTTCAGACATCAAAAAAAGTAGTAAAGCAGACTCAAATACTGGAAATAATAGTATCATACAAGTCAAGATGTAAGTAAAGTGGCAATGTAAAACAGCATTAAAAAGTATAGGTCAAAATTTTCAACAGATTGTTGCACTGCTGCTTTAAAGAGATTCACTAAGTTACATAGTTATTATGGTATTGCACCCAATATATGAGTGCCTTACCACCAGAGGAATATTTCTTGCTTCACATGTCCTTAGTGCAATGCTTTTCTGGCAAAAATGCTCATAATTTTGGTAAAGCGGGTCACAGAAGACTTCTCGTTCTGAAGAGCCACCCAAATTCTTCCTCCTGTGCTCAGCAACATTATGACGTGATGCCAGAGAGAGCGTGGGGACGCACTCCATTATACTGAATGGCCAGCAGCTTTCTGAATGTTTCTTTATGTTATAATGGTCAGTTTGTGGTGAAACTTGGGCACATTTCCACTAAAAGGCTCTTGTCGGTGGGCGTGCCCATTTCCTACAAACATTTCGTCTCTTATCAAAAGCGTTAACTATCAGCCATTCAATATGGTATATGCATACATTCTCTCTGGCATCACATCATATTTGATTGCTGAGCACAGCTGGCAGAACTTGGGCGGCTCTTCAGAATGGGGAGTCCTCCATGACCTGCTTTAATGAAATTATGAGCATTTTTGCCAGAAAAGCATTGCACTATGTAAGGACATGTGGAGCAAGAAAGATTCCCCTGAAAGTAAGGCGCTCATATATCGGGTGCAATGCTGTCATTTGGTGAATCTCTTTAATGTCTGTTTCACAAACAAAATATTTATGGAGCCTCAGTAATGTTTACTTTGTGTCGGGACTCATGATGTGAAGTGTTTCGCAAAGAGCATGACTGAGTAGTGCAAGTATGTTGTGCCAAACTGCATGTGTGCCATCTGTGTTCTTTCCTGTGTGTGCATACATTGTCCAGCTTCGTGCAAACATATATACGGTGCGACTTGTTGCAGTATCTCAAGAAGAAAGATAACAAAGAATACATGATGTATATTTTATTTGTACCGTCATCACCAGCAGAGTAAGTGATATGGTATTTTTTCAGAGGTATCATGTCACTGTGCACCTCAGTCACTCACAGTGAAAGCATGACTTAGTGCAGATCATAGCACAAAAATCACATGCTCTCGTAAAAGTCATATGTGCAGTATGTGAATAAGGTGCACTTTGACCAGACACCTCTGAAAAAGTATCATATCACTTAGTCCGCTGATGATGATGGTGACAATAAAATATTCATTATTCTGCTCACTATTCTTTATACCATAAACACTACAACAAGTCAGCAATATATGTTTGCAAGAAGCTGCACAATGTCTGATGTCACACACACACACACACACACACACACACGAAACAACACTGACGGCATGCATGCAATTTAGTACATCATACTTGCACTGCTCACACCAGCTTTTCCACAACCACTCCACAAGAGAAAGTAAACAATACTGAGGCACTGGATTATAACAACAGGGCAATAGGAGCATGTATGATTGTCTATTATTAAACAAAAAAAATCACAAAACACTACCGCAGTGGGGGGCTCAAGAAAAAATAAGTTAATGGGGGATTCCATGGTGTTCCAGCAACAGGTGGAGCATTGACACTATCTGCAGCTGCTGTTGCTGGATCTGCTCCACCTACTGCTGCACAGCACTCACCCTCTCATTGCCTTACTCAAGGGCTACCCACACCAGTGCAATATCTGCCTACATTTCAGGCATTGTGGTGGGGTCCACTGTGGGGGGAAAGTCAGGTAGTGGTGGTGATGGTGAGGGTGGGGCTGGTGGCTGTGGTGGTGGTGGTGGTGGAACATCTGCTGCTGTTGCCCTCCTCCTGCTGTGGCAGTGAGGCACAACACCCCCAGCACCCTATGCCACTGCCACAGAAGGGCCAGCACGTGGAGGCCTGGCCCATTCAGTGGCAGCCTGCCACTCCACATTGTGGTGGTTTGTCACATGTGTGCACTGACCACCAGTCCCCAAATATGTCCCCCAGGGGCCATGGCGCACCTGCATGCCACATAAACAACAAACCACAATGGTGTTGTCCCCCTCCACACAGTTAACAAACTGCCAGACCTGGGGAGTTGTGGAAGGGAACCAGTCACAGGAGGGGCAGATGTACTGCCAGCAGCACTGTCATACACCTGGGGTTCCACCTGTGGCTGTGGAGGTGGTGAAGGGGGTGTTGCTGGAGTCCCTGCAGCTGCTACTGGCAGCAGTGGTGGTGGTGGTGGTGGACTTGGTGGATGTGCCACTGCTGGTGGCACTGGTGGTGTTGCTGCTTCTTGAGGGGGGAGAGCCAACACCAAACAGTCTGGAGTGGTCCAACAGCAACTGACCACCCCCATGCATGCGCACTCCCTTCTGCCCATGCCCATGGGCCACAGACTCTCCTCCCAGGTCCATCACGCACAACCCACTAATTCCCTCTCTGACCAATGCCTCACACAAAGAAAGACTGCTTCACACACACTCACAGTTTCACACACATGCACACACACAGTCGCATACACACACACACAAAATCAGTAGCAAAAAAGAACTAAAAAAACTAAAGATATAACTTTTGAAAAAGTTGTTTGTTTTTAGGCAATTCACAAGATAGGAACAAATATACCACTCTAAACTATCCTCTACACACAAAATGCTTCCTCCTTCTACCACTGTAAAGGAAACAGTGAAACTAGCTGCTTTTATGACTCACTTCCTTCCTGCCTAGCTGAAGCATGTGACTTGCAGTTCTGTAAGCCATGTGATGTATGGGGGGCTGCCTATATTGTTGTCACTTTGCCTTACTTTGCATTAAGGCAGGAAGACAACACAAAGTCATAATGACAAGGTGAAGTGAGCACTTTCCAATGGCCATGAAGTGGGCACTTTGCCGACAGATTTTAAATTCGCTGCATCTCTGACTGTTATTTTAATTGGTCCCAAAATGTGATTCCATGCAGCAACCATGAAATCACCTTTCAGGGCTGAGTAACAAAATAACAGTGCCTGTGTTCATAAAGTGGGGTACCAAGAACCCCATGTTGAAAATTTGGGCCACAATGTCAAAAAACAGCTGAGTTATCAACATAAGTTGAAAACCCCATTGACAGCCATTATACAGAGCTTACCTGGATTCTTCAGTTTGTGGTTTGGCTTTGAAGAGTGCAGACATGTCCCAGTCCACAGAATATCACTGCCACCAGCTTCCAGAGGTAAGTATGGGGTAGGAGGTGCAGGACAGTGGGTGCACAGAGGGAGGGTTGGCATAGGTGAAGAGGTACGGGGAGATGAAGAGGAACTGTTTTCTTTTTTACAGGTTTTAAAAAAAATGACTTTTTATTATTTGGGGACATTTCAAGTGGGCTCCTCAGTGTGCCCATTGGTATTGGGGGTAACAAATAACTGGGGACACTGGGAATGGGTGCCCCAGTTTCCTACACTGGTGATGCTCGGAGGTGCTATTGCCGACATGAGGATTGGGCACCCCATGTTGGCAAACACTTTACTGAAATAAATAAAAATTCAGGACACTGGGAGTGGGCTCCCCAGTGTTCCACAGTGGCAGGAAGGGGGGGTTCTACAGCTGACATGGGAATTGGGCACCCCGATATCAGCAATTTGTTTTTTAAATACTGGAAAGTGAACAGCGAGTGGCAAAAAAGGATTATTTTTTTCCACTTGCTAACTTCTGGCTCATGAAAAAGGAAATTAGCAAGTGGCAAAAAAAGAATCTAAACTATTAATAAAACATCCTCAGAGGCTGCATTTCATGCAGCCACTTAAGAATCCATCTAAGGGAGTCCCGATGAATAAAACATATGCCTTGGTGTTTCTTGATGTTTTTATTTTTGTGGCGTTTCAAATGAAAAAAAAAACAAGATGGCGGCTCACAATGAAGGATTTTATTCTCACGAAAAGGGATTCCAAATCTCATGAAGAAGAATTGATCTTGTGAGACTCATTCTTTCTTCGTGAGGCCAAATCCCCCTTCATGAGAAACACCTCTATCCAAGAAATGGAATGTTCAGCAAAGTCCCATAGGATATATTGGGAACTAAACTTCATAACTTTGCAACCAATCAATGGATTGGGACAGACTTTTCACTGTCTGTTCTTCTACCAAAGTTCTTTATACCCTATAAACATAATGCAGAACTTCTACACCATAGGGCTGCATGGTGAGGAAGAAAAAACAGCAAATCTGGGTGTTTTTTCTTTTTGTCACTATCTGAATCTCAGAATCTGCACATCCAAACAAAAGAAAATGTTCTCCATCAAGAGATCTACCCCACAGGACAGCACATATCAAATTTTGTGCAAATCCTTTGATTGTTTGGAAAGTTATTAAAGTGCAAAATTTTAGGTTTAACATAGAAACTGCTGCTCAACCCTAACTATAGAGGTGCTATCATGTCTCTGTAATATATGTGTGTGTTATAGGGGCACAGTCACTGCCCTATAGTTAAAATTGATTAGGCAGTTTAATGTGAAACTGTTTAACAGATGTGCCAGAAAATTTGCATGCATGGTCTTGTGAAGTAGTTCTATAGCTGTACCAAGTTTCGTTCAGGTCAGATGTGTGGATTCTAAGTTCTGGATAGTGCAAAATGTGAATTTTTTGTAATTCTTTTCTCACTGGTTTTCCTGTGTTTTTCTTTTGACACCTGTAAGGCCTAGACAGTTTGATTTGTGGTTTGAAATGTTGTGGTTAGAATGGGGCTGGCTCACAGATATGCTTTTAGCTTGTTTGGTGAAAACATATGAATCCATTCCAAAGTTATTTAATTTTAAAATGTTTAAAAATTTGTTTTGAGCATGCTCAGTAAGCACTTCAAAATAACTGTATGATATAAAAAAGAATCTTTTTTCATTTTCATATCATCCTTTTTCATGAAGGAAAAATCCTTTTTTGTTTGACTGCCATCTTGTTTTCCGTTTTCCATTACAAATTCAAATTTCAAAAGCCACATAAATGACATTCTTGACAGCAACTAACACACGAATCTTGCTTATCAGGAGCCTGTTAACAAGATTCTGCACTTAACTGTTGGAAAAATGCCCTTGAAATTTATTTTTTTTAAGGATCATGTATCTTTTTTTGTGACTCATGATACAAAAAAAATATTCTTTTTTCTCAAAGCAGCAGTACTTGATAGTGAAAATAGCCATTTCCAATTTTCCAATATAGTTTCTGTTTATTTTTAACACATCATCTATTATATCCACCACAACTCTCTTTGTAATAAATGATGTAGTTTTGGACCCCCCCCCTTCACGCCTTTGAATTGCCTTCACCGCAGTGAATGGTAAACTATCTAGATTGCTGCCATGAACTTCAGCATAGCAAGCCCCAAGAACATTTTATTGCACTTCATTTTTAATTACTGTACTGTGTTCCTGCAGTCATACTTTTAAATGTCTAGTAGTGCGAACAACATAGACTTTGCTGCATGAACACCATGCTACGTATATAGCATTTTCAGTCGCACAATTTACAAGAGTGTCAACATGTGATCTGTGGCTCGTTTCTGGTATTCCACCTTCAGAATAAAGTCAGATGCCTCCAAACCATAGAGAGGGAAGGGAAGCAGATTTTCTTGTTCAGTGATCTGAGCCGATAAACTTGACAAAGAACAGGCAGCTTACAGATATATTAAATTAGCACTGCATGCTGCAGGGCTCAAATTCCATTATCTTTTACCTAGCACAAATGATGTTGCAGTTTGAAAAAGGAAAACAGTAGATTCAGTCCCTTGAACAAGCAGCCAACGAATTGCCTTCCCTACTGCTGAAGTTGTTTCTCACTCCACTACATCTTTAGGCCAGATAACTCAGAGCCTAAAGGAACTTGAAGTAAGGTTAGGCTCTATATAAGACTAAGTATGTTGTAAGCCTGCACATGGGTTTTTGTGACTCTGCATCATAATGTTCCACTTTTTCTCTAAACATTATAATTTTTATTGCAGATGGCCAAGTTTCACTGTTTGAGGAAATGTCATTCATGTATTCCTTTTTAAATTTCTCTTAAGAAATTACCACCCTTTCACATTAAAACAAATCACCCAGGGACTGCCTTCACCAGGTTTAAACCACCCCCCATCTAGATTGCATCTGAACACATCTTTGCAGTATAGCAGCAAGATGGCAACATGGCAGGAATTACCATTTATCCCCATAGGGTTGATGGACACAGAAGCAAGCAAACAGAGCACTCTGGCTGTTCACCATATTCTGTATTTACCACTTCATATGCAAATAGATCACACATTGGACACTTCTCAACTAGGAAGGCACAGCACACTACAGGTTGGTAATGGGAGGGGGGTTCAAATTCAAATGGACTCACATGGAAGCAGGAAGGCAGACCGTGACTATAATGATCCTCATGTTTAGTAGAAGTAAAGGGTTTTGAAGTAAGACTGACTAAAGCTGCAGTTTATGTGCCAGAAGTCCCCCCCCCAATCATCTTAACCTGTGGTAACCCCCGTGTCAGCCTATAATTAATGTCATGTAATGCAGTGATCCTCAGACCATGGCTGTACAGCCTCATGTGGCTCTTCAGCTTGTTATCCGTGGCTCTTCCCAGTAAGTGATGCAAATAGTTCCCGCACTATATGATATTAACCTACCAGGATGCGCTATAATACCACTACATCGTACACCAGCAAACATTATTTTCAAAGATTATTGCAAATCTTGCAAGCTGCACCCTGTCAGACTGTGCAAATGTTAACTAACGTTTAATAAATGGAATAAATGAAATGAAAGAAATGTTTAGTAATTGAAATATTTTCTTTTACACTGGGTTGTGTTTGCCAAAATTTACTAGGAAGTGTATGTTGTGGCTCCTTGGCTAATGTGACTGCTTGTGTGGCTCCTCAGCCAGTCAGAACTGAGTATCACTGATGTAATGTAATCTGCAAGTGATTCTCTTTATTCCCAGTGCCTAGTGGCACCCTCCACCCTCCTCCATCCCCATTAATATTCCGCTTTTCCTTGGTGTCTAGTGGGATCCCCACACTGCAATTGCCATCCTGACCTGAAATAAAGAAAATTATTACTCATTTTTTATCTTTAAAAAAGAACACAGTCCCTCATCAATCTAACCCCCAACTCCCACCTCCCACTCAGCACCCACCACCCCACACCCCCAGTACACCTCCACACACCTCAATCACCTGAACAGATGTCAGGGTGAAGATCCACTCTCCCATCGAAGACAGGTCTTGCTGCTGGAACCACCAACTGCAATATGAGAACCTAAGGTAAGTGCCATTCAATTTATTTCCAAAGAGATTTAAACTTTGTTGCATAACTTAGCCATTTGTGCATATTTTAACGCCAAATTTTTTAAACATTCCTATTTTGGGACCCCACCTCATGAACAATGTCAGTGAAAATATGTAAATCTGGCCAGAAAGGTGATTTTGTGGTTACTTGGCAATATCATCTTTTAGCTGGGATTTGAAATGTTTCACTGCCCTTGTTCATGAGATGGGGTCATAAGAAGCGTATGTTTGAAATTTGGGGTCAACATATGTAAAAATGCCAAAAAATATGTGCATCCATTGAAATTTTGCTACATTCACTCGTAACTCTGGTAATTTTAAATATTTTGACTGAAAGGCCCAGATATTCAAACTGCGCCAGTCTGAGGCGCAAGCCCCTGCGCTGCTCAAAATAGTTGCGCAGGGGTGTGGCCGGGGTGATATTCAAAGGAGTTGCGCTGTTGAGCAACTCCTTTGAATATCACCCTGAACAGCAGACGGAAGATGAGCAAGAGTGGAACTTGCGCCACCGCGTTGCCAGAGTTGAGCATTAAACCTGCGGTGGCGCAAGCACCATTGCGCCATGCGCCAAATTTCCGATATTCAAAGGTGACATGCAAATGGGGCCATAATTTATGCAAGGCTCAGGGGGCCATTTGCATCTATTATAGCCCCATTTGCCATCTCCATTACGTAGCAGATGCGCGATCCCGGGACTTGCTCCTGGCTACCCTGCCAGGCAGCAGTCGGGGGACCGATACACAATGCAGCCCGATGTGTAGCAGACATCACAGTTACATGACCCCCACGCATCACCCATAGCCGGTCGCGAGGCAGAATCCGGTCATAACCAGCCCCACATCACCCATAGCCCGATCGTGGGCAGAACCACATAACTCCCCAGTGCCTGATCGCAGGCGGAACCTGCATAAACCCCCAGTGCCCGATCGCGGGCAGAATGCAACCCCTCCCCAACCCGAATAACTCCCTGGTGGTCAGTGGACGTAAAGCCCGATCGCGGGCAGAATGTCACAACAGAACCCCCAAACATCTCCCTGGTGTCTAGTGTCCCCCACCACCCACCCACGAAGCCCCTCCACCCGCTCCCCGCGGCCGGTGACGACAGCATCCACCCACCTGCCGCCCGCCGCCCGCCGACTGACTGTCGGTGAGGGCTGCGCCCATTGGTGCAGAGCTACAGCCAATGGGCGTGCAGCCCTACCAGCTATGACAGTCCAGATTTGTGAATGATCATTCATGCTCCCTCAAAGCTTTTGAGCTGCCAGGCAAGTAATTTGCCACCCCATCTCCATAAAAATACTGCCCACTTGTATTAGTAGTATAGCTCTCATTTTTTTAGTTGCCAGATTGTTATATCTGTACTTAAATCTTGCCAGCCTATAATAAAGAGGCATGGAAGGATTCTTCATATGATCCCTTTCCAAGACTGCTATTTTTGCCTCAAGCCTAACTCATTCTTCCATCTGCAATTTGTGGTGGAGACTGGAGAAGGCAAATGTTATTTCCCCAATAACTGCTTTGAGCGTGTCCCACCTAGCTGCATGGGAGGTTCCCCTGCCTTTTTATGTAACAGGTAGTCTGCGATCCCACCCCATATGGCCTCTTTATATTGTTAGTTTTTTTAGGAGAACTGGGCCCAATCGTCAAGTCTTATGGGGTAGTGGCACTCCCATCCCAGATATAGAGTCCCATAGAGGGTCATGATCTGATACAAGAATATGTTTATGCTGACTGTCATTTATTGTGCCAACCAATGAGGCAGAAACTAGCAATCTGTCAATTCTGGCTTACAAGTTATGGGCATGGGAATAGAAGCTGTATACCTGCACAGTGGGTTGGCAAGCTTCAACAATTGGGTAGTGTATATGTGTTCATCAGAGCCTCTAAATCTCTGGCACATCTGGTGTGAGGCAGGGTGGTGGGATAGGACCTATCCAGAACAGTGTCAACAACATAATTAAAATTCCCCCAAGCAACCAAAGGACCATATAACCCCACCATATCTAATTATAACTTGGAGTAAAAGGAGGGTTCATCTAAGTTGGGGCAATAAATCCAGTCAATTGGAAAGTTCAGCCCATTGTTCATTTTAATGTGCAAGAGGGTATACCACCCATTAGGATCATTCTTGGTGTCAGTAACTATATACAGAAAGTTTGCCTTGGAATAGAAACATGCCCCCATCCACCATCACTGCGCACTTTGGGCCAATTCACCTTCTGTCATATGAGTTTCTTGTAACCAAATATTTCTTTTTAATTTCAGAAGTCTAGCCTATACCCTCCTTTGTTTAACCATGCTTTTTAGTCCATTCACACCAAGTAATTATGTTCAGACTATGATCCATATTGAAATCTTAAGCAACCATCAACAGTAGGTCCTTCCATACCATTAGTTCAATGCATTAGCTCATAGATATCATATGTACACTGTAAAAGTATACGTGTTAACAATACCTCAACATCTGTAACCTTAAAACTTGTCCCCTTCCTCCCTCTCTTTCCCTCCAACACCCACAACAAAACCATTAATGAACAACAAGAACAGCATACTGATACTACTCCACCCAATCCCTAACCAAGCTAATAAGAGCTGGGTACAGCTTCCCTAATGAACAATTGTGGAGGTTTTGGTAGTTCATAGTTGTGTGTGGGTCATGTTTATTATATACTCCTTACAGGGGTTAGATAAAACAGCTAATAATAAACACCAATTTAATCATCTGCCCCCAAAAATAAAACTGACTTTTTTTTTTTGTAGGTAACCTCAGGTTAGAGCACACCAGAACTTGAAGGCAGGGAGGGAGGAAAGGCAGACCAGCTGAGTGGCTTAATGATAACACAGTGATTATTAGACTCACCCCCTCTTAGCAGAGAGGAGCTGTTGGCCCAAAGGTGTGGTCATTAGGGCCAGTGGAGAGCCATTGGGTCCCCAGGAGTATGATCCCTAAATATGCACAGCTTCCAGATGCCCACATGATGTCCCTGCTGGAGGGCAATAATGCGTTAGTGAGGAAACAAAAGAATTTTCAGCACTCTTGCAAGGGCAGTTAAGCTGCCAAATAACAGAGTGGGCTTCCCTCGTGGATTGCTTCCTCTGAGGCAGCTCCAACCTTTCCAATGGCCATCCTGATACTAGGGGCATAGGCCCCCCCTGACAACCCAAGTAAAAAAGAAAAGGGCTGCATCAATGCATGCTGATCCTTACCAGTACATCCACAAGTGCATAATAAAGATAAACGAAAGCTAAAACCGAGTCACATTCTGTGGTATTGTGAAACTGACATAACCTCTGTCAATAACTGTAAGTCACGCCACATCCACAGATCACATGTTCCCATTTGCAACTGTGTTGTGCTATAGGTTCCCCCCATTGAAACCCACAAACCAAAACAATAAATCCTTATGGTCAGGAGGAGCAAGGCGACTTGTACAGGAGACCTCGTGGGAGCACACATGGTCTGGTAGCATATAATGTTATCAGGGTTTGAAACCAGGCATCCAATAGTTCAAACCAGCCTCCAAATCTCTGGAAAGTCTACTGTATGTGTGAATATTTGCAAAATACTAGAAATGGTAATCTGCTTTCAAAGTAAAGTGTACTACCTTGGAAGACAGATAAACAAAATAAGGTGGAGAGAATGGGGGTCATCTGTGACCCACAGAGACAAAAGTGCAGCTCGGGGAAATTGGCACCCACTACTAGAGGGGAGCTCCAGAAAAGTAGTGGCTCATGAACTCCCCGGTATAGCACTAATATGCAGCCACCAGAAGAAAGTACAGTCTCATCCTAATGCCCTACCCTCGCCAGCTGGTTCCCAAAGAGCAAAGATTTTCTTACCTTTCCCCATGCTCAGGTTGTCAGTCCGGTTTCTTGAGCTGCCCGTCTGCTCCCGTCACTGCATCTTCCAGGCTGACAGGAGGTTTTGCATTATTAGGGTCCATGAAAAAATGTGGGGGTTTTCCAGGCCTGCTAATCTGGAGTCAAGAAGCATAGAGATGGGTGAACTCCCAGCCCTTGGTATGCATGGCAGGCTTGACACTATTAAATTTCTGCCTTATTTGAAGCTCCCAGTAATCATCTTGAAAGATATTTACACGTCCTCTCTCCAACACTACTGGTCCATTTTTTTGCGGCACAGAGAATTTCTTCCTTCTTGGTAAACCTTAAATATTTTATCAGAAAATGCCTTGGCTGAGTTTTACCACCAGTCTGGGGGCCCACACATGTGCTCTCTCAATCTCAAATGCCAGCACCCACTCCTCTAGCCCCAGATGCTCGACAATGATCTGTTGTACTGTAGGGCCAGTATCTCTCTCCTCAATTCCCTCCATCAGTCCCACCAGGTGGATATTGTTTGTTTGTTTATTTATTTATTTAATTTATTTATTAGTTCTCAGATTACAATACCTTTGAGCACAAACAGCTCATTTACAAAGGTTCCACACCAGTGGGAGGGCTGACAGACATACAGAGGTAGGTATTACAAATGTTTTAACAATTTAAGATGACTTAAGCAATGCAAAAAAACATAGGTAGGGAGTTACAGTAGGCCTTATCAGAGGAAGAAGCCCATGGGCTTTATCAAAGTGTATACAAATTTGATGAAGGTAAGGTAAGTGACAGTGAGGAGATGGGAAGAAGGTGGAGGGTGGGGGGGGGTGGAGAGATGAAAGGCTGGGAGTATGAAGGAGAGGGACAGGAGGCACTGGTCAGAGGGGGTGAAAGCAATGGTGAATGGCTGCCCAGGGTTGTTCAGTGCAGCAGAGGAAATGTCCTGATTAGGTGAAACAGTAACAGGAACTGACTGCTGTAAGATGCTGACATAGAGTGGCTTTAAAAGGTCCCAATTTTGGTAAGGCAGTGATAACGCTAACTAGTGCATTAAACAAGAGTGGTGCTCTATAAGCAAATGAGCATTGACCCTGGGTGGTTCGGCATCTTGGGACAGCGAGAAGTTGATTGACCGAGCTACACATATGCTGGGTGCAGAAAAATGGGTTAAATATGTTTGTAGTTCCAACAGCTAGAAGACCAAGGAGTGTTTTTTTTTTGTAAGTAGGCAGGTTTGGTATTGGATCCTCCCAGTTAGCTGAAGATAGCCTGTTTGCTTATGGAGCTCACACGTGTGGGTGAGGTGAGGTGCTCTAGTGAGAAGTTGTCCAGCTTTATTAAATGCCACTGCTATTCTGTGGAGGGAGGTGGCTGAAGCATCACCATAGATAGCCAGTGCATTGTCCACAGTGGATAAGATGGAGTTGTAGATTTCACGTTTAAGGGCTTCCGTGTTAGATTATGCTTATGTCTATTTAGTAATCCAAGTTTGCTGTTGACAGTGTTGGCAACTTGCTCAACATGCTGGGCAAAGGAAAGTGAGCTATCCATAGTAACCCCTAGATACTTGAAATGTTGAGTTTGTTCAAGAGGGATGCCAGGGGAGTTCTTGATGATAAAGGAGCTGGATCTGTGTTTGTTGTAAATACCACCGAACAACATGACTTTATTTTTTTTTATAGTTCATGATCAGCTTGTGCTTACTGAACCAGTCCTCATCATCTGTGAAGCCAAATTGAAGGTGTTCAAGATGTACAGGATCAGTGCTGCTACTGAAGATGACTGAATCATCCACATAGAGGAGGACCTGTTGATGATAAGCATGAGGGTGGTTATTGAGAAAGATGGTAAAAAAAAGTGAACCCAGTATGGAGCCCTGTGGTACACTGTCAGTGAGGGGTTGATGGTCCGAGATGACATTGGCAATCCTCACACATTGTGAGCATTCAGAGAGATAGCTTTTGAACCAGGACATGGCATATGTGGAGAGGCCTATGGAGTTTAGTTGCTTAAGGAGAAAAGCATGGTTCACAGTATCAAAGGCCTTCTCTGGCTTCTATTTTCTTGTTCATCTGCTTTCATTTTGAGGTCTGCCACTGCACCATTCAGGAAGTCACCATCCTATGACAGCTCGGTTATCTTGTTCTCCAAGTCACTGATGCATTGCTCCATCTCTGTGAGCCTCGTGCATGCACACCCACTGTTTCCAAAAGTAATTTTACAGTGCTCTGAACGTGGATAATTTGTGCCAAAATATTTTCAAATCCAATCCGCATCTCATTTTGTAAGTTGGTGATCATAGCAATTAGTGGGCTATCACTCTGTCCACCCTCAAGTTTCCCACCTGATGCCATGCCTCTGGTGTGGGTGCAACCTTCTTGAGCTGGATCCATGGAGCTTTGTGACGGTGGCACAGATTCAAAGTTCAAGAGTGCCTGCCTTTTTTTTAATAATTTCTGAGAGGCCATTGAGTTTGCCTATCGATCAAGCAGCAGATTAAGTACCTGTAGTCAGTTTCATTCAAAATCCAATTGTTATAGGATGGTGTTCGTGGAAGCAGCTCTAAAAGACAACCACCATGTTGCCTGGCCAAGCCACACCCCTTCTCACTCTTTCTTGTTCATCATTTTTGAACTGAAGTGAGTGATTTCTCTTTTTTATCCCTGTGATTTACTTTGGTCTGTTCAAATAAAGTATTTTGTTACTGTCTTTCTATAGCATTTTTGATAATCTTTTAGTTATATCTTTCTTAACATGACAGTGTACTGTCACATTTTGTTATACTTAATATTAAATTACCCCTGTTAGCCATTTCATTCTAATCCCTGTTCTGTTAAAAAAAGAAAAAGACAAAACAAAGCAAGAACCTTTTAGTTGTTTTTAGCAGTAGTTTTTCAGATCACACTGCTGATCCCTGATTCTCTAGGGGGAGGTGTTGTTTGCTGCTGGTAATTAACATGTTTAACCCTTTTACTCCTGTTATGTGTGTTGTATTACTCCCTGTCGAGTTTTATTTTTACAGATCAAAGTGCTGATCACTGATTCTCAGGGGGAGGTGTTGTCTTCTCCTGGTACCTATTTGTACTGCAGGATTTATTTACATTTTGTAATTTTTCTTCCCAAATCAAGTTACAATTAGCATATAAAAATTACCAGGAAGAGACACTCTACTAAATGAAAAGACACTGGGGAAGCAACAAAGAAGTGTTCAAAATCTGTAGGTTAAAATAATACTGCAGTTAAAAAAACTATGTCTGTAGCAGCATGTTCTCTGGGCTCTGGGGCTGGTAGTAGTGAAGGAATAGTTGACAGCAGTGGCATTAGTTTAGCCAAATTTATATCAGCTACATCTGTGGCAGCCATGCTGGTGGGGGATGTGGGAGGTAACAGTAGAAGCAGCCATAAACAACCTGGGGCACATGTTTATTGCATAGGTTGCAAGTGACCACACTAACTCTAACGCTAACCCTAATGTCCCATAGGATAACATTCAACTTTATCAAGCCAGAACATACCAGTCATTGGAGTTAAGATACACTATACATCCAAACAAGGATCAGAATGTATACTTCAATAGTAACACATAGTATCCCTGGAAAACTTCATGGGGTGTACAACTGCTCAAAATCACCTCTCAACTTGACCATGGTACCAGTTCCACAATTTAAGTCCAATAATCATAAGAAATGCATCAAATATGCACCTCCTCTTGTGCTACAATCATACCAAGTGTCATACAAATTGAACAAACTTTGAGTTTTGCCTAAAAAAACAAAAGGAATAATTGGTGGAAGTCATTTTGATCCAACTTCGCCTTTGTGTACCCCTACGAGAAGTTATAGGTGAAGTTGCTAGAAGTTATCAATGGCAAACTTCCAATTAAACAGAAAAATCTCATGAAATGATCCACGGAGGTGAATTTTGTAGACTTCACTGGAACGCCGCCAGTGAATTAAAACTTTGCAACATCTCTAAGGAGGAGCTGACATGATTATGCAACTGAATTTATAGGACATTCTATGTTTGGGTTGTTCCTCTTCCATAAATGATACTGTATATAAGGGACATTGCCATTTTGAGGGATTAGGTGAGGACAGTTATCAAACTCTGACAGCTGAGAGGTATGTTTGACTGATACAGTGGATAACTGTAGGAGATAGAATGTGTGTGTAGTGAGGTTGGATTTGAGGGAGGGAGTATAAGTTGATAGGGGTAAGGACAATTCAAAACACACTTTCAGCATTCCACCTCTAAGCCACTACAACAGATGGCAAAGCAACCGAGATGGAATGTGGGCATCCAGCTACTCAGAAAAATTACTGAAAAACAATGTTGAAATGTTACTGTTATTTTAATCATAATTCAGTCTTAATTTATTCAAAAATAACATTGTTTCTGTAGCAATCCCATCAACATTTGCTGTAATGTATCAATACTGTATATACATATTGTGTTTTTTCAGTAGTACTGCAGGTCAACTGTGGCTTCACAGAAGATATTGTTCCACACAAGTATACATCAAAAATCTTATGACTCTCATAGCAGTGCAATATTGCTGTTCACAGTTCTGTGCCCTTATTTTTGAAAAAATGTATGCTAGTATACTTGGTGTTATATATGCCTGTTTTTCTCTATAAAATCAACACAAAAACTATTGACATGATTTTAAAATTCTGTTTTTTTTATTATTTAACAGATCTCTTCTGAGGAATGCATGCAAGTTGCAACTTTTGAATGCGATCTCATACAGATTGGATTAAATTGCACACATGACAATGCAGTAAAGTATATATACATTATTGCACTATGTGCAAGAGAAACCACTTAGTGATAACTGCCATAACACAGTACTAAAAACAATAACTGTAATTGCTGTGTGGGACCATTTGGGGGGAAAATTGTCATGCATTGTAATGGCAAAAAGTAATTTGTCACATAACACACTTAGTATTTTAACCAACTAGATTTAAATTATCATAGCTATATTCCTTCATCAGTCTTATTTTATTATTGTATTTTATTTATTTATTTAGTTTTTGTTGACCGGGTAAGTGCACTAGACAAATCCAGCCTATTTTCAGGCACGACCCGGGGAGGGGGATACAGATGAATTCCAACTGACCTTGAACCAGATTAAGCTGTTGGTGGTATTTTTTAGTGAATGAGGGAAATTTGGCCAGGACACCAGGGAAATCCCCCTTGTATGTGTCAATGTATTGTGAAGTGTGCTATTTAGAGTAGAATAATGTAAGTGGCACCAATACCACATTAAATCACCTCTCTGGTTGTTCAGATTGCAGAACAATATGAGAAGTCATCTCTTTGAGCTTCCATGGCTGGTAATTGAAAGTGACTTGCACCATTTACCGGAGGGTCTCAAAATATGTAAGCTATGTTTACAGTACTATACATAACAATCTGTATAACAGTACTATTGGTTTTGACAGCAATCAGGAGGTCACCTTTTTGACCTCCCAATGATCAAAGTGAAAGTGTTCTGGTGAGGTGAATAAGGTGCAAGCATCTGTAGGATATGTATTTCTATAAGATATGTGTGTGTGTGTGTGTGTGTGTGTATATATATATATATATATATATATACACATATCTATATAAGAACTATAATATATTTCCTTATGCTTGCTCATCAAAATTTAATTTTTATGTTGCATTTTTTACTTTTTTATCTTCTGCTGCTGCCATCTGGGATCAGTCTCACTTGTGACCTTACCTTATCCTGCCTTGCAAGATTATTCCTGCCTGTAGTCCTGGTTCCTCCCAGTCCAGTCTTGACTCCACCTGCTGGGGGCATCCCTTGGCTTGCATCCCCAGAGGTGGGGCTGCCTTCTACTCCTTGACACTCCTGTATATGAATCCAATGGCGTCTGAAGGCAGAAATGAAGACCAGAGGAGGTGGCGGGGTTCAGAAGGGCATAATCCAGAAGTGGACATAATGGCTGTAGAGCGACATTGCCTATCTCAGCCATCAGCGTTTTTCACTTGTTCAGTTGGCCCTGATGGGAGTGCATGTGCAATGACATCATGCAGTGGTGCACATGCTCCCATACACATTGTGCTGATGTCCATCGCATTTCACCTTTCCCCAGTATCTCCAGGTCTTTTAGCTCAGTATCCCCAGGCTACCACCAGGAGGTACACCATTGACAAACAAAGAAAACAGCAGGTTAGCACCAGGAACATGCTGTGGTTCTACAAAAAAAAAAAAAAAGAGAACTACCAACAAAACTTTCAAAGCACCCACAGCAAGGAATAGACTCAGATGGTAATAAAGGTTTCAGGCTCACCATTTATTCTCTAAGTGTACAGGAAAAGCTACGGTTACGTCCATCAACCTGCTGATGGAAGCATCCCACCAGAAATGACTTGATGAGGAAACAACTAAGGAGACAGTGTGACTGATGTTTCACTCTGTCACCACCAAACTTCCTCATTGTAAACAGCAATCATCTCACCACCCTTACATAATGTGCTTATATAACACATGATCAAAAAAAAGATAAAATATTTTGCTTTTGCAAAGTAAACATGGTTTAAATATTGACCAAGCACAAATCTTAATTAGAGCTACTGTTCAAACACTCGATGGTGATAACACTATTGTATTAATCATAACATCATCTTTTATAGCACAGTTTAAAAACAATGCAATGTATCAGGTTCCATACAGACTTCCCACACACAACCAAGCATGCTGCTCCACAGGGCTATGGACAATATTAAACTAGAACTTCCCACAGTAATGGAGAGCCATATAGCAAGCATCTATGTCTTTTACCATGGTTAGATATTAAACAAAAAACCTTTCAACTCCCCTAACTAGAGATCAGATTTATGTCATACTTAAAAAACCAAAAAAAAATAAATAAAACAGAGAGATAGTCAAAAAGAGAACATATATTTCCCTCATCAGTTAGCACAGTAGGTCATGGAAGCTATCACCAGTGTGATTTTTTTTAACTCTGGAGATAGTAAAACCTTCTTTATTACATTTTTTTTTTATTTAGTATGCTTTATTTGCCCCACCTTGACTGTCCTCCATTGGACTGACTGCCCCCAGACCCATCACCTGCCATTTCAGACTTAACTTCACCCTCACAAGCCGGGCCACCTATCAACCCCCGTGGAAGGGTTGCTGGGGCCAGGTCCTTGTAAACCCTGGGCAGAGATGAAGTTTCAGTGAGTGAAGTGAGGAGCCCAGTCAGCAGTATGGAGCCTGTGATGGACATTGGACAGCATTCTGCATTGTTGAGGGGTTTGTTTTCCAATTTTTCTGTCCCTCCCCTGGTATCATGAGGCCTTGCTGATGCCTCAGCATCATGCTGTTGACATCCCCCTTCCTATATCCATGGCTCTGGCTGCACTTCCACCTGTGGTTAGCCAGGTGGCGGTGTTGTAACAGAGGTCATTCACCCTCCCTCCTCAAAAGGAGTGATTGTCTCTTGGATGCTCAGCTTTCCTCTCCCTCAGCCAGCCCTCCGACGATCCAGGCTTGCTCCCGAATATGGGCCATCAGCATCACAAGTGGTAACACCACCGCTGCACTGGCAGGCTGGCCTTTATTACATTTTTTAATTTTAAATACCATGACTAACATAATATCCAACTAGACTATTTTCAAAAAACACCATGACAAATATATAAGTCTGATTTCCAGAGAAGAGGGAGACAAACAAATATGTAAATCTCACTCTCAATTTGCAATATTGAATACCAATGTGGGTAAAAGCCAGTGGATCCAATTTCTAATTGCACCAAAAACAGGAAAAAGTATGTAGTGATTATGATTTATACTCAAAATAGAAAGGGGGTGGTAGTGGAATTAGCCCCATGTTTTCACCTACTGGTTGTCATGTGTTACTATCCGAGAAGAAATAACCTGCTGAAAGCAAAAAATGGTTGGCTGGCCAACTAGCTGCAAATAAGAACAATGATAGCCAGCTCTGTGTAGGATGTTTGCCAAATGTGTTAGTCCACATAAGTAAATAATATCATTGTTGCAAAACAGTGCAAAGTTGAGCTACAAACACTAAAGGTGCAAAAGTACACCGTACTGCACAACAAATACGTTTATCCTATTGAAGCAATAACAGTGAAAATGATTACTTCACTACCAGTTTATTCAGTTTATTATGCAGGCTATTGGAGAATTGATCCTAACAAAAAGTCAATATGTACATAAAGGTAGCTAGGTCAATGCAATCATTTGGACCTAGACTCTCACATACCCTTGCAGCATATATCCAGTAGCTCTCCCTGTGTTTGATCTTCTGCTCCTAGTTACCCTCTCTTGGGTCTAAGGTCACATTCTCTATACCTACAAACTGAAGGAAATGTTGACATTCAGGATTATCACTAATATATTTAGCTATGGCAGAGGAAGAATCCTCACTTTGCAATGCCCTGACATATTCCCTCACATGTGTTTTAAACTGGTGTACTGTTTACGCTACATAGAAAGCCCTACAACTTTAGAACAACATATATAATACACCAAATGTGTTACAATTGATGAAATCTTTTAAAACAATTTCTCTCCCTTCACTTAGTTTCAAAAATGTCTCTGTTTGTTTGATGTGCAAGGGCAATTGGTGTGGCATGGAGTGGAGGGAGCAGAGCTGCAAGAGGAGAGCTGCAATCCTGGTTGCCTAACAGTTAGAGCCACAAGGGAGAAGTTCCTGATTGCTGGTTGTAGTCTGCAGGAGGACTGACCCAATTAGTCCAGAAAAGTATTGCTGGTTGGTGCTGCATGGTTAGGTGGAGCTGTCCACTCACGAAGCCGGAAACACTGGGGATTTTGCTGAGGATCAGCTGCAATTGCTGAGTGGCAGCTGGGAGCCACTGTTTGATTTTCAGTGAAATAGGATTTTCATTGTAGCCACTGTAATGTACCTGGAAAAATTTGCCCAGCACAAACCCAGTTTGCACTTTGCAAACTGGGTTTTACAACATAGTGGTATTCACAAAACGCAAACTGGGGTTTGCACTGAGGCAAAGTTGTGAGGGGGCCATAATGCAAATGAAGGGAAGGGGACCTGCATATCTCCACAGTTCCATTCACAAAGATTTTTCTCCATGCAAGGGTCTTTTGCAAAGGCCCTTGCATGGAGAAAATATAGCTGACCGAAACCTGGCAGTATTTCACGCAACCATAGTGGTTGGCATCCCCTTCCACATGCTCTGGTCACCATTCTGTAATGAAAAACTGTAATCTCTAGTAGTCCAATGGTGGCCTCCCCCTTCCCATGCTCCAACTGCCCTCCTACAATGAAAAAAAACTGTAATCCCTGACAGTTCAGTGGTGTCCTCCACCTCCCCATGCTCCAATCGCTATTCTGTAATAAAACAAGCATTTGTCAATGCCGAACGTTCGCTTGTAGGTATTTGCAGTGGTGTTTGGCATGTATGGTGCTTTACCCTAATGCCCTGTGCGATTGCTGGTATTTGCACAATAAATTGTCAGCATGACCTTTTTGTTACCCCCATTGTGCGCTACATAGGCGGAAACACATTTTGGGCAGGATGTGAAAAATGACAGCTGTACTGCTCATAAGGAAGTGTGGTAAAATGCCAATGTTGAAAATCTGGAGTAGAAATATTGAAAATTCGCAAACCTACAAGCGTGTGTAGGAACTGCGCAACGCAGACTCATAAAACAGTCATTTTTAGGAATTTTTTCACCAAATTTTCAGCACAGCCATTTTAGAACCTCTGCTAATGAACAGTGTCACTGTGATTTTCTTACTGTGTCCCATACATTGATTTCGCACACCGACTGCGCCATTGTGCACTACATGGGGGAAAGACGTTTTGGGCAGGATGTGAAAAATGACAGCTGTACTGCTCATAAGGAGGTGTGGTAAAATGGCAATGTTGAAAATCTGGAGTGAAAATATTGAAAATTCACAAACTTACAAGCATGTGTAGGAACTGCACAGCAGAACTCATAAAACAGTCATTTTAGGAATTTTTCACAAATTTTCAAGCACAGCCATTTTAAGACCTCTACTCATGATCAGTGTCACTGTGATTTTGTTAATGTGTCCATACATTGAGTTCAGTACACTGACTGTGCCATTGTGCAAATATTGAAAATTTGCGAACTTACGAGCCTGCGTGGAACTCGCATAGCAGCTAAATAAAACAGTCATTTTGGAATTTTGCACCAATTTTTCAACATGGGGTTTTGGGACCTTCTCATGAATGATGTCACTGTCATGGTGTTATTCAAGGCGAAGGGTGATTTCGCACAGTGACTGTGCAGTGCCTGTGAAATCACCCTTCGGGCCTGAATAACACCAATGACAGTGACATCATTCATGAGAAGGGGTCCCAAAAACCCCATGTTGAAAATTTGGTGCAAAAATTCCAAAAAATGACTGAGATATGCAATAAAGTTGAAACCCTCCTATCTAGCCCATTATACAGCTTACCGGCATTTCCTCAGTTCGCAGTCGCTTTGAAGAGTGCAGACGTGTTCAGTCCACTGAAGATCGTCGGCGCGGGTCCAGGTAAGTATGGGGTGAGGGGTGTGGGGAGGCTAGTGCGCAGTGGGTGGGTGCGGGTTGTGGGGCTGGGAGACTCGCTGGGACCGCTTTTATTTTACTGGTTTAAAAAAATAAAAACAACGGGGACATTTGCCACGCTGGGGAGGGGCCCCAGCGGCAGAAGATGTGTGGGGGCCAAGGAGCAGGACGGGGATTGGGCACCCTCGCCGGCAAAACAAACACGAACGCTTGCCACATTGGGGTGGGCTCCCAGCATGGCAGCAGGATGGCTTTGGGGCGTGGAGCCGACGGGGATTGGCACCCCATCGGCCAACAACATTTGCCATGCTGGGGTGGGCTCCCAGCATTGCATGAAAGCTTTGGGGGGGCGGCGTGACATGCGCAGGGGGGAGTGCGTGACGCAAGGGGGGATGGCAGTGCTCAGTATGGCAGCAGTGCTTTCCTTTGAAGCAGAGGAACACTGCTATCATGAGCTCCTGCACCCATTGGTGCAGGACCGTCACACCTGCTCAAGGGAGCATTTGGATGGGAGAGGCACACCTCCAAGTGTGCTACATTCCAAAACGTTCTCTTGCGCATGCGCTAGAACGTAAAAGGAAATCCCTGGTAGTCCAGTGGTTCCTTCCTCCTCCCCATTCACCAATCACCATCCCATAACAAAGAAAGGTAATCCCTGGTAGTCTAGTGGTTCCTTCCCCTCTCTTCCCTGTATGCTGATTGCCATCTTATAACAGGAAATTTAATCCCTGGCAGTCTAGTGGCTCCCTCTCCTTCCACCCACCCACCTGCACAATAAAGGCAAGAAAATGGACCGATCCCCCCTCCCATCACGACCCCTGTATAAGACCTAGCAATATTTTCTGGTGAACTAATGGATCCCTTGGCCCCCACCCTGTGAAGTTGTGACCCACCACCCCTCTTCCCCCAAATCAACCCCCAGTTGGTGACCTGCACAGCCTTCCACTCACCACCACAGCTGACCACCCACTGTGCGCTCAATGAGCTTGTACTGCATATAGTATGCTCTCATTGAGAACTTAGTCTGCAGCCAGCTGTGGTGGTGGTGAGTTGAGGGCTGTTCTGGCCAACTGCCAAGGATACTGCTTTTTATTATGGGACAATGATCGGTGTATGGAGGAGGGCACACTAGACTGCCAGGGATTAAATTTCCTATTATGGGGTGGCAATCGGAGTATGAAGAGGGCACTAGTGGACTACCAGGGATGCACTTGTTTTATTACAGGATGGCAATCAGAGAATGGGGAGGGGGGAGGGAAAAACTAGACTACCAGGAATTCACTTTTTTATTATCTAACCATGATTAGAGCATGGGGATGGGGAGGAGGGCACCACTGGGCTGCTGGGGATTACAGTTTTGTATTACGGGATGGCAAATGTAGGATCCACGATGGGTGCTCGACAAAAATTTTGTCAAACGCCCCATCAGTGACACCGGCAGGTTGACTGCATTCTGTAGTCATCTGCCTGTTCCCACAGGCTGACTGTGTTTTCTTTGGAGGCTTTGCTGCAGACACAATGCCAGGTGCCTGCACCCCCCATACTTCCTCTTTAGGATTATCATCAACTCTGAATCGGAGCTGATTGGGTGGGTAGGACCTCGACAGATAGCGCTGGTTCCAGTGGGTTTCCCACATTAGCATGGTGCTGTAGTCACTGTGGGGACCTCGCCAGTGAAATGTCGCTGTCGGGAGGTAACTGCAAATGGAAAACGGGGAGGGGGATGGCATCACTAGACTACCAGGGTTTTTTTTTTTTACTCTACTCCAGATGGTGATCAGCCAGGAGGGGTGTGCTACACTCACTGCAGCCCATTGAAATGTCCCCTAATGGGCATGCAAATGTCCAACTAGTGCCATGCATGCCCAGTGGGCTCATTTGTATGACTGCCTTTGTGAATACCAAGACAGCACACCGGAGCTGTTACTTGCAGGGGTATGCACATGGCTGTAGGTCGGCATTGCATTGGTTGGGTTAGTTGAAGAGATATTGGTGTTACTGCTGCCTCTACCTAGCCCTATTTACAGTCAGATAGTGCCATATGGTATCCATCTGTGAATAGCATTTTTAAGACCTGAAGCGAACACAGGGCCTGATGCAAACTTTTGCTGCACTTTCTGATTTTTAGCATTCCTGCCTCTGGTCTCTGAACTCTGGTGGAGATTTCATGACTGAAGCACTGCCTGTGGTGGTACAAACTGGACTTCAGGATCATAGCAGGAGGCTGTAGGTATTAAGAAAACTCATGGGTTCATTTTTGAGTCTCTCCATTTCTCTCCTTGAGTCGCTGGTTGCGTCACTGATTGCTTTATTGCTTGGGCTACTGTGAGAAAGCAACAAAAAGCTCCTTCATTCAGTTATTACAAATTTTTCTTTTTTCTCTGGTGAGAACAGAGAAAATTTTCATCTTACAGACTAACAGTATGGACTAACAAGATCAAAAGAAATTGTCATATCAACTGTGTTGTTGGCACCCGAAACTGGAATTTTCACTCTCTTTGTTGTATTATTTTTGGGTTCTCCTGTGCTATTTGTTTATATTGTAAGTCAAATCTATTGGGTTTTGGGATGGGTTTGAGTAGTGTAACTGGTCGAGTATCGAATGGGTGAATGTTGGAGTGGGTGAGAATTAATTTATCTTGTTTAATTTGTGGGAGTGTTTCAGAGTGCTTGCTTAGTGAGTGCAGTGGGTATTTTTGTTATTCGATTAATTGCCTTGAGTTTGTGAAAGGGTTAAGTATGAGTCGCGGGTGTGATTGGCAGGGCTTGAAACTTGTATTTAGTAAGTGAGTCAGTGTGTGCATGTTTATTTGGAAGGGTGGTGGGGCATCAGTTATTGTTGGGATTATGCTTATTTATTTTAATTGGGGTTGGGATGTTCAATATTTCTGTACTTTATGCTCATTTTGAGGTGCAGTATGTGTAAAGGCTAGGGAGAAAATAGGATCATCTCTTCCAATGACCACCTCAGAAAGTTCTGTCCTTTTGGAAGAACCCCATTAGTCCTCCCTGCAGGGGTTTGCAGACACTGCAGGTGACTGAGGATCCTTTAAGGGCAGAGCAACACCTGTAGTGTAGGTCCTGTGTATTAAGACCTGGGGGGAAGACTGGGGTAGTGGGATTCAGGAGACACCCATGGAGGATATGAAATCTTGATCGCAGTCCACTGTCTGGTTTTTCTCCCCAGTTCCCTGCTAAATGTCATTGAGTAGTCTGTCTAGCTAACCAGCTCTATCCCTCCCTTCAGGCCATTATTTGTAATGCCAGGTCACTGAGGAATAACAGCAGTAATGGAGGGTTTCATCATGGATTCCTCAGCTGATCTTGTTTTCATCACAGAGACCTGGTTGGGTCTCTGTGATGAAAGACAATCGGGAGATATTAGTCCTGTCAAGTTATTTTGTGGTGCATTACCAGAGTAAGGATTTCATAGAGGGCAGGGTGGTTGTTTGTTTTAAATTCAGTTTGGGACTTACTGCACTCCCCATGGGAACTTTCAGGTCCTTTGAATATGTATCAGTTAGATGTACTGTGGGTGTTAGTGGTAAGATCATTCTCTGATGCCATCCTCCAGAGTATGGGAGTGATTTCTTGCAGGAGTTGGTGAACTTCATGGTTGAACAGGTGTTGGCTGTCTCCAGATTGTTAATATTGGGGAATTTCGATGCCTGGGTCAATTATGAATCCTCATATTTTGGAAAACAGCTCCTCCCGTTTATGCCTTCACTGGGACTAGCGCTGTTAGTTGCCTCTGGAATGCATCAACATGGCCACACCTTGGACATGATCTTATCATTGGGACTTGATATTAGTGAGAGCAAGGTTGATCCAGTCATTGGTTGGATCATCATGCAATGCTGTTCCTTTATGGGGTCCCCTGTTTTAATACCCCTTCTATGGAGATTATCTGGTAATGTCTGAAACATAAGTTGGAACCTCGCAAGTTCCAGGAGGTACTATACATTTCAGATATGATGCTTGCTTGACCCAGGGCCTGAGAAGGGCATGGATCACTCTAATATGGTTTGTGTGGTTGCCTTACACTCCCTGGCACCTTATTGCTTTCACCCCTTGACATACCATCACAGTGCACCATGGTGCTGTGATGAGCTACGTCGGTTGAAAACTAAGGGACAGAAGTTGGAGCATTCTTGGAGAAGGCCATGGTCTGAGGAGGACAGGTTGTGGTTGAAAACTCATTACAAATAGTATCAATAGGCAATTGTCATGAAAAAGACAGAGTTCCTGTTAAGCTCGATTGCTACAGGGAAGAATCAACCAGCTTAGCTCTTTCACACCACAGACAAACTGTTAAATCCTCCCTCTCTATGAACTGTTAGAGGCTTTTCAGCAGATAAGTGTGAGTAGTTTGGTAAATTCTTCTCTGAAAAGGTGCCCTCCATTAAATCTGGTATCTCTTCAAGTGGCCTGTCAGGTGCCATCTGTAATCTACCCTCTGGTAATGCACTTCTGCCTACCTGGAGTGAATTTTGGCCTGTTTTGGAGGATGAAGTGCTTCGGGTGATTTCTAAACTGCATCCCACCTCTGTATACTGGACCTGGGACCAACCTGGTTGCAAGTGGGCTGCAGTGAGTCCCTGTGTCTGATGATCACCAAGATCATCTATGGCTCCTTGAGGGAGGATGTTTTTCCATTTGCGCTGAACAAGGACAAGGTATATCATTGTCTGGCCAGATTTGTTTTGGGATGCCCATTCCAGGCACACCATTGTGTAATGTACAGTCGATTGGCCTGGGATAGTTTGCATTCCCAGTGAAAAAAGCAATTTGCAATATTGATATTTAAGATAAGGGAAGGTCTAATTAAAGGAAATCTAAGTATCCCGCAAGAAAATGAGAGGCGACAATACCAGCTTAGGGAAGTTACTCACAGAGGCCTGAATATTCCAAAAATAAGAACCAGATTTGGTCTCATGACCTTTAACTATTTAGCAGCAGTTCAGTGGAATCAAATTCCCCCAACAGTAAGAAATCAAATCAGGTTTACCACCTTTAAGACAAAAATGTATGTTCTGTACCATCAAGAATGTACATGTTAATATAATAACAAAAAAAGGTACATGTTACTGATTAACCCATCTTGTTCTCAAAATGTCTTGTATGTTGTTAATAGTTGTCTATTTTTATATGTTTAATGTATTAATGTTACAGTACCTTTTATTAATAACTGTCTGTATGAATGGGCACAGGGCACCTTTGTACAGTAGATAGGCCCTATGTTGGACTTAAAGTTTTATCCTGTCTAAAAATAAAATTTTAACTAACTAACTAACTGAAAAAAGTGGTGGTTAGATCCTGCCTTAGAAAAATCTTCCTTTGACCCTGATGTTCTGACAAATTATGTACCTATTTCAAACCCTCCTTTTTTGGGGAAGGTTATCAAGAAGGTGAGAGTTGGCCAACTTGTTGATCAGCAGGAAAACTGTAACATCTATGAACCTCTCCAGTTGGATTTTCAGCCCTACCACAGTACTGAGACTGCACTTCCAGGTTTCCCCCAGTCATTGGTAATATGTCCCTCCTCTTCTTTACCTCTCTAACCTGCCACTGCATACATGGCCTCTTTCCCCTATGTGTGTAGTTGCCGGCTGCCTCACTGAAAAGATCTCTGCTTATAACCTATGTATGCCTACGGCTGATTGTACATCTGCTGACTTCTTCAATTGTAAAATAATGCTGTTTTTTTTTATTTCAACCTTGTACTGTACTGTATATACTGTATATACTTTTCTTCCTTGTTTGTTATTGCTTTTTGTATACCTGCTTCTGCACTGTACTTTGATGTATTCATGACCAGGTCCACCATGCAAATGAGCCTTGCTCAATGGTGCCCGCCTGGATAAATAAAGATTTTGATTGGTTGATTGACTTGTCTGGGTGACTCATGATCTCCTCCTGATAAGGGTTGAGGACTTTGATCCATCTTGATTCTTCTTGTTCTCTCATTGGCATTTGACACAGTTGATCATAGGGTGCTGTTGGATTGCCTGAGGGCCTATGTGGGTCTCACTGGCACTGCTTTGTGCTGGTTTGAGTCCTACATAACTGGGAGAACACTGCAGGTTGCACTAGGTAATTTCATCTCTGGGGCTTCTGTGCTCTCCTGTGGGTTTTCCCAAGGTTTGACCCTTGCTCCAATGTTGGTTTTTGTGCACATGTTGCCCTTGAGGAGATTATTAGATGGTATGGGGTTGAGTTTCACTGCTATGCAGATGATACTTTGCTGTACCTGTCTTGCTGTCCCAGCAGGGATCAAATGGGTTCAGTGTTGGGGTGAAGTCTTGCTGAGATAAATGACTGGATGGCTTCAAACTGGTTAAGTATCAATCCAATGAAGACAGAGGTCATGTTGATCAAGCCGAGCTGATGGAGTGCAGCAGTGATGGAAGATACAGTAGCCCTCCGTGTAGGTGGTTGACCTCTTGTTGCTGTTGATGCAGTCAAGAATCTTGGGGTCATTTTGGACCACAGGCTGACATTACACCAGCTGGTGTTGATGGCGGTCCAATCTGTCTTTTATCATCTTCAAAACATTGCTATGATCAAACCACATCTGGCTCTTGCTGAGCTGGTGACAATCGTTCATGCTTTCATTATCTCTTGGTTGGACTACTGTAACTCTCTGTACTTGGGGCTATCTGGAGGTTTAATGTGATGCTTGCAACTGCTCCAGAATACTGCAGCTCAGTTGGTGATGGGAACTTCTCAGAGGGACCAGATTACTCCTGTCCTGCATGCACTGCACTGATTGCCTTTGCAGTGATGCATAACCTTTAAGATATGCTTGTTAACATACTGTATAAGGCCCTGCGTGGTTTGAGACCCGACTACTTGAAAGACCTGCTGTTTTTTTACCTCTCAACCCGACCCCTCTGCTCCACCAATGCTGGCCTGCTTGTTGTTCCCTTCTTGCAGCTGAGACAATCTGGGGACAGAGCTTTTGGAGTAGTAGCTCCAATGTTGTGAACTGTCTTCTGGGGAGTGTCTGCTCTGCTGGCATGGTGGAGGCCTTTAAAAGATCCCTTAAAACATACTCATTTGCATAGGCCCTCCCCAGTTAGCAAATATTCTGATGAATAGCTGTTCATGTATTTTAAATGTTTAGATTATTTATTTCTTATTATGTTTTATCTTTTATGGAATATCCTTGTTTCATCATTTTAAATTATGTACAGTGCCCTGAACCCTCAGGAAAGGGCACTTTATAAATAAAATTGCCTTGCCTTTCCAGCATAAACGTCTACCACATTTGTATGGGCCAACTGGGGGGGAGAGGGAACCACAATATATCCCTGGCACCCTCAGATAACTATGTACAACACAAACTCTAATGGTATCAGGTCTACAAAACACAAATTTTGGCCCAGTGCTAAAAAAATTCCCTTAGCTTGGAATTGATAGTATACCCGAATTTTGCTCAATGATTTTTCTAACTTCATGTGAACAAACAGAATAAGTTGTAACAAATGGGCATCTGTGGGGTTCAGTATGTATACTTTGTGGTCTCAAGGTAAGAGTAGATGCTATCTGGATATTGTCCACATGTTGTACCTCTGTGGCTGTGGAGTGATTGCTGCAGCCACGTTACTTAAAGTATTTTATCTGCTCAGCTTTTTTTTATTTCAAATTCCTCTGCTTCTGCACAACTACATAACATCTTTATTAGTTGCTCTTTTGGAAATTTTTTCAACATGATTGGCAACAAGATGGCAACTGTTAAATAACAGGAGACTGATACGATCTGTGGGCTTTTGAAATAGGGTAGTGCATACTGTACAATGTTATCCTTCTGTCTATAAATGCTCTGAGCATCTATATTATGTTTGAACCAGAGACAGGGGCTAGTACTTTAGAGTCATTTGTAAAAGTCAAAAAAAGTCATTTATTGACCCTTCCATATGATAAGGATGGCATCAATATAGCAATGCCTCAAATCCAGATGGGAAAACAATGGATTTGTGACATTGCTATATAGAACATCAGACTCCCATTTGCCAATAAACACTTTAGCATAACTGGGGGCTACAGGGGCCCCTATCACCATGCCATGTAGTTGTTGAAAATACTTACTGTCCAAAACTGGACATGCCAATTCTAGAAGGTACTCAGTGGGCAAGTCCACATGTGATGAGTCACCCTGTTTATTCAAGAATAATTCAAGAGCCACTATACTGTCATTATGAGGTATGACAGTATAGAGTGAATCCACATCCAGAGTGGCAAAAAAACATGTTACATGCTTGTCTAAGTCTTCCATAATATCCATGATTCCTATTGAGTCCCTCATATATGATGGTAGGCCTCTCCCAGATGGTTGCAGGTGTCCATTCAAAAAATTCAAGGGTGGCTCGGTGATCTAGTCATTGTCTGAACTAATCCATCTCCCCTGAAGTGTACCAGGACCAGAGGACATGCGATGACAGTGGAGGGGGATGTTAAAGAAAGATGTGAGAAAGTACTGCTTCACTGAAAGAGTGGTAGACACCTGGAATAGACAGCCACTGGAGGTGGTGGAGGTGAAAACAGTAGGGGACTTCAAGTAAGCAAGCATAGGATAGACATGGGGAATATTAATGGATAGAGAGGGAGGAGGGAGGGCTTTTGGAGACCAGTTAGGTTCTGTGGTGGCAGATTAGACAGGGACCATCTGGGCAGACTAGGTAGGCCAAGCAGTCCTTTTCTGCAGATAAATTCTGTATAGTGTAGTATATGGTGGAACGCTGTTGTGCATGGAGATCCACACACCTGAAAAAGTCATTGTTACAGTACTGACATGGCTACTCCAGTAGAATGACTTTTCTTTCCTTTTGTAGTAGCTATGTCACAATGCAAATATCCCCAGCAGTGCTGTTGACAGGACAGCTGGCTGCTAAAGCATCACATGCATGAGCTGGCTGGCGGTGAAGTGCAGGTTACAGATGACAAAGATTCAATGCTGTAACCACAGAAAGTATGGGACTGTGGTCTTTTGACCATACACTACATAGAATTGTGTATGCAAGTCCAAAGACACAACATCACTATTCTTAAATCGCTTTGCTCTCAAGGTCCTTGTCATCATGGTAAACACTTGATATAGAAATAGTGTTGTTGTGTATGGGCTCTCATTCACTACCCTATATGTTACTATGTCTCTAAATTCAGGCAGTGGGATTTGGAATTTGGGCAACTGACATACAGATGTCATGAGCCACCTCACTCATTCCTGATTGCCATCACAAATCTAATTGCCACCTTTAGAAAAAACTTCAACTAGGAGTAATAAAACTCCCTTAAATTGAACAAAATAAGTAAACAGATGAATGTTCTTCCCACTCTTGAGCCCCTCATTACACACACGTAAATAAATTTAAACAATTTAGTACTATTCAGAGTTTTCATTTCTGATGTGTCGTTGGTGACCATGAAAAATCCCCATCCTATCATTATCAGTTTGCCAGGGAATGCCATGCTCCTTATCTTGTAGCAGATTGAATTGAGGTTCTGCCTCTGCTTGAAGCTTGTATTGTGTATTTGTGTGTGTGTATGCCAGTGAAATTCTGCAGAATTTTGAATTACTGAATTCCTTGTTACTATTCCATGTGTGCGTGTGTGGGGGGGCATTCTACTAGTGAAGTTCTCAGAATTTTGAATTTTTATATTCCATTGTATTGTATTCCATCGTACATAAGCACACCATTTATTGAATGTGTAGAAATACAGATGACTGACAGGTAGAAAGGAAACCTTCTGTGCAGTGGCTATTTTACATTTTAGCAGTATTTTATTGAATGTTTTGTGTGTTTAAAACTTTCAGAGTGTTTTTTAAAAGTTGCCTATGGAGCTGCCTAGGGACACAAGGAAGTGACCACAATAAAGGAGTGGAGTAACAGATTATTGCTGTGTTCTTCTGATTCAAACTGTCTTTTGCAAGGTATATCTTTTGTAACTGCTTTATTTTTCTCTGTAGCAAAGTGTTTCTTACAGGGTATATCTTCTGTGAAATTATTATACTGTAGGTAGTGCTTACATTTTTGTGACTTTTTATCATTAGGCTAAGCAAAATTACTGTTTGCCCCTATTTTATTTATTTATTTTTTGCTGAAAAGTTTTTTTTTTTTGACTCAGAGGTGTTGCAGTCTCCTTCTCACATTGAAGGAGCTAATTGTTTTCCTCCCACAGCTCTTCCAGGGGATTAGGTGATATCTGGGGGTGGAGCTGGCAAACTGCCAGCAACCTCCAACAGAAAGAAAGGTTAAAAGGTCAGGTTAGTTGATATCTTGGCGGTGGAAGGCTAGGTTTTCTGGCCAAGGCACCTAGCTTCACCTGAGCTCTTTCCTTCTAGCTTGCTTGAAAGGACAGAACTAAGAACCTTACAAGAGTAAAGGAAAGGATTAAGACTTTTGGCTAGGCATATTTACTGTGTGTTATTGTTTTTATTTAGTACTCACAAGGATTTTTACTGTTTGTTGCTAACATTTTATTGCTTTATTTTTCTCTGATTCACATTGCTGTTGCTGGGTATACCTTATGCTGCATTATTACAAGGTGTGCCTACAGGTGTATGCTAACAGATTACTGCTGTAATCTTCTGATTTAAATTGTCTTTTGCAAGGTATATCTTCTGTTACTGCTTTATTTTCTCTGTAACAAAGTGTTTCTTACAGGGTATATCTTCTGTGAAATTATTACAGGTTGTGCTTAAATTTTTGTGACTTTTTATCATTAGGCTAAGCAAAATTACTGTTTGCCCCCTTTTATTTATTTATTTTTTTGCTAAGAAGTTTTTTTTTTGTCTCAGAGGTGTTGCAGTCTCCTTCTCACATTGAAGACAGGGAGAGTGAGAAAGTAGCCACAGCTTCCTTGAATCATGGAGGTTATTTTCTAGACTACACTGAACTTGAATTATTGCTTTTTGGACCTGTGTAAGTAACTAGTATTGCTTCTGTTTTTGGGGTGGACTTTTCTTAGCTTTAACTTTAATTTGCCTGGGAGGAACTGTAGCTTGGAGATATCTGCAGTCAGTTGTGACTAGACCTGTTGCTTAGCCTTTGTGAAATAGGTGTCTGAAAGGAAGGAAGGAAGGCACTCCCCAGGGTGAAGGGGAAGAGTTGTAGGTGATTGTTTCTGGACACCATAGATTTACTCCCACCCACCCTTCATCTCACCCCACCCACTCCAAGCATATAACTTCCTTTATAGTAGGGGCTCTGACATCACTTCCTCAAAACTGCTAACAGCATACACCTGTTCATATCCTTAAAAGGCACAGCACACTGAATAGGGGGTAGAGATACTCACAAGCTTGCACACACTAAAACAAGAACAAAAACAAAAAATCATCTGTAACTGGAAGGGACACAGACATGTGGGGGGAGTGGTGCAATGCACTGGCTGTGGAGCAGCAGTCTTCTGGTAGACACTCTGGAAACTGCATTGCTGCCCTATTTGCAGGCACCTCTCTGGTCTGAGGGAGGAGGTTGTTCATCGCCATGCTGACCTGGCAAGGATTCAGAAAACCTGCTCCTCCACCCAGGGACCACCCAGGCCACTGCCACTACCTCAGAGGTTGCCAAGAAAGAGGAGTGTTTGGACCACAGTGGGCTCAGGGGGGTGAGGGTGGTGAAACAGAGGTGCATCCCTCCAGTTGTACCTCTCCACAATTCATTTGCCACTCTGGTGAAGCATGGTTCCTCTATGGAGGCACCTGTAGTGGAGGCCAAGGAGGATGCTGGGAACCTCCACAATGGTGACCCACAGGAAGGTGGCCCAGAACCCCAGAGGGGAAGGAAACAACTCCTGATGGGGACTCAATTGATAGGGGGTAGAACTGGGGAGGGAGGGAAAGGGAGGTAAGTGTCTGCCCAGTGCCAAGGCTTGGAGGACAGGAAATGAATCCTCAGAATCATGGGAGCAGTGGCAAGGGGAAGGGAGCTGGATGTCATTATCCACCAAGGGATGAATGACCTGGCTGAGAATGGGATCAGAGCAGCGCAACAGGAGTTTGTGGAGTTGGGGAGGAACCTTAGACAAGTGGCACACATGGTAACTTTCTCAGAAGTGCTACCTGTCTATGGCATGGATGAGGTTAGGGCACTCCATACCATGGGATCCAATGACTGGTTGAAAAGCTGGTGCAGAGCTCAGGGATTTGGCTTCACTGGGGACTGGCGCTCCACCTGGAGGGATGCAGGCCTATACAGGCACGATGGTCTGCATCTATCTTGGAGGGGAACCAGGATCCTAGGTGATAGGTTTACATACTTCAGTGGCAAGCATTTAAACTAACCAAGGGGGGAGGCACTGAAGAGAAGAAGGGAAATCCAAGCCCACCCAAAAATCAGGATAATTAGTGAGGTAAACACCAAAATAGAGCAGTTGATAGGGAGAAGGGCAGGGGTAAATGGAGACAAAGACAAAGGCAGTAGGGACAGGGATCAGACAAAAAGAAATAAAGCCATAAAAAATGGAGGGTAATGAGTACCAATGCCCGTAGTCAGGTAAAAAGCTCCCTAAAATTGTGTCCTTGATGGATGAGGATGCCTGGATATTGTGGCAGTCACAGAAACATGGTACACAGAGAACCATGACTGGGATGTCAACATACCAGGTACCCGATCTACAGGAGGGCAGGGAGGGAAGAAGAGGGAGGAGGAGGAGGAGCTCTCTATGTGAGGAAGGATAAAAGCAACAGAACTAAAGGGCAAACAGGGAGGAGGAGGCACAGTAGGGTCACCTTGAGACTGGAAATGGCTCCACAGTCAGCACAAGGGTTGTATACAGACCCCCGTCTCAGGGGAAGGAAATGGACAAGGAAATGATAGAAGGCATCCTTGGGATGGCAGAGAAAGGAGAGATATTGCTGATGGGGGACCTGAATATGCCAGATGTTGACTGGAGCACCTTTGCTGTAGCCACATCCAAGAGCAGGGCCATTCTCGATGCTCTAAAGGGGGGGCATGCCTCAGACAGCTAGTTTTTGGAACCCACTTGGGACAGAGCAATCTTAGACCTGGTACTCTCAAATGGGGATGGAGAGAGGATCTCTGATCTTGAAATGGGTAGCCATCTGGGAACAAGTGACCACCAACCAGTGTGGTTCATGATAAACTTAGCTGTAGAGTCAAGCCACACAAAAGTGAAGGTACTGGACTTCAGGAGGGCTGATTTTGACAAAATGGGAGAGTGCCTCAGAAAAGCACTAGCAAACAGGCAAGAAGGTGGGGTAGAGCAACAATAGGGAAACATCAAAACCACCATCACAGAGGCAACAAGTCTTTGTGTAAAGCAAACAAACAAATCAAAAGGAAAGAAAAACACTATGGTTCTCAAAAAAAGTGTCAGGGAAAGTAAGGGAAAAAAGATAGCATTCAGGAAGTATAAGGAAACACAGAAGGAGCAGGACAGAGACCTGTACCAGTTAAAGCAGAAGGAAGTGGGTAAGGCAGTCAGAATAACAAAGGCCCAAACTGAGGGAAAGCTAGCCAACTCGGTTAAGAAGGGGGATAAAACCTTTTATAGGTACATTAGGGAGCAAAGAATGACTAAGGCAGGGATACTGAGGCTGAACAAAGAGGAAGGTGGTTAGGCAGACAGAGACAGTGAAAAAGCAGGGATGCTGAATGAATACTTCTGCTCAGTATTCACAATGGAAAAGCAGGGGGAAATACCTAATCTGGTTAACAGAAGCACTCTGGGTAGGGGGTGTTGATATTAGTCCTTTCACAGAAGAAAGGGTTCTGAAAGATCTCTTAATACTGAAGGTGGATAAAGCAATGGGGCCTGATGGGATTCACCCCATAATTTTAAAAGAACTAAGGGAAGAACTAGTAACACCACTGACTACACTTTTTAATAAATCATGGGAGGATGAGATGGTACCTAAGGGCTGGAGGAGGGTGGATGTAATTCCCCTTCACAAAAGTGGGAGCAAGACAGAGACAGGAAACTACAGACCTGTCAGTTTGACCTCAGTAGCAGGGAAAATGATAGAATCACTTCTGAAGGAAAGAATTGTTGAGTACCTAGAGGCCAGTGGGGCACAGGACCCAAGGCAGCATGGATTCACAGCCGGAAGATCATGTCAGACAAATCTAATTGATTTATTTGACTAGGTGACCAAAGCAGTAGATCTTGGAGGGGCTGTGGACATGGCCTACCTAGACTTTAGCAAGGCATCTGACACAGTCCAGCACAAAAGATTAATGAACTAATGAACTAATTAGCCAGCCTGGGAGTGGGTCCTAGGGTGGTAGCCTGGGTAAAACAGTGGTTGGACAACAGGACACAGCAGGTAATAGTAAATGGAGTCTACAGTGAAGAAAGAAGGGTTACTAGTGGGGTACCGCAGGGTTCAGTACTGGGGCCGGTCCTTTTTAATGTCTTTATAAGTGACATTGCAGAGGGACTGGAAGGGAAAGTATGTCTCTTTGCAGATGACACAAAGATCTGCAAGAGGGTTGATACATAAGGTGGGGTGGAAAGGATGAAAAGGGACTTGCAAGGTTGGAGGAATGGTCAAATGTTTGGCAGCTTAGATTCAATGCAAAGAAGTGCAAAGTAATGCACCTGGGAAACAAAAACCAGGGAAGAATGCATGATGGGGGGTGAGATACTGACAACAACAAAATGGAAAGGGACCTGCTGGGTAGTCAATATAAGATGACCTAAAGGTGGGCCAGCAATGTGGAGAAGGCAGTAGGGAGGGCTGGGGATACTGGGATGCATAAGGGAGAGGCATCACCAGTAGACAACAGGAGATTCAGCAGCCCTCTGTACAGACTATTTGGTAAGACCACATCTGGAGTACAGTGTGCACAGTTCTGGAGACCCCATCTCAAAATGACATAGATATGGTGGAGCTGTCCAGAGGAGAGCAACCAAATGATGCAACGTCTGCACTGAGAAGACATATGAAGAAAGACTAAAGGAACTAAAGATGTATAGCATCAAGGAAAGGAGGGAGAGGGGGGACATGATAGAAACTTTCAAATACCTCAAGGGAATCAACAAAGTCCAAGAGGGTAGCATCTTTCAGAAAAAGAGATGTGCAAAACAAGGGGCACAATTTGAAGATAGAGGAATGGCTCAGAGGTAATGTGAGGAAGTATTTCTTCACAGAGAGGGTTGTAGATACATGGAACAGCCTTCCTGAGGAGGTCGTAGAGTCAAAACAGTGGGGGAATTCAAGAATGCATGGGACAGACATAAGGCAATTCTAGTGGGGGGGTAGGAGGAAGTAGGTTGTTGGTTAACTAGGATCTGTAGCTTATCTGTTAGGTAGGGAAATGGGCAGACTAGGTGGGCCAAGCAGTCCTTATCTGCCATCAAATTCTATGTTTCTATGTTTTTATGAGTGGGTAGATTTGCATTTTATAAGCATAATAAATCACTTCAGAGCATTGGTTGTATTGGTTTTACCACTTTTCCAGAGCCCAAAGACTCTCAGCCGGTGGCCTTGTGTCTTACCATACCCCTGGAATTGTGGTAAAACCAGCATAACCAATGCCCCATCATGTCTTATTGCTTTCATAGTAAGTAACTAATGTCACCTATGTGTAACAGAAAAAGGAACTAAGAGTCATGGTGTGTGCTGCGGACAGATAGTAAGCAAGCAATACAGGTAATTACCAAAGAGTTAACCTTGTTCTGGACAGCCATTACCAAAGTTGTAACCTTTCCAATACATAGACATCATGTTTTAAGCCCTAGAACTTGGCACACATCTGCACAATGCAACTGTGGCATAGCATGTCACTTGCACATTCATGCTGTTGAATGCCTTAATATTCCACAACAACGTTTCCCTCTCTGAGGGAGCCACTATACTCACATTCATATAGTCAAACGCCCCAATTATAGAGATGTTGTGAAATAAAACATTGCTGGCAAAGATGTGACTAAGTGGTAAACTTTGTGCTTTGCAAAGGTCTAGTGAAGTGGCAGAAAATTTGAGTGTTACAAAAAAAAAGCAATCATGAAGTGGAGAAGTGCCTATCACTTTCAAGGTCTGTTTTTGAAGGGGAACATTCATGAATCATACTCATCATAGTCTGAAAGCCCATGAAAGGCTCTTTCAAATGAGGTACTGGGCTTACCTGTAGCTGGAAGTAGCTCAGACACATTGATGACAATGTCTGCCCTAGAGTGATACTACAATGCCACCATTTTTAGGACCTTGTGATTTCACTGACAGTCAGCTGTAGCTTACCATATTGTAGCCAATCACACCTAGATCATAAATCGCAAAGATCAGGACAAAAAAGCAGCCACCAGGCAGGAGGATCTAGGAATAGACAGAAGAGGGTGGACCAGACACATCATATCACAGCAACAAGCCAGCAGCCCCTAGGAAACAGAGGATTCTGGTGGGAGAAAGAAAGAAGCAGGGAACAAGTCAGAGGAAAAGGTAGTGGTAGTGAAGCCAAGGAGGGACAGAGGAGGAGAGTAGAAGTTGCATGACAAAACCAGTGGCAGCAGGATGCATTAGGTAATATGAGATAGGTGCATAAAGTAGCAGCAGCATCAAAACAGTGAACAAAGGGAGGAGAATGAAGGACCACCAGAGGTATGAACAGGTTGGTGGAAATTACGGATTCCGCTTTCGCTGAGCTATCGCGGAAATTCAGAAATTTAGCGAAATTTTCTGAATTTCCGCCATTGGCAAGATTGGAATCTTCCAAATGTGTTTGCTGGATTTTTGCCCTGTTTCACAGAATTTTTTAGCTAAACTTTGGAATAATACACATGAACTGCTGAATAACAGTTCTGGGGATTTTTTTCCCCACAGTTTCATTAATTATTCCTCAGTACATGTCATTATTCCACTGTTCAGTGATCAGTTCTGTAGACTTTTTCTCCACAGTTAACACAATAACCACAATTTATACATTTTTTCCACCGTTCTAAGTTGGGATTTCCATTCCAAGAAAGTTGCTAATTTGATTTCTTCACATTTGCAGAACTGAAAATCTGCCTTTCATGGAAATTTTGCCTATGGAACTTTTTTTTCAGACACCTCTAGAGGTAGGAAGCTAGCATCAAGATAAGGGAAGTAGCCAAGTGGGAAGACCTGCAGTTGTGTGGCTGCTGCACTGAAAACAAGTGTCCAAAGAAAGCTTGGTATGTACAAAGTACAATTTGGTGGTGGTGGTGGTGGTGGTGAGCATGTCTTGTGTCACCTGCTTCCCCACCAAACCATGGACAAAGTCTTCTTATTATGGCTTTGGCCTGTGTATTGATGGTTACTTCAATGTGCCCTTGAGGCACCACATATATCAATGGTTACACATTCTGTAGCAGCAGATGGCTGAGGCCAAGCCAAAGAATGTTCACACTATAATTTGGGCACATTTAATGCTAGAAGCATGGGGAATAAAACTGCAGAGCTCCAGACCCTCATGGTGGAGGAAGAGGTGGACATGGCATCCATTATCAAAACCTGGGCCACACATAACCGTGATTGGGACCTTGTGATACCAGGGTACAGGATATTCCACAGGGATAGAGTAAAGAGAAAAGGGGAGGAGTGGTGCTATATGTGAGGGAAGGACTGAAGTGTATATGAGAGGCGGGGGAGGAATGCAATACGGAGGCACTCTGGATCCAAATCCAGGACTCAAGAAAGAGGACTCTCAGGATGGGAGTGGTACACAGGCTGCCCTCCCAGATGGAAGGAATTAGACAGGGAGCTAGTGGGACAGATCAGGAGGCCTGCAGAAAGGGGAGGTGTGGTGATGGTTGGAGACTTCACCCTTCTGGGAGTGGATTAGATACCCTGCTACAAAAGAATAGAAGGGCAGGTATTACTTGATGCCTTCCAGGACAACTTCCTGATGAAGATGGTCAGTGAACCAACCAGGTTAGAGAACACCTTGGACCTAGTGCTGGCAAATGGGAGTTTGTGAGGAACTGAGGGTTGAAGAACCACTGGCAGGAAGTGACCACCACTCGGTATGGTTCACGCTGAATATGGATAATGAAAGAGTAGTATCTGACACAAGGATGTTGGACTTCAGGAAAAGCCAACTTCGAGAGGATGTGGGAAATAGTAAAAGAGTACATGGACAAAATACAACCTAGTTTGGACACTTATCAGAGGTGGGAGCTCATAAAGCTGAGGGTAGTGGAGGCGACTAAACTCTGCGGCAAGGCCAAGAGTAAGAAGACTAGGGCAAAGAAATCTAGCTAGGTGAGCAAAAGAGTCAAGGAAAAGGTAAGGAAGAAAAGAATCTCCTTTAGGAGGTACAAAAAACAGGGAGGGAGAGGGTAGGAAGGATACCTGAAGTGAGAGAAGGAGGTGACAAGGACAGTAAGGGCAGCCAAGGCATCAAAGGAGCTCATGCTGGCACAGGGCATTAAGGAGGGGAGAAGTACTTCTTCTAGGTACAGTACATCAGGGAGAAAAGGAGCTGTAAGGACAATATAGTAGTAACCCCCGGCCCCATGTCTAGGGGCATACATTCTTTTGCAGATGGTCCGGGAAATAAAGAATTGGTCACCTTACGCGCTAACCCACGAGGACAAATGCACTCCCATACAAGGCAGAAGTTGTGGCCTACTTGTCTGGAATCTTCAATCACCCATGCACACTCACCTTCATCCATAGAATCTGGATTCTCCCTGAATACTAGAACATCAGACCAGGAACTCCACATTGCACGTCTACCATCTCTTGAGCCCCCTGAGCCCCTGAGCCATGCTAAGGGCGGGGTGAAAATTTAATCTGGAATACAACTTATGAAAAATTAATTTAGCTGCAAAAAAAAAAAAGGGGAAAGGGAAAAAAGATTTCATTTCATTAGCTTCCCCCTTCAGTGTAAATCAAACTCATCACTGCTATTCTTCTCCCAACTAGCTTCTATATTTAGCTCCTGCACAGCAAATGAATCCCAGCAATGCAGGGTCACACTCTTCACTCAAATAAATAAAGCAGCTCCATGGGGCTAATTGAACTTTTTACAGACATACTGGCTGGACATTTAGAGCAGCTGAAATGATGGATTTTAAGGCAGTAGCAAGCAAGGATTGTTCTACTCTCTCTACCTTGGATGCTTTACCAAAGACCTCTCAAACTCAGATCCTTTCCATCTCCTGGCACTCTGGATCTGGTAAGCCAAATCTATTTTCTCTACTGCCAGGTTACCCACTCAGTGGCACTGGTCATTCCCCACACTCTGGTGCTGTAAAGCAGGCTGCTTTCCCCACCTGGACCCCTGGGCATTGGCCCATGCCACAGGCAGTGCCAGGATTTTTCCTTACAACCCAGGCCCCATAACCCACTTCAAGCTTGGCTGTGTGCTGTTGCTACTTCAGCTCCTGCCCCCTCATTCTGCTCATCATCTCATCCTAATGGCTCCACTGGTGCAGCAGCCCCAAAACCTGACCCTGCTCCACTACTCTAGCCCATTGCTACTGGCTGTCCTGCCACTGGGGAGCTCCTGGGCACTGCCACCACCTACTTCCCTCTGAACAGCCTGGCTTCACACAGTAGAGGCCCAAAGCTGCTCTAATTCCTGCTGTTCCTCTACAGGGAATTCCTGCCAGGCCCACATCCCCTTCAGCACCTCCTGGGCTTGCGTTATGCTCCAACAGAGGGCCACCCTCCAAGGCCTGCCAGTTACGGCCTGTGACCCACCCAGCCTTCAGGTAGCCAAGCTCCAGGACCTGCCCCTCCAAGTAGGCCCCATATTTAGGTGAAGGGTCCACCAGCTCTCTTTGTCCCCGGCCACCCTGCCACACCGGGTACAAGGGAGAGCCACTGCCACTGGCTTCCCTCCTGTGGGTCCCTGCTACTGTCACCACAGCCCTGGTGGTCCAGGAATCACACACTGGAATGGAATCTCTAAAGGTTCCTACATTTCCTAGCCCCACATGACCACCTAGATTTCCTGCTCCCAATGATGTGGGATCTGGCTAACCATAGTTCCCCACTGAGCTCCCATTTCCCCAGCTCCTCGACACCACAATGCTGAGAAGACCGTCCTGTCTACACTTTGGGGGGGTCCTCCCCACTAGCCTACCTGGACCACTGAGCTCCCATACTTGCCTGTCTAACTCTGCTCCTCTAGCCAACCCCCCTTCACCTCCGGCTTAATGCCAGGGCTGGAAAGGCCACAAAACTTCCTGTCTGCTCTGTTATGTACTCCCTAATCCTACTCTCTGCTGCCACCTTGAGGAGTCCATCAGCCAATATCCCCCAGAGCACTAATAATTCCCTAGCTCGGGGGGGGTAGGAAGGGGAAAGGGATGCCTAAATGGAAGTATAAGCCCCTCCCCTAAAGGGGAGGGCTTATACTCTTACCCCACTCAGGAAATCATTCCCTCCTGGGAATGATGGCATGGGCCCAGTGATGGTCTCATACCATCAGACTAGGTATGTGCACTCCCCAGCCTTCTGGCAATAGATGCACCATGCTTGGCCACAGATACCACCCAAATTGCCTCCCTAGCCCAATGCACTTCTAACAACCCTAATACCTACCTGTGCCAGGAGGCAATCTACATGGTCAGGAAACCATTATTTCTTTATCAAAAAACAATTTTAATCGTTTTTCACAATGATTATACCTCAATAGTAACATTTGCATCAACAGTAATGAGGTAGATTTCTAACAGTTTAGCCCTACCCTAAATACCTCCCACCAATTTTTAAAACAAGTTACACTGTGTACAGTCCCCAGACCACTTACTCACACATTCACTCACACATCCTCTCACCAGTCTCCCAAACATTTTTGTCATGATTATAACACCAACATTCATTTTCTTTTAAATTCAGTAGCTCTGATTTTAAGAATAAGAACTATATACAGTCACCGTAACACTGGTCTGTAGAACAATTGTCCTGGTGCAGTTCATAAGTCTATAACTCCAGAAGACCTAGTTTGCAAGCCCCCCCACCTGGAGGGAAATAATATTCTGGATCTGGCTTGGTGGTCACTTTCCTGAAGGAATCACAGTCAGGAAGATAATATTTGGTCTGAGTCCCAGCCAAGTCCTGGACCAAGGCGAAGTGTTTGAATAACGTTAGGCCAGACCAGGTCCCTGTGTGACACATCGACCGTGCGTGCTGAATCAGCTGCTGAGATGGGACACATCACCTTGATAATGTCCCAAATCTGTTACGGCATATGGGAATAGTTCATATGAGGATACTCTGCCCATAGCCTTCTGCGGACCCACCTTTTGGCATGGCTCTACTCTGGCAGGTCTCTCACTCTGGTCCTCCTGGCTGGTCCCATTGGTAGCTATATCCCCCTGTTGGTACTTCAAGTTTATTGAGTCACTAGGATTCAACCCGTCCATCCAGGTCCAGAGAGTCTTAACCCAGACCGAGAGCTGTGGGGTGTTGTCTGCTAGGGTGATCACAGGGCAATGGTAAGGCCTGGGAATAGCCCTAGCCACCTGATAGTCCTGGAACTGAAAAGTGCCGCCAACATATTTCTCCTCATTCAACTCCTCTAACTCCTTTTGATCACTAATGCTCTCTTTTATTGCTGCTGGTGCAGGACCTGGCTAGGAGCTACTCACAGTTGATTGACTTATGTCTGACTCCCAAGGTAGGCTCCCGCTTGGTCGACAGGTCCTTTGGGCTACTGCTGGACAGGGGCTGTGGTGAAGATCCCCCGGGCCCTGGAGGATACCTGGCTGGTTGTCTGAGGCCCCTGCCCCTCCCTCTGCCACTGGGATAGCTGGTAGCTGGTGGCAGGGAGCGGGGTAGATGGCTGTGCTCCCTGTCACCTTTTTCTGTAACTTGTGCTCCTGCACCTTCCTCCTCTACCGCCTCCAAAATCACATCTGGGGATTCACTTCTGGTTTCATCCACTTGGGCATGAGTGTTTTCTCCCACAGAGGTGTCTCAAACCCTCCAAAATACCCACTGGCTGGTGACCATGGCACAAAAGAACTGGCAGTGTAACTGGCAGGAACATCCCCAAATTTGGAACTGGCAGCATGCTTATATAGTATGGGCATACAGGCAGCTGGGCTACTCCTTCCCCCAAACCACACTTCACATAACGTTAATTTTCTCTTCCTTTCCCCCAGCTTTCTAGAGCCAGGAGAGTAATGAGAAACTGAAGCCAGGGGTTCCTCCTGGGGGTCATTTCAGGTCCTTCTTCATTCCTGCCTGCCACAACATGCCACCAATCCACGGTGGATACCTGCTTTAAATCTTTCAACCCTCCCAGTATCCACAGCTAAGAATCACTTTAAAGATGGCTGAATTGTGCATTTGCTTTATGGGGCAGCCAGTTCACTTGCCTGATGGCGGACGCCCAGGAAAATAGTTTCTCTTTTCCTTTCCTTGCACTGGCCTTGTTCTCCTGCTGCTGGTCACCTCACTTCCTCAGCTCCACTCTCTCCAATTTACCTAAGGTGGCGCTTCCTGTTGCAGCTGTTGTAGCTCCTTCTTCACCATCCTCCAATCAAAACCCTGCATGAGGGTCACATGACCAGCAGGTCACGTGTGCACTTCACACCAACAGGCTGAGGCCTATGCTTGCTCTAGGCCTACTCCCACAGCTATTTTTTCTTCTCTGATGTGCAACAGGGCCCAACTCAGCTGGGAAGCCCGGCAACATACCGGACCTCAAGGCTCGGGGTCTGACAGCATTTTGGGATTCAGGGAACATCCCGGATGAGCTCCCTCAGTGTAACACCCCCGGCCCCCCATCTGGGGCATATGTTCTTTTGCAGATGGTTTGGGGGCATAAAGGAGGGGTCACCGTGAGAGCTAAATCACGAGACAAATGCACTCCCACATACAGGCAGGAAAAATTGTGGCCTACCTTTCTGGTGTCTTCAATCACCCATGCACTCTCACCTTCACCCATAGAATCTGGATTCTCCCTGAATGCTGGCACACTGGACCAGGAACTCCACACTGCATGTGTACCATCTTGATTCTCAGCCCTGCTGAGGTGGGTTGAAAATGTCATCTGGACTACAACTTATGAGAAATTAATTTAGCTGCAAAAGAAAAGGGAAAAGGTAAAAATATTTCATTTCATTAGCTTCCCCTTCAGTTTAAATAAAACATCACTGCTATTTTTCTCCCAACTAGCTTCTATATTTAGTTCCTGCACAGCAAATGATTCTCAGCAATGCAGGGGTCACACACTTCATTCAAATAAATAAAGCACCTCCATGGGGCTAATTGAACTTTTTACAGACATACTGGCTGGACATTTAGAGCAGCAGAAACGATGGATTTTAAGGCAGTAACAAGCAAGAATTGTTCTACTCTCTCTATCTTGGATGCTTTACCCAAGACCTCTTGAACTCAGATCCCTTCAATCTCCTGGCTCTCTGGATATGATAAGCCAGACCTGTTTTTCTCTACTGCCAGGTTACCTACTCAATGGCACTGATCTTCCCCCAAACTCTGGCACGGGAAAGTAGGCTGCTTCCCCCACCTGGACCCCTGGACACTGGCCCATGCCACAGGGGGTGCCAGGATTTCTCCTTATGACCCAGGTCCCACAACCCACTTCAAACTTGGCTCTGTGCTGGTGCTACTTTAGCATCTGGCCCCTTATTCCGCTCAGCCTCTTATCCTAACGGTTTCACTGGTGCAGTGGCCCCAAAACCCAGCCCTGCCGCAGTACTCTAGCCCATTGCTATTGGCTGTTCTACCACTGGGGAGCTCCTGGGCACTGCCATCACCCAGGTCCCTCTGAACCACCTACCTTCACACACTAGTGGCCTAGAGCTGCTCTGATTCCTGCTGTTCCTCTATGGGGAATTTCTGCCAGGCCCACATCCCCTTCAGCACCTCCTGGGATTGTGTTAATCTCCAGCCAAGGGCCACCTCCAAGGCCTGCCAGTTACAGCCTGTGACCCACCTGGCCTTCATGTACTGGTGCCCCAGGACCTGCCCCTGCAAGCAGGCCTCATATTTGGGTGAAGGGCCCCCCCGGCTCCCTCTGCCCTAGGCCTCCCTGCCACATAAGGTATGAAGGAGAGCCACTGTCACTGGCTTGCCTCTTGTGGGGACTCTGTGACTGCCCCCACAGCCCTTGTGGCCAAGGAATCACACACTACAATGGGGTCCATAAGGGCTCCTACCTTTCTTGGCCCCACATGGCAACCTACATTCCCTGTGCCCAACGATGTGGGATGTGGCTTACCATAGTTCCCAAACAGAGCTCCATTCCCCCAGCTCCTCAATGCCACAATGCTGAGAATGCTGTCCTGTCTACACTTTGAGGGGTCCCCCCAGTGGCCCACCTGGACCACCGAGCTCCCTTACTTGCCCATCTAACTCTGCTCCTCCAGCCACCTCCCTCCAGCCCCAGCCTAATGCCTGGGCTGAAATGCCCCAAAACATCCTGTATGCTCTCTTATATGCTCCTAATCCTACTCTCTCTGCCACCTTGAGGCATCCATCATCAATATCCTCCAGAGCACTAAAATTCCCTAAATCTGGAGGGGCAGAAGGGGAAAGGGATGCCTAAATGAAAGCATAAGCCCTCCTTTAAAGTGAGGGGCTTACAATAATAAGGCTTAAGAGGGAAGGGGATGGGTGGAAATGGGGTGAAAAGGCAGAAGCACTGAACAACTGCTTCTGCTCAGTATTTTACTAAAGAAATTGGGGAGAGATATCCAAGGGGATTTTGAGAGCAAGAATGGATGGAGAGGGGTGAGACAGGAAATCACAGAGGACAGGGTGCTGGAGGGCTTGAGGGCACTGAGGGTGGACAAGGTGCCAGGGCCTGATGGTTTTATCCCAGGACACTGGAAGGAACTGCAGAGGTCCTAGAGGGGCTTTGGCAGACCTATTCAATGCCTCACTGGATTCAGGTTGTGTCTTCAAGTTGGAGGGTGGCTCATGTGGCACCACTCCGTAGAAGTGGCCCAAGGATGAACTGGGGAATTATAGACCGGTGAGCCTTACATCCATCATGGGTACACTGATGGAAACAATCCTGAAGGAGGCTGATGTCCCTTGTGGAAGCCAATGGGCTGCAGGACAGTGGACAACATGGCTTTGTCTCTGGCAAATCCTGCCAGACCATCCTGGTAGATTGCTATGATTGGGTAACTAGATAACTGAACATGTGCCATGCAGTGGATGTCCTGTACCTGGACTTCAGTAAGGCATTCAACTCTGTGCCACATGGAAGACTAGGAAATGGTACAGGGCAGGTGTGAAGATGGAGGGCTGTATAATGAATTGGCTTCAAAGAAGGCAGCAGAGATTGGTGGTGGGTGTGGCGTATCATTCCCAAGGGTGGTGATGAGCGTAGTTCTGCAGGGCTTGGTGTTGGGACCAGTGTTGTTTGGGATATTCATTGCAGATATTTTGGTAGGCATCAAGAGCAAAATCAGTCTGTTTGCTGATGACACCAAGATGGGAGCGGTGGTGGATGACCTAGGGGGTTGGCAAGGGTTACAGGAGGATCTGTCAAAGCTTGAGATCTGGTTGAATACCTAGCAGATGGGGTTTAATGCCAAAAAATGTAAGGTGCTGCATTTTGGGGCTAAAAACCCTAAGAAGAGCTACCACCTCGGGGGTGTGCAGTTAGCTGTGACTAAGGAGGAGGAGAAGGATCTGGGGGTGCTCATTACGGAAGTAATGGAACAGCTCAGCACGATGTAGAAAGATGGCGTGAAAGGCAAACAGGATGCTGGATTGTATTGCTAGGGTAGATCCTCAAAGAGGGAGAAGTGATTCTGCCATTGTATAGATGCTAGTTAATCCAAACTTGGAGTACTGCATGTAGTTCTGGCACCATACTCGAAGAGGGACATAAGGTTACTGAAGCGGATGCAGCGCAGGTTAACAAAGATGATCAATGGTGGCCTGGGGGCTTACCTTACAAGAGTAGGCTGAGGGAATTGAACATGTACTCACTGGAAGAGAGGAGGGAGAGGGGACATATGATTGAAAACTTTTTTTTTTTAGTTGTGTTTAACCAGGATTAGCACACTAAGCTAAAAGCTTTTTTACAGGTGTGACCTGGGAGCACAGGGAAGTTAAACGACTTGCTCAGGGTCACACAGTATGTTAGTGGAAGCTGTGGGATTCAAACCCAGGTCTGGTCTGCTGGATGTCACCAGATTTGCAGCTCAGAGCCTTAAACCACTGCACTATACTGTCTCCCAAACCTTCAAGTACATGGAAGGAATAAACAAGTCTAGTACAGGGGGCTTTTCAAATTAAGGGAGGAGGACACCCAAGGCCATAATATGAGACTGGAGGAAGGTTCAGGAGGGAGATGCAAAGACACTTTTTACAGAGAGGGTGGTGGCAGGGTGGAATGCATTACCAGCAGAGGTTGTGTCAAGTAGAACAGTTGGCAGCTTCAAGGGGATGGAAAAGGCAAAGCGGAGGGTCCAAGGGAGGGAGGAGATGCAGCTGCAGAATTAGGGCTGCTAGCTGCACACCAAGCAAACTCAGTAGACCAAAAGCATTTTCTGCTGGCAATTTTTGTATGTTCATACAGATAAGGAGCTGGTGTGACTCTAATATATTGAACTAGAGACAAGAGATCCAAATAGAGGTGTGACTCACTGTGGGGCCCACTGATGGGACAGCAGCTGGTAGAATGGTGGTGGTAACCTGTGTGTCCATGCCAAAATCAGGGCATGCCCAGAGTGCCATGAGGGTTATTCACCACCCATTGTGTGATGCTCTGGTAACCAGCTCAGTAGGTAGCACACTCGCCTCTGAGGCCGGGAGATCAGAGGGCTGTGGGTTCAGTTCCCACATCTGGCACGTGGGTAAATATCCCAGTACTGACACTGTAGTGCAGCATGAGAAGCACTTCTGAGCTGCCGTCTTTTGGATGAGACATTAAACCAAGGTCCCATCTGCCTGGATTGGTGGTAGTTCAGGTGGATGTTAAAGATTCCATGGCACTTCTCAAAAAGTGTAGGGGAATTTCCCCGGTGTCCTGGCCAAATTTCCCTCATTCACTGAAAATACCACCAACAGCTTAATCTAGTTCAAGGTCAGTTGGCATTCATCTGTATCCCACTCCCCCGGGTCGTGCCTGAAAATAGGCAGGATTTGTCTAGTGCACTTACCCGGTCAACAAAAACTAAATAAATAAAATAAAATAAACAGGTGGGCAATCTCCATCCCCAAGTGTGACACATCCTGTTTACCAGTATAGACACCTAGGGACAGGTAAACAGGCAGAAGGTTGGCCACAGGACTCACTCTAAGTACAGAACCAAACTAATTTCAAAATGAATCTCTTGGAAATGTGTGCTTGGGGAAATACATGCAATTAGTTAATGTTTTAACTTTTCTGTCCTTACCCCTGTTCTGGCTAATCACAAGAACTTCTTTCTATGAGGAATACAGGCTGTAGGACAAGACCCTTCTGATTCCTACCTCTAAAATACAGCTGTGTCTTAGGCTGCAGGCCCAGTTCTTAGACCTGACCTCTTAATTCAGTGCCTCTGGGTTGCACAACCAGCCACAGGTTGTAACCTCAGTCCCTAGTGTTTTTTTTTTTGTTGTTTTTTTTTAGTGGGGAGGTCATTACCAAAAGTTCTTGAGTAATTAGGTTTGAAAATTTCAGTTATTTTATTGTTAGATGGAAGTGTATCAATAGTAATCATTCTTATATTCATTTTATGGAAAATAAACTGCATAAATTAAGATAAAAATAAAATAAGGAACTCATTCATGCATGCAAAACAAATGTTACCTCTGGCTTTTTCACATAAAATATCAATTTTTCAGATCTTAGTACAAGACAGAAAATAGTTATGAACTGGATAGAGCTGGGCAAAATGTATCTTCAGCCAGTGAAAGTCTGGTGAAATTCTGATTTTGCTTCTTTCATGAAATTTTGCGAAATGTGAAAACTTCGCAAAAATTATGATTTAAATTATTGCAGTCTAATTTAAACAGTATTTGTTCAAATTGCACCACAGGACCGATTATGGAGAAAAGCCAGAAATTCAAAATTAGATAGCAATTTTCAAACGTATAGAGCAGTCAGGAATAAATGTACAAGGAAAGTTAGATTGGCTAAAAGTAACTTTTATAATCAGCAGTTCCAAAATGCGTCTGGGAACAGTAAGAAAGTGTGGATAATATAAAGCAAATGCAGGGTAAGATTCTTGCAGCTGGCCTGCCCATCAAGTTAAAGCCTTTAACAAATACTTCTTGTAGGCTGGGAGTACATTTGATGGAAAATATCCAGATTAACCAGTTGATGCCCTGGATAACACTTTAGATTTTTGTTTCAATAGGCCTATATTTGTCTTAATGAAATCTGATGAACAAACTGCGCTGACTGAATTAAACAAGTTGGATGTAAAGAATGGATCTGTTATGGATAATATAGACCCCTGTGTTTTATAAAATTGGAACCCTGTTTTGGCCAAATATATAACCTACTTGTTTAATTTTCAATCAGTATGTCTGAAATACCTATTGAATGGGAGTCTGCTTGTATTATACCAATCTTTAAGGGAGGAAATGAATCAGATCCTAGTTGTTACCAACCTATTTCTAATTTAACAACTACCTCAAAGTTATTTGAAAGATGTTTGCATATTGAATTATCAAGGTACTTGGAAAAAAATAACATTCTTACCGATCATCAAGCCGGTTTACGAAAGAGTCACAATACAACTTCGGCTACTATTAAGGTTACTGATGATATTTATACTGCCTTCGACCATGGTAACTCAGTTCCTGCTCTTTTTTTGGACTTGTCGAAGGCGTTTGATTCTGTTGAGCATAATATAATGCTGAATAAATTAAAGGCCTATGGATTAGGTCTAGCAGCTCTGCTGTGATTCTCCTCTTATTGATCTTCTAGGTTACAATGTATAAAAGTGGGTGATTAGTGTTCTGATTATGCAGTGGTTAATAATGGTGTTCCCAAGGATCTGTACTGGGACCTCTCTTGTTTCTCATTTATGTTAATGATTTACCTACAACCATTTCAACTGATTCAAATATTTTGTTGTGTGTTAATGACACTATTATATATACTCAAAATAAAGATCCAATAGTAGCATTAAGTATTCTGCCAAAATATTTTGATATTATTCAATACTCCTTGCTCAAATTATGTTTATTATTAAATGTGGGTAAAACACAGTGGGTCTTGTTTTCTAGTAGAGTTAGGAGGAGAACCAGAGCAGTAGCTTAAGGGCCTTGATGGAACTGACTTGAGGAAAGTATCTTCTTACAAGTACCTTGGTAATATGTTTGATGAGACTATGACATTTGATTTACATATTCAAATGCTTTCTACTAAATTGAAAAACTTATCTTTTCTATAGAGATAGGATATGTTTCAGCCTTGTTATTCATAAACAGCTTATTAATTCACTGTTTTTGTCTGTGATTGATCATGGAGACTGCATATACATGAGGACTGCATGGATACTATATTGAGACCCCTTGATACATTATACCATAGTGCCCTGAGATTTGCTACTGGGTTACCATGGTACTCCATCATTGCAACCTATATTCCACTATAGGTTGGAGGTCACTGTCCACCCCTAGGCAGACACACTGGTTGTTATTTGTTTATAAATCTGTAAAGCAAAAACCTCCTTTCTACTTATTAGACCTGGCTTACAAAAAGAAACCAAGTAAATACTCTTTATGTTCTTCAGATCTTCCTCAATTTGTCTCATCTAGCTACAAAAGTAGACATGGTGGCTAAAGGCTTGCTGTTGCCATACCTTCCTCTTGGGTAGCATTACAAAAAAAATAAATTATTTGACCTCATTAATATCTATACCTCATTTTAGATGAGTTGTTTAAAAAACTACAACACATGAATGTACCTGCTTTTCCTGAATATGCTGCTTTGTAGTTACTTGATCTTTTATAAATTGATTTTGCACTTATTGTATGTATATGTCTGCTTTTATAATGTTATTTGTTACATCGTATTTTATTATTTTATTTATTTTGAATTTTGATGACGGTAGGCCCACTGAGACAGAGTTGTCCTTTTTCAGGGATGACCGGGGAATAAGGAGTTCCACAAGATGTTATTAAGTACAATGAATACATGAGGTAGTAAATATTTGGAAAAAACTAGTACAATCTGAGGTTAGAAACAGTATATGCACAAAAGTATCCCAAAGTTTGCTGAGCTGAATGTCCTTAGTCTCAGATGCGGCTAAGGATACCAAAGCGAATCCGTATAGGGCTTGCATCGTTCATCCAGTAATTTTGTTTGTCTCTGAAATCGTTGGAGGTTTCTGAATACCATTGTTCCAGGATATGTGTTTCCAGTCCAGCTGAGAGCTACTGCACAGTACACTACATAATTCAGAATTTTACAAATTTACAAAATATAAGAGGATTTAAAAGAGGGGAGAGAGTACAGGGGAGGGAATGGGGTAGGGGAAGAGAGGAAAATAGTGGGGAGGAGGGTGAACATGTTATTATTCTGTCTTGTATTGTCACTCCATGTCGGATGCAATTGTAAATGAGAGCTTGCTCTTAATTTTGCTTTCCAATAAATTGAATTGAATTGCAATTTGGATGATGACTTTACAAAGATTCATACAAAAGTGTACTGCATTTCAGATCTCTATCTGTAAAGGAGACAAAGTTATAAACATAGAAACATAGAAACATATAGGATTTGATGGCAGACTGGCCCACCTTGTCTGCCCATTTCTCTACCTACTATAACACCATAGATCCTCTGATTTCCAGCTCCGCCCATCCCATTCCTTACCACTAAGGTTTCCTTATGTCAATTAAATGCTTTCTTGAGTACCATTACAGTTTTGTCCACACCTCCTCTGCTGGGAGGCTGTTTCAGGCATTCACCACTTTTCTGTGAAGAAGTACTTCCTACATCTCACCTGAGTCTACCCTCTTCCAACATCATAGCTTGACCCCTTGTTCTTGAGCATCTTTTTCTCTGAAAAAGGATTCCCTCTTGAACCATATTTATGCCTGTGAGGTATTTGAAAGCCTCTATCATATCCCTCCTCTCCCTCCTTTCCTCCAGGGTGTACATATTGAGATTCTTCAGTCTCTCCTCATAGGGCCTTTGATACAGAACCTGCAACATTTTAGTTGCCCACCTCTGAACCGCCTCTACTCTGTCAATGCCCTTCCAGAGATGTGGGACCTAATTCATAAAGGATGTCGCAGGGCTTGCACCAAGCCCAGCAAAATCTGCAATGTTTGCCACAGCTGTGCCAAAGCCCATTAATGCAACAGAGGTTGATTGAGGAAGGGCTGGCACAGTTGTGGCATTTTCCTCGGTTTACGGCAGCTTGTGCCAAACCTTTGGCATGAGCCCTGTAAAATGCATCCCCTGAGATGCAAAGGTAGACCAGGGGTAGCTGGTCTAACATGCAAGGATCTGCATTAGGGATATGTGGCATGTTTCTTTGTGAATTGCACTAGCTGTGAAGTTTGATACAAGTCACCCTTGCATCAAACTCCATGATGCAAAGTCCCTTGCATCAATCCAAGACTTTGTTGAATCAGTCCTGTGGTCTCCATAACTGGACACAGTCCTGTAGGTGAGGTCTCACCACTGATTTATACAGTGATATTACCACCTCCCTCTTTCTGCTGGTGATACCTCTCCTTTGAACCCTAGCATCTCAATGGCTCTCCCCACTGTCTTTTCACACTCTTTGGCCACCTTTAGGTCATCAGACATAATTACCCCCAGGTCTCTTTCCTGTTTGATGGTCATCAGTATGACTCCCCTATTTTGTAATCCAGTCCTAAGTTTCTGTGCCCCAGGTCCATGATTTTGCACTTCTTCTCATTGAAACTTAGTTGCCACACTCTTGCCCACTCCTCAAGCTTCCTTAAATCTCTATTAATTTTTTGATACTCAACCCCGAGAGTGTCTACCCTATTGCAGATCTTATGTTGTCTACAAAATGCATACCTTCTCTTCCAACCCCTCTGCAATGTCACTAATAAAGACATTAAAGATGACTGGTCCCAGTACTGATCCCTATGGCACCCCTCTGGTCACCCCCCCTTCCTAAACTCTGTTTGCCACCTTCCTCTGTTGCCTATCCCCCAACCAATTTCTTACCCAGTTTACTTCCTTTTAACCCACTCCTAGGCTTCCCAGCTTGTTTATGAATCTCCTGTGTGGAACGGTGTTGAAGGCTTCACTGAACTCTAGGAAGGCCATATCCACTGCTCCACCCAGATCTAATTCCCTTGTCTCCCAGTCAAAGAAATCTATTAGATTTGTTAGACATGACCTCCCCCTTCTGAATTCATGCTGCCTCAGATCTTGTAAGCTACTGGACTCAAAATATTCCTTAATCTTTTCCTTTAGTAGTGATTCCATTAATTTCCCCTACCAAAGTCAGGCTGACTAGCCTGTAATTGCCAGCCTACTCCCTGCAACTACTTTTGTGAAGTAGGACTAAATCTCCCCTCTTCCAGTCCTCCAGGATTACTCCCATCTCCAGTGAGTGGTTGAACAGGACTATCAGAGGTGCTGCCAGCACCTCCCTGAGCATTCTCAATATCCTTGGATGTATCCCATCTGAGGTTCCATGTCTTAAGGGTGATTTTTCTACAGTGACTCACACAATAGTAAGTACATTTCTCTGAAAGAAAAATCAGCCCCTATCCCACATAATCAAATGCCAATAAGGTGACCAGATGGACATTCATATTAATATTTAATGTGGGGGGCTATGCCCCCTGCACCCCCCATTATGGGGGGCAAGCTACCTGCACTCCCCAATTTAATTTAATGAACTCCAGGGGCATTGGACACTGGAGAAAGGAAAATACATGGGAGAGAGTACCACAGCTGGGGCACCATCGGTCCAGGAAACACAGTGAGGAAAAATAAAATCCTTACAGCCAACACCATTGAGAATGAAAATTTACCTGCTGGAAGTCCTGAACCAGGGACCATCGCTGCAGCAGTCCATGATCTACCCGCCACACCAGGTGGACAGCTTGGCAGTTGCAGGCCTCATTGCTGTACTTCACCAGTAAAAGTACAACTCCCCTAGTGTTCGCTGTTGCCATTATATCCCTCAGACACTCGCTATACCTGCCATCACCATATACCCCTAGTCACTCTACCGTCAGACATGCAAATAGGGACACTCACATTTGAGTCACTCATTTGCAGTCACCCCATTGCCTTGTCCATTTTCAGATTTGCAAGTTCCTTCAGGCCTCTCTCCTCTGTAAATGGACTAGTGTCCACCTCCCTTCCTTTGATGCCCCTGACACTTATCTGTGGTCTCTCACCTTCCCCTTCCTCTGTGAACACTGAACAAAAGTTTTTGTTCAGGATGTCTGCTTTTTCCTGCCCCCTCCATTCACACTGCATCCTTCTCTCCTTAGCCTTACAGTCTCTCTCCTGGTCTTTCTCCTTTTGCTTACATACCTGAAAAATGTCTTATCCCCTTTCTTTACTGCCTGGCCAATTTTCTCCTCCATTTGTGCCTTTGTGCTCCTGACTGCTTTCGCTGACTCTGTCTGCTTCTTCTGATACTCCTCCCTATCCTCCTCCTTCTGTGCCTCCTTATAGCTCTTGAATGCTTACCTTTTAGCTCTTACCTTCTCAATCACTTCTTTTGAGAACCATAAGCATCCAAACATTCAAGAATATTAAAATTACATTTCACAATTATGTAAACTGCAAAATGTTAAGCTTCTATAACTTTAAAACTGGAGAACTAAATATCACCAATTTTATTAGATTCCTTGACCCTAAATATTAGGTTTTGAGAACACCCCAATAGCCCAGCAGGAGAGGATCACATTGCCATGTTGACAACCCAGCTTTGGAAGCAATCTGGGGGAAGTCACAGCGGTAGTCAGGCTATGGCCAAGACAGCTGCCACTTGGTTTGAAAACAGTGGTACCAAGTGACAGCAAGCCTTACAACTAGTTGTGACTTACAGTAAGCCACTGCGACAGCAGTATCTAGATATCTTTAGTCATGATGGAACATGATGCTGAGCATCACTGTCACAGGAGTGTTGGAGGGGTATTACGGGGCTGTGATGCTGATGTGGGTAAGGTAATTCAGTTGTGACAAATACTCTGTGACAGTTGAATTCCACAAGTGGAATTCTAGTGGCATTACCTAGTACGAGTCCATGAATTTTGAGCAAGTTTTGACAATTAGTAATTTCTAACATATCCACAATAAAATGTAACCTACTAAACCACATTTATCCTACTTAAATAGATTTGAGGACATATTTACTTTCACATGCATGCCAAATCTTGAGTGTATACCTGCAACAGTAGTGGAGCTATAAACATCCAAATATTCTGAAAATGTTCACACAATTTAACAACTAAACTGTGAAATTTTGAACTCCTGTAACTTACAAATTACACAATCAATTACCTCTCTATTTAACAGTTTCCATGACTCTTCCAAGAAAGCATGCATATAAATTTTCAGTTATCTAGCTCCAAAGATTAAGTTGTAAACATAGAAATATTTGCAGAAATGTTCACATAATTAATAAACTGCCAGACTTTGAGCGCATATAACTTCCCTGCCACTCATGCAAATGCCATGAAACGTGAAATACTTTCAGGTTCACTTCCAAACCACATACATGCCAAATATCATATCTCTAGCTGTAATACTGATAAAGTGTAGACCATTTAAAATATTTCAGAAATTTCCAAATGTTTTCATAAAACCTTGCAGTATTTCGAAGAACTCTGTGAAAATCAGAATTTGCTAATTTTGTCCAGCCTTAAAACTGGGTGATAAAAATCTCATAACTTGATTGACTGAGAGCTCCTCACTGGCATGATAAACTCCCACTGCATAATCAAACAAAAAAGGCCCTGGCACTAGCCTTTTTACTTGCCTTCAAACACTGTGCCTGTCCGCCACAGTTTGCCCACTTATAGCATGGCTGCCCTGACATGGATTGCACACTTCAGTGTTTACTGGAAACACAGACCCTAACTGGTTAAGAAGAAGCTTGCAATATATTTGAAAACAAGACTCATTCAAAACAACCCCCAGTCTTATGAGGGGCTAATCTGTACAGTCTCTAATACACAATTGTTAAAAAAAAATCACTCCAGTGTCACTTAACAAACACTACACCTACCAACCTGTTCTTATAATAAAATAGGATAACTGTGGTTAGACCACCAGAATGGTATTCTGTGAGCCTGGGTTCAATTCCCAGTAGGTCATTTTATTCCTCAGTACGATTAGTCTACTCAGTCCAGATTACAAAACTGGTTCTTCCTCGGCAATTCCCTTGCACTCAGTTTTCATGTTTCTCTTGCAACATGTTGCTCTTTGGTACTTCCTCTTCTGGCTTGCAGTTCATAAATGAGTTGACCTGGACCTGCACCCCCCATATCATATTATCAAGTTGTACTGCCACCTGCTTGTACTAGACAGGCAAACAAAATACTAACAGCCTTATTTTAGGTACTGGAAAAGTTATCTTTTGTAAAAAAAAAATAATTGATACAGACAGGTACTGTACTGTGTGCTAGAGCCTGCATAAGACTACCAATACATCACAATGGTACCACATACTGTTTATGGCAAAACTAACAATACTGTGTTGTATAAATGCACACATATACATACAAATGTAATTATAAAATACATTTTAAAAGTTATTTACAATTCTTTTGTTAATTACAATTTGAATCTATTTCATAATAGCAAAAATACAGTATACTCCAGGGTGCTATATGTTATGGATATTATCAATTCTTGGGCATATGTGGCACTCAGCTTGCAGCCTCATTCCTCAGAATGCATCAGAATGTGACAATATCCAATGACAAAGCCATGCTGCCATGTATTATTGCATCACTGCAAATGAGTTACTTATGGCCACTTATGGCATAGCCTAAGCAATTGTTTGCTGCATGAACTGGAAGAGGAATTTATAACAATTTAAAAGTTTCATCCTCCCCCCCAAAACAAACAGCTGTGGGATACAAACATCCATTTTCTGTTACTATCTTGGAAAGCAACAATGACATTAACATTGGGAAGATTTACAGTATGGAATACAGATCAGCACAGAACAGTACTGTACATCATGGTACAGTACACATTTTAAAGTTGATAATTCAATAACATTGCTAGTAGCACACACGGTGGTCTTAAAGGGAATACTTGGTCACCTAAACTAATGCAGTGAGACATACAGATCCTTATAAAATTCTCCAGTTAAAATTTGTTTTTACTTACTTTCAGTTTTAAGCATTTTCATATCTGGTTGATGCTGCAAAGCCCTGCCTGGCATGCCTGACTAAACTGGAACTTTGAGAAGCGGAGTGGCACTGCATGTCAGCATGGAAATGAGCAAAATATTGATTGAAGCCTTCCAAGACATACAAATGCATTGATGATCCCTGCAGATTAGTTCCTCACTCATGTTATCAGAGGCTCAGCGGCAAGGGTCCCTGGGTGATTCAGTGTGCCAATATAGTGGGCAAGATTTTGTAAGATTAACAAGATATAAAAGTGATAGAGGTAACCACTATGGTCTTGCAGGTCTTGGTGCTGGGGCCGGTTTTGTTCAGTGTCTTCATCAATGATATTGGGGATGGCATTAAGGATAAAATGTGCCTATTTGCAGATGACACCAATCAATGCAGGAGATTGGATACAGCTGAAGGGATACGGTACCTACAGGATGATCTGGAAAAGCTGAGGAGGTGGTTCAGGATCTGACAGCTTGACTTCAATGGCAAGAAATGCAAAGTTATGCATATTGGAGTCAAGAATCCCAGGACAAGTACTACCTGGGTAGAGTCGAATATCTGCATCAAAGAGAGAAGGACCTAGGGAGTGATGATCACTAGTGACCTGAAGCACTCCATGCAGTGCAAGAAAGCAGCAGCAAAGGCAAACAGGATGCTGGGATGCATATCTAGGGAATCAGTAATAGGAGAGAAGAGGTTATACTGCCCTTGTACAGGTCCCTGGTAAGGCCTCCTCTAGAGTATGGGGTTTAGTACTGGTGCTCACACCTCAAAAGGATATTAACCTGCTGGAGAAGGTCAGGAGGAGGGCTACAAAGGTGATAGTGGGTCAGCAGGGTAAGGCACATGAGGAGAGGTTGAGGGCACTGAACATGTGCTCCTGGGAAACAGGAGAGAGAGAGAGAGAGAGAGGGACACGGTTGGGACCTTCACGTACTTGAAAGGTATAAATAAGGTGGATAAGGAGAGTCACTTTAAGCTGAGTGGCAACCATAACATGAGGGGGCAAAGTCTTAATAACACTCCCCAGGTCCATTTTGTAAATGAGCTTGTCTCAGTGATGTTCTGCCTGGCAAAATAAAGATAATGATTGATTGATTTGATTGATTGGTCTTACGCTGGAGGGTTGGAGGTTTAGGAGGGAGGTCAGGAAGCACTTCTTCACAGAGAGGGTGGTGGACACATGGAATGCACTGCCGGAAGAGATGATCCTATTGAAGACAATGGGTAGCTTTAAGAGGTTCTAATTTGCATAGGGGGATGGTAAGATAATGGGTCGGGATGAAGGGAGGTGTTGGAAGGGAGGGCAGGGACAGTAGCTCAAGCTGTGTACCCTGCTATACGATCAGACTAGATAGATCAAATGACCTTCTTCTGCTGGCTTCTTTGTATGTTTGTACTGTATGTATGTTCATAAGTGCAAAACTCATTTTCAAAATATTAGCACATTGCATTTGATTCCTCCAGCACATTTAAAGCTTTTTTTTTTTTATCTAAGAACTGACTGTCTAGAGTCTCTAAGGAAAATACTGAAACTTATGACTAATACTTTCTAGTGATGTCCCTAGAAATTCTGGACAGTTTTCTGCCAAAAAATGTTTTAAAATTTGCTAAACATTCAAACTGCACATACAAATGTTTTGAAAACTGAGCCATTTTGTGCACATGTAGTCCACCTTCTAGCTGTCCTTGCAGTTATATCAAGACACTTATTTTTAGTCCAAGTATTAGAGCTGTGCTGACCTTTCTAATTCCAGTTTTGCTGTAATTCCCCAGAATTTCAGAAATTCTGCCTAATTCCACTGAATTCCATCAGAACCAGAATTCCAAAATTTCAAAAGCAGAATGTGACTCATGGAATCATATTCTGTAGCTTATGTAAAATTTGGATTCATTGGCTACAAACTGAGGAATAATGTTCCGAGGACTATGTAATCTGCAAAATGTCATTCTATGGTTTACATAGAAATGCTTTGCAGAATTCTAGTAAATTAAAAAAAGAAATTCTACAAAGCATTTCAAAGCAGAACTGGTATTCCACATTAATTCCATTAATAGGTCAGCATTTCACACAGCTCTGCAAGGCACATATCTGCTTTTACCTTGACCATATCTAAGGTGCATACTTCTGCTAACTACCTCATGTGGTAGCAAACTACTCCAAGAATTAACCACCCACTCAGTAAAATGATGTTCTTTTCTATAACTTCTGAAGCTTCATCCATTTACTTTCATCTCAATCCCCAATGTTCATTTGACTCATGTCAGTACTAACAGCCCCACCTGATCCATTTTATCTCACCTTTACCATTTACAGTATCTACTGTACCCACTTTTATTCCTGTCTTTAAAAGAGGCCCTGATCCTTGAGTCTGTCGTCACATTTTATTTCCTACCTTTTGATTATTTGTGCTGTTTTTGTAGTACCTTTTCCATTGCTCCTTTATCTTCTTGTAGTGTGGGTTCCAAACTTGCTACAATTACTGCCTGTGATCTGCTCCCTATTGCCTTTGTTTGCATTCAAACATCCTCTTCCTCTGTTGTGGGATTTAATTAAGGTGATACCAAATCCCTACCTTAACTTATTTTGGCCAGTGTTATCCTGTTTAACTTGTAATATATCTGCTTGTACCTTGTCCCTAACTGCATTACTGTATATCTATCCATGTTGAACTGTCTGTCATTTTTCTGTACATTACCTAACCTAACCATGTTCACCAGAAGCTTCTCACCAGAAGCTTCTCTCCATCATCTGCAGCATTGACTTTATCTGAGTTGTGGTGTCATCTCCAAAATTTGAGGTGTATCTTCTTAAACTCTCTTCCAGGTTGTTTATGAAAATATTGAACAGTAACAGTTCCTGCTCCAAAACCTTCTTAGCCCACCTCTTTACCCAGAATATTTCAAATTCACACCAACCTTTGCCTTCTGTTCAAACAGACCACCAGTCCTCTGGGACTACAAGTTGCACTTCAGTATATTTCATTTACATTTTCTTTTCCTTTGGTACCCTCAGGAATCCAACACTCTTATGAGGTAAAAATAAGTATCAGGAAATTCTTGTCTCAGGCCAAAAAATGTTAACAACCATACCATTATTTATTTATCTTGCTTAAGTACATAAGAATACCCATAAGAACCCCAACTTATGCCATTGCCAGAATTGCCTTTGTTAATTATCCAACAGCACAATATCCCATCTCACACAATGAAAACTGCACTACTCATACTCACTCAAGAAAATCTTTCACATTCCGACCTATCACCTACAAGTACAGACGTGTCAAGCCAGGAGTAGGTGGAAGATGCACTAATAAGGCTAGTAACTAATAAAATGCCAGATCTGATGGGTTAGACTCTTTGGCCCAGATATTCAAAGGGGTTGTGCATGGCACAACAGGGGTTGCACCATGCACAACCCCCAATACTGCTCTTGCGATATTCAAGGGCAGGTTGCACTGAGCAACTCCGATGCACTTGGGCACATTGGTAATGTATGTGGTGCAGATACAGGGCATGCCCATGCTGCAGCACATCCCAATATTCAGCTCAGGATGTGTGGCGAGCATTGCTGGTGCAACTCCTACAGCGCCCACTGGTGCTCAAAGTTGAGCTGCAAAGGGGCTCAAATGCTGACCACCCACAGGTGGGCGGCTGTATTACAAGGCACAACACAACAGCCAACAGCTGTGGGTGGTCACCAACCCAGCAGGAACATCATCCACAAGCACCCAGACCCTCCTTGGCAGTCTAGTGGCCCCCCTCCCTGTATGCCCAATCGTGGGCATCTGTAAAAGTAAGAAATACCTGGTGGTCCTGTGGTCCTCTCCCTGTATGCCCGATCGTGGGCCATTGTACTAAGAAAGTGTAACCTGGTAGTCTAGTAGTACCCCCCTCTCCACCAACCCACAGAGGACCCCCTGCCACCCCAGCATCCCCCCATCATCGGTGGGCAGCAGAACCCACCCACATGCCGCCGGGCCACCACCAAATGACAGCATACAATATGATCTGTATGTCTGTTGGTCCACAATGTGGACCAATGGGCTTACAGACCATACTGTACTACACAGGACAAGATATGTGAATGACCGCTTTCATTCACATATCATCTCTGTATAGTGCAGTATGGTCTGCAACCATAGTCCACACTGTGAACCAATAGTCATAGATCATACTATGTCTTGTCATTCAGAAGAGGCAGCTGGGTGGTATGCGGGTGGGGTGCTGCCACACGCCAATGACGGGGGGTGCTGGGTGGCCAGGGTCCTCTAGGTGGGTGGGAGAGGTACCACAAACAACCAGGTTACACTTATTAGTACCACAGCCCATGATCAAGTGTACAGGGAGGGACCACTGGACCACCAGGTATTTCTTACTTTACAGATGCCATGATCGAGTGTATGGGGAAAGGACAGCTAGATCACCAGGTATTTCTATTATTACAGATGCCCACAATTGGGCATATGGGGGGGGTTACAATAGCCCACAAGGACCCAACCCATGACCTGGCACATGTCACAGAGCCGTCCTGTGCAACGCATGCAAATGGGCCATACTGACATGCAAATAGCCCCATTTATGCCTTGCATATATTATGGCCTCATTTGCATGCCCCGCTGAATACGAGGTGATGCATCTAGCACAACTGCACTTGCGCTGATGCATCCCCGTGCTCCCTCTCTGAGGCTTGCGCTGGCACAGTGCCACTGCGCCATGAGCAATATGTGTGCCTGCCCTGCCATATTCAATGGTGCTGCACCATGGCACATCACCATAGAATATCGCCTGGTCCTGGCCCCTGCGCAGCCCAGTTGCGCTGCACTCAGGCTTGTGTCACTGCCCGGCTCAGTTTGAATATCTGGGCCTTTATTTTTTTAAAATTGGTTACCATCTCCTTGCAGCACTAGTAACACACCTTTTTAATTAATCACTTCCCAGCACAGAACTCCCTACAATTTGGAAGATGACATATATCATACCTATGTTCAAATCAGGTGATGCATGCAACCTCAGTAATTATAGATCGATATCTGTACTACCTACCCTGGCCAAGCTTCTTGAAAAATGAGTTAATAATCAACTAAGGGAATACCTACAGCTTATAAATCATTTAAATCATGTGCAATCAAGTTTTAGACCAAAACATGGCACTACAATGGTTTTAGCCAAGGTCAACAAGAACTGACTAATAGCCCTTCGGTACTGGGCTTCTGCCTGCGTTGGCACCTTTTTCTTCCACAAAGAAATCTGCAGCTATCCCAACAGAGCTCTGTTGAGGTCGCTCTCTCCGCCTGTCTCACTCACTCATTCTGTTTCTCCTGGTGCTGCAGGCTGCTGTTTTGTACTGGGCTCCAGCCTGTGTTGGCAGCTTTTTCTGCCTACAAAGAAATCTGCAGCTGTCCTGACAGAGCTCCATTGAGGTGGGTCACTTCCCCCCCCCTCTCATTCTGTTTCTGCTGGCACTGTAGGCTGCCCTTTTGTATTGGGCTCCTGCATCTGTAGGCATCTTTTCTGCCCACAAAGAAATCTGTAGCAGTCCCGACAGAGCTCCATGGCCTCACTCACTGCCCCTGTCTCATTCACTCGTTCGTTTCTGCCAAAGAGGCAGGCTGCCCTTCTGTGCTGGGCTCCTGCCTGCGTTACCATCCTTTTCTGCCCACAAAGAAATCCGCACTAGTTATGATGAGAGCTCCATTGAGCTCGCTCACTCACTCTCCCTCTCTCACTTGTTCATTCTGTTTCTCCCACCACTGCAGGCTGCCCTTTTGTACTGGGCCCCTGCGTGCATTGCTGCCTTTTTCTGCCCACAAAGAAATCTGCAGCAGTCCCAACAGAGCTCTGTTTAGCTCACTCACTCCCCCTCCCTTGCTCGTTCTGTGTCTCCCGCTGCTGCAGGCTGCCCTTTTGTACTGGATTCCTGCCTGTGTTGGCGGCTTTTTCTGCCCACAAAGACATCTGCAGCAGTCCTGACACAGCTCCGTTGATCTTGCTCACTTCCCCTCTCTCACTCACTTATTCCGTTTCTGCCAGCGCTACAGGCTGGCCTTTTATCTTAGGCTCCTGCCTGTATTGCCGCCTTTTCCCTGCAGCAGTCATGATACACCTCTGTTGAGCTCGATCACTCCCCCTCTCTCACTCGCTCATTCTGTTTCTCCCGCGCTGCAGGCGCCCTTTTGTACTGGGCTCCTGCCTCTGTTGGCATCTTTTTCTGCCCGTTGGCCTCACTCACTCCCCCTGTCTCACTCGCTCGTCCCGTTTCTGCCAGCACTGCAGGCTGTTCTTCTGTACTGGGCTCCTGCCTGCATTGCCACCTTTTTCTGCCCACAAAGAATCTGCACCAGTTATGATAGAGCTCCGTTGAGCTCGCTCACTCCCCATCTCTCACTCACTTGTTCTGTTTCTCCCACTACTGCAGGATGTTCTTTTGTACTCAGACCCTGCATGCATTGCTGCCTTTTCCTGCCCACAAAGAAATCTGCAGCAGTCCCAACAGAGCGCCGTTGAGCATGCTCAATCCCCATCCCTCACTCACTTGTTCTGTGTCTGCCAGCACTGCAGGCTGCCTTTTGTACTAGGCTCTGCCTTCATTGACACCTTTTCTGCCCACAAAGAAATCTGCAGCTGTCCCAACAGAGCTCTGTTGAGGTCTCTTACTTTGCCTGTCTCATGCGCTCATTCTGTTTCTCCTGGCACTGCCGGGTGCCATTTTATTGTGGTCTTCTGCCTCTGTTAGTGCCTTTTTCTGCCCACAAAGAAATCTGCAGCAGTCCTGACAGAGCTCCGTTGAGCTCACTCACTCCCCCTCTCTCACCCGCTCGTTCTGTGTCTGTCGGTGCTGCAGGCTGCCCTTTAGTACTGGGCTCCTGCCTGCATTGCCGCCTTCTTCTGGCCACAAAGAAATCTGCAGCAGTCACAATAGAGCTCAGTTGAGCTCACTCACTCACTCACTCCCCACTCTCACTCATTCATTCTGTTTCTCCCACCACTGCAGGCTGCCCTTTTCTACTCAGCCCCTGCATGCATTGCTGCCTTTTCCTACTCACAAAGAAATCCACAGCAGTCCCAACAGAGTGCTGTTGAGCTCACTCACTCCCCCTCCCTCACTCACTCATTCTGTGTCTCCTGACACTGCAGGCTGCCCATTTGTACTGGGTTTCAACCAGCGTTGGCACCCTTTTCTGCCCACAAAAGAAATCTGCAGCTGTCTGACAGAGCTCTGTTGAGGTAGCTCACTCTGCCTGTCTCACTCTTTCATTCTGTTTCTCCTGTGCTGCAGGCTGCTGTTTGTTGTGGTCTCCTGCCTTTGTTGTTACCTTTTTCCCCACTAAAGAAATCTACAGCAGTCTGATACAGCTCCATTGAGCTCGTTCCTCCCCTCTCTCACCCCGCTCATTCGGTTTCTGTCAGTGCTGCAGGCTGCCGTTTTGTACTGGCGCCTGCCTGTGTTGCCTCCTTCTTCTGGCCACAAAGAAATCTGCAGCAGTCAAGCTGAAGCTTCGTTGAGCTCACTCACCCACTCCCCTTTCTCACTCATTCATTCTGTTTCTCCCTGCTGCAGGCTGACCTTTTGTACTGGGTCTCTCGTGCATTGCAGCCTTTTCTGTTTACAAAGAAATCTGCAGCAGTCCCAACAGAGCTCCGTTGAGTTCACTCACTCCCCTCCCTCACTCACTCATTCTCGTCTCCGCTGCTGCAGCCTGCCCTTTTGTACTGGGTTCCTGCCTGCATTGCCGGCTTTGACTGCCCACAAGGCGTGCAGCAGTCCCAACACAGCTCCGTTGAGGTTGCTCCTCCCGTCTCTCATGCTTGTTCGTTTCTGCCAGTGCTGTAGGCTGGCCTTTTGTACTGGGCTGCTGCCAATGTTACCACCTTTTCCTGCCCTCAAAGAAATTCACAGCACTCATGATAGACCTCCGTTGTGCTCACTCACTCCCCCTCTCTCACTTGCTCATTCTGTTTCTCCTAGTGCCTAAGGCTGCCCTTTTGTACTGGACTCCTGCCTGCGTTGGCACCATTTTCTGCCCACAGAGAAATCTGCAGCTGTCCCAACAGAGCTCCGTTGAGGTCACTCACTCCCCCATCTCACTCACTCATTATGTTTCTCCTGACACTGCAGGCTGCCCTTTTGTACTGGGCTTCTGCCTCTGTTGGTATTTTTTTCTGCCCACAAAGAAATCTGCAGCAGTCCCAACAGAGCTCCGTTGGCCTCACTCACTCCCCCATCTCACTCACTCATTCCATTTCTGCCAGTGCTGCAGGCTGCCCTTTTGTACTTGGCTCCTACCTGCATTGCCACCCTTTTTCTGCCCAGAAAGAAATCTGCAGCAGTCCCAACAGAGCTCCGTTGAACTCACTCACTGCCCCTCCCTTGCTCATTCTGTCTCCCACTGCTGCAGGCTGCCCCTTTGTACTTTATTCCTGCCTGCATTGGTGACTTTTTCTGCCCACAAAGACATCTGCAGCAGTCCTGACACAGCTCCATTGAGCTCACTCACTACCCCTCTCTCACCCGCTCATTCTGTTTCTGCCAGTGGTGCAGTCTGGCCTTTTGAACTTGACTCCTACCTGAATTGCCACCTTTTCCTGCACACAAAGAAATCCGCAGCAGTCATGATACACCTCTGTTGAGCTCGCTTACTCCCCCCTCTCTCACTCACTCGTTCTGTTTCTCCCAGCGCTGCAGGCTGCCCTTTTGTACTGGGCTCCTGCCTGCCTTGGCACCTTTTTCTGCCCACAAACAAATCTGCAGCTGTCCTGACAGAGCTCTGTTGAGGTTGCTCACTCCCCCTCTCTCACTCACTCATTCTGTTTCTCCTGGCGCTGCAGGCTGCCCTTTGTACAGGGGCTCCTGTCTCTGTTGGCATCTTTTTCTGCCCACAAAGAAATCTGCAGCAGTCCTGACAGAGCTCCGTTGAGCTCACTGACTCCCTCTCTCTCACCCACTCATTCTGTTTCTGTATCGATTGCTGCAGGCTGCCCTTTTTGTACTGGGCTCCTGCCTGCGTATCGCCTTCTTCTGTACAAAATCTGCAGCAGTCACGATACAGCTCAGTTGAGCTCACTCACTCACTCACTCCCTCCCCCCTTTCACTCATTCGTTCTGTTTCTCTCACCACTGCAGGCTGCCCTTTTCTACTCGGCCCCTGCATACATTGCTGCCTTTTCCTGCCCACAAAGAAATCCACAGCAGTCCCAACAGAGCGCTGTTGAGCTCACTAACTCACTCCCCCTCCCTCACTCACTCATTCCGTGTCTCCCAGCACTGCAGGCTGCCCTTTTGTACTGGGTTTCTGCCAGCGTTGGCACCTTTTTCTGTCCACAAAGAAATCTGCAGCTGTCCTGACAGAGCTCTGTTGAGGTTGCTCACTCTGCCTGTCTCATTCTTTCATTCTGTTTCTCCTGGTGCTGCAGGCTGCTGTTTTGTTGTGGTCTCCTGCCTTTGTTGGTGCCTTTTTCTGCCCACAAAGAAATCTGCAGCAGTCCTGACACAGCTCCATTGAGCCTGCTCACTCCCCCTCTCTCACCCGCTCATTCTGTTTCTGTTGGTGCTGCAGGCTGCCCTTTTGTACTAGGCTCCTGCCTGTGTTGCCACCTTCTTCTGGCCACAAAGAAATCTGCAGCAGTCAAGCTAGAGCTTCATGGGCTCACTCCTCCTCCTTCTTTCTTTCTCACTCATTCATTCTGTTTCTCCCACCGCTGCAGGCTGACCTTTGTACTGGGCCCCTGCATGCATTGCAGCCTTTTTCTGTCTACAAAGAAATCTGTAGCAGTCCCAACAGAGCTCCGTTGAGTTCACTCACTCCCCCTCCCTCACTCTTTCTGTGTTTCCTGCTGCTGCAGGCTGTCCTTTTGTACTGGGTTCCTGCCTGCTTTTCCGGCTTTGTCTGCCCACAAAGATGTGCAGCAGTCCCAACACAACTCTGTTGAGGTTGCTCACTCCCCGTCTCTCGCGTGCTCATTCCGTTTCTGCCAGTGCTGTAGGCTGGCCTTTTGTACTGGGCTGCTGCCTATGTTACCACCTTTTCCTGCCCACAAAGAAATCTGCAGCAGTCATGAAAGACCTCCATTGTGCTCGCTCACTCCCCCTCTCTCACTTGCTCATTCTGTTACTCCCAGTGCTGAAGGCTGCCCTTTTGTACTGGACTCCTACCTGCGTTGGCACCTTTTCCTGCCCACAAAGAAATCTGCAGCTGTCCCAACAGAGCTCCATTGAGGTCGCTCACTCCCCTATCTCACTCACTCATTCTGTTTCTCCTGACACTGCAGGCTGCCCTTTTGTACTGGGCTTCTGCCTCTGTTGGCAATTGTTTCTGCCCACAAAGAAATCTGTCGCAGTCCCAACAGAGCTCCGTTGGCCTCCTCCTCCCCCATCTCACTCGCTCCCATTCCATTTCTGCCAGTGCTGCAGGTTGCCCTTTTGTACTTGGCTCCTGCCTGCATTGTCCACCCTTTTTCTGCCCAGAAAGAAATCTGCAGCAGTCCCAACAGAGCTCCATTGAGCTCACTCACTCCCTCCCTTGCTCATTCTGTGTCTCCCTGCTGCAGGCTGCCCTTTGTACTGGATTCCTGCTTGCGTTGGTGACTTTTCTGCCCACAAAGACATCTGCAGCAGTCCTGCACAGCTCCGTTGAGCTCACTCACTACCCCTCTCACTTGCTCATTCTGTTTCTGCCGGTGCTGCAGTCTGTCCTTTTGTACTGGACTCCTGCCTGCATTGCCACCTTTTCCTGCCCACAAAGAAATCCACAGCAGTCACAATACACCTCTGTTGAGCTCGCTCACTCCCCCTTTCTCACTCACTCATTCTGTTTCTCCTGGTGCTGTAGGCTGCCCTTTTGTACAGGGCTCCTGTCTCTGTTGGCATCTTTTTCTGCCCACAAAGAAATCTGCAGCAGTCCTGACAGAGCTCTGTTGGCCTCACTCACTCCCCCTGTCTCACTCGCTCATTCCATTTCTGCCAGCACTGCAGTCTGCCCTTCCATACTGGGCTCCTGCCTGCACTGCCACCCTTTTCTGCCCACAAAGAAATCTGCAGCAGTTATGATAGAGCTCCATTGAGCTTGCTCGCTCCCCCTCTCTCACTTGCTTGTTCTGTTTCTCAGACTGCTGCAGGCTGCCCTTTTGTACTCAGCCCCTGCATGCATTGCTGCCTTTTCCTAACCACAAAGAAATCCACAGCAGTTCCAACAGAGCTCAGTTGAGCTTGGTCACTCCTCCCTCCCTCAGTCGCTCGATCCTAATCTGTCCCAAACACTGATTTCTGACAGCCACTGCAGTATTCTGTGCCAGAAGTGTGGAAACACATTTCAGCCACGATGTGAAACATTACAGATGCAGTGCTCATAAGGAGGTGTGAACAAATGCCAGTGTTGAAAATCTGGAGTGAAAATATTACTAATTTGCAAACTTACCAGGGTATATGGAAACTGCACAACACACACTCGTAACAGTCATTTTATGGAGTTTCACCACAAAATTTTCAACATAGGCATTTTAGGACCTCTGTGTCAGTGTGATTTTCTTAATACTGTATGTCCCGAACACTGATTTCCCACAGTGACTGCTCTGTTGTGCACCGGAAGAGCAAAAACACATTTCGGCCAGTATGTGAAAAATGACAGCTGCACTGTTCATAAGGAGGTGTGACAAAATGGCAATGCTGACAATCTGGAGTGCAAATATTACGAAGTTGCGAAGGTACGAGCGTGAGTGTAAACTGTGCAATGCACATTCATAACACACACTCATTTTATGGACTTTCCTCACCAAATTTTCAACATAGGCATTTTAGGACCTCTGCTAATGAACAGTGTCACTGCCATTTTCATAATGTACCCCAAACATGGATTTCCACAGCGGCCATGCTATTCTGTGCCAGAACTGTGAAAACACATTTCGGCCAGGATGTGAAAAATGACAGCTGTACTGTTCATAAGGAGGTGCAGAAGAATGGCAATGTTGAAACTCTGGAGTGAAAATATTATTAATTCGTGACGTTATGAACGTGCATGCAAACTGCGCAACACATGTTTGTAACACAGTCATTTTATGGAGTATCATCACCAAATTTTCAACATAGGCATTTTAGGACCTCTGCTCGTGAACAGTGCCACTGCCATTTTCTTAATCTGTCCTGAACACTGATTTCCCACAGCGACCATGCTATTCTGTGCCAGAGTGCAAAAACACATTGGGTTGGATATTCAAAAGGGTTGCATGCCATGTGCAATAGGTTACACCTGCAAAGTCCGAGTGCGCTATTCTCCATATTCAGCAGGAGGCAGTTGCGCCCCCAAGTCATGCTGAGCAACGCGCAATGCTAATGAGGCATGCTCAACCAGAGGGGGAACCATGCATAAACTGCACAGCCCGATATTCGGCGGGCTGTGCAGGTTCTGGCGCAACCCCGGCTAGCCTGCACAACTTGAAGCGAAAAAGGAGCAAGTCGAGGGCCACCCACAGGTGAGCTGCCACATTGCAGGGTGCAACACAGCAGCTGCCACTGTGGTGGCCCTCCCTCTTCCTGTGCCCCCTGCAGCCGATGGCTGGCATAATAGTAACCCCCGACTGGCCCGATCGCGGGCAAAACCGTAGTAATCTCCCCCAACTGGCCGATCACGAGGTAAACCAGTAGTAATACCCACCCCCACTAGCCCGATCGCGGGCAGAACAGATTCAACCCCCAAGAACAATATCCCTAGTGGTCCAGTGGACTGCGAAGCCCGATCATGGGCATTAGAGTCCACCCCCCCAGGTCCAAGTACCCTGGTGATCTAGTGGCCCCTACTCCACCCACCCATGGAGCCCCACCACCCTGCTCCCCCCATCAGCCGGCGGGCGGCAGCACCCCATCCGGCTACCACCCTGCCGCCTGCCGACTGACTGCTTGGTAGGGCTGCACGCCCATTAGTTCAGAGCAAGAGCCAATGGGTGTGCAGCCCATACTGTTCAAGGCAGTCCACATATGTGAATGAACTGCCTTATGCGGTATGGGGGATCTGGGTGGTGGGGCTCCTGGAAGAGTGAAATTGTGAAGACCACTAGATCACCAAGTACACAGAACCTAATGATGAACTCTAATGCCCCCTTGATCGAGCTTTGTAATCACTGGACACCAAGATATTGTTCTTAGAGAGATAGCTCTGTTCTGCCATGTCGAGCTGAGTGAAGGTGAAATACTGTTTTAACGATAGAACCAATCGAGATACTACTATTTTGCCTGTGATCGAGCCAGTCGAGAGATATGCTGGTTTTGCTTCGCGATCAGGCCAGTTGAGGGAGGGAATACTTCATGCGCGATGGGGCTGCTGGGGTGTCGGTTCCCGACGGCTGCTGCCTGGCAGGGCGCCAGGCACAAGTCGTCGGGGATTAGCGCACCTGCATGCTAATGGCATGCAAATGTGGCCATAAGTAGATGCAAATGCCCCCCCCCACGCCTTGCATGAATGATGGCCCCATTTGCATGTCACCTTTGAATATTGGAAATTTGTGCATGGCGCAATGGAACTTGCGCCACATCTTCAGATGCTCCACTCTGACCACTTTTGGTGGCACAAGTTCCACTGCAATATGCACAGTGGCTCTGGCTGGGGGGTGATATTCAAAGGGTTGCTCAATAGCACAACTCCGTTGAATATACTTCCCAACCCTGGCCTTAACTTATTTGAGCGAGCGCAGGGCTTGCACCACAGAATGATGCCATTTGAATATCCAGCCCATTGTGGCCAGGATGTGGAAAATGACAACTGTACTGTTCTCAAGGAGGTCTGAAAAAATGCCAATGTTGAAAATCTGGCATGAAAATATTGCAAATTCGCAGAGTTACAAGCGTGCGTAACAACTGCACAATGCACGCTCATAAAACAGTAATTGTTGGGATTTTACCCACCGAATTTGCAGTATAGGCTTTTTGAGAGCCCACCCTCATAAGCTTACTGGCACTGTCATTTGTTAATGCGGTCCCAAACAGTGATTCCATGCAGTGACCACAAAATCACCTTTCAGGGCTGAATGCCATGTCAGTGCAGAATTCATGAGGAGGGGTCCCAAAACCCCATGTTGACAATTTGGTGCAAAAATTCCAAAACATGCCAGAGCTATGCATCAAAGTTGAAAAACCCTATTTATACCATTGTACAGCTTAGCAGCATTTCCTCAGTTTGCGGTTGGCTTTGAAGAGTGCAAGGCGTGTTCCCGGTCGCGTTGGGCTCTGGAGGTAAGTATGGGTGAGGGGTGTGGGGAGGCAGGGTGTGCAGAGGGTGGGCCTGGGTTGGGGAGGGGCTGCTGGACTCAACAAGGGACCGTTTTTTGCTTTACCGGTATAACAAAAAAGACATTGTGGGACTTTTTTTTTTACAGGGGCATTTCTGGACATTTGGCATGCTGGGGTGGGCTCCCAGAATTCCAAGCAACTGTTGGGGGGGTCAGCTGTAGCCAACTGGGGATTGGACACCCCCATCAGCACAAAAGTGGAGGGGATGCAAGAGGCGAGAGGGATTGGGCACCCCCTCGGCACAACTCTCCTGCTGCTGTTTTGGAACTTGTGGAGTGGGCTCCCTCGTCAGCACATCAAAGTGGGAGGGGAGACATAATGCTGACGAGGAGTGGGTTCCCCCATCGGCAAGTCATAGCACCGGGGATGGTAGCTGACGGGGATTGGGGCCCCCGTCAGCAAATACAAGCTGCTGTAGGGAGGGGCACATGCTGCTGAGGAGGACTGGGCACCGTCTCAGCACTGGGGGTGAATTAATATTGTTTGTGTGCCATACTCACAAACAATATTATAGTAGCAACGTTCCACCCAGCAATGACGGATCGCTCCCTCATAGCAGCGAATGACTGACACTGCAATGACGAGATGGCCCCTGATTGCAGCGGCTAAACTTTTACAAGTTGGTGGCATGCTGGCTCAACTAGTGTCAGCAGCAGCATGCCACAGTATTGGAAGTGGGCAAACTTTAAAAGGCTATGAGGGCATTAGTTTACAACAGTGCGTGCCTCCACAACCTACTTCTAGAGAAACTGCCGCCAATATGTTTCTTGTGCAAGTGTGCAATCAACATAAAAAAGAAAATGGGAAAGTTATATTTAAAGGCCAGATATTCAAAGGGTTGCGCCATGTGCAATAGGGTAGCTCCTGCGCCAAGTCCAAACTTGCTCCCATTCTGCGATATTCAGCAGGAGGCAGTTGCGCCACAGAAAACATGCTGAGCAACAAGCGCCAATGCAAATGAATGCATGCTGAACTGGAGGAGGAACCGTATAAACTGCACAACCCGATATTCGGCGGGCTGTGCAGAGTTCTGGCGCAACCCCAACCTGCGCCTGCGGACTTTGAGCCAAAAAGGCTTAAGTCGAGGGCCACCCATGGGTGAGCTGCTGTATTGCAGGGCGCAACACAGCAGCTGCCACCTGTGGCTGGCCCCAAACTCAGTCCTGTGCCCCCCTCAGCCCGATCGCGGGCATAGTGTACTCCCCCACCAGCCCGATCGCGGGCATCAATGTAGCTCCCCTCTCCTCCCGTTCCACATCCCTGGTGGTCCAGTGGACGAAATGCCCGATCGCGGGCAGAAAATAAACTGAACCCCCGAACATCTTCCTGGTGCCTGATCATGGGCAGAAAGTAAACTGAACCCCCAAACATCTCTCTGGTGCCCGATCACGGGCAGAAAGTAAACTGAACCCCGAGACATCTCTCTGGTGCCCGATCGCGGGCAGAAAGTAAACTGAAACCCCGAACATCTCCCTGGTGGTCAGTGGACCAAAATGCCCGATCGCGGGCAGAAAGTAAACTGAACCCCACCTGAACATCTCCCTGGTGGCTAGTGTCCCCCCACCCACCCACCCACGAAGCCCCACCACCCGCTGCCCCGGCAGCCGGTAAAAGATGGCAACATCCCACCTGCCTGCCGCCCGCCGCCGCCCATGACACTGACTGCCGGTATGGCTGCACGCCATTGGTGCAGAGCAAGAGCCAATGGGCATGCGGCCCATACGATACAAGGCTGATCCAGATCTGTGAATGATAAATTCATTCACAAAACTAGTCTGTCTTGTACAGTATGGGCTGCACACCCATTAGCTCTTGCTCTGCAACAATGGGCGTGCAGCCCTACTGTCTGATCAGTCGGCGAGCAGGCGCGACAGGCGGGTGGGATACTGCCCGCCCGGCTGCCGCGGGGAGCGGGTGGTGGGGCTTCATGGGTGGTGGGGTGGGGGACACAAGGCACCAGGGATGTGTTGGGGGTGTTTAATGATTACATCCCGCCGATCAGGATCTACGGTCCACTGGACCACCAGGGCTATGTTTGGGGGGGTGTAATGATTACATCCAGCGATCGGGATCTACGGTCCACTGGACCACCAGGGATGTGTTCGGGAGGGGAGACATACTGCTGCCCGCGATCGGGCTGGTGGGTTAACTATACCACGATTGGGCTGCAGAGGGGTTGTTTCTAAACTAATGCAGCCTGCAGTAGGGCTGGTGGGTGGGGACATTTCTGCTGTTGCGGCGATCGGGCCAGTGGGGGGTGGTGGTGGGGATTTTCACTCTTTTGTCCACGATCAGGCTGCAGGGGGTGTCGATCCCCAACAGCTGCTGCCTGGCAGGGCGCCAGGTGCAAGTCCTCGGGGATCGGAGCACCTGCATGCTAATGGCATGCAAATGGGGCCATAATCAGATGCAAATGGCCCCCCCTGCACCTTGCATGAATTATGGCCCCATTTGCATGTCACCTTTTGAATATTGGGATTTTGCGCATGGCGCAATGGTACTTAATGCCACCGCCGGGTTAGATGCTCCACTCTGACAACTTGCAGTGGCGCAATTCCACTGCGCCATGCACAGTGGCTGTGGCCGGGGGTGATATTCAAGGGTTGCTCAATAAGCGCAAATCCTTTGAATATTGCCTGGGCCACACCCTTGCACAACTATTTTGCGCAGCGCAAGAGCTTGCACCTAAGAAGAACACAGTTTGAATATCTGGCCCAGCATATACACATGGAGGACAGGCATACTAATTGAAAAAGGAGTTCATAATTTCTCTGTTGTCCAGCAGGTGGCAGTGCAACTATATGTTTAACCAGTAGCCCGGTGGTGCTGCTACTGTGCTCGCTTTCTCATGGTATCGCTCTGTGTCTTTCAGACTGTGCATCCAGTTCTGCCCCCCACTCCCCATTTCTGAGTGTTCACATTTCTCCTGGGACAGTGTGAGAAAGTGTTGCTGTGTACCAGGAGAAAGTATATTGTAATTTAAATCATTGGATCACTGATTTTGTATATGGATTACAGGATGGCTGGAGGTGAAGGTGAGGTGCGCGATGTCCCTGGCTGACTGCTTTTATATATACTGTACAGTACCCGGTTTACAGTCCAACTTTATTTATATGTATGTTTTGGGGGAGGATTTTCTTTTCATACAGGTACTTAGCTGTCCAAATACAGCAGTTGTTTTGAGAAGTTCTGCAATGAAGGTGATTGCAGCACTTTTGAACTCCACATGCGCTTGCACAATCCCACTAAAGGAATTGAAGTGGCCAACTAGGGGCTTGGTTCATTTCCTTCAACTTTTTATTTGGATTCAGTGGTATTAGCCCTGAGCAGCGGTGCTAGGGAGGAAATGTGGGGGGGTGGATGTGCCTGCGATGGACTCAGTGTCAGATAAGGTTTTTCTGTGTGGGCAGGGAAGTATCTGCTTTGTTGTGGGTTGTGAGGGGAAGGAGGGATTTCTTTTACTGTTCTGTGGTCAGCTATGTGCCTAGACTTCATACAGTGATTTTATTGTGAAATAACATCACTGTTCCAGGCACCCAGTGACCAGTCAGAGGGCAGAACATTTTCTTGCCATTGTATAATTTTAAATATTTGGGATTATGACTAGATAGATGCTTTTCATTCAGTACACACATTGTAGACCTCAGAAAAAAAACTGTGGTGGACAATTTAAAATACCTGGTATTATGGCTAGATAGATGCTTATCATTCAATGCACACATTGTAGACCTCAGCAAAAAACTAAGAATCCAACAGAGCAAGCAAGCAATGTGAGAAGGCAGTAAGGAGAACTGGGGGATACTAAGATGTATAGGATGAAGCATCACCAGTAAAACAGGAAGTTGTTCTCCTTCTCTACAGACAGTTGGTAATACCCATCTGGACTACTGTATGCAGTTCTGGATACCCCATCTCTACAAGGACATAGACAGGATGGAGGCAGTACAGAGGAGGGCAATTAAAATGGTGCAGGGTCTGCACCAGAACCCATATGAAGAGATTAAAGGAGCATAATATGTATACCCTTGAGGAAAGGAGGTAGAGGGAGGACATGATAGAAACTTTCCGAGCACTTCAAGGGAATCAACAAAGTCCAGTAGGGTAGCATCTTTCAGAAAAAGAATATGCAAGAACAAAGGCACAATTTGAAGATGGGAAGGTGACTCAAAGGGCAACATGAGAAGTTTATTTCATGAAGAGTGGTGGACACATGAAGTGACCTTCCTGAGAAGGTCATGGGGTCAAAACAGGGTGGAATTCAAGAATGCATGGGACAGACATAAGGCAATTCTGGTGGGGTAGGAAGAAGTAGGCTGTTGGTTAACTAGGATCTGCAGCTTATCCAATAGGTAGGGAAATGGACAGAGTGGGTGGGCTAAGCAGTCCTTATCTGCTATCAAAGTCTATGTTTCTACGTTTTAGAATAGGCATCTTTCATAAAAACAAGAGCTGTTTCCCAATAGAAGTTAGGAAGAGACTGGTGCAGGTCACCTTTCTCCCCTATCAGACTACACAGATCTGATTTATAGCCATTGTATTGTTTAAATTCCTTTCTAAACAAACTAGACATGCTTTATCACCAGGCCCTCAATTCATTATAAACTTAGCACCTAGATCCTCACTACTGCCTACTTTATGCTACTGTATGGTGGTCATCCCCTAACCACAAGGAGACTTAGAAGTCTACATCTCTGGCCTACAAAACAATAACCAAAAATGTCCCACAATATACAGCATCTCAGATCTTGTAATCTTGTCTCACAGTAGCTATGCATTAAGGAAAAGCAATCATACAGTATTCTTTTTCATATCATATCATAACACATGCTACCCATTATGGTAAAACTGCGATTAGCAGAGTAATCCCTATGATCTGAAACAACCTCTAAAAATCATTCAAACTCACCAGCATAGTCAGCCCTGGTATCTTTAAATCACTCATAGAAAAGCACAGTGTTGAATCCTGTACCTGTAACTAGCATAAATGTATGACACCTTTAGTCCTTTTGGTCACTTGCATGCATCATTGAATCCTGCACGTGTAAGTAGCATAATAGTACTATCATCATAGGACCTATTGGTCTTTTGTCCTGTATTTGATATTCCTGAATTGTACTTACTGTATGAATGCCAAAAAGTTCCTTAAATGTATTAGGATGTATATTAAATGTATTAAATAGGCACTTGGCACCCCTTCTCGTTAATATTTATATAATGCTGTATCCTAGTCTATATTTTCTCCATGTATATTTTACTATATACTTTTTCCATCAACTCACGTGCTATGAATGTATCTCTCTAACTAGTGTATATAATTTTTATTGTATGTTGTCCTATCAGGACCTCCTTGAAAATGAGCTTACTCAATGGAACCTCTTCCTGGTTAAATAATTAAACTAAAAGTAAACTATTGGTAGGGCAAAAACAGGATCTGGAAGGGAAAAAAGAAGGGTTAATGCAGGTAAAAATATTCACTAGATCCCACTGAAATTCCACCACCTGTAGTGGTACCTAGACTCTGCTTAATACAGCCTGCTGCATCAGTTACCCAAAGTCACTGGGGCTCCCAAATGGTCAAAATTTGCTGCATGTAGTCAGTAGTTGCAGGCCTGATGGTGGTGGACATCGGTGCAGTACTGTGTAATGGTTGTGTTCAGGGATACCAAAACAAATACATGTTTATGACAACATCAGATGGTTGTTATTGTTTCTGGCTTCATAGTCTCTCTGTGGGCATTGTTCTATAGTTAAACAGACTGCCCAAATGTTAATTTACATGCCCTCACTATTGTACTATGTACATGGGGTGAGGTAATGACCTAATACTCACAATCTCTATTGTAACATGGACTTGTAGTGCAGTGAACATTAGTTCAGATCTGTTTCCACTGTTTATCATGGAACAGTTTATTAAATTCCCTCTCCATTTCTGTTGAGCACTTGTCATATTATGTTCAAATAACACCATTTAGGGCATAGCCTGCAACTAACCAGATGGTCTCTGCAGCAAGAGAGTTACATTGTGAGGGTTTCCCTCTGAATTTGGAAGATGCATGCTGTGTTAGAGGTACAGTGGATCCAATGTGCTTCTGGTATGGGGTGCTGATTGTATTGGTCTCAATGTCTTTGTTGTTCTCTTGATCACACAGGAAGACTTGTCTTCACCTTCCTTGAAGGCAAGCAGTCATTCAGGGCCCTTGATTACTTAGATCCTCTGTGAAGTCCTGATAGTAGCTAAAAAGCTGCAGTTTACTGTTTTCCAGCTTGGAGGCACTACAGGGCAATCTCTATGCTGCAAGCTGTACTGGAGCTGAAACAAGGCAATCCTGCTTCCAAGTCATGCAACCCCTTGCAAAGGGCTTGGTGTTGTTCTATTTACTTAAGAACAACAACAACACAAATCTCTGTGTGGAGACTGTTAAACACTTTTCTCAACCAAATATCTGAAGGCTGAATCACTCACACAGCCATCTCATGTCTTCAAGAGAAAACTGCACTCCAACTCACAAGTTTCTCCACTTGTGCAAATGCAGATCAATTCAGGTTGGCTGACATATTATACATATTTGATCTTGGTAAACCCCATTCTCTTGGGGCTGTCAGGTCTGAGATGAAAGCATGCATAGAACATCCACTCTAACCTGAACCATCTTGCCATTTTGCAGCTGTGCAGGAATGGAGCTCAGGACTGCTGTTTATCCTGGGTTGCATGTGACACCTTCTGACTGCTACCAAGCAGCCATAGTTCAGAAGGACAACACAAATGGTACTCTCCTTTACAGCACTTTGTTTCATTTAAAAGTAATTTCCATCCTTGGTGCAGCTTCCAGCCCATTAACTCAGTACTTGCCAGTACTTTTACCATCAGTTAGATTAGAAGGTCTGTTGGTGGTGTAGGAGGGCTGTGAGGTGCTCTCACAGTTGTGTTTCCTTTCTGTAGTGGAGTACAATGCATAGCTGATTTACTGGGGTTGAGCTTTGAGGTAACTAAATTGTTGTCAGTGCTACAGTGCATTCCCAATCCTGATTGCCAGTCTGGTGGTTGGGTGAGTAGTGCCCTTTTCAGAGGGAGTCCGCTGAATTTACAGATATGGCAGCACTGAAGAGAGGGAGCAACAGGTGTCTATGGACTTTCAGGCCTCACTACAGCTATCTATGGGTCTGGGAAAAACATGAGGCTCACTATCAACAGTGAGACATACTGTAGATGCTCTCTTTGCCAAAGAAACTGTGGGTCTTGCCATGTCCAACCCCAATCCTACAGCTGCAGTGCAAACTGGGGCCAGGGATTAAAAGTCATCTTCAGGGGATGCAGCAGTGCTCCAGGAGGGAACCAGAAGTTAAGCCCTCCTCCTTTGGGAGGGGTGGTTGTACCATTAGAGAAAGAAACCCTTCAACCCCTGCCCAGGTCGTTAAGACTTTTTAATTCTTCCTTTACTATTGTTTTTTTGGCTTTGCATATCTCGCTTGACTTCTTCTGTATATCAAGCTATTTAAACAAGGCACAACATTTATTGTAATTGGGGGTGATAAGTAACACCCATAGTGTGCATTTACTGTCAAATGCATCCTTCTGTAGTTACAGAATATGTCAGCCTTTCCAGCTGATAAACCCCTTTCACTGTGCCTTACTACTTTTTCCCAGTTAGAGACAATGATTTTTCTACTCTAAATCTGTATTTTATTCTATTTGTTTCCTTGTATCATTGTAGTATTTAATTGGTGTCATGGGGTTAGAATTAGTTAATCATGAATTAGTATTATCTGATTTGCATGTGTTTGTCTGATTGGTATCTGTTTTGCATTGTGCACAAAGTATGAGCTGTATAAAAGGAGAATGTGGCACTATGTTTTTGTATTCTTGACAAAGCACAAGTAGGGTAAAAAACATCCAGTTCTTTTTATGGCTGCAGGGCAGAGCTCTTAAGATGTCTTGCTATCACAGTAGAAAAATGGAGCTCTCCAGATTCCAAATGGACTAGACAAAATTGAAGGTGATGTGCCATCACTCTGCTAATACTAATTGAAGCAGTCTGCTGTGGTTCATTCAGCTGAGCAGTGTTGCATCACACTATTTTGTATGATAACTTGGTTACTAGCTTCAGTCTGGGTAGTATTCTCTTTCAAGAAAGATTCATAGCTCATAAACATGTCAACTTAATCAGCATTTCCCAGCCATAAGCTGTAATTGAGACTGAGGAAGGAGGTTCAGATTTCGGGGGCTATTGGGAAATGCATGAGATCAACAGCATATGTGTGTGTGTGTGTGTGTGTGTGTGTGTGTGTGTGTGTGTGTCTGTGCCTGCCTGTGTTACACTGTGTTGACACTTTCCTGGTACATTAACCTTTTCCCAGTCAGTTTGCAAATGGCTGTAATTCAATATTGTAGTACTGTATACTGTTCAGAACATAAAGCAGTGCATCTGTGTTAGTGTGTCACTGTATTTACCCTAATACAATGAAAGTTAGGTTAAATGTATATGTAAATAAATGCTATAAAAAGCAGTGTATATGCGTTAGTGTATAAATGCGTGTGTGTGTGTGTGTGTGTGTGTGTCTGTGGCAATGCTCTGTGTATGTAGACAGTGCACTGATATATTGTATTGGAATATATACGCATTTACAGTATATGTCAGTGTTTGTGTGTATCACAACAATTAGAAAGTGCAGTGAGGTGGCTCAGTGGTTAATTGCTAGTCTACATTCCCCTTCTATCTAGATCAGTTTCAGCCTTATACATGTCATTTCTCATTTAAATGAGATGTTCAGCAATGTTCTTCAGAGATGTTCTTTTCAGGCTCTGAGGGACATTGGAGGGTGGCGGGGGTGCCAGTAGACACCAGGGCAAGCATAACTACCAAGAGATGGCCATTGAAGGTGGGGGGTGCCAATTAGACCCCTAGAGATAAACTGCAGTGTTACGGGTCAGGCATGGAGGGTGGGGAAACACCACTAGACACTAGGGATATATAAATTATTTATGTGGAGGGAATCAGAAGGTGGGTGTGCCACTGGACACCAAGGAAAAGAAATATTATGGGAATGACAATTGGAGAGTGGGACGGGTACCACTGGACACCAGGAAATTTATATAAAATGTTAGTCACAGTTCTATGTTAGCAGGTGATTTGATAGCAAGTCATAGTATTTGGGTTTGACTGTACAGTTTGCTGTAGGGTGGGCGGTGTCATGACAAGTAATGGTCTGTCTTTCTTTCTCTCTCTCTCTCTCTCTCTCTCTCTGCACCTGTACAAGTGACTGTCTCTCTTTCTCTTTGATGGTAAGTAATGTGTTTGGCTTTGTGGTCACAGTTGAATGTTGTGGCAGGTGGTTTGATGGTAAGTCATGGTATTTGGATTGTAGTTGCAGTCTGGTGTAGGGATGTGTGGGGTGATGACAAGTTGTGGTATTTCTAATAAGACTGGCAGATGAGCTGTGTACAATATTATCAAAACATTAGGGTTCTATCTGTTACATTGCAGGACTTAGTAGTTGTTCTGTGGTCACTCAGTGACTATTCATCCAACTGCACAAAATATGTGTTCTGAAGATGCGCTTGAGGACAACTGAGGTAAATTATTGCAAGATTTGGTAGCTCTCCATATTTTCTCTTTTGTTTCCAAGAAAATAATGGATCTGCCTCACGACCAATCACAGTATGGTCTGAAACATACTCCAGGATCATTGTGCTGCATGAGACAGTTACCAGTCTGACAGATGAACAGCTGCACTTTCTTTATAGCATATTAGTCCATGTTGTTGCAAGTGACTAAAACGTGATTTGCCTTTCTGACCCTGAACATAGGATGCCAAAGAAATAGCTGAAGATGTCCTTTCCCTCTCTGATAACACTGATGATTGTGAAGAATTGATAGATGTGCTATTGTCTGCTCTAGAGGTGCACTCTGATGGACTGCCACTGTCTGCCTGATGTACATCAGTTAATGGTGTTAGTAGAGCAATGTCACATTTGGTTAGAGGAAGATCTTTCCAATACTTAATGTCTTCCCTGCAGGAAGCATGGCTTCAATGTTCCGCTTAAGTGGGGCTCTAACAATGTAGCCAACATAAAGGTGTCTACATAAAGGTATCATTCTTAAACATGGCATTTAGTCTCTGATCAGTCAACAGTCTGAGACTCAAGTAATCTTTAGGATTAGGAAGGAGGGAGTTGGGTGGAAGCAGGGTACGATAAGGCGAAGGCGGAGCACTAAATGAGTACTTCTGCTCAGTATTTACTAAAGAGAAGAGGGGGACACCCAAAGTGGGGAGAAATGGCAGAAGCAAGGGGGAAGTGGTGACAGATGGGAAATCATGGAGAGCAGAGTTCGAGAGGGTTTGAAGGCACTGAGGGTGGACAAGGCACCAGGCCCAGATGGCATCCACCCCAGGTACTGAAGGAGCTGGCAGAGGTCCTTGCAGGACCTTTGGCGAACCTATTAATGCCTCACTATATTCAGGGTGTGTACCTCAGGACTGGAGGATGGCTCATGTGGTGCCCTCACAAAAGTGGCCCCAAGGATGAACCGAAAACTACAGACCAGTGAGCCTCACATCCATCGTGGGTAAGCTAATGGAGACTATCCTGAGGAGGAGGCTGGTGGCCCTCCTAGAGGCCAAAGGACTACAAGACAGCAGACAGCATGGCTTCATACGTGGCAGATCCTGCCAAACCAACTTGGTTGAGTTCTATGACTGGGTAACTAGGCAACTGGACAGGGGCCATGCAGTGGATGTCCTGTCTGGACTTCAGTAAGCATTCGACTCAGTGCCACATGGAAGGCTGGGAAGAGAGTTAGTAGACACAGGAGCGGATGCAAAGCTGGTGAGATGGGTAGGAAACTGGCTGCAGTGAAGGCAACAGAGGTGGTGGTGGGTGGGGCTCTCACACCCAAGGGCAGTGATGAGCGGTGTTCCACAGGGCTCAGTGTTGGGACCAGTGTTGTTTGGGATTCATTGCAGACATATCATGGGACATCAAGAGCAAGATCAGTCTGTTTGCTGATGATACCAAGGTAGGCGTGGTGGTAGATGACCTAGGGGGATGGCAGGGGTTGCAGGATGATCTGGCAAAGCTTGAAACCTGGTCAGACACCTGGCAACTGGGGTTTAATGCCAAAAAGTGCAAGGTGCTGCATTTTGGGATGAAGAACCCAGGAGGAGTTACCAGCTAGGGGAGTGCAGATAGCCCAGACAGAGGAGGAGAATGATCTGGGTGTGCTCATTACAGGGTCAATGAACAACTCGGCACAATGTAGGAAGGCAGCTGCAAAGGCCAACAAAATGCTGGGTTGTATTGCGAGGGGTATATCCTCGAGGAGGGAGGAGGTGATTCTGCCACTGTATAGGTCATTAGTTAGACCACACCTGGAGTACTGCGTGCAGTACTGGCGTCCGTATCTGAAGAGGGACATTAAGTTACTGGAGGGGGTGCAGCGCAGAGCGACAAAGATGATCAAGGGGCTGGGGGACTTATCATACGAGAGGAGGTTGAAGGAGTTGAACATGTACTCACTGGAGGAGAGGAGAGACAGGGGTGACATGATTGAAACCTTTAAATACATGAAAGGAATAAACAAGACTGGTACAGAGGGGCTGTTCAAAGTAAGGGAGGGGAGGGTCACCAGGGGCCATGATATGAGACTGGAGTGAGGAAGGTTCAGGAGGGAGATGAGGAGACACTTTTTTACAGAGAGGGTGGTGGCTGGGTGGAATGCATTACCTGCTGAAGTGGTATGCAGTAGAACAGTGGACTGCTTCTAATGAGGATGGGACAGGACATGGGGAGGGTTAAGGAAGGGAAGGGTGGAAGGGAGGGCAGCTGCAGAGATAAAGGGTGCTAGGCTGACATTCGAGCAGACTTGATGAACCGCTAGGCCTTTTTCTGCTGGCAAATTTCAGATGTTCGTATGTTCGTAATTCACCAGCATAACAGCAGTGGTGTCTTCTTTTGACTGAAAGTCTTTCTTTATGTCATCAAGGAAAATGAGGTGATGAAAGATTCAAGTAGAGTCCAGCTGCTGGAACTGAGCATGATGTCTACTTTACCTATCTTATTCTGTACAGTGTAGTCATGTACAGCTTTTTACTGTTTAAGAAGCCTTTCCAACATGTAAAATGTTGAATTCCAGCAGGTTGGTACTTCCTGCTTTAATGCATGCAATGGTAAGTTATTTGGTATCTGCAGCCACTGCAGGATTTTTTTGTGCTTTCACAGAGTGGCTGAAATGCCCACATATTTTTCTAGCAAGACCTAACAGGTGATCATTTATTTATTTGTAAATCAGTTTACAACCTTGAGCCAAGGGCTCGTTTCCAAAGGTACCTCGTCACATTGAGGACAAACATAGCAATTTTAGGTTACAGAGCACAGGTTACTGAAATAGGTGTTCACCAGAGGCGCCACGTCACATTGAGGTCAAACAAAATACATTTAAGTTACAGAGTACAAGTAATTGAAATTGGTGTTACCTTTTTCACGTGGAGTACTCCATTTAAGAAACTATGGATGAGAAGATTTAAACAATGTGCAAAACAAGATATTTGCTGGTAGTTGCCATCTCTAATAGCTTTGACTATGTTGGCACCATTATCTGACACTATGAACCCTGGAGATAAGAAATATGGGGAGCTATTTCTGAATTGATTTTATAGCTCCTGCAAAATATTCACAACAGTGTGGTTTTCTTAAACGTGGTGACACATAATACAGCCTGCTTCCTGCTACTTACGGTAGAGTGGATTATTACTTTCTGACTGAAAACTTGCCCAAAGAGCTATAACAGTCAAGTAGTCAATTGTTTGGTTGCTGGTCCATATACAGTATCTGTGGTTATGTGAACCTGCTTCACCTCAGAGAGTTTCAACTGCTAAATGACTACACTACACACCTATCATACAACTGTGGAGCAACTTTTTTTGAGAAATATGTTCAACAGGGAATGGTGTACCATGGTTCAATCTGGTTCATGAACTTGAGGAAATCTTTCTGGGCAAGAAAAGTAAAAAGAAGTTGACAATCAACCAACAGCTCTGCAATGGCTCTATTTAACAGATGGCATGTTGGATGCTTGCGGGCAAATGTTGATGTCCTCGCAACACTTTCTTTTAATGTTAGTTTACGAGAATGATGAGGTATTTTTAATTTTTGGGGGATTGTATTTCTCACACCTTTTTCACATGGAGTACTGCTTTGGAATATTGTAGTACTTGATGGTGTCAGAAGAAAGCAATCTGTGTTTGTCTTGAAGACTGCAAGGACACAAGTGATTCAATGTCAGTTTCTACTTCAGGTTATTGCCACTATGGTCACAGCCACCACAATCCCTCTACCACCCATTCCAACCACACTGTCCCTTGCCCGCCTCACTTAATGGGATGTTTTGCCTTTGCATGTCATATCATTACTGATGTTCCAAAATGTACCACCCTGCCACCATGACTGACAACCTTTTGCACAGACTGCATTCTGCTCACAAGTTGTTTGCAGGGTCAATCAAAATAAATTCCACACTAAAGATTTACCTTTTGTGTTTTGTACTATGGTGCCTGGCACTATTTTTGTTCAGTCAAGGGTCCTGGAGCAAACCCTACACTGCACTTCCTTATTGACATGAATTGTTTTCATTCATGCTCATCTTCTTATTCTTATGTTTATCATATGATGTTTTTTCCTCAGTTGCCTCTCATGCCTTATAGTGGCATCCTCCCTACCCTCCTTTTAACTACAGACCTCATCACCACAAAATTCAGAAGAACTGGAAATGCTGTCATCATCGGGTGGAATGTAGCCTGGGCTATCTCATTCCCAGCCCCGCTATCACAGCCATCTGTATCAGCATTCACTGCCTCAGCTTCTGAGCTTATATTTGAGAAGGATGCCTCCTTGTTCTTGCATACTGCTTAAGCAGCTGGAAGTATCCTGGCAAATGTGGCAAAATGTTCAGTACCTCTACAAGTAACCCCTGTCATTTCTTTCCAAAACTCTACTATTATTTCATTGCTAACTTGCTTTTTTTGGTTCAGGAGGACATTTAGTGCCAGTCCTGGTGACATTATTACTGTCGCTATGTTCCTCATTAGTGCTAGGATTCATATTATCCAAATCATTTTCAGTTGCATGTGCAGCAGCACTGTGTTTCCTTTTAGTACATTTAGACTGGGAAACATGAGACCCAGTAGACACAGCCGTGGATTTCGCTATGCTGCAGAGAGACATCACACACAGTGCAGCTTTGACAAGGCTTGGGGCACCTAACAGGCTAAATGACAGTGTAATACAGCCTAAATGGCTTTTGCTATACTGGAAACAGACACAGAGTAGCTATGTCATGGGCAGGGCTTGGGGTACCTAACAGACACTGTGTAATACAGGCTAAATTGCTTTCACTGTGCAGCAGAGAGACACACACACACACACACACACACACACACACACACAGTGTAGCTAATGTCACACAGACAGAGTTCAGGGCACCTGACAGTGTAATATAGCCTAAATGGCTTTCACTATGCTGCAGAGAGGCATCACACACAGTGTAGCTTTGACAGGGCTCAGGGCACTTGACAGGCTAACAGATAGTGTAATATAGCCTAAATGGCTTTCTATATTTTGCAGATAGAGTAGCTATGTCACAGACAGGGCTTGGGGCACCTAATAGACACTGTGTAATACAAGTTAAAAGGCTTTCACTATGCAGTAGAGAGACTCGCACGGTGTAGCTAATGTCACACAAACAAGGCTCAGGGCACCTAACAGACAGAGTAATACAGCCTAAATGTCTTTCGCTATGCTGCAGAGAGACTTCACATACAGTGTAGCTTTGACAGGGCTTGGGGCATCTGACAGGCTAACAGGCAGTGTAATACAGCTTAAATGGCTCTTGATATATTGCAGAGAGACACAGAGTAGCTATGTCACAGACAGGGCCTGCTCCACAGGCATAAACACTGTATGACCACAGAGGCCCTTAGACTGACTATCTACAGTTCTGTCACCTCCATCATAGACTATGGTCTCGTCATCGATGGCTCCGCTTCTTCTACAGCCCTCCACAGGATATCTGTGGTGCTCAACAAAGCATGCAGACGTCTTACAGGCACTGCCCACCTAACACATACTTGTGACTTGTATGTCCAGTCTGGGTGGCTCCTCTTATCAGCAGGATCAAATACCAGACTTGTTTCTTAACCAAAAGGTTCTCCTTGTGATCATGCCACCTGGGGTTGAAAAGCTTCTGACTGCCCACTGCAGTGCCCAACACACCTGAAGTATACTAAGTCAAACCTTCCAGGTCCCCTAGATGCTGGACCACTATGGGTCAGAGGTCATTCACCCACAGGGCCCCCAATGGTTTAATTCACCTAATAAGGAATCCCTTTCAGCTACTACATTTGGCCCAATTAAAAGGCAACTATAACTTCACCTCTCTACTACTGTACCTGGCAATGTGACTGCTTCTCCTAATTGGTCAACCTCACACTTGTGCCTGGCATCTGTGGCCTTAAACTCCCTCTAGTCAATTTTCCTTGTCCATTTTCTCTCCCTTTCACCTTATCCTCCCCCATTCCTCCCTACCTCACCACACCTCCCATTTTTAGCACTCGGACTTCTGTCCCTCTACCTTGCACTTCTAATTCCAGCTCCACCTGACAATGGCCCTTCAGCCTGTCCACTCCTTCCTGACCACCACCCACCCTCCCCACCCTACTCTCCTACTGGTTGCTCTTCTGGCCTTACTATCTTTTGCTGTCTCTCCACTTGAAATACTGTATTTTGTTTTTGAGACTCTGTATTAATGTTTACCTTTGTTTGTATGTTAACCTTCCATCATTTGACATGGAACCTTTGTAAATGAGCAGTTCTTGCTCAAAGGTATTTGTAATCCTATAGTTTAATAAATAAATAAATGTCACAGACAGGGCATGGGGCACCTAAAAGACACTGTGTAATACAGGTTAAATGGCTTACACTATGCAGCAGAGAGACACATATGGTGTAGCTAATGTCACACAGACAGGGCTCAGGGCATGTATCAGACAGTGTAATGCAGCCTAAGTGGCTTTCACTATGCTGCTGAGAGGCTCGGGGCACCTAACAAACTTCTGAAATGCACAAAAAAGAGCCGCTGCCAGGAAATTAGTAGAGCATTGAATCCTAAAGTACACACCAAATGAAATAAAAAAAGGGTTGCTCAATATACTACCAAGAATGCTGCTAAACATTTATAGCAGTTAAAAATTCCTTTAATGTAAGATATCATATAAAAGGTACAGGTCCAGAAAAACACCCAGGGTAACAAACACCCGATGATTGTTTTATACCCCGCGTAAGTGTGCTTTTTCAAGGGATTATTGCAACTGAACATGGCTCCTTTTATACATACAAACTCAGTGCTCTAAAACATGTGCAAATCTGAATGAGTTAATTATCAATCTGCTCATTATAATTAAAATCTAAGTTACTTAATTGATTTTACAGGCTCCAAAGGCTCAATGCATACATGGGTAAGCCACATAAATATGTAGCAATCACTTAAGACACTGCAGTTAATCAAATAACAACTTTGATCCATTCAGTCCATTATAGTCTTTTGCTCATTATTTCTTCTTGTTCATAGGTTCAAATCCCTTTACTTGATGCATTTCAAAGAGCCAATGGATAATTCTGGAGTTAGTTGATTGTCTCACTCAGATTCTAAAACATTAATAAAACACAGAACACCACATTAGTTTATCTTTTTTGTAGTAATGGTTTCATTTCCAACTTTCCATTTAAACCAGGATTTTGTAAAGCATTTAAATTACAGATCCAGTAAGCTTCTCTCTGCAGCAACAGATTTTCCAAATCATACTGGAGTAGTGGATGGAAGAAGGCAATTTAATACATTTTATACTGTCTACCCGCATTAGCAGAGCTTCATATTTCCCTGTTGCAACAGCAATACATCCAATCCTTTTTTAAATTCCATTAAACTTTCACTCTGTACTAGATCGCTGGGCAATTTATTCCAGTGTCTAGCCATACATTGTGTGAAGAAGTTGTAGCTGATATTTTTTACCACATTATCTAATTTAATCTGGTATTTATGACCACTAAGGCCTGCAAGTTTACTTTGAATGCCCAGGTTCAATTCAATCATCAATTCCTTGTCTTTAATAATCTTATACATGGTCATAAGATGGCCCCTTATTCTCCTTTGCTTCAAGCTATATAATCCTAACCTTTGCCGCCTTTCCTCGTAACTATACCTACTCATGCCCCTTACTATCTTGGTTATTCTACGTTGCACATGTACACCATATTTACCTCTCCCCTGGGATACGGACTCCACAGAGGGGATCCATAGTACAGATGGGGCCTGATGTGTGCTCTGTACAGTGGTGGTCGATCGGTTAATAAAGGTTCTTTTTATATTTCTAATCATATAGTTTGTTCTTTGTATTACTTTAGTACAATGCTCCTTAAACCTAAGGTTTTTATCCACATAAACACCAAAGTCCTTTTCAACCTGTACCTTCCCTAATTTTTTTACCATTTAAATAGTAGTCCTGCTCTTGATTATCTCGGTCCATGTGCATTACTGATCATTTCTCAATACTGAATTGCATATTGTTATCCAATGCCCATTTCTCAATTTTCTCTAGGTCCTTTGTAAGCTGCGTTGAGTCCTGACTTGTATTCACTTGCCTCTCTATCTTTACATCATCAGCAAATTTAACTAAGCAGCTTTCTATATTGTGATGCAAATCTCCTATGTATAGAGCAAACAGTAATGGACTCAGCACTGAGCCCTGCGGCACACCGCTAGTCACATCCCCCCATCTGAGAGCAACATACCCTCACATGCACCCTCTGTGTTCTTCCACACAACCAGTTGTTTATCCATCTAAGTAATGGTGGATCTATCCCCAATTTACTGACCTTATTCATTAATTTAATATGTGACACCTTATCAAATGCTTTTTGGCAATCTAAATATATAACATCTACTGAAGCATTTCAATTTAGGCCATTGTTAACATACTCATAGAAGCATAGTTGGCTGGTAATACAAGCTCTATTCTGGCAAAAACCATGTTGTTTTGTATCCTTATAACCAAGGGCCTCGAGGTTGATCTCTAATTTTGTCTTTATGTGGGTTTCATCTAGTTTGCAACATACGGCAGTTAAACTAATGGGTCTGTAATTGACTACCAAGGCTCTATTACCATTCTTAAACACTGGCACCACAATAGTGGTGGTCTAATCACTAGGTACTACTCCTGTAGAAAAGGACAAATTCATTAAATAAGCTAAAGGTTTTGAGATAAGGGACTACTTTCTTTCAGGAGTCTTGGGTGTAGGGAATCTGAGCGTGCTGATTTTTAAACATCTAATTTCATTAGTAATTCCTCAGTCTCATCTTGAGTTATCCTTAGATCAGTTTCATTTTCTTCTACTTGCCTAACCTTTTCTGCTATTTTGTGATCCTTGTTAAATACTGAACAATAATGGTGGTTAAAGGATGTGGCCATTTCAACTGGAGATGTAAGGGCATGTTTATTATCTATGATTGGGTCAATCTGTGTGTTTGCCTGTTTGTTGCTATTTATATAAGAAAATAAACTTTTTCCATTGTCCTTTTTATGTGCTATATTAAATTCTAATTATTTGTTTTCCTGCCTAATCATCTTCATTAGTTTTTTTCAGTTTCCCTTTATATATACATACCCCTTCTTCTATACATGCAAATTTCATTGTTTTAAAGGCTTTTTTTTGTCACATTGGTTTATAATTCTACGCATACACCATGGAAGTATCTTTCCCCTTTTATTATACTTTTGTTTACAGGGTACAAACCTATCTTCTAATTTTAGCAGAGTACTCTTAAAGATTTCCCACATCTCCTCTGCATTTTATTCTCAAAGATTTTTCCCAGTCCCAATTGGATAATTCATCTCTACTTTTCTCAAAATTAGCTCTATTATCATTTCTAATTCGTGTTACCACCTTAATTCTTTTGACTATTTTTATAAGGTTGAATTCTACAATGCTGTGATCACAAGTACCCAGGTTCTCCCTTATTTGTATGCTTCTGACAAGTCTATCTCCATTTGTTATTACTAAATCTAGTATTTTATTCTTCCTTGTAAGTATATAAACCATTTGTTCCAATCCAGCAATTAGTAGGGTTTCCAGGAATTTTTTTTCGATTGCCACATTCGATATCTTACTTTCACAGTCTGTACCTGGGAAATTAAAATCTCCCATTACAACTATGTCCCCTTTTTCCAAAAATTGTTTTGTTTGTTTAATAATTTCCATGTCCTTCATATGACTTGTACTAGGGGCCCTATACACTACACCTATGTAAAGTGTTTTAATGTTTATACCATCTACCTGAATCCATAGTGTTTCAACATTTTCAACACTACTATAATCCTCACACAATTTACTAATCAGAATCTTTAATATAAATTGCCACTCTACCTCCCTCTTTTAACTCTATCCTTTGTGTACAAAGTATACCCATCAATCTCCTTATTCCATGTGCAATTTGTGTCCCACCACTTTTCCATCACTGTGCAAATATCTATTCTCTCTTTATGTAATAATATTTTGAGTTCAGATTTCTTATCATTATTTAAACTATGTGCATTTAGTGACCATACTTGACATCCTTATTTCCTTCTTATCTTTTAAATTCTTCATTGAATTATTACTAACCTGACTAATGTTACCCATTACCCTGTCCCTTATCCATCAGTTTAAACATGTTCTAATTATTTGCTTGATCCTCATTCCCAATTTCCTACTACCCACCTTATTGAAATGTAAACCATCTCCACTATAACTGTCATTATCCACAAAATTTTCCCATTATGTTAGACAACCAGCCCCTTCATGTTACGTCCACAACCTCAGCTAATTATTTATCACCCTCTTTTCTTCCTAGTTTAATATTTTCTATTCCAATGTACATCCAGTTATGCTGTTCCCTATTAACAGCATATTTTACTGTATGTGCATGGCTAGCACATTTTTTTGTTTCCTCATTTGCTATATTTTATTTATTTATTTATTTATTTAGATTTTGTTTACCAGGTAAACCCACTGAGACCAAAGGTCCCTTTTTCAGGGGTGACCCGGGGTGAATACACCACCAACTTTACATTATGTACAGTATACAGCTTCAAAGATACATATACAGTTCATATATAAGGTACAGCATACAGATACATAAGTAAATTAATTTAAAAAACAAAAATAATGTATATACAGTTCATACAGGAGGTTGCATAAGGATGTAGAGAGAAATACAGGTGTAATGAGAATACAGTTGATAGAGGTTAGTTAGTACCAGGGGCACCATGGGTTCGTAGATGGTCACATAGGTTCATGAGGGGTGGGGAGTATATCTATCGGTTGCAGCAGCAGAGGCTCAGTTCTAGGAGGTAGACTTTGAGACTGGCCTTGAAGGAGGAGAGGAAGGGTTTGTCTCATAAGGAAGAGGGAAGCAAGTTCCAGAAATGAGGGGCGGTGAACTGGAAGGAGCATTTTCCTTGATTAGTGTGGATGCGGGATATGTTCAAGAGTCGACTTGAGGCAGACCGCAGTTTGCGGAGGGGGACTTTAGGGGTGAGAAGGTCACTGAGGTGAGGTGGATGGCGTGGAAAGGAGTGTGTAGGAAAGGCAGGCAGGGAAAAGATAGTTTAAGCTTGAGGACCGCCAGTTAAGATCCTAAGGGCTTCCGCTGTGGTGCGCCGCTAGGGAGGAGGGTTGCAAAGCGAGCATGCGGTGGTAGAGGGTGGAGAGGTTAGTTAGCTCAGTCTCTCTGAGGGACTGTAATATTGGAGAACCATACAGTAAGTAGGAGAGGAGGTTGCAGTTAGCAATGGCTCTACGTGCTTCTCCAGAGAGGGAGTTCCCAAGGTGGTATTGCAAACCCAGCCTCTGGTGGTTGGTTTTTGTTAGGGTATCTATATGGGGTTTGAAGGTTAGTTCCTGGTCAAGGGTAATCCCTAGATACTTAAATTGGTCAGTGACCTCGACACGCATTCCTCAAGCAGATGTTATACAGAGAAGACCACTACGGTCCTTACCCAGTCGCCAGGTCCCAAAGAGGACAGCTTTTGTCTTGTCCTCGTTTAGCATGAGTGGTTGGCAGTTAACCACGTCTCAAGTTTTGTTAGGCAGATTTGTAGTTCCGTTGCGATAACAGAGGATTGGGGGTCACTGTGATAGATTACTGTATCATCAGCGTATAGCAGTAGATTGCTGGGTGCACACACTTCAGCTATGTCATTCACAAATAGGGAGAACAGCAGGAGTCCTAGTATGGAGCCCTGGGGTACCCCAGAGATCACCGGTCTGGGGCTTGAGTAAATGCCTTGCCATCGTACTGTCTGTGTTCTGTTAGTCAGGTAGCTAGTGGCCCAGGAGAGAGAGAGCTGATCCAAGCCAAGCCTTTGGAGTTTAGAGAGGAGTAATTTATGACTGACCATGTCAAAGGCCTTGGAGAGGTTGATGAATAGTGCCCCCGTAGGGGTGCCCTGGTCCATGGCGTTGAGTATGCCGGTAGTCAATCTGACTAGGGCAGTGTCCATGCCATGGTCTTTCCGAAAACCATGCTGGACCTTAGAGAGGAGTAGGTGCTGTTCCAGATAGCATTGCAGCTGATCGAAGACTATTCTTTCAAGGATTTTTCCCAGAGGGCAGAGGAGGGAGATGGGCCTATAATTCTCCACTCTATCCCCGGTTCCTTTTTTATGGATTGGAACTATGGTGGCACTTTTCCATTTGGTGGGCACAGACCCTTCCTGCAGGGATCATGCAGATATCATTCACATGCTCACCTATCCTTAATTTGAAAGATCTACTAGTGTTTCCAACATAATATTTTCCACAGTTACAATTAGCCATGCAAATTACTGTTTCAGTGTCACAGGTAATAAGATATTTTATTGTGAAAACCTGGGTGCCTCTCAGATGCTTTATAGTTTTTGCTTCCTGTACGTATTTATACAATTTACACCGGCAACAGACCGTGCATCCCTGAGGTGCTAATATATTAAAGACAGTATTAATTGGTGTTTTAGGAAGAGGTTGTAATGAATACATCAATATTTCCCTCAGAATTATTTTTTTTTTTATAAATCATCTGTGGGAAGTTGTCATTGTACAAAGTACCAAGCACTGGATCTGAATTAATAATATCCCAACGTCTATTTATAATATCTCTTATCTGATTTGATTTGTAAAGTAACTTTGTTACATATCTTAATGTTTCACTAGTCTCCTGGTTCCTTGTTTCTCTGTTTCTCATAGGATCCAGGAGAGGGGCGCAGTCCAGTGCCTGAACATTTTCTAGTGCTACATCCAGAACAGAGGCCCCATACCCTTGTTCCTGAAATCAATTGTACATTTTATCAGCACTTTTTTTAAATGTTTGATCTTTTGAACAATTTCTGCTTGCCCTTAGAAACTGATTTTTTGGTATCTTATTTATCATATGCCTTGAATGCATGCTGGATGCATCCAAAATAGAGTTTGTCTCCACAGTTCTTCTAAATAAATCAGTTTCTAATTTCCCCCTTCACTCTTCATAATTACCACATCAAAATAAGCTATCTTCCCCAAGTAAAAATTTACATTACATTTCAATTGGAGATTTGAATTATGCAGATGTTCTGTAAATTGTTCCAGCCTCCAGGTGTTTCTTCCATACAAAAAGAGGTCATCAATAAACCTGCAATACTGGACAATTTTATAAAAAAAAGGGTTAGACTAACAGACAGTGTAATACAGCCTAAATGGCTTTTGCTATGTCACAGACAGGGCTTGGGCACCTAACAGACACTGTATAATACTGGCTAAATGGCTTTCACTATGCAGCAAAGAGAGACACACACACAGAGTGTAGCTAACGTCACGCAGACAGGGCTCAGGGCACCTAACAGACAGTGTAATACAGTCTAAATGGTTTTCACTATACTGCAGAGAGACATAGAGTAGCTCTGTCACAAACATTAATCAGGGCACCAAACAGACACTGTGTAATACAGCCTAAATGACTTTCACTAAACTGCAGAGAGACACAGAGTATGTATGTCACAGACATGGCTCGTGGGACCTAACAAACCATATAATACAGCCTAAATGTTTTTCACAATACTTCAGAGAGACACAGAGTAGCTATGTCACAGACAGGGCTTGGGGCACCTAACTGACAGTGTGTAACACAGCCTAAATGGATTTCACTATACTGCAGAGAGACACAGAGTAGCTGTATCACAGACAGGGCTTAGGGCACCTAACAGACAGCGTAATACAGCCTAAATGGCTTTCACTATGCTGCACAGAGACAGAGTAGTTACGTATCATAGACTGGGCTCAGGGCACCTAACAGACAGTGTGTAATACAGCCTAAATGGCTTTCACTATGAGAAAACAGCTGCTGCCAGTGATGAGTACCTTCCCACCCTCCATCCTCCTTCTTCCTTCTCTCCTAAGCACCACACTGGATGATTCCCTGATTCCTCCTTCAGTCCCCAACCCCTTGCTCCTTTGTGGACTAAGCTTTTTTTATATATACGTTATGCTTTTTTTTTATTTCTTTTGCCACAAATGCAGCGCAAATGCCAATTCCTCCCTCTTTCTCCACACTCCACTGCTATCTGTGTGCTCACAGCAGACATAGAGCAGAGACACCAACACTGACCAATCAGATTGTCATCCCAGTGTCATGTGCTCCTTTCTGCTGTGAAGACCCCACAGGCTGCCCTTTCATGCCTGTTTACAACAGAAGTGACCCAGGACCCCACAGGCTGCCTGTAATACCAATTTATTTTTTTCCAAATTAAATATATTTTATTTGTAGGAAGAGTTGACACATCTCCTATTCCAGGCACTTGAAAGAGAAAAATACATAATCCCTTTGCATATACAAGACTGTATAATAAGGTCTTGTTACAATACAATGACATAAAGAATATCCAGTGTAAGCATAATCTTAGTCCTATTCACATACTGTAATTTCATCTGCCTACAGAGACCCTTTCATATCCCTCCTCCTACTTCCTCCCTCCCCAAGAACCCCCCATCTCTCTCAGGTATGCAGCAGCAGTATCCAGCATTACCATTAGCCCAGATAAGATTGCCGGAGAGGGCCATATTTAATGTAGCCCTGCCACTGATATGGTTCTTCCCCCTCTTCTCTGTACCTTCTTATTTAATGTCCTATGGTCCACAAAATAGTCAGTACAGTATGTAAATGTGCCCATGTTTTCTGGTAGTATTGTGGTCTCTGTGTCATGTGAGCAATTGTACTTTCGGCCTGTAAAGCAAAAAGTATCTCCTTTAGCCATTCCGTGTATGTTGGGATATTCTGATCTAACCAGTGATGCATGACCACTTGTTTGGCACAAACTGATATTAGTGTCATATATTTTCATTGGGTGCCACTTAGAACCTCCCCATAATCTCCTATTATGCAAATTTCTGGTCTGAATCCCTCAGATAGCCCTAAGAGTGGATCTAAATTAGACTTAATACCATCCCAAAAGGGTGTGACCTTGTTACATTCCCACAATATATGCAACAGAGTGCCAGGCCTCTACTTACAGTGAGAACATACATTTGAGGAAATTTTCCCCATTTGATAAAGTCTGACGGAGTGTAGTATAAGTTGTTTATTACATAAAACTGCAAAATACGATATCTGATCCATTTCACATCTTGATACAGCTGTGACCAGATTTTAGACCATGGTCGAGGAGCTGAAGTGTTTGAAGGTAGTACTTGGTCCCAGACATAGTGTGGCACACCTTTCTTTTCTCTATTGCCTCCTTAGGAGGCGATAAAAGTGGAAATGATATGAGAGGAAGGTAAGTTAGGGATAGCCAGCAGGAGGGGCCAGCTAAATACAGTGTCCAAAACCCCATTCCAAAGTGTCATAGGAGCATGTACTGTAGTTGGAGGTATTTAAAACAAAAGATTTAGGGATATTAAACAGTGAACTGGCCATCTGAAAGGATATCAATGTATGTTCATGAAGTAGATCCGTAATGCCAATTTAAAAACATTACTCATTACCCAACCTGTTATTCATGTCAAAAGTACCTGACACGTAAAGTACACTGTTATGTCAAGTAGGGTAGTAAATTACCCAAACTACCCTACCCCACAAAATCATCAATACCTGACCTACCCAATGCAGCTACCCGACAGGTAGTCCATCCCTAAATAAAACATTATGGAATATCATCCCTTTTATTTAAATTGGTAAATCTTCTACATAATCAAACCACTGTAATTCACTATGTGAAGTGGATGGTTGGGTATTGCTATAAGACTATTTATGAAAGTTAGACAAGGCTGTCCACTCAGCTCATTGCTTCTATATTTTTTCTTTAGGCCCCTGTTCAGGACAGTAAACAAGAAGCCACAAATTATAAGCATCCAGTTATCAGGACAAAATTCTCCAAAAACACTAGCATACCTAGATTGCACCTGTCTGCTGTTGCAAGACTGTGCTTCTGAACCTACTGTATTATAAACATTTGCCAGTCATGAGGCTGCAACTGGTGCTAAAATTATCACATGAGTCATGGACTATGACTTGGTTCTGCCCAACAAACTATGAGTGATTTGCTACAGCATTTCCAGACACTGCTGGGTTGCATTAAAATTCGGTATCTTTTTTTGGCATGTAATATGATGTAGAACATCATTGGAACCTTTCACTCACTCAAGCCACCCAAAAGGTAGCCTAATGGAAATCCAAAAATGTTTCCAGAAGAAAATCTATTTTTCAACAAAAACTTTAATTTTGCCTTTATTTATACATTTGGCTAATACATTCCCACCACAGACTAATATGGAAGTACAATTATATAGTGTGTTTTCCAGGGTCTCTAGGGAAGCCATTCAATTATCAGGATATGTGAAAGGTGGCATTAGAATGTGCAGTCCTGTGTTTTTTAACATTGTATTTTTATTACATGAATCTCTGTTACTTATCCACAGGACAAAGCTTTGGATTAAAATGCTGTTAGTTTGGTTTAATCCTATAAAAATTAAATGCAATTGAGGCTCTTTTATGATCTGTACCAAAGTATTATATGTCCAGCATTAAAAAAACTTAAACAGTGGCAAGTTACTCCAGTCCAAATTCTCAAAGTGGCAAGATAACAGTCATACAATTTCATCATACAAGAAAAATTTGTCCCCGCAGCACAATTACCTTTGTGTTCCCTTGGGAGACAATCTAAAATTTGTTTCTGCAACTAACAGATAAACGTTTACCCCATGGAAATGCGGGACCAGTCAGGGTTGGCTTGCCATAGTAAAAGGAGTGTTAAGGATTCCTTTAAACATAACTCATTTGATGAATGGATGTGTGCCAATCCCACATGCTCTAATACTCTAGAGACACGTTAATTCTTTTTTAGACTATCCAGCATCTCAAGAAATTTGGCCATTATTAATATCTTCCTGTAACTTGCCTTTACTCAAAAATTTAAAGTTGACCTATGAAATTGTATTACTAGATTTATACTCCACCAGTATTTCAGTTGTACGCCATGGTACCCTTACAGTTATTTTTGGTGTTTGCAAATATTATTTATGGCAAGTTAGATGTGCCTGGTTGCTACAGCAAAAGAAAATGGATGCATGGCTTTGGTATCCATGACCCTGCTCAGAGTATACACTAAAGAGTGTCATTGCCTCCCTTCTCATGTGTTTCATGCATTCTGGGATTATTGTAACTTGATCAAAAACACCAGTTACTTAAATATCATGCCTAATATTAGTTCATGACTTGTGTAATGTTTAATGCTTCCTGTTATTTTTTCACTATTCTTTCATTCATTTGTTTCCTTTATATTTTCAGTTAATTAAGACATTGACATGAACTGAATGCTCACAGTTATGTTTGCGTTATTTGGTTATAATTCCTCTACTACAAGAGGTCCTTGATTATTCTTGTGGAATTTGTAGCAGTTTTTACATGTATGTACTTATGGTTTCCTGTTTTTTGTTTATTTTTGTTTATTGAAATCTAGGATTACAACCTTTGAGCTTAAAGCTCATTTACAAAGGTTCCATGTCAGGCAGAAAGGAAATAATAAATTCACAGTACATTACTAGAACGGGGGGAAAAAAACACAGAGAGAGCTATAGGGAAACAAATCACAATGAGTTGAACAATTGTTACAGTTACTATACTAGTTCTGGGAGAGTGCAGATAGTTTATTTAGGTGAAGAAGGTTATTAATCAGAACAGTAGGCCTTAATGAGAGGAAGGGGGAATAGATAGAGTAAGAGGGGGTTTAAAGGTATGGCAGTAACCTCAGACTGGGGGTACTTTGTCACGGGGGTGGGGCAGAGGAGAGTTGGTAAGTGAGGTGGGGTGAGAACTAGGAGAGGTGGTATAGGGGTGGGAGGGGGAAAATAGGGAAGATGGGACAAGGATAGGTGAAGTTGTGGGTGGGACAGCAAAGCAAGTACTGGTGTTGGGATAGGTGATTACAGATTACAGGATTTTGTTGTAAGGAAATTCCTCAGATGCTTTGACCAGTGAGCCTGTAGCTTAATGGTTAGAACACTGGAACGGCATACCAGAGATCTGAGGTTCAAATCCCAGTAGGCCACACTTTTCCTTTCTCATTTCCATCCTTGATTTAAAAATATGTATACCTTGCAGGGGTTAAACTGCACTGAGAGAAGTGGTATTTCTAACATTGGTTCCTAGTTGCATAATTGCACAACACTAGAGAAAGGAGTGTGTGGGGCTGTAAGGAAATTCCTCAGATGCTTTGACCAGTGAGCCTGTAGCTTAATTGTTAGAGTGCTGGAACGGCATACCAGAGATCTGAGGTTCAAATCCCAGTAGGCCACACTATTCCTTTCTCATTTCCATCCTTGATTTAAAAATATGTATACCTTGCAGGGGTTAAACTGCACTGAGAGAAGTGGTATTTCTAACAAGGATTTTGTGAATGCATTCCTACTAAAATTCCCCTATGCTGTGACAGGGGGTGCGGTCTGTGGGGTGCAGTCTGCTTCCTGTTGGGAAGAGTGGTGGAAGTTGGAGTGGACAGAGCCATGGGTGCCCAGGTGAAGCAGAATGCTTCCTCCCACCTGGAGTATTGTGAAAGCCAAGGGCACTGAGAGGAAGGGTAGAGCATCTATTCTTACTTACACACTCACCTGTGAAGCTTATTCCTGGCTGTTTGGAAGGCTGTAGCCAAACAGCCAAGGCATCATCTATTCAGGTGGATGTATTTGAGATGCAGAAACAAAGTACTGCTGAAGAAACACTTAAGAAAGCAAATATACAAAAGAAAGCTTACCTCCTTGCTCTGCTTGAAGAAAAAGATGAAAAAAATGAGGTTACTCCAACAGCAAAAGCCACAATATTGTTGGTGAAGGAAAAATAGTCTCAGCTCCTGTTCAAGTTCTGGGTTCTAGCTGCAGTATGGTCCGAGAGAAAAATTCAAAGTGGTACTGGCAGGTACTGGAACCGGGGCTGTGCTTCTGTCAGCTGATGTGACCCCAGTCTGCACATCAGTGGAATAGGAAAAAATGATGTCTGAAGTTCCAGAAGTTGCAGCTGTGCCTCTGGAAGCTGATGTATCACCTATCAGCATGAAAAGAGTGATTTCAGAAGAGGTGCCACAAGGTATTGGACCCATAACTTTCCTCTGTCAGACGATGCTACCTCTGCCAAGAAATAGTAAAATCTGCACCTGGATGCATTGAAAGTGTGGCAATGACTCTGACAGCTGGCCCAGTCATTGTACTTGGGAAAGCTGATCAGCTGTGCTGCTCCAAATGTGGAACTGAAGCTGAAGCTGTGGTGGTGAGAAGTGCAGTTTGGTAGTCCTTCCTGGATGACTGGGTGGTTCATCAAGCAGCCACACCAATAAAATGCCTTGTCAGCATTTGCAGAATTCCCCTGCAACCAGCTATGTGTCAGCCTCAGGACTAACAGTAGAGGAGGCTTTGTGCAGGGCTAAGTGGAAGTGGTAGGGAGGAGATTTACCATGGAACTCCCCAGGTCCTGTGAAAGCAGATGATTTATGGAAAATTATGGACACAGAGATGGCACTTCATGCTGCAGGGGGGAGGACGACTCTGGGCTAAGAGTATGGACAGAGCGTACTTTAACTTCCCAGAATGTTTCAGACAGTCATGCGATCTCACCTCTTCAGCATACTGAGGCAAGTCCTATTTCTCTAGCTAGTCCCTAAACATTTGAATTTACCCAGAACCCTAAACTGCAGTGAACACATCATGTTAATAATGGTAGCAGTCCTTCCATGATGGACATGCTAGTACCCCCCCCTATGCCAGGTATCAGTTTTCTGCCTCTGCCCTCTGAACCAGAGAGAGTGAAAATGGAGTCCATGGACAAAGGTGTGGAGAAATCTGCACCCCAAGAGGTTACAAGAGAAGAAGGGGAGACAGAGGTTGGCCACCCTATAGTGAAGACACAGATGCAGGAGGTTACGATGCAGTCTAAGGTGGTCAGTATCATCAGGTGCTCAGTGCACTAGAATGGGCCAGGGAAAGTGTGGACAAAACACATGTCCCTCAAACCATGAGACCTAGTACTGATGGTACAGGGAAAGTTGATGATCTAGAACAGGGCCCCCTCTGAACAGCACCTGCAGTGGGAACACGTGGAGGAGGGTCACACCAGCAGAACTTATGCAGGCTTATTCTGTTCTCCTGCTGAATCTGCTAAATGAAGAATTGCCGTTCACATCAATATAAAGGAAGGATGGAGGAACCTACAGATCTGATATTTGTGTCTGAACTCTGCTGAAGAACAGCCTAGGTTTTTGGATACTGAGATATATGCCTTTACTCATAGTGCAGGGGATTCTGTAGTTGATAATATTTTAAAATAATGTGCAGTCTGGAAAGATTTTGGCAGAAATGCCATGAAGTCAAACACACCCATTATGGTCTTCCATTTATATTACCACCTTACCAAACTGACTTTCAAAACAGCTACAGTATTATTTGAAAATGAAGGGCTATATATCACAGATGTCCTCTACTGGCTGAAATCCAGATGTACAGTTCTGGGTTTGCCTGACCCGATCTTGGACTCGGAACACATATGGATAGGGGAATGGCATATGAAGGTGTGCCTTTGGTAATCTGACTCGGGACTAAAACACCTCTCCAGTTACTTTTATCTAGGGAGGGATAGGGAGTTATTTTCTGTGCCGCACAGTCTAAATCTTGTTTTCAATGTGGATTGTGGTTCCATTTGAATAGTGACTGCAACCAGATGAAATGTTCACTATGTTTTGGGATTGGGCATTTAAGTATGTACTGCAAAAATCTGGTCCATTGTGATCTGTGCCAGGATTAGAGATGCAGTGAAATTTAATTTCGCAAAATATTTCACAAAATTTGCACATTCCATGAAATATTTCGTGGATGCAAAATTTCACTAATGAAATGTGGAATTTCACCAGCAAAATGTGGAATTTCACCCACGAACAGTGGAATTTCACCCATGAATGTCGAAATTCCACTGGTCATGGCCAAAATTCCACATTTTGCTAGAGGAATTTCACATTTCACACCTGTGAAATATTTAGTGAAATGCATGAATTTCACAAAATATTTCATGTAACGAAATTTGTGCATTTCACCCATCTCTAGCCAGGATAAGGGACATTCCTATGGAAACTGTCCATAGGCCTCACATAATAAAAATAATCCAATGGAGCAAGCTGAACAGGACTATTATGTAAACGAGCTCAGAAGCAAAAGCAGAAAGCAGCAGGGTCAACCAAGGAAATGAAGGGATCTATACATCAGAGCTCAGACTACAACTCCCATGCCTCTGTCAGGTCCAGCAGGAAGTAGGGGGAAGAACATAAGGCAGCTCCTACAACAAGTGAAGCCTCTATGACTCCATATCATCAGGCTGACCCTGCACAACTACTCCAGAAACAACATCAGCATTGCTCTCAGTCAACAGCAGATCTACACATTCACATGATAACATGGTTGTGAGTGAAATGCATCACAGACAAGTGATGCACCCCATCTACTCCTGTGACAGAAAAACTGCATATGGTAACACAGTGTAGATGTGGCAGGGGGCAGCCAAAGCCAAATTTGTTAGGACTGAAGTGATTTCCTTGGAGCACATATGCTGTACTATTCATGCATAAATCTTGTAGGGACACAGAAGATAATTTAGATGTTTCGTCGGTGCATCCTCCCAACCTGAACTTCCATAGATAATGAAGAAGCCCTCTTCAGACTCTTGTTTCTTTAGAAGAAAGAAGGCAAGGCAGAAAAAGGGAGGATGGGCAAAAAAATGATTGTCTAGCCCTGTATCTTTTCTTCTTTTCACCATCCTGTTAATATCTGATTTAACTGTAAAACGTGCAACTTTAAATGTAAACAGCATTACAAAATAGCATAGAAGAGCAACAACCTTCTCCATACTAAGAGACCTGTCATATAACATAGGACACTGATTATATACAGATAACAAAAGGGTTCAGACTACAAAGGAATGGTTTGGGGCCACTTTTTTTTTGGTCTTTAGGTGAAGGCCCCTGTTTAGGTGTAGGTACTTCATTTGGTTCAGTAGAAGTCCAGGTCACGAGATTAGTAGGATTAATGCCTGGGAGGGTGCTCTTGTTGGACATCACCATGGGAACACACAACCTCCAGCTAATCAATATATATGTACCTCAAACCAAATTTGTAAGAATAGAAATCTTAAAACAAACCCAACCATACCTGTGTACTGCCAATGGTGTTATTTTGGGTGGGGATTTCAACTGTGATTTGTCACTATTTGGCAAAAGTGGATGGCCCCAACAATTGTATGGCAATCCTATTTTTCTTAACAGTATGTACCAAATGGCAGGGCTTAAAGAAAGAATGGCCAGAGACAGATGCAATTGCAGTGCAGCCACTTGCACTGCACTTGTGCTCACCCAGCTCTGAGCAATATTTAGACGGATAGCTATCCAACTAAATATTGGGCCATGTCGGCACAACACTAAGTTGGTTTGCACTGCAACGACAGGCTAGAGCTGCATATGGCCCACATGAGATAGCATTGCTCAAAATGGGATAGTGCCAGGTCTCCTTTGGGTCATATTCAGCCTGGGCATGCAAATGAGCCCATTGGGCATGCAAGACACTAAGGGGCCACCTGCATGCCCATTATGGACTAATTTGCTTCTGGTGCAACAGTACCTTAGCACCCCCTTCTTTGTGTAAAGCAATCCCTGGTGGTCCAGTGGTTCCTCCCACTCCCTGATCATCCAGTTTACATATATGTAAAGTCCCTGGTGGTGTAGTGGTTCCTCTACCCACTGATCATTTGACTGAATCACGTTTAATATTCCCTAATGATTCAATGATTCTCCCACCCCACCAGTCACCCAGTGGACATATTTCTAAAGTCTCTGGTCATCTAGTGGTTCCCCCCAACCATATATGGACCTTCCCACCCACCGAAGACTGCTGCCCCATACACCCCTCACTCCGAGTATGTATGTGATCGTGCTCTGTGACTATCAGATGGTGGCTGGCCAAGGTGGTGAGAGGAAAGCTATGCTGGCTGCCTATTTCACGGGGACCAGCACTCAGAGTGTTGGGGGTGCTGGGGAGGTTCCTTGGTAGATGGGTAGGTGGGGAGTTTGTGTATGGTCAGGGGTTGGGGGAACCACTAAACCACCAGGGTCTTTAGAAATATGCCCACTGGGTGATCATGGATGGGGGGAACCACTAGACCACCAGGGAATATTAAACATGATACAACCAGGTGATCAGCAGGTGGGAGAACCACTATGTCACTAGGGAATATTAAACATGATTCAATCAGGTGATCTGGCATGGGGGAAACCACTAAATCACTAGAAAATATTAAACATGATTCAGTCAGGAGACTGGGGGTAGGGGAACCACTGTGCTACCAGAGAATGTTAAACATGATTCAACTGGGTGATTGTGTGGTGGGGGGATCACTGGATCATCAGGGAATATTACACATATTTACACTGGGCAATCTGGTGGTGGGGGGAAGCCTGGTACAGAGGCAAGAGGCTACAATACAGTTGCTCTGCCTTCGATGGGTGGGGTGTGGGCTTAGCAACTAATTAAGATGTGGTTTTTGCAGTGGTAAACAGCACAACTCTTGGGTCTTTTACTGCCACTGCAAACCTTTGAATATGCCGCTGTGCCAGTATGCATGACAGGATACCATCATTTCATAGGCTCAGCAGTATAATTAGTGCCTTGGTGCTGACAGGTTTGGAAGCATCCTGGGGGCCTCTGAATATGGACCCACCCAGTGTGCCACTGCAAACCCAGGTTAGCAACAGTGCTAATCACATTCATACTGATGCTAAGCTTTGAAAACTGGGCCCCATATCTTTTATAACGGGAAGTTATCTTCTCAAATGGATTTTCCCATTTTGTGAGACTGGGTGACGTAGTAAAGAAATGACTACAGCTACTGAAACTTCAGACCACAAATTAATAGGACTTTTTGATAGGTATCCCTGTAAATCCATGAAGAGAGGCTGGAGTTTGAAGATTAAATTCTTATCTACTGGCTGCAAGAAACCAAGGCGTTAAAGTATCTCACAATGACTAAAACATCTGTTTTGATTTTTATCATGATCCTATGACCTAGTAGCTGAATATAAAACAGGATCTGCAAGTGTTTTTCCAAAAACATGCCAAAAAAAGCTCATGAGATGTACTTGAAATTAGTGCTGCAAGTTCGGTTTGACCTATCTGTTAAAAAGGTCGAACCAATGGTGTTTGTGGAAAACCATACAACCTCGAACATTTTATTAAAATCAATGAACTTTGGTTTGCTTCTTTACAAGTGTATCTTTTCTCAAAACTGGCATGCAGCACAGTAGCAACTAATTAAATATCACGTGACCTAGTGAGAGCTTACCTGGCCTTAATACAAGATGATCTGGAACAGTGAATGAAGATATGGGATTGTATGTACATAAAAAAAATGAATAATTTGGCTCATACTGATTTGATGAGGGTGATTAATCCCAGCATCCATGTCTGGCTTCTACTGCTGCACACCACAATAAAGGGCAATCCAGCAGGACAGTTTGCTTAGGAACCAATGTGATACTGTACACTAGTTTTTTCCCATCTTTCCCATTCGCTCAGTGCATCATTCTTACAGGCAGCATGGTCGATGGTATTGCTTGCATTTAGATGACTTCTCTACTTGGACTTAATGTCTGTTGTTCCTTTTAGGTCACATTTAATAAATTTAGGAAGCATTTTCCCAAACTGAGAAAGCAGCACTACTGTCTCAGAACAAAGCATTTTTTCATATTGTTAAACTGGTTACTAGTTTTTTCAGTAGCTTTGACATCTTGAACTCATCTGAAACAGGCTCCCACGTCACACGTGCTTGAAGTCAGTGAACTAAAATACAAATAATGAGTTTTGCTTTAATTTATGCAAGCATTGTTTGCTGAGCTGTTCCTTTCTGTGCAACAAGTCATAAATCTGCTAGCCTCTTAGACAAAGGCATAAAAAGTATGCACTTCAACAGACTCACAATGCAGCATCAGTTGCTCTGCTGTCACCAGAGAATGCATGCAAAGTGTTTGGCAGATGAGAAAGGCTGCTACATTAAGGACAAATTCTTTCAACAAAATTTGCCTCCGTTGCAGACATTATGGGTATTGCTGCCTCCCAGTCAGGGTTTTAACCTCTACAGCTAAATAGCTGAGTTTCACTGCTGATAAACAAGTTACTGTGAGTTCAAATCCAGGTAAGATACTCTCAGTTCTCTTTTGTCAGAATTTCACTAGGGCGGTGCTCCATAGTGTTGTAGAGTTAGAATAGCAAATACAAGGAAAAGGGACTTAAATGTGAGAAGGACTACATGAAACAGTAAAGTGCTGCATTCTTAAGCAGGGCTGCTCTGGAGACAACTTTCATAAAGAAATCTGTCCCTTGCAGCTGCTACTAGATTGCTTATGTGGATTTTGTATGTCTTCTAGTCATTAAAGGGACAAATAAATCAGAGAAAGATGTCAACATTACTTACAAACCAAAATTTAAGAGACAAACGGACACCGAGGTACATACCAGACAATATTCTCCAGCAGGAGCCAGGCTTCTGAGAGGCCCCATTGACAATATTGGAGCTATAGAAAGGAAATTATGGTTAAGTATGAAGGGATTTCTCTTCTATAGTGCTCCACATTGTCCATGGGTAGTTAGTATATATGAGTTCTAATAAGCAATACCCATTTCCAACTGGGTAAGGGAGAATATTGTCCCATATGCAACCCATACGGGAGAAAGAATTTACCTGCTAACTGCTGCCTACAAAACTCTGTGACCAAAGGATGCATCGGCGGAGCTTTGATCATCCAATCTGTAGTGCTTTGTGAATGTGTGGATGGAGGACCAAGTTGCTACCTTTCACAATTCTAACACAGATGCCTCCCCTTTCTCCACCCAGGAAGTAGCCAGAGTCCTGGTGGAGTGAGCCTTGAGGAGAACCGGAGCATTCTTCTTTACTACTGCAAAGGCTTTGGTGATACACGCCCTCACCCACCTTACCAAGGTGGCCTTGGAGGCTTTTTGATCTGTTTTGCTGCTCTGCAGAGCTCAAACAAACTCTCTGATTTCCTGAACTCTGCATTTCACCTAATATATGTCTTAGCTGCTCTTTGTAATCTAACTTCTGCAGCTCTCATTCTTTTGGATGAATTTTCTTTGGACATAAGGATGGGAGACATATCTCTTAATTTACATGAAATGCCTTAGGTATTTTCAGAATAAAAGATGGAACCGTCCTCAGAACCACCTTGTCTTTATAAATGATAAGGTAAGGTTCTTTGTGAGACAAGGCCTGAAGCTCACCAATCCTTCTGGCTGAGCAATTACAGCAATTAAAAAGCATGCCTGGTATGACAGAATGTCAAGCGGAACTGTTGAAAGAGATTCAAAGGTTTCTTTACAAAGATCATTCAAAACCAGATTCAGATATCATGGAGGTACTTGGGAACAAACCTTTGGTCAGCTTCTCCTAACCACTCTTAACAATCATATAACCTCCCAGTTTTTCCCTAGTGACGAGCCCATGGAAGTTTCAAGCACTAGTAACTGGCCTCTCAAGGTGCTCAGTGCCAACCCTTTGTACACTCCCACCTGCAAAAAGCCAGATCTGCAGAACCATAGCTTTTGAATGCCTGATGTTCTCTCTGTGGCCCAAGCCAAGAAGATGATCCACACTTGATCATAAGCTGCAGATGAAGAGACTTTCTAGTGGCCATCAGGTATCCACTATCTTGTTTGAAAACCTTTTTAGTAGTCTCCTCCTCTCTGGAGCCAGGTCATCAGCTGCATCACCGCCAGGTTTGTTTGAAGAATGAGTCCTTGTGAGAGAAAGGTCCCCTGGATTGGAAGTCAAAATGGCGTGTTCAAAATAGGTTCACTAGGTCTGAGAACCATGGCCTTCTTGGCCATTCTGGGGTTATCAGAAGAAAGCTTTCTTTAGTGTCTTATTTTGTGAATGTCCTTGGGAGGATCAGCAGAGAGGAAAGCCATATGTCCTGCAGAAATCCTATATCTGTGACAGAGTGTCCACTGCTTCTGCCTGTGGACACTGGTACCTAACTGAAGAAAATTGGTACCTGAGCATTTTGGCTGGAGGAGAACAGGTCAATCTGAGGATGACCGAATATTCTGCACAGAAGGTCAAACACCTCTGGATTCAACATCCACTCCCTGGATGGACACTCTCAGCTTAGCCAGTCAGTCTGAATGTTCAACTATCCTGCCAGGTGCACTGCTGAGAGAGCTAGAAGATTCTCCTCTGCCCACAGTAGCAGCTTGGTTGCTTCTGTTAGCATCTCTCTATTTCTTGTGCCTCCTGGATTGTTTATGTTTGCAACTATGGTGGCATTGTTCGACTTTACTTTCACAGCTTTTGACCATACCGGCTTGTGAAAGCGAAGGAGAGCTAGTCGTACTGCCCTCATTTCCAACATGTTGATGTGTAGCTGCTGTTCCTGTGCAGACTAAAAACCCTGGACTGGAACTTGGCCCCGGATTGCACCCCAGCCTGACAGACTTGCATTAGTCATCAGGATCAACTCTGGAGAATGTTTTAGGGTCTTAGAGCTCTACCACCAATTTTGTGATTGTCGAAGAGGTTGAGTAAGTGGGATCATGGCCTGGTAGTCCTCCGAGGTCAGGTGCCAGGCTGCTAACATTCCATTCTGAAAAGGTTGCATGTGTAAGCAGGCCCACAGAACTAGTTCTATTGCTGCAGTCATGAGTCCCAAAATCTGTAGTAGTCTGTGAGCAGAAGTTGATGAGTGGCTTCTCAACCACTGAATCTCTCATCTCGGGATCTCCTTCCTGGCTGTCAAGAGGAAGTCCTTCCCCTTATCTTGAACACTGCACCCAAGTTTTCCAGGTTCTGGGACTGCATGAAAGAGCTCTTCTCCTGACTGACTACCCAACCATGGGACTCCCATATCTCCAGGGTCCTGGCTACTGACTTCCTTGCTAGCTGAGCAGAGGACACTCAAAAAAGCAAGTCATCCAGATACAGCTATACATAATGTACCTCTTGCCTCAGTTGAGCCACCAGTACTATGAGGATGTTTGAGAACATCCTGGGAGCTGTTACCAGCCCAAAAGGCATACCCTGTACTGGAAGTGCTGACCCAGAATCGTGAACCTGAGGAACATGTGGTGAGACTGCCAAATGGGGATGCAGAGATATGCATCCCTCAAGTTTATTGATGATAGATAATCCCCTGGCTGATGGTAGATAATCCCCTGGCTGGACTGCCCATATGATTGACCACAGAAACTCCATCTTGAAGATCATGTGGTGGACAAACTTCTTTTGTTGCTTCAGGTCCAGAACAGGTCTGAATCCCCCCAACCTTTTGGGAACTACAAAGTACATTAAGTAGAATACCTGACCTTTGTTGGGGGGCACTGGGACAACAGTCCCAATCTGTTTGAGGTGATCCAAGGTTTGAGACACTGTCTATCTCTTCACTGAGTCCTTTGGTACAGGAGATTGCAGGAAGTGCCCCACTGTGGGAACTGTTTCAAACTTGATTGCATAACCTAATGCCAGTATCTCTAGTACCCATGCATCTGACATTATTCGGCCCAACTTGAATAAATATTCAGCAGTCTTACATCAAGGCAAAGGGGCAGAGATGGTCCCATGTACCTTCATCATGAGTTGCCACCTCTTCATCCTGCACCTCTATAATGCCTGAGGGCAAATATTCCTCTGTTACTATTTCCCTTGAACCCAGAATAAGATCCCTTATTCCTTCAGTTCCTGAAATTTGAAAACCCACCTTGAAACTGAATCTGTCAATTGCCACCTCTACCCCTTGGGGTTAAGCTTGCTTTCTGCTGCTGCTTCAAAACTAGCAGATGGCCATTTTATATTAGATATCTTTCAAAATGTCATCCAGACCTGATCCAAGTAACAGTCCTCCTCAAAGGACAGATTGAAGAGTTTGGCTTTTGATGCCTGGTCTGTGACCCAATGTCTGTGCATATACCCTACATGGCCAACACAATGTGATAAGTAGAGTAAGCTGACATTTGTAGATTGTCCATGGTGGCATCCCCTAAAAAGGCGGAGGCCATGGATATCAGCTGTAAAATTCTTACCGACTCAGAGTCCAGGGGAATGAAACTACCTAGAGCTAAAATCCAGGAGTTTAAGGATCTGGAAACAACTACAGATACACAGGAGGCATGAAGACCTACTCCATTTGAAGCAAAGACTGTCTTGCATGAGGCATCCACTCACTTATCATGCAAATCGGTTCATGCCAGAGACCCTTCAATTGGTATAGTTGGGTGCTGAACAGAATTATACACAGCCTTATCTGCCAGGGGAGGGGTTTCCCATTTCTGGGTTGTCTACTCCAGAAACAGATAACACCTCACCCATGGCCTGTGTATATGTGTTTGCTGTTCAGAGTCTGCCCATTCCTGATCAATAATCAGATCACAGTGCACATTAGTTTGGAAATGCTTAGGAGCAGAGGAGGATGTGGATAGGAATGGAGTCACATCTAGCACCTCCATATCCTACACCTCCTTCAACTGTAGTGTTCTACAAGACTCCATTATGAGGTAGGACAGAGATTTTGTATCAAACAGGGGGAGGAATAGGAATCTTTCCCTTAGGCTCTGTCCACTCCCCTGCCTCCTACTTTTCAGAGGTGTCCCTCTCCTCATTAAAAAGCAATGTTGGGTCAGGATTTCCCTCATACTCTCCTATATCATCATCTTGACCACCTTCATCAAGACTGGGGTCTGCCTGCAGATCTGGGTTAGCAGTCTTGTCCTGCTCTGGTGCACCTGGATGTGGCTGTGTGGGTCCCCATCTGACCTGAGGGTCTGCCTTGGGTTTAGGTGTGTTGGTGGGGATGACCTGCTGGACATCCAGGCTAAGTAGCTTATTTAAGAGCAATAATTGAGAGTTGCACAATTCTGCCTTGCCACTGCCAGTTGATACACCAGGTGTTCCCCCCAGCTGAGGATTCCAGTTGGGGGGGTACCAAAAACAGACATATTAGCTTGTGATGCACAATAAGGCCAATAGAAACCTAACAGTGAGGGCATCATTACCCTCCTACTGGTCTTACACCTTTTAAATACCACAGGTCTCTGATAAGCCATGGTGCCAGCTTTTATGTTTTTTAAATAATCTCTCCAGACCCTCAGATAAGTACAAAATATGTGAGGCTACTTATGATTGTGAGAATGAAACTACCTTAGCCTCCTATCCTCCCATTCCTATTGCTGAGAGAAGCTGAAGTCTGAAACCCCCTGAATACAGTACCAGGTTCTCTGTAAACATAAATGAGTGCCTTATAGGGGACTGCTGTTCTAATTTTGAAGCAGTCCCCCTGCTAAAAATAAACTGAATCTTGTGGTTGAGAAAATGGACTTTCTGAACGTAATCTACAACAGTCAGATTGGTTTTTCAAGCACAGACTAGTGAGTGTGCTAACTGGTGATGTCATGAGGTTGCAAGTGATGCCAAGTGCATGCCGGGATTAAGGATATGAAATTTCACTGAGATTGTGGAGCAGGAACTGCTGTAAGCAGACAGAAGGGTGAGCACCCTTACAGTTCAAAGGGCAAAAGGAAAAAATGTCTGATTACCATGTGGCTCAACAGAACAAACTAGGATGCACTACAGGCATGATAAAAAACAGGCCTTTAATTTAAAAAACAGTTATGAGTAAGAAGGCTCAGAGAAAGGGGGACAGCCCAAATCAAATAGCATAGGACCCAAAAGGGAAATGGAGCAGATGGCTGCAAAACTCCAGTCTCCTCAGGAAAGAAACAATTAAGTACACATTCCATGCTCTTTACCTAATACTGCAAGGTGGGGGGCATGATGATAATATAGATGGCAGGGGAAGCAGGAAAATGAAACAAGCACCTAGAGATTAAGTTAACTAACTGATCCCTTCCACACTCTTCAATAAATAAATGTAACTTACACGTACCTGTGGCAGAAAACAAAAATGGAGATGTGAATGCCCAGAAATATTGTGGCAGAATGTGACCCCCAATCCATGCACAAAGCAGTGGAAGTGGGAAAAATATATGCAGGTTAGTCAATTTGAAAGCCACAGCTTAACAGGCATGATTTCTAAATTCAGGAGTGCTCCCTGTTACCAGGCAGCCCCAACCTGCCCTGCAGAAGTGCAATGTTGTTAAAAAATTAAGAAAGAAAGCAATCATCAGAGTAGATCAAGGATTTCACACAAAACAAGGCTCAGTATAATTGCACCATTAGCATGCATTTCAGTTATACTACAAAAGGAAAGAGATTAGACAACCATTTACATAAATGAGTTTTAGAGAAGGCAAGCAATCATGAAATATGGATTTTCAACTAGAAATCATATGATGCAAAAAGGGTTGACATTGTCCCTTTAAGACCTAGATTTTCAAAAATATAGCCAACCAGGCTATTGGCAGAGGAGACATTTTGGTAGCAGTATAAACAAACTCTGGCCAGAGCCAATAGGGCTGCATCTGAGGAATTTGGGGGTAAAAATATAAACAATTACCATAGTTGTGAGCCTACATTAGCAAATTGCAATGTAAGTTCATAAATTTGTTTTTGTAATATCTGTACAATTAATATTTTCAACATAGCTTTGTTATGACCCTGCCCTAATGAGGAAGGGCAGAACAAATGTTCAACTGCTGCCTGAATGGTTATTTATACAGGGACTGTGAAATCAACTTTTGGGACACAAAAACACATTTTGGGCAAGAGTTGAACAATGACAGCTGCCACATTCATGAGATGCTGTAAAGAAATGGCTATGCTGAATATTTGGGGTAAAAATATTAAATATTACCAAACTTACAAGCCTGCATTTTCAAAATTCAACACAGCCTCATTACTTTTTTATATTTTTTTATATATATTTTTACACAAAATTTAGAACATAGTCTTCTTGTGACCCCATCTCATGAACAATGGCAGAGAAAATTCTCCACTCCTGCCCAAAAGGTGATTTCATCCAGGGACTGCAAAATCACCTTTCAGAATGTAAAAATTAAAAAAAAAAAAACACTTTGGCCAGGATTGGAAAAATGTCACATTCATGAGGTGCTGTAAAAATATGGCTATGTTGTAAATCTGGGGTAAAAATGATGAAAATTACCAAAGTTACGAGCCTGCATTCACAAAATTCAATGTAGGTTCATAATTGTGTTGTTTTTTTTTAATATTTTCACACCAAATTTAGAACATAGCCTTCTTATAACCTCATCTTATGAACAACGGCAGAGAAAGTTTAGAACTCAGGCCTGAAAAGTGATTTCGCCAAGGGACTGCAAAATCACCTTCGAGATGTACAAAACATTTTGGCTAGGATTTGAAAAATGACAGCTGTCACATTTATGAAGTGCTATAAAGATATGGCCATGTTGTAAATTTGGGGAAAATATTGAAAATTACTAAGTATGAGCCTGTATTTGCAAAATTCAATGTAGGCTCATAACTTTATTGCCTTTTTATTATTTTACACAAAATTTTCAACATAGACATCTTATGAACCCACCTCATGAACAATGGTGGAGAAAATGTTCAACTCTTGCCCCAAAGATGATTTCATGCAGTGACCACAGATTCACCTTTCGGGATAGATTCACCTAAAGTCACTTGTACTGTTCATTAAGTGGTGTTCTAAGAAAGGTGTGTTGAAAATTTGGGGCACAAATATTAAAGCAATAATGCTTGACAGGGAGTGTGTCATGCTGGGATAATGTGGTTGGGCTCGAGGTCACAGGCCGAGTGAGTCCAATAACTGAGGCATGATGTTATTCCAAACGACATATGCCCTGGAGGGCATTATTGCTATTATACAATGGCTCATTGTTTTACAGAATAAAAAAAATCATTTTAAAGATGTTTTTGTGTGGAAAAATATTTTTGTTTTTTAGAGGAGATAAACAATCAAGCAAAAGCAAATCAAGCAAATGGTCATCTACAGGTTCACAGTGAGGCTGAGACTAGACCCGTGATGTGCTGGGATAACATCATGGGTCCAGCCCAAGACTGACCAATCAGAGTCCAGGATTTTTTCTTGCCATTGTATAATGAAAAATGGCCCAGTTATGCTACTAAGTTCAAAACCTCATTGAAATACATTGAAATGCATACCTAATTTCCTCAGTTTGTGGTCTGGCATTGAAGAGTGAAGACCTGCCTATGATCCAGAGAGGATTATGGCATTGGACCCCCGATGGGTAAGTAAGGGCTTGGTGGGAGCTGGGTGCTGAGTGGAGGGTCAGGTGGAGGGCACAAATGGCTGCAAAGACATCAATGGATGGTTTTCTTTGGAGGGTTTAAAACAAAACAAAAACCCAAGGCTCAGATCGCAACACTATGGGATTGAAAATTCCAGTGTCACTCTTATGTTTCTGGGGGTGCGTTTGAGGGACAGTCGGGTGGGAGAATATTAAAACAAAAAAACACCAAAGAAAAACAAACCTGAGGCTCCAGATTGTGACACTGGAGGTTTGCCCCCCTCCAGTGTCACTCTTATGTTTCGGGAGGCACTGAGAGGGAAGGTCTGGTGGGGAATATTAAACCAAAAACAAAAAACACGGTGACACCCTGATCATGACACTGGAGGATTGGGCACCAATAGTGTCAATCTTATGTTTCTGAGGGGGTGGAGGGGGTGCTGAGAGGGAGAGTCATGGGATATATTTTGAAAGACCGAAATTCACTATCCCAAACTCTATAAGACCGAGTTTGGCAGACTGAATTTTGGTATTCCACAAGGAACTTACATGTAATTCAGGAGGGGCTCTGCCCCACACCCCCATAACTTTAAGAACCAATGCAGAGTGAAAGCGGACCTCAGAATATAAAAAAAAAGTTACGAGGGGAGGGGTAAAACAGCGTGCCGGCAAAATTTCTGGTGACCGGGAACAGAATCTGGGTCTACTAGACCATTCTGGCTGAGCTGCTAATGGCTTAGACCTCCATGCCATGAGAGAAGCTTGGCCAGCTTCTACATTTTTTAGTCCCTTGTGGTGCCTGGCTAGGGGTAGCGTTTCATCACATCCACTACCATACACCTGTTGGTGTCTGCTTCTTTCTCTGGCGTGTGGGTGTCGGGGAATGAACTTAGTCCTATCAGTTTCGGATTCTAAGTTTCAGTCTACCTAATGGATATCGAGTTGGGTGGGTGGATATCTATGTTGCCATCTGGACTCCTCATTTCTTTAACTGTCACTATCTGACCTAGGTGTCACTATCTGTCTGGGTGTTCTTGCCACTGTCTCTCATATCAATTTGGCATACCGTATTTTCTTTGAACTGTCTTAGTGCTAGCCAAATTTAAAATGCAGCTCCATTTAATTTTTTTAAATAAGTGTCACCGTCTGTCAGTGTGTTTGTGCCACCTCACAAGAGCAGTCCTGATCATGCTGTATCTCTGACAAAACAGTGGTAAAAAGCAGATAAGTGAATAACATAATACAAAAAATCAAAAGAAAAAGTGTCTAAAGCATAGATACACACACACCTGAGATCAACAAATAACAGCGGGATACATAACCCAGTAGATAGAATCCGTGCATGAGTTCCCCAATAAATAATAATCCAAAAGAAGTGTCCTTTTATACATAATAAAAAAAGCCAATCTTTCAATTTTGCTCCCCCCTGGCAAGAGGTCCACACAAGGTAATTGTTGAGATGGTGCAGCCATGCCGCATGCATAAGTCAGCCTGCATTACTTCAATGGGAAACCTCAACAATCAATAAAAGTCATGGGAAAATGGAGCTGACCAATGAAAAGGCTGTATGAAAATCTCACTGAGCACCATGGTAACCACATTCAATCTAGCCAATTGTGGCCATAGGAAAATTGTTCCATGGCAACCAGACAACATTGTTGAAAAAAAAAGCATAAAGTTTAAAGGTTGATAAACAAATAGTCCATGAAACTCATATCAAAATGCAGTCTAAAAACAATTAATACAGTGGAACACCGCAATCTTCCTGCAAATTTTTTGCCACTCCAATTGAACATAAGATCGAGGGGAAACCAAGGCATTTTATGCAGACTGTGCACCAATTTAATTGATCTCATCTGGAATGCCTCCACTAATTCCATGTCATTCCAGAAATGTGGTCTCTAGTGCAGTGCCCTGGAGACAAGGTGCAGAGATCTCAGGGATGCCATGGACATGGAGGTGACTTTGCTCCATGTCCAACATGTTCAGCCGCATGGAAAGTGCTGAGTCCTTTTTCTTTTTTTGCTACTCAATATGCTTTATTAGACACATCAAATCAAACACATACATTTTACATAAAATTGCATTGTGCTTTTCAATGACAATACCAAAAATTGCAACTACAACTTAAAAAAATTTTAATTCAACTCTAATCCCACTCCCTCTCCCTTCCCCCTCTACCTCCCCTCCTTCCTATAAACAATGCTACTATAGTTATAGATTATGATGACCCCCCTCCCCAACCTCCCTCCATTCAACCGACCAGCAACCTTCAAGACTTCATAGCTTAAAAAAGGCAGTCTTATTATCAACTAATACATTTCGCTTGATTATCCATGTTGTTATGAATTTTTTTCTATTACATCAAGAAGAGTTGAAGCTATGATTCTTCTGTGTCCTCTCCCACCTCTCAGTTACGTAGGCTGTGAGTTGCTCCCACCTCTTACTAAAGGATCCTAAAGAGTGGTACTGTAACCCTATTGCTTTCTCTACATTAATTGCATTATAGATTTCTGTAATCCATTCTCCCAAAGAAGGTGGATTTTCTTTTATCCAGTACCTCATTATAAGGAGCAATGCCACAGCCGATATTAAAGTCAAATAATATTTAAATTTACTTGGAGTAGCTGCTGAGAGGTGGCCCAATACACATATCTCAATGGTAAAATAATTGTTTCCCAAACAGTGGGCTACAAAAGTTCTTAATTTCCGACCAAAGCCTTGGATCTTAGGACAAGCCCAGCTCAAGTGGCTGAGTGTGCCCAACTCCTGAGTACATTTCAGACATGCTGAAGAATTTTCTTCCCTATTAAATTTCTCTTAACCGGGGTAATGCATAAATTATGTAAAATGTTGAATCTTATCAACTGAAGCCTGTCCTGCTTATAAACTTATAATTATTGGACCATATTGATTCCCATTGCACTGAGTCATAAGACAGGTTTGCGGCCATTTGCCAATATAGGGCTGTAGGTCTTAAATCCTTGTCAGCAATAGAAATCAATTTTCTATATAAACTGGCTATTGGCCTAGTTCGAGTAGCTATTTCTGCCATTTCTCTGAACAATCTATCTGCCTTTGAGGACCATGGGGGTTTATTTAGTGTTTTACCTATACATTGTTTAATCTGGAGAAATTTAAATTTTGGCAGTGTCTGAAACCGAAAGATTTGCTTGGACTCTGAAGGTGAAATAAAGTCTCTCTGTCATTATCTCTGATAATTTTGTCACACGCCATTCTTTCCAAAAATTCTGAGTGATAACTTTGCCTTCTATTGTTAAATTTAAATTACTAAAGATGGGTTGTCTCAAATCAAGAGTGTGGTTCAAGTTCAGGCTATTGCATAGTTGATTGTGGGCTTTTATTGACCATGCTATGGGCGTATTCCTCAAAATCTGTGGTATTTTCTTACTCTGTGTAAACAGCAGGGATGCTAATGATATCTTATACTTAGAAGTTAAGTGTCTTTCTATTTGTAGCCAGGCTAACTTAGATATCTTGTCACTTTGTGGCTTTTCCATTGAAAATATTTACTCCCTGAAAGGCCAGATAGTAGAAAATAGGTTGGGAATACTAAGACCACCTGCTCCTTCAGTCTTTTAACTTCTGAATGGCTCTTCTTGGCCTCTTACCTTGCCATAAAAGTCAGACCATATCACATCCACCATTTTAAACCAATTCTGCAGGAGAGCCAAATTCAGTATTGATAGGGGTATATCAGCAGGGGAAAATAACCATTTTAAGGATGTTTACCCTTCCCCAGAGAGACAAAGATAAATTTGCCATCTCTTCAGGTCTTGTTTCATTTGCAAGATTACCAGATCTAAATTTAAAGCTTTTAGTTTCCCCATGTCCTTGGGGATTTCTATACCAAAAAGGAATTGACGTGAGAGCCCAGCATAATCCTAATTCCTCTATCATGGCCTTTGTACAGGTAGGGGTTAAGACTAATACCACTGTTTTGGTTAAATTCAATTTATATCCTGATAACACACTGAAATTTTGTATGATATCCAAGGCCGATTGCAGTGATAGATGCCAAGATGATACATGCAGGAGAATATCGTCAGCGAACATTGATATTTTATATTCTTTTGTACCTATCTTTATTCCCCTGACAGATGTTACTGCTTTTATTTTCAGGGCTAATAGCTCAATCTATAAATTAAATAACATTGGGGATAATGGGCACCCCTGTCTTGTACCTCTAGTCAGCCTACAATTGTCAGAAATGGCTCCATTATAAAGCACCCTTGCTGATGGGGAATGATAAAGTGTTTCTACCCATCGAATAAAGTGAGCAGGAATGCCATATTGAGGCAAAAGGTCAAATAAAAACTCCCAATTAACTCTGTCAAAAGCTTTTTCCGTGTCCAGGGATACCAGCACCATATCAGTATTGGACTCCCTGGACGCGGACATCAAATTACACAGTTTCCTGAAGAGGTCGCTCAAATGTCTCCCCGTGACAAAACCTGCCTGCTCTGGTCCGATTAAAGTATCCCAGACCTGTTTTAGTCTGAATGCCAAAATGCTTGCCAACAATTTTACTTCTATTTTAAGTAACGAGATAGGTCTGTAGTTACCCGGGGTCGAGGGATCTTTTCCCGGCTTTGGTAATACCACTATTCTGGCTTCAAATATGGCAGATTATTTTATTGAGGCCTCAAATAAGCAGTTAAATAATTCCTGCAGATAGGGAGCTAAATCATTTTTAAAAGTTTTGTAGAAGGCCGGAGGGAAGCTGTCAGGGCCTGGGGCCTTGCCCACCAGTAGTCTATCAAATGCATCTGATATTTCCTGTATATTAATGTTGCCCACCAGGTAGTTTTGTTGTTCCATATTTAGCCTTGGTAATGTCACATCCTTTAAAAATTCCTCCATTTTGTTTGTATAATCTCCCTGCCTTTCTGGAGCTGTATACAACTCTTGGTAATAATCCCTGAAAATCCTAGCAATTGCGACAGGTCCGAGGTTGGGTGTCCAGTATCTTTTCTTCTAACGTCGATACCACCTTGCCTCACTCTGTTGGCTTAAGTCTATTTGCTAATAGTCTTCCTGCCTTCTCCCCATGCCCTAGATAATTGGCTTTCCACTCTGCATTGGTCCTTATATTGACATTTAACATATAAGAGGCATATTTCGCCCTAAGGGCTTGAAGTTCTCCCCATACCTGTTCCTCTGAAGCAGTGTCCAGAAGTTTTTCTAGGGTATATATTCATTCCAACCACCCCTCTACTTCCTGTGTCCTTTGATGTTTCCTAACTGTAGCCATTCATATCAACTCCCCTCTCCACATTGCTTTAAGGGCACCCCACAGCACATCTATTGCTTGGATAGATGTATAGTTGTTTTTCCATGTGACTACTATAAAATCTCTTATCCTTTCTACTCGGTTTTCATCTAACAATAGTTGGGTGTTTAATGACCATGATCTGAATGCCTTCCTATATTGGGAAAATCTCACCCTCAACCAAATTGGAGAATGATCTGACAGGACCCTTGGGTATATCCCCACATCCTCTACCCCGATAGAGCAATGGAGCTAATAAGAAAAAAATCTGTTCTTGAAAGCATCTTATGTGGTGCTGAATAGAACGTATACTCATGCTCCTTTGGATTTCTAAGCCTCCAAGGGTCAGTAAGACCTGAATCTAACATCAATTCTCTGAGCGCCCTTTGTGCTGATGAAAGGCCCACTCGCTTGCTATACGGTCTGTCCAAATCATTTGTGTATACCAAATTCCAATCTCCTCCGAGAAGACACGGCGTGTTGGGCACTAAAGATATTATGGCCTCTAATGGTGGAAAATTCAGGGTGTGCTGATTCGGTCCGAAATAGAACCCACATCACCTATACCTCCGCTAAACCCATGTACAAAACAAATCTCCCTCTAGGTCTTGCCACATTTTGATTTCCTTAAATGGCACACTCTTATGGATTAAAATAGCTACTCCTGCCTTTCTATGGCTGTTTCCCACCCCGTATACCTGTCCCACCCATGCGTTACGAAAATGACTCAAATTCCCTGCTGTTACTTGAGTCTCCTGCAGCATAACAATATGGAGCTGATATCTTTTAAGGTGTCGCAATATAACATATTTTTTCGAATTATCCTCCCCCCCTTTAATATTCCACGATATTACTTTCCAACTCCCCATATTTCTACACCATAGCTTTCTTTTGTATTAATTGAAACATATATCTGAGTCCTGAATGGGATACTAGTATCCACTATAATACCTTCCTGCCTAACTCCTTTCTCCCCCATCCTCCAGTCCCTAGTTTCCTTCCCTCTGATTAACTATCCTGCCAGATGCCTGCTCCCTAATGTTGTATCCACCATGCCCCAAGAAGAGCAGCTCCTCTGTGGTCTGTTTAGCACCTGGTAAAACATAAAACTGATATACCTTTCTGAAGGTGAACCAAAAGCAAAGATCCAGGTGCAGAATTATTTCTGCTTAACTTTATCTTATCTTATCTTTTCTATAAATCCATCCCTTCCCTGCTATCTCCCACTTTGCATGTTTTCTCTACCTCCTCTAACCCTCTATCCTACTAACCCCTTCTCTATAAACTCTAGAGGGCAATTTTTCCATTACTTTCCCCTTTTCTACTTGAGTTTCCCTATCAAAACACCAACAACAGTTAAATCGACAATTCTTATACTCTAATTATAACAAAAATTTTCTGAGGCTATCTGTTAGTTTCACAGTAGCTCCTCATTTTCCTGAAGGGTAATGCCACTTGTTAGTGTTTGTACCCACTTTTTAATAATGATCCTGAAAACTGCAATAATCCTTTGCAGTCACACGGTGTCGTCCTTTGTACACTTTTTCCATTTTTTTTTATCCTTTTGCCTACCATACAGATATTCGAGAAGAGTAAATCATAACCTCCAGCCCCCAAAATTTAAATCCTCCAGGACTGAACTTCCTGCTCTCCTCCCTGACTTCCCCAGTCTATTTTTTAATAAAAAAAAGTTCCCCTCATTCTTCTGTTTCTCCTATGCTTCCTTCCTCTGAATATGAGGTCACGTTGACTTCCCAAAAATCGAATTAGACTCCGCTCTGTACGAATGCTAAATCCATTCTTCTTTCTCGTCTGGAGAACCCATATTCTTTAACTTGTTTGTAGCCAAAATCAACTTACCTTTCAGTTTACTCAGTCCTTCTTACCGAATAGTTGTGGCAGCTGGATCGCCAGATCAGCCATTGCTTGTTCTGCTGTTTCATAGTGCTGAACCCCTGACTGCAAGGAGACTTCTAGTGGGCTGGATATAAGTTCTGTGGTGTATTTTAGCTGCCCAAAACTTAGATTGAATTGGATGGTAGGCTGCTCGCCTCCTGTCTTACTTTATAGGTCAAACGGAACCACTCTAAGGCTTCCTTCCTAATCTATCTTTTCCGCTTTTCTAGCTGCTTTTAAACATGATCTCTGTCCAAGTAGTTGAGAACCTTAAATATTAATGGTCTTGGAGGATTATTTGGCTCAGGTTTTGGCCTGATCGCTCTATGTGCGCATTCTATGACATATGTAGGCCCGTTTGGTGAAGGGCCCACGATCCTCACACAGAGTTTTTTGCATGAAGGCAATAGAATTGCTACCTTCATCTCCTTCTGGAAGACCTAGGAGAACTAGATTATTACGTCTAGACCTCCCTTCTAGGTCGTCGATTTTTATTTCCATTTTTTTTACTGCTTTCTTCAGATCCATGTTATAGGTCTCCAGTTTCACTATGTGGTCTTCCACCGATGCGATTCTAGCTTCTGCATCCCCTATACGAGTACCAAGGCCCGACAATGAACCTTTCCACTCTTTAAATTCAGCTATTAGAGTGAATAAGGCAGTTTTAATAGTGCTGATGTCCTTCTGCATCTGATCTTGTGCCGATTGCTGTATAGTTGGTATTTCTCCTAATCCAGAGAAGTGCTTCTGCTGGGCCTTTGGCTTCCAGCCCCACCGCAACTTCCTCTTCGCTCTTCCGACAACTCCGCATACTGTCTTATCTCTACCTCCTGAGTTTCCAGCTGCTCCCTTCAGTACCTTTTAAGTTTAGGGAAGGTAAGCTCTGCTTTTACTTTAATTATTTACAGAAAAAATTATTTTATTTTGTACTAGTGAGCAGAGCTGCAACACACTGCTGCTACTCTTCCCTGGGCATCAAGTGATCTCTGCTGAGTCCTTTTTCCATAGCAAGAGGTTTGCAGGGCTATGCCCACTGCAGCCCTAAAAATCATTAAGCTTCAAGTTCTAAATCAGTGTTTGTTAAAGATAGCATGCTTTTTTGCAAATCTGAAAAAATAGCATAGCACACACAACCACTCTCCTACCTAGTCTGATAAGTTGGGAAATTGATAGACAGACTAAAGGTGCAGAAATATTTTTCTCCATTTCTGGCAGCTCCCTGCTGATTGCTGTGCTTGAGGTTTTATTCTATTACTTATATTTTTTAAAGTAAGCTTTTCAAACCCACAATCAAGTCATAAATTAAAGCAATTGCCTCCTTTCTCCCTCCCAACCCTATTTGGACACTCTCACACCCATCACACCTTGGGTGCACTTGCACTCAGCCATTGATTGCAACTTGCACAGATATCCTGTTACTACATTGGCTAGTCTAAATCCATCAGAAACAGTGTGCTTTCTCATATATGGAGGCTGCAAATACAGTACTTCCATATATGAAAGGGAGTGCTCTGTTTTTGTGAGCAGAAAAAGAAAGGTGGTGGTGGCGCTTATGAGGGTTGGGGTAAGTGGGGACTATTGCCATAGTTTGAATGGTTTGGAGAAGGAGGGTAGGATGTCTAAAAGGTACTAGAGAGACAGGGAAAGGAGTTTACTAGCAATAACAGAAAACCTTATCGTGTGCTGCCGGGCATCTGTGTGTTTCTGTATGGCCCTCGGGCAGTGGTGGGGGAAGCTTTCCCCCCCATCAAACAATGTGATAGGGTGGCACTGGAGGAAAACACATTTTCAGTTTTGTTTTCTTAACTTGGAGTAGCTCAGGGGCTAACGTTGCTGGACGTCTGAATGATATCAGTCTGGGGTTCTGTAATGAACTGTTTTGCATTTTAGCATATCCATACTTAAAGAGTCACCGACGCCTCCAGGAGAACTTTGAATAACAAAATATTTGGAAACAAAGCAACTTATATTTCTCATGAGCTTTGTATTTCTTTTTGCCATTATTTATTACTGAGGTTTTATGCATAAAAATAGCATTGTTGTTCATTTGAAGGTTCTTCAGCTCCTATTGCTTATTCTCAGCCTGATGTCATAATACTCTGCTTGTGACATCCAGTTATTCCCATGGCAACCAACTGTGATGTCACAATTAACAATAAGCCACGAGGGGTGTGGGTTATCAAGGATTAAATGGCTGTAGTGGTTTGCCCACCAGGTGCAGCCGAGTGGTAATCCTCACCAACCATGGTAAATCTCCTGATAACCCACATCCTCCAAGTGGCTTATTGTGATTACACCAGGTTCATTTTTTTACTATAATAAAATACAAATATTAAAGAGGTTGCTTTGTTTTTTTTTTATTTTTATTCTATTTGTTCCTGTGCTACAGATGATGCATTGGATACATTGGATTATAGTCTCATCAACAGCCATTGATTATCAGAGGATTTACACTGGTGGTAAACTGCCAGTTTGATGATTTCATTGGCTTTTCATTTATTTCCATGGTATAATTAAGCATTATGATTTCAGGTAGAGAGTATGCTGAGGGAGCAGATGAACTCTAAGGAATAGATAACCTGTTTTGGGGGGTTCCTCAGTAGTCAATATGAGGGAGAGAAATCTGTAGAAGGTAAATGACTAACATGCTTTACAATTTTCAAACTTTTTTCCCAGAGGCGTCAGCAGCTCTTTAACAATAAAGTACCCTAAACATGCACCTTCATTTTTTTTAACTTTGGTGTGGTTCAAATCAGGTAGAACCTGGTTATACTTAGTAGAACCAGATAAAGCCAGGTTCTACTTGACAGAAACAGGTAAGACCAGGTAGAACCTTTGTAGGTTCTACTCATAAAGTTTGCAAATTAGAACATTTGAGGTTCGCACAACACTGTTTGAAATATATGGCACTATGGAAGCAATTGCAAAATTGGAGATGAATATTCAGCACAAATTGGCAGAGTTAAGATAGAAATTAAGAAAATCCAGTATATCCGGGCCTCCTTTATATTAATTGAAGTACAGCACCCAGGGGGAGGAGCAATAGATAATATCCTATGAAGGTTGTAAGGACAAAGTAGACAAGAAGTACATTGTGTACTCTTGGAAATAGTATTTGAAACACTACAACTGATGAAAGAGATCTGGGTATTACCATATCAAGTGATTTAGGGAATTCAGAACTTAAAAATTCAATTATCAGTAGAACTAATAAGGTTATTTGGTCCACACAACACAATATAAATTCTCGAGACCCTAATGTTATGCTTCCTCTATATCGGGCATACACGAGACTGGACCTGGAATATGCATCCCAATTGTGATGTCCATTTAAAAAATTGTTTACAACTGGTAAGGGCCTTACCAAGTTAGATTAATTATCCTTAATATTATGTCACTTGAGACCCGTCATCTTAGGGGTAACATTGTTCCTTTTTGATATTATCAGCAATCCATACCTAATGACAGAATTAGGTCTTGAATTCAAAGACTGCCCCTATGATACCAGAGGGCATCTATTACAACTAGCTGGGAGAAAGCTTCATTATAAATCCAGAAAGTAATTTTATACTCTTAGGATAATCCAACCCTGCAATAAATTACCTCTAAATATAGTGATAAGTAAAACAAAAGTGAATCCTAAAAGAAGTTAAATATCTTTTGACATCTGGTCACTCTCTATCATATTACTTAAATTAATTGATGAGTTAGCATAGGAGCACTTCTGGGCTGATTAAAGCCTTCTTGTTCCTTACTCCTCGTTAGTATAGCTTATGGATAGCCAAGGAGTGATAGGGAGGGATGGTATTTCCATTCAAAAGATCATTATGGAGTATACCCAGAGACTGTTTGGTTCCCAGCCACCTGGACTTAATACACCAGCATCTTTTCTTGACAGCCTCCAGCTCCCAGTGCCGTCACTGTTGAAGTCTGCAGCTTTACAGGCACCTATCTCAAAAGGGGAGGTGTTAGAGGTGGTAAGTTCTTTACACATGGAATGGCACTGGGCCACGATGGCCTATCAGGTGAATTATACAATATTTTAGTAGTTGAACCAATCATGTCTTTGAACAGAACAACTTGCCACAAGGGGTTTCAGAAAGTCTTTTGGTTTTGGTTTTTTTTTGCATAAAAAAGGTCTTAAAACTAACTTAAAAAAATTGGCGTCCAATTAGTCCATTGAATACAGACTGGAAAATTCTAGCCAGAATCCTGGGAAACAGATTGGCATCAGCTGCAAAGACTTTAATATTTCCTTCTACAACTTGTACAGTACCAGGCCATACTATTCAAGACAACTTATGCCTTATCAAGATATTGCTCAAATGTGGGAATTACAACAAGGCTCATGGCTTTCTCCTGACTTTAAATCAAGAGAAGACTTTTAATTGTTTTCCTCATGAGTACCTATTTGCTTTTTTAAAACTTTATGGAGTCACGGCACCTTTCTTTTATTGTGGAAATGTGCTGTATGCCTCAGCTACCACAGTACCCATTGTTAATGGGACCCTGGGATCTAGGGTTCAGATTTTTTTTTTAACCAGGAGAGACACACTAAGCTGAAGCTTATTTACAGGTGCAACCTGGGAGCACAAGGAAATTAAGTGACTTGCTCAGGATCACACAGTATGCAAGTGGGGACTGTGGGATTCAAACCCAGGTCTCCAGGTTTGCAACTCAGAGTCTTAAACCACTGCACTATACTGCCTCCATAAAGAGAGGGTATGAGACAGGGTGCTCACTCTGCCCAATCTTGCATGTCATCCACCTAGACCTTATTTTAAAAGGAGATACCAGGAAGAGGAATTAAAGGGATTGCAGGACTTGGAGGGCACGAGTTCCACATACAACAGCATACGCTGATGATTTATGTATTATGGCGAGGATAAACTGTGTGTGTATGATTTCTGACTCATGTATGACTTCTCCTAGTCTCAGGCTCCAAAATTAACCTCAATAAATGTACAGGTAGGAGGAACCCTCTCCTTGGATGTTAGTGGGGAGGAGAAGTTCCTTCAACATGGCCTGTTACATCTTTGCCCCCCTCACTAAGGTCCACTCTAAACAACACAATATGCCCTGGATCACCCATCACTTCTCAGACAGCTGAAGCATAGAGACAATCTATGGCACAGAGCCACTGACTCAGGAAAACCAGCTGATAGACAGGCATATAGGGCTGAACATAACAAATGCACCTGGGTCATCCGAAAGGCCAAAGCAGAATACTACAGGTCAACCCTAGCCACCTCCTGGGGGTCAGCCCGTAAGTTCTGGAATAATATAAAAATACTTAATAGTAAATCTCGGGTTCCCCTCTTCTCAACTCACTATCAATGGTACCACCTCCACCGACCCAAATTGCATCATTGACTGCCTCAATACTACCTTTACCAGCCTTAGCACAGTGCTCCCTGACAATTTCTTCAACCAATAACTGTCTCCCATCCACCCACCCTCTCTTGCTCCCCTTCTGTCTACGGACAATCACTCCACAAGAAGCCAAGCCATACCTTGCCAAAGCCCTCAATGGCTCTAGCCACACTAATGACCCTTTAGAGATAAAACTCCTCCAATTGGCCCTAGATGTACTGCTCCTCCCACTCATTGACCTGCCTCTGCCTCAGGACAGTTTTCCAGCACCTGGAAGACTGCAGTGATAATGCCCATACAAAAGGTGGAGACAGTTAATCTTGGGAACCATCGACGACATCCATCCTCCCCTCCAAAGCCCGGAAAAGGTAGTGGTGGACCAACTTGCTGACTACTTTGCAACCCACAATCTGCTCTCAAGAAGCAGCATTGCTTCCATTCAGGCCACAGCACTACCACAGTGCTCCTCAAATTCTCTAGCTTCCTCCACACTGCCCTTGGCAGGGGTTATCTAGCTGGAGCCATTTTCATTGACCTCTTCAAGGCCTTTGATACGATCAGTCACCACCCTCCTGCTAGACTCCCTCCTGCAAGTGGACTTTTCCCAAGGCCCCCTAGCTTGGTTCACAAGCTACCTATCCTCATGGACACAATACGTCAAAATTGGCACTATCCTCTCCAGTACCCATCCCATCCACTCAGGAGTCCAACAGATTCCATCCTGGGATCACTTTCTTCAGTCTGTTCGTCAATGCCCTACCCAATTTTGTGCCAGCAAAGTTCTCTGCGCTGATGACGCCATCCTCTGTGCCTCCCACCCCAACCCCACCAGCCTACAGGCCACCCTCCAGCACTCTTTCAGTCAGACTGAACACTGGTTCTTAGACCACAGACTGATCATTAACCTGAAAAAACTAAGACCATACTATTTGCTCACCACCAAAGTAAACTCAAAGAATCCCCCACCCTGTGGATACTCTCCAGCTCCTCCATCCCTTGAACAGGTCTCATCCTATAAATTCCTGGGCATAACCTTTGATCCAGCCCTCACTTTCCAAGCCCACATTAATGGTTCTCATCTGTGACCAATGTGTATCGGCCTCCTCTACTGCCAATTCTCCTTGGACTAATGCCCCTGGTGTTGCATCATCTCTCCATCTCACAACTCCTCAGTCTCCACTCACAGCACCTCCAAATCCTCTCATGGTCCCAAGGGTGAGGATCTCACTAGCTCAGAGGTCCTTCTCCTACAGGGCCCCATCCTGGTTCAACTCCTTCCCCTCTATGGTCACCAGTGTGCCATGAATTGGAGCATTAAAAGTAGCCCTTAGGAAACACATTCTCACAACCCACTGCTGTAGGTGCCCCCAGCACTGAGCCAAGAGCCACTGGACCACACACCCACCTACATTTGAATTATAACCAGGTCATCACCTATGACAACATCTAGCATTTAGACTGCCTATGTCAACTGTCCCTCTAGTCATATGTCTGTTGCAATGTAAATAAATACATAGCTAAATCTCTGCATAGTCCACTGTATAGGTTCTCTGCCTCTCCTGTAAATAAGTGTCATTGTCCAGTATCTAATGTGCAACAGGCTTTATTTTAATGCACCTAAAGAACTGTACTGTCTTCATGTTTTTTGTTCCATAAGTTGTTATTTATTTGCTGTATGTATCTGTTCTCACTATGTAATATGATGAGCTTTTGAAAATGAGTCTCTGACTCAAAGGATTGCAATTCCGATCTCTGACAATAAATAAATAAATAAATAAGTATCACATGATCCTGCTAAGATACTGGGGGTCATGTTTGGTGGACATGATGTGTCTGATTATAACTGGCAGGAGAAACTGATTATTGTCAAACAAAAAGTTGATAAATGGAACACATGGCCAATGAACAAAAAAGAGGGTCTAGATGTTGAAAACTATTACAGTCCCTATTTTTTGTTTATGAGTTACATTTTTCCTTTGCCCCAATGTTTGAAGACAAACTATATCCATATTTTACGTTCAGCTTGCGCACATGTACAAAGGAACATTTTGGGAGGTAGCACATGAGGGTGGCCTCTCTCCTGTCTACTCCCTTGAGCAGGCGTGTGGATCCCTGCACCAATGGGTGCAGCAGCTCAATGTGACATGATGTTCCTCTGCTTCAAGAAAAACACATGCCATATGATTGCACTTTATCGCATCACCAATTACCACCCCCCCCACACGCTCCGCCACGCCTCCCAAAGCTATGCCATGCTGGAGCCCACTCCCAGCATGGCAAACATTGTTTGCCGACAGGGTGCCCAATCCCCATCGGCTCCATGGCCTCAAAGCCATCCTGCTGCCATGCAGGAGCTCCACCCCAGTGTGGCAAACGATTGTTTGCCGACAGGGTGCCCAATCCCCGTCGGCTCCTCGGCGCCCCCAGCGTGGTTGCCAACGGGTGCCAACTCCCCTGTTGGCTCCTCAGCCCCCCAGCTATTTTCTGCCATGCTGGGGCCCACCCCAGCATGGCAAACATCCCACGCCATCTTTTTTTTTCAAACCTGTAAAACAAAACTGTCCTGCGTGCGATCTCCCAATCCCTCCCATAACCCGCACTCCACCCACTGCGCACCCAGCCTCCCCACACCCCTCACCCCATACTTACTCCGGACTCTGGCACGACGGTTCGTGGACCGGGAACACGCCTGCACTCTTCAAAGGCGCACGCGAACTGAGGAAATGCCGGTAAGCTGTATAATGGGCTAGATAGGGGTTCAACTTATGCATATCTCAGTCATTTTTGGGAATTTGTACACCAAATTTTCAACATGGGGTTTTTGGGACCCCTTCTCATGAATGATGTTACTGTCATGGTGTTATTCGGGCCCGAAGGGTGATTTCGCAGGCACTGCGCAGTCACTGCGTGAAATCACCCTTCGACCTGAATAACGCCATGGACAATGTTATCACTCATGAAAGGGGTCCAAAACCCCATGTTGAAAAATTGTGCAAAAATTCCAAAAATGACTGTTTTACTTAGCCAAAAATTCCAAAAATGACTGTTTTACTTAGCTATGCTATGCAAGTTCCTACGTAGGCTCGTAAGTTTGCGAATTTTCAATATTTTCACTCCAGATTTTTAACATTGCCATTTTACCACACCTCCTTATGAGCACTGTTTCTGTCATTTTTCACATCTTGCCCAAAACATGTTTCCGCCCATGTAGCGTACAATGGCACAGTCGGTGTGCAAACTCAATGTATGGGACACATTAAGAAAATCACAGTGTCACTGTTCATTAGCAGAGGTTTTAAACTGCCAATGTTGACAATTTGGTGAAAAAATTCCTAACAATCACTGTTTTACCAGCGTGCATTGCACAGTTCCCACGCACGCTCCTAGGTTTGCGAATTTTCAATATTTCCACTCCAGATTTTCAACATTGCAATTTTACCACACTTCCTTATGAGCAGTACAGCTGTCATTTTTCACATCCTGCCCAAAACGTGTTTCCACCTATGTAGCGCACAATGGGGGTAACAAAAAGGTCATGCTGACAATTTATTGTGCAAATACCAGCAATCGCACAGGGCATTAGGGTAAAGCACCATACATGCCAAACACCACTGCAAACACCTGCAAGCGAATGTTCAGCATTGACAAATGCTTGTTCAGACTGTTATGGGGTATCAGACTGAACCCAGTCCAACTCAATGTCACTTATATGCCAGTAAAAGGGGTTGGGGGGCATTGCTATGTTGAATCCTGCAATTTTTTCCTTTAGTATATGCTATACATACTTTGAACCTGGTTGTGCAAGGTATGGTCAGGCCATGGCTTCCATCTTTTGAGGACCATTGTAGATATTTTTGGGAAGTGGAATATGGGAAGAATTAGAGTATTTAGAAATCTCCCTGATGATATGCCAGTTAGGGAGTTAAGGGAACTTCCAACATCTGGCCTCTAATGTACTACCAGATATACTGTAGCATGTTTCTGTTAACTGAGTTCGTGTTTTGCAACTAATGTGTGCATTGCTGTTACTTGCTGTTAGGGGTCACCCTCCTTGCCAGTCTTGATTAAAATATCCTTCAGCTGTTAATCATGTCATTTATCCTTTGCTTAGCTTGTGCCTCTGAATGGATTGTCAGACTGTATCATCTCATGCTGCACTGCTGTATGTCTGTATTGCTCCAGTCTGTACTACTCATCATGTATTGAGCTTTTACTATGCTACTATGTGCCATCTTAATGGCCTGAATTGTACCTGAAAATGGTCCCTAGGACCAGTGTATCAACCCAATTATCAAATAAATAAAAATAAATAAACTTGGTAGACAATTTCTGAAAGTTAAAACAGTGGAAACTCACAATGGAGGATGTCACCTGCAACACAAGAAAACAAATACATACTGTACCATGATACTGGACCAGTTCTTCAACTCGGACCCTTGCTTCAATTGTCCACCAGGACATGAGTATGTTGGATTGTGGAGCAAGTGCTGGAGTCTAGGATCCCATGGAAAATGTGGGACACATTATAATTTTATTGCCATGGCAGACTGAATATGAGGAATAACCACCATCATAACAGCATAGCAGAAAGGTTTTATTTATGACCTGAGTGTCAACAGACTTTTGAGACCATGTAGCACTTATTGTTTGATTGCACTTACATAAAATGTATTCTACAAATGATTGGCAGTAAATGGTGAGATCAGGGGCCCAATATACAAAACTTTGCCAGGGGGAAAATTTGCACTGCACGGCATGTTAAATTAGCCAGCATCCAATTGATGTTATATTAAAAGGAATAGCCAGGTGCAAAACCTTTAAAATATAGCAGGCAAACAAAGCCATGCAAACAAGGCAGAGAGTGCAGTGCAGTGCAAAAATTGCCTGGCAAAGAAGACAGCTCTGAATATAACAACTGAGCAGTGCAAACTGCAACAGCCCAGTGCACACAGAGGTGGAGTAAGGCAAGGTTGAACTACATAGCCAACATGGGTGCTAGCAAAGAAGTAGTGCACAACAACTGTAAACAACATTGCAGGCCAAATACAACAGACTCATGCTATGGTTCTGACAGGTTTGCCCAGGGCAAACTCATTTGCTTGGCGCTAACATGTTTGCCCGGGGCAAAATTTTGCTATATTCAAATCTCCTGTGCAAATGAGCCTTTGTAGGCAATCCGAGGGCAAATAGCCACATTAACATCTCATTAAGGTCTGCTTTGCATGCATTACCTTGTAGATTGCCCAGCACTATTTCATGTTGCACACAGCTCCACCTGTATGTCAGACTGGAACTACAGGTCAGTGGCTGCAGGCTGGGCTTGCACACAGCACCACCTGTATGTCAGCCTGGAGCAACAGGATGATAGCTGCAGGCTGTGTTTGGACACACCAACACAGACTATTGTGGCTAGGGACTAGCAGCACAAGAACGGTTGGTTGTGCTGCATACTATAGACATATTGTTGTTCTTGCTATAGTGTGTATCAAATGGTACAGTACCATAGTAGCCGATTGTGAGGGACACAGCAATGCCCATGGTGTGTCAGGCAACAATGACTGCTGCTATCCACACAGTGACATGAACAGCTGGCAGGTGTGTTCTGACAGTGGACACCACAGTCATACTGTCATGTGACCCACATACACTGCTCCAATGGCATGGGATTCCCACACTAACATACACATGGCTAGCCGTGTGTGATGAGGAGCCTGGTCAGGTGCGCAGTATGTGCACTGGGGGGGGCAGACATATACCATCATACAGGCACACTGATGTCAGGGGCATTCCCATCACTGGCACATGTGCACTGTGTGGATGGCCCCAGCCATGTGGCAGCACATGCTATGTGGTGCAGCCTAGTCACATGTACAGCACCATCCAGTCCACCAGTGCTGCATGTGTGTGCTGGATTATGTTGTCATATCCCAGTGGGGGTTCTGGAGGTGCATGCTACATGGACACACTACCATGGTATCCTCTGGGTGCTGGGGCACCCACAACAGCCTGGCAGGGATGGGTCTGGTGCCAGATGATGGCGACATGGGTGATGCCTTCTATGTGCAGCATGTCCCTTCCATGGCATATGGGGTGGACCAGGGTGGCCATCTGCCTTCCTGCCTGCTCATTGACTGCAGTCATCGGGCTTTGTCTCAAAGCCCTGAGAAACATGCAGGTGCCAGGGCCACATAACTGGTGCAAGTGGCACTTTGTATCTCTAACTGCCCCATGAGCAATGCACAGTAGCAGCCTGTGTCAACCAAATGCTGCCTTCCCCAATGGGCTTGCTATGCCAGTGCACCCAGAAATAGGCTGAGGCATGGCACAAGGGGCATATGGCAGATGCAGGATTTCAAACCCAACCCAGAGGGAATATGTCTAAGTACCTGTAGACCAGCACAAACACTGTGTTCTTTACCTGAGTAGTTTTTATATTCCTGTAGTATAGGTTTTACTTGCTTTCCTGGTTTTCTAATTCACTGCTTTGTATCACTTAAGTTTCTTTCTATTTTCACTCTTAATTTTTTTTTTTTGCCTCTCAGGCATGTCAGCATTCAACCAGCTGACTCCCCAAACTACTGAAAGTGAAACTGTTACCGATTGTCATATGTGGATTTAAAATATAAAAAGAAAACAAGACTATAACTTTCACTGGAGTTCATCCAATTTATTTTGCATTGTTTGGACATTTGGTTTATTTGGATGACCCAAAACTCAAGGGATTTATAAATGTTGGGCAACCTGCACCTAGGTTTTGATAGGTATAGATCTCCTTTCTGAGTTCTTTTTGTTTACTATTTCAGTTATAATCAATCATTATAATATTGGTTTTCCTGCCCTGATTCCTCCTTATTTTTCAATAATTTTCTTATAAATGTATATAACCTTGCTTGCTGTAACAATGAATTGTTAATTACAGTACCTCCACTGGTAGTGGGATATCATTTTTCCAGTATTTTTTCTAGAAGAACTGTTACTTGTCATGGTTTTGCATGTGTTGCTTTGTATTATTCTGTGATTTGTTTTTTTATCAATAAATTGGGATCTTTTATTTCCACCCGGACAATGACCAGAGATTGGTCAAAGGGACCTTAGTTTAACATCTCAACTGAAGGTCAGCACCTCAGCAGTGCAGAACCCCCCCTCATACTGCACTACAATGTCAGTAATGGGTATTACCCCAAGTGCTTGGTGGGGCTGGAACCCATCACCATCTGATCTCTGAGTCCAAGAGACAAGCATGCTGTCTACTGAGCCACTGACACTGCTATACAACAAATGCTATCCCCATGTTCATTCAGCACTGCCACACCTTGTTCTTGACTCCCTGAATAGGCTACATGGCAGTGCCAAATGTGCATGGGGTTAGTGTTTGTGGTACAGCCAGGTAACCTTGCCCTAACCCAGCACTTTTCTATGCACTTGTGGGCACTTTGTGACTGTTTAATAAATACATTTATAGCTACTCCTGTGTACACACTCCTTCCTGCTCTCTGTTATTTGTCAGAGCAGTGCACCTTAACAGTGTAGTAGTGCTGGGGTTCTTTCTAGTGTCAAAGCATGGTAGGGCATTTAGCCCATTGAGACAGTAGAAGCAGCTTCTGCATGGGGAGGATGCCCAACCTCAGGCCCTCCAGGAGGTCTAACCTACAGTGGATGCCACAAAGCTCAGCCAAATAACTAAATTTAGCCTCAGCTTGGAGGATTCCACACCTATAAATGAACGATGGCTTGGCCCTGCAAATAGAAGGTGCTAACGGGTCTAGACCCTGCACAACCATGGGCAGAGTGACAGGAAATTCACAGAAATTTCAGGGGAGCAGAGCAGTGAGCTAATGATAGAGAAAGGTGGAGCTATGACAGTGAAGAGTCAAGCATGTTGATGGCTTAGGCTGTTTCATACATTTGTAGGAGTAGTAAAAGCTTTGCATATAGCATATTAGATGCCTATCTACAAAGGGTGTCAAAGAGTCCAGTAATATGGATAAGGAGCTTCCATCTTAGAGAGCATTCCACTCCAGATATGAGGATGTAGCTCAACCAGAAACGGGGAAGTGGGCCAAAGCTGAGTTAATGCTGTGGGAAAAGCCTGTCATTTACAGCAGTGGCTCACATAGCCCACTGGTTGCATGAGACCTGTTAGACGTGGAACACAAGGCTCATAGGTAAGGAGCATAAGGAGTCTAATCAGTAGGGTGAGAGTCCATATTGTTGATTATATATGAAGTCTTTGTTCATGGTGCATGGAACCTTCAGTGTGTATGGGCAACAAAGCTTTTGTTTTGCATAGGGCATGGATCACTTGTAAAACATGGGGCACAGTGCTATTGGGCATGGAGCCTGTTTTTTTAAAGATGTTATGGGGTGCAGAATCAAGTAAGGTGTGGATACAGAACACGAGAGGTTGTGTGGGCTTGGAGCTCATTGTGGTAAAGAATGACAACTGCAGCAAGGAGGAAATGGAGTCCACCAAAAAGGCAATGAAGAAAGCACATGGACCGAAATGATGACCACAGTCAGGAGGGGCCCAGCTAGTGAGGAAAGGCTTACCACCAGCACCCAGGAAGGGACCAACAAAAGCAACATGGAAGACTGAATGAAGACAGAAGGGAAGGGAAGGAGAGTCACAGGGCAGAATGTGGCCAGCAGACCCCTTAGGTAGCAGTGAGGCACAGCCAGGGAAGCAGCAGAAGCAGGATGCCCCAGTATCGAAGCAATGGCTACCAGAGGACATACAAATGGTCACATAACAGCAGGAAGCATATAGGAAGGATCAACAGCAGGGTAGCAGCAACCAGGGTGAAAGAGCAGTGGGAGGAAGGTCGGTGCAGACTGCTAGCATAGGCAAACCCAATGGGCATGAGATGCAAAGGACAGCAGATGCCATAAATGGCATGGCTGTGGAGTCCAGGCAGAGGCAGCACTGCCTATGACATTGGAGCAGAAAGAGAACAGAGTGTGCAATAAAACATCATCAGTAATTAGCAAGTTCCCCACCAATCATCAGCATATTGGCTGTGAATTGCACCTTATTTAAAGTAAGCCAATTATGGTTGTGCATATTATTTAAAAGGAGCCAATACAGGCAGTTACAGTTTAGAATAGAAACCCAGCCAATGGGTAGTCCACTGTGCTGTTTGGTGGTTGGATTAAAAATTAATATCATAGCTCTGAACTGAACACAAGCAACCCCCACTACCCTTTGGGATAAAATAATTAATAGCTAATTGAGGCAGAAAGCTAATTCTAATATTTGAATGATTTGCCATTGGTGAGACGATGAGCTCTTGATTCTCTGGTTTAACACAACTCAGGAAAGCTATGAATGTTATCAATACCATATAAAGAAGGCTGATGAAGATAATCCAGGGGAAGCAGGGTAGGTCACATGAGGAAAGACTGGCAAACCTTAACATGTAGGCATTGGATGCCAGAAGGGAAAGGGGGCTATAATTGAGATGTACAAGTTCTTGTGAGGAATCAACAGGGTGGACTTATTCATGAGGAATGAAGGCACAGTGACTAGAGAACATGGGTGGGTGGGAGATTCAGGAGGGATGTGAGGAAGTTCTTCTGAGCAAGGAATGGATGAATGGAATAGATTACCTAGAGAGGTGGTTGAAGACAAGACTGATGGGGATTGAAAATGGGTGGGACAGATATAAAGGAATAGTAGGACATATGGTCAGAAGAGAGGAAAGGATTCTTAAGGAAGGGGTTGTTGATCAACCACTGCTGCTATAGGATCTCTAAATCCAGTTCTGCATGAGGCCAAGCATGGGATGAGAGAAGGACATGGTCAGACTGGAAGGACTTATTAATTGATTTAGTTTTTATTTACCCATTAGGTACACTAGACAATCAGATGTCTTTTCTACAAAATTGGTCAATGCAGTAGTGTATACAGCTGTTAGTTATTTTTAAGCAGGTACAGACAAATGACAGGCTCAGTGTATAGACCACATAGTCTATGTTTCTATGGAAACAAGATGCTACATCTCAGCTGGACTATCCTGGGTAAATAAATTGTAAATAACACAAGAAAATGTGATTATGGGCACACATCCACCCTTGTGAGTCAAAATGCTACCTCTGCTCATGCTGCTTAACACTCAGTACAGCTGTCTCACAGGAATCTGTCTAGTTTTGATTTGAAAGCTTGAGCAGTGCTAGCTTCCATAGCCTCATTAGGTACACAATTCAATATGCTAGTAAAGGAGCAGCACAATTATTTCAGTAGGTTCCTCTCCATTATACAACTCCATTAGTTACAATTGTCATCTTTTTTGACAAAGTTTTGCCTTCACAAGTGTAGTGGCAACAAGAGATATTTAGAAGTATACCACGATATAGCATTGCAAAATATTGAAATTAATGGGATTTTGCAGCAATGTACATAGACATTCTACTGTATATCTGGGACTGCCACTGTACAGTTGCAGCAGCTGCAATTGTCAGATGTTTCCTGAAATTTCTGTGATATCACCAGAGAAACACTCTGCCTGCCCGAAGTGGCACTGTAAGACCACAGGAGAGAAACTCTAGAAATACTGCAAAATATAAGGAGATGTCTGACAATGCTTTTACCGTGACTGTACGTTGTTCCCTCCTTGCTTCCTTGGTTTTGGTTTTGTGGATTGCAAAGTATTACAACATGGAAACGTTTCACTTTTCACACCAGACATTAACAGTTCTAGTTTAGCTATATTCAGTTTGTAACATGAGGCTTTTCCTTATTGATTGATACCATGTAGCAAATTGTCAATTGATATTCCTGGAACTTTCACACATAAAAGCACATCATCATAATTATACATAAAACTAAATCAACACAATTACAGTAGCTGTGCCAAATTTGTCAAGCAATTTTGTGAGATTCCCTATTTATGCTTCAAAAAATGTAGGGAAAAAGTACTCTAAAATTATTTTTGTTATATCTGATATTAATACACCGGCCGCTGTTAATCTCTACTAATAACCAGCATACGGAACTTTCCGCCCCCCTGTTGGAGAGGCACTCTTGTCATATCAGTACCTGCTTCAAGCTGCACTATTTTGATGTTCATTCTCTCTCATGTTAGGCACTCATGTCATGCAAATACATGCTTGTACTTTCATTTATTTTGATGGATTCTCTTTCATGATGTTACCTGTTGTTATTCTACCTCTCAATGCTGTTATGTATCTTGTTGACATACTGCCAACTTAACCATTTTAAAGCCAGTAGTACCATTTGCTGTTCCACCCACTTGTTCGTGGGCCTGTATGTTACCTTGACTCTGTATTATGTTTCTTATTTACTCTGTAACCACCTGGGTCACACCTAAAAATAGGCACTTGATGTCTAGAATGCTTACCTGGTTAACAAAAGCAAATAAATAAATACATCTACAGAAAGAGGCCAGCTCCTATTACAAAACTCAAACACCATCTAGTGGGGTTTCAACTAGACATCAGATTGAAGCACCCCCTCCTCGTAGCAGTGAACACACTACTAAACAAAAAAAATCCCTAACAAAAGGTATCACAATTCTCAGAAGGGATTTTCAAAAATCCTTAAAAATCCCTAGACTAATTTCGTGCTACTACTGTATATACATCATAGGCCCTCTGTCTGAGTACCAGGTCAATAGAGCACTTTTTAAATAGTGTTGTGTAAACCATGCTGCAATAACCATGATTACATTGACAGTGACAGAGGTAGAATGACATTAGTCAACCACAGAGAGGAAGAAGGGCTGAAGTAGCTTGAAGGGTGCTGCAAGGTTGAGCCACTCCCATGGTGGAGTGGCCAAGGGACTAGGACCTGGAGCTCTGGAGACCTGGGAACCAGGGTTTGGTTCCCTGTCTCCTGATATTGAAACTTATTTTTTAGAAATGTCTTCACCCCTTTAAAGTTCTCCCCATCTCTAAGATCCCCCCCATGGAGCTTTTTTTAACTCTATGCTCCTACTATCACTGGCCCCTTAGACTTCCTCTCCGGTGTGGTATCTCAGTCCAACCGTGTCCTGCCCAGCCTGAGATCCTCCATGGTCCAGTCTTCCATTCTCAGGTTGCTCCTCTGACTCCACTGACCACTCCACCACCCCTGGCTCTGAGTCTCCTGGGGTGGGACTGTCCTAACTACCCTGGCACTTCATCTAGAACCTACAGGAGCAGCCAGGGAGAGAAAGAGACATGGAAGCCAGCCAGGATGTATCCGGCAAGGAGTGGAGGTTGGCCTCTGGACCCATCTTCACCTGTCCTGGTGCCAGGGTCCATTTTATGCTCTCTTTCTGTGGTCTCAGGGGTGCAGACATACAGTGATATTCGGCACAGTGCACTTGCACAGCCGCACCTGCCTGCAGGATGTCTGTCACTGCCCCATACCCCTGTAACGTGCACTACATCAACTGTGAGTTTCCAGTTACCACTAGGAGCCACCAGAGCTGTATAGTGCATCCAACCCTCCCCTGGGAAAGAAGAGTTGCCTGCCAGTGGCTCATCCCAAGTCCATGCCTTCCCCCCTGACTGACCCCCAGTGGCCCAAGCTCACTTCCAAACCTGAATTGCTAGCATGGCATGAGATGTGGCATCCAGTGCCTCAACCCTCAGCACCAACAGGCCAGCCCCCATGGAGTGAATTATATGAAAGTTGGGGATGTAGTTATGTGGTTTCCATGGCATTTTGGTACTGATCAGTATTTTCACAGCCTTAAATTTGTTTTGTGATTCTGTCTCGCAGATGTTGACCACGCTATTTTTGTTTGCAGCTTATTGACCCCATACCCTCTATCTGTACTTTTGCCCTTGATGTCTCACTTTGTCTCATCTATTGTGCAAGTAGTTCTGTTACCAGCTAAAATTTATGGGGACGGATGGCATCCTAATATTCTTCCTCTTTTCACTAAAGTCCTGGAAGTGTAGCACGCTACCTTTACCATAGCTGTAAGGCTGGCATATAATGATGTATTTCAACTCATTTGCTGAAATGCTAATTTCCTCCATAATGTTATTTTGAACTCCAGTATAAACTATGAAAAGTCTTTTCAAGCCCATAGAACCATATTACAACCCTTATCTATTATTTTCGGTTGTGTAATCAGTGTCTCCTGATAGTATCAGCCACTTCTCTGTACATAATAAAACATACTTCATCTGGATTAATCAACCTAAGTATTGTAAGGATGTTTCCATCCATTCCAGAGTGACATAGGTCTGTGGGAGTTACATCTGGCTAGAACTTTTCCATTTTTAGTTAAGACAGATTGTTTACCCTGAGTCCATTCCTTTGTACTCTATCTATCTATCTATCTATCTATCTATCTATCTATCTATCTATCTATCTATCTATCTATCTAAAGTTGGAGACTCGATAACATACTGAGATGAAGCTCATTTTCTATTGGGACTCAAGGAGAAGGATGCATTTTGTATTTGGTTGTAGGCCTCTTAGTGTTGAGTGTAGGTCTCTTATTATTGAGTTAGTTTATCTCAAGAAAAATTCTTCTCAAACTCATTACTATATTATCTATCTAGATACTTGTCAATTTATGTATATATTTCATCCCTGTTTATGATGTTCTTTTATATTTGTTTCAATTGTGTGGTGCCCTGAGCCTCTGGGGATGGATACCCTATAGATAAAATACTACTACTGTTATTATAAAGAATATAGCTAGGCATGTGCAGTGGTTGGATTTCTGCTTACGGTGCCTGTGACCCAGGTTAGGAATGGACTTGTGTCACTGGAGGGCCGGCCAGGGAGAAGGATGAAGCATCCCAGGGACTGCTCTCCTTCTCTGGGGGTAGGGTGGGGACACTGTCCGGTATTTGATGGACCCCTGGCAGAGGCCAGAGTACCGCAGTGACCGGCTCAGCAGCACTTCAGAGGTGGGGCAGACAAAGGTCATCATTTCGCGTCCCCACCTCCTGTGCAATGAAGCAAGGAGAGAAAAAACACTCTTGCACCCGCTGGCACAATGAAGCCCGCTCCAGCTGCATTATGCACTCAGGCTGACTCCCGCCTCTCCCAAGTTCACAGCACCATTGGTCATGGTGCCATGATCCCAGACTGTGGGGAAAGCCAGGGGGTTCAAGGGAGAACAGCTTGAATGTGAGCTGCCGCAACCAGAGTGATGGTCTCAGCGTGGGAATGTAAGGGGGATAAAAAAGTGTAATTGGAAAAACCAAAAAAAGAATTTAGCTAGGCATGATGTAACTGATGGACTCACTTTCTACTTTATCTCTTCAGAAACCTTTGGCAGGGTCAAAGGGTTTAGATACTGTACATTTTTATACCATTTTCAGTCATTTCCTATTCAAGCTCTGAATGAAAGGTCTCGTTAAATGCTTTAAAATATCAACTATAAAGACTCTGTTTTCAGATCTCAAGGATGGTGCTGTTATTTTGTTTAGCTTTATGTTCCTGTGGCAGTTGTTAACATTTAGATTTAAGTTCACACTCCTGACCTTATTTTAATGTAAATAACTTAGTGTTAGTCTAGTAAAAAGTATCACCACCAATTTTGTTCCTTAAGTGACCTTCTTTGAAATTTTTATTTGGATGAATATGAAATTATTTTCTCTTTTGATGCAGTTTTAAGGACTGCAGCAGAGTTCCTAAAGAAATTTACTTTTCATAGTTAAATACTGGAAATTCTTCAGTCTCCTTAATTAGGAGACACTAGCTTGGATTCTCTGAAGTTTTTCCACAGGATCTGTGGTAATGTTTCAGCCATTCCTGTGGCACTCTAGATGTGTGTGTGTGTGTGTGTGTGCTTGTGTGTGTGTGTGTGTGTGTGTGCGTGTGTGTGTGTGTGCGTGTGTGAATGTGTGTAGCCAATTTTAAGCAGTGTCTTATTTACTATACATTCACTGCTTTACAGCAGCTTGCATCAGAACAGGGATGCATGAATCACTTTATTGATGCAAGTGATTACTGAATTCTTGCACGTCACTGCAATAAGTTTGATCACCTTTAGGTCACAAGCATTGGAGATGTCCTGGTGTGTGACTGAAATGTTCTTTATCTTCAGCAAAGATGCAATGGATGGGGGCACGATCTCAAAGGTCAATGCACCTAATGTGTGAACTGGTATCTCTATGAAGAATTGTGTGCCAGAAAGAAAGAATCTAATCTAGTGTATGTACTGTATTTAAAAGACAAAGAACCTCTGTGGGCAAACACTGAGGCAAGGGTTACCCCAACTGTGTGAGAGGCCATTTGGCACCATGCAATTCTGCTTAAAGTTGGACCAGCATAACATTCTGTGGTGATTTGCATATGCAGCCCATGATGCTTTGCATTGTGTGGGCATGTGTGATACTGTATTTATATCAGTATGAGGTATGATCCTGTTCCATTCTACGCTGGACTTTCCAAACATCTTTTGGATCTAAATCTGTAAAATGTTCTTTAATGTTTTAACGTCTAGCTCAGATAATTCATAATTTCTACTAAAATTGTCTTATTAGGTATTTGGTTACATATTTAAGTCCTCTCCTAAAAATAGTTGCTATTCTATGTTGTCTACATTATTCTACATTTTGTGCTACTAAGTCTTCTAAATTCTGCTATATGTTCTGTGTGGGATTCTAGTGCAGTGGAAATATTCAGCAAGCCAATTTATATTCTCCAATCATCCTCTTTAGCAAAACTTATTTCCCTCACCTATGTATGTGTTCATTCTTCAGTTCACATTAGAGTTAGAAGCATGGTAATGTAACAAATCCTCTTGTCCTCCATTATTTATATGGAAACATTAAAGTACACTTCTATGATTATTTGTTTTGTTCTGGGGCTTTATAGCCCATTACCTTATGTAGATGTCTGGAGAAAAATGAAAGCCACCGCTCAACTAATAGGGGTCCTATTAGTTGAGTGGTGGCTTTCATTGTTCTCCAAGGTTGCTTACCCATATAGAAAAAGGTACTGAAATCCTTCTCCATAGACTTTTATAGGGTGCACCCTTGTGCTGTCCCTGCTTAGACATCACAAAACATCTAAACGTGAGGCAGGGACAGAGGACTGGAAAGTGGATGGATTAACTGGTCATGGGTTCAGCTGCAGATATGATCCTTTCTCCCCCACATAGGATGTGAAATAAAATAATAATTTTGCCACCAAAAAGCATTCACTGATATAAGGTAATCAGCTATAATGCCCATATACAAATCTTAAAAATGTCCTTTAAAAATTGGATATTTGATTCTCTTTAGTTTTCATGTTCTCCATCTTGGAAATGTGTCTAATAAAGGGAAAGTATATATGCCTTAGAATTTTTTAATTACATGCATAATGTTCTGCTTTGCAGTGGACTACACAATCTATATAAATGTAAATGTAGCAATTTAAAATCAAAATATCTGCATTGCAATGATAGTCCTTAAAATCCAAAATTCCACTTTTCCAATTCATACCACTTAATTCCCTTCTGAAATTATTTTGCCTCATCTTCCATTGAAAGGGCCAGAAATAATAACTATTAACAATTACCAATAATAAATAGGTATGTAGCTCAATGCGTTCCCAATATAGCTGATTTTTTTACTAGATTTTCTACCTTTTCAGCCTGATCTCTCTTAGTCAAGAACTCCTAGGGAATTATATTTTCTACCAGAAGAGACAGGAATTGGCCCACTTTTCTGATTGTGAGATGGTGCCTGCAAAGAAGAGAACCAGAAACCCCCAGGCCCCCTGTGTCTGACTCAAGTATTTAGAAGACCATAAAGAATTTCATCAAAGATCAAATAGGGCCTAGTGAGCTCTGTGTTAAGAAAAAAAATATTTTGAATCCATTGTTTCTATTGTTTCTGGAAATACCATTTTGGTCAATCTGCATCATGTCACTCTTTTTTTTCTTTCTCCCATACACCATGCTATTTAGAAATATTTTCTGGGTCTTTTGTTCACAGCAAAGAAATATGCAAAACAGTAAATTATATCTAAACCATTCTTAAAGACAGAGATGATCAAATTGTCCAATGTTTCAAAATACTGCCCCATTTCCACACTTGTGCTTCTGTTGGCATCAAAGTAAATCTCCAAATTAAACTGGTAAGCAAATCGTATCTGGTCATTTCAATATGAATGCGCTAATTATACAGTTTTATGCTTGTCAAAAAAATAAAAAAAGACGATAGATACAATAATTACAACTAACATTAGCTGAACTAATTTCCATATTTTTAACTATGTCTTTTATGATTCAATAAAAGATTAAATTTCTCTTGAGTCATGAAGCCAAGATACTGTATATGTAGTAATAAACTAATCTTATTACAGCTTTTAAAAAATAAGTGTAGACATATCCAGTTGACATTCATATTCCCTTACATTTTAACATTTGTTAAACATTTGGGTTATTTTGTATAATTGTAATACTTTAATGCCAGTCTCAGTTCTCCCCATCTCCTCCTGATGTATGGTTCTGCTCTGTTTCTCTTTGGTATAGTCAGTTGTTGAGTGTTTTCACAACATCAACCTCCACAGGTTTTCTCTTCAATTTCCATAGGCACTGTTTTATCCTTTAAGAACTTCAAGGCCTCTTAGCACATTAAGAATGTCTAGGGACCAATTCAAAAATACAGCCAATTTATGCAGGGTATGTATGTACATTTCTGTTTTTTGAGGATGAAGGTGGCAATAATAATACGAAACTAAAAACTACAGTTTTAATTTTTCACAAGCTGTGAGCAACATCTTTATTTTATCTGAATATTCAGGCTTTGCAGGGCCCTGAGTACAAAGGGTACAATAATTATGAGAAAAAAACAAACTGCAGTTGAAATTTTTCACATTTTATTTCTAAGCTGTGAACAGCATGTTTTATTTTTTCTGAATGTTCAGGCTTTTCAGGGCCCTGAGTATAAAGGGTGCAATAATTGGGGTCATAATGTTGCCAACAAAAGTAGTGCAGCAATAAATGCCTCAAGCAAAATGTTGCATGCTGAAATAAGGTCAGAAAAACACTGACCTTATAATACAAACTCTGGCCAGAGCCGATAGGGCTGCAGCTGAGGAATTTGAGGTAGAACTATTGAAAAATTGTTTTAATATTTTACACCACATTTTCAACATAGCCTTGTTATGACTCTGCCTTATGAAGAAGGGCAGAGACAATGTTCAACTCCTGGCTTAAGGTGATTTTGCATAGGGACTGCAAAATCAGGGTTTGGGACACAAAACACATTTTGGGCAGGAGTTGAGAAATGACAGCTATCTCATTCATGAAGTGTTGCAAAGAAATGGCTATATTGAAAATTTACGATAAAATTACTGAATATTACCAAAGTTGTGAGTTTGCATTTGCAAAATTCAACATAGCCTCATAACTTGGTTTTTTTTTTTTAAATATTTTTTACACCAAGTTGAAAACATACCCTTCTTATGACACCGTCTCATGAATAAGGTCAGAGAAAATTTTCAACTCCTGTCTGAAAGGTGATTTCATGCAGGGACCACAAAATCACCTTTATGAGCTGGTGGAGCCTGCCACTGGCCAGAGCAAGGGGGCACACCACACCTTAAATCTTGGGAAGTTCAGGGATAGGATAGGACACACACAACCTAACATTGAATTAGGAGGACAGACCAGTTTGTCTTACACTCATTTAACTGGTGAGGAGGAGAACCAAAACTGTAGGGACTTGGGGAAGACTAGGCTTAGATGAAGAATACCAGTGAAGAACTCTAGAGCTCTGCACAACTGGGGATCCATGGGGGAGAAGTAGCACCTCTAATCATTGTGCTAAAACTGTTATGCCATGAACACCTGAATGTTAGTTTGCACCTAGTGAAATGTTAATTGTGTATAGTTGTGAGTTGCTACTTCTGTGTTTAAGCCTGTCCTAATGGCAGTCTTGTAAACTTCACTGAGGCTTGGGGGATGTAATGGGCATGGCCACCCCATTACAGACCATCGTCTGTATAACTGTTTAATAGAGGGACTTACCTGAGTGCAGGATGCCAAGGGGTAGTCCTAGGGAGAGGTCATCCACCAATGTATCTGTAAAATAAAAGATAAAAAAGGGGATCACAAAGGATCTGCAGTTCTCAGGGGAACAAATAGGGCACAAAGGACAGGTCAGAGAAAGAAATATACTTATCTGATGGGGTAGTAGTTCACATCCTGTTAGACCTGTAAAAATAAGAAGAAATTAGGTTAGTTGGAGGAACAATATAGTGGCAGCAGAAACAGAGGAGGGGAAGTGTGGTTTGGGAGGGGGACTCAGCTAAAACCCATGTGCCATTGGTTCTAGAGGCCAGTAATTTTACTTAGTAGCCCAGGTGGGCTAGTGTAGGTCCAAGGAGGTTAGTAGCCTTTTGTTTAATAAAGGGTGGCATTGGTGGTGTGGTTGGCTAGGGAAATGCCCTGGAGGAACCACTGTGTAAAAATAGCCCTGGTGATTTAGTGGCTAGCTCCATGTGTGGCTGTGGTCATCGTGTTTTAAATAAATGAATATTCTTTCCATGGGGTGTAGTGGGGGCTCTGTTAGACATGGCATAGTGTGTGGGAGTTATATTTAATAGTGGCAAGAGGAGGATGAGTTGGGGCTGCAGTTCCAGCCTGACGTTAGTGCAACCACCCTAAGTGAAAGTGCCTGTAGGCACTGTAACCTCCCAGTCCATATGGAGCTCAGACTGCAGCCTACTCTGTATGGCTGGGAAACAGAGAGAGAGGATGGAGTCAGTGGAAAGTGGAGGAGGTAGTAATGGAAGCACCTCTTCCCACCTTCCCAAATCACCACTGCAATGGCAAATTATTACACCCTACAGGGATCAGAAGGCAGCCTTGGACTAAGAGGGTTGCAGCAGCAGCAAGGTTCTGCCATTAAGTAAAGTCACTGCAGTGGCGTTAGTGTGGGCATTGTGGGAGAGTGCACGCCCTGTGGAGCTACAAGTAGTGAAGCCACTCCCATGGTTAATGTAGAAGTCTGGGGAGGCGTAAAAGGGGCAAAAGGAAAAGAGAGCAGCAAGAAGTTGCTATTTTAAGTAAGCTGCTCCATGGCTAATGCAAAACCTAGGGGGGTGTTCAAAGAGACAAAGGAGGTGGAGCAGTAGAGCAGCAGGTGTGCATGATAAAAACTCCACTGTGTTCTGTGAAATGGCTGGTCTGGTACTTTAAAATACAAAATGAAGCCTGCAGAAATGCGGGCAAGGATAAAATGCTCCCTGAGGAAAGAAGAGTTGCATAAGGGCCACATTGTGGCTATGTGGAAGCCCAAAATGGGCTGTAAATGTGAACTGAGGGGTAAGGGGAATGGAAACAGAGACTAAAAAGTATTTGGGCTAGAAGAGCCCACAAGCATTTCAACAGAGCAGCATTCAGCAGTAGCCCAGAGGGGCACAATATCTGCTCAGTGGAGTCATTTCTAGGTTTTTTCCTTTGCCCAAGTCATTCTGTAGCTTTCAACAAACCAGTCCTCACACATGCACGCACAGTCCACCAGCCAAACTAGTGCACTGGGGGGACTAGTAAGTGAAAAATAATGCAGTGTGACTTCCACCATACAATGAGTGGAGGGCTTCACAGATGTGGAGTTGACTGTGTGGACACTCCAACATGTTGTTATGTTGTTGGGTCACAAAGAATGTGGGAGTCCTTTTCTCATAGCAAGAGGTCTACAGGGCTATGCCCGCTGAAGTCCTGACAAGCATTTACAAAAAACTATTCTTTCTGAGGTTAAGAATGACTTTGCAGCTCTTAATAGCAAATTGGAGCATATTAGTTCCAAACTTACATTAATTTTTCAGTGATATCTTATGTACCAACAAGAGAGCGGCTGAGCTGGAATCAAGACTCTTAGATTTGGATGAATTTGTTCCCCGGTTAGAATCCAAACTAGAATGTATTGTAAACAGCTAAAAAAACTCCAAGCTTAAGTCACAGACATGGATTGGAGAGTTAGGTGAACAGTTTAAAAGTCTTGGGCTTGCCAGATGGTTCAGAAAGCAGTGATATCAAAGTCTTTCTGGAAAACTGGTTTATTGAGCTCTTGTCAAGGTCTGATACTAATGCAAGGATTGAGACCAAACATGCCCACAGATCTCCAGCCAGGAAATCATTTAATAGCCTGTATCCTAGAATAATATTAGCATGTTTTTTGAGATTTGTGGACTGTAAGCTGTTTTCCTCAATGCAAAAAGCCAGGCTTTTATTATTAAAACAAATACATATGGAATTCAATAAAAATGTATCAACATGAAAGCTGAATGTGAAGGATGTCAAATCACCTCAAAAGGCAAAAAACTAGTTTTTTTTCACTGCTACTTTAAATTTCCATAGTTTTTTGTTTGTTTTGTTTTTAATGGAGTTTTCCTGAAGCAATCTTACTTATAACTGCACAGTACAATTACTAGCTACAGTACTAGTTACAGAACTAGCTATTAAGTCCTGCCTATAGAGCACATGCTCGTATATGAAAATTGGGATTATACTTCATTGTGTTTTGTGACTAATAGTCCTGTTCATTGACATTTCTTATTGACATTGCTTTGGCAAATGCTACAACTAGACAATTATGTAGTAATATTTTAAAATGGCTAAGAGTTCATGAACAACCTTCCTCATTATTACCTGGGCAGCCATTTTGTGTCAGGTAAACAATGGATAGTTCGGACTTCATACAAAGCTATTGGAAGTAATGTTAATACACATTTTCAGTTTATAATTATGATTTATAAAAACTGATAATTAAACGTGCAGCCTTAGATTATTATTTGTTTTAATTAGCTAATGTAACAGTTAATCCTTCAACCACTGAATGTAGTTCCAGCTAAGCAAAATAAGTACTGTAGTTAAAACTAAGCTTTGCTTAGGAACATTACTTTCTGCTGATTTAGATGTAATTCTTTCAAGCACATGACATGTGAAAGAATATAACGCTTTGTGAAACTATATGTCCTCTCAGTAAGACTGGAACAGCTCAGAAGATTAAGAACTCAGGAATACTGTATATACCTCTGTAGTACACATCTGTGCAAAGCAATAGAAATTCTCAACTCTTACAGTTTTTTCTGAAGTTCTTGCTTGCTACACCTTTTGACATTTTATCTAAACATTTCCTTAGAATTTATCACTAGCATCTGAGACTGCCCTGCTTTACCTTAGTTCTTTCATGACATTTCTTTTAGATTATGCTTTAGAAAAGGCCGTCAGTTTGCTAGATTATATAATGTCTGAGTTACAATTAAAAATATATCTTTTGCTTAAATTAAAAAAGTTGGTCTTGGGCTGCAAGGCTACCATTGTAAACTGGTAAACTATATTATAGATAACAAAATATAGATTAATAATTTGAATTTGTCAGTAGAGGCAATTTAACTGCTTACCTGTGGTATCCTCAGAGGTCCCAATAGTCTAACAGCATGAATTGATTCTGTTGACCCAAATCCACCAAGAACAGAAATTAGAAGTTATCCTTTGTTACACACTGAAAGTGCCTGCAGGCACTGTGCACTCCAACCATACCAGAGCTCAGGCTGTGGCCTACTCTGCAGGTGGGAAACAGAGAGAATGGAGTCCATGGGATGTGGAGGAGGCAGTAATGGATGCCTCTCAACTTCCTAAACTGGCTCTTGCAGCAAAGTGTTATGCCCTATGGGCCTGTGAAGGCAGCCAGGGACTGAAAGTGTTGTAGCAGCATCAGAGTGCTGCCATTAACCAAAGTCTGTCCAGCAGCGTTAGTGAGAATGGGGTAGGAGGTACAGAGTGGCAGGAGCTGCCAGTAGTGAAGCAGCTCCAATGGCTAATGCAGAAGTCGGGGGGGGGAAGGGTAAGAGGAGGAAAAGGGGCTGCTATTTTAAGTAATGCCACTTTGTGGCTAATGCAAAGCCTGGGGGGTGTTTAACCAGACAAAGGAGGTAGAGCAGCAGACTGGCGAGTGCCATATGATAAAAGTCACACCATGGCTTGTGGAATGGCTGGTGCAGTACTTTAAAATAGAAAATGAAGCCTGCAGAAATGCAGGTAAAGACAAAATGCTTCCCAATGGGAGAACAGTTGCAAAAGACCTGCACCGGCTCTGTGGAAGCCAGAAGGGCTGTAAATGTGAGCAGGGGACAAAGCGAAGACAAAAAAAGAGCTATAGCTTTCAACAAACCAGTCCTCGTGCATGCACACAGTCTGCCAGCCAAACTAGTGAGTTGGGGAGTAGTGAGTGAAAAATAGTGCAATGCAATGACTTTCACCAAAGACAACAAGCAGAGGGCTTCAGAGAGGTGGAGGCAACTTTTCTTGACACTACAATATGTTGTTGGTTTACAAGAAATACAGTAATTTTTCACAGTGATTGTAAAAGGACTGCAGGGCTCTGCCCATAGCAGCCCTAAAAAGTGCACACCCCATTCAACATAATGGGGTCTCTTTGTTTTTTTGGGGGGCTCTGTTCCCTGCATCCCCTGGACTAAAAATAACAAACTCTGAGGGGGTGCGGACTTAGGTGATGGGTAGAAACTTGGGACGGGGAAAATCCTTTTTTAAATATAAAGAAAAAAGGAGCCACACCAGGAGATCTAGGGAAAAACAAACCATGGTCCCAGGTCTCCAAGCCTGCCATGTGCTGGTGTCTTAGCCACTCCACTATGAGAGTGACTTGACCAGGCACCACACAAATGGCAGCTGGATCCCATTCAAGTTACAGTACACAGCAACAGGGGTAGCGATAATTCCCTGCCACTATTATACTCCTGTCACTCTAAATGTTTCCAAGCATTCCACGGCACAGTTCTTGCTGTGCTATTCTGTAAGCACTATATTGACCTTGTACCCAATAATCATGAGAAACTAAAAACTGCAATTTTAATATTTCACATGTTAATTTCAAGCTGTGAACAACATGTTTTATTTTATCTGAATGTTCAGGCTTTTCAAAACACCTAATGTTGGAGGGTCTTTTTCACAAGTCAGTTTTATATGCCATTCTCTGTGCATCCATTCTATATTCAAAGATATGTTCTCTGGAAGGTCTGGAACCTGCTTCAGAACTATTTACATGTGTAGTCCCATGTTTCCTTTTTCTATGCTTTCTGATTATTGATGTATTCATCAAGTTTGGTCTTCAAGATCTGTTCCCTCATTATCTCATTTAAGAGCTAGTTATATCTCTTACTGCTGGAAAATATAAGACTACCATCTCTGAGTTCTCCAAGTAATCATCCATATTTCCACCCATTTTTTTCCACCTCTCACACTTATTTCTCTATTTCGATAATATTAATCACCTTAAATTTTGGTATAATTCCTTTAATTGTGCTATTACCTCTATTCAAAAGTTTTCATTCCCACAGGTACTAAATCTTTCTGCTTTTCTCCATGGGTTTTGAAGTGCTTGCTTGTCTGTTTTGGCTGCTTTTGCAATAAGGACCCTGGTTTTCCTTGATCTGCCTGTTTCCATGTTGTTCTATATATAGTATAGTGATATACAGTATGTTGTACATTGTGTGTATGTGGTTGAGAAAGTGACACAGAACTCAAACAATGCTTATTAATTTTCTCCCTGAATCCTTTAAGGATTTTGCTCCTCTTGCATACTACCTCCCATGTATTGTACTTGTGAGTGTTGAAAATATTGGCCCAGATATTCAAAAGGGTTGCGCCATGCGCAACAGGGTTGCGCGTGCACAACTCCAAAAATGCGCCATTCTGCGATATTCAGAAGGGGCCAGTTGCGCCACCAAAAACATGCTGAGCAACAGCGCAATGGAAATGAAGGCATGCGCAACCGAAGGGGGCGGGTCCATGCATAAAGTGCGCAATGCGATAATCGAACACTTGCGCAATGCGCAAGAGTGGCTCAGCCGGAAGTTGCGCAGTAGCGGAATTGAGCCAAAATAAAAAGGCTCAAGGAAGTGGCGCAAGAACCCTAGCAGGCCGCAAACTGGGGGAGAGAGACAGAGAGAGAGAGAGAGAGACAGAAGCTGGAAGGGCAGAGAGGGACAGTGGGTCCAGGAGGACAGAGAGGCCAGTGGGGGGTGCCCGGTGCAGTGGAAGCAGCAGTGGGGCAGCGGGGTAACACAGGAACAGCAGCCGGGGCAGAAGCCAGGAGATGGACAGTGCCAGCTTCCACATGGAAGCTGTAATGAGGGGGTGAGACACCATGCTCAGGGGCGTGGCGCGGAGGAGACCATCGGCGGTATGCCCCCGACAAGCGGTATCGTGCCGCATCAGCCGAGCTGTACACAGGCGTCGAGATTGTGGGCGGTACCGCCTGAACAGGGCAATAACTGAGACGGCTCTGACGAGCTGTGCAGTGATGTGATGCAGGCACCCTCACGATGGAGTCACACTCTGTCCGTGGAGACCAAGGTGACAGCCTGCATGTGCCTGCTCGCCACGGGCACCTTCCAGAGGCCAACAAGGGACAAAACAGGCATTACACAGTCGGCCACGTCACGCATCCTCACCCAATTCCTCAGCGCACTGCTGCCTCATGCTGCGGAGTACATCCATTTCCCCAGCACCGCGGCAGAGCGTACAACAAACATGCAGGAGTTCCACAGGGTAGCATGTATGCCTGGCATGCTAAGGGCCATAGACTGCACCCATGTGGCTATTCTCGCACGCCACCTGGCCCCGACGGCCAGGCATATCGGAACTGAAAGGGTTTTCCAGTGTCAACTGCCCGGTGGTGTGTGATGCCACTGGGCGATATCAATGTCTGTGCCACACACCCTGGTGGAGCACATGATGCCTTAATATGGCACCAGTCTGCACTGTGCCATCGATTCGAGTGGGGACATCCCCACGGGTCATCTAGTGGGTGAGTACACATGTATGGAATGCAAACTCTAGGCAAGGGTGGGAATGACACAGGTGCCATGGTAGTGGCACACAAGGATATGGGCAATATGGACCTGACATGACACTGATCTCCACTATCTCCACACAGGTGACTGTGGATACCCTCCATCCCTAGCTGCTCACACCATACCGGCCCCCACGACCCCAAGCGCAGCTATGCTTCAATGAGGCACATGCCGAACACGTAACATCATAGAGCGGGTGTTTGGGATGCTCAAGGCACGCTTCCGATGCCTGGACACCTCCGGCAGAGCCCAACAGTACAGCCCCCAAAAGGCCAGTGGGATATTCCTGGCCTGTTGCATCCTGCACAACATGGCCAAAGACCATGGGATAGCCGTACAGGTCCAAGAGGGGGACAGCGATGGGGACGCCAGTGGCGCCGGTGATGTTAGTGATGAGCAGCCCCCAGGACGGAGGGACCCTCGACTGACCCGGCAGGCCCAGCTGCACCGGGACACCATTGCAGAAGAGCACTACGCCCAACACAGGTAAGTCAAGGGGACATGTGCAGGCAACACTGTCCATGTGCAAACCACAGGCAGAGGAACACACGTGCATGAAGGTCAGGGGAGTTGAAGGTTCCAGGCATACCGACACACCATCAGAGAGGTGAGCACTCATATGGACACACACACACACAGGCAGCATACATGGGCAGCAGCACAGCACTGCGGAAATGACATTGCCAACACACAGCACCACCAACCACCCCACCACCTGGACTGTCCGTCGTGTGTCAGGACCTGGGCACCTGCACCTGGTGTACAGTGCAATGCAGGCATCATCATGCACACGCACCTGTGGACAGCAGTTGGGAGGTGTGCAGGTGGTCTGTGTCAGCTTGGTGAGCAGAGCACCCAGCAGTGCACTGCCCACCATGACACACATTGCACACAGGGCAGCACCAGACAGGGCCTGCACTGGGAAACAGCTCAGTCAGGTAGCACTGTCCCACGGCCACCACGGATGCGTGGGTGGCCCCGCTGTGGCCCAGCAGCACTGGCAGGCTGAGCAGGGGCCACATCGGGTGGCGCTGGTGCACCACCAGGGGTCCCACTGTGTGAACGCGACCTTGCCCGCACAGGGGTCTGCATCCTGCCAAACAAACTTGCACCAGGGTGCTCAGGATGCCCACAGCAGAACCCGGCATCGACAGACCTGGTGTCGCTACACCGGGAACGGGGAGTGGAGAGCGCACTGTGTGGGGTGTGTGGTACAGGGGCACCTGACAGTGTGGCCAATGCGTCTGCGACAGAGACCACTGCCTGGGTCAGCCTGTCAATGGCAGCGGGCATATCCGTCCGCATAAAGACCAGCTCAGCTCGGTCCTGAGCACACTCCCTGCTATGCCACTCCACGGACACAGACAGTGCCTCCACGGACCTTGCAACCCACCCCTGCAGCTGTACCGAGTCCTGCAGCAGGCGGGTGTGCACGTCCAATGGGTACTGTGCCCCAATGGCATCGTGACCCTCAGGGTGTGGACGGTCCTGGTGCACAGCACCCCTTGAGGGTGGGCGCTGTTCGCCAGGACCAGGTATGGGTGGATCAAGGCGGTGGACATGTGCCACTGCTTGACACTGTACCCCAGACCTGGTGTGCGACTACTGCTGCAGCCCTCCAACTGCTGAGCCCCCAGGTCCACCTGTTCCACCTCCATGCTGACAACAGTGCCAGACACCTGCACAGCCACCGGTGCTGCCCACGGTGCTGACAGGCACAGCCTGGGACTGTGCCAGCATGCTGGTACAGGTGTGAACCAGGAAGGCCCAGGGCACGTGCTGGCCTGCCATGTGTCCGTCATGGGACACACACCTATCACTGCCCATTGCAGGCCTGCTATCATCAATGGTGCAGGTGCGTGCCACTGCCATAGGCACAGCATGCTGGCATACCTGCATGCCTGACTGCTGTGACACAGGCTGTGCACCCCTGCACCCATATCACTGACACCGAGTTGTTGGCCCAGCGCATGCTGCTGCAGTGCCTGCAGGCTGGTGGCGGAGGTGGATGGTCCTTCTCCACGTCCAGCAGGTCTGCATCACTGTCTGGACCCACCACCACCACCGTCCTGAAGATGAACAGGATCTGTAACAGAAAGAGAATACTTGGAGTGCATGTGAACAACAGCCCCCAACAACACCACCATGTCATACCGTGCAGTGATGGGCTTCCACCTGTCAGGAATCCTCCACCTGAGTACGCCCGCAATGGCACTCGGCTGCATGGCCACAACCAGTGTCTCCTCTGTAGGGGTCAGCTGCAACACCACTGGTGGGCCCCCACCAGTGCCAGCACATGCCGCCCTGAAGGCTGCCACCTTCTCCTTCAGCCTCCTGCGGTCAGTCCCCATCTTCTTCTTGCATTCCTGCACGGAGTGCTGGTGGCCTCCGTGCAGGTTGATGGCCCGAGCTACCCCCTCCCATGCAGCTGCACGTTCCTGATGGGTGCCCCTCCGTCCACTCACTAGTGGATCATCCTCCAGGTAGGCCTGGAAGAGGGCCTCCGTCTCTGCCGCGGTGAAGTTCGGCCTCCTCCTACACCCGCCGTCCACACCCTCAGCTTGGCTCTGGTCAGTCATGGTGATCTGTATGGGTGGAAGTGGACACCTGTCACTGTGCAGTTGACAGCATTTCCCCATGAGCATAGCTGCCGGCCCGGGGGGGCGGAAGCCCCCCACGTTTCCACTCCGCATGGCAGATACTGATCAAAAGGGTGCCCTTTGTCCCTTTCTAAGTGCTCTTTTCATGCTCAGCCCCCTCAGCCTTTATCATCCTCCACCCATGAGCATTGTCCTGAGCATCACACAGCATGTAACTCACCTCTCACCTGCAGTAACCAAATCTGGCCAGCACAACCCACTGTCGCATTTTTATAGCGCAACACATGCAAATGAGGTGTGGCGCAACTTTAATAACATGCTAATCGTGCCACTGCGCCTTTGAATAGCTGATCGCATGATTTGCATATGTCGGCTGAATATCGCGTATTTGCACTTTGCGCAATACGGAAGGTCCGGCTGAGCCAATGGCGCAGGTTTGTGGCTGTGTGCCACACTGCATTGCGCATGCCCAGACAGCTTACGCATGCGTCTATCATGCTGCAGACCTGCTGAGCGCGATAGGCGATTCAGACCATGGCCACCATTGTGCCAGTGGCGCTACAGCACTGGGCACTATATGGCGCTGTGGCACTACTGCGCGATAGTCCACTGTGGCACTGGTGCTCAGCTTGGCAGTCACGAAGGATGCCTATACGTCCTATGGCACTGTGCATAGCCTTGCGTCATTGCCGTGACCTTGTGTATGCCCTCTGACCCCTGGCGCTGTTGGCATGCCGTGTACTGTCCCTATTGCGCTTGTCTGGTGACAGTGCCATGTAAGTGATGGCGCTGTTCAACAGCACGATTGGAGCCTGTGTGGTCTATTGCACAGCAACTCCACGGGGTTACGGTGCAGTGGGTGCCATATTGCCTGCTGTAAAGTTGGTGCCATGGCTAGGAGGAGGATGGTGTCCTGGAGCCAGCTTGAAGTGGCCAACCTGGTGGCCCTGGTGGAGCCCACTGTGAGGCACTGTATTTTGAGGCCCCTCACCATGCCTAGGACCCACGTGTGGCAGCAAGTGGCCACTGACCTGGTGGAGGTCACTGGCTGGGGCCGGTCTGCTGAGCAGTGCCGGCACCGGTACAGTGACCTCTGCTGGAGGGAGCCGAACTCTGACGCTGCTGCTCACGCGTGCAGGCGGGCGTGGTGCCTAGGGCCAGGTGAGTGTACCATCTATGCACCTATATTCTCTGTAGGTGTGTGTGTGCTTGGGTGGCTGTGCATAGGTGCCATCTCGGACACGGTGGGCTGTGTCAGTGTGTGCAGCTGTGCGATGGATGGTTATGGCTGTGTGGGCAGGCACTCTCACGGGGCAGGGGGCACTCTGCTTTTGAGTCACACTGATGTTTGTCTCAACATATGTCTCCCACAGGCTGGATTGTGAGGACACAGGGCCAGGGTGGCGTGGGCAGTGCCAAGGCCCAGGTGCGGGGGTGATTGTGCCCCAGCAGCAGCAGCGGCAGCAGCGCTCAGACCCAGCTGCTGGAGGTGTGAGTATCATTACTTCATGGATGCTATTGCATGCTGGGGGGCAAGACCACCAGCATGCGGGGCACAACCAAAGGAGGTCATAATTCCACTATACAAAACACTAGTGAGTCCCACACTGGAGTACAGTGTACAGTTCGGAGACCATACCTACGTATGGACATGGACTGGGTGGAGAGGGTTCAGAGGAGGCGACACGGATGGTGCATGGATTGCATCACAAGTCCTATGCAGACAGGTTGACGGAACTGAACATGTACTCCCTGGAGGGGAGGAGGGTGTGGGGATATGATGGGGACATACAAGTATCTTACAGGGGGGAACAGAGTGCAGGAAAACAGTATTTTTAAGTGTAAAGGATGTTCCAGGACTAGAGGGCATGGGATGAAGTTGGAGGGGGGACGATTCAGAGGAAACATGAGAAAGTATTTCTTCACAGAACGGGTGGTGGACAAGTGGAACACCCTGCCAGAGGAAGTGGTGGTGGGGGCTGACTTGGTCATGGGATTTATGAATGCATGGGTTAGCCATAAAGGAATCCTGAAGGTCAGGGGTAAGGGGCAACAGACTTATAGGACAACAGAGTGAACTTACAAGGTCAAATGGACAGACTGGGTGTCCCATAGGCCCTTATCTGCCGACACTGTCTATGTATCCATGTATGTAGGCATGACACAGGTGACCTGCATCACAGTGCAGTATCACGGCACGTCTGTGTATGCATCACTGGTGGTCCAGGCATGCACTGGGCACATAGCTGTGTAACTGGCATCGCACCACGTTGCCACATCACTTGCCAGCCTAGTTTGTACTGTGATTGACATGGGCAGTGTGTGTGGCGGTGGTGCATAGCTGGTGCTGCCTGCTTGTGATGGCCATGTGCATGTTCACTGTGGGTGGGTGCATGCCATCACAGGTGCGGGACATTAGGCTATATGGCTTGCAGGTTGGGTGGTGTTCAGGGTTGTGGTCAGTCACAGCCATTGACTGTGTTCCCATTTTCCTAGGCCTCGAGGTTCTAAGGAGGATGCAGCGGGATGTCCGTCACCTCACAGAGGTCAGCGTGGCAAGCCACAGGATCCTGCGAGCAATACAGAGGCATGGACGCCATCAGGGGCAGACTGGAATGGGGCGCCAGCAGGGGGAGGACCTGGAGCCGGCTGGGCCGTAGCCCGCATTACCCTTCCCACTTCTTCCATCCCTAGCACCCTGCCTTCCATCTCCAAGTTTTTAATCCCTCCCTCTTGAACACCCCTTCCTTGTACCCATCCCCCCCCTTGTAAATAGTTTTTATTGTTCTTGTTGCACTATGTTTAATATACATTTCTATTTTGATATATGAATACTGTGTTGGTCTCTGATTTGCAGCTGGCTATGGGTGCTCAGTTGCAGGTGTGTACATGCCATCTGGGCTGGTATGGTCCTGGTGTGTGTGTGTGTGTGTGCATGTGTGTGCATGGGGAGGTATCTCCAGCATGGCAGTGACTTTCGGTTGGTCTTGCCATCTGCTGCCACCCACTGCTGGGTGCACAGGGTGTGTCTGGCTTGTAGGCTTCTGTGTTGCATGGGGCTGACGTGTGCTGGGGGCTGCATGGTTTCCTGCAGTGCCAGTCACTGCACATGGGTGGTGTCTTGGGGTCACAGTGCAGGGTGCGCTGTGCATACGGGGGGCTGATGTGCACTGTGGTTGTCAACCCCCTGTGTGTGGCACTCTCCGCCTGCCAGTGGTTGTGCTGGGGTGTCAGGGCTCTGCTATGCTTTGTTGGCTTGTCCCCATGGGCACGTGGATCATCCGTACCACCCCCAGTGATGCTGTGCTTGGAGTGTGCTGGTGTGGTGTGGGTTCTGCAGTGTGTTCCTGTGCCCATGTGTGGCATGGCTGGCGGTGGGCCCCAGCCTGCCTCCCTGGATGTGCAGTTCCATTGCTCTGGGGGGCTGTGCTTGCGCTATGGCAGCTCTGGAATGCTCAGCTGAGCTTCCATGGTTGCGCCATAGCGCAACATTTTGGCTCAGCTTCTCCTTCCTGGTTGCGCGATGGCGCAGTATGTGCGATATTCAGACGTTGGTTGCTTGCGCAATTTGCTCTGCTCCATGTTTGAATATCGCACCTGTTGCGCATTTGCGCAACTGGTTTACGCTTGCTCCTGCTGTTGCGCCAGTTTTGAGCGCAGTTTGAATATCCAGGCCATTATGTTTATGTAAGTGTTCTGTCAGTTTACATTGTAATTACTAATTATCTTAGTAAGCCACATTCCACCACTTCTACATAAACAGACTGAGACGTACAGAGTGCTTTGGAGAAAATTGTCCTAGCCATGTGCTTACTGAAACATTATTGTAACCAAAGTTATATTGACAGCTCGACATGCACAGCAAGGAAGTTGTACAGGGCTTTTGATAGTCAAACTTTACCTCAGTCATCCCATGTAGCAGAAATCCATCCTGGTGGCTGGACCCTCTGCTCCTCGAGGACTCCCACAAGTTTGAATAATCAGGAAGCTAAGTCATTCTGGGAGTTCAGTTGCCTAGGAGATGTGCCAGATTCCACCCTGTGGGAGGCATTCAAAGCCACCATAAATTTGCACATTATTATATATTCGGCACATCAGCATATGGAACAGGAGGCTGAACAAGCCAGCCTTGAACAAATGCTCCTGGAGTTGGAGGACCAATATAAAAGGGTATCCCCGATGTCTCCTCACTCTCTGATAACAGAGATTCTCAGTACCTGTACAAGAATGAATGCATTGCTCTACAGGAAGGTGGAACTTGCTCTCTGCCACGTACACCATGCCTTTTGCAAGGAAGAAGAGAAGTCGGGTAAGCTCTTTGCATACCGCCTAAGGTGCAACCAGGCTGCTCAGATTATACCCAGGCTGAGGAATACTGTAGGCATAATCCACCACTCTCTGGAAGCTATTAACTCTATTATGAAAGTTTTATGAGGGCCTGCATGCATCACCCTCCTCATCTGATCCTAACACAGTTAGACTTTTTGCATACCCTGCCCATCCTTACAATTACCCCTACCCAAACCTCTATCCTGGATGCTCTTTAACACAAAATGAAATCCAGCAGGACATAACTCCATGACCTCCTGTAAGGCACCTGGGGAGATGACATCCTGGTAGATCTGTATAAACTGATGGGGGATGTGGTCACACTATAGTTAAGGAGGACCTTCTAGGACTCCTCTCCAAAATGATACATTGCCTCCCACTCTAAGGGAAGCCATGATCACAATACTTCTGAAGAAAGTCAAGGACCCATACAATCCCAGTAGCTACCATGGTAGCACCCTATATGAGCACCTATTATTGAGTGATTCAATCTGAGTGACTCAATAATAGCACTTGAATCTAGAGCGAGTGGTGAAACAAGGCATTATATCCTGTAGAGCAAGTGTAGCAGGGAGCTGCCCTCGCTGAAGCAGGATATAACATGATGGTTGGGTTGGCACAGCTGAGCTGGCCATGTAGCATGGTGAAATGTGTCACTGACCTGGAAGCCAGCGATCTGGGTTCGGATCCAGTGCCTGGAAAGGAAATTTAAAAAAAAAATCTTCGTGATTTCCCCTAAGTCCGCATCCCCGTAGAGTTGATAATCTTTATTTTGGGGGGCATGGGGGGTTTGCCCCTCACACAGGAGGTGCAGGGGGTGTAGCCCTCTGCAAAAAAATACATATATTGTCTTTGTTTTTGTATGGATTTAGTGACCGCTCTATTTGTGGTGCCGCCTAGTATCTGTCACCCTTCTTCAGTCGGGCAGTTTTGGCTCGCTCTTAGAGGTCAACAGCTATTAGGAGTCACCTTTATCACATAAAACCTCTACCATCCCATCTCTTTGATTAATACTGATGCCAACATTTTGGCAAAAGCCTTGGCAGCTCGGCTGGAAACAATTGTGTCCAGCATTATTCATCCATCTCAGATGGGGTTTAGCAAGAGCCGGCTCAGCACCAACTACTTAAAGGCTCTGCTTACCCTTATTCATGTTTCCAAAAACAACAAAAGTCCTGTTGCCATGTTGGCAGTGAACTTCGAGATGCCTTTGACTCTGTCAAATGGTCCTATCTCATGGAAATGCTAACTAAAATGGGCATATGCCCGGCCATTCGACACTGGATCAGTCCACATCCCCATGGCATCTGTACTAGCTAATGACCTGAAATCCACCACTTCTCCCTACAAAAAGGGATACGGCAAGTGTGTCCACTCTCCCCTCTGTCATTTGTAATGGCTATAGTGCCATTAGTCATTGCTGTCTGTGAACACCACCATATCTGGGGATACAGATAGGTAAGAAGGAGTATAACACTTTTTTGTGCAGATGACCTCCTCATCATTATCTCTAATGCACATGACTATCAGGTCTGTGCTCCCTGTACTCCAACAATTTACAAAACTCTCAGGGCTGAAGATTAACTAATTTAAAACTAAATTCCTACCACTTAAGAATCTATGTAGGTAGGTAGGTAGGTAGGTAAAATCTTTATTTTTATACTAGAGAAACAAGTCATTAGGGATGTTATACCATGTTTACAAGACAGTCCAATGTTCAAATCTCATTAGTTACTCTAAAATACATAAATTAAGTCATTATGCACTACAAATTCACATTAGACAGGACAGTAGACAATATCATCTAAAACCATATATCTATGTACAATTACAAGTGAATAAAAAACATTCATCCAGGGCATTAGCAAAGGCGCAGTGAGAAGAGAGTGTTTGTATTGCAAACTGCAGGTCATTCCATAAAGATGCAGCTTGAGATCACATTGTTTTTTCTCCATATTTCGTTTTTTGTTCCTCCTTGTATGTAACAGACCTCAGCCTTCGATGAGTGAAGAATGATTTTATGTATGTAGGGGTCTGTATTCACCAGAACATTGAAACAATAGTGCCCATGAACCTGGAGCCCTTATCAGCATCCACTAAAAATGACCTCTAATGACAGAAAGCCTTCAACCTATCCTTGGGGGGGGGGAGATTGAGGGGACCAAACTGATGGTGTCACCCAAGTTTCTCCATCTTTGGCACACCTCCCAATCCCTATCCACTTGAAATAGTTTACTGAAATTGATCAGATGTTTAGTAAATTTCCATGGGACAATAAACCCCAGATACAGCAGAGCCAAGCTGAGAGGGTATTGGAGCAGAGGAAGCTGGGGGCTTCTATGGTACCTAGGGTATCCTATGGCATTTGTGTCCACAAAAACTTCCCAATGGTTCACTCCTCCATTAGTGACCAGTCCCCAGTGGCTGAATATTTTATCTAATTTCCTAGGGTGGCACCTCATTGGCCACTGCTATGTACACCTGCACAAAGCAGATCCAGCTCTCATCCCTGATGGTGAAAATATCAGTACAATGCTGGTCCAAAATTCATCATTGGCTCAGGGAAGACCCCACTTCCATTCAAATTTGTCCCACCTTGGAATAATCCAAAGATACAGATAGGTGGAGCCATGATACACTATAAATATTGGGAATCACAGGGTATAAGATATGTCAGCAATTTATACCAACCCAGTAGAGAACACATCATCACCTTCCCTGCTCTCATGCAGAAATATCACTTACCTCAGAATGACCTCTGGAAAATCTTCCAGATTAAAAGACCCTCTGAAGCCCTCCCAGGAGCAGGGTCATTGCACCAGCCCCTCTACAGTAGGAAAGAGCAAGCTTTCCAAAAGGGGGGCTAGCAAGAGTTATCATGCTACTTGTGATACCCAACCTGACCCCCCCTCAGAAGGCTAGAGATCAATGGCAGTCAGACCTGGGACAAATCATCTTGGAGGGGCAATGGCAGCACTGCTGGGACAGGTGGCACAGAGCCTGTAGAAATAGTAGAAGCTGCTTTATTCTCCACAAGACATTGCTGCAGTGCTACCGCACCCTGCAAGATGGGGCTAATGGACAGCAACAACTGTTGTGGTGCGGCCAACCTAGGGCTACCCTTCAACATGTCCTATGGACCTGTTCCCATAGCCAAGCCTTCTGGCAGCAGGTGATGAAGGTCTGCCAAGAGATGGTTGGCACTGTGATCCAAGTTGATGCTCACGTCCCTTTGCTGGGTTGTTGTCCAGAAACCATTTTCCAGTGTCTCTCTAGGACCAGTGGCTAACAGTTGTAGGAGTGGCAGCCAGCAATTGATTCTTGAATGGAGAACCACTAACACCCCACTCTGACAGAGTTGCTTTTAGCAGTGGGTCAACTAGCCATATTTGAAAGAATCTCCAACTTTGCTAACGGGTCTATGATATAGTTTGATAAATACTGGACCCCTTTCCTCCATTCAAGGTACTACCAAAACTGGGTTGTATCTACTACTTCATAATTATTCCACGCACTCTCACTGACACCCTTGTCTATGTAAGCAATAATGCCCGACAGGGTGGGCTGTAATGGGCAATACCGGACCGCCCAGGTGTAATGAGGCCCATACCGCCCACCCTGGAGGGCATTATTGCTTAGAAATGGGCAATCAGCAATTTTGACAACAAATATGAAAGTAAAAAATATATGAATATATATAAAATAAAATGAAATTAAGTTGTCTGGTTAAATAGTCCCTGCATTATTACAATTGCCACAGGTGTGCACTGCTGTTTTTCCTCTTTGCTATTAGCATTTCTTTCAGTTTGTATTTTGTCCCCCAAGTTTTGTATGGAGCTAACATGATGCGGTATTAAAATAACAAACTTTTTTATTGTCACAGGTGTGCACTGCTGTTTTTCTGTGTTTCCTATTAGCATTTCTTTCAGTTTGTATTTTGTCCCTCACCTTAGTTTTGCACTGGAGCTAACATGTAGTAAAATAACAAACATTTTTTTTCTGGTGCCCGGGTGTTGTGAAGGGAGTAGAGTTGAGTTAAAAACAAGAAAAGTTATTGCAGGTATGTGGTTTTGGCGTTTTGCTCGCTACTCGCCCCACCCATCAGTTTGCATTGCTCACTTATGGAGCTTACCTCAAGGAGCTGCATTTGCGAGTGAGGAGAAGAGGTGTAAAGAAGAGTATTTTGAGAGATGCGGTAATGAAATAATGGTATTTTACCGGGTGTGGAGCGAGTGAAGTCAGAAAGAAATGCCATGTTATGACTTCTGTAATGTTCTACGGTACTGGTCGGCTTTCCAGTGCGTGGGTAAAACGGGACTTTTCAGAATGCTTCCTGTACTTGTAGTCGTGCTGCGGGAGTAGAATCTTCGTTACTTCATTCATGGGCTGATTAACAGGGGAAATGATGACAGGGGACAGCTAGAAACTTTGAGCTGGGAGTGAGACACAAGGGTTTCACAATCGTGAGGTAACCACAAGAGAAAGAAACATACAGCAAGTCGCAGTGATGAGTGGTTTCTTGTGGCAACTTGCAGTACTGGTAGGCAGTATCTCGCTAAGCTTAAAGACAAAAATGGCGGCATTTTCAAATTCAGTGGGTGGTTTCTTACTAATGGCAAGCAGGTGTCAAAGATACTGAATGAGTTAAGGGGCACTTTAGTTGGAACTTTTTTTTTCCATTTAAATTTTATTGAAATTTGCAAAGCAGAGAATACATCCAAGTAAACGGTACATAGACTGTTTGATATATACATATATCACATGACACCAGGATCCATTCTCTACCAACCTACACCTATTCCCCTACCCCTAACACCCCACCCACCAACCCAGCACAATAGGTAATTCCCACCACTTATATAATTAACCCAAGGAAGAACTGCCTTTACGATTGTAAGGAATATAGTGTATATAGGGGACCCCAAATTGTGTTAAACTTTAGTACTTTATTCTGGAGGTTAGCTATGGTTCTTTCCGTTCTTAGATTGGCCAGTAGTTCTTGTAACCACTCTACATAAGAAATTTCTAAAGTGTCTGTCCAGTGTTCGAGGACCACTTTTTTAACAGATGCCGCGATTAGGGCCATATGATATTTTCTGTTCCGCACCGGATATTTGTAACATCCCCTAGCACACATACCTCCAGAAAGATCATTCAAATCCTAGCAAGGATCCACCCTACATTTTATTGTGGACCAGGAGCGAAGCCACCTTGGGACAATTCCAGAAAATGTGGGGGAGGTCTCCCTCACCTTGGTGACATCTAATACATACAGAGGAGGATACAATACCTAACTTTGCCAATTTCTGGGGAGAATAGTAAATGTTATGTAACAGTTTAAATTGCATCAGTCTGAGCCGATCCTGCAAGATATATTTATGGCAACTGTACCATAGTGAAGACCAGTTAAACACCTTGTCAGGAAATAACGACGACCAAAAAGAGGTTGGTGCGAAATTCTGGGGGTAGGCACACTTGAATGAAATGCAATAAAATTTAGAAACAGCATGTGCTAAACCTGCTAAGGGCTTAATTTCTTGGAAATGCACTTTTGCAGGCATTATCGAGAGTGAACCCAACACTTTTAACAGAAGGTGCCGGAGTCGAAACACTTTGAATATATCCGCATGTGAAAGATGAAATTTATTAGAAATTTCAGCTGCTGTGGGCACCTGCCCGTCCACCTTGACTAGATCAGATAATTGGCACTCTCTGAGTTGAGGAAGCCAAGAGGTATTAATAGGCTTGCCTCCAATTAAAAAATGGGGATTACCTCTTATAGGCTGAAATAGGTCTTTAGTATGATTGTATTTTAGAAAAGCACATAGTTGGGAATGGATTCTAATGGATACACCTATGGGAGAATTTCAAAGCATTCTAGGTAGAGAATTTGAGTTAATGTGCAACATGGCTTTCGGTGTGAGACCTTGATTCCTAATACAGGATAATTCCAACTTTAACCAAAAAGGTATGTAGACACTTTGGACTGGGGGATCTATTATTTGTAACCATCTGAGATATTTATTTGTGTGACTAGCCCAGTAATATAAACCAAAGTGAAGGAGTCTCAGCCCACCCGTTAATTTAGGAGCAGCTAATTTGTAATTGGCCATTCTGGATTTCTTGTAATCCCAAATAAAATTAGTAATCATACCATGAATTCTCTTAAACCATGACAGCGGGAGCCAAATATTTAACATGTTCAAAGGGTAAAATAGCCGAGGAAAAACATTCATTTTGATTAAATTAATTCTTCCCCATAAGGATAGTGAAAGCATTGCCCATCTTTAAGGTCTAATTTGATTGTATGTACTAGCGAGTCCAAATTTAACTGTTGCATGCGATCTGGATTCCTTGTTAAGGTAAGTCCTAAATATTTTATAGACTTGATATTCCAAGTTAGCCCCAATGCAGTGATTTCATGCTTAAAGGTTCTATTGTTGAGGGGAAATACCACTGTTTTCTCCACATTAAGTTTGTAATTCGCAGCTTCACTAAATTTCTGTATAATTTCCAGTAGTGCAGGTATTGATTCAGCTGGATGCGATATATGTAGCAGAAGGTCATCTGCATATGCAGTTATTTTAATGATATGGCCATGGACTTGAATACCCTGCACTTCCTGACTATGTAAAATTCGCCTAATGAGGGGTTCTAGATAAAGATTAAAAAGGAGAGGGGAAAGCGGGCAACCCTGTCTGGTGCCCACAAATAGCCTAAAGGGATCATAACTAACCCCATTACAAGAGATTCTCGCAGAGGGTAGCTTGTACAGAGAGCTAATCCAATTCATGAATACCAGGGGAAGCCAAATTTCTTCATTGTAACTAGAAGATAGTTCCAGTACACCCTGTCGAATGCCTTCTCTCGTCCAGGGACACCAGCACCATGGGTTGGTCCGATTCTCTGGACACAGAGAGGACATGCAAGTGTCCTTAAATGGTCATCGGATGTATCTCCTCTCATGAAGCCAACCTGTGCTTCACCAATTAAATCAGTTACAACTTTGCTCATACGGTCAGCTAATAGCTTCATGAGGATTTTAATATCATAATTAAGCAGTGAAATGGTCTGTAACTTGAAACCAAATCCGGAGGTTTATCCTGTTTAGGTAATAAGACAATAAGTGCCTCAAACAGCGTGCAGTCAGTTGCCTGACCATTGAGAATATATTGAATAACGTGACAAGTAAGGGAGATAACTCTTTAGAAAAACTTTATAAAATTAGACGAGAATCCATCTGACCTGGAGTTTTATCGGGAAGGCTTTTAATAACTTGTTCTATTTCACCATGGGTGATTGGGGCGATGAGTTGAGCTTGTTGTATCTCCGAGAGAGAGCAAGTGCAAGTCTTCTAAATAGGAATGCAATTTCTCCTCTGAGGGGATTTTCCATTGCCCCATATAGATGCCCAGATAGTTCCTGAACTCAACAGCAATTTCTTTAGGGAAGTTCTAATGACCCCATTTTCAATAGATTTGACAGCAGCTATTAATTTAGTAGATTCTAACTGTTTAATATGCATGCCAACATACGGCGGCTTTCTCCCTTGATCCGTATACCTGGCATTTGTTTTGATAATTGCAAGCTCGGCTTGCTCCCCAGTAAGTTTAGGTATGAGTCATGCAATTTAAATAACTCATTTCTATCGTCCTCGGAGGAATGAGGAGAAAGTTCAGCCTCCATATCCATATCCGGATTAGAAGTTCTGACATTCGATACTCCCTCTCCTTTTCCTCCTGGATGCCACACCTATTAAAATGCCTCTCAGAAATGCTTTGAGTGCTCCCCACACCATATCCGGGTGCTTGGTAGAGTTGAGATTATTTGAAATGAACTCAGATATTTGGGAAGAAATGTATTTTACTATTACAGCATCTCTTAGTAACTGATTGTTAAGTTTCCATCTGTTACCCCCTTTGGGGAGGTGTGAAAAGGAGATTAAACAGGAAACTATTGAATGATCTGAGAGTGGTCCTACGACAATGCCTGAATCCACTACCCCAGACAGAAGATTATGCGAGACGAGAATATAATCTATTCGGGATGCCGTGCCATGAACCTGAGGAACAAAAGTGAATTCCTGAGTTTTTGGGTGGAGAATTCTCCACACATCAGAAATACCTGTCTGGTCTAGGAGTTCTCTAACTGCTCTTTGAGCTGGGGAAAGACCCTTACAAGAGGGTCTGGATCTATCTTGTGATGGATCCAAAACCAAATTTAGATCCCCACCTATTATTATAGGGATATCTAGGAATGGCGTTAATGCTTCCATTAACTGCACAAAAAAGGCTGGAGTATCTGTATTTGGACCATAAACAGAACCAAGTAATATCTCCAGAGTGTGTAGGTTTCCTCTTACCAAAATAAATCTACTTGCAGTGTCTTGTATTACTTGAAGAGATTTGAAGGGCACCGATCTATGAATCATCACCATCACTCCCCTACTGTGGGTGGTACCTTCTGAAGCAAGATCTGCCCTATCTGTAAGCGACTCATATAATTAGCTTCATTGTTGAGTAGATGGGTTTCCTGTACAAACATTATATCAGCTTTCAAAGATTTAAATGTTTCAGGATTTTTACTGTTTGGTTTGACGGGCCCCTTTTATATTCCAACTGATTAATCTAATTGTCCTGGACAATGACATTTTGTTATTTAAAGTTATGGTTATCTATCCACGTGCGGTAAATCCGTTCTTCCTTTTCACTCTTCTTTTGTATATTGTGCTTCCCACCCCACCTTCCCCCTCCCTAGGATTAAATACCCTATAACATTCCCACCCCAACAATATGTACACAACAATCTGAGCCCCCCACCCCAACCCAATCCATTTATCATGGTCCATGACAACAGATCACACAACCAGTCCTCCACCGCCCCAACCCCTCCCCCATCACTACTCCACATAATAAAGGATTAAACATACACTGAATGCACTAACCACTAAACAACACAACTCTCGAATCCTATATAAAACCAGAGAGAAAACTAGTTATTTTAATCTGATACATAGTACAGAATGAGGAAACCAGGAAATAACTGTGGTATTCCAAAACATCTCTATCCTATCCCAAAACTATAACATTAATTGCATAATTTATAAATAAAACCCCAGGCCAACAAAACGAATACAGAGTGAAGCAATTGTTTTGACCAGTTTGTTAAAACGAACATAAACAATAATGGGTAAACCTAGTAATGCCATTCACATCTTTGTATATCCAGCTTTTCTTGTACTCAAACTTAAAGTAAATTCCCAGCCACAGGTTATTATGTCAGCATAACCAGCACAATAAATTAAAACAAATAAAAGATGAGAAACAAAAGAAATAAAAATAAAGGAAGAAAAACTGTATGCCTTTGCATGAATTATTACTACTACTGTAGCGTATCTAGACCATTGGACGGTCTCTGGCTCCATCTAGTGGCGGATTGCCATTTTTGCCATTCAAAACTGCTTTTTCAATGTTGATTGAAGAAAACTTTCCCCATTGCAAGAGAGGCAGGGAGAAAAGGAAAAAACACCAAGCCGGCCGAAAACTGCATTGGGAGACCATTCCACCTCTGCAGCAACCGGTCGGAACAACTGTCCCTCCTTGAGCTAAGCAGGCATGACATCGGAAGGCAAGGCAAACACTGAAAAAAAAAAAGGGAGTCTGAAGTGAGGGGGAGGGAGCCGAAGATTTCTCTGCTGCGCTTTAGCCAACTGATATTCTTTTCCAACCAGGGGTTCAAATAGCAAAGTAAGAGCCTTGCGAAGCAGTTCACACGCCCTCACCTGGGGCGCCAAACAAACAAATGAGAACGGAACCCTTAGGAGACATACAGTACACGAGAATAGAAATCCCTTTAGATGCCCCAGGAGGGTTTAAAGAGATCGGAAGGGCTACTTGGAGATGTGGTGGCGACCTCAATGTTCTCATAGGATTTCCAAGTATCAGCCAACAGAATTTGAAACTTAGCGGGTAACTCATTTTGAATTTAATTCGCAGCAATTAACTTTTGACAAGGTGAAATCATGCTCTTTTGGTGGACCAAGGGTAGGTCTTGGCGCTACTCTGATCACTGAACCTTCCCACTGCAGCTCTTTCATTTCTTTAGCCTTAGTTAAAAAAAGTTGCCTCTCTTGAAAATTAAGGAACCTGAAGATGAGGGTACGAGGGGGTGCTCCGTGAGCTGGTACAGGGCGTAGGGGCACGATGTGCTCTCTCAATAGTGTAACAGGGTCCAAACAGAGAAGGACCTGCTATTTTCTATGAACCTCTGAACAAATCGGATCTGGTAGGGACCCTCCTCCTTCAGGTAGACCAATAATTACGGCATTGTTGGCGGCTCCTGCCCTCGAGGTCCTCCACTTTCAACTCAAGTTTGGATATACGTTGTTTAAACTGACCCAGCACAGGTTCCATTTTTTCGCTTCGAGCTTCAGTGAGCATATACGCATCCTCGTTGTCAGAGGTTCTTCATGCATAAATCTCTAAAGAGCAGGTAATACTTTTAATCTCGTTCTCGCTTAATTCTTGCATTTCTGCTTTAAAAGGACGAAATTCTCTAAAAATCTGTTAGTGTTAGGGGTTCCTCCACCGTGGTCCCAGTCGAGGACGTTTGGGGTTGCTGTATAATTGAGGCCCTAGATTTTTTCGAGGCCTTCTCCGGAGTTGCCGGTGGAGTGTGTTTTGGCAATGCTTCACGCATTTCTTCTTCCATCGGGGTACTACAGAATCCGTACAGTCCTTGGAGTAGGTAGAAAGCACAATTCTATTACAGTAAGAGCTGAAGTTGAAATTATGGAGAGTTTAGGAGGAAGGGTGGTCGGAGCTCTCGGAGAACACACCTAGCTGGTGCTCTGCATCACGTGTCCCCCGCTGGAACTTTTTATTTGCTGGGCGTCTATTGAAAGTTAATGTACCCCTCCGGCAGGGGTACCATCCAATCAGAGCTCAGCAAATAAAAAGCCCATTTTCTAAGATTCAAATATAATATGTAACTGAAGCTATTAATTGTTTTGAAGTTATAGTTTGTTGTTGGTTATCTTGGTTTTTATTGCACTTATCCAGGTTTGCAGATAACTGTCTTATCCAGCAGAATCTAGTGTTAGGGTAACAGCACAGATCTTAATACTATATTGGGGGCTGGATCAAATCATTTTTCTTCAGGGTACTTTATTTTGTTCATGGCTCCTTCATCACCTAAATGTTGTCTTTGGCTAATGCAGGTCATGGTAGACAACACCATTGTCTGTTATATATCACCATGTAGTTTTGTATGTTTTTTGTACAGTAAAAGATTAACTTATAAAACTTGACCCCAGTCATCCCTTACCACAAATGGGATCTGACAAAGGATACAGCCTCTGGAAGAACTTTGGCCTCAGAGATATAAGTGATGACTCCTAGACTGTGTGACATGTGCTGCTCCCCATAGAATAGTGTTATACATACAAGCCATGCCCCAAGAGCCTATCCCCCCCAAACCTCTCGCACAGCCAACTAACTGGGCCCACACCCCTTCCCAACCTCAGGGAGAACCATCTGCAGGAGAAGTGAGTTTTCCCACTTTGTGCACACCCTGTGAGAATACAATGCCATCACGTATAATGACTATGGTGTCCTATCACTGGAGAAGGTGAAAAACCCAGAAAATCTCATGGGAAAAAAGGGGAAATTCCTTCTTGACCTCTAATGTGGTCCCCCATAGTAGGACAATGAGTTCCATATGCCCCGCCATTCCCATGCCTTGCTTTTCTGAGGGTGAGAGGGTGAGAATTTGGACCAGAGTGGAAAAGCAAGAGGGTTCTGCAGATCTGTCCACCCAGTTAAATATCCTCTTGCTCCTCCCCTCTGGCCATAAGCCCTTATCTGCCTGGAAACCCATTACCAGCCTGCCTAGCCCCTCTCCAGCAAGAGTCTACCTACCTAACTACCTCCCTGACCTGCTAGCTCAGGTGTTATGAGGGGCAGTAGCCACAGACAAATCCTCCCCCCCAGCAGCAATACTTTGCAGGCTCTCTATTGTCTTAGCAGGCAGCATTCTTCCCCCCACTTTCAGCCAAACTGACTTAGCTGTACAAAATACTTTGGAGAAACTTGTTACAGCCATGTGTTTACTGAAGCAGAATTGTAACTCAGGTTACACTGATAACATGACATGTGCAGCAAGGAATTAGTAGCAAGGTGTTGGATGGTCAAAATTAACATCAGCCATCCCTTACCCTAAAGGGGATCTGATAAAGGGTATGACCACCGGAGATACTGCAGCCTCCAAGCTATAAGGGGTGGCTCAGGGCCATATGATGTGTACCTTATCTCCTATGGGATGGTGCTACACATGCTGGCCATGCCCAAAGAGGCTATCCCCCATTGCCCCACAGGTAGTACATAGAAACATAGACTTTGATGGCAGATAAGGACCACTTGGTCCACCTAGCTGCCCATTTCCTACCTATTGGATAAGCTGCAGATCCTAGCTAAAAACAGCCTACTCCTCCTACCCTCCTACTCACCACTATAATTGCCTTATGTCTGTCCAATGCATTCTTGAATTCCTCAACTGTTTTTGACCCCACAACCTCTTCAGAAAGGCTGTTCCATGCATCCACCACACTCTCCATGAAAAAGTACTTCCTCACATTGCCTCTGAGCAGTCCCCCTTCTATCTTCAAATTGTGCCCCCTTGTTCTTGCGCATCTCTTTTTTTGAAATATGCTAGCCTCTTTGTACTTTGTTGATTCCCTTGAGGTACTTGAAAGTTTCTATCATGTCCTCTTCTCCCTTCTTCCTCAAGGGTATACATATTAATCTCTTTTAGTCCTCTCTCCTCACTCATCTCTCTCTCTCTCTCTCCATATGGCTTCGTGCAGACCCTGAACCATTTTAGTTGCCCTCCTCTGACTGCCTCCATCCTGTCTATGTCCTTACGGAGATGGGTTCTCCAGAACTGCATGCAGTACTCCAGATGGGGTCTCACCAACTGTCTGTACAGAGGATAACAACTTCCTGCTTTCTAATGGTGATGCCTCCCTATACATCCTAGTATCCCCCAGCCCTCCTTACTGCCTTCTCACATTGCTTGCCTACCTTTAGGTCATCTGATATGAGTACCCCCAGGTCCTTTCCATTTTGTTATTGTTAGTACCTCCCTCCCATTGTGTACTCTTCCTCTGGGTTTTGCTTCCCAGGGCATTACTTTGCACTTCTTTGTATTGAATCTAAGCTGCCATAGCTCTGACCATTCCTCCAACTTTGCCAAGTCCCTTTCCACCCCCTTGTGTATCAACCCTGTTACAGGTCTTTGTGTCATCTGTAAAGAGGCATACTTTTCATTCAGACCCTCTGCAATATCACCTATAAAGACATTAAAGAGTCCCAGTCCTGAACCCTGTGGTGCCTCACTAGTAACTCCCTTTCTCCAGAGTGTGCTCCATTTACTATTACCCTCTGGCCCTGTTGTCCAGCCAGTTTGTTTCTCAGGCTTACCACCCTGGGACCCACTCCCAGGCTGACTAACTTGTTTACTAATCTTTGTGTGTACTGAGACAAATGCCTTGCTAAGGTCTAAGTAGGCCATATCAACAGTCCCTCCTGGTCTACTACTTTGATCACCCAATCAAAGAAATCTATTAGATTCATCTGACATGACCTTCCTGCAGTGAATCCATGCTGCCTTGGGTCCCTGTGCCCCACTGGCCTCTAGGTACTCAATAATTCTTTCTTTCAGAAGTGATTCCATCATTTTCCCTACCACTGAGGTCAAACTAACAGGTCTGTAGTTTCCTGCCTCTGCCTTGCTCCCACTGTTGTGAAGAGGAATCACATCTGCCCTCCTCCAGTCCTCAGGTACCACACCATCCTCCCATGATTTGTTAAAAAGGGTAGATCAGTGGTGTCACTACGCTCCCTTAGTTCTTTAGAATTCTGGGTGAATCCATCAGGTCCCATTGTGTTGTCCACCCTGAGTTTTAAGAGTTATTTCAGGGCCCTTTGTTCTGTGAATGGACTTTATCGACCCCTCTGCCCAAAGTGCTTCTATTGTTTGGTTTAGGTACCTCCCCTCTTCTTTTTGTGAATACTGAGCAGAAGTATTTGTTCAGTATCTCTGCCTTTTCACTGTCACTCTGCCCACCTCCCTCCCTCCCTTTATTAAGCCTCACTATCCCTCCCTTGGTCTTTCTTCACTCCCTAATGTATCTATAAAGGTTTCATCCTCCTAACCAAGCTGGCTATCTTTCTTAGGTCTGGGCCTTTGCAATCTGACTGCCTTCCCACTTCCCTCTGCTTTAACCATCCAGGCCCTCACATCTTGCCAACCACAGGAGAACCATCTGCAGGAGATGCAGGTTTCCCATTACCACCTTAGTACACTTTTTGTGAAATTATCAGCGTACAGGATGAGCACTGCTCCTGGTGCTCATCCCTCTGAGAACTTCATGCTAGAAATTTCTCCACAGCACTTTGTAGATCTGCTAAAAACCTATCACAACCTATGTCTGACAAGAGCACACCATCCCTCTATAGAACCAATAGTGTCAATAAAACTTGGCATGGTCATGCTGATCACTTTGCAGGCTTTCTCAATTGCTGGGTCTCTTTGCATGTCATCTATGCTCCATTGGCTAATGTGCAACCAGACTATGTGCACCCCTGGCCAGGCTTCCTAGCAAAAACCAGTTCTCCTTTATCTAGCACAACAGTTCCAGTGATTTCACCAATCCCAGGTCATTTCCTCCCAGATGTACTACCAAAATACTGGGAGGACCCTCGCCACTCTTTGGCTATGACCCATGAGATTGGGTCATCCTATCTCTTCCCTTGACATCCCAACCAGCATACACGTGAGTTTCCGAGGATCCCAGAAAAGGTTCTTGCCCTGGAGGTCCACCTAGCATGAACAGCTACCTAATAGATGAAGGAGTGCCTACACAACCAAAACTTGCCTTATCTGGGAAACATTACATACCAGAAAATAAAACAAGAAGGTTAAAGCAAATGTGGACACATGTACCCTTCAAAAGCCTGCAACCTCCATTGGCTATGAGCCTGGATTGGATCATCTATCAACCCCTCCACCCTAGCATAATGTGGCAGCCCTAATGCAGAAGGAATGAGTGCTAAAAAACACTAAATCCACACCCAACCCGAACCCACTTACAGCCTTTGTAGAATGTGGTGACACTGGAATGCGATCAGTGGGGTCTCGTCTTCATGGCATTAGAATGTGACCCCCTCATTGGCCATTTTGACCATGTATTCAAGGACCTAGATGTACATGTTCCACTGCACCCTGGGGGTGGCCTCAGGCTGCTCCATGACTCTCAAGCTATCCTGTCTGTCTTCCTCCTTCAAACACCTCTCCTTGCATCACTTCCACACTCTCATCCTTCAAGGCCACCACAACTCCTTGTGCCTTACTTGTCTAGACCAGTTTGGACACCTAAAAGTTCCCCAGAAGGCCACTGAGAATGCTGTGCAGAACAGCAAAGCCTCCGATGGTGAAGAGCACACCTTCGGCAATTCACCCCACACCTGTTTCAGTAGGGCCAAACTAATCGGCTAATGTCTGTTTGACACTTTTGGAGTATCGCAGTACCATCCTTCCAACATTTAGCAGAATCAGAATGCCCACGTGTTGTCCTCCAGATCAGCAACCTTGGAGAACCATGCATGAAGTCACCCAGAAGGCCCTTGGCCCCTGACTGCCCATTTAGGAGTGGACCACCCCAGTATTGTCTGGCCAGAAGGTTACCTTCTTTTTTTTTGATAATTTAAAATTTTATTGAAAGTTTCACTATACAGATAGGACAGGGTCCATACATCCAAAGAGTATTCTTTGATACAAAACAGCATGATTGACCCTGCCCCTCCCCTGATCACCCCAAAACCACCCCTGACACAGTGCCTGAGGATTAGGAGCCCATGACATCCATCCATTTAAAGTAAATGTATTAAAAAAAGAGGGAATTAGATAGTGTACAATGTATGAAGCGAGGCCCAGATCCGATCATATCTGGAATTGTTGCTATTAATACTTGAGATCGTCTTCTCCACTCAGAGGTTAAATAATAACTCATTTAGCCATTCAGAATAAGAGATAACCTCAGGACTCTACCAATACTTAAGCCCTCATTTTTTAACAGACATAGAAATCAAAGCAATATGGAACTTATGCTTATTAACTGAAATCTGTGAGTAATCCCCAAAAATACAAACCTCTGGGATGAGCAGGTCTCTCAGCCCAAGGAGTGGGTCAGCCTTGTTCCTTATAGAGCCTCCTAAAGAGGTAATGTCTTAGGGCATTCACAAAAAATGTGAAGTAGAGAGCCCTCTGCCTAAGCACACCTAGTACAAAGACTAGAAGAGGTTAAACCCCATTTAGCCAGCTTCTGGGGATAGTGGTAGAGATTATGGAGAATACAAATGGCATCAATCGTAACCTATCTTGTGTTACAAAACGATGGCAATTATTCCATATAGTTGTCCAGTCTTTATCCCAGTTTGGGAAGTGGGTTGCCCAGAACTCTGTAGGGCCAAACGGTGTAGGGAAACGCCAGTCATACAAAATATTGTATAATTTAGAGATACTTTGGGGAGAATTAGCCAAAGGGACTAAATCTGTGAGAAAAGCAAAATCATAAGATACAGGGAAGCCTTCCCCAAATTTTTTGATAAGAAGATGTCTAAGTTGGTATACCCTGAAATAATCACTTCCCTTGAGTCCAAATTTTGCCACAATATCCTCAGCTGATAACCAAGTACCATCCTCCTTAAGAAATGAGTGAACCTTCCCCTCACCTAAACTAGGTAACCATCTAGGGGGTAACATTTTGTTATCCAGTTTAAAAGCAGGAGAGTTCCAAATCGACTGCTCCACATTCAACCAATTCTTATATTTTAGGAATCTACACAGCGGTAAATGAATCTTCAAGGAAATTCCAATTGTAGTACCTTTTAACTCCTTAGGTATCGAAACTGCATTGAGAAAAATAAGGCAGAAGGGCGATATTGCTCAACCGGATCTTTTCCTCTCTATTTTAAGCCAGGCAGGCAAATAATCCAGGGGATAGGGGACCATCCATTTTAAGTATCTGGCCACACAAGAAGCCCAGAAGTACAGCCATATATATGGAAGACGTAGGCCTCCCTTGGACTTAGGAGCCACAAGCTTATAAAAAGCTAGCCGAGGCTTTTTTTTTTTTTTGGACTAGATAAAATCTCCAATCACACTTTGAACCTTTTTGAACCAGCTGCTTGGCACACAAATGTCCAGCAATTGGAGAGGATATAAGATACGTGGGAGAATATTCATCTTAATCAGACTGACTCTCCCTCAAAAAGAAATAGGTAAAGCTGACCATCTCACCAAGTCCAAGGCCACCATGGACAATATGGCCTTTAAGTTATATTTAAAGGAAGACTGCATATCACTAGTTAACACAATACCCAAATATCGCAATTAGTCCTTAGACCAGGCCAAACCCAGGGAGATAATGTCATTCTTAAAAACTTAGTGATTTAGGGGGAATACAATCGACTTCCCTACATTTAATTTGTAGTTAGATAATTTACTATAATGTTCTATTATATCCAACATGGCGGGAATAGAAGTCTCTGGATGGGAGAGATACAGAAGCAAATTGTCTGCGAAAGCAGCTACTTTCAGTTCAGTACCGAGAATGGAGACCCCCTGTACCTTCAGACAAGAGATTAATCTACGGATTATGGGCTCTAAGTAAAGATTAAAAAGCAAGGGAGAAAGAGGACACCCCTGCCTAGTACCAGAATGCAAAGTGAAGGTCCTAGAGAACACACCATTCCCTGATATCTTAGCCATTGGTCGCTGATACAAAGCCCTTATCCAGGATTGAAATTGTTGAGGAAAACCAAAGAAGTTTAGTGTTTGAAGTAAAAAACTCCAATTAACTCTGTCAAAAGCCTTCTCAGCATCCAGAGAGACCAATGCCATTGGTACAGAAGCCTCTCTGGACTCCGAGGACACATACAAGAGAGTACGGAGGTGGTCTGCGGAAAATCTGCCTTTCATAAATCCAACTTGATGCGAGCCAATTAAATCGTGAAGAACCAGACTAAGTCTGTCAGCCAAATTCTTCGTTAGAATTTTAATGTCTTGGTTTAACAAAGGTATGGGTCTGTAACTCTCAAGAAACTCTAAATCTTTCCCTGGTTTTGGAAGGAGCTCAATAAGGGCTTCAAATAAGGAGGAATTGACCTGAACCCCTGACAGAACATAATGAAAAGAGACAAGAGATAAGGAGTAATTTGTTCCTAAAACACTTATAGAAATTTGCTGAGAAACCATCTAATCCGGGTGATTTATCTGAGGGTAGGTCCTTTATCGCCTCCAATATCTCAGACTCTGTAATAGGGGTTATCAGCCTCCTCACCCTGAGATTCTGAGAGTCGGCAGATGGGTCTCCGCCAGATAGGAGGAGAGAGTGAGGGCTGAGGGTGGATCAGGTATTTCACAGTATAAATGTTCAGTAATAAGATACGAACTCCGAGACAATTTCCTGAGGATTAGATTTGAGAGTACCATCAGATTTGGAGCGAATCAGAGGGATAAACCGATTGGACTCCAACTGTTTAATTCGCTGGGCCAGTAGCTTGCCTGCTTTTTCCCCGTGTTCTATATAAGAGGCTTTGGTACATAAAATAGCAAATTCTGCTTTCTCATTAAGCATAGCTATGTAGGAGTTCCTCAATTTAGCCAACTGTTGATCCAACTCCTCCGATGGAGTTGAGTGTAGACTAATCTCTAATGTTCTTATCTGGGCCAATACCTCCCTTAGCCTCTCCTCTCCCCTCTTTTTCCTTGCCCCGACCATCCCAATTAAAATGCCTCAAAGGTAGGCCTTAAAGGCACACCTGAGCATATCTGGTCTAGTATCTTGGGTAACATTCAGATCAAAAAATTGCATAATATGTTCTTTGATTTGTTCTCTGCATTTGGAATCCTTAAGCAGTTGGGCATTCAATTTCCACCTAGTTTGCCGTTTAGGCAGAAAATTGAGGGCCAACTTACAAAGCACTAACGAGTGATTGGAGGGTGGACCTGATAGGATGTGGGAACCTGTCACCCCCGGTAACAAAACCTGAGACACTAGTAAATAATCAATACGAGAGAGAGACCTGTGAACAGGGGACACAAAAGTGTATTCCCTGCCTGCAGGGTGCAGGACCCTCCAAATATCGCACAGGCCCAACTTATCCATTAATTCCTGTAGTGCACATTGTGCAGGGGAAGGAGAAATCATTTAAGAGTCAGTACGGTCCTTACCTGAGTCTACCACTAAATTCCAGTCCCCCCCTAAAATAATGGTAGAGGGCAATAGTGGAAGAATATTTTAAGTAATCTCATGAAAAACAAAGGGTCATCTTTGTTGGCCTATAAATACTGCCTAACACAAAATCTAGAGAAAAAAAGTGCCCTTAACCAGAACAAATCTGCCCTGGGGGTCTTTAATTTCTGGATAACCTGAAAAGGAATGCCTTATTAATGAGAATTAAAACCCACAGCTGCTTGAAGTTCCTTGGCTGAGAAGACCTGTCCAATCTGCATCTGTCTCTTCTGAATGGCTTCCAAATCAAGTAAATGAGATTCCTGGATAAAACAACATTTACACCTAAAATATCTGAATGCTTCAATACCTTATATTGCTTACTTTTTTTCTGGGCCCCATTAACATTCCAGGTTGAGAAACAAAGCTCTCTAGCCATTGTACAAGTACAGTGGCGTGAAAAAGTATTTGCCCCCTTCCTGATTTTCTATTATTGCATATTTGTCACACTGGATGTTTTCAGGTCTTTAGAGAAAATGTAATATTAGATAAAGGGAACCTGAGTGAACAAATAACACTTGTTTTTTTTTTTATTTCACCTATTTAATGAAAAAAGTTAACCAACACCAACTGGCACTGTGTGAAAAAGTAATTGCCCCCTTACACTTAATAACTGGTTATGCCACATTTAGCTGCAATGACTGCAACCAAACACTTCCTATAATTCAATATCAGTCTTTCACATCGCTGTGGAGGAATTTTAACTCACTCTTCCTTGCAGAACTGCTTTAATTCAGTAACATTTGGTAGGTTTTCGAGCATGAACTGCTCATTTCAGGTTCTGCCACAGCATCTCTATTGGGTTTAAGTCTGGACTTTGACTAGGCCACCCAAAACTTTAATTTTATTCTTTTAGCCATTCTGATGTGGACTTGTTTTGTGTTTTGGATCATTGTCTTGCTTGCATGACCCAACTACACTTCAGCTTCAGCTGACGGAAGGATGACCGGACATTCTCCTTAAGAATTTTCTGGTACAGAGCAGAATTCATGGTTCCTTTAATTTTGGCAAGTCATCCAGGTCCTTAGGCAGCAAGAATCCCCACACCATCACACTACCACCACCATGTTTGACTGTTAGTATGGTGTTCTTACTGTGGAATGCTGTGTTTGCTTTGAGAATTATGGGATCCATGTCATCCAAAAGTTCCACTTTGACTCATCTGTCCATAGAACATTTTCCCAAAAGGCTTGTGGATCATCCAGGTGCTTTAGCAAATGAGAGACGAGCATTTATGTTCTTCTTGGTTAGCAGTGGTTTCCGCCTTGCTACTCTCACATGAAGCCCATTTTTGCCCAGTCTCTTTCTGATTGTGGGGTCATGAACACTGACCTTAGCTGAGGCAAGAGAAGCCTGCAGTTCTTTGGATGTTATTTTAGGATCCTTTGAGACTTCCTGGATGATTTTACGCTGCGCCCTTGGAGTAATTTTGGCAGGCCGCCCACTCCTGGGAAGATTCACTACTGTTCCAAGTGTTCTCCATTTGGAGATTATGGCTCTCACTGTGGTTCGATGGAGTCCCAGAGCCTTAGAAATAGCTTTGTAACCCTTTCCAGACTGATAGAGGGCAACACATTTTTTTCTGATCTTTCAGGAACTCCTTTGATCATGGCATAATGTGCTGGTTGAATTCTGTGCTGGCAACGTGACTCTGATGGTAAGGTCAAAATAAGTGAGGTTTATATTGAGCAGGTCTGGCTGTAATCAAGCCTGGCTGTGTTCAATCAGCTGACTCTAATTATCCTTTTAATTGGGTTGATTTAACTAGGGGCAATTACTTTTCACACAGTGCCAGTTGGTGTTGGTTAACTTTTTCATTAAATAAATGAAATAAGTAAAAAAGTGTTATTTGTTAACTCAGGTTCCCTTTATCTAATATTATATTTTGTCTAAAGACCTGAAAACATCCAGTGTGACAAATATGCAATAATAGAGAAAATCAGGAAGGGCAAATACTTTTCACGCCACTGTATATTATAACAATGCTATAAATGATGCAACAGACTCCATTGAATAAAACCTCACCCGATCTGTAATGGACTGTGTCCCCAAGAACGCTTCTCCGCTCCCAAACCTCCCCACCCTAGTGACCCCATCCTCCAAACTATCCCAACATAACACTAACCCCCAATAATGTACCCATCGCCCCCTGTCCACCCATCCCACCCATATCTCCTGTGCATCGCTACAGCACTCCTACAAAAACAGCCGCCCCATCCTCCCGCCCACCCCGTACAGAAAGTCAGTTTAATGGCTGATCCAAACAAGAATAAGAAATGATACCAGCCCACTCCACATATGGAGCCCACAAACTCCTAAACTGTATATGAGATCCTCGGTAAAAGAAAAAGACCAATTATTGATAATAACACCACTCGAGAGCCCTATCTAAACTACAAACTCCATGCCAAAATAGGGATTGCCCCTAATATGGGACAGCCCAAAACCATGTATCTCCCAGCCTCTGCCTCGCCTCAGGGCAAGAACACACGAAAAGGATAAAATCAGCACTTATAGGCCCAAACAGGGAGAACAAACCCCCAATAGTCAATCTGCACCGCAAATAAAAAGTAAAATGCAAAAAAGAGACAAAATATCATTCGGTAATACTGACCAGAATCCCAGACTTGGGGGACTCCCCCTGAGATAATAAAAATGAGAAACACTAAGTTAGCTGAGTCCCAGCTCCATGCCAGAACAATACTCGTGGTGCAGTGCCAGGCCTGTGTCTTGTTTACCACAGCTTCCACCTTTCCCCATCATCAATATTATGAGGGACACACTAAAAGGAGAGGAAACATTCCCCTCAAGAGGTTTCCAAGCTAAACTGCATGAAGACTGTCCACCCTATAGACACTCCTTTCGGCCCCTTCATGTAGGAGCGGTAGGCAACACCAGCCTGAAAGGGCCTCCACCTCGCCGGTCTACCACAAAATTTGTCACGCCCTGCAAAGCCGGCCCACAACCCGCACTAAGAGCTCTCCCCCCGAGGGTCGCCAGCCCGACATGAGCACTCTTGCACCCCAGCTCAGAAGCAAGAGAGGGGAGAGACAGGCCCGGCCCAGTGCCATTCACAAACAGGGTGCAGACACCACCCCGACCCAAAAACTCCTCCCCAGAACCCAAATTACCACTCTGGGTGGACCCACAAGAAGCTACCCCTTTAGACCACAAGGACCTTAGTGGCTCTCCAAAGCGATATCCTCACATAAATGAGCATTATCACTCTTTTCAATCTTGCTAGGGATAACATCGCTATCGCCTTTATCCTCTGCCCAGTCAAACTAGAATGTAACTGATTAATCTTAAGGTATAAAGATATAGCAAGTCCTCATTTTTTAAACCCAAAATAGTTAAGCAATCAGGAATAAGTAGCAGTAAACTAGAATGTCAAACACTAAGCATTTCCAGAAATTCTGTTATATCTCAGACTGAGTAAACAGTCCTCCTAGTAACCCCCTTGCTATTAAGAGTTCTTAAAGAGATCAGGCATGGCTTTTCTCAATTCTTCCACAGCAGAATCAGAATTCTCATAGGAGTGCCATTGTCCAGATATCTGAACTTGTAATATCAAGGAATATCGCATTCTGAATTTTAAGCCAGCCATAGAAGCTTCTTCACTACTGGGTGAAAAAGCAGCTCACGCTGCCTTACAGAGAACGCTACGTCATGGGTAACTCTAATTTTGGTTCCTTCCATTGCAATTTTGTATGGTCTTAAGCTTCGAAAAGAAATATTGTTTCTCCAGAAAATTAAGACAACGAAGATTAACGGTCTGGGAGGTGCCCCATCGGAGGCTTAGAACTAGAGCTCTGTGGGCCCTTTCTATAATGTAATGGGGCCATAAGTAGAAGGTCCAATAATTCTCTCAATAAACTTCTGTACAAACAGAATCGCATCTTGCCCTTCTTCCATCTCAGGTAGAAACATAGAAACATAGAATTTGATGGCAGATAAGGACCGCTTGGCCCACCCTGTCTGCCCATTTCCCACCTACTGGATAAGCTGCAGATCCTAGTTAACCAGCAGCCTACTTCTTCTTACCCCCACCCCCAGAATTGCCTTATGACTGTCCCATGCATGCTTGAATTCCACCACTGATTTTGACTCCACAACCTTCCTCCGGAAGGCTGCTCCATGCATCCACAACCCTCTCTGTGAAAAATACTCTTAAATTACCTCTGAGCCACCCCCTTCTATCTTCAAATTGTGCCCTCTTGTTCTTGCACACCTCTTTTTTTGAAAGATGCTACCCTCTTGGACTTTGTTGATTCCCTTGAGGTACTTGAAAGTTTCTATCATGTCCCCCCTCTCCCTCCTTTCCTCGAGGCTATACATATTAAGCTCCTTAAGTCTCTCTTCATATGTCTTCCGGTGCAGACCCTGCACCATTTTAGTTGCCCTCCCCTGGACAGCTTCCATCCTGTCTATGTCTTTGCAGAGATTGGGTCTCCAGAACTGCACACAGTAACTCAGATGGGGTCTCACCAGCTGTCTGTACAGAGGATAATAACTTCTGTTTTCTACTGGTGATGCCTCTCCTATGCATCCCAGTATTCCCCCAGTCCTCCTTGCTACCCTCTCACATTGCTTGCCCACCTTTAGGTCATCTTATATGACTACCCCCAGGTCCCTTTCCATTTTTGTTGTTGTTAGTATCTCACCCCCCATTGTGTACTCTTCCCCTGGGTTTTTGTTTCCCAGGTGCATTACCTTGCACTTCTTAGCATTGAATGTAAGCTGCCATACATTTGACCATTCTTCTAACCTTGCCAAGTCCCTTCGCATCTTTTCCACCCCACCCTGTGCATCAACTCTGTTGCAGATCTTAGTGTCATCTGCAAAGAGACATACTTTTCCTTCCAGTCCTTCCTAATGTCGCTTATAAAGACATTGAAGAGGACCGGTCCTAATACTGAACCCTGCAGTACCCCACTAGTAACCTCCTTTCTTCTGAGTGGACTCCATTTACTATTACCTCTGGGTCCTATTCTCCAGCCAATTCTTTTACCCAGGCTGTCATCTTGGGACCCACCTCCAGGCTGGCTAACTTGTATATTAATCTTTTGTGTGGGACTGTGTCAAATGCCTTGCTAAAGTCTAGGTAGGCCATGTCCACAGCCCCTCCCTGATCTACTACTTTGGTCACCCAGTCAAAGAAATCTATCAGATTTGTCTGGCATGACCTTCCCGCTGTGAATCCATGCTGCCTAGGGTCCTGTGCTCCTCTGGCCTCTAGATACTCGACAATTCTTTCCTTCAGAAGTGATTCCATCATTTTCCCTATCACTGAGGTTAAACTAACAGGTCTGTAGTTTCCTGCTTCTGCCTTGCTCCCACTTTTGTGAAGGGGAATCACATCTGCCCTCCTCCAGTCCTCGGGTACCACCCCATCCTCCCATGATTTGTTAAAAAGGGTAGTCAGTGGTGTCACTAGTTCTACCCTTAGCTCTTTTAGAATTCTGGGATGAATCCCATCAGGCCCCATTGCTTTGTCCACCTTCAGTTTTAAGAGTTCTTTCAGAACCCTTTCTTCTGTAAATGGGCTGGTATCAACTTCTGTATCCAAAGTGTTACTACTGTTTGTTTTATGTACCTCCCCCTCTTCATTTGTAAATACTGAGCAAAAATATTTGTTTAGTATCTCTGCCTTTTCACAGTCTCCTCTGCCCACCCTCCCTCCCTTTATTAAGCCTCACTATCCTCCCTTGGTCTTCCTTTGCTCCCTGATGTACCTATAAAAGGTTTTATCCTTCTTAACTGAGTTGGCTATCTTTTCCTCGGTTTGGGCCTTTGCTGTTCTGACTGCCTTCCCAGCCTCCTTTTGCTTTAACTGATACAGTTCTCTGTCCTGCTCCTTCTGCAATTCCTTGTACTTCCTGAATGCTTTTTTCTCTTGAACCTTCACTGCCACTTCCTTTGAGAACCATAGTGGTTTCTTACATCATCTTGTTTTGTTTATTTGCTTCACAAAGGCTTGTTACCTCTGTGATGGCAGTTTTATTATTCCCCATTGTTCTTCCACCCTCCTTCCTGCCCATTTGCTAGTGCATTCCTTAGGCACTCACCCATTTTGGCAAAGTCAGCCCTCCTAAAGTCCAGTACTTTTGTCTTTGTATGGCTTGACTCTATTGCTGTGTTTATTGTGAACCATACTGTTCGATGGTCGCTAGTTCCCAGATGGCTACCCACTTCTACATCTGTGATCCTCTCCATCTCCATTTGAGAGAATCAAGTCTAATATTGCTCCCTCTCGAGTGGGCTCCAGTACTAGTTGTCTAAGGCATGCCCCCTGTAGGGCATCTAGAATAACTGCACTCTTCGAAGTGGCAGCTGCAACTGCACTCCAGTTAACATCTGGCATATTCAGATCACCCATCAGCAATATCTCCCCTTTTTCTGCCATTCTAAGTATACTTTCTATCATTTCCTGTCCATTTCTTCCCTGAGAAGGGGGTTCAGATACAACCCTCAGCGTATTGTGGTGCCATTACCTGTCTCCAAATTTACCCACAGTGCTTCTTCTCCTCCCTGTTTACCTTTTGTTCTGTTGCTTTATTCCTTCCCTTATGTAAAGAACTACTCCTCCTTCTCTTTTACCCTCCCTGTCCCTCCTGTAGACAGTGTATCCTGGTATGTTTATGTCCCAGTCATGGTTTGTGTGTACCATGTTTCTGTGATTGCCACTTATATCCAGATATTCCTCCTCCATCAAGGCCACTAATTCAGGAAGCTTGTTACCCAGACTACGGGCATTGGTACTCATTGCTCTCCATTTTTTGATGGCTTTACCTTCTGTTGCAGCATCCCCCACTGACTGTTCTACCTCGGTCTTTTTCTCATTTAGTACCCTGTTTTGTAGGGAGAGGCTGGGATTTTCCTGCTGCTTGTCAGTGCCTCCCTTTGACTAGTTTAAAAGCTAGCAAATGAAGCATTTAAACCGATTGCTCAAAAGACTTGTTCCTTCCTGGACAGATGCAGACCATCCTGCTAGTATAGGCTGGTGTCCTCCAGGTGGAACCCCAGTCCCCAATGAAGTTAAACCCCTGTGTCCGCACCATTTTTTCAACCATTCATTAAACTGCATGGTGCCAATTACCTTCACCTCCCCATGCCTTTGACAGGCTGCACCTCTAAGAAGGATACTGTGTGTGATACTTGTCTTAGATACCTCCCCAACTCTGCAATGTCCTCCTGCACTGCTCTAATCTCATGATGAGCCAAGTCATTTGTCCCTAGGTGGACAATACGTCCAGCTCAGAATCCTTGCAGCTGTTCTCGTGATCCTGAGGATGCGCTCCTGTCCCCTCCAAGCCGTGGCACCAGGCAGGCACCTTACTCAGTTTTCCCAGCTCCCCAGTTCTATACCCCTAATAATTGAGTCCCCACCAGGAGCTGCTTCCTTTCCTGTGGTGTCCTCTGCCTCCTTCCTGTGGGCTCCTCTGACAGTTGTCATCAGTCTTCTCTGGTGATCCATAGGGGAGCTATGCTCCCCCAGAATGGTGTATGGATTGTGGAGTGCAACAATTGGCTGGGTGTGCCTCTGTTCCACCCTTCTCACCCTCTCTGAGCCCACTGTGGTCCAACTGCTGTGCTTTCTTTGCAACCTCTGAGGTAGTGGTGGTGGCGCTAGTGCTCCCTGGATGGGGGAGGTTCCCTTCCTACTGTCCAGTGTGGCCTGGGAGAAGGTTTCCTTACTACTGTCCAGTGTGGCCTGAAGATGGGCAACTTCCTCCCTCAGGGCAGATAGTTGTTCGCAAATAGGGCAGCATCTCAGCCTCCAGAAAGACTCCCGGAAGACTGCTGCCCCACAGCCATTACATTGCACTACTCCCCACATGTTTATCTAGTTTTTTTTGTATTTGTGTGTGTGTGGTGTGTGTGTGTGATTTGTTATATAGAAATATATATATTATACAATGTGTATGCTTATATTGTCAGTGCAGTGTGCTAGAGAGGATATGACAGTGAAATGCACCTTGCACTCGAGGAAATGATGTCAGAACCTCAGGTATAAAGGAACTATTTCTAGGGGTGGTGGGTGAGGGGTGGGGAGGTTGGGCCTAAACTGTTCCCTCACAAAACAATCAGCTAAAAGCTCTCACCCACCACTGTGATGAGTGCCTTCCTGTCAGCAAGATACCCTACACAACAATTTGACAGAGAAAGTACCTGCTAATCAAACAGAGAAAAATCCAGACATCCAAGTCAGACACAGGTAAACCTCTCCAGCCCCAAAACAGCCTGGTGGTTTGTTAGCCTAAAGGAAAATCAAATATGCAGTTATTTCAGCCCTTCTGAGGATGCTTGACAAGATAAGCAGTTTTAAAAACCCTTCTTGAATTAAAAACTAAAACAAACACAAAGCAATACCACTTTAAAAGTGAGGAAAACTTCTCTCAGATGTAAGCAAGACAGAGAGATTAGTTACAGATATTTAGTCCAAAATAGTATATCCCACACAGCTTCTCAGTTGTTTCCAAGCACACCCTGTACACAACTTGGAAGAAGATGGACTTCTGCCTCAAACAGGATCACACCACTAGTTTATAGTAATTGAACAATGCTGAAATGGTCTAGCTAGACAAGTGGCTGTGATGCAGACCTCTGACTTGTGAAGACAATTTCCACCTCAGGCTATGTCTGGTATCCAATTATAAACTGCAGCTTTGTTGTTTTGAATCACACAACCCCACCAAAAGTTGCAAAATATATTGATGCAGATTCTCACAGAATTCTAGTAATCAGTCCAGTTAGCCACAAAGGAAAATCAAATATGCAGTTATTTCAGCCCTCTGAGGATGCTGACAAGATAAGCAGTTTTAAAAACCCCTTCCTGAATTAAAACTAAAACAAACACAAAGCAATACCACTTTAAAAGTGAGGAAAACTTCTCTCAGATGTAAGCAAGAGAGAGAGAGAGAGATTAGTTACAGATATTTAGTCCAAAATAGTATATCCACGCAGCTTCTCAGTTGTTTCCAAGCACACCCTGTACACAACTTGGAAGAAGATGGGCCAATAATGACTGCTATTCCCATGGCTATGGCCTCAAGGTCTTCAAGCTTCTCCATCTTAGTAATTTTCTGCCAGAGCGCAGCCACCTCAGGACCCTGTTTATCCATCTTCTTTCTAATGAAATAAGATGAGTCTCAACATCTGACGTTCTCAATACTATTTCTTCGATAGCCTGAGAGATAGACTTAAAATCTGAAGCTAGGTTTCTTAGCTCTTCTTTAAACGGCCTAAATTCGGCCAAAATCTGGCAAGAGTTAAGGCTCTTTCTCAGAGGAAGAAGGAGCTGTTGCCAGCACTGATTCAGCTGCTCCAGCCTGAGGCTTCTTAGGGGCCTTCTCTGGAGTTACTGGGGGCGTATGCTTCAGTATGCTTCAGTGGAGGTTTCTTCATTTCAGCTTCCATTCTTCACCAAACTCCCCAAATTAACTCTTAACGGCTTTCCACACCAAAATACCACACAAATCAGGCTCTTGATTAGTTTAGAGATGTTAAAAGTATGTAAAGTTAATGGTGGTGGGCAGGAGAGAACGGGAAAGCGTCTTCTCAGGCCTGCTGCATCACGTGATCCCCCCAGAAGGTTAACTTCTTATCTCAGTGCTTATCCCACACTACCAATATGATCACAATGGGGATAAATTACAGTATTGCAATCTGCTTGGTTAGGCCTTCTTCCATGTACGATGAGAATCACTTTCACATGGATCCATGAACAGCTCACGCTCTTGGCTGGTGGTTACTTCCAGCCAGATCAACATCCCACTGAAACTGCTCAGGAAAGCCAGCCACACCTCAGGTCCTCTTTCATGCTGTCAGTCACTTGGATCCTGTGGTGAGACTTTTGACATTTTGTGCCTGCCTTCATCAAATGGTACAGGAATGTCCTTGTACATGGGAGTTACTTTGCAAGCAAAGCTGAGGTAGCCCAGCAGCTGATGTAGTTCACGCAAGGTGATCTTGTGTGCCTTTGCTGCCCTAGCCAACAAGTCACTCAGTACTGCCACCTTATTGTGTGGTAGGTGAAACCCAGTGACCACTGTATCGATTTCAATGGCCAGGAATGACAGTATGGCGCATGGTTCCTCTGTTTTCGCCCCTAGGGCAGAGGCACCCCTAAGTCAGCGACACAGCCTGGAAAGATCCAGTAAGTGCTTTCAGTCTCTGATTCCTGTCCTGCCCATGAACAGAAAGTCATGTGCTACCTCTACATGACCTGCCTCATGTGTGTGGTTGCTCAGTACAGGAACATGCTAAACTGTTCAAATACAGCACATGCCACAGCACACCTCAACAGCATACAGCTGTCAACATAGTACTCACCACCAAACATCATACCCAAATAAATCCTTATCCTCTGTATGCACTGCAAAAGGAGGAACATGGACTCAATGTCTGCCTTACCTAACAGGGCCTCCCACCCAACCACCTGGACCACCTCTGCTGTGCTACGGGAAAGTGCATAAGAGACTGCCATGTAGTACTGATCAATGTGGTCATTCACTGAGTCCCTCTCTGGGTAAGACAAATGATTAATCATCCCAAACTCAATCAATACCTTCTAGGGACTAAGTCAAAAAATGACACACTGAGCTGAGGTCAGGGTGGTGCAGCAAATGGCCTTCTAATCCTCCCTGTTGTAATGTCCTTCACCAGCTTGGCCCAGACTGCCTCTGGCTGATCCCTGGCAGACTTTTGGGGGCCATTATATGGTATTCTAAAACCTTCTTAGAAGCAAGCAGTTGCATGATTGGGTAAATGCTCAACTAAGCCTCAATGTGATATGTCCTCATTGGCATTGAGAGGCTTATTGCACCAGTTCTGAAAGGGCCCAGCCATGCTACCTGGTTTACACTGGGTGAATGGGTGGAGTAGCCATACACTTATGCTTGTATTTACAAGGGTCTAACACTTCCTGCTAGTGCACTACCCCTTTTCCTGGTGACAGCAGCCACCTGACTGGAAATCCATTGTCAATGTGTTGAAGCCCTCTGCTGATATTAATGGTCCACAGCAATGGAAGGTCCAACATGTTTCCGGTCCTTCTGGATCATTTTGCTTTCTGCAACAGAATTCTTCTTCATACTCTAACTAGCCACCCCCTGGTTTTCTAGGATGCATGGCCATCAACCAACTGTAATAACTCCATAAGCCAGCTACCTTAACTGGGCCAACCTGAGTCAATATGCCTGCAGAAACTGCAAAATCTGCTGACCAGTTTTCCCAGGTTTGGCATGTAGTAGTGCTTTTTGTTAACTTCCACCCCTTTGTTCTGGTCTTTTTTTTCTCCTTCTAGCTCATTTGGCCTATTAAGCAAGGTGAACACATCCACGTATTTTCATTGCCTGTATTCTGCCTAACCTTGTCAGAGAGTTGCAAGCCCTCTGGCTCCTCCAGTCTCACTTAGCTCATGGCGACTGGTTGTGCAAACCTTGTGCTACCAGAAAAGGATGTGAGTCCACAGCACTCCACACCAGCACTTGTACCAACTCCACCAGCTGTGGTTATGTCTACTTGTGCTCCTGGACCTCAATGAAAGCTAGCACCTTATCAAGCTTTTGTTCAAGTAGCAACACTCACCAAGAGGATGCGACTGGCTGAGGAAGGACCAGGTGAGCTGGGAATAGATCTGCCTGCTGCAGGGACTGAACTGGGGTGAAACCACTGATACCAAGGGAATAAGCTGCACTGGACCCTGGGGTTGGGCTGCTGGATGGGTTGGCCCCACAGGGGAAGCAAGAAGACATGGGACCCCCTCCTGCTCCAGGGGCCTTGCTAGTACTGAGAGATCATTATCTGCCTGTCCTGGAGGAGGAGGAGGAGCCCCCTCTCTGCCCTTATGGGGGCACTTGGGTGCCTGGTCACCCCATGGGCTGGGACCCTCAAAGGTATGCCTCAACAGAGCCCTCAGTTCCTCAACACCCCAGTTTCTGAAATCTGTCCTACCTTGCAACGGATTCACCAGTGCAGCAGGTGCCTGCTGGGGTTTTCATGTCTTTCCCTTCTTGGCTAGGGCTGCTGATCGTTGGTCCATTGGATCTGGCTCTGGTGTGTCACAAGTTGCAGTAATGAGACCAGTTGAGTGGATACCCCCTATGGTCCAGGACTTCCTGGGTTTTGGAAGCAGGCATCCTACTTACCTTCCCTTTTTCCTTGACAAAGGCTGTCAACTGTTGCTCATATGCCTCCTCTTTCCTTATCCCCTTTCTGGGCATCCTGAATCACCACAAGCTATGAAAATATACACATTAAAAAAAACTGTAATATCTGCCTGCACTTGCTACATCACCACAGGGTTGCACTGTAAGAAGAAATTGGTGTTACACTTATTTTGTCCTTTTTTTCTTTTATTTCCTGACCTTGATCCCAGACTCATGGGGGGAGGACCTCGCTATGGCAGCTTGACTTCCCACCAATGCTCACTCCCCAAAAAGTCACTGGCTGGCCATCCCTGTGGCCAGTACTGTACAATAGTATCAATATTCCAAAATACCTATGTAGACATCAAGGAACTCCTTTTTTTATATGCTGAAATCTTGAACCTGGGATCATGGGGTGAGGAGGGCCTTGCTGTAGCAGCCCAACTGCTACTAATGTCCTCCCTTTCTTTTCTTTAACCCACTTTTCCTGATAATACCATACCAACATTAATGGATCATTTTATTCAATTTAATTCCATGGCAACACGGACAATGATCTGAAATGAAAAGAACCTACTTTATACCTCCAGTTATTCCTTATTCCCTCTGTACAGGCACATTTCATTTTTTATTTTAGCACATGCTAATTTTATCAATGCATTGCAGACAGGATCCTTGGCCTGAGTTCTTCAAACCAGCATGGGATCCATTTTTTTAAATTATTTATTTTAGCATGCTGACAGACATGTCCACTGGCAATTGAAACTGAAGCACCAATGCTGTTGGGCACTAGCAGCCATGAGACCTCCCAACCATCCTACTAACATGGCCACCTAGCTGCAATGCACATGTGTAGCTGCTCTACAAAGATGGTGGTTGTACTCCCATTGCACATTCCCTGTATCCACACATAAGCAGAGTCACTGAGGTGGTCCTACTTGCCCCTCGTAGTCACTTGAGACCCCTTCAAATTTGGCTATTCATTTAAACAGCTCTGTTCCACATGCTGCTTTTGTATCTTTTTTTCTTTTACATAGAAGGGTTAGTCCAGCAGAGAACATAGATACCCACAACAGGTCACGAATATCCTCCCACATCTAGTACAATCTCAGACAAGGCATCTACAGGGATGGACCCAATGTAGAGCACCCTCCTGGACATCTAAAGTGCTCCTAATGAAATGGGTGTGATTGCACAATGAAAGGGGTGTCAGGACCCATGACCTAGTGGCAACCAGAAGCACACCAGGTCCTCCTTCCTCCATCTGCAACTATGGCCTGCCAGCCCCAGATCTCCTCATATCAACCCCTTGAGGTGGTAACATACCGTGACTTCATGCAGTCAGCTTGCTGCCCAACTCCATGATACCTCCCGACCTCCAGACCCTCACCATTGCCAGTAAGCTGCAACCAGGTGAAAGGCAGGAGACAGCCCCGTGTCACACCACTATAACCAGGTAGGCCTACACCAGCTCTATTTCCATCTGCATTGTGGCAGGGGGGATGATTTGTGCTCCAATGGACCACTGGTCATGACCATGCAATTGAAAGTGTCTGTTGTTTGCAGACCAGGAAAGAAGGTCTACCATCCAAGCATTCTCTTGTAAACACTTCTACATATTGGTGGGCTCTTTGAGCAAACCACTATGCCCACCATGACTGGATGACAGAAGAATTGGGGAGTTCAAGGCCGGACACCACTGTCATGTGGCCCACCTTACCTAGGGCCCACACCAGTGACCCGGCCATCAGCCCTTTACCATAAATCCTGTATCCACTTCCCACTTTTCTTCTTTAAAAAAAAGAAAACAAGGATACCAAACGTGTCTGCTCCTATACACTCCAGTGAAGCACTAGCGCACTACGTGAGAGTCACAATCTGAGCAGACTGTCTCTGGGAAGCAACTGAAACCTACAACTGCTCAAAACCCCAGCAGCAGCAAACCTAATCAAATTGGCTTCAACACACAATCAAAAACCCATTCAGACCCACAAGGTTAAAACGGCCTAACAATGAAATGAGCCCAAAAGCCATTCCACCTACCAGGAATATCTGAAGCTTGCTTCTGCTGATGAAGATCCCAATTCCAGCCAGAGTGGAGAAGCAAGAGGGTTCTGCACAGATGTGCTCCTAGTTAAATACCCTCTTGCTTCTCCTCTCTGGTCATAAGACCCCTGACACTGGGAACCCTCTCTCTGCCTGTCTAGTTCCTCCTTTAATTGGGGTCTGCTTGCCTGCCTCCCTGATCTACCAGCTCAAGTATCAGGGGCCAGTGACACAGACAAACTCCACCTGCAGTGATCTTTTGCAGGCTTGCTACTGTCTTTTAGATGCTTACCAATGTCTAGTAGTATACCAAAAGCATTCCTTACTATGTGTTAGTTTAAACAAATGTTCGCTATTATAAATGAATCAATTAATTTAGAAATAAATACAGAATTGCCTTTGCCTGTTTCTTTCCAATACTGTTACCACTGGAAATGTCTCCAAGATTATATCTGTTTCATGTTTCTTGTTATTTCAGTCCATATCCTGCTACAAAGTATCTCCATACAGACTCCTCACTCTTAGTCTGTGCCACACAACTGCAAAATTGCTTTAACAACTGGCTGAATTTAACTCTGTCTTGAGTCCTATGGAAACATGAATCCAAACTGAAACTGTGTCAAACAATTTTATGTTTGCTCAAAAATAACAAAATGAATACTAACTTCCTGTTCCTCCTAGTACTTTGATGCTCACCATGGATTTCAGTGTGAGGTAGAAATATTCCGTATTTAGATGGAAGGAACTACTTAAGATATCCAGGAATATTGAGTAAGCTATAATCACTCCAGGGCTCGGAGTATCAGGCTTTAATGCACACCTCAGGTGGTTGTGAGGAATAAGGTTGAAAACTGAGTGTCCTCCCAGCCATCCAGGAAGTGCATTAATGCCTCATACACCCATGCCCTCGAATGGGTTATTGCACTTATACAATGTATTTTTTTTAAAACTGAAAAACAGTCTATTTTCATTTCGAAAATGGGTTAGGAAAATCCTGTAACCTGATTGGCTAACAGCATTCAAAAGCCATATGTTTATCATTCAACAGAGCCCTCTAAAAAACATAAATAGCTGGTACTGTTCCCTCATTAAGACTATTTGACATATAAAACATTTTCTTTAAACATTTTAAAATACTTTTTTATTTTGTTACTATAAAGGCCCATTTTCTAAGCTCAATAAAATCCTTCAGGGTGGGGGGTATTGAGGATATCTGCACATCCAAGGGCTGTAAGACCCTTTACCTCTAGTGCTGGATCTCACTAGGCCCTGGGCTGCAGGTGTCCCACAACACCCCACACCCAGTCGGTCTTATTGGTTACTTAGGTAAGCTGTTGCCAGGTATGTTAGAGTAGGTTAGTTATGAAATGTGTGCATATCAGAGAGTAATCAATTGTCAGGTGATGCATTTAGATCAATGAAGTTGCTAGAATTCTGAAGTCCATTTTATAATGTTAGTTCAAACAACATGAAGTCTTGCTATATTATGACATATGCAGTATAACCCCAGGTTAGAACTGCTCCGGAGGTGAAAGAGTTAACTTTCCATGCAGGGCATGGAATCTTGAGCGCGAGCTCAGTTGAACACTCTGTCTGTTGTAGCTCAAACTTAAACTGTCAGATTCTTTACTCCACCTCACTGAACAGTTGCTCCAGAGATTCCTCCTGCTGCTCGGTTCATTTGTCGGTTTTAAAGTGTAATTCTCAGTTTATTTTACCAAAATTTAACCGCAACGGCGGTTCAAGCTCTGTCTGTGGTACTGTAAGTAATAGATAGGCTTTTGTTTATTTCTTCTGTGGAACTTGTAACGCCTTTTTCGTCAGTTTGAACCGATCAGATTGGGTTTAAAATTACTTTCTAGTCCTTTAGAGTGCGGTTCCGGTTCTTAACGGTTCTAAAAAACGGATTTTATTAGTTTTTTCCACGACCATGACACGGTTGGGAACCGATAAGAGAGTCTTGCTTGGTGGATTGCCATTAGCGGCAAGTTTTGGTTAGGCTGGCACTATGTCTGAGAAACCCAAAAGAAAAACCGGACCCACTGGGTTTCAGCACTGTGGCCTCTGTGGGGAAGCCTTTGCTAAGGCTGACCCACACACCACTTGTGTATATTGTCTGGGGTTTGACCACCTCAATGCAGACTGCCAGATTTGTAAGAATTTTCCTGCTGCCACCGTGGAAAAGAGAGTTGGTAGGCTCAGGGAAAGGGAGGCCAAAAAGTCCGCTGACCCGGATGGCCAGCCCGGTTCGGTTCCAACCGAACCTGAGGGAGTGCCCTCTGACCAGGGCGATACTTCCTCGGGCAATCGAAGAGCCAGCTCTGAGGAGCCAGTTCCAACTAAAAGGACTAGAAGGTCAGCTAGTTTGGGGCCAAAAGTTCTTTCTCCAACCGCTGAGGAAATAGCCAAAGCTATTCAAATTGTCCAGTCTCTTTCCCCAGTTCCGTCCGAACCGACACCATTAGGGAAGTGCTCGGTTTGGACGGTTCCCCGGTTCAAGATTATGATTTTGAGGATTTTTATGAACCGGAGGAAGGGGAGGAGGGGTATGAGGAGAGTGAGTGTGATTTTGAAAGTCTGATGTGCCCATTGAACCGGACATTTCTCCAGACAGACCTCAGGAGTGTCCCTCCCAGGCTATCTGAGTCCCCTTCTCATTTTTGTTTTACAAGAAAGTTGTTGAGACTCTGCAACTCCCTGTTGAGGAAGCTGTTGATGTTCAAGAAGAGCCTGATTTTGTGGAAATGATGGATATTCCAGAGTCTCGGAGACTGTCTATTCCCTTGCACAAATCTTTTAGGAAACAGACAGTAAAAATTCTGAAAACTCCTCATTCTATCCTCCCTGTGGACAAAAAGGATGGACAAGAGGTATGCTTTATCAGGCTCTGATACGGAGTTCCTATCCCAGCAGTGCAGCCATGTGGGGGTAGTATTATAATATAATATTCCTCTAGCCTCTCACCCTCCTGAAAAGGATTCCAGGAGGATGGATGCCATGGCAAAGAAACAGTACATGGCAGCAACTTTGGGACTCAGACAGGCAAATTATATGGCTTATGCAGCTAGGTACTAGAAACCAGGTGGATACTGTCCTGGCCCTAGCAAAACAGGGCCCTGACCAGCTTGCCAGGGAGCTGGAGCAGGTGGCTGCGATGGTATTGAGGCATCCAAGGTGCAATTTCATGCTGCAGTAGACTCTAATGATGTTTCATCAAGAGTCATGGCTACGTCTGTGTCTCTTCGCAGAATGGCCTGGCTCAGATGTACGGCCCTGTCACAGGATACCCAGTCTAAGGATATGGATTTTCCTGTTGTGGGAAATTCTCTGTTTGGGGAGCAGACAGAGAATTCTATGAAGAAAATGGATGAGTATAGGACCACCTATAGGAGTGCACAGGCCAAAGAAAGGCAAGTCACTCCTCAAAGGCAGCATGTCAGGGGCAGGGGCAGGCCTTTTCATAGGCCTTTACCAAGCCCAGGCCTCCTCTTCTGCTTATGCCCAGAGGGGTTCTTTAGAGGAAGGGCAGAAGGGGTTCTAGTAAGCCTGCTTCTACCCCTCAAGCCAAAGCCCCTGCAAACAGGCTCCCTGATGGGGTGGCCAGGGCCGATTCTCCACTACCGTAGGGGCAGGCTGGCTTACTTTTGTCCAGGACTGGAAGTCTTTAACATCAGACAAGTGGGTCCTGGAAGTAGTAAGCCAGGACTGGTTCTCAGCTTCAAAAATTTTCAAGATGAGAGCCAGGTCTTTTCCACCTGCAAACCCATCAGAGGCACTTGCCCTGGAAGCAGAAGTTTCTTCCCTCCTGGCTCTCAGAGCCGTGGAAAGGGTTCCACCCATACACCAGGGCAAAGGGTTGTACTCCAGGTACTTTCTTACCCCAAAAAAGACAGGAGAATGGCGGCCCATCCTGGATCTCAGGTATCTAAACAAGCACCTTTTAAAACCAAAGTTCAAAATGGTGACCCTGGGGATTATTTTACCCTCTCTAAGGCCAGGGGACTGGCTAGCCTCCCTGGACCTCAAGGATGCCTACTTCCATGTTCTCATCAGAAGCTCCCATCGAAAGTACCTCAGATTCGAACTGCCCTCAGGCCATCACCAGTTCAGAGCAATGCCCTTCGGCCTCACCTCGGCCCCGAGGGTGTTCACAAAATGCCTGGCAGTAGCAGTTGCTCATTTAAGAAGGCAAAAGATTGCCATCTTTCCTTTTCTGGATGACTGGCTCATTGTAGGCCAGTCTCCAGAACAGGTCAAACTACACTTACAAGTAACCCAGCAACTTCTTACATCTCTAGGTTTCCTTCTCAATCTTCCAAAGTCAGTTCTGGAGCCTGTCCAGCTTCTCACCTTCATAGGCGCAGAACTGAACACAAAAGAAGCCAGAGCCTTCCTTCCTCTGGAAAGAGCAAGGACCCTGGTGTCTCTGGCCTCTTCTTTCACCCTGCAGGTCTCTCGACCAGCAAGGCATTTTCTACAGCTCCTGGGGCACATGGCTGCTTCTACAGCAGTTGTGCAGGGAGCGAGATTTCAGATGAGGGACATTCAGTTCCATTTGAGAGCCTTTTGGTCTCAAAGGACAGATCCCCTAACCAAATTGATTCCAGTGACTCGAACCCTGATCCAGGCCCTTCAGTGGTGGCAGGATCAGAACAATCTGAGACAGGGGTTTCCCTTCACTCCCAGGTCTCATTCCTTGACCTTACTACAGATGCATCCCTCTTGGGGTGGGGAGCTCACATGGGCGACCTTTCCACTCAGGGGCTGTGGTCCCTCAGGAATCTCTGCTCCACATCAATTTGCTGGAACTCAGAGCAGTTTTTCTAGCACTCCAGGTTTTTTCCACATCTGTCCAGAACAAGGTTATTCAGGTCAGAACAGACAATACCACTACAATGTGGTACATCAATCACAAGGGGCACTCTGCCCACGGCCTTGTGCAATCAAGCAATGAAGTTGTGGTCTCTGGCTTATTCTCTGAACGCCTCTTATGGCAGTTCACCTCCCAGGCAAGGACAATGTCCTAGCGGATGCTCTCAGGATTTCCAGGGCCATCACGAATGGGCACTGGACCCCTAGCACTGGAGGTAGTATTTGCCAGATGGGGCACTCCGCAAATAGATCTCTTTGCAGCCCCAGACAATCACCAACTTCCCCTTTTTTGCTGCAGGCCCCCAGTGTTGGGCTCAGTCCCTCTGGATGCCTTCCTCCTCAGTTGGGAAGGGAAGTTTCTCTATGCTTTTCCCCCCTTCCCCTTCTTTTCAAAGTGCTAGTCAGAATCAGATCTCAATCCTGCAAGATGATCCTGATTGCTCCAGATTGGGCCAGGCAGCCCTGGTACCCACTCCTCATGTCCTTAGCAGTCCACCCTCCCCTATGTCTTCCCAGGAATCACAACCTGTCAACCTGTGCCCAGGGGAGAGTTTGGTATCCGAACCTCAAATCTCTCAATCTCAAGGCATGGCTCTTGAAGAGTTAGAGTTTGTTGACCTACACCTTTCCCAAGGTGTATTGGATATATTGAAGGCCTCTAGGAAGCCTTCCACCAGAGGCTACCTATAATTCAAAATGGAAGAGATTTTCCATTGGGTGCTGGTAAACATATTTCCCAGAATCTGCTGGTGTGCCCACGATCCTGGATTATTTGGTGCATTTGAATTCTTGGGGCTGAGACCATCTACCCTAAAAGTGCACTTGGCAGCTGTGTCTGTCTTCTTATCAGCAGGTAAGCCCTCTTTATCAGCTGACCCTGTGTTCTCCAAGTTTTTAAAGGGTTGCTTCACACCAACCCCTGTTCAGGGACCCTGCCCCTGCTTGGGATCTTAATATTTGCATCGCTCAGCTTATGCAACCCACTTTTGAGCCATTGTCTTCAGCAGAGCTTAAGTACTTGACTTGGAAAACTGTGTTTCTGGTAGCCATCACCTCTGCCAGGCACATAAGTGAGCTACAAGCTTTGTCAGTGGAGCCTGATTTTATCTCCTTTCATAGAGATAAGGTGGTCCTCAGGACTAACAGGAAGTTTTTGCCTAAGGTGGTTTCAGACTTTCACCTTAATCAATCCATGTCTCTTCCTGTGTACTTCACTGACCATTCCTCCTCTGGTGAGAGGAGATTGCACAGTTTAGATGTCAAAAGAGCCCTTAGTTACTATATAGAAAGTACCAAGGGTCACAGGTTCGAATCCCTCCAATTGTTCCTCACTTATGGTGAGGTTGGTAAAGGGAAACCTGCCACTAAAAGATCCATTGCCTGGTGGATTTTCTCTTGTATCCAATTCTGCTATGAAAAACTGGGTAAGGTTCCTCCCTCAGGCCTGAAGGCTCACTCTACCAGAGGTACAGCTGCATCTCTGGCTGCTGCCAGGGACATCCCTATCCTAGAGATATGTCAAGCAGCTACCTGGAAAACAGTTCACACTTTTACTAAGCATTACTCCCTGGATATCCAGGCTAGGAGTGATGCTCGATTTGGCACAGCTGTGCTTCAGAGCCTATTTCCCAAGTAGGTTCTATCCTCCTCCATGGAGGTACTGCCGTGTAGTCATGATAAGTCATAATATAGCAAGACTTCATGTTGTTTGAAGAAAAATTACTCACCTTAGTAATGTTGTTTCTTCTAATGGAGTCTTGCTATATTATGACCCCCCAGCCTGCCCCTCTCAGAACCTCTATTTTGGGATGTGGGTGGCAGTGCAATGTTGGCACTTCATTGATGCCCACTTTATTTTCACCCTTCTAGGGTGCTTAGGTGTTATGTTATTTTCTTTCTTGAATCCCGACTTGAGTCTTTGTTTTGGGATCAAGAACAAAAATGTTTTTGTAGTTAGTAGCCAGTGGCTAGTGTAGGTTTACGGCTTCCACACAGAACCTTTGTGAGTTTTGCTCATAAAGATCTGACAGTTTAAGTTTGAGCTACAAAAGACAGAGTGTTCAATCGAGTCACAATAAGATTCCATGCCCTGCATGGAAAGTTAACTCTTTCACCTCCGGAGCAGTTCTAACCTGGGGTTATACTGCATATGTCATAATACAGCAAGACTCCATTAGAAGAAACAACATTACTAAGGTGAGTAATTTTTTCTTATGTTCCCAGATCTAAGACGAGTTTTAATAATATATTTCCTCTTAGAAAAGTGAATATTTGCCAAGCGACCTTTTCCTTCCATACTGCTAATACGTGAAACTCAGTTTCTGGCAGTTTGAGACAATTAGCTGGTTACAATTAGTTTAAAAATTAATAAAAATCCATCTTACTAACTGATATGGAATGCCACTGTTTTAAAACGGGATGCTATGTGTTTGCTGTTAAATGTTTTAAATATTAAAAATGCTTTGACTATTTTATTAATAATACGATACTCTGTACTTGTATTTTATGTTTGTATTTGTGGATGAAGGATACCTCAAAATTGGCATTTATATTCATGAGCCTTGGAAGGAAGGAAGGAAGGAAGGAAACTAATATTCAGTTGCCCGTAATGCAGATGCTAAACAAGAAGTATGCTTATTCTTTTCTATTAATTTATATGCTCTCTGAATGCTTCACTTCCTCATTCTTGATAACCAATTACATAATTTATTCCTAGTGGTGATGTTAGATGTACTGATCTACAGTTGCCCATATTGCCTATGACTTTGCCTTTTTAAAAATTGAACACCCTCATCTGTTCTAATAATTTAGTTATGTGCTGTTCATATGTATTGTTTATTTATCATACTGTACCATTACCTCCTCAGTACATACCTTTAAACAGGTCCTTAGACATAGCCTGCCTTCCTGTATAAGTAATAAACAGTTAACGGTACAGTATGTTTCATTCTCCATCCCACCTGTTCCACCCCTGCTGGTTCATCCTTGAGTGCTTTGAGAACTCTTGGGTGTGTCTTGTCTTAGGTGATTTTCTGACTTTACCTTAACCAAGTACAATGTTACAAGTTTTGCAGTGATGTTATTTTTTTATTTCTTTTCTCATTTCCCCCGTATAGTCCCAGATCCCCAGCAACACCTCATTACAAACATATGAACATACGAAATTTGCCAGCAGATAAAGGCCTAGAGGTCTATCAAGTCTGCTCGAATGTGCAGCTAGCACCCCTTATTCTGCAGCTGCCCCTCCCTTCCACCCTTCCCCTTCATTAACCCTCCCCCTTGTCCTGTCCCATCCCTTTTGAAGCAGTCCACTGTTCTACTGGATACCACTTCTGCGAGGTAGCATTCCACCCAGCCACCACCCTTTCTGTAAAAAGTATTACTTCTCTTCCTAAAACTCTGTACCTGTGCTGCAGGGTGTCCTCTAAATGTATACAACCTGCTTCCTGCAAATTTAGCCCTGCAGCTTTCCCTAAAATGTTGCTTTCCTTGGGATAGGTAAGCCTTCAAAGGAGAGATATTATGTTTTGTTAGCTAGGGAGGCAAGTACGACACCAGAGCTCCACGTAATTGTCATTGTATTAGGACAAGACATGGACCCTCTACACAGCCTTGCCTCAAACTCACAGATATTGGAGGGTAGTGGAAGGAAGAGTTCTGCCTCATTACCATCTCCAGCAGGGGCATCCAAACAGTAACAGACATCACAAAGCATTTAGAGAGGAATTTATAAAGGAATCTTCTCTTGTCATCCTTCTGTTGGTTCACATTGGTATTTGGATACCTTGCAAGATACAGTAAGTAAATGCATTTAATGTTACGTCATGGGCATTGCCCCCAAGGTATGATACTTTTATTACACTCCACAATCTCTTTTTATTGGAGCATCCATTGTGACTGTTTTCAATTACCATTCTTTTCACTTACAGTATAAATACCAAACTAAAGTGTTTACTTTTTAAGCTATATCCTCATCCTTACTAATCTTGCCTCTTTCTGCCCCTGCAACAATGACACTATATCCACTGTGTGATTAGAAACAGAAACCTAGACATTGACAGCAGATAAGGACCCCTTGGCCCACCTAGTCTGCCCGTGTCCATACCTACTGGATAAGCTGCAGATCCTAGTTAACCAACAGCCTATTTCTTCCTATCCCCCACAAGAATTGCCTTATGCCTGTCCCATGCATTCTTGAATTCCTTCACTGTTTTTGACCCCATGACCTCCTCAGGAAGGCTGTTCCATGCATCCACCACCCTCTCTATGAAAAATACTTCCTCACATTGCCTGAGCTGTCCCCTCTATCTTCAGATTGTGTCCCTTGTTCTTGCACATCTCTTTTCTGAAAGATGCTACCCTCTTGGACTTTGTTAATTCCTTGAGGTACTTAAAGTTTCTATCATTGACCCCCTTCCTCAAGGGTGTACATATTAAGCTCCTAAGTCTCTCTTCATATGGCTTCTGTTGCAGACCCTGCACCATTTTAGTTTCCCTCCTCTGGACTGCCTCCATTCAGTCTATGCCCTTGCAGAGATGGGGTCTCCAGAACTTCACGCAGTACTCCAGATAGGGTCTCACCAACTGTCTGTACAGAGGGATAACATCTTCCTATTTTCTACTGGTGATGCCTCTTCCTATACATCCAAGTATCCCCCCAGTCATCCCTACTGCCTTCTCACATTGCTTGCTAACCTTTAAGTCATTCAATATGACTACCCCCAGATCCCTTTCCAATTTTGTTGTTGTTACCACCCCATTGTATACTCTTTCTTCCTCTGGGTTTTGTTTCCCAGGTGAATTACTTGCATTTCTTTGCATTGAATCTAAGCTGCCCGTACTTCTGACCATTCCTCCAACTTTGCCAAGTCCCTTCCCATCCTTTCCACCCTCCTGCATTATTAACCCTGTTGCAGATCTTTGTGTAAGTCTGCAAAGAGGCATCGTTCCTTCCAGTCCCTCTGCAATGTCACTTATAAAGACATTAAATAGGACTTGACCCAGTACTGAATCCTGCAGTACCCCACTAGTAACCCCACTTTCTTTGGAGTGGACTCTGTTTACTATTACTTTCTGTGTCTGTTGTCCAGCAAATGTTTTACCCAGGCTACCACCATGGGAACCACTCCCAGGCTGGCTAATTTATTTCTTAATATTTTGTGTGGGACTGTCTGAAATGCCTTGCTAAAGTCTAGATAGGCCATTTCCACAGCCCTTCCCTGATCTACTACTTTGATCACTCACTCAAAGAAATCTATTACATTCATCTGACATGACCTTCCGGCTGTGAATCCATGCTGCCTTGGGTCCTGTGCCCCACTGGCCTCTAGGTGCTCAACAATTCTTTCCTTCAGAAGTGATTCCATCATTTTCCTTACTACTGAGGTCAAACTGACAGGTCTGTAGTTTTTCTGGCTTGGTCTTGCTCCACTTTTGTGAAGGAGAGTCACATCTGCCCTCCTCCAGTCCTCAGGTACCACACCATTCTCCCATGATTTGTTAAAAGGGTAGTCAGTGGTGTCTCTAGTTCTCCCCTTAGTTCTTTTAGAATTCTGGGGTAAATCCCATCAGGCCCCATTGCTTTGTCCACCTTTAGTTTTAGGAGTTTTTTCAGAACCCTTTCTTCGTGAAAGGACTGGTATCAACCCCTCTATCCAGAGTGCTTCTATTGATTGGATTAGGTACCTCCCCCTCCTCTTCTTTTGTGAATACTGAGCAGAAGTGTTCAGTATCCCTGCTTTTTCACTGTCCCTCTCTGCCACCCACCCTACCCTTTATTCAGCCTCACTATCCCTCCCTTTGTCTTTCTTGGCTCCATAATGTCCCTATAAAGGTTTTATCCCCTTTTAACTAAGTTGGCTATCTTTTCCTTGGTTTGGGCCTTTGCTATTCTGATTGCCTTCCCACTTCCTTCTGCTCTGCGAACAGAGGTTGTAATAGGATGGCATCTGGCACAGCTACAGGATTGTTCCTTGGAGCTGTGACATTGGAGGCCTCCTCTAGGGTGCATGATCTTGTGTGACCTTGACAGTGGATTGATCTTTGAATCTCAGGTGTCATCCATTGTCCAGACCAACTTTTACCATCTTAGGAATATCACCAGGATCAAGCCCCTTATTCCGTCCCTGGACATCCCCACCTTAGTGCATGCCTTTGTGACATCAAGGCTTGACTACTGTAATGCACTCTACCTCGGGGTCTCGGGAGGTACCCTTCACCATCTGCAGCTAGTGCAGAATGCAGCTGACAGGTTGTTGATGGGGCAGTTGAAATACTGCCACATCACCCTGGTGCTGCGTGAACTGCACTGGCTGCCAATTAAAAGGAGGATCCTCTTCAAGGTGGGTTTGCTCACCTTTAAGGCCTACATGGACTGGGCCCTGGATACTTGACTAAACTTATTACACCTGCTACCTCTGCTCACTCCTTCCTTTCCTCCTCTAGGGGCCTCCTTGCTGTTCCCAGGATGAGGTTAAAAATTGCCAGCAACAGAGCTTTTAATGTCACTGGCCCCATCCTGTGGAACTCGCTACCACCATCTGTTAGAGATGCTCCTTCAGTTAAGGTATTTCAGGCCTGCCTCAAGACTCTCCTGTTCAGTAAGGCCTTTCCAGACACTGTCTGTTAGATTTTAATAATGGGATTGCCTCTAGAGTTTGTTTTTAGCTGAGCTTTATGTATTTTATTTGATAGTAATTGTTGTAATTGTTATCATTTTTATTTACCTATGTCTTTTATTATTCATCTGAATTTATGTACGGCGTCTAGAGCCTCCGGGATTGGGTGCCTTGAAAATTAAATTTGCCTTGCCTTTTCTTTAATTTTGATTTATCTGCTTCACACAAAGACGTGTTGCCTCTGTGATGGCAGTTTTGATGTTCCCCCATTGTTGCTCCACCCATCCTTCTTGTACGTTTGCTAGTGCTTTTCTGAGGCACTTTCCCATTTTGACAAAGTCAGCCCTTCTGAAGTCCAGTGCCCTCACTTTTGTATGGCTTGACTCTGCAGCTGAGTTTATCATGAACCACACTGTTTGGTGGTCATTTGTTCCCAGATGGCTACTCACTTCTAGATCTGAGATCCTCTCTCCATCTCCATTTGAAAGTGCCAGATCTAAGATTGCTCCCTCCCAAGTGGGTTCCAACACTAGCTGTCTGAGGCATGCCCCCTGTAGGGCATCGAGAATGGCCCTGCTCTTGGATGTGACTGCAGAAAAGGTGCTCCAGTTAACATCTGGCATATTCAGGTCCCCCATCAACAATATCTTCCCTTTCTCTGCCATCCTAAGGATGCCTTCTATCACATCCTTGTCCATTTCCTCCCCCTGAGACAGGGTCTATATACAACCCATGTGCAGATTATGGTGCCATTTCCAGTCTCCAGGGTGACCCACAATGCCTCCTCTCCTCCCTGTTTATCCTTTTGTTCCTTTGCTTTGATCCCTTCCCTTACATAGAAAGCTACTCCTCCTCTTCTACCCTCCCTTTCCCTCCTGTTCATTGTGTACCCTGGTATGTTGACATCCTAGTCATGGTTCTTTGTGTAACATGTTTCTGTGACTGCCACAATATGCAGGTATCCCTCTTCTATCAAGGCCACCAATTCAGGAGCTTGTTACCTAGACTATGGGCATTGGTACTCATTACCCTCCATTTTTGATGGCCCTATCTCTTTTTGCCTCTTACCTGTTCTTATTGTTTTGCCTTTTCTCCATTTACCCCTGTCTTTCTCCCTATCAACTTCTCTATCTTGGTGTTCACCTTACTAACTACCCTGATTTTGTTTGGGGGGGGCTAGGATTTCCCTGCTCCTTTTCAGTGAATCCCCCCTTGGATAGTTTAAATGCTTGCCAATGAAGCATTTAAACCTTTCACCTAGGATCCTGGTTCCCCTCCTGGACAGATGCGGACCATCATGCCAGTGTAGGCCTAAATTCCTCCAGGTGGACCCCCTGTCCCCAGTGAAGCCAAAACCCTGAGCTCTGCATCAGTTTTTCAACCATTGATTGAATCCCATGATGCTGAGCACCCTAGCCTCACCCATGCCATAGACAGGCAGCACCTCTGAGAAGGTTACCGTGCGTGCTACTTGTCTAAGGCCCCTCCCCAATTCCACAAATTCCTCCTGCACTGTTCTGATCCCTTTCCCAGCCAGGTCATTTGTCCCTAGGTGGACAATGGCATCTAGATCCCTCTCCTGTGCAGCTTCTCCTGTGATCCTGAGGATTTGCTCCTTGTCCCTCCAAGCCGTGGCACCAGGCAGGCACCTTATCTTGCTCTCCCTTCCTCCCCAGTTCTACCTTCCTAACAATGCAGTCCCCACCAGGAGTTACTTCCTTCCCCAGTAGCATCCCATGCCACCCTCCTGTGGGTCTCCTTCATGGAGGTTTCCAGCATCCTCCTTGGTCTCCACTGCAGGTGTCTCTATAGAGGAACCACACTTTGCCAGAATGGCATATGAATTGTGGAGAGGTACAACTGGAGGGATGTGCCCCTGTTCCACCACCCTCACCCTCCCTGAGCCCACTGTGATCCAATCGCTCCTCTTTCTTGGCAATCTCTGAGGCAGCAGCAGTGGCACTGGTGGTCCCTGGGTGGGAGAGGAGGTCTGACGAATCCTGGCCAACTCAGCCTCAGCAACCTCCTCCCTCAGCCCAGAGAGGTGTCTGCAGATGGGACAATACTGCATCCTCCAGAACATCTCCTGGAGGACTGCTGCTCCACAGCCACTGCACTGCACCACTCCCATCATGTCTTATTTGTGGCCCCTTAACTGTTGTTTTGTATACTTGCTCTTTCCTCTCTCTGTTTATTTTTTTATTTTATATACATTTTTTTCCTCCCTACTTTCCTACTGCCTGTATGTCCTTAAAGCTTCTGATATTCTTGTTCTGGGACAGGAAGTTCCTATACTCCTCAGTAGTCTCCTTCTTACTTGCTCAGACCAGACCTCCAGCAGTTGGGGGGTATAGAGAGCGACTCTTTCCTTCTAAGATGGTGAGTCTTTTGTGCCTCTGTGATCACTCCTTCCTGCTCCAAAATAGGAAGTTCCTGTTGTCAGTCAAATCCTGTGCTTATAAAAGTAGAACTGGCTAAGGGTGGGGTGGAGGGAAGGATGGGGACAATATAGGCACAGTAGAATAGTAAAGTTCTAACAGAACCTTTTTCCTCTTGCTGTTCTCTGCCAAAAGTTATCTAGGGCATTTTTTAAATCCAAACACCTGGTTTCCTTCTGCCTAAGCCACTCCCCCTAATTCAAAGTTTCCTTCTTCACATAGCTAACTGCACAGATAACAATTCCCTTCACCCAACTCAAACATACTAACTCTGTTTTTGTTTGTTTTGTTTGTTTTTACCCTAAATTGAAGGTCCCAGTAGTAGAGTTCTAGTTCTTAAGTCCCAGTACAGTAGTAAAATTCTAACAGCATCTCCTTCCACTTGCTGTTCTTTGCCAAAAATTATCTAGGGCAGTTTTAAATCAAACACCTGGCTTCCTTCTGCCTAAGCTACTTTTCAAAATTCACAGTTTCTCTTCATAGCTAACTGCACAGATAACAATTCCTTCACCCAACTCAGACAAACGTATTAACTTTTTGTTATTTGTTTTTACCCTAAATTGAAGATCGCAGTAGAAGAGTTCTAGTTCTTTAGTCCCAGTAGAGTAGTAAAGATCTAACAGCAACTCTTTCCGCTTGCTGTTCTCTGCCAAAAGTTATCTAGGGCAGTTTTTAAAACCAAACACCTGACTTCCTTCTGCCTAAGCCACTCCCCCTAATTCACAGTTTCCGTCTTCACCTAACTGCACAGATAACAATTCCTTCACCCAACTCAGACCAACACACCAACTCTTTTTTGGTTTTGTTTTTTACCCTAAATTGAAGGTCCCAGTAGTAGAGTTCTAGTTCTTTAGTCCCAGTACAGTAGTAAAGTTCTAACAGCACCTCCTTCCTCTTGCTGTTCTCTGCCAAAAGTTATCTAGGGCAGTTTTTAAATCCAAACACCTGGCTTCCTTCTGCCTAAGCCACTCCCCATAATTCACAGTTTCCTTCTTCACCTACTTAACTGCACAGATAACAATTGCTTTCACCAAACTCAAACACACTCTTTTTTTGTTGTTTGTTTTGTTTGTTTTTACCCTAAATTGAAAGTCCCAGTAGTAGAGTTCTAGTTCTTTAGTCCCAGTGGAGTAGTACAGTTCTAACAGTATCTCCTTCCTCTTGCTGTTTCCTTTCCCCAAGGTACTAAACATAACAATCATTCTTTTTCATTCCCTTAGCAATTCTGCTTTCATATTCCTGTGTTGCCCCTTTAATAGTAATTGCATACCTTCTGGCCAGGATAATCATAGATCCAGATTAGGGCCCACTAAATATTTTCTCCAGGAGCAGTTTAGTGCCTGGAGAAAACTAGAGGTATATTGGAACTTGTTGAGCACTTTGTGAACACTAAAGGTTTGTTACAATATAGCAGTCAATTACTATTCTGATTGTGATTGCACTCCCAGCCCACAACTGGACATAGGAGGTATGTGGCCAGTAGAGTATGATGGTGGTTTGGGATAACAATCCAGTTGTTAGGGCCAAGTAATGGTGATTGCTTCTCGAGAAATCTACCATAGTTGGTACCTTAAGATGTAAATGACCCCACAGCACTAGCAAGGGGATATGGGGTCATTTGCATCTCATTAAGGCCCTATTACTGGCCAAGAGCTCACTATTTGTGATCACCCATGTACAACCTTCCATCATCTCAGTAAGTCTGTCCTGGTACACAGCATGAAATACATAAAGTGATGCTGTAGTACCATGCCCATGGTGTCCAGTGGACCCCAAATGCCCTGGTGGCACCTTACCCTGGTAGCTAATGGTCACACATGCCCAAGCTCCTCCCCATATAAATATGTATATCAATTATAGTGGCATGGTAGTGCCACTATAGTTAGGGTTGAGTACGCTGTTTAATGTTAAATTCATAACTTTGCACTTTAACAGTATTGCCTCCTTCAATGAATTTGCATGACATTTTGCATGCATCGTCTCAGGGACAAGGTCCTTTTGGATATGTGGATTTGAGATATGGATGGTGAAAAAACTGAAAACATTGGGGGTTTCACTGTTTTGTTTTTTCATCACTTAGCACCTAGATGGTTTGGACCGTTGGTCTGAAATTTTCAGGGTAGAAAGGGCTTGCCTCAAGCTACGCTTGTTATTGGTTTGTAAGAAAATATTAATATGTTCTAGAGTTATAAGGATTTGAAATTTTGGTACTGAGCATACTCAGTATTTTCTTTTGGATAGTTGTTTCATATGAAACAAGAATTTAGCTATATGAAACAAGATTCTGTCTTGTATGGGGGAATCTTGTTTAGTGAGAAAAACATTCTTGTTTCATATGGCAGACATCTTGTTTCTGTTTTTTTTTAATGTTTTTGAAACCCCATGGAAATCATATCCCACAGAGACTGTAACACATGTATTTTGCTAAACGGGACACCATTAGCTGGATTCTGCAGTTAGTATTTTGAAAAATGGCCTAGAAATGTGTTTTTAAAGCATTTAAAAAAATCTTGTTCCATGAGATGGTTTTATTGTTTTGTATGGCCTCATGAAATGAGAATAGAGTCATCCAAAACAAGATTAGGTTCATACAAAGCAAGAATTTGGACTTAGTTTCAAATGAACCAATATTGTGTTGTGTGAATAACACAATCTCATAAAATAAGATTGGTTTCATATGAAACAAGAATCTGGACTTATTTTTCTTCACATTGTTGTTTCGTATGAACCAATCCTATTTCATGAAAATGAAACAATCTCATGAAACAAGATGGGTTCCTAGAAAACAAGAATCTGGACTTAGTTTTTTTCACATTCTTGTTTTGTATGAACCAATTCTGTTTCATGAGAATGACACAATCTTACAAAACAAGACTGGATCACAAGAAACAAGAATTTGGAGTTACTATTTTTGTACATTTGAACTTTAGCAAGCCATAACTTTGTCAATATTTGGAATTAAGAGACATTCTATATATCAACAGGAAGACCTCAGTTAGTACTACAATACGAACACATAATACCTCCAAAAACATTCAGGGGCCAAAGAGAAAACATAAAAATGTAGAAATTAAAATTCCCATAGGATAAGATTGCAACTTGAATAAGCCATAACTTTGCCAATATTTGGAGTTAAGGGACGAGCTATGTACTGAAAAAGAGGTCTCAATGAGTACTACAGTAGTAACACATAACCCTCCCAAAAACAAAAATGTTGGGTGCCATATAAAAAAATAACAAAAAATGAAACTTCCCATAGGATAACATTGCTAATTTAACAAGCTGTAACCCCATCAATATTTTCAGTTTAGGGAAAAGCTATACATATGAAAAGAAAGGTCTCAATGAGTACTACAAGACTAAGTCCCTAAGGAATACCAACTGAAAATAAACATATAAAATAAAAATTAAAAATGAAAATTCCATAGTATAATATTGCTACCTTAACAAGCTATAACTCTGTCAGTACTTGGAGTTAAAGGACAAGGTATATATAAAAAGGCCTCAATGAGTAGTACAGAACTTACACATGATACCAACCAAAAAGTTCAGGGGTCATATAAAACATAAAACATAAAATGAAAATTCACATAGAATAATATTGCAACTTAAACAAGCTGTAACTATGTCACTTTTTGCTCTTAGGGACAATCTCTATATCAAATGAAAGGTGCACATGAGTACTACATGACCAAGCCCCTACAAAATACCAATTGAAAACATACATACAAAAAACATAAAAAATAAAATATGAAAATCCCCATAAGATAACATTGCAATGTTGACAAGCATAAGTCCATCAGTAGTTGAAGTTAAGGGGCAATTCATCAATGCATATACATATACACACACACACACACACACACACACACAAAATCACACATACCCCCATAATGCAAAGCACTATGGGCTGTATATATGCAAACCACTACAGTATATTATGCTGGTTCAACTTTAAGCAGAAATGCATGGTACCAAAAGGTCTCTCACACAGTCTTCAAACGGTGCTAACAGAAGACACATACATGTGTTTCATCCTACCAGGACTCATCAGTGTGCCTCATCTGTTTGACACCCCAGTGGAATGAACCAGCTACCCTAAGATGGTCTATCTGGGTTATGTTGTGGTGAACACAATAAAAGTAAAAAACAAGCTAAAAGACAAAGAACCTCAGCGTACAAGCACTGAGGCAATGGTTACCCCAAAGGGCACTGGCCAGGAAGCCAAGTTTCAAAGAACTACAAAATCACACATACCCCCATAATGCAAAGCACCATGGGCTGAATATATGCAAATCACCACAGTTTATTATATTGGTTCATCTTTAAGCAGAAATGCATGGTACCAAAAGGTCTCTCACAGTCTGCAAAAGTGCTAGCAGAAGACACATACGTGTGTTTCATCCTACCAGGACTCATCAGTGTGCCTCATCTGTTTGACACCCCAGTGGAATGAACCAGTTACCCTAAGATGGTCTGTCTAGGTTATGCTGTGGTGAACCTAATAGAAACAAAAACAAGCTATATACTGTATATAAACACAAAGGTTTCAATAAGTACTACAGCACTAATACATAATACCTTTAAACATTAATGAGGTACTCATTGCACCCAAACATTACCTCCAATCTTCACCACGGTACCAGATCCACCATGAAAATCTGATCATCAACAAAAATGCACCAAAGGTGTAGCTCATCTTCTATTATAACCATAGTAAATTGCACAACAACAAAAAAATGTACTGACTTATTGGTAAAAAATAAAAACATACATGTTGCCCATAAAAATCAACACTAGCAATTAAGAGGGACACTTAATGTATGTTTTGCCTTGAAGTGAGTCCCACAAAAAATTGCAATCAAGCACATAAACTGCTTTTCTGCAGCAGAGGGCCATAGCGCTCCACAGCCACATGTATGTGTGCATCTATGAAGGGATGGACAGCCCTGTGCTCCTAGCCAGATGATTGTGTTCATGCAGGTCCCGAAGGAACTTAAGTGAATGAGGATATGAATCTACTATCTTCAGAAGTAAGGACATTCTTTACTAAAAGATGTGTTAATGCACCAGTTAGTGTTCAGATTAAAGTGACAAAAGTAAAGAAATGTGGCATTAGGGTTTCCAACCCTAACTCCCTACCCCCAGCCCCAAGCAGGAAAAGAAAAAAATATTATGGTGTTTGCTGTCCTGACTGTTGGCGAATCAGGGTGGGGTCTGCCTGAGGGTTCTAAGCCTTGAAAAAGTGCAAGTACCACACAAAAGAATGTTTGGCTGCAGGTTTTTTTAGGGTTGGTGAATGTTAATCTTACTGCTGGTTGTTTGTTCTTTTGGAATAACAAATCATTTTATCCTGACACAGCAATTGAGTGTCTTTTACTGGAGGAATGGAGACCATGAAGCCATGCTCCCAGCAATCTGTGAGTATTCCTTGTTTGCTTTGGCTATGGTCCTGTGTTATTTGTGAAGTTGCCTCTTTGTCTTTGGAATATATATATATATATATTTATACACATATACAGTGAAGCTCACCAGGATGAAACCCAATTCTGCAGCATTTTGCAGCACTCTGCAGCATGCTGCAGCAGAGTTACTGTGGAAAACAATGTAATTTCAATTTCAATTAGTCCCTTTTGTCATGCAGGAAACTGTGACATTCACTTCATCCTGGCAGTATCACATTTTCCTGCATGTCAAAAGGGATTAATTGCCATTGAAGTTACATTGTTTACTGCAGTAACTGTGCTGCAGCATATTGCAGAATGCCTCAGAAGTGGGTTTTATCCTGGGAGCTTCTAATATATATATACAGTATATATATATATATATATGTTGCAAAACTCTGTTAATGCATCAGTTAGGGTTAAAGTGACAAAGTATAGAAATGTGACATTAGGGTTTCAACTCCTTTACATACAGAGTCTCATCCTGGTATAACTCACTTCCACCTGCTGTTACCAATGACACTACCCTGGTACTTTCAAGTGCTACCTGCATCAGCATCTTGTCACAATGGCCTCCTGTGAATGTTTCTGCTAACTAAACTTACTCTCCTTTACCCCACTATTTCCTATCTCCTCCGCTTTATTTCCCACTATTATCTACATTCTCTCCCATATCTTCCTCACATATATACCATCTCTTCTAGCAGTTTCTAATTTATTCTAGTGAACCACATTACAACTGTGTTTTCATTGTACTTATGTTCTTGAAGAATATACACAAATTATTGTAACTTAACATACATACTGTGAATCATTGCACATATTACAGTAATGAAAGCTTTAATATACCCGACAAAGTCTATGCTGCTTGAAACTACTATACTTGTTATTGTCCTCAACTGGCCACCAGGGATTATTCGGTTGGGGAGGGTTACATTCTGCCCGATGGGGCACTGGGGGTTTATGCAGGTTCTGCCCTGTTCGGGCACTGGGGGGTTATGGTTCTGCCGCGATCGGGCACTGGGGGTTTATGCAGGTTCTGCTGCGATCAGGCTGTGGGAGGTGTGGGGGGCATGTATCTGCATCTCGCCCGCGATCGGCTGGTGGGGGCACAGGAGGGTTGGGGCCAGCCAGGTGGCAGTTGCTGTGTTGCGCCTGCAATGTGCAGCAGTTCACCTGTGGGCGTGGCCTCGACTTAATCCTTTTTTTGGCCGCTTGTGCGGGCGCAGGTTGGTTCAAGATGCCAACTCTGCGCAACCCGACTGAATATCGGGTTGCGCAGGTTATGCATGGATCCTCCCCCTCCTGTTGAGCATGCATTCATTTGCATTGCTCTCTAGCGCAACCTGGTGCCAGTGGCGTAACTGCCTCCTGCTGAATATCGCAGAATGGCGCATTTTGGACTTGAGCATGGCGCAACCCTGTTGAGCATGGCGCAACCCTTTTGAATATCTGGGCCAAAATGTTCAAGATAGTTATATTTTTACACCACCTCGTGAACCTGACTGCTGTCATTTTTCAGATTCTGGCCAAACTGTTTTTTGCACCCGTGGTGTGGAATGATGTTGCAGTAGTGCAGAATCACATTTTGGTGGGGATTTGGAAATTTTCAGTACTGGGTTCATGAGGTGGGGTAATAAGCAGGCAATGGTGACAATTTGGATGTAGCTTTCCTAAAATTGTAAGAGCAGGGCCCAGAGAGCCATGTGCTTCCACAGCAAACTCTATATGCACATCTATGAAGGGATGGGAGCACAGGGCCCAGAGATCACTGCATTCCCACAGGCAAATAAGGATACAATTACACTATCTCAAAAAGTAAGGAAATTCATTGCCAAAAACATTGTTAATGTGCTAGCTAGGATTAAAGTGACAAAAGTAGGGAAATGTGGCATTAGAGTTTCCATTTCTTACACCCCACCCCACTCTACAGACAACAACAGGAGTGGGGTGTGCCTTGGGGTTGTCAGCCCTAACATTATCCCATTCTCATTTACTGTACCCATATCAGCTTATTTACTCATGGAATGGGGTGAGCATTAGGGTTGACAACCCCAAGGCACATCCCATGCCTGTTGCTGCCTGCATGGTGGGGGTTGGGTATTAGGATTTTAAACCCTAAGACCACATTTCCCGACTTTTGTCACTTTAACCCTAACAAGTATATTAACAATGTTTCTTTGAAATGACTATATATATATATATATATATATTATGGTAGTACAGTAGTGCTACCATAGTTAGGGTTGAGGAGCCATTTCTATGTTAAACCCCAAAACTTTGCACCTTAATAACTTTGCAATTGTTTGACGGATTTGGCTGAAATTTGGAAAACATGATCAAGAACCATAGGCCTTGGCATCTGCCAAGTTTTGTACTGGTCGGATACACAGCTGTGGAGTTACAGTGATTTATGCGCACGTCTACGCTTTTTCTGGAATTTTACGGTCACTTGTACAGGTCGTACGGTTTGCTCGACCAGCCTGAAATCTTCAGGGAACATGCAGCCAGGGTCCCCAATGTGTCTTTTGAAGATTTGGTGAAAAAATATTAAACGGTTCAAAAGTTATTCAAAAAACAATTTCCCATTATAAGTCAATGGGAAAAGTTAAAAAGTTCAACATTTTCGCAAATGGATTTTTACTTTCGCAAATGGGCCTGTTACTTTTGCAAATCAGCCAATTTGTTTTCAGTTGGTGATCATAAAAATGCTTGGCGTTTAAATTTGGGACCCTCTAGCAACCTAATTCTTTGAGTATTCACCTAGTCGGACCCTGAGGATGCTAGCCATGTCTTTATTTTGGGGTAAAACACCCCAGAATTATGTTTTTCAAATTTCTGGAAAAAGTACTTTTGCAAAGTACTTTCATGCTCACGAAAGTGTTGCAAATTTTTGCGAAGGCTTTCCCAAATTGTGACAGTAGTTTTCTAGTCTGTGGGAAAATGACAGCAGTTCTTTGGCACTGCACTGCAAAAGAAGGGTTGGGAGTTTTGGGCTGAAATTTGGAGAGAATGCAGCCAACATCTGACAGATTTGCCTGTCAGTGTTATATTGAAAAAATATTACATAGCAGCAAAGTTATGGCACTCCAAAGTTGACAGTTTTTCCCATAGGATAACATTACGGCGCCCGACGCATTACAGGAATCCTTTGGCACCCTCCTGCAAAATAATGGTTTGGTATTTTTTCCTGAAATTTGGAGGGAAGACAGCCAACAGCCCACAGATGTGCCTTTCAGTGGTTTATTGAAAAAATATTACAGGGAGGCAAAGTTATGGTGCTCCGAACCTCTTTTTTCCCATAGGATAACATTACACAGTTAGCGCGCCTTTCCAGGGCCCGGTATCTCGAAAGCGGTGCAGTAGATACGGACTTTTCTTGGAAAAATAATGGGGCTAAGTACAAAACTAGCCAGGACAGTCATAAATCATGTGACTTTAAATTTTTCTACGTCGTACGGTTCCTGAGGATATAACCTATTTAGTATTCCAAGTCCTCATTTTCTGCTCCGATACCCATTATTATGCATACATTCTTTGTACTCATGTCTTTCTCTATTCAGCTTTTGGGAAAACCAGCCTGTGCACCTTACATTACTAGTTACTGCTGGTTCTTTCCGCCTCCGTTCCGTGCCCATTTCACGGACCGTTGACGCCTATGCCACCATGTGCTATCCTCGCGTTTACTTGGCCATGCTTCTGTTATTTTTGCCATTTGTGTCTACAGTACTGTTTCTTTCTCTTTCACTTTTTGTCACCATGCCCATTGACATTTCCGTTTGGGCACCATGTTACTGTGACAACACATCACGTGGCAGACCATTCCCGTCTACGTCACCGTGTGCGTTACCCTTTCTGTTCTCATTCGCGCTTGCATTACCATGTGCGCCACTGTTAGCACTTCTGTTTGCATTGCTGTTCCTGTTACTATGCCACAAGACATCATGTGGCGGGAGCGCAGGGCTGCATTACATTCACTATTTCTCGGTATCATTCTCAAAAAGAAGGGAAATTAGAGGCAAAAAACTCCATTTAATGCATTAGTTAGGGTTCTTTCACAGTGATAAAAGTGAGGAAATTCGCTGTTAGGGTTGAAAACCCTAACTCCGAATTCACCCCCCCAGCACCACACACACACAGACACACACACACACACACACACACACACACACACACACACACACACATGCAAGTATGGGGGAGGACCAAGTCAACACAACCAATGACAGACATCCAGCAGCAGGTGACAGAAATAACAAACAATTGTCAAAATGTACTACCAGACATCCCCACCCACCTGACCAGGTACTGCATGCTCAGTGGAGATCAACAGCAAAACTGAGGCCATGTACACCAAACGTACACATCCCTGATCGCAGCTGCACACAATGTACCACACTTAGTAGTTGCATGGCCTTATCTACTGATGCTCTACACCAGACCACACCACATGTGGTGGCCACCTGAGCAATAGAGTTCAGCAAAACCAAGGAGTTGTACTAGGTATAATATCTCTGATTATAACAAGGTTTGAGAAATGCAGCTTCTAATTGACTGTAAACATTGTAACAGCCTTATGTTTAGTTTTATTAAGATATTGTAGAGCCTAACCATAAGATGCACATGGTTTAATGTTGTTTAAAAAAAGTTTTATTATGATAGCAATAAGTTACTCCCAGGTATTATGTTAATGGTCAGTTTATCACTGTCTAGTGACATGTGGCACTCGCGCTATGCCTCATTCAACATTAAACCCCTACAGGGTGATTAATCAGACCATTTAACATAACTGTTGGTCATGCCTTATTGCTTAATTGTCTTTATGAGTAGATTCTCTCCTCTGCTAGGCACTGCAGCAGCTTTGCAACACAGTGTCCCAACCAGTTGACACCATACACTGTCTAGTTACTGGAGAATGGCTGTGAATATGAACTCATGAAGATGAACAGTGTAACTTGATCATTACAGTCATCGAAACCTTAGTGTGATTATAACTGACAGAGTCAGTAATAGAGAATAACCCCTGCTGTCCTAGTACACTTACCCCTATTGTGAGTTAAATCACTAAAAGACATTCTGTTTATATCTACACTATACCTACTTGATTCCTGTTGTACCACAATTAACATAGTTATCACTTTGATAGCATCAGTGACAGAAGTGTGGCAAACCCAAACACTAGGCATACAGCCTGAGTATGAAACAACTGTTAAAAAATTACACTGTGTCCATAAGTGGCATAGATCACTCATTGCAACAATAGTAAATGTATCACTATTTGAATAAGTTAGTCATCACAGATGCAATGAGATTGTCTTTCTCAGGTACAACATACTCAGTAAGTGCCTACAGGAAAATCTATCCTATAGACATCTCCGATACAGGTACGTCATTGTTGGCTCAGTAGTGCTATGATATTTAGAAGTTGCTTGGCCTGATCCATGCAATTACACTGTTTCTTAAAGAATACTTACTGCATCTTTAGTATTGAAACACACTGAAGGTCTATGTATGTACATCTGCAGTACACCTTCATCAGTAAGAATGCATCTGATACTGGCAGTACGAATTTTACAGCTTTGAACAGGCAATGCTTTTCCATACGTTTACATCAGCCTCTCTATCTTGAGTAAACAGTTGCAGTAAATGTACTACTATGTAAATCACATACTAAATGTAACATTACTTTTATCTTGAGCATGCTAGTGTCTTGTAGTTAATTTATGTACTTTAATTAATGTATACTCACTAGTGTTAACCTTTCTACAACTGTCATCATGCACTTCAGCATGTATATTGACTAACGACACAGTACCAGTTGTGGTGGTGTGTGGTGTGGGGCATCGGTAGGTAAAGCCATGCAACTACTAAGTGTGGTACGCTGTGTGCAGCTGCAATCAGGGATGTGTACATTTGGTGTACATGGCCTCAGTTTTGCTGTTGATCTCCACTGAGCATGCAGTACCTGGTCAGGTGGTGGGGATGTCTCAGTAGTCATTTAGACAATTGTTTGTTATTTCTGTCACCTGCTGCTGGATGTCTGTCATTGGTAGTGTTGACTTGGTCCTCCCCCATACTTGCATGTGTGTGTGTGTGGTGCTGGGGGTGATGAATTCGGAATTAGGGTTTTCAACCCTAACAGCGAATTTCCTCACTTTTGTCACTGTGGAACAAGCCTAACTAATGCATTAAACAGAGTTTTTTGCCTCTAAAATATATATATAGAGATATATGTATATAGACAAAGAACCTCAGTGCACAAACATTAAACCAAAGGTTACCCAAAGAGCATTTGGCAGGAAGCCATGTTTCAAAGAAATACAACACAGATGTTCATATCTAGCACGATATAGAATACCACAGAATATGTTGTCGATGAGGTGCCAGCAGTCTATGACAGTTTGACAAAGGTGCCAACTGTTGGCACCCTTTGCAAACTGTGTGGGAGGCCTTTGGCTTGATGCATTTCTGCTAAAGTGGAATCAGCATAATATTCTGTGGTGATTTGCATATGCAGCCCATGGTGCTTTATGTTATGGGGGCATTGTGATTTTGTATTTCATATATATATATATATATATATATATATATATATGAGGGCTGGATAAGTGAATATTGAACACTTTGCAGAGTGAGGCATGGACACTCAAGAGTGCCAAGGCACTCGTGAGATATCCATGCCCTCACTCTGCAAGAGTGACAATATTTTTATATATCCCACTCAGCCCCCATCATGTGTCTGGATGGCGCAATAGTGTAGGTTTCATAGGTGTTGCTGAATAGCAGGTTTTAGTGATGAAAATGGGTGTTATTTCATATCAGTAGTGCTCCGTTGTAATGAGGCTGCTTTGCTTGTGAATACTGACGTTTTTATGAATGGATGTTGTTTCTTCGTTGTGATTGGGTATTATAGCAGTTGCCTATTTTCATTGGCTAAGGTGTGTGAACTGGGGTAGAAATGCAGCTTATTGGTTATTGTTGTTGTGTAATGATTGGTTGTTGGTGTGAGTGACAGCGTGATTTTACTGTGATTGGTTCATTTTGTTATGCGTGTGCGTCACTTACATTTCTTTTTCGTATACAGCGTTTTGGTGTGCTTATAGTGCATGGAACAACTTTATTTACTTAACATTTATTTTTGCAGTTTATTTATATTTGTATGTGTTGCTTGTGACAGTGTTTTGTCAGTTCATGAAGGGACCCATTGATGGCGCTGGACTTCCGACATTTTGACTGCCGTGATTCTCAGGTAACGGTTCTAATCCGGCTGTGCCGTCAGACAACATCTGTAGCTTTTTCTCAGGAGGGCTTTCTTTGAGTGACCTGTAAAAGAAAATATTTGTTTAGCATGTGCAGTAGTTTATGTGTTACTGACCGTTTACTATATTACTTTCCCAGTTAGCTGTGGTAGAAAGTATTACTGCTTACTGTGATAGATATTGAATGTAATATTTGTAGCACAAATTGTAGGACTGCTGAAACATGTGGACATTGCTTCGTAAATGTGAAATTCTTTTTTATTTTCTTGTATGCTTTCTGTTTTTCTGCACGTAGTAGCATGTGGGACAGAAGCTGGCATCTCATTCTGTAAGGTAGCTGTTTTGTGGTGTTCCAGTGCAGCTTTACATTCAGCAGAGGTAGATGGCTCTGAGTCAAAGTGGTTGCTCAGTAGATTAGAGATATGTTTCTGTTTCTGTACATTCAGTTTGGAGTAATCATTATGACTGCAGTTGTTTGTGTCCCGAATCTGTATTACCTCGTTGGAGGTACATTACTATCCATAGTTTCTGTACCAGGTGTTTCTTATGGAGTGGTTTGTAAGCCTGCTGTCTGTTTGGATGCCTGCAGTTTGTATCATCGTTTTCAGTATGGTAGCGATGGTATTTACACCGAGTGCTTGTTGTTTGAACCAGCAGTTGTTACTTGCCAGTTTATATTGGTGATTTACTGCTAAAAAAAAAGGGGCAGAGTCATAATTGTATTTGGCAGGTCTTTTCTCCATATAAAATATAAAGTTTGCCACAGGGCACTTCTTTCTGTTAGCAATGGCATATGCTCGTGGTTTTAACATGCGAGTGTCTTTTGGGTTACTGCCAGTCCTTGTTTTCGTTTGTCTCTCCTGGGAAAATTCTATGTATTGTCTCCTTTGTCATCCGAGCATAATTTTATATCTCCCACTTCAAATTCCTACATTCAGAGTTTCCCGGATACCAAAGAACATTGTTGTGTTGAGCCACATAGTATTTAAGAGTGACTGTGGAGTTCTTGGTCCCAGTACATCTTTTCATACAGATCATTAATTAAGGTGTCAGTGAGTTCGTCAGCAGCTGAACGGTCTATTCCTTTACCATCCTCCTTTAATTTTTTTGTTTGACAGAAAACATCTCTACACTTTAGAAATGCAGGGAAGTGGATACGTATTCAGGATACTGGTGCTTTTCAAGTGTCTCTCATAACTTTGAAATTTAGCTCTCAAGCTTAAGGGCTCATACTGAGAACTGTCTTTTTTGGCACTGAATGAAGTAGTGACACAGAAGGTTGTTTAAATCATGTGCAGGCAGAAATTCCATGGGTGTTGTAATATTGAACTGCTCTTTCAGATACTTCGAAAATTGCTGACATCACATTCCGTTTTTTAGTAGGTATTCTCATTTTTGCTGATTCAATATATTGATCAATATAACTACTGTCTAGAAATACTGTTGGTGCTGTCGTAGGAGTTCTTTGTGGATCGCGACATTTGGGATGAATTTCTCAAGTGCCGTTGGGTCTAATAGAGGCTCAGTATCCAGTTCGATTCAGCAGCTTAATAATATTTCCTGCTGCTCGTTTCTATGCTCTGCATTTTGTTCAGCTTTCGTTCCACGGAATCCTTCCATATTCCACTGTGATGTGCTCCCTTGTCATAGTTATCCATGGCTTTAGTATTTTTGTCCTATGTTGTATTGTATGTGTAGGTTCTGTTTAAATGCTTTCCCTGTACTGTTTCATATCGGGGCTTTGCAAAGTTTTTAATACTGTTGTGTTAATTACTAACAGCTGTGTACTGCACTGCATGGATAACTCGCTCTACTTCTGTAAAGGTTTCTTGATTTTCACAGGTGAGTCTCATTTGCTTAAGTTGCTAGGAAACAGAGCTGCCTGCACTTTTTACTCTTCATGACATAGCAACTGTGAGAATATCTGTTGCTGACATAGGAACTGTGTGTGTAAATCTGCATATCTACCACAGTTCCTACGTGAGCAACATTTACATCACTCTTGTGAGAATACATGCTTTTATATGTGACGTTTATCAACCACCCCTATTGTATAAATATATATATACACACAGTATATATATATACATATATATATATATATATATATATATATATATATATATATATATATATATATATATATAGTTTACAAAAAATTGGTTAATGCACCAGAGAGGATAACTTAATGCCACAAAAGTAGGGAAATGTGGTGTTTGGGTTTTCAACCCAAACTCCCTACTCTCACCCTCTGAAACAGCAAAAGGAAAAACATTAAGGTTTTGGGTCTCCAGAGTCTTTGCAAATCAGTGGTGGGGTCTTCCTTGGGGTTGTCAGTCCTAATGATCACCCATTACCACAGCCTATACCCTCCTGCCTGAAGCACAAGGTAGAGCTGCAAGTCAGTGCCTCATAGTGATACACTCTTCAATGGTAGAGAAGTATGTCTCGACACATGATGCCAACGCAGTTTGTTGTAGCTTTCTTCATACAGGGCCTGCAGGAGATCATGTACGATGTTGTTTGCTCAGGGAACAGGCTGGGCATAACGGTTAACAACCACAAGGAACACACCATCATTGATTCATGAAGACTCTGGAGACCCAAAACCATAATGATTGTTTCTTTTTGCTGCTTGGGGGTTGGGTTGGGGTGGGGAGTTAGGGTAGGAAACCCTAATGGCACATTTCCCTACTTTTGTGGTGTTATGTTACCCTAACTGGTGCATTAACTAAGTTTTTTGCAAATATGTTTTTTTCTATTTGAGATATTGGAGTTGTAGTCTCATTCATGCAGGTCCCATTGGTGCCTTGGAGAGCAGGTGCAGACTCTGTCTACCTACAAAAGTGTAGGGTCTGTTACCTTCCTCATCCCCCATCAGGGGATGCAAGTGAAAATTACTAAAGTTATGAGCCACAGTATAAATATTTAAATGTACGCTTATAACTGTGTCATTTTTACATATTTTGACACCAATGTTTGAACATAGCTTTCTTATAAGACAATTTAATTAAAAAGAGGGCTGTGAAAATGTTCAAATCCTGCCCAAGAAGTGATTTTGACAAGTGACAGCAAAAATTGTCTTTTGGGCCTGACTTGCACAATTACAGTGCCATTGGTCGTGAGGTGAGGGGTCCCAAAAAGGCCATGTTTAAAATTTGGGGTCAATATATTCAAAAATGGCAAAGTTATGAATCAAAGATCAAAACCCCATTAATATACATTGAACTGCACTAACCTTTGTTTACATAAAAATATATGTTGGAAATTACATTTCACAAACAACAGGCAACTAATATATTTCAACATTCATTAGACAATGGTGAAGTCCCAAATGATTGGAGAATAGCAACAGTTGTACCTATCCACAAAAAAGGACCTACCAACAAGCCAGAAAATTTTAGACCTTTAAGTCTTACATCATTGATTGGCAAAATATTTGAACAGTTTGTCAAGGAAATTATTTTGGAACATCTTAACAGTAATAAACTTACTGATAAAAACCAACATGGATTTACAAAATCAAGATCATGTCTAACTAACCTCTTGACCTTTTATAATAAAGCCACAGAAGAAATGGATAACGGCAACTCAGTTGATCTAGTGTTTACAGATTTTGCTAAAGCATTTGACAAAATCCCTCATTTCGAACTTATAAATGCTTTAAAAAAAGTTAAATTAAACCAAAATATAATAAACTGGATAACGAAGTGGCTTAGTAATAGGAAGCAGAGAGTGGCCATAAATGGAGAATTGTCAGAATGGGCTAGTGTAACTAGTGGCATCCCCCAGGGATCAGTGTTGGGACCATGTCTATTTAATATTTACATTTCCTCCCTAGAATCAAACATAAATGATATTTGGCTACTTAAATTTGCAGACGATTGCCGTATAGGTTCTATTATTAATAACAGCAAGGAAAACAGTATCCTGCAAAACTTCTTAGATGAAGTTACCAACTGGGCCCAAGAGAAGAAATTGGTATTGAATAGCGATAAGTGTAAGGTGATGCATTTGGGTAAACATAATCCTAAATTTACATACAAACTGGTGAACCAAACATTACATCAGACCATGGAAGAAAGGGATCTTGGGCTTACCATCACCCCGGACTTGAAATTCAAATTACATTATTCCAAACAAATCAAAAGGGCGAATCAGAATCTAAATTTTATATTTAGACATGTGGTAAGCAGGACTAGAGAGGTTATGCTGCCATTGTATAATGCTCTGGTGAGACCCCACCTTGAGTATTGTGTCCAAGTGTGGTCCCCATATATAAAGGAAGAAATTAATAACATCGAAAGAGTACAGAGACGATTTAGTAGGGCAATAACAGGAATGAAGGGAAAGGACTATGAAAATAGGCTTACGGATTTGAAATTGTATTCTTTAAAATATAGAAGGCTTAGGGGAGACTTATGCCTTATATATGGCTTACTACAAGACTCTGTACTCTTGAATGGAACAGGATTAATCAAATCCAAATTTAGACAAAGTAATCGTAGACATAATAAACAGTTATTGATTGGGAAATGGAATTCATTAAGGAGGAAAAACTGGTTTAGCATAAGATCAATTTCAATATGGAATAATCTTCCTACAATTGTAGTAGAAAGTTCAAACATGCATGCATTCAAAAAAAATTTGGATTCAGTAATGACAGATAAAGACAAATATATCTAATACACCAAAATATTAGGCAAGCATTATGGGCTATTGTTCTCTAGCTTGAAAAAACCTATGAAACCTATGAAACGTCACAAATTATGTCGCGATAGTTTTTTTTTTTACTGTTCACATTTTTCAAGTAAACTCATAAATCCTTAATGACTCTAAAACCATATAATATTTTTTCAAGAAACCTTCAAGAGGAACAACATTAAAATAGGCCCCTTCAACTTTCAAAGTTTCATGGACAAAATTCCACACTATCTAGGCTATAGGTGAGAGCTAAAAATATGCAGTGTTAAGTATTGGCAATTTTTTCCTATTACTTGGCACTCTGTAACTCAGAAAGTGAACAAGATGCCAATAGAAAACTTTTCATATCTTGGGACTCTGTTAGCCTGACTGTGCTTGCCAAATTTGGGGCTATTTCCTCAAATGACACCAAAGATTTTAGGTGCAAAAATTGGGGAACATTAAACAGCCTACTCAACCCTAACTATAGGGGTGCTACCATGCCCCTATAATTTATCTATCTGTCTATCTATCTATCTAGCTGTCTGTCTACCTGTTTCTGTCTGTCTGTCTGTCTATCTATCTATATACATACTACACACACACACAATATATATATATATATATATATATATATATACACACTATGCAAAAAACTGTGTTAATGCTTCATTTATGGTTAAAGCAAAAAAGTCAGGAAATGAGACATTAGGGTTGAACCCCTAACCCCCCTCACGCACCCCACCCCGATCCTCCACAGACTGACAGATGCTGGGGTGTGTCATTGGGGTCATGAGGCCCAAATGTTGCCCCATTCCATGTGTGAGCATGTTGACATGCTGCAGTAAAGGAGAATGGGGTGAGATTTAGGCCTCATGATCACAATGACAACCCCCCGGTGTCTGTCTGTCTGTGGAGGATCAGGGTTGGGTGTGTGAGGAGGTGTTAGGGGTTCAACCCTAATATCTTATTTCCTGACTTTTTTTGCTTTAACCCTAAATGAAGCATTAATGCAGTTTTTTGCACAGAAGTTCCTTACTTTTTGAAAAAGTGTAATATAAGTAGTAAAAAACATGTATTGGTGGGAGCGCGGAACCCAGCTCCCTACAAGTTACCAATTTTTGCATAACAATATGCATTTGGGGCCACACTCCTACTTATGCAAAGCTACAGAGCCATGCAGCAGCACTATAGGGCACTAAACCCTTGTAACAGTAATTTGTGCATATCTTGGGAGCTGTAAGAGCTAGAAAAAAAATTATAGCATCATTGTAATCATGACAATGAGTACTTCACACAGCATTGAAAAGACTGTACCCATATCTCACATTATTTCTGAGATATGGGCACAGAAAAGCACTGGACAGGCACTCTTTGAACCCTTGTGACAGTAATTTCACAATAGCTCATGAACCATGCAACATATGAAAATAATTCCACTGCAGGCTTACTCTACAATTTCAAATCTTTTTCCAGTGGCATAGATCACCTGGAGGTGATCTAAGCCACCTGTAGCGAAAGTCTGTATCTCACTTCATTTCTGAGATAACGGTGCCAAATGTCATGACACAGGCTGCAATGTAATCCCATGGGAAAAATGTCAATTATGTCATTGAATATCTCTGCAACCAATTAATTCCCCAACACATAAACAGCATAGTTCACATCTTTATGACAACCCCTCACCACCCTGCAAATTTCAAGCAAAAAGAGCAAACTGTGATTGAGATATGGTTATCCCAATGTGGGCCATCTGGTCTTTCCTAGGGCCATCTGGTCTTTCTCATTAACATTGCAAAAAAATACATATACATTTTCCCATAGGATATAATGGGAATTTCAAATTGCAATAACTTTTGTACAGATTAATATTTTTTCACCGAACAAATGGTGTCGTGTTCCATGGCCCAAGCTCTTTCCAGGTCCCAAGTTTCAGACCAATAGACCTCATGGTGTTCACACAGCACCACGGACAAAAAATTTGCAAAAGTGGCGAAAAGTGCATTTTTGGCACTTTGCTGCACATAAATTGTATGTCCAACTGAAACACAATTTAGTAAATCAAGAGATCTACCATACCAAACTGTGCATTCCAAATTTTGTGCAAATCTGTTGAACGGTTGCAAAGTTATTAACGTGCAAAATTTGAGGTTGAACATTAAAGTGCCAACTCAACCCTAAATATAGGGGTGCAACTGCGCCCCTATAATGAGACCATGCCATAATTTGCCATTATAAAGGAGCATTTATAATGGCAAACATGTGCAGGGTTACCCTCAGGCCTGCACATGTGCCTGCCACAGTTTGTCCTTTCATGCCACTCGCCGCCAGCCACTTCCTTCTTCGATGAAAATCAGCCTCCATGCCAGAGGAACTTGGCGGTGAGTTATTTCTTTTTAAAAAAGGGAAAATTTTCCACATAGAGGAGCCAAACAAAACAGGTAAACAATTAAAAATCTGGCAGGTTCAAAATTTAGGTACCAACAAAAATACAAACCAGAGCGAGGCAACACAGGAACTTCTTGTGGAACATCTTGTATTATATACGATTGCTGTTGTGATAAAGGGGAGACCCAGCAATTATATAAAATAAAATATAGGGTGCTGTGCGTAAACTCAAAGTTTACACACACTGTCAGGGTTAGATGCTTTTCATAAACCTCTCAATCTTTGCTCTCTGAGTTATGTAGTATGTAAACCCTCAGGTGTGTGTAAACATCTCATTACACACAGCACCCCATACTTTAATTTATATACATATATATATTCTTTGTGAAAAACTTTGTTAATGCATAAGGGTGAATACCACAGCAACAAAAGCAGGGAAATGAGGTGTTAGGGTAGGGTTCCCACCCCTACCACCCCACCCCCATCTCCCCCACCCTCCACACACCAACAGGTGTGAGGGTGTGCCATGGGGTCATCAGGCTTAACTGTGTGTGTGGGGGGAATGTGGAGTTAGGGGTCTGAGAATGGGGCATTGGGGTGGTAACCCTAACATCGAATTTCCACACTTTTGTCAATACAGAAACAACCCTAACTAATGCATTAATGGAGTTTTTTGCATAGAATTTCCCTTCTGTTTGTAAAAGTGTAATACATAAAGTAAATGGTATGTGTTGGTGGGAGCGCGGGGCCACCAAGCTGCCCATTTCTGCATAATGATATGTGTTTGTGGAAGCATGGGCCCTCTGGGCCCTGCACTCCTACTTACGCATAAGCACGGAACCATACAGCAGCCCTATAGGCCAAGGAAGCCTTGTAACACAAATTTGCCACTATCTCAGGAATCATAGCAGGCAGGAAAAAAATCAAGTGTGGTTGTAATCATGAGCGTGAGTTGTTCTCGCAACATAAATTGACTGAATCCATAGCTCACATTGTTTCTGAGATACTGGCATCGAAAAGCAATGTGAGTGCTAACTCTGAAGGCATAATAGTGACCTATGCACATGAAAATGAGCAAGTGGAACATTAATTTCCAAATATCTCAGTAACCGTACAATGTAGGAAAAAAATTAAAATTTAATGTTATATATGGTTTTCCAACCTACTTCTGCATTTCTAAGAATGTTTGTGATGAAAAATCCATATCTCTAACTGTTTTCGAGATAGGGGCCCCGGAAGGCGTCACGGGCACCGCAATGTTATCCTATGGAAATATTTCTGAACTTCGGAATGCTGCAACTTTGGGCCCCTGTAATGTTTGGGAACCAAACCACCAAGAGGTGGTGTTCTGTAGCTCCACAACCACATAGCCGACCATAATGCAACTTACCACATCCAGAGATCTATGGTACCAGACTGCACATGCAAAATTTCAGGCAAATCCATCATACAGTGGCAAAGTTATTGAGGTGCAAAATTTGAGGTTTAACATTAAAGCGCTTACTCAGCCCTCAATATAGTGGCACTACTGTGCCACTATAATATATATGTGTGTATATGCATATATATACATATATATATATATACACATACATATATATATGGCCAGTATATTAGGGTTGTGCAGCCACTTCTATGTTAAACTCAAAATTTTGCACTTTGCAACCATCCCTCCGATTCACCTGAAATTTGCATGTGTGGTATCATGAATCTCTGGATTTGGAAAATTTTGTTTTGATTGGATTTGCAGTTGCAGAGCTGTGAAGCATGAACAATTTTGAAAAATCCTCAACTTTGTGAAATTCTTTGCTCGTCTCTACAGCCCGAATGGTTTGTCTGTCTGGTCTGACATTTTCAGGGTATATGCAGACCGGGTCAGTGAAGTGCCTTGTGAAGGTCTGGTGAAAGAATATTTATCCTTTCAAAAGTTATTAAAGTTTAAAGTTTCCCATTGTAGTCTATGGGGAAAATATATGTGTGCCATGAACAGAGCATGCTCAGAACCTGAAAATTCAAAATATAATAACTTTTGAATGCATTGTTATTTTTTTCACAAAACCAACACTGGATTGTGCCATCGCATAACCTCTTTCTACCCTGAAATTTCAGGCCAAAATATTAATCTTTCCAAAAGTTATTAAGTTTAAAGTTCCCATGTTATCCTATGGGAAAATATATGTGCACCCATGTTTCACAGCCACTTCATAGCAACAGAATGGATAGTGCTGAAATTTGCAGTGTAGCAAGCCCTTGCCCAAATGTTGTGCCTTTTTGTGGTTTGGTGAAACAATATACACCAGTTCCATAGTTACAGCTCTCTGAAAATGCACAGTTTCCCATAGGATAACATTGCACCACCCATGGAGTCTTTCAGCACCTGTATTTTGAAAATGATTTTTCACTACTTGAAGCTTAGCATGCATGGAGGTTTCCAAGTCATAATTATGACTGCAGTATGATTTTTTTCATAGTTGCTATGGTTACTGAGATATTGCCAGATTTGAATGATGAGTGTTCCTTTTCATGTCTCTAGGCCTGCGGTGTGTCTCCGTACTTATGTGTAGGTGGGAGCGCAGGGCCCAGTGGGCCTGCACTCCCACATATGCATATTAGTTTCACAAAAGTACCAGGTAGTTTCGTGAAAGTACCATTGGTTGACTTACAGGAACTTTTGAAAGTCCCTCAGTACTTTCACAAAAATTCCCCCATACAAACCAATAGTACTTTTGTGAAAATACCAGTACTTTTGTGAAAGTACAGCTGAAAAACAGCCCCAAACCATACAATTCTTTGCCACATCATAGCAAAAAAATGGTTAGGGCTTTTGTGTCTGAAATGCAGGGTGGCAATCACTTATCCCACAGTTGTGCCTTTTTCTGGTTTGGTGAAAAAATTTACAATGGTTCCATGGTTACGCCACTCCGGAGTTATGCAATTTCCCTTAGTATAACATTACGCCACTTTTCGGTGCCTGTATCTTGAAAATGGTTCAAGATACTAATTTTTTGCTACTTGCCACATAGTTCACCTTAAGGTGAACTAAGCATGTGTGGAGGTTTCCAAGTCATGATTACAACAGCAGTGGAATTTTCTCCATACTTGCTTCGGTTACTGACATATTGCCAAATTTGTGTTACAGGGGTTCATTTTCATGTCTTTAGGCCTGCGGTATGTCTCTGTGCCTATGAACACCGATTCCGTAGTTATGGATCTCTGAAAGAGGGCCAGCAATCCCACATATGCATACCATTATGCAAATAATGGGAGTGGGGGGCATGCCATTATGCTGTGTTGGGAGCGCAGGGCCCGAAGGACATGAGGGTTCATTATAATGTCTCTACAGTTATAGGTATTTCATAGTGTAGGGCCCGTAGAGCCTTACACTCTAAGAAATGGATAACATTACATATTCAAAGCAGTGTGAAGGGAGCACAGGACCCACAACCACATACCACTTACATTACACTTTCTCAAAAAGAAGGAAAATTAATTGAAAAAAACTGTGTTAATGCACCATTAGGGTTGCAACATCAAAAGTAGGGAAATTCAACCTTAGGGTTGACAAGGGTTCCACCACACCACCACTGTGCATGCAGAAACAGGCATGATGGATGTGTTTTGATGTTATGAACCTTAATATGAACCCCATTCCATGAGTAACTTAAGATAGGTATAGTATAGGACAATAGGGTTGAGTAGCAGTTTCTATGTTAAACCTCAAATTTTGCACTTTAGTAACTTTGCAATGGCTCAATGGATTTGCACAAAATGTGGTATGCATTGTTCTGTCATGTAGATCTCTTGATGTGGCAAGTTAGATCTGGAAAGTGAAAAAAAATAAAACTTTTTTGCAGTTTGTTCCTCATTGTCTTGCAGCCAGACAGTGTGGAATTTCTGCATGATTTTTATAGGGTACACAAGAACTTTGGTAACAAAACAGACAGTAAAAATTAGGTGCACAAATATTAATCTGTTGCAAAGTTATTAAGTTTTTTAGTTCCCATTATATCCTATGGGACTTTTCTGTACATTCCAATCTTTAGGACAGCTGTCTTTTCTTTTTCTTTTTTTTTACAAAGGATTTGATCTCATAAAAACTTAATGAGTCTCATGACAGCATTCCTTTTATTGTGAGAACACAATGTTTTTTCATGAGAGAAAATTCCTTTTTTGTGAGCCGCCATCTTGTTTTTTTATCAACTAAAAGAACTGTAAAATACATACAAATGTTGTCATTTAAAAAAAACAAACACCAAAATCTAGCTAAACAAGAGCTGTTTAGCTAGAATCTGGTGTTTGTTTTCCACAATTAGCCCCAGATATACTTTTTCTAGGCACCCAAAATCCTTAGTGGTCAGCTTAGCAAGAGGAGCCTTCTGCTGCATTTTCTGTGTGAGAACAGTGGATTTAATTAGTTCAGCAGTTGCAGCTGAACTCATGCTGCAGACTGCCCTGTGAGTTAAGAACCCCCTTTTTCCCCTGGTGTCTAGTGGAACCCCTCACTTTCCAATCACTTTCCCCATTCCCTGATGTCTAGTGGCACCCACCTTCTGATCACTGTCTCTTCTCCATTTTCTTTTATTTATATATTACCAACACCAGAATGCCCACCCCTAGTGTTGGATAACCCCTATCCATGCAGTCATTGTTTTATTGATGTGCTGACATTGGGGGGCCCAATCCCCATGTCTGCATTTTTCACCCCACCCAGCAGTGTGGAACACTGGGGAGCCCACCCCCAGCGTCCTGTAATATGAATTTAATTTTTCCCTTCTCTACTTATATATTCTGACACTTGGATGCCCACCCTGGTGTCAGATGACCCTCACCCCCACAGCCTTTGTTTTATTAATGTGCTAACATCAGAGGTCCAAGTCCCTGTGCCAGCATTTAACACCCCTCTCCCCTAGAAGTGTGGGACACTGGGGAGCCCACCCCAGAATACCATGATGTTTATTTAATTTATATACACCTGAAAAAAAGGAAACAGTCTGCTGACAACTTTTTTTTAACATGGAAAAAAGAAAATGGTCCCTTGCCATCCCCGTCCCCCGAGCATCCACCACCCGCACCCAGCCTTACCCTATACTTACCACTGAATGTCGAGGACTATCATCTTCTGCTGAGCAGCGAACTGAAGAATCAAGGTAGGTGCCTTATAATGGCAGTCCATGGCATTTTGAAGTTGATATCTTGGCCATTTTTAGGTATATTGCACCAAATTTTCAAAATGGGCTTTTTGGGACCCCACCTCATGAACACTGGCACTGTCATTTCATTACTCAATCCCAAAAGGTGATTTCACAGTCACTGCATGGAATCACCATTTGTGACCAATTAATGACACAACAGTGCCAGTGTTCTTGTGGTGAGGTCCAAAAAAGCCCATGTTGAATATTTTCACCTCTGTACTTATATATTCTGACACCAGGATGCCCACCATGGTGTTGGATGACCCTCACCACCCACAGCCCTTGTTTTATTAATGTGTTGACATCAGAGGTCCCAGTTCCTGTGTTGGCATTTAACACCCCCCTCCCTTAGAAGTGTGGGACACTTGGGAACCCACCCCCAGTATACCATGATATTTATTTAATTTATATACACCTGATAAAAAGAAAACAGTCCACTGACATCTTTTTTTTAACCTGGGAAAAAGAAGCCGGTCCCTTACCATCCCTGCCATCCCTCTCTCTGAGCACCCCCATACCCTATACTTACCACTGGATGCTGAGGACTGTCATCTTCTGCTGAGCAGTGAACTGAAGAATCAAGGTACGGGCCTTATAAGGGCAGTCAATGGTGTTTTGGACTTACAGTATGTCGATATCTCAGCCATTTTTAGGTATATTGCACCAAATTTTCAAAATGGACTTTTTGGGACCCCACCTCTTGAACACTGGCTCTGTCATTTTGTAACTCAGTCCCAAAAGGTGATTTCACAGTCACTGCATGGAATCACCTTTTGTGACCAATTATTGATACGACAGTACCAGTGTTCATGAGGTGAGGTCCAAAAAAGCCCATGTTGAAAATTTGGTGCAAAAATACCCCAAAACGCCCAACATATGCACGGTCATTGAAATTTCTCTAGATGCGTGCGTAACTTTGGCAATTTTTAATATTTTCACTCCACATTTTCAACATAGCCATATACACCACCTCATGAAAAGTACAGCTGTCATTTCTCACATCCTGCCTGAAACATATTTAAGCACCTGTGGTGCAGAATGGCATGGTTGCTGCACAAAATCACCTTTCAGGAATGAGTAACAAAGTGACAGTGCCAGAGTTCATGAGGTGGAGTCCCACAAAGGCCATGTTGAAAATGTGGTGCCAGAATACCTAAACATGCCTGAGTTACATGCTGTCATTGACATTTTTCTATGCACATGCATAGCTTTGGTAATTTGTAATATTTTCACTCTAAATTGTCAACATTGCCATTTTTTCACACCACCTCATAAATAGTACAGTTGTCATTTTTCAAATCTGCTAAAAGTGTTTTTCTGCACCTGTGGTGTGGGATGGTATTACAGTTGCACAGAATTATGTTTCAGTGGGGATTTGAAAATGCTCTGTACTGGGCACGTGTGGTGAGGTTATAAGAAGGCTATGTTGAAAGTTTGAGGTCAAATAAGGATACTGTTATAGTATCACAATGGAGGGAAGGGAGCATAGGGTTCAATGTACCCTGTGTTCCCACAGTAAAATAAGGATACTATTATATTATCTCAAAACGTAAGGAATTAAATTCCAAAAAACTTAATTAATGCATCAGTTAGGGTTAAAGTAACAAAAGTAGGGAAATGTGGCATTAGGGTTTCCAACCCTAACATCCCACCCCCACCCTGCACAGATGAAGAGGGATCGGGGGTGGCATTGGGATCATCAGTCCTAACACTCATCCCATTCTCCTATGCTGTGCCACCCAGCTTATTTTCTAATGAAATGTGGTGAACTTTGGGGCAGATGATCCCAATGCCACCCTGATCCCTCTTCATCTGTGCAGAGTGGGGGTGTGGTGTTACAGTTGGAAACCCTAACACCACATTTCCCTACTTTTGTCACTTTAACACTAACTGATGCATTAACAAAGTTTTTTTTGCAATATATATATATATATATATATATATATATATATATACGGTATATATTTCTTTTTTAACTTGGACTCCAAATTTTCAAGATGCTCATTTCATGATTTGCCTCATAAACATGACATGTACCATTTATAGTATCTTGGACAAAATGTCATTTTGCACCAGAAGTATGAAAACACATCTTGTCCAGGATTTAAAGATGGCATGTGTCACGTGGTAGAGAAATGGCTATGTTGGAAGTTTGGAAACAAACTATTTAAAGCTAGTAAAGTTATGATTGAATATGGAAATACTACAATGTTCACTCATAACCTGGGTATTTTACCATACTTGTACACCAAATATTCAGCAAAGTCTTCTCATTACCCCACCTCATAAACCCAGTAGGTGAATATTTTCAGATCCCTGCTAAAATGTCATTCCTTGCCACCAAAATGTAATTTCATGCAAAAGGTGCAAAAACACATTTTGGCCAGGATTAAAAAAAATGACAGATGTCACATTTGTGAGGTGGTGTGAAAAAATGGCTATGTTGAAAATTTGTAGTCAAAATGTTTAAAATTACCAATGTTATGAATGAGGGTAGAAACATTTCAACATACATGTGCAACTTTGCCATTTTTACATATTTTGTCCTAAAATTTTCAACATAGTCATTTTAGGACCCCACCTAATGAAAACGGGTGGTGAAAATGTTCTAATCTTCCCCAAAAGGTGATTTCACCATGTGACCATGAAATCACCTTATTGGGTCAGAGCTACATAATTCCACCCAACCCAAAACCCTAATGTTTTTTTCTTCTTTTGCTGCTTGGGGTTGGGAGTTAGGGTTGAAAACCCTAATGCCACCTTTCTCTACTTTTGTGGTGTTATCTTACCCTAACTGGTGCATTAACAAAGTGCTTAGCAAAGAATGTCCTCTCTTTTTGAGATAGTGGAATAGTTTCCTCAAGGGACCTGCATGAACATATGCAGATGCTCTGCACCGAAGGAAGACTCCATCCATCTACACCATGTACTTCCATGTGGTGATGAATGTGAGAAATTCATGGGACTGTGTTGTGGGGCTGCAGAAGAGCAGGACCCTGTGGTCCCTGTACTTGGCCACAGATACAGATGCACAGGGCAAAGAGTGTATCTGTTAGCCGATTCACAGGGCCCTCTACCACCCACAGGTGCAGAAGTCCAGAGCTGTATGCCAAGAAGATAGCTGTCTTCACTATATGGTACCTGGGCCTGTGTGGAAAAACTTACACAGTTCATTCCCTGGCAGGGGGGTGTTACATAACAGCACAATCCCCCATCCAGTTGGATCACTGAGCTTACTCCTGAACTCAGCTCACCAGCACAGGATCACAAAGCGTACCCACTGGCATCAAGACTGCCACTACATACAAAGTTTGTAAACAATTATAGTTTTTCTTTTTCAATTTTGACCCCAAATTTTCAAGATAATCATTTTATGATTCACCTTATAAACATGACATGTACAATTCATAATATGCTAACTGAAATGTCGTGTGCACCACAAGTGCTAAAACATGTCTCGTCCAGGATTTAAAAATTGACACATGTCATACTGATGACATAGTGTAGAAAAATAGTTATGTTGAAAGTTTGGAGTCAAAATATTGAAAATTAGTGAAGGTATGCATGAACATTGAAATACTGTAATGTTCACTCATAACCTGAACATTTTATAGTATTTGTACACCAAATTGTCAGCATAGCATTGTTATTACCACACCTCCTGAAACTGGTAGGTGAAATTTTCAAATCCCCACTGAAACATCATTCTGTACCACAGAAACATCATTCCATGCCACAGGTGCAAAAACACATTTTGGACAGGATTTTAAAAAATGACAGTTGTCACATTTGTGAGGTGGTCTGAAAAAATGGCTATGTTGTAAATTTGGGATCAAAATATTTGAAATTAATAAAGTTACAAGCTAGCATAGTAAAGTTTTAATGTATGCACACAAATTTGCCATTTTTACATATCTGACCCAAAATTTTCAACATAGCTTTCTTATGACCCCAGGTCATGAACAAGGGAGGTAAAAATGTTCAAATCTGCCCAAAAGGTGATTTGATCAAGGGACCATGAAGTCACATTTCAGACCTGATTTTCATACTTTTACCACCATTGGACATGAGGTGGCATCCCAAAATGGCTATGTTGAAAATTTGAGGTCCAAATATGCATAAATGAGAAAGTTATGCATCAAAGTTCAAAACCCCATTTAAATGCATTGAATACACTTACCTTAGTTTGTCATATTGCAGTCAGCGGTTCCAGCAGCAAGATGTGTTTTCAATCAGAGAGTGGATCTCCATCCTGGGACATGTTTAGGTGAGTGAGGGTGTGTGAGGGGTGTGGGAGTGTGTGGGGTGGTGGGTGCTGTGTGGGAGATTGGGGTGGGAGGTTAGATGGCCGAGGGATCTTTTTCTTTTTGCAGGAAGAAAAACAACAAGGGACATTTTTTTTTCCGGGGGACAAGCGACATTCCGATGAGAGGGCTGAGCATCCAATGTTGGGTGACTTTTCAGCAGCCCGAGGGTGGGCACCCTGGAGCCATGATCTACTAAATGGGAATGGGCAGAGTGACCTGCAAGGGAAGGGGTCAAGAAAAGCAGTACTGGAGTGGGTGCCCCAGTCTGCTAAATAAATAAAGAGATAGGTCATTGAATAGATAGCTAGACAGACAGACAGACAGATAGGAAGACAGAGACAGGCAGACAAAACAGGTGATTACTGGTTTCATTGCAGCATGACTTCCAGCTGCAGCTGCTGAACTCAAGAAAATCCCATTGTTCTCATTCAGAAAAAGCAGGTGAATGACTCCTGTTGCTAAACTAGGCACCCTGAATTTTTGGGTACCCAGAAAAAGCATTTCTGGAAGGTTTTATAACAAGCAAACAGCAAAATCTAGCTAAACAGATCCCTTTTAACTAGATTCAGGTGTTTGTTTTTAAAGATATTATTTTGATGCATTTTCAATGTTTGTGAGGTGAAAATTAGAAAACAAAATTGTGGCCAACACAATTGCCATTTTTGTCAGCATGAGAGGTAAATCATGGAAATAGACAATCACAGTTCTTTTTTAACCATTTGAGAGGTAAATCATGAAAATAAACAATTGTGATCTTTTTTTTGATCATTTGTATCAGGACATTAACTTTAAAATAATTGTAACTCTGAAACCATGTAATATTTTTTTCATGAAACCTTCCAAAGGCACACTCTTGACATGAGCCCTTCAACCCTAAAAATGTCATGAAAACATTCCACACCATCTAAGCAGTTGGCAAAAGCAAAAAAATACCAAATGTTAAATATAGGGAAACCAAACATGTTTTTTTTCTGTTTTTTTGGTGCTCTGTATCTCGACAATTGAACAAGGTGCCATCACAAAATGTTTCACATTTTGAAACTCTGGCAGCCTGACGACACATGCCAAGTATTGGGCCAGTTTCAACATAGCCTTCTTTTTACCCCATCTCATTAACAAGGGTGGAGAAACTTTTCATAACCTGCCCAAAAGGTGCTTTCGCACATTGACAATGTCATTCTGTGCCACTGGAGTGAAATCATATTTTGGTCAGTATTTGACACATGGCAGTTGTCACATTTATGAGGTGATGTAAAAATGTGGCTGTGTTGAAAATTTGGGATCAAGATATGTAAAAGTACCAAAGCTGTGAGCGTGCATTTCAAAACTTCAATATATGCTCACAACTTTGCCATTGTTAAACATCTTGACCCCAAATTTTCATCACAGCCTTCTTATAACCCCACCTCATGAACAAAGGCAGTGAAAATGTTCAAATCCTGTCCAAAAGTTAATTTCTCCAAGCCACCATGGAATCGCCTTTTTGTCCTGATTTACATAATTCCACTGGCACTGGTCATCAGGTGGCATCCCAAAAAGGCCATGTTGAAAATATGGGGCCAAAATATGCAAAAGTGACACAGTTATGCATCAAACTTGATAACCCCATTGAAATACATTGAACTGTACTTACCTTAGTTTCTCATATTACAGTTGCTGGTTATTGCAACAAAACACGTCTTCCATTGGATAGTGGATCTTTACCATGCGAACTGTGCAAGGCAGAGAGGGGGTGTGGAGGGTGTAGTAGGGGTCTGAGGTGGTGATTGCTGAGTGGGAGGTTGGGGTGGTGGGGTCAGATCAGCAAAGCACCATTTTCTTTTTTACAGGTTAAAAACAAATGAGGGTTGGTTTTCTTTATTATACCTAACATTAATGCTGGGATGGTGATCAGAAAGTGGCTACCACTAGATAGCAAGGAAACATACTGCACAGGAAGGGACGGTGATCAGAGGGTGGAGGTGCCACTGGACATGAGGAACATGTACTACACAGGAGGGGATGGCAATTGGTGGGTGGGGGCATCAACAGACAGCAGGGAAACATACTACACATCAGGGGACAGAGATGGAAGGGTGGGGGCCACTAGACAGCAGGGAAATATACTACACAGGGAGGCCACTAGACACCAGGGAAAATGTCATATGCAGGACAGAATGGTGACTGAACATTGGGGGGGGTGCCACTAGACATGAGGGAAACAGTACACAGGAGGAGACAGTGATCAGAGAATGGGAGGCACCACTAGACCCCAGGGCAACATACTGCAAAGGAGGGGATGGTGACCAGAGGGTGGGGAGCACCACTAGACACCAGGGGAATGTACTACACAAGAGGGAACAGTGATCACATTGTTGGGGCACCACTATACACCAAGGGAACATATTACACATGAGGCAACAGTAATCGGAGCATGGTGGGGCCACTAGACACCAGTGAAATGGTAGCTCACTGCTCTCAGAGCAGCCCACAGCATGAGTTTCCGCTGTGGCTGCAGAACTCTAGAAAGTCCTGCTGTTCTCATACAGAGAACATGGGTGAACAGCTCCTGTTGCTAAGGTGGGCACCTGGATTTAGGGGTGCACAGAAAAGGTACTTCTGGCAAAGTTTTCAAAAAAAACCCACCAGAATCTATCTAATCAGGGTCCCATTAAGCTAGGTTCAGGTGTTTGTTTTTCCAAAAGAGATTAGTTTTATTCATTTTCAATGTTTGTGAGTTTACAATGAGAAATGAAATGGCAGCCAACATGACTGGTACTTTTTTCAGCACGAGAGGTAAATCTTTAAAATCAGCATCGTAATCTTTTTTTTTCACTGTTCACAAAGTAAATCAAGAAAATAAGCAGTTGCAATCTTTTTTTATGATTTGTTACAGGATGTTCACTATAAAATTGTTATAGCTCTGCAATCCTATAATATTTTTTTTCATAAAACCTTCCAAAGGAACACCCCTGGCATGGACTCCTTCAACTCGGAAAATTTCATGAAAAAATTCCACACTGTCTAGGCTGTAGGTGAGAGCAAAAAATACCCAATGTTAATTGTCAGGAAAGCAAATGTGTTTTTGGGTGCTCCGTATCTTGACTAGCAAATAAGATGCCATCACAGAACTTTTCAAATCTTGAGACTTTGACAGCCTGCCTGTGCATGCAAAATATTGAGCTATTTTGTCAAACAATGTCAAAGTTATTATGGTGCAAAATGTGGGGGTTTAACATTAAACTGCCCACTCAACCCTGACTATGAGGCACTATTGCACCCCTATAATATATATACACTTAGTGGATTCTAGATGCACTGTATGCACATGCTTGGCACTACAGATGGGCGAAGTCCTTGAACTTCTCTACGCAGAGTATTTCACATAGAACTTGAATTTCATGAAATACTCTGCATTGTAAAGTGAATAATTTCACATTTGTGGGGAACGTGAAGTTGCCATTGGATCATATGGACTTCGCATTACTTCATCTTTTTTTTTGGTTCTGAAGGCAAATTTTGCAATGATTCATGGGATGGCAAGTCATATGGGCTCTATATTAGCTTGCACAGCCTCGATTCAGCATAGTGTGTGTAGTGGAAAGCTAGAGTTAGTTAGCTCTAAGCGCTGTGAGATTCAAACTTTCAAAAAATATTCAAAAAAATAATTTTCCTTTGGACTTTTGAGTCCAAATGTATTACAAGTATGGTAAATCCTTGTGTGTTTGCATCATCAATCATTTATTGATTTGAAGTGAATTTTGCATCTTAACTTAGTACTTTATGTGTCTGTACTGACAGACAGTGCAGAATTGTGCTTTGGGGAGGGGTGGATCTGTGGTGTAAAAGGGAGATTCACAGACCACCATGTGAAATGCAGTCTTGCTAACTGTTGTTGGCTATTGTTTAGCATTGGTGTGTTCAGTTCTGTACACAGTTATACACCTTTTAGTAATTTTTTATACTTTTTTGGCTGTTTGCTGTGCAATTTTTTGTCCATTTAGAAGACTGTGTTTTATTTTACTGAACTGTTAAACTTTCTGCTCATTACCTTTAGTCTGTGCGCATGCAGTCAAGTCATATGCATTTTATTGCGCCACTGTAATAGCAGTACTGTTAATTTCTGAGTCCGTCTGTAGTATTTTTCCTGCTTTTATCTAGCTACTGCTGTAACTATCCCCCCCCCAAAAAAAAATAAGGTATTGTTCCACTTTTGGATTTGTAAAGAGTGTGTTTAAGGTATTGTTGTGCCTGTGAGGCTATATCTCTTTGTTGCCAAATTTCCATCTTGAAGTCACTAATGTTGTTTTTTAGCTTCTCATCCACACAAAATCGAAGACAAATAACTTTGCTGTTAATAGTCTGTTCAGTCTGTTGAAACTGTTGTCACTGTACCACTATTGTGTGTTTCCCCATAGCACCATGAACACTCTCCTTCAGGTGCATATTGTAGCATTTAAACAAAATGAAAACAGACATAATAAAGTACCTATTGCTGTATTTTGGCATTGTACTGTCTTGTGAATTCTCTTGCATGTGTTATAGCAGCCCACAAAACTGGAAAAAATAACTTTTTATGGTGCACGTGTTTCTTTTCTTGGTGACTGTGCTATATCTCTTTTTATGACTTTCTCCATCCTTAAGTGCCTATTGTTGTTTTGTGGCTTTCCACTCACCCAAAACCGAAGAAATATAACCTTGCTGTTAATTGTCTGTATTCAGTATGTTGAAATTGTGGTCACTGTACCACTATTGTGTGTTTCCCCATAGTACCATGAACACTCTTTCTCCAGTGCATATTATAGCATTTAAATGAACAAAAAACAGACATAATAAAAATTGTACCTATTGCTATATTTTTGGCATTGTACTGTCTTGTGAATTCTCTTGAATTTGTAATAGCAACCAACAAAATTGGAAAAATCACTTTTTGTGATGCATGTGTTTCTTTTCTTGGTGACTATCTGTGTAATTTAAAAAAATGCCCATGAAGAGACAGTCATGTAAAGCTGTTTCTGGCTGTGGTGCTGCTGTCAAGATGACTATTGCTTGTGTGCCACCAAATGCTAGCAGTGGAAGATGTGATGAAGAGGCAGGTTCATCAGGGGCTAGCAATGCTAAATGTGGTCATGGGACATGGTACTATGCAGCAGAAGGGGAAGGTTAGTAGCTGCTAAAAGTAGAGGGATTTCTGTGACTCAGTTTTTCTCAGGCAAATCAGTGGCATCAATGCTGGTTGGAGTTGTTGGTGGCACTGGTAGTAAAGCCAGTGATGGCAATGTGAATAACAGCATGAGTATTGCTACAACCCAGGGAAAGTTATCAGGTTGGAAAAATGATGTGGAATCAGAAGACTTGAGGGTAGTTGATGTCCCACTCACTACAGTAGTCGAACACGAGCCTGATCATCATGAGTCACAGTCTCATGTTTCCACAGATCCTCATGCTAGGCCAGCCAAAGAATCAGATGGTGATGAAAAAAGTGTGGATGATCAGAATGAGGCTGAGGTTGTAGTATCTCCACAGGATAGCATCCAAAGTGAATCTGAGGATGATGCTAGTGACCTTATGTGGGAACCAGACAAAAATAAAGTTAAAGTGGCTGTAGGTAAACAGTCTGTGAGTAAATCCCACCCCCCTCAAAGTTCTTCTGATGGAGCTGTGTCTGTGGATAACTCTGAAGTCGTACTAATAGATTGTGATGTTCAGTCAAAGTCAAAGTTTGCATCACACCAGAAATCATGTAGCACCCCCCCACCACTTCACCTCCCAAAAATTGCAGCCCATATGCAGCAGCAGCATCATGTGAAATGTAGGGCAGCCAAATCCCTAGTTTGGGATTTCTTCATACAAGATGAACAAGATGAAACAGTGGCAATCTGCCAGCTTTGCCATATGAGGGGTCTGCAAGAGAAGCCGTATGAGGAGAGACTAGAGGAGCTTAATATGTATACCCTTGAGGAAAGAAGGAAGAGGGGGGACATGATAGAAACTTTTAAGTACCTCAGTGGAATCAACAAAGTCCAAGAGGGTAGCATCTTTCAGAAAAAGAGAGATGTGCAAGAACAAGGGGACACAATTTAAAGATAGAGGTGGGGCGGTTCAGGGGCAATGTGAGGAAGTATTATTTCACAGAGAGGGTAGTGGATGCATGGAACAGCCTTCCTGAGGAGGTTGTGGGGTCTAAAACTGTGGGAGAATTCAAGAATGCATGGGACAGACATAAGGCAATTCTTGTGGGGGGTAGGAAGAAATAGGCTGTTGGTTAACTAGGATCTGCGGCCTATCCTGTAGGTAGGGAAATGGGCAGACTAGATGGGCCAAGCGGTCCTTATCTGCCATCAAAGTCTATGTTCTATGTTTCTATGAGGTGTGGGAAAAAGGGTTTCCACCTTGGCACTGAGGGCCAGCATACTCATCTCAAGAGCAGGCACATGGCATTGTGGACTTGGCACCCGAGGGCAGCTGATGCCATAGTGGAGCATTCACCCTCATCAACCTTAGTGAGCAAAGGTATCCCCTTCCCAAGTCAATGTAAGTAGCCATGTACTCTAGGTAAAAGTTATGAATTAACATCAAGTGATTACTACAGGCATGAGAAGAAGGTTGACTTTGAATGTTCTAGTAGCGGTCAGAGTAGCAGTGGCGGTCTGTGTAGTCATTCTACTACATCAACCCCTATGCATAAAACAGGTAAAATAATAGCATTTATTGGATTATCACCTGTGCATCTGCCACCCCACATCAAAGTCACCTCATCCATGACAGTTAACAGAGCAGAGATGTTTGGCATGCCCTGGGCAAAACACTGAACAGTGCAACCCACATTGCACAGTCTTTTTGAGTGGCACAGTAAATATTCACCAAATCATGCCTTTGCGCATGTACTCAGCGCTGCCATAGCATAACTGTTTGCAATTGACCTGTTGCCATGCTCCTTTATGGAGAATGCAGAATTCTGATGTTTTGTGGCATGAGCATGTCCCAAATGGAAGATCCCATCCAGGACATATTTTGCCACCTGTGCTGTCCCTGAGTTATAGCAAACTGTGACAACATCTGTAAGACATGCCCTTCAGCATTCCACATCACCATACAGTCACTTATATGTGGACATGTGGCAAAAGAGTGGGTAGTTCTTATCTGTGTACTACTGCACGTTGGCCACAGCTACCAGGGGTTGTCTGTGATGGTGGAATGGGAAAGCACTGTAAAAAGTCACACTGCGGTGGTAGCAACCTTAATGGCTTTAGACAGCATGCCACGCATGTAATGCATAGTGTAGCAGGGTCCCATACAGATGAAAACAAGTTAGATTTGCTACTGACAGAAATAGATCAGTGACTGCACCCCTGTCCCTAAAAGCTGGCTTCATTGCAAATGATAATGGGTCAAATGTTGTTGAATGTAGCAGCAATGGTAGGTTTATGAGGGTTCCTTGCATGGCCTACTGTTTAAATCTTGTGGTACAGGATTTTCTGAAGTAGCCTGAAATCAAGCAAATGCTGATTGTTGCACATCGCATCTGTGCCCACTTTGCATGTTCTAGAAAGGCCCGTGACCAACTTACAGTAGGCAGCTGCAGATCCAAAACAGCCTCTCTCAGCACTGCCTCAAGCTTGAAGTTGTCACAAGATGGAACTCCACACCTTACATGGCACAGCACTTGTATGAACAGTAGAAAGCAATCTCAGAGTACCTTGTGATGCACACTATCCGTGACAGTTCTGGGGCATCAGTGTCTGACAACTGAGCAGTGGAGACTCATGGATTCAGTCATACTAATTTTGAGGCCGTTTGATCATGCCACACAGGCAGTGATCAGTGACACTGCATCTATTAGTCAAGCCATTCCACTGCTACAGGTGCTGAGGCAGACATGGTTGAATCTGCAACATAGCCTTGATGTGGCCAGAGATAGGTCAAGCTGTGCATTTACTCAAACACATGATTACAATCTTAGACAGCAATAGACACATCACCACCATTCAGCAATCTCCAGAATTTGGAATAGCCACAATGCAGGACCCACACTACAAACATGGCATTGCATCCATACTGTAGGGTGGGTACGATCAGGTTCAAAATCTCACTGAACAGCTGGTCAGATTGGTTCAGGGCACAGATGTCACAGGCAAAGTTCTGCAATCCACTGCATAACCAGGCTGAAGGTCATTGTGGCCACAGTGCCTCCTGTAAGATGGCTTCACAACAAGGGCTGGTGTCAGCTGCACAGTTGCCCATTAATCCACTTTGGGGTGCCTTGTCCCAAGTTGGAATTTGTGACCTAGAGGAAGGGGATCAACAGGTGGATGACTCACCTGGACTGTGCACATCACAGAGCATGGTTGAGGCCTATTTGACAGAAAACAGGTATCTGACAATATTGGATGATCCTCTGGTATACTGGAGTGCCAAAGTGAATGAATGGCCAGCACTGACATCAATAGCACTGAAGTACCTGGCCTGTCCACCCTATAGTGTAAGTGTGAAGGGGGTATTTAGTTCTGCGGGGGCCATTGTAAGAGATCGTTGTACTAACATTTCACCTACATATTTTGGCATGCTGACATTTATCAAAATGAATGAAGGTCACATTCCAAGTAGGACAAGCACATCTATGTTTGTACCCCATCACGATGATGGTGGTGCTGATGAGGGTGAAGCAGACCATCCAGGTGGCAGCGTTAAATGGTTTTCTGTTGAGGGTGATAATGCACTCATGGGAAAAGAATTTCCAAGTGGGGACAACTCCAGCATTGAGGATTGTGAGGGTTGCTTCCTCATTGATGAGGATGATGTTGGTGGAAGTGCATAAAGAAAAAAATGGCATTAAAGTACTTCTTCCTGTTCAAAGTTTCATAATGACATACCATTAGTTTGCCTTCACCTTTCTTGCTTTTGTCAGTACAGTTCCCAGAATGTGTTCAGTCATTATTACCTGCAATCATCTAAATACAAGTCAGCTTGTAGTCATTGACATCATGCTGATTGAATAACAGATATCCTGACACTGAAATATATGACACCCCAGCCAGCCACCCTGCTTCTTAAGATAGAGAGAGACAGACAGACAGACCTTGTGCCTTTGCCCAATATAAGCACCTGCAGCCAGCCACAGCCACCCAGCTTCTTGAGCCTCAGAGAGGGAGAGAGAGAGAGAGAGAGAGAGAGACAGACCTTGTGCCTTAGCTCACTATAAGAACCCACAGCCAGCCACAGTAACCCTGCTTCTTAAGAGAGAAAGAGACAGAGACAGACAGACCTTGTGCCTTAGCCCAATATAAGAACCCACAGCCATCCACAGCCAGCCTGCTTCTTGAGACTGTGTGAGAGAGAGAGAGAAAGAGACAGACCTTGTGTCTTTGCCCAATATAACAACCTGCAGCCAGCCACAGCCACCCTGCTTCTCAAGAGACAGAGAGAGAGAGACAGACAGACCTTGTGCCTTTGTCCAGTATAAGAACCCACAGCCAGCCAGCATGAGAGGACATCAACTGTGAATGAAACAAGCAACGTCCATCAGAAAAGTACCATCTGACTTGTCCTGCTCGTGCCACATACAGTACTGGATGCAAAGATAACACTCGTGTTGTGATGCCATGGTGAGTTCAAGTCCTATGACTCTGCATTGATTTATTTCTTATTGTCCCACTTCCGTACTATAGTCATTTTTGCAGGTATTTGGTTTATACTGTCATCATCATCTTTAGCCAGAATAGCCACATGTTCCTGAAATAAAGTCTTTAAATTTAGCACCGTTGTTTTAAATTTGGTGATAAAAAATTATATATTCTGAATTAATAGGGATTCCAGTATTCAGTAATAAAGGACTATTCTTTTAAAAAAGTTAATTTGTTGTGTTAGATTATTTTTCTCAAATATATCTGCATGATCTGTACAAGATGATAACAAGAACAAGTAACATCAAAATATTTATGCCACAGTGAGCAATAATTTCTAATGTTGGTTGTTATCTGTGGTTATTTCCCTTAAGGTGTTGTACTGCAAGTGTGGCTGCAGCCAGCAATGCACCACTGCACAGTTAACATCACACTAGTGAACATCAGTAACTTATAGTAAGTATGAATCTCATTTATTGTGTTTTTGACTTGAATTCTGTTGTTCATCTTTTCCCCCTTTTTTATACAGGTACACACAATGCAACTATGGCCAAATAGAGGCAAGTGATTTTCAATTTTTCTTCACAGCTGACTTTTTTAACTTGCAATCGTACAGTCCTAGGACCAAAATGATACAAAGTACTGTAAGTGCACCAACAATGCCATTGCAGTGTGGCCATGTACATTATGTTATCTGAATGTCAGTTGATTTAATGTATGTATAGTATAGTGCTTGCTTGCTTGTGTTTCTGCTTCTATATTTGATCTGTACCATTCTCCTATTGTGTTTACCTGTACTGACGTGGAACCTTTGAAAAAGAGTCTTTGACTCGAAGATATTTTCCAAATCCTCAATAAATAAATAAAATAAAAAATGTACAGGTAAGTATCAGTCTGATCTCTTTTTTTTTCCTTTCTTTTTTTCCCTACGGGTGAAGTATTCAACAGCAGTCAAACACAGGCCAGATAATGTCTGTTTTTCTACACAAATGAGACAGGCATACTTCAGTACACAAGGAGTCTACAACATGTATTTCTGATTGGAACTGTAAGACACTTGTCTAGTGCACGTCACTAAGCTTGATTATTTTATTCATGGGCATTTAGTAATAGCTGTGTATTTGAAGCTGGATATATCAAAAGGCAGGAAGAACACTGTTGAGTGTTGAATGGACTACTAAAATAAACTCTGAATAATTTCTGCTTTATCTGTTTGCAGGTAACATCAAGGTGCGTATACCGTAGCAACAGTGAACTTTCTACATCAAAGACCATTATAGCGACAACTTCAAACAAATTCAAGATTGTCACTGTAATGCTCCTGATGTAGAAATTTCACTACTTTCACTGGTGTTTCACCTCCTTCCAAGTCAACTCCCACTCGGAGTTTGTTATTTAAAAATTGGGTGGTATGGCAGGCACAGTGAGTGTCTGCCTGTTGGCATTGTGTATTTCGCCGTCCAGCATGTTGACAACTTCACTGTTGATGCGGCTTGGTGTGACCAATCGAGGTGCTACAGACCTGTAGTATGTTCCAATCTCAAGACAGACAGCATTTCAGATACACTGAAGACCTGGAAAGAAGACAAAAACATTAAGGACAATTGTTTTCGAATGTGGCAACCCCATCACCCCCCAAAAAACACTTACCTTTCATGGCTTGCAATTGTAGTACTGCCAAAGTGAACAATCAGACACATGTAGAACTAATCAGCAGTGGCAGCATGGTTTCATCGATATCGTTGTGAATTTGGGTGATATGACCTGAAAATGTAAAAGAAAAGAACAGTAATGAGAAATGGTTACAACTTACTCACCCACAACAGTAACCACCCCCTCCCCCCAAAAATTAAAATTTTGCAGTACCACATTAGACAGCAGCACATATGTACGTCATGTGATTAAGAGCATCAACAACACACCGGTGAAGGGAAAACATTCAAAATATTTAAGCAATATGGCACGACAGGGTGTGGGTTATAGGGGGATTTACCCACACCTTGTGTGGTGTGTCACGAGGCACAGCCAAGTGACTTAACCACACAAGAAGTGGGTAAATCCTCCAATAACCTACACCCTAGAATGCCTTATTGCAATTATACAATGGACCCATGTGTAAAATAAATGTTAAATGTGTTTAAGTATGTTTTTTATAAATGCCATTTCTCAGCCGTGGGTTATTACAGGATATACCACGGTCATGTCATGTGTTTTGACCAATGAGGTTACATGATTTTCATACCCCATTGTATAATTGATGATAATTCCCTGCAAAGGAACAACATAACGGACTGCTTACAACAAACAAGATGCAATACAAATTAAATGGTAGTGTCTCTCAACAAACATGACAGTAACATGTGCAATAACTTTTCATTGGTGGTATGAATACACATACATATCAGACAGCATGTTTCAGTCAATGCAGCAGAATACATTTCAAGAGCATCAAATTATACTTCAACCCATGGTCATCTGTGGTGATCTCCACTCTGCAACACATTGTACATCAGCAGCAGCAGTCATGAAATTAAAACAGCAGGACAACAGCAGCAAGCAATTTTCTCACGTGGGACACTGATACACAGTTCTGGCTCTCTTTGTACATTTTAAGCCATGCGGCAAGAAATACTTGTGACTTTCCCGAACACTTTATCAGGTGCTTATTTTTAATTGGGACATTAATACCGGGTGCTGAATGATGTACAAAGATAGCAGTATAAGTCAGCTACCTTGACATATGATAAGACATTTTTCTTTGAGGGGGGTTGATTGTTATTGTGGGTGATTTTAGGGTATTTTGATTGTAGTTGGTGGTATACTATGAAAATTTAACACAGTCAACATAACCAAAATGTAATACAGCATTGCATGACAATTAAAGCAGCAGTACAAGAATAATGTGGACATTCTGACCAACATTTGTTATTCTGTTTTAGATTGCCCCTTATCTAATGACTTATGTATGTGATACCCTTCTTTCCACAATTTAAATCTGCTTTAGTACTTTTTTTTCACATCTGAAATAATAAAAGTAGCACTCCTTTTAATCTGGCTCGCACCAGGTTTTCATCAGTAGTCTCACCTGTTTTTTTTATATCAATTATTTTAAATAATTTCTGTTGTGACTAAAATGAACTATGATGCAGCAGGCAGTGCTCCATGACCATATGGAACTGTAGATGTTCAAAAACAGCTGGGAATAGTGATGAAAACCAGGTCTGAGCAGTATTAAATGAAGCACTACTTTTATTAGTTCAGATGTAAAAAAAGGGAGTAATGCAGACTTAAATAAATTGTGGAAAGAAGGGTATCCTACAAGTCAGTAGATAAAGGCAATTGAAAATAGAATACAAAAGTATAGGTCAAAATTGTCACCAAATTATTGCACTCCAGATTTAACATACAACAGGAAGAAAACATTAATGGAAAAAATATATATATACTTATTCAATATGTAAAAAGATTATTAAGTAGGAAAAGAAGGAAAAGTGGAGGACAGGAATTTTTTTTATCTTTTTTATAATTTTTTTGGTGTGTTTTTCATATTTTGTTGTTTTTCTTTTATGTTTTTTGGGGGGAGGTGGGAGAACAGTGAGGAAAAATAAAGACAGAATACACACTACATGTTAAGACAGAAAACAAAGAAAATTTATATAAAGCTACTGGGGTTGATCAATCAGTGTGTGCAGCGTACTAATCATTTGAAATTGCTGAGCCTCCATTTTTTCCAACTACTGGTGAGTTTGGTCAACAACGTTATGCAGGTAGTTGACCTCACTCCACAGGATGGCCAGGTCTGCCTGCATTACTGGCATTTCTGCTGGGTTGGCTGCAGCTGCAGGAGCCACCACTTGCTCAGCCCTCTCCCTTCTGCTGCATGTTTTATGATGTGCAGGTTGTCGCTGTACTGCCCCCTCTTCCACTGCATCCTCCACTGCAAGAGCAGTGGTTAATTCCTTCACCTTGGTCTCCCACTGGACACAGTGGTGTACTAATAGGTGGGTTCTTTGACCACCCATGCCCAAGTAGCTGCCCTTTCAACCACGATGCACCAGCATGCTGCAGATGTTGCATTTCACCACAGTTGGGTGACCTGGCAGTGTAGTGAAAAACTGCCACACTGGCGAGTTACATGGCAGACCAGGCACAGGCAGTGGGGGGCAGAGATACTGTAGGCTGCTCTGCAGTTGGGAGAGGCAACAAGCTGCTGCTGCTTCTGCTGTTCTTGTTCCTGCTTCTGCTGTTCTTGTTCCTGCTGCTGCTGTTCCTGTTCCTGCTGCTGCTATTCCTGTTCCTGCTGTTCTTGTTCCTGCTGCTGCTGTTCCTGTTCCTGCTGCTGCTGTTCTTGTTCCTGCTGCTGCTGTTCCTGTTCCTGCTGCTGCTGCTTGGCCTGCTGTGGGGTGTTGGTAGCCACCAGTGCTGCAGGGTTGGCACCACTAACATCCAAAGAAGAAGCAGCAGCTGCTGCTGCCGCTGCTACACTTCCACTGGCAGAGGAAACAACATTTTGCAGCGGGAGCACTGGACTGAAAAACATTGCCATGGTTAAGGCAAATGATTTGACCAAGGCCCCCCCCCACATCCTTGGAACATGAGGAACCCTATTTACTCCACCTCTCTCTGTTTTTAAACAAACATTTCTAAAAGTATTACTAACTAAACAAAAAGGAAAAACAGAAACAGAATTATATAACAAAAAAAAAGGTGGACTAGGGATGAAAGTGGTTTAAAATAAACTCAGGAATATGAGGAAAAAGGATCAAAAACAGAAAACTCGTTCTTTTAATAGTTTTGACTAGCACACTAAACACTAAGCTACACTGCTCCTACTCTAGCAAAGTGAAAGTCAAAGTGAAACTAATTCACTGATTTCCTGCCTGATTCCTTTCCTACCTGCATCATGTGACCTACAGAAAGTCAGACATGTGATCTGTGGCCTGTTTCTCACAAAGTTCGCCTTCTTATAATGTAACCCGAAGTTAGCATGAATTTTGGAGCACAAAGTTCATTAAAGGCGAATTTCAACCTTTGACTGGAAACTTTGCATAATGATACATGGAGGCGAAGTTGATCACTTTGCATTATATATGCAGCGGTAGTAAACCTTTGCTGCATCTCTACTTGGGATAAGCCATCTTCATGCATAAATCTGAAATGGCATACAATTGAAATGCCATAGGAAATAATGGTCTCCATACGAATGAACTGATCTCTGCTCGTAAATGGTAAATATCCATCTCAAAATCCAAAGACCCCACAAATCCCACAGAACACAGCCCTGTATAAATGTTTGCTTAGCTCATTTTAGGGTTAGTTTAGGGTTTAGGGTTTGTTATAGCCTGTCATGTTCTTGTTGATAGCAGATGTGGACTCTGAATGTGGAATGGGGAACATTTCAGTCTCTTTATGTTAGCTGTTGTGAATTCCAAAAATGGGACCTGGGGAGTTGGTGTCTCTGAAGCTTGCATTGCTTGTTGATAGCAGACACCAACTAACAATGAGGAATGGGGAACAGCTAAATCGGGAGATTGAGGGGGAACAGCTGCACAGTAATCATTTTCTGGAGCTCTGTTTCAGTTTCTTGTTGTAGACTGCCTTTGTTAAAAACAATCTATGCTGTTTCATTGTTGAACAGCTGTGAGGTGGTGAGTGGGGAACAGTGTTTATCAGTGTCTGCAGCCCATGTGGCTGTTCTCTTGCTGTTTGGGGGGGCAGCTGTATGATAATTAGTGAGTATCTGTGTATCAGTCTTTGTCCTTAGCTGACAGCTCGGTTGAGACTCAATTGACACCTACTAAGCTAACAGCTCCAATGGGATTCAATTGACACCTACTAAACAAATGAAAAAGATTGCCTGAGAAGCATCTCTAAGCCAAAAAATGTGCACACAACTGAAATTTGGTGTGCATGCAAAATAATGATTAAAAGAATAGCACAGGAATCTGGACAACAAGGTTTTGTACATACATCCAGACTGTGCATACATCCAAGTGGCATACAAGTGGAACTGACTGTATATTCACTGCAAAAAAAATTATGTTAATGCAGACATTGAGGCCGAAGAATGCAAAGTAGGGAAATGAAAAACATGAGGGTTTTGGGTCCCAGGAGTCCTGTCAAATCAGTGGTGGGGTGTTCCTTGGGGTTGGAGGAAGTAACCACCAACAGATGGCTTTGGAATGGGAGGATTATCAGTTATGTAAATAGCACCCGCAAGTTCTGGAATTCTGCAGTATACTGAAGATGCATAAGAATGCCTCAGATCCCTATGGTAGATGCACAATATGTGGGGCAGACAGCCTATTTGAGCTAATCTCAACATTTGTTAACTGTCATCTGCAGCCCCTAGTGAAGAGAATACCCACATATATCAGAGATATTATCCATATACCAAATATTTTATCTGAGCTCAGCACTGAAGGGACTGCAGAATGTAACCTTTTGTGACAATGGACATTTGTGACCTCTATACAGCTATTCCACATAATGAGGGGGTCATGACTATGGGCAAGTTTGTCAGCAACCAAAACACCCAGCCTCAAGGGTGTTACAAGAATTGGCAATGTTTATATTATCAAATATTTTTTTCTTCTTTGAAGGGAATTTCTTCTAACAGGCATGCAGCACTGCAATGGGTTACACCATGGTGCCTGCATATGCCATTGCCTATTAGAGATGCAGCAAAGTTTTAAAGCACCAGTGAAGTTCTGGCAAAGTCAGGAAATTTGCCTCCATGGAGCAATCCACGAATTTGTCCACCTAATTTTGCCATTTCACATGCAAATTCTCGTCACGAAGTGCAGAATGTTAGATGCTAAGTGCAGAATTTCGCCCATGAGTGGTGAAATTCTGCCATTCAGGGTGAAATTCAGCCATTCATTGGTGAAATTCTGCACTTCACAGGTTGAACTTTGCAATTCGTACCACGGATTATTTTGCGAATTGCACGAAATTCACAGCTTGATTTGCGTAGCAAATTTTGTGGACTTCGCCCATCTTTGTTGCTTATACACATGACTTCAAAAGCCAACACACTCTTTCAGAAACCCAGAATCCATGTAACAAACATATAAAATGTTACAGGCCATACATACTATAGATAGCTCCCTCATCATGTGGGTGGGGACAGAGGAAACACTTTCCGAAATTTTTGACTATGTGAACAACTGTAAAACTAACTTGAAGTTCACACTGAACTACAGCCAGGACAGTATCCCTTACCTATATTTAACACTCAAAATTCATCAGGGAAAAATACATACTGACCTATACTGGAAGCTCAGAGATAAAAATACTATCCTTCATGCTGACAGTTATCACTCTCAGAAAGTGATCGAAAGTATTCCCTTCTCTCAATTCCTGTGACTGCTCAAAAATTGCTGCACAGACAAAGACTTTGAAGTACACCTTACTGAGACTCAAAACAGATTTAAATTAAGGGTCTATAGCAGAACAGTCCTTTAAAAATCCACAGAGAGATTTAAAAACATTACCCAGACTGAGGCCCTAGTGAGCAGGAATAGAAATGAGGCACACACAAATACAGTATTTGCCACAAAACATAATAGTAAGGTTCAACACAAATCAGGAAAATACTTTACAAATACTGTCACATACTGAGTCAATATCCATAATTTGAGTGCATCTTTCAGGAGTGACCAAGAAAGTACAAACCATTAAGTATAAACTGGTCCACATGATATACAGTCAAGGGGAAAAGGTTCTCCTGGACAGCTTTTTCAGGGCCCTCTAAGGCCAGGTATGGTGCTCTGTGGTCACTGTTCTGTTAGTGGCCACACAAACAAACAAAAATACATTCATACATCCACACATCAACAAACAATATATCATTAAAAATACATTACTATTAGTGTATTTCAGGGTTTAGGGGCTTGCTGTTAAACTGTTGCTGTGTGTTAGTCAGATAGCCTTACTGGTTTCTGGACAGGGGCACATGAAGCACAAGAAGAGCATGAAAAAGGAAATGTGAGCCATGGTGTAATGCATTATGTTGTTGGGCAGCAGTCTGCAGAGAGACCTTCTGGAGACTGAGGTGCTGCCCCATCTGCATGTGCCTCTCTGGGTGGAGGGCGCAGGTCTCTAGGCTCCAGGCCATGCTGGCTGAGAGGCAGGAGAGTGTCATTACACTCAAAGTTGCATTGACTAAGCATTGAGGGATCATCTCTCCCACCCAGTGGCCACCAAGCTAGACACCGCTGCCTCAAAGGATGCCAGGAGGGAGTATCAGTTGGACTATGGTGGGTTCATGGAGTGCAGAGGTGGTGGGCTCTGGAATACTGGGAGGAACAGGTCACAGACACATTCCTCAAGTGGTACCACTAAGAAATTCCTATGCCGTTCTGGTGGAGTAGGACTGCCAAGAATGGGTACCCAAGGTAGTGGACAGTGAGGATGTGGGGCCCTCCCTTGTGGAGTCCCTGGGGGGGAAGAGGACCCCAGAAAAGTAGGAAGTAACTTCTGGTGGTGAACTCCATTGTCAAGCGGATATAGTTGGGGGAAGGGGAGGGAGTATAGAGAGAGGTAAGTACCTTCCTGGCACTACAGTTTGGCGGGATGGAAGCATATTCAATGAATCATGAGGGCAATAGGTAGGAATAGGGAGCTGGTTGTCAATGACCATCTGGGATGAATAACCTAGCTACAGATGAGACAGGAGCAGTTTAAGAAACTAAGGGGAAGGGTCTTAGGCAGGTAGCATTCACGGTAGCCTTTATGGAAGTGTTGCCTATCTACTACAGTGGAAAGTGGAGCGAGCTCTGCACTAAGACCTTCAACTCATGGTTGAAGGAATGGTGCAGAGAGGAGGGGTACTGCTACCTTAGGGTTCAGGGTTCATCTGGAGGCATAAGAGCTTATACCAAGGGGATGGTCTGCATCAATCCAGGAGTGGAACAGCAGTCTGTGACAGGAAGCTTTCCTGTCACACAGTCCTCAGTGGACAGTTTAAATGTTACTTTGATGGGCATTTGAATTTGCCAAGGGGGGGTGGTGGAAGATAAAGGGGAGGCTGTAATTGCCTCCTTCCACACACAGGCTGAGCTAGAGAGTAGAGAGAGATCTTGAGAGAAGAGAATCCCACTGAGATGCAAAACAATCAGCAGCGGGTGAGCGAAGGAGGAGGGAGGAGGAGCAGTCAAAAGAAAAAGGGAAGGAAGGGGGAACAGCTGGAAAAAGGGAGAAGTTGCAAGAAAAGGGAAAACAAAATCTTTAAAACCATGTGTGTCAGTGCTAGAAGTCATGGAAATAAGATCCCAAACTTGGAGGTCATCATACTGGAGGTAGACCTGGATATTGTGGCCATTACTGAATCATGGTGCATGGGCAGCCATGTCTGGGAAATGGTCATACCAGTCTACACGATGTTTCAAAGGGACAGGGTGGGAAGGAAAGGAGGGGGAGTGGTGCTCTATGTTAAGGAAAATATAAAAGCAATGGAAGTACAGAGAATTCAATGGGAGGTTTAGATGTTGTGGGTAATCCCTGAGTCAGAAAACAGAGCTGCTATTTGGACAGGAGTGATCTACAGGCCTCCAAAACAGGGGGAGGACTTGCTAACATACTAAAATGCCAGCAGAATAGGCCTAACAGTCTTTTGTGTCTGCTCGTTTGGTCAGCCCCCACCCTTGGAGCTAACCTTGTTGCCTCCCTCGCCCTCTCTGGTTTCTCCCTTCCCAGTTCCGGATATTCTCACTGCACTGGTTTTTGCTTCCAGAACCTTCCCCTGTACCTATCTCACCCCCTCTTGAACCCCTCCACTGCCTCTGCCTCCACCAGCCCCCTGGCCAGTGCATTCCATGGCTCCACCACCCTCTTAGTGAAGTAGCACCTCCTCATTTCTCCCCTGAATCTCCCCCTCCAGCTTCCACCCATGCCCTCTAGTTGCCCCCTCCTTCCTTTAAAGCACCCTGACTGCTCCTCCCCTATTTACCCCCTTCATGTACCTGAAGACCTCTATCATGTCTCCCAGTCTCTTCTCTCTTTCAATGTGTACATTGATCTGTCCCCCAAGCCCCAAATCATTTTGGTTGCCCTCCTCTGGACCCTCTCCAGGAGTTCAATGTACCTCTGTAAGTGTGGCCTCCAAAACTGCGTGCAGTACTCGAGGTGCAGCATCACCAAGCAGTTATACAGAGGGAGTATCACTTCCCTCCTTCTGGAGGTGATCCCCCTAGTGATGCATCCCAGCATCCTGTTGGCCTTGGCCACTGCCCTTCTACAAGTCTCCAAGCTGTTCATCTTGATATCCACCACCACCCCCAGGTCCCTCTCAGCCATCGAGATTTGTAGCATCCCCCCCAAGGTATACACTTGGCCCAGGTTTCTGGCCCCCAGGTGCAGTACCTTGCATTTCCCTGCATTGAACCTCAGCTTCCACTTTCTAGGCCATCTTTCCAGAGCCTCCAGGTCTCCCTGTAGGGCCACCCTCCCTCCTCCCCATCCACCACTGCCCCCAGTTTTGAGTAATCCGCAAAGAGACTCATCTCACTACTGACACCTGTCCTTATGTCAGAGACATAGGCATTGAACAGGAGGGGCCCAAGAACTGATCCCTGTGGGACCCCACTAATGACCCTCCTTGGGGATGAGACTATCCCACCAACTAGGACCCTCTGGGTCTGGTCCTGGAGTCAATTGCCTATCCATCTGATCATCTGGTTCCCCAACCCCATTTCTCTCAGCTTATCCAACAGGCCCCATGAGGAACAGAGTTAAATGCCTTGCTGAAGTCTAGAAAGAGGATGTCCACTGGTCTACCCACATCCAAGGCACTCATCACCCAGTCATAGAACTCCACAAGGTTTGTCTGACACGATTCCCCCTGGATGAATCCATGCTGTCTATCATCCAGGCACCCTGACTTTTCCTGGTCCCCCACAGCCGCTCCTTGACAATGCCCTCCATTATCTTGCCCACCACTGATGTCAGGCTGATGGGCCTGTAGTTCCCTCCCATCTCCCTTGATTCCCCCTTGTGGATAGGCACTATATGTGCTACCTTCCAGTCCTGGGGCACCTACCCTGTCCTCAGACTGATGGTGAAAAGCTCCACCAGGGTTTTTTCCAGGACATCCGCCAGTTCCTTCAGCACTCTGGGATGTAATTTATCTGGCCCTGGTACTTTCTCTGTCTTAAGGGACCTGAGGGCTTCCCTCACTCTCTCTGCTGTGATTGCCACCTCCGATACCTCGTCCCCCTGCTTAGCCTTCCCCCCTCCCGCCAATGATGCCTCCCCCTCTTCCCAGACCTGCCAATCAGTAAGGGTCCCCCTCGTCAGTATCACTGTCTTCTCCTATGTATGATGCAACACCCACATTTCCCTTGGAGAAAACTGAGGTGAAGTACTCATTTAGTACCTCAGCCTACACCCCTGGGTCATGTGCCCATCTCTCCCCTGTTTTAATCCTGCCAATCTGCCCCTTCACCCTTCATTTTTCCCCAATGTATCTAAAGAACCCCTTGTTCCCTCTCCTAATTTTCCTGGCCAGGTTCTGCTCCTTCTTTGCCTTAGCCACCCTCACCACCTTAGTGGCCCTTCTACCCATCAACTCGTACTCCCCTCGATCCCTTTCACTTCTTGAGCACTTGAATTGCCTATAGGCTGCCTTCTTTCCCCTCACCACCCCCCGGACCTCCCTGGTCCACCAGCAGGGTTTTTGGGCCCTACTGCACTTTCGTCTTACTCTTGTACAGATGCTGGTAGCATCCTGCACCCCCCTCCTGATGATTTCCCACCTACTGTCAGAGTCCATGTCTGGCCCAATGACATCCAAATGCTCCTTGAGGATCCTTCCTATTTCCTTAAAATCCACCCCTCTGAAGTCAGTTACCTCCGTCTTTGTGCAGCCTTCTACCCCTCCTAGGTCCAGGCAGAACCAGACCGTGGCATGGTCGCTCCCCATCAATGGGCCCCTTACCTCCAGGCCCCCAATTTGGTCACTGTCTGCCAGGACTGCATCCAGTACCTGCGCCTCCCTGGTCGGTTCCCCCACCTGCTGAGTTAGGAATGCATCCTGAGAGACATCCAACAACCTCTGTTCCCTGGCCACCGAGGATGTCATAGTCTCCAAGTCTGTTCTTGGCATGTTTAAGTCCCCCAACACCACCACCCTTCCCCTGCCCAATGTGCAGTGTAGATGAAGACTTAGATGAAGAAATGTTAGAAGTAATTGCCAAAATGGCTGAAAAAGGGGGAGGTGGTACTGGTGGGGACTTTAATCTGCCAGATGTAGATTGGAGCCCCCCTGCAGCAGTATCAGTAAGATGCAGAGACATCCTGGACTGCCTGCAGGGGGTATTCCTCAGGCAACAAGTCAATGAACCCATTTAGAGTGGGGCAATACTGGACCTGGTGCTTACTAATAGGGACAGTGAGGCAGACATCAGGGTGGGAAGTCATCTGAATACCAGTGATCATCGCACAGTGGGGTTTAATATAAGAACAGCAGCAGAATCCAACCACACAAAGGAACAGATCCAGGGTTTCATAAGGGTTGACTTTACAAAAATGGGAGAATCCATGCAAAAGGTCCTGGCAGGAGGAGATGTCCTGTGGGGGATGGAGTGCAAATGGTCAGACTAAAAGAGGGCATATTAAAGGCAACAAACATGTACAATATATGCTCACATATGACTCAAGTTTTTAGTGCCAAAAATGGGCACTAAAGAATGGGGACTTGACTTACATGCAAGGTTGACTTACGCACAGAGTTTCTTTTACCTATACTTTCTCTGAATTGACTTATGCCCTGGGTTTCTGAGACATATGCAAGATTACTAAATACCCCCCACCTCCCACCGTAGTAGCACCCTGTTCCCACCCTCCTTCAACCCAGCACACAATTTTAACTGATGAAGGCGACTGGCACAACTCACTCTCCTTCACAGATGGCTGCTATCTTCATAGTTTTCAAAAGCACTTATAGTGCTAAATTCAAGATTACAAATCACTCCCTGCCACCCACCCTAGTAGCACCCTGGTCCCACTCTCCTCCCCCCAACACCCAATTTTGGCAAAGAACAGCAACCGGCACAACCCACCCTCCCCTATGGCCAGCTGCCTTCAGAATGAATGAAAGCATTCACATGCTTGTTCTGTTCAATAGTAAAACAACTGATTCATTATACTATTAGACAGAACAAGTACCCCAGTGCTTTCATTCACTCTGAAGGCAGATGGCTGTGGAGGAGGGTGGGTTGTGACAGTTGCCTTCCTTTCCTAAAATTTGGTGTTGGGGGTGAGGAGGGTTGGAGCAGGGTACTACTAGGGTGGGAGGCAGGGGAGTAATTGTTAATCTTGAATTTAGTGCTATAAGCACTTTTGAATGCTACAAAGACAGTGGCTGGCAGTGGAGGAGGGTGGGTTGTGCCAGTTGTCCTCTTCAGTTACAATTGGGCACTGGGGGTGGGGAATGGGTGTACTGTAAATAAAGTGTGATATGTCAATTTATATACAAGGTATATCTACAAAACTGCCAAGATGTAAAAGTGAGGGTCAACTTATTTATTTTTATTTATTTATTTAATTCTAGGATTACAAAGACTTTTGAACCAAAAGTTCATTTACAAAGGTTCTGCATCATAGTACAAAATGGAAACAAAACAAATAGTGATCAAGGGAGGAAAACAGATGGAGGACAAGAACCAAAGTTCAATTACAGAGGATAAGCGTCAGTAAACAATGCATTCACAAAATGCAACAAAGTACAGTGGAATCCACTTAAATGCATACCCATTTTGCACAGAGAAAATGTGCATTTAAGCGGAATGTGCATTTACCTGAAATTGACGTTTTGTTGTTTTTAAAGAAACCTGACGAAATACAGGGGGACGCACGTATGTGCGTAAATGTTTATTTCCTTTTTCTAAAAAAAACTCACCCACATTTAGAGAGTACAAAATTCAGTTAGTTTAATGCATACATTATTTATTAATCACTGGTGCAATTAGCAGTAACTACCTGAATCTCCCCTGAATCACCCCCTATATTTGCTGTTCCAAAAAAAGATGTGATTTTGCTTTGTCTCCTATTAATAAGTGTGAGCTGAGTACGGCAGTGTTCAAATTCAAAATGCCTTGTAAGGTCCCGCTTTTCCCTTGCCTTAACAAAAGTCCCAATTTTGTTCATGCACTGTAGTGCTTCGAACATTGTTACCTCCAGTTCGTCATTCTCGGTTTCAGTCGCATTTTGTTCATCCTCCTCATCTGGTAGCCCGATGATCTCCTGGCATATCTCAGTGTCCCTAATCATACCGATGGTCTGCAGTGATTCGTCAATGTCCTGGTATGAGTTAAAGTCAGCCCGGTTCATGTTAGACAGGAGAGCGGGAGCAGTCTCGTCCTCCATGACCTCATCAATGCTCTGAGATGACTGATTGCTAAAACCTGCTTTTTTGAAGCAATTCTGAATGGTCTCCTGTTTAACCTGATGCCATGCCCAATCTAGCATTTTTATGGCGTCCAAGACTTTAATCTTTTTTGACAGCTCTGATATGGTGTTCAGTGTTCCATCATCCATACGGAGGATGATTTTCTCTATGATCTGGAGAAAAAGAATAAAATTAAGTGAAGATCATAACACAGCACAGCAGTAAACTCTACAGGGTGGTGGGGATGGGGGATGAGTGTGAGCTGGAGGCTTACCTGGCTTCAGTAATGATGTTTAACATTTTTTATAATTCCCATGTCAAATGGCTGGATCAATGATGTGGTGTTGGGTGGAAGAAAAATCAGATGGATATAGCTCAAAGAGATTTTGGAGTGTGCTGAACAGTTGTCGAGTAACAGTGCTGTTTCCTTTTTGGTGCATCATCTGATTCAGTTTCTTCAGCCAGCTGCTAAAGATTGCTGCCGTCATCCAGGCATTTGAGTTGCTGTCATAGTCAACAGGTAAAGCCTCTATTGATAACCCTGCAAAGAATCTGAACTTTTTGGATTTCCCAACAACTAGCCTGATTTTATCACTCCCAGTCTGGTTGCAACAGAGCAGAACTGAAATTCACTCTCGTGCTTTTCCCCCCAGCTGCTGAATCTGATTTAAATGAAAGTGACCCTTCAGGTGTAGCACAAAAATAAAGTCCAGTGCCATCAAAGTTGTATATACAGTCTGAGGGATAATCTTTAAGGAGTTGAGGTAGCACTGTGGACAGCCAGGTATCCGCAGACTCACCATCGACATCCTTTTTTTCTCCATGACAGCATTTAAATATGATTAAATTTCTTTCCTTCCAGCAGCTCAACCATCCACTGGTTGCTATGAAAGTAAGCCCCATTTCAGATGCCAAGTCCTCTGCTGTTTTAGCCAAAATAGGACCACTGACAGGTGCGTCCATACTTCATGCAGCAGAAAACCATCACAAGAAGGCTGCCTCAACCTCCTCACTTTTCCCCTACGTCTCTGTTTGTGGTCCTGGTTCCCAGAGCGCTCCAATTCTTCCAGTAGTCTGTCTTTGTGCACACTATTCTAGTGATTGTGGACACAACCTCACCTAATTCTGAAGTGACATCCAAGTGTTTTACATTGTGTATCTCTAGACGTTGCAGCACTGAAATTTTCTGGCCAAGCATGAGTGTTACTCTTTTCTGATCCATACTGCTTCTGCTGCTATATGGTGAGTGAGTCGATAAACTAGTCAAGGTGTTAAATAGTGCAGCAAAACTTAATTAAGATAGTAAAGCATGTCATTAGCAGTTTCACATACCATAAGCAACCATCGTGAAAACCATTGTGCGCTTAACAGGTGCTGACTACATTGCAAGGCATGTGTTAAGTGCTAGGAATTCTGTGTATTTAGCCAAAATGTGCTTTAATCCAAAGTGTATATAAGCAGATTTTTTAACATTGGAGATATGAGGAAAGAAACTGGGATTTTAAAACTCGTGCATTAAAATGAAATGTGCACTTATCCAAAGTGCATTTAAGTGGAAACCACTGTAGTAGTAGTACTTAGCAATAGTGATTACAATTAAGGAGTGATGCAAACAAGTGATGAGTGGGGGGCAGATATCAAGAATTACAGGTGATGGGTGGTGGCGGAGATGTGTAAGTGGATGAAGCAGTCTTAAGAGTGACTTTGTCATGAAGTACTGGAGGTAGTAAGAAGTGCTAAGGAGGGACACCAGCGGAGGGAGGATAGAAGTGGGAGAAGTGGTAAAGGGAAGATAAGGAGAGTGGCTAGGAGGGGGTAGGAGGCTAAGAGTGGTAGAGAGGATAGAAGGGGTAGGGGTTGGGTAGGGGGCTAAGGAAGGGAGTGAAGGGGTGAAAGTTGGAAAAGGAAGTGGTGGGTGGGGGAAGGGAAACAGGGAGGAGAGGGGAGGTAAGGGGTTGTAAGGAGGTGAAATGGGTAGGAGGGGAAAGCAGAGATGGGATGAGGGGTAAGACAGGGAGGACAGGCCACATGGCCTAGTGGGTGCAGTTGCAACTACTGAGTTTAGCGAGGTGTTGATGCAGATATTGTTTATATGGTCCTAGCTTAACCTCACTGGAGATCTCAGGAGGAAGCTCATTCAACAGTGTTGGGGCCTGGACATAAAAGTTGCATTGGGCTTGGGAAGTTCAGCAGAAAAGAACCAGGAAAGATGAATTACCAGTACTATGTGTGCACCTCATGTAGGGGGCAGGTAACACAAGAGCATGTGTTGAAGGAGAGGTCATGCGGAGGCAAATTTTCTTGGCATGAGACAGGTTTGGTAGGCTCTCCTCCCTTGCACATGGAGCCAGTTTGATTGTCTGTATAGTTCACAGGTGTGTGTTCTTTTCCCTGCACCAGTCACAAGGCAGCAGCACTTATTTAGGGCTGTTTTTATGCATTTTAGAGTGGTGTCAGTAACAGACCCATAGAAAAGTAGTCAATAGTTGATCATAGCAAAGTGAACTGGTTATGGCTAGGCACATTGTCTCCTTGTTGATGGTGGTACAGAATATCTATCCTAGAATTTATAGCTTTGGAAGTGAATTGGACATGTGTACTGTAGGTGAGTGGGCTGTCGAGTGTAATCCCAAGATATTTGAATCTGTGTACTTGATCAAGGGGTTGATGTAGTTTGTTCAGGATAGTTAAATCTGCAATTCTATGTTCACTATGGGCACTAGTGAACGACATCATTTTACTTTTTTTATAGTTCATAAGTAGCTTATGCTTATAGAACCATGATTCAGCAGAGGTAAAAGTTGTCTGAAGGTCATAGGATAGGAGGACTGAGTCAATGTGGGTTGAGAAAAGGACAGTGTCATCTGTATATAGGATCATGTTATTACTGCAGACTGCCACAAGAGTGTTGATGAAAAGATTAAAGAGTAGTGGACCAAGGATTGAACCTTGGGGAACCCCTGAATTCACTGGGCGGCAGTTGGAAAGTGAGTCTCCAACCTTGACTTGTTGATACCTTCCATGAAGATAGCTTTCAAACCAGGTAGTGACATCTTTAGAGTGGCCAAATGTGGTGAGAGAGTTCAACAGTTGACGGTTAATGGTGTCAAAAGCCTTGATCAGATCCACATGCACTGCACCTATAATATGGCCAAGGCCTTTTGGATGTGGGTGGTGAATTCAAGAAGAATGATTGTCATACTTTGTGTCTTTCTAAAGTCATGATGCTGCAGACACTGGATGTTATATTTGTCCAGCTATTCTGACAATTGATCCACAACAATGTGCCCTAGGGCTTTAGAAAGCAGGGAGAGGATTGAGATGGGGTGGTAATTGGTGTGAGGTGCCCTATCCCCACTTTCAGGTACAGGAGTGATGGTGGTGGATTTCCAAAGCTGGGAGAACTGTCAGAGGGAAAGCAAGAGGTTTAGAAGTTTGGTGAGAGGGTGGCAGGATGACTTCAAGTGAAAGGGAAATAAGTTTTAAATCCTGTGTTGCTGCTAAATCTTGATTTCCTTAGCACCTCTAGGAGGTATTTCCTAGATTCAGTAAGTGACACTCTTCTGAAGTAGAATGGTGGGGTATTAGGGGGAAAGCCAAATTTTGCAGTGGTGTCTTGGTGGGTGGATTTGTTCTTGAGAATTTCAGTGAGGAGGACACCTGAAAGATCAGTAAAAGTGACATTAAAGGTGTCAGCAAGTATTTTATGGTCTTGTATCATGGAGCCATTCACCATGAGCATAGATGGAGGGGATTTATTAGATTTCCAAGTCAGGGTTTTGATATTTTCCCAAAAGAGTTTGCTATTTCCCCAGGACTTTGTGAGTTCACTATTGTAGTATTCTTGCTTTGCTCCCCATACTACCTGGGTGCACCTGTTTCTTTCAGCTTTGTAGCATTGTAAATCAGCCTGGAGAACAGTGGCCAGGGCATGGTACCAGAGACTATCTGTTTCTTTCTTTAACATTAATAAGGTGTGGGTAATCAAGGGGTTAGAGGATCCCATAAGTTTTTTTCTTTTTGAGGGGGGCAAACTTGTTGCATACTTCATTAAATTACATGATGAAGTAGTTAAGGGCTGAGTCAATACAATACATTGAGTCTAAGGTTGACCAGTCAGTTTGTGAGTATGAGAAACTGGCCTTCATTGTGGGCACCCTGTTTGATCATTGGTAGATGACTGGGGAGTGGTCACTCAAGGAGTCGGTAGGACTTGAGTGTTGGAGATTCTGTTGGAGTGTGTTGTGAGAATTAAGTCCAGGAGTGAGCTTCAGCCAGTTCTTTAACTGATTCTTACATACATGGTCAACTTATACATGAGTATATATGGATACATCAAGCAAGTAAACAAAAGCAGAAGGAAGCGTTGACTGCTATGGTTCTTGAAGGAGGTGGCAGAAGAAGTAAAGGCAAAAGGAGTGGCATTCAAAATGTATAAGGAAACCCAAAGAGAGAGAGAGAGAGAGAGAGAGAGTGAGGAGGATAGGGAAGTGTGTTAGTGGGAATGGAGGGAGCCAGGCAAAGTAATGAAGAGTGCAAAGCTGCAAACACTAAAGAATAGCCCAGGCAGGATCTAAGTAAGACAAAACATTTCTTAGGCATGTTAGCAAGAAAAGGAAGACAAAGGGAATGATTCTACAATTAAAGAAGGAGGAGGGGGACTGTGCAGAGGGAGGTTAGGACAAGGCAAACATCCTATACAAATACTTCTGCTCAGTTTTCACAGTAGAAGGGAACTGGGAGGGACCATGAAAAGGCACTAGGAACTTTAAAGGGAAAGAAATAGACACCTGTCCCTTTTCTAAAGATAGTTTCAGGATAGCGCTCACTGATCTGAGTGTGGAAAAATCCATGGGGCCAGACGGGATGCACCTAAGAGTGCTGAGGGAACTCAGGTAGGTACTGGCTGAACCCCTGGCAGACTTGCTTAACAGTTCACTGGAGACTGGCATGGCCCCAGAGGACTGAAGAAGAGCAGACATAGTTCCACTTTGCAATAGTTGCAGCATGGAAAAGGCAGGCAATTATAGGCCTGTCAGCTTGACTTTGGTGGTAGGGAAATTAATGGAAACACTATCAAAGGAAAGGACTGTGCAATACCTGGAATACAATGGATTGCAGGACCCAAGGCAGCATGGTTTCATAGAAGGAAGGTTGTGCCAAACAAACTTGATAAATTTTTTTGACTGGGTGATCAAGGTTTTGGATCAGGGTTGGGCGGTGGATGTGGCCTACTTCGATTTCAGCAAGGCCTTTGACACCGTTCTACATAGGAGACTGATAGACAAGTTGAGTAGCATGGGGGTGGGCAATAAGATGGTAATCTGGGTAAAAAACTGGTTCTGTGATAGGAGGCAGAGGGTGATGGTAAATGGAGTTTGCACCAAGGAGGGAAGAGTGACCAGAGGGGTAACTCAGAGGTCAGTGCTAAGATTGGTCCTCCATAATACTGTCATTAGTGACCAAATGGAGGAGCTGGAATGGAATGTCTGCCTCTTTGCCAAAGACACCAAGATCTGCAACTGCCCAGTGATGCAGAGGGCAGAGGTTCTGGATGCCTTGCTTCACTCCATGCCAGAGATCCAGGTTCAGGAATGGACTCAGGTCATCGGGGAGGCAGCCTGGGGGTGGGTCGGAGCAGGACTGAGCCGACTAACAGCGGCTCTCCTATCCAGGGGAGGGGGTTACCCTCCCACAGTCCCACCACCTCTGGGTGGAGGTCCAGTGGCAACACAGGTGGGTGATGGGTGGCAGGTAGGGTGGGGTATTCTGCAGTGTGTGATGCGTAAGTGCCTCCACACACGCACGCTCATGCCAAGGATGTGAGATTGGGCAAAAAACGGGAAAAACGGCTAAACGAATAATAGAAAAATAATATCTGAAACAGAGTGGACACCCTTGTTTGGCAAAAGATGGTAAGAGATTTAAAATGGCTGGAGTAGTGGTCTAAGGTTTGGCAGCTAGGGTATAATGCAAAAAACTGCAAAACAATGCATTTGGGCCACTTAAACCCAGGGGTGGAGTACAAAATGGGGGGAGAGATACTTGCAACAACCATGCAGAAAAGAGACCTGGGGTAATCATATCAGATGACCTAATGGTGGCCAGACAACATGATGATGCAATCAAGAGAGTTAATGGGATGCTGGGGTGCATAGGTAGGGGTATCACTAGCAGTAAGAGCGAAGTAATGTTACTTCTATATAGGTCACTGGTAAGATACTACCTGGAGTACAGTGTCCAGTTCTGGCCACCACATCACAGGAAAGACATAGACAGAGTGGAAGTGGTCCAGAGGAGGGCTACAAACATGGTGCAGGGTCTGCATCAAAAACCTTATGAGGGGAGACGAAAGGAGCTCAATATGTACATCCTAGAGGAGAGGGCGGAGTGGGGGTATATGATCAAGACCTTTAAATACCTCATGGGAGTAAATAAGGTACAGGAGGATGTTATTTTTCAGAGGAAATGGTGCTTTAGAACAAGGTGTCATGATATGAATATGGACGAGGTAAATTCAAGAGAGATGTGAGAAAGTACTTCTTTACGGAAAGGTTGGTGGATGCCGGGAACAGCCTTCTAGAGGAAGTAGTGGGGGCAAAAACAGTGGTGGGATTAAAAAAAAGCCTGAGATAGGCATAAAGGAATCATAAAGGAAAGGAAGGGGGTGGAAGAGACAGTGTCATAGACCAAGCAAGGTCTGTAGCATAAGCGATCGCAATAAAAATGGGCAGGATGAATGGCCTAACCGTCCCTTATCTGCCATCAGTTTCTATGTTTCTATGTATGTTTCTAGGATTCTATGAGACTACAGGGGGTGTATATATATATATATGTGTGTGTATACATATATATATATATATATATATTATATATATTTTATATATCTATATATATATATATATATACATATATATATATATATATATATATGTGTGTGTGTGTGTATATAGCTATATATTACAATGCCCATGTTACAAGATATACATCCGCAAGACCCTAACTCATTGCTTCCACAGAAGCTTTCTGAATTTGTAGCACTTGTCTCCTGTATACTGTTAACAGTTAATCCTTGGCCCTTCTAAGCAAAATCAAGCCATAATTGGCATGCTGTAAACAAATGCTAATAGCACAAAAAATGTAAGTGCTAGACACAAAGTATGAGTGGCAAAATTGTTCAGCCTAAAATTACCTTTCCAACAGTGGTATGCAAGGAATAGCAGGTAATTTAGTTTTATTTCTGTGCTGGTCGAAACAGCAAAATAAAATATTTTTTTCACTAAAAAATGCACTGTAAGCCTTTTTTTGTTGGGAAATATGCAGCATATCAACACCAAATTAAGCATCCAGACATTAGATGTAATTTTAATAATTTGTTTGTAAAACAAACAGCTATTTCTGTAGTATTAAACATAATTTTTCCCCATTTGAGTCAAGGTGTGTTGGTGAGGTCTGAGGAACAAATCTGAACCATACACACCATACCATAAACAAATGCATATAACTCCTAAAGTATACATGACACACACAACATATCAGTGGCAAAGTTGTTCCATGCAAAATTGCCTTTCCAACAGTTCTATGCAATCAACTGTACTCACTTTGGTTTTTGTTTTATACTGGCTAAGATACCCAGAATGTATGTTTTCTTCAAAATGCTTAGGTGGTTCTAGATTGACAAAATGTCATAAACAAATATGAATAACTCCTAAAGTGAAAGTGATACACACAAAGTGTCAGTGGCAAGGTTGTTCAGCACAACATTACTTTTCTAATGGTACTATGCAGTCAATTCTAATAAATTCTGGCTTGCAAGTAATATTAAAATATGTGAGTGACTTCTCCAGACATTTCTAGGGCACACAGGAAGTCTATAGGTGACTTCCGTAGGCATTCTGGGACGCACTGTAGTTAGATTTGCTGACACCTACAGACATTTCTAGGAGGCAATGAGCTAAGGCAATTGAACATCAGGATTCAATTTGCACCTGTGCTATCAGCATCTTCCTCCTCTGCCTGAGCTGCTACTTCTCAAACTGTCCCTCCCATACACAGCCACACTTTTTGGTGTATGAGTATACTGTTGCCATGGCATATCTGCATATCCCTGCTTCAGTAAATGACCTCCTCTACTTCACTTGCTTCCATTCCTCATGTGGTGAGTTGCTGATATTTGGTGATGTCAACAGTATATTGACTGTCCCCCTCTGTGCACAAATTTAATCAGAATGTTAAATCTCTACAGCTATACCAACAAACTGAGGACCCTACCCCTCTAAATCATAAATCCTCAAACCACAGTCTGTGGAATTGGGTGCTCTTCTCCATCCCCCACTGTATTGTGAATGCAGGTATCTTCCCTGATGCGCTCAGTGGCCATCATATGGTCTACTGTGCATGCAAGATCCATCACTTTGAAGCCCCCCCCCAAATCATCCTCATGTGGTCCTTCAGGTCACTGGATTTATCCACCCTCCATGCAGTCTTGTTGGCTGCTGACTTATCCCACATCTCTACAGCCACTGATATAGGCTCTGCCCTTGACCCCTTCCATAACACATTTATGGCTGCCTCAGACCACAATGCCCCATAAGAAAAACCAGTGCCCATGGTTCTCACCTTCGCTGGATCTCTGCTGAGCTGTTTTCTTGCCTTCTTCTAGCTCATGAGGTCTGGCAGTCCTATAAGACCACTTGTTCACTTGCCACCATGTTAAATAATTAGTTCCTTCATAATGCTTGCACCAAAGCCACCAAGCTTTTGAAATTGATTACTTCATATCCACATTCCAGAACAACCTTAATCACCCCTCCAAGTGTTGGAAAGTTATCCACTCCCCTTTCCCTCCAACCCAGTCCTCCTCACCCATCCTCAAGATTTGCAACTCCCACATCACTGACTCTGCTGCCATTGTTGCTTCTTTCAACTCCTTCTTCACCACCTGCTCCCTATCTCTCATTCCCCACCCCACTTCACCTCTTCCTTTAAACTCTTTCTCCTACCACTCCATCTGTCTCTGTTAAGGTACTTCTGGCTCTTAACCCCCCTCACAAGGGTACAAGCCCAGACGGTGTTGATCCCAAGCTTCTGTACCTGTCTGCACAAGCTATAACCGTATTTATTTCCTTGCTTCTTAACTTCTCCTTCTCCTCTGCCTCTGTCCTCCAATTCCTGAAAACTTGCTACTGTCATCCACCTCCCAAAAGTGGGTGATCCTTCCACTCCTGGAAACTATCATCCCATTTCCCTCCTCCTCACACTGGCTAAGCTCCAAGAACATCTTGCCCTCTCACAACTCATCTATTCTTTGACTCCAACTCCTCCTTTTTCACTCCTTTCCAGTCTGGTTTCAGGAAGACTCACTCCACATCTACCTCTCTCCTGTGTCTCACTGACTCCATCCAGTCTGGTATGGACCAGGGCCAAATTACTTCCACCAGCTTTGTTGATATAGTTAAAACCTTCAATACTGCGTCACACCCTGCCTCCTGGTCAAGCCTAAGGCAGCAAGGCTCTCTGTCTGGTTCCTTACATACCTTGAGGGCCGGTCACAATGCTATCTGTAGTGATGACATCCTTTCAAGGCCCTAATTTTTCTGTGGCACTTTAGGACCAAGTTCTGCAGCAGAATTACCATTTGTTGCAGAGCTTCTGTGGCAATGGTTTGTAATTTCTGCAGAAGTGCTGTGGCACCATTGAACTGCCACATCACAGTGTCAGCTTGTCATTCTGACAACACATCAATTGAAATGGCTATGGCAAATGGAATGGGAAAACACACAGTACCACTAGTTGAAAAATAAACCCACAGACTTTCAGAAATAATAATTTAAAAAATTAAAAAAGCTAAAAAAACTGTCACTTAAGATCCTATCCTATTGCATAAAGGAACTATGCAGATGGGACTTTGTGTGATAAATAATTTATCTATACTGTACTCATGCTGTGCATGCCACTCATGAGGTCCAAACTGCACATCACTTATACAGTATAGTTATATGCAACCTGTAACATAGTTTTAAAAAATAAATTTCCCTTTCGTGACTGTGAAATTGTATCCTCATTCATACAGGTCCGTTTGGAAATAGAATATAAAGAATAGTGGAGATATTTCAAGACTCATTTATCATGCCAGTCCACTTCTTTTACTGGACAGGCCCCCTCTTCCACTTTTCCTGCTGCTGTACCTTGAACTGTTTCCCTCATACACACCACTGCTGCCACTTCTCCTACCTCTCCCTCCCTTCCTTCCCTCAATGCCAGGTGCCTCATATGTTGTGCCACATTCACCTCCAAATTCTGGTTCACATCTCTCCCCCCCCACCTCTCTGCCCTCCTTTCTTCCCCTTCCTTTCTCCTACCACCTCCACAACTCTGCTTCCCATTACATTTGTTTCCTCCCAGGGAAAACTTCCAGGTGCCAAGCTGCCTTCTCATATCATTTTCCTAAACTTTGATCCTACCTTCCCCTGTCTATCTGTTACACCCTGTCCTTCTCTTCCCTGAAACCCCTTCTTCATGACATTGTCACCTCTACTGCAGTTGTTCATGATTCCCTGACCCTTATAGTCCTTCACCCTTGTTGTTAACATTCCTTTTTTCTTCCCCCAGCTGTGATCAACTTCTACCCCCTCAAAGCTAACTGTGCCTTAATCAGTTAATCCATCTGGTAATACTGTGCTCCTGAGTCTACCTCCTGGACTGACTTTGTAAGCTTACACTTTAGCAGGTTGGGATGATGCTAATCCTGCTACTATTCTGGCATTGTTTCCTGTACTACATGGCACTTTATCTAAATTTTTATTATATCTCATCTTTTTTTTTGTAGCTTTGAATATTCTGCTTGCAAATTGTGACTATGCACTGTTATTTATAGTTACTCTAATTTATTGTATACATCTTACTGTACTGATTTTTACTGCTACTGTACTGCATCTTACATTATGTGGTTTCACTTACACATCATGTCCTGTATACTCCACTTCCCCAAATTACCTCCTGGACAGATCTGGAAACAAGCTGTTGCAAGCTCAGTACATCCTTGCTGGTGACACTTTTGAAATACATTCAGGAACATAAGGGTAAGGTCCCATGTTCAGTCTTAGAACATTTTTCATTGCAGCAAACAGACAAACAAAGATAAATAAATAAATACATAAATATATAAATAAATAAAATAAAATAAATTGCACTAGATCCCAGGAATTAATATTGTTTGAAATTCCTTTCTGCAGATCTTGTTTTTTGTCAAAGAGTGTTTGACTATGTCGGTACAAGTGTTTATAGTTATTTACCGGAACCTGTTAAGTCTAGCAAATCTATATCCATATTTAAGAAGCAATTGTTTAATCTTTTTAATAACCAGTCCTATTGCAATTGTGACTAATTTGTTGTAACTTAAAGAGCTAGTATACTTCCTGGCAATGTTCTACAATTAATTGTAGCTTTCAGATGTAGTCAGCTGTCACTTCTTCTGTCTCAAGTATTTTTTCTTTTCTGTTTTCTAATTAGAAGATTTTCCACCTGGCAGTAGTGGGGTGATGTGTGGAGCAGTACTCTGTCTGGAGGGGAAAAAATCAGTTCTGTTCCTCCCACTACATCAACACTGAGACTACACTGACTATGATATCACTAGTAACCAATGAGATCCATTTCTCACTGCCAGGTTTCACTTTCACCTGAAGCAGCAGAGACTGGTTCTCCCTGGTTACTAGTGATGTCACAATTTCCTGCATTTTGGTTGATAGCTTGTGAAAGTCACTGCTCTGGCTGCAAGGACTGTGGTGCCTCAAGGTGTTTGATCTAATTTCTGACAATGTAGTGGGAGGAACAGAACAGACTTTTTTTTCCTCAAGAGTGCTGTTCCACACATCACCCCAGTAGTGCCAGGTGGAAAATCTTCTTATTAGCAAACAGAAAATAAGAAAAAATACTTCAGATATTGGAAGTGATAGCTGACTGCATTTGAAAATTATTAATAATTCCAAGCAGTACACTAGGGGTGGGATATTCAAATGGGTTGCTTATGGCGCACCAGAGTTGTGCCATGCAGAACCCACTGATACGCCCCGGTGTGATATTCAATGGGGGAATATGCACAGCACAAATCCCCATGCACTGGGGTGCATCGGTAATATATGTGGCGCAGGTAAGGGGAGCATGCCCATGCATATTCTGCACATCCTGATATTCAGCCCAGGATGTGCTGTGAATATGCAGGTGCAACCCCTACATGTGCCGCACACAGTTAAGCCATAAAATAATGGAGTGACAGATGGCCACCCACAGGTGAGCTTCCACAATGCAGGGTGCAACATGGCAGCTGCCAGCTGTGGGTGGCCACCTGAGCTCTGGTGGCACCGTCCAGTGGCATAGCGCCCCCATGCCAGATTGCGGGCTGTAATAATAAAGAACCTCCCTGGTGGTCCAGTGGACCTATCTCCTTACCCAATCATGGGCTGTAATAATAAAACACTCCCTGGTGGTCTGGCAGTGCCTGTACCCCTCCCAACCCACCCCTCTTTCCCACCACCCGCTCCCCCTGGCCAGCGGCGGGTGGCAGCACTCCACCAGAAGTCACCCAGCCGCCTGACTGATGCCGACAGTACAACTGTATGCCCATTGGTCTACAGCATGGGCCAATGGGCATGCAGACCAGTGTACTACTCCAGTCCTGATATGTGAATGGAGCCATTTACATATTGGACTGGGGAGCGGGGTTGTGGGAAAGAGTGGATGGCTGGGAGGGGGGTACAGGTACCGCTTAGACCACCAGAGAGTATTTTTAAATATTACAGCCCACGATCGAGCAGGGGAATGGGTCCACTGGACCACCAGGGAGGTTCTTTATTATTACAGCCTGCGATTGGGCAAGGGGATAGGTCCACTGGACCACCGGAGAGTTTATTACTATTTATGGCCCACAATCAGGGGTTGGAACGCATTGCCAGTGAGGGGAATGGGGCATCAATCCCTGACAGCTGCTGCCTGGCAGGATGCCAGGTGCAAGTCGCTGGGGATCGGCGCACCTGCATGCAAATGGGGCCATAATGAAATGTAAATGGTCCCATTTGCACCTTCCATGCATTATGGCCCCATTTGCATGTCCACTGCTGTATATCATGGTTGATGCACCTAGCACAATGGCACTAGCACTAGAGCCCAGCTCCTCTCTGGCCACTTGCACTGGTGCAGTGCCACTGTGTGATGCACTATGCAGGTGTCCATGGAGCAATATTCAATGGCGCTGAGCCATGGCACAGCACCATTGAATATCACCCTGTCAGCGCCCTGGCACTTCCCAGTTGTGCTGTGCCCAGGCTTGCGCCACAGCCTTGTTTAGTCTGAATATCCCACCCTAGCTCTTTAAAAGGGCACTGTCAGCCTTGATCCTCATTTTTTTAGAGAATTATATCAGTGTGCCTCTATGCACACACTGATCCCCTATGATACACACAATAGCCATATACATACAGTACTTTACAGTAGTATTCTTACCAGTATTCATTATTTTCACAAATTTCCACTTTCCTTTGGGTCCGTTGCAAGTACCCCATCCCCCAGAAACATAAGGTAGCCAAGAGAGCATGTCTGACACCGAGCGCCGGCATGGACACTGATTTTACACATGCCCATGCTGACAAGCTAAATACAGCATGCATCTTCTATTGCTGTATTAGACCTGCCCATTTTAAAGTAAAACTGAGCACTGGGAAAGTAAAAAACAGCTTTTAAAAGCAGTCCTGAAATCTCGCACATGCGCGAAAGTGGGACTCTTCTGCACATACATGGGATGTGTGCTTCATCCTGCTTTCACTCAAAAACCCTGTCCCTCCATCCCCCCAAAACCTTCTTTGTTTTTCACAAGACATTTATACCTTTATACAACTGCGTTTGTTTAGAGGCACATAGTGTCCAGTAGTACAATTTTGGGTAACTTCATAAAGCTCCACCTTTTCTGCTTGCCTTCACTAAGAAGCACTACACAAAATACTAGCAGCAAAACATATTTTTCCAATAGGAATGGGACAACAAAGGGTAGGAATTAGGCATATTGCCACATCAGCATAAAAACTACAGGCACTATTCAGATTGGGCCCTTTGCACGATGCCAACACACCACAGAAACCAGGCTCGTTGACATAAATACACATGAATGCCATGGAGCAGGGTCCAATGGATCTCACACAGCATTCATGAACCAGGCACAAGACAGTTGTGCACCTGATACTCTGGCTGCATGGACAGCAGCACACCGGGGTGAGTTGGGGGGGCATGCCAGTATTATGGCCATGCACTACAGTGTATAGTGCTGCTGGTGGGGATACAGAGGAGGGTGCAGCTTACAACAGGGTAGATCCTGCATAACTCACTCTGTGCCTCCTTGTAAATACCCTGTCAGTCACAGTGGATGCAGGACAAGATCCTCCATTTTGCCCCAGCACACTAGGATGATGGCAAAGGCTGAGAGCATCTGGGTGGACAGATCCCCATACAGCAATGGACCTCCCCTAAGGACATGGCAGCCTGTTTCTGTCTACCAGGCAAACAACCCATCTACCCAGTAGTGTTCAGGCCTCCAATCACCACCCTTGAACCCCAGCACTCACAGTGGTAGCCACTCCCCTGCCATGGCACTGACAGACTGGAGCAGGGGGGAGGTTGTCAGTGCTGCAGTGGGTGGGAGGGTTTACTGCCTAAGGATGCATGGGTAGGGGTACCAGGGGTGGCCCATGGCCTGGCACCAAAGGGGCTTCTGTGTGGACTGCCTTTTGGGCTTGGAGGTGCCGGGTAAGGTGTCAAGGTTTCAGGGGGTGCAGGAGTGGGGTCATGGCACATATGTGCTGGGGGCAGCCTGTGGGATGGGGGTGGGGTACCTCAGCCGGGGGTCCATCTGTGCATCAGGAGGGTGCCATGCAGTGTGAGCTAGTGGGGGTGTCCACTGGACATCAGGGTCATTCCAGACAGGTCTGGGTGCCTGTGGTGGGCATTCACATACCCAGACCCATGCTGTAGTGCAAGGGATCCACTGCAGAACCCATGCTGGGCATCTGACTGGATGCCCAGCTGGGTCCACAACTCTGCCCATGGCTACCCTGTGCAACCCCACATGCCAGGGGACAGAGCCATGAACAGGTGGTGGCCATTAGTGAATAACAGCATGTGTGCACTAGTCCACAAGTGCAGAGCTGAGCAGGTGGGTTATGTGCTTTTGGCATGAAACTTGCACCCATTAGTGCATATAGACCATTGTGCACAGTAAGACTGATATGGCACCCAGTGGTGATTAGGCATATTGCTAAGAACAGGAGATGGTAGGTTATTTCCACTGAGATGGTGGGGGAAGGAATTTAATAGATCAACGGTCTTTTTCTTTTTTTTCTAATATCAAATGTACAGTGCATATGATTAAAAGAAATGTTACTGATACAACTTGCTGGGCTCAGTATTGAAAAAGAGATTTTGTATACACTTGCACAAGTTGTTTTTCTAATGTTAGTCTTAAAATTATATGTACATGTGACTAAAATGAATGATTTAGATATAACTCTCATTTTCATATTCAAATGGAATTTTGTGTACACATGCCTACTTTTTGCTCTAAGCTTAGCCATCTATAGTTCTAAACAGATTTTTCTTCAGAAAATGATTTTTGGAGTCAGCATGGATAGTGCCAAAATTCATAAAAAGCTATAAATGATGGTGATGTCATCACAAACTCTTGCAGTGGCCTACAAAAATAATAACAGTAAATTAAATCCCCTCTGAAAATAAAACCTGCCACATTGTATATTATGTTCCCAGACATGCCTTTAAACTAGTATTCTTCTAAATAGGCAATTGAAAATACTGTAGCTTGCAAAGTGAATTTTTAGTAAGTAATTTTGTTTTAATTTCTTTACTTTTTACCTGTCCAGATTCTTTTGATGCTCTACTGCAGACAAATATACACATTTCCTAAAACTGGATGTCCACATGTATTTATAGAATGTTTTTTTTCTACAACAAATTAAAATGTTACTTCCAGTTCAGTAAAGCAGAAAAAAGTAATTAGTGCAAACTGATCAAACCCTAGGAAGATAGAATAATGATTAGTCCATACTAACTCTCCTAAGAAGAACCTAATCAATGAGTTGATCTAGACAATTAATTACTTGAACTATAGCTGGCCCATAAAAATATCAATTAAGTTGAATATCTAACATGCAACAGATTAAAGTGTAATAATTGTCTCATACACAGAGCTACCCTTTACATTTTATTTTGCTGCTCATGGATATTTAAATACATTCAAATATACATTGTGAGCTGTAACTCAAAGATAATTTTGTTTCTCATAACAAAACTGTGTCCTTGGTAAATGCAGAGCTTTGCTTGCTCCCATTATTTGGAGCCCAGATTGTTCCCCTTATTGTTCATTGGAAAAATAATTGGCATTCATTAAATTTTAAATTTGTTTTAGTAATCCCCTTAGCATCAGATGCATTTGAGCAGTATAATTATGAAAAAAATGGCCAGCTATTAACTACTGTATTTTAAATGTGCTTAAAATGCACTAGAAATAGACCAATGCTGTGAGATTAGTGTTATTTATATGTTACATTTTGCAGTGATGGCCAATTTTTAAATATTTTTGTAACAGTTATATTTAGCTAAATTTTAAAAATCAAATTGTTTTCAAGAGTTTAGGCTTTTGTAACTGTATTTTTGAAACTGCCAGTCTATTTTGCATAAAACATGCTGAAGCAATACTCAGTATTTTAATCTTTTATAACACAGACCTTTTTTCTGCTCGAATATTAAGTACACTATTTTGAGGTTGAAAATGCCTAATGTGCATTGTAGTATCCATTATCATTAATGTATTCATTCTGCAATACTGATGTGTAACATCTTTTTCCCTGAGTGCTTCCTTTTGTAAAACATTAGTCTGCAGCAAAAAAAATAATGTAATTTGATACTGTTTGCCAAGTGCGTGCACAATAAAAGTATAGTGCAGCTGTGTTAATTTTGTTTCACTATTTATTTACTCAGGATAGCCTAACTGAACTCTAAAATCTCATTTAAAGTGGGGTCCTGCAGTACTTCCATCTTACTGGCAGCAGAAGGAACCAAAGTACAAATAGATCACGCAAAGTGCTCAAGACCACGTGATGAATCATTTTCTGTGGTGGGTTTTAAACTTGTGCCTTGCAGTTTACAGACCAGAAAACCCTCCACTAAATTATAATACCCACTTTTCTCTGTTTGACCTTTTTGATAAATATTATTGAAACAAAAAAGGGGAAAAACTAATCCCCCTTATTTTGATAGGATTAGTAGATTGTATCCCATTGGGCACAATTTACAATAGAGAAATAAATACCATACCAGTGGATCTAGGACTATAGGTGTGCACAGTTGGCTAACTTCACTTTGCAGATTAATTCATGAATTTGCTGCAGTTCTCTAAGTTAATCAACCCAGTGAAGTTTCAATTCACAGTACAGGGCTAACTTCATGATTGGTGAAATTTGGTGATGTTAGGTGAAGCTGGGCACACAGGTGAAGTTTGCAATATACAACAATGGGATTGGAGGTTACATTGTACAAAATGAGCTAAATACTATGAATTCAGTACATTCTTATGAAAAGTCAGAGATGGAGAGATGTCTGTCCCTGTTTGGGCAAAAACCTTTAAAACTACTCTGAAAGTGGAGTATTTTGAATGAAATCATTCACAGAAATAACTAGAGTGCCTTGTGCAACTAGATTACCATTATTTGTTCATAGATTTGCAGCTGTACTTAGTTAAAAGTAGTGGCTTTGTTTTGTCTAGTGAATCAGTGCTGGGGGTGGGGGGGAGTCTTCAACTATCAAGCAAGGCAGCCCTGTAAGCGTTAGTCTGCATTTTCCCCAGTCTTTCTTCTTAATAGGTTTTTGTTTGTGGTCTGTGATTTGTCATTTTATTTATGTAGTACAGTTTTGCGTGGTCAAGTGAATTGCCAGTCTGTTTCTATATTGATTGTGGTTATTTTGTTTAGTTATTGAAGTGACAGTGTTACTTACAGTAACTTCATTTGAATTACCCTGTCACGTGTGTCTTGTTAATCCTTGTAATGTTGAAAAAATACTCCCCATAAAAAATGTTTTTGGGTGGTTTTACTACAGCTACTGTTAGCTCAGTAAACTGTTCTGTTCATATTCAGATCACACTGTTCTTCCCTCTGATGAGGTGTTGTCTGTTGCTGCTGGTATTTAGTTTTACTTCAGTGTTGATTTTTTTCTTACAATATTAAATATCTAAATATATAAAATGACTGGAAAGAGATGCATGAATAAAGGGAGAGGTCCTAATAAGGTGGCCAAAAAGTGCACAGGTTCTTGAGCGATAAATGTTGCTGCACCTAAAAAAACTACCTCTGAAGCAGCGTCATCTACGGGTTCAGGGCTGGTAGTAGTAGCAAAGGAGTAGCTGGTGGAAGTGGTCATGCATTCATGTTACAAAATTATTTTCTGCCACATTTGTGGCAGCCATGCTGGTGGGTGTTGGGGGATACAGCTAACAAAAGGATCAGTCTAAGAAGCAGCAAAATTTCTGGTTCATGAACAGTAGTCAAAGAGGAGGTTGCTGATGTTCCCATGACTGCTGGTAGTGGTGGCACTGAGCCTGATCTAGATGATAGATTCCCAGTGTGGATATGTGGACCAGTCAACAAACAGCTGGTAGCTCCTATATGTGCATTGTAGCATTCTGGACACAGATTTCTGAGTAATAGTCAACTCTGCCTAGGTGGGAAAACTATACTAACCTCAATTGCAGTGGTAGCAACACTCTGGGTATGTACCAGCATGTCACGCTGGCAATAAAGAGTGTGAATGGATGAAACACATGTCAGAAAATGTTAGAATTGCTCCTGACTGGGACTGTTGAGTGGATGCAGCTTGTGCAAATGGTATCATGGGGTGTGGGAGGTGGCACAGGGTCTTCAGGCTGCTATGGGGGAAGGGGAAAGAGACTGCTGACCTTCATACATTTGCGTATCAGTAGCTTCATTTTGACCAGCTTCACCTTGGTGTACCCCAAAAGTGAAGTTATAGGTGAATTTCCTATTAAATAGAAAAATATCACCAAATTATTCACAAAGATAAATTTGGTAAATTCACCTTAACTTCGTTGGTGAATTAAAACTTCACAACACCTCCATCTAGAACAATTTCTACTCTAGAAATCTGCCCTCCAATTTATAAGCAGATAATTTTTTCCTGCTACCATTCCCCCAAATTGGGGTTTTTAAAACCCTATGTCGGATACACTAGCAATCTGGTTAAACTAATTAAGTTCAATACCATAGTATTTGAGGATTTTAGAGATTATACATTTTTAATTGTTTCTAGAAATGCACTGTGGAAATGAAATTTCCTAGTAAAAACATTTTGTTTAGTAGTCCATCAGTTTAATAATTTAAACCCATATTAAGACAGAAGCATATACAGTACACATTCAAAATTGCTCAAAGAGGTCCTAGTGTAGAGCAAGTGAAAACACATACAGTATGTAAGAACTGCATTGCACTTACTTACTGCTTCTGCATGATTACTGCTGTATGTAGCTGGAAATGGGTCATTCAATGATATAGCACACCAGTAGTAAGAAATAACCTTTTAAACCCCTTTGTTCACTACAATCAGAGCTCAGGGGGTTCAGAAATTGCTGCTTCAATTGGACCAAAGAAAATCAGTGGGTCTGGTTGGGTTGAATGACAAACTGCTAAAATATTCAGACCCCATCAGCTGCATTCTTCGTCCTTTCATTTTCAACTGGAGAGTATCCACTGAAATGGAAAACAGCCAAGGTTATTCTAATCCATACAGCTGGCAAAAAGTGTGCGATTTCCAATTACAGACCCATATCCCACCTGCCTGTGGTGTCAAAGATTCTGGAGAGCCTGGTATCAACCCACATTATTGCATATCTGATTGAAGATTATTTGTTAAATAAATTGCAGTCTGTATGTAGACCAGCACACATCTGTGAGACTGCACTAGTCAACTTTTTACAATGACTTGCAAATGGCTTCAGAGCAAAACTTATATGTGGGTGCAATATACTGTACATTGATCTTTCCAAGGCCTTTGACATTCAGGACCATGTGTTACTGATACAGTAACTTGATAGAGATGCACAGAATGTGAAATTTCAAAAGCGGTCATCCCCATGCTACAACATTTGGCAGTTATACACTTTTATGCCATGTGTAGAAGTGTAACTAACTGCTGATCCCTAGCTTTAAAGGGGGCTGAGATATAGGGAGTCACATATTTCATTAAAATTTTACTTTCAGGTATTTCCATATAATTTTAACATTTCTTTCCCATATGTCTTTAAACTTTCAAGATTTAGAGAGAAAACATAAGTATATGTACCAAGTTGTTGGTCTCAAGCTTTAAAGTTGGCCAAGTTATAGACTGCCAAACATATTGCCAAAATGTTAATTACAGTTATTTTGATCTAATTTTAAAACTACTTTTCCACATTTCACCAAATGTTGAAACTACTTTATCACATGGATACATCATTTCTAGCGTCCAAGGAGACAGAGTTATAAGTAGTCAAATTTTCAGAATTTCATTTTGAAATTATGTGAACTGCAAAAGCATAAGATCCTGTAACAAAAAAACTAGACAATGTAGCCCTATTAAATCTTGCAGGTTCGGAGACCTTGAAAAGGAGGATATAGCCAGCCTGCCAGCACAGTGATAGCACTATCATTTGTGACGCCAGTGATCCAGGTTCAGGAATGAGCCTGAGAGCTGGAGGGCCAGCTGGGGAGGGATGGGGAGACTGAGCATCCTCAGGACTGCTAGTCTCCCCAAGGGAAAGGGGTGAAGGCCTATTGCTGGACTGACCACTAGTGGAGGCTGGGGGAACAGCAGCTCAGTGTCACAGCAGTGTGGGGAGGAGTATGATCAATGCTGGTGTATACCTTGACATCATGGCACAATCATGTCTCCACAGCAAAAAGTGGAAATAGCTCTGTGTCTGCTCCAGGAGATGGGCCCCAGTGTTACAGTGGGGATGAATGGGCCACCCAACAAGTTGGACATTGGCTGGAGGGGTTGAGGCATCCCCTCCTATTCTACCCAGGGGGTTATCCGATGCTGGGGTAAGCCCTCCATCACACTGCTGGGATCACCATTGGGCGCCCTGAGGAAGGGAGTGAACATGGAGACAGAGAAGGGGACATAAATGCAAGTAAAAAAAAGGAAGATGTGTAGGATGGTTCATTGGCACAGTGGTAGTGATACCACCCATGGTGCTGGTGACCCGAGTTCAGGAACAAGCATGGGTCATCGAGGGCTGGCCAAGGGGAGGAGGATTCAGCATCCCAGAGGATGCTTTCCTCCTCCAAGGGGAATGTATCACCGCAGTCGCTACAATACTGCCACCTTGGTAACCACAGGTGGCAATGCAACTGAGGGCCCTCTGGGAGGGAGGGATGCAGGCTGAGGGTACAGTGAGCCACACACTAGCATGCACATGCACCTTGGACCTCCTGTTCATATTGGCTTTCCTGGAGTTGACAAAACACAGGAAAGAGCCCCACTGCTGAGATAGACGACAACAAGCCCAGAGGAGCAAAGATGGACCAGCACAGAAATCATCAGCCACCAGCTTGATGAGTGTCATTCAGATAGGAGAGAAAGAAAAACTCCTTCACCTCTGGGGATATACCATACTGGAGCAGAATGGAGTTAGGTGATTGGAGGGGTTCAGGGTCTGGCAGAGCCAAGCAGCTTCAGGACCTGAGGAAAAGTTGAGGCAGTGGCAAAGAAGGGGGCTACAAAGATGGAGAATTTAAAAAAGTAGGATATGTGTGTGTATTTTTTTTTATTTCTTGCTAAAAGCATGTCAATGTAATAAGCTGCAAAAATTACAAAACAATATCAATACTTAAAGAACCCCTAATGCAGTTGTGGCAACTTGGAAAACTGTAATATTTAGACACACATGATCTTATATTTAGTACTTTGTTCTGTATTTCTCATCTATTTCTTTATTATTAAGGACATTTGCTTTCCCCCCACCCTCCCCAGGGGATTGCTGCCATATCTGTTCCACTGATTGCCTACACCTGACATCACAGTTCGGTTTATGACATCACAGTCTTTTTCTATGGAGATAATTATGATGCCATAAATAGGGGGTTATGATGTCAGGTGTAGACAAGCAGAAAAAGCAGATAAAGTCAAAAGGACAGTGATGTGTTTAATACAACTGACTTTAGTAATTAAGAGTGATTAAGAAACAAGGGAAAGAATTATAGAAAATGTATGAAATATAAACTGAATTGTGTCTAAATCTCACATATTGTTTAAGTTTAACTGTGTCAGGAACTCTTGAAAGTCAAATTCCGTGAGTCTTAAAAAAAACTATGGAATTTCATTATGATTTTATGGAAGCCATGTCCATAAATATTACCCAGACATACACCTAAACCATCACAGAGGAGAAAAGAAAAGGCTGGTGAGTGTAGCAATAAGGTGGGATTTGTGGGGGATTCCACTGTAGAAGTAGCAGGAGAGTTGGAACGGAGCTGCAGGAACTTCATGCTAATGCAGGTAAGGAGATTTTCCTGCCCACACTGCAGGACAAATGAGTGTGATCCACAGCTAAGAACTGCATTTACAGAGATCAACTAACAATTGTGCACATTGTGACAGGGAGTTCAAGTTCTGAAGAAAGTTGAGGAGGTCACTTATTGAATTAGAGCTGCTCCTAAGGGGAACAATGTCCAGACAGATCTGCTCCAAGTCCCTTATGGTTCCAGGGTCTGTGGTAACAGTGGCATCAATGTTACAAGCTAATTTTACCAAACTTTTGATGAAAGAGGGACAGTCTTCTTAATCTGGAAAATCAGAGGGCATTCTGGGGCAAGGGCAAATAATGGCGGTAGCTCAGGATGTGCTGCCATCGTGTCAACAGGGAAAAGGTACTGATCTTGTTGAGGGACATGAAATTTAGGGAATTTAAATTAAAGGATAGAGACTGAGAAGGAAACTAGTTCAGGGGGCCATCAATTGCAGGCCTAAGTTGCATAGTTCACCAAAAAATGGACAACTGAAGAGAGTAGCAGAGGAACAGTAGACTCCCTCTTGGAACAAGGAAGCTCTGAGGGACAATTCCAACTTGACTGAAAATTATAGAATAATTGCACTCAGTAAAATTGACTATACTGAAAGCCAGATATACTTGCAAGTCTAGGACTTCAAGGTACTCAACAAGTTTTAGTGGGGGAAGAAAATGAGTAGGGCACCAAGAAAGAGGAATGCTGGCTGCTCGATGTGATAGGTCTGACAGGAAAAGGGGGAGTGGATTATCTTTTTAAGTGAGATATGGCTCAAAGCACTGAATGTGATGGTGTATGAATGCATGTGACATTGATATCCATTTGCTACATTAATATTTTTTATCTTCAAGTGCCGCACATCTCAAATTAATGTTATCAATATGCCCACACATATCAGAAGGACATGAACAAGCTGAGCGACTAGACAGACTCTAGCAGTCTCAGAAATCAGTGCGGTCAAATGCAAGGTGTTATACTTGATAGGAAAAAATTGAGTTAGGTCCCACACTGTGTGGGGCTCCCATTCTTGCAGTGGAGGAGGAAAAAGACCTGGATGTCATAGTAGACAAGGGGCTGGACATGATAAGCAGTGTATGGTTACTGTCAAGTAGGCCAGTGAAATGCTGGGGTTCATTAAAAAGTACAGTAGGAGACTAGCAGGTCAGTGGAAATAATCCTGCCACTTTACAAGATGCTGGACAACCTCACCTGGAGTACTGTGCTCAGTTCAAGGCTTCTCATCACACAAATTACACTGAAGTGGTCAAGAGAGTGCAGTGCAAGGCGACCAAAAAAATCAGGGATTTGTGGAACAAGAGCTATGAGGAGATACTGGTGACTCTCAACATGTTTGCCTTGGAAAAAAGAAGGCTGACAGGATCTCGCACGTCTGCATAGTCAAGGAGTATTTTAACCTTAAACACGGGGTGCCCAACAGCAGGTTGCAGGGACCTACAGTGAAGCACAGATATGGTAAAATCATGAGTAATGTTAGGAGGTACTTCTCCCCGAGAGTAGTGAACCTGTACAATATCCTGCTACTGGAGACAATGAACATGTCTACTGTACAGGTCTTCAAGATAAGACCACACAGATTTCTTCATAGGAAATCACAGGGTTACCTTGGTCATGGATTCATGGATTGGGTAGGGTATTCCTATAAATTAGTGCATATTTGCACTATGTATTTATTCATCTCTGTTTATAAAGTTGTGAATAGACATGATGGATCTTGAGCCCCTTCAGATCGTAAGTTACAATGTAACTGTTATTTAATGTTTCCCTTTTTCAGTATGTAATTCCGTTAAAATAAATAAGAACTACTATAAAAATGGGCCTTATACATAGGAAACAATATGTTTACAAAGCACAAAGCCACAAAAGTAGAACAATGTGATGTAAGGTTAAAATATCCCCTGAAACTTGATATTTGTTCCTCAAGGTTTGAATGTGTACTCAAAGCAGCATCAGTGTTACTTTAACTTCATAACTGTCTTTAATGGCACCGAAATTGACCTGCACACCAATGCTTTGAAAGAAGGGTGAAAAAGATCAGATAACACCAATGTTGCTTCAAGCAATTGTTCAAACACCCCTTTCCTCCCCTACGCCTCTCCATCCTGTCTAGCTCTCTCCTACCCCTCTCTTCACTTGTTGACCCCCCTGCACATCCCACCCTAACCATCAATACCCCCTACTCCAATTCCTTACCTTCACCTCATATATCCCTCTTCTGCCTGCTCCCCACATCCTACACTACCCCCTCCCTATGCTCACCCTAATGTTTCCCCTCTGATCTCTTGAACCTGTTAAATTGCCCTCCCCTCCTTCCCCTTTTTTGCTTTCCATTATCCCCTCACTCTCTCTCTCTCTCTCTCCCCCTTCCACCCTTCCCTGCTGTACCCTCCCCTACTCCCTCAGTCCATGTTTTTTCTTCCCCCACTCTCCTTCCTTTTCTTTCATTTTCCTACCTCCCCATTCTTTTCACCTCACCCCTCCCACCCTACCCACTTTGTCCTCACTGCCTTTATACCTCTATTTTCCTACTATACTCTGCTGCTTCCCAGTCTTTACCCTCCTCTTATGGCACTTGGTCTTGCCTCCTTCTTGTTACCTCAACAACAGAACTGTTTCATTTAAACAATTCTGGCTGCCTTTTATTTCTTTTTTGCATCAATGTTAAACTATGGTTGCTGACCTTGCACGGTCACCTACTTACCCACTGTTGTACTCCTTCGCTTTACTGTATATACTTTTCATGTGTTTTCATGTTAACTGTCTTGTCAGTTTCAGTACAATGGCTAAAATATGATTGCTGACCTTGCACAGTCACCTACTTATCCAGTGTATTACGCCTTCAGATTTATTGTACATATTCTCCATGTGATTTCATGTTAACTGTGTCGTTAGATTCAGTACTTTTGTCTATTCAACTTGGAACCTTTGTAAATAAGTCCCTGACTCAAAGGTACTTCCAAGATTGTAATAAATAAATAAATAAAAACCCAAGAAACACTACACCACACAGTTAGGAAGATTTTGTCTACTTTTGACCCACACATCACATTTTCATACATTTGTGGCTTTCCACTTCATCATTTGCTGGTTCTTATATGTAGTTTTTTTTTTTATTTACAACTAATTGCCATCCTTTTTAAACATGACTATTTATTAACAAATGATCAGCAATTTTTATTGACCTTTAGCAGGCATTGTTACTACATTTTGTGATAAGGTCAAAGGACCTGAAAGACCAGAGTCAATTACCCTGGGTGGTGCATAGGAGTGGTGCATTTTACACACACAGTAGACCATTCAATGGTAGATGAATGCATATTGCAGGAAGTCAGCTTCCAAAATACAGTGGGGATGGGAAGGGAGCTCCCAACCCATTATAGTTGTGTGGTAGCACCACCATAGTTGGGGCTGATTAAACATTTTTATGTTAAACCTCGACTTTGCACTTTAATAGCTTCACAACTGTTCAATGGATTTGCACAAAAGTTTGCATGCATGATCTCAGAAGCACATTCTCTTGACATGCTAAACTTTGTTCCAGTTGGGTGTGTAGATTCCGAAATGCAGATAGTGAAAAAAGTGAAAGAATCATGGAGTTTTTGCTGTTTTTTTTTTGTCGCCATCAAGTGCCCCGACAATTTAGAATTTTGGTCTGAAATGTTCAGAGTAGAAAGGCTTGGACCAGAGTGGTGCCTTTTTCTGGTTTGGTGAAAAAGTATTAATCTGTTCCAGAGTTATAAAAATTTAAAATTTCAGTTCTGAGCATGCTCAGTACCTTTTTTGGATAGCTATTTGGAACAAAAAAAGAATTTGGTCCATATGAAAAAAAGATAATTTTTCATATGGGGGTAATCTTTTTTCATGAGAAAAAATGTTTTTTCCAAAAAAACTTTTTTGAAAATCCATAAAATTCCTGCAGAGACACCAACACATGTATCTTGCTAATCATGACCCCATTAGGTGGATTGTGGAGTTATTTTTTTTTGTACAAATGACCCGGAATGTGTTTTTATACATTTTAAATCTTTTTTCGTGAATTGAATTTCTTTTTTTTGTATGGCCATACAAAAAAGGAATTGGGCCATGTGAACAAAGATCCCTTTGTACAAAAAAAGAATTTGGACTTCATTATTTTTTTTACATTCTTTTTTCATATGAAGGGATCCTTTTTCATATGAATGACACAAAACTCACAAAAAAATTCCCTTAAATGAAAAAAGAATTTGGATTTAGGATTTTTATCAATTTTTTTTTGTATACAGGGTTCTTTCTTGTATCTCACAAAAAAGATGCCTTTGTATGAAAAAATAATTTGGACAAAGTTTTTTTCACATTCTTTTTTCATATGAAGGAATTATTTTTCATATGAATAACACTATCTTACAAAAAAAGTATTCCTTCATGTGAAAAAAAATGTGGAGTGTTTTTGTTCACATTCTTTTATGTTATGAAAATATCTTTTTTGTGAGATTGTGTCATTCATAGGAAGAAAAGATCCCTTCATACAAAACAAAATTGAGTTAGTTTTTTACATTCTTTTTTCATATAAAGGCATTTTATTTCCTATGAATGATACAATTCCTTCAAAAAGGATTCCTTCATACAAAAAAAAATTGGACATAGATTTTTTTTTCCACATTTCAACTTCAGCAAGACATAACTATGTCAATATTTGCACTTAAGGGGTAATTTATGTATCAAACTATATAATGAGCACTATGAGACTAACACATAATACCCTCAAAACTAATTCAGGGATAATATACATAAGATCAAAATTTTCAAATGACAGATCCCATAGTGTAACATTGCAACTTAAACAAACTCTGTTATCTTAGCAGTCAAGAGACAATCTATATATCAGTCAAAACATCTCAATGACTACTACAAGACCAACATCCTAAAAAGTGCCTACTAAAAATACATATATTAAAAACATTAAAATAAAAAAATGAAAATGACCATACCAGAAATTTTCAGCTTTAACAAATTTGAGTCCTGCTCCACAAACAAAGAAATTATAACAAGCATTTGTCAATGCCGAATGTTGTCACACTGGCATTGGCAGTGGGAGTGGTGGAGTTAGAGACGCATAGCGCTGTTATATTGTTAATGTGTCCCAAAACATGATTTTGCACAGTTAGCACGCCATTGTGTGCCACAGCTGCAGAAAGATATTTTGGGCAGGCTGTGAAAAATGTCAGCTGGACTATTGAAAAGGAGGTGTGTACAAATGCCAGTGGTGAAAATGTGGCATAAAAATATTGCAATTGATGAAGTTACAAGAGTGCATGGAAACTGCACAATGCACGCTTGCAACACAGTCATTTTAAGGACTTTCAGCACCAAACTTTCAACAGAGACATTTTAGGACCTCTGCTCATAAATAGTGTCACCGTCATTTTCTGGAACTGTCCTGAAAACTGATTTCGCACAGTGACTGTGCAATTCTGCCCTGGACATGTGAAAACACATTTCAGCCAGCTGCATTGTTCATAAGGAGGTATGGAAAAATGCCAGTGATGAACAGCTGGAGTGAAACTATTACAAATTCACAAAATTACGAGTGTGCATGCAAACTACACAACACACGCTCGTAAACCACTCATTTTATTGAATTTAGTCCCCAAATTTTCAACATAGGTATTTTAGGACATCTGCTAATGAACAGTATCACTGTCATTTTCATAATGTGTCTTGAACACGGTCTTTCCACAGTGACCGCGCTATTCTGCGCCGGAACTGCAAAAACAGATTTTGGTCAGGATTTGAAAAATGACAGCTGTACTGTTCATTAGGAGGTGCAGAACAATGGCACTGTTGAAAATCTGGAGTGAAAATATTATAAGTTTGCAAACTTACGAGCCTGAGTGCAAACTGCGCAACGCATGCTCATAACACAGTCATTTTATGGAGTACTGTCACCAAATTTTCAACATAGGCATTTTAGGACCTCTGCTCAAGAACGGTGTGACTTGCATTTTTGTAATCAGCCCCAAACACTGGTTTCCCACAGCGACCACGCTATTGTGCACCGGAAGTTCAGAAACACATTTTGGCCAGGATGTGACAAATGACAGCTGCACTGTTCACAAGGAGGTAAAGAAAAATGACAATGTTGAAAATCTGGCATGAAAATATTGCGAATTTGCAAAGTTACAAGCGTGCATAGCAACTGCGCAACACACGCTCGTAACAGTCATTTTATGGAGTATCGTCACTAAATTTTCAACATAGGCATTTTAGGATCTCTGCTCATGAACAGTGTCACTATCATTTTTGTAATCTGCCTCAGACACTGATTTCCCACAGCGACCGTGCTATTGTTTGCCAGAAGTGCGGAAACACATTTCGACCAGGATGTGAAAAATGACAGCTGTACTGTTCATAAGGAGGTGTAGAAAAATGACAATGTTGAAAATCTGGTGTGAAAATATTGCAAATTTGCGAAGTTATGAGCGTGTGTAGCAACTGCGCAATGCACGCTCATAAAGCAGCCATTTTTTGGAGTTTTTCCACCAAATTTGCAACATAGGCATTTAGAGAGCCCACCTCATGAATACTGCCACTGTTCTTGTGTTAATTGGTCCCTAAAGGTGATTCCATGCAGTGACTGTGAAATCACCTTTTGGGACCGATTAACGTCATAACAGTGACATAATTCAACAGGAGGGGTCCCAAAAACTGCATTTTGAAAATTTGGTGCAAAAAGACCAAAAAATGCCCGAGATATGCACCAAAGTTGAAAACACCCTATCTATCCCATTATACAGCTTACCGGCATTTCCTCAGTTTGTGGTCGGCTTTGAAGAGTGCAGATGTGTTCCCGGTCCACTGAAGATCATCATGCCAAACTCCAGAGGTAAGTATGGGGTGAGGGGGGTGTGGGGAGGCAGGGTGCACAGTGGGTGGGTGTCAGTGGTGGGTAGGGAGACTACGAGGGACTGTTTTCTGTTTACAGATAAAAAAAAGTCATGGGACAGTTTTTTTGTATTTCAGGGGGATTGGCATGCTGAAGTGGGCTCCCAGAGTGCCACCTAACTGTTTTTTTTGGGGGGTCTGCAGCCGACGGGGTATTGGGAACCCTCGTCAGCACACAACCGGGGGGTTGGGATTTATGCCGACAGAGATTGGGCACCCCCGTCAGCACACAGAGAAGAGGGGGGTGCCAAGCCGAGGAGGATTGGGCAGCCCCCTCAGGATTTCACAATGGGGGAGGGGGGTTCTTTATGCCGATGGAGAGTGGGCTCCCCTGTCAGCACACAAGTAAAGGAGGGATTAGATCCGAGGGAGATTGGCCACCCCCTCAGCATATAACAAATGGGGGGGTATTTATGCTGATGGGGAGTGGGCTCCCCCATCAGCAGCACAGTGGGCAGGGTAGGGGTAACTGACAGGGGGGATTGGGCACCCCCGAAGTCGGCAGTTCAGAGGCTGGTGTACCGCCATGTGCATAATGGCAGCAAGCCCGGCAAGAAAAGGCCCACTGCATCTGACGAGCTTTGCTCGGATTGCAGGGGACCTTTTCTTAGATGTGTTTGCCACATTATGTATGCATGGTGTGGTGCCCGCATGCAGGCTGATAGGGGAATGAGGGACGCACCTACTGATGCATGCCCTGCATTCGCCCAACAGCGACTGAGCCTCCAAAGCTGCACTGTCCCAAAATGTTGACTGAGCAAGTGCGCCAACATAAAAAGGAATGAAAGCACAGTGCCCAGAGGGTGCTGCACTTCCACACCCACATACATGTGTGTATGAATGGATGGATGGAGTGGGCCCTGCACTTCCATAATCACATGCATGTGTTGATGCAGGTCCCTTTGGGACTTGCATGAATCACAGTGCAATTCTCCTATCTCAAAAAGTAAGGAAATTCATTGCAAAACAACTTTGTTAATGCACCAGTTAGGGTTAAACTGACAAAAATGGGAAAATGTGGCATTAGGGTTTCCAACCTTAACTCCCTGCCCCACCCCCAATCACTAAAAGGTAACAACATTATGTTTTTGCTGTTATCACTCTTTCTGAATCAGGGGTGAGGTGTTCCTAGGGATTCTCAACCATAATGCTCACCCTATTCCATGCACAAATAACATCAGATGTGATCTGATGTCTTCATGCAAGGGGTACATGTCGTTGGCAACATGTGGGGAGACATGGGGCCCAATTCCAAGACAGCAGTTAGAGCAGTGCGCAAAGTACACCAGTGAGGAAGATATGCCTAAATCCTTACGACATGTGAGTGGTGCCAGATTCCAAAACAACCACCAGATAGGCCAAAAACCACCAGAATATGCATGTCACAACAAATGCCGCCAGTGCATGTCGCAACCAGCAAGAGCAGCATAGCAGTACTCATATCACAACTCTATGACCATAAAGGTGTGAACAAGTTGCAGACATGTCGTAGGGGCTACAAGATGGCAGGTAGTTGGGGAGAGGCAGCAAGCGGGAGCAAGAAGAGGAAGAGGAACTTTACATTCAAAGAGACTAATGTGCTCTTAGAAGAACTAGAGGCACAACCAGACCTATTGTTTGGAAAGGGAGGTGAGCGACAAGAAGTATTCCAGAGGAAGGCAGCATGGGACGTAGTCATGGAGAAGGTAAATGTGGTGAGATATGCATGCCACACCATGCACGACCTGCAGAAGCATTATAGTGACCTCAAGTGCTACACAAAGGCAGAATAGGTACACAACAAGCGGCAGGTGACAGCCACAGGAGGTAGCCACAGGATGTGCGACCCCTAAGCACACATGAGGAGAGGGTGTTGGCATTCATGAACCAGCACAGTGTCCATGGGGATTCAGAGCTGGACACATTCTGGATGGATGCAGGGACAGGTAAGTTGATGTGCAAAGCATAGCAAATGGAATATGAAGATGTAAAGTAATAATGGGCAACAGGGAGTGTGACATGCTGGGTGCACAGGCAATGTGCTGTAGTACGACGGGAACCATGAAGGTAGGGCACATCCAAGCAATGTGAAAAAGTACACAGACAGGAGGGACAATGTGGGAATGTAACCTGGCATGAAGCACAGCCATGTGAACAGCAGGCAGTGCAACCACCACATGGCAGGCAGCACTGATGCACTGAATTCCCCCCACATGTGCAGCCACAGCAGACACAGGGATAGATAAGGTGATAGCCAGCATCACCTGGCCTGAGGCAGACAGTGACACAGGGGCATGGACAGTGGCATGCATGGTGGCCTTGACTGTTGCCGTAGCATTGAAGCACTGTTGTTAACTCCACAGATGAGGAGCCAGAGGACACAGGGGAAGGTAAGCCAATGGCTGTCTGTGTCAACACCCTGTGGGAAAGCACTGCAGGGTTGAGGCCTGTAATGGAGCAGCAACACTGATGCCCTCACCTTCCCCCACAGGTGCAGAGGCAGATGGCAATGGGGCAGGTAAGGACATGGCCATTGCCAACACCAATGCATGGGAGACCTATGGAGGGGTGGGACGGTAGCAGGCATGATATGGGATGTAGCACTGATGCACTTATGTCTCCACACAGGCATAGCAGCAGTGGACAGAGTAGCAGTAGACAGTGCACATGCCACCACAGGGCAGGCCCTGTAAGGACACAGCTGAGATGCCAGTATTGGGGCAGCAGCAAAGGGTGGGGGAACAGCTGCAAGAGGAGATGGGACTGGACCTCAGTGACTGCCTAAGTTGTGGCAGCCTGGGGATGACATTGCACAAGACCTCAGCCCCGCATTCTACCAGAGGTTGGAGGAGACCATGGAAGGTATAACACCATCACCGGAGGTGGAGAGGCCACGGACCCTGATGGACTACACAGGGTTCTGCCAGACCCTGGTGACCACCCATGTGGAACAGTCTGAGATGCTGGGCTGCATAAGGCTCAGCATGGTTGACCACCAAGCAGCACAGCAGGAGCAGATGGCCACACTCATAGGGGTGCTGGAGACTTGGGTGCAGATCACTGGTTCTGCCATGGAATGTACTGTGGAGGCCATGGCTGCCATACAGGTCTGTGCACATGCACAGACATGTGCCATCACTTGCCTGGCCAAGGCCGTTGAGGGGTCAGTGGTGCAACAGGCAAGGCAGACTGATACAGTTGTGGCCCTGCTGCAGGCCACACAAGCAGGCCAACACCCACAGGTCACTGCTGGGTGGGATGCAGCCACATGGGTGGCACAGGAGGAACAGCTGGCACCAGCCCCACCAACAGTGCCTGGAACAGTCACAGAGTGCACAGCGCCACTGCTAGGGGCAGTGGCAAAGGCTGTGCCACCAACAGACCCACCACTGCCACCACCAACACCACTGCCAACCCTAAACACCAACACCACCGCCATTCCCACCGTCATCACCACCCCCTAGAGCTGGGACACAGCAGGTGGCCACAGCACCACAACCAACAGCACCAGTGCCACTGGTCATGCCACAGGCACTGCAGCCCCCTGTGCCAACAACACCCCCAGCACTGGGGTGACATCAGCCACTGATGGCAACCAGACATGCACCGGTGGCACCCCAAGCTGCAGTAGGGATAGGCAAAAAGGCAGCAGCAACACCCACCACCAGGGGCATGAGACAGAAGGTGCTGGGTACTGGTCGCAGGACCAGTGGCTCAGAGCAGGAGGTGGCACAGGTGGTGGCACAGAGGAAGGCCATGGACAGCAGTGCACCCAAGGGGAATGACTGAGGGACAGCACCACAGCGTGCACTGCCTGCACCCAGGAGATGCAGCAGAACCCAGGGGACAGTAGTGCCAGTGGCACCCAGTGACAGTGGCAGCACATCCGGGTGCAGTGTGTGCATGATGGGATGAGTGCCTCCACATAGTCTGCAAAGCAGAAGAGGACTGGACACAATGACAGGCACATGACAGGTGTGCACCTATGGCATGATGCTACCAGTGTTGGGCTGTGGGGGGGATGCACACAGGGTGGGCACAGGGTGCGTCTGGCAGCTGTGTGTGCAGGGTGTGTATGTGCATGTTTGTGAGTGTGTGTGGTGGCACTGTAAGGGGTCACATATGTGCACTGCACAGACACTGGGTGATGGTATGTGTGGGGGTTGTCACCTGTAAAGAACTATTGCACTGTGTCACACATATATATCCCACCTGTCACAAGTAAACACCTTTTCACCATACCTCTGTGTGATGTTACTTAACACCACAGCCTTAGAAGGACATATGTCACATCGCAGACTGCACAACACAGACCATAAATGCATGCACAATGCATAGGCTGCAGATGTGTTCAGGCTGCATGTGCATGCCACTGTTGCGTATCTGCATCATGCATTGTGCATGATGCATCTGCGCGGTAGTACTGTACACCGCATGTGTAGCCTGTATGTGATACATGTGCGAGGCCTTCATGTTGGCAATTGCTAGGTCACAAAATATGCTCGGCTGGAACAGTGGAGATCCTGGCAGCTGTGAAAGGGGACAGGGCAATACCGGAGTCAAAGGCTAGCCTGACAACAGTGATCACCTTACAAAGCCATCTGATAGGTGAGTACATGGGTTTTGCCCACCCTGAACATATGCAGCACTCTGTGCCCCATATGGCTGCTACTATACTGTACAAGTATGCCACACCAGTTGAGACACACATTGGCAATTGGTGGGTAGTGTGACAGTGCAGTACCTGCACCTCTGACATGGGTGAGGGTCATTAAACATTCAGAAGTGTTGCACAAGATGGGTCCACCATGCTATATATGCAGTTCATGATGCAGCCTGCCATCTGTCCTCCCTGGTGTGGCACACAAGTAACAGTGGGAGATAGGGGGCCTGAGCAGCACCACCACCACTCACGCTGCACTCACTTTTGACACGTGTTCTTAATGCCATGCTTCCATTTCCCCATCCAGGTGCCACACATTGGTCTACAGGCCTGCCATCAGGGGTGCATTGGGTGCACAGGGAAGGTAGATGCCTTGCTCAGGTTGATTGCACCATGCCACATGTACAACCACAGCTGGATGATCGTGTCATGGTTATGTTGCAGGTCACAGATCACCAGTGCCATGCTGGGCAGCAGGGATATGAGCCTCAGTGGACAAGTGCCAAACTACACACCAGAGAAGACAATGCAGTTGGTCAACCAGGTGCAACAGTGCCACACTGCATTGTTTCCACCTGGATGCAGGCACTGCACCACTGTGGAGCAGGAGAGGGCATGGCGTGCCATAGTGACTCACATCAGTGTGGTCCGTGGCGTGTTCTGAAGCACATGCCAGCTGCAACACAGGTGGCAGGACCTGGCCAGACATGAACCACAGTTCCTGACATGCCTGCTTGACATGGCAGCATGAAGAGACCGGGAGATGAGGACCAGAAGTAGCCGCACTGAAGATGGGTACGATGACATGATGCATGCCACCACCACTGTCACACAACATGTGCACATCCCTGCAGAAGTGTACCTATGTCACAGTGTTTCTCCCCCACACAGGTGCAGGTTCAAGCTCACATGGACAGTGGGTGCATCCAGCCCTGGAACCAGTGCATGGCCACCAGTGGCGGGGAACACATGGCCACAGGAGGTCAGGTAGGTGCCTTCATGGCCCAATGCATGTCATGCCCATGACATGGTGGCTGCATGTGGGGTGCCTGTGTTGCCTGGACAAGGTTACATGTGCAGTAGCAGACAGCTGCGCTCCACCATGTGGCCCAGGTTTAACCATGTGCACCTGCGGTGCCTGTGGCCATTGTGCATTGCCAGTGTGCCTTTCACCTTCACCATGTGATGGATGGTGTCTGTGTGTGTGTGTGTCTGGCACTGCTTACAGGGTGCACTGCAGTACACGCATGTGTGTGGCACTCCATACAGGGTGTCCCTTTCCTGCTGAGCCCTCTGACCTTCTCCCTTGGAGGTGTTGGGAACTGCCTTGCCCCATGGCAGTAGGCACTGCTGAGAACTATGGCTGACCTGAAGGCCAGGCATGTGGCAGAGTACTGCCAGCAAACACACCACCACAACAGGGTATGGCCAGTACCACCATCGATGGACAAGGAGGTGGAGTAGGATGTGTTGCCTGTGGAGGACACCAGCGACAGTGGGCCACAGGGGTCCACGGGGCACAATGCAGTGGTGCCCATGGAGGAACAGGCAGTGGAGGGGCCAGGTGCAGTGGACGTGCTGGTGGCAGACGTACAAGTGGAGGAGTGCCTGGCTGAGGATGTTCACTCTGCAGGGGAGCCAGTGGTGGCAGTGCTGGATGGAGGGGTGCTGGGGGTGGAGGCAGACATGTAGCAGTGTAGGCAGTGGAGGTGCAGAGCCCTGCAGTTGGGCAGGCAGCAGTGGAGCAACACCCGGCAGTGGAAAAGGTGGTGGACTTTCATGCCCCAGGATGCCGGTGCTGTCTGCCACTCCAGGCACTGTGACCTTGCCCTTCAGCAGCAGGGTGGCCATGGCACTGCTGCTGCTGAGGCACCTAGGGGACTGGAGAGCCCTCAGGTGAATTTGTACCCAGGACAGCTGGTGACTGGTGACCTGCACTTGGTGGTGTTTGTCTCCATTATGGCAGACATCGTATGCCTGCACAGGTCCTTCGGAGCCCTGCTGTCTGCATTGAAGAGGCACTAGTGGAGTCAGTGCATGGACTGGGACTGTGGACTGTTGTGGTGTGTACTGTCTTGGGGGCCTGGCACATACTGGGTGTCCATTGTGGTGGTGTGGGGCAACTGTTGTGTGCCCATGGGATGGGGGGCTGGTGGACTGTGGATCCTGCTCCCTGGGGGGGTGCTGCCCATATGTGGGGTGGCTGTGTTGGGCTGCATGCCAGGGTGGGTGGCAATGGTTGCTAGGGGCTGCTGTCTGTGGGGGGGACATATGGGCCCAGTCTTTCTCTTACTATGCTGCAGTATGTTATGGGTTCTTGGGGTGGACTGTTTCCCATCACTGTTTGTGATATTGTTGTTGTTCTTGTTGTCATTGTTGTTATTATTGTAATAGTTGTTATTGTTGGTGCTGTCTACTGTTGTTTCCATTCTGTTCCATTAAATGTCTTATGCACACCCACATCTCTGCAAATCTGTCTGTGATCTGCGTCTATATGTGTGTGTGTGTTTGTGTGTGTGTCTCACTGTGCCCATGTGGGTGTACATGTAGTGGTGCTGCATCATCGCATGTGTGTCCCCCCTGTGCACATGGTTGCTATGGGCTGGCTGTGTACCTCATGGTTATGGGCACACACAGGTGGTCATGGCTGCATGGTACCCTGTGTTCAGCAGTGCACCATGCTAGGTCTGGGCCACATGCTGCCACACATTACATGTCCTCACTGTGTGGTGGCCTCGGGCCTCTATGGCCCCCTTCCAGCCAGGGGTCCAGTGTACCCTGTGGGTGGCACCAGTGGCATGGGCAATGGTGTGCCCACTGCCTTATGTCTACAGGTCTGTGCCACCCTGTGCTGGTGGCCCCTTTATCCCAGCTTTGTGTCAGTGGTCTATGTGCACTCTTGCCTCCTGAGTCACCCATGTCCATGGTGGGCGCATTGCTGCCCCTTTTGCACTGACCTGTGTGTCCTATGCACATTGGCTTGGGTGTGCCACTATTTTTACTGTGGTCCACCTTGGGGCACTGCTGTTTGTGGGGTGTTCCACTGGCCTGTGAACTGTTTAAGACAGCTATTGCCTGTTCTAACTTACATTACCTTTCTCTTCCATAGCTCTGCACACCATCTGTTTTGGAATAGCAGTTCCATGATCCCGGTGTGTTATGCCTGTTATAGGCCACATTACACAGTGGCATATGCATTTTCTGTCATAACTGTGCCATATCTTGCATTAGTCGTAGCAGTTGTGGGGTGCAGTGTAAATGTTCTTTTGGAATTGTGCATGTCGCAAATCACTGGCGTAACTTGGATTTGCACTATCAGGACTGGCGTACTGCACTTATACCTGGCGTAACTGTCTTGGAATTAAGCCACTAGTTCTGTATATCTGAACAGTATATCACAATGGGATGAGCGTTAGGGTTTATAACTCCAAGAAGCACTCCATTCTGATTCAAAAAGAGTGACAATGGCAAAAAACATAACGTTGTTCCCTTTTGGTGTTTGGAGGTGATGGCAGGGAAAGTTCTGTTTGGAAACCCTAACACCACATTTCCCTGCTTTCATCAGTGTAACCCTAATGTGTGCATTAAGGACGTTTTTTGCAATGAATATAAGATGTAAAAAGAAATACATGGGGTATGCTTAGCAGCTTGGTAAGCTAAATTGGCTTCAAAATGTGAGCTCTCTTTTACTTTATTATCAATAAGAAATCAGTTAATATATTGAATAGTATATTCAACTTACTGCAACATCATAGGGGTTAAATAAAACTGACTGAAAGGTCAAGTATGGAATTGCGGTGGTATAACGTTCACATCAAATTTTTCCTTTTGTATGTTACTTTTCTCTTCAAGTTTGCGTCATTTAAGGAAGCCACCTCAAGATACAGCACAGCACAATTGGGACCAGCCTGAACCTGAGGTTAGGTGGTATCTCACTGTCAGGAGGTCTAAACCTCACTCTCAGGTTCTTGGCAATAATGGGAATGCATGGAATCACAGACATGTTGCATAAGAGTAATAAAGCTTGTTTATTACTACCAAAAGGAAAATCACAGTTGCCGAAAGCAGTTCTTACCATTAGGAACTGGGAGACAATGCTAAGCATTCCTTGAGGAATCTCCATGTCTCCTGGGGTCTCTGAGGTAGAATACTTAATGTCTTACATTATATACCTAAAATAATTACCATGGTTACTGTAAGATAAAAACATTTCTAGTTAAAGGGATGAGCCTTATTGGCTAAATTAGAGGTGACTCCTCAGTTCAAGATAACATTATACAATTATGTTATAGTCATCACTTTGTGGAAACAAAGAGGTGCAGTTTGTACATAGCCGTGTAGTAATACAAATCATCAGAAGATGGCGATGCTAACTCATATCATAATCATTACAAGGACACAGGAGTCCTAACATCTTGTAAGCAAGAAATACATGTGTGTATTGGAAAGTAAAGTGTATAACAATTAAATGTATACATATCCCGACATCTACTCTTATACGGTAGATGTCCTTAGCCCTATGTTAGTATAACATATACCTAAATGCTAGCTGTCTGCAGTGTACCTCTGGGGGTACCAATTAGGATGCAGGGACCTCGTGTAACATTCCTCCCTTGTTGCCTCAAAAGGGGCAACACAAGCAAGAGTAAGGAAGTGGAGAGAAAGCAGGTGTCATTTACAGACCCGACACACAAGCCTTGTAAAGGAACTCCAACTGCTCACAGTGTTGGTGTAGTGTGCACTGGAGGCAGCATAGCATAATAATCAGAAAAAATATCAAAAATGCTTGTATAATAACAAAACCTTTAAAGGTAATCTCTAACCAAGTGTTAGAAAGTGCACTATTCAAATCACCATAATTAATAAGGTCATATACTGCTTCGTCAGCTTTGGACATATTATTGGTGATGTTGATGAGATGGGTGTCCTTCCTGTCTAAAAGGGATTTGAAAGTCAAAGGATCAATGTGTACATCAAAATAGAGTAAGTACTCTGAAAGAGTAAGTAGATAATCAGGGTTACCATCAATGATATCAGGTTCCACAAGGGGAACAGGGGTTATAACTGTGTGCCTAATAACAGTAGTCTGATGAGGAATGAAACAGAAGTTAGAATCATTAATAATACATGTATTTTCTCCATATGTGAACTGCTTGAAATTAGTTACCACACAAAATTCACCATCTCAATTATATTGCATTTTAATGGTAGGCAGTCTCCATTTTTGTAACTGTACTGGTCAAGTATAAGTCTGTTTGGAAATCCATGTTGACAGGCAGTGAACCTCCTTCTGATAAGACTGGTATGAGTGAGAATAATCAGGAGCAGATGCTGAGTCTTGAGATTCTGTACCATTGGTGGTGATGTCATTGTCCATGGAAAAGGACCAATCGATACTGTCTGGGGAATTTCCACATACAGGTTTAATAACATCAAATACATCATAGTGACACAAATAAATATACCCTTTCTTCACACAGAAATCCGTGTGCGGAGCGACCCACATGTCCAGAAGAGAATGGAAGACCAGTTGAGGAGGCAAGTCATGGCGTTCTCTGTAGATGTCATCATCAAGATGCACAATGGAGTGTACGGATGCTAGTTTATCAAAGATAGCTGTAGTAGGATCAAAATGTGGTAAAGAAACAGTAAAAGACACAAACATAGTATCCTTAATTGAACATTTCTTAGAAGTAAAGCAAGGACCAGTCTTAGGGTGCCTGGTCACAAATCTCAAATTACTAGCAGTAGGAATGGGAATAGAAACAGATTGTAACATACACATAGCAACACAGGGGATTTGCACTGAGGGCAATACTATTTAGAGATGTGTCTATTGTATAATATCAGGGATTCTTCCAGATTCCAGATCACGGAAGAGATTGTTGATGGTAGTGGTAATATATGATCCATAAGTGGAGCATAAGATTTCACTGGCAATGTATTGCTTATAGAGATGCAGCAAATTTAAAATCTGCCAGCGAAGTGAATGTGAAGTGGCCACTTTGTGTTGGCACTTTGCTACACGGAGTGTCCCATAGGAAAGGCTCACTTTGCCTTGTTATTATTACTTTGCGTTGTCATTCAGCCTTAAATGCGAAGTAAGGTGGAATGACAACAATATTGGCAGCATTCCACCCACACAGTCAACAGAATGAATGTGCATCCCCAAAGTGCTACTGTCTTGTGTCCAGAAAACTCCCTAGTGCTGATGAAGTGAAATGAGAGTGTAACAAGAAATGCAAAGTCTCCCAGAATTAATGGTGCACTCTGTCATGAGCGCAGTGGTCAGGTCACACAAAGAGTTACCAGAATTAATGTGCATCCCCAAAATGCTACTGTCTCGTGTCCAGAAAATTCCCCAGTAGTGACTAAGTGAAATGATAGCATAACAAGAAATGCAATCTCCCAGAATTATTAGTGTCATGCAAACGCACAGATTAAGATTGTACTGCACACTCAACGGATACATACAAAAAGGCACAACAACACCTAACCAGTGCTCACAAGTCACAAATCCAAATCTGGAAAGGAATACATTTTGCCAGTTGGGGGATTAGTGCATGGCAGTAACAATCCACTACCAGTAAAGGTACCACAAAGCAGTATAAAAAATTAATGCAGGTGTAGTGGATAGCAGGTTCACACTGCTGCAATTACTCTGTAACACAATAAAAGTTGTCTGATTTAATGGCATGCATTGCACACACACTCACACACACACTCAAGTAATGCGTAGCAAATTGAAAACTTCAGTAATATAAACACATATTTTAAACAAACTAAAATTATGCACTGCTGCACCACAACAATCAGCAAAAAAAATAGCAAGAATTATTGAAAATATTACTGTGTGTACATTAACACAGTCATACAAGAAAAATATCACCAAAACAGAAAGCACTGTCTTTTTCACCGAGTTAATCTACATACACCACATACGGCCCTCCCCCAAAGCACACTTCCATTGTCTCTCAGTACACAGACTGAATGTTGTACATTAACATTCAAAATCCACACACAAACAATAAATGCTCGATGATATGAGCACAAAAGGGTTTTCTATAATCGATGAACTAAAGTTTCAGCAAAAATAATTACTCAAAAAGGCTTTTTTAACAGCTTTTAGAAGGTTTGAATTGCAGAGAGCTCTCAGAGAAAACTGTCTCCTACAGCTTCTTACACACACTACCCCAAACTGAGGCTGTGCAGAACAATCTAGAGTCCATGTGACCTGAAATCCCATGAATCACTGCAAAATTCACCTTTGGAGCTTAAAAACAAGGCGAAGTGAGGCAAAGTACATTGTTTTCAATGTACTTCACCTTAAGAATTGATTAAGTAGTGGTTTGGGAAGGCAGAGTAATACGAAGTCATTGTTTTCAATGGACTTTGCATTACCCATTATAACGTGAAGTACTCTGCTTCGCATTGTGGAGCACTCCGCAAATTCATCTTCACTCCACGAATCACTTCGGGGAGCGAATTGGGGCCACTTTGCCCATCTCTAATTGCTTATCTGCTTCCTTATTGTTTTGTGCAACAAGATCATTAATCTTATCTTTAGAATCTGTAAATGCCTTAGCAATGTCGTGCATATTGTATACAGTGTATCTTTCTTCCTGACTAAGGCCATCCATACCATGCAATAATGGGGGTATGATGTTATTGATCATACCGTTTCAAACTTTTGTGAATGTGCTTTGATAGCAGCAATGTCCACTTTATTCCAGATAGACATTGCAGTACCAAGGACACTAGTGAGGGTGCCTGTGGCACCAGTGACATCAGATGTGTCATGTGTATTTATTTTATGATTTTGCTAATCAGTTTTAGGTTTCCTTCTAAAACTGCCTGTATGCTCAGTGGCATGTACCCTGGTAATAGGGTCTTGGTAGTGAATCTAAAAGGCTGTTAAACTATCAAGTAACAAAGTACCACAAAACAATGATGTGTTAGTAGTATGACACATACTAAATTATTTCATATTCCAGTAAGTCAAGTTAAACAAAACAGGTGTATGCATATATTGTAAGTTGTTAATCAGTGAACCAGGTAAGGCAGTGGCTATGAGACCACTAAGAGGACCAGGGATTTGTTTTGGGCATTCCAAAAGTTGTTTCTCAGTAGGGAGTAACACAGATAAATACATGGCCACTGAGGCCATGTTGTGTACAGCACAAAATTTCCTGGCAGAATCTTTAGACAGTGAATCACAATATGACAGGTCAGTTAAGGCAGTGGTATTGTATAAACCAGAATGTCTAAGAGAGGTCTGGTGCAAGGACAAAGTATAATTTGGGGATAATTTTCCAATGGGCCATCCATGCAAAGTTCCCTTGGAGAGTTTGGACACCGGGAGTATTTGTCCTTGAGACTTGGTTTGCCACTCAATTTGTAGGTTAGATTTATCAGGAGCAATAACCGAGGCAGTAAGGTAGGCACCTGAACCTTCCTGAACAGTAATCAAATTGTCGGGAATATTGATGGAGACTCCCTCTTGGGTAGTTGCTGGTGGATCAAGGTGAGGAAGGGGGTGCTTTACTGTGCCTTGGATACAGGAGATAACTCCTGAGGTGAGGAGAAAATGGGACAAGATAACCATCTTGTCAATGTATCTGAAAAGGAAAATCAAACATTAGTAAATTAATACTATTCCACCCAATGGGGTGAGGAAAAGTACAGTACAACCTTGATTATCCGAATGCTCCTGGAGACATCAGATTTGTTTAGATAATCAAGAGTTCAGATAATCGGGAGTCCATAACATTAGGCAAATGAGAGCTGGGGACAATGTCAGAGTTCAGATAATAGGGAGATCTGAATAATTGGGGTTCGGATAATCGAGGCTGTGCTGTAATTATACTCCTTTATACAGTTTCAACTGGTTTGCATGTAACCATTTGTAATCAGTTTGTTGTTTTGCATGAGTCTAACCTGATAGACTGTGGGACTGAGCTTGTTGGACAATTGGATAGGGTCCTTCTCACTTGTTGGAGAAAGAATGTGTTGGATGTGCAAATCTGAGAACAATTACCTGATCTCCAATTTGCCATACCACTTCTTGTGCATGTTTGTCAAACTGAATTTTAAACTGTTGCTGAGCCTTGCCCATGCAGTTTGCAGCATACAAATGAATGTGTATGAGTTCTTGTCTGAGTTTTTCCACATACTGGTCCACAGAGACACGGTCTGCAGTAAGGGTATGCAAGTCAAACAACAGGTGTTCAGGTAACCTCATATTTCTACCAGTCATCACCTCAAAGGGTGTCAACTGAGTGGTGGCTGAGGGTATGCCCCTAATTGCCATACGGAGTAATAGCAGTAGGGAATCTCAATCATTGTGATTGTCCTCAATGAATTTGGAAAGCATTTACTTAATCCACCTGTTGGCCCTCTCTACTTCACCTGATTATTGTGGGTGGTATGGTATGTGGAACTTCTGATGAACTCCAAGGAGTTCAAGGGCTTCTTTCATCAACTCACCTGTAAAACTGGTTCCTTTGTCTGAGTGTACCATGAGAGGTAGGCCAGTCCCGGAGAAAATCTGTTCCACCAGGATTTTGGCAGTAGTTTTTGCACTGCATGTCTTAGTGGGGAAAGCTTCAACCCATTTAGAGAAAAGATCAGTTTCCACAAGGGCGTAGTTGTTGTTTCTGCTGGTTTTGGTTAGGAGACCAATAAAATCAATCTTTAGGGCATGCCAAGGGCCAGAATGCCTTTGTGGTAGTAGCTTGGCATTTTGTTTGGTGGGGATGGGGTTGTTTTGTGCACAAACAAAGCAGTTGTCTATGTACTGTTTGACAACCTTGGTGATGCCAGGCCACCAGACAGTGGTCTTGAGTCTCTGGAGTGTGTTTTCCACTCCCTGGTGTCCACCAGTGGGGGTATCATGCACTTGATGCAGAAATTTGGATCTGAGATAATGAGGGACCACCCACAATTTGGTGGGGTTGTCATCTGGTTCATACCAAATGAGCTTGTCATCTGGAGACAGGTGTAACTTACCTTTATGCCTTCAGTAGGGGTTGTGGGTAGATAAGTTCTTCTCGGTACCTTTATCCAGGAATCTGAACATGTCTTTGAGTTCAGAGTCAGCATGCTAGGCTTCTGACAAGTCCAAGGGGGAAAAGGGTTCAGGTTTCTTCCTGGCAGCAGCTATGTGCACAGCTGCTCTGGCCTCTGGATGGTCCATCATCCAGGTGTCCCCCCTCGGGCCCCTTTCTTGGCAAGGGTGTCAGCAGTGTCATTGAAGGCATGATAGGGATCATGTATAGAGTGGGCCTTAACCTTGTGTACATAGAGTTTGTGTGCACATTTCTGTGCCAGTGAATGAATGTATATTACCAGTTCCTTGTGATTCACTGGGGTGCCATCAGAAGAGGCAAAGGAGTTCTTCTGCCAGAAAGGAAGGAATTCTGTAAGAGAGCAACAAACCCAGTTACAGACTGTGAAAATTATGGTATCCTCGGTTCCATGCTGGATGAACTCAAGGGCACAGGCCACTGCTGCCATTTCCACATACTGTGATGATGCCACACTGCAACATTTAGAAATCTTAACAGTGTTACCATAGGGGTAAACTACAAATATGCCCATTCATGCTATCTGTTCTCCCTGATAATAGAAGGCTGATCCATCTGTGAAGACATGACATAGTGAGGTGTTCTCAAGTAATTGTGATGTAGCAGGAAGGAAAGGTCCTAGATTTGGTAGATCAGGTGGCTGCAGTGTACAGTCATGGGGTTCTCCTTGGAAAAGGAGACCATGTGCCAGCATGGATGGCATTTTGGCTGGGTGGACCTTGATATATCTTTCCTGGAGAAGGAAGGACCAGTGTGTCAGTCTGGTATTAGAGACTGACCCATACTTTACTCTATCTGATAGGAAAAAGATCATTGGGGTGTGGTTTGTATTGCTAATCAGGGGGGAGTACCCAATGATATACAGAAAGTGCTTGACAGCCCAATAGGCGGTCAGAAGGTTCCTTTCACAAAAGCTGTACTTCTGTTCCACTGGGGTCAAGATCTGTGATGCATATGCAATGGGTCTCAGGGTGCCATGGAGCTTCTGGGCCAGCACTGCAGACATAGCAAAAGTCAGAGGTGGCAGATTCCAGATGGAATGGCAGGGCTGGATTGAGGTTAACCAAAGCTGGGGTTAGGGCTGAGGCCAGGGCCTGCTTCAGTGATGTCAAGGCTTTGGTATGAATGGGGCCCCAAGTCCAGGGGACATCCTTTTTTAGTAGTTCATACAGAGGGGCAGCCTTCTGAGCAAAATCACAAATAAAATCTCTAGAATAATTTACCATACCTAGAAACCTCCTAAGGGTAGCCATGTTGGTGGGCAGTGGCAGATCCTGCAGTCCCTGTATCTTCTTCCAGGTAGGGCTTCAGCCTTGATCTGTTATCCTCAGGCCCAGAAAGAGTACCTCTTCCTGACATACAGTAGTTGTGCTTTTCCTAAGTTACATTTGAGGCCTGCTCTCTGGATGAGGGTCAGTAGTTCATCTAAGAGATCCAGATGTTGTTCCTGTGTGGCTGTGGCCAACAACAGGTCATCCACATACTGCAAGAGACACTGGGGTGTAGATAAACCCTCAAGAGTGTCCATTATGTGCAGATGGAACAGGGAGGGGCTGTTATGGAACCACTGTGGTAAGCAGGTACACGTGTACTGCCGGCCCTCAAAGGTGAAGGCAAACTTATATTGACTTTTGGGGGCCAATGGCAATGACCAAAAGCCATTGGAAATGTCCAAGGCACTAAACCATTGTTGGTCAGGGGTCAGTAGTCATAGCACATCTGGTGCTGATGCCACAGTTGGGGCACAACTGGGGGTGACCTGGTTTAGTTTCTTGTGGTCAATAGTAAGTCTCCAGGCACCCCTGGGTTTCTTCACAGGCCACACTGGGGAATTCACAGTGGAAACACGTGTCATGATTACACCTTGCTTGAGGAGTGATTTAATTGTTTCCCTTAGAGAAGACAAGGCCTCAGGTGGAAAGGGGTATTGCCATTGCCTCTCATGTCCTGGGCCTGTCACTTCAATGACAGTGTGCATCCTGCCACAATCATGCTTGTTAGTGGCAGCTACCTCCAGATGCCTTTGTAGGATGGGAAGGAGCTTTGGTAAAAACTCATGGTTCTTAAACAAATCTATGATGTCATACTCTTTGTCATTTGTGGAGATTGTTGCAACCACATGTGAGTCAGGGATCATGATGGTGTGATATTGTCCCTGAATTTGTATCAGTAACATGTTGACCAGGTCTACCACACAGCCGTGTGGTGCCAAAAAGTCAATTCTGATTATGCTAGGGTGATCGTGCAGTACCATCAGCTGAAAGGTGTGATATGCCTTTAGGTGTCCCAGTGCCACGGGTAATGGCAAGGAGCGGTATGCAGGTAGCCTAGTTCCGTCTACACCAGACATATTGATCCTTCATCTGGTAGACCAAGGTGATGTGTCTGGGTTATCATCGTGTAATACAGACACAGCCACCCCTGTATCCAGCAGTACTGTGAGTAGGTGGCCCCCACCCTCTGCCTCTGTGCAATGCCTTCTATTTGTATCCAAGACCAGCTTGTTTACAATATGGACTGGGGCCTGTAATTGTCAATCTGTACCAGTAGAAGCATGGAGAATCTCTTGAAAGATAGTCTGGGTCTGGTTCCTGTGAACTATCTCACCATGCTGTACTGATGCTATATAGGGAGCCACTTCTTGGTTCAGGCCTGTAGGGACCTAAGAGCCTGGGATTCCCATATCCCCATGGCCTGTGGAGGCCTGCTCTCCTGGTTGTATTGCAGCAAGGGCCCGTACTGGAACAGCATCTGCTACGGAGTGCACTTTCCCAAGGAGGACTCAGAGATTTTGGTTCTCATCAGCTATTTCCCTATATGAAAGGCCTGGTCTCTGTTGTTTACCCTTATTGTTTTTGTGGTGTTTCTTGTTTTTGTGGTAGTTCTTGTTCCCACCCCAGTATTGTTGTTGTTGGGCCTGCTGGGAGTGTTAGTTATCTGTGGAGAGGGGCTGTTTCTCTTGGGTCTGCCCCTCTAGCATATAGTGCATCGTGGCCTCTGGAATGGCTTCCATTGCAGCTACCTTCTTGGAGCCAGAGCTTGAATCATGGGTGTAGAGTTGATAAACTCTCTCTCTGCTTTCCGAAGAATATTGGCAAACTTTCTGTGTTGGGATAGGTGGTTGGCTCTACCTTCTCTCTTACTGCAGGGATCATGTTCTGAAGGAACAGGGTTTTGTATTCAATGAGGTCCACATCTGCAGCTTCTCCTGTGAGGTGCTTCCCTGCTCTGTAGGCCATCCAGAGTCTCTGATGGAAGGTTGATTGACTTTCCTTCACATTCTCTTTCACAGGGTATGCGAGGATCACTCCTACCACACCTGGGTCATGAGCAGTGATGAGTTCAGATGCTACTTCGTCAAAAATGGTGTGGCCATCCTGATGGACAGCATCGGGAAGTTTTGCGCACAGGCCAGGATCGATGGTCTGGTGTAGGATCTGGACCTGGTAGTCTGCAGCAAGACTAAGCATTTCACATTTAACACACACCTTCTCCAAGTGGCAACTGAGGTTGTCGGCCGGGCTCATCCAACCAATGCTATCAGCTATTTGCTGAACATAGTGGGCCATTTGTAGGGGATTATTGGAACAATCGATCGAAGGTATATTTCCTTGGGTGCCCTACAAGGCTGCCTGAGCTGCGGCTTCTGCCACAGTGTGGACCATTCCCTCCTTAGTAGCAGCCTCCTCTAGCAGCTGCTTAATCTAGGTCCGGAGAACCCGTTTGTTTCTCTCTGTGATGGTCACATTTCCTAAGGCAGTCTCAATCATTTTCTCTTTCTCCTGCTTATCGTCCACATTAATAACAGCTATCAGTGGTGCCATTGGGACTAGACCTAGGCCTGCTCCTCCCCAATCATGGGGGTCACCATGTTGGCATCACCCATGATGATCATCATGCCGTTGATGATGTAGGGACGTGGGGTCATGTAACAGGGGTCTGCCATGTTGTGGATGGTGGGGTGGGGTTGCTGGGCCATAGTAGGGGTGTGACTGGACATTGTACTGGGAGATGTCATCCTCTGACTCCTCCTCCTCAGACGACATCAACAAGGCAGGGGCTATGCCTCCCATCGCCTTGACGTGACCAGCCAGCACCTCTTGCTGATGGTGCAGCTTCACCATTTTATATTCACAGTCCTCATGACTAACTTTTGCAACATTCTGATCCACATCATCCTGTTCTACTTCTGTAACATTCTATACACAATGCTCAATTCACGATCGTCCCTAGTAGCTAATCCTAAGTCATTGCATACCTGGTTTATCTCATCTTGTAACTCTCCAAACTCCTCACACAACTGATCATTTGTTCTACTTAGTAAGTCATTCATTTGCAAAGCCTGCTCCTTATCCTGTCTCAAACTTTCACGCTCCTGCCTCAACATACAAAGTTCCTGCTCATTTGCCTGAGCAGAATGATGCAAAAGGGACCTTTTTCATTCCTCAGAGTTTGGAGCTCAGATTCGAAATCCTGCTTTTGTCTTACACATTCAGTTTCCTGGAAGCCCATCTCCCGCTTAAGAGATGAGATTTTCAGTTCCAGGGTTTGAAACCTCATTTCAGAGGCTTCCAAAGCAGTGTAGAGAGCTGCTACCAACAGCCCTTTAGCTTCTCACTTTCTGGCTGTTTGTCTCATCTCTGAGTACTGGGTTGAAGTCCCCAGTATGGGGTTTGTGGATTGACTTGCATCCCGCACGAAGTCAGCCCATCCTTCATGGGAGACAAGGAAGTTCGAGACATCAAGTCTCAGTTCTGTGCAGATATTTGATATGGTGGCCATTATGTGGGAGGGAATGAAAAATCAAACTGCAAAAAGGCGCCGTGCTGTGTATCAATCCACAACAGGTGCATTAGTTCACAGGTGGGCTACTGTGCACTTTTAAGCTTGGAATTCAAAACTGCCGTGGGGTGAGGTGAGTCGGCATTGACCACACCCAATAAGCAGCCAGACTTTGCAAGTGATTACAAAGTGGGTGGAAAATGGGAGAGGTGATGTGGGAATGCACACCTACTGTCCCCGTTGGGAAGGGAAAGTTGTAGCAACAAGAGAAAACTTTGCAAACTCCAAATATTGCCTGCACGTGGTCATCAATTGTCAGGAGGTCTAAACCTCACTCTCAGGTTCTTGGCAATAATCAGAATGCAAGGAATTACAGACAAGTTGCATAAGAGTAATAAAGCTTGTTTGTTACTACCAAAAGGAAAATCACAGTTGCCCTAAGCAGTTCTTACCATTAGGAACTGGGAACCAATGCTAAGCATTCCCTATACTTCAAGGAATCTCCGTGTCTTCTGGGATCTTCAAGGTAGAAGACATAATGTCTTACATCATATACCTAAGATAATTACCATGGTTACTGTAAGACAGAAACATTTCTAGTTGCAGAGATGGGCTCTATTGGCTAAAGTAGAGGTGGCTTCTCAGTCCAAGATAGCATTATACAATTTTGTTATAGTCATCACTTTGTGGAAACAAAGAGGTACAGTTTGTACATAGCCATGTAATAATACAAATCATCAGAAGATGGCAATACTGACTCATACATCATAATCATTACAGGACACAGGTGTCCTAACATCTTGTAAGCAAGAAATACATGTGTATATTGGAAAGTACATATCCTGACATCTACTCTTATATGGTAGATGCCCTTAGCCCTATATGTTAATATGATATATACCTAAATGCTAACTGTGGTGTACCTCTGGTGGTACCAATTAGGGTGCAGGGACCTTGTGTAACACCATCTATAAAATGGATTTTGTGAAGATAGATCAACATAATTATCCCAAAGATTATGGAAAACTCATATAATTAAACCCAAAAGAAATACTTTTTTCAGTTCCTTAGAAACTAATTTAATTTAGTAACTAGTGACTAAGTGACTAGGGGAAACATACTGTATATGAAATTACATGTATATCAGCTAAATAAACTTCAAAAAGTGACCACCATGAGTTATATCCAAGTCTGTTTATAAACAGGAAATACATGCAGCAACAAATATCTGCTGTGTGGCTGTGGAGTGTCTGTGTGACTGAGATTTGTCTCACAATATTGCTCACACTACTATCCTTGGCTGGATTAAAGCTTTTCACATTATGGAACTTTCTGCTCTCTGTGTTAATTTTTGACCAGCCTGGGGTTATCATCCATGAGTGTCTGGCTGTCCTGGATTGGCATTGTTTGGGGTTAGCTACCACACGCTGAGCACCAGACCCCCCACTGCCACAGAGCACACTTGCTCCTGGAGTGCTGATTGCAAAAATATCACGCTCTTTTACTTTAATTTAGCTCTTCAGTTGAAGTGAGCAAAAGCAATCTGTAGTTCATATCCATTAGCAAAACTATAAAAAACACTAAATAGTTAATATGAGATATCTTAATCAGTCTGTGTGGCTATAACTCTCAAAAGTATAGTACAGTGGTTTAAGGCTCTGAGCTGCAAATCTGGAGACCTGGGCTTGAATCCCACAGCCCCCACTTGCATATACTGTGTGACCCCTAGCAAGTCACTTAACTTCCCTGTGCTCCCAGGTTGCACCTGTAAAAAAAGCTTTCAGCTTAGTGTGTCTCACCTGGTTAAACAACTGAAAACAAATATGAAGGGAGAGCAAGGTACTACTTCATTTTAATGCAGACAAAACTGAGTCTGCAACTGATCTGAGCAATTTAGGTTAGCACTGGTATCTCAAGCTGGCAATTTATATATGGAAGCCTGTTTTTATGTTACTTTACTGGCTGCTTGTAGTTATTTTGCCATGCCCTCTTTTGCCCAGAAAAGGAAGATACCGAATTCACCCAACACAGTCATTCTTCACAAAACATAGACAGGCCAAACAAATCTGAACAGATTTTCAAAAGTACAGCTTATCAAGACTGCTAAAAGATTGCAGCACTGGGAGATGATTCAACAAGGCCTATACCAGCAACCAAAATATTTCAAGAGTAACTCCAGCACTCCACAAAGTCTCCATAAATGCATAAAGCATACTATATTATACCCTTAAAATGGTGTGTGTACAGTAGCAAAAGAGTAAATGGAAAGAGTGTATAATCAAATCAAAGAAAGATCAGGCTAAACAGCTGTAAGATTGCTGGGCTAATAATTTAAAATCATTAAAGAAAAACAAAAACAATAGAATAAAAAGCTCACTCAGAAGAGAACAGATAAAATAAAATACAGAGTTCAAATTATGGATGTAGACTGTGCTACAGTATACTTATAATGAAATAAAAACAAAATTACACATGCCCCAATAATGCAAAGCGCCATGCAAATATTCATGAAATTATTTAGATGGATTCTACTTTAAGCTAGAGTGTATGGTACTGAGTTTTTTATTTTTGCCATTTGGATTGCTACAATATTACAAATAATTATTAAACTGTGGGAAGATGGTATTTACTATCTATGCCATTTGTAAGCTCTGTGTTCAGCTGTGTTAACATTTCTCTCTGTCTCTGTATCCTTGACCTCCCTAGGTTCACCCCCATGCCCTTACAGGACAATATCATCAGCTGTCCAATCAGATAAGAGCTTTAAACAGCTTTTAAAGAGAGAATCACAATCAACAAATACGGCTTACCATTACAGTTGTGCAGAATTTTCAAATTCTACTTATGCTGGAATTCTGCAGAATTTCTGAAATTCCACCTAAATCTGCAGAATTCCGTAAGAAATGGAATCCTAATCTTCAGCAAGCAGAATTTACATTGGACTAATATTCTACAGTTAATGTAAACTGCAGATTTCATTTTACATAATCCACAGAATATTATTCTGAGGTTTTCATAGAAATACTTTTCAAAATTCCGCAAAATTTAAAATTAAATTCTGAAATATTTCTTGTGTATTATAATACAGTTTTTGTTTTGAGTATGTTGGGGTCTGAATGGTAGGGTTTTGTTGTATTTATTGAGTGAATTATTGTGTGTGTGCTTGTGGTGGGTGGGGTTTCTGGAGGTTTTGTAAAGGTGTGTTCTTGTTGGGAGGGAAACCTTGGTGGAGTTTTAGTTTTAGAATGTGTGCATCTGTTAGTGGTCCCAGTATATCCTAGTCCCCAGATCAATTGCATCTACTGCATCCTTTTGGTGGGAGACAGTGTACCATACTGGCAGCAATCACTGACCACTACATGGGGCTGGTCATCCTCTGGACAGTGATGTCACCTCAGTGGGGAGGTGGGAAAGAGGGCATGATTGGTTGTGTAAGGTCTAGAAGGTGTCCAGGGAATAGATTGGCCATGACAGAGGACCTTGCTATCTGGTGCCAGTTCCAAGGGCAGTGCAGATTACAATGGAACAGGTAGTGAAAGGGCCAGCTGTGCCTGCCCCACCCCCCTTCATGAAGATCTGGGCAACACCAGGTCCCTGGGGAATAAAATCACCGTGATGGAGGCATTCATTGCAGACTCATCAACAGACCTGGTATGCACCACAGAGACCTTATTGGGTGATGACTCTGGCCGTGTGCTTGAGGCATCTATCCCCTGGGTTACTTTGTGATGCATTGCAAGAAGCATAGGCACAGTGGGAGCAGGCCATCTATCTGTTTTAGATCCACTCTGGGACCGATGGCATACATCGTAGTGGAAACCACTTTATTTGAATGTGTGGCTGTTAAAGGGGGTCTGAGTACAGGTTGCAGAATCATCCTCTAGAGCATGGGGTGAACTCCTACAAGAATTGGTGAGCTCCATGGCTGACCTGCTGGTGGACTCATCCAGCCTGTTAATGCTGTGTGACTTCAGTGCTTGGGTCAAGGATAAAGACTCTCTGAACAACAGTTCTTTCAGTTTATGCCCTCACTGGACCTAATACAGGCAGTTGCCACTGGGACGCACCAAAAATATAATGTTTTAAATATGGTTTTAACCATGGGGCTTGATATTAGTGATGTCAGGGCTGATCTTTTTTAATGGCTGGGTCGTCATGCCATACAGTTCCATTTCAGGCCCTCTAACCCCGGAGATGGTCATATATTGCCTTGTTAGAAATCCGGAGCCAGATAATCTCCTGGTAATTTTGGACATCTCAAGCATGCTATGTGCTGAAGGAGCAGAGAATGCCATGCAGGATTATAATAAATCCCTTACAATGGCCTTTGACTTTCTGTCACTCTATCGTGTTCGCCCCTTGATATCCAACCCCAGGTCATCCTGTTGTGTTGATGTCCTGAGGTGGCTAAAGACTAAGAGTGGAGGTTGGAGCATTCCTGGTACAGATTCAGGTCAGAGGAGGAAAAATTGGTGCCGAATTCTCACTATGGTGAGTATCAGTGAGTTATCACACTGAAAAAGACAGCATTCCTGTCACCTGTGATAGGTTAAGGGAACAATCTACAAGCTCAGCTCTTCAACACTGAGAATAGATTTTTAAATTCTTGCTGTCTGCAGTTGGGAAGAGTTTCTTGAGTGGAAAAGTGCAATGTTTTTAATCCATTTTTCCTTTGCAAAGTGCCCTCCATCAGAGCTGGAATTTCCTCTGGTGGCCTGTCGTGGGGCTGGCAGTGTTCATGAGGTGACAGATTTAAGCACTCTGTTGTTGTGGGCAGAGTTTGGCCCAGTCCTTTGTGAGGAGGTCTCCAGAGTGCTCTTGGGGCTGCACCCTACATGCTTGTATATTGGACTCAGGGCCTACTGCATTCTCTCAAATTGTTGGCTAATCCTGGTTCCAGTTATTACTGACATAGTCAGGTGTTTGCTTTGGAAGTGTGTTTTCCCCACTGAACTGAAGACAGCAGTGGTGAAACTCTTCCTGAAGAAACCATCATTGCACCCTGAAGATCTGGCAAATTGCAGACCTGTCTCAAACCTCTCCAGAAACTGAAGGGCTACCCTGTCCTGGTGGTACACACAGCAAAAAAAACAAACTCCAAGCACAAAAGTCAACGCTGGGCTAAATTATCACAAACCTCCAAGCATTCGAGTTAATGCAGGTTAAAATTCATGTTTATTTGTAATACAAGAAGAGAGGAATGGCCATCACAGCCTGACCCAATGTTTCACCCACTAACTCTGGGCTTTGTCAAAGGTATACTGGCCTCTAGTGGAGTGTTGCTTATATAGCACCCATTTAAAGTGACAACAGTGCAATCAGTGCAGATACGTATCAGTGCAAAACAATCACTATAAAAACAGAAATACACATCTCTACCATCTTAAGAATTAGATGACAAAGTTAAATATAAAATGAAAGGTACAGTACTTCAGGTATTCTGTACTGTATTGCACAAAAAAGAAGTGCTGTACTATTTTCCACTTACATGTGCTGAACCACATTGTTTTATGTATAAGCTGAGGGAACTAGCAGAATAAAAAGCTTCCAAACCATTAACCTAGGAAAAGTTTCAGTTCAAATCTTTCATTTAAACCTGGAGGTTTGAGTCCGCTAGGGTAAAAATCCAATAGTACTTTCTTTGTAACAATATCCTGTCAAGATCATCACCTCTCAGGCCCAGCTGTACCCTCTTCAAACCAATAAACTTGAATTTGTTAGTGGCCCAGCCTCTTTAACTTGCACAGCAAGTATATTATCCAAATTTCTTTTGTCAGTGTCCCATCGGTGCTCACATATATGCACCTTCTTTTTATTGTCACTACAAGTTTATTTCCCCAGAAGAAAATATACCTGTTCAGAAGCATATCATAGCCAAAGAACAGTTGCATAATTATTGCATAGCAACTTCATGTTGCATACATCATTAACAGAGGCATCTACACAGTAGTACGCTTGTTATGCATGACATACTTGGTATGATGACTCTTGCAATCAAATTCCTGTAGTTTAACCAGTGCTATACCTCTCTGTAACAGGCATTTTTGTCTCATTGTAGTTATAATTCACCAGCTGTTAATCACAAACCCAGTGCACTTGAACAATAATAGAATATAAAAACAACTGTGTTACTGTTCAGTGATTCTGTACTAAGCTGATACACCAATAGAGCAGAGGTCCAAGGGCCTGGTCATGGTCAGGGCTATATAACAGAGCCTCCATGAGTTACCTTACTCACTGTACTTATTTTAGGGATCTGGGGCATGCTCACCCTGGCAAGCCCTATAGTCATGCCAGATTCTCCACTTCTCCCGGAATTTCTTCTGTGTAAGTCTATGGGTTGCTGTAATCCACTCCATGCATACCACTGTGTCCATCCTGTCCCTCCATGGGGCAGACATGCTAGACCTGTGGGTCTTTTTCTGCCAGCAATTTTGTATGTTCATATGTTCACATCTCCATTCTGTTACTGATGTGTTGTGGGGGATAGCCAATGTGCAGTGATACACTTCATCACTACAAGACACATTGCATAGAAACCTCCCTTTACCCTTTTCCAATATGCACCTTCAATGTTTGGCTATTTTACCTATACAAAAACTCTGACAACCATGCAATGTTATGTATACCACTAATGTGGTATACAATTTATGAAGTCATGGATAGTAAATTCCTTATTGGTAGTAGGTGGAAAAATTTATCTGTGGGCCTGACAACTTCACAAAATTTACAGTTGCCATATCTGTGTGACCCCAGGGGTGGGGCTGTTGCAACCAAGTTCTGGCTCTCTATGGCTGTTGGTAACTGTTAACCATAGTATCCGTGGCATTTTCTGCACATCCATAGACCAATCTGGAGAAGTTTTCAGTACATTCCTGCAGAGTAGAGTCTGACCTAAGGCTGTGCCACTTTCTACGAATGATATTACAGATTTGTTGTGACTCCAGGCTATAAGTAGTAGCAAAATGTCTCACTTTCCCCCCTAGTATTTGACTGTCTCTCCCTGACTTGTAACAGGTCTTCCTTGGTTTTCTGAACTGTCAACCTCCTAGCTCTCTGTATTGAGTTGGCAGAATAACTCTTGTCATGGCATCTGCTCTCCAAATCATCTGTATGCCTCTGACATTCAGTTGTGTTGGAGCAGCTGTGCTTGACCCAGTAGAATTGACTGGTGGAGATGTTGTTTATGGTGTGGTGGGGATGATAGCTGCTCAACTGGAGGAGGGAGTTTCCACCGGTGGGTTCTCTAAACAGTTTTAAACTCAGATTCCAACTTGTAAATGTTAACATCCAAAACATTTATATTACTGAACTTGTAAGACATAGTAAATCTCAAGTTTGGGTTAAAGGCTTCCAGCAGAAATCTAAAAGCCTCCAACTCCCTGCCACACCATAAACACATCATCAGTGTATCTTCTCCAGGTCACCATTTTGTCAAGGAATATATTCTCAGTAGGACTAAACACTACTGCTCTGTCCCATTCCCACAGATAGACATCTGCATAGTTGGAGGCTAGTGCTGACCCCATTGCAGTGTCTTTAATCTGGAGGTAATGATCACCCATGAAAGAAAAAAGTGTTGCACTTTGGTACTTTTTCAGTAAACAGTACCAACAGTTCATTTAATGCAGGACCATATAAACCAGCCCTCCTCAATGCCGTTTACAAGGCCAACAGCCCCACCTCATGTGGAATATTTGGTATATAAAGGTTCCATGTCCATTGTTATCAGAAACCAATCAACTTCTACCTTAAGTCCTGCACTATAGTTAAGAATGTATTTGATACTGTGACCATATAAGAGGAGACTGCTGGCCAAGGGTTTGATGTGAGCATCAACAAACTTTGTGAGGGGGCCCATCAAGAAACCCATAGAGGCCACAATGGGGTGACCAGGTAGTAAAGAGAGGGGATTTATGAATCTTCAAGATAGTATATACAGTATATAGAATCCCTAATGGGGAAATTAAGATTTAGCTACCCCCAAGTTTTATCTGAGGTCACATCCTCATCCCTGGCACTTCTCAACAAAACATCAGTTTCTACTGTACTTTGTGCACTGGAGTAGAGTCAGTATCCAAGGGGTGGCAAATATTAATGTCTGCTAGCTGGTATTTTGACCTCCAGAATATACTTGGTGGTATCCTGTATTACCACTGCCCCCCCCCCCAGTTGTCTGCAGGTTTTATTGTAATATCTTTATTGTCCCTTAAACTCCATAGTGCCTGATATTCATCTGCATAACAATTCAAAACTGGAGATGTTTGGGATATTTAAACAGTTCCTTGAGTTGTTCACAGACATTCTGAAACGTGAGGACTGTATGATTACTAGGAGGACAAAAAGCAGAATTTTTAGAGATTATCTCTCCATGACAGTGTTAACACTGGTGTTACTATCTATTGAAGCCATAATGTCAGCATTTTGACTAGCAAGCTGTTCTACTGTAGACCCCCCACCACCACCACACACACACTGGCCCTGTTGGATCCCTCAGATGCATAACAAATTTTTATGTTAAGTAGTCTGGTGAGACGGTGCAGGTCAACAATCATTTCAAATGGGTTATTATGCTTTATAGGGATAAGTGAGAGTCCCTTTTGAAAAACTGATAACTCACCTGCAGTAAGAGTGTAGCTGGAGATATTTACAATGTTTTGCAATGTCTCCCACTGCTGACTCTCTGACTGAACCCCCGATGTTGCTGCTTATACTGTTGCTGTGGGCGTCCTCCTCTGCCACCCCCCCCCGGTATCTGTTAGTGTTTCCTTTGAATTGGATTGCCCCATTACTGCATCTGAATTGAGTTTCCAGAGTTGCTGGGGGGGCAGTGGTGGTGATAATAAGCTGCCCCCTAAAAAAGCTGTGGAATCATTGGAGCTCACCTCAGACTCACTTGTCTTTCCTGCATTACTGTGCTGCTGACTCTTGAGGATTGAGCATGGATTACCGGGAAGGGGGGAGCACATTTCTTTGACCAGTCCCAAATATGCTGTTCTGGTAATTAGCCTTATCAGAGATTAATTTCCTTTGTTTGGCATGCTGGATCCTTTTATACTGTCTTTTGATAGTTTCCTTGAGTACCTTCTTATAGTCCTCAAATTCCCAAGAGGCTCTAAAGCTATTGAGCACTATCTCTTTGCACTGTAGCTCTTCTTCAGTCTGTGTCCAGACTTCTACAGCACCCTCCAGTATCAGGCATATGAGGAATGTGGAGACATCCAGCAAGGATTCACACCAGAGTCCCTGGAAATTAGCTCTATCCTGTCCAAACTATGGCAGCTTCAAAATGCACAATCTTCTGAATACACATACAACTCTGAAGTGAGCTTCTAGTGTTACTTTTTGCCTGTAAAGGTGACGGATTTTGAGAGCTACCTTCTCATAGACTCTGAATATACTCCTAATATCTTATCACTTTATTTTTCACTTTGTGTTGCTATTGCCACAGATTCCGTACCAAACTGATTGTTTGAATTACCTTTGAGTAGAGGGTTGATCCCATTCTGTAAAGGGAAAAGAGATCCTTCACCCAGAACATTACACCATATTCATTGGTGTCTATTGGTGCCTCCCCCACCCACAGCCATGCCCAATGTGCCATAATTCTGACCAGTGGTTTCTTCCTCACCCGATCCCTCACCTGGTACATTACAGCATATTCCCTGGTGTATAGTGATCCCCTGATGCCCTGACTGATTGCTAAAAGAATATTCTCCCTGGTGTCCAGTGGTCACTGTCCCATCCAAGCTCTGTCCTTGTATCGGTGACATTGGTGCAATGAATGCCCCCCTAACAACATAGCCCAGGCCCTGATTACCAGTCCCCTGAACTCCCCCAGCCCATTCCTCATTGATGTCTAATGGTCCCACCTCCCTCCTGTGACACCGGAAACCCACTCCCCCAGTCTCCCATACCTGACTATTGGTGTTGAGGTGCAGCAACAGCAAGCGACACAGCCCTCCACACACCACCTCAGCTGCCCACCATCTGACATAAGCAGGGCTTCTTGTTTATAGGGCAAATGATCTATAAATAAGCAGACTGTTCCCTACTTATGTCAGATGGTAGGCGCCTGTGGTGGTGTGTGGAGGGCTGTGTCACTCACCGTCACTGCACTGCGGCACTGATAGTCAGGTATGGGAGACTGGGAGGATGGGTTTTCTGTGCTGTGGAAGGGAAGGGAACCACTAGACACCAATGGGGAATGGACTGGGAGGGGTTCAGTGGACCAGTAGTCAATGACAGAGCTGTGTTGCTGGGGTGGGCATTCATTGCACCAATATCACCTGTCCTGGGACTGGTTTGGATGGGTGAACCAACCACTGGACACCAGGGAGAATATTCTTCTAGTAATTGGGCAGGGCATCAGTTTTAGTGGACCACTAGATACAAGGGAATATGGTATAATGTACCAGGCAAGGGATCTTGTGGGGGAGGGACCACTGGACACCAGAGACAGAACTATGGCACATCAGGCAAGGGATCATGTGGGGAGAGGGACCACTGGACATCAGTGACAGAACTATTGCACTTCGGGCATGGATGCAGGTGGGGGGAGGAACCACTAGACACTAGAGATGTGCGAAATCTGCAAATTTCATTATGCAAAATATTTTGTGAAATTCACCTGTTTTGCAACATTTTTTGCAGAAATGAAATTCAGAAATTCACATGCATAATGTGAAAATTCACCTTCTGCAGGCAAAATTTGGCCTGTGTAATGCTAAATTTCATCTGCGTAAGGCAACATTTTGCCTGCAGAAGGTGAAATTTTGCCCGCAAAAGGCAAAATTTGACTTTCGCCAGTGAAATTTCACCTCTTTAATGGTGACATTTCACATTTCACCTAAGTGAAATTTTGTATAAAGGAGCAAACTTCACAAAATATTTTGCATGCAAAATTGCCAATTTTGTGTGAATTTCACCTGCGAAATATAATTTCACAAGATGTCTACTAGACACCAGGGAAATGATGAATAATTTACATGTGTGGGATTGGAGGGAGGGGGCACCACTAGCACTAAGGAAAAGTTGTATTAGTTATGAAAGTCAGATCAGAGGGAGGGGGACACCATCAACACCAGGGACATTATGTATATTTAACTGGTGTGGGATCGGAGGGAGGAGAGAACTAGTAGCACAAGGGATTGCTCCAGCCTTGGACCTGACAGTTGGGTGGGTGGCGCCATGCTAAATTTCCTGGCTACCCATAAATGAGCCACAATGTGCATGAAAATGGTCCCTTAGTGCCTTGCATGCCCAATGGACTAATTTGCATTGGTTTATTTAAATACTATGAATTGTGCTTTGGTGCAAGCCACTGTGGTGTCCTTCTTTGGGAGCCATGTTGGGGCAGCACTAAGTGACTTAACACTGTGTTGACATGGCTCTAGATTCAGTTGAACAGCGCCAGTGCACTATTCTACTGAATATAGCATCTTTGGGCACCTGGGCTATCGCAAAGTGGAGCACAAATTTGTGTGCTTTGCTTTGTGCATTTTTGAATATCAGGCCCCAGGTGTTGTCTGCAGTGGTTTTTACCATCTGTGGAATATCACCTGAATTCAGACTTCTCTTGCACACTCTCACTTGGAAACACTAGTGCATGCTTTTGTTACCTTTCGTCTGAACTACTGTAGTACTCCTTACCTAGGGCTATCTGCAGGGATGCTGCACTTCTTGCAACTCATGGAGAACTCAGCAGCCCTGCTGATAGCTGTGACCCCTCAGTTCTGGAATATCAAGCTGGTTTTGTGGGAACTGCTTTGGTTGCCAGTGAGATGTTACATTTGCTTCAAGATAAGTATGTGATTTCACAAAGATCTGCACAATTTGAGTCCTGGCTACCTGAATGACATTCTGACTGAATATAATCCCATCCATCCTCTTCATTCTTTTGAGGCGGGACTCCTGGTGGTTTCACACTCCCACTTAAAATCATTGGGAGATAGATCTTTTTGTGTTGCAGCTTCTATTTTGTGGAACTTGTTTCTGGCAATGATTAGAGGTGCCAACTCTCTGAAACATTTCAAGGGTTTGCTAAAAATACATTTCCTTAATCAGGCATTTGGGACCACATAATTAAATCTAGTGAAGATTTGGGGCAGTATGTTTTTATGTGGTTTGTTGCTTGTACTTGACCTGTTTTATTACTAAGTTTTGTAACACAGATTTCATTTGCTGTCTGTATGGTGATTAGAACCTGGGATTGGTGCCTAACCAATAAACTTGACTTACCTTGCCTTAATATCCCTGTGCTTTCCAAAACCTCTCTATCTTATTTCCTCCATGTGAGCAGCTAATGGCTGCTGCAATAGTTAATGTCTTGTAAAATGCTTTGGGAAACAGTAAAGTAATAAATAAAACCAAACTGGCTTCCTTTTACAGTATGTTGTAAGGGCCACTTTACTTCTCACACAGATACTAAATGAGACATTATTTGAAATGATTTTTCTGTTTTCTTCTGAGAATGGGGAAACAAACAAATAATAATGCCAGGGATGTGTTGCTCTACTATACCTTTGCTTCTTGAACCTGACTTCAAATCTAAGCTGCACTGAACACCTTACTCAACATGGGAGCAAATGCACTAAATGTGAAATTACAGTATTTTAAACAGTGCAACTCCAGTTAGCAAAATGCACTACTGATCTGGAACATATTTAATCACTGCAGAAGATCTAAAAGACTTCGATACTGAAATCATGGGGAACATAAATGTTTTATAGTTGCTCATGAGGAGTGATTAATTTGGATGAAAATACATTTATAATATGGTGAGAAATAATTAGCATTTATTTGAATAGTATATTACCATTAATAAGATCTTAAAAACTGTATTGAGTTTAACAAAAGAAACTTTTTAAGTAAAGATAGGGTTAATGTAGTTTATGCTATTCATGACTAATATAAAACTGCTCTAATCTAGCTAAGATGTGCTTAGTGACTCATGCAAAAAGTCTTGAAGAGTCAATTTGAGATGCACAGCCTAACGAACTGCAAAAAAGGCTTTCCCTCCATTAAACGCCTCTCTGCAATTGTCAATATTCTTAAAAAGTGTAATGATTTCTTATCAGTGCTTGAATGAACCGTAAAACTACCTTTTGAGATATTGACATTTCCACAGTTATGAGCACAAGAATTTGTCCCCTCCATATACAAACTGACGGCTCATTGTTTTAAAGTTCATTTCTTTCTGACAGCTATTGTAATTGCAGTAGAAAAAAATATTAAAAAAATGATTTTGCATTGATATTCATTGCAATGCCTTTCAGGTGGTAATTAAATTGAGGATTCATTAAGTTATTATTTTTTAAGATTATTACTAACCTTATAGGTACTCAAGAGGAAGTAAAACAAAACCATTCAGAAGTATGTAATCTGTTGTTAAAATTAACCCAAACAATACAGTCTAAACTATTTAGTTCTATCAGCATAGCATTGAGAAAGTGTCTGCAGACAACATTTTAAGCCAGAAAAGTGAAGTGTATTTTGAATTTTTACATGCACACAAGAAACCAGAAAGAATAAACTCTGTCTTATAATCATCAAAGTAAAGGCTACACATGATAGCAGCTGGTAACACCAATCTCCTGTTTTTCTGACCTTTGTATAAGTAACTCAGCAGCAGCATCTTTATTCTCTTTGATGCATCAAACATTACTGGTGATGGGTTGTAGAGTAGCTTGGAGCCCTCACCATTTTCTGAAAAGTAGAAATATTGTAATTAGACACTGCCGCTAAATCCCAGTGTATATTATTACTAAAAAGATTAGATTTCAGACACTACTTTTAGAGCTAGGTTATTAGATTTGTGATTATATTTACTTACTATATTTTTACTTTGAGCTCCTGGTCTTTGGACCCTAAACAGTAACAGTCTCTTCCCTTCCACAAAAAAAAACTCACACAGCAAATTTCAAACCCTGACCTCATGCAACTAATCACCAGGACTACCCACTTCCTAGAGCCCTAGAGCCTGCATTTCTCCTCTCATCCTCATCACTTTGTGAGAATTTAGCATCCTACTGGATACCCTCAGTGACCACTTGTTGGTCTTCTAAGTCCATAAACACCACTACTCCAAACCCTTATCTTGCCCAAAATACTTCTGATGCAGAGCATTCAGGTCCTCAACCTGTCTGTCATGCATGATGACTATTGAGTCATCAATTAATTCCCTTTCTCTATGTCCACTGATATAGATGTAGTGAACTCATGCATCTGCACTAGGGGTGAGCAAATGTGGAAATTTGTAACTTTGAATTTGGATCACCTGTCCTTGGTTCAGCTTTGACATTTTGGCTTAAGACACTACAAGGCCTTGGTTTGGGGATCTAGCTGGTTAAACATGGGGATAAGAGACACCTCTTCACCACACCTTGCCAACTCCAGACAATCCCAACCTCTTTCACCTTCTTCCTTTCCTCTAGTATTTTTTTTAGACTCAGTCAATTTCAAAACAACCAGCTGGCACAGCAGCAAGGCATCTGTTTGCAGCATCAACATCCCATGTTCAGGGATGGACTCAGAAGTCAGAAGGCAGTTGGGAGGAGGAGAAGGATTTAGTGACCCAGGGACTGCTCTCCTTCTCTGAGGGGGAAGGGAAGAGTGTCTGGTGCTAAGTAAACCTCTGGCGGAGGCTGGGGGTACTGTTGCAAGCCAGTGCCACATGTTGGGGGGTGGGGTGGACACTGCCATCATTGCACATTCCTGCCCCCAGAAAAAAAAACTCAAAACAAAATGACAGCCCGCTAATTTTTTATTCATTTATTTATTGAAACGTTTCACCAGAAAAGCACACTGAACAATCAAAATTGCTCATCTCACAGTATGTCCTGGGGGAAGGGGCACATGTGGGGAAAGGATACATACACAACTGTCATAACAGGTACAAAATACATATACGAAAGCTGATTACATAATTTTGATAAAAAAGGTTACAGAGCCAATACAACAATTAATCACACATACATAATACAGTTAAAATTAGGGTACAATAAGCTGATGCAACAGATGTGTCACAGATACAGTCAAAGAGAGCAATGGACTGTACAACTGGCCCATCATAATACCTGATACATAAGGGGCAGTTAAATGCTTTGGAGCTGTTGACTGGGTGGTGGCAGGATAGAGAGTAGGGATGGAGGGGTTACTTACAGGTGTAGTTAGTGGAGTGGAAGTTAAGTAGGGCAGATGAAATGGATGCAGGGGGTGAGGAATGGTGAATTTGGGGGGAAGTGCATTCCAGATTTTAGGGAGGTGGTGCGAGAACCCTGATTAACCTATGATTGTTGATCGGTGAGGGATTGATAGGGTGCAAGCATCAGTGGATCTGAATGAGTGCTGAGATGTTGGTGGTAGTGTTAAGGAGGAAGAAAGGTAAGAAGGAGAAGTGGAACCAGAATTTAGAGATGAATTTAGCGCAATGAGAGAGACATCAGTTACCCAGAGAAGAGGAGGGTAAGCAAGAGATCGAGGTCACAGTAATGAGTTAGAGGGTGGGCAGCCAGAGCAAAGTGACAGAAAGAGCTGAAGAGTGTATCTAGTTTGGCTGGGAGGACTTGGGGCAGCACTGTAGAACTACATCCACAGCAGTCAAAATAGAGTGAGGGTCATCTTCTGGATCAGTTCACACCTAGCCGTAGATGGAAGACAACTATGGTTCCTGTATAGTACACCTAGTATGGGGCACAGTTTTGACAGGATGGTATCAATGTGAGCAGACAAATTGAGGTGCAGGTCAAGCCAGACCCCAAGATATCTAAAGGAGGATGTGTCCTTGAGAAAAGTCCCATCGATGGTGTGATAGTAAGAAAAGGAGGTAAGTGTAGAGAGCCTCTGCCTTGTGCCAAAGGTCATGGAGATGATCTTCTTGACATTAAAGAAGAGTTGGTGTGAGGGAAGCCAGAGCTGAACTTTGACAAAGTCCTGCTGGAGCCTGGCTTCTGCGTCAGTGAAGCTGTGGGCAGCGGTATACAGGACTGTGTCATCCATGTACATATGAATGGACACAGATGAGCAGACTGCAGGAAGGTCATTGAGAAAAATGAAGAAAAGTAGTGGGCCTAGAACAGAGCCTTGTGGCAGACCAGTGTGGATTTGGAGACAAGGGGACAGAGCTTCAGCTATCCTGACTGATTGTGTTCTTCCTGTGAGGTAGGCTGTGAACCAGTCAGTGGCAGAGATGGACAGGCCAGTTGAAGTCAGATTTAGGAGGAGTAGTGGATGTGAGACCATGTCAAAAGCCTTGGCAACATTGACAAAAATGGCCAAGGTGATTTGCCCACTGTCCATACCTGTGAGGACAGAGTCAGTGAGAATAAGGAGGGACATAGTAGTGGACTGGTTTTTCCTAAAGCCAGACTGGAAAGGATTGAAGAAGGAGGATTCAGAGGAAGGTAGAGAGTTGGGCAAGGACAAGGTGCTCCTTGAGTTTGGCCAGGACTAGTAGTAGCGAGATAGGCCTGTAATTGTTTGATGAGGAGGAGTCACTGCCCTTAGGTAGGGGATAGCAGTTGCGTGTTTCTATTCTGAGGAATTGCTGCAAGGGTGAGAGATTAAGAAGGCAGCTATGGGAGGAGATTTCAGGTGCAGAGAGGTGGAGTAATTTTGGGTCAGGAGGTCAGGGACCCTTCTTTGGCTGGGTTGAGGGCAAGGAGGACTTCCTTAAATTCTGCAGGAGATATTGAGAGGAAGGAGAAATTCTCTGCAGTTGGGAGAGCAGTTTGAGTAGGGGCGGTAGGGGCAGAGTTGGGGGATTGGGAGGGAGGGATGAGAGAAGGGAGGAAGCACAAGAGGTGAAGTATTTATTCAATTCAGCAGCGATGGAGGGGTGGTCAGAAATTAGGGAGTTTTTATGTTCAAGAATGGGGATGGAGGTTTAGATGGTGGGGAGAAAAGGGAGTGAACTACCTTCCAGAATCTAGAGGGGTTAGCTATGTTTGACCGGAATTAAATACTTTGCTTTGGCCAGTCTAATAGCTCTGGTGCAGGAATTTTGTAGAACCCAGCATTTGACAAGGTCACGATTTAGTTTGGAAGTTTTACGTATTTTTCAAGCCCGGTTTCTTGCATGCTGGCATGCCAAGAGTTCATGGGTGACCCATGGTAGGTGGTTACACAAACTCGAGTTCTATTTAAAGGAGCATGCTTATCCCAGACCACAAGGAGGTTGTCCTTAAAGTACAATAGAGCTTGGTCAATAGAATTAGCAGAGGATATTGGTGACCAGTCGACTTGGGCAAGTTCAAGGTGGAGTGGGGCTAGATCACAGGATCTGAAAGACCATGTCATCAGTATTTTGTGGGGGGGGGTTAGGTCAATGAACTTTGAGCACAAGATAGATTGTGTGGTGATCGCTTAGGGCATCTGAGAGTGTTCCTCATAGAATTATATGGTGAGGGTGGGTGGTGAGGGCCCAATCTATGAGAGTGTGATTTTGGGTTTTGTGGTTTGTGCATGTTGACTCATTTATTAGTTGGGTGAGGTTGAGGGAAGTTATGTCATTTCAGGTTTTACCAAGAGATGGGGACAGCCAGTTGAGTTTTACATTACCCATTAGATAAAATTCTCCATCTGTGGTAAGTGTTGTAATGGAGGTAATGAGCTCAACAATGGTTTTGGCATTCAGTCCAGGGCAACAGTAGATTCCACCTACATAAATAGAGATGGAGAAGGGCATTGAGAACCTTAGGACTAGTGCCTCATAGGTAGATGGTACGGCTGAAGATAGGGTAGTAACGACTTGGAGAGTAGAGGTTGCATAAATTAGCACCCTTCCTCCTCAGGTCCCCTGTCTTGGCGAGTGAGTGAGTAGCCCTAGATGGAGATGGCAGAGTCAGGAGTATGCTTTGTTAGCCATGTTTCGATCAAAATGAAGATGTCTGGAGCAAGAGAGATTATTAGCGGTTGGAGTAGGAATGCATTTAAACTAGTTGGGGGGAGGGGGGCAAACTGGGAGGCAAGCAAAAGGTATGTCCACCCCCAAAGCATATCTGATTTCACAGAGAGAAGGATGGGGAAAAATTGCACAGAATTGAGTTACAAGTGAAAAAAATTAGAAATAAGGAAAGGGAAACATCACAGGTAAAGTTGCAATGAAGTTTAACTTTGCTTGCGAATTTTTGGTGAAGTCACCAAATTCTCCTCCATGGATCAGTTCACAAAGTTGCGGCTGTCAAATGAAAGTTCACCATTTGTAACTTCTCCTTGCTTTGGGGTTTTTTAAGTGCAAATTGCACTAATAAAAAAAAACAAACACAAGGAAGAGTTATAAACTGCAAATCAGATAAATCCCTGGTGTCTAGTGGTCCCCACCCCTGCTGATCACCAGACCAAATATAAAAAAAATCATCTTAAATCACTGGCTTCTAGTTGACCCCCCCACTCCTCCACCCCATCAGGTAGTGCCCCATCGCACTGCTCCCCACCAACCCCAACACCGATGTGTAAAAAAAAAACTGTAATTCCCTGATGTCTAGTGACCCCCCCCCACCATCTATACAAGGACACCTGTTCCCAATATGTCACTGAAATAATAAGAAGGACACTATGAACCATCATCAATATTTAGGGTTGTTTCTACAGATTAAAGATATCTTTAAACAACTTTATAAGCTATGCCTTTTGTCAAGTAATTTTATTACCAGATTTAATTTATACAATTCATGCAAATTACTGACCACCATTTGACAGTGGGGAGACAGACCAAGAAAGAGAACAAGATGGAGGTGGGTCAGGGAAACCACCGAAAGGGAGGAATGTATCCAAGAGCTGATTCAGGTCTTCCATCTTAGTAATATAAAATGCATATCTGACAGAGATGGTAGCCCTAAGTAAAGGAATTTTGTTTGCTTCCACCCAGCCAGTTGATGTGTTTGAAGTAAAATGTGACCTACAAAGTTTTTCCGACAGTTAAGACTAAAATCAATGTATAGCCAGGAACCCCAAACTGACGATTCTTTTTTTTTATATTGTTGGGGCTGGCAATCGGTGGGGGGGGAGCCACTAGACCTCAGGGATTCAATTATTACATCAGGGCTGGCAATCGGTCGGGGGGTATACCTCTAGACACCAGGGATTTATATTTTTTTTACATCATGACCAGCTGGGGGTGGCGGGCCCTCACTACAATACCAGGCAGGGAAGTTTGTGTGTGAAGTGTGGAACTTCACCCATGAAATTCCACACCTCATGTTTGATCCGGCACTCCATGAATTGGAAATTTTGAATTGTGCTTTGCAAATTGAGCACAATTCACAAAATATTTAACGGAGTGAATTTTGCCCACTTCACACATCACTAATCACAGGAAATCAAGTTACAAGTGGAACAGGTCAGTAAGAGGAAGGGGAAGTAAGACATGGGCATACGGTAAAAATTAGGAAGGATGAAAGGAAACAGAAAGGAAGAAGTGAGAAAGGATGGATAGCAGGCAGTGAAAATTAGAAGGCCATGGTAACAAACGCCCGCATCCTGGAAAATAAAATCCCAGACCTGGTGGCCTTAATGACAGAGACAAATCTGGACATAGCGGCAATAACTGAGACATGGTACACTGCAAACCATGGCTGGGAGGTTAATGTACCAGGCTACGCTCTATTCAGGAGGGACACAGAGGGTAAAAAGAGGGGGAGGTGGCCCTGTATGTGAGGGAGGGTATAACGCTACTGCAGGATAAGGTAGACAGGGAAGGGCCAAGGTACTGTGGGTCACCGGTACCAGGTCAATACTGTGCATGTAAGACAGTGTGGCATTAACCGTGCTGTATAGTGATCACCTGAGTTTACTGTGACATGGGTAGAACAGCAGTAGGGAACACCACATCCTGGTTGCTGCCTACAGAATGGGAGGGTGGGAAGCTGCTGCAGGCTGGGTGCCTGGTCAAGCCACCCCATGGAGGAGTGGTTAGGGCACCACACATGGCCCAGTCAGGAGACCTGGGACCGTGGTTCGGTCCCCCTCAGATCTCCCCTGTTACAACTTTTTGCCATGATTTAAAAAAAAACAAACTACCCCCCTCGTTTTTCCCCATCCCCAAGTCCCCCTCACCCAGAGTTAGTTATTTAAGTTCTGGGGGTGTGGGGGGCATGTGGGTGCAGGGGCAAAGCCGCCCTCAAAAAAACATGAAAACCCATTGTTTTCAATGGTCTCGGTGCATGGAACAGGTCAGTGTTTTGCTCAACTCTGTTTTTGTCTGGTGCTGTTTCACTGCAGCATTTTTAACCATGCTGTTTTGACATACGGCAGAATGACCCCATGCTGGGTCATCCTTGGACCAGGAAATGGCACTGCAATATACACAGGGGTGATCTACAGGCCTCCATCTCAGGAGGAGGAAGTGGATAGGGGTCTAGCTGAGGAAATACAAGAAATGGCAGCAAAAGGATAAGCATTATTGCTGAGTGATCTAAATATGCCAGATGTAGACTGGATCACCTCAGCAGCTGCCGCAGCAAGGAACCAGAGCATTTTGGACTCCCTGCAGGGGGCAGGCCTGAAGTAGCTAGTGCTAGAACCCACTAGGGACAAAGCAATACTGGACCTAGTATTGACAAATAGTGATAGGGCTACAGAGGTCAGAGTGGACATTCACCTAGGGTCCAGCGACCACCAAGCAGTGTGGTTTAACATAGGCACAGGATCGGAGACAAGCCACGCTAGGGCAAGGGTTTGAGATTTCAGGAGGGTGGACTTTGCTAAAATGGGGAGATGCATCAAAGAAGCTATAGCAAGGAGAGAGGAAGGAGGGGTGGTTGAGGAGCAGTGGACACAACTAAAGGGAGCCATTTTGGAAGTGATAAACCATTGTATAAGGCTGAGAACTAAGAGCAAGAGATGGAAGAAACCACTATGGTTCACAAGAGAGGTAATAAAGAAGGTTAGGGTGGGATTTGGGAACTATAAGGTGAATCAGAGAGAAGAGGACAGGGTGGAGTACCTAAACTGTCTGAGGGATGCTGAGAAAGCAGTTAGGAGAGCAAAGGCTCAAACTGAAGAAAGACTAGCACAAATAGTAAAGGGGGACAAAACATTTTTTAGGTACATCAGTGAAAGAAGGAAGTCCAGTAGAGGGATTGTAAGGCTCAAATGGAATAAAGGGGAGTGTGTAGAGGAGCCCAGAAAAAGGCAGACAAACTGAATGAATACTTCTGTTTAGTATTTAATGTAGAAGGAGAGGGTCAGGGACCACAGCTAGAAACAGGTACTTGGGAGGAAAGATGTAGACGCCAGTACTTTTATGGAAGAGAGGGTGCTGAGGGAACTCACTAAACTGAAGGTGGACAAGGCAATGGGACCAGATGGCATTCATCCTAGGATACTAAATGAACTATGGATAGAGCTAGCAGCACCACTTGCAGCCATGTTCAGTGAGTCCCTCAATACTGGGTGGTCCCACAGGACTAGAGGAGGACACATGTAGTGCCTCTGCACAAGAGTGGGAGCAGGAAGGAGGTGGGAACTACAGGCCAGTCAGCTTCACCTCAGTGGTAGGTAAGATCATGGAAGGACTGCTTAAGGAAAGAATTGTGGACCACTTGAAAGCCAGCAGAGCCACAGATCCTAGGCAACATGGATTCACAACAGGAAGGTTATGTCAAATAAATCTCATAGTTTGTTTTGACTGGGTAAGAAAGGTTGTGGACCAGGGTGGAGCAGTGGATGTTGCCTACCTTGATTTCAGCAAGGCCTCTGACACCGTACCACATAGAAGGCTGGTGAACAAGCTGGCCAGCCTGGGGGTGGGACAAAAGGTAGTAAACTAGCTCAGGAACTGGCTGGAGGACAAGAAGCAGAGAGGGTGGTAGTAAATGGAATCCAATCCAAGGAAAGGGAGGTGACCAGTGGGATACCTCAGGATCGGGTCCTGGAGCCAGTACTTTTCAATGTCTTCATTAGCGACATTGCAGAACAGCAGGTAGGAAAGATTTGTCTATTTGTGGATGACACCAAGATCTGCAATAGGGCAGACACACCAGGGGGTGGATAATATGAGGAGGGGCCTGAATAAGCTGGAGGAGTGGTCCAAAGTGTGGCAACTGACATTTGGTGTAAAAAATTGCAAAATCATGCACCTGGGGTGTAAAAACCCTGCAGAGAGCTACAGGATGGGGGAAACTGCTAGCAGCCACCAGGGAAGAAAGAAACTTAGGGATTATCATCACAGATGACCTTTAAGTGGCCAGACAATGTACAAAGGCTATAGAGAAAGCCAGTAGCATGCTGGAGTGCATAGGGAAGGGCGTCACAAGCAGGAGAAGGGAGGTTGTGATGCCACTGTACAAAATGTTGGCAAGGCCCTCATCTGGAGTACTGCTTACAGTTCTGGAGGCCACATCTTCATAAGGACATTGACAAGGTTGAAGTGGTCCAAAGAAGGGCAACTTAGATAGTACAGGTCTTGCACCAGAAAACATATGAGGAGAGATTAAAATATCTAAACGTGTATATGTTGAAAGAGAGGAGAGAACGTGGTGACATGATTGAGACCTTCAAATATCTTAAAGGCATAAATTAGGTGCAGCTGGAGGACATGTTTCGGTATAGGAGAGGGGCAAGAGCAAGAGGACATGAGATGAGAGTGGAGGGGAAAGATTGAGGGGGAACATGAGGAAATGTTTCTTCACTGAAAGGGTGGTGGATACATGGAATAGCCTACCACAGGAGGTGGTGGAGGCAAGCACAGTGAGGGGATTCAAACATGCATGGGATAGGCATAAAGGAACACTAGATATGGGAAGGGGAGGCTAGACTGGTGACCACACGGATCACCATCAGCTGATTCAGGTAAGGAAAATGGGCAGACTGGATGGGCCTAGCAGTCCTTATCTGCCGGCAATCTTCTGTGTTTCTGTTTCTATGTTAAAAGATGTTCAAGAACTAGGGGCCATGCTATGAAGCTTGAGGGGGTAGATTCAGGGTAGATGTAAGAAAGTACTTTGTCACGGAAAGAGTGGTGGATACCTGGAACAGCCTCCCAGAGAAGGTGGTACGGGCAAAAACTGTAATGGGATTCAAGAAGGCATTAGACAGGCATAAGGGAACCTTGTGGCAGGGGAAGGGGGGGGTAAAGCCAGAGATCAAGTAGAGTCTATGGTTTTACAGCAGGTAGGGAAAATAGGCAGACTGGGTTGGCCAAGCAGTCTTTATCTGGTGTCAAATTCTATGTTTATGTTTTTAAGCCAGGGTCTGTTTTCTGAGTGATTCAAAACATTTTTTGCCTTGCAAAACTCAAGCTGTGCTACCGCTTGAAACAGCTGCTCAGAGCAGCTGATACTGATGTCAACAAGCTGCCTGCCCCTAGACTCACATGGCCCATCTCTAGTGTGGCTTACATCAGCACAAAGAGAATCATGTAAATGCAAGTGATCATCAGTTCAGAAGGTGGGGGCAGCACCAGAGCAGACATTAAGTCAAAGCTGTACACCATGTAAACACAGCTTACACTGTTGAAAACAAATTCAATAAGAAAAGTGAGTGGAATGGGAAAGGGTGGCTGTGGACTAGCCCTGGCCACCTGTGAAGGGCTAGAGTGTTACTTTATATTTATTTGGCCAAGGGTCAAAGTGACCTGAAGTGAACCAAAGGTTTAATAGGGCTGAATTGATGCTAAAGTGCTAAATATGTGTACATTCACAGGAATATAAATATGGCACTAACTCATCCTTATTCAGCACTGAATTCCCTCCTTTCTGAGACAAACATATCCGCCTTAAGAGATCATGCATTCAAGGCTCTCACCTTCCCTGGATCTCTACAGACATTACTGTATCATTAAAATATACATGTTTTATGACTGTACGTTAAGTTTAAATGTTTACAAAACATGGGCCCAGGGTAATTTAAATAATTTACTAGTCCCATATAGTACATGAAGTTTACAGTTATTACTGAAAGTTACTGATGTCAGCTAAAAACAGTGAATGGGTGCTCTTTTAGTTTTAGAGGTACCGCATTGTAGAATATGTTAACAATCTAGGTTAAAGTGGCAGACTCTGTTTTCTCTTTCAGTGCTTTACTAAAATGTATCTCTTTCAACAGGCATATGGATTGTAAAAGATTCACTGAAATATATTTTCTTGCGAGGCTTTTCCTTTTAATAGTCAGCCTACCTGCAAGACCTCCTAGTTCCTCATCACCTGTCTCAGGCTCTCTATTCCTCCGAGGGTTGCCTCTTTGTTGTTCCCAGAGCCAGGTTGTGGCATTTGGGGGACCATGCATTCTCGAGTACCACACTGACCTTTGTTGAGATTTGACATCTAAGGGTGGCACCTTCGGTGGCAACCTTTAAAAAAGGTTTAAAAATGTTTTTATTTAATCAGTTGTTTGTTTCGGCCTGAAGGCTGATAAATGAACTGATTACTATTTTATTTTATTATATTTTATTTTGAAATGTTTCAATGAATGATAGATAGAATTGTATATTGATCTTGGCATTGTGCCTTAAAGCATGTTATTGGTTGTGTATGGATTGTTTTTAAATATTGTTAAGCCCCCTGAGCCTCCAGGAAGGGGCGCTATCTAAATAAAGTTTAAATCTATCTTCTTCTATCTATTTTGATTTCCTTTGCCAGATTTTGTTTTTGCAAATATTGTGGTGGCGTATTTATATTTATTTGTTTTACCAGGAAAAGGCTCCATTGTCTGATGCTCATTTACAAGGAGGTCCTGGTTAGAACTACACAAAGTTGCAGCCAATAATATGCAGTAGTCCCTCATTATAATGAATGCTTTTAGAGCCACATCTGCCATTCATTATAGTACCTTGCTTGTTAAAGCAAGGGATGCTGGATTACAGCTGGAATACAGTATTACTGTATCTGCACTGTCTGCTACTGCATGCTCTTATCCTGGCTGTTGTCATCCCTCCTTCCTCACAGTGCTCTCAAAGTGCGTTAGTTTCACTTACAACTGATCTGTTAAATTTAAACCTTGAAATAAGAAAAATGACTGTATCTCTCAGCAGCTGATGTTTTCACCTCATGTTATCCTGCTCATTGTGCCCCCTTCCTCTGATCTGAACTCAGTCTCCCTCTTGCCCTGGTCAACACCTCCCTCTTCATTAAAACTGGTAGCAAATCAATTTAGTGAAGGAAAAATTGTGACAACATCAGCAATGGCAATCTCAGCGAATTCAATTATGGCGCCATACACATGAGTGAACATCTGATATGGTGACAAATGTATCCCCCAAGGTGCTATGACCTTGGGGTTGGTTCATTTAGTGAGTGGGGTGTGGGGGGCAAAGCCCCCTGCAAATGGGATCTGGGGGCCAAAGCCCCCACAAAAACAAGCATTTGTGATATTTTCGCCATAATGGTGTTCGTCCATAAGTATGGGCACCGTATTTGGATTCACTGAGATTGCCATCGCTGACATTGTCATCGCTATTTTTCCTTCATCGAATTGACATGGAACCATTAAAACCAGATACCAGGACTTGAGTAGGAATTGGATAATAAAAAGTACTGTACCCTCTCTAGTGTGATAAGAGACTGACAGCATACGGGAGACACTACATCAGACTGAAAGGTTCTCTGTTTCTTTTAGTTTATGATTACTTAGTTAAGGTGTGAATGATTATGTGCTGTGCTGATAGCAAAAACAAAAACTTGTTACGCATTTTATTTATTGTACAGTATTTAGCTGGGAGCATGTGGGAACAAACTGAAAGGGTGGCTCACTGTGTCTGAAAGTTCCAACGGTGGCTATCTGCTTTAGCTCCAGTGGTGGCTCTTCTCTTAAACACACAGTACAATACTTTTACTTATTTCTGTCTTAGCCTTCTCCAAGGTACTACCAGTATGGGAGAAGGGTACAGCACAAAGAATCAGGGAAAAGGCTATAGATGAGCCAAACTTATGAATATGAGCCTGATGCCTAGAAAAAGGGCATCAGTACATTGGAGATTGGAATGAGTTTTGGGACAGGAGGCTCTTTAGATGGGATGTCCTCCACCTTACCAGGAAAGGGATAAGAGCACTCGGTCAGAAATTCAACATTTTTGTAGAGATTTTGAACTAGAGGAGGGGGAGACAGTGGCTAAACTTGACCTTGAAAATAGTGTCCAGGTCACCTCTCCCCACAATACGGGCAAAAAACACTCAGCGAAAACAAAATGCAAGGATGCTAAGAACATAAACAAAGCAAACAAAAATGTGACAAAACTGAAAAAGCAGAAGTGGAAAGCAATGGTAGTAAATGCACAAAGTCTACCAAATAAAATGGCGGAGCTAACTGCTGTCATTGAGAATGAAAAATGTGACTGGGTAGCAGCAACCGAAACATGGTTTACCAATAACCATAAATGGGACATAGCCATCCCAGGTTTTAATCTCTTTAAAAGGGAAGGAAGGAGAAAAAAAAGGGGGAAGGGGTAGCATTGTATGTAAGGGAGAGCAGAAAGGTGACAGAGGTCCAAGGAGCACAAACTGGGCCAGAGATCCTATGGATAACAATTCAAGAAGGCAGGAGCCTGGTGATACAGGTTGGAGTAAGCTACAGGCCTCCAACACAGAATGCAGAGGCAGACAAAAGCCTGCTAGAAAACATAACGAACATGACCTACAAGGGGAAGTGATTCTGGTGAAGAATTCAATTTACCAGACATAAATTGGAAATCCTGCATAGCCACTTCATCCAGGAGTAAGGACATTGTTAGAACCCTGAGAGGAGCTGAACTTTAACAACTTGTTAAAGACCCTACAAGGGGGAACTCTATTGTGGACTTAGTGCTGACAAACAGTAACAACATTATAGGGGTTAAATTTAGAAGTCACCTGCGGTAAAGTGATCATAACATGGTTTGACTTGAAATTGGGGCAAATGAGGACCTTAAGCACTCGAGGACCAAGGTCTATGATTTCAGGAGGACAAATTTCTCAGAGATGAGAAGTTGACTTGGGAAGGCACTGAAAGAGAAGCCACCTGGGGGAATAGAGGGGAGATGGAACACCTTAAAGAGGCACTAAACAAGGCAGCAGAAGGATGCATACGACTAGTCAGCAAAACAAAAAGGAAAAGGAACCCGATTTGGTTTACAAGGGAAGTGCAAGGAGCGATGAGGGAAAAGAATAAGGCTTTTAGAAAGTGCAAAGCCTCTAAAAAGGATAAGGACATGGACCTTTATAGGGTCAAATTAAAGGAAGCCAGTAGAAAAATCAGAACAGCAAAGGCACAGGCAGAAGAAAGTATTGCATGAGGCATCTCTGGGGGTACAAAGAATTTCTTCAGATTTAGTGATAGGAAAAAAAAACAAAGATGTAATGGCCAGGATCAAATCAGAGGAAGGGGAGCAGGTAGATGGAGATATCAGAAAAGTAGAAGCACTAAACAAATACTTCTGCTCTGTATTTACAAAGGAAGCAGAGGGAGATGGACCCACCCTGATAGCTAGAACTATACAGGACTATACAGAGGGTGTTGAATTGAGCCCTTTTACGGTTGAAAGGGTTATGGAGGAATTAACAAAGCTGAAGATAAATAAGGCCATGGGTCCAGGTAGGATCCATCCAAGGATACTAAAAGAGCTATGAGAGGTGCTGGCAGCACCTCTGATGGATCTCTTTAACAAGTTTCTACAAGAAGGGGTAGTGTCAGAAGACTGAAGAGTGCCATGGTGGACCCTATTTACAAGGTGGGGAAGAAGCAAGGAAAAGTTAGGTAACTATGGGCTGGTCAGCCTGACCTCTGTGGTGGATAAACTGATGGAATCCCTGCTCAAGGAGAGGATCATAGAGTCCCCGAATGCCAGCAGGCAGCATAGGTTCACAACACACAGATCCTGCCAGACCAGCTTGATGCAGTTTTTTGACTGGATCACAAGAACAGTGGTCCAGGGAGGAGCGGTAGATGTAGTCTACCTGAACTTTAGTAAAGCCTTCAACTTTGTACCCTACAAAAGGCTGCTAAAGAAACTAAGGCAAGTGGGAGTGAGGGAAAAAATAATATCATGGGTGAGTAACTAGTTGAAGGGCAGAACCCAGAAGTTAGTGGTAAATGAAGCTATATCTAATGAGAAGGAGGTGACAAGCGGGGTACTCCAGGGGTCAGTACTGGGTCCTTTACTCTTCAACATACTTATTAGAGACATCATGGATGGGGCTGGGGGGAGAGTGTGTCTATTTCCAGACAACACTAAGCTCTGTAATAGGGTCAATACAGAGGAGGGGGTAAAGCAAATGAGAAATGACCTCCACAAACTTGGAGAGTGGTCTTCTGCATAGCAACTGAAATTTAATGCCAAGAAATGTAAGGTCATGCACCTCAGAAAGGGCAATACTAAGGCTGAATACTACCTGAGAGGGAAAAACTTACCTCCTCAAGCCAAGAGCATGACTTAGAGGTTAACATTTCAGAAGCTCTGAAGGTTAGTAACCAGTGTGAGAAGGCAGCACTAAAAGCAAACCATAAGTTGGGATGCATAGGTAGGAGTATCACTAGCAGAAGGAGGGAAGTGGTCCTCCCTCTGTACAGGTCACTGGTGAGGCCGCACATTGAGTACAGGGTCCAGTTCTGGAGATCATATCTGAGGAAGGATATTGACAGGGTGAAGACGGTCCAGTGAAGAGCAACTAAAATGATACATGGACTCCAGGAAAGAGCTATAAGGACAGACTGGGAGAGCTCAACATGTACTCTCTGCATCAGAGGAGGGATAGGGGGAATATGATAGAGATCTTTAAGTACCTCAAAGGGTTAAACAGAGTCCAGACAAATGAGCTGTTCCAGCTAAATACATCCACAAGAACACAAGATCATGGAACAAGGTTTGGGAGGGTGGGGTTTTAAGAGCAACAAGTGCAAGTTCTTCTTCACAGAGAGAGTGGTGGTGCCGTGGAATGGATTTCCTGATGAGTTGGTGGAATCCAAGACAGTTAAGGAATTCAAAAATGCGTGGGATAGACACAAAGGAATTGTGACAACAAAATCAGTGAGAACTTGAGGGAGGGGTAGTCAAAAACATGGGCAGACTAGATGGATCACTGGTCCCCATCTGCCGACACTTTCTATGTTTCTATGTTAAAATAGGTTGAAACGGTGGGTTTTCAATCCTTGTCCAGCACTAAAGAAAGCCATGTGTTTGAAATCTCTGCACAGCAAAGCACTCAGTAAATCAGCTAATAATATCGGGAGGGGTTGTCAAACTGATAACAGCTGCAGGCTGAGTTCTGGGAGCAATCCAGTGTGTGACAAATTTGTTAGAAGTGGTTGGGATTTGAAACAGATTTTCAATAAAAAAAGTTGTCTATCCAATCACAGAACAGGATATACAAAAAAAGTAATAAGGTATATTCTATCAGTCTTGTGTTGTAAGTAAAAGTAGATATCGAGGACCATACGGGAGAAGCACAATGGTAGACAAGGAACTGTGCAGATGTAGAGGACTTGTCTTTGAGAAAGGCAAATCTCATAGACATTGAGAAATGTGACCAGGGAAAGTTGTCACTGCTAGCCAAAGTGATGAGACAGAGGCTAGGGACCATGTAAGTGAGCCAGAGCCTAGAACTGGGGTAGCTGTGCAGATCACTATGATGCAGCTGGAGCTCACCCTGTTTTTTTTTTTAATTCTTTTTCCTTCCCCAGCTGGAACTCTCTCAGGCTGCCTCTCTCGGCGTGACCACTCTACCAACTGCTGTGTTCCCACCATCTTCAATTTCATTATGGCCCCTGAGGCTCAGGAGGGGCTGCAACCCTCAGGGAGGTAGAGGGGCAGTGGTGAGGAACCAACGTTGGTTGTGTGGTGGCGTTGGCACTGGAGGAGCAGTTGCCTATCCGGCCGGAGGGGTGTTTTCTGCCCTTAGTTACACCCCAGACATGGGGTGTGCAATGCTGTTCAGCCCACAATGTGGTTGCTCCCACTCATGTCTGGAAGACAGCTGCCCACATCTTCTCCATTTTTTCAAGCCCCTGTGCATTGCAGTGCCACCTGTCTCCACCGGGGCCGCTGCTGTGCCAGGCTACTCCTGGATCCCTCCCAGAGAGAAGAGAGCAGTCCTCTGGATGCTCGATCCTCTCTCTCTCTCCTGGCATCCCCCGGCGCTCCAGGCTCGCTCCCAACCCGGATCACCGGTGTATGGCCGAGGTGTGATATCCAGCCAAATCTCCCTCAATGTCACCGGCCAGTCAGAGCTCACCCTGGTTAAAGAAAAGGTTTAGGCTGAGAGGCAAAAAGCAGATGTGGATCAGCAGAGGACAAAGCTGTAGAGAGAAGAGAAGGGCAATGCCACATGAGTCCCAGATGAGAGAGGACTTAGAGAAAGAGCGTGAACATGAGAGAGATGGAAATTCTCTATCATAAGACAACACCACAAACTGTAACTGCTAGCATAAATGATTTGGTCCAAGAAGCCAAAATTAATTCCAGTTTTTCCCAAGCATCAGGAGGGAGGTGGTCTTGATTTATTCTTAATATCTTTTGATAGAATTTGTTGGCAATTTGATTTGGACAGAGCTTCTTGGACAGCTTACCTTTTGCTCTCCTTTAGAGCAGGGCATTAGAGGCCTTTACCAGGATAGACAATGAGGACTGCATGGGCTATAAAAAAGTGAAAAATGCTTTGTTAAAACATTTTGGATTGACTCCCTATGCCTATATACAACAAGGCAGAGGTTTAAGGAAGGCACCAGGAGATTGTTATTGTGAAATGTGTGTACAACTAGGCAGTCTGTTAAAGCAACGGTTAGAAGGTACAGCAGCTAGCTCTTTGGAAAGGAAAAAAGATTTGCTCCTCTTGAAACAGGTCTTAAAGATTCTAGTTGATGGATAGAACTCTAAGTTCCACGAAGGAGGCAGCTGAGAGGGCTGATCAGTTCTTAACTAGTCAATTATACACTCAGCACAAAAACAATGGGGGAGGGACATCAAGTCACTATAAGGAAACCCTGGGAAGGCAACCTAAGGTAAATCATCCTGTGCACAAACAAAAAGGGAAGTTGAATGGCTTCAAAAGTAAGGAGTCAGAGGAACACAGGTGCTATATCTGCAAAACACTATGACACCTGTCAGGTGTACTGTGATGTGCACGACCGCGATTGAGACCCCTGAAAGGGTGACTCAATTGTGATGCATGGCACAGCAGCTACCAGCAAGCTACAGTGACCAGATGGGGTGGGTTAGCAACTGTAACCAAAGGAAGTTGCTACAGGTACACATGTGGGGGGAGTGAACATGCTTGGTGAGGGGTGGGAGGGGATTTTAGGGATCATGCTTGTTTTTGTTGTGCCTGGCCCAAATATTTTTTTAATGTTTCCCCCCTACATGCACCCCCCTGGAGTTGAGAATCGTTAAGTAGGGGGAGCAGGGGAAAGTCCCCGGCACTGTTTTGTGCTGTAGCGGCGATCGCTCTTTGGCAGTTGCCGTTATCACATAGAACCCACCTGTCACATGACTGTCCAAAAAATATGACAAAGATGCAAGCACAGCTGGAGGTGGTAGCTCTAGAAGCTCCCAGCAGCTAGTGGCCTGTACCCTGAGTGCAGTTCCCTCTAACTTCACTGCACATATACCCTGTATCCCTGGGTTAACATCCTGGACCAGATTTTCAAGGCATGGTGTAGGGCATGCACCAATACCTGTGCCATGACACTTAGGTCTGGCAGTGCACCAAACTCTGTCACATCAACTGTGCCTGATTTTACAATCTCAGGCACAGTTGCAACAGTTTTCATGATGTACAGCAGCTTGCACAAAATACTGTATCTGGTGCAAGCTCAGTAAAAAAGACCCTCTGGCTAGTTTTCTTCCCTGGATTTTGTTAGGGGCTATGCTCTCCCAGCATCACCTGCTCTCCTAAGAGTGAATCAATCGAGAATCAAAGTTTGTGAAGTTAATTTTCACTCTTTGGTGACCATGCAGGCAGAGACACTATGCCTGGTAAGAGAAAATATCTATGTAGTTTTGTTTATTTTTATGATTATTATTATTTAATATTATGGCAATGTGCTGAAAGGGTGCAAGTGAACACAGGGATGGACCATGGATGGTGAATCAGATGTGTGGGTGGCGGGAACATCGATAAGGGAGGGGGGGACATGGGATGAGAGGGACCATGAATGGGTGGGGGTTGACATGATTTTGCTCCACTTCACAAGCACAAGGGCTGACAGAAGACAGCACCTAAACTGAAGCTCGTACTGCTCCCACCCACACAATGCCCAGTCTATCTCAGACTGATTGCCATCACCATCCTTGATGTTTATCAAAACAGAGCCTGTCTTCCACATCAGAGGAGTGATCAGGGCTGACAAATATGCAGAAAGAAGAATGTAACCTTATTAGGGTGGGAAACAGGAACTATGAACCAGGAAAGAAGTCTGCTGTAAGATCATCCAGTTTTTACCTAGGTATGGTATAAAGTAAAGAAACATAAAATACAGTATAAAGGTAGAATATATGGAACTGAGGTACAAAGTGTGGTCAGGAGGTACAGTATATATTCTGCAGTTTCAGTATACTGTACTGAAGCAAGGAAATAGTGTGAGGTAGTGCGGACAGGTGTGGGTTGGGTGCAGACAAAGGATGAACACTGTAGTGAATGTAGAGGAGGTGTAGAGATGTGGCTCAAGTCCAGCCCAAGCAGTCAGTGGAAGGGGATCATCTAGGTATCTGGTCAGATGCTTTAACAGTCCCTTCTCTCTCCCCTACCTCATAGCAATATGTCAACATGGCTCTACCCATGCAGCCATAAAAATGAGCACCGTACTCTCATTTTATCTCTTCTGAGAACTTAGAATTTCCACAATAAACAATAACTGAAACATGATCGGACTATGCGCACAGTTAGTTCTGAAAGTACACTCTCAGACAATTATAACTGAGGACTGTATTTATGAGCTGTGTTGTGTAAAAAGTGCTCAGTTTTTAAAAGGAGCATACCAGTGACAGAGTGTATCCCTAAGGGAGCAGTCTCAGCTATTTTGCTGTGTTTTTTAGATGCTGTATAACACAGCCCCTAGCTGCCTATGCAGGACACAGCTAAAAGTGTCCAATCTTATGTAGTATATAAAACAAATGATGACAAATTGTGATATATGAGGAAATAATGCCATCTCAGGGTTGAACAAGCTCATAAAGGCCACTTGTCCTTTGGCTTTATGGCATTTTCAACTTCGAGATGGTATTATTTCCTCATATATACACTTTACCATCATTGATTCTCTTTCTCTCTCTCGAGATATATATATATATATATATATATATATATATATATATATACATATATATTATAGGGGCAGGTTGTATCTATATATGTATATATCCACACGCATATATATGTATAGATATTCAGTATTTATGCAACAGAAGTCAGGATAAAAACCAGTACATAACTACGTTTATCTGAGTCACTGTGTGGATAAATGGCTATGACGTAATCACTATGGGAATAACTTCAAGTTATTCCCATAGTGATTACATCATCCCCTATTTATCCACACAGTGACTACATCACCAACTATACCCCTCATCTGCTGACACCACTTATGTCATCACACCTGGCATGATACAATGTAAACTGCATACTCATGTCATCCTACCCATCTGACCACTGACTCAGTCGCTCACTCGTTCCCTTCCTAAGCCTTGTCATTTTGTTTGGTCCACCACTCGTTTTTCCCCTACAACTTAGACACAAAAATTTCAAATCAGCACCTCAATTTAAGTTAAAATAAAACTGCAGCCACTTCAATCATTCACCACTCCACAACTGCTAACATTTCTCTCTGAACCTCAGCCGTCTCTCAGCATTCGCTCCTTCTCTCACATCCCTCACTATTTTTAAATCCCAGGAACTGATTTTGACAAAAAAAAAAAAAACAGCCAAAGTCCACAAAAAAAACCACAACAAGATTAGCACACTGACTTTCTCTCTCCCCCGATAAACTGAGCTGCTATGTTTTTGTGCATTTTTTCAAATCCTGCTCTCATTCACCAATCAGCGATGATGCCCCCTGAATCAGCCACCTCACTCACTCAATCCCATGCACAAAGACAGCACTGATGTGGAAGAAATAGAACCCCTACAAAATAATGAAAACAAGCCAAAATCAATATCCATGTTACACAAAAGAAATGTAAGTCATACACACCACAGTCTGTTGTATAAATCCAATATGCTGGGGGGGGTGGGGGTGCCTGTTGGATAACCAAGTTATTTGTGCAGTAGCCTGTGATCTCTCATAAACCTCACTTGATGCTTCTCCACTCGTGAGGTTACTGGAGGCTGACAGGCTACTGTACAAACTTTCTTGGTTATCCAACAGGCGCCTACGCATTATATATATATATATATATATATATATATATATATCAATCATAGGGCATGGTTGTGCCCTTATGGTTAGGGTGTGGCATGTTTCATGTTAAACCTCTAATTTTCAGTTTAACAACTCTGCAACCAATCAATAGATTTGACAGAATTTTGTATGCACTGTCCCGGGGCGGGGGGATCTTTGGCATGGCAAGTTTCTCTCCGGTCTAATGTATGAATTCTGAGATTTGGATAGTGAAAAACCTTGAAAGTCACAATTTTTTGCAGTTTCTTCCTCATTGCCTTGCATCCAGATGGTGTGGAATTTTGGTGTGATTTTTAATGGTAGCTACATCATGGGCAGCAGAACTGCTATGCCTTTCTTCGGTGGAAAAATATTAATCTATTGCAAAGTTATTCAATTTTTAAGTTCCCATTGTTTTCAGTCAGAAGATCACTTTCCAGGAAACAGGGAGTGAGGTCGACAAAGGATTAAATTTGCAAAAAAAGGTTTCTTTTTTGGGAGATCCATTCCTTTTTGGTAAGCTGCCATCTTTATTTATTTATTTATTTATTTGCTTTTGGTAACCGGGTAAGTGCACTAGGCACAAAATGCCTATTTTCAAGCACGACCCGGGAGAGTACATTTTAGATACACAAATTTTGTATATGTGACGCAGCACATGAAAGCAGTACATTACAGAGTCAAGTCAAAGCGTCGGGTACAGGGAGAAAAAAAAAATTTTGACAACGAACACAACTAGGTTTACAACAGTAAGATGAAAATACAGCACAGTAGTACAGGAATCACAATATACAGTTAAGTGGGAACATAAGCGTTAGCAAGTAACAAGCATTCAAAGAGACAAAATATCAAGTAATAAAAGAGATCGAGAGAGAAAGCAGAGAGGGGAGGAGGAAACAAGGATAATTGAAACAGAGCAACAGGGAAGAAGAGTGGAGCTAAGGTGGATTAAAGCAGGTGCAGGGGTTGATAAAACGTAAGTGCTCTTTATGTAGTGACTTAAAGGTGGCGTGGGAGGCTGCTTGTCGAATAGCCTGGGGTATGGAATTCCAGTATTTGGGAGCAACATTGGAAAAGGCGCATGCCCCCACATTGGTTCTGTGCCTAGGTATGTGAAAGAGAGCTGGGTCAGTCGAACGCAGGCCATAAGAGAGAGGCTGAGCATCCAGTAGGGATGACAGGGATTGCGGGAGGCCAGATCGGACAATATTGTCAATTAATGAGCCGAAGGCCTGGAGTCTGTGGGCAGAGGGGCACTGCCATTTTAGGTCACTATAGAGCTGGCAATGATGTTTGTAACGTGGAGATGCGGAAGCATAGCGGCAAATGCTGTTGTAGGTAGTGTCCCACTTATGGAGGGATGATTTGGAGGCAAAGAGGTAGGTGACTGATCCATAAGCAAGGGCTGGGAGAAGAAAGCCTTGGGCCACAGCAAGTCTGGCAGATGGGGTAAGGGCGTATCTAGTACGGTAGGCACTACCTATCTTGGCGTTAACTGACTTGCAGGTGGTTGTAATGTGTAGGTCAAAGTCGAGGGATGGATCGAGAGTAACGCCAAGGTATTTAAAGGAGTTGGTGCTAATCAGAGAAGATCCATCCGCGCAGGGGATAGTTAGGGCATATTGATTCGCTTTAAGTCTGGCAGAGGAGCCAAAGAGCATGGAGTAAGTTTTACTGGAGTTGAGAATGAGTTGGTTATTGGTGAGCCAGGATTGAATATTAGCAAAATCAACGGCAAGAGGGTGGATTAAGTCAGCAACAGTTCTGGCACTGTGGTAAATAACTAGATCGTCAGCATAGAGCAGTGATGAGCAATTGTTTGCAAGGAGTGGGATGTCATTGATAAAGATAGAGAAGAGTAAGGGCCCAAGAATCTTGTTTTCCACCAACTAAAAAGTGTGGAAATTACATAAAACTGTTGTCATTTTAAAAGTCAAACATCAGAACATAGCTAAATGGACTCTGCTTAGCTAGACTCTGAGGTTTGTTTTTCAAAATTAGGGCCAGAAATCCTTTGTCTGGGTACCCAAAATCCTGGGTGTCCAGCTAAGTGAGCGGAGCTTTCCCCCACATTCTCTGTATGAGAACAGCGTTTGTTCTTTAATTCTGCAACCACAGCTGTGAGACCACTTGGCCTGGAGTCTAGTGGCACCCTTCGCTCCCTGATCACTGTTCCCCTAAATAAAATATTTAGTCCCTGGTGTCTAGTGGTCCCCCCAACCTCTGATCACCATCTCTGGGTTCTTTTATTTATATTTATATAATCTGACACAAGGATGTCCACCTCCAGTGTTGGATGCCCACCTGCAGCTACTTGTTTTATTCACCATTGCCAACATCGGGGGGGGGGACCCAATCCCCATGTCAGCATTTAGAGGCCCCCACAGCAGTGTGAGACACTAAGGAGGCCACTGCCAGTGTCCCAAGATGGTTTATTAATGTTAACTGTTACCTGAAATAGGAAAACTGTCCCCTTGCATCTTTTTTTAATCTGAAACAAAGAAAATGATCTCTCGTTGTCATCGCTGACCCCTCCCCCATCCTGACCCTCACACTGAGCATCCACCTCCCCACAACCCCCTTATGCTATACTTGCCAGCCAATGTCGAATTCTGTCATCTTCTGTGGACTGAAACATATCTGCATTCTTCAAATCTGAACCGTGAACTGAGGAATAAAGTTAAGTGCCATATAATGTATTTTAGTGGTGTTTTGAACTTATGTTCATAACTTTTCCATTTATAGGAATTTTTTCACCAAATTTCAACCCAGCCTTTTTGGGACCCCTGTTCATGAACACTGGCAATGTCATTTTGTTAATCAGGCCCAGAAGGTGATTTTGCAGTCGCTGCAGAAAATCACCTTTTGGGACTGAATAATGGAGTTTGCCCTTTAAGGGGCAGACAAGGTTGTCCTGGTGCACCCCCCTTCCCTATCCATCAGGATGGTGTGCTCAGAAGGGGAAGGAAGGGAGGGATAAGGGGTAGAACAATGGTCAGGCGACAGGAAGGGGAGGGGCAAGTGGAGGTACATTATGGACAGCACAGAGGGTTCAGCCACTTTTTGCTGGAGTTTTTTTTTTTTTATTTAGTTGTTTAACCAGGTATAGCACACTAAGCTGAAAGCTTTTTACAGGAGCAACCTGGGAGCACAAGGAGGTTAAGTGACTTGCTCAGGGTCACACAGTATGTAAGTGGAAGCTGTGGGATTCAAACCCAGGTCTGGTCTGCTGGATGTCACCAGATTTGCAGCTCAGAGCCTTAGACCACTGCGCTATACTGCCTCCTATCATTTTACCTATTTTGATCATTCTAAACTGCAGCACATCAGATTGGCATCGATTGGGATGAAGGTTTGAAAATATTTAGGTAAGAAACAAACAACTGGGGGAGCCAAGTGTAAATGCAGGATGTATATGGTAAAAGAAATAATGATAACAACCTGTGTGTTTATTCAGTGAAACTGGATAGTCGAGGACAAGCAACAATGTATGATGGTGCTTTATTCAGGACAATTCCAGGAGACAGTATGTTAAGATCTAGCTAGTGAGACTTAGATACAGGCTGAGGAATGGCCAAGTTTGGAAGGGTGAGAGCACCACGTGGTTGGCAGCTTGTTTCGATTGGCAGGGCGTAAGCCCAGATTGTTTTAAAAAGGCTTGGAAAAAAAAAGTAGAATTAGAATTGTTGCTTCAAATGGCATTTCTCTGCTAAGGGGAGAGCGAGGACAGAGCATCTACACACATGTTGTCAGTTGGTTAAAATGGCAGGGCCTAGCATTGTGGTGGATAGGGGCCTTGCAGCAGCTGGGAAGCAAGCAATGTGTTGTTAGTGTGTAGTTTTTGTAGTTTTCCCTCACAGTCAGTGAAGCCTGGGTTTTTCATTCTATTAGAAGGTGAAGTGGATCAGAAGGTGGTAATGAGTGGGCCACCTTCTAGACTTGGCATCGATTGTGGGGGGAAATTCAGAGGGTGGGGGCTGGACAAAGCTCTGCAGGATGGCTCTGGATCAGCGTTGATCAAAACGGTTAGCAGCGAGTAGCAAGTAGGCCTCTTTCAGGCCTTAGTAGTGAATGAGGAATAAGCTATGGAGTATACTGGGGCTGGACAAGTTCTTGGGGGTTGCGAGCCCTCTGTGATGTAAAGGAGGTGGCAGGGCACTGAAACACGGAAGGGTTCATGGTTTTTTGGCACAGTGGTGACAATCTGTAATGGGGAACAAAGGAAAGTGTGTTAAGGGGCCTGGCGGGATGGCCCAGAAGTGAATTGGGGATAGTAAAAGGAAGCTGGGAGGGTAATCCAGAAAGTGTGGATCCTGGCATTCAGCTGGTTGCCCGATGGGGCTTGGCAAGAGATTAAGGGGCAGAACACTGGACAGGAGCACCACATGGAGAAGGTGCGTGTAGGAGGCCTGAGCAGTGAGGTCTAGTGCAGACATGGAGCAAGGGATGGATGCGGGTGGCCACGGGGCATGACGTCATATGCTGCATGAAGGCTGCAAGGTGAATGGGAGCAAGCTATGGGGAGAGGGTGGGGACCCAGGGGATGGCAGGCAGAGGAAGGGACAGTAAGGGGGCGGGGGAATGTGGAGACTGGGGGCCTGCACGGAGTAGGCCACGAGGTGCATGGCATGACGTCACATGCCACAGGACCACGCTGGTTTGGGCCACAGGTTGCTTGGGGGAAGCTGGAGGCAAACTATGAAACCTACGAAAGGACAATGCGCACTGGGGGGGAGGGAGCAGCCAATGACTGGAACTGCATGGGTGGACAATGGATGCAAACAGGGAAGGCAGCAATGACAGTCACAAGCAGGAGAAGGCCTAAAGGAGGCAGGGCCCACAAAACAGGGGGATCGAGGATAAGCCTGAGCCTGAGTAGCGTGGCAAAAGGGACAAGGCCAAAAGGTCAGGCCTGGAGGGCATCATGAGGAGGCATGTGACAGCATGAAAGGAGCGAGCCCTTGCAGGCCCAGAAGGCGTACAGGAGGTGGCTTTGAGCCACGTGGTGGCTAGTGGCCAGTGGAGGCCCGTGGGGCTGGGCATGAAAAAGGGAATGAACAAGCCCAAAGGGGTATCAACTGGGGGGGCATGCACAAGTATGCAGAAAGGGGAGTTTTGGACTGGGAGTCCACAGGAAAGGGCACTGGAGATATGTGGGGGCGCGATCATCCTGAGGTCCAAGGGAGGGGACAGGTGATGAGACAGGGGCCTGTCAGGTAGTGGTGGGAGGAGAAAGGAAACAAAGGAAGGGGCGGGGGCCAAGGTCGGTCAGTTGGAAGGGGCCTGTGGTATGATTGCAATGTAGGATGGCCCAACAACAACAATAAAAAAAAACATATGTAGGATCGAGAAGAAGGGGGGGGGGCCTGCCACATGAGGACATGCTGTAAACATAAGTTAACAACAGAACTTCTTGTTTTCCTCTCTTCAGTTGTCTTCACAGTATGAGAGGTATGAAGGACATGGCATCAAAGAAGAGCAGGCCTTCAAAGGAAGACGCTTACAGGGCTATAGTCGAATTGGCAGAAAAAGCCAACAGAATGTGGGAGATGGTGGAAGGGGGGGAGCCTGGGAGACCCGGAGAGAAAAGGAAAGCGGGAAGGGAAAATGGGGGCAGAGGGAAGTGGCCGGCTGAAGGGCTATGCAGTCCCACCAGGGTACAACCAATGGTAGTGGGACCCACCAAGGTGGCTGATCCAGTACCTCTGCACCCTGTCGACCCCGGTACCGCCAGTACCTCTCCAAGGCCAAGCCAGGATCCCCCCGGGGGAACCCAGACCAGATCTCCTGAACAGGGTGGATCCTCCACAACCACTAGTGGTACACCCACCCACTCAACCACTGGGTGCCATAATGGGGCAAAAGGAAGATGGCAGGCAACAAAGCTTGGACAAGGACACAGGTAACGCACCCAGCACAGTGGGTGACAGTATAAAAGAATATATTAGTCAAATTGTGTCTGCACTTGGGACAGGAGGCCTATGGCAAATGGAGTCAGCCCTGGCTGAGATTAGGACAGAGAAAGAGGTACCGAAAGGGAAGGAGGGAGGAACAGAGAAAGTGGGAAAAGAAACAAGAGAGATAGGTGCCCCCGCGGGATGAGGGTAGGTGAACATGTTCCACTGGCCACAAAAGAAAAGATATGGAAAGGAGAGTATGTGGATATATTTGCTTTGGTGAGCTGGGAAGTGGCAACGAAGTATGAGGAAACAGAGAACATAGGAAAGAGTGAAATGGCAGTGGCAGTAGTATTGTTAGGGAAGAAGGAGGAGGACAAATTCACAAAAGGGAAGACTTGGGATGGGTGGTTTGTAGGTTTTGCCACCTTCTCAGCCATTGTATTAGAATAGAAGCTGGAGTTAGGCATCCCGCTTATCACATATTCCCTAATAATAAGACGGACAAAGGCAAAAGGAGGGTGGGGTGGATATACTATGACAAATTTTTTCAGCAGAGAATGGCAACATATGGAGATGTGAGATGGGATATGAAGCAGCTAGACTTATGGACAGATTTCATAACTGATCAATCCACACCCGAAGGGGAGTGGGGGAGGAAAGGAGTTGTGCCCCAGAGGTGCTGCTGGGCATACAATAGTGCTTTTTGTTCATGGCCTCAGTGTCATTTTTGGCACGCATGTTCGAAATGCTGGGGAACGCACCCAGCAAACAGATGCAGAATGACATGGGCCCAGGGTGCAAAAGGATCTGGGGTCATAGTTCAGATCAACAGTTTTTTCGAGAGGGACAGGGGTTTAAAGGGCAGGCATGGAACAGGGGAGGGAGGGGTAGGGGGAACTCGAGCAGAGGTGGTCAGAAGTACTGATCGGAAAAGCCGAGTACTGAGTGAGAGGGAGGGACCAGGGAGGGAAAAAGGGAAAGAAGACAGAGAGCAGTTTGGGACAGCCAGGACCCCCATCAAGATATAGGCATGGAAAGGTTGGTTGGACAGATATCCGAACAAAAAAGTAGCGGGGATGATCAAAACAGGGTTTTGCACAGGTTTGGCACTGCAGTATTACGGACACAGACAAGCGAAAGAGGCAAGCAACCTGGGGTCGGTAAAAGGGAAGGAAGAGATGTTAAGACAAAAATTAGAGAAGGAAAAGGCAGCTGGGCAAGTAGAAGGCCCATTTAATACCCCCCCATTGCATAACATGAGGATCTCGCCATTAGGTTTGGTACCCAAGAAACAGGAAGGAGAATATAGGGTGATTGACCACCTATCCTTTCCAGAAGGGGATTCGGTGAATGATTTTATCGGGGAGGAGTATAGTAAGGTAACAAATGCAACATTAGAAGATGCAGTCCGGATAATCCGGGCTACTAAGGATGCATGGATGGCAAAGACAGATACCGAATCCGCATTCAGGTTGCTGCCAGTCAGGAGAGAAGACTGGGACCTCTTGGGTTTTAAAGTTGGGGGTCAGTACTATTTTGACAAAGTCATGCCCATGGGATGTTCTATAGCATGTGCAACATTTGAAGCACTCAGCACCTGTTTGCAGTGGATATATCAAGAGAAAACTGATTATAGAATGGTTATTCACTATTTGGATGATTTCCTTTTCATTGGTAGTGGGGAAAAGGAGACACAAATAATGCTGGGCAAATTTCCAGAGCTGTGCAAGGAATTAGGGGTTCCACTGACACTGGAAAAAACAGAGGGGCCCTGCAGGGTGCTAGAATTCCTGGGTATTGAAATAGATGCCCCAAGGGAAATATTCTGGCTGCCGGCCAAAAAAGTAGAAACACTGAAAGAATTGATCCAAGTACATACCAGCAGGAGAAGAGTACAACTAAAACAAGTACAGCAGGTACTGGGGCACCAGAACTTTGCCTGCAGGGCTATTGGACCAGGACAGGCATTCACAAAAATGTTAGCAAGGGCTACAGCCAGGGTGACCAGACCACACCATTGGGTAGACCTGACAAGAGGTGTCAGGGAGGATTTTAAGGTATGGGAGGAATTTCTTAGGGAGTATAATGGCTGCTCTTTCTTGCAGGAGGAGTGGGTGTACAACACAGACCTCGATCTTTACACAGATGCAGCCGGGGTCCTAGGCATGGGTGGCTACCTGAAGGGCAGGTGGTTTGCAGAACCATGGCCTTCTGACTGTGTAAGGGATGGCAAGGTAAGAGATATAACATTGCTAGAGATCATGCCCATCTGGGCATGTATCCTGGTGTGGGGGGAAGAGTTATAGGATCTGAGAGTGACATTCTGGTGTGACAATAGAGTAGTGGTGGAGGTCCTAAACAACAGTGGGACCAGGTCAGAAACAGTCATGCAAGTCTTACGATGTTTAGTGTTAAGGGCCTTGCAGCTGAACATGTCATTCAGAGCAAAACACATAGAAGGGGTACACAACACCCTGGCTGACAGCCTTTCCTGTGTGCAGCTGGACCATTTCCGGAGCCTGGCACCAGCAGTGGAGGAGCAAAAAACGCCCATACCAATGAACATCTGGGACGTTGGCAAGAAGGAGCAGAACTGTTGTTTCACAGCTCATGGGAACCTCGGACTCTGAGGGCCTACGATGGGGTTTGGCGAGTGTTTCAAACATTCAGGGCAACACACCATATGGAGGTAAGTGGGCCACTCACAGAGGAACAATTGGAAAAGTTCACTATGGAGCAATGGAAAAAAGGAACAGCCCACACCAAAATAGGGGTCTATTTAGCAGGGATTAGTGTTATCTGCAGTCTAAAGGGATGGAAGGACCTGACAAAATCATTGTTTATTAGAAGAATGATGCAGGGATGGGGTAGGTTGAAACAAGGGCCAGTAGACAATAGAAGACCAATAGGGGGACAGTGGCTAGCGAAACTAAAGGATGTGCTACCGGCAATATGCAGATCGAAGACCGAGGCCCAGCTATTTCACACGATTTACGTTGTGATGTTTTCAGGTGCCATAAGAGTGAGTGAGGTGGTAAGCCATGGCAAAAAAGACACGGAGGGGGGATTAGAATGGGAAGATATAAGCTGGGGGATGAAAGAGATACAGATTAAGATTAAGAGGTCAAAGACGGATCAAAGGGGACAGGGTTGCATAGTGACACTAAAGAGAAAGGTAGAGGGCTCAGTATGCCCAGTACAGGCTTTGTGGGCCTTCACCGCAGAGCAGGGGACCAGGACAGGGAGATTATTTGTTCATGGTGACGGAAGAAGGGTCACCGGTTACCAAGTTACAGCATTAATCAAAAAAGGCATGCAGTTCTTGGGGCAGGACCCGGGTAATTATTCATCTCACTCCTTGCGGGTTGGGGCTGCCTTACAGTGGGCAGCGGCAGGCGAAACAGTGAATAATATTTTGTAAAAAGGACGCTGGCAGTCTGCCAGTTATAAGAGATACATACGAGCACTGAAGTAAAAAATTTACGTATTTCCCATATTTTGTTACTGATAGGAAGACAAATGGGGTGGGAGGACAGGGAGAGGGATACTATGGTGAGGAAGATAACACCATATATAAGTTAATTATTTTTGCTTAAACCCCATAGGAAAAGGGAGGATCACAGAAGTCTGGATCTGTGGCCACGCCTATATTTATTGGGCAGAAAGGAGAGCAGAGAAAAAGGCTGGGGGAAAGCAGCTGTACCAAGATGTAAAACAATGTAGTTTGGTTTGGTGTGGTATTGGGGGGATGAGATGGGCACAGCTGCTTCCCACCTTGAAGGAGTTTAAGGAACGATGACCCTGTCCAGACTTAATTATTATACATTTAGGGGGAAATGACCTTGCGAGCAAGCCATGGGTCGACACATACTTGCAGATAAAAAGGGACTTAGAAACAATACAGCAGTGGTGGCCTCAGGTAAGCCTTGCCTGGTCGGATATGATACCAAGGAGGGTTTGGAGACAGGAGCACAACCATAGAGCCATGGATAGGGCCAGGAGAAAGATGAACAGAAGGGTAGAGACATTGGTAAGACAAATGGGAGGACAGGTAATACTGTGGGGCGTGGAAGAGTGGGTAGAAGATTTCTACAGGTCAGATGGGGTGCATCTGTCAGATCTAGGCATAGACATGTTTAACACAGAAATGATGGGTTTTATAGAAGCATGGAGGAGGCATGTAACAAACTAAAAAAAGGGGGAGAAGAGAAGGATTAGGAAGTAGGTTTCCCTGAGGTAAGGGAGAATAATACCCTAAGTGAGGGGAAAGTCAGTCGTCCAATGCAAGCTGGAGACTGGCTAACGGGGAAAAGGGGGGAGAAGGAGGGATGGGAGGGGAAAGAAAAAGGAATGAGACAAAAGAGGAAGAAGCTGAAGGAGAAAAGCGGTCTCGGTTTTCACCATCACCTAACAGAAAAGAAGAAGAAGAAGAAGGCACCCAGGTTTTCACCTGGGGGGAGAAAAAGAGGAAGAAAGAGAGATTATCAGAGATTGTTATATGGATGAAAATAAATGAAATTGTGAGAGAGATAATAATAAAAGATTGTGAAATGGAACGTGGAATTACGAGATATAAATAAATTAATTGCCAATCTGAGCACAACAACAAACAATGGTCTCTGTCTTTTTGTGACGGAAAAGGGGGGAAGCCAGTACAATGCAATTTGATCAACAGTGATCATGAGGTGGTGTCCTAAAAAAGACCATATTGAAAATCTGGTGAAAAAATTCCTAAAAATGGCTGAGTTATGAGCATTCATTTGAAAATTTTCTACGCACACACATAACTTTGGTAATTTTCAATATTTTGACCACAAATTTTCAATATAGCCATTTTTTCACACTGCCTCATGAACAGTAGAGCTGTCATTTTTTACATCCTGTACAAAATGTGTTTTCACACCTGTGGCACAGAATGGTGTTTTGGCATGGATTTGAACATTTTCACCTGGGGGTTTATGAGGTGGGGTCATAAGAACACTATGTTGAAAATTTGGGTATTAAATTATGAAAAAATGCCAAAGTTATGATCCTTCATTGCAATTTCACTATGCCCACCCATAACTTGGACATTTTAAATATTTTGACCCAGATTTTCAAGATAGCCTTCTTATTACTCCACCTCATGTATGTCACAGCTGCCATTTTTTCAAATCCTGCCTAAAATGTGTTTTCACACCTGTGACATGGAATGGTGTGGCAGTTGCTCAGAATCTTGTATTGGCAGCAATTCAAAAATGTTCTGTACCAGGTACATGAGGTGGGGTAATAAGATGGCTATGATGACAATTTGGTCACTGTTGTCCTACAAATGGAAGTGAAGAGCCTGGAGGGCCCTGTGCTCCCACAGCTACATATTGTACATATATGCAACTATGGAGGGATGGGAGCACAGGGCCAAGGCACACCCCACACTTGCTCTCCTTGGTTAGAGTCACATAGTATGCAAACAGAGGTTTTGGGAATTAAACCCAGATCTGATGGATCTATCAAGTTCATTCACAACTTGATATGCTTCAGGAAAGCAGCTCCAGCCCAGCTTGCTAGCTGTGAACTCAGTTGGTGGATGGTGCCTCAGTTTGGGTCTACTATAGGCTGATTTAGTACTCTGTCTCACCCTGATTGGCTCCAGCTGCTGGGGATTTGAACTTCCTGGCACCTTCTCCTGGAGCTCATCTCTCTGCTGCCTAAATTTCTTTTCTTTTCCTAACTTTTTTTTTTTTACTTTTCCATTAGCAGATTATATCTTCTAGCCACTCGAGGGCTATATCTCTGGTAGGAGTGAAATTTACTGTGTCCACTCAACCATTAGCAGGTTATATGTAGCTGCCACTAGAGGCTCCTATCCTATCTGGCACATCAAGTACCTACCTAAATACAATGATGATGTCTCATCTGCTCCCTCGCTTATTTGTGCTCACATCACTGATTTTGCACACTAGCATACCAGGAGCCTGCTACTCCTCCCAATCTCCCTGCTATGTGCTCAATAAAATCTACCTTACTCCTGGTACTCTTACCTCTGATCCTCTCTCAGCACATAGTAGCTCTATTCCTTATGACTGGTTTGATGCTTACCATCAGGGATGAGTAACATGCACCCATATTTGATCACTCTCTTCTCAATCCCTCATGCCCACCCTCTGGGAATGCTGGCAGCAACTAAGCTGGGACACCAGACAGAGGCAGACAGCAAGACTTACCTACAGGCAGTTAAGATTATGCCTGCTCAAACTTATATTTATGTTGTTACTGCTGTCTGGAAATAGTCACCCAAACCCTGGCCACAGCCCACCACATAAGGCAGCCTCTTTAATGTGGCCAGGGTTACCTACTTTAGCAACTATGAACATTTGCAGTCTCCTCCCTGAACTGGATGCTCTACAAGTCTTTGTTAACCAACACAATCCAGACAACCTGACAATTGCTGAAACGGCTCACATCAAAAATCCCTAACACGGCTCTTGCCCTGCCAGGTTACACCATTTTCAGGCTGGACAGGACTACCAAGAGAGGAGAAGGATGTGCAATCTGTCTCAAAGGGTAACTCACGGGACACTTCCTACATATACCTACTGCTGGTTCAACCACACAAATACTAGCTATCAAAATTCTGCTAGATGCCATAATAAGGCATTTCCTGTAGCATCAGTGTACACCCCTCCTAAAGAACAGGGGAAGGGTCTCAAGTCTGTCATGGACTTTATGAGAAATGAATGCTCTGGCTCTGAGTTAATTCTGATGGGAGATTTTAATATTAATTGGCTTAAATCTGAGAATGGGAGCTTTAGGGACGCCATCTCTGCCACAGACTTTTCCCAGCTGGTTAACTCCCCAACTAGATCCAACTACAAAATGGGATCAAGCAGTCTACTGGACTGGGTCCTAACCAGTCATCCTGATCACATTACTAACAATACAGTCCTCCCAGACACGTTCAGTGACCATTCCCCTGTCATCTGCATGTGGACAAACAAATTCTGCAAACCTCCACCAAAGACAATCACCAGCAGGGTCCTATCACGGGGTCATCTTGAACCCCTCAAATCCCTCCTTAGAGTGCAAGATTGGACTCCCATCGACAGTGGTAAGGATGTCAACATGGCACTTAATTATTTCATCAACACCTTTAATGCCACCTGCGACTCTCATGCACCCCTAAAAAGAGGAAAATAAAAGGTCCTTGCAACCCCTGACTCACTGTAGACTTATTAGCTCGTATGAAATCTAGGGACCAGCTCTCTCATCAGGCTCGAGCCTTGGCACACAATTGGACATTCAAAAATACAAAAGAGTGCGGAATGATTGCACAAGGTCCATCCACCCTGAGAAAAATAAATACTACAAAGGAGTGCTTACTGACATGTGAGGCAATATTATAGCTTTCTGGAATAATATCAAAGAGGTTACAGGGAAACTCTCCAAAATATCACCCACTTTACTTGATATTGATGGGACTACAAATCTGGACCCCCTAACTATTGCTAATACCTTTAATGACGCATTCACGGACCTTAGCAGTGTTCTTCCACCTGACTTTTTTGATGCAGAGTCCAATCCTTTAAGCTGTCTCCCAACGACCAGTCACCCACCATTCTACTTCAAAGAAGTCTCATTGCATGAAGCCCAAAAATACATCTGTGAAGCAATTGGTAAATCTAGACACAGTGGGGACTCCCTTGACCTCAAACTGCTGTCCCTCACCCTTGAGGAAGTATTAGCACCTTTAACCAGGATCCTTAACCTCTCATTCAGACTCGCACAGTTCCCCAGTAAATGGAAATCAGCCACGGTTGCCCCGGTCTACAAAAGTGGAGACAGGACTCTTCACATGAACTACCAGCATATCTCCATATTATTACCTCTCGCTAATGCTCTTGAATGCGTTATAGCTGACCAGCTTGTTGAATATCTTGATAAACATAAAATTCAATGCACGCAGCAATGTGGATTCAGCAAAGGGCATAGCATCACCTCAGCCCATATGGAATTCACCAGTTTTATACACAACTCCCTGGACCATGGTCAATTAGTTGGTGCTGCCTTCATCAACTTGGCAAAAACATTCAACATGGTCTATCACTGTCTACTACTGGAACAAATACTTAATGCAGGGCTCTCCTCTGACTCCACTGCCTGGTTTAAAAGTTATCTGGATAACCGCGCTCAACAAGTCAAAAATGTCGACATCCTCTCTGACTCAAGAGCTGTTCGCTCTGTGGTTCCTCAACGGTCCATCCTAGGCCCATTCCTATTTAATCTCTTTCTAAACAGTCTCTCAAGCTCCTGCCATGGGCAAATCCTTCTCTGCACAGATGATGCCATAATTTACACAATTTACCTGGAGCCTATACCCCTTGAGAACCACCTACAACTTGGATTTGCCTCAGTAGAGAAATGGTTTAATCACAAGTTGATATTAAACTATAAAAAAACTAAGATTGTGCTTTTCAGCAGTTCCCATAACAAGCACAGAAAACATCCTCTGACTATCACTAACTGCCTTGGTACTGCTCTTGAGCAGGTACAATTCTTTAAGTATATTGGAGTCACCGTAGACAGCAACCTATCATATGGAGTGCAGATAGATAATGTTGCTAAAGCTGTAAATATTCATATTGGTCTACTCTACAGACACAGGTGATCTCTGACCCCTGAAGTCTTAAGGATAGCTGTACAGAGCTCTTATTATTTCTATAATTGACTATGGACTGATCATCTATGGCTCTGTGACTGATAATGCCCTCTGGAGTATCTCCACTGCTCTTAACAAGGCATGTCATCTCATCTCAGGAGTCCACCATCTCACCCACATGTGTGACCTCTATGCCTTATTGGTTGGCTACAGCTTAATAATTGCATCAAATACCAAATGTGCCTGATGGCCAATAAAATAACCTTAGGCCTCTTGCCACCTAGATTTCATGATCTTCTAAGCCCCCTTCGTAATCCACGCTGCACCTGAGGTTCTGAATCTCAGCTCCTACAGGTCCCTCATCGCCAAACCACCCAGGTGCAAAGATCGTTCACCTGCAGCCCCCCCCCAGGATGAATGCTTTCAACAGTGACATCTCCTCCGAAATTGAGCTGGACCCATGCAAATCCAAGCTTCGGTCACTACTCTCTACAGCTAACACCTGTGACTGTCTCCCTTAACCATGTTTTCCCAAACCTCGACCTTAGCACTCAACCTCTTTCATAGTAACTTAGCACTCTTGCCTCCTACCCTTCCACCTGCATCCCCCTTACCCCTCTCCACCCTTCCTCCCCCTCCCATTGCTCCATCTCTCCTCACATCCTCCACTCCCATCCCCTGTTTTACTCTTCCCAGCCCACCCTCTCACATCCCTTCCTACACCCTGTGCCCTGTTTGTCTTGACAAAGCCTGCTGGCCAATATCAATGTACTGTATGCATTTTCCTGTGCCTGAAACTTTTTAGTATAATGTGTCTCTGTTGTTTTACATTGACTGTCCATTATGATTTTGTGTCCATTATGAGTTTTGTACCTCCTATTTATGCTTTATTGTACCATACTTTACTGTCCTGTTTAAACTGTGGTCCTTTCTACTGATGTGGAACCTTTGTAAAAGAGCTCTTAGCTCAAAGGTATATGTAATCTGAGACGTAATTAAATAAATAAAACCTCTTGGCTATACTGCCAGCCCCCACAAAACAAAAAAAGTGCTATTTCTTTGTGCTGTTCTACCAGCAAAATTTAATTTATAGACTTTTACAAGTTAAAAGGTACAATTTTGGGCACTGAGTGGTTAGGAAGCAGTTGAGTGTGGGGAGAATGAGGAATTTAAAATGTTATGAACTTTGAACTGTTCTGAACAACTGTTTGGAATGCACACAATGCCACTTTAGAATGCACATGACAGTTTAGACCATGCACAACAAGGATTTTATGTAGACTGATTTTTATACAGAACAAAGGCTAACCATACACTATATTAACAGAAAAAAAGTTGTATCAGTATATCAATATACAGTACTGTAAATATACTTACTGTATATTACAGTATATTGTTATGGTACACTAACACTTTCACTGTATCCATGTAAATCCTTTTTCTAAAAAAACAACAACATTTTAAGGCACTCTTGAATCCGTTCCAGATTTTTGATTCATGTACAAGCAATAGGATTGTAAGCTACAGTAAATAACATTATGGTTAAAATTACACTGATGTATTTTGATGGGTATCAGTGCAATGCAATTTTATCAATATGACTTATGCTTGTCATCCTGACTCTAATCTTTCATTGTTTTAAATTTCTAGCCTTAGTGGATCAAAAATTAAACAATTCTTAAGAAACATGTTCTCACATCCCTCTTGAATTTCCTCCCTCCACCAGATTCATTGAGTACCCCATGGTGCTGCTGTTCCCACTCAGCATAAACTCTCCACTGTCTACTCCTAATCGTGTGAAGGGATTTGTACATTCTTTCATGTTCCTCCTCTCTTTTCTTGCCTCCAGCATGTACCCTTTGAGACTTGATAACCTGTACATACAAGTCTTATTCTGTTGGCCCTGAATCATTCTGGTTACCCTCCTCTACATCATTTCCACTTTTCTCTGTCATTCTTGAAGTGTGGATTTCAATATTGCACACAGTACTCCAGGTGAAGGTAAACCAGGAGCCAGTACAGTGGCAGAATCACTTTGTTCCTCTGGCTATTAATCCCCTTTCCTAAATATCCCGAATTATTTACCCTACCTCCCACCATGTTGCACTGTACTGTTGTTTTCAAATTGTCTGATATTATTACCCCATAGCCATTTGCTCTGTTATATTCCCCCCAACAACCCCTACCTTTACTTGTATTCAGTCCCTGGATTTCTTGCACCATGTGCATTATCTTGATCTTCCTGGTGTTGAAATTCAACTACCAAACCATTGACCACTTCTACAAACTTTCTATATCCTCTTTCATACTTTTTAACCTCCCCCCACACACTCATGCTGTCCACTGTTCCACAAATCTTTGTATCATCTGTGAAAAGGCAGACCTTCCCTTGGATCCCCTCTCCAGGATCACATATAATGATGTTGAAAAGGACCAGCCCCAAGACAGATCCCTGCAGCACCTCACTAGTGACCTCCCCAACCTTTGATTGTGCCCCATTTAGGATGACCCTCTGTTTTTTGTCACTTAGTCATTTTTTCATACACCTTGTGATTTTACTCCTTAACCCAGGTCCCTCAGATTTTTAACCAACCATCCATGTGGGACAGTTTTGAAGGCTATATAGAAATCAAGGTACAGTATGTCCACAACCTGCCTATTGTTCATCACATATGTTACCCAATTAAAAAAGCTGATCAGGTTCAGCTGACACAGTATTGCCCCTGTAAACCCATGTTGTCTGACATCCCGAAGTCCATTTCCCCTAGAAAATACACTAACCTCTCCTTTGTTAGAGTTTCTAGCATCTTTCCACTAGGTACATTTAATGGACAGGTCTGTAGTTCCCAGAATCATCCTTACTTCAGCTCTTTCACAGAAGAGCTTCAGTTGCTGTCCTCCAGTCCCTAGGTACCACCCCATCTCCAGTAAGCTGTCAAAGAGTTCAGTCAAAGGTGCAGCTGGGACCAGCCCCACTCCTGTAGCATAGATACAGCCCACATGGGCCAATGGACACTGACACCCCCACTAGAGATGTGCAAAACTGTCAAATTTCGTTACTAAAAATATTTCGCAAAATCCACCCATTTTGCAAAATGTTTTGCAGAAGCAAAATTCAGAATTTCTCCAGTGGAATACCAAATTTTGCCCATGGAAGGTGAAATTTTGCCTGCAAAATGGCAAAATTCACCTTTTGCCAGTGAAATGTTGCCTCTTTTCCAGTGAAATTTTGCATTTCATGGGCAAAATTCCACATTTCACAACCTGCAAAATATTTCGCGTAACGGGTGAATTTCACGAAATATTTTCTGTGGAAAAATGACTGATTTTGTGGTAATTTCACCAGCAAAATATAATTACATAACATCTCTAGCCCTCACCCCTCCCACTCTATCTCAACTACTCTGTTTGGTAATAGCCCTTTATCCTCCACAGTAAATACTGAACAGAAAAACAGATTCAGTACTGTATGTATACTTACCCTTTATTCTTGTCCTCCCATTCTTTCTCATTCTTCAGTCTGACTATTCCCTCTTTTATTTTGTGATTTACATGGATGTAGTGAAAAAAGGTTTGATTCCTTCCTCATCCCTCTGCAATGTGTAGCTCTGTATTAGGCTTTGCCCTCCTTACAGACTTGCTAGTCTTCTTCATCTTGCCTAAGTAATCCACTCTATCTTTCTCATCCTGCCTGCGTTTTGTACTCTCTGACAGTCTTCTTTCCTCTCAAAGTCTGTCCTACTTTCTGAGTGAACCGCTGTGGTATTTTGCCCCTCTTGGTTTTTCACACTATCCTGATACAGTGATTTGTGACCTCCAATATACAATAACTTCCTTTACCACTTGCCATTTCTTTTACATCTCCACTACTGCTTACACCCTTCTTGCTTCTCCTGCAACAGTTCCTGCATCCTGACATAATCTGCCCTCCTAAAGTTCAGGGCTTTTGTCTGTGATTTATTTTTCTCTTTTTGTAATATGAGAGTAAACCACACTGATTGATGGTCACTGTTTCCCAACAAATCTTGCACTGCATCTCCCCTATATTATCTGTGTTTGTGAGGACTATGTCAAAGATGACCCCCTCCCTTATAACCTTCTTGACCCTGTGGGTCAGGAAAACCTCCTGCAACACCTCTACCAGCAGTTAATTACCATCACTTGCTGCTATTGGAATCCTCTAGTCCACATCTGGCATGTTGAAATCATCCATTAGCAGCACCACCCTGCTTTTCTGCCCTTCTAATTTAATCCCCTAGTTCTCTGTCTGCTGCTTCTTTCTGTAATGTTGGTGTATATAACACTTCTATTGTGATGTTCCTCCTCAGTTTGTTACAAACTGTACCCACACTGTCTATGCACTTAATCTCCCTAATATCCCTGCTTTTCTACTCTTCCGTACATATTGTGTTACTCCTCTCACTTTCCTCACTCCCTGTCCTTCCTAAATAATGTAAATTCAGTGAGGGTCAGATCCATGTCATGCTACTGCAAACATATGTCTTTGGGATAGCTGCCTGGTCCAAGTGTGCTTCTTCTACCACTGCCTGCAGGGCATTAGTTGAAAGAGAAATTCTATAGAAATTCTATAGCCTGTTCTTTTTATGCTTAATGAAAAGACCATAGAACTATAAAGAAAATGTTATGCAGTCAAAGGACTACGAACCTTCTACATCAAATTGCCCTACAGGTATTTCTCTGTAACATTTCTATATAGAGTTTGTCTATAATCTTTATAGAAATTCTCTTTCTAGAAATTGTATAAATATTTTCATAATGATTGTCTGTACACATTTAAGGACTTGGGTTCTCAATTAAGCTATAAAATATTGTTGGTTAAAGTATATCTGGCTCTCCAGTTGTTCTTGATTAGTGTTACAACACTGACCTCTGATTTGAAGAGAAAATTGTATGAATGATTGTAAAGATAAGTGGTCAGCCAGCCACTGAACTCTCAAGACAAGACTATAATGTATACTCCCATTAGCTTACTCTTGGGAACCAATTACAATATTATGGCCATGTGTTTTGAGAAAACTGGCACTTACCTTAAAGCTGGTTTCCACATATGAATACTAATAATAACATGTCAGCAAGTCACACTGTGATGCAGTCCTCACACCCAATACCAGGAGGTTGAGATGTAGCACAAGCACACATTCACTGCTACTAGTCAGGTTCAAATTCACACAGAACTGTTTCCTTGTTGCTCCCACTTGTGTGCTTGCTCAAATAGTACAAGATCCAAACTTAGGAGCCTGAACTGTGATTATTGCAGAAAGTTCAGTCCCTGCTTCTGTACTTAATGTGGCCTCAATTTCATTTGATAAGTTTCTCTTAAGATGAGCCACATAGTGGACAGCTAAATAAGTTACCTAAACTTTTTAAAACACACATAATTAAAGATGGATTAAATATAACAGCATTTAATCATGTAAGTAATAAGCTATGACAGTGTGTGCATTATAGGATTTTAGTGCATGCCCCAAGGGTATAGTAAGGCATGAGGCTGAAGGTCAAATGTCCTTACACCCCCTGGGAAGCACATTAAAATCCTATGATGCACACCCTGAAGGGGCTTATTATACTTATAAAGTGTCTCTAAGTAGATTTTTAGGAGAAAATTAGATTTGGCACCTAGCCATGCATTTATAGCGATTTGATGCCTGATCAGGTGACTACTCTCAGCTAATGAAATTTCTAGATTTTTTCTAGCCATTTTATAAATCTACATAATGTACAAGATATACAATTAACATATGAGGTATGTCTTTATACACTATCAAACTGACAAACAAAAAAGTACATGTAAATGAACAAATATACATGCAAAAAAAATTTGAGATTTGGATTATAACATTTTCTGTGAGACACGCCTATTTCCCAGAAATGAAAAGCTTGCCACAGAAACTTCCTTGAGAGATGTAATGTATTTTACATGAAGTGATGACCTGTGATTAAAACATTCCATTAAAATTTTAAACAGAAAATGGGCTCCTCTGGCTGGCACCCATTCCATCTTCATGCCCCTGGAGCTTCAGAGTCTGTCAGCCTTTGTCATAAAGAACTACAGTGTTAAAGACCTACATCTTTTGTCTTACAGAGATCCATAATGATTCTCCCCAATTATGCACTTGAAGAACACTTTACAGGAGGCTTGCAGTGATCTCACAAATGTATGCAACCTGTAGTCTTCCAGACAGTTTCACTGACTTTGCTGTTGCTAGCTTATTTTCTACAGTATGAGAGCTAAGATACAGAAATCGAATAGTTAATAATCAATAACTGAAATATATATATATATATATATATATATATCTGTAGTTATCTATGTCTTTATTTGCCATCAAGTAAAATCTGTGTAGATGACTTATACTGTAAATGCAAGAACATGAAGTACGTTGTCATACTAGTTTATTCATTAACATTTTTCATGGAGGAATCTGACTGATATATAATATCCTGCTTACAATGGTGTACTTAGGGCCGGCCCATTGGCATAGTGGCTGGATTTCCGCTAGTGATGCTGGTGACCCGGGTTCAGGAATGGAGTCAGGCACTGGAGAGCAAGCCAAGGGGAGGAGGACTGAGCATCTGACTGACTGCTCTACTCCTCCAGAGGGAGGGTGGAGAAGCACTCACTCTGTGACTGGCCCCTAGTAGAGGCTAGGGACCAGTGCAGGTGAGGCTTAGCAGTTCCGAGGGGTGTGCCAGACATGGCTGTGTTCACCAGTACATCATTGCACACCACGCTTCCCACCTAAGGGGACAAAATGGATGCACCTGAATTCAGTAGCCCCAGCCCCACAAAACTGAGCCCGGAGATCCACAAACCACCAGACTAGAAAATACAGCACTCTTCGGAGGGGTACTTTGGGGTGCCCTACCCGGCAGCCCCATGGGGGGGGCAATCTGGGGTGAATGCTGGCAGGGAGTGACAATGGTCCCAGGGGATGGGGAAAGGTGGATGAGAGGAAGGTGAGTTAAAAAAAATGGTGCACTTAGGAGGTGCAGCAAAAGACAAGATCACCACAAATGAGTATACATAAATAACAATAAAAGCTGTGCTTTTAAATGTCTCTAAAGCATGAACATGCTGCATTTACAGGATATAGTAACAGTTTCTTAAAAGTATGGAGACTGTGTGCATCTTTGATCTACAGTGGCAGTGAATTCCAATCCTGTGATGCACAATAATTAAAAGATACCATTGCTAAAACAAGAGACATAGAAACATAGAAACACAGACTTTGACGGCAGATAAGGACCGCTAGGCCCATCTAGTCTGCCCATTTCCCTACCTACAGGATAGGCTGCAGATCCTAGTTAACCAACAGCCTATTTCTTCCCACCCCCCACAAGAACTGCCTTATGTCTGTCCCATGCATTCTTGAATTCTCCCACAGTTTTAGACCCCACAACCTCCTCAGGAAGGCTGTTCCATGCATCCACTACCCTCTCTGTGAAATAATACTTCCTCACATTGCCCCTGAACCGCCCTCCTTCTACCTTTAAATTGTGTCCCCTTGTTCTTGCAAGTCTCTTTTTCTGAAAAATGCTACCCTACTTATGATACTGTTGCTGGATGATTATATGTAATATCAGTGGAAAAGTAAAATGACAGGACGGAAATTGGATTATGTACAGTATGAGGGATATGACAAAGGTAACATTTCATAGATATTTTATAATAAAATTGAATGGGGCTCAAGGTACACCCTCTAAGATGATCTGAACAAACTACTCTATATCAGTGACACAGATACCCCCAGTTTGCTAAATAAAGATCTATATTATGCTTAAAGATCCAATGCAAATAATGTTTGGCACATTGCAATACTGATGCATAGAACTTTTAAATTTGCCTGTTTATGTAAAAAGTCATATTCACTAAAATTATATCATTATTAGCACTTTTATAACTAACTCAACAGTCATAGCTTGTTTTTAGCAATGGTGGGAATCTGGCTCATAGTTATTAGTACTGTTCTGTGAATTGTAAATGTATTAGCAGTACCCATATGTGCTATTCATCAGTTTACCTGTACTGCATCTTATTCATTTCCCCAAGACACACTGTACCTGAACGTGCATGTTTAACTCATTGTGTCTTCTTGATCAAATCTTTAAATATCTAAATAGACAGACATTTGAGTATTCATATTAAATTAGAGTTAAAAACAGGTGTGGATTACTTAGAAAGTATGATGTCAAGCAATGCACACTGGAGCTCAGGTAGGAAGTCTGTAAAAAATTTAATTATCTAGTATGGTAATTGTTATGTTGTAAAGGAACCAGCACATATTGATTAATGAGCCTGTTCTGGGTTTGCTCACTAGAATATTCATTTATTGTGCATAAGAGAAGTCATTAAAATGGGTAAGAAGACCTTGACTTAAAAAAATCTGACATTTATAACTGTGACTAACTGAATTACCTTCCTGAGTGCACCCCTCCCATCTGTAACACACACTGGGTGTTAGAACAAGGTATGTGCCTATAATGAAGCTTGCATTTGGCATGCCACTTAAAGTAGTTCTATATCATACATAGTATAGATTTATACTAATCACTGGGTAATAAGGATGAGTTGCAGTTTCAATACTGCAAAAAAACCCATTTTGAGATGCTGACATGCAGTATCATAAAGTACAAGATTTTTTTGTAAGGTCATTACATTTCACATCCCTTTTCTAGTCCCCAGGGGAGATGCTCCTGTGAAATTGTATGTCCGTATATGTTGGATTTTAACAGGATAAGGATTCACATTTGCTAATACTGTTCTCAAACAAGAAAGCTAACAACGTCTTAAACAAAGTGAAACTGGCATGTTAGAAACAACTCAAGGTAGTTCATTTTGAAAGGTTTGTTAAAACATTGTAATAACAACATTTTTCTATGTTCAGTACAAGTGTGGCATAATTCAGTTAAAGTGGCAGTAGCCAAATAAATGTTGTGATGTATTAAAGTAGATTCATTGCATCATATTGCAGTAATATAATATAAAATGTTAGACTTGGCATGTCTTCTTAGTAGCGTTTATCATTTTTAAATTTAGGCTGTGGTTTTTCACAATTTTTTAAGTCTGATTTTAAAGATTAAGAAGAAAATATGAGGCTCACCTAAAACAATGTCAAAAATAGTTAAAACACTTACCAATATAAAGTATGTTACACTTTCTAAAAAAAACTGTTTCAAATGTAGTCTTCTTATACTATTTCCTGGGAAATGGTAGGGGGGAACATTTTGATGTTTCATATAACAATGCTATCATCATGGTGAGACTGTGCCTTATTGTGACAGTGTTTTTCTGTGTGAATTGCAGATTATTTTGATGACTTGACAGTAACACAGAGATGATGTTGCTATGCAAAAATGAAAGATGGCAGCACACAACTGAGTATGTTTAAATGTGATAGAAAATGGTAGTTATATGTTAACTGCTATCTCATTTTTTCTTTCCATTCTGGTTATACTGTACAATCTGATTTGCTTTCACCAAATTAAAAAAAAAAATAAACTAGCTAAAGGATGCTCTCAGATCTACATAGAGTTCCATTCTTTTCAGCAGCTACGGCTCTTTTTCCTATGTCTAAGACATTCTGTAATATCAGTTACACTATTCCATGCTATTCATCTAAATGGCCTGGAATGGTATTATTGATGTCATAGAATGTTAGGCAGAATGATACAGTACTTGATAATCAGGAATTGATTTTCAAATTTCAAATTTTTGGCTGTACTTCACAGAATCATAGAAATCTACCAGCAGAAAAGGACCCCATGGCCCATCCAGTCTGCCCATAGACCCCCCCATGAAGACCCCTCCTCCCCAGCATCCCGACCTCGACCTGCTAGGCCCATATGCATGTCCTAGGCTCTTCACTGTATCCACCCTCACCACCCATTCTGGCAACCTGTTCCATGGCTGTACCACCCTTTTGGTAAGAACCTCCCCTGATGTCCCCCTGTATTCCTCCCCTCCAGTTTGTAGACATGCCCCTCTTGGAATTTTTCTTGCTCATCTTGAAGATGCTGTTGGTCTTCACCTTATTTATGCCCTTCAAGTATTTGAATGTCTCCATCATATCCCCCCTCTCCCTCCTTTCCTCCAGCGTGTACAGGCCCAGCTCTCCCAGCCTCTCCTCATATGACCTCCCCTGCAGGCCTCCACCATTTGATTGCTCTTCTCTGGACTCTTTCTAGCCTGTTCTTGTCTCCTTGCAGGTAAGGCCTCCAGAACTGGACCCCGTATTCCATGTGCAGCCTCATCATTGTTTTGTAGAGTGGCAGGATCACCTCCCTTCTTCTGCTTGTAAAACCCCTCCCTATGCAAGCCATCATTCTTAGAGCCTTTCCTGCTGCCCTGTTGCATTGACTCCAGACTTTCAGATTATCTGAACTAGTTATCAACAGGTCCCTTTCCTGCTCTGTCTCTTCCAGCTCTTCCCCCCAAACCAGTATTTTGCATTTGGATTATTGTGCAATGTATGTATAATCCTGCACTTTTTTGTGTTGAACTGTAGCTGCCACTTTTCTGAATATTCCGCTAGCCTGACTAAATCCTCCCTCATATCCTCCACCCCTTCCATCTTATCCACCCTGTTACTGCATATCTTCATGTCTTCCATAAACAGACATACCTTCCCCTGTAGACCTTCTGGGATGTCCCCTATGTATATATTGAAAAGTATGGATCCCAGCACAGACCCCTGGGAAACACCACTCATTACCCTTACTTCCTTTGAGTGCACTCTATTTACCACAACCCTCTGTGTCCTGCCCTCCAACTAACATCTTAACCAGTTGGTGAACTTGCTCCCCACTCCCAAGTTGTCCACCTAGCTAACCAGTTTCCTGTGGGGGACGGTGTCAAATGCCTTCCTGTAATCCAGGTAGGTCATGTCCACTGCCCTGCCCTGGTTCCATATGTCTGTCACTCTGTCAAAGAATTCAGTCGGGTTGGTCTGACAAGACCTTCCACCTGTGAATCCATGCTGATTGTCCTTTAGGAGGCCTTCCTCTTCCAGATATTCAATTAACCTCCCTTAACCAGTGCCTCCATCAGCTTACTGACCATGGAGGTGAGGCTAACTGGGCTGTAATTTTCTGGATCCTCCCTTACTCCCCTTTATGTAATGATACTACCTCAGCCTTTTTCCAGTCCCCAGGAACCCTTCTCTCATGCAGTGACAGGTTAAATAGCCTCGTGAGTGGTGCATCCAATTCCTACTTTATTTCCTTGAGAACCCTTGGGTGGATCCCATCTGGCCCCGTCACCTTATCCATCCATAGCTTTCCCAACTCTTCCAGTACCCTTGCCTCCATGAAGGGGCTGGAGTCCATCTCCCTAGCCTGCCTCCCCCTATTATCCAAATTCAGCCCACTCCCCTCCTCCACTATGAAGATCATCGTAAAGTATCTATTTAAGACATCGGCTTTTCCTATGTCATCCTCCACCAGTGCCACTCTCCCCCGAGTCTCATAATCCCACTCTTTCCTTTCTTTCTTTCACTCACATATCTGTAAAACCTTTGTCACCCCTTTCACCTCCCTTGCTATAAGCCTCTGTCCCAGCCTTCACCTGCTGGATCACCTTCCCTGCTGCCTTCAGTTATTCCTTATAACTCTCCTTGTCTGCTTCACTCTGTGATGCCTTATATATCCAGAACACCCTCCTCTTCTCCCTTACTGCATTCCTCACTTCTGGTGTGAACCCGAGCAGTTTGCTTCCCCTCTTTTTTTTACTCACCACCTTATGCAAAGCCCTGCCACCCTCAATAACCCTCTTTTAATTTCTCCCCATAGTTTCTCCATGTCCTCCTTCCCCTTCATTTCCTCCTTGACAAATTCCCTCATTCTACTGAAATCCGCCTTTCTAAAGTCAAGCACCTTAATGTTGGAGCTGCCCTTCTCGTGCCCCTTGTAGACTTTAAATTTTACCATCCTATGGTCGCTGTCGTTGAAGTTCTCCCCAACCCTGACCCCTTCGACACTGTCCCTGTTTGTCATAACTAGGTCACATATGGCCTTCCCTCTAGTAGTTTCCATTACCAGCTGGTTGATGAATACCTCTTGCAAGGCTTCCAGCAACTCTTCATTCCTATCCGTGGCTACTGCTGGGACTTCCCAGTCCATGTCTGGCAGACTGAGATCTCCCAGCAGCACTATTTCCACTTTGCCATCCATTTCTTGTATCTCCTTATCCATCTGTCTGTCCCCTTCCTCCCCCTGATTCAGTGATCTGTAGACCACCACTACCTTCACTGTCTTCCCCCCTGCTCTGCTTAATGTCACCCATAGGGTCTCCACAGGTCCATCCCCCTTCCCACACACCATTGCTCTGATTCCCACTCTTACATAAAACGCAACACTCCCCCACTTTCCCATCCTGTCCCTCCTGTACAGAAGATACCCAGAGATTTCCACCTCCCATCAGTGGTTTTCAGTACACCAGATCTCTGTAACTGCCACTAGCTCCAGGTCATCCTCCACCACTATCGCCTGCAGATCTCCCATTTTATTAACTAGGCTCCTGGCATTTGCCTGCAGCCCCCTCCACCAGTCTCTCCCCACTTCCTTCCCCCCATCCACTACTTCTGCCACCATCTGTGGGGGAGAGCAAGTTAGTCCAGTTCCTCTCCACCCCACTGTGCTACCCCTAGCCTCGCCCTCCCCCTCTCCCAGTTTAAAGCACCCCCTAGTATTTTGTCTATATATCCCTGCAGCTTTCCCCTCAGAATCCTAGCCTCCACATCATTTATATGCAACCCATCCCTTGCATACAGGCTTTGGTCCACCCATGTGCCTCCCCAGTCTCCTATTCATTTGTAGCCCTCCCTCCTGCACCACTGCCTTAGCCAGTGGTTGAAGTCCTTAATTCTCAATTGCCTTGTTGTACTGGTGCAGTGTACTGGCAAGACTTCAGAGAAAGTTATGGTATCCACCACCACCCTGCACCCCCTAGCCAGTTCTATAAATCTCCTCTGCACCTCATCCACCTCCTCCCTGGCCAGGTCATTTGTACCAAGGTGCACAACCAGGTGAGGTTCCCCCCAATCTGCCTAATGCACTCCTTGATTTTTGGGAGTGCCCTGTTTGCCTCCAACCCTGACTCATAGAAGATCAATCTCCCTTTAAAAGCTACTCCCTTCCTTAACCAGTGGATCCCCTTAATAACAGAGTCCCCATATATCATCACTGATTTTTCATAAGCTGACTCCAAGGGTGCCACCACCACCCTTATCTGGCTGCCTCTTCTCTCTTTCCTTCTGTTCCCTTCCTGGTCCTCCACCCATCCTTCACTGTCCCATTGTCCCCCCTCCTGACTTATGGTCCCCGGCTTCACGCCCCCTCCCACACTCACCTATTCCACTCTCCATCCCATCCCCTCCTTGGATGCCTGTCCTTCTCTCGTATCCTCTCAGGATGCCTTCACCTGCTTCCTTTCCCTTTTTGCCACTGACTGGTGCAATCTGTCCCTCATGCTTCCCCTTCCTCTTCTGTTGGTCTCACCCTTCCCCTTCCCCTTCTAGATTTCCATAGCCTGATCCTCACCTGCTGTTGACTCTTTCTGCCTTTCCTGGCATGTCTTATTTTCTCCCATAGCCCCTATCGCTTTCTCGTCCTCATGTTCCATTATCTCCATTAAAGACCAGTATCTGTTTGAGCCTGCTGTGCACCCACATTCATGAACACTGGCCCTCCTGCCCGTCATGTCCCTATTCTTTGGCCTGGTCATCCCTTTCTTGTTCTTTTGTGTGCCCTGGTCCCTACCATCTGGTCAGCCTGCCTCCTGCTCCCTACTTGCTTGCCTTCAGTATTTTTACTGGTGATGTCCATCTTTGTCCAGTACAATGCTCTTTTCAGCCATGCAAGCTCAGTCTCCAGTCTCCCCAGCCTTAGACAGACTTGGCATGTCTTCAGTCTCCACAGAGTGCTCATGAACACAGCTGCACCACAGTTATTACATCCCACAACCCGCCCTCCTCCATGTCCCCATTTCCTTTCCTTCCCCTGATCGTCCCTCACTCCTAGCCACCACTGACCCTCTCCCTGCCATGCCCCTCCATACTGCCCCATCCTGTGATGCTGCCCCAGACCGTTCCTCATGCCTGACTTTCTCAAGTCCCCCCTTCCCTCCCACAGGGCCATACCCCACACTCTCTCATTTGCCTCCCTGGTGCCATGCTCTCAGTCAGCAGTTTTCCCTTCTTTCCCAGTTTTCCCCTCAGTCACCAGATCTTGGCCACCTCCAAATATAGTCTAGCAATTTTTTCTCAGTTCCCTCAGCCTTAAAATATGATCGATTAATCGAAACCAATGACAGAGACTTCCCAGTGAGCAGTTCCCCTTCTTTCCCAGATTTCCCCTTGGTCACTAGATCCTGGGATGGTTACTGAGGGATTTGAAGATGGTGGCTGAGCTGAGCCAGCCAGAGCACTAGCTCCGTTTTGCTCCGTGTGCTTCGCTTGTTCTATTTTATTTGTTTATTTTATTTTTCGTTTATTTTTAAACTCTATGTTTAGAGATTAGATTAGGGTCGAAGAAGTGAGTTAGACTAGGGTCCTGAGCACTGTATACCGACTTTCGGTTTGCCGAGTCCCGGGTGCCGAGCTGTGGTTTGTTGAGTTCCGGGTGTTGGCTTTTCTCGGCTTTTTCGGGTGCGCTCTGCATGCCGCGGTTCCGTTGCGGTGTGCTGGGCTGTGGAGTCGGGGAGCTGCGGAGGGTGTTTTCATTTATTTCATGGTGGCTGTGTTGCTTGCACCGTCTTTGGGCTGTGGGGTCTCTGTCTGTTGGTGCTGCCCCCCCAACGAGCCTTGGTGTTCGTCTGACCACTTACCATGCCGCAGTGTGGCAGACTGAGTCGGAGAGTAGCGGAGATGATTCTGCACCATTTCTCTGGATGGTTTTGCTGCTTTTTACTGAATGGACTGAATTAGAACTGGAGTGCTCAACTGTGTTCGGGGATTCATGAACAATTGGAGGATTAAGCTTCAGTTAAGGACCCTTCAGTCATAATTTAATTTTATTGTGGTACAGGGGTTCTCTTGACTTGTGCTGCGGTTGTTTATAATCTGCAATAACAGGAGATTTGTTTTAATTTGTGGGGAGTGTTGTCCACTTACTGGTCTCCAGCCAGGCAGGAGTCACCTGGGTGCTTCCCAGGAGCTGGGGGACTAGGGCTCTTCTAGGCTGCCTCGGGGTCAGCTGTTTGGGCTGACCTCATGAGACAGCTTTAGCAGCAGGTTGCTGACTGAGTGAGGTATACTCCCTGCAGAAACATATTTCTGCCTCCTGAAGTACTCTGTTGCCTTGGATAATTAACTATTAGAATTGTTGGCATTTGAGAGCAGCCACTGGAAGATTTTTGGACATTATTTAAGTTTCCTTGTTTGCTTGTTTAAATATCCTTGACTTTCTGCTGAGAACTCTTTGACCTGTCTGGTTTTATTTTTGGATCACCAGAAAACTGTCTCTAATCTTTATTAATTCCTGGACTAAAGGTGGTGAGAGTGATGGATATTTATTTATTTTAATTTTATTACAAATCTGAATTATTTATTTGACTCTCTGCCATGTGAGAGATGGTATTGGGAGATCATATAACATCCTCAGCAGTGCTGCACGTGAGAGGTGCCGCACTGTTTTAAAATACAAATCTGCTTTAAAATTCAAATCCGTTTAATATTTAATAAGCTATTTTATTGTATTTTAGATTATTGGATTTCTATTTTAATTTTATTGCTTGGTTATTTCTGAGTTCATTTTTGGTTTATGTTAGTTTATTCGTTTTACTCACCCTCCCTCTGTGAGAGAGAGTGAGGAGAGTGTGTTAGTGAGTGTGGTACTTATAGGTTTGATTTTTAGGTTTATTTTTGTGATTTATTTAATTAATGGCGGTTGGGCATTATTCCCCCACTAGGCTCAGGGAACTTCGTCCATTTGAGTGCCCACTATTGTCATCCGACACCTATTTTAGGTGTCGAGCATTGGGCATTCTGGAAGAGGTGAGGGACGAAGGTGGAAAGCTGGGCCTTGTGGGGAACAGGAGAGGAGGCGGATTGGGGTTTTAGGGTCCAGAAGATGTCCTGGGGCAAAATGGGTCAGGATAGAGGTTGCTCTTATCTTGTCCCATACCCAAGAGTCCGAAGATATCGGACAGGTGCCGGGTCTTCCCGACATCTCATCCTGCCTTGGCGGTGTTGTGCAATGCCAGATCTATAAAAAACAAGACAGCTATTATAGCTATTCTTGCTGGGTCATCTGATCTGACTTGCATCACGAGACCTGGCTGGATGAAAATCCTGGCCCTATATTGGCCTTGGCAACTCCAGCTGGGTTCTCGTGATACACCATCCAAGGCTGGATCGTGGGGCGGAGGTGTGCCATTATGTTTAAATCGGAACTGGGCCTTGTGGATGTTCCATTGGGGAACACCAGATCTTTGAATATATCCTGGGTGAGGTGCAGGTTGGGGATTCTCCTCGTCTACCGTCCACCAGGTGGCGGTGGCGATTCACAGGAGATTGCAGACTTCATTGTCGACCTTGTGTTGGTTTCCAGATTAATACTTCTGGTGACTTCAACACCTGGGTCGATGATGAACTCTCTCATTTTGGTCAAAGTCTCCTCCAGTTGATGAATACACTGGCCTGACACAGGTTATTACCGCTCTACCCATATAGGGGTCATTCATTAGATCTGGTCTTTCTCTGGGTATGGAGATCACTGACCCGGGTGGAACCAGTCAGCTGGTCGGACCATTACACCATAAGGTTCAGCTTCAGGGCCCCTCTAATAGGTCTGCCCTAAGGAGATGGTCCAATACCGCCCTTTAAGGGTATTGGCCCCAATGACCTAATGGCGGTGTTGGATCTATCGAGTTTGTCGGGTGAATGCATGAGTCCAGATGGTCTTGTACTTGCCCATAATCAGGCCTTGAGTTTTCCATGAGTTCGTTGCGGCAAACCGCGGAAATATCTATGAATTTGCCATCACTCCACGGAATTCGCGCCGCTCGCTGAACAAACGCCTGTTTATTTGCCGACGGGGTGCCCAATCCCCAGTCGGGTTGAACACCCCCAGCGTCCTTGTGCCATGCTGGGAGCTCACCCAGCGTGGCAAACGTACAATAGTTTTTTTTTGCCATGGGGGTGCCCAATCCCCTGTCGGCTGAACGCCTCAAAGTAGTTGTGCCACGCTGGGAGCCCACCCCAGCATGGCAAGTGGTCCCGCAATGTCTTTTTTTCCCTGTAAACAAAAACTGTCCCACGCGTCTCCCGAGCCCCTCCCACATCCCGCACCCACACCCACGCATCCAGCCTCCCCACACACCCCCACCCCATACTACCTCGGACTCTGGCACGATGATCTTGGTGGACGGGAACACGTCTGCACTCTTCAAAGGCGACCTGAACTGAGGAAATGCCGGTAAGCTGTATAATGGGCTAGATAGGAGGGTTCAACTTTGTGCATATCTCAGGCATTTTGGAATTTTGCGCAAATTTTCAACATGGGGTTTTGGGACCCTTCTCATGAATGATGTCACTGTCATGGCGTTATTCAGGCTCGAAGGGTGATTCGGCGCGATGACTGCGCAGTGACTGTGAAATCACCCTTCGGGACTGAATACTGCCATGACGGTGACATCATTCATGAGAAGAGGTCCAAACCCCCATGTTGAAATTTGTGCCAAAATTCAAAAAATGACTGTTATAGGCGTCGTTGCGCGCAGTTCCTCACGAGCTCGTAAGTTCACCAATTTCAATATTTCCTCCAGAGTTTCAACATTGCCCATTTCTACACTGTCTTATGGTAGTATAGCTGCCATTTTCATCTCACCCAAAATGTGTTTCCACTCTTGTGGCGCAGAATGGCGCAGTCGATTATCTTGAAATCAATGTACGGACAAATTAAGAAAATCACAGTGACACTGTTCATGAGCAGAGGTCTTGAAATGGCTATGTTGAAAATTTGGTGAAAAAATTCCAAAAAATGACTGTTTAACGAGCGTGCGTTGTGCAGTTCCTATGCAGGCTCGTAAGTTCGCGAAATTTCAATATTTTCACTCCAGAGTTTCAACATTGCCATTTCACCACACTGTCTTATAAGCAGTACAGCTGTCATTTTTCACATCTCACCCAAAATGTGCTTCCACCCTTGTAGCGCAGAATGGCGGTCGTTGTACGAAATCAATGTTCCGGACAGATTAATAAAATCACAGTGATACTGTTCATGAGCAGAGGTCTTAAACTGGCTATGTTGAAAATTTGGTGACAAACACCCATAAAATGACTATGTTCGAGCGTGCATTGTGTCAGATATGGCAAAAAAACAAAAAGGAAAAAAAATTAAGGTAAAATGTACATAGAATTGCACTGAAATTGGTGTTGAGTGCATGAAGTTCTACGGCAAATGAGAACCCTGCCACAGAACTTTTCTCTGATGTGCCGCAGAAAAATCGGGGTCCTGCCTATAATAAGGCTGTGGGAGATGCTCTGGACAAAATTGCTCCTGTTCGTTTCTGCCTCTCACCATCCGTTCAAGGAGTCCATGGTTTGATGGCCCCTTGAAGGAATTAAGGCAAGTAGGCCGAAGGCTGGAGAGAGCCTGGCGGAAATCGGGCCTTGATGCTGACAGGCTTAGATTGCTAGCCCATTATGATGGCTACCAATCGGAAATCACTCGTAAGAAGGCAGAATTCCTGTCCAGAGAGATTTCTGCTGCAAAAAATCGACCGGCTCAGCTTTTCTGGACTGTGGACAGACTGTGCAATCCAGTCTGTCTTCAGCCTAGAGAAGTCTTTTCTCAGCTTAGATGCAAGGAGTTCACTCGCTTCTTTGCAGATAAGGTTGCCAGCATCAGGTCCGGCATTGGCCCGACCTCTCCTTCGGGGGATTATGGTGGACGATTGGTGGTACCTAGTCCTCGGCCTGTCTGGTTGGATTTTCACCACCCGGAATTCGTTGACATTGTGAAGATCATCCAAACAATGCGTCCAACCAGTTGTAGTTTGGATCCGGTCCTACACAGCTGTTAGTAGGTTGTGTAAGTTATCTACCAATCCTTGCTAACATTGTCTGGAAATCCTTGGAGAGGGTTTTTTCCTAATCCCCTAAGGAGGCAGTAGCTGACCACTCCTAAAAAATCCTCTTGGACCCAGACTGTCTAGCTAACTACCTGCCTATCTCTAACCTGCCATTTGTTGGTAAGGTTATTGAAAAGGCAGTTGCACTGTAATTGGATGATCATCTTACCTCCCATAACGTCTATGATACTCTCAATCTGGCTTCAGGAAAAGGCATAGTACTGAGACTGCCCTTGTTCGGGTATTGAGCGACCTCCTAATGGCCAGAGATCGAAGGCTTGTACAATTCTGGTCCTTCTTGATCTTTCTGCTGCATTTGACACTGTAGACCATGGGTGCTACTGGAGGCGACTACGGGTTTTTGTGGGCTGTCTGGTACAGTCCATGAATAGTTCGTTCTTACCTCACGGTGAGGTCTCAGAGAGTTGTCACCGAATTTATTCCTCTGAAGCCTTCTCCTACCATGTGGGTACCACAGGGCTCCATTTAGCTCCCATGTTGTTTGCAGTGTATGCTGCCATTGGGAGAAATCATCAGGAGATGCAGCTTGAGTTTTCACTGCTATGCAGATGATACTTAGCTGTACCTATCCTTTCTCCCTGATCAGAGTGATGCACTCTCCGTACTTAACAACTGCCTGGATGAGATCAGAATTTGGATGAGTTCGAGCTGGTTAAAACTTAATCCGGATAAGACTGAGGTATTGGTTGTGGATCCAGGTCATCCTGGGAGGGGTTTGGGTGTTGGACAGCCATCGGGTTTATTACTTGGTGGTGTACTGCTCTCTAGCTCTCAACAGGTGCGAAATCTGGGCGTTATTTTTGATGATGGTCTGACCCTGAAATCACAAGTGTCAGCTGTCTTTTTACCATCTGAGGAATATCGCCCGGGTGAAACATCTGATTCCCCAGGAGGACCTTTCGACTTTGGTCCACGCCTTTGTTACCACCCGGCTGGACTACTGTAATTCCCTCTACCTAGGGCTACCAGGGGTTGACATCCGCCGCCTTCAGCTGGTGCAGAACGCTGCAGCCAGGCTTTTGACTGGGACTCTTAGAACCAGTCATATTACGCCTGTGCTTCGCGAACTGCACTGGCTGCCTGTTCGGTGGCGGATCACCTTTAAGGTTGGTTTACTAACCTTTAAAGCCCTACACGATCAGGGACCCGGTTACCTGAAAGATCTTCTGGTTCCCATTGCCCTCCGCCTCCCTCCTCGGGCCCGCCAATGAGGGTCATAGAGATTCCCAGGGTTTGTTTGAAGTTGTCAGGATCTCGTGCTTTTGCCTTTTCAGCTCCTACCCTGTGGAATTCTCTACCTCATTGGTTAAGAGAATGCCGACCGATTACAGTTTAAAATTGCTTTAAAACATATCTCTTTACTTTGGCTTTTCCTTTATAGTTGTGATTGTTTAATGTTGGATTTTCTTGTTTTATTTAATCTGTACAGCGCCTTGATTTTGAAAGGTGCTTTAAAAATAAACATGAATTGAATTGAATTGGCCACCTCCAAACACAGTTTAGCAAGTTGTTCTCAGTTCCCTCAGCCTTAAAATATGACCTATTAATTGAAATCAATGACAGAGACCTCCAAACGCAGCTTAGCAAATTGTCACTAACCCACACTGATTTCGCACCTTTCTTCTGGTTATAAACCAAATACTGTGCCCAGGGAGCCCTTAGTATTGAAGATCAATGCCAGTAAAACCCCCTCAACTCAATTCCTCTTGCTGAGCCTTAGCCCAGCCTGCTAGTTCCACCCAGATTCTGTAACTCTGTACCCATTTACCTTTAAAAACAAGCCTCTCTCTTTTTTTAAATAAGTCCTGTCTTTCTGTTTACCCTTCACACTTTGGTGGGTGTTTCTGCCCCCCAAACTCCTCCCCTGCTGCCCTTATACCAATCAGTTGCAACTGAGCCCTTCCCCTTCAGACTCCAAGCACTGCCTCCACGCCTTTGAGCAGTTAAATAAGGTTGGGGGGGATTTTTCTTTCTGAAAACAGCTCTTCTTTGTTCCTTTCAGTCCTGTGGCTGGGTGCTGTTGTCTCAAGTCTAGCCATGCAGTTCAGATGCCACCTTTCTTCTGGTTCCCCACCGCTGGTATGGTTCTGTGTGCTGCTGCTGCTGCCACTGATGCAGCAGTCCCTCCTCTCATGTTCTGCTTGCTGGTCCTCTCCTGCAGCTGATGCAGTGATGCTTTACAGGTGGCTGTGCTTCCAGGTTATTTAAGCTCGGCCACAATTTCAAATGTTTGTGCCCTGTAGCACGATTGGCTGGTGGCATCCTGTGTCAGCCACTATGCAAAAACAGCTCTTCTTTGTCCCTTTCAGTCCTGTGGCTGGGCACTGTTGTCTCAAGCCCAGTAGTTCAGTTCAGATGCCACCATTCTTCTGGTTCCCCACCACCGATATGGCTCCCTGTGCTGCTGCTGCCATGGCCGATGCAGCAGTCCCTCCTCCCACATTCTGCTTGCTGGTCCTCTTCTGCCACCAATGCAGTGATGCTTGTGCAAACTTAATTCCAGTTTAGTAATTTGCCCATATCTTGGGAGCCATAGGAGGTAGAAAAAAATTCAAGTGTCACTGTAATTGTGACAGTGTGCAGTTCTCGCAATCATGAATGACTGAACCTGTATCTTGCATCATTTCTGAGATATGTGCACTGAAACATGATGTGAGTGCTAAATCTGAGGGCATAATAGTGGCCCACGCACATGAAAATCACCAATTAGAACATTAATTCACAAATATCTCAGGAACTGTACATACTAGAAAACAAATTTAAATTACAGGGGTGTCATGGCTTTCTAATCCAGTTCTGTACTTAGCCCCTAGAGGGGAACTAAGACGTTTTTTGACAAAAAGTCCGTATCTCAAACCGTTTTCGAGATACGAGACCTGAAAGGTGTCACTGGTGCCACAATGTTATCCTATGGGGGAAATTTGGAACTTTGGAATGCTGTAGCTCTGGCCCTGCTGAAAGTTTTTGCAGCAATCCACCAAAAGGCACACCTGTGAGACTAGAGCTGTTCACCCTGAAATGTTCAGGGTAATACCGCAATGCACGTTGCAGCAATGAGGAGACAAAGAGAAACCAGCGCTGCAATCTTATCCTATGGGGAAATTTCCAAACTTCACAATCCTGTAAGTATGGCCATGTTCAATGGTTCAGTACCAAACCACCAAAGAGCACACCTGTAGTGGTAGGGCTTTGCTTCCTGAAAAATTCAGGGCAATATCACATCGCATGTAGCCACAGTGAAGTAACAAAGACAATTACTCCCACAATGTTATCCTATATGAAAATTCATAACTTTGGAACACTATAACTAGGGACATCATGAACGTTTTGCAACCAAACTACTGAAAGGCACACCTGAGTCACTAGGGCTTGCCACCCTGAAATTTTCAGGCCAATATCACAATCCAGCTTGCCACAATCAAGTGACAAAGAAAACAGCATTTCAAAAAATGTGGTTGTGCAGTATTACTGTGGTCATTTACAGTATGATCACAACACTCCTATCTTTATAATAGGAATACAACCGTGAATGTAAAAAACAGTGTCACGGTTGTATTTTTTATAGTCGTGAATATTGCCGTAGTGCTTTGAAATAGTGTTGCGATCAAAAAATGGCAAAATGGTGAAAAAATCTGAAAACCACATTTCCAGACCAGCTGGTGAAAAACTAATGCCAGATTCCTGTTCCTTGGGCCTCGAATAAGTAAACCCAATGGTTGGTGTGTCGAAAAGTGCAGTATTTTTGGAGTTATATTGTTTTTTCTTCTCGCTAACTGTAAACAAGATGGCAGCAGCACAACACTATTTTTGGCAAGCTCGACACTGAAAAATAGTATCAGGACAATTTTTGAGCTGCACATATAAATTTTCCTATAGGATGTAATGGTGCACTAAAAATGCTATAATCTTTGAACGGTACAAGATTTTTACATGAAATCTTCAAAAGGCACATCTGCAACCCAGAACACATGTAGCCCACCCAATTTGAACTCACTCAGATGCACTCTTCAGTGCAAAGTGGATGTCTAAATAAAATGTAATGTTTGGATTTTTCACATTTATCAGTGCACTACGATTCTGCAACCGTAGATCTGATCAACACAAAACTTTCCAGATCCAGAGACCTGCCAAACATTTTCCTCTGTTCTAAATTTCAGGAAAATCAAAAAAACAGTTGCAAAGTTATTAAAGTGCAAAATTTGAGGTTTAACATTGAAATGGCTATGCAACCCTAACTATTGTGGCACTACCGTGCCACTATTATATATATATATCTGTATCTATACCCACTCTAGGGTGTGCTATCATGCTCTGATATATGCACCCCTTGGTGTGTGGTGTGATGCATGAGGCCAAATGCTTTCAACCACCCAAGGGGTGTGTATATCAGAGCATGACTTTAAACCCTAGAGTGGGTTATCTATCTTATAAAATGGCCACAAATCTTTGGTGGGCAAGAAAAGTAGTCCCTGTGTGGCACAAATAAGTGTTTCATTAGTAGATGATCTGGTTGATCCTGCCATAATTAGGATAGGTTTAAGTTGTGGGTAATAGTTATATGGTTTATCCTGCCATACTTTCAAGTAAAACATCATTTAAAAGTCTTATCTAGTTTATTCTGCCATTTTCAAAATGTGTTAGTGTAGAACCCTTTTCATTTTTATTGCTGTAATGTAACATGACTGAGCGGTGGCATTAGTGGTAAATTGCATGCAGGCACACCTTTAAAATAAACCTCTCTCTGCTGAAAATGTAACACAAAATTAGATTTTTGTGTTTATTTGACTTAGCTTTCTCTGAAAGAACCATTACATTTGAGCAATAAAAACAAAAGTGCTCCACAATGGCTCTTCTCTTTGTACAGATGCCGGCTTCTTTCAGAGAAAGCTATGTCAAATAAATACTAAAAAACAAAGATTTTTTTTTTTATATTTTTAGCAGACAGAGATTTATTTTAAATGTGTGCCTGCATGTGATTTATCACTATTGCCACCACTCGGTCATGCTACATTACAGCCATAAAAGTGAAAGGGGTTCTACAGAACACACTTTGAAAAATTAGCAGGACTATCTCATAACATTTTTAAATTACCTTATATTTAAAAATGATGGCAGGATCAAGCACATGATTGTTTATACTGTAGGACTGGTATATTGATTTACTTATGCTTGTGGGTGGTAGCCCAAATGTGCCAGCTGTGTGCGTGTGTGTGTGTGTGTGTGTCAGCTTATCTGTGGAAGGTGTGGAGTGATCACTGCTGGTTAGAAGATTTTGAGGTGTTGAAAGTAATCCAGGCATGCAGTCATACTGGGAGGTGTGCAGTCGTTGTGGAATAATGCACGTTCTTGTGACATGTTTCATCCAATCAGGAGACTGGATTTTCAGAGATTTTTCTTACCCATTTTATATATATTTATATATATGTATAAAGGTCATTAACATTAGCAGATCTGCAAACTTGAATTAACACTGCACAAGTACAGCCAAAAAGAATCACTTCCTCGTTATCCAATAATGCTGCTTTAATCAATCAATCAATCAATCAATCAAAATCTTTATTTATTCAGGCGGACATCATTGAGCAAAGCTCATTTACAAGATGGACCTGATAGGTCGAGGAACAAAATAAGGGTACAAAAGCAGACATATACAAAAACACTTCTATATAAACAGATACAAAAATATAAACATATTTACAAACAAGGTAGCCAGGGATTAATGGCTCCAAAGCATGCTAGACCAGACAGTTATGATTGAAGCCTAATAAAATGTTAGAAGCAGCCTCCAAAATGAAAAATGACATGGGCAGGTTGGTGGGAGTTATGGATAGGGACTAAATCTACTTGTAATGATTAAGTGGGGTAGAAGTAAGTGTCAGGGGTAGCAGTGGAGGATTTGGTAGGGGGGGTAAAGAATGTGATAGGACTAGGAATTAATTAGAAAAAAGCCTGTTAAATATATTTAATTAAATAAATGGGTAAATTGTAACTGTTAGATTTTCTTACTATGCTATGTAAAACTGTATTACTATTGTATGTGGTAGGAAACTGCAATGTTAAAATATGAGAAACGTGTAAATTCTAAAAACAATGCATCTGGAAAAAAGTACATGGCTGGTTGAAAATAATGTATACTCTCCATAAATGGAATAAAGTTATAGTAGTAGTAGTAGTACCAATTGTCATTAATATTACTGAAATGCTTTACGCTAGGCTTTTGAACCCTGGCCATGGTGTAGATCTCTATGTTGTTTTATTTTTCCACTGTCCTTGAAATGTCCAGTAAGTATGTTAGTAGCCATCTGTACTGTTTAATTTCTCAACTGCTAAAATCTTTTATGTATTGAGAAGTTTTGCTTTAAGCTACAGTACCTTTACGCTTTTCATGCTTGCACAACAAAGTGGGTCAAGTTATAATGTATTTTAGTACTGCTGCCAAGACCACTCTTATTATAAATAATACGCTTGTAAGAGTGGTCACACATGCATTCTTAGGGTATGAGAACTGCAAATGGAAGGTGAACAGTTCTGATACTCTAAGAATGTTTGTGAGGCCATGCTTACAACTGTAAGAGTGATCTTGCTGGTAATATTAATATATTTTTGATTGAGCTCAATGAATAACATAGTAATTTTAAAAAATCGTACCTGAGCATGCCAATTTCTGGGGCAGCTGCACATGAAACATTCTTCACAGAATAAAAGTATCTCATGTAGGGGAAAGGAGCATTCTGATTGGTTGGGAGTGTTCCTTCAATTTATAATACAGACAAATAGGCTTAGTTCAGCAAAAAAGGAGTCCAAGTGTGTCACTACTCCTGCTTCAGTCTTCATTGCTTTTAAATGAACAATGTTTTGTTTGTTTTTGGTAGGTAAAATAATATTTGTTAGTGGCCATGAGGCTTTCTAATTACACCATGTTAAAATGCATATAACTATGTGGGTTGATAGAAATATTGTTCGTCTTATAGAGTACTCCATCTGGATTTATAATATCTGTTGTTATCAGCTGTGGTAACCCAACAGTTTGCTTTTTAAATTTGCAGATGAGAATTTGTTTTGTATCATTTTTGTGGGATCAAGTTTCTTGCATTAATATTCTATTTGATTTTCTGTTATCTAGCTCCAAAGCAAAACCTCATTGAACATGTAACTCCCATAGTAACTGTTTGCATTCAGTATATTATTCTACAACTCTTGCCTTGGAACAGAACTGGCTAAGTTAGTAAACTGGTATTAGTGGCTTTTGGGATGTGCCTCCTTATTTAGCTCAGGGAACTGTAGTTTTCTATCTTAAATCCTATAATTTATGTCCTAAACTAAATGCACCCTCAAACTGAAATTCCCAGAATGCATTGCAATGTCAGAAATAGGTGGAGCATTATTGCATTTGTATTTACAGAACTTTTTTCATTCCAACATATTTTTTTAACAGTGCTGTGTCCTCCTTAATAGTGCAGCACACTTCTCTCTACAGTTGTAATTGCTTTTACAAAAGAACATAAAGTAAGTGATGGCAAAATATGTTCACCATGGGCCCCATTCACTGATGCATGGGAATTGTACTGGAATGTGACATAGCAGCTGTGTGCCTTTATGCAGCACACAGGACAGTTACGCCGCACCACATACATAACCAGAGTTGGGACCACGTGGCAGGCCATGGGCAACAAGAGCCGAGGCATGAAGAGGCATATGGGGAAGAGCCAGACACCATTTATGGGCAACTGCACTGCCACATGCACACACAGAAGAGAATACTGCAATGGACAGTGAGGGCACCAGCACAGCTACTGCAGGCATGATGGCCGCAGCAAGGCAGCCACCATGCTCAGAACTCTGGGTGGAGGGCCATGGTAGCCAGGACACAGGTGCACTTGGCTCCTTCCACCACCATGGTGTGACCCTGATTGACTAACATCACTGGGCCTCATGTGGCCACCATGGTCACCAACATACGTGCCCACTATGAAGAACTGTATGGGGCAGACATGCTGAAGGTCCCCACCAAAACAAAGGTGCACCTGTGCCTTGACATACAGGTGGCAGTAAATGTCACAGTCTTTATTTGATACTGAATAAAGAAGCTGAAGATGAACAGTGGCCTGCAGTATTGATGACTCTCAGAGATCTACAGTGATGAGCTTCTCTTGGACTGGACTGCTGAAAACTGTTTGCTAATTGTCTCTCTAGAAAACTTCATTGAAATGCATGCACCATAATGCAGCAGATAGTAGTTAACTTTCACCTGATCTCACTCAGTGCACAATGAACCCTGCTGTGGATGCAGGTTATTCCCTGTTACCAATGCATTCCTAGCAGGCTTATCTCCTGAAACCCTACCCATGTTACAGTCTGGACTTGTATCCTCTCTGGTCTGGTCGGTCTAATCTCCCTACTCAGCCTCTCTCTCTCTGGCCTCAGTAGTTTTGTCTATCTGCCCAGCCTTCCTGAATCTGGGCTGTGACACCTCCCTTAAAACTACTGAAAATCTTGAACAAATTAAATCCTGGACTGTGAGAGGCAAACTCCTTCTCTGTCTTACAACTGCACCATTCAGCTTTCATTCCCCTCTGGATTCACGGAGCAGCATAAGCCACAATGGAATATTCAATCTGCATATCCTGAGGAACAATCTTTTAGGCTCTGCCCCTTCCACCCTTGAAAAATCACAAAAACTGTACACTTGTACGTATATATAGTAAAACCTATTTTAAAGCTCCTCTGTGCACTTTGGAAAATGTGGCTGCTAATAAAAATCAACTTTGATAATCTGTAAGCATTATGGTATTGTCTAATATTAAATTATCCCTCCCCAAAGAACTTCAGATAGTTTACTGTCATAGACTAGTATAGCCTACCACAATAAATCACTTAGCTAGTAGTACAGCATAGAGGTTAGAGTAACAAACTATGAATGAGCTTTGTACATCCAGCAGACCTGGGTATGACCTCCACTTGCATGCCTTGTGACTCTGAGCAAGTCATGTAATTACCCCAATGCTCCCAGATCACTCCTGAAAACAGGCACGTGTGCCTAGTGGGCCTTAACCATTACCAAAGAATAACAAATAAACAAATAAATAACTAAATAAATAAATAAACTGTTTCTGAGGCCATCTGTATATGCTAATGGATAGCACTTGTGCTTGCCATAGTGGTGCGGGGGTCCAAGTGCGTTCCAAGACCCTGGGTCCCATTTAGGGTTAATGGAGTCTGACAGTAAATAGAAAAACAGTGTACACTAACTGTAAAGGTCAGGGGGAGGAGACAAAGAGGCAGAGTGCCTTAATGCACTGGGACTATGTTTTTTGTTTGTGTCTCTGCTTTTTCCACTTTAATAAATTTGCTTCATGCAGCTTTACAGTTATTGTGTGCTGTCTTTCTGTCCTGCTGGGCACACAGCTTATTGTGGTCTGATTAGAATCTTATAAGTATTCCTGAGGCATGTGTAATATGTTTAGGGAAGGATTGTGGCTCCTGTTGTTGTGTGGCTACCAGATGCTGGCACAAGTAGGCAGTAATGCCTGGCAGAACTGTCCTTGTCATTCCACCCCTTCCTTCACTGTCTGCCAGGGTACATTGGTAGCCAGAGCCATGTCAACACATAGCTAGATATATCTGGATACTGTACTTCACAAGAAATCCACATTCATTTTAATGGGATTTCCTATGATATATTCATGTATATCTAAAGATTTCCTGTGACATATTTCTGGGTACCACTGTATTTTTGTTATGTTCTAAGGCACTCCATGTCCTGCACATGGTCTGGCATTGCATACAATCTATATTGGTGGGAAGTCTCCGAGGCAGACATGTTGGCTCCAATTCTGCTTTGAGTTGCCTCTCCCTGGAGGAGCCTCATGGGTGAGGCTTGTGGTTAAACCATGGACATTATATAAGGAGTAGAATAGGCTCTTGTGGATTGCCTGTTGATTATTCGGATGTAGTCATAAATCCAGCCTGATCTCAATACCATACACAAATATAAAGCAAAGGAGAAGGAGTCCTATCCAACTGTCAACCAGCCCTCTATAGAGTACACAAGTTTGGACTAAGTGACTCACTCAACGCATATAACATCAGCTTAATCAATGGATTTTATTTTATATACTGTGGTGTCATTCATATAGAATATCATAAAATGCTTCACAGTGCAAACAACAAAGAATGGAAAACAAAATATCAAATCACAACTATAGGTTACTAACATTTACTGAGAAAGAAAGAAAGAAAGAAAGAAAGAAAGAAAGAAAGAAAGAAAGAAAGAAAGAAAGAGTAAAATACAGAGTGCCAAAACAATCCAGCTTCGGTGGGCCCCATATTTTAAGTTCTTCGATGGCACCACCCAATAAAAGGTTTAGAGAGGAACCATCCTATCCCAAAATTTGATTCTGTAGAAAAATTAGTCAATTTTCAAGTCAAACTGGAAAGTTAGTGGCACCGGCCATACCGAGTAAGAGTCTTCCCTCACAAGTTTGCCACTGGTGAGGCTTTATTCCCAGTATGAAACTCATTCAAAACTAGGAGCAACTGCTACTGGGGTGTCCTGTGCCCTGCCCATCTTGGCCACTATAGTTATGAGCATATGAGTAAGCCAGCAAAATAAGGCCTTATGGTCTATCTAGTCTACTCTGATTGCAGAGTCCCCAATGCCATCTAAGGACTCTGAAATCCTTCCCAAACCAATACCTCTCCTTTTTATCTACCCTGTGACCCTGACTCTCCCTTTAATGTTGTCCCAATCTCTTCTGAAGCCCTCCACTGTATCAAGTAATACCAGCTTCTCTGGGCGCCCATTACAACCTGCCACCAACTTCCCAGTGAAGAAATGTCTCAGGTCTCCCCTAAACCTCCTCCTCCCTCCCTCCCTCTAACTTAAGACAATGCCTCCTTCTGTTTTCTTCCACTGAGCTGTAAGAGACTCTCCTTGTCCATCTTATTTATACTTTTCAAATACCTGAAGATCTCAACCATGCCCACCCTCCTTTAAGGTAGTACATGTTCAAGGTCTCCAGTCTTTGCTCGTATGTCCTTCTCTTCTAGCCCCTAATCATCTTTGTTGCCTCAGATTTACTCCTTCCCATAGAAAAGTTACCAAACCAGAGTCCCTTACAAATCATCATCATGCTACAGGCATCACAGGAACACTGCTGCCAGCTACATAGGTATCATCCACTGTGCATATCATAGATAACCAAAGGAGGGAGACACCAGTTCCAAGGTCAGGAATCTGCTCTAGAGGAAAAGTGCTGCATTTCAAGATCACCATGTTTCTGCCCATCACAGCTATTATAGATGCACACAAGAGTCAGCCACAAAATAACACTATGAGGTAGAATGGGTACAAACAAAATGCAAGATAAACTGCCTCCCAAAATGAATAGGCAGCTACAGCAACAAATGGGCAGCAGCAGTTGAACGTACCAGCAACAGCTCCCATCCAACCCTGCAAGTACCAGCTTCCTCTCAATTAATGGCACGCTCTTGTGACCCTTAAATTATTTTTCAGTTTCAAACAGTAATAAGAGGCATAGTTAAGACCTGCTGTAGCATTAATGGTTTGCAAGTTGTTTCTTCAGGGTGGCATTTTCAAATTTAGATAATGGAAACTATGATTAAATAATACATACAACCTCTGCATTATGTCTATTTTCCATATTCTGTAGATGGTGGAAGATGGTCAAGCCTAATTAATTCATTAAACCAAAAATCAGTATGCGGCAAAAGCAATTTCCCATATTCATATTTAGTTAGCTTGTGTTAACCTCGTAAGAGTAGTAGACATAAAATGCCTGTTTATCAGGCACGAATCAGGGAGGGGGAATTGTTTAACCAGGAAAGGCACACTAAGCCGGAGTTTGTTTCCAGGGGCAACCTGGGAGCACAAGGAAGTTAAGTGACTTGCTCAGGGTCACATAGTATACATGTGTGGGCTGTGGGATTCAAACCCTGGTCTGGTCTGCTGGATGTCTCCAGATTTGCAGCTCAGAGCCTTAAACCACTGTGCTATACTGCCTCCACTCCAAGGGAGTACAAGTTACAGCCATTCAGCTGACAGAGATCAAAATCACAGGTACAGAATTGCATACAGTACAATCTGGGAACAAAAATAATACAGCATGAAATATCTACATGTATACAAAAGAGGAACAACAAATGAGCATTAGGTACAGGTATAACCTCCAGAGCCAAATACATTTGTAGGTCACATCTAAAGAGCAGATGAAAAGGGATATTACTCTATGAAGGGCTACAGAAAAGGAATTCAATAATTTTGGAGCCAAGTGGGAAGATGTAATAAGTAAGACATGAAAAGGTGAGGGTGTTCATGGATACCTGTTTGATTGTAGTGAGGCCCAATGCCACAGGAGGAGGGCCTTACAACCCCTGGAAGTGCAAGTATCCCCCAATGCCCCACACCCAGAGGTGTTTTATTGCACTATGAAAATGGGATGGCAAATTTAACAAAAAAAACTCTAAAAGATAAAAAGACACAAAATTAGAATAAACTATTGCTTAGAAAATGTCAAATAGTTCTTCCACAGATGGTTTCTACCTGTCAGTCATTTGTCTTTCCACACATTAAACAGAAGATATGTTTACCATGGAATATAAGAATTGAATATGCTCTAGTCTTTCTCTACTAGAATAGTCACTCCCTCCTTCCGCAAGTACACAAAACCATGTTAACATAGAAAGTAAGAATTAATAAATTGTACAGTGTTTCACTGGCATACTGTATACTCACTGAGACACACACAAGCCACATATGGAGCCAGAGCCTCAATTTTATCGTTGCTAGGTAAGCAGCAGAGATTCCTCTGCCACTCTGGTTAAGATATCTGGGGGATTTGACATGGTCATCAGAGAAATACCAGAAATGAAAGCTCTGAATACTGCTTGACTTTTTACATTTATTTCTGTTTGTAAGGAAGGGAAGCATTTCATTATTATTTTTCTTGTTTAATGGAGATTTTATGATTTGTGTCTGGTTAAATGTGTTGATATGTAAGTAAAGTTGGCAACTACGTTTGTGCTGGAACTCTTTAAATCAAGAACACATGAAGTGGCTCAGGAATTCTGTATGTGATTTGTAAATACATAACAAAAAGAACTGGGCACTCGCCACTGCTTCTCAAAAAGGAAGCTACTCACAGCTTGTAGTTGAGGTTCTTTGAAACTTTATTACAAGTGGCTCATGCAGGACCCACAATGTTTGATGCATTTTTGATTTAGTAAGTACTTTTTCAAAGGCCTTTGGAAAAGGATTTTACTAAATCCAAAATGTGTCAGGAAGTATGGATCCTGTATGTAATACCTGCAATAAAGTTTCAAAGAAATCTAACTACAAGCTCTGATAACATTTTTTAAGAATCAAGTGTTGACTGCCCAATTATTTTGCATGTGTTTGCACTCATATACTGAAGGCAACACAACCCTGTGCAATCTCTATTTTAGTAACTGTATGTGATTTGTCCAAATTCCAAATCACATGGTTCGATCTTTTCTTTACAGGGCAGTGATGTCACCTAAACATGTACCAATGGAATGGTAACAGCCAATCAGAATAAAGTTTTTCATGTGCCCATTTTTCTAAAACCTGTTCTGCCATCTTTGCAGAGCACTTAGGGATATACAGCAGGAACTTGTCAGTAGACTGGCAGTAATAGGGTGAGCCTGATAAAGGTAAGGAAACAGTGCACCCCTAGGAAGCAGGAACATGAGACCGTTGGAATGTATCAATAAAACAGCAAGCATATATAAAGTCCTGGATGAAGGAGATAGCCAGCAATCCAGAACATAATACACAGTGATGGGTGAGATTTATGCTATGGTGTGTAAAGTTTCATTTTTGTCTTTGAGATTGCTTTCCTATTTTGGGCTCCACAATTACCAAAGCTAGCAAGACCAAAAATATGACTGGTTCATCCTTCCTGAGCTGTTACAGATAAAGCACACTGATGAGTCCCGTGAAAGATGAAACACATATCTGTGGCTTTTGTTTTCGGCCTTTTCAGAGTGTGTGAGAGGACATTGGCACCATATATTCTGTCTTGAAGCACAGTTAGTCTAAATTATTTATTAGATTTTTGGAAGACACCTTTGAGCACAAGTGCTCTTTTCCGAAAGGTTCCATGTCAGTTGTGGTTGTGTCACATTACATTACACATAGAGTACATGGCATTTTGCATATACTCCCCCACGATGCTTTGCATTATGGGAAATGTGTGATTTACGCTTCTTTGAAACATGGCTTTATTTTCAGTGTCCTTGTCCCAGTGCTTTTGTGCTGAGGCTCTTTGTCTTTAAAGTTCTATTTAGCCATGTCACTCTTGGAAGAGTTAATGAATGATAAAACATCATGGTCTGGAGTCTCAAAGTGATTTGGGACTAAGTCCCACACTGCAACTCCAGTTGCAGACCAAAATCTTTGCAGTTGTAGAGACTGGTATTCTTAGTCCACTGCAGCTATGGGAGATGTTGTGGCTGGTCTCACCAGCTGTAAAATGTTTCCTCAGCTGTGGGGGCAAACCACCCTGAGCTGCAATACGATATAGAGCCAGTTGTAAACCAGTTCCACTTTTGAGAATATCATAGCTGTGGGAGGATCTCGGTTCCGCGGTGGCAACCACTTGCATTGTGTTTTTCCAGCAGTTGTGGGATTTTCAGGGCTTTCAGAATCCAGCCCCATAATTCAGGCTAGTTAGAGAATACATTGGGCAATTGCAAGGCATGATTTGGGGTGAGATCATGCCTGAACCTGTAGATTATTTCTAGTTTGAAGTTGACAGACTTGCCAATAGTGAAAAGTAGAACAAAAGTCTAATGAGGGTGTATGGCGATTCTAAAGTATTTGAATGAGCCGACATTATCAAGCACTGACTTATCAAGACAGGACATACTGGGAAAATTGGGGAGTGGGGGATCAGAGCAGGAGGAGGAGGTGGTGGGAGGAAAGCACAAGGAGAAGGACCAGTTTGGAGGAAAGGGCAGGAGAGGGACCAGAGGTACAAGGAAGATACAATTAAGGTAGCTGAGGATTTAGGCCAGGGGAGCACAACAGGCAAGGAGGGCTGAGCGGAGATGGGAAGGAAGGAGGATGACATGAGCAAATTTTAGCAGATGGGGGAAGGGACAAGTTGCAGCAGTGATGGGGGGTAGCAGGGTACAGAAGGATACTCAGGAGGAAGAGAGCATAGGAACAGAGGGAGGGAGTGGTCAGGGTAGATGAGGAGGGCAGCAGGTGGCACCCAGATGGGGAGGAGCAAGGAGCGGCTGAGGGAGTGGCAAGTAGAAAGGATGAGAGACATGGAAGGAGGAAATGAAGGAAAAGGGCAGTCAGAGTGCTCCTGTTGGGTGATTCCATGATCAGGGGTATCAAATGGGATGGGGGGGGATACCTGCCTGGTTAGAACAAAATGCTTCCCTGGACTAACAGTGCACAGGGCCAAGCATGAGGTATATTAGCTGGCAAAGGATTGTGGAGGTTCCCTGGATATACTGGTCCACCTGGGTACCAATGACATTGAGGGAAATAGTGAGCTAGAGATACAGGCAAGGCTCAGGGAGCTTGACAGGGTCTGCCATGACAGGATGCATGATTTCCTTTTCAGAAATCCTGCCGGTGCCATGGGCTAGTGGGGAATACAAGAGGAAGATTAGGGAGATAAACCAGTGGCTCAGGGAGTGGTGTGAGGCCAGAGGGTATGAGTTGATGGGGGATTGGGGGGAGACCTGGGAGAAGAAGGGGCTATGTGCTAGAGATAGGGTCCATTTTAATTTGGAAGGGAAGGAAATCCTTAAGTTGAAAATAGATGGATTTGTTGGTGAAAGGTGGGGTTTAAACTTGTGAAGGGGGAAGGATGGGAGAAAAGGCTGTCAAGGAGGGTCCGATAAAGGAGGGAATCTGTCTCCACCCCCCTGGGGAGAAGGAAGAATGCAGAAAAATTGCAGACCGGTAAGGTGCTGACTGGGGGAAGATGGAATCCCCATGGGAATGTGAGCAGGGGAAATGGAAGTATACGGAAAGGGTGGAAGGTAGTCCTGCTAAATGCCAGGAGCCTGGGCAATAAAATGTCTGAGCTCCAGGCAATGCTAACTGAGGGAGAGGTGGATGTGGTAGTGGTCACTGAGACCTGGGCCACCACAGGGCATGACTGGAACCTGAACGTGAAGGGTTACACCATGTTCAGGAAGGACGGGGGAGGGGAAGAGGAGGAGGGGTAGCAATAATAGTAAAAACACTGCATTGGCATAGGAGGAGTGGAAGAGCGGACGGAACTGTGGAGGTGATTTGGATCACCATGATAACAAGGGGAGCAAGAGTAAAAATAGGAGCGGTGTATAGACCATCCATGCTGGCAGAGGAGCTGGAGGACAGTCTGGTGGCAGATATTGGAGACACTGCAGTCTGAGCAGGGGAAGGGTGGTGGTGGTGGGGGACTTAAACATGCAGGAATGGACTCAGAGACTACCATGACATCCTCGGTGGCCAGGGAACAGAGGTTGGATATCTTTCAGGATGCGTTCCTAACTCAGCAGGTGTGGGAACTGATCAGGGAGGCACGGATACTGGATGTGGTCCTGGCAGACAGTGATCAGATTGGGGGCCTGGAGGTAAGGGACCCATTGGCGAGTGACCATGCCACAGTCTGGTTTTGCCTGGACATAGGAGGGTAGAAGGCTGCACAAAGATGAAAGTAACTGACATCAGGGGGTGGATTTCAAGGAAATGGAAGGATTCTTAAGAAGTATTTGGATGGGATTGGGAAAGACATGGAAGCTGACAGTAGGTGGGAAATCATCAGGAGGGGGGTGCAGGATGCTACCAGCATCTGTACAAGAGTAAGATGAAAATGCGGTATGGCCCATAAACCCTGCTGGTGTACTAGGGAGGTTCAGGAGGTGATGAGGGGAAAGAAAGTGGCTTATAGGCATTTCAAGTGCTCAAGGAGTGAAAGGGATCGAGGGGAGTATGAGCTGATGGCCAGAAGGGCTACTAGGGTGGTGAGGGTGGCTAAGTCAAGGAAGGAGCAGAACCTGGCCAGGGAAATTAGGAGAGGGAACAAGGGGTTCTTTTTTGATACATTGGGGAAAAATGAAGGGTGAAGGGGCAGATTAGCAGGATTAAAACAGGGGAGGAATGGGCACAAGCCCTGGGGGAGCAGGCTGGGTACTAAATGAGTATTTCACCTCGGTTTCACAAGGAAAATGGGGCTGCATCATACATGGGAGAAGACAGTGAAACAGAGGAGGGGGGACCTTAATGGGTCTGGCGAGAGGGGGCCATCACTGGCAGGAGGGGAAGGAAAGCAGGGGACAAGGTAGCAGAGGTGGAAATCATGGCAGAGAGAGTGAAGCCCTCAGGTCCCTTAAGACAAAGAAAGCACTGGGGCCGGATAAATTGCATCACAGCGTGCTGAAGGAACTGGCGGTTGTCCTGGCAAAAGCCCTGGTGGAGCTTTTCAGCATCTCTCTGAGGACAGGGTGGGTGCCCCAGGACTGGAAGGTGGTGCATATAGTGCCTATCCACAAGGGGGGATCAAGGGAGATGGCAGGGAACTACATGCCTATCAGCTTGACATCGGTGGTGGGCAAGGTGATGGAGGGCATTGTCAAGGAGAGGCTGGGGGGGACCTAGAAAAGTCGAGGTGCCTGGATGATAGACAGCATGAATTCATTCTGGGGAAATCATGTCAGACAAACTTTGTGGAGTTCTATGACTGGGTGACAAGTGCCTTGGACCTGGGTAGACCAGTGAATGTCCTCTTTCTTGACTTCAGCAAGGTGTTTGACTCTGTTCCTCAAGGGGGCCTGTTGGATAAGCTGGGAGAAATGGGGGTGGGGAACCAGATGATCAGATGGATAGGAAATTGGCTCCAGGACCAGACCCAGAGGGTCGTGGTTGGTGGGATAGTCTCATCCCCAAGGAGATTCATTAGTAGGGTCCCTCAGGGATCAGTCCTTGGGCCCCTCCTGTTCAATGTCTACGTCTCTGACATAAGGAAGGGTATCAGGAGTGAGATGAGTCTCTTTGCGGATGACTCAAAACTGGAGGGTGGTGGTGGATGGGGAGAAGGGAAGGTGGCCCTACAAGGGGGACCTGGAGGCTCTGGAAAGGTGATCTAGAAAGTGGAAGCTGAGGTTCAATGCAGGGAAATGCAAGGTACTGCACCTGGGAGCCAGAAACCTGGGCCAAGTGTATACCCTGGGAGGGGGAATGCTACAAGTCTCAATGGCTGAGAGGGACCTGGGGGGTGGTGGTGGATGTCAAGATGAACAACTCTGAGACTTGTAGGAGGGCAGAAGCCAAGGCCAACAGGATGCTGGGATGCATCACTAGGGGGGATCACCTCCAGAAGGAGGGAAGTGATACTCCCTCTGTATACTGCTTGGTGAGGCCGCATCTCGAGTACTGCATGCAGTTTTGGAGGCCACACTTAAAGAGGGACATCAAACTCCTGGAGTGGGTCCAGAGGAGGGCAACCAAAAGAGTGCTCCGAAGGAAGGAGAGGGGCCAACTAGAGGGCATGGGTGGAAGCTGGAGGGGGAGGAGGAGGGAGATTCAGGGAAGAAAGGAGGAGGTGCTACTTCACTGAGAGGGTGGTGGAGCCATGGAATGTACTGTCCAGGGTGCTGGTGGAAGCAGAGATGGTGGAGAGGTTCAAGAGGGGGTGGGACAGGTAAAGAGGAAGGGTTCTGGAAGCAAAGTCCTGTGCAGTGAGAATATCCGGGACTGGAAAGGGAGAAGCCAGAAAGGGTGAGGGGTGCAGAAAGGCCAGCTCCCAGGGTGGAGGCTGACCAAACGAGCAGACATGAAAGACCATTAGGCCTATTCTGCTGGCATTTTGGTATGTTAGTATCTTGGATTATATACTGTAGTTTTAAGACACTTGTGTTAAGAATGTTGTGGTTATCTATAGTACTGCCCTATAGAAATAAAAGAAAGGTCATAATTAAGGCGATGGAAACACAGACTTGTTGTGTAAGCTTGCTCCATACTTTATTCCTTATGTTGTGTTTAAAAGTACTAGTTATAATTTAAACATTAATACACTATAGGTGTGATATGTCATATGATATAGTCACTTTGGGTGAAATATAGAAACACAGAAATATAGAAGTTGATGGTAGATAAGGACTGCAAGGTCCATCCAGTCTGCCCATTTCTTTTTCTACCTTATGAATGTGCCATCGGCCTTTGCTCTGACAATGGCCTATCTATTAATACTCATCTGTATTGCTCCCTTATTCCTATCCCATGCCTGTTTGAAGCCCTGCACTGTATTCATATCCAACACTTCCTGAGGTAGGCCATTCCATGCATTCACCACCCTTTCTATGAAAATGAACTTCCTCACACTACCCCTTAATTGGCCTCCATCTAATCTCATGCTGTGTCCTCTTGTCCTGCTATTTTTCTTATATTGAAACATGTTAGACTCTTTCACTTTGTTAATGCCCATAAGGTGTTTGAATGTTTTGATCATATCTCCTCTCTCCCTCCTTTGCTCTAGGGTATACATATTGAGCTCCGTTAATCTGTCTGTGACAGAAATGGGAAGGAAAGAGTTAATGGTTTGGATTCTGTAGATGCCTTATTTTTTTAGCAGTGTGGAAAAAATACACTGAGGCTGAAATCCTCCAGCAGCAACCAGCTTGTGGAATTCCTAGCTGCTAGATAAGAGCTGGGTCATAAATCTCGAGTGGACATCTCCAGACACACACAGACCTTGCAGACACGGACACAGGGCAGTTTGAATGGATTGGATCATTCAAATATAAACTTAAGGTGAAAAGGGAATATAATTGTCACCAATAGGTGTTCACTCTGATTGGGACAATTAAATAGATACATGTTAGTTGGTTGGTGCATTTAAGGGAGAATAGGAATGACCTAGTCTCCATAGACTATATAAGCTTCTGTAAGACAGAGAACTCTCTCTTGCCTTGGGAAGCTGTGAGGGAAACATAAGCTTGAGCCTACCTGGTATGTCCGTGGGAGCTGGCAGTTAGAACAGGGCCCAGTGTCTCTTGTAAGGACAGGAAGGGTAAGTTTAGTGATAGTATATTTCAGTAATAGCTTTCTTCTTTTGCCATCTGTTGTTTAAAAGCATTTGTTTACTTTTCCTGTATAAGTGTAATTCTCTTGTGTTGTAAATACATTTCCTGTAAATGCTCATTGCACTTTCTGTTAAGTAAAAGCTATTTATTTGCTCAACAGCTGTGACTCTGATGTCATTTTTCTAAGGTAGATTTGGTTTTCCACTGGCTAAGGTAAACTCTGTAGCATCCAGCCACCTGAAAGAGACACACTACCAGACTTTTAACTGTGCAATTACGTGTGATTTTCAAGTTTGTACACTTGAAAAAGGTGCGAAGAAATCCGGCTGGTGGCGAATACCTGAGGACACACACACCTCTCTAAAAGCTGTTTCAGCCCAGAGGAGAGGTGGGTTGTCACATATTGGTTGGCAGTGGTGGGATGATGATAGGATCATGAAAGCACACTGATACAGAGTTTCCAGTGGAACAGTTACCTTAGCATTGCAAAACAGGATATACAAGAGGATACATTTGTACAACAGTTTTATTTGTTTCTAGATAGCACAGTATAGTGTAGCAGTAGAGAATGAGCTTCACGGAGTATGACTCACTTACTGTGCCACAGCTTGTTGAAAGGTGCCAGGAAAAGGGGATTCAGCCTGAAAGTCTGAAGCAGAACAAAAAAGGCAGATCTCATAGCTACTCTCTTGGCACATGATCTGAAGCAGACAGTCGTTGGGGGTGAGTCAGGAACTGAGGCAGCAGGCCCCAAATCAGCTTGAGGCACTGCGACTGCAGCTATTGCTGCAAGACAAGGCATTGAGGTGAAAAGAGACTGGATGCTGAAGCAGAAGCAAGAAGGTTGGCAGACAGAGAGAAAGAACGACAGCATGAACTCCAGAGACAACAGCACAAGAAGGAGATGATGACCTCCGCAGTCAGCAAACCGTGAGTAATGGTGGAGTGAGTTTACCTCATGAAGCCAAAATGAATTCTAAATTGTTCCCTCAGTTTAAAGAGGGAGATGACCTTGATTTATTTTTAAGGTCATTTGAGAGAGTATGTAATCAATTACAATTAAATAAGGCTTCCTGGTCAACTTATCTCACACCCTTGCTGACGGGAGAGCGCTGAATGCATTTGCTAAAATAAGTAATGAAGATTATGCTGATTATGATAAAGTAAAACAGTGTTGTTGAAATGTTTTGAATTAACTCCTGAGGCTTATAGAAGAAAATTTAGGAGTTAAAGAAAAGCCCAGAAGACAGTTATGCAGAACTGCAGGTTAAACTGTATACTTACCTTGATAGGTGGATGGAGGGGGCTAAAGCAACTACTGTGGAACTGATTAAAGATGTATTGGTGAGAGAACAATTCCTTAAAATTGTACCTGAGGACATGCGTGTATGGCTCATAGACAGGGCATGCGCCTCTTCCACAGAGGTGGCAGGAAGAACTGACGAGTATCTGTCTAGCCGGCCACACACACAACGTAAGTCTTATGGTATGGGGGCAGCACATGGGTATAAGGGATCCCAAGGGGGGCAGCCCAAAGGAAACCAGCCTGCACCTGAGCCCAAAGTAGAGCCCTCTGGTTCTAAGGGGACTCAAGAAATAGGTCCCAAGAAATGTCATATTTGCAATCAAGGGACACTTGAGATATAACTGCCCTCAGAAACTGGTTAAGGGCAGAGATATTGGGGCGGGGTGATCAAAAGGCACTGGTGTGTTTGTAGGGTGTGTCCAGTCTGAAGAACCACTCTCCTCTGATGAGAATCTGCGTCCCATTACAGTTAATGGAATAGTAACACAGGGACTATGGGACATAGGTGCTAACATCTCCCTGGTAAAGCAAGATCTCATTCGGGCAGAGCAGATCATGCCTGGGAAATACTCCAAGGTTCGGGCATTCACAGGGCCACCAGTCCCATTACCAATGGCTAGAGTCTTCCTGAGTTGGGAAGGGGGCCATGTAGAAAAGGAGGTGGGAGTTGTAGAGGACCTACCTGTAAGTATGATTGTGGGGAAGGATTTGTACCCCAGTAAAAAACTGGTGTGTGTTGTAACTCGTAGTCAGGCACAAGGGCAAGCTTCTGAGGGGGAAGAGGGGTTGACTCTGGGTGGTCCAGCCACACCCTCAGCAGCTGAGGAAGTGTCCAGCACAGGGGAGGGGCTGGCTAGAAGCTGCAGTCCATAACCCCAGTCACAAATAGAGGAACCCACAGGACTTCCTTCAGAAGGGGCACTGGGAAGGGTCAGACGAGGGCAGCTGAGTGCTGCACAGCGAACTGACCCTACCCTGGAAAAACTGAGGGAAATAGCTCATAGGGCTGAGCATTCTCGGGGGTAAAGAGTCCATTTACTAGGACAATGGGCTGTTGTACAGAGAATGTACAACAGAGGAAGGGCTAGCTGGTGAGGTACTCCAGCAGCTGGTAGTCCCTAAGGTTCACCGTCAGCAGCTTTTGGCCCTTGCACATGATATCCCTTTTTCAGGGCACTTGGGAGTGAGGTGCACAAAAAAGCACCTCACCAACAATTTCTTCTGGCCTGGTATTGGCAAGGATGTGGCAAATTATTGCCGAACTTGTCCACAGTGCCAGCGGGTAGGAAAATTGGGGGACAAGGCCAAGGCAGCTTTGGTGCCCCTGCCCATTATTGATGAACCCTTCAAGAGGGTAGCAGTGGACATAGTGGGGCCATTGAGCACCTCAAGTCACACTGGCAAGCGGTATATCCTGGTAGTTGTAGACTGTGCCACTAGATACCCAGAGGCAGTGGCCCTAACATCCTCTGAGGCAGGACCAGTGGCAGATGCACTGTTGGAAATATTTAGCCGGGTGGGCTTTCCCCAGGAGATACTGTCAGACCGGGGTGCCAATTTTATGTCAGGATTAATGAGTAGTTTGTGGGAGAAGTGTGGGGTAAAGCAGCTCAAAACCTCCCCATACCATCCCCAAGCTAATGGTCTAGTGGAGCGATTTAATTCAACCCTTAAGACCATGCTAAGGACTTTTGTTGACCAGCATAAGAGAGACTGGGACAAATATTTGCCTCATCTCCTATTTGCATACAGGGAAGTCCCACAGGAGTCCACAGGGTTCTCACCTTTCGAGCTCCTGTTTGGTCATAGGGTGCGGGGGCCACTAGATTTGATTCAGGACGAATGGGAGGGTGACCGTGCCTCCCAAGGGGAGTCTGTTGTGGAGTATGTCCTGAACTTCAGGACCCACCTTAGGGAGCTCATGGGGTTTGCTCAGGAGCATCTGGCCACTGCACAACAGCGGCAGAAAGTCTGGTATGACCGTGGGGCCCGAGCCAGAGAATATGTGGTGGGACAGCGAGTGATGGCACTCATCCCTGTCCAACAGAATAAGTTACAGGCAGCATGGGAGGGCCATTCTCCATTGTCCAAAAGGTTAGTGACGTCAATTACATGATAGAGCTCCCGGACAGGAGATGCAAACGAAAGGTGTATCATAAGCATGCTGAAGCCCTACCATGACAGAGAGGAAATGGTCCCGCTGTATGCAGTGCTCCAGAGGAGGAAACTGAGGTAGATCCACTGGTGGACCTACTTGGGAGGCCAGGGTGCATCCTCTGTGGACAGCCTTACCTCTAGGAACAGCTGACACCAGCCCAGGTGCAAGAAATTAGGGGTGTGCTGAGAGAATTTGAAGACATGTTCACAGGAAACCAGGCTACACCACGATGGCAGAGCACCATGTGGATACAGGGACCCAGGATCCCCTGAAACAGTCCCCCTACAGGGTACCTGAGCATGTTAAGCAGACTGTGAAAGAGGAGCTCAAAGAGATGCTGGAACTGGGGGTAATCCAGGAATCTAGTAGCCCCTGGGCATCACCCGTGGTACTGATCCCCAAAAGAGATGGCACCACACGATTCTGCGTGGACTACCGGAAGCTTAACAGCTGCACGGAGTCTGATGCTTATCCCATGCCCAGAACAGATGAGACCCTGGAGCGACTGGGGGGAGCCAAGTATTTGACCACAATAGACCTAACAAAGGGCTATTGGCAGGTACCTCTGACCCTCGCGGCCAGGGAAAGATCAGCGTTGTTACTCCATTTGGTTTATATGAATTTAAGGTAATGCTATTCGAATGAAGAATGCACCCGCAACCTTTCAACGGCTTGTAGATCGTATTCTGTCTGGGGTAGGTGAGTTTGCATTGGCTTATATGGATGATATAGCCATATATAGCCAGACTCTGGGATGAGCACATCAAGAATGTGCGGATGTGTTCCACAGGTTAAAGAAGGCAGGTCTGACAGTCAAGGCAGAGAAGTTCCAGATAGGTATGGCAGAAGTATCCTACCTTGGGCACTGGGTGGGTAGTGGACACATCCGTCCGAGCCTGCCAAGGTTGATGCCATCCTGGCCTGGCCTACTCCTACCACAAAGAAACAGGTCAGGGCATTTCTAGGGACTGCAGGGTACTACCGAGGTTTGTTCCCGCTATAGCGATCTGGCTAAGCCCCTGACAGACCTAACCAATAAGGGAAAGCCAGATGCAGTGAAGTGGTCAGAAGGCTGTGAGGTTGCTTTTCAGGAGCTAAAGAAGGCCTTTAGCAGCCCAGCTGTATTGGCTAGCCCCAATTATAGTTTAAAGTTTATGGTCCATGGGATGCCTCAGATCATGGGTTGGGCTGTGCTGAGCCAAGTTACTCAGCAGGGGAGGAGCACCCAGTTGTGTACCTCAGCCAAGGCTTTTGCCCAGAGAGGAGGCATACAGCCACAATTGAGAAGGAATGCTTGGGAATAGTGTGGGCCTTCAGAAGCTGCAGCCTTACCTATATGGGAGAGAATTTACTGTGGTCACAGATCATAATCCCCTAATTTGGCTTCATAGGTCCAGTGGACAAAATGGTAAACTACTACGTTGGAGTTTGGTACTGCAGGCATACAACATGACCATACAGCATCGTATGGCAAACAAAATGCAAATGCAGATGGGCTATCTAGGCAGGGCTAATGGCCTGGCTGGATACTTTTGGGCACTCCCAGTATCAGATGAACGGCTGTGTCACTTGGGTAGCCTGGGACACGCCTCATTATCTGGGGAGGGGAGATGACAGAAATGGAAGGAAAGAGTTAACGGTTTGACTTGTAGATGCCTTATTTTTTAGCAGTGTGGAAAAAATACACTGAGGCTGAAATCCTCCAGCAGCAACCAGCTTGTGGAATTCCTAGCTGCTAGATAAGAGCTGGGCCATAAATCTCGAGTGAACATCTCCAGACACACACAGACCTTGCAGACACGACACAGGGCAGTTTGAATGGATTGGATCATTCAAATATAAACTTAAGGTGAAAAGGAATATAATTGGTCACCAATAGGTGTTCACTCTGATTGGGACAATTAAATAGATACATGTTAGTTGGTTGGTGCATTTAAGGGAGAATAGGAATGACCTAGTCTCCATAGACTATATAGTTTCTGTAAGACAGAGAACTCTCTCTTGCCTTGGGAAGCTGTGAGGGAAACATAAGCTTGGAGCCTACCTGGTATGTCCGTGGGAGCTGGCAGTTAGAACAGGGCCCAGTGTCTCTTGTAAGGACAGGAAGGGTAAGTTTAGTGATAGTATATTTCAGTAATAGCCTTCTTCTTTTGCCATCTGTTGTTTAAAAACATTTGTTTACTTTTCCTGTATAAGTGTTATTCTCTTGTGTTGTAAATACATTTCCTGTAAATACTCATTGCACTTTCTGTTAAGTAAAAGCTATTTATTTGCTCAACAGTTGTGACTCTGATGTCATTTTTCTAAGGTAAGATTTGGTTTTCCACTGGCTAAGGTAAACTCTGTGTAGCAACCGCCACCTGAAAGAGACACACTACCAGACTTTAACTTGTGCAATTGCACGTGTGATTTTTCAAGTTTGTAGACTTGAAAGAGGTGCCGGAAAGAAAGTCCGGCTGGTGGCAGTGAATACCTGAGGACACACACACCTCTCTAAAAGCTGTTTCAGCCCAGAGGGAGAGGTGGGTTGTCACACTGTCCTCATATGTTTTCTGATGCAGTCCTTGCACCATTTTGGTTGCCCTTCTCTAGACTGCCTCAATTTGGTTAATGTCCTCGTGAAGGTGTGCCCTCCAGTACTGCACACAGTACTCCAGATGGGGCCTAGCCAGTGTCTTGTAAAGAGGGATTATTACCTTCCTCTTACGACTTGTGATACCCCTGCTTATACACCCCAACATCCCTCTAGCCTTACCTACTGCTTTAGCAGTCTGCTTGGATGATTTCAGGCCATCTGTGATGACAATGCCCAAGTCTCTTTCTTCCTTTGTGACTGCCAGCAGCTCCCCTCCCAGTCTATAGGTGGCTTCAGGGTATCTCTTTCCTATGTGCATGATCTTGCACTTCTTTGTGTTAAACCCCGTTGCAACTCTCCCAACCATTTTGCCAGTTTATCCAGATCTCTTCTCATTCTGCCCACCCCATTTGGATCATCTACTCTGTTGCAGATCTTGGTGTCATCTGCAAACAGACAAACTTTACCCACTAGTCCATCTGCAATGTCACTGATGAAGATATTGAAGAGGGCTGGCCCCAGGACTGATCCCTGAGGTACCTCACTTGTGACTTGCATCTCTTCTGACTGTATACCATTTACCACCACTGTCTGTTTTCTGCCTGTCAACCAGTTTGCTACCCAGTTGACCAACATCTGACCCACCCTGAGCTAACCCAGCTTATTAATCAATCTTCTGTGTGGAACAGTATCAAAAGCTTTGCTGAAGTCAAGGTAGGTGACATCAACTGCTCCCCTTTGGTCCACCACTCTGGTTACCCAGTCAAAGAAATCTATGAGATGCATTGTAAGTCATGAGACAATGCTGAGCACCTTTAACCACCTAAGAAATGATGCTAACCCATGATATCACTCACCATGGAATGTATTAATTCAATTATAAAATGGCCCCAAAGTGTTAGTAAATGGCTAATCTTGGTAATTAGTTTTAAGACTAAATGAGATATTTGAGATCTCAGCATGGGTCAAAGACTGCTTCCGCCAATCAGCTTACTGGATTTTTTCCTGTCCATTTTATAATATTAACCAATTGCCAAACCATTAAGCCAATCAATCAGTCAATCAATCACTCACTCAATCAAGCAGTTTGTACATATGGCAGAGGACAGGATCATGGTGGACTGAGTCAGAATGGTCTTAGAGACCTGAAGGTGTACAAGTCCCTAGGACTGGATGGCATGCACCCCAGGGTATTGAGCAAACTGGTGGCAAAGCTAGTGTAACAGCTGGCGGACATTTTTAAAAGTTCACTAGATATGGGGAGGTGCCAATGGAGTGGAGAACAGCACATGGTGTGCTACTGCATAAGAGTGGGGCTAGGGATGACCTGGGAAACTACAGACCTGTCAGTTTGACATCTATAGTAGACAAGCTGATGGAGACCATCCTAAAAGAATAGTTGGTTGAATTCCTAATGGCAGATGGATTCCAGAATGAGAGGCAATGTGGTCTTATGGTGGACAGGTTGTGCCAGATCAGCTCAATCCATTTTTTAGCCTGAGTAACAAAGCTGCTGACAAGCAGTAGGCAGTTGATACACTGTACTTGGATTTCAGTAAAGCTTTCAATTCCTTTCCACACAGGAGGTTAATCAAAAGGTTGGAGGGCTTAGGAGAGGGTAGCAAATTGACGAGGTGGGTGACAAACTGGCTCAGCAGGAGGACCCACAAGGTAGTAATGGACAGGAGCTATCAGAATTTATGGAGTGCACCAGCAGGGTCCTGCTGGAGCTGGCACTTGGACCTGTGTTGTTTAATGTGTTCATTACCATCATTGGGGGAGGGTGTTAGAGGCAAGATTTGCCTCTTTGCAGGTGAGATCAAACTCTATGGGAGGGCAGATACTAAAGAGGGGGGTCAGGGACCTTAAAGAGGACCTTGCAAAGCTTCAAAAGTGGTCTGGTATCTTGCAGCTGGGGTTCAACATGAAAAAGTGCAAGATCATGCACATATTTTGCAAGAACCTGAGAGATTAGTACTGGCTGGGGGTTAAAATCATGGTCACATAGGAGGAAAAGCATCTTTATTTTTATTTAGAAGTTGGTAACTGGGAAAGGGACACTGAGATGAGGCTTGTTTCCAGGTGCAACCCGCTGGGGTGGGGGTAGGATACAATACATGTAGAAATATAATATTATGACAAAATGGTCATAGTACAAATAATACATACACAAATAAATATACAAACTCATATATAGAGTCCAAGGGAACAAGGCCTAAGTGCATCTCAGCTGGGGTGCAGTGCAGTTAGGGAGCATTTGGGTAGGAGCAAGGAGCAAGGAGCAACAGGTAAGAGTTTAAGCAGGCGCTTGAAGGCAGGAGCAAGGTAGCCTGGCGAAGGGTAGGTGAAAGTTGATTTCAGAGGAAAGGGAGATGGTAGAAGATGGTGGATTGATCAGAGGTTGAGTGGGGGTGTGGAAGGGAAAAGGAGTAGGAGTCCCAGAAGCGGATTGGGTAGGAGGAGGGATGGGTGAGGGACAGGAGGGAGAAGAGATAGGAAGGAAGGGAATCAAACCAGTACTAAGCAATTATGACCAAAGGGTGGGTCTGGCGATAGTGGGAATGTGAAAGGATAGATAGAGATGTATAGAGGGAGCAATGGTGTGTGTGGAAAGGGAAGCATGAGGCAAATTGGCAAATGATGTATAAGAGGGTGTCTAATCTAGCCAGTGAAGAGGCGGGGGCAGTGCCATAGACAGTGTCTGCATAGCTTGATCACAGGGAGAAAAGTTTTGATTACCATCTGGGGGTTGCACATAACCACTAACCTTAAAAGTCTGTGACAGATAAAAAAGCAGCAGCCAAGGCAAGTAGGATGTTGGGGTGCATAGCTTGAAGATTCACATGCAAAAGGAAGGAGGTGATCCTACCACTGTACACATCAGTGGAGCGACCACATCTTGGCTACTGTGTGCAGTACTGGAACTCCTGTCTGAGAAAGGACTTAAATAATCTAGAGGTAGTGAAAAGAACTCCAACAAAGATGATTCGGGGTCAGCAGGGCATCCCATACAAGAACAGGCTGAGGAACCTAACTATGTACTCACAGAAGGAAAGAAGGGATTGGGTGGGAGGACATGATTGAAACCTTCAAGTACCTCAAAGTTATTAATAAGGTGGATCACACAAGCCTCTTTGTCTTGAGTGGGAACAGAAACACAAGGTGCACAACTACAAATTGGTGGGGGGAGGTTCAAAAAGGAGAACAGGAGTCACTTCTTCATGGAACAGGTGGCATCAGGATGGAATGAATTGCTAGCAGAGGTTGTGAACCAGAAGACAGTCAACATATTTAGGAAGGAGTGGGACAGAGCAAAGAGGAGGCTCAGAGTTAAAGGTGTGGGAGGCAGGACAAACTGTAATTCAATGCAAAAAGGGCCTGCATTGAGCAGACTAGATAGATTGTATGGACTTCTTCTGCTGGCAAATTTGTATGTCTGTATGTTCGTATGTTCGTCTGTCTGTCTATAAATTCTAGGAAGCACAGTCCAGTGGATAGAGCAGGAGATTTGGGTTTAAATATGACAGAGTCACAAATCCACTGTTTAAGCAATTCAATTGCCCACACTGTGCTTCTGTCCTCCCAGCTGTAAAGTAGGAAACAGGACAATGAGGCTAAATGAGGTTTTCCATCTCATCTCAATTATCATGAGCAAATAAAATAAAACATCACGGGGAAAAATGTTACTACTGAGACCGCAGAATAAACAAAATAAGTTTTTGTCTTTGTTTTGCAGAGAGGCTGACTTTATCTGCTAATAAATACTGTACCTAGTGATGATGAAACCTTAGGGGTCTCTAACGTTCATATACCTGAACTATTCCTCAGCCTAAAGAAGGTGCTATCTCAGTCAAACAAAAAAGTATGTTGATTCTGTATTTCATCTTAGAGGTGACATTACTGCTTTTGAAACAGAATGGGATGTATGTGACAAGAAACAGAAACACAGACTCTGTTGGTAGAAAGAGACTACTGGTCCAGCAAGCCTGCTAACCTTTTAGTTCCTGACCCCATGACCTAGTTTTCTGGGGAGTTGTCCCCCTCTCCCCCATCTACAACCTTTCCACTTGGTTTCCCCTAGTGGGGTCATGAGTCTTCTTGCTGTCCTAGCTATGTTTTGAACACATGAAGGGCATCTACCCCCACCACCTCTGCCAGTAATCTGCTTCATGGCACCACTACTCTCATCAACTTAATCACATCCTTTCTGAATTTTCCCCACTAACCTCCAATCATGCCCTTTGTAACTGCATCCCTGTTTCTAACAAACATGTCTTCACTGTTCACCCTAGTTATACCCTAGGAAACTTAGATGTTTCTGTCATGAACCCATCTCTCACACAGAGACATCTGGCCTCCAGTGAGTACCTGTTCAGGGCCTTTAGCTGTTTCTCATTGGATCTGTTCTGCTGGCTGTGGATTATTTTGGTGACCCTTCTCTGTAGTGACTCAAGCCTGCATTTGTCCTTTCTCAGGTGAGAGCTCCAGAACTGGGCACAGTATTCCAGGTTTTGCCTCACCGCAGATCTATGCAGCAGCAGTATCACATGGTAGCGAAACCCCTTCTGATACACAGCAGCATCCTACATGCCTTACTGTAGGCCTTATTGCACTGGCTGGTTTGATTAAGAGAGTCACTGATGATGACACACATCCATCTCCTCGGATGTAGTGACCACTTAAACTCTCCCATCTATTCTCTATTCATGGGTTCTTGTTCTAAGTACATTACCTTGCATTTCTTGCAGTCCACTCTCAACTGCCAGATCTTTGACCACCATTCCATTTTTCCTGGTCTTTCTGAAGTTACCTCACCTTTTCCTTGCTGTCCACCCACTGCAAAAGCTTTGTGTCATCAGAAAAGAGACACACCGTACCCGAGATACTTTCCCCTGTGTCAATAATGAACATATTGATTAGGACTGGTCCCAGGACTGATTTCTGTGGCACCCCACTCTTGACACTTCTGTACCCAGATTTGATGCCATTTTCTACAACCGTCTGTTGCCTCCCCCCAGCTAGTTCCCCAAAAAACTCACTAAATCCCTCTATTCCTAAGCCCTGCAGCTTTTTGAGCAGTCCCCTGTGAGGCACTGAATTGAAGGCTTTGCTGAAGTCAAAGTACAGCAAATCTGCTCCCTGCCCCAAATCTACCACCTTAGTGACACAATAGAAAAACAGTATCAGAATGGTATGGCCCAGCCTCCTTGATATTAACCTGTGTTGCTTGCAATCCTGCCATCCATTGTCATCTAAGTAGCCCCTCCCCACCTTCCTATACAGTTGTCTCTGTCAGCTTTCCTACAATAGATATAGGACTGACTGGCCTGTTGTTGCCCAGGTCCCCTTTGTCCTCCCCCTTGTGGAAATGGACTATCTTTGCAGACCTCCAATCCTCCTGCGCTCCTACAGAATACAGTGATCCAATCTGTAACTGCATACTGTATTCATCTACTGAAATCAGATGAGGTAAAGCATGAATGGGATAGTAAAAGTGTTTGTACCCTGCTCCATTAATACTCTTCTGATGAATCAGTAGGGATCATTTTATTCGGGTGGCATGGAAGAGGTAACCCAGTTTATGTCACATTCTCCAAAAGTCGGGGGGCGGGGGGGATTTTCAGTAAGGCTGAACACAGATGCAAATGCACACAGTACTTGCATCTGCATCCATCTGCTTACATCCAGACAGCACTGCTACTATTTTTGGAAGTTGTGTTTGTTTATGACAAAAAGTCACATTATGCAGCAGAAAATGGATGCAGTTGCAAGTTGTGTCCAGTTTGGACACACTTGCATCTGTTTTTGGATACAACTTTCAGATGCTGTTAGGCCATCTAATGGATGGTTAGCAGGTTTGTACCATTTTCCTTTTGAAAACAGTGGTGGATGCTTCTTGGACAAATCCTGTTGAAATTCCTGCCCAGAATATCTTCCCCCAGCACAGGAGATATCCACATGTTTTACATCAAAGAGTACTTGGGCCGAAATATTAACCCTCCTATACAAACCAATAAATATGAGCTGTGCCACCAAGGTAACTGCAAATCTAGGATTCCCAAAAGCACTGTAATGTTTCTCTAATGCATAACCTGTTACTGCACAGTAATTAAGGCTCTTATTTCTTTCTCTGTTCTTTTTATGAACATACGAACATGCCGGTAAATACAGGCCATATGGTCTATCAAGTCTGATAGAGTGTGCAGCTAGCAATTATTACATTGCGGCTGCCCCTCCCTCCCCTACCCTACCCCAATATGATCCTCCCCCTCACTTTGTCCTATCCCCTTTTAAACCTGCCCACTGACTTACAGGATACCACCTCCTCAGGCAGTGCATTCTACATAGACACCACCCTCTCCACGAAGAAGTGCCTCCTCATTTCCCTCTTGAATCTTCTACCCTCCAATCTCTGATGATGCCCCCTTGTGTTCCTCCCTCCCCTTAATTTAAAAATCTTCTCTGTACTAGTCTTGTTTATACCCTTCATATATTTAAAGGACTCTATCATATCCCCCCATCCCTCCTCTCCTAAAGGGAATACATGTTAAGCTCTCTCTGTATCTCCTCGTAGGGTTTGTCCTCCAGTCCTAGGAACATCCTAGTTACTCTGTGCTGAACCCCCTCCAGTAACTTAACATCCTTCTGTAAGTATGGGTGCCAGTACTGCATGCAGAACTCCAGGTGCAGGCTCACCAATGACCTACATAGTGGCAGGATCTCCTCCCTTCTCCTGGAGGTGATTCCTCTAGCAATGCATTTGAGTATCTTATCAGCTTTAGCTGCTGCTTTCCTGCACTGTGCTGAGTGGTTCATTTACCCTGTTAGTAACACTCCGAGATCTTTCTCCTCTTGTATAGTGGCTATCTGTACCCCTCCCAACTAATAACACCTCCTTGGGTTCCTTGCACCCAAATGCATGACTTTGCATTTCTCAGCATTGAACCCCAGCTGCCATGTGTCTGACCAGTACTCAAGTTAGCCAGATCATCCTGTAGCCCCTACCACCCTACTATGTCATCTGCCACCGCATCAATCTTGTGTCATCTATAAAGAGACTAATCTTGTTCTTAATGTCATGGGAGATGTCAGCAATGAAAATGCCAAACAACACCAGGCTCAGTACCGAGCCCTGTGGTATCCCGCTCATTACAGCCCTTGGAGATGAGAATTCCCCTCCCACCACTACCCTATGTTGTCTCCCTTGAAACCAGTTCTTGATCCAATTCACTATCTTTGTCCCTGCTTCCTGGTATCCCAACTTGCTAATCAGCTTCCCATGTAGCACTGAATCGAATGCCTCGCTGACATCCGGATACAGGACATCCACTGCATGGCCCTTGTCAAGTGCCCTAGTCACCCAGTCATAATAGTCAACCAGGTCTGTCTGGCAGGATCTGCCAGCAACAAACCCATGCTGCATTCTGTCCTGGAGACAGATACCTGCTAGAAAGCATACCAACCTCTCCTTATGGATTGTCTCCATTAACTTACCCATAATGGATGTAAGGCTTACTGGTCTATAATTGCCTGGCTCATCCTTGGGTCTGTTCTTGTGGAGGGGCACCACGTGAGCCATTTTCCAGTCCTGAGGTATGCACCTCATTTTCAGAGTGGTTTTAAGTCTGCTAATGTCTTTGTCAGGACCACTGCCAATTCCTTCATTACTGGGGGTGTACACCATCCAGGCCTGGTGCCTTATCCACCTGCAGTGCCCTTAAATCTTCTAGTACCCTGTCTGCTGAGATTTCTCCATCTGTCATCCCTTCCCCCCCTTGATAAAGCACTTGCAGGGGTGTGAAATGGCATTGGGGAGTTTGTTTTTTCCATATGGAATATTTTGCACTTCTGCTATAAAACACACTCTGATTTTTAATATTTGCAATAATAAAGGTGGCTAATTTTATCTCCATGTTGGAGTAAATTACTTTGCTTTTGGCAGTGAGAGCATGTGTGAAGAATTTTTTTCATTTTTTTCATTTCAATTTTTTTACTATTTACATGTGCATAACTATGCCAGTTTTACATATTTTGACCCCAAATTTTCAACATGCCTTTCTTATGACCCCACCTCATGGACAAGGGCAGTGAACATTTTCAAATCCTGTCCAAAAGTTGATTTGCCAAGTGACTGAAAAATCATCTTTTGGGGTGGATATGCATAATCCACTGACATTGTTTATGAGGTGAGGTCTCAAAAAGGCCATCTTGAAAATGTTGGTGTAAAAATGTGCAAAATTGCCAAAGGTATGCATCAAAGTTGAAAACCCCATTGAAATACATTGAACCATACTTAACTTACTTCCTCATATAGCAGTCGACGTTTCCAGCAGCAATACTTGTCTTTGCTCAGGGAGCAGATCTTCACCCTGGGACCTGTTCAGGTGAGTGGGTGAGTGTGTGTGTGTGGGGGGGTGCAGGTTGATGGATGCTAAGTTGGAGGTCAGGGTAGGGGGTTGGATCGGTAAGGGACTTCCTTTTTTGATAGGTTTAAAAAAAGACATCAATGGACCATTTTCTTTGTTTCAGAGAGGACAATGGTAGGAGGGTGGGGGTGACATTAGACACCAGGATAAGATAAAAAGTCAGTGGGGGATGGCATTTGGAGGGTGGGAGTGCTACTAGACACCAGTGATAAATACTATAATTATTGGGACAGTGATCAGAGGGTGGGGGGGTGCCACTAGACACCAGGGAAATACTTAATCATTAAGGGGACGGTGATCAGAGGTTGGGGGTACCACTAGACACCAGGGAAAAATACAAACATTATGGGTCCAGCAATCAGAGGGTGGGGGATGCCACTAGACACCAGGGAAAAATATAAACATCATGGGGATGGCGATCAGAGAGTAGGGGGCACCAGTACACATGGGAAATATAAAATAATAACGGGGATGGCGATCAGAGAGTAGGGGGCACCAGTACACATGGGAAATATAAAATAATAACAGGGATGGCGATCAGAGAGTAGGGGGCATCAGTACACATGGGAAATATAAAATAATAACGGGATGGCGATCAGAGTAGGGGGCACCAGTACACATGGGAAATATAAAATAATAACGGGATGGTGATCTAGAGAGAGGCATCAGTACACATGGGAAATATAAAATAATAACGTGGGATGGCGATCAGAGAGTAGGGGGCACCAGTACACATGGGAAATATAAAATAATAACGGGGATGGTGATCAGAGGGTGGGGTGCAACTATACACTAGGGAAAAATACTAGCATTTTGAGGATGGTGATTGGAGGGTGGAGGGGCCAGGGTGAACAGGGAAGGAAGGAAGGGGCCCACCTGGAAATGGGGCCCTGGAGACCCTGGTACCGACCGCAGTATGCCCTAGTGTACAAACTGTAGCCCAGATTTTACCAACACTGGTATGCCCTGGCATACAAACTGTTGCCCAAATTTAACAATAAAATAACAGCATACAATGAAACAATGGCACCCATGCAAACCCCTGTACACCATGGAGTGCATGGAGCATGTCTTCTTACACCAATGCTATCACCATACAGGCAGATCCATACCTCTCAACCTCTTGCTTCATAAATCAAAAGGACAAGGCTTAAAAAATCAGGGACAAAGACCCAAAATGAGGGACATAATTGGTAGTATTAAACTCAGAAATCTGATAGAATAAGAGGATTAGTGCAAGATTCATTTTCTGAAGAAGAACAAGTCTTTAACTTTAATGTATTACATTATTTGTGCTTACAATCCCCACTGTTGAGTCACAAAAAAAAATGTTATGAGGGACAGAGGAAAATTCTGAAGCAAAATCAGGGACGGTTGAGAGGTATGGGGAGATCCAAGACTGCCAGGATGATCTGATCATTGACTAAAGTGACATTCTTGTGCCGGACAGGAGGTAGAGTGTGGACAGAAACTCTGAATGGACTTTACTCCAGGTGGGAGTACTTTTCTGCCAAGTTATTTCTGTCTGCTGTGAGTGTCAATATTTAACTGCAGCTCCTTCCCTCCTGATCCTGAGCATTGTCATGTGGGAGCAGCTGTCCCTTGGAGCCTGTGACACACACACACACACATGGAGATAACTTTCTACTTTCAGGGCAGCAGCGGAGTGGAGAGAGAGGCAGCAGCACCATCACCAGTTTATAGATCTCACTTTTCATTACAGCTTTAGAATACATGATTATTACGATTATTTGATCTCTGTCACCTGACATTTTACCTGTGGCAAAGTGAAGTGATTAGAGCAACGAAAAAAACACAATTCAGCAAAACCAAAATAAAATAAGACTGCTAGATGCCTCTCACCTGCTCTTAAAGACAAGCATCCAAGTCTGAGCTTACAGGGTGCGAACTTGTAAAAAAGTGAGCTAGGAAAAGTATAAATGATTTTGAATTTCCTTAATGAACCACATCCTTTAAAACGATGCTATAGTCTATGCCTCATATTGCTAGAGACTATATTCCTGGTAAGCATTCATTTATTCACCAGCCCACCCCCAATACACACACACACACACACACACACACACACACACACAACTCGTGAGAAATCACGTAACCATTTTGCAGTCTGAGCAAAGTACTTCAGCAATTTTTACATGCATTCTAACTCTCTTTTAGAATATTCCTTTAATGTGTTGAATATTTTAACCCCATATTGGGTTTTGGTTGAGCACAGTGTCAATCCGAAATAAAGGAAATCCCAGCACTTCAAGGTTTTTTGTTTGTTGTTTAATTTGGAAATACATGCAGTCATGAGGACATGCCAAGACACACAGCTGAGGATATCCTGACAAGACAAGAAACACATCATTGGCATAATGAGCAATCCAGTAAGTTTCAAATTTGAGTGGCCAGGGTATGGTGTTTGAATGCACCATGGCATAGTTAGACTGGTTTCACCGACAAAGCCAGATTATATAGATGGCAGTGGCATTTGCATTAATTGAGAATTCTCAGTTTATTCCAAAACAGGGCTGGGTGTAACAAAAGACTGGTTGCACAGAAATAGTTCACTGCAGATTTTGAACTAATGTGGCTATCTTATACCCTTTTGAGTATTTCTTATAATAGGGAATCATTAAAGAAAGGTGAATGTTGATCATATACATAAAAAGATACAAGATAATAAAGGCTGATTCTTAATTAAGATAAGAGATGGATGGGGGAAGGGGGTGTCAGTTGTACCCTGATGCTGACTGATGCACATGAAATTGCCAGGACATAATTATGTTCCTCTTTGCTTCCTTTTCTGTAGTGGTCAGTTGACCCACCCATCACCAGACAAACAAATTGGAATACTAAGAATAAGCTAAGGACTCTGAGACTTTATGAATGAAGCTGAGTTGAACAAAACTTCACTGTGGAAGTCTCACTAAGCAACTGGACAGTAAGAGAAACTCAGTCCCAAGATGTATTGTGAAAAAAGGAAAAAAAATCAGATTTTGTGCCTGGAGGTAGGAGGATCAAGTGACTACTATAACAATTGTAATGGCCAAGAAATTCTGTTTCTGAAAGAAACTGTGAGGATGGGGGTCTTTAGCATTTTTATTCTTGACAGAAAAGGAAGCAAAAGGAGATGTAATCTCCTGGCAATTTCATGTGCATCAATCAGCATCAAGGTCCCCCATCAATCCCTTGGGGGGGTCAATACTTAAAGAGTAATTTTTTTCCAATTCCTTCCCTCTAATTTTAGAGTTCTATATCTGTAGGACCTTAATCCTGGCAAAGAATTCATTGCTCAGAATCTGGTAACGCTTGTGTTCGTTAGAAATTAATAAATTGAAATCATGGTTCATGGATCCAAGATGGCTGTAACTAGGCAGTAAGTGAGGAAGAGCTCTCATGGTGCTGCCGATATACCTTTTTTAAGCCCATTTAGTATGCCAAAGAAGACCGTAGATACTGTGGTGAAAGAATAATGGAGTCACTGTATATATTGTGCCTTTAAAGAACTGCGGGGTGCTAATTTATGTGTGGTTAAGTTGCACCACCAGAATGCCATCAGAATCATGGAGAGTCAGGATGGGCCAGCAATGTAAAGACTGGTGCTTAGAATGTCTAAATCAGTAAACATAAGCAAAGACATTGCTAAGTTATTGCAGCTAGACAGAATAATGAATTCCAGCATACACTTGCCAGTACAGCTGCTAGACAACAGCGTGATGCTTTATTATCCTTTGAGCCCCCATAACTAAACAACCCTCCAGACATGATAAGCCTGCTATTCACAAATCTGGTAATGGCTAGTAAACAAATGGCAGCAACCTCTTCAGCTAGTGCAGCTCTTTCTTCAGTCCTGGTACTTCTAGGATTACCTCTGGTGATCACTTCAATTCCTACTACACCCATTGCATTGATGGGAACTGGCAATCCAAAGATTCTGCAGGTAAATAATGATGCTGTCAAAATGTTTAACAGTAAGGATGTCAGCTCTGCCTCTATTACTGAGGTAATTATTCAATTCAAATCCCATGGCTCTGAATGTAAATAGTAAGACACAAACTGAGACATCCCTAGCCATAAGGGATAACGATGGAGGTGGAAGTAATTTGGCAACTAGTGCTACTAGTGACACTGTGGTCACAAATAGTAATGATGTTAGGGGTCCAAACAAATCCCTGAATGTAAGGAAAACCAGAATTCAAACCCTGACTCTAGCAGTACCATATTAAGCTCAGACTCACCTGGCTGGTAAGCAGAGTTATAATCAGATATCTACCTTATTAGATCAGAAAAGCAAGCTGGTTTGCAACAGATGAATGCCTCCATCTTCATGCTTGCCTGTGCTGTTAATAACCTGAACACAATAATTGAAGCATGTACTACTGAACTGGAGGAACACGTAGATATAGAAGGCACTGTTATGCCTGTAACAGACATAGTTGACACCCATAGCCTACAATTAAAATTTGATGGGAAAGATACAGAGCTAGAAAGACAGATCCCGGAGGGGTAACCTGACGTTAGCTAAAGTTCACAAGGGAATGGAGTGGTTGGTGGATCCCATTACATTTAGGAAGCCCTGTTCTGAAGAAACTTTCACACAAAGAAGTCACATACTAACTTACTCCCTGTAATGTAACCTTTACCTCTTTAACAGCTCCCCCAAAACAAAGGCACCTTTATTTTCATGTGTGTTATTAGTTCTGAACTTAAAGTCAGATTTGGTGAAGGTTCACACTTTGCAGTCACGGTGTGGCTTCACCTTTATCATCAACTGCAGCTGCACATAACACTTAATTTCTGAATAAAGGTAAAAGCGCACTTTCAGGATATGCTGTTCACGAAGGGAGTGCATTACAATAATTGATAGAGAGTGCTAGCGTGAGCCACAGGTGACTCACCAGTGGCTTGCACTAGCACTCTCTATCAATTATTGCAATGCACTGTCTTGGTGAATAGCATATCCTGTAAGTGTGCTTTTACCTTTGTTCAAAAAATGTGATCTTTTAAGTTTGTTGCTCAGTGCCAGTTCTTTCTCTGTGAATGATAATGTTTCCAAGCATGGGCAGTTTGAAGTGGAGCTGTGACTGTGGTAGGCAAATTAATGTTTTGCAGCCTATATATTCCTGTTATAGCTATTTATTTTATTTTGCATTGCACTTCTTTTTTTAATCAGTAATACTGAATAAGTAAGCGTTCCCTTCTCTTTCTCTGTTCTCTTTGATCAGCTCCCTAAAGGGGGCCACTAGACACCAGGGAAATACAACATTTTTGTATCACATTTTCATTTAGGGTCAGTACATACAAATGAAAAAAGGATTCGAAATTTAAAAAAAAAATCCTGGCTCATTTTTTTAACAGTTAAGTGCAGGATCCACCTAATGAACTTACGATGAACAAGATATATATTTTGGTATGTCAGAAAGATGCCATTTTTGTAGGTTTTGAAATTATTTTTAAGGAAAAAATGGGTCAAGATGATAACAAATGTACAAGAATTTTTCCCATCATGGAAAAGGACTGGCTCCATATGAAAAAAGATTCCTTTTTTTGTTTAATACCAATTTTTTGAAGTACTTAATGAGCATGCTCAGAACCCAAAATTTCAAAATTTCTTAACTTTGGAACAGATTAATATTTTTTCACCAAACCAGCTAAAGGCAGATCTGTAGGCCAGCTCCTTTCTATCCTTAAAACTTCAAACCAAAATTCCAAAATGTCTGAGTGCTACAGGTGTCACCAAAGAAACAGCAATAAGCCTGAAAAATCACTTTTTGCACTATCTGAATCTAGAAATCCATACATTCGACCAGAATGAAACTTGGTATATCCGGAGATTTACCCTATGAGACTACATGTGCAAAATGTTATAGAAATCCATTAAATGGTTATGAAATCATTAAAGTGCAAAAATTGGGGTTTAACATTAAACACCCTACTCAACATACACACACACACATACAGTGGCGTGAAAAAGTATTTGCCCCCTTCCTGATTTTCTCTATTATTGCATATTTGTCACACTGGATGTTTTCAGGTCTTTAGACAAAATATAATATTAGATAAAGGGAACCTGAGTGAACAAATAACACTTTTTTTTAGTTATTTCATTTATTTAACGAAAAAGTTAACCAACACCAACTGGCACTGTGTGAAAAGTAATTGCCCCTAGTTAAATCAACCTAATTAAAGGGATAATTAGAGTCAGCAGGTTAAACACAGCCAGGCTTGATTACAGCCAGCCCTGCTCAATATAAACCTCACTTATTTTGACCCTTACCATCAGAGTCACGCTGTTCGCACAAAGATTCAACAAGCACAGTATGCCATGATCAAAGGAAGTTCCTGAAAAGATCAGAAAAAATTTGTTGCCCTCTATCAGTCTGGAAAGGGTTACAAAGCTATTTCTAAAGCTCTGGGACTCCATCGAACCACAGTGAGAGCCATAATCTCCAAATGGAGAACACTTGGAACAGTAGTGAATCTTCCCAGGAGTGGGCGGCCTGCCAAAATTACTCCAAGGGTGCAGCGTAAATCATCCAGGAAGTCTCAAAGGATCCTAAACAACATCTAAAGAACTGCAGGCTTCTCTTGCCTCAGCTAAGGTCAGTGTTCATGACTCCACAATCAGAAAGAGACTGGGCAAAATGGGTTATGTGAGAGTAGCAAGGCGAAACCACTGCTAACCAAGAAGAACATAAACGCCGTCTCTCATTTGCCAAGAAGCACCTGGATGATCCACAAGCCTTTTGGGAAAATGCTCTATGGACAGATGAGTCCAAAGTGGAACTTTTGGATGACATGGATCCCATAATGTCTCGCAAAGCAAACACAGCATTCCACAATAAGAACACCATACCAACAGTCAAACATGGTGGTGGTAATGTGATGGTGTGGATGCTTTGCTGCCTAAGGACCTGATGACTTGTCATAATTAAAGGAACCATGAATTCTGCTCTGTACCAGAAAATTCTTAAGGAGAATGTCCGGTCATCCTTCCATCAGCTGAAGCTGAAGCGTAGTTGGGTCATGCAGCAAGACAATGATCCAAAACACAAAAGCAAGTCCACATCAGAATGGCTAAAAAGAAGTAAAATTAAAGTTTTGGAGTGGCCTAGTCAAAGTCCAGACTTAAACTCAATAGAGATGCTGTGGCAGGACCTGAAACGAGCAGTTCATGCTTGAAAACCTACCAAATGTTACTGAATTAAAGCAGTTCTGCGAGGAAGAGTGGGTTAAAATTCCTCCACAGCGATGTGAAAGACTGATATTGAATTATAGGAAGTGTTTGGTTGTAGTCATTGCAGCTAAATGTGGCGTAACCAGTTATTAAGTGTAAGGGGGCAATTACTTTTTCACACAGTGCCAGTTGGTGTTGGTTAACTTTTTTTCATTAAATAAGTGAAATTAAAAAAAAAAACAAGTGTTATTTGTTCACTCAGGTTCCCTTTATCTAATATTACATTTTCTGTAAAGACCTGAAAACATCCAGTGTGCCAAATATGCAATAATAGAGAAAATCAGGAAGGGGGCAAATACTTTTTCACGCCACTGTATATATATCAATCAATCAATCAAAATCTTTATTTATTCAGGCGAACATCATTGAGCAAAGCTCTTTTACAAGATGGACCTGAGTGGTCATACAAATGAGGATACAAATATTATTACATAGACAAGAATAGCATAAATAACAATATAATGGCAAGAAATGAATGTATACAACAATTTACATATATACAAGGAGCAGTAGAACCATTTTGCCTGCAAGAAAATGTGGGCAAAGGGTATAGCAGGAATAAAATATAAAATTATAGGGTCTAACTAGCTTTTGTGAGAATAGATAGGTGAGTCGGAAGATAGAATATGAAACAATATAATGGACGGAAAAAGAAAGGTGGGTCAGGTAGGGTAGGGATTATGGTTTATAAAAGCAATTGCAGAGCTCTGGAAAAAGGGCGGAGAACAGTCTTTGAAGGATGTCAGAGGTAGAAGGCTATCTAGCTTCATGGATTTTTGGAGAGAGTTCCATGCAACTGCTAAAAGTATAGCTGAAACCAGCCCTCCCATACCGGTGCAGGCAATGGGGACCTGTAACATGATAAGTTTACTGATCCTTAAAGTGTATGGCCTAGTTGTAATTTGGGTAAAGCAATCAGTGATATAGGTAGGTAGTTTGCCTGTTAACGCTTTGAATGTCCAGATAACAGCATTCCTAGTCCTTCTGTGCTGTAATGATGTCCAATTGACTGCCATATAAAGGAGCAATGATGGGTGCTGGGGAAGGTCAGTAATAAATCTTATGGCCCTGGGATACAGGGTGTCCAGTTTTGTAAGAGATGACCTGGACAATGGCAGTATAGAAAATCAGCATAATCAATGAGGGATAGGAATGAGGCCTGAATTAACCTTTTTGGAGTCACTGTTTAGGTAATGCTTTGTTCTAAAGAATAGTCCAAGCCTCTGTCTTAGCTTTTAAGTAGTTCTTCAATATGGACTGAATAGTCAAGCCTGTTATCTATCCAGACTCCAAGATATTTGAAATTATCAACAAATTCAAGTTTTTCTCCAAGTAAGGTGGATAAATGTAGGGTGGTGGATGCTAGGGTATGGGTAGAGCAACTCTTTGTGGCAAAGAACATGGCTTTTGTCTTTTTTGCATTTAGAAGTAGTTTTTTGTCAAGTAGGTTGCGCTGCAGAATGGAGAATTCGGATTGTAACAGATCACAGGCTTTGGAAGGTGAGGGATTGCTGACATATAATACAGTATCATCAGCAAACAGATGAATGTTAGATTGAGTGAGGTTGGCATCAATATTGTTTATATAAATAGCAAAGAGGATAGGGCCAAGAATAGAACCTTGTGGTACGCCCTTAGCAGTGGTTTTGAGGTGATAGGTAATTTCCATTTTTAACCAGTTGTGACCTATTTGAAAGGTAATCCTTAAACCAGTTGAGTGACAGGGAATCCAGGCCTATTGAGTTAAGGGAGGTGATTAATAAGTCGTGATCCACAGTGTCAAAGGCTTTACTCAAATCCAGAAACACAGCACAGGTACAATTTTTCTTATCCAAGGTAGTCTGCCAGTCGTTGGTTACCTTAGCTAAGGCAGTAATGGTGCTATGTTTTGATCTAAATCCAGATTGTGCAGAGTTTAGAAGGTTGTTGTTATCCAAATAGTCCCTTAACTGAGAGTTTACTAGTTTTTCGAGCAACTTGGATAAAACTGGTAGAATGGAGATAGGTCTGTAATTGTTGAGATCTCTAGTATCACCAGATTTGAGTAATGGAACCACTTGAGCTGTTTTTCCAAGTAGAGGAATGGATCCAGTAGTTAGGAAAGATTGAAGAGATGAGTGAGGGGACAGATAAGACATGTGAAGCAATTTTCAGGAAATAGGGATCCAGGGAGTCTGCACCTGCACTCTTATTAGTGTCTAAATTAGAGAGGAGATCTTCCACTTCTTTCACGGATATTGGGATGAAGGAAAAAGTTGAAGTGGCCATTTGCCCCACAATAGTTTGCAGGTTCAAGGAAGATCTCAGGATATTTGCTGGTGAAGAGTCAAATGCTAGGCCAGCTGTGGTGAAGTGAGCATTGAAGGTATTTAAGATTTCTTGTTTACCTGTAATTTCTGTATCATTTAGTATCAGTTTGGAGGTTAAGGCTGGAGTAGACTTTTGGCCCAGGAGTCCTTTTATTGTACCCCAGAGTCTGGATGGGTTATTGTAGGAGGCATCCAATTCAGCTGTATAGTAGGCAGTTTTGGCAGTTCTTATTTTTTTTGTACATGAATTCCTTGCTTTTCTGAAATTTAGCCAATCTCTGATGTCCTTTGTTTTTCTTGCCTTTTTCCACAGTTTGTCTCTGGTTCTCAAGGCTGCTTTAAGCTCAGAGGTGAACCAAGGGCAGGATTTTACCTTAGTTCTGATACTGGTGATAGGTGCATGAATATTGAGGGCATTATTGATAATATCCTTTAAAGTCTGGAGAGCTGTTTCAACAGAGGTTGTAAGATAGAAATCTTGCCAATGTATTGTATAACTCAGGTCATGGAGGTAGCCTGAGATATCAAAGTTCTTTTTTGACCTTTTGAGGACAAATTCTGCAGGATTTGGTAGTTTGGGTGTGGATCTTATGCCGGCTATAGGGTAATGGTCACCACATCACTCGGCAGTACACCTGCATGTGAATATAATTGAGGTTTGTTTACCAACATAATATCCAGGAGTGAGCTATTGCTGGAATTTCTTAGGTTGATCCTAGTTGGGTCTTTAATCAGCTGTGTGAATCCATAGGTGTCACAAAGGTTATCAGAGGTGCAGATACATTAGACAGCCAGTTTAAATTCAAATCACCAAGGATAATGGTATCTTCAGGGCCTAGGTTGAGAATTGACCCTAGGTGAGAAAGCAGTTTAAGGCCTGCAGAGGGAGGTCTATAGCATCCAATCAGTTTAAATGAAGATGAATTAGGAAGGGATAATTTGATTGATAGACATTCAAATTCATTTGGCTCGGATGTGCTGATGAGGCAGTTTGCAGAGAAGGTGTCCTTGATGTATATGGCCACCCCACCACCCCTGGATGGGCGATCTGCTCTGAAGAGCTGATAATTAGGAAGGTTTACAACACTGTCTTCTGTTGTAGGCCTGAGCCAAGATTCAGAAATGACCAGGAAATCTGGAAGAGTATGTGCCACCCAAGCCTGTATTAAGGTGAACTTTTTAAGGAGGCTGCAAGCATTAAAGTGTATGAAGCTTAGGCCTTTTATGGAGGTCAGATCAGCAGGGAAGATAAACTTACAATGGGGCCAGGATTAATCTCTATAGTGCCAATGCAGAAAAGGAGGTAAAAGATTAATTTGAGAAGGGCACCAAGGGAAAGGGATAGAGAGTGACCAGAACGTTTCCTCTTAATCCTAGGTGCCCACTGTGTAATGAGAGATGGTCCTGTTATGGGTGTGTCTTTATCATAACATAGGAGTCTGATGGACAGGCATAGCGGGTTATTATAAAGCCAGGATACATGTAAGGTGGCTTGGGGAGTGCTGGATTGTTAGAGAGACTTATGTGGGATACCCCAGGGTTGCAGTGTAAGAGTGGTTCAAGGCGAATAAGGAATAGGTGGTTGTGCATTTTGGATGGCAGAGGAGAACAGCACATACTCATTAAATTATTCGTCATGACAGGGGGTATGGAATGATTATCATAATGAATTGGGGGAGATGAGAGGCTAAGGAGCAAAAGGAAACAAGTTAGCATTGTACAGGGTAGATATGGGTTAAAGAAGAAGGAAAAAGGATGTGGGCGTGGATTAGAGAATTGGCGGGAAGGAGTGTATAAATAAAATCAACCGAGAGGCGGGCAAAAATTTTGCGGCTTTGCCCGTACCTTTCTCACTGCTTCTCCCGGCCTCCTGGATCTCTGGTCGGCTGGGGGTCGCCCCGCCCTGGCTATTTCGGAGCCCTTCTGTGGCTGGAGCTGGAGGGCTGTGCGGCTGCAAGGCAGGGGACAGAGGAGAAGGCAGTGAGAAGGCTACTTTATTGCAGGCAATCTGCAATTAGGTGCTAGGATCAAAAATCTGCACAACAAAGACTGGGAGGTTTGGGGGGTTAGCGCCTAGCGCCTAGCCCACACAGATCACCAGAAAGGCTGAATCACTAGCAAACATCACATCAATACAATGTTTAAATAGCCCACAATTTTAAGTCAGAACAGCTCTTTTAAGATTAATTAAACAAGTTTACAGTTACAGCAAAATCCCATCCAGAATAGTGTTGCAGAGTCCCAGCTAAAGTCAATGGGAAAGGCGCACAATCGGAAGCAGGCAGAGACTGAGGTCGCTTCCGATTGGTTGCGGCTTTGCCCACCTTTCTCACTGCTTCTCCGGCCTCCTGGATCTCTGGTTTGGCTGGGGTCGCCGCTGACCGCTGGCGGCTCGGAGCCTTCTGTGGCTGGAGCTGGAGGGCTGTGCCGGCTTTCTCACTGCTTCTCGGCCTCCTGGATCTCTGGTTCGGCTGGGGGTGGCACGTGACCGGCTGGCTGCTCGGAGCCCTTCTGTGGCTGGAGCTGGAGGGCTGTGCCGGCTTTCTCACTGCTTCTCCCGGCCTCCTGGATCTCTGGTTCGGCTGTGGGTCGCCGCCGGCCCGCTGGCGGCTCGGAGCCCCTTCTGTGGCTGGAGCTGGAGGGCTGGCACTATATATATATATATTATACGGGCACAGTCGCACCCCTATTGTTAGGTTTGAATAGTCACTTCTATGTTAAACTTGAAATCTCTTTATATGTATTATAGTGCAGGGTCATGTCAGGAACAGCGCGGGACAAAACATCACGGAGGGAAAGAAAGTGATAAAAACACCGCCACCCAAAACACCACTGGCACAACAGAATGTAGGCAGTAACAGTGCTGGGCCGCATACTGCAGGGTGAAACACTGACCGCCAAAATGAAAGCGGCAAACACACCACTGCTCGTAATGCTGCTGGCACTACAGAACATGAGTAGAAACAGTGCCAGGCAGAAAACTGCAGGGGGAAACAATGACAGATGATATTAAAGTGGCAAATACAGCACCACCCACAATGTCACTGGCACAACACGAGGCAGGATGCAACAGTGCCAGGCAGAACACTGCGGGGGAAACACCAGCTGCCACACACACAATGACACTGGCATAGCAGTGGATGCCAGTGCCCATGCACAGTGCAGGGGAGCAAGGTGAGGGAGGACAACAAGGGCCGGGCACCTCTAAGGTGTGCATAGTACAGCCCCCACATGAGTGCCACTAGGCATGGATGCCAATAGGGGGAATGACCCCACACAGAGAAGGATGAGGTGGCCACAAGGCAATGGGCTATAGTTGTGTAATGATGGACCTCTACCAGCAGCAGGACCACCATGTCACAAGGTAGCCAACACATGGGGTGCAGACCCAGAAAGAGGCGTAGACCCTGCACCACACATGACAGTGCAAGATGGCAGTGCATGGATGCAACCAGAAAAGCAAATGGCCAAAGGCATGGAGGAACTGTGGAATGGCACAGGTGGCCAGACACAGAGATGTGCCATGCACCCCTGCAAGAGGGACAATGGTGAGGACAGTGTGCCCCGGTGCTGTGGCAAATGCACATTGCTGAGGGTGCCACCAGTACATGGGACACCACAGGGTGTGGTCTCAGGAATGGCAGCATCCTCGAGTTCCAGGCAGCCTGTATGCACACCAGCACCCCCCAGACAAGGTACAGTACCCACCCACAACCTAGGGATGAGAATGCATGGCCTGGCACCCACAGATGTAACACTGCATTGTACACAGCAGAGTGGTGTGCATCGCCCACCCAAGTCTGTGGGATACCACTGACCCCACACAAGCCCACATGGATATGCCAGTTCTGTGACTGCAAATCATGTGCATGCCCCCAACACATGTCGGGAGCAGTATGGTACAGACAGCAGGGGCAGCTGCACAGTAGAGGTACAGCCAATCTGCCACAGACACAGCAGTGATGTACGGGGATGTAGCCAGGTGTCTAGACAGTGTGACTGTATAATGCCATGGATATGCATAGCACCCCACCTGTGCAATGGGGTCTGTGGAATGCACACATGACAGAGGGGGCCAAGGGCAATACTGTGGGTGAGAGCACCGTGTGACCATGTGACAATGCCCAGCCATGATGTACATGGATGCTCCCATTGGGTGCATGACTAGGTGCGACCATGGGCATGGCAGAATGGGGCAATGGGCAGTGTGGGCAAACACTGCCACCTACACAAGCATGCATATACTGCACAGCCACTGTCCCCCCCATCAGAAGCAATACAATATCCCCTCAACAGCAGATGCATCCCCCCCATCAGAGGCAAAGTATTATCCCCTGTGGCACATGTGGATTACCACCCTCCCAGCTGTTGCACAGTACCCCACCACCCCACCTCATATGCACAAGCACACCCCCCACACTGGTGTGATCCTATACCACACAGCACAGGTGTCTGGCAGTCATAGGCACACACAGCAGCATGGTGCCATGGGTGCAATCAGTGGGCATCCACAGTTGGTACAGCGGTGGGAGCATCATGGTGGTTGGCCACACGGACAGGCATGTGCATGGTCACACCTGCAACTGGAAGTTATGTGTGATGCCACAGAGATAGTCATAGGTGTTCTGGGTGCCGTACTCCCTGACGATCTTCTGGATGCAGTCCGTCTTGTTCTTGTACTGCTTACACAATGGTGGTGCATAGCACCCAATGATACATTGCTCGATCTTCATCTCATTGAGCCTCTGCTCTGCCTTCGGGGCATCGAGAAACTTCCACAGGCTAGGGTGACATGCACCTATGAGGGTGCTGAAGGCACGGTGCCACCCCTCCACAGAATTATTAGTGCAGGCAGTGACAGTCCTGCTTGCATCATGACAGTTCCACAGGTCCACATGGAACACAGGACATCTGCTAACACCACCACAAATTGGCTGCCCTACATATGTATCCTTGAAGTAGTCAACAATTGGGGCCAGCAGCTCATCAAGTGTGACAAAGAACTCATATGACCTGAGCACCTTGAAAAGAGTGGACACCTCCCTTGGAGGGATGAAGGCAAGGGTGGCCAGAAGGTGCACATGGAGTGCAAAGTCCTCATCCTTTGTATAGTGTCGCACAGCCTCTTGGACCTCCTGGACCTTCCTCCACAAGGCCTGGCACAGATGTAAAAAGATGTAAAAAGCAACTGTGCTGGCTTGCATCCTGGAATACTGTGGCAAATGACTTGCTTGCAGCCTGCTCTAAGTCCATGACTAACACTGATGGCTTGAGGCCTGCGTGCATCTCCTTCGCTGCACTGAATGCCCTTGTGTATGTCACCTCTGTCTTGTTTGGCAACAGGATGTACACAGTGGGTACAATGGTGCAGTATTGTGCCCCATGGATGGTATAGAGCTGTGAAAATTGGGGTGGTGCAGTGTTAAAGGTGCCATCCACATACCATGTTGTGCATTGTGATAGGAGCTGCAGGTTCTTGTCAGTGGAGTAGATAAGTATCCGGGAGGCACCACCACTGTCATGGACCAGGAAACGGGCACCAGTGAGTGTCACAATGTACACCTCTGGGATGATGAAGTCCTCTAGTGATGTTGGCAGGAATGGTGGCTGGCATGCGTCTGTCTGCACACAGTGTACACTCCTTTTCAGGAGGTGTATTCTGGGCATCTTTCCACACACAGTGGTAGATATGGTGCTGCTGCAGGCTACCACTATCTGGTGTGGTGTCTCCATTGTCTGTCCCACCCTCTGCTTCATGTCAGCAACAGCTTCATGTACGCCTATGGTCCCACGGTCAGGAACATGGTTGTGACTGTTCACAACCCTGACAGCCTCATCCCCTGTGATGTGGATGTGGCCAAGGCATTTCCCTCTGTAATATTCTATACAATTACAATATGTCTTTTCAGCCAGGCTCCACTCCTTATAATAGAGAAAGCCCTCATACTGCAGTAGGGTCTTCCTCTTCTGACTCATTACGTATGTCAGTGGCATGAATATGTACACTGCTCTCATGCCTCACACATTGTATTGCACCAGTGCACAGCTCTTGGAAGCACCTCAGTTTCCTAAGTGTGCTGTGCTGCTTTATGGGCCCATCACTGGGTGTGGGATGCACTGCACCTAGCCAGGCTAGCCCCCGCCCTGCACACAGGTGTGCCCTATTTGCACTACAAACTTGCATTGTGGTCACGCACCCACCCTATGTGTGTTGTAATGTCTGTGGGTTTGGGCCAGGCACACACACTGTGCATCCCCTGCATGTGCCAGTCCAGGCCCATTCCCCTGTGTGGCCCCTCCACCCTTGCGGCTGTGTGTGGGGCTTCAGTGGTCATGGGTGTCCTGTCCTGATCCTCTCACCACTTGCCCTTGTCCTGTTCCCCCTCTCCCCATGTTCTGTACCCTTTTTCCATGCCCAGGTCACCCATGTGACCCTGTAGCAGTGTTGTGGCCATCCCACCTCTGTGTCTCTTGTAAGACCTGTTAACTGTAGGCCCTTTGCCATGGTCTCCTGCAGCTGTGGCCCTCCTTCTTGGGGGCCATTAATTTCCCTGTACACCATGTGCATCCTGTGTGTCCCTCTGTGCAGCACATGCCTCCTCCACCTTTGGCCCTGCGCTGTTCCATGTGCGGACATCTGCTGGTGTTCCATTCTGTGGGTCAGGGATGTGCAACATTGTTTGTACCTGCTGCCTTGCTAGTTGTTTCATGGTTTAGGTGGTGCTGGCACCTCCTCCCCACATGGTGCCTTGTGGACACTTTCATTGTAGCTGCTGTGTTGTCCTGCATGGTTTTAGGATTGGCGGCATTTTCACTGGGCGTTGTTGTGTCTGCCGGGATGTTTTTGTTCATGGTGTTACTTCTGCGTTGCTATTCCCATTGTGTTTCTTCCATGATGTTCCTGGCCCGAAACACCACTGCAGTTAGGGTTGAAAGGCCACTTCTATTTTAAACTCGAAAGTTTGCACTTTAATAACTGTGCAACTGTTCAACCAAGTTGCATGCAATTGTGCATGTGCCATCAGGGAACAAAAATCTCTTGATGTGCTAAGTTTCATTCTGGTCAAATGTGTAGCTGTGGAGATATGGGCCCAGATATTCAAAGGGGTTGCACATGGTGCAACAGAGTTGCACTGGCGCAACCCTGCACTGCACCCCAGTGGGATACTGAACAGGCTGCCAGGTGCAGTGCAAATCCCAATGTCCCAGGGTGCAATGAAAATGTATGCCATGCAGATGCAGTGGGCGTGCCCATGCATATGTGCACATCCTGATATTCAGCCCAGGATGTGTGGCACATATGCTGGTGCAACACTGCATTGAGCCACATCGGGGGCTCAAAGTTGAGCCCGTGAATAGTTGGAACAAATCCTGGCTACCCACAGGTGGACCACTGTATTGCAGGGTGCAACACAGCAGCCACCAGCTGAGCCCACTCAGAACACTGTCTACAAGCATACATAGCACCCTGAAAGTCTAGTGGTACTCCCTCCTCCCATTACCCCAATTGCCAGTAGCAGTAGTTAAAACATTCCTGGTAGTCTAGTGGTACCTCCTCCCTCCCTCCCTCCTCCCTCCTCCAATGTCCCTGATCGCCAGTAGCAGTAGTTGTCCATACCATATTCAACGGTGCTGCACCATGACTCATCACCATTGAAAATCAACTGATCCTGGCCCCAGCACATCCCTGTTGCACTGTGCCCATGCTTGCACCACTGCCAGGTGCAGTCTGAATATCCGGGCCATGGAGTGTAAAAAATGTAAAAATGACTATATTTTTTCCTTTCTTTGTTATGCTGCAGTGCAAACATGGCTTGGGATTTTTGTCTGAAATGTTTAGGGAAGAAAGACCTTGGGTCAGTGATGTGGCTTTTGAAGGCTTAGTGAAAAGTATTAATCTGTTCCAAAGTTATTCAATTTTTAAAGTTTTCCATTATTTTCAAAGGGACTTTCACTCTCCAATTAGATGTGAGCCTCAAAAAAAGATCCTTTGTTGCAAATGGATACTTCTTTTTCACAAACAGATCATCCAGTGTCGCAAATGGGAAATCATTTTTCATAAAACCACAGAAAGACAGTGTGGCTCACCTAGTACTTAAAATACAAAAGAAAACTCCGGATGGATCAAGCTACAACATACCTCATTGAAACTAACAGCCAAAATTAATGACAACAAGACACACTCACTGGATTAGGTTTTAGTATGTTTTTTTAGTACACAACATTATTAATTTGATCTACGCTTCATAGTTCACCCACTAGTTCTTCAGGATCTGAATCAATATTACAATGAATTTACATATTATACATATATTTATATCACTTTTATAGATTTACTAACATCAAGAAAATACTTTACTTTAAGTTGTTTTACTTATGTAAAGTTACTTTTATCTTTATTTTAAATCTTCTTATTTTCTATCTAATCAATTGGTTTGTTATGGTCATATTTTACTTGTATCTATGCATCAAAATTCATATTCTGTTTTATTTATTTTAACAACCATTTAAACAAGAAAATCCCACCTTAATAATGTGGTCTCTGTTTTTGAACAGATCTGTTTAGAAATTTCCTTTCTGTTTCTTTCTTTTCACTGTATCACTATATTTAAATTAATTATAAATTTTTGCCAGCCATAAAACAGTATTTCAGTTGTTTTACTTTTTTTTTTGTTACGGAAACAACTTGTCTTTATTTACCTCCCTCTAAAAAGGTGCTTTGTTTTAATATTTCAGCATTTTTTTCAGAGAAGCATCTTGCTTCTTTCAGGGCCACAACTATGCAATATTAAAAAAACATTTTTTTATTTTATGACATACTCAACTCCTGTCAACATTAGCAGTGCTCATTAGTTTAATGATTCAAATTCAATGTTTTGATAGTTACATCCATTTCTTGCTTTTATTACTTAAACAATACATTCTTCACATTTAATTTGTTTGTGTTTTATTATGACAGATTATTTTAAATCTCTTCACTGGTGTCTTAGGTTACTCATCTCTGTATTTTGTCACATTTTTTGCTTATTGTTGTGCCTTATTTCATTCAACATTTTAAACATTTGTAAGAATTTAGCTTTTATTAACATATTGGTGAATAGTAACTTAAATTTGCTTGTCTCTGTATTTTGTCATATGCAGAGCCCTATTTCATTCAAGATGCAGTATGTAGCATTTTGAAGCATTTTAGTATTTATTGTCATATTAGCAAACAGCCGTGCTGGCCATCCTGGCTTTAAAAATCTGTGATGCACTACTGAAAAATATCAGGTCTGCTTTTTACTTTCATTCCATGATCAGTTTCACTTTTAAAATGTTAACACAGTTCACTCTTATATAGCTGTTTAAATCCTAACATTTCTGCATTCTTTAAAGGCTGAGTTTGTGTTCTTACTCCAATTCAGATGTCTTTTCCTTTTTCTCCTTCTTTCAGGGTAGCCACCATTGTCAGTTTTGGGTTGGCTTTTAAACTAACTGGTTACTTTGGCAACCAATAGTGTCATATGCATCGCTATCATTATGGGACTTAGTCTGAACTTCAGAAGTTTTCATTGACATGCACATTTCAAATTTTTAAAAAGCTTTAACTTATTTCTTATACACTAACTTCAAGTTTTTTGCTCTCTGTGATTACTGTGGAAGTGTGCTATTTATCCTGTCAGTTAGATGAGATCATAACAACTACAAAAAAGGGAAGGTTTACACCTGGAACAGGTTCTCACCATATAAACAACAATACAGCCATAATCCAGACTCAAATGGCAGCCTATACAGTTCTGACAGTAGCTTAGAGAGTGGAGGCAAACAACTGGGATACAAGCCTGTTTTGGAAGGGGATGCAACAGAGGGAGATGAAGGTAGAATAGAGGCCAAGGGAGGGGTCAAGGACAGATGGGGTGGAGACATCACAAGGGAATATATAAAACCAACAGAAAAAAGAGAAGGAGAATCTGACATAGAAAATGAATCATATTCCAGAAGATAAACAGACACTATAGGGGACAGAGTAGCAAAGAGGAGGCAAAGGAGAGGGCATCCATAGTCTTTAATCTCCCAAAAAGAAAACTAGATGAGACAGAAGAAAAAATCTTGAATTTAGGATTGACATTTTGCCCTCACAAAAAATGTAATGTTTTCCATCTCAAAATGGACCTGCAGAAATTTGACAGGAAAGTAAGAATAAGATTAAAATATTTCTTTAGCACAATTGAAGACACTAGCTCCCCAAGGGAAAGGGCTAAAAGATGAAACCTATCACTTAACCTTGGCTACAGATCAAAATTCCTCTCACCAGGCCCATTCCCAGCCAGTACAATAACCTATATTAAAATGGTGGATAAGGCTATAGAAAGATTAGAAAAAAACAGAGATGATAGGAGAAAACATTTTAATTTATCAGCCCAGGAGTATGGAGCCTTAAGGAATTTAGAAAATAATAACATAATTGTCATCAAAAAAGCCAACAAGGGTGTAGGAATTGTACTAATAGACAATGAAAACTACAAAAATGAGTGTTTACATCAACAAAGAAATCAAGAATATTACCAAAAATGTGAGAATAACTTCACACACATGGTAAAAACATTAGTTAAAGAACTCCTGAAAGAAGGAGTCGAAAGGAAATATTTGACAGGCTGGGAATATAAAGCCCTATTTAGACAACACTCCATAATGTCAGTCTTCTACATCCTCCCAAAGATACATAAAAGCTTGTCAAACCCACCAGGAAAACTGATTATAGCTGGAATAGGATCCACCTTTGAATCCTTATCTGTCTACATAAACTATAATAATCTATAGCCTTTAGTTACAACAACAACAGCATACCTTAAGGACAGTAAGGACACAATACAACTACTTAATAAACTTAATGAGGAGAAATTAATTTCAACCAGTAGCATATTAGTGACCCTTGATGTGAATGATCTTTGCACTAGGATACCCCACATAGTGAGACTTGAAGCCCTAGAAACAAAATTGAGTGAGAGAAGTGAAACTGACCCCCCCCAAATGGTACATGCTACAAATGGAAGAGTTAGTGCTAACAAAAAACTACTTTAGATTTGAAAACAACTATTATTGGCAAAGTAAGGGCATGGCAATGAGGTCAGCTATGGCCCCGAGTTATGCTAATATATTTATGAACCAATTTGAATCAAAATATTTTTTTAATGAGGGAAATAACTATCAAAATAACATGGTATGCGGGAAACGATATAACAATGATTGCCTTTTAATATGGAAAGGCACAGAGGTAGAGCTAAAAAACTTCTATACTGATTTGAATAACCAGACAGAATACCTTAAATTAGTAATGACATACTATGCAACAACTGTTAATTTTTTTGACCTCAACATTTTAAAAACAGATACCAAATTAGAAACTAAAATATATCCAAAACCAACTGACAGGAACATTCTCTAGCACACGAAACATTTTTGTAAACCAAATGTGATTGAGAATATTCCATCTGGCCAACTAGTTAGGGACAAAAGAAACTGCACCACTGATGAGGACTGTAACCAAGTGAAGGATGAACTAGGGGAGTGATTAAGAGCCAGAGGATATAGAGAAGGGACATTGGCGAGTGCCAGAGAGTGAAGCTATTCTGTAAATTGAGATGACTTATTAAAAACAGCTCCAGAAGTAGATAAGATGAAAGACAAGATTAGAATATCAATTGACTATTCAGATCATTTTGGTACAATAAAATCATGTATCAATAAGCAATGGGAAATTATGAGGTCGAACGCCATCGGTGAGAAAGCATTTAGTGAAAAACCTTTAATAACAGCGAAAAAAGTTAAGTCACTATGTAGCAGATTATTCCACACTGTATATCAAAGCCCAGAAAGAAAATATGAAGCTTTCGAAGGCAGAAGTAAAATAAAAGGAAAATATCCTTGTGAAAGATGCCAAAATTGTAACAGCACAAGAAAAACTAGAAAGTACTGTATATAACTCATATAGGGATGAATACCCAGACGGCAAACAATGGGGCTTGCCATTAAAAGGCAGGCCAGGTTGTCCAATGATCCCAGCCAGGAATAAGAGCATAGGTGAGGAAAGGGGGGGAGAGGGAACAGAGGGATAGAGGGGGAGGGGCCTGCTGACATCACCAGGCAGGAAAGGGTAATATGACAAGGGCAAGCCGGTATCTCAGGGATTGGCTGGGGGGATCCTGACCAAGGGCCTATCAGGGGTATAAGAAGCCAGAGCTCAGGCAGGATGACCTATTTTGCAAGGAATTTTTCTTCTGCGAACTCAGCACATTTGTTTGACAAACACAGGTAAGGCACAAAAGTCTTTCAGGCCTAGGAGGCCATGTGATGCATTTGTTGACTGGCACTGTGGATTGATGGTTTGTCTCAGTTTAGAGAGAATCATGTAGTTGAAGGAAGATGGAGTTTTGTTTTTATGCTTTATGTTCATAAGGACTAATATGTTGAAGCGTATTTTGGGAGCGTTGTTTAAAAAAAAAAGAAGAAGAGCATATTGTTTCTGGTGGTAGGGCACATGGAGCCATGGCTGATGTGGCTAGTTCATTGCAGGCCCAAAGTTACTGAAAAAAAAAAAGTTTAATAACCTGGAGAAGAGAGAGAGGGAACCTGCTGCTCTGGCTGGTTAGCATTTGTGCTATAATGGTAAAAGCTTGGGTAGATAATAGCAGGGCCTTCACTGGCATGCTCACTTATTGCTGTATTTTTTTTAAAAAAAGAAGAAAATGCAGTGTTTAGGAGTACAGGTCCGGGGGGCACGTGGACAGGGCAGCTTGTATGGGCAAAGCAGTTGTTTGTTGCTGGAAAGGGGGCTGTAGGGCTCAACCAGGTCTGGTGTAGTGTGATACACAGGCCAAGGTCATCACGGACGGGTTTTGGCTTTCTTTGTTGGCTCTCAAAGTAATCAGAAGAAATTGAGAAATAAACTGCAGGGATCTCAGGGGACGAGCTCAGAGGCATGTCCACACCGAGTAAAACACTGTTTGTTTGCTCTGCTGTGAGGTGGGTGGCAGGGAGGATGGAGCTCGCTGGGGGGGACCAGATGCAGACTTGTGCATTTTCCATGGTGTTTGTTACGGCTTGGAATGATGGGGATTGGAGGTGGCAGGGCCACCAAGCAGGCTCAGGGTCCATGCAGCAAGGCATGGAAGGCAGAGTTTTGTGGCCTGAAAGAGAGGGCCCGCCCAGTCAGGCAGGAACAGGGGTAGGTCTGGAGACCATGTGGCACAGGCGGCGAGAGCCGAGGTAGGCCATTGTTTCCTTGAGCAGGATGGGAGGAAAACAAAATGGCAGGGTAAGGGGGTGACAAGAAGAGAATCTTCACTGCCGGGGGGCTAATATTAATGCACAACCAGCGGTATGGCTGGGAGGGCCTGCAGGGGACAGGCCAAAGCAGGAGCTGGGTGTATACAGTTTGCAGAAGCTGGGGTGCAAATTTTGGAAAAAAGAAAGAGGGACAGGAAGGGGACAAAGAAGCTGGAGAATGTGGACGATGGAGTGGGGAGAGTGAGGTGGCTGGCATTGAATTTGCAAGGTTTTGTGGTTGGCTGTGGGCGTTGTGCCCCTGTGATGGAGGAAGCAACTATGTGGGCAGGATGCTCAGTTGGCTGGTTGCATGGCGGCCTAGCAAGGATGGTCGAGTGGCCACAACCTCAAGCATAGCAGGGGTAGGTCTAGCAAACTGCTTGGGTGCTGAGAAAGCGCGGATGGAGGCCAACCGCATGGCAGGAAAAGGGGGGACAAAGAATATCCCTCTGGTCTGCCCAGGCATAAGGTGGTGTTTCTGGTGGTCAGTCTCCATGGGTGGCTTGGAGGCCACTTGATCCAGGTGGGGTGAGCCACAAGGAGGGGGGGTTTCAGGGCAAAAACTTTCCTCCATGAAAGGGGCCAGTAAGGATGATGATGGACCCCAGGGTAAGGTGGGGTTCGCCACATGGCAGACCAAGGAAAAGCAGGCCACAAGAGAGCGGCTGGGCCTGGAGAGAAGGACAGGCCACAAAGAAGTGGAGGCTATCGAGCAGGGCTGAGTGACAGCCTGCAGGAGGAATCCTGGAGTCTCTGACCTGCTAGATGGGGCCATGGGTGCAATGCGATGAGGGGCCCAATGGGAAAAAAGGCAGTGGCAAGGCGGGCCATAGGGGGAAGACAAAGGCAGTGTGTGCCCCCCTTGGAGGTAGCCCAAGCAAGGGCAGGCTTGGGACCAGTGGCAACAGGGAGTGCACCTCAAAGTGGGGGAAGAGTGGACTGGGCCACTGGTGAGCAAACAGACATGGGGATAGGAGGCCTGGAGCAGGGTGTGGGATGGGTACACAGGAGTAGGAGGTTGAGCAGTTTTACCAGCCCAACCAGCCACAGAAAGGGGTATGGATGATGGTGCATGATTGAACATAAAATCTTTTGGCTCCCAGACTGCAAGGATAGAGGACCAGGCATGACACCAAAGCGAGCCCAGTTGACCAGTGAAAAGATGTTACAGGAGGTGTCTATCTTGATGGGACAGATTTCGGAGCTATTAGCGGCAGCAAAGAAGAGAGAGGCAGAAGAGGAGGTGCAGAGGAAGTGCAAAGAGTGGGAGGAGCGTACTGGGAAGGGCAGAGAGGGCAAGAGGCCCAGGCAGGAGGCCCCGTGCCTGGCTCCAATACCAGTGCCCCTGCCCGTGATGAAGTCGGATGGGGGTAAGGATGATGTGGACCTCTCAGATGAAAGCGGTTTAAGGGACTACCTGGAGGGGCTGCTGGGTGACATGGGGGACACTGGAATGGAGAAGATGGAGCGGGCCATACGGGCCTTAAAAGAAAAAGGCGCAGGGGCAGGGAAGGGGAAGGGAGGGGCCACAGCTAACAAGAACTTGTACGAGAGGCCACCGGGTTGTTCAATTGGGGATCATGTGCCTACCTCAATCAAAGAAAAAATATGGAAAGGTGAATATATTGACATCTTCGGGCTTGTGGATGAGGACACAGACACAAAGTATGAGCAGAAGGAGTCGTTGGGGAAATCAGAAATGGAGGTGGCATTGGCAGTGATAGGTCACAAGGCGGAAGAATCAAAGTATAAGAGGAAGACCATAGATAATTGGCAAGGCGGCTTCATAATATATAGTGCTTTGATGCTGGAGAAGCAACCGGAACTCACAATTCCTTTGCTAATGTACACGTCCATTATTAGGGAAGCGTACAAGGCAAAAGTCGGGTACGGATGCCTCAAATATAATGAAGCTTTCCATAAGTGAATGGCTGCAAAACGGGATCTGAGATGGGATTGCACCCACTCAGAGTTATGGGTGAGGATCCTATCCAGGGAGGGAGGGGGGCAGTTGGGGACCAAACAGGGAAAAGCACTGAGCGGAGTGACAAAGTTGTGCTGGGATTACAACAAGGCCACATGCACATGGGGCAACTGTAAGTTCAGACATGTCTGCTCAAAATGCGGGGGATCACACCCGGCCTCCAGCTGCTGACTATACGGTGATAGAGGAGGGCAGAATGAGGGGCGCCTTGGCCAGCAGTCCTTTCTGGATTCCCGGGGGAGGACAGAGCAGGGGCTGTGGCGGCAGCCACAGGGGACAGTATAGCACACCCAGGGGGTGGTGGTAACGGGCTGTGGAAGGAAGGGAGGTGGGGATATGCAATGATGCATATTCCCATTTCCCTAGCAGCGGTGGAGGAATAGACCATGGACTACCAGGATAAAGGGGCAGGTGAACTGCTTTGGGAAGGTTTCCAGATAGGTTTCCCACTGGGGTTTCAAGGGGGTGGGAGAGAACATGGGCCAAGAATTTAGGGTCAGTGAAAGGGAAAGAAGGGATTGTGGGGGCCAAGATAGAGAAGGAAATTACGGCAGGCCTGGTGGAGGGCCCATTAGAGGGCCCACTGTGCATGCTTTTCCAGATTTACCCATTGGGCGTGGTGCCCAAGAAGGCAGAAGGGGAGTTCCATTTAATACATCGCCTGTCATACGCGGAGGGCTCCTTGGTGAATGATGGTATTCCAGACCACCTTAGGGCAGTGTCATATGCCTCATTGGAGCAGGCAATAGCACTAATTAAAGCAATCAGGGAGCATGGCTGGTTAAGATGGACATTGAGTCAGCATTCCGACTCTTGCCCGTCAGGCCATCAGATTGGGATCTGCCGGGTTTTCAATTCCAAGGGCAAATATATTTTGATAAATCCATGCCTATGGGGTGTTTGGTGGCCTGCTCCACATTTGAGATGTTCAGTACCTGGATACAGTGGATTTTTGGGGCCAGGCATGGACACAGGAGAGTCGTTCATTACTTGGATGATTTCCTCCTCATTGGAGACACAAGAACGGAGGGGCACAAAATGTTGAGGGACTTCCAGAGCGTGTGCCAGTGGATGGGGATCCCACTGGTGCAGGGCAAGATGGAGGGCCAGGCTCGGAAGTTAGAATTCTTGGGCATAGAGGTGGACACTAAAGAGGGTTGCTTTTGGCTGCCCAGGAGCAAAGTGGCTCGGCTGAAAGGTTTACTAGCCCAGGTTAGGGGCAACTGCTGGGGCACCTTAATTTCACCTGCAAGGACATCAGCCCAGGCAGAGTTTTTACAAGAAGACTAGGGAGGGCTACAGGGAAAGAAAAATGGCCGCACCACTGGATGGATGTCTCTAAAGGGGTTTGGGAAGTCTTCAGGGTGTGGGAGGAGGTTCTTGACAGCTACAATGGGGTAACATTCTGGCAAGACAAGTGGGAATGGAATATGGACCTGGAGCTGTTCACGGACAACTCAGGTGCCCTGGGAATGGGGGCATACTTTCAAGGGGAATGGATGTCAGAACCATGGCCTGCAGCTTGGGCAGAGGAGGGGACACTGAAGGACATCACCTTCTTGGAGATCTTCCTGATATGGGTGGCCCTGGAAGTATGGGGGGGGGGATGAAGGAGAAGCACATTTTGTTTTGGTGCAATGACAAAGGGGTAGTAGAGGTGATTAATAGGCAGGGAGGGAAGACAGAGACAGTGGGCAGGCTGCTCAGGCATATGGTCCTACTGGGACTATGCCTGAAACTGTCCTTTAAAGCATAGCATATTGAAAGTTTGAAGAACGAGGTGGCTGACAGTCTGTCCCGTTTACAGCTCGACAGGTTTCAGGAGCTGATGCCACAAGCAGCGCCACACAGGACCATGGTCCTGGACCGGTTGTGGGAGGCGGGAGGAGCACAGCCAGAGCACTGAACCGAGGCTCATGGGTAGAGAACACACTGAGGGCCTACGAAACAGGATGGGCAAAGTTCCAGGGCTTCAGGCAGAGGCACGGATGGGACAAGGACTAACTGGTCCAGGACGACTAGGTAAGGAGGTTCGTGGTGGAATTGTGGGAGACAGGGCTGGCCCACTCCATGATGGCTGTACACCTGGCTGGCATCAGCTGGATATGCCAGGACAGGGGTTGGCCCAATGTGGGGGCAAGTAGAATCATAAAACGCATGATGGCAGGGTGGCCGAGGGGGCAAGGGGTCAGGGTGGATGGAAGGCAACCCATAAGGGGGGGCATTGCTGATAAGGGTCTTGGAGGCCACCCAAAAGGTATGCACATCGGCCCATGAAGGGGTTCTGTTCTGGACCATATTTGCAGTGATGGCTGTGGGGGCTTTTCAGGTGGGGAAAGTGGTGGCCCCGAGAAAAGCTGCCTCAGAGCAGGCTTTGCAGTATGAGGATATCCTGTGGGGGCATGGCAGGGTTGTCATAATCCTAGCCAGGTCCAGGATGGACCAGGGAGGAAGGGGGACACAGGTGTCACTGGCAAGGAGACTGAAGTTGGCCAGCTGCACTGTGAGTGTGCTAGAGGAGTACAGGAGTACTCGGGGAATGGTGGGGGGGATGCTGTTCTGGCATGGGGACAGGTCCCCGGCCACTGGCTTCCAGGTAGAGGAAATCCTCAAGAGGGAGCTGGCATTTTTGGGTGAGGATCCCAGAAATTTCACCCCACACTCATTCAGGATTAGGGCAGCCACAGAGGCAGCAGAGAGAGGGGCTGCAGTGATGGAGATACAAGTGGTGAGATGTTGGAGGTCCAGCAGCTATAGGAGGTAAGAAAATGATGACAACAACTCACACTGTGTATTTTGTTTCCATGACAGGTTCCAAGAGAAAAATCTGGATAATGAGGCATTCCTTCGTGTACTGGGCTGAGAGGTTTGCGGTAGCCACCTCCAGAGGAGCGGAGCTGATATTTAACACGGGACATACAAGGGTGCTATATAAAGGCATCAGGGGCATGAAGTGGGTCCAGCTCTTGCCTTTGATGGAGGAATTGAAAGTTCGATGGGGCACCCTGGATTGCATTATGATACACCTGGGGGGCAACGATTTAGGGAGCCTGCCATGGGGAGTATTGGGACAAAACATCATGGGAGAGTTAGAGAGATTGAAGGGGCAGTGGCCGAGGGTATCGATTGGTTGGTCCGATATCACCTCCCGGTGGGTGTGAAGAGGGGTGCAGGATGTCAGATTGATAGAGAGGGTCAGGAAGCATTTGAACAGGATGGTAGCTAGGATGGTAATAGAGATGAGGGGCGTTCACCTGCAGCACAGAGACATTTCTTTTGACCAACCAGCAGTGTTCAGGTCGGACGGCATCCACCTGTCGGAGTTTGGGATGTGCCTATTCCTACAACCTATTGGAGAGCTAGTCTACCAGGGTGGCCAGAAGAGGGTTTAGATACTAACCCATTGGGGAGCCCCTACATCCATCACAAGCTGGAGGAGGGGCAGAAGGAAGGAAAAGGGGAGCAGGGGTGGGGAAAAGGGGTGGGGTAGGATACATGGGCTGGGGACAAAGAACCCAGACGTGGTGATAAAGCGGAGAGAGATGGGTCCAGGCGCCAGATTCAGAAGTGTCCGGGCCTGGAGGGTGAAAGCCCGGGGAAGTGGAATGGCCTGGTTCTGGTGTGGAGGAGGGGGCCGGATTCACAGTGTCCGGGCCCTGAAAGCAAGATGGAAGAAATGACCAGAAGAAGGACAGAGGCCGGAGCCAGAAAAAATTGTAAAGAATGTGTTGTAAATTGAATTGTGAATTCAAAGTATATGGGTGTAATGTAGTCTTTCGTGCCATTAATAAAAGTTTGCCAATGAGCAACCAACAAGTAAATTTGGTGTGGTGTCCATCATTCCTGGCGGGGTTTCAGGGGACAATGGGGCTTGCCATTAAAAGGCAAGCCAGGTTGTGCAATGATCCCAGCCAGGAATAAGATCATAGGTGAGGAAAGGAGGGGAGGAGGGAGGGAACAGAGGGATAGAGGGGAAGGGGTCTGTTGACATCACCAGGCAGGAAAGGGTAATATGACACGGGCAAGCCAGTGCCCCAGGGATTGGCTGGGGGCAGAGCCCAAAGGGGATCCTGACCAGGGGCTTATCAGGGGTATAAGAAGCCAGGGCTCAGGCAGGATGACCTCTTTTGCTGGTAATTTTTACCACCCTCCCACCCCTATTATGGAAGGTGTTGGGGGGCAGGAATGGCACAAAGAAAAGGAACAGTGGGCAGGGCAAGCCCACAGGGGTCCTGGGGCATGGGGCCAGGATGGTGATTACTACGGGGAGGCAGCACTGGGCCAGGGGGCTAGGGCAGAGTCCCCCTGCCAGGGAGGGGCATGTATGCCCATGAGGAGGTGTGAAGGATGGAAAAGGGGAGTGGGGTGGGGAAAAAGGGGAAGGGAGTAGGATACATGGGTTGGGGACAAAGAACCCAGATGTGGTGGTAAAGGGGGGAAGGGGATAGGTCCAGGTGATAGATTCAGAAGTGTCCAGGCCTGGAGGGCGTAAGCCCGGGTTAGTGGAACGGCATGGTTCTGGTGTGGAGGAGGGGGCCAGATTCACAGTGAAAGCAAAATGGAAGAAATGACCAGAAGAGGGACAGAGGCCAGAGCCAGAAAAATTTGGAAAAAGGTGATGTAAATTGAATTGTGAATTCAAGTATATGGGTGTAATATAGTCTTTTGAGACATTAATAAAAGTTTGCCAATGAGCAACCAACAAGTAAATTTGGTGTGGTGTCCATCATTCCTGGCGGGGTTTCAGGGGACAATGTATTACTTGTCAAACTGAACAATTAGTATATCGAATAAAATGCCCTTGTGATTTACGCTACATAGGCAAAACATCCAGGTGCCTAAAATTATATCTTAATGAACATAGGAGTGAAATTAGAAGGGGCAATATAGATTCAGCAGTAGCACAACACTTTTTAGAAAATATACATAATGTATTACCACCAAGATTTGTGAGATTAGAGAAAGTAGAAATCCATTAAGCGGAGGAAATCTAGAACAATGTCTGTTAAGAAAGGAAGCATATTGGATAGATGGATTTGGTACACCATATAAAAGATACAGAATAAATGAGGAAATAGTATGGTCAGAGTTTGTAGAGTAGTCACCCTTTCCTGTAAGATTCGATAAAGACAGATAGAAACACATAGGATTTGGTTGATGAGGTGTGTTTATTTTTAATTTTTATTTTTTTTTTACTTTCTACCTTTCCCCCTGCCCCAACCTCGGCACTGTCACCCAGCTACCTTACTTGCTGCTGCTACTTCACTTTCGGGGCTCCCCATGGAGCCATTTCTTATCCCCAAGGTGGGGCACGGTGGGAGGGAGGCTGCCCCGAAACCCCCTTCTCCAGAGGCATCAAGTCTTCGTCAGTGCCCCGAGAGGTACTCCAGCCTGCTGGTAGGTGAGGACCCACCGTCGAGTCCTCATGCTGGTGTTGCGCCATGCAGAGGCATTTTTTGGTGTACAACCCCTGAGCGTGACGTGTCACATGACACCAGAGAGTACACCAGTGTCCATCGCGCTCCCCATTGGTCAGGCATTGGGCTGCGGTACCTCTGTCTGATGCCAGAGGCCAGGCCACCCCCAGAGGAGCTGGGCAGTCTGGTGGATGCTGAAACTACCTCCGGCCGGCCAGCTCTATGGCACCAGTGTCTGCTCCCGAACCTGGGTCACCACTGTCACAAGCAGAAATCTAACCACTGTGCCACCGGCCAACTATGATGAGGTATGATTAAACAGGGTTAGTGGTTATAGAATGACCACTGTTGCATTTCTGCTTTTTTGGGTGAGTGAGTAACAGTGGCCACCAAATATTCACAACCCTGTGTTTAGGTTGGTCGAGACGTGGGGCTCCACAACTGGAGGGTAGCCCCACATCCCAGATTCAGTCTGCTGATTCATGTTGATATTAAGAGCATAAACACATTTAGACCATGAATTGTATAGAGATTTATGATTTAGATAAGAGAACACTGGGTCAATTTAACTCTGTATCTTAATAAATTGAAAGAATCCACAGATGTCTAGCATTAGTATAAGACAATCACACTAAAGAAAAGGTGATGTATACATAAAGTCAACCCATTTTAAATACATATCTATTGATGACCGCCAAAATCAGGAATTTCTAGTGAGCAAAAAGTATCTGACATAGAAAAACAGCCTAAGGGAATATTCAGACTAAGTCCATAAAAAACATTAATGTACATGACAGGATAAATAGCATGCTTCTACAATAATCACTGAGAGCAAAAACCTGGAAGTTAGTAGAATAAGAAATCATTTTAAATCTTTTTTAAAAATATGAAATGTGCATGTCAGTGAAAACCTCTGAAGTTCAAGTCCCATAATGATAGCAATGCGCATGATGCTATAGGTTGCCGAGTTAAGTAGTGAGTTTAAAAGCCGACCCGAAACTGGCAATGGTGTCTACACTGAAAAAAGGAGAAAAAGCAAGAGACGTCAGAATCGGGGTAAGAACACAAATTCAGCCTTTAAAGAATGCAGATACATTAGGATTTAAACAGCTAAACAAGAGTGAACTGTGTTAGCATTTTAAAAGTGAAACTGATCACAGAATGAAAGTAAAAGGCAAGCCTGATGTTTTAAAGTGGTGCATCACAGATTTCTGAAGCCAGGATGGCCAGTATGGCTGTTTGCTAATATGACAATAACTACTAAAACGCTTCTAAATGCTACATATGTTGAATGAAATAAGGCACTGCATATGACAAAACACAGAGACAAACACATTTAAGTTACTATTCGCCAATACGTTAATAAAAGCTAAATTCTTACAAATGTTTAAAACGTTGAATGAGATAAGGCACAACAATAAGCAAAAAATGTGACAAAATACAGAGATGAGTAACCTAAGACACTAAATCTGTCTAGAAATAGTGTTTCACAATTTTTTATTCTTTGATTGTGAGCGTGAAATTTCTTTCATCGCGGGCCTGCAAATTCTTTGATCGTGATATTCTTTGATCACAATCGTGCATTGTGAATGAGGGACCAGATGGCTGAATTTAAAAAGCAAATTTCTCAGCCAAGGGGTGCCCTAGGAAGACAAATGAGGGTGGGTTTTGTTCAGGGGCTTCGTTCTGTTAAACCATGATGGTGGTTTACCACAATTCCTTCACATTTTTGATTTACAACATTTTTTATTCTTTGATCGTGAGCCTGCAAATTCTTTGATTGAGAGCCTGCAAATTTTTTGATCGTGAGATTCTTTGATCGCAAGATGACGACTAGATAAAAAATTTAAATTTCTCAGCCCAGGGGTCACCTACAAACACATTTTAGGATGGGTTTTACTCAGGGGGCTTCATTTTATCAAACTATGCCAGTGATTTATTTTGTTATTTAGCTATTTTGCAAGCTTATATATATATATATATATATATATAAAATCAGAGTTTGAATTGAGCAGTGTCTTCCTACCTTTAAATGAGGCAATCCTACAATTTGCCCGGTTGAGTGATTCAGCTTCCAGTGTTTCCACTTTTTAAAACTGCAAGTCAAAAAAAGTAAATTTTTACTTCTCAGGCGATTGACCCATTCAGATTTGTGACCTGCAAGATTTTTGAATAATACTCTAGTTGGGCCCAAAATACAACTGTGTCACTGAATCCAGCTCACTTGTGACACCCCCACCTCTAATCTTGTTGCCATTTTATGTGGAGATGGATTTAAAGATCAGCATTGCCTCCTATCCCATTCACATATCTCCTTGTCTGTACTATTCAATGCTGGTATTAGAATTGGGGGGCTGGGGGCCTTTGCACTGAAACTGAGTCACCCTGGAAGTACTACTCTGCATGGTACATGAGCTACTGGGGTACACATCGCAGCTGTTAGTATTTGATTAAGCGTATCAAAGCAGAAGTGAAAAGAAACGTGGATCCTTCCAGTAACTGTATATAGATCTGGTCTGAATCTGACCTGGTACCTTTGGATCGTTGTCCTTCTCAAAGCCCCCACTCAGTTACAAAAACTAAAATGCCATGGATTTCAGTTGTACTTCACAAACATATAACCCAACTTCTAAAATCTCTTTCAAGTCATTGTTGGATGATAATGTGTTTTTATTTTGGTTAATGTCCTTTAAAAACCTTTTTAATGGACACCTGAAGCTACAGTTTGCTCAGTGTATCTCATATAATCTTGCTTTATATTTCAGATTCCTAGACTGTGAATAACAGAAATTTAAGATACTGATAAAAAGTAAATGACTAATAATGTAATGAACATACTTGTTTTAGAAGCATCGCACTATATCTGTATTCGCTATTGTTTTCGATCATGAAAAGATATATCCGTAGTCGCTATTATTTTGGATTTTGAATAGATTTCTCCTAATCATTATTATTATTTAAATTTTATGGGTGGGCACATACTTTAAAAATGACATAAGGAAACGTACAATACATGATTAAAAAACCTAGGGAACCATGATCATGTGCGTGCTGTAGGTGCCGAGTGCCCCCTTCCCACTATATCACAGAGTGAGACTTTTGTAGGATGACACATACTAGACGCTTGATTGTAGCACAATGTGAAATGAGAGTACCAGCCTTTGCAATTCTCCAAAAGCACCCACACATACAGCATAGGGAGACAAGCAACTTATAACCACAACAAAAAGTGTACTTTTGCCTGTGGATTTATATGTGATCTGTTTGTTTAGAATTTTTGGCTGGGATTGGCTAAGGCACACTGAGCAGAGGCTCCTTTCACATGACTAGAATCAATGCACCCTTCCCCCAAAGTAATCCATGATTGCTCTTCCTCTTACTCTTTCTCTCTCTTCACAATGTACATGAGAGTTAAAACTTAAATTATTTATTTAGCCATTGAAGCATTCTAAATGAAGATAAATCACATATCTTCATTTTAGTAATTTTCAGTTCAGTTTGTGTGTGTCTGTGTGTGTGTGTGTGTGTGTGTGTGTGTGTGTATGTTTCTGCCTGTGTGTGTGTTTGCGTGTGTGTGTGCCAGTGGGAATGGGGGCTTGGGGGGGGTTGAGTCATGTTGGTTGAAGGGAGCCGGAGTTAGGGTTGGAAACCTTAACAATTAATTTCCTTGCTTTTTTTGCTGCAAAAGAACCCTAACTCTTGCATTAACGCAGTTTTTTTCAATTAATTTCCTTACTTTTTGAGGAAAACAAAATTCTGTTTCTCTTACTACACCTTAAAGTAAAAGTTACCTTACCTATGTACTATTAAATACTCTATCCAATACCCATCTTGAGGCATCATCTCTGTATTACACTATCCATTCATATAATTCCAATGCAGACAATTATAACCATTTCTAAATACTTCAGAGAATTTCTGTTCCACTTTATCTATTCTCTGTACAACTAAAATACACAAAGCCAAACAAATGGTCCATTTAAATACAGAAATTTTTGAAGTAGATAGTAGTGCCTGGCTCACTAATGGATGCAGAAAATATAACACTAAGCAAACCAACACTATTAGCAATGTGTACGATTCATGTAAACTATCTCATTGGTGTGAAACTTATGGTCACTTAACTGTCACTGATGTAATAACCTGCACCCACACTAGCCAATAACTCAATAATATACATACCTCTTCTAATAATAATAATAAGACAAACAAATGTTTACAAAATTTAAACTCTTTATAAAAATATTTGTGTCATAAAAAAATGTAAAATGTCTTTGAACAAAATTTTAGTTAAACTCATACATAAATAAGAATACCAAGAACTTAAATACAAAGAATAAATAAAAAATAAATAAATAAGACATAAAATTAAAGGTTCATAAAATAAATTAAAGTCTTACGGCACACTAAATAAATAAATGAATGACATGATAAAAGATCTTGAAATATATTATTAACTTTCAAAACTATTTACAAAAAAAGTGTCCAGGAGTGATGCAGAGGTGCTGGCCACTCAAGCTGTGGGGACTTGGGGAGGTGACGGTGTTGAGGAAGTGGAAGCCTCGTCAGGAGTAGGTGCAGCTATGTGCCCCTCCTCTGTTGCAGCTTGTGATGGAGATATGTGGAGGGGCACCTTCGAGGAGCTCATGCTGAGGTTCTTCAGAGGGCTGGTCATCCTCTAGGTGTTGCAGGTCCTGGTGCAGAAGCTGGTGAATTGCTTCCGTGGCCTCCAGCTGGTTCTCAGCCAGCCGCACCATGAGACCGTGTGTGGACTCAAGCGATGCAACAGAGGCCTCCTCCAAGTCCCTCAATGACTCAATCACTTTGGTGAGGCCCCTGTTGCTCTGCTCAAGCCCACGAGTAGCAACTAATGCTGCATGCCCTACATGCCCGTGACGCTGCAGCAAATCAATTATCTCATCACCCTGATGTATTATTTGCCCTGCCTGGCCTATTAAGTAGTTTAACTTTGCTGCAGAGTCATGGGTGTGTTCAGCAGCAGCATCATTGCCACTCGGCACAGTCTTGAGCAGCTGGCTGAGGTGTTACTGATCTTATTAAGAATGGCAAGTTGCCCTGCATAGACAAAGAACAAAAGCAAGAAAAAATTATGTTAGTAGATGAAACCATACTGGTCGTCTCTAAAATAGACCACTGAAATGGTCTTTTAACAATATATATAAAATTCACAGTGTACTGCAAGATATTGCATTAAAAATTACATAAATTAGTAGGCTTAAGATAAGAGTTATCGCTTTCTCCTTAATACACACTTACCATCAACATGAAATATATAGAATAATACTACACATATTGGATTTACATCACATTGTCTCAAGTCAATAATACTTCTCTATAGTCAATATCCCTTAAAGTAGTGTATAAATCATAATATGTCAATTATGTATAACATGTGTACAATAAAACAAATTATAACATCTATATTGTTACAGTTGTAACACTCCACAGCACAATACTATCATGTTGAATGACACATGCACACTGTAACAATTCTCACAAAAGGAATAATGCATTACAGTGTGTGTCTCATTCTGACATAATGCCATGCCTGGGTGCATTGGGTACAAGGCTGCAGGCTGAGTGCATACAATGATCCAGGCATGGTGTTATCCCAAATGACACACACCCTGGAATGCATTATTCCTATTATACAATGGCTCATTGCTATATATATATAAAATAAAAAAGCAATTTTAAAGCATCTTTTTATTAGTGTGGAAAAATATTTTTGTTTCTTCAGAGGAGATACAAAAAAAGAGCTCTAGCTCCCAAAATCATCAAGCTCATCCCAAAAATCATCTACATGTTCACAGTGAAACTGAGACTAGACCTGTGACATCGTGCTGGGATAACGCCATAGATCCAGTTCAAAGCTGACCAATCACACTCCAAAATTCTGTCTTGCCATTGTATAATATGAGATATGTAATAACACCCAGCAGTAAACACCTTTTAAATATATTCATGTAACAGCACTTGAAACTAGTTCAACCACAAATGATGTCTGAAATTGGACCAGTAAGAACACCAGCAGCCTCCCATAACATGTACAAATATATTGTCTATTCAGACAGTCAATACTACTGTACCACACTCTATAACCAACTGATCTGTACCAAGAGCATTTCACTGTAACTCACTGATAGTATGTTACAAATGAGACATTGTTACTCAATATCTCAAATGGTAACACATACCACTTTCATAATTACCAACACTTTAGTGCTGTTGCATTTCTTACAAACCCTTCAGATGCATGTATTCAATAATAAATACACACATTCATCAGTGTCTGACACTGTTTCACAACCTAACTACATATCAAAAATACAAACATAAAACATATACACTGAAGTTCGCCCCCCTGAAGAGGAATAAAAATTGAACTACTGTGTAGCTATCCATACTTACCCATACACCATTGTGTATGTATTGAACTTCTTCAATAGACAGAGATAAAACACATATGAAATGTAATAAAATCCACACAGTTTAACATTAACCACTCAATTGACACAACGCACAATTGTAGCACATTCTCTAACCTTTGTTGTATTTATTTATACAAAACACTAATGATGGCACGTAGACTCTCTAAGAAAAATGTTCTAAATATACATATACAACCTACCTATTACTTTTATTCAGACCCCTCCATATACACAATAGATAAGAAAATTAAAAAAAATTACCATTACCGATATATAAAGCTAGACATGCTGATTAAGTACTGCATACTTCCACCAGATGCAATTATCTCATGTGATACTCCCATCTAACTATTTCATAGCTCCATGCTGAGATGCATAATTGAAAATTAGACACAACAACATTGTCTCTTACCGCAGTATAATAAACCTGCAATGCTAAGTTACTGTATTAAGGTACAACATTTTGAAGTGGTAATATAAAGTAACTGCGGTCATACTATGTCTGAAAGTATCAATATTGTGTACACCTCATACTAATCTTCAATAATCAAACCACAAAACATACAACAAATACTCACATTCCTCAGCTGGAGGCCCACCTGGACCTGCAGGTGACAAAGGATGACCTGCTGCTGGAGATCCTGCTGTCTCCTCCACAGAGGGCTCAATCTCAACAGTTTCTATTCTCTCTGTGGAATCTTCCCCTCCAGCAGCACCCACTGCAGATGGTTCATCCTCAGAAAAACACAATAAAACAAAATAAGCATTTATGTCTCAATGTCAACATCTACATAGACGAATATACATATCACAAGAATCAGTTATTTAAATTCCTCAGTCTACAGATGTGGCATACTAGCTACTGTTCCACTAAATCATAGAACACACATTTGATTTAATAATTGGAATACTACATTTAATAATCTTCATCTATGAGTAATCATATTGTCTCATATTCACAAAGTGTTACAGTGTGTCACGGATAAAAAACTTCACACACGAATGCCTATAGTAATACTAAATACATACAGTACCACTTCTTCCTATATCACTTCCTGACTATATATACATTAGATACATAACACAGTGAAAACTTCACCCTACCTGTTTAAGACATAACAACTAAATAAGTAATAATCAACCAATCATACCTGACTATATAACTGCTACTGTACAATATGCACCACCCAGGAGTGTGATGCTACCTTCCATTACTGGAATATGGCTTTATAGCCCATGGATGGACCTCAACTGACCATACCACCCATGCTGGAACATATTATAGTACTTGAAAATATCTCACTTTGAACAACAATAACTGTGACAGAAAATTGTTTCTTTTAAAAACATGTCAAATATCTCTTTTCTGATACAACACTTCATAAGCCCCATCACAATATGCTTTAAAAACTATACAGTATTCTCTGTAAATGTACACACACACACACACACACACACACACACACAAATCTCTGTCAATTATCTGATAGCTGACCAGCTACACAACTGTTTCATTCAGTCAGATGCCTCAAATATGAATTCATATTCTGTAGCAATATACAAACTAGATACAAGCAACAAATAATACCCAATAGGGTTGGCGGCATGGGGCAATACCGAACCACCCAGGGGCATAATGAGGGCTGACACCACAGGCAGAGTTCCTTACACCCCCTGGAAGGTGCAGTATTGCCCATAGCAACCACCCTGTAGAGTATTATTTACACTTAGAAAAAGGTGTGTATGGAAACATTTTTTTTAGTATTTAAGAAATCAAAAAATACTAAATAAAATTACTAAAAATGAAATCATAGTTGCTTTACTAATAAAGTAGTCCTTCTATTACTATAATTACTAGAAGTTACCAGCAGATGGCATACCAGCATTGCTCAGTTGTTTTATGCTTTCTATTGCAGTATGCAGCATGTCCCTCCTTTGTTGTGGAAACATACCCCCCACCACCAAACTCAGCTTAGTTCGCGTACTCATTTTTTTTTTTGTTGTCTTTCTTCGGGTGATACCTTTGTGAAACCCCCAACTTACAGCACAACTCTACTTTTCTTTCCAACAGCACAGTAGTCCATGTTGACTGTAGCACAAATGGCTGCTCAGGAAAATGCACATGAGACAGAGGAAAAGCCATTGGTGTTGTAAGCAGAAGCGGAATTGTGTTAGCAAAAACAAAATCTCTAAATGCTTTACTGTGGCAGGACTGAAGCCACACCTAATCAGGGACAATTGACAGAAGTACTGCTCATGACGAGTACTGTTGAGCGCATACTATACTATAGCTAGTAAGTAAAAAAGAATAAATGTGCTTTAAATATTTTTGTGGTGAAATTGTGACAAAAGTGATACTGTGTCTGACACTTCACTATGCAGGGTGTACTTTTTTATTTGTGTGGAGATAACATCTGCTAGCAATCTACGGCACTCAGCGAGTGCATAATGTGCCCATTTCCTGCAATCATGTGATTACAACTATGGAACATACAGATTCTGGTTTTGAAAAACATGCTGCTAAAGCACTTGTATGAATGGGGTACTAATGATGGCTTGCTTTGTTGTTTTTCTTGTGACTACCTTTTTTTTATTTGCTTAGTGTGCTGCCAGTAACCCTGGTGGAGGCTGGTGAACACTTTGTCTAGCAGCTGGTAATCATTTAGATACTATTGCCAGCACAGTACATATCGCTAAGCAAAAGAAAAAATAATGGTGCCAGTTTAAATTTCAATGTGGTACTTTTGCCCAATGAGCAAGCAGGGTGGGCACAAGAATATTTGAATCTGTGAGGAGCACTTGACGTGGTACTTTTTATTTCCAGGTCATCTACTCTCAGTTAATCTTGTCCTCTGGCAAGGGTATCAACCAATCAGATACCAGGAAACAAAAATGCATTTTCTAATGAATAGTAATACAGACAGCACTACATTATAATAACTCACCAGCAGAGTTGAGCACAAGTAGTTGCTCGACTGCATCCCCTCAAGCTGCACCTTCCGGGAGTGGCTGAAGCTATACCGGATGGGAGGATGCAGGTTCCACAGTTGTTCTACCTGAATAAAAAAAACACAAAAAAGATTTATACAAACAGCACCATCAGCTAGCAACCTAATAATCAAGATACCCCAAAACACATACTGTCAATCACACAATGCACCACTCTTATTATGACCACTATCCTATCCACAAATATGAGGCATCTACCTTAAAAAATATTGTTTTTGCAATATGTAAACATCAAAACATCCAATACTTTTAATACTACATATACTACAACACCAACAGAAAAGTATCATTTACAAGTTTCTAAGATTTCATGTTATGTTGTCATTTTTTTCTAAAAAAATCATGTCAACACAAATATATTAGTAAAGTTATAATTGCTTACCTATCATTCTTACACACCTCTGCTAAAATATGAATTGTACATAACTATCATAGTACATATCACTAACAGTTAAATAATAAATGCCAATACTCATTTAAAATATAGCAGAAAACAACCCTCTCAGTTACAAACAAATATTTGTATTACAACACTTCCAAAATTTATTTACATGTGTGATGCCGATCACCGAACTCTGGTTTCCCTGCATCCTCCCACATAGCAAATGCTATGTTGTACCACTCCAGAACACTCCGATGAATACCACCCGCCACAGCCTTTGCCTTGAAAAATGTCTGGTGGGTGATCTTCCACTTCCTACGGCACTCATCAGGAGATTTTCTAATCTCCTGCCTCCCCAAGGTGCGACTAACCTGTAAAAAATCATACAAAACAAATTATTCTAAATCTTTCATACCACAGTGTAAATAATAGGTTGTCATGTTTCTTCTTCTATCTACAAAGACAGGGCTTAGCCTACCAACACATACTACAAATGCAGTATTGGCAGCAGAACAGAAAGTGTATTCCTAAACCTAAGCATGAGATCCTTGGGAAAAAATTTAGTGCTTAACTAGTATTCCCACCTCCTTCCCTACCTGGCTACTGACTCACACCAACACTATATAACCTACTCACAAACATGTATCACATCCCCACCCACAAGTAATCTATGCAACCATTGATAGTAGAGCACAGTTAAGCTGAACAGCAATTGCTAACACCGTACATTAATATAATTCACACCATACTATATGACACATGATAAGCATCACAGTAAATTGATAACAGTTTTGGACTATTATATACAACAATACAGTAACAAACATCATAACTTCCTCTGCATCTGAAGACAAAGAGATGTAGTATGTCATCCCACACAAGAGTCTACTGAACACTTTTGTATGTGATAATATCCTTTCCAATACAACTACTTATCAGGATACACACAGGTCTCAGTACCTGTCTACATAGCAGAGCACTGCTGCCATGCCTGTGTGTAGCGATAACTGGCTGTTCATTAGACAGTTCCAGTGCAGAAGTACACATTCATACTGAGGTATGAAGCCACAGACCTAGTACACCTAGTCTCCTATGCATGCATTGGAACTGTCCAATGCACATCCCTACACTGTCTTATTGTGCTTATTACATGTATCTGTGCATCCTAGATGAGGGTAATTGTTTTAGATGTTCATCGCGCACATCTAATGCACACCTAAGTACAGATAAGATGACTTGAAATCCTTTGACCATTTTATAACTCTGCTGTCAAAATCTCCAAAAGTAGTTTTCACACAAACCCCATTCTAACAAAAGAAAATATATATCTTATCTACAGTACATACAGCAGAATGATACAACTATTGACTACAGTATCTGAGGAACATCCAACAAATATTAAACAAATGCAGCTGACCATACCGTTGTCATCTATCACATGTATACCTCTGTTGAAAAGTGTGAAGGTTTATTGCCAACAAACACCTACCTTGGCCCATGTATGGGTGAGGCTCAGGTTAGTGGCACGCATGACAACTGTAGTGTTGGCATGCTCCCTCACAGCCTCAACTAGGGCCAGTACCTCTGCGTCACTCCATGATTTCGGCATCGCAGTTCTGTGAAGCAGCAAAAAACAAAAAAAAATTTAAACTATTGCATATTACATACTGCTGTTCTACATTAGCACTATTTATATTACATTGCAATCACAATCAAATATTTGTGATAACTGGTAAACTAGGCCAACAATAACTCTGTTATTAAAACACATACATCTACTATCTCCCACATATTCCAAAAGAAGCATAATCATGAAATATACATAACTGCTGCACAATGAGTTAAAAAATGTGAAAAATATGCAGGCATGGAATGGCAAAAAGTAATCGTACTATACAGCATTCAAAAACATTAACAACCATAATAACATAATTTTCCAGATATTCAAAAGGGTTGCACATGGCGCAACAGTGTTGCACCTTGCTCAACCTACTGATGCACCACAGCACAATATTCAAATGGGAATTGCACCTGGCACAAATCCCAATGCACCAGAGTGCATCAGCAATGTAATGCCGTGCAGCTATGGGCATGTGCCCATGTATACTCTGCCATACGATATTCAGCCTGGGATGTGCTGAGCCATCATCCGCAAAGGGGTTAGCAGTAGGGTACCGCAGGGTTCAGTATTAGGACGGTCCTCTTCAATGTCTTTATAAGCGACATTGCAGAGGGACTGAAGGAAAGTATGTCTCTTTGCAGATGACACAAAGATCTGCAACAGAGTTGATGCACAAGGTGGGGTGGAAAGGATGAGAAGGGACTTGGCAAGGTTAGAGAATGGTCAAATGTATGGCAGCTTAAATTCAATGCTAAGAAGTGCAAGGTAATGCACCTGGGAAAAAACCAGGGAAGAGTACACAATGGGGGTGAGATACTAACAACAACAAAAATGGAAAGGGACCTGGGGTAGTCATATCAGATGACCTCAAGGTGGGCAAGCAATGTGAGAGGGCAGCAAGGAGGGCTGGGGATACTGGGATGCATAGGGAGGCATCACCAGTAGAAAACAAGAAGTTATTATCCCTCTGTACAGACAGCTGGTGAGACCACATCTGGAGTACTGTGTGCAGTTCTGGAGACCCAATCTCAAAGACATAGACAGGATGGAAGCTGTCCAGAGGAGGGCAACTAAAATGGTGCAGGATCTGCATCGAAGACATATGAAGAGAGACTTAAGGAGCTTAATATGTATATCCTCAAGGAAAGGAGAGAGAGGGGGGACATGATAGAAACTTTCAAGTACTTCAAGGGAATCAACAAAGTCCAAGAGGGTAGCATCTTTCAAAAAAAGAGGTGTGCAAGAACAAGAGGGCACAATTTGAAGATAGAAGGGGTGGCTCAGAGGTAATTTAAGGAAGTATTTTTTCACAGAGAGGGTTGTGGATGTATGGAACAGCCTTCCAGAGGAGGTTGTGGAGTCAAAAACAGTGGTGGAATTCAAGCATGCATGGGACAGTCATAAGGCAATTCTAGGGGTTGGGGGTAGGAAGAAGTAGGCTGCTGGTTAACTAGGATCTGCAGCTTATCCATCAGGTAGGGAAATGGGCAGACTGGGTGGGCCAAGCGGTCCTTATCTGCCCTCAAATTCTATGTTTCTATGTTTCTATGTTTCTAACCCCTACTTGCACCGCATAAAGTTGATTGAAAAAAAAAAGGAACAACAGCCAGCCTCCCACAGGTGAGCTGCCATATTGCAGTACACAACACGACAGCTACCACCTGTGGGTGGCCACCTGAGCTCTGGCTGCACCTCCATGGTGGCATCCTCACACCCCCATGCCCAATCACAAGGATTGGTATCTAAGAATAGAATCCTATATCCCTGCTGGTCCAGTGGACCACTGACAGCCCAATCACATCCCTAAGTAAAACAATAAAGAATCCAATATCCCTGTTGCTCCAGTGGACCGCTGTCTGCCTGATGACAGGTTTCTGTAAAATAAAACACAATCCAATATCCCTGGTGGTCCAGTGCAGTGCTGTCTGCCTGATCACGGGCTTCTGTAAAATAAAACACAATCCAATATCCCTGCTGGTCCACTGGAATGCTGCCTACTCAATCACGGGCTTAAGTAAAATGAAAAACAATCCAATATCCCTGGTGGTCCAGTGGACCGCTGTCTTCCCGATCACATGCTTAAGTAAAATGATAAACAATCGAATATACCTGGTGGTCCAGTGGGCCCCCCTCCTCACCCATCCACTGAGCCCCACTCCCCCCTGGTCAGCGATGGTCGACAGCTCCCCACCCGTCTGACGCCCCACCACCTGCCGACTGACACCGTTGGTAGGGCTGCACACCCATTGGTCCACAATATAAGCCAATGGGCTTGCACCCATACCATACTACACATTTCAGATATGAAAATAGATCCACTCACATATCTGTAATGTGGAGTATGGCACAGGCTGCACACCCATTGGCTCACACTGTGGACCAATGTGTGTACAGCCATAACAATAGTGTCAGTTGGTGAGCAATGGGGCATCAGGCAGGTGGGATGCTGCTGACCGCTGCTCACCAGTGAGGGGGCAGCAGGGCAGTGGGGCTCAGTTGGTGGGTGGGAGGGGAGGTCCACTGGACCACCAATGATATTGGGTTGTTTTTCATTTTACAGAAGTCTGCGATCACGGAGACAGTGGTCCACTGCACCACCAGAAATATTGGATTGTGTTTTATTTTACAGAACCCCATGATTGGGCAGACAGTGGCCCACTGGACCACCAGAGATATTGGATTGTTTTTCATTTTACTGAATCACGCCATCGGGCTGACAGCGGTCCACTGGACCACCATGAATATTGGATACATAGAGAATAATGTATAGGGAGGTGGTTATTATGAGAATTTTACACACACCCGAGGTGTGGGATGCCCCATAAACCCGGCGGGCGAAGCCAGAGGGTTTATTTAGTATCCCAATCGGAGGTTTGTGTAAAATTCTCATAAATAACCACCTGTCTATTACTTTATTTTTATAATTGCTGGTCACAATTTTTTTTAGCAATAATCTATTCAACTTGCAAAGAAATGAGTAAGGCAGTTGTGGTATAATGAAGAATTTATTTGTGGTGGTCATATAACATTGCAGTTTTAATGATTTTAAATGTCTTTTTTATGTTTGGAAAAGAAACATTACAGTAACATTACAACATTTGTCAGCATCTTTGAATGTTATAACTTCCAGTTCGTGAATGAAATTACGTTCGTTTTAGATGGCTTCATTCATGTGGTAGAGCTGTGAAAGGCTGTAAACTGTTAACCATGTAAAAACTCTTGAAACTTTTAAACTAAGAGTTCTTGTGCCTGAGAGAACAACGCTAGATCTGACAGGACTCCCCCAGCTGTGAGAGCATAAGTCAGTCAGTTGTTTTGTTCACTCTGCTGTTCTTTGTGTCTCGCACTTCTCTAGAGCACAGTGGCACGTGTTTGCCATTATAACTGGCTGAGGTAGTTATAACGGCAAATTATAACTCGATTTTCGTATTGTAAAAAATTGTGATCAGTAATTATATTACTATTTTACAAATGCATGTGATCAGGCTGTGGGGAACATTGCCGTGCTGTAGTGTGCATCGGTCCCCAACAACTGCTGCCTGGCAAGGCACCAGGCACAAGTCGCCGGGAATTGGTACACCCACAACCAAATGGGTCCATAATGACATGCAAATGGCCCCATTTGTACCTTCCATACATTATGGTCCCATTTGCATGTGCACTTTTGAGTATCATGATTGCTGCACATATTGCAACAGAACTTCCACTAGTGCACTCCCTGCTCCACTCTAGCCACTTGTGGTACTGCAGTGTCACTGTGCCATGTGCACTGTGGGTGGGCTGGGTGTAATATTCAATGATGCTGACCCATGGCACAGCTCCGTTGAATATCGCCAAGTCCACACCCCTGCACAGTCAAGTTGTGCTGTGCCCAGATTTACGCCATAGCCTGGCGCAGTTTAAATATCTGGGCCCATACGTATTAAGAATACATATGTTACAAACTCTCCATATTATCACTTATTTCCACTTGCATGTTAAACAAATGATGCCTGCACTTGCTTAACAAAATGTTCTATTTATCCTGTTACCAGACCCCCCTATAAATCACCCCTTACAATGTAGCATAACAAAATACATTGAATTCAACAATGATATAAAACAAAAAAATCAAAATACTTACTAGACAGTGAACTCTCCACACACTTAACAGATAGTTATCTACCGGTGTAAAGAAAAGCATAAAAAAATTTTGTTAAAACTTTTACAGAGCACAAACATTTCACACACAGAAACATGAGTGATAGTGTAGACTATTGGACCAGCAACAGACCCACGCTTATGCAGTGAGCAACCACGCTACTATCTTCCAGCGAGTCATTGCTGGTTTGAGTTGGTGTGCTCAGTCCCAACAACCCCTAAAACAAGGATGTGTGGCCTGCAAAGTCCCCCAAACTCAAACAGACTAACACATCATCAACAGTAAATGCAAGCACGCACTGTATTCACAAAAGTTTAACACTACTACTACCACAGTACTGTTCTGATACTCTCTACTATCGCCAGAAACAGTATGACTCACATCAGTAATCAACATACCCTAGTAACACATAGTACACTCCATCAACAGGATATATCTCCTCATATCACTAAACATACTTTGCTTCTCACTTCATACTGAGAAACCTATGCCACATTTTCACTCATACTTGTATAATACACCCCCCAATAACAAGCCATACTAAACAATTAATAAAAAAACATAAAACAACTACAGAATCTTTCACTAACAAAAGAGGCACCCTGGATATCAACAAAAAATTAAAAACTCATGCACTTTACAACAATCACACTTTACAAAATATCATACTACCCACTTAAAAAAACACACATTCAATATCAAGCAATAATATACATCCTACTCATACATCAATAAGCACCATCACACTTCTCTGTCATTAAAAACTGAGATTATGTGTTTCCCAGACACTCACAACCTAACATACATACAGCAATGCACAGTATGTGATCAGTTCTATTTTTTGACCATTTTTTATTGGCTCTAAAAAGAGTCATTTTTTTAACACTGTGAATGTGGTGTACTTGAGAATCAGCATCCTACAGGCACACAGTCACAAAACTGTAAGGATACCATGTTGAAGGTCCCCAACAAAAATGTCATTGCCAGTGTTAGGGAGATGCACACCATCTTTTAAAAATAGCCAATACTTGTAATACATAATTTGGGGGTGACAAATAGTGTGCATTCCCATAGCATGTAGGAATCCAGATATTTGTATGTTAACCTTCCTGTGTGATCTTTCAAGTGCAGGACAGTAATCCTCATCCTTCCAGACCATGCCTTGTGTAATATCTGAATACAGAATTTTACACGATGGCAACATACTGATAAGCTGCTGTAAGTCAGACTGTGCAGCCTCTATTAAATCAATAGCCTTTTGTAACCCAAATCATTGCCTCCAAGATGGATAAGGAGTATGTCTGGTTCTGGGTGTGTCTCCAATAAATGGTATATGGTAGGCATGAGCTGCTCCCATCTCATGCCACCCTTACCAAACCAAGACACTGAGCATCCAGGTAGTTGTAAATCATTCCCAAAATGACTACATTTACTGAACACTGCTGCCCTTCTCACCAAACTTGATCCTATCATCCATACAGTAACTAGATTTTTGTGCCATGCTGAGTAACAAATCTTAACTCAGATGTAGAAATATCACAATTGTGTCTGTCTGACTACCAAGTGCTAAGAAGTGGAACCACCACAATGATTACTATTCTATTGTATCAACCACATAAATGCAGAAAAAACAATCACAAACAATAACCTTTTCACAGATTGGCTAATTTAGCATAGAGTCCTAGCTATGTATATAAGCTGTCTTTCTATTGGCATGATGTTAATTAAACATTTTTTTTTGTTTTGGGGGGAGAATACTATCATCTGATTGGCACACCTCATAACTTGCCAGTAACACAAATTTTGATTGGTCTAAGTGACTAGCCTTAATGTTCTGGCAAATTAAATTCCCTCTCTTACTGAGCCAGTTGCTTGAGTGGTGAGTGGAACCATTTCTTACTACTTGACAGAAATAGTGAACAACTCTAATCAATAGTACTGTACTAATTTGATTGCACATGTCTCAGAACCAGTTTAATTTAATTATACATTATTTGCAGTAAGAACTACTGTGACTTAATTACGTAAGTTAAATATATTTATTAGTCTCTCTCTCTCCATAACAAGTGCAAAACCAGTACTTGGTAAAGCTAGGCAACACACAATATGATTCTAAGTCAGTATTCCACAACAATTTAAACACACACAAATGTAACAACGAACTGCCACTATTATTAGATTAGTCAGCAATTGTCACAAACTAAAGTAGCACTGAGTAAAAATACATCTCCTTAGTACACTAACTATAAACTTGTACACATCAACCAGTCTGAGCTACCCCAAAAACCTTGCAAAACTCTTAATAACAAAGACTGTTTGGAGACACAAGAAACATCTCAAGAACAGTAAGTAACTATTAGAAAAGAATCACAGTAGTTTGACTGACTAAATTACTAAATGCATAAAACATACAACTTTTCAAAAAATGGTGATCTTTTGTCACTTGTACAAATCACACTGTTAAATATCAATTTCCATTAGTTTTCCAAAAACTATCCATTGGTGGCACAGATATATTAAAACTTGCATGTATTGCTAAACTGTGTCACAGTTTCCCAAGCCATGCTGCCATAAATATTTCAAAATAACTGTTAAGTCCACAAATGACCTAGCTAAACTAAATAGTTCCTCTCAATATCAGTGTCAAAAAATGCACACAATAGTTCCTAACTTCCCCAAACACAGGTAAATAACTTTTTAAAAGTTTTAAAACCATTTGCATCAAACTTATTACATAATTCTCAGAAGTGCTTACTTTTTTAGTAATGTGTTCTTTCCTTCTCGATCAGTTGATCTAAAATGGACCCCAGAGTGTTATTCTTCAGTTCTATTGGTTCAGGAAACTCAGATGACTAACCTAGCCATTTCTTTGTTCGTGAGCGTGCAATTTCTTTGACCGCAACTCGCATTGAACACCAGCATCGATCGCGACCATGCAAAATCTTTAATCGTGAGACTAGAGTGAGCTTTGGCCATTAACAGTCTTCCACACTAAAAAAAAATACTTCCCTAACTTTTAAGTAGCATGTCTTAAACCGCGACTTGGTTTGACCTCAAGGATTAACTGCGAGCTTACTACATCTTTGATCGCAAGAATAATGTGAGACTTCCACGGACACTGCCTCTGACTGTCTAAACCTAATTTTTTTAAAAACATCCAAGCAAGATAAAACCTCCTAGCATATTAATAGCCCATAAGTAAAAGAATAATGTTTTTTTGTTTTGTATCCATTTTCAGATAATCACAGCATCCTTATCATCTTTGATCGCGACCATGCAAAATCTTTAACCACAACTCACTTTGACCTCGAAAATACACCGCAAGCTTACAAATTCTTTGATCGTGAGAATAACACGAGACTTTCACATTAAACATCTCTTGCACTGCAAACCCAATAATTTACAGCACCAAAACACTACAGAAACCCTCTTAACATTTAAATGAGCCACAACTAACAAAAAGTACTTGTCTGATTTGTTTTATTAGCATTTTACATGCTTCCTGTGCTTTTTTTATGCTCTTTGATCCCGAGCATGCAAAATCTTTGATTGCCAATCAGTTTGATCACGAACTTGAACCGTGACTTTACAGATTCTTAGGTTATGAAGAAAACCACGTGACTGTACTAAAAAAAACAATAACAGCTGTAAGAAGTCAACTATTTACATACTATGCCACCACACAATGGTCACATATGTCTATTGACAGTTCACAAGTTCAGCTTGTCATTAAACCAAAATAAACAAGCTTCAACACTAATACCATATGATTTATGCATTCTTTGTTTGTGAAACTGCAAATTCTTTGATCGCGACCATCTTTGACCACGACGATCGTTCGCGAGTTGATAAATTCTTTGTTCGTGACAAAAAATACAAATTCACCAATTTTAACTTATGCAGCTTTTTATACATGCACTATATAACCCAATCATCATTAGTCTCATGTTATAATTCCATCCCAGTTCTCAATAAAAAAGACCATTGTTCATTACAGTTCACTGACACAAAGGAAAACAGTGCACACCTTAATTTAAGAAACTGCTGTCATACTTTGGTTCAGACTGAGATGCATTTTTTTGCATATACAGCAGACCAATTGCATCTCAGACACAGAACGGTAGCATGACAGTAGTGCATCAATGTGTGCGCCGCTTATTGAGGAATAAGGGGGTCATTGCTGGATATTTCAGAAAAGACCGACTGGTTGTAGCACTGTTTTTTTTATTAACAGTAATCTTTGTGTGCTGTTTCTTGGGCTGCTATCGGGGTCCTTAGATTGTGGAGTACAGGTTGATGGTATACGACAATGACTGGTGAGAGAGCTGCTGACTAAGTATGCAAGCTCACATGTGTGCTGCACTACACTAGCCACGTTCTGTGTGATTGTAACATTTTAATTTTTTTTTTGTTTTGAAGAGGAACTGTTAGTGCTTAGAAATTAAATAAAAACTGTCAGCTATTTTATTGTACCATGCTCCAGCAGTCGCAATCAGGTCAATGGCATGGCGATCACTAACCTTAACAGTGATTCAAGATGGCAGATTTAATGTTTTTGTTTCTGGGGTCGGTTTGATTTGGGAGGGGATGTGGGTGGCTGACACATTTTGCATTGGTTATCATACGATTCACCACAACAGAAAGGTGCCAGCCAGCCAATTACACTACAACCTTTAGGTTACATTTTTATGTACATGGTATAATCTTCTTTATCAACCTTTGCCCATATGACAAGTAGCTGTAATATTAACTGTATAGTACTATGCATACACTACTCAAAAAAAATTCATTACAACAAAATGTTAAGTATATCAGATGTTTTATTATTAGTACAACACTATATATTGATTTCCAAACAAACAATTTCTGATTAACTATCATGTACCCACTGTTGTTTACTACTAAATATATGTTTTCTCACTTTTCTTAGGTGACTTCAACATCAAACATATTAAAGAAATACTTCATCAACTTCATCATGGGCATCTGTCATAAAACCAGAGCACATAGAGAAACTGCAAGCTGTACTAGTTGTTCACTATCATGCCATGTAAAATTAAAAGGTAAAGCTTCTAAACAGAAGCATCAGAAACTGTCTTCTCTCCACATTACATGGAGAAAAAAAACCATACACAACTAAAGAGACAGAAACCATCCTCTAAGAAAACTACCACAAGTAGCCTTCCTAGACAAACATTACAATCACTACGTCCAGCACTGTCATCACCAAAGCTTACACATGTGAGACAGAAAAAAGTGCTAGGTGTAGTACCTCTCCTAATGTTCCACACAGTAAGATAATGTTTTTCAAAAAAGTAGTCCACAGAACTAGGACTGAATGTGTGATCTCCAAAATAGTGAGATGCAAAGGTAACAAACTAAATTCTAAGCTATCATTGATGAAACTCTGATTAAGAGCAAGATGGTTTGTAAATGTGGCTCTAGGCATACATTCCAAACTTTGGACTGACATGATGTCAGCCATTAATAAATTTACTACAAAGATTGAAGAGATGAGAAACACTATCTTATCTTTTGAGCACTTAAACACAGACAATATTTTTCTTGTGTTTCAAGGAGACTGGCTTCATTCAGAGAACTGAGAAGCATTCTTCTGGGAATAGACATACCATGCACACAGTGAAGACATTACATTAACATAAGATGAGCATGAAAAACTACTAAATGTCTTACCTCTATCCCATGAAGCCACTCATCCAAACAATGACAATGCAGCTGAAGATATTGAAAGCGACAAAAAATCTTCAGCAAAAAAATGGCCATGTGGCAGAACATGTAACATTAGAGAGGAATCTATTATATCAATAAAAACTTTCCTCTCAAGAACTCTTAACACAAAGAGATCAGAACGACACACACTGCTCCATAACATTGACAAGTGTGAGATCCATCCTCACAAAGGGCTAATGGGTCACTCTCTCACAATCCATGAACTGCAACAGCACATTTCATCACTTTCATATGCTAGCAGTCCATAACTCTGGCATCCGCAAATTTGTGCAAAGGTTGTATCACATCAGATCTCTCATTCAAGACTACATACAATTCCAAGCATTGCTCGATGGTGGAGATGTTGAAAGACTTCGTGAGTTAATCAGAAACTTGCAAAGAACTCAAAGAATGAGGTCTACTGCTACTGTTTCTGAAGAAGCAAGTACTCCTCAGACATCTCTGTTTAAAGAAGAGCAACTCCTATGACAATTTGGTCATGAATTTGCTAAATTTGAATTAAGCAAAACAGAGAAATTTTGTTTGTCATTGTCGACAAGTTAAATTCACAACAAAGAGTTGTGTATTACTGTATTATGCATGCAGTTAAACATGCAATCCAGCACTATGAATAGCATTGTCTCTGCAAAGAACAAACACCAATCAGGATTTTTGTAAGTGGTGCTGCTGGGACTGGGAAAAGTTTCTTGATCAAAGCCATAAGCAAAGGAGTGCGTGACCTTACCAGAACACCAACATCTGTTATTGTTGCAGCTCCTACAGGTTTGGCAGCTTATAACATTGGTGGTATCAGACTCCATAGGTTATTCCTGTTGCCAGTCGAGCATGGAAAGAGTGGTGATTACAGGAAATTGTCATATGATGTTGCCAATGAACTCAGGACAATGTTTGACAAAATACATTTGCTCATAATTGATGAGATAAGCATGGTCTCAAATGTTCTATTTACATTCATCCACCTACGTCTACAGGAGATACTCAGAACTAACGATAAAGTTCCATTTGGTGGAAAGAACATCCTTGTTCTTGGAGATCTCCTTCAGCTAGCCCCTGTAAATGGTAAGCATGTTTTCTGCAGTCTATCCATTGAAGAGGCAAAGAAAACTATTGGATGAATTGGTGGAATAAATCTATAGGAATTTTTCTCATATGTTGAACTCTCTCAGAAAATGAGACAACAAGGTGACATGTCTTACAAAGCATTACTTGACGAAGCATGTACTGGTACGCTCACACCCACCCACGTTGAGATGCTAAGACAGTGCATTATCACAAGAAATAATAGTCCTATCCAGGATGCTTGTGATATGTTTACACATGTTCAGAAAACTGGGCTACATGTTGTATGTCTATTCCCAAGGCTAACAGTGTGTAGCGTTCAAAGACATCATGATGAATAGAGAACAGCAGCCTATAGTCACCGTGCCATGCATAGACACAATGGATGGCATTACTCTGTCATGAACACTATTATCAAGAATGGCAGATTGTCTGAAAGAGCTGACAAATGATGTGTCATGAACAGCTGGTCTTGAAGCTGTACTACCACTGTGTAGAAATGCACGCGTCATGCTCCGCAGAAATATTGATGTCGATCGAGGTCTCGTAAATGGAGCCATGGGATATATCCAAGATTTCCTGTACAATGTACAAGGTACAGCTCTGGAGTTTGTAGTTGTGAAATTTGACAGCTGTGAAATACCTCAGCCAATAGACAGAGTCACAGTTAAGTTTGAACTTGTGAAGGACATATATGACAAGCGAAACAGTTTCCATTGTGTGCTGCTTACGCAGTCTCCATACACAAGTCACAAGGCCTCAGCCTTGGTAGTGCCATAATTGATATAGGCACTGATATATTCAAGTATGGCATGTCTTATGTTGCACTGTCTCATGTAAGACAATTATTTGGAGTACACATAGTCAAACTTGCAGAAAGCAAAATACGTGCTGACACATAATGCATTGTTGAGTACAACAGGTTACGTTCATTGTACCAACCAAATGTTCCTTTACTACCAGTTCCCAGATATGCATCTGTCACACCAATCACAATTGATGAAGGACACAAACTGAAAAGGCAGCGTACTAAAACTCCACAGTTATCACCCGAGTACTGCACAAAGCAACAATCTCTGAAGAAACTTCTTGCATCCCCCACTGCAAAAAAATGTATTGGAGTCAACACATTACCAACATTTGACAACAGTACAGGAGTCAACTGTTATGTAACTGCAACTATGCAAGCACTCCTCCACATCCCTGAGTTTGCTACTGTGTTAAACTGTTGCGCATCAACTTCCTCTCTCAGAGGCATTAAAGAGAGTCATAAGAGGTACTCAAGACGAGCTACCCAGTTTACAAAGCTTGACTCATCTAAGGCTAACTCTTGGTCAATATGCAGGGCAATTCATGTTTGCTAATAATGCACAACAAGATGTCACAGAGTTCATGATGGGAATAATAGTTTAGCAGATGATGGTATAGATCTGTGTCAACACTTCAAGGTTGACTTTGTGTCCAAGTACACATGTTTGTCATGTGGACACAAAGAATCACAAACAACCCAGGATATGCTGTGGCTCTCTGTCTATGTCCCTGAACAGAGAACTGTGAAATTTCACAGGTTATTTGCTAATGCAGAAACTGGTTGACTGTGCCGAAGATGTGGGCATTCTTGTGTATGCTCCCTGAGAGTTACATATTCAAGCTCATACATTATTATTGTACTGCAGTGCTTTAACTCTCAAGGCATGAAGGTCACAATGCCAATTTTCACTTCATTGCTGGAAGAACTATGTTCTCAGGTACTCAATTTGACACACATGCAATAATCTTCTATCACAGCCTATCCATTCACTCTGGACACTATGTCACGTGGCGAAGATTCAGAAAGGGATGGGTAGAGTGTAATGATACAGTATGCACCCTAAGGGAAAGGCTCCCAAGAAATCTAAAGGATTCATATGTCATAATACTCCACTGCACCAATGTTGCACAATGTATGGAAGAGTAATGATAACCAATCATAACATATCACAAAACCAGTCTCTCTGAAAAAATAACATTTCATCTGCATATCCCACCCAGATGTTTTGTTCTCAAACAGTAATATACATACACATTAGCATCACATACTTCATCAAACACTACCAATGTCTGATTACACCCATAGTGACCAATGTGTTCTACTTATTGCACAAAATAACCACAGCCCATGCTTATGTGCCACATTTCTCTAGCATTGAATAAACATGACACAACAGTGCAGCAATGCATCTACCTATGGTACAGAAATCCTTGTGTGTCAAACTGCTACCATCATAATTTGGATGCAAAACAATACTGTTTTCACCATAAATCACAATCGATTACCAAAATCATTGTACTGTGATATTCACCATTTGCAACTTCCATATACTAACAACAAAAACTGCATTATTACTGTTCAAGTAGACTTGAGGGTATTGTGCTGTAATCAATAGCCAGTCAGTTAGTCATATGTTTTTGCAGATGCCTTATACCATCATATACCGTAGCACATATTACTGTGTACTCACTTGTATCACAGTACTATCTTACATAGCAATCACAAACAAATTAACCTATGTAAACAGTTGTCAGAGATGCAACAACTTTTCTCAACATATTCAGTTGAGAATACTACTTGTTTCAACAACCGACATCAGGTAAAGTTCACACTCCTTTTCCTGTTTCTGCCCACATTACTGACCTTACTATGATACTTAATAATTTGACTTCCACCATATCCAAGCAGACTCGAGGCGCTGGATATTACTCCAACATCAGTTATTAAGTTGCGTTGGTAAATGTTATCACACCACATTGAGAGTAGCACTGCCTACACCACAGTGCCATCTCTACTATTATGAGTAAATTGTTGAAAACAATATGATAGAATTTGCTATCACTCTAATTGCACTCTGAAGACTGCATATGCCATTATCTCCAACTGGTCTATGACTTACAGCACTGGATATGATGAATTATTGAAAATGAATGCGACTCAGACTTGTATATATGTATATAATACTGAGATTCAATATGAATGCACATAAGTTCCATCAAATTATAAATGTTCAGTTTTTTGTTTCCTACCCACTGTTCCAAATTAAACATTTCTGAGCACTTAATGGTATTGCATTACATTAAGTGTTACTATTTACATAAGGAATATCTCATAAAAGAGATCTATACATGTGGTTCTCTGGCCTACTGCCACAGTATAATTAATCTCTACATCTCTGCAAAAGTATACACATCTTGAGTTATTATTAAATACTAACAATGATTGTCTACTTCTGCTTTACAATGCAAACAATTGGTCTGCTTTTGCTGTAACAGGATTGTCCATATATTTGGAGGTTGGATGAGGAATTTTTTCCCAGTTCAACAAATAAATAATATTTCTAAAAACTCATTTATTACCAGTTTTGCCAACAATATTGACATAGCTACCATCACCACACCCTAAAGTGGAAAAAATTGCGGCACATGTCTGTGATACTTTAATTTCTTTGTAAGTAGTTAACATAAAAACTTCTAATTTACAAAAAATAACTACAATTTTAACATAACTAATGCCAAAAAATATTGACCTATCACTAATTGGATACAATGGTACCTAAATCACACATAAAAAATAACCATGCATGTAACTGGCACAAAATAGAACAATAGTCAAACACTGATCTTCATTATGTAAGTGTCATTTTTTGACTAAACGCTATTCCTCAAATGTTAATCATTTCCATAAACTATTACACCACTACGTCAATCTACAAATGTAGTGAAATTGTAGGAAAATGTTATTATGCTAGCATGTCCACACATAATGTTTCTTACTTTATCACGTGAACATGCACTGAAATATTAAATACCATAAAAAATAACTCAGTAAATGTAAATATTCTAGCTAGTTGTATAATATCACCACTTAATTACTCAAAAAGCATATATTTAATTATTAATAATAACTGGTCACAATTCCCCTCAATGTACTCACACATTGATATTTTCCATAACAACCAGCTGGTTCTTATCACATTCATAAACCATGTCACTCAAAGTATGCTGCTGCCTCATTTGTCAACATTATGTATATGACCAGAACCAGTCTCAGAAACTGCTGGACAAAAACTGCTGTTCTGTTATTATTAAAAATTAAACAAGGTGAGGATGTTTGATTTGATAATTAAATGCACACCCTCATTGTGTCATACTTTCACAAACCCCAAAGACACACCATAGCATCCTACAGCTCAGGTGTGCATCCTAATTCTCATATCAAAACCTTCCCCATCCATTATTCTCTATTTTATTACTATCCGTTGTTATAAAAATAGAACTGCTAAGTCACAGCAATAATCAAGCACTGCTAGCACACACATAACTAATACTACTCAGCAATAAATTTTGGAAAGAAAAAATACTTGTCAAAAAATATTATCTAGCATAAACACCCATACAAAGAACTATTCAAATTGTTTCAATTTATACTGCTTAACATAGAGTGCCAACAAAACAATACACAGAGAAAGCAAAGACTATATCTCAGCTCAGGCTAATGGTAAGAAATAAAATACATCATAAGAAACAATAACAGAAATAACTAACAAACTGGTTTTTTTTGCCCATCCCAAGAACAACCAATCAATTTGGACATATATATATATATATATATATATATATATATATATATATTTAAATAATAAACTAATGTCAAAACTACTTCTATGTCTCCTGAGCTTTATTTTCATGTACTTACTGTTATGTGTTCCAATATTGATTACATGTTTTCTATGGCACTGTTACTGCATAGTACTCAGAATACAGACTAAGCAGAACACTAGCAACACCACCTCCTACAAATGGTCAGCAAGGGGTGGTAGAGGGGACAGATGTCACAGAGACCTAAGTAAGTGTCTCATGGTACACATCTCAAATAAGTGCAAAGACCCCACCTCTCACATCCACAGCCAACTGACAACTAAGTACAGTATTAGCACTACTGCACATATACTCTCAAAAGTTACTTTCTGAGCATGCCTCCAGTAACACTAGTACTGCACTCAGTCAGCAACTGGCCATGAATGTGACAGATACACTGTACCAGTTACCAAACAGTAACAGATGGAGACACATGCAGGGTGGGCTAGCACAGATGCCCTGCTATTTTACTGTTCCCCCACACCCCACCATGCCAACCCACCCTCCACCTCCCCCCACCTATCCCCAGTCATCAACTGGCACAAGCCACCTGTCACGTCCACAGCCAACTACCAACTAACTGCAGTATTACCACTACAGCACAGACAAAATCAGAAATAAAATTCTGACAGCACCTACAGTAGTACTAATACTGCACTTAGTCAGTATCTGCCCATGGACGTGACACTTATAGTGTCCCACTTACTAACTCAGGGCACATGGACTGAGGTGCAGGGTGTCCTGCCACAGCACACTGCACAAGTAGCAGGTGGATGAACAATAGACTACCACAAACTCATGATTTGAAATGTTTATTATTGTCCAGTTCGAACAATGACAGGGTGGGAAATAGACTACTACCAGAAACTCATGACGTGAAATGTCTATTATTGTCCAGTTCAAACATGGACAGGATGGAGCACTAGAGCACCACAGAACTGGAAATAAAATGAATGTTCATATTTAACAGTTCAAGTTCAGCAGGATGGGAACAGTAGACTACCAGGAACTCATGATTTGAAATATTTTATTACCGTCCAGTTCAAACGAGGATGGGGGAGGCAATAGACTACTACCAGGAACTCATGATGTAAAATGTTTATTATTGTCCAGTTTGAACATGGACAGTGTGGAGCACTAGAGTACCACAGAACAAGCAATAAGACACATGAACTGACATGAAGATTGTCATACCACACCATACTGGTGTGGTGTCAGGAGGAGGAAGAGCAATACACTACAAGGAACTCATAATTAGAAATGTTTTATTATTGTACACTTCAAACATGCACGGATGGGGACAATTGACTACTACCAGGAACTTGTGTTGTGAAATGTTTATTATTGCCCACTTCGAACGTGGACAAGCTGGAGCACTAGAGTATCACACAACTGGCAATAAAATGAACGTTCAAATTCAACAGTTCAAATACAGGAGGGGATGTGAACATTGAACTACCAGGAACTCATGATTTCAAATGTTTTATTATAGCCCAGTTTGAATGTGCACACAGTGCGGCAATAGACTACTACCAGGAACTCGTGATTTCAAATATTTATAATTCACCACACCGACGACCTAGGTTCAGGTATGGACTCAGGTCATCAGGTCTCGGCAAAGGGAAGGAGGATTGAGCATGCCAATGGATGCTTTCCTCCTTCGGGCTGGGTTACCAGTGGTGCTGTATGCAGCCGACATCCCTGGGGCTGGTGGGAGCACTGGCTCTCATGGGGCACTGGCAGCTTCAAAGGGCTGGACTCAGGAGGGAGGACATTGTCAAGCACTTGGCAGGTGCTTCATCAACGCACTTGCCCAAGCTCGACGTCCTCAGGGGAAGGAGGTACGGAAAAGCACAAAAAGAGGAAAAAACATCTCCCAATATCCATCATTGCCTGCTTCACCACCCACTGACTAATAAGGGGCAGACTCCACTGTGCGCAGCTCAATCACTAGGGCATAGATGATGGTTAAGGAGGCTTCCCTCCTCGCCCGGCCCGGGGGCATCATCTGGGCCATCAATGGACCCCGAGGACTGGCAAGTGTGTGGCACTCTAGGAGCAGACTCCTTGGTAGTCGGTATGGTTGGGAGGCAGTGCACCTTGGTGGCCTGAAGGAGTGGAGGTTAGTACTACAGAACTGACAATAAAATGAATATTCACATTCAACAGTTCAAGTACAGGGGAGGGATGTGAATACTAAACTACCAGAAACTCACAATTTAAAATGTTTCATTATTGCCCAGTTCGAACATGCACAAGGGATGGCAATAGACTACTACCAGGAACTCGTGATATCAAATATTTATAATACATCACATCAACTACCTGGGTTCGAGTACAGACTCGGGTAGTCAGGTGTCAGCAGGTGGAAGGAGGATTGAGCATCCCAACAGATGCTCTCCTCCTTCATGCTGGGTTACCAGGGGTGCTGTATGCACCCAACATCCCTGGAGGCTGGTGGGAGCACCGGCTCTCACGGGGCACTGGCAGCTTCAGAAGGACTGGACTCGGGGAGGGGAGAATGTTGTCAGGCACATGGCAGGCGTACATCAGCACACACTTGCCCAAGCTGACATCCTCAGGGGAGAGGGGGATGGGAAAGCACAAAAAGAGGAAAAAACATCTCCCAAGACTCCTAAATGATGTCCATCATTGCCTCCTTCACCACCCACCAACTAATAAAGGGCAGACTCTGCTGTGCATAGCTCAATCACTCCTGCATAGAGGATGCTTAAGTAGGATTCCCTCCTCACCCTGATCAGAGGGGCAACCCGGGCCATCAAGGTACCCCGAGGATTCGTGAGTGTGTGGCACTCTAGGAGCAGACTCCGGGATAGTCGGTATGGTTGGGAGGCAGTGCACCTTGGTGGCCTGAATAAGTGGAGGTTAGCAGATAGTAGAGGCGCTGAGAAATAGAAACTAAAAAAATATGTATTTATAATTGTCCAGTTCAAACATGGACAAGGTGGAGCACTATAGTACCACAGAACTGGCAATACAATGAATTTTCATATTTAACACTTCAAGCACAGGAGAGATAGGAACAGTAGACCACCAGGAACTCATGATTTGACATGTTCTATTATTGTCCACTTTGAACTTCAACAGGGCAAGCAACAGACTACCACAGAAGTGCCAATAAAATGAATTTCATATTTTACAATTCAAGTACACACAAAGAGGGGAACAGTAAAGTACCTGGAAATTGGACATACAACTCTTCCACAAACCACCAAAATACACATCTGTTGCATATTGCCTTTCTTCCCTTCAAATATCAACTCAAAACACCAAACTGTTCCCAATATATTCAATGTAAAATTACTATAATGTCCCTATCTATTCCATTATAAAAAATCTGGCCATCTGGTCCCTATCTTGCGATCAAAGATGATGATCGAAGAATCTCATGACCAAAGAATTTGCACCATCACGATCCAAGATTTTGCTGGCTCACGAACAAAAATTTTAAAACCATATAAATCAAAGAATTTAAGGAATTGCGGTAAACCACCACCATGGTTCGACAGAATGACACCCCCGGACTAAAATCCACCCTCATTTGACTTCCTTCGACACTCCAGGGCTAAGAAAAATTGATTTTTTTATTGGGCCATCTCATCCCTCATTCACAATGCACGATCACAATCAAAGAATCTCACAAACAAGAAATTTGCAGGCTCACGATCGAAGAATTTGCAGACTCATGAACAAAGAATTAAAAATATTATGAATCAAAGAATTGAAGGAATTGCAATAAACCACCACCATGGTTCAACAGAACGAAGCCCCCTGAGTAAAACCCACCCTCATTTGACTTACTAGAACACCACTGGGCTGAGAAAATTGATTTTTAAATTGGGCCATCTCATCCCTCTCTCACGATGCACGATCGTGATCAAAGAATCTCATGGTCAAAGATTTGCAGGCTCCCTATCAAAGATCATTAGCGTGCAACGAATTAAGATTTTAAAAGCTTATAACTCTATTGTTTGACCAATTTGACTGGAACCAAAGCCATGGCTTGATAGATCAGGGTCCTCTGAGTAAAACCCATCAAAGTTTTACTTCAGAAATAGACCCCGAGACGAGATATTTATATTTGTACGATCGAAAAACTGAAAACAAGATGGCGGACCTCGTAGTCGAAGAATTTTTGAAATTCCTCAGGAACAAAGATTCTTGAACCACGAGGCTGCAAATTCTTTGACCGTCAGCCGGGACGAGATGACCAGAACCCCCATTCTTTGATCACAAGATATACATATAAATTTTCCCATTGACTTATAATGGGAACGTAAAAGTGCCTTAACTTTTGAATGCCTTAATATTTTTTCACCAAACAAAAAGCGGCATGTTCGGCCACCGAAGCTCTTTCAAACAAGCCATCTCACAGAGTGAAACACCACATGATGGCCATGCAGGACCACATTTAGAATGGTAAAAGATGCCTCCAAAAATGGATAATTTTGCATTTTTCATCATTTTCATACACAAAGACCAGCACTCTGACCAAAATGCAATTAGCAGATCAAGAGATCGAGTGGGCACCAACGCATGTACCAAATTTCAGGCAAATCCATTAAACAGGGCCAAAGTTATTAATGTCCAAACTTTTGACTTTAGTATGTAAATGGCCACTGAACCCTAACTATAGTGGCACAACCGTGCCACTATAATATGAAAACTTTGTTAATGCACCATTAGGGTTGAGGCATCAAAAGTAGGGAAATATGATCTTAGGGTTCCCAAGTCTAAGGCCCCACTTCCACTGTGTATATAGGAACAGGCATGAGGGGAACTTAGAGTTCACAACCCTAAGACCCCATTCCCACCCTCAGCTTCCAACCCTAAGACCCCATCCCCACCTTGCATGCAGGAACAGGTGTGAGATGCGTGCCTTGGCATTTTGAACCCTAATGCTCACCCCATTCCAAGACTAAGTAAGCTAAGATGGGTACAGAATAAGAGAATGGGGTGAGCATTAGGGTTTGAGCATGTCCCCGGTGTCTAGTGGCACCCCACTCCAGTTGTCTCTGGTGCCTAGTGGAACACCCCCAGTCCTTTCCTGCAAAAAAGAAAAACATCCCTTGATTTCTTTTCATTTTTATCTTTTTTGGTGCTGCAATATCAAATATGGTCCCTCATTGATCAACTCCCCCCACCCCTACCTGCCACTCAGCACCCACACACCACACACCCTCACTCACCTGGATAGGTCCCATGTTTGAGATCCACTCTCCTGATTGAAGACATATCTTGCTGATGGAACAGGTGACTGCAGTATGAGAAGCTAAAGTAAATGTGGTTCAATGTATTTCAATGGGGTTTCAACTTTAATGCATAACTTGGCCATTTTTTTTAATTTTTACCCAAAATTTTAAACATGCCCTTTCAGGGACCCCACCTCACGACCAATATGACTGTCTTTATGCAACTCCTGGCCAAAAGGTGGTTTTGTGGTTGGTTGGCAAATTCACCTTTCAGGTGGGGTTTGTCAATTTTTCCTAACCTAGTTCATGAGGTGAGGTCATAAGATGGCTATGTTGAAAATCTGGGGTCAAAATTGGTAAAAATGACAGAGTTATAATAGTTTGTTGTAATTTTGCATTACACACTTGTAACTTCAGAAATATTAGATAGTGTGACTCCAAATTTTCAATATAGGCTTCTTATTACTGCACCTCATGTATGTCATACCTGTCATTTTTCAAATCCTGGCCAAAATGCCTTTTTGCACCTGTGGCATGGATTGGTGTTGCAGTTGCACGGAATTATGTTTTGCTAGAGATTTGAAAATTTTCAGTAATGGGTTTATGAGTTGGGCTAATAAGATGCTTATGCTGCCAATTTGGTCACTGTTGTCCTATAAATGGACACGCCCTTCCATGGCTATATGCATATATGTATTTCTGAAGGGCCCTGCACTCCCTCAGGCAAATAAGGATACCATTATTCTATCTCAAAAGTTATACATGGGTTGGAGTACTGGGCCTGGAGGGCCCTGCCCTCTCACAGGCAAATAAGGCAATGATAACACTGTCTCACAAAGTAAGGAAATTCATTGCAAAAAAACTATGTTAATGCATCCCTTAAACCTCATCCATGCATTCTTGAATCCTGTTACCTTTCTCCCCCACCACCTGTGCTGGGAGGATGTTCCAGGCATCCACCAGTATCATGAATTTCTATCTGCAGAGACAACCATTGTATGTTTTTTGTCTTACCTGATGATGAGTGTCTGTTGTTGCTTGTGTGGTCTTGCCTTTTGCTGCTTGGAGGAGTGGGGGTGGGGAGTTAGGGTTTGAAACTCTAATGTTGAATTTCCCAGATTTTGACACTTTAATACCAACCTTAACTGATGCATTAATGTAGTTTTTTAAAGAAATATATATATATATATATATATATATATATATATATATCTCACAAAACTTTTTAATGCTTCTAGTCAGAGTTAAAGCCAACAGTCAGGAAATGTGGCATTAGGGTTTACAACTATAACACCCCACCCGCACGCTGCACACATCAACAGGCATTGGGGTGCCTTGGAGTCATAAGCCCTAACACTCATCCCATTCCATAAGAAAATAAGTTGAAATGGGTACAGTATAGGAGAATGGGGTAAGAGTTAGGGATGATGACCCCAAGGCACCCCAGTCCCCATTGGTATGTACAGTGTAGGGTGAGGTGTTAGGGTTGGAAACCCTAACACCACATTTTCTGACTTTTGTGGCTTTAACCCTAATTAAAGCATTAATGAAATTTTTTGAAATTTATTTCCTTACTTTTTGAGATTGTATAATCATATCCTCAGTTGCCTGTGGGAGGGCCCTGTGCTCCCATTCATCCATACTGTAGATGTGTATATGTATGTAGCTGTAGAAGCACAGGGCCCTCCAGGCCCTGCACTTCCATTTATAGTACAACAGTTACCAAATTGGCAGCATAGCCATCTTATTACACTACCTCATGTACCTGGTACAGAACATTTTCAAATCCCCAACAAAATATAATTCTGCACAACTGCAACACCGTTCTGCACCACAGGTGTGAAAACACATTTTGGCCAGGAGTTGAAAAATGACAGCAGTCACATATATGAGGTGGGGTAATAAGACCTTTTTGGTGGGAGTCACATTTTTCTTGAGGTTGGGTCTCAAAAAATGACAAAATTATGCATAAAGGTTTAAACCACCATTGAACTGCCTTTACCAGCAACAAGACATGTCTTCGATCAGAGGTAAGTCTTGAACCTGGGACTTGTTCAGGTGAGTGAGGGGTGTGGGGGTTTACTGGGGTGTGTGAGGTGCTGGGTGCTGAGTAGGAGGTGGGGGTGATGGGCTGATTGGTGAGGGACCTTTTTTTTTACAGGTTAACAAAAAAACATTGAGTGACTCTTTTCTTTATTTCAGGTTTTGATTGCAATAAGAGGGTGGGGGGGTACCACTAGACACCAGAGAATATCTAAATGGCAACAGAGACAGCAGTCCGTGGGTGGGGGGGTGCTGCTAGACATCAAGGAATATCTAAATGACAATGGGGATGACGATCGGCGAGTGGGGGTGTTACTAGACATCAGGGAATATCTGAATGGCAGTGGGGACAATGACTGGTGCTTGGGGGTTGTCACTAGACACCTTGGGGATATTTTAAATGGGGATGGCAATTGACAGGTAGGGGTGCCACTAGATACCAGGGAAAATCTAAATGGCAGTGGTGATGGCAATTGGTGATTAGTGGTGGGTGAAGTGGATGAAATTCACTCCATGAAGTAATTCACAGAGTAATGCGGAATCGTCGAAGTACTCCGCAACTCAAAGCGGAGTACTTCACGTCATAATGGGGAATGCAATGTCCATTGGGAACAATGACTTCATGTTATTCCGCCTTCCCCAAACCACTCCTACACCAGTTTTAAGGCAAACTACATTGAAATCAATGTACTTTGCCTTGTTTTTGAGCTCCAAAGGTGAATTTTGGAGTGCTTTATGGAATTGCAGGTCACATGGGCTCTAGACTGTTTTGCACAGCCTCAGTTCTGTGTAGTGTGTGTGTAGTGGAAGATGGAGACAGTTTCCTTTCAGAGCTCTGTGATTCCAAATCCTCTAAAAGCTGGTAAAAAGTATTTTTGAGCTATTTCTTTTGCTCACAATTTAGTACATCGACTATAGAAAACCCTCCTGTGCTCATATCATCAAGTGTTTATTGTTTGTGTGTGGATTTTGAATGTTAATTTAGAACAGTCAGTGTGTGTACTATGAAGTGTGCTTTGGGGGAGGGGCGTATCTGTAGTGTAGGTAGATTAACTGGGGGAGAAAAAGGCAGTCTTTCTGTTTTGATTATATTTTTCTTGTCCAACTGAGTTAATGTACACACAGTAATATTTTCAGTAATTCTTTACATTGTTTTGTCGATTGTTGTGGTGCAGCAGTGTATAATTTCATTTTGTTTAAAACATTTGGTTATATTATTAAAGGTTTTCAATTTGCTACACATTACTTGTAGTGTGTGTGAGTGTGTTTGCGATGCATGCCATTAAATCAGACACCTTTTTTTGTGTCACAGAGTAATTGCAGCAGTGTGAATCTGCTAACCACTGCACCTGCATGATTTTTTTGTACTGCTTTGTGGTATCTTTACTGGTAGTGGACTGCTGCTGCCATGCACTATCCCCCCTCCCAAACAGGCAAAATGTATTATTTTCCAGATTTGGATTTGTGACTTGTGAGCACTGGTTAGGTGGTGTTGTGCCTTTGTATCTGTATCTCTTGAGTGGGCAGTGAAATCTTAATCTGTCTGTGCGTTTGTAGTACACCATTAATTCTGGGAGACTTTGCATTTCTTGTTACACTCTCATTTCACTTTGTCAGCACTATGGAGTTTTCTGGACACAAGACAGTAACATTTTGGGGATGCACATTAATTCTGGTGGCTATGTGTGACCACTGTGCACATGACCGAGTGTGCCATTAATTCTGGGAGACTTCGTATCTCTTGTTACACTCTCATTTCACTTCATCAGCACTGGGGAATTTAATGGACACAAGGCAGTAGCATTCTGGGGATGCACATTAATTCTGGTGACTGTGAGTGACTACTGTATGCATGACATCTGAGTGCACTATTAATTTTGGGAGACTTTGCATTTCCTTGTGTTCTCATTACACTTCGTCAGCACTGGGGAGTTTTCTGGACAAAAGAAATGAGCATTTTGGGGATGCACATTAATTTTGGTGACTGTGTGAAGGGCTGCCAATATTGTTGTCACTTCACCTTACTTCAAGTTAAGTCAGAATGACAATGTGAAGTAATTAAAAGGCGAAGTGAGTCTTTTGCATTGGCCACTCTGCGTAGCGGAGTGACAATGCAAAGTGCCCATTTTGCGGGCACTTCACTGGCAGAATTTAAATTCACTGCATCTCTTATGGTGATCAACAATCTGTCACAGTTAGTGAGTGCCTCTGATAGGCAGACAAGTTATGCTGTTTTTAGGCACCAGCAGGAGCTTGATCAAAAGTTCCAGCTTCAGGGAGATTACTGAGAACGTCAACCTGCATCAAGAGAGCAACCTGTATTCCATACTATTTTATGCCTAAATGATAACTGCACTAAAAAAGCTCATAAAAAGCTTTTTGGTGTGTCCCAAATCCTTTTTTATCACTTGTGATCCTTTTTCGTTTGAACAAAAAAAGGATTCACGAAAAAGGATCTTAGCAAGTGACAGAAAAGGATTTAAAATGCTATCAAAAAACATTCCATCACCAGTTTTGCCTCCAGACAACTGCAGAGGTTTATACTTGCTACGTGCATTGCAGAAGGACATGACCTTAGTTTTGTTATAGTTCATGATAAGTTTCTGAGAGCCAAACCATTTTTCCACAGGCCTGAAATCCTGTAGCAGTTGACTGTCAAGCAGATTAAAGTCCTGATTGCTAGAAAAGAGGACCGCATTGTCTGCATAGAGCAGTATCCTCTGCTGGCAGATGACAGGGAGACTGTTAAGAAAGAGAGAAAAGAGTAGTGGACCCGGTATAGACCCCTGAGGAACACCAGAGAGTACTGGCTTTTCAACTAAGGAGACACCGGGAATTTTAACACTTTGGACCCTCCTCCAAGATAGTTAGCAAACCAGGGCAGTATATCATTGCAGAGCCCAAGAGCAGACAGTTGACTGGGTAGAGGTAGGTGATTTACTGTATCAAAGGCCTTTGTTAGGTCAATGAATATGGCCCCCCCGCAAAGTCCTTGGTCAAGTGCATCATGGATACAACTGGTGAATTCCAACAATGCTGTGGTGGTACTGTGCCCTTTGCAGAACCCATGCTGTTCAGGGCACTGTATATTATGTTCTTCCAGGAACTCTACAGGCTGGTCAGAGACAATTCGCTCCAGTGCTTTGGATAATGGGGGGAGGCAAGAGATGGGCCTGTAATTGGTGTGCAGTGACTTGTCTCCACTTTTGTGCACAGGAGTGATGGTAGCCTTTTTCCAAAGTGATGGAAATTGGCAATGCCTTAGGGAGAGGTTGAAGATCATTGTCAGTGGTTCAAGGATCTCAGCTACAACTAGTGTAAGGAGTTTAACGTCGAGTGCATCATCACTATAGCCAGTTTTGCTGAGAGTCTTACAAATATGGGTCCTGGCTAAGTGCATTGGGATCCTTTTGAAGAAGAACTGCAGAGCAGAGTGTGCTTGGGATGCTGTGGCAGGGGCGGTATTGGTGGTGGGAGCATTGAAAAATCAGGAGGGAGGACACAGCTCAGGTCAGAGAATGCACTGATGAACGTGTTGAAGATGATATCTAGGTCCAACATTGGAGTACCATCTGTGTTGAGCATGGTAGGGGGACTTAGCATCTTTGTTAGATAGGTCCTTTAGGTTGTTCCAGAATGTTTTCCATCCCCCATGTGTTAGAGAGTACTTCTAAAGTATTTGTTTTTCCAACCATATAGCGTGGGTGCAGCTGTTTCTTGCTTGTTTGTATTTTTGAAAGTCTACTTGGGCAGCTGTGGCATGAGCACAATGCCAAAGATGGTCCCTTTGTTTGAGCTGCATAGTAAGCTCTGTGTTTATCCCGGGGTTAGGTCTACCTTTTACCTTCATTTGTTTAGCGGTGCATGGATGTCACAGGCCTCAGTGAATCTGCTGATGAACAGATCAAGTGCTTTGTTTACATCCTTGAGTGAGTCTATTGTTGACCAATCCAGACTGTTTAGATAGGATTTTAACAGCTGTAAGTGCCCCTTCTTGAGCACCCTGGTGTATATTATTTTGGGGGGGGCTTGATGAAGTTATTAGCCCAAGAGCAGATGACAGGTGAGTTGTCACTTAAGGAGTCAGGGAGAACAGACACCATAGAGATTCTTTCAGGGTGGTTGGATATTATCCAGTCAATAAGGGTGTAGGTCCCTGTTCTATAGTTACACCTGGTAGGGAGTGAGGACTAGCTGTGTGAGGTGTTGTGCCGTAACTGCATCCTTGTAGATGTAGGCCTCTGGAGTGAGCCAGTTGATGTTAAAATCTCCCAGGATAATGGACTCTGAGTTTTGGCGTAAACCCTTGAGACATTCCATGACATTATTGAAGCTGCTAGCCAGGTCCTTTGAGGGATGTAAACAGAGACTACAGTAAGGTTTTTTTCATGGGCCCCGAGTAGGACTTTGACAGTAATGACCTGCAATGTTGATCCCAGGCTTGGAAGAGGAAGAGCGTGTCCCTTAAGAGTATCCCTCAGATAGATGGCACAGCTACCTCCCCGCTTAGAGATCCTGTCCTGCCTAAAAATCGTGTATCCAGGAATTGCAGCTGCACTGTCTGGGATCTTTGGATTTAGCCATGTTTCAATGATGGAGAGGATGTCAGGGTTGTATTATCAAATCCAGGTTTGGAGGATATCAAGTTTACTGAGGAGGCTACTGATATTTATGGATGCCAAGGCAACAGACCCGACTTCCCGCGCTGACCATAGGCTGATGGTCCAGGTGGACCTGCAGTAGCAGAAATCTCAGGAGGGAGGTTTGAAGCATCTTGAGGGCTTGCTTGTTAACTTGTCCAGTAAACTTCCTATCTGACCTGAGCACGATCAGATGGCAAGATCTCACCTAGCCAAAGATGTCAACGAGGCAGCTTACACCCTTAATGACATTCTCACTACAATAATAAATAAGCATGCCCCTTTCATCAAAGTAAGGGTATGGAACAACTCCAATCCCTGGTTCACCTCGGATCTTAAGGCAGCCCTCATAGTTTGAGATAAGCTCTGGGCTAAAGCTAGATATTCCAAAGAATCTTCGGATTGGCAGGCCTTTAGAACAGCCAGGAATACCTGAGTGAAAAGTATTCATTCTGCTAAAGCTAACTATTATATTTCTACTCTTGAACAAGCTAAAGGTAACCCTCATAAAATATGGAAGACTATCAAATCCATAGAAGGACGGCCCACGGCCCCTTCTGTCCCAACAAAGATAGTTGCAAGTGGCAAGATTGTGGAAAACAAGTCCCTAATCCTGGAGGAACTTAACTCCCACTTTGCCACAGCTGGATTAGCTTTTGACTATTCATCTTATGCTGGTTCTGCAGTGAGCCAGTATACCCCTCCCCCATATCTAGTCCTGCACCCAGCCCCTTCCAACTGTGTGAGATAACTTATAAAGAAGTAGAAGATTCTCTTCTTAACTTAGACACCAAAAAAAGCACAGGGAACGATGGCTTGGAACCCTTTTTCCTAAGGTTGGGATATGCCCATCTTGCTGCCCCACTTCTCCATATCTTCAATCTTTCCATTACATCTGCTACTGTGCCGTCCTGCTGGAAAGCAGCACATATCCTCCCTCTATTTAAATCTGGTGACCCGTGCAATGTAAACAACTATAGGCCTATCCTTTCTAAAGTTCTTGAAAAACTGATCCATATTCAGTTAAAATCTCACTTGGAAACCTTCTCTCTCACCAACCCAGCTCAATCCGGCTTCCGGGCAAAGCATAGCACAATCACTGTGCTAGCAAAAGTAACCAATGACTGGATCTCTGCTATAGATGCAAAGAAGGTAACTGGTGCAGTCTTTCTGGATCTAAGCAAAGCTTTTGATACTGTTGATAACAAACTATTAGTCAATTGCCTTGCAAAGTTGGGTGCCACATACCATACCACCCAGTGGTTCTCTAGTTACTTAACTGGGAGATCCCAAAAAGTAAAGGCGGAAGGCTGTTTTTCTGCTGCCTTGCCAGTTGCAAGAGGAGTCCCCCAAGGATCCATCTTAGGCCCTATTTTGTTCTTCTTATACATTAATGACCTAGATTCTAACATATCTATGTCCAATCCACACTTTTTTGTGGATAATACTGTGCTGTATACTTCTGGCTCATCACTATCTGAAGTCAAGGGAGTGCTTCAAGTGGACTTCGCACAACTTGAGCATAATCTAATAAAGGCAAAGCTTCTGCTTAATGCCAAGAAGACTAAATCGATGATATTCTCCCCGAGTGCTGCCACAGCCCCTCCCCAATACCCGTGGCACAAGACTTCATTGTCACCACGCTAAATGAGCCTCTGAAGTTGTAACCAGATTTAAATATCTGGGTATCTGGATCGACAATAAATTATCTTTTAATGACCATGTTGAAGATGTCTCTAGAAGGCTAAAACCAGGTTAGGTTTCTTCTATAGAAATAGGCCCTTCTTCCCCTTGAAACTCAAAATAAGCTTGTTCAGGCCACTTTTCTCCCACTGATCGACTACTACGATGTAATCTATTCCTCCACCACTCTGGCAAATCTAAGTAAACTGGACATCCTTTATCACCGTACGTAACGGTTCATTACCAACTCCCCTTACCATTCGCATCACTGTGACTTATATGCAGCTGTTGGTTGGACATCTCTTACTACTAGATGCCTGCTCCATGCTGCGCTATGGACTCTTAAACTGTTCCTGCAGAAATTGCCAAGCTATCTCTCATCCCTCATTAGTATCTCACATAGTGCATACTCGTTAAGAAACTCTGACTTTATTATGCTTAATATACCAAGGACGTGGACCTCCTTTGGTCAACGTGCTATTGCACATGCCCTTCCCTCCATTTGGAACCAATTACAAACCATACTGAAACTAACTAGCACATTCTCAATAAACTCTTACAAATTGCTAAGTTCAGCCAAAATAAAAGACACCTGTAACTGTCATTAAGTCTCTTCCTTCCCCATGTGTGCATGTGTATCCACTGGTAAGGCATAATTGCTTTGTCATATTAACTGCTTTCCCTTCCCCTTCTACTCCTGGCTTTATCTATGCTTACGCTCCTCTGTTACACTATCAAATCACTCCTACCCACTAACAAATCACTCCTACCCCCCTTATCAGTTATATTCTGCTGTTTGTTCCAGCTGCCAAAATGTATGTATTGCACACACCAGTCACCATGTTTCAATTATCAGTATGCAGCCTGTAAGTCACTTCCCTGTGTTATATTAGTTGTCTACCACCTGCGGTCATCCTATATGGAGCCCTTGTATGTATATCTTGCCTGTATCATGTTACACATACTTTATGTATATACTGTTTACTACCTATCTATGTTTGTACATTGTGAAAGTCTATATGTCACAAGACTGCCTTGTGAATGAGCTTGCTCAATGGAGTTTTCCTGCAATAAACTTGAACTTAAAGTTGAACTAATCCATCTGCGCACATGGGTGTTTGGGCAAAGGCATGAGCCTGGCTTTGTACAGTGCTGCTAATATATATAAGTAACCTAGTGGGCTATAGCCTCGGTGTTTTTGAAAGGAAGTAGTTGTGCCATACTGGGAGCAGAGAGGCACAGCATTTTAAACAAGATCCCCGTGGTCTTTCCAAGTGTGTAGTGCAGGGCGGGGTTGGTATTAGTTGGCCTTGGGGATGGGGGTAACTACATCAGGGGTGGGGCAGTACAGCACAGTGATAAGTAATAATAACAGGTGGGATGCAGCTTTAAAGCAGCCATGGCAAGGAGATGAGGGACACTGTTTGAGAGAGGCCACCAAATGGGAGTGAGATAGAGAGTTGCAGGATGCTATGGGAAATCAGCGAAGACCAGGAGATTGAGTGAGTTAGTGAGTGCTGATTCTGATTGGGTGAAACAGCACAGATGGGAGGGGCATCAGTGTATTTAAAGGAGGCCTGGGAGGGGGTGGTGGGGGTGGGAGAAAAATCAAGACAGAGAGGGCAGCCGAGTGGCAAAAATAAGCAGAGGGTCAGAGGCGCACCAATGACAGAGGAGCAAGAGCTATCCTGACCAATCATGGTCCTCAGGCAGCAAAGCCGTACCAATCATGAGGGAGACATAGTGTATGGAGCTCCACAGAATTTGGCGGTAGTACCTGCAAGTGGGATCCGAGGTGGAGTTCCAGGGAGGCAGGCAGAATCCTTTGGATGAGTCGGCTCGGCGGCCTTTGAGCGCTGCTATCAGCGGTGGCGCTGAGTTTTCAATGGGGATTCTAATGGGGACAGATGAAGAGGCAGGTTAAGGAATTGTAGAGGAATGATGGTGGGGGCTGGCGGTAGTCCGTCCGGGGTGGGTGTGCTAGAAATAGTTAATAACAAAGGAGTGGCGAGGAAAGGGGGAAGACACGAGCAGCAAGGCACAATTAAGTACAGGAGAGGAGAGAGGTAGTGAGCGGAGGGATGGGAGAAACAGCGATCAGACAGAGAGAAGAAAAATTAAGGTTTAAGGTACAGAGAAGGGGTTAGTGCACCAGGGGGATTACGGGGGGTGCATGAAGGAGTCACTGCAGCTATTCAGACTGCAGTAGGGTTGCCGGTGAAAATTAAGTCAAGGAGCAGAGGGACAAAATGGGAGGAAGAGTGAGGGTGAGAGAGACAGCAAGAGAAAACAGAGAGAAGTTCAGCAATAAGAGATTAAGGTACATATGGCAAAAACATCCGCATTAAACAATAATCTAGATAGGCTTGCACTAGATCTCAAAAATGAAGCAGTTACAGTCTTAAACAGGCTAAGTTTATTCATTTTTGTTCACCAAACAAATGCATTATAGTTCTGCTACCTAAGCTGTATCTATAATAAAAAAATCATACCAATATTCTACACTATCGGGGTGAGAGGCGATGAGGAAAAAAACACAAAAAGTGGTGACTTTTATGGTTTTTGCACTATCTGGATCTCAGAATCCGTGAATCCATCCAGAATGAAACTTGCCATGTCAAAGAGATCTACCCTACAGGACAGCGCAAGCCAAATTTTTGTGCAATCCATTGATCAGTTGCAAGTTATTAAAGTGAACAATTTGAGGTTTGACATTAAACATGCTACTCAACCCGAATACTGCGCATAGGGGCACAACATGCCCTATAATATTATAGTGGTGTGATAGTTCCACTTTAGTTAGGGTTCAGTGGTCACTTGAATGTTAAACTTGAAATTTTGCACTTTAATAACTTTTCAACTGTCAAGTGATTTGCATGAAGTTGTGCATGTGCTGTCAAGGACCATAGATCTCTTAACATGACAAGTTTCATTCTGGTTGGATGTGTGGGTGCAGAGAGATGAGGTGGGTCAAAATTGGGAAATGTGCCATTTTTGATGAAATTCACTGTGCAAAAAGGGTGTGAAATTTTGGTCAGAAATTTTTAGGGCATATAGATCTTAGTTCACATTGGTGCCTTTTGAAGGTTTGGTGAAAACATATTAATCTGTTCCACAGTTATTAAATAACAAAGTTTCCCATTACTTCCAATGAGACCAGATGTATGTCCCACTCAACAAAAGATTATTTGTCGCAAATGGCCAATCCTTTGTTGCGAATGGGTGATCCTTTTTTTCAAATGGGGAATCTTTTTTCATGGTGCCACCATCTTATTTTTTCTTAGCAAGGCAAACAATGTTAAGAAACAGAATAATAATAATAATAATAACATTTATCTAATTAAGCGCCTTTCAAATTTTTCAAGGCACTGTACATAAAAACATGAGAACACCAGCAGAATCAATACATACAATAGAACTACACAACAAATATTGCAGTGTCAGTGGCTCAGTAGGTAGCACACTCACCTCTGAGGCCAGGAGATCAGAGGGCTGTGGGTTCAGTTCCCACATCTGGCACTTGGGTTAATATCCCAGTACTGACACTGTAGTGCAGCATGAGAGGGGTGCTGCACTTCTGAGGTGCCGTCTATCGGATGAGACGCTAAACCGAGGTCCCATGTGCCTGGATTGGTGTTAGTTCAGGTGGATGTTAAAGATCCCATGGCACTTATCGGAAAGAGTAGGGGAATTTCCCCGGTGTCCTGGCCAAATTTCCCTCATTCACTAAAAAAATACCACCAACAGCTTAATCTGGTTCAAGGTCAGTTGGCATTCATCTGTATCCCCCTCCCCCGGGTCGTGCCTGAAAATAGGCAGGATTTGTCTAGTGCACTTACCCGGTCAACAAAAGCTAAATAAATAAATAATTACCAAGCTAAAGTAACCAATTACAACATAGCAGGAAATGCCTTCTCCCATAAAAAAGACTTTAAGGCCTTTTTAAAACTTCTCATTGTCGTACTCTCTCGGAGCTGACAGGGCAGAGAATTCCAGAGGGTAGGAGCTGCAAAACCAAAGGCACGGGCTCCAGAGGACTTCAAATTTACTCTCGGAATCTCCAGCAACCCCTCGTCAGCCGAGCGGAGCTGTCTCAGAGGGGTGCCCTGTTTTCTGAAGTATCCAACCCATGTGTTCTGCTAATTGGGACCCATTTCATCAGATTCTGTTGTTAGTTTTTTTATAAATCACCTTGAAATACATATTTTTAACATGCTGAAATCTTTTTTCACGAATTGCGAAAAAAGAAATTATGAAAAAGTATCCTGTTTCATGATTTGCAAAAAAAAGAAATTCCTTTTTTACAAATTGCAAAAAAGGATTCTGTTATGCAATTTGTGAAAAAGGATTCTTCCTTTGCCACAAATTGTGAAAAAAGGAATGACAGAGAATGATTCTGTTCTGCAATTTGTGAAAAAATGACTGCCCATGTATTCTTTCCCCCAATGTCCAATCACCATCCCCGTGTAAAAAATTTATATTTTCCTGATAGTCTAGTAGTCCCTCCTCACTCCACCATTCAGATTGCCATCCCTGTATAAAAAAATGTCTTTCCCTGGTAGTCTAGTGGTCCTTTCCCCCTCCTCGATTTCCAGTTGTGGTCCCCATATACAAAAATATCTATTTCCATGTTACTCTAGTGGTTCCTCCCCCATTCACAGATTGTCATCCCCATATAAAAAATGTCTTTCCCAGGTAGTCTAGTGGTCTCACCCCTCCCCCGATGTCCAATTGCTGTCCCCATATACAAAAATATCTATTTATCTGGTAGTCTAGTGGCCCCTTCCCCCTGTTTGCTGATCACCATCCCTGTATAAAAAAATTAATTCCCTGATAGTCTAATGGCCCCTCCCTCTCCCCTGATGTCTGTTCACTGTCCCTGCATGCAAACATCTATATTTCCCTGATAATCTAGTGGTCCCTCCCCACTCCCCCATTCCTCAGTTGCCATCCCTGTATAAAAAATGTCTTTCTCTGGTAGTCTAGTGCTCCCTCCTTCTCCCCCAGTGTCCAATCACTGTCCCTATATAAACATATATTTTTCCCTGGTAGTCTACTGGTCCCTCCCCTCATTCCCCAATGTCCAATTGCCATCCCCAGTTAAAATAATGAAATCCCTGGTAGTCTAGTGGTCCCTCTCCCCTCCCTGATCACCAATCACCATCCCATGAATTATTTTTTAATTTCCCAGCTGGTCTAGTGGATCCCCACCACCCACCCTGTTAGGTAGTCACCCACCACCCTGATCCCCCCATCCCAACTTCCAGCTAGTGACCAGCACAGCCCTCCACTCACCATTATGACTGGCCACTGACTGAAATGTGAATGAGTGCATGCTGCATACAGCACATGCTCATTCACAGCTCAGCCGGTGGACAGCCATGGTGGTGAGAGGAGGGCTGTGCTGATTACCAGCTGGGAGTCAGGATGGGAGAGTGGTGGTGGGTGACTATCTGACAGGGTAGGAGGTGCACTAGACCCCTAGAAAATGTAACAATAATTTATGGATGATGACTGGTGATCAGGGAGGGGAGAGACCACTAGACTACCAGAGATTTCAGTATTTTACTCAGAGATGGCAATAGGAGAATGAGGAAGGGACCACTAGACTACCATTGATTTCAGTATTTTAACCATGGATGGCGATGAAACATTGGGGAGGGGAGGAAACACTAGACTACCAGGGAAATAAATATTTTGTACAGGATAATGATCTGACATCAGTGGAGGGACCACTAAACTACCAAGGAAAGACAGTTTTTACATGAAGATGGTAATCGGTGAATGGGGAGGGACCAGTAGATCACCAGGGAAATATGTATTTTATACAGGGATGACAATCAGACTTTGGGGTGGGGAGGGACCAATAGACTACCAGGGGAAATATATATTTCTATACAGGGACAGTGACTGGGCATCAGGGGAGGGACAATGAGACTATCAGGGAAATATATATTTTTATACAGGGATGGTGACGGAGAAGGGGAAGGGACCACTAGACTGCCAGGGAATTGAGAAACTAAGATAAATGTGGTTCAATGTATTTCAATGGGGTTTTCAGCTTTGGTGCATAACTTTGTCATTTTTGAAGATTTTGACACCAACTTTTTGACATACCCTTCTTAAGACCTCTCATGAACAATGTTGGTGTCATTTCTCAAATCCTGCCTGAATGGTGCTTTCACAGTTGATTGGCAAAATCACCTTTTGGGCTGGATTTCAAAATTTGCACCATATTTGTTTATTAGGTGGGGTCATAAGAAGGGTATGTTGAACATTTGGGATCAAAATATTTTAAAATGGCAAAGTTCTGCACATCTGTTGACATTTCGGTATGCTCGTTCTAATCTTCAGCATTTTCGTTATTTACACCCAATTTTCATCAGAGCCAGGGTGCGGAGATATAGAGTGTCAAAAATGTGAAAATGACCATGCTTTGTCAAATCTTTGTCACACTGTTGCACAAAATGACTTGAATTGTGGTCTGTGATTTTTAGGGTATATAGATCTTGTGTCACAGATGTGGCTTTGAAGGTTTGGTGAAACAATATTAATCTGTTCAAAACAGATTTCAAAGTTTCCATTATTTCCTATGGGACCAGTTAGATGTCCGACTCAAAAAATGATTCTTTATCACAAATGCATAATCCTTTTTCACATACACGAGATCTTTTTCCACAAATATGGAATCTTTTTTCTTGCTGCCACCATCTTGTTTTCCGTTAGCGAAAGAAACAAAATTAAATTACAAAAAAAAAATAGAGGGCTTTAGTCTGGGCCTGCAGAATCAGATGCTGTGGTTAGTTTTGATAACTTGTTCAGAAATGTGTTTTTTTAGCTGCGGAAATCCTTTTTCGTACACCACGGTAAACAGATTCCGTGAAGCAGGATCCTTTTTCGCAATTTGCAAAAAAGGATTTCCTTTTCTCACAAATCACAAAAAAGGATTTGAGAAAAAGGATCCTTTTTCACAAATTGCAAAAAATGATTTTCTTTTTCTGCAAATTGCGAAAAAAGAAACACTGAAAAGGATTCTTTTTCACAATTTGCAAAAAGATAATTTTTATATAGGTGTTTCTTTTTGACATTTCACAGTAAACAAATGGTTAGGAATTTTGATCTGAAATTTTCTGGGTACAAAGGGCTTGCACCACAGATGTGACTTTTACTGGTTTGGTAAAAATATGTTATTTTGTTGAGGAGTTCTGCACATTTACATTTTGCTTTGTTTCCCATAGAATTGCATTGTAACAGGAGGTGTACACAGTAATTTATTTGCCATTGCACTATTAAGAATGGTTTGCAATTGTTTTCTGAAATTTTCAGGGTACAAAGGGCTTTGGCCACTGATGTGCCTTTTGCTGGTTTTGTGAAAATTTATTAATTTGGTGTCGAGTTACACAGGTTTCACATTTTCCTGCATTTTCTATAGGATAACATGGTAATGTCAGGTGTTTCTTTGGCTCTGCACACTATGGGAAATCTCAAAGATTATGCATAGATGGGAGCATTGGGCTGTTCCAGGCCTGCGCTCCAACACACAAACATGGATACCATTAAGGACTGATGGAAGCACAGGCCAAAGTGCCCTGTACTCCCACATGTATCTACGCTGAAGATTATGGAGTGATCAGAACACAGGGCCTGGGGGAAGGCTGTGCTCCCACATGGAAATAAGTATACAATTACAATCTCTGAAAAATTATGGACACCTGGGAGCGTAGGTTCCAGAGGGCCCTGCACTCTCACAAGCAAATAAATCTACAATTATAGTTTCTCAAAAAGTAAGGAAATTCTCTGCAAAAAACTCTGTTAATGCATCATTAGGGTACCAACATTAAAAGTTGGGAAATGTGGTCTTAGGTTCACTTCCTAAGATCCAGACCCCACCCAGCATTCAGAAATAGGTGTCAGGGGCTTGCCTTGGGGTTGTGATCCTTAATGCTCACCCTATTCTCATGTACTGTACCCATCTCAGCTTACTTATTCATGGAGATGGATGAACATTAGGGTTCAGAACCCCAAGGCACACCCCTCACACCTGTTCCTGCATACAGGGTGGTGGGGGGTCTTAGGGTTGGGAACCTAAGACTGCATTTTCCAATTTTTGATGCTGGAACCCTAATGGTGCATTAATGAAGTTTTTTACAGAGAATATATATTATAGGGGTGCAGTCATGCCCCTATAGTTAGGGTTCAATGGTCACTTCTATGTTAACCTTGACATTTTGCACTTTAGTAACTTTGCAACCATTCATTGGATTTACATGAAATCTTGCAGGCACTATCAGGGACCCAAGATCTATTGCTGTTCCAAGTTTTGTTCCATTTAGATGTGTGGGTGTGGAGGTACAGTGTATTAAATGACTTGAAAATTACCATCTTTTGTCAAATTCTTTGTCACGTCACTGTACAAAAACAGTGTTGAATTGTGGTCTGACATTTTCAGAGTAAACAGGCCTTGGGTCACAGATGTGCCTTTTGAAGATTTGGTGATACAATATTAATCCATTCAAAAGTTATTAAATTTTGAAGTTTCCATTATTTCTGATGGGAGCAGTTAGATGTCCCTGCAAAAAGGATCCTTTGTCACAAATTTGTAATCCTTTGTCGCTAAATGGGAAATCCTTTTTCATATGGCCACCATTTTGTGTGACAGCGAGGGAAACAAAATGTAATAACTCAAAAGCATGATGTGTTTATTTCAAACTGATACATGTAGATTGCTTAGCAGGACCCCCTCAGCTGGATTCTGTAGTTAACTGTTGGAAAAATGGATTTTGAGTTTTTTCACATAATAAATCTTTTTTTGTGACTCATAATGCAAAAAAAGATTATTTTTTGTACCATGAGTCACAAAAAAGGATTCTTTTTCATGATCACAAAATCCTTTCCCTGGTGTCTAGTGGCACCCCCCCCACACACACACACATGCTCCGATCACCATCCCCTTTACATAGAAATATAGACACATAGAATCTGTTGGCAGATAAGTACATGGTGACTGGTGTGTTCAATAAGACTACCCACCTAGTCTGCCCTATTTCCCCTACCTAGAGTGTCATGCAGACTCCATCTTCAGTCTTCCCATCACTGCTAAGATCGCTCTGTGTCTATCCCTTGTGTTCTTGAACCCTGTCACTGTTTCTGCCCCACCACCTCTGCTGGTAAGCTGTTCCATGTGTCTACCACTCTCTCCATTAAAAGTACTTCCTCACATTTCCTCTGAACCTCCCCTGCCTAACTTCATAGCATGACCCTTGTCCTTGAGCATCTTTTCAGTGGAAAATGCTTTGCTCTTGTACCTTGTTTTGCCTGTGAGGTATTTGAATGTCTCTATCATATCCTTCTTTCCTCCTTTCCTCCAGGGAGTACATGTTAAGTTCCTTGAGCCATGCCATAGGACTTTTGATGCTGGCCATGCACCATTTTCTTTGCCTCCTTTGTACTCCTCCACCCTCTCTATGTCTTTATGGAAGTGGGGCCTCTAGAACTGTACACAGTACTCAAGGTGCAGCCCTAACCAGTGATCTGCATGGCATTATTACCCCTCTGTCTGCTGGTGATTCTCTTTTCTAGGCAAACCAGCATCCTTTCAGCCTTCCCACTGCTTTGACACACTGCTTCGCTAACTTTCAGGTCATCAGAAATGATCACCTCCAGGTTCATTTCCTGCTCTGTAACTATTAATACTGCTCCTCCCAGGTAGTATATTGCCCCAGGTTCTTATGCTCCAAGTGCATTATTTTGTACTTCTTTGCATTAAAACCCAGCTGCCAAGCCCTTGACCATTCTTCCAACTTTTCAAGTTCACTTCTAAATTTTTCCAGTCCTCCCAGTGCATCTAATCTGCTGCAGAGTTTTGTGTCACCTTCAAAAGGCATACTTTCTCTTCCAGCCCTTCTGTAATGTCACTGATGAAGACATTGAAGAGGATTGGCCCCTAGCACTGATCCCTGTGGTACTGCACTAGTCATGCTGCTCTATTCCAGAGTGACTGCTGTTTACCACCACCCTCTGACTCCTATTGCCCAGCCAATTTTTCACCCATTTTACTACCTTTGGATGTACTCCTAGGCTTCCCAGCTTGTTTAATAGCCTTCTATGTGGAATGATGTTGAAGGCCTTGCCAAAATCCAGGTAGCCATGTCCACAGCTTCCCTTTGATCCACTTCCTGGTCACCCAATCAAAGAACTTGATCAAGTTAGTCTGGCAGGACCTCCCACTGTGAACTCATACTCCCTCTGATCCTGCAGGTTACTGGTAACTAGGTATTCCCCAATTCTTTCCTTTAATAGTGATTCCATTACCTTGTCTACCACTGATGTCAGGCTGACTGGCCTGTAATTTCCAGCCTTCTCCCTATTTTCACTTTTGTTCCTTCTATTTTCCCTGGTGTCTAGTGGCATCCCTCACCCTCCAGTCGCTATCCCCTTTTCAGAACATTGTTTTCCTGGTGTCTAGTGGCACCACCACTGTCCAATGTATGCCACCCCCCTTTAGTTTTCTTTTTCTTTTTCCCCTGGTGTCTAGTGGCACCCCAACCCTCCCATTTATGCCTCTTCTTTACTTTTCTTTTTTCCCTGGTCTCTAGTGGAACCTCCTACCTTCTGACTTATACCCCCTTAGTTTTTTTTCCCTGGTGTCTAGTGGCACCCCATCCTGATTTATGCCCCTTTTTTATTTCCCTGTTGTCTAGTAGCACCCCCACCTGCTGATGGCTTTCTCTGCCTGAAAACAAAAAGGTCTTGAATGTTTTTTTCCCTAAAATAAGAAAACAGTCCCTCGCCAATCAGACACCTCCCACCCCATCTCCCTCTTAGAAACCACCACCCTACACCCCCAGTACAGCCCCAACAGACCCTCACTCACCTGAACAGATCCCAGGTTCAAGAGCTACTCTCCCAATCAAGGACATGACTTGCTACTGGAACCAGTGGCTGTAATATGAGAAACTAAGGTAAATGCGGTCAATGTGTTTCAATGGTGTTTTCAACTTTGATGCATATCTTGCTATTTCTGTATATTTTGCCACCAAATTTTCAACATGGCCTTTTGGGACTCCCCATCTCATGGACAAATTCAGTGGAATTTCAGGATCTATCCTAAAAGGCGTTCACAGTGGCTTTGGCAAAATCACCTTTTGGCATGAGTTCAACATTTTTAATACCTCTGTTCATGATGTGGGGTGATAAAAAGGTTATGTTGAAAATCTGGGGTCAAAATTTGTAAATATGACAAAGTTATGCACATGCATTTACATTTTACCACACTTGCTCATAGCTATGGTAACTTTCCTTATTTTCACTCCAAATTTTAAACAAAGTCATTTTTTTCCATCACCTCATGAATGTAGCAGCTGTCATTTTTCAAATCCTGGCCAAAATGTATTTTCTCTCTCCTCTGGCATGGAATGATGTTGCAGTGGAGAGGAATGATGTTTTGGCGATGATCTGAACATTCTCAGGCCAGTGTTCTTAAGGTGGGTTCATAACAAGATAATGTTGACAATTTAGTTGCTCTTTTGACTGCAGTGCATCAACAGCAACATGCATGTATGCATCTATGGAGGGATGGCACATGCCAATAAGGATACGATTATGGATTGATGGGAAAGCAGGGTCCAGAGTGCCATGCACCCCCACAGGGACATAAGGATATGATTACATTGTCGCACAAGTTATGGATGAATGGCAGCATACAACCAAGAGGGCCCTGCACTCCCACCAGCAAATAAGAATATGATTATATTATCTCACAAAGTAAGGAACTTTTTGGCAAACAAATTCATTAATGCATCAGTTAGGGTTCCAGTGACAAAGGTTTGGAAATGTGCTGCTAGGTTTTTTAACCCTAACACCCCACCCCCACCATGCAGGCAGCAACAGACATGTGGGTGTGCCTTGGGATTGTCACCTCATTCCCTATGCTGTAACCATCTCAGCTTACTTGCACATGGACTGTGGTGGGCGTTAGGGTTGACAACCCCAAGGCATACCCCCATGCCTGTCTCTGCCTGCACAGTGGGTGGGATATTAAGTTGAAACCCTAAAAGCACATTTCAAACTTTGTCACTGGAACCCTAACTGATACATTAATGAAGTTTTTGACAAGAAATATAAAAATATATATATATATATATATATATATATATATATATATGTATATGTATATATTTTTTATATATTCTTTACAAAACATTACATTTAATGCATCATAGTGCTAAGCAGAAAAAGTCAGGAAATGAGAACATTAGGGTTGCCCCCTAACCCCCTCACCCACCATCCTCCACAAATTGACAGATGATGGGGTGTGTCATTGAGTTGTGAGGCCCAAATCTCACCCCTTTCCATGTGTAAGCAGGTGGACATACTACAGTAAAGGAGAATGGGGTGAGATGTAGGCCTCACAACCCCAACGACACACTTCATCTTCTGTCAGTCTGTTAAGGATGACAACCCTAATGTTCTCATTTCCTGACTCTAAATGATGCATTAAACATAATTTTTTGCAAAGAATTTCCTTACATTTTGAGAAAGCATATTGTCACATTTCAATTTAACATGTTAAACTTCTAACAAATGTGTAAAATTAAGCAGAACAAATAACAGAATACAACATTTTTGTGCCTAAAATGCCAATTAAAATGGATCCCAAAAAGAAGCAGAATGCACACTGTCCCTTTACAGAATGTACTTCTGTAACTTGGAATCAGTTTAACCTAACTAATACAAGGTGATTGATGCACATATTACATCAAAGTGTATTCATATACAGTATATATATATAGAGAGAGAGAGACAGAGAGAGGGAGAGATATGTTTAATAGCATAAATCATAAGTTAAACAGTAGCCATGAACACAAAGCACCCCTGATCTAATTCAAGTGTTCATGAGCCATTATGTGTAAGTGGCTCTGGTATGGTTTGCATTCCTAGAGATGTTGCTTTCACTCTTGCCCAGTGTCAGTTAATGCCCTGTCTTTGTAATATCAAAAGAACAAACACAGTGGAGTTCGGGAAGTATATAACAAAGGCAAACCACAGATTGCAATTTAATCAGAAGATATGTTGATCCCTTTTTAACTCCACCTGATATATATTAAGGGACACTGAACAAACTTTCAGAATAGTTGCATTGTTCCTTGCTGTATTACTTCTTTCCATATCTAAACAAACTCTGGCCAGAGCCAAAACGTCTGCAGGATTTGACCAGATAAGGAATTAATGTGCCTGGCCCATGCTACTAATGTACATTATGATTTATGTGCACCTACTACTATATGTTTCCATTAGAAGTGTTTACCAGACTTCCTTATTCTAATTTCATTTTTCTAAATACCTCTGCATGGGACTAAAGCTATTTGTTTCCCGTATAGCAAACATTTAAAAAAAAAGAAAAATAAGTCAGTGTCATTGGCAGACATATGACTTGCAGACTGTCTTGTTCCTCCACTAATCTACACATTAAAGAGCTATCAATTGTTTTTCATAAAAGGCTAGATCTTAAAAAAATACATATAAAATGCAAAATAAGAGCGTAATAAACTTTTGTAAAAAAACAGATATCAATATTTTCTTAGGTGTGTGTGTTATGAATGTATATTTCTCTCGGTTTATGTGGTTCTGTGTTTGCATTTGTCTGTGCTTAATATAAAATGTGTGTGTGTGCATGTGTGTCTCTATCTCTTTGGGTATTATGACTGTATGTTGTACTTTTCCCTGTGTGTTTGTAACCAACAGTATTTGTGTTTGTCTCTGTATATTTCTGTTGTGTCCATCTGTCTGTCTGTCTATATGGTGTGGGTGTGTGCATGTGTGTGTGTATGTGTGTTTGTGTGTGTGTGTGTACAGGTCTGGCTTTGTAATTAACATGTCCACTTGTATTATTACAATGCATATTTCAAGGAAATTGTGACTTACTACTTCTGGCAATATATTGAGCCTAAGGCTAGCATAAATATTATGGTACCCTCAGTATGCCCCCTTTAATGCAGTACAGTAAAGAGCCTGCATGCATGCAGAAATCCATCACTGTACTAGGTACAATGTGTGTGTGTGTGTGCAAAACACACATGGATACTTAGACAGGATCATCTGTTAAAAGTGGTGTTTTCTTTTAAATGGCATGTGCCTCCTGTGGAGTGCTTCACTCTGGTGAATTATACTCTTTGGGTTATTAGCCTTTACAGGAGACAGGGCAGTCATTTTGCTGACTCATCTAGTTTTTCCTCAGCAGAAAGCCCAAGAGTGAGTAAATGTGGTCTCTCTCTCTCTCTCTCTCTCTCTCTCTCTCTCTCTCTGCATTAAAACATTCAAAATGCCTATTGTGTACATGCAAGTATTACTAAATGTAACTTACTGAAGTCTAAGTAAAGCTGTCAGAGGTACTACACTATTTGGTTTTAATATGCTTAATGTTTTTCACAGTATTGTCATTGGCATAATTAGAGTCTCTGGGTGACAGGAAGCCTTACCATGGGTGTGTGATTCTTATGATGATGGCAGGACTTGGTGCCATTAATGCTGTTTTGTGTTGGTATGGGGGCAGATCAGTGAGGGGCTTTTTTGTAGCTTCCTAATCAACAACGCAAAGTAAACACACTTTCCCACACATACAGGAGTAATTAGTGTGGACTCTGATGCAGTTTAAATTAATAAATAAACTGGCAATGGCTGAACTACTGACACAAAAAGAAATATTTTTACGAAGAGTAGTGTAGCTACTCCCAATCCTTTCATTAGACTTTCTATCATAAGGTACTGGAAATCGTTAGGAATTTTTGTAAAATAACCATTTTTGTAGCAGCATATTGAAGGGTACTTGTGAACAAGATGTTCTTTAGTTCTGTAAGGGATGGTGGGCAGACCTAATTTAGCACACCCGCTCAGAGGTATGCTTCTCCTGTTATACTTTTCACATGTTATTGGGTGGGGTGAACACTGGCTGGAGGATCTATATACTGTGCTTCTTTGACTTTCTCCCATACTTTTGCAAACAAAATAAATAAAAAGAATGCAGAGAAAATTGCTGATCAGGAGTTGCGAGGGCAGGTGGTGAATGATGTTGGAAGTGCCAATGTAATTGCTGGTTGCTTTTTTTATTAGAATAGATTTACTTTTTTGTAAGGAGATAGGAGATGGTATTTGCTACTGTTCTTCTGTTCTAATAAATATGCTAAAACAATATGATCCTATCTGTGTCTTTTTTCTTGTGATGGTTTGTAAAGTATTAGTTTGTCTGGCAGACAGCTTTAGATGTTGCGGTTGTCCATAAAACAGGATCTCCATGTTTTTTTTTTTTCCAAACGTCATGGACCACCAAAAGTGAAATACTTTGGTGCTGCTTACATGAGAGAGACTGACTCAGTCAGAGAAAGAGAGAGACAGACAGACAGAGAAAAACCTGTCAGAATTGTGCATGAACTGCTCCCCGGCATGTCCCTAAATCACAGCACTGGCTACTATTTAAAACATCAAGCACAAAAAGTAAAAATAAAAATCACTACATCATTCCTGAAGCCAGTAATGCTGTGATTTTTTTTTTTTACTCCAAGTGCTTGATGTTTTCTCTCACTCTGTCAGTCTCTGTATCAACCAATGGTGGACTGGCATTGTCGGGCTAGGGTTAAGGTATTTCTGTCAGACCCAGTTTGTATAAATTTCCACTGGGCTGCCAGCAGACTAGGTGTGACTACCAAGTTAAGCGAGAAGTCAGTAACATAGGGTAAACTACTCTAAAAAAAAGTACCTCTCTCTCTCTCACAGCACTAATATATATTCCTTCTCCCCTCTCTGTTATGATGCATCTCGAATCCAGTTCTTTACAACTCAGTATGTCTCCCTAGTGAAACATTTGAAATAAATAAATGAAATAAACGTAGGGATGGTTGTGGGGCTGCAACCAGCTTCAGCTGCCCCTCTCTCCACAGTCTGTCTCCTGGTGCCTGGGAGAGGGTTGGGGGTATACTGCCAACCCTGTCTATGTTGATGACCCACATCCTAACATACCTTATTTATTTATTTTTTTTTTACACATTGATGGCTTGCCATTTGGAGCCCTCTGATAGGCTGCTGCTGAGAGGCACCTCACTATGTTCTGTACCAGAAAAGCCAAAACTTTGTAATTAGACTTGAGCTCATCTGTAGGAATAACGTCACTTACTTCAGTTCTCAGAGCGAATTCTGCATCAACGTGATTACACCTTCTCTATTCTCGAGAGCATCAAACATGATTCATGTAAGTGGCTTGCATCAAAACCAGTGCAGTCTGTGCCAAAGTTGTTTGCGCCGGGGTTGTGTCAGATTTTGTCACCCAGAAAAGCCTTGCAACTTTCCCCTCAGAGTCATATGTGACTCTAATATTGAATGGTATTAGCAATTAGAAATACCCCCAAAACTGTTGCAATACACTTATTTACAATAGGGTCCCGGAGCATACTAACAAAGGAATAACATGTCTGAGGGATTCATATCTTCTGCCAAAATATAAGCCCTTGTGATGTCTGTCACAACCCCACTCAGGAGGTCAGGCCTCTGCTCCCACAGTGCCAACCTCTGGGTGCAGTATTGTGAACAGTTAACAGAACAGGGTAACCCTCCTGTCTGTTTTGTGGGTTCAAATCAACCTTTGGTTTCAAGTTCTTGGAGGGCTTCAAACTGTGAACCTCTTGCTAGTGTACTCAATGTACAGGCTCAGATAATTCTGCTCTTCAGGAGATGCCAGATATCTTTCACCTACGGGCACCTAACCAGGTGTACAAAATGAATCCTTAAAAACTCTATGAAAGACCTCAGGATAAACTCTTACCTTTTCCAAGGTTTGTTTTACCATTAAGCTTTGCACAGTGTCACTGTAACCATATATGCTTCACTTGTCAAAGAAATAATTTCAAAGGCACACCAAGTAGTCTCTAAAATTAGAAGTTTACTTAAAATAGATAAAAATGTGTAAAATGTAAATACAGGACAATATATCACAAAAACGTACAATCACTTAAAAAATAAGGTTTAAAAAGTGCACATTCCTACCAATAATACACTTAGACCTGTCTACCTAAGGTATTCTTATCTTCTTATAGTGCTGTAGATGTTTCTTCCTCAGAGTCCAAATGTGCATATCTCTAAGTGGAAAACAGAATACTGTTTTAAACTGGCTTTGCCAACCTCTTTGCATGAGGTTACCTAGCTCCTCCCTGTCAGAATATAAACATTATACAAAACAGGATGTCTTATCATTCAGAAGGTGACATCCGCAAAAACGTGTTTCCCCATGTCCTTTTGACCTAGAGTGTCTTCCTGTCTCAAGGACATCAAAGAACTTTTTATGACTCTTTGCCAGATCTCACTGAGGTGTCATATGCTTTGTGACACCAGTCAATTAACTGGGTTTTCCTGAGGACATCATAAAATGGATATTCCACTTCCTAGCTTTCAAAGCAGACTGAGAAGTTAATTGTATACAGAGATCTGATGTTTAACATATATCCTGTCTTTTGAACTGATACCTGGGGGGGGGGGATTATCCCACAGGCTGTCTCAGTATGTCTCATGAGAGACACTCAATAACACATTGTTTTTATATTACTAAAAAAAACAGAGTAATCAGAACCAGCTGTAAAAGCATCACAATCCTCCCTACCTAGACTGAATTTGGGGGCTCTATCCCCTGTATGGGATAAGCTTCCCAAATCAGTTCACTCCTCATGGACATGAGACAACCCAACTGAGTTTTGATTTTTGGCTCCAGCCTTATGTAGAATTGTCATGTAATACTCTTGCCAAGCAAGACTCCATCTTAGCAAACTACCATTGTGTTTTTCCCATCTGCGTCAGCCAAATCAGGGGGTTGTGGTCAGTCTGTACCACAAAATGCTGCCCATACAAGTATGGCTCCAATTTCTTTAGGGCCCACACTATGGCAAGACACTCCTTTTCCACAGTGGAGTATGCCTGCTTCCTGGGAAGTAACTTTTTACTCATATACGCTACAGGGTGATCTTTCCCTTGGCTGGCTGGCTGACTCAGCACTGCCCCAATACCAACATCTGAGGCATCAATCTGAACTATAAAGGGTTTGCTATAGTCAGGACTTGTCAAAACAGGAGCACTGCACAGTGCCTCCTTCAGTCTGGTAAAGGCTTCTTCACAGGCTGGTCCCCTGGTAATTTTCTTTGGCATCCTTTTCTTTATCAGGTCAAATAGGGGAGCAGCCAGGGCACTGTAATTGGGTACAAATTTTCTATAGCACCCTGCTGTCCTGAGAAAACTCTTGACCTGCTTCTGCATTTCTGGTCTGGGCCATGCCTGAATCACCTCTATTTTTATTTGGTTAGGACCGAGCTGTCCTCGGCCTACCACATGCCCATGGTATGCCACTTCTCCCATGGCCACCTGGCACTTCTTGGCTTTGACAGTGAGCCCAGCCTTCTGTATCCTGCCCAGCACTTCCCTAAGGTGGGACAGGTGTTCCTCCCAGCTGGCACTAAAGATGGCAATGTCATCCTGGATCCAATGTGTACTCCTCAGCACTTAACACCTGGTTCACCAACCTTTGGAAAGTGGCCAGGGCTTAATTCGCTCCAAGGCATTACTTTAAATTTAAATAAGTCTATTGGAGTGATGAAGGCTGACCTCTTCCTAGCTCTGTTCATCAACTCTACCTGCTAATAACCCGTGGTCAGGTCAATAGTCTTAAGGTAGGTCACCCCTCCCAACTTGTCCAGGAGTTCATCTGTCCAGGGCATCGGGTGGGTGTCTGACTTCATGACTGTATTCAGTCCATGATAGTTCACACAGATATGAGTAGAGCCCTCTGGCTTGGGCACAAGGACTACAGGTGAGGCCCAGGGCTGTGGGATCTCTGGATTACCCTAAATCCACCATCTCCTCCACTTCCCTCCTAATGTCCTTTTGGACAGCCTGCAGCACTTGATATGCTGTCCGCTGTATGGGCATCTGTGTCCCTGCTCCACATCATGAGTCGCTAAGGGGTTAGTCCAGGTTTGGCACTAAAAAATGGGGCAAAGTATGCTAAAACCTCCCTTACTTCCTGGATCTTGTCCAGGGTCAGCTGGGGAGACAATTTATCTGCCTCCACAGAGGACGACCGCTTACTTTCTTCCAGCAAGTCCAGAAGGGGGTCTCCTTCATCCATCCCCTCCCCAGGAGTACACACTGCAAACACCATGTCAGCCCTATTTGCATATGGCTTCATCATGTTGACATGGTACATCCTTTCTGTCTGTCTTCTGTCAGGTAACTCTATAATATAGTTCATATCATTTACCTTCCTAACCACTTTGTACGGTCCTGCCCACTCAGCCTGCAGCTTGTCCTTCCTGACTGGAATAAGGACCATGACTTCCTGACCCACCATGTATGAGCGAGCTCTGGCTCTGCGGTCATACCGTACTTTTTGTTTCTGTTGGGCAGCTGCCAGGTTGCTCTGGGCTGTCCCCATAAGCTTCTTCAGCTTTTCCCTAAACCTAAGAATGTAATCCACAATGGAAGTTCCTTGGGTGGCATGCTTGCCTTCTCAGTCCTCCTAGATCAAGTCTAGGGGCCCACGTATCTGGTGTCTATATAAGAGTTCAAAGGGGGAAAATCCTGTTGACTCTTGGGGCACCTCCTGGTATGCAAACAACAGGTGGGAAGGTATTCTCAGTCCTCCTATGCTTGTTCAGCAAATGCCCAGAGCATTGACTCCAGGGTACCATTGAATCTTTCCACAAGCCCATTGGCTTGTGGGTGATACAGTGTCATGCATCTCTGCACCACCCCACACTTCTCCCATAAACATTTCATCAGGTCAGACATGAAGAAACCCCCTCGATCGGTGATAACTTCCTGCGGAAACCCAACATGGGAGAAAATCCCAAGTAAGGCATCTGCCACTTTGTCTGTCCTCAGTGAGGATTGGGCAACTGCCTCTGGGTATCGGGTAGCATAATCCACCACAGTCAGGATGAATCTCTTCCCTGAGGAGCTGGGGGTATTTAAAGGCCCCACAATATCCATTCCCACCCTCTGGAATGGCTCATCTACTATGGGCAATGGAATCAGGGTGGCTTGGGTTTTCTTGCTCACCTTCCCTATTTCTTGGCATCGGTGACAAGACCTGCAATACTCCTTCACCTGCTGGGTGAAGTTGGACCAATAGAAATTCTGGGCCAACTGTTGCGGTTCATGTGATCCCCAGATGGCCAGACAAGGTATTATTATATGAAATCTTGAGCAACTGCTCACGATACCCTGGGGAATGACAAGCTGCCTGCTTAGCATCCCTCCTCTGTCTGCACAGCCTGAGTATACATCATCAGTATTTTCCCAATAAACCTTACTTCTGCTGTCACCTCCCATGCTCCATCAGAGTCTGCCCAAACCCTCAGCTTCTAGACTAGGGTCACTTCTCTGAGCAGCTGCAAACTACTCACACATTCCCAAGGCATGGGACAGGACCCCTTCAGTCACTAAACTAGGGTCCCTAGCACTAGCATCAGGGCACTTAGGATCACTGTCAATCCCAACCCTCTGACAATGGGTCACCCCTCCCACCTCAGAGCAACCCTCTGTAGCTGTGTGGTTAACTGCTACTGGGGACATTTCTACCCCCTTTTTGTTAGTCTCCATATCAGGAGACACAGGCTGGGGAACCAGCCTCCCAGTGGTTTCTTCAATGGCTTTTGTGGGGTCCAGAGAACTACAATGTTCCCTTGCCACTTGGCTATGGGTAACTGCACACACCATCCCTTATTTGAGATTGTTGCCCAGAATCACATCTACTGCTAAGGTTTTGACTACAGCTACCTGTTGCACAGTTCCCCTTGTTTCTCCCCAGTCCAGGAGAACACTGGCCAGTGGTAATGTTTTCTCTTCACCAGTGAACCCTTGTACAGTAATGTATTTATTGAGTATAAGCTGACCAGGCTGTACCAGATCCCCTTTTACCAATGTCAGGGATGCCACTGTGTCCCTTAACCCTTCCGTCTGTACATCATTCACCATGACAGGGTGCATGTGTTCCCTCATGTTCACTGGCATGCTCCCGGGGACACACAAACAACCCATTTCCTTCCTAACCCCTGTAGTGTATTGCTTGCCTTTTTGGGACACTGTCTGGCAATATGCCCAGTTTCTTTACACAACCAACATTCATTTCTTTTCTCAGAGAAATCTTTTCTCTGAAACCTGGGGCTAACTGGTTTCGGTGGAGGCAGTAAGGGTTTTAGCTGCCCTGAAGGCACGCTTTTCCCTTTCTGCATGGCCACACCCGCCCCATTCGCTCTTAGAGTAGGTCTACTCTTGGCATAGTGGTCCGAGAGTTCAGCAGCCTCTTGCACTGTTTTGGGATCTCGGTCTTCCAGCCAGGTTTTCAGCTCTGCTGGGCATGCCCAGAAAAACTGTTCTAACAAAATCACATTTTCAATTTTATCAACAGAGTTTGCTTCAATTCATTCCCACCAATGTTTTAAAAACTGATGTTGTTTTGTGGCTAGCTCCTCGTAGCTCATGTCAAGGCTTCCCCTGAGCTTACAGAATTTAGCTCTGTATGACTCAGCAGTTAATTCAAATTTTTTTAACAGTGCAGCTTTAAGTTTGCTGTAATCATCACTGTCCTCACTGTCTATTTGACCCAATGCATCCCAAGCTTTCCCGTTAAGTAGTGGGGATAGCTGGAAGCTCCAGGACTCCCTAGGAATTTTAGCCTGAATACAAACTTTTCCAAAAGAATTTAAAAAGGCATCCATATCCTCCCCCTCTTTAAATTCAGCTATCAATTTGGAATTCAATTTGTAACCCAGTCCTGTAGTCACAGTTAAACCCAAGCCACTTACCTGTTCTGGTGCTGGTGGTTGGAGTCATAGCTTCTCCAGTTCATGTCGCCTCTGGTGCTCACACTCCTTATGGTCTGCCTCCCACTGTTCATGGTCTACCTCATGCCATTCTTGCTCCCTCTCTTATTCCCTGCAGCTCGCTGTTCTCACTCTGCTCTCAGTGTTCTCACCTGCCTCTCGCATTCTTGCTGTGCCTCCTCTGAACTCCAGCTTCGTTCTGTGAAACTCAATCTGCAGCCTGAGTACTTCTGGCACCAGAATGCTGGTGACCTTCCCCTGCTGCTGTGGCCCTTCACTGACAATGGTCCTGCTGCCTTCTCCATTGGATCTGGACACTGCACTGGCCACTAGCCCTTCCACATTCAAGGTTCGGCCCCTTACAGTCACTGTGTGTGACTCAGTGTTCTGGGTATCTGCTACCACCAGGGCATCCACAAGGTTCTGCTTGGTGGCTTTCACCTCAAACAGGACTCCTCTGTCCCTGCACAACTGCTTTAAGTAGTCTACAGTGTGCCTGCTGTAGTTGGAAGCCATCTTCTTCCCTAACTATGGCTACTCTGACTTGCACTTTAGAAAAAAAAATAAAACAGGAAGGAACTTGACTGTAAACCAAGTGATATAGTTCTGTTTCCATTTAAAAATGAATCACTGCCTTTTTCTTTTTTTGCAAGCGAGCTGCCAGTCTCAAGCCGACACACTGAATAATAAAGTTGTAATACCAAACTTATGCATACTGCTGCCAACCAATCTGTTGCAACCCCGCTCAGCAGGTCAGGCCCTCTGCTCCCACAGTGCCAACCTCTGAGCGCAGTATTGTGAACAGTTAACAGAACAGGGTAACCCTCCTGTCTGTTTTGTGGGTTCAAATCAACCTTTGGTCTCAAGTTCTTCGAGGGATTCAAACTGTGAATCTCTTGCTAGTGTACCCAATGTACAGGCTCAGATAATTCTGTTCTTTGGTGGATGCCAGATATCTTTCACCTATGGGCACCCTAACCAGGTGTACAAAATGAACCTTAAAACTCTAAGAAAGACCTCAGAATAAACTCTTATCTTTTCCCAGTTTGGTATTACCATTAAGCTATGCACAGTGTCACTGTAACCATATGCTTCACTTGTCAAAGAAATAATTTCAAAGGCACACCAAGTAGTCTCTAAAATGAGATGTTTACTTAAAAAAAGATAAAAATGTGTAAAATGTAAATACAGAACAATATAGCACAAAAACATACAATCACTTAAAACAATAAGGTTTAAAAAGTGCACATTCCTACCAATAATACACTTAGACCTGTCTACCTAAGGTATTCTTATCTTCTTATAGTGCTGTAGATGTTTCTTCCTCAGAGGCCAAATGTGTATATTTCTAAGTGGAAAAGAGAATGCTGTTTAAAACTAGCTTTGCCAACCTCTTTGCATGAGGTCACCTAGCTCCTCCCTGTCAGAATATAAAAATAATACAAAACAGGATGTCTTATCATTCAGAAGGTGACAGCCGCAAAAACTTGTTTCCATGTCCTTTGACCTAGAGTGTCTTCCTGTCTCAAGGACATCAAAGGACTTTTAGGACTCTCTGCCAGATCTCAGTGAGGTGTCATATGCTTTGTGACACCAGTCAATTACCTGGGGTTTCCTGAGGATGTCATAAAATGGATATTCCACTTCCTAGCTGTCAAAGCAAGCTGAGAAGTTAATTGCATACAGAGATCTGCTGTTTAACATATATCCTGTCTTTTGAACTGATACCTGGGGAGGGTTTTCCCATAGGTTGTCTCAGCGTGTCTCATGAGAGACACTCAATAACACATTTTTTATATTACAAAAAAGATAGAGTAATCAGAACCAGCTGTACAAACTTCACAATGTTTATATTTTATATCTGTCATCCCATCTTTTTTATAATGTTGAATGAACTTCCAAATGAATGCAACCAGGATCAGGGTACAGTCCACTCCACTTATAGCTCATTAATGTGAATAAAGTAAGTGTCTTTGACTCTGCTGTAATTCTGTTGGTTATAGCGACCAATGCATACAATGGGCAAATAATAACAGGACAAATGTGCCCGCTATAAGTGGTGGCCACTGTACTGACATCTGTGATGACAAGGACTCTAGCCATCATGCCCCTTGCAAGTTAATGAGCTCCACATAGAAACAGCACCTAGGGGCATGGCTTGGACACAGAGAAAGATGGATGCCTAAGCTGATAGCTCGTTCCCCAGCTATTCAAATCCAAGCCACAATACTGACATCCTTTTCCACCCTGTAACACCTCAGTATGCTCCCCTAGTCACTGCTATCTGAATGGTGCAGGTATTATTGTGTCTGAGATTCTGCTTATTGTTGTCCGGTGCCAGTTCTCACACGACCCAACCTAGAACCGGATAGGCCTGAAACTCCGGAGTACTCCGATAAGTGGCTCGAATCTGTAACACAGGGGTGAATAGCCTCCTAGTGCTACTGGCAACACTCCTTGACAACGATACCAATGAGCCTTTGATTCTCTGGTTCACTACCTAGATTTGCCTTGGCTTCTCTCATTGCCTTTTACAAGCAAACCACGGAAGACCTAGCCAGTGCAGTCCTGGAGCCACCCACCCAGCCACCTGATGTAGGTAGCTCCCTGTAGCATATCACAACGCTGCTAGAAATGCTACTATCCAGGGTGGACTCTATTTCCTCTACCCTAGTGGGCACAGTTGCCAAAGTGCGGGCCCTTAATGATAAAATGAACATGGTCAATCAAAAAATGGATGACTTGGAGCACAACCAGGCCAAAATTGGGCAACGCATACAGGACCACAATCATAAACTAGTTACGCTTGGCAAAGAGCCGAAGATCAAGAAAACCAGGGCAGACGCAACAACATCAGAATATTAGGTATTCCTGAGGGCTTAGAAGTATCTAACACTGAGAGGTTCCTTAATGAAGAAATACCTAAGATGCTGGGGGATAGATGGTACAGCCCAACTGAAGTGGAGAGGATGCATCAAATTTCTGGAGAACCCTGACCTATGAATGCAGCACCGGGCCTCATAATAGCCTTCCTACTCAAATATTCTACAAAGGAGAGAGTACTAAGGACTGCTCAGGATATAGGGGACATTATATGGCGAGGGGTAAAAGCATCTTTCTTCAGGGACTTTTCTGCAGAAGTGGCAGCCCATAGACAGGCCTTCATCCCTATAAAAAACATCCTGGCACAGCATGGGTTTAAATATGGTTTTCATCAACTGTCCTACCTGTCTGTCTCCAAGGAAGGAAAGGCAGTAACAGCTGAGACTCCTCACGAAGTGGAGCTGTGGATTTCTAAACACTGGCAGAGGCTCCCCCCGAGGACTTCATCCCCCAAGAGGCTTTGGAATCCAGGACACTCAAACCAGGACAGGGGGAACCAATTGTTTGGTGGCAGCTCCCAGAGGGACCACATTAGTAACCAGACGGTCCCATGAACAAATGTGCCCCCCAGGCCCTCCTACTATGCAAGCTGGTCTGGCAACATCTCCAGAGGGCAACAAGGGCCAAAATCCATCTGTCCTCCTCCTAGAATGCAGCGAAGATTAGATCAGATGGCCAGGATTTGTCACCATTCGCATAGAGACCATGATTCTGCCTCTGAGGGCCCAGAGAGAGCCCCACCCACTAAGCAAACTAAGGATGAACTCCTCTATACAAGTCAACCTGAGAACACTGACATCTCAGACAATCTCATAATCTAAGCCATAGCTATTGATTCCTGGGCTGAATTCTCTTCAGGAATGGATGATTACCCAGATGTCACCATGCTGCCAATCAAGTCAGGACTTTTAATGTTTGTGGAAGCACTTTCTAAAGATCTGAAGACTCTGGCTACCGATCCAACCCTGAGGTAGTAGGCTACCCCTCTGGACTGACCATTATAAGTGTTTCTTTTGATTGCCTTGTAACACTATTTAACTAATTTGTGTAGAAGCCCAGAAGGATATGGCTGGTGAATGGGGCCAGGGTCATCATGAGCTGATTCTCCTGTTTTGGTACAGAGAATCTGATCCACAAATGGGGGGGACCAGGAAAATTGACACATTGCTCTGCTACTGTATCACCTTCTGGGAGTGATAAACCCACTGCAGAACCACCTCCTGCCATCCCCAACCGAGTGTCTTCTTTGAAGCCCCCTGCACCTATTCTGCCCCCTCTGGTCTATATACCACATGGGACCTAGGCAGTATCTCACCCCTCACTACGTCCCTGCCAGTACATATGGCAAATGCCTGATCTAACCATCTGTATGTGTAATAGGTCTAAGCAACCTTGTTTCCTCTCTCCTCCTCTACCACCCCACCTTTTCCCATTTTGCCTTCCACCCTGTCTCCTCTCACCCAGTTTCCTCCTCTCACCCGCCTCTCCATATCTCCCTCTCTTCCCTGGGTGCCCCACCTACTAATCTTTTATGTGTGGGGATGTAGACTATAAATATACAGTTATAGCTGGGTTTGAGCCCTGAAGCGCCCATTGACTAGCTCCTAATTCCCTAATCCAGGCATTTGGCTAGCACGGCGTGTGATTCTCCCTCAAACTAGTGGAGGATTAACACCTTTGTGCTTAACCCAAATACCTTTAGCTTGTTGTTAGTATAAACTTGTACTGATCTTGTTTAATTGTTATTATCAACTGATAATATATCATTGGCTCCACTCTGTTAGTGGCCACCTTAGTTGAATATATCAAGCATCTTCTGTATATAACTGTTTTGTTTAATAGTTTTTCTCTTAAACTGCTTGCTGGTACACTGTATTCACTTGTTTTCTTCTGTTATCAGGTTATCTGTGCTGCGACCCCCTCTGGCAAGTTCACTTTGATCTTTTCTCTTGTCTGACTCTCTCTGCTACCTCTCAGGTAGCCTTTCCAATCGTATACGCCCTTGGTGGGATCACTGGGTGAGTACATACAAAACCTTTGCACTTTAGGTACAGAGATGCAGTACCCAAGGGCGGGAATTAAACTTGTATCATGGAATGTTAAAGGCTGACTCACCCAACTAAATGGTCTGTGATTCTTAAGTACTTACACTCCTTGCAGGCGGACATTGCACTCATTCAAGAGATGCATCTCACTGCAAGAACTGTAATGTGGCTCAAAAAGTCATGGGTAGGGTCAGTGATAGCTAGCTCCACAGCAAGTAAAACCAAAGGAGTCACCATCCTAGTCCGAAAACATGTCCCTCGAAGGAAGACAAAGTAATCATTGATGGCCAAGGCCGCTGGGTAGTGGTCAGGTTCTCTCACCTGGGGTCACTTGATCCTGGCCAACATCTATGGCCCAAACACAGACTCACCTGAACTCTTCTAGGACCTCAACCAAGCTTTGTAATCTCTCTCTATGGGACACCACAACACCCCTATCATTGTGGTGCAATTTCAACCTAATTCCAGATATTTTTTAGATAAATCCAAACCCACTCCACAAACACATCCCAGAGCAGTACTTGTACTGCAGGAGATTATGAGGGAATGGGGAATGATTGATATATGGCAGAGGACCACCCCATGGGGGAAGGGACTACCCTTTTTCTTGCCAGTACATGCTACTTATAGTCAGATAGACCTCTGACTAGCAAACTCTACTGGGGCCCAGGACATTGTCTCCTCTGACATTGATAATATTCTTGTCTCTGACCATGCCCCAGTTTCATGTATATACACACATAGAGGACAAAGTGGCTCAGGCACCAGGTGGTGGTGTAACCCCTTGCTACTTAAGGAACCTTCATTTCAAATTATGGTAAAATGCACAGCTAAGGATTATTTTTCCAATAATAAGGCTGCAGATACCTACACTGCAATGGTCTGGGAAGCCTTTAAGACTGTCCTGAGGGGGCGTATTATTGCATTCATTGCTCACAGAAACAAGGCAAGGAGGGCTTACCTTACTTGCCTGCAGACTGACCTCTCAGCACTACAGGCTCAGTGCAAGACCTCTGTGTTGGGATGTCCTGATGCAGTGAGCCTTCCGGAGATAGTAGGCCTAAAATTTTAAATTAACACACTGCTCCACCAACAAGCAGAATGGCTTAAGGCCCCTGACTAAACATGCCTATTGGGAAGCTGGGGACAAAGGAGGGAAGTTCTTGGCCTTCCAGTTAAAGAAACAACAGGCTGCCTCCTGAATACATGCCCTTCAGAACTCCATGGCAGAAACAGTCACCATCCATAAGCAGATCAATGACTGTATGAAACAGTTTTACCAGCAGTTATACCAATCCCATATCTCCTTAGACCAAAACCAATTTGGGAATCATTTGAGGGACTTCTTTTCTGAGGCCAGCATCCCTCAGCTTATGGAACCTATGAAGGCTGCAGTAGATAAACCCTTCACTGAGCCAAAACTCCAGCTGGCACTTTTCCAACTCACCAAAGGCAAATCCCCGGGGCTGGGTGGTATGACCACCGAACAGTATCAGCTATTGAAATCAGAGATCAGTACTCCATACTGTCTGCTCTCCAACAGGCCCACATGATGGGTATCCTGCCTCCAACCATGTGAGAAGCTCTAATTACTCTTATCCCTAAAAAGTCATATGACCAACTGAACTGTGCAAACTACCACCCTATCTCCCTCATCTCTGTAGATAACAAGATTGCAGCTAAGATGCTAGCTAGTTGGCTAATGGGCATCATATCATCCATAATACACCCTTTACAAGCCGGTTCACCAAAGGCAGGTCTGCTGCGGATAACATACACCTGGTCCTCCTTAACTTTAAGTGGCTTGCTTCCACCTCTACTCCCATGGCAGTGATGGCAGTGGACTTTTCCAAAGCCTTTGACTCAGTCGAATGGCCTTACTTACATGAGGTCCTTTTGCCTTTATGGGTTTGGCCCATACTTTGGCAGTGGATCCATGTTCTGTGCAATGAACCCCTGGCTAGAATCCTGACCAAGAAGGATATTTCCTCCTTCTCACTGCAGCAAGGCACACGACAAGGATGCCACACTCACCTCTGCTATTCCTGGTGGCCCTGGATCTTCTCACTCAGAAACTGCAGGCCACAAAGGACATTCAGGGAATCCAAGTAGAAGATCACTCATACCTGATGGCCTCCTATGCAGACAACCTACTTCTCACCCTTGCTCATCCCAGTGAATCCTACGTTTGGTCTTGGGGACTCTGCAGGTATTTGCTTGATTATCTGGCCTTCAGATCAATGAAAGAAAGAACAGTGTCACCCCTTGAATGGGGCATGCACCAAAGACTGTCTACAAAGTTTGGGGCTATCCTGGGCTTCAAATAGCCTGTCGTACTTGGGTATCCATATCCCATTTGACTGGAAACAGATTGAATCCAGAAACTTCACCCTCCTTCTGACCCAACTGATAGTCAAAATGTCTTGTTGGCACCGACTCAACCTCTCCCTCCCAGGGAAAGTTACTGCGCTGCATATGCTTTTGTTGCCTAAGGTAGCATATCTACTCAACAACTTACTAATAGTCCTATCAGAAAGAGTTTTTCACTTTCTGGATATGCTAATCTCATACTTTCTATGGGAAGGCAAAAAACCAAGATGTAGCATTCATAAACTAAGAGCTCATTGGTCCCGAAGGGGCCTTGGACTTCCATATTTACAAGCTATCACTGGTCCTTCCTTGCAGTTCAGGCCCTCAAATGGTTTACACCCACAACTTCCTCCCACACACCATGGGTGCAATTAGAGGCTCAAATTTTGCATGAGCCCCCTCTTAGTCTTCTCCTGACCAAAGTCCCTATACCCCAGAATGAGATCACACCAGTCATGGCTGAAACTAGAAAAGTATGGTTCTGACTTATGGCTGCAGCCAAAACTAAGAATCGAATGTGCTCTTTACCGTTCACTGTATCTCAAGTCTATGGCACAATTGGCTTCAATCAATCAATCAATCAATCAAAATCTTTATTTATTCAGGCGAACATCATTGAGCATAGCTCATTTACAAGATGGACCTGAGTGGTCATAACAAAAAAGGTTACAAGTTGTATACAAAAACATGATACTGAATAAGCACAAATACAATCATTTATGAGTGAGATAGATGTACAAATATTTACATATATACAAGGCAAAGGACAGTAAACCTAAAACCTAATAAAGGAGAGAAACAAACAGTTTAGTAGGGATAAGGCTTGGATAATGGTACATGGGTGGGCATATATGTACGAGGTTTGATGGGGAAAGGGCTAGAGGAATGATAGAAGAATAGGGAGGAGCTTTAAAAGAGGGGGGTGGAGGAGAGAGGGGTAGGGAGGGGGGTGTGGGAGGACTAGGCTTTATGGAAGCAGTTGCACGAATCTGGGAATAGGCTGGTGCAGCTTTTTGAAGGATGTTAGAGGAATCAGTGTATCCAGTTTCAATGACTTTTGAATAGAATTCCAGATAAGTGCCAGGGAATAGCTGATTGCAGCTCTTCCATACCGGGTGCAGGTGATAGGAATCTTCAGCAGGATCAGTTTGTTGATCCTCAAGGTGTAAGGCCTGGATGTGATCCGGTTGAAGCAGTCTGAGATGTAGGAAGGGAGTTTGTTTGTCAGAGCTTTGTAGATCCAGATAGCAGCATTTTTTTTTCTTCTATGTTGCAGCTATGTCCAACTGACTGCATTGTAGAGAGAGCAATGATGGGTGCTAGAGGGAAGGTCAGTAATGAATCTAATAGCTCTATGATACAGGGTGTCTAATTTGTTTAGATGGGAGAGGGAGCAATGACCATAGAGGAAGTCAGCATAATCAATGAGGGACAGGAATGATGCTAGGATTAATCTTTGTTTGGAATCTTTGGTCAGGTAGTGTTTGATCCTATAGAATAGACCAAGTCTTTGTCTTAGCTTTTCAGGAGCTCTTCAACGGGTTGTATAGTCTAGTTTATTGTCTATCCATACTCCTAGATATTTGAATTTGTCTACATATTCAGATTTTCACCAAGGATGGTAGAGAGTTGTGGGAGGTGAATGATGGGATAGTGGAAGAACAGTTCTTGGTGGCAAAGAACATAGCTTTGGTTTTCTTGGCATTTAGTAGTAATTTCTTTTCTAATAGGTTGTGCTGAAGGAGGGAGAATTCAGACTGTAGGAGCTCACAGGCTTTTGATGGTGAGGGATTGCTCACATATAGTACAGTGTCATCTGCAAAAAGGTGGATATTAGATTGTGAGAGATTGGAATCAATATTGTTGATGTAAATGGCAAAAAGGATGGGACCCAGGATGGAGCCTTGCGGTACACCTCTTAGGAGTGGTTTAGAGGTAGATAGATCACCTTCATTTTTACCAGTTGTAATCTTCCAGGAGATAGCATCTGAACCATTTAAGAGAGAGTGAGTCAAGGCCTATGGAGTTCAGAGAGGAGATTAGAAGTTCATGATCCACAGTGTCAAAGGCTTTGCTTAGATCCAGAAACACAGCACAGGTATTATTCTTTTGTCTAAGGCAGTCTGCCAGTCATTTGTGACTTTTGCTAGTGCAGAGATGGTGCTATGCATAGATCTAAACCCAGATTGAGCTGGATTAAGGAGATTGTTGGTATCAAGGTAGGCAGTTAACTGAGAGTTTACCAGCTTCTCAAGCATCTTGGATAGTACTGGTAAGATGGAGATGGGCCTATAATTGTTGAGGTCCATGGGATCACCTGCCTTAAGTAATGGAAACACTTGAGCTGTTTTCCATATTGAGGGGATAGAACCAGTGGCAAGTGATAGATTGAAGAGGTGGGTGAGGGGGGCGGTTAAGGCATGCAGTGCTACTTTTAGAAAGTAGGGATCCAGGGAGTCTGCACCTGCACTTTTGGTGGTATCTAGCTGGAGTAGAAGGTCTTCTACTTCTTTGAAGAATATTGATTCTCACATTGCCTCTCATGGCTTCTCACAATGGACAATAAACCCTTTAACTGGGCATCATGGGAAAGGAAGGGGATTCATATTGTTCAAGATCTCTACTTGCCCAATTCTAATACACTCATGTCATTTGAGCAACTTCAAACTCGCTATTCCTTTGAACCTCAGGACTTCTGAAAATTCTTGCAACTCTGCAATGCCGTGCAGTCCTGTAACTGGTCCTGTACAACTGACCCAAAGTGGCATTGATTGTCAACTCTTCATCTTAAACCCTCCTCTCTTAGACTGGCTGGGACATTCTACAGTACATGGTGTGAGGCACAACCTGACCACACAGACTCTTGCAGAACCATGTGGAGTATTGATATAGGCTGCCCCATCACACCTGATGTATGGTCATGCTGCCTATACTTGGCTCACTCCACTTACAAAGACACAAAGAGACAATTGATACAACTTAAGATTCTCCTTTACTGGTACCATACTCCAGCAGCCCTCCACAAGTGGGGTGTCCTACTGTATGCAGAATGTTGTAGATGCTGGCACAGTCTGGCCAATATACTATGTCTTATGTGGCAATGCCCTGCCTTGATCCCCTTCTGGTCCACAATTGCAATGGACTGTTCTGGGGTGCTGGGACAGCCCATAGACCTCCAGTCCCATGCTATTACTAGGGATAGTGCCCTCTGCAACAATTTGGCTCACAGCAAAGGAGTTGGATCCTGGCAGCCCTCTTGGAAGCTAAATGGCTTTACTTATGACCTGGTGACAGCCCTCCCCCCCACACTATTTCCATATGGCACTCTGCTCTGGCTAGACTGGCTACTTTTGAAAGACTCACATATGCCAGCAGAGGACAGCTATCACTGTACTTCAGTAAATGGGAAGCCTATCTCAAATCAGCATTATGTCGAGTAGCACCCCCCATCCATGTAACCCTCCCACTTAAGCAGCATGAAAAGTCCCATCCCCCACCTGGATTGCATACTGACTTTAAACCTGCCCTTAGCACCTATAAACTTATAATGGGTGCTTAACTCCTTCTGTACTAATTCGTACTTCTACCCCTTTTTCTCACTTCTTGCACTTTCTGCTAACACTGTACACTACTTGGCCTTTGGGGTCAAGGGAGGAGTTGTTAGACGTAAACAGTTTGATTGTATGACTTGTATTATGTCTTTAGAGTACAGAGCAATGCACTAATGAACTGTTGAACTAAGGTTTATCGTATCAAATGCACATATTGATTTCGGACTGTGTCTTTGACACCTTTGTATTTTAATGTACCAGACAAAGCAGGCCTCTCTTGGTGATAGATGTTTACCCTGGTAAGCTTTGTTGTTACTTTTCATGTATCCAAGTATGTATGTTTTACTGCTTGAAAAGTGTACTTAATAGAAAATAATAAAAATCATTCTATGATAAAAAAAAAGAAACAGCACCTAGGCAGTAACGAACTATTAAAAAATGAGAACTCTGTAAACATAACAACAGATTTCTTCAATAAAATTACTATAAATATGGAGTAAGTTTTAATCTTGTATTCAAGCCAGGAGGACAGAGGCTCTGAGAGTAAAGCTCCAAAGGTTCAGTGTTATTTTTTAGGGCAGCTTAGTTAAAAAGTTTTGGGATATATGTGGCACTCAAACTGAGTGCAATCAGTTGGCAAAATATACTAAGACCATCAAGTATATATGATGAAACTGCAAAAGCAGTTATATCAACAGAAAGCTCGGGTTGGTATATATTAATTATTCTTGCTATACCACTGGGTTTGAATGAGTTATACATGTTCTTCATTGGCTTCCTCTCCTTCTCTTGAAATGAATATATATCAAATGGTGTATGATAAACACTGAAAATTAAAATGTAGCCTTTGGTGAGAATACTAGAAGCTGAATTCTCACAGTGCCTCCTAATATCTACATTACTATAGATACATAATTTCCACCCAAATATGCATTAAAGAGCAATGGAATTTAAACAACATTTCATCTGAAATACTGTACATACGGCATCAGCCAGCCTACAGAAATGCCCCATCAAGTAGAAACACAAAAGCTGTGAGGTGACTTGTAGTTGAGAGAAAGCATTCTAAACCACTATTCCTGTCCTTTGTGCACTGTGTTTAAACAACGCATGATTTCCAAGATGCTATACCCACCAGGTTTGCCCATGTGATACTCATTTAAAGGAAACCAATAATCCTAGTCTTTTCTCTGGACTGTTTGAATAGATAGAAGCCTTAAAAAGCTTCTGTTCCAGTAGAACATGAGGCGATTGACTTGTGACTGCAAGTTATCACATTATTAAAAATTGAAGCAGGAACAGAAGGCAAAAGCCACCAAGGGAAAAAAGGCTTTGCCTTCCTAGCACACTTCCTTCTCTGAGATCGGCCACAGCTTTGTGTTAACATTGACAATGTCAGGGTGATCCGTGGGCAATACACATCTTGTTAAGTTTTGAATTTGAGCCTTCCATCTACCATGTAGACCATATTGTTTGGTGGACAGAATGTTGCTTTCCCCCAGAATTTTCTTAATTTAATGCCAAGATTGCCTCATATGTTAGCCATTTATTTGTGTTATTTTTATTAGTTTTCTTGATTGTTTTCTAGACTAAATTCCCTGGTATATCGTATGTATACGTCAAACCATGTATGTTTATAATGGAATTTACTTTTCATAGTCTGTTATATACAACCACCTCTTTGTCACTATTAACACAGTCTTCTTAATGAGATACCATCTTATATGAAGCAGATTGTCTATGACTAGACCTTGGCAATGTTAATTTCGAGTCCAAATAACCACTTGCACATTGGTTATAGTTTTTGAATAACCAGGCCCTTCCTCCAAAGAAAAATATTACAAAGTAACCTTGAGGATATATTTAATACATATGTTGCCGTACATAAAACATGGCAATCTCATGTGAAAAGTAATTTGGAGAGAGGGTAAATGCAGTAGATTTTGAAATAGTTTGCATTAGTTTCCTACCTGTCATATAAGTGCAGGTTCTGAAATCTGTTTACAGATCGTACACCCCCATATCAGAGAGTGTTGTTTTTATGAGGATTTTTTTTTTTCAATTGAGAAACCTGAGAATCATCAGCCCTTTGTCAGATGACTGTTTTGGAAAAGCTTAAACACCAAGCTATATTTTCTGGCAAAATTCTTCAGATCTGTATTAGCACAGGCATTTCTGATCATTTTAAAAATACTAAAATCATTGTTTAGAATATGCAACATTTTATGCAACTTGTTCAGATCTACAGATCCTTTTAGATTCAATGTTTACAAAGACTGGTAGAAGGGTGACATCACATTTACAGTAGGAGAGAGAGAGAGAGAGAGAGAGAGAGAGAGAGAGAGAGAGAGAGAGAGAGAGAGAGAGAGAGAGAGAGAGAGAGAGAGAGAGAGAGAGAGAATGAATCTTGACTCAATAGTGTCCTTAACAGCTCAAAGGAATTAAACTGCGGAAATAAAAGTACAGAACTGTGTTGAGATGGTTTAATGGCTGAGTATCAAAACATTTTTCCAGTGTGGCTTTTTAAGCTTTACACTGGATATGCATGCATGTTTTCCTTTGTCTGGGAAACCTAACTCCAGTCTGTGTATATGGGGGTGGGGGTGGGGTATTGTCTCCTCATAAGTGGGGAGGAGGTACATAAATGAATAGTTTAACGAAATTAAACTTTTAGTATATAGCTGCACGTTCTCTGTTCAAATAAAAAAAAATCAGGAAATATGTATTTGCTCCCCTTCCTGACATGTGTTTAATATAGTTTACCATAAGAACTGAAAAAAACAAAACAATTGATTTTCTAAGTGCTAGCTGGTGGAGACAAGCATGATGCTAGAAATGATGTCATTATGAATGGTACCTGGATTTGAAACATGGTATTAAGTATTTGCTTGACAAGTAGCCAGAGGGAAAGTTCAGTTACAGCAATCACTTAAACTTCTTCTGTGGCTGCTGCAAAGTAAATTATTGTTGTGGCCATCAAACATAATATGTGTGTGTGTGTGTGTGTGTGTGTGTGTGTGTGTGTGTGTGTGAGCGTGCACGTACGCAGTTGCCACACAAAGGTAAACAGACAACAAGCCCCATAAAGATATAGTGCTGAATGTGTTGCTTCTTTTCCTGGTTCCTCTCTCATGCTTCAGTTTGTCAGTCAGAGCCTAAGAATGTAATTTTGTAAGCCCCCTATAAAATCCATGCTGCCTTCTCTTTGCCCCTAGCCCTATTCAAGGCAGAATCTCAATGTGGTTCATTAGAAGTAACGAGTTGTCATAAAGGAAATCTAGATTGAGGAGCCTTTCTTGCTCTGGATGGGGAAGCCTCATTAACTGCTGCTAACAAGGCATGCAAAATACCCAGATTGGGGAGCATTCCTAGAATGCCAGGGCCTTAGCAGGATACCCTCTTAATGAGGGGATACTAAAAGAGGCTGATAAAAATATTCAAATATTCTGTCACGCTAGGAACTTTTTATTAAGCTATCAAGTTTGAGCAACTTTACCCTTGTTTACTATTTAAGGAATAATTGCTCCAAGAATCAAGCTATTATTGCCAACAAAATTTCCAGATGGCCACATTAATTTAAAAAAGAAACAACACATGAACTTGAAGTGCTTTCTGGAAAAAGTAACAATAGCTGTAGCGATATTAATTGATTGATTGAATGATTGACTACGTGTGTGTGTAACATTGTTATATTTGATTCCATATACAGTATTTACGTTTGTACAGTTTTTATACTGTTTACCAACATTTTATGCATCAGTGCACCACCACTTGATGTCAAAAGACTGACAGAGTCTTAGCCTATCCAAAATAAAATGTTATGTCTTGCACTTTGATAACCAGATATGTCCACTGAGACAAAAAGTACACTTTTCAAGGGCGACCAGTAGTCAAATACAAGAAAGAAGCAAACAATGGTAATCACTAGAAAAACAGGGTCGGTAGTACAGTGAGCTAAGGGTAGATGCAGAATAACATAGCCATTAGTTAGACACTCACAGACATTACAACATTATAGAGTGAAATAGAAACCCAAGACATGAATGTTCATACAGGGAATAGGTAAATAATATATTTATTATTATTATTTAAATGCCGATTATAGTGCAGCATGTACAGTGCAAAAAGTAAATATGAGCATTTATATCTTTAGTGTGAGAATCACATTTTCACTATATGTGCACTAAGTCAATACATAAAAGAACATATATGAACACAGCTGTATATAGTAAACCTTGCTCTTGGTTCAAATGAATAATTCTGAAATACTTTTAAAGGTGATAAACACACACATAGGCATAATATAAGAAGAAAATATTTATTTATTTAGGTTTTGTTTACCGGGTGGGCACAATAAACAAAGAAATGCATATTGTCAGATACGACCCGGTATTTATGTTTTTTGGTGGGAATGTACAAATGCTGTGTATAATCAAGATGAAAGCATGTAGTATTTTGGTAAAATCAATAGTATAGCTCAGATTGTTCTTAAAACTCAGCCCAAGGACAACAAAAGCCACATAGCAAAGACATGCACAATATGCTGAGCAAATTGAATTTATACCCCAAGTAGGACAGGAATGCCATATAATTTTTATAGGCAATCGATGTTAGCTGTTGTATAGTTTCTCTCTACATGAGGCAAATAAGACCAAATGAAATGTTATTTGTGCCCCAGTTTAGCTGCAAAATACACAACCAGGCTTGACTATACAGTACCACCAGTGCCAGAATGACAAAAAGTTAAGTAGTGGACTGTCTATGTAAGTATTATGTTGTGATTTTTCCCTATCTGAGAGCTTGTCCATTATGACTAGATGCTTGTTTCTGTTTGTGGGTGAGATGAGAAAGCGGTCACTGGACATGTCATCTAGGATGCAGCTGTACTGTCATATCCACGTTGGTTTTATTTGATGGAGCATCATGTCTTAATCGTTGATAATACACCAGTGCATAGGTTTTGCAATGGTATGCCATATGGTGATACTTCGACAGGAAGGAATCAATCCTGGTAACAGTCAAAGCTGACAGAACTGTAATTATGATTTTTTTTGGAGCCACAAAAAACTATACAGGAAAGACATACATAGAAACAGGAGAGGAATAAACAGGATGGCTTGAATCGGGGACAAAACTGATTAATATATAGAAATGTTTGACAATATACACTACTCAATAAGTGCCTCCTATTACAACAATCAGTTTAATTAGCTGTGCTCCATACAGTGACTCACCTGTGGTGGATTTAGGAATTGGGCGCAATGCCGCACACCCCCCCCCTTTGAAGAGTCGCAAACTGCAGCTCAGTTTGAAACTGCTGCTAGCTTGTCTCGGAAGGTGGAGCAGGTAAATTTTAACTAAGCTACTGAAGGATTAGTGGAAGAGGAGAGCCTAAGGGCAGTTGAAAAGTTACTGACAAAATAGTTATTTGGGACCAGAGGGGCGGGGTGATACGGCATAGAGTGGGCAGTTGTGGAAGGGTTTACAAATGATTTGGAAACAGATTGCTGAGGGTGGTACAGCGTGCAGTGGGCAGTTGTGGGAGGGTTTACAAATAAACTGAGAACACTGGGCTGGGGGCAGTACAGCACACAGTGGGCAGTTGTTCTGACCACCCAAATGCTGCCTAAAAATATTACACATATTGTAATTTACAAATTATAGAACTCTCAGTCAATTCTGCTTTTTTACACACGAGAAGAAAATGTGACAGTTTTTTCCATGCTTTCTATCACTCAAGAATGACTGAAGTTTACTTTCTCAAAATAAATGTTGTAAAATGCATTGTTCATTCAGTTAAACTCTGGAATGAAGTCATTACATTTCACAACTTTATTCTAGGCATGGCTCTGATCACTACTGATGCTCCAATCAAAAGCAAAAGGACATACTCAGGACACCAGACCTACCTACTGTAGGGAGGGAATTAAGGAACAAAAAAAACCCCACAAACGGGGGCCACTGATTGGTTTAAGAGTCTTCGCCATTCTTTGACCATGAGGGCTGCAAAATAATTGGCCATGACCACGGCCAAAGATTTTTCAGGCTCATGGCTAAAGATCATTAGCGAGCCATGGCCGAAGATTGCAAAAGAACAAAATGGTATTTTTTGACAAAACTAAAATAAACCAGAGGCATGGGTCGATAGAGGGAAGCCCCCTGATCCAAACCCATGCCTCAATTATTTCAAAAGTCACCCGTGGGGTTAAATATTTACTTTTTTCCAACCCCAAACTGAAAACAAGATGGCGCCCATCATGATTAATAAATTTCTTGTGATCAAAGATTCTCTGATCGCGAGCCTGCAAATTCTTTGATCGTGAGGAGTGAAAACCCCATTCTTCTTTCGCAAAATAACCATATAAATTTTCCCATAGACTTATAATGAGAGCTAAAAAGTTTAATAACTTTTGAATGGATTAATATTAACAAAAAGTGGCATGTTTCTTGACCCAAGCTCCTTCTATGTGGCAAGTTTCAAACCAGCAGACCACACAACAGCCGCACAGCGCCATGGACAAAATCAAAACAATTGCCCACAGAACTGGCAAAAAGTGCATTTTTCAGTATTTTGGTGTGCAAAAACCATAAGTCTGACTGAACACAACTTGGCAAATCAAGAGATCTACCAGGCCCCACTAAGCATACCAAATTTAATGCAAATCCATTGAACGGGTCCAAAGTTATTAACATGAAAAATTTCAAGTTTAACATAGAAATGCCTTGATAACCCTAAATATAGGGGCATGTGCTGATTGAATTTATGGCATCATGAGTGGTGTATCACCAATATTTCTCCTGGGGCTATGGCATGTTCTATTTATTCAGCAAGTGTGGGGTAAAATATTCCATTTATGCCATACCTCCAAAAAAGTGAAAAACATTGAATTTTCTGCTATTCTTTTGCTAATTATAAAAATCTAAAAGGTATCTATTAACATGAACATATGGAGAAGCCAGCAGAAGAAGGCCATTTGGTCTATCAAGTCTGCTCATATTGCAGGGGCCACAGTTTGAGTTAATGTCCTTGCCCTCCCTCCCCACTCCTCCCATCCTCTCTACCATGATCCTTACCTTACCTTGTGGTACCTGAGGACTGGAGGAAGGTGGATGTGATTCCCCTTCACAAAAGTGAGAGCAAGACAGAGACAGGAAACTACAGACCTGTCAGTTTGACCTCAGTGGTAGGGAACATGATGGAATCACTTCTGAAGGAAACAATTGTTGAGTAACTAGAGGCCAGTGGAGCACAGGACCCAAGGCAGCATGGGTTCACAGCAGGAAGGTGATGTCAGACAAATCTAATTGATTTCTTTGACTGGGATGACCAAAGTAGTAGGCCAGGGAGGGGCTGTGGACATGGTCTACCTAGACTTCAGCAAGGCATTTGACACAGTCCCACACAAAAGATCAATAAACAAATTACCCAGCCTGGGAGTGGGTCCCAGGGTGGTAGCCTGGGTAAAACACTGGCTGGACAACAGAACACAGAGGGTAATAGCAAATGGAGTCCACAGTGAAGAAAGGGGGGTTACTAGTAGGGTACTGCAGGGTTCAGTACTGGGGCCGGTCCATTTTAATGTCTTTAAAAGTGACATTGCAGAGGGACAGGAAGGGAAAGTATGTCTCTTTGCAGATGACACAAAGATCTTTAACAGGGTTGATACACAAGGTGGGGTGGAAAGGATGAAAAGGGACTTGGCAAGGTTGGAGGAATGGTCAAATGTATGGCAGCTTAGATTCAATGCAAAGAAATGCAAAGTAAGGCACCTGGGTAACAAAAACCCAGGGGAAGAGTACACAGTGGGGGGTGAGATACTGACAACAGCAAAACTGGAAAGGGACCTGGGGATAGTCATATCAGATGACCTAAAGGTGGGCAAACAATGTGAGAAGGCAGTAAGGAAGGCTGGGGGATACTGGGATGCATAAGGGAGGCATCACCAGAAGAAAACAGGAAGTTGTTGGCCCTTCTGTACAGACAGTTGCTAAGACCGCATCTGGAGTACTGTGTACAGTTCTGGAGACCCCATCTCCACAAAGACATAGACAGGGTGGAGGCTGTCCAGAGGAGGGCATCAAAATGGTGCAGGGTCTGCACCAGAAGACATATAGAAGAAAGACTAAAGGAGCTTAAGATGTATAGCCTCGAGGAAAGGAGGGACGGGGCATAGGATAGAAACTTTCAAATACCCTCAAGGGAATCAACAAACCTCAAGAGGGTAGCATCTTTCAGAAAAGAGATGTGCAAGAATAAAGGCACACCTTGAAGATGGGGGACAACTCAGAGTTAATGTGAAAGCATTTCTTCACATAGAGGGTTGTAGATGCATGGAATGGCCTTTCTGAGGAGGTCGAGAGTCAAAACAGTGGGGAATTCAAGAATGCATGGGACAGACATAAGGCAATTCTAGTGGGGGTAGGAGGAAGCAGGCTGTTGGTTAACTAGGATCTGCAGCTTATCCATTAGGTAGGAAATGGGCAGACTAGGTGGGCAAAGTGGTTCTTATCTGCCATCAAATTGTGTTTCTATGTTTCTTCCTCCATGCCTATCCCAGCCTCTCTTAGAGCTGCCCACTGTCTTCAATGAGATGACCTCTTCCAGCAGCACATTCCAAGTATCCACCACCCTCTCTTCGATGAAGTGCTTCCTGACCTCCCCCCTAAACTCTCACCTCCAGATTAAGACTGTGCCCCGTAGTGTTATGGTTATCACTCAGCTTAAAGAGACTCTCCTTTAGAGATTGGAGAATTGGCCCCAACTCGCTCCGCGAAGTGATTTGTGGAGTGAAGGTGAATTCGTGGAGTGCTCTGCAACGCGAAGCAGATTACTTTACGTTATAATGGGTAACTCAAAGTCCATTGAAAACAATGACCTTGTGTTACTTTGCCTTCCCAAACCACTACTCCACCAATTCTTAAGGCTAAGTACATTAGAAATGTGTATTCGCTTCACTTTGCCTTGTTTTAAGCTCCAAAGGCGAATTTTGCAGTGATTCATGGGATTTCAGATCACATGGGCTCTAGATTGTTCTGCACAGCCTCAGTTTGGGGTAGTGTGGGAAGCTGTAGAAGACAGTCTGCTCAGAGATTCTCTGCAATTCAAACCTTCTAAAGCTGTTAAAAAGCCTTTTGAGTCTTTTTTTTTTTTGCTGAAACTTTAGTTCATCGATTGTAGGAAATCCTCCTGTGCCTCATTCATGAGCGTTTATTGTTTGTGTGTGGATTTTGAATGTTAATATACAATTTCAGTCTGTGTACTGAGAGTCAGTGGAAGAGTGCTTTGGGGGAGGGGTGTATCTGTGGTGTAGGTAGATTAACTTGGAGAAAAAGACAGTTCTTTCTGTTTTGATATTTTTCTTATAACCTTGTTAATGTACACAGTAATATTTTCAATAATTCCTGCCATTTTTTTGCTGATTGTTGTGGTGGGTGCATCAGTGCATAATTTTAGTTTGTTTAAAATATGTGGTTATATTACTGAAGTTTTCAATTTGCTACGCATTACTTGGTGTGTGTGTGTGAGTATGTTTGTGACACATGTCATCAAATCAGACACCTTTTATTGTGCCACATAGTAATTTCAGCAATGTGAACCTGCTATCCACTGCAGCTGTGTGATTTTTGTACTTCTTTGTGGTATCTTTACTAGTACTGGTACTAGTGACTGTTACTGCAGAAGTGCAGTACACTGCCCCCGCCCCCACGGTCCACCCCAACCGGCAAATGTATTCTTTTACAGATTTGAATTTTTGATGGTAAGCACTGGTTAGGTGTTATGCCTTTGTGTCTGCATCTCTTCAGTGCACAGCGCAATCTTAATCTGTCTGTGCATTTGCATCTCTTTAGGGCCCAATCTCCATCTGTAACTTAAGTCACAGTTGTTTCTTTGGCTTCCCTTCAGAGTACTGGACAGGTGTTGTGCATAATTCTGCATGAACATTGTACTCATTAATGTGCATTTTTAAGTTAGGACCATCATTATGAGTCACTCGTGATATAAATCACGTTCTTCATCATCACGGTCACAAATGCTGTTACAAATCAAGATTCACGATCACGTCATGAATCACAACATTAATGTTTTTACTAGTTACTTGGATGTATTGTAAGCCTGTTGTTTAGTATATCTCCAGGTTTCACCACCCCACCATTGTATTCATTGATACATGGTTTTAAGTCTGGGAGTTTTGAGCTACAACTCATTGGGGAAGTACAGCCGTAGGCATTCACGTTCCCAATGCAGTTTCATATTTGTTATCTCACACCATCGAAACTGAATCACGTTCTTCATTATCACAGTCACAAATGCAGTCACAAATCACGATTCCATTCATCATGATTCACAACATTAATTTTTTTCTAGTTACTAGGATGTATTGTAAGCCTGTTTTGTAGTATCTCTCCAGGCTTCACCACTCCACTATTATACTCATTAATACATGTTTTTAAGTCTGGGTCCCGGGGAGTTTTGTGCTGCAGCTCATTGGGGAAGTACAGCCATAGGCATTTGCATTCCTTCTTGTACAGCATGTGAGTTACAGTACTATAAGTAGTGGTGGGCGAAGTGGCCCCAATTCGCTCCACGAAGTGATTCATGGAGTAATGTGGAACCCGCTGAATACTCCACAATGTGAAGCAGAGTACTTTGCTTCATAATGAGGAATGCAAAGTCCATTGAAACCAATGACTTTGCGTTATTCCGCCTTCCCCAAACCACTTCTCCACCAATTTTAAGGCGAAGTACATTGAAATCAATGTAATTCACCTCACTTCGCCTTGTAATTGAGCTCCAAATGAAATTCTGCAGTGATTCATGGGATTGCAGGTCATATGGGTTCTAGACTGTACTGCACAGCCTCAGTTCTGGCCAGGGTAGTGTGTGTATAATGGTAGCTGGAGACAGTTTGCTTTCAGAGCTCTGCGATTCAAAACCTCTAAAAGCTGTTTAAAATTTCTTTTTGAGCCATTTTTTTTGCTCAAAATTTACTACATCGATTGTAGGAAACCCTTCTGTGCTCATGTCATCAAGTGATTATTGTTGTGTGTGGATTTTGAATGTTAATTTAGAACAGTCAGTCTGTGTACTGTGAAGTGTGCTTTAGGGAGGGCGATTTGTGGTGTAGGTACATTATCTGGGAGAAAAAGGCAGTCTTTCTGTTTTGGTAATATTTTTCTTGTATAGCTGTGTTAATCTACACACAGTAATATTTTCAGTAATTCTTGACTTTTTTTGCTGATTGTTGTGGTGCAGCAGTGTATAATTTGTCTGTTTAAAACATTTGGTTATATTACTAAAGGTTTTCAATTTGCTATGCATTACTTGTAGTGTGTGTGTGTGTGTGAGTGTGTGTGTGCAATGTGTGCCATTAAATCAGACACCTTTTATTGTGCCATAGAGTAATTGCAGCAGTGTGAATGTGCTATCCACTGCACCTGCATGAATTTTTTATACTGCTTTGTGGTATCTTTACTGGTAGTGGATTGTTACTGGTGTGCACTAATCCCCCAACTGGCAAAATGTATTCCTTTCCAGATTTGGATTTGTGACTTGTGTGCAGTAGTTAGGTGTTGTACCTTTTCATATGCATCCCTTGAGTGCGCAGTGCAATCTTAATCTGTCTGTGCATTTGCAGTGCACCATTAATTCTGGAGACTGCATTTCTTGTTATGCTCTCATTTCACTTCATCAGCACTGGGAAATTTTCTGGGCACAAGACAGTAGCATTTCATCAGCACTGGGAATTTTCTGGACACAAGACAAAAGCATTTTGGGGATGCACATTAATTCTGGTGAGTCTGTAGTGACCAATGCCATATGACTGAGTGTGCCATTAATTCTGGAGACTTTGCATTTCTTGTTATGCTCTCATTTCACTTTGTCAGCACTGGGAGTTTTCTGGACACAAGACAATAGCACTTTGGGGATGCACATTAATTCTGGTGACTGTGTGGGTGGGGTGCTGCCAGTATTGTTGTCAAGCCACCTTATTTCGCGCTTAAAGTGGAATGACAATGCAAAATAATAACAAGGTGAAGCAAGCCTTTCCTATGGAGCACTCCATGTAGTGAAGTACCAATGCGAAGTGGCCACTTGAGTTCACTTCGAGGTGGATTTTAAATTCACTGCATCTCTACTCTCCTTATCAACCTTATTTGTCCCTTTCAAGTACTTGAAGGTCCCAATCATGTCCTCTGTCTCTCTCCTGTCTCCCAGGAGTACATGTTCTGTGCCCTCAACTTCTCCTCATATGCCTTAGTCTGCTGACCCACTATCATCTTCAGTAGCTCTCCTCTGGACCTTCTCCAGCAGGTTAATGTCCTTTTGATGTGTCAGCGCCAGTACTGAACTCCATACGCCACTCATTTTGTACTGTAGATATTTTTGTGCTGAACAAATTTCATGCTGACAATGCCATACTGTCATTTTTTGTTTTAAAGTTATTCACATTTGTTTGTCAAAATAGTGAAAAAAATTTGAATTTTTGGCTGTTTTTTTGCTAATTATAATAAAAAGGTAGCTTTAAATAAAACACCACTTATTTTGTAGATATTTTTATGCTGAACAAAATTTGTGCTCACAGTAGCATGCTATCTGTTTTCATTTTAAAGTTATTTGCATTTGAATATGGTTAGTACTGCTACTGAGGCTGAACATTCTAAATGAGAATATTCAAAAGCTACAGTGAGGATATTGGAACCTAGAATGAGAATAACAACCTAAAGTGAGAATATTTTGATATTTTCACTCCAGGTCTAGAGGGAGCAAATAATATTGCCAATATGTGCCCATAAATAGCCTCACAAGTGTTGGATAAATATGTATCTTATAGCGGCTTGGTAGCACAAATAGGGTTGAGCAGGCATTTCTATGCTAAACTTCAGACTTTGTACTTTAATATCTTCACAACTGTTCAAAGTATTTACACTAAATTTTGTATGCGTGGTCTCAGTGGGGGATCTCTTGATATGTCAAGTTTTGTTCCAGTTGGATGTGCATATTCCAAGATACAAATAACGGAAAAGTTAAAATCTGTATTTTTTGCTTTTTTTTTGTCATCACTTAGTGTCCAGATGGTTTGGAATTTTGGTCTGAAATTTTCAAGGTAAAAGGTTCTTGCACATAGATGGTAAAAAATAATCCATTCCAAATTATTACATTTTGTGAATTTCAGTTCTATGCAATCTACTTTCACAAGATGTCTACTAGACACCAGGAAATGATGAATAATTTACATGTGGGATTGGAGGGAGGGGGCACCACTAGCACTAAGGAAAAGTTGTATTATTTATGAAAGTCAGATCAGAGGAAGGGGGACACCATCAACACCAGGGACATTATGTATATTTAACTGGTGTGGGATCGGAGGGAGGAGAGAACTAGTAGCACAAGGGATTGCTCCAGCCTTGGACCTGACAGTTGGGTGGGTGGCGCCATGCTAAATTTCCTGGCTACCCACTCAAATGAGCCCACAATGTGCATGAAAATGGTCCCTTAGTGCCTTGCATGCCCAATGGACTAATTTGCATTGGTTTATTTAAATACTATGAATTGTGCTTTGGTGCAAGCCACTGTGGTGTCCTTCTTTGGGAGCCATGTTGGGGCAGCACTAAGTGACTTAACACTGTGTTGACATGGCTCTAGATTCAGTTGAACAGCGCCAGTGCACTATTCTACTGAATATAGCATCTTTGGGCACCTGGGCTATCGCAAAGTGGAGCACAAATTTGTGTGCTTTGCTTTGTGCATTTTTGAATATCAGGCCCCAGGTGTTGTCTGCAGTGGTTTTTACCATCTGTGGAATATCACCTGAATTCAGACTTCTCTTGCACACTCTCACTTGGAAACACTAGTGCATGCTTTTGTTACCTTTCGTCTGAACTACTGTAGTACTCCTTACCTAGGGCTATCTGCAGGGATGCTGCACTTCTTGCAACTCATGGAGAACTCAGCAGCCCTGCTGATAGCTGTGACCCCTCAGTTCTGGAATATCAAGCTGGTTTTGTGGGAACTGCTTTGGTTGCCAGTGAGATGTTACATTTGTTTCAAGATAAGTATGTGATTTCACAAAGATCTGCACAATTTGAGTCCTGGCTACCTGAATGACATTCTGACTGAATATAATCCCATCCATCCTCTTCATTCTTTTGAGGCGGGACTCCTGGTGGTTTCACACTCCCACTTAAAATCATTGGGAGATAGATCTTTTGTGTTGCAGCTTCTATTTTGTGGAACTTGTTTCTGGCAATGATTAGAGGTGCCAACTCTGAAACATTTCAAGGGTTTGCTAAAATACATTTCCTTAATCAGGCATTTGGGACCACATAATTAAATCTAGTGAAGATTTGGGGCAGTATGTTTTTATGTGGTTTGTTGCTTGTACTTGACCTGTTTTATTACTAAGTTTGTAACACAGATTTCATTTGCTGTCTGTATGGTGATTAGAACCTGGGATTGGTGCCTAACCAATAAACTTGACTTACCTTGCCTTAATATCCCTGTGCTTTCCAAACCTCTCTATCTTATTTCTCCATGTGAGCAGCTAATGGCTGCTGCAATAGTTAATGTCTTGTAAAATGCTTTGGGAAACAGTAAGTAATAAATAATGAACCAAACTGGCTTCCTTTTACAGTATGTTGTAAGGGCCACTTTACTTCTCACACAGATACTAAATGAGACATTATTTGAAATGATTTTTCTGTTTTCTTCTGAGAATGGGGAAACAAACAAATAATAATGCCAGGGATGTGTTGCTCTACTATACCTTTTGCTTCTTGAACCTGACTTCAAATCTAAGCTGCACTGAACACCTTACTCAACATGGGAGCAAATGCACTAAATGTGAAATTACAGTATTTTAAACAGTGCAACTCCAGTTAGCAAAATGCACTACTGATCTGGAACATATTTAATCACTGCAGAAGATCTAAAAGACTTCGATACTGAAATCATGGGGAACATAAATGTTTTATAGTTGCTCATGAGGAGTGATTAATTTGGATGAAAATACATTTATAATATGGTGAGAAATAATTAGCATTTATTTGAATAGTATATTACCATTAATAAGATCTTAAAAACTGTATTGAGTTTAACAAAAGAAACTTTTTAAGTAAAGATAGGGTTAATGTAGTTTATGCTATTCATGACTAATATAAAACTGCTCTAATCTAGCTAAGATGTGCTTAGTGACTCATGCAAAAGTCTTGAAGAGTCAATTTGAGATGCACAGCCTAACGAACTGCAAAAAGGCTTTCCTCCATTAAACGCCTCTCTGCAATTGTCAATATTCTTAAAAAGTGTAATGATTTCTTATCAGTGCTTGAATGAACCGTAAACTACCTTTTGAGATATTGACATTTCCACAGTTATGAGCACAAGAATTTGTCCCTCCATATACAAACTGACGGCTCATTGTTTTAAAGTTCATTTCTTTCTGACAGCTATTGTAATTGCAGTAGAAAAAAATATTAAAAAAATGATTTTGCATTGATATTCATTGCAATGCCTTTCAGGTGGTAATTAAATTGAGGATTCATTAAGTTATTATTTTTTAAGATTATTACTAACCTTATAGGTACTCAAGAGGAAGTAAAACAAAACCATTCAGAAGTATGTAATCTGTTGTTAAAATTAACCCAAACAATACAGTCTAAACTATTTAGTTCTATCAGCATAGCATTGAGAAAGTGTCACACGGAGCAACATTTTAAGCCCAGAAAAGTGAAGTGTATTTTTGAATTTTTTACATGCACACAAGAAACCCAGAAAGAATAAACTCTGTCTTATAATCATCAAAGTAAAAGGCTACACATGATAGCAGCTGGTAACACCAATCTCCTGTTTTTCTGACCTTTGTATAAGTAACTCAGCAGCAGCATCTTTATTCTCTTTGATGCATCAAACATTACTGGTGATGGGTTGTAGAGTAGCTTGGAGCCCTCACCATTTTCTGAAAAGTAGAAATATTGTAATTAGACACTGCCGCTAAATCCCAGTGTATATTATTACTAAAAAGATTAGATTTCAGACACTACTTTTAGAGCTAGGTTATTAGATTTGTGATTATATTTTACTTACTATATTTTACTTTGAGCTCCTGGTCTTTGGACCCTAAACAGTAACAGTCTCTTCCTTCCACAAAAACTCACACAGCAAATTTCAAACCCTGACCTCATGCAACTAATCACCAGGACTACCCACTTCCCTAGAGCCCTAGAGCCTGCATTTTCTCCTCTCATCCTCATCACTTTGTGAAATTTAGCATCCTACTGGATACCCTCAGTGACCACTTGTTGGTCTTCTAAGTCCATAAACACCACTACTCCAAACCCTTATCTTGCCCAAAATACTTCTGATGCAGAGCATTCAGGTCACTCAACCTGTCTGTCATGCATGATGACTATTGAGTCATCAATTAATTCCCTTTCTCTATGTCCACTGATATAGATGTAGTGAACTCATGCATCTGCACTAGGGGTGAGCAAATGTGGAAATTTGTAACTTTGAATTTGGATCACCTGTCCTTGGTTCAGCTTTGACATTTTGGCTTAAGACACTACAAGGCCTTGGTTTGGGGATCTAGCTGTTAAACATGGGGATAAGAGACACCTCTTCACCACACCTTGCCAACTCCAGACAATCCCAACCTCTTTCACCTTCTTCCTTTCCTCTAGTATTTTTTTAGACTCAGTCAATTTCAAACAACCAGCTGGCACAGCAGCAAGGCATCTGTTTGCAGCATCAACATCCCATGTTCAGGGATGGACTCAGAAGTCAGAAGGCAGTTGGGAGGAGGAGAAGGATTTAGTGACCCAGGGACTGCTCTCCTTCTCTGAGGGAGGGAAAGAGTGTCTAGTGCTAAGTAAACCTCTTGAGGAGGCTGGGGTACTGTTGCTGCCAGTGCCACATGTTGGGGGTGGGTGGACACTGCCATCATTGACATTCCTGCCCCCAGAAAAAAAACTCAAAACAAAATGACAGCCCGCTAATTTTTATTCATTTATTTATTGAAACGTTTCACCAGAAAAGCACACTGAACAATCAAATTGCTCATCTCACAGTATGTCCTGGGGAAGGGGCACATGTGAGGAAGGATACATACACAACTGTCATAACAGGTACAAAATACATATCTGAAAGCTGATTACATAATTTTGATAAAAAAGGTTACAGAGCCAATACAACAATTAATCACACATACATAATACAGTTAAAATTAGGGTACAATAAGCTGATGCAACAGATGTGTCACAGATACAGTCAAAGAGAGCAATGGACTGTACAACTGGCCCATCATAATACCTGATACATAAGGGGCAGTTAAATGCTTTGGAGCTGTTGACTGGGTGGTGGCAGGATAGAGAGTAGGGATGGAGGGGTTACTTACAGGTGTAGTTAGGAGTGGAAGTTAAGTAGGGCAGATGAAATGGATGCAGGGGGTGAGGAATGGTGAATTTGGGGGGAAGTGCATTCCAGATTTTAGGGAGGTGGTGCGAGAACCCTGATTAACCTATGATTGTTGATCGGTGAGGGATTGATAGGGTGCAAGCATCAGTGGATCTGAATGAGTGCTGAGATGTTGGTGGTAGTGTTAAGGAGGAAGAAAGGTAAGAAGGGAGAGAGTGGAACCAGAATTTAGAGATGAATTTAGCGCAATGAGAGAGACATCAGTTACCCAGAGAAGGGAGGGTAAGCAAGAGATCGAGGTCACAGTAATGAGTTAGAGGGTGGGCAGCCAGAGCAAAGTGACAGAAAGAGCTGAAGAGTGTATCTAGTTTGGCTAGGGAGGACTTGGGGGCAGCACTGTAGACTACATCACAGCAGTCAAAAATAGGTAGGGTCATCTTCTGGATCAGTTCACACCTAGCCGTAGATGGAAGACAACTATGGTTCCTGTATAGTACACCTAGTATGGGGCACAGTTTTGACAGGATGGTATCAATGTGAGCAGACAAATTGAGGTGCAGGTCAAGCCAGACCCCAAGATATCTAAAGGAGGATGTGTCCTTGAGAAAAGTCCCATCGATGGTGTGATAGTAAGAAAAGGAGGTAAGTGTAGAGAGCCTCTGCCTTGTGCCAAAGGTCATGGAGATGATCTTCTTGACATTAAAGAAGAGTTGGTGTGAGGGAAGCCAGAGCTGAACTTTGACAAAGTCCTGCTGGAGCCTGGCTTCTGCGTCAGTGAAGCTGTGGGCAGCGGTATACAGGACTGTGTCATCCATGTACATATGAATGGACACAGATGAGCAGACTGCAGGAAGGTCATTGAGAAAAATGAAGAAAAGTAGTGGGCCTAGAACAGAGCCTTGTGGCAGACCAGTGTGGATTTGGAGACAAGGGACAGAGCTTCAGCTATCCTGACTGATTGTGTTCTTCCTGTGAGGTAGGCTGTGAACCAGTCAGTGGCAGAGATGGACAGGCCAGTTGAAGTCAGATTTAGGAGGAGTAGTGGATGTGAGACCATGTCAAAAGCCTTGGCAACATTGACAAAAATGGCCAAGGTGATTTGCCCACTGTCCATACCTGTGAGGACAGAGTCAGTGAGAATAAGGAGGGACATAGTAGTGGACTGGTTTTTCCTAAAGCCAGACTGGAAAGGATTGAAGAAGGAGGATTCAGAGAGGAAGGTAGAGAGTTGGGCAAGGACAAGGTGCTCCTTGAGTTTGGCCAGGACTAGTAGTAGCGAGATAGGCCTGTAATTGTTTGATGAGGAGGAGTCACTGCCCTTAGGTAGGGGGATAGCAGTTGCGTGTTTCTATTCTGAGGAATTGCTGCAAGGGTGAGAGATTAAGAAGGGCAGCTATGGGGAGGAGATTTCAGGTGCAGAGAGGTGGAGTAATTTTGGGTCAGGAGGTCAGGGGACCCTTCTTTGGCTGGGTTGAGGGCAAGGAGGACTTCCTTAAATTCTGCAGGAGATATTGAGAGGAAGGAGAAATTCTCTGCAGTTGGGAGAGCAGTTTGAGTAGGGGCGGTAGGGGCAGAGTTGGGGATTGGGAGGAGGGATGAGAGAAGGGAGGAAGCACAAGAGGTGAAGTATTTATTCAATTCAGCAGCGATGGAGGGGTGGTCAGAAATTAGGGAGTTTTTATGTTCAAGAATGGGGATGGAGGTTTAGATGGTGGGAGAAAAGGGAGTGAACTACCTTCCAGAATCTAGAGGGGTTAGCTATGTTTGACCGGAATTAAATACTTTGCTTTGGCCAGTCTAATAGCTCTGGTGCAGGAATTTTGTAGAACCCAGCATTTGACAAGGTCACGATTTAGTTTGGAAGTTTTACGTATTTTTCAAGCCCGGTTTCTTGCATGCTGGCATGCCAAGAGTTCATGGGTGACCCATGGTAGGTGGTTACACAAACTCGAGTTCTATTTAAAGGAGCATGCTTATCCCAGACCACAAGGAGGTTGTCCTTAAAGTACAATAGAGCTTGGTCAATAGAATTAGCAGAGGATATTGGTGACCAGTCGACTTGGGCAAGTTCAAGGTGGAGTGGGGCTAGATCACAGGATCTGAAAGACCATGTCATCAGTATTTTGTGGGGGGGTTAGGTCAATGAACTTTTACAAGATAGATTGTGTGGTGATCGCTTAGGCATCTGAGAGTGTTTCTCATAGAATTATATGGTGAGGGTGGGTGGTGAGGGCCCAATCTATGAGTGTGATTTTGGGTTTTGTGGTTTGTGCATGTTGACTCATTTATTAGTTGGGTGAGGTTGAGGGAAGTTATGTCATTTCAGGTTTTACCAAGAGATGGGGACAGCCAGTTGAGTTTTACATTACCCATTAGATAAAATTCTCCATCTGTGGTAAGTGTTGTAATGGAGGTAATGAGCTCAACAATGGTTTTGGCATTCAGTCCAGGGACAGTAGATTCCACCTACATAAATAGAGATGGAGAAGGGCATTGAGAACCTTAGGACTAGTGCCTCATAGGTAGATGGTACGGCTGAAGATAGGGTAGTAACGACTTGGAGAGTAGAGGTTGCATAAATTAGCACCCTTCCTCCTCAGGTCCCCTGTCTTGGCGAGTGAGTGAGTAGCCCTAGATGGAGATGGCAGAGTCAGGAGTATGCTTTGTTAGCCATGTTTCGATCAAAATGAAGATGTCTGGAGCAAGAGAGATTATTAGCGGTTGGAGTAGGAATGCATTTAAACTAGTTGGGGGAAGGGGGGCAAACTGGGAGGCAAGCAAAGGTATGTCCACCCCAAAGCATATCTGATTTCACAGAGAGAAGGATGGGAAAAATTGCACAGAATTGAGTTACAAGTGAAAAAATTAGAAATAAGGAAAGGGAAACATCACAGGTAAAGTTGCAATGAAGTTTAACTTTGCTTGCGAATTTTGGTGAAGTCACCAAATTCTCCTCCATGGATCAGTTCACAAAGTTCGGCTGTCAAATGAAAGTTCACCATTTGTAACTTCTCCTTGCTTTGGGTTTTTAAGTGCAAATTGCACTAATAAAAAAAAAACAAACACAAGGAAGAGTTATAAACTGCAAATCAGATAAATCCCTGGTGTCTAGTGGTCCCCACCCCTGCTGATCACCAGACCAAATATAAAAAAATCATCTTAAATCACTGGCTTCTAGTTGACCCCCACTCCTCCACCCCATCAGGTAGTGCCCCATCGACTGCCCTCTCACCAACCCCAACACCGGCGTGTAAAAAAACAACAATTCCCTGATGTCTAGTGACCCCCCACCATCTATACAAGGACACCTGTTCTAATATGTCACTGAAATAATAAGAAGGACACTATGAACCATCATCAATATTTAGGGTTGTTTCTACAGATTAAAGATATCTTTAAACAACTTTATAAGCTATGCCTTTTGTCAAGTAATTTTATTACCAGATTTAATTTATACAATTCATGCAAATTACTGACCACCATTTGACAGTGGGGAGACAGACCAAGAAAGAGAACAAGATGGAGGTGGGTCAGGGAAACCACCGAAAGGGAGGAATGTATCCAAGAGCTGATTCAGGTCTTCCATCTTAGTAATATAAAATGCATATCTGACAGAGATGGTAGCCCTAAGTAAAGGAATTTTGTTTGCTTCCACCCAGCCAGTTGATGTGTTTGAAGTAAAATGTGACCTACAAAGTTTTTCCGACAGTTAAGACTAAAATCAATGTATAGCCAGGAACCCCAAACTGACGATTCTTTTATATTGTTGGGGCTGGCAATCGGTAAGATACTAGACCTCATAGGGATTCAATTATTACATCAGGGTTGGCAATCGGTCGGGGTATACCTCAGACACCAGGGATTTATATTTTTTACATCATGACCAGCTGGGGTGGCGGCCCCTCACTACAATACCAGGCAGGGAAGTTTGTGTGTGAAGTGTGGAACTTCACCCATGAAATCTACACCTCATGTTTGATCCGCACTCCATGAATTGGAATTTGTGAATTGTGTTGCAAATTGAGCACAATTACAAAATATTTAACGGAGTGAATTTTGCCCACTTCACATCACTAATCACAGGAAATCAAGTTACAAGTGGAACAGGTCAGTAAGAGGAAGGGAAGTAAGACATGGGCTGCAGTGGGAATTAGGAAGGATGAAAGGAAACAGAAAGGAAGAAGTGAGAAAGGATGGATAGCAGGCAGTGAAAATTGAAGGCCATGGTAACAAACGCCGCGATCCTGAAAATAAAATCCCAGGACCTGGTGGCCTTAATGACAGAGACAAATCTGACATAGCGGCAATAACTGAGACATGGTACACTGCAAACCATGGCTGGGAGGTTAATGTAAGGCTACGCCTATTCAGGAGGGACACAGAGGGTAAAAAGAGGGGAGGTGCCCTGTATGTGAGGGAGGGTATAACGCTACTGCAGGATAAGGTAGACAGGAAAGGGCCAAGGTACTGTGGGTCACCCGGTACCAGGTCAATACTGTGCATGTAAGACAGTGTGGCATTAACCGTGCTGTATAGTGATCACCTGAGTTTACTGTGACATGGGTAGAACAGCAGTAGGGGAATACCGCTATCCTGGTTGCTGCATACAGAATGGGAGGGTGGAGAAGTTGCCGTGTGCTGGGTGCCTGGTCAAGCCACTCCCATGGAGGAGTGGTTAGGGCACCAGCACATGGCCCAGTCAGGAGACCTGGGACCGTGGTTCGGTCCCCCTCAGATCTCCCCTGTTACAACTTTTTGCCATGATTTAAAAAAAAACAAACTACCCCCCTCGTTTTTCCCCATCCCCAAGTCCCCCTCACCCAGAGTTAGTTATTTAAGTTCTGGGGTGTGGGGGCATGTGGGTGCAGGGGCAAGCCCTCAAAAAACATGAAAACCCATTGTTTTCAATGGTCTCGTGCATGGAACAGGTCAGTGTTTTGCTCAACTCTGTTTTTTGTCTGGTGCTGTTTTCACTGCAGCATTTTAACCATGCTGTTTTGACATACGGCAGAATGACCCCATGCTGGGTCATCCTTGGACCAGGAAATGGCACCAACATACACAGGGGTGATCTAAGGGGCCCATCTCAGGAGGAGGAAGTGGATAGGGGTCTAGCTGAGGAAATACAAGAAATGGCAGCAAAAGGATAAGCATTATTGCTGAGTGATCTAAATATGCCAGATGTAGACTGGATCACCTCAGCAGCTGCCGCAGCAAGGGAACCAGAGCATTTTGGACTCCTGCAGGGGCAGGCCTGAAGTAGCTAGTGCTAGAACCCACTAGGGACAAAGCAATACTGGACCTAGTATTGACAAATAGTGATAGGGCTACAGAGGTCAGAGTGGACATTCACCTAGGGTCCAGCGACCACCAAGCAGTGTGGTTTAACATAGGCACAGGATCGGAGACAAGCCACGCGAGGCAAGGGTTTGAGATTTCAGGAGGGTGGACTTTGCTAAAATGGGGAGATGCATCAAAGAAGCTATAGCAAGGAGAGAGGAAGGAGGGGTGGTTGAGGAGCAGTGGACACAACTAAAGGGAGCCATTTTGGAAGTGATAAACCATTGTATAAGGCTGAGAACTAAGAGCAAGAGATGGAAGAAACCACTATGGTTCACAAGAGAGGTAATAAAGAAGGTTAGGGTGGGATTTGGGAACTATAAGGTGAATCAGAGAGAAGAGGACAGGGTGAGTACCTAAACTGTCTGAGGGATGCTGAGAAAGCAGTTAGAGAGCAAAGGCTCAAACTGAAGAAAGACTAGCACAAATAGTAAAGGGGGACAAAACATTTTTTAGGTACATCAGTGAAAGAAGGAAGTCCAGTAGAGGGATTGTAAGGCTCAAATGGAATAAAGGGGAGTGTGTAGAGGGAGCCCAGAAAAAGGCAGACAAACTGAATGAATACTTCTGTTTAGTATTTAATGTAGAAGGAGAGGGTCAGGGACCACAGCTAAGAAACAGGTACTTGGGGAGGAAAGATGTAGACGCCAGTACTTTTATGGAAGAGAGGGTGCTGAGGGAACTCACTAAACTGAAGGTGGACAAGGCAATGGGACCAGATGGCATTCATCCTAGGATACTAAATGAACTATGGATAGAGCTAGCAGCACCACTTGCAGCCATGTTCAGTGAGTCCCTCAATACTGGGGTGGTCCCACAGGACTAGAGGAGGACACATGTAGTGCCTCTGCACAAGAGTGGGAGCAGGAAGGAGGTAGGGAACTACAGGCCAGTCAGCTTCACCTCAGTGGTAGGTAAGATCATGGAAGGACTGCTTAAGGAAAGAATTGTGGACCACTTGAAAGCCAGCAGAGCCACAGATCCTAGGCAACATGGATTCACAACAGGAAGGTTATGTCAAATAAATCTCATAGTTTGTTTTGACTGGGTAAGAAAGGTTGTGGACCAGGGTGGAGCAGTGGATGTTGCCTACCTTGATTTCAGCAAGGCCTCTGACACCGTACCACATAGAAGGCTGGTGAACAAGCTGGCCAGCCTGGGGGTGGGACAAAAGGTAGTAAACTAGCTCAGGAACTGGCTGGAGGACAAGAAGCAGAGAGGGTGGTAGTAAATGGAATCCAATCCAAGGAAAGGGAGGTGACCAGTGGGATACCTCAGGGATCGGTCCTGGAGCCAGTACTTTTCAATGTCTTCATTAGCGACATTGCAGAACAGCAGGTAGGAAAGATTTGTCTATTTGTGGATGACACCAAGATCTGCAATAGGGCAGACACACCAGGGGGTGGATAATATGAGGAGGGGCCTGAATAAGCTGGAGGAGTGGTCAAAAGTGTGGCAACTGACATTTGGTGTAAAAATTGCAAAATCATGCACTGGGGTGTAAAACTGCAGAGAGCTACAGGATGGGGAAACTGCTAGCAGCCACCAGGGAAGAAAGAAACTTAGGGATTATCATCACAGATGACCTTTAAGTGGCCAGACAATGTACAAAGGCTATAGAGAAAGCCAGTAGCATGCTGGAGTGCATAGGGAAGGGCATCACAAGCAGGAGAAGGGAGGTTGTGATGCCACTGTACAAAATGCTGGCAAGGCCTCATCTGGAGTACTGCTTACAGTTCTGGAGGCCACATCTTCATAAGGACATTGACAAGGTTGAAGTGGTCCAAAGAAGGGCAACTTAGATAGTACAGGTCTTGCACCAGAAAACATATGAGGAGAGATTAAAATATCTAAGCGTGTATATGTTGAAAGAGGGAAAGAGCGTGGTGACATGATTGAGACCTTCAAATATCTTAAAGGCATAAATTAGGTGCAGCTGGAGGACATGTTTCGGTATAGGAGAGGGGCAAGAGCAAGAGGACATGAGATGAGAGTGGAGGGGAAAGATTGAGGGGGAACATGAGGAAATGTTTCTTCACTGAAAGGGTGGTGGATACATGGAATAGCCTACCACAGGAGGTGGTGGAGGCAAGCACAGTGAGGGGATTCAAACATGCATGGGATAGGCATAAAGGAACACTAGATATGGGAAGGGGGAGGCTAGACTGGTGACCACATAGGATCACCATCAGCTGATTCAGGTAAGGAAAATGGGCAGACTGGATGGGCCTAGCAGTCCTTATCTGCCGGCAATCTTCTGTGTTTCTGTTTCTATGTTAAAAGATGTTCAAGAACTAGGGGCCATGCTATGAAGCTTGAGGGGGTAGATTCAGGGTAGATGTAAGAAAGTACTTTGTCACGGAAAGAGTGGTGGATACCTGGAACAGCCTCCCAGAGAAGGTGGTACGGGAAAAACTGTAATGGGATTCAAGAAGGCATTAGACAGGCATAAGGAACCTTGTGGCGGGGAAGGGGGTAAAGCCAGAGATCAAGTAGAGTCTATGGTTTTACAGCAGGTAGGGAAAATAGGCAGACTGGGTTGGCCTAAGCAGTCTTTATCTGGTGTCAAATTCTATGTTTATGTTTTTAAGCCAGGGTCTGTTTTCTGAGTGATTCAAAACATTTTGCCTTGCAAAACTCAAGCTGTGCTACCGCTTGAAACAGCTGCTCAGAGCAGCTGATACTGATGTCAACAAGCTGCCTGCCCCTAGACTCACATGGCCCATCTCTAGTGTGGCTTACATCAGCACAAAGAGAATCATGTAAATGCAAGTGATCATCAGTTCAGAAGGTGGGGGCAGCACCAGAGCAGACATTAAGTCAAAGCTGTACACCCATGTAAACACAGCTTTACACTGTTGAAAAACAAATTCAATAAGAAAAGTGAGTGGAATGGGGAAAGGGTGGCTGTGGACTAGCCCTGGCCACCTGTGAAGGGCTAGAGTGTTACTTTATATTTATTTGGCCAAGGGTCAAAGTGACCTGAAGTGAACCAAAGGTTTAATAGGGCTGAATTGATGCTAAAGTGCTAAATATGTGTACATTCACAGGAATATAAATATGGCACTAACTCATCCTTATTCAGCACTGAATTCCCTCCTTTCTGAGACAAACATATCCGCCTTAAGAGATCATGCATTCAAGGCTCTCACCTTCCCTGGATCTCTACAGACATTACTGTATCATTAAAATATACATGTTTTATGACTGTACGTTAAGTTTAAATGTTTACAAAACATGGGCCCAGGGTAATTTAAATAATTTACTAGTCCCATATAGTACATGAAGTTTACAGTTATTACTGAAAGTTACTGATGTCAGCTAAAAACAGTGAATGGGTGCTCTTTTAGTTTTAGAGGTACCGCATTGTAGAATATGTTAACAATCTAGGTTAAAGTGGCAGACTCTGTTTTCTCTTTCAGTGCTTTACTAAAATGTATCTCTTTCACAGGCATATGGATTGTAAAAGATTCACTGAAATATATTTTCTTGCGAGGCTTTTCCTTTTAATGATCAGCCTACCTGCAAGACCTCCTAGTTCCTCATCACCTGTCTCAGGCTCTCTATTCCTCCGAGGGTTGCCTCTTTGTTGTTCCCAGAGCCAGGTTGTGGCATTTGGGGACCATGCATTCTCAGTACCACACTGACCTTTGTTGAGATTTGACATCTAAGGGTGGCACCTTCGTGGCAACCTTTAAAAAGGTTTAAAATGTTTTTATTTAATCAGTTGTTTGTTTCGGCCTGAAGGCTGATAAATGAACTGATTACTATTTTATTTTATTATATTTTATTTTGAAATGTTTCAATGAATGATAGATAGAATTGTATATTGATCTTGGCATTGTGCCTTAAAGCATGTTATTGGTTGTGTATGGATTGTTTTTAAATATTGTTAAGCCCCCTGAGCCTCCAGGAAGGGGCGCTATCTAAATAAAGTTTAAATCTATCTTCTTCTATCTATTTTGATTTCCTTGCCAGATTTTGTTTTTGCAAATATTGTGGGGCTATTTATATTTATTTGTTTTACCAGGAAAAGGCTCCATTGTCTGATGCTCATTTACAAGAGGTCCTGTTAGAACACACAAAGTTGCAGCCAATAATATGCAGTAGTCCCTCATTATAATGAATGCTTTTAGAGCCACATCTGCCATTCATTATAGTACCTGCTTTTAAAGCAAGGATGCTGGATTACAGCTGGAATACAGTATTACTGTATCTGCACTGTCTGCTACTGCATGCTCTTATCCTGGCTGTTGTCATCCTCCTTCCTCACAGTGCTCTCAAAGTCGTTAGTTTCACTTACAACTGATCTGTTAAATTTAAACCTTGAAATAAGAAAATGACTGTATCTCTCAGCAGCTGATGTTTTCACCTCATGTTATCCTGCTCATTGTGCCCCTTCCTCTGATCTGAACTCAGTCTCCCTCTTGCCCTGGTCAACACCTCCTCTTCATTAAAACTGGTAGCAAATCAATTTAGTGAAGGAAAATTGTGACAACATCAGCAATGGCAATCTCAAGCGAATTCAATGTAGGCGCCATACACATGAGTGAACATCTGATATGGTGACAAATGTATCCCCAAGGTGCTATGACCTTGGGGTTGGTTCATTATTGAGTGGGGTGTGGGCAAAGCCCCTGCAATGGGATCTGGGGCCAAAGCCCCACAAAAACAAGCATTTGTGATATTTTCGCCATAATGGTGTTCGTTCCACAAGTATGGGCACTGTGATTTGGATTCACTGAGATTGCCATCGCTGACATTGTCATCGCTATTTTTCCTTCATCGAATTGACATGGAACCATTAAAACCAGATACCAGGACTTGAGTAGGAATTGGATAATAAAAAGTACTGTACCCTCTCTAGTGTGATAAGAGACTGACAGCATACGGGAGACACTACATCAGACTGAAAGGTTCTCTGTTTCTTTTAGTTTATGATTACTTAGTTAAGGTGCTGGAATGATTATGTGCTGTGCTGATAGCAAAAACAAAAACTTGTTACGCATTTTATTTATTGTACAGTATTTAGCTGGGAGCATGTGGGAACAAACTGAAAGGGTGGGCTCACTGTGTCTGAAAGTTCCAACGGTGGCTATCTGCTTTAGTTCCTCATGGTCTCCAGTGGTGGCTCTTCTCTTAAACTTACACAGTACAATACTTTTACTTATTTCTGTCTTAGCCTTCTCCAAGGTACTACCAGTATGGGAGAAGGGGTACGGCTTACAAAGAATCAGGGAAAAGGCTATAGATGAGCCAAACTTATGAATATGAGCCTGATGCCTAGAAAAAGGGCATCAGTACATTGGAGATTGGAATGAGTTTTGGGACAGGAGGCTCTTTAGATGGGATGTCCTCCACCTTACCAGGAAAGGGATAAGAGCACTCGGTCAGAAATTCAACATTTTTGTAGAGATTTTGAACTAGAGGAGGGGGAGACAGTGGCTAAACTTGACCTTGAAAATAGTGTCCAGGTCACCTCTCCCCACAATACGGGCAAAAAACACTCAGCGAAAACAAAATGCAAGGATGCTAAGAACATAAACAAAGCAAACAAAAATGTGACAAAACTGAAAAAGCAGAAGTGGAAAGCAATGGTAGTAAATGCACAAAGTCTACCAAATAAAATGGCGGAGCTAACTGCTGTCATTGAGAATGAAAAATGTGACTGGGTAGCAGCAACCGAAACATGGTTTACCAATAACCATAAATGGGACATAGCCATCCCAGGTTTTAATCTCTTTAAAAGGGAAGGAAGGAGAAAAAAAAGGGGGAAGGGGTAGCATTGTATGTAAGGGAGAGCAGAAAGGTGACAGAGGTCCAAGGAGCACAAACTGGGCCAGAGATCCTATGGATAACAATTCAAGAAGGCAGGAGCCTGGTGATACAGGTTGGAGTAAGCTACAGGCCTCCAACACAGAATGCAGAGGCAGACAAAAGCCTGCTAGAAAACATAACGAACATGACCTACAAGGGGAAGTGATTCTGGTGAAGAATTCAATTTACCAGACATAAATTGGAAATCCTGCATAGCCACTTCATCCAGGAGTAAGGACATTGTTAGAACCCTGAGAGGAGCTGAACTTTAACAACTTGTTAAAGACCCTACAAGGGGGAACTCTATTGTGGACTTAGTGCTGACAAACAGTAACAACATTATAGGGTTAAAATTTAGAAGTCACCTGCGGTAAAGTGATCATAACATGGTTTGACTTGAAATTGGGGCAAATGAGGACCTTAAGCACTCGAGGACCAAGGTCTATGATTTCAGGAGGACAAATTTCTCAGAGATGAGAAGTTGACTTGGGAAGGCACTGAAAGAGAAGCCACCTGGGGGAATAGAGGGGAGATGGAACACCTTAAAGAGGCACTAAACAAGGCAGCAGAAGGATGCATACGACTAGTCAGCAAAACAAAAAGGAAAAGGAACCCGATTTGGTTTACAAGGGAAGTGCAAGGAGCGATGAGGGAAAAGAATAAGGCTTTTAGAAAGTGCAAAGCCTCTAAAAAGGATAAGGACATGGACCTTTATAGGGTCAAATTAAAGGAAGCCAGTAGAAAAATCAGAACAGCAAAGGCACAGGCAGAAGAAAGTATTGCATGAGGCATCTCTGGGGGTACAAAGAATTTCTTCAGATTTAGTGATAGGAAAAAAAAACAAAGATGTAATGGCCAGGATCAAATCAGAGGAAGGGGAGCAGGTAGATGGAGATATCAGAAAAGTAGAAGCACTAAACAAATACTTCTGCTCTGTATTTACAAAGGAAGCAGAGGGAGATGGACCCACCCTGATAGCTAGAACTATACAGGACTATACAGAGGGTGTTGAATTGAGCCCTTTTACGGTTGAAAGGGTTATGGAGGAATTAACAAAGCTGAAGATAAATAAGGCCATGGGTCCAGGTAGGATCCATCCAAGGATACTAAAAGAGCTATGAGAGGTGCTGGCAGCACCTCTGATGGATCTCTTTAACAAGTTTCTACAAGAAGGGGTAGTGTCAGAAGACTGAAGAGTGCCATGGTGGACCCTATTTACAAGGTGGGGAAGAAGCAAGGAAAAGTTAGGTAACTATGGGCTGGTCAGCCTGACCTCTGTGGTGGATAAACTGATGGAATCCCTGCTCAAGGAGAGGATCATAGAGTCCCCGAATGCCAGCAGGCAGCATAGGTTCACAACACACAGATCCTGCCAGACCAGCTTGATGCAGTTTTTTGACTGGATCACAAGAACAGTGGTCCAGGGAGGAGCGGTAGATGTAGTCTACCTGAACTTTAGTAAAGCCTTCAACTTTGTACCCTACAAAAGGCTGCTAAAGAAACTAAGGCAAGTGGGAGTGAGGGAAAAAATAATATCATGGGTGAGTAACTAGTTGAAGGGCAGAACCCAGAAGTTAGTGGTAAATGAAGCTATATCTAATGAGAAGGAGGTGACAAGCGGGGTACTCCAGGGGTCAGTACTGGGTCCTTTACTCTTCAACATACTTATTAGAGACATCATGGATGGGGCTGGGGGGAGAGTGTGTCTATTTCCAGACAACACTAAGCTCTGTAATAGGGTCAATACAGAGGAGGGGGTAAAGCAAATGAGAAATGACCTCCACAAACTTGGAGAGTGGTCTTCTGCATAGCAACTGAAATTTAATGCCAAGAAATGTAAGGTCATGCACCTCAGAAAGGGCAATACTAAGGCTGAATACTACCTGAGAGGGAAAAACTTACCTCCTCAAGCCAAGAGCATGACTTAGAGGTTAACATTTCAGAAGCTCTGAAGGTTAGTAACCAGTGTGAGAAGGCAGCACTAAAAGCAAACCATAAGTTGGGATGCATAGGTAGGAGTATCACTAGCAGAAGGAGGGAAGTGGTCCTCCCTCTGTACAGGTCACTGGTGAGGCCGCACATTGAGTACAGGGTCCAGTTCTGGAGATCATATCTGAGGAAGGATATTGACAGGGTGAAGACGGTCCAGTGAAGAGCAACTAAAATGATACATGGACTCCAGGAAAGAGCTATAAGGACAGACTGGGAGAGCTCAACATGTACTCTCTGCATCAGAGGAGGGATAGGGGGAATATGATAGAGATCTTTAAGTACCTCAAAGGGTTAAACAGAGTCCAGACAAATGAGCTGTTCCAGCTAAATACATCCACAAGAACACAAGATCATGGAACAAGGTTTGGGAGGGTGGGGTTTTAAGAGCAACAAGTGCAAGTTCTTCTTCACAGAGAGAGTGGTGGTGCCGTGGAATGGATTTCCTGATGAGTTGGTGGAATCCAAGACAGTTAAGGAATTCAAAAATGCGTGGGATAGACACAAAGGAATTGTGACAACAAAATCAGTGAGAACTTGAGGGAGGGGTAGTCAAAAACATGGGCAGACTAGATGGATCACTGGTCCCCATCTGCCGACACTTTCTATGTTTCTATGTTAAAATAGGTTGAAACGGTGGGTTTTCAATCCTTGTCCAGCACTAAAGAAAGCCATGTGTTTGAAATCTCTGCACAGCAAAGCACTCAGTAAATCAGCTAATAATATCGGGAGGGGTTGTCAAACTGATAACAGCTGCAGGCTGAGTTCTGGGAGCAATCCAGTGTGTGACAAATTTGTTAGAAGTGGTTGGGATTTGAAACAGATTTTCAATAAAAAAAGTTGTCTATCCAATCACAGAACAGGATATACAAAAAAAGTAATAAGGTATATTCTATCAGTCTTGTGTTGTAGGTAAAAGTAGATATCGAGGACCATACGGGAGAAGCACAATGGTAGACAAGGAACTGTGCAGATGTAGAGGACTTGTCTTTGAGAAAGGCAAATCTCATAGACATTGAGAAATGTGACCAGGGAAAGTTGTCACTGCTAGCCAAAGTGATGAGACAGAGGCTAGGGACCATGTAAGTGAGCCAGAGCCTAGAACTGGGGTAGCTGTGCAGATCACTATGATGCAGCTGGAGCTCACCCTGTTTTTTTTTTTAATTCTTTTTCCTTCCCTTCCCAGCTGGAACTCTCTCAGGCTGCCTCTCTCTCCGTGACCACTCTACCAACTGCTGTGTTCCCACCATCTTCAATTTCATTATGGCCCCTCTGGAGGCTCAGGAGGGGCTGCAACCCTCAGGGAGGTAGAGGGGGCAGTGGTGAGGAACCAACGTTGGTTGTGTGGTGGCGTTGGCACTGGAGGAGCAGTTGCCTATCCGCCGGGAGGGGTGTTTTCTGCCCTTAGTTACACCCCAGACATGGGGTGTGCAATGCTGTTCAGCCCACAATGTGGTTGCTCCCACTCATGTCTGGAAGACAGCTGCCCACATCTTCTCCATTTTTCAAGCCCCTGTGCATTGCAGTGCCACCTGTCTCCACGGGGGCCGCTGCTGTGCCAGGCTACTCCTGGATCCCTCCCAGAGAGAAGAGAGCAGTCCTCTGGATGCTCGATCCTCTCTCTCCTGGCATCCTCGGCGCTCCAGGCTCGTTCCCAACCCGGATCACCGGTGTATGGCCGAGGTGTGATATCCAGCGCCTCAACCCTCAATGTCACCGGGCCAGTCAGAGCTCACCCTGGTTAAAGAAAAGGTTTAGGCTGAGAGGCAAAAAGCAGATGTGGATCAGCAGAGGACAAAGCTGTAGAGAGAAGAGAAGGGCAATGCCACATGAGTCCCAGATGAGAGAGGACTTAGAGAAAGAGCGTGAACATGAGAGAGATGGAAATTCTCTATCATAAGACAACACCACAAACTGTAACTGCTAGCATAAATGATTTGGTCCAAGAAGCCAAAATTAATTCCAGTTTTTCCCAAGCATCAGGAGGGAGGTGGTCTTGATTTATTCTTAATATCTTTTGATAGAATTTGTTGGCAATTTGATTTGGACAGAGCTTCTTGGACAGCTTACCTTTTGCTCTCCTTTAGAGCAGGGCATTAGAGGCCTTTACCAGGATAGACAATGAGGACTGCATGGGCTATAAAAAAGTGAAAAATGCTTTGTTAAAACATTTTGGATTGACTCCCTATGCCTATATACAACAAGGCAGAGGTTTAAGGAAGGCACCAGGAGATTGTTATTGTGAAATGTGTGTACAACTAGGCAGTCTGTTAAAGCAACGGTTAGAAGGTACAGCAGCTAGCTCTTTGGAAAGGAAAAAAGATTTGCTCCTCTTGAAACAGGTCTTAAAGATTCTAGTTGATGGATAGAACTCTAAGTTCCACGAAGGAGGCAGCTGAGAGGGCTGATCAGTTCTTAACTAGTCAATTATACACTCAGCACAAAAACAATGGGGGAGGGACATCAAGTCACTATAAGGAAACCCTGGGAAGGCAACCTAAGGTAAATCATCCTGTGCACAAACAAAAAGGGAAGTTGAATGGCTTCAAAAGTAAGGAGTCAGAGGAACACAGGTGCTATATCTGCAAAACACTATGACACCTGTCAGGTGTACTGTGATGTGCACGACCGCGATTGAGAAACCCCTGAAAGGGTGACTCAATTGTGATGCATGGCACAGCAGCTACCAGCAAGCTACAGTGACCAGATGGGGTGGGTTAGCAACTGTAACCAAAGGAAGTTGCTACAGGTACACATGTGGGGGGAGTGAACATGCTTGGTGAGGGGTGGGAGGGGATTTTAGGGATCATGCTTGTTTTTGTTGTGCCTGGCCCAAATATTTTTTTAATGTTTCCCCCCTACATGCACCCCCCTGGAGTTGAGAATCGTTAAGTAGGGGGAGCAGGGGAAAGTCCCCGGCACTGTTTTGTGCTGTAGCGGCGATCGCTCTTTGGCAGTTGCCGTTATCACATAGAACCCACCTGTCACATGACTGTCCAAAAAATATGACAAAGATGCAAGCACAGCTGGAGGTGGTAGCTCTAGAAGCTCCCAGCAGCTAGTGGCCTGTACCCTGAGTGCAGTTCCCTCTAACTTCACTGCACATATACCCTGTATCCCTGGGTTAACATCCTGGACCAGATTTTCAAGGCATGGTGTAGGGCATGCACCAATACCTGTGCCATGACACTTAGGTCTGGCAGTGCACCAAACTCTGTCACATCAACTGTGCCTGATTTTACAATCTCAGGCACAGTTGCAACAGTTTTCATGATGTACAGCAGCTTGCACAAAATACTGTATCTGGTGCAAGCTCAGTAAAAAAGACCCTCTGGCTAGTTTTCTTCCCTGGATTTTGTTAGGGGCTATGCTCTCCCAGCATCACCTGCTCTCCTAAGAGTGAATCAATCGAGAATCAAAGTTTGTGAAGTTAATTTTCACTCTTTGGTGACCATGCAGGCAGAGACACTATGCCTGGTAAGAGAAAATATCTATGTAGTTTTGTTTATTTTTATGATTATTATTATTTAATATTATGGCAATGTGCTGAAAGGGTGCAAGTGAACACAGGGATGGACCATGGATGGTGAATCAGATGTGTGGGTGGCGGGAACATCGATAAGGGGAGGGGGGGACATGGGATGAGAGGGACCATGAATGGGTGGGGGTTGACATGATTTTGCTCCACTTCACAAGCACAAGGGCTGACAGAAGACAGCACCTAAACTGAAGCTCGCTCTGCTCCCACCCACACAATGCCCAGTCTATCTCAGACTGATTGCCATCACCATCCTTGATGTTTATCAAAACAGAGCCTGTCTTCCACATCAGAGGAGTGATCAGGGCTGACAAATATGCAGAAAGAAGAATGTAACCTTATTAGGGTGGGAAACAGGAACTATGAACCAGGAAAGAAGTCTGCTGTAAGATCATCCAGTTTTTACCTAGGTATGGTATAAAGTAAAGAAACATAAAATACAGTATAAAGGTAGAATATATGGAACTGAGGTACAAAGTGTGGTCAGGAGGTACAGTATATATTCTGCAGTTTCAGTATACTGTACTGAAGCAAGGAAATAGTGTGAGGTAGTGCGGACAGGTGTGGGTTGGGTGCAGACAAAGGATGAACACTGTAGTGAATGTAGAGGAGGTGTAGAGATGTGGCTCAAGTCCAGCCCAAGCAGTCAGTGGAAGGGGATCATCTAGGTATCTGGTCAGATGCTTTAACAGTCCCTTCTCTCTCCCCTACCTCATAGCAATATGTCAACATGGCTCTACCCATGCAGCCATAAAAATGAGCACCGTACTCTCATTTTATCTCTTCTGAGAACTTAGAATTTCCACAATAAACAATAACTGAAACATGATCGGACTATGCGCACAGTTAGTTCTGAAAGTACACTCTCAGACAATTATAACTGAGGACTGTATTTATGAGCTGTGTTGTGTAAAAAGTGCTCAGTTTTTAAAAGGAGCATACCAGTGACAGAGTGTATCCCTAAGGGAGCAGTCTCAGCTATTTTGCTGTGTTTTTTAGATGCTGTATAACACAGCCCCTAGCTGCCTATGCAGGACACAGCTAAAAGTGTCCAATCTTATGTAGTATATAAAACAAATGATGACAAATTGTGATATATGAGGAAATAATGCCATCTCAGGGTTGAACAAGCTCATAAAGGCCACTTGTCCTTTGGCTTTATGGCATTTTCAACTTCGAGATGGTATTATTTCCTCATATATCACACTTTGCCATCATTGATTCTCTTTCTCTCTCTCGAGATATATATATATATATATATATATATATATATATATATATACATATATATTATAGGGGCAGGTTGTATCTATATATGTATATATCCACACGCATATATATGTATAGATATTCAGTATTTATGCAACAGAAGTCAGGATAAAAACCAGTACATAACTACGTTTATCTGAGTCACTGTGTGGATAAATGGCTATGACGTAATCACTATGGGAATAACTGCAAGTTATTCCCATAGTGATTACATCATCCCCTATTTATCCACACAGTGACTACATCACCAACTATACCCCTCATCTGCTGACACCACTTATGTCATCACACCTGGCATGATACAATGTAAACTGCATACTCATGTCATCCTACCCATCTGACCACTGACTCAGTCGCTCACTCGTTCCCTTCCTAAGCCTTGTCATTTTGTTTGGTCCACCACTCGTTTTTCCCCTACAACTTAGACACAAAAATTTCAAATCAGCACCTCAATTTAAGTTAAAATAAAACTGCAGCCACTTCAATCATTCACCACTCCACAACTGCTAACATTTCTCTCTGAACCTCAGCCGTCTCTCAGCATTCGCTCCTTCTCTCACATCCCTCACTATTTTTAAATCCCAGGAACTGATTTTGACAAAAAAAAAAAAAACAGCCAAAGTCCACAAAAAAAACCACAACAAGATTAGCACACTGACTTTCTCTCTCCCCCGATAAACTGAGCTGCTATGTTTTTGTGCATTTTTTCAAATCCTGCTCTCATTCACCAATCAGCGATGATGCCCCCTGAATCAGCCACCTCACTCACTCAATCCCATGCACAAAGACAGCACTGATGTGGAAGAAATAGAACCCCTACAAAATAATGAAAACAAGCCAAAATCAATATCCATGTTACACAAAAGAAATGTAAGTCATACACACCACAGTCTGTTGTATAAATCCAATATGCTGGGGGGGGTGGGGGTGCCTGTTGGATAACCAAGTTATTTGTGCAGTAGCCTGTGATCTCTCATAAACCTCACTTGATGCTTCTCCACTCGTGAGGTTACTCGAGGTGACAGGCTACTGTACAAATAACTTGGTTATCCAACAGGCGCCTACGCATTATATATATATATATATATATATATATATATATATCAATCATAGGGCATGGTTGTGCCCTTATGGTTAGGGTGTGGCATGTTTCATGTTAAACCTCTAATTTTCAGTTTAACAACTCTGCAACCAATCAATAGATTTGACAGAATTTTGTATGCACTGTCCCGGGGCGGGGGGATCTTTGGCATGGCAAGTTTCTCTCCGGTCTAATGTATGAATTCTGAGATTTGGATAGTGAAAAACCTTGAAAGTCACAATTTTTGCAGTTTCTTCCTCATTGCCTTGCATCCAGATGGTGTGGAATTTTGGTGTGATTTTTAATGGTAGCTACATCATGGGCAGCAGAACTGCTATGCCTTTCTTCGGTGGAAAAATATTAATCTATTGCAAAGTTATTCAATTTTTAAGTTCCCATTGTTTTCAGTCAGAAGATCACTTTCCAGGAAACAGGGAGTGAGGTCGACAAAGGATTAAATTTGCAAAAAAAGGTTTCTTTTTTGGGAGATCCATTCCTTTTTGGTAAGCTGCCATCTTTATTTATTTATTTATTTATTTGCTTTTGGTAACCGGGTAAGTGCACTAGGCACAAAATGCCTATTTTCAAGCACGACCCGGGAGAGTACATTTTAGATACACAAATTTTGTATATGTGACGCAGCACATGAAAGCAGTACATTACAGAGTCAAGTCAAAGCGTCGGGTACAGGGAGAAAAAAAAAATTTTGACAACGAACACAACTAGGTTTACAACAGTAAGATGAAAATACAGCACAGTAGTACAGGGAATCACAATATACAGTTAAGTGGGAACATAAGCGTTAGCAAGTAACAAGCATTCAAAGAGACAAAATATCAAGTAATAAAAGAGATCGAGAGAGAAAGCAGAGAGGGGAGGAGGAAACAAGGATAATTGAAACAGAGCAACAGGGGAAGAAGAGTGGAGCTAAGGTGGATTAAAGCAGGTGCAGGGGTTGATAAAACGTAAGTGCTCTTTATGTAGTGACTTAAAGGTGGCGTGGGAGGCTGCTTGTTGAATAGCCTGGGGTATGGAATTCCAGTATTTGGGAGCAACATTGGAAAAGGCGCATGCCCCCACATTGGTTCTGTGCCTAGGTATGTGAAAGAGAGCTGGGTCAGTCGAACGCAGGCCATAAGAGAGAGGCTGAGCATCCAGTAGGGATGACAGGGATTGCGGGAGGCCAGATCGGACAATATTGTCAATTAATGAGCCGAAGGCCTGGAGTCTGTGGGCAGAGGGGCACGGCCATTTTAGGTCACTATAGAGCTGGCAATGATGTTTGTAACGTGGAGATGCGGAAGCATAGCGGCAAATGCTGTTGTAGGTAGTGTCCCACTTATGGAGGGATGATTTGGAGGCAAAGAGGTAGGTGACTGAGCCATAAGCAAGGGCTGGGAGAAGAAAGCCTTGGGCCACAGCAAGTCTGGCAGATGGGGTAAGGGCGTATCTAGTACGGTAGGCACTACCTATCTTGGCGTTAACTGACTTGCAGGTGGTTGTAATGTGTAGGTCAAAGTCGAGGGATGGATCGAGAGTAACGCCAAGGTATTTAAAGGAGTTGGTGCTAATCAGAGAAGATCCATCCGCAGGGGATAGTTAGGGCATATTGATTCGCTTTAAGTCTGGCAGAGGAGCCAAAGAGCATGGAGTAAGTTTTACTGGAGTTGAGAATGAGTTGGTTATTGGTGAGCCAGGATTGAATATTAGCAAAATCAACGGCAAGAGGGTGGATTAAGTCAGCAACAGTTCTGGCACTGTGGTAAATAACTAGATCGTCAGCATAGAGCAGTGATGAGCAATTGTTTGCAAGGAGTGGGATGTCATTGATAAAGATAGAGAAGAGTAAGGGCCCAAGAATCTTGTTTTCCACCAACTAAAAAGTGTGGAAATTACATAAAACTGTTGTCATTTTAAAAGTCAAACATCAGAACATAGCTAAATGGACTCTGCTTAGCTAGACTCTGAGGTTTGTTTTTCAAAATTAGGGCCAGAAATCCTTTGTCTGGGTACCCAAAATCCTGGGTGTCCAGCTAAGTGAGCGGAGCTTTCCCCCACATTCTCTGTATGAGAACAGCGTTTGTTCTTTAATTCTGCAACCACAGCTGTGAGACCACTTGGCCTGGAGTCTAGTGGCACCCTTCGCTCCCTGATCACTGTTCCCCTAAATAAAATATTTAGTCCCTGGTGTCTAGTGGTCCCCCAACCCTCTGATCACCATCTCTGGGTTCTTTTATTTATATTTATATAATCTGACACAAGGATGTCCACCTCCAGTGTTGGATGCCCACCTGCAGCTACTTGTTTTATTCACCATTGCCAACATCGGGGGGGGGGACCCAATCCCCATGTCAGCATTTAGAGGCCCCCACAGCAGTGTGAGACACTAAGGAGGCCACTGCCAGTGTCCCAAGATGGTTTATTAATGTTAACTGTTACCTGAAATAGGAAAACTGTCCCCTTGCATCTTTTTTTAATCTGAAACAAAGAAAATGATCTCTCGTTGTCATCGCTGACCCCTCCCCCATCCTGACCCTCACACTGAGCATCCACCTCCCCACAACCCCCTTATGCTATACTTGCCAGCCAATGTCGAATTCTGTCATCTTCTGTGGACTGAAACATATCTGCATTCTTCAAATCTGAACCGTGAACTGAGGAATAAAGTTAAGTGCCATATAATGTATTTTAGTGGTGTTTTGAACTTATGTTCATAACTTTTCCATTTATAGGAATTTTTTCACCAAATTTCAACCCAGCCTTTTTGGGACCCCTGTTCATGAACACTGGCAATGTCATTTTGTTAATCAGGCCCAGAAGGTGATTTTGCAGTCGCTGCAGAAAATCACCTTTTGGGACTGAATAATGGAGTTTGCCCTTTAAGGGGCAGACAAGGTTGTCCTGAGTGCACCCCCCTTCCCTATCCATCAGGATGGTGTGCTCAGGAAGGAAGGGAAGGGAAGGGGATAAGGGGTAGAACAATGGTCAGGCGACAGGAAGGGGAGGGGCAAGTGGAGGTACATTATGGACAGCACAGAGGGGTTCAGCCACTTTTTGCTGGAGTTTTTTTTTTTTTATTTAGTTGTTTAACCAGGTATAGCACACTAAGCTGAAAGCTTTTTTACAGGAGCAACCTGGGAGCACAAGGAGGTTAAGTGACTTGCTCAGGGTCACACAGTATGTAAGTGGAAGCTGTGGGATTCAAACCCAGGTCTGGTCTGCTGGATGTCACCAGATTTGCAGCTCAGAGCCTTAGACCACTGCGCTATACTGCCTCCTATCATTTTACCTATTTTGATCATTCTAAACTGCAGCACATCAGATTGGCATCGATTGGGATGAAGGTTTGAAAATATTTAGGTAAGAAACAAACAACTGGGGGAGCCAAGTGTAAATGCAGGATGTATATGGTAAAAGAAATAATGATAACAACCTGTGTGTTTATTCAGTGAAACTGGATAGTCGAGGACAAGCAACAATGTATGATGGTGCTTTATTCAGGACAATTCCAGGAGACAGTATGTTAAGATCTAGCTAGTGAGACTTAGATACAGGCTGAGGAATGGCCAAGTTTGGAAGGGTGAGAGCACCACGTGGTTGGCAGCTTGTTTCGATTGGCAGGGCGTAAGCCCAGATTGTTTTAAAAAGGCTTGGAAAAAAAAAGTAGAATTAGAATTGTTGCTTCAAATGGCATTTCTCTGCTAAGGGGAGAGCGAGGACAGAGCATCTACACACATGTTGTCAGTTGGTTAAAATGGCAGGGCCTAGCATTGTGGTGGATAGGGGCCTTGCAGCAGCTGGGAAGCAAGCAATGTGTTGTTAGTGTGTAGTTTTTGTAGTTTTCCCTCACAGTCAGTGAAGCCTGGGTTTTTCATTCTATTAGAAGGTGAAGTGGATCAGAAGGTGGTAATGAGTGGGCCACCTTCTAGACTTGGCATCGATTGTGGGGGGAAATTCAGAGGGTGGGGGCTGGACAAAGCTCTGCAGGATGGCTCTGGATCAGCGTTGATCAAAACGGTTAGCAGCGAGTAGCAAGTAGGCCTCTTTCAGGCCTTAGTAGTGAATGAGGAATAAGCTATGGAGTATATAGGGGCTGGACAAGTTCTTGGGGGTTGCGAGCCCTCTGTGATGTAAAGGAGGTGGCAGGGCACTGAAACACGGAAGGGTTCATGGTTTTTTGGCACAGTGGTGACAATCTGTAATGGGGAACAAAGGAAAGTGTGTTAAGGGGCCTGGCGGGATGGCCCAGAAGTGAATTGGGGATAGTAAAAGGAAGCTGGGAGGGTAATCCAGAAAGTGTGGATCCTGGCATTCAGCTGGTTGCCCGATGGGGCTTGGCAAGAGATTAAGGGGCAGAACACTGGACAGGAGCACCACATGGAGAAGGTGCGTGTAGGAGGCCTGAGCAGTGAGGTCTAGTGCAGACATGGAGCAAGGGATGGATGCGGGTGGCCACGGGGCATGACGTCATATGCTGCATGAAGGCTGCAAGGTGAATGGGAGCAAGCTATGGGGAGAGGGTGGGGACCCAGGGGATGGCAGGCAGAGGAAGGGACAGTAAGGGGGGGCCGGGGGAATGTGGAGATTGGGGGCCTGCATGGAGTAGGCCACGAGGTGCATGGCATGACATCACACACCACAGGACCACGTGGTTCGGCCACTGGTTGCTTGGGGGAAGCTGGAGGCAAACTATGAAACCTACGAAGGACAATGCGCACTGGGGGAGGGAGCAGCCAATGACTGGAACTGCATGGGTGGACAATGGATGCAAACAGGAAGGGCAGCAATGACAGTCACAAGCAGGAGAAGGCCTAAAGGAGGCAGGGCCCACAAAACAGGGGGATCGAGGATAAGCCTGAGCCTGAGTAGCGTGGCAAAAAGGGGACAAGGCCAAAAGGTCAGGCCTGGAGGGCATCATGAGGAGGCATGTGACAGCATGAAAAGGGAGCGAGCCCTTGCAGGCCCAGAAGGCGTACAGGAGGTGGCTTTGAGCCACGTGGTGGCTAGTGGCCAGTGGAGGCCCGTGGGGCTGGGCATGAAAAAGGGAATGAACAAGCCCAAAGGGGTATCAACTGGGGGGGCATGCACAAGTATGCAGAAAGGGGAGTTTTGGACTGGGAGTCCACAGGAAAGGGCACTGGAGATATGTGGGGGCGCGATCATCCTGAGGTCCAAGGGAGGGGACAGGTGATGAGACAGGGGCCTGTCAGGTAGTGGTGGGAGGAGAAAGGAAACAAAGGAAGGGGCGGGGGCCAAGGTCGGTCAGTTGGAAGGGCCTGTGGTATGATTGCAATGTAGGATGGCCCAACAACAACAATAAAAAAACATATGTAGGATCGAGAAGAAGGGGGTCTGCCACATGAGGACATGCTGTAAACATAAGTTAACAACAGAACTTCTTGTTTTCCTCTCTTCAGTTGTCTTCACAGTATGAGAGGTATGAAGGACATGGCATCAAAGAAGAGCAGGCCTTCAAAGGAAGACGCTTACAGGGCTATAGTCGAATTGGCAGAAAAAGCCAACAGAATGTGGGAGATGGTGGAAGGGGGGGAGCCTGGGAGACCCGGAGAGAAAAGGAAAGCGGGAAGGGAAAATGGGGGCAGAGGGAAGTGGCCGGCTGAAGGGCTATGCAGTCCCACCAGGGTACAACCAATGGTAGTGGGACCCACCAAGGTGGCTGATCCAGTACCTCTGCACCCTGTCGACCCGGTACCGCCAGTACCTCTCCAAGGCCAAGCCAGGATCCCCCCGGGGGAACCCAGACCAGATCTCCTGAACAGGGTGGATCCTCCACAACCACTAGTGGTACACCCACCCACTCAACCACTGGGTGCCATAATGGGGCAAAAGGAAGATGGCAGGCAACAAAGCTTGGACAAGGACACAGGTAACGCACCCAGCACAGTGGGTGACAGTATAAAAGAATATATTAGTCAAATTGTGTCTGCACTTGGGACAGGAGGCCTATGGCAAATGGAGTCAGCCCTGGCTGAGATTAGGACAGAGAAAGAGGTACCGAAAGGGAAGGAGGGAGGAACAGAGAAAGTGGGAAAAGAAACAAGAGAGATAGGTGCCCCCGGGATGAGGGTAGGTGAACATGTTCCACTGGCCACAAAAGAAAAGATATGGAAAGGAGAGTATGTGGATATATTTGCTTTGGTGAGCTGGGAAGTGGCAACGAAGTATGAGGAAACAGAGAACATAGGAAAGAGTGAAATGGCAGTGGCAGTAGTATTGTTAGGGAAGAAGGAGGAGGACAAATTCACAAAAGGGAAGACTTGGGATGGGTGGTTTGTAGGTTTTGCCACCTTCTCAGCCATTGTATTAGAATAGAAGCTGGAGTTAGGCATCCCGCTTATCACATATTCCCTAATAATAAGTCGGACAAAGGCAAAAGGAGGGTGGGGTGGATATACTATGACAAATTTTTTCAGCAGAGAATGGCAACATATGGAGATGTGAGATGGGATATGAAGCAGCTAGACTTATGGACAGATTTCATAATAGATCAATCCACACCCGAAGGGGAGTGGGGGAGGAAAGGAGTTGTGCCCCAGAGGTGCTGCTGGGCATACAATAGTGCTTTTTGTTCATGGCCTCAGTGTCATTTTTGGCACGCATGTTCGAAATGCTGGGGAACGCACCCAGCAAACAGATGCAGAATGACATGGGCCCAGGGTGCAAAAGGATCTGGGGGTCATAGTTCAGATCAACAGTTTTTTCGAGAGGGACAGGGGTTTAAAGGGCAGGCATGGAACAGGGAGGGAGGTAGGGGAACTCGAGCAGAGGTGGTCAGAAGTACTGATCGAAAAGCCGAGTACTGAGTGAGAGGGAGGGACCAGGGAGGGAAAAGGAAAGAAGACAGAGAGCAGTTTGGGACAGCCAGGACCCCCATCAAGATATAGGCATGGAAAGGTTGGTTGGACAGATATCCGAACAAAAAAGTAGCGGGGATGATCAAAACAGGGTTTTGCACAGGTTTGGCACTGCAGTATTACGGACACAGACAAGCGAAAGAGGCAAGCAACCTGGGGTCGGTAAAAGGGAAGGAAGAGATGTTAAGACAAAAATTAGAGAAGGAAAAGGCAGCTGGGCAAGTAGAAGGCCCATTTAATACCCCCCCATTGCATAACATGAGGATCTCGCCATTAGGTTTGGTACCCAAGAAACAGGAAGGAGAATATAGGGTGATTGACCACCTATCCTTTCCAGAAGGGGATTCGGTGAATGATTTTATCGGGGAGGAGTATAGTAAGGTAACAAATGCAACATTAGAAGATGCAGTCCGGATAATCCGGGCTACTAAGGATGCATGGATGGCAAAGACAGATACCGAATCCGCATTCAGGTTGCTGCCAGTCAGGAGAGAAGACTGGGACCTCTTGGGTTTTAAAGTTGGGGGTCAGTACTATTTTGACAAAGTCATGCCCATGGGATGTTCTATAGCATGTGCAACATTTGAAGCACTCAGCACCTGTTTGCAGTGGATATATCAAGAGAAAACTGATTATAGAATGGTTATTCACTATTTGGATGATTTCCTTTTCATTGGTAGTGGGGAAAAGGAGACACAAATAATGCTGGGCAAATTTCCAGAGCTGTGCAAGGAATTAGGGGTTCCACTGACACTGGAAAAAACAGAGGGGCCCTGCAGGGTGCTAGAATTCCTGGGTATTGAAATAGATGCCCCAAGGGAAATATTCTGGCTGCCGGCCAAAAAAGTAGAAACACTGAAAGAATTGATCCAAGTACATACCAGCAGGAGAAGAGTACAACTAAAACAAGTACAGCAGGTACTGGGGCACCAGAACTTTGCCTGCAGGGCTATTGGACCAGGACAGGCATTCACAAAAATGTTAGCAAGGGCTACAGCCAGGGTGACCAGACCACACCATTGGGTAGACCTGACAAGAGGTGTCAGGGAGGATTTTAAGGTATGGGAGGAATTTCTTAGGGAGTATAATGGCTGCTCTTTCTTGCAGGAGGAGTGGGTGTACAACACAGACCTCGATCTTTACACAGATGCAGCCGGGGTCCTAGGCATGGGTGGCTACCTGAAGGGCAGGTGGTTTGCAGAACCATGGCCTTCTGACTGTGTAAGGGATGGCAAGGTAAGAGATATAACATTGCTAGAGATCATGCCCATCTGGGCATGTATCCTGGTGTGGGGGGAAGAGTTATAGGATCTGAGAGTGACATTCTGGTGTGACAATAGAGTAGTGGTGGAGGTCCTAAACAACAGTGGGACCAGGTCAGAAACAGTCATGCAAGTCTTACGATGTTTAGTGTTAAGGGCCTTGCAGCTGAACATGTCATTCAGAGCAAAACACATAGAAGGGGTACACAACACCCTGGCTGACAGCCTTTCCTGTGTGCAGCTGGACCATTTCCGGAGCCTGGCACCAGCAGTGGAGGAGCAAAAAACGCCCATACCAATGAACATCTGGGACGTTGGCAAGAAGGAGCAGAACTGTTGTTTCACAGCTCATGGGAACCTCGGACTCTGAGGGCCTACGATGGGGTTTGACGAGTGTTTCAAACATTCAGGGCAACACACCATATGGAGGTAAGTGGGCCACTCACAGAGGAACAATTGGAAAAGTTCACTATGGAGCAATGGAAAAAAGGAACAGCCCACACCAAAATAGGGGTCTATTTAGCAGGGATTAGTGTTATCTGCAGTCTAAAGGGATGGAAGGACCTGACAAAATCATTGTTTATTAGAAGAATGATGCAGGGATGGGGTAGGTTGAAACAAGGGCCAGTAGACAATAGAAGACCAATAGGGGGACAGTGGCTAGCGAAACTAAAGGATGTGCTACCGGCAATATGCAGATCGAAGACCGAGGCCCAGCTATTTCACACGATTTACGTTGTGATGTTTTCAGGTGCCATAAGAGTGAGTGAGGTGGTAAGCCATGGCAAAAAAGACACGGAGGGGGGATTAGAATGGGAAGATATAAGCTGGGGGATGAAAGAGATACAGATTAAGATTAAGAGGTCAAAGACGGATCAAAGGGGACAGGGTTGCATAGTGACACTAAAGAGAAAGGTAGAGGCTCAGTATGCCCAGTACAGGCTTTGTGGCCTTTCACAGCAGAGCAGGGGACCAGGACAGGGAGATTATTTGTTCATGGTGACGGAAGAAGGGTCACCGGTTACCAAGTTACAGCATTAATCAAAAAAGGCATGCAGTTCTTGGGGCAGGACCGGGTAATTATTCATCTCCTCCTTTGCGGGTTGGGGCTGCCTTACAGTGGGCAGCGGCAGGCGAAACAGTGAATAATATTTTGTAAAAAGGACGCTGGCAGTCTGCCAGTTATAAGAGATACATACGAGCACTGAAGTAAAAAATTTACGTATTTCCCATATTTTGTTACTGATAGGAAGACAAATGGGGTGGGAGGACAGGGAGAGGGATACTATGGTGAGGAAGATAACACCATATATAAGTTAATTATTTTTGCTTAAACCCCATAGGAAAAGGGAGGATCACAGAAGTCTGGATCTGTGGCCACGCCTATATTTATTGGGCAGAAAGGAGAGCAGAGAAAAAGGCTGGGGGAAAGCAGCTGTACCAAGATGTAAAACAATGTAGTTTGGTTTGGTGTGGTATTGGGGGGATGAGATGGGCACAGCTGCTTCCCACCTTGAAGGAGTTTAAGGAACGATGACCCTGTCCAGACTTAATTATTATACATTTAGGGGGAAATGACCTTGCGAGCAAGCCATGGGTCGACACATACTTGCAGATAAAAAGGGACTTAGAAACAATACAGCAGTGGTGGCCTCAGGTAAGCCTTGCCTGGTCGGATATGATACCAAGGAGGGTTTGGAGACAGGAGCACAACCATAGAGCCATGGATAGGGCCAGGAGAAAGATGAACAGAAGGGTAGAGACATTGGTAAGACAAATGGGAGGACAGGTAATACTGTGGGGCGTGGAAGAGTGGGTAGAAGATTTCTACAGGTCAGATGGGGTGCATCTGTCAGATCTAGGCATAGACATGTTTAACACAGAAATGATGGGTTTTATAGAAGCATGGAGGAGGCATGTAACAAACTAAAAAAAGGGGGAGAAGAGAAGGATTAGGAAGTAGGTTTCCCTGAGGTAAGGGAGAATAATACCCTAAGTGAGGGGAAAGTCAGTCGTCCAATGCAAGCTGGAGACTGGCTAACGGGGAAAAGGGGGGAGAAGGAGGGGATGGGAGGGGGGAAAGAAAAAGGAATGAGACAAAAGAGGAAGAAGCTGAAGGAGAAAAGCGGTCTCGGTTTTCACCATCACCTAACAGAAAAGAAGAAGAAGAAGAAGGCACCCAGGTTTTCACCTGGGGGGAGAAAAAGAGGAAGAAAGAGAGATTATCAGAGATTGTTATATGGATGAAAATAAATGAAATTGTGAGAGAGATAATAATAAAAGATTGTGAAATGGAACGTGGAATTACGAGATATAAATAAATTAATTGCCAATCTGAGCACAACAACAAACAATGGTCTCTGTCTTTTTGTGACGGAAAAGGGGGGAAGCCAGTACAATGCAATTTGATCAACAGTGATCATGAGGTGGTGTCCTAAAAAAGACCATATTGAAAATCTGGTGAAAAAATTCCTAAAAATGGCTGAGTTATGAGCATTCATTTGAAAATTTTCTACGCACACACATAACTTTGGTAATTTTCAATATTTTGACCACAAATTTTCAATATAGCCATTTTTTCACACTGCCTCATGAACAGTAGAGCTGTCATTTTTTACATCCTGTACAAAATGTGTTTTCACACCTGTGGCACAGAATGGTGTTTTGGCATGGATTTGAACATTTTCACCTGGGGGTTTATGAGGTGGGGTCATAAGAACACTATGTTGAAAATTTGGGTATTAAATTATGAAAAAATGCCAAAGTTATGATCCTTCATTGCAATTTCACTATGCCCACCCATAACTTGGACATTTTAAATATTTTGACCCAGATTTTCAAGATAGCCTTCTTATTACTCCACCTCATGTATGTCACAGCTGCCATTTTTTCAAATCCTGCCTAAAATGTGTTTTCACACCTGTGACATGGAATGGTGTGGCAGTTGCTCAGAATCTTGTATTGGCAGCAATTCAAAAATGTTCTGTACCAGGTACATGAGGTGGGGTAATAAGATGGCTATGATGACAATTTGGTCACTGTTGTCCTACAAATGGAAGTGAAGAGCCTGGAGGGCCCTGTGCTCCCACAGCTACATATTGTACATATATGCAACTATGGAGGGATGGGAGCACAGGGCCAAGGCACACCCCACACTTGCTCTCCTTGGTTAGAGTCACATAGTATGCAAACAGAGGTTTTGGGAATTAAACCCAGATCTGATGGATCTATCAAGTTCATTCACAACTTGATATGCTTCAGGAAAGCAGCTCCAGCCCAGCTTGCTAGCTGTGAACTCAGTTGGTGGATGGTGCCTCAGTTTGGGTCTACTATAGGCTGATTTAGTACTCTGTCTCACCCTGATTGGCTCCAGCTGCTGGGGATTTGAACTTCCTGGCACCTTCTCCTGGAGCTCATCTCTCTGCTGCCTAAATTTCTTTTCTTTTCCTAACTTTTTTTTTTTTACTTTTCCATTAGCAGATTATATCTTCTAGCCACTCGAGGGCTATATCTCTGGTAGGAGTGAAATTTACTGTGTCCACTCAACCATTAACAGGTTATATGTAGCTGCCACTAGAGGCTCCTATCCTATCTGGCACATCAAGTACCTACCTAAATACAATGATGATGTCTCATCTGCTCCCTCGCTTATTTGTGCTCACATCACTGATTTTGCACACTAGCATACCAGGAGCCTGCTACTCCTCCCAATCTCCCTGCTATGTGCTCAATAAAATCTACCTTACTCCTGGTACTCTTACCTCTGATCCTCTCTCAGCACATAGTAGCTCTATTCCTTATGACTGGTTTGATGCTTACCATCAGGGATGAGTAACATGCACCCATATTTGATCACTCTCTTCTCAATCCCTCATGCCCACCCTCTGGGAATGCTGGCAGCAACTAAGCTGGGACACCAGACAGAGGCAGACAGCAAGACTTACCTACAGGCAGTTAAGATTATGCCTGCTCAAACTTATATTTATGTTGTTACTGCTGTCTGGAAATAGTCACCCAAACCCTGGCCACAGCCCACCACATAAGGCAGCCTCTTTAATGTGGCCAGGGTTACCTACTTTAGCAACTATGAACATTTGCAGTCTCCTCCCTGAACTGGATGCTCTACAAGTCTTTGTTAACCAACACAATCCAGACAACCTGACAATTGCTGAAACGGCTCACATCAAAAATCCCTAACACGGCTCTTGCCCTGCCAGGTTACACCATTTTCAGGCTGGACAGGACTACCAAGAGAGGAGAAGGATGTGCAATCTGTCTCAAAGGGTAACTCACGGGACACTTCCTACATATACCTACTGCTGGTTCAACCACACAAATACTAGCTATCAAAATTCTGCTAGATGCCATAATAAGGCATTTCCTGTAGCATCAGTGTACACCCCTCCTAAAGAACAGGGAAGGGGTCTCAAGTCTGTCATGGACTTTATGAGAAATGAATGCTCTGGCTCTGAGTTAATTCTGATGGGAGATTTTAATATTAATTGGCTTAAATCTGAGAATGGGAGCTTTAGGGACGCCATCTCTGCCACAGACTTTTCCCAGCTGGTTAACTCCCCAACTAGATCCAACTACAAAATGGGATCAAGCAGTCTACTGGACTGGGTCCTAACCAGTCATCCTGATCACATTACTAACAATACAGTCCTCCCAGACACGTTCAGTGACCATTCCCCTGTCATCTGCATGTGGACAAACAAATTCTGCAAACCTCCACCAAAGACAATCACCAGCAGGGTCCTATCACGGGGTCATCTTGAACCCCTCAAATCCCTCCTTAGAGTGCAAGATTGGACTCCCATCGACAGTGGTAAGGATGTCAACATGGCACTTAATTATTTCATCAACACCTTTAATGCCACCTGCGACTCTCATGCACCCCTAAAAAGAGGAAAATAAAAGGTCCTTGCAACCCCTGACTCACTGTAGACTTATTAGCTCGTATGAAATCTAGGGACCAGCTCTCTCATCAGGCTCGAGCCTTGGCACACAATTGGACATTCAAAAATACAAAAGAGTGCGGAATGATTGCACAAGGTCCATCCACCCTGAGAAAAATAAATACTACAAAGGAGTGCTTACTGACATGTGAGGCAATATTATAGCTTTCTGGAATAATATCAAAGAGGTTACAGGGAAACTCTCCAAAATATCACCCACTTTACTTGATATTGATGGGACTACAAATCTGGACCCCCTAACTATTGCTAATACCTTTAATGACGCATTCACGGACCTTAGCAGTGTTCTTCCACCTGACTTTTTTGATGCAGAGTCCAATCCTTTAAGCTGTCTCCCAACGACCAGTCACCCACCATTCTACTTCAAAGAAGTCTCATTGCATGAAGCCCAAAAATACATCTGTGAAGCAATTGGTAAATCTAGACACAGTGGGGACTCCCTTGACCTCAAACTGCTGTCCCTCACCCTTGAGGAAGTATTAGCACCTTTAACCAGGATCCTTAACCTCTCATTCAGACTCGCACAGTTCCCCAGTAAATGGAAATCAGCCACGGTTGCCCCGGTCTACAAAAGTGGAGACAGGACTCTTCACATGAACTACCAGCATATCTCCATATTATTACCTCTCGCTAATGCTCTTGAATGCGTTATAGCTGACCAGCTTGTTGAATATCTTGATAAACATAAAATTCAATGCACGCAGCAATGTGGATTCAGCAAAGGGCATAGCATCACCTCAGCCCATATGGAATTCACCAGTTTTATACACAACTCCCTGGACCATGGTCAATTAGTTGGTGCTGCCTTCATCAACTTGGCAAAAACATTCAACATGGTCTATCACTGTCTACTACTGGAACAAATACTTAATGCAGGGCTCTCCTCTGACTCCACTGCCTGGTTTAAAAGTTATCTGGATAACCGCGCTCAACAAGTCAAAAATGTCGACATCCTCTCTGACTCAAGAGCTGTTCGCTCTGTGGTTCCTCAACGGTCCATCCTAGGCCCATTCCTATTTAATCTCTTTCTAAACAGTCTCTCAAGCTCCTGCCATGGGCAAATCCTTCTCTGCACAGATGATGCCATAATTTACACAATTTACCTGGAGCCTATACCCCTTGAGAACCACCTACAACTTGGATTTGCCTCAGTAGAGAAATGGTTTAATCACAAGTTGATATTAAACTATAAAAAAACTAAGATTGTGCTTTTCAGCAGTTCCCATAACAAGCACAGAAAACATCCTCTGACTATCACTAACTGCCTTGGTACTGCTCTTGAGCAGGTACAATTCTTTAAGTATATTGGAGTCACCGTAGACAGCAACCTATCATATGGAGTGCAGATAGATAATGTTGCTAAAGCTGTAAATATTCATATTGGTCTACTCTACAGACACAGGTGATCTCTGACCCCTGAAGTCTTAAGGATAGCTGTACAGAGCTCTTATTATTTCTATAATTGACTATGGACTGATCATCTATGGCTCTGTGACTGATAATGCCCTCTGGAGTATCTCCACTGCTCTTAACAAGGCATGTCATCTCATCTCAGGAGTCCACCATCTCACCCACATGTGTGACCTCTATGCCTTATTGGTTGGCTACAGCTTAATAATTGCATCAAATACCAAATGTGCCTGATGGCCAATAAAATAACCTTAGGCCTCTTGCCACCTAGATTTCATGATCTTCTAAGCCCCCTTCGTAATCCACGCTGCACCTGAGGTTCTGAATCTCAGCTCCTACAGGTCCCTCATCGCCAAACCACCCAGGTGCAAAGATCGTTCACCTGCAGCCCCCCCCCAGGATGAATGCTTTCAACAGTGACATCTCCTCCGAAATTGAGCTGGACCCATGCAAATCCAAGCTTCGGTCACTACTCTCTACAGCTAACACCTGTGACTGTCTCCCTTAACCATGTTTTCCCAAACCTCGACCTTAGCACTCAACCTCTTTCATAGTAACTTAGCACTCTTGCCTCCTACCCTTCCACCTGCATCCCCCTTACCCCTCTCCACCCTTCCTCCCCCTCCCATTGCTCCATCTCTCCTCACATCCTCCACTCCCATCCCCTGTTTTACTCTTCCCAGCCCACCCTCTCACATCCCTTCCTACACCCTGTGCCCTGTTTGTCTTGACAAAGCCTGCTGGCCAATATCAATGTACTGTATGCATTTTCCTGTGCCTGAAACTTTTTAGTATAATGTGTCTCTGTTGTTTTACATTGACTGTCCATTATGATTTTGTGTCCATTATGAGTTTTGTACCTCCTATTTATGCTTTATTGTACCATACTTTACTGTCCTGTTTAAACTGTGGTCCTTTCTACTGATGTGGAACCTTTGTAAAAGAGCTCTTAGCTCAAAGGTATATGTAATCTGAGACGTAATTAAATAAATAAAACCTCTTGGCTATACTGCCAGCCCCCACAAAACAAAAAAAGTGCTATTTCTTTGTGCTGTTCTACCAGCAAAATTTAATTTATAGACTTTTACAAGTTAAAAGGTACAATTTTGGGCACTGAGTGGTTAGGAAGCAGTTGAGTGTGGGGAGAATGAGGAATTTAAAATGTTATGAACTTTGAACTGTTCTGAACAACTGTTTGGAATGCACACAATGCCACTTTAGAATGCACATGACAGTTTAGACCATGCACAACAAGGATTTTATGTAGACTGATTTTTATACAGAACAAAGGCTAACCATACACTATATTAACAGAAAAAAAGTTGTATCAGTATATCAATATACAGTACTGTAAATATACTTACTGTATATTACAGTATATTGTTATGGTACACTAACACTTTCACTGTATCCATGTAAATCCTTTTTCTAAAAAAACAACAACATTTTAAGGCACTCTTGAATCCGTTCCAGATTTTTGATTCATGTACAAGCAATAGGATTGTAAGCTACAGTAAATAACATTATGGTTAAAATTACACTGATGTATTTTGATGGGTATCAGTGCAATGCAATTTTATCAATATGACTTATGCTTGTCATCCTGACTCTAATCTTTCATTGTTTTAAATTTCTAGCCTTAGTGGATCAAAAATTAAACAATTCTTAAGAAACATGTTCTCACATCCCTCTTGAATTTCCTCCCTCCACCAGATTCATTGAGTACCCCATGGTGCTGCTGTTCCCACTCAGCATAAACTCTCCACTGTCTACTCCTAATCGTGTGAAGGGATTTGTACATTCTTTCATGTTCCTCCTCTCTTTTCTTGCCTCCAGCATGTACCCTTTGAGACTTGATAACCTGTACATACAAGTCTTATTCTGTTGGCCCTGAATCATTCTGGTTACCCTCCTCTACATCATTTCCACTTTTCTCTGTCATTCTTGAAGTGTGGATTTCAATATTGCACACAGTACTCCAGGTGAAGGTAAACCAGGAGCCAGTACAGTGGCAGAATCACTTTGTTCCTCTGGCTATTAATCCCCTTTCCTAAATATCCCGAATTATTTACCCTACCTCCCACCATGTTGCACTGTACTGTTGTTTTCAAATTGTCTGATATTATTACCCCATAGCCATTTGCTCTGTTATATTCCCCCCAACAACCCCTACCTTTACTTGTATTCAGTCCCTGGATTTCTTGCACCATGTGCATTATCTTGATCTTCCTGGTGTTGAAATTCAACTACCAAACCATTGACCACTTCTACAAACTTTCTATATCCTCTTTCATACTTTTTAACCTCCCCCCACACACTCATGCTGTCCACTGTTCCACAAATCTTTGTATCATCTGTGAAAAGGCAGACCTTCCCTTGGATCCCCTCTCCAGGATCACATATAATGATGTTGAAAAGGACCAGCCCCAAGACAGATCCCTGCAGCACCTCACTAGTGACCTCCCCAACCTTTGATTGTGCCCCATTTAGGATGACCCTCTGTTTTTTGTCACTTAGTCATTTTTTCATACACCTTGTGATTTTACTCCTTAACCCAGGTCCCTCAGATTTTTAACCAACCATCCATGTGGGACAGTTTTGAAGGCTATATAGAAATCAAGGTACAGTATGTCCACAACCTGCCTATTGTTCATCACATATGTTACCCAATTAAAAAAGCTGATCAGGTTCAGCTGACACAGTATTGCCCCTGTAAACCCATGTTGTCTGACATCCCGAAGTCCATTTCCCCTAGAAAATACACTAACCTCTCCTTTGTTAGAGTTTCTAGCATCTTTCCACTAGGTACATTTAATGGACAGGTCTGTAGTTCCCAGAATCATCCTTACTTCAGCTCTTTCACAGAAGAGCTTCAGTTGCTGTCCTCCAGTCCCTAGGTACCACCCCATCTCCAGTAAGCTGTCAAAGAGTTCAGTCAAAGGTGCAGCTGGGACCAGCCCCACTCCTGTAGCATAGATACAGCCCACATGGGCCAATGGACACTGACACCCCCACTAGAGATGTGCAAAACTGTCAAATTTCGTTACTAAAAATATTTCGCAAAATCCACCCATTTTGCAAAATGTTTTGCAGAAGCAAAATTCAGAATTTCTCCAGTGGAATACCAAATTTTGCCCATGGAAGGTGAAATTTTGCCTGCAAAATGGCAAAATTCACCTTTTGCCAGTGAAATGTTGCCTCTTTTCCAGTGAAATTTTGCATTTCATGGGCAAAATTCCACATTTCACAACCTGCAAAATATTTCGCGTAACGGGTGAATTTCACGAAATATTTTCTGTGTCAAAATGACTGATTTTGTGGTAATTTCACCAGCAAAATATAATTACATAACATCTCTAGCCCTCACCCCTCCCACTCTATCTCAACTACTCTGTTTGGTAATAGCCCTTTATCCTCCACAGTAAATACTGAACAGAAAAACAGATTCAGTACTGTATGTATACTTACCCTTTATTCTTGTCCTCCCATTCTTTCTCATTCTTCAGTCTGACTATTCCCTCTTTTATTTTGTGATTTACATGGATGTAGTGAAAAAAGGTTTGATTCCTTCCTCATCCCTCTGCAATGTGTAGCTCTGTATTAGGCTTTGCCCTCCTTACAGACTTGCTAGTCTTCTTCATCTTGCCTAAGTAATCCACTCTATCTTTCTCATCCTGCCTGCGTTTTGTACTCTCTGACAGTCTTCTTTCCTCTCAAAGTCTGTCCTACTTTCTGAGTGAACCGCTGTGGTATTTTGCCCCTCTTGGTTTTTCACACTATCCTGATACAGTGATTTGTGACCTCCAATATACAATAACTTCCTTTACCACTTGCCATTTCTTTTACATCTCCACTACTGCTTACACCCTTCTTGCTTCTCCTGCAACAGTTCCTGCATCCTGACATAATCTGCCCTCCTAAAGTTCAGGGCTTTTGTCTGTGATTTATTTTTCTCTTTTTGTAATATGAGAGTAAACCACACTGATTGATGGTCACTGTTTCCCAACAAATCTTGCACTGCATCTCCCCTATATTATCTGTGTTTGTGAGGACTATGTCAAAGATGACCCCCTCCCTTATAACCTTCTTGACCCTGTGGGTCAGGAAAACCTCCTGCAACACCTCTACCAGCAGTTAATTACCATCACTTGCTGCTATTGGAATCCTCTAGTCCACATCTGGCATGTTGAAATCATCCATTAGCAGCACCACCCCCTGCTTTTCTGCCCTTCTAATTTAATCCCCTAGTTCTCTGTCTGCTGCTTCTTTCTGTAATGTTGGTGTATATAACACTTCTATTGTGATGTTCCTCCTCAGTTTGTTACAAACTGTACCCACACTGTCTATGCACTTAATCTCCCTAATATCCCTGCTTTTCTACTCTTCCGTACATATTGTGTTACTCCTCTCACTTTCCTCACTCCCTGTCCTTCCTAAATAATGTAAATTCAGTGAGGGTCAGATCCATGTCATGCTACTGCAAACATATGTCTTTGGGATAGCTGCCTGGTCCAAGTGTGCTTCTTCTACCACTGCCTGCAGGGCATTAGTTGAAAGAGAAATTCTATAGAAATTCTATAGCCTGTTCTTTTTATGCTTAATGAAAAGACCATAGAACTATAAAGAAAATGTTATGCAGTCAAAGGACTACGAACCTTCTACATCAAATTGCCCTACAGGTATTTCTCTGTAACATTTCTATATAGAGTTTGTCTATAATCTTTATAGAAATTCTCTTTCTAGAAATTGTATAAATATTTTCATAATGATTGTCTGTACACATTTAAGGACTTGGGTTCTCAATTAAGCTATAAAATATTGTTGGTTAAAGTATATCTGGCTCTCCAGTTGTTCTTGATTAGTGTTACAACACTGACCTCTGATTTGAAGAGAAAATTGTATGAATGATTGTAAAGATAAGTGGTCAGCCAGCCACTGAACTCTCAAGACAAGACTATAATGTATACTCCCATTAGCTTACTCTTGGGAACCAATTACAATATTATGGCCATGTGTTTTGAGAAAACTGGCACTTACCTTAAAGCTGGTTTCCACATATGAATACTAATAATAACATGTCAGCAAGTCACACTGTGATGCAGTCCTCACACCCAATACCAGGAGGTTGAGATGTAGCACAAGCACACATTCACTGCTACTAGTCAGGTTCAAATTCACACAGAACTGTTTCCTTGTTGCTCCCACTTGTGTGCTTGCTCAAATAGTACAAGATCCAAACTTAGGAGCCTGAACTGTGATTATTGCAGAAAGTTCAGTCCCTGCTTCTGTACTTAATGTGGCCTCAATTTCATTTGATAAGTTTCTCTTAAGATGAGCCACATAGTGGACAGCTAAATAAGTTACCTAAACTTTTTAAAACACACATAATTAAAGATGGATTAAATATAACAGCATTTAATCATGTAAGTAATAAGCTATGACAGTGTGTGCATTATAGGATTTTAGTGCATGCCCAAGGGGTATAGTAAGGCATGAGGCTGAAGGTCAAATGTCCTTACACCCCCTGGGAAGCACATTAAAATCCTATGATGCACACCCTGAAGGGGCTTATTATACTTATAAAGTGTCTCTAAGTAGATTTTTTAGGAGGAAAATTAGATTTGGCACCTAGCCATGCATTTATAGCGATTTGATGCCTGATCAGGTGACTACTCTCAGCTAATGAAATTTCTAGATTTTTTCTAGCCATTTTATAAATCTACATAATGTACAAGATATACAATTAACATATGAGGTATGTCTTTATACACTATCAAACTGACAAACAAAAAAGTACATGTAAATGAACAAATATACATGCAAAAAAAATTTGAGATTTGGATTATAACATTTTCTGTGAGACACGCCTATTTCCCAGAAATGAAAAGCTTGCCACAGAAACTTCCTTGAGAGATGTAATGTATTTTACATGAAGTGATGACCTGTGATTAAAACATTCCATTAAAATTTTAAACAGAAAATGGGCTCCTCTGGCTGGCACCCATTCCATCTTCATGCCCCTGGAGCTTCAGAGTCTGTCAGCCTTTGTCATAAAGAACTACAGTGTTAAAGACCTACATCTTTTGTCTTACAGAGATCCATAATGATTCTCCCCAATTATGCACTTGAAGAACACTTTACAGGAGGCTTGCAGTGATCTCACAAATGTATGCAACCTGTAGTCTTCCAGACAGTTTCACTGACTTTGCTGTTGCTAGCTTATTTTCTACAGTATGAGAGCTAAGATACAGAAATCAGATAGTTAATAATCAATAACTGAAATATATATATATATATATATATATATATCTGTAGTTATCTATGTCTTTATTTGCCATCAAGTAAAATCTGTGTAGATGACTTATACTGTAAATGCAAGAACATGAAGTACGTTGTCATACTAGTTTATTCATTAACATTTTTCATGGAGGAATCTGACTGATATATAATATCCTGCTTACAATGGTGTACTTAGGGCCGGCCCATTGGCATAGTGGCTGGATTTCCGCTAGTGATGCTGGTGACCCGGGTTCAGGAATGGAGTCAGGCACTGGAGAGCAAGCCAAGGGGAGGAGGACTGAGCATCTGACTGACTGCTCTACTCCTCCAGAGGGAGGGTGGAGAAGCACTCACTCTGTGACTGGCCCCTAGTAGAGGCTAGGGACCAGTGCAGGTGAGGCTTAGCAGTTCCGGGGGGTGTGCCAGACATGGCTGTGTTCACCAGTACATCATTGCACACCACGCTTCCCACCTAAGGGGACAAAATGGATGCACCTGAATTCAGTAGCCCCAGCCCCACAAAACTGAGCCCGGAGATCCACAAACCACCAGACTAGAAAATACAGCACTCTTCGGAGGGGTACTTGGGGGTGCCCTACCCGGCAGCCCCATGCCGGGGGCAATCTGGGGTGAATGCTGGCAGGGAGTGACAATGGTCCCAGGGGATGGGGAAAGGTGGATGAGAGGAAGGTGAGTTAAAAAAAATGGTGCACTTAGGAGGTGCAGCAAAAGACAAGATCACCACAAATGAGTATACATAAATAACAATAAAAGCTGTGCTTTTAAATGTCTCTAAAGCATGAACATGCTGCATTTACAGGATATAGTAACAGTTTCTTAAAAGTATGGAGACTGTGTGCATCTTTGATCTACAGTGGCAGTGAATTCCAATCCTGTGATGCACAATAATTAAAAGATACCATTGCTAAAACAAGAGACATAGAAACATAGAAACACAGACTTTGACGGCAGATAAGGACCGCTAGGCCCATCTAGTCTGCCCATTTCCCTACCTACAGGATAGGCTGCAGATCCTAGTTAACCAACAGCCTATTTCTTCCCACCCCCCACAAGAACTGCCTTATGTCTGTCCCATGCATTCTTGAATTCTCCCACAGTTTTAGACCCCACAACCTCCTCAGGAAGGCTGTTCCATGCATCCACTACCCTCTCTGTGAAATAATACTTCCTCACATTGCCCCTGAACCGCCCTCCTTCTACCTTTAAATTGTGTCCCCTTGTTCTTGCAAGTCTCTTTTTCTGAAAAATGCTACCCTACTTATGATACTGTTGCTGGATGATTATATGTAATATCAGTGGAAAAGTAAAATGACAGGACGGAAATTGGATTATGTACAGTATGAGGGATATGACAAAGGTAACATTTCATAGATATTTTATAATAAAATTGAATGGGGCTCAAGGTACACCCTCTAAGATGATCTGAACAAACTACTCTATATCAGTGACACAGATACCCCCAGTTTGCTAAATAAAGATCTATATTATGCTTAAAGATCCAATGCAAATAATGTTTGGCACATTGCAATACTGATGCATAGAACTTTTAAATTTGCCTGTTTATGTAAAAAGTCATATTCACTAAAATTATATCATTATTAGCACTTTTATAACTAACTCAACAGTCATAGCTTGTTTTTAGCAATGGTGGGAATCTGGCTCATAGTTATTAGTACTGTTCTGTGAATTGTAAATGTATTAGCAGTACCCATATGTGCTATTCATCAGTTTACCTGTACTGCATCTTATTCATTTCCCCAAGACACACTGTACCTGAACGTGCATGTTTAACTCATTGTGTCTTCTTGATCAAATCTTTAAATATCTAAATAGACAGACATTTGAGTATTCATATTAAATTAGAGTTAAAAACAGGTGTGGATTACTTAGAAAGTATGATGTCAAGCAATGCACACTGGAGCTCAGGTAGGAAGTCTGTAAAAAATTTAATTATCTAGTATGGTAATTGTTATGTTGTAAAGGAACCAGCACATATTGATTAATGAGCCTGTTCTGGGTTTGCTCACTAGAATATTCATTTATTGTGCATAAGAGAAGTCATTAAAATGGGTAAGAAGACCTTGACTTAAAAAAATCTGACATTTATAACTGTGACTAACTGAATTACCTTCCTGAGTGCACCCCTCCCATCTGTAACACACACTGGGTGTTAGAACAAGGTATGTGCCTATAATGAAGCTTGCATTTGGCATGCCACTTAAAGTAGTTCTATATCATACATAGTATAGATTTATACTAATCACTGGGTAATAAGGATGAGTTGCAGTTTCAATACTGCAAAAAAACCCATTTTGAGATGCTGACATGCAGTATCATAAAGTACAAGATTTTTTTGTAAGGTCATTACATTTCACATCCCTTTTCTAGTCCCCAGGGGAGATGCTCCTGTGAAATTGTATGTCCGTATATGTTGGATTTTAACAGGATAAGGATTCACATTTGCTAATACTGTTCTCAAACAAGAAAGCTAACAACGTCTTAAACAAAGTGAAACTGGCATGTTAGAAACAACTCAAGGTAGTTCATTTTGAAAGGTTTGTTAAAACATTGTAATAACAACATTTTTCTATGTTCAGTACAAGTGTGGCATAATTCAGTTAAAGTGGCAGTAGCCAAATAAATGTTGTGATGTATTAAAGTAGATTCATTGCATCATATTGCAGTAATATAATATAAAATGTTAGACTTGGCATGTCTTCTTAGTAGCGTTTATCATTTTTAAATTTAGGCTGTGGTTTTTCACAATTTTTTAAGTCTGATTTTAAAGATTAAGAAGAAAATATGAGGCTCACCTAAAACAATGTCAAAAATAGTTAAAACACTTACCAATATAAAGTATGTTACACTTTCTAAAAAAAACTGTTTCAAATGTAGTCTTCTTATACTATTTCCTGGGAAATGGTAGGGGGGAACATTTTGATGTTTCATATAACAATGCTATCATCATGGTGAGACTGTGCCTTATTGTGACAGTGTTTTTCTGTGTGAATTGCAGATTATTTTGATGACTTGACAGTAACACAGAGATGATGTTGCTATGCAAAAATGAAAGATGGCAGCACACAACTGAGTATGTTTAAATGTGATAGAAAATGGTAGTTATATGTTAACTGCTATCTCATTTTTTCTTTCCATTCTGGTTATACTGTACAATCTGATTTGCTTTCACCAAATTAAAAAAAAAAATAAACTAGCTAAAGGATGCTCTCAGATCTACATAGAGTTCCATTCTTTTCAGCAGCTACGGCTCTTTTTCCTATGTCTAAGACATTCTGTAATATCAGTTACACTATTCCATGCTATTCATCTAAATGGCCTGGAATGGTATTATTGATGTCATAGAATGTTAGGCAGAATGATACAGTACTTGATAATCAGGAATTGATTTTCAAATTTCAAATTTTTGGCTGTACTTCACAGAATCATAGAAATCTACCAGCAGAAAAGGACCCCATGGCCCATCCAGTCTGCCCATAGACCCCCCCATGAAGACCCCTCCTCCCCAGCATCCCGACCTCGACCTGCTAGGCCCATATGCATGTCCTAGGCTCTTCTACTGTATCCACCCTCACCACCCATTCTGGCAACCTGTTCCATGGCTGTACCACCCTTTTGGTAAAGAACCTCCCCCTGATGTCCCCCCTGTATTCCTCCCCTCCAGTTTGTAGACATGCCCCCTCTTGGAATTTTTCTTGCTCATCTTGAAGATGCTGTTGGTCTTCACCTTATTTATGCCCTTCAAGTATTTGAATGTCTCCATCATATCCCCCCTCTCCCTCCTTTCCTCCAGCGTGTACAGGCCCAGCTCTCCCAGCCTCTCCTCATATGACCTCCCCTGCAGGCCTCCACCATTTGATTGCTCTTCTCTGGACTCTTTCTAGCCTGTTCTTGTCTCCTTGCAGGTAAGGCCTCCAGAACTGGACCCCGTATTCCATGTGCAGCCTCATCATTGTTTTGTAGAGTGGCAGGATCACCTCCCTTCTTCTGCTTGTAAAACCCCTCCCTATGCAAGCCATCATTCTTAGAGCCTTTCCTGCTGCCCTGTTGCATTGACTCCAGACTTTCAGATTATCTGAACTAGTTATCAACAGGTCCCTTTCCTGCTCTGTCTCTTCCAGCTCTTCCCCCCAAACCAGTATTTTGCATTTGGATTATTGTGCAATGTATGTATAATCCTGCACTTTTTTGTGTTGAACTGTAGCTGCCACTTTTCTGAATATTCCGCTAGCCTGACTAAATCCTCCCTCATATCCTCCACCCCTTCCATCTTATCCACCCTGTTACTGCATATCTTCATGTCTTCCATAAACAGACATACCTTCCCCTGTAGACCTTCTGGGATGTCCCCTATGTATATATTGAAAAGTATGGATCCCAGCACAGACCCCTGGGAAACACCACTCATTACCCTTACTTCCTTTGAGTGCACTCTATTTACCACAACCCTCTGTGTCCTGCCCTCCAACTAACATCTTAACCAGTTGGTGAACTTGCTCCCCACTCCCAAGTTGTCCACCTAGCTAACCAGTTTCCTGTGGGGGACGGTGTCAAATGCCTTCCTGTAATCCAGGTAGGTCATGTCCACTGCCCTGCCCTGGTTCCATATGTCTGTCACTCTGTCAAAGAATTCAGTCGGGTTGGTCTGACAAGACCTTCCACCTGTGAATCCATGCTGATTGTCCTTTAGGAGGCCTTCCTCTTCCAGATATTCAATTAACCTCCCTTAACCAGTGCCTCCATCAGCTTACTGACCATGGAGGTGAGGCTAACTGGGCTGTAATTTTCTGGATCCTCCCTTACTCCCCTTTATGTAATGATACTACCTCAGCCTTTTTCCAGTCCCCAGGAACCCTTCTCTCATGCAGTGACAGGTTAAATAGCCTCGTGAGTGGTGCATCCAATTCCTACTTTATTTCCTTGAGAACCCTTGGGTGGATCCCATCTGGCCCCGTCACCTTATCCATCCATAGCTTTCCCAACTCTTCCAGTACCCTTGCCTCCATGAAGGGGCTGGAGTCCATCTCCCTAGCCTGCCTCCCCCTATTATCCAAATTCAGCCCACTCCCCTCCTCCACTATGAAGATCATCTCAAAGTATCTATTTAAGACATCGGCTTTTCCTATGTCATCCTCCACCAGTGCCACTCTCCCCCCCCCCCCGAGTCTCATAATCCCACTCTTTCCTTTCTTTCTTTCACTCACATATCTGTAAAACCTTTTGTCACCCCTTTCACCTCCCTTGCTATAAGCCTCTGTCCCAGCCTTCACCTGCTGGATCACCTTCCCTGCTGCCTTCAGTTATTCCTTATAACTCTCCTTGTCTGCTTCACTCTGTGATGCCTTATATATCCAGAACACCCTCCTCTTCTCCCTTACTGCATTCCTCACTTCTGGTGTGAACCCGAGCAGTTTGCTTCCCCTCTTTTTTTTACTCACCACCTTATGCAAAGCCCTGCCACCCTCAATAACCCTCTTTTAATTTCTCCCCATAGTTTCTCCATGTCCTCCTTCCCCTTCATTTCCTCCTTGACAAATTCCCTCATTCTACTGAAATCCGCCTTTCTAAAGTCAAGCACCTTAATGTTGGAGCTGCCCTTCTCGTGCCCCTTGTAGACTTTAAATTTTACCATCCTATGGTCGCTGTCGTTGAAGTTCTCCCCAACCCTGACCCCTTCGACACTGTCCCTGTTTGTCATAACTAGGTCACATATGGCCTTCCCTCTAGTAGTTTCCATTACCAGCTGGTTGATGAATACCTCTTGCAAGGCTTCCAGCAACTCTTCATTCCTATCCGTGGCTACTGCTGGGACTTCCCAGTCCATGTCTGGCAGACTGAGATCTCCCAGCAGCACTATTTCCACTTTGCCATCCATTTCTTGTATCTCCTTATCCATCTGTCTGTCCCCTTCCTCCCCCTGATTCAGTGATCTGTAGACCACCACTACCTTCACTGTCTTCCCCCCTGCTCTGCTTAATGTCACCCATAGGGTCTCCACAGGTCCATCCCCCTCCCCACACACCATTGCTCTGATTCCCACTCTTACATAAAACGCAACACTCCCCCACTTTCCCATCCTGTCCCTCCTGTACAGAAGATACCAAGGGATTTCCACCTCCCATCAGTGGTTTTCAGTACACCAGATCTCTGTAACTGCCACTAGCTCCAGGTCATCCTCCACCACTATCGCCTGCAGATCTCCCATTTTATTAACTAGGCTCCTGGCATTTGCCTGCAGCCCCCTCCACCAGTCTCTCCCCACTTCCTTCCCCCCATCCACTACTTCTGCCACCATCTGTGGGGGAGAGCAAGTTAGTCCAGTTCCTCTCCACCCCACTGTGCTACCCCTAGCATCGCCTTCCCCCTCTCCCAGTTTAAAGCACCCCCTAGTATTTTGTCTATATATCCCTGCAGCTTTCCCCTCAGAATCCTAGCCTCCACATCATTTATATGCAACCCATCCCTTGCATACAGGCTTTGGTCCACCCATGTGCCTCCCCAGTCTCCTATTCATTTGTAGCCCTCCCTCCTGCACCACTGCCTTAGCCAGTGGTTGAAGTCCTTAATTCTCAATTGCCTTGTTGTACTGGTGCAGTGTACTGGCAAGACTTCAGAGAAAGTTATGGTATCCACCACCACCCTGCACCCCCTAGCCAGTTCTATAAATCTCCTCTGCACCTCATCCACCTCCTCCCTGGCCAGGTCATTTGTACCAAGGTGCACAACCAGGTGAGGTTCCCCCCAATCTGCCTAATGCACTCCTTGATTTTTGGGAGTGCCCTGTTTGCCTCCAACCCTGACTCATAGAAGATCAATCTCCCTTTAAAAGCTACTCCCTTCCTTAACCAGTGGATCCCCTTAATAACAGAGTCCCCATATATCATCACTGATTTTTCATAAGCTGACTCCAAGGGTGCCACCACCACCCTTATCTGGCTGCCTCTTCTCTCTTTCCTTCTGTTCCCTTCCTGGTCCTCCACCCATCCTTCACTGTCCCATTGTCCCCCCTCCTGACTTATGGTCCCCCGCTTCACGCCCCCTCCCACACTCACCTATTCCACTCTCCATCCCATCCCCTCCTTGGATGCCTGTCCTTCTCTCGTATCCTCTCAGGATGCCTTCACCTGCTTCCTTTCCCTTTTTGCCACTGACTGGTGCAATCTGTCCCTCATGCTTCCCTTCCCTCTTCTGTTGGTCTCACCCTTCCCCTTCCCCTTCTAGATTTCCATAGCCTGATCCTCACCTGCTGTTGACTCTTTCTGCCTTTCCTGGCATGTCTTATTTTCTCCCATAGCCCCTATCGCTTTCTCGTCCTCATGTTCCATTATCTCCATTAAAGACCAGTATCTGTTTGAGCCTGCTGTGCACCCACATTCATGAACACTGGCCCTCCTGCCCGTCATGTCCCTATTCTTTGGCCTGGTCATCCCTTTCTTGTTCTTTTGTGTGCCCTGGTCCCTACCATCTGGTCAGCCTGCCTCCTGCTCCCTACTTGCTTGCCTTCAGTATTTTTACTGGTGATGTCCATCTTTGTCCAGTACAATGCTCTTTTCAGCCATGCAAGCTCAGTCTCCAGTCTCCCCAGCCTTAGACAGACTTGGCATGTCTTCAGTCTCCACAGAGTGCTCATGAACACAGCTGCACCACAGTTATTACATCCCACAACCCGCCCTCCTCCATGTCCCCATTTCCTTTCCTTCCCCTGATCGTCCCTCACTCCTAGCCACCACTGACCCTCTCCCTGCCATGCCCCTCCATACTGCCCCATCCTGTGATGCTGCCCCAGACCGTTCCTCATGCCTGACTTTCTCAAGTCCCCCCTTCCCTCCCACAGGGCCATACCCCACACTCTCTCATTTGCCTCCCTGGTGCCATGCTCTCAGTCAGCAGTTTTCCCTTCTTTCCCAGTTTTCCCCTCAGTCACCAGATCTTGGCCACCTCCAAATATAGTCTAGCAATTTTTTCTCAGTTCCCTCAGCCTTAAAATATGATCGATTAATCGAAACCAATGACAGAGACTTCCCAGTGAGCAGTTCCCCTTCTTTCCCAGATTTCCCCTTGGTCACTAGATCCTGGGATGGTTACTGAGGGATTTGAAGATGGTGGCTGAGCTGAGCCAGCCAGAGCACTAGCTCCGTTTTGCTCCGTGTGCTTCGCTTGTTCTATTTTATTTGTTTATTTTATTTTTCGTTTATTTTTAAACTCTATGTTTAGAGATTAGATTAGGGTCGAAGAAGTGAGTTAGACTAGGGTCCTGAGCACTGTATACCGACTTTCGGTTTGCCGAGTCCCGTGCCGAGCTGTGGTTTGTTGAGTTCCGGGTGTTGGCTTTTCTCGGCTTTTTCGGGTGCGCTCTGCATGCCCGGTTCCGTTGCGGTGTGCTGGGCTGTGGAGTCGGGGAGCTGCGGAGGGTGTTTTCATTTATTTCATGGTGGCTGTGTTGCTTGCACCGTCTTTGGGCTGTGGGGTCTCTGTCTGTTGGTGCTGCCCCCCCAACGAGCCTTGGTGTTCGTCTGACCACTTACCATGCCGCAGTGTGGCAGACTGAGTCGGAGAGTAGCGGAGATGATTCTGCACCATTTCTCTGGATGGTTTTGCTGCTTTTTACTGAATGGACTGAATTAGAACTGGAGTGCTCAACTGTGTTCGGGGATTCATGAACAATTGGAGGATTAAGCTTCAGTTAAGGACCCTTCAGTCATAATTTAATTTTATTGTGGTACAGGGGTTCTCTTGACTTGTGCTGCGGTTGTTTATAATCTGCAATAACAGGAGATTTGTTTTAATTTGTGGGGAGTGTTGTCCACTTACTGGTCTCCAGCCAGGCAGGAGTCACCTGGGTGCTTCCCAGGAGCTGGGGGACTAGGGCTCTTCTAGGCTGCCTCGGGGTCAGCTGTTTGGGCTGACCTCATGAGACAGCTTTAGCAGCAGGTTGCTGACTGAGTGAGGTATACTCCCTGCAGAAACATATTTCTGCCTCCTGAAGTACTCTGTTGCCTTGGATAATTAACTATTAGAATTGTTGGCATTTGAGAGCAGCCACTGGAAGATTTTTGGACATTATTTAAGTTTCCTTGTTTGCTTGTTTAAATATCCTTGACTTTCTGCTGAGAACTCTTTGACCTGTCTGGTTTTATTTTTGGATCACCAGAAAACTGTCTCTCTAATCTTTATTAATTCCTGGACTAAAGGTGGTGAGAGTGATGGATATTTATTTATTTTAATTTTATTACAAATCTGAATTATTTATTTGACTCTCTGCCATGTGAGAGATGGTATTGGGAGATCATATAACATCCTCAGCAGTGCTGCACGTGAGAGGTGCCGCACTGTTTTAAAATACAAATCTGCTTTAAAATTCAAATCCGTTTAATATTTAATAAGCTATTTTATTGTATTTTAGATTATTGGATTTCTATTTTAATTTTATTGCTTGGTTATTTCTGAGTTCATTTTTGGTTTATGTTAGTTTATTCGTTTTACTCACCCTCCCTCTGTGAGAGAGAGTGAGGAGAGTGTGTTAGTGAGTGTGGTACTTATAGGTTTGATTTTTAGGTTTATTTTTGTGATTTATTTAATTAATGGCGGTTGGGCATTATTCCCCCACTAGGCTCAGGGAACTTCGTCCATTTGAGTGCCCACCATTGTCATCCGACACCTATTTTAGGTGTCGAGCATTGGGCATTCTGAAGAGGTGAGGACGAAGGTGGAAAGCTGGGCCTTGTGGGGAACAGGAGAGGAGGCGGATTGGGGTTTTAGGGTCCAGAAGATGTCCTGGGGCAAAATGGGTCAGGATAGAGGTTGCTCTTATCTTGTCCCATACCCAAGAGTCCGAAGATATCGGACAGGTGCCGAGGTCTTCCCCGACATCTCATCCTGCCTTGGCGGTGTTGTGCAATGCCAGATCTATAAAAAACAAGACAGCTATTATAGCTATTCTTGCTGGGTCATCTGATCTGACTTGCATCACCGAGACCTGGCTGGATGAAAATCCTGGCCCTATATTGGCCTTGGCAACTCCAGCTGGGTTCTCGTGATACACCATCCAAGGCTGGATCGTGGGGCGGAGGTGTGCCATTATGTTTAAATCGGAACTGGGCCTTGTGGATGTTCCATTGGGGAACACCAGATCTTTGAATATATCCTGGGTGAGGTGCAGGTTGGGGATTCTCCTCGTCTACCGTCCACCAGGTGGCGGTGGCGATTCACAGGAGATTGCAGACTTCATTGTCGACCTTGTGTTGGTTTCCAGATTAATACTTCTGGTGACTTCAACACCTGGGTCGATGATGAACTCTCTCATTTTGGTCAAAGTCTCCTCCAGTTGATGAATACACTGGCCTGACACAGGTTATTACCGCTCTACCCATATAGGGGTCATTCATTAGATCTGGTCTTTCTCTGGGTATGGAGATCACTGACCCGGGTGGAACCAGTCAGCTGGTCGGACCATTACACCATAAGGTTCAGCTTCAGGGCCCCTCTAATAGGTCTGCCCTAAGGAGATGGTCCAATACCGCCCTTTAAGGGTATTGGCCCCAATGACCTAATGGCGGTGTTGGATCTATCGAGTTTGTCGGGTGAATGCATGAGTCCAGATGGTCTTGTACTTGCCCATAATCAGGCCTTGAGTTTTCCATGAGTTCGTTGCGGCAAACCGCGGAAATATCTATGAATTTGCCATCACTCCACGGAATTCGCGCCGCTCGCTGAACAAACGCCTGTTTATTTGCCGACGGGGTGCCCAATCCCCAGTCGGGTTGAACACCCCCAGCGTCCTTGTGCCATGCTGGGAGCTCACCCAGCGTGGCAAACGTACAATAGTTTTTTTTTGCCATGGGGGTGCCCAATCCCCTGTCGGCTGAACGCCCCCCCAAAGTTGTTGTGCCACGCTGGGAGCCCACCCCAGCATGGCAAGTGGTCCCGCAATGTCTTTTTTTCCCTGTAAAACAAAAACTGTCCCACGGCGCGTCTCCCGAGCCCCCCTCCCACATCCCGCACCCACCCACAGCGCATCCAGCCTCCCCACACACCCCCACCCCATACTACCTCGGACTCTGGCACGATGATCTTGGTGGACGGGAACACGTCTGCACTCTTCAAAGGCGACCTGAACTGAGGAAATGCCGGTAAGCTGTATAATGGGCTAGATAGGAGGGTTCAACTTTGTGCATATCTCAGGCATTTTGGAATTTTGCGCAAATTTTCAACATGGGGTTTTGGGACCCTTCTCATGAATGATGTCACTGTCATGGCGTTATTCAGGCTCGAAGGGTGATTCGGCGCGATGACTGCGCAGTGACTGTGAAATCACCCTTCGGGACTGAATACTGCCATGACGGTGACATCATTCATGAGAAGAGGTCCAAACCCCCATGTTGAAATTTGTGCCAAAATTCAAAAAATGACTGTTATAGGCGTCGTTGCGCGCAGTTCCTCACGAGCTCGTAAGTTCACCAATTTCAATATTTCCTCCAGAGTTTCAACATTGCCCATTTCTACACTGTCTTATGGTAGTATAGCTGCCATTTTCATCTCACCCAAAATGTGTTTCCACTCTTGTGGCGCAGAATGGCGCAGTCGATTATCTTGAAATCAATGTACGGACAAATTAAGAAAATCACAGTGACACTGTTCATGAGCAGAGGTCTTGAAATGGCTATGTTGAAAATTTGGTGAAAAAATTCCAAAAAATGACTGTTTAACGAGCGTGCGTTGCGCAGTTCCTATGCAGGCTCGTAAGTTCGCGAAATTTCAATATTTTCACTCCAGAGTTTCAACATTGCCATTTCACCACACTGTCTTATAAGCAGTACAGCTGTCATTTTTCACATCTCACCCAAAATGTGCTTCCACCCTTGTAGCGCAGAATGGCGCAGTCGTTGTACGAAATCAATGTTCCGGACAGATTAATAAAATCACAGTGATACTGTTCATGAGCAGAGGTCTTAAACTGGCTATGTTGAAAATTTGGTGACAAACACCCATAAAATGACTATGTTCGAGCGTGCATTGTGTCAGATATGGCAAAAAAACAAAAAGGAAAAAAAATTAAGGTAAAATGTACATAGAATTGCACTGAAATTGGTGTTGAGTGCCTCAGAAGTTCTGCGGCAAATGAGAACCCTGCCACAGAACTTTTCTCTGATGTGCCGCAGAAAAATCGGGGTCCTGCCTATAATAAGGCTGTGGGAGATGCTCTGGACAAAATTGCTCCTGTTCGTTTCTGCCTCTCACCATCCGTTCAAGGAGTCCATGGTTTGATGGCCCCTTGAAGGAATTAAGGCAAGTAGGCCGAAGGCTGGAGAGAGCCTGGCGGAAATCGGGCCTTGATGCTGACAGGCTTAGATTGCTAGCCCATTATGATGGCTACCAATCGGAAATCACTCGTAAGAAGGCAGAATTCCTGTCCAGAGAGATTTCTGCTGCAAAAAATCGACCGGCTCAGCTTTTCTGGACTGTGGACAGACTGTGCAATCCAGTCTGTCTTCAGCCTAGAGAAGTCTTTTCTCAGCTTAGATGCAAGGAGTTCACTCGCTTCTTTGCAGATAAGGTTGCCAGCATCAGGTCCGGCATTGGCCCGACCTCTCCTTCGGGGGATTATGGTGGACGATTGGTGGTACCTAGTCCTCGGCCTGTCTGGTTGGATTTTCACCACCCGGAATTCGTTGACATTGTGAAGATCATCCAAACAATGCGTCCAACCAGTTGTAGTTTGGATCCGGTCCTACACAGCTGTTAGTAGGTTGTGTAAGTTATCTACCAATCCTTGCTAACATTGTCTGGAAATCCTTGGAGAGGGTTTTTTCCTAATCCCCTAAGGAGGCAGTAGCTGACCACTCCTAAAAAAATCCTCCTTGGACCCAGACTGTCTAGCTAACTACCGGCCTATCTCTAACCTGCCATTTGTTGGTAAGGTTATTGAAAAGGCAGTTGCACTGTAATTGGATGATCATCTTACCTCCCATAACGTCTATGATACTCTCCAATCTGGCTTCAGGAAAAGGCATAGTACTGAGACTGCCCTTGTTCGGGTATTGAGCGACCTCCTAATGGCCAGAGATCGAAAGGCTTGTACAATTCTGGTCCTTCTTGATCTTTCTGCTGCATTTGACACTGTAGACCATGGGTGCTACTGGAGGCGACTACGGGTTTTTGTGGGCTGTCTGGTACAGTCCATGAATAGTTCGTTCTTACCTCACGGTGAGGTCTCAGAGAGTTGTCACCGAATTTATTCCTCTGAAGCCTTCTCCTACCATGTGGGTACCACAGGGCTCCATTTAGCTCCCATGTTGTTTGCAGTGTATGCTGCCATTGGGAGAAATCATCAGGAGATGCAGCTTGAGTTTTCACTGCTATGCAGATGATACTTAGCTGTACCTATCCTTTCTCCCTGATCAGAGTGATGCACTCTCCGTACTTAACAACTGCCTGGATGAGATCAGAATTTGGATGAGTTCGAGCTGGTTAAAACTTAATCCGGATAAGACTGAGGTATTGGTTGTGGATCCAGGTCATCCTGGGAGGGGTTTGGGTGTTGGACAGCCATCGGGTTTATTACTTGGTGGTGTACTGCTCTCTAGCTCTCAACAGGTGCGAAATCTGGGCGTTATTTTTGATGATGGTCTGACCCTGAAATCACAAGTGTCAGCTGTCTTTTTACCATCTGAGGAATATCGCCCGGGTGAAACATCTGATTCCCCAGGAGGACCTTTCGACTTTGGTCCACGCCTTTGTTACCACCGGCTGGACTACTGTAATTCCCTCTACCTAGGGCTACCAGGGGTTGACATCCGCCGCCTTCAGCTGGTGCAGAACGCTGCAGCCAGGCTTTTGACTGCGACTCTTAGAACCAGTCATATTACGCCTGTGCTTCGCGAACTGCACTGGCTGCCTGTTCGGTGGCGGATCACCTTTAAGGTTGGTTTACTAACCTTTAAAGCCCTACACGATCAGGGACCCGGTTACCTGAAAGATCTTCTGGTTCTCATTGCCCTCCGCCTCCCTCCTCGGGCCCGCCAATGAGGGTCATAGAGATTCCCAGGGTTTGTTTGAAGTTGTCAGGATCTCGTGCTTTTGCCTTTTCAGCTCCTACCCTGTGGAATTCTCTACCTCATTGGTTAAGAGAATGCCGACCGATTACAGTTTAAAATTGCTTTAAAAACATATCTCTTTACTTTGGCTTTTCCTTTATAGTTGTGATTGTTTAATGTTGGATTTTCTTGTTTTATTTAATCTGTACAGCGCCTTGATTTTGAAAGGTGCTTTAAAAATAAACATGAATTGAATTGAATTGGCCACCTCCAAACACAGTTTAGCAAGTTGTTCTCAGTTCCCTCAGCCTTAAAATATGACCTATTAATTGAAATCAATGACAGAGACCTCCAAACGCAGCTTAGCAAATTGTCACTAACCCACACTGATTTCGCACCTTTCTTCTGGTTATAAACCAAATACTGTGCCCAGGGAGCCCTTAGTATTGAAGATCAATGCCAGTAAAACCCCCTCAACTCAATTCCTCTTGCTGAGCCTTAGCCCAGCCTGCTAGTTCCACCCAGATTCTGTAACTCTGTACCCATTTACCTTTAAAAACAAGCCTCTCTCTTTTTTTAAATAAGTCCTGTCTTTCTGTTTACCCTTCACACTTTGGTGGGTGTTTCTGCCCCCCAAACTCCTCCCCCTGCTGCCCTTATACCAATCAGTTGCAACTGAGCCCTTCCCCTTCAGACTCCAAGCACTGCCTCCACGCCTTTGAGCAGTTAAATAAGGTTGGGGGGGATTTTTCTTTCTGAAAACAGCTCTTCTTTGTTCCTTTCAGTCCTGTGGCTGGGTGCTGTTGTCTCAAGTCTAGCCATGCAGTTCAGATGCCACCTTTCTTCTGGTTCCCCACCGCTGGTATGGTTCTGTGTGCTGCTGCTGCTGCCACTGATGCAGCAGTCCCTCCTCTCATGTTCTGCTTGCTGGTCCTCTCCTGCAGCTGATGCAGTGATGCTTTACAGGTGGCTGTGCTTCCAGGTTATTTAAGCTCGGCCACAATTTCAAATGTTTGTGCCCTGTAGCACGATTGGCTGGTGGCATCCTGTGTCAGCCACTATGCAAAAACAGCTCTTCTTTGTCCCTTTCAGTCCTGTGGCTGGGCACTGTTGTCTCAAGCCCAGTAGTTCAGTTCAGATGCCACCATTCTTCTGGTTCCCCACCACCGATATGGCTCCCTGTGCTGCTGCTGCCATGGCCGATGCAGCAGTCCCTCCTCCCACATTCTGCTTGCTGGTCCTCTTCTGCCACCAATGCAGTGATGCTTGTGCAAACTTAATTCCAGTTTAGTAATTTGCCCATATCTTGGGAGCCATAGGAGGTAGAAAAAAATTCAAGTGTCACTGTAATTGTGACAGTGTGCAGTTCTTGCAATCATGAATGACTGAACCTGTATCTTGCATCATTTCTGAGATATGTGCACTGAAACATGATGTGAGTGCTAAATCTGAGGGCATAATAGTGGCCCACGCACATGAAAATCACCAATTAGAACATTAATTCACAAATATCTCAGGAACTGTACATACTAGAAAACAAATTTAAATTACAGGGGTGTCATGGCTTTCTAATCCAGTTCTGTACTTAGCCCCTAGAGGGGAACTAAGACGTTTTTTGACAAAAAGTCCGTATCTCAAACCGTTTTCGAGATACGAGACCTGAAAGGTGTCACTGGTGCCACAATGTTATCCTATGGGGGAAATTTGGAACTTTGGAATGCTGTAGCTCTGGCCCTGCTGAAAGTTTTTGCAGCAATCCACCAAAAGGCACACCTGTGAGACTAGAGCTGTTCACCCTGAAATGTTCAGGGTAATACCGCAATGCACGTTGCAGCAATGAGGAGACAAAGAGAAACCAGCGCTGCAATCTTATCCTATGGGGAAATTTCCAAACTTCACAATCCTGTAAGTATGGCCATGTTCAATGGTTCAGTACCAAACCACCAAAGAGCACACCTGTAGTGGTAGGGCTTTGCTTCCTGAAAAATTCAGGGCAATATCACATCGCATGTAGCCACAGTGAAGTAACAAAGACAATTACTCCCACAATGTTATCCTATATGAAAATTCATAACTTTGGAACACTATAACTAGGGACATCATGAACGTTTTGCAACCAAACTACTGAAAGGCACACCTGAGTCACTAGGGCTTGCCACCCTGAAATTTTCAGGCCAATATCACAATCCAGCTTGCCACAATCAAGTGACAAAGAAAACAGCATTTCAAAAAATGTGGTTGTGCAGTATTACTGTGGTCATTTACAGTATGATCACAACACTCCTATCTTTATAATAGGAATACAACCGTGAATGTAAAAAACAGTGTCACGGTTGTATTTTTTATAGTCGTGAATATTGCCGTAGTGCTTTGAAATAGTGTTGCGATCAAAAAATGGCAAAATGGTGAAAAAATCTGAAAACCACATTTCCAGACCAGCTGGTGAAAAACTAATGCCAGATTCCTGTTCCTTGGGCCTCGAATAAGTAAACCCAATGGTTGGTGTGTCGAAAAGTGCAGTATTTTTGGAGTTATATTGTTTTTTCTTCTCGCTAACTGTAAACAAGATGGCAGCAGCACAACACTATTTTTGGCAAGCTCGACACTGAAAAATAGTATCAGGACAATTTTTGAGCTGCACATATAAATTTTCCTATAGGATGTAATGGTGCACTAAAAATGCTATAATCTTTGAACGGTACAAGATTTTTACATGAAATCTTCAAAAGGCACATCTGCAACCCAGAACACATGTAGCCCACCCAATTTGAACTCACTCAGATGCACTCTTCAGTGCAAAGTGGATGTCTAAATAAAATGTAATGTTTGGATTTTTCACATTTATCAGTGCACTACGATTCTGCAACCGTAGATCTGATCAACACAAAACTTTCCAGATCCAGAGACCTGCCAAACATTTTCCTCTGTTCTAAATTTCAGGAAAATCAAAAAAACAGTTGCAAAGTTATTAAAGTGCAAAATTTGAGGTTTAACATTGAAATGGCTATGCAACCCTAACTATTGTGGCACTACCGTGCCACTATTATATATATATATCTGTATCTATACCCACTCTAGGGTGTGCTATCATGCTCTGATATATGCACCCCTTGGTGTGTGGTGTGATGCATGAGGCCAATACTTTCAACCACCCAAGGGGTGTGTATATCAGAGCATGACTTTAAACCCTAGAGTGGGTTATCTATCTTATAAAATGGCCACAAATCTTTGGTGGGCAAGAAAAGTAGTCCTGTGTGGCACAAATAAGTGTTTCATTAGTAGATGATCTGGTTGATCCTGCCATAATTAGGATAGGTTTAAGTTGTGGGTAATAGTTATATGGTTTATCCTGCCATACTTTCAAGTAAAACATCATTTAAAAGTCTTATCTAGTTTATTCTGCCATTTTCAAAATGTGTTAGTGTAGAACCCTTTTCATTTTTATTGCTGTAATGTAACATGACTGAGCGGTGGCATTAGTGGTAAATTGCATGCAGGCACACCTTTAAAATAAACCTCTCTCTGCTGAAAATGTAACACAAAATTAGATTTTTGTGTTTATTTGACTTAGCTTTCTCTGAAAGAACCATTACATTTGAGCAATAAAAACAAAAGTGCTCCACAATGGCTCTTCTCTTTGTACAGATGCCGGCTTCTTTCAGAGAAAGCTATGTCAAATAAATACTAAAAAACAAAGATTTTTTTTTTTATATTTTTAGCAGACAGAGATTTATTTTAAATGTGTGCCTGCATGTGATTTATCACTATTGCCACCACTCGGTCATGCTACATTACAGCCATAAAAGTGAAAGGGGTTCTACAGTAACACACTTTGAAAATGGCAGGACCAACTTCATAACATTTTTAAATTACCTTATATTTAAAAATGATGGCAGGATCAAGCACATGATTGTTTATACTGTGGGACTGGTATATTGATTTACTTATGCTTGTGGGTGGTAGCCCAAATGTGCCAGCTGTGTGCGTGTGTGTGTGTGTGTGTGTCAGCTTATCTGTGGAAGGTGTGGAGTGATCACTGCTGGTTAGAAGATTTTGAGGTGTTGAAAGTAATCCAGGCATGCAGTCATACTGGGAGGTGTGCAGTCGTTGTGGAATAATGCACGTTCTTGTGACATGTTTCATCCAATCAGGAGACTGGATTTTCAGAGATTTTTCTTACCCATTTTATATATATTTATATATATGTATAAAGGTCATTAACATTAGCAGATCTGCAAACTTGAATTAACACTGCACAAGTACAGCCAAAAAGAATCACTTCCTCGTTATCCAATAATGCTGCTTTAATCAATCAATCAATCAATCAATCAAAATCTTTATTTATTCAGGCGGACATCATTGAGCAAAGCTCATTTACAAGATGGACCTGATAGGTCGAGGAACAAAATAAGGGTACAAAAGCAGACATATACAAAAACACTTCTATATAAACAGATACAAAAATATAAACATATTTACAAACAAGGTAGCCAGGGATTAATGGCTCCAAAGCATGCTAGACCAGACAGTTATGATTGAAGCCTAATAAAATGTTAGAAGCAGCCTCCAAAATGAAAAATGACATGGGCAGGTTGGTGGGAGTTATGGATAGGGACTAAATCTACTTGTAATGATTAAGTGGGGTAGAAGTAAGTGTCAGGGGTAGCAGTGGAGGATTTGGTAGGGGGGGTAAAGAATGTGATAGGACTAGGAATTAATTAGAAAAAAGCCTGTTAAATATATTTAATTAAATAAATGGGTAAATTGTAACTGTTAGATTTTCTTACTATGCTATGTAAAACTGTATTACTATTGTATGTGGTAGGAAACTGCAATGTTAAAATATGAGAAACGTGTAAATTCTAAAAACAATGCATCTGGAAAAAAGTACATGGCTGGTTGAAAATAATGTATACTCTCCATAAATGGAATAAAGTTATAGTAGTAGTAGTAGTACCAATTGTCATTAATATTACTGAAATGCTTTACGCTAGGCTTTTGAACCCTGGCCATGGTGTAGATCTCTATGTTGTTTTATTTTTCCACTGTCCTTGAAATGTCCAGTAAGTATGTTAGTAGCCATCTGTACTGTTTAATTTCTCAACTGCTAAAATCTTTTATGTATTGAGAAGTTTTGCTTTAAGCTACAGTACCTTTACGCTTTTCATGCTTGCACAACAAAGTGGGTCAAGTTATAATGTATTTTAGTACTGCTGCCAAGACCACTCTTATTATAAATAATACGCTTGTAAGAGTGGTCACACATGCATTCTTAGGGTATGAGAACTGCAAATGGAAGGTGAACAGTTCTGATACTCTAAGAATGTTTGTGAGGCCATGCTTACAACTGTAAGAGTGATCTTGCTGGTAATATTAATATATTTTTGATTGAGCTCAATGAATAACATAGTAATTTTAAAAAATCGTACCTGAGCATGCCAATTTCTGGGGCAGCTGCACATGAAACATTCTTCACAGAATAAAAGTATCTCATGTAGGGGAAAGGAGCATTCTGATTGGTTGGGAGTGTTCCTTCAATTTATAATACAGACAAATAGGCTTAGTTCAGCAAAAAAGGAGTCCAAGTGTGTCACTACTCCTGCTTCAGTCTTCATTGCTTTTAAATGAACAATGTTTTGTTTGTTTTTGGTAGGTAAAATAATATTTGTTAGTGGCCATGAGGCTTTCTAATTACACCATGTTAAAATGCATATAACTATGTGGGTTGATAGAAATATTGTTCGTCTTATAGAGTACTCCATCTGGATTTATAATATCTGTTGTTATCAGCTGTGGTAACCCAACAGTTTGCTTTTTAAATTTGCAGATGAGAATTTGTTTTGTATCATTTTTGTGGGATCAAGTTTCTTGCATTAATATTCTATTTGATTTTCTGTTATCTAGCTCCAAAGCAAAACCTCATTGAACATGTAACTCCCATAGTAACTGTTTGCATTCAGTATATTATTCTACAACTCTTGCCTTGGAACAGAACTGGCTAAGTTAGTAAACTGGTATTAGTGGCTTTTGGGATGTGCCTCCTTATTTAGCTCAGGGAACTGTAGTTTTCTATCTTAAATCCTATAATTTATGTCCTAAACTAAATGCACCCTCAAACTGAAATTCCCAGAATGCATTGCAATGTCAGAAATAGGTGGAGCATTATTGCATTTGTATTTACAGAACTTTTTTCATTCCAACATATTTTTTTAACAGTGCTGTGTCCTCCTTAATAGTGCAGCACACTTCTCTCTACAGTTGTAATTGCTTTTACAAAAGAACATAAAGTAAGTGATGGCAAAATATGTTCACCATGGGCCCCATTCACTGATGCATGGGAATTGTACTGGAATGTGACATAGCAGCTGTGTGCCTTTATGCAGCACACAGGACAGTTACGCCGCACCACATACATAACCAGAGTTGGGACCACGTGGCAGGCCATGGGCAACAAGAGCCGAGGCATGAAGAGGCATATGGGGAAGAGCCAGACACCATTTATGGGCAACTGCACTGCCACATGCACACACAGAAGAGAATACTGCAATGGACAGTGAGGGCACCAGCACAGCTACTGCAGGCATGATGGCCGCAGCAAGGCAGCCACCATGCTCAGAACTCTGGGTGGAGGGCCATGGTAGCCAGGACACAGGTGCACTTGGCTCCTTCCACCACCATGGTGTGACCCTGATTGACTAACATCACTGGGCCTCATGTGGCCACCATGGTCACCAACATACGTGCCCACTATGAAGAACTGTATGGGGCAGACATGCTGAAGGTCCCCACCAAAACAAAGGTGCACCTGTGCCTTGACATACAGGTGGCAGTAAATGTCACAGTCTTTATTTGATACTGAATAAAGAAGCTGAAGATGAACAGTGGCCTGCAGTATTGATGACTCTCAGAGATCTACAGTGATGAGCTTCTCTTGGACTGGACTGCTGAAAACTGTTTGCTAATTGTCTCTCTAGAAAACTTCATTGAAATGCATGCACCATAATGCAGCAGATAGTAGTTAACTTTCACCTGATCTCACTCAGTGCACAATGAACCCTGCTGTGGATGCAGGTTATTCCCTGTTACCAATGCATTCCTAGCAGGCTTATCTCCTGAAACCCTACCCATGTTACAGTCTGGACTTGTATCCTCTCTGGTCTGGTCGGTCTAATCTCCCTACTCAGCCTCTCTCTCTCTGGCCTCAGTAGTTTTGTCTATCTGCCCAGCCTTCCTGAATCTGGGCTGTGACACCTCCCTTAAAACTACTGAAAATCTTGAACAAATTAAATCCTGGACTGTGAGAGGCAAACTCCTTCTCTGTCTTACAACTGCACCATTCAGCTTTCATTCCCCTCTGGATTCACGGAGCAGCATAAGCCACAATGGAATATTCAATCTGCATATCCTGAGGAACAATCTTTTAGGCTCTGCCCCTTCCACCCTTGAAAAATCACAAAAACTGTACACTTGTACGTATATATAGTAAAACCTATTTTAAAGCTCCTCTGTGCACTTTGGAAAATGTGGCTGCTAATAAAAATCAACTTTGATAATCTGTAAGCATTATGGTATTGTCTAATATTAAATTATCCCTCCCCAAAGAACTTCAGATAGTTTACTGTCATAGACTAGTATAGCCTACCACAATAAATCACTTAGCTAGTAGTACAGCATAGAGGTTAGAGTAACAAACTATGAATGAGCTTTGTACATCCAGCAGACCTGGGTATGACCTCCACTTGCATGCCTTGTGACTCTGAGCAAGTCATGTAATTACCCCAATGCTCCCAGATCACTCCTGAAAACAGGCACGTGTGCCTAGTGGGCCTTAACCATTACCAAAGAATAACAAATAAACAAATAAATAACTAAATAAATAAATAAACTGTTTCTGAGGCCATCTGTATATGCTAATGGATAGCACTTGTGCTTGCCATAGTGGTGCGGGGGTCCAAGTGCGTTCCAAGACCCTGGGTCCCATTTAGGGTTAATGGAGTCTGACAGTAAATAGAAAAACAGTGTACACTAACTGTAAAGGTCAGGGGGAGGAGACAAAGAGGCAGAGTGCCTTAATGCACTGGGACTATGTTTTTTGTTTGTGTCTCTGCTTTTTCCACTTTAATAAATTTGCTTCATGCAGCTTTACAGTTATTGTGTGCTGTCTTTCTGTCCTGCTGGGCACACAGCTTATTGTGGTCTGATTAGAATCTTATAAGTATTCCTGAGGCATGTGTAATATGTTTAGGGAAGGATTGTGGCTCCTGTTGTTGTGTGGCTACCAGATGCTGGCACAAGTAGGCAGTAATGCCTGGCAGAACTGTCCTTGTCATTCCACCCTTCCCTTCACTGTCTGCCAGGGTACATTGGTAGCCAGAGCCATGTCAACACATAGCTAGATATATCTGGATACTGTACTTCACAAGAAATCCACATTCATTTTAATGGGATTTCCTATGATATATTCATGTATATCTAAAGATTTCCTGTGACATATTTCTGGGTACCACTGTATTTTTGTTATGTTCTAAGGCACTCCATGTCCTGCACATGGTCTGGCATTGCATACAATCTATATTGGTGGGAAGTCTCCGAGGCAGACATGTTGGCTCCAATTCTGCTTTGAGTTGCCTCTCCCTGGAGGAGCCTCATGGGTGAGGCTTGTGGTTAAACCATGGACATTATATAAGGAGTAGAATAGGCTCTTGTGGATTGCCTGTTGATTATTCGGATGTAGTCATAAATCCAGCCTGATCTCAATACCATACACAAATATAAAGCAAAGGAGAAGGAGTCCTATCCAACTGTCAACCAGCCCTCTATAGAGTACACAAGTTTGGACTAAGTGACTCACTCAACGCATATAACATCAGCTTAATCAATGGATTTTATTTTATATACTGTGGTGTCATTCATATAGAATATCATAAAATGCTTCACAGTGCAAACAACAAAGAATGGAAAACAAAATATCAAATCACAACTATAGGTTACTAACATTTACTGAGAAAGAAAGAAAGAAAGAAAGAAAGAAAGAAAGAAAGAAAGAAAAAGAAAGAAAGAGTAAAATACAGAGTGCCAAAACAATCCAGCTTCGGTGGGCCCCATATTTTAAGTTCTTCGATGGCACCACCCAATAAAAGGTTTAGAGAGGAACCATCCTATCCCAAAATTTGATTCTGTAGAAAAATTAGTCAATTTTCAAGTCAAACTGGAAAGTTAGTGGCACCGGCCATACCGAGTAAGAGTCTTCCCTCACAAGTTTGCCACTGGTGAGGCTTTATTCCCAGTATGAAACTCATTCAAAACTAGGAGCAACTGCTACTGGGGTGTCCTGTGCCCTGCCCATCTTGGCCACTATAGTTATGAGCATATGAGTAAGCCAGCAAAATAAGGCCTTATGGTCTATCTAGTCTACTCTGATTGCAGAGTCCCCAATGCCATCTAAGGACTCTGAAATCCTTCCCAAACCAATACCTCTCCTTTTTATCTACCCTGTGACCCTGACTCTCCCTTTAATGTTGTCCCAATCTCTTCTGAAGCCCTCCACTGTATCAAGTAATACCAGCTTCTCTGGGCGCCCATTACAACCTGCCACCAACTTCCCAGTGAAGAAATGTCTCCAGGTCTCCCCCTAAACCTCCTCCTCCCTCCCTCCCTCTAACTTAAGACAATGCCCTCCTTCTGTTTTCTTCCACTGAGCTGTAAGAGACTCTCCTTGTCCATCTTATTTATACTTTTCAAATACCTGAAGATCTCAACCATGCCCACCCTCCTTTAAGGTAGTACATGTTCAAGGTCTCCAGTCTTTGCTCGTATGTCCTTCTCTTCTAGCCCCTAATCATCTTTGTTGCCTCAGATTTACTCCTTCCCATAGAAAAGTTACCAAACCAGAGTCCCTTACAAATCATCATCATGCTACAGGCATCACAGGAACACTGCTGCCAGCTACATAGGTATCATCCACTGTGCATATCATAGATAACCAAAGGAGGGAGACACCAGTTCCAAGGTCAGGAATCTGCTCTAGAGGAAAAGTGCTGCATTTCAAGATCACCATGTTTCTGCCCATCACAGCTATTATAGATGCACACAAGAGTCAGCCACAAAATAACACTATGAGGTAGAATGGGTACAAACAAAATGCAAGATAAACTGCCTCCCAAAATGAATAGGCAGCTACAGCAACAAATGGGCAGCAGCAGTTGAACGTACCAGCAACAGCTCCCATCCAACCCTGCAAGTACCAGCTTCCTCTCAATTAATGGCACGCTCTTGTGACCCTTAAATTATTTTTCAGTTTCAAACAGTAATAAGAGGCATAGTTAAGACCTGCTGTAGCATTAATGGTTTGCAAGTTGTTTCTTCAGGGTGGCATTTTCAAATTTAGATAATGGAAACTATGATTAAATAATACATACAACCTCTGCATTATGTCTATTTTCCATATTCTGTAGATGGTGGAAGATGGTCAAGCCTAATTAATTCATTAAACCAAAAATCAGTATGCGGCAAAAGCAATTTCCCATATTCATATTTAGTTAGCTTGTGTTAACCTCGTAAGAGTAGTAGACATAAAATGCCTGTTTATCAGGCACGAATCAGGGAGGATTGTTTAACCAGGAAAGGCACACTAAGCGGAAGTTTGTTTCCAGGGGCAACCTGGGAGCACAAGGAAGTTAAGTGACTTGCTCAGGGTCACATAGTATACATGTGTGGGCTGTGGGATTCAAACCCTGGTCTGGTCTGCTGGATGTCTCCAGATTTGCAGCTCAGAGCCTTAAACCACTGTGCTATACTGCCTCCACTCCAAGGGAGTACAAGTTACAGCCATTCAGCTGACAGAGATCAAAATCACAGGTACAGAATTGCATACAGTACAATCTGGGAACAAAAATAATACAGCATGAAATATCTACATGTATACAAAAGAGGAACAACAAATGAGCATTAGGTACAGGTATAACCTCCAGAGCCAAATACATTTGTAGGTCACATCTAAAGAGCAGATGAAAAGGGATATTACTCTATGAAGGGCTACAGAAAAGGAATTCAATAATTTTGGAGCCAAGTGGGAAGATGTAATAAGTAAGACATGAAAAGGTGAGGGTGTTCATGGATACCTGTTTGATTGTAGTGAGGCCCAATGCCACAGGAGGAGGGCCTTACAACCCCTGGAAGTGCAAGTATCCCCCAATGCCCCACACCCAGAGGTGTTTTATTGCACTATGAAAATGGGATGGCAAATTTAACAAAAAAAACTCTAAAAGATAAAAAGACACAAAATTAGAATAAACTATTGCTTAGAAAATGTCAAATAGTTCTTCCACAGATGGTTTCTACCTGTCAGTCATTTGTCTTTCCACACATTAAACAGAAGATATGTTTACCATGGAATATAAGAATTGAATATGCTCTAGTCTTTCTCTACTAGAATAGTCACTCCCTCCTTCCGCAAGTACACAAAACCATGTTAACATAGAAAGTAAGAATTAATAAATTGTACAGTGTTTCACTGGCATACTGTATACTCACTGAGACACACACAAGCCACATATGGAGCCAGAGCCTCAATTTTATCGTTGCTAGGTAAGCAGCAGAGATTCCTCTGCCACTCTGGTTAAGATATCTGGGGGATTTGACATGGTCATCAGAGAAATACCAGAAATGAAAGCTCTGAATACTGCTTGACTTTTTACATTTATTTCTGTTTGTAAGGAAGGGAAGCATTTCATTATTATTTTTCTTGTTTAATGGAGATTTTATGATTTGTGTCTGGTTAAATGTGTTGATATGTAAGTAAAGTTGGCAACTACGTTTGTGCTGGAACTCTTTAAATCAAGAACACATGAAGTGGCTCAGGAATTCTGTATGTGATTTGTAAATACATAACAAAAAGAACTGGGCACTCGCCACTGCTTCTCAAAAAGGAAGCTACTCACAGCTTGTAGTTGAGGTTCTTTGAAACTTTATTACAAGTGGCTCATGCAGGACCCACAATGTTTGATGCATTTTTGATTTAGTAAGTACTTTTTCAAAGGCCTTTGGAAAAGGATTTTACTAAATCCAAAATGTGTCAGGAATTGTGGATCCTGTATGTAGTACCTGCAATAAAGTTTCAAAGAAATACAACTGCAAGCTACGAGTAGCATTTTTTTAAGAATCAGTGTTGACTGCCCAATTATTTTTGCATGTGTTTGCACTCATATACTGAAGGCAACACCAACCCTGTGCAATCTCTATTTTGTGCACTGTATGTGATTTGTCCAAATTCCAAATCACATGGTTCGATCTTTTTCTTTACAGGGCAGTGATGTCACCTAAACATGTACCAATGGAATGGTAACAGCCAATCAGAATAAAGTTTTTCATGTGCCCATTTTTCTAAAACCTGTTCTGCCATCTTTGCAGAGCACTTAGGGATATACAGCAGGAACTTGTCAGTAGACTGGCAGTAATAGGGTGAGCCTGATAAAGGTAAGGAAACAGTGCACCCCTAGGAAGCAGGAACATGAGACCGTTGGAATGTATCAATAAAACAGCCAAGCATATATAAAGTCCTGGATGAAGGAGATAGCCAGCCCAATCCAGAACATAATACACAGTGATGGGTGAGATTTATGCTATGGTGTGTAAAGTTTCATTTTTGTCTTTGAGATTGCTTTCCTATTTTGGGCTCCACAATTACCAAAGCTAGCAAGACCAAAATATGACTGGTTCATCCTTCCCCTGAGCTGTTACAGATAAAGCACACTGATGAGTCCCGTGAAAGATGAAACACATATCTGTGGCTTTTGTTTTCGGCCTTTTCAGAGTGTGTGAGAGGACATTTGGCACCATATATTCTGTCTTGAAGCACAGTTAGTCTAAATTATTTATTAGATTTTTGGAAGACACCTTTGAGCACAAGTGCTCTTTTCCGAAGGTTCCATGTCAGTTGTGGTTGTGTCACATTACATTACACATAGAGTACATGGCATTTTGCATGTACTCCCCACGATGCTTTGCATTATGGGGAAATGTGTGATTTTACGCTTCTTTGAAACATGGCTTTATTTTCAGTGTCCTTGTCCCAGTGCTTTTGTGCTGAGGCTCTTTGTCTTTTAAAGTTCTATTTAGCCATGTCACTCTTGGAAGAGTTAATGAATGATAAAACATCATGGTCTGGAGTCTCAAAGTGATTTGGGACTAAGTCCCACACTGCAACTCCAGTTGCAGACCAAAATCTTTGCAGTTGTAGAGACTGGTATTCTTAGTCCACTGCAGCTATGGGAGATGTTGTGGCTGGTCTCACCAGCTGTAAAATGTTTCCTCAGCTGTGGGGTAAAACCACCCACAAGCTGCAATACATTATGGAGCCAGTTGTAAACCAGTTCCACTTTTGAGAATATCATAGCTGTGGGAGGATCTGCGGTTCCGCAGGTGGCAACCCACTTGCATTGTGTTTTTCCAGCAGTTGTGGGATTTTCAGGGGCTTTCAGAATCCAGCCCCATAATTCAGGCTAGTTAGAGAATACATTGGGCAATTGCAAGGCATGATTTGGGGTGAGATCATGCCTGAACCTGTAGATTATTTCTAGTTTGAAGTTGACAGACTTGCCAATAGTGAAAAAGTAGAACAAAAGTCTAATGAGGGTGTATGGCGATTCTAAAGTATTTGAATGAGCCGACATTATCAAGCACTGACTTATCAAGACAGGACATACTGCGGGAAAATTGGGGGAGTGGGGGATCAGAGCAGGAGGAGGAGGGGGTAGTGGGAGGAAAGCACAAGGAGAAGGACCAGTTTGGAGGAAAGGGCAAGGAGAGGGACCAGAAGTACAAGGAAGATACAATTAAGGTAGCTGAGGATTTAGGCCAGGGGAGCACAACAGGCAAGGAGGAGCTGAACGGAGATGGGAAGGAAGGGAGGATGACATAGGCAAATTTAGCAGATGGGGGGAAGGACAAGTTGCGAGCAGTGATGGGGGGTAGCAGGGTACAGAAGGATACTCAGGAGGAAGAGAGGCATAGGAACAGAGGGGAGGGAGTGGTCAGGGTAGATAAGGAGGGGGCAGCAGGTGGCACCCAGATATGGGGAGGAGCAAGGAGCCGGCTGAGGGGAGTGGCAAGTAGAAAGGATGAGAGACATGGAAGGGAGGGAAATGAAGGAAAAGGGGCAGTCAGAGTGCTCCTGTTGGGTGATTCCATGATCAGGGGTATCAAATGGGATGGGGGGGGATACCTGCCTGGTTAGAACAAAATGCTTCCCTGGACTAACAGTGCACAGGGCCAAGCATGAGGTATATTAGCTGGCAAAGGATTGTGGAGGTTCCTGGATATACTGGTCCACCTGGGTACCAATGACATTGAGGAAATAGTGAGCTAGAGATACAGGCAAGGCTCAGGGAGCTTGACAGGGTCTGCATGACAGGATGCATGATTTCCTTTCAGAAATCCTGCCGTGCCATGGGCTAGTGGGGAATACAAGAGGAAGATTAGGGAGATAAACCAGTGGCTCAGGGAGTGGTGTGAGGCCAGAGGGTATGAGTTGATGGGGGATTGGGGAGACCTGGGAGAAGAAGGGGCTATGTGCTAGAGATAGGGTCCATTTAATTTGGAAGGAAGGGAAATCCTTAAGTTGAAAATAGATGGATTTGTTGGTGAAAGGTGGGGTTTAAACTTGTGAAGGGGAAGGGATGGGAGAAAAGGCTGTCAAGGAGGGTCCGATAAAGGAGGGAATCTGTCTCCACCCCCCTGGGGAGAAGGAAGAATGCAGAAAAATTGCAGACCGGTAAGGTGCTGACTGGGGAAGATGGAATCCCCATGGGAATGTGAGCAGGGGAAATGGAAGTATACGGAAAGGGTGGAAGGTAGTCCTGCTAAATGCCAGGAGCCTGGGCAATAAAATGTCTGAGCTCCAGGCAATGCTAACTGAGGGAGAGGTGGATGTGGTAGTGGTCACTGAGACCTGGGCCACCACAGGGCATGACTGGAACCTGAACGTGAAGGGTTACACCATGTTCAGGAAGGACGGGGGGAGGGAAGGGGAGGAGGGGTAGCAATAATAGTAAAAACACTGCATTGGCATAGGAGGAGTGGAAGAGGCGGACGGAACTGTGGAGGTGATTTGGATCACCATGATAACAAGGGGGGGAGCAAGAGAGTAAAAATAGGAGCGGTGTATAGACCATCCATGCTGGCAGAGGAGCTGGAGGACAGTCTGGTGGCAGATATTGGGAGACACTGCAGTCTGAGCAGGGGAAGGGTGGTGGTGTTGGGGGACTTAAACATGCCAGGAATGGACTCAGAGACTATGACATCCTCGGTGGCCAGGGAACAGAGGTTGGATATCTTTCAGGATGCGTTCCTAACTCAGCAGGTGTGGGAACTGATCAGGGAGGCACGGATACTGGATGTGGTCCTGGCAGACAGTGATCAGATTGGGGGCCTGGAGGTAAGGGACCCATTGGCAGAGAGTGACCATGCCACAGTCTGGTTTTGCCTGGACATAGGAGGGGTAGAAGGCTGCACAAAGATGAAAGTAACTGACATCAGGGGGTGGATTTCAAGGAAATGGGAAGGATTCTTAAGAAGTATTTGGATGGGATTGGGAAAGACATGGAAGCTGACAGTAGGTGGGAAATCATCAGGAGGGGGGTGCAGGATGCTACCAGCATCTGTACAAGAGTAAGATGAAAATGCGGTATGGCCCATAAACCCTGCTGGTGTACTAGGGAGGTTCAGGAGGTGATGAGGGGAAAGAAAGTGGCTTATAGGCATTTCAAGTGCTCAAGGAGTGAAAGGGATCGAGGGGAGTATGAGCTGATGGCCAGAAGGGCTACTAGGGTGGTGAGGGTGGCTAAGTCAAGGAAGGAGCAGAACCTGGCCAGGGAAATTAGGAGAGGGAACAAGGGGTTCTTTTGATACATTGGGGAAAAATGAAGGGTGAAGGGGCAGATTAGCAGGATTAAAACAGGGGAGGAATGGGCACAAGCCCTGGGGGAGCAGGCTGAGGTACTAAATGAGTATTTCACCTCGGTTTTCACCAAGGAAAATGGGGGGGGCTGCATCATACATGGGAGAAGACAGTGAAACAGAGGAGGGGGAACCCTTAATGGGTCTGGCGAGAGGGGGGCCATCACTGGCAGGAGGGGGAAGGGAAAGCAGGGGGACAAGGTAGCAGAGGTGGAAATCATGGCAGAGAGAGTGAAGGAAGCCCTCAGGTCCCTTAAGACAAAGAAAGCACTGGGGCCGGATAAATTGCATCACAGCGTGCTGAAGGAACTGGCGGTTGTCCTGGCAAAACCCTGGTGGAGCTTTTCAGCATCTCTCTGAGGACAGGGTGGGTGCCCCAGGACTGGAAGGTGGTGCATATAGTGCCTATCCACAAGGGGGGATCAAGGGAGATGGCAGGGAACTACATGCCTATCAGCTTGACATCGGTGGTGGGCAAGGTGATGGAGGGCATTGTCAAGGAGAGGCTGGGGGGGACCTAGAAAAGTCGAGGTGCCTGGATGATAGACAGCATGAATTCATTCTGGGGAAATCATGTCAGACAAACTTTGTGGAGTTCTATGACTGGGTGACAAGTGCCTTGGACCTGGGTAGACCAGTGAATGTCCTCTTTCTTGACTTCAGCAAGGTGTTTGACTCTGTTCCTCAAGGGGGCCTGTTGGATAAGCTGGGAGAAATGGGGGTGGGGAACCAGATGATCAGATGGATAGGAAATTGGCTCCAGGACCAGACCCAGAGGGTCGTGGTTGGTGGGATAGTCTCATCCCCAAGGAGATTCATTAGTAGGGTCCCTCAGGGATCAGTCCTTGGGCCCCTCCTGTTCAATGTCTACGTCTCTGACATAAGGAAGGGTATCAGGAGTGAGATGAGTCTCTTTACGGATGACTCAAAACTGGAGGGTGGTGGTGGATGGGGAGAAGGGAAGGTGGCCCTACAAGGGGGACCTGGAGGCTCTGGAAAGGTGATCTAGAAAGTGGAAGCTGAGGTTCAATGCAGGGAAATGCAAGGTACTGCACCTGGGAGCCAGAAACCTGGGCCAAGTGTATACCCTGGGAGGAATGCTCAAGTCTCAATGGCTGAGAGGGACCTGGGGGGTGGTGGTGGATGTCAAGATGAACAACTCTGAGACTTAGGAGGCAGAAGCCAAGGCCAACAGGATGCTGGGATGCATCACTAGGGGGGATCACCTCCAGAAGGAGGGAAGTGATACTCCCTCTGTATACTGCTTGGTGAGGCCGCATCTCGAGTACTGCATGCAGTTTTGGAGGCCACACTTAAAGAGGGACATCAAACTCCTGGAGTGGGTCCAGAGGAGGGCAACCAAAAGAGTGCTCCGAAGGAAGGAGAGGGGCCAACTAGAGGGCATGGGTGGAAGCTGGAGGGAGGGAGGGAGGGAGATTCAGGGAAGAAAGGAGGAGGTGCTACTTCACTGAGAGGGTGGTGGAGCCATGGAATGTACTGTCCAGGGTGCTGGTGGAAGCAGAGATGGTGGAGAGGTTCAAGAGGGGGTGGGACAGGTAAAGAGGAAGGGTTCTGGAAGCAAAGTCCTGTGCAGTGAGAATATCCGGGACTGGAAAGGGAGAAGCCAGAAAGGGTGAGGGGTGCAGAAAGGCCAGCTCCCAGGGTGGAGGCTGACCAAACGAGCAGACATGAAAGACCATTAGGCCTATTCTGCTGGCATTTTGGTATGTTAGTATCTTGGATTATATACTGTAGTTTTAAGACACTTGTGTTAAGAATGTTGTGGTTATCTATAGTACTGCCCTTATAGAAATAAAAGAAAAGGTCATAATTAAGGACTGCTGCCATATTAATCTTTTCTAAGAGTGCTAATAGAAACATTCTTCACTGAACAATACAGTATTTGATTTCCCTGGTGTTTTGCAACTTACACCTTTTCTCCCCTATGCTGTTAAGCGGTTTTGAGCACAACAACCTCCATTTGTGGTTGTACTGTACAGTAGATTATGTTTCAGTTCATGTCCAAAGTTTAGAACTGTGGCCCAAACAACCTAGACTGTATTTTTTTCCCATTAAGGATGGATTTGTTCTGCGTAATCCAGGTCTGAACATTAGAGAAATCACTGTTCAGATGATAGTTAATATCAACTAATACTTTTAAACTAAAATAAAGTAGAAGGTCAGCTACACAAAGTAAAGAGCAGCAGCAAATGGACACTTGAGGAAGGCTCCGAGTCCATATGAGGAAGACTATTAATGAATAAGAAAAGAACAGTGGATGTAAAAATTAACCTTTGAGGAATGTCAATCTGAATAGAAGCAATGTGAATGTTTTCTAGTGCATGCTTCTCATACCAAGATACTGCTGTAGAAAAGGTACCTAGAGCTAAGAATTTTAACTATAAGATATTAAGGGTCAACAAGGTCAAAAGCTTTTGTGAGGTCAACAAACACCAGCCCCATCAAACAGACTCTAATGCATAGATGTATTGACATCATTGATAAATTTAGTTATTGAGTATTGTGATTCTAGAATTCTCATGTTTATTTGTTACTTTTGCCCCAGTCTTCAAGACAAACATTCAGATATTCTAAAGGTTATCAGAATTTTGCAAGAAATACATACACATCTCCCAAAAATCCTGCATAACAATCCAGTTGATTGTTATCTCACTAGCATATTGACTCTTTCAGTGCTACAGTGACTTGCTTACAGTATTTAAAGTAAAACAGGATTCTCAGTATAGAAACTATAATACTTTATGATCGAGGGTGCATTTCTTCAGCTTCAACTACAGGTTCATAGCATTTTGCTCACTCACATGTGATATATATATATATATATACACACACACACACACACACATACATAGATCTAATTAAGTGGGACAACAAAAGATGCACAGTCATAAACATTGAATAATGTATGGAAAGTGGTATATTATGATTCTTTTTTTACACATCTGAGGTGTGCAATGCTCATAAACCTCGAGAGCAAAGCTTTAGAGATTTATGTAGACATCACACTCTGAGGGTGTATAAAATGAATTTTGAAACCATTTCCTATATTTTATTTTATATAACTACTAATTTGTTAGGAAAAAAAGACTCACCATAACCCAAGGGCTTGTCTGGGCTGAATATGCCTTGTGGTTTTATGGGGTCCTAGTACTGTTTGTGTTGTTGCTGCCAATAAGGGGGATTTGTGGTCCCTGACCAGTTATGCTGCCATCCAATTAGAGAGTTGTCTGGGCTAGAGATGTAGCAAATTAAATTTCTGCCCATGAAGTGGCCAATTTAGCCACATGGAGTAATTCACAAAATTTTCCACATTAGGCAGAATCTTGCCTAGGTGAAATTTTGCCTAATGTGGGTGAAATTTCACCTTCCATGAGCAAACTTTTGCCATGGAAGGTGGAATTTCACCGCGGAAGATGAAATTTCACCATTCCACCTGGCAAAATTTCACATTTTGCTCTACGAAATGGGAGGAATTTCATGGATTAATCTGCAAAGTGAATTTTGCTCACTTTGCCCACCACTAGTCTGGGCCTTTCCATCTATATGCTGTGTGAGTGCCAGTGCTCTTCCTGCTGTGCAAATATCACTCAGGGCTGAATTAAGACCTTGTCCATTACTGGAGCTGTGAGGGGGTGGTAACAGTGCCTACGTTGCAGTAGGAGGAGGGGCAGAACACTATTTCAAGCTCACGCTGCTCTGTGCGAGACAGGTACGCCAGTCAGCATTACCATCTGCTAATTAAAACAGATTGTGAACTGCCAGTGACTTTCCATCTATATGCTGTGTGAATGCCAGTGCTCTTCCTGCTGTGCAACCATCACTCGGGGCTGAATTAAGACCTTGTTCATTACCAGAGCTGTGTCAGCTGTGAAGGGTGGTAACAGTGCCTACGCTGCAGTAGGAGGAGGAGCAAAACACTATTTCAAGCTTGCGCTGCTACTGCACGAGCGCAGTAGCATGAGCATGAGTGGCGTGAGTGCCACTCAGCAGAGAAATGCTGGACTGGAAGCTTAAGCTGATTCTATTGTCCCTATTTGCTGGTATCACATATAAGTCTGTAATTTCCTTTGCTACATACTATTTGGTAGGTTGCTTTTAGCTTATAAAGTTTACCTGCTGCCATTTGTATATTTAACAGCTTGGACACTGTGAGATATACTTATATCTGATATTAGGATATTTAAGGGGTTTTCTGTTAAGCCAATTTTATACTGGCTTTGAGTTGTTTAGCCTGCTATAAAATGGGTGGGTATTATATTTGGAAGACAAAGGGGGGTCTTATATGGGATTATCCTTGGGCTCATAGCATTGGAGTGGAGTTTAGTACAACTAAATGCAGATAGACATGAAAACACTAACAGTTATCAGCATCAACCATGCTATGAATTAAATTTTTGTTTTTCAAACAGTTTATAGAACTCTATTAAGCTGATATTAGGAAATACTAAATATTTTGGTATTTTAAGTAAAAAAGAAATGTATTCTATTAGATATTGTTTTAAATCATTAGCTGTTAAACCTCTTTATATGTTTATTATGCTGTTGAATTTATCATGTGATGTTGAGCTTAATCCAGACCCTTTGACAAATTTTAGTTTACCATAGCAGTGTCAGTGGCTCAGTAGGTAGCACACTCGCCTCTGAGGCCGGGGAGATCAGAGGGCTGTGGGTTCAGTTCCCACATCTGGCACTTGGGTTAATATCCCAATACTGACACTGTAGTGCAGCATGAGAGGGGTGCTGCACTTCTGAGGTGCCGTCTTTCAGATGAGACGTTAAACTGAGGTCCCATCTGCCTGGATTGGTGGTAGCGCAGGTGGATGTTAAAGATTCCATGGCACTTATCAAAAAGAGTAGGGGAATGTCCCCGGTGTCCTGGCCAAATTTTCCTCATTCACTAAAAATGCCACCAACAGCTTAATCTGGTTCAGTTTCAGTTGCTTACCATCTGAATCCCCCCGCCCCGGTCGCCCCTGAAAAAGGGACTTCTAGGCCCAGTGGGCTTACCGGGGTCAACAAAATTCAACAACAACAACAACAACAATTGCATAGTATTCAGAATGTAAAAGGTTTGTGAATAATACATCTTAAAGCCTGTAGCATTAAGTCAAAAAATCAGGAAATAGAGGCCTTTATGGCTCAACATCACCCATATATATTTTGTATAACAGAGTTGTGGCTGAAACCATCTGTAGACAGCAAATTTTATCAGATTGAGGGTTATAAGCTATTTTGTAAATACAGGAGTGGTAAAAAGAAGGGAGAGGAATATTCATTTATTTTAAAGGAAAGCTTAGATGTTTTTGAAAATTCTATGGACTGGTGCTCCTAATCTGAGTGTGAATTATTTCAGTTCTACATTGTTCTTGGTGGCTGTTACAAGTTTAAGATTTGCACAGTTTATAATCCTCCCAAAACAGCTAGTAGGGGTTTGGTGGATTTATTAGAAGTTTTTGTACTGAAAGTAGAACCAGGGACCGTTTGGTCCTTGATGATTTTAATATAAATTGGTCTCCTGATAAAAATCCAGCATTGGAATCTCTTATAACAAATGCTGGGCTAGTGCAGGTAGTTTCTACTTATACTAGAATGAATTTAGTAAGCAATAGGCATACTACAATAGATTGGAGTCTTACTAATAACTTTTCTAAAATAGCAGTTGAGGGTACTCTCCCTGACGTTGTGAGGGTTCATTTGGCAGTATATTGTGTATGGAGATGTAATGTACCAAAATTACCAACCAGATTTAGATTATTTAGGAAATTTCCATTAGAAATTCCAGAGGATTTGGTGGAGGGTTTAAATAACATAGATTGGATTTATCTGGATGCGATCTCTGAAGTAAATTGTGCAGTGGACTGTTTCAATCAAATATTAGCTGAGTTACAAAATAGTTTTTTTCCTTTAAAGACTCATAGGGTTAGAGGTATAGTAAATAGATGGATTACACCAGAGTTATTTAAGTGCATAAGAGAGAGAGACTTTGCTTGGAAGTGGTACAAGGAGTTGAAAACAGACCAAGGTTTTAATAATTATCGGTGTTTGCGCAACCTACGTAAAGCCAAGATAAGATTATGTAAATCAGAGTTCTATCGGATAAAACAGCAGAATAACTTGAATAATCCCAGGCAATTTTGGTCTGCTAAAGGTGTTGACTGCCCGTAAGGTTAGTGCTGTACCAAGTCAGATGAATGTGGGTGGGAACCTAACATCTGATTTGTCTGTAATTACTGAAGCTTTTATGACTACATTTACAGATTTTACTACCTGTACAAATGGTTTTCTTTCCTCGCATTCTCAGGGTCCCTTGTGTTTGAAGGAAAGTCCTTTTTCTTTCTATTTTTGGCATATTAGGCCTACTGAAGTATTGAGATGATTAAAAACTTGTCTCCTAATAAAAGCACTTGGGCCTGGAGAGCTTGATGTCAGGTTTCTAAAGCTTGTAGCTGACTATATATTTGTTCCATTAACTAAAATGTATAACTTATCCTTGATTATGGGTGAATTTCCATCTTCCTGGAAAAGTACAATCTTAAAACCTGTTTATAAGGGTGGATTAATAAATGAGTTAGATGGTTATTGTCCTATCTCTCTCTCCTTCCTGTTTTGGATAAAATGCTTGAAAAAATTGTCAATCATCAGATGGTGGAGTTTCTTGACTCGGTGGCCCTCTGATCCCCGGCACAGCATGGTTTCCATAAACATCATGGTACAGGTAGTGCCTTGGCCAGGTTCACAGATTATGTTGGTAAGGCACTGGATAGTGATACAATTGCTGATACCATGTTCCTGGACTTGTCCAGGGCCTTTGACCTGGTAGACCATTGCTTGCTGCTCTGGGGGTTGGAGGGCCTCAGAGTCAGGGGCTCCCCATTGAGATGGATTGGCAGTTACTTAACTGAATGACCTTTGTGAGTTAGTTATCAGGGGTTTTTATCTAGGAGTAAAAACATGGAGGTGGGGGTACCCCAGGGCTCTATCCTGGGCCCCCTACTTTTTTCTATGTTTATCGATAGTTTACCAAATTATCTGGTATGCACTGAGGTTTTGATGTATGCAGATGATTTTATTCTTTATACTAGTGCTCCATCAGTGGATGATATAAAATCAAATCTGATTGCTAATTTTCATGAACTTGGACTGTGGTTACATTCCTATCATCTTCTTTTAAATACAAGGAAAACAAAGAGTATGCTTTTTGGCTCTAAGTTTAGGTTAAACAAGAGTAGTTCTCTTAAGATTGTAAGCCATGAGGGTGTCATGTTGGAGCAGGTCTTACAATTTAGGTACTTAGGACTAATTTTGGATCCTTGTCTATCTTATACATTATACATTAAAACTGTTTGCAGAAATGTAAATCAAAGATTGGGGGCTTTGTTTAAGTTGTGGGATCTGTTAACAAGGGAAGCCAGATGTGCAATAAGTCAAAGCATCTTATTGACTATGTTGAATTATAATTCATTTTTATTTGTGAAATTGGCTAAGTCTGATGCCACTTTGCTAACAACTACATTTCATGCTATATGCAGATTTGCATTTAAGCTTCCATATAGAACACATCATTGCGATTTGTATTCAGCTACATCCTGGCTTCCCCCATGTTTATATCCTCAATATAGCTTAAGTTGCTTGGTTTATAATACCTTGGTCTTGGGTACAGTTTCTCCATTGTCTTCATTGTTAAATATTAGGATATCAAATAGGGAATTATGCTTCAATGCCTCTGTTAACTATTCCTAAAATAAAATCAAGATTAGGGCAACAAGCTTTCTCTTATTATGTTCTGGTATATTGGAATAATATTCCATGCACTTTGCAACATATTGAAGGAAAAAATGCTTTTAAAGCATCAGTGAGACAACTGCTACAGGACACTATTAGATGGGAAGCAGGAGCTGAAGTTATGGAGCAAGTGTGATAAATATAAACTTAGCAGAACAACAATACACACCGAGTATATTATTTTTAGTATTTCATCATTTCTAAATTTGAATATCAGTTTTCTAATCAAAGGAAAGATTTCCTTAGCCTTCCCAAGTTTGGCAACAAAGTAAATTTTATATAATACAAAATTTTTGTGATGAGTCATGTTCTTCAAGAAACCACTAAGATAAATTATAACCATTCATCATGTGGACAGTGCCAGTTAGGGTAAGGGAGCGGTGCAGAAGAATAGAAAAGAAGATATAATAAGAAAAAAAAACAGGTATTTTACTATGTCATGGTATGATAATGATCCTACTGGCTGTAGTTGAGTGAATTATTACAGAAGGTTACTCAGATACAATATTTGTAAGTGTTAAGAGAGAAAAATAGAGGACTCGCAGTAGGCTAAAACAAACATTATTTAGTGTGAAGAATAGGAAATTTAAACAACAAAAGAATAGATACAGCTATTACACAATGGATACAAACCTACTCATTGTAACTACTGCACAGCCACCAGTTCACTGCTTGACTGGTTACTCACCAACAAACCAGATCAAATTACCAACCTTGCCATCCTCCCTGGCACTATTAGTGATCACTCCCCCTTCATGTGTAAATGGTCAAACACATCCCCCAGAATCCCACCCAAAACTGTGACATCCAGAGTGCTCAAGAAAGAGCAGCTGGCCACCTTCAGAGCTAGGCTAATGAACTGGTCCTACCTCTACATCACTGACAATGTTGATGATGTCCTTGACCACTTTATCAAAGTGTACACCACAGCCTGTGACATCTATGCCCATCTTGTGAAATGAAAAATCAAGGGGACACACAAGTCCTGGGTCACACTGCCCATTCTTGAGATGATGAAGCACAGGGATAATCTCTGGCAGAAAGCTAGAAGTACTTGATCCCCCACTGACTGCCAAAACTACAGAGCTGCTCGTAATAAATGGACAGCAGCCATTCGCTTTGCAAAGCATTACTTCTTCAAAGAAGAATTAACAAACTCATGGAAGGATGGTCATAAATTTTGGGAAAACCTAAAGACCCTAACTGATAAACCCAACAAATCACCACTAACCTTGCTTAATATGGATGGCATAACCTCTCAGGACCCCATAACAATAGTCAACACCTTTAACAAAGCATTTTAACACCAGAGCAGCATACTCCCACCAAACCTCTTTACGCCACCAGGAAACTCAAATCCTAACCTCCCCTTGGCACCATCTAATAAAACCACCACCCCTTTCCATTTTAAAGCCATTTCCCAACCCAAAGTCAAAAGTACCTATTGTGAGTCCTTGGCAAAACTCGAGTAGGCAGTGACTCACTTGACCTCAAACTCATTGCCTTAACCTTCGATGAAATTCTGGCACCACTCTCCAGGATTCTGAACCTCTCTCTCTCTTTTCCACAGTAAATTCCTCCAGGCTTGGAAGCCAAAACTGGTCACACCAGTTTTTAAGAGTGGTGATAGAGCTAACCACACCCACTATCAATCTATCTCCATTCTTCCCCCACTGTCTAAACCTCTAGAGAGAATCATTTATGACCAGCTCATGGACCACCTTGACAAGTACCAGTTGCTATGCCCTGAGTGGCATCACTTCCAGAAATGGCACAGTACATACAGTGCTTTAGTAGAATTCACAGACTATATCCATGATGCCCTTAACCGTGGCCAGCTGGCGGGGGCAACATACATTGACCTCACCAAGGCATTTGACACAGTCAGTCATGACCTGCTACTGTATCAGTTAACCAGCATTGGATTATCAACTGAAACAGCTTCATGGTTCAGGAGTTACCTCTCTGGGAGAACACAGTGGGTAAAAATTGCTGGCATCCTTTCTGAAAACAGGGACATTATAACTGGGGTACTCCAAGGATCCATCCTGGGGCTGCTGCTTTTCAGACTGTTCTGGAAAAGCCTCCCACTTGCATGTCAGGACAAAATCCTACTTTATGCTGATGATGTGGTGCTCCTCAGTAGCCACACAGATCCAATTATGTTGCAGAAGCAGATGCAGCATTACTTCTCAGCTGCAGAGGCATGGTTCATCAAGTCCAAGCTACTATTAAATTATATAAAAAAAAACTATGTTGTTTGCCTCCCCACACAACTGACATAAGTCCCACCCATTATGCATAGTGAACAACCGAAATGTCCCTCTCAAACTTCAAATACTTAGGAGTCACTCTGGACAGCTCACTATCATTCTCACATCATAGTGACATAGTCGCCTAGTCAGCTCATGGCAAGATTGGTCAATTATACAGGCACCAGCACTGCCTTATGGAAAGTGCTCCAAAGTTGGCATTAACCTGTTCAGTCATCTCTATGATTGACTATGGTCTAGTAGTGTATGCTGCCACACCATATACTGCCCTCAAAAGAGTAAAGGTTGCACTCAACAAAGCTTGCTGGGTCTGCCTTGATGCGCCAAGTGAAATGCACACTTGTAATCTCTATTTTCAGCTAAAGTGGCTAAAACTTGAGATTAGGGTACAATATCAAGTACAGTATGTCTGCTAGCCAAAAAATCCACTCTTGGACTAACACCCCCTGGTATCCAAAACCTTCTCTCCCCCACTGATAACACCAGGACTACAGGAGGGTCTAATACTATGACCTTTAAAGTCCCCTTCTGATGAACCTCCCATGATCAGTGCTCCTTTAGATATTGTGCCCCCCTTTGGCTTAACTCCCTTAAGGGTGACCTGCTATCAGATACCAAATTCAGCCCCTTTAAGTCTAAACTATGAGCTCACCTAAGATCAACCAGTAGCTGCAACTGTAACCTCTATTACTATATTGTCCCTCACTGTCACTTACGCAGCTTTCCTGCACTCCCCTTCTCCTTCAAATTCACCACCCATCTCCTGTCCCTCTACCTCCCCTTTTACCAATATACCCTGCCCTGTTTCTAGTCCTCATCCCACCCACTATGAACCAAACATAGAACTTAACCTGTGACAAGACCCTCGGCTGCTGCAGCTTCCCCCTCTACCTCTGTATGCACTTATATACTCACTGTTCACTGTTCAACGGAGTTACCTCTATCAACTTGTAAAGCCTGTATGAACTGTGTTGCATTAATCAATTGTATAAGATTATTGCCTGTATTTTATTATTTATGTCTGAAGATTGTTCTGTACTACTCTGCCTGTTATATTACTCAGCCCGTTGCTTCTTTGTCTGCTATCTCTGTAATGTATATGTCCAATCACATGATGTGGAACTTTTGTAAATGAGTCCTCAGCTCAAAGGTATTCAGAGAATCAAATGAATAAAAATAAATAAATAAATAAGTAAACAAATAAGACCCTGACAAATGGTACACTTGGTATTACATGTGTACAATGCAATAAATTCAGTACTGAACCGGATACCCACAGTACTTTGCAGAATTTACATGTAACAAATGCAAGGAAATTGGTAAATTGAAGAATATGTTAATGACAATAGATACAAAACTGTCAGGACTAGGAAAAATGGTGGTTGAAAGTAAGGAAGGTGGCAAGGGTTTAGATAGAAACACTTCCATTATTATCAAAACTACAACAGAAGGGATTGGGAAGAAAAGGTGATGGGGGTTTTATTGCATACAAAACACACTGGAAAATCCAGAAAACACCAACCTAAGCATAGACGATATAGGTATGGAAGGGCATAGCAAAAAGAAAAGACAGATCAAGACTCATTGGACCAAACGGGAGATTAAGACTGGTGTAAGTTTTAAAAAAGTAAATGAGCAATAAAAAAGTGAAGAAGAGGAGAACATTTTCAGACTGAATCATATAACCAGTTTACACCACTTGAGTATCTCTTGGAACAGATAGGGATCCAATCAACTGAATTACCAGGAATGGTAAATAATATTGACATAGACCCTAACCCAAAAACATCTGATGAGGGAAAGATTGATGGGATTAAGCAGACAGAAAATTAACTTGAAGAACTGTCAGGCATGCCACATAATATGGAGGCTGATTAGAACCAAAACCCTGTGGAGAAGGACAAGGGAGATGAGAATAACACAGAGAATAATCCAAGACTGATTTATATTTTAGGAGATTCCATAACAAAATTCAGATGGATATACTACAGAGGGGAATAAAGAGAAGGTTGCTGCAAGCAGTTTTTCAGGTGCACAAATTAAAGGTATACAGAGCATGTTGATAGACATAATCACACATACTGTACAAGTACAAAAACACTAGCTTTGATCCATGCTGGAACTAACAACATAGGGTGACGATTTGAAGTTGAAATCCTGGACAAGTATGTAGCCCTTAAGAAACCCCTAGATAAGCTTAATTGTGAGGTCATCTTTTCAAAAATGATACCTGTATCTAGAGCAGGATGTAGAAAAACCAAAAAATAATGAAAGTTAATAATATGTTAAGGAAATGGACCATATAAAGCAACATAAGACATATAGTTTTAAAATGTGAGAAAATTTCTATGGAAGGAATGAATTGTTCTGTAAAGATGGACTACACCTAAGCAGAAAAGGAAGCAAATATTTAGGCAAAATATTTACTGTTCTATTACTGGTAAGCCTTTAAATTGAGTAAGGAGGGGAGAAGGATCAACAATGAAAGCAAAGTTACAAACACCAGCTAAAAAAGTTAAAAAAGGACAGGCTAAACATCCTATTAATTAATGTTAGAAGTTTGAACACAATAAAGAAAACTGAACTGGCGTGTATTATGAAAGAAAAGGATATATATCTAGTGGCCATCACTGAGACATGGTGAAACAAAAACTCTGAATGGATAAGAGACATACAAGGATATAACTTATTGTCAAAAAACCTAAAAACTAAAAAAGGTGGAGGTGTGGCTATCTACAGAAATAATAATACTGAATTCAATGAAACCAAAGATACACTAAACAAACAGGATACCTTGGAAATACTATGGGTTGAGATTACAAAAAAAACCTCTAAAAACTTAGTATTGGAATATTCTATAGACCACCAGACATTAGCACAAGTGAGCATCAAGAGCTCATAAATAACATCAATAGTATGATGGAACATGATGAACTATTACTTTTGGATGATTTAAACCTGCTGGAAATAAATTGGGATAAATTAACAGTAACCAGTATGAATGAACAACTATTTATCTGCAGATCTACAACAGGGTTGATACACAAGATGGAGTGGAAAGGATGAGAAGGAACTTGGCAAGGTTGGAGGAATGGTCAAATGTATGGCAGCTCAGATTCAATGCAAAGAAGTGCAAGGTAATGCACATGGGGAAAAAAAACCCAGGGGAAGAGTACACAACGGGGGGTGAGATACTGACAACAGTAAAAATGGAAAGGGACCTGGGGGTAATTATATCAGATGACCTAAAGGTGGGCAAGCAATGTGAGAATGCAGTAAGGAAGGCTGGGGGGATACTGGGATGCATAGGAAGAGGCATCAATAGTAGAAAACAGGAAGTTGTTATCCGTCAGTGCAGACAGTTGGTGAGACCCCATCTGGAGTACTGTGTGAAGTTCTGGAGACACCATCTCCGCAAAGACATAGACAGAGTGGAGGCTGTCCAGAGGAGGGCAACCAAAATGGTACAGGGTCTGCACCAGAAGACATACAAAGAAAGACTAAAGGAGCTTACTATGTATACCCTTGAGGAAAGAAGAGAGAGAGGGGACATGATAGAAACTTTCAAGTACCTCAAGGGAATCATCAAAGTCCAAGAGGGTAGCATCTTTCAGAAAAAGAGATGTGCAAGAACAAGGGGGCACAATTTGAAGATAGAGGGGGGACAGCTCAGAGGTAATGTGAGGAAGTATTTTTTCACAGAGAGGGCTGTGGATGCATGGAACAGCCTCCCTGAGGAGGTCATGGAGTCAAGAACAGTGGGGGAATTCAAGAATGCATGGGACAGACATAAGGCAGTCCTAGTGGGGGGTAGGAGGAGGTAAGCAGTTGGTTAACTAGGATCTGCAGCTTATCTGTTAGGTAGGAAAATTGGCAGACTAAGTGGGCCAAGTGGTCCTTATCTGCCATCAAATTCTATGTTTCTGTGTTTATGGATGTAATTATTAACAATGGGTTAACTCAGGTAGTATCCCAACCAACAAGAATCAACAATATATGTGATTTGGTTATCACAGGCAAGGTTGATAATATCACCAACATTAAAATTCTGGACCTTTAAGCAACAGTGATCATAATATGATTTTATTCAGCATAACTACAAAAAATGAAAGTATAAAAGCAATAACTATGGCAAAAAATTACTCAAGGGTTGACTACAATGCCATTGTTACTGCATTACAACAGTGGGAATGGGAAACACCCATAAATACAGAATCAGCACAATCACTCTGGATGGTACTCAAGAACAAAATACTAGAACTTGAAGAACAGTACAGTACAGTTCAGAATACAGTTGTTATTGATCGACTGCAATAGTCTTTTCAATGTGTAAGTACATACATGGAAAATATAACATACAGTATAGTAAATGCTTGGGTACATAAAATACAGAAATACTATACAATAAGTAGATAATAAAATTACAGTTATGTATTTGTAATCTCAGTGTCACAATTCACATAGTGCAGATCAAACTTTTAAATGCATTGTATGTTTCTATTATTTAAACTCTAGATAAGTTAAAGAAGAAAAAAGAAAGAAAGCAAATTCCTATTAAAGTTAGAGAGGGGTTGAGGGTGATTAAATTATTGTTTTAATGCATTGACTTTGTGCTTCATTATTTTTATAATACTAGATAGATAAGTTTCAAGTCTCTTTATAGTCCACTCATCTTCTGTTAGCATCAATATCATTGTGAGCAAATTTACATGTGCTATATCATTTTGATTGATAAAGGGACTTAACCAAGAATCTCTCTGTTTTTTTATACCACTCACAGCACCACAAGATATGGTTGAGATCTTTAGTTCCACCATGCTCACAGTAACAGTTTGATTCAAGAATATATTTACTACAACTGGATCTTAATATGTTACTGTCTAGCATCTCTAATTTGGCTCTCAGGAATGTTTTTCATAAATCCGGGTCTTATAAAACATCCAGATAATATGTGTTAAAAGTATTAGCCACAAGCCATTTTGAGTATTTTGAGGTAGTAATTTTTTCCAACTCCAAATTATTCCAAAAGTTATGTATTTTATTTTTAATGTATGTTTTTATATTTGATGCTGATACTTACTCCTTTATGCATGTATCTTTCTAAGAAGATAAGATCATATTTTTAAAAGTTTTCCCTTAATTTTCCTAACCAATGTTTTGAACTGAGTCCATTATGAATCCAGTGTTCCTTTTCAGCTAGGCATTTTCTAGGTAGTTTGTTGTCAGATAATCTGGTCAAATGGATCCAATAATTAATTTTCCTAACATCAGAAAAGCATTGATATTGGTTAACCCCAGTTCCTCTCTAATGTATACTGTGTGGCAGGAAGGCAGAATACCTAATGTAATATGGAGAAGCTTATATAAAGGTGTTATTAGTTGTTCTACATCTGAGGTTTCCCAAATTTCAGATGCATTTAAGATATAAGGAAAGTATTTTGTTTTAATTGCTTTGATAAGGGTCAAACCGATAAGCTCTGTAAATGTAATTGAATTTTCACAGGTCCATAATTTTTTTGGGGGGAGTTATGTATTATTCTGTTTGTGTGATTAGTCCATTTTCCAGTGGAAGAAAAGGTGAGGCTCAGGTAAGTATAAGATTTAACATTATCTAGTAATTGATTGCCAATTTTCCATGTTGGAGTGCTTTTTCCTTTCCAACTACCATGGTTTTGATTTTTCAGAGATTACTTTTTAACTTTATCTTAGTGGCTAAGAGTGTAAAGGTCCAGTTTTCTTTGACACCCCTGTTTAGTTAAAGCTAGTATACTCTGCTCATCAGCATAAGCTAGTGATACAGACCTGAAATCATCAACCTTAGGAAAGTCTGATTCCGACTGGTCCAGTTCTCTCAATAACAGGACCAAATATAGGCTAAAAAGTATGGGTGCCAGAACACATCCCTTTCTAACCCCCCCCGTTAGTAACAAAGGGGAATGAGACAAGACCCGCCTGGTTCAACCTTACAGCTGGCCAAGTATTGCTGTACAGATTTGCAATAATGCACACAAGGTTTGGTTCTAAACCATGGGTACCAGGTGATAATCATGTCTGTAAGACAGTGTGGTATTAACCCCACTGTCTATACAGCGCTTGACCTTACAGTGGCAGGGGTAGAATAGTGGTAGGGGAACATCGCTACCCCATCGCCAAGTCAGGTTTCCTCTTGTGAAAACCTGGGGATTAATGAAATAAACTCTAACATCAGCAATGTAATGAAACATGAAGTAGTATTTGCAATAAAGAGCTTGAAAAAAATAAAGTACCTGGCTCAGACAAGATTCCAAGAGAGTTTTATCAATGCTTAGTTGAGGAATGGGCAGATGTCTTGGTAAAGTTTTTTAACCAATGTATGTTAAACAACTATGTTCTGCATTCCTGGTAAGGATCAATAATTTCTCCAATTTATAAAAAAAAGGCCCAAAGGAGGATCCCTCTATGTACAGACCAATTAGTTTACTAAATATTCTGGGCAAGTCTATGTCAAAATTCTATTGGGCAGATTAGTTAAATAAATTAATGTGCTTGGTGGCCTGGCTCCAGCCCAGGCAAGGTTTTGAGTGGACTACTCCACTAAAGACAGTTGCTACATATTATCTCACTTAACTGAGAAATATGTTAAAATTAGAGAACAGAAATTACTGTATATTTAGCATTCATTGATTACAGTTCTGTCTTTGACACAATAAACAGAACTATGCTATAGAGGGTCATGCTGGAACGGGGTATTTCTCTGATTCTTGTTAACAGCATAAGAATGTTATACACTGATACGTGGGCCCAAATTCATTCAGGAACTAACTTATCAAACTTTATCTGTACTAACAAATGGGTAAGACAAGGTTGCATCTTAGCGCTTTTGCTATTTTGCATATATTTAGATAACCTCCAGAATTAATTACAGTAATCAAACTCTGATTCTCCCAAAATTGGTCCCAATATTTGCTCTTCACTCACATATGCCGATGACCTGGTTTTATGTGCTCTGACTGTTTCAGGTCTTCAGAAGAAATTTAATTTATCTAAAACCTCTGGGTCTTTATCCTTAAGAATACATTTTGAAAAGTCTAAAATTCTGATTATGGGAGCCAGGAATTCTAAATATGTATGGGAAAGAAAACAAAATAGATTGGAAGTGGTAAGTAAATACACATATCTGGGCATCATTTATTCCAATAATGGTTCTAGGAAATCACATTTTGACCATACAATTTCTAAAACAAAAAAAAAAACAGTAAGTGCCATAGCTAGGTTTAATCATCTTTATGGTGGCCATTCTATTAGGCCACTACTTTATTCCTTCCAAGCCAGATTTAATGCCCAGTCTTTATTTGGCTTGGAAATATGGGGGATGTCCCAAATCGAAAATTTGGAAAAAAACAGCAATAATATTGCTAAGGAAAGCTTTGGGTTGTCAAATGTCAACCCCAGCATATTTCATAAGAGCAGAACTAGGAATAGCAAGACTCCAATCTTGGGCTGATGCTAGATTTATTAATTATTGGATCAGATTGTTGAGCCTCCCCAGCGATAGATGGACCAAACAATGCTACATAGAAAAGGAGTCTTGGAATTTACGGAATATAAATAACGTCATTTGGTTCTCACACTTAAACAGACTCCTGGATAAACACTGTCTGACTTATCTCATGGAATACAGACAGAATGATATAGGCATTAGTCCTCAGTATAGATCTCATATTAAAAACAAAATTGCTCTATACTATAGAGATATTGATCTGGCTTGCATTGGTGCCTCCAAATATGCTAAATGGTATGCACAAAATGATAACAAACATGGATTCAGATACTATCTTGATATTTTGGATGATCCAAATATTCAGAAAAATTTCACTAGGTTCAGACTGGACCTTTTCGAATCCAGACCCAGGGATGCATTTTATAAGAAAAGTTGTGCTTTGACCGACACCTTATGTAACTGTAATTTAAATGAAAAAGAACTTCTAGTTCATGTCTTAATAAGGTGCCCTTGGTATAACAAAATTAGGAAAAGATGGCTGCAACCTATTATAGACTCTATAGTATTTAGCAATTTGACTGAGATAATTACAGTTTTACTAACTACTGAGGACCAATTCATAATACATGGAGTTGGGAAATATTTACTGCTTACCAGGAAAATCAGAAAAAGAAAAGGAAAAAGAAGCATCTGGAGGAGCCAGAAACCATGATTTCTTAATGAACCCTTATGTGAAATTGTATTAAGACTAGTATTACTATATATTGTATGTCTCATACTACAGCCTGTGCTGTGTAATTTTTAAACCATTTCCTCATATTTTATCACAGTTTGTCAAGTATATGTGTCATTGTTCATCTTTTTTGTACTTTGTGCTAATCACGTTTGAAAGATTGTACAAATAAATACTACTACTACTACTACCGTATCACTGCACACAGAATGGGAGGCTGGACAAGTTGCCATGCACTGGGTGCCTGGTCATGCCACTCCTGTGGAGGAGAGTCTAGTGCACCAGCACACAGCACAGTCAGGAGACCTGGGACTGGGGTTCGGTTCACCCCAGGAGTCTCCTTCTACAACTTTTTGGGATGATTTATTTAAAAGAAAAAACCTCCCCTTCTGAGTTTCTCCCCATTCTCAAGGCCCCCCCCCCAGAGTTAGTTCTTTAAGTTCCAGGGGATGTGGTGGGGGCAAAGCCCCCCCCCTTAATAACACATGTATTCAATGAGTGTGGTGCGTGGAACAGGTCAGTCTTTTGCCTGACTCTATTATTGTGCTGTGCTTTTTGCTGTGGCATTTTTAGCCACATGGTGTTGACTTGCAGCAACTTGATCCCATGCCTAAACCATGTTCCAGCAATACAGTCTACAAGATTTTCTTGGAAATCGTATCAAAGGCAGACAAAAAAATGATATAATATAGATTAAAGACTATACTCTGATGAAGCCTAGTAGTTCACTGGGTGAAACGTAAGGTTTGCTCTGTGTCACCCCAGCTGTCTCTGAGGCTGGATGCTGATTGCTGTGCCATTTTATGAGAAGAATAAACAGTTTTTGGCATATTTTATTGCCTTGCTTCTCATTTAGTCTGGTTGGATGGGTGCTGTTTTCTTTTTGATTCTTTATGCTAAGTTTAATATATAGCACCATCCTTTCCTGCGCTCCAGGACTGTTTGCTTGCTGAATATAACAAAGATACAGTTTTTGTTTCCCTATATTTACATATTTTTCTATTAAGCGTTGTAGTATATAACAATTGTCTTGTTAGAATAGCCCTGCCTAAAACCGGCTTGTGCTTCACTTATTCCATCTGTCTTATTTATCTGATCCATTAAATGCTCAAATATTATTTTTGAAAATATTTTTGAGTTTATGTCCAGTAGGCTGATAGGCCTATACATAGCTGGACCCTGTATATTTCATTTTTTGTGTATTTGGATTATGATTGAATCTTTGCAAGATTTAGGAATGCAGTTGCTCTTAATTCAATTAGTATAAAAAGACGAGAGGTTTAGTCCAGTCAGGTGCTCATAGCTTATACATTTCTGCTGGCATTTTGTCTGGACCAGGAGCCTTGTGACATTTCATGCTCTTGACGGTAACATGTACATCTCTGGGGGTGATAATATATTTGGCTTGGTATTCACCATGCAGAGTAATAAGTTGTGCATTATCTCATTCTGTATCAAAAAAGATCTTTTTGAAATAGTCCAACCACTGGTTTTCAGTTATGTAAGCATCCATTCCAGATTTAAACTCACATGTCCCTTTAGCAACCAGATGCCAGAAGCTTTTATCATTCTTTTCCCTAATAGCTTTAATCATTTTGTTCCATTGTTCATGGTGGAATGCTTTTTTCTTTTCACTAAGAAAGCTCTTATAAAATTTTCTTTCTTTATGAAATTGTCTGCAGATGGATCTATTATTAGTTATCCTAGCTGTTCTTATTAATTTCCTTAATTTTGATTTGTATGTTTTATATGCCCCATTGAACCATCCTTGAGTTTTGCTATTAATGTTGTTTTGCTTCATGTAGTTATACAACTTGTCTTTTTGGACATCAACAATCCTTGTGATTATCTCCCACATCTAAAGTGGGTTGACTAATAAAAAGGGGGATTATGTAATGGTTCTAGTAGTAGTTTCAGATCTGTGATCATACCTTCATCCAATTTACAGTTACGTATTAGTTTTTTTTGTTATTTCTTATTTCACTTGCATGTAGCTGTGGTTCCAGAATAGGAGTGGGGCATTTTCTTTCTCTTTTAATACTAAGGGTAGATAATCACTTTTGGTCTGAGTTATAATTTCCAGGCTGAGTCAGTTTCAATTTTGCCTGTCTATAGTATAAGATCTGGAAGTGATACCTGCAAGGACATGAAATAAGTACTGTTTCCCTGCAGATCTCCCTCCAATCTTCCATTTAGGGAATATATATATGAATATATATATATATATATATATACATATATCGAAGTTTTAAGTATCTTAATTAGAATATAGTCAGATTTGTTCATTACTTTATCTGCTGCAGATCTAGGAGGGTATTCTGTGAGATTTGTTAATTAGCCCAGTATAGAATTGTGAACAAGCCCATCAAATTCACCAGTTCTGGAGTTCATATCTCCCATTATCAATAGGTCAACATCTAGATATGTGTATATGAATGTATCAATTAATTCTTGTAGGTTGTGCCATACATGTGTGTGAATAGAAATTGGAACCTAACAGAGGGATATAAGTATTTTTTAATCAGTATTTTGCTATTTTTTCTAATACATAATACAGCAAGGAAGTTATTAGAAGAATGTATCATTCTGCTGCTAATAAAAGAGCCAGTTTTGGAGTACAATATTAAGGCAACAGAATATCTCTGATGTTTATTAATTTTAATTCCTGGAGAGGTATACACTTCAAATATATTAAGGTTAATATCACAACTCTCATGGTGCCGTTTCATGTATGGCAATGAAATCTGAGGGCTTTAAGTAATTCAACACATCTAAGTCTTTGAATTTGTGTTGTATTCTGGACATATTCCATGATAGAATTTGGAACTTTGAGAAATTATGTTCTATAATAACTGTATCAGTGGAATCCTGAGTACTTGGAAAAGAGTCATTGTTGTTTGTCAATAAAAGACAATTGTCATATTCTGCAAGTGCAAGATATCTGATTGATACATGTACTCTACTTTCAGTTAGATATCAAGCTGCAGGAGCTGTAGGGAACATATCCCTTTGCTCTGGGTATTCCACTAGGTGTAAATGCATTGCATCTAGTGTAGATTGTTTTTTTCAGAATATTTTCAACAATGCTCTTATTTTTAACTAAGATATTTATTTGGCTGCAACCAAATTTTCATACAGCTTTCAGGATACCAGTCTTACCCAAAGGAATATGAAGAAAATTAATGAACAAATTAGAGATTGCTGTTCTAAGTTTGTAATTATTTTCCCCATAGGTAGTAGCCATGACAAAAAGACTAATCCATGTTGGCTCATGTTCGTCCATTGTTTTTGCTTTGTATTACTTATTAAATAGATGTTCATTGGGGAAGAGTATTTGAAATCCCTTTTTCAGTAATTTGGCTCCGTTATGCCAAATGCTGTTTGCTGTTCTAGGATCATAGAAATATACATTCCAGGCATCTTGAGTCACTCTTTTAACACCTATAATCTCTGCATCATTAAATAGGGAAAAATCCCAGTCCTAATCAGAGTTCTTACATAGTGAAGTACTGTATATCCATGTTGACACTCTCTTTCCAGTTAGGGGGCCCAAAGAATCTCAGGTAGGGTCTGCCTGTCAAGGTAAATTTATCTTGGGTATTCATTTCCTTTTTTCTGATGTGCTAGTGGACTACAGTCTTTGTATCTGGTGTCTGAGGGGAAAATGCTCCTACATTGTCAATATCTTTATTGGGCATAAATGCATCTTGATTTGTAATTCCATTAAATGTACTAGTGAATTCCTTTCCACATACAATTTTACCATGTACAGATGTTTAATCCGCAGACAAAATGTCACTGTCACAATGACACAACACAATGTTGTGGGGACAAAAACAAACCACTGAAAACAGCGCAGGGCATGTTAAGCTGCTGACTAATAGTTGTTGCACACTTTGATAGCAGAACATGTTGCCATGCACACTTTGAGAAAGAAAGATTGTGTGATATGCCAGGGGACATTGTACAGTAAACTGTAGGATCATTTTCAGTGCTGTGGGGAGACAGGTGGCCACTCCAGCCTGCTGGCTGGCACTGTGCAACAACTGCACTGTGCACCAGGGAAGGGAGACATGGACGACTGCAATGTTACACTGCTCCTAAAACTGTGCATACAAAAAGGCACTACAGTAAAGCAGGCTGGACAACTTACTGCACACAATGTGCACCAAGCACAGTGAACTTCTTCACCTTTCACAAGCAACAGCCCACACTACAGACTCTCTGACACCGATCGGACACAGTGTGCTTGGGAAGGGAGACTATGGCCCCTCTGACACTGCTCCAAAGAAGCCCTGATACTTACGCCCACACTGCAGCTCACTTGGTTCTCTCTCCACTTTCCAAAGACACCAGTAAATGAATTGTGATGACCAGGAGTGGACAGCACCAACCACCATGGTGTGTATCACGTGTGTGTCTCGGGGGGGCATCCAGACAGCGGTGGTGCTCCTACGCTCCCTGATATGATCTCAGTGAGTGAACGACAGGGATCTATAGAGAAAAAAGGAAGAACACTACCATCTGTGAGGAATACGGATGGAACATCACCATCAGATGTAATGGCTTTATTGCCACTGTTGGGATGTATTATCATCAACTTTTTGATGGCGATTGTTTGTCCATGCTACATTATGTCCATGGCAATAAAGCCGCTACATTTTTAATGGTGACGTTCTGTCCATATTCTGATTTTACAGGTTTGCCTTAATAGGTTTAATTGTTCTTCCAATTTCCCTAAATTAATATCCATATTCATATTCTTTTGTCTTATTTCCCATAGGAGTCTGTGTTCTTGTTCTGTACATCCCAGGCTCATATGATCAAGTCTCTTAAATTTTTCATTAACATCTACATTAATAAGATTTTTTAGCCTTGTCATTTCTTATCTTTTCTGTTGCGCTATTCACATATGGGGTTTTAGTTTCAGCCTCTTAATAACTCGCAGTACTAACTGGTACCTCCTGAAATGATCCCATTTGTAATTACTTCTTTAATTCCCAGGTTCTTCTTCTTCATTTTAGGAATTGCTTCTTTTTTACCGTTTTTATTTGTTCCTTTTCCATACTGTATTGGGCTTTCTCGAATGATTATCAAGCTGAAGTTTGGTATACTTTGTAATATTAGAGATATCCTCAACTCGAATGGAACTAGGAGTATTTTCAATGTTGGGCAGTAGTTTATCCAATTTATAGTTAATATTGTTAAGCCTAGCTCCATTGATAGCCAGAGATCAACACATTTCAAATTTGCTTGGTAATCCAGGATAATTGACCTATCCAAAAATGGCAGCCCCACTGTTGTGAGTGGTAGTCCAATGGTCAGATGGCCATATTTTAAGGGAAACATAAAAAAAAATTACGTAGCAACAAAGTAAATGGTTGTGTAATTGTATTATTAAATGCTCATAGAGGAAGGCTAAAGAAAACTGTCAAAATGAAGATCTATGTTTACATTTTTCTGTTAAATATAGGTTAAGTGATTTGAAGTGAGAGTCAAGTGGTGCCAGTCCAGACAGACTCCAGCCTCCAGTCTCACAGATGCCAGAATGAAGCAGAGAATAATTAGGGCAAAGATAATCAGAACTCAGATTCAGAAATGCCTCCAACGTCAAGTGTACTGGTGGTAGTGCTAGGACAGTATGATGATGATGATGGAGCAGCAGCAGTACTGGGCCTAGTATGAGATACAGAAGTATCAGTTGTACCAGCAGCAGCATGCCCATAAAAATGCCTAGTGCCTGGACCAGACAACAGCCAGTGGTTTATTGCTGGATCTGGATCAAAGTCACACAGTTCAGGACCCTCTACTGCTATTTGAAGAAGCAACTGTAGTGTGTCATCTGACAGACATGTTCTTATTTTTGTCTTTATCAGGTTTTGACTAGAGAATACTTGTTCACACTTTGCAATTGACACACTCATTGCTAGTAGTATTTCCACTAACTCTAGAATGTGAGCAATCTGGGGCGGATTTACTTTCAGCAATCTCATATACACCTGCAGATATGGCTTGTCAACTGCAGATTTCAGCAGAGCCTTAAATGCAGCATATTCTGCTCTAATATTTTTCTGCTGCTCTTCGGTGCAAAAGTATGCTGCCAAATTAGCCACTTCATTGATCCCAAACTCTGCAAGTTGTTCTCTTCATAGATCAAACTGTTTGAAGTCCAGACAGGTGAACCATTTCAGAGGCACCTCTGAGAAATTGTGAAATCTTACATTGATGTGATCTATTGCTGCATCTACTAAAGTCTGCAGTTGTGTATCTGTCCCAAAATGTATTTCAGGACAGCTACCTTTGAATGTGAAGGGCACAGTCTTCTCAACTCCCTTCTGTGAAATCACACAGTCCATGCATCTGTTTTGAGGTTTGTAATGAGCTAGGAAAACCATCATGTATTTCCCAGGCTTTGATTTCAGTTCCATCAGCTGGGAAAGGCAGATCTTGATGTGATGTGGTACTTCAAGAACTATTAAGGCATCTCTTTGAAACTGTAGTGACAGATTTATAAGTATGGACAAAAAATATTGGAGAATATAAAGAGATTTGACAAAGTGCACATACAGTACCTCTCTTAACAGCACCATCAGCAGCAGATGCACTTTGTTGCAAGTGCTGAGCAACTGTAGGTAGATTCAACTGAACTGCGTGACCCAACTGTGATCTGCTGGCAAGTCATCTCACCTGTTTAATTGCACTGAAGTGTGCCAGATCAGTATATATCACATTTGCAATTTCTTGCAGCTCTCATTTTTTTTGGATTATAGTGGTAGAATTTAAATATGCCCTTTAGAGTATTTTCCAGCTTTGATATGAAGGGATTTGTTTTCATCACATCAAGAACTGCCAACTCCAGCTTAAGGGCAACACAGTGCATGGCAATGATGTAAGGACAGTGATCCTATAACTTTGTAATAGTTCCACCCCTTTCACCCATCATTACACTTGCCCCATCAAAACTGGTAGAAATCAAAAGTGGCCCCGGATTGCTTACATTTGTTAGGCCAGTGAGAGGAAGATGTGGTGAATCTAATGCAGTTCTTATTGCTTTAAAGACACCTTCAGCATGCGAGTATTCCAAGGCAACAGCATGGATCAGATAAGTACATATATCTTTTGTGTTGGGGAGCTACGAAATGCAGGAAGACATTATCCCATTCAATTATAGCCACATCAGTGCTACCATCAGCTAGAACTGTCACATATTTTACATTTTTAAGAATCTGTATCTAGGTCTTGGATAGAACAGCAGATGTAGCTCTTCAAAAGACCATGGCTTGCTTTTCATTGGTATAATTAGTACCGAGCTTAATAACATTTTTCTCTTGCAATTCACATAGCCAATCCACGTCAGAAAAAGGGCACAGATTTTTTGCAATGGAGTATGCTGTATTGAACAGACATCTCATCTTCACTTTTATGGCCTCTTCCAACTGTGCAAAGGCTTGATAAAGCGGTGACTCATTAATATCACACTGAACTGCACACTGGCCACTTTCCAGAATATATTGGTTCTGGCATAGCACATGCAGATTGAATTTTTCATGTGCATGTAGTGACTCAGTTCTAAAATTGTTAGAGCCTGTGGCAAACACATTTGGCTTTTTGTAAAAGGCTGGTGTTGCAATAGTGGGATACTTTACGCACACTTTACAGTACATCAATACCCTTTTGGCATCGTATCTCAACCATTTACAAGTGTTTAGCCAGTGAGACTGAAACATTCTGGCCCTTTTTTTCTGGTCATATTTGTTGTCTTTAGAGATCCTGCCTCCATGCTGATCCAGCAAAGTTCGTTTCTTAGCACTGGAAGCAGATGTTTACGCTTCACAGTTTATTTCAATTGACTGATAAACATCAGCGTCAGCTCCTGTTATGTCCATTACCACAGCAGGAGGCTCAGTGTCACTTATATCTTGAGAAGACTGTGTTTGTGTTTGACTAGTGGTGGCAGCTGCTGACCACATAGAAAAAAAAAGGATGCTGTGTTTTACTCTTTTGCATAGCCATATTTTTATTTGTCATGTTTTTAAATTTTTCAACACTTGCTTGATGTGCAATAAATATTTTTTTTGTTTATAGTAACTGCGTGTGTGTGTCCTTTCTTGACTGGGTGGGAGGAAACTGAATTTGGGAGGGGGTGGTACTGGGTGGATGGGTTCAACTTCAGTAGCACTAGCACACTCTACGCTGCTGCACTGTGCACTTTCTTCAGAATGTTTTTTTTTTACATATTTCTCTGTATATACACAACACAACACCCAGCCACACCACTTGTTCCTTTTTCAGTTATTTTTTATTTAAATTTCTGCCTCTGGTTCCCCCCCCAGTCCCTCAGCAGTCACACACAGGCACTGCAAGCAGTTGATGTGGACTGGATTCAGTGTCTCACACAGCTGCAGCAGCTTAATAATGAGTCTTTTTTGTATTACTTTATAATAAGTCTCTTTTTTCAGTTTCTGCCTCTTTCCCTCCTGTCCATCACAGTCAGGCACTTGTGATGTGTTGGTGGGATCACTCTCAGTAAGTGCTTAGTGCCCCAGTCTAGACAGACTCTCTCTCTCTCACTCACAAATAGGCTTATAAGACACTTGTTGGGTGCTTCTGGCTTTACAGTTGCTGCTTTACTGTTTACCACTAGTTTTATGAATGGGCACACAAAATCTGACCCTCTTCCTGAGCTTCCTCCCTTGTTCTCTCTTTGCTACTGGTCAGTCACTCAGAGTGTCTAGTGTTCACTCTTTCCTTGTTCCTTTTTGTATTTTTTTTTCACATTTCCAATTCCAACCATATATAGCATGCCTTTTTATTTAGCACTGTCTATGCTCACTTCCTGTTTGCTTTCCACTTTCCTTCTTTCACTTTGTCTATAGCGAGAACAAACAAAAAACAACAACCTGGCTGTCCAGTGTCCCTTCTTTAACTCTCAGTTCTGGCTGGAGATCTGGACTGCTGTGGTTGGTACACTAGTTTGTTTCTTTTATTATTTTAGTCAGTGCACTTGCAAGCACAAAATATATTTAATAGTCATTGCCTTTTTTTCCACTTATCCTTTCTTTCTTTACTACTTTTTTCTCCAGAAGAGCCAAAAAAAAACCCATCAAACCAAATCCAGCCTCACTCCCTCCATCCTCCTCCTTGAGTATCTTTCCCTTTATTTCTTTAAGTTTTTTATAAGGGGTGAAGATAAGTTAGAATGATTTATGTTATATCACACACACTCACACAGCAGAGCAGGTAAGATCTCACTGATCGCCAATCCTCTCTGCCTCAGCCCACCTAAAACTTTTTATTTTTCAGATTATTTTAATTATTTTCACTGTTTTTTTTTTTTAAAGTCACAACAGGAGTTGTATTGTATGCCTGCTTACATGGGACCTACTTACTGATCAACTTGGTCTCTCCTCTTCGTATGGCTCCCAAGTCCTGGATCCAGCCTTTCCCTTCCCCCAGCTCACCAACACACGGTCACCCTCCTTCAGACTCTCTCAACCCAATGCTGGCCCCTTTCTATTTTTCCCCACAATATTGATCAGCCAGAAGTGGATACTAGTAGTAGTAGTAGTAGTAGTAGCCTGTCCTTGTCTTGTCCCTAACCAGAAAGAAATGCTGCTTTTATTTCCCCCATTTCTTTCAGTGCTCTGTAGTGGCCGTTCATCTGCTCTTGGCTCCTTCCTAATCAAGACTGCACTGCACAAGTGAATGGACGACACTATAACCCTCCTACTACACCGCCACAGCCAATTGGCTCCTGTGACTTGCATTGGCAGATCATACCAATGGCAGCATCACCTGCCAATCACGTTCTTCTCCCAATCAGATTCCTTTGCTGTCTGCGCTTGCTCCTGATCCAAGTTTCCAAACATCGGCGATGTGCCTCCCTCCTGCCAGTCTGCCAGACAGTGTGCCACCCTCATCATCTGACTGAATTCCCATAACACAGAGGGACATGGGTACTGTCTGTCTGTCCATTGGATGGTGACTCAGCGTGCCCTGCTGGAAAAACACTGACACTGCAAGCCAGGTACTTTTTTCAGCACTAGTTGTCCGGGACTACTGGAGACATTTAAAAATGTTTGTCCCTGGCTAAAATCTGATAGTCCGGGACGTCAGGCTATCGAATTTGTTGAACCCTGTGGATAGCTATATATTCTTTTATTGAATTGATCTCATTTGTTAATATTACACATTGTTCCATCACTATCAAGGAAGCAGTGTAGTGGTTCTTCGTGCAGTTTTCAGTTTCAATTTCAAAGTTTATTCATTCAGCTAAAAGCCATTATGAAACACTAGACAACACTTTTACAATAATCCAACAGTCATCAAATTCAATGAATATACATATTACATTTCATAGTGAAATAGTCCTAAAAGTAGTCATTTCTCCAAGCAATTATTGCATTTAAAAATAACATTTCAAAGAAAAAAGCATTTGTCAAAGCTTTCCCCTCTATCGAGGGGCCAAGCATAACTCTGGAATCTAGTTCCAAATATTTTTTTCTTCATTTGACTTAAATCAATATACATAAGCAGCCGTAAACCTTGCTAAACTGTATCTAGAAGTCATTTAAAACAGAATAATAAAATCAGGAACATTCTCATTATAGTTATTCTGTAAACCCAAAAGTCAGACTAGAGCTATGTAAAGATCATAAAATAACAAACAGGCATCTCTCAAGTTAAATAACATCTATTACACACCTTTGATTTGAATCATTAAAAAAAATTAAGCTCAAGTAAGCAGAGTTGTGGTTCCAGTACAATCAAGAGTCCATTTATTTTTGTCCATTTTTTCAAGGCTTCATTAATTCTAAGTCTGTAAATCAGTATGAACCACAGCTCTGTATTATTTTCAGAGGTTCATAGAATTAATTACTGTAGAATGAACAGATCATTTAAATTCAATAAAGTGTGCATGACAAAAATAATATTATCAACAGCTGTTGAGCCAAAAGTTCCAAAGTGACCAAGTCACAACGTATATAGCGGGATTTGGGCCCAAATTATTTAAAAAAATAAATCAGTCAGCAACTTTCCTAGGAGTCTACATTCGATGACTTGTCAATATTAAATAAGTGAGATGCTTTGATACTCAGCAATTAGAAATGAATCATGCCCCATATTCTAAACTACACGGTCCAGAACCCCAGTCTTGTTTGGAGACACATTCTGGACATCTTCAGAGAGTTCCATTAGTCATAGTGCACAAGAACAGACATATTCTGATGCATCTCATTACTTAACATCGATGTATTAGTCCAATAAAAATAATTTTAAACCATCCTCAGACATTAAGTTCCAAGGTATTTGGCTCATTAGATATGAGTCCAGTTGGCCTCAATATACAACTACTAGGCAGAATTCTATTGTGTATAAAATGGAGCAAATAAAAAAGCATGATGTTCCCAGAAAGTTTCTCCAACTCATTTGTCAGTCCCCAAAAATCACTAAATAGGTGTCACTTAAAAAAGAAGGAATAAAATAATACCTTTTTGGGGAGATACCCCTGAGCCAGCCTACCACTGTTGCTGAAACAATATCTTTTACCCAAAAGAGACCATCATCCACAAGACTCTTATAGGCTTTCTTATGACTTTTATCCATCTTCACTCAGACCTGAGGCTTTGTCTCCACATGGCTCACTCTCCAGTTCTGAAAAAACGGCCAGGCCAGTACCAAGAAAGGGCCACCACTTGCAGCCCTCACACAAATCCTCACTCCCCAATTTCCTTCTCTCAGACCAGGGGACCAAAATTTTGAAGATTAATCTGGCTCCCATATTCAGCCAGGACTGGCCACAGGTCCTCCTCTGACTGGTCATTCTCTATTCCACTTAGCCACAGCAAACTCTGTAAAAACAAATAAAAAAAAGCACTCGTCCAAGCACAATAAAATCTGACTCATTGAAACATAGAAACATAGAAGTTGATGGCAGATAAGGAATGCAAGGCCCATCCAGTCAGATCATTTTTTTCTACTTTAGGAATGTGCCATAGGCCATTACTCTGTCAATGGCCTATCTATTCATACTTATGTGTATTACTCCCTTATGCCTATCCCATGCCTGTTTGAAGCCCTGCACCGTATTCATATCCACCACTTCCTGAGGTAGGCCATTCCATGCATCTACCACCCTTTCTGTGAAAAAGAACTTCCTCACATTACCTCTTACTCAGCCTTCCTCTAATCTCTTCTTGTGTCCTCTTGTCCTGCTATTTTTCTTATATTGAACCTTCCCAAGTAGTGTGTAGCTCAACTCTTGATCTATTTAAGGTCAATCTGGATTTATTCATGGGAGATACTAAGTTCAAATTCCACCAGTGAGCATGGTGGCAAGTCCATTATGGGTAAAATTACCTGCTGAACTTGCACAGATCTATGAAACTATGAAATTATGTTAGTTTTCACCTTGTTAATGCCCTTAAGATGTTTGAATGGTTCAATCATATCAGCTCTCTCCCTTCTTTGCTCTAGGGTATACATATTGAGCTCCATTAATCTGTCCTCATGTTTTCTGATGCAGTCCCTGCACCATTTTGGTTGCCCTTCTCTGGACTGCCTCCATTCTGTTAATGTCCTTGGGCTGGTGCAGCCTCCAGTACTGCATGCAGTACTCCAGATGGGGCTTAATCAGTGTCTTGTAAAAAGGAATTGTTACCTCCCTCTTATGACTTGTGATACCCCTACTAATACACCTCAACATCCCTCTAGCCTTACCTCCTGTTTAAGTGGTCTGCTTGAATGATTTCAAGTCATCTGTGAAGATGATGCCCAAGTCTCTTTCTTCACTTTTTTTTTTTTTTTTTTTTTTTTTAATTTTTATCCCTAGGGCCACCAATCTGCCTACCTCACAAATCTGGCATCCTCCTCGGGTCTCAGGCCACCATCTCCTGGGATGCTCTTCGGCTCCATGTTCAGGTCCCACAGCTACCTCCATGGCAGGGTGGTGGGGAGTTCTCCCTCTAGCTCAACCCCCCTAGTCAGAATCCAGTACTGCCGCGTACCCTCTGCACCAATCAAGTCCCACTGGAGAAGGCCATCATGCCGCCGCAACTGGTGCCCTTATTTTCCGCTTTTCTCCCTTATGCCTGTGGCGTGCAATGATGCCTAAGGTCCTGAGCATGCATGCTTCTGCACACACTCTGATCCTGGCATCTGCCCCAGTAAGTCTCTTCCATGTCTGCCAATGCTCTGTAGTCAACCCCGGCCACTGCCAGGGGCCATCAGAGCACCAATAGCAGCCCTCCCCAGAGAAGGAGAGCAGTCCTACGGATGCTCATTCCTTCTCCTCCCCTGCAGACCCCCAACAACCCAGGCTCATTCCCAAACCTGAGTCACCAGCGTGGCGTGAGGTGTGGCATCCAGCACTTCAACCCTCAGCACTACTGGGCCAGACCTCTTTGTTAACTTGTGATTGCCAGCAACTCCCCTCCCAACCTATAGATGGCTTCAGGGTTTCTCTTCCCTAGGTGTATGATCTTGCACTTCTTTGCATTAAACCCCAGTTGCCACTCTTCCAACCATTTTGCCAGTTTATACAGATCTCTTCTCATTCTGCCCACTCCATCTGGATCATCTACTATGTTGCAGATCTTAGTGTCATCTGCAAACAGACAAACCTTGCTCTCCAGTCCATCTGGAATGTCACTGATTAAGGTATTGAAGAGGAATGGCCCCAGGACTGATCCCTGAGGTACCCTACTTGTGGCTTGCATCTCTTCTGACTGTATACTATTTACCACCACTCTCTGTTTTCTGTCCGCCAACTAGTTTGCCACCCAGTTGACCAACTTCTGACCTACCCCGAGCCTACCCAGCTAATTAATCAATCTTCTATGTGAAACAGTATTGAAAGCTTTGCTAAAGTTAAGGTAAGCGACATCAACTGCACCCCCTTGGTCCACCACTCTGGTTACCCAGTCAAAGAAATCTATGATATTAGTTTGACCTTTCTGTTGTAAACCCATGCTGTCTTGGATCCTGTCCTCCAATGGATTCCAGGTGTTGCAATATCTTTTGCTTAAGGAGTGCCTCCATAATCTTTCCCACTACTGAGGTAAGACTGAGTGGTCTGTAGTTTCCTGCTTCCTCCCTGCTACCACTCTTGTGGAGCAGGATCACAAGAGCCCTTCTCCAGTCTTCAGGGACCTCTCCCATGCTCAGAGACTCACTAAACAGTTCTGATAATGGCTCTGCAAGTTCCACCCTTAGTTCCTTTAGTACTCTGGGATGTATGCCATCAGGTCCCATTGCCTTGTCCGTCCTGAGCTTAGTGAGCTCTTGTAGTACCCTATCTTTTGTGAAGGGACTAGTGCACACCTCCCCCCATGTCCATGGTGTTCAGCTGTGGGCCCTGCCCTACCTTCTCCTCAGTAAATACTGAGCAGAAGAATCTGTTTAGGATAGATGCTTTTCCTTGGTCCTCCTCCACACACTCCCCCTTGTCCCCTTTGATCTTAGCAATACCTCCTCTGGACTTTCTCCTTTCACTAATGTATCTATAGAAAGTCTTGTCCCCTTCTCTTACTGCTCATGCTAGTGTTTCCTCAGTTTGGGTCTTTGCTTGCCTTACTGCCTTCCCTGCTTCCCTTAGGGAAGTTTGGTATGCCTCCCTATCTTCGTCGTACTGCATTCCCTTATATTTCCTGAAGGCCAGCCTTTGGCTCTGACCTTTTCTGCTACTGTTTTTGAGAACCAAAGTGATTTCCTCCATCTGTTGCTCTTGCCTTTCTCTCTAACACAGTGGGATGTTGCTTCAAATATTGTGTCCGTAATTCTTGCCCACTTCGTCTGTACCCTCTCACCTGTATTTCTTCTTGCCAAGGTTAGTTTAACTCTGTTGGCCACCTTATCAAGATCAGCTCATCTGAAGTCCCATATTTTTGCCTTGGAATGGAATGATTTAGTTCTAGTGGCCAAATTGAACCATACCATGTGATGGTCACTGGCCCCCACGAGACCTTCTACCTGGAGATCTGTGATCCTTTCCCCATTTTTCAGTACTAGATCTAGGATAGCCCTGCCTCTTGTGGGTTGTTGTACCAGTTGTTTGAGGCCCTCCCCCTGCAGGGAATTCACCATGTGTCTAATTCTGGTGGATATTCCTGCTAGTATTGACCAATCTGTATCTGGCATGTTGAAGTCTCCCATTATCAGAACCTCCCCATTAGCTGTCATGTTTTATATATCTTCTAACAGTAATGTGTCTATGTCCTCCCCCTGGTCTGGAGGTCTGTAGACAACCCCAGTTCATATGGCTGTCCCATTTCCTGTTTCCAGGGTGACCTGCAGTTCTTCTGGCTCCTTATGTGTATTCTGAATTTCTGTAGCTTTGATATTTTCATTGACATAAAGGACCACTTCCCCCACCCTTTTTGCACCTCAGCCTCTTCTGAACAGTACATAACCAGGTACTGAAGTCTACCACGTGTGGTTACTGGTGAACCATGTCTCGCTAATGGCTACTATGTCCAGCTTAGCCTCTGTCTTTGTCACCTGCAGGTCTGGGATCTTGTTTTCCAGACTGTGGGCATTAGTGTACATGATTTTCCATTGGCCAGATGTCAGTGTGTTAATTGTTGGGCGAGGTCCAATGTTTCCCCTGCGAATCGTATGGGGAGCCGGATCTTAACTGATGATGCAAATGAACTACAAAAGTGCAGAACTCCTGTTTGACCACTAGCTAAGGGGGGAGCGGTGTTCTTCCCATTTGATGTATCAGGTACTGCACTCCTCTCCCCATTTGCTAGTTTAAATATTCTGCAAAGATTTCAAACTTCTGCCCCAATGCACTGACTCCCTCCTTAGTCAGATGCAGTCCATCAAATTAAAAGAACTTTCACACCTAAAACTGTTGCCAGTTACCTACACATTTGTGTCCTTTTTCCTGGCACCAGCCCTTGCGCCACATGTTTAGCTCCCCTATCTCCCCTTCTCTGACCTTCCATCCATCTGGCCCCCTCTCCCAGACTGGCAGGATCTCAGAGAAGGAGATGCTGGATGAAATGGATGACAGTTTGTCTCCCAGATCAGGTGTTCCTTGGTCTCCACAACTGACTGCCTGGCGAGATCGTTAGTCACTATGTGTACCAGGGTGTAGATGTTTTCTCCTACTTCCTGCATAATTTTAGCAATGTGGTCAGTGTCTCTCCACACTGATGTACCTGGGAGACATCTGACCATTACCCCTGGCTGGAGGCAGGTATCAACTCCCCGAAGCATGGAGCCTTCTATGATCAGAAGTGTTTTGGATTTCCTTTTTGTTTTTTTCATTTTGGTCCCTGTTTTGGGCCAGTTTTGTTGTGCTAGCTTCTATGCTGCAGCATCCTGCTCTGCAGTGGCCTCTGCCCCTTTGTTTGATTTCAGAGATAGAGACAGATACCTGTTTGTACTTTTATATGGTTTGTGGAGGTGATACATTGGAAACCATTGAGTGATGGGGCACCCAATTTGCCCCTCCTAACCACCTGCCTGCCTGGGAGATATATGGTAAGGCAGAAGCCCTCAGGCAACAATATCATACCTGTTATAGTATAGGCTTTTAACAATCCTATCAGCATGTAACATGCTTCTGCAGTTTCAGGCTCCTTTGGAGTACACCTGCATCCTTCTCTCACTTTCCTGTTTAACACATTTCTGAACAGGGAAGCATGTAGAACACTGAAAACTAATGGGAGCTTTTAATTAGCAAAAATGCTCTCAATCTACAAATAAAACAACAATTCTTCTCTTGTCCCAGTTAAATGGGGATTGAATGCTATAAAGTACGGGGCATGGTAGGATGTCACAACCCAGGGTAGTGAGCTCCTTTCCAAGGTTAGGAAAGGAAGAATAAGGGGATGGATGGGCCTAGTGTTGATAAGACAGGGGGATAAGAGAGAGAACAATTAGGCTGGTGAGGAGCAAGCTGGGGGGGTCAGTACTTAAAATTGGGTCTAGGCATGGCTACATACCAGTGCAGACACTGGTACTGTGTCTGAGTGGGTGAAGCAGTTACATACTTCTCTGATTGTATGGAAATAAAGCATCTTGAAGGCATTTATACCGACTAGAGTGCTCAGTTTGAGGGTTTTTTGTAGATCGTTCCATAAGGTAGGTAGCACTAAGCTTATGGCTGCCCTGCCAAAGTGGGATTTTGCTTTGGGTACTTTAAGTGTAATAGCTGAGTAACTTCTTAACGTGTATTTCCCAATTATACTCAGGGGAAGACAGCAGGAGATATAGTAAGGCAGCTTATTAGAGATGGCTCTATAGGTCCAGAGAGCTTCAATTCAGTGGCGCCTGAAATTTAGTGATGTCCACCCCACTGCCTCATATAGGGTGCAGTGATGCATGTCGAAGGGGAGTCCCGTTATAAACCTCAGTGCTCGATGGTAGAGTGTGTCCAGTTTAACCATGGAAGAGTCAGGGCATTGGCTGTAGAGGAAGTCAACATAATCAACCAATGATAGGAAAATGGATTGGACCAGTTGTTTCTTGGCATCTCTGGTGAGAAATTGTTGATTCTAAAAAACAGTCCAAGCCTTTGCCAAAGTCGTTTTAGCAAGTCTTCGATATGTTCAATGAAGGAGAGTCTTTGGTCTATCCAAACTCCCAGATACTTGAATTTTGTAACAAATTCTAGTTTTTCACCTAGAACTGTGGTAATTTGGGGAACTGTCCCACTGGACACAGGGTTAGCTGTACGGATAACAGGGGAGAGGACCATCGCTTTAGTTTTTTTGGCATTAAGGAGTAGCTTTTTTTGGAGGAGTTGGCTTTGCAAAAGGTTGAATTCTGACTGTAGGTCATTGCAGGCAGCTTCAGGTGTTGGGTGACTCACGTAGAGAACTGTATCATCTGCAAGCAGATGGATGTTGGCTTCTTTTATACAGTAGTCAATGTTATTAATGTAGATTGCAAAAAGTAAGGGCCCTAATATAGAACCTTGAGATACCCCTCTTTGCAGAGTTTTTAAGGGGGACAGGCCTCATAGAAACATAGAAGTTGACGGCAGATAAGGACCACAAGGCCCATCCAGTCTGCCCATTTCTTTTTCTACCTTATAAATGTGCCATCGGCCTTTGCTCTGTCAGTGACCTATCTATTCATAGTCATTTGTATTGCTCCTTATGCATATCCCATGCCTGTTTGAAGCCCTGCACTGTATTCATAGCCACCACTTCTTGTGGTAAGCCATTCCATGCATCTACCACCCTTTCTGTGAAAAGAATTTCCTCACATTCCCCTTAATCGGCCTCCTCTAATCTCATGCTGTGTCCTCTTGTCCTGCTATTTTTCTTATATTTAAAAGTTAGACTCTTTCACCTTGTTTATGCCCTTAAGGTGTTTAAATGTCTCGATCATATCACCTCTCTCCTCCTTTGCTCAAGGGTATACATATTGAGCTCCGTTAATCTGTCCTCATATGTCTTCTGATGCAGTCCCTGCACCATTTTGGTTGCCCTTCTCTGGACTGCCTCAATTTGGTTAATGTCCTTGTGAAGGTGTGGCCTCCAATACTGCACGCAGTACTCCAGATGGGGCCTAACCAATGTCTTGTACAGAGGGATTATTACTCTCCCTCTTACGACTTGTGATACCCCTACTAATACACCCTAACACCCCCTAGCCTTACCTACTGCTTTTAGAGGTCTGCTTTGATGATTTTAGGTCATCAGTCATGATGATGCCCAAGTCTCTTTCTTCCTTTGTGACTGCTAGCAACTCCTCCCAGCCTATAAGTGGCTTCAGGGTTTCTCTTCCCTATGTGCATGATTTTGCACTTCTTTGCATTAAATCCCAGTTGCCACTCTTCTGACCATTCTGCTAGTTTATCCAGATCTCTTCTCATTCTGCCCACCCCATCTGGATCATCTACTCTGTTGCAGATCTTGGTGTCATCTGCAAACAGACAAGCCTTACCTCTAGTCCATCTGCAAGGTCACTAATGAAGATGTTGAATAGGACTGGCCCCAGGACTGATCCCTGAGGTACCCACTTGTGACTTGCATCTCTTCTGACTGTATACCATTTACCACCACTCTCTGTTTTCTGCCAGTCAACCAGTTTGCCACCCAGTTGACCAACTTCTGACCCACCCCGAGCCTACCTAGCTTATTTATCAATCTTCTATGTGAACAGTGTCAAAAGCTTTGCTGAAGTCAAGGTAGGCGACATCAACTGCTCCCCTTGGTCCACCACTCTGGTTACCCAGTCAAAGAAATCTATGAGATTAGTTTGACAGGACCTTCCTTTGTAAACCCATGCTGTCTTGGATCCTGTGCCCTATGGATTCCAGGTGTTGCACTATCCTTTCCTTAAGGAGTGCCTCCATAATCTTGCCAACTACTGAGGTAAGACTGACCGGTCTGTAGTTCCCGCCTCCTCCCTGCTACCACTCTTGTGGAGTGGGATCACATGAGCCCTTCTCCAGTCTTCTGGGACCTCTCCTGTGCTCAAAGACTCACTAAACAATTCTGCTAATGGCTCTGTTAGTTCCTCCTTTGGCTCCTTAAGTCCTGGGATGTATGCCATCAGGTCCCATTGCCTTATCCACCCTGAGCTTAGCAAGCTCTTGTAGGACCCTTTCTTTGTGAAGGGAGTAGTGCTCACCTCCTCCCCTGTGTCCATGATGCTGAGCTGTGGGCCCTGCCCTACCTTCTCTTCAGTAAATACTGAGCAAAAGTTTCTATTTAGGATAGATGCCTTTACAGGGTCCTCCTCCTCACATGCTCCCTTTTCTCCATTAAGCTTAGCAATACCCCCTCTGGACTTTCTCCTTTCACTAATGTATCTATAGAAAGTCTTGTCACCTTCTTTTACTGTTCGTGCTAGTGTTTCCTCAGTTTGGGACTTTGCCTGCCTTACTGCCTTACCTGCTTCCCTTAGGGCAGTTTGGTATGCCTCCCTATCTTCATCCCGCTGTGTTCCCTTATATTTTCTGAAGGCCAGCGTTTTGGCTCTGACCTTTTCTGCTACTGCTATACTTAAGGAGCCTTCGGCTTTAACTTGTTGAAGGCTCCCTGTAAGATAGTCAGTAAACCAACGAAGAGAGGAGGGGTCCACAACTATGGTTTGAAGGGAGGAGAGGGGTAGACTATGGTCGATGGTGTCAAAAGCCTTGCTTAGATCAAGGAAAACAGCACAAATAAGGTTTTTGCTCTCAAGATTACGCTGCCAGTCATTAGTAACTTTGGCGAGGGCTGAGATAGTGCTATGTTTAGCTCTGAATCTGGACTGCATAGGATTTAGCAGTTCCTTAGACTCAAGGTGAGTCCTCAGCTGTGCATTTACAATTTTCTCTAGGAGCTTGGACAGGACCGGAAAGAGGGAAATTGGCCTGTAGTTATTGAGATCGCCAGGGTCACCTGATTTGAACAGTGGTATGACATGTGCTGTCTTCCATATAGGTGGTAAGGTGCCCTGAGACAGGATAAGTTGAAAAGGTGGATGATGGGTATTGCTAGTACGTGGTAGGTAATTTTTAGAAAGTAAGGGTCAAGGGTGTCGGCCCCAGCACTTTTTCTAGTATCCAACTGAAGCAAGTGGTCCTCTACCTCTTTCAGTGGGGCAGGTTGAAGCGAGAAAGGCGGCAAAGCTATCAGAGTTTCAGGCAGTTGGCTGGCAGTCTGGGAATGAAGTATGTTTGGGAGTTATCAAATGCCATGCCTGTGCAGCAGCGGTTATTGAATGCGTCAAGTATATCCATCTTTTCGGTTATAGTCAAGTTGCCAGAGGTAATCTTGGTCTGGAGTGAATTTCCTGGGGAGTGGCCTAGCAGATCATTGATTGTGTTCCAGAGCTTGATTGGGCTCTTTGTGGCAGAGTCGAGTTCGGATTTGAAGAAGGTGGCCTTCGATTCTCTGATTGTTTTGGCACATAAATTTCGTAGTCTCCTGAACTGGTTCCAATCCTCTGCAGTGTTCAGTCTGCACGCTTTTTTCCAGAGCTTATCTCTTTCTAGAAACAAGGACTTGATCTGAGGGGTGAACCATTTACAGGTTTTGGTCCTAGTTTGAACTTTAATCAGGGGAGCATACTTATTAAAGGCCCTTGATAGAATGTTGTGGAAGATATTGTAGCTGACGTAATCGTTTTGGCCAGGTAGAAATCTTGCCACTCAGGGGAGTACTTAAGCTCGTTTAGGTAGGCATGTTCATTGAAGTTGTGCCTGGATCTCTTCATAGAGAACTTGCTGATGGGTACTGGGTTGTTGGTGGATCTTACTCCCACAATAAAACAATGGTCGCTGGCGTCTGAGAAGAAGACATCAGCATGGGAGAAGAGATGAGGTTTGCTCACCATTAGCACATCCAAAAGTGTACTTTTACTGGGGTTCTTCATGTTTGGGCGTGTTGATTCAGTAATAGGTTGCGTCAGCCCATGTTCATCACAGAAGGATGCAAGGGCGGCAGCTGTGTTAGAGAGCCAGTCAAAGTTGAGGTCTCCTAAAATAATAGTTTCTGGCAGCCCATGTCCCAACTTGTCACTTAGATATGACACAAGCTGTAGGCCAGCAGACGGTGGTCTGTAGCATCCTATTACGTAGAGTGCAGTAGTCTGTGTAATTTCCACTTTGAGAATTAGGCATTCGAATTCACTGGCGACAGATGCCGAGGATAAGCAGAAGGCAGAAAATTTGTCTTTAATGTAGATAGCTATCCCTCCTCCTCTGGCATGCCTATCAGCTCTGAACAAGGCATAGTTGGGTATGTTTACTTCTCTATCAGTGGTGTTGGGTCTAAGCCAAGTTTCAGAAATCACAAGTATGTCAGGAGAGGTATGATTTACCCAGGTTTGTATTAAGGTTATCTTTTTAAGGAGGTTACATATGTTAATATGCAAGAAGCTTATTCCTTTTAAATTTGCTAGTTCTGCTGGCAAAGCAATAGCTTCTGGGGGACCAGGGTTGAGTTCTATGTTGCCTGAACATAGCAGGAGGATAAGTAGGATTTTTCTAAGAGCGCTAATTTCTTTTATAACAAGTATGTTGTTATCATAATTTACCCTTTCTTTAATATTATTGTCTAGAACCGGTTCTCCTAAATCACTTACATCTGACATTTTGGAAGCACCCTTACTTGTATTCTTACTGGAAGCTCTCTGTAAGTTATTTACAGGCTTTGGGGTAGAGGTTTTCTCCTCAGACTTCTCCAGAGAAAGATCAGCATGCTCACTGATTTTTGTCTAAGTCGGGATTTGTTCACTACCTCTTTTATTCATTGTTTTTCTGGGGAGAAATGGATCTCCTCAAGGACCAGAGAACTGCCACCAGTTTTTTTCCTGAGCTCAGGTATTAACCATTTTGCTGAGCAGTTATAATCTATTTCAGTACAGCAGTACAATAAAGTAGGTAGGATGAGGTACTAGTTTTAAAGTCTGTCCAGTCATCTTGTGGGTACAAATTCCTCCTGTGGAATGATATAATTTTCCAGTCTCATAAATAAGACAGTATTAAAACAAATGGAAGACAGTGAAGCAAAAAGTTTATCCGATCAGCGCTTATCTGTACACATTCACCTCCAAGTCCTCCAAATCCAAAAGATATTTGCACCGGGAGCTTCTTCGGGGCTATATAAATCTCATGCAGTTCCATTTGCTGTGCTTCCAGTTCTATTGTCAGCAAAAAATTAGAAGAGCAGCAAATATTTCTCTGCTGTCCCAAACCACCATTTTCTTTATTCTTCTTTTGATGGATGGCACAGGTTTCAATATAGTACATACTAAGAAAAGAGAAAGTAAAGATGCTAAAGTAACTTCTTTGTTAGATCTTTGAACTATTTACAATTAAGTATACGTATATATAAATAAGTGACTTCAAAAAGAGATTTTTAGGATATCTTATAGCATGTCATAAGTATCACAAATTTGTAAATGAACACTCTTCTAAAAGGTAAAAGAACCAAAATAGATCTATCAGACATTTAAAATGAATCATGGAGAAAAGACTTAGTGGTCGCTGTCTGCTAGAGGTCACAAAACCCTCATCATTTCAGTTTTCTCTTTAAAAACCTTGTTAGTCAGAAAGGATAATCTAACTTGAAAGAAAACATCTGTTCAGAAGTTTAGAATTTACTGCCATTGCATGGGAGCTGCGAACTAGAAGTGGAGTAAAGTTAATGTGGTGCTGGTCATCAGTGAGGTTTAATACGCCAGCACATGCACACTTGTACTATACGACTATCCAATGAGGAGTTGTATCTTTTGTTCGAATAAATGGATAGCGGATGTAAAAAAAAAATCACAATGGTAAGATTAATAATACAGTTATCCAGTCACTATGTTATGTTGTGAAAATTCAGTGCTGTAACAGCGCACTGACATAAAACAGTGCAATAACAGCACACTAACAAAAATAGCAGACACACAGTTTAAAAAGAAGTGTTCAAGTATAAAATAGCAACGTAACAGATAGTAAAAAGATAAAAAGAGCCTATTCACTTCCCTAGTCAACACTTTATTCACTCAGATATGGGTCTGTGACTGAGACAAATGAAACACTCCACTGCAACAGGATTCTGTTTTTTTTACAGAGATTCTAGAGGTAGGAAAAGTCCAAAGAGTGACTGTTCATGTGCAGGGATGCCCCGTTGTTCGCCACTGGGGTGGGCTTCTTCAACATCAGAACTCCATCACCAAGTGTCAGCAAGAAAAACTCAGGTGGCCCAATTCACAAAAGGGGCTTATATCAGCAAAAGCTGTAGCAAATGGCAGCTTGTGCTGAATCCTAGTATGCCAGGGATCCTGCACCAGATTCAGGTACAGTTAGGGTCCTGACACCTAACTCCCCACACTTGTGGCAAACTGTCCCTAGTGACTAGTGCCCAGCACATGAGAGGGTGTGCCGTAACCTCTGCTGACACAGCAGGCATCCTTGCTCCCATCCACTGTGGTCAAGCATTCCCTTCTCCCAACCCGATATGCCTGATATATTGGTCGGAAATACAGGTAACCCACCCTCCACCCCGATATGCCAGGTATTGTGCATTTAGCAAAATGTACCCTGGTGGTCTAGTGGTTCTGCACCCCCCACACTGGCATATTGTGTCCACCACCCCCCAACCCACACCCAGAGTCAGCACCAGCACACACCTCCACACACTACAAGAGCGGGCACTGGACCGAACTGTCACTGAGTACTCATATTATAATACTGTGCACACTCATTTATGAGCATGTACTGTATTATATTACTAGTGCTCAGTGAGAGTTCAGTCGGCACCAGCCGCAATGGGGAGGTTGGGCTGTGCCAGCTGCCAGCTGCCTTGCTGGAGTTGGGGGTGGGAGTGGAATGGTGGGTACTACCTGCTAAGGTGGTGAGATGGGGACCACTAAACCACCAGGACTAGGATGACTATTAGTTATGTTTTAAATGGGTGCTATTGGGAGATCGGGGACCACTAGAACACCAGGTCAGGGACGATATTGTAAAGTACACTAATGGGTGATATCGGGGGGGAGGGGGCACTAGTTTACAAAAGGGAGATGGGGCAGGAGCTCATCCATGGCACATACACACAGTGCTCATCACACCCAGAGGGTGATTTTCAAAGTACCCTTAGACCAGCCCTGGCTGGTCTAAGGGTACTTAGAAATCTGGCCTCTGAGTGAGATTTGTGAATTCCACTTGTGGCACAATGGCAGCCTGTCTCTGATGCAAGCCACATGCACCATGTTGCAGCCCATGTCTGGGTGCAGGGGCGATGCAAGCCACATTTGGGGCAGACAGTCTGCGGTTGATGCAGACTGCCTTTTGAGAATCACTTCTGGCGTATCTGTGGGCACAAGGTGCACCTTGCACCATTGGTTGTGGCACAAGCACCTTATGCCATGCCAGAGACTTTGTGAATCGGGCTCATAGGCTGCATCAAATAACTCATCAGCACAAACTGTACCAGAAAGGGTGCCTAAATTACAAGAACACTCTAACTGCTTCACTCCTTCATTCACTCAGGCAATGATGGCACACCAGTTCAAAGAGAAGGGTAGGCATTTCAGCGTCCCTGCTACTTCTGCTTTTCCTCAGCAGTGATAGCGTGCAGCTGTGCAGTCTCAGTCTAGCCAATCGAAGCCCAAGGCCACAGTCTAAAGAACAGTATGTACCCAACACAACATTATACAGAAAAAAGGGAAAAGTACCACTTTTGTTTACCAGCAGAATAAGAAACCAGATCAATAAAAAGAGATCCACCTGTAATGCAATGAAAATTGACAGCTGTAACTATAACAGAGAAATGTATAAAAGGGAACTCAAATACAGCAAAAAGTTAATCAGATAGGAAAGTAAAAACAATAGACTTCTGTGTAGCTCACACCAATGACAATGGCAAATCATTCTAGCCCTATGTCAACAACAAGAAAACTGATAGATCTGTAGGGCCATTAAACACAGGGACACAAGAAGTAAAACAGGCAATATACATGGCCAAGGAATTCTTTTTTTTTTTACTTTCTTTTTACTCTCCTTGCATTCTCTGCACCCAGTCCCTCTCTCAGAACCCCCAAGCACCTTACAGATATACCACTGTGAAGACCATAGAGTCTGCTCCTAATGTGCACCATTCCATTTACCCCTAGAGCCCCCAAATGACCCTCTGGGCAGGGTGGAGAAGGCCTCCCCCAAACTTCATGGGAGCACACACTGTGGAGTCTGCCCCTGGTTCCTTTGTGGATGTGGTACTGAGGGATTGTTGCCTGGATGGGGTGCAGGGTAATTTTTTCCTTGTTCTGGGCCCCATCCTATGCTGGTATCAACACTTGGGGAGGACCAATGAGACAGTGGTGCACTGAGACACACCTCTGCTCAGGTCCTCAGCCAATACCAGCCCCTCCCCTGCTGTCTGCTTCCCCAACCACACTGGCACCACCCGTGGTCACCCAGGTGGTGCAGTATAGCAGCGAGACATGCAGCCCACCCCTCCCCAGAGAGGGAGAGTGGCCCATCAGGTGTTCCATCCCTCTCCTCTGGACAACCCTCCAGTAGCCTGGGCTCGCTACCAAACCCAGGTCGCTGGTGTCACAAGTGGTAGTGTTACCCCTGCACCAGCAGGCCGGCCATATGGCTGAGGAATTCAATAAGTATTTCTGTTCTGTATTTAAAAATCAACATACAACAGGACATAGAGAAACTTAACAAAGACTACAAAACAATAAGCAAAACACAAATTGTGTTTAGACAAATTAGTAAAAGTGAAGTCATTGAACAAATGGAAAAAATAATGGTTAATAAATCAGCTGGACCCGATATTCTTAACCCCAAGTTGTTAAAAGAGATCAGAAACTGGATTATTGATCCTCTCACAACACTTTTCAACCTGTCCTTGACTACAGGAGTGGTTCCAGATGATTGGTGAACTGCAATGGTGGTGCCAATCCCAAAAAAGGGGATAAATCAAAGCCCAGTCATTATGGACCAATTAGTCTGGCTTCTATTCTTGGAAAAATAATGGAATCAGTGATATAAAAATTGAATATAAGATTAAATAAATAATAAGGGACTAACAGATAGACGTCAACATGATTTTGAACAAAACAGATCATGTGCAACAAACACCTTGACCTTTTATAAAAAAAGTTAACCATACGTTAAGTAAAAACCAGCCTATGGATGTTATGTACATGGACCTACATTCGACAAAGTTCCACATGATATCCTACTAAAGAAACTGTATAATAAGGGACTGAATGGCAAACTGATATCCTGGATTACTAGATGGTTGGAAGATAGAACACAGAGGATATGGGTCAGAGGACACTCATCAAAACCAGGTAGCATGACTAGTGGTGTGCCGCAGAGCTCAGTTTTGGGCCCAGTGTTATTTTAGCCTTTTAACCCAGGTATGAATGACAGTGTTAAAAACGGGTGTATTGAGTCTGCAGACAATTCAAAACTAGGGGTTGCAGTATATACTGAAAAACGGAAGTATAATCTAGTAAAAGATCTTAGGGCAGTAGAATTGTGGGCCCAGAAAAACAGAATGTAGTTCAACCCAAAAAATGTTTGGTGTTTCATTTTGGGGGTAACAACATGTGTCATGATTACTTCTTAAAGGGACAAAAATTAAAAAAGTGAACAGTGAGAAGGACCTAGGACTGCTTATCTAAAAATATCTTAAAAGTATGTCTCTTTGCAGATGGCACAACCATCTGGAACAGGGTTGATACACAAGGTGGGGGGTGGAAAGGATGAAAAGGGAGTTGGCAAGGTTGGAGGAATGATCAAAGGTATGGCAGCTTAGATTCAATGCAAAGACGTGCAAAGTAATGCACCTGGGAAACAAAAACCCAGGGGAAGAGTACACATTGGGTGGGGGGTTACTAACAAAAATGGAAAGGGACCTGGGGATAGTCATATCAGATGGCCTAAAGGTAGGTAAGCAATGTGAGAAGGCAGTAAGGAGGGCTGGGGGGATACTGGGATGCATAGGCAGAGGCATCACCAGTAGAAAACAGGAAGTTGTGATCCCTCTGTACAAACAGTTGGTGAGACCCCATCTGGAGTACTGCATGCAGTTCTGGAGACCCCATCTCTGCAAGAACATTGACAGGATGGAGGCAGCCCAGAGGAGGGCAACTAAAATGGTGCAAGGTGTGCACCAGAAGCCATACTAAGAGAGACTAATGGAGCTTAATATGTACACCTTCGAGTAAAGGAAGGAGAGTGTGGACATGACAGAAACTTTCAAGTACCTCAAGGGAATCAACAAAGTCCAAGAGGGCTGCATCTTTCAGAAAAAGAGATGTGCAAAAACAGAGGGGCACAATTTGAAGATGGGGGGTGGCTCAGGAGCAACCTGAGGAAGTAGTTTTTCACAGAGCGGGTCATGGATGCGTGGAACGGCCTTCCTGAAGAGGTAGTGGGGTCAAAAACTAGGGGAATTCAAGAATGCATGGGACACACATAAGGCAATTCTAGTGGGCATGGGAGGAAGTAGGCTGTTGGTTAACTAGGATCTGCAGCTTATCCAATAGTTAGGGAAATGGGCAGACTGGATGGGCCAAGTAGTCCTTATCAGACATCAAATTCTGTTTCTATGTTTCCAGGCCACACCTGGATAATTGCTCCTCAGTATGGAGTCCATATCTGAAAAGAGATGTCAATAATATCGAATGAGTGCAGCACAGAGCTACAAAGATGATTAAGTGCCTCTGCACTTAATGTTCTGATTGGCTAAGTTGCTGCCTGACTTCTGTATCTTACTCATGAGGGAGCTTACAGCTGCTAGAAGAATTTGATTGCTGGGTCCACTTTGGCCCTACTGCTCTTTTTCTGTACATGTCACTGCCTTATTCTCATGTTTTTGCCTATGATCTCTCCTATTCCAAATTGTATTTATCATGTTACCTGCTTCCCCTATCCCTCAGGGCTTGGTTGCCTGGCATGTTACTTGTATTGCCATGCTTTCTTTGATGCTCCTGATTATACCATGTTCTTTTTTTGCCTGATGTTCTTGAATGTACCTTTGTAATCTCCCTGGTCGCACCTGAATATAGGCACTTGGTTGTCTAATGTGCATACCTGGTAAACAAAGGCAAATAAATAAATAAATAAGTCATTACAGGATAGATTGTATGAACAAAGATCAGATGAGTTGGAACTGTACACTCTGGAGGTAAGAAGAGAAAGAGGAGATATGTTATATGATGTTTAAGATCTTAGGGGATGAAGGCTTGATAGATGGTCTGGGTTTAATCTTTAATATAAGAGAGATTGATTTGAGAAGCCATAATAAACAGTTCCATGCTGAACCTACAAAAAAGAACAGTAGGAGAAGCTTTTTTACATATAGAGCCACACACATGTGGAATAATCTGACAAATGAGGTAGTTAATTCAAGCACCTTGAATATATTCAACGCCAAATTTGAAAATTTTTAACTGTATAATGGCTAATAATGTGACCCCACTACAGTGGGAGACAGGCTAGATGGACACCCACCTTCTTCTGTCTGACAACAAAGTATTGAACTGAATATTAAGGAGGTGTTTGGAGGCAATCAAGTTGTGCTGTAGAGCATAAAAAGTTGCCTGAAGGCCCTTTACTGCATTAGGTAGCATGGATCTAACTATATATAGTACAGTGTCATCAGCATAACAGTATAGATTAGCATCCCCTATGTTTGTCGTAAGATCATTTGTGCATATTGTGAATAAGAGTAGGCCTAGTACAGACCCCTATGGGATTCCTTTGTGTAGAGCAGAGCGGGAAGAGGGAAGTCCTCCAATATTTATTTGCTGTTGATATCCAGTTAGGTAGTCCCGCTCCCTGCCTCAGTGACTTGTTGGTCACCTGTATGATGAAATATTACAGTACATTTACTACCCTCTCTCATCGACCCCTTCCCTTCCCTTCCCCTCCCTCTTTAACCTTTTCATAGCTTTCCTTTTTTGCTTTTCCTTGTGTAGCCTGCTCCCTTGAGTAGATTTCAGTTGTCTTAAAGTAGCATACCTCTTGTTCACATGCCCCTACCTCCCTGACCCCAGGGCATTCACCTTATCTTCTGCCTGTCCTCACTCCCCTTATCTGGAGTCTGTCCTTACCCATAGCCTGGTATCACTATTTGCTGCTATGAGACTTACGGGTTCCCCTGCCTACCCTCCCCCTCCCTCTTTAACCTTCACAACTCCCTTCCTTTTCTTATCAGCTTCCTAACTTCCCTTGTTGCCCGTCTCACTCATGTTTGTTCTTCTGCCTTCACCACACCATAGTGTCCAGTCTTGACTATAACCTGTATTTAGCTGCTCATGTGTGTGTATATAGTACTTCTGCGCTACCACTGTCATTACCCTGTGTATTATATTTAGCCCTGATTATGTTAGTTAGTTATTTAAATATTGTGTGATTTTATTGTGTTCAATGTGCTGTGTAATTTTCTTGTATCCTGTCCAGTTCCATCTTGCAAATAAGCTTTGCTCAATGATGTCCACCTGGTTAAATAAACATTTTGATTGATTGATTGAGTGATAGCTTCAAAATAATAATACAGCAGTGGTGCTAATCCATATGTCAGCAAGTTTATGCAGCAAGGTGGGATTGGTGACAGTGTTGAAGACTTCACTGAGGTTTAAGAAAATTGCAATGTTTGTGAGCTTGTTGTCAGTAAAATAAATCATTGGCAGCATTGACCAGGCAGACAAGGTGCTTGGTGGCAAGATTATATTGAACTGATCCAGGTACTCTCGTAGCTGATCATTAACTAGTTTGTCTAATAGCCAGAACAGGGAGGATATAAAAAGGCCTGTAATTATTCAGGGTGACTTTGTCTCCCAGCTTAAAAAGGGGGATTATATGCGTTGTTTTCCAGAGTGCTAGTCTTTTGGGACTAGCTATTGACAGCTTGAAGAGTTGGGTTAACTGGTCAGCCAGGGTACAGCACCCTGTTTTTAGGATAAAGCATTTTGGGTTCCCAATCCCAGAACTTTTATTTGTGTCTAAAGTTTTGTGGTGTCATTCTACCTGCCCATTGGAGATAGGCTGGAAATAAAAAGGTGTGTGCAGTAATTTCTGGCATTAGCCTGCACTGGGATGGGTAGAAGGAGGGAGGCAGCAAATAAGATGTCAAATGTCATATCAGCAAAGGCAAAGTGGAATGGAGCTCCTCCACTATAAACTGTTTATTTGTGATGACCTTACCATCAACAGAGAGCTGTTTGGGCATAGTAGAAGATACAGTACCTCCTTTTAGGGCCTTTACCAACTTCCAGAATTTTGAGGACTTCTTTCTGTTTAGTTGCAATTCTTTCAAGTAGTATTTTGTTTTGGTGCTCTGATTTCTTTTTTGTCTAGACACGGACCTGTTATTTGGTAATATGATGAGTATTACTTTGGCCCAGTGAAAATATTCAGCTCTTAGAGTACATTTTAGCTCTTGACTGAACCAGGTGCAGTTCCTATTTCTCACCCTTAAGAGCACGGGTGGAAGTAGAAAAGGCAGAGGCCTGTGTGTGTGTGTGTGTGTGTGTGTGCATATGTGTGTGTGTGTGTGTGTGTGTGTGTGTGTGTGTGTGTGTGTGTGTATGTGTGTGTGTGTGTGTGTGTGTGTGTGTGAGATAATCTTTAGAAGTCCAGCAATCTATCTCAAAGAAAACTAAGATAAAAACCTCAAAATATATACTATATATATATATATATATATATCTACATATATAAATATATATATAGATATATATACTGTATTTTTGTGCAAAAAAACTGATTTAATGCATCAGTTAGGGTGAATACCACAGCAACAAAAGCAGAGATATGAGGTGTTATGGTTTCCAACCCTAACACCCCACCCCCAGGGTTCTCACCCCTACCACCCTACCCCCATCCTCCCATCCTCCACACACTAACAGTCATTAGGGTGTGCCATGGGGTCAACAGGCCCAACTCTAACACCATTCCATGTGTAAACAACCTTACATGCTACAGTATAGGACAATGGGGTGAGAGTTAAGCACACCCCAATGCTTGTTGATGTGAGGAGGGTGGGTGGATGGGGGTAGGTTGGTAGGGGTGGGAATCCTGGCATTTCCCTGCTTTTGTCACTGTGGGATTCACATTAACTGATGCATTAATGGAGTTTTTTTTACAAAGAATATATGTATATACAGTATATATATGTATGTATATGTGTGTGTGTGTGTGCATATATATATATATATAATATTCATTGCAAAAAATGTTGTTAATGAATCAATTAGGGTTGATTGCACAGCAACAAAAGTATGAAAATGTGATGTCAGGGTTACCACCCCTACCACCCCACCTCTCTCCACCCTCCAAACACCAACAGACATCAGGGTGTGCCGTGGGGTCATTAGTCCCAACTCTCACCCCATTCCATGTGTAAACAAGCTGACATACTGCAGTATAGGATAATGGGGTGAGAGTTAGGCTTGATGACCCCATGGCACACCCTGATGTCTGTTGGTGTGTGGAGGGTGGAGGCTGGTGGGGGATGGAAGGGGTGGTAACCCTAACATCACAATTCCATACTTCTGTTGCTTTGATATCAACCCTAACTGATGCATTAACAAAGTTTTTTACAATGAATTTCCCTTCTTTTTGAGAAAGTGTAATGTAACTGGTAACTGGTATGTGTTTGGGGGAGCGTGGGTCCTCTGGGCCCTGCACTGCCACTTACACATACATACAGAGCCATACAGAAGCCCAATAAAACTGAAAATGAATTCTCATAACACTTATTTGGCAATATCTCAGTAACCATAGCAATTATGAAAAAAATTCCACAGCAGTTGTAATCATGACTTCGAAACCTTTAGGTGGACTAAGCTGCAGGTAGCAAAAAATCCATATCACATATCATTTTCAAGATACAGGTGCTGAAAAGTGCCATGGGCACCCCAATGTTGACCTATGGAAAATGTCTCAACTTCAGAGTGCTGTAACTTTGTAACCATTTTAAATTTTGTTTTGCCAAACCACGAAAAGGTGCATCTGCAGGGCCAGGGCTTGCCACCCTGCAAATTTCAGTCAAAAAGCTCTAACCTTTTAGGTGCAGTGCTGTGGTAAAGAAATATTTTTTGGTGAAGTAGTGTCACAAATTGCAGCAGTACAGATGTGACAGTGTCATGATTTGTGAAAGTGTCGCAAATTTACTGTCATGATTTGTGACACTACAGGGGACCTGATTTTAAAAAAGGTATTTTTAGGGGTCCTGGGAAAAAAACTGATGGCACCATTGTGTTCCTCAGGTCCTGTTTAGGTAAACACAACTGTCAGTGTTTACCAAGGGGCAGTACAATTTGAATTACAGATGTTTTTCTTCACCACTAACTGAAACAACATGATGGCAGAATGACAGTAAAATGTCAACTCGCAGCAGTAAAATGTTTTGGCTGCAGCTTTGAGGCACATATAGTTTTTTTCCCATTTTTCATGAGGAAAAAATATTTTTTCATATGGCTGTCATCTTGTTTCTGTTTAAAAAAAAAATAACCAAACTCCACAAAAATGACATCCTGAACACACCAGCACATGTATCTTGCTAATCAGGACCTAGTTAGGTGGATTCTGCACTTAGCTGTCTGCTTGTGATTTGTACATTTCCCTGGTGTCTAGTGGCAGCCACCCACCCTGTGATCACTGTCCTTTCGGGTATTGTATGTTCCTCTGGTGTCTAATGGCACCCGCACCCTCCAGTAGTCATCCCCTTACTGCATGTTCTTTTCTTTGGTGTATAGTTGTGCCTGTTTCCCTCCCATCTCTGTCCCCTCAGTTATTCTGTGTTTCCCTGGTGTCTAGTGGTGCCCCTGGCCTCCAGTCACTGTCCCTGCAAATTTTATACATTTCCATTGTGTCTCGTGACACCCCCTATAGTCCATTCTCCATTCCTCAGGTATTGTATGTTTCCCTGGTGTCTAGTGGCACCTCAACCCTCCAATCACCATCTCCATATGTTTTGTACATTTCTCTGGAGTCTAGTGGCACTTCCACTCTCTGAGTGTCTAGTGGCACCCCACACCCTCCAAGCACCATCTCCACATGTTTTATATGTTTCTCTGGTGTCTAGTGACACCCCCTACCCTCCAATCACTGTACCCACATTATTAGCTGTGATAAAGAAAACCATCCCTTGATATGTTTTTAAAACCTGTAAAAAAAAAATTCCCTCGCAGATCTGACCCCTCCCTCTTCCTCCCACTGACCACCCACTACTCCGTACCCCCACACACCCACACTCACTGAACTGGTCCCAGGGAGAAGATCCAATCTCCAGTCAAGCTCACATCTTGATGCTGGAACTGGTGACTAAAATGTGGGAAACTAAGATAAGAGCAGTTTAATATAGTTCAATGGTGTTTTCAACTTTGATTCATAGCTTGGACAGTTTTGCATATTTTGCCCCCAAATTTAAAAAAATGGCCTTTTTGGAACCCCACCTCATGACCAATGGCAGTGGAATTATATAAATCAGGCCTGAAAGACAATTTCATGATCACTTAGCAAAATCACCTTTTGGACAGGATTTGAAAATTTTCACAAACTTTGTTTAAGAGGTGTTGTCATAAGAAGGCTGCATTAAAAATTTTGGGTCAAAATATAAAAAAAAATGACAAAGTTATGCGCATACGTTGAAATTTTGCAATACACACTCATAACTTTAGTAAATTTACATATTCTGACCCCAAATTTTCAATATAGTCATATTTTCACACGGCCTCATAAACATGACAACTGTCATTTTTCAAATCCTGGGCAAAATGTGTTTTCACTCCTGTGGCACAAAATGACATTGTGGGTGGGTTTTAAAAATGTTCTCAACCGGGTCGCCCCTGAAAAAGGGACTCCAGGTCTCAGTGGGCTTACCCGGTTACCAGAATCCAAATAAATAAATAAATTATTAATGAGCTGGGATCATAAGAGTGCTATGTTTAAAATTTGGGGTATAAATATTTCAAAACAATAAGTTATGCGCATACACTGAAATGTTATAATTCACGCTCATAACTTTGATTAATTTAATATTTTCACCACAAATTTTCAACATTACCATGTTATCACATCACCTCATAAAGGTAACAACTATCATTTTTCAAATCCTGACCAAAATGTGTTTTTGCACCTGTACTATGGAATTACATTTTGGCCAGGATTTGAACATTTTCACATACTGACTTCAAGAGGTGGGTTCGTAACAAGTCTATGTTGAAATTATGGGGTCAAAATATTGAAAAACAACACAGTTATGAAGGTACATTGATGTTTTCCCATGCACTTTCATATGTTTGTTAACTTTTGATATTCAATGCTGCATAGAATGGCAGAATCAGCAGGGCCCTGCAGTTCCGTAGGCCCTGAGTTTGAATACAGTCAGTAGGTGCATCTCTGGAATGACTCTGTGGGTGACTAACATGAGAAGGCTCACCTTTATGGTTCATAAGCACAAACCAGGTAGTTAGGCACTCCAGGTGATAGAAAAAGACAGAAAATTCTGATAGGTTGTAATGCAAAAATGCTTTTAATCCAAAGTCATTTCCAGACACTTATGAAGACAATTTGTCCCAGAGCTTTGGCCCCACAATTGAGCCTTCATTGGGAGGGGGACTGTATGTGTTTACCAGCACCCTTTTAAAGTAGACAACTAAAGTGATACACCATGAGTATGTCAAATTAAACACATGAATTAAAATTAAAAATCTAAATAATACCACATTTTCCAATATATTTTTCTATTACTCTCCATTTTCTACGTAATCTTTTTACCCATTTAAGATTATATTATTATAAGGGATATGTAAGAGAACAGAGATGAAAAGGGGGTATGGGGAGACAGAAGGAGCAACTGGACATTGTAAACAATTATATTGTCCTTCCTCTCTGGGGTGGAATTAAATGGATAAACAAAACAGAAAATATCCATTCTGAGAAACTGAATTTAGACCCAAGCATTAACAATAAGGAGATCTATTTATGTCACAGTTTTCTACATTGTCATCCTCAATTTTTACACTGTGTGAGTGTAAGACAGTTATTTCTGACAAAAGAAGAAATACACCTCAAGATTAAAAAAAATAGGATATTGTGACTACTACTCTAAAGATCGTGGAACTGCCTTTGCGATACATTGTTCTGGTGTGTGGTGACGGTAGTATACATGTATACTAACTGTCAAAATTTGATTGTTGGAAATGAAGCATCATTGATTGCTGGAAATGACATAATGTTCTCACCCCTTCCACTTCCATGTATGCCAAATATGACATAACATTCCTGCTCCTTCTGCTCCCATATGCACTGGAAATGATGCAGCATCCCCCCTTATGATTCCATTTTGTGATGCTGCTATGGATGGAGCAAAGTCTGGCTTGTTTGGGGTTGTCCAGAACATGTCAGAGGGGTTAAAAGTAGACTTGATGGTGGTAAAATCATGTATCACTGTGCAACCATAATCTGTCCCATTTATGTTCTGCTCCTGTGTGTGTAGATTGCCTGAAGAAAGCAGCAAAACGGATGAACCTAGCCAGTTTTGTTTTCCAGCTTCTGCTAGTGCCACACCAGAGGTGAGCAAGTTGATGGAGTCTGCTATGTCTGAATTAAGGGAATCATTCATGAGACCTGGTCTGCATGTTAATCATGAGTGTGTTAATATGGATGAACAGTGGGAAGAACCAGATGTATCAGCCATTGAGAAATGCCCTGATGAAAAATCTGATGTGGCCATGACAGCAATGCAAGTGTCACCTAAAAAGACTATCATGTTGGACCTCATAAAAGGTATTTTAGTACAGCTGCTGCGAGACTTGATGGCTCAGGACTTGAAGATAAAATGTGAGGGATGTAGCATTGATCACATCCTTCAGATAAGACATAGCTGTATATATGAACTAGAGGATGAGTATTGGGAACGTGCTTTTCCTGAAGTCTGTGAGAGGCTGCACCCACAATGGATTAAGCTACTAGTTGAATCAACAGCATGGAAACTAGGGTGCATAGCATCCCATTTTGATACAATACAAGCAATAAATGACACTTAGTCAGAATTTAAAGGGCTGCTATGTATTGCTAAGGGACTTTCAAACTTTATGAACAATTGTGTGTAACACTGTGGAATGCTGTTAAAGAAGCAGTTTCATCAGGAAGTCATAAAAAATATTCTAAAAGCCCACTACAAAAAGGAATCCCTGTGCCATATTATATGTACTTGTATGATATTGGGAGTTCTAATGAGGAACACAGTGCTGCATGATGAGAGCTGTTAAGATGGGTATCATGTGGGGAAAACACTAAAGAATGTTTGAAAAGCAGAAAATAGAAAATCTTTTACAGACTTTGATAACCATGCAAATTTTGGACCAAGCTGCTAAAGCTCTGTGTAACTCCATAAACTGTGAAAAACTTCATTTTATGCGGATATTGATGTGTGACATTAAAAAAGATGTAGGCTGGTGTGAAATAATGAACGTAACCATGTGCCTAAACAATGATGTGTTAGAAACTGTTCAACATGTGCTACCACTAATATTTAAAAGTAGATGTGGTTTCTCATGATTGGGTATTGGTAGCTGTGACCTACACTATTGATATTTGTTGTTATAGTTTAAAATATCAAAGACAGGAAGATGTTAGCAATGCGATTGAATTTACATCCAATTTTCTTGTTACACAGCAAAACAAGAATAGCATCAATTTATTACAATGGCTAACACATGCTCTGTGTTGTTATATAATTAATATATACAGTGTGTGGTCTTTCGTAATAAAAGTTTCACATCTGTAAAAAACACATGTCCCTTCCGTATTACTAAGCAATGGTCATGGTTAAAAAATCATTAAAAAAAATCTATTATGACCCTCATGCACCTGGTAGCTTAGGAGGTGTTCAGAGACTGCAGGGTACTGTTTCAAAACAGGTGAAAAGAATTACTCGCACTTAGGTGTCACAGTGGTTGTCTTTACAAGCTGCATACACTATGCATAAACCTGCAAGGAAACAATTTCTTAGAAACAGAGTAGTTGTTAACAACACTGATGCATAATGGCAGAGTGATTTGGCATATACGGCTAGTCTTTCCTAACACAGTTATGGCTTTTGGTTTATTCTAAAAGTTATTGATGTCCTGTCAAAATACCCATGGACCAAAGTGCTTAAAAAAAATCTGGAAGAGATGTGACAGAGGCTTTTAAAATGATACTCAGAGAGGGCTGCAAGCCTGAAAAATTACAAATAGATGAAGGGACTGAATTTCTTAATGCTAAGTTTCAATTATTTTTAAAAGAACAAAACATATATCATTTTACGACATCAAATGATGTTAAGGCTTGTCTTGTGGAAAGATCTAACCACACATTAAAAACAAAAATGTGAAGATATTTTACAGTATTTAACACATATGGGTACACAGATGAATTACAATCTTTAACATGGCTTATTATCAGAGTTATCACCAGCAAATCAAAATGAGGCCCATTGATGTGACAGCTGCCAAATCTTTACACGTCTTGAAAATTCTATATAGTGATGTTACACTCAAAGTGGAAAGGCCTTTTAAATTTCATGTGGATGATCACGTGTGGGTTTCTAGAGTTAAAACATTTGAAAAAGGTTATGAGCAAAACTTTAAAAGTGAGATATTCATTATTTCTGAATGTATACCTAAGCCTATACCAGTGTACAAATTAAAAGATTATGATGGTGAAGAAATTAGATGCTTTTTATCAGCAAGACTTGGTAAAAGTTGAAGACACTGCAAACCGTGTATACAGGGTTGCAAAAATAGTGTCACAGAATAGACAAGGAAAGAAAAAAAATGTTTTGGTGACATGGTTATGCTGGCCATCAAAATTTAACAGCTGAGTAGAATCCAAACAGCGAAGAAATTTAAAATTATAAGAGTGCTCCTGTGTTTTGCATGACATCAGTTGGGAGAAGATATTAAAATAATTGCAGAGAATGGGTTTTATGTTACATTGCTCAGCAATGCCTATTTTGAAATGTTTCCCAAAATTACAGTTTCAGTATATACTGTGAAACTAGCAAACTATCAATTTTGTTTCAAGTTTATTGTTCGGTCAAAGACCATGACAATTAAAATACAATCCACTGCACTTTATATAAATTCACATTGAATGTAATACAGTAATCAGTTCCCTACTTTTTGTAGTGGATAAATAAATTATGTGAATACACTTTTAACCGCTATCCCCCAGGTTATAAAAAACTCAATATATAAAACATATAAAAAACAAGTAAAACATGTTATGGCTAAATTCCATCATATCTAAAACTTCCTAGTAACTACCAAACTCTGTAAAGTGCTATTGATATTATATTATACATAACATTACTTATTGAATGTTGTTTATTAGTCACCCTCTTAACATTTTTATCTTTTAAAGCCCAGAAATTTCTTTAAAGGTGTTCAGTTATAAACCATTATAAAACAGTGAACAAACAGTTCCATTAAAATGCATGTATAAATATTTAAAAACTTATGTTAAATACATAAAGTGCCATTATTATACAGTATTTGTTACTGCTTCTTTGAACTATCAATTTAGTGTGGGTGTGTAAAGTTGGCTTGTCAGAAATACAATATCCAAGGACATGGGACAATATTACACAACATGATGGGATATTTCAAGCAGGCAAAACTTCTAACCATTATCAGTTCCAGAGGTTATTATCACAATGTTTGCAATGTCACAGCTGCCATCAATGAGGCACTGGAACAGGCACCTCTAGGCATGTTTTTAGAATATGACAGTCAGGAATGGAAAATAAAATTCCACAACATTACTGGTGGAGCATTCATTGCTCACATATTCTGGCTTGCATTTTGGGGGTGCCACATGGTAGGTCACAACCACAATCAAGCGCAGGGCCATATTATTCTGACATCAAAGCAGGGTTTTTCACACTGTATGCATATACAGACATTGTTGAACACCAAAGAGTTGGAGACAGTCACATGCCCCTACTCCATTGCGTGGAAATATCTGGTAAGAATAATGCAATCATAAGCATCTGCTATGGTAAACTGGATTATATACCAATCAGCACACAACAGTTTGACATCATAACTATTTTGATAAAGAATGATTAAGACAAAAATGTGTTATTCTTGTTTGTCAAGGTGATTGTGAAGCTTCATTTCTGGCCTGTTAAAGGAACCTTCTGAATGACTGCCATGTCACAGATGTTGTACAGTGACCCAAACCTTTATGTAGTCTATTATAAAGAACAAGCCGTTCATGGCTTATCTGGCTTTCATGGTGCCGCTGTTATACATGGTGCCCATATAGGTGATATATTTAGAACTTTATTTTAAAAAAGCTGCACCTCTATTACATTAATGCTTCCAGACAGTAAAACCACACCTTAAATCAGCTGCTAAAAATATTGTAAAAGATGTAGTGAGGAATGTTGTGAGTTCCTTTATGACTCCTGATCCAGGACAGCAGCAAGATGGGGTAGGAATGGTTGTTTACAAGAGGCCCAATAAGAAGAGGAGAATGATCCTACCGGGGACCCATGAAAGTGTTATTAAAAGATGGCATGTTCAAAAAGAAAAGAACAGTTGTGAAACGTATGTGCAAGGAAAGAAAACTTCATAAAACTAAAAGGCAAAGAGACTTCTTTTAAACCATGGCTCTGGTACACTGCATGTCTCAAAAATGTGAAAAGTCAGAATTAGGCCTTTCCATGTTACCACCAACCCAAACCAGTATAAAGGAAAACATTTTTGTCAAAATCCCACCCTTGTCAGCTATAGGTGAGAATGCACCCCTGGAATTTTATGTGGTGGGTAACAGTGACGATTACATTGACCTAAACAACACCTTGTTATGCCTTTTGTGTATAATGATCACTAAGGTCAATGGTAGCAACATTGATGATGTAGCTAGAGTTAGGTTAAGTAACTACCCCCTGGCAACCATCTGTAAACAGGTGGATATAGTAGTAGAGGGTGACTTACAGAGCAATCATTCAGTCACTGCTTAATTATAGTCATGACACCCTGTCTACACAATTCTCATCAAGATTAATTTTATAAGAACACACCAGGACAGCATGAGAACACCATTCTTAATGGCTTCAATGAGGGTTTTAAAAAGCATGCAACTTTTACAGCAGGGAGTCGCAGTGTAGAACTGCTTGGACAAATTCATGCAGACCTCTTCTTCCAGGAAAAACTGCTCTTGAATAGAGTGGATGTTAAAATTAAACTTGTTCATAACAAGAATGAATTTTGTTTAATTAGTGGTGATGCAGCTGATATTATAAACTACAAAATAAATCTGCATCTATTTATGTAAAAAGGGTAAAAATGTCACCAGCTGTATGTATTGGCCATGCTCAGACTTTACAAGCTGCTAATGCAAAGTACCCTATTGATCATGTTAGCATGAAAGTGTTTAGTATGTCTGGGGGCAGCCATGTACATAACCAAGGTAATCTGTTTCTGTTGCAGGTACCAAAATTATTGGTGATAGGCTTTGTTGATAATGATGCTTTCAGTGGTGTGTACAATAAAAACCCTGTTAATTTTAAACATTTTATCATAAACTTTATATCACTGTATGTGGATGGTGAACAAGTTCCTGCTAAAACACTGCAAGCTAACTTTACAAATGGTAATGCCATCAGAGAATATATTAATTTGGTTCATGCTAGTGTAGAGAAAAAAAAAACAAATATATTGCAGGTGATTCCTTTTATTGGAGTAACAAAATAATTTTTAAGACTAGCTTTTGAGAGATAAAACTGTCTTCCTCAGGTCAAAGTGAAAACAGATGAGCAGTATGACAGGTATAAAGGTTGGATTTGGATTAAAAACCTAGACTAGCAGTTTACAGATCAAAGCATTGCAGTCAATTTGCACCTCTTACAAACAGGAAGACTAATTTTCACTGGAGTGTGTATGTTGGTGAGATCAACTGGTAAGATTAAAAGGCTGCCTAATTTTACTCTGACTCTGGACCATTAATTAACATTTCTAAAAAGTCAAGACAGAAAGAAAATACTTACCCTTGTCTTAAGAAGGTACCTGCGCAAGGGAATGGGAGCATGCCATTAACTGGATGATCTCAGGTTGGGGGGGACTGGCGAGAGCCAGGGACGGGGATGGAGAGTGGTCCTGATTAACACCAGGAGCATGGGTAACAAGATACCCAAGCTTCAGGTGTTACTAACTGAAGGGGAGGTGGATGTGGCGGCAGTAACTGAAACCTGGGCCACTCCTCAGCACGACTGGGACCTAAACCTGATGGGGTACACGGTGTTCAAGAAGGACAGAGCTGTGGGCAGGGGAGGTGGGGTAGCACTCAACATTAGGAACAGCATCAATATATGCAGGGTGGAGGGGTGGAGAGAAACATAGAGGTGTTATGGGTAACCTTGCAGGTGCATGGGGGTAAGAAGGTAAATCTGGGGGTGGTTTACAGGCTGCCCATGCAGGTGGAAAAACTTGAGGAAGGCCTGGTGGTGAATCTCAGGTACCACTGTGCTCAGGGGAAGAATAGAACTGTGTTGCTGGGTGACCTTAACATTCCAGGGGTTGATTGGGGAACTATGGCATCCTCATCAACTAGAGAGCAATGTGTGCTGCACATCTTCCAGGATGCCTTCCTTTCCCAACTGGTGGCTGACTCAATGAGGGATGGTCGAATCCTGGATGTGGTCCTGCCGAATTGCAACCTGGTTAGGAACCTAGTCATAGGGGATCCACTGGCTGGGAGTGATCATGCCATGGTTTGGTTTTCCCTAGACCTGAGGTGAGGGGAAAATCACACCAAAATGGTGGTGGTTGACTTTAGGGGTGTGAACTTTACGGATATGGAGGGGATCCTCAAGGGGCATTTTTGGAGGGGATCAAACCAGACATGGGCACAGAGAGCAGATGGGAAATTATAAAAAGAGGGCTCCTGAAAGCTACCAAGGCCTGCACGAAGGTCCAGTGCAAGTTTGGTAGAGCCAGAAAGTCGAGCTGGTGCACCAGGGAGGTCCAGGAGGTGGTGAGGGAGAAAAGAGCTGCTCATAGATGATACAAGGACTCATGTGGGGTCATGGATGGGGAAGTATGATATGATATCCAAAAAAGTAACCAGGGTGGTGATATCAGACAAGGTGAGGATGGAGCAGAGGTTGGCACAGGGGATCAGAAGTGAGGAAAAGGGGCTCTTTAAGTACATCAGGGAAAGATGAAAAGTGAAGGGGCAGATTAGCAGACTGAGGTCAGGGAGTGGGTGGGCCAAGGAGGCTGGGGAGCAGGCGGAGATACTTAACGAATACTTTGCCTTGGTCTTCACTAGAGATGATGGAGGGTCAACATCTTACAGGGGGAGGTGGGCTAGGAATGAGGAAGGGGGAGGTCATGGATGTTGAAATTCCTATTGGTAGGGTGAGGGAAGCCCTTTCATCCCTGAAAATAAACAAGGTACCGGGTCCGGATGGCCTTCATCACAGGGAGCTAACCAGGTTCTATCCTCCATTACTGCTTAAACTCCAAGTCAAACTGCTAATTTTTGCACAATGTTTAGCACTGTTGATCAACCTATTTATTCCATTTTGTACTGCTATGCTTCTGCTCTGCCATCATAACTGTGTTATTGTGACTCCTGTAACCTGAACTAATGTTGTATTCTGTCTCTTGTGTTATGTATTCCTGGGCCTCCCCTGAAAAAGGGACCTCCAGGGCCCAGTGGACTAACCCGGTCACCAAAAGTTAATAAATAAATGAATAAATAAATAAAAGAGATGGCAGATGTCCTTGCTGCACCTCTGGCAGACCTTTTTAACTCCTCCCTTTAGATGGGGTGGGTTCCTTAGGATTGGAGGATGGCTCAAGTCATACCTATCCACAAAGGCAGCACATAGGAGGTGCCAGGTAACTATAGGCCTATCAGTCTGACATCAGTGGTAGGCAAAATGACGGAGGCCATCTTGAAAGAAAGGCTGGAGGTGTTTCTGGAGACATGGGGCCTTCTGAATGATCACCAACATGGCTTCGTTCAGGGCAGATTGTGTCAGACTAACCTTGATGAGTCCTATGATTGGGTAACAAAGGCACTGGACCAGGACAGGCCTGTGGATGTCCTCTTTCTAGACTTCAGCAAGGCATTTGATTTGGTGCCACACCCTGCGTTGCCGGACAGGCTGGGGGAATGGGGAAGGGGGAAAGGATGGTTAGATGGATACAAAACTGGCTAACTGGGAGGTTTCAGAGGGTAGTGGTCGGGATGGAGATATCATCTCCTAGGAGAGTCATTAGCTGGGTCCCAAAAGGGTTGGTACTTGGTCCACTCCGGTTTAATGCTTACATCTTGGACATCAGGGATGGTATCAGTAGTGAAATGAGCCCTTTGCTGATGACTTGAAGCTGGGGGTGGTGGTGGATGGGGAGGATGGTAAAAGAGCCCTACAGGGGGACCTGAAGACCCTGGAGGGGTGGTCACACACCTGTAAGCTGAGGTTTAATGCTAAGAAATGCAGTGTTCTCCACCTGGGGCTTAGAAACCTAGTTCATGAGTACTTCTTGGGTGGGGAGAAACTGCAGGTTTCGGGAGAGGAAAAGGATCTTGGGGTGGTTGTGGATGCCAAAATGAACAACTCAGAGCAGTGTAGGAGGGCTGTGGCAAAAGCAAAAAAAATGCTCAGGTGCATTGCCAGGGGGATAACCTCAAGGAGATGGGAGGTGCTTCTTCCTCTGTATAACTGCCTGGTTAGACCACACCTAGAGTACTGCATGCAGTTTTGGCATCTGTACTTGAAAAAAAACACATTGCACTTCTGGAGAGGGTCCAGAGGACAGTGATCAGGAAGATACAGGGTCTGGGGAAAAGAGCCTATGAAGTGAGACTTGAGGAGCTCAACTTGTATTCCCTGGAGAGAGGAGGGACATAAGGGATATGATTGAGGTCTTTAAATATCTAAAGGGAGTAAATAGGGTCAGACTAAATAGCATGTTCCAGCTGAGGGAGGAGAGGGTCACCAGGGGGCACTCCATGAGGCTGGTTGGTAGAAGGCTCGGGGGAGACTAAGAAATGCTACCTCACTGAGAGGTGATGGACCCTTGGAACACACTGTCTGTGGAACTGGTGGTTGTTAATTCAGTTGAGGGATTCAAGAAGGACCGGGACAGATATAAGGGGAAGATTAAACTGAGAAATGTCAGATCTGGAGGTGTAACTCTGATGGGGGATGGGGTCAGGGGGATATATAGAGGAGGTGGGGAGGGTAACAACGGTGTCCTGACAGAGTGCTGATTTTTCAGCAGACTCAATAGACCATTAGGCCTACTCAGCTGGCATCTTAGTATGTTAGTATGTTAACATAGTACTGGCTGATATATGCTTTACATTCTACATCAGCAGTACACCAAGTAGAAGACCCTGAATCTTCCTGCTTTCCTTTTAGGTTTAATTTAATATACGCTGTAAAAAGTCTGGCAGATTTCTCTTGGTAATGCCAGACTTCAAACACCTCTGCCACCTTGTAATCCCTCTCTAAAGCCAGATTTAGCTCCTTGGAACACCATGTACCCTCCAGAGATCACTGATTATTTAAATGGGTACAAGGCTGTGACTGTTGTGCTGTCTCAGCACATGTGACAAAGTGTAAATATCAGCTTTCCACCTAGCCTGCTGGGCAGTATGGGCAAAATGAGGCTACAGGGTGGATACGCTTTACAGAAGCTTTAATATGCCCCAAATAATGGCTGAGATCCCTAAAATTCTCATATATGACCACTGGGTGCCCTATGGGATATGTCTTGGTCTTGTTCACATGGGGATACAAACTGGTAAAATCATAATAATGGATTTTCTCATCAGGCTGCTCAAGGTAATACAAACACAATGCATTTGTGTGCCCCCCCTCATAAAATGATTCACAGGGTCCATTGGTTCTGGAAAGTGGATTGCTTTCAAAAAAGCATGCACCTGTGGATAGTCACACACCAGCTGTTTCCATTCATGCTCCCACATAATCCTAACATGCATACCTTTTCCACGTCTGAGATAGTTTAATTTCTTGATGGTTAGGCAATATAAATAAATGTCTGTAGGTTGTGTTAAGCACCAGGTTCAATAGGTCTTCAAAGTGATAAAAGCAGCCTAAAAACTTAAATGCTGTGGGGACACTGTCTATTACAGAATAACCATAAAGAAAGTAATGACCTACCCGTACTTCACCATTAAATGCATGTTGTATGGGAAAGTTTTCTTGTTTACTGATGCACATCAGCCACTGTATGGCAGGTGTGGAGTAATGCTTGCACTGGTGGAGTTAGTTGTCAGTGGGTATAATCCCTATGGTATCTGGCTCCAAAGATTTAAACTGAAACATGGCCATGCAAACTGATGTTATACTGATGTACTGAAATAGATCAATTTGGCTCATTTCATCTGCATCATATTGAAACATTTGCTCAACACCATCTTGAAACATTTCACAGGCCTGCTTTAGAATCTCCACATCTGACTTGCAATAGTGATGTAATTCCTTTTTAAAATCAAATACATCTTTATTCAATTCATACCACTCCAAAAACTGTTTTTTTTTCCATCAGCTATCCTGTAGCCTATACCATAATCTTTGTGATCTGGCAAAGCCCCAAAATAATTCTGATTTTCCAGTTCATTAAAAAAGTGTGGAAAGTAGCCTTTTACACTCTTGAAACCTATAACCTGTGGCATTGCAGTGAGATGCATAGAAGGACATTTAGGCTGTCTATAAATTGGATATTTAACCATTTTACAGTTTACTTTCCTGAGTCAATAACTCCGCTTTCATTTTGGTATCAGGTGTTACCCCAACTGGGCGCCCAATGCCATCCTGTGGCTGCGGCTCGGATCTCCTCCAGCCGGCCATGCCTCTCTACTCACCCACTCGACAGCTAACTTGAACAGGTACACAGACTAAAAGGGAATCCAACCCCTCTAATTTCATTGGCTCCTGCTCTTCCTGCATAGCCTGCCACTGGCTGCTTCTCAGTACTCTGCAAAAGCTAAGGACTTGCATTGTTAAACTTGAATTTTTACTTGAATTTTCTTTCTCAACTGCATTGTATTTTGCAACTGTATAACCTGCTCAGATGTTATTCAGCTTGCACTGTCTTAATTGTTACTGGTGAATTTCTATACACTGTTGTCGATTGCTCACTCGCTCCCTTCCTAACTTTTTTCTCTCTGCCCCTGTAAAACCACCAACAAGCTAATGATTCTGTTTACCAGCCCTCAGATTTCCCTCGCAATTCCCCCACTGCTACTCTACTCTTAAACCCTAGCCTCCTTTGGCATCAATGGCCAGACCCCCAGGATACCCTTTGTCTACCCCCACCTGCCTTAATCTGTCTATCATTTCTTTGAGTCCAGCTGATCCTACCACTGATTATCTCAATGCTGGCTCTGTGAATTTGCACTGTAAGTTAACTAACTCCAATCCTTTCTCCCTCCTTTCAGGTGCTTCCCCTGACCAGGCGGCTGTGGCTCAGTTCTCCTCCAGCCAGTCATGCCTCTCTACCTGCCCACCTGCCAGCTAACTTGAACCGCTACACAGACTAAACATGAATCCAATACCTCTAATTCCATTGGCTCCTGCTCTTCCTGCACAGCCTGTCATTGGCTGCTTCTCAGTACTCTCTGCTGAAGTTAAGGACTTGCATTGTTAAACTTGAATTTATACTCACATTTTCTCCAACCCCCACCCTGACACTCTTTAAATCCACTTTCTATCCTGAGTGCTCTGCCCTCACTTCCTCTGATACGTCTATGCAGGAACAGGCACGTGCCCTCTCTTAAAGGGGCACACATTTTACAACTAGGGCCTATACTAGTGGTAGGACAAAATTCAGGTTTCTAATTGCTTTTATAGACAATATCCACCCTTTCAAAAAGGGAAAAATTAAGCACTCTACATGCTGGCCCTTCCTAATGATATTAACCTTAATGCTGCCACTCTCACTACATACTACTTATCATGATAATTGTAACCTAATAACATTATCACATAGTGTTAGTAGTCCTAATTCAACATCTGCCCCGGCAGTCTCTGTATTTACTGGTTGCCCCCACTACTGAGGCTTGCTGCCATTAACATCTGTCACCAGTTACCCCTTCCCCCCAATCACCAATATGCTCCTGGTATTGAATATACAAACAAAGAGACTCTCAATTCGCAGGGATCAATCTCAAGCACTAAAACACCATAGATTGCAGGTGACTAGGCTGATTTGTCTGCTACTGCTACTATCAGGTAACATTACTCTCAATCCAGGCCATAAAGCAATGGGCACTAATTCCTCTGAGAAGCATGGCTCAACCACAGTTGCCTCAATCAACATCTGCAGCCTACTGTCCAAATTCAACTCACTGCAAGTGTGGGTAGCTCAACACAAGCCTGATGTTCTGTCAATGGCTGAGACTTGGCTCACACCAAGGACAACCAACACTGAAATCCAACTCCAAGGCTATACTTTATTCAGACTGGATAGAATAGGAAAGAGGGGAGGAGGATGCATCATATACAGGGGTCAGCCTTAATTTTTTTTTGCACTAGCCAGCCGGACAAGTTGATTAAAAATTGCACTAGTCCACAGATGGTTGCACCAGCCCACAATAATAATAGTCCATTTTGATTGGTTATACAGGAAAAATGTAAACCAAGAAATACTCTGATTTTTGCATATTTATCCTGCTCCCACATATTTTCCTGCCTCAGCAAAGAAAAAAAGACTGCAGTCCAATCACACGCAGTGTGTATCCCCATTGTTTTTTTACCATGTGCCCCTTGCTTCCTCTTTCTTCACCCCCTCCCTGCCAAACCAGAGAATACCATAATAGCAAATGTTCAATCAGGCAGTTCTAGCTCTGTAGACACAATAGCCAACATCATTATGCATCATCATGACATCACACAGTATGGTTTCAAACAAGGTCACTCAACAACTTCCAATCTTTTAGCTTTTTATAATCATATACATTACCAGATTGATGATAGGATTCCCATGGACATTATTATTTTAGACTACAGCAAAGCATTTGATTGTGTATCATGCAAAAAACTCATTAATAAACTCATATACTTAGGGATTTCAGCCAAACTAGTTAAATGGGTGGATCATTGGCTGACAGACAGGACACAACAGGTAAAAATTGATGGATTTCTGTCTGACTTTGGTGAAGTGACGAGTGGAGTTCCACAGGGCTCTGTCCTTGGACCTATTCTCTTCAATTTATTTCTGACATGCAGACCAGTTCAAACACCCTACTTTCAAAATTTGCAGATGACACCAAACTGGGAGGAAGGGTAGATTCCCTAGACAAAAGAAACCAATTACTTAAGAACCTATCCAATATCGAGGAATGGGCAAATACAAATAGTATGCAATTCAATATCAGTAAGTGTACTGTACTCCACCTAGGTAATAATAACCCACTTCAGTCCTATGAATTAAATAATATTAAGTTAAAGGTAGCTACAAGTGAAAAGGAGCTTGGGATCATTGTTAATAAACTATCACTATAAACTGGCTAAGCATTCCAATGGATTACTTAGAAAAATAGATCATACTTTCGTAACCAAATTGGAACACTGCATTATTCCCCTCTACAGAACATATATTAGACGGCACTCAGATTATGGGTCACCTTTTTGGAGCCCTTATCTGAGGAAGGACATAGCAACAGTCAAGGGCATTCAGAGGAGAACAACCCATGTGGTACCTCGACTGGCACAGTTATCTTACACAGACAGATTACAAAAATTAAATCTTCAGTCCTTGGAAACAAGGCGACACAGGGGAGATCTTTTGTTCCTTTATAAAACTTTACAAAACCCTGTCCTAATGCAACAATGTGGGATTAAATACACAGATAGAAAACTGGTACCCAGATTACACTCCAAACAAATTGATACTTGAAAGGTAAACACCAACAGGAGACTACATTTTTTTTACTGTAAGGGCCACAAGGATGTGGAATAAGTTACCAGATAGTCTTGTTGACTGTGCTAAATTTGAAACATTCAAAACTAACTTAGACCTCTGGTTCCATGTAAACACCAAACAATGATCCACAAAATTGTGGGGAACATTCTCGATGGGCAATTAGCCTTCTTATGCCCTATAATACCAAGTAATATCAAGTAATACCTCACCACAGTCCCATCCTGACCTACAGTGTAATGTATAGAGTCAGGCAGAGAATGACACTCTCATCCACCACCCTGTGATTAACCAGAACTGCACTTCGGGAAGCTTCCTTACACTGCGAAGTGAGCCAGGGGCAGCTCTAGAATTTCTTTGGAGATAGTTTTAAACAAACACAGGAGGCTTGGAATGTAAGAAACTTTGACATATCTAGTTATATGTGCCAGGCACAAAAGTATTGATTTAACATGCTCTGCCCCAACAAAAACAGATTTTTCATAACAGAGTCCTTTCACCAGCCAAAGGGGGAGCAGTATACAGACAAGACACTGTACTACCTCTCTGTCTATACAGGATGATCTGTGCACACCAGGAATACCTATTTTAACCTTTCAAATGATATATTTTACTAAGGTTTTGTTTTGTACCATACATGCTCCAAAGCATTGTTTTTAGGATTAAATGACATGCTGGGTGGTACTGCATTGATGGCATTGACTGGTGTGATCCATTAAGAGGAACGGTGAACCCCACACCAGTCAGTTATGGCAGCTATGAGTCTATGGATGGCCACGTCAGAGCCTAGTCTGCAGTGGTGTCAAGGGAAAGTATAGAAACATGGAAACATAGAAACATAGACTTTGACAGCAGATAAGGACCGCTTGGCCCATCCAGTCTGCCCATTTGGGCAGGCCACCTGGCTGGGCAGGCCGTGTATACATGATAGCATTCTGTCACTGCAGTGTTAGATACAGGCACTCAAAAGGTTGGGAAATGAGGCACACTGGTTTTAATATTGTGGGACAAATCAAAGACAAGTTCAAAAAACTGGAAGCTAGTGATTTAACAGCACTCTGCCCTTGATCACAGCATGCACACCAGCTGAATGTCCTAACAATTGAGTGATAATGACTCACATTGAATCTTTTGGTGGATCCCCCTCCTGAACTACCAGATAATTGCAGCTCTTAATGAGCTATTAATCACACCAGGCCACCTGGAACACTGAGGGAGATTAGCAAAAGGACTACAACCTGTGAAAGTAGGGACTTTTTCAACTTCATTAACAGCCATGAAAAACCTGCACTAGTCAAGACGGACAAGTAGAGGGTTAGCTGCACTAGCCCTGGCTAATTTGCACTAGGTTCAGGGCTAGTAAGACAATGTTAAGATCAAACCCTGGTCATATATATTAAGAACCACCTGCAGGGTTAGATCCTCCCACATATAAACATGGGAAATAACATACTAATATTACCAGTAAAATTAATCCTTGGGGCACAAGGGAAGGGAATAACCCTTATCTCGGTCTACATCCCACCTAAGGAACAGGCAGAAGGATTTAAAGTGCTTTTTGTTGGTTAACTAGGATCTGCAGCTTATCCGTTAGGTAGAGAAATGGGCAGACTAGGTGGGCCAAGCGGTCCTTATCTGCTGTTACATTCTATGTTTCTATGAGTACCTCTGAGACCTCCACCTTAACTTTAAGGTACTAGTGGTGGGTAACTTCAATATAAACTGGTTATCCCCTGATGCTGCTCCCTACAGAAATGCCATTGCAGCAATAAATATTGATCAGTTAGTGGAATCTCCCACATGAACTAACTACCGAACCAGGACCTGTACCTTACTGGACTGGCTGTTAACAAACCTCCCAGAATGGATCACCAGCACAGTAATTTTTCCAGATTCTATAAGTGACCATTCCCCCATCCTCTGTACTTGGACTAATAAGTCACCTAGACTCCTGGCAAAAGTGTTTACATCATATATTTTAAGAAAAGGGCAAATGGGGCCTCTAAAAGAATGCCTTAGGCAGCAGAATTCATCCCCTATTTATTTTGCAGTGGATGTCGATGCAGCATTAGCTTACTTCATCAAGACATTCAGTGCTGCCTGTGATATCTTTGCCCCATCATCAATAGGAAGGTAAGAGTATCTCAAAAGTCTTGGATAACTCCCCCTCTCATTGCAAAGCTACATGCCAGGGACAACCTATGGCACAAGGCAAAAAGTTCTGGCTCCCACACTGACCTGCAAAACTATAGGATGGCCCAGAACAAATGCACCCAGGCCATTCGCCAGGCAAAACAATTCCTATCTTGTTCACAAAGTTGATTTATTACTTATTGTTTTTATTCTACTGAAAATTATTCAATTTATGTATGTGAATAAGCTTCTACTATGTTATCACTATCTTTACTATATGTATAATGTTGTTGTTTAAACTGTTGTTCATGATGTGGAACCTCTGTAAATAAGCTCTTAGCTCAAAGGTTGTAATCCGAGACTGAAATAAAAATAAATACAATATTTGTTTTTTCTTTTATAAGCTGGTTTAAGATGAAGTGGCTGTCATATCCCTTTGAATTGTGAGCTATAAAAGTGTACCCATGAAACCTTTTTGAATAAACTTTTGTACAAATTGCGCAACACAGTCAGTGCCTACCAACTGCCACTTGTGGCTTCTTTCAATGGTGTAGATGAATTTGGAATACATCTAGAGTCACCAGGGCAGACATCTTGCATGCATTCAAAATCATAAAATATATAACTGGCTAAACAAGGTGGTGACTTTAAGGGCTGGATGTAGCATTAGTGAGTTTCAAAAGGGTGCACATCTGTAAGACAATTATGGCACTTTGGCCTGACAACAAATATGGTGCTAACCCTGAGGTTTTCCACACAATGTGTACAATTTATATAAATCACAATAGGGGTAAACCAGTTTATGCTGTCTGTAGCAGGCTGCCGAGCTACAGTATTTACGACAATAAGGCCACTATACCACCTCACTTTGTGATTTACAATAGCCAAATGATCTGTATGCATAGCACATGGTAGAGCATGTGTGTGAACCTTTATGCATGAAAAGGGTGTGACAATGCTCACATACATTTCTGGTCCCAAAAAGCCTTTGAGATTTTTTAATACCATAATAATTGGTTTTCATGTAACAGTATGAATACTGAATTTGCTCATTTATTAGGAGACCCAACAAATCTCTGCCATGCACCATCTTTGTTCATAAAGTAAACAAAGATGGTCATATCTAGCTGTGTCTCAAATAAGTGTACTGAATATGGCTCAAATCTACCATTGTTTGTTCTTTTTGGTTTTTTGGTCAGGTTCCCCCTCTCCTCTGAGGAGGGCTCAGCCCCTGCACTGCTCTACCCCGCCATGCCTGGGGCTTACCCCCTCTGGGCCAGGCCGCTGGGAGGGCATCCCCTCCAATGGACACTATCTGGCAAGCCCTGGCTTACCCCACAGGGTAGGGCCAAGGGAGTGGGGCCTCCCCAATGGATGAGAAAGGGAAATTGTAGGTTGCTGCAGAGAATGTATGGGATAGGGGTCCAAGAAGAACCATTAAGGTGGTTTCATTCCTATCTAGTAGATCAACAGCAATGTGTGTCCAATGAAATTGTGTTATCTGAACTTGTTGAACTTAGTTGAGGGGTCCCACAGGGTTCTATTTTGGGCCCCTTGATGTTTAACATATATGTCAATAGTCTTCCATCTAAAATAGAAAAAAGCGAAATCCACCTTTATGCCGATGACACAGTGTTGGTGATATCGGCTGATAGCTATGAATAAATGGAGCTTCAACTTCAGACAGACTTGATTAATACGGAGAGGTGGTTTAAGAAATCAGCTTTGCAGATTAATGTTAAAAGAAAATTCGTAATTTTTTCTGTAAATAAAGCAAGGCATACCCCATTTCAGTTAAAACTTAACTTGGAGGATGGTATCCAAATAACTAGTGTGAGAAGTTATAAATATTTAGGGGTCTTAATAGACTCTGGAGTCACTTACTCGGATCATATCTCCTCTCAGGTAAAAAAGGTACATCGGACATTGGGAGCCTTAAGAAGAGTGTCAGGCTGCTTGCCAATTGAAGCTAAAGTAAAAATAGTAACACAATTGCTACTTCCAGTTTTGGAATACGGTTTGTGTCTCTATATAAATTCCACTCAGGTTTCTCTAAACAAGATAGATCAAGCATACTACAGGCTACGTAGATTTGTAGTAGGAGCCAAATATGGCACTCATCATTACAATGTTTATAGAGAGTTGGGATGGTTGCAACCAAACACTAAAAGAATATTTTTGTAGCTAACATGGTGCCACAAATTAATTTATAGCATAAAACCTCATGCTTTAAGCCACAAGGTTATCTTGGCCCCAATATGTACTGCAAAGACCTCTCTTAGGTTTAAAAAGACTCTTATTCCCAGAACTAAATATACAAATAAACTTGGTGACACTAATCTAAACAATAGTCTAGCAATACATTGGAACAGTATACCAACAGAGATAAGATAGATTCAGGGACACACATTGTTTAAAAAACTTATGAAAGATTATATACACGCTGAATGTAATTGTTTTGGGTGAGGGAGAGTATGCACATTCTTTATTTGAAAGTAGTCTGTGCAATTTAAAAAATAATGATTATTTGAATGATTGTTAGAGTGAATGGAAACTTGATAACTTATGAAAGGATATGTAGGAATTTGTATGTTGTTTATAAGACCTATATATATATATATTTTATTGTTTGTCTTTTAATAATACTCATCACAGGACATTGTTGAAAATGGGGTGTTAATGCCAACAATATGTATCCCGTATAAAAATAAAATTTTAAAACAAACAAAACAATGGGGCAGGAGCAGAGCACAGCATTATGTCAAAGGGGCCAGATTTTTTTCAGATGCTGTGGTTTTTTCCTGGAGGTGGGATATGCAATGACATCACTAAATTAACTAGATATCTTGCTTTCTGTTTGACAATATGGCTAGAAAAGACACTTCTAACATCTCTGGAAACTCCTCCCCACACATTTCTCACAACAGTGACTACCAACATTAAAGTATCATTAGCACACTCCTCCATCTTGTTGTTTAATAAATCGGCTATATGTTCTAAAAAGTCATCAGCATTTAACTCATAGAGGTTTCTACAGTATGTATTGAAAACACAAGGTCATTCAAACTATCACAATCCAGGTGTAGCTGTACAAAATCATTACAACCCAAAGCAGGCCTTACTCTGTCCAACAACTGCTGCACAGCTGTATGGATTGCAGAATAGTATTGATCTATGGATGTTATACTGTCTAGATTGGCAAAGTGAACCTGCTGGCAATACTCAACACCATTAAAATTATTTCTTGGTACCATATATTTATTTATTAGTTCTAAATTGGTTCTGCTAGACCATTTTCTATCAACTGCTGACCCTCCTGACTACAAATGTCTTCTTCATGGCTTGGTGTGCCACCTCCCCATATCTGTATATCTTCAGGGGTGCTATTTTGTTCAGGACCCATGCAATATTCACTCTCTGTCAGATCCATGTGCACATCAGAATGACCACCTTGTCTCCATGCACATTTTTCATGCATACAACACTCAGTTTAACATTCACTACTTTGAAACTCAGGAGATTGCTAAAATGGTGAACTCACAGAACAGTTACAAACACAGCATGGTGTGGCAGACCCAGATACACAGAACAGTTACACACACATCATGGTGTGGCAGACCCAGATACCACGTGGTTATGTGGTGGTGCCATGTGTTTTCACAGGGGTGCCTGATGTTGGTGCATTCTGATATAGGTAGCCAATATTTTTTTAGCCTTTCTAATTTTATGTCTGATGTACAGATCTACTATAATACGCCTAGCATTTCTGATGACCTGCCCACATTGTATAATTCTATCAATACTTTCATCACAGCCATTTTGAATAGTAGAAATTTTTGCACCACTACAGGCTAATTTTTTAATTAGTTTTCAAGTGCTCACTGATTTTGGTATATAAACAACAGCCAAAATGTATATTTCCAGTTTTAAATCTTGTATTATGATGGCTTTGTTTCTGTGAAGCTGACCACCTTAAAGGTGTCATTAAAATTTCAAATGTTAGTTTGCAATCAGGGGGTAGTGTCACATGTGAAGAAACCATGACAGGTATGCAAAAATGGTCTAAATTATAACTATATGTACTGTATATACGAAAGTACCACTGGTTGAATTTTTTTCACATGGTGACACTTTTTGAGTTGTCAAAGTTCCAGGCATAATTACAGGGTCAGCTTTACTGGCACACACAGCAGATGATTCAGTATGTAACAGATCCGCAAATACAGTCAGGGGCACAGGTTTATGCTACAGGTGTCTGTGTTTGTTTATTGTTATGTTTGGAACAACGCTTACCCCCAATACCTATACAGCAATGGTGTTCACATTTTTCACTTCTGTTTGAGGGGGTGGTTGGTCTGTCCTTAAAGATTCATGGGATAGGACTGAAGACATTTTTTCACAGCCCTCATCCCCTTTTGCTTGCAGTTGTGGGTGCAGGAACTGAATGTAGCAGTGGTCTTGTCTTGCCAGATAGACTCTTTCTTTTTGGACAACCTTGAATGTGGGAGGTGTCCTCTTGAAGGCATTGGACATACTGCTTCTGTAGGTTTAAAATCTATATCATCTTGGACACATTAAATAAAAAAACATAAATAGATAGCTCCTGTACTGAATATTGATTTATAATTGCACTGTCTTTTTACATGCTGATTACATATTAGTTACATTAAATGTCAGCTATACATATCTTTTATTGTATTTTAATCTGTTTTAGTTGATGGGTACTCTAAGTAAAAACATACAAAATGTCAACATGTTAAATCATTTGTTGCATTAAACCATACTGAATTTAAAACTGTAAAAACAGGAAAGGGGGCCGGGGAGAGAAACATTGCCACACCAGAACTTCTTAATGTATATTGTAGAAATATATGGCTATATTTAATTTTTCTTATGAGGGAGCATATTAAATTCACAAACGTGAAAAACACAGCAGCTGTTTTTTTATAGTCTTCAGCACATGTACCCATATTATTAATCTGCATTGTAAAAAAAACTGCAACTATTTCTGTTAATGTAGTACAAAAATGTGGCTACTTTAACTGCCATGTACCTGCTTTTTTGTCTTCTTTAATTAACGTTACAGTTTTGGATGAAGGTCCTGGTTACTCTTTTTCTATTACAAAAATAAAAACAGTTTATAAGTCATTGCTAATTATATACTACTGGTAATCATCTTTTTATAGTTTTACATATTAAAGAGCTGACTCAAGCAGTTTTTTATGTTTTATCTGCCAAATTTAAAACATCTTTCTACAAGTACAGGCATTTATTAAGCAGTTTGCTAGAGGTTTAAAACCCTGGTTTACAGTATACAGTAATAGTTATAAATGCACAAAAGGTAAAGCATAACATCTTTATCTTATTGCTAGTCCTGCACACATCTGTGAAATAGATTGTGGTTCTCTGTATGAGAATCAGCAAAAAATGTTATCATAGAATCATAGAATGCTGTCAACAGAAAAGGACGCCAGTGGCTCATCAAGTGTGCCCTTTCCCCTTTTTAAAACCTGCACACCCCTCCCTTTCCCCCAGCTAATCCCTTGAATCTGTCCCATGCCCTCTTGAATCCCCCCACTGTTTCAGCTCCCACCACCTCCTCTGGCGGCCTGTTCCAGGAGTCTACCACCCTTTCGGTGAAATAATGTGCCCTTAAACTGCCCCTGAATCTTCCTCCCTCCCTCCAACCTCAGACTGTGGCCCTTTTTTCTATCCGTGCTTTTCCTCTTGAAGAGACTCACTTCAACTGCCCTGTTTATTCCTTTCATGTACTTGAATGTTTCAGCCATGTCCCCCCTCTCCCTTCTGGTGTCTAGTGAGTACAGGTCCAGCTCCCTCATCCTCTCCCCATAGGACAGCTGATGCATGCCCTGCACCATTGTTGTTGCTCTCCTCTGAGCCCTTTCCACTGCATCAATATCCTTACACAGGTGTGCCTCCAGAACTGGACCCCATACTCCAGGTTCGGCCTCACCATGGACTTGTAGAGGAGCATGAGTACCTCCCTCTTTCTGCTCATTATACCCCTCCCTGTGTATGCCAGCATTACATTTGCCTTCTGCACTGGCTCCCAACCTTGAGGTCATCTGAAATTATAATCCCCAGATCCCTGTCCTGCCTTGACACTTTTATTTCCTCTCCCCCTAGTGTGTACTTTGCCTGCAGCTTATTGTGCATCATTGTACATTTCTTTGCATTAATGCCCAGTTGCCATGTTTCTGCCTCCACCCCCCTGTGGTATCCACTCTGTTGCAAATCTTTGTATAATCTGAAAACAGGCACACCTTCCTTCCCAGTCCCTCTGCTATGTTGGCAATAAATACATTGAACAGTAGGGGCCCCAGCACAGACCCCTGGGGCACCTCACTCATCACCCTCCTCTCGCTAGAGTACACCCTGTTTACTGCCACCCTCCGACTTCTGTCCCATAACCAATTTTCTACCCACTTTGTTAATTTTGGCCCCACCCCCATACTTTCCAGCTTATTGACCAATGTTCTATGAGGCACAGAGTCAAAGGCCTTACTGAAATCCAGGTAGACCACAACAGCACTGGACCACGATGGTGGATGTCTCTTGCATCATGTTGAAAGATTTGTATGTTGTTTGTTTTACCTGATGATGGATGTCTGTGGTTGCATGTGTTGCCTTGCCCCCTTTGGCTGCTTGGGGGGAATGCAGAGTTAGAGTTCAGAACCCTAACATCGCATTTCCATACTTTTGTCGCTTTAATAGCAACCCTAACTGATGCATTAACAGAGTTTTTTGAAAGAATATATATATAGCTCTATCTATCTATCTATCTATCTATCTATCTATCTATCTATCTTTTACACACACATATATATTATAGTGGTGCCACTGTATTTTGGGTTGAGCAGGGGTTCATATATTAAACCTCAGATTTTGCACTTTAATATCTTCACAACCATTCAACACATTTGCACAGTGTTTTGCATGTGTGATCTCATGGGGTAGATCTCTTGATGTGCCAATTTTGTTCTGTTGTATGTCCAGATTCCAAGATTCCGATAGTGCAAAAATGTAAAAAAATTGCTGCTTTTTGCTGTTTTGTTTTTTGTCATCGCCTTGCACCAAGATGGTTTGGAATGTTGGTCCAAAATTTTCAGCGTAGAAAGGGCTTGACCCACTGATGTGCCTTTCACTAGTGTGGTAAAAAAATATTACTCCATTGCAAAGTTATTAATTTTTAAGTTTGGTTCTGAGCTGGTTCAGTAAGCACTTCAAGATTGTTCCCCCGATAACTTAATTAAGGTTGTTTTTTTTTTTTTTTTTACATTGTACCTTGCAGAAGCAGAGAACACAGATGGCAGCTACCTCAGCAGGGGCAGTTATTCTCTAGAACTTTCAGCTTTTGTTATCTGTTTGTTTCTCTCTGTCACAGCTCAAGCAGTGATGAATTGATTGATTGTTTAATGTGGGGAGGATCAGCAGAGTAGGTGGTCCCATCCACCCTCCCCTTTCCACCCACACCCGGGCTCCTCTATCTTTATACTCCCTTGGTGGGCCCCACCTTACTGCAGACACATGTGTCTTGAGATACACACATTGAAAGAGGACTCTCTGATGCACAAACAGCCTTCCAGGGGGAATCTCATCCAGCAACATGGCACCAGGGTAGGAAGCAGTAAATTAGAAAAGGAAGACAGAGCAAAGGAAAGAAGGGGAAGAGTAGAGAGAGGAGAAAAGTATCAAAGAAAAAAAATAACTAAAGCCTACACAGGGAAAGGTCAGCAACATGATGGAAGTGGTGCAATGCAGTGACTGTGGGGTGGCAGTCTTCAGGGAGATGTTCTGGACACTTCAGTGTTGCCCCATCTGCAGGCAACTCTCTGGGTTGAGGAAGGAGGTTACTCATCTCTGGGCTGAGTTGGCTAGGGTTGAGGAGGCCTCCACCCCCACCCAGGGACAACTGAGTTGACACCCGCTGCCTCAAAGTATGCCAGAAATGAGGGTCTGGTGGACAAAGGTGGGTTCAGGGAGGGTGAGGGAGGTGGGGCAGAGGCACATCCAACCTGAGGTTCCACTCCACAACTTCTATGCCATTCTGGCAGGGCAGGACTGTCTCAAGGAAACACTCACACTCATGGTCAAGGTGGATGCTGGGATCATCCTTAGTGGAGACCCTCAGGAGGATAGCACAGGACCCTAGAGGAGAAGGAAGCAACTCCTAGTGGGGGACTCTATTATTAGGGGGTAGTCCTGGGGTGGAAAACAGGAAGGTCAGTTGCCTACCCTGCACCATGGCTTTGAGGGATGGGAAGTGAATCCAAAAGATTGCTGGGGCAGCAAGACAGGGGGGTGAGATAGATGTCATTGTTCACCTGAGGGCAAATTACCTGCTGGGGATGAGGTGAGGGCATTGCAGAGAGAGTTCATGGAGTTGGGGAGGGGACTTAGACAGGTGGCACCCACGGTGTTATCTGTCTATGGCATGAGTGAGGCCAAGGTGCTCCACACCAAGGGATTCAATGAATGGCTGAAAAACTGGTGCAGAACTGAGGGATTTGGCTTCATTGGGGACTGGGGGACCACGTGGAGAGATGTGGGCTTGTACAGCAGGGATGGCCTGTATCCATCTTGGGGGGAATCAGGATCCTCAGTGAGAAGTTTAAGTGTTTCATTGGCAAACATTTAAACTAGCCAAAGGGGTGGCAGAAGTAAGCAGGGAGAAACCAACTGCTGTCCACAGGTTAAAGTAGATAACCAAAAGAGCATTAGGACTGAAGAATCAATGAAAGAATCTGCAAGTGGTGGTAAAGCCAGAGAAGTCACAGAAGGAAGGCATAGGAACAAGGAGGGGGCTAGTATGGGTGAAAGCAGCAAAACATGGAAAGCCATGTGTACAAATGGCAGTAGCATGGGTAACAAGATCCCAGACCAAGTAGCCTTGATGGTGGAGGAAGAACTGAACATTGTCGCAGTCACTGAAATGTGGTACACATGTAACCATGACTGGAATGTTATATACCAGGATACACAATCTTCAGGAGAGACAGGAAGGGCAAAAAGGGTGGAGGGCTGGCTATGTACATCAGAGAGGGGATCAAGGCAATGGAGATGGGGAAGACAGGAAAGGGATGAGGCTTTATGTCACATTAATCACATTGGAGATGGGAAATGGCACCACCATCTGCACTGGTGTTGTTTACAGACCTCCAGTATAAGGGGTAGAAATAGGCAGGGGTATTAGTGGAACCATACACAAAATGGTAGAAAATGGGGAGGTGCTGCTGGTGGGGGACCTAAACATGTTAGATGTTAACTGGAACACATATGCAGCAGCCACTACCTGGAGCAGAGACATCTGGGAAGCCCTGGAAGGGGTGTGCCTTATACAGTTAGTGAAGGAGCCCACATGGGAGGGAGCAATACTAGACTGGGTCCTCACAAATGGTGACAGAATAACAGACCTATGAGTGGACAGCTACTTAGGGTCCAGCGATCACCATACAGTGTGGTTTAAGGTGAAGACAGGGGTAGAGTCAAGCCACACAAAAGTAAGGGTTATAGATTTCAAGAGGGTTGACTTTGCAAAAATGGAGGAACACCTCAAGAAAATCCTGGCAAAGGGGAGGGAGGGAGGGAGTAGAGGAATAGTGGGAAGAACTAAGAAGCTATAGCAGAGGCAACAAGCCTCTGTGTAAAGCTAGTAAACAAAGCAAAAAGAAAGAAAAAACACTTTGGTTTTCAAAAGAAGTGGCAGGTAAGGTTAGAGAAAAAAACAGAGGCATGCAGAAAGTACAAGGAAACACAGAAGGAGGGAGACAGGGAACTGTATCAGGCAAAACAGAATAAAGTGGGGAAAGCAGTCTAGAGTGCAAAGGTGCAAACTGAAGAAAGAATAGCCCAGTCAGTAATAGAAAGTGGCAAAATGTTCTGCAGGTATATTAGAGAAAGGAAAAAGACCAAGGGAAGGATTGTGAGGCTAAATAAGGGTGGTGCTGTGGAGGGGACCTAGAAAAACCAGAAATTCTGAACAAATACTTCTACTCAGTATTTACAAAAGAAGGGGAAGGGGAGGGACCAAAAATAGGGGGAAGAAACACACATGGAGGAGAGGTGGGCACCAGTCCATTCACAGAGGAGAGAGTCCTAAAGGAACTCTCAAAATTAAATGTGAGTAAGGAAATAAGGCCAGATGGGATGCTTCCCAGAATACTGAAAGAGCTCAGAGAGGTACTAGGGGTACCACTAACAGCCCTATTCAACAAGTCTCTAGAGCAATGACTGGTACCAAAGGACTGGAGAATGGCAAATGTGGTACCATTACACAAGAGTGAGAGCAAGTTGGAAGATGGGAATTACAGGCCAGTCAGTTTGACCTCAGTGGTAGGGAAAATAATGTAATCCATACTGAAAGAAAGAATTGTGGCATATTTAAGGAGCAGCGGGGGCACAAGACCTGAGACAACATGGATTTACAGCAGGTAGATCTTGTCAAAGAAATCATCTGATAGATTTCTTTGACTGGGTAACCAGGGTGGTTGATCAGGGGTGGTGGTAGACATGGCCTGCTTAGATTTAGCAAGGCATTTGACACCCTCCTACACAGGAGGTTAATAAACAAGTTGGGAAGTATGGGAGGGGGACCAAAGGTGGTTAATTGGGTTAGACATTGACTGAGCAACAGGACACAGAGGGTGGTGGTCAACGGTGTCCAATCCCTGGAGAGGGGGTGACCAGCAGGGTGCCACAAGGCTCAGTGCTAGGGCTTATCCTCTTCCATACCTTCATTAGTGACATTGCAGAGGGGGAAGGAAGATAAGCCTCTTTGTGGATGACACCAAGATCTGCAATAGGATGGATTCTCCAGACAGGTTGGAAAGAATGAAAAAACCTAGGCAAGTTGGAGGAGTGGTCAAGAATGTGGCAGCTTAAATTCAATGCAAAGAAGTACAAAGCCATGTACTTGAGGCACAGGTTTCCTGGAGAGGAATACACAGTTGTGGGGGATACTAATGACAACAAAACTGGAAGGGGACCTGGGGTAATCATAACAGATGGCCTAAAAGTATCCAAGCAGTGTGAAAAAGCAGTGGGGAGAGCCAGAGGGATGCTGGGGTTCGGAGGTAGAGGCAGCACTAGTAGAAAAACAAGAGGTGGTGATGCCACTGTACAGACAGTGGGTGAGGTCACATCTGGAGTACTGTGCTCAGTTCTGGAGGTCACATCTCCAGAAGGACATAGACAGAATGGAGGTGGTCCAAAGAAGGGCAAAGAACATGATGATGGGAATGCACCATAAACCATATGAGGAAAGACTGAATAGCTTCAATATGTATACTCTGGAGCAAGGGAGGGAGAGGAGCAATATGATACAGACATTCAAATTTCTCAAGGAGATAAACAAGGTACAGGAGGGCAGCATCTTTCAAAAGAAGAGATGTGTAAGAACAAGAGGTCACAATATGAGGCTAGAGGGTGGAGACTCAGGGGTAACATAAGGAAGTACTTTTTCACAGAAAGGGTGGCGGACACATGGCACCTGTGGAGGTCATGGGGCAAAATAGTGGGTGAATTCAAGAATGCATGGGATAGACAGAAGACAACCCTAGTGGTAGCAAAGAGAAGGTAAGCTGAAGATCAATTAGGATCTTTAGTTTTCTGTAGGTAGGGAAATGGGAAGACATGATGGGCCAGGTGGGCCTTATCTGCCATCACATTCTATGTTTCTAAGACAGCTGTATGAAACAAAAAAAAATCTTTTTTCATATGGGACCAATCCTTTTTCATGAGGAAAAAATCCTTTTTCGTTTGCTGCCATCTTGTCTCTATTAAAAAAAAAAAATTAAACCCCACATATATGACATCCTGCAGACAGATGAAGACATCTGACTTGCTCACTGGGGCTCAGTTTGGTGGATTCTGCACTTAACTGTTGGAAAAATGACAGCAAAGTGTGTTTTATTACATTTTAAATAATTTTTCATGACCTGCTTCCACTTTTTCCATATGTCCTTTTTTGTTCACACAACAATGGATCCCTTCATATGGAAAAATATTTTGGACTTAGTTTTTTTCTGATGTTTCCATATGTTCTTCTTCATTCAAATGAAAAAGTATCCCTTTGTATGTAAAAAAACAGAAACATGTCACAATAAAGAATTTAAAATGTCCCAATGAGCAAGATAGATGTTAAATATACTCCAGGTATATCTGCAGATGTTTGAGTGCTAAAGTGTATTCACACAAATGCCTTACACCATGTAAGCATTCAATTAGTGTAATTAACTTTCTAAGAAAAATTAGTGAGGTGTTTATTTAAAAACAACTTATGTCCCCTTAATGTCATATAGGAACTCGCTAGTTGCCTTCTTATCGCTACCTGTTTGAAACTTAACAGTAATACATACCGATTGTTATAGTAGATAGTATTTTAAGTGAATGCTATGTAATGCTTATACACACAAAAAATATGCAACATCCTTTTTGACCTTTTATTAATTGTTATTTGAGGAACAATATATATGTTCTATCTGTCTGTACCTGTGTTATACAGTACACTTGAAAATTTGGAAAAACAAATAAAAAGATTAACTGCAAAAAAAAAAAGGAACTCACTAGCAATGTGTTTCTGAATAGAACCCCAATAGTCCAATTAGTACACTATATTTTTTCTCTGGTGTCTAGTGGCACCCTCGACCCTCCGATGGCCATCCTCATAATTATTTTATCTTTCCATGGTGGCACCTCCTGCCCTCCAATCCCCATGGCCATTAAGTTTTGTATTTTGCTGGTGTCTAGTGGTATCCCCATCCCACAATCACCATCCTTGTTAAGATATTTTTCTCTCCCTGGTGTCTAGTGGCAACCTCCACTGCCTGATCACTGTCCTGTCTTAAATAAAGACAACACTCCCTCAGTGTCTTTTTTTATAACCTGTAAAAAAGAAAACAGTTCCTTGCTGATCTAACCCCGCCATCCCTACCTCCCTCTGTGCACCCACCACCCTGCTCCCCCTCACACCTCCTACAGACCCTCACTCACCTGAAAAGGTCCTATGGTGAAGATCCAATCTCCGATCAAAGACCCGTGTTGCTGCTGGAACCACTGACTGCAATATGAGAAATGAATGTAAGTGCAGTTCACTGTATTTCAATGGGGTTTTCAACTTTGATGCATGACTTTGCCATTTTTGCATATTTTGACACCAAATCTTAAACATGGACTTTTTGGGACCCCCACCTCATGAACAATGGTGGTGGAATTACATAAATCAGGCCAGAAAGGTGATTTCCTGGTCACTTGGAGAAATCACCTTTTGGGCAGGATTTGAAAATGATCACCACCCTTGTTCATGGGGTAGGGTCATAAGAAGGATATGCTGAAAATGTGTAAAAGTGGCGAAGTTATGCGCATCAGTTGAAATTTTGCTATGCTCGCTCATAACTTTGATAATTTTAAATGCTTTTATCCACAGTTTTCAACATATCCATTTCTTTACACCACCTCATGAACATGACAACTGTCATTTTTCAAATCCTGGTCAAATTTTTGCATCAGGGGTGTGGGATGGTGGTGCACAATAATGTTTCAGCAGGGATTTGAAAATTTTTAGTACTGGGTACATGAGGTGGGGTAATAAGAAGGTTATGCTGACAATTTGGTTTCTGTTGTCCTACAAATGGAAGTGCAGGGCCATCTGGGCCCTGAACATCCACAGAAAAAGACATAAACGCATCTATGAAGGGATGGCAGCACTGAGCCCAGAGGGCCCTGTGCTGCCACAAGCAAATAAGGATGTGATCACAGTATCTCCAAAAGGTTGGATGAATGGGAACACAGGGCCTGGAGGATCCTGTTCTCCCACAGGCAAATAAGGATCAGATTATGCTATCTCAAAAAGTAAGGAAATTCTTTGCAAACAAGCTGCATTAATGCAACATTTAGGGTTCAGGCTAAGCAAAAGAAGTAAGGAACTGTGGTTTTAGGGTTTCCATCCCTAAAACCCCACACCCACTCCTGAAGGAAATAAGGGGTGCAGTCTTCCTTGGGGTTGTCAGTCATAAAGCTCACCCCATTAGATGTGCAATTTCTATGGTGTATAGAATGGGGTGAGCTTTAAGGCTGACAACCCCAAGGAAGACTTCACCCCTAATTTCCTTCAGGGGTGGTTTAAGGGTTAGAAACCCTATTACTTTTTTTGCTTTATCCTGAACCCTAAATGTTGCATTAATACAGTTTTTTGCAAAGAAGACATATTGTATAAGAGAATGAAATTGTGACCATAGAATTTATGGTTTCAGCTGGCAAGACATGTTCATGGCATTTTAAATTAGCACAAGACTGAGTAACTCTCAATTAGTGAGATAACTGTTACTTGACCAGTCAGGTGTCCAGTTGTCCATAAAGCACAGTCCACCTGAATTTCCATCAGTTACTCAGTTAGTCACTCTGTAGTCAGACACGCTGCTTTTGCGTTCTGCATTAGGTATCAATTTTTACTTTAAGAATGTCACTGCTTGCCTGGCTAAAAAAGAATCGTTGAAGGGTAAGTACCCGACCAGTGTCACTGATGTACAGTAAATGCCAAAGTGCTTGCTCAGACATCTGGGGTAGACATGCAAGTTGCTGCTAGTGTTGCTAAGGAGCTTGCTTCTGCCCCTCCCTTTTGCCAAAAAGAAATGGACTGACACCTATGCCCAATACACCCCAGAGATAAGGTTCAAGTTGGGACGTTATGCTGCAGACCACAGTGTGATGTCTGCCATGCATTTCTACAAACAGAAAAGTAAATATGACATAAATGAGAGTACAGCAAGAAAATTTAAAACGGATTATCTCGAGCATCTGAAACCTACACCAGACCCATCCCAGCTTGGAGCAGTACTGCCAAGGAAACCCAGAGTTAGACCAACACTTTTAATGTGAGATATTACTGAGCAGATCAGAAACATTATGGTCACTCTATGCTGTGAGGGTGTAGTTGTCAACGCTTGTGTTGTGCTTGCTGTTGTGCATGGTATTGTGAAATCAAGGGCCCCACACTTGCTAAAAGAAAATGGAAGTGCTGTGGAGCTGACAATGAAATGTGCTTGGTGATTCATAAACTGCATGGGTTTCTGCAAAAGAAAAGGCACAAAAACAGCAAGAAAAACACCACTTGATTTTATCACTCTGAAAGCATCCTTCCTGAACCTGATTGCCACATGTGTTACACAGGAGCTGATACCACCAGAACTTATAATCAACATTGATGAAAACAGTGTCAGCATGGTGCCTATATTGAAATGGACCATGGCTGCCACCAGTTCAAAACAAGTTTCTGTAGCTGGATTAGGTGACAAGAGGCAGGCATCAGTGTTGTTAGCCTGTATGTTGTCAGGTGAATTTCTTGTGCCTCAAGTCATTAACAAAGGTAAAACCCCTTCTAGGTGGTCAATAACACACTCCACCAATCAATGGGCAAAGTAACTTGCAATGCTGGAGTACATAGACACTGTGCTAACACTCTATTATAAGGCAACAAAAACAAAACAGTCAACCCTCAGAGCAAAAAGTCCTTCTGCTGCTTGACCTGTTTCAGGTGCACACAGCAGCTGCTGTTCTGCATGCACTTGAGGAATCGAATATTGTACCAATTTTCATACCAGCCTCCTGCATTGACCTATTACAGCCTCAGGACATATCGATAAATAAACTTTTTAAAGATAGCCTCCAAAAATGCTTCACCAGTTGCTATGCAGGGCTGATATCAGAAAACATGCCCAAATGCAGCCAGAAATTTAAAATTGATTTTAAGCTTCACCACCTTAAAGAAACATATGCTACCTGACTTGAAGAAAGGTTTATTGAGCTGTCCTTAAGGAGTGCACACTGCACCAGGGTTTTGCAGAGGCAGGGATTCTATTAGCGCATACAAACAGCTTGAACTGGGCAATTCCTCCTGATCACATACCTTTCTCTTTCCTCAAAATTACTGTAACTTTTCATTCATATTCTTTCTTGTTTTCTTTCAGGAGCCTGAACCTGCAACAGAGCCAATTGACCCCATGATGTCAGACACTATTAAGGATGACAATGACCACGTGGCAACAAACATGGAAACGCTGGTCTCTAATGCTGAAATGGACTAGAAAGCATTCACATTTTTTTATTTTCATTTTGAATATAATGAAATAAAATTTCAATTAATGTCTGCAGTACATCCTTCTGTGAGCAGTTTTTGTTGCCTCACTCAACCTCGCTCCAGACAGGAGGATGCAGTGGGACAGACAGTATATAGTACTAGGCTACAGTAAGTAGGCTGTTAGTTAACTAGGATCTGCAGCTTATCCAATAGGTAGGGAAATGGGCAGGCTAGGTGGGCCAAGTGGTCTTCACCTGCCATCAAAGTCTATGTTTCTATGTTTACTAACAGGTGACTTTTTTGTAAGATGTTGCATTTTTAAAAGGCACTTTACTATTGCCACATCAGATCAAGTACAATTACTGTGTGTGCTCTCCCTGGGACTGCCCTTGAAATGTGATTTGACAAGTGCAGAGTGTGGCGCAGTGGGACAGTATGGTGCAGTGGGACATTAGTAATACAGTACTGAATGCGCTACCAGGCTACTCTTATTATTTTCATTGGAACAAACATTTTGCTTGATTTCCAAAAACATGAATATAGCAAAAATGTTATTCCAGCAAAAATTATGTTTTCTACAGTATATCTATATTATAGTGGTGCAGTAGCACCACTATAGTTAGGATTGAGCATGGCTTTTCATGTTAAACCTCAGTTTTTGCACCTTAATTTCTTTGCAGACATTCAACAGATTTGCATGAAATTTTGCATGTGCAGTATCGTGGGGTAGATTTCTTGACTTGCCAAGTTTTGTTCTAGTTGGATATGCAGATTTCAAGATGCAAACAGCAAAAAAAACATAAACTTTTCAAGGTACAAAGGCCTTGGCTCAGAAGGATTTCCTTTGCTGGTTTTGTGAAAAAATATTAATCTGTTCCAAAGTTATTACATTTTAAAATTTCAGGTTCTGAGTATGCTCAATCAGCATAAAAAAAATAGCAGTACGACATTTTTGTATTGGAATCCTTTTCATTAGGTTTTCCATATGCCACCTTCTTGTTTTTCATTTTCTTTCAAAAAAAATTAAAAAAATGTACAAAAATTGCATTATAGAGGGAGACCAACATGTGTATGTTGTTCATAGGGACACCATTAGGTGGATTCTGCAGTTAACTGTTTAACAGAGGATCCTTAAATTTCATATCTTATTTTTTGAATCTTTTGTTGTCACTCACTTGTAAGTTTTTCATACTCCACAATATGAAAAATGTCTGACACACAATGTTTTGTTGCTGTTTTTTGCCATGGCCTTGCAGCTAGACAGTTTAGTCTGGACTTTTTGTCCAAAATCTTCAGGGTAGAACGGACTTGGCCCACAGATGCTTCCTTTGCTGGTTTGGTAACAAAAATATTAGTTTGTTCTAAATTTATTTAGTTTTAAAATTTCAGGTTTGGCTTTAAAATTCTTTTTCATGACTTGCTTATGCATTTTGCATACTCTGTGAGGATGCTCAGAACCCCAAATTGTAAAACTAAATAAGTTTTGAATGGATTCATATTTTTCCAGCAAACTAGCAAAGGAAACCTATGGGCAAAGCCCTTTCTACCCTGAACATTTCAGACCAAAATTCCAAATCATATGGCTGCAAGTCGATGGCCAAAAGACAGTCACAAAACAGTGACCTCTGATTGCCATCCCTGTGATTAGCTTATATTTCCCAGGTGTCTAGTGGCACCCCCACCCTCCAGCTGCTGTCCCCATTGAGATTTTATATATCTCTGGTGTCTACTGGCACCCAACACCCTCCAGTGTCCATCCTGGTAATAAATAAATGTTCCCAGGTGTCTAGTTGGACCCCTCCACTCTGGTCACCATCCCTGTTGAAACAATGTGTTTCCCTGGTGTCTGTTGCCCCCACCACCACCACCACCAATGCAGTGCTGCCTCAAATAAAGAAAATGGTCCCTCAATGTTTTTTTTCCACAAGTAAAAAAGAAATTGGTCCCTCACCAATCTTACTCCCCCACCCCAACCTCCCACCGAGCACCCATCACTCTGCACCCTCCAAATCACTCCTATACACCCTCACTCACCTGAACAGGTCTCACACTGAAGATCCACTCTCTGATCATAGAGACATCTTACTGCTGGAACCGCCAACTGCAATATGAGAGGGTAAGGTAAGAGTGGTTCAATGTATTACAATGTGGTTTTAAACCAAAATGCATAATTTTGTAATTTTTAAAGATTTTGACATCAACTTTTTAACATATCCTTTTTGAGATCCCTCCTCATGAACATTGTTGGTGGCATTTTGCAAATCTTGCCCAAAAGGTGATTTCATGGCCTGTTGGTAATATGACCTTTGTGCCAGATTTCAACATTTTCACCATACTTGTTCATGAGGTGGGGTCATAAGAAGGGTATGATGAAAATGTGGAGTCAAAATATGTTAAAATAGTAAAATTGTGAGCATCTGTTGATATTTCACTATGCTCGCTCATGACTTTCATAATTTTCAATATTTTCACCCAAAATGTTTAACAAAGCCATTTCTTTAAACCACCTCTTGAATGTGACAACTGTCATTTTTCAAATCTTGGCCAAAATGTATTTTTGTGCTTGTGGTGCAGAATGACACAGTGGTAGCATGGAATGATGTTTCGGTCCAATCTGACAATTGTTAGTACTGGATTCATGAGGTGGGATAATAAGAGGGCTATGTTGACAATTTGGTTGGTGTTGCCCAAGAAATGGAAAAGGACCCTGTACTTCCACATAAACATACATATATGCATCTATGAAGAGAGGGCCCTGAGCTCAGTCAGACGAATAAGGATACAATTACACAATCTGAAAAAGTATGCATGTCTGGGAGTGCGGGGCCCAGAGGGCCTTGTGCTCTCACAGGAAAATAAAGATATGATTATACTATCTCAAATAGTAAGGAAATTATTTGCATAAAACTGTGTTAATGCAACAGTTGTTAACCAAGAAATGAAAGCACCAGGAATATATCACAGTGCTTACTATATTAGAGAGTCAGATTTTAAAAAAAAGATGATAAAGCACCCATGACAACAGACACACATAGGACTGTAGGTGAACAATGAAAGTCCTTTACTCAATCCCTTAGTACAAAATACATACTGCAATGTGACAGAAGGTATCACAGGAGGCAAAGCCAAAAAAGTAACTACTGACATTTCGCATGGCCACTGCCATGCATCCTCAGAGTAGTACTACCACTATACCTACTTGGCTACTTATATATTTACAAATCATGTGACCTTAGTGGAAACATTCAATCACCTTATTAATGCAACAGTTAGAGTTCATCCTAAAGCAAGAAAAGTAGGGAAAAGTGGCATTAGGGTTTCCAACCTTAACACCCAAACCCACCCCTAAAGTAAATCAGGGGTGGACTCTTCCTGGGGATTATCAACCCTAAAGCTCAACCATTAGGTGTGTATGTTTCTGGAGTGCGTAGAATGGGGTGAGCTTTAGGGTTGACAACCCCTTGGAAGAGTCCACCTCTGATTTGCTTTAGGGTTGGGGTTTTAGGATTGGAAACCCTAAAGCCACATTTCCCTACTTTTTTGAATTTAGTCTGAACCCTAAATGTTGTATTAACAGAGCTTTTTGCAAAAAAGATATAGGGGTGCGGTATAGTTAGGGTTGAGTAGCCTGTTTAATGTTAAACCACAAAGTTTGCACATTAATATCTTTAGCTCCATTTGATGAAATGGGCTGAAATATTGTATGTGTGGTCTATGAGGCAAGGTCTTGATATCTGGAAATTTTTGTGAAAGCAGCTTGTGTGGTTTCTGAGATCAGTAGCTGCAATTTTGTTTGGGAAAATCTATCTTTCTTCCTATACTTAACATGTTTTTTTTGCTCTCCCCTACAGCCTACATGGAATAGAATTTCTTCCTCAGACTTGAAGGGGAAATGTGTCATGCCCTAAGGTATTGCCTTTGACAAGCCTGATAAAAAATATTAAAGGGTTCCTGAGTTATAAGGCTTTAAAATGTAGTGGTTTCTGACCTCTACATGTGCAGTAAGATAACGTTCTGTGGCAAAAGTAAATGTTTGCTGTTGCAAATGCTCATTTTTGATTTCATACCACTTACTCAGCAGGACACCAGACATTTTTTGTGCCATGCAAACCGCCATCTTGTTGACTTTTTCCATGAACTGACAAACATGGAAAATACATGAAAATGGGATTTTTAAAAGCAAACATCAGGACCTAGCTAAACAGGACCCATTTTGCTGGATTCTGATGTTTGCTTATTAATATTATGGCCAGAAATACATTTTCTGGGCACTCAAAATCCCAGGTGCCCAGTTTACTGAGTGGAGTGCATCCCCCAGGTTCTCTGAATGAGAACAGCAGAAATGTCTTGACTTCTGCAGCTGCAGCTGCACTCATGCTGTGGGCTGCAGTAAAAGCCATGAGCCACTATTTTCCTGGTGTCTAGTGAATGGGGCAGACTGGTTAGGTATTGCACATCCTGCACTTTCAGAAGTGATGGTAGCTGCTTGGCTGAAAAGAAGTGTCTGGGAGGGCGAGAACTGCACTGATCCTTGTTAGTGTTGCATTCACTGGAATGCCAGTTGCAAAAGTAACCAGCTAATGAGAAGCTGTACTGTAAACCCTCAACATTGGCAGCTCTGTTAGAAGTCACCTATTGACCCATATCTGCCTCAACTATTCACCATTATCACAGTAGTCACCATAAAAAATAGAGATCTCACTCTTGGCAGTCACTCTCCATGATTAATTAGTTTGCACATCCACTTTGGCTCAACTGACCCATCTATGCTGTGTGGTCTGTAGCTTTCAGCTTCAATTGATAAAACACTGCAGCATGAGTGTTACCTTTTTTCCTGTTTTGATCACTTGTTGTAACTCAGTGAATAGAACTGTGTGAATACAGTTGCTGACCTCCCACTGCACCCAGCCTCAGTCCCTTTAATCCACTGTCTCAGAAGGACAGACTAGGCTTGCCTAGAGGTGGGCTAAACTATCCCTGGACTCGGGCCATGGATGCACTGGGAGGCAGTATAGCGCAGTGATTTAAGGCTCTGAGCTGCAAATCTGGTGACATTCAGCAGGCCAGACCTGGGTTTGAATCCCACAGCTTTCACTTGCATACTGTGTGACCCTGAGCAAGTCACTTAACTTACCTGTACTCTCAGGTCGCACCTGTAAAAAAGATTTCAGCTTAGTGTGCTACTCCTGGTTAAACAACTAAAAAAAAAATTTTTTAGTAATCAGCAAAATCCACCCTGAGCTCAGACCACAGCTACAATAGGCAGCAATCAACAAAAACCCTCTTCAGTTCAGATCATGATCACGTTGCATAGCAATCAAGAAAAGCCCTACTGGGCTCAGACTACTGCCACACTGGGTGGCAATCAACAAACACCATCTGGGCTCGGACCGTGGTCACACCAGGTGGCAATCAACAGGAGCTCTTCTGGGCTCAAACTATGGCCACACCTACTAGTTCAAGTTCAAGTTTATTGGCAGGAAAACTCCACTGAGCATGCTCATTTACAAGGAGGTCCTGTTAGGACAAGGTAAGAACAATATACAATACTCAAAATTGGCAGACAATACAGTTACATTAACTAGCATACAAAACAGTTACAATAGAGAGACAGTCAAAAATGGCATACACTACAATTATATTTCAGAGACAATAAGGCATTCAATACAGGTGAGTAGTATAATAATATGACTATACGTACTGATGTTCTAACAGATACAGTAGGATAGGGAAAAGTTCTAACAGTAGCTAAAAGTAGAAAGAGGAGAATGGTTCATCCTGAATAAGTGGATATTAAACTAACTTTATCAAAGCTGGATGTGCTAGCTAAGGTGGCAATGGAATAGATCCATAAGTGCCTTGCTAAACAATGATTAAAAGGAGATTAAAGAAACTAGTTCTGATAGCTTGAGTGAGGCCTATATTGTATTCTAGGTGGTCAAGGTGGCATGACTAATTGCAGCCTTGCCATAGAGAGTATTGAATTTGGGGACGTTTAGGAGGATGTGTATGCTTTTTCTAAGGGCATAGTGGCAGCACGCTTGACGATAAAGGGAAGTAATATAAGGTGGGAGCTTGTTAAGTAGGGCTTTGAGGGCCCAGGTACCAGTGTGGAGCAGCCTCCTTGTTGCAAGGGATGACCAGCTCACAGCTGAATAAAGGATGCAGTGATGTGTTCTAAATGGTGCCTTGGTTATGAAGCATATGGGACGGTGGCACAGGATGTCTAGTTTGTGTAGGTTGGATGCTGAGCTACAATTGTAGATAATGTCCGCATAATCCAGCAGAAGGAGAAAAGTGGCTTGCACAAGCCTTTCCCTAAAGTCTGCAGGGAGTAAGAATTTATTCCAATTGAAGAATCTCAGTATTATTTTCAAGTTTTTAGTGAGGGATTCAATGTGTGCAGCGAATGACAGTTTATTGTCCAGCCATATTCCTAAATACTTACATTTTTCTACCGTCTCAAGTGAATCTCCTAGAAGTGTTATAATGGGCACCAGTGAGGCTTGCTGATGTAGGGATGTTGAGGGCTGTGAAGGGAGGAAGTACATTAAGTTGGTCTTCTTAGAGTTTAACAGTAATTTGGACTTGAGGAGGTTGCGTTGTAATATGTTGAAGTTGGCCTGCAATTCAGAGTTGACATCAGACAGGGTGGGTTTGGAAGTATACAGCACAGTTTCATCCATGAAAAAGTGTGCTTTAGACTTTAGAATGTTATTGCTGAGTAGGTTTATGTATACAGTGAATAGTAATGGCCCTAGAATAGAGTCTTCGGGGACTACTCTTGTGAGTGGAAGTGGGGAGGATAGGAGCCTGTCAGTTTTAATGTGTTGCAGTCTGTCAGTAAGGTAGCTAGCAAACCCACCAATCTGACAATGCACTCCCACAGGCAAATAAGGATACAAATATACTATCTCAAAAACTAAGGAAATAAATAGCAAAAAACTTCGATAATGCTCTAGTTAGGGTTAAAACCACAAAAGTAGGGAAATATGGCGTTAGGGTTTCCAACCCTAGCACCCCGCTCCCACACTGTATACACCAACAGGCATCAGGAGTGTGCCTTGGAGTTGTCAGCCATAACTCTCACCCCATTTTCCTATATTGTACCCATCTCAGCATATTTACTTATGGAATAGGGTAAGCGTTAAGGCTGATGATCCTAAGGCACACACCTCCAATGCCTGTTGGTGTACACAGGTGGGGTGGGGTGTTAGGGTTGGAAACCCTAACACAACATTTCAGTACATTTCACTGCTTTTGTGCCATTAACCCTAACTAGAAATTGATGATGATGTGTATATGCATATATATATCTATACATATATATATATCTATATATATATATATATATATATATATATATATATATATATATAATGGATAAGCCTATAATTAAGGTTGTACAGACAGTTCTAGGTTAAACCCCAATTTTTGCACTTCAATAGCTTTGAAACCTTTTCAACAGATTTGCATGAAATGTTGCATGCACAGTCTCATGGGGTAGATTTCTACATGTGCCTAGTTTCATTCTAGTCAGATGTGTGATTTCGAGTTGTGGATAGAGCAAAAATTAAATTTTCATAAGTGTTTTCCCATTTGTTATAATGGGTTTTCGTTTGTCACTTGTAAAGTCCAGATGGTTTGGAATTTTTAAACATAAAAACATAGAAACATAGATTTTGATGGCAGAAGGAGACCACTAGGATCATTTAGTCTGCCCATTTGTTTTAGACCTCATTTGACACTATAGTTGCCCTTTGTAGTCAGGGCTCCCTTGTGTCTATCCCATGCATTCTTGAATCCCCCCCACAGTGTTGACCCCCACAACCTCTTGGGGCAAGCTGTTCCAGGCATCCACCACTCTTTCTGTAAAGAAAAACTTCCTGTGTTGGTGGAGAACCTCCCTCCTTGCAGCCTGAGGTCATGTCCCTGGGTCCTGGAGCCCTTCCTGAAGTGAAAAAGTTCTGGTCTGAAATTTTCAAGGTAGAAAGGGACTGACTCACAGATGTGCTTTTTACTAGTTTGTTGAAAAAATATTACTCCATTCGAAAGGTGTTCCAATTAAAAATTTTCATAAAATGGTTCTGAGCATGCTCAGTGAGCACCTCAAGATAGCAGTATGAAACAAAAGAGGAATTATTTTGTCCTATTGACATCATCCTTCTCATTTGAGGAAAATCCATTTTCATTTGGCCACCATCCTGTCTTCAGTTTTGCCTCAAAATTTAAATATGTGAACAGCCAAAATCAATATTCTGGGGAGGAAACAACACATGGAGTTTGCTTATCGTGACCTCCCTTATCTGGATTCTGCACTTTACTGCTAGAGAAATGCCTATAAAATGTGTTTTTTTAACATTGAAATTATTTTTTCATATCGTATTATACAAAAAAAATCTTGTTTCATATCACGAGTCCTGAAACAAGATCTTTTTTTCGTATGGGAAATCAATGTATTTCAAGGGGTTTTCAACTCTGGTGCATAACTTTGCCATTTTTACATATTTTGACACCACTTTGTCAACATATCCTTTTTGAGACCAATGTTGGCATCATTTCCCAAATCCTGCCTCAAAAGCAATTTCACGGCCCTTTGGTGAAATTACATTTCAGCACGATTTCAAAAATTTCACCACCCTTATTCATCAGGTGGGCTCATAAGAAGGCTATGTTGAAATTTTGTGGTCAAAATATGCACACATGCCAAAGTTACATGCACACATTGAAATTTTGCTTCATTCCCTCATAACTTTGGCAATTTTAAATATTTTGACTCAAAATGTTCACCATAAACATCTTATTACACCACCCCATGAATGTTACAGCTGTCATTTTTTAAACCCTGGCCAAACTGTTTTTGCACCTGTGGTGCTCAATGGTGTTGCAGTGTCACAGAATCACAGTTTGGTGTGGATTTCAACATTTTCATTACTGGGTTCATGAGGTGGGGTAATAAGAAGGCTATGCTTACAATTTCATCCTTGTTTTACTAAAAATGCAGACGCAGGGGCCTCTGGGCTGTGTGCTTCCACAGCAACATATATGTACACATCTAAGAAGGAATGGGAGCGTAGGGCCTGCCTAGATTCCATTATATTATCTCAAAAAGTAAGGAAATTCTTTGCAAGAGCTATGGTGGGCATGGTTACAATGGCTCAATGTGCTCTAATTATGTTAAGTTGGTATGTCTAGTCTAGGTTCAGTACCTCCCTTTGTAAGATGTTCCAGCTTTTGCTGCAAATGCAGCTCCTTGACATGCCGTTGTAGAATGGCCCCATTGTGCATGTCCACCATGTTTGAGAGATATGTGGTATGGCTTTCTATGTCCATGAATTTTTTTCTTTTGTACCCATGAATCACAGCATGTGTCAGCCACCTCACTTAGAATTTGAGATTAAAAGCATGTCTCCCAGCTGATGGAGTTCTTCAAACAGTTTTTCAGATGTTATTGTGAATGCTGCCACTTTGTCTTCTTCTAGATCACTGCTGGGTACAAAGTATGGTGACTCAGCCCTCTTTGAGGAGGAGCGGCCACTACTGCAGGCCCTCTTGGCAACTGATGATTTTTGCTTTTCTGATGTGCTAACCATAAAACCTTAGAGTCTCTGACTCACAGCCAGATCTATCAGTTCAATTAGTTACTCTGGGATTTTTCATTGTAATCTCTAGTCTTTGTTCACAGTGACACAAGGGCTTGTGTGGACTGCATAATATATGAGTATGATGAGGGCACAGCAAGAGAAATCATGGATTTGTTGATCAAGCAGAACAAGGTCTCATCTACCATAGCTTCAGTGAAAACAATGCATAGGTACATGGGTGAGACAAACAGAAGAACCCTGTAAATTTATTACAGTTCTGCACAGTAATTTTCCAATTTGTCTGTTCTTAATTGTTGTGTATGTGGCTTAATTTTTAGTGAATGTCCACAAATGTTGTCTGATGATACATTATGCAAACACAGTAAAATGAAGACAGCATGTAAGAAACTGAGTAACATAAGTGGAGATATTTCATGATGTAATTTTTGTGTTTCTTGCACGCATGTACAAAAAACACATTGCGTCAGCAATTAGGGAGCATGCCACAAAGTGTCAAGAAATTTGGCCATGTCGCCACGCAATCAGCTGTTTTGGTGCATTACAAGCTACCAAAACAGCTGATTGCATGGTGTCCCCATGGTGACAGCTTCTCTGTTGGCCTGTCACAGTCCCCAGGAAGCTGATGGAAAGCTACTACCCACCATTCAGTGTGCCTTTCTGGTGAAACATTTCAGTAAATTATAAAAAAAAAAAGCCGACAGGGTGCCCAATCCTTCAGCCTGCATGACCCCCTCCCCCAGTTCATTTGCCAATGGGGTAGCCCAATCCCCATCAGCATAATGCACCCCCATGGCTCATGAGTCCCCCCACACACTGTATGGCTGACGGGGGTGCCCAATCCCCCGCCGGCTCCACTGCCCCCAAACAAACTTCATCTGCCATGCTGGGAGCCCACCCCAGCATGGCAAAAGTCTCTTTGAGCAACAGGGTGCCTAATCTCCATTGGCTCCACTGCCACCCAAACAAATTGCCAGGTGCCATGCTGGGGAGCCCACCCCAGCATGGCAAAAGTCCTGCGTCATCTTAAAAAAAAAGACCTAAAAGAAAAAAAGTTCCTCATTGATTCTTTTGCTGCTTCCCCCAACCCACGCACCCTCTTAGTACCCCACCTCCCCACAACCCCACCTCACCCCATACTTACCTCAGGAGCCCAGCACGATAATCTACGGTGGACCAGGAACACGTCTGCACTCTTCAAAGCCGACCGCGAACTGAAGAAATGCTGGTAAGCTGTATAATGAGGCTTGCCAATAAAAGGCAGGCCAACTTGTCCAATGTCCCCCTGCCAGAAAAGCAAAGGGGAAGGGGGAGGGGATAGGAAAGGGAGGGAATATGATGTCAGAAAGGGTCAAATGACCAGGGGGAAGGAGAGCTTCCCAATTGGTTAGGGGAAGGGGATAAGGAGGGGGGGAAGAGAGGGGGCATTTTGGGCTATGTAAGGGCCTGCTACTTTCTGGTCACCCTCTTTTTGCTGGGAAATGATTCTCAGCACTTTGCTGGCAGTTCCATAGGTAAGGTACTACCCAGGGACCCTTGTCCTTTGGCCAGGTAGGGCCTACCTGGTGTTTGTTAATATAAAAAAAATAAAATAAAAGGGAATACAAGGTGGTAATGGTGCTGTTTTTAAATAGGGTGCTGCCAGTCAGAATTGAACCAGGAGCGAGTACTGTATTTGTTTTATTAAGGAATATAGCAGGAGTGTTTTGAGTTTTGCTACCTCAGTAATGGGGAGAAGCACTGTGAGAAGGGATGGAGAATGTGTTGATTTGGCAGGAAGGACACCTTTCACAGTGGCGTTATAATATAGGTGATTCAACTGCAAGGTTAGGTGTTTGCATTCTATAGCACATCATCAGTTAGAGCATAGTCTGGTTTGGTTTTGGAAGCACCACCCCCCTCGGTTTGTGTGATTTCAGGGGAGGTAGAAGTCTGGCATGGAGCCCACGATGGTTTGAGCAGGGACAGGCACTCAAGGTGCCCTCTACAAGAAGGCGCACTGGCTTGTGCTGTGGTGCTGTGTATATTTTGTTTTGCATTCAGGTCACTGCCCCTGCATTGCTGAGCTGCTGGGGTGATCGTTGGAGGTGTGCACCACGTGGCCACAGAGGGGCCTTCTATGGGAGGACACATGACAGGGTGGGGGTGGTCCTTTGTCTTGCGGCAGCCCGGCAAGCGGGTCTTTGATGGACCCTCCTGGTTTGCTGATCAGTGGGAGATAAGTGGGGAGGTATGCAAAAAAAAAAAAGGAACGTAGCGAGGTAGCGAGCCAGGCCAAAGCGGGATCTGGGGTGAAACTCTTGGCTGATAGTATGGCCTGGCAGCTCCAGCCTCAACACCACAGCCTCAATGGGTGGGGACAGTGTGGCGTGGAGGAGGTTTGGTGGTCAGTAGACAAGGTGGACGGTTTGCTGCAGCCGCTTTGAGGAGTTTTTTTAAAGTGGAATGGCCATCAGAAGTGTGGGGATGAGGAGGTGTAGCTCCAGGTAGAAATACATCCGGAAGGGTGGCTAGGTTGCCCAAAACAGCATGGGAGGCCTGTGCAAAACTGTTTTTCACCTGGTGATACACGTCTAAATAAATTACAGTGCGTGCTCATATATCTATGTTTGTTGTTCCCTTCTAGACTACATAGCACATGGTAGTGACTGGGGAGATGGGTGCACTGGTTTTGATGCAGGGATCCCGTCATAGTTGAGACTAAGATCTGGGGCTGGGTGGATTGCAATGAGGGCATCAAAAGTATTAAGCACGATTTGTTGAGTAGATGTGCTGGAAAAGGGAGTTATGTCTGTCAATGAAAAGGTTTCGGTTGCTCAGTTTGTTCCCAGTGGTATGCCTAATGTTGTAGGATATCAACATATAAGTAGCCTCTGGTCAGTCTCAGTTTGCTTGTCTGCATTCTCTAGAGAAAAAAGCGGGTATTAAATACTCACCTTGTGATGCATGTTTAAATAAATTACACTGGGTGCTCACTATATCTGAGTTGTTGTTGTTCCTTGTCTAGTATGCATAGAACACGGTAGAATTTAGTGGCATTCTGGCCCCCGCGACAGGAAGTACTGCTATGTAAATTGGTCCAGTGGTTTTGTGTGGGACTGGGGCAGCGATCGGGGAGGAGGGGGGGTCATTTGGGTGACGGGCCATTTTTCATGGTTGGCAGCCAAGCCAGTCCTGTGGACAGTCAAAACCTTGGATACCTTCACAAGGGTAAGTCCTGCTAATAGTGTGGCCTGCTTTTTGTAGCAGGATACAGGATGGTAATCGGGGGTTGCCTTTCAGAAGGGACATTTTGCGTCACTATGTCTGCTGCCATGGCCGGCTGGGGTGGTCACGGGGCAATGGGTGCCAAGGGTGGCACAGGCCGGATGCAGGCCACGTGTTAGGAAGTCTTGGGCTCAGCGGACAATCAGGAGGAGGCCATTGGGTGAACGGTTTCGATTAAACGATAGCAGACAGAAGGTGGCAGAACTTGTGGAGGGCGTGGTATGTGGGGGCCTAGCAGATTTTGGGGCTTGTATGCAACGCAACCATGTACAGAGGGGTGTGCTTGGCCCAGCCCGGAGATTGGGGGAATAGCAGGGTTGCTCATAACATAAATTGGATTATGGAACTGCTAGCTATAATGCAAAAGGAAAAAAAAAAGAGGAGTGAAGATGCAAAAATAACAAAGAATAACGAAAAAGGGGATTCCAGTTTGCTGCACTGGTAGCATTACAAGTGGAAGTTTTAAGAAGGTAACGGTGGAGGTCTAAGCTGGTGCAGAGGCAGCTAGACTAAAGAAGGTAGCGGTCAGCAGTTCATGAAGGGCAGGGGCAGTAGCAAGGGAGGAGCAACCCAGAAAGACCATGGGGATCACAGTCGGCCTGGGCAGCTAAGGGAGCGCAAGGGGGTGTTCGGCTGAGGGGAGTGAGGGCCCTATGAGATGGAGTGGCAGTCGTCTGATGTGCTGGTGGAGTTTGGTGACCAGGGGTCAGTTGGGGCAGTTTGGGTAGTGGCGGTTGCCACGTGGGCCACAGGCCAGGCTCTGTGCACAGCAACCTTGGAGCCTGGGGCCTAGGGAGCCGGACAGTGGGCAGACAGCATGTCGGTTCATTACCAGATGGTGCATAGGGGTCTTTTTAGTGGAGAGGGAGGTTCCGGTTGCCGAGATGGGGATGGGACAGTTGGGCATGTTACAGGATATTGCTTGCATCTGATGGTCATTTAAAGCAGGTGCACTGGGGGGAAACCGCTCTGAGGTTCCTGTACTTCACCGGGTGAGGAGAACTTGAGAGGCAGAGTCACTAACGGGTGGTATCAGGGGGGCAATTTGCTGTCAGATGGAGTCATGGGAGACACATGGAGGAAGCAGTCAGGATATTTGATGGTGAAGCAGCTACAAGGAATAAATGTAGCGGGTGCGCATGCAGTGCCGGGGAGTGTTTTGTGCTTTTGAATTTCCTCGGCAGTGGAGGGTGGAATCTGGGGGTGTTAACTCGGGCCATCCAGGATCAGGATGTGCAGAGTTGCAAGTGGAATGCTGGTTCTAGCTAGTGAGGGGGTCTCCTCGGTGGTCCCCACTGTATGCATAATAACCCCGGGACGAGGTTGCAAGGGAGGGTGTCAAAAATAAGCATACTTGAGGGAGAGCAGGCCTACCTAGTACTAGGATTGGCTTTCCTAGGTTTTAGGGGTCATGGGTAAAAATTTTAAATAGTTTTCTAGGGGCATCATGCCAGTTCACAAAACCAAAAAAGGAACGAGACAGTAGTAGATTGTGTGTGTGGGGGGGGGAGTTGTTCCCAGTGCAGATATGGAGGTTAGAGAGTGCCCACAGCTAAATGTGATGGGCATGCCTTTAAATCAAAATGTAAAAAAAAAAAAAACCCTGTTGGGGATCAACCAGAGACGCAACCCAACCATAAATGAAATGAAGTAGCCATTGCGAGTGCAGCTCTGGACATTTTTAAGGTTAAAGCAAGGGTTTTTCAGCTACCAGCAGTGGGGGGAGTTTTCCCCAACCCAATATGGATGGGATTTGCCATTAAGCACCAGGCAATATAGCAGAGGTAGACATGCTGAGAGCCAGCCCCTCCTGAACAAGAAAGTGTGTATGGCCTGCGGTACACACAGGGTGGTGAGAAGGGATGGCACCAATGGCCAATGCCTGGCCATGGGCTAGAAAGGTTACCGTATGCAGGTAACATGTGTGGGACAGGGGGGTGTGCTGGGCTAACTGTTCATGGTAACAATATGGCCATAGATGGGGGGTTAACTTGGGTCAGCCTTGGTCTGGGGGGGGACTGGTATAGGGCATGGGCAGATGTGCCCCGGGGTCCCTGGAAGCTGGTCACCACAACAAGGTGCTGATGGACCCCAGGAAAGGGGTCTGGAATGGAGCACAGGCAAATAATGGAGGAGCTGGGGCTGGGTACTAGCTCGGAGGAGGGGTATTTGAACCCTGGAACTGGACAACACCACTGAGGTTCAGAGTGGGGGGAACCTCAGAAAGGAAGGCTGATAACAGTGGGGGACAAGACTTGGGAGGGAGAGGGAGGGGGCAGACAGCTGGGTGGGAGAAGATGAGAGCCCTGATGGGCCAAGAACAGAGATGCGGTGGAGGAATGCAGCAGAGAGGCAGCTGGCAGAACTGGGGAATGGTGGGAAGCGGGCTAATAGTCACCAGTTATCGGGGTGCTGAAGGTCATTGTACAGAGAAACCCAGCTGGCCACAGCAGTGCAGGGAGGTGCATGCCCCGCATATGTCAGGTTATCTCTCAAAGCAGAATGAGGACGTCACAGTCAATCAGGCTAGCGGGGGGGGGGTGCCACTCCCCGAGTAGAGATGCAGCGAATTTTAATTTCGCTGGCAAAGTGAACGCGAAGTGGGCACTTCGCATTGTCACTCTGCTATGCGGAGTGGGCAATGCAAAGTGCTCACTCCGCTTTGTCATTACCACTTCACGTTAAGGTGGAAAGGCAATGCGAAGTAAGGTGAAGTCATTGTTTTAATGGACTTCGTGTTCCTTATTATGATTCTAAGTGATCCACTTGGTATTTCAGATTTGGCAGCCCTCCCACACATCACATTACTTACAGTACTGTAAGTCACATGCTCTTTAGCTAGGCAGGAAGAAAGTGAATCATACAAGCAGACACTTTTACTTTTCCCTGTGCAGACAGAGAGAGAGAGAGAGAGAGAGAGAGACAGAGGAGTGTGTTTTGTGACTGCTGATACTTTGAGATCAGAACGAGCAGGAGATTTAAACTTTGATTTAGACCCAACAGCTTTTTAGAAGCTACATTTTTTTGTCTTTTCTGTCTGTACTCTTTTTTTTTTTTTTTTTTAATTTGTTCTTTCTGTAAATTTTATTTTTCTTACATAGAGGGACATCAGTTGCAAATTATGTCCATGCTGGAACTGCTGCTGGATCACCATGGGATCCCACATTAGTTGTTTTTCCTCACACCATGTGCCCCCCCACACCTTCCTTGCTGTGTTATAAAATGTATTCCTCCACCATCCCCGACCCTTGTATGTAATTATGCCCTTTTTTTGTTGTCTTCCATATGTATTCTGAGCAGTGGAAGTATACTGTGCTAAACTGCATGGGTGCAGTTTTCTTTCCAGTCTGTGTATGTACTGCAGACACTGTCCAACTCGCTGACTTAGAAACACTTATTAATGAGTACAATGGTGGGGTGGTGAAGCCTGGAGAGATACTACAAAACAGGCTTACAATACATCCAAGTAACTAGTAAAAATATTAATGTTGTGATTCATGACGTAATCGTAAATCGTGATTTGTGACATATTTGTGACCATGATGATAAAGAAACGCAAATGCCTATGGCTGTACTCCCCCGGGCCCCAGTGAGGTGTGGCACAAAACTCTCTGACTTAAAAACACTCATTAATGAGTACAATGGTGGGATGGTGAAGCATGGAGAGATACTACAAAACAGGCTTACAATACATCCAAGTAACTAGTAAAAAAAATTACTGTTGTGATTCATGACGTGATCGTAAATCATAATTTGTGACTGCATTTGTGACCGTAATGATGAAGAAAGTGATTTATATCATGAGTGACTCCTGATGATGGTCCCGACTTAAAAACGCATATTAATGAGTACAATGTTCATGCTGAATTATGCACCACACCTGTCCAGTACTCTGAAGGGAAGACAAAGAAACAGCTGTGACTTAAGTTAGAGATGGAGATTGGGCCCAAAAGAGATGCAAATGTACAGACAGATTGAGATTGTGCTGCGCACTGAAGAGATGCAGAAATAAAGGCACAACACCTAACCAGTGCTCACCATCAGAAATTCAAATCTGGAAAAGAATATCTTTGCCGGTTAGGGCGGGCCGCGGGATGGCACTGTACTGCACTGCTGCAGTAAAAGGCACTAGTATGAGTACCAGTAAACATACCACAAAGAAGTACAAAAAATTACACAGCTGCAGTGGATAGCAGGTTCACATTGCTGAAATTATGTGGCACAATAAAAGGTGTCTGATTTGATGACACGCATCCCACACATACTCACACACAGACACACTAAGTAATGCATAACAAATTGAAAACTTCAGTAATATAAGCACATATATTTTAAACAAACTCAAATTATGCACTGCTGCACCACAACAATCAGCGAACAAATGGCAAGAATTATTGAAAATATTACTGTGTGTGCATTAACACAGTTATACAAGAAAAATATCACCAAAACAGAAAGCACTGTCTTTTTCTCCAAGTTAATCTACCTACACGACAGATACGCCCCTCCCCCAATGCACACTTCCACTGTCTCTCAGTACACAGACTGAATGTTGTACATTAACATTCAAAATACACACTCAAACAATAAACACTCGATGATATGAGCACAGGAGGGTTTCCTATAATCGATGAACTAAAGTTTCAGCAAAAAAAATGACTCAAAAAGGATTTTTTAACAGCTTTTAGAAGGTTTGAATCACAGAGAGCTCTCAGAACAGACTGTCTCCTACAGCTTCCTACACACACTACCCCAAAATGAGGCTGTGCAGAACAATCTAGAGCCCATGTGACCTGAAATTCCATGAATCACTGCAAAATTCACCTTCGGAGCTCATAAACAAGGCGAAGTAAGGCAAAGTACATTGTTTTCAAAGTACTTCACCTTAAGAATTAGCGGAGTAGTGGTTTGGCAAGGCGGAGTAATGTGAAGTCACTGTTTTCAATGGACTTTGAGTTTCCCATTAATAATGCGACGTACTCCGCTTCATGTTGCAGAGCACTCTGCAAATACGCTTTCACACTGCGGTCCACTTCGCGGAGTGAATTTGGGTCTCTTTGCCCATTTCTATCCCCAAGCCCCATACTCTGATTGAACTGCAGTGACCAAACAGGGTGTACACCAGGGATTGTATGCCAGCAAACAGGAGGTTTGCTGAACAGGGGGCCATAAGCAAGCAAGGAATCTGGTGCAAGGCAAAGTATGTCAAACGATGGTACAGGGGGTCAATTGGGGAGGCCTCAAGGGCAAGGTGAGTAGTGTGTGGGCATATTGGTGGGCCAAACAGCACGAGTCTTCCAGGTTAGGAGGGCAGATGCCAGTATGAAAGCCAGGGTAGGGGCAAAACTATTGGCAATTTATACTGTGGGGGCATGGTAGAGGACTGAAGATGAAGGGCATACAGGCGCAGTGGACCCCGTGTGGCGGGAAGAAAACAGATGGCCTGTGGTACATGGGTTGGGGGAGGGACAAGATATAGGACTGGAGGTTTCCTGAGCCAGGTGGCTGGATGGATGGGAACAATGAGCATTAGCATGGGAAAGGATGAAGCCAGGCCAAGGATCAGGATGGCAATTGAGTGGACAATGCAGTGGGCCCTAGCCTCCCTGGGGACCCAGCAGTGGGCATACAAGGGCTGGGGGTGGCCAAGGGAAGGCAGCATGTCCCTGCTAGGAGAGCGCAGTAGGGCCACATAGGGACGTAGCGATCTGGGGGCCAGGTCAGCCCAGCCACAGAAATTGTTATGAGAAGGAGGTTGGGTGAAAAAGGACAGGTGGAGCCCTGCCCTGGCCCGGTAAGGATGACCTGGCAGCAGGGGTGCAGTGGCACCGGGAGGAGCCAGCACAGGGCACACAGGGGAGCCCAGGTGGAGGGTGCAGAACAAGGGGGACAGCTGGTGACCAGGGCTACAAGGACCCTGTGGGGGCAGGCCAAGGGGCCATGAAGAGGATGCAGGTCCAAGGGCAGACAGCAGGTGATATGGGTTCATGGTGTCCCCTCATCGGGGAGAGGTGGCAGCTATCCCGGTCAGAGCACGCAGTGGGAAAAGGCTTCGGCCACAGCAGTGCAGGGCCAGGGCACTAGAGGCATAGGGGAACCCAACACCATCCCAGTGAACACAAGGAAGGGAAGAGGGACAGACCAGCATACAGGTCCAGCCCCATGGGAGCACCAAGGGGGCAGTGTGGCCCAGGATGAGGGCTGGCAAGCCACAACAGCCAGGGCAGCAGTGCATGTGGCTGAGAGGGTGTAGGGGTCCAAACCCATCCCTGGGACAATTTGTTATAGTTGGAGGATGCCTACAAGCAGAGGGGGCAGCCCTTGCAGGGGGGCAGGTGACCCTACTGGGGCCTTTAGGTTATATGGGGGAGAGATGCTAAGGCAGGGGAGAGTACCATGTTCCTATCCCACAAGGGGGAGCCCCATCATCCTTCACAAGCTGGAGATGGGTGAGTGGAAAGAGGAATAGAAAGGGGAAAAGGGGGGCAGGAGAGGGGAGGGGGTAGGCAGCATAGGCTGGAAAACAAGGAACCCAGGCATGGAAATAAAGGAGGAAGGGGATAGAAACTAGGGGCCTGATCACATGTCTGGATCTGGGGGGTATGGACTGGGAACGGACTCTGTGTGGGTCGATCCTGGATAAGGGGGGGGACCTGCTAGTGGTACAAAATGGTGGTGGTACCTGGTGGTGGTACCAAGTGGGGGTACCTGGTGGTGGTACCTGGTTTCTGGTGAGGATAGTGGGATGCTGGATCAGCTGTGTCTGGACCTTGAAGTACTACAAGCAAGGAGAATAGGATCAAGTTGGAAGAAGGTTCCCGGAAAGAAGAAACATAATGAATTACTGTGGTGGTACTGTACTGTACTGTATACTGTTGAAATATGAAGTGTGGGATGTAAATATAATTTGCGTGCTTTAATAAACATTGCCAGCAAGCATCCAACAGAAACAGGTGTGGAAAGATTTATTTCTGGGAGGGGGATCAGGGGAAAAGGAGGCTTACCAATAAAAGGCAGGCCAACTTGTCCAATGTCCTCCTACCAGAAAAGCAAAGGGGAGAGGGGATAGGAAAGGGGAGGGAATATGATGTCAGAAAGGGTCAAATGACCAGGGGGATGGAGAGCTTCCCAATTGGTTAAGGGAAGGGGTTAAGGGGGGAAGGGAGGGGGGCATTTTGGGTTATGTAAGGGCCTGCTGCTTTCTGGTCACCCTCTTTTTGCTGGGAAATGATTCCCCACTCACCCACCCACATGATTCTAAGGAGAGAGGTTTGCCGCTGGCTGGCACTGCACGGGAAGCTGAGGATAGGAAGCATGGTCTCCCGGGGCCCTGGTACGGGGTCAGGGGAGCAGTAGTAAGGCAGCATGTGGTTCTGGGGGCTGGATAAAGCCCTGGCAGGGGGCACCAGGTTGCCCAGAAAAGAGAAAGGAAAGAAAAAAAAAGACAAGGAAAAGGGGAAATGAAAGGGGAAAAAGTGGGGGCAGGAGAGGGGGGAGGAGGTAAGCAGCATGGGCTGGGGACCAAGGAACCCAGGCATGGAAGTAAAGGAGGGAGGGCATAGAAACTAGGGGCCTGGTCATATGTCCAGACCTAAGGGGGTATGGACTGGGAAATTACCCTGTGCGGGTCGATCCTGAATAAGGGAGGGGTACCTGCTAGTGGTACAAAATGGTGGTGGTACCTGGTGGTGGTACCAAGTGGGGGTACCTGGTGGTGGTACCTGGTTTCTGGTGAGGATGGGGGGCGAATCAGCTGTGTCTGGACCCCAAAATACTACAAGCAAGCAGAAGAGGATGAAGTCGGAAGAAGGTTCCCGGAAAGAAGAAGCATAATGAATTACTGCGGTGGTTCTGTACTGTACTGTATACTGTTGAAATATGAAGTGTGGGATGTAAATATAATTTATGTGCCATAATAAACATTGCCAGCGATCATCCAACAGAAACAAGTGTGGAAAGATTTATTTCTGGGAGGGGGATCAAGGGACAATGGCATAAATGGTTTTTTTCAACTTTGGTGCATATCTTGGCCATTTTTGGGAATTTTTTCACCAAATTTTCAACATGGGGTTCTTGAGACCCCACCTCATGAACTCACTCACTGTCATTTTGTTATTTGGTCCCAAAAGGTGATTTTGTGGTCACTGCGTGGAACCACCTTTCGGGATTGAGTAATGAAATGACAGCGTCCCAGTTCATGAGGTAGCCCCCCCCAAAACCCTATGTTGAACATTTGGTGAAAAAATTCCCCAAAATGACTGTTTTACAAGCATGCATTGCGCAGTTTCTATGCACACTCGTAACTTTGAGCATTTTGAATATTTTCACTCTAGATTTTCAACATTACCATTTTACCACACCTTCTTATGAATAGTATAGCTGTCATTTTTCACATCTCACCTGAAATGTGTTTTTGCACATATAGTGCACAATCATCATCATCATCTTTATTTATTCTGCGCTTTTCAAATATCAAGGCGTATTACAAAACTTCAAACAATGAATAAAAACAGTAATATATTAATACACAGTAAAATTCAAGAAATATCAATACTAATTACAATAAGCTTTACTCCATCAATAGGTCTTCATTGCCTGTTTAAACCCCCTACTGTCACGCACTCCCGAAGCCAGTGGGGTAGAGAATTCCAAAAGGCTGGGGCAGCATACATAAATGCACAAGCCCCAGAGGATTTCAAATTTACCCTTGGAATCTCTAGCAACCCCTCATCGGCCGAGCGGAGCAGTCACTCAGGGCAATAAGGCAACAGCAGCTCTTTCACGTTGTCAGGGCCAAGACTGTGTAGGGCTTTATAAGTCAGTAATCTGACTTTGAAGGTGATCCACCACTGAACTGGCAGCCAGTGCAGTTCGCACAGCACTGGTGTAATATGGGAGGTCTGAAGAGTCCCCGTCAACAACCTGGTTGCAGCATTCTGCACCAGCTGCAAGCGGCAGATATCAACCCCCAGAAGCCCCAAGTATAGGGAGTTGCAGTAATCAAGGCGCGAGGTCACAAAAGGCGTGGATCAGTGTGGGAAGGTCACCAGACAGAACAAGGTGCTTGATCCTACTGATGTTCCTTAGATAGTAAAAGGATGACTTAACAACAGCTGACACCTGAGATCGAAGAGTCAGCCCATTGTCAAGCATCACCCCCAGGTCTCACACCAGCTCAGAGGTTAGGAGCTGGTAGCCCCCCAGGAGAAGCCCTGAGGGCTGACCAGCCCCCAACCCCCCTATCTGGTGACCAGGATCCACAACCATCACCTCCGTCTTCCCTGAGTTCAACTTCAGCCAGATAGAATTCATCCAATCCTGGATTTCAGTGAGGCAGTTATTAAATTCCGAGGATGCTCTATCCTGGTCAGGTGCAAAAGACAGGTAGAGCTGGGTATCATCAGCATAGCAGTGAAACCTCAGCCCATACCATCTTACAATGTCTCAGAGGGGCAGCATATACACCGTGAACAACATGGCGTGGTCAGCATGTAAAATCAATGTTCAGGACAGATTAAGAATATCACAGTGACACTGTTCATGAGGTAGGCTCCCAAAAACCCTATGTTGAAAATTTGGTGAAAAAATTCCCCAAAATGACTGTTTTACGAGCGTGCATTGCACAGTTCCTACGCACACTCGTAACTTCGAGCATTTTTAATATTTTCACTCCAGATTTTCAGCATTGCCATTTTACCACACCTCCTTATGAACAGTACAGCTGTTATTTTTCACATCTCACCTGAAATGTGTTTTCGCACACGTAGCACACAATGGCGCGGTCAGTGTGCAAAATCAATGTTTGGGATAGATTAAGAAAATCACAGTTACACTGTTCATGAGCAGAGGTCTTAAACTGGCTATGTTGAAAATTTGGTGACAGAAGTCCATAAAATGATTGTGTTACGACCGTGCATTGTGCAATTTCCATGCACCCTCATAAATTCATAAATTCGTAATCTTTTCAGTCCAGATTTTCAGCATTGGCATTTTTCCACACCTCCTTATGAACAGTACAGCTGTCATTTTTGACACCCTGGCTGAAATGTTTTTTCACACTTCCAGTGCAGAATAGCATGGTCGCTGTGAGAAATCAGTGTTCGGGACAGATTAAGAAACTCACAGTGACACTGTTCATGAGCAGAAGTCCCAAAATGCCTATGTTGAAAATCTGCTGTAAAAATTCCCCAAACTAATTACATTATGGGTGTGTATTGCGCAGTTTCTACGCTCACTCGTGTCTTCACCTGTTTTTTTTTTATATTTTCACTCAAGATTTTCAACATTGCCATTTTTTACACCTCCTCATGAACAGTACAACTGTCATTTTTCACATTCTGTTCAAAATGTGTTTTTGCACATGGCACAGTTGCTGTGCAAAATCACATTTCAGTTAACAAACTGATAGTGTCACTGTTCATGTGTTGGGATCACAAAAAGCCCATTTTGAAAACCTGGAATAAGAATACCAAGAAACACCCAGGGTGTTAGGATTTTTGACCATAATGCTCTACCCTGTAGTGACTGACAGGTGTCAGGGGTGTGACTTGGGATTGTCAACAGCAATGCTCATGCCATTCCATCCCCACCCTGCAGCCAGTGGCAGGCATTGAGGTGTGTCTTGGACCCTTTGGCTCCAGAGTTCACCCCATTCTCCTATACTGTACCCATTTCAGTGTATTTCCTTATGGAATGAGGTGAGTGTAAAGCCCAAACACTTCAAAGCACACCTCGACACTTGTAAGTGTCTGCAGGGTAGGGTGAGGTGAAATGTCATGACCAGTATGGGCAATGACCCAAAGGCACATCCCAATGCCTGTTCATCTCTACAGGGTGAGGGTGGAGCTGGTGTCAGTTCAATACTTCACTGCCATTCCTATACTGCATCTGTCTAACTCCTGCACTTCCACTGCTAATGACAGAAAGCAACACTTGGCATTGACAAAAGCTTGTTATGACTGAGATGATAATTTCACTGGAACAATTTGCTTCCCTGGTATTTAAGAAAAAGGGGTGGGATCATATGAAACTGTGACCAAAGCATCGTCTGATGATTCATGTCCAGGCAGCAATTTCAAAATGGGGTCATGGCCTGTTTATTTGAAGCTGAATGTACTTTATTCATTTACAGTACTGTGCACTATGTGCAATTAAAAAAGACAGACAATGTGAAAAAAACATTTTGCTTAATGTTCTATTTTTGTCATACTATATTAACCTTGGATTGTTTCTTCTTTAGAGATGAGATTATAAAGAATAAGTATAGCCTCAACATTTCATGAATGTTCCTGGTTTGGAAACTTGGCATTGAATTATGAGGTCCTGTGTTTTGCTACATTCTCAGTTTGACGCGATCATACCAGAGACCATGAGTCACTTCTTCTATGATTATTTATAATTATAATTTATTTACATGTGCAGTACAGCAGGTATTGGTGAAAAATCATGTTTGTTTCAAAACTGAGTATGCTGAATACTGATGATATTGAGACACACAATCTAACACTCATACAATAACACAGAGTAGCACACAGAAGTGTGATTTGAAAATGAGATGCATGCATTTAGTTGCTATCCCCTCTCTGAAACAAAAAGGAACTCATAACACATAATTAGTGAGTTTCCAATAGCCTCCATTCCCCACAGACAGTGGTGGAAATTGGCAGGGGGAGCAGCAGAACTCAGCTACAGGAGTAAAATAGGGAAGGACTGTTTCTGTATCACATTGACCCACCAAAAGACATACAACTGACTAAATAGCAAGTTACATGCAACCATGTGTCCCCAAACCCCTGTCAGGTATGTGTGATCCTACATTAAAGGTGATGGGTTCGCCCAGTGAGGTTTGTCCATTTCCAGCACTGTTCATAGCCATTTAGTGTTGAGAGGAAACACCAAACTGGTGCACTGTTACAGATCCACTGAAAGCAGGTTTTAAATGATACAGTAATATGCCATTACTTGATCAGCTGTGTGGTTTCATCAGAAAATTGTTACATTACATATAAGTATAATGGGTTCGTCAACAAAATGTACTAGTTCAATACTGTTTCTGCCAGTTCACTCACTACATTGCAACTGGAAAAAGGCCAACCATAATTAGAGTGCCACAAAAATACCAACGGTGCAGACACTGCTACAGCAATAAACTGACAGTGACAGGAGTGAAACATGGCATTATGACAGCCATACAGTAGATTTCTAGTAAGAAAATGTTTTGCAAGGGGCTCTGCCCCTGCATCCCCCAGCAATTAATATACCAAACTCCAAGTTGGACATGAAATTGGAAGCAGTGCAATAAATTTCCATCAGGCAGTTTCCTCCATGGCAGTTCAACCCACAGCACACACTAAAAGTGGCTACAACACCAGTGCCTTCAAAAGGAAAATCAACACACCTAAAAGCACACAACCATCCTGGATGACAATGAAAACCACCTACTCACCCTGCAGACACCCTGTAAAAACCTGCAAAGAGATCACTACACAGAACATCCTGCACCTGTGGAACAACAGCTGCTGCACATTTGGCTACAGTCTCCTATCAGCTCTGCAATTGTGGATGAACTGCTGCTGCACACTCCACTGCAGCCTCCTGCCTGCTCTACATGGTGGAACAAATGCTCCAGCACAATGTGCTCTAGCCTACTTACCCACTCTGCACCTATGAAACAAGTGGTCTAGCACACTGCACTCCAGCCTCCAAGTTGGCAAGATCACAGGTGTTCTAACGCTGGCACTCATCTGCTGACGCTCAACTGTGGGTGACATCAATGCGTCATCCCAGTATCAGTTTACCATTTCTGCCCAACACTGCATGCCTACATACCGTAAATAAACTTGTGCATGGCTCCCAGATCTACAGGGATTTCTGTATTTTACATTGAAATAGTGCAGTTTACTGGGAAATTGTTCCCATAGACTTGGATTAGTTTTATGGGAAAAGACAGCAATTCAACTTCAACAGGAAATAATGTCTTTTATAGGAAAACACAGGATAATTTCTGCAGAGTTACAGGAAAAATGTCAGACTGATCTGGAAGCTGTACTTGTGCAAACTTCATTCAGTGTATGTACTGTATTTGGTGCACTGTATTATGTGGTTGTCCAATATACTGCCTACATAATATAATACTGTACCTCTGACCCCTATATGTGAGTCATACATTAGGTTAAAGTTATTGCTTTTCTCTGCTTTTAAGCAAGCATGTTAGAAATGGAGGAATCCAGCACCATTGACATAGGATCAAACATAGAGTGCATGACAAGGGTCTGGGAATGTTTCCTAATTATACTCATTACAATGTATGTTGCATTCTTGCCACCACCATTTCACCACTGATACTGAATGTTAGACATGAGCAGTATGCAGACATCAATCCATCAATCAATCAATCAAGTCTTTATTTATCCAGGCAAACACCACTGAGCAGGTTCATTTACAAGGTGGACTTGCATTACACAAGGTCAAGAATAACTCTTTTATGTACGGATAATAAATAGACATAATTATACAGAAATAGGAAAAAAATACACAGAGCAATAACAAGTATTTCCGGTATAGGGTTAACAAGGTTAGGGAGAATGGTATGAGAAGGGAAATTAAAACATTCTCAAACAGCTAGCATATTAAAACATTTTCAAACAGCATGGCATATCATTGGTCAGGACATATACAAACTTAAGGGGCAGATGTGGAGGGAAGGGGTGCAGGACTGCAGCTGTTCTAGGAGGGGTGCTACAGTAGATGTGCTGGGGACATATATGTTAGGATTCTGAGGGTAAGAAAGGTAGTGGATTAGCAGAAAAAAGGGGATGGTATAGGTGGAGACAATCAAGGGGCCGGGTTAGGTGGAGATGTAGTGGGCAGGTAAGCAGTAGGCACCTTAGCACACTTAGCGTGCTGGAAACAGCTGCATAGCTCCTTAACAACCTTGGCATACAAGGTCTTGAAGGTGGTAAGACTAACAGGGAGACTCAGTTTCATAGATTTCTGTAGTTTGTTCCAGAGTGAGGGCAACACATAGCCTATGGTCGCTCTCCCAAAGCATGTATTGGCCCTAGGTGCCTTCAGTAGAAGCAGAGAATAGCTTCTCAGTGCATAGTTGCCTACCACTTATAACAGCAAACAGTCAGAAATGTATTGGGGTAATTTGTTGGTAATAGCTCTGTAAGTCCAGAGAGCTGCATTTCTATTCCTTCTGTACTGAAGGGAGGTCCACCCCACAGCTGCATATAAGGAACAGTGGTGGGTGGTGATAGGTAGGCCAGTTATGAATCTCAAGGATCTGTTGTATAAGGCGTCCAGTTAAATAAGACAGGAGGCATTACACTAACTATAAATGAAATTGGCATAATCAATTAGGGATAGAAACATGGATTGAACTAACTGCATCTTGGCATCTTTGGTCAGGAGGCGGTTTATTCTAAAGAAGAGACCAAGCCTCTGCCTCAACTTTTTCAGCAGATCCTCAACATGCTCCATGAAGGAGAGTCTGTGGTCTAGCCAGACCCCTAGGAACTTGAATTTCGTAACAAATTCCAACCTCTCTCCTAATAAAGCGTTTATGGGAGGTAAGGAACCAAAGATAGCAGGGTTCACCAAATGAGTAGCCAGAGAGAACAGCGTAGCTTTTGTTTATTTGGCATTGAGTAAGACTTTTTTATTCAGGAGCTGATTCTGCAACAAGTTAAATTCTGTTTGTAAATCTCCACAGGCAGCTTCTGGAGCTGGGCGGCTTAGGTACAACACTGTGTCATCAGAGAAAAGGTGAATATTGGCCTCCTTGATGCCAACATCAATATTGTTTATATAAATGGCAAACAATAGGGGCCCCAGGATGGATCCCTGTGGAACGCCTCTTTTTAGTGGTTTTAGTGGAGAGAGAGCTCCCCTTTGGCTTTGACCTGCTGAAGCCTATCTGTAAGGTAACTATTGAACCAGCACAGAGAAGTCAGCTCCAGAACTATGACTTTTAGGGTGGAAAGAAAGAGGCAGTGGCTGGCAGTGTTGAAGGCCTTGCTGAGGTCCAGGAACACGGCACATACAAATTTTTTGTTTTCCAGCTCTCATTGACAGTCATAAGTCACTTTGACCTGAGCCATAATGGTACTGTGCTTGGCTCTGAAACCAGACTGATAGGGTTTAGAAGATTCTTGTTATCTAGGTAGGTTCTCAACTGAGCATTCACAATTTTTTCCAGCAGTTTAGACAATATTGGTAGGAGAGATATTGGCCTATAATTATTTAGGTCACGGGGATCCCCTGATTTAGACAGAGGAATGACGTGGGCAATTTTCCATAGATGTGGACCAGTCCCCCAGGACAAGGACAAGTTAAATAGGTGTGTGATTGGTACAACTAGGACGTGGTATGCAATATTTAAGAAGCAGTGGTCGAGAGAGTCAGCACCAGCTCTTTTCTTGGTGTCCAACTGCAGAAGGAGGTCTTCGACCTCTTTCAACAAAGCAGGAAGGAATGAGAAGACCGCATTAGTGGTATTAGGTTCAGGAATCTGTGCACTATTCTGAGAATGTAACACGGATACTGACATGAAACACACACAGCACAAGAGTGCCTCTACTGGCAGACCGTACTAAATAATCATGTTTACAACAGGTGGGTGACACATGTACAACATAACAATGAACAAAAAGAAGAGAACAATGCAAAAAAAGATCAAAAGAAAACCAGTTATGATGGTGCAATGGTGATATAATGGTTGCCAGCCTGTTCTGAACATGGATTTAGCTGTCTGGCATTAACAATCATGGCAGAATCTGACATGTTAGGGGCCTTGACTGTAAGTGCACATGGCAGAATTTCAAAGTTAGGACCAGCTGGTATTAGACAGCATGAAGCAAACTCCATAATTCACAGATAATAATATACATATGGGTATTATCTATTGTGTATTATCGAGTTTTAAAGTGTTTAAAACCAGGTATTACAGTATATGGTGTAACCAGTATTTTTTATTCAGTAATTCTTGTTACTGTTTTTCAGTGTTTTACCCTGAACTCATGGACTTTTTTAATGTCTCTGGAGGTAGCTGCTCACCCTGAAATAGTGAGAGACCTGGGCACTGAACTAGGTGTGCACATGCTTGCTGCATGCATGCTGATGCAACAAGCATTCCAGGTCAACCATACTACCTACCCATGAGGTGACACATAGGGTGGGATTAGGGAAAAAAACAAGTTTGAATCCTCTCTGTTGGTAGCTAGAAATTATGTATAAATTTCACTGTTGATGTACCATCTGATATAATATAGCCACAGATCTAAAAAAAAAAATAAGGGGGTGAAAAACTACTCCTATATAGTCCTACTTAGACCACCACATTTACAACTATGAATAAGGCATTTTTACCTGTTTGTCCAACTCATACTTTGGGGAGGAGTACAGCCTAGAGGTTAGAGCTCTAAGGTATGAACCCTAAAATCCAGCAGACCAGGGACTGAATCCCACAGCTGCCACTTACATATTGAGTGGCCCTTAGCAAGTCACTCAACTTCCATTTGCTCCCGGGACACATCTGTAAATGAGTGCCAGTTCAATGTGCCTTTCTCAAAAGAAGTGGCGGGGAAGGTTAGGGAGAAAAGGATAGCATTCAGGAAGTATAAGAAAACACAGAAGGAGCAGGGCAGAGAACTGTACCAGTTAAAGCAGAAGGAAACAGGGCAGGCAGTCAGAATAGCAAAGGCCCAAACTGAGGAAAAGATAGCCAACTCAGTTAAGAAGGGGGATAAAACCTTTTATAGGTACATTAGGGAGCAAAGAAAGACTAAGGCAGGGATACTGAGGCTGAATAAAGAGGAAGGTGGTTGGCAGAGAGTGACAGTGAAAAGCAGGGATACTAAATGAATACTTCTGCTCAGTATTCACAATGGAAGAGCAGGCGGAGATACCTAATCCATTCAATAGAAGCACTCTGTATGGGGGGTTTGATATTAGTCATTTCACAGAAGAAAGGGTTCTGAAAGAACTCTTAAAACTGAAGGTGGATAAAGCAATGGGGCCTGATGGTATTCACCCCAGAATTCTAAAAGAACTAAGGGAAGAACTAGTAACACCACTGACTACCCTTTTTAATAAATCATGGGAGGATGATGTGGTATCTGAGGACTGGAGGAGAGTGGATGTGATTCCCCTTCACAAAAGTGGGAGCAAGACAGATGCAGGAAACTACAGACCTGTCAGTTTGACCTCAGTGGTAAGGAAAATTATGGATTCACTTCTGAAGGAAAGAACTGTTGAGTACCTAGAGGCCAGTGGGGCACAGGACCTGAGGCAGCATGGATTCACAGTGGAAAGGTCATGTCAGACACATCTAGTTCATTTATTTGACTGGGTGACCAAAGTAGTAGTAGACCAGGGAAGGGCTGTGGACATGGCCTACCTAGACTTTAGCAAGGCATAGTCCTGCACAAAAGATTATTAAACAAATTAGCCAGCCTGAGAGTGGGTCCCAGGGTAGTAGCCTGGGTAAAACATTGTCTAGACAACAGGACACAGAGGGTAATGGTAAATGGAGTCCACAGTGAAGAAAGGGGGGGGTTACTAGTGAGGTACCACAGGGTTCAGTACTGCGGTCGGTCCTTTTTAATGTCTTCGTAAGTGACATTGTAGAGGACTGGAAGGAAAAGTATGTCTCTTTGTAGGTGACACAAAGATCTGCAACAGGGTTGATACACAAGGTGGGGTGGAAAGGATGAAAAAGGACTTGGTAAGCTTGGAGGAATGGTCAAATGTATGACAGCTTAGATTCACCACAAGAAGTGCAAAGTAATGCAGCTGGGAAACAAAAACTCAGGGGAAGAGTACTCAATGGGGGATGAGATACTGACAACAACAAAAATGGAGAGGGACCTGGGTGTAGTCATATCAGATGACCTAAAGATGGGCCAGCAATGAGAGAAGGCAGTAAGGAGGGCTGGGGAATTCTGGGATGCATAAGGAGAGGCATCACCAGTAGAAAACAGGAAGTTATTGGCCCTCTGTACAGACAGTTGGTAAGACCACATCTGGAGTACTGTGTACAGTTCTGGAGACCCAGTCTCTGCAAAGACATAGACAAGGTGGAGGCTGTCCAGAGGAGGGCAACCAAAATGGTGCAGGGTCTGCACCAGAAGACATATAAAGAAAGATTAAAGGAGCTTAAGATGTATAGCCTTGAGGAAAGGAGGGAGAGGGGGGACATGATAGAAACTTTCAAATACCTCGAGGGAATCAACAAAGTCCAATATGGTAGCATCTTTCATAAAAAGAGATGTGCAAGAACAAGGGGCACAATTTGAAGATGGGGGAGGGCTCAGAGGTAATGTGAAGAAGTATTTCTTCACACAGAGGGTTGTAGATGCATTGAACAGCCTTCCTGAGGAGGCTGTAGAGTCAAAAACAATGGAGGAATTCAAGAATGCATGGGACAGACATATGGCAATTCTAGTGGTGGGTAGGAGGAAGTAGGCTGTTGGTTAACTAGGATCTGCAGCTTATCCATTAGGTAGGAAAATGGGCAGACTAGGTGGGCTAAGCAGTCCTTATCTGCCATCAGATTATATGTTTCTATGTTTTCTCAGCCAAAAATTTTAAATCAAGAAATAAATACACTTAGACAGATGTGCAGGGTAGAAATCAGGGGCAGCAGACTTGAAAGGACTTTACACAGGTAGTTACCTCCTCAATCCATATAGAAGGTCGATCATTCATTGGATCTGGTATTTCTTATGGATATGGAGATTGCTGATTTGGGGGTGGAACCAGTCAGCTGGTGTGACCATTACACCATAAGGTTCAGCCTCAGGGTCCCCCCTAACAGGTCTGCCCCTACGGAGATGGTTCAGTACCACCCTTTAAGGGATGTTAGTCCCAGTGACCTATCGGCAGTGCTGGACCTATCAGGCTTGTCAGATGAATGCATGAGTCCAGACGATCTTGTAATAGTCTATAATAAGGCTGTGAGAGATGATCTGGACAAGATTGTTCCTATTCTTGTTCGGGCTCTCACTCTTCACCCAAGGAGTCCTTGATTTGATGGCTCCTTGAAAGAGTTGAGACGAGTTGGCCGAAGGATGGAGAGAGCCTGGTGGAAGCCCGGCCTTGATGCTGATAGGCTTAGGTTGATGGCACATTATGATGGCTGTCAATCAGAAATCACCCGTAAGAAGGCAGAATTCCTGTCCAGGGAGATTTCTGCTGCACAGAATCGACCAGCTCAGCTCTTCCGGACTGTTGGCAGATTGTGCAATCCAATCTGTCTCCAGCCCAGAGGAGTTTCTCACCATAGATGCAAGGAGTTCACTCAATTCTTTGCAGATACGGTTGCTAGCATCAGGTCTGGCAACGGTCCGACCTCTCCTATGAGGGATTGCAGTGGTCAACAGGAAGTGGCATGTACTCGATCTGTCTGGTCAGATTTCCACCAGCTGGAGTTCGCTGACATTGTGAAGATCGTCCAGACATTGCGTCCAACCAGTTGTAGCTTGGATCTGGGCCCTACACCTCTCCTAGTTGTATGTGTAGGTGTTATCTGTCCAATCCTTGCTGACATTAACTGGAAATCCTTGGAGAGGGGCATCTTCCCTGACACCCTCAAGGAGGCGGCCATTCGACCACTCCTTAAAAAACCCTCTTTGGATCCAGACTGTCTAGCTAACTACCATCCTATCTCTAACCTGCCATTTGTTGGTAAGGTTATTGAAAAGGTGGTTCCTCTGCAGTTGGATGATCATCTTGCAACTCACAATGTCTACGATACTCTCCAGTCTGGTTTCAGGAAGAAGCATAGTACAGAGACTGCTCTTGTTCCGGTATTGAATGACCTCCTAATGGCAAGAGATTGAAAGGCACATACCATTCTGGTCCTTCTTGATCTCTCTGCTGCATTTGACACTGTGGACCATGGTGTGCTATTGGAGCACCTGCAGATTTTTTTGTGGGCTGTCTGGTACAGTCCTTAAATGGTTTCATTCATACCTCACTGGCAGGTTTCAGAGAGAGGCCACTGGAATGTATTCCTCTGGTGCTCAGTCCCTGTCTTGTGGGGTGCCGCAGGGCTCCATTTTCACCCCCATGTTGTTTACAGTGTACATTCTGCCATTGGGAAATATCATCAGGTGATACAATCTGAGTTTTCACTGCTATGCAGACGATACTCAGCAGTATATGTCCTTTCTGCCTGGACAAAATGATGCACTCTCCATGCTAAATAACTGCCTTGCTGAGATCAGGTATTGGATGAGTTCTAGCTGGCTGAGACTGAATCCAGATAAGACCAAAGTGATGGTAGTGGACTCAGGTCATCCGGGGGGTGGGGGTGGGTGTTGGACAACCATCAGGTTTATTACTTGGTGGCATGTCACTCACTACCTCAGATCTGGTGTGTAACCTGGGTGTTATATTTGATGATGGTCTGACTCTAAAATCTCAGGTGTCAGCTGTCAGCAAATTCTCTTTTTACCATCTTAGGAATATCACCTGGGTGAAACACTTGGTACCTCTGGATGATCCTCCAACATTGGTCCATGCCTTTGTCACTGCCCGTCTTGATTACTGCAATTCCCTCTACCTAGGGCTACCAGGGGTTGATATCCACTGCTTGCAGCTGGTACAGAACATGGCAACCAGGCTACTAACTCCTCTGCTGTCAACACTAGAGTGGATATCCTCCACAGACTTAAACACTGTTTACCAACACAGACCATGCATCTTGCAGTTGCCTCCTCTATCCTCTCCCTAGTAGACTATGGGATAGTGGTATATGGCTCTGCGGAACCCACTGCCCTTGGTAGCCTCAACACTGCTTTGAATAAAGCTTGCCGCCTAGTCACCGGGTGTGACAGATTAACTCATACCTGTGAGCTCTACGCTTTAGCTGGTTGGCTAAACTTCTAAGGAAGACTTAAGTGCCACTCCTGCGTTCTGGTGAAAAAGATCCATCTCCAGCTGGCTCCCATCGGCCTTCTCCCAATAGTCAGTGTAGCCCCCCCCCAGGCATAATACAAGACTCACAGCATCCTCCTCATTTCTGGTCCCCCATTGTAGAACATCCCTTGGGCAAAGATCCTTACACTACCGTGCCCCTTTTTGGCTAAACACTCTACCTCCCCATCTCTCAGACCTTTAGCCTCTCCCTATTCAAAACAGCCCTCAGAGCCCAACTCCTTGAGTCAGAAAAATGTGACTGTGGCTAACTCTCTGCCCTCCTCTGGTGTTTTCATACCCCTCAATAAACTTGACACAGGGTCTCGATAGATCCCAAGAATCAGCATCATGCACATCTCAGACAAGGGTTATCTAGAATCGCTGCCTACTACTATCACCAGTTAACTAAGAAAAGATTAAGCCTGGACTGCACTTGCAGTACTGTTTTGTGAATTTCTGCTTGTTTATTGTGCGTTCTCTGTATTTGTTTACCCTCCACCCTCTGTAACCGACGTGGAGCCTTTGCAAAAGAGTCTGTGACTCAAAGGATTGTAATTTCGATTGTAAAATAAATAAAAATAAATAACTGAGACTTCTAGAACCAGTCATATTACGTCTATGCTCCGTGGACTGCACTAGCTGCCGGTCCAGTGACGGATCACCTTTAAGGTTGGCTTGCTAACCTTTAAAGCCCTACATGATCAGGGACCCAGTTACCTGCAAGATCTCCTGGTACCTTACTGCCCATTCCATCCTCTCTGATCCACCGAAGAGGGATTGCTGGAGATTCCCAGGGTACACTTGAAGATATCTGGTTGTTGTGCCTTCTATTTTTTAGCTTCAACCCTGTGGAACTCTCTACCTCTCTGGTTGAGAGAATGCTCAACCGTCGGTAGATTTAAAATTGAATTAAAGACATATTTATTTAACTTAGCCTTCCCTAGCTATGGATGATATGATGATCTGTTTTAAATGCTTATTTAACTCTATTTATATTTGATGTATCTGTTTTTATGTTCAGCGCCATGGCTTTGGAAAGCGCTATAAAAATAAAGCTGATTTGATTTGATTTGATTTGAATATAGGGACTAAGCATAACAACTATCAATCATATAACACTGTGCAGCACATACATTAGTAACAGAGAAATGTAAGGGAATAGGTAGAAATTCATAACTGGCATCTCTTTCACATCTCCTTAGTAAGGCATGACACTCCTTACCAGTCAGTTTGTGAGTTCTTGAACATGGTGCTTTTCCTGGGAAAACACTTGATATGTGTCTACAGCCCCCCTACCAGTGGTATAAACTGTCTCTCCTACCTTACTGAGTTTTAGTCAGAAGACTGAATCTCATGAGATATATGTATAGTGGCTGATCCCAATATAAATGGGTTAGGGAAAATACTAGGCATTATGAATTCCTGATTTCTGGGCTTAGCATCAAGCAATCATTGTCTCCCCTACTAGGCTCTTCCTTCTTAGTGATCAATACACTCTTCTCGATTGGTTACTGTCAAATGGGGCAGACAGGGGTGTATCAGTCTGGAACCTTTACTGATACTATTACTAATATACACCAATCTACAGTACCTGCAAAGTCAAGCTGCCCATAGTCCCTCCAAGGCCATCTTCTCATTGACTTTTTTAAAGCTTGAAGAGAGCATTCTTGCAGACCTAGCCTACACTGACTGGTTTTCCATACCATCTGCCTAAAAGATCTCCATTGTCCTTGATAATTTTCTCTCAGTCTTCTCCTTGCACAAGTTAAACTCCCCCCCCCTTTTTAAGGAGGAGAGTTAGAAATGCTGTCATAAATGGTTACATAGTGATCTATTATTCCTTATGAAGGCTAGAGACAAACACTTTCATAAGATTCATAAGACAGTAAACAAATCAATTGGTGTTAGCCTTTGGTAGACCTGCACCTAGATTTATATCTCCACTAGAAAGCAACTAGATTTTCAGTGGTTATCAAGTGCTACTTTAAATTGGTTCTTTATTTCTTCAGGATACTACTTCTGCTGGCAAGGAGTTACATTCAGATACCACCCTCTGGGAGAACCACACCCTTCTCTGAGACAACCCTATAGATCCTCATTAGTATTAGCTGACCTTACTGACTATATGAAGCTAAAAAATTTATGTAAAAGGCTATCAGCACATCAAATATTTAATTTTGAATAACTACTATGATTGATTCTATAAAGGACATATGGAACATTTGGAGGAACATAAAGAGTTTGGTGAGGGGTTCTGCTAAATTGCACACTAGTGACCTCCTATTAGGTGGGATAAATTTTAATAACACTCAGACCAGGTGGTATAGTGCAGTGGTTTAAGACTCAGAGCTGCAAATCTGGTGACATCCAGCAGACCAGACATGGGTTTGAATCCCACAGTTTCCTCTTGCATACTGTGTGACCCTGAGCAAGTCACTTAACTTCCCTGTGCTCCCAGGTCACTCCTGCAAAAAAGCTTTCAGCTTAGTGTGCTACTCCTGGTTAAACAACTAAATAAAAAAACAAACAAAAAAAACATTGTAAATGCATTTAACATGTGGTTCTCAGATCTCCCTGCCTTCTCCACCCTGTTCTTGCAGCCTACTATAAAGGATCCACTTATATGAGCTGGCCTTGTGGTGCTGAGGGTTGAGGCGTGGATGCCACACCTCGTGCCATGCAATGACTTGGGTTTGGGAGTGGGCTCTGGTAGGTGGTGGGTCGGCCAGGGGGAGATAGGCTTGAGAGTCCCATGATAGCTCACCTTTTCCAGGGAGGGAAGAGGTCTATGCCAGTGCACTTGCCTGACTCAAAGCAGAGGCTTGGAGTACTGTAAATCCCAATTGTAGGGGATGGGAGGCCGCAGTACAGTGTGGACGTTGGTGCCTTGTGCCATGACATCAGGGGGTTATACGCTGTAGGGGAGGGAAGAAAAGAGAGAAACTGCCTGCCGACTCTGGGGAGATGGGCCTCAGGAGTGTGCCTCCAATGTGCCCCCACTCGCTCGACCACAGCTGGAATGACGAAATGAAGGATTACAGGGTGTGTGGTCCCCACTTTGTCACACTCAGGGGCAAGCTGCAGCTCCATGGGGACTGGAGGTGAGTATGAGTAGAATGAGAGGTAGGAGGATGACTCCTTGTGGTGCTCTGAAGGGTCAGAGTTGGCAGGACGTGGGGAGGTTATAAGTGTAATTTCAAAAAAAAGGACCCACTGCTGCCTTCTCCTCCTCATCCCCTTTGCTTACAAAACTGTATGTGCTGAGAAACATTTCACTACATCTCAGTGCTGGTCATGACAACACAGAACACTGACATTATCCATCTGGGTGCTTCATTCCTTGCCCATCCTATCTCCTATATATTTAATTTGTCATTGCTCTCTGGGACTGCCCCTATTACCTGGAAAATAGTTGGTGTTATGCCAGTCACTAAGCACTGGGTTCCTAAATATATTAAGAGGTAATGCTCTACTGTGATCCTATGAGATCTTTGTAAACTGCTAAAGAAAGTTGTGGTGTCTCAACTGACTGACCATTTCTAGTCATTTAACCTACATACACCTCAGCAAACTTCAGGAATGGGCACAGTATAACTACAGCATTTACTAAAGTAACTTTAGAGATTAGGGCTGCCAGTGATCAAAGCAATCTGGCTGGGGCAGTCTTTGTAGATCTATTGAAAGTCTTTGACTTGGTAAAGCACAAAATTCTCTGTTTCATGCTCCATGCACTGGATTTACCATTGTATTCAATGGGCTGGTTTGCCAATAATTTTCAGGATAGATAGCATTTGTCAAATTCAATAGGGCCCTATCTGAACTGAATCCAATCATGCTTGGTGTTCCCAAGGGATACATCATTGGCTCCATTCTATTATGGAGGATAATCTCTGAGGCACTCCACACTCCTTACACATGGGTTGTGTCCACCTGATAGGTTGCTGATGCACATGTGACTTCAAAAGAAATCTGACCCCTTTTCTCTGTGATGCTGCCTCTCCTGGATCAGTTCTAAATGTGCATCTGTACAAGTTGCGGCACATCACAACAGCTCCTCTGCAGTTACTCAGACTCTACACAAAATAAGGTACACTCAGTTATCTTGCTTAATGCTAGCTCTTTAAAAAATACAGAAATAACAGCAATGCATTCACATTTAAAGTGAGATAGCGGCATCTTGTTGAATTCTGTCATGAACAGACTAGGTGTTCTCTGAGGACAGTATATAGTATGGTATTTGCTGGGATTTGTGATTTATATTATGCCGATTGATTGTGCAAGAAAATAAATGCAGGTGACTAATAGTAAAGAAAAAAAGGGATTCTGATTAGCACCCTCTGAGAGACATGTGTAATGAAAGAACAGAGAATATTATGCCTGACAAATGAAGCAGCTTTCTTGGGTCTCCTACTAGCAGACCTAATTGATTTGATCTACTTGGAGTCCAGCTGCTGGGCATTTTGGGATCCCTGCTAGCAGTCCCAGAATTAGACAACAAAATAATGGTCCCCACAGACACACTGTGAAAGTAGATGAACATCCTGTGACTCCTGCCAGCGGTCACAGGAATGTTTCTTTTGGTGGTTATATTTCCCCTTCAGAGTGTTTATCAGAGTGCTTAGTCAGTTTAATAATATTGTAGAATCCAAGGATCTCATTGGTGCCTATCTCCAGTCTCTAGGCCCTTCTATACATGATCTGGGTATTTTTTATTAAATTGTCTTGCCCTACCTCTTCTGAGGTCTGGCATCCTAACATGGAGTTGGTTTCACACCTCCCTGTCTCTTGTCATAGTTAAATTGCTTGCTCATCCTGGCCGTCTTTTTTCTTACAGCTACCCTGTCTCCATGCCTCTGATGTACGTCTGCTCGTTTTGCACATGTGCATTGGCCCTTTCACTCCTCGTGCATGCTTGCGAGCTGATTGAGCTGGCACTTGCACAAATTTAGCTTGGAGTTCGCACATGCACTCCACTTCATCACCATCTTATGTTTGGCAAGAGGTAATTGTCCTCACTTGCGCTAACATAAGTATGCATTCTAGATTCCCTTTCTTGGCATAACAGCAGCACAGTGGTCGGTATATCGCAAATTTTGTTTGTCAGCTGGGCTACATGTTCTCTCAATTTATATAACTACTCAGGGAGTACATTCCATGGGAACCTGAATAGCCCCTATTATTACGTTAAAGCTACAGTTTACAGCATTTAAAGGGAACCAGACTAGTCCCTCTTATATATTTAAAACTGCCTTTCACATTGCTCAGTGAGGCTCAGTGCGCTACAGGAAGCCTATAGGGACACATCAACACTACAGATCAGATTTTTCTGCTAACTTAATCGCTATACTCATGTCCCCAATAATCACTATAAGGAGGGAAGGGGCCCATACAGTTGTTATTACACTATTTTCAGAATATATTTTGCATTTATCCTAATACATTTCCTATTGTTCCATTCACCAATAGACATGGGAAAGACAAAAAGTTGTAGGCTCTGTAATGTCCCCATACCATCAGCACAGCTGGGAATAATTTATGCATCTTGCACAGAGGATCAACCTATCTCAGCACAGGCAGCAGAGGAGGACACATTTACAGACGCTAGCGAGCATACAGAAGCCATGGATGTTACACAGACTAAAACATCAGCCTTACAAAATAATGTAGACACCACTGCCATCCTCTTACAAAACCAACAAATACTCCAGCTGCAACAGCAGTTCATGACAGCTATGTGGGACAAACTGGCTGAATTTACTTCTAGGCTTCTGATCTATCAAACAGCCCACACTACACAAACATCATCAGGTACATCCAGACCAACCACAAACTCAGCATAATCCAACTCCAACAATATACCCTCTAACTCCGAACCAAATTCGGAGGATGAGGAAGGCAAAGAGATCGACCCACAATCTCTCACAACCAAATGGTGCTTTCTAGATCAGATCCCAAGTTTGGTACATAACATTATGTCCACAGTAGGCTTCGAGACACCTGCCACTCCAGCCCCTCAGTCAAATTACTGCCTTCATTACAACAAACTACTAAGGCAACAGACAAATTCCCTGTTTGTGAGGCCATAAATGAGCTAGTTAACAAGGAATGGGACTCAGCTGACCCTGCTCATATCCCAGAGAGAGAAGATCATGGGACAAAATGTATCTGCTGGAGGCTGATAAGCTGGTGTTATGGTGCATCCCACCCAATATCGACCCACAGATAGCCTCACTCAAAAAAAAGACTGCCCTACCAACAGAGTCCTCTTCAGCACTAAGGGATCCAGTGGACAGAAAACTAAAGGACATTCTAAAGAAAAACTTTGAATTAGCAGGCCTAGGTGCAAGGGCAGCCACCACAGCCATATACTCTACCAGAGCTCAGCTTGAGTGGCTACAAGAGGCACAGAAAGCTATCACCCAAAAGACGGTGGAGTCACAATTACTGGACAATGCCATACTATTCACAAAGTACCTGGTTGACATGGCAGTGGATTCACTAAAGATTAACGCCCAAGCAGTCACACACCTAAATAGGGCTAGGAGATGTATATGGATGAAGCTGTGGAATGAAAATAATGAATCCAAATTTTTACTACTGAAACTACCATGCAGCGGCAACCTTCCGTTTGGGGAGGGTCTGGAGAAATACTTAAAGGGAAAGGAGGAAGGCAAGGCACTGGAGAAGGATAGAGTAAACAACTCCACCCATCTGCCAGCAAGACAAGCTAATCATTCACACTAATTTCAAGATAAATGCAGGGGTCAGTAAAGCTATAAGGGACAGAGTTGCAGACTGAACTACAACCCCTATATCGCATATAATAGATACAGGGGAAGGGGGGCAATGGCAAGGGCAAAGGGCTCATAACAAAACAGAAGAAGGGTCACAACAAACAATGGCTATCACTGTTACACACCCTGTTTCAATCTACCCATAGGCGCCTGACTAAGTCAATTCACCCATGAATGGATCAAAACCACTCAGGACAAATGGGTCCTAGAGATAATCCAAGAGGGCTATGCTGTAGAATTCACAGAAAGACCAAGACAAAACAGGTTGATAAACTCACCACTACCAAGGCACAAGGTGACACCCATGCAGTTACAGAAAATACTGACAGAGCTAACATTAAACAATGGCATTACAAGGGTGCCCCAGCAGAGGAAGGACAGGGTGTTTATTCAATACTTTTCACAGTACCAAAGAAGACAGGGGATCGTCATCCAGTCCTCAACTTAAAATTCTTAAACAAAAGTGTAAAATACAAACTCTTCAAGATGGAGACAATAAGATCCACACTAAAGGCTCTAAGACTAGGAGACATACTCTCCTCCATAGATCTGAAGGACGCATACCTCCGCATCCCCATAAGACAATTGCACCAAACATTTCTAAGGTTCCACATCATGGGGAAACATTTCCAATACAAGGTACTACCTTTTGGACTAGCATCTGCTCCCAGAGTACTTACAAAGGTATCAATAGTACTCACCTCAAGACTAAGAGAGCAAGGAATCCAGGTCATACCATACCTGGACGATTGGTTGATCAGAACACGATCAATCCAACAATCAGCAAGAGAGACAAACACAGCAATACAATGTCTTGAAAGCCATGGATGAGTTATAAACCAGGAGAAGAGCCAACTCAGGCCATGCCAAAGACTGGAACACTTAGGCAATCTCGTAGACACTATAGAGGGAAAGGTTCAACCCTCAGAAGAGAGAGTCTCAACTCTATTAGCCTTGATAACCAAACTAAAAAACACCTAACACCCATCTCTAGAGGCCATATCTCATACACTAGGCCTAATTTCATCATGCATAGACCCCATTCCATGGGCAAGGTGGCACATGAGACCACTATTATCATTCCTCATTTGACAAGGTCCAACATATGACTTGGATTTTACAAGAAGAGTGGTAATCCCACCAGACGTTACATATTCATTAACGTGGTGGTCACTCAAAGACAACTTACTTGCGTTGTGTCTCCGCACAAGAAGTCAGACCATACCTGCTTAAAGCCTTAAAGGGTAACACCATCGGTAATGACTCCCTTGATCCGTGTCTCCTACGTCAGGTCCTGGACCAGGTCATCTCGCCCATCACCTGCATCTTCAACAAATTCCTCTGCCTCAGACAATTTCCCACGGTCTGGAGGGTCGCCACTGTTACTCCTATCCACAAAGGTGGCGACAGGACTCTTCCAAGTAACTACTGGCCTATCTCAATCCTGCCCCCCCTCTCCAAGGCATTAGAGAAAATTGTGGCCACACAAATCTCTGACTACCTCTCTAAATACAATGTTCTCTGCCCTGAGCAACATGGGTTCAGAGCTGGACATAGTACCATTACAGCTCTCCTGGAGTTTGCCAACTTCCTTCACACATCTTTGGACTCTGGCTCCATGGCTGGTGTGGTATTCATTGACCTGTCTAAAGCCTTTGATACCGTATCACACCCTCTCCTCTTAACCACTCTCGACCACCTAGGCTTTTCCACTGGTCCAGTCTCCTGGTGTGCCAGCTATCTCTCAGCCCACTCTCAATGTGTGAAAGTTGGTGGAACTCTCTCCAGCACCTGCCCTATCCAGTCTGGAGTCCCTCAGGGCTCCATCCTCGGACCCTTACTCTTCTCCCTCTTCCTCAACTCACTTCCTAGCAAATGTGGAGGTAAGATCCTACTCTACGCTGACGATGCAGTACTCATTGCCTCTGACAGTAACCCCTCTTCACTTCAGAATTCTCTCCAGCTAGCATACAATTCCACTGAAACCTGGTTCTCTGAACACCGACTCATAATCAACCTAAAGAAAACAAAAACCATGCTCTTCTCCCACCCCCAAAATAAGTCCAGCAATTTTCCTCTCACTGTCCACTCCTCCCTCAATATCCCCATTGAACAAGTGCAGGCCTATAAATATCTTGGAATAATCTTTGACCCTGCCCTCTCCTTCCATGGCCACATTTCCACCTTGAACTCTGCCACCAACTCACGATTGGGCATTCTTTACCGGCACAAAAAATGCCTCCCTTCACACGCCCTCCACTTGGCTGTCACTTCCTCTGTCATATCACTCATCGACTATGGCCTTCCGGTCTATGGGGCTGCTGATCAGATGGCCCTAAACAAGGTTCACCTCACACTGAACAAAGCCTGCAGGCTGATAACCGGAGCACCTAGACTTACCCACACCTGTCTGCTCTACTCCTTGGCTTCCATACCCAGCCTGGATGAGCGGCTCATGTACCAAACCTGCCAACTCACCTTTAAAGCCCTCCATAGCCTATCCCCCACTGGCATATCCAACTCAATCCACCAAGCTAATCCGACTATGAACACCTGCAGCTCAGACAAAACAACCCTGGTCATTCCAAGAGCTAGGATGTCGCACGGCCAAAGGGCGTTCCCTTACAGAGCGGACACCTGGTATAACTCCCTCCCTGCCACTGTCTCAGACTCCCCCTCATTAGCATGCTTTAAAAATAGCCTCAGAAATCACCTGCTCCTCTCACGCAGATGCCTGCTGCTAAAGTATAAAAAAAAAAAAAAGCCTGACAATGCTCACCGAGCTGCTCTCACCCTCCTTCTTACCTCCTTCCCTATACTCTCTCCACCCTGGCTCTCCCCCTCCTTCCCAATCACTAACCCTATTTTTGCTAGCCTGATTAGCCATGTATTCCTCATTTCTGTTTTGAACCAACTGTAACCTTGAATGACACTTACTTTGTACCTGTTTTATCTGTTGCTCCTGTTCCTGTTTTATCTGTTGTCTCCCATGCCACTGTCCGTGTCCTCTATGTGACGAGGTACCTTTGTAAATGAGCCCCTGGCTCAAAGGTTTTAAACTGATGTTTAAATAAATAAAATAAATAAGGGGTATGCTGCTAGACATCTAAACAGACATTCAAATGGACACAGACGCCAGCCTAACAGGCTGGGGGGCTATGACAGGTCAGAAATCAGCACAAGGAAGGTGGTCAATATCCGAATTAAAATTGCCCATAAACATCCTAGAAATAAGAGCAGTATTCAGACCATTATTCCATTTCACAAATGAAGTCAAAGGGAAGAACGATCAGACAATAAGGTAACCATCTCATATATCAACAAACAGGGAGGAACAAAAAGCCAGGCAATTCAAAGAGAAACAGAAAAATGTATTCCTTGGGCACAGAAACATCTTGCAAGCCTCACAGCCATCCACTTGGCAGGCAAGTTAAACACCACAGCAGACTGGTTAAGCCATCAAATGATACATCTGGGAGAATGGATGTTACAGCGGCAGATATTCCAGTCCATCAACAGACACTGGGGACCAATAGAGATAGTCTTGATGGCATCCAACAAGAACAATCAGTGCCCCAAGTTCTACTCCCGATTTCAGGATTACAAATCCATGGGGGTGTATGCAATATCAGCAACTTGGATAGTCCAGGTGGCCTACATCTTTCCACCAATCCCATTAATCCCACAGGTGCTGAAGAAGATTCACAGAACCAGAACAAGAGTGATATTAATTACACCTTAATGGCCCAGGAGAAGCTGGTTTGCCACGATAGTGGCAATGGCTCTGGACCATCCCTGGACACTACCTTGCAGACAAGACATTCTCAGTCAGGGTCCAATATATCACCACAATCGAACAAACCTCAAGCTGATAGCCTGGCTCCTGAAAGGGAGAGATTGTTGAGAGCAGGATAGCACCCCATTGTCATTAACACCATGGCAAAATCAAGACGCACTTCCACTACACAAACATACCAAAGCCAATGGAAGGTATTCCACAAGTGGTACACAGAAAAGACTATAGACACATTAACTGAGACAGTGGTGAATATTCTACTTTTTCTTCAGGAGGGCCTGGACAAACGTTTGTCACCACCATCACTACGGGTACAAGTAGCAGCAGTGGGGGCAGCCAGGGGCCCTATTGAGGGCACCACCCCTGGTTCACACTGAGACATCATAAGGTTCCTTAAAGCAACAACCAACGTCTGTCTGAAAATCAAACAATGGACAGCCCCATGGGATCTCAATTTGGTTCTCAGGGCAATGACTGACACCCCCTTTGAGCCACTGGACATAGCTTCACTTCAATGGCTAACACTCAAGACAATACTGCTAGCTGCAATATGTTCAGCTAGGTGTATCAGCAAACTACAAGCATCATCTTGCAGAGCACTATTTCTGTTATTCCAAGAGGACAGAATTATTTTAAAAACTATCCCATCTTTCATACCCAAGATAAGTACAGCATTCCACATTAAACAGGACATCGAAATTCCAGCATATATGCCAGAAGAAGAGGTGGATCAAGAACCTCAGCTTCAACTACTGGGCATGAAGGGCGTACTTTCAACTTACCTCACTAGGACAGCAGACTTGCATCAAACGGGCAGACTTTTTGTTATTATGCAAGGCCACAGGAAGGGACAGGCAGCTACTAGGTCCACAATAGTGACTTGGCTCAAATCAGCAATCACCGAAGCTTATAAAGCAACCAATCATACTCCCCCTACAAGTGTAAAAACCCATTCTACCAGAGCAATAGCCGCATCATGGGCAGAGAGGAATATGGAAACAGTAGAAGAGATATGTTGATCTGTCACTTGGGCATCCCCTCATACCTTTACCAGACATTACAGAGTAGATGCTTTTTTGAGCTTAAACACTGCATAAGTGTAAACCTCTACCACCTTGTGAAACTGTGTATTGCTGCTTAAAACTTTTATATATCTGGAGCCCTGCAGTTGTTAGATAGCAGGCAGAGGAGCTTTGTGGTGCATGTTAGCTAAAGCTAAGAACCACAAACCTCGGGGGAGACCTTTGCTTTTAAACTGATTTTGGCACTGTATACTTTTTGCTCTTTCTAAACAGCGATCAGCTGTTAAAGGACTTCCGGGGGCTTAGAGCTATAAATAGTGCTCTGCTGCAAGTAGGGTGAGCACAACCAGGGTGAGCATGTGGCAATAACACAAAGGCATTTCTGAACACATGAGTCTGCGTGTTCTTCGTGTTTGGCAGTGTTGGGGCGTTATAAGGGTAGAAACAACTTTTTATATATACAATTTGTTTAATTTAAAGTACTTTTAATAGCAACAAATAACAGCTCACAATTAAGGAGTGACTATTCTGCTATTATGACCTTGAATGGAGAACTTGGGATAATATGTAAAACATGTAATATGTATCTCTTGTTGAAAACAAAAACTACACCAACAAATGATTATATACTGTATGTGGAAAATGTATTGACAATAAATGATTATTAGAGGATATTGAAATGTTTTCAGATAGATTAAAACAGCTTGAGAAGAGCCAATTGACCATGAGTGAATGTTTTAAAGCACTACACATCCCTTCCCCAGATACTACGGGAAATATGATATCCTTTAATTCATCAATATGTCCGGTGATGAATACAATCCTAAATAAAGATGTATGCAGTAATAATGATACAGAAAATGATTCTTTAACAATGAATAATGAGATTATGAATGCAAATTTGCAAAATAAAAAATGAATTAGAGAGGATGACTCTGAATGGACATTGATATCCAACACAAGGGCATGTAAAAAAGGGCGAAGAGCTGATCAATTTTGTTTACCAACTCAAAATTCTTTTTCAACACTCTTTAATTTATCAGATAAAAACTGCCTAATTACAAACAACCTAGATTGCTTAGGAAATCAAATACAAACAAGGGGCAGTGACAGCTTTAATAATACGCTCATTGATTTACAACCACCTATTAGTAAAACAACATGTAATTCTTTAAACTCTAAATGTGGGCATAAGCTGGGGCAAACAAACACTGATACTTCAACAGTAGTAAATAAAAAAACTTTATATGAATCAAAAAGTAACTGTATTTTATCAATAAATGAGTGCTCAGGATCCCTAATTACAAATCATCATGTACCCGACCCTGCTTCCACTTTAACTAGGAATTTAGTTACATCTATGGATACCGCTGAATCAAATTTTTGGGACTTGCCACATCAAGTTTATGTATTAGGAGACTCTATTATTAAACATTTAGATAGGGCAATCTGCAATCCAGATAAGGCCACAAGAACATGCTCCAGTTTTAGAGGAGCAAAAATTGCCGACATTACAAATATGGTCAACGGTATACTAATGGATGCAGGAAGTAACCCCTTGGTTATTATCCATGTAGGCACAAATGATAGCAATCAAAATAATATCCTACAGATTAAAAAAGATTTTGTGGCTTTAAACAGTTTACTTGTAGAGCAGGGATGCACCACATGCTTTTCAGAAATTTTGCCAGTACCAAGGGCAACAGATAATAAAATCTGTAAAATTAAAGAAATCAATGAATGGCTGAGGAAGTGGTGTTATGGACAGGGAATATATTGCATTCCACATTGGGAAAACTTTGATGGTAGGGAATCCCTCTTCAGTTAGGATGGATTGCACCTCAGCAGGAGGGGAAGTGTTCTACTGGGTAAAACATTGAGTACCGTAATTAACAATCATTTAAACTAAATAACATGGGGGAGAATTGGACTATTCTAAATTCTCTTGATGGAGGAAAGAATATTGGAACTGACAAAGTGTTTAATTTTCTATCCTTTAACTCAAGATCTTTAAATTCCTTAAAAATGGCTGAACTTTCAATAAAATGCATCCAATTAGATTTAAGTATCATTGCCGTTACTGAAACCTGGTGGGATCAGTCTTCTCTACATATGCAAAATATTCCAGGTTATAACCTTTTTCATAAAGATAGAGTAGATAGTAAAGATGGCGGAGTTTGTCTTTTTGTTAAAGATGATATTTCTGCATATGCAGTCACTACAAATAGTATGACAGAATCAATATGGATTTCTATCCAACCTATTGACCATCCCAAAATTAATATAGGAGTGTGTTATAGACCACCATCAGCAGATATTCAATATAAAACTGAATTATTGAACTTAATATCGGAATTCTCTCAAAAAAAATGATACTTTAATTTTTGGGACTTCAACATGCCCGTATAAATTGGAAATTAAATACAAGTAACACTAACCATGAAAGGTTATCTATGAATACAATCACTGACCTAGGTTTGGACCAACTGGTAAATGAGCCTACACGAGGTAATAATATACTGGATCTAGTAATTGTTAACTAAGGTTTTAATATTTCTGAGACTCAAATTATGTTACCAATTGGCAATAGCGATCATAATTCTATATTTGTTAGTTTACAATTACAAACACTTAAAATTAAAAACAACTTTCAACGTAGGAATTACAATAAAGCTAACTTTACTATGATAAACCAGGAATTATCACATATTGATTGGTCCAAATTATTTAAAAACAAAGGAGTAAACGAAATATATACATGTCTTATAAATATTATTCATGAACTAGAAGATAAATATATTCCCCTATTGTCAGATTGTAATAAAAAAGGTAAAATACCTGTCTGGTTTAACAACACTATTAAAATACAAATTAAAACTAAAGAATGTTTATTTAAAAAATTAAAGACACATTCTAACATATTACTTAGAGACAAATACAGAACAGCTCTGGCAACATTAAAAAAATCAATCAAAGCTGCAGAATTAAAATTTGAATTTAAATTAGCACACTCAAAAACAAGCTGAAATCCTAATTTTCTTATATGAATGGAAATAGAGTCAATAATAGAAATATAGGACCACTTTGTAATGATGGAATCACTATAAATACAAAGATATGGCAGATCACTTCAATAAGTACTTCTGTTCAGTCTTTAATTAATCAGGAAATTCTGTAATCAATACTAATAGTAATGATTCCTGTATTCCGTTATTTGAACTAAAAGAAATTAAAAATTCACTATCCAAATTTAAAAGATCAACTAGTTCTGGACTGGACAACATTAATGCTATATTTCTTTTGGAAACACTGGATTCAATCATTATTCCTTTACAAATATTATTCAATAAATCTTTATTGGATTGTAAGATACCTGAAGTATGGTGTACTGCTTTAGTTACACCAATTTATAAAAAAGGGCCAAAATCTGACGTTCAAAACTATTGTCCAATTAGTCTAACCTCTATTTTGGGGAAAACGATGGAACAATTAATTAAAGATAGGTTGGAAAAAGAAATTGGAAAAATTGAACATTCAGGATTTATCTCAGCACGGCTTCAAAGCCGGTTTCTCATGTACAACAAATCTCATATCATTCTACCAACATGTTGCTAAATTATTGGATAGCAATGTAGCTACTGATGTAGTGCTACTTAGATTTTAGTAAGCATTTGATCATATATCACATTCCTTACTAATAAATAAATTACATAATTTTAAAATTCCACTTTGTTTAGTAAACTGGATATCTGAATGGCTGTATAATCATACTCAATCAGTTAGAATAAATGGAGCTCTTTCAACATCTGGAGCAGTTACAAGTGGGGTTCCACAGGGTTCTGTTTTGGGCCCGATTTTGTTCAACTTTTTCATTCATGATATGGTAATAGAATCTAAAAAATACTAATCCAAGTTTGCTGATGATACTAAACTGGATGGAAGAGTTGATACCATAGAAAAATTTAAAATTCTAAAACAAGACTTGCATACAATTGAACAATGGACTAAAAAAATTGAATGTTATTTAACATCAATAAATGCAATATCTTGCATTTTGGTAAAAATAATACATTACACAACTACTATTTAAATAACCAGTTATTGGAATCATCCAGTTGTGAAAGAGACTTGGGTATATTAATAAATAATAATTTGACATCAGATGACCATTGTAGTAAAGCAGTTAGATCCGCTAATATTGTAATAAGACAAATTAAAAAAACTTTCATTAGTAAATCAGAACATAATTTGATCCCACTATATAGAGCATATGTCAGACCACACCTGGATTATGGTTCTCCCTTATGGAGTCCTTATACAAAAAATGACATAAATAATTTGGAACAGATACAAAGAAGACTGACTAAATCTATTCCAAGACTAAAAATTAAGTGTTATGAGACCAGGTTACAACAAACTGGTCTCTACCCCTTAACATTAAGAAGAGAAAGGGGAGATTTACTTCTAATGTATACATTGGTTCACAATCCTAAGTTATTTACTATATGTGGATTGGAATTTGCAGAAAAAAGAATTGTAGGAAGATTACACTCTAATCAACTAAAAGTAGAATGGACCAATAACAAAAAAATATGATAACTTTTTCAATATATGGGCAGCAAAACCTTGGAATTCTTTACCACCCACAGTTGTAGATTCAGCTAACTTTGAGATTTTCAAAACTAGGCTTGATCTCTGGTTATTGGCCTAATAATAATAATAATAATATTTAACTAAATGTCCCACTATTGAGGGAGGACAATCTAGATGGGCCTTGAGCCTTCTTTTGTCCTACTTTATCCAGTAAATCCAGTAGATGTATCAATGGACTCTAAGGCCAATTCTGGCTGAGCAGGGCTATTAGCCACAAGATCGACCACAAATCAATGACTGACTACCCACCCTAACTTTCCTGATACTGCTACTTACTGATAACCCACGTGTAAGTTTGTGGAGTGCCTCAGAGATTATCCCCCTCAATGGTAGTTTACTCACCTGGTAAAGGTGATTGTGGGGGTATACATGCCTGAGGCACTCCACAACCCACCCGAGAAGTCAGTTAAGTAAGGTGATTGACATAAGTAAGTCCAAGTTGCAACCAGCATGTCGTATGGGCCAGATGATATTACTGTGTATAAATAGGAAATAAATAGGACATTAGGTCCCTGACATTAATAAGATGTGACATTTGTGTTGTTTTTCCTCCTACTCATTGACTATCTCATACACATAGATTACAAAGTAAGAAAGGTGCATAACAGGTCAAGAGAGATTGATTTTCTAGTAGGTACAACTTTAGAAAACATCGAACTGATCCAGGAGAGGCAGCATCACAGGGAAAAGGGGTCAGACTTCTTTTGAAGTCACATGTGCATCAGCAACCTAGCAGGTGGACACAACCCATGTGTAAGGAGTGTGGAGTGCCTCAGAGATGTATACCCCCACAATCACCGTTACTAGGTGAGTAAACTACCATTCTTGCTCTTTATTAATCTTTCTTGGCTGTCAGTCCACTACAGCACTGCCCTGTATGCTAACAACTTTGTACTCCTGTCAACTCCAAAAAACTGAACTTATTGATTCCTAGCTTAACACTGACCTTCATAGTACTTATACGTAATGCAAAAATAACAAACAAAGCAGGCCATGCTTTTTGGATCCCAGCTAAAAAATAGATCCTGCCTGGAACCCTTAGCTGTATCCTGTAGTGACAGCTCTCTTCATTTCTATGGGCAATTCCTTCAAATACCTTGGGTTTACCATGATATCCCAGCTAGATGTCTCTCTGCATATTCATAGTGGTCCCCTAAGCACAAGGGGCATGAGGATGTTATGCACTCTGTAGGGCAGCTGCAGAGGCATGTACACAGGCTACACATGCCGGTGGGCAGTAGACCACATTCACAATGCCTATATGCCCACACACATGGCACAGATGTGTAACTGCATGGAGGCCCACAATATATGGCACAAGGAGACATGCCCACATATGCAAGTCTCCAACATGAATGCAAAATGGTTCATACATCCACAGAGCATGATGTCATGTACACCATGCACTATGCAGCATGTAGGGCAGCCATAACTACAGTTATGCACCTCTTTAAGAACAACACCAGACACAGTCATAGGAACATACACCATTTAATCAACAGGTGGTACTCAGTCACACACAGCATTCCTGATGGTGAGGCAAAATATAACAGAAAATAAAGTTGGTCCAGTATCCACTAATGTGCTGTCCACACATCCTGTGTGGCCTACAGGAGTTGTACCCTACTAGTGTCCAAAACCCATGGCATGCAGGCAGACAGGTACCTGGATCCCCAAGTTACAGCTGTCATGCATGTATTTGACCCTCAGTTACTCTGCCTTCCAGTTTTGGCTGTTGGCCACCCTTCATACACAGCCCATACAGCCTTCTCTCTCTCTCTCCTTCAGTGGGCATCATAGTGGCTCACCGCAGTTTGATCACCATCAGTGGAGCCAGGGTAGCCTGCAGGGGCAACAGGAAGGTATGAGACCACAGCACACACATCCTGGCTCAGTCTGGCCCCACTGCATGCCCCCATACAGTCCTCCACATGCCTCAACGTAGCCTCCCATAGTGCAATGCCCCATAGGTGTCCCTGGTCACACTTATGGGGCTGTAGTTACAGTGGTGGGCTCCAGGATATACCAGGAAATCCCATGGCAGTTGGCATGGTAGCCAGAAATAAGTTCCAGCCAGCAGTCTCATGGCCTGTGCCAGGGCAATTTGATGCCTCATCCATAACACACTTGGTTCATGTTATCCCAAGTGCAGCAGGATCTTGATGGGACATCCCAGGAATGGCTACAATGACAGGAAAACAGACATTAGCAGCAGGCATGGCATAGCACCCCTTCATGGCATGTGAGGGATGTACCACATGCATATACACCCTTGCAGTCTTGGCAACCCCCAAAGAGGTGGTCATCCTCATCTTCATACAGTAGAGGCCTAGCCCTCCCCAGGGTGTAGGGCAGCATCTCCATCACAATTGTTGTTGCTGATGAGAGTTCACAGCAATTTAGTGTGACAGGCATCAGGGAGAAGTGTGCATGTCATGGGTACATGTGACCCATGGCTCCACCCCTCCACACTTGTGAGGTGCCACAGGCCTTAAGTTGATACATACACCTTGCATATACCCTGAATTCCTGTGCCACAGATGTTGTGGACACAGACAACAATGTGGTGCACTGAGGGTCACCAACCCTCATACCAGGGACATGACCCCACAAAGGTTGGCACAGGCTCCATACATTGTGGCACTTTAATGTGTACTTATACACAGCTTTCTCAACCTAGCAGGTGTGTACAGCACATTCCATGTCTGGGCATCAACTGTGCCTTGTGGAATGACTGAGGGATGGGGTAAATGTGGGGAGTACATTGAGGGCCATCCCTTGTATCAAGGGGCCAGGGAATCATAAGACTGTGTCATGGCCACATCTTCCAGTACTGCATACAACACCTACTTGTTCTGTACCTCCGGTATGCTCCATGCCATGCATAGAGAATGTGCTCCCTGGCCAGTGCATATTCATGTATGGCAGGATTACATGGCATTCAATGAGCTGACAGGCCTGTCTATCTATTCCTGCACACAGTATTTTATGTACTTACGCAGCTGATGTGCACCTCGGTGGCCCCACCCTCCTTGTAGTGCATGCTGTGGTGCCTGCTTTATGCAGCACTCCTGCACACAAGGGCACAATTCATGCATATGGCCTAGGGTGAGCTGGTCAATAAACAACAAACTTGAAATGGCTTACAGAGTCAAGCACATCCTCACCTCAGCTGCTTAGCTTGCATAGCCAGAGAAGTACTCCTCTCTAATCTTAACCATTGATTTATTCCTTCCATATGTGCTGCAAAATCTATTTTGGCTAAATGGAATAGTGCCTACAATAATATCTGCAGATTTGCCCTAACTGCAACCAGCCTCACACACCACTGTGTGCTTCATGATAAGCTTCACAGGCTGTCTCCAACAGTCATCTGTTTACACTAGGTTGTTTTCCTGTTACAGTCATCAGATCTTACACTCCTGCTACCCTACAGTAACTGGGTTGCGAAAGTACTCAAACCAAATGTATCTAATCAGATCTAATGAAAGATCTTTGCCTAATGTTCCCAAAATCTGTACTGCTATGGACAACCAGGGCTTTACTGTATGTACATCTAGGCTATGGAATTCTTCCATTGTGCATTTATACTGTATCTCTTCCCACTTACTTTTCAGAAAATCTCTCTGGCACTATGTGAAGGCTGACTCAATCTGTGTTATTTAATTGCACTTAACCAAATTACTTGTTTTTGTTTTTTTTCTGGCTTATGGTTGTTTGGTTGGTCTTAATAATTTTGTATAGCTAATAACTCTGCACGGTTGAACACTGTGTAATTTTATAGCTACAGTACAGCTGAACTCTTCATTTATGAGCCATGTTTGGACATGTGTTTGGTGTTTGACTTGTTATCCATTGTTACATATTATTCACTTGCTTGATGTTTATTTCTATGGTTCATCTGTAATTCTATGTTTTGTATGCTCTATCAAGTTATTTATTTAATTACTTATTTTATTTCTGTTGACCAGGTAAGTGCACTAGACAATTTAATGCCTATTTTTGGGCACAACCTGAGAGGTTACAGAGGGTCAGGATCAGTGAACAACAAGGTGCAGTACAGCAACAGTAAGTGACATTGACAACAGCATATATAACAGATTACATAGCAAAGGCAGTACATAGATAAGCAAAGAAGTCAAAATTACAAGGCACTGGAGGAGCAGGCCAACTACTTGTTAATGAGACCAAACAACATAAATTGTCTGTTGAGGTCCTGCAAGGCAAGTCTTATAAGCAGTTGGCAGACTAACATTAGGGACAAATGTGCAGCAACCAATACAAAAAAATAAATAAGTAAACAAAAAATAACCTGAAGTCACAAGAGTATACATGAGATTTAAGGAGGTGGCTGCAATAGCCCTTTTGGAAGGTATTAGCAGTCTGGCACTGATGTAGGCTAGAAGGTATAGAGTTCCATAGCCTTGGGGCAACAACAGAGAATGAAATGTCTCCCAACTGCATCCTGGTTCTTGGAATAGGTAATTCTTCTTGAACCATGGACCTTAGTGGGTAGATATCAGTTGGAGAGTGGAGAAGACTAGATAGTGAAAAAAGTGAACTGGTTTTGCAAGATGTTGTAAATTACCCCTCCAAGTGCTAGATCACACACAGCAGCAGGAATGAGTCATACCAGTTTAGGATTTAAAGTGCAAAGATGGGTATGGTGGCTTATGGACATGGCAAATTGACAGATGTTACTAAATGTAACATTCCATTTATGTAAATTGGTTTTGGAAGATGCATGGATTACAGATACCCCATAACTGAGTTTAGAGAGCAGGACACCATGGGCAATGGATGGGCTGGCTAGTAGGGTAAGGTTTTGCTTGAGCTTATACAAAAGACCCAATTTAGTGTTTACCAATTTGCAGATACCCGTTATATACAAGGAAAAATCAAGGGATGTGTTGAGTTTAACACCAAGGTAATTGAATGTAGGCAGCATTACAAGAGGAGTTTCATCACTACACTGTACTGTTAGATGGGTAGTGAAGCTTTTAATTTTTGGAGCAGAACCAAATAGCATGATCTGTGACTTTGCTGTATTTAAGAGGAGTTTGTTAGATAGGAGACAATGCTGCAACCTTACAGGTCAGTGGTTAAACTGGTGTTTGTGTCAGATATGCTGCACAAGCTTAGGTGCAGAATGAGGTCATCTGCATATAAGATAGGGGTGCAGTGTATGGGGGTCTGGTGAATGTCGTTAATATAAAGGGAAGATAAGAGGGGTCTAAGTATTGAACCTTGTGGCACTCCCACCATGGTAGGGGCAGTAACAGAGACTATAATTCCATCTTTTAGCAGTTGGATCCCTCCATCAAGATAGTTCCTAAACCAGGGTAGGGCAGAGGAAGAGATCCTCTGTTTGCTTACCTTGATACAAAGCAGATGGTGGTTTACCAGACATTGTGTGATGTTTGCCTTGTTTTCTCATTATTTTCTCCCATGGGTCATATCAGAAAATAGGCATGTATTTGTTTAGTGTGCTTACCTGTTCAATAACATCTAAATAAATAAAGCCAAAATCTGGGATTTGTACTAGCAAATCAATCATTTCAGTACGCCTCCTTAAGAAAGAAGGGTTTCCCCAGTTTTCTCTCAGTGGTGCTTTGATGTGTTCAATCCTGTCAAACTGCAGTATCTGAATATTGTACTTCAGTGAAAAGAAGTGTTTGGCAGTCAGGGATGGTAAATCTCCCCTATAGATGTTGCTTTTGTGTTCCTCAATACATATCTGCAATTGATGAGAGGTCTTTCCAATGCATGCCAGATCAAAGGGTCATTTAATAAGATACACCACATGAGCTGTCTTACATGTTGTAAAGTCACTTATTTCAATGTTTTCATTTCTGCTGATGTTCCTCAAAGTTTATATTGTGTGTGCATTTGAACAGTTTCTGCACTACAAACCAAAGGGAAATCCCCTTTTGTTTCCAGGCCAGATGAAAAGGTTTTATTTTTGGGTTTAGCTATCTACTGCTCCAAGTGTTAAATATTGTTCCTCAGATCCTTACTTTATTGCAATTACCAGTGTGGTCTTCTTTTGAAAGATCCCTGTCCCACTTGAGAATTCTGCAGAATGTGCCATGTAAATTGATATATTATTTTTTAATATCTCCAACGTGTGTATCAGTTGTAGTTGATTTAATCATCTGGTTTTGCAATTTCTCTTTTTGAGCTCTGCTGTAATAACATTTTTTAGCCAGCTCTTTGGAAAAGTGGGTGGGATTTAACCTGCTTAAAGCTCAGTTTTTCAAAGAATCAGGCTTTTCTCCTGCACTGCATGCCAGCCTGCCACATCCCAGGGGTCGAGAGGGGGTCTCCAGCTACACATACCACCCTCCCCCCAACAATAACCATGCCAAGGGACAGAATTCTGCTGTCAGGAGCCCTGCAAGGCATTGCTTCCAGGACTTTTATTCCACCAATTGGAGCTGCATCTCAGGACACTCTGCCCTATAAAGATCCTTTACAGTGAACAGTCCTTTGTGCTGTGATCTGGAGTGTGAAGGACCTGAGCACAAAGGACAACACAGGAATCTGCCTTGCATCAGCCTGAGTAGGGTGTCAGTGATCAACCATGCTACTCCCCCTGTACCTTACCTTTCTAGCATATGTGAGTACTGTAAATAATTTAAACTACCTGCTTTCAATTGCTTATACCCTATCACGGTGAACATTAAGCTTGTACATGTGTTACTGTTCATACCTGGGTGAACACTAAGAGCAACATTTGAGGAGCTGTTCCCTCCTAATAACCAATCTGGGTGAACACTAAGTGTAACTTCTCAGACACTGTTCCCTGCTGACACCCTATGTGGGTGAACACCAACTGTAAAATTTCAGACACTGTTCCCTGCTGACATCCTATCTGGGTAAACATTAGGGCCCGGATATTCAAACTGCGCCAGGCTGTGGTGCAAGCCTGGGCGCAGCTCAACTTGGTTGCGCAAGGGTGTGACCTGGGTGATATTCAACGGAGCTGCGCTATGGCGCAGCAGCTTTGAGTATCGCACCCTGGCCACCCCCACTGTGCATGGTGCAGTGGCACTGCCCCAGTGCAAGTGGCCAGAGTGAAGCATGGAGATGCGCTAGCACAAGTGCCATTGCACCATGCACAGCACCTGTGATATTCAAAAGGGGACATGCCAATGGGGCCATAATTTATGCAAGGCGCACATGGGGCCATTTGCATGTCATTATGGCCCCATTTGCATCCCGTTAGCATGCAAGTGTGCCAATCCCCGACGACTTGCGCCTGGTGCTCTGCCAGGCAGCAGCCGTCGGGGACCAACACCCCCTGCAGCCCGATTGCGGGCATTTGTCTAAAGGAAAAATCCCCTCTAATATCCCTGGTGGTCCAGTGGACTGATCGCTGCCTGATTGCGGGCATCTGGTTAAATAAACCCCCCCCTGTCCTATATCCCTGGTGGTCCAGTGGACTGCTATGTGCCCAATCACGGGCATTGGTATAATAACCCCACCCCTGCCCAATATCCCTGGTGGTCCAGTGGACTGCAGTCTGCCCGATCGCGGGCATCTGTAAAACATATAAAATGACCTATTACCCTGGTGGCCTACTGTACCCTCACCACCCACTGGGCCCTTATGCCCTGCTCCCCATCAGCGGTGGGCAGCAGCACCCACCGGCTGCCACCCGCCGCCCGCCAACTGACAGCTCGGTGGGCTGCACTGTGGGCTCCAGTGTGAGCCAGTAGAGGCGTGCAGCCCATACCGTACTACACATTCCAGATATGTGAAAATCATTTACATATCTGGAATGTGTAGTACGGTATGGGCCATCAACAAGTGCCATTATCACATAGATGCCTTGTGCAGTGATGACCTAGTCCTTCTTACAAGCTCTCACAATGTCTGAGATCTAAATCATCAGCTGTCTCCTGATCCACAGTCAGTTCAAGGATGGCCCTGTACTAACAGGCTCCTTATGAATATCACAATGACCCAGGACATGATGTTCAGCTCAACTCTGAGAGTGAAAAAGTGCTTTTCCCTTCTGATGGTGACATGTGAAAATGTTTTCTATCTCACCACTGTTTTCTCCTTCAGTTACCCATGGGGTAACACACAACACATCTCTGAATTTCTCAACAAATATAGTGGCTGTTTGCAAGGTAGTGAATATCGAGTGTGAGCTGTCCTGCAAGATCAGTAACAACCTCACTCCTGAAGCAAGAACAGCCATCTCCCATGGCATTATGCTCCCAAAACTTACTATTGGGATGTCCATCTACTTCTTGGCATCCCAAAAATTTCCCTACAGAAATGGAATGTGGACTATAATAATGTCTGCAGATTTGCTCTGGCCATGAATATATAGACTCAAAACTCTACCCCTTACTCCAAACTTGGTTGTCTTCCACCATCTGCCCTGTACAACTTCACTGTGGGAAGTGTTGTTCATAATGTTCTGGCTAAACAGGCCCCAACATTCCTAGCCTCTCACCTTATACCTGACAGTTTATCCTATCCCCTAAGGTCTAATGTCCCTGGTTCCTTGACCATCCCCAAAACCAAAATTAAGTTAGGAAAACTGCCCTTGTCCTACTATCCCCCTACACTTTGAAACTCCATCCCAGATATGGTCCATCTGTGTTGATCCAACCATGCCTTCAGGAGTGAATACCACTCACTTCTACTTGAGACCTCAACATGTATGTGTCTGTAGGTTGCATAGGACCAGCAGTAATTTCTCTAAGTTATTGTACTCAGTTTACTCAGTTTTAAGGACAAAAGAAGGCCACAGCCCATTGAGATTGTCCTCCACACTTGTCGAACATTAAGCTAGTTATTTAGTTCAATAGCCATTTGTCTAATTTATTTTTGAAGGTGTTTATTTGGTTACATGCTATAAAATCTTGTGGCAGTGTATTCCATATCATGGGCACCCTAACTGTGAAAAAATGTTGTCTTTTGTTTGTTTTTATTCTATCAACTACAAGTTGTTTGTTGTGACACCTAGCCATGATTTTCCTGGTGGAAAATTAAATACTGCATAGTTCCACTAGGATAGGGGATTGGACAATTTTAAAAAGCTGAAGAAGGTCACCCCTTATTCTTCAAAGTTTAAGGGAGTGTAATCCTGTTTGTTGAAGTCTTGTATTGTAGTTCAGGTGGGCGAGATGTGGTGCAAGTCTTGTTGCCCTACGCTGGATATGTTCTACTCTCGTGATGTCTGAAATTTAGTAGGGGCTCCAAAATGGTGATCCATAATCAGTGTATGGCCTAACATGAGATTTATATAAGGTCATGATGCATTCCACCGATTTTGAGATGAATGTGTTGTTTATTCTATGAAGGAGTTCATTGGCTTGATTAGCTGTTTTATTACAATGGTCTGAAGATGACAGATTATTATTTACTAGTATTCCCAGGTGTTTTTCTACACTTGACTTTCTGATAATGATGTCATTTAAGGAGTACACTTGTTTAGGATTTTTTCTGCCCATGTGTAGTACTGCACATTTTGATATATTAAAAAACATTTTATTAGTTTGAGCCCAAACTAAGTTTGAGTATTTGTGTGTATTACTGATTACCGATCTTTAACTATATGGAATCTATCCCTGTACTTGTTACTTGCCTTTTATTGTTGTACCATACACTGTACCTTGCATAATGCTTACCACATACTGTATTTCATTTTTTTTTTGGGGGGGGGTTAGTTCTCTGTATTTAAATGTAGGTACTTGTATAGATCCTCTCTGCATTTTTGTAGGTCACTGTGTCATTCTCCATGTCATTGAGGCTTAGGTCAGAAAACATGCAGACCAGGAAAAGTTGTAAAATTCACAAGTAGTGTTTTATTAACCCCCCCAACTACTAAACTATCCATCTTTCCCTCCTCTTTTATAAGGTCTTTTTTTTCTAAGCAGGTTAATTGCTACCTCTTTTTGGAGACATGGCATCTCTTGCTTGTACAGAATTTGTTAGTTTCCTTCCTGCAAAAAAGCACATTGCAAACCAAGCTTCAAGCTGGCCTCTTACTGACAGCTAAGGAGGTCAGACAAGTCAAACTGTTATGACTTGGTCATATTGTCTAAGAAACCCAATATCTTTCTACATTCATTTCAAAAATTATTACATTATGTATACGTTTACAAACCAAGAAACTCAGTTTCATATAAAGATCAACACATACTACATACTTCTATAACTATATATATATATATATATATATATATATATATATATATATATATATATGCAAGGTGGAGACAGCAAGAAACAAAGGCAGGGAGATACCAGGGTGGGAATGTGAAATTGCCAGAGTGATCAAGTCCTAGATTTCATGTGAAAATTTGATTGCGCAATCAGATAGACAAAAGACAGAAAAAGAGAGGACAGAAAAGATCCTTGCTTTCTGCATAACCATTGGAACAGGGTCTTATCTTTAAATCTTGACAGAAAGGTTTAATAGAAAATTATCAACCACTTTCTATCTTGCCCATGATTTCAAAGATGTTTGAGAAACTGGCCAGTGAACAATTAAAAGATTTCCTCGATCAGCCTGGTTTTAGACCAAATTATGGCAGCACTTCTTCTTTAATTATGGGTGATATCCATGAAACTTTGGACAGGATGTGATTGGGGCCATGTTTGTAGATTTATCCAAAGCATTTGACACTTTGGATCATGACATTATCCTATCCAGACTCAAATTAAGTACCTAAGAGGCATAAATACTAGTGCTACAGAGGGCATGTTCTGGCTAAAATTGGAGGGGGTCACAAGGGGCCATGGTATGAAACTGGACAGGGAGAGGTTCAGAAGAGAGATGAGGAGGCACTACTTCACTGAGTGACTGGTGGCAGCATGGAGTGTACTCCATGAGGAGTTGGTCTCTCAGAAGACAGTGGACAGCTTTAAAAGGGTTTGGGATAGAGTCAAGGGCTAAATAACTGTAGGTAGTGGCTTGACTCAAGGGGAGAGATCAACGCAGATGAAGGAAAATGAGCAGGGGTGGAGGAGTGACAGCAGTGCAACAAACCATGTTGCAATTTTGAGCAGATGCACTAGACCTTTTTGGCCTGTATCTGCTGGCTTCTTTCATATGCTCATATGTCTGTATATCAATAACAATGGAAAAAATGTACAGAATGGTTTCAAACATAGGCAGTCCATACCTAAGTCCAGTTTTGGAGCTCAAAAACAAAACCCAAAGTAAAAAACTAAACTATCCAGCTCTTCCTCCTCTTTTATAAGGTCTTTTTTTTCTGAGCAGGTTAATTGCTAGCTCCTGTTGGAGACACGGTGTCTCTTTTTTGTATAGAATGTGCTCATTTCCTTCCTGCAAAAAAGCACATTGTGAACCAAGCTGCAAGCTGACATCTTACTGACAGCTAAGGAGGTCAGAAAAGTCAAAGTGTTATGACTTGGTTATATTTTCCAAGAAACCCAAAATCTTTTTACATTCATTTTAAAAATTATAACAATATAAATATTTTTTACAAACCAAGAAACTCAGTTTCATAGAACGATCGACACATACTTCTATAACTATATATTTATATATGTGTGTGTGTGTGTCTGTATATTATATATATATATACATATACATACACACATGCAAGGTAGAGAGAGCAAGAAACAAAGGCAGGGAGGTGCCACGGTGGGAATGTGAAACCTTCGGAGGGATCAAGTCCTAGATTTCACATGGAAATTTGATTGCTCAATCAGATAGAGAAAAGACAGAAACAGAGAGAACAGAAAAAATCCTAGCTTTCTCCATAACCATTGGGACAGGGTCTTATCTATAAATCTGGACAGAAAGATTTAATGGAAAATGATCAACCAATTTCTCTCTTGCCCATGATCTCAAAGATATTTGAGAAACAGGTCAAGGAACAATTAGAAGATTTCCCGGAAAAGGAATAATTATAAATAAGCAACAATCTGGCTTCAGACCAAAACATGGCACCACTTCTGATTTAGTTATGCTTGATATCCGTGACACTCTGAACAGGATGTCATTGGGGGCTATTTTTGTAGATTTATCCAAAGCATTTGACACTTTGGACCATGACATCATCCTGTCCAGACTCAAATTAGTTGGAATGATGGGCAGGGAAGGAAATGGACTGGTTTAAATTTTATTTCAGGTAGGCACCAATTAGTAGCCTTAAATAATATTGAGTATAACATGGCCACTACAGTTTCAGGAGTACCACAGGGCTTGATATTAGGACCTGTCCTTTTTAACATCTACATGAATAATCTCACACTGTCAAACACCTCAATAAATTGTTACCTATATGCAGATAATACAATTATTTATGTAGGGGGACCATCTATAACTCAGACTGAACATATGCTGCAAGAAGCATTTGATGAAATGTTAAATTACTCTATTCTATCAAAGCTGATCCATAACCCTGAAAAATCTCAGGTAATATTGTTTAGTAAGGATAAAGTTACAATCTCACAGAAAACGACCTTACACATCAAAACCCTTGATCACACTGGTTTTGAATGAGTACATAGCTATAAGTAAACAATAGCACATATGGACCCATCATCACAAAACGAACAGGTGCTCATCCAGTAAAACAACTTAGAAGAAAAATCACAGAACGGTAGCACTCTGCCAAAAATATAAAGTAAAAATGCCAGATAAATCTGGAGTAGAACAAGGAACCTGCAGCACACTACCCCGCTGCTTTGTGTCCTCTCTTGGACACTTCATCAGGGAGCCCCAGGATGAAGTGTTCCAGAGAGGAAACAAAGCACTGGGTTAGTGTGCTGCAGGTCCCTTGTTCCACTTCAGAATTGTCTGGAGTCTTTACTTTACATTTTTGGCAGAGTTCTACCTTTTTTCTTTTTTTTCACATAGCTATAAGTACTTTGGTTTATGGTTGGATGAAAAAATAAAATGGAATACACATATTGATCATCTATCTAAAAATGTGGGAAAGAGACAAGGAGCCTTGTACAGAATCAGGCACTGTATGTGTAAAGAAGTTTGAAAACATGTAATAAACACACTACTGTTGCCTTTATTTGATTGCGGCGATCTCATATTTGCTGGGGCATCGGCAATGGAGCTGACTAAATTAGATACACTTTATAATACATTGGTCAGTTCATTTTGGATGTTCCCTCGAAGAACCCACAGATGTGAGCTATATAGATCTTTGGATTGGCTGTATCTTAGTAATAGAAGACCCTATCATATATTAGTATATATGCACAAGTACTATAAAGTATAAGTGCCTGACTACATACTGCAGTATCTACAACAAAGAAATATAAAAATATGTCACAGGTTTGCAGAAGGGGTGGAATTCAAATACTGAAGAATAAATTAGAAATTGGTAGGTCACACTTTTTTTTAACATGGGTCCACAACTGTGAAATCTAATGCCCATTTATCTGAGACTGCTAATTAGTACAATTCATTTTGGTGCAATAAAACAAATGATTTATTGTATGCATTGCATGGAAATCCTGTTGTTGTCCAGACCTGCATATTACTTCATATACTATGTGGAACGAAGTATATCTGTATTATAAAACATCATACTCTCTGGATCAAGGGAACACTCTGTCCCTGACAATAGTGTTTTTGTCTTGTGTATGACTTACTCTGTTTTTATACACTTTTAGCTACTGTATGTAAATATCCTCCTATTTATGTACTTAAAAAACTAAACTGTTATGTAATGTATGTTACTATATTTGAAATTTCCTGTGATTTTGTTTGTACTACAAGGACCTCATTGGAAATTAGTTTGTCTCAAATGAGTTTCGTATTCATTTTTGATAAATAAAATATTTTTCTACTACTACTACTACTTTTCAGCCCTGTGACACTCCACTGTTGAGACCTTCCAGATTGTGCCTGAAAATAGCCAGATGTTTTGTCTAGTGTGCCTACATGGTAAAATAAAATTAAATAAATAAGTAAATAAACAAATTAATATATTTCTTGAAAGGAGAACTGTGCTGAATCTATAAGTCATTTTTTCTAGTAGAAGCTGTTTTTTAAATACTGGTTCAAATTTTGATTTTGCTCTAGCTAGCCAGGCTTTTTAATTGTCCTAGTGGGTGTTTCTGATTGACATGCTGCTGGTAAGAACAATTTTAGAACTGTATGATGTAGTTTATGTCTCTGTTTTACTCTTCTATTGTTGAAACAATGCTTCCATGTCCTCATATAGAACTCTTTGGCTGTGAGGGACATAAACTACATAAACACCTACTGAGGTTACTAAAAGGCATGTATAGATGGAACAATAACAGAATTTAGCCACTACTTAAAAAATGGCTTATGTGTGTGACTTGTAGGCTCAGCACAATTCTCCTTTAAGGTCTTCTGCAACTTCCACAAAATCCTCCTTTTTAGGTCTTCTGCAGCTTTCACAAAATCCTTATTTTTGGTGCAGTTCCTATTTACCTGCTTAAACTGTCCAAAAAGTATGTTGTTAATTAAATCTGAAGATAATAGTTGCTGGCATTCAACAAAGTATCACTTTCCATTTTACAAAACAATCTTGTGTAAATATATTTTTTCCTGGTTTACTGTTTCTAAATCCAAAAATGAAATTTTAATTTTATCAAATTGTAACTACAATTCCAAATGGTTTGTAGCTATAATATGGTAAGTCCTGAAATGGAGAAGACTATCAGCCATGGTATCCCTTCTGCCTAATGCATTGCCTATGTAATACTTCCAAAAAATGATATCTTTGAAGAAAGGATTGATTTCTTGATTTAGCATATTTAGTCTCAGTTCTTGACAAAAACAAATTAGCATAGGAGGGAGTCATGCTAACACCTATGACCATCCAATCTGGTTGCAGAAAACTAGTTCTCAAACATAAAATGGTTATGGCTTAGAATCAATTGTGCCATTTCCAATAAACAAACTCTAGCCAGAGCCGAAAGGGCTGTGAAAAGCTACCAAATGACCAAAGTTGTTTTCTTGTTGGTTCCATATAGTGCTGTATAGTCTCAGTCATCAAAAATTGGCATGCTGCATATTCAGTCCTCCAAAATTTATTTAGTCAGAGTACATGGTGGGGTGTATATATATATATATATATATATGTGTGTGCTCACGTGCGTGTGTGTGTGTGTGTGTGTGTGTGTGTGTGTGTGTGTGCGCGCATGTGCCCAGAGGGGTGCTGAAAGATTGTAAAAGGTGAGGGTGTCAAAGATAAAAAGGGCACTTGTCGCATTATAACGGGCACTTTTTCCAACCAGGTTTTTATGAACAGTAAATACACATTTATGCCGACAATAGTAATTTTAAAAATACCTTTATACCATATCAGAATATTTAATATGTAATATTAAGGGCTCAACTCATGTATAACAGTTCCAACTTGTTTTTGAAAGTTAAAAAAGTGAGCCACAAAGACACATTATCCTATTAGACAGCAATACAATTGTATGATGTTGTTTATGTCTCCATGAACCTAAGAATTCTAAATTAGAACACAGATGCATTGTACCAAAAAATGTAAGTTTTTGACATGATCATACTGTTCTAAAATGGTCATTGCCAACAGTGTGTGAATCAGAAATACTCACTGAATTTACCAAAAGGCCAGTTAAGATTAAGTAGTAACAAAATGAGAGCTGGTATTTAAAAAAATAATGTCTACTTCTACAAAAATGCATGTTTGCTGATTCAAGGCAATTCTCCTTTGAGATATGAACAGCACAGTCTAAATTGTTCACTATTTATGGGGCTGGCAGTATAGCCTAATGGTTAGAGTAATGAGTTGTAAATTAACTTTGTACATCCAGCATTCAGATATGGGTCTGATTCTCATAACTTTCATTTCCACACTGTGTGGCTCTGATTAAGTCACTTAATCTCCCCAGTGTTCCTGGGTTGTCCCTAGAAACAAGCACTTGTACCTAGTTGGCCTCACCTGGTTACCAAAGGAAAAAAATACATATATTTATTAAATTACATTTATAAACTGTAAACAAACAAATATCAAAGTCTAGTACATAGATTCCAGATCCATGCAATGGCCAAGTCTGGGGCTGTCAATATAGCCTTAGAGGTTAGAGTAAAGAACTTGGTACATCTAGCACACAGACCTGAGTTTGATTCCCACAACCTCCACTTGCATAATGTGTGACTCTGAGCAAGTCACTTAACCTCCTCAGTACTCCAAGGTAGCCCCAGAATATAGGCACCTGTGCCTAGTGGGCCATACCCGGTTACCAAAGAATAATAAAAAAAAATATTTAAATGCTTATATTATTTTATCTTTAAAAGGACATAGTTTAAATATTAGAGGTTGGTGTATGCTGCTTACAGCCTCAAATCAGGAACATACATAAATACTGGTGTTTTAAGCAACAAAACCAAAAAAGAAACCTACTCTGAGAAACACAGGACTTTTAGAAGGGACTCCATTACAAATGAACTTGAGTCAGTAGTTACATTCCCTAAAACTGAGGTCTGTGATTATAGACAATGACAATCCCCCTCCCCCATCAGTGCAAAACTGACAGGATGTTGTTTTCTAAATTGTTTAACCAGGAGTGGCACACTAAGCTGAAATCTTATTTACAGGTTGTCACCTGGGAGCACAGGGACATTAAGTGACTTGCTCAGGGTCACACAGTATGTAAGTGGGGGCTGTGGGATTCAAACCAAGGTCTCCAGATTTGTAGCTCAGAGCCTTAAACCCCTGTGCTGTACTGCCTCCCTAAATACTGTCAATGAAGAGTAAAGTCTCATCTCCCCCACTCCAGATGTGAACCAGAATTGACAGGGCTGTGAAGAGCTACCAAATGACCAGTTATTTTCTTGTTGGTGCCATATAGGTCTGTTTTGTCATATATGTGTGTGTGTGTGTGTGTGTGTGTGTGTGTGTGTGTGTGTGTGTAACCTGTCCTGCTCATAGGAATAGCATAGCTTACAGTTGCAGTTGCAAAGTCTGTAATCTGACGCTGTAGTCTAACTTTCACTTTCAGGAAATGCCACAAGATATAATGAGTTAATCCCTAGGTTGCTGAAAGAAATAGAATAAATCTATTAGACTAAGCTGGACAGATGATAGAAACAGCAGTTTAAAAGGTTTTTTTTGTTAATATCCTGAGAAGTTCTGAGGTACAATACAGTACATCTCCACTTCCTTCAGAAGTCTTTAACATAGAGCAACAAATAGTAAACATCAGAGGGAGAGTACACTATTTTGCAGCTGTGGAGGAATACTTTCAAAAGTCCAGAAAGGGAGTTCCAGGATCAGCCATTTTAGAGCTACAATCTGATCAATGACAGAAGGGCTGTAGGCTCCACCCACAGCCCTAAAAAAGAGCTGAGTGTCAATTCAACACCCTCCTTCCATGTCAAGGCATCTGCCTATGCTTGCTGGCCCATGAGTGAGAGAATCTAGTATAAAGATCTCTCTTATCAAAAAATACCAGATACAGTCAGTCAGGTTATCTTGGGTTTCATCCAAAGAGTTAATAATGTTTATTTCCTGTGCTGTACCTTCAATGAATGTAGAAGTTTCTTGTCAAGTACAGAACCTATCTCAGCCTCAAAATGGGACAACAAGGTTGATGTTCCAAATTTTTGTCTATTTTGGGAAGAGTATAATACACAAGGGTGAGAGGAATTTATTTTTTATTTATTTAGTTTTTGTTTACCGGGTGGGTGCGCTAGCCATAAAGATGACTGTTTTAAGGCACAACCTGGAGGTTACAGGGCAGACATTGCAGGTATAACAAACAGTAGATTACATCGAGATACATATACAAGGTGTTGTGAAACATTAAACAATAGGATAAGCAGCATGGGTAGCATACAGGGTATTCTGAAAAACATTTAACAATAAGCTAAGCATTACAGGTAGTACACAATGTAGTCATGGTAGGATCATAGAGATTTTTACAGTCATAGCATGACAAAAAGCATACAGTAGCAGGAGTATTGCAGTAGTAGTCCTGAAAATATGATTTAGAAAGCACAACAAAGATAGATGAAAAAAAATGTGGTCAAATACTGCCACATGCAGGGGGATAATGGGCAGGGGGATGGCAAGATTGTGAACAGTAAGGATAATAGCAGGTCAGGATAAGGAAAGGTAGGGTATAGGATAGGAGCTGGTAAAGACAGAAAGGAATGGCTGCAGGGGGCTAGTGTCAGGAGAGAGAGCTGGGATAGGCTGTACCACATGGGGAGTATTGTGGAGAAAAGGTAAGAGTTTCAGGATAGGCACAATACCCAGAGGACTAAGGAGGTTTGAAACAGGAGCATTGGTTGGTAGAGCTGAGATGCTGGTGGAGCTCTTTTTTAAAAGCATTGTGTGTAAGAGCTAGCTGGATGTCCAGAGGGAGCGAGTTCCATAACTGAGGTGCATGGGGGCAAAGGCTCTAGAGCCTTTGATGATACTGGATTTTGGGATGCATAGTAGGGATTCGTCAGCCGAGCGTAGGCTGTAGTTGGAGGTCTGGTAAGTGAGTAGCTTGGCTAGAGTTGTTGGGGTATGAGATCTCGTGATGCTGTCGACAGTGGAGCCAAGTGAGCAAAGTCTAGTATCGTTGGGGGACACCCAGTTTAGATCCGAGTATAGTAGACAACAGTGATTTAGTCTGTGGGAGGCTGAGGTGAACCTGCAAATGTTGTTATAGGTGGCATCCCATCCTTGAAGATCTGATTTTGGTAAAGGAGCACAAGTTACCACTCCATAGGTCAGAGTAGGTAGGAGTATACCCCGAGCTATAGCCAATCTTGCAGTAGGAGTTAGCATGTGGCTGGTCTGGTATGACATGTCTAGCTTGAAATTGACTGATTTGCATGTGTTGATGATGTGGAGTTCAAAATATAGAGATTTGTCAAGGGTGACCCCAAGGTACTTAAATGACATTACAGGAGTTATGAGTGAGCCATCTAAGCAGGATACCCTGAACTTATTTTGAAATTTCTTGAGTTTAGAGAAGGTCCCAAATAGCAAGGACTGTGTTTTTGCCTCATTTAGAACAAGTTTGTGGTCCCATAGCCAGGCTTGTGTATGCTGGAAATCGAAGGCAAGATGTAGGTTGATATCGGACACATCTTTTGCACTGGCATACATGACTATGTCATCCACATAGAGTAGAGATGAGGTGTCAAAGAGATTAGTGGTGTTGCTGTTGATAAAAATTGAGAAGAGAAGTGGCCCAATTATTGAGCCTTGGAGAACTCCAATGTTCACCGTCTTTAGGTCAGAGCATGTAGAACTGAATTTAGCGGTTTGGGCCCTATTTGACAGGCAAATATCAAACCAACTGACAACACTAGGAGCAAAGCCCATACAGTGGCATGTGTTGAGGAGAAGTGGGTGGTCTACCAAGTCAAAGGCATTTGACATATTGATGAAAACTGCTCCCTTGAGAAGCCCTGAGTCCATGGCAGTGAGGGTGTTTGTAGTAAATTTGAGTAGGGCGGTTGTGGTGCTGTTACCTTTTTGAAAGCTGTGTTGTGCAGCAGTTAGGAGGTCATTGTTTCAGAGGAATTTTATAGTTTGCATGGCAACTAACTTTTACAATATTTTGCTTAGAACTGACAGGATGGCTATGGGCCTGAAATTAGAGGGGTCTTTAGGGTTGCCTTTTTTGAAGACAGGGGTGACTCTCACTGTTTTCCAAATGTCCAGGATTCTGCTATGACATAAGAAGAGTGTAAAAATTCTAACCAGGCATCCTGCAATCAGAGATGTGGCAATTTTTAGCAGCCTGTGCTCGATACCATCTTATTAAGTTGCTGTGCTGTCTGATCTTTCTGAAGAGTTTTGTGACCTCCCTACGAGTAACAGCCTTAAAGGAAAAGGAGGGAATTTTTGATGCTTGAAGGGAGGGAGTTGAAGGACCCAGCTGATTCAAAGCAGGGAAAGTGGATGTGTATTTGGTCAAGTCTGTAAACTGGTTATTAAAGAAATTAGCCATGGTCTGAGGGTTGTTGCAGTGGGCACCATTTAGTACAATGTCATTCAGGGTAGGGGAAAGGTTAGATCCCAGGAATGTTTTTATATTGGACCAGAATTTTTTAGGATCCTCTGATGCACTGATTAATAAGCTTTTGTAACAGGAGCTTTTAGCTGCCCTGATCTTCTTTTTGCATGTATTTCTAAGCATCCTGTAGGTGTTTAGGTCTTCCTGTAGGCCAGGGGACTTGAAACGGCTCCAGCTTTTATCACACTGTTTTGTTTTGTTTAGTAGATCTTTTTTTAGCCATCGGGTAGGCTTCCCTTTGACTCGACATGTTATCCGAGGGACGTGAGTGTCCTGAATGGCTGAGAAATTTGCAGTGAAGATGCTGAGTACAGACTGCACCTCAGAGGTCAGATAAAGACTGGACCAGTCTATGTTGGCTACATTGTAAAGAAAGCTTTCAGTATTCAGGTTAGCATAGTTTCAGATGGTGATGAAACACGTTTTTTGTGGGGTGATGGAGCCAGATCCCAGGAGTAAAAGACTGGATGATGGTCTATGATGGCGTCTGAAAGAGTGCCGGCAGAGAGGATATGTTCAGTACAGTTTACTAGCACCCAGTCATTTAAGGTGCTGGAGTTAGAGCTGGATGCAATCCTTGTAGGTTCGGTGATCATTTGATGCACGTTGTAGTTCTGTATTTTGAGAGTGAAGTGACCTGACACTTTTCTAACCAGTTTACATTGATATCCCCTAGTAGGAGTACTTCATTTTTGCCAGAGAGCATGGCCATTGGTTAAGGAACTCATCTAAGCCACAGTGGCCACTGTTTGGGGGATTGTATGCACAGATAATATGCAGCTTTTTTGCCCCAAGTGTAAGGAGCGAGTGAAGAGACTCACGCTGCATCAGGGGGTCTGTGTTTAGGACAGTGAGATGCAGGTGACTTTTTGAATAGATTGCAATGCCACCCCCTCTTTCAGTGGAAGTTCTATCTTTCTGGAGTAGGTTTTAGGAGGGAATAGGGCACTAAGAATCTGGGACTGTGGACTTCAACCAAGTTTAGGTCAAACACTGGGTGTTAGGCTTGTATAGGGAGACCCAGGCCTCTAGTTCAGGGAAATTGTGCTCTAGGTTCCTAATGTTGTGGTGGACAATAAGGATGCCTTTAGTACTGTGTAGTAGACCATCTGAGTGGGATAGGTGGCAAGTAGGGCCAGGGTTAGTTTCAATGTCATTGGAGAGCAAGCTGGCCAGTAGCAGGAGGTACCAGAGTTTCCAATAGTAAAAAGTGGATAGAATCAGGTGGTGTAGGAAGTATTTCTTAGTATCCGATACAGTGTGGTAGATCACGCCTTTAATTATTAAAAGAGGTGTTGAGTTTCATGGTAGTTCATGGAGGCAGAGGAACTTGGAGAAGTGAAAATCATTCAGAGGAGGTATAATTATGGTCCATTTCACTTCTGTATTGAATATTCTGTTAGCAGACAAGTGGATCAGAAGTGGCACGATGGCTAGAAAGAGTAGATGCATAGATCGGTCCATCGCACTAGTTCCCATCACACTATGTAGGAGGCCTAGTTGTAAGTCAGCAGGGGTGTTCAGCCAGGAAGGTACTTGGCAGTGCGTGTAGTGTCACGGGAAAGGAGCTCAACTGAAGTGATTGGAGCATTGACCAATAAGCAGTCAGGTGCTTCCAGTTCAAAAATCTGGATGGCTTGAGTGGCAGCTAGGCACCAAAGATGTACCTGGGGAGTAGTGGCTTTCAGTCAGTTGAACCAGCAGAATGGCTCGAGGCTGTGCTCCCGGTGGCAGAGAGGGATTTCCAGTGCTTGTTTGCTTGGGGGTAGGAAGGCATCTTTTCTTGTTGCTTGTCTTTGAAGAGTGTAGAACTGGCCTGTAAATCAGGCACGGTCAGCGCTCAAGCTCCTGAAGGTGGTTCCCCTGGTCTGTGGAAGTGGATGTGGAGTTGGCAGTCCAGCAGCCCCAGTATAAGGGACCAATGGAAAAATAGGCACTTAGTCATCTGACCACACAGTGTCTATATAAGGCAGGGTCCACCTAGGGTGGATGGGGAGCTGGCATGAAGTGCCAGTGGGGTAAGACTTTCAGCTGAACCAGCAAGGTGGCTCAAGGCTGATATCTGGCATAGGAGGCTTGGTCTGTGGTTTTTGTTTGTTTTTTCTAGCCCTGCTCCACCAGCCTGGAAGTGGCGCAGGAGCAGGTGTTCAAGTCTTGCAGTTTTAAGAGGGAGAGCATGGTCTGGCCCAAGAAACAGGCAGGAACCACGGCTCATGCCCAGGGGATGGTCCTCAGAAAAAGCAGTGTACAGGGTACACTGGAACAGAAAAGGAAGGAGAAAATATTAGGTGTTCACCTTTAACAGGAAAGACTGCTGTTGTCCTCTATTGGCTTTGCAGTATAATTTACAAATGGGAAAGTAGTAAAAAAAAAAAAAAAAAAGGGGGGAGTTGCGGCCTTTCTTGCTTTACAAAAAATAAACATTGTCTCAGGGGGAGCAGGCTGACAAGCATCTCTAATGAAGCAAGGTAAAATGGAGACCAGTCGGAGAGAAGTCAGTGACACTGAGGTCCTCCAATCAGAGTGTTGGCACTGAATATTCAAAATGTCCTGTATAGACTATATTTTATTGTCAGGTTGTTAAACACTCATTCTCAAAACCCCTTTCCAACAGCTTGTGCACTTCTTCACTCACTTCTCTTGCTGGTCCAGCTCTTCTATAGTTGGTGTCAAAATCTAATTGTGTAAGACATTCAGTTTTATAGTCATAGTACTTCTGCACTATCACTGCCTCAGCCATATCAACCATTTAAATTATCATGCTATGGTCACTCTGTAGTGATTGTAAGGCTGAAAATGCCAGTGTCATGAGATTAAATTTTGTGCTTCTATCAACTGTTTTTTTTTTTTCGTTTTTAAGTCATTATTTTAAATCTCTCTCCATAGTCTTTTGATACAGTATGTTTCCACATTAGCAGGTATATTCCACATAATATAAATGTCAATTTACAGCCCAAGATCAGCCCCAACTTACCTTTTCCTGGCTTTTCTTCCCACACTTGCTTCCTCACCCCCAATATTTTTGGGTGAATTATTTATTTATTTTTATTTTTTTATTTATTTATTTTTAACCAGGGGAGCACAAGGAAGTTAAGTGACTTGCTCAGAGTCACACAGTATGCAAGTGGAGGCTGTGGGATTCAAACCCAGGTCTCCAGGTTTGCAGCGCAGAGCCTTAAACCACTGCATTATGCTGTCTCCAATCCAATCTATTAAAAAACTGTTTTGAGAGTAAGATTTCTAAAATGGCACTGCATAATCAAATTAAAGAGAACAAAGAAGTCATTCTTCTTGTGAGGGTTAAATAACAGACCATTATTGAGTACTCTTTCCTGTATAGAATTTAATGTTCTCCAAACTGAATGATATGCCACCATTTCTGTTACCTTGTAGGTTGTTTCATTGTTGTCACCCCTCCTGTCTTTGTTTCTTTTCCTTTTTTCTACTTTCTGGGCTTGAATCTCCTGTTGCCTTGTCTAAGCCCACACACCCACTCCAAAAACAGGCCTGGTACCTCTCTAAAACAATGCTGAGAAATATGTGCTCTGCTGAAAGTTAATGCTCTACAACAAGAAGCAACTTTAAATATATCAACAAAACAGATCACTCAGAGAACTTTAGACATTTGCAATTATAGAATTTATTCTGCTTTGACCCGCATTGAAAACCCTACTGTAAATGCACCAGCACTTTATGCCTGTATTGCTCTTCTTCAGGGACAGAGCTATTGTCAGACATACTGCTTATGAATGCTATACCCTTGGGTCGCATGATGGCGCAATAGAAGCACTTTGCACTTCCATGCTGGTGACGTGGGTTCAGAACTGAGCCTGGGACTGCTGGGACTGGGCAGCCAGGATGGGAAGGGAGAAAACCAGACTCCATTCCAACAGCGGCCCCTCGTGGCAAGCCAGGGAGCTTGCTCCCACATAAGGTGGTGCATACCCAGAGCATGCTATTGCTAACAGGGTCACCAGAAATTGCACTTGCCACCATGGGGTGGTTGGAGGGACATGGGAGTAAAACCAAGAGGAAAAATGGAGCCTCGGCTACATGGGACCCTGCTCACTCACTGCAGACCCACAATGTTGCCTTGAACATCTCAGTACATGTTGAATGTGTATCGGGGGAGGACTGCCCTCCATTCTCCACCTTGCCACAGAGGGTTAGTCTATGGGAACAGAGCCAAGGTAAGTCTCAAGGGGAGATGAACACCAACGATGTGGCAGTGGGGCAGAGGCTGAAGCAGCCACCCAGACATACAAAGAAAATATACAGTAGATGGAAATAAATAAATACAAAATACATACTGTGCCCGCCATTAAAGGGTCAGTGTCAGATTATAGAATTTAGTAAAACTTACTTACTATTATATTTAATAATATCATGAAGTCACAAAAGGATTTTCTGCAGTTTTACAGCACACCTTGGGCCAGACATTCAAAAGGGTTGCGCCACGCACAATAGGGTTGCTCCAGCGCAAGTCCAAAAATGCGCCATTCTGCGATATTCAGCAGGAGGCAGATGTGCTCCCCAAATCACACTGAGCAAGAGCACAATGATAATGAATGCATGCGCAACTGAAGGGGGAGGAACCATACATAAATGGCGCAGTGTGATATTCAACAACATAAGCCATGCGCCAATAGAAACAAGCAGAGTTCTTGGCGATAGCGGAAATTAATCAAAATAAAAAGGAACAAGGGAGAGGTGCAAGAAAGCTACAGGGAAGGCATATGTGGCTGAACTCTAGCCAGACACACAGGGCAGGACAGACACGCAGGGCAGAACAGGGAAAGGGCACCCTGAACCCACAGGCACAGGGAAGGTGTGGGGAGCCACAGCCAAACAGAGTGCAGAAGGGGGAAGTACCACACAGCACTGAGGCCACCAGAGGAAGGTGTTCTCGGTGCAGGGGAAGTAGCAGCCAGGACAGTGGGGGGAACACAGAAACAGCTGTCGGGGGACACAAGCCAGGGACATGGCCAGTGCCACCATCCAGATGGAGGCAGTAATGAGGGGGGTGAGAAGTCAGGCAGCAGGGGGGCACGGCCATGGAAGGGCCTGTCAGTGGTATGCCCCCAACAGGCAGTACCAAGCCCGCACCAGCTTCGAGCTGTACAGCGATACCAAGATTGTGGGCTGGTACTGCCTGAATTGGGCAATTCTGAGGTGGCTCTGTGAGCTGTGCAGCGATGTGATGCAGGCACCCACACGATGGAGCCATGCTCTGTCAGTGGAGACAAAAGTGACAGCTTGCATGTGCCTGCCCACCACGGGTACCTTCCAGAGACCAACAGAGGACACCACAGGCATAACCCAGTCAGCCGCATCACGCCACCTCACCCAATTCCTCAGTGCACTGCTGCCACATGCTGCGGAGTACATCCATTTCCCCAGCACACCGGTGGAGCGCACAGCAAACATACAGGAGTTCCACAGGGTAGCATGTATGCCTGGCATGCGAGGGGCAATAGACTGCACCCATGTGGCCATCCACACACCACCTGGCCCTGAAGGGGCCGCATATATCAATCAGAAGGGCTATGCAAGCATCAACTGCCAGGTGGTGTGCGATGCCAGGGGGCGCATAATCAATGTCTGTGCCATGCACCCTGGGGGAGCACATGATGCCTTCATCTGGCACCAGTCGGCACTGTGCCACAGATTAGAGAGTGGGGACATCCCCACTGGCCACTTAGTGGGTGAGTATGCAAACCACGCAGAAAAACATAGAGCTTGGGAGGGGCATGGTCAGAGGTGACATGGGTATTGGTCTAGATGGCCCAAGGAAGGGCGACACTGATCACCCAACTAACCTCCACCATCTACACACAGGTGACAGTGGATACCCACTCTGTCCCTGGCTGCTCACACCATACTGGTGGCCCGCAACCCCAATGCAGCAACACTACAATGAGGCACATGCCACCACACGCAATGTCATTGATCGGGTGTTCAGGATGCTGAAGGCATGTTTCCATTGCCTGGACATGTCTGGCGGTGCCCTACAGTACAGCCCCTCAAAGGCCTGCAGGCTATTCCTGGCCTGTTGCATCCTGCACAACATGACCAACGACTGTGGGATAGCCGTACAGGTCGAAGAGGGGGACAGCGATGGGGACGATGAGGACGCTGGTGAAGATGGTTATGGGCAGCCCCCCTTGGGTGACAGGACTGGTGACTGCTCCAGCTGTCACAGCTGCACTGGGACACCATCACAGAGGAGCACTTCAGCCAACCCAGGTAAGTCATGGGGCCATGTGCAACCACCAGTGGCAAAGGCACAACCCACAAACATGCATGGACACACATCAGGGGTGCATGCTGTCAAAGGAAGTGGCCAAGCATGGAACCACACACACTGCCAGGGATGGGCAAGGTCTAACATGGCACGCGGTCATACACACACACACACACATACACACACACACACACCTCACAAGACATGCACAAAGGGTAGGAGGCACGCCAACCCAGACCGCTACCCCTAGCCACACACACGTCCACAGACCACCACGCTCACTGCCTGTCATTGTGCATGTGTCAGACGCTGGGCACCATTGCACAGTGGTGTACAGCACAATGCAGGCATCATCATGCACACACCACAGTGGACAGCAGCTGGGAGGGTGTGCAGATGGAATGTGTGTGTGCATGCAGGGCCGGGTACCCCACCCATGCTTTGCCCACTGAACGACACAATGCACACAGGGCAGCATCAGATGGTAGCCATGCTGGGAGACAGGCCAGTCACGCACCACAGTGCCATGGCCACCACGGATGCATGGGCAGCCCCACCGAGACCCGCCAGCAGTGACAGGCTGACCACTGGCCTCATGGGGTGCCATCAGGGCAGCATGGTCTGCGATGATCTCCTAGATCAGATTGGGTCTGCAAGATACATAAGCACCTTAGATTTAACAAAAGGGTATTGGCAGATTCCATTGGCCCCAAAAACCCAAGAATTAATTGCCTTCTGTACCCCTCTTGGTCTATATCAGTTCACTACGATGCCATTCAGCCTACATGGAGCCCCGGCTACCTTTCAACGGTACATGGATCATGTCTTGAGACCTCACAAGGGCTATAGTGCTGCTTATTTGGATGATGTGGTCATCTATAGCCCCACTGGGAGACTCATCTATTACAGCTTAGTGCTGTGATACAAAGCATCCAGGATGCTGGAATGACCATTAACCCGTCCAAATGTGCTATAGCTAAGACAGAAACACGCTATCTGGGGTTCATTATTGGACATGGGAGGATTAAGCCAGAAGTAGATAAAATTGAAGCTGTGGCTAACAGTCCCCTACCCATGGCAAAGTGCCATGTCAGGTCTTTCCTTGGTCTGGCAAGTTATTATAGACGCTTCATCCCGGATTTTTCCACCATTGCTACTCCTCTCACAGATCTGACCAAAAACCATTTTCCCAATAAAGTAAAGTGGAGTCCCGCCTGTGATGAGGCATTTAACAAAATCAAGGCCATCCTATGCTCAGCTCCGGTGTTATGTAGCCCTGATTTCACTAAACCATTTGAATTACAGACGGATGTCTCTGAAACAGGCATGGGGCAGTACTGACCCAGCATCGCCAGGGAGAGGAACACCCCATCTTATACCTCAGCAGGAAATTACATGAAAGAGAGAGAGAGAAGATATTCTACAGTGGAGAAAGAATGCCTGGCCATCAAGTGGGCAGTAGAAGCCCTGAGATATTATCTTTGGGGAAATCAGTTTATGATTATAACGGATCATAATCAGGGCCCCGAGTTTTCCGCGATTCCGCGGATGTGGCAAACCGCGGAACTATCTGCGGAATTTGCCATCACCCGCGGAATTTGCGGCCGCCCGCGGAACAAACGTCCGCTTCATTTGCCGATGGGGTGCTCAATCCCATCGGTAAACACTCAAAGATCGCTTGTGCCATGCTAGGGCCCACCCCAGCATGGCAAACGTGGCCAGTTTTTTTTTTGCCGATGGGGTGCCCAATCACCGCCAGCTGAACGCCTCATCTCTTGTGCCACGCTGGGAGCTCCACCCAGCGCAGGGCAACGGCCATAGTTTTTTTTGCCGACGGGTGCCCAATCCCCCATCGGCTGAACGCCCTCAAAGTCAGTTGTAGCCATGCTGGGAGCCCACCCCAGCATGGCAAGCGTCCCGCGATGTCTTTTTTTTCCTGTAAACAAAAACTGTCCCACGGCACGCCTCCGAGCCCCCTCCCACATCCTGCATCCACCCACTGCGCACCCAGCCTCCCCACACCCACCCCCACCCCATACTTACCTCCAGACTGTGGCGCGACAATCTTCGGTGGACCGGGAACACGTCTGCACTCTTCAAAGGCGACCGCGAACTGAGGAAATGCCGGTAAGCTGTATAATGGGCTAGATAGGAGGGGTTCAACTTTATTGCATATCTCAGGCATTTTTGGGAATTTTTGCACCAAATTTTCAACATGGGGTTTTAGGGACCCCTTCTCATGAATGATGTCACTGTCATGGTGTTATTCAGGCTTGAAGGGTGATTTTGCGCAATGACTCCGAAATCACCTTCCGGGACCGAATACCACCATGACCATGACATCATTCATGAGAAGGGGGCCCAAAACCCCCATGTTGAAAATTTGGTGCCAAAATTCCAAAAAATGACTGTTTAACGAGCGTGCATTGCACAGTTCCTACGCAGGCTCGTAAGTTCGCGAAATTTCAATATTTTCACCCCAGAGTTTCAACATTGCCATTTCACCACACTGTCTTATGAGTAGTACAGCTGTCATTTTTCACATCTCACCCAAAATGTGTTTCCACCCTTGGAGCATAGAATGGCGCAGTTGGTGTGTGAAATCAATGTACGGGACAAATTAAGAAAATCACAGTGACACTGTTCATGAGCAGAGGTCTTGAAATGGCTATGTTGAAAATTTGGTGAAAAAATTCCAAAAAATGACTGTTTAACGAGCGTGCATTGCGCAGTTCCTACGCAGGCTCGTAAGTTCGCGAAATTTCAATATTTTCACTCCAGAGTTTCAACATTGCCATTTCACCACACTGTCTTATGAGTAGTATAGCTGTCATTTTTCACATCTCACCCAAAATGTGTTTCCACCCTTGTAGCGCAGAATGGCACAGTTGGTGTGCGAAATCAATGTTCCGGACAGATTAATAAAATCACAGTGATACTGTTCATGAGCAGAGGTCTTAAACTGGCTATGTTGAAAATTTGGTGACAAACACCCATAAAATAACTGTGTTAACGAGCGTGCATTGTGTCAGATATGGCAAAAAAAAAACAAAAAAAGGAAAAAAATTAAGGGTAAAAATGTGCCGCAGAATTGCCGCAGAAATTGGTGTTGAGTGCCGCAGAAGTTCTGCTGCAAATGAGAACCCTGCTGCAGAACTTTGCTCCGATGTGCCGCAGAAAAATCGGGGCCCTGATCATAATCCCTTATGCTGGCTAAATTTGATGAAAGATAAAAATGCTCACATTTTAAGGTGGTATTTATCATTACAACCTTATAAGTTTACTGTACGGCATAGAGCTGGTTCTCAGCATCAGAATGCTGATTTTTTATCACGCTTTGGTGCTGATCCAGCTAGTAACTCTGTTCCAGATATAGATAATGGAGTTGTATGTGTATCACAAGGTGGCAAGATGGCACAACCCCAGGGGAAAAGTATGACTTGTAAACAGTATTGTCTGATTTTGAGTAGTGTTTTGAATCCTGTTTATTTTTAAGTGTCCCTGGGGGGAACTTCTGGAGTGGTGGGGGAAGTTCCAACCCGTCACAGGGTGAGGGGTTTCAGTCAACACAACAAACATTATGTTGCCTTCTTGTGGTGGGAGGAGTGTAACAGGGGTCCTGTTGTGAAGTATAAACAATCACTTCAAGATGCAATAACCCCCCATTATTTCTTTTCACTCTATCTATCCTCTATTATATTTCAATATCTATCCTATACTTTCTTGTCAGGGTGGCCAACCTGGCAATCTTCTATCTATCCTTTACTGTCCCTTTTTTTTCTTTTCTGTCAGTACTTAATTGCATCTTGTTAAAATAAAAACAATATTTATATATTGAAAAGCTATGCTCAGCAAACCTTCAGTGGCTACTGGGAGAAGCAGTCCAACAAGCTCAGTGTCCCAAAACAAATGTCAATAAGGAGCTGTTTCATTTGTAAACAAAAGAGCCTCTAAACAGCAGAGGGCTGAGTTGAGAAGCAAGTGTCTGCTGCAACTTCAGCTAGTTAAGAAGCAGTGGCTGTAAAACTAAGGGAAACTGGAACAAATAAAAGGTATTGTACTAAAATAAACTGTTACCTGAGTGCCCATGTTAGTTGCAGAGGTCCTTCTATAGAGCAGGCAACTCATGAAATGGCAGCTTATATGGTCTCAAGGAGGAGTGATGTCAGAAGGGGGAGGAGCTAAGCTAATGCTCTGACATCATAGTCCTATAATTAAGTTTATATTTTTGTTTTAGGACCTTGTGAGGAAATAAATGTTTTTTTGGGGTAAACCCTTGAAGTGCTAGAATGATACTAGTTGGTTTATATATATATATATATATATATATATATATATATATATATATACTTGAAAATGCCATTGTTCATCTTAATTAAGATATCACATGATTGATGAGGTCACCCTGTGGCATTATAAAAGGTTCCTCTAGGAGAACCAAGAGAGATAGGTGGTCAGTAAGGTTCTGGCCAAGGAGAGAAAAGGTTCTAAGAAGAAATTGTCCAAGTTTCCACATTGTTTGAGAGAAGGAAAAGAACTCAGGAATTCTGTAATTGTTTTATTTTGCAAGAATTATCTCCTGATGTTTGAAGAGGTGTGTCGGATTAACACCATTTATTTTTCCTTTCTGTATATATTAAATTTAGTATTTTATTTATTTATTTTTTCTTCTTTTTGAATAAAATGATAAATGCAGACATATGCATTTTTTATGCATCCTATCTGGTTGTATGATCTGTTTATTGGGACCCACACTACCACAAGCAAGAGGAACAGAGATGTGGGAGGAAGAGGAGGCCAAACTTCACAAAGGCAGAGACAGATGCCCTGTTTGAGGCCTACCTCAACCAGGAGCAGCTGCTCAGTGGATGCCAGGGAACACCACAGGCCCATGCTGCTGCATGGGAGGAGGTGGTGCATTCTGTCAACCTGCATGGCGGCCACCAGCGCTCCATGCAGGAGTGCAAAAAGAAGATGGGCACGGACAGGCGGAGAATTAAAGAGAAGGTGACTGCCATCAGGGCAGCATGGTCTGCGACTGGTGGGGAACAGCCGGAGGTGCAACGCCTGACCCCACAGGAAGAGTGGATTGCTGGCAGCATGCAGCGTTGTGCCATTGAGGGTGTTCCTGGTGGTGGATTCCAGATGGGTGGTAGCCCGTCACTGCATGGTAGGTCATGGTCTGTCAATTGGGGGGGCAGGGTAGATCACATGCAGTAATGCTACTGTTTTTCTCTTACAGCTCCTGAGCATCTACATGGGTCAGCGGTGGTGGGCTTCTCCACTAAGGGCAGTAGCATGGAGATGGAGGAGGGCCCATCCACCTCCACAGGCATACAGGGGTCAGGGTGACAGTGGGCCCACCTGGACATCCGGACTGATGTTGGTGGAGCAGGTGCGGAGAAGGCCCTGACCATGTCCCAGCGTGCCAGCGTCCATGGATGCCAGCATGCTGAGACTCGGGCTGGTGCCAGATCCATCACCGATGATGATGGAACTAACGTCATGGGCAGTGAGACGTGTGGGCCACAGGATGGCCACACAGCAGGTGACATCGCTGCCATGGCTGTGGGTCATGCTGCCGTGGAGGTCTGCGTGACATCACAGTCCCAGCCTGTGCCTGTCTGCACCAGTGGGGCAGCACTGGTGTGTGTCCAGGACAGTGGGACTGTTGCGGCCACTGTGGTGGCACCATTGAGCCCTGGAGAGGAGCAGCTGGAGGGGCAGTATCAGCAGTCAGCCAATGGCCATGGGGGTACAGAGTCATGAGGTGGCATCAGTGTAATGCCTGTGGACATGCCCAGGCCTGGCCCTGGTGTGCAGCGCCCACCCTCAAGGGGTGATGACCACCAGGGCTGCGAACACCATGAGGGACAGCATGCCGATCAGGCAGATGACCTCTTAGATGAGCACACCCGCATACTGCAAGCATCAGTCAATCAGCATATGCGGCTTGTGACGGCGGTGGATGCACTGAGTGTGGCTCTGCACCAGGCAGAGAAGCAGCGCAGCACAGACACCGCTCTGCTCCTGGCAGGGATGGACCGGTTGTGGGAGGATGTGACCGCTGCCATTGACAGGCAGACACAGGCATTCACAGCTGTCATGGCCACAATGGGCACACAGTTATTTGCCCATGCATCGCAGACACTGCTCAGTGCAATGTCCACCCCCCCATTCCCAGCGTCGTGCAACACCATCCTTGTCGACACCCGGTTCAGCTGTGGGCATCCCGAGCACACCTGGCGCAGGCATGTTCGGTGTGCTGCAGACCCCTGCGCGAGCACGGTCGCATTCACGCAGTGGAACCCCTGGGGGACCAGATACCCATCAAACTCAGATACTTCATTAATTTTCCTAAAATCTAAGCATAACCTGATGCCCCCTTCCTTTTTATGCACGACCACTAATGGAGAGGACCAAGGACTGCGTGAAGGAACTATCACTCCTGCTTGTTCCATTTGTTTTATCTTAGCCATTACTTCTGGCCTGACCTTTTCTGGTAATCTATATGGCTTCTGATGAATTGGTTTGGTATGGGTAACTCTGATCTCATGGACTATGCCTTTGGCTCTCCCTGGATTCTTTGTGAATGTATGTGCAAAATACTCCAAGAGATGATCAATCTCTAATCTCTGTGTAGGTTTAAGTTCAGGATTGATATATCTTTAGTGTCAGTAACAGATTTATCAATCCTGTCATATACTATATCTAGCTCTGCTCTATCAGGATCGGTCTGGATATACAACACTGGGGTTTCTGTTTTTCTACCCATTTCTCAGCAGGTTGGCATGGTAAATTTTTTTACCGGTCTATGCCCTGGCATCTCAATGGCATAGTTTACCTTGCCTACCTGGTGTAAGATCACATATGGTCCTTGCCAACGCATGAGCAATTTATTTTCAGTGGAGGGTAACAATAGCAACACTTTTTCCCCAGGTTCAAATGCTTTATGCTTTAAGCCCTTATCATAATGTTCTTTCTGTTTGAGTTGTTTCTGGTCAACATTTTGATGGGCTATAGTCACATATTTCACTAGCCTTTTCCTCAATGCAGTCATGTATTCAAGTATATTTTTGCATGTAACATTAGACCCCTGTTCCCAATGCTCCTTTACCACATCTAAGGGACCCCTAGGGTTACGCCCATATAACATGGTAAAGGGGGATAACCCTGTAGTAGTCTGAGGCACCTCTCTATAGGCAAACAGCAAATAGGGCAAAAACTTATCCCAGTCCCGGCCTTCCTCCTGCACATACTTCTGAAGCATACATTTTACTGTCTTGTTAAATATTTCCACTAACCCATCAGTTTGGGGATGGTATGGGGATGTTCTAACAGCAGATACCCCTAGCAATTTGTATAGTTCTTGCAGCATGATGGAGGAAAATTACTACACAGTCTGTCAGATAACCTTGGTATTCCATCCTACTGAAGACTTTTGCCAGTTCTTCTGCAATACGAGGGGCAGTAACCATCCTCATTGGTATTGTTCTGGTACCTAGTTGTGTAGTCACAAATGACTAAAATATACTGATTCCTTAGAACTTTTAATAAGGGTCCCACCACATCCACTGCCACCCTGTCAAATGGAGTAGTTACATATGGTATAGGTTGTAGGGCACCGTATCTTTCTTCCTTCCCTTGGCAAACAATTGGCACTGGGGACAGGACCTACAATAGGCCGCAACATCCTGGTGGACCCCTGGCCAACTGAATCAAGATAGAATACGTTGTACTGTCCGGTCTCTACCTTCATGACCAGCCATGGGAATATCATGTGCCAAGTGCATTATTTGTTCCCTATATTTACTGGGTACTACTAACTGTTCAAGTTCCCCATTTGTACCAGGCTCTACAACAACTCTATACAGGATATTGTTTTTGATAATAAATCGAGATTGTCCAGGATGTCCAACCTTGTCCACCTGTAAAAATAAAGATGTTAAAGAGTCATCGTTATTTGGTCCTGTACAATATCTTGCACCAGAGTCTCTGGGATATTAAGTTGACCTTTAGCCTGATGATTTTCATTCCAAGTCTTTTTTTTCTCTCGCCTAGTCTTCTTGGACTTTTTGTCCTTACTGACAGTCTCAAAATAACCATTATCAAAAGGAAAGACTTCCTGTAAGTCTTGTGTTTTAGTCTGGGACCTAATAACCACATTAACAGTTCCTGTAGAAGTCTTCTGCTGCTGCATTAAAGGTCAAAATGAGGAAAGTCTTGCCCAACAATGACAGGTACTGGGAGTCGTGGAACAAGGCCTACCAATATGTCATGGCTTTCTTGATTTACAGTTATATTAAGACATGCTGTAGGGTATCGGTATGTGTCTCCATGTACACACCGCACAGTAGTATTTGAATCACTCTGGGGCATATTCAGTGCTAGATCAGCCCTGATCAAAGTTTGTATACTGCCTGAGTCCAGCAAAACCCAAAGTCTGTTGTTCCCCAATACCTACAGAGGTCACATACCCAAAATTTGCTAGGGCAAGATGTGCTAAATCAGATATTTTATGTGGGCAGTTCCTTACAATATGCCCTTTTCCAAGACAACCATGGCATATTATTTCTGCATATGGAACTCTCCCACCTCTCTCCCTTCGATAGAACGGTCTCTGGTTAGTAGAAGCATTAAAAGGTGGTCTTACCAGCGCATTAGATGGTCCTGGATTGCCCTGGTTACCTCTGGCTCGGGTGCTTCTTGCTGCTAGATAATCTTCTGCCAACTTAATGGTGTCTTCGGCTGTCTCAGGTTTATGTCCTTTTACCCATAATTGCACTTCCACAGGTAATATCTGGATGAATTGTTCAATTATTATCAGTTCCATGATTTGGTCTACAGTTTTGGTGGTGGGTTGTAGCCATTTTCCACAATAGTCCTTCAAACGGGCATAGGTTTCTCTTGGGGTATCCAAGCTTGCCATTTTCTGAGACTGAAATCGTTGCTCTATGTCTCCGTGCTGATATTATATCTGCGAAGAATTTCTTCTTTAACTCTGTCATAATTTGAGCTATCAGCTCCCTTAGCTGGCTGTAGACTAGTTGTGCCCATCCCGAGAGGTATGGGACCAAGCGAATCACCCATTGGTCTCTGGCCAGTTGCAGGTTTGGGCCACCTCTCGAAAGTTGTCAAATAGGCCTCAATATCATCCACCTCTTGTCAACTTAATTAATTTAATGTCTCTAGGAACAGATTCTCCATCTGCCCCTGGTCATGTCCTGGATAGCTTTTAAGGTTGCCATCCATTTTCATCTTGTCTCCGTCTCTTCAGCCTGTATCCTCCGGTCTTCATCCCTCAGTCTCTGGTCTTCTTCTCTCTGGTGCTCCATCTCAAGTTGGCGTAAACAAAGCCATTTCAGTAGTTCACTTGGATCCTCCGGTGCTGGGGTCATCTGACTTTCCTCCTTCTTTGGATTACCAGCTGCAGCTGTGGCTCCTTCTTCCATCTTTCTTTGTCTGGTAGCAGGTTCGATCCTGGCAACAACTGGACACCAGTCTTCAATCTGACAGACTTGGTCAGATGTAATGCATCCAGCTCACTTGTTCTGGTTGTTGCATCTGCTGAGGTATTTTCAGCGCAACACCTCCTCTGGTACCTTCTGACACCCAGAGTTGGAATCACTTCTAACACCAGTTGTGGTATGTGGGTCCCAATAAACAGATCATACAACCAGATAGATGCATAAAAAAATGCATGTCTGCATTTATCATTTTATTCAAAAGAAGAAAAAAATAAAATAAAATACTAAATTTAATATATACAGAAAGGAAAATAAATGGTGTTAATCCGTCACGCCTCTCAAACATCAGGAGATAATTCTTGCAAAATAAAACAATTACAGAATTCTGAGTTCTTTCCTTCTCTCAAACAATGTGGAAACTTGGACAATTTCTTCTAGAACCTTCTCTCCCTTGGCCAGAACCTTACTGACCACTTATCTCTCTTGGTTCTCCTGAGGAACCTTTTATAATGCCACAGGAGACCTCATCAATCATGTGATATCTTAATTAAGATGAACAATGGCATTTTCAAGCTTATATATATATATATATATATATATATATAAACCAACTAGTATCATTCTAGCACTTCAAGGGTTTACCCCAAAAACATTTATTTCCTCACAAGGTCCTAAAACAAAAATATAAACTTAATTATAGGACATGATGTCAGAGCATTAGCTTAGCTCCTCCCCTTCTGACATCACTCCTTGAGACCATATAAGCTGCCATTTCATGAGTTGCCTGCTCTATAGAAGGACCTCTGCAACTAATATGGCACTCAGGTAACAGTTTATTTTAGTACAATACCTTTTATTTGTTCCAGTTTCCTTAGTTTTACAGCCACTGCTTCTAACTTACTAGCTGAAGTTGTAGCAGACACTTGTTTCTCAACTCAGCCCTCTGCTGTTTAGAGGATCTTTTGTTTACAAATGAAACAGCTCCTTCTTGACATTTGTTTTGGGACACTGAGCTTGTTGGACTGCTTCTCCCAGTAGCCACTGAAGGTTTGCTGACATAGCTTTCAATATATAAGTATTGTTTTTATTTTAACAAGATGCAATTAAGTACTGACAAAAAAAGAAAAAAAAAAAGGGACAGTAAAGGATAGATGGAAGATTGCCAGGTTGGCCACCCTGACAAGAAAGTATAGGATAGATATTGAAATATAATAAAGGATAGGATAGAGTGAAAAGAAATAATGGGGGGGGGTTATTGCATCTTGAAGTGATTGTTTATACTTCACAACAGGACCCCTTGTTACATTCCTCCACCTCATGATTGGTCATGATTCATCCTGTGAGAATGACAGATGTTAGCTGTGACTGTGCAGTCCCATGCATGTCCCAAACACCACAGTCCACACTCCCAAACAGCAAGCAACTCACTGCAATAGACTGCAGTAACTGACTATGGCGAGTGCAGCCCAATGTCGCATTTTTATAGTGCAACCCATGCAAATGAGATGAGGCGCATCTTTAAGTGGATGCAAATGCAGTGACTGCACCATTGAATGACTTGATTAGATGATTTGCATATGCCGGCTGAATATCACACTGTTGCGCTTTGCGCAATTGTGTTGAACATGCTGAGCCAAGGGCGCAGTTCTGTGACTTGCACAGTACACACCTAACTGCGCATGCCTGGATTGATGACGTAGGCGCCTGCCGCGCTGCTTACATGCTGTGCACAGGAGGCAATGCAGGGCATGGCCACCATTGTGCCAGTGGTGCTACAGTGCTGTTCACATATATGGCGCTGTGGCACTGGGGTGTCGTAGGCGCACTGGGGCAACAGTGCTGTAGGCCACTACAGGAGGTGGCAAACAGGCACCCAATCGTGCTACACGCATTGGGTTCCAATCGCGCTGTGGCTGTCCGTGTGCCAGAGACCCTTGACCCTGTGCCTGACCTTTGCCCCCTATGCACCATGCATTAGGCATGGATGAACCACTATCGCGCTGTTCAGAGACAGTACGATAGGGAATGGCAGCGCTGTACCGTGCAGTATCTGCACATGGCAGGACCGCGCTGCAGAGCACCATTTTGATTCCACCACACTGAAGAGATGGCGCGGAGGCGTGCAGTAATGTGGAGCCAGGTTGAGCTAGCCAACCTGGTGGCAATAGTTGAGCCCCATGCTGGGGGTTTGTATGAAGATGCACCTGGACAGGGCCAGGTGCGTGGCGGCAGGAGGTGGCTGACGCCCTGGAGGAGAGCCACCGTATAGGGCGTGGGTGGGCAGTGTCTCCATCATTAAGGGACCTAAGGCACAGGGACCTGGACCTGCTTGCCCACCTCCGGGCACGTGCCAGGAGGGGCACGTTGCCATAGCCAGGTAGGTGCCACATCCATACACTATTATCGTCCATACCGGTATCACGGTTGCATGTGTCCAGCACATGGGGAGGTATCCGGTGTTGGCCGTGGTGGTGGTATCAGGGTGTGGGGTGGATGGGTATGGCTGTGTGGGATTGCACACACACATGGGGTGGGGGGACTTTGCTACCGGATTGTACTGATGTTCCTCTCTCCATGTTTGCACCTTGGGGCCCGAAGAATGCCAGCAGGCCAGAGAACAGAGATGCCACCTGGAGGAGCAGCAGGGCAGGAGGGATAATGGTGGTCAGCGGCATGTGGACCAGCCTGATGATGGTGAGTGCCTTATATCCATGATTACTATTGCATGCTGTATAACTGAGCAGGCAGTGGGGCATGGCCACCATCCATTGACACCACTGCCATGCACGCAACTTGTTACAGTCAGCACTGTCCAGTGGCACTGCATGTCTGGGAGTGCATCAATGGTGGCCCATGCGTGCACTGGGCACATGGCTGTGGCACTGCCTTCACACCGCATAGCCAAGTCACTGTTCAGCTATGGTGGTGCTGTGCAGGACATGGATGGTGGGTGTGTGCAGTGGTCCACATGGCTGTGGCTGCCTGGATAGGCAGGTCTTGTGGACACGGTCACTGTGGGTGGTTGCACACCATCACAGGGGTGTGGCACATGGCTGTATGTCATGCACAATTGGTGGGTTGCAGGGGGCTGGACAGTCACACTTATTGACTCTGCTCCCTCGTCCTAGGTGGATGGTGAGTCCAGGCACTAGAGGGGGTGTTTGGGAGCTGCTCCAGGTGGAAAGGGAGACACTGGAGCTGCTACAGAGGATCCACCACCACGGGGAGAGGAGGAGGAGCAGCAGATGTCTGCGCCCTGTGGAGGAGGACTGGGATGCACATTAATGTCTCCATGCCCCTACTACCACCGTCCCCCCTTTGACCCACCCTCACACCCCTTCTTCCCTCTCCCATATGTTCACCCCTGCCCTTACCCGCCCCCACCTGTTATGTGGCCTTCCCCCCCTTGTAAATAGTTGTATATAGGTTTTGTTACTTCTTTTAAATATAAGCATTTTGTTATGACAACTGTGGTGGTCTCTGATTTGCAGTGGGCTACAGGTGTTCAGCTGCAGTGGTGTGCATGGCGTCAGGGGTGGTGCACGCATGGGCGCTGTGTGTGTGTGTGTGTGTGTGTGTGTGTGTGTGTGTGTGTGTGTGTGTGTGCAGAGGTGAACCTCCTATGGTGTGGGCAGGGGGATCAGTCACTGTCTGTGGTTTGTGTGTTGTACTTTGTCCACTGAATGCCTGTGTGCAGTGGTCCACGAGGCCTGCACTGTGTGCATGGCACCCCTATCAGACCATCCATGGCCTGTGCAGCTGACACCCTTGCATGTCTGTGATATGCACGGTCTGTTGGCATGTCAGTGGTGGCTGTCCATGCTGGATAACAACTGTACCCGGCACAATGCCAGGTTGTCTTCCATCACCAGTATGGTGCACTTCTGCCTCCGGTGGCACTGTGGCCTCCGCTGTTGTTGTCCCCCCTCCGTGCTGTTGCTTGTGACTGTTGCAGGGGATGTGCTCCAGTGTCTGTCACCTGTGCTCCGGTGGCATGCTGGTGGCATACAGCTTCATGATGCCTGCAGAGGGTGGCTGGCACACCTGTGCAATGTAGGGGTGCTGGCCGTGTGTACACGTCAGGAGTGGCCACACACCAGTGGCTTGGTTGACCCACTACTGTGTCCCTTTGTTGGTGTGCCCTTGGGTATGGGTGGGTGTTTGTCCATGCACTGTGTTGCATCCTGTGTGATGCATGCTTCCATGCTACACTGTGCATGTCTGTGCTGGCTGTTGTGGCCAGTGCTGGGATGGGATGTGTCCTTGGGAGGGTGTGCAGGGTACTGTATCACTGGAGGTGGGGTCCAGGGCATGCCCTGTCGCATGTGGGGAACCTCGTGTGGCAACGCATGGTCGGTCTGTCAGCTGTACCTCGGGGGGGAATGTGCAGGGTGGCACTGTGTATGCTGTTTTTGCACTGCTGTATGCTGCCGCCCCCAGCAGGGTGTACATGGTGGGGATGCCTTGAATGGCTCCATGGTGCACAGGGTTGCATTGTCACAGTGGGGGTGGTGGCATGCATAGGGTGTCCTGCACTGTTGGGCATTACTCCTGGGAAGGGTGTATGGTGATTGTGGTGCAGGGTGTGCTCTACATTGGTGGGATGGGGTGCCATGGGATAGTCGGTCCTCCTTGTGTGCCGGTCACAGCTTGCCAGGGGGTTTGCTGGGGCACCATGGCCCGGCTGTGGGTTGGTTGCTGGTATCCATGGGCCAGTGGTTATTCCAGCTGTCACCTGGTTGTGCAGTGCATAGGGTGTGGGGGACAATGTCTGTTTTGCTGTGTGCTCCACTGCCCATCTGTGGCATAGGTGGTGGGCTCCTGCATCCCTGGCTGTGCTGTTGCATTGCTGCCCTGCTGCAGGGGGCATCCCTTGTTGTGCTATGGCACATCAGATATGCTCAGCTTCACATCCCTATTTGTGCTATGGTGCAGGTGGTGTGATATTCAATCGTCGGCCATAGGCACATCTTGGCCTGCACAGTTTTTGAATATTGCGCTTCTTGTGCATGGGCGCAGTGGACTTGTGCTTGCTCCTGCTGTTGCGCACTTTTTGGGTGCAGTTTGAATATCTGGGCCTTTATGTTTAAATATTTGTGAAAGAGGAGGGTTTCCATAGTTCAACAAATGTAATATAGGATTAAGTATTTACAAAAGCAGGTTTTCCACAGTTTTACAGGTATACTGTAGGCTCAATTTTCAGCCATGAAGCCATAGGTGCAATTCTCAAGTTGGGGCAGCATCTTAAAGGAGGCAAAACATTTGAATTTGATTTTCAAATGTTTTGCTACATTTATAGCACTTTCAATTGCAGTACAGTAAAATCCTGATACATGCATCACATAATGATGCATACAACATTATAGTGCTCCCGATGTGCCACAAGTAACAACAAATGTTCACTTAAGTTAGGTCAACTTTTAAGTGCTCTAACCTATTGTCCCATGCATTGGGGATGCTACATGATCACGCTACAAGACCCCAAAACAGCTTGAAAAATCCATCCATATACGTTTACGTATTTACAAAAGTAAGTTTTCCACAGTTTTACAGGCATGCTAGGGTTATGTATTTGAGAAAGTGGGATTTTCACAGTTTTGCAGATGTGAAAATGAGTTTGCCACAGTTTTTAGGTGTAAAAGGGAGGTTTACACTGTGTTGCAGATGTGCAAGTGGCTTTGTCTGTGACACATAAATTAACCTTATCTGACTTACGAAAAGAGAAATTTGTTTAACCAGGAAAGGCACACTAAGCCAAAGCTTGTTTCCAGGTGTGACCTGGGAGGACAAGGAAGTTAAGTAACTTGCTCAGGGTCACACAGTATGCAAGTGTGGGCTGTGGGATTCAAACCCCGGTCTAGTTTGCTGGATATCACCAGATTTACAGCTCAGAGCCTTAAACCACTGCACTATACTGCCTCCTATTTACAACTTAGACCTCCAACTTAAAGCTGATTATTTTTAACAGACCATGCATGTAGCCCATATTTCTTATGTTTATAACTTCTTTATTTAAAGCAGCAGTTTTTGTTAGTCAGCAAAAAATTCCATAATATTGTTTTTGGGCAAAATTGTATTTCTGAGATCCTTAGATTCATATTCAGTTTATTTTTAGTTTTATCAGGTATTGTTAAAATAGCTTTTACAGCTAATTTTGCTATTAATGAATCAAGTTATAAAACAATGGCTGCCACTTGCAATTTTTTAAAATCTCTCCCATTGAGGATACCTGCTAGATTTATAATGTGGATGTATTAGGATGGTGTTACCTCATGTTTCTGATTATAAACAGAATCACACTGTGCCAAGATATTTAACTTTTTTTATTGTGGGCATGGCACGAGAGTGAGAATTTTTAAAAACGTCAAAATCCTGTATCTTGGTTCAGGAATTAAATCGACTGAAAAAAAAATGAGTACCTTGACATTTTTGCCAGTCAAACATCACTGTTAAAAAAACAAAATGGTCACAAAACAAATTCTACTGCTTTATTTAGTTAGTTACTTAGTTACTTTGTTAGTTAGTTTGTTAGTTTCCAAAACACCAAAAACACCACCCTTGAAATAGGATCTAATGAACTTGCAAGTCTCAGGCTTCAAATCCCAGAAACTTTTATTAATTTATTTGTTTGGATTTTGTTGACTGGGGGGGGGGGCTCTGAGACTAGAAGTCCCTTATTCAGGTGCGACCTGGGTTTAATGACATACAACAGTCAATACAAGAGTCAACAACAAAAATCAGTAGGAAAATTCAAGGTAAGGTTTTCCACGGTAATAACAGTAAAGAAAACGACAGTTTATAATAAATGGCAAAATCAAGTGGGTGACAGTAATTTAGGATAAACAATGGTTATAACTACAACAACAGTTTGGAATTCTCCCACCACATACACTCTGTGCTTGATAATGGTCAACTTGCAGGGGCAGTTTTCATAGACCTATCCAAGGCCTTTGACACTGTGTGCCACCCCCTGCTGTTAAACTCCCTAAGCCAACTGGGATTCTCATCTGGCCCCCTGAATTGGTTCTTAAGCTACCTGCACAACAGGTCCCAAAGAGCTAAGCTAAAGGACCCTTCCACCAACCTACCAGTACTTAGGGTCCCGCAAGGCTTCATCCTTGACCCACCCTTTCAGTCTATATTCCTAAAACACCCTCCCCAAGCTCCTGTTCCAACAAAATACTGCTCTATGCAGATGATGAAGTGATCTTAGCATCACACTCAGACCCCTCCTACTCCAGTGCACGCTGCAAAGCACCTTCCTCCAAGCTGAAAATTGGTTCAGTAACCATCGGCTAGTCCTGAACCTGAAAAAAACAAAGTCAATGCTGTTCTCACATTGGCAAAACAGCGCCAAGGATACTCCCCTTCTCATCACCAGCAGCATGCTCCTTTCACTAGAACAGGTGACAACATATAAGTATCTGGGCATCACCTTTGACACAGGCTTTACATTCCACGCCCACCTAAAAGCCCTGTCATCAGCCATGAACTCCAGGATTGGGCTCCTCTACCACCATAAAGATTGCCTCCCAGAATCTGCCTTAAAATTAGCCATCACCTCATCTATGTTGTCCCTGGCCGACTACGGACTTCCAATATGCGCAGTGGATGACCCCTCCTCCCTGTCAAAAGTCCAGACCTCTATTAACAAAGCCTGTAGGCTCCTGACCGGTGCCCATAGCAGAACACACACTTGTCTGCTATACTCCACCGCTAACATACTCACTCTTGAGGAACGACTGAAATACCACACCTGCCTACTGGCCAAAAAATCCCTGTCTGGGTTATGCCCTCCAGGGGTCTCTGCATCCCTGCAACTGGCTGTCTGGCCTACACTGACCCGTAACTCCACCAAAGCCACCTTCCTAGTACCCAGGGCAAGGACCTCTCTCTGCCAAAGATCCTTTCATCATAAAGCTCTGGCCTGGTTTAACTCCCTTCTTGAGGGAATCACAAAGGTCCCCAGGATTGGCCGGTTTACAATAGCCCTCTGTCAACACATTTTTGACAGCCGGTGCTGTAAATGCCTGTAGTGGAACATAACCCTGTCTCGAATAGCCCTAAGCCCTCTGGGTCCCATTGATGACTGGGTAATGGTACAATTGAACAACTGTAACAACTGTGTTTATATAATGATGAGTGTAACTCAACATTTGTATGTATTTATATAATGATGCCTGTAACTCAGCGTATGTATGTATCTCACCTGTATGTAACCTCTGTCCTAAACCTCACTTAATTGTTGTCTTCCCTCCCCTGAGATGAGGTACCTTTGTAAACGAGTCTCTGACTGAAAGGTTGTAAAACTGATTATTTCAATAAATAAATAAATAAACAGTTAAATGGACAGAGGCATTTGACAAGAATAAAGGAGTGTTTGTAACAGAATTGTGTACCTACCCCAGAGAGGCTGCTAAGGATCCTCAGCCTGGACAAGTACATGGACAATACTTCAGAAGTAGGTCCCTGACAAAAGTTGTAAAGGACCTGAAATTAGAGCAGGCATGTGTACTGGCTGGGGTATCCCATGCCTTTGGTGACCTCAATTGGGCGTCTACCAAAAGAGCGACTCAATCACGGCTCCTGTCATTGGGGCGACTGGGGAAGGTGGGCGATCAGATGGGGGTGGTGCACGAAACAGCGACATCCTGTTGCTACATGCCTACACATGCAGGGGGGGAGTGAGCACACTGAGCGTGAGATGGGAGGGGATGGAGAGGTTGTATGGGTGGCACCACTGTGAGCTGCTGAGCTGTTTCTGTGGTATGGTTGGTGGGTTCAGGGCTGCAGTAAGAATGATGCTGGATTTGGGTCCAGGTGCAGGTACTTTTAGTTGCACCCGGCCTGATATTTTATTTTTGCCATGTTTGCATGCCCCCCCGACATGCACCCCCCCAGAGTTCAGAATCTTTAAGTGAGGTGGGTGCATGGGGTGAAGCCCTCGTGGGTAGAAAGCCCCACATAAAACATGAAATCCCAACTCCTCAGTGCTCGCTTTACTCTGAGCCGGGGAGTACATCACCAAAAATGTTTTTCAGTGATGTGCCATTGTCCTAAAGATGATCACCCATCGGTAATCACCGTTATCACATAGATCCAATGGCTGGTAGGTCATTCCATTGCATAGGGGCCACAGAGGCAAAAAACCTTATGTGAACAGCAGATGTAGATTTTGGGATCATGAGGAGTGAGTTGGAGGAGGATTAAGGGGCTTGGCTGGGCTGTCTAAGAGCCAGGAGACATGTAAGGTGTGGGGGGGGAGTGCATAATTTTGTGAGCCAGGCAGAGAGTGGCAAAGTATAACCTCTTTTCTGGGGGGGGGGCAGTTTAGTGTGGAGAGAGTCTTGCGGGGATGTTCCCTTTTTCTAGTTGCCACTGCAAAGTGAAATGCACAATGGTAAAGGGATTTTAGTTTACTGAGTTCACCCTCTTTGAGAGAAAAGAGGACAGGAGCACCATACAAGATGGTGTATAGTAGGATGCTGTTTGCTGTGAATACCCTAGCTTCAGTCAACAGCCAAGGGTTCAACTGATAAAGGAGCCCCAGCTTTTGGTTAAAAGTTTTGGTTGCTCTATCAACATGAGGCCTGAGTGAGAGATCCTGGTCCAGGATGACACCTAGGTACTTGAGTGAGGTTAACGTCTCTATAGGGTCACCTCTTAGGGAGGTGATTTTTAATCATTTTCACCTATCTGTGCCTAAATGATAAGGGCCCAAGAGGATAGACTTGGTTTTGTTAACATTTAGCATTAGGTTCTTTGCCTTAAGCCATAATTCCAATAGGAGGAAGTCAGCTTTGAGGTCCCTCTCAATTAACATGATGTCAGAGTGGCTTTGTAAAGCTTGAATGATCAGCGTAGAGACTGACACTAGCACTGCCACAGTGCTCTGTTAGGCCATTTATGAAAAGATAGAACAGTAGGGGTCCGAGGATGAAGCCCTGGAAGAACCCTTCTATGATGTCTCATAGGGAGGAGAGGCACCCTCTTCATTTTCCCAATTGCTTATAGCCGTTTAGGTTCCTACTACTGAACCAGGAGCAGGACAGATTATCAAACCCAAGTTTTTTGAGTTTGAGAAGGAACAACTTGTGATCAACCAAGTCAAGAGCCTTAGTCAAGTCTTTGAAAAATGGTCCAGGTGCTCTTTTAGGCTCCAGGCCCTCAAATATGTCAGCTGCTAATTAGACAAGGCAGTGCTGGTCCCATGGTTCTTGTAAAAGCCATGTTGGGCAGCAGTAGCCAGAGAGTGTACTTCAACGTACTCCTGGATCTGTTTGAAGATCAACCTCTCTAGAAATTTAGATAGGGTACATAGTATGGAGATGGGTTGGTAGTTTTCAACAGGTTTCCTAGCACCACCTTTGTGTATGGAGACTACATGGGCAACCTTCCTGTCACTTGGAAGCTGGACATGCAGTAGGGACAGTTTGAATAGAGTGGTTATGGTGGCAGCGAGTATGCGGCTACAAGTTTGAGCAGTCTGGGCTCTAATTTGTCATGGCCTGCAGATCCCTCTACCTTGTTTCTGTGGAGCTGAAGTAATACTTCCCAGTGAAAGAAGAGCCTAAAGTGGAACTCAAGCCAGTGAACTGAATGGAAGTTAGGGGGAGATGGGGCAGGGCTTAAGGAGGTAACCTGCTAGGAATCTTTAAACCGGGCCAGATCAGTGACAAACTTATTAAAAGCCTCAGCTGCAAGTTCAGGGTCATTTGTAGAGTTGGCATTGTACAATATGTCTTTGGGGGGAGCTTTGCCTTTGGGAAGACTTAGTCTGTAAACAACATATAGAAACATAGGATTTGATGGCAGATAAGGACCACTTGGCCCACCTAGTCTGCCCATTTTCCCTACCTGTTTCATATGTAGCAGATCCTAAATTATCTGCAGCTTACCCTCTCTTTCTTATCACTAGAGTTCCTTAATGTCGGTCCCTCTTGTTTTCGAATTCCCCTATCATTTTTGCCCCTACAACCTCTGCCAGGAGACTGTTCCATGAATCCACCATCCTTTCCATAAAAAAATACTTTCTTACATTACCCTTAAGTCTACCCCCTCTATATTGATATCATTGTCCTTGTTCTTGAACATCATTTTTTAAAAGATGCTACCATCTTGTACCTTATTTACACCCTTGAGGTATTTGAAAGTCCCTATCATATCCTCCTCACTCTACTCTACTCCAGGGAATACATATGGAGATCATCCAGTCTCCCTTCATATAGCTTTTGGTGCAGCTCCTGCACCATTTTTGTCACCCTTCTCTGAACCACTTCTACTCTATGTCATTCCGGGGAGGTGGCCTCCCAAACAGGACACAGTACTCTAGATGAGGTCTTACCAATGTTCTATACAGTCGCAACACCACCTCCTTCCTTTTGCTTTAGATACCTCTCCCTATGCACCCCAGCATTTCACTAACTCTTCTCACAGCTTTCTCACATTGTTTGGTAGCCTTTATATTATCATCAGATATGATTACTCCCTGGTCTCTTTCATGTTTAGTTGGCATCAGTACCCCCCCCCATCATGCAGTCCTCTCCTGCTTTTCTGTGCCTAAGTTCATGATCTTGTACTTCTTTGCATTGAATCTTAGCTTCCACACCCTTGACCACTCCTCAAGCTTGCTTTGGTCCATTCTCATTTTTTCTACCCCTCCTGGAGTGTCAGTCCTGTTTCAGATCTTCATGTCATCTGCAGAAACACACACCTTCCCTTCCAGCCCCTCTACAATGTTGCTTATGAAGACATTAAAGAGGACTGGTCCAAGAACTGATCCCTGTGGGACCTGTTGGTCACCCCCTCTCTTTGGATTGAACTCTGTTTACCACTACCCTCTGTGTCCTATCACTCAGCCAATTTTTGACCCAGTTTACCACCCTGGGACCCAATCTCAGGCTGCCCAGCTTGTTTAATAGCCTCTTATGTGGGATGATGTTGAATGCCTTGCTGAAATCTAAGGAGGCCACATCCACCGCCTCTCCCTGATCCACTTCCCTAGTCACCCAGTCAAAGAAATCTATCAGATTTGTTTGACATGATCTTCTAGCTATGAATACATGCTGCCTTGGATCCTGTTCTCTGTTGGATTCAAGATATATCACAAAACTTTCTTTTAGTAGTGAGTCCATAAGTTTTCCCATCACCAAGGTCAAGCTGACTGGCCTATAATTGACGGCCTCCTCCCTGCTCCCACTTTTGTGAAGAGGGACTACATTTGTCCTCCTCCAGTCCTTTGGTACCACACCTGTTTCCAAAGAACTGTTTAACAGGGCTGTCAGTGGTGCTACCAGCACCTCCCAGAGTTCTCTCAATACTCTGGGATGCACTGCTTTGGGTTTTGCAGGTTGGAAGACTGCAGCTCCTTAAGGTGCAGTGCCCTTGCCATCCTGAGACTGGACTTGCAATGGTTATGTACTGCTCTATATTGTTTTGTTCCTACTAAGGGAGCAGGTCAGAAGCCCTGAAAGAATACCAGGCCTTGTCCCTATTCTTCATGAGCGCATATAATTGTGGGGAGGGCCATTCAGAAAACAGACCCTTTACCCTTCTGTGAATCATAGGAGCATGTATGTTTGTTATGCTAAGTAGGCTGCATAAAAGATAGTTGTGTGCCATGTCAACATTATTTAGTTTTCCTATTTCAGACCAGTTTAGAGCCACTAAATCCATGAGGAAGGCTGCTATTTATGAGAAGAAAAAACACTTTTTTAATATTTTTAACGCTTTTCTGCTAGTCCATAGCACACAATCCACTTAATCAAATTTCATCACAATTTGCAAGTCCCAAAATTATAACCTAGGAAGAGTACAATCTAAATTTCATGACTGCACATCATGAGATGCCTAAGATATAAGCTGTCAAATGTTGAGGTGTTGTATGAAAGTGGCTTCTCAAATGTAACTATAGTGCTTCTATAATGTCAAATTGGTACTGTAGCAATTCGTATCTTACAAGACAGAAATTCAGTTGAATGGGGAATAATCTATTTCTTGAATGAGTCCCTAAGAAGTTGCAATTTTCAACTGAAAGTTCCATTTTGTTTATTTTTGAAGTAATTTTTGTCATCTGTCCCCCCTTTGCATTCCATCAAGTTTGGTCATGCCCCATAAATTTATGTTCTTGTTTATTAGAAAAATGCAAGACAGATTTATCAGCCATTTGAGTCAAGGCTAATTTACAGTGGCTTCCCACAATAGCATTAAATGCAGTTTGAAAGATGGTTGCAACAGTAACAATATATGTAAATTGTACACTTCAGAAATAATTCTAGCAAATATAATTTCATGGATGCTGTTGTGTTTGGGCCTGGTTCCTCTCTGTCTGGTAAATGTCTGTCCATGTACCTGTGCTGTGAGCCCTGTCTTAGTCTGTACTGATGCTAATCATGTCCCCAGGGTCTCCCATGTCCTAAAAAGACAGAAGAAGTTGTGCAATTGCCTCAGTATAAACTCAAAGCTAAGATATTTTGTATTATGTCTGGGATCATATGAGCTGGTAAATCAGAATTAAAATGTATACTAAACTACAGTACTGGGGATTTTAACTGGCACAGTGATGGGTCAATGTTTTTTCCCTTAGCTCTGTCTTCTGTGCTGCCTCATGGGTTGGTGAACTGCCTGATGTCCATTAGCATAGTTTGGATGATGTGGCATACCAAGCTGCATCAGTGTACATGCTGCACACATGTGCATGCTTGATTCATCATCTGTGATCTTTCAATATTTCATTGTGTGCAGATGGCAGCTCAGTGCTCTGGACAGTAGGGACTTTCTGGAGCCATCAGGATATATCCATGAGTATAATGTAAAACATTGAAAAGCAGTGGCAAGGATTATTTAATATCATGACTGCTTGTGCTGCCTTCATTGAGACTGTCACCACATTATATATATTTCTGTCTATATCTATATCTATATCTGTATCTATAGCTACATGTGTATATATATTTCAGTGAATGTAAACAATACTATGAGCCAAGAGTTCTGAGGGAAGTTACACATCCTCATTGGATAAGATAGCAGAGCCTCTACTGAGAATCTTACTATTGTTTTCTATAAATATGCAAGTTACTAAAACACTGAAATAGTGTGCTAGTTGCAGCAATTTATTTGGCCAGTTATATGGGGGATATGACATGGGCTGACTTAACATGCAGGACTAGATTCTCAAATGTTGGCACAAACCATGCCAAAGGTGGCTTGCACTGATTGCCAGTGCACTAGGGACCCTGCATCCATTTCTCAATCGGGTAGGGTCCCAGCAGCAAAGTCTTGTGGCTTTCAGCAACCATAACAGTGTTCCAAACAGAGGGAACACCTGGAGAGGTTGTCACAAGTCATGGTCATCTGTGAGGCAATGTCCCCTAGCAGTCCTTGGTAGTCTAGCAGCCCCCCAAGCCCCCATCTCCCGTTATAATATTTAGTAGCATTTATATGAAAATATTTATTTTCTCCAGTAGTCTAACATCCCCCCCAATTCCTGATCTCCCATTATAATATTTAGTAGAATCTATTCAAAAATATTGATATTCCCTGGTAGTCTAGAGGCCCCCCAAGCCCCGATCAGGTTCAGAGGAAGCAGGGTGGTGGGTCACGGCTAATGGGGTTGGGGGGCCACATGACTACCAATGGGCTTACAGGCATACTGTACATTGTCATTCACTGACAGCACACTTGGCTGGCAGCCATGGTGGTATGTGGGTGGGTTGTCTGCCCGATGACTTTTGGCACTTGCTGGGATTGGGGAATGGGGTGGGGAGGGGGGTGCCTGAGTGGGTGAGGGGATCCACTGGACCACCAGTGATACTTTGGATTTCCATTAGGTAGTGTAATCAGGTCAGGGATGGGTGGGGGTTTCCACTAGACTACCAGGGTTACCTTGGTATTTTGAAACACACTGGGTTTGGGTCACAAAAGGTTGGGGGGGTTCCACCAGACTACCAGGATGTCTGGTCTTATTCATGCCATTATGGGGATATGGGCAGGGAGCACACCTGACTGCAAGGGATGCCTGGTAATACTGCATATATTATGGGGATATGGGCAGAGGGGAACCACTAGACTACCAGGGAGTTTCAGATCACATTGTTATGTTTACGGGAATACAGACAGGGAGAGGGGTGCTGTTAGACAACCGGGGCTTCAGTGTTTGGTGTTTACCACTCACAGCCCTTGCAGGGAGCCTGGCACATTCTGCCAGGTGCACCCCTGCAAGCTTCATGCAAATGGGGCCATAATGACATGTAAATGGCCCCATTGTGCCTTGCATGCCTAATGGTCCCATTTGCATGTCCAGGGCTGTGAATCCCAACCTTGGGTGCAGCGCATCTGGAGATGCACTGCCTCATTCATTTCCCAGCCAGACTAGTGGGTTGTGCTGGTGCATCTTGGGTTGGGTGTAACTGTGGTATTTACAAAGGGGATGAGCTGGGAGCATCTTCCAGTGCATCTTCTGTGAATACCAATGTTGGGGCTCAGAGCATCTCATTTGTGACATGGCAACTGAGATGCGCCGGATGCATTTCTTTGTGAATCCTTCCATTCTGTATTCACAATGGAACTAAACCCTGAGCATGAATTCTAGATCTAACATTTGCCAGACAACCCCTAACTTTTTTAAAATGGCATTCTCCTCCTTCTGTTCTCATGTTTGTAATTTCCCTTGCACCCATACAGCAGATATGCTGTATTTGTGCCAACTTGCTCTTTGTGGAATTTGTAGCTAAAATACTTGTAAAATGTATACTGTATTTAAGTTGTGTTTGTATGTATTCCATATTAATTCCTGTACTCCCTTCCTTCCCCCAAGTCACAAGTGGAAAAAAGTCTATGGGGCCATTTCTCTACCTGGTAAAATACAATTTAAATAATGAATGAATGAATGAATTAATTAATTAATGTATTGGAACTGCTCACTACACACTCCTCACACAGCCCTTCCCTTTGGGATAGGAGCTGTCCAATATTTTCAAGTGTCAGAAGTTGTATGGACAGGTCCTCTCTTGGAAGGGAATAGTGCACAAGCCACATGAAGGATCTTTGTCTTCTTGCCACTTGCCCAGCTTTATCTATGTTTGGGGAGGGACTTGAGAGCAAACAAGTCCCACATAATGTAAATGTAATATCTTCTGCTGAAGTCCGGACTTCCTTAATTGCTAGGAAGGAAAGTGGGGATATATATGTCCCAATGAAACCTTTCCTCTTCCTGCTGGTGGCCTGGCTTAACCTCCTGATAAGCAGTACCCATGTTCTAAATGTATTTTGCAGTTCCACTCTTACATTCCAATGAAGGGGTATGCAGCTCCTTAAAAAAGTCACCCCTGCGCCCTGAGAATTATCTTACCTCCGCAGGGCCAAGTAATGCACAAACTTAAAAAACTGTTTCTGTGTGTGCTCCTCTATGTGTCTGTAGTACGTGTTCCTTACCATGTGTGCATGTGTTGTGTGTGTGTATATATCTTTGTCAGGGATAGGGTACATGTGTGGCTCTATCTTGCTCACTGTGCATCACATTAGCTGAAGTCAACTATTGTTTATCTAGTTTTTTATTGAGTTATTAAAACAGAATGTCTAAGAAAAAGTATGGAGAGTATAGTTAAAGCACATTGTTTTCTTAATCAAAACCATCTGATTGACATCAGTTTCAGCTGGAGCCAATAAAGCTGACCATTTGCTATCCTACATGCCATTATTAAAAAAAAAAAAACATAGCCATGTCAGTTTCCTACCCTTATGAAATTGCAGTATAGTAATTCTAAAGTTATTGTGTTAGCTGAGCAAGCTATGTTGTGGGACATCAATGGTCAGCATAAATAAAATTAGTGCTCGAGTTCTGTTTCTTGATATTGTTTTTGTTGTCATGTATTCCTGCATTTTTGTGGCATCAAACATGTAAGCTGGTTACATGTACGTGTACACAAAAATATATTGTTGCTGGGGCTTTAGGAGTTAACTTAGATTATAGCTTTTCACTTCAGGGAATTTGTGAACATTTATGTTAGGGAAACAGATCACCACTGAAGCCTGGGAACAATGTAGCCAGCCCCATGTCAGTCATACATAGGTAGGCTAGTTATCTGCCGATATTTCTTCCTTTCCCAGGTCCCAGGCCTACTTGATCCTGTCCACTTGGCACTATTGAAGGAGTAACAGGATTCTTCCCATCATGCAATACTCTGATAGTATGAAACAGTGTACTCTGGGATACATCATGACAGAGAAATCTCAAAGCCCAGGTCAATTATAACAGAAAATGTGCAGCAACTCTGCCCCTGCAGAGTCTACTGGGGCTTCTCTTGGCAACCTGATGTAAAACTACTCAGGCAACAGACTGTCTCTGTTCAGAAACAGCTAACAACAGTTTCACCTGCAAATGGCAACAAAAGGGTTCACTAGTTGCTACTAGACTTTTTATTTTTAGTGGATACATATTTGGATGATCATGAATACTATGGCAGAAATGTGCTTACAATGGATTTTTAGGGTAATAGACAACTGTGATGAAAACATTAAATGATTTTGTAACACTTGAAAGCTATATACTTTTTTAATCACAGCAGCATTTTTTTGCAGAAGATTCTCAACATACTGTACAAGCATTGTTTTTTTTTCAGCTTCTCTCTCTGAAACAAGTTCATGAGCTTAGTACCTGGGAACAAATGACTGCTAATGATTTTCTATTGAGCTGAACAACACAGTCAACCTTTATATTAGCACCTAACTTCATATAAAAGCAGTACTGTCTCTGTATTATGACTTCTCTTATTAATTTTATACTAATTTGGATGTCAGTTTCTCATTTATGCACAACTATTTATCTTACTACGCATTTTTTCTTTACTTTTGCATTAACATAATGCATATTAACTAGCAAATGCTTGAGTCTTAGGTAAAATGGAACTATACCAGTTATCCTGAATGCAGCTTGCATAGATAAGCTGTACTCAAGATAGTCTGTTTGCTCATCATGTGTGAGTCTGATCAGAGTTTGCATCTCAAGCCCAGAACTACTGCAGCAGACTGACAAGAGGTTGAAGAGCTAGCTCAAAGGATATTATCTTCTTAGTGAATAAGTGAAGCTATGGTCAGCGTGCATCTGACCTCTGGTGATCCTGGGGAGCAGGCACAGAGAATGACCTAGCCATGTGGAGGTAGGAAATGCCTGTCAACTCTGTGGCAAAATACTAATGCATGAACAGAGTTTGCCAGCATCTCCTGGGAACACAGCATTACAGGGCAAAACATCATCAGGCTCCTTAGAGAAATGATGGAATAGTTTCTCTTTAACCACAAGCCATGGTCAAGTAGACTCACTTGCCCTGTGAGAAGGAGGTATTGCTGTAGACAAGTCACAGACAGATGGAGTACAGGGAGGTGGCTTCATGAGGCATGTGGTGAAAATATATTATACTCAATACAGATAACTCTGACAAAAACTATTACAAAGATGCACTCTGACCTGCAGTACTTTTAATACAATTCTGATTACCTTCTTAGTTCAGTCACTTGTGTCCACATATTAAAAAAGCTTAGAATCCCAAGTGCAGCAACAAGGGAGACTTGACTCTAGTTGATTGTGTAGGGGTACTCTGTGCATATCGCTGACAATCATTAATGCTGAACATAGCATTTCATGTTCTTTTATGCTACTGTTCGAGTTATTTTATAAATGCTATGCAGTGGTGTCCAGCATTGGGTTACATCATGACTGAAAACACAGAAACTACTGTCATGTCATACTCTGTCACAACTAGTTGTAATGCTTGGTGTCACTGTTTTTAAATGCTGTAAATGGGCATCTTTGTCTGTAATGTTGTTAAAGAGACAACTGGTAACATCATACGGAAACACTGCTGGCATCTGTGTGCCACAACAAGCTCTTTAGCCTGTGGGCTCCAATGGTCTGCTGGTAAAGTGCAATAAGACTGGAAAGTGCAAAGTGATGGTCTTGACTATTCTCAATGGTTATTCACTCAAGATACAGACTGACATGTCTACATATGAGGGAACTTGGCAATAGGCACTAATGAACACAACATCATACCAGATTTGCAAGGCCTCTATGGAGGTGTTGATCACCATTATGACTGCAAGAAGGCTATAACATGTTGGGAGGAGATAGTGTAGCTTTTACATACCCACATAAAAAAATAATTAATGCAGCTTTTTCTGGCCAACAGCAATTTTTGTTATAATTGTTTTGCTATTTTTCACATATAGGAGGACAATTATTAAAGAAAACAGGACTTTCTATTGACATTCCCATAATTCCTCATCAGGTAAACCACTGACCACTGCCCACATATATGGATTCTATTTCTACTTGACTACAAGCCCTCAACTGAACTCCTTTACCCCCACTATAGGGAAACATGTTTTAAAAATCCCAATTAGAATACAACATGGAGGGGTAAGTACATTGGGGGTCATTTATACACTGAAACCCCTTGGAATGGCTCAATTTAATCATGAGGCCACTAAACAGTAATCATGCTGCAACACATACACAAAATATTTAAGATAGTCCAACTAATTTGCCCTGGAGTTTCTGTTATCAAAGTATCAGGCAATTGCTTATATAATGCTAGCTTAGCTAAAACTATTTTTCCCTTTCAGCAATTAAAAAAGGTCTGGCTGTGTAAGATGTGCACTCAGTAATTTCAAGTACTTTGACATCAAGGTTAATTTCTTAAAGATTGGTTCACACAATGATTTGTGTAATGCCTAAAATAATTTTGGCACATTTTACATTTCAAGATCATTATTTTGAGAGAGAATAAAAAAACAACAGTTTGACAGATACACTAGGACCATTCTCAGCAAATCATTGATACTCCACCTAACAAGGCCTCTACAGAGTGAGAGCGAGCGAGAGAGAGAGAGAGAGAGAGATAAAAACATTGACTTATTACTATGGCAACCCAGATCCAGAAAGACTCTTACAGTAGTTTACATTGCCTAGTTTTTCCAAGTGACTATGATTGTACCTGGTACCACTGACACCATGTTCATAAGTAACAGAAGTGCAAAGTACAGCATGCAGTAAAGTTTTCAAAAAGGAGTCAAAGGATGGGGAAATAAAATGAATTTCATGTACAAAAACATACTCAATGAAAAGAAACAAGCTCAGAATTCAGTTTTTTAGTGAGCTTCTTGAATGTCCATCTTTGTGAATGCAGAGTAACTGAAGTCTGACAGCATCATGTTGTAGGGGTTGGCCTGATACTGGGGCCACTTACTGTACCAACTGTGAATCAGGTCCAGCTCAGGACTGGCAGAGGAGGACTGAACACCCCAGAGGACACCTTCTTCTTCTTCTTCCAGTGTGGATAATCAATGACTTCTACTGCACTGCCCTTACCTAAATCACCACAAGGGAGCTTTGTAGTTGGGAGCATGTGTGTGTGTCTGTGTGTATATGTGTATGTGTATGTATGTGTATGTAAGTGTGTATGTGTGAATGTATGTATGCGTGTGTCTGTGTATGTATGTATATGTGTGTGGTTGTGTGTGTGTTTGTGTGTGTGAAGAGGGTTATCTTGTATCTTTTTCAGTAGGGGATTTAAAGCAATTTCTATGGCACCAGTTCAGAAAATTACCACTGGACAGGAAGACACATAGCTGCAGCTAAATGTATTTTTGAAAAACATATCTCCAATTCTAACGTCTTAAGGGGAAGATGCTTGGCTTAGTGACAAAGCCCGAGCTCCCTCTCACCCTCCAGACATTGGGCCCTATGTAGAAACATAGAAACATAGACTTTGACGGCAGATAAAGACCGCTAGGCCCATCTAGTCTGCCCATTGACTGTACCAATGGGCCCAAGTTACATGCAAATTGAGTGTAACCCACCCATGCATCACCGCACCTGTGGACAGGTGCACACAGGCTGTTATTCATTAATGGCCACCACCTGTCCATAGCTCTGCACCCCCCCAGTGCACAGGACTCTGCAGGGTGGCTGGGGGGAACTGATGACCAAGGTGGGCATCCATCGGATGCCGGATCTAGGTCCCAGAGTGGATCCCACACACAGGTCTGCGCAGGGCCAGGTACTTGAATTATCACTGTACTTGCACCCAGCCCTGCATGCAATGGCCCCATATGTCAGGAATCCCCCCTTTGCCCAATACCCATCCCCATGCCATGGCCAGGTGCATGATGGAACTCCTGCACAGCCCTGTACCCATGTGCATGGTGGTACCCCCCCAACACATCCATGCCCTACCACCGGTGGCAGCCATTTGGACCTCCAGCTAATGGCTCACCTGATCTAGCCACACCCTGAATCATCAGGTATCAACCCATCCCACAGCATGAACCTGGCCCATACACCTGTGAGTGCCCCCCCAGACCCACATCGCTGACCCGCACAGTACAACTCCCCTGCAGCACCACCTGTCAGGTATGGGAGGTATGTCTCCAGCCTACAGGGGTTCTGGCAGCAACATGTCAGAAGGTGGGGGGGTTGTGTGGCCCATGCAGTGTGGTCAGACTGCCTTGAGGTGGGGTGGGGTATGTCGCCTGCCTTGGGGGGGATGGCATTCAGCCTGGGTGAGTGGCTGGTCATGTAGGTAGAGTTCCACACTCATCAGGTCATGTGTTGGTATTCACTGAGTGTGGGGATGGGTGCATAGGGTGCCTATGGCAGGATCTCCTCTGGTGTAAGCGTCATCCTCCTACACCCCCTGGTGCACTGCACTATGCACCATAGTACATGTCACATAATGTTGGCATGCCTGCTGCCCACCCCAGTGCTTTACTGTCTGCACGGCCGGGGGATCAGGCACGTAAATGCCATGCTTCCTGTCAGTGAATGCTATGTGGGGTCCATGGGACCCTGCTCCATGGCATTAAATCATAGCGATGCCAATGCACCTGGTTTACACAGTGTGTTCACATCATGCATAGGGCCCAATGAGAGTAAGATCAACTGAACACAATTTGCACAAGATGAATTTGCTTGTATGTCTGTCTTTCTGTCTGTCTATTTATTGGTCTATCTGTCCATCTATCTGTCCTATATTTTACCAAGTAAGCAAGCAGGGTCCATAGGGTTTGTTTACTGCTGTGACCAGGGGGAGGATATGAAAGGGAAATATCAAGAAACAATACAAGTAACTCCAATATAGAATTCCAGTGTGGACAAAAAAAAAAATAAAAAAATTAATCAACACATAAGCAGTGTTACAGAAAACATAGGGTATAGCATTACATCTGTGAAATGGTACAGCAGCAGTTACATGCCCTGGAAAGTGCAGATAATTCCTCACTTGCTATACAACAATAAACAGGTCAAGAACACATACAGACTGTGCAGAATACAGATGAAAGTAAAATGCTTAGAAATGTTGCTGCAGGGCAAATGAAAGTGTTAAACATCACAGTAAATAGTCCAAGTAGCAGTGCCAACAGTTTTCAAAAATACAAAGGAAGTAAAAAAAGAAATGACTAAGGATACAGGAGGGGCTCTAACATAAGTTAGAAAAGGATGGCATCCCGGGCCAGGCCACACATTTTGGACCCCTGACAGAAATAATTTTATGCAACCTATAGTGCAAATTTGAAAGTTCAGAGGGGTCTTGAAATATTCTTTGAACTTTGCTTTTACAGACTGGAGAATTGAGAAGGATGTGAGTGAGATAGGGAGACTAGCACAAGTGTGAGCAAGTCTATAGCTGATTGAGTCTTGGTCCACACTGTGTCTGCACTGGGGGATTTGGAATTGATATCCCACCTCCAACCATAAAGAATAAGATACATTGGTGGCAGAGCCGAATATCTCATTGAGGTATTCCAGTAGTTTGTCCTACCAGTACTTAATGCCAATCAGGGCAGTATGGAAAGAGTGCCTTGCAGAACAAGAGGCCCAATCAAACTCCTTGTGCATAGTATAGTGATGGGTTTGGGGAGGGCAAGCAAGAACAAGTGTGCAGATTGCTTTGAAAAGAGGGGAAAGCATGGATAGTGTAGTGTTGGAGACTCCTGGAAATATCACATCTCCATAGTCAAGTGTGGGGGTGAATGTTCAACTACAGGTTTCATTGTGCTAAGAGGAAAAACGTTTTTTACTTAGTGTAGGGCCCCAAGTTTAGAGAAACACTTCCTCACAATATTATTAATTTGGAGGGAGTAGTTTTGGTTTTGATCAAGAATCATACCAAGATATTTATAAGACATTACAAAGTCAGTGATGCTGCCTGATAAGGAATGTAACCTCAAAGCAGAAGGGGCTGAGGAAAGCCATTGATCAGTGTTAAAAAGAATAGATGCAGTTTTTTTTCTGATTCATGGCAAGCTGATTTGCAAGGAACCATTTTTGCATTTTGTCAAAGTCGACCCGAAGAATTTTCTCAGTGGATAAGAGTGTGGTGCCAAATGAGAAGATGATGGTATCATTATCATAAATAAGGGATTTACAAACAGGGAGCTGGGGAGATCATTTAAGAAAACAGAGAAGAGGAGGTGCCCAAGGACAAAGCCATGTAGGACCCTGAGACAGACAAATAGCTGAGAGGAGATAGTTGTTCCTTATTTAACTGATCGGGATGTGTTTGATGGGTAGAACTCAAACCAGTGAAATGAAGAATAAGTGATGCCTGTACTTGCTAGTTTGACTAGGAGCAGAGTGTCATTTACTGTGTTGAACACTTTGGCCAGGTTAATGAAGATTGCACCGGCCCCTTGATATGAATTCATGTGTGAATGAAAATGGACAGTGATTCTGAATGGTTAGATATAGGCAGTGTTAACTGGATGGAATCCTGATTGGAAGGGAGTAAGATATCTTGATTTGTCAAAGAAATTGGCGAGCTGCCTTCTGACCAGACTCTCAAGTGTTTGGGAGAGAGAGAGAGAGAGAGGGAAGCAGAGATATGTACAGTAATTTGTTGGGACATCAGTGAGGCTACCTTTGTGAAGTAGAACAAGTATGGCATGTTTCCATATGGAAGGGAAAGAGCCAGTGGTCAGCAAACAATTAAAAATGTAGGTGATGGAGTAGCCAGAGCAAGATGCCCTAGTGAGAGGAGTCTGGGCAAAAGGCCATCAGAACCACTTCCTGACAAAGCATTTAAAGAGGATAATTGTTGGAGAATGCCTGATTTGAGGATAGGGGATATGTCAACACTCCATGCAGCTGACAGTGATGGTGGTGGCAGGCTGGGAGCAGACGAAGGAGAGATTAGCAGCCAGGTACCATCAATGAAGAAACTTTAAATCCTCAGCTTATGTGGAGTGGCTAGTATAGTCCTGCAAGCTTCATGAGGAAGGAGAGATGTTAAGTAGCCACTGAACAGCTTTACAGAAGGATCCAAACCACTGAATAAAAACTGATTTTGAAAGTAGGTGACTTTAGCCTAACAGGTGGCTTTAGTGCAGTAGTTTCAAAGTTTGTGAAAGCTTATCAATCAAATGGTGACCTGAAACTTTATAACTGGCCCAAGCAGCATTTCTTAAATGGAAGAGGTCAATACAATTGGGAGGAGACACAGGGAAGGTGTGAGCCATGAACTCTAGAGCACTTGAAGGTAGAATGATTATTGCAGACCAAGTAAAATGTGTAAAAAAAGTGATTTAAAACCTTGTCAGGGTTTGGCAAAGACAGTGTAGGATCCAATCACCACAATGAACATCTTGCAAAGAAACTATCCTGCTGGAAATATTTAAATGACCTAGCCAGAACTGTTCTAGGAAGGGATTTGGGAGTTCTAATCTTCTTTACACAACAGGTCATGCAAAAGGATATCTGCTATCATGATTCTGTGAATGTGAGGTGCAAGGACCCAGTCAATTACACTATGGTTTGGAGATGTGGTATTGAATCAGATAAGTAATGTAGTCAACTGTGCAAGATTTAGCACATTTATCCTAGAGTGAAGAGTGATGGAAAAGAGAGATCTTATTTACTTCAGTCCAGTTTGTACTGAAATCCCCCAAGAGAATATACTCGCCGCCAGGAGAGGAATCCAACACATGTTATATATTATCTGAGGCAGTATTGGGGATTTACCAGGTACAATAAATATCAATGATAAATATGGGTAAAGAATATGGAAAAGTTCACTGATCAGTGATTCATGAGACATGGGGGACAGGCTCTCATTGTACAAAAGAGAATTTAAGATGGGTTTCTGTGCAGAGAACACCAATACCTTCCTTGGAATGATCTTGCCTATGAATTGAGTGACCCAAGACAAAGATATCAGAAGAATTAATTAGGGCAGATAGCCAAGTCTTGGAAAGAATAAGGAGATCAGATGATGGTATCATAACCAATTTTTAACAACTATAATCCAAATCAGCACTGGAGTTACATGTTGTCCTTTTCAGTTATAAACACAAACACCTAATAACTGGAAATTAATCATTCTGATTGGCTGACTCCATTCTAAAGGGTTATGTTAATGACTGGAAACCCTCGTATTGGTAGGGGCTAGTGGGATGCTAGGATGCATAGGGAAGGGTGTTTCCAGTAGGAGGATTGAGGTGGTATTGCCACTGTGCCACTTGCTGTTGAGACAACACCTGAAGTACTGTGTTTAGTTTTGAGGCCAAATCTCAGAAAGGACATAGACAGGGTGGAGGCAATCCAGAAGAGGTCAACTAAAATGGTGCACAGGTTGTCCGAGAAGCCCCATGACGAGATACTGAGGGATCTCAACACGTACACCCTAAAAGTGAGGAGAGTAGGAGGTGACATGATAGAGACCTACAAGTACCTCACAGTGATGAACAGGGTGCAGGATGGGGAGTCTCTTTTAAATGAGAAAGACCACCAGTACCAGGGGGCATGCAGTGAACCTGTAATGGGAGATGTTTAAGAGGGATATGGGAAAGTACTACTTCACTGAATGGGTGACAGATGCCTGGAATAAACCACCAGCAGAAGTGGTGGCAGTGAAAACAATGGAGGGGCTTCAAACATGTGTGGATAGACACAGGAGAATATTAGTAAATTGGCAAGGAGAGGTTGCCAGAGACCAGAATGGGTCTGCAGAAACAGATTAGGCAAGAAACATCTGACAGACCGGTTGGGCCATGCAGTCCTTTTCTACTGACAAATTCTAGGTTTCTATGTGCAATAACACAACAATTTAAACTATAAGAACAACAGTTATAAAAGTAAAAAAGTTTAGGCAAGGCAAAGCAATCTTACTTATCAGGCACCCAATCCAACAAGGCTGTTGGTGCCACATAGTAAATCACAAAAGGAAAAACAATCACACTACAATCAGGTAACACAGAAAGAAAAATATTGTAAATTATTAAATATGTGAAATAATTCTAGTTGGACCTGAATGGTATACTAAATAAATAAGTATTAAATAAAACTTTAAAAATGCTTTTCAATCAGGCTTCCCAAATATCTGGAGTGGGAGGGTTCCCCAATAATGGGATAGTTACCTCAAAAACATTATCTCCTCTGCAGCTCAGTGGCATACTGAATGTGTGTTCACCTATCAGGCAAAAGATCATCAGTTCAAATCCAGGTACACTCACACTATATTGTATTATTTGCAATAGAAACAGTTCAAATCTTAGCATGGGAATTACAGTAAATATTTTCTTTACCTCAGTGGCACTCTGAATGTGTGGCTGCTTACGAGGCAATGAATCAGGTGTTTAAATCCAGGTAGGCCAACAATATATAGTATTTTCATTAAGCTCTGTGGTATGGTAGACAGTCAGAAGGGGGTAATGGAGATACAGAGGGACCTGTAAAGGTTGGCGAGGTGGTCCAAAGTTTGACAGCTGAAATTCAATGCCAAAAAGTGCAAGGTGATGTACATAGGGAGCAAGAATATTAGAACGCAGTACTGGATTGAAGGTATTAAGCTGGGCACTACCTCTGAGGAAAGGGATTTAGGAGACATCATAAATAGCTCCCTTAAACAATCCAGCTTATGTAACAAGGCCTACAGTAAGACAAATAGGATTCTAGGGGGTATCGGGAGGTGGGCTGACAGCAGGATGAACAAGGTATTAATGCCTCTTTATAGATCACTGATGAGGGAACACCTGGAGTACCCTGCCAGTTATGGAGTCCTCACCTAAGGAAAGACAAGGACAGGCTGGAGACAGTGCAGCATAGGGCAACCAAAATAATTCAGGCCAGAAGGGCAGCTCCTATAGGATCAGCTTAGGTCACTGAACATGTAATCATTTAAAGCCAGACAAGAAAGATGTGATATAACAGAGATTTTATGTTCCTGAAAGGAGGGAAAAAGGTGAACTGTGAGTAACTATTTAACAGGAGTAGTGAACCTATAACATGAGGACACAAATGGAAGCTGATGGGGGAGGTTTAGCTGGGACATGAGAAAGCTTTACGTTACAGACATAGTGGCTGAGCCATAGAATAGTCTACCAGTGGAGGTGGTGGCTGCCAAAACCATTAATGGTTTCAAGCACATTTGGGACACAGATAAGGGCTTAGTAGTTACTGAAGGGGTAGAAGTAAAACAGAGAACAAAGGGGAGGACAGTGCAGAAAGAAACCTCATAGTGACAAAAGGTCTTGGAGTACGATAGGGTGTTAGGGCAGACTGGATGGATCATTGTTGGGGTTTTTTTCTGTCATCATTGTCTATGATTCTATGTTTTCCAAGATTTCAGCCAGGAGTGGGGAACTCTCAAAAGACCTGCCTCATACGAATGAAAGAGGTGGCCATAATTATATTCAGACAGGAGGTCTTTTAAGTAGCCAGGGCCCAGAGTGTGCTGTGCTTTGTAGGTTGGCAAACATATCTTAAAGCTGATATCACACTAAACTAGCAGCCAGTGCAGAGCATGCAGCACCAGCATGACTTGTTGGAACCTAGAGGCCTCCACAGTCAGGTGGGCTGTGGCATTCTGCACTAGCTGCAGATGATGTATGAACCCCACAGATAGCCCTTGGTAAAGGGAATTGCAGTAATCCAATCTGTAAGTAACACAGGCATGGATTAGTGTAAGAGTGTACAGCCTTTTCGGGGACATGAGCCACATTTAAATTTCTGAGTAAGATATGAGCCACAACAATGTATGGCCCGAACCATGTCCAATATGTGGCACTTTCCATACCCATATTTATAAGTTAAAATAATAACATAGTCATAGTAAATAGTCAATAACTATATTTTATTAAGTTATAGTATTTTTAAAAAATAGTTGCAATTTTAAAATAATTATTCAGAGCAGCTCTGGAGCTTTATATTTGCTTTCAGGCTTAGTAAAAGTAACATGTAGAGCACTGTGGTGTGTAATTGAGAAACCCCTCATGAGCCACATCAAACTGCTATGAGAGCAACATGTGGCTCATGACCTACAGGTTGGACACTCCAGGACTAGTGTCTCCAAATCAGTTGGCACTAGATGTGGTTTAATCTGGGAGACAGTAAGCAGATGGAAAAGCCTTTGCAGACTACCACCAACTCCTGATGTTCCAGTGTCAGCCCACAATGACCTCCAGGTTCCTCACCATCTCCAAAGCTCATAGTGTGGTCCCATTAGAAGATGAAAGCATGGGATCATTACTATTCACTGCCAAGCCGGCTTGACCTAGTTTTAATATAAAGGGTTTGGCAAGCTCAATAAATCACATTTACAATACATCTTTGTAAAATTTATAGGGGTGCATCTGGTGTGTGACCAAACAAAAGTACATAATTATGGTATTAGTGCTCTCCCCCCTCAGCTGCTTTAAAACCTGATTTTCTTAAAATTAACTCCAGTATGCTTACTTGTTTTAAATTGTTAGAGGGGTTCATAGTCTCATCATCCACCTGGATTATGATCAAACCTGACCACCACAACAAGATGACTACCTCATCAGTCAGGAAAAAGCATCATATTTTACTTTCTATTCTGAGATGATGTTCCCCTACTTTCTCTCTGTCTTGTGAGGAAACCACTCTCTCTGGCTGAATTGCTTATATAGTGTGCTCTGACCAATAAGATGCTCACAGGTGATAACTGGGGAGCTCAATAATTAGGAGGTCACAATTCTCCCACGTGCAATTTAATATAAAGGGTTTGGCAAGCTCAATCCATCACATTTACAATATATCTTTGGTGCATCTGGTGTGTGACCAAGCAAAAGCATATAATTATGGTACCAGTGCCACCCACCCCCAAGCTGCTTTAAAGCCTGCATTTTTTCCAAATAACTCTAGTATTCTTACTAATATTCTTACTTGTTTTAAATTGTTAGAGGGGTTCTTAGTCTCATCATCCAGCTGAATTATGATCAAGCCTGACCACCACAACAAGGTGACCACCTCATCGGTCATGGAAAAGTATTGTATTTTACCATTCCATGCTAAGCTGAGGTTCCCTTGCTTTCTGTCTGTCTGATGACTTGAGCTGGCCAAACCATTTATATTGAATTGCATGCGAGAGATTTGTGCCCTTCTACTAATTGATGAGCTCCCCAGTAATCACCTGTGAGCCTCTTATTGGCCAGAGCACACTATATACAGTAAGCAATGAAGCTAGAGTGTGGTTTCCCCATAAGACAGAGAGAAAGGAGGGGGACCTCAGCTCAGAATAGCAAGGTAAATTATAATGCTTTTTCCTGACCAATGAGGTGGTGTTATGGTGGTGAGGCTTGATCATAGCTGAATTGTGGGACAGGAGCACTGGTACCATAATTATTGACCTGGTTTCACCAGGAACACCTCTGTCTTTGAGGAATTCAGGTTGAGTCAGTTTGATGTCATCCAGTCTTGTATTCTGGCCAGGCAATTGTCTAATGCCAAAATGGCACTTACCCCATCAGATGAACAAGAAATGTACAGCTGGGTATAGCAGTGAAAACAAAACCATACCATCTAATGATCCCTCCCCCCCAACAGAAGCATGTACTTGGTGGAGAGCACTGGAGACAGGATTAAACCCTGAGGCACACCATAGCAGAGAGCAGCTTCATCTGAGATACTACCTCCCAAAACCAGCTGCTGCACCCTACCAGACATTTAGGATGTAAACCATTGAGCATTGTTTGCGTGAGTCCCACATAGTGTCTCAATCAAACCAACAGCACCCCATTGTTTAACTTGTCAAACACCGAGGAGAAATCCAGCATGACCAAGATGGAACAATGTTCACTGTCTCTCACAATCAGGAGATCATTGATTACATTGATGAGGAATGTCTCAGTGGTATGTCAAGGCCTGAAACCAGATCGGGAAGGCTCACATATCTCATACCTTTTGAAATGACTCTCCACTTTCACATTATCTCCTTTCAATTACCTTTCCTAAAAATGAAAGGTTTAAAACTGGTCTGTAGTTTGCCAGAGCATCAGGGTCTCACCAGCCCCCTCTTCTGGCAGTTAAAAAACACCCTCCTTCAAGGAGCACCCAATGATCTTGACAAAAACTGGAACCAAGATCTCCTGGCAACCTAACAAAAGGAGGGTAGGTCCATGATACAAAGTGCAGTAAGCAGGGTGTAAACACCAGATCATCCAGAAGACCACTTCCATCTGAACAAGCTCAAACTCCCCCCACTGTTCCAGAGTGCCTGCATTTGTTACTGAGTGGACACTCCTGCCCCATGGTAGGCTGTCTGAGGTGGTTCTAGCCTGGTTGGATGAAACATTGAAAAGAAAAATATGATTAAACTCAATTGCACTTCTCTGCTGAGAATACTCTTCGTGGCTGAAGTAAGGGTAAATTAAACAGACTGTTGAGAGTGTTGAAGGGTTACGTTGACAAATTACAGTAAGGCATTCAACTGTTGGGTTACTTTCATTACTCTAACTATGGTGTATAAGGTACTCAGCATTCCCTCATTTTCCATGAAACTCAAAGAGTTATATTAACTCTTGATAATACAACTGTTTTGATGCCATAATGCTTACCTAGACTATTGATTATTTGAGTAAATTGATTATCTGTTGTATACCATCACACTTATTTATTTATTTATTAAAGTTTTGGAATTACAATCCTTTGAGTCAAAGACTCTTTTGCAAAGGCTCCACGTCAGTACAAACAGACATATTTCTTTAAGACAGATTGAACAAACATCATTTAGTAGAATAATACATTAGGGCTTTACATGATTATGTCAAACATTTACTATGCTTGGTTTGTCTCTCTAGGGTTATTTATAGACCCTGGGTCATTGAGGTGGAGTGAGTTAGTAGCAGCCACATGTCTCGGAGTCTATGAGATGTCTCTTGATTCCATTTTTAAATTGGCCTAGATTAGGGGCTAGGGAGATGGGAGAGGGGAGTTCATTAAGCCAGATGGGAGCCCGATAGCTAAAAGACCTTTGTCCTAATGTGGTCCTGCAGTTGGAGACTAAGAGGGGTGCGCTTGCCTGGTACCTAGGGGTTCTTCTGCGAGGGTTTGGTTGGATGAGGGAGTGTAGGCCAGTGGGTGCAAGCTTCATGAGTATCTTTTTGGCTTGGAGACAAGTGTGGTAATTTAGCCTCTCTTTGAAGGTCAGCCAGTCTGCTCATTTGTAGAGGTCGCAGGTGTGGGTTAGTCTATCACTTTCTGTGACCAGTCAGCAGGCTTTATTGAGGGCAAGATTAATGCAATTAAGGGCAGTGAGGTCAGCCATCCTGTATATTATTATCCTGTAGTCAACCAGCGATAGGACTGAGCTAGTTACTGCCAGCCGTAGGGCCTGGGGGGGGGAGGCAGTGTCTGTGCCTATAGAGAATCCCAAGTCTGGTGTTTACCGAGGAGGAGAGGTGATTGATGTGTATGTGGTAGGTAAGGAATGTGTCTAGTGTGATGCCTAGGTATTTGAAGTGTGGGACCTGTTCAATTTGGATGCCCTGATAGTTAGAGATAATCAGCTGGGTGCAACTGTAGGGATTTTGGCAGTGTGCAAAGATCATGGATTTGGTTTTAGTGTAATTTAGTATTAATCGATGCTCAGTGAACCAGTCCTCTAGTTCATAAGAGTAGCTTTGTAGAGTAAGTTGGAGGGAGTTAGGAGTGTTATCTTTCCAGTACAATACTGCGTCATCTGCATAGAGCAGAAGCTTACCACTGCAGGCTTTTGGGAGGGAGTTCAAGAAGAGGGTGAAAAGTAGAGGGCCTAGAATTGAACCTTGAGGTACACCCGCAAGGACTGGTTTCTTGTCGGACAGGGTGAATGTTGATTTTGACTTCTTGTGTACAGTCAGTGAGATAGTGCTTGAACCAGAGTATTGTGTCCGTGGCGAGATTGAAGGAGGGGAGTAAGTGGATAAGTAGAACATGACTGATGGTGCCGAATGCTTTGGTTAGGTCAACAAAGATTGCACCTGCTATAGACCCCTGTTCAAGAGCCTCATGTATGTAAGATGTAAATTCGAGAAGGGCAGTGGTGGTGCTGTGACCTGCTCTGAACCCATGCTGTTCTTGGCACAGTAGTGTGTGACTAGCCAGGTACTCTGTGAGTTGGTCTGACACTATTCTTTCGAGAGCTTTGGGAGGGGGAGTATCGTGATGGATCTATAGTTGCCAGGATCAGTTGGATCACCCTTTTTAAGGATTGGCGTGATAATTCCCCTTTTCCAGAGTGTAGAAAATTGGCCTAGGCACAGGGAGCAGTTGAATATTTTGATGAGGTGAGGGAGGGTCACGTCTAGAGTTTGACAGAGGATTTTGAGGTCTAGAGAGTCGCTGCTGTACCTCTTGTTGCGTAAAGCTTTAGCCAGGTAGTGTTTGGCCTTACTACAGGAGATGGTTCTGAGCTGGAAGGGAGGGAGGGTGGACATAGGGGAGGTGGTAGAGGGGACCCTGGGAATAGGGTCAAAGAAGTTTGGTGGGAGTATGTGACTGAGGTCCGCGAAGGAATTGTTCAGGACATTGGATATGGTGTTGGGGTACTGGGAGAGGGCACCATTGTCGAGTATGTGTGACGGTGTTAGGTAAATGGACCTGATTATAAAGAAAATGCAAGTACAGCAAATTTCTTACAAGTGTAACACAATGCTTTTTAGGCAAATTTGCACAATGTTTCCACATGACTTTTTGTTATAAATTGATCTATCTTTTGAAAACATCAGCAAGTCTGGTCAATAGGTCTGTGCTGAATGTTGAAATTTTGACTAGAATTCTGCAGAATTTTTGAAAATTCCATGGAATTTTGTCAGTAGTGGAATTCTAACATTTCACATGAGAAATGGCTTTTGCAGATTAATAATCAGCAGGTTACATAAACTACAGCTTCTTTTTTCACAATCCGTGGAAAAAATAATCAATAATTTACATGATCTGCAGAAAATGATTCTGCTGTTTACGCAGAAATGCTTTACAAATTCTGTTGCATTTACCAGGAAATTCTGAAAAGAATTTTAGAAGCAGAACTGCCATTCTACACCAATTCCAACAGCAGAATTCCACATTCCTTATAGCCCTAGTGCTCAGATGCAGTTAGGCAGATACATGTGTATCGTGTTTGAATCTGCATTCTGCATCTGACTATTTTGAAAGTCTGGCCTAAGGTCTTCAGTGTAGTCCCCTTAGCAAGTTACTATTTAAATATTTAAAATATCACAGGTTTGAAAAACATGTTTGGGTACTAGATCTCAGCAAAACTGTAAAAGGGATGATTTTTGCTTTTGGATTGGAATACATTTACATGGTATGTAAGCCCCAGAATTCCTCTTTGAAGCCAAATGGAAGCCAAGCAAATCATAGTAGTGAGGCACTCAGCAGTTTGGGTGGGTGATCCACAGGCCATATGACATTCATACACTTCCACTTGCTGACCGTAGGGTGACATTGATCTTGGCTGTAAGGCAGCCACTTGTCTGTACTCCTAGGCAGAGGAAGTATGCTACTGGGATTTGAAATTATGCATACTATGTGTGGCCATTACTATATTTATTGAAATATGTTGCAATTTTTTATTAACAGACATAATGGGCTTATAAGTTATTATTCTTGGAGGTGTCTCTATATTCTATTAGGGACACTATCTCAAATACTATACATTATGCCAATGTATTTTTAAGAATATCCTTACATGCAGTGGAGCCTGCAGGATACAGTGCCGTGTCACAGATTTCTGCATGATAAAAGGAATTAATTGCTATTTAAATGCCACTGTCTCCTGCAGTAACTCTGCAGAATTCTGTGGTATTTTGGATTACATCATTGCAGTTTCCACTGCATGTTGGTCTCTAAAGATTACTTGTGAAGTGTGTCTGCTTTCACTGTGAACCAAATTATAGGCATGTTATGAGACAATCTGTATCTCTAAACTATCATTAAGGAGTCAGTATATAAATATGTTTTCCTTGCTCTCATTATTAGGGCCATAGGGGGAAGAGCCCTACACTCCTTTTATGAACATTGAGACAAAGGACTCTGCATTCCTTCTGAACAACATGTTGGCTTGTATCACAGTCACCTCCACATCTGTGAAGCAGTCCACCCAGGTTGTCCTTACCAGCCGCAGTGCTGCACTGTTTCACACACACAAGCATGCACATTACACATGGGGGGATGGGCTGCAGTGTCTTTCGTGTGTGAAATAAACTGAACAAAGCAAGTAACCCCTTAAATACACAAAGGAAGCATGCTGACACATAGCACAATTAAAAGACAGGGCTAAACTGGGAGTTTGGTGGTGGGGTAGGGGCACACAGCACGTGGGACAGAAACCACAATACCTCAAATTTAGACATTCCAAAACTTAAAAAAAAAAAACATGGATGAAGGAAGTGGAGTGGAAAAAAAAAGTTACAAACCTGGGAGGGTTTGTCCATTCACACTGAGCACAGTCACTGTGTTTTCAGTCCAAGGGTTCACCTTGGGTGAGGAGGCCTCTATAAATTCTTTTTTGCTTAAGGGCGGCTCGCTACCCTCCTCTGGCTTGTGCCCACCACTCCCCTTGTCATTCTCTTCTTTTTGAATGTTTTCCTTCTCCTGGCTATTACTGTCCTCCTTCTGCTGTTTTTGGGTAGGCTGTTTACTCCCTCCCAGGGTTTCTCTCTGCTGTGGCTTAGATGGCTTTGCCTTGCCATCTGCCTTCTCCAGACTCAGGTTGTCTTTAGCTCAAGTTCTCCTGGTTTTTCATTTTCTTTGCCAGCCCATGCTCATCCGCTCAGGTGCTTTAACTACAGGATTACTGCTCTGACCCATGTGGCTGCTCTTTTGTCCGAACTAAAACTTGTCTTTTTTCCATTTATTAGGAAAACAGACACAAATTAAACTCTGTTTCTTAATCAGACTTAGCATGGTATATCCATGCAAGAGGCATCTGTGTATAATATCTTTCTCACAGATCACAGACACTAGGGATAACAGTGCTGCAGCATTTTAAGGGTGTTACAGTTAATACAGTTAGGCGATCATGCACTGCACCCTGTAACCTAACCAGACTGTGGCCGCAGAGCAACTTATTTTTATTTTGTATAATTGCTGAGGTGAAAAAGGAGAAACCCAGCAATAAAATAAAATATGGGATGGTGTGTGTAAACTCAAAGTTTACACACACTCTTGGTGTTAAATGCTTTAATATGTAGCATCTAACACCTCAGGGGTGTGTAAACATCTCCTTACACACACCAACCCATACTTTATTCTGTTTTTAACTAGGTCAGTCTGAGTGTGGGAACTAATGGGGTTGGAGTAAATGTGTACGTAAAACAGTCCATATGGAACGTACCAGCACATGTAGCTGTTTCTAGTACAATTGTTGTTTGGCTTTTGGCACATTAATTTTGGTTGTTTTTTTATCGGTACATATTCAAATATTTCTCTAATTGGCAGCATTGGTTTTCAATATTTTTCACAGACTGCCATTAAGTGGGAATTAAGGGAGCTATTCCACAGATTATGAAGGAAGTCAACACATCTACAAAAAATTGAATGAAAAGATATAATGTGGTAGCTCTGCATATACTTTTTGCCTCCTGAGGTTCTTAAAGAAGAGTTCTGCACAATTTAGGTTTAGGTACAAAACTGTTAATTTTAGATGATCACCGCTAAATGGTGGGAAGAGATGGCTACTTTAAAATTCAGGAAATTACAATACTTAAGATATTTCCCAACAATTTTAATATACATTATGTGCCAGTAAGTTGTTGTAACACTCTATTACTAAAATTGCCGCTTGCTAATAAACAGTGACATCTTAAGGATGCTTGAATCAATAGAACTACATATTTTATACACTTTGCATATTCCAACACAATGGTCTGTATTTATTAAACTGGCTTTTGATATGCTTAACCTGAGACCAACAAAATGATCCAGCAAGGTTAAAGTTAGCCATTTGGTATCAATCAACAATTATTGGGGTTAACTCCAGAGTCTGTGATAAGATGGGCAATTATATTTTTTTATTTAGGGGATGTAAGTGAATTACAGAATTCAGCTATAACTTGGGCAAATTAACAGGCATTAAAGTCAATGCAGGCTCTGAGGAGAATTTTAGTGCAGCATGTAAATAGGAAATTTCCAAAGGCAATGTTGATCTATGCTTTTCAGATATCCCACTATTTAATTAAACTCAATGTTTTTTAACAGTGAGGGAATTTTTTTACACTGATATAAACCAGAGTTCTTTTTGACTTTTACCACTGCTGAACTGAAGTTACTGAGCCAGTATTAATTGGTTGCCATGGCAATGAGGAAGTATTTTAAATTGTCCCTCTTTCACTAATGGCTTAGTCTGAGAAAGGCATCACGTCATGACACCAAAATGTCAGCACTAATGTGACATGTGCACCTGCACAGTCAGGCCCCTTTTGATGATGGCAGCCAGATTCCATGGTAACAGGATGGCACCAAAAATAAAGACCGTCAACTAAAGAGGAGATTAAGTGTACAGTATTTATGTCCTGAAAATCATAAAACAAACTGAGAAGGATTTAAGTGACAAAGAATTTTTAGGCAACTGAGCCACGAAGATGCAAAATCTGTTTTTGCTGTTGCCTGGAGATATTTGGGTTAAAAAATGGAAAAAAAAAACAAACTCCTAAGTATCATCATGGCAGCATGTTTTGTCTGCCACTGTTTGGATTTGTTTGAAGAATTTTGTTTTGTTTGAAGAATTAACTAGAAAGGTATGGTAAGATTTAAAAGAAAATAAGTCTCTTGCTTTTTTGTTATTATGAAAATGCACATAGACTGATTTACCTAGCACACCATGTAAAGTAAATTCTTGTCGGAACACTACTGACACTTTTATCCCTTTTATCATTAACCAACCTACTTGCTCTATACTGCACTCTCTCTAGTTCTACCACATCCTTCCTTAAATATGGTGACAAAACCTGAACACAGTAATCCGAATTGGGCCTCATGTATAGAATAGTAGTATTATCCCTCCCAAGACCCGCTAACAAATCTCCTCTTTAATGTTATACAACAGCTTGTTAGCTGTCCATAACACTTTAACTTGGTGCACTGCTTGTAATCATTTTAGTCCCCTGATTTATAGTAATGCCCAGATTCCTTATTTTTGCCACTGCCTCTAAAATGTATCCACCCAATCAGTAGCAGTACTCCTTTTTCCATGGCCAAAGTGCATTTCCTTATTCTTCTACATTGAAAGTCATGGTCCCTTTGATTGCCCAAAGCTGAAAATTGTCTAGCTCACCCTGCAGTCCAATTGCATCCATCTCCACATCAACAGCAATCCCAATTTTAGTGCTGTCTACAGACTTTGAAACCCAGGTGTCTATCCTAGTATCTAAGTCCCTTATTTATAAGCTGAATAGGATTGAACCCAAAATAGCCACCTGTGGCATCCCACTGCCTATCACTATCTACTAAGATTCTTCACCTCCACACATACCCTCTGCATTGTTCTTCAGACAACTTTCAATCCAGCTCACAAGGTTGTATGGCATTCCAATTTGTGCAGATTCTCTATTAGCTTCCTGTGTGGTACAGTACATTGTCAAATGCTTTACTAAAATCTGGGTAGACAATATCAACAGGCCTGCCATTATCTACCTCTCTTATTTCCCTTGCTGAAAAAAGTTTGTAGATTGGTCTGATGAGACATTACCCACTTGAAACATACAACCTGCAGGCTTGCATGAACTCCTGAAACTTCTTTACAATATGCTTTAGCACATTAGAAATGGCTGATGTTAGGCTTACCAGCCTAGTACCCTAGATTTTCTTTCCTGACCCCTTTACTCAAGGCATAATGCAAATACATTAGTTGGTGTCTAATCTGTAGGAATTAGAGTGTGATCTTTTCAAAAACTTAAAACTAATTCATTTTACAAATTAATTATATAGACAATAGTAGAAGAAGAAGAAGAATCAGCATTTATATAGCTCTTTTCATACACAGTATCCCAACACGCTTTACAAGCAATGCTAGACGGGTAGTGAAGTGACTGAATGTGTGGTGGTGGCCATGTAGTACATCATCACCCACACGCAGCCTGGATAATTGCATGAACCGGTTTATGGGAAGAGGAATGCTGGCCAGGACACTGGGAATGTTTCCTGCTCTTTATAAAGAGTGCCCTGGGTTCTTTTACTTCCACCTGGAAACCCACCAGGACAACACCAGGGTAGGCAGAAGGGACCTCGGTTTAACATCTCATCTGAAGGACGGCACAACCCAGCAGTGCAGCACCCCCCAATACTGCACTTAAATGCCAGTGATTTTTAGGCGCAAGTTCATCCCAGTGTGGGACAAGAACACACGACCTTCTGGTCCAGAGGCGGATGTGCTACCAACTGAACCACGCTGACACCTCTGTTATACAACCCTGTTATACACAGTAGCCGCTATCTGTACAGTTAATGCCACTTATACCACTGGAACTTTATATGGGCAGTCAGTTTAGCGGGAGAAATCTGAAAACCATTAGCCATCTCCATTGACCTTGCCAGCCTGCTATTATGGCCATTTCCATTCATTTCACTACCCCTTCAGCGGTTTGTCAGATGTATAATCAACATATTTTACACTGATTGACTGAAGCTGGAAACTGATTACACACCAATTGACTGATTACTGTACCTTATTAACTGCAGCTTTACACTGCTGCATATAAATGGCAACATTTCATAGCCGCTTAGCGAGTGTTCAGTGTGAACTGCTTCAGGAGGTGCAAAGCACAAAGCTCTATCCCTGTCAGCAAAAGTACTGACAGACTTTTTTTCTTTCCATAACAGGTTGTCAGTAAACTCAAGCACAGCACGATGACGTAGTGTGATGTATGCAGTCACTACATGGAGTGCTGGCAGAGTGCTGTGAAGTTAATTATTTATGTTTTTCCTTTTTTTTTATTTATGACAGAAATAAAGATTTGCTGAAGTAAATTAATTAAAATGACATGCTTGTGTGGGTTCTGTATAATTTTTGCAGCAAAGGTATACTGTTTCAAACATTGGATTGTGTTTTTCAGTGTTTCCGAAGGGTTCTGTTTGATTTGAGCAGCAAAGCAACTTAGAAAAACTGTTTTCCTTTAGTCCGTCCATTCTGTAAAGCGGGCAGAATGGAAGATCATAGATGCACTTGGTTTAAGTGGTTTTAACTGTAATATAATGTGCAAATTCAAAATATCAAAGGGGGAATAGCATTATAATCTAAGAGTCATGCATTATCTGTTAAGCAAACCACAAGCAGAGGAAAATGTAATAACTAGACCATTTGAATTATATACATTCATAGTCATTTCCCTTCCCTTCATCATATTGTTCCTTTAACATGGTAGAAGTTAAGAAAATGTATTGCCTACTATCCCAATTCCTATATGCAATATGAAAAAACATGAAGCATTTATAATGATACATCTAGGATATCTAGCAATTTGTTTATGGAGCAATATATCCTATATGCAGAATCAAAATATATTGAACATTTATAATGGTACATCTAGTATATCTAGCAATTTGTTTGTAATGTAATTTTGATACACATAATATATCATAGTGGGATGGTAGCACCACTATATTTAGGGCTAAGTAGGCACTTTAATGTTAAACCCCCAATTTTTTCACTTTAATATCATTGCAACTGTTCAACAGATTTGTACAAACTTTTGCATGCACAGTCTCCTGAGGCAGATCTCTTGACATGCCAAGTTTTGCTCTGGTCAGATCTGCAGATTCAGAGCTGTGCATAGCAAAAAACATTAAAAAAATTGCTGGATTTTGCTGTTTTTTTGCCATCGCATAGCACCCAGACAATTAGGAATTTTCAGGGTAGAAAGGGCTTGCTTCAGAAGGATTTCCTTTGGTGGTTAGTTGAAAAAATTTTAATCGGTTCCAAAGTTATTCCACATTAACAATTCGGGTTCTGAGCATGCTCAGTAACCACTTCAAAATAGCCATATAAAATGATCATATGGGGTAGTCCATTGCCAACCCCATATGTTGTCACTCTTACCCTGGTGTCTAGTGGTACCCCACAAATCGCATTCCCATATTTTATAATATTAAAGTCTTCCTGGTGTCTAGTGTCACCCTGATCGCCGTCCATATACAGTTTCATATTTTCCTGGTGTCTAGTGGCACCCCCACCCCTCCAGTCTCCATCCTCATATGTTCCCATTGTTTCCCTGGTGTTTATTGGCACCTCCACACTTCTGATCTCTGTCCTTTTATTGTTCATATTTCCCTGGTGTCTAGTGGCACACCCTCCCTTCCAGTCTCCATATCCTTATTTTTCACTGTTTCCCTGGTGTCTAGTGGCACCCCACAACCCTCCAATCACTGTCCGAGTAGTCATTAATGATTCCCTGTTGTCTAGTGGCATCTCTCCATCCCCATCCATCTGAAATAAAGGAAACCATGCCTTGATGTCTTTTTCATCGTGTAAAAAAGTAAACAGTCCCTCACGGTTCTGACCCCCCATCCCAACCTCCCACTGAACACCCACCACCCCACATCCCCCACATACCCTAACTCACCTGAACAGTTAGCATGGTGAAGATCCAGACTCCGACTGAAGACATGTCTTGCTGCTGGAACTGCCAATTGTAATATGAGAAACTAAGGTAAATGTGGTTCAGTGTATTTCAATGGAGTTTTCAACTTGGATGCATAAGGCCAGCTCACCACCCTCCACCAGCTTTTGCCTGCTGCTCCCCTTGTCATTCTCTTCCTTTTGAATGTTTTCCTTCTCCTGGTTATTACTGTCCTCCTTTTTGCTATTTTCAGGTTGGCTGTTTACTCCCTCCCAGGGTTTTGCTTTGCTGCTGCTCAGATGACTTCGTCTTGCCATCTGCCGTCTCCAGACTCGGTTCATCTTTCGCTCGGCTCTCCTCATCTTTCATGTTGTTCGCCAGCCCATGCTCATCAGCTTGCATGAGGGGGTTGCTCAGTAATAGAGTCTCCACCTGAGTAGCCATTCCAGTGCACACAGGGATTCCCAATGATTCTTTAAAAGTTTGATCACCCAAGCAGAAATGCTATCCCTCTGCCCTCCACACTTAGACCACTTGCCCTCCAGTCTAAGGTGCAGAGTGGTTATTGTTTAAAACATCAAGAAATCATGTTAGTACCTTTTTAAATTTGTAATACAAGATCTGTGCTACAGCAATATGGAAGAAGCACCACACAATGGGTGACATGGGAGCACGTGCACATACAGAGGTGGAGCTGCAGCAATGGTAGCAGTGGCAATGTGTATGTCTGACAGACACTGAATGGTACTCTTATGTGTGTTTTTGCTTTATCTCTCAAGATGCAGCAAACTCTGAGAGAGAAGGAGGGAATGTGGGCTGTGTCTTAAAGGGGCAATATGCTTAATGTTTTACCATTTTGGGTGAGTGGTTCATTCTAAAGTTTTGTGGCAGGGAAAAAACACAATGATTCATCAATTCAGCTCAAGATCCTTCCCTATACATTACCCAACAAGGGAGTAAGCATTGTGGAAGGTGAAGACCCAAGCATTGTTTATAGGAGTGGGCAGGGTTTATGGTCTGCTGAATTAGGTTCAGTAAAACTTTGCAAATGAAAATGAAGGACAAGACCTTCAGGTCATAGTCTGGTGACCTCCGTGCCCAACTTGGTATTGGTCAAACCTATGTTTTCTTCCCTGTTGCCAGGTCTGCCCAGTTTTCCATCAGAACCTCCCTTGTGTCCCATGCATTGGTCCTCACCATCATAGAGATCCATTTTTTCCCCAAATTTTCAACATAGCCATTTCTTTACAGCACCTCACGAATGTGACGGCTGTAATTTTTCAACTCCTGCTCAAAATGTATTTTTGCATCCTGAAAGTTGATTTTGCAGTCCCTGCAATACTTATCTGCATAACAAACCATTGATACCATTCCACTCATACATATTGTAAGTACATTAGTTGTAACATAATTGCACTTTACAACAGGTAACAAGGAACAATTAACATTACCTATTGGGAAGACTTTGAAGGAAACCCAGATTTAATATGTAGGGATGTCCTATATCTAAACAAATTTGGTAATACAGTACTTGGTAAGCAGATTCATGATTTCATACAGTCTCATTTAAACTGAATATGGGGGGGTGGATGTAAGTTCCCACTAGAAAGTATTACCAAAAATATAAACCCAGATATTTCATTAACTAGGGTCATAGAAATACCTAACTATAGATCTCCTAATAACACAAGTAACGATTTAAACATACTAATGCTGAATACTAGAAGTCTAAATAATAAAACGGATGAATTAAGATATATATTATTTAGAGACAATATAGATATATGTGGTGTCTGGGAGACCTGGTTCAAGGATACAGATTGGGGTACTGAGATCTCAGGTTTCTCTGTCTATCTTAAAAATAGTCAAATTTCTAAAGGAGGCGGCATAGCTCTATATGTGAATAACTGTTTGAAAAGCAGGCAAATTCCTCTAAATTTAGATTCTACCATTTACCCTGAGATTATCTTAGTCCAAATTAATACAGACAAATTATTAACAATTGGATTATGTTATAGATCACCCAATCTTGATACCAATTGTAATAATATATCTTTCAAAAATGATAGAACAGTTAGAAAACTTTGAAGATTTAATTCTAATGGGGAATTTTTATCTACCCAATATCTGTTGGCCTACCCTTACTGGTAAAACTAATTTAGATTACAGATTCATCAATCTAACTCTTTTGCATAATTTGGATCAGATTGTCTTAGAACCCACTAGAAAAGAAAATATCCTTGACCTCATTCTTACAAATATTAAGAATACAGTAGAGTCACCCAAGGTCCTTGAACCATTAGGGAACAGTGACCACAATATGGTCTTCTGGAATGTAAAAAACTTTAATTTTGTTAATTGTGGTGTCACTAGGATAAAAAACACTTTTTCAAAGCAAATTATGTGGCTATTAAAGACCACTTCAATAATTGGGACTGGCAGACATAATTAAATAATACAACTAGTCAGCAGATATGGGCAGCTATTAAAAGGAACATTGATCACCGTATTTACACATGGGTGCCAGTAAATAAGAAATATAATCAAAATAATAAAAGCCCCCCCCCCTTGGCTTAATGGCAAAATGAAAGGATTAATAAGGAAAAAGAAAAAAATGTTATACTAAATATAAAAAAAAAACCTCTGAGGCAAAATGGCAAAATTATATCAGGTTATCCAATCAGTGTAAAAAAACCATCAGAGAAGCTAAACAAAATCTAGAATTAAAATTAGCTACTGTAACAAAGGACAATAGAAAACAATTTTATAATTATATTGGCTCTATAAAAGGTAAAGCCCCCATCATTGGTCCACTAATCAAAGATAATATACTTCTAGACAATGAATTTGATATGTAAAATAATTTAATGAATATTTTCTTACTGTCTTTAAGACTAAAGATATCTTTGGATTAAATAATGTAGATGTCAATCAAACACATCCTTTAATTACTTTGGATGACATTAATGCTGCTATTCAAGCCACTAAAACCAATTCCTCTGCAGGCCTAGATCGGATTCCAATAATTTTTATTAAAGAATTGGGGTCAGTTTTTATGGATTTACTTACTTTATTATTTAATGCTTCCCTCGAAGAAGGCTACACATTAAGAGAATGGACATTAGCCACTATTGTGCCTATATATAAAAGTGGAAATAGACAAATCACTGGTAACTATAGACCTATTAGTTTAACCTCCTGTATAGGAAAACTTATGGAGAGAATATTAAAAAAACAAAATGTTAGACCATCTACAAAATATAGGCCTTTCGGACATTAGCCAGTACGATTTTGTACAGGGAAGATCTTGCCAACTTAATCTTATAAATTTTTTTGAACCTGTAAGTTTGGCTTTGGATCAGGGTCTTCCAGTTGACATAATATTCTTAGACTTTGAAAAAGCATTTGATTCTGTACCTCATGGCATTTTGATTAAGGAGTTGGTAAAATTAGGTCTTAATGCTAACATAGTAAGTTGGATAAATTCATGGCTAACAAACAGAAAATAACAAGTTAGCATTAAAGGACTGATTGGGGGAAGTAACTAGTGGTGTACCTCAGGGCTCTGTGTTGGGCCCTTTTTGTTTAATCTACTAATAGCCAGTATACAGACTTCAAATGATGTATGGATTCACAAATATGCAGATGACAGTAAACTTGCTAGTATTGTTAATAATTCCAAAGCAGTATGTTCTCTACAATCTAATCTTGATAACTTAGTTAAGTGGTCTGTTAAAAATAAAATGACCTTTAATCCTGCAAAGTGCAAGGTTATACACATGGGGAAAAATAATCCATTAGCAACTTATAAAATAAATAATAGTATTTTACAATCTACAAATATTGAAAAGGACTTGGGTATTACTATAACACAAGATTTAAAGTTTACTTCACTTAATAATAATAATATCATCGAAAAATGCCATGGTACTCTCTCTTGTAGTTTTAGACATATTAGGAGTAGAGAACCTGAAGTCTTAGTTCCATTGTACACCAGTTTAGTTAGGTCACAAATTGATTATTGTGTCCCTTTTTGTACACCTACATATACAGTACAGGAAGTATAACATCCTTGGAAAGGATACAAAGGCATTTTACTGAAAAAAATGAAAGGCCTAACTGATTTAGATTACAGCTCTAGACTTAGATCTCTAGGTCTATTTTCTCTTGAATATAGGGCATATAGGGGTGATATGTGCCTGGTGTATAAATCTATTAAGGATCCCTCCTTATGTGAGGCTCTTTGCCTCTTATAAACTATGAAAGGTTATAACACTAAAGCCCATAATTTAAAGTTCAAAACTGTAACAAATGATACCTTTAAAAGAAATAAATTTTTTACGCAAAGGTTACCGTTAATGTGGAACTCATTACCAACTGAGGTTGTTAACAATAATAATTTGGAAACATTTAAACATAAGTTGAATGATCATGTGGGAGAAAAGAAATATACATTTCGCCAATAGGCGACGAGTTTATTAACTCGTATCACACCTATGAACCTATGAATATCTGAAAGCAGACATTTGAAAAGAAAAAACACTATGAAATATTTAGCTGTTAAGTAATCCATTATCTTAAATGTGTGCTAGGCAAGTTCCACATATATAAGATGCCTTGACTATATCCTACCATATGGAGGGGTGGCAAGAAGTTTCAAGGCCCAAATTATTTACTAGAATTATGGTTATGAGGGGTTCCCTTCAGGCACATTACCCTTCCTCAGGCCCTCTATGAAATCTCTTCTCAAATGTTGTCATAAATATGCAGTCTATTCATTGCTTTGTACACAAGTTTCTCTATAGTCATGCTATCATGCATAACTCCCCCTCCAACAGTCAAACATGGTGGGTTGTGACTGCTAAGTTGTGAGTATTCCCAATATTGCTGCTGAAATTTCCAGGAAGGTTAGTTTCAGCTGATTGGCCTGCATGTCCTCTGTTTCTACCATCTCTCCCAAAAGGACCATCCTGGGCATTACAGTGAGTTCTTTATCAGAAATCTGTGTCAGTGCGACTTCAACTCCCTGCCAATATACAAAAAGCTTAAGGCAGGAATACATCATGTAAGATGGGATAGCATCACCCTGCTTGCTCCCAGGGCAGGAGCCATCATATTGAAGCACAAATTTTGCTAGTCTGTCAGGTGCGTAAATATGCCCTGTTTGTAATCATAAAGTACATTACCTTATGCTTAGCCTGCATGGGAAGGCACCAACCCATTTCCAGTATACCTTGACAGTCTTGGTCACTAATGACTATACCTAAATCCTCTTGCTATTTTAGGCATAGGGTATCACTATTACTGGGCACTAAGGACATTAGATTACTATACAATTGTGTTACTAAACATTTAATGTTCTCTGCACTATCTACTATACTTACGATCCCTGAAGGATCTTGCGCTGCATAGTCAGGTCCTAAAATCCTGCCCAGGAAATGTCTTAATTGTAAGACTCTAAAAAAGTGAGCATTTGGGAGGTGATATGTATCAGGCAGCTCCCTGAAAGACATCAGCTTTCCACCCATATAGAAGTGTCCCAAGAGGGCAATTTCATTAGTTTGCCAGACATTGAAGCCTGTCTCCTTGAGAAAGTCTGGGAAAAGAGGGTTGTCCCATAATAGAGTAAGAACCGTGTATTGATTAGAGTGTTGTTTGAATTTGTGTATCTTATGCCACACCCTAAGAAAGTGCCTCAAGACCAGACTGTATTTTGCTCCCACTAAGTTCTGTAGGCTGGTACCATATAGGAGATCTGTCAATCATCTGTTTTTGATCCATTCTTGTTCCTTTAAAATATCTTCATTATTGCACTGGCTATCATGCCATGGTTTCAAACTGGCCAGCTGCACTTCTCAAAAACTATTCTTACAATGAGGGGTGCTCAGCCATCCCACCCACTCCCTGCATAAGCTGATCTAGCTTTACACTGTGAGTTTTATTGTGCCGCAATCAGTCCAAGGTTCAAGCTCTTAGTTTCTTTTTAAAGATATGTCAGATACCAGTAATGGGAGGACTTGAAACAAGTAAAGCAACTTTGGTAAGACTGTCATTTGGAGCACATTATACCTGCCTAAAAGAGATAGTGGGAGATCTCACAATTTTTTATACAGCTATATTGTTCCCCAGGATGAGACATGAATTTTTTACAGGAGATCTATGAGCTTGTAGCTGGCCTGGTGTTGAAGTCTTCCATAGAAAACACAGAAACATAGAAACATAGAATTTGATGGCAAATAAGGACCCGCTTCACTTGGCCCACCTAGTTTGCCCATTTCCCTACCTAATGGATAAGCTGCAGATCGTAGCTAACCAACAGCCTACTTCCTCCTACCCCCACTAGAATTGCCTTATGCCTGTCCCATGCATTCTTGAATCCCCCAATGTTTTTGACTCTATGACCTCATCAGGAAGACTGTTCCATGCATCTATAACCCTCTCTGTGAAGAAATGCTTCCTCACATTACCTGTGAGATGTCCACCCTCAATCTTCAAATTGTGCCCCTTGTTCTTGCACATCTCTTTTTCTGAAAGATGCTACCCTCTTGGACTTTTGTTGATTCCCTTGAGGTATTTGAAAGTTTCTATTATGCCCCCCCCCTTCTTTCCTCAAGGTTATATATCTTAAGCTCCTTTAGTCTTTCTTCATATGTCTTCTGGTGCAGACCCTGCACCATTTTGGTTGCCCTCCAGATGGTTTATTCTGGGGGACTTCAAAACTTGGGTCAATGGCAGGATCTTGGTATTTGGGGTTAATCTCCTTAGGAGTATGGAGGCTCTGGGCCAGTCACAGAATATTAAAGCAGTGACCCACTTGTGTGGCCTTAAGCTGGACCTCATGTTTTCTTTGTGTCTTGATATTACTGATCTCAGAAGAGATCTGGTAGTTTGGTCAGATCATAGCACCACGAGGTTCACGTTTTGGCCCCCCACAGGTGGTCCTGCCCCTGTGGACATGGCCCGGTACCTCCCTTTACCAGGGGTGTCCTCGGTAGGACTACAGGCGGTGCTGGGCCTATTGAGTGTGGAGGTTGCATATGTGATTGGGATGGAGAAGGCAGTGGCAGCCTATTATTGGGTTGTCACTGCCGCCTTTGATTCAATTGCACCCATTAGTGTCCAGCCCCTGTCTACTCATTGGAGACCTCCTTGGTATGAGGAACTCAGGGAGTTAAAGACTAGTGGCTGGAGGTTAGAGAGATGTTGAAGGAGCTCTGGTCTGATGGAGGACAAATTGGCTCTGAGGTCACATTATGCCAACTATCAGGGGACAATCTCCCAAAAGAAGGCTGATTTTTTTGCCCAGGGAGATTGCTGTGACAAGGAGCAGACCAAGTCAGCTCTTCGGCACGGTTAATGGGCTATCACATCCTGCCTGTCTCCATGTCGATGGGGTAGGTTCAAGCACTAGGTGTGAAGAACTTGCTCTTTTCTTTGCTGACAAAGTGTCCTCTATCAAGGCTGAGATCTCCTCCTGCATCACTCGAAGGGGATTAGGGGTCCATCCTGTGCCTTGTTGAAACACTTCTGTTGCCTGGGATGAGTTTGAGCTAGTTGGCGTGAAGAAGGTGTTGGAAATAATCTCGAGGCTGCAACCAACACAGTGTGATCTGGACCCAGGTCCAACCCGCCTTCTGGTTGGATGTTTGGACCTTATTGGATCTGTGGTGGCTGAGATAGTCTGGAGTTCCTTGAGGAGTGGGGTCTTTCCACTGGTCTTGAAACCTGCCCTGGTTAGACACATTTGGAAGAAGCCCTCATTGGACCTGGAGTGTCTTGGCAACTACAGGCAAGTCTCTAACCTCCCATTTCTAGGGAAGATTATAGAAAAAGTGGTGGCCATCCAGCTCAAAGAGCAGCATGCCTCCTCCACCTATGAGTCTTTTTAGTCTGGGTTCCGAGCTGGGCATAGTATGGAGACTGCCCTGGTGAGGGTGCTAAATGATCTCCTGATAGCAAGGGACATGAGAGAGCGTACCATCTTAGTCCTCCTGAACCTCTCGGTGGCATTTGACACTGTGGATCACCAGGTGCTACTTGACCGCTTGCAGTTCTGGTGTGACCTGTCCAGAAATGTCATCAACTGGTTTAGATCACACCTGATAGGCAGAGTGCAGAGGGTGATGATGGGATTGGTATCATCTAACCTGAGGACACACTTCCTGTGTGAAACCAGTTGGGGATACCAAGCCCGAGCTGCTGGCCTTGCTTTTTGCACTCAATAGACTCTTTTTTGCACCAGATCCTGTAGTGCTGTAATTGTTTTCTGGTTGTATTTCATGTTTACGGAAAACAAATGAGATGAGCGGGACTTGTTTTTCTTAGCATTATCTAACCCAAAGCCTCTGCTCTGTGAGGTTCCACAAGGTTCAGTATTGTCTTCCTTGTTGTTCACGGTGTGCATGCTGCCATTGGGAAACATTATCAGGTGGTATGGGCTGGGTTTTCACTGTTATGCAGATGACACCCAGCTATACCTGTCCTATGCACCCAAAACCCAGATGGTAACCTCTGTATTTAACAACTGCCTAGAGGAAATTCAGATTTGGATGACTCAAAATTGGCTTAAACTTAACCCAGACAAGACTGAGGTACTAGTTGTGGATCCGGGTCATCATGGTGAAGGGGGGGCAGGGGGTGCTCTGTCCCAGCTTAGGGATGGGGTGGCCCCCCTTGCACCATTCAGATGGGTGAAGGATCTGGGCATGATCTTTGACAATGGCCTGACACTTGATGCTTAGATGTTGGCAGTTGTTAAAAGTGGATTTTACCATCTCAGGGACATTGCCCAGATCCAAGTCCTGATTCTGTCTGAGGACCTGACTACACTGGTGCATGTTTTCGTTACATCCAGGTTGGACTACTGTAATGCCCTTTACCTGGGGTTATATGGAGGCAACCTCTGCTGGCTGCAGCTGATGCAGAACATGGCAGTAAGACTGTTGATAGGAGTGAAAAGGAGTGATCACATCACCCCAGTCCTCTACAAACTGCATTGGCTGCCGGTTAGGTGGAAGATTGTCTTCAAGGTAGGGATCCTGACCTATAAGACCCTACATGAAAGGGGGGCAGTCTATTTGCAAGATCTCCTTGTCCCCTACAACCCATTCTGGGCACTCCATTCTGATGAGGGTTGCCTTCTCAAAGTTCCCAGGGATAGGCCGCAGCATTCAGGAGATCAGAAGTTTTTGGTATCTGCACCTACCCTGTGGAACTTGCTGCCTAGGGATCTTAGGGAGGCTCCCTCAGTAGAAGCCTTTAAAAAGAGTCTTAAGACTTATCTGTTTCTACAGGTTTTAAATGAGTAAACTGATTTTATGCTGTCCTAAATGGATTAGATGGTTAATTTTAATTCATTGCTGACTCCCAGTTAATATTATTGTAAGATTGTTGTTACATCTGTATTGTGCTTTGAATGTACAGCACTCCAAGTCCCCGGAAAGGGGAGCTTTATAAATAAAGAATCTATCTAATCTACATATCTATGTCACAGTGGCCAGAACCAGGGTTAGTTTTCTTTAAAAATATGTTTCACTTGTCGTTTAACTTGTACTCCTAAATAGCTGAGCCCAGCTCTAGTCCACTGTATGGGAAATTGCTCCTCCAGACCAACATGAGAGCAGTCTCAGAGAGCACCACTACTGTTTTCTTTAAATTAACTCCATACCCTGATAGGTTGCCAAAGCTTTGCAGTTGATTTGTTAAAGTTGGAATTGACCCCTCTGGGTCTGTGATGCACACTAACACATTGTCTTCCTATAAAGAGACCTTTGCCTCTACTATGTCCAGTTAGACCACTTTAATATCCTGGCAGTCTCTACATTTTTGAGCCAGGGGTTCCAAGGCTAAATCAAACAATAAGGACAACAGGGGGCACCCCTGCTGAGTTCCCCTGCCAATATAAAAGCCTCTGACACCTAAGCATAAGTCTGTACTGAAGCCAATAGGTTGGGATAAATCACTTTTATGCACTGGATATATTGCTGTGGGAAGCCCATGGTTCTCGCTGTGTACCAGAGATGGTCCCACTCAGTCCCATCAAATGATTTTTCTGTGTCAGGTGAGACCACTTCTCCATTCATTTGAGTCACTGTCACCCAAATTAGCACCTGCAAGTTAGATGGTGCTCCCTTCCCCTTAACAAAACTTGCCTGATCTGTATGGACCAACCTGGGTAGTATTTTTTCTAACCATCCTGTCAACATTTTTGCATAAGTCTTAAAATCAGAATTAAGCAGGGATATTGATCTACATGAAGCCACCAAATTTTTAGGCTTTCTTGGTTTAGGACGAACTGTAATTCTCGCCAGTGAAGAGGTGTCTGGGAGCGTCCCATTTTCAAGAGTGTCTTGCAAAGTTTCTAATAAGGGTTTAAATACCACTGGAGACATTTTTTTTATATAAGTCTTTCATAAGTCCATCCAGTCCCGAGGCTTTTCCAGAATTTAATTGGTCCTGAGTCTGTAGCACTTCCTATTTGGTAAGGGGGACTTTGAGCTCCTGTGTTTCTTCTTCTGTTAAAATTTGTAAGTTGTAACAAAAGGACCATGGGTCCACCTTGGTATTGAGCCTGAATTGCCAGACCCCAAAGTATAAAGGCCTTCAAAAAAAAGGCAAATTCTTTGTAAATTTCTTGGGATTTTATTTTATTAGTCATATCCACATCTCTAATGCCAGTGATGTGACACTGTGTGTGCTCTCTTGTGTAAGCTGGTGGTCTGGTATCTTACCACGTTTGTTTCCTAATTCATAAAATCTAGCTGTATAGAAACCAAGGTTTCTTTTGATGTGCTTTGTATGTGCTTCATTATATTCTATTTTTAATCCAGTTAATTTTCTCTACTTGCCCATATCCCTAGTCTTTTTTATTTCATTCTCCCTTTGCATAATTCTAGTTTCTAGGGTTTCTAATTGGACCTTGCTATCCTTATTAATATTACAGGTGAATGCTATCTCCGTCCCTCTGATGTAGGACATCAACAAGTCCCATACTACCCCTATATACCCTTATAACTGAAACTGAATGTTTATTCCTATCCCAATATTCCATAATTTATTGACTCAACAACTTAAGAAAATCAGATTTATGTAATAGTAGCGCATCAAATCTCCAGAATTTACCATTTGATAGAGGTTGCTGTTCCACACAAGAAGTTGATATTAAGGGAGCATGGTCCAAGATTAAAATGGGCAAGTATTTGCAGTGCACCATTCTGTGCAATACCTAGGAAGCACATAGAAATAGGTTGATACATGTATGCAAATGATGCGCTGATGAATAGAAATAAAAGTCTTTAATCCTAGGATTATGCACCCACCATACATCATAAAGGCCCAAATTCTGTATATTAGTATTCAACAATTTTGCTGCTTTTGAGAGCTTATAAGGTCTCTCTGAACTGAAGAGTGTTCCAGGTACACATCCAATATTAAATTAAAATCCCATCCCCATAATATTTGCCTTGATATCTAATTCAGTTGGAACATCAATTCCTGATAAAAAGTGCAATCATCAAAACTGGGAGTAGAATGAGAGGTAAAAATTAAATTTGTCCAATCCAGTCCCCATGCAGCTTTAGATGAGGATATATTTTGAAATACTGAAACTCAGTATCCCAAACTCTACAAGGCCAAGTTCAGGAGCCTGAATTTCAAAAGACTGCAAGATTGTTAAATGTAATGTGGGGGCTCTGCCCCCACTCCCTATAAGTAAAATAACCAACTCCAAGGTGGAGTGGACTTCGGAGTAACAATAAAAAGTTACAGGTGGCAGAATAGAGTGGAGCAAAATTGTCCATGTCCAGGAAATGAACCTGGGTCTATGAGGCCTTGCTGGCCAAGCTGCCACTGACTCAGGCCTCCACACCATGGGAGCAGCTCGGCCAGCTTCTGCATTTTACAGGGAGTTGTGATGCCTGGCTAAGGGTAGGGTAACGGTCTGTCACATCTGCTACCATATGCCTGTCAGCATCGGCTTCTTCTTGTCGGCATGTAGGAGTCAGGAGACTGAACTCGGTCCCATGAGTTTCGGGATTCAGAGTTTCAGTCTCTGGAATAGATACCCTAGATGCTCTTGATCAGTCAAGTGAGTCTCCTGCAGATAGGTGATGGTGGTATTGTGTTGTTTAAGTATGTTAGCAACCTTTTTCTCTTTATAGGGTGATTCACCCTTTTAATATTCTAGGAAATGAAATTTAGCCTTGTCGTCATAATAAAACACTGTACAACATCACACACTTATTCTGTCCCTCTGATTTGTCTATTTCCCCTCCCCACCCCACTCCACCCTACTGCACCCCACACAAACCATGAAAGACTGCTCAACACAGTGTAATACATTATATGTCTGACAGTAAACAAGACAGAAACAAACATGACCCATATAATAAAGACAACACCTCCCTAGGGAGCAAACTGAGGAGGCACTAAACAAACAGGAACTCTGCTTCCTAACTCAAGGTAGAGGCAGTGCAAAAGCACGGAGTTCAGTAAGCCTAAAAGCAGAGAGACACCCTGCCCACTAAGCAATGCCACTTGAAAAGTAACCTCACTGAGTGACATTTGGAGCTATAAGGACCAAATGATTCCAAGGTCTGATGTGTGACTATATGTGTCTGAAGAACCTAGAGCTCCTAAAGAGATGGCATACAGCAATCCCTCTGGCTTAGGCCACTAGTAGCCCACTTTGATTAAATTTTGCAATCAGATTAGCCTATAACACATCAACTGTACTGGCTTCAGGGAGCAATGGGGTCCCACTGCAATCTCCATGCAGCTTCAGGATCATGGGTCAGGGTCAGCTGATCTCACCAGGGTGTCAAGACCTACAGATCCCCCTCCACAGACCTCTGCAGGTGGTGAGAGTGAGTGTCCCCTCAGGTGGTATCAGCACCCCCCAACATAAGCAGAGAGGAAAGAAAAGGTAAAAATAAACTCCTGACCCCACTTGAGAAAGGTAATTAATCATGGGGGCCCCATACAATTGTGAGATCCCCAGCATACATCCCAACTATTAAGCAGTACAATTCAATTCCATGCCCCCCACCGACTTCCCATCACAATTGCAAAGGCTAAACAGTAGTTACAGCAAGAACCAAAAAACAAAATTTTGGCACCGTATTCTGTGGTGGAAATGCAGTCCAATATCTTAGATTATATGTTTAAAATGGACAGACACTGCATACAGAGGCAGTCCCACCTTGCTCTCCAATTCAATGGCAATGGCACCCAGTCAGTTCCTGCCATTTTAATAGTTCAAGCAGCGGGAAAGAATCACACTGGAGGGCATCTGTGTTTCTCCCAATCAATGCGCAAGTAACATTCCTTTAAGACTTGTTCCCCCATGTCTGTTCAGAGCTGCTTCCCCCAAGTCTCACTCTGCTTTCTAGTTCTGTAGTGACTGGAATAGTTATAGCCCAAACACTGTCCCTTTCTTGTGTCACTATGAAAGCATGGTACTGTACAGATGAAATTCAACACAGCCTGAGAACATCAAGAGTGAGAAAAGGCTGTGAAATCCTGAATGAGTGAGCTGCTTTTTTACACTTATCAGCATTGCCTGAGTAAAGAGCTGCTTCTTAATTCACTCCAAATACTGAATCAAACTTGCATTGCCCGTAGGACGGGGCTTGGCAGCAAGAGGAGGCAGTTGCAAAAGGGGGCAGAGTATGGTGTATTTAAGAATGTGCTTGCGCATTGCCACCCGAATGCCAGCCCAAGAACATCAAGAGTGAGAGAAGGCTGTGAAAGCCTGAATGAGTGAGCTGCTTTTTTAACACTGATCAGTGTTTGCTGAGTAAAGAACTGCTTCTTAATTCACTCCAAACACTGAAACTAACTTGCACTGCCTGTAGGAGTGGGGCTTGGTGGCAAACCCAATAAGAGGAGGTGGTTGCAAAAGGGGGCAGAGTGTGGTGTATTTAAGCAATAAGGCACAACAGGGTGTGGGTTATTGGGGGTTTACCCATGCCTTGTGTGGTGTGTCACAAGGTGAAGCCGAGTGACTTAACCACAGAAGAAGTGGGTAAATCCCCAATAACTCACATCCTGGAGTGTCTTATTGCGATTATACAAAGTACCCATGTGTAAAATAAGTGTAAAATGTGTTTAATTATATTTTTTATAAATGCAATTCCTCAGCTGTGGGTAATGCAGGATTTACTCATGGTCATGTGACATGTTTTGACCAATGAGGTTACAGGATTTTCACACACCATTGTGTAATTAAGAATGTGCTTGCACATTGCGCGAGCTCAGTGAGCAAGTGCCACTTGGTCCCAGTTTTTTTAGCTGCAACAGGTATCTTTTAATCTAAGGATAGCAAGTACAATATCTGTTTTATTTTTACAATGCAGATACTGTTGCTTTTAGGATTTGTATTACTGAATTTGGGGGGGGTTGCAAAGAGGGATGACTGTTTATTAAGTTACAGTAGGAACTGCATTGAACAAACTGAAAGTTGTTATCGTTATGGCATAGAGCTAGTGTTCCTGCCGAACACCTATGATGGACTGGATTTTTTTGCTGGAAAAACATAGTAACATCTTAATACATTTTGGAAAGCAAACCTATGTCCGTGCATATGTGTTCTGAAGGAAAGGATTATATATTAACAGAGCACAAAGACTGTTGCCAAGAAAGTGTTTTATACTTACTAGAACAGTAAATTTGAATCTGTTATTAGCATCTGGAAATGTACATATGAATCCTGGTCCTTCTATTTCTCATAATAACTACACAATAGAAGAATTTGGATCTAGATCAAAATTGGTATTTTGTATTTAAATGTGAGAAGCCTTCTCCCAAAGTTGGATTATTTGAGAACCCAAATGGAAATCTTGGACCTAGATACTTTTTTGGTTACAGAATCATAGTTAAACCAAAAAGTGAAGTATGTAGATATCTCTTTATGTAATTACAACATCTTCAGGTAGGATAAGACAAAAAAGGTGGTGAAGTACTGATTTACTTAAAAAACAACTATCAGGGTTCACTGTTAACAGCTAAATAAGTTCCATGACAGCTTGATCTACTGATTTTTTGTTTTTCTCCCACAGTTCTGGGTCAGCCTCTCCTTCAGGCCTTTCTGTGCCCCTTGCTGCCACACTGCCCCAATGTAGCCACTCATCACCCCACAATGCAGCCCCTCTGGTAACCCCGATGTAATCCTTCACCAGATGGGTCCCTCTCCTCCAAGAGGGAAGGCACCGGTGGGGCAGCCAGCCCTAGTCTTGGCTTGGGTGCTGCTGAGGTGGTCTGTGGACTGCTCAGGGTCTCACAGCAGTGGGAGCTGGTGACCATCTTCTGGTCTGCCATGGGGCTCTTTTCTGTTTTGCTCCTTGGGGGCATGGCCTGCCACAGACATCAAGGCATATGACGGCATTCACCACACCCCATTAGTCACTTGTACCTAGCGCATTACCATACCCCCAGCCTCCACCAGGGTTCAGCAAGCAACGGGTCACTTCCTTGCCCTCTCCCCAAGAGAAGGCGAGCAGTCATCTGATGCTCAAGCCCTCTCTCACCAGCTGGCCCTCTAGCACCTGGGTCTGTTTCCAAACCCAGGTCACTGACATCACAAGCAGAAATTCAACCACTGCACCGACAGGCCAGCATAGCTAATTTTAAGAGTTCAGGAACCTTCAGGTTTTTGATGTAATTTGGCAGTATGTTATAGGCCACCCTCTGCAAAAACTAAATCATTACAAACACTAAGTCTATTAATAGCACCTTACTTAGATTTAGAATTCATATTACTGGGAGATTTAAACTGGAACATGCTGTTTCCAGCACAAGACATAATCAATCAATTTTCAGCTTTAAACTTAACTCAGTTAATAAACTTTCCAATGAGAATACACACAAAAACAATAGGGGGAAAAACTCCCTACTGGATCTAATATTGACTAACAGGCCCTATAGATACATATCCTCAGTTCATGAAATGGACATTAGCAACCATAGTTATATATCTTGCATCAGAGACAGCATTAAAGGAAGGGTTCCACCTAGACTAATTTCTATTAGAAACTTCAGTTCCTTTTGTGATCAAGCTTACATTATGGATGCAGTTGGGATTCAATGGAATCTATTGGTTAAAGTAAGGCTGGCAGTATAGCCTAGAGGTTAGAGTAATGAGCTGTGAACGAGCTTGGTACATGCTGTAGCCCATACCTTGGTTTGAGTCTCACAACTACCACTTGCATACTGTGTGACTCTGAGCAAGTCACTTAACCACCCAGAGCTCCCAGGTTGCTCCTGAAAACAGGCAATTGTGTCTGGTGGGCCTTACCTGGTTACCAAAGACTGAATAAAAAATGTCCAGATTCAGAGTCAGCATGGTCCTTCTTAAAGCAATCCTTAATTGAGGTTATTGAAAAACATGCCCCTCTTATAACTAAAAGAGTGAGGAAAATACATACACCATGGATTACAGAAGACTTAATACAGCTGCTTAAGACTAAAAGCCATTTATGGAATGTGGCACTTAAATCTCAAACAGAAGAACACAAATTGGCATTCAAACAAGTCAGAAACATATGTACTACAGCTATAAGGAAAGTTAAACAGAATTTTTATTTTAATCAGGTTTCTAACCCAGTATCTAACCCAAAAACTATATGGAAAGGAACTGACACCTTAAAGGCGAAACAAGTTTCTTATACTGTATGTCTCCTCTAACATTAAATGTTGAAGGGACAGTATTAACTAAAGTCACTGAGTAAGCTGTGGGATTTAATAAATTCTTTGTAGAAATGGGGAATTTATTTGACAAAGTACACTCTGAGCAAACTCCTCCAAATTTTGATACAGACTTTAGTTGTTTACTAAAAAGGTTTTTGTTTTCTTTCAGCTAAATAAAAGTAGATGAATTTATGAAACTCTTGAATCAACTTGATACAAGTAAAGGGGCAGGGTTCTCTTGTATTTCTTAAAGTTGCTTCAAACAGTTTGGAGCACCAACTGACATACTTATTTAATTTCTCCTTGAAATTCTCATCTTTACCTGCCAATTGAAAAACTACATTCATAATTCCATTACTAAAGGGAGGTTCTGCCTTAGATCCAAACTCCTACAGGCCTATTTCTATCCTGTGTACCAGTGTTAAAATTTTTGAAAAACTTTTCCATAAACAATTAGTTCAGTATTTTACAAAACATAAAATAATTTCCCAGTTTTAGTCAGGTTTTATGAAAGAACATAACACTACATACACAGTTTCCAGGGTGGTGGACAATATATTTACAGCCTTCGATGAGGGACTTGATGTTCCGTCAGTGTTGTTAGACCTCTCAAAGGCATTTGATACCATCCAACACACAATATTATTGAATCAATTAAAGTCTGTTGGGTTAGGATATTCAGCTCTGAACTGGTTTAGCACATACTTTTTTAGTAGAATGCAAAGTGTAAAGCTGGGAGGATGTATTTCCAAAGCACTGCCTATAACAACTGGGGTCCCACAAGGGCCTGTACTGGGAGTCTCATTATTTTTATTATACATAAAAGATATTCCAAAATCTTGTTCTGAAGTTACAAAATTTTGTTTTGTATGCTGACTACACTATATTGTACACACAGCACACAGATAATAAATTGGTCCTAGCTATCTTACAAAGAGATTTCCATGCAGTGCAGAGGACTTTACATGGGTTAAGGTTTTTATTGAATGAATCAAAAACACAATGGTTATTCTTTGAAAACAGGACAAATAAAACAGAATTGAAAGACTACAATATCCATGCTATCTCCGGGGCAGTAATTGAAAGGGTTCATCACTATAAGTATTTGGGCCTAATATTAGACAGCAGACTCTCTTTAGAATTGCATTTGAATTTCTTATTAAATAAACTGAGACAGTTGTTAGATTTTCTTTACAGAAATCAAGCTTTATTTAGCACTACATTGAGAAAACTGTTACTTACATCACTATTCCTGCCAATTCTTGACTACGGATATTTTATGTATAAAAATGCATCATGTACATTGTTGAATACATTAGATCCATTGTTCAACAGTGCAGTGAGATTTATCACGAAACTGCCCTACAGAATGCACAGTTGCACTTTATGTAGGAAGATAGGTTGGACTTCCCTTCCAGAATGAAGGGAAGTTCATTTGTACATTTTTGTTTACAAGTATATTTTAGATTTGCTACCTTCTTTCCTATTATGTAAATTACAACCCAAAAATTTGTTGAAATATACTCTACGACCCTCATCCAGTAGTAAATATCAAATTCCAAAAATAAGATCTAAACAAGGAAAAAAAAAACAATAGCTGTATTGGTACCAAAAACTTTGAATGTGTTCAAAAACAAGATTAATTTGTGTAAACTGCTATCTTTAGCACACTTTGGAGCATTATTATTAAGTTCCTTCAGTAGGCACTGTAACTGTTTTGGGTAACACATGTTTGTACCATCCCAAACTAACATGTCTTAACTGTGTGAGAACACTGTTTTAATCCTAAGACTGTAACTTTGTGTGTTTTGCTACTTTTGTGCTGTTTTATATGTTTGGATGCATTTGTAAAAGAGAATGTGTTTTCTCAATTATGCTATCCAATAAACAAATATGGAATATCAATATGAAGAGGGGGATGACACATGGCGGTCAGCAACAAAGTAAAAAAAGCAGCATAGTTAATCTGTCTAAAGATGCTTGCTGGCCAAATGTTACTGCCCAACAAAAACACAGAAAAATCTAACTTGCCTTGCTGTCCCCTGCCCTTCTACAACAAACAAATTGTGGTGGGCTTAGTGTGGTGAGACAGTGGGCAGCAGAATCCCAATGATCACTAGCCGTGTTATCAATTCTATTGGCAAGAGTTCCTTACCTTGACTAACTAAACTTTCATTTGCTAGTGTTCACAAACTCTTTAGCCCTATTAGGGTCAGTGAGAAAATGTTGTTTTCTGCCAATCATAATGAGCAATTTTTCTGGTATCATTAGAGAAAAGGGGATTTCTTTCTGTTTTAGGAGGTCTTTTACTTTGCTGAATACTCTTTGCTTATTGAACAATTCAGAGCTGTTATCAAGATACGCTTGGTTCAAATGTGACTGATATTTAATGCCCCCATCCTTTCTTGCTTCTGCATCACAAGCTCCTTATCTGTGTATCTTTAGAACTTCTTTAAAATAAATCATGGCTTCTCATTTGGTGCTGGTCTCCCTTAAAGGGGCAGATGAGCTCCATTTAAATCCATTTGTCCAGTGTAGCCTTCTGATTTCACAAGTTCCTTAAACAGTGCTGAAAAAGGATTCAGGGTGGTCATCTTCCAGCCCGTCAGGTAATCCCACAATTTTAAAATTCTCCAACTGACTGTGATTCTCTAAGTAATCCTCTTTTTGTTGTAAATAAGTGATTATTCTTTCATAATGATAGACTTGCATCTTCATAGGTGCCTAGCTGTCCTTGTTTACGCACTGACCTGGTTTTCAACTTGAGTGAGCTTTTTTCCCAGGTCTGAAACTTTTTTTATTAATTTGTGAAACCTCCCACTGGGTAGCAGTGACATTTTCATAGATGCCCATAAAGCAAGATCACATTTCAATAGTGCTGTATAGAATTTTCAAATTCCAGTTGAATGAAATTTTTGGGACTTTTTGAAATTCTGCTGAAATTCTACCGAATTTCATTGGAAATGGAATAGCAGAATTCTGTGGCAGAGAAATGTGGAATGACTTTTTCCACAACATTTCTGTGGAATTTTATTCTGCAGATGTCAATATTTTCCACAGAAATGGTTGCAGAATAATTTTCTGTGGAAAACATACTGTTCTATGGAATATTGTTCTGCAGATCTCTATATTTTCCACAGAAATGATTGCAGAATGATTTTCCATGGAAAATATGCTGTTCCACAGAGTATTATTCTACAGATTGCAGCAGGTGGAATTCCGCAGAAGAACCAGTATAATTCAGGCAGAAATTCCACCAGCAGAATGGTCATTCGGTGCTAATTTCACTGGTAGAATTCTGCATGCCACACAGCACCACATTTCAATCAACACTTAATCCTGATGTTGCGGAAGCCCCACTCCATTTACTACCTGCATTCCAATCTGTTCTGCAGTGCTCTCAGTCTGCTTCCCCTGCTTCATGGTCTGATGCAGAGCTGTCCTTGGTGGTATGTTACCTTGCAGCTCACAGATCATGATGTCAGCTGTAGGTATTTTCTTCTTTTTGATCTGCAATATCCTCTTCCTCTCTGATTTGCCAGTTTGGCGGGTATCTGTGGTCACCTGTGTAGGCTAAAGTGTGCAGTTTGGTTAGACTGGCATGGAAGAAGCCAGCTTGTAATCCCCCATAGAGTGGCTGCTGTAATTACTTTTTTATGGGGGATATCACTTTTACTAGTCTGCGTCATATATTTGTCTTTGTAGTTTTGGAAGCCATGCATCATGACAAAGACTCTGTTAAGTCTAAGCACTGGGTGAGCAGGCATTCCTTGTAACAATCTGAGCTGTCTGTCCATCATGTACAGAAAATGTATTTTTAGGATCAACTGATACTCCATATTTGTGTCATTTTGTACTTTTAGTTTGAATTCTAATTTTGGCAGAACAACCATCCCTGTGAGTGTGTTCTTGTTGTGCCTTTAGCTACTGAGACGATCCTGACAATCAGGACAGGGGAGACAAGGGGAAGCAGAAAAATGGGAAAAGGCATAACACATTGCAATATTCTGCTTCTGTAGTATTCAGATAATTATGTATGAAGACTCTACTCCTTAAAACCTGCCTTGCTTCTGGCCATCTTGGAGCATATGTTTTTTTAATGTCAGGGACTGGAGAGGGGGCTTTCACCCATGAGCTGTTCACCATTCTACAGTGGGCAGGCTTAGTAAAACTTAATGGTTGCTTTTTCACAGAATTGCAGTCCTGCACAGTATCACAAACACAAGAAGAAACCCTACTGTACATTGTTTTACTGAGAAACCTAGGGCCTTTGCAGTGGAAAAGGGACGTATTTCTGAGTAAAAAGTACACTGGCAGAAAAAAATTGCAGGGTTAATACAGTACAGTATATGTCTACCAAAAGGCTCACTCTGACTGCTTGGGGTGAGCATGCATATACATTTTTGAAAGAGCTGTATATCCCTGATATTATTGGTCATCCAAGGTTTTGTGGATGCAGGATTTATATGCTTTGAAGATGGTACAGTAGTTATGTACAAAGTACATACAACAAAGCTGTATATGCATTTTGCATTCAAACCAGAAAATACTGCACTTAATATCGCATTACAGTGTTGCATTTTAGTGCTTTTGCACTTAATAATGACATTCCTGGATATAATACAGTACTTGTATTTTGTCCATCAGTGTGCCACACTAAGCCTAATATTCACAGACGCTATGGCTACGTCTTTAGATAGTCCTCAACACATGTAGTAACTACAGATAACAGGATAAATATACTATTGTCATATTGCTGTTTGTTATTCATTTTTGTATACTCTGGACCAAGTACAGTACACATCTCCTAACAGGGACACCATGGTGGGTTCAACAGCATCTCATTTAAGTGGATATCCCTTTTAAAAGGAGTTCACCTGTGTGATACAGTAAATGAGCGTCAGTCAACTCATGAGTGCAGTAATGAGCTGAACTCTTTATTAACACTAGGTACTTTATTAACTGAACTTTATTAAATCATGTATTGTGCATACTGTATTGTCATGTTGAAGTCAACCCCAATTTGCTGACTATTCAAAAAGCTTAAGTGGTAATCACTCTAGTGGGTAATCTTAATACAGATTTGAAGTACTAATTGTTAAAACAGCAAGCAACAACTTGCAAAAATGAGGATGCTCATGGGCCACTAACATGCTAATTTACAATCTGACAGCCCCAATTTACCAGGAGGTTTAGTCTCCATAAAAAGCTTGTAGATGATACGGGAACTAACTGGGTAAAAAATAGTTTCAGTTGAGATGTTCCGATTAACCAGGTTGTCCTTATTAACCACACCTCCTTTAAGTGGTGAGTACTGTATATGTAAAATGTGCCATTTTTATTCCAACATTGAGTAAAAAGAAATTTTTAAAAGATTACATTAAAAATGTGACCAGGCAATCTTTACTAGAGATGTTGTGAACTTTTAAAACCACCAGCAAAGTTGGTGTGAATCTGCAAAAATTTGCAATTTGTGAAATTCACAAATTCTGCGACAGATGCACCAACTTCATTGTCTTTATTAATACAACTTTAAAAAAGTCTCCCCCACCCTCTGTGCTGTAAATCCACCCTTCCCAATATCCAAAACATAGAAACCAAGATACACCACCACCAGTACCCTCCTACCTCCACCCCCTGCCCCAATTAATTGCATGGCATGCTGCTGACTTGCTGGCTGTTCTGCTCAAAAAATTAATCCCTCCCTCACCCGTGTCCCAAACAGCCTCCACCTGCCTTCCCCCACCCATGTCCCTCTGTCTTAATTAAGCATACCCAGTCCTCTGACCCTGACACCACACCCCTCTGGTCTCCACCACCCTCTTCCCCCCACTAGCACCCCCAAACTCAACCTGGAATAAAGAAAACAGTCCCCAGGTGCAGATTGTCCACTCTGTTCACTGTCCCTCTCATAATGATGGAAATGAATGAATAGTGACATATTTGCCTTTAGTAAAACCTCATTGGCTGAAAATTCAGCCAATCAGATATTATAAGGAACAAAGACGTCATTATTCATTCATTCACACCATTGTGAGAGAAACACTGAACAGAGCAGATTGTTTCAGCTCTGCACTGGGGGACTGTTTTCTTATTTCAGGTTGATTTTGTGGGCTAAGTAGGGAGAGGGGTGGGGTCGTGAGCAGAGATGGGTTGGGTAAGGGTCAGGGGACTGGGAGTGCTTAATAAAGACAGTGGGACTGGATTGTGGAGGTGGGTGGAGTGTGTTTGGGGGGAGGGATCTGTAGAGCAGAGCATGTCAGCAGCATGTAGTTCACCAGGGCAGGGGGCAGAGGGTGCCACTAGGGGAGTATTATAGATTTTTTGGTGCAGGGAGGGTGCGGTGGAGGATGTGGTGCAGTACACAATTTGCCTTTAGATTTTCTTGTGAACTGCCCATTCGCCATGCAAATGTGGCCAATTTGCCCACTGAATAACAATGCAAATTGCAGCCCTCAGCTTCATGAATTTGCTGAAATTAAGATTTTTTTGCAGAGTGAATTTCAGCAAGTTCAGCAACTTTGCACACCACTAGTCATTCCATATACATCCACTACATCTCATTCTGCAACTAATGATTCTACCTCATGCTCAGAACCATTTTGTTTTATTCTAACTTCATTGTTAGTTGGAAAACATATGTTCCTGCCCACTTCATGGTATGTTGAGTGACTGAAGAACACAAGCAGATAATGATGTAGATAAAAAGGTCCCTCAGGGTCGCATAGTTTATAAATACAAAATGAATGCAAACATCCACACTAGCAGAACAGGAACTTAAAACTTTGAAGATCCAGATTTTAAAAGAATAGCATTTAATTACCTCCTGGATGGGTGGGGCAGAGGGAGGAATGGCCACTGAGTATTAGTTTGTTTTGCATGTTTTTGAAATTGTTTAACCAGGAGTGGCACACTAAGCTGAAAGCTTGTTTACAGGTGTGACCTGGGAGCACAGGGAAGTTAAGTGACTTGCTCAGAGTCACACAGTATGCAAGTGGGGGCTGTGGGATTCAAACCCAGGTCTCCAGATTTGCAGCTCAGAGCCTTAAACCACTGTGCTATACTACCTCCCTACTAGCCTTGGTTTGGCTAGAGATTGAAACCTTAGAGAAGGGGTTTCACTTCCTTCTGCACTCTTCAAGTGTAGCCAGGAGTAGCAACCCCATTTTGTCAGCAGCTGCTATGGCAATTCACACAAAGCCACCTGGCACTCTACTAGTGCACATGCAGGTCTGGCCACAACCCCTCACTTCAGTAGCAGTTAATTTCTCTAACCCAGATAGAGCACCACAACTTAACAGGACTCTCTTCACTGCCAGCACTGACCATTCCCAGCTCTGAGGATTATCTATACCCCAGTTTCTTCTCAGGTCACACAAGCAATCTTGCTATACTGAGGCTCAGTAGAGAACCAAACAGGACAGCTTACCAAGTTCTATTTTTACTACTTGGAGATTATCTTACCTGTCAGTCAAATTAAAGAAGTACTGCCATTAACACTTATTTTTAATATTCTTTTGACACTTACACATAAAGAACCAAAGGTAATATACAGTCTTACAATGTTAGGCAATTATTTATTTATTTTTTATTTATTTATTTATTCAGATTGAGATTAATACCTTTGAGTCGAGGACTCATTTACAAAGGTTCCAAGTCAAGTGACAATACATTACATACATTAAACAGACAGTAAATATCTGGTTTTCATACATTTAAAGACATTAATAAAATAGTATTTGATAGGGTACAGAAAGAGTTACAATGTACAAATACAAGTTACAGTCAAAGAAGGTTATTTTTTGTTACTTCATGTTAGCAGCATCACAATAATGTGGTAGAGTACTTAAAGTGCAGCAAGCCAACATGAAGGGTGCCATGGCAGATATGACAAGCACTGGCAGTGGTCCAGAAACCTAGGGTTTGGATCTGTTAGAGAGGGGTGGAGGGGGGTGTCAGCCAGATGTAGGCTTCATCTGAAAGATGCAGAGTGGGTAGGCAGTGAGAGAGAAGGGGTGAGTGGGTGGTAGTAGAGAAGAGGTGGGAAGAGGAGGGGGAAGGGGTGGTGCAGGGAAAGAAGAGCTAGAAGTCCAGGAGTATCAAGAGTTAGCATTTAGTTCAGGCAGGCACATGTCTTTGCAAGCTTGAGGTGTGATCTGAGCCAGGTTTTGAAGTCACTAAGCTTGGTACTTTCAGCGAGGGCATCCAGTAGCTCACTGTACAATTTAGGACCCTGGAAGAAGATGGATTTCAGCGCAAGTTTAGTGCATTTTAAAGACACATGGAGTCTTTCTTTATCCACACTCCTAGTCTTTTTTGTAGGAACTGACTTCTTGAAGAGACTGCCTAGGGACTCGGGCTTAAGCCCTAGCAGAGCATTTTTTACCAACAGGCAGGTCTGGTATTGAGCTTTAAGATGGAGCGGGAACCAACCAGTCTCAGTACAGAGTGTACAGGTGTGGGTATAGTGGTCTGCACCAAGTTTATTTATTTATTGAATCTAGGAATTGTTACCTTTGAGCCATGGCTCTTTTACAAAGGTTCCACGTCACTGAAGTGTCAGGTGGCAGGCCTTGTTAAGGAGAGTTTTTATCCTGTTATGGGTGGTGTTTGTTCCAGACGTATCTATTGGTAGACCATAGTCAATGGATGACAGGACTGAGCTGCTCGTGGCAAGTTTGTGGGATGCAGGCATCATAGAGTGCCTATGCTGATATAGAACACCTGGTTTCTTATTGGCAGTTTTGACAACATTGTCTATATGATTGGCAAAGATAAGAGTGTTGTCTAGATAAATACCTAGGTATTTAAACAACAACAGTTGTTCAAGCATCTCACCCTTGAGGTTCCGTATAAGCAGGGGGAGAAATTTATTTATATTTTGGGGGCAGTGAGCAGCATGCTCTTAGTGTTTTTTGTGAGTGAGCAGGAGTTTGTTTTGGCAGAACCAGGATTCTAGCTTCTGGAAGCTGTCTAGTAGTTCTGCTGTGATGGTGGTTTGTTCCCTACCAGCCATAATATTATGGCATCACTGGTGTAAAATACAGTGTGTGCTGGGCAGACAGAAGGGAAAGTGTTAATAAAAAGGCTGAAAAGGAGTGAGCCGGTGATGGACACTTGTGGAACTCCAAGGCACACCTCCTTAGATCCGGAGTAGGTGTCTCCAATTCTGACATGTTGTGTCCGATGAGGAGAGGTAGCTGCCAAACCAGGATACCGTGTCAAGTGACAGGCCAGTTGAGATCAGGCTATTGAGGAGAAGGTGGTGATTAATGGAATTGAACACCTTCATGAGATCCCACTGCCATCCCACTATCTATGGCATCATTTAGCTGGGCAAAGTACTCAACAAGAGCTGTAAGGGTAGAGTATTTTTTACAGAAGCCGTGCTTCTGTGGGCAGAGTAGTTTGTGCTTCTCAAGGTACTCTGTGAGGTGCTCAGAGACCATCCTTTCAAGAATTTTGTGAAGGGGTGGAAAGATAGAGATCAGTCTGTAGTTGGATGTGAGGGTTTTAACACCAGCTTTGAATACTGGAGTGACCAGAGCTGATTTCCAAGAGTTCAGAAATACACCCAATCTTAGAGAAGCATTGAACACCTTAGTGAGTGGATCAGCTAACTCCTCCAAGGAAAGTGTGACCAGCTTCATGTCAATAAGGTCAACCCCCATCCTGGTCCTGCCTAAGATCCACTTGACATTCTTTATAGTTTCAGATCTTGTTACTTGTTTAAAATAGAAAGGTGGCAGACCACTCCTAGAAGGAGAGAAGGAGAGGGTAATTGCTGGAGGTGGTGTTGTTAGTTTGTTGGTTTGAGGTAGTCTTCTGGGAACACCCTGGATAGGTCCACCAAGGCATTTTTGAACTCACTGGCAATGTCTAAGTGTTCCTGGAGTGTCTCAGTAGTGGTTATTATCAGGTTGGGTGGCAACTTGGAGACCTTACCCTATAGGCGGACAGGTCTGCTTGTTTCCCAGACTCGTGAGCTTTATGCCACAGGTTATCTCTGTTCCTCATATATTCAGTGAGGAAGCTGGAGAGTCACTGATTGGTGGCTTCCTTAACTTTTTTAGTTTTAATTGGGGTGAAAATGTTGCAGGCCCAGGAGAAGGTCTTAATGAAAAAGTCCAGTGCTATGTTGTCATCTAAGTCCCTGTCAAGCGGTGACCAGTCAAGCTGTGACAGATAAAACCTGAAGGAGTCCAGTAGCCCTGTTCTCAGGACACAGATTTTGGTGAACTTTGGAGGGCACTTGGTGAACTTATTAAACCAGGTGCGCATGACCGGTGAATGGTTACTAAGGCTATCTGGCAGGACATTTACTTCAGAGATGTTTCTCCGGGTGAGAGGAGAGGAGCCAGTCAATAAGTGTGACAGTCTTGGTTTTGTAGTTTTGTCGGGTGGAACGAGTTGCCATCTGGGTAAGGTAGAGGCTAGAAATAAGACCCCTGGCCTTTGTTTCCTTATGAGTGTGCCAACTGAAGTCACCTACAATGACTTGCTCCCACTTTATGCTAACTGCTGCTAATTTCCTGCAACATGGTTGAGACCAGCAGTTTGCTGGCCAGGGGGCATGTAGACCATGGAAAGCAGTAGGACTTTGTTCTGTTGCCCAATTGATATTTTAAGATTAAGAATTTAAGATTAAGATTAAGAATTATACAGATATATACCTCAGACATACACATTTAGGGCCCAATTTCTCAAAGCTCCCAGAATGGTGCAAGGGGCTTGTGCTACAATGAATGCTGCAAAGTGCCCCTTGCACCAAAAGATATGCTGGGAGCAATTCTCAAACACAGCCTGCATCAACAGCAAGCTGCGTGCACCAAATGGGGCTTATACCATCCTTGCAGCAAGAAATGGTCTGCGGCACAGTGCATATGGCAGATGCAAGCTGCCACATCCCCTAATTCGAGATTCTCTCGCTGAGCTGTCAGTTAATGAGCATGTACTGTATACAGTACACACTCATCGATAGTGCAGTTGTTGGCCAGCCGTGGTGGAGAGGGGAGGGTTGTGCTGGTCACTGACTCTAGGATGGGACAAGGGGGAAGCAGGGTGGTGGGGTACTGCATGCTGGGGTGGGAGTCACTAGACCACCAGAGAACAATTTATTTATATGATTTGGGTAGATAAGGAATGGGGGGGTCTGCTAGACCACCAGGGACATGATTAGCATGTATACAGTGGGGCTCGGAGCTGGGGGTCCTCTAGACCACCAGGGCAGTGACTAATATTTTTGCAATGGGGATCAGGGTTGGGGAAGGTCCACTAGCCACCAGGGAGGTGATTACTTATTATACAAAGGAGATCGGGGCTGGGAGGGGGCTCTAGCCACCAGGGATATGATTACATGTTATACAACAGGGATCAGGGCTGGGGGGGACACTAGCCACCAGGGATGTGATTTCATAATGCACAAATGAGACTGGGGGTGGGGAGGGGGATCATTAGCCATCAGGGAGGAGATTACTTAGTTTACAAAGGAGATTGGGACTGAGGGCCCGCTAGCCACCAGGGACCTCTGAGAGTAGTGTACAATCCATATGTACTATCTGTTTAGTACACAGCCACAGATGCCACAAGTTGAGGAATTTTGCTGCCAGGATCCTACCTGATAAGGAATCTGATGTAGGGTCCCTGGCACACTGGCAATCAACACAAGCTGCCTCTGGTGCAGCTTGCACCATTTTTGAAAATTGGTTCCTTAGAGTCACAAATCCCTCCAGACTCATACATAACTGATTAATTCCGAGGAGCCTCCCCTTTTTATCTGGTAACCTACTGGGCAGAGAACCTATATAGCCTGCAGCTGTACGGTAGTCCCTCACATATACTGTAGTTCCCAACTGCAGCATGGCTGAGCTTTTTCCACAGGAGCCCTACAATTCAGAAAAGGTAAGCAGAACACCTTTATTCAAAGAAAACATGTTTCTGTCTCTAGCCTTTCCCACAATCTGCAAGGAAACAAATGCCAAAAGTGTATGTTTACCATATTTGGAACATGCAGGCTATGTTGTAGGGAAGGACAAAGTCATTATTATTCAACCTAGAATGGCTGGGCCTAATGTGTTTCAAAGGTCTTCCCTCAGACTTGGATCAATATCTCTCTTTTCATCTTAAGCCCCTGAATGTGTGGTTAAATCTGCTCCTAACTGCCTACGTCATGTTGCTGATTACTATTTACACTTGATACTTGTTTACACTTTTTATATTGATATACTGGTTTATATGCAAATTCATGACTGCCCAACTAATTATGTACTTATGACTCTTGTACCTTACTGTACTGTGCATTCTGCATTTTTTTATTTAATTGTGCTTGCCTAACCATATTGTATTTTGATTGCTATTGCACCTTACGGTACTGTTTTATTTTTCTCTGTATATTGCATTTTATTTATTCTGCACCTTGTTTTTTTGTCTACTCCCCCCCCCAATCTAGAAATGTGCTGTTATCTTTCCAGATTAAACTTTGGAAATTAATGAATATGTACATGCATAAATAAATAAGCAATACTTGATAAAAAAATCTCCCCTGTCTGGCTTGAAGAGGAGGCGGGGGAAACAGAAGCTTTGTAAGCAGGAAAAGAATTATTACAGAAAGGAAACTTGGGGCGGGGGGTACAGGGAACTCCAGCACAAAAGACTTTACTGCAGTATTCTCACATGTGGATCTGCCCCAACACAGAGCTACTTAACCAGAACACAACCCTGAGGTGCTACTATATTCCATGTAGGGCTAAACTTTTAAGATGTCCTCTTTCTTTCCCATCTTTTGGAGGGCCACTCAACCAAAGCAACCTATTGTAAAACCTCTTTACACCAAGGGCCTGACTTTTAGTCCTTGCATTCCCAATACCTACATTTTGTGTATGAGGAGGGGCAAGAAAAGAAACAGACAGAAAGAATAATAAGAGCCTTCCTGGGTGATCAAGCCAGGTGTGAAAGCTAGATATTCAGAGACAGGAGGAAAGAAAGCTGTGGAGCTGGATAGTGAAGAAATGAAACTAGTATAATATAATGGTTTCCTTTCCTTTCTCTTTTGACCCAGGTCATCTCTTGAATGAAAGCATTCTTATTTTTAGTTAACAAGTGCCATGGGGAGGACTTACAGTGATGGTGCTGCATCCTACTAACATTGTCTATCTGACACTTAGCAAAAGTAAAACAAAAACCACAGTGGTAGAATTCATCCTGTCACAACTTGAAATGCAGTTATAGACTTTAATTGTGTCATTTATATTAATCTTAATGCTATAAAAGTAAAAGTATTTCTTTTAATACATTTAGTTGAGTAATTCATAATAAGTTTGTGTCCAGGTTGCTTCTTATTGTGTATGAGGTTCTGCTTGCAGTTTGGGTGACACATTCGCTCAGTTTGTGTCACCATAACCGAGCATCAGAAGAGTACTAGAAAAGGGTAGTTTTGTTGCCTAATTGATCAACCACTAGTACTGTATCTTCTGATTTAAAATATAAACAAGATTGTTGTGTATCTCTGCATGTCTACCTGGTAAACACACACATTGCTAAGCTTACATAATATCAATATATCATTTTCATACATTTTCAGTTATCCATGCTGTATATACCAAAAATATTCCTATTCCTGTCACATGTATCTATATATACAGTACATATACTGTAATATTATGACTTTACTACTTCCATATATCAACATATGGAAAAGTAAAACTTTTTTATTGAGTAATACATTTTTAAATCTCTTCTAAGTTTTGATTTCATTTAAGATTATTTCATGATAATCCACTTACGCTTATTTCTCCCCCTCTCACTCCTAACACATCCCTCTCTCCCCCTCCCTATCTCTCCCTCCTCTGCCTCACCCTCAGCAATCAACACCATTCGCCCTCCCTCTCACCTCACCTAAACCTACCCCCCACGCTCCTAAAGCATATTAGTCCCCTCCAACTCCAACAGGCAACCTGTGCATCCCACTGCAGCTCAAGGCTGGTACTGGTACTCATGTTCTGTCCTGTCACACTAGTGTGCTATTGGCACTTACGTAACTAATGTATTCCCCCTTAGAATAACCATTGTATGTTCACCCCGTCCCTGTAGTGTTTGCTCTGCTTTACTCCTACTATGTCTTGTACTCATGATATGTATACCCGTGATATGTTTACCCTGTCCCTGTTGTGCAAGTTCTGTATTGCTCTTACCTTGCCTTATACCTATGTTGTGTATACCCTGTTGATATTGATCATTGTTCTGTATTCCTCTCCTTATGTAACAAGTTCATTTGTAATACCTCCAATTGACATACATTGTCTGTATTGCATTACTGCTAAAATCATCTACTGTGTGCATACCTGCCTCCTCTGTAACCCCTCCCCCCAGGTCACACCATGAGATGAGCATCTTTTTGCTCAGCGTGCCTTTCCTGGTGAAACATTTTCAATAAATAAATAAATAAATCATGACAACATGTGCCATTTTTAATCTCCAATACTGTCATCTTTTTCCTTTAATTGCATTACAAACATTTCACTCTTCACTCAAGCAACCCTTAATTTGAGACTTCTGGTGATGTCATGCATCAGTAAACAGTGAGGCACTTTGGCTCTGTGGGATTAAGCTCTACAATCACCTTTAAATTGCTCCTTATTGCAAGCAGATCATTAAACAAATAGAATAAGGGTGGTAAATTAAGATGCTGAGATCAGATATAAACTCTTCACTGGCAGAATCCTTGGATGGTGGCAGATATGAGAAAGGGGAGTCAGACAATGAGGGATCTGTCTTGACGCATGCCACAATGTCATCACATAGAGGATTGACATCACCCTCAGCCTGCACTATTCAATGACAAATGGACATTATGTTAAAAGAAATAAGAAGCTTACATCAGGAGATGAAGTCAACAACAACAGCCATGTGGGTCAATATCAATAAAATTACAGCTACGGACACACAGCTATCACAGCAAGACTCCAGAGTGGATTTAACAGATGAGCAGTGCTCCAGCTACACAATGCTATACAAAATCTCCAAGACAGGGCTGAGGATGTGGTATGTCATGCAAGAAGGAAGAATCTGCACCTGTACAATATCCTGGAGGGAGCCAAGGGAAGGGACATGTCGGACTTTTTCCGTAACTTCTTCAAAACTGCCCTGGCTCTTCCACAAGAATCCTCTTTTGAATTAAATTTGACACACTGTGCCATGGGCCCTAAGCCTGCTCCAGGCAGCGGCCCCCACTCCATTGTGATCTGTTTCCTTCCATTTACTGACAAGGAGATACTACTGCACTCTGCAAGGCAGCAAAAAAAACTGTTATATTCCAAGATACATGGGTGTTCTTTGACAATGATTATTCCCGGACTATCACAGCACAAAAAAGACCCTATATCCCAGTAATGAGATGTCTGTTGAAACAGAATATTTGATTTTGCACCCCATATCTGGCTCATCTGGTGGTCCACCTGCAAGGAGGCACTAAAACTTACAAATTGGCGACAGCTGCAATTGAGTTTCTCCTAAAACAAGGTGTCAAACTAGACAGTATCCCAGCTCCTGAAGTTTCCAGCACCATTGCTGCCAAACTCTCCCAAAAGACTTAGAGTGTACAGGGTACCATAAAGATAACTACTTCACAATGCTGAAAGCAAGCAATGGATGCTATCCAGGACATTGTATGATACTTAAAAGCATCTCATTCAACTTCTGCTGGCTGCCTGGATCAAAGGAAACCACAGCATTGAGCATCAACACTTGATTTGCCTTCAACAGGTAAGTCTGAAGTAATGTTGGAACTGTCCCATTTGTTAGAACAACTACCTTCTCTCTGCCTGGGGTGGCTACCCAGGTTCTGCTGGGTCTGTTTGGTCAATTTCACTAACATGAAGTATGGTCTCTGGTCTACCCCCCCACCACAGATTGTGAGCCCTGAAGGGTAATTCCAGGCCAATGTCCCTGTCCCTGCCTGCTCCTTAAGCTGCCCACCAGTCTGCTCATGACAGTATAGGTAACACTCCAGTGCCAGGCCTGTCATTTTATATGAGGGTGCAAATCCAACCCCAAGGACAGAATTTAGAACATGCCACTGCTGATTACATGAATTGTTGATGTCACGATAAGGTTAAATATTAAATATAACAGTCAGTTCTATCTAGGAAAACTGATGATGATAATGGCATATTGTAATGGTTGAAAAAACCCTTAGCCCTGGAAACCAAATACTGATCTGACTCCATGAGTCAAGATATACAGCAATGGTGCAAAAGTCATGGTCTATGGAGTGAGGAGGAGAATTTTGTGAGAGCTGTAGGATGTTGACTGCGCCAGATTGTGAGGAACAGGTGAGAGACAGGTCATGTCATTGCGCGCTACTTGCGTGAGGATAAACTGGGGAAGCAGGGACATGGAAAAGCTTTTTCCTAGGCTAAAACAGGTATGCCACTGTTGCCTGTGCCTAGAGTACAGAGATTCTTCCAGACCGAATTGTGTGGCCATGATACTGTATATAACTTGGTTTTGCTGCCTACAGCTCTGTCCTTTGCTCTGGGGTGCTTGAAGTACTAAGTTGGGTAGCCTGCCCCCCCCCGAGCATGGACTAAGGAGTCTCATGTGGAACTACTACTGCAATTCTGTGCTCTAAAGAAAGAGGGCTGGATTTTCAAAGGGCCCTTAGATCCACACAAGCTGTGTCAGACAACCAGCTTGAGTCAGATCTAGGTGTGCCAAATACTATGCACCATATTTTGTAAGAAAAGTGTTCTTTGTGACAAAATCCCCCAGACTGACACAAGAGGTCCACTGTGTCAACAAAATTGCATAAGGGATGAGAATGACGCAAGCTGCACCAAAATAAATGGTGCAAACTGAGCCAAAAATGGTGCAAGTTGAGTTATAAATATGGCTCAAGGAACAAAAATGATGCAAACTGAGTACAAAAATGGTGCAAACTGAGTAAAAATGCTGCCAGCTGAGTAACAAAAATGATGCAAAGGACGAGAATGATGCAAGCTAAGTAAAACAAAATGGCAGATGAAATGGTCAAAACTAAGCCCCCAAAATGTTCTAAACTAGTCCTGCAGGAGAATATTTGCCCTTAATAGTAGCATAGTCAGGTCTGACCACCTGCTTTGGGTCTCTTTATATGCTCTAGTGTCCCTTAGACCAGCTCTTAATGGTCTAACAGTGACAGGCATCTTAAGCACAATGACAGGACTTGCATTCTTTGAAAATCCCAAATAAGGGGACAGTGCTTCATTTCAGTGATGCAGGCATCCCTTCCAACATGGGGAAGGCATTTTTTTTGGTGCAAGCATGGGGTAAGCCACTCTATTACATGCAGACTTGTTTGTAACGCAAGCACCATTTGAAAATCAGAACTGGTGCAAGGTTTGATGCATCCTGCACCTTGCATCATTTTCTGGCCTTTGAAAATCTGGCCCAAGATATTTTATCCCTGCTCTCTATCAGCTCAAACCTCATTGCACATGCTGGCTGATTTTACAAATTTTATAAATTGACTTTTTATATTATTTTAAAGAGGGAAAACATCCCAGGCTCTAAAATAAACTTCATGTGGGAAACCTTATATGAGAGTTCACAATTTTAAATTTTAGATTTTCTAGATAGCTCTGTTGGTAAAATATTTCAAGACACTGCTTCTGCAATACATGTTCATTTATTTTGTTTGTTTTGAGTTTTTGATTGTTATGCTAGTGTGAATATATTGAGAGAACATATTCATGAGCATACTGTTAGACCATAAAATGAATTTGCAAGTAAGGGGTTAAGGCCGTAAGACTCCAGGCAATATTACTTTGTTGTTTTAGACTGGTAGCTGATTGCGTGGTCTAGAGTTTTTGAAAAACCTAAAACATCGGATTATACTGAACTATTTAGAGCACATTGGTCCTATCATCATAATTTATGTTTGAGAAGCTCCGGTTTCATCAAATAACAGGCGTTGGATATAATAGAATTATATAATTTGGCTCTAATAGTTAATTACATTCACCTGATGACAATTTATAATAGAAGGGGTTTGAGTGACAGAAACAGCAATACAATCACTCTTACAAAAACTCAATTAAGCAATTAATTGATTGACCACTCAATCAATTTGATATCTCCCTATACACAAACACCTATAATTTGAAACAGTTGCTGGGACTTTAAGTTAATTTAATTAAATGCTCCTGGTGATAAAACCCCAAATGCACAGTGCTCTCTTCAGGTTTGCTTTAGACCTACAATTGATAACAGCTCTGCCATTTCGAACAACTGTGTCAAACACCTCATGGTGGTTTTAGTTTCTAAGTTTGAAAGCGGTTCAGAAACAATTTGGGAAGTTTACTCAAAGTTTTACGAGATCTCAGAACAGTCCTGAGAAAGCACTTTTAACTCGATATTGCTGGTGTTTTGGACCCAGGTGACAATGGCCTATATGGAGGCATACCAGTAAGTAAAAAGAAAATAAATATATGTTGCTAGCTTCTAATGACTTACATCTATCTGTTAAGTAAAATTTAAAATGCATATTAATAATAATAATAATTGTAATAATAATAATTTTATTTGTATAGTGCAATTCAAGTATCAAAGTGCTTTACATACAACATTTTAAAACAATTCAATAAAATCACATAAAAACATAAACAACAACTTCAATTAAAAACTTCCAATTTCCCAATACTTCAAATATTAAAAGCCTGTTTAAATAAATACATCTTTAAATTTGTCTTGAAACTCTCTGATCTGACGAGGTAGAGTTCAACAGGGTTGGCACCATGAACATAAAAGCCCTTGCACCAGATGTCTTCAACTGCACCTTGGGAACCTCTAACAATCTCTCATCAGTAGAGCAGAGAGGTTGGCCAGGGCTGTAAGGAACCAGGAGCTCTTACAGATAACCCGGTCCCAGTTCATGTATGGCTTTGTAGGTCAAAAGACCTACCTTAAAGGTGGTCCACTACTGTATAGGCAGCCAATGCAGATTGCGCAGCATGGGTGTAATATGACTGGAATGAGAAGTCCCAGTCAATAGTCATGCCAGCACATTCAGCACCAGCTGCAAGTGGCAGACAGCAACCCCCAGAAGCCCTAGGTATAGGGAGTTGCAGTAGTCAAGGCGCGAGGTCACAAAGGAGTGGATCAACATGGGCAAATCATCGGATGGAACAAGGTGCTTAATTCTGGTAATGTTCCTAAGATGATAAAATAAAGATTTGTGCCTACACCTGCACCAGCAATGTCAGCCCATTGTCAAATACCACTCCCAGATTTTGTACCCATTCAGAGGTAGGCAGCTGTACACAGTCAATGCAAAGTCCAGACAGTAACCCCACCACCGACCTCTCTATCCAGAGCCCCATATCCACCACCAACACCTCAGTCTTCCCAGAATTCAATTTTAACCAGTTAGACTTCATACAGCCATGGATTTCCACCAGACAACTGTTAAACATCTAGATCGCACTATCCTGGTTGGGTGCAAAAGACTGATAGAGCTGTTTATCATCTGCATAGCAGTAAAAACTCAGTTCATATCATCTTACAATGTCTCTGAGGGGCAGCAGATACACTGCAAACAACATAGGGGATAGCACTGAGCCCTGAGGTACCCGGCATGGCATAGAGAATGGCTCAGAGGGAAAAAATCCCCTATACCACCCTCTGAAACCTGCCAATTAGGAAAGAATGGCACCATCTAAGAACTGGACCAGCCAGTCCACAGAAGACCCTCAGACGCTCGAGCAGAACCCCATGGTCCATTGTGTTGAATGCTGAAGAGAAATCCAGAAGCACCAAGATGGAACGGTGCTTATGGTCTCTTGCCATCAAGAGATCATTGAGCACCCGAACCAGAGCAGTCTCGGTACTGTGTCTTTTCTGAAAACCAGACTGGAGAGGATTGAATACATCATGGATGGTAAGATGGTTCTCCAGTTGCAGCACAGCTACTTTCTCGAACACCTTCCCAACAAAGGGAAGGTTAGAGATAGGTCTGTAGTTTGCACAGATGCCTGGGTCTAAAGAAACTTTCCTCAGAAGCAGTGTCACCACTGCCTCTTTCAGAGAGCTAGGGAACTCTCCCAAATCTAAAGAGCACCAAACAATCTCTTCAAGGATCAGGCCAACAGTCTCCATACACCCTAATAATAAGTGAGTAGGGCTCGGATCCAGACTACAGCAAGTTGGCCACAAATTCTGGACAATCTGCATGATGTTCCCCATCTCCGTCAGTTGAAAGATATCCAGGAAGACAGAGGGATGATGACCTTGCATCGACCATCACTAAACCCCATAGAAGGTGCTGAGCAAATTTCAGCCCTGATGTTGGCCACCTTATCTGCAAAGAAGTGAGCAAACTTATCACACTTATCTTGTGAAAATGCTCCTCAGACCTGTAGACAGGCTGGGTTGCACAGCCTGTCCACGGTTTGAAAGAGCTGAGCCAGTTGATTCTAAGCAGCAGCTATCTCACCGGACAGGAACTCTGCCTTCTTATGTGAGATTGCTGATTGATAGCGTTGATAATGATCCATCAATCTATGGTGGTTGGCATCAAGGGCTGTTCTCCGCCAGCAACTAACCTTTGTCCCACCCACCTCAACTCCCTCAAGGTCCCATCAAACCAAGGGGGGCCGAGGGCGGAGAGAGAGGGGACAAACATGGACTGGGGCAATAGTATCCAGAGCCTCAGTGATAGCCTTATTATAGGCCTAGACTAGATTCTCTGGATCCCCGACCATCCTCGCAGCTCCCGATAGGTCTAACACCACTGAGAGACCCTTTGGGATAATGCCCCGCAATGGGAGGTATCTGACCATCTCCACAGGGGCAGGCCTATAAGGGGGGGTCTGGAATTTGAATCTCACTGTGTATTGACTGGACCATATGACTGACTCCACCACCTAATCAAAGGACTCAATCCCCCCCCCCAGGAGAAAGACCAGATCAAGTGAGTAACCCTGATTATGAGTAGCAGAGGCAACTACCTGTGTGAACCCCAATGAAGACTAAGTTGGAGGAAGTCATGACCAAACTGCGAGAGTTCGTCATTGACCCAGGCATTGATGTCTCCCAGGACCATCAGCCTGGGCAACTCCAATGCGGCATCAACAAAGAAGTCTGCCATATTGCCTATTCCTGTATATATGTTGTAGACCTTAAAACTCTTACATATTTACTTATATAAATGTCTTATAATATTTTTAAGATTTTATGAAATCATAAAATATAGGCTTTATTAAACCTGCAAATTTAAAAAACAGAGCTTATAAATATAAAAGGGAAGGTAAATGAAGCTTTTTCGGTCATATATTTCCTTCAGATTATTATTTAGTTTTTCAGCTCTATGATAGGCTTTATAGCCACTCTGCATGGCTTTACTTCAGAACATTGGGCCTTCTTGGACACTTTGGGAGAAGCTAAGGAGCATAAGAGCCGGAACCAAACCAGTACCAAAAAAGACCGGTTGAACATCAACCTCCTGGAGATCCCAGTGACCTCCTGCAGATACATAAAGGAAAGCTACAGACTTTAGGAAATCCAGAAGAACGTTGAACAGCTTTTGTTTTATGTGGAAGTCGGACTGACTACTGCAAATTCTGGTATCATATTTTGAGACTGTAGATGTCCCTGGATCATTTAAGGACTTTTAAACAAACTGTATAAAGTTTTGAAGTTGTTTTGTGTCCTATTGCTCTTGTATCACTTTGTTAATGTATTTGATGATTTCAGGTTTAAGGAAAATAGACAGGTGGTTATTCAGGACAGTTAATTATTCGTCCCTACCCACCGTAGTTATACTAAATTAAAAAAACCTATTTATTTAATCTAGCCTTCCTTAATTATAGTTAAATTGTTTTACTGACTGATTAACTGACATTGTTTTATTGAGTTTGTTTTAACCTTTTTTATCTGGTTATACTCTATTTTATGTATAGCGTCTTGGTTTTGGAAAGGAGCTATAAAAATGAAGTTTGGTTTGGTTTGGTTTGGTTTGGATTATTACTGACTACTTATTTCACTAAAAGAAGCACTCCTTGTAATATTTAAGACATACAGTAATTGCACATTGCACAAATTATTTATTTATTATTAATTACATTTTGGTGACCGGGTAAGCCCAATGAGCCCTGGAGGTCCCTTTTTCAGGGGCAACCCGGGATTACATAGTAAAAGAGAACAATACAGTGAGACAGCATTATTTCAGGTTACAGTTATGCAACAACACATTTAAAATGGCATATTGGAACATCACAGTGAAAAAGCAGGGCTATTCTTTCTCGCTAGGGTCCTGTCAGGAGTTGGTGCAGCGGCAAGAACTGGCTTCCCCCAGATGGGCCTTAAGCCTTGTGTGAAATGTTTTGATAGAAGAAGCCTCCTGCACCCATGGGGGGGAGTCGGTTCCACAGGGTGGGAGCAGTGTGAGCAAAGGACATGCCACCCACCTTGGTTCTAACCCTGGGAATATCTAGGAGAGTTTAGCCAGTTGTGCACAGGAGATGGGGATTAGTCTTTACAGCAACTAGTCCAGAGAGACTAGGAGGGGGAGTCAGGGCCTACTAACTTGTAGGCTAGGCTTAGCAGTGGGTACTGGAGGTGAGCATCCAGAGAGGGCCAATTTAACAAGGATAGGGAGTCACAGTGGTGATCCCTTGGGTTGGCATGAGTGGTGAATCGAGCAACCTTATTGCAAAGTACCTGGAACCAGTTCCTCTCCAGCTTCTCCAGTCCTTGCACAGCTGGGACGGCATATACGAGTATCGGGAGGAGGATGCTGGTGGCAATAGAGATCCTAGCTTCAGGAACAAGCTGGTCTCTCAGTGAGTAGAGGGTGCCTAGCTTCCCGTGTAAGGTTTTGGTGACTAAGTCCACATGGTTTTTCAGGGTGAGACCCTGGTCCAGGGTAAGACCAAGGTATTTCAGGGAGGCACTACTTCCATGCAGTTGCCCGCCGAGGTTGTAAGTTGTAGGAGTTGTATTCCATCTTGCAGAAGGGATCTAGGGCTGAACAACATAGCTTTAGTTTTGTCCGTGTTGAGGACCATCCAGTTCTCAATGAACCAATGCTCAAGCGACCGGAGGTCATCTTGGAGAAGGTAACTAAGGCCTCCCAATTTGGCAGAGGTACGGTAGATGACTGCATCATCCGTGTACCGGAAAACAAAGCACCTGCTGCAATGGTCAGATAGTTCATTAGAAAGCAGGGAGAAAAGGAGGGGGACGAGTATTGACCCTTGAGGTACCCCCCCTTTTAATGGAAGTGGCCACGATATGGCATCCTTCCACTTTACTCTCTGGGTGCGGCCGGTCAAGTAACTCTCGAACCACTTTAGAGCATGGCTGTCTAGACCTATGTTGCTCAGTTTTGCTAGAAGAAGATTGTGGTTAACCAGGTAGAAGGCCTTGGAAAGGTCTACAAAGACCGCACTGGTGGGATGCCCTTGTCCAAGTCTCGTAGTACATCTGTTGTGAATTTGGCCAGTGCGGTATCAGTCCCATGCGCAGTTCTGAAGCCATGTTGGGAGGGTGACAGGATTTTGTGGTCCTTCAGGTATTCACGGAGTTGTCCATAGATCAGCTTCTCCTTGATTTTTGACAGGATGCAGAGCAGGGATTGGTCTGTAGTTGCCAACAGACTCCTGGCAGCCGCCCTTGTGGATTGGGATGACATGAACCTGCTTCCACTGTTCAGGGACTGCACCCTCCTTCAAAGCATGTAACTTTATCCCATAAGCCACTGTTATATTGTGTTCTTTTTATTATCTGTATTGCACCTGTTTGTTACCACTGTTGTATCTCACACTGTAACTATGTCTACCCTCCCTGCAACAAGGTGCCTTTGTAAATGAGTCCCTGGCTCAAAGGTTGTAAATCCAACTTTCAAAGATAAATAAATAAATAAAAAGAGTGGTTGATAAGCAAGGTTAGGGGTCTGACAAGGGCTAGGGCCCCATCCTTCAACAACCTGGGGTGAGTCCCATCGGGTCCCCCCAGAGACTGAGGTTTTCAGAGTTCTCAGTAATGAGCAAATCTCTTTGGGCTTGACTAGCTGTAGATGAAAGGATGAGTGGTCAAGATCATGGGGAGCCCTCGTGCTAGGGTCTGTGTTAAAGGGAGGTAGGCCAGCCTTGTACGAATCAAGGTTAGTGAAGTGATGGTTTAGTGTGGAGGCAATTAAGGTATCCTCATGTATTAGTTGTCCGTTGACCTCCCTGGGGCCAGGTTCAAACTTGCCTTTCCCTTTTACCAAATTCAATAATGTGGGCCCAGAAAAGTCTGGGGTTCCCAAGGTTGTTTTTCTGAAGGCTCGTGACATACTCCCTCTTGGCTATTTTTTATGGCCAGTTTGCACTTGTTCCTAAGAGTTTTGTAATTCATGAGGTCAGCCAGTTGGGAGAAGTGCTTGAACTTTTTCCAAGCCTTGTCACGGAGCATCATCATGGCCTTTAGTGGCAGGGTTATCCATTTGTAGCAGCCCCCCTTGGCGCAAAATTTCTTCATGGGGCGAAGCGGTTAGCTGCCATGTTTAATGTCCTTTGGAAGTAGGCCACTGCCTCTTCCAGAGTAGGAAGGAGTTTGATCAGGCTCCAATCAAGGCTGCTTAGATAGCTGGTGAATTGGGAGGGAGTGCAGTCAGGATACACAGTTGTACTCTGAGCGCCCTATTCTTCCAAATACAAAAGATTGGAGAATGGTCACTCAGAGCATCAGACAGTATGCCAGCAGGCTGGATGTTACAGGGGTTTGTCACCAGAGCCCAGTCAAGGGTAGAGTAATTCCTTGTTTTGTGGTTCAGTCTGGTGGGTTCAGAGATAACCTGAACAAGGTTTACGTCATGAATCAGGCCAAATAAAGACTGGTTGGTTTCTTGGGCCCAGTTCAGGTTGAAGTCTCTCAAGATAAGGAGTTCAGAGGAAACGTCTTTGGCTATATCCTTTAATACTGACTCCAGGGATTGGAGGGAATTCTTAGGAGGGTTATATATGCACCCAATTGTGAGGTGCTTGCAGAGGTCCAGGGTGATGTGAATGAAGATGGATTCACTGTCAGTGCTAGTGTTGCACTGCAGGCTGACCTCAACTGAGTTTAGGGTATCTTTACACAGATTAGAATCCCTCCCCTTCTTTTATTGGCTCTATCTTTCCTGAAGGCATGGTACCCAAGGGCAGTGACTTATGTGAGAGGATGTGGGATTTTAGCCAGGTCTATGACATGGCCAAGACATCCGGATTGTAGAGGTCCAGTCATGCTTGCACTTCTTGCATCTTAGGTCGCAGGCTTCACATATTCATGTGCATGATCCACAGGCCCTTCGAGGCCTACCACTGTGGGTCCTGTGGGGAGGATATCAGGATGTTGCCAGGGAGGGCCCAGGGTTCAGTTGTATATCTGCTGACCGGAGCAGAAGGGCTCCTATGAGGCATAGTGAGGTGGGGTTAAGGAATGAGAATAATCCACTAGTGCTTGACCTATTTACATAGAGGATAGTTGAGTACCAGATGCCTTCTTTGGTGAGCTCGAAGGCCGTCAGTAGGGCATGGAACATGCCTTGGGAGGGAAATTGATAGCGAGAATGTGGAAGGGTGTCAAGCTTCTGTGGTTTGTGTGGGTCAGGAATGCCTGAGCCAATGAACCCGTCCACCCAGAGGAGGGACAGGATATACATTGTGGCCAATAGCAATCCTCTATTGGGCCAGTAGTGACAGGGTATACCTGGCTTTATGGACATGTCCATGTATAGTGTAGACCTTTTTGGTAGAGAGGAGGAGGATGTTCTGGGTATCCCCAGTCACCTGTCAATAAACACCTAGTAGCTATACCTGGCTGTTGCTTTACCACTTTATATCCCTTATAAGGAATGACTCAGGAATGACAGTATTAACATGGAACATCAGGGTGCTGTCAGTTTATCACTTTATGGCCATTGTAGGGACGGCACAAGAATCACAGTATTAATCACCATCTGACCCTTGTAGGAATGGCTCAAGAATGACAGCAATTACATAAGCCAACAGGGTTACCACCATCAAGCAAGTACTTGGGCCATTGCTTCCCCTGTGAGATTAAGAGCAAATCATGAGCTGCATAATTAAGTTCAGATGTGGGAGCATGCACTGGTTACTATGCTGAGTAATGCAATAGCTACTTTCAGGCAGATTCAGATGAAAATCATTTTAAATTGAGATCAGGACTACTAATAGGCATATATTGACAGTTACAAAAAGTGGCGTTTGTGAATGAGTAGACGATCAGGTACAAATTCTAAGGGATACCTATGCATATGCATTTAACCACTTGCCACCTGTTTCCCTGATAATCATATGAGGTGCTACTTGCATAATTTGAGGTCTGGTGCGTTAGTTGTAATCAATTACCAAGCCTGATTGGTCACCGCGAGTGGGTGTGGAGACTGGGCATTTAATGGAGGAGGGACTGGGGTGGGTGGGTGGGAAATTTTCCTATAGCAGCATCTTCTGCTGCTGATCATCCCTCTGCTGCTGTACCCCGTTTGCTCGCCGCCGCTTTCCCGTATCGTCAGGGCAGGTCCACCCAGCTTTTGTGCAGATTGCCGGTGCCTCAACCCCAAGGTGCTCCACTAACAGCAAGTCTGTGGCAGGGAGGAACAACCTGAAAAAGCAGCCTTCCCCTCCTCTGAAGTAACAAAGTTCAAGTTATCCCCACACTCAGTCTCAGCCTTTTGTCCAGGCTGCTCGAAAACTGATATAGTTAACAGATATTTTCTTGTAGATTCATAAATATTTATATACAAGAATAAATGAAACTACTGTGTGTATCAGATATTAACTGACAGCCCTACAGATTCTGGCCATTACCTGTTTTTAACTAGCCAGAACTTCTCAGCACTTTAGCAACTATGCTTAATTATAACACATTTGATTGCATATGTTGTAGTCAGACAATTTTCAGTTTTAAGTGCAATACTAAAAGGATAATTATTAATTGATAGCTGCATAAACTCTGGTTATTATTTGCAGTTTAGTCTTTCAGGACTTGTTAGTACCTCAGTACCTGTGCCTAGTTTATTTATAGCAAATCTTAGTGCATATCTCCACAGTTAGCCATTCTTGTCTATTTAGATTTCTTAATGGCTACTTTCCAATCACTTGAGTTTGATTTTATAAATATTTAAACACATACAGATGGTTTTAACCAGAAGTGGGAAAAATTGACTTATGGGGAAAAAGGTTATTGGAGGAATCAAGGTTATCAGTTCAAAGGGGCACAAAAAAAAGTGTGCAAATCACACCAACAAGGCAGATTCTCATCAACTAAAACTTAGAGTTATGGAACGAGGGTGCTAATAAGCTCCCCCCCATGTACCTCTCTACCCCATGTGTTCCCTCTCAGGCTCCCCCTCAGCCAGACTTATGTATGGATGTGGGGGAGCCAGAGTTTGAGACAAAAGAAATCAACTCAGGGGACTTAGATACAAAAAATATAACACATTGCCCTATAGTGTATCTCCTTGCCAGATGGCAGGAATCTCACTGGGAACATATGGATGGGACTCTTTTGAAACACTCAATCCTACCAACTGATCATTCTTTATATGATCTGACCTATGGAGATATAACTGAATCTTGTGAGCCTTACAGCAGTGATAGCAGAGGTGACCTCCCTCAGGGAAAATTTTCAGTGAGTAACCCTCAAATTACCCCTTTTGGAGTTAGAGATAGATCCAACCTTCAAAGTACAGTTAAAAACTTGAGATCCCCACAGATTATGCTTAAGAGCAAGGAGAAACCTTCAGAAATGAATATTATACTAAAAGAAACTGAAATGAGTGCTATAACACAAAACTTAAACATGATTATTGAGGGACTAAAAATTTAGGAAAGACTAGAGAAATTTAGTACATGTAGATTTTCTGAAAAGTATAAGACACCTGAACATAATAATAAGACATCTCAGGCCATACCCCCTGATGTCCTCATATCAGCAAACCAGCAAAATTATAACTATAATGAGGAGTGCTTTACAGGGAAAGGTGATTTCACTTCTTGCACTACTATATCTAGAGAAATGTTAGAGATTGTCAAAAATCTGTACTTTGCAAATACAGTTATTCTGGAAAATCTAGCTTTAATCAAAGATGAGGTGTCAAATTTGAGGGCTGATCTATTTCATAACAGGGTTATTCTGAATAGAAACACTGAGAATACAAGTCCTATGAATCAGTCAACTGTAATATATGTGCCTGAGGAGGAAAAAGCACCAGGGGAAAATAAACCAATAAAAGTTAATCTGACTTCTCCTTTTGATACAGACACAATGTTTGCATATTATACAAAACTCCTGAATAGGGGGAAAAGGACATAATTTGCCAGCAAGAGAAAGGAAAAACAGACAAATCTCAAAACTAATTCCCCCCCCTTGACCAAAAAAGGGACAAATAATGATCTGATATCTGATCAACAGACCCAAGGAAACAAAAGTGAGGGGGAAAAAAGAAAAATGTAACCTCGGCCCCTAGCACTCCCAAAAAATCTGAGATATCCTTGAGGCAGATTGAAGGCTCTCTGATTGTGGAGGAAACATCCAGGAAGGAAATAATGAAAGGGAAAAACATGCTTAAAAGGGACACATTTCCTTGTGATAATCAATTAAATCAAAGTACAGGATCAATGAGGGAAATAGACAAGCAAGAAAAGGAAGGAGAGAAGGAAATGTTCAAGGCACAGAGGGTGGTTGAGACCACCATGATATCACCCTCTAGTAAAGTCCCTATAGCTAAAACAGGGAACAGCATTTTCAGAAGGGAATCACTGAATTCTGACACGTTTATTAATCTTGATGGTAAAGAGATGGAATATCTGCTGGAAATTTATGGTATACAAAAATTATAAGAAGAAACTAATGAAAAACTTAAGAAATGGATGGTATACCATTTTCACCTCTCAGAGGAAGAAAGGGAGAAAACATATATTGCTAGACCACCTAACAAACTCTTTCAGGACTGTGTGTTGTTATACTCACAGTCAGGTATAGTAATTGAAGCCATATGGGAAAATTAAAAAAAAACATGATATTGACAGGTGTTACCCTGAGCCCCCCACAGATGGTCCCCACTCCCAAAAAACACATGAATCAAGAAGAAAATACTGGAGTAAAACCACAATTTACCAGAGATAGAGAAGGGAGAGACATAATAGGAAGAGATGGAAAAATGGATAATGAGGAAATAGGTAATATTATTAGGAGAATCATGAACTATGAATCCAAACAACATGATGTCTCTATAGATTAGTTACGATTTGTGGATGGGAAACCTCTAAATATGACAACCTAGGGACTATTAAACATGAAATCTTATCCTTTCTTACCACAGCAACTCACATTAATATCTTCAAGAATTCACTAGAACATATTAAAATACATAAACACATCAATAATGCATCACAAATAGATATAACATTTAAAAGCCCTTTGAGTGTCCAAGACTTGCTAAGCAATACATGTATATTAGATGAGCTAGGTCTCTATATAACATCCCTACATGACTCGGTGGGTAGAGACCGAAGTAAGGAACTTCATAGGTGCATACAACTTGAAGTAGAAAAGAAACATAAACAGGACCTTGGAAACTGGAAAAGGCTCTTTTTGCAATATAGATTTGAAACATTGAGACAAGAGGAAACCAGATGACTAAAAGAATCAAATGTCAATAAAAATTCAGCGTCACCTTTACAAAATAATAAGGAAATCAAGATTTTATCCTGGTATATTGAAGGGACACATTTGAAAATTGCTGACCCAGAAGTCAAAAAATTTCTAGAATCAATTGACATAATATGTCTCCAGGAGACATGGTGCTTGGCAAAATGTGCCCCAGAAATCCCAGAATATATTAGCATATCCAATTCTGCTATTATGGGGAAAAAGTTTGGAAGAAATAAGGATGGTATTTCAAACTATTTTAGGAACACCCTGAATTATAAAGTCAGTAAACAACATAGTACCTCTGATGACATTTTAATTTCCTTGTCAGAAGCTACCAAAACTCATTTTAAGTTGATAATAGTTAATACATATCCCTCTCCCCCCACACTAAGAAGAACCAGGAAAACATTGTTATCCAACTTAGCAGAGTTTTTGACAATATTATGGACTCCATGTTTGTTGGAGCCATAATACTTATCGGAGACTTCAATGCAAGAATCTCAAATAATTCACTTAATACTGATCTCATTCATCATATATCAGAAATAAACCCTAGGATAATTAAAGATAGAGCCTCAATGGACCAGAAAAGTAACTCTAGGGGGAAATAGCTTGCCCAAATACTGACAGAAAAAAAATATGCTCTTACTCAATGGATGCCTTCCTGGGGACTCTGTAGGAAATCTAACTTATTTGGGGCCCAAGGGTTCATCAATAATAGATCATGCATGGTGTAACCTCGAAGCAGCTAAACTAATATATGAATTAGAAATTATGGAGAGGCAAAAATGACATCTTGAACAAAAAGCACAGACTGATATGATGATCCACTCTAGTGAAGGCCTTGAAACTGTTAGCCAAAAAGGATCAAATGGAGCACCAGTACTGCCAAGTTATTTGATGACCTGTAACATGTATGACTGTTAAATGATATACATACATCTATACTGAGGAAACAGATTTTAATAGTACCCTGATTTTTTAGTCAAACATGAATGTCCTGATAAAACCTCACTGTACAATCAATAGTGTGGGGCCTATTAATAAACAAGGTAAAACATGGCTTAATTTTAGATGTAGGAGAGCAAAGAAAGATTGAAATAAAGAAATAAGGCTATATAAGTTAATTAAAAATCAAAACAAAAATAAAAATGATGACCATAAACAGCTCATTAATATAAATAGAGAAATGAAAAAATATAAGGCAATCTTAAAACAAGAACATCAACTTTATGCTAAGATTCTCTGGGAAAAGCTAAGGAAATCTGTAGCCAATAAAGACAGTAGACAGTTTTGGAAACTGGACAGTCAAGGGTGTAATAAATATTCCACTACAGTTGAAGCACATATTTCACCAGACACCTGGGTCGCATACTTTTCAAATTGATATTTGTCTCCAGACAAAGAAACAATTTCATAAGCAAGTAAGCTTGACCCCAGACTGCTCACTTATTCACTTAAACAGATTGTGAGCTTCATTTTCTTTTTTTGAAAATGTTGACCAAAACGATTGAGACAATTTATTCACATGGTAGTGATCTCGGCACCAAAACGCAACCATCCAAGGAGAAAGAGCCCCTGGAGAAAGTTCATCAGCTGGGCTTTTTGCTCGGAAAAGGCGAGTTTGGCACTGTGTACTCTGGACAGTGGCTTACTGATGGGCAGCAGATGGCAAGAAAACATATTGCAAAGAATCGAGTGGTGGAATGGAAACGACTGCCCAACAACATATTAGTCCCTCTAGAGATCATGCTAATGAAGAAAGTGAATATGGACAGCAATGGTGGGCATCGGGGTGTGATCTGCCTCCTGGACTGGTATGAGGTTCCGGATGGCTTTCTCCTGATCATGGAGCATCTGGATAATGTCAAGGACCTTTTCAACTTTGTCACAGAGCAGGGCCCACTGCCAGAAGGGCTGGCCTGCAACTTTTTCTGGCAGGTGGTGGAGGCTGTGTGATACTGCCACACTTGCAGTGTGGTGCACTGGGATATCACAGATGAGAACATTCTGGTCAACCTGAGGACTGGTGAGCTGAAGCTTATTGACTTAGGGTCAGGAGCCATCCTGCAGGACACCTTGTACACTGCCTTTGATGGAACATGAGTGTAGAGCCCCCCAGAGTGGATCCAGTATCACCAGTACTGTGCCCTCTCTGCAACCATCTGGTCCCTGGCCCTGGGCATCCTTCTGAACGACATGGTGTGTGGCAACATCCCCTTTGAACGAGATGAGAAGATTGTGCAGGGAGATCTCCATTTCAGACAGAGAGTCTCCAAAGATTGTGAGGAGCTCATTCGTTGGTGCCTGTCATTGAGCCTGTCAGAGCAACCCATCCTGGAGCAGATCCTCCTCCACCCATGGATGCAGACTGATCTCAGCAAACTGAGGATGACTTCCAGGACTTTCAAGAAGCCTCAAGCACCAGCCCCAGCCAACAGAGCTTATAGGACTTTTTAAAATGTGGTAGAGTGGGATGGGGAGAGAGAAACTTCAGTTTAAAAATGGACTATATTCTCTCACTCCACTCACTCCACACTGATGGGACTGGATATGTCAACTTTAGAAACCTTCTAAAGTTCAGTTGAAGTAGCCTGGTTTTACAGGCCAGAAAAAAAAAACAAGAGAATGTTGCAGTAACAAACACATGGGGAGACCCTGCAATCAAAACCCAATTGACATCTTTTTAAGACTCGCCATTTGCGCTTTTTCTGAATTACTTTTTTTTTTTTATATATGTTCATTAGGATAAAGTGATAGCCTTTAAGCTCTGTTGGGGTCACAGTAATGAAAAAGCATTGTTAAACTCTTAATTCATCAGGGCTAATAGCTTTAATGAGCCACAGGAGGAGGGGACCCACTGTAAAATGAGGGTCTTTGCCAGAGTTCAATGTCCCAGCTTGGTAGCATCAGTGGGACAAGTTTGATTACTTTTTGGGGGGAGGGTGTTACATTTTTGGGCCTTGTGATCTCTTCTTTCTTCCATTCACTCACACACCCAACCTAGGTGGGACAGCAAAGTTGAATTCATTTTCACATGGTGCTGTAGCTTTCTCACAGGTGGGGAAGGGGGTATTACAACTTCTATTTTTGCACCATGCCACATTGTATCACTCCATATGGAAGACGCAATAGATTTTATGTTGTCATTGCTGCTGTTTTTTTTTTTAGTAGAAGGCTGACAGCAGACAAATCCACCAACATATTGCTTCAGCTCCCTATTGTTATGGTTGAAGACAGAAAGGTCGGGGCTATGGTGCTGCTCAGCAGAAAGGGAAAAATCTGGACAGCATCTCTGGGTTTCTTCTCACCATTACACTAGTTTACCCATGGGAAGGGAAATTAACAGTGTTGGCAGGGACACTAGTGGGAATTGGGTCCAGGAAACAGGATGTCAAACTACGGTGAGATGGTAATTTTTCAGAGGGAGGGATTTAGTAAGGAATAACAGACAGATGTGCAGTGATTCTGCATAACTGTATGCCCTACATGGGTTGTAAAGCATGAGGGATGGATGAGTGTCATCGGCCTCCCGGAAAGTGCAGTTGTTGTAGAACCATACACCCTGCTGTGTGTTATTTGACTTATGTTACAAGATAATTTATAGACCTAGGAGGGAAAAAGTATTCCACTGAATAAATTGGGAGGCTGTAGTGCAGTGGTTTAAGGCTCTGAGCAGCAAACCTGGAGACCTGGGTTTAAATCCCACAGCCCCCACTTGCATACTGTGTGACTCTGAGCAAGTCACTTAACTTCCCTGTGCTCCTAGGTTGCACCTGTAAACAAGCTTTTAGCTTAGTGTGTCTCTCCTGGTTAAACAATTGGAAACACTTCCCATATTTATCAACCAAGATGAAATAGTTTTAGCAATTTTTCAACTCAAATCCAATAAGGCACTTGGGACAGATAAAATAATTGGTGACAACTATAAATTCTATATAGATTTGTGGGCCCCAGTTCTTGAGAAAATATTTAACATGTTTGTCCAGGGACTCGACTTCCCTGCCAGTTGGCAGGGTAGTATTATTTACCCTATTTTTAGAAAAGAAAATTTGAACGATTCCAGAATGTATAGACCTATTAGTTTGATACTGTAGATACATCTCAAAAAATCTTTACTAAAATAATTCTTGACCATCTTACACTCTGGTTAGAACAAAATTCTATCATTAGTGAAGCTCAAAATGGCTTCAGGAAAGCTAGAGCCACAACTCAGTTCTGTTATGTTTAAAATTTCCTGATCTGAAAATACATTAAAATTAAGGGTGGCAATTTATATTGTTGTTTTGTTGATTTTTCATCAGCCTTCAACAGTATAAGCAGAACTTTACTGTGGAGTAAGCTACAGAAGCTTGGTATACAACCAAAGCTTCTTGACATACTAATTAGATTACATAATTATACATAGGCTGCGATCAGTTTGGATATACTACAGTGACATTTCATACTAATCTTGGGGTCAGACAAGGCTGCTTATTAGCTCCCACTCTCTTTAATATCTATATCAATGACATTTTTATGAATCTACATAATACTGCATTTCATGATCCTAAAATATGGGACACCAGAGTACACTGTTTACCTTATGCCGATGATTTAGTCCTGACATCAACTTCGACTTTGGGACTTCAAAGAAAGTTGGAATATTTTGCAAAACTCTGCATCAAACATAAGCTAAATGTTAATATAGTAAAAACCAAAGTACTAATATTTGGAAATCATAGTAAAAAGTCACCCAGTTTTTGGATCAATAATGAGAGGGTAGAGAAAGTCAAACATTATGAGTATTTAGGGGTAAGATTTTCCCAGAATCATCTTTGGAAAGAACATATTAGTCTCATTCTGCAAAAAAATGAACATGGCTTTTAATGCATTCCGAATATTCAATACCAAAATGGGCTGTATCACAGTTAAAAGCATTTTGAATGTTCTTAATGCAAAAATTAAGTCAGCCACATTATATGTGGCAGAAATATGGGGCCTATCTGATCTGAGTAAATTGAAAATTATGTTTAACAAAATTAACAGGTACATTCTTATGGTCCCACAGTCTGAACCAGCTGCCATTCTTAATTTAGAACTAGGTCAACATTCTTTCCCTACTTTGGTAGCTGAAATACAAATTCTTTCAGATTTGAAGTTATTTTTTTAAAGTAGGAGAGATTACCAAGGAAATGTCTGGAAGAGGAGATAAAATATTCCACAGTGGATATCACTCCCCTACTTTTAAAATAATCAGGAAGTACCTCTTTCCATGTGGCTTAGGACATGCATTGTGGGACATTTACCTAATACCCTGGAAAGATATAGTTTATTTAGTTAAAGCCAGACTTAGGGATACAGATACTGTAAATATGTTTGAAAAACTGTAACGTCTTAAGTTATTTAGGCTGTACAAGCAATTAAAACGTACTCACAGTTTGGAACCATATCTATTAAAGGTGTCCAATCCTTGAGCAAGGAGAACACTAACTAACTTCAGGATGGAAATTTACACTGCAAATTACATATACTTTAGACAGAAGAGGCAATAAGTCATCTCCCCTCATTGTAAATGTGGGAAATTGTTAGAAGATGATCTTAAACACATATTATTAATCTGCCAACTTTATGGCCCACAATGGACAAAGTGGCTTGGTGACATCATGGCTGGCCTCGCTCTCCCTTCTGACAACATGATAAATTATTTATTTAATTCTGAAGATGGGCATGTCTTAGAAAGACTAATATGCTTCTTGGAAACAACTCATTTGTGAGATGTATAATCACAATTTATTTTGTGTCTCTGACTGGTTATCATCTTACATTTTGTTAATATGTATTAGCAGAATTCTGACTTTCAAATGTTTATCTATCTATTTTACACTTTATTGATTGGAAATCATGTACAAATGTGAATTGTTTTAACTTTGTATGAATTGTAATGGCTTTTAGCTGATCAATAAAAACGTTTGAACTTTGAGTGAGCGATCAGGGCTGAGACCTAGCTGTTATCTGTCTCTCTCACTGGCGAGGGGGCTGTGCGAAGGCAGGCTGGTGTGCAGACCTGTAATGGATCTTGGGGGGGGGTGGAGTGGAGACCAACAATTGCCAGATTGGACCTTAGGGCCTGGGGTGCTGCCTTGAGGTGAAGGGAGGGATAGGATTGGTAACATTCTCAGGCATAAATGTTACAACTCTCAGTTATGGGTGAGATCCAAAGATAGACAAATTAGATTTGATCCCAATTGTGGGTGCTATAGAGGACCACCTAATGTAGATGCTCAAATTCCTCACCCCTCCTGCCTGAATGTGATAACATGGCTGTGAGAACAACTGAACAGTTATGAAGAGCTTTATTGCTCCTGTCAGCAGCCTGAATCAGGTGGGTGAGGGAGTTACTTTAATATTTTAAGATCACTCAACTGATGCTTGTAACATTTAGCACTGTGTTAACCTCCTAAACTGACCATGTCATTTAGAATGCAGATGCACCCCAACCCCCAAACGAGAGGAATACAGTACCAGTATAATAATCACTGTGACTAAGGGAAGGGTTTTGAGACCATACACAAACTCTGAGGGACATCTCGTAACAATACCTCACCCAGAAGTGCACTGAGTTGTGGGACCCTGAAGCATTTCCCCTTACACTAAATTATAAGTCCAGTGGTGGTGGCTGTCATGGTGGTGGTGGGGGCAGACAGAATGCGGGGTGGCTGGCATGGATATCGCTGTGGAAAGTCACAGATACACAAAAGATAGACCCCAGTAACCACCCTCAAATGTTGCTGAGCATTTAGCAAAACAGCAAGGTGCTGAGAAGATATTTGGTGCGCTACTGTGCACATGCTGGCTCCCTTCCTCCATGAATAACAGGCTTACAGCTGGTACTGAATAATCAGCACACACAGTCTAAAATACAATTTGGAGACCCTCTGACAGTGCCTCTTAGAAGGATCTTAGAAAATTGGACAATATACTGGATTGGTAAGATCTTGACGTTGGGGGGCCCGGGGGCTCAAGGTGCAAGTGAGCAACTATGATTGACTCATACAACAGAGGTGCCCCCCTCAAACTGGCTCCCCATCATATTTAAATCTGAAACCAGATTGATTTCCATGTTTAAATGATAACTAGGACCATTAATATGATGTTCAGCCTCACATAGTCAGTACTTAACATACTTCCTATTATATCAGGCTACAGTACATAACCGTCTGGGGTTAATGGTTTATTGCATAAAATGGAATTATAAGAGTATCACTTTAGGTATAGTCATAAGCGGACAGGCTCAATACAGCAAGCCCAAACCACAGTTTCTATCAGTATATTATATTGTACAGTACATAATCTAATCATTAATGTCAGCTCTGTTGAGATAGAGAGCAGTGCCACTCAGAAAATAAAGCCTGTGAGTTATATTGGAAACTTTAACTCAGACTTGAACTGCTGCGATAGGAAAAGTTGGACAAGTGAATGCCTAAGAATGCCTGAGAGTATTAAACCTTAACAATGTCCAGGTGAGAAGTCATGATCTGAAGTAGGGACTGACCAGGCAGCCCGGTCAGACTCGTATTTTTTAGCTAGTGACCCTCGAGCTCGGACATGGGGCACTGGGGAGATTCAAGCTCCAATTAAAGAAACTCCTAGAGGTTTGTATAAAATCATGGCTCTGTTCATGTGGGGGGCTATCTGTTGCCCCTCTCACCCTCCCCACTAGTGCAATACAACCAGTGAGCATACTGCTCCCTTGGATTCCCCCCCAAGTTAAAGATAGGGGAATGACATAGCTTGCTTCCCTCCACCCACCCTGAATAGGGTACTAAACCCTTACTAAGTACCGCCGACCTGTCTCTGACTCACCCACCTACAGGAGTCTTAGTCTTAATCCAGTAGATTATTGGCTACCCAATTCTCTGGTAAATGATGGATTCCAATGGAGCTCATGATGTACTGTACATTCCCTTCCACACCCCTTTCCCGTAATCTTCCTAAACTAAAATGACTGAACGCCCCTCTCCTTGGAGGACATTTCTTCATGCAGATTAGCTCTGCATTAGAGCAAGACAGGCCACTACCTTGGAAGCCTAGGTTAAATTAGGTCTCAGTTGAACAACAGGTTCACATTTACACAGCAAATGACTGGGATAGTTCCTATTTTATCATTTCCAGTTCTATGTTCGAAACCCCAGGGAATGATTAGTTTTGCTAGTTTGAATAGTTTTGTAGTTTTAGGTGTGAAGAGTTCCCCCGCCCTACCCAAGTATATCATAGGTCTGCAGAGATGTCTTCTACATTTGCAATGGCATGGTGTGGCTCAGGCTGGGATGGGGGGCACAGGGGAAGGGGCATGGAATCTAAAGTTCATTAGTTTTAACAATGCGCCTCCTAAGGTACACCTCTGCTCATGGAATGTCAATGGCCTCACCAGTCCAGTAAAAAGGGTACAAATATTAAGCTGAATTAAAAAATTAAAACCAGATCTGGTGTACCTCCAGGGATTTCACCTAACACACAGTAAGCATGCCAAGCTAACAAAGATTGGCTTTGCAGTGGAATATTCCTCATCCTCACCTTCAGGATGGAGATGTGGGGTACTCATATTGATACCTAGACATACTAATTTTGAGAAACGTCAGGTATGGTGTGACACACATGGTCATCTAATAATGGTTTAGGGCACACTGCATGGACTAGAAGCCACTCTAACCAACATATATGTCTCCCCAGGCATAAATACCCCAGATCTTAAATCTTTAACGGATACAATTGTAACTCACACAAAACGTATTCTGCTTCTTGCCGGTGACTTCAATATGGTACTTAATACCCAAATGGATTCTACCACCTGTGTATCCCATCAGACCGTAGCACAGAAATACTTTAAAACTTTTGTGAAAGAGGTAGGGCTGGTGAATATATGGCATTCCCTGAATCCCAGAACCAGTCAATACTCTCATTACTCTGCAGCGCACTACAGTTACTCTCGGATAGATTATTGTTTTACACAGGTTGACCATTTTGCACAGGCAGCCACTAGTACACTCAAGGATATCTACCTTTATGACCATGCTCCCATTAGCACCTTTTGGAAGCTAGGGCTGGAGAGAAGATCCACAAGATGGCATCTTAACCCATACATCTTGAAGTCACCACAGTTCTGTACCTTTTTGAAGGAGAAGCTAGAGGTGATTTTATCAGACACTCCCACAAGAGACAGTACAGCAGCGATACGCTGGGACACCTTAAAGGCTGTGTTCCATGAACATCTTATAAAATATGCCTCACGATTCAAGAAGCAATGACAAGAATGCAAACAACAACTAGAGAACATCTTACATTTTTTACAGTTTACCCACCAGCAAGGGGACAGTTTGGTTTCCGCTCAGTTAACTTAATTTAAAACAGATTTGACAAACATGCTTTGGAACAAACTGAAATAGCCCTAAACTTTTTATGCCAGCATTTCTATGAGATTGGTCCCCAGTCAACCCATATGCTGGCATACCAGCTCTGTAAACAATGTCATTTAGCGACAATAATGGCAATATCACACCCGCACACCAATGTGCTAGTAACACAATATCATGATGACACAGTACATGCTTTTGCTTCCTACTATGAGTCCTTACACACCCCTGAATACATCCCATCCCAGAAGGAAATAGAAGACTTCCAAACAAAACTTTTCCTGCCGTGCTTAAAAGCTGACAATGGGCAACAATTGATGAAACTCATCTCTACGACTGAAATAGACTTAGTGATTGCTCGATCAAAAACCATGAAAGCACCAGGGCCAGATGGTTATGGTGCAGAATTTTACAAACTTAACAAGGAAGAGCTTCAACCTATCTTGTTAGCAGTATATAACAAAGTCACACTGGGTGAGCCGACCCCACCGACCTGGGCTTATGCTACCATTTTGGTTATTCCAAAACAAGGGAAAATCCCTCTCCACTGTCTGTCCTATCACCCTATCTTGGTGATAAACACTGATTACAAATTGTATATGTCCATATTAGCACACTGGATAGATAGGTTATTACCTAACCTGATTAACTGCAATCAGACAGGCTTTGTTCAATCCCATACCACAACTGACAATATTCGAAGAACCCTCCATATGGTACATCATATGAAGCAAGCCCCCGTCCCATCAATGCTGCTAAGTCTAGATGCTGAAAAAAGCATTTGATTGGGTGTCCTGGCCCTTTTTATACATGGTCATTGACAGATTTGGATTCCTGCCCTCCTTCACCAAACTACTAAACAGTATATATTATTCTCTGCAAGCCAGTGTCAAAATTAATGGCCATCACTCCCCAAATTTTCAGTTACACCAGGGCACCCGACAGGGATGCCCTCTATCCCTGCTGCTGTTTGCAGCATACATACAACCCCTGGCGCAGGCAATCTGGGAGGTGGAGACACTTAGAGAAATCTGCCTGGGTGGGGAAGAATACCAGACAACTTTGTACATGGGCTATGTCCTACTCTGCTTGAGTGATCCTGAAGTTTCCATTTGCAGAGTCTTTGATACAATTTCTCACTATAGTAAGGTGTCTGGCTACCATCTGAACACAGCCAAGACTGAGACGTTATGTTTTAATCTTACCCCCAGCCCGATCCTAAGAAATACATTCCCATTCCGCTGTGACATTCCAAAATTGCAGTCTCTGGGAATATTTGTGACAGGTGACCCCCCCCCCCATCCTTTTACAAATACAATTATATCCCATTCACACAGAACATGGTACAAGATTTTCAAAGTTGGGTTACATTACCCCTCTCAATGTCAAGATGAGTAGAGGTGGTATGAATGGCCACTCTACCTAGAATCTTATACTTGTTGCAAAATGCCCAGATGGATCTTACAAAGCACACTTGGAAACAGTGGCATAGTGAAATTTTGTGCTTTATCTGGGCCAGTTATAGACCCAGGATAAAATTTAAACACCTTAGTTTAGCTAAGGGGTTGGGATGCCTAGCTCTCCCCTCACTTAAGCTGTATTACTGGGTGGTGCATATTCGCTTCTTGCTGTACCAGCTTCTCGAGGGACAGCAGGGGTCATGGCTGGACATTGAAAGTTATCTCTTCCATCTACAGCAGTTTATACCTGCAATGTACCATTGCTCGACATTCATAGACTTCACACCACCCAGTAACCTTTGGCTGAAAACACAATGTAAGGTGTGGCATGCCATTAGAATATCCCTCCACCTTACTCCTTTCCTACAGCTGCTGTGCCCTATAGCACTCCTAGAGAATTTTACCCCATCTACACAAGACAGCAGGTTTATCTTATGGGAGATATATATATATATATATATATATATATGAAAATCACTTATTTAGCAGATCAACACTTCTTTCTTTCACTGAGATGCAACAGAAATATTGCTTACAATGTTCAGACTTTTATCGACATCTTCAAATAAGACACTGCATAACTTCCCTCCCCGTGGGAGATCACAACCTAGTTGGTTATCCTCATATTATCTCCTTTATTATTTCTATTTTCTGAAACAGTTTGCAGCCGCACATGATTTCACAACTATGTCAAACATTACAATACACTACCGGGATTTCCTCCATGGAGGTGGCCCAGAAAGAGGAAATGAATTTCCCTATAGATGAGGAAACCTGGACTCGCGCATGCCAATTCTCCTCAAAAGTATCTTTCTCACATCAGTGGAGAGAATATACTTGGAAACACCTCATTAAATATTTTCGTATCCCAGTGATTACTGCACATTTCCTCCTGGCAGCCTCCGCCTCTTGTTAGAGACATTGTAGAGAGCAAAGAGCGACTCACTACCACATTATGTGGGAGTGCCCAATACTCTGGCCCTATCTTAATAACATTCAGACTGAACTTCAAGGAATCTTTGATCATACTTTACAACTTACTCCACAACTCTACATTGTCATGCAATATCCTAAAAGTTGTGGGGACTCTGCTTCATGAAATTTACTAGGAATTTTGATCACAGCAGCTAAAAAAGCCATTACAAAATGATGGTTGACCCTACCACTCCAGATGTGGTACCATGGAGGGCACTAGTTTTCCAGATTTACCAGATGTAGAGACTTATATATTCCCTTAATGACCACACTGATATCTGCACAAACCGATGGCAACATTGGTTGATGTACTCCATGAACAGAGACCCAACTATAACTCCCTGAAAATAGACCTATTACCCCGGTCAAGCGGAAAGCCTATGGTCTCAGATTTTACCATAAATACTAGTTTTGGGCCCATGCTCCCTCCTTAAGGTGTTTCCTCTGTTCTTTGCCTAGAGCAATTCTAGGACCAAGTTTTGACAAAAATAAAGTTACTGATCATAGACAGTTGCGTAGCATAGATGATTCTGGGTGTCTTCAAAACACACAAATCTCTCCCTCCACTCTGTGTCAAAGGAGGGGAGATCTAAATATAAATTAATGCTATGAAACAAAGTCATTGATGAATTTTTGTACTTCGTCATAATGAATACAACTGTATTGATTGTTACATTGAGGATTGACCTTGCTGTACCTGGAAAAATGTTTAATAAACATTATATTTAAAAAAAAGAAACCCTTAATCTGTTTTACTTTTGTTGGCTATATCTTCAGATGCATTGCAGGATAAAAAAATGAAATCCTAAACTCTAATGATTTCGGAGTTAACTATTTGCAAAATAATTTATCTTTCGAAGGGTTACTGTGGAACTATTAGGGCTAGAAATACAATTTTTTTAATGAAAGCTACTAATCTGGTCAACATGGGTATGTCCTATTGATGCAGTTTTCATGTGTTGATATAAGTGGCTATAGTGTACATTAATATTCATTAATACACTTTTTTTAGTTCGCTGTTTGTGTACCCACTCATTGAGCTTTTCTCTGGTCCCATGCTGCATGCCACACTGGATCCCTAAAAATTGTCAAGAGTCCCTCCAACAGTCACTGCCATCTGTGCCAGCAAGCTCACTTAGATTACCCCTAGAGGTGGGATTCCCCCTCTAGTGCTGTCACTGCAGTCGGGAAAGGTTTGTAGGACAAAGTGGCAGTGTGATGATAGGGGAAGGAATGGCACATTTATGTGTCTGAAGGGCATGGATCATAACTAGAGCTGAGACTTTATTCTGTGCCAATGAGAGGAAGTATTTACCCATTTAGGACCACCCCTTCCCTGATTGGGTTTATGACTGCCTTAGGGGTTGCCCTGTAGGGTTCCAACATCAGAAAGCGCCCATCTGAATGCACCCATCATTAGGGCGCCAAGGATTTTATTTCTCATCTTGAGTTTAATGTGAGGGCTGCACCCTTGCACCCCCATGCCCCCCCTTACTATTTATTCTAACTCCAGGGTGGTGGACCTCAGGGAAGGGGGACAAATTTTACAATTTGGCACCCTATTTACGGGCACACTTCAACTGGCACACAGATGGCTGGAAAGGGACCTGCAGTTCTTGTTGACTGATGTCACCAATGCCACCTCCACCATGACAGCCTTAAATGTCACTAAGTGAGTGGTGTATTCAATCACCCTCCCCCTGGAAGGAGTGTCCACACAAATGCTCCTAACCCTTACTGCCAGTCTCTGCTTGTGACAAACCAAGATTGGGGCATGAGCCCAAGCCATTGCCATGTCAGAGTGATCCCTTGAACGTGACATCATATAGCCAGCTCATCAGTACACTTTTTACCATGAAATAGGCTGAAGTAGAATCAATTTCTGAAAAAGTTTAAATGAATTTCAACATTTGTTTTAAATCCAACTTATATACTGATAAATCAATATATGTAAGATGTAATGACATGATATATGATGTTAACAAACCTGACTCCAAGCTTTCATTTAAAAAACAATTAGCAGCCTAATATACAGTCTCAGCTGGGGGTGGTTCAATTTCAATATACAAAAATGTACCCTGTTTTGATGACCCTGAGAACAGACATACAGAAAGCCCAGACTTAGCTGCCAGGGGGGATTCTGTCCTGGAGGTGAGGTCTTTTTTGTTTTGTTTTTATTGTACCACAACCAATAAACAGAACTAATTCCCATTGGTGTCCTTGCAGCTTACTCAATATAAAATTGCATAAAATCACCAGTACAAGTCAGAATGCAAATGTGGCTGCCAAATGACAGTGAGTGCAAATGGTGTTTCACTATGGAAGGGCAAACCGGTTGTGACCCAGTTCTGATTCCAACTCAGATTTTTTTCCAAAAGGTTCTGATTTACTCTGGTTTACTCTGATGAATTGTAGACCTAATGAGATGCTCACTTCCCCATCTGATCACCCTGACAACGTAATGTAACAAGTTTCCCTGGTGTCGAGTGGTCCCCCTATCCTGATCCCCTAGAAGTTATATACCATTCCCTATTGTCTAGCAAACCCCCTTCTCTATCCACGTTTCCTTGTAACAGAATAAGGTACTAGTCCATTACCTGGTGTGTAGCAGAACCCCCACCCCAGAAGGTGGTGTCCCACCACCTCGTTCATCCCCCCACCTCGACCCTGCACCAGAGGCCAGTACAGCCCTCTGCAGTCCACCATGGCTGCTTGCTGACTGAGTTGTCAGTGAATGAGCATATACTTGTACAAGTATGTGCTCATTCATTGACATGACAGCTCTGTTGGTGGCTGGCTGTGGTGGAGACAAGAGTAATGGGCTGTTACAGTCATCGCCTGGGGGTTGGGATGGGGGGACAGCATGGTGGGAACACAATTCACTATCCCTTCCAGCAAACCCTTTTCTTCCTCACAACTGCAAAGGCATCTAAAGATAACAATTTTCATGTTAATACCCAATCCAAAGACTGGCCCTTAATGACATGCAGAGGGCTGGGAAAAGCCATAGAATGCCTCCTCTGCACTTGCACAGTACTCCATGTAACCCACCTACCCACCCTATTCTGCACCTGATCCTGATCTGTCCATGTATCTATGTGGGCAGCCAGGTCAAGGACAGGCACTTGGCTGTAAACATGGTTCCACAGGATTTTTTACCCATTTCCAAGCCTGGGAACAGGGTACAGACATCAGCGGCTTTACATAAGGAAGTCCTAGGAATAACTGAAACATAGAATCATAGAAACATAGAAGCTGTTGGCAAAAATGGACCTCTGGGCCCACCTAGTCTGCCCTAAAGTCCCTTCCTACTGTGCTACCATAGACACTAATTGATCTATGGCCAGCCCCATTACTAAGGTTCCCCTGTGTCTGTCCCATGCATGTTTGAAACCTGTTACTGTTTCAGTACCCACCACCTCTGCAGGGAGGCTGTTCCAGGTGTCCACCACCTCTTCCTTGAAGAAATACTTCCTCACATCCTCTCTAAGTCTACCCCTTCCAGCTTCATATCATGCCCCCTTGTCCTTGAGCATCTCTTTCTGTGCAATATGTCACCCTCCTGTACCTTATTGGTACCCTTGAGGTATTTGAATGTTTCTATCGTGTCTCCCCTTTCTCTCCTTCCCGGCAGTGAGTACATATTTAATTTCCTGAGTCTTTCCTCATAGGGCTTTTGATGCAGGCCATGCACCATTTTGGTTGCCCTTCTCTTGTTGCCTCCTCCACTCAGTCTATGTCCTTCCTGAGATGGGGCCTCCAGAACTGGACACAGTACTTCAGGTGTGGCCTCACCATTGATCTATATAGGGGTAACACTACCTCCCTTTTTCTGCTGATGATACCCATCCTTATGCACCCCAGCATCCTACTAGCCTTTCCTACTGCCTCATCACACTGCTTTGCTACCTTCAAGTCATCAGATATGATGACCCCCAGATCCCTTTCCTGTTTTGTTGTTTTTGTTGTTGTTAACACCCCCCCCCAAATGATACATTGCCCTTGGGTTTCTGTGCCCCATGTGCATAATTTTAAATTTTTTGGCATTGAAGCACAGCTGCCAAACCCTTGACAAGACTTTCAGTTTTTTTTAGATCTTCCCTTATTTTCTCCACCCCCCTGGTGTGTCCACTCTGTTGCAGACTTTTGTGTCATCCATGGATAGGCATACCTTTCCTTCCAGCTCCTCTGTGATGTCTCTAATTAAGTCATTGAAGAGGACCAGTCCCAGTACTGACCCCTGTGGCACCTCACTGGTTACCTTACGTTCCTCCGAGTGAACTCCATTTACCACCACCCTCTGAGTTCTGTTACTTAGCCAACTTTGTACCCATTTTCTTATCTTTGGACCCACTCCCATGCTGCCTAGCTTGTTTACCAGTCTTCTGTGTGGAACGGTGTTGACAGCCTTATTGAAATCCAGGTACGCCACATCAACCGCTCCTCCCTGATCCATCTCCCTGGTAACCCAGTCAAAAACTTTATCAGGTTTGTTTGGTAAGATCTGCCCCCTGTGAAACCATGCTGCTTCGGATCCTGTGATCCACTGGTGTTAAGATATTCCCCAATTCTTTCTTTAATTAGCATCTGCTTTCTATCTAAGTACTGACTGGAACTCCCCAGACCTTCCTTGGTCTGGATGTTGCTCAACTTTGGCACCTCCAGTCCTCTCAGCTAGTACAGCAGGCTAGGGCTATATCATCTATCTACCTATCTTGATATAGGGTACACATTTTTCTTTAATAAAAACATGTTTCCCTTTATAGAATATGGCAGTCTTTGGAGGACTGCCATATCCCACAATCCTCAGCAGTGCATGGATCAGGGGAATCATTCTAGAGCCAGCCTAGACATCTGATTGGATGCTCACTGACTGGCCTCCCTCTGCCCCTGATATGCTCCTGGCCCCTTTGTGCTCCTTTTTGAACATGTAGGCCCAGATATTCAAATTGCACCAGGCTGTGGTGCAAGCCTGGGTGCAGCGCAACTTGGCTGCGCAGGGGTGTTGACTGGGCGATATTCAATGGAGCTGCACCATGGCACAGCATAGTTGAATATCACACCCTGGCCACCCGCAGTGTGCATGGTACAGTGGCACTGCACCAGCGCAAGTGGCCAGAGTGGAGCAGAGGGGTGCACTAGCGCAAGTTACATTGCGCTATGCACAGCAACCATGATATTCAAAAAGTGCACATGCAAATGGGGCCATAATGTAAGCAAGGGCAAATGGGGCCATTTGCATGTCATTATGGCCCCATTTGCATGCAGGTGTGCTGATCCCCAGTGACTTGCGCCTGGCGCCCTGCCAGGCAGCAGCCATCAGGGATGACGCCTCCTGCACAGCATGGCAAATGTGCCCCACAGCCCGATCGTGGGCTTCAGTAAATAGAAATTGCATCCTATATCCCTGGTGGTCCAGTGGACCACTTGCAGTCCGATCACGGGCATTTGTAAAATAAAAGATATTCCTATCTCCATGGTGGTCCAGTGGACCGCTGTCAGCCCGATCGCGGGCATTTGTAGTAATAAAACGAGATCCTATCTCCCTGGTGGTCCAGTAGACCGCTCGCAGCCCAATCGCAGGCATTATTATTAACAAGTTAAGTCCAATCTCCCTGGTGGTCCAGTGGACCACTACGCAGCCTGATCACAGGCATTAGCCAATGTAAGTTAAGTCCAATATCCTGGTGGTCGAGTCGACTGCTCGCAGCCCGATCGCAGGCATTATTATTAACAAAGTTAAGTCCAATATCCCTAGTGGTCCAGTCGACTGCTCGCAGCCCGATCATGGGCATTTGTAAGAATAAGGTTAAGTCCAATATCCCTGGTGATCCAGTGGTACCCCCTCCCCACCTGCCCACTGAGCCCCACTGCCCTACTCCCCCCCGGTCAGTATGCCCATTGGTCCACAGCATAAGCCAATGGTGTGCAGCCCGTGCTACACATTCAGATATGTGAATGGATCCATTCACATATCTGGAATGTGTATAACTGCATACCACCAGCTCACGCTTGGACCAATAGGCATACAGCCCTGCCCACGGTGTCAGTTGGCGGGTGGTGGGGGGCAGGTGGTGGGGTGCTGCCACCGCCACTGACTGGGGAGAGCAGGGCTGTGGGGCTCAGTGGGCGGGTGGGGAGGGGTACCACTGGACCACCAGGGATATTGGACTTAACCTTATTCTTACAAATGCCCGCAATTAGGCTGTGAGCGGTCCACTGGACCACTAGGGATATTGGACTTAACTTTGTTAATAATAATGCCTGTGATCGGGCTGCGAGCAGTCCACTGGACCACCAGGGATATTGGACTTAACCTTATTCTTACAAGTGCCTGCGATCGGGCTGCCAGCGGTCCACTGGACCACCAGGGAGATTGGATCTCATTTTATTACTACAAATGCCCGTGATCAGACATGGGGGGGCGCCGCCAGGTGCAGCCGGAGCTCAGGTGGCCACCCACAGGTGGCAGCTGCCATGTTGTGCCCTGAAATATGGCAGCTCACCTGTGGGTGGCCAGCTGTTGTTCCTTTTTTTTTTGGCTCACCTGTGTGCGGCGCAAGTACGGGTTGCACATGCATGGACTCAGCACATTCCAGGTTGAATATCGGGATGTACAGAGTATGCATGGGCACGCCCCCCACCTGCGCCGCATACATTATTGATGCACTTTGGCACATCAGGATTTGTGCCAGGCACAATCCTCGTTTGAATATCACATCAGGGTGCAACCCTTTTGAATATCTGGGCCCTAGTGTTTAGGCCAGGGATCATGAATCCTGACAGCTGTGTAGCACTTAGGGTGTTCAGAACTCTGAGGCATGTATATGTGCCTTTGCTGCATATCTGAGCCACCTTTATGGATCAGGCCCTTTATCAATAAACAAACTCTTGCAAATGTAAAGAATTTTGCTGGTGAGATTCATACTGTCATTCATACTATTGCAATCAAGAGCAGGAAAAGGCTAAGTGGCCTATGAGTATTGCTCTCCTACTATTTCAGTGGTAGTAACTCATTACTGAGTTCCCACACATACAGTATAGTTGTCTAGTGTTTTCTTTCATTCAGATTTTGTTTTACAAATTACTATTTCAATAGGGAGTCTGTTCCATAATCCAGTTACCCATTTGGTGTAAAAGTGCTTTTGTTTCACAGTTTTAAATGCATCTCTTCTTATTTAAAGGAGATGACCTCTAGTGACATCTTGATCAGGTTCAAATTCCAGGTACGCTTGATTGGTATACACCCCTAACATCGACATTTTGACAGCGGAGTCCCCTACAGCGACAACAGTGCCACGTCACTGTAGGGAACCCAGCACTGTCTGTCGGAGGTCCTGCACCCCGAATCAGCTCTGACTCAGAGTTGAGAATCCTAAGTGGGGAGGTGTGGAAGGGCGCAGCCCCCTGCGTGGGAGGTTTGGAGAGTGAAGCCCCTGGAAGAAAACAGTAGTATCTTTTGGAAACCGGCAACCAACTGCAAAATGCAGTTGACATGCCGGTTTCACTGTCGGGTCGTTCAACAAATATTTTGTCAACGATCCATCGTGGATCCCTCTTGATTCATAAGATTAGGGTAATAAGTAATGTTAAATAGAAGTAAAAAAGTCACTCCATATTCTGCTATTAGTTAGGAGTATTAAGTCTAGATTTGTTCGTTTATTGTTATATGGGAGGTCTCTGAGCTCATAGATCATGTTGACCACTCTTCTCTCTACCCTTTCTAATCCAGTGGTCTAACCCTGTTTATACGGAGCACAAAACTGGGTTCCATAATCTAAATCTGGATGGAAATAAGCTCTGTACAAAGGTCCTATGACCTTAGAGCTATGACTGATGCAATTCTTATTTGACAACAATACCCGATATGCTGAGCTGTCACTTCTGAACGTTGTCAGTGCCAAAGTTACAGTATTTGTCAGCACACCCCAAGAATTTTTTATTGATTTACTTCTTTTAGTTGGTGTCCTTAGAGTGTATATCTATATTTTTTGTTACATATTCCCATATGCACTACTACACACTTATCATAATTAAAGTGCATCCCCGCATTTGGTCACCCAGTCCCTTACTTTGTTTAAGCCTTACTGTATTGTGGTAGCATCCAAAGAGTTTGACATGGTACTCCTAGCTTTGTGTCACAAGTGTATTTCTCACACCAACCCTCTGTACTTTTGTCTAAATCTTCAATAAATATGTGGAAACAAATTGGGCCCTGTACTGACCCGTGTGGTACACCACTGGTGAATTTCCTCTCCTCTCCTATGACAAATGGCCATTAAGAATAATCCCAAATTCCCTTTTTAACCAGGGTGATATTCAGTATATTACTAGTTCAGGAATGATCCTCCGACATGGTCAGTTGGTTCTCCAGCTATCTCTCCAGGCACTCTCAGCAGGTGAAAATCAATGGAGTAATCTCCAGGACCAACAAAGCCACAGTAGGGGTCCCTCAGGGGTCTATACTGGGCCTGCTCCTGATCAGCCTCTTTATGAACAACCTACCAGAAGCGTGCCCCTCTTCCAAGATACTACTCTATGCAGATGACACGGTGATATTCTCTTGAGGCTCTTGCCAAGAAGCACTCATTAGGAACCTGCAGTACAACTTTTACCTCCTGCAGGATTGATTCAAATATAGCCTGCTAGTGCTCAACAGCAAAAGAACCAAGACAATGCTCTTCACCGGACATCAAAAGAGGAGATCTACCACTCCCTTCTCAATTACGTGCAACTCTCACTCCACCCTTGAGCAAGTGCCCTCATTCCAGTACCTAGGGATCACAATTAACGAGTCCCTCTCCTTTGATGAACATATACAAAATATTACCACTGCTGCCAACAGGAAGTTAGAGTCCCCATATAGGCTTCAGTTCTGCCTCACTCCTTAGGCCAGGGTCCAGATGGTAAGAGGTACAGTCCTACTCATCCTGGAATGCGGTAATGTGGTGTATGGCACAGCCTCTGACACCAGCCTGAACAGAGTCCATACTACCTCAACAAAGCTTGCCGCTTTATCTTAGGTGCAGATCACCTTATGCACACATGCAACCTTTATTTTGGGAGACAATGGTTTCCTCTCATGGACTGAATCAAGCTCCACTCCTGCCTTCTAGGGAAGAAGGCCCCTCTAGGACTTGCACCCCCTTCTCTACAAGTTTATTCTGTCTTGCCCTGACAGAGCATTCCATGAGAAGTATTACAAAACACTCCCTAGCAGTGCCTTTCAGAAGAACTGCCTTGAGGAGGTGAGCCTTTGCAGTAAGGGCCCCCACCTGGCTAAATAGGTTCCCCCATGCCACTACTAGCCTTACTCACCTTGGTCAATTCAAATCCGAAATTCGGAAATGCCATCTCCCCCCCTGCACAATGTAGCTGTCGTGATCACTCCAGTCGATTCTAGCCTTACAGTACTTGTGCCCCTTGACACACTCTGGCTTGCCTGCACTGACTAGTGATTCCTAAGAAGCTCCCACTGCTCCCCACCTACCTACCCTATTTATACATGTACCCCTCCTACTTACCCTATGTACCCCTATACCCCCACCTCAACACCTGCATAGCTCTCCTAACCCTTATGCTATCACCTACTGTTGTGTTCTCCTCCTCACCGGCTTACCCTGTAACCTACTCTCCCCTAATGGCTGTACTGGCTCTGATGGATGTCCCATCAATTGTTCCCTCTAGGAAACTGTCAAAGCTTTATAACTGCTATCTGGGAGTACCCATAGCTTGTACATAGTTGGGATTTGCACTTTAATTATCTAAGCTATTATGGGACTGTTTCCCTCTGTATTCTGTACTTAAGTGACGGCTTTTGCAATGTATTTGTCTGTCTCTGTCCTATTATTTCTAAAACTGTATAGTCTTTTAATTGATGTGTTACTGACAGTGCCTACTAGCTGCTACTGTTTTCTCCACTATTAATGTACTTCTTTGTTCCCGCACCCTTTGTCTGATGAGGCTCCTTTGTAAATGAGCTTTTAGCTCAAAGGTTGTAATTCAGATCTTACAATAAATAAATAAATAAAATAAATAAATAAATTGTGGTCTCTTCATTTTTTAATGTGGTACTGTATCATACGCCTTTCTAAAGTCCAATGGTACTATGTCTACTCAGGGATTTGCAGCTATTAGATGGCAGGGCTAGTGACTAGAAAAAGCCACTGGCCACACAGGCTTTTCACTAGTCAAACACAAACCTGGTCATAAAACATGTTGCAGTGAGCAAACAGCACTGAGTTAGCCTGCAGTTAAATTTCAACTCCCGCAGCCAGTGCCCAAGCACAGAGAAGGCCTTCAAATAAGGCTGCCCTGACCAATATAATGCTCTGTCAGTTTAAGAATGTTAACTTGTATTCCTGAAATAACAGATTAGATACTATAGGCCAACTCACCCGGTTAAGTTTATAACAGTTTATTGGAATGCTTATTGCAAAAAACAACCAGTGTGTCTGCTGGCAGCTTTTTTGAAATACACTTTTTTTTTTTTTTTTAGTTGTTTAACCAGGTATAGCACACTAAGCTGAAAGCTTTTTTACAGAAGCGACCTGGGAGCACTCTAAAACAGTCTGTTTTAAACTCAATCAGATGTGTTGGCCTATGACTTTCAATCTGTTCTTTCTGATAGTTTGACCTGATTTGAAGTGGCTACTCTCTTATTCAAGTTTTTTTTTTCTCCTCCAAGGTTGGCTGAGCTGGAACTTTCTCTCTAACTTGTATTCCTTCAAAAAAATTTCATCTTTCAAAATTTACATAGCACCTGTGACATGGCCTGGAAGTCTCCCCCTCCTTGGCCAGCTCACCGGTGCTCACAGTGCTTACCTAGTAGGGAGAAAAACAGTATGGGGGACTGGGTCTTAGGCCTCAGGACCGGCCAATCTGCAGCTGAAGGCAACACATATCTGATAGTGACTCACAGTGACCACAGCACATTCACTCACTCAATCATTGCTGAACTCATCTCACCATTCAAACAGACCAGTAACACACACACACACAACCCCAACCGATCACCACACACATTAAGCAGGCAAGTATACACACAATCCATTACATACCTGCAGGTCTTGCTTGCAATCCATGATCAGCACTGACTTCCCAAACTGTGCACTGTGGAGGCTGATGCATGAGAGGGGAAGTGTGACAGGCATTGATGGTGACATACTCTATTGGGCAGACCAGGCATCATCTGATGATGGCACCCAATCAGTATTTCATCTACATTTTTCTGCCATCTTTTTGCCCCCCCCCTTCCCCGAGACATGCGCGGTTCATCTTCATCTCATTCCTAACTCTGCTGGAGAAGAAAACAAGTGCTGTGCATGACTTCACTGATGTGGTGATTTGCACATGTACACTACTAGTCTATGACACCATCAGGCAGGTGAGGGTGCGTTGCAGAGGAAGCAGAAACAAAATAATAAATAGACAGGAACTCTGGGCACCAGGCATTGTTGGGTGGGGGAACCAAAATAAAGGCATGACATAAGATGGACAAAACACTAGGTGCCTGGCAGGTGCTTTAAATAGCTGATTCTACTCACCCGATGGAAAATCTACCCACATTTGGAGAATGTGTGGGTGTTAGTTTTGAACCCTGTTACTGGAGTTCCCCTATCCAGTTTGTTCACTGCTTTGTTTTCATAAAAATACAGGAGATCTGTCAGTCATAATTTCTGGTAACAAATTTATGCTAATGCTTACCTTTGATTTTCTGAGTCTTCAAGGATGAGGTCAAATTATCTTTAATGATACCCTCCATGATTTTGTTTGGTATAGAGGTAAGATTGATTGGTCTTTAGTTGTATCAGATCTTTTGCCTTTTTTAAAGATTGGTACTACATGAGCTGTTCTCCAATCTACAGGAATGGGATTTTCAGATAATGAGTTATTAAATATTATTTTTAGGGGTGTAATATATATTTTGCTGTTAAATATAGAATCCTACTAAAGATAATATCAGGGCCTGGGGAAGAGTAGCTTTCAGGAGTTTAATTTTTCTTCTGTTTGGCTTTTAGTAATTATTACCAGTTGCACATAGACATAGTAACATAGAATTTTTCAGTAGAAAAGGACCACTTGACCAACCCAGTCTGCCAGATGGTCACTGCTTAGTCTGTCTCATCAGACCCTAACTGGTCTTTGGCGACTCTTCCTGCCCCTGTCTATTTACTAGTATTCCCCCATGTCTATCTCACACATGCTTGAAGCCCTCTACTATTTTCGCATCCACCACTTCCTCTGGCATTCTGTACTGGATGTCCACTACTATTTCAGTGAAGTAGTACTTCTGTATTTATTTAGTTTTTGTTTACTGAGTAAATGCACTAGACAACAGCAAGTTGCCTATTTTCAGGCACCATGCGGGAGGGTTACAAAACAAAATGTGACAGTTAATTACAAACATAAGTACAGAAGTTAAATGCAGCATCAGAAATGTACAGGATATAATAATGAAATAAGTAGACATTACTAACTACAAAGCATTAACAGAGCATCACCATATTAATTGATGTCAGCAGAACCCATAATAAGTGCCAAGAGGATTGGAGTTACAGAAATAAGAAGCTCTCCAGTTGTATCAGGCATTGACCAGATCAGTTGCAGAAGGATTTATCGTTTTCCTGAAGGAATCCATAAAGACCAGTTTTGAAGGCATGGTGGGATTTTACATTTCTTATCTGCACTAGTAGGGAGTTCCAGAGCTTAGGTGCAAAAACTGAGAAGGCATATTCTCCCATCTTTGTGGAACAATTAGGTACCTCAAGAAGTGACTCGGACAGGGACCTTAATGGATAAGTCTGTGAGACTGGAGTGAACATGTTAGCAAGGACAGCTGGAGCTCCTGTTCCAATTCTTTTGTCAATAAAGCACCCTACCATGAACATCCAGTGAGAATGAAGAGAGAGTCACCCAATGATTGAGTATAGTATGCAGTAGTGGATATGTCTAGGCACTGATAGTGCAAAATGGCAGATATTGTTATAATAAATGTTCCATTTGCTGGATACCCCTTTATTTGCCTCTGCAAAAAGATATCAGCCCATAAGTCAAACTGGCCCATATGACTCCCTGAACAATGACCAGCCTAGCTGCCGTGGTCTGATTATGTTTAATTTTGTAGGCAATGCCAAACGTTGTGTGCACTGACTTGCAGGTGGTGTTTAGATGAAGACTGAAATCCAGGTCGGGGTCCAAAGTGATTCCTAAGTACCTGAAAGAGTCAACAAATTCTAGTGGTGAGCCATCCAGTCCAAAGAAATTTAGGGTGGGAGTACATGCCTGAGTTTGGGTCCAGAGCCAAATAGCATATTAACTGTCTTTGTAGTGTTCATTAGTAATCTGTTCTTGATTAGCCAGTGCTGTAGTTCATTAAAGTCCTTGTATAATTCAGAATTAATGATGGATATGTCTGTGGCACTCTTATATAGAACCATGTCATCCACATATCAAAGAGTGGAACAGGCACCAGGCCTCTTGGCAAGATTATTAAGAAATAAGGAGAACAGAAGTGGGCCAATTATGGACCCTTGCGGAACCCCAATACTGGTATGGGCCAACTCCGATATGGACCCATTTATTTCTACAAATTGCTGCCTCATCACATCCCTCTTAAATGTCCCCATCTCCAGCTTATTGTATGCCTTCTGGTCCTGGTGTTAATTAGAGATGTAGCGAATTTAAAATTTGCTGGTGAAGTACACTCGAAGTGGGCACTTTGCGTTGCTACTCTGCTACACAGAGTGGGCAATGCAGAGTGCTCACTTCGCTTTCTCATTATCACTTCATGTTGGCATAATGAGAACGCTAAGTAAGATGAAGTCATTGATTTCAATGGACTTTGCGTTCCTCATTATGATTCTAAGTGATCCACTTGGTGTTTCAGACTTGGCAGCCCCCCCACACATCACATGGCTTACAGTACTGTAAGTCACATGCTCTCTAGCCAGGCAGGAAGGAAGTGAGCCACACAGACAGTTTCACTTTCTCCTGTGCAGACTGCGAGACAGGAGTGTGTACTAGAGAGAGGAGTATTTTTGATTGCAGAGGAGGAGAGTTCAAATTTGATACTTAACCCAAAAGCTTTTTTAAAAGCTACATTTTTTTGTCTTTTCTGTACTGTTTTTTACTTAATTTGTTCTTTCTGTAAATTTTATTTTTTTTACCTACTTAGTTGTTTGTCTGTGTGTGTGTGACTGTGTGTGTGTTGTGCTTGTGTCGTGAGATGGAGCAGGGTGAGTGAATGTCTGGTGCGAGGGCAGCTCTGGGAGAGCATGGTAGTACTCGTCGTCATGCTGTCCGCATGCATGGGGGGCATGAGCGCCCATTTGTGTTGGCCGCTCTAAACTTATGAGTGTCCAACCCCCGGAAGCAGGACCAACACCGCCTCCTGACACTGAGGCAGTTCAACCACCACCACCACCAAGTCTAGCACAAGGTCCTTTGGAGCAGGATGTGCCTGTTCCCCCAGGCCCAGGTGTGGATCCCATCAGTACTGTTGAGCAGTGTGAGCAGCCTACTGCCAGTTCATCTGGCCCTCCCCTGCCTGTGCCTGGTCCTCCCCGCACCTCCATTGTTTTGCAGTTTTTTGACTGTGTCGGGGGGGACAGCAGTGTGGTGAAGTGTCGCCTATGTGCGGTGGAGGTGTGCATGGCCCCAGAAGTCACCTGGGGACTGAGCGCACATGTAATCACCACCAGTTGGGTGGCAGGCTGCCACAGAATGGACCATGTCTGCAACCTGCTGACCATTCCATGGTAGAGGGTGCCACTGTGCATAGGGACGTGGCATCCCTAAGAAGAGGATGAGGGCCACAGCAGCACCTGTTGCTCCACCAGCACCCCCACCACCACCACTACCACCAGCAGGTCAGCCTGTCAAAGGAGTGGACACCAGAGAAGTGCATGTAACACTGTCTGACTTGGCAGTTCTCTGGAGTACTGTTGAGGAGAACAGCAAGAGGATGAGTGCTGTGGAGCAGCAGCTGGATGACATAGAGGGACATCAGCTGCAAATTATGTCCATGCTGGAACTGCTGCTGGATCACCATAGGATCCCACATTAGTTTTGTTTCCTCACACCATGTCCCCCCCACCTTCCTTGCTGTGCCATAAAATGTATTCCTCCACCATCCCTGACCCTTGTACGTAATTATGCCCTTTTTTTGTTGTCTTCAGTATGCATTACACTTTGTATTCTGGGGCCCCTTCCTTCTGTTAAGTGTCTGTGTGTTTTGTATGTGTGCACTCTTTTGGTGCCTCATTTTTCTGTATCCACAAAAGGCATATGCCGTGTATCCAGAAAACTGACAAGTGGTAACACAGTGAAATGAGACGGTTTCAGCACATACAAAGTCCCCCAGAATTTATGGTGCACTCAGTTGTGCACACAAAAGTGGCACAGAGTCCCCAGATTTTTTCTGCAGGCCCAGAATGCATCCACCATGTGTCCAGAAAATTTACAAGTGGTAACACAGTGAAATGAGACGTTTCAGCACATACAAAGTCCCCCAGAATTTATGGCACACTCAGTCATGCGCACAAAAGTGGCACAGAGCCCCAGATTTTTTCTGCAGGCCCAGAATGCATCCTCCAGGTGTCCAGAAAATTGACAAGTGGTAACATCAGTCCCGGTGGTGGTGGTGGTCCATGGGGGCAGACAGACTCATGGTGGCAGCAGACTTGGATAACATCAGTCCCGGTGGTGGTGGTGGTCCGGGATGGGGGGGCACACCACCTTTTAAATACTGCAGTTAAAACCTGCCAACATTAACCACATCATCATCCTCATAAAGAAAACTGCCCTCACAGTCATCAATGTCTGAAGTCTGACCACTGGGAAATTCTTTCTCCATTGTGTCATTATCTAAGTCAGTGGTGGGCCACTTCAGGCAGCCACTGCCAGTGCCACCAGGATGCTCCATTTCCACATCAGCAAGACCACCATGACTAGGCTGGGGTAAGAATACCGAGGTTGCAGTCTGTGCTGGTACATGCCTCTCATTCATTTTAATGAATGTTAGCAAACTAACATTTGCAGGAGACAGGTTTGTCCGACAAACCCTGACTATTGCACCTGCTGAGCTGAATACCCTCTCAACACTTACATTGGAGGGTGGGCGTGTGAGGTACTTCAGTGCCACTGCAGTCAGCTCTGGCCATTCACTGACCTTTCCACTCCAGTACAAAAGAGGATCTTCACTTATTGTCAGATGCCTGTTTTCAGACAAATATGACTCAACCATTCTCTGTGCCGCACTAAGTCTGATTGTTGATGCATCAGCCTGTTCCCCGGAATCATTGATGTCACAAATACCCACTTGGGACAAAGCCTCCCAAAGCAGGTTGATGCCAACCACTTCAGATGACAGACCACCAGGAACTACAGTCCCCTTACCCTTGCATGATATGCTTGCTGGTTCTCCAGCCACACCTTCAGTTGGATTATGCTGCTGAGGTTTGCAAACCTTGGCAAGTGACCTCTGTGCCCCATGAACCAAGCAAATCAGTTGACCACTGATATTTTTTACCTGTTCAGGCCCTCCCTCCAGTACTGATGCAATTCCACGTTTGTATCGTGGGTCCAGCATTGTTGCCAAGGCAAAGTTGTCACTACGCTGAATGCTCACAATGTGATGATTCTGGTCGAATACTGTCAGCATGTGTTGCAGCAACATACTGCTACCACCTTCTTTGGCAACATCAAGGCTATGCTGTACATTCACCAATGTCTACCTCAGCACCTGCAGCAGTGGAATTGATTGGCTCATGGAGGCAGACTCGCCACTCACTGCCTGTGTGGCATGTTCAAAAGGCCGCAAAATTGTTATTACAGAGTCCATGAGGTGCCACTGTTCAGTCGTCATAGACATGTAGGCCCTAGAACTGGCACGGCTAGTGAGCATAACAACATATTCTGTGATGGCTTTGTATTATTCGTACAACCTCTCTGCCATGTATAACATGGAGTTCCATCGGGTGACAACTTCCAGCTTCAAGCGGTGCTGAGGCAGGCTGTTTTGTATCTGCAACTGCCGCAGTTGGTCACGGGCCTTTCAAGATCTTGAAAAGTGAGAACAGATACGTCGTGCAATGGTCAGCATTTCCTTTATGTCAGGGTGCTGCAGAAACTCCTGAACCACAATATTTAAACAGTGGGCCATGCATGGAACATGAAAAAAACCACCATTCGTGATGCCTTTCATCACATTTGACCCATTGTCACTTGCTATGAACCCAGCTCTCAGGGACAGAGGGTTTAGCCATCTGTCAATTTCAGTCAGTACCATGTCCAACATGTTCTCACCAGTGTGTGAACAGGCCACACTGTGCATAGCAATTGTTGCATGCTGGTGAATTCCAGGAAGATTGCTACCGTGACAATCCACCTTCCTGCACTGATTATTCACACTACCAGCATCACAAACAACCCCCGGCACCTGCGCCCAGTGTGCAGTTATACACAGGTATGAATTCCCCTCTGTTTTGTCACTTGTCCACATATCCATACTTAAATGGATGAATGGAGAGGAGGAATGTTGAAGGGCATGTCTTACTGAGTCTGAGACAGTGCGGAACAACTCGGGAACAGCACGGGTAGAAAAGTATGTCCTGGATGGGACTTTCTATTTTGGACAGGCATGGGCAGCAAATGGCTGGAACCCAGAATTCTCCACAAAGGAGAAGGGAAAAAGATCAATTGCCAGCATTTTCGCTACAGCAGCATTAAGTTCATGTGACACTGTATGATTGGGGAGGTACTTCAGCTTATGCGCAAAAACACTCTGTAACGTGGGCTGACTTAAACGTTTTACAGGGTGTGTTTTGTTGGTTACAAATGGTTGTGCTCTGTGATGAATGGCATTGGCAGGGGGTGGAGTGTGGACATTTGATGAAGACGGTTGCATAGGTGATAATGACAAACCCAAAAATGATGTTATTTTTCCGGATTTGCCAACTGGGGTTGATGTACCACTTGCACTAGACATACTGCATTCACCACCACAAAAACTGCTACTCTCACCAGCACTGGACAACATTTCAAAGTCATTATGGTCCTCCACCTCATCATACCTGTAGTAATCCTCTGCTCTTATTACAGCACTACTGCACATGTTTAATTTTCTACTGGGCTTAACAGTCATGGAAGGGGATAACATGCTGGCTATGGTTGCCGCCGGTGATACGGGTGAACTCCCAAGTCTGGTATTAGCTGCCAGCTTGTGCTGGGTCCACAGAGCCAAGTGCCTATTCTTAAGATGCGTATGCTGTCCTCCTGTCCCAAGATGGCTGTCCTTTTTACCTCGACTCACACGCACATGGCAAATCTGGTAGATTGCAACTGAATCATCATTTGCATCTTGAACAAAAAAATCCCAAACAAGGGACTGTGATGCTCTGCTTTTAACCTGTCTATGATGATGTGGCTTATTTAAGTCTGTTATTTTAAGCACTGAAGTGGAGGGGGGCACATGATGTTTCTGGCACTGCAGACCTGGACTGCAACTGACCACCATGACTACCTATCATATTGAGTACTGGGTCATCATCATCATCAACCACTAAAAACGGTAAATCATAAGTTTTCACGGGGGGGCTTCCTGCAAACAGATTCAGAAATTTTAGACACAGTCACTTTTAATTTCTTTTTCTCCGGTTCCCAACTGGGGTCAATTAAATCATTATCATATTCATCAACGTCACTGTCACACACATCCACATCTTCTGCTTGGATGCTAACATGTGGACTGCATGTTGCAACAACAGCAACATCATCATCAGCATCATCACTTTCATCATCAGCATCTACACCACCATCACCCGATATTTTTTCACCACACTGTGAATCACTGTTGCATGGAAAATGAGCGACGTTAAGTGCCACAGTGGATGGAATATCACATTGTATGCTATCGTTGACATGATCATCAGAATCAGGTTCAGTTAATGGGATGTTACTGGGAAGTATGACATCATCTGCACTGTCATTCACTTGCACTGCTTCACACTCAATATGTTTGGATATGGTACAATGGTTGGAATTAGAACTTGACGCAACAATGCTAATACTACCTCCACCACCACTAATACCAGTAACACTAACACCACCGGCTGGGAAAACATCATCTCCTCCAACTATCAGTGAAGATACTGTTTGGGCTGTAAAAAACATTGCAGGAGAAATACCTTTCCTCACATCTGCAATGCATTTCTCTGTCCGCAAACTACTACCGCACCCACAGACCCTCTTACTGGCAACATTGCCATGGCCAGAAACAGCTTTACTTGCACGTCTCTTTGCAGGTATTTTGGGGGATCAGCCACAAATATTATTACCAAATTCAGATTTTGATATGTTCACTTTCTGACTGGAGGGTCGCTACTTGCTACTATCACTAGCTGGATGTGAAGTGAAATAAACAACTGTGGCTTCAACAACAGATAAGAGACTACAGTGTTGTAACACTGTCACGGAATTAAAACAACTTCAGGAACCAGTGGTGCTGATGGGGTCACAAAAACAATCCAGTCTGGTAAAATATACCTTTTCAACGTGGGGGCGGGGCACTGAATACAGACAGTGCTGATTTTTACGGCACTACAAGCAGCAGTACTAAGAACAGAGAACACGATCGCAGTACAAAATCAGGCAGCTGCAGTGGATAGCAGGTTCACACTGCTGCGCTTAGTTGCACTTACACTGATCTGTGTCACAAATTTTAAAAGGTGTATTATATTTGATGCATGCAACACTGCACACACAACACAGAACACTTTGTGTACAATGCTGAACGAGGAATGCGATGCAAATGCAAAAGTTCAGTGTACTCAGTGCCATGTAATGTAAATTCGTAATTTAAACAACTTGACCTTATGAAATGCTGCATCACATTCACACAACAAGCAGCAAGAAAATTTGTACTATCATTGACAATTTTACTATGTGTACAGTAACACAGGCAGTTATATAACAAAAATATTACCAAAACACAAAGAAATCACTAGTTCTCCAACATAAATCTACCTACACACAGATACGCCCCTCCCCCACACAGTACACTTCACTGTGTTTCACCACACACACTCATTGTTGTAAATTTCCTTTCAAAATCCACACACAAACAAAAACGCTCGATGATGTGAGCACAGGAGGGTTTCCTACAATCGATGAACTACAGTTGGATCCCACCCAAAAAAAGCAAAAATGCTTTTTGAACAGCTTTTAAAAGATTCCTACAGACAGCTATCAGAGCACACTGTCTCCTATTCCTTCCTACTCACACTACCTCGAACTGAGGATGTGCAGATCAATATAGAGCCCATGTTAACTGAACTCCCATGAATCACTGCAAAATCCTCCTTCGGAGCTCAAAAACAAGGTGAAGTGAGGCGAAGTGAACTGCCACCAATGTATTTCACCTTAAAAATTGAAAGAGAAGTGACCAGTGGAGGTGGAGTAACGTGAAGTAGCTGTTTTCAATGCACTTCACATTCCTCATTATAACGCGAAGTACTCCACTTCACATTGCTGAGCACTCCACGAATCCGCCTTTGCTCCGCGAATCACTTTGCAGAGCGGATTGAGCCCACTTCGCCCACCACTAGTGCTAATTCTCATTTGAAATAGCCTCCCCTCCTGCACCCTGTTCACTTTCATGAGGTATTTGTAGAACAAAATACTCTAGGTGGGGTCCCACAAGTGCGTGATCCAGTGGCAACACCACCTCCATCTCCTGCTAGAGATTCCTTTCCCTATGCATCCCAACATCCAACTGGCCATACTCATTGCTTTGTCACACTGCCCTGCCACACTGAGGCCATCAGATACGATAACCCTAAGGTCAGTTTCCTGCTTAGTGACTGTCAGTACCCCCCCATCCCACACTCACCTTCTGGGTTCCTATGCCCTAAGTGCATGATTTTGAACTTTTTATCATTAAACACTAACTGCCATGCTCTTGTCAATTCTCAAATTTCCCAAGGTCTCTTCTCTCTACCCCCTCCTGAGTTTCCACCCTATTACAAATTTGTCATCTGTAAAATGCATACCTTCCCTTCCAGTTCTTCTGCAATGTCACTTATGAAGACATTGAAGAGGATTGGTTCCAATACTGAGTCATGCGATACCTTGATGGCCCACCAACCTTTCCTTTAACAGGCTTTCTATTAATTTTCCCCCACTGATGTAAGAGTGATTGGCCTATAGTTGCTAGCCTCCTCCTTGCTGCTAGTTGCTAGCCTTCTCCTTGCTGCTGCTCTTATAGAGAGGGGCCATGTCTGCTCTCCTCCTGTCCTGTGGAATGATGATTGTTTCCCATGAGTTGTTGAATAAGGCCATCAGTGGGGCAACTTGCACCTTCCTGAGTTTCTTTAGTACCCATGATTGTATCCTATCTGGTCTCTTAGCCTTGTCTACTTTTAGAGCTGCAAGTCCCTTCAGAACTCTTTCCTCTGAAAATGGACTTGTGTCCACCTCCCCCTACTTTGTTTCAGCTGCTCCATAGTGGTCCAGTACCCCCAACTATGAAGACTGAGCAGAAGTACCTGTACAGAATGTCTGCTTTATTTTGATCCTGTTCTGTGCAGTCTCCCCCTGCAGCCCTCCTTATCCTCACTATTGCTCCCCTTGCTTTCATCTTCTCACTTATTTACCAGAAGAAAATTTTATCCCCTTTGGCTATCCTTCCCTCTGTCTGTGCCTTTGCACCCCCTCATTGCCTTTCCTGCTTCTCTCTGTTTTACTTAGTATGCCTCCCTGTCTTTCTCCCTCTACATTTTTGCATACCTCCTGAATGTCACCTTTTTTTTCCCACACCACCTTGGTCACTTCCTTAGAGAAATATTATGGTCTCTTTTTCTTCTACTTTTTTCACTTCCTTCATGCAGAGCTTGGTTGCCTTAATAATGTCGTCCCTTATTTTCCTCTCTATACTTCTAACCCTCCCTTGCAATCCCCCCATGAGGCAGTTTCTGAGTCAGTCTCCTGTTTCTATAAAATCTACCTCCTAAAGTCCAGGAACCTCATCCTTGATTAGTTTGTCTCTGTTCCTTCCTTAATGTTAAACAACACTGTATGGTGATCACTGGTACCAAGGGGACTGCCCACTATGACATCTGCAATGCCATCCTGGTTTGTAAGCACCAGGTTCAGCACCTCCCAACCCCAGTGGGTTCCTTAACTAGTTGCCTAAGAAACACCCCTTGAAGGGAGTCAAGGATGGCCCTGCTCCTTGAAAAATCTACATTTGGAAGGCTCCAATCCACATCTGGCAGACTGAAGTCCCCAATTAGCAGCACCTCTCCATTATTTGACATCTTGATGATGACTTCCCCATGTGCCTTGTCCAACTCTTCTCCTTGTGCTTGAGATCTTTATATCAGCCCTGTATGGATAGCAGCCCCAGTACCTGTCTCCACAGTGATCCACAGCACCTCTAGCACATACTTCTCCTCAGAGTTCCTCTGAACTTACATGGCCTTTATTTCCTCCATCACATACAGTACAATCCCTCCACCCTTTTCTGTCTCTCCTGAACAGAGAGTAGCCAGGTATGGCCATGTCTCAAACTGGCTGTCAGTAGTGCACCACAACTCTGTTATTGCCAAGTATTTATTTATTTGAAAATTAGTGACTGGGAGAGGCACACTGAGCCAAGGCTTATTTCCAGGTGTGACTTGGAGGAAAAGGAAGGGGAAAACACAGTTACAAAGAAATACAAACCAGGCTGATCATGATAATTGCAAAACAATGATAAAAAGTGCATAAGTCTGGTGCAGTACAGACAGTAATGCCAAAAACTGTGACAGGATGTCAAGTAAATAGCATGCTGAGTCAAATCAAGTGTGCAAATAAGGTAAATTCAAGTGGTGGAAGAACCCAGATGATGGGATGCTGATCCAGTACACATAGGTATGGTCAGAAGTGGTAAGGAAGGGTTTAGAAAGAGGGTAGGCAGGAACAATGGGGAGGAGGGAGAAGTTTTAAATGACATCTAATGGAGTGAAGGTAGGGAGATAGATGGATGGAGGACAGTAGATTCCAGAACAAGAGGAGACAGTATAAGAAAGCAGATTTTCCAGCTGAGGAGTGTGGATAAGGAAGGAAGAAAGTGCAAGGGTCCCTGGAGCACAAGAGTAGGAGGAGGAGGAGGGAGGGGGGAAATGAGAAGGGATAAGTAGGAAGGGAGGGACCCAAACTAGCATTTAGTGATAGGGAGGCACAGTGGTGTGTGGGAGCAGGTAGATGGATAGTGATGAATAAAGGGAGCAGTGGTGGGTGCTTGAGGGAAAATTTGGTAGCAAAGCAGCAGAAGGAGTTGCAGAGGTTCTCCATTCTGGGCAAGGAGATGGACAGGGTGGTGCTATAGGCCACATCAGCAGAGTCAAATGCTGGAAGAACCATTTTGGTGACTAACTCCTGGTGGACCAGTGAGACAGGCATTCCTTCTGCAGTACAGGGCATCAAATTTAGGGTGGAGTTTGGCATGGATGGCACTGATGTGAGCTGAAAAGTCAAGCCTGCTATCTAACTACACACTGAGGTACTTGAACCTTGGAACAACTTCAAGCAGTGAACCATCTAGCATGGAGAAAACAGCCGGGGGGGGGTCAGGCCAATTTCTGGCTGGTACCAGGGGTTATAGACACAGGTTTTTGGTTGACCCTGAGCTGGTTGGCCTGAAATAGGTGTAGAACATCTTGAAAGCCATGCTAGAGTGGGACTTCTGCAAAAGCAGTTGAGGGAGCTGAGATGCAGAGGACTGTGTTATCTGCATACATGTGAATATGTGAGTTGGTACAGACAGAGGGGAGGTCATTGAGGAACACTGAGAATAGGTTTGGACCTAGCATGGAGCCCAGTGGGCCCCCAGCTTGCATAGGGAGTGGCAGGACAGTGCACCGCCTAGCTGTACTTACTGTTGATGGCATGTGAGATAGGATCAGAACCAGCTGACAGTGGGGACTCGGAGGCTAGTAGTACTCAGCTTATACAGGAGGACAGAGTGGGACACCAGATCAATAGCTTTGGCCAGGTTGATGAAAATATCCACTGTAACATGCCCCTGATCCATTCCTTAGAGAATGGAATCAGTGACTCTAAGTAAGGAGGTGACATTGGCATGATCTTTTCTAAAACCAGACTGGAAGGAGAAGAGGAAGTTGGAATAGTGGAGCAGTTCAGCAATCTGTGAGAAGAGCAGTTTCTCTTGCAGCTTCACAAGAGAAGGGAGGGAGGAAGGAGGGAGATAGGACAAAAGTTATCAGCAGTGGCTGGATCACCCCCTTTTTGTGGAGTGGGAGAACCTTGGCAAAATTCTGAGACTGAGGGACACTGCAAAAGGTGAAGGAGAAGTATAGGAGGCACGTGAAGGGGTAGACAATGGCTGGAGCTGACAGATGGCCATCATAGTTGATAGGTATCTTGGATGTATCTGCCTTTACAGATTGTATAGTCTCTGTTCATAAAGACTGAACAGAAATTCTGGTTGAATTACTCTGCCATCTTGTGGGGGCTACTAAAAGATTTGGGACTCACATTTAGAGGACCAATTGTATTACTACATTTTTCAAAGGAATTAATATACCCATATAATTGTCTCCCTGGTAGCCAAATTATACTCCATTTTCCTCATTTCTTTTCTTTTCTTTTCTTAGCAGAGGTTTGGTTTTCCTTAGTTTTACCTTATAATCATTCCAGGATTTTGGAGTACCTTGAACTTTAATTTTTCTACATTGTCTGTTACAAAAAAGCATAGAATTTATTGGCAGAACTGGATCAACTGGACCACTCAGTCTGCTCATTTTTTCCCTGCCTATTCTGTTGCAGCAAACCTTAAAGAGCTACTGACACCACAATGAAAACTTTAACAAAAATGATAATTAGGTACAATTCTATTTGCATTCCATTTATATTCCTTAGTTTTCTCCTCCTTGTTATTTATTACTGCAGAATTTTGCATAAATTATGTGATCTTCATCCCTTAGAGTTCCTTTAGATTCATCTCCCTCTGTAGCTAACTCTCTATGTCAGGTCATAATCCTCTGTTGTGACATCACAATTGGTTGCCATGAGAGTAACTGTGATGTCACAAGCAGTGCATTAAGACCTCAGGTAGGGAGAAGCAACAGGAATAGATGAAGTTTTCAGGAGCAAAGATCCTATTTTTATGAACGTGACCTCAGCAATAAATAATGGGAAGGAGAAATACAGACCTAATGTGAAAAACAAGCTAAACTGTGTCTAACTATTATGTTTTGTTAAATTTCTCCTGAAGTTGTCACCTGCTCTTTAACTGGTTTCTGGCAACCCTCAACACCCTTTTTATTTAATACTATTCTCCTATGTCAATCCTATGCCTGTTTGAAACCCCTCACATTTTTTGCCCCTACTACGTCTTGTGGCAGGCAGTTCCAGGTGTCCACCACTGTTTCAGTGATGTAGTATTTCCTTGCATCCCTATTAAATGTCCCCTTTCTAGCTTCTTTGTATGCCCTCTTGTTCTGTTTCACTTTTTCATTTGAAACAGGCACCAAACCTGCATCCTATTCATTCCCATGAGGTACTTGTAGGTTTCTATCATGTCCTCTCTCCTTCCCTCCTCTCTAAGGTGTACATATTGAGATCCCTCAGTCTCTCATAGTATGGTTCATTATACAACCTATATACTATTTTAATTATTTTGGTTAATAGAATGTTTTATTTTTTATTATTAATCATTTTGGTTTTTGAGCTTCTTTATTATACATTTTTACTTTAGTGATATGACAGTTAGAGATCCCCAGAATTGTGTCTTTAAACATGTTGCATGCGTCCTCAACTTGTTTCATACTCAGAATGTTTTGCCAGTCACAATTTTCCAACTCCAACAGTATTTGGGTTATGTTAGCCTTATGATATCTATCCATTGAACATGTTTCTACATTTCTACATTTATTTCTGTACTAAATGTGATCATACAGTGATCACTGCTTGCCAATGGTTCAATCACTTCACAGGCAGTAACTGACATTAAAGAAGCTTAGTTAGTGCGAGAACTAATATGTTCTCAGCTCTGGTAGGTTTGTCAAAATTTTTCTGAAAAATTGCATTGCACTACAGTTTCTATAATGTTTGTATAGTTTTGATTTGCCTTTCAGGTTTATCCAGTTATTGTCTGATAAGTTGAAGTACCCTTTGATCAGAATACTACCTATTTCACAGGCATTCTTAATTTCATCCAAGAGCACAGTTGTTATGTTTTCACCCAAGTTTGGTGGCCTATATCACAGACCTGTAACTAGATCATCCCCTACCCCTGTCATTGCTTCCAACTAGATGGTTTTGGTTTCTGTCCAATGTGATTTTATTTTGGATGACATATAAATAATGCTGATATTATTCTTTATATACAGAGCTGTACCAACTCCCTTCCTGCCCATTCTGTCATTCTTAAAAAAGTTGAAGTTATCCAGTGATGTATTCCAATTTACTTCCTCATCCCACCACATTTCAGATAAGCCTATTATGTCAGGGTCTTTTGCAACAAGTGTAACTTCAAATTCAGCCTTTTAATTTTCTAAATGCCTGGCATTAATCTATATACCCTTCCAGTAATTGTTCTTCCTGTTATTAAGTTTGCTTATATTACCACCATGCTGGGAGTTAGTCCTCCTGCCCTTCATAAGGTCATTACTTAGTGTACACTTGTTAGGTAAACCATTAATGTTTCTTTATTTGTGTATAGTCTCCCCAGCTGTCCTCTTTCCGGTTAGTTTAAATTAGGTCCTAGTGTATTGGCAATTTTATTTCCCAGCAGTCCAGTCCCTCCCTATTTAAATGCAGTCCATCTTGTGCGTAGTGATTGCTTGTTCCCAACAAACTGCCCCAGTTCCTTACAAAATTAAAGTTTTCATGTGTGTGCCAATCCTTCAGCCATTTATTGAGACTACCTATAGTATCAAAAATGTTTTATGAATAGTTACTGTCAGGACTGGGAGTATCTCAGAGATAAGTATTTTGTTTCTGTGGGCTTTAAAATAGTTTCCAAGTTGTTCAAAGTCCCTGATATGTAGGGGTTCAGGTTTTCTGCTTATATCACTATTTCCCATGTGTATTGTAACTATAGGGTTAGGATCTGCTCCTGTCAGAATTGCATCTAATCTGTCAGAGATATCTTTTCATTTTGGCACCTGGGAAACAGGAGCCCATTGTACTGAGTCTGTCACTTTTACAGATAAATGTGTCTGTATATCAGATTACAGAATAGTCAATAATGATTTTTTGCTTCACTTGACCAATTACCAGAATTGGGGGTGGGTGGAAGGTATTGCATGCAGTTTCTCATATCCTTGCGTTGAGATTTGTCTAGAACTATGTTCTTGTTTATGCATTTTTTTCCTTGTACCAGACAACATTCAGAGTTTGCTTGATTTGTATTTTCTATGTACAGTACAAGTCACATTAAATTGTTCCCTCAACTCAATGGTGTAGCATTGTTGAATGAGTTTCCTAATCTGTGCAGTGTTTAATTCAATGAATTAGTAAAAGGTTAGTATTGGTTTGCAGCTAGCTGTTATGTACTATAAGCTTTATTTTCAGCTGAGTGCTTATGAGTTTCATTTCAGAAGGCAGGCTAAACAACTATTAAGGATTGCTGTGATATTTATAAACAATGCTCTTAAGGAATGCTGTGATATTTATAAACAATGCTCTTAAGGAATGCTGTGATATTTATAAACAATGTCATGAAAATGCAGCTACTGCCATTTCACTGAACAGTTACAAGTGAGTTGAATAGGCAGTGAAGGATGGTTGGAAAATAGTTGAAAGCTTCAGCAGTTTGAGTTGCCATTGCAGTAGCATCACAAAAAAAATGCTACACCAGTGAGTTGATGGAACAGTTTAATGTGACTTGTACTGTACTTTTACTTGCCCCATTTGTTATATCTTACACATCTTGACTATTTATTTATTTATTGAATTTTGTTGACCCAGTAAGTCCACTGGGCCTAGAAGTCCCTTTTTCAGGGGTGACCGTTGGGGGGGGGGATACAGATGGTAAGCAACTGAAATTAAACCAGATTAGGCTGTTGGTGGTATTTTTAGTGAATATTAGTTTAGTGAATTTACTGACTATTACTATCATTACTGTCTTCCTCTGTCCCCCTTTTCTGCTGAATTGGAGCCACATTTGAAGATTCACCCATTAGTGTTTGTTTTTCTATTTTAATGCACTACATTTTCTAACTTTTTGATTTCTAATAATCTTTTTAGGTCATATTTTAATTCCTCTATTTCAGTTAGGGCATCTTGGTGCGCTACACATTTCTTACAAACAAATGAATCTGCAACAAATTTTCTGGTTAAATTTCATACAACTCACACTTCAGTCAATCTGTCCCATACTTCACAATACACAATTTAAAGGCTTTGCCTGTAGTTTGGTGGCCAAGCAGCCAGCCACTCCCACTTCCTGAGCTATATAAGCAGTTCCTCTCAGCCTCACTGTGAAGCATTTTTTTTGTTGCAGCCGAAGGCTTTATCGGTTTGTCCTCTGAGCTGGATGAGCCTCCTTGGCTGGCTGGGGCCTGCCCCCCCCAGCTGCTCCTGCTTGTCTGCTGGGCATTTGTATTTATTTTCCTGCTTCTGGTTTGTATATTGCCTTCAGCTGTGTGTGTGTGTGCTTCCTTCCTTTTTTGGGGGGGCTTTTCCAAGTTCCTAGCATACTGCTACTTCAGAGTTCATACTGCTTGCTTTCAGTCACTCACAACTCAATTATTTGCACTACAATTGCAAGCCTGATCAGTGTGTTTCAGCTCAACTATAGCTGTTCCATGTGGCTTACTCTATTTCTTTCACCTGATTCAGATTGACTTGAACCTCGCTATACAGCTCACTCATGCTTGTTCTAATTACCTTGCACATGCCTAATTGCTTCCTGCTACTGCTTTGTTTACTCCCATTGCTAGTGTACATTGTTTTACTCTGAGGTTGGCTAACGCTCCTGCTGAGGCTATTAAATTAGCTTTTATATCTGCATGTGGTTCTCAGCCCTTCCATCACTTCCTTGTTTGTCCTACGTCAGAGACTGGGAGGTATTTGGGGGGTTGTGGCCTATGTGGCTAATTAATTCTGTTCTAAATCCTATCTTCACCACCAAAAGTCCTCAGAATTTGTCACCTTGATTTGGCTTTGAACTGCTTGGCTGGCTTGCCCCACTATTCAGTGCTGTTTGCCCTACATTATGCTGACCTGTGTACAGGTCCAATTATTACTGCTCTGTTTACTGACCTTCATGCAGGTCCACACTTGCTTACACAACTGTTGCTCCTTGCTTATGCAAACCATTGCTTCATGCCTACTGCCATCCCCTCAGCTTCAGCCTGGTATTCTGCTGCACTCAATCTGCATTTGACCTTGCAAGATCTCAGCTCTCAATGTTCATTACAATCTCAGCACGTTGTGCTAATTCAGCTCACCAGCTTTCAGTGCTCAATCAATTTTGGGGGCATGCCAGCCATTCTATTCTGGTTCAGGGTTCCTGCAGCTGATGGTCCACTCTGCATTTAATCCACATCTTGAGTGTGTCCAACTTGGGGTGGAATCCTTCTCACCTGGCCCATAGTTGGGAATGTCCTCACCCCAGACTTGGCTTTAGCTGCCTGCTACATGACAGCAGCTCCTGGAGTAGAATTTAGGACTAGCGGTAAGGGGTGGTTGCAATGATCTCCTTTGACTCTAGTGTTCCACTATAATGGTTAGCCATTGACTTTAGTGGTTTCTTTAGCAAGATACCTTCACCGCTTTCTACCTATGACTGCCTCTGGTTCACCTGGTTTGATTTAGGATGGGTAGGCCAGGTGAATGCCTCAGCGGTTGTTGCTCTCCTTCTGCACCTTGGATGCACGTATTGTTGCAGAGTTTTTCTCACAACCTTCCATGGCATTCCCGCTAGAGGGTTTGAGTGAGAGCCTTCCTTCAAATTGGAATATTTTCCACCTCCCTTTAATTGGGTTTTCCAAATTGCAGCTGCAGAGCCATCACTAAATAAACTATCCCAAGTCTGGAGGGAAGGTGATCTAAGCCTTGGATCCCAAGAGATTTCCTCCTCATAGGGTTTTTTCTTTCCTCCATTGCCTCAGGTCATAACACTTAGCATATTTGTTTCTCCTGGTTTCTTTAGGTAGGTTCCCTTATTGGATGGAGGTGGAGGATGTCCTGCCATTCCCTCTCTCCTTAGGGGATCCCCTAATCTCAAAGCAAATGTCAGAATCATGCTACACAAACCTGGGCAGTCATTACATTATTCAGCTGAACATCTCATTGCATTATCAAACCACCTATGCTTTTCTACTACTATGTTACAGTTACTGCTCATCTGTCACAGTTACTGCTTGCTCAAATGCTTCCCTGTTGCCTCCTTTTTGGGGATGATACTACATTTCTTTTGTGGATTCCTAAGGTACCTTTAGCCACGGGAACCATCCTGTGGCACTTCTAGGGCCGGAACCTTCTCCGAGAGTTCCTTGCCTTCGTACCCCTACAGGGTGGTAATTCCTCTGGAATAGAGAGTGCAAACAGCCAAAACTAAACTAACACAGTTGTACAAGCATAACACTACACTGGCTGCATAGGTCAGTGAATTTAAAGGCTTTGCCTGTAGTGTGGTGGCCAAGCAGCCAGCCACTCCCACTTCCTGAGCTATATAAGCAGTTCCTCTCAGCCTCACTGTGAAGCATTTTTTCTTTGCCCCACCATCCTCCCCTCCTCCTCCAGTGGCAGCACTCTCTCCTTAAGGGGATTCCTAAGGTACCCTTAGCCATGGGAACTGTCTCCTGGCACATCTAGGGGTGGAACCCTCTCTGAGAGTTCCTTGCCTTTGTACCCCTACAGGGTGGTAATTACTCTGGAATGGAGAGCGCAAATGGCCAAAGCTAAACTAACACAGTTGCATAAGCATAAAACTATACTGGCTGCGTAGGTCAGTAAACTGTAATAGGTTTTGATTTTCATACTCTGTGGTATTGCTTAGTTTTTTTGTTATGAAAAGAAAGAAAGAAAGAAAGAAAGAAAGAAAGAAAGAAAGAAAGAAAGAAAGAAAGAAAGAAAGAAAGAAATTCTTTGTGAAAAACTGTGTTAATGTACCAGTTAGGGTTACACTTAATGCCACAAAATTTGGGAAATTTAGTTATTTATTTTATTTATTGAATTTTGGTAACAGGAAGTATCATCCCCAAAAAGGAGGTAGCTTGTGTTGTCTTGTCCCTTTGGCTGTTGGTGTGGGGAATTAGGGTAGAAAATCCTAACTCACATTCCCTACTTTTGTGGTGTTAAGTGTAACACTAACTGGTGCATTAACACAGTTTCTACAAAGGCTTTCCTTTCTTTTTGAGATAGTATATTGAACGTATGAGGCCCTATTCACAAATGGCTGGGTAATATGCGCCCAAGGCATGTTACCTACCCACAGAGTTCCACACCTGTGAACAGCTGTGCACCGGCTGTTATTCACTACCATCCACCACCTGTCCACAGCCCTGCCCCCTCAGTGTGAAGACACATGGAGGATATTTCTGTGGACCATACACACATTCAATGGGATGCACAGACTAGGTCTGTGAATGGATCCCTTGCACCCATGGGGTGTGGAAAACATTAGAGAATGCTATGTGCACCATCAGTTTGGGGCAGGTGGGTGCCCAGTTGGCTGCCCCATTCCCTTCTTGATGATCCAGTAGGCTGGGGCAGCATGTGGAGGGGGTCTGCAGTGCCCCCATGTCAATGCCACTACCTGCAGCTGCATCCTGGGGGGGATGCATATCCCTTAGGATGACTGGGTGTTACCCAGCATAAGGTGCACCCCCTGCACTGAGCACTCTGCACCTTTGTGAATGGCATGGAGGGCGGGCAAGCCCCAGACATGCCCCTGCCCACCCTCGGTGCATTGCTGTCCACTCGGCCAGGGGATCAGGCACCAAGTGGCTGTGCATCCCAATTGCTGAATTCCGTGCAGGGGTGCAATGGGTGCAGAGTGACTACATGCCACAGTTACCTGGCACATAGCCACTCCAGTGCGTGGGGCCCCATGATGTTTATTTTGCTTGTTTTTTATACTACAAAAGTAATACATGTCTTCAGCAATCTTCTCTGTATGAGCTCTTCTGATCTTCGCATATCATTCAGATCCATCTTCAGCATCCATTGTACACATGAGGACTGTTGTTTTACAAAGTCTACTGCAAAATACAATAAGTTTTTTAACCAAAGTCACCTATTTATTTATTTTTTGAATGGTAAATATGATATTTAAGTAATGTTTATTTAATATCATTACCTAGCTATGACATTTCTTGACTTTCTACTTGTAACACAACTGAGAAACATGTTCTTATGATTTATAAAGAAATATACATAACATAGTAAAGAAGTTTTAAAAAACAATATTAGAGAGAAAAATGCCGATTTAATTAATACCCAATGTTTGCAGGTGTTCCTGGAGAAGGTAAAAAAACAAGTACTACAAAAATGAAAAAAAATTGCAACATAAATCAGAAAGTAAGAAACCTATTTAAATGTTAAACTTAGATTATTCTTTTTCTCTTTTGATATTTTTTTGGTAATCGGGTAAGGCCCACTAGGCACAAGTGCCTGTTTTCAGGGGTGACCCAGGAGCACTGGGATGGTTACGTGACTTGCTTAGAGTCACACAATATGCAAGTGGAGGTTGTAGGAATCAAACTTAGGTATGCTGGAGGCATCAGGCTCATTTACAGTTTGTTACTCTAACCTCTAGGCTATACTGCTATATATATTATAACTAACACATAACTGCACATATTTACAAGGTGTACTTGGAAAATTCCTTACTCATCTCCCTAATGAAGGCAATTCAGTGAAAAAGCTGGGACATTTTGTAACCAGCATACTAGGCAAAGCATTTTCATGTTATTCCATTTTTCTAACAATTGAGGTTAAAAATCATTAACATTTTTGACTAATAAATAAACTGAAACTGACAGTCCTCCTGAACCACTGTTGTAATTTTTTTACAACACACTGTAAATGTGTGCACTCAAAGAAAAGAGTAATACTGTACAGTCATGCACACAGATGCAAACTGCATTGTCTTGGGGTCCCCTTCCCTGAAATAACCACACTAGACTCATCTTCATGGGGTGCTCAGTCGGCTAATTTATTGCCCAAACTCATTTACAGTGGCATATTTGGAAAATTGGTCATTTACATTTTGTACATACTTTATTTCATTCATCCCATAATTATCATCATCCTTTACTGTCATCAATTTATTTACATTTCCAATCATTTATTTCTTTTCTTGCATTCAGAGATACCATCCATCATTCATTTTCTTTGTTATACATATCCATCGTAGTCAGATGCACACCCAGTCTATGTCCCGGCCCTCTGGGTACAAACCCACAAGGTGCCTAACCATGCCTATGTGCACATCCAGCGCATGTTCTTTCTTCCTCCTGGCCCAGTACTCACTGGGCCCCATCTTTCGCTATTCTGCTCCTTTTTTCACCATTTTCTCACCCCTTTCCTCCCCTCTCTCTATTAGCCCATCTCCAGCTATTGTGACGGAAGATGGGCTCCCCCCTCTTTTTTTTATTGCGGCTTATTACCTGATTCATACTTTAAGTACCTCCTCAAACTGAAAATTAAATTAATCCAGCCTCACATCCATAACATGGACCCCATCTGGCCTGCATAAATCCAGGCAATATTCCATAATATCTTAGTGTCTAATGGCTAGTCCCCCAGTTCTCATACTATGGCCCCCCACTTTCCAAATAAGCCTCTTCCTTGCCCCATCTATTGCCCACACATCTTTGGCATGTCTCCACACCCTCCTTGGCACAATATTTAACCACACTATGATCACTTCCAGCCACCACCTTGTATTTCTTTCAAAATCATCTTTTATCTCCCACATCAAATCAACCCTTGGTCTATGCCACAGATCATTACCCCTTCAAATGCACCAACAGACTATCAGGTTTAGGCCACTTTAACTGTAAGTCTTCCAGCAGCGACATCAGCTGTCCCTATTTCATGCCCAGAATTACCTTCCAGTGAACTCTGGCCTTCCACAGATTCCACCTCAGTGCTTTCCCTCCGGACTGTGTTGCTGCTCTCCACTCCACCCAATGGATGAAAGAATGACCAGTTTTCCAAATATGCCACTGCTTCCTGACCCCTACAAAACAAAACAATGTTAGTTGAAAATCTTTCAGATGTAAGTCCTGTAACTTTCTGATGCCCATATACCTAGTTGCTTCACCATTTCTACCACCCTGCCCTTTGTGGCTCCCTCAGATGCTGCCTCTATTCTAAACAAGTGTGATGAGAAACCACATAGATCCTCTCCTAAGAACAACAAACCCTTTTTAGCACTTCTCCTAATTGATAGCTTGTTACCTGTTCCCTATTCCTGTGTATAAACGTAGGCCCTTCCACTCACAGCAGTATTTCCCTGTATTTCCACATCGCCCAGACCAGGCATCTTTATTAATCTGCTTACCTTTTTAACATCATCCCTGTTTCTTTTCTCCTCTGATCTGTTTTGGACTTCCTCAACCATATTATTAACTGTTCCTTGGTCCAGACCACTTCTTTCCAAAGAAGCCCTTGTTCCCCTGTCTTTCTCCCTTATGCTACCACCTCACTCTCCTGAAAGGCTCCATGGAACATTAATGTGAAGACTGCATGAAATAAACATGCCTCCTGATGTGAATGACAGATTCTTTCTAAGGGACCTAGTCAATCTTCCCAACAGTCATTCTGAGATTGCTGCCTGTGGTCCTGGAACTTTCCCCATAGATGCTTCCACCTCTGCATTATCCTCCTAATGACTGATGCTCTACATGTTTCCCCCACCACCACAGGGTTCACATCAAACCTACTGATGTTAGGAGAATTCCCATGGTGGCATGAGCTACACCTTCTCTCCATTTCTGCGCTATGGAAGTTTTCACCTGCCTCTCAGTAAATGGACCACTTACCTCCATCCCAGCTTGTTCCCAGAATGTCTGAAAAACCCAAGACCTTTCATAGGCTTTTACTATGTTCTCTCACCAGGAGCTCCAGAAGAGCAGTTGCGTATCATTGAACTCAGTTCCCATACATGCCAAGGCACCGCTGTCCATGTCCCTTCAGCCCCTGGTGCTAGGGCCTAAAACCTGTCCAACTGAAGACAGGAAAGGTTATCAACCACGATGTTCTGAGCCTCTTCTATATGCCTTGGCTTGAATGAAAAATTCAGCCTTAAGCCCTGCAAATCCAGCTGCCTCAACACCCTCATCACCCCTTCTGTTGATGTGTTCTGCCTGTTCAGGACCTCTACCGCCACTTTGTTATCACACCATAATATTACTTTCTGGTTCCATAATTCTTTCTTCCACACTAGAGTTGCTATCCAGATAGGACAAATCTCCAGGAGGATGATAATCTGCATGACCCTGATTCTACCAACCCCACTGGTCAAGGTTCTGAAATCCAATGACCCTTGAAATACACTCCCATGCCTAGTATCCCCACTGCATCCATGTACAACTCTAAGTCTGTGTTAAACAACCAATCCTCCTGCTAAAATGTTACCTGTTGTAGTCACTCAAGAACTCTTCCCACACCCCTAAATCTTCCCTTACACACCCCCCCCACGATATATCAATCCACTGATGTGGCATCCTTATATGCTGTGTAGCCCTAACCAAATGCCTCATAAAAGCTCTCTCTGGTGCCACCATCAGGCATGTGAAGTTTAAATGCCCCAATGATTGCTACACCACCCTTAAAGTGATCCTCCTCTTCCCATTTACCTGTCCAAATAACTCCCTCAACTTCTTCACTTTTCCCTTGGGCAACCTAAATCTGCTTTGTTTTTTGTCCTCCTCTATGCCAAGGAATTTGAGCCTGCAACTCAGGCCTTCCATCTTCTCCCCGGCCAATGGTACCCCCAATTCTTTACACATTATTTGAAATTTTTGTACCATCTCTGCCGTCCCCTCCCTCGACCAATAAACAAAAAATCATCTAGGTAGTGTATCATTGTATCATACCCATACCATTCCTTAAAAATCCACTGCATCCATGTGCTAAACATCTCAAAGGTAGCACATGCCACCGACCAGCCCATGGGCATTGCCTTGTCAAAACAGAAATCATCCCCTACCTTGAAATCTAATAGTTCCCAGTGCACTGGCCTGACTGGAAATAGCTGGAATGTAGTCTCAGTATCAGTCTTGCCTAACCAGGCTCTCTGTACTGTGCTGATAATCTGCACTACTTGCTCAAGGGTAGCATAGGACACACCACTATGCTCCTCGCTAATAAAGTCATTGACCGAGTTCCCTTCGAGGTAGGACAAGTGATGTATCACCCTAAACTCTTCAGGCTGTTTTTAAGGCACTAAACCCAATGTGGACACTATTAGTGTAGGAAAAGGTGGAGTCTTGAATGGTCCTTCCACCCGCCCTGCATCCTCCTTCTTCTGAATCTTTGCTGCTAAAATCCTGTCTTTCTGTTTCACTGAACCTAACTTTTTTGCATGAATCCTTCTCCTCACAACATTGTACTGTATGCTGAAACCCTTTGAAAAGCCTTCTCCTAATATTCTGGCTGCTTTCTTATCTGGGTACCCTTTTATCCACTCCCTTAAGACCCCTGCCTTGATTGGTGTTCTGCCATGGGAAAATAACCCTAAGTTAGATGCCCTTCTACCCCTTTATCTTCCTATTTCTCCCAATACCCTGTTCCCTCCCACACTGAAACCCCTCTGGGCCCATCCTCCCACCCTAGTTCCCCCAAAACCCACCCAAAAGGACTGATTTTTCCCAAACTGTCCACCAGACCTCTCACTGCCTGATCCACATTTGAACAGTGGGTGAGGGCCTGAGCATTCCAAGAAGGCATGCTTAAACCTGTAACTCACCCAGCTGCACTGCATTTTGTTAAAGCTCCAACAATGCCTCTGCGTGCTCTTGGTCTCCAACCTGCCTTATCCCCCAGCCCCCCCCGGCTGTCCCATCAGGGTCTCTAGCCAAATAGCTATGAGCCCAGTGTCCCAGCTGATAGCGCAGTGTGATGCCATCTGCTGACATAATGTTTCATCATACTGGAGCCACCCATTGCCTGCCCTCAATTTGTGCACACTCCATATTATCAGGGAGCATGCTAACAACTGGGTGGCTAACTCAGGCTGCTTTTGGAATACAATGGCCATGAAATAGGTAAAATCTATCATCCAGGCATCTATATGCTTCCCTTTCCAGGTCTTATCCTCCTGGGTCTTACCGAGGAGGGCTAGTGCCACTGCCATCTCTGTTTTCCCAATTATTTCCTTCTGTTCATATTTCTTAGCCACCTCCTTGTCTACTAAGGTGAACATGTCCACATATTCTCCCTTCCAAATTTTTCTTTGACAGCCAGGGGCACATGATCTCCAATCATGACCCCCTGGCAGCCCTCCTTCCATCCTTTACTGGTATCCGTCCCTCCCCTGCTCTTACCTACCCCATCCTTCCACCATTTTCCTCCATCTCCTGGAAATCCTGAGTAACTTTTGCAATTCTCCAAGACCTGCCTCACTCACCATGCTCAAAATTGCCTCCACATGTCCCTGAATACTCCCTTCTACTGTCAAATCAATAGCATCCTCCTTACCCTTCGGCTCAAACACCTTCTCATCTGGCTTCTCTGGTGCCTTCTGCTTGGGTCTACTTTCTACCTCCTTCTAAGCCTTCCTCTTCCCACCTTTATGTACTGTGCCTTTCTCCTTTTTGGCAACCTCCAGCATCATCCACACCTGTTCCATCATGGCCATGGTCTGATCCACAGGGCTGTCTTTGGGAACTTGCTTCTGCCACTTTGGTGCCATCCTGTAAGAGTCATTCTGAATCACAATAAAGAACACAAAGGGAAAAAACAATATTAATTCACACAGAGAATGATTACTCAGGCCTCCCCTAATTTAAATATTACCTCCACCATGGCTGCACTGTACCCGTTCCCCTTGCCTGCCAGGAAATCTTGGGTTAACATCCCCTTTGCAGGTATGCAAAACATGCAGTTGTATCTGTAATCACTTCCCCCCTTTTTTGTATATAAATGCCCCCAATCAGGTTGCAGACTTTGCTGCCAGAATTTTCCCAGTAATTCCAGTGCTTGTTTTTTTTCTCTTTATTATATATTATTTTTTTTTACTTACACCGTTATCCATGCTGCCAAGAAGCTGTCTCCCCCCAGCACTTCTGTGTCTAAAATGGGCCAAATTCTTCCTCTGCTAAGCCATGGTTGCTTCACCCCAGCCTCCACTAATGTCCACTGACTCTCTTTCCAAAGTAGTAACTCCTGAGATGGTGCTTGAACACACAGCCTTTGGCTTTTCCAACCTTAGAGATAGGTACACAATCCACTGAGCCATTGTCACTCATTTTGGTAATCCCCTTTTTTTGAAAAATGGGGGCCTTCAATCTCCATTTAAGGACCACACCATCTGACTGTAGTTCTTCAGGAGGAGAAATTTCCAACCTCCCCAACTTCTTGGGGCACATATTATTGCTGCAGCCCCAATAACTTTTTCCTCCCTGGCTGCTGCAACTAATGAAACCTGGTCCATTCTACTGAGGGAACAGAGGGGTTGGGGGAGGAGGGAACCTTCCAATTGACCAGACAGCTTGTCTTTTGGCTCCCGCTGCTCCAGATGCTCCCTGTATCCTACCCAGAGCTTCAACATCAGAAATCAGCTCCTGCCTTTTTTTGTCACTTGCAACTTATCTTTTAAAACAGCTGCATTCCCTTGAGCATCCTGATTCAGCTGTCCTGCCTACACAGTCGCTCACTCATGTTACTTCTTAGCACAAAAATTCCAACTCTTTGCTCCTAAGCAAACAACCCCACTAATCCTTCACTAAACTGCAATTCCCAGCTCCACAAATATATTGCACCCCCAAAACATTCATGCATTACTTATTTTTGTTGCAAATTTTCCTAATCTCCTTAAACTTTCTTGGCTTAAAACCTTTTTTTTAAAACAAAACACAATACCTTTGCAGCTTTCCCATCAGATTACCTCTTCAGTATTCCTATTATTCCTTTTCCCCAGCACACTTTCCTCTACTCACATTCCTTTTTCCAAAGAAGCAAATCTGCTGAACTCAGAATTTCTCCAGCAGCCTCCAGCCGACCAATGTGCTAGACAAAATCTAGCAAACTGAAGGGGAAACTCCTTGGAGCAGCCATTTTTAAACCCTTTTTCCCTTGGTTCCCCTTCCTCCACCCAGCCACCTTGTTCCCTTAAGTCCCTCCCCTTTTGGGCTAGCTTGCTCCTTACCCAGCACCCTCTTTCCCCTCTCTTTCTCTTTTCCCACAGTCCACCTTTCCTTATCCTCATCCAATCTCCTCTCTCTTCCTCCCCAACCCCCCTCACCCTCTCCTGTTCATATTTCAGTTCAGGAAACCCCTGACAATCCAGGTAGCCTTTTCAATAGGCAACCCCCTTTACATTAATATTATGTAACCACCCAGTCCCCTGGGGTTACTAGAATCTTATCTGTAGTGTGCTAGGCAGGTTGCAGGCAGCTGGTAAAGTGCTCATTAGGTGCTTCTTACACAATGACATTCATTGTTTACTCAGCTAGCCTGAGAGAAGAATGATTATGTCATTTGGAACTCTGGCAGCAGGATAACCCCTGCGTATGTACAGCTGCTCAAGGGAGCTTAGATGTTGATTTAGAGTTTGATTCAATCTGTAGTTGGAATCTGAGTGTGGAGGTGAGTGGCAGAAGGTCTGCCAGTTGGGCTCTGAGTTGAGGGCCCAGAACTTCTCACCCTAGTGTGGAGTGCAATTTCCAGCTTCCAGTAAAGTGGTGGAGACCTTTCTACAGCAGGATTTCTTGATTTCTACTCCCAGTGAAGTGGAAGGAACTGCTTGTTCTCAGTGGGTTCAAGGGGCAATCACCTGAAGATCCTTTGTGTGTTTCAGCTGCCTTGGAAAGGAACTTTTGAAAGACTGTTCTGACATGCCACCCAGGAGAGGTGCCTTTTTGTTGTTCCATGCCCAGTGGAGGGGACAACTAGGTCATGAGTACTGTTCTAAGGAGAAATGTTCTTCACCTATTTAGGGGAATCATTTTCTGGGGTGTGTGTGCCCATAGATAAGGCTAGAATGCACCTGTCAGTGCCCGTAGTTCACCTAGCAGAGTAAATTTCTGTAAACTGTTCACCCAGGAGAGTGCAGTTTGTACTTTGGTCACACCAGTGAGTGACAGGAATGGAAAGTGTGGGACCTCTAACATTTCAATGTGGGAATGGGGATTTCAATGGTGTAACCCTGAAGGAATGACAGAGACTGTCGGTTAGAGCAAATGGTGGGAGGAATGCAATCTGAAAGCTTTCAAAACAGGGCTTACTGGTTCATAAAGGGCACCAGTTTTTTTACCTGAGCAAAGGCCAGTGCTGTAGGTTTAGGTGTGTGGCTGAGTTTCATATATTTGCACCCAATTTTGAAGGAGAGTTCTGAGTGTGTGGCTTAGTTTCACAGTATGTGCACTCATGGGAGTAAAATGTTTGGGTGCATGGCCAGGTGTCCACTATATGCACCACTGGGAAATGGGAATAAGATGTTCTTTTGTGTGCCCTCGAACTGTACTGCATGCAAGGAGAGTTCATGAAATGTACCTGTCCTGCCTTGACTGACCCATGGGGTCCACCGCTGCTTTAATTTTCCATCTGTTAAATAAAGCCATACTGCACAATCCCAGTTCCTGTTCTGGATATTCTTATTCTTGCTTTTGGTTGTTGGATTTACTGGGGCCCCCTCAGCAGTTTAGATCTGGCATATGCCTAGCAGCCTCAGCCATTGACATGGGTTGTAATTTTTACACAAGGTTCATGTATTTTGATCTTGTACCCCAACCCCTCTTCCTCTAGAAATGAGCCAGGTACTGTACACATCCTAATGCCAAGGGTGGTACCAACCTTTTGAAAAGTAAATAGCATGTCAATATATTGGTACCAGTGTACAGATTTAATTGGGGTGTGCTAACTTGTTATAAGTGGCTTGGGGGTTACAATTATAAGTGAAGGAAATGCAGCATATTTATGTATTTATTTGTTGTGCCGTAAATACATAAATACATATTTACAACTGAGTCATACTTTGATATAATATGTGAAGCCATTCATATGTGGTACAGTTTGAAGTTTTGCAAGTGTCGCACAGTGTTATGTGACAAGGTGATGTACGGCAGTGTAAGGACCGGGGTGGAGGTAGGGGGTGGCTAAAGATTTACATGTCATAGGGTTAGTTGCAAAAACTGAATATGCTCACAGTCCAGCTCTCTTGTAAGAGTCTACTTGAACTGAAACTATATCAGTATTATGATTATAACCATTCATCCATTACATGTAGAAATTAAATTTAAGAAAATTAATTATTGGTGACTGAGTGAATGATGCAATCTGAAGGGGAACACTGTCAGCGATATATGTGTCATATGTACCTTTTTTAGTCTACTTAATTGAGAGGCATATTCTTGGTACCTAACCTTCTGCAGTTCCCACAAACTGCTTATATTTTAGGACATTCAGATATGAATATTTTATCTTCCTTGGTAGCCTTTCCTTAAAGGTGTATGTAGCATTATTGCACTCTATACACCTGCCACTGTATCTGAGTCAAGTCACATAATAGTCAGAATGCACAGAGGCTCCATGGTGGAAAAATATTTCTTAAGTGTCAAACTAAGAAAGTCCAAATGTAACTCCACCTGCAGCAAAGCCAGTTATCAGTGTCACAACTTTGACTCACTTTGAGTCAAATCATTGGAGTATTAGCATGAGGTAGTTTGCAGAATGTGTCATTTTTGATGACTGAGTACTATTCCTACCACACCTTCTACACTCACAGCCAGATTTAGCATTGTTGAACAAGTGTCTGAATTTGATGGATGATTCATGCATGACATATACAGAAATCCACAACATGTCATCAATTACTTCTCTGTTAATATTACCACAGAAAAGACAAACATATAGTTGACATATTTCACTGAGAAGTATTGCCTTACTGGAATCCCATCTTCTTCTAATGATTTGATGATTGCCATCATAAACTCTTTCACGTCTTGCTGAATATTGTCAGCAAATGTGTTATGCTGGTTATAAGATGCCACAGCACAACATAGCGGTGACAACGACTGCACAGTATTGTTTTGCCATTGACTGACAGTTATAACCTGCCACTATGAATCTGCCAGAACTGTTGATTTTGAAGCAGTTATTGTGGCAACAAAGACAGGCAAATATAGGAATACCTGCATCATAGAATTAGCATAGCAATTCACTCCAGTACTGTTGTCAAAGGACACCATTGCAGTTAGACCACCACATTTGTTTTGTTTGTTTTTTGCTGGAGGTGATCTAATATCATCGGCCACAGTTGATTGCTTATCACCATTTAAAGTGGAAGAATCATGTACAGTAGACTTCTTCCTCTTCAATTTCTGTGACATCTCTGAAAACACATCTTGCATGACTATGTCATTCACAAGTAGAATCAAAGTCATGTTGGGTTGATACAAAGTACACAGGTGATTGCACTCTATAATGCACTTTTTCTCAGCATACATTTTGTTATGTGCAAAATTGATAATGTATAGTCCTGCTGGAGTTCTGATGCATGACAAAGCAGCATAGCTCATCCCATTTCTGAAGGCAGCATTCTGTATGTCAATCATCACAGCATCTAAACTCAAAATTTGCAACTTGTGGGTGGACACTGCATATGCAACACAGAGTGGGAACTGTTTCCATGTTGAATAAATGTCTTTCATATCCTGAAATTTTACCAAGCATCTGTTGATGCCTTGTGGGTAATCAAGGTTGTCATATTATACCACAACTATTTCAACATAAAGTTTCCACTATGAGGAGTCATGCTATGGATTCAACCTGAGCAGCAGCTTTTCTTGGAGCTCCATGGTTGGGACTAAAAAAATGACTTAAACTGCTTTAAATTCCATTTTGGGACACAAATCAAAACATTTTGTTGCCTTGACATCCCACCTAATGAACTACGGCTGAGTTATATCTTTTGAAGCAAGACAGAGAACAGCATAATTAAACTTCTCTGATAGCCCACTCATAACCTAAAAGCCAGCCTTCCAAATGGCAGAAACCTGGACTCACCAGAGGAACTTGCACCAGTAACCAATCCATTGGACATATTAACTGACAAGCTAGATAATTTTTTTCACCGAACTGACATCTGAGAAAATAACGCTGTGTGATATGGCTTTGGACATAAGAACTTTCAAGTACACAGCAGAAACTCTTTCCACCAGGGTCTCAGACACCAAAGCCAGAATCAGCTCAGTGGATGACCAGCAAAACAAGGATGACAAAATTGTCTCACAGATGCAGAAAAATTGGGGAAACTTGAGGACAGAGGATCAGGACAGCAGACTTAGAAGGAACAATCTAGTACTGGTTGGAATACCTGAGCAAGCTGAAGGAGCGAACCTGCTGGGTTTTGTGCAGACGCTGCTATAGGATATAGCTGGACTACTGACCGCTGGTCCCTTATACCAGCTAGAATACACACACATATCCTCCTGGCACCATCAAAATAAGGAGACAAACAAAGGGTTATTATAGCCCTGTGTATGCATTGTGGTGCCCCTGTAATAAGTTATACATTGGAAAAATGGATCCACGCCGGGTACTTGATAAAATTTTTGTTGAACGCCCCATCAGTGACTGCATTCTGCAGTCAGCTGCTGGTTCCCACAGGGTGACTGTGTTTTCTTGGGGAGGTTGTCGTCTGCTGAACCCCCCCCACATGGGCACACCCCCACTTAAGGATTATCAACTCCGAGTCGGATCTGATTGGTAGGGTGCAAGACCCCTGACAGACAGCATCTGGTGCCAGTGGGTTTCCCACAGTGGCATGGCACTGTAGTCACTGTGAGGGACCTCACTGGTGAAATGTCACTGTCGGGGGGTAACTGGGAAAAACTATCTGCCCTGTAAACAGCAGATTCAGGAACACGTTTGTTCCATCTGTAATCAAAGGTTGGATACCCCCATTGGATGTCAGTTTGCAGACAGACATGGTTCTAAGCCAGATAACTTGAAGTTCATGGGTCTTGAGCTGGTGGAAATAGAAAAAATGTGTTGCTCAAAAGAGAGTTTTTGGATTTTTACTATGCAGAGTGTTAAACCACATGGTCTAAATGAAAGACGGGATCTTAAACCACATTTTATAGTAAATAACTTAGCTATAACATTACTGTAACTAATTGGTTTGTATCATTTTTTCTCTCTCTACAGGACAGTCTCCCTTCTCTGTAGCAATTTAAGAGTTTGGAATCACTGATCCGGGTGGCTTCATATGTATGTTTGACTTTTTACCTTCCATCTCTTCCCCCTCACATTCCCTAACCTCATACCCCCCTTTTCCCCATCTACTGTTTGTCCTGTGTTGTCTTTAGCTCCAGAAAAAATTTAATGGATGTTATGAAATACTTTTAAGGAAAAAAAATAAAAAAAAGAAGAAATAATAATAAAAATGGATCATTTCAAACAAATTTCCAAAGTTTCAGTTTGGATCTAAGGAGCAAAAGGATCATGTTTTACAACACCTGATAGGTTTTCTTAATTTATCTAAGGTTCTTAATGATTAACTAAATGTTAGAATTAAGATTTGCAATGTTTAACGCTTTTTGGCAGCTAGCAGATAACTTTCATTTAGTGACATAAAAATAATGTATTGAGCCATTGTTAAGCAAGTTTATGAAATGTTGTGTTTGTTTTCATTTTTCATTTTATTTCATTCTTTCCATTTTTTGTTTAAATGTAATTTTAGTTTAAATGCCAAAATTATGTTGTTAATGATGTCACTATCAATCTCATGAATATTAATGATTTAAGATACAAAAAGAAATGAGCATCTTGCTTTGCCATGCCCCCTGACAAAGAGATGAGGTCTCGAAGCACTGGGGCATTGAGGCATCCAGTATATGTCTGTGTATTGTTCAACTCAAGAATACTTGTTTAAGTAAAAGTGCAAGGTGCTGCATTTTGGGATGAAAAACCCAAGGAGGAGTTACCAGCTAGGGGGAGTGCAGCTAGCCCAGACAGAGGAGGAGAAGGATCTGGGTGTGCTCATTACAGGGTCAATGAACAATTCGGCACAATGTAGGAAGGCAGCTGCAAAGGCCAACAAAATGCTGGGTTGTATTGCAAGGGGTATATCCTCGAGGAGGGAGGAGGTGATTCTGCCACTGTATAGGTCATTAGTTAGACCACACCTGGAGTACTGCATGCAGTACTAGCATCCATATCTGAAGAGGAACATTAAGTTACTGGAGGGGGTGCAGCGCAGAGTGACAAAGATGATCAAGGGGCTGGGGGACTTATCATATGAGAGGAGGTTGAAGGAGTTGAACATGTACTCACTGGAGGAGAGGAGAGACAGGGGTGACATGATTGAAACCTTTAAATACATGAAAGCAATAAACAAGACAGGTACAGAGGGGCTGTTCAAAGTAAGGAAGGGGAGGGCCACCAGGGGCCATGATATGAGACTGGAGCGAGGAAGGTTCAGGAGGGAGATGAGGAGACACTTTTTTTACAGAGAGTGTGGTGGCTGGGTGGAATGCGTTACCTGCTGAAGTGGTATGCAGTAGAACAGTGGACTGCTTTAAACGAGGATGGGACAGGACAAGGGGGAGGGTTAATGAAGTGGAAGAGTGGAAGGGAGGGGCAGCTGCAGAATAAGGGGTGCTAGCTGCACATTCGAGCAGACTTGATAGACCTCTAGGCCTTTATCTGCTGGCAAATTTCGTATGTTCGTAAGTAAAAGCTATAATTCACTACAGCTTGGTTTGAGGATGATTTATTCTACCATCTAAGAGTGCGGGACTTTCGGTACATGTTATTATAACATACTGTGTCAACTTGCAGGAGAAATCTCACTTTTAAATGCAAGCCAGGACAAAACAAGACACCCTGACCTGGAATGGAATGGACAATACTTCCACATATACAGTAATGTGACCCTAGCAGTGCAGGACAAGCAACGGCCAGACCAGGACATCAAGAAAACTTTACTTAAAACCCACATCCCCTTCCATATGCTGCATCCAGCCTGACTGATGGTCACCGCACCTACTGGCATGCACAAATTCCAAAATGCTGAAGTTGCTTGTCTGGAACTTCCCAAGCAGTTGCCGCAAGTCTTCTCTCCTACCACACTCTAAACAGGGAATCTGCAAGGCAAGAAATTGAGCCAACAATGAAAGGTGGTGCACACTCAAGAACTCAAAGGGACTTCAGAAACATTTTAAAGCACATCCTCATCCCTCCCTGTTTTTAAACTAATTTCAACAAGATTTCTCTGAACTTGCTCAAACCAAGGACCCTACAGGACTAACCAACTACCTTTGTCTGGCATGAGTGGATGTGGAAGGGATTGCCAATCTAATTAACTGTTCTGATCTCCAGAGATGGTAAGGGAATACAGAAACCTGAGGGAGGAGTTCTTATTAATGGTGGACAAGTCATTTGGTGAAGCTTTCACTAACTGCTTCTTCCACCTAAGGCAAACTTTCCCACCAGCAGTTTTTTGCCTTTGTCTGCAGCCCTGCAGTAAATCCAGCCACCTTCTGACAACACAGCCAGTGGAGGTGACCCCTCCCAGTACCTCAAGTTAAGAAGGAGGACGTCTTTAGAGATGATGTCTGCTCACTAACACAGCCTACCATGGGGCCTTTACAAACTATCCCAGAACAACAGACACCTACCCCGGACTGCCTACATGAGCCTTCTCACCTTACCTCAGTGGGGCATGATGAACCAAGACCAAAAACTGACACATCTCTTCCACCTCACCATTATTCTGACTGGTTACACTGCCATGCCTTGAGCCTTTGAAGTTGACATCGACTGCTGCTGCAACCCAAATAACTCTACATCTCCAGAACACAGCCACCCCCGCAAACACTGAGTCAGAGAAAAGAGTGGCACGCCACCTCTTAAATTTACACTGGCTTCTCCTGACAGAACAGCACCCACTCCCCTTACCTACTCAATGATATCTGTCCCATATGCCTGGGCAACAAAGGTACAGCATGACTAATATATACGTTTCTGGGGGGGGCAAGGGATAGAACTCATATGCTGGTCTCCTATGGCGAAGGGGTGGGGGCAGGAAAGATCTGTTACAAGCTTGACCACCTCTCCTCACATGGGAGGGTCCCCGGTCCCCTTCTACTACCATAGGATGGCTGGCCTAGTCCTGAACCACAAGACCACCACTGGTAAACTGGGATGGAGATCCAACAACTGATCCCCCTTTACCTCACTCCAGAGAATTAGCATCCAATAACCCACAATGTTGACTGTTGCCCTACAGAGGCAGTATGAGTGACCAGAGCCCCATAATATGCCTCCCTGGTATCTCCTAATGTGGCCTGGATGGGGATCACAGTCTCTACCACCACCCTCAACTCGGCCACAAGGGGAGTGAAACATGGCTTAATGATTAGGGAACCCTCCATCCCCTAGGGAACCCAAGCCAGAGAATTATGCAGGACTGCACATCTGCTGAAGGTGGAAGCAGAATGCAAACAGTTCTGAGAAACTCCTGAAGACTAGCCTGAGGCTTTTCTCCTTGACTCTGCAAGCAATTACCACACCAGCCCTAGTTGTCAACATGGCACCCCATGACAACTCAATGCATCCTTGCTGTGGGGGCAGCTTGCACCCACCTGGTGGAATCTGCCATACCAGGTAACTCACTCACCATGGCGCTACACACCAGCATTGCAAGGGGCAACTCACCTTGTGAGGAACTGTGAGACACTTTCAAGACTTAGTGTCTCAACAGCTGTGATTCTCAGTTAACCTATGGCAGGATTCCCCAGCTAGATGCAGGGATCCCATGGACACTCACCTAGCTATCTGGAACTCCCCAATACTCAGTGCATTGCCCCATCCTCCCACAGTAATCCCCACTGGTAGCGTGGGAACACAATGTGGAAAGACCATACACATGCCTGATTGGCTATGCTCAGAATCTGGTCAGGCACAAGGACAAGCCACACAGCTAGATAGCCTCCCCCACCAGAGAGGGCAGAAATCTGGAGGGCTTTGGTCCCCTGAACATTGACACCTACCCAGCACCATAGGCACAAGACCCCTCAGGATGACCAGTCGAAGGGCAGGGTGGCCACCAGCAGTTGGGCATTGAAGGCTTGCAAATGGCAAGACAGACTCTGTGAGCAAACAGACTGGACATTCTGGATCCAATGAAACTGCCACAGACACATGTTACTGGGCTCACACAATGGACTGTAAAATGACCATCTGAGCAATCTGCAGTTTAACTGTATTTATTTTCTTTCTCTTTATCATCTAGTGACCATAGGCAGAGGTCAGAGGAACTCATGGGAGCCCTTCATGGACCAATTGACTTGGGCGTTCACCTCATCCCTTGGGCCCCCCTTGGGAAAGTGAGCCCGACCTCTCATCCACGTTATTGTATTTAGTCTATTTAGTAGTTAGTTACATAGATGTTGGCAGTATATGTCGCTTTGTAGTTGTAGCATATGCCTTGCATGTAGAATGTTTTTCCCACTCTTTGAACAAGGTACTAAAGACAACTAGCTGGAGGCCCAAATTTGCCCCAGAGCCTATCCCCCACACTGCCCAACAGGATACAAGTTGGGGCTTCAGACGTCCAAGAGCACACACTATAGCTCATGCTCCACACAGGCTATTTCAGGTCAAGCTTACCCCACAGACTGCACAGACATTCACCCTACCCCACAAATGATGACCACTCAGTATAATTGCACCACATGGAATATTAAAGGGACACAATCCAGAGAGAACTGGCACACAGTTCAGAGACACATTAAAGCCCTAAAAACCCAGATTGCTTTCCTACAAGAAACACACACACCCAGGTACAAGTCACTGGTCTGGAGGAGGGAATGGGTCGGTCAGGTTTTTGCTGCAAGTATTAACAACAGAAAAGCTAGAGTCACCATCATAATCCACAAGAATATCCTCTTTCAACCCCTAGAACAGATAGTGGATCCTCTAGAGAGGTACATAATAGTGAGGGGGAGCTAGGCAGGCAGGAAGTAGTATTGGCTTTAGTGTACAGCCCCAACAAGGATGAGCCCAGCTTCTTCACCAGCCTCATGTCTGCCCGTGCCCCCCCCGCTGAGCCTCCCAAGCATCATAGCCAGTGACTGCAATGTGGTCAGGGATAACATCCTAGATAAATCCAGACCCAGAAAAATTTGCCTGTCACCATTCCAGTGAGCCCTGACAAAACTCCAGGACTCACTTGTCCTCATAGATGTGTGGAGAATTCTCCATCATTACTCCAGAGAATAAACCTTATGGTCAGTGCCACTCACCCCACTCTCCAGACTTGATTTCTTCCTACTTAATCAATCATTACTAAAAGTAACCACATCCAGTGAAATCCAATCCAGGTTCATCTCTTATCACACCCCTGTCACTCTAACATTCCTGCCACCAGACCTGCCAGAGCGAGACAGAAACTGGAGATTGAACAACAACCTCCTGCAAGACCAGCAGTGTTTGTCCAAAATCAAAGAGTGCGTCACCCAATTTTTTGAAATGAACACCCACACAGTCCAGAGGCAGGCTACCCTCTGGAATGCCTTCAAATGTACCATCAGAGGGGAGCTTATCCAACTGGCATCCTCCAGGAAGAAAAAGAGAAAGGCGGAATGTGCACAATTTCTGTGCATGATAAGGGAGCTCAAAAGAAAGCTTGCTGACCCTTATATCCAACATGAGGGTGCCCAACTCAATGCAGCCAGGGCAAAATACTAGAAGCTCCTCAGACAATAAGCTGAATTTACTATATTCAGGGTGAGAACCCACTATGTAGATCAAGGGGAGAAGGCAGGAAAACTTCTAGCCCTCAAACTTAAACTACAAGAAGCACCTTATACCATCAACTTGATCCAGTCAGCATCGGACATCTCTAACTCCCACCCCAAAGAAATTGCCCCAACCTTTTAGGACTTGTTTGCAAGGTTATATGCAGAAAGTACCCAGCCCCCATAGGGGACATAAAATGATCCCTACATAGACCTAACCTTCCAAAAGTACTGCAGGCATCCCTAGCAAAGATAGATACCCCGGTATCAATGTGGGAGGTTGAGATAGTAGTCCCCTCTTTGAAAGTGGATAAAGCTCTGGGTCCAGATGGCTTTACTCCTAACTTCTATAAAGCAATGGGACAACCACTATTGGGACCATTGATGAATCTCTGCAATGAGGCAAAGGAATGGGCAGAGCTAGACTCAGGGCTACTGGAGGCCATTATTACTGTCTTCATGAAGCCAGACAATGATATGACCAATATGGACAATTACAGGCCCATATCCCTCCTCAACACAGACTTGAAAAGCCTAGATAAGATCCTGGCCATCAGATTAAGTGTGGAGATTGGACACCTCATTGATCCCCAACAGGTGGGGTTCATGCAGGGCAGACTAGCCACTGACCACCTATGGAAACTGGGCTACATACTGGTAGCATTTAGGGATTCTGCAGCCTCTGTAGTTCTGCTCTCCCTGGATGCCAAAAAAGCCTTTGATAGGGTGTCTTGGATGTTCCTATTCAAAACCTTGCAGGAGTTCAGTCTCCCACAGTCCTTCATGGACAGGGTCAAAATACTTTATTCTCAGCCCAAATCCAAAGTGCTCTGTACTGGGATCCTCTCCTCCCCATTCCAGTTGCACTCAGGCACCAATCAGGGGATCTCACTCTTGCCTTATTTATTTAACCTTTATATCGAACCATTAACCAGGAGAATCCTGTCAGGGCAGGCCATCAAGGGCATGCAGGTGGGGAGCTCCAGATACAAAATATCCACTTATGTAGATGATGTACTCCTCCACATAGAAGACCAAGTCCACTCGATCCCCCCAGCCCTGGCACTTATCCAAGAGTTTGGCCATGTATCAGGTTACAAGCTGAACTGTGCCAAGTCCTGTATCATGCCACTCAATCACCACATGTTCACCACACCAGCAGCACGGTGGGGGGGGGACTTGGTGCCACATCAAATATCTCAGGATTGTGACCACACAAAACAGCTAAATGCATCAAGCCCATAACCTAGATGACCTATGAGCAGACGTTAAGCAAGATCATACTCACTGATTCACCCTTCCCCAAAGTTTGTGGGCCCGCATTAACATCATCAAAATGAATATTCTGCCCAGAGTGCTATATCTGATCAGTATGTCATGCTGCTTCCTCCCCATTAATTGGTTCACTGAGCTGAATTCCATGATATCCTCCTTTCTTTGGGCAGGCAAGCCACTGTGCAGGGCCTACCATAAACTCACATCAGCTAAAGAGATGGGTGACCTACAACTACTGGACCTCTGACTATATTATCTCACAGCCCACACCTCCCAATTTTTATGGTGGAGATCACACATGGACCTTAATGACAACTTAGAGTGCACTCCACAATGGAAAACAATCAAACAGATCTGTTCCAAATAGCTAAGATCAAGGTTCAGATGCTGACCAGCATTCCCCACAAAGCCCTTCTGCCATTGCTCAAAGTTTTCCCTGTTGGGACCTTGGTACAAGTCAGCAAACAGCTTCCCAGCCTACTAGGCACATGCCCACAATGAGACCCAGCCCAGTCCCTGACAAGGAACTCTAACTTTAGAATCCAGAAAGAAATGGTCCCTACCAATTTCTTGAGAGCGGTGAATATCCAGACCTTCAAGTCTCTCCTCAGGGACAACAAGAAGGTCTCCTACTATGACTTTCAACACTGCAATGCTCCTATATGAGTTCCGGCCTTTCCCTTCCTACAAATCCAACATATGCTGGCCTCAGTTTTGGGTCCCAAACCCTCGAGATTGAGGCCTTTAACAAGTAAGATGAGCTGTGTGCCCTGGCAAGCCGTAAACATGTGATTTTCTTCCTCTACAAGCATCTGCTGGCCCTGACTACTGCCCCAAACAATGCCTAATGCTGGTATTGGCAAACCAAATTCCCAGACCTAGGGTCCCCAAACTACATGGTGCCCTATGGAAGGGCACACACAATATTCTGAAATCTGATGGCCTCAAACTTCTGCAGTACCAAATCAACCATAATATGTACTAAAAACATTGTGTGTGTGCTGATTGTGTGGGAAAGTGGAGACTATTTACCTTGAAAATTTTGTGAGCAGAACTTTTAGCTTTTGAGCCCTGTATATCCTATTACCAGAAAGCAGGAAGAGAGTGGGGGAGACTCACTACTGTGAGACCAAACTACTGTTAGCATTTTGCAGCTCTTTTATTTCATTTTTAAACCTTGACTGCTACTATTTAGCCCCTAAACAGCTGCTGGGCTTAAGAAAGTGCAAAAAAACCTTTAAAATGCAACTGTTGTTGCAAGTACCCCCTGCGACCCCTCACAGCCACTTCCGGGTCATTTAGACCTTCATAACACAGCCCTGCTGTGAGCAGGGCACGCGTTGCCGTGCGTGGAGATGCACGCAGAGACACACGCAGATGTGTGTGTCTACTGTGTCTGCTGGGACCATGGGACAAAGGAGAGAAATCTAGAAAGTACCTGAAAAGTGAGTAAAAATAGGGGACTAGTAAAGCTTTATATATATCACTGACAATAAATGACTAAGACCAAAACAAAGAAAAAGATCCATAAACCATGTTCAGGCTGTAAAATGTTTACTGAAGAAGCAACATTGGAGGATTTTATATGTGATAAATGCCTATTGATTCAAACCTTACAGGCTGAAATTGAGCAGTTGTTGCAGAGAGTAGAAGGAAATAAATGAGGAAAAATGAAGTTCAGGAAGAAATAGCGGAACTGGAAGCATTTATAGACTCATTCATAGCTGATAATGATAAAACGGCAACTAAGGAGGAAGGCTTACAGCAAACCTTATTTGAAATGGAAAAAGATAATGTAGATGTAAATTGGGTACATACACAGAATCTGAATACTAAATACAATGGTAAAACACAAATATCAAATACGTAGCTATCCAGAAACAAAGAACAGATACGCCTTACTAGAACCTGATATGGAAGAACCCCAAAGGCTTTTACAAGATGTTCACAAAGATATTAAAGGTCAGGTTGATATAAACCAGGACCAAATAGAATATGACAAGATTGGGAAATTAGATAAAACTAGTAGAGTTTCTGAAAATAGTAAAAAAACTGAACACTCAAACGCTGACTCTTTATCAGAAAACAATGACAAAAAGATAGGAGGAAATAAAGATATTTTGATTATAGGTGACTCCATTACTAGAGACATTGATACATTGGTGTGCCATGGTAGGAAAATGCACACTACTGTAAGCTCATTACCATGGGTGAAAATAGCGGATATAGGTAACCTCCTAAATGGACTAATGGAGGGAGTTCAGACACCACTAGTTATACTCCATGTAGGTACAAACGATGTGGGAAGTGGTAATATAGAAAACATTGTACAGGAGTACCAACATATAATAAATAAAATTAAAGAAAAGGAGAGAGATAGTATTATAATTGGGTCTGCTCCCAACTCATGGGAAGCATGTTTTTAAAAACCCAAAAATAGAGCAGTTAAATATACGGTTGCATGCTTTTTGCAAATACAATAACATAGGATTTATGGATAATTCAGTAACCTTTGGAAATCCTATACTGTTTAAAAGTGATGGGTTACACTTAAATAAAGCTGGGACTCATATACTGAGTAAGAAAATGAACGATATTATATCCTTCCATTTAAACTGGAAAAAGGGGGAAGGAAAATTCATAAGCTAGTACCTAAAACTGTAGATCTACAGGAAGGCTGGAAAGGAGTATTAATAAATGCATGCAGTCTAGTTAATAAATTTGAGGAATTACAATATTTACTGCAAAACAAAAATATACAAATTGCACTTATCACTGAAACCTGGTGGACAATAGAAGATCAGTAGGACAAAAATATAGAGGGTTACAATTTATTCTATTTATCAAGAGAAACAAAAAGAGGAGCGGGTATTGCGATTTATATTGATGAGTCAATACAATGTGAAGAAATAAAGAGAGAAAAGGATGAGCTGGAAATGTTATGGTTAAAACTTATACCAAAAGGAGCACCAAAAATTAAAATAGGACTGTTGTACAGATCACCTTCAACTATTTCCGAGAGAGATTTGGAAATATTAAATATTATTAGGAACTTAGATCCAGCAGAAAGAATTATCTTAACTGGTGATTTTAATCTACCAGATATTGACTGGAATAAGCAGGAGGGCAAATTCAAAACAAGTACACAGTAAATCAGATAGGACTTGAGCAATTGGTAACAGCAAAAACCAGGGCACCAAATACTCTGGATCTGATCTTTACAAATCTGGGGTCAATAGTAAACAATGTACAGACTAGCTCCCCATTAGGCAATAGTGACCATCAGATAGTTTTTTTCCAAGTAAGAGAAAAAGGCAAAGCAATAAGGGAGGGTAAGACTACAGTCCTAAATTTTAACAAAGCAGATTTTACCATCATGAGGGAAGCTATGGCATCTTGGAAGTGGGAAAAGGAATTTGAAGGACTTTCTATAGATGATATGTGGGAGCTATTTGTAAAGATGCTGAGATCAACAATAGAAATAGGTATCCCTAGATATATAAAATATGAACATACAAGGAGTGCTCCAAAATGGTTATCACCAAAAATAAAGAAATTAATAAACAAAAAGTATAATCTGTATAAAAATACTAAAAATCACAACAATATACAGGCTTTAAATAAATATAGAAAATATGGTTAAAAAAGTCAAATGAGAAATTAAAAGGGCCAAAAAGGAATATGAATACAAACTTGCAACACAAGTCAAAGGAAACTATAAGGCTTTCTATTCATATATAAATAATAAACAAAAAAATAATAACACAATTGGACCTTTTAAGAATGCACAAGGAGATATATTAAATTATAAAGAAGCCACAGAAACTCAAAACAAATACTTTTGTTCAGTTTTTAACCCAGCTACTTCAGATAAGGAAGAAAATAAATTTAACTCTATACCGGGACATATACAGATTACAGTAAAAAGTGTACTTAATAAACTAAAAACAACAAATAGAAATAAATCACAAGGCCCTGATGAAATTCATCCAAGGGTATTGTATGAACTGGCAGAACAATTAGCTTCACCACTAACTTACATTTTTCAAACTTCTATAGATTTGCGACATGTTCCACAAGGGTGGAAGGAGGCATTAGTGATACCTATATTCAAAAAGGGATCAAAAACTGATATACAGAATTACAGGCCAGTCAGTCTAACATCAGTTGTGGGAAAAATCATGGAGTCAATATTAAAAGATTATATAATGGATTTTCTAGATACTAGAAAAATTCAGAATCCAGTACAACACGGATTTAGGAAAAATAGATCCTGCCAGACAAATTTGTTAGTGTTCTATGAGAAAGTAGGAAAGGCATTGGATGAGGGAAATAGTGTAGATGTTGTCTTCCTGGATTTTTCCAAAGCCTTCGATAAACTCCCACATCAGGAACGAATAAACACACTTAAAGATCATAATTTTAACAATAATATAGTTAATTGGATTGATGTATGGCTGAAGGAGAGAAGACAGAGAGTGGTAATTAAAGGAGATACATCTGGCTGGAAGGCAGTGACTAGCGGAGTCCCTCAGGGATCAGTTTTGGGCCCCTGTCTCTTTAACATCTATATAACTTCATTAACTGTACAAATGAAAATATTGGGTAACAAAATTTGCAGATGACTGCAGAATTGGAACCATAGTAAATGATCAAAAGAATACAAATGATCTGCAGGATGCACTAAATACTATACAAAAGTGGACAAAAGTAAATAAATTAGAATTAAATAGAAACAAGTGTATTGTTATGCATTTAAAAAAGAGAAATAACAACTCATCTTATAAGATAGACACCACTGAACTAAAAAAAACAACAGAGGAAAGAGACTTAGGGATTATAATTACTTCAGATCTAAAATTTAGTTCCCATTGCGATAAAATAGTGAAGAAAAATAATCAGATACTGAATTGCATATTGAGGCATATTGCCAGTAGAGATAGGCAAGTGATTATGCTCCTCTATAGTGCCCTGGTGAGACCCAACCTGGAGTATTGTGCTCAGGTATGGGCTCCATATAAAAAAGGGGATGTTCATAGCTTGTAACGTATTAAGAGAAGGGCTACTAGATTCATCAAATGGTTAGGAGACATGTCATACTCTGAAAGGTTAAAGGAGCTAAACTTGTTTACTCTGCAGCATAGAAGAACATGGGGAGATTATTTTGTGTTATTTAAATGCTTACAAGATGATGCTCTATTAGCCGACCTAGGGTTGACCCCAAAAAAATCAAAATATGAACCCAGGGGACATCAGTTTCAATTAACAATTCAAAAATGGCATACTCTTCCGAGAAAGCATTGGTTTAGCCAGAGAGTGGTTCCTGGCTGGAACTCTTTACCGGCAGAAGTGGTAGCCAGTACTAATATGGATATTTTTAAATCTAGATTAGACAAGTATCTTCTTGGTAAATAAAAGACATGATAGATTAATGTTCAATACAAAAATAAAGGCAAGCTCTATGGACACAAGTCTAACTAGCTTGAAATTACCTATGAACCTATGAACCTATGCCCCTACCAAGCTCTTCAAGATGGGCAAACTCAGTTCTGACCTCTGTACTCACTATAAGCGAATCATAGGTTCCCTTAACACATCTTCTGGGACTGTTCAAAGGCCAGGTTGTTCTGGCAGGAGATCAAAGTGCATCTAGATCTCCTCCTGGGACTGGACAATGCCTGCTCTCCCCAGACCTGCCTGCTGGGTTCCAACCTTGAATGGATTGCTGGGATCAGGAAATACCACATAACCCTTATTTCAGCAATGGTTAAAAAGCTGATTCTCAGACACTGGAAAGGTGACATGGTCCCCTCACATCAGGAGTGGCACAAATACATGCTTGATTCTCTCTGCATGGAGAAAATGATCAACCACTTATGTCGTACCCCTCAGCCATATCTTAGAAGGTAGGGCCCCTTGGAAACCCTACTACTCAATCCATAGCTCCTCAGAAGATACTATAGCCTGACTCCCCCTCACATGCAAGTTACTTTGGGTTTCATACCCTCCTCCTGGGGCCTGAACTCACTGTGTTAATATGTATGATATTAAATGACCTATGTGCTAGCAGCTCCTGAATGTTGACAGAGATAGCAGCACTCTATGTTCTCTGCTTGCATTGGCATATGTATTTTACTGATTTGTCTAGTGTATTATTGTTCAAATGTCTACAATAAAGCTTTCTATTTGAAAAAAGTCAACTAGGTGCCCCATTACACCTTTGACCAGTCCATGATCCACATCAAGATTGTGATGTAGCATCACACGGGCATTTTTACAGACCATAAGATCTGATTCTAGACTGGCTGTTCTTGACACATCTACATTCAACTCTTTTTAGATGGTAAATCCTCTTCAAGATCATTGGCAGTATTAGACAAATTCCATCATTTGAATCAACCAATGAGAGTGTGACAGTTGGTTGCTGCTGTCAGGACGTCTAAACCTCACTCTCAGGTTCTTGGCAATAATGGGCATGCAAGGAATCATGGACACATTACATAAGAGTAATAAAACTTGTATATTACTACCAGAAGGAAAATCACAGTTGCCCTAAGCAGTTCTTACCAATAGGAACTGGAAGCCAATGTTAAGCATTCCCTATACCTCGAGGAATCTCCGTGTCTCCTGGGGTCTCCGAGGAAGAAGACGTAATGTCTTACATTATATACCTCAGATAATTACCATGGTTACTGTAAGATAGAAACATTTCTAGTTACAGAGGTGAGCCCTATTGGCTAAATTAGAGGTGGCTCCTCAGTCCAAGATAACATTATACAATTTTGTTATAGTCATCACTTCATAGAAACAAAGAGGTACAGTTTGTACATGGCTGTGTAGTAATACAAATCATCAGAAGATAGCAATGCCGACTTATATATCATAATCATTACAAGGATACAAATGTCCTAACATCTTGTAAGCAAGAAATGCATGTGTATACTAGCGAGTAAGGAGTATGGAATTATATGCATAGATATCCTGACATCTACTCTTGTACGGTAGATGCCCTTAGCCCCATATGTTAGTATAACATATACCTAAATACTAACTGTCTGCGGTGTACTTCTGGGTGTGCCAATTAGGGTGTAGGGACCTCATGTAACACTGCTGTTACTCCAGCATTATCTGATTAAACTGTGCACACTGTTTAAGCCTTGGCATCAAACACACAATCTGTGTTCTGTCACAGCATCATTTGCTAAACACATCACATGCATCAGACATGGAAATCTCTCCTTTGCCAATCACACATATGTTCAGGATTGAAGCATTGGAAGCTGACAGGTTTCCAGTGTGTGCCTCATCAGGTAAAGCATTGTACTGCAGCTCACCATTCTGACACATATTCTGAGTGAGTTTAACATAGGTGAATGACTCCCATGGGTTTATTCCACCAATACACTCAACTGTTTTTCTAGCTTCCTGAGCAGTAAGACTAGAAAAGATATGCTTCCCATTCATGGGTGCATGTGAAGTAGGCCACCAAAAACAATGTTTTTGCCTCCAGATGCAGCTTCATTGTCTGTGCCTTCAGTCTTCTACAGACATATGTGAATAAAGGCAAGCATCACATAGCAGACCATACTAATATCATCAATAATCAAGAGCTCCATTTTCTCAAACATACAATGTAGGTCACCTGCAAATTTAAAAGACAACTTGTGGTATTCATCAGTTTACCTGTGTTCAACAGGCAGCATAAAAATATGGTGTAGAGTTACTCCACCTATGTTATATGCTGCAAGCCCAGTCAGAGCAGTCACAACTGTAGACATTGTTACTACAGTATGTATCTTTATATTGGCACCAATTGCTCCAATAAGAAAACTTTTTTCTGAGTCAGCTGAACTGCACTGGGTCATAATGTCATACGTTTAATAGCTTATGGCATTATGGTGAAACCTGGACCTGTGTGTACTCAAAGTTGGACCCCCCACAGAGTTAGAATCTTTAGTGGGGGGGTCCAGGGGTACAGCCCCCTACAGAACAAAAGAAACCAAGTAATCGTGCAATGCGATTGTGCTGCATGGCATTCTGCCATGCAACATATTGACCCAGTGCCAAGCTGAACCACTAATAAATATATGTAGTGGTTTGTATTTGTTACAACAGCATTGTTTTTTTACGATTCTGAATACCATGGTGAACAGCATATGTTACGGCAGTATATATAACTTGCTGCTGTAGATTTAACTGCTGTTGAATGATAGATGTGCCAGCATCAGACTGACTTGCCTATTCTATGACTGACTCAACTTCTGACATCAATACAGTGGGATCATCCATAGAAAGAAGAGCTCCCAGTGTGTCTTCTCCCTCTGGGTCACAGTTGTCCTGAGAATTCACTGGAGTGTCTTCTTCCAATTGTTCTCTATTTTTTTTAGCTGATCTTTCTCTAATTCTAATCTTTTCTGTATGCATCTGAACTGTCAGTTTTGAAGTACTCATAGCTCAAACTGAATTACTCCGCATATATATCAGATTTGCCTTTCATTGAAGTTTCATGCCTCCATAGCTTGAACAGTAAAACAGTATGCTCTTTTTTCTTTGGAGATTTCAGAGTCAGTTTGCAATGTTCAATCAACGAAGGCTTGTGTCTTCTGACCAGACTTCCTTGGACACCGTTAACTTGGAAGATATAATTTGTTGGGTTAGACTTGACCCAGGTTTATAGTCATACCACTAGGTGACTTCAAAGAGAAATGTTTTCTCCATGGCATTGTGTCACTGTGAGTAATTACGTATCAATCAAATTGTTTTTTTTTTCAGAATGTTGGTTGAAGATGGTTTATGTGCACCAAGATTTTCAATCTAGTCATGAAACTTTAACACATGGCATCTGTTCTGTTTGTAGTTGATATTCAAGTACTGAACTGCTTCAGATTTATCACAGAGAATTGTTCCCATTAAATTGCCACTTGCTTCATAGGCTTCGCATTCATGGTGTGACAGAGTTTTTAACTGTAGAGACCACAGTCACAAACTGATTTGTCTGTTGCTATTGGAAAGATCATCCCATAGCTCCTGCAAGCATGTTTGCTTGTTTTTGGTAATATATGATTTAACATACCATACTAGGTCCATGGAATTGTCAGCAATACACTGAACATCTTTGTTCACCTACCGCATCAACAGAACAGGGCTGTAGTTGTTAATGAATGCCATTTTCTTTTTCTAAGCAATTCAAAGACTCTCGTTGTTGATTTCACTTTTAGGTGGTGTCTCATGACAGAGAACAATTCATTTGTATGGACATTTTCAGACGCACATCTAAGAAATCCAAACTGACATCTCATGTATGAATTGTCCTGATTTTTCACTTTTTGATGACATCAACAGATGTACTGCTGAAACCTTTCAACAAGTTTCCATAAGTTTGGATTGTTGTGTTTGTCAGAAAGTTGACTTGTAATGTACTGCATGATAAAGCCGAGGATTTCACTGCCTTTACTATCACCATAATGGGGTATGTATTTTATCCACAATAGCATGTGGATATGAGGAGCACCGGTTACTTGATATTCCACTCTCCAGAAGTTTGTCATGAGGGTCTAGAGAACACATCTCACCAGGAGTCATTAATGATACACCATCAATATCTGCATTTGCCCACTTCAGTATTTCTGGCAGTTCCTCACAGCTGTATTCAGCACTTATTAGGGTAACAAATCAGATGACTGTACTATACTCTCGTAGGATACACATTATCTCTCAGTGTCTTTGGAACCAATATTCTTTGGTGCCACGCATGGTTGACAGAATTAAGCTCAGGTTTACCTCTAGTATCTCATCTTTGTTTTTCAACTTTTACAAGAAATCTGCTGCTATGAGACCATGCAATGATGTGGGCATCTTCAGAATGTGTGCTATAGACTCAGACAAACAAGATACTTAACTTACTCTCCCATAGCAGGTGAAACAAATACTGAGTATTTTGTCTGATCTTGCCATCAGAATGCATCACTCTAGATGCTCAGTTCTCAGCTCTAAGAACATGTACTTCATGCTTGTCCAAGCAACCACAAGTACCATGTGGGAAAAGATCAAGAAAGCATCATACTTCCAGTGTACTCTCCCAGATACTGACAGGATTGCCTTCAACCTGTTTCATTTGATACAATTCAGTAATGTCACTTACTGGATCCTTGCCATGGAGAAGAGGAATAGTGTACTCTCATACACATTATCAAATGTGTATTTATCAAGACCTTCTCAATCATTACTTTCTTGGTGTCTAGTATTCCGCACTGAGTGTCAATATCACTTATATGATCAACATTCACGAAATATATTTTTTTATTTTAGTCTTTGGTAACCAGGTAAGGCCCACTAGGCACAACTGCCTGTTTTCAGGGGTGACCTGGGAGCACTGGGCGGTTAAGTGACTTGCTCAGAGTCACACAGTATGCAAGTGGAGGTTGTAAGGATCAAACTCAGGTCTGGTCTGCTGGATGTATCAAGCTTGTTCACACCTCATTCCTCTAACCTTTAGGCTATACTGCCAGCCTTTTAGGTGAAGTAAAGCCTTTTTAACCCTCTCTACATTCACAATATCCTGCCAAATTATTTTTACCTTTGTTGGAACACCAGTTATCAAAATGACAATGCTATTGTCCCATGTTATAGAGTAAACATTTTCCTGAAGTGGCAGTGGCAAGTACATTATAGACCCCTTCAATTACTTAGTTCTTTCTTTGGCATATTTTTAAGCTCAGTGTTCAGTCTTAGATTTTGTTTGTAATAGCGTCATTGTTTGTATCACAATCAACTTAAACAAATTCAAATATGCAATCTCTGTTGGTGTCACATGTGCCTCCATGTTCTTTAAGACAAATCTTGGAGGGAGCACATCTTCTTTTAACTTTCTGAAACAGAATGAGCACATGTGCACAATTTCATCTAATGAAAACTCACTCTTACATAGCAGGTATGCCACCAAATGACTCCACATCTCATTCCACTTGGAAATTTATGTCAGATTACCTTTGACTGTTTCTGAAGTATAAATAGCTGCTTGTAAGAGACAAATCTGATTTCAAACTTTTCTCGCTTTGGCAATTCAAATGTGGCTATCTCATTTCCAAATGTGTCAACTGTGTTTCAATCAATTTAACAAAGCTTGATGTCTGCTGTAGATCATGGATAGGGTGTTGTTCAGAAGGTGCATCATGATTTTGGAGTTCAAGAATGTAAGGTACAGCACTGTCCATGTCATCTTCTCTCAGTAATAGATTGAGGTGTGCATTCTTGAGTTATGCAAAGCGATCATGCACATGTGGTGGGATACGCTGTCACAAGCTCCTGTGTGCAATTATGGCAACGAGTCACCCATCAAACCAATGTGGGATCTAAGTGGGCATTTGTCATTGTTTTCTATCAGTTTGTAGTTTGGATTAGTTTTTGTGATGATAATAAGATTGATGAAGTCCTTAACCTCATCAAAAGGATTTTGTCTAAGGTTACATGGCTAATCACATGTCCATGTCATACACTGTCTCTTGTTTTGTTCTACAGTAGACTCATTGACTTGCTTCAATGTTTTACCCTTGCTTCTTATGCAAATCATGATGTTTAAGCAAGGATAAAACACTGTATTTCCCAGCTTCAACACAGAAAGCTACTTGCTTACTGTGTGGATGGTAGATTTTTTCACAAAAAAAAAGCCTCTATCTGCTCAGTGTGCAGCCAAGATCTTTCAAAGATATGGCAGAAGTTCTCTCTGTTGAGATGATTTGGGAACTCCTGAAACTTCTTTTTAATCTTGAAAATATTTTTGTTTAATTCATCAATTTGACCTATCATCTGTAACCACAAATGTGATCTGAAATTTTGAGACATATGTACAAATTATTTAACTCTGAGACGTAATTTCATAAGTTGGTGTTTTCTTTTAATTTTCTTAGCTTTATATCTCATTATTGCTGATATTATCAGCTCCAGTTTTGCTTTGGATGACATCTTAAAGTAAGTAGCATGACTGATAGCTGCTAGCTGCACACTGATTTATTCTTTTCTGCTTTCTTTGTTGCATAGTAGGCCACATTATTTTCTTTTATTTTTTTGTTTTCTATCTTGTGCCTCTCTCTATTTTTTTTTTTTGCATGACAAACCATAGACATTATAGTCATGCCTGCCATGTTTCTTTGTCTTCTTTAATATTGGTGACTGACAGGCACCAGTTGTCTGTGTCATCCCATGTTTTACTGCACCATCACATTTGTAAGACATGCCATGTACATCAAAGTACCTCTTACGCCTTTCTTGCCTTTTATTTCTTTTTTGTAGTCAGCATTTTCCAATCACAAGATTGCTGTGCCAGTACTAATGCAGTACCTGTAAAAAATAAATTGTTTTTATAAAGTTAACATAGTAGCATAAAATGGACACCAGTAACCCATTTTATATTACATTATTTCTAGTTAGAAACCCACAATATAAGATTGCCTACCTTCTCTAAAATTAATTTATGTTGCTGGTCATTTTATCCGCTTCCTTTCTTCATAGAACTGAAATGCATGGTAATGGTGTAACTATACCCAACCTTGCATTGTTTCCCAATGATCACTTGGGAACTTACACTGGCTTAACCCCAGGATTGGGCCATGGGACCGGGACCCCCTGATGGGCAAAAGGAGCAATGGAAGCAGAGGCAGAGAAGGGCATCATGGCTGGAGCCAGAATTTGTGGATGCTTGCTGAAACCCTGGAGGTGGGATGTGCAATGACATCCTTGGGATGAACCTAACATTTGTCCCACCTCCAACAGTACTAGGCATTGGTCTGCAAGGATCCCCTGGCCTCCACCAGAGGTCACTGATACACCACGTGCTCACCTGCCCTCCACCCAGAAAAGGAGAGCTGCCCCTCAGGTGCTCAATCCTTCTCCCCCCCGACTGGCCCTTTAACTCCTGGGTCTGTTCCCAAACCTGGGATGTTGGCATCACATGGAGATGCCTTGCTGTTTTACCATCGGGCTGGCACAGCTTTCACATTTTATATATTTTAAAACTGTTTAGAGGTATAGCTTTGATGCAATAAAGCTAGCTCTTAGTATATCATGTTGTACTGATGTGAAATATGTGTCATCATTGCTGTCACTATTTTTGGTTTGCAATTCAATATAGTAGAAATGCAGAGGCCATAAAAGCATATATTTGTTATTGTCTGTGTCATCCAATGTGTTACTGTACCATCACATTTGTAAAGTATGCCATATGTATCAAAATACCTCTTACACCTCTCTTTTCTTTTAATTCTTTTTGTCATCAGCATTTCCAGTCATAAGATTGTTGTGCCAGTTCTAACGCAGTACCTTGAAAAAAAGAAAAAAACAAGAAAAAATCAATTCACCATATTTTTTATAACATTGACAGAGTAGCATTAAAAGCACACTGTCAACACTTTATGTGTTATATTATTTTTAGTTAGAAACTCACAATAGTAGATTGCTTACGTTCTCCAAAATTTTCATTGATCTTGCTGCCCATTTAATCTGCTTCCCTTCTTTGTAGAACTGAAATGCACAGTAATGGTATAATTATATCCAACCTTGTTTTGTTCTAGATCCTTGATCTTATTTGATTCATACTTCTTGAACATTAAGAACACACCCAGTGCAGCAGCTCATGATGTAGTAGTCTCCTCCACTCCAACTGCATCATGAGTTGCTAGATTGTGAGGAGGTTTTCCCAAATCCAGAAAAGATGCAGTAGCAGTTGATCAAGTAATGTAAACAAAAAAAATATTTGATAACACCACTATGGATGGAAGTCTGTTTTTCACTGTTAAAAAGCAAACAAAATGGTATCTGAATCAAACAACTACCTACAGTACATAAGCTTTCATTACCTAATGTAAACAATCATAAAATATGTTTTTTGCATTGGTTGCAGGCATGCACAAACCAACGTATTGTTGCAATATGGATTTTGAGGGGAGTGTCGCTGCCAAGCCCATTGCAGTACACAAAACCAGGGGCTTACAATGGGCTTGGCAGTTGGCATCAATGACCACTCAATGTGGTACTGACACAACCCTCAGCTAGGTGAGCTTAACAGTCATACACTTCAAATGACTGAAGCCACTCCAATCAGAATCCTGGCACCCCCCCTCCCTCCGACCCCACAGAGAGAGATGGAGGTGATCTGTGGTCCAGTTTGGTGAAGTGCAGAACCTGTAATTGCATGGACCAGCCCATCATTCACCTCCTGTGTTCCCAGTTTCTCTCACTCTCTCACCTGTGTGCTATTCTCAGGCTTGCCTCTCACTGTTGCTGTTACTTCTGCATGGAGAATTCTGTGAGCGGCATGATGGGGCACAGACAGGACCTAGTTTTTCTTCTTTTTGAGATCCTGCCAGTGTAATTTAGTGACAAAGCCATCTCTGCATTGTATTTGGAGATAATGTGCTTCCTTCTGCTTGGGCTTGGTGCTGTGTGTCAGGCTCAATCCTGACATTATTATCACACTACACACTGAACTTCCTCTTGACTCCCACAGACCCTTACCACATCTGAAGGTCTCAGAGATGCTGCTGTAAGTATGCTCAGTTTTTAAATTAGTATGCCGCTCTTTACTAAAAAGTCCTTTTTTTTTAAATTCTTGCTGTCAAAAATCATCTTAGTGTCCCAATAGAGAGGGGTTTCGCATTGCAAAATAGCTTTTGTTCCTTAATTTTCTAAAAGACAGAAAGTGATTTTTATGATGTCACAGTGCCTTATAGCTGAAGGGCTATCCCATTCACTTTATTGAACAGTGAACTGAATATCTGAAAAGGAAGTATCTAGTTCTGTAATTTCTGGGGGGGAGGTGATATTCTAAATCTCCATATCTCTGCATACCTGCATTCTGGCTTAACAAAGCTGATGTGCATTAGATCCTGTGCCCTTGATGTATGTCCAGAGCATGGGGGATTGTTTAATTGGCTTACAACTTGGAATGTACTGTCCATGACTGTATGGTGGCTTGGACATTATTATAATTTATTCTGCTTAGCAACTCACCTGTACTCTCTCTCTACATGCCAGGGAAGGAGGGGCATAGGGTAACATAAACCGCTCAAACGCCACTAAATTGTGCCCCTGAAGTCATGTGATACAGTCAAATACATGCCAGTAGATTGCAGTCACTGCATTCCTAGGTTAATAATGTGCTTGCTGGTTGGGTGATCACTGCATTCAGCAGAGGTTCTCTTTGAAATGGAGGGCATCCCTGACTCCTTTGCCTGTTGCATCCTTGCTCACTTTGCTCCCTTCACTGTCCAGTTGGCATCTTTATTGTTCTGTACACTAGGAAGCAAATTAATATATATTTGAATAAAGTGGCTCCTCTACAGCCTGCACTCATTCTAAATTTTCAAAAGGGCTTTGTGTACAGACCCTGTGCTTTGTACCCAGATCCCTGCTGTTTTTTTTCAGCTGAACCTGTCACCTCCAGTTGGTGTTCCCTGAACTGGCCTGGTGACACTGAGGGTTGAGGCATCCACCTGATCTCGTACCATGCAGGTGACCTTGGTTTGGGAGCAGACTCAGGCCACTTGGGGTTGGCAGGGGAGGAGAGGATCAAGTGTCTGGAGGACTGCTCTCCTCTCCTGGGAGGGAGGGAGGGTTGGGTTTCCCTCACCACATGGTGGCTCCCTGTGGAGACTGGAAGCACTGCATGGGCTTGGGATGTACATCAGGGAAGGTGATGGTGGACATCTCTGGGTGAGGTGTAGGAGTGTGCCCACCACACACTGATGTCATTACATGTCCATGCCTTAGTGGGGAGGGACCAAAAAAGGAAACATCCTGGTCTGTGGGAGGAGGACAGCACCATGAGGGGTCTGGTCTACACCCCCACAGTGGAAAAATCCACAAATGTTGGCATATTTACAGAGCTAGGAACTGCAGTTCACCAGCTGGATTGGCCAAAATTCACCTAGCAAATAGCCAATTTGCCAGTGAATAATAAGGTGAATCTAATCAGTGTTACCAATTTCCCCCCATAAAACACCCCCCTCACTGGCATTCTCCTTCCTCCCCCCAGAAATCATCACACTTGCTGCTGAGGCAAGGAATCCCTTCCCCCATCTGTGTACCCATGTACCTCCACCCAAGTCCCATGGTGTTTCATTTTTGCTCCCCAGTCCTCAACCCAGCTCTCCCCGGCTCCTAATAAAACCTTACTGATTGGAAATTCAATCAAGCAAATTTTACTAGGAGCAAAGACATTAGCATTCATTCATTCATGTTATTTTATGAGACAGGATTGGGATGACTTGGCATAAAACAAAGCAGAGCAGATGCTCTGCTCCAAGAGATCATTTTCTTTATTTGCAGCCTATATTTTGTGGTGGTTCATAGTGGGAGGAGGGTGGTGGTGATCAGAGGGGCATTGGGTGGAGGACTGGAAGCAAAAATGAAAGACCATTGGACTTGAGTGGGGAGATTGTATTTGGAACGAAGGTGCTGAGAAGGGATTACCTATTCTTTTACAGTGCAAACAGCCTGCGTTGCAGCAGGTATGGTGATTGCTGTGGTAAAAGGGGGTGAGGGTGATAGTGGTGGGGGTTTATTTTGATTAATTGTTATGTTCATGGGTGGGGTGTGGTTTTACAGCACAGTAGGTGGGGGGAGGGTTTTTAAGTTACAAAAAAAAATAATAAGCCGATGAACTTGGCTGGTTCACCAGCAGAATCTGAAAAGTTTACACAAATGTGAATAATGCAGATTTGTGCCAACTTCACCTGTGAATTAAAAATATTCAGCACCTCTGTCTGTGACAGTACTGAATCTCTCAGATGTGGGAAACAGTTTGTTCTGCACTGGAGGGGTGTTTATAATATATCTTGTGCCTCTTTTTTTAAAATTAAAAAAACGTGAGACATGCCGGTTTCTTCAAAACAAAACTGATAATCAAGATGTGATCTTTTTGTGTGTGTGTGTGTGTGTGTTATTCTTTTGGTAACTAGGTAAGACCCACTAGGCACAAGTGCCTCTTTTCAGGGGTAACCTTGGAGCACTGGGGAGGTTAAGTGACCTGTTCAGAGTCACACATCATGCAAGTGAAGGTTGTGAGACTCAAACCCAGATAGAATATACCAAGCTCATTCACAGTTCATTACTCTAACATCTAGGTTACACTGCCACCCCAAATAGACTTGATATTTCATCTAGATAGGATATCGATGGTCTGTTTTTGGTATTAGCTGCTTATTATTAAAGTCGTTGAAAGCTTATCAGCAGGACCTGTGAAAAGTTGTTCTTAACATTTTAAAGTTTAGAACAGCTTTTCAGAACTACCAGAAGAAGAGACACAAAGTGTATTATAAAATCAGTTTTTACTGTTGCACATATTTTATACAGTTACTGGGTGGCAGGACCACAGTGAGCAGGCAGTAACAGAGCCAACCAAAACCGAAAGTGTGTTTTGTCTACAACTATTGTGTCTCACATTTTGGAGCTGTGCATGAGTGCAAGGAAATTCTTTGTTTCACACATTGCTGTGCAACACAGTATGTGTACCAAAGAATTTCAGGTGTTGGTTTCAGGCTATAATTAACTCCAGCCATTAATTCTATTTTATTGTTGTCCTGTTTTGCACTGTCCATATCTGGCCATGATTATATATATATTTATTTATTCTCTTTTGCACAAGTTTGGCACTACAGTGTACTTTGTTGCCATGATGAGTAATTCCACTCTCTTCTAAACATAATATTGTAGATATTGTATAGTGCTGTATTGTGTTGTGTTGTGCTATGTTGTGTTGTATTGCATAGTGTTAAACTGTATTATAGTGCTCCCTTCTGCAAACCTCCTCAAGCTATCCCCTTCCCTCCCTCTCGCTCCACTCGGGTGATCTCTTTACTTTGGAGGCCATTGCCACTCACACAGCTGCTCCTCCACCCGACTGCAAGCCTCCTTGTTTAATAAGTAACCAACGTTCGGCACTGACAAATGCTTGTTAAACTAGGGACAATTTGTGGCCTAAGGGATTTGACAGTGTCCCTTAAAAAACATACAGTAAGCAAAATTGATTATAGCCAAATCTTATAGAAATATTTAACTATGTAAAATACATTAAACACGATCACAATTTTCAATTAGCAATACTACTAAAAATAATTAAAACAGATTTTACTGTGTTTTTTAGCATTTACATTCATTTCTATTGAAAATAAAAATTTTTCTTTCATAAGCTGATTCTTCTTTCATGACCCACTCCCAAAAGAAGAATTCTCAGTTCATAAAAGAAGAACAGTTTTAAATGGGAAATAGGATCCCAAGACCAGTTGGAATGCAGTGCTGACATCATTACCATACAGGAAGTGGGCCATCTTGCCACAACACCTAAGTGAAAGCATTACAGCCTACTAAGTACCGCTCTCACATTTTATAAACTGTTTGGAGGTATAATTTTGATGCAATCAAGCTAGATCTTAATATATCGTGTTGTAGTGATGTGAAATATGTAAGTGTTATTGCCATTACTATTTTTTGTTTGCAGTTTAATATAGCAGAAATGCAAAGACCATAAAAGCATGTTTTTTTCCTTCTTTCATGACTCAATGTTCTTTCATAAGTGGCTCACAAATGAAGGATTGACTCACAAAATAAGATTGAGTCATGAAAGAAGAATTTTTTTTAAATGTGTAAAATGTTGTGAATTGTTTCTTCAGAAACTACATAAATTGAAGTGTACACCAGACAAAATGATGAGAAATATATCAGATTATAACAACACCACCATATTAAGTACACAGAAATACAACTTTACTGTATTCCACTTACAGTAACTGTCAATTTGTTTGACACAGCATCAGCTACACTTATATGATGTAGAGCCAGTAAAGTAATTCTGCCACCTATATTTAATATTACTGCACAACAATAACACATTCCACTGTATTAGGAATGTCTGGCATGTCTTACAGTCTACGGGATTGCAGTCTAAGAAGTCATAAATATCAACTGGCATTAACATACCCCAAAACAGATAACAGACATTTTTTTCTTTACCCAAAGAATAATCCCATTATGGAACTCACTCCCTACATCAGTAGTTGACTCCACTAACCCGACACATTTTAAACATAACTTAGATAGCTATCTACTGAACCATGGGCAAAGTACCAGCTTGCTGGAGATATACTCATATGGGCCAAGGTCTTCTATATATCTATCAATTCTTAGTATGAACCTTAGCAGTATGAATTATCATAACAAACTTAAAACTGAGATGGCATTCTTACCACCTAGGATACCAGCCAAAAGAGAGGGGGAAAATGAGTGGCAGAATATTTAGGGCTTACTTCAGCCAATCAAACACCATAACATTCATCTGAAGTAAAATATTCGCCAGTCAGTTAAGAGTATTTCCCTCCATAAAATGGTACAAATTTCTGCCATTTAACCAATGACATGGCACTACTTGTAAACCTGTGGAAATAATAAGCAAATCAAGCTACTACTTAAGCCTAACTGTTAAAGTTGAAAGCTGATTGGTAAACAGTTTAACAATGCTTTCCAATCAAAAGCTGAGAAAGAGGTAACACTTTTTTGTTTGTTTGTTTTGTCTGTTTGGCAACCCATAGCTCTTAAACTGCAAGTAAACTCACACTTGGCAATGATTGCTGTGAAAGGCACACATATTCAGGATTTATGTTAGTTGTAGTGTCTTTAAACATATTCAGCATGGCAGAAAGCTTCACAATTACAGTTTGGATTCAGTGCAGTTAACTTGGGTGAAGGGGTGTACCGTCTGCTAGGAGGAGGAGGTTTGGGAATGATTTGCAACTGCAAAACTGTGATGTACATTGGTTTGATAAGGGTGGCATGCAATGAGATCAGCTCATACCAACCATATGTAGCCTTTTGAACAGTTTCAACTACAGAAGGGTTATAGTTTTAATTGAATCAACTAAATCAGATTTGACTGAGCTACATGGAATGTTGCTAAATTATAAGATTCTGTACTCAGATATTACAGAATGCTTGATCTGGAAAGGCCAGAAGTATGTGCATGGAACCGAAAGTTTATGCAGAAAAGTCAACATTCAAATATTTGGCTTTTTGAATGATCTGGGTATGCATACCATTGCATATTGCATCACTTTACAGCATCCCCATCCATTGCCATCTGGGTTCATGTTCATCTCATAGGCTAGTGATACACGTGTAACCAGATGTTAGAAATCTGATCTGCCTAGGTTCTCCTGTTTCCCTCTGCTCTCCAGTTCCTTAATGTGCATCGTAGAGGCTACACGCACCCTGCCTAGCTCCACAACCAGCACCTAGAGCATTAAGAGTAAACCTAACTCACATTTCATGTTAATCATGTCGATATGTTTGTTGAAGCAGGCAGTTGCTGTTTAGGTTAGCTGGTCTGCGATGCAACAAGCCATTTGTAAAAAAAAAAAAAAAAAAAAAGATGAAGGGCCAAAAAGATAGGGTTTGTGGATCCCTTTGTAATAGAAGGGAGACTGAAGTTTAACAGTGTACTTGTGCCCTTAATTGTTTCGGTTTAGAATAGCAAACTAGTCAGAGCAAGGCTCCTAGGAAATTCAGCTGCATGCAGTTTCATTATCTGATAATGTTGTGCTCTACCACGCTCGTGTTGTGTTCAGAGATGTTGATCTATTCTGAGTTAATGGTTTCAGTTCAGTAGGTGAGCATAGCATTGTAACTACCGAGAGCTTGGAGTTTAATGATTGGTTTTCTTTAGGCTATTTCAGACTTTATTCTGGTTTATCATGGAGTATTGTAAGCTAGAGCTTTTCAGACTAGTGTATTGGGTTTTTAAAAATGGCAATCCACACCATTCCTGCTCTTCCCCACCCCCGCCTCCCTATGTCTTCAGCTCCTGAATTTGGCACCCCTTGAGAGTGGTCCCAAAATTTCCCAGTGTGGGTAGGGTTCTCTTACGAGCCGACCCTACTGAGGTGCTGGGCCCCACTACCAATTTATAGCATTTTGCAGCACTGAGGAGCATTCATGGTCTTGGCAGCATGCGGAACAGCCCTACCTCATGTAGTCTCCTTTTGCCCCATCAGCGGCGCATTGGAGGACTGGCAAGGAGTAGAGGAAGCCTTGGGACTCCCAAACGGATTCTCACACTGCCATTGTCATTTTCCTGTGGTTCCCCATTCACTTTTGTCCCAGTCATAGGACCATTCTGGCTGGCCACCACATCTGGTGTATGCACACTCTGCGCTGATGTCAGACATGCCATCTTGCGACTGGCAAGCCCATTAACAGACAGAGGCCCAAAGAATGACAAAATAGCATGCATGCACTCTGTTCCACACTCCACCATCTTACTAAAGGGACAGCATACATTTTAGGATGACTTCCTCCAGGCTTGCAGCTAGCGTAGCTCAATGCCACAATCAGCTTTATCCCTTAAATGGCCAGCACAAGTGTACTCCTGGTACAGCACTATTACAGAGGGGAACATTCCTCCACTAATCCTTCAGTGGATGGTCCCTGCTATGTGTTGGGGGACCCACACATATTATTCATTGCTGTTGTTCCCCCAGAAAGGCGGCACCACACTCCAGGTCCTGTGACAAGTAAGCCATAGCACAGCAACCTGCCTATACAATGATTACAGCATATATATATATATATATATATATATATATATAGATATATATATATATATATATATATATATATATATATATATATATATATATACATTTTCAGTGCCCTGCCCTGGCCTTAAAGGCTCAGACAATATGGGACTATTATTGGATCCACACAGCTTAGCTGCACGGATCCATACTGTATGGCAGTAAGTGACATCTTCCCAAATATGTTCCACTGCTATACACACTGTTCTTTCTACATCTCCCCTTACAGATCTAACCATGGCTAAAACCAAGAAATGCAAGTCCTGCTAAATAGCCTTCCTTCCAAGCCAGTCAGGCCCTTATTGCCCCAGGTGTGCCAAACAACAGGAAGATCCTGAAATCCAAGGCAAACAGGATCAGGAAGCCTACCAAGAAATGGAAAACATTGACCCAATGTCAGAGGAACTACCCTGTACTGCCGAAGATGTCTTTAAAACACAACAAGCTGTAATGCTTACAATTCTTGAGAGAGTAGAAGCACTCTCAAACTTATCAGGGACGAATCAACCAAATGACAAGAATAAGGGCAAGAAAGGAGAAAAGCAAGCCTCCTCCTCTGCTAATGATGATGACAGCTCCAGTCAGCCTGACACTTTCCCAGACAGCGCGGCCTCCCTTGATTTGGATGGGGAAGATACCCCTATGGAGCATGACAAACTCACCCTCAGAAAGAAACTAAAGGCAATCGAATCCCTACCAGAGCTGTTAAGGGCAGTTAAAGAGACAATGGGCATCAAGCTCTGGAAGTCTCAGCAGCAGTCAAAACTTAATCCTCTTATTAGAGCTAAACAGAAAAAGGACAAACACCTCCCAATCTGTGAGTCCCTGTCAGAGGTCATCACTAAGCAGTGAGAGTAACCAGATCCCTCCAGAATATCAGAGAGGAAAACCTTCAATAGGTTCTACCCCATACAGGAGGACATCAATAAAACCTGGTGTACTTCACCCTCAGTCAATCACCATGTCACAGTACTCTGTAAGAAGACAGTGCTCCCCCTCAGAAACAACTACACCTTTCTGGGACCCAACAGATAAGAAGCTAGAATAGTACATGAAGAAGTGCTTCAAAATGACCAGCCTCACCTGCTGAGCAAACACAGCGGTGACTTATACATCCCGAGCCCTAGTTACATGGCTGGAGAAGCTGGCACTGACCTTAGACCCAAAGTCCAAGCAGGCAGATATCATCAAGTATGCCATTCAAGCCACTAGATATGCTGCAGATACATTGATTGATGCACTGAAGACGGCTGCTCAACTAGCCACACTATTAAACAGAGCCAGATGACTCATAGGGCTGAAAATTTGGAACACAGACACAGAATCAAAGACCATGCTGAACAAGCTGCCTTTTAAAGGGAATCTCATTTTCGGCAAGGGACTGGAGAAGTACATAAGGCACAAGGGAGATGGTAAAAGTCTTGACAAGGAGAAAGGTGCAAAACAGACATACCTGCCAGCCTTTTGGGGCAGGTTTCAGCCTTACAGGGGGAAACAAGGATGGCAGCAAACAAGCCAATACTATCAGAACAAAACCTATTCCTTTAAACAATCCTACTTTTCTAATGCAGGTAGAGGAAGACCTAGAGGAAGGGCACAAAGAGGAAGATTCAACTTCAGCTCCTCCGGAGGCAGACCTCAAGTCAACTGACTTGGGCAAGCAGATGATGCTAGATCCACAAAACATATCCCGACAAATTTCTCCAAGCATCCACCAATGGGAGCAAGGCTTCTGCAATTTCACACATCTGGAGCAAATGAACAAATGACAGATGGGTCTGGAGCAATTTCTCAATGATACGTGATAGAATTCAAACAAAAAAATAATCCTTAACAGGACAGTGGTATCCTCAGTGTCATGGCACTCAGCAAAAATATAAGCAGTAAGGTCAACACTGCAGAACCTATTAATGAACAGGACAATATCTGCAGTGCCCCAAGAAGAAAGGGATCAGGGCATATATTCAATTTTATTTTTGGTTCCAAAGAAGTCCGGAGATATACACCCCATGCTTGACCTGAAATTTGTAAATCAATTCATAAGATACAAGAAATTCAAAATGAAGACCCTAAAAATGATCATCCACTCAATATGACAAGGGGACTATATCACTTCCATAAATGTGAGGGATGCATACCTACACATACCAATCAGACCTGCCCACTTCAAGTACTTATGGTTCAATATAATGGGGCACCACTACCAATATCAAACACTTCCCTTTGGCCTGGCATCAGCACCCAGGGTGTTCAACAAGATCTCAGGCACTGTAGCTGCCAACCTCAGGCAGAAGGACATTCACATTATCCCCTACCTAGATGACTGGCTAGTCAGGGCCAAAACACAACTAGCACACCAACACACATGACTAGTAGTGTCAACCAAACAGGATCATGGTTGGGTACTCAGCTGGGAGAAGAGTTCCTTAACTCCCTACCAAACCATAGAACACCTACGAGCCATTATAGACTCCAGAGCAAACATTGCCAAGCTATCGCACAAGAGGGCAGACATGGTCATATCGCAGGTGCAAGAACTGGCCCACAGCCAGAGCCCAACTCTGGCATCCCCCTACAGACACTCGGCTCCATGGCCTCTTGCATAGGTCTGGTACCTTGGGCACTGTGGAACATATGCATGCTGCAAGTACTAGCCATTCAGGAAGGCCACTGGCTGGACCATGACCTGTCCAGGACAGTCACATTATTACCACCAGCCAGGAAGTCACTACTTTGGTGCACAAATCAATACAACCTCACCAGGGGGGAAACGCTGGACACAGGTCACGACCTGATTATCGATACAGATGCAAGTCTCATCGGATGGGGAGCCACTCTAGGCCACATCCCGGCACAGGAAAAATGGTCCGAAACAGAATCAAAAAGATCTATCAATGTCCTAGAAATGAGAGCGAGTGTACCATGCCTACATCACTTCAAAAGCTAATACGTGGCAAGAGGGTACTCATAAGGTCGGATAACAGGTTGACCGTGGCATACATCAACAACCAAGGCGAAACAAGGAGTCTCCAGCTCCTACAAGAGATGTGAAAGGTCCTGAACTGGACTCAGACCAACCTAAAGTCCATCACCACCATTCACTTGGCAGGAAAACTAAATGTCCAAGCTGACTGGCTGAGCAGGCAGAACATAGCTCCAGAAGAATGGTCTCTACACTCTCAAATATCCCAACAACTCAACAGCTGCTGGGGACCACTTCAAATGGACTTAATGGCAAAAGTGAAGAACACCCAACTTCCACTCTTCTTCTCAAGGTTCAAAGAGCCAGAAGCAATGGGGACAGACACCCTCTCACAGGACTGGTGCTTTCAAAAGGCAGATGTCTTCCCCACCAATACCACTCCTGCAGCAGTCCCTGAACAAAATCCATCTCTCTCTCAAGCCACAGTGATACTAATAATGCCATACTGGCCCAAACGACACTGGTTCATGACTCTGGTGTCCATGGCAATCAACTCCCCCCTGGACAATTCTACTTCATTCAGACTTACTGACACAAGGGCCAATAACTCACCCAGGCCTACACTCCCTACACCTCAAGGCCTGGCTGCTGACATGCAGAGACTACTGAGTAAAGGCTATGACTTGAAGGTGGTCAACACCATGCTTCAATCCAAATGTGGACCAACTATCAACACTTATAGCTGCCAATGGGGAATCTTTCAAAGATGGTTAATGGAACATTACCTAGCAGAACAACCAATACAATTACAGCACATCCTCTCCTTCCTTCAGCAAGGCCTAGAGAAAAGTCTATCAGTTTCTTCCTTCAGAGTTCAGGCAGCAGAAATCGGTGCAGCCATGGGCCTCATGGATAAGTTTTCCCCTGGAGCACACCCCAATGTGATCAGATTCCTGATGGCCATGGCCAATATCTACCCAGTACGTAAACAACCAGTAGCACCTTGGGATCTCAACATGGCAATGGATACAACAGCAAAACCACCCTTCAAACCTATGGACTCCACAGATATAAAGTGGGTATCTTTCACAGCCATATTACTCATAGCAGTATGCTCAGCAAGGAGATTAATTGAGATCAGGGCTCTTTCGTGCAAAGCCCCTTTCTCATATTTCTCAATGATGGGGTCAGGTTGAGACCGGACCATCCTTTATTCCCAAGGTGGCTACCCCATTCCACATGTCCCAAAACATAGAGCTCCCAGTGTGGAACTAGCAGAACATTGACAATCATGGCAGCACAGTCACACAATGGGACTTGAAAAGAATCATTGCACTGTACTTGGACAGAACTAAGGATTTTAGGTCAACCAACAGACTGTTTGTTGTAACAAAGGACCCCAGAAAGGGCCAAGCAGTGGCACAATCCACACTGGCTCACTGGATCAAACAGACTATCACAGAGGCATACAGGCTACAGGCCCTACCAGAGCCTCCTCACTTTACTGCTCATTCAACCAGAGCAATTTCAACCTCATGGGCAGAAATGAATCGCACTTTAATCCAAGACATTTGTGCTGCTGCAACATGGTCTTCGGTGCACACCTTTGCCAGACACTATAGATTAGATGTAGCAAATATAGAGAAGGTGAATTTCACAAGAAAAGTACTGTTGACACATTAGAGTTCCTGGCTGGGCCATCGCCCAGTTTCTGTTTTTCAGTTTTACTGCTTATTAGTACCCAGATGGTAATGGATGGGGGATGCTGTAAGGTGATGCAATATGCAATGGTAGTTTACTCACCTGGTGAAGGTGATTGCATGAGCATCACCTTACAGCATCCCCGGCCCAATCCGGGTAAGGTGGTTAGATGCCCCAGCTAGGAAACAAAACTTTAACCCACATGTAGTCAACTCAGTATTGCACCTCAATTTCCAATTCTTTAGTCCAGCATGCCATACGGGCTAGCTTGGTCTAGTATGTAAATAATAGGAATTAAACATGCATGATGACTGGCATTCTGTGTCACGGAATACTTCTATCATGTTATTGACAGCGGCCTGCAGGCCACCTTAACCTACATTCTTTCCCAGTACTAATACAGACTCCTACAGCTTTGGAAGACATGAATTGGAGAACAGAGAGAAACTGGAGGACCTAGGCAGATCATATTTCTAACATCTGGTCACATGTGCATCACTAGCCTATGAGATGGACATAAAACCCAGATGGTGATGGATGGGGGATGCTGTAAGGTGATGCTCATGCAATCACCTTTACCAGGTGAGTAAACTACCATTACTCACCCTCAAAATTAAATATTATCATGTTCTAATCTTTCTAAAAGATGGTGTGCATTTCTCAAATTTTGGAAATGTTATTTTCCTGGGAAACCTTCAGTATGGGATCCAAAGTGTATTGTGATGTGTGTTAATGCAGTAATACATGTAATTATTTATTTCAAATGTTTTCACCATGAAATAGATACTGAGCCAATATAGGCTAGTTTCTAGATGCATTCTGGAGGGAGATGTAAAGGAGGGACATTAGTACTAATAGATAAACACAGTTTACATACTGTACAAGATTTGGCCATTTTTGTTAGACAAAAATATGTACAAGCGGAGAAGCATCAATACAAGATAAACAGGCAGTCTATATAAATACTATATATATTGGAAAGGGTTACAACAGACAAAACATCCAGGAGTGTAGCAATAGGGTTCAAATTAGGCGCAGTATGCATTAAATGCTTCTGACTGGAAGCTAAGGGGAGAGACAGGAGAGGGGGATGAGGAATAGGAAGGAAGTGTAAGAGTGGAACAGAGGTGGGATCAGGTGCAGTTACAGGAGTGAGACAAGAAATTTAGGAGGCATAAGGAAAGATAGCATAGTGAAGAGGCAGAGTGGATAGGAAGTGGAAGAGAATTCCAAAGTTTAGGGAAATAATAGGAGAAGGCAGCCTGTCCAGCAGAATATTATTTTTTTTTATTTTAGTCTTTGTAACTGGGTAAGGCCCACTAGGTACAGGGGCCTGTTTTCAGGGGTGACCTGGGAGCATTGGGCAGTTAGGTGACTTGCTCAGAGTCACACAGTATGCAAGTAGAGGTTGTGAGACTCATACCCAAGTCTGGTCTGCTGGATGTACCAAGCTTGTTCACAGCTTGTTACTCTAACCCCTAGGCTATACTGCCAGCCAAGATGACCTGGATGAGAGTGCCAGGGAGCAAAATCCAGAGTTGCGATGGGAGTAATGAGAAAGACGGTGGGAGGAAAGAGGTGAAATATGAAGAGAGAGGCACCTGGCTTCAAGGGATGGAAGGGAGAGAGAAATATAAAGGGAGTAATGGTGCATGTGGGGTGGACAGTCCAGAGCAAAATGACAGAAGGAGTGGAAGAGGGAATCCAGTCTGGTCAGGGTGGACTTAAAAGCTTAGGACACTTGCACATGTGCAGTACTCTGATGCCACTCATCAATGGTTCTTTTCATAGCCATACCTACCTTCGTCAAAAAATAGATACAAGAAATATGATTAACACAAATAAATGAGTGATACACAAGGTTTGTGAAGTGAACTTAATTATATCATAATGCTGTATACAGACAGTTCAATAACTTTCAGTTTCTCTTACCTATTTTTGTCATTTACTTTTCACTGATCAAGCCAAAAAAATGGAGTGATGAGGAGGCATTTACTCTGGTCTTTGGCCTGAAGATATATAGAAAGGTAGAGATACTGTAGTGATGAGGAGGAATAACCTGCCATTGTCAAAGACATGACAGGATGTGAGCAGTTTCTTGAGGGACAAAGATTTCAGCAAAGACCCAGATGCTTGTCAGAAAAAGAAACTGTTGTGGCAACAGTTTTACAAGCTGCTCAAAATTGGTGATGTCCAGGACAATGAGAAACACTGGTTCAGGTGGAATCTGAAGATGTTGGGAGAGGTAGGGAAGCCAGAGGTGGGAGCCAGACACCATGGAAGTAAATTATAGAAGTCATAGATATTCTACCAAGTCAAACCGCGTACGCCGTTCATGACTCGTCAATTTTCAGTGGAATTTCCTAATACACATACTACCAAAGTAACTATCTACGGATCTCTTAAACACATCCATGGAAGTGTTCTCAACCACTATAGCTGGCAGTGAATTCCATGTCTTCAGTACCATTTTGTTGACCCACCTGTCACGTTTATTTGTTCTGAAATGTTCACCCTAGAACTGTAATTTATGTGCCTGTTTCTCTGTCTATGGTTTTCCTGTCCAGTCCAATACACTCCCACAAATCCTGGTCCTTAAAGGCTCTATGAACCAAATACATGGCATTCCATAATCTCTGGTATTACAATGGATACAAGTTCAGCTACATCAGACTCTCCTCATATGTCAAACTACCTACTCTATCAACCCTTTTGGTTGCACTTTTCTGTACCTTCTTGATTAAATGGATGTTACCTACATTATAAGGTGCCCAAAAGAGTACACAGTACTCCAAGTCTAGCCTCACTAGGGCACAGTACAGTGTCATCAGGACCTTTTTGTCTCTACTTCTAATAAGTCTCAGTATGAACCCCAGTAATGTAATTCTTTTTTTTTTTTTGCCATTTCCCTCTTGTGCTCATTAAATTACATATTGCTGGATATTAATATTCCGAGTTCCCTTTCTTTGTCAGTGACCTCTAACTCCTTAGCGTTTAGAGGATATCTGACCATTTTATTTTTGACACCAAAATGTATCACCCTGCACTTTGCCTCATTGAATCTTAATTTGTGTGTTTTTGCCCATATCTCTAAATTATGTAAATCATTTTAAAGGAGTGCTATAGCATATTCATTGTTTGCAGTCACACTCAATTGAAGTAATATGAGAAAAAACAATTAAAAAGGCTCTTTCATAAATAACTATGTAATTCTCTTAAAATGTGGCATTGTTATTAATGTAAATGAATATTTGTGTATAATATTAAGGATAATGTATGGGTAGCCATACATAACAAGCTTGTGTCTGCATCAAGAGGTATCTATGGCAACCAGAAACCTCAAGAGTGAATCTCAAGAGCTTCACTAGTTGCCATAGAAAACTGGAGATAGACACACAGGCTTGGCTGTGTATGGATGCCCATATATTATCTTTTATAGTGAACAGGAATCCATGTCCATTTCAGATACATTGTTTCCTTTCAGTAAACTGGGAGTTGGAGGAAGAAACAGAAGGATTGGTGGTGAGCTCAAAGTACTGAGTCATTGTGTTGCACCTTTTTCTGCAAGTTAAATTTTAAAAAAAAGCTTCCAGCTTGATTGGATAGAGGAAAGCACCTCTGTTTATTCTGACTTAAATAAATAAATAAATTCTGAGTTGTGCTGCAGTAGTGACTTTACAGATGCAGCAAAACAACGTAATGCTGTCACTACTGCAGCTCAGTAAGCATATTCCAAGCAGTAATACCATGCATAACATAGTTCCACCATACACTATAGTAATATACACAGTATGACTACAGTCTATGCTAAGTTGTTATAATGTTAAACTAATTAGACATGACCAAAACTTACATTAACTATGAGTTTCAATAGTTGCCATAGAAAACTTTAGATGAACACAGAGGCTTATTTGTGTATGGATGTCCATATATTGGGTCTGATTCTCAAAATTTGGTGCAAGCCACCCCAAAGGTGGCTTGCGCTGATCACTTGTGCACCACAGACCCTGTGCCTGATTCTTTATTAGGTAGGGTCCTGGCAGCAAAGTCCTGCAGCTTGCAGCAACCATAGTGGTGCACCAAACAGAAGCACATCTAGACAGGTTGCTGCAAGCCATGGGCAACAGTGCAGCAATGTCCCTGAGTAGTTCCAAGCAGTCTAGCATCCCCCCCAAGACCCAATCTCTCGTTATAATAAAAATAATATCCCTCGAAGTCTAGTGACCCCTCCTCCAAACCTTGATCTCCTGTTATAATATTTAGTAATATGTATAATATCATATTTATATTCCCTGGTGGTCTAGTGGACCACCTCAGCTCCAATCTGCCATTAAAGAACTTCTAAAATTTCTAGTGGTCTAGTGGACCCACACCCTGCAATGCCCTACCACCCCACTCTCCCCAACTCATAACCAAGCCAGCGACCTGCACAACCCACCACTCACCACCATGGCCAGCCACCGACTGAGCTCTGAATGAGCACATACTATATATAGTGTAGCTCATTCAGAGCTCAGTCGGTGGCTGGCAGCAATGGCAGGAGCAGCTGCTGGCCAAGATTATGGGTTGAGGAGAACATGGTAGGGCACTGGGGGTGGGGGTCCCTAGATCACCATGACTTTCAGAAGTTATTTTAATGATGGATCAAGGATGGGGTGGTCTCTTAGACCACCAGGGAATATAAATATCCTATTATACTTATTACTAAACATTATAACAGCCTGCCCAGCACAGTACAGCAACTGCTATGAATGCTGGCTTATACCACCCACCTGTGCACTTGTCTGATTTGCACTTAAATACTGTTGTCACTGTCTCCAACTTGTCTCCTCAGAGCACTATGGCTGTCTAGTTTTGTACACCATTGTATTGTTTCAACCTAAGCCATTCTTGTTTCCTTTTCCTTTTTGTACCTGTTATTGATTTAACCCTATGTACGTAACCAAAATTTACACAAGTGTTGCAATCCTTGCACATTGTAACTGTTAATTCATGTCACACTACTGTATGAATACTCTGCTATCTGTCTGTAACCCAAATATTTATGTGGTAATTTATTTTGTAACCAAAATTTATGTATGTAACCAAAATTTACACAAGTATTGCAATCCTTGCACATTGTAACTGTTAATCCATGTCACACTACTGTATGTATACTCTGCTATCCTTCTGTAACCCACCCCCCCAGGTCGCACCATGAGATGAGCATCCTAGTTGCTCAGTGTGTCTTTCCTGGTGAAACATTTCAATAAATAAATAAAAATAACAGAGGAAACTGCTAGACTACCAGGGATATTAATTATCAGAACAGGAGATTTGGGCTTTGGGGGACCACTAGACTGCCAGGGATACTATTAATTATCATAATGGGAGATCGGGGCTTGGGGGGTCTGCTACACTACCAAGGATATTATTAATTATCATAATGGGAGATTGGAGCTTGGGGGGGTGGCATATTGGAGCTCCCTCCCAAAGGATTTCTAAGTACCACCTTAGACTACTGCCTTCTGGGAGGGTTTTGAGAATATAAACTGAGGGTATATGGCAGCTTGCATCTACCACAAACCCCCTAGCATCATGCTGTAGTCAATTCTGTGGCACAAGGCTAGTGAAGCCCCCTTTGGCACATGCAGCCTGCGATTGACTCAGGCTGCTTTTGAGAATAGCTCAGGGTGCAATTTTTGATGCAAGGTGCACTTGCATCGTTTATGTTTAACGCAGGCACCTTGCATCAATCTGAAGGCTTTGAGAATTGGGCCCATCATCTTTTATAGTGAATGAGCATACAAATCCGTTTCAGACACTCTGATTCCTTTCAGTGGGCTGGGGGTTGGAGGAGACACTTTTGGGTTGGTGCTGGGCTCCATCTACTTATTCAATGTGTTTTAGTTTTTTCTGTAAGCTAAACTTAAAAAAAATGAAACAACTTCCAGCATGATTGGATAGAGGTAAGCACATCTGTGATGGTTGTGATACTATAGTAACATATGTGACTACAGCCTGTGCTAAATTGTTATAATGTTAAATTAATTAGACATGACAAAAACTTACACTAACTATGGTATAATCTGAAATGGATGTTTCATACTGGTTCAAAACACTGTGACTGTAGTAACTAGTAAATCATCAAAGTTCTTAAATATTATTTATAGAAAGTATCAAATTATACAGTAAGTATCAACCTGCTCCTTGGCAAAACAATGAATGTGTGCCATAATATTACACGTCTTTCTTTATTCTTTCTAATTTCTGTCCATCCTGGATTCCCAGCCACCTCAAAAAAGAGGACACATCTTGATCCAATATCAAAGTAACTGGTGGAGGAGGAACAGGTCCTTGCAGAGGATAACATCTTCATTATTGAAGAACAAGATACAGTACAATTACACAGTCACAGTCTATTAAATTAATTCTGATTATCTAGTATTCTTTCCAGTTTAGATTCCATATAGTTAATTTATACAAATGTTTCCTTTATATTTCTTCTCTAACCCCCACTCACCCATGACCTGCCTATTGACATCATATGTACCGCTCAACATGACACACCACACAAAGAATTGTGACCTTCTCCATAGAGAACATCCACTAGCCCCTTAACCACTCCACTCACATCACCAGCTTTTATCAACTAAGTGGTGTTTGTGTGACAGATGTTTCCTCGAAACCCAACCCCAGACAAACAAAAAATCCTTTCCCCACCCATCCCCCAACAACTGCCAAAAGAACACAAGGTCACCACAGAACATAGATTACCAGCAGCAACAGCAATATTGGTATTTCTTCACCAAGTCTCTGAACTATAAACAATCATTTACTTTAAAAAAAATGTCACCCCATGGTCTGATTATAGCATACTATTATTATGTTGCCACACTATCTAATTCCTATGGTTAGATCAGTTATTTACTAAGCATTGATTAATTATCATGAAGATATAGCCATGCCATAGCTTATTTTTGGGACTAGGCTTCTAAAGATAGATATAGTATAATATACAACATCCTTGAAAACTAAGAGATATACAATTATATTACTTCAGAATATTACACAACTCTTCAATAATTATTCTATTTAAAAATCTCACAGCAAGATCTGATTATAGCACAGCATTAATATGTTGCCGCAATATGTAATTGTAACTGTTACATCGGCTGTTTAATAAGTATTAGTTAATTTACATGAAGCTATAGTAATGCCATAGCTTGCTTATGGTACTAGTGTTCTAAGGATAGATACAGCATAGGATGCAGCATACTTCAAAAATAAGTAAATAGTCAATAATGTTACAACAGAATCTTAAATGTTACTAAAATGTATCTTTATCTATTTATGTATTGTGGATGATGACACAAACAATGAAGTCACCAGTGGTGATACGGAGCAGGCCATGGAGGAAGGGAGGGAGGGAGTTAGACCTAAAAGTCCTGCTCCCTCCAATGGTCAAACAAGTGCACTGCTGGGCACCAATGGCTCATCTGAGCTCAATCAGGATGATGATGAATCCTGGCCAGGTATGTCTGGAATATCTACCCTGCTGCAGGAACTTTTGCTCATGCACATAAATGTAAATTTATTTATTTATTTCTGTTTGGGATTAAATACCTTTCAGCCATAGGCTCGTTTACAAAGGTTCCAGGTCAGACATCATACAAAACAGATATTATAGACAACAGGAGTAGTACAGTGGTAATACAGAATCAGGTAAAAGACAACAGTAATGAAATTCTAGCACATACAGTAACATTAGTTACTTCATCCCAGATAGCTTAGAATTCTTCAAGGAGATTTCAGTGTCGTTAGATCAAGAATGGGGGTATGGCATGCCCACTGGCTGTAGAAGGCAGCAGCAGTGTTGTGCAAGTGGGCAGAGGGTGGTTAACAGGTCTGAGCAAAAATGGGAAGGGGCAGCCAGTGCAGGGATAAGGGTTGGAGTGAGAATAGCAGCCAGGGAAGGCATTGTCAGGGGAGGCAGTGGAAAGAGAAGGGGGAGGGGGTTAGGAGGGGATGAAAGGGAAGATAGCTAAGGGGGGTAGGAAGCAAGAAGATGGAAGGTGGGGAGAGGAGAAAGGGGTGGAGGGTGGGTGTGGGGTGGAGGGATTGAAAAAGGGAGGGGGTAGGGTAGTAAGTGGGGAGTTAGCTGGGGCACAGGAGAGAAAGAGAAGAGGGAGAAAGAGAAGAGGGAGAAAGAAAAGACAATGAAAATACGGGGATGGGAGGAGGGGCAAGAGCTACAGCAATAGTTATTGTATAACTTTCAAACTTTTGTTGTTGTTGTTGTGCCAACTTTGTTAGATGCCTATTATGATACTATTTTTTTTAACTTGTTTCAGGTTGTATAGGCACTATGTAGAAGCATCTCTCAGAGTTCAGTGACCTTCAACTACAGATACTTGCATGGTACAAGGTCAGTTCCCAAGTATAGTGAACACTGATGCTTCTCTTTCATGTAAATTAAATGCTGAACAGCTGGCATCATCAGTTTAATGGTTTAATCAGTCGAAATAATATAATGTCTTATTAACATAATAAGTTCATTTTGAAAATGAATATATAATTTATCTGTTAATATCCTATTGTTTATACAAATGAAAAACTTGTCTTACACATGAAAACAATTTAGCTTGTGCTTTTAAAATCATGGCCTTAATTGGCACATCTTTAAAGTATTTTTTCCCTCAACAGATCCACCAGCTTGCTGCTAACTACTGTGTGGAGATAAACAACATGAGTTATGTAGTCATTCAAATGTTACATTTGTGAAATAGTGTTATTTATATTCTCAAACTGTAATGTACAAACTGGTATTCCTTATAGTGTAGCTCTGAAGAAATAATGAGATTGATCTTCATATGACTGCAAGATTTGCGCATGGTATGCTGATCCATGGCTGTGACAAACTCTGGGTGCATCATGAACCCCACACCCTATTCCAGTAGCATGGCGGTCCCTGCACCAAAGTCCTGAGGGTTGCTGCAGTCACAGTGTTGCAGCAAAGAAGTGGCACACTGGAGGGGTTTGACAGAGGGTCCCATCAAGCCTCCCATTGCCAGTTTAATGCTAGTCCAGCCATGAAGGTGGGTGGGAGATGAAGGCTCTAAGATAGGGAATCAGGGCACCAGGGATCAATGGGGTGCCAGACTGGGTGACAGGGACACAGCAGACTCTCTCCCAGACCCCCAGGCGCCACCAGCCCCATCACTGGAACAGTCCCTGACAAAGGGTACTCAGGCATCAGTATGGCACCACACAGTGGACTTTTTACCAGGAGAAGGGTACAGTGCCCATGGGACACCTCAATACACCAATTGCACCTAGTACCCTACATCCAATTTTGCCTATTGCATGTCAGGGACTGTGTCAGTGATGGGGCAGGTGCCAGGGCTGGTGGCAGCTGGGAGCCTGGGAGAGGGTACCTACATTCCTACCACTGTGAACCCAGTCCAAGTAGTTCTGTCACACTGGTCATGGGACCACCACCAGGTGCCACCTCTGTACCCTGCCACTGCTGCTGTGCCCCAGTTGCCCAGTTCAGCACCCCCAGCAGTCCCTATGCTCTGGTTCCTGACTTTGCAGGCTCACTCCACTCACCTTCCTCCAAATCACCAGTGAAGGCCATTAGATCTGCTCATGATTGGTCTAACCTCAGCCCCATCATACGACCATGGTGGGGCTTCACTGTGGTGCAAGCCCTCTTCCATCCTGGTGTACCACCTCTCCTGGTGGAAGGGTGGCATTTGGGGTGAATGGCATCCCACTTTCAACACAGACTGCATTTGAAAATCAGGATTGCTGCAACATTTGGCACAAGGTGCAACTTGCCTCAATTCCTTGTGACACAGGCAACTTGCGCCAAATGTTCTGTTTTCAAAATCAAGCCCAATATGTCCAAGACTAAAGATTATGTTAGGTTAGCTCACAACAGTAACAACAGGTACAATTCATGCTCATACATCATAGTTGTCTGGGTATTTTACTGTACATTTTTCTAAATGTGCCCATTTCAGACACAGTGCTTGAGATAGTTAATAATGTTTCACATTACAAGTCACATAAAAACAGTATGGTGTTTTGTAGAAGAGATCTATAACATCCAAAAGACAGTCATTAGTGCAGTACCACTGATCAGTAGTTACTTAGCTCATCTATGGTAATAACATCATGTTCTGTGCAGTCACAATATTATTCACCCTTAATTATATTTAATTTCCAGCCTTACGTATTACTTTTATTTGAATATTTCATATGATGACCAGTTGTTCCATTGCAAAAAAGATTCACAGGATGTTGAAGTTAGGTAGAACATTATGGTATTTATATGTGTATGTTTGTCACATCACATGACACAAGCACCACTGGTGATGGTATTCTCCCCACAACCATCCAACTTTCAATTTTTCACCCATTGAATCCTTGCTTTGTTAACAATACAGAAACTGTGGTAATTAATTAATTTATGGCATGTCCACTAATAACCACTGCTTGTCCTGCTCTATCATGTAACTGCCTATAGCTGAAGCTAAAATATGCATATTGCTTTGAGTGTGTAGAATTGTGTGTTACCTGAATAATATTAAACATTGTCAAATCTTTACCATTAAAGATTTACAGTATGTTGAACTTTGGTACCACAATACAGTATTTATATGCTTATGTATGTTGCATGTTTGAGGAAGACAGAAAGCATAGGCAGGTACCCTTGAAAAATGGTAATCCCAGTTTTATATTTTGGGACTGGAATATGGAAAGTCCAGTTTTCTAGAAACAGGAAATTCAGCCATACTTCTCTTTATAATAATAGGTTATTTATTATATTTTTCTTGATCCCCTGCTCTCGCCCAATGTTTCACCCTGTTTGTGCTTCCTCAGGGACTTAGCATCTATAAATACATAATTAATATTTGTAACTATTTGTTATACCCACACACTTATTTAAACAACTAATTCTAGGTTACTTGAACACTTTGATTCTAGAACACTTCATGATTAATTATGCTTCTATATGTCTCTTCCCTATTGTCTTACTACATTTATTAAACACAAAATGGTAAAACTTGCAACATTCATTAATCATTTATACAGTCTTACCAAATTATAATATCCTATTTCCTTTTTGTAGCATTCTATACATTCTACTAGAAAACTGTAATTACCTGGGATTAATTTGATGTGTCATCTTTGAGAACAATAGTGGTTGTTGCTTGGATTACTTTCTTTTCCTGTTATTGATATAAATGTTTCTTTAATAATATTTCAATATATCCTTTTCCCAACATTGGATAAACACATTGTTAATCTCACTATTTCATACTTGCTATATAGTATTTACATTGCTATATTAACTGTACTAGCTATTACATTACTAGCTATAGCTTCTTGTTTCATTTCAACTATCACTCATAAATTACCTCAGTACCTCACAGGCTGCCTAACTCCCTGCATCCCTAGTGCCTATTCTCTCAGAAATCTTATCATCTTATCTCTGACTATCCCTAAAGTTAAAACGCATTTTGGTAGAGCCTCAACAAGCTTCACTCTTCCTATGCTCTGGAATAAGATACAGAAACCCTTAAGGCTCGCTTCCCCGTCACGTTCTCCCTCTTCAAATCCTTGTTCCTGAGGACCTTCTCTGAGGTCTGTCATTGCTTCAAGTTAAGGTCTTAACATCAAAATTTGTTACTGCTTTAAATTCTGGACTTAAACCTCTACCATTGCCTGAGGCATCATTTAAGTCCTCCCTTTTGTCATTGTCCAAATCAAGGTCCCAACATCACGATCTGTCTTTGCTTCAAATATTGGACTTAAACCCCGACGATTGCCTGTGGCATCTGTTGTGTTTCTCCCTTAGAACAGTCCTTCCTCCCTAGGCCATCATATCCAACCCTCTCCTATTTCATCTGACCTTCCCTCCCCACTCCCTATACCCCCTTCCTCTTCCCACCCCACTTGCCAGGTCATGCCTACAGTACTTTTCAAAGGACTCTTACATCTCAATCTTCTTTGCACTTTGATGCTAGAGGAACTGCCACTCCTACTCACTATGGCCCCTCCAAAGATGTTTACTGTATAGACTTTAGCTCATTACCTTAAGTCCATATATCTGTATCTATGCAATTGTATTTAAATAGCACAACCTCCTGTTGAACCTATTGCTATGTTCTGGTGGCAGTATCTTGTTACATGTGATGGTTACATGTTGTTATGTTGTTATTATTACTATGTAATTGTTATCTATGTTCACTCAACCTGTTATGTCTTAACCCTGTTGGCAATTGTTTTGTCCCAGGTCCATCTTGTAAATGAGCTTGTCTCAATGAGGTTCTACCTGGCAAAATAAAGATTTTGATTGATTGATTTGCACATTAGTATCCTTATAAGCTTACACTTTTAGCTCCCCATTCATTAAGTCTTCTTATACTGTGTGTCTTTTCTTAGCCTGTTATCCTTGTACTCTTGTTTAACGCCAGTGAAATTAGCTGCTCCCATCATCATGTAAATGGTAAAAGCTTCCACTTCCTACTGAGGCTTATCACATTTTAAAATTGGGTGAAATTCCCACTTCCATTATTCTTTGGAACTTTCTAAGTCTCTTGTTGTTGTGCTTCTGTGTAACAAGGGGGAAATTTGTCATTCCCATCATCATTCTCCACTTGCTGCTATAGCTTTTTATATTTAAATCGGTCAAACTTTGCCACTTCAATTATTCTTTAAACATTCCCTTTAGTCTCTAGTGACTGTTTAAATGTGGCAAAATTTGCCACTGACATCACTAAATTACATACTTGCAGGATCCTCAGTGTAATATAGGCCCTCTACTGTTGGCCTGTTTCTTTGCTGCTATTTAGACACTGGAGCTGTTGGTTGTAAACAATCCAGATATTCTTGTTGAATGCGTAACGCCTGCAAATCTTGTGCACTATTGCTGTACTTCATAATATTTATAACACCATTACATTAACATTTTTTATTTATCCTGCTTTCTTCCACATAAAATTATTTCTCCAATATATTTTTTGTACTTTTCTTGCTAAGGTTCCTTTTGTTTTGCTGGAGCTATTAGTGCAAGAAACATAGGTACTCATTATAATTTACTGTGTAAATAGATGCAAAACATGCCTCTACCATTTTGAAAATGTTTTTAAGCTTACCTCTAGTTCTTTCCTTCTGTGTGTTGCAGTGCTAAAAGTATTCTGCGCTTATTGCTTGTGTCTTATTCTATTAGAACACTAAGCCAGAGGGCGGAACTACCAGGCAGCCAATCACTCTTCCCCACCTCACAGTGTGATCATGGACAGCCGCCACTTCAGCCTGCCTGTTAGTAGTTGCTAGGCAACCAAAATACACCCAGAACAGGCCCAAACAGAGGTAGATATATGGGTTTTGTTCTGAGTGCACTTTTCACCCAATGGCTCAGCAGATTTAGTTAGATGAATTTTTTGACCGTATTTGCCACCTGCAGCAATCCAGTCTGCAGATTGTATGTGTTGCTATATATGTAATATCTTCTTGCTTTTGAATCTCTTCATCAGTTCTCACAGTATTTAAAAGTCCTTTTTTAACCTTCTGTTTTACTTCAATTTCATCTAAAAAGCATCACCATTAAGAATTTGGGGGAGACTTAGCTAGGGCTATTCTGAAGGAAGGAGTTGGTCAAATACGTTATTTTGGCATTATGTGCCAGTCTTCCTGGGAAAGAGTCTGGGAGACCCACCCAGAAATGCACTCTGATAGGTTGTCACTTTATTCTCATTGGGCTGTTGTATTTAAGAGATCATAGACTCTGTCAGGGGTCACTGCCTAAATGGTATGTGTGTCACTACCCTAATAGTCTGTGGGTATTTTTAATAATTATTACCAACATGCTGACCAGTTCTCTTCCTTGTTTATACCCAATCTGTCATCTATAGCATCTAACATAAAATTCCAATACATTTCCTTTTTCTCTACAAGCTTGTTCCAGTTTCCACCTCATGACAGCGCATCTACTTTCTCAGTATCCCCAAATCTAAGAGATGTAGCTGTATGATTTTCTAGTGCTAAATGCACTGCTAGTGCTAAATGCACTGCTACTGGGCTGTTTAATGATTTAGTCCTTATTCTACTTTTATGTTTGCTGATCCTTTGTTTGAGAGGCCTTGTAGTTTTCCCTACATAAAACTTGAAGCAAGGACATATGAGGATGTAAACAACATGATCGGTATCACATGTGATGTGTGAATTGATCCTATATTTTGTATTGCCATTGGGGTGCTTTATTTCTGATTTTTTGGGAGGTATTGCTACAATGTGCACAATGTCCACATAGGGTATGCTACATGCCATGTCACAAACTCCACTGGTGATGGTATCCTCCCCACAACCTTCCAACCTTTCATGCATTGTATCCTTGCACTGTTAACAATATGCAAGCTGTAGTAATGAATTCAATCTATAATATATACTGAATGTCCTGCTCTATCCTACAAGTCGTTGTACCTGTAATTCAAGTATGCTTATTGCTTTGCATGAGTAGAATGGCGTATTACATGAATAATATTAACTGTTGTCAAATCTTTACCATTGAATTTCTCTTTTTTGTCCACATATTTACATTACATAGGGTAATATAATATTAAATCTCACCCCGGAAAAGAAAAGCTGTTTCACAAAGGGAGCCATGTCAGCGGCAATCAAGGAGACCAGTGGCTGCATTGGCAGCCAGGTGGTCAAAGAGAGCTGCATCAGTGGCATCCAGCACCATCGGAAGCCACATCAGTGGCCAGGGAACAGAGGAGAGCTGCATTGGAAACATTCAGTGCCATCAACAGCTGCATAAGTGGCAGAAGGACAAGGGGCTGAACTTGAAGGGCTGCTCATCATCAGAGGCATCCATCACCACCAGCAGCTGCATTGGTGGCCAAGGGACAAGGAGCCGAACTTGAGGCACTGTTGCAGCTGGCTGTATCAGCGGTGATGAAGGGAGCCGCGTCCAGTCAGGACTCAGTGTGGGCAGTTCAACATTGTGGCTGGGCTATAAAAGACACAAGCCCAGTTGTTGAGTAAAACCTCACCCTCCAGAGGAACTGTTTCAAAAAGGGAGCTGCATCAGAGGCAATCAAGGGGACCGGTGGCCACATCAGTGGCCAAGGGACAAAGAGCTGAACTTGAGGGACTGTTGTGGCTGGCCACATCAGCGGTGATGAAGGGAGGCATATCCAATCAGGACTCAGGGTGGGCAATTCAACTATGTGGCTGGGCTATAAAAGATGCAAGCCCAGCTGCTGAGTAAAATCTCACCCCAAAGGAGCTGTTTCACAAAGGGAGCTTTGTCCCGTCCACCCCCCAAGCCCCAACCTCGACCTCTGTTAAATATTCTTAGTAGGAGGAGGAGCAAAAAAGAAAGACACAGGCCGGGGACAGGTCAAGCAGGAATGGAGGAGGAGGAGTTCTGGGCTGGGCTACTGTCCATTGTGACTGCAGGAAGGAAAGTACTAGTTGTAAAGAGAACTGCCTAGACTGCCTTCTTTAGTCTTGACAAAGCAAGAAAATCTCAGGGCAACAATCACTACCCTGGGGTCGTCTTATGATTCTAGTGGACTAGACTGCAATGCTTTGGCTTGTTTACTCAATATTTCTTACATTCAGCATGGGAATTCTAGTCAGGCAGCTTGTGCATCTTTAGTGCAGGTTCAGTGGGTATTGGCTTCCAAAGGGTTCTTTGAAGAGGGTTCAACAACTGCTTCAACTTGTTTGCACACCTATTTCTATCATTCAGCAGGGAAGCTCTAGCCAGGGAACTTGTGCCTTGTGCCTTTTTATTGCATGTTCATAGCATAATAGGTTTTCAAGGTGTTCTTCAAAGGGCGTTCAGCAACTGCTTTGACTTGTTTGCTCACCTATTTTTCTCAGTCAGCAGGATACATCTGGCCAGGTTGCTTGTGTCCTTATTGCATGTTCATTGGGTAGTAGGCTTCCAAGGTGTCCTTTAAAGAGTGTTCAGCAATGGGCATTGGAGGGTGTCTATTCTTAGGGAACTATGCTTCCAAGGTGTTATTTAAAGAGTGTTTCAAGAATAGGTATTGGAGGGTACAATAACACAGTACTGTTGCTAAGTAATAACATCTGAATTTATAGTGGAATTGTGAAAAATGGAGGGGCAACTGATTAGGAGGGGTAGTTGGAGCAAAATGGGGACAGGGTGATGGCATGGTCCCCAGACTGCAAAGGTAGGTGGCATCTTTGGAAGGGTGGTAGGGTGAACTGGGTGTGGATTGGCCATAGTACTTGCTAAGGCTTGGAAGATGGAGGGCTGCATGGTGTGTCGGCAGCTGGCACAACTAAGACAGGAGGTTAGGTGGCTGAGATGGATGCTAGGATGGGCAGGAGAAGGGGTGGTGAGGAGGACAGGAGATCCACTGGGGAGAAAGATGGGGTGGGGAAGAAGAGTGAGTAATGTGGGAAAGTATGGGGTCTAGTGGCAAAAGCTGAAAGAGGCAAGAGTAGTCAGGAGGTGGATTGGAAGAACACAAAGGAATATGCAAGCAGGGAAGGAGGTACAGGGGTAGGCATAAGAGGGGCTCCTGAGGGCTCAGGTAGAGGCAGTACAGGATGCAAGAGGGGCCATGGGTACTGGCAGGAGGTGAGGTACAAATGTCCAAAGCCTACCCAAAAGGGGAATGAAAAGGAAGGAGAACAAGCAGGAGAGAAAAAAGGCAGAAGGTATAGAATATGAAAACAGATTTGCACCACTAGCATCACTAAAAGGGGATGAGAATAAAGAAATTGGAGCAGAGGCAGACTCAGGGGGAATGGAGAGGCAGACATTATGGAGAGCATAGTAGACAGGAGGAATGGAGTTGTCCCGTCATGAAAAAACAAGGACGGGGCAAAAGAATGAACAAGGGCATCTGGATGAACTAACCCCAAAAAGGGCAAACCCTCATGAAAGAGGAGACAACGAGAGAAGGCTTAGGGGGACCAAAACAGAACAGTAATGGAGAAGCAACCCAAGCACTGGAAACTTCAGTCAGGGCAATAGAAAGGGCAGGGCAAGGGGAGGAGATGGAACTAGCATATGAAGGAGTAGGGGTAGATGGTTTTAAAGAGAATAACTGTAGGAGGCTGGACGTGAGTAGTGATAAGGGGAGGATAAGTACTTGGGGAGAAACAAGGGACAATGAGGGAAGCAGGAATAGTGAAATAAAGGAAATGTATGGGACTGGGAGCATGGCAGAGGAGAAATACAAGCAGAAGGTAATGAAGAGAATGGTCTTACTTGTTGGGAACTCAATAATAAAAGGAATTCACTGGGGGGCAGGGGGGACAAGAGCCCTACAATATGGGTTGAGTGCCTACCAGGTATGACAGCAGCAGAGGTCATTCACTATATAACCTCGGGGAGGCAAATAGCAGGATAGGAAAACTCACCTGGTTTTCCACCTTGGAATGAATTACTTGGTGGGGCTTATCTTGTTGGAGGTGCAGGCAAGATTTAGGACACTTGCTAGATACTGCAGAAGCCTGGGATTCAGATCTGTGGCTTTTTTGGAGGTTCTGCCCATACCCAGGGCAAGCACAGATAGGGGACTGAAGATTGAGGAATTTAATAAGTGACTGACAGGATGGTGTGAACAGATGGGGTATGGGTTGGTAGGAGACTGGGGAACAACTTGGCAGGATGAGAGTCTATTTGCCCCAGATAGATTGCACCTGAACAGGGAGGGAACAGCAGTGCTAAAGAGCAAGCTAGGGGATTTCTTTCAACAAACTATACTTCAAACTAAATTGGGTGGGGAGAAGTTGGGAACAAACCCTGGCCATGGAACAGGTGAAATGGGGGGGCTACCTGCCTCCCAAACAGGATGGAAAAAAATGGCTAGAGGAGTAGGAAAGGTAACGTGCACCAGGGGACAACAGTATGGTCCCAGCAAATGGAGAGCCATGTGCACCAAGGCTAGAATGCTGGGCAATAAGATCCCAGACCTAGCAGCGATCATGTCTGAGGTGGACCTGGACTTTGTGGGAATCACGGAGATGTAGGGGCATGAGGGCCAGGACTGGGACATGGCAATACCGGGGTATGTACTTTATAGGAAATACAGGGTGGGTAAGGGGGGGTTGCCCTATATGTGAAGGAACACATTAAGGCTATGGAATTGCAGGGTAAGTGGGGAAGGGCTGAGGCTTTATCGGTATCATTGGACAGAGGGAAGGGAAAAGTCATACTCACCAGAGTGATATATAGGCCACCAGTGCAGCAGGATATAGTGGCTAGGACAATGTTGGAGGAAATCCAGAAGGTGGCACACAGAGGGGAGGTGCTTCTGATGGGGGACTTTAACTTGCTGGATGTAGCATCATCTGCTAGTAGCAAGGAATTTGTGGACTCCCTACAGGGAGCACTCATGAAACAGCTAGTTAGAGAACTGACCAGGAAGGGGGCAGTCCTAGATTTGATTCTAACTAATGGGGATAGAGTAGGTGAGATATCTGTGGAAGAGAATCAGGGCATGAGTGACCACAACACTGTCTGGTTCATGGTAAAAATGACTGCTGAGGTGCATCAGACCAGAGTGGAGGTCCTAAATTTTAGGCATGAAGACTTTCAGAAAATGGGGGAAAGCATTCAAAAAGCATCAGCAAGGGTGGGTGGGGGACTAAGGGGGTGGAGGAAATGTGGGGTCAAATAAAAGGGGCAATAGTGGAGGCCACTAGCCTCAGTGTCAGGAGGATAAATAAAAATAGGAAGAAGAAGAAGCCACTCTGGTTTAATAAGGATGTGGTGGAGATGGTCAGGGTAAAGAGAAAGGCATTTAGGAGATATAAGAGGACACACAGGGATACAAATAGGGCCACATACTGTACCAAGAGAAGCAGAAGGAAGCAGGAAAGGAGGTCAGGAGGGTGAAGGCAAGAATAGAAGAGAGAACTGCCAACACAGCCAAGGAGGGGGGATAAACCTTCTCCTGGTATGTGAGTGAAAGGAGGAAGTCAAGTGAAGGGATAGTCAGGCTGAAAAACGGAGAACGGGAGTTAGTGGAAGGTGACCAAGGGAAGGCGGAAATACTCTACAGCTATTCAGAAACATAGAAACATAGAAGTTGACAGCAGATAAGGACTGCAAGGCCCATTCAGTCTGCACATTTCTTTTTCTACCTTATGAATGTGCCATTGGCCTTTGCTCTGTCAATGGCCTATCTATTCATAATCATCTGTATTGCTCCCTTATGCCTATTCTATGGCCGTTTGAAGCCCTGCACTGTATTCATATCCATCACTTCCTGAGGTAGGCCGTTCCATGCATCCACCACCCTTTCTGTGAAAAAGACCTTTCTCACATTACCCCTTAATCGGCCTCCCTCTAATCTCCTGTTGTGTCCTCTTGTCCTGCTATTTTTCTTATATTGAAACATGTTTCACCTTGTTAATGCCCTTAAGGTGTTTGAATGTTTCAATCATATCACCACTCTCCCTCCTTTGCTCTAGGGTATACAAATTGAGCTCAGTTAATCTGTCCTCATATGTTTTCTGATGTAGTCCCTGCACCATTTTGGTTGCCCTTCTCTGGACTGCTTCAGTTTGGTTAATGTCCTTGTGAAGGTGTTTCCTCCAGTATTGCACACAGTACTCCATATGGGGCCTAACCAGTGTCTTGTAAAGAGGGATTATTACCTCCCTCTTCCAACTTGTGATACCCCTGCTATTACACCCCAACATCCCTCTAGCCTTACCTACTGCTTAAGTGGTCTGCTTGGATGATTTCAGATCATCGGTGATGACGACGCCCAAGTCTCTTTCTTCCCTTGTGACCACCAGCAACTCCCCCCTCAGCCTACCAGCCTATAGATGGCTTCAGGGTTTCTCTTCCCTATGTGCATGATCTTGCACTTCTTTGCATTAAACCTCAGTTGCCACTCTTCTGACCATTTTGCTAGTTTATCCAGATCTCTTTGCATTCTGCCCACCCCATCTGGATCATCTACTCTGTTGCAGATCTTGGTGCCATCTGCAAACAGACAAACCTTACCCTCCAGTCCATCTGCAATGTCACTGATAAAGATATTGAAGAGGACTGGCCCCAGGACTGATCCCTGAGGTACCCCACTTATGACTTGCATCTCTTCTGACTGTATACTGTTTAGCACCACTCTCTGTTTTCTGCCCGTCAACCAGTTTGCCACCCAGTTGACCAATGCTTGACCCATCCCGAGCCTATACAGCTTATTAATCAGTCTTCTATGTGGAACAGTATCAAAAGCTTTGCTGAAGTCAAGATAGGCAACATCAACTGCTCCCCTTGGTCCACCACTCTGGTTACCCAGTCAAAGAAATCTATGAGATTAGTTTGACAGGACCTTCCTTTTGTAAACCCGTGCTGTCTTGGATCCTGTGCTCCTATGGATTCCAGGTGTTGCATTATCCTTTCCTTAAGGAGTGTCTCCATAATCTTGCCCACTACTGAGGTAAGACTGACTGGTCTGTAGTTCCCTGCCTCCTCCCTGCTACCCCTCTTGTGGAGCAGGATAACATGAGCCCTTCTCCAGTCTTCTGGAACCTCTCCTGTGCTCAGAGACTCACTAAATAGTTCTGATAATGGCTCTGCTAGTTCCACCCTTTGCTCCTTTAGTACCCTGGGATGTATGCCATCAGGTCCCATTGCCTTGTTCACCCTGAGCTTATCAAGCTCTTGTAGGACACTTTCTTTTGTGAAGAGACTAGTGCACACCTCCCTCCCTCCTGTGTCATCGGTGCTGAGCTGTGGGCCCTGCCCTACCTTCTTTTCAGTAAATACTGAGCAGAAGTATCTATTTAGGATAGATGCTTTAACATGGTCCTCCTCCTCACACGTACCCTTATCCGCTTTGATCTTAGCAATACCCCTCTGGACTTTCTCCTTTCACTAATGTATCTATAGAAAGTTTTGTCACCTTCTTTCACTGTTCGTGCTAGTGTTTCCTCATTTTGGGCCTTTGCCTGCCTTACTGCCTTCCCTGCTTCCCTTAGGGAAGTTTGGTATGCCTCCCTATCTTCATCCTGCTGCATTCCCTTATATTTTCTGAAGGTCAGCCTTTTGGCTCTGATCTTTTCTGCTACTGTGTTTGAGAACCAAAGTGGTTTCCTTCTTCTTTTGCACTTTCTTTTCTCACTAACACAATGGGATGTTGCTTCAAGTATTGCATCTTTAATGCTTGCCCACTTTGCCTGTACCCCCTCATCTGTATTTCTCTTTGCCAGGGCTAGCTTAACTCTTTTGGCCATCTTATCAAAGTCAGCTCCTCTGAAGTCCCACATTTTTGCCTTGGAATGGAATGATTTTGTTCTAGTGGCCAAATTTAACCATACCATGTGATGGTCACTGGCACCCAGGTGACGTTCTACCTGAAGATCTGTGATCCTTTCCGTTGGTCAGTACTAGATCTAGGATAGCACTGTCTCTTGTGGGTTGTTGTACCAGTTGTTTGAGGCCCTCCCCCTGCAGGGAATCCACCATGTGTCTAGTTCTGGCAGATGTCCCTACTGGTATTGACCAATCTGTATCTGGCATGTTGAAGTCTTCCATTGTCAGAACCTCACCTTTAGCTGTCATGTTTTGTATATCTTCTAACAGTAACATGTCTATGCCCCCCCCGGTCTGGAGGCCTGTCCACAACCCCAGTTTGTATGGCTGTCCCATTTCCTGTTTCCAGGGTGACCCACAGTTCTTCTGGCTCCTTATGTGTATTCTGAATTTCTGTAGCTTTGATATTTTCATTGACATAAAGGGCCACTCCACTCCCACTTTTTGCACCTTGGTCTCTTCTGAACAGTATATAGCCAGGTACTAAAATCTTCCAAGTGTGGTTACTGGTAAACCATGTCTCGCTAACAGCTACTATGTCCAGTTTAGCCTCTATCATTCTTGCCTGCAGGCCTGGGATCTTGTTTCCCAGACTGCGAGCATTTGTGTACATGATTTTCCATTGGTCAGATTTCAGTGTGTTAGTTGTTGGGCAAGGTCCGGCATTTCCCCTGTGTGTCATATAGGGAGCTGGACCTTTTTCTTTACCTGGTGATGCAAATGAACTACAAACATGCTGAACTCCTGTTTGACCACTAGCTGAGGGGGGAGGGGTGTTCTTCCCATTTGACGTATGGGGTGCTGCACCCCTCTCCCCATTTGCTAGTTTAAATAGTCTGCAAAGATGTGAAACTTCTGCCCCAATGCACTGACTCCCTCCTGAGTCAGATGCAGTCCATCAAATTTAAAGAACTTTCGCTCCCAAAACTGTTGCCAGTTCAGTACAAATTTGTATCCGTTTTCCTGGCACCAGCCCGTGAGCCACATGTTTAGCTCCCCTATCTCCCCTTCTCTGACCTTCCGTCCATCTGTCCCCCTCTCCCAGACTGACAGGATCTCAGAGAAGGAGATGCCGGATGAAATGGATGATAGTTTTCACCCAGCCTGGTCAGGTATTCCTCGGTCTCCACAACTGATTGCCTGGTGAGATTGTTAGTCCCTATGTGTACCAGGACATCAATGTTTTCTCCTGCTTCCTGAACAATTTTAGCTATGCAGTCAGTGTCTCTCCATACTGATGTACCTGGGAGACATCTGACCATTACCCCTGGCTGGAGATATGTATCAACTCCCTGAATCATGGAGTCTCCTATGATCAGAAGGTTTTTGGATTTCCTTTTTGCTTTTTTGTTTTGGTTCCTGTTTTGGGTGAGTTTTGTTGTGCTAGCTCCTGTGCTGCAGTGTCCTGCTCTGTAGTGTCCTCTGCCCCTTTGCTTGATTTCAGAGATAGTGACAGATACCTGTTTGTAGTTTTTATATGGTTTGTGGTGGTGATATGTTGGAGAGCAATGAGTAATGGGGCACCTGATTTTCCCCTCCTACCCACCTGGCAACCTCCTGGACCAACTACCCTCTGTGGGTGAGGTTCTTCTGTTGGATGTTGGGAAAATGGTGGGTGGTTGTTATAATATATTTCTTCTTGATTATGCAATTTGAGGTGTGCAATTTCTGCCCATGCTGCCTGGAGCTGAGCCCTTAGATCGCCAATGGCCCAGCATGTAGGACAGTGTCCTTAATCCTGTCAAACTGCCCTCCTGAAAAGTGTTCCACAGTACCTGCAATTAATGATATCCATTCCAGATAAGTTGCTGGGTTTATAACCCGGTCAGAGTAATTAGATGGAAGAAAATGAAAGCAAATGTTTGATTTTGTGTTTTGTTTGTTTAGTTTTGTATAACTTGTTATAACAAGTTAAAGTACTACTACCCCTGTAAATGAAGTCACTGTGTGGAAACCCTTCAGATCTGCCCCTTCCTTCTTTGCTTCTGGAAATGTCATGACCGTGCTACCCTATAAAAGGAGTGTAGTATGGGGTGGTTGGGGATGGGGGCGGGTGGTTGGGCCCTTCCCCTGCCAAAAAAGAAGAACCATGAATGAAAGAAACAAGGAGGTAAGAGTAGAAACAATCAGCCAGCAACAAATGCAGTAGCCCTGAAAGCTTATCTTAATGATAGATTAAACTGTAAAACCTGTAAAGCGCTTTCTGTAATAATTTCACAGAAGATACACCTTGTAAGAAACACTTTGCTACAGAGAAAAATAAAGCAGTAACAGAAGATATACCTTGCAAAAGATAATTTGAATCAGAAGATTAAAGCAGTAATCTGTAGGCACACCCTGTAGTAATGCAGCAGAAGGTATACCCAGCAACAACAATTTGAATCAGAGAAAATAAAGCAATAAAATGTTAGCAACAAACAGTAACAATCCCTGTGAGTACAAAATAAAAACAACACACAGTAAATCTGCCTAGTCAAAAAAAGGCTTAATCCTTATTCTTGCTCTGGTAAGGTTCTTTGCTCTGTCCTTTCAAGCAACCTAGAAGAAAAAAGCTCAGGTGAAGCTAGGTGCCTTGGCCAGCAAACCTAGTCTTCCACATTTCTACTCTGTTTTCACAGTAGAGAAGGAGGGGATGTTCAAGAAAATTAGGGAGCACAAGGAGGTGGGAGGGTTTGACTCCAGTCCATTCCTGGTGGAGCAGGTCTGGAGGCAGCTTGAGGGTTTGAAGGTGGATAAGGCAATGGGGCCAGATGGAGTTCACCCCAGGGTTCTGAGGAAGCTTAGTAAGGTGCTAGCAGAACCTCTAGACCAGCCTTTTCAACAGATCATTGGAATCAGGAAAGATCCCTGATGACTGGAAAAGGGCAGATGTGATCCCCTTCATAAGGGGGAGACAAGGAGGGAGCAGGCATTTATAGGTCAGAGAGCTTAACATCGGTGGTGGCAAGCTCATGAAGAAATTGTTTAAGAAGAGGATCACTAGTTACCTAGAAGCCAATGGCCTGCAGGACCTGCAGCAACACAGGTTCACTGAGGGAAGGTTGTGTCAAATGAACTTGATAGAGTTCTTTGACTGGGTCACCAGGGTACTGGATTGGGGGGAGGTTGGTGGACATTGTGTGTCTAGATTTCAAAAAGGCGTTTGATTCTGTGCTGCACACAGGACTACTGCACAAAATGTTAGGTGGGTGCAAAACTGTCTGGAGGGCAGGAGACAGAGGGTAATTGTTAATAGGGTACCATCAGGAGAGGGTATGGTCACCAGTAGGGTGCCTCAGGGGTCGGTGCTGGGGCCACTCCTTTTCCATATATTTATAGGGGACATAGCGGAGGGGCTGGAGGGAAGAGTGTATCTGCAGATGACACGAAGGTCTGCAATAGAGTGGACATGCCCAAGGGGGTTGATAGCATGCACATGGATCTGGAGAAGCTAGAGGAATTGTCCAGGGAATGGCAATTGTCCTTCAACACAAAACAATGCAAGATCATGCACTTAGGTAAGAAGAACCAAGGTGTGGAATACTGTATTTGGGGCATGCCCTTGAGGTTACCGAGCTGGAAAGGGACCTTGGCATAATCATTTCATGGGAACTGAAGGTGGCAAAGCAATGTGAGAAGGTGATGGTAAGAGCCAGTAAGATGTTGGGATGTATCAGCAGGAGAATAACTAGCAGAAAGCGGGAGGTCATAATACCCTTGTACAGGCAGCCTGTCAGGCCTCACCTTGAGTATGGGGTCCAGTTCTGGAGGCCATGCCTCAAGAAGGATGTGGATAGAGAGGAGCACATCCAGAGGTGGGTGACAAAATTGGTAGAGGGACTCAGTAATCTGTCTTATGAGGAAAGGCTGAAGGACCTCAGCATGTACTCCCTTAAGCAAAAAAGGGAAAGGGGTACATGATTGAGACCTTCAAATATATCAAGGGTATTAAGAAGGTGCCAGGAGGTGACATCTTCCAGCTAAGGAAGCAATCAAAAACAAGGGGGCATTGTTTGCAGATAGTAGGGGAGTTTCAGGGGAAACATCAGAAAATTCTACTTCATGGAGAGGGTGGTGGAAAACTGGAATGTACTCCTGGAGGAGGTGGAGCAGGCAAGAACTGTGGGAGGATTTAAGAGAGCATGGGATAGACAAAAGGGGCTGTTAGATCAGAGGGTGGGTTGATGGCAATAGCAAAATCCTAGTGGCATGTTAGGCATACTGGACAGACTGGGTGGGCCTGGCGGTCCATTTCTGCCAACATGTTCTATGTTTCTATGTTTAAATCACTGTTAGTGCCTGATATTCACTGCTGTGCTCATATATCCACAGCAAAATTGGGAATAATAGATAAGTACAACATAAAACTGTATTTGTTCTACAATGCTCTTTATTTGTTTATTTTATTTTTTTGTTGTTGCATACAGAAATTCCAGCAGCAGCCTTCAGTGGTGAGCAGGAACTCCAGCATCTGACACAGCAGATTGGGTCTCTGGTCAAGTCCCTCTCAGTAGTACATGCAGCCTAGATAGAGCTGACTGACTGCATGCACCACCAGCTCGCAGCAGCAGCAATGTAGTCCTTAATACAGACTCTTGCAGCAGAAGGAAGGCTAGGCCTTCACCATCTGCGTCAACATTACATGTTCTTCTCTGCAAGAAGCTGTTCTATTTGAACAGCTCCCGGCTTTTGAGAGTGAGGCCGAGGAGCTCTGAATCTACAAGTTTGTCCAACCCTAAACATCATCCGAGCAGCAGTTTCCACTTTTGAAGGCCTCCGTAGGAAACTGCTCACATATGGTCCCTCTCAGTGCTAAAGATGGACCAGATGCTCCTCATCAGTAAAATGGACAATTTATGAAAAAAGGACATTTTTGTTTTATAATGTTGACAGTTCAGTTATTTATTTTATATATTTCAATCTGTATTATAAATATGACTGTAACACAATTTAATTTTACTTATATACATTTTAATTTTTTACTTAACTTTACTGTTTCTGCACTTTTATTTCTAAAATATATTAAATGGTAAATGAGAGATCCATCTGGGACCAGTGCTTCTTTGGGTACAGATGCAGATGTGCAGTGTCCTCTGGATAGTCCACCATGTGAGGAGGTCCAGCTGACTGCAGAAGCAAAGGACCTTCTGGGCCTTGTGCTTCTGTGCAACTACCATACAGATGCAGATGTGCAGGGCCCTCTGGGCCCTGTGCCATCTGAGGAGTCCATCTGCATACCAAAGTACAGGGCATGGACAGCCTGCATCTAATATTTTTTTTCACTTTACTGTTTCTCTGTTCTTATTTCTAAAATATATTAAACTGCAACTGAGGAATCCAACTGGCTGTGGAAGTGCAGAGCCCTTTGGGCCCTGCTCCTCCATGGCTACAGATGTGGATACACAGCACACTCCAGGCACTGTACTATATGAGGGGGTCCATCTGGCTTCAGAAGTGAAGGGACCTCTGGGCCATGTGCTTCCATGCAGTTTCAGATGCAGATACATGAGGCTTCAGGGCCTTGTGCTATCTGAGGGGTCCATCTGTATGAGAAAGTCAAGGACCCTCCATGCTCAATGATTCTTACATCTTTATTTTTAAGTTCAGTGTTTCTGTGTTTTATTTTTAAAATATATTAAATTGTAAGTGACAGATCAGTCAGACTGTGGAAGCACAGAGTTCTCTGGGACCTGTGTTGCTGAGGGTACAGATGCAAACAAGCAGCACTCTCTGATCCCTGCACCAATTAATGTAGTCCATCTGGCTATGGAAGCACAGGGCACTATGAGTCTTGTGCCTCTGTGCAGTTACAGATGCAGATGCACAGGGACCGCCAGGCCTGGAACCTTCTGAGGATGCCATTTGCATGTGAAAGCACAGGGCCCAGAGAGATCTGCACTTCCATGTGGCTACAGAAACAGATGTGTAGGTTCCTTTCTTCGTAACTTTGTTGTTTTTCAATATTTCAGCAAAAATTCTCAACATAACCATTCAAGACAAAACATTTTCAAATCATGTTCAAAACATGATTTTGCAGCACAACCACAAAATCACCCTACAGGCTGTGCTTGAAAAAAGTAACCTGCATGGTTTATCATAAAAAATCCCAAGTTCAAAAATTTAGTTTAAAATCTTTTAAAATGAGCGAGTGACAAACTAAAGTTATTTTTCTTTACAACTATACAATTCTTCTTTTGTGAGCCAATTTTGTTCTTTTGTGAGGCCTTATCCCCAAAATAGGGTTTTTTTATGAGATCATATGAAAGAACTGTAGTTCTTTCATGAGATCTCATAAATGAACAACAGTTCTTTCACATGATCTGATGAAAGAATCCTATTTTTTTGATAAGACCTCAGAAAAGAACAAGAGTCTTTTTGTATGATCTCACAAAAGACCAATGGTTCTTTCTTATGATCTCAAGAAAGAACAATAATTCTTTCATGACCCCTCACTGAACCTTCTGCTAAAGATTTTAGGAAAGTCCAAAAAACATGATTTGGGGTCATTTTTCAAAAAAGCAAACTCCAGACTTGAGTTAAACAAATCCTATTTAGTTAGATTCTGGTGTTTGTTTTTTGCCAGGGCATCATGTTTATGCCTTTTCACATTTTGTTTAATGAAAAATTAATAACAACATGGCAGTCATGCAAAGGAAAAATTATTACTCATGAAAGAAGATGTTCCTTCATGAGCCAGAAATTCTTCTTTCTTATTATTTTGTACGTTGCTCTGCTAGGTGAATAAGATCAGCAAGTCAAAGAAACAAAAGGGTCAGTGCAAAGAGGCAGATCAAAAAAAGAACTACTAATATAATTAATTAATTAGTTTGACAGCATGTAGCTAATCCCCAGTTAGAAAAATGCAAATTTGACGATTTCATAAATTCATTATATTAGTAGTTGAGTTTTTGTCTGCCTCTTTCCACTGCTCTTTTTGTTTGTTTGTACCCTCTCCCTGTCTCTGCCCTTTAACAAGAGTCCCTTAGTGTCCAGTTGCCTACCCTCTCACCCTATCCCATGCCAAGAACTCCCTGGTTCCTGTGTGACCCCATCCCTGTCCATGTCCTGCACCAAGCATTCCCTGTTGCCCAGCTGAATCCCCCTCACTAACTAACCATGCTCAGCAACTTCATAATGTTAAGTGGCACCCCCCAACTATATCCCATGCTAAGCATTTCCTGATGCCCAGTGGAACCTCCTCCCTCTGAAAATGTGTAGGACTGCATATACTGACTTCAACTAAAGGAGCTACCACAATAAAATTAAACAAGAAAACAACAAAATGTGGAACCCCATCCCTCTCCCTGACTCCTTTCCAGTACACCCCAGTAGAACCCTTCCTCCCCCTGCCCTACACCAAGAACTCCCTGATGCCAAGTGACACACTTCCCCTATTCTCAGCCAACTGTCAGGCATCCCCTGTTCTCAGGTGGCATGTATTCCCTATCTTCATCCCAAACCAAGCACTTCCTGGTGTACAGTAGCACATGCACACACACTCACACACACACACACCACTCTCCCTACCTGTTATGAACATTCTGTGGTGCCTAGCAGATCCCCTCTCAGTCATCCCATTCTGAGCCAAGTACTACAAGATGTCCAGTGTATCTCCTTTTTCTGTACCTAGTTTATGCCAAGAACTCTCTGGTGTGCAGTGCAACCCCTCCCTTTCCCTTGCACATGCCCAAGCATTTCCTGATTTCCAGTTGTTAAGTCTTAGGAAGCTGAAGCAGCATCCAGTTGAGAACTGGTCAACACAGCAATTATCAACACAAACATTATATCCAAAAGGGTCAAGAAAGACTGTTATGCAGACAGGGGATCAATATTTGCTCAGAAGAGAGTTTGTACTGTACAGAAATTAGACTTAAAATGGAAAAACAGTTTGCTCTTCTGGAATTTGAAATAGAAAAAATATGTCAGTGAGATCTCAGAGACTGATGCTTCACTCAGAAATTTGAAGGTCAAAGAGCTGCAATACAATGAACTGATGAAAGTTTGATAATGGACTCAGACCTGTAAAAAGTACTTTGGGAACTTTTATTAGAGACAACAGTCGACTGAGGTTTCAAAATGAAATTTTGGAAAAACAAGTATGAAGCTTCAATATTCATATGCTTACTGATGAATGTAAAGAGTGAGATTCTAAAACATCTGTGCATAATAGTCTGAATACATGCTAAGGATGGCATCCAAAATGATTCACACATCTCAGCCAGAGTCTAACATTAATGTGTTTTTGAAAGATTGGGCATTTAACAATATGCCTGCACTAAGATGCCCTTTCTTGCTCAGTCTTAAAGAGAGGTCATACTAAGACTGGTTAAAATGAAATTGGAACATCCAGGATACTAGGTACATATATTCTTTGATGTTTACAAAAAGAAAATTGTTTATGTTGCCTAGAAAGAATTTGTAGAAAGTGGAGCACATGCATCTCTATATTACCCTGCTAAGTTCAGGGTTACAAACAGGACAGAAAATATATATGCACCTAGAGTACGATTACAATATATATAATTTCTATGTGATAAAGCATTCAGATAAAGGGTTGAATCAGAATTTGAAAGTCATTCTTTAAAGAAGCAAGATTTGGATTGAAAAAACAGAGAGGTTTGTTCCTGAGAGCTAAGTGTTGACAAACAGCAACCACAGCAGAGTCAAACCACACAAAGAAGAAACATGGTAGATAGTTTACAGTCACAAATGGATGACTTTTTAAAATACATTCCTTCCAGTTTTTCTTCCTTTGACACTTGATACTACCATGAATTAATATGGAATAAAAAGCAAGTTTTTCTTATTTGAAAAAAAAAAAACCTAAACAAAGTGAGTTTTTGCTTTTGAAAAGTAGTATTGTTGTTCAGCTTCAATAGGCTAGTTATTTTTCTTGAATGATACATTTGTTCCTGACTTTTATGTCTTTTTTAACTTATATGTTATTGATTTCATTAATAAACAATGCGCAATGCACAATGCATGAGAGCTTAAAGAAGAAAAAAATTATGACAGACTGCACAACCCAAGGTGCCCCATATATATTAGCAAACAGGATTTATAGTCTGCTTATCTTATTATACTGCATACAGGGGTACCCAGACATTCATATATTGTACACACATCATACTGAAATACAATAATGTGGAAATGTTGACCATAAATGATCTTGTTGCCAGGAACGATTTGTGTTTCCATACCCTTTCATTTGTTCCACTTAATAAATTATATATAACATAGATATTAATACCTGAATTGATCTAAAATATAGAGATGGTTACAATCTATATTCCCCATCACACCTCTAAAATCTGCAGACTGTATTTTTTGGGAATGAAAGCTTTTAAATTTTAAGAGCAAACAGCAATTGTGCACAGAGAAGTAGCATATACAGTTGTATTATATATAATAACCCAGGTATGTTATAATATGATTTTTGTGGTCCTTTTCTAGAGAAAAAAAGCTAAGTATTTGTTTCATGACAGTGTAGTTACTGTTACTTTAGAAAATAGAAACACATTGAATACTGTAGGTACTTCATAGAACCTTTTTTAAACCATACTACTTATGCTAAAGTCTATAGGCAGTGCTCATTTAAAGTTCTCTAAACACAGTCTATAGTCATTATAAGTCTAAAAAAACCTATTCCGCTTCAGCTTCTAAAATCTAGTTTTGAACTCCCATCCTTTGCTAGTGGTGACTTGATTTTAAACAATCTCTTGGACTTGTACAAGCTCAAGTGATTCTTGATTCTCTGTGGAATGCATTGCATCATGTGGCTTTGATAATGGAAGATAGGAATATCCTCTAGTGTGTCGCTCTGGGTATTATAGTCTCTTTAGTCTCACATAGCTCTTTCCTGCTTCTTTGTCACATTCCTACATCAGCAGTTTGAACAGTATACAACATTTGGTGTATGTGCTTTACTGATTGCCATGGCTAGCTTCTGCTTTTCCCTTTTCTGGACCTTTATTTATTTATTTATTATTTTTTAGGACAGATAAAGACTTGACATGAAAAGACTCATAATGCCTGATAATGTTAGAGAGGACAAATACAGGGATATATTTTAACCCTTAGGATGCTGCCCATAGGATATCCTGTCCTAAAAACCTATATGTTCTAAATCCTCTAGCAGCTTAAGGGTTAACACATTCTAACTTACCCTGTTTTACCCTCTCCTAAACATGTCTCCATGTTTTCCTGCTTACATGGGTGCATACTCCTGTTGTTCTGCCCTTTTGGGCATGTCAATGGGGCACACACTGCTGGTTATAAAAGGCAATTGTGCTTCTGTCTTTCTGGGTGGCAGCAAGGTATACAGCACTGACAGCCTGATGTGATCATCTCTAAAGTAATCCTATAAATTACATACAACAACCACAAACCAAACCTGAGGAACCATTGGGGTAATTTGTTTTCATGTACTTCATGATGTCATAATCCACAAGGGAGATTATGGACATAATAAAATAAACTCCAAGAAATTATTACCCTGCTCCACATTTTATGTTAGTGATCATCACCTGTGGTTTGCTTCCTTTGCCTTAACATAATTTAACTCTAGCATATCTCTGTACTTAACTTCCTGAACTCTTCTTACTGTAGGTCAACAACTGATGTTCCAATTTGGAGATGCAACAAGGAAGCAACTTGCTCTTTTCAGAAATGGTCCCATTCTATCCCTACATGATGATGTATGTACAGCATGACCAACATTTCAACACCTCTAGCATCTTAGTCAGAGCTACTCAATTTCCTTACTCACCCTCAGTCTTTCTTAACCTCTATGTGCTTGTCTAACTGTTGATGCAACTGCTCAAGTCTTATAAAGCTCTTCAGGATATAGTGTGAATGAATGGTGCTATATGAAATAAAATTCCTTCCTTTTCTGTTACCCAAGGTTGAAGCAATATTTCAGTTGCTGATGATTCTGAACTTAAAGTTCAAGCAAATCTGCTACTCACTTCAATTTCTCCTGTATGCAGTCAATCACTTTTTAATACAAAAAGCCATCTTAGTTTTATGAACATGGCCAAGTCACATTGTTCCAGTATCTGCACTGTGACTCATCTATTGCTGCCTAATATCTGTGTATTTTATTGTCAAACTGTACCACCTCTACTTGTTGTCCATGACCCCACAGCTCCTGTGTGAATGGTATGCTGCATCTTAAGGGGCACTTAAGGAATGAAATAACAACAAAATAAATAAATAAATAAATAATGATTTATTCAGATCAATAACAGTGCCAGAGATCAATCACTTCAATTAGGGTATTTCTGTAAACAGAAGGTTTAGGTAGTATTACTTGTTACTTGTTAGCTTTGTTCAGCATGCACTATACGAGATAGAGAGAGAGAGAGAGAACCTTGCTTACTCCATACCTTTTCACCAGCTTTGCTTATTTTTTTTCTGTAGAAAATTCCTGAAGAAGACCTATGTCTGAAATGTTTATTCTAACTCTATTTTCTCTTTTTGAAAAAATTATTTTTATACAGTAGGCCCCTGTAGTGGGTTTACTTCTAGTCTGATGTCCTGGCTTGCTTCCAGGCTGGGGCTTCCCTTCTGCACTGGACAGGGCCTATTAGGAGAGAATATGGATTATTTTTCTTATATCATTCTTTTTATTATATATTTTTAACAAACAACACATGAAGCCACAAACAAAATAAACCACCTTGGTTTTATACATAGTCCTATTGATCTCTTTTGCCTGTGTAATTACATTTGTATAGAATACTTTCAGACTTCAGTTTTACGATTTCCTATTCAATTAATTACAATTCACATACCTTTTTTAAAGGGACACTAAATTGTGTATCTGACCACACAGTTAAAAAAGGGTGAATATCTTACTTTTAAATATTGATTTTCTTCCTCCCCTGTTCTGCCTCCATTTATGCTTGCTCACTGCCTACGCATGACCAGAAGTGACACGATCGACAGGCTACATCACTGGATCAATTCCTGAGTGTGTGTACTAGTGCAAATAGGCGACGTACCAGTTAATATGGGCTAAATAACATCTATACTGCACCAGCATCAGCATGTCTTGTAGGGTTTTAGCAAGTCTCGCAGTGTTTTGCATGTCTTGCACAGTTGTAATAAGACCTCTCATGCCTCTCATGTTGTGTATAATTGTGATTTGACAGAACCAGTACTGTGTGTGCTGTAACCTCACATTCCACATCACAGAACTGCTGTACAAAACACAACCACACAAATAACTGATTTAGACCACAGAAGACCACAAAAGTTGTGTAGTAATGATGTGATGGCACAACAAAGGTGGTAATGCAATGTACATTGCATAACGTGGTCTGATGTATTTCTGGAAAGCACGAATGTACATATTTGCGTAACGTTCAGAAGATCTTCACCCCCAGTAGAGAATATGTGATTGCACTAACATGTAAACAGTTATTTACCCACAAAAACAATCTGGTAAGTGATATGTACACCCCCTCCCACACCCTACCCTTCCCACACACACGGTGTACAGTGACACATCTCACATTATGCCTCCCCACCTTGGCTAATGCCTCATCAGCCTATCTGACTGAACACAATTGGACAATGTAGCACACATTTCCTCACATTGTCATGAGGTCCCCCCAATGTGTATATCTAATTGATGGACTTTCACTGTCCTGCACCCTAACTACTGACATGTATAGTGCATAGCGCTACCTACACACATAGCCCAACCTACCTAACCTACACAACATAGTACATAGCCCAATGATTAGAACATGACACTGAAAATGCACTACACTCAACCCCTTCCCCTAAACTGAGGCATGGATAAGGCATTATAAAACTGTGTTATAATTTCATTATTTCTGCTTGTGTAGGTTCACTGAGCATACTATTTCTACCTTCATGGTTGTCTCAGTGTGGGGGTGGTAGAGTTTTTTTTGTGAGTGAATGTTGGTAACTGTTCCATTATAGTACACTGTTGAAGTTTCCCTACTCTTAATGAGAACTGACATCCTCCTGGACCCCAACTCAGCAATCACAAGAACAGCACAGATAGTAAGTGATGGTACGCATAACCACCGTCCACACAATATTTATAGATGATCTCCATAGTGTTAATTATGAAGAAAGCCAGATTCAGAACCCCATAAGCTCCTTAGCTGAAGGTGGTCACAAGTATAACTATGGATACCAACTATAAATATTGTGTGGACTGCGGGTATTGGTGCAGTGGTAAGTTCAGTGAATTTGTTTGTGTGCTGTTATGATTATTGTTGGTGTGCAGTCTGTGCCATAGCTGTGTAGTCAAGTTGATCATGGGATAGCTTTGTGGCTCTCAACTGTTTGCCAATCACAGAACAGTCACATGTGGCCATGTATAACATGCCATCCTAAACACTGCACCTCATTATTGCAGCCTCCAAGTACTGCTGAATTCCATTGCACTCTTACAAGGTACCCTGACTGCCCTGTGTGGTGATACAACCCCACACTCTTTTGTTCTTCCTTTCTCAGAGTCCAGTGTGCAACATGCTAATACAGTGACAGTGGAGTCTGTTATTAAGCAAGTGCTTGTAATCACTGTAATGCACCTTTGAAGAGGATACCCACAGAACAGGTCTTCTGAATATGTATTTTTGTTTAGTTTGGGGGGCACGTACTGTTTATCAGAAAGAAAGAATTACACTGTTGTTTTTATCAAGATGCAGCCAGCAGATGTAGACACTATGGTGTGCATCATGGTAATTATGAGACTTGCTACCATGTTATTTTGGTGGCTGTAATAAATGTGGCATGGTGTGATGGGTAGGTGTGTTGCAAGACATGTAGCATGTACTGTCCATATTATCACGTGATGATGTCTTACAGTGTCTGCCTATGGCATATAATGTGGCTTATTTCAATCCATCTCTCTCTAGGACTGAAGGCCTACCACCAATAACAACATCCACCCAACACACAATCACATTTATTCCATGCAGTGATGTAAAAGTGTATATGCACTTAGAATGTACATGTTAGTAAACAGTGACCCAGCAAGTGCACACAGATTGTGGATAATCATAACCACCACCAGTGTACACACTCAACTTTCAATGTGCCTATGCCCACATTTCACAACCCTCACCATGTAAGACCAAACTGAGGCCGGCTATCCATGGCCACCTCTATTTTACACATGTCCTGCAATAGCCACCACAATGGCTGTAACCAGTGTCTACATGGAAGGACCTTGTTGTGGTGACACTACTTTTTAATAACACTTCCATGACATGGCTTTGCATATATAGCAGTCGTACACCTGTATTTCTTCCAAGGATGTAGCCTTATCCAGTTGATGTCATATGTTTGTGGCCTATGCTATAACACACAGCAGACCAGTGTGTCTTTTGGTGCATTACTTGCATTACTTGATGCTCTTGGTCCATTGTGAGGCACAAGTGACTCCAATCAGCCTGTAAGTGGTTTAGTGCCCTGATACACCCATAACTGGTACTGTGATATCGCACTTGTAGTACTGAGTATGTAACTGTCACTGTATGAAGCTACAAATAACCATTTTTTGGGGATTGGCATTGGAACTGTTGTTTTACTGGGCCATTACTACATAGTCAGTAGAGAATTTCTTCACAATGGCAAGCTGTATTTTGTCCTTTATCAAACAAGCAATTATGCCAGGTCAAATGAAGACTTGTCATTGGGCAGAAAGTGTCACCTGGCTATTAATTAATGCATCTATATACCAAAAGTTGATATGCTGATTGTAAAAAGCTTTTGATTTTGTTGTTTGTTACAGTTAGCTACCCCGTTTTATGACTGTGATAACACACTGCAGCATGTGTAGATCAAGGCATTAATGCATGTCCTGAAGGCTTGAAGTCAGTCATTCATGACCTTGTGCCTCACAACTCAGCCATATGCTGGAGTGGGCTATAGCGTACTTCATTGATACCCATTTTACAATTGCCATTCCATGTTTAACACCTGCCTAATTAAGTCATAATTCACAACAGGCAGTGGTGGTGAAATCCCATTGCCCCAGGTCTGGGGCAACTCTATATCCTTGAAGGTTAAGTACAAAATGGGAGCTGATGTCATTGTAAAGAATAGTGAAAAGTGAGAATTCAACTACATTCATGGCTGTTCAAGTCCTAAAAGTTTTGACTTGACCACAACTGACAACAGGGCAAGGGTTGTTGGTGGATTGTTGTACACATTGTATGTTATGTGTTATGAGGCAGGTAAATCAATCCAAAACCCACAACATACAGTGCCCCATTGCAATGAGCTTTTGTGTTCTAGTCTGATGACACCCCACACCTGTCAGGTGCTCTCTGTAAGTTGCTGCAGTCTGCAGCCATCATTCCCCCAGCCACTGCCTTGCACACATTGTGTGCACATCCCCATCCTACATCTTTCACACTCCCCCTGCAAGAATCACCGTCTAGTGTGTTCTCCTTGTCTGCAACCCATCCATAGCTGTCCCAGAGGCAACATATGCTTGCTATCCATGTCCCACCACCCACTTCATCTTGGAACAGCAAAAGCCACCTGAGGGCTGTAATCAATGTCTACATGGAAGGACCTTGTCATTGTCACACTGCTTTTTATTTTTTTTTATTTATTTTTTATTTTAGTCTTTGGTAACCAGGTAAGGCCCACTAGGTACAAGTGCCTGTTTTCAGGCATGACCTGGGAGCACTGGGCGGTTAAGTGACTTGCTCAGAGTCACACAGTATGCAAGTGAAGGTTGTGAGAATCAAACTCAGGTCTGGTCTGCTGGATGTATCAAGCTCGTTCACACCTTGTTCCTCTAACCTCAAGGCTATAGTGCCAGTTTTTAACTAACACTTCCATTACACACCTTTTGCTATATCTCAGTCATACATCTGAACTTTTTCAAAGGTGTAACCTGTGTACAGTAGAGCATTATAATGTATGGGGATCACTTATTAACTGAAATGAAGTACATTACAACCTTATTATGCCATTGTTATGACATCACTCTGTTGGTAACCCTTCTTATTTATGTCATATCAGTGGTATAACAAAATGGAATGCCCAGAACAATCAATGTTCTAACTAAACAGAATGCTAGCAGCAATCAATGTTCTGTAAAGTAATTCAGTAAAGTAATTCAAACTGTGATTACACAATGTTGGTAGCCCATACACTATACAATGTATGATGTTTGCTTAACAAACGCATTGGAAACAGTTCTCGAGGTTGCCATGACATCTTAAAATCTATCGAACTGTGCATCTCGAGGTTAACAATGATGTCATGGCAACCTCCCAAAGTGTTTACAGTGTGGTTATTAACCAAAGACCATCCATTATCCTCTATGTTGTATGTAGAAAACCTTCCTTTCCAGAATAGTTTTGAACCACAGTTCAATGGTTCTTTAATCAGATTGTACCCTTTTGTGGTATAACATCTTTCTATAACCTATGGAGACTGCACATTGCAGTTTAATTGGAAAAGATAAGAAAAGCACAGAATGCACACATGACACATAATACTATACACTGTAAAAAATACCTGATGGGCAATGCAATGCATAAACAGTGTGTTCTGCCACTTGTGGTTTCACAGTAGCACTGACATCTCATGCTTTGCTCTTGATTACAGAGGCAATAAGAACTACCCAGTGGCATAACACACTGGTTGTGCATATGTTCACATAAGGTGTAGTGAATTGTGCAGTGCTGTTGTGTGTGGAGATCCATATACCATAAAAAGACTTTCTGCTGCAGTAGTGATATCCACAGTAATGCATAAAGAAGTTTCATTTGGCATTACTGAGGACATCACAATGCAACATCTAGCTCCAGTGCCAAGATGGATTGTGTGATGAAGATAAGATCAGTGCTTGCCTCTGGTTGCAGACGCTGACTGGAAAATATAAGGTATTCTGGTTTTGGTGGCCACACACTATATATAACACTGTATGGCCACCCAAACAAGTTGCCAATTCTTCACCCTAGTGTTCCCTATGACAGCAGATGGAACTCTTCATCTACGCTCTCGATGTCACCGGCCATCATAGAAAACACATGACTGAAGAATTGGCTTGTTGTGTATGTGTGTCCATACACTGCACTATACAGTATGGCAACCCAAAACAGTATCCACATTTGCACATTTTAAATATGCAGTAATATATGGCTTGGTGTTGATAGTACTGGGATACCCACAGACCCAGAGGCTGAAGGAACTTGACATGCGGTCTCATGCCTAAATACATATCTGTGTGTGCGGGTATCTCATTACTACCATCACTCAGCCATGTCTTATTCCTTATAGAACTACAGCAGACCCATATATGATGGACATTAGGAAATGTTAATGTGGAACACTTCACTATAACCAGCATGTTAATCCCTCACATTTAGCATGACCATTGGTATCATTTATTGACATTAATCATGTCAGATGAAGAAATGACACCCCAGTAGATAGTGCCTTTCTGGTCACAGTTTTTCTTGACATTAACAGAATTTACACCACATAATCCATCTTTGGTGAGTATGAATGCCATCTTTACCCAGTAATGACATGTTATCATATAACAGCGGTATATTTTGAGATAAAATATAACTATGTGTACTATTTCTGTACAGTTAACTGGTGCATGTAGGTTCTGACTTTCTCTGAGTGTTAATGCTTGCCATGGCAATAGTTAAATGTTGTGTTTGCCCACATGACAATAATACATCTTAATCTGTTACTGTTCTATCTGCAGCAGAAAAAAGTGTTGATGTTGGCATCTTCAGATTCCGGTGAAGACGAGTTGCCAACTTGTGGTACAACACATAGCATACAACCATACATGTTTGAACTGGAGTATGCTGACAGCAAAATTCTGCCTGATATTGACAATGAAACCACAGAGTCAGACACAGATAGTAGTGATGTGGGCAGTGGTACAATTGGTGAACAGACTGGAATGACAGATTGGTATTCATGTGGGATATGTGAAGTCATGTCAACTGAAAGAAAAACAATCTGTTGTGATGAGATTGATGCAGTTGATGATAAGCATCAGGGTATCAGTCCTTTGATGTCAGATGTTGAATTATCATTGTTTGTTTGTTGTTACACTGACTGACAGTGTTGTCTAACAATTGTTATTTCTCAGATGCACAATGTGTGACTCAAAGGTAGAACTTTATGAATGTATGTCTTGATGAGGAAGTCCTGTGGTGTGCTCTATTTCAGCTACACGAGGTATGCAATGATGTATTCCAGCAACCAATACCCAATAGGTGAGTACTGTATAATTGTGCTCCCAAACTTTAATCTCATTATGTGCTTAACATGCAGTAAGACGCTGTGCCACAATGATTATGTAAAAAGCCAGGTCTGTCTGTGGTTTACAGGATGGTGGGAGGCTGGGAGATAGATTGAGTTTCCACAAGTCCCCTTTCCCACTCTGAATGTGTAGTCATCTACTCACTGTGCTTTACTATCTCCTGATGTAGGACCAGGTGTGGTGCAATTCTGTAGTGATCATAATTGGGAATTAGTTGTCTAGCTCTGTCACTCAATGGTTGCAAGTCAAGTGTGTACATGCCATTTAAAGAAATATCACCTACCCTTGTTGCTCCCAACAAGCAGCCAATTCTGCAGTGAGAAACAGAGGACATGACCAAGAAGTACCCGTCCCTTGTAACCTGTAGCACCTATATAACTCCCCACCCCCATTTGGGCAGAGGTCAGAACCCCTTATACCTGCCGGTATTGTTCCATGCCTTTGTGACCTCTTGGCTTGACTACTGCAATTCCTTTTATCTAGGGCTTCCTGGGGTTGATATCCACCACTTGCAGCTAGTGCAGAACACTGCTGCTTGTTTATTATCAGGGGTATCTAGGAGTTCACATATTACCCCTGTGCTGCATGATCTGCACTGGCTGCTGATTCAGTGGTGGCGGATCACCTTTAAGGTAGGCCTGTTGACCTACAAAGCCCTAGATGGTCTTGGTCCCGACTATCTGAAAGAGCTCCTGATTCCTTACAGCCCTGTGTGACAGATCCGCTTGGCTGATGAGGGGTTGTTGGAGATTCCGAGGGTTATTTTGAAATCTTCCGGGGCCTTTGCTTTTGCTTTTGCGGCCCCTTCCCTCTGGAATTCTCTGCCCCGTCAGCTTTGGGAGTGCATGACCATTGGGGGCTTTAAGCAGGCATTGAAAACTTTCTTGTGGACACACTGGCATTCCCAGAAATATAATGCATTTTATAGTTTTATTTATTGTAATGTTGATGATTATGTTTTTATTGTAAGGCACCTTAATATTTGAAAGGCACTCTATAAACAAAGTTTATTATTATTATTAATTAATATTTTCTTATATTATTATTATATCATTATTATTATTATTACTATTATATACCTGCTGTACGTAACTGTAACTGTCACTCTGTATGTCCTCGCTGCTTGACTGGTCAGTTGTCATGTTCTGACAATTGTAATGTCAACGTTATAGAGCAAGCCAGGAGACATATCATAAAAAATATGATTTTCTCAGTCTTGGACTTTGTGGACATTATCTACTGCTCTGCCCCAGCACACAGAACAACCCTATCCAGAATGGACACTGCCTTTATTTATTTATACAACTTCAGACTTGGCTGTCCCCCATGTACTCATCCCTGTGATCTTTACTCCTCGCTCTCCTTCACCTCACTCCATGCACAGTGTTTTACTGACATCGCAAATGTATTGTTGAAGTTACAGCATGGTTATCTTCCTCCCTATCTGTCCTTCCTCCTATCGACCACCCTTCCCTCTAGCTATACCCTGTGCTCCTACACACCTAGAATGCTTGCTTTCCCTTCATGGTGCACCTCCCCTGGCTGTGCATCCTTCTGAAATAAGTTACCCTATATTTTGAACTCCCTTATGCTACAAAGATGCTCTGCTCAGTCCCACATCATGATCTCACTCCTCCTCCGTTACTATACTGTTCATTTCTGTAACTATACCTAATATCTTTATATTGTTCCTACTTTCTCTTCACTACCATCCTTTACACCATATGCCTTCCATCTCCATTTCTAGACTGCCACTGGGAGGCCACTCCACCACTTCTCCACATCTGTCCCCACACCCTCCTCCTATGTGCCAGTCATAGTACATAATGTGACCATTCACAAATGCACATTACATCAGATACTATATTCTCCTTCCTGAGGACCAATTAGTGTTACGATTATCAGAATAAATAAATGTAATGTACTCAGAATACATGATGTGTCAACATGTCCTGTAAACTGCGAACCAGCATGGAGCTGATATTATTTTGTTTGTTTGTTGGGGGGGGGGGGACTAGTGAATCTGTATGGTACCTGTTGGTTGGCAGTGCCCTTCTGTGTAACATTAAAATAGGTAATGTTGACTGTTTATGCAATATACCATGACAGGGAGTGTGCATATTGGTGGATTTATCATGTCTGGTGTTGTTCAGTCACGAGGAGCAGCTGAGTGACTTAACCACACCAGAAGTGGCAAATCCACCTATATAACCACTCCCTGTCATGGTATTTTGCTATTATACAATGTTCAACTTGTTTTTTTTTTTTTTTTTTTTTTCATAGTGATATAAAACTTTTACAGAGGGTATACTGGAGGATTTATCACAGTCATGTGATGTGTTTTGACCAATGAGGTTACAGGATTTTCATACCCCATTGTATAACTGCCAATGGTACACTGACTTAGTAGGTGATTATGGTGCACAGAGCTCTGTTCTTGTTTATGTATCCTTTGCATTTTCAGTTGTAAAACTTTAAGATGGGCTGCTTATATGCAGTTTACACACTGGATTCACCAATGGTTGGGAAAGAAGGTTCGATGGGTGATATCATCTTGTGCCGAGTGGGCAATCTGTAAGAAGTTCCCAGAAGAATCTGTAAACTATGTTGGCTACTATGAGGCAGACGAACCACACTTTCATTATTAGCATAGATGGAATGTTCATTACATGCATAATACTGTACTTGATATGTGACAAGCTACATCATAGTTTCATTGTGACAAGTGACAAAATAAATACAAATTAATTCATTAAAATCATATATTTACTGTGTCAACTTTGTAATCAAATTATTATGTAAATCATTACTGTATAGATGCGTAGGATAACATTTCAGGTATAATTGGCAGTAAGTATCATATATTTTGTTTAGCAATACATGCTTGATGTACTTGAGGATGTACAATTATAACAGAACTTGTCACAGATGTACTGGTGGAGGAACCACTGGCAGGTAGAGACCACCACACAGTGTGGTTCTCTATCAATTTGGGTAGGGAGATCACCACTACAAAAACTACAGTCCTGGACTTCAGAAGGGCAGACTTTTGGAGGATGAGGCACTTACTGAGAACACAGATAGATAGCATTCACCCTGACATGGACGCAGAACAGAAGTGAGCAATCATAAAACTGGGACTGATTTAACCCACTAAAGCCTGTGTCAGGAGCCAGCAAATAAAATCGAGGGCCAAGCAACCAAGCAGGATGACTAGGGAGAAGGTGAGGGATAAGAGAAGGGCTTTCTGGACCTACAGGATAAAGAACAGAGCAGAGGACAGAGAAGAGTATGTGAGAAACTCCAGGGAAGTAAGCAGAACAGTATGGGCTGCAAAGCGCCTCCAGGGAGAGGAGGACAGCTCAGGGGATTAAAGAAGGGGAAAAGGATTTCTTCAGGTATATTGGGGAAAAGAGGAAGAGCAAGGATAAAATAGTTAGGATCAGGAAAGGAAGTGGGTGGGTAGACAAGGGGGCTGAGAAGGTAGAAGTACTTAACGAGTACTTCTGTTCAGTGTTCATAAGGGAGAGGGATGGGCCCATGCTTGAAGGGAATGGGGGAGCAGGAAGGGGGGTGAGATAACCACGGATGGGTTTATCATGGAGGAAAGGGTAGAGGAAGGCCTTAGGACCATGAGGGTAGACAAGGCACGTGGGCCAGAGGAAGTTCATCCCAGGGTACTGAGGGCACTGGCAGAGGTCCAGGCATGGCCATTGGCAGACCTGTTCAACACCTCACTGAATAGGGGTTGTGTGTGTGCCCAGGGATTGGAGGGAGGCACACGTAATGCCTCTCCATAAGAGTATGCCCATGGACGAACTGGGGAACTACAGAATGGTGAGCCTGACCTCAATTGCAGGAAAAATTATGGAGTCCATCCTCAATGATAGGATGGTGTAGTTTCTTGAGACTAATGATCTACAGGATGACAGGCAACATGTGCTTGTCTCTGGCAGATCCTGTCAGACAAACTTGGTTGACTTTGTCAACTGGGTCACAAGGGCACTGGACAGGGGCAGTGCAGTGCATGTACTCTATCTGGATTTCAGCAAGGCCTTTGATTCAGTGACACACGGTAGGTTGACCAGCAAGTTGAGGAGACTAGGAGTTGGGTGGAAAGTAGCCAGATGGGTTGAAAACTTGCTAGGGGACAATCAGCACAGAGTAGTGGTGGTGGGCGAGGCATCTGATCACAGAGCAGTGACTAGTGGTGACCCTAAGAGTTCAGTACTGGGACCAGTCCTGTTCAACATTTTCATCTCAGACATAGCAGTGCGGATGAATAAAATCGATCACCCTCTTCGCTGATGACACCAAGATCTGTTCTGAGGTCGATGGGGAGAAGGCCGGCAAATTACTTCAGGTGGATTTGGCAATGATGGATAAGTAGTTGAACACCTGGTAGCTTGGGTTCAACATCAAGAAGTGCTAAGTGATGCATTTTGGTGCATGAACCCCAGGATACAGTTACTCATTGGACGGTGTCCAATTATTGACATCTAAAGAGGAGAAGAGTCTGTGGGTGCAGATGACTAGGGAAATGAACCAGTCAGGTCAGTGTAGGAAGGCAGAGGCAACAGACAACCAGATGCTAGAGTGCACAGCAAGGTGGATTACATCCAGAAATAGGGAACTCATGTTGCTCCTGTACAGGTCCCTGGTGAGGCTGCACTTGGAGTACTGCATGCAGTTCTGGCACATTACTTAAAAAGGGATATCAAAGTACTGGAGACGGTGCAACACAGAGCAACAAAAATGATCCTGGAGTTGGGGGATAGACCCTATGAGGGAACTCAGCATGTATACCCTGGAGGACAGACATAGACAGGACATGATAGAGACATTAAGCTACCTGAAGGGGATGAACAGAGTGGGCTTCAGTGGTGGGTTCACTCTAAATAGTGGAAGAGAAACCAGAAGGCACTCCCTGCAGCTGAAGGGGGGCAGATTCAGGAGGGAAATGAGAGGGTACTATTCCACTGAAAGGGTGGTGGCAGGGTGGAATGCACTGCCTGAGGAACTCGTGTCATTGCAGACAGTGGGGAGCTTCAAGAAGGGGTGAGACACATTCAAGGGGAAAGTACATACATAGAGGGGGCAAGGTGGGGTGAGGGAGGACTTGGAGGATGGGGGGCAGCTGCAGTCTAATGGACTCAAGTAGACTAGATAGGCCATAAGGCCAGTATGTGCCAGCAATTTCATATGTTCATATGTTTATAACTGTGTTTGGGTTGTGTTTCTATAACACACTGGCAAGTGAACTTACTCTTGTCTGAATATGTCCAAAACCAGAACCATTTCAAGCTGCATCAATCTGTCCATTACTTGTCAGTGTGAGTGGCTCAGTAGGTAGCACACTCACCTCTGAGGCTGGGAGATCAGAGGGCTGTGGGTTCAGTTCCCACAGCTGGCACTTGGATTAATATCCCAGTACTGACACTGTAGTGCAGCATGAGAGGGGTGCTGCACTTCTGAGGTGCCGTCTTTCAGATGAGACGCTAAACCGAGGTCCCATCTGCTTGGATTGGTGGTAGTTCAGGTGGATGTTAAAGATCCCATGGCACTTATTGAAAAGAGTAGGGGAAAGTTTTATTGAGACACAAAATCGTACAGCAGTAAACAAGACATGATATAAAAAAAGAAACAAAAATCTGAAAAAGAAAAAACTGAGAAAAGGAAACAAGCATTCAGCAAATCAAGTAACTGCAAAATCTGAGTCTGTAATCCAAGGATGGGCCTTCCAAAGTTCCAGAAGTGTCATCTCAGATAAAAAAGTACGTTCATAAACATAAGTGTTCTTTAGGTCCTGTACATTTTTTCCTCAAGCTCTAAGTAAGAGCAGTCTTTTTGCTGTAAAGTAAACAGACAGCGTACCATCCATATATTCCATTTGATGATGACAAAGACAAGGTTCAGGGTATCCGTGTGCCAAACAGATCACTGAGGGAAAAAACTCCATATACAAGATTCGTATAAGAAACCGTCTGAAACAAGGTTATAGCCCAAGCCTTTGCCAAAAAAGACCACCAATTCCAAATAAAAGAACAATCAAAACATAAGTGAGAAATAGTTCCAAGTTCAGTAATACATAATTGTCTAGAACACAATCGGTCTTGGGACTGCTTATGTTTTTGATTCACCTTCACATTAATCCTATCATGGCAGGACAGCTAGTGGAAATCCCACATATGGGCGGGCACCCTCTTACATCTTGAAAAAGACAGAAGGAAAGGTGTTGGCTAGGGCATTTTTCAAAGGGCAACTGTACAGCACAAACAGTCAAGAGTAAACTACTATATATAATATTTTATGAGAATGATTTAATAACATCTGAGCAGATATCTTCCATTGTTTCAGACGTAAAAACATGTGTTTAATGTAAATCGGTATACCAGCAGTGTGTCGTAGCACAGTAAATGAATTACATTCCCACTGATGAAACCATAACCTACAGGAGTCATAGAACCAAGGGTCCCAGCCCCTCTGAGTATTAATCAACAAAGGCCTGAGATCTGCAGTAAGAAAAATACAAGTAAAAAATAGCAGAGGATTAATCATGTGAACACCACCCGCAGTGATTGGTAAGTAGGTGACATTCCTCTTTACAGGATTTAACCTGCTCCTCCAAAAAGCCTGAAAAAACAGGCTAAAAACTGCAGTTTCCAGTTCTTTAGGGATAGGGAATATATAACTCAAATAGAGAAAGGTCGGAATCAAATATGATTTAATCAAAAAAACACGTTTCTTTTTCCCTATCTACCCCCATTCCAATAGGCCACCTTAATTTTACGCTGTTGCAATTTAGCATCCCAGTTGAAATAATCAGAATCCAGAGTCCCCCCAAAAAAACCAAAATGCGAACAGGGCCCACAACAAAACGTAAAGGGGCCAAGACGGGTCAAGGGGCTAAGGTAGAGCCTAGCCGACTATCCAAACGTTTATCAAAATTTAAAACTGCACCAGAAAAATTACCAAATGTGGAACACACCTGAAGAGAAACAACCACAGAATGCTCATCAGCTACAAGAAAGCAAACATCATCAGCATACGCAATAGCCGTATAAGGCGATAGCAGGGCAGAACTAGAGATAGCATCAATCTGAGGATGGGCATTCAACCGTCGGAGCAAAACATTCAGGAAAAATACATACAACAGAGGGCTCAATGGACAGCCTTGATGAACCCCGCTCTTGATGGGAATCATTGGTCCCACCCAACCATTCACTACTGGCACAACAATACCGTCCTATAAAAAGCACGAATCCAACGAATAATTGCAGCCGGTACATGCAAAAAATGAAGTGCTTCCCATAAAATATCATGACTAACAGAGTCAAAGGCTTCCTTCTGGTCTACAGAAACAACAAACCCCGTAACCGCGTCCGCATGACCATGAGAAAATAACTCTCGAAGAGAATCAAATGGTCAGAAACTCTCCTATTGGGCACAGAACAAGATTGTGCAGGGTGCAGAACCACCTCTGCAATCACCAACAAACGCTTCACAATAATTTTCATCAATAACTTAAAATCAGTATTTAACATACATAAAGGGTGCCAATTCTTAAGAAAATGAACGTCTCCTTTCTGCTTGTATATACAAATCAAGGTACCCTTCACAAATTCCAAGGAAATAAATTCGCTTGTCAACAGGTAATTAAACACAGATGAAAGTTCTGGAACCAACTGGTCACCCAGCACCTTATACAAGGCAGCAGGGAGACCATCCGGACCAGGAGTCCTCTGTAAAGGTAAAGAAGAAATAGCCAGTTTCAGGTCCTGCTCCGATATGGGTAAACATGCTTGGTCCAGACTCAGCTGTGAAGGGGCCGGGACAGCAAGGTTACAATACAAGGATGCAGTGTCACCAGCTACAGCTGGGAGAGAAGAAAAAAGGGCTGACGTATAGTCTGTCACAATTTGACAAATATCAGACTGAGAGGTACATAAGGTACCTGTAGAATTCGAAAGGCACGTCATAGTTTTCTGGGCAATTTGGCAGGAATTAGACTCAAAAGGCAAACAACATCACGTGTTCAGCAGTACCAAATTTATGCTGATAATAAAGTTGTTGCAATTGCCGAGATTGGAAATTCAACATATCTTCCTGTATTAAATGTAATTGCTGAGAAAGGTCTTGCCCCATCGTATGTGCTATTGTTAACAGTGATTGAAGATGTACCCTCTTCTGCAAATAGTCCAAGTATTCCCTCCTATACTTCTGGCGACTATAATTTTCCAAAAAAAATGACCAAATCATGCTTTGTATCAGTTCACCACTGAATAGGGTCCTCATAACATATAAAGACAGATTTACGAGCCTGAAGAAAGGACAAGAGAGACTGCATGAATGTCGGGACTTGTAACAAAGATGTGTTGAATTTCCAAAGTTCAGGACCTTTACGTAAAGGGACAGCTAATCCAAGTCCAACAGAAAGCAGTTTATGGTCTGAAAACGTGACAGCCTGTACTAAAGCAGAAGTAACAGATAAGGTACGGGACAAAAAAACAAAATCAATCTGAGTAGCCAGTTTACCCCTTTGAAATGTAGGAGTGTGTTGTTTGGTAAAAGAGAAATAGGCATCAATTAAATGAGTGGTGCGGACCAATTTCCCCAATTCATGAGAATTACAAAACAACTTCTTAGTAGTAGCAAAAGAGTTCTTATTGTGAAGACTCAAACCACAATTATAGTCACCAGAAAATAAAACTTGAAAAGAAGTGTGCAAGTAAGGGCGAATTAAAGAAAATAAAGCTATATCTGCAGTTTTAGTCTGAGGGGCATAAACATTAATCACCCAATAGGGACAGGGCCCAAGTACAAAATCTAAAATGAGTGCTCTACCAGGGGCCACATCAAACAATTTAAGCAAACGGAACTCAGGGACATTAATTAAAATCCCCAGTCCCGAACAGGAGTCCTGACCAATAGACCAAAAAGAAGGGCCTAATAACCAGTCCTTCTGTGCTTGTCGGATCTCATGTGTGATATGAAATCTAGTGTCCTGCAACAAAAAATTCCCCAAGGGCAAAAGCCGCAAAAAGGAAAAAAACAATCGCCTTTTTGCCGTACACGTCACACTATTTACATTAATAGTATAGCAAGCAAAGTGAGACAGTGCATGAACAGGGCAGAGAAACACATCACGATTTCCATTTCCCAACCATCGTTTTCCCCTTAAGTTTCACTCTGGCCTTCTGCTTTTGAGAAAGACCAGTACCAAGTTGAAAGTCAGAGTCAGTGGTTCCATCAGAGAGAGAAGAAGCAATGGAGGAACAGTCAGACTCACCTCCAGCATCATCTGAGACAGGTTGGCAAAGCTCAAAGAAATTAGACAGGGGCACAGGGGAGGGCTCCAGGACCAAAGAAGGGGAGGGTAACACCCGAGGGCTACTCCTCATCGACCTCCAACGAGCAATACTAGCAGGTGCTCTGGGGGGGTGACATGTTGCTTGGACCTGGAACATGATCAGGGACAGGCAAAATGGATTGAGCAGGTGCAGGGGTAGGAGAAGCTGCAACTGTGGGGCTCTCAGGGAGAGAAACCACTGGCGGCACTACACCTGGGACTACAACAGAAACAGAGACCTGTGGTAGGGACTGAGGGACTACAGGAGGCTATGCAACTGAGGTAGTATGGATACGAGCCTTCTGTGCTTGAGTAATAATAAAACGCTGATCCACCCCACCATCATGAAAATCCTGGTCATGGGCAGCCCACTGACAGTTCTGAAATGTACTGTATGCCCCAGCTCGTCACAAAGGTTGCATTTACACTCATTCAGACAGTGAGCCCCCACATGACCCAACTCACCACAGATATTACATTTCACCTTATCACACACATTGCTAAGGTGAGAGGGGTCACCACACTGGTAACAAGCCTTAGGCTGGCCCAGGTAAAAACAGAACCCCCCTATCACAACCTCTAAAAAAAGAATTAGGTAAGTGTACAGAACCAGAGTCAGTAGTATTCAGCAAGACCTTAACCTTCCAGCCCCCAGTCCAAATATTCTCCATGTCCAAAATAGCCTCAGGCTGACTCTGAACAGTACAGTGTTGTTTCAATCACTAAACAACATCAGCCACATCAACACCCTCATTCTGAAACAAAATAGTAATAGTCTTATAGGCTGGTTTAGAGAGGGGAATGGCATGAAATGGGGTCCATAAAGCAGTGTTCCTCAAAGCATGATACTTTGTCCAAAACGCTCCAAGCTACGAGACGTTTGAAAACTTATATCGAAAGTGGATTCACCTGAGACGTGAATCATAGCATATATCTCATGGGGAAAAAATTAAAGGAATCCTTAATAAGTGTACGCGCTACATACACTTGATCTGGAGGCTCAGGTAACCCCCCCACATAAGATAAGCGAACAGCATTATGCCTCTTAGCAGCCAGGATCGGGAATTTAAACAGAGAGGAAAAAAAATGACTTGGCTCATCCTTCTTCGGGGGTTGCTGTGGAGAACCTGGAACTGTATTCCCCAGAGATACAGCAGGAGAGGAAGCCGGAAGTGGAGAACCCTACAAAAGTTCCAAAACAGGGTTCTGTGTCATCTCCAATTCCTTCGGCAAACACAAGGGGTCAGGAGAAGCCGTAGAGTTGCTAGACTCACGCTGCAGCTCAGAAAAGTCTTCGGGGTGGGGGGACCCTATTGGAGAAGGACCCGAGATCCATTGCCAAGCAACGGGCTCCTGCACCCAGCCAGTGCCTCACAATGCCGAATCAACAGTCCAGGTAGGCGCTGCAAGTGGATTCACAACAGGAGGTTCTACGGTAGAGGGAGACAACACTGCAGCATTCATAACAGAAACGGTACTCACGGTAGTCAGCTGGGAGCCGGGCAGCAAAAAGGCAGAAGTAGACACACTAGGAGCTTCCTGATAGGCTTGTGTAGCAGTAGATAAGGGTATCACCGTGGTCTGTCCTAGAGAACTGCCAGACACAGCAGGAGGAGAAACAATGCACACACCCGAAGTGTCAGCTCATAGCCATTTCAGTTTTTGATGTAGCTTCATTTTAGTAATCGCAAAATGGCGTTCTGCCGTATCCAAACGTTCCTGAATCTCTTTTTCTGCAGAGCAAGCAACATCAGGGTCAGAGGAGGAAAGATCCTCCGTAATTCCAACAGTAGGCAAAGAAGACTGAGACTCCATATCACTAGGAGGTAGCCGAGGTTCAAGCACTGCATCCTGCAGATGTATTTCAGCGCCTGAAGCAGCAACAGTAACCTGCAGAATATCCTTAACTTCACTCGAGGTCTCCACTAAATCAGAGGCAGGAGCCGAGACCAAGTCTCCCACCTCCATAGCTTCCTCCACAGCAGGCAAAGATGCATCCACCATCTTGGACAGAGGTTCCCCCACTGAAGAGTAGGGGGATTTCCCCAGTGTCCTGGCCAAATTTCCCTCATTCACTAAAAAAAATACCACCAACAGCTTAATCTGGTTCAAGGTCAGTTGGTATTCATCTGTATCCCCCTCCCCTGGGTTGTGCCTGAAAATAGGCAGGATTTGTCTAGTGCACTTACCCGGTCAACAAAAACTAAATAAATAAATAAATGGTAGGTCTGGGTGGGCATATGACTTACATTAGATGATCAACCACAACTGTGTGGTCACACACCAGAAATACACACGAAATGCAAGTTACTCACTATAGCACCATACAAACCAGCAAGTTACATCGTATTCTACTGTGTTAAGTGTTCTGCTGGTATTTCTGGTGTGTGCACATACACTGTTGGGGCAGAATTCACAACAGGGGATGCCACCAACTGCATCAGTGATACACCGGTGCATTCACGACTTGCACAGTGAGGCAATTCTGCCAAGGGGACGATGCGCCAATGCATCTCAGATGAACCGCTTACCACCCATAATAATATGTGGTGCATCTGGAGGGGCTGTGAAGAGGGTGTAAAAATGCATATGGTGTGCAGCAGCACCATTCACAGCCCAACTTGGAGGCGCATCCCCAGGGCAACTCTGGAGATGCACCTCCCAAAGATAGGTCTAACAGAGGTAGACCTATGTGGACTGCCACCCACATGCAGGCTGCCATACTGCAAACAGCAGTATGACAGCCTGCCCACCCTGGCAGTCCTGTGTGCCACTCCCACACACATGTCCATGAACATGCCACCTCCTATGACAATACAGGTGAAAGGACAGGCCACCATCCCTGCATGCATCTCCATTAAACTGCTGCTTCCTGTGGGAATACAGTGCAATGTACAGAACACCCCCTCCCTACCCCGTGACAAATGCTCCTGTGCCATCAGTCAAATGGAACACTCCATGTTTGGCCAGCACACATCCCACCCCACAGCCAGTCAGGCACCCCCTACCCACCATGCTCAACCCACCCTCATACCGCAATGGCTGCCCACCAACAGAGCAGTCTGAGACTGTGAGGTAATGTACATACTGTAGACCATTGGTGGACCCTGTCGACCAATGGGCTTGCAGTGTGTACTGTACACTGTCAATCAAACAGAGCTGCCGACAGGAGTATTTCGCTCAGGGTGGGGTTTGGTACTACACTGTATTGTCAGGAAGTGGCAGTGTAACGGAGATGCGGCGCGAGGAGGCTCTGTCCACATCATTATTGCTGCAGGCAGCGGCAGTCTTATGGGGATGCAGGCATGGAGGGAGGGCACACTGGCCTGCCAGTGATTTGTCAAGGAGTGCATGGGATGCAGTTGCCCTGGAAGCAAAGGGTTGCCTTGGGAATGGAAGTGGCTCACAGCCATAGCTGGGTGTCTGACAAATTCTGCTGAGCACATCACAGCATGGAGCATGCATATGGGGCCATGATGACATGCAAAAGGCCACATTGTGCCTTGCATGCCTAATGGCCCATTTGCATGTCGTTGGCTGTGATTGGTGACTTTGGGCAGGGTACATTGTAAGATGCACTGCCCAATTGGATCTACAGGCCGATGAGGGTGTTGCACTGATGCATCCAGGGCTGGGTGCAACTGTGGTATTCACAGAGGGGATGCTCCGATGGCATTCCCTGGTGCATCTTCTGTGAATACCACAGTTGGCACTCAGCAAATCTCATTTGGGCCACTGCATCCGAGATACACCGAGCACATATCCTTTGTCAATCGAGCCCTTGGTGTCAATCTACTATTCCTCATATGCCAACCAGACCTACCCAGTTATCTGCTTGCATTGAATACAGGTTGAGGTATGGGAATTATCAACTCCATTTGAAAAACCAGTCCAGAATGTATTGTACATATAACTACAAATATATATATATATATATATATGTATGTATATATATATTTATACAATGTATGTTTTGGGATAAATAAGAGCATAAAAATGATATCTGAGCTGGTCAGTGAAGATAACATTGTTATCTTCATGTTCCTATACATCATTCATTTATCTCCACGTTCCTATACATCATTACAATGAAAGTGAAAGTTTTTCACTTTCCATCCCGTGGCTTTCTCAAGTTACTAACAGGATCCCCCCCCCCCACAACATTCTCTTTACAAGCAGGACCCCTCTCCCCCATGCATCTCTCAGATCTGCTTCCACCTTTACACAAATAAATATTTTAAAATCATATCTGGTTGATCCTGCCACTTTCTTTTATCCACTTCTTCTTGGAATGTAGCCTGACCGAGCAGCTATCCCCAAAAATGTAACGCGACCGAGCGCTATGAATCTCAAAACCTGAGGCACTGTCTGATATTAAGAATAAGACAGCAACTACTGCCACACTTAGAAGAGCGTATTTTTTTATTCTAGCACTATTTTGTCAAAAGAAGCTGCCGACAGTACTCAGACGAGAGCGAGGGTTCGGCAGCTTCAGCGCATCAGACGAAAGTGCGAGCATGTGTTGTTATGGCAACATATACTCCCACTTCCGTCTGGTGTGCTAAAGCTGCCGATTCCTTCGTCCTTGTCTGAGTACTGTCAGCAGCTGCTTTTGACAAAATAGCGCTAGAATAAAAAAATATACTTTTCTAAGTGTGGCAGTAGTGGCTCCCTTATTCTTAATATCAGACAGTGCCTCACATTTCGATATTCATAGCGCTCGACTACGCTACATTTCCATGGATAGCTGCTGGGTCACACTACATTTCAGGTGAAAGCAGATAAACTGAAGTCATGGGATCAACCAGATATGTTTTTTCACTGTTTATTTCTTTAAAGGTACAGGCAAGATCAACCACATATGGTTTAATAAATAACTTTAAAGTGGCAAAATCAGACATTTTTTACATGTGACATGTAATCAGTGGTGTTGGGGGGTTTATGCAGTGTTGTGTTGGGGTAGCCGCAGTTGGATCAATCACAATCCAGTTTATTTTTAATTTTTTTGTAATTTTTAAGTTGCAGGATCAACCTCATATACTTTTCAAATAACATATGGCATCTCTTGTGTTAGGAGACATGCAAAGTTGAGTTGGAATAGCCATTACCTCTATGTGAGGGATTATATCAAGTGGGCATTTGGAGGTTGTGTTCAGTGGGGCCCAAAACATACATTGTATAAACAGAACATGACATGGCCTGACTGAAGATATCATATTTATCTTCACTCGAGGCCAATGACATCATGATATCTCATGGCAAGCCGCCGCTTGCTTGAGATATCATTGACCTCGGTGAAGACAAATATATCTTCAGTCAGGCCATGTCATATTCACTATATATATATATATATATATATATATATAATGAAATGGGCCATGCACACACAGACTGGATTTGAGTGGATAATAAGCTAGGCAATACAGTGTTGAAGAATGACACACATCACTTTATCAGTTTATCAGTAGTGACAGTATCTTGCAGTGCTGTGTGGTTGTATTTCAAGTCACAAAAATAAAAAACAGTGAAGATTATTTTATTTATTGTATTTGTCAGACACCACAGGGAGTATGACCAAATGGAAGACTACTGTGCAACATGTAACATGCCTCATGCTCTCAGAACATACACAGTAATTTAATTATCAGATTTTTGCACCATAACAATAATGATTCAATATGGTTCTGTCAATATACTGCCCTTCCAACCCCAACACCACCCAGGCTGTCCTGTCACAGTCATAAAATAGACTGGGGATCATAAGCAAGAAGTATTAAATATACCTATGCACCTTTAAATTATGTTCAAAGCGGTCTGGTAGGAAATGAGCTGAACATAGGACTGTATTTCTGCTGCCAACATCAGGCAGATTATCTTGCTTTACAACAGCCTTCCATTTAGACAGCATCTTCCTGTTTTGGGGGAATCTGAAGAAAGAAATGCCTCTGCACTCTATTTTCATGGAGGCATTGAAACACCTCACTGCACAACAGTCCACCATTCTGCCGGGAAGCAAGTACTTTACTACTAAATTACACTTTTGGACTAGATGTCAAATGGATAGCTGACAGCTTTGATACGTGATTCAGTGTTTCCCATGGTAGCAATGATTTGGTGAGCTCATCACATACATCATAGCGCGATCGCACATGTGCAAGATGGTACATTCAAAGTCTGCGATTTCGGGTGGATTTTTAAAAACCTTTTAAAAAGTGCTAAAACATCTGCCAATGGTGCAAAAAGATAGAATACTATGAAGAACGGACCTGGGACTGTCGTACATATGGGAGGGAAGCCACACACACTTTATTTTCCTTTTAATGGTCTGAGTATAACAAGCATTGTAATGCCATATGAACTTGATTCATAAAACCTAATAAATGGAAAAACAATAACTAACATCTTAACTACCGGTGCCCCTTGTCTCTATTTTTGTGCCTGTCTTTACTTCTTTGGTTAGGGATTGTGAACATGGTATACCAATTCATGGTCATGTTCAGCCTAATTCTGCTGTCAGGGGTGGTTGATACAATTTTCTCAGCCCTGAGACTGCACAACTTGGGTTGGTCAGAAATGGTTCCCAGATACTATGAAATGTATCTATTTTATCCATGACAAAATATGCCATTCTTTTATTTAGTTGACAACGGGGACCTGTTATTAGTGGGGGATTTGAATTTATCTGATGTAGATTGATCCTCATTCACGGCATCATCTGAACACAGCCAAGAGTTCCTACTTGCCCTGAATGGGGCAGGACTTAATCAGCTGGTGCAGTCCCCCACCAGAGAACAGACTAACCTGGACCTGGTGCTAACAAACAGCACCAGAATCTCAGACGTAACCATAGTGGTAAATCCAGGAACCAGCGACCACAGGTCAATCTGGTTAACAGTGGAAAGGGTAGCAGAATCAAGTCACACAAAGCTCAAAATACTTGATTTCTGGGGTATCACGTGACGCTAATGGAGGGTTAGCAGCTCTGGATGTGGGCTCCCGTTCCCGATTGATATTGCGAATATCTAACTCAGAGTAAACCGTGGCTACTCTCCATATTTTATTGAATTCTGATAATTGGTGTCCAAAGTATCTTTTGAGAGGGTCCCAGGTTCGAAATGCAGAGTGATGAACAAGAAATGGAAGTGAAGCGGCCGCGACGTAGTTCCTCTCCTCAGGCGGCCGAGGAAGATGTCTCTTCAACTAAAATCTGTAGTGACCTTGCTGTTATAAAAGAGGCACTATTTAAGTTGGTGGAGGACATAGTGGAGTTTAAGCCAGCGCTGATTCAATTAACGTGTCGGGTTACCGACACTGAAGCACGGATCTCTTCCTTGGAGAGAGCGCAGGAGAAAGCGAGGCCTACGATGACAGAATATAAAAAGGCGTTAACCAAGTTAGAAGATCAGCTGGATGACTTAGAAAATAGAAGCCGTCGGAACAACCTAGTGCTTCTGGGGCTGCCTGAAGGGGAAGAAGGCCCTAATATGCTTACATTCCTGCAAAAGCTTCTTAAGAAGATAGCGGGCCTTCAATGGCCCCAGTATGTGATCGAGAGGGGCACCGTGCCTTGAGAGCCCGACCCGCCATCTGACCGCCAAGACCCATAATTCTTAAATTATTAAACTACCTTGATAGAGAGCATATTTTAAAAGAAACAAGAAAGGTCTCTGCACTGGGTAGGAGGGCAGGAAATTGAGAATTGTGCAGATTTATCTTTGAAGATGAGGCAAATCAGAGCCTCCTTCCGATCTATCACGTCGAAATTATGGGCAGCAGGCATCCGTCATCGCATTCTTTATCTTGCCAGATTGGAAGTCAACACAAAAGAAGGAATGAAGCGTTTTGATAATGCTGACGAGGCCCTAAGAGTGTTACAAGAAGATATGCCTGATTTGTTCTCGAAGGACTGAGTTCTTACGGTTTATTTAATTTTCCAATATCCTGGTATTTGGTATGGACTCTCCTCTGCTCGGTCATTCACCTGGGGGATACTTTAGTTAATTTAGTAGCCTGGATTAAAAGGCACACTATATTTTAGTTCAAGCCCTGTGCTTAGAGCAACTGTACCTAAGGACATTACTATTTTATGTTGCCATAAGGACGATTTCGGTGGAATCTGAATTAGAGCAGAGCTATAATTTAGTTTCAGTTTAGGTGCCTTAGGTGAGGGAGCAAGGTTCTCTCTTCAATTAGAAATTAATGAGATTATGTCTGTTATATTACTCAATGGGACAGAGGCCCCTACCTCTATGGCATATGAACCGTAGAGATTAGTGGTAGCCGGCCAAGTGGATGTATTTTGACACTTGGTTTTGGGGGTTATTTTGGGTTTTGGGGTCAGAGTTTATTTTGGAGTGCGGGGTTTCTGGGGGTGGGGCAGCTATCCATACTTTGTTTTAGTTATTTTCTGATAAGATGTTTTCTAATTTTAAATTTATAACGTGGAATATTAAAGGGAAAGATAACTGTAAAAACATTTAGTGTTGAACCATCTTGCTCATTATCATCCGCAGTGGTATTTATACAGGAAACTCATGTACCGTTGAGTCATCTCTCTATTTTAGGAAGAAATGGGTAGACCAGGTATATGGGGCTGGTTATTCTTCAGCCAGCCGGGGGTGGCAATATTGATTGCCCGAGGGTTCCATTTTCACACTCAAGTAATTTCTGATCCAAATGGTAGATATATAATAGTGTCGGGACCTTGGAGAAGTGAATATAGTATTAGGATCCATCTATGGGCTAATCACGAGTCCCCTCCTTTTTGCTAATTTGGCCGTAATATTATCCCTTTCAAGGAGGATAATAATTCTGGTGGAGACTGGAACCTAGTTCAATCAGACAGACTAGACAGATCTGTCAATAGGAGACTGCATTTTTCCTCAGCTCAGCAGGCTTTGGCCGAATGTACATCCTTTCTAGGCCTAAAGGATCCGTGGAGGCTGTTTAATCCTTCAATTCAGGAGTATACCTTTTTCTCGCCGGTTCATAACACCTTCTCCCGGATTGACTATTTTATGGTGAGTCAACAGTGCATTGCAGAGATTACGGAGGTACTATTGCTGCCTAGAGTAATCTCAGACCATTCACCAGTTCAGTTAACATGGAATCCATCCCATATCGCCAAAAGATCATACTCGTGGTCCTTAAATAACAACATATTTAAAGATACCCAAACAGTATCTCGTTTCACTTCTTTTATGCGTACCCTGATTGAAATCAATTGGTCCTCAATTACTAACACTGATCAATCATGGGCCGCTCTTAAAGCGGTTTGGAGAGGGGAACTAATTAGGATTGCCTCGGTGAAAAAAGCGAAGCATAATCAGGAACTCTTACAATGTTTAGACAGGATTAAGTTACTTGAGGGTGTTCAGGAGGATATGAGGTCGGGAGCCCAGGTACAGGAGCTCTCCACTTTAAGGGCCTGGTATGCAGGAGTTATGAAGGAGAAGGCGATAGATACTCTGGGGAAAGTTAAAGCGGCCTATACTGGCTTGGGCAGTAAAGCCGGGAAATTATTGGCTTGGCAGCTAAAGCAAAAGGCAGAAGCCAGGTGGGTACCAGGCCTGAGGCATACTGCTTCTAATGAATTAGTTACGGACCCAGCTAAAATTCTCCAGATTTTTATATCCTTCTATAAGGAGTTGTATACAAGTCAGCAGTACTCTAGCCATGCAGCCTCTAAAATGAAGGCATTTCTGGATGGAATGCCACTCCCACAGTTGTCTCAGGAGTCTAGAGTCCATTTACAATCTCCTATTTCTCATAAGAGGTTCTACAGCTATTGAATCATTAAAAATCGATAAAGCACCTGGTCCTGATGGGTCACCTCTATTTTATAAGCTATTTAAACAGGAGATAACACCCTGTTAACCCAACTTTTAGCTTTTGGTTTTCCATGGAGTTAAGGAGAAATCCCTCTTTGAAGCCAGGATAATCTTATTGCCCAAGCCAGGCAAACCAACTGACCAAGTGGGAAACTATAGACCTATTTGCTGTTAAATATTGATGTAAAAATTTTTGCCAAAATACTGCCAGAATTAGGAAGGTGTGGGAGAGCTGATCAGCCTGGAGCAAGCTGGCCTTAGAAAGGCCGCTCTGCGTCCGATCATTTAGAAAACTATTTTACTTAATCTCTCGACCACTGACCGGATTCGGAAGCCTCTCTGATATCATTGGATGCAGAGAAGGCTTTCGATCGGGTGGAATGGCCGTTCATGTTTGAAGTTTAGCTAAATTTGGTTTCCCTCAAGATTTTATTCGTTTAATTCAAATACTTTATTCATGTCCATCGGCTAGAATTCAAAGTAACAATCCGATTTCAAGTCTTTCCTTTTGTTAAGGGTACCCAACAAGGATGTCCTTATCCCTTACCTTTTAATTTATATTTGGAGCCCTAATTAGAGCCATTAAGGCCAATACTGGAATTCAGGTCTCTGGATTAGTGATCAGGAGCATAAATTATCGGCCTTTGCAGATGACCTCTTGCTACACATCGGGACACTACAGTGTCACTCCTGAAAGCTCTTGATCTCATTGCAACTTATGGAGTCTTTTCAGGGTTTAAGTTAAATTTGACCAAATCAATGTTATTTCCACTGTCAACACAGTTGACTAAGGGTTGGTGCACAAACTTGGGCCTACAGTGGCAGCTTAACTCTCTAAGTTACTTAGGCATCCAAATTTCTAAAAATCTGGAGGATTTGGCCCGGCTTAATTTAAAGCCTATTATTAAATCCATCAAAGCAGATTTAGATAGAGGGACAAAACTAGCCTTATCTTTCTTGGCGAGATGCAATATTATCAAGATGGTGGTGTTGCCTAAAGTTTTTATCCCTTTAGACCCTGAACATATATCTCCCTAAATTGTTTTTAAGAAATTGAATAGGATATGCTCAAATTTTATATGGGAAAACAAACCCCTCGTAGAGCTTATCTTAAACTTTGTAGGCAACGTAATGTAGGGGCAGACAATTACCGATTTCTTTAAGTATTATTTAGCAATCCACACAGCCAGAGCCGTTTTGTGGACAGGCAAAATTTATAAGTTTTCAGTAGGCCTAAACCTGGATAGATCTTTTATTAAAGAATTTAAGATTGACCTGGAAGCTCTGTTATATACCCCATGGGACAAAACTCCAGCTAAAGTAAGAGACTCACCGCTTGGGTGGGATATTAGAGCTATTCATCAGCTTTATGCTACATTAAAAGTTAACCCACATCTGGATATTTCCCAACCCCTGCTGAGGAATCCCAACCTTTTAATTGGGAACCAACCAGTGGTTAGTTTTTTTACATCCTTTCCATCCAAAGTGAGGGTGTCGGACTTCTACATAGGTAATTCCATATCTTCACTTTCTAGTCTGGCGGACAAGTTTAGGGTTAATCCAAGATCTTTATTTAGACTGGCACAAATAAAAAACTGTATTCAATCAGTGTTCGACAATGGCCCTCGTTCAGACCAGGTGGGTGATTTCTGGGATAATCTTTCCAGACATTGTCTTTCAGGTAGAATGATTTCCAAGAGTTATCATTACATCACTATGAAATTGGAGGTTAATCTATCTCCTGTTTCCTTTTATTGGAAGACTAATCTATCTTTGGACTGGTCCAAGAAAATCTGGAAAGATATCTGGTCAGACACTCACCTACTTATAAAACAGGACAGGTTAAGAGACATTCAATTTAAACTGTTACATAATATGTATATGTCTCCAGCTAAACTGCACCGATGTAACAGCCAATATTCTGCAGCTTGTTTGAACTGTAATAACTTAATTGCTACTACATTTCACAAGTTTTGGACCTGCCCTAAGAGTGCTATGTTGTGGGAGTTGGTTAAACAGGGGGTGAGACCCTTTTGCGATCTTACACTGTACTTCACACCAGAAGTGTGCATTCTGGGGAGAAATAATGTCATTTCATGCCATGTTATGAAGACCCAAATGGCATTAATTGCAATGGTCACCAAGTTGGTGATACTCCGTCATTGGTGTGAAGTATGGATACCTTCATTTAAGGAGTAGTGGGGAGTTTGTAAATACATTATATGTTAGAAAGTGGTATATGTATCCACACATTCCTTACATAAATTTGATAAGTGTTAGGAACGTTTTATATACCAACTGAAAGGTAAATATGGATTTTAAAATGCTCTAGCTCAGGTTATTTCTTTACTTACCCTATCTTACCACAGACTTAAACTCTTTAATCCTCTTCTGTCTGTCTTTTTGGGTAGTGTAAAGTAGTAGCTGAATTATTTTCCTTTTTTCCTCCTATCAAATCAAATTATTTTAAAGTTGTTAGCTTCAGCTTTTTATTATCCATCCTACTGTATTTAGGTCATATGGATAGCTGCGGGAGGAGGGGAGGAGGGATTTTTTGGGGGAGTTTTTTTTTTTTTTTATTTAGTATGGATTAATTTTGGGGAGGTTTTGTTGGGGATTTTGTGTTTTTGTGAACAAAATGGAAACTATCAGCTGTCATTGTTTCTGTGCACATGTCTGTCATGTTTTTGCAATAAAGAGCAGTTATTGGCAAAAAAAATACTTGATTTCTGCAAGGCAAACTTCAACACCATGAAAACCCTGTTAAGAAACCTGCTGGAAATCAACAACTCATGGGACATGGACAGAAACTAGGAAGCACTGAAGACAGCTTTACTTCAAGTTACTGAACAGTGCAAAAGCACATCAGCAAGTCAAAAAGAAGAAAAAAACTGTTGTGGTTCTCCAAAGAAATAGCAACAATAGTAAAACACAGAAAAAGGGCCTTCAAGCAGTATAAGCAGACAAAGAAAGAAGCAGACAGGCAGCATTACATATCAAAGCTGAGAGAAGTGAGAAAGGCTATTAGGATAGCCAAAGCCAAGACAGAGGAGAAAATAGTGCAGGGAGTAACAAAGGGGTACAACACATTTTTTAGGTATATAAGCGAAAGAAAAATGAGTAAGGGTGGGATAACCAGGCTAAAATCAACTGAAGGACAGATAGTTGACAAGGATGAGGGCAAGGCAGAAGTGCTAAGCAAATTCTTCTGCTCAGTCTTCACCATTGAAGACCAAGGCAGCGGCCCTACTATGGGAAAGGCAGTGTGCAACAGTAGAACAGCAGATGACTTCCACTTCTCAAAAGAAAGAGTCCTAGAAGAGCTTAGCAAACTAAAAGCAGACAATGCAATGGAACCCAATGGAATCCACCCTAGGATTCTAAAGGAGTTAAGGGGAAGAAATTGCAACACCACTTTGCTGACCTTTTAAATAAGTCACTGGAAAGTGGCACAATACCACTAGACTGGAAAAAGGCTATGGTGGTACCCTTACATGAAAGTGGAAGCAGGGAAGAGCCTGGGAACTACCGCCCAGTCAGTCTGACCTCAGTGGTAGGCAAATCCATGGAAACCCTGCTGAAAGAATAGTGGCTCATCTAAAAGAATCCAGAAAGCTTGACCCCAAGCAACATGGATTTATGGCAGGAAAATCATGCCTAACAAACATGATAGAATTCTTCAACTGGGTGACCAGAACAATGGATCAGGGAGGGGCAGTGGACATGGTGTACCTAGACTTCAGCAAGGCCTTCGACACTGTACCCCATAGAAGGCTTATGAATAAGCTAGAGAATACAGGACTTAGTCAGAAGACAATCAGCTGGATTTCAAACTGACTCAAGGACAGGACACAGAGGGTCTTAGTTAATGGAGCTCAATCAGGGGAGGGCAAGCTGACCAGTGGAGTGCAATAGGGGTCAGTATTAGGCCCCATCCTCTTCAACATTTTCATCAGCAACATCGCTGATGAGCTGGAGAGGAAAGTATGTGTGTTTGCATACGATACAAAACTCTGCAACCTGGTGGACACCCAAGAGGGAGTCTTGAAGATGGAAAAGGATCTGAATAGACTGGAAGGATGGTCCAAAAATTGGAAATTGAAGTTCAATGCCAAAAAATGCAAGGTCATTCATTTGGGTAAAAGAAACCCCAGAAAGGAATACACACTGCTAGGACACCAGCTTGGAGTAACACAGGTGGAGAGGGATCTTGGTGTAATCATTACAGATGACCTTAGGATGAGCAAGCAATGTGAAAGGGCAGCATAGAAAGCAAATGGCATCCTTGGATGCATTGGAAGGGGTATAACTAGCAGGAAAAAGAGAGAGGTGATAATGCCACTCTACAGATCACTGGTCAGGCCGCTCATGGAATACTGTGTTCAGTTTTGGAGGTCGTACCTGAAGAAGGATATCAATAGACTGGAGGTGGTGCAGAGAAGGGCTGCAAAAATGGTGCAGGGTTTGCACCAGGAGACATATGAAACCAGACTGGCTGACTTACAGCTGTACTCACTTGAACAGAGAAGAGACAGGGGGGACATGATCAAAACATTTAAGTATATGAAGGAAATTAACACGGCGTGAAAGGAAAACTTGTTTCAAATGAAATCAGAGAGTCATACAAGAGGCCACAATCTACAGCTGGCAGGAGGCAAATTTAGGGGAAACATCAGAAAGCACTTTTTATCGAGAGGGTGTTTGACCTTTGGAATAGCTTACTGCAAGAGGTAGTAGACTCAAAAAATGTAAGAGAATTCAAACTTGTGTGGGATAAACACTACGTGCAAAAAAGGAAATAGTCTAAGAAGAGGGGGGTAGGTATTCTGGGCAGACTAGATAGATCAAGAGGTCCTCTTCTGCCAGCAAATTCGTATGTTCTTATGTTTGCTTCTGTTCTTCCCATCTTATAGCTCCATTTGCATAATGTAGGGGTCCCATCTGCCACTGTTTGGATAGGATCAGTCATTTAACCCCTACCCAAACAGTCTGAAGCCATGCAACTTGGGCTCTAGGAAGATAGTGCAATCCTCTATTGGTACTAATTATCCAATCTGTTGGGGACTTGGCGATCTGGAAGTCCATTGTTTTTTCACAAAACTTCAACACCTCTTTTCAAAAGTGCTGCAGTTTAGTGAACTCCAGAGCACATGCATAAGATCCACTGCAGGGTTCTTGCATCTCCAGCACTCATCTGTGCTAAGTAAGTTTATGTTTCTGAGCTTTTCTGGAGTTCCATAAAATGTGTATAGGACCTCACATTGTACTAATTTCTCTTGCGTATCTCTGGATACTCCATACCCCCCCCCCACCAACCCACACCCGGCAATGCCATTCATCCTCTGTAATATTTATGTCCACTTCTGGATCTCACTCTAGTTTGGGATTTGTAGTGACCACATGACACTCATCCCTTAATACTAAATATGCCCAATGGTGCCCCTCTTCCTTTGCTACTGCCTGTAGCATGGAGAGCTACTTGATTTCCTGCTGGTGAAAATATCCTTATGCTAACAATTATTTGAGGCAACTCTTAATTTGCAAATACCTCCAAAATTGGTGTCTGGGAATGGTATATCTTTGCTGAACTTGTTGCAATGCAAGGAGCATCTTGGCCTCAGAGTCAGTGAGATCACCTATTTGAGTTCTAACAGCTCTCTGGCAAAGCCCTCCATGTAGTGTTGCCCCCCCCACCTGAATGAGTTTGTTGTTCCACACAGGCTCAAATACCAATGCTAGGGACCCCATTTTGTAATTTTGCCTCTTGGAGTGCTCGAGCAGTGCACTCAGTACTGCTATGTGACATCAGTCCTGGACAGTGCTGGGGTCCATATAACAGTGTTACTAATCAGTATATTCTTGTTATTGCTGTTTCTATGTGGTACCATGTTGATGTCGTCTTCTCCCCTTCCCCTCAATAGTCAGTGGCATGACAGATGAAGGATAAAGGCCATGTGATACTCTTTAAATCAAGGTTAACTAACTGCCCCCTTTGTTCTATGGTGCTGAGCTCACTGAGTGACAGTCTAGGGGTGATCCTTTTCCATGTAAATTTCTGCAATATTTTATCAGTGTTTCCAAAATATGTCTCTGACATTGCTAAGAGAAGATTATTAAAACATAGTAATAATGAGTAATTATTTCCAGTTAAAAGATGTTTACTGTCCCCAAAATGGTTACGTTCATCTGCATCCATCTCCTAAGTGCCACCTCCAGTTATTTAATGTTGGGAAACAGGTTAAGATGGACTATAAAAGTCCTGGAGTATACATATTACTAGGTACAGTAGTAGAACCAAATTAGTCAAAGGATTTTTAAGGATTTTTAAAAATTTCTATTGAGAATTGTGAAGCCTTTAGGATTTTGTTTTGTTTGTTAGTGTGTTCACTGCTACCCAGAGAGAGTTGTCTCATCTGATAGTGTAGTTGAAAAATCTACCAGATTGCACTTAAGTGATGTAATAGGAACTGGTCTCTTTCTGTAGGTATAACAAAAAGAATTTTAGAGGATTTATGAAGGATAAATAGGGAATCTCACAAAATTGTTTGACAAATGTGGCGCTAGTACTGTATGTAAGATGACATAGGTAGCCATTTTAACTGCCACTGTGTGAAATGTTCCTGTTTACAGGGTTGGTTTAGAGAAACCTGTTCAGATGTGGTCCAATGTGTTTTTAACCCCAAGACCACTGCAGACTTATCCAGGAAGTCCGTCAGGTGGTGGCATGGATTCATGTAAGTTACTCCCCACCCCCAGCATGTGATCTGCATATAACATCGTCTTGTGTTCCATTCTTCCCACTATGCCTTTGATATCTGGATGATTCCTAATTGCCTGAGTCAAAGACTCCAAGGTCTGGACAAATAATATGGGGGAAAGGGGCAACCCTGTCTGGTTCATCCCTTTAGTTTAAAGTTACTGGACAGTAGACCATTTGTCAGCACCAGGGCTTTGGGTTCTGTGTAAATAATTTGTATCCACTGTCTTAATTTTTCTCCTATCCTTAGATAATCTAGTACCTGCATTGGGTAATCCCACTCTATAGGGTCGAATGAGCATTCCCCATCAAGCGAAAAGCACTGTTCCAGACTCCTTGCTGTATTCATTCAGCCATTTAAGGTTTAACAACCATCGCAAACTGTCAGACCCATGTCTACCAGGTGCTGTCTGAATCCCACCTGGTCTATGTGTACTGGGAAACCCAGGACCTTATTTAGTCTTTTAGCTAATATTTTTGTGAATATTTTAAAGTTAACATTTAGGAGTGATATTGGGTGGTACTATCCACACTCATTATCCGGCTTGCCTTTTTTATGAATGAGTGTAACGGTCTCCTCTGACATTGACATGGGCAGTTTCCATTCTTGCTCAAGTCCTGCATACACCATCACTAATTTACAGGGGAGTTCTTTCACTAGGACCTTATAAAATTCTACTGGAAGGCTATCACTTCTGGGCACTTCAACTGTTGGCACCTCTTTAATGACTCCTGTTATTTTGGAGGTACTAATTGGGACTTCCAGAATTTGACAAATTCATTGAGGTAGGCTGAGAAGATCTACCATATCCAAAAATTCCTGAATTTGCTGCTGTGCAGGGCCTCGGCTAACCTTATAAAAGTTTTCAATGCAGCCCTGAAATATTGTATTTACAGTATCTCAGTCATCTTAGCTTTTAGTTGCTCATCGGGCCTCCTGATGGCATGGATATAGCCAGCATTTTGTCAGAGTTTGGCCATGAATGAAAGCAATCTGCTGACCCTCTCCCTGCTCTCCCAGTACTTCTGTCCCTGTCTGTATGATGTGTATTCTGCCTTGTAACTTAGTATCGTAGTGATTTGGTACTTAAGTGTTGTCAGATCCCTAAGTCTGTTCTGGGGACCTCTGCTTCTGTTTTTCAAACTAGTTTTCCTTTTCTTGAGCTCCTGTTTTTTTTCTTAGCTAGTTCTGCCTGCCTAAGCTTCCTCCATAAGGTGGTATTGGCTATAATATGTCCCTTTATGCAGACCTAGTAAGCCTTCCACACACTGGCTGATGAAATAGAAGGGGTTTTGTTTTCAAAAATCTATTGGTTTCAGTACCGGTTCAAATCTGGAATTCATTTTCTTGCAATATACTTAGATTATGCCTTCTCCAGGACTGTTTGATTACTTCCATCCCACACTCTATAAATATCTTAATCAGGTTGAGGTCATATATTTGCAACTGATCAATGCTGGTTATTGTGACCCAATATCTCCATCCCTTTGACACCGATAAAAGGTCTATACAGCTATATGAGTTACGGGCTCCTGAACGACACATAAAAACTATACTCAGGGCAGGCCACCTGCCAAATTTCTATAAGGTCATATTCCTGTTGCAACTCTGTAAGTGTGTATCTCACTTTCAGGTTCTTCCATTTTTCCCAGGGTCAGATCTAGCCAGTATACCATCTGGAGCAAAGTTTAAGTCACCACCTAAGATGACATCTGGGGTCTCTAGATCTGCAACCTTGTGGGACAGATCTGAAACATCATGGGTCATCTTTGTTTGGTTCCTAAACAGAGCACAGTGCCATTTTCTGCCTGTGTAGTTCTCCTTGGATGGGTAACCATCTTCACTGGTTATCCTTGGGGATCTTATCCTTTATGAATGGCAAACGCCTTTGATAGTGTATAGAGAGTCACCTCTGTTTGGAGCTGAATCCACTATGGAATTTCTTCCCATCTCGAGCTCTGCACATGTTTTTAGCCTGCACCTCAATATGGTATGTTTCCTGTATGCATGCGATATCACTTTCTAGATTTTTTTAAATGAGCTAGAACTTCTATATGCATTATTGGGTGTCCTATGCCTTTAACATTCCAGCATTTTACCTGTACCCCCTGCTTCAGTGTCCTAGTAGTCACCAATAATAGTCTCACCTTTTCGGGGGGGGGCATCTATGTTATTCTTTCCAATCCACTACAACCACAATAGCTTTGACAAAGGAGGTTACATTACATTGTTATATTTAACAGCATAACTATAAACATAAATAACAAGAATTTTAACATTCAAACACACACAAACTTTATGCATATCAAACATTGTATACCTCCTTCTACTACATCCAAACCACTTCTCCTCTTGTGCCTTGAGTAACTCCTCTAATTCAGGGATTGGTTGGCACAAAAGTGTGGTAAAATGTTGGGGTCTTTCCTCTATCTGCCTCTGACCCCCGTGACCTTTCCCAACATGTCTTACACCTTTAACTAAATGGCTGTTGTTATACTAGTTATAGTCAGCCAACCTATGTTTCAGAAGCCACTCTTGATTTTGAAATGTTGTTCTCCTATTCTATTTAGCTTTTGTACTTTATTTTATTTATAAAGTACTGGCTAGCAGGTGTGACAAATAAGCTAAGTGCTGTATGGGTGTGTAAGAAAGCATAATAAGGAGAGAGGGAAAGGGATCCAGAGTTGAGTGACCAGGAGTTGGAGTAGTGGCTGTGTGTTGCTGCATGGCATCCAGCTTTGAGCCTGGGTTCATGCTTGGACTGTACGAAACATCTGTGTTGAAGGATGGGACAGGGCATCCCCACCGGGTGTGAGCTCCTGGGTGAGTGATCAGCCTGTTCTCTGCTCTCATTAATGTATTTAGCCCACCTGAGAATTTAGCTCACCCAGTCTTTTTGCAGGCTCTCTATCTTGCCTCCTACCTCCCTTAATTGCACCATTACACTGTGCTATCTACCAGTATTGCATACCGCCATTTCCACTCCTCCCCTCACCCACTGCACCTGGATTTCCTTTTAACAGTGCCCATTCTAGCTATTCACTCCCCCCCACACATCCACATATGGTACATTATTATTGTGCCTGCTACAGACAGGTTTATTTCATTCTGTATCACCAAATGCAGGAGAAAGGTGGCTATGGGATTCAATGCTTGGAGCTCATTAAAAAAGGTGTCTCAAACCACTCTCATGAAGAGAGGGGCCAGCAAGCACTAGTGTGAAAAAAAGGCAAATCATAGTTTGGTTTGTAGTTAAAAAAGGCCTTATTACATAAACCATGTCACTCACTCAACCCACAAGTGACACCAAACTACAAACCAAACTATGATTTGCATTTTTTCCACACTAACGCTTATTAGCCCCTTGCTTTGTGTGAGTAGTTTTTTATTGTGTTCTGTCTTGAATCTTCAGTTTAAAGCCTTCTGGTTTGAAGCTCAGCAAGACCATCACAGATCTCTTTGCATGGGGACACCCATCCAGCATCACCATAATTGTTCCTGTATCAAACATAGGGATGTACAAAGTTTCTAAAACTTTGTTTTACAAAAATTTTGTGAAGTTCAAAGTTCCAACTTCACCAGGCGAAGTTGCAACTTAACCAGCATTTTTGCCAGTGAAGTTGCCACTTTGCCAGGTGAAGTTGTAATTTCACACCAAAATTTGTTCAAAAAACATACAAAATTATCAAAGCTGCCAACTTTACAAAGTTTCTATGATGGCAAATTTGACAATTTTACTGGAACTTGGCAAAAACTTCACTGCATATCTAATCACATACAATGATGCATGTCAGCAGCAGTCAAACAGGCATGCAGCCACCCCCTCCTGAGGCACCCGTCATCTGCTATAGCTATCAATTCTCCTAGCAATTACATATTCATAGGTACATACACCTCTAGGGGTGACAGGCATTTTAACCACATGATTGACCTCACCAATGGATAAACCTCACTTGGATCATCATGTAAGGAAAAGTGTTTTATTGACAGGAGTTTTCAGTTAGGTTTAAGTTGTTTGTTTTTTGTTTTGTGGTGTGCAACCAAAAGGAAAAAAAAGACTCACAAGCTAAAAACCATGAAGATTCCCCTTCTGTTCATTTAAGTAAGCAATAACCCAAGACAGGGTTTGCGGTTATTGGGGATTAATCAACACCCCAGGTGCGCTGTGAGGCACAAGGCCACAGGCTGAGTTTCCTCACAGCACCCAGGGTGTTGATTAATCCCCAATAACTGCATACCCTGGAGTGGGTTATTGTGCTTATAACATAGGGTGTCACCACAGTAGGGAAAAAACATGAGGAAAGCATCATTCAGTGATGAAAATATAGGAACTTTTTTATGTGTTCTGCCACCAGCACAACTACTGTGGTGCTGACAGTGCTGATTTGTGCTATGTATGCTTTGCTGAGACTGCTGAATTTGTGAACAGGAGCACAGAACACAAGCAACTCAGCATGCAGTTTTGCAGAGTACACACATACAAAAAAGCAAAGTGAATGTGTCAAAGGAGTAATGCTACAATCTCTTGTGTGTGAGGAAATCAGTGTTGAAGTGTGCCATTCATCCAGTGACACAGAGAGAGAGAGAGAGAGAGAGAGAGAGAGAGAGAGATAGACAGCAGGACCAGGAGAGAGACAGAGGCAATGTTGCACAGCTGTTGTAATGTCCTGTGTGCTGGTCTCTGTCTCTCTGTCTCTGTCTCACTGCAGTAGAGAAAAAATCAAAAGGCAACAGGAACTACTGAGGTCAGGGTTGCTGTGTTTCAACTTTTGTAGAATATGGGATGCATTTCACACTCACCCATATTGCCTGTCGGTACCTCTCTCGCTCCCTCCACTGTTGCCTGCATGACCATTCAGAGATCACTCATCCCAATGCTGCTATAACTGTTCATTTGAAAGGAAAGCATATGCCCACCTACTCACTTTGTCTCTCTTGCTGCACAACTAAGGATTGTAATAACAGACAGAGAGACAGAGATCGGCGGCACCTCACGGCAACTTTCCACACATCGGGAATTTAGCATGGGAAGTGGACAGCACCTAGTGGGGAAACACTAACACTGATAAACAAACAGAAATAAGGAGAGAAGAGATGACAGTGACAGCAGATCAGAGCTCTCGGTCATGTAAAACATGTGTGCATATGTCCTACTCATTGTTTCAAATGGCTAACTCTTCACAGTTGCAAGAGAGACAGACAGTGCATGCATCATAAAGTCATGCTGTGTCCATTGCTGTCACTCTTTCTCTATCTTGCTTGGTCTCCACTGCCGGTGCAATTCTGCCGTCCTTGCATCATGTGTGGTCCACACATTTTAGGGGATGCTGCTTGTCCACTTTCTCTCTCTCTTTTTCTCTCTCTCTCCCCCCCCCACTGTAAATCACTGTGCCTGAGTGGGGGATGTGCACCATCATCACCGCGGAAGGGGGAGCTTCTCCCACCATGAACAGTTTCACTGGCTCTCTCCATCTTCCTCTCTCACTGCTGCTCTTCAGGAGGGGGGCAACAAGCAGCATTTGGCACCTGGCAGACAGACAGACACAGAGGCAGAGCACAGTGCAGCAACATTGAACACTATGCTGCAATGCTGGTGGGTGGGTAAGAGCACAATCAGCACCGGGGACTGCCCAGGTGCAAGAACGGCACAGGGGCCACAAGTGGCACTTGCCTTCCGGGGGACAGAAAGACACAGAACAGTGCAGCAAGATTGAACACTGTGCTGTGATACATGACAGGGTTTGGTTCTTGCTCTCTTCATGACCATAACAATGGCTGCCACTCAGAATGAATTTTTGGCCCAAAAACGAGATCTGGATGGCTCACTGATTTGTCAGGGCAGACGCTTCACCACTTGCTGTGCATATATCATGGATTAATTAACAGTCACCTGATGATTCTGTACAGATCAGGTACCTGTCTTTCTCTGCCCCATGTTATAATGTCAGTTGAACCGCCACCCCCCAGGTAGTCCATGCAGCGATCTTCATGCTTCTGAGTCCTCCATCCCATCCTGGTTGTTAGCAGACTGTCTACTGGCATGCTTTTTAAATGTTAGCACTTCTGATACTTTGTGGAACTCATGTTTTCCATCGTTATGTCACACAAGAAGAATGACTGGGAAGAGCATACAGTATTGAATTCACACTTTACTGAGTTACTCTATTAAAGAGCAGCTGACACCTTCCGGAGAACTTTAACAAAACACATTTATTTAGCTTTTGTTGAATGTGAAGTACCATTGAGATTGAGGGGGTGCATTGTATTCTCCAGGCACTGCCACTTACAGGTGTCAAACTGCATGCAAGACTTCCAAGACAAGGAGTGCTTGTATTTCACATTAGTTTTGTATTCTCCCCCCCCCACCGCATTATTTATTAGTGAGGTCATTTGCATGACAACAGGATCTTTACTCCTGAAGAGTTCATCTGTTCCTGTAGCTTCTCCCTACCTGAGGTCATAATTCTCTGCTTGTGACATCACAGTTACTTCCATGGCAACAGATTGTGATGTCACAACAGAGCATTATGGAGTAAGTTACAGAGGCAGATAAACTCTAAGGGAAATCTAAGGGATAAAATCATGTACTAATGCAAATTTACCCAGTAATAAATGACAAGGAAGAGATATATATAGAATACATATGGAATGTGAGCTGAACTGTACCTAATTATTATGTTTTTCAAAGTTTTCTTTTTGGCATCAGTAGCTGTTTGACTGATAAATGCCCTCTTTGCTTCCACTATCTCCTTGGGTAAATCATGGAAAATAGAGATCCTTGCTCCATCCTAGTTCAAATCTTTTATGTCCATCATTGCTTTCATTAAGCACTCCTTGTCCTGGAAGTTTTGCATGCAATTTGACACCTGGAAGTGGCAGTGCCTGGAGAGTACAGTGCACCCCCTCAAACTCAATGGTGCTTTACATTCAAGTTCCAGTATTTGGGGAAGCACAGTGTGGAAAAATTTAATTGTATCAGCTCCTTCTGCTTTCTTGGCTAACTCAGTGATGTGAACATTGTTTTAACTGCTCCTCGCTTCCAGGTCCAGAGTTTTCTTTTTAAGCTTGGCTATGTCCCTTGAGTTGTCCTGACCCTGGCTGTCCACCTCCTTGAGTTCATGTTCCACTTCTCTTACTCTCTCCTCCACCTCATCAAAGCATTTAAAGTATCTATTTTGGTAAGTGCAGTTTCAATTGTACACATGGTACCTTTTATTTCAGTAATCTATCCCATCAGGAATTTCATACTTTTGCTCAATGCTGAGAGCTCCGACATTATTGTGCCCTGCCCTTTGTTCATTGCAACCATTTTGGGCAATCTGGGTTCTGAAGAGTTGCTCGGTCTGCCGCACTTACAGGGTGACTCTGTGCAGATCCTGCACTCAGGATTTTTCTGCACAGAGCTCCACTACCAGGCACCATGTGCAGAGCTTCACTACCAGGTGGCTAACTTGTTAATTGCTAACAGCACCCCCTTTAAAGAGTATGGATTCTCTGTGCAGCTCCTTTGTTCCAGAGGAAGACATTTGGTCTTCAACATACCATGTTAATAGTGAGCAGAATGCAGCTGTCATCCTGTACTCTGCCATGTGGGGGGATTCCCCTTTTTGTCCTACCCTCCACCCTGCTGGTGCATGCTTGGGACAGTCCTAGGGTGGGTGTTGCATGGCAATTCACATGTATGTTTTGCCACTCATAGCACCACCATTTAAAGACCCCCAGGTGTTCCTCAAATGTGGCAACAGCTGTCCACCCCAGTCTAGGAGGAAACATACATGCAAATGCTCTAAACCCTCCCTGCTATCCTCCACTCTTGATGTCCTGGGTTCAGGGCATGAACCTGGATCTCCAGCATGCCAGAGCTGTACTACAGTATTTTCTGTTTTCAACCTGCATTTAGTCTTACACTTTTGTTTTATTTGTAGTCCACACACTGTCAACAGAGCACTGTTTTTATGTTGCCACATTCTGAATGTAAAATGCTACCTGCATGGATAGAGATTACTAAAAACAAGCAGGAAAAATTGACAAATGTGTACTGATCAGCAGCAACTTTAAATGTGAGTAGCAGTGTGGCATAGCAGCTATCAAGACAAACAAATCATGGCATGAATTAAAATAAATTTCATAAGTAGGTCCAGAGGAATTCTAATGCTCTTATGCAGATCCTTAGGGTACATTTTGAGTACAGCATGCATTTATGGTCCCCCTAGGTGAGGAATGATATTGACACAAAGGAAGAAGTACAGAGGAGAGTGACAAAGATGACTGGTGACTTAGAAAATGTAGGCTATGAGGACTGACTGACAGATCAGGGACTGTTCTCCATAGAAAAGAGAAGACACATGGGATACTTGAGGGAGTGTACGATCAGACCAATGCACATCAACAGTAGATGATGGACAAGGATCACAAGAGGAAACTTAATATCACTGAGGGTAGGAAGATGTAAGGGAAACAACAGGATGAAATACTTCATAGGATAAGCAGTGGACACTTGGAAATAGACTGCCAGAGGATACAGTATCAGTTGATACTGTAATGACCTTCTAGCTGAGACTTGACAAGTACTTTGTAAAACATAGGCTGCAAAGTTTTCCCACTGAGCTTGTGTGAGAGAGAGGCGCTTGATAGACTAATTATTTTCTTCCCCCGAAAACATGTACAGTATTTACGTAGGTATGTATCTGTGTAGGTATGCATCTATGTATGAAATAATCCAGTTGCCACTATGTTCTATGTGTAAATACCCAGAAAAGGTAGAAGACCAGGGGGTGGAGACTCAGTGGAGAGGGATTATAAAGGGGAATAGCCAAGGCAACATCATGCTGTTTGAAGGAAGTCAGCAGGAGAAGGAGGATAAAGAGGCTACTATGGTTCTTTAAGGAGGTGGCAAAGGCAGTGAAGGAGAAGAAAACAGCATTTAGGAATTACAGAGAAACACAGACTTAAGAAGATAGGGAGGTATATATGGTAAAGCAAATGGAGTCAGGAAGGCAGGTGAGGTAAGGGCAGCTAAAGCACAAACACAGGAGAGCACAGCTAAGGAGGTCAAAAAGGGGACAGCACCTTGTTCAGGTATGTGAGTGAAAATAGGAAGACAAGGGGAGGGATAGTGGGAATCAGGAGGGCGGGGGGAACTGTGCAGAGGAAGATCAAGAGAAAGCTCAATTTAAAAAAGTTACTTCTACTCAGTCTTCACAGTAGAGGGTGGGAAACAGGACAGCACATAGCAGCAAGTACTTGGGGGAGTGGACAAAAGTCCATTCTCAGTAGAGAGAGTGTGGAAGGGATTGAAAGCCTTAAGGGTGAATAATGTGATGGGCTGTACAGGATTCATCCAAGGGTCCTAAAAAACTGAGCACAATGCTAGCCACAACTCTGGCAATGTTATTCAGCCCCTCTTTGGACAGGAGGTAGATAGAGAGGACTGTAGAAATGAATGTGGTTCCTTTGCACAGAAGTGGCAGCAGGGAGGAGGCTAGCAACTACAGGCCATCCAGTCTCAAATCAGTGGTGAAGAAATTGATTGGGGCCCTACTGAAAGAGAGGCTCATGAAGCCTCATAGAGTACCTGAAGGAAAATGGGCTGTATGATCACTGGCAGCACAATTCCACAGGGGGAGGTCATGTCAGAAAAATCTCATAGATTTCTTTGAATGGGTTACTAGGGAGGTGGATCAAGGGACAGCAGTGTGGCCTCTCTGGACTTCAGTAGGGCTTTCAACACTGTTCCACACATGAGGCTAGTTAAAGAGCAACTGACAGCATTGGTAAAACTTTGGAAAACATAATATTTAGACACAATTCAGTCTTTATTTCATATATCTTGTATGGATTTCTCCTCTCCATTATGTATTACTAAAGAAATTCCAACAAAACAAAATCTTTAGCCCTCAGAGTTCACCTGCCTCTTTAACTTATTCCCTACTTGAAATCATAATACTTTGTTGTGACATCATAATCTGTTACCATGGGAATAACTGTAATATCACAAGCAGAGCATTATGACATCAGGTTGGGAAGAAGCAATAGGAACTGATGAATCCTCAATGACACTTGAGGGGGGACCAGTATTCCCCATCATTAGTTCAAACTACACAGAATTGTGGTAGCTAGACTCCAGTGGTTCACTGACTGCCACCCCCACCACCACTACCAAGTTGGTGAGTAGAGAATGGTGTCATGTCTTAGCTGCACATGTAAGTAGTCCTGCAATGTGTCCAGAAGTACTTGACTTCTGGTGTTCCTAGCTGCAGAGGCTTCTCAATCTATGTCTGGCAGGTTCTGGTTCCACATTAACAATAGATTCTCTTCTGTTACTCCCCTCCTGATCTCCTCTCAAATTTTTATCCCCTTCTTCTTTTTGCCCAGAAGACTCAAGACCACCCCATTCTACTTTTTTCTAACAGCTGTAGTCTGCTGTATCCATATCAACTCCTCTCCCCTCCTTCTTGATTGTCCATCCTTTATAGCCTCGATTCCCTCCCTGAAATAGAGGGCTATGCTCTCCTTTATCCTTACTCCTGTGCCTCCAATACAAGCTGTCCTCTGGAACTGCCAAATCCCAGTCATTGTTCCCAGACACCCATACCACCATGATGCCTGCCAGGTCTAACCTGGCCTCTGCCACCATCACCTCTTGGTCACTGGTTTTGTTGTTCATGCTTCTGGCATTTAGGCAGACAACCTTCTATGCTTCTACCATATTCCCTCTCCCCTTGCCTGTTCAATCAATCAATCAAAACTTTATTTTTATAGCGCCTTTCAAGAACTAAGGTGCTGTACACTTAAATACACAGACATAAAAACTAAATAAAATGATAATATAATTTAATTAAAAACAACCTGGGAAGGCTAATGTAAATAAATATGTTTTTAACAGTGATTTAAAACTACTGACAGTCAAGCATTCTCTTAACCGAAGAGGTAGAGAATTCCACAGGGTTGGTGCTACAAATAAAAAGCATGTTTACCAGAGGTATTTAAACTAACCCTGGGAATCTCTAGCAATCCCTCATCAGCAGACCAGAGAGGACGAGTGGTGGAGTAGGGAGTCAGGAGATCTTTCAGGTAGTCATTACTACCCTGGTTACTGCCAACCACACCCTTCTAAGTCCAGCCATTTCCCCTCCTGCTAACTGGTTTGTCATAACCCCCACCCTCTCCATCCTTTCTGACTCTGTCTAGTTCCCTGCCCTTGCCACTACTACAACCCCCTAGCCCCTTTCCCATTTCCATGGGAATCCCAGCTAAGCTCTCCCTGTCCACATCCTACTAGGGATTTCCCAGTTTTACCTCACCCTCATTCAATTTAAAAGATGATCCACATAGACATCAAGCTTCTGCCCAGTGCACTTGTCCTCTCCCTCTTTAGATGAAGACCATCTCAACTGAATAGCCCTCTCTCCTAGAAGTTCCTCCAGACTTTCACCAATCTATACACCTCTTCCTGACTCCTCCCCTTCAAACAGGCATTGAATGCCTCAGTTTCCTCCTGCCTCACTATTTTATCTAGGCTTTGTTTTCCAGGACATTTGTACCAAAGTGTACAAGGACATGTGGCACCTACCCCATCCTGTTGATCATTCTCCATTTCCTGTCCACAACCCTTATGGCCAATGCACCTCACATGCATTGGACCACCCTCCTCATTGTCCCATGCTGGCACACCACCCTCTTCTTGCCCCTTATCATACAGTCCTCAACTATAAGTACTCTGCTGGTCATCTTCTTAGTTCCTGCTACCCTGCTAGCTAACTTCGTATTTCCCACAACCCTACTGGGTATTGCACTCAGTACCTGATCCTACTCTGTAACTGTCTCTCTACCTCCACTGATGGAATCAGGCAGTTGTGCCACCTCCAGATGTGCAAAATGTTTTTTGGACACTACTAAAGGACACTGATTTACACTTGAAAACTGCTTCACTTCCTTGTTCCCCCCTTCCCCCTTCCCAGCACCCTTCATTCCCCTGGGTCAGTGGGTCTCTGTGGGAGTGGACTGTGGTGCAGGAATCCAACTGAGCTGTCTGAGCTATAGGGGCATTTCTCCCCATGCTTCTTGCAGCTGTTTGTGGACATCCTCAAGCCTCCTGCATATTAAACCATCCACATCATAGCACAAGGAATGATTGCTCTACAGTCTCTGCATATGGTTCTCAACCCCACATTCCTATTTCTAGCAATACTGTATACCTAGCCTTCAGGCTAAACCTACCTCAGTTGGATCATTCCACCTTAGCTGAAAATAGCAATTCTTCTTTTCCTTTTTCTCCAGTCCTAATTTGTGTGAGTACTCCTAACATCTGGTACCTATCTAGAGCTGGGCAAAAGTTGTGAATTCTGCGATTGATGAGCTCAGAATTTTCTGAATGTGTTTGGTGGATTTTCTCGCTGTTCTGTGGAATGTTTTGGCTGAATTTCAGAATAATACACATGAACTGAGGAATGACAGTTCTGAGGAATTTTATTCCACAGTTTAATGGAATATTCTGCAGTACATGTGATGATTCTGCAGCTCAGTGTTCAGTTCTGTGGAATTTCTGTCTGTAGTAAAATTCATTAATTCACAATTCAACATTCATTCAGCAGTTTGTGACTCACTGAATTGCAGAATAAATTTATGAATTGTGTGAAGCACACATTAAGCATGGGACTTAATGTTAAGCTGCTGCTCCTTTAAGAACACTTAGAACCTGCATGTAGCTAATTGTTGCACTGCCTGGCAGTGCCATGTATGCCTCTCAGTCAGAGAAATTCAGTCTGGGGCTTGTCTCCATGAAGAGAACATCTACTGCACAGAGAATAAACCTGTATTCTTTATTTTATGCGTCCGTCCAGTTATTCACACAGTGCAGATGGGGTCCTCACCAGCAGCAGCAGATGCATCTGGCAGACCACTGAGAAGGTAAGGGATCCTTTAGTGGCAAACCAAATACCAAAAATGCTGCACATGGTGGTTAATATGGCCCTTCTTGTGTCCAGACCATATCTAGATTCCTTTCATTGCTTGGTACCCCAAAGTCATCACCCCAGTATGCCTGAACAGTCTGAATGTTAAATAAACTACAACCTTGGCAGCAGAAAATAGTATATATATGAACTGTGTCCTGTCTCGTACAGCAGCCTGCAGCCTTCCTACTGTACAAAGATTACTGACAGTCAAACTGCAACCCTGCGGCTCCATGAATGAACTTTCAAAGTTAATTGTGCCAATCCTGTGCACACCTTGGAACTCCAGACTGCAACCCCCCCCCCCAGCAGCATCACCTCGTGGCAAAGCCAGATTCAGCTTGCTTCATTCTGTCAAATCAGCTCCCCACAGCAACACTCCCCTCAGAGCATACAGCACCAGCACACAGTCATCCAGCCAAACCATGAAGACCGCAACTTCTGTCCCCTTGTCTGATGGCTCCCTGAAAGCCTCAAGCAGCTGCAGCTCTGCTCCTGAGCTTCCTACGGAACACTCTTCTCAAATCGTAGCTTAGCTCTGCTCCCCTCCCAACCACAGCATCCTAAAACAGCTGCCCAGCCAGGGACACAAGAATGGAGGCTCATCCATAGCGTGACCTACTGTCCTCCGCTCTCCCAAACTGCTACTCTGCACTCCTGTGGCCCAGTGCCTCCTTACTCATGGCTGGACCACATTTCAAACAGGCCACTCACTACACACACAAAAAGAATTGAAAAAAGCACCTCAGCCCTCCAGCTTCCTCTGTACTACTGTGGCTCCACAAATCCAGTTCCCCTCAGCAGCAAAGTACAGAAACAGAGTAATCCACTTTGCCAATCCACAAGCCTTCTGCCTGCAATCACAGAGCTCCACACCTTCATGACTGCCAACACGCTACACAGAGCTGTGCTTCTTCCCGCTTGGCCACTCACAACAAAAACGGGCCATAAATAAATAGATTCGGGGCAGGAACACAAAAGAAATTTATACCAGATTGCAGCCCCACATAATGATCCTTTATCACACTGGCTATGCTTTCAAAGGGAACCATAAAAACATTGCCTGAATAAAATGGGGTCAAAGAAAAAAAAAAGGCACCACTGTAAATAAGCTCCCTGACTCTCCAAGCTAAAAAAGAAAGTCACACTGAGCATCGCCCACAGCAATACTACAAGGCAGCCATACAAACACACATTTTTTCTGCACACAAATCATAGCAGGGTAATACAATAAAATGGGCAAAAGGAAAAGTCAAAAGTGAAATGCAAAAAACACAAGCCTGGGAGACAACTGGAAACCAAAAATTCAGCACAAGCTCAATAAACAAAATGGAGAGCAATCTAGTCAAACTCAGACTTTCCCATCATTTTTTCACTCACCATAAAACAGAAAACTCCCACCGTTTTCCTTGGGGAAGAAGCATAGCAACGCGGCAATCGCCATTTTGCCCATCGCAGAGCAGCCAGACAGCCTCATGGCAAGGATCCTCCATCTTGTACACAGTAAAAACAACAAGACAGGAAGTGACCCTTAATCCCCCCCGCTGGTGGCCATCTTTCTACAGTCAGGCCAGTCAAAAGCACAGGAACTGCATGTCAAAGTTCAGCAGCCATCTTGTGAACAGCACAAATTGACCGTACTCCATTAAAATCAATGGCAATCCTATTTAAATGAATGGACACTGCAACAAATAGCTGATTTTTGCAAAAAAAAACTTTATTTAAATAACAAACAACACAGAACTGAGTGGAAATTCTATATTAAGATGCCATTTGATGAACTTTGCCACAAAACATTTTACTTTTATGTACAAAAAAATTTTTTGCTCAGCACTTCATCCATGACACAACGTCCTGTCTCCCTCATGACGGCAACTCCTTCTCACTCATATGACCTTCAATCAATGAAATGCAGCTCATCTCCACCATGATATCCGATGATGATAAAGAAAGGCACGCCAGTCTATCCAGAGTTCTACCTTCACCCACCTCAAGGGCATGGGGCTACAAAATCGAAACAATCCTCCATGACAACCAGTCTTCTATTTCAGCTCAAGGAACACCAGCTATGCAAGCTATTCAAGATGACCTGGCATACATTAAAGCTATTTCACCACAGTCCATGGTCCATACCAGCCTACAGCCAGTACCCTTCTGAGCCTTGCCTCATGAAAACACTGTCGACTAGCTCAAACAATTCCAAGCCTGGATTTCCTTACATAGTTGGACTGATCCTTTGTGTGTTTCCAATGCCTTGTGCTTGTTTCTGAGAGGGACTGCCATTTTCAGGTTCAACGCAATTACAGAACAAATCAAAGGAGATACTGCCACCCTGTATATCACCTTCAAGGATAATTTTCTGCAAGCACACCTGCCATGGTTATTGGAGCAATAGCTGTGGGAACATACCATGCAACACTCTGAATCTCTTGAAGCCTTCATTGTGGACATTGAGTCTCACTGCAAACGTCTGTAAACATCTGAGAAAGAGCAAATCACAATATTTGTCTGGGGACTGCTTCCTCAGCTCCGTCTTTATGTAAGCCAACAGAAACCAATAACCTGGATGGACACGATCCAAGCTGCATGACTTGCACAAGAGTCCATATTAATGTCCCAGGCCACCGCTGTTGTACAAGCACCTCAGTCATCACAGTTAGTCGCACTTGCAACATGTGTCCAGCAGCAGCAATCAATGATAGAGATGCTCACCACAATTGTCAATAGTCTGCACTGCAGCTCAACTGCTTCTTCTGCTACCTCTGTCAATGCTCTTTGATCATTTCATCAGTGACCTAATCCACCTCAGTCTTCACAAGAGCTGTGACCTTCCGATGGTGTGGATTCAGACAACACACTGTTGCTGTCTGCCAAAAGCTGAAGTACCACAACAGAAATCAAGAGAACTAAAGGCACTCACTGCCGCACAATCAGCAAGATAACTGCAACTACTCCCAGGATCAGGGGAACACAGCAACTGACCACCCCTCGGACTATTGCAACTCAAACAAAGTGCACTGTCCTACTGCTAGCTCTGGCACACTCTCACTTCCAGGGGCAAAGGTACCTGTCAGCCAATCACTTCTCCTAGACAACTATGTCCCTGCAACCATCGGAGATTGGTCCATGCACGCCTTGGTCGACACTGGAGCAGACATATCCATTTTCAACAGCAATATTCTGAACAACCAAGCTATTACTCACATACCTAATATCTCTCCAGCTGATCTAAAGTACATTATAACATCAAGTACAGCTGCAGTACCTGTCACAGGTGTGGTCCATCTCAAGCGCCACTTTTGCTCACAGCAAGGTACTGTCAAGTTGTACATAGTGCCTGATCTTCAACCTGCAATAACTCTTGGCCTAAACTTCCTCCAAACTCACAAAACCATCCTAGACTTGGCCTCAAACAAACTGTCACTAGATCCTCGGAGGCAACTGGCAGCTATAGACTCAGTCTCTGTGCCTCCTCAGTCAGAGATGGTTTTGATTGCCCAGATTCAAGGTGAACCACTTCCACAATGTGTTGTTGGCATCATCATGGGATCCCTCATGCTGCATTCATTAGATCTCCTTCCAGGAAACATCTTATAGGTGGTGCATGGTGGTGCAGTCTTCCAAAAATGCTGCAACTTTGCAGATGAGCCTGTGGTCATTCCGAAGGGTGCCAACATCGGAAAGTTTGTCTGCTTGTTGTAAGAAGACCAGATCCATCTCATGCAAGAACCTCAGCCTGGTTCCACCAACTCCAGTCCTGTCAGTACTATCACAACCACTTAAGCTTCAAAAAGTTACCCCTCAGTCAGAGACTAACCTCTTCAAAACTTCCAGCAACTCCAACAGAAATGCAACAACTTCTGAAATTCCTGGAGAAATACCCTGATGTTTTTGTAGGTCCAGATAACAAGCTCAGATGCTGTGATATCCTGCAATACACCATCAAAGTGCAGCCCAACCATAAACCAATCTGTTAGTGAGCCTACAAAGTGGGGCACAAACAGAAACAAGTCCTTGAGGGCATAATCAAAGACATGCTGGAACAAGACATTGTAGAAGAATCTACAAGTCCCTGGGGTGCACCTTGCCTGCTGATGGTAAAGACAGACAAAGGGTATTGCTTTGTGGTAGACTACAAAAAACTCAATGCTTACATAGTGCAGGATGCGCATCCCTTGCCTACAGATGCAGATGCTTTAGAGAACCTTGATGTGGCCAGTCCTGCTTACTTCACCACTCTAGACCTTCAGAGTGAGTTCTATCGCGTTTCCATTGATTCAGCTTCTCATCCATACACAGCATGGTGCTGCCACTTGGGACTTTTTCAGTTCAAACTTTTGCCTATGGGTCTTCAGAACAGTCCAGCCACTTTTCAACATGTTATGGAAGCCATACTATGTGGGTTGTCTTGGAAATCTTGCCTAGTCTACCTGGATGATTTTATTTTCTTCAGCAGAACTTTGTCAGAGCACCTGCAACATCTCAAAGAAGTGCTTGAATGTCTCAGACAAGCCAATCTTAAGCTTCACCCAGAGAAGTGTTGTTTTGCACAGCATCAAATTCATTACTTGGGACATGTGGTTAGTTCTCAAGGCATATCTCTGGATCCAGACAAGCTCTCAGCAGTCAAAAACTATCCAAAACCAAACAATCTCAAAGACCTTCGAGCTTTCCTGGGCTTGTCTGGCTACTACCAAAAGTTCATTTGCAACTATGCTAAGATTGAAGCTCCACTGTATGCCCTCACCAAAAAGGGATGTGATTATAATTGAACTTCTGAATGTAAAAAGGCCTTTGAAACTTTAGAACAAAACCTAATCTCTTCTCCAGTATTGGCCTACCCAAGGTTCAACCAACCCTTCAAACTCTACTCAGATGCTAGTTCCTTTGCAGTGGGCACTGTCCTCTGTCAAATTCAAGATGGAACAGAATGAGTTGTCTCCTATGCCAGGTGCTTTCTTTTCTCAGTTGAGCAGAACTATGGCATCACAGAAAAAGAATGTCTAGCCATGGTATTTGTCGTAAAGAAATTTGACTGTTACCTTTGCGTACTCCTCCTTTACAGCTATCGTTGACCAGTCTGCCCTCAGATGGTTATTCAAAATGAAGGAGTAGGCAAGCCAGTAGGCAATAATGCCCAATGTATCACCATGCTGCAAAGCTACAACTCTGAAATACAGTACAGACCAGGTCGAATTCACTCAAATGCCAGCGGTGTAAGCTGGAGGTGATATCCCTCCACATCATCCTCAACAGACAAAGAATCCTGCTTACAAGCTCTTCCCTTCCACACCACAGATGTGCTTCTTGTGGACCCTCCTACAACACCTCAAGTTGCTTTGCTGCTTTCAACTGCTTCTACAGAAAAACACACAAATCCTCAACTACTGCAAGCAGCAGAAGAGCTTCTCATTTCCTCCACTTCTGATCTGTCCCTGGCAACTGTTAAAATGCAACAAAGAACTGATCCTTAATTCACAGCCATAATCACCTACTTAGAGTCTGGAACCTTGCTGCAATAAAAGAAGCATTGCCAAGATGTACTTTTCTTTGCTTCGCTATACTTCCTCAATGACGGTGTGCTTTTCCACATTTAGACCAAGGAAGGCAAGGGTCACCGCATGGATAGAACTCATGTACAGCTAGTTGTGCCAGCCTCTCTAATCAATCAAGTTCTTCTCTCTAGTCATGCCTCTCCACTTTCTGGAGGTCATAAGGGAATACACAGAACTCTTGAAAAGACAAGGCTTCACTTCTTCTGGCCTCACATGAACAGGGACATTGTCCAATTTGTAAAATCCTGCCAGACCTGCTCCCAAAGAAACCCTCCTGCCAACCAACAAAAGCACACATCATTGCAATGCCTGTAGCCCCTGAACCCTTCCAAAGAGTCAGCACTGACATTCTTGGGCCCTTACCAACATGCTGTGACTCTGGCAACAAATACATCCTCATTTTTATGGACTACCTTACAAAGTATTTAGAACTCATCCCCTTAAAAGACATTAAAGCTGCCTCTATGGCCAATGCCTTTCTCAACACAGTCATTTGTAGTCATGGTATCCCATCATACCTACAGTCAGAGAGAGGCACTAACTACATTTCCACCATTGTCCAAGAAACAAGCAAACTTCTCGACATAAAAAAAGACACATACCACAATTTACCATCCACAATGCAACAGACAGAGTAAAAGAATGATGTCTACCATTCTCAGCACACTTTCCAAGTACATGGATGAGACTCATGACACCTGGGACCGTTTTGTTCCCTTTGTGCAGTTTGCTTACAATACCAGCCCTTGTGTCGACAGTACAGAGAACACATCATTCTTCTTAGTCCATGGACATCATCCAAGAACTCCTTTGGACAGGGATCTCTCACTACTAGAGATTCCTAAGTCAACTTCTTCCTTCATTATTCCAATGCTGGAGCAGCTTGAACTTGCCAGACGTGTTGTAATCACCACATTGGGCCAGAGAAAATCTGCAATGCAGAAAATGTCAGCAGCCAAGTCACATGAGCCTTCATTCTCTGTTGGGGACATTGTGTGTTTGAACTGACCTGTCCTTGTTCCAGGTGCCACCAAGAAATTGCTTAGTCCCTGGACTGGTCCCTTCTACATCGTAGAAAAGCTTCCTCCTGTTCATATTCATCTGTGATGCAAGTTGGATGGAAAGCTGGTACACAACAAAGTCCACATAAACCGACTGAAACATGGGTACCTGAGTAACAACCTTCCAGACAACCCCAGTCCACCTAACAATGAAGCTGCACTTGAGCCTGCTATCCTCTCTGAAGCTAAGATCCCTCCAGACAACTTGCAACTAGTTCCTACAGATCTTCCCACTCCTGACACTCTCCAGCTGGATTCCATTTTGCCAAATGATTTGCCTGGGACTTCCTCTTCTTCTCAACCTCCTTCTTCTTCTTCTAAGAACTCTCCTGTACACACATCAGTGTACCAGATCGAGAAGATCTTAAGAAAGAAGTTTGTTAATGGATCCTGGACTTATACAGTCAAGTTGTGCAGATTTGATAGTGGGAAGAACTCCTGGGTCGCTTTTGATGACCTGACCCCATCCTGTCAGGAACTAGTGCAATCTATGCATGCCTCCATTCCCACTGATTGGAAAAGTCGATGGAGGTCTTGAACTTCAGTGTTGATTTAAATACTAATGCTTCCCCCCATTAGGAATGTCTTCCAATGGACAGTCCACCTATTTGTTATTGTTATGCAACTGTTATTAAAGTGTGAGCCTGCATTCTGGGTATCCTCCTGCTGCTACCCTTCACTGTCTCCCCTTTTCCTTCCCCAGAACTTTAATGCTTGTGGCACGACAAAGCCTCAAGTACTATTGTGTTCCCCTCTCTCTGGTGCTACTCTGACTGATCCTCAATGTTGTCCAGATTCTTTCCTTCCCCCCTCCCTGCAGTGGAGTACTGTTTTGTTTTAAATGTAATGCCTTGAAATGCATGAAACAGTTTTTTTGCCTTAAAACTTATTTACAAATATTTCTTACTTAGCAACTGTTACAGTTTTAGTGCTTGTTCAGGTGGTACTCACATTCGCTGTTCCGGCAGTGATGTAAAGCACACATTAAGCATGGAGCTTAACGTTAAGGTGCTGCCCCTTTAAGAGCACTTAGAACCTGCATGTAGCTAATTGTTGCACTGCCTGGCAGTGCCATGTATACCTGTCAGTCAGAGAAATTCAGTCTGGGGCTTGTCTCCATGAAGAGAGCATCTACTGCACAGAGAATAAACCTGTATTCTTTATTATATGCAGTTATTCACACAGTGCAGATGGGGTCCTCACCAGCAGCAGCAGATGGGTCTAGCAGACCACTGAGAATGTAAGGGGTCCTTTAGTGGCAGACCAAATACCAAAAATGCCACAATTGTGGATTATTGTATTAAACTGCGGAAAACAATCTACAGAACTGACCACTGACATTGATCAGTTCTTCAGAATTTTTTCATGCAGGTAAATACAATAATCTGCAATTCATACATTTATTCTGCTGTTCTAAATCAGAATTTCTGCAAAAGTTGCCAAAGTGCATTTTGAAGTTTCACAGAAGTGAACGTCTGTCTTTTGCCAAAATTCTGCTGATGGAAGTTTAATTTTGCACAGCCCTATGCCTATCTCATCTGCCCGCTGCACTCCTCTGATCTTAGTCTCTATTTGTTTTATTACCTGACTTTAGATAGGGGACCCAGTTTACACTGACTCTAGCAGGCATACTCTGATGTACATCTGAACATGGCTAGAAGTATGTGGAAAAGTGGTCAAAGGTCAGACCCTCCCCAGATCACAGAGGGATGTATGATAATGAATGGTTTAATGTGCATATTGGGGTCTATTCACAAAAAAGGCTACCCACCATGTATGTGCAGTGCATAGGCATGCATATGACTGTGTACCGCGCAACAGAGTCCAGGTATCCCCAGCAGCATTCACTACAGGTGTGCTAGTGCCCTGTGCACCAGATTCCCTGGCCACTCATGCAGCTATGCACCATGGGTGGTCTGGGGACATGCCAGGTGGCTTGCCTTCACTCCATGCCATTCACTAAAGTGCAGCGTGCCAGGCCATGGGGTGCAAGTTGTGTAATGGGGACTCTGCCTTAACTTTTATGTGCCCCCCAACAGATACCCAGCGGGTGTGGTGGCAAAGGGAATCCCCTGCACAGCACTGCTCCAGCCCACTGAGCTGCCAGGGGAAGTCTGGGGCAGCCATTCAGGCATTCACCCATAAGTATCCACTCACCGGGATCCACGCTTTCCCAGGATCCCCTGCATGCACTCGGCAGGAGATCCAGTTTGGGAACAAGGAGAGGAATCCTCTTCGATGCCCACCTGCATCCCATGATCCACCCCGTGTAGCTGCGATCCACCACTGTGCAGCTGTGTGCCAGGGAGGGGGTGGACAAGCAGCCATCAATGATGAATACCATCCTGTCGCAGGGTGCAGAGCTGTACGGGCTCTTTATGGGTGAACTGCATGTACATCTCACACTTTTATGAATAGAGCTCATTATGAATTAGTTAGAAATTTGATATAGTAGATAGAACTGGTTAATTGATCCAAATGTACAATATGACGTTGATATAAAGAAGTAAAATCTGAACATATCATGAGTTCTTTTCTAATAAAACTGCAATTATGGACAAACCCATTTCATCACTGGTAGTAAATGGGGGCAGCATGGGAGGAGATGCAAAGATGGGAGGGGAGCTCCAAGGATCAAGTATATGAACTCTAGGCCACTTTCTAAATAAATATGCAGCAGCTGTGCTGTGCTAAAAAGGTAACATTATGATAGGATTAATGTATATATTAGTCCTCACTTGAGGCAGTATTAGGCACTATATATATGTTGCATGATAGACTGTAGACTGGTTCTGCTTTAAGCATGAGAGTATGCTGTCAAATGACCTCACACAATCTGCAAAGGCTGAAATCAGAAGACACAGAAACGCATTTTGTCCTTTTGAGAAAGACAAAACATGTCAGTGTCTTCTGTTATCAGGCCTTTGCAGACTGTGTGACAGAATATTGGACATCATAATCTCCTGCTTAAAGAAGAACCAGTCTAAGTTCTTTCATGGTGATTTGCATATACTTCCCATGAATCCTTACATTGTGGGAGTATGTGCATTTTTACACATCTTTGAAACCTGACTTTATTGCCAGTGCCCTTTCTTAGTAACCCTTGACTCAATGCTTTTTATGTTAAGATTCCTGGTCAATTATGTACATATTTATTTATATACTGTAGCTATATATCAATTATATATGCATATACTGTAGACTATTCACACACATGTGTGTGTGTGTGTGTGTGTGTGTGTGTGTGTGTGTGTGTGTGGATGTGCATGTATAACATTTTTCAAATCCAGCCCAAAAAGTGATTTTGCACTCACAGAGCAAAATCACCTGTCAGGTAGGGTTTGAAGAATGTCATCTATCGATACATTAAGTGGGGTCATAAAAACACTATGATAAAATTTGTGGTCAAAATCTTTAAAAACAACAAAGTGATGAATGTATGTTGAAAATCTTCAATGTTTACTCATAACTTTAGTCATTTTAAATATTGACCCCTAAATTTACAACATAAGCAATTTTCATACCACCTTCTCAACATGACAGGTGTAATTTTCAAAGTCTGCTGAAAAAAGAGTCTTTGCACTTGGAGCATGAAATGTCATGTTGGCCTGTATTTTATAAATGACACTTTTCATGTTTAGAAGTGTGGGTGTGTGTGCGTGTGGGGGAAGGGGGAGAAAAAGACAATGTTGAACATTTGGGGTTAAAATGTCTCAAAAACATTTATGAAAACATCTGGTGGAGCTCTTCTCAAGATGGCAGCATCAATTAACAGCTTAGAGCTCCCCTCGTATATTTACCCCAATAAAACAGAACAGACTCAACGATTATACAACAAACAGCAGACTAAGGGGAAAACAACTTCAAATCCCTGTAAATCAGTGCTCAAAAACTCTTACCAGCTGCAGTATAATGTTCGAGGAGACCAAAACCTCAACGGGCGAGGCGTCTGAGTCAGAGCACTCCATGGCGTCTACAGATCATCCAGAGCATGTACCAGCTTCACGAACAAAGCCACCCAAAAATAAAAGGATGAAATTGGATATGATTTACAGGGAGCTGATCTCCTTTCAGGCAGAAGTAGAAGATCTCTACGCAGAACTACGCAGAGATGTTACCGCATTGGAACAAAGAACTGATGACTCAGAGCGCTAGATCACAGCAACCGAAAATAGAGTGGACAGGCTAGAGACCACAGTTCAGGCCCTGCAAGAACACTGCCAGCAATTACAGGCCAGACAGGAAGATGCGGAAAACTGCGCTAGAAGGACAAATATTAGAATATATTGTATCCGGAGGGATCAGAACATCCAGATATTACAAACTTTGTAATCACTGTATTCAGAACCTCACTTAGTTTACCACCTGATATGCTACTGGAGATGGAAAGCATGCACAGAGCCCTGGGTCCAAAGCCGACTAATCCAAACGCTAGGCCTCAGTCAATTACTGCAAGATTTCTTAGCTATGCAATGAAAGAGAATGTCCTCTCAACAGCTTGGTGGAGACAAATGGTACATTATGGACAAACTCGAATATACTTAGATAATGACTATGCCCCTGAAACCATGCGGGCTAGGAGAGCATATGCAGATATTCCCCCAGTGTTTAAGGAAAATAATATTACTGCCCCATACCCAGCAAGATTGGTGGTGAAGCTACCAAGAGGCCATGAAGAATTTGAAATGGCCGAGGCAGGGAGAAAAGAACTTGATACAGCATGGATTACAATTCAAGAGCAGAGACCCTTATACAGCATCAATGGAGAATAGTCCATCCTGGTGGCAGACAGATACCAGCAAAACTCCACAAGGCTCATCTGCTGCAACATCGGCATCAGTTTCAAACAACATGGCTAATTTCCACCATTCAGCTTGGGACAGAACCTGAACATCTGAGGATCATGTCTGATGGAGACTTGATACTCCAGGCTGACATTGCGATGGGCTCACTTTGCAGCAAAACCCCACAATAAGAGATGCCAGATTGATTTACTTCGGGGGAGCCAAGAAGGCCACAGGATTTGATAAATATGGGCCACCCTGTTTGAAACTCTTGACTCTAGAACCCTTTTATAGACAGTTAATTTTGGTTCTTTGACTTGAGACAAGCCAATAGAGGTTTAAATGGATCCTTAGTTATTTACACATACTTTTTATTTGGACCTTCTGAAGTACTTTTCCAGATCTAAGAGACAGTCGTTCCATTATGCATGGTCTACAAAGTATCAAATAGACCTCCTATATCACATCAAGACATTAGTTTAATTAATACAGATAATCATCTTATTTTATAGTTCGATCACCGTATTATATTGGTATAATTTTTATTTATTTATTTCAGCATTCAGAAATAACCTTTGAGCAATGTGCTCTTTTTCAAAGATTCCACGTCAAGACAGGCAGACGATACACGAACAGTACCTAACATGTTTTGTTCTATAATACAGAGGCACAAAAAGTACAGATAAAAAATCTCAACAAGCTAATGGTTACCATTTCAGTAAATCCAAATTCAGGGGAATCATAATTTGCAGAACAAGCTCATCCTGATTAACAGAGAGAGTGCAGTGTGCAAAAGTTAGCAAAAAACAGTAAGAAGTGAAGCAGCCAAGAGGAAGGCATTGCCTATGGTAGCAAGGAAGGAGGTGGTGGGAAGGGGGATCAAGAAAGCAGATGGTGGCAAGGGGGGAGGAAAGAGATTCAATTAGAACATGCAAGCAGAAGTAGGGAGGGTGCTAGAGGCCTGGATAGGGCCAGACAGGGGAGAAGAGAGGAGGGAGAGGCTATGTCGTTAAGGATGAGGAGGATGGTGTTAACAGGGTAGGCCAGGGGAAAGTGCAAAGCAGGATTGTGACTCTGATGGAGAGGATGTAGTAGCCCATGCAATTTGGAGGGTTAGTATGTGGGACTACTCAGTGGGGGGAGGGAGGAAGTACAAGAACCAGGATATAGTGCCGATGCCAGGGGGAGGTTGAGGGCAGAATAAAACAGCATATATTAATGCTTGACCAAGCTTTGTATTATAGAATGGTAAATATTTGCAAGGTGGATAGCATGATTAACTGATATTGATTTATTAGGGTTAACGAAGGTGCACAACTATGTTAATTATCACTACAATACTTATGTTAAACAGTCATATAAGAGCCACAGCTGATTATAAGCATTGTATTCTGGGTTCCTTTTGGTTGCAAGGATAGGGACACTTGAGCATATAGTTCAAAAGTAAGAAATTATTTTAAGTATTCTCCATGATTGTGCAGATGGCCACATGAAATAATTAGAGAAGGGATGCAAAAATGCTAGTACAACAAGGAGGGGAGCAGACAGCTGCGCATGAGAAGAAGCTTAGTTATGTTTTGTTTTTGGGGGCCAATAGGTCAAGCTTCACCATTATTTACATGCTTAGCAATGATAAGATTCCCTGGCCTTTTGATTTTTATCTTTGTGGGGAATGATACCCTCCAGGAGGCCTGGGCAAAGTATACTCCTGGTATTCCTGTAGTGTTTTCTGCACAGCAGAATGCACATTTAGGGAGGCAGTTTCAGATCTCCCCCCTACCATGTAAGTCACAGCTTTGTTTTCCCCACTGGAGATGAACTGGCTGATTTACTGTTATGGTTCCCAGCCAATGAGGCAAGCAATTTACTTTGTATGTAGTTTACATTGTGCGTGTGGGGGGGGTGCCTTTCGTTTGTTGAATCTAGCTCAGTTGGCTAGTGTGTTTTGTTTTATTAATATACACTGGCAACAGAGAGAAAAAATAAGTTACTTTTTGGATGCATGGCAGAAGATGAGACAACAGCGATACCATAGTACAGAAGCAAATGTTTGGCGGCAATAGTACATCTTTGAATATTGGTGAAGGGAAATGGAAGCAGGTAAGGCTAACATCATGGGACAGCATAGACGACAGGACCCTGATGAGAGGGGACTTAAATCAGACCATACAATTAGAGCCTGGGTCTTTTTGGTAGGGCAGTTTGTTTTTTATTGGGGTAAACATGGAGAACATTTTTCTTTAGGAAATTCAATATGGCTATAACACCGATAAGATTTTTATCTTTAAATATTAACGGCCTCAACAACCTCATCAAGAGATCCTGGCTCTTTCAATATTTTAAAAAGCAGACCAGTGAAGTGGCATTTCTTCAGGAGACCCACTTAACTGAAAGGGAACATCAGAAGCTAAGCTCGGGAGGAAGATACCGGATCTTTGCTTCAGCGTACTCAAAGGGTAAACGCAGAGGCACAGCAATATTGATTCCCTCCACAAGTCAGTTTCATATAGAGACACAATACGTAGACCCAAAGGGATGCTATGTAATATTAATGGGCCTTTTATATGGGAAAAAAGGTGACATTAGTGAATGTTTATTTTCCACCACATGCCACTTTGGCTATATTTAAATAGTTTTTTGGTAGATTGCTAGATATGTTACAGGGATGTTTAATTTTAGGAGGAAACCTTAATTTGACCTTGTTACTCCAAATTGATACTTCTGTATCTATGGCACATCGGGTTTCTGCTGCTCAGAAGTATTTTCATTCTCAACAAACATCTTTGGGGCTGACAGATATTTGGCGCTATTTTTTTCCTACAACCCGAGCATATACTTTTTACTCGACACAATATAACTAGTACTCCAGGTTAGATTATTTTTTATATCTAAAGAACACACAGACTGGATACAAGATATTGCAATGTGTCCTCAGTTTCTTTCAGGCCATTCCCCGGTATTATTAAAATTAGATTTACCAATAAGGTGGCATGATATACCAAAAAAAAACACTAGCTGGCATCTTCATACATCACTGCTCAGGCATGACAAATTAAACAAAATGCTTAATACTAGAATATCCCAGATATTAGAGGATAATACCACTTCTGAGGTATCTGCCAGCATAGTATAAGACACATTGAAGGCTGTTATCAGTGGTGAAATTATAGTCTTTACGTCTTATAAAAGAAAGTTACGGGAATCAACATATTAAAAAAACAACAACAGGAACTTCGGGAGTGTCAGCAAGCCCCTGAAGCTGGTACATCCTCTGGCCATATGTGGATTTGCCAAATAAAAGCAGCTTTACAGAAAATTCTGGATGAAAAGGTCCCACGAGCGTTGTTTTATTTGAAACAATATAGGTATAAGGGAGGCCTGAAAGGAGTTAGGAATTTAGCTCGCCACCTGAAAGGCCATAGGGTATCCTCCTGTGTATCTCACTTGAATTCTTCACAATCTGGCCTAGTTGACAGAACAACACAAGAGATCCTTGAGTCCTTTAAGGGTTATTATTATTCTCAGCTGTATATGGCATCTCTTGAGGAGGCCCCTGCCTGAATGACAGCCTTTTTATCCCATTTAGCACTTCCCACCATCTCCCAGAATAGTTCAGATAGACTTAAAGCTCCCATATCTGCAGAAGAGATCAAGCCAGTCACCTCCTGCAGTGAAACATTAAAAACACCTGGGCTGGATGGACAACTGATGGAATGGTATAAAGCATTTGCTAAGAAACTTTCTCCACCATTACTAGCAACATTCCTCGAGTTACAGGAAGGGGGGAATGCCTCCACCTTCCTGAGTCTAAACCACTATATCCCCTATCCACAAATCAGGTAAAGACCCATAGTCCACTTCATCTTACAGACTGATTTCATTATGTCCATTTGGGTGCACCGCCTGGAGGAACTATTACCCAACGTAATACATTCAAACCAGTTGGGTTTTATCCACACTAGGCAGACCATGGATAACATACACAGAATGGTACACCTGATAATTCATATCAATCAGAGAATGATACTGGCAGCCTTGATCAGCTTAGATGCTGATAAGGCATTTGATTGGGTATCGTGGCCTTTTTTATGGCAGGCTTTGGCTAAATTTGGTTTTCAGGCAGATTTTATATGCCTACTTCAGTGTATTTATTCATCACCTATAGCTTTTAAAAAAGTAAATGGTCAATTATCTTCCCCAATCCCTTTAACTCGAGGGATTCGACAGGGCTGCTCCTTGTCTCCCCTTCTCTTTGCTCTATATATTGAGCCATTAGTGGAGGCAACCAGGATACATCCAAACACCCAGGGTATTCCATTGGGGGAGGCAGAATATTTACACTATCACTATATGCAGATGACATCCTATTAATTTTACTGGATCCAGAATAATCCATTCCGGCCTTGCTCAATACCTTACAGAAATTTGCTGCCTCGTCGGGATATAAGATTAATGTTCAAAAAACTGAAATTTTTACTCTTAATTATTCCCAAACACCGACCCTGAAAAATAATTTCCCATCCGGCTGGAGATGCAATAAAATCCAATATATGGGAGTTATTCTCCCACAGAATTTGGCACATTTAGAATTATTTAACTTTGAACCATCGACACAAGCAATCGAAACCCAATAGGGATCTTGGCCCACCTACATCTTTCCTTTTTCTCCAGAACTGATACAATACATATGACCATTTTCCCTATGATATTATACTTCTTTCAGACCTTGCCTATTACCCCTTCCTTATATTATTTTACAGCCTGGAATAGAATTTTCTCGAGATTTGTGTGTGTAGGCAAGCATCCTAGGATTAGCTGGTCACTATTTCAGTTCCTAGTAGATAGAGAAGGCCTGAATCTATGAAATTTACAAGAATATCAAAGAGCAGTTGCTTATAAGACAGTTATGACCTGACTTAATAAAACTTAGGATGTCCCACGGAAATATATTGAATTTGTAATAAATGAGCTATTCGATATTGTACCCATAATGTTTGCACCCCTGACAGCCCCTCAAAGATTTAAGGATTTTTCATTTGTAACAGGCCACACCCTGAGAAGTTGGTACACACTACTATCCCAGACTACATTGACACAGCCATTTTATTGTTTTCAGCTCCTGATTACGGAGCAGGAATTTATACCAGCATGAATGGATCTGGCTCTTCATAGATGGCATAGGAAAGGCTTATCCTTTATATATCAGTCCTTAGTCACACAGGGAGTTGTCCTCTATGCCACCATACAGGCAGCCTATCATCTGCCACATCAGGATCATTTCTGGTACTTTCAAGTACGAACATATTTAATGAAAATATCCTTCCTGTGGAATGCATTATCATCTCCTATACCACAGTTGATGTTTCTCTTACAGGAGGCCTGTAGAGGCTCTCATTTACCACATTTAATTGGTTAACCTATAATGCCCTTAGGCAATACTGGGCAGATTCAACATTGAACATTCTTAAAGAATGGAGTTCTGAATTAGGCTCTGACATCTCCTACGAAAAGTGGTTGGAGCTAGTTCTCCCCTCCATGAAAATTTCACAGGCCCCATACTGGCAGGAATTTATATGGAAATGTTGGGTCCATTTTTTTAATTCCCCAGATAAATTGACTAAATACTTACTATTGAAATATGATGCTTGTTGGAGACAGTGTGGTGAGCCGCGGGCAAACACAGTACTATATTCAAAGATGGCACACTGCCACCCCATAGTAGTAAGTTATACCTCTACTTAGCAGCAGCAAAAAAGAGTGATTACATGACTTTGGTGCACCACTACAGTCCCAACATTAACCCAATGACATTCAGTGATGAATGAAGTATATTATGTAAAACGTATGACAGCCACTCAGAGAAGACAGGCACAACAATTTGAGTTGTCCTGGAGAGCATGGGTGTTTTATATGTCACAAAACAATGAATCATTTGTCCCATGATTACCATAAGGAATTTTGTAGAAACAGAAATGAGACTGAAGCTGCTTAACTCAAGTGAAAATGCATATAGTAATTTTTTAGTTAAGATGTACTGAAGAGGAAACACTGTTATGAATGTATAATTAAGAGCCAAATGTGATCACTTGAAATGAATCATTGTATATTCTCTGCTATGATGGAATATGATAAAGAATATAAAAAAAAATGTATGAATAAATGGTGTGTGCAGGACCAACCACTAGCCCAGGAGATAGTGAGTTGTGTTCATCTGCCAATGACTTGAGTTTGATGATGAGTTCAGCGAGACAGGCAGCATGAGTATGGGGCTGGTGCTGCTGCGTGCCACCACTTCTAGCTTGGGAAGGGTTTGTGCAGTGTTCTGCCACACAGGCAACACCTTGTGGCAGGCTGGGAAGCAATGTCTTATAAGGGGTTTACATCCATGTCAAGGCCTGATGGAGACAAGTATTGCATTGGGAGAAGAGGGCTGGCATGAAAAATGGAGCTTGAAATATCACCACTACTCTGTTTATTCCATATTGCAAAGGTCACATAAGGACCTGTGCAAATGCACATGTGATTCCACTATCACAAAAAGAAGAGAAATGCATTGTATAATCTACTTTAATGAAGACATTTGGGTTGAAGAATTCAAAGCACACAAACTAAGGAAATGAAAATTATTAGGGTTTGGAGTCTCAGGAGTCTTGGAAAATCAGTGTTGTGGTGGTCCTTGGGGTTGTTAAATCTAATGCACTCCTCTTCCCCATAGCAAACAAGGTTATCATGATCGTTTGCTTCATGCAGGCCCTGTTTGAAGAACTCTATGGTTGATTCTGTTGGACACATGTGGTGAGCCATGCTTCTCTACCTCAAAAGAGAATATGCATATGAAGCACTGGCTTGGAGTAATACTTTATATTTCAGGCAGGAGGGAAGGGTGTGGGCAGTAGAGTTTACAACCCCAAGGAAAGCATACCGCCAGTTTGCCCAAACTCCTGAGGCTTCAGACCATAATGTTTCTCATTTCCTCACTTGATGTACCTTGTGTTCTTTAGCCCCCGTGTCTGCATTAACATATTTTATTTTATTTTTTTTGCAATGAATACAATATATTTGCACGGTAACACAACTATAGTTAGGGTTGGGTAGAGTGTTTAACGTTAAATCCAAATTTGTGCACCATAATTACTTTGCTGCCATTTGATGAAATGGTATGAAATTTGGCAGGTTCTAGGAGTCTAGTTCTTAAGACATGGGAAGTTTTGTGATGGGTGCTCATCTGGATTTCAAGAGGCAGAATGTTAAAAAAAACTTGAAAACAAGCAAGCAAGCAACCTTTATTTATATAGTGCCTTTCAAAATCAAGGCGCTATACATAATATAAAATTACAGTATAAAACAGATGCTATGATAAATTATTTAAAATCAATCAATTAATTAATCATGGAAGGCCAAAGAAAATAAATACGTTTTCAGCATAGATTTAAAACTGCTGACGGTCAGGCATTCTCTTAACCGACGAGGTAGAGAATTCCACAGAGTTGGTGCTGCAATTGAAAAAGCACACGATCTTTAGATGTTTTAAGATGAACTCTGGAAATCTCTAGCAATTCCTCATTGCTGGATCGGAGAGGACGATTGGAGGTGTAGGGAATCAGGAGATCTTTCAGGTAGTTGGGTTCCTGTTCATGTAGGGCTTTAAAGGTAAGCAAGCCAATCTTGTAGGTGATCCACCACTGAACTGGCAGCCAGCGCAGTTTGCGCTGCACAGGCATAATATGACTGGTCCTGGAGGTACCAGTCAACAGCCTGGCCACAGTGTTTTGCACTAGCTACAAGTGGCAGATATCAATCCCAGACAGCCCTAGGTAGAGTGCATTGCAGTAGTCAAAACGGGTGGTAATGAAGGCATGGACCAATGTTGGAAGGTTGCTAGGTGGAATCAGGTGTTTCACCCGGGCGATATTCCTCAGATGGTAAAATGAGGATTTAGCCACAGCTGACACCTGAGACTTCAGGGTCAAGCCATCATCAAAAATAACACCCAGGTTACGCACTCGATCTGAGGTAATGAGCTGGACACCATCAAGCCATAGGCCCTACAAGTGCCCAGCCCCAAAACCCGCCCCTGAGTGACCCAGATCCACAACCAACACCTCAATCTTATCTGGATTCAGTCCCAACCAACTCAAGCTCATCCAGTCTTTGCTCTCAGAGAGGCAACTATTTAGTATAGAGATCGCATCAACCTGTCTGGGCACAAAGGACATATACATCTGAGTATCATCTGCATAGCAGTGAAAACTCAAGCCATATTACCTTATGACATCTCCCAATGGCAGCATATACACTATGAACAACATGGGCACCAATAGGAGCCCTCTGGCACCCCACAGGATGGGGGGAGGGTGTCAGAGGAATAAATTACAGTGACCACCCTCTGAGACCTGTCTACAATGAAAGACCAAAAGCATTCGAGGACTATACCTGACAGTCCTCAAAGGAACCATAGGGTCTCCAAAAGCACCTCATGGTCCACACTGTCAAAGGCTGCTGAGAGAGCAAGAAGGACCAAGATGGTACGAGCCCTTAGATCTCTTGCCATTAGGAGGCAATTTAATAACCGAACAAGGGCAGTCTCCATGCTATGCCTCTTCCTGAAACCAGACTGGAGAGCTTCATAGACATTGTGAGTTACCAGGTGATCATCCAGTTGCAGCGCAACAACCTTCTCAGTAACCTTCCTCACAAAGGGCAGGTTAGAGACAGGTTGGTAGTTAGCTGGATCGATGGGATCCAAGGAGGGTTTTTTAAGGAGTGGTGGAATGATGGCCTCCTTTATGGGGTCTGGAAAGATTCCCCTCTCCAAGGATCTCCATACAATTTCAGCTAGGATTGGGCAGATAACATCTACACATCCCACTAAAAAGGAGGTAGGGCCTGGATCCAAACTACAACAGGTTGGATGCAAAGTCTGGAAATCTTCACAAGGTCCATGAATTCTGGTCAGCTGAAATCCATCCAGATAGACCGGGTGCTCACTACCTCCCATCGACCTCCACAACCCCTCATAGAGAGAGCCAGGCTGATTCCGGATCTTATGGTGGCAACCTTATTTGTGAAAAAACGAGCCAGCTCATCACACTTAATTTGTCAAAAATCTCTTCTGGACTGGAGACAGATTGGATTGCACAATCTGTCAACAATTCAAAAAAGTTGAGCCGGTCAGGTCTGTGCAACAGAAATCTCCCTGGACAGGAACTTGCCTTCTTACGGGTGATTTCTGATTGATAGCCCTTATAATGTTCCATCAATCTAAGCCTGTCAGCATCCAGGCTGGACTTCCACCATGCTGTCTCCAGCCTTTGGCCAACCCACTTCAACTCTTTCGAGGACCCATCATACCAAGGGGACCTTGGGCGAAGAGTGAGTGGTTGAACATGAACAGAAGCAATCAAGTCCAAGGCATCTCCCACTGCCTTATTATAGGCTAGTACGAGGTCTGGACTTGTACTTTCACCTAGCAATCCCTATAGGTCCAGCACCACTGATAGACCATCTGGGGTAACTCCCCTTAAATGGTAGTACTGGACCATATCCAAAGGGGTAGGTCCATTTTGGAGGGCCCCCAAAACTGAAACCTATAGTGTGATGGTCAGACCAACTGACTAGTTCCACCCCCAAGTCAGTGATCTCCATCCCCAGGAGGAACAGCAGATCCAATGAGTGACTTCCTATATGGGCAGGGGAGGTAACTGCCTGTGTAAGGCCCAGCATTGTCATTTGCTGAAGGAGATTTTTCCCAAACTGTGAGAGTTCATCGTCTACCCAGGCATTGAAGTCCCCCAGAATTATCCATCTGGCAGTCTTAACACCATGTCGATAACGAAGTCTGCAATCTCTTACAGGAATACACCCTCATCACCTGGTGGATAGTAAATGAGGAGTATACTACAGCCTACATCCTCACCCATGACACACACAAAGGATCTGGTGGTCCCCACTGGAACATCCACAAGGCCCAGTCAGGTCATAAAAAAGATGGTTACACCCCCACCACTACAATCCAACCTCAGGTGGTGAAACACCAACAACCCAGCTGGAACTGTAGAAGCCAATACTGGGCATGCATTTTCATCCAGCCAGGTCTCAATGATGCATGCTAGGTCCACCATTTCAACAAGATCAGCTATAATGGCTGTCTTGTTTTTGATGCACCTAGCATTATATAACATTGCCTGGGTTGGATGAGATGCTGGGGAAGACCTCGACTCCTGACCAGTGTTAATTGCTATGTCCTTGGGTATGGGAATGACAGGGATTATTCCTGTCCTGGCACCATTTCATCCCAGGGTGTTGCTTGGTCCCTACCTTCACAATACATTCCCCCTTTCCATTTCCCCACCAGGCCCAGTTCTGCCCCTCTTTCTGCACCTCCTGGTAATCCTGAGGGATTGGCAACGTTTGTAAGTTTCAGTTGGTAAAAAGGGACAGTCAAAGGGGTGCAGTTCCCTGAGCCTGGTGGAGGAATACTGCCTGACTGTCTTTTGACCCTCCCTACACATTCTTAAAACACAAGTCTATCCCTTTTTAACCATTTATTTTTGCTCTCAACTAAGACAGCTCCTTTTTCTGATGCCTCCGGCCTCCCCTTCAAGCAATTCATTGAGGATTCCAGCCTCAGCTGTGCCCATGGACCGGATGCTTAATTTTTAGTGGAGCAGCTCCCTTTTCTGCCACCATCCACTTCCCCTTTAAGCAATTTGACCAGGACTCCAGCCTCAGCCATGTCCCCAGACCAGGCACCTAATTTTTGGCGGAGCAGCTCCCTTTTCTGCCACTGCTCACCTACCCTTCAAGCAATTCAGCCAGGATTCCAGCCTCAGGTATGAACATTAATTCCCATTCGATTTCTGGTGCCTCTGCTCTGCTCCAGCCTGATTGGACACTGAAAAACCGGGGCTCAGCTGATTGGCTTGCCTTTGATCCTCTCTGCCTGCTGCTAGCTCAGCCTCTTTTTGGCTTCCACGCTACATAACTGTAGCCTGTTTTAGCTTATTGCATTGTTGGACTTCTACTAACTCAACATTTTCACTAGCCTGCTGTTCAAAATTTTCATTGCCTACTGTTTAAATGTTATACAGAGTTAATCATACTTGTTAGAATTTAAGCCAGTTTAATTTCTGCCTTACAGTATTTTTGCTCAGTTTGATACAGTACTGTTCTGCTTTGCTTTAACTATTTTACCTTGTCTTTTTTTTTTTACTTTGCTCATCCCTGTGCTCTATACTGATCACTTGTGCCCTTTTCTAACCCTTCCGCTAGTGCTCGGCACTGGCCTGCACTGTCCCCCACCCTTTCTCTTTCCATCTCTGACCCACCCCCTGCTTAGCTAAACCGTGACCTATTAGGTCTAATTCTTCCCCTCCCAGACTCCGGTCTCCTACTACTCTTTGTTACTTCAGAACCCCCCAATTTAGCTGTAACTCTTTCCCCCGACCTGTCTAGCCTCTGCCTACCCCACCCCTCATTCCTCTATTTAATTAACTCCCCTCTCTTTCTCGTCCCACAGCTGTGCCCCCAGACAGGGTGCCTAATTTTCGTGGAGCAGCCCTTTCTGCCCACCCTCCGCTTCAAGCACTTCGGCCAGGATTCCAGCCTCAGGTACGGATGCTAATTTCCATTCAGTTTCTGGTGCCTCCACTTAGCTCCAGCCTGATTGGACACTGAAATAACAGGGCCCAGCTGATTAGCTTGCCTTCGCTCCTTTCTGCCTGTTGCTAGCTTGGCGTCTCCTTGCCTTCCGCACCATATAAATGTAGCCTGTTTTAGCTTATTGCACTTTTGGACTTCCACTAACTCAAACTTTTCACCTGCCCTCCCACTCCCTCCCCCGGCCTTTATTAAATACCCATTCCTGGCTGTTCCCCACCCCTTTTCCTCAAACTTGTCAATTGCAGCGCAGTCTTAAAGGGCTATAGGTTGATTTTTGACACCCTCTGCTGACTGCATCTCCTTCCCACTGTCCCCTTCTTACCACTTCACCACCGCATTCCACATTTCTCCCCACTTCCCTGTCCCCTCACATATCTGTCCTTCCACCTACCCCCCTTCTCCAGCAGCATGAAGGTCTCCAAGTTGTTCCACCTCCCTTATCTACTCTCACTTTGAGTTTTTCTCATCTGCCTCACTCGCTCCAACACCCCATACCCTGCCCTGCCCCTCCCCTTCCCTTTCAACCCCCTCCCCACCAGCCTTGCCCTCACCCCCAAATCCACCCACTCTCGCTTCTGTCACTCTTCCCTCACCCCCTCCTCCTTGCCCCTCCTTACCCCTTCCCACCCCATCCAAGCTTCCAAATTTATCCCTGCCTCCCCTCAAACCAGCCCCTTCATCAGCCTCAGCCTGTTTCATGAGTTCTGTCCCTCCTACCACAGCTGTTTATTTCTCATCCTTCTGTACTCCAGACCTAACTCCCCAAGTGGTCTTCGATTACAGCCATAGCCACCTAAGGCTACTACTCCTACTCCTCATCTCAGGCTCCATTCATCCCAACCCTGGCCTTACCCACTCCACCCTATCCACCACTCAATCTTTCCCTATACCCTCTAAACAGCTTACTTTTGCCCACCATTACATACAAAGCCTTATGGTGAAAAAACCCTTGATCAAGTCCTGGGTGGCGTCCAATGCTTTCAATGTCATTGCCCTCACCAAAACCTGGTTGAAGAAGGATATCTCCCCCAATGAAATCCACCTTGTAGGTTACTCAATCTTTAGAAAAGACAGGGTGGGGAAACTTGGAGGAAGCTGCCTCATCTGGTTGCTGAGCACCTTATTGCCACTGAATTTGACCCCCCACTTCCCACCTCTTCTCTTGAGACCATCTCGGTTAACCTCCTCCTTGCTGCTGATAATATCATCACAGTCAGCGTTGTGTACCTGACATCCTCAAACTATGACCTTGACCACTTCCACAAAATCAAGACCTCCCTTCCCCGAGGGAGAGATTTGATCATCCTAGGAGATTTCAACTTTAACTTGCAGTTCCCTTACTGTGACTCCACCAAGGAATCCTTACTAGGCCTTGGCCTCCACCAACTCATCACTGAACCCACCAGAACCAACTACAAGACTGGATCTCAGTCCCTCATTTATTGGGTCCTAGTCTCACACCCCTCCCATGTCACCACCTCTGGAGTACTTCCAGACTCAGTCAGTGACCACTGTGCTGTATTCTGCTGCTGGTCCACAAAAACATCTCCCCCACCCACACAAATTCATCCTAACCAGGCATATAAAGAAGCTGGATGCTGCCAAGTTTTCCAAAGCCACCCTAGCCCAAGACTGGTCCTTCACAGAAAATATTTCAGACATCTGCTATACTCTTGATGCCTTCAGCAATGAGTTCCTCGCCCTCTGTGACCATTTCATCCCACTTAAGAAAATCTGGGTCAAAGGATCTAGCTAAGAATGGGTCACCCTTGAGCATTGCAAACTAATGAGGGACAGAGACTGTGCCTGGAATCTATACAGGAAACACAAAACCCCTCAACTCCTCCAAAATTTCAAAACCCTCAGGAACAGGTGCAAATCTTCCTCAAGATCTGCAATATCCTAATTCATCCTTGAAAAACAATGAGCTGCCCAGGGGAACCCTAGGCAGACCTGGATCATCCTAAACAACCTAATTGGTAGGGGTATCTCTGAGGAACATATCTGTCTCACTTCCGAAGGAACAACCACCTCTGATCCAAGTGAAATAGCCTTCCTATTCAATAAATACTTCAGTGACCTTGACCAGTACAAGCCCAGCTCCATTTCTAACCTGGTTACCCTGCCCCCCTCCCTAGCCTCCCACCCCAGGTTCTACTTCAGAGACCTAAGCCCTGCCAAAGTAGTCAAGTTAATCAGAATGAATGACCAGGAACCATCCAAGGGCACCGACAACATTGACTACTGAGTTCTGTGTCTTGTCTGTGATTTCCTAGCCGTCCCACTAACTAATATCCACAACCACTCCCTCTGCATGGGGTCCTTCCCCAAAGCGTAGAAGTTTGGTTTTATTAAGCCTCTACACAAATCCGGTCCCAAGAATCTAATATCCAACTAACATCCCATCTACCTACTTGCTCCTCTCTCCAAAAAGTTAGAGAAAGTGGTCCACAAGCAAACTACTGAATTCCCCTACAAGTACAACCTGCTCACAGAGGCCCAACATGGGTTCCATGCTCAACACAATACTGAAACTGCCCTCATCAAGTTCAACCACTCTATAGACAACGCTAACAATGAAGGCCACTACACCGGTACTGCGTTCATTGTCCTCACCAAAGCCTTCGATCTCATTGATCGTGATATCCTCCTTCTTATCCTGGCTGGCCTCCATGTCTCTCCTGAAGTTTGCCTCTGGTTCAAGGATTACCTAACTGTTAGATCTCATCGTACTATTATTAGAGGGGTCCTCTCTGAATTCTGCCCCATCAAATACAGTGTGCCCCAAGGGTCCATCCTGGGCCCTCTTCTCTTCTCTCCTCTCTGGTCATCAACTCCCTGCCTGACATCTGCACCTCCTTTGAACTCATTCTCTGTGCTGATGATGCTACCCTTTTCTGTCAGGACAAAAAACCCACCACTCTCATTAACAAACTCCAATTCAATTTCAGCAAACTTCATGCCTGGTTCACGTCCAAAGGTCTAGTACCCAACTCCAAAAAGACTAAGTCCATGGTTTTCTCCAGCCCCCACAAACTCCTAGGCCTTGACCTCTCTCTTTATGACAACCTTGGCAACTCCATTGAAAGAGTCAATGAATTCAAGTACCTTGGCTTACTCCTTGATTGCCACCTCAACTTCGATGCCCACACAAGCCTCACAATAAAAAAAAACATCAACATCTTGGTATCTTCCACAGAACTAAGCAGTACCTTAGCAGGGAATCCAAATCTCTCCTAGTATCCAGCTTCCTCCTTCTTGTCTTTGACTATGGTTCACTTGTCTCCCTCCCCCTGCCTCTCCATTAAAAATGTCTCCAGATACTGAAGCTCCTAACACAATGCTATCCACTTTGCCACTGATCTCCCTAAACTCATACACCACTGTGACCTTTATAAGCTCACCAGTTGGCCTTCCCTTGAGGCCCACCTCAACCGTAAGATGGCCACCTTCTTCTTCAAATTGTCCCGTGGGCTGCTCCCAGATAGCCTCACCTCACTCTTCTAGACAGTCACCACCAACAGGACCACAAGACTGTCCTCCTATCTTTCATTCACAGTTCCTTTCAGTTGCACCACTTACGGTCAAAAAACACTCTCTTTTATGGGACCTAAGCTCTTTAACTGTCTCCCTCCTGAACTAAAACTCTGCCCTTCCACAAATTCCTTCAAATATAATATCAGGAGACATTTCTCCCTCACATTCTCCTGCACCTGCACACACACACTTAAAATGGCTCTCTCCTGCCCACTTTCCCCTCCATCTCATTATCTCCCTCTGGCACTTACCCTCCCTCTCTTGTTTAGTGCTTGTAATATTGTTAATTTCTCTTAGGCTAGTTTGATTGTCCTTAAATTTATCGGCCCTAATTATTTCTTTTGTTCTATTGTTTAAACCACTGCTGAATGTTTATTATCACCTGTTGTGTTATTAATTCACCTAGGCTAGTTTCCCAGATTCCATAGGTCTTCATTGTCCTGATGTTATTACACCATTGTCTGAACTCTTGCTTAATGTTGAATGTTTCTGTGCTCATGTAATGTCTTTTTATTGTTGAATGTAACTGGACGCTTGTGTAAACGGGCAGCAATGCTCACATGCCTTTCCAGTATAACCAATAAAATGAAATGAAATGCAAAGAAAAAATGAAATGAAGACAAAAATGGCTTGGAATTTTGTTCCAAAACATTCAAGGCAGAAAGGGCTTGTGCCAATGGTGTGCCCTTTGAAGGATTCAGGAAAAAGGATATTAATTGGCTCTAGAGTTACAAGATTTTGAAATTTGGCTTCAGAGCATGCTCAGTAGGGTGTTTATAACCCTCTGATATGACCTAGAAATTCTTGTTTCATAAGACATTTTTAGTTTATGGCTAAATGTGTTTTTGAGTCATAAGAAAAAAAAAATAGGTTGTGAAGACCACCATCTTTTTCTTTTAAAGTTGGAAAATAACATAGAAATCATGATTAAAAAAAAACAAACACCCGAACTGGTCTAAACACCCGACAGTGACATTTCAACAGTGAGGTCCCCTACAGCAACAACAGCGCCATGTCACTGTAGGGAACCTGCTGGAACCTGACACTGTCTGTCGGGAGTCCTACACCCCCCCCAAATCAGCTCTAACATGGAGTTGAGAATCGTAGGTGGGGGTGTGGGGCACAGCCCCCTGTGGGGGGTTCAGGGAGCAAAGCCCCCTGAAGAAAATGCTTGTTTTCTAAGAAACCGGCAGTCAACTGCAATATGCAGTCCACCTGCCTGTTTCACTGCCTGGTCATTCGACACAATTTGTTGATGACCAGTCATGGATCCACCAAAACCTAAGCAAATGGGACCCATTTAGCTAGATTTTGGTGTTTGTTTTTCTGAAAAATAAAATTGCAAAGAAATACCTTTTCTGAGCAACCCCAAAAGTCTTGGGTGCCCAGCTTAGTGAGGGGTGTCAATTTCTGACTGGCCAGACTGGCATGTATTAGTATGTGACTGTTTGGATTGGCATTGTTCTGGACTGACTGACTGACTCTGACTTGCACTGTGTGAATAAAAAAAACTTCCACCACCAGAATTTGCGTGAAAGTCAGACTTTCACTTCATTTTGGCAACTTTCACAGAAATTCTGACTTAGAACTGTGGAATAATGTATGAACTGCAGATTAATGTATTAAACTGCAGAACAGAATTCCACAGAACTGATCATTGTCAGAGGTCAGTACTGCAGAATATCTTTTGGCAGTTTAATACATTAATCTGCAATTCATTCATTCATTCATTCATTCATTCATTCATTCATTCCACAGTTCAGTGAGTCATTAAACTGTGGAATAAATGCATGAATTGTGTATCGCTGGGCCCATATTAATTTTCAGTATTTCACTGGTGTCTAGTGGCATCCCCCCCTCCAATCACTGGCTCTGTATTAATATGTTTCCCTGGTGTTTAGTGGCACCACCCACCCTCCAGTTGCCTGCTCTGTATTTATGTAATGTTTCCCTGGTGTCTAGGATCACCCTCCCACCCTCCAGTCACTGGCCCTGTATTAATTCAATGTGTTTCCCTGGTGTCTAGTGGCATCTGCACCCTCCAATTGCTGGCCCCACATTTCTGTAATGTTTCCCTGGTATATAGTGGCACCTCATCTTCTGATCACTGAACACATATTAATTTAATATGTGTCCCTGGTGTCGTATGGCTGCACCACCCTCCAGTAACTGACCCCATGTTTATTTAATGTTTCCCTGGTGTCTAGTGGCACCCTCCACTCCCTGATCACTCACTTCTGTTTAAGTCCCTGACATTTAGTGGCTGCCCTGCACTGCCTACACCAGATTGGGTACACCAACCTGCTACCCCCCTTTCCATAGTCTTCAGTGTCATATATATTTCAGGAGGCTTCCTCTGCAGTATGTAGGTTGTGGGCTTCCTGCCATTGCATATGGCAGCCAGACCAGGTGGTGAGAAGAGGGCTTTGCTGATAACTGTATGGGATCCCCACAGCACTGAAGACTTATGAAAAGGGGGGATGGTAGGTGGGTATACCCAACCTGGTGTGGGAAGTGTAGGGGGCCACTAGATGCCAGAGAGTTCAATGGCGGCAGGCAATCGGAGGGTGGGGGTACCACTAGATAGCAGGGAAACAAATTAAAATGGGGCCAGTGTTCAGAGGTAGGGGGTGCCACCCAACACCAGGGAAACATTACATAAATATAGGTATGGTAATAAAAGGGTGGTGGGTGACACTAGATACCAGGGAAGCATATTAAATGAAAACAAGGACTAGCAATTGGAGAGTGGGGGGTAGCACTAAACACCCGGGAAACATATTAAATTAATATAGGGACAGTGATTGGAGGGTGGGGGGGTGTCACTGGACACCAGGTAACTTTTTTTTCCTATTTACTGGGGATGGCACATAACTGATCACTGAAATGAGGAATAATCACTAGAATTGTGAATTAATGTATTAGTTCTGCAGCTCATGTGTATTATTCCACAGTTCAGCAAGAAAAATTCATGGAAAGGGTGAAAATTCACCAAACACATTCAGAAGATTTCCAATTTCACCAAAGGTGGAAGTTCGGAAAATTCTGTAAAAGTTGCAAAAGAAATTCATAACTTTTGCCCAGACCTATTTCTGACTTTTTTTTGTTATCTTACAAATTAACCTCTTATTTGAAACTTGAAATTTTCTACTATTTATACAGACATTTCTGGAAACAGAAAGTCTGATGTATTACTAGACCCACCTATTTGTAAATGATGTATTTTATTGCAAATATACTCCCCAAAAAATAAAAAATAAAAATATTTATAGTAGCTTGAAGTGGTAGTCGTGGGATGGGACCGTGATCTTGGTAAAAATACTGATGTACATGATGTATTTTTTCCCCATTTTTTCTAATGCTCATATTTATGAAAGAAAGGAGGAAAAATGTTTATGCATAATGGGCCCTATGCATGATGTGGGAACAGGTATGCAAAAACAGTGCGTACCCTACCCACGTAGCTGCTCACCTGTGGACAGGTGCACCCACACCGGCATTCACAAATGCCGGCCACTTGTCCGCAGCTCCTTCCCCCGACACGCAGAACTCTGCAGGGTGGCCAGGGGAGGAGTCAAGGTCTTGGACAGGCATCAAATGGGAAGACCTTCCCAAGACCCAAAGTGGATCCCTCACGTAGCAAGGCATGGGTCTGGGGTAGTGCATGCTAGCTTATAAGACTTGGAAGAAACAGAAAGGGCTCGGAATATTGCAACGCATGGCAAAACACCACAAATAAATATAAGTGGCTTAAGACATTCACAGCATAACATCACAGCAGAGATTACAGTAGACTGATATAATACATATATTTTTCAGGAAACAGTCAATTGCACAAGCTTTATGTGTTGTCTGCCACTTGCTGTAGATCATACGTTAAAGAAAAAAAATCAAGTTGAACATAATATTTGTGTTAATAACTTTTTCTTGATTCCCTCATATTGTGCTGTGTTTGTGTGTTCAACAATAAACATTAGGTCTCACAAGGCATTTCCTTTTTATCCTAATGTTGCATGTTTGCAACGCTTTCATTACATCCTTCATCACACAAATGAGCTGTAAGTGTAATAATGTCATCATTTCATATCATTTCATTTTTAATTGTCAGTTTACTTTTTCTTTTCTCTTGTTTTCTGAATTAATTATATGAAACAGATATAATCAAATTTTATGATACTTATAAATCTGGGTGCTGTGTTTGTGCTAATGTTTTGGTTGTGGTTGTGGTCGTGGTCATGATGGGGGCGGGTGTTGCCAATAGAAAATCATTAGCTGATCATAATAGCTGATTTCTGCCACCCGTGAAATGAACCAAAACTTAATGCATGCACATCTGGATGTACAAATGGAATTACATTCTAGCCTATATATGAATGATTATTGTTGTTTGTTAAAAACAAATGAGGAACACTGATTAACAGACATGCCTGATATAACTAATATAAAGGTTTAATCACTTCCAACCAGTTACATCTGTTAAGCGTAATTCTTATTTATACTGTATAAGTACTAAGACATGCTACTGCAGGTTACTATTTGCAAAAATGACAGTCCGTAGCAAATGAAAGATAACACTCAAGCAGGTAATGGAAATTTTATTAAAATGATCTTTTGCATATAGGTATTCCTGCTCAACCACTAGGTAAAGTAGTTAATAATTTGAACATAAACTTTTATGCTGTCTCTCTGAATTTTTAGTAATGAATGAAGAAAAACTGAAAAGTAACACATTCTATTATAATTACCTGTATGGCCCAGTTGTGTTTGAGAGTCTATAGGAGCATGTACTGAAATCAAGATGAGTTCACATTACTAAGTACTGAAGTTAAGTGTGAATTCATTACAGTCAATTCTCTTAAAGTTTTATTCAAATACTACTACTGAATGAGGGCAATGATTGTTTAATTTTTCCTAGTCTACAATTAGTATTTCTTTTTTCTTTATATTATTATTATTGTAATGTGGGATAGAAACATAGAAACATAGATACTGATAGCAGATGAGGACTACTTGGCCCATCCAGTCTGCCCATTCCTCTCTATCTACACTAGTACTGCAAAATGTACCCAATCTACAGCTCTTTCTCCTTCCCCCCTTCCTTTCTCTGTGGTTCCCTTGTGCATTCCTGAACCTGGCCACTGTTTTTGTCTCCACCACTTCCACTGGAAGGCTGTTCTAGGAATCCACCACTCTTTCTGTGAAGAAGTACTTTCTCATATCTCTTCTGAAACTACCCCCTCCTGCTTCATAGCATGTCCCTGTTTTCTTGAGCACAATTTCTTCTGAAAAATACTTCTCATCTTTATCTTACTTATCTCGATGAGATATTTAAAGGTCTCTATCATATCCCCCTCCCTTCCGTGTTCCAGAGTGTACATATTGAGGACCTTTAGCCTTTCCACATAAGGCATTTGATGCAGACCCTGCACCATTTTAGTTGCCTTCCTCTGGACCACTTCCACTCTGTCTATGATTTTCCAGAGATGTGATCTCCAGAACTGGATACAGTACTCTAGGTAGGGGTCTTACCAGTGATCTATACAAAGGCAACAACACCTCCCTCTTTCTGCTAGTGATACCACTCGCTATACACCCCATCATCCCAGTAACCCTTTTGACTGCCTTGATGCACTGCCTGGTTACCTTTAGGTCATCTGATATGATTACTCCCAGGTCTCTTTCCTGCTTAGTGCTCATCAATAATACTCCACCCATTTTGTACTCCACCCCAGGTTTCTGTGTCCTAAGTGCATTATTTTGCAATTTTTCACATTGAAACCCAGCTACCATACTCTTGACCACTCCTCTAGTTTTCTCAGGTCACTGCTCCTCCTTTCCACCCCCCTCAGAGTGTCCACCCTATTGCAGATGTTGGTGTCATCAGCAAAGAGACACACCTTTCCTTCAAACTCCTCTGCAACCAGAGCACACAATAAAGCTGCACACCCGAGAAAATGATGAAAATAGCAAACTGATAGAAAAATGGTAAGTAACAAACAAAATTTATTGCAGTACAGCTCCACAAGACATTGGCACCATAATGGGGTATAACTGTCAGTGTGTTATTTTCATCATTTTCTCTGGTGTACATCTTTATTGTGTGCTCTAGTTGCATGTGGCATTTTTTACTATAAGTTGTCACCCACACATTTGGCCTGGGTGCATGGTTCCTTGTGTTGCTTTAGCTCCTCTGCAATGTCACTTATATAGATGTTAAAGAGGACTAGTCCCAGTACTGATCAATGAGGCACCCCATTGATCACCCTACCTTCCTCAGAGTGAACTCTGTTTACCACCACCCTCTGCTGCCTATCCCCTAACCAATTACTTATCCGGTTTACCACCTTTGTACCCACTCTTAAACCCAGCTGGCTTACCAGTCTCCTGTGTGAAACAGTATCCAAAGCCTTACTGAAATCTAGGTAGGCCAAATTCACCACTCCACCTTAATCTAAATCCTTTGTCACCCAGTCAAAGAAATCAATCAGTTTAATTTGACATGACCTCCCCCTTGTGAACCTATTCTGCCTCAGGTTTTGTAACCCACTTGATTCAAGATACTCCACAATCCTTTCCTTCAGCAGTGATTCCATTAACTTTCCCACCACTGATGGACTGGTTTATAATTGCCAACCTCTACCCTGGTACCACTTTTGTGTATTGGACTACATCCACCCTCCTCCAGTCCTCCAAAAACCATTCTGTTTCAAGTGAGCTGTTAAATAGAACAATCAGATGCGTAGCCAGTATTCCCATAAGTTCCCTCAATAACCTTGGATGCACCCCATCTGGCTCCATTGCTTTGTTCACCCACAGATTAGTGAGTCATTTATTTATTTGTTTTTGTTAACCAGATAAGCACACTAGACAACAGGTGCCTATTTTCAGGTGCGATCCAGGAGGTTACAATACAGAAGAGAAAAATTATGATATAGCATATTATGAGAAACAGCACACATAGTACGATTTCGGCATATTATAAAAAAACAGCAAACGTGGTACATTGGCACGATACATCATATTACAAACAGAAAACTTGGTACATTGTCTGGGTAACACGCAGGCCCAGCGTCACAGGTGGAACCAGAGTACAATATGGAGATATGATACAATCAGAGTTAGAAACATGATACAGATATAGCTTGTATTTAAATGGTGGCGAGGACAGAGTTATATTAGCAGGAAAAATGGTAAGGGGGACATGTCAAGCACAAGGATCCGTGGAGGCATGAGGAGGCAGGAGATTTTCAGGTAACCACAAGGGGAGTGTAAACAGAGTGACTAACCGTGTGACTTTTCTGGTGACAGATAAGGGGAGTGTAGGTAGTAAGCATGCCAGCAGGGTACTTAGCTAACAAAAAGGAGGGCCGGGGAGGGAGCAAAGAGTCAAGGCTCTGGCTTAGGGGCGAGAACTGCCTGCATCCTGGAGGGTGGGGCAGGGTAACGTGGGGTCATCTAAGTGCTTACTAGGACTCTCTCCTCCAAAAAAGGACCAGTGTCCCCTTCCCTTCCGCCAAAGCTTCTGTTACTTTTTTGCAGTCCCTCACTTCTCCTTTTTCTGTGAACACTGAACAAAAGTATTTGTTCAGGATGTCTGTTTTTTCCTGGTCTCCCTCTGTACCAGTGAGATAGTGGATACAGATGAACTGAGGGAATTATGAGTAGTGAAATGAATGAAATCCCTTCTAACATAGCTATTTAAGGTCAGAAGGGACTCTAAGTCCATCGTGCACTTTGCACATAGGCATGGGACTGCTAGGAAATATGGACAGCTTCTGAGTGATACACTGAGGAAATCTTTTAATGTGCAGGACAGTTGAGAGGTGAACCATGGTGTTCCAAATTGTAAAGTAACGTGAGAGGCATCTCTCCTAATGTGGGACACCTGAGAAGTATGGACAGATGCCTTCTGGAAGGTAAAATGAGCTACTTTCATTTAACATGGGCAATTGAGAGGTACAGACCGATGACAGCTCATAGACAGTCATCAGTGCCATGGGCTCAGCTCAGGGTTTCTCTTGTGCTGTGCTGTATAAAAAAAGAGGGAGGAAATTAGGCAAACCCCTCTTTCTGTTTAACTGACTACCTGTGTATGTACTGTGAATGTGTTATGTGTGATGGCAAAAGTGCTGGCCTCATAGGGTCAGTACTTCTGCACCTGGGAGAACTGTTGTAATTTATTTTTTTTTTAACTTTATTAAAATGTTATAGTTTCCAGCAATGAGACATACACACATACATCCCAGGATGGGTACCTGGGCCCACATGCCCAGACTGGACATGGAAACTATGTACATCCCCAAACCTATTTACAATCACAGTTATATGAAATCTCCAGAAGAAACTTGAGTCCCCTTATATCGATATAACCAACATTACTATTCCTTCAAAGTTGGCACTAATCTAACCCAATTCTTGGCCATAGCCAAGTTTATAATGCTCTGTCAACTTTGAGGTAAATATATCTACTCGGGGATAACCTTTAATAACTGTGTCCCTGGGACAGAGAGAGTCCATCTTAACCATATAGTATAGAAATCTTCCGACCCCATTAGGGTCAATCTCGTGAGAGTGTTATGCCCCAGTAAATAAAGACATACCCTAAGGAAAATGATACTTCTCCATACAATCCTAATTACTAATCACATTCTTTGCAAAAGTATTACAAGTTACTCCCCTTCAGACAGATCAAAGTCTGGGGACCCTTCTGTTGTATCAGTACACTGTTTCTAAGACCTCCCACCTTCTAGCATATAATTTCTTTTCCCTCTACTGTCATTTGTCTTTTAAGTCTGCCCAGGACCTGCATCAGGTCGCTGACCCATTGGTCATAAGTGTATGTATTACCATTCTTCCAATGTCTTAAAACAAATGCTTTAACCAAGGCAGACATCAGGGACACATGGTATTTGGCTGAGTCCCTCAATACTGTTTTCATGTCTCCTAGGAGACAAATCTCCGGTTTAATATATTCAGAGTAATTTAGCAGGGGATCCGTTTCTTAGCCAAATTGGATCCATAACGAGTGGATTTTAGAACAACTCCACATTACATGCAATAGGTCCCCTGGTTTTATTCCACACCTAAAACACAGATCTGTCTGTCTGAGTTTTCTAGAACATAGTTTGGCGGGGGTATAATAAATATTCGAACAAATGTAAAATTGCATAGTCCTGTACTTCGGTACCGGCAAGATTTTAACATTTTTCCAAATCTCTTTCCAGTCAGGCCTCAGGGGGTATAGGGCTTTATCCCAGTACACTGACTGGGCCTTGGACTCTGAGCTCAAAAAATCCAACAGCACCCTGTACACCTTTGAAAGGGGGGTGTTGTAGGAGATCCATCTCCTTCAAATAGTCCCACGTAAATGGGGTCAGTTCCCCTACTTTATTGTCTCGTATGAACTTCTGTACCATATTTTTAATTTGGACCTTTTTAAAAAGTCCCACTCCCTAGTCTGAACTGGTCAGCTCACCTTATCGTGAAGTATAAAATCTACCAAAATAACCTAGTCAATTGTGGTGTCCATTGGGGGCTAACTACTAGTCCCCCTAAATGAAAATTTGGGTTGCCCACTATGGGTTGGTCTCTGGCTCCCCTTTGAGCCTTCCCCTGAGACGGATTTAATAGCTCCCACCAAGCTTTCATTGACTTTTCGATTGGTGAATGCTCCCCCCAAATAGGCAAGGCCACCGGATCCGTATACAACAATGCAGCCAGGGAAAGTTTTAAGTCCTTTAAAATGCACTGTTCAATTCGCAGCCAGGTTGGTGCGTACCCTCCTTCTTCCCCGGTTCTTGCCCATTGCCCCATCAGCCCAAGCTGACCTGCCACATAATATAAGAACAGATCGGGAAGTTTTACACCTCCTTTAGGATAAGTGAGGTGTAAGGCAGCGTGCTTCCTCCTTGGAGGTTTAGAATCCCACAGGAAGTTTGAAATTGCCCTTTGAATACTGGTAAACCGGCCCTTCAGGATATTATACTGTAGAAGGTGTATGGGGTATAATAATCTGGGTAACAGATTCATTTTAATCATTCCTAGTCTGGCGGTAAAGTTTAAAGGGAGTTTATTCCACCTTAAAATATCGCTTTTAATTGTGGCCAATAAGTTACCCACATTGTCCTCCACCCCATCCTCAGACCTAGCTCTAATCCAAATTCCCAAGTATTTAATTTTATCTGAGGCCCAGTTGATCTGCAGGTGTTCAAAATCTGATCTAAGGGTGTGTACCATGAGCGGGAGAACTTGGGTTTTACTTAAGTTCAATTTATAATTTGATACCTCCGAGAATTCCCTGATAATTTCCAGGGTGTGTTGGAAACTGTCAGCTGGATTGTTTAAATGCAACAAGATATCGTCAGCAAATACAGAAAATTTAAGCTCCATCCCTTGAACCTTGATCCCTTGAACCCCGGGCTCCATAGAGAGTGCCCTTAGCAAGGGTTCCAAATAAATATGAAATAAAATTGGTGACAAGGGACAGCTCTGTCTAGTCCCATTACGAAGGAAAAACTCTTTGGAGAGATAGCCATTACATAGAACCCTGGCTGTAGGAGCTTTATACAAATTTTTAATGCATTGGAGAAATCCCTTTGAGAACCCATTTTTCCATTGTGAAAATAAAAATCATGTAGCTTGATCGAATGCCTTCTCGACATCTAGGTGCTATCAGGGCCATAAGCGGACTTACAATTAGAGGCCTTATGTAGGATGTGGTGAAGCTTCCTTAAAGCATCGTGTGCCCCTCTACCTGGCATAAACCCAACTTGATCTTGGCTAATTAATAAATGAGCAACATTAAGAACCCTATTAGCCAAGATCTTTGTAAGTACTTTAATATCCTGATTTATTAAAGCAATGGGTCTATAATTACCCGGTAGGTCTCTAGATTTGTCCAATTTTGGAATCAAAGTGATATAGGCCTGGTATAAGGGAGGATGGGACACCCCATCTTTCATAATATTCAAGAAAAGTTCTTGTAATAGAGGCATTATTGTCTCCATATGGACTTTGTAGAATTTGGCCGACAGGCCAGCCGTCCCCGGTGCTTTACCATTAGGCAGGCTTTTAATTATCTCGATGATCTCCACTTTCGAGATTGGAGCAGACAATGCTTGAGCATGCTCCGTGCTCAATCTAGGCAGCAGTATCCTATCGAGAAACCTCCTATTTTCTACCTCTGAACTTGTGCCCCCCTCTTGGTATATGCTAGCATAATAATCCACAAAAGCATCAGCCAATCTTTGAGGTTCCTTAATAATTTCCCCTCCAAAATTCACCACCAGAATCGCTCTTTCTGCCTCCCGCTCCCTAATTCTGTGCGCTAGTACTCAGCCCGGCACATCCCCCTGTAACAGATATTTAGCGTTTAGTCTCCCCCCCCCAGCAGTCTACCCTAAGATTCCATATCCCCCTATACTCTTCTCTTAAATCCCTTAGTTCTTTATCTATTTCTGTGAAGGACCCCTCCAACGGTAATAGTGTCCTTATGGCCCCCATTAGGAATTCCTCCCTCGCTTTATCCATTTTGTTCCTTCTAGTGGAGTATTCCTGCACCATTCCTGTGTATAGGACCTTACAGACTGGCCAGGCAAGCTTCTTGTCTGTTAGGGTTGGAACTTGAGTTTGAATAATCTCCTTAAGGGTATCCTCTAGCTTACTTACCATATTATCCTCCGCTAAGATCCCTTCATTTAATCGCCATCGATATGGTTTCGGAGGAATGTTATCTATTTCCCATAGCAGTTGGATCAGAGAGTGGTCCGATAATACCCTGTTAAACGTATTCAAACCTTTAATCCTACTTAGTACAGCCCTATTGACCAGAAAAAAGTCAATCCTCGAGTGCGACTTATGAACCCCAGAATAGAAAGTCATCTCCATGTCCCCTTTCTTATACACTCTATATGGATCTACTAATGCTGTGATCCCCAGAAATCTATTAAATGCTATCTGAGGGGTATTGGGAGGTCTATTACTTGCAGGGCCTCTATCCACCTTATCGTCTAGATAGAGATTCCAGTCACCTGCCGTGATCAATGGGTTGTGCGGAAGTGTAGCAATGTCAGCTTCCAAGGAGGCAAAAAATTCTAGCTTGGGGGGTAGGGCCATATATTGAGGCATACGAAAATGAGTTTCCCAGAACTGAGCCCGACACATATATCCCCCTACCATCCTCTCTTGGCAAAATTTGATCGATTACGAATGGGCAAGATTTCCTGATTAATATTGCCACACCCCCCGACGCTTTCACTTTCCCATCTCCTATAACCTTGCCCACCCATCTTTTCTTAAGGAGGTGCAGCTCCTCGTTCAGTAAGTGTGTTTCTTGGAGTGCCGCAATATGTACTCCTAACTGATTTGTGTACTGCAATATAACCATTCTTTTCTTCCTCCCCCTGAGGCCCTTCACATTCCATGACAGAAATTTAATTAGGGTCATCTATTATACCAATACCCATGATAATCACTTTCATATGCCCTACTTGCTTTATTTTATATATCTTGAATTCTCTCTCTCTCTCCTTCCCCCCTTAGTTCCCTATCCCACCACCCTGATCCTCTGATCGCCCTCCTTGATTCTCATGAGATGTGTATGAGTCAGCCCTCAACATGCCTCTAACCCTCCCCCACGCCTCAGCATATAACCCACTAAGTGACCCCTACCTATTCCCCCACCTCAATGATAACTTTTAGTCTACCCCTCGCCCCCTGTGACATTAGTGAAGTGAAGGGATGGAAAGAGAATGATAACCTAACTGTATGATACTACAGCTTCCCCCTTACATAAATACCACAATAGCCAGAGGGTCATAGTAACCAAATAATGATCTGCCTCGGCTTAACAATTTTCTCTTAGGGCTATTCATGAGGAAGGCGAATACTAAACGTCTAGCGGAAAGAAAAGATCACCATAAACAAGGTCTGTGCTTTCAAATCAGTTCTGCCCTGGGAAAATATAATGTTAAAGTCAACAACAAAGTCAATAACAGGGCTTCATTTTCAAAGTCTCTTGAGACCTCTCTTTATCTAAAAAAAAAAAAAAAAGGCTGAGCGACTGGTGAGCTTCTGCCACCTATCTAGGCGCCTCCCTGTTGCCAGTAATCACACTCAACACAGCTTTGTCTGTATCCATCGAGGACCCTTCATTCCTTTAGGTCACCGACTTGAACAGGTCTGGCAGCTCCACCCTGAGGCCTTCCAGGGCATCGCACGCTGTGGAGTACCTTTTATCTCCTTTTGGCAGTTTCACAGTCAGCGTGGCAGGATACTGCAATCTGAATTTCAAACCTGCCAAATACAGCTTCTTCTTGATCTCTGCATATTCTTTTTGTTTCTCTCTCACCGAGGGTATTAAGTCCTGGAATAGCCAAATGGAAGCTCCATTCCATTGCAGGTTTCTATTAGCCCTGGCTTTGTTCAAAACATGGGTCTTCTTTTTGTAGTTCAAGAATCTCATAATGAGAACTTGGGGACGGGCTCCAGGTGGGGGGGGGTTCTCTCAATGATCGGTGAGCACGCTCGATATTATATGATTCCCCAAATGGTGTCAGACCAAACAGCTTCAGGAGAAGGTCCTGCATGAAAGCTACACAATCTGAGCCTTCTGACTTCTCGGGGAGGCCTGCCATGATTAAATTATTTCTCCTACTCCGTGATTCCTGATCCTCCAGTCGATCTTCTAACTTTTTGATTTGCCTTTTAAGGCCAATCAGCTCGTGGTCCATAGCTTAGGTCTTTCTTTCCTGCGAGGCTACTCTCACCTCTACATCCTCCACCCTTTGCGGTTGGGCATTTAAAGCAGGTTTAAGTAGAGTAAAATCAGCGACCAGCCCCTGTAAAAGCTGCTTGATCTCGCTGATATCTTCTGAGGTTGAATGCCCCACTTGAACTTCTGCCCTAGAATCCTCGATCTCCTCTGGGGTTGGGGAATGCAGCTCAGAGTGCTTCACCACCAGTGTTCTTGCTGCCAGAGGCTTGGGGCTTCCGTTTTCCATCTCGGCCATTCCGCAATCGACCCTCGCTGCAAGTGATGATGATTATTCTACTTTACAATGTGGCTCTGATCACTCGCTACAGCGCAGTACCCTTCTGCAACACAATGCCCCTCACAAAACTGAACTATGGGGTCTCAAAACACGTAAATATTATATTTAATTCGCAGAAGCGTGGGAGCGATCTCGGAGACTTCTGCTCGCTGCTAGCTCATCACGCGATCCCCAGAACTGTTGTAATATCAGCTGACTGATTTTCTCAAAAAGAAAGGAAATTTATTGCACAAAAGTATGTTAGTGAACCAGTTAGAGCACAACATAATGCCACAAAGGTAGGGAGTTGTGGTGTTAGGGTTTATAACCCTTACTTTCCACCCCACAAGTAGTAAAAGAATAAGACCACACAAGCAAACAGATGACATAAATGCAGTAGCACTGATGTGCTATCTCATGGATTTGTATCTGCAGCTGCAGAAATACAGGCCCCACATCTGCAGTCAGAAGTGTGTGTGAACATCTTACACTGTGCATGTGTATCTGTAGCTGCAGAAGGGCAGGCCCCATAGGGGACTGCACTTCTAAAGGCAAAAGTAGTGCTGCAATGTGGGTAGTGTGGATTTTTATCTACAACTGTAGAAGGCCAGGGCCCACTGGAGCCAGCAGTTCTGCAGTCAGGTGTGGTGTGTATGTCTTACAGTGTGCATGTATACCTATGAGTGCATAAGCACAGACCCTGCAGAGGACTCCACTTTGGCAAACAGTAGTGTTGTAATTTGGTTAGTGTGCATATGTATATGTATCTGTGGCTGCAGAAGCACAGGCCCCAGAGGGGCCTTTTCTTCAGCAGCCAGATGTGGGTGTGCATGTCTTATGGTGGGCATATGCACCTGTGGCTATAGCAGCACTAGCCTCGCAGGGGCCTGCAATTCCAAAGGCAGAAGTAATGTTGTATTTTGTCTAGTGTGAATTTGTATCTGAGGTTAAAAAGTGAGTGTGTATGTTTTACAGTGTGCATGTGTACCTGTAACTGCATCAGCATTAGCCCCTCAAGGACCTGGACTTCTGCAGACAGAAGTAGTGTTGTAATCTGAGTATCATGGATTTCACTATATGGCTGCAGAAGTGCAGGCCTCATTGGGGACTGTTTCTGCAGCTGCATGTAAGTGTGTAGGTCTTTCACTGTGCATGTGTATCTGTGGCTACAGAATGTCTGGCCTTGCAAGATCCTGTGCTTTTACAGACAGAAGAACTGTTGTAATTTGGATATTGTGTATTTCTATCCGTGGCTGCAGGGGCCTGTGATTCTGCATCCAGAAGTAGTGTTGTTATTCGAGTATTGTGGATTTTAGTCTCCAGCTAGATGTGAGAGTGTATGTCATGCGGTGCGCATGCTGCAGATAAAAATCCACAAAGGTAGCACATCTGTGACACTGCATTTGTGTCCTCTGAAAACAGTTGTATGTTGTTTGTCTTACCTGACAATGGCTGTCTGTGATTTCCTGTGTGGTATTGTCCTTTTCCTGCTTGTGGGGTGTGAAATTAGGGTTGCAAACCCAATTCCACATTTCCCTACTTTTGTGGCATTAAGTTGAACCCTACCTGGTGCATTAATGCAGTTTTTTGCAATGATATATATCTATATCTAGTTCTATATCAGTCTTTATAATCTTTAGCTATATAGCGCTGGTGCTGAAGGAATAGGACCGTACTTCCTCAGAATTGGGTTCAGGTATCTAATGGCCCCCATCTTGCACATGTTTAATATATCCATCAGTTCCTGTACTGTGCCCAAGCCTTGGAAAATTGCCCAGGTTCTCCCATTGTTTAAATCAGGTGATCCTATGGACCTGAATAACTACTGCCATATATCAATTCTTTCCTTGGTCTCTAAGCTTCCTGTGAAGCTCCTAATAGCGCAACTAAGAGCCTACCTTGAAAAAACAAACCTTATAAACCCATCCCAGCCTAGCTTCAGACCAGCCCATAGCACTACCTCTGCCCTAGCCTCAGTTACAATGTACTGGCTCACTGCTATGGACAAGAAAGTCATAGGAGCTGTCTTTTTGGACCTCAGTAGAGCTTTCAATACCATAGGCCACATTTTACTCCTGGACATACTAAACTGGCATGGCATTTCTGGTACTGATCAGTCTCGATTCAACAGCTACCTGACAAATAGACTGTGGCAGGTGAAAGCAGGTCATTCCCTCTCCCTGCTCCTTCCTCTTTTGAAAGGAGTACCACAAGGCTAGATCCTTGGTCTTCTCCTATTTATGCTATATATCAACACCATTGTAAACAATATTCACAACACTAAACTCCACCTATTTGCAGATGATACTGTGATATATAGGGGATACATGATGGGCATGAGTGTGATATGGCAAATATTGTCACTCCTGCAGAGTGAGCTCTGGATATCTCATGAGTGCTGAAGGCACAAGTGAGATATCCAGAGCTCACGCGATGCAGGAGTGATAATATTTGCCATAGCACATGATCTGACCATCATATATTCGATATATACAATAGGGCCAAGAGTTTTAGAAGTTTTGTTATGTTCTCTTGTGTTCTGTTCCTGTTTATGTGTTTGCTCATTCTGTGTGTGAGCTTTTCTGAATGAGCTGGCAGTGTTATAAACTTTGGGAAACACGAGTGTGTTTTTGCAATGCTAAATGAGTTAGTTTTAGGTAGGAGTGAGAAAAATACTTTCATGAGGCTGTATTGTTTAGAAGTCTGGCTGCAGTGAAGCTGAGAGCATCACAGTAATTGTAATGAGCTGAGAGGCCGAGTGTCAGAACAGCTGGTACTGTTTTCAGTGGTAATTAAGTTAGCTGCAGAGTGTTCTGTGAAATTGTGCTCTTTAGGATTCTGGCTGTAGTCTAGCTGATAGTATCACAGTAACTGTAATGGGTGAGAATCAGAGTTTGAGGAACAAGTGAGAGTGTGTTTCAGTGGTAGTTGAGTTAGCTGCAGGCAGTAGTTTAGACTGTTTCTGTGAAGCTGTGCTGTTTAGAATTCTGACTGCAGTCACGGTAATGAGGTGGAAGTTGGTGGGGGGATAGATGTGTTTTGTAATGCTCACTGAGTTAGCTGTAGGCAGCAGTGAGACCTCTGAAGTAGTTCTGCATTTGTGTCTATGGTAACAGCAAAGGTGTTTCTTGCATGCTGAGGGGAAAGCTGCCTAGAGTGATGACCTTTTGTGACCTATGTGTGTAAATGGCTGATATCATCACAGTAGAGCAGAGGATAAAATTATCACACTGCAGTGGATGATACATTGTTTTATCTCACTCATTTATCACTCACCCCTATTGTGTATATATACATATACATAGCCAAGCCTTCAGCTGCCAAACCTCATATGGAGCTTCAGTCTGAATGTGATCTCCTACAGCTCACCCTTGCACAGTCCAAACTTCTATTAAATGCAAAAAAAAATAAGTCAGGTACTCTATTCCACCCACATGATGGCCATCCAGAATGAGCTTGTATCCCTGCCCCCCATAAAAACTCTCATGGAAGATGATCCCGAGGTTGTTAACAAATTTAAATATATAGGCTGTGAATTAGACCAACATCTAACATTCTCTGCCCACATCACCTCCCTAACAAAAAACTGTGGCAAAGAATGGTTTCTTTTACAGGAACAAATCCCTTTTTACCACAGAAGCTAGACTACATTTGGTTCAAACAACCTTCATGCCACTCCTAGACCATGCTGACATTCTATTTAGCTGATGCTCAGACTTCTGGCTACACCAGCTAGACACACTTTACCATAGGCCGATATGCTTCATTACAAAGGCTCATCACCACATTCACCACTGCGACCTGTATGCCTCCCTGGGCTGGACTTCTCTAGCCACAAGATGGCTCCATCACTCCCTTACCTGGCTATATAAAGCCCTCCTGCTATACTCCCCTCCATATAACAAATCTCTTTTGACATTCTGCTTGCTTATATCCCCTACGTAGTGCCACCTACATAATGTTAGATGTCCCCAGCACCCATTCTCACCTCAGAGGATTGGCCATAAGCCATGCCAACAAACTACATGACTCCTGTGCATGCCACTGACCAGTTGGGTATGCCATTGACTAAATTTGTCAAGTACTGCTCTTCCATCCCATAACAAATGAATATCACTTCTTCTCAAGGCTCTCTTCCACTACCCACACTTACCCTACCCCATCTCCCTCACCCCCACTTTGCTCACCCTTACATGATCCACCGGTCACCCTCTTAAATCTTGTCCTTCTGTTTTCTCCTGCCTCACTCTCCCCCAGCCTCCTTGCCTACTCGTAACTTTCTGATTCATCCTATACCTTCTCCTACCTCCACTTCTGCTCCCAACCATCTTTTCATCTCCCTGTTTTCTCTGACTACTTCTCAAATTCCGCTCCCACTACCCCTGCTTCTCTCCTCTTCTACTGCTACCCTGTAGCACGCCCCTAGAACAAGCTGTAGGATATGAATAACAGGGTATGCCCCCCTTATGGTGACACCAACACAGTGAACTATGCTCCTGTTGGCAAAATCAACACTTTGCCAACAGGTCACTGTGCTGGTGTGCCCAACACAGAGGCACGCTGTCTCCCGGTCCTGCACATCCACCCCGAGTTAACTCTGACTGGAGTTAAAAACCTTTAAGCAGGGTGTTCGTGGGAAGAAGCCCCCTGATAAAGAAACAGGACCGGGAGTCTGCAAGAAATCATGCTGACCATGATTTGCAGTCGACATGATTCCTGTCACTGTAACACCGATCGGCGTTAGCAATGCCGAACTGGCATGTTAGAGATGAATAACAGTGCTCCCATGTATTGCTTGTACTTGCCTATTTGATGAACCATTATCCACCTTTGCCTACTACATGCTGTGCAGCTGACTGCCTGTGGCTTCCCATGTATTGCAATGTATTTTACCAACTTGTTGTACCACAGTGCTCCACTGTGTATAGATTTCTATTGTATATATGCTTAACTAATTTACCAACTTGATGTACTATTGTACTGCAATGCCCAACTGTGCATAGATCTCTATTGTATATACCTTTTAACCCCTTTTGAGTCCTCTTCACATGTATTTTCAATGTATTTATTGCATTTGTCATTATTGTTTATACTTTGTTCATACTACTGCTTAAGGACCTCCTTGCAAATGAACCTGCTCAATGGAGTATTTTCCTGCCAATAAACTTGAACTTGAACTATAAAGTAACTGCAAAAATCTATGTTAATGCAGATACTGTATTAGGGTTGAAGAAAACAAAGTGCACAAAGTAGGGAAATGAAAAAGCATTAAGGGTTTTGGTATTCAGAGTCCTGATGAATCAGTGGCACAGCCTTCCTTGGGGTTGTCAACCCTAATGACCACTTCTCTAGCCTGTAGTCTCTTGTACAAAGCACAAGATACAGCTTCAACTCAGTGACTCATGGTGATACACTCTTCAAAGTTAGAGAAGTATGTCTCACAATATGTTAATAAAATAATGTCCTGTACAATTCCAGGAGTTCCATGGGAAATAATCCAACTTGTTTTCTTGCAGCCACCACAATGCTTGTCATTAATCAGGTTCAAGAAAATCTGGGGTGCACATTCATGAATTTTGGAATTTTGATGATGTCACTTCATGGTTTTAGAACCTTGGGCACTGTACTGATAAGTTCATGCTCACATTTCTGAAACCATGAAGTGACATAGTCAAAACTCCAAATTCTTGGTTCCATGAAAGGTAGTGCACAGAATGTTGTCCATACAAAAAAAATAATACAAAACACAACTGACAGCGTCAGCTTTTATTCAGGCACAGTTACATAGGGATCCTTTAGAGGTATGAATATAATTTATGTAAATATAAACATTTCAAACAGCTGCACATAAGTAATCAATTCATGTCCTCTTTAAGATAGACCAGACACAATGCATGGGCCCATCAGGCCTTGACATGCTTCATGTCAACCCCTTGTGAGGGAAGGCTCCCTGGTCAGCCATAATGTGTTGTGTTTGCACCAGAACACTGCTGTATCCCCCTTCAGGCTTGGACCAGTGCTGCATGCCACAATATCTTTTCCCCTAGTCTTGGCCCATTCAGCTGGCTCACTGAGCTCACACCTGAATTCAGGTCATTAGCACAGGAAGGCAACATGGCCCCCACTGGGCCAAAGGATGTCCCTGCAAACAATATTACTTCATAATTTTTGTGACATTTTGACCACAAAATTTCAACACTGATTTTTTTATGACACCCCTCTTCAGAACATAAAAGGCGTTATGTATAAAATATAGTCCAAAACATCATTTTCATGCCACAGGTGCAACAATACATTTTGGCCAGGGTTTTAAGAATGATACGTGTCACATGGTGGTGTAAAAAAATGTGTATGTTGAAAAATTGCTGTCAAAATACTGAAAATTACCAAAGTTATGAGTGAGCAGTGGCATCATCAGGCTGTTTTTGGGGAGGCTATAGCTCCACTAACAAAGCCCCCTAATCATTTTCCCCATCAAAAAAGTCTGGGTTAAAGAATCATGCCTTCAACAGCTGAGAATAAAAAAAAGCCATGATTTATTTTTTAAAAGATGCAATGCTTCACAATGCTACCACATGGAGTGCACTTTCATTTTTCTCTGTCAGACTTCATGAGCACTAGTTGAGTGGTCATGAAGTCAGATGGAAAAAAAATTAAAGTAAGTCTCATGTTGTGAGCATGCAGGTGGCTGGCTGCCATCTGAGTCTGATGGAAAGGAGATTGAGAGTTGGGACATCACGGGAGAGCTCTGAGCTTGGTGCAGGGATTTGTTTGTCACTCCCAGAGTCCCAGGTTAGTTGGTTGGTTAATGGATGATCATGATTGACAGTGAGTGCCTGGGGGCAGGTTAGAAATTGGTTGCACTAGTCCACAGTAACAGTTCAGGGAGAGGGGTTGGGAATCTACCTTAGTGCCTTGCCTTGTGGGAGTGGAGTCAGATCTGAGGATCCACATGTACTGTTCCCAACATGGAATCCTGTCACTTGCTGCTAATGTCCTACAAGGCCACCTTGCAATTTTCCATGGATCCTAGTGGACCAGAGGTTACGGTATCATCTTAGCTGACCAGGGGCATTTGATGAGAGTCCATGAGCCCCAACAGGTAGTCACCAGTTTGGGAGGAATGCTACAAAAATCTTAATTTATTCCCATTATAACAGATATAATGGCCCTCATACTTAAAAACATCAAGCGAAACATGATTGCTTGATACCATATAAGAACTAGTGAGCAAATGTAATTACTCCATGATAGGCAATTAGTAATATAATGAAAAAATATACAACTTGTGTGCTTATAATCACATTAATTATTTCTCAAAAGATGTGACAGAGAAAACTATCTGCTAGTGCTTATGTAGCCTACGTAAAAGGCTAGTGTATTACCTAAAAGTAATATTAGATTTTAAAAGCAGTCAATCATTACCTTTTCTATCTGAGGTACTTTTTCTTTTCCCTTTTTTTAATTAGAAGATTGTTTACCTGATGTTAGTAGGTGTGATGTGTGGAACAGCTCTTAGCCTGGCAGCTGACATATCTTGCTCTGCTACCTAACAATACATCATCAGGACTGTGACCTCACTAACTGTGACATCACTGCTACTTAGGAACAGCAAGTGAGTGATTGCCAGGTCATTTACCTGTAATGGCACTGTCAGTGAGATCATAATGCTGATGATGTAATGTGGGGTAGTAGGGTTAGACATGTCAGCTGCCAGGCTAAGAGCTGTTTCACACATCCAGCACAATATCATCACATAGATGACTTTCTGATGAGCAAAAGGAAAAAGAAAAATACTTCAGAAGTAAAAAGTTACAACTAAATGCTCCTTAAAATTTGTATTATTTTCCTGTCTGCCTGTTTTGGCTCCACTAGCTCTTTAATTATATACCATCGGTAGTGAGCTTTCATTGTAAATGGTGGTTGGAAACTGCTTCTTAGTTCTGCCTAAACTGAAAGTACTGTAATAGTCAGTTTGATCCCTGGTGCTTTTGTATCAATTTTCATGGCTTTATTAACACAAGTTTATGTTTGCAACTTGTAAAAATTATAAAAAACTGCATGTTCGAAAAACATTCTATACCATCATGTGTGAAGTTTTGTTAAGTCATTTTTCTGTTAATTTTTAAAAGGAGTAGAAATGTACTTTTGTCATACACTGCAATTAATAACCTGAAGATAAAGAAATCTATCCACTTGTGCTATTACCCACTCTTCCATGTAGTACCCTGTAGTAATCATATATTACAAACTGGACTGTCACTATGAGCCACAGAGCAAACATTACATCAAGGAGTTTTATATGGGAAAGTTGAGAGAATATTTGAAAATAATGAAAATATTTTGTAATGAAAAATATTGAATTCAGGGACTTTTGTGTGTTCTTTTTTTTCACCTTTCTTAAACCAGATTAGAAAATAACACTGTATCTCTCCAGATCTAGGGGACACACTGGTATAGGGAATGAATGATTGACCAATGGGGAGGTTGGCGACCACCTAGTTTCTGTCCCAATGGTCAGCACAGCTTGCACAACCAATCAGTGTACAAACACATGGTGTGTTTTTCAGACACAAGTGGTACACAGTCCAAAAATTTGTGCAGCAAAGAGAGTGATGCAGTTGTTTGGTGGTTTTAGAAGAGATAGTAGGATGGTCAGTGCTTGCGGATTGCACTTGTTCTACTCTGCATTTTTCTAATAGAGTGAGTAGTAGATTTAACTTTGTTTATTAAACTTTACTTAACTAAAATCACAGGGCTCTCATACAGAAACAGATAGAGCTGAGAGCTCAAAGAAATATTATTACCAGAACTTTCTAAGCACATTACCCAGGCTGTCTGAGAAGCAAGCTCAGACAGCCTGGGATACTGTTGCCTAATATAACCCTTTTTTATTGATACAGGGTAAATTAGGGCAGGCAGGCTGTAAGGGCTGAATTTAATTTATTTGAACATAATATTATCCTTTGATCTGAGCCTAAGTCTGTGTGTGATTGAGTGGAACCCAGTTCTGTGACAGCCACACTGTACAGTACTTGACAAACTTTGTCCCTGAACAAAAATATTTTTCTTTGACCACAGTGTGTGAGAGGGGGCACGGGTATCTTTTCTGTGAGAGACAGTAGACTAATGTGCCTAGTATCTAGTCTTAATTTTCATTCACAGATTTAATTACCTGAACTTGAACAAATTATTTTTCTTTGACCACTGAGTGTGCACCCTTTTTATGTCACTGGTGTAGCAGATTGCCTTTCTGGTTGAGAATTGAACTGACATTACCTAAAGCTGAACAAAATATTTGTCTTTGACCACTGAGTGTGTGTGAGAGTCAACACACTTTATGTGGCATAGCAGCTTACCTTTCAGGCTGACAATTAAACTGAAATTTCCTGAACCTGTTATCCCCTGGGTCCTGTAACCTTCTCAGCAGATCTGCTGGGAAAATGGTATCTCTCTGCCAGTTGTTCTCAGTGGTCCAGTAACAAAATCTTTCCACATGTAAGAAGTACAGGTGACAACCAGGCTTTTCAAATACTTCTTTCACCATTAAAATGCAGGAAAGCAACATTTTATTTATTCATTTTTATTTAAGTCTTTGGTAACCGGGTAAGGCCCACTAGGCACAAGTGCCTGTTTTCAGGGGTGACCTGGGAGCATTGGGCAGTTAAGTGACTTATTCAGAGCCACACCACAGCATGCAAGTGGAGGTTGTGAGAATCAAACTCAGGTCTGGTCTGCTAGATGTATCAAGCTTGTTCACACCTCATTCCTCTAACCTCTAGGCTATACTGCCAGCCCTTTCCATTTGATTGTAAACATTTCAAAATGTAAAGGAGCATGCCCCTGGATGCCCCTAGTTTTGTTAAGATTTTAACTGTGGGCCATTAGCCCCCCCACCCCAAATTTATACCTCTGGTGATGCCACTGAGAGTGAGCACAGAAACATTACAATATACCTTCATGACTTCATTTTTGTTTTAGTATTTTGGCCCCAAATTTTCAACATAATCTTCTTATGTACCTAACTCATGAATCCAGTAGGTGAAAAATTTCAAATCCCAACTGAAACATCACTTTACACTACAGGTACAAAAACACATGTTGGCCAGAATTTGAAAAATGGCAACTGCCAGGTTTATGAGGTGGTGTGAAAAAAATGGCTTTGTTGAAAATGTGGGGACAAAATATTGAAAATTACTGTAGTTATTAGCATGCATTGAAAACGTTCAATGTACATTCATAACTTTGTTGTTTTTTAATATTTTTGTCCCAAATTTTCAACATACTCTTCTTATGATCTCGCCTTATGAACCTTGTATGTGAAAAATGTCAAATCCTGCCCAAAAGGTGATTTCATTGTGGGACAGCAAAATCACCTATTGGGACAGATTTAAAAAAATTCACTTACAGTACATTGTTCATGATGTGGGGTCCCAAAAAGGTCATGTTGAAAATGTGGGAGAAAAATATTTACAATGGACCACGTTATGAGTAAATGTGCAAGTACATTGAAATACACTGGGCCAGATTCACAGAGCCCCTGAAAACCTTGCAGCTGTGGGGTATAACTCTGTGCAAGTGGGTAATCTGCCACTTTCAGAGCCACAGTTTTCTCTGCAGCTGAGGTATTCTCAAAGGTGGAGCCAGTTAACGATGGGCTCCATGAATTATGGCAGCTTGTGGGTGTTTCTTTCCCACAGCTGTGGAAAAATGTTACACCCAGTGGGACCAGGCATAACATCTCCTGCAGCTGTTGCAGAATAAAAATACAAATCTCCATAGCAGCAGAGAGTTCAGTCTGCAACAGGAGTTGTGTGTGGGACTTAGTCCCATATCATTTTGTGTATCAGGCCCACTGTTTTCTTCAATTCCTGGTCTGGTGATGAAGAATAAAGACATGCCTCTGGTCCAGAGAGGTTTATGGTGTTGGGCATTCAGTAGGTAAGTATAAGATAAGGGTGTGTGTGGCATCGTGGGTGATGAGTGGGGGGGTCACGTGGGGTGGGTGGTGAGTTGGGATGGCGGTGAGCACAACAAGGGATCATTTTCTTTATTTCAGATTAAAAACAAAAAAAAAAAGAAAAAACATTGTGGGATGATTTTCTTAATTATACATTCTCTGACAGTGATTGAGCATCCCAGTGTTGGTTTGATATATGGGTCACCAGAGGTGGGCACCTTGGTGTACCATACTGCTGTATTTGGGGCCAACATAGGGGATTGGGCACCCCAGCATCAGTAGATTGCTGTGGGGGTCAGAAACTAAACAGAGAGAGACAGACTAGCACCAGGGTAAGCATCCAGTATCAGTATATCTAAAAATAAAACACACACGTTTACTTGGCATCAGGGATTGGGCACCCTGGTGTCCAGTTTATGTCAAGGAGATCACTCATGTGTCTAATGGTGGACAGCAGGGGTCAATGAAAAGAAATCTGCATGCACAGCACGTTCAGCAGGGGTGAGGCCATGCACTGACAAGTAGCCCCATCCCAGCTGAATAAACACAGCAAAACATAATATGTATGCATGGAAACAGCCATGCCACCTAATACATGAATGCATTCTCATAAAATAAACACATGAAGCAATGTGGTAAAAAAAAATCAGTTATCCTCAGAATGCTGATTTTTCTGACAGCACATACTCAAAAACAGAATTGCTTTTATTAAATATTTTAAAAACTACTTTAGTCTGACAGCTAAAAAACACAAAAGCACACACCTTGGGCCAAAATCTATTATACAAAGAGCAGAAAGCCACCACATGACTGGATGTGCACAATAAAAACCTGAGAACAGACCAAATAAATTGCACCATATACCAACTACCATAAGAAGCAGGCAAACACTATAGTGTTAAAGTGCATAAAGATGTTTATTTATTTTAGTAGCCAAAGAAAGGATATCTCTTCCAGAAATGCCAGTTATGGCTCCTCACACACAAACCTCCAACCGGTTTCACTTAGCACATCATCTTGGATGCCTTTATGCAATTTAAGTGTATGGTGTTTGCCTGCTTCTTATGGTAGTTGGTGGATGGTGCTATTTTTTTGGTCTGTTCCCAAACTCTATTAGACCTGCAAGTTTCAGGATTCAAATCCATCTAGCTTTTTAGTTATAGGTGAGAAAAAACAGATCTTAAAGGGGAAGTCTCCCATAGTTACACACCAATCTTTTCCCAGATCCTTATGTGTAACTGTTTTGTGCCTCCTCCAGTTGCCAGCAGTCCTACTGCTGTCCAAATCTAGATTATAAATAAAAATATACAGCCCCCAGAAGTTATCAATGTGTTTGTCCTCCATTTTACCATCAATGTTGCTGGAAGATGATGTCATCAGAGCAACAGATAATGGTGCTGCACTAAATGTAGTTCCACCAGTAAACCAAACCCATAATGTTTGGTTCCCCACTTGAGTAATGGAGGAACCCTTTAATTGTTGTGCACATCCTGAAGTGCAGGTCTAATTGGGACTAGGACCATGTGAGTGTTATGCATCACTGATTTGAGGTATATACAGTGTTCATATAAGGAAGTGCCTGTATGTGTTGTGTTACTGTTTCTGTTGGCAAAAACAGTTTACCCAATAAATGACTCTGGGTACAACAAGAGTTTTAAGTGGTATTATATAGCCATCATATTATGTTTTGTACGTGTTAGCATTCTCTGTTTTGATTGACACCAGCAGTGAGAAACAATCTTGCAAATATGCCCCTTTCCCATTGTAACTAGGCAGTCAGTGATTGGATGCCTGCTGTAAGGCAATAAAGAGCTCAGCTATAACAAGGAATAGGTTACCAGGAAAGCATCAGCTGCAGCATATGGAAGAAGGGTATTCTAGTGGTTAAAGCACAGGCACAAGAACTGGGAGACTCTGGTTCAAATCCTACTAGAGTCCCTTACTCTCTAACCCTTAACAAGTTCCCCCTAACCTCCTTGTGAACTGTGATGGCCCCTCAGGTCCATGACTTTAAAAGTGTCCCCATTCCCATTATAAATCATAAACAGTGATGTGAGAGCTACAGCACTTCACTTTGAAGGTACTGAGGACAAGCTGTGACAGTCCCCCCTCTTTGTAATGCCAGCATTTGAAGTAGGATGTCCCTCACAAATCAGATGCTACACTTCAGCTGTTGTAGGTAAAGAAACTAATCAGTCTCAGTGTTTGTAGTGCTCTGTATTTGCTTAGCTCATTCCTTCCATGCCATATGCATTCTGCGTCTTGGTATTTCCAGTCAGAAACTCAGATTTAAGGAGCATTTAAAATGTAAAACAATACACTTTATAAAGTAAGTGATCTAGCTCTCCACTTTCAGGCTGCTGAAAGGAGGTGTGCATGTATCATTTGTGTAAAGGAGGAATTCAGTATTGTGTAATTCTTTAGGAAACTGTCCAGGCCCACCTTGTAAATAAATCTTCTCAAGGGTGTTCACCTGGTTCAATACAGATTGAGTGCTTGATTGACTGATTCAGTCTACTGCTCTCCGTAGCATGTTACAACTGTCTCACAGAGAGAAATGAGCAGTACAAAGAAACAGTTTGTTTCCTGTTAATGAAATACTATTAGGTTTATTATTTGCTCTACACATACAGTATTAAGGCTACAAGTACTACTCCCTGTGTGAGTTGAATAACAGAACTGTCTTACACCATTGCAAACTTAAACTAAAATCAGGATAGCCTTATGTTTTATGTTTGATACCCTTATGTTTTCTTCTGCACTGTTGCTGCAGTGACATCAAGGAATGGGAGGGGCTGTATTACAAGTGGCTCATTTGCATGTAAATGGAAGCTTGCTTGACACTGTACTTCCTTGTGTCAGAGCCTCAGACTCTAGATATGTGTTATAACAGAAGAAATGATGTATCTCTTATTGACATGTGTACAGTAATTGATGTAATGTATAATAAATACATCAGACATATCCAAATCATAAATATACAGGAGTCTTCTCCATTAAGGACGTTCCGTGGTGTTTCGGCAACCCCATGTCAAAGTCATACTTTTTCGTCCAGTACATGATGGTCATCTAAACATTTAAAATCCATAACAAACAACATGGGTTGCCATACTTGTTTTTAAGTTTTTTTTCTTTTCTTTTGCCCTACACCAGCTATGAGTTCCCTCCCCCACCTGTTCCTTCCCCTTCTCTCCCTCCTTGTCCTTCCTCCCTTGTTCTCTCTCCCAGGCCCATGCTACCCCCACCCCGTACCCACTATCTACTTAATCAATACCAGCAGTACCTTGGGAACACTCCACTTCTTGACCAGTCCTCCCCATGGGCCTCCACTTGGAAATACCTGGTTGCTTCTTAACACCACTAAGATTGGTCTCAAAGCCAGCCTATCCCTACTGTACCACATTGCTAATCATCAGGACTGTCATATGGACTCTACCTACTGCCCATATGCTAAAAGAAACCACAAATTATCACTATTGGACCTGTGCCTCTGTTCAATGAAGCTCCATTTACTTCTCCTACTGATCTAGGCCAACGTCCATCTGAACCCTGGCCCAGGCTGTTCAAGCCTTCTGAAAAAGGCAGGACAGGAGCCCTCACCATCACAACCATTAATATCTGCAGCCTGTTAGCAAAGCTTGATGCACACCAAGCCTTTATCAGCCAACATAATCCTGACATCCTTGCTGTAGTTAAAACATGGCTGACAACAAAAGTTCCTGATCTGGCAATTACCTTACAGGGCTACAATGTTTTCAGACTGGACTGTGTCTCTAAAAAGGGGATGGGGCTGTGCCATCTACATTAAGGATAATCTCCTCGGGTACCTTGTTCCAACCCCTGTCCCTACCTCCTCGGCCCAGCTACTACCCTTTAAAATTCTTCTAGGTCCCAATCAAAAAACCCTCACCATCATCTCTGTATATATTCTACCTCGAGATCAAGATCTTGGTATCAAAAGAAGTTCTTAACTTGGTCAGCTCCCAACCTCCTGGCTCTGAACACATTCTGCTTAGTGATTTCAATATAAACTGGCTCGCATCTGATGTCTACACTCATAAGGATGCCCTTGCAGCTGCCAACCTCTCACAATTGGTCACCACACCAACTCAGATAAATTACAAAACTGGCACCAGTACCCTGCTTGACTGGGTTCTCACCAATCACCCTACCAGGATCTCTCATACCTCCGTTCTCCCAGACTCTCTCAGTGACCACTCCCCGGTTATATGTGAATGGTCTAATAACTTTCTAAAGCCAACCCCTATAATCATTACCAGCAGAGTCCTCCCCCCTGTGGTCAACTTATCCATCTCAAACAGTACCTATCCTTGCAAGACTGGCTACCCATCTACAAGGCGACGGATGTTAACCTTGCCCTCTGCTACTTCATCAACGCCTTCAATAAGGTCTGTGACCTCTTCGCTCCTTCAAGAAAACAGAAAACAAAAGCCCTCTGTAACCCTTGGATAACTGTGGAGCTCCAGTCCCAGCTGAAATCTAGGGACCACCTGTGGGCAGTGGCAAACAATCTGACATCCAAAAATACAAACATGCCCGTAATGCCTTCACAAAATCCATTCGTCTCACAAAAAAGTTCATATTATAAGGATGTTCTCACCATCACCTGGGGAAATGGTTGTGCTTTCTGGGACAATATCAAGGATATTACTGAGAAACAATCAAAGTCCCCTCCAGCCATGTTTATTGTTGAAGGGTCCACTACCCTTGATCCCATGGTCAATGCGAATACCTTTAATAAGGCTTTTACTGACCTCAGTACTGTTCTACCACCTGATTTCTTCACAGACAGTCACACCCCCTCTAACACACCCTGCACTCTGTCAAACCACTCTCATTTCTACTTCAGGGAGATTAAGATGAATAAAGCTCACTGCCACATCGCCTCAGCCATCTCCACTTCCAGAATCAGCAGTGACACCCTGGACCTTAAGCTGCTATCACTTACACTTGACGAGGTCCTCAGTCCCCTAACTAAAATTCTTAGCCTCTCTCTCTCCACACCAGTACTTTTCCTGAAATATGGAAAACTGCCGCTGTGACCCTGGTCCACAAAACTGGGGATAAGATCTGCCACTCTAACTACTGCCCAATCTCCATATTGCCATCACTATCCAAGGCCATAGAGTGTATTGTTGTGGACCAGCTCACTGATTATTTGGACAAATATCATATTCTGTGCACACAACAGCATGGTTTTAGAAAAGGGCATAGTACCACCACTGCCCTGCTTGAATTTACTGGTGCAGTGCATCGTTCCCTTGATAAAGGACTTCTTACAGGAGCTGTCTTCATCGACCTCTAGAAGGCATTTTACACGGGTCCATCATCGGCTGTTGTATGACCAACTACTCCTTGCTGACCTCGCACCGGACTCAGCCAACTGGTTCAGAAGCTACCTTGACAACCGCTCTCAAAGAGTAAAAATTGCCAATGCTATCTCGGACACCTAGCTTGTTCGCTCCAGAGTGCCTCAGGAACAAATCATCCTGTATGCAGATGATGGTGTTGTCTTTTCTATGTACAAGGACCTTTCACCACTACAACACAACCTCCAACTCGGATTCAGTGCCATTGAAACATGGTTCTCCAATCATAAACTAGTCCTCAATCACAAGAAAACCAAGTCATTGCTACTCTGCAGTTCACATAACCGTTATAAGCAACACCCCCCTTGCCATCTCCACCAAGCAGGGGACTGTCCTCGAACAGGTTTACTCTTTCAAATACCTAGGGATTCTGCTTGACCCCAATCTCTCCTATATGGCTCACATTGACAGCATGGCTAAAGCTGCAAGCACATGCCTTGGATTACTCTACAAGCACAGGCAGCACCTCATCCCACAGGCCCTGAAGATTGCCATCCAGAGCTCTGTGGTGTCAATTATTGATTATGGCCTCATTATCTATGGCTCAGCCACAACGTCCGCTCTCTGACATATAACAACTGCCCTTAACAAAGCATGATGACTCACAACTGGTGCCCACTGCCTCACCCACACCTGTGCCCTTTATGAACAATCTGGATGGCTCCAACTTTCCAACTGTATAAAGTATGTCACAAGTGTGATGGCTGGAAAAATCAACCTTGGCCTCACACCCCCTGGTGTTACTGCCTTGTTACATCAAAACACCAACCAACAGAACACCAGGAGCTTGACAACCCAGATTCTACAAGTTTCTCGCTGTTGAACTACGAAGGGCCAACATTCCTTCACCTACAGGGCTCCTGTATGGATGAATGGTCTCAGCCACACCATCTTCTCTGTCTCAACACTAGGTCTGTTCAAAACCAGGCTTCTGGACCATCTCATTGCCTCTAGCTCCTGTGACTGCCTCTCCTAGATGATGACCTACACAGCTTTAATCCTAACTTATATAATGCTTAACCCCAGGCCCCCCAGTCCCCCTCCCCCAGCTCCTGAGGTGCCACTTCAAATCTCAGGTCTTCATACCACCTCATTAGTGTCTCCTTGCACCATTACAGCACTTATCCCCCCCCAACTTGCCCCCTTTTTCTCTTCTATCACTCCTTCCCATTTATTTTTTGACAAATGCCTCTGGCTGCATCTTCATCCTCCCCCTCTCCTCTCATCCCTGTTTCTCTGCCACCCCTGGGTGCCTGACCCTACCCATTCCTTGTGTGCATATGCATCCTAGCTGTGTTCACCATCTTACTATAGCTGCCTCTGTCAACTACCTACACTTCTCCTCCTCCTCTACACCTTACTCTTCCTATAATTGACCCCTTTCAATAGCACTGTTGTACATGAATTGTTTACTGTTATTTCACTGTTGCTTCCTTGTTGTTTGTTATTTCTGATGTGGAACCTTTGTAAAAGAGCCTTGGCTCAAAGGTACTTGTAATCCTAGAATAAATAAAATAAAAAAAAAAAAAATAAAAAAAGTTACATGGGAGAGACTTAATCTCTCTTATGGAAAAAATCCGGAAGGGGTCAGATTGTTTTAGGTGGTTGTAACACCAATATTTTAGATGTTAACATGAGTGTGAAAGAAAATGTGAAACAAGGATACATCATTTGTGATGATGCTTGCTTAATTTTTTTCTACAAATGAAAAAAAAAATAAAGAGTAAATTACCAATACTATGACACCCTCTTGAACTGAAAAGGGGGGGAAATATTTGTATGTTTTATACATAAAATCATTTCAAACTCATGTCATTTTTATAAAACTTTTATGATGGATGTAGAATATGGTTATGAATATAGAAACAGAAAGGCATATAGGGGTTGTCATGCTTCATTTGGTTATATCTGCTTTCAAAGTTGCAGTTTCAGAGGTGCTTGGCTCAGGACAAAAATAATTGAAACATCCCAATAAAAAAATAAAACATGTAAGAATGCTATTCAAACAATTCAAAAGTACATGCAGTTTGGCAAGGACTTTAACATAAAATTAACAGTGTAACCAAAGACAGACTGATATTTAGATAAAGCGCCTTGAATGATACCAACTGCTGCAATTGTGGGAGCTAATGTCCTTGCTGCCATCCTAGATATAATCTTAGCTGGACATGAAATAATAGAATAAATTGTTATTCTAATAATGCTTCCATATATTTAAGAATGCACTTGTGCCAGTACACAACCTTGAAAACGTTTTCGAGAGCATCAAAAAAATGGGAATTTGAAACACCAGTGAATGTCCTTAATTTATGTAATTTTTTTTTCTTTTGCGGGGGGGGGTGCCTCTCTGTAACTTTGTTCCCAGTGAACCAATTGCCATGACATTTTCAGGATCCAAAGATCCTGGCACCACCTCTGTGTTTTCCAGATTTCAAATTCACACACACACACATATATATATATAGTATTGTACAGGACTGGTAACACCTGTTGATTAGGGTTGAGTAAGCATTATTATGGTAAGCCACAATTTTTGTACATTAAATGTTTTAATGGCAAGAACAAAGTCACCCTATTTTTTGCTCACCAATAGTAAAAAAACAGTAGAGATCTGAAATGTGAAACTTTCAGGTTTCATAGAGTTTGGTCCAAGGACTGTGCTTTGCTAATTAGTTTTTCCTAAGTATTGCTATTTCTGAGATATTACCAAAAACATGTTCCAGTTTCTTTTTTGCACATGCTCAGTAGAAAAAATGAACATTCCAAGGATACTAGATTTTTGCAAAAGCATTCTGTTATGATTTCATATGAAAGAATGCTTTTTTTCTGAGATAAAGAAATAAGTCTTCATGCTGTATGAGTTAGTGGTAAGAAAAATAAAACACACATGCATTTGTGCTCACTGACAATAGAAAATGTAGGTGGAGTGGTGGCTTGTAGTTTCTATGATCCCTACATGTCCAAAGCTGGATGTACCTTAGTGCAGGGCCAGATGGCTCCTAGACATACACTGCTGGATGGACTGTTACCTTGGTTCAGGGCCTGGGGGTACCTATGCATCTTCAGCCTGACAAATTGTTACCTTGACACAGTTCCTAGGCTCCTTGCACATCTGGAGCCAGTTACCTTGGCACAGAGACCAGAGTGCATGTGCATGTCCACAGGTGGATGTAGTGTTACCTTGGCAAATGGGCTAGAGGGCCCTGCTTGCCTACTGCCAAATGGACTGTTACCTTGATGCAGGGCCTGGGGGCCCTGCACATCTGCAACCAGATAGACTGTTTCATTAGTGCAGGACCTAGAGACCACTGCTTGTCCACAGTCAGAGGGATTGTTACCTTGGCACATACCCAGAGGGGCCCATGTGAATCTGCTGATAGATGAACTATTACCTTGGCACATGGCCTAGCAGTGCCTCTGCATGTCTATGGCAGGATAGACTTTTGCCATGGTGCAAGACCTGAAAGGACTACTGTGCATCCACTACCAGATAGGCCATTATCTTGGCACAGGGCCTTGACGGGCCCCCGTATGTCTGTGGCCAGACAGCCTATTATCATGAGGCAGAGCCCTGAGGGTCCACCCTGCAGCCACAACCAGATAGCCTGTTACCTTGGTACAGGGACCCAAGGGACCCCTCCATGTCACAGCCAGATTAACTGTTTCCTTGGTGCAGAGCCCAGAAAGGGCATATACAAAAATGGTTCACATTCTGGAATACCTTTTTACACATAACTCAAAACCTGTAAGAGTTAGGAAAAAATAACTAGCAATGACTCACACTCGAACCAACCCCTTTCAAATCTGACAGTTTCAGATTTAAAATTCCTAACTGTTTCTCCGTTATTGATGAGCAAAGACAAGGTCTTACTTTTGGGGAAGTTCTAGAAAGTTGAAAATACATAAATTCACAAAAAATCAGGCCTTTATTTGCTTACCAATACCCAAATAATCTGACACTTTTAGGCTTGATTGTGTTTGGTTCAAGGATTGTGCTTTAATAATTATTTTTCCTAATTATTACCATTTTTGAAATATTAGCAAAATGCGTTCCATTTTTGCACATCTTCATTAGCAAAAATGAACATTCCAAGGACAACTAGGTTTTTGCAAAAGTATGTAGTTATGGTTTTGTATGAAAATAGATGCTTTTGTGAGGTAAAGAAATTAATTTTCATATAAGTTAATGATATGAAAGCATAAAAAACACAAATTGTTGTTCAATGACATCAGTAAATGTAGGTGGAGTGTTGGTTTGTGGTTTCTGTGGTTGCTCATCATCCATGGCCAGATGGACTTTTACCTTTGTGCAAGGCCATGGAGGCCCCTAAGTGTTTGCCGCAAGCAGACTCTTTTCTTGATGCAGTTCCTAGAGCCCCTGTGTATTTGCAGCCAGTCAATTACCTTGGCACAATGTTAGGGTTTCCTGTCAGCATCCACAGCTGAATGGATTGTTACCATGGAGCAGGGCCCATGTGGTTATTGCAGACCCACAGCCAGACTGACTACTACCTTAAAGCAGGGCCAAAGTTCTTGTACATCTGTGGTCAAATGTCTTGTTACCTTAGTGCAGTACCTAGAGGGGCCACTGCATATCCACTGCCAGATGGACTGCTATCGTGGCACAGGGCCCAGTGGAGACACTGGGCATCTGTGTCCAGATGGACTGTTAACTTGGCACAGGGCCAGGAGGGCCTGTATGTCTGTAGCCTAACTTGGTGAAGGACCCAGAGGAAACCTGTGTGTCTGCAGCCAGACAGTTACTTTGGTGCGTGGAAGGGAAGGCTGGAGGGCCCCTGCACATCTGCAGTTAAACAAACTTACCCTGGCCCTTCGGCATCCCTAGCCAGATTGACTGTTACATGTGTCTAAAGCTAGATGTAGTGTTACTGTAGCCTGGTTTAGGGCAGGGCCTTGTGCATCCAGTCATGGTGGTCTTTGATACCATAATATTTTAATTATCATTGCTACAATAAATGCACAAGATAAGTTTTAACTGCTAATATAAGTACGAAGCATGAATGTTGTCATTATCTATGTAATAGTATTTTGAACTATTTGTAAGGTACTGTGTACATTCACTAACCTATTTTATTGTGCATTTCTTTCATAGGAATAGCAATTACTACATATATTATGTTATACAGCTGCTGTACAGTCTGTATAATAGGGCTGACTAGGTACCTTAATGTTAAACCTGTACAGTATATTTGCACCTTAATAGTGCAACTTTTGTTTGATTCACTTGAAAATTGCCATGTGCAGTTTCGTGCCAGGTTCTCTGGGTCTTGTGAATTTCCTAGCAATTGATTTAGCAGAGTCAACATTCTATAACGTTGAAAATACAGAAATGCACCCAAATTAAGAGTTGTTTTGCTCATCGATATGTCAAAAAAGGTTGGAATTTGAAATCTGAAACAATCCGATTTTATAGAGTTTATCACAAGAGGTGTTTTTTTATAATTAGTTCTTTCCATAACTAATGCTATTTTTGAGATATTAACAAAGATGTGTTCTTTTCTTGCACATGTTCAGTACAGAAACTGAATGTTCTATGGATAACTGGATTTTTGCTGAACTATTTTATGGTTTCTTATGAAGAAATTATTTCTTGAGCTAAAGACATCTGAATTAGAGATATTAAAGCCTACAAAACCACAAATCTTTGCTCAACTTATAAAACCACAAATATTTGCTCACTATAAACAGAAAATGTAGGTGGAGGGATGGTTAGCTGTGTCTGTGGTTGGCATACAGTATTAGCATTAAAGGAAGAATCCCTGGTGTTTTTTATAGGTAGATAGGACTAGTTTTGCTGGAAATATGATTTTTTGTTTAAATCACTAGTGACTAAAGAATAAAAAGTTTATGGTTTAACGAATATGCTTTTGTCACTTGTGTTTATGAATTTTTATGTTATTTTTGCTTTTGTGTTCATTTAAAACAAATAATATGTTTGTAATATAATAATATACAGTGGCCGGGATATTCAAAGGGGTTGCGCCTGGTGCAACCCTGCATTGCACCCCAGTGGGATGTTCAAAAGGCTGCCAGGTGAAGTGCAATTCCTGATGCGGCAGGGTGCAATGTAATCTTATGCAGCACAGATGCAGAGGGCGTGCCCATGCATAAGTGGCACATCACAATATTCAGCCCAGGATGTGAGGCACATATGATGGCACAACCCTGCATTGCACCACACAGGGGGGCTCAAAGTTGAGCCCCAGAACAGCAGGAGCAGGTCCTGGCCACCCACAGGTGGACTGCTGTATTGCAAGGTGCAACACATCAGCCGTCAGCCGTGGGAGGCCACCCACCCACCCAGAACACTGTTGCCAAGCACACATACAGTGGCGTGAAAAAGTATTTGCCCCCTTCCTGATTTTCTCTATTATTGCATATTTGTCACACTGGATGTTTTCAGGTCTTTAGACAAAATATAATATTAGATAAAGGGAACCTGAGTGAACAAATAACACTTTTTTTTACTTATTTCATTTATTTAATGAAAAAAGTTAACCAACACCAACTGGCACTGTGTGAAAAGTAATTGCCCCCAGTTAAATCAACCAATTAAAAGGATAATTAGAGTCAGCTGATTGAACACAGCCAGGCTTGATTACAGCCAGCCCTGCTCAATATAAACCTCACTTATTTTGACCCTTACCATCAGAGTCACGTTGCCAGCACAAAGATTCAACCAGCACATTATGCCATGATCAAGGAAGTTCCTGAAAAGATCAGAAAAAATGTAGTTGCCTCTATCAGTCTGGAAAGGGTTACAAAGCTATTTCTAAGGCTCTGGGACTCCATGAGACCACAGTGAGAGCCATAATCTCAAATGGAGAACACTTGGAACAGTAGTGAATCTTCCCAGGAGTGGGCAGCCTGCCAAAATTACTCCAAGGCGCAGCGTAAAATCATCCAGGAAGTCTCAAAGGATCCTAAAACAACATCCAAAGAACTGCAGGCTTCTCTTGCCTCAGCTAAGGTCAGTGTTCATGACTCCACAAGCAGAAAGAGACTAGGCAAAAATGGGCTTCATGTGAGGTAGCAAGCGAGGAAACCACTGCTAACCAAGAAGAACATAATGCTTGTCTCACATTTGCCAAAAAGCACCTGGATAATCCACAAGCCTTTGGGAAAATGTTCTATGGACAGATGAGTCCAAAGTGGAACTTTTGGATGACATGGATCCATAATGTCTGCATAAAGCAAACACAGCATTCCACAGTAAGAACACCATACCAACAGTCAAACATGGTGGTGGTAGTGTGATGGTGTGGAGATGCTTGCTGCCTAAGAGACCTGGATGACTTGCCAAAATTAAAGGAACCATGAATTCTGCTCTGTACCAGAAAATTCTTAGGAGAATGTCCGGTCATCCTTCCGTCAGCTGAAGCTGGAGCGTAGTTGGGTCATGCAGCAAGACAATGATCCAAAACACAAAAGCAAGTCCACATCAGAATGGCTAAAAAGAAGTAAAATTAAAGTTTTGGAGTGGCCTAGTCAAAGTCCAGACTTAAACCCAATAGAGATGCTGTGGCAGAACCTGAAACGAGCAGTTCATGCTCGAAACCTACCAAATGTTACTGAATTAAAGCAGTTCTGCAAGGAAGAGTGAGTTAAAATTCCTCCACAGCGATGTGAAAGACTGATATTGAATTATAGGAAGTGTTTGGTTGCAGTCATTGCAGCTAAATGTGGCGTAACCAGTTATTAAGTGTAAGGGGGCAATTACTTTTTCACACAGTGCCAGTTGTTGTTGGTTAACTTTTTTCATTAAATAGGTGAAATGAAAAAAAAAAAAACAAGTGTTATTTGTTCACTCAGGTTCCCTTTATCTAATATTACATTTTCTCTAAAGACCTGAAAACATCCAGTGTGACAAATATGCAATAATAGAAAATCAGGAAGGGGGCAAATACTTTTCACACCACTGTATCCCCTGGTGGTCCAGTAGCCCCCCCACCCCCCATAAGCCTAATCATGGGCATCTGTAGCATAAAGCAGACCCTGGTGGTCTGCGATCCCCCATGCCTGATCGTGGGCATCTGATTGAATAAAAGTAAGCCTGGTGGTCTAGCGGTCCCCCCATGCCCAATCACGGGCGGTTGTTGCATTCATAGGCGTACCTGGTGGTCCAGTGGCACCCCCTTCCCCACCCTCCCACAAAGGCGTTCATTTACATATCTGGCCCTGTGTAGTACAGTTTGGTCTGCAAGCCCATTGATCCAACCTGTGGACCAATAGGCTTACAGAGCATACTGTACCTGTCATTCAGCAGGCGGCTAGATGATATGTGGGTGGAGTGCTGCCGCCTGCTGATTAAGATGGGGGGTGCAGGGTGGCCAGCAGTCCTCTGTGGGAGGGTGGGGAAAGGGGTACCACTAGACCACCAGGTACATCTATGAATGCAACAACTGCCTGTGATCATCCTGCAGGAGGACTGTTAGACCACCAGGGTTACTTTTCTTTAATCAGATGCCCACGATCGGGCATTGGGGGGGGACTGCTAGACCACCAGGGTTACTTTCATTTCTTCAGATGCCTGCGATCGGGTGTACAGGAGTGGGGGGGGCTGCAATAGCCCACCAGGGTTCTGACCCCTGATGGCAGCAGCTTGGCAGGTTGCCAGGTGCAATTCACCAGGACCCAGTGCATCACATGCTAATGGGGCCATAATGACATCCAAATGGCCCCATTTGCGCTTTGCATAGATTATTGCCTCATTTGCATGCCCCTGGCTGAATATTGCGGGTGATGCAACTAGCACAATGGCACTTGCACTGGCGCATCCCCGTGCTCCCCCTCTGTGGCTTGCGCTGCTACAGTGCCACTGCGCCGTACACAGTATGTGTGCCCTCCATGCCATATTCAACGGTGCTGAGCCATGGCGCATCACCATTGAATATTGCCTGGTCCTGGCCCCAGCACTGCCCAGTTGCACTGCACCCAGGCTTGTGCCACTGCCTGGCCCAGTCTGAATATCCAGCCCAGTATATACAAATAATTGTGCAGTAACACTTTGAAAACTACGTTACATAGTTACAGAGTACTAATGTATGGTAGAACATTGTTATAGGTAGAAATCTACCTTTTTATAACAATGTTTTACCATCGATGTGACGTCATGATGTTGTTAACCTATTGATGGTACGTCACATCGATGGGTTAACAACCGGGAACAGTCTGGGCATGTGCACAAATGGATTGGATGGCCTAGAAATGGCCGCGGTGGTGAGGGCAGAGCAGCGGCAACATAAAAAAAATGCAATAAGGAACTGCTTTCTTTTGTATAAAACGTAAATTGTACCATATACTATAAAATATAATGTATGGTACATCGATGGATAACCATTTTGTTAACTCATCTCGAGGTTGCCATGGTGACCACGTAAACCTCTCAAGCTTCGCTCTCAAGATTTACGTGGTCTCCCTGGCAACCTCTCGATGGTTAACAAACCTGTTAACCATCAATGACCATACATTATCCTCTATGTTGTCGGCAGAGATGGACCTCCTAGTCCATCTAGCCTACCCTGTTTTCAGACTATCTCCTACTTTTTATGGCTGTGGGCGGAGCCTACAGCCATGTTGCTATTTGCAGCTGGAAAATAGAGTATCGTGGAACACATGTTTTGGACTTTTCAATGTATCCTTAAATGTCAACTGAAATAAAATACCCCTTCTTTCTGTTAAGAATGGTGGAGACATAACTCCAAGCTGCTTATCAGATACCATCAGGAAACTGAAACAGTTTGTTAAATATTTGTTAAATAATGGTTGCCTATTAAACTGGAGATTTGTTTACCCCCTTCAGAATGCAACAACTTGCACATTTAAATACTTATCATTTAAACAGCTTCTTACTGCTAGTTTCACTTGGGAATGTACTGTCTTTCAAGAAAGATTCATACCTCATAAATGTCATCTCTTTTCCAGCAAATCTATACTTTACACTGTTTTTTAACCTCTAAAGATATTATGTGATAAGTACTGTCTCAGACATATGCCAGGTCTTCAATAAACTACCCAGACTAAATATGACGCAATCAGCAGGCATTTTCTACTATGCTTTTTGGGAAAAAAATATATTGTGCTACAGCAAACACATACACACACACACACACACACTCACACACACACACTGTATACACCATTCTTATTGCCACAGCATTGAAAATAAATACTGCATTCTAATATATTATAAAACAAGAAACTGTTTATGTCAGTGAACACAGTGAAGTTCAGTACAGAGTAGATTTCCTTTAAATATTTCTTATCCTATATTTTGTATCCTGGATAGAACAGGGGAGATGCTACATCTCATTGTCATAGGGATCTTCATTTACACATTTTTGCACTGTATTTACTTAGGCTGTCCCAGATTAGATGCAATATCTTGTTTTCAGGGGGGTCATGATTTTCCCATTTTGATAATGTATTTCTTCAGGGTAGCCTTGTCCAGGGCCCCCATATTCAAAGCAGATGTGCTGTACATCCTGGCGGAATAGGGAGATGTGCTGCACAACTCCTACAATGTGCCACAGCACGATATTCAAACATGCAGGATGTGCTGGCCACAAGGGAATTGGCCAGGGTGCACACAAATAGTATGCCATGCAAGTCTAGGGTGTGTTCCCATGCATATGCCGTGCTACAGCATACTCAGTGGTAATGTGCCCCTCACAGTCCAGAGTAGCGCAGCCCACAGTTAGGCCATGAATAGCTGGCCTAACTTGGCAAGCCACCCACCCAGAGGTGTGCTGCAGAAGTGCACCCAGGTGCACAGCAGCCTGGCAGCCCTGGTGGACTAGAGGTACCCCTCCCATCCCCAATTGATCCAACTCCATCCCCGAAGAGCTCCATAGTGTATGCCCCTCCAGACCCAATCACACCAGAGGAAACCACAGTCCATATCCATAGCATACAGAACCCCCACTCACCACCTTGGTACATAGACACCCTCACTCCCCCCCATACCCTACCTGTTGTGGAGATTGGCCACAGCCAGCCGCTGACTGCACTGGACCTGGGCTGGGGACCTGCAATCTGGAATGACTCAATTGGCTGTACTATGCATTGGGGCACTATGCAAGCTGCAGACCCCTCAGTGTATGCAGCCATGTGTATGTCTCTGGCAAACCATAAGAGGGAATTGACATACCTCCAATGCATGCCTTGTCGATGCTGTATCTTCCTGCTGTCATATGCCACTGCAGGCTCACACTCTCCCTCGTTCCTCTGTGAAACATGCTGTCCTCTGGACTGCTGAGGTATCCTTGGTGCCTTGGGGTACAGTATCCTGCAATGCCATTTGCAGTGTATACTCCAGGCTATGGATAGTGTGTCCCTGGTTCCCCAATTGTACAAACGAATGGGAAGTTGGCTGTAACATGTCTATTCCGGGACCTGTGTGAGTGGGTACAACATTGGTTGTCACCCACACCGAGCAGTGCAATGGCACTGGGACAATGGATCTGCATGCAAGCACCTAAGGTGTATGGCCACTGGGCATTATCACCCACACACAGCTCATGCCTATGTATGACACATTTCAGTGTCCTACTGTCAGTGCTCTGCCAGCTGAAAATAAGATGCCATTTCTTCTATGAACTATCCAGGCTAAATATATAGCAATCAGCAGGCATATTCTAGGAAAATACATTGTAAAAATGTGTAAAAGAAAGACCACATTGAAACTGCCTCTCAGCAGATCTGCATTATACAAATTCATTAGAAATAATGGGTAAAAACATCCCAAAAGCTTTCCACAGCCATATCAGCTCTGACCAGAATTTATTAACTATAGGTCCTTATTTCACAGTTTTAATTTGGTATTGACAGTTTAACTTGTGTGGGGGATTCTTTTAAATGTGTAATGTCAAAACATGGCTGTTATTTTAACTAAAAATAAAAATTTGCAAAGCACAAATGACAAAATTAAAAACAGGTTTATGCCATTGAGAGACAGCTTTTTTGACATATGGCAATACTTTCATGAAGTGTTTTTTTCTTTCATGAGTTCATGTTAAGGAATTTTGGAAACCTTTTTAGATTAGGAAATTGTACCAGGGCATGGTGGTATTCAGTGCCTGCCTGCTTTAGGGTTCTGTTTTCAGCCACAAAGACCTTTGTTTTGGCACCACAAATTGGTATTCCTATCTTTGGTGTTTGCTTGTGCACAGGGCTCATAGGGCCCTATGTGTGCCAGATGGACCATTTTCCTAGCACATGATTCCTAGGGCCCTATGTATCCTGATACTGTAGTCTTCGGTGTCTGCCTGTGTGCAGGGCCCACTGGACCTGAGTACAGCCAGGTATACCTTTATCTAGGCACAAGTCCCCAGGATCCTGTGCATACTCTCATGGCAATCGTTGGTGTCTGCCTACTGTAGGTGCAGAGCCCACAGGGTCTTATACACAGCCAGACCTGCTGTTTTCTTGGTACAGGGTCTGGAGGACCATGCACATCCTGGATGGTGGTCCTTGTTGTTGGCCTGTTCACATGGTCTGCTGGGCCTGGCACACAGCTAGATGAAACTTTGTGTCGTGACATGAAAATGGTTGGTGATACATGGCCCGAAATGCATCAGATATTCTGTTTATTCTATTTCACACAGTGTGAATGAGGATATGAGTACACTGTAACAAAGAAAAAGGAAATTCATTGCAAAAAAACTATGTCAATGCAAACATTAAGGTTGAAGAACGTAAAGCACACAAAGTAAGGAAATGAAAAAAAATAAGGATGGGAGTTTCAGGAGTCTTGTCAAGTTGGTGCTGTGGTGTTTCTTGAACTTTCAACCCTAATACCCATCCACCTCCAACAGCCCTTAGCTTCATGACCTAGGAAAAAGCTACACATCCAAGTCATGTGCTTAGTGTAGGAAGAAAATGATGACATTCTGCTCTATGCAGGACCCACAGGACCTTAATTTAGGAAGATATGAATGATATTGATGTCCTGCTTCATGCAGGACACTGTGTGAAGAAAGTTATACATGATCTCTTGCTTTGTGCAAGGCCCATAGGTCCCTGTGCAAAGAAAGTTATTAAAGGTCTTGATGTCATGCTTTGGTTAAAGCCTGTGCAGAAAAGTTATACATGAGCTCCTGCTTCACACAGTGTCCACAGGGCCCTGTAAAAAAAAGTTATGGCTGATTCCATGAGTCCTAAGTGGAGAGCTATAGTTGTCAAGCTCACAGCACTAAACCTATGGGTGATGGTTTGAACCTGTAGCTTGTTTCTGGGCCATGAGACTAGGGGCTGGGAGAAGATGCTGGATATTGTGGTTGAAAATACCAAGGAACACCACAGCGCCAATCTGACAAGACTCCTGAGAATCCCAAACTTATTTGTTTATATCCTAATTTTGTGCGCTTTACGTTCTTCAGCTCTAATGTCAGCATTAACTTTGTTTTTTGCAATGAATATATATACATAACTTATTTTTTATTTATGAAGACATACTAGCAACACTCCTTTTTTCATGGAAAATGAGCATAACAATTGCTGGAACTTCGCAGCATACATGGGATATATATAGTAAATCACTACAGAGGCATATTAGCAATGGCCTGCTTGGCAAGCTTGTTTTAATATGTTCTCATGAAAGATGTAGTAACTATATTGCCATTTTCTCCATTTCTATAGTTTCCTGACAACTGTTATGAACTATTGACCATTTCTTTTACACATGAACACAACAACTGTGTTGTGCTGACAATTTTGTCCTCACTTGAGGCGATTACTTTGTGGTACTCTGCTGCTTTAAAAACATATATTTAATATTTTCTTTTTTCAAATATGTTACTATTGTATGGCTATAAGAAAAGCTTAATAAAAGTATATGAACTATCAGCCACTTTTTAAATAAATTATCTTCAACTGTGCGATGCTGTTACATTTGACCACATCAATATGATTCATGTTGCTATTAGTTCTCACTTGAGGTAAATATTAGGCGGTACTTTGCTGCTCTTTATAAACATATTTATATATTTTTTAAACATGGAGTTGTATGGATTTAAGAAAGGCTGTGTAAATGTAACTCCTTTTGCCATTTTCCCACACCTCATGATGAAGTCTTAGAAAGGACACACACTGGCGCAGGTTCCTCCTGTGCTTACTATCTGTGTGTGGTAAAAGAAAAAGTTGTATCAACCAGCAGCATTTAGCTCTATGTGCACTGCCATTTGTGTTTTTACATTTAATGGGGGTTATTCTCCAAGGTCCAGAGTGGCTATAAGCCATGTATCTGAGGCACATAGTCACTTTGCAGCCACTGTGCCCCCTGTGCCCTATTCTCCAAAGAGGCATGGGGCTGTTCCACACAGGATCCCCCGGCTGGCCAGAGAGCTCCACATGTGGGTGGTCCAGGGGGTGGTGCAGGGTGTGTGCCTGCACTCCATGCTATTCATGAAAGTGCAGAAAGCCAGGTGAGGGGGGGACAGACTACACGTTCCAGAGGCAGTCATAGCCACTGCACACCCCCTCGACAGTATGCCACCAGCAGTGGGACACACTGTAGGTCCCCTCTGACATGTCACCCAAGCCTGTCTGGACCACTGTGAGGGCTGGGGTGGCTGCACATGCACACGCCGGGTATTTGTGTTTGTGGCTCTACCGACTGTCCCCGCAGCCGTGGCTCCGGTGGTGCAAGGAATCTAGTGGCAGACCAGGTCCAGGCATCCCATTGGATGCCCATCCGTGTTCACCGGACAGCCCCTGTGCACCTGCATGCCTGGAGGTGGGGCCATGCAAGGGGGCTGCACAGTGGCCAGTGGACATGAATATGACCTCTATGCATCATTCCGTGGGTGCAGATCTACGCAGGTGGGATGCGTGCCTTTTGCAGATACTTCCCATCCCTTGGAGAATCATCCCTAATATGTATATTTCAGCAGCACCAGCAGTAGATTCATAAGCATGTTCCACAGTGTTCACAAAAAAAACTTAAGCAACAAGTAGAGCTTCATGGAGTTCACTGCTCTTTCTAAGTGGTACCAGGAGACTGCCAGAGACCCATAAACACTTGGCAGAAATAATGTGTGTGCATGCAGAGATTACAAAAGAGGAGCAGTTCCAATCTGGAATCAGAAAAGAAGGCCAGTGTGTTTTAAGCTATGCATCTAGCCATAGATATCCCCCCCATTGTGTGGTGTACTTTCCCCAACAGCCAGAGAATAAACCCAATCGGGACTACACATAAGTTTAGTATCTTTCAGATGGAGCCCAAATATTAGAAGGAGAAAACAGGATTGTAGGAGAGTAACTGAATCAGATCTTTGCCATCTCATTAAGAAAGTCCCCACAATTGGCAGAAAAGGGGAAAAAGACTTTATTAAATGGTGAAATAAAAATCCTCTGTAGGGTGAAGACTAGTGAGACTGACACATTGCCTGCACAGCTCACTTCTGCATGCCCCTCCTACTGCAGTGACCACTGTGAAACTTGTATCCAGATTCAGCATCCACATCCATAGGGACCTGTGTTTAATAGCTGTGGCCTCCCAGGGCTGAAAAGTCAAGTAATGCATGAGCAACACATCAGGACCTTGGCTCTGCAATACCTTGTAGTTAGATAAGTAAGGTTGATAGAGCATTAGAAACCCCAAGTAAGGATTGCCTTGAGGAGCTCCTTAGGTCAGGGGTGTCCAACCTTTTCTTGGTTGTGAGTCACTTTAAAATTTCTGACTAAGACACAAGCCACAACAATGTGTGGCCCGTACCATACCCATATTTAGCCATATTTAGGAGTTAAAATAATAACATAGTAGCCAATAGTCAATAATTGTGTTTATTAGGTTACATTGTATTTATAAAAATGTAGTTGTATTTTTAAAATAGTTATTCAGAGCAGATAAGTTAAAAATATGTTTTAGCTGCTATGTTCAGGGCAGACTGAATGGACCAATGTTTTTTTCTGCTAACATTTTAATGTTCCTGTGTAATAGCTGATACAAATTGGCTCAATAAAAATGGAGAACTGTGATTTGTAAATGAAGCAGGAATCCTGACACTGTCCTTCCAGAGTTTAGTTTCTGAGGGTAAAGGTGAGCAAGTGCAGTTCTGGAGTATGGGAGAGTTGACAAGTGCCATGTGGTCCTGATCTGATCCTGCTGAGGTTTTGTTTTTGGTGGGGGAGTGAGGGAGGGTTACCAGGTGCCACCAATGGTTCTGCTGTCATTTATTTTTCTTTGAGCATGATGAACATCAAATGTGCCGTCAGAGATTGTGCCATGTAATTGACGAGTCCTGATCCAGTCCGGCCAGAGTATTTCTTGGGGGGTAGGAGGATTAGCAAATGCTGCAGAGTGATCCGCTTCTGGTCCTTCTATCATTTTTTTTCTTCATGCTAGATGGACGTCAAAAGTGCTGGCAGAGACTCTGCAGTGTAAATGATGAGTAATTGACAAACTACTCACAAGCTGTATGAAACTGCTTCACAAGCAGCACATTGCTCGTAAGCTACAGGTTGGCCACCCCTGCCTTAGGTTGAAGACTAGCATTAGGCCAATAGGCCAGGTCTTAATTCCTTTTTGGTGACTATGCATGCCCTGTGCCTCATCTACCAAGCATCAGATGTATATTGTTACAACTACTCTGGTACCACTTTACTTATAAGGAGTTCCCTTGGGACATTGGAGATGGTTCTTCTGCATCAGCTGGTGAAGACACTGTGGGACTAATGGGAAGGAAGAATTGTGGGATTGCCAGCTTGCATTTCTTTTTTTTGCTTGTGTGCTTCTTTATTTATGGCAGTGTTGGCATAAAACACAGGTTACAAACTGATGTTATTGATGTGAACAGTATTGGATAATGTTCAGGTTAAGCAAAAACTGTTATTAATCAGTCCTGGTTGAGAATCCAGCATTTGAGGATTGTTTTAAGGAATAAATCTGAACTTCCCAACTTTGTCTTGTCTTTTGTGTGGCTTTATGTCCTTCAATCCTTGTTTTAATGGGTCAAGGTTGTCCTAAATACACCCCAGAGTTGATTCCAGTGGAAATGTCCATAAATAAAGTTAACAAATATTACCACAAACAAAAGTAACAAACAATTAAAATGGTTGACACATATGACACTAACCAGGTATTCCTGCACTGACCTTCTACTCTCATATATTTCAGTACCCTTCTGCCTGTTGTGATAAGACTGATCTACCCTCCAGTTCTTCCACTAAGTGCATGAAAAGCAATCACACCCCCGTGAATTTGTCTAGCCTGAGATGTAGGTCAGCAGTGATCTTTTCCATGCAGTAAACACATTTTATGATTCCAACCCAGTCTGTGAGAATTGGATAAGGGAAATTGTTTAACCAGGGAAGCCACACTAAGCTGAAGCTTGTTTCCAGGTCCGACCTGGGCACACAAGGAAGTTAAGAGATTTGCTCAGGATCACACAGTATGCAAGTGGGGGATGTGGGATTCAAACACAGGTCTCCAGGTTTGCAGCTTGGTGCCCTAAATCACAGCGCTACACTGCCTCCTGGGCATAGCCAGCATTTTGTTATAGCATTTACTGTCACTGCCAGCAGGATTCCTGCAAATGATTTTTGTTGGTTAGATTTTTTTTTTTTGGGGTGGGGTATTCCATAGTATTAAGTGTTTAAAAGTGGGGTCTACACTCAAGGCCAAACTTTGTATTTTGGGCCCACTACTTCCCAAAATGGCCTAATATTTGGGCAATGCCTAAAATATGACCATATGTGCCATGTGCACCACAGCCTCTTCAATTTATCATTGCCCCCAGTCATGTAATGTTTCATCTCAGTAGGTGTTGGGAAGAATCTACTTACAATCTTCCAACAAAATTCCTTCCAGTTGTTGAAAGCTGAGGAACAGAAGACCCATTCCCAAATACTCTGCCAGTCCTTGTCAGTTTAATGGGTCCCTGATTCCTCTTACCAGCTTTGGGGCCGGCCACTCCTTTGGGCCTACCTATGCTCCTCACTGCCACACTGCCCCACTGCAGCCTCCTGCCATCCACATTTGCAGTCCCTCAGGTAATCTGGAGTAACCCTTCGCCAGATGGGTCCCTCTCCTCCAAGGGGGAAAGCAGCGGTGGGGGAAGCCAGCACAATTCTTGGCTTGGGTGCTGCTGTGGTGGTCTGTGGACTTCCCAGGGTCTCACAGCAGCAGAAGCTGGTGACCATCATCTGGTCAACCATGAAGCTCCATTTCTGCTTTGCTCCCCAGGGGCGTGGTGTGCCACTAACATCAAGATGCATGCCGATGTTCACCATGCTCCATTAGTTATCGGGACCCCACACATTGCTGTACCCCTGGACTTTGCCAGGAGTCAACAAGCACTGGGTCACCTCCCTGCCCTCACCCTGAGAGAAGGTGAGCAGTCATCCGATGCTCGAGCCCTCTCTCCCAGGCCAGCCCTCTAGCATCGTGGCTCCATTCCCAAACCTGGGTCACTGGTGTCACAAGCAGAAGTCCAACCATTGCACCGAGAGGCCAGCCTCCTGACTTAGTTTGCCATAATTTGCTTCAGTTAGATGTAACAGACAGGTTTGGGTATGTACATCCAGTATAGGTGTCATTGTGTCACTTATCAAAATTATCTGAGTTTTACCCACCTTGATTTCAAAACCTGAGATGTTAGTAGTTGGCCTGGTGGCTTAGAGGGCTGAGGCATTGACTGCCCCACCATCTGCCATCTGTCAACCCATGTTTAGTAATGAAAGCAAGTCACTCGTGGGCTAGCCAGGGAGGGATGATTGAGTGTCTCGAGGACAGTTCTCTTCCCTCGAGTAAGGGGGACAAGGACATCTCACTCAACAGCTGCCATCTAGTGATTCTAGGTGGTGGCACAGTGGGACATCAAGTTAAAGTGCCCTACCCATCGGGACACCAGGGGCTGCCTCCATAGAGGTGGAGTGTGGGAAACACGTCATTGCACTTGTTGGTGGCCCCGGAGAACAAAAAGTGGAAAGCTCCCCCCAGCCACAGGATGAGGCCCCCCTCCACAGGCCCTGCACTGGTGAGTGGGCACATCCAAGGAGACCCTCTGGTGAGAGTGAAGAAGGAGCGAAGTAAGCCCTGGAAAAGTCAGGTGATGGAGCTGGGGTGTTAGTCAGATAGGGGTGGCTAGGCAGTCAAAGGCAAATAAACAGAGGATAGAAGATAAAAACCTGAGATTTCACCATACTTCTCCAGAACCCATTGTAAAACAGTAAAGGTGAAGACTGGAATTCTCGGGTAAAGCATAGTGTCATCTGCATATAATGATATCCAGTGTTCCTCCCCCCTACTTTAACCCCTTCCAACTCCCTGTGTGGCCTTACTATTGCAGCCAGTGGTTTGCTACTTACAGTGAAATGTAATGGGGAAATGGGGCAGCCCTGATGAATGCTCCTCTTGATAGATGAAAAAAGGAGTCTGGCACCATTCCATTGACCTTGACTCTTGCTGCTGTGTCCTTGTAAATTTTCTGTAACCAGTACATACATTGGTCTCCAAAACTAAATTGTTCCAAGGTTGCTAAGAGGAAGCTCAAGTTAGCCTAACAAATGCCTTTTCCATGTCAATGGTAATGGCTATTTGTTGTTCCTGAGCTTGCTTCACCCCGGTAGATGTTGAGACACCTACTTATATTGTCTGAGAGGTAGCGCCCCAGCACAAACCCATATTGATCCAGGTGAACCAGCATCCACAAAACCCTGTTAACTCTCATGGCCAAGACCTTCATGAGGATTTCAAAATCTATGTTAAGTAGTGAAATCAGACAGTAGGATTTGCAGAGGTCCACTGGTTTTCCTGGCTTTAGGAGTACTGTTATAAATGCTGCATGCAAGTAATCTGTTTTTCTCCCCTGCTGGGGCAGGCTTCTCCTTACACTGATACCCCAGACCCATCATCCCATCCCAGAGATTTACTTCCATCCCGGTCTTCCCCCATGGCTTGTCCCCCGTGGCAGGGGTCAGTGGTTCCAGCCAGCCGACAGAACAGATCCTGTTTCTGGGAGAGGGCCTTGTAGCCTGGGTATGGAGCCTGCAAGGAGTCAGTGTCATTTTGCCCTGCCACCAGTCATTTTCTGCTTTTCTCCCCTTGGAGGAGTGGACATGCAGTGCCATTCAGATGTGCCTATGCACACTCTCATGCCTAGGATGTCGATGGCCACTGCTTCTCCATTCCCCACCTTGTGGTCCCAGCTGCCTGTACCCCCAGCCACCACTAGTGGTCAGGCAAATGCTGGGGCTGGTGCCCCCCCCCGAGAAAGAGTGTTGTCCTCCGGATGTTTGATTCTCCTCTATCTGGCTGATCCCCGAGATCGCTCATGACCCCAGGTCACCAGCATGGTGGCAGGTGAGACTTGGTACCTCAGCCCTCTGTGCCACCAGTCTGGCCCTGTATGTAGGTAATCTCGAAGACTGCCTGTTTTTTCCCATGCATTAAACAAGCTGGTTAGTATTGAGACCAATTGTTCCTAAAAGGATTTGAAAAAATTGGTGTTAAATCCCTGGGGATCTGAAGATTTCCCCAATGACATATCCTTAATTACTTAATAATAACTAGGGAGCCTTTTCTCCCATAGGGAAACCCGGTTTTCATTTGCTGTTATAACCCATGGGATATAACAGGGAACACATACCAGGCTTCCCCTCACTCCACGCATGTGCCTGCCACCGCTCTCCCCATATATAGTGTTGGAAAGCTGCCCACCTTGCTCTGTCACTCAGCAAGTTGGCAGTAAGTCAAGTGGATTACAAAAATGCCTCACATCAGTTGAAACAAGTAATCCATGGTTAAACTTTTTTTTTTAAGAAAAGGGTTCAGCTGCTGCTCGGTGGTACAGACTACAGACAGCACTTCATTCCGACTGGACTGCGGCTGTTTTATTTTATATAATTGCTGTCGCAAAAAAAGGTTTCCCAGCAATTATATGAAATAAAACATGGGGTGGTGTGTTTATCTCATAATTTTACACACACCCTCCGTGTGAGATGCTAAAATAAATCCCTTGAGCTTCGCTCTCGAGGTTTATGAAGCATTCGACACTTGGGGGGGATAAAATCTCATTAAACACACCACCACATGTATAATTCTACATGTTTACCTCTGCTTCTGTAATTGGACCATCGGATATTTGTCTGTATTCTTCCTCCAATCCTAGCAGGTCTACCTGAGCTAGGAACTTGTCCACCTTATTTCTGCCTCAGTGATCCTGGCTGTCTTCACTGTATAGCCCCTTGTAATAATCCCTTAAGTGGTGAACAACCTCTTTGCATGTATGACCAATGGGTAATGACCCTGCAGGTGGTCTTACCACCTGCATTTATGTTTATTGTTTATTGCTTAGTGTGTACTCTTCCTTTCACAGGGCCTTGTTCCTACTGGGCTAATAAACCTTTCCTTTTTTGCCTTTTACTCTCTGTTTAGTCTATTTTTCATGGCTGTGGGTAGACCTACTGCCGTTTTGCTTTCTCTAGCCTGAAAACAGCCAATTGTGGCACCTTCTTTGGACTTTTGGAAGTATCCTTCCAGAAGTCCAACAGAACTTGTAACACTCCGCCACAGTCGGACATTGTGGAGTAACAGCCGCACTATTTTATCTGTTACTTCTTCATTCCGGGACAAGAACTGTGCATGCACACCTTGTGCATATGCACAGTTCCCCTGACACTGCCATCTTGTGAATGGCATATTGCCATTCACCGCAACTACACATGCGTGAATGCCGTGCATGCACAGTTGCGTCACTGCCACCATCTTGCAGATGGCACTCGGCAGCGATGGCAGCCCTAGTTCTCTGGAGCTTTGGAAACTCACCACAGCCATATTGGCTCTGGCTAGAGTTTGTTTGTAATGGCAGTGCTCATAATGTGGAGCTGGACGGCATGGGACAGGCAATTATTATATTTTCTGAGGGTGGTAACATCCTAAGTGTGAGCTAATGCTGCAAAGGGGCTTTCACAGGATGAGGCACCACTTACTAATGCACCAAGTCAGTAACACAAGAATCCAGGCCCCTCCATCCAAAGGTTGCAAGGCCAAACCTCATCAATAAACCAAAGGACAAAACCACATGCCTTGTGGGATTGAAGTGAGGATGGCTTACCAAAAAATAAATTGCACAGAAAATGAAGAGAGGAAATAAATTAATTGATGTACTGTATAAAATGTGATCTTATTATTTATTTTATTTTTTTATATAGGTTTTTATCCTTCCAGACCACGACAGGGGGGATGCTCCCTTCTGCCGACCTCAGTGCTCCCCATCACCATCCATTGTCTCCTTGGGACTTACCTTGTGACTTAGGCCCCCACAGATTATCCTCCCAATGGCAGGGTCAGGAGTGGTGGGCCATCTTCTCCCCTGATGCCTGAAATCTAGTCTGTTGCTGCAGGTTGTCCTGGTGACTAGGCAGGTGGGGGAGCAGTGAGTGGGTGTCATACGTCCACATCGTGCCTTCATTTTTCCATCAGGATTTTCCACCTTCCTCTCCCCAGCAGCAGCAGCAGCATACATGAGGAGTACAAGTGCATGGAGGCACACATGAGTCACAAGACTGCAACCCTTCCCTCTGATGAATGTCTGCCTCCTGGCACCCCTATGAGCTACTACCAGGCCTCCATCATGCAGCAGCCAGGAGCCATTCTGGCCAACATCCTTGATCCAATCCAGGACAACAGAGCTGCCTAGCAAGCCACTCAATCCTCTCTCAGCTATCCCCCAGCCCCCCAGCCAACCCCCAGCAACCCAGGCTCATTCCAGAACATGGGTTGCTGGTGTGGTAGGAGGTAAAGCATTCAGTGCCTTAGCCCTCTACGCCACTGGGCTGACTCTTAAAATTTATTTATGGCAGGTGCAGGGCATATTGGATGTGATTATAAAGCCTTGATTTGAAAGCGTATCATCCCTCATATTTCCAGGAATTGTGTTCCAGCTGGAGGGTGCATAGCTTTAGAATGTCCTTTTTTCCATGGATGATTTAATCCTAGTAATAACTAGAATATCTCTAACATGGGACCTCATCTGGTAGATGGTAACATAGAGACTGAAATGTTTAAGGTAAAAAAAGACCAAGATTCCATCCAGTCTGCTCTGATTCTACCTACTTTCACTCCAGTCTATTGCATAGCAGGATCTAGAATGAGCCCCAACAGGTAGCATGGTCTGTTTTGTAGCTGTGCCCCCTCCTTCTTCCTCCCACATTGCCAGCCCTTTATATCTTACCCATTCCCCCCCTTGAAACACAGCACCATCTTTGGCTCAACCACTTCTCTTGGTACTAGGTACTATCTGTCCACCACCCTCTCTCTAAAGAAGTATTTTATTACATTCCTCCTAAATTTGCCCATGTTAGTTTATACTCATGCCCTCTGATGCAGGTTTCCCCACTGCATTTCAACAATGTTGATAGCCCACTTTGCTGATCACTTTGAACTACTCAAAACATTTAATTTATATAACCAATTTCCCTTTTGACATGAAGTGAGTACATGATTTGTCTATCTACCCGTTCAGCACACAGCCTACCCTACATACCTTGCCCCATTTTGGTGACCTTCTTCTGTACCATTTCCAGGTGATAACAGTTCTTCCTGTTGTGTGGGCTCCAAAACTGCATACAGTACTCCAGGTATGGCCTCACCAGGGATCTGTAGACGGGTGGAATTATTTGCCTCCTACTGGTGATGCCTCTGCCAATACAGCCCAACATTCTGTTGGCCTCAGCATATATCCTGTTGCATTGGGACGAGGATTTGAGATTATCATTAATAATAACCCCTGGGTCCCTTTCCTCTGTTGTTTAGTTTACTCTGACACCTTCTATCCAATACTCAGTTTGGGAGTTCTTTTTACCAATATGCATAACTTGCTTTTTTTTTTTTGCATTATATTGGAGCTACCAGACACTGGACCATTTATAGAAACACAGACACTGATGTTAGAAAAAGGAAACATGCCCATTCAGTCTGCCCACTCTACCCAACTACTCTGCTCTGGTTCTAGTGGCCAACCTGCCCTCAATTTCTGCCTCCTCATTTGTTAATTTCCATATGCCTTCCATATCCCTGCTTAAAACTGCTTGTGATCTGTCCTTTACCACTTCTTCTGGCAATTTGATCTACTTTACATGAAAAAATGTTTACAGATGTCTTTCTGGAATCTCTTCTTTCTTAGTTTCAGTGAGATCCCCCTCATCCCTGTATTACAGCTCAAGATGAGTTCCTTGGTGTCCTCCGTAATTATCCTGTGCAAGTACTTGTACCTCTCTATTATGTTACCTGTTTCTCTTCACTTCACCAGGTTGTACACATTCAAGTCCTGCAGCATCTCCTTTTATGAATTACCTCTAGTACCTGGATCATCTTGGCTGCCCTGCACTATACTGCTTCCATTTTGTCAGTCTTTCCTCCCATGTGGTTTCCAGTACTATGCACAGTACAGTACTCCAGGTGTGGTCTCACTAATGATCTGCACAGAGAGAAGATCTCCTCCTGACTTGTGCTACTTATTATCCTTCCTATATATCTCAGCATCTTATTTGCCTGCCCTACAGCTCTGTTACAGTGCTCTGTGGATTTTAAACAAACACAAAATAAGCAGCACAACTCTCACTCATTCACAAACGTATAATGAACTTTCTTATTAGAGGTGCAAGTGATTTATAGAATAAATCAGTTAAAACAAAGAATTCAGTGCACCCCTCTCCCCCTATGGCAAAGCTTTTAAATATTTCAATGTTCTTACTGCTGGAATTGGCTACCTACAGTACTTATTTTATCTCAAAAGGTAGTTGGGGTTTCTTGGTGTTCATTTCAGAGCTCTGTTGTGAATTTTTTTTTTAAGCCATGATTTTTAAAAATAACCCCTTCATGGCAGCCAATAATGTTCAGAGTATAAGGGACAGACCTGTACACTCTGATAACTGTATCCCGGGAGGGAATGATCAGATTAGACATAATTTGGGATCAACAGTCAAGGGACACTGTTCCACTTCTGGAAATACATACCAGCAGAATCAAATTGAATACCTTTGCAGGAGGTGAAGAAATCACTATAAAGACTTGAGTACCTGCCACACAGATAATGTAATAAATGTGAAAAATGCATTCCATCACACAAATGCCCCTGTGATAAGGTTTATATAGGGAAGACTACCAGAGCACTACACAAGATAATTTGGGAGCACAAAGCACAATGGGTGCATCTGAAGGCAAGATCGAAAGTCACCTGTGTCGAGACATTTTGAAGCTGCACAAAATCCAGTTCCAACCCTCAGATTTTACAGACTAGAGCACAGGCATAGGCCATGACAGAAAACTCCTACTGTATATAGAGAAGCTTATTGGACTGAAAGAATCAGAGCCACAAACAAACTTTATGGGATGAACGAGAGGATTGACTGGACTCCACTCCTATAGTCAATCATACATGGGCAGAATATTTAAATAATATGTAATGCAATCTTATATTACTTATTAATTCTGTTTTCTTTCTACAGGTGTAAGGATTTACTGTAAATCATCCTGTCATTGTCTCATCGTGTTGCCATCATCACCAGGATGTCCTGAGTGCCTTACTTGTCTGTGTGACTTCAGTCTCCAATGTCACTAGTATCCTTTAAATACCTGCATCCAAACACCACTGTGGTCTTTTCATTAGTCTCATTTATCTCCCTCATAATTCTGAAAAGTACCAATTTTATGTTACATACATACAGTAGTCCTGTCTAGTCTTTAAAGCTGTCCTCCTTTACAGTGGCCACCTTGTGTATTTGTTTATGATGTTTTTTCATGGTTTGTTTTTTCCACCCATCCATTCTTTATACAAATCCACCTGTACGCCTATTGTTCACCCTTTTCCATCAGCTTTTACTGCTGTACTTATACTGAGTTATGTGCATTTACTTGGAAGAGGTCCTATTTGTTTAGACTAACACCCTGTGGTGTTCTGGGTTATATAGTAAAATAATTTATGTATTAACTAGCCAGAAAGTTAAATTTTAAATTAGAAAAACTTATCCATGATTGTAATGGGCACCCCCGGCAGCTCCTTTTACTGTTGTCCTGCTGTTCTGCAGCGCTAGCCACACAGGTGCATGATGCCATGCATCATGACATCATGACATCAACTTGCTGATGTCAGTCCAACATAGCACATGAGAATACTAAGAGCAATACTAGGACACTTTGAGGCAGTTAAAAATGATATACCTATCTAGACTGTCCCACCACATCTCAGTGGTTATTTCCATTTGTAATATATGGATAAGCCTCAATAATAGTATAGTAAGTCATACAAAAATTTCCCGGTAATACACTATTGCTCTTTCAATAATACTATCCTGAGAAGTGATAATACTATCATTTTTGTTGATAATACTACAGTTCAAAGGTCATCTCCAACTGTAGTATTATCAACAAACTTCAGCAGCACGAGAGCAGCTACCAGCGAGTACGGAGTGCAAGCTGGCTTTTCACACAAATCATTTTTTCACAGAAAGCTGGCTCGCCACTCGCAGACACTCCACAAAACCTGGAAAAATGCATTCCATCACACAAAACGAAACCACTTTACAAAGAACACAATTTGTCCAAAATCAGGAGCTCGTTGCTAGACACCCAACATTAATATTTATCAAGTGTGCTTCACCATTGGCTTGCTTTTCCACAGTGTTAGGGAAGAACATTTTCAGTAACATGGCAGCCATCTCTTGTTAAGTGAGATTAAGTTCTGAAGTCTGTACCTTTGGCGGTTGTATTCTTATTTCTTTTATTTGGTTGCTCTTACATTAAAAAAAATGTCTGGTGGATTCTTCACTCACTTACCCTACAAAGCAACAAGAAGGTAAGTGGCACCGATGACCGAGTGAGAGTGAGAGAGAGAGAGAAAGAAAAGTTCACTAGTCCAGCGGTCATTTGGACCTGCAATATGAGGCTTATTCATACAGTACAAAAAACAAATAATTTAGTGTGTATCCCAAAGGAGTAAAAGCTTTGCTTTCAAGGTTCCCATGTCCCCAGACCCTCTCAATGCCATTACCCCTTTGTAATACACACTAACCTATTTCTTATTCTATTGATATTATTCTCCATCAAGAATATATCAGCTTTCTTTTTAAATGATAGTTCACTGAGAGAACTATTTCTCTGGGTAGGCTATTCCAAATCCTTGATACCGTATTTGGGAAAAACATTTTCCTAGCCTCTCACTTGGCTACTCTGGTATCAATCTAGTACATGTATATAAAGATTGTGGTTAAAATATTTGAATTTCTATACATCTGTGTCATGAGTTGCTCATCTCTGACTATCTTATACATGCACAGTAGGTCACCCTGTAATCTACGCTTCTCCAATGTATGAAGACCAAGATATTCCAGCCTTTATTTATATGATTTATTAGCTATGTTTGATATTAAAGTGGTCATTCAATGTTGCACTTTTTCCAATCATCGTATGTCTATATTGAGATAAGGAATCCAGACCTGTGAGCAATAGTCCAAGTGGGGGAACACTGATGTTCTGTACACTGGGCGGATGAAAATTTCATACTTGTCTACTGAGGATTTCCTTTTCCTCCCCAATATCCTATTTGCTCTTTTGGTTGTTTCACTGCTGTATTCGCTGAATTTAAGTTTGTTATCAAGTAATATACCTAGATCCTTCTCATTAGTGATCATATTAAGCAGTCTCCCATTTAAATAGTAAACTTATTGTTGGTTATTTTTGCCAAAGTGAATTACAATTTGCTGATGTTAAATTCCACTGTATTTTCTAATGCCCATGTTTCTAATTTCATTATGTCTTGTTTCATCATAGCTCCATTTTAAACACTATCAGCTGGGCCCCCTATTTCTGTGTATTCTGCAAATTTGTTAATGTGAACATTACAGCCTTTACCTAAATTACTGATATATACATATATATATATATATATATACTCACACACACACACATATATATATATATATATATATATATATATATATATATATATATTCATTGCAAAAAAAACTCCATTAATGCATCAGTTAGGGTTGTTACTAAAGTGACAAAAGTAGGGAAATATGGCATTAGGGTTTCCAACCCTAATGCCCCACCCCCAACCTGCAGACACTGACAGCCATCGGGGGAGTGCCTTGCAGTCATCATCCCTAACGCTTACCCCATTCTCCTATACTGTACTGTCTGACCGGAGCAGCTCCTCAGATCACTAATCAACTGCACAAGGTGGCCCAGTCATCCCAGGCTACCGCCCGACCGGAGCAGCTCCTCAGATCGCTAATCGACTGCACAAGGTACGAAAACTACTCATGGTGCCTTTGCCCAGCCTGGACCTTTTTCTGAATTTAAAATTGGTGCCATCTCTTCTCTCCCAGACTTCGGGCTGAGCACTGGAAGCAGTAGATCTTATATCGTTTCAGCACTCTGCTCCTGCTCAATTTGGAACCAGGGCAAGTAAATGGTGCTGCAGCAGCCGGGAATCAGGACTGAAGCAGGGTCTAGGCTGACTCCGTAACCGGGCTCCCTGGCGCTCGCTCGCTCACCTCTGCTCTCACTCTTAACTGCTGCTAGACCGACTTTCTGAGCTCTCCCACCCACCACCACCACGATGCTCGGCTCTTACTTTTATAGGCTGAGTAAACCAATCAGGTTATTTTTACTATCTCCCCACTTTCCCATTGGCTCGTTATATTAACTAGCCACAGGGGGCACCCCAACAAACCTTTCCTTTTTTCTCTTCTCTCAAGCATTATTGTAAACTTTTTACTGTTCACCACTCAAAGCTTCTAGACGGTCCTGAACTTTTTTCCATAGTCTTTCAGCCAGATTAACTCTGATCTCTCTTATACTATAACTGGCTGCCTAAATCCTTTCTCCCCTTCCCTCTAAATTTGTGCAGCTCTCCTCACATCTTGTTAGCTCCCCTGCCTATTGCCTATAACAGTCTCTCTCAGCTTCATTGCTCTCCCACCCTGCTGACAAAAAATCTTAGCTTCTTTAAATCCCTTTTAACTTCTATGCTAGAAAAAGACACTGCACACTGTACTGCTCTTTTCACAACCCTCACCTCTGGCTCTTTACTGTGTCCCTCAGTCCTGCTCTTTCTTAAAATATGCCTATCACTAAATACTATAGCTTGTTCTGGTCATTGCTAGCTATGACCTCTCTACTCTTATCTCTGATGCTACTCAGCATCCTTATTGTACCTCACACCAAAGATCACACTCAAAGCAGTTTTGCGCATCTAAACGACTTTACCTACTCCAATATGCTAATCCTAACTGAATATTACACAGACACAACCCCTGCTCTCCTCCCTAAACTACTCATCTACCATGCCACGACATCCACTGCCAAACGATGGCGTACCTATTGGCGGAGCTGTACCAAAACTGTACTGCATAACTTAAGGTATATCATATTGCTGGCCCTTATGCTGTCTGGTGATAGAATTGAACCCAGGCCTACAACAGGCATATCACCCTTAATCTGCTCTAAACATAATATGAAAGGCCTTCACATAGTCCACCTTAATATCAGGAGCCTTCTCCACAATCAGGCAGATCTTGAAGCCTGGGTGGTTAACCACCAACCAGATGTGCTCTGCCTATCTGAGACATGGTTAAGGCCCTCGATCCCTGATACATTTTGCCTGCTTCCAAACTACTTCCTTCTTAGGCGCAACAGACCAACTCCTAAACATGGTGGGGGTGTCCCAATCTATTACAAAAGCAACCTGAATATGACTATGTTAACTAACAACAAAAACTCCTTATGTGAATATATCCATGCTATTCTTAGACTCGGAGAGAAAAAACTCCACATTATAAGTGCCTACAACCCACCTACCAGTGGAACACAAGGTCTAGCTGATTTGCTGGTTCAAACAGCTGCACTTGCAGGGAATAATGAACTCATCATTCTTGGCGATATAAATCTAAACTGGTTTGGCAAAGCTCATGACTCACTTCAGTCCCTGGTATAGAGCTACAATTTGCACCAGATCATTACTGAATACACAAGGGTATCAGCTAACACAGACTCCAGCACCCTTATTGACTGGGTCTTAACGAATTGTGTGGATAGAATTGCAAAATCTGGAACCATGCCTGAAAATATCAGCGACCACTCCCTCGTCTTTTGCATATGGAGCATCTCCACATACTCCACGTCCCACCAAAACTATATATGCTTCAGAAATTATGCTAACTTAAATCAAGGTAATTTCCTATATGATGTGTCCCACACTGACTGGTCCCCTGTGTTCCACTCTACTAGTGCTGAAGATGCCCTGCATACCTTCCTGAGCAGGTTCATCCTCATTCAGGATAAGCATACCCCAGTCATCACTCGGCGCCTTCATGGTACACAACCCAAATGGCTACACAAAGACCTCCTCACTGCCCTCAAAAACAGGGATAAATGCTGGAGAAAGTTTAAAGCATCTGGTCTCCCAGCCAACTATAACAACTATAGAGAACAGTGATCAAAATGCAAATTATAAATTAGACTTGCAAAAAGCCAGTACTGCAAAGGCCTACTTCTGGATGCAGCGGGGGACCCCAAGAAATTTTGGTCTCATGTCAAGACTTTCCTCGGCTCAAACAAAAGGCCACTAAATAACGACATGATATTAAAAGGCGTCCATTGCAATGACCCAGGCACCATTGCCAATGCTTTTAATTCTTACTTCTCTGATCTCTCGAGCTACACAAATACTCTCTCCTCCCCTAACTTAATACCTGAAGCCCCCCACCCAAAAGTAACCTCACAAACGCCTACCTTCTACTTTAAAGCTATATCGAAAAATGACATCCTCAAACACCTAAACTCCATATCAGACAGTGCTGCTGTTGGGGCTGACCGCCTTGAGCCTAGACTCCTCAAACTGGCGGCACCTTTCATCTCAGGACCTCTGGCTTGCATATTCAACCTGTCCCTGAGTGAAGGTGTGGTGTCCGAGATATGGAAACTTGCCAGAATCATGCCAGTATTCAAAAAAGGCGACAAAAAAGTCATAGCCAACTATAGACCAATAGCAATATTGTCAACACTAGATAAAGTCCTTGAGAAGCTCATCTCAGCTCAGATCTCAGAACACCTCACAAAACATAACCTACTGCACCCAAACCAGCATGGTTTCCGAAAAGGTCATAGTACTCAAACTGCTCTTCTGCAGCTGACTAATATTCTTCAAACTATGGACCAGGGTCACCTAACTGGTGCAGTTTTTATCGACTTGACAAAGGTCTTCGATCTAGTCAACCACCCTCTTCTGCTTGCCAGTCTCCACTCCCTGGGTTTTTTGCACAATGTTATAACTTGGTTCCATAGCTACCTATCAAACAGGCATCAAACCGTGAAATTCAATTCGGCCACCTCAGAAAAAGCTCTCATCAATATTGGTGTACAGCAGGGTTCTATCCTTGGACCCCTGCTTTTCTCAATGTTTGTTAACAACATTTCTCAAGTGGTATCCTCCTGTTCATTGCTGCTTTATGCCGATGACCTTGTACTTTATACAAACTCAGATAATGTCCACTCTATTAATCATAAGTTCTCCATGGACCTACAAAATATTCAATCCTGGATCACCAAAAATAAGCTTGTCATAAATGTTGCTAAGACCAAGGCCATGCTCTTTGGTTCCTCTATTAAATTAAAACAGCACTGTAAATCTTTCCAGGTCACCTGGTCGGACAGCTCCCCACTGGAGATGGTAACTTCTTTCAATTATCTAGGGGTCTTACTTGATGAATCCCTCACCTATGATGCCCATATTACCTCCACCTGTAAGGCTGTGAATGCCAAACTGGGCTTAGCCTACAAAACAAGCTATATTCTTACCCCCACTGCTAGGACTGCCATTGCTAGAGGAATCTTCTTCCATCACTTCTTACGATCCGTACCTATACAAATACATCTAAAGCTAATCTTCATAGGTGGGACACTACTTACAACAATATATGCTGCCACGCCTCTGCTTCCTCCAGGCTAAAACATCACTGCCTGCTGTACTATAATCTCAATTGGCTTTCTCCCACTGCACAACATCTCCTCTCTCTTGGGAACCTGATAGACAGTGTACTTCGATCTAGTATGCCCACCTACCTAGCCTCCCTGCTAATCCCTCAGCCCATCTCTTATGGTCTCCGATCTACTGAACTTTCCTTGTTTTGCATTTCCAGATGTAGAACTACCAAAGGGAAATCAGGCTTCTTGCATGTAGGCCCCTCCTACTGGAACTCGCTGCCCCTAGATGTTCGCCTTGCACCTAATAATGGCATGTTTAAGAAATTGCACCGCTCCCTCCTTACCACTTGTGCTCAATGTACCTGCTTCAACTCTCCATAGGTCCAGACTTATCCTGCCCTGACCGCCTTGGTTACACCCTCTACAGTGTGAGATTACACCTCTCTCCCCTAGCCCCACTACTCCCATCCCAAGTTTACCTCTCCTTCCTGCCCCTTCCAAACTAATACCCTATCATTCTCAGTACCTTGTTATAATGCTGCCGCTCAATTTGATTTCTTCTCCTCTATGTACCTCATATCCTTGTTATTACTATGTTAATCCACACATGTGCACTTATCTACAATTGTTTAATTTTAAACCAATTATACCTTGTATCGTTATTGTGTCCTAAATTTGTCTCACCTTATGCTTGGGATGTACTGCATGGCTCCTGACACTGTATTCTATGTAAATGTCATCTCTCTATGTTGTTCTGACCCCCCAGCTCTTGCCTGAAATGTATTACACAGATCCTGACACTGTACTCTATGTAACTGTTATCTCCCTTTGTTGTTGACCTCCCGGGTCGTGCCTGAAAATAGTCACTTTCATGTCTAGCGCACCTACCCGGTTATCAAAAAATAAATAAAACAAAATAGATAAATCTCAGCTTATTTACTTAAATGGGGTAAGCATTAGGCCTGATGACACACCTCTGATAGTTATCAGTGTCTTCAGGTGGGGGTGGGGCATTAGGGTTGGAAACCCTAATGCCATATTTCCCTACTTTTGTCACTTTAGTAACACCCCTAACTGATGCATTAAGGAAGTTGTTTGCAATGAATTCCCTTACTTTTTCAGATAATCTACTTGTATCCTTATTTGCCCATGGGAGCGCAGGATCCTTTGTGCCCTGCACTCCTATCCTCCATTACTGTCCTTATGTCACACTGGGAGGCATGCAGCATGGTTTTCCTTATTTTACTGTGAGAGTACAGGGTCCATTGGACCCTGTGCAGACATTCCTCAGTAGATGCATGACCAAATTATTAGCATAGCCATCTTATTACCCCAGCACATCTACCCAGTACAGAAAACCTGGGGTTATGCTATAGTGGGGGGTGCACAGGCAGTATCTAAACAGCTCCTACTACTCCATTGTTGTCATTTTCATTAGGTGGAGTCCCCAAAACACTATGTCAAAAATTTGGGGTCAAAATATCTGAAAACGGTAGAGTTATACTTAAAAAAGTTCAACCCCCCCACTGAAATACAGTACATTGAACACATGCCTTAAAAAAAACAATAAAACTATTCTTTTTAATCACAAAAATCCTTTTTCACCAATCCTATGCTATACTGGTGAAAAAGATTACCTCTGCCAGAAAAGTATCCTTTTCCTACCCAAATGACTACCTAATGCACCTAAATCATTTTTCTTGACCACATAGCCAAAAATCAAATCCTTATTTGCCAGATGAATTCCTTGTTCACAAGTCCTTGTTTGCCAGTGGCTCACTATCAAGGATTCCCTTTTTCATGGCCAGATGGCCAATACTAACATCCTTGTTGGTGAAAAATTGTTCACTAGTCCTTGTTCATCACTGGCAAACAAGGAAATTGGATCATGAGCAAGGATTCCCTTTTTCATGACCAGATGGCTAAAACTAGCATCCTTTTCATGAGAAAATTCCTTGTTCACAAGTACTTGTTCATCAGTTGTAACAAGGAAGTCAGCTCACAAGCAAGGATTTCCTTTTTCATGACCAGATAGCTAAAACTAGCATCTTTGTTCACAAGAAAATTCCTTGTCCGTGAGTCCTTGATCATCATGGCGAACATGAAAATCATCTCATGAGCAAGGATTGTAGTTTTGGCCATCTGGTCAAGAAAAATCCTTGTTTGTGAGCTGATATCCTTGTTCGCTATGATGAACAAGGACTCACGAACAAGGAAGATAGCAAGTTGTGAATAAGGATTTAAAATGTTAAAAAACATAAAAAGTAGGAGCAAACAAATGCAGCAAACCACAAAGAAGAGCTCATCAACTCCCGATGAGAAAAAAACATTGTTAGAGGTCTCAAACAGACATCCCTGGGCAAAGCTATGACAGTTTTTTCTGGGCAAAATGAAAAACCAAGAAGGCTGCTCATGAACAAGGAATTTTTTTTATGGCAAACAAGGATTGGCCCCTGGTGAACAAGGAATGTTCCCTCATGAACAAAGATCCTTGTTCATACCATGCAGCTATCCTGAAAAATGAAAATCCCATTGAAAATAATGGGAATTTAAAATGCTATAACTTTGGAATGGACTAATATTTGTTCACCAAATAAACACAGGCCTGTTCTGTGACCCAAGTTCTTTCTACCATAAAAAATTTCAGACCAACGTTCAACACCATCTGTGCACAGTGTGATAAGAAAAAAACTGCAGAAAGTGGTGTATTTTCAGTTTTTTTCATTATCTGGATCTCAAAATCCACAAATCTGACCAGAACTAAACTTAGCAAGTTAAGAGATCTACCCCCAGGAGACTGCACATGCAAACATTTGTGCAGATCTGTTGAACAGTTGCAAAATTATTAAAGTGCAAAATCTGAAGTTTAACACAGAAACCCCTGCTCAACACTAACTATAGTGGCACTACTGTGCCACTATAATACACACACACATATATATATATATATATGTGTGTGTATATATAGATATATATATATATATACACATACAGTGAAGCCCACCAGGATGAAGCACAGTGTCACAGGTTTACTGTAAGACAAAAGAGGTTAACTCCAATTGAAAGTGTAGCTCTACTGCAGAATTTTGCCGTGGTGTGCTTTATCCTGGTGGGATTCACTGTATATATATAATTATAGTGGCACGGTCGTGCCACTATAGTTAGGGTTGAGTGGCCAGTTACATACTAAAGTCAAAAGTTTTGACGTTAATAACTTTGGACTCATTCAATGGATTTGCCTGAAAATTGGTACACGCATTGGGGTGCACTAGATCTCTTGAATTGCTGAATTGTGTTTGTGTCAGAGTGCTGGTCTTCATGTACGAAAGCGCTGGAAAATGCAAAATTATCCATTTTTGGAGGCACCTTTTGGCATTCTTCATGTGATGCTGCATGGCCATTGTGTGGTGTGCTGCTCTGCAAGATGGCTCATTTGAAAGAGCTTTGGTGGCCAAACATGCCACTTTTTGTTTGGTGAAAAAATATTAAGGCATTTAAAAGTTATGGCACTTTTAAGTTCCCATTGTAAGTCAATGGGAAAATTTATAAGTGTATCTTGTGATCAAAGAATGGGGGTTCTGGCCATCTGGTCTCACCTGGCGATCAAAGAATTTGCAGCCTCACAGTTCAAGAATCTTTTTTCCCAAGGAATTCTAAAAATTCTTTGACCGTGAAGTCTGCCATCTTGTTTTCAGTTTTCCAATCACACAAACACAAATATCTCGGCTCAGGGGTCACTTCTGAAGTAAAACTTTGATGGGTTTTACTCAGGGGACCCTGATCTATCAAGCCATGGCATTGGTTTCATCCAAATCAGTCATAAAATAGAGTTATAAGCTTTTAAAATCTTAATTCACGGCTCGCTAATGATCTTTGATCGCGAGCCTGCAAATTCTTTGATCGTGAGATTCTTTGATCGCTATCTTGCATCGTGACCTAAAACACTAATATCTTGGCCCGGGGTGGGCTAGGAACACAAATGAGGCCTTGTTTTGCTCAGGAGGGTCTGTTCTGTCAACTATGCAATTGGTTTGGTTCATATCGGTGAATAAATCACGTTTCACCCTTTTATTATTCTTTGATCGTGAGCCTGCAAATTCTTTGATCATGAGGCTGCAAATTTTTTGATCGTGAGATTCTTTGATCATGATCTTGCATCGTGAGTGAGGGACGAGAAGGCCACATTTAAAAATCAATTTTCTCAGCCCATGGGTGCCCTAGGAAGTCCAATGAGGGTGGGTTTTACTTAGGGGGCTTCATTCTGTCGAACCATGGTGGTGGTTTACTGCAATTCCTTCAATGTTTTATTACATTTTTTATTCTTTGTTCATGAGCCTGCAAATTCTTTGATCGTGAGATTCTTTGATCGCGATCTTGCATCGTGAGCGAGGGACAAGATGGCCCAATTTAAAATTAAATTTTCTTAGCCCAGGGGTGTCCTAGGAAGTCAAATGAGGGTGGGTTTTACTCAGGGGTCTTTGTTCTGTTGAACCATGGTGGTGGTTTACTGCAATTGCTTCTATTTTTTGATTTATTAAATTTTTTATTCTTTGTTCATAAGCCTGCAAATTATTTGATTGTGAGGCTGCAAATTCTTTGATCATGAGATTCTTTGATTGTGATATTTGATTGCAAAATAGGGACAAGATGGCCAAATTTTTTATAATGGAATAGATAGGGAAATTTTGCCAATCTTTGACATTGAATATCTCAGAAATGGTTTGGTCTTTGTACTTGAAATTTGGAGGGAAGAAAGGAAACATCCCACAGATGTGCCTTTTAGTAGATTGGTCAAAAAATATTACAGGGCAGCAAAGTTACGGCACTATGAAGTTTGCATTTTTCCCATAGGATAACATTACGGCATCCGCCATATTACAGGAATGTTGTGCCGCTCAGCTGGAAAATAACGGTTAGGTCTTTTGGGCTGAAATTTTGAGGGAAGAAAGCCAATATCCTACAAATGTGCCTTTTGGTGGTTTGGAGAAAAAATATTACAGTGTGGCAAAGTGACAGCACTCCGAAGTTGACGATTTTTCCCATAGGACAACACTATGGCATCCATCGCGTCTTTCAGGGACTGTATCTCAGAAACAGTGCAAGACACGGACTTTTTGTCAAAAACATGCTTAGCCCCCCAATTGGGGCCTAAACATAAAACTAGCCAGGAAAGTAATAATTCATATAAAATTGTAATTTTTTTCCTATGTCATACGGTTCCTGAGATATAAGCAATTTAGTATTCCAAGTCGTACTTTTCTGCTCCGAAGTCAATTATAATGCATACATTCTTTATTTTCAATTAGTTTTTTCAATGCAGTTTTTGGGTAAAAGAAGGGTGTAACCTTTTGTTACTGTGACAGTTAGTGTTTCCAGTGGCACTTTTGTTACCATGCGACTCACCATTCCCGTCTACACCACTGTGTGCGTAGCGGTTTGCGTTTTCATATGTGCTTGCATTTCTGTTTCTGTTGTCTTTGCTGTTGCTGTTACTGTTACCATTTACATTTACTATTGTGGTACAATGATCTTATGTGTAACAGTTTGCGTTTTCGTATGCGCTTGTGTTTTTGTTTTTATTGGCTTTATTGTTGCTGTTACCATAACCATCTACATTTATAATTGTGGTTCCATGAGTGTGTGCATTACGGTTTGCATTTTCGTACGTGCTTGCATTTCTGTTTACTTTGGTGTTATTGTTGGTGTTACTGTTACCATTTGCGTTTACAATTGTGGTACCATGAATGTGTATGTTACCAGTTGTGTTCTGTATGCACTTCTGTTTGATGTCTCCATTTACATAACTGTTTGCTTCGATGTCACTTTATGCTTTGTTTCTATTAAAATTTGCTTTGCCATTTACGTTTGCTTTGCCATGTGCACTACCGTTTGCTGCTTGCATTTGCTTTGCAGTTCCTGTTACTGCATAACAAGACATCACGTCTTTAATTTAATGCATCAGTTAGGGTTGTTCCACAGCAAAAAAAAGCTAGGAAATTTGGGGTTAGGGTTGAAAGGCCCCCTTGGACCCCCCAGCCCACCCCCAACCGGCATTGGGGTGCACGTTTGGGCCGTCGGTCATGTCACCTTTTGAATATCAGTATATAGGTGCTGCACATGGCACAATGGAACTTGCACCACCTCATCTGAATGCTCCACTCTGACCACTTGCGGTGGCGCAGTTCTACTGTGCCTTGCACAGTGGCTGTGGCCAGGGGGTGATATTCAAAGAAGTTGCTCAATAGCAGAACTCCATTGAATATGGCCCTGGCCACACCCCTGCACACCTTTTTTGAGCAGCGCAAGGGCTTGTGCCACAGAATGGCGCAGTTTGAATATCTGGGGCCAGGGTGTTTAACATCCATGTGTATTTCCTTTTAGTTAGGTCAGATAAAAGTCCTTATAAAAGTGATAGCATATGTAAGTTTATTACAAGTAGATGTAAAATGTCATTATTTATTGATACCATATTCTGCATTCATCAGTTGAGAAAAAGGATATATTAAATTATATTGAAAGGTCAATATTAAAATTGAGTATTATAATTTGAAAATGATATTAACCTTGTTTCCATTCACACACTTCTGTTATTGAAGTTATACTTGTTGAATATGGGTGACTGTATGTTTTTCATTTTTAGTGCTAGCCCTGATGAAGAGAATTTGCTCAAAATATTGGCATTTTATTAGCACTGTTTAGAAGTTGGGACTCTCAGTAATGTATTACTGTAAAAACTTCTTTAGTGAGTGAATCTATTATCTGATTTTGTGCTGGTGAGTTTAAGCCCAGCCTCCAAATATCACTCTGGACCACCAATTCACTGGGTTCCTATTTTCAAATATAACTTGGCTTCTTTTGGGCAGCACTGCCTAAATTGGCTTTCTTTAAATACAGTGGACTTCCAAACCAGTGTCCAGTCCAGTCATAAAATAAGTATGCAGCTGATTCAGGCTTAAAAAAATTGTAATCCTTGAAAGATTTGGCATGGAGGGGAGGTGTGCACTGAATTATCTGTTTTCACTAATTTGGGCCATAAAGCAATAGTATCCATAATGAGAAAAGCAATTGTAAGTTTGTGAATACTTGGGTTAATATTCGGGATTTAGGACAACAGAAGGCTAATGCCCATTAATGTTGTCCCCACTACTCAGTGGAGGTAACAAGTTACCTTTTTTAATAAACATGTCCAGTCTTGCATTTAATAAATTAAAGCTAGGGGCATTAATTACTTTAGCTGGTAGCTGATTCCACATTCTAGCTGTTCTAGAGACATAGCCCTGCCTCCAGGATTCTTTTTTAGCATTATTCTCAATTATCTGACAACATGTCCCCTTAAGTCATATCTAAGGTCCTTATGCACAAGGTGTAAGTCCCTTCTCAGTAGTTCATCATTTAGGATTTTATACATCGACAGGATATCCCCTGTAGCATGCCTAGTCTCAAGATCCTCTCCCATCTAATCACTTTACAGTCCCTAGCTGTAGGTGGCGAGCTCCACGCCACCGGTGATTATACAGTAACTTCAGTTGGTAGGTACTGATAAAGCCCATCTGAAGACCAAAATAAAGGTCCTGAACCTCACTCAACTCATAACAGAGCCCACCAGACTCAACCACAAGACAAAAAAAACACTCCCTACTGGACTGGGCTCTCACCGCGCACCCACATAGGATTCTGAGTGGAGGGCTGCTTCCAGATTCTTTAAGTGATCATCACATGATTTACCTGATCAGGAAGGTGCATAGCCCCACTGCCCCCCCAAGACGCTGTGCACCAGGTCCTATAACTCTCTAGACCTAGCACCTCTCCTGACGGACCTGGGATGTGTAAACTGGTCCTGCATCACCGAGGCATCCTCCATTGACACAGCCTTTGATGCGTTTAAAACCAGATTCTTAAAAGTATGGGACAAACATGCTCCCCTGGGAACAAAAAGAGTTAGAGGGGCTCATCTCCCATGGATCACGGCTGACATAATCAGAAAATGCCACTCCAGGGATCATGCCTGGAAAGCTTATAAGAAACTGGGCACTCAGGCCTCCTGTACTATCTCCAGATCCCTTTGAATGCATGCACAAACATCATTCACCAAGCCAAAAAGAGCTATTTCCTATCAGCCTTCAGTAAAAACTTTAACCACCCGACGGATTTCTGGAAATCACTCAAATTCCTGCTCTCCCCCAACCCCCACCCTCAACATTATTAGCTTAGGGTACCCTCATCTCTGATCCCATTTGCATAGCTGAAGTTTTTAATACACTCTCTTCAGCTGTGCAGAGACAACCTTCTATCCTCCTCCAGTTCACGCACACCCCGGCCACCCTCCACCATCCCACACCCTCTCACATGGCCCCCAGTCCTGCCATTCTCATTCCATCTAGTTTCCCAGCAGAAGTCCTCCGCTCCCTACGGGCACTGAACCCAAACAAAGGTTAATGCCCGACATCCCTGGATGCCAAGATGCTATTCCTGTTGGCCCCTGCCATAGCCACCTCTCTTGCCGCCCTTTTCAACCTCTCTTTCTCACTGGGCAAGTTACCAATGGCATGGAAAATGGCCACCATCATACCTCTTCCAAAAGGCAGTGACCCCTCCTCCCCAGGCAATTATAGACCCATCTCCCTACTCCCTATCCTGGCCAAACTCTAGGAGCAACTTTTCCTGTCCCAACTGACTCCATACTTGGATGCCTCCTCCTTTTTCATGCCTTTCCAATCTGGTTTCTGCAAAACCCACTCAACCATCACCTCTCTACTACGAGTCACTGGTGACATTCTCACCAGTATCGACAAAGGACATATCACCTCGGCCATCTTTATTGACCTAACAAAGGCCTTCGATACCATCTCTCATTCCCTACTCCTTCCAATTCTACTTCAATGCAGGGCTCTCATACCCAGCCATAGAGTGGTTCCAAGACTACCTAGTGGGCAGGAAACAAGTGATCAGACTTGCTTCACACACCTCAAACCCCTTACCAGTCACATCTGGTGTCCCCCAAGGATCAGTCCTAGAACCACTACTCTTCTCCATTTTTCTAAATGACCTCCCCTCTGCATGCTCCCATTCTTCCATCCAAATGTATGCAGACACAGTCTTGTATGCCTCAGGCCCCTCAACAAGCAGAGTGGCAACTCTCCTACAGGAGGATTTCTCAGCCATCCAGAACTGGTTTAAGTCAAACCAGTTATTTCTAAACCCTAAAAAATCTGTGTCGCTTATGTTTGGCTCCCAACAAGGACTCTCCTGCCAAACCCCCTGCCCCAGTTCAAAACCCTGGAAGGGTCACCCCTGGAGCAATGCACTAACTACAGATATCTAGGCATCTGGCTTGACCAGCACCTAGATTTTACCTCTGACATTGACTCCCTACATAAAAGGCTGCTCCCCAAACTGGGTGCACTATACCGAAACAAAAACTGCCTCCCCACACAAACGAGGCACACCATTGTCCAAAAAATGATACTTCCCGTACTCGACTATGGCGACATAATATACACTATCGCACCCGCATCTGCTCTTGCCAGCCTAGACACCCTGTTCCACTCCTTCTGTTGTTTCATCCTCGACTGCCCACAATCCACACACCACTGCACATTATACAGCTCCCTAACCCTGCCATCCCTCCACGATCGTAGATTGATAAACTGCGCTAGGTTCGCTGCCAAATATTGGTCCCTCTCCCTCCCTCCCTACCTGGCTTCTTCCCTCTCCCAACAACCTCCTCCTGAGTACTCCCTCAGAAGCATGGACCCTAGGCTACTCCATGTCCCATTTATGCACATTACCAAAGGCCCGGCAGCTTTTAACTACAGAATCCCAAAGATCTGGAACGCCCTACCTACCCCCATTAGACACTCACAAAATCCCTATCATCGCAACCTACTACTCAAGGCACATTTCTCCTCCAGCTGCTCCTGCTAATCTAACAGATTACTACAATAATGTTGTAGTCTAGTCATATTTGCAATTGTAAATCTATTCCTGTCTGTAAACTTCCTGACTTATTGTTGCCAGGAGTAAGCTTTTCTGTATTCTAATACTGTATTGTAATGAACAAACTTTTTGTTGTGTATTGGCCCTCGGCCCCCAGGTCGCATCTGGAATCGAGCATGTTGCTCAGTATGCCTTCCTGGTAAATCGCGTAAAGAAAGAAAGAAAGAAAGAAAAGATGCCATAACCCCATACCAGATAATCTTGTTTCATATGGTTTATCCTTTATTCAGATATCAATTTAGTAAATGATCTCTGGGGTCTTTCAACCAGAATTTTATCTTTCTTAAAGTAAGGACTCCAACTCTGGGAGCAATAGTCCATATGTGGTTGTATATAGGTTTTATACAATGGAAATAGTATATCGACATTTCTGGAAAGAACAGATCTGTGAACACACTTAACGAGGTGCATTGTTTTGTTAGCAATATATTTGCAGTGGGCATAACTCTTGAGGTCGGTACTGATATATACTCCAAGGTCCATTTCACATGATGATATTTTTAATTGGTTCCCTTGGATGTAATAGTTCTATTGTATATTATTCTTCCCAAAGTGCATAATTATACATTTATCGATGTTGAATTCTATCCTATTTCTTCTTGCCCACTCAGTGACGTTTTCAATATCTTCCCCAAATCTAAGCCTGTCTTCAAAGGTAGCCACAATACTCCCCAGTTTTACATCATCTGTAGATTTACTCAGCTTGTTATTACCTACAATACTTAGATCACTTATGAAGATATTAAACAAAAGTGAACCCAGCACCAACCCCTGAGGGATACCGCTAGTGACCCTAGTCTTAGTGGATGAATAGTCATTAATTCTTACTGACTGGGTTCTATTCATAAGCCATTCCTTTATCCATTTTATCACCTTGTGATTAATCCCCAAGTCAATTAGTTTCAAGACAAGACCACTATGTGGCACCATATCAAATGCCTTCCTAAAATCGAATAGCACAACATCCACTGCTCTACCCTGGTCTATGTTACTCCCCATGTAACTATAAAAATGAACTAAGTTGCTTGTACAGGACCTTTTTTGTGTGAATCCATGTTGAGTCTCATCTCCAAGACCTTTGTTTACCAAGTAGCTACATATATCCTCAGAGATTAGATATTCTATAATTTTCCCAACTATCGATGTTAGACTAATAGGTTGATAGTTTGCAGGGTTGTTTTTGCTACCCTTCTTGAATATTGGTACAACAGTTGCTTTTCTCTAATCTCTAGAGACATAACTTTCTTTTGATGATCTTATCCCTAAATCTTCTGTAATTGGAGCCAGTTCTTTTCCCAACTCTTTGATAAGTCTAGGGTGCAAATCGTCAGGACCAGATGATTTGTTCACATCTAGAGTTTTCATTTTACTATAAAACTTTTCAATTGAGATTACCTCTGTAAAGTTTGGTATGATTTGATCAGATAAATCAGGTAAAAACTTATTTTGTTCGGTACTGAAAATTGAGCTAAAATATGTATTAGGACTATTATATATTGTATCATTGCTATTAAGAGGTCCTATGACTCTATCTGTACCCCTCTGCTGATTAATACATGAATAGAATCCCTTGATATTATTTTTTGTATTTGCTAACTTGTATTCGGTGTGCACCTTAGATTTCCTTGTCTCACATTTTAATACCCTCAATGCCTTTCTATACTTGTCCCTATTTATGATTATTGGATTTGTTTTTTAATTTTTGATATGCTATTCACTTTTTGTTTATAAGTTTCTTGATCCTCCCACTTAACCATAGTGGCTTCTTTCTTTTTTTGTTATTTGCTGATGGCATAGGGACATACAGTGATTCAAGACTGTTAATTACTTTAAGGATCAGGTCACAACATTGTTCCATGTTTAATCCTTCCGATAGAGTTTTCCAGTTAAGTTGTGATAATTCCTGGCAAATAGCGCTATAATGTGCCCTAATGTATAGTTTGTAAACTGCTTTTTCATTGTAAATTTATTTGATTTATTTACTATGAACCTAATTATATCAGGGTCACTATTGCCAAGTGGGGGATCAAGTTTAATGTCCAAGATGTTCGGTCATGTTAGTAATAATAACGTCCAATATATTTTGACCACAAGTGGGTTTATTTATACATTGTTCAATCCCTGCTGAAGATAAAGTAGTTTGTACCCTACTTCCCAGTGAATTATTATCCAAATCTTCCCCTCAAGTAACATCAGGGAGATTCAGATTCCCTATTAATAATACATCCGAGTTCTCGGCTACAGATGCTATATTCTCGATAAATTTTTCAGTTTCATGTGCAGATGTATCTGGTGGTCTGTAGAGAAAAGCCAATCTGAATTTTTTCCCCTCTGTACCAGTAATATCCACCCATAATGCTTCCATCTGACCATTATCCTCATTGGTACTGCTAGATATATATCCAATATTCTCATTAATGTATAATGCAATACCTGCACCCTTTCTATTTACCCCGTCCCTACTTATTAAATGATAGCCCGATAAGTACTTGTTCCAGTTACTATCTGCACTCCACCAAGTCTCCGTAATCCCAATGATATCTACTCTGTCTTTACTGAGTAGCATTTGTAGTTCTGCCATTTTATCCTTATTCAAACTTCTAGCATTAAGATATATAACTGTGGTTTGTTTGTTAATCTTTGCAGAGGGTCTCTTATGATTAACAGTTTTTTCCAGACTAGGAATTGGACCCAGTTCCCTCATCCCCCTATTAACTAGTTTAAACATTTTGTCTCCTTTTTAATTCTCATACCAAATAGTCTACTGCCCCTAAAGTTCAAATGTAGACCACCTCTACAGTATAGGTTAGGTTTGTTATGAAAAGTATCCCAATGTCTTAAGAAGAGGTAGTTATTTTCCTGTGCCCATCTCCTCAGCCATGAATTGGCAAGACTGATTTTTTTGTGCTTGTATGGTGAAGCTCTTGGTTCAGGAAGGATCTCTGAGAAAATATTTTCACAGTCCTTCTTAAGTTTATCACATAGCCTACCAAATTCTTTCTGTAGCATGGGCAATGATTTATTACATAGATCATTAATACCCACATGGACTACAGAAATAGGTTTACTACCTGCCCCTTTAAATATATTATCAGTCATGTCCAAATGATCCTGAACTCCTGCCCCTGAAAAGCTGTTAACCATAATGTTGGCTTTATCTTCCCCATGTACATATCTATCCATATATTTAATTATTGAATCTCCAATTACTATCACCTCCCTTCCTGCTTCATTATTAACGGATATATATGTTGGAGATCTAGGGGTAAATGTGCTGCAAGTGTTGGCTTCCATTTGCTCATCCTGACTGACTTCATTATGTGCTAACCCCTGGTATCTGTTTTTAAGTGGTATAACTCAACAAACCACAACTTCTTCAGAATTATCTTCACCAGCTTGTGCTGCTGAGCAATCCACTTGCTCTGCTGTAACTCCCAAATTCCCACTATCATTCTCTAGTGAACCATGAACTGCTTCTTTCAAGGGGCTCCTGCCTCTCTTTTTCCTTTTAACTGAGTTTACAAAGCACCAGTCACTTTTGTCAGATGTTTCTGCATCAGTTATTCCATTTGCCAATTTGCGTTTGGTCCTAGAATCTGTATCACAGCTTAACCCTAGTTCTTCATGTTCTTTATTGAGGCTTGACTGAATTTTTAATTTACTAACCATTTCCATCTTGACTGTTCTCTAGGTTTCAAGTTTGGTGCTAAACAATTGAAGCCTGTGTATGAGTTCCTGATTATACAAGCACTTTTCGCATACATAGCCCTCACAATTTGAACTTGCATCCACCATCTTATACATAATGCAACCATGGCACTTAATGAATAGATCACCATCATTTGTTAAAATGGAAGAGGTCATTTTACCTTACTTTGAAATGTTCCCTCTGGTTGAAAGATAAGTCTACCTGCCCTTTAGTTATAGTATTCTTTCAGTCGCGTGCCCTGGTGGACATGGCAGACACATGCAGGCATACATACACGTGTCTCTGCACAGTTCTCCATGCGTGATGCCATGCACCCCATCAGTGGTCACGCTGCTCGCAGAGGGGTCTGCTTAAGTAGTTAGAGACCTGGAAGTGACTCACTTGGGTCAGTTACCCCGCTACCTCAGAGCTTTGGGTATAATTAATTTAAAACAACAGCACTACAATTGCACTATTCTAGAGCCCCTATTTACAATTTGCAGTTTAAAAGTCAGTAAAAATTACTGTTATTGGCCTCTGTACTCCCTAGATACAGCCAGGGACTACAAACATCAACTGCAGTTCCTGGTTCCCAATCTGTGTAATCTCAGATTGGCTCCTTTCTCAGTGAATGTCTCCCATACTGCAAGGTCTCTGGAATCACCAAAACTACCCCGTACTGTCTCACAGCACTTGCGTCTGTCTCACAGCATAGGCGAGCAAGAAGTGGTTTTCCCTGCAATGCTCAGACAGGGGCCTGCTTAAGTAGCTAGAGACCCAGAAGTGACTAGCTTGGGTCAGTTACCTCGCTACCTCAGAGCTTTAAGTACAATTAATTTAAAGCAACAGCGCTACAATCACACTCTTCTAGGGCCCCTATTTACAATTTTCAGTTTAAAAGTTAGTAAAAATCACTTGTAGCGGCCTCTGTACTCCCTAGATACAGCCAGGGACTACAAACTCCAACCACACTTCATGGTTCCCAGTCTGTCTAGTCTCCAATTGACTGCTCTCTTAGTGAATGTCTCCCATACTGCAAGGTCACTGGAATCACCAAAACTATCCCCATACTGTCTCACAGCACTTGTGTCTGTCTCACAGCATAGGTAAGCAAGAAGTGGTTTCCCTGCAATGCTCACAGAGGGGCCTGCTTAAGTAGTTAGAGACCCAGAAGTGACTTGCTTGGGTCAGTTACCCTGCTACCTCAGAGCTTTAGGTATAATTAATTTAAAACAACAGCAATACAATTGCACTGTTCTAGAGCCCGCATTTACAATTTGCAGTTTAAAAGTCGGTAAAAATCACTCATAGCAACCTCTGTAATCCCTAGATACAGCCAGGAACTACAAACATCTGCCGCACTTCCTGGTTCCCAATCTGTCTAAACTCCATTTGGCTCATGTCAGTGAATGTCTCATGTACTGCAAGGTCACTGGAATCACCAAAACTACCCCTCTACTGTCTCACGAATGATCAAGGGTTAAGCTGCTTACTTTGTGTTTCTTTAAAACTGTAAATTCTAGGCCCTCGGATGTCATGTCCCCATGGTCCTTTTCCTCTATAGTGTTTTCCAGCACCGCCCTCATTTCATACTGTATTCTTGGGTTCCTTTTGTCAGTGGGCAACACCTTATATTGCCTTGCACTGCAGAACAATTGTCAGATCTTTGACTAACTCTCCAACCTGTTCATATCTAACCAGCGTTCCCTGATCCCTTTCTCCAGGTCAACCACTGCACAGGTCTTTGTGTTGTCTGCAAAGAGGCAGACCTTGCCCTTATCGCATTCTCCTATGTCAGAAATGGACACACAGAGGACTTGAGACTCACTAATGATTACCCCAAGGTCTCTTTATTCTGTTTTTTAGATTTACTCTGACGATCAAAAATACTGTGACCACACACACACTGACTTGAATGGTGGGTGCGCACTATGACACCTCCTATCCAGTGCTCAGTTTTGGGGTTCTTTTTACCAATATGCATAACTTTGCATTTTTTTCACACTGAATATCCCCATCCTTAAGAAGAGGGTCTATGTTTGCTACTATCCAGATCTCTTGTAATTTCCTTATCTACCTCTTCCATGTCCACCCTGCTACATACCTTTGTGTCATCTGTTAACCAGCTAATAATTCCCTATATGCCCTCTCCTATGTCTCAGATGAACACACTAAAGAGGATGGTCCAAGAACAGAACCCTGTGGCAGCCCCACTAATCACCCCTCCTGATCTCTGAATAAGTGCATTTACCAAAACTCTGAGTTCTCACTCCTAAACCATTGTTTACTCACTTTAATAAACTAACTCCCAAACCCAGGCCCCTCAACATTTTCACAAGCCTCCTTTATGAAACTGAGCCAATGGTCTTGCTGAAGTCTACCTATAGGATGCCCACAGCCTGGCCCCTGTCTACTGTTTGTGACACTGAGTTGAAAAAGTTGATAAGGTTTATCTGGCACAAATGTCCCTTTACAAAGTCATACCACCTCTTATCCTGTAGTTAATTTTAATTAATTAACTCCACCATCCATTCCTTGATGCTAGAGGTCAGGTTTACTGACCTGTAGTTACATGAGTCCCTTATGTCCCCACCATTATGAAGAGGGACTTTCTGCTATTTGCTAGTCCCCTAGTACCACTCCTTTTGTCAGAGAGCAGTTAAACAGATCAGCCATGGTCCCACCAGTGCCACCACACCTTCCTTAATACTTTGGTGTGGAGCCCATCTGATCATTGTGACTTATGTATCTTTAATCCCCTTCATTCTCTAAGTACCCTATCCCTTATAATACTCCGAATTTATAACTTCTGACTATTGTCCTCCTTTGATTTGGCAGAGCACTCCAAATGTGGGCTCCTTCTTCCACCTTGATTATTGGGGCAAACTATTCATTTAGTAGTTTTGCCTTCCCATCATCCTTGAACACTGTCCCTATTCTTCATCATATCTATTCCCTTTGTTGTCATTCTTTTTCCCTAATGTATCTAAAGAAGGCTTTATTATATTCCTCGTCCCCCCTGCAAATTTTAGTTCTAGCTCAACTTTGACCCTCCTCATTGCTGCCCTTGTTGCCCTTAGCATGTCCAGGAAATCTTCTCTACTCTCTTCTGTCTGTTCCCATTTATACTTTCTAGAGGCTGCCCTGCTTGCTCTTACATCTTCCCTAATCACCTTGAAGAACACAGTAGACTTCCTGTACTTCCTGTCCTTGCCCTTCATTTTCAAGCAGCATTTATAAGCTTCCAAAACTCCACTTCTAATGGCCTCCAACTTTACCTCCACCAGCCCTAACGTACTCACTCATCAAGCTGAATCTGCAGGAGTTTAATCATCATGCTGAAATCCACTCTCAAGAGGTCCAGCACCTGCATCTTTTTTCTAAGATGCTACACCTTGAGTGGTATGTTAAACTACATAGTGCTATGATCACTGATCCCCAGTGGACTTCAAACCACACTTCCTTGATAGCATCCTGGTTTGAGTGCACCAGATCTAAGGTGGCTCCCTCCCTGGTGTGTTCACTGACATGCTGCACTGCAAAGCAGTCCTGAAAGTTGTCTAACACCAGACTGCATGCAACATCTATATTACAGTTGACAGTTGGCACATTTAGGTCACCTGTCAGGACCACAGTCTGCATCACAACAGCTGTCCTGCTTTACTCTTCAAGAAACATGTCCCCTGACTCAGTCTCGTTAGGGGCCTGTAAACCACAAGCAGTGTGATGCTCTTCCTCTCTTCACCACCAGCTGTCTTCAGAGCACTTCCAACAACCACTTGCAGACCCCTAGTCTGATGTTCTCTCCTCCCTTCACCACCAGCTGTGTCCATAACATTTCCATTAACACCTGTCCTGATGGATTTCTCCTCCATTGTTCCAATACTATCCCATACATACAGTGTTTCTGTTTCCCTATCTCTGGAAGAGAACATACCCTGGGATTGACAAGTTCAAGTCGTGGATGGATAAAGCTCATGTCTCCTTCATGGCAGTGTTGTCTGCTTTATGTTCTGCAGCCAATGTCTTAAGCTCCCCTTCTTATTATCAAGACTCTTGGCATTTAAACTGGTTACCTTCAATATTCCTCTTTCTTTGCTCCTGCCTGCCCCATCGATTTCACATGTTTCATTCTGCCCCTCTGTCCCTCTCTCCCACGTGTATGCTCCCTGTCATGATTTGCTGTGGGATGTGGGTCCTGAATGAGAGACCATTAGCTAGGCCACTTGATTCTGCCACCCTGTGTAGAGATCCCCTACCACTCACCTATCACCTTATTTAAATGTCCAGCAATGTCTGCAACAATTCAGTCCTAGAGCATTTGTCCACTCTTCTGTTGGACAATGGCTATCCTATATGAAGAGTCTTCTATCCCAGAAGTGATTCCAGTCTCCCAAAAAGCAAAACACTTCCACTCTGCACCAGACACTCAGGTATAAGTTAACTGCTTCATTCTTCATCTACCTGTAATTTCCCTTACTCTTCATTGACAGAACCTCAGATAAGCTCACTGATGCCACTGCTGTCTTCAGCCAGCCATCTAACCTGCAAAAGCTATATTTCCACTACTCCAACTCATGGCTGGCCAGACCATTTGTTGCTATGTCAATCTCTTTCACATAGGCCTACAGTAAGTATACCATTTACCCTGATGTTGTTCCTCCTAGCTTAAACCCTGGGAGTAATCTGACTGCCTTACTCCCCTGTCTGCCGCTGTACACCACCTTCTCAGTACTTCTAACAACTGAGTCCCCAGTTGCCATAGACTTCCTATATGTAACCCTGGCCTTCTGCTCCCCCCAGGTGTTGCTCTTCTGGCAGTTTGTGAAGTCTCGGAAGTGACTGGCAAGGAATCCTTTGGGGAGCTGTTGGCTGTTCTCATTTCTCCAGGAAGGCAAAACAGTTATCAGTTGCAAGGTCTGGATTTTCTGCACTATCTGAAGGTCTTGTTCTGCCCCCCCCACATCCACTACTTTCCATTCTCATGGATCTGTGGGGTCACCTCAGGAAAGAAGGGCAGCAGGCATCTGTAGCTGTATAACAGGTATTTTTCATTCTGTGCCATGGCTAGTTATGAAGACAGTGTTGTAAATCTTCTATAGTCTACTACCCTGGGTGTGCACCATGCCTCTGGAGTATTGCCACAAAGACAGCTGCCCCATATTCCCTGCAGCTGGATATGTCCCCTCCCCAAACACCCCTGAACAGCATGCTGCCTGAGTAAGGTCTATACCATTTACCAGCAGAACTTAATTGATGCCTCCTAAAATGAGCTTGCTCTATCCTCCTCTGGCTTCCTATCTGATCCACATTACTCCAGCCAATAATATATAAATTTAATTTAAAAGAATCAAGTGACCATACCCAAGATGCAGATTTAGTGCAGGCCAAGTTTGCACCAGCTGCTAGTAACCCACATGCCCCAACCAGGGTATTTAAGTGACCTCACCCCAGATATGGCCTAGCACAGGCTTAGTAAATAAATACAAATATCCATCATTTCTAACTACTCAGGTATCACCAATGTACTCTAACTTAATCTCTGTAGGATGCTGACACACAACCAGCTGGACCTTGGGCCTTTCAGTCAGAATATCAGGTATGACTTACCTTAGTTGTAGAAGTTCTCACCTGCAGAGTCCCCTGCGGAACTGCAGACTTCCCCTGCAGCCTCACACTTTGGGTTCCAAAATGCACCAGGATCACTAGTCCTGTGAGGAATAAATACTGAACTGTATCCATACTATTGGTCAGCTGCAGTTACATGTCCAACCCCCTACGTGACATGAAGATCACCTGCCAATTAGCCTCCAAGAATTCCCTGCCCTCCCTCTTCTGTCTTCCCTCTTCCAGCCTCAGTTCAGTAATCAATCAATCAACCAATCAATCTGTTTTTGCAAAAAAGGAGAGAAGAAATTACCCAACTCTTACCCTACTACTTCGTTTTAATTGCTTAGGGGCTTCAACTGAAAATATAATGCACACATGCTATTGTTCATCTGTAGCCATATGTCCCAGTCTCCAGAACAGTGGTGGTAAGGATTGCTGCCAGTTTGCCCTCCCCTAAGCTTCCACAATGCCTCCCTCTTCCCCTCCCTTCCTCAACTCTAGCACAGTAATAAATTACTCTATTTTTACAATAAAAAGGAAGAAATCACCCAACTCTCACAATTTTGCTTAGTCCCTGCAGCTTAATTTTAAACACTTTGTTTTTTAGTGTTTACTTTTTCAAAATGTTATTAAAACTTTTTAAAGTCTGCCTAGATACCTATTTTATAAATGCAATAAGACACTACATGGCATTGTTTGTGGTGATTTTATGCACTTCCAGGGACTGAATGCATTTGGCCTGTGGCATTGTGCCTTACTTTAACCATAGTCATGCATTAGAAGCACCATGACCAATTCCCAAATATACTAATATAGTATATGGTTATCCTTTGTTCTGTATAAAAATCAGCCTGCTCAAAAACCTTGTTGTGCACATCCTAAACTGTCATGCACATTCCAAAGTGTTGTTGTGTGCATTCCAAATGGTTGTTCTGCACAGTTCAAAGGTCATACCATTTTAAATTTCTCATTTATTCCACACCTAGCTACTTACTAACCACCCAGTGCCCAAAGTTATACCTTTTAACTTTCAGAGGTCTGTAAATTTGATGTTGATCATAGAACAGAACAAAGAAATTGCAAGATTTTTGGTTTTTACTTCAGTGGGGGGTCTGTCACTCTGGTGTAGTAAACCATATACTATAAAAAATAAAATATGGACAACCACAAACAGCTCAGCATGGGTTTCCATTTCAGGGTTGAGATGACACTATAGACCTCTCAAGATTTGCTCTCGAGGTTCATGTGCTGTCATCTCAACCCCTAGATGGAAACACAGCCTTGTTGTATATGGTTGCCCATACATTATTCTCTATGTTGTGGTACATTTGTTGGGTCAACTCTTTCAAATCATTGGGAGACATACTTCTGGTAAGCCATGTTTCAGACTTGAGACTTCAGTAATAGGTATAGTAGTGCACAGTAGAAGTGATAGTAGCCCTATAATAGCAATTATATTTTGGTTCTTACATTATTAAAAAGATCTTATTTTTGAATTTTAGAAATTTGGAAAAATGCCTTCCAGTATACAGTATATCTAAAATTTGGATGTATATTACATTCAACTGTCTTCTATATGTAACCTAAAGTTCTGTACATAAAAGATGTCTTTAATCTGTACTGGTAGCTAGAATTTTCTATTATGGTATGGTTTGTGCTTTAAATATTAACAATTCTGCAATACTTCAAAAAGGTGATAATGCCTGATGCTCTGGTGGTATCCAAGTCTCAAAAGCTAAATGTATTGAGGGATGTTCAGTGGCCCAAGCTTAATTAAACATGCATGTGTATTTTCAAATGCAATATTTTTCTGCTTGTTAGGTTTTTGACAAACCTCCAAACAGGCCCAGGTGGAACAAAGCATGTAAACAAGCATGTGAATGCAGGCATAATACATTCAAATTAGCACCTTTCTAAAATTAATATGCAAGCCCTGGGAACACCGTGATAATAATCCCATTTAGTACTACTCAATGTTTGTCAGTTAATCCTTATATTTAATTTTTGTAAAATATTAACTCAACATTAATTACACTGGTAAGGAAGATTGATTCTAAGGATGAAGGAACCTGTTTTGAAACTTATAAATTATGACATCATTTTTAGTCAGTTATTTCTCAACATTCCAGACACTCTCATAACCCTAAAAAGATCTTTCATGTCGACGGTTCCACATTTCTAAGGCTCTAAACTCATTTGGCATAGTTCCCACCCAGTGGGATCTCTAATTTTTACAAAGAAAAAAATTTGATTTTTAAGTTCCATTTTTAAAAGTAGAAGTTTTTAATAAGATTGATCATATATTTATATGTACCATTAAGGCTTTGCTTATGGTTATAAGAGTGTCATCTTTAGTCCTTTTTTGTGTCCAAACTGCTAAGCCTGGCTTTGCAGTTCTCTCACCAAAAAAACTTGAAAAAGCAATCTTACGTATGCTAATACTGTTTTAGAGATCATTCAGTGTTGTAAGAGTGATCTCATGTGCATTTGTAGGGTAGGAGAATTGCACACCAAAGGTAAGCAGGTCTGATATGCTAAGAACGTAAGTGAGACCACTCAAACAATCATTAGAGCGGTCTCTGCAGCAGTATTAATATAGTATTGGTCAAGATCAGCCAGTAATATATTAAACATTTAAAAGCACTCCCCTGAACATGCCAATTTTGAGGAAGCCTGTATGTAAGAGACTCTTTATGGAACAAGAGCATCTCCGTGTGCAGGGGAAAAGAGTGTTCTGATTGGCTGAAAGGGCTCCCTCAATCTGTGTTAGCCATAAGAGACTCTATAACTTTACTTACAAACATATGTAGGCAGGATTTTCAGATGGCCTTCATGGGCCTTGCAGCATAATTCCAACATAAATCAGAGCTTGCATTCGGAACTGACAAAAAGTGCACCCTCAATGTTTTTTTTTTATTAAACTGTTGAAACTGCCACATAGTCATCCAAACCTTTGAAAATAACATTCAGAGCCTGCCCAGTGGCATAGAGGGCTGAGGCATTATGCCTTACATCCTGCCATGCCAGCGACCCATGCTCATGGTGTTAGCTGGTTGCCAGGGGTTGGTTAGAGTGGGAGAGAATCAAGCATCTGAAGGACAGCTCTCCTCTCCCAGGGAGGAAGGGAGGGACACAGAGTCTGGTGCTTTAATGACACCTAGCAGTGACCTGGTGTTGGAGCACCTGGGTTCCATACACTAGGGATGGGGGTGCAGTAGTTGGTTAGCATGCTGGGGGTGGAAGCGAGCACAGCTCGGCCATTGCCAGCATTGACAATGCTCTGCCTCTGGGGGGAGGGAGAAAACCAGGGGGAGAAAATTGTCCTGGGCATGGCTGGATGAACACTGACCCTTGTAAGCACTGCTCCCATGAATGGCTAGGAACTTCTCGAACCAGATCTGTATTGGCAGGTTGAGGGATCCCTGCCACCTCACCTTGGAGGGGGTATGCTGTAGAGGATGGCAGGAGGTGCACTGCAAGTGGGAGATGGTGCTGAGGGGTCAGTGAGATGGAGGGCTGCCCAGGATGGAGAATAAAGAGAGTACAAAAAAATAGGAAATAATATTCAAAGGTAGCTGTTTCACTGTGCGACTTTGAGCAAGTAACTTGATCTCCCCATGCTTCAGTCCTCCCAGCTGTTAAATTACATAAAGGCAGGACCCCACTGAAAAGGGAATATTGCATCATAGTTTGGCTTTTCTGGGTAAAAATAAATTGTAAATAAAAATAACTTACCTTTCAGCCCTCTGAGAACAATTGTACTACATGTAGCTGTGGTTATTAGTACTGTGCAGCTTCTGTGTTACTGAGAAAGTGATGAGGCTGTTTCATGTCCATATTTCTAGAGTTTTGAAGTTTTGTACTAATAACAAAATGTTCAGGCAAAGGGGGTCAACTAGTCTAACAGTTGATAATAGATGACTTTCAGCACACTAATGCACTCAAATGAAGAGTGCACTGACTGAATTAATCTTGATCACTTTGGTATCCATTTTATTGTGAAAATCAAAGTCTAGTTGTTTCAACAGAAAAGGAAAATAAAGGGAAAATGGAAAACAAGGTTTTACTATCGTGCTGCAACATCCTGTATACTGACATCCCTGACAGTGACAGACACAATGCCGAGTGTCAGCATTGTACTGTCAGGGATGTTGGCATGTTTTCTATGGGGGGCTACATCCCCTGAACCCCCCATGTGGGGGGCTCTGCCCCAACACCCCCTGGTCTGTAAATATACAACTTTGAGTTGTAAAGTATCAGGGAGGGTGCGCAACACTGGGAGATGCACTGCTGGTGTCTGCAGAGACCAGCACAGTGACTCAATGATTTCAGGTAAAATCTGTCAAAGTGCTGGGCTTCACGGTAATGGAGTTGACCTATGGTCGGCATACCAAAAAGGTTTAGCATAAAGAAATTCATTTTAAAAATTTTAATATTTAAACAGAAACTGTAGTGGATTTGATTGAAAGGCAATTTGTTTTTTTTTTAAGTTTACATTTCAAATTATTCCATGGATTTGAGGGTGCTGAAAAGAACAAGCCTAATGTTCAAAACTCTGCAATGCCTCTGTGTTTTGAGATAAGTTCCAGCTTTATTCAGGCATTAGTCTACCACAGAGACATGAACTGCTTCATGAATCTGTCATAATATGTGGCAAAAGCCACAGTTCATATCCGCTTACATGAAAATGCAACCAAAACCAATCATCTGTCAGGCATGATTCCTTCAGACCCACCATTCTAGAGTGGTGGAAAAGGGGCTTACTTTGATGGAATGTTAGGAGCACCACATGGCAAACTTTTCAGTACATTTTGATGAGCTTGTGGCCTGCCATCCCCCATGGAAAATTTGGCTAAATATCCAGAGGTCATCCCTAATTTAGCTTCAGTGAAGAATTACATTCCTCAAGATCTAACCTGTGGAAGACTAGGTTTGCTGGCAAAGGCACCTGGCTTCACCTGAGCTATTTTCTTCTAGGTTGCTTGAAAGGACAGAGCAAAGAACTTTACCAGACGAAGGAAAAGGATTAAGGCTTCTTTTGGCTAGGCAGACTTACTGTGTATTGTTATTTTTATTTTATACTCACATGGATTGTTACTGTTTGTTGCTAACATTTTATTGCTTTATTTTTCTCTGATTCAAATTGTTGTTGCTGGGTATACCTTCTGCTGCATTATTACAGGGTGTGCCTACAGGTGTGTGCTTACAGATTACTGCTGTAATCTTCTGATTCAAATTGTCTTTTGCAAGGTATATCTTCTGTTACTGCTTTATTTTTCTCTGTAGCAAAGTGTTTCTTACAGGGTATATCTTCTGTGAAATTATTACAGGTGGTGCTTTACAGGTTTTACAGTTTTATTTATCATTAGGATAAGCTCTCAAGGCTACTGCATTTGTTGCTGGCTGATTGTTTCTGCTCTTACCTCCTTGTTTCTTTCTTCCATGGTTCTTCTTTATTGGCAGGGGAAGGCCCCAACCACCCACCCCATCCCCAACCACCCCACACTACACTCCTTTAACAGGATAGCACAGTTGTGACATTTCCTGTGGCAAAGCAGGAAGGGGCAGATCAGAGGGGTATCCATACAGTGACCTCATTTACAGGCGGATGAGTAATTTAACTTGTTATAACAAGTTATACAAAAACAGACAAGCAGTGCACAAAATCAAACTTTTGTTTTCATTTCCTCCTTCTAATTACTGTGACCAGGTTATAAACCCAACAACTTATCTGGAATGGATATCATTAACTGCAGGTACTGCGGAACACTTTTCAGAAGTGCAGTTTTACAGAATTTAGGACATTGTCCTACATGCTGGGCCATTGAAGATCTAAGGGCTCAGCTCCAACCACCATGGGCAGAGATTGCGCACCTCAAATTGCATATTCAATAGGAAACATATTATAAGAACCGCCCACCGTTTCTCCAACATCCAACAGAAGCACCTCAACCGCAGAGGGCAGTTGATCCGGGAGGTTGGCAGGTGGTTAGGAGGGGCAAATTGGGTGCCCCATCACTCAGTGCTCTCCAACATTTTATTTGTTTATTTAGTTTTTGTTGACCGGGTAAGTGCACTAGACAAATTCTGCCTATTTTCAGGCATGGCCCGGGGGAGGGGGATACAGAAGAATGTCAGCTGACCTTGAACCAGATTAAGCTGTTGGTGGTATTTTTGTGAACAGGGGAAATTTGGCCAGGGCACCGGGGAAGTGCCATGGGCTCTTTAACATCCACCTGAACTACCACCAGAACAGGCAGATGGGACCTCAGTTTAATGTCTCATCCAAAAGACGGCACTTCAGGAGTGCAGCAACCCCCTCATGCTGCACTACAGTGTCAGTATTGGGATATTAACCCAAGTGCCTGGTGTGGGAATAGAACCCAGAGTCTTCTGATCTCCCAGCCTCAGAGGCGAGTGTGCTACTTACTGAGCCACTGACACTGATATATCACCTCCACAAACCATATAAAAACTACAAACAGGTATCTGCCTCTATCTCTGAAATCAAACAAAAGGGCAGAGGACACTGCAGAGCAGGACACTGCAGCACAGGAGCTAGAACAACAAAACTTGCCCAAAACAGGAACCAAAACAAAAAAAGCAAAAAGGAAATCCAAAAAACTTCTGATCATAGAAGACTCCATGATTCAGGGAGTTGATACCTATCTCCAGCCAGGGGTAATGGTCAGATGTCTCCCAGGTACATCAGCGTGGAGAGACATTGACCGCATTGCTAACAGTGTTCAAGAAACAGGAGAAAACATTGACATCCTGGTACACATAGGGACTAATGATTTCGCCAGCCGGTCAGTTGTGGAGACCAAGGAACACCTGACCAGGGTGGGTGCCAAACTATCATCCGTTTCATCCGGCATCGCCTTCTCTGAGATCCTACCAGTCTGAGAGAGAGGGGCAGATGGACGGAAGGTCAGAGAAGGGGAGATAGGGGAGCTAAACATGTGGCTCAAGGGCTGGTGCCAGGAAAAAGGACACAAATTTGTAGGGAACTGGCAACAGTTTGGGGAGCAAAAGTTCTTTAAATTTGATGGACTGCATCTAACTAAGGAGGGAGTCAGTGCATTGGGGCAGACGTTTGACGTCTTTGCAGAATATTTCAACTAGCAAATGAGGAGAGGGGTGCAGTACCCAATATGTCGAATGGGAAGAACACCTTCCCCCCCCCCAGATAGTGGTCAAATAGGAGTTCAGCATGTTTGTAGTTCATTTGCATCACCAGGTAAGGAGAAAGGTCTGGCTCCCCATATGATGCAAAGAAAAAACGCCAGACCTCGCCCAACAAATAGCACACCGAAATCTGGCCAATGGAAAATCATGTACACAAATGCTCACAGTCTGGGAAACAAGATCCCAGACCTGCAGGCAATAATGACAGATGCTAAACTGGACATAGTAGCCATTAGCGAGACATGGTTTACCAGTAACCACACTTGGGAGAATTCAGTACCTGGCTATGTACTGTTCAGAAGAGACCAAGGTGAAAAAAAGGGGGGGGAGTGGCCCTTTATGTCAATGAAAATATCAAAGATACAGAAATTCAGAATACACATAAGGAGCCAGAAGAACTGTGGATCACCCTGGAAACAGGAAATGGGATAGCCATACAAACTGGGGTTGACTACAGGCCTCCAGACCAGGAGGAGGACATAGACACATTACTGTTAGAATATATACAAAACATGACAGCTAAAGGGGAGGTTCTGATAATGGGAGACTTCAACATGCCAAATACAGATTGGTCAATACCAGCAGGAACATCTGCCAGAACTAGACACATAATGGATTCCCTGCAAGGGAAGAGCCTCAAACAACTGGTACAACAACCCACCAGAGACAGGGCTATCCTAGATCTAGTAATGACTAACAGGGAAAGGATCACAGATCCCCAGGTGGAAGGTCGCCTGGGGGCCAGTGACCATCATGTGGTATGGTTCAATTTGGCCACTAGAACTAAATCATCCCATTCCAAGGTGAAAATGTGGGACTTCAGAGTAGCTGACTCTGATAAGATGGCCAACAGAGTTAAGCTAGCCCTGGTAAAAAGAAATACAGGTGAGGGGGTACAGGCGGCAAAGTGGGCAAGCATAAAGAATGCAATACTTGAAGCAACATCCCATTGTGTTAGAGAGTAAAGGAAGTGCAAAAGAAGAAGAAAACCACTTTGCTTCTCAAAAACAGTAGCAGAAAAGGTCAGAGCCAAAAGGCTGGCTTTCAGGAAACATAAGGGAATGCAGCGGGATGAAGATACAGAGGCATACCAAACTTCCCTAAGGGAAGCAGGGAAGACAGTAAGGCAGGCAAAGGCCCAAACCAAGGAAACACTAGCATGAACAGCAAAAGAAGGGGACAAGACTTTCTATAGATACATTAGTGAAAGGAGAAAGTCCAGAGGTGGTATTCCTAAGATCAAAGGGGATAAGGAGGCGCATGAGGAGGAGGACCATGTAAAGGCATCTATCCTAAATAGATACTTCTGCTCAGTATTTACTGAAGAGAAGGTAGGGCAGGGCCCACTACTCAGCACCATGGACACAGGGGGGAGGGAGGTGTGCTCTAGTCCCGTCACAAAAGAAAGGGTCCTACAACAGCTCGATAAGCTCAGGGTGGACAAGGCAATGGGACCTGATGGCATACATCCCAGGGTACTAAAGGAGCTAGGGGTGGAACTAGCAGAGCCATTATCAGAACTGTTTAGTGAGTCTCTGAGCACAGGAGAGGTCCCAGAAGACTGGAGAAGGGCTCATGTGATCCCACTCCACAAGAGTGGTAACAGGGAGGAGGCAGGGAACTACAGACTAGTCAGTCTTACCTCAGTAGTGGGCAAGATTAGGGAGGCACTCCTTAAGGAAATGATACTGCAACACCTGGAATCCATAGGAGCACAGGATCCAAGACAGCATGGGTTTACAACAGGAAGGTCCTGTTAAACTAATCTCTTAGATTTCTTTGACTGGGTAACCAGAGTGGTGGACCGGGGGGGAGCAGTTGATGTCACCTACCTTGACTTCAGTAAAGCTTTCGATACTATTCCACATAGAAGACTGATTAATAAGCTAGGTAGGCTCAGGGTGGGTCAGAAGTTGGTCAACTGGGTGGCAAACTGATTGACGGACAGAAAACAGAGAGTGGTGGTAAACTGTATGCAGTTAGAAGAGATATTAAAGGGACTGGCCCCAAGACTGATACTCTGAGGTACCCCACATGTGACATGTGGGTACCTTAGATCAGTTCTGGGCTAGTTCTCTAACATTCTTCATCAGTGACATTGCAGATGGACTGGAGGGTAAGGTTTGTCTGTTTGCAGATGACACCAAGATCTGCAACAGAGTAGATGATTCAGATGGGTGCACAGAATGAGAAGAGATCTGGATAAACTGGCAAAATGGTTGGAAGAGTGGCAACTGGGATTTAACGCAAAGAAGTGCAAGATCATGCACATAGGGAAGAGAAACCCTGAAGCCACCTGTTGGCTGGGAGGGGAGTTGCTGGCAGTCACAAGGGAAGAAAGAGACTTGGGCATCATCATCACAGATGACCTGAAATCATCCAAGCAGAACACTAAAGCAGTAGGTAAGGCTAGGGGGATGTTGGGGTGTATTAGTAGGGGTATCACAAGTCATAAGAGGGAGGTAATAATCCCTCTTTACAAGACACTGGTTAGGCTCCATCTGGAGTACTGCGGCAGTACTGGAGGCCACACCTTCACAAGGACATTAACCAAATTGAGGCAGTCCAGGGAAGGACAACCAAAATGATGCAGGGACTGCATCAGAAAATATATGAGGACAGATTAACAGAGCTCAATATGTATACCCTAGAGCAAAGGAGGGAGAGAGGTGATATGATTGAAACATTCAAACACCTTAAGGACATTAACAATGTGAAAAAGTCTAACATGTTTCTATATAAGAAAAATAGCAGGACTAGAGAACACAGCATGAGATTAGAGGGAGGCCAATTAAGGGGTAATGTGAGGAAGTTCTTTTTCACAGAAAGGGTGGTGGATGCATGGAACGGCCTACCTCAGGAAGTGGTAGCTATGAATACAGTGCAGGGCTTCAAACAGGTATGGGATAGGCATAAGGGAGCAATACAGATGAGTATGAATAGATAGGCCATTGACAGAGCAAAGGCCAATGGTAGAAAAATAAATGGGCAGACTGGATGGGCCTTACGGTTCTTATTTGCTGTCAACTTCTGTGTTTCTATGTGATGGGCACCAATGAATGTAAAAGCATTCTGCACTCTCATTCAATAAAGTTTGAAAATGATATTGGTTAAAATATTCAGTTTCCAATATGGTTATTTGTTCTTTCTCTGTGAGGGGGAAAAAGGAAATAACTAACTCACCATTGACTAAAACCTTAAAATTATGCCATTTTAATGGAACAAAATCTTGCATTTGTTTCAGATAATTTTTCACTACTTGCTACAAGTAAAAAAAAAATCTCTGATGAAAAATGTTCAAGGTAATTTTAATGGATTGTTAATGATTAGTCAAAAGGAAATGAAAAAATAAAGTAATGGAGGACATAAATTCCCATTGGGACACTCTAAAGTAAATCAGAGCAACTGAAAAAGTGAACTCTTTGAGCCCTGAGAGGTCTCCCAGGTTTCCGAACTGGACACTCTTACTGTATGTAGGGTCCCTGAACACCTTAGCTCTGGGTTTGCTTTGACATATGAAGCTGCAGAAAGATGAACAACATCACCTGAAGTGCTGTTAGAGGGGTGGAAAATTGCTCCCATTGCACACTGTGCTGCCTTTACTTTAAATCACATGACTCATTACAACTCTCCTCTGTAAAAGTACCACTTATACACCTTAACTCTTCCATCTCACATGATACAATGGCAATTCTTTTTCTCAGTGCTATTTTTTATTGCCACAGACTATGCTATTTTTTTTTTGATTTCTTAAATCATCTTTTGTTTTATATATAAAGCATTTTAGCAGACCCATACCCAAATCTAAATGACATTAAAGTAAAATTCAAAAGAATTAAACTAACCCAAAAGAAATCTATAGAGATCGCCATAATAATGTTTCTAAATAAATAACTTCACAATACATATGTCAGAAGAAAATCTAGTTTAGGAGCAGTCAGCTGATAATGCAGTTAGACTGTTACATCATATCCACAGTGTTGTAGATTCACATCCCAATACAGGCTGAAGCAGAGCTCTGAATTTACTAGTCTCTGATATACAGTTCTAGGTCAATTACTGTGTGAAAATAAAATGCAACTAACCCTCTTCTGCTTTCAAGGATGCATCCATTTTTTTGTCTCAAGAGAAGTATGATCTTTTTATTTTTCTATTGTTTTTGTTTGCTTGTTTATTAACAGTTTATTCACCAAGAATACCCCAAATAAGATTCAACATCTCATCCTTCTCCTGCCCTATTGTACAACTGGAAGTCATAAGGCAATGGGAGGTCAACTGACTTTCTCAAGGTCACACAGTAAGCCAGCGGTTATGGTGGAATTCAAACCTATGAGCTTATTCATTTAATTATTCTTTGTTTACTGAGAAAGGAGGGCTAGACAACACTGACTATTTTCAGCCTTGTAATTGGTGGAGGGGTGGATACAGTTGTAAACCAACTGAAATTGAACCAGATCAAGCTATTGGGGGTATTTTTAGTAAATAGGGAAATTTGACCAGGACATGGGGAAATTCTTCTCCTCTTTTTTTCAAAGTGCCATGAGATCTTTAACATCCACCTGTACAGCCACCAGAAAAGACAAATAGGACTTCAGTCTAATGTCTCATCCAAAGAATGGCACACCCTGAACGTATAGCATCCCCTTAGTAGTGTGCTCATGTACCAGTATTTATGGTAGGAGCTCAATCCAGATGTGGGACTAGAACTCAGACAAATATGCACCCAAACATACACAGTTAGGAAATTAAGGAAGACTTAAGGTCCATTGCATTCTTTCTCTTTCCATCTCAGTGGGCACAACCATTTATTCTCATGGTTCTCTTAGTACTTAAAAAACCTTCATTTAAAGACAAGAAACATCGAAACATACTATTTGACAGCAGATAAGGACAGCTTATCCTACCTAGTCTGCCCATCTTTTCCCTTCCTACAGTGTCACTGAAGACCCTACCTAATCTTCAGCTCTCCCCCCGCTTACTTTCCAGTTAGATTCCCTTCTATCTATCCCATGCATTGTTGATCCCCACCACCGTTTTCACCCCACTACTTCCTCTGAAAGAATGTTCCAAGCATCCGCCATGCTTTCTTTGAAGAAGTACATCCCCACATCTCTCCTGAATTTAGCCTTTCAGCATCACTGCATGTCCCCTTTTCCTTGAGCATCTTTTTTTTTTGAAAAATACACCCCACTACTGTACCGTGTCTGCTTCTGTGAGGTATTTAAAGGCTTCTATGATATCTCCTCTCTCTCTCTCTCTCCTCTCTTCCACTATATAGTAGTAGTAGTAGTAGTTGTTTTATTTGTTTGTGCCACCCTTCCCCAGAGGCCCAGGGTGCCATTACAATACAAAATAGAACAACACATCCAACCAATAATAGTTAACGGTAACATCATAGTAAGTAATAATAGCTCTCTAAAACCATAAAACATAGTTAAATACCAGCTAACAACCCCATTTAAATATCAAACACCTGAGCAAACAGATGAATTTTAAGCTCTTTTTTAAAGGTTTTACTGATGGGGGCCTCCTTCAGTGACCGCAATAATGAGTTCCACAATACTGGGCCTGCTACCTTGAAGTCTCTGTCCCCAGATGTTTTAAATCTAGCCTGGGGGACAACCAGGAGGCCTTCATTGGAAGAATGAAGGAAGCAAGTGTAAGATATAGATGTAGAAGTTGTTTTTTAGAAATTAAGTTTATTTTATTATGGATGTAGAAGTTCACACAGGTAGCCCAGCCCCAGCCCATGCAGGGCCTTATACTGTAGGTTAACAGATCAACTTTATAGGAGATATGCCATTTATCCAGCAACCAGTGCAGTTCCCACAGCACAGGAGTAATGTGACTCGACCAAGAAAGGCCTATCAACAGTCTTGCAGCCACGTTCTGAACTAGCTGCAGGCATCGCAGCTTACCTCTACTGACCCCAAGGTAGAGGGTATTGCAGTAATCAAGATGAGATGTCACAAAGGCATGTGCCAGAGATGGAAAATCTTTAGGGTGAGTAAGGGAATGAATCCAGCAGATACTTCTAAGATGGTATAAACCGTTCTGAGTGACTGCCAACAGCTGAGCCTCAAATATCAGCTTTTCATCCAGAATGACACTCAGGTTCTTCACCTTTTGGGCAGTGTCAAGCTTGGAGGTACTGAGGCAAAGATCTGATACCTTCTCAGACATTATCAATCCCCCAACCCCCGACCCAGCTCAGTCACCAGTACTTCAGTTTTGTCTGAGTTGAATATCAGCCAGCTTGAAGACATCCAGCTCTAGATCTTGGCCAAACTTGTTCAACACATCCACTGCTCCCCAATTCTGGTATTCAAAAGACAGATAGAGCTGGGTGTCATCTGCATACTGTAACAGTGAAATCCAATTCTGTACTGTCTAATGATCCTGTCCAGGAATAGCATATGCAACAAAAACAACATGGGTGAAAGGAACAATTCCTGGAATACCCAACAGTGCAGATCCCCTAGGCATGATAAGAAATTACCCATCACAACCCCCTGAGACATGCCCCTGTGGAAAGACTCCAGCCATCTAATGACTTTGCCAGAGAGTCCCACATATTCCCTAAGATGGTCCAATAACAGCCCATGGTCAATGGTATCAAATGCCAAGGAGAGATCCAGGAGAAAGATAACTGACCACTCTCCTCTATCTCTCACCATGAGCAAATCATTTTGCACCCTGACCAGAGCAGTCTCAGTACCAAACTTTGACCAAAACCTTGACCAGAGAGGCTCATATATGTCGAAGGTCACCAGGTAAGTCTCTAACTGTAATGCCACAACCTTCTTAATAACCTTGCCTATGAAAGGCAGGTTAGAGACAGGCCTATAGTTCACTAGTACATCTGCATCCAAAGCCATTGTTTTCAAAAGAAACCACACTGGTGCACTTTTCAGTTTGGCAGGGAAGACCCCTTCTAACAAAGAACATCGAATGATCCCAACAAACACTAGACTCAGCTGTTCAGCACAGCACACTAAGAGTCACATTGGTCCAGGGTACAGATCACAGTAAGTTTGTCACAGCTCTGAGATCACCTTAACAACCTCCTCCATTGTCACTGGCCGAAACTCACTCCGTGACCACTGACCTCCATTGTAACATCCAGTCCCAACACTGCTGGATGATAGCTTTCCAGAAGAAGAGATCTCAGCCCTAATAGAAGACAATCTTTCTTTAAAATTATTTACCTTTTAGGGAAAGAATAAAGAGGGGTACAGGTATAAATATTGAGGTCCTTCAGTGTCTCCTCATAGGGCTTCTTATGCAGACCCTGCACCAATTTAGTTGCCCTCTCCTGGACTGCCCCTACTCTGTCTATGTCCTTCCAGAGCTGTGGCCACCAGAACTGGACACAGTACTCCAAGTTGGATCTCACCAGTTATCTATACAGAAGCAACACCACTGTCCTCCTTCTGTTGGTGATACCCCTTCCTATGCACCCCAGCATTCCACTAGCCCTTCTTAGTGAAATATCACACAGCCTGGCTACCATTAGGTCATCAGATATGATTACCCTCAGGTCTCTCTCCTGTTTGGTGGTCATCACTACATGGACATTGTCAGCCGATATTTCCTTAGATGAAAGTCAGAAATTAACCTTTCTTTCAGTAAAATATATTTATAAGTGATCTTTCTCTAACCAACTCTCTTTTAAACTCTTTACCCTTCAAGGAAATCACAAGGAGGGGTACAGATACACTAATTCTATCTTCCAAGAAATTAACATTAGTCAGGTAAAATGGACCAGGAAAAAAAAAAACATGCAAAACCCAGTACTGGGAAGCAGACAAGAAACCTGAATGTTTTGCATCACAATACCGTAAGAAGCATATTGCGGTGCAAAGTGTTGTGGCTGATTGTTCACCTCTCAAGGCTCTGTTTTTGCATGGTTTATTGTTTTATCTGGCCTCTTTTAACTGAATGAAGTAATCTATTGGAAAATACAAATTGGTGCCTGTACACCACTCCTTGTGCTTTCCTTGAATGGTAGTCTTCGGAACTTCATGTGTGTGCACTATCATACATCCAGTGCAGACTACCCTAGTGCATTCCTCAAACTCTTCCACCTTGAACTGCTTACTTCTGTGTTCATTCTTTTTCTGTATATTTGGGAGCTTTATCTAATGAGGCAAGATTATTCCTTTTATTAATTTTATGAATATCCAGTCTCCTCTTTATCTTCTTTTCTCTGTTTAGAATGACTACAGGGCTTCCAACTTCTATATTGTTTTGTCTACTATTGTGTTGCTCTATTTGAACTCTTTCTAGCATATCTATCATTTCTGTAGCATGGTGACCAGACCCATATGCTTTTCTCTAGATAATATTGAGCAAAGAAACTTCTCTGTATTGTCATTACTATTTTCTTGATCCACAGCTATGTATTAAAAAAAGTCTGCACTGGGCAGGTGGTGCTCACAATAAAAAAAACAACTGAGATAAAAGCAAAGAATTGGATGCGCACCACCTCAATTTAAAAATGACTGTCAAGCTCCATAGTTCAAGTACAAAAATATTCCCTTGTCTATTAATATAGGACAATCATTATAAAACCTCAGCAGATATAACTAGAGGTAATACTGTGTATGCCTGATGCATTTTGGATGAAAAGGTCCTTTCTCAAAGGCTATTATATAAGTTATTATCCCTCCTTTTATATGACAACTGATGATGACATAGAATGACATCATAATTTAAAAACAAGTGTTGAAAAGTGAATAAATATCTAATCATCAAATAAATGACAAACCATAACATCCTAATATAAACACTAAATGACAAACATTCATGACTAAAAAAGTATTTACATAATTAAAAAGGTTGGTGGCTACGGTACCTACAGTATACATAATATTGTTAATTACAAATACCTCATGGTACCAAGTTCAAAAGACAATACATAGTCACAAAATTAATTTCTAATGCATTGTATTAATAAGCTTAATTAGTTAGCTAATCATAATCTTGTCTGCAATACATTTAGTTAGTCCACTTATAATAGCGGAGAAAGGAAGAGCCATTCCACAGGCCAAGGCTTTTTTCTAAAAGAAAGAAACAAAAAAGGATAATTAACATTCTAATCCTTACTATAGTCTGTCAACAAAACTTTCAGTTCAAAACCAGTATTCAACCTCAGTGTGTTGGTAGCATTCAATCTGATGATCTAGAAACTCTCCCATTTTATGAAAAGATTGTTAAAATTACTCCCCCCACCCAGTTTAAGGCACGCTCTATCAATTGCTAAGAAAGAGAATTGATGAAGAGTTTTATCTTCCATTTCAAGAATATGCACTGTGATAGCATAGGGGTTGCCACCTCTTTCAATAGCTTGGCAGTGTTCTGTATTGCACTATAATTACTGATGATCCCCTTTATCTTGCTGTTTAAAAGGGTCTCCAAAACACCGTAATAACCTGAAAATTATCCATTATGGCGTTCACTAAATTTTCTTTCACCTCCAGTGTTCTTTCTGTGTCACTCCAGTGTACTGCACCATTTATTGGCTTGTGCTCGGCTTGTGGGTGGGCTGAACAGTATTATAAACATGGCGGCTCAGTTTTCCATCTACTGACAAACCACTTTTATTTACTACCCTCCCCAACTTTATTTGATTTTTTATTCTTTGTCTGGTTGATCCTGTCTTTCAAATACAAAAGAAATATCTGGTTGATTCCGCCATATTTCTGGATCGAGAGATGCCAAATTGCCGACCCCGAGTTCAATATAATATGGACCCCAGTAAGAGCTGTGGCTGGCAGTTTAAAAAAGAAAAAAAAATCAATCTTAAAGAGCGAGGCAGAAAGAGAAACTTTGTGTGTGTGTCTGTCTGTCTGTGAGCAAGTGAGAGAGAGAGAAAGAGTGAGTGTGTGTGTTTGTAGTTACACTGACCAAGGGGACTAACTCATTGCACCAGTAATTATTAAAAAATAATGTATAGTCAAGTGGGTGTTCATGAATTTTATTTTCACACTCTCGGTGTGATGACCACATAAACCTCTCACGCTTCACTCGGTTGTGAAAAAAAATTCATAACACACACTTACCTATACATTATTCTCTGTGTATTGTCATTACTTTGTTTCTTTATTCACCTAGGAAATGCTTGGCATACTACATTCACTTTTTTTTACTGCAGCACTGCATTATGGCTCCCATTCTAACACGTTGTTTAATATGCTACAAAGGTCCTGTGCTCAATCTCTGACAGACATTCCTAAATCATTTAATAGTAATTTGATTTACTATATTATTCCATATTTTACAGTATGATGCTCTAACCTCCAGTAGATGAGACTGATTCTTTAAACTGCAGCTGCTATGGGAGTACTAGGAGCAAAACTCTGAAAGTTAATACATTTCTATATATTTAATATGAGAAAATAGTTTTCTGAAAACTTGTGATTTATTCTACTTTAACCCTTTCCTTAATACACATAATAAACATCCAGGATTGGTCATGCCAAGTTGCATCACATTCCACTACTTTAAAGTAATGTGGGCCACAAAAACACTCACATACAGGAGGAGCAACTGTACATTGTCTCTGTTTATTATCTTGAAAAGATGGTAGCCTAAAATAGATGCAAGCTATAAAAATACCATGTGATGCTTTTATTGGTACAGTGCATGAGGTATACTATTCTCTCCTGTTTGTAGTTGTGTGTGTTATTCCTTGTCCTTTATAATAAGGTCCCTGAATAGATAGCACTGAAAGATTTAAAAAAACAAAATCCTTTCAATTATTAATCCCCTCTTTCCCAAAACAAAACTTTACACAAGCAAAAACCTGTTAACTTATTGTAGATGAGGAGGGGGTGAGGGGAGATTACCTCTAGGGTGACTTCCATGTTGAGTGGTATTTGCTAGAATGTGTCTCCAGGAGCCACCCTTGGGCTCTCTGACATTTTTCCAGGCCTGTCACTTAGACCACACTCCTGGAGGCACGGTCAGAACAACATGAATAAAAAGTCCTCTTATGCCATCATGGTCCTGCTCGTTTATTCTGACTAACTGTGCCTTCTTGTGGGAACCACTTACATTCCTTGTTCAGTAGTTGCCTATCGGATTCTGGGACAGGGTGCCATGGCTACCTCACTGTCTGACTTGTCAGCGTGGCCTGGATACCATGATTGTTTTTTTTCTCTCCCTGCTGATCTTGGTCATTAGCGTTTTCCTCCTCTTCCTCTTGTTCTCTGCTATCCTCATCATTGTCATCATCAATTAATCCCTTTGGGCCTGGGGGGGTGAACCAGAGACACCTACATTGGTACACGACATTCTGAAAACACTGTCCCCACATGGCAACTTGGAGTAGGCCATAACTCTCATCTTTTAACTGTAAACCACTCAATATAAATGTCAGTTTTGTATTAGTGGTTGCATTGCATGTTAAACATTGTACCCACAGACAGGACACATGTGGACACAGGGCACAACATTTGAGGCTAACAGTACTTGCAGAACACAAAAAATGTATTTAGAAAAGCTGGTGCACACTGCTTAAAGTAGGAAAACTGCTCCTTCAGCTCCACATTTTGAGCCCAGCTCAAATCAGCATAATCACAGTCATATGTTGTATATGTCCTAACAGCCAGCTGCCTATTGGTTTAACTCTGTGAAGCAGCTCAATCATTTTAAACATATTGACACTTGGATTCCCATTCTACTTTTACCCAATTACTTTATGGCAACTTTACAAGGATACCAGCAGTTACATTACAATGCCCCACTCATTGATGTGAACAAGACTGGGGTATCAGGCTGTGCCCAGCCTTGCTCATGCTGGAGTACTAGTTGTGCCTTGTAGAGGGACTGTAGAAGGAATATAGCCACCTAAACACACAGTCATATAAAACATGAGATAAAGGCTACTTTGGGCTCTGCCTCAAGCCCTCTGGCCCCATGGGGGTTGGAGTTGCACCTTTCCCGCAGTCACAGAAAATAGTGGCTTACCATACCAACCCCTTGCCCCTTGAGTTCCAAACCTTGGTGCCAGCTGTTCTGATTTTCCACTAGTTGCTCAGAAAGTCCCCTCACTGCAGGCTGACCCTTTGCCAGGACAGAGACCTGCCATATTCTCTTCCACACAGGAACACATGAGAGATTGGCTGGATAACACTAGGAGACCCTCCTTGAGGGCAAGTCCCCAACAGGCCCCTGCTGTCTCCCACTCTCACAACTAGCTAAGGACCAAGCCTCTGGATATCTGCACCAGAAGGGACCAGTGCATCCCAAACTCATGGACTCTGCCACTATCCCTGGGCCCACAGGCTCCTTCAAGCAAGTCCTATCCAGAGAAGTGCATCCATCAGTGCCAAAAGTGTAACTGCCAGACCAGCACACCAAACTGGGATACACACCAAGAACTACCTTTATAGGGCAAGAGTCCCTTATTTATATGCCCTAGAGGGTGGAAAACATTTTTCAGGAAGCCCTCTCAACCAATCAACAAGTGCATGTGATTTGCTGACACCTAGACATGCTGTCACTAAGCAGAACATATTGCATAACAGGAAAACAGGATATACCATTAACATTGCAGAACACATTTCAGAACCTTGACAGCAGGGCTAAACTACACCATGTAGGTGAATGTGTTCTGACAAATTATTTTATTTAGTAGCCAGCCAACATAGACTCAAACACTGGAACCTGTTATGTGCGCTTTGGCAATCTGCTATGCCCACAGCTGGGTTACATTATTAATCTGCCCGTTTTCCAAACATAACTCTACAAAAGGAAAGAAAAGTTTAGTTGTATAAGGTTTAACATGCAGTCATCAACACCTCCTCTTTTAAATACCTGGGTGTTTGCCTGGACCAACACGTATACTTTTCTCTACATATTGACGCCATCCTGCATAAACTGCACCCAAGCTAGGCACTCTTTGGAATCGCAGTTCCCTTCCTCTTCTGGTTTGGTGTGATTTTGTTCAGAAAATGATACTCCCTATTTTAGACTATTGCAACATAGTCTACAGTGCTGCTCCCAAGTCTTCCCTCACCAGACTGGATGCCCCCTTCAATGCCTTCTGTCTCTTTGCTCTTGATGCCCACTTCCACACTCACCACTGTTCCCTGTACCATTATCTCGCTTTACCCTCCCTTGAATGCAGGTGCCTCTCCCACTGTGCCAAGTTCACATCTAAATACTGGCTATGGACTCTCCCCTTCTATTTCTCTGCCTCTCTTTCCTCTCCTCCTCCCTCCTACCACCTTCTCAGGTCCACTGACCCTCACACTCTAGCTATTCCTCGGCGCTCCGTCACCACCACTGGTCAGTTAGCATTCTCCTACCACTTCCCAATGCTTTGGAACTCCCTGCCATCTCCTATGAGGCTCTGCTTGTCCGCATCCTCTATCTCTGTAGCCCTTCATAACTTCAACTCCCCTAACTGTACTTGCCCTTAGCCCCTCCTCTATCCTACCTCCAGCCAGTTTTTCCCCCAGTCCTGCTACACTCCATATTGCCAAAATTACACCACCTCCTGGCCCTCCTTCTTGCCCCCCCTTATCCCACTCCCGTTGCTAATCCCCCACCCCATCTCTCCTTTAACTCTCTGTCACTCCTCCATGGCTCCCAAACTACAACCCACTCTCCCTCCCTCTTCCTGCCCCCTCTCCTCATGGTTTCTCTCTGCTGGCACTCTGGCCCCCTTTCAGGGTTCTCTACATCCTGAAGGGGTGCAGGTCCTGGCCCAGTTTTACTATGGCACTGTAACATCCACATTGCCAACATCCCCAACAGCGACAGCCACAATATCGAGTGTCAGCATCACACTGTCAGGAATGTGTGTTCACCAGCACAGTGACTCACTGCATCCTGGCAAAATCTGTCACTGTGCTGGACTTCGTGGTGGTGGTGTCAACCTTGTGTTGGCACACCTCCTTGCCCTACTCTCCTTTTCTCCCTCATCTTTTCCTCCCACATCCCAATCCTCTTACTGGGTTCCTTGTAGCCAGTAGGGGTGCACTTTTTAGTTCTACTGATTCCTACCATCACTTTTCTAATCCTTCCTGACACCCTTTTGTCTCTCTCTACTCCCCCTGTGCCTTATCACTCCCCTTCTGCCTTGTCCTGATCCCCTTGCAGGGTTCCCCACCTCCTGAAGGGGAATGTTTCTCTAGCCTCCCTCCCACACTTCCTCCTCACCTCCCCCTACTTTCTACCATTCCCCTCTCTTACCCCACCATTCCTCCTCTTTCCCTCTCTCTATTCCATTGCCCTACTTTCTACCATTGCCCTCCCTCTCCCCACCCTTCCTCCTCCCCCTCTCTCCAATTGCCATCCCTTCCCTCCACTCTGTCTAATAACCTCCCCTTCCTTTACCCTCACCCACCCAACCGCCCCTTTCACCTTGCTTGCTCCCCTCCTGCCTGGTCCTGACCTTCTTGCAGGGTTCTCTGCATCCTGAAGAGGAAGTCTGTGCTTATTTTACTCCAGTATCTGATTTGTAATTGTTCGTTCTTCCAACTTTGTAACCCCCCCAACCGCCGGATGCTTCTGTAAACAAGCTGTTCTCAGCTTATGTTGTCTTTCCTGATGAAACATTTTGTAAATAAAACAAAGAAAATAAAAACCTATCCTAAATCCCAGTGCAATACAAAAGCATTGCACATTAAAGCTGATGAATTCTTAGCAGTAACTGTGACAACCAAAATATTATTTCTGTACATATTGTGCCTACTTCTCAGTTTCAAGAATTTGCTGCTAAGTGCAAAACCACTTGGTAACAGTCACAAATTTGCAACAAGGATGTACTATATCACAAAGACCATTAAGACCATAATAGTGAAGAGGATGGAATCACCATGCTAATGGCCTGCAGGAACAAGCTCAACACATGGTGACCCCTTACAATAGATGTCACACAGTTTTCAACACCCCTTACCCTTAGAACTGATAACGGAAAGCAATAAGAGTGTTACAATTCTGTGGCACTCCTTCAAAAACTGAATATGGGACAGAGATCATTGTGGGAATAGACTAATCTAGTGGAAACCCCAAAGTACACATTTACAGCCTTCCTCAGTCCATAAAGCACTATTTAAATAAGAATATTGGTGGAGACATGCCCCTCAGGAGTCTATGGACATGAATGGACCTGAGAGCTCTGCCATGCGCAGACATAGAAACATAGAATCATAGAAGTTATTAGCAGATAAGGACCACCTGGCCCACCTAGTGTGCCCTGATATTCCTTTTTATAGTATCTCCCCAGCCCCATTTAAGTTCTCAGATGTCCCCCACATTTTCTTCGGTACTAGGATTCCCTTATGCCTATCCCATGCTGTCTTGAAGCCTGTGATCATTTTAGCTTCCACCACTTCCACCAGGAGTTGGTGCCAAGCTTCCACCACTCTCTCCATGAAGAAAAACTTCTTAAGGTTTCCCTTCAGTCCCCCCACCAGTTTTATTGAGTGACCTCTAGTTCTTGTCCATCCTTTCCTCTGGAAAATACCTCCTTCCCACACCTTTATTATACCCATGAGATATTGATATGTTTCTATCATGTCTCCCCCCTCTCTGCTTTCCTCTAGGGAGTACATTTTCAGTTCCTTCAGTCATTCCTCATAGGGCTTCAGGTGTAGGCCTTGCACCATTTTGGTAGCCCTCCTTTTAACCTCTTCAATCTTGTCCATGTCCTGTTGGAGGTAGGGCCTCCAATACCATACACAGTACATGAGATGAGGTCTCATCAATTATTTATACAGGGGTATTATGACCTCCCTTCTCCTGCTAGTGATCCCCCTGCTTATGTAACCCCCAGCATCCTGCTAGCTTTTTAGTGGGTGTAATCCCAATTTGTACCCATTCAAATCTTGTAGGTAGTCTAATTTACAATTGCAACTTAGTTGTTGGGGACTTCTGTCCCCCCCCCCAATCTAGAACATTGTAGGGCATTAAATTGTCCAGGTCCAATTAGTAACCATGTAAACCCAATTTTGCACCTCCACACTTTAGAAATGAGAATTTGGGCCATTATTTGTAACAAAAAACAGC